>CM060905.1:159635105-169635105 GCA_030737815.1 Allium fistulosum
GGTCGGGTGCGTTTTGACGAGTCGGAGGGGAGAGGTTCTGGTCGTTTACGAGTCGGAACCCGATCCGTCATGGAGGCTTCCATGATGGAGGTTTTTGAATTTAAGGGTTTGAAGGGAGGAGGAAAACGTTAGATTGCTAAACTAAAATAATATATATAATTTTAGTCACAGCACGCACAGGTAGAAAACAAAAGGCACAAACCAGAGAACCGTTCAAATGAATACAACGTATACCAATTCATACGTTTTGATTTTTTTTCAAAAATAGTACGGAATGGAAATGGTCACCCTGGAATTAAGCTGGAAGATTAAAGCAATTTATTATATTACTTGGTCTGCACGTTCAAACTTAAAAAGGCAAACGAAAGCTAACGGTTACAATTCAGGGTACCGGTACGACGCACTGTTTTATTGTTTCTGTCGCATACCGGACCTCAAAATACAGAGTTGAATATACCGTAGAGGTCAGCGCAACGAGACGATCAAAACGGTACACAGATATTTGTGGTACGGTCATCCGATCAAAAGTCGATAACCGGTACCAGAAATGCTGCTATTTTAACCGAATTAAGATAAACAGAGCAACAGAAGTCCAAATTTGACGAAACGAAAAATGACGTCTCGCTCAGAAGATGATTTACAAATTTTCTATGTAAAAATATTTAGGTTTGAAAAACATTTTATTATCACCTATTTTTAACTGATTAAATTGAAGTAAATTTACGTGCGAAATAAATTTTCATATTTTCGGACGAAAATTTACCAGTTGCTATGTTTAATTAGACGTATTCCAAATATCAAATTTATATTTCAAAATTTTATCGTTTAAAATTTCACAAAATTTAACTAATTACGTTATTTAACAGTCAAAGTTTACGGGCCGTTACAATTGTCGTTAACTCTGAGGGTGATTCCAAAATGAGTGTAACGAGATAATGCCTTCAGTTTCGTTCGAACCCGGAACGAACTTGTATGGATTGAATGCTTTCAGAACATCGTCAGGAGGGCGATGAGCATTCTAAGATAGATGTGTTCTATAAAGGTAATCGTAACCTCAAGCCTCATCAACCGGGAATGGCTAAAACAGGGGAGGTGCAGCAAGGCTTCGTGGGTAGCACCCACTGAGAGCAAGATAGATCCCTGTCTAGAGGTCCCTTTTCTTTTCATTCGGCTTAGTGTGTGGTTGGTCGCGCCAACTACGGGGTTATCTTGTTCGGAATTATCCAGTAAGGGATGGTTCCGGCTTTGTGTTGCAGGGGAGCGGGCGTACTCCTCGGTACGGTGATCTAGTCCACGTACTGTGACGGGCGGTACCCCAGTAGCCCTGCCATTGTATGGAAACCCATTCTTCCTACGTGCCCTTACGGTTTTGATTGTATAACCCACTTTGTGGCTAGTATGCTGGAATTTAATAATGTAACAATTTCAGCTATTTCATATTTATTTGAAAACCCTAGACCCTAATTATAATATAACTGGATTTCCTATCAAATGTTTTGGTTATCGTAAGGTAAAAACTTTTCCGTGTTTATGTGCGGAAAGTCTTACGAGATACCTTTTCTTTCAAAGGTTTTTCAAAGTTAAACAAATTTTAACCGTTTACTCACACCAGACCCATGTCTGACCCAAGTGTTTATTTTCTGTTTTATTAAACTCTTGGGTACTCAAATTTTTACGAGTAGCCAAGGGATTCAGGTTTAGCTTTGACGAATTCTGGAGGAGCAATGGAGCAGGAGGCTTCGGCGTTCGTAGATATAGTATTCCGCTGTGTTAATCTCTATGATAGTGTGTGTATTGTATTGAGTTGTAATAACTAGACAGATGTTTATAACTGTCTAGTATGTGATGTGTATCTGTATAACTCTGTAAATTGTTGTAAACTATGTAATAGTTTATGTTATTAATATAATTTATTCGTTCCGCTGTGAGATCGTTGTTGTTGTTTCTTTCTTTCTTCTCTTCTTTTCTATTTTCTACCCCTTTCTTTCTTCATAATGATGCGACTTTCTGGGCATAGGAAGTCGGGTCGTTACAGTATGTCTGACCCAAGTTGTTTATTTCTGTTTTATAAACTCTTGGGTACTCAAATTTTTACGAGTAGCCAAGGGATTCAGGTTAGCCTTGACGAATTATGGAGGAGCAATGGAGCAGGAGGCTTCAGCGTTGTAGATATAGATAGTAGTTTCCGCTGTGTTGATCTTGTTTAGATCTTTGTTTTGTATTGAGTTGTAATAACTAGACAGATGTTTATAACTGTCTAGTATGTGATGTGTAATCTGTGTAACTCTGTTAGATGATATATATGATACTATGTAATAGTTATGTGATATATTATATTTTGTTTCGTTCCGCTGTGAGATTCTGATATTGTTTAGTTCTCTCTTTCTCTTCTTTTCTCTTTTCTATCCCTTTCTTTCTTATTAGCGATACGACTTTGTATGGAGAGAAAGTCGTGGTCGTTACAGTGGGTCGTTACATAATTCTTGTATGTATTTATAAATAAATTTCAATCTAATATAATTTAATAGCAATTCATTCTACAAATTATATTTTTATAATTGGATAATTTTATTCAATCCGATGCCTATTTATTTTTATTTAATTATTTACTCTACTATTATGAAATAAATTTATTTTCCAATTATTAAAATCATCACTTCAAACTATTTTATATTGATTAAAATATTTTATTCTATTTCAATAAATTATCTAGAAGAGTTTATTAATTTAATTCAATTTATTACAATCAAATATTTAGTAAATAAAACCTAATTAACTAAAAATTCATTTTCTAAATATTAATTATCAAAAATCAAATTCAATCACTTTTATTTTAATAAAATATATTTATTTATACGGCGTAAAAAGCAGGACTGTTACAAGTTGAGAAGCATAAGAGCGCAATTAAGTGAAAAGTTTATTAAATGGTTGAATAATTGAAGGTTGTTTATAAGAGACAGTCACAGATAGAGGATTAGTCTTGTCTATGTAAAAGTTTTTAGGATTGCGATAATGTAAAGGCACTCTAGCTATATGTTTGTCTATAGGACTTCACAAGCATGTGGAGTTGATATTATTTTTAGAGTATCCAATTTTCCATGATTTCAAGACATGATGTAAATGTCTTGACCTGCACATACCAAGGTACGAAGGTGATTTTAAGGACCGGGATTTGGTGGTTTTGAAGAAAATTGAGTAAGGTAAGATTAGTTCTTTTTGGTCATCCCTTGTATTGAAAGAACTACCGTATTAAGTTAATTTTTCCAAATACTAACCATTTGTACATAACTTATTTTTAATGCATGCATGTAAAAATAGGTGAAAAATGCACAACATAGTCTATGCGTTTGTTATAGTAATATTTTGTTCATCAAAATTAAGGCATTATTCATTTATGATATCTATAAATTAAACGGTGATGAAGTATGGTGTTCAACTATGAATCCAAAATGTTAGTCACTTAAAGGCAAGACATCATCCATTATTGTTTTATCATGCCTACGGACTTAAAGAAAGAGTTTAGTGAGGTATGTCAAAGGATACGAAGAGGGTTTACATTAGTTGAGGATGAAGAAGCAAGCGGTGAAGCACGTTGCAAGATATTTGACAATGGAGATATGCCAGTAGTGTAGTTTATTTAAATAAAAGCTATACTTGGACATCATATGATTAGAGACACCTCGGTGATACACTAATGGAAACTGCATAGGATAGGCTCGCGTAGAGAATTCATAATGGGCAGCTAGGTAGGTTGAGGACTTGCTATTGAGATATGTTATGTGGGAAAGCTAGCACCATAAGTTGTTGGGCCTTTCCTGATTTTATATAGAGTAAGGAAGTCAGCACGTTTGAGTGGGCTTCTTGAAAAGTTGGTGGGTGTTTGCACATTTTATTTATCCCATCTATGAACATAGGTTGATGATTTAGCGGTTATGGTAGAGACTTGTCAGCTTATGAGATGAATGTTAGAGATGGGGTTTAGCATACTCCGCAGGTGTATTCACATCTTAGGAGTTGATGTGATACGACGTAATAATGAGGAAATGAAGTTGGTCTAAGTACGGTAAAGAAAAGGTTTTGACAAGAGTATGTGGGAGCTCAAGAAGAGAAACTGAGTTTTCCATCATGAGCTCTCTTCTAATAAGTTCCTCTACTGGTTAGTTTGCACGTAAGTTTGCTTATTAGGTCATTGCTTATTTGAATGCTTGCATTAGCTAGCTAGTTGACATAGGCATGGATATATGGATGTTGGATTGGTTATATGCACGTCTTTATGATGGTTGCTATGGTTGCTTTGTTTGGATAATACCAGTTTAGTTTACCCCATGTTAGCTTGTATGTATATACATTCCAACCTAGGATTGATACCCATAGTTAGATGTTCTAATTTGTGCTTGATAATTATATATATGCTATTTATTGTTCCATTATATATGTTTTACTAATTGTGTTTATGGGCATGGTTGTTTACTTGCACTTGATATGGACGTTGCATTTGGATGTATGGATACATACAGAAATATATATATATATATATATATATATATATGCCCACACACACATGTATATATATATATATATATTTATTGGTTGCACCGCATATGCATTCATATGGGGGCCGATTTAGTTGCATCTATACTCATCTCATTTCATATTATCATACTTTATGTATTATATAATCTTGGTTGTGTCTTTGATTGGGTTTTATAATGGATGATAGATAGATGTAGCTATGTCTATTTTGTATGTTTTTAAAATGTAAAGTGAGTTGCATTGTCCATGTTATACCCGTATTTTCCGAACCCTGTTGAAGGCGAGATGATGCAAGCAACAAATCAAAAGAACTACTCCAACAAGGAAAGGTAGACTGCAAGAAGAGGAAGCAAAGAATAAGGAGATGTAACGACCCACCTTTTTGGACAGTTTAAATCGAAAAAAGACCACACATGTCGAATCTAAACCATTCAAAAGGGAGGATTGTTATGGGGTAAATAAGAAAAAAATAGAAAAGAAAGGAAAAAACAAGACACAGAATCTCATAATGGAATGACAAAATATAATAATCAAATAAACAGTTCATGAAGTTGTTTTACAAATACATTTGATTACACTTTAAAATACAATCGGAGTTATACATACAGCAGGAATAAATAAATAATGCAGCAGAACAACATGATGCAGTGAAATATATAAAATAAATAGCATACAAATCTCCGTCTTCGTCCTCCAGAAATAAAGTCTTCGACACTGAAAAGCTCAGACTGACCCGAGTGTAATGAAAAACAAAACACTCGAGTCAGAACTAAAAGATCTTATGTAAGTTAAATCAATAGTAAATAAATATGAGTGTAACGGCTTCAGAGATGTTTATGGGATTTTATATCTCCTATCCAGTGTCTAACGTGCGTGCAATAACTTAAGAGATGTTTAGGATTCCATCTCTTAAAGATCCGTTAAACTATCTACATACATAGTACAATACGCTATTATAATATGTCTACATTAAAGTATTAAAATAGCGTTAAGGCGTTACCCATATCCCCATTAACACATTTTATATAAATGCCGTAGTCTATACAGTACCGTAATTCCTTCGTAAACTAGAGGGCTATTAGAGGGCACTCCATAGTGTACGACACAAACCAAACTCGTAGTGGGCGCAATAAGGCATATGACAAGGCACACTAGGCAATGCCCAGGGTAGGATACTACCGTTTTGCGGATCCAGACCGGTGGTAACGCATAGCAGCTACTACCGCCCACCTCGGAACACACTCCCTTAATCAAAAACGAGGTGTGGCCACCAAATCAATTACAAAGTAATAAATATGGTATCGAAGAAGCATGTCCGATCGGAGGTGCGACCTCACTTGGCCCAGCGTCGCTCTTGTAACAACCCGTAAATTTTCGATAATTAAAATTGTTAATTTAATAAATTTTGTTATTTAATATTTGAAGAAATAAAAATTTGCGATCTATTAATGAAATTAATAAATAGAATGGAATTGTAACCATATTAATCCAAGTTAATCATTAACAACTTTAATGGAATTCCAATCAACGGAAATAATGTAAATGGTATAACTTGGTTATAAAGTAAATATAAGAAAACAAATGTAAATACTAAGCTAATTAAAGAAATGATATATAGTTAATGGTAATTGAATAAAATTAGTGTTATATAGGTAAGTTGTAACATTTGTTTGCAGTAATAAACTTAAGGTGGTGTAAATGTGATTTAGGGTAAATGGTGACAAGTATTATAGGTTACCTATTTATTTAATATATTAAATTTAATTGGAAATCAATTACAATCAATTCACTTAATTATTGCAGTTAATGTAGATTAAATTGGTAAGTGAAGAATGTTATTCAATAAGATGTAACCAATGTAAATTCTATTCATAATATGATAATTGATGTAATAAAAAGAATGAAACCAAGATAAAATAATTAATTAGGATTTTAAATTATTATTAATGTGTGAAATTGACAAAATCTAATAAAATTGAAATATAGTAGTCAATACAAATAGAAGATGGAAATTGGAGTATATTAATGTAATGAAATGTAAAAAAAACATTAACTATGCTATTTGAGTAATAATTGATTGAATATAAAGTTTGAAATTAAATCAAAACAATTTATTTGAAATTAAATTATAATTAATAGGATTATGGCAGTTGAAATTAAACACTGTAATTATTAAAATAATTAACACTGAATTGATATGTAAACTTATTTTAATTTATTATAAATGTCTAAACAATCAAAAACGGTGAAAATTATTAGTTATTAACTTTGAAATAAAAATGTGATTTAATCGATTTAATTATTAATTAATTTAATTAATGTGAAAATAGCCATTTTGGCCACTAACTCGGATTTCGACGAAACTAGTTTCATCGGATCCATAACGGTGAATTATTGTAGGATTTCAAGTTTCGTAGCGATCAGACTTGTCGTTTGATCGTACGGACTCGAAACGCCTAGAAATCAATTTAAGTGAAATCCATTTGAAATAAATTGATTTTAACATAACTTTTTAATACGATGGAATTAGGACTTGAAACCTGTTCCATTGAATTTGAAGTCACCAAAAACATCTATTTTGATATATGGGATGACCCATTTCCGCTTCGAGAACGAAACGGGCTTTTCGGGTCGTTCATCGTCAAATTTTCAATTCAATCTTGTACGTTCTTTCTATTTTCATCCCTACCTATAAATAGCCTATTATAAACCCTAGGTCATTTCTTATTTCTGATTTCAGTACGTACAACGATTCCATTTGCTTCTCTCTTCCCAATGGCTGCAAATCCTAATTCCCAAATTGAAAATCCAAATCAAAAATCAAATTGAAAATCAAACTCCTCAAACTATATCGAATTATATATCGATTTGAAGCTCTCGACGAGCGCATCTCAGATCTATAATTCGTTTTCCAATTTGAATCACTGTTTGGCCAAAAATTGATGTTGTAGTTTCAGCCGTTCATTGTATAGCTTCTCGTTCAACGGTGGATTCTCGTCGATGGTTCGATCGGGGAGTGCAGTGTCATAGAGGTCGATGAGTAGAGCACATCTATACGGTTAATTGGGTCAGATGGTGACAGAAATCACTGGATTTGGACGATGAAGCAAGGCGGAGGCGTGGTCAATTGTGGTGATCGGACTTGGAGGCGTTCAGGGCGTTGTGGCGGCCGGAGCTCCAAAGGCCAACGGCGGCCTCTGATCGGGGCGAAAGCGTTCGAGTTGGTCGGCGTCGAGCAGTTTGGAGCGACGGCTGAACGTTTTGGTCGTGCGTGACTGTATTAGGGTTTCACTGTGTAAACGTGATGACGTGTAAGCCATTTGAAATTATTTTATTTTATTTTATTTTAAAACTTATATTTCAAATCGTTCTAACCCTTATAACTTTTGCATACGAGGTATGTTTCATGCGCGGTTTATTCCGCTGGGATCGTATCGATTTTCTAGACATTTTAACGCTAGTTTTGTCGAATTCTGAGACCATTCAAATTTTGGGTTTAAATTGGATTTTAAATCAATTTAAATTCAAAGGTGATTGTTTTGACCCACTCACAACTTCTAAAATTTCTTATGTCTATTAAATTAAATTTATGATGTGATTGGAAATTTATTCATGACTGTTTGGTATATTTTATATCGTCATCTCGGTTAATTTGAATTTATTTGAATTAAATCGTTATTTAATTTATTATTGAAATTAAATTGCCACTTAAATACCTGTTATTGTAAATTAGTTAATTGCTGATATTTATTTGGTTAATTTGGATGATGATTCTGATGGATGCTTGATTGTTGATATTGGATGAATGGATGTTGTATTTTATATCGTTATAAACTACAAGTTCACTATGGGTTGAAATGATACATACCCGAATGATCTATAGATTAGGGAAAAATCGTTATGAGTTGAAATGATAGACTCGAGCAATTTTATGGATTTTATTGTTAAATTCGGGATTGTGGTTTGAAATGATATATAACCGTAAAATTCTAAATTGCGGATTGAAATGATAAATATCCGTATCACTTGACCCTATGGTAGAGAATTATATACATACATTGGACTGGTTAAATTAAATGATCTTTGAATCCTAAATTTTTGAAATTAATTGAATGATATTTTGAAATAATAGTTTGATTTATATAAATTGAATTATTATTGGAATTGGTTTATAGGAATTGTTTAAAGGAATTTAATTGAAATTTTAAAGTTGATTTTGAAGTATAAATTGAAATTTACCGGAATTGGGATATTAAAATTGTTTGAAATATAACTTTGAAATATATTGAAATTGGGTTTTGTGATTTGGAAATGTGAAATTTGTCCAGATATGTTTAAATAAAATAAATAGTTAAATTTATATGAATTCCGAATTTCATATTTAATATAAACTGTTTTAAAAATATATTATTTTAAGATTCTAAATTTTTAAGATTTTAAAATTATTAAACTAGTTTAACCTATATTTACTATATTAAATCAATTTAACCTATTTTAAACCATTTAATTTATTTTAAAACCAATTAAACCATTTTTAACTTAAACTAAATCTAATTAATCTATTTTAAAGCTAGTTAATCTATTTTAATTATATTTAATCTATTTTAAATCTATTTAACTATTTTAATCTATTATTAAATTATTTTAGAGTACTTCTACTATTTATAACTATTTATAACTAATTATAACTATCTAAAACTATCTTTCTAAATTTCAAACTAAATAAGGTAGAGGTGTTTATATTTGAAATCCTCGATTTTAAGTGAATATGGTTAAATGATATTCTAACCTCAGTTGGGATTTAAATGTTGTATTAAATTGAATATGATGATGTTGAAGTAAGGATTTAACCTACTTTGGAAAATTATGATTTGGAAACGATATGATCTTCAAAGGTGAATATGATTTCAAAGTGAATATGATTTCGAAAGTATTATGGTTTCGAGAATATGATATTTTGATATAATTTGTGAATTGACTTTTGAAATGTAAAAGAACCATCCAGTGTGCAATAAGCGATTGGTTGTTAAAGAGACCGGGATCAGATATTGTCATACTCTCTGCCAATACCGAAAACCACTTTAACAATTGTGTATGTGGTGGAGATTCCAGAAATGAAGTAGGATGGTTTGGTGAACGATTTCTGTATGAGGTATGGCGTGACCCTGACTCCCGTGAGTTAGCTTAGATGTGACTAAAATAGAAGCAATTGACGGGCCAAGTGAGGTCATTCCTCCGATCGGGCACATTCCTTCGATACTATATTCTGATTTTGTGATTGATTTGGTGGCCACCCTTGATTTTGATTTGGGAGTGTGTTCCGAGGTGGGCGATAGTTGCGGCTATGCGTTACCACCAGCCCGGAAGTGTAATTGGTATATCTACCCTGGCATTGCCTAGTTGTGCCGTGTTCACCTGCCCTAGCGCGCCCACTACGAGTTTGTTTTGTGTCATACCTATGGAGTATCCTCTGGTAGCCTCCCGATCGGGAGGTATTACGGTAGTGTATAGACTATTGGCACTACAAAATATGTTAAGGGGGATATGGGTAACGCCTTTATGCTATTTTAATAGTTTACTTTACTATAGACATATTATAATAGCGTATTGTACTACATAGTAGATAGTTTAACGGATCCTTAGGAGATGTGAATCCCGAACATCTCTTAAGTTACTGCACTCACGTTAGACACTGGATAGGAGATGTCAAACCCCGTAAACATCTCCGACGCCGTTCCACTCATATTTATTTACCGTTGATTTAATACATAAGATCTTTTAGTTTTGACTCGAGTGTTTTGTCTTTTCAATTCGCTCGGGTCAGCCTGAGCATTTCAGGATTTGATGACTTGTTTCTGGAGGACGAAGATGAAGATTGTATTATTATTTACTATATTATTCCACTGCATCATACTGTTCCGCTGCATGGTCATTTATTTATCTCTGATATGTGTAACTCTGATTCAGTGTTGTATAAGTATAATCAATGTTTTGTAAACAACTTCATGAATTGTTATTTTGATTATTATATTTTGTCATTCCGCTGCGAGATTCTGTATTTGCTTTTATTCCTTCTCTTTTTCTTATTTACCCCAATAACATTCTGCCTCTTTGTACGGTTTGAGTTGACGCGTGTGTCTGCTTAAAGCGTCCAAAATGGCAGGTAGTTACAGCTCCTGTTTTAGTCATATCAAGCTGACCCGATGTAACGACCCGCAAAATTTAATGATTTTAAAAGTATATTTAACTGGAAATTTGTGAAATTTTAAACAATAAAATTTGAAAATAAAAATTTATTATTTGGAATACGTCTATTTTAATATAGCAACTGGTAAATTTTCATCTGATAATATTGAAGTTTATTTTCCTGTGAAATTTTATTCAAATCAAACCGGTTAATAACAGTGAATTTAAAAGTTTTCCGAAACCAAAATATGTCAACAGGAGAGAATTTATTCAGAGCATTCTGAATCAGACTGTGAAATTCGTTTCGCAAAATTTGGACTTCTACTGCGCCGTTTATCTTAATTCTGGCGAAATAGCAGCATTTTCGGTATCAATTATCGACTTTTGATCGGATGATCGTACCACAGATATCTGCGCACCGTTTTGATCATCTCGTCGTATTGATCTTTGTGATATATTCACTTCTGTATTTTGATTTCCGGAATGCGGCAAAACCCGCGTAACGAATCACCGTGTCAATAATTGTTATTTTGAACCTTTGGTTTCTTCTACCCTGATTGTTTTCAACGGTCATTAACACTTTTATCTCCTGGAATTCAGGTGCGGCTTTCGTCATTCCTCCGTTTTTAAAACCCAACATTTATTTCCTTTCAATAGATTCCAAAACGTATGGCTTCTCATCATTCTCTGGTTTCAATTGGCAAGAAGTAATTCAAGTTTATATCCTATCAAAAGCCTAGCCTGTCCATTTCCTTTGTATTCAATTTCCTTTCATCTTTTTTTTTTCTTTTCTTCATTTCGTTCGCTTTAATTGCCAAAAATGTGACAGGGCCACAATCATCTCCTCTTCCATTTTTCGTTCGCCTATTCTCATCCGCCTCACCAGACCCGAACCTCGTCTCCTCCGCCTTCCCCTCTACCTCCCACGCTCCTCTGTCCCAGCAGCCTGGTCCGTGCCACCTCCATTCGCCCAGCCCCAATCACCACCGCAAGACTCCACCCCTCCTTCTCACGCAACATCCACCTTGCTTCCCCACATGAGCGCCAAACCCAAGGCTTCGACCCGAGCCTTACATCCACACACCTACTCCCTCCGCTGCCAAGCCGCCTCCACACCTCCCCAATCTCCACCGCGACCTCTGGCCTGGCAACCCACTGGTACCCGCTCCTCCACATCACCACTTCCCTTCCATTTTCCCTTCGAAAGCCATGGCATCACCTCCCTTCAAATGCGCTGACTACAGCACTGCCAAGTCTGGCCATAGCCCGCCTTCAAAGCACCGCACACCCTTGCTTCACCCGACAAACCATCCTCCTCAATTCGCCGAACTACTTACCATCCGCCAGTGCCTCGCGTTGACCGGCAGGCCTTGTTCGAGCAGCAGCAGACCCATGGCCGAGCCACTGTCATGACCTTCCTCCAGTTTTTCCACTTCTCCTTTATATTAGGTACTTATATATAGATTTTGAATTTTTTTTAAAGATAGTTTATATATGTGTGTTTAGAAGGATTTATATATATTATATTCAAATTTTAGAAATCTTACAGCAAAGTATATATATAAAGGTGTTTGAAAATGAAATATAAATTTTCAAAGTATAGCTATATATAAGTTGATTTTTAATTTGTACGTGTGTATATATAAAGTGTTTATAATATGAGAATTTTATATACACTTATACAGCCTGTGTGCATGTCTTATTGTATATATATTAGATTTTATATGATATTGGATATAAAAAGCTTATGTAAATATTTTTAACCTATTCTGTAGTTTTGTAGGATCTGTTGTAGATTTCTTTTATAGTTTGATAGATAAGCATGACTGCTATATTAATAATGTAGTAATATATAGATAGTTATATTTGCTAAAGTATAAAATTTGTAGTGTATAAATATGTATACTTCGATATTATAGAAATAGGCAGGCATACTAGTTTCAGCTGCATAAGTTTAGGCGGTTTATAATAAGTTATATGTGTTTTAAAGCAAATGATATATTGTAATTTATATAAATTTGTAAACACATTTTAGTAGTCTAGATTTGTATAACGGTTCATATATATTTTGACTGTATACATGTTAGATTTTTTTTTAGTATATTTTATATGTTAATTTATTTCACATCTGATTTGCTTTAGTAGTGTATGTAATATTAATTCCAGTCTGCATGTTTTTATACACCATTAGTTGTTCGCACATACATTTTGCCTACCTACATTTTTTAGTGTCTGCATTTGTATATTTTAATATATGGTCTGTATATATTATATGTTGTTAGATTATAAGTATGTATAAACTGTTATGTATATAGATTTTGGGTTTTTAAGTATATTAACATACAGTGAGTTATTTTGGTTTTATAAGGGATATTGGTTTAAAATATATTAGGAATATTTTCTATATATGGGTTTAAATTTAACAATGGATTTTTAAATTCTTATATATATTTAATTTAATATATGTATGAATTTAGAATTTGATTATATATATATATAAGTTCACTTATACCAATTATATTCACCAATCTAGTTCTGATCTGAATTCGTCAATTACTTATTATCAGCTTTGTCCGTCCAAATTCGTATCAATCCTGCTTTGCTTTGAAAATTCGGGCTTGGATTCGTAACTCATCTCGTCTTGTTCTCCTCTAACCTCGAAAGGTGAGCAATCACTCACGATTAACGTTCTTTTATTATTTAAATTTGATTTCAATTGAAACGACAATTGAAATATGATGCTGTAGTTATTTAAATTGTTATATATGCTATTATCTGTATATGTTCACCTGTGACATCTGACACCAGTATCTAGTATTTATATGCCTGTTATTACTATTATCTGTATATGTTCACCTATGACATCTGACACCAGTATCTGTTATTTATATTGATGATATATGCCTGTTGTTATATTTTTAGTATCTGTTATCACTCTGCAAGTTCCATGTTAGTATAGAATTCACTATGGGTTGAAATGATACATACCCGAACGGACTTTAGAATAGGAGAATTTCGTTATGGGTTGAAATGATAAACCCAAGCGATTTTCATTTGAATTGAAATTGGGATTACGGGTCGAAATGATATCTACCCGTATATATTTAAATTTCGGATTGAAATGATAAATATCTGTATCACTTAACCATGATAAATATATATACAAACACCGTTGGTCCATATATATAAATATTAAAATGAATTCTATGGTTTTGGAAAGAAATATATGGTTTTAATAAATGTTGAGCCTTAAATTATTATATATAAATGGGAATGATTGATTTAAATACATATAATATGTTGAGTATTTAAAATATATTCAAAATAGATTTTGGTAATAATTTGAATAAGTTAAGGTTAGAAAGATAATTTGAATTTAGTTGAAATTGTATTCAATAAAGAATTTTATTTAATTAA
This sequence comes from Allium fistulosum, assembly GCA_030737815.1. NCBI lineage: Eukaryota > Viridiplantae > Streptophyta > Magnoliopsida > Asparagales > Amaryllidaceae > Allium > Allium fistulosum. Next base: position 159,649,242 of record CM060905.1, read on the forward strand.
ACCGATTGAAACTTATTTAAATTGAGATGTAAGATATGATTTATAACTTGAGTTTGATTTATAAGTAATCTAATGAATATTTCTTGTTTAAATAAATTTAAGGAAATATTTAGTAAAAATGAAATTTAAGGCTATTTAAATGATATTGAATCTATTAAGTGAATATTCCCTGAATAATAATAAAGTTAAATCAAGTGCTATATGAAACTGTTAAATTTAACTTTGAAAATGTTGAATATTAAAGCTTTGAAATATATTGAAAATTTAAATGGTATATTTAGAACTGAATTAAATTGAAGAATTAAGCTGTGAATAAGTTTGAATTTGGAATTTGAAGTTGATTTGAATCGATTTGAGAGACTTGAGGAAATTATAAATACTTTACTTTTTAAATCATTTAATATATATACTATTTTGGAAAATAGATATATTTGAAATGAAATGATATTTGGGTTTTGAAGTATAAATTTAATTGAAATGACCACGGTGTTAAAATGTATATTTCCACCTTGTAGATAGTTCTGAAGATCCTTAGGGGATGGTTATCCCAAACATCCTTTCAGTTACTCGTATTTCAGTTGACATTTCACTTGAGTTGGATTTATTTATATAAGAATGTTAATCCTGACTCGAGTGTTTTGTGTTTTGCTTTACGCTCGGGTCAGACCGAGTGATACAGCATTTGAGACTCACCCTTGGAGTTTGGAGCTTCCTTTGGAGATCCATCTATCGCCTCAGCTTTCAGCTCTTCTTGTTGATTTGTTCAGAGAAGTCATCTGTTGCACTGGAGATTTCACTGTATTTGAGATATTCTGTTGTATTTTATTTTTAACTCTGATGTTCATATAGTAGCTTCATGAACTACTATTTTATCTATTCCGCTGCGTATTATTGTATTACTCTATGTCTGTGATTCTGTGATTGATTTATTTACTGTATTTGCTGAGTTTTGCCAAATTTTTATTTCAATCTGTTATTTTGAATTATTCAAGTCAGGCATGTGTGGATTATTGTCGATTTGAATGGTCCAAAATAGCGGGTCGTTACACCCGAGGGGGTCAGGGCTACGTTCATACCTTATACAGTAACGTTCGCCAAGCCATCATACTTCGTTCTGGATTCTCCACCACGTGCAAAGTTGTTAAAGTGGTTTTCGGTATTGGTAGAGAGTATGACAATATCTGATCTCGGTCTCTTTAACAACCAAACGCTTATTCCACACTGGTTGGTTCTTTTACATTTCCGAAACTGATTCATAATTGATATCAAAATATCATATTCACTTCAAAATCATATCACTTTCGAAATCATATTCACTTTATATCATATCACTTTTGAAATCATATTCACTTTCGAAATCATTATTCACTTTATATCATATTAAGTTTTCAAAATCATAACTACAAATAGGTTAAACCATCATATCAAAATATTCGCTTTTAAATCAATTAAATCTAAATCATAACAGTTCCAACTTTAAACAGTTTGAATATTGAAAGTAGTTTGGACAGTTATAAATAGTTTTAAATAGTTTTAAAGATAGTTTAAAATAGTTTAAAGTAGTTTAGAATAGTTTTAATAGTTTTAAAATAGTTTAAAATAGTTTTAATAGTTTAAAAATAGTTTAAAGCAGTTTAAAATAGTTTTAATAGTTTAAAAATAGTTAAAAATAGATTTAATAGTTAAAAATAGATTTGATAGTTTAAAATAGATTTGATATTTAAAATATTTTTAATAGTTTTAATAGAAAAAAATAGTTTAACATAGATTTAATAGTTTAAAGTAGATTAAAATAGTTTAAAATACATTAAAATAGTTTAAATAGTTTAAGGATATTTAAAATAGTTAAATAGTTTAATATAAAATGGTTTGATTATTGGAATTAGTTTTATACAGTAAATAGTTTTGAAAATCTAAATAATCTGAATTTTAAAATAATAGATTTTTAAACAGTTTATATTAAAATAATTAATTTGAAAATAAAATCAAATCAAACTGTTTCTTTCATTTCAATAAATTTGAACCATATCCAGCTTTCAAATCAACAAAACTCTAATTTAATCTTTTAATTCAAATTCTCATTAAAACCATTTTAATTTATATCGATTTGAAATCCATGTTTGAACTACAAATTTAAACCACTTCAAATTCGATAGATTTCAAAGTTTAAATATTCAAACGTTTACAATAACTCAATTTTGATAAATTTCATTTATATTTCAAAATTCAACTTTAAGATTTCAATTTAAGTTCTTAAAACAATTCATTTAAACCAATTTCAATTTTCAACATATTAAAAGCTTAGATTTTGAAAATAATCCAGTTAAAATAAATCAAATTTTATTTCATTATATCATTTGACTGGATTCAAAAATTTAAGGATTTAAAATCATTTATTTTAACCAATCTAGTGACCGTACATAATTTTCTACCCTATGGTCAAGTGATACAGATATATATCATTTCAACTCGCAATAATTTAAATTTACGGGTATATATATCATTTCAACCCACAATCGCGAATTAAAATTCAAAATCCATAAAATCGTTCGAGTTTATCATTTCAACCCATAATGAATTTTCCCTGATCTATAAGACCATTCGGGTATGTATCATTTCAACCCATAATGATTTTCCTAACAATAACTAAGGGAACTTGTAGTGTGATAACAAAATATAAAATAAATATAACATCCAATCATCCAAATGTCAACAATTAAACATCCATCACAATCATCATCATTCAAATCAACCAATAAATCACAACAAATAAACTAGTTATCATTATCAGGTATTTAATTAACAATTAAATTTCAATATAAATTTAAATAATAATTAAATTCAATATAAATTCAAATTTAAATAGAATGACAATTTAAATATACCAAACAGCAATCAATGAATTTCTAATCACATCATAAATTTAATTTAACTAACATAAGATGGTTTAGTAGTTGTAAGTGGGTTAAAACACTCACCTTTTATTTTAAATCAATTTAAAATTCAAATTAGGTCCAAAAATCTAACAGTCTCAGAATGCAACCAAACATTAGGAACGCATGTTAAATTTCTTAAATTAACTTCTACGCGTTTCAAGCTCGCATGGCCAAACGACAAGTCCGATCGCTACGAAACTTGAAATCCTACAATAATTCACTATTATGGATCTGATGAAATGTGTTTCGTCGAATCCGAGACTGTGGCCAAAATGGCTATTTTCACGTTAATTAAATAAATAAATTATTAAATTAACTTAATCACTTTTAACTTCTAAATTAAAAGTTAACAATTTTATCATTTCTTGATTACATAGAAATTATTAACCTATTAAAAAATTTCATGTCAAATTCAATATTTAAATATTGCACTAATTATAGCGTTCAATTACCATTGTATTTAATTCATAAATTATAATTTAAATTGTAATAAATTCATTTATTTTGATTTACACTCTTATTATTGAATCAATTATTACCTTATGAATATAACAACATAAGTTTACATCTCATTACATTCATATTTGACACTTATCACCTTTTACCATATTAACTATAATATTTAATTACATAAATGTTATTGATTTCAAATTAATTTCAACGGATTAAATAATAAGGTGATAAATAAACAATTGCTATAACTTACAAATTCAAACACATTTTAGAGTTAATTTTCAACAAACAAGCTAATACCCTTTGCACTAATAAATTTTATTCATATTCTAAAATAAACCCATTTCAATTTCAATATTTCATAAATTACCAATTTAATTCCTTATTTATAATTATAACCAAATTAACTTTACCATTATTTTAATTGATTGGAATTACATTAAACTAGTTATCAATTAAATTAAATCAACATTACTAAATTACATTCTAGTTATTTTTCATATTAATAAATCACAAATTTAATTTCTTCCAATATTAAATTCCAAAATCTTATTAAATTTAATATTTAATTATCGAAAAATACGGGTTGTTACACTCTCCCCCACTCAAAACTTTTCGTCCTCGAAAAGGAACGAGAAGGAATTAAGTATCTTAATATAATTTTACTTAAATAATCAATTTATAAACAATTAATTTACATAATTAAGTATTTTAAATAAAATATATCAATTTATAAACAATTAAATCTTCATATTCAAGTTAAATAAAAGTTTGAAAATATTTTCACTTTCACAAAATTTTCTAAGTCCCAAATTCACGAAAAATTTCGGCAGAGTCTCCTTTGCGCGGTTAGGTCCGGAAAATAATAATATCAATAATTACAATATATATATATATATATATATTTATATCATATTCCAAAAATAAAACATCCTAAACCATGGGAAAAACAATAAAATATCGCTATAAAATCGTAATCCGGAAACGTACCTATTTGTCGGGCAAACAACTTTATTTATGAAACCAAAAGCAGTAGCTATTGCTTCCATAAACCTGTATTTCACTTATATAATCCAAATAGTGAGAATTATGTACAAGAGAAATATTTTAGTTGTTTCATACTAATAGCACAACCAACACAACATAACAACAGTCACTCATAAACAAAAAAGTACAACCATTATATGCAAACAAAGAAATCAACTGTACATCCATAGCAACCAAAACTAATAGGTTGTTCAGGTTTAGAACTTCTCATCGTTCAAAGGTAATAAATAACTATCAAGTATTCCTTATGCTCAATAGCCTTTGGTAATTCCTCAATCAGTTATTCATACACCCTCAAACAAATCGAAATATCATTTCCCAAATATCCCATAAGCCAAACAACAAAGAATTCAACACATTATTTAAGTTTTCTCAATTGGTTTCTTCTCTTTTTTTTTCATCATTTACTTTCATTTATTTTCATTCATTCATACAATGTCATTTTTCCATCAATTTAAGTTATTTCCATTCAATTATTTAGGTCATCCATAATTCAATTCTTAAAATATTATGTAAGTTTCTTTGCAATTTAATTCACAATTATTATTTACTTTGATTTCCTTTTTTTATATCAATATTCATTTTGAATCAACTCATACCTATATTTTTAACTCTTTTTCTGTTTCACATATATTTCTTTCATATATAATATTATTGAATATTAAATCTATTTTTGAATCATTTCAATCAACTCATACCTATATTTTTAACTCTTTTTCTGTTTCACATATATTTCTTTCATATATAATATTATTGAATATTAAATCAAATTTTGAATCATTTCAATATTTTCTGAAGTTATAGTCATTTACTTAATATAGTATTCACTTTTACTATTCACTTTAATTATAAATAGCTTCAAACATTAACTTAAGTTTATAATCATTTCTTTTACATCAAAACTCTTATTTATAGAAATAATTCCATTTGAACACTTTCATTACTTAAGTTTTACTTGTATAATATTCTATTACATATTCATATTTAACATTACAAATTTTTAAACATTTTCGGTAAGTTATATATATGTTTTAAGAATGTAATTGAATGTTACACAAGTTTATCTTATTTATTTTAGTTAACTAAATGTTCAATAATTACATCTTCTAAATTTCTATATCTTCTGATTTCAAGTTACAAATTTCCGATTTCTTATATATTTCATTAATCACTTAGCATCTAATTTCTTATTTTTCATTTTAGAAGTTTCAACTATTAAAATAGTTACCCTAACTTATAGAATCTTAAGAACTAAATGCCAGGTTCGTTTCAAATCGTTTCGAAATAATATATATATTCATATCTTTTATATATCAAATCATATTTAGAAATTTAAATTTAAGATTTCTTTATCAAAACAATTGTGTAGTAAAGGCTGTAAAGCTACTGTAGTGGTCTTCCCACTTTGAAACTCGAAAATGAATGTTGATGATGCGGTCGTCATCACCGAAATTATTTTCCAGTGACAAGAGAGGGGAGTACAGGACTTATTTCCTTTTAAAAAAATTCTTTTAAACATTTCTTCCAAATCACATTGAAAATATTTATATCTGAAATAACTTCCAACTAATACTAATATTATATTCCAAAATCTTTTGAAAACCAATATCAAAACCCTAGAACTTAAGTCTCAAATCTCCAATTCATATTTACTTTATTTTGTAAATTTTATTTTGCAACCAATATTTATAAAATTTCACTTCCGAACAAACAAACATATCACATACAACTATACCCATTTATAAAAATTATTCTTTTATATAAAAATATAATACTAGGTAAAATTATTTCATTTACCTATATTTCAAAACAATATTGCATCGGTCTACCCTATTAAGTGTTTAGAAATCCCTATCAATGCCATAGCGTCCTATGTACCGACCAGAATTTATAAATACTAAACAGAACAAATTAACACAATATAAAAACATTTTATAACACTAACAAATACGCTCTCTCATATATATACTCAAACAACTCATTCTAGGGTATTCCTACCCTATCTCTAATGAGTTAGACCCCACAAAGCTAAGGTTATCGCTAAACCAAAGCTCTGATACCAAATGTAATGACCCGCCTTTTGGACAGTTTAAATCAAAAATAAACCACACATGTCGAATCCAAACCATTCAAAAGGGAGGATTGTTATGGGGTAAATAAGAAAAAAAAGAAAGAAAGGAATAAACAAGACACGGAATCTCACAGCTGAATGACAAAATATAATAATCAAATAAACAGTTCATGAAGCTGTTTTACAAATACATTTGATTACACTTTACAATACAATTAGAGTTATACATATAGCAAAAATAAATAAATAATGCAGCGGAACAACATGATGCAGTGGAATATATATAAAATAAATAGCATACAAATCTCCGTCTTCGTCCTCCAGAAATAAAGTCTTCGACACTGAAAATCTCAGACTGACCCGAGCTTAATGAAAAACAAAACACTCGAGTCAGAACTAAAAGTTCTTATGTAAGTTAAGTCGACAGTAAATAAATATGAGTGTAATGGCTTCAGAGATGTTTATGGGATTTTACATCTCCTATCCAGTGCCTAACGTGCGTGCAATAACTTAAGAGATGTTCGGGATTCCATCTCCTAAGGATTTGTTAAACTATCTACATGCATAGTACAATACGCTATTATAATATGTCTACAGTAAAGTAAAGTATTAAAATAGCGTTAAGGCGTTACCCATAACCCCCTTAACACATTTGATATAAATGTCGTGGTCTATACAGTACCGTAATTCCTCCGTAAACTGGAGGGCTATTAGAGGGCACTCCATAGTGTACGACATAAACCAAACTCGTAGTGGGTGCGATAAGACATATGACAAGGCACGCGAGGCAATGCCCAGGGTAGGATACTACCATTTTGTGGATCCATAAAGTATGGTGCCCAATCATTTAAACACAGTTTTGGCACAATAACCATATTAGCTACCAGGTATGGGAACAATCTGCTGCCACGATTTGTGATCCAATAGAAAGAACTATAACGCAACCTATAAGTGGCAAAAAGATGCTAATAAAGAGGTGGGCCACCAATAGAATAGGCTAATAAAGAGGTGCGCTGCCAGCATAATAGGATAATAAAGAGGTGCACCGCCAGCAGAATAGGCTAAGAAAGAAGCGTGCCGCCATTAAGACAAAAACAAACACAGGAGCGCAAAGAGGAGGACAAATGTAACGCCCCACCTTAGACTAATATTACTCAAGAATATTATCGAGTAATACAAAGAATAAGGATGTTTAAGAGTGACCAACCGTGTTTATTTCTTTGGGATTACACTATCATGTATTACCTTTGTTTGAAGAATTATTTTAACGTGAATAGTCCCAGTACTGGGATTACAACCATTATATCCCGATCCTCATGACACGAAGGGTGCATGTGGTACTGGGTGTTGGCATTTGTGGTATTGGAAAAACACTGACAAGGATACCATGACTAGGGATGTGACCACCGTAGTCAACTGCCAAATTGGTTACTAGCCTACAAGGTCAAGCAATAGAATGCACTAATCGTTATGATAAAAAATGGATGTAGCAAGTTTTTCCCAAGGCAATATATTATTTAAAAAAAAGTGGTATCAACTTTCCAATGGTAATTAATCGAGTGTCCGCTAATGTCCCATAACCACTTATGACGCTTAAATATTTACTAAGAGATAGTAGAATTCACTTTAGTAAAATAGTCTATCAACCGAGTCATAGAATTAAGCAATAGAGTGATACAAGTGTTCCATACTGCTTGTACTACTAAATCATTTAATTAGAGTTCTCATTTCATAGAAATAATCTTTTTATATTGAAATTTACTTCTCTAGAATCATTTAAAATTTAGTATGATGACTATGATTTTGATAGATATATGTTAATATAATTTCCTTTTACAAATTGGAACCTTTTCATTTAAAGATAGTTCTACAACTAAAATGGTTATAATTACCTTATAAAAGTGATTCAAAAATATGTCTCTGTTTATAATATACTTAAGTAATTCCACTTTGTAAAATCCTTTATTTTTTTGATGAAAGGGTGATCCACAAAAGAGGAGAGTACTCATCTTTATTTTACTATGATTAGAAGATCGTCCATTAGTGCATACAAAAGTACATAAAAATGATTACATGGGAGATCTTCACATAAATGATCAAATGATATTTAATACATGCATATGTTATAATAAAAAATAAAAAAATAATTTCATCATCCGAGGTCTTGATAGAAGCAAGTCATGAATAGGAATGCTGAGCAAGAACTGCAGATGAGGAGCAACCAATAGGCAATTGCAGGTGAGTTTATGTAGAGCACATATAAAACAATTGTAGGTGAGGTCCAGAAAGGATCTCCATGTGAGCAGCAGGCAACCCAAATATATATCAAAGAGCTTGGATAGAGAGGGTGGTTGGTTATATTTGAAAGGTGCATGCATTAATCTTGAGTGAGCAGCAGCATGGGGCCACGTAAGCTAGTGCCTAGCATGATTTGATTTCAGTAGCATCTGGATGGTTGGATGTATCTGAAAGGTGCATGCATCTCGAGTGGCCTAGCATGATTTAATTTCGAGTTCAACCACTAGTGAAGTGTAGATATACGACCAATGTAATTTTACAAGTGAATGTATCTGAAAGGTGCGATCAATGGTTGTATCACGTAGACAGTTCAACCACTAGCTTTTTTTAGCCGTCGCAAACCGTCGCTAGGCTTCGTCGCTATACGATAGGGCATTAGAAGGTAGTGGCTGTAGATAGTTGCATATGAAGGAATGATGTAGTTGCAGGCGGAGATGGCAGTTGTAGTCCATGCTATCAAATGAGTGTTTGAGAGGTTAAATTCCGGAGTTGTCATCCAAACCTTAGCAACGGATAACCAACGTCAGTCACAAATTCATCCGAGTGTTTGTAAAATCTTTTATTTACTATATATATACACATAATCGGGTATATCCTATATATATATATATATATATATATATATATATATATATATATATATATAACATCATATTTCTGGAGATCACAAACCTATACTGTTAAGAATCAACAGCAAAGGAAGTAAGAGGAAGACATAGCACAAACAAAAAAAAAAAGCAGGGAAGCAAAATTGCCTTGAGCAGCACTTGCTCAAGGTCACGACCGATCGACCGGTCGTGTCCACCGGTCATCCGTGGGAACGCTGGAGCAAGTGATGCTCCAGGCATCGTTCCCTCCATCGACTACTTTATTTTCGGCAACTAAATATATTTACATAAGTCTGAAAACACTATCAAAATTCACACCACATACAAAGATCAACTGAACATAAAAGCATCATATTTCTAACTATTGTAAGCAATATTGACTGGTTATTTGTTCAACTTTACTGTAACTTGCAAACATACAGTATAGATTAGCAAACATCAACAAATCAAGCTCTAAAACCATTAAATACTTGCATGCAACATGAATTAGAGGTAGTGGGGAGAATTTCTCGTCTTATTTACTTTGATTCCTTAATTAAAACACCCAAAATCTAGTAGTCTTCCTTGTTTCAGCCAAGCCCTAAAATCAATTTTTCAAGCAACATATATTAGGTTACAAACTCAGACAAAAACTGAAATTGAAGGAATAAAAAGCTTGAATTGAAGAAGAAGATGTTATCTTGAAGTAATCAGAATTTCTGGGAATTTGCTCTATTTGATTTTTGAGATTTAAGCTAGATTTTGGAAAAAAACTTAGAAACTTTTCTTTCTTTGTCTTTTCTGGTCTACTGTTTCCTAAACTCAGAATGTACATAGGAGAATTCTCTTTTTGTTAAACTTGTATATGCGTTTGGGATTTGAAATAAACCCAATAAAAGAAGTAATCAAATTTTCTTTAAATAAAAACATATTCTTTCTTTAAACTTTAAAACATTTATACAATGACTTTGAAAATAAATCCAATACAATTGAATTCTAAAATTCACCTTTCTTTTATTTAAAAACTCCTTTTTAGATACTAGTCATATTCTTAGATTCATCGTATTTGAAATAAAATTCCAATAATAATATAAAAAATATTCTACACTTTAACAATTATATCATACATGACAATTGGTTTTACAACCGAAAACCTACACTTTCTTTATAAAATTAAATTCCTTTAAAATGATAAGCAAGAAAAAGATTAATGTTTTCCAATTTTTCATTAATTTAGAACTAATCATTTCAAAAAAAAACTATCTCCTTTTAACAACACCAAAATCTTTAATTTGCCCTATTTTAAATAATTATAAATCTTAAATTTCCAAATTATTCCGAGAATAATTATCATGAAATTATAATCAAGGTAATTAAAATTGGGTTGTTATAGAACTCCCCCTCTTAAGAAATTGCGTCCTCGCAATTCTATATCGGAGAAAATCTATAACAAGAGCAGATAGAATCAATGAAGATGACACATTCAGAAAAGATAACCTACCAACCCCACGAGCACCTGAAAATAGCTCTGGATATGTCCGCTCCATAGACTCTCTAGTCTCTCATGAGCAATCTTTAGGATTTACTGACCACTAGACCTTAACAAGTGGAACATCCTTACTTCTAAGTCGCTTTACCTTCGAAGAAACAATGTGAATAAACTCATGCACATAGGTCAAGCTAAGAGAAATATTAAGTTCTTCGATCTACTTCGGCTTAAGAACTAACTTCGGATCACTAAGACATTTTCAAGCTGGAAAACATGAAAAAAATCGTGTATGCTAGAAAGATGAGCAGGTAATGCAATACGATAAGCTACCTTGCCAAAACATTCAGTGATTGGGTATGGTCCAATATAACGGGGAGCCAACTTCCCAAATCGACTGAAACAAATTACTTCAATCATCGTAGAAACACGAATAATACCTGATCATCAATGAAAAATGCCAAATCCTTTCTCCTTATCAACATAGGATTTTTGTCTGCCCCGAGCCTCTCTCATTCTCTTTTTAGTAAGATCCATTTTCTTGAAAGCTTCTCTAATAGAATCGGTCCTAAAACAAACTTCTCTCCCATTTCTAGCCAACAAGATGGTGAATGGCACGGCCTTCCATATAAGGCTTCAAAAGGAGCTATATCGATCTCGACTGGAGGTCGTTGTTGTAGGCAAATTCCATGAGATAAATATGCTCTTCCCAAATACCACCAAAATGAAGAACACAAGAACGGAGTAGTTCTTCTAGAGTCTTATTTACACGCTCTGTGTGACTATCGGACCGAGGGTGATAAGCAGTGCTGAGGTTAAGTTTGGTACTCAACGCTGACTGAAGCCTCTTCCATAATCCACTGGTGAAAAGTGGATCCCGGTCACAAACGATGGCACTAAGAACACCATGCAATCTAACGATCTCCTTGACGTAAAGCTTCGCCAAAATTTGCATGATTCGGTTAGACTTTACCAGAATAAAATATGCAAATTTAGTCAACCGATCCACAATCACCCATAAACTATCATGCCTTAACTTAGAACGAGGCAACCCATCGATAAAATCCATGGAAACCTACAAAAGACAATTAATTTGATCATTATTAGATCAAATCAAAAGTAAAGTATAAATATGAATTCATCAACATCTAAGTCCACATTTACCTGGTCCCACTTCCATAATGGATATCTAACGGTTGAAGAAGATCACTAGGTCTCTGGTGTTTTTCCTTAAAAAGCTGACAAGTCCCACAGTGACATACAAACAAGTAATGTCTCACTTCATACCCTCCCAGTAATATAATCGCTTCACGCCTGCATACATTTTACTGCTATGGAGATGGATAGTATATAAGAACAATGACACTCATCCATAATATCTTTTCTGATATTATTATTATCGGGCACAATAAGTCTACCATATCTCCTAATATAGCCACAAGCATCAACAACAAACTCCTTCAACGTCTCAACTCCACGATTAACAGAAAGACTTTGAACAAGCTCTAAAAGTTCGGGATCTTTCTTCTGAGCTTCTACAATACGATCAAGAATAGAAGTACAAACCTCCAAACTTGATAATACAATATCCTATCTCAACTTCGAATCTTGATCTCAGATTTCACATAAAGAAAGTGTCTTGAGCACTTTCCATTCAGACAACATCATAAAAACCACTACCTGATGTCTGGGACTACGGGCATCGGCTAAATGATTACCCTTTCCCAAAGTGTACTGAATTTCAAAATCACAAGCCGCTAAAAAATCCAACCACTGCTGCTGATGCATATTAAGCTCTTTCTGGGAAAAGAGATATTTCAAAGATTTATGGTCGGTATAATGAACAAATCTCTCCCTTAAAAAATAACGATGCCATATCTTAAGTGCAAATACAATAGCTATAGAATTCGAGATCATGGGTGACATAATGGATCTCGTTTGTACGTAACTGTCTCAAAGCATAAGCAACTACTTTGTCCTCTGCATAAGCACTGCACCAAGGCCTGAACCACATGCATCAGTATATACGACAAGGTCTGGGTTTCCCTCTGGGACAATAAGAATAGGTGCATGAGTTAGAAGATCTTTCAACTTCTGAAATATGGACTCATACTTCTCAAACCATATATATTTCACTCCTTTTCTAGTTAAGCTGCTGAGTGGAAGAACGACTTTAGAAAAGTCTTTAATAAATAGTTGGTAATAACTAGATAATCACAAATAACTACGAACTTCTGATACGCTCTCCGGTCTCTTCCAATTCTGAATAGATTCGATCTTAATGGGATCAACCGATATTCCGGCTTCAGAAATAACATGGCCCAAAAACTTTACTTCCTTTTGCCAAAAATGGCATTTAGAAAACTTAGCCTTAAGCTAATGGCTGAAAAGTGCCTCTAACACAATTCGGAGATGCTTCTCATGCTCCTCTCTTGACTGAGAATAGATTAAGATATCATCGATATAAACAAGCATGAATTTATCTAGAAATTCCCTGAATACATGATTCATTAAGTCAATAAAATACGCAGGTGCATTTGTCAACCCGGATGGCATAACTAGCCATTCGTAGGAAACATATTGGGTTCTAAAAGCTTTAGTGGAATACTATCATCTGCCACCTGAAGCTGATGAAAACCTACCGCTAAGTCTAATTGAAAAAAGACTTTCATGCCATTAAGATGATCGAACATATCATCAATTCGGGGTAATAGATATCGATTCTTAATAGTGAGCTCGTTTAATTTCCTATACTTGATACACTGTACCATCAGCCTTTTTCACAAACACCATGGATGCACTCTATGACGAACTACTGAATTAGATAAGCTACTTCGTCTTAAGCTCAATTAATTGCTTTCTCAACTCTTCATTCTCTCTTGTTGACATCCTCGTGGGAGGACGGTTGTTCAGTTGAGCACCAGGAATTAAGTCAATATGAAATTCAATTGCCTGCTTAGGACGCAATCTAGAAATAGGCTCAAAACATCAAGGAAATCACACACTACTGGAATACTATCAATCTCCTCATCACCTCTAGATTTGATAGCGAAAAGGGAAATTTCATACTTGGATCACTTTCCTCAAGGACTAAGGAAAGTCGATCACTGGAAGAAGGATGTTTTATATAGATAATGCGTTCGGGGCAAAGAATATAAGCTTCATACTTGTCGAGCCAGTCCAAACCCAATATCATACTAAAACCCAAATGCTGAATAACATGCAAATTAGTGAAGAAAGAAAGTCCGCAAAGAAAAATCTCTAAATTCTTACAAAACAAAATGAGAGTTGCAGATCCACCAATAGGATTCGCAATCCTCAAAGCAGATAACAAACAATTCACATCTAAAGAACAAGCTTCAACGAGCTCCTTTGACATGAACGAGTGTGATGCTCCTGTGTCAAAGAGAACTCAAATAAGACGATCATGAAGTAAGGTAGAACTTTCCAAAATTGATGGATGTATACCTTTCTACTGCCCAGAGCCACCAGAAGACTCAACTGCATTCAATCTACCTCTTTTTGGTTTTCGAGCTAAGAAAGGATAATTAGGAATTTGGTGGCCTTCTCTTTTACAATAGTGACACACCTAAGATGAGACTGGGGTTGCTGAACGAGGCTTAGAGCATTCCTTGCATAATGCCACTTAGCTCCACAATTAAAGCATTCAACCTGAACCTTCTTCTAATCCCTAGAATCTAAATCCTATGTCTTAGCTTTCTTAAAAGAAAATCTGGGCTTAAAATTCCCAAATAGATTATTCTTCTTAATACCGTTCTTTTGTTGGGGAACTTCATCACTACTGTCTTTCTCGGCTTCCTCCAATCTAAGAGCGGTATCCACAAGCTTCTCGAAAGTGACTTCAAGTTGAGGCAAAAGTGCCTTCCTCAAGTCTTCTTCAGGCCATACATAAACTTTTCTTTCTTCTTCAAGGGTGTACCAATGAGCTCTACGCCATATTTAGACAATGCTTCAAATGTCACCACATATTTTGAAACTGAAGACTCTCCTAGCTTGAGCTCTATAAATCTTCGAGATAGCATTGCCTTCTTCGCCTTTGGCAAAAACTTCATCATAAAAAAAAATCTAAATTGCTCCAAAGATAAATAGTCTCATCGATTTCTACCATGAGCAAATCATACCAATCTAATGCTCTCTCCTGAAGTTGACTCGAAGCTATCTGCACTCTGTGAAGATTAGAAAGCTCAATGCGAGTGAAAATTCTCTCGCACAACCTCAAGCAATCCTGGAATTTAATAACTCCTTCGGTCCCTTTAAACTTCTTTCCTCCTTGGCGCCCATAATCGCTACATAAATGAGAAAAATGTGTCCCATGGATGGGAAGATCTCCAGGGGTTGCACTGGGTGGCTGAACATTCTGAACCAACTCCATATATGCTGGGTAGTCATGATTACTCCCTCTGGAATGGGATCATTGGACGGTCCAGAATCAAAACGAGTAGGTCTACCATCAACCATAACTCACTCTGCCACACGGGTGATTCCAAATTTTAGAGATTCTTTCAAGCTAATAATAATTATATATAGAAAAGTAATCGTACAATTATGTCCCTTGCTAACCCCTAGTAACATACATACAACCTCCTAATAGGAAAAAGGGTATAATATATTATACCTACCCAAGGGATGGAATTCTACGTCTGTTTAGGCCATGACTCATGTCTCTTATATAATATTTTGTTTTGAAACTTAGCTCTAATACCAAGCTGTAACGCTTATATTACTCAAGAATATTACAAAAAAGAGTAATAAGAGAATAAGGATGAATAGGAGCGACCAACTATGTTTATTTCCTTGGGCTAACACTGTCATGTTTTACCTTTGTCTGAAGAAATATTTTAACATGAACAATCTTGGCACAAAGCAATAGACACGTTGACTAAAATATGAAACAGAACAATATATTACATAACACAAAATCACATGCCATAGCGAAAATATAATACTAATGAAATCATGGTACATAAAGTGAGTCGAGAAAAAGGATATAAGACACACATATACATAAACACGATACTACGCTGTCTCAAAATAATATATACATAAAAAGGAGTCCCTGTCTCAAACTAGACATATATATTGGAGTACATGTGAATCTAACTCAAACTATACACACTAGATAAATCTGTATATATAGATAGAGTATCTGCCCAGCATAGCAAACCATATCCATAGTCAATGAATCTTTGAACCTATCAAGTCTCGGTCTAACCTGAGTATTATAAGTAAACGGGTCAAACTATCTATAATATCATAAACTATCTCTAATATCATAAAAGGGTGAGATCACAATAAATGAACATGTCAATAATATCATGTCCTAACCATTACTATAAGAGGTGTAAATGGTCTCAACGTATAATGTGCCACAACAATTATCATGTCATAAAATCATCTCATGCCCAACATTGGTAATTACTTCAAATATGGCGAATAAAGATCAGTTAAACCAAAGAACTACATAATAGTAATTAGAAAAGGGAACGACAAGCATAATGCAAGTCAAGTAAATAACTGATCCAATAAATATTATGACTATAAGGAATTTCTTAGCGCTAGTTGCTCCATTCCAAGGGGAGACTGACAAGACATGCTTCGGTAGTTTAAGAAGGACTAACACCGATAAACTCCTAAAACCGTTATATACCCGATCCTCATGACACGAAGGGTGCCCGTGCTACCAGGTGTTGGCTTTTGTGGTATTGGGAAAACACTGCCAAGGATACCATGACTCGGGATGTGACAACTGTAGTCAACCACCAAATTGGCTACTAGCCTACAAGGTCAAGCGATACAATGCGCTAATCGTTATGATAAACAACAGACATAGTAAGTTTTTCCCAAGGAAATATATTATTTTAAAAAAAGTGGTATAAACGTTCCAATTGTAATTAATCAAGTGTCTGCTAATGTGCCATAACCTCTTGTGGCACTTGAATATTTCCTAAGAGATAGTAGAATTTACTTTAGTAAAATAGTCTATCAACCGAGTCAAAGAATTAAGCGATAGAGTGATACAGTGTTCCATACCACTTGTACTACTAAATCATTCAATTAGAGTTCTCATTTTATAGAAATAATCTTTTTATATTGAAATTTACTTCTTTAGAATCATTTAAAATATTAGTATAATGACTAATTTTGATAGATATATGTATATATATAGTTTCCTTTTACAAATTGGAACCTTTTCATTTAAAGATAGTATTATAACTAAAATTATTATAATTGTCTTATAAAAGTGATTCAGAAACTATGTCTTTGTTTATAATATATTTAAGTAATTCAACTTTGTAAAATCCTTTATTTACTATATATATATACAAACAATCGGGTATATCCTATTATTCTCATCATAAAAATAAGTATACATACATACATACATACATATATATAACATTAGATTTATGGAGATCACAAACCTACACTATTAAGAATCAAAAGCAAAGGAAGCAAGAGGAAGACATAGCACAAACAAAACAAGAGCAAGGATGCAAAATTGCCTAGAGCAGCACTTGCTCTAGGTTACGACTGGTCGACCTGTGGGAACATTTGAGCAAGTGATGCACCAAGCATCGTACCCTCTGTCGACTACTTGATTTCTGGTAACTAAATATATTTACACAAATCTGAAACACTATCAAAGTATTCGCACCACATACATGGATCAACTGAACACAAAAGCATTATATTTCTAACTACTGTAAGTAATATAGACAGGTTATTTGTTCAACTTTACTGTAACTTACAAACAGACGGTATATATTAACAAACATCAACTGATCAAACTTTAAAACCATTAAACACTTACATGCAACATTAATCAAAGGTAGTAATGAGAATTTCTCACCTTGATTCATTTGATTCCTTGACTAAAATACCTAAACTAGCAGTCTTCCTTATTTCAGCTGAGCCCTAAAATTAATTTTTCAGACAACACATAGTAGGTTACAAACTTAGCCAAAAACTGAAATTGAAGGGTTAAAAAGCTTGAATTGGAAAAGAAGATGCTACCTGGAATTAATCCAAATTTCTGGGAATTTAATCTATTTGATTTTTGAAATTTAAGCTAGGTTTTTGAAATAAACATAGAAACTTTTCTTTCTTAGCTTTGTTTTCTGTCTATTATTTCCTGAACTCGGAATGTACATACAGTACATAGGAGAATTCTCTCTTTTGTTAAATTTGTAAATGGGTTCTGGTTTTACAATAAACCCAATAAAAGAAATAATCAAATTTTCTTCTTAAATGAAAATCTATTCTCGTTTAAACTTTAAAATATTTATACAATGATTTTGTGAATAAATCCAATACAACTAAATTCTAAAATGCACCTTTCTTTTATTTAGAAACCCCTATTTAAATACTATTCATATTCTTATATTTATAATATTTGAAATAAAATTCCAATAATTATATAAAAGAGATTTCTACACTTTAACAATTATATCATACACTACAATTGGTTTTTCAACCAAAAGCCTACAACTTTTTTACAAAAATAAATTCCTTTAAAATGATAAGAAAGAAAAAAAATGTCCTTCAATTTTTCATTAATTTAGAATTAATCGTTTTAAAACAAATTATCTCCTTTTAATAACACTAAAATCCTTAATTTTCCCTATTTTAAATAATTACAAATCTTAAATTCCCATAATTATTCCTAGAACAATTATCATGAAATTCTAATCAAGGTAACTAAAATCGGGTTGTTACAGCAAAGGAAGAGGACTACGCTACAATCAAAAGGCCAAATAAGCCATAACATTATTCCTAAAGCTTATGCATTGCTAACACTTTCAAGTTTGGATTTGTACTGCACTCGCTGAGGGCACCCTAAGTAGTACCATGTCGAATCAAAAGCATTCCAAGGGCTGCACATAGGGCTGACCAAACAGTGCTCCATCGTAGGTCCATGCATATAAGTAGACAATGGAGATATAAGTTTCCCTAATCAATAAACTACATAATCCGACGCTAAGAACAGTTCAACATGGAATGACATAAGGAGACCATCCTCACAAATGGAAGCTCGACCTCTCTTACCAAGTAATGCAGCTTGAACTCTGACTCTCAATTTCTAGCATCCCCGCTTCAATTTTAAATTACCCGTCAAAGCCCAGAATTCAATCGCTCAAATCAAGGTTTCCCGCCAAAGACACGTCAACAATCCATGCTCATCAAATGAATGATATAGATGGATGACACATGCATGATCCAAAGGCAGAAATTAGAATAGCGGAAGAGGGATTGGGGTGATCCATATGCATCTTCGTAGTATAAATAGAAAAAGCACTGTAAGAAGAAAGGGATCGTTTTCTAAATCTGACAATTTTAAGGTTAATAATGAAAAGTTTTGTACTCATTGCCATTTATACTTGTACAAGGAATATAAAGGAAGAAAGTGATATTTCCCCGATGGACGTAGGATTCCTTAACATCCAAACCATGTAAAATTCTTTGTGTCTTTATCTTTTTTTGCATTTTTACTTACCTAGATTTCAGTGTTAGATTCTTTGTCACCCCTTTTGTTTACTTGAATTAGATATCAATTTGATTTGACATTTTAACAAACAGTTAAATTGCAACTACATAATTGTGTAAACTTCCAGCAACATAATTACTGCCTAAAGGCAAATTTGATATTACTTAAATTTGTTGATTCTAATTCGCAGAAGTGTGCTATAAATACTTTCACAACTATTTGAGGTATTATGAGAGGAAAATCTCATCAACTTTTTTTGGCGCTATAAGGAGGGCCTAAACCTCTGTTTCCTATTCCCAGTGACTTTAACTATATTTCCCTTCATATATCATGAATCTCACTAATTCCTCCACCCTACCTGCACAAGAACAATTACACTTAGCTTTAAAAACCTCAAAGAAGCCATTCGTAATGTCAAATCCTCAAACTCAAGCAGAAGCTTCAACTGAGGTCCCTATGAACCCGATCCTGTCTGGGCTCCATTTCTTCACAAACCAAATAAACTAATAAATGAAAGGGTCGGAAAAAATTAGTGGCCCAACATACTGCTCTCAGACCAGCCTCCCCTCCACATTCCACAGTTCACTACCATCACTCATCGACTGCGCTAACTACACAACGAGCGAGTGAAAACGACATTTCCAAAAAATGGGAACGATGATGCTGACTAGAAAACTAACATTAAAACAAAGAGCAAAATCCAAGCTAACCCTCAAATCAAAACAAAGCTTGCTAATATGAACCCACTACTACTAAAAAACAGGCCTAGTTTGCCCTCGATGATGACGCCATTTCGTTGTGTGGGGCGATTCGTCCCATATCGACCCTAGGGAAGATGAAATCCGTAAATTAAAAGCCTACGTAGAGCAGTTACCAAAGATCTTCGAGCAAAGCATCGGAGAGAAATTAAGAGAAGTGGGTTCTTCTCCATTCAGTGAGACATCATAGAGGTGGACTTTCCCGACAACTTTAAAGCACCTTCAATTGACAAGTTCAATGGAACTACCAACCCTGATGACGACGTCTGCGCTTTCAAATATTACATGGACATTCTGAAGGTAGGAAGAAAGGCCAGATGCAACCTTTTCCTTATTTATTTGGCCGGTGCAGCCTCCCGATGGTTCAGGCGGTATGGACCATGGGAAGTCCGATCTTGGAGACAACTATACGCAAATTTCCCAAGGCAATTCAATTTGGGAAGATAAGCTTCTCCGGACATAAATTTCTATGTTGTGTGTAAAGTAGCGTAAAAATGAAAGCCTGAACTTCATTAAATGCTTCAAAGCCGAGGCACTTCAGATCGGGGTGACTAGTGAAGAAGCATTGCTAATGGCGGCACAGGCTAGGATAAAAAGCGGAACTGCTATATGGGATAAAAATAGTAGAAAGTCAGCATGAAGGCTTTCTATGAAAGAGTAGCTTGCTATATAAGAATGGAAGAGGTCAAATCTACGGCACAACCTCAGAGAACTTCTGCCCCTGGTTATGATAAGAAAAGGGGGCCGAAGGGTATCATCTACCTGTGAAACGAAAAAAGGAATTGAACCTCACTACAAAAACTCCCTTACTCACACTCCTGGGTAGATATATGAGATGACCAGGAATGAGCTTGCATACAATGTACCGAACAAGGGGAAGAAAGTAGAATAAAATCATGGTGTAGCACACTACAGCTTCCATAGAGCCAACGATCACCATACTGACAACTGTAGACATTCAAAGAACGAGATAGAAAGATTGATCCAAAAATGATAGCTGGGTAGCTTTCAAAAAACTAACAACGAGAACGGGACTAGAGTCCTCACTCCTGACCTAAATGAAAACCAGGCAAGAAATCCCTCAAACCTCATAGCCTCGATTTATAATGGACCACGCCTCACTGGAACCAGCAAGAAGGCCGAGAGATGTATGTGCAAGAAGTCAAAGCATAGCAGAAGAAAATCTTCCATATCAAGCAAAAGCGGGTGCAAGAAGTAGTTTGTACAGTAATTGATGCAGCATGAATCATTTTCCCACACCAGGAACCGCTCGTGGTCATGATGCATATTTGAATTGCACCATGAAAGGTCTTTGTAGATTTTGGAAGCTCAGTCAATGTAACTTTCAAGTTGGCATACGACCAGATGAAGCTTCCATCTGAAATTCTAAAGCCTAGTCCTGAGCTAATTTTTGGCTTTAATAACACAGCAACCATTCCCGTGGGGTCAGCGCGCTTGCTCATCACAGCTGGAACAACACCTCCACACAAATCCTTCTATGCAAGTTTCTTGATCATTTACTAGCCATCATCATACAATGCCTTCCTAAAAAGATCTGCGTTGATAGACTTAGGGGCAACCATCTCTTAGAAAGACCTGCTTATGAAATTCAACACTCCTGGGACGATAGGATCTGTAAGAGGAGAGCAATTTTAGCTAGGGAGCTGTATAATGTAAATCTTAACTCTAACAATAAAATTGTTCTGAAATACTCTATTGTCTCTTTTGACGTTTGTGATAATAGCAATAAACAAGAAATCAAACCAACTCAAAAAACTATGTCAGTGCCAAATGCCAATACTGATCCTGAAGTGAACCATCCTGTAACCACAAAAAGAGAGAAAATGACATATATGCACATGATCGGCACTAACTAATATAATTCAATTTACGCATAATACTTCTCCGAAGAGGCCTAGAAGTAAGCACCCTCAGTCAATTCTCAACCCGATGAGGAAAAAGAAAGTGAGATAGACTCGAGATTAGGAGCAACAAAGGAAGAATTGAAACCAGTAGATGACCTCGAAAATGTACAAAGACCCAAAGGACCCCACAAAGGTTATGAAGATAGGGAAGAACCTTAGCACAGATACCCGAGTTGAGCTAATAGACTTCCTTAAGAGATTAGCGGATGTATTTGCATTGACCCATTCAAACATGTTAGGAATACACCCAACGATCATCTGCCATGCACTCAACGTCGATCATGATGCATGTCATGTCAGACAAAAGTGCATAACCTTAGATCATGAAAGGTATAATGCTCTACATGAGAAAGTTAAAAAGCTGAAAGAAAACGGATTCATCAGGGAAGTGTACTGCTCAAAGTGAATTGCTCACCAGGTACTTGTAAAAAATCCCAATGGAAAGTGGAGTATCTTAATTGATTATACCAACCTCAACAAGACTTGCCTGAAGGATAGCTTCCCAATACCTAGAATTGATCAATTGGAGGATGCAACCAGTAGACATGAATACCTCTCGTTCATGGATGCATATTCAAGATACAATCAAATAGCAATGTCTGAGCCAAATCAAGAGAATACTAGTTTGTGACAGATAAAGGCTTATATTGTTATAAGGTCATGCTGTTTGGACTCAAAAACGCTGGTGTAACCTACCAAAGGCTGGTCAATATAATGTTTGTTCTCAGATCGGATCGAAAAGAATGTTGAAGTATACGTAGATAAAATTTTGGTTAAGTCAAAGGCAGCATCAAGTCATGTGCAGGACCTAGGAAATGTTTAAAGTTTTAAGGCAATATAATATGAAGCTGAATCCATTGAAATGCACATTTTCTATTCAGCTAGGTAAATTCCAAGGGTATATTGTAAGCGCATGTGGCATTGAAGCAGACCTAGAGAAGATCGAAGGCATAAGAAAGATGGAAATCTCAACAAAGTCAAAGGATCTCATAAGCTTAAATGGCAGTGTAGCAGCACTACGCAGGTTCATCTCAAAATCAATTGATAAGTGCATGCCATTCTTTGATCAGGTAAAAAAGGGGCGAAATTTTGAACGAATTGAGGAGTGCAAGACCGCATTTCAAAACTTGAAAGACCATCTGGTCAACACTCCCATTTTATCTAACCCAGTAACAGGTGAGGATTTATATGTATATTTAGTTGTAACTGATAAAGTTGATAGTGCTGCAGTGATTCGAGAAGACGAAGGGACCCAAAGGCACATCTACTTCACAAGCAAGTGTGTGTCAGAAGCAGAATTAAATTACTCAGTCATTGAGAAGTTAGCCTACAACTTGCTCCATATAGCAATAAAGTTATGACCTTATTTTCAAGCGCATCCCATCAAATTCCTAACGGATAAGCACTTAAAGCAAATACTACAAAAGCCAGAGACATCAGGCCGCTTGTTAAAATGGGTGATGGAGCTTAGTCAATATGACATCACCTACTACCCAAGAAAAGCGATCAAAGGTCAACCACTGGCAGCCTTCATTGTAGAATGCACACTTCCAACCGAGCCCCAAATAGAGGAAGAAACATTCATCCCACAGTTCTGGCAATTGTTTGTAGTTGGAGCTTCAAATGAACGGGGGCAGGAATTGGATATGTGCTAGTTACTCCAGATAAGCAAAAATTGTATGGGCGTTGCAGCTTGGGTTTAAAGCGACCAACAATGTAGCAGAATATGAAGCTACCCTTGCTGGCTTACGAATGGCTTAGGTAATGAAGGTAATCCATATACAAATTTATAGCGATTCCCAATTTGTTGTAAATCAAATGCAAGGTAATTACCAAGCAGAGGAGCCAACCTTAGCAAAATATATAGAACTTTCTATTGCTAGAGCAGTTCGAACAATTTGATATAGAATAGATTCCACATGAGAATAATTCATCTACCAATTCGTTAGCTAAACTTGCGAGCACTAAAGTGGCAAATGAAATGAAGGCAGTTCCAACAGGACACTAGGCAGAGCCGAACATAACAGAGGCAAATCAAATGTAGTCCTTACCCGAGTTTAATGGGCAATGATGCAGGGGTCTGGAGACTAGGTAACCGATGAAAACTGAGGGCAGCCCTCAACTGAACCTCCACTTAAACAAACCGAAGAAAATATTTGGATGGCCTACATTAAAAAATTCCTACTAAACAGAATCCTACCCCAAAACAAAAATGAAGCCTCTAAAATAAGGTATCAGGCTTTGTACTACTCATTCTTTGATGGCACATTATACAAGAGAGGGTACTCCACCCTTAATCTTAGGTGCATTTCCAAAGAAGGTGGAATGCGAGTCATGAGAGAAGTACATGAAGGGCAATGTAGGGACCATTTTGGGGGAGCCAGGTTAGAAAAGAAGGTACTAAGACATGGTTACTATTGACCTATGACTCTCTACGATGCAATAGAATTTGTGAGAAGATGCAATAAGTGTCAAAGATTCACGAGTATCCCTAGATAGCCATCCCATGAACTTGTCCCTCTAGCTAGCCATAACCTTTCGATATATGAGCATAGACTTAATAGGTCCACTTCCTATGTCAAAAGGAGGAGCAAAGTACGCAATAGTGGCGAT
This sequence comes from Allium fistulosum, assembly GCA_030737815.1. Taxonomy (NCBI): domain Eukaryota; kingdom Viridiplantae; phylum Streptophyta; class Magnoliopsida; order Asparagales; family Amaryllidaceae; genus Allium; species Allium fistulosum. The sequence goes on from CM060905.1 coordinate 159,673,922, forward strand.
AGACTACTCCATTAAATGGATGGAGGCAGAACCCTTAGCTACAATCACAAAAAAGAGGATAGTCACCTTTGTAGTGAGAAACATAATTACCAAGTTTGAAATCCCCTACAAGATAATCTCTGATAATGGAACCCAGTTTGAGAGCAGAGAATTCATGGTGCTCCATGAGAAGAATAACATAATTAAAAGTCTTTCCTCTACCAAGCAAATGGGTAGCTTGAAGTAGCAAATAAGACTATCAAGAAGTTGCTTAAGAAAAAGCTGTAGAAACTAAAAGGGAAGTGGGAAGAAGAATTATCTTTAGTACTATGTGCGTATAGAACTTCAATCGGGTCTCCAACTTAGCACACCCCTTTTCAATAACCTATGGATACAAGGCAATGCTCTCCGTTGGAGTAGAGGTCCCCTCGGATAGATGAATCTCTTACATGATAGAGAAGAATGTGAAGCTGAAAAAACTACATTCAACCTCATTCAATAGAGAAGAGATGAGGCAGCAGTAGTATCTGTCGCGTACCGACAAAGAATGGCAATAAATTACAACACAAGACTTAAAGAAAGAAACTTTTGCAAGAGGAATTTGGTATTGCAAAGGGTAATGGCTAACACGAAAGACCCGGCAGATGAAGCTCTAGCCCAAACTAGGAAGACTCGTTAGTATACCAGAAGTATTAGCCAATGGTGCGTACCGACTATCGAAATCTGATGGCAACCTAGTTTCAGAACATGGAACTCGGAGCACCTCGGATCATATTTCTATAATCTACACCACTTATGCAATAAACATTCCAATTGTTATGAAAAGTAATAATACAATGAATGGGACGTAGGGATATTAGACGGTCTAAACCAGTATAAAACTCTATTTGTGTTAATTTCTTTGGCATAGCTGAATAATCATAATAGATGTAGGGATATCGGACGGCCCGAACCAGTTATCAAAACAAAACTGCATAAAAGATAGCCCGACATTCTCATCCTAATAACTAAACTGTATGTAGGGATATTGGATGGCCCGAACTAGTATCAAAATCACTCTGTGTTAATTCTGTTACCATAGCCACACTAGACATAAGGATATTGAACAATTACAAAAAACCATGTGCATGAATTGAGAAGGTTGTACATGCATGACCTAACTTCACAGTCAAAATAACAGTCCACCCCAAATAGCGGGGTGGACCGTGCCAAGTGCACAACAGGGTTCAAACACAAAAAGCAACATCCAGGAAGCATGAACTACGCAGACAACAGGTTCAAAGATGGCAAGGGAAAAAACAACCCATAGAATACACAACGGCTACCAAAAAATGCAGTTCCAGAAGTTACTTAAAGCTTACCAGGTAAAGATCAAAGAACAAGGATTCTCTTATATTTATTTAGTCCTGTTAATATACATGGAAGATCTGCACTTATACTTACACAACTCATACTTCTACAAACACTTTAAAAGTACCAAAAAACAAAAACCGCACCACTAATCTAACTCAGACTTAGAAGAAGAATTACTTATAATCCTTCTTCGGCTATATAATCTGCGGGAATGCAGTGCTGGACATTGGGATGAGCTATCCTTGAATTGAAGGGCGGGAGTTGGATCATTTAACTCAGGGATAACAACTGATGAGAAACTGAAGGCAACCCGACCATAAGTGGTACGAGGATTGTAATTAGCACCGACAGAAGTGTCACCATGCTCCTATGGGTCAATTCATAATATGCACAATTGTATAGGAAGGTCAGATCAAACCCCGGCCAGAAGTAAGTGAAAACATCAATTGCACGTTTCACACAAATCTCCACCATGGCCTTCTTTACTTTCTCATTGTAAAGCTGCTCCAACAAAGCAGCCATGTCCAATCCACCTCGAGAAGTAGCAACAACATCAAGGAATGCATCAGACTAAAATCTAAAAATTTTGTTTTCACGGCCGTTAACACACCTCATAGCTATTAACCCGCCTTTTGGCAAGGCTGTAGGCAGGCGAATTTAACTAATTCGACTTCATGATTATCGAGGCAGGAACATGATGAATTCGGTTTAAAAGGATGAAGTTTTCCTGGATATGCCGCTCGGCATTGTGGCGAGATTGGGGTCGCTCGGCATTAGTGGATGGCTCAGCATTGGTAAGATGGCTCTGCATTGGTGAGGTGGATCGGCCTTGGTGAGACAACTCGGCATTGGTGAGGTCAGGGTCGCTCGGCATTAGACGTCGTTCGACATTGTACCTCGTTCGGCATTGGAAGTCGCTCGGCATTGGACGTCGTTCGGCATTGTACCTCGTTCGACATTGGAAGTCGCTCGGCATTGGACGTCGTTCGGCATTGTACCTCGTTCGGCATTGGAAGTCGCTCGGCATTATGCTTCGGTCAGAGTCACTCGGCATTGCCATTCGGCCTTGGTTGTCGTTCGGCATGTGTAGGTCGGCATAGCAGGAGGTCGGCGTTTTAAGGAATGAGGTTCGACACTTGGTTGCTTCGAGTTGCAGGTAAGTTTACTCCGATCCTTGGATAGAACTGCCTCGAGTCGTGCCCGAAAGATGTGGATCGGCATTGGTGGGACGGTGGATGTCGTTCGGTGAAGGTTGGAAGTCCATATGTAGCTCGGTCGTTGGTGGAGTGGTTCGGCATAGGCCGGTCGGCACGGTAATGTGGGTCGTTTCCAATGAGGGATGTTGGCTTGGCTATGACCTTGGTGGGCCCGGGTCACTCAGAAAGCCCAACAACTCAGGATTTGTCTATAAATACAGCATGTGGGGGTTCAGAAAAGGGAGCTTCTTTCTCCTCTCTTGCTTTCTCTTTTCTAAGGCTGAGATTACTCTTCCATCTTGTAACTGTAATCAATCATTACAGCAATAAAAAGGAAACTTCTGGAGTGGACGTAGGCCGGAGATAGCCGAACCACTATAAAATCTATTGTTCTTTACTGCTTTCATTTTAATTTTGACTGTTCTTTACATTGTCCTGCCGACCGGCCTATGCCGAACCACTCCACCAACGACCGAGCTACATATGGACTTCCAACCTTCACAGAACGACATTCACCGTCCCGCCAATGCCGATCCACATCTCCCGGGAACGACTCGAAGCAGTTCTATCCAAGGCTCGGAGTAAACTTGCCTGCAACTCGAAGCAACCAAGTGTCGAACATCCTTCCTTAAAACCTCGACCTCCTGCTATGCCGACCTACACATGCCGAACGACAACCAAGGCTAAACGGCAACGCCGAGTGACTCTGACCGAACCACAATGCCGAGCGACGTCCAATGCCGAGCGACTTCCAATGCCGAACGAGGTACAATGCCGAACGACGTCCAATGCCGAGCGACTTTCAATGCCGAACGAGGTACAATACCGAACGACTTCCAATGCCGAGCGACCCTTACCTCACCAATGCCGAGCCGTCTCACCAAGACCGATCCACCTCACCAATGTCGAGCCACTCACCAATGCCGAGCGACCCCAATCTTGCCACAATGCCGAGCGACATAACCTCACCTCAATGCCGAGCGGCATATCCAGGTGAACTTCATCCTTTTAAACCGAATCCATCATGTTCCTGCCTCGATAATCGTGAAGTCGACTTAGTTAAATCCGCCTGCCTACAGCCTTGCCAAAAGGCAGGTTAACACTTTGCCCCCCAAAACATGCCTTGCTATTGGAAGGTGTGTTTTGAATAGCCTCACGTCCGATATCCGAAGTATGTATGTTATCCACATCCATACTTTTCGATTCATAATCCAATCCATCTTATCCAAGTGCCATCGCCGTATCCTTATCCGAATCTACGACTACTCTGAGTCGATATCCAATTCCGAATCCAGTAACCAGATCCTTAGACAAATCCATATCCATTTGAACTCGACAACCGAGTTCCAATCCATCCATATCCAACGACCAATAACCACGTCCATGACCTCTCCGGGTCGATGTCCAAATCCGGGACCGTTCCGGGTCCATGCCCAAATCCTTAGCTGTTCATAGCCAATATCCAAATCTGTAACCTCTCCGGGTTCTTGCCAAGCACAGTCCACACTTGACGACCTATGTTAAGTAATTCCATGGTGTTCCTGGTTTAGTGTCCCTGAATGCCGAATAATGCCGTGGCTTAAGTCCTAAGCAGAATCCTGGTCACTCCGGACCTTTGCCGAGCATAGTCCATACTCGACGATCTGAAATAGTAACCGATATATAGGGCCTAAGTCCTAGGCCGAATCCTGGTCTCTCCGGACCCTTGCCGAGCATAGTCCATACTCGATGACCTTTTAGCCAAAATCCAGAGAAAATCCAATCAAAATCCAATCCGAAATCCAAATCCAAACAGAAAACCAGAAATCCATATCAAAAATCCAAACCAAAAAACAAACATCCAAACAAGAATCCAAACCAGAAAATGAGCAAAAAAAGGGAGTTCAAACCAAACCAGAAAAAGCAAATGTCCAAGTTAAAGGAAAAAATAGATTTCATAAACCAGGGCGTCTCGGTAAGCCATCATCTCAGAGCATGCCTGAGGGTTATCTCCGACCACGTACATGAGTAAGTAGTTTAACCGTATGCATGGGGTTTGTTACTTATTTCAAACCATCAAGATTAGTTGATGACCAATCAGCCACCATTCCTGGGCCTCGTGCCCTCATCGTTCAAGGTAGGCGGTGGCTGCTCCTGTTCCACCGCCGCATTCCGAGTTCCGACATATTATCGCAACTGACCATTCCTTATATGCTCCTCGATTATGTCCTTCAAATGCCGGCAGCTGTTAGTATCATGCCCGTCCAGGTCATGAAAAAGACAGTGCCTTCCTGACGCCCTTTCTCGTTCTGAGGGCTCCCTCCTCGCCGGCTTTCGATACGGAAGGCGATCTCGAGTATCCAGGAATATCCACTCCAACGTTGCGTTCAATCCTGTGTAAGTGGAGAACTTTGGTTCTCCCCAGCGCTTCCTTTTCCCTTTATCCTTGCCCCCACCCGAGCTTTCGTCGGGTAGTCCTCCATCCTTAATCATGTTTACTTCCTTTGACCTCATGTCCAATGCATCCTCTTGTCGAAGAAATCTCTCAGCTTCATGAAAGAATTCCCCAAGATCCAACGGTGGGTCCCATATCAACGATACTTTGAAATCCGAATTATCTCCGAATCTTGATACCGCAGCCATCAGAACCATTGATGGATCCGGCCGATCCACCGAAGCAACTGCTGCATTAAATCGAGTTAAGAATGTCCTGAGTGATTCATCCGCCCCTTGTTTGACTGACGTTAGCGTCATCACGTTATTTGGCCTTTTTATGTGAACTCGAAACTGACTTAAGAACTTGCCCACCAGTTCCGTCCATGTTCCAATGGATCCATCCTCCAGCTGTCTGAACCACATAGCAACAATATCAGTCAAGTACGGGGGGAAACATCGGGCCATAACCTCCTCCGTTGCCCCCCAGTACTTCCATATGCCTAGTGTACCTCATCAAGTGGTCGGTGGGATCCGTCTTCCCGTTGTATACTTCCAGAGTGGGTAGTTTGAAATCGGGCGGATTCCTAGCTGTCCTGATGTTTCGAGTAAATGGACTTTTGTTAACTCCCTCTGAATCCCTGTTTGTCAGACCTCCGCGAATGGTCCGCCTGATAATATCATCCAATCCAGTGTTTCCAACCAAGGGTTGCCCCCTATCCATGTTTCCAGACAGCCCCCGAATTCCCCGAGGAAATTCTGGCACATATTCCTCATCACGTACTCTTGTATTCCTATCTACATCAGGCCGCGTAGCGTCATTCGGTATCCCTCCATGAACTGGTCCAGCATTACCTGGTGGTGTGCCCCCGAGTCTGGGTCCATCTAGATTGTTAGCTGTTTGTTGATTGGGAGCTGCCCCCTGCTGAATCACTCCATCTGTCCGCTGGTTGAGTTCCTCTGGTCCAGTTCCATGAACTTGAGCACCTTCAGTTCCTGGTTGTCCAAATTGCCTAAGAAGAGCCTGCATCATCTCCTCTTGCCGTTTCATCATCTTCTCCTGCATAGAATTCATCATCACTAGCATCTCATCCCGAGTTATGTAGATGGATGCATGATCCTCTCCAGCTCCAGAAGAGGCCGCTTGACTTCCTTCCTGATTGCTCCTTTCCGCTGTTTGCTTCCTCGTTGGTGGTCTAGCCATTGCTTTCTAGGATCCAAGTTCCTAACTCCAAAATTCCCGAGTGCTTGCGTTCTCGGTGAAAGCACCAAAGTGTTAGCGCCAAAATTGGTCACTAACACCCAAATCCAGATGAAAGCACCAAATACCAGTCACAGCTCAGAGATAGTGTGTATGTAGAGAGTAATAATGTGAAGAACAGTCAAAATTAAAATGAAAGCAGTAAAGAACAACAGATTTTATAGTGGTTCGGCTATCTCTGGCCTACGTCCACTCTAGAAGTTTCCTTTTTATTGCTGTAATGATTGATTATAGTTACAAGATGGCAGAGTAATCTCAGCCTTAGAAAATATAAAGCAAGAGAGAAGAAAGAAGGTCCTTTTTCTGAACCTCCACATGCTGTATTTATAGACAAATTCTGAGTTGTTGGGCTTTCTGAGTGACCCGGGCCCACCAAGGTCATAGCCAAGCCAGCATCCCTCATCGAAAACGACCCACATTGCCGTGCTGACCGGCTTATGCCGAACCACTCCACCAACGACCGAGCTACATATGGACTTCCAGCCTTCACCGAACGGCATCCACCGTCCCGCCAATGCCGATCCACATCTCCCGGGCACGACTCGAAGCAGTTCTATCCAAGGCTCGGAGTAAACTTGCCTGCAACTCGAAGCAACCAAGTGTCGAACCTCCTTCCTTAAAACGTCGACCTCCTGCTATGCCGACCTACACATGTCGAACGGCAACCAAGGCCGAATGGCAACGCCGAGTGACTCTGACCGAACCACAATGTCGAGCGACTTCCAATGCCGAGCGACTTCCAATTCCTAACGAGGTACAATGCCGAACGACGTCCAATGCCGAGCGACTTTCAATGCCGAACGAGGTACAATACCGAACAACGTCCAATGCCGAGCGACCCTGACCTCACCAACGCCGAGCCGTCTCACCAAGACCGATCCACCTCACCAATGTCGAGCCACTCACCAATGCCGAGCGACCCCAATCTTGCCACAATGCCGAGCGGCATAACCTCACCTAAATGCCGAGCGACATATCCAGGTGAACTTCATCCTTTTAAACCGAATCCATCATGTTCTTGCCTCGATAATCGTGAAGTCGACTTAGTTAAATCCGCCTGCCTACAGCCTTGCCAAAACGCAGGTTAACAATTACTCTCTACATACACTATATCTCTGAGCTATGACTGGTATTTGGTGCTTTCATCTGGATTTGGGTGTTATTGACCAATTTTGGCGCTAACAATAGCTATAATGACCCCACCGTTATACGCATATTATTAAAGAACATTACAAATAATTTCATCTAATAACACGGAGAATACGACTAGTTAGGGCGATCGAATGTGAATATATCTTTATATTAACGCTTACACATCTTTATTACCCTTTGAGGATTTGAACTGAATTTTTTTGATATTTACAGTATTAATACAAAGTAATAAACACATCGATTAAAAATATTCAGAACAATGTATAATACAACAAAATCAAAATCAGAGTCACAGATCACAGCGGAATAATATATATCATATACATAATAGAATGTGAGTCTACAAAATATCACTACTGGACCTACATAATATATATATATATATCACCATTAATTAATATACATGACATGTCATCTCAATTATCTATATATACAACTATGAAATAAACTAAAAAGTAAAAAACAGTCTACTCCAATGCTAGCACAAAATCCAAATACCAACAAATCCCTGTACCTATAGAGTCTCGGTCTGACCCGAGTATTATAAAATAAACGGGTCAGACTATATTTAATAGAAAGATTAGATGATACTGATATCATAATGATATGAATTAACAATAAATAAGCCATAAGTAAAATATGCCAAAACAAAAGATCATAATAAGGCATATTAAATAAAATCACCTTTTCAAAATTTCATTTATGACTTAACTATAAAATAAGTCATCTTAAAATATGCCTAAACCAATTAACCAAATTAAGGCATATCAAACCAAATCATAAAAATGTATCTCAATCCAAATCACCATTTCATAAATCCATATCAAATCTCTAATGGGCTATCATCTAAAATATGGTGATAGTCTAATCAAAATTTCTTCAGAGCCAAAAGAAAAGATGCCAAAAGATCTACTCACAAATATTTGAAGAAATAATCATCACCAATGAAATAATAATGGTAGTCATCCATCAGTTTATACACTGATATGAAATATACCGAAAGAGACCCGCAACATAGAAAGGAAGCCTACTGAAAGAGACTACAAATTAGAAACAATGCTAAAAAAGTGCAGCCATGTACCTAATTTGTCCTATGTAAATTTACCTACCGAAAGAAGTAAACATCATCCAACTGTATAAAACCAAAATAAACTGATGGGTTCTAGTGTCTATAGACTACGATGCATGTGAACATCTGCCTTCCGAAAGAGATAGCCATATTTACACCATAGCAGACCTACCGAAAGAGATCTGCCTACCTAACTCTAAAAATATATCGACTCTCAGGTTAATGGAAAATGAGTTATCATCTCTCGGGGATCTATCAGCCTGAAATCTGAACACCCTAAGCTAGTACAACTCTAAGTGTAACTCACTTTCACTTTAGTAATCACTAGAATCTAACTAATTGTTCCACACCAGAAAGCGAAACCCTAATATTTACTAAAAGTTTGTAAATTCCACTGAAACTATATTTAATAAATTATAATAATAAGGGAAAGAATTATACGATATGTCCCATACCAATCAGACAATTCAATCATTTATTAAATTTCTTTGTTTCATAGAAAATCACGAAATTCAATTGGAAATTCAAATCAAGCTTGTTCATTAATAAATTAGAGAGGAAAAGATTTAAAAGATTTCAAATTTTAATTAAATTTCTTTTCTACAATTTTGAAATCAAACCAACATATTTCATAACAATAACTTTCTTCATTTTAAACCAATACACACATATATATATATGTACAATTATTTTTCATAAGATGTTAAAAGCTTTAAAATCTTATTCATTAATACTTTATAAAATAAAACTCTTATATATATATTTGATAGATTCATTTTTAAAGAATTTGTATGTTTGGAAATCAAATTGTAAACCCTTTTTAAATATAACTTTTATACGCATTTTGTCTAAATCAAATATCGAAAAGGAGTTGTAATTAAAACCATCAAATGTTATTTGAAATCAGTGGATAACTAAATCAAGAACAAGCTCAACCACTTATCAAAGCAACCAATTGAACTAAAAAAAATTTGAAATCAGCAACTGGGAAAAATTGCCCAGTTTTCATTATCACCGATCGACCGGTGGTTATGACCGGTTGACCAACCGTCGCATTTTCCTGGGCACTTGCTGCCTAGGTGCTCGTCGATTTGGTCGTTGATGATCGAACTACTTTGGTTCAGGTGGATTGTAGAGTAGAGTAAATACAATATTAGGTCTATCCAACATCTAAAAGCAAGCAATATCAACATTGTGTGCATATAAGATGGGTTTTTGCTCAAACAAGGTTAACAGTGTTCAACTTATACAAATAGTATCCGGACTTTGATTTTCCAGTGTCTTGTTTAACAACAATCCATTAATTCATATATCAATCTAACCAAAATCAATACAAACATTAATTATTAAATATGTTTGTGTGAGATTAAAAATCTCACCATGAATCAATATGAAGAAGAGTGGGCTGAATTTGATGAAGCTAAACATCTAATCTTATTTTGAACTCCTAATTCAATACTCCTTCTTCTATAATTATTCCAAAAATCAAAACAACCCTTTTCAATCAAAAATTTCAAAAACTAACAATGATTCAAAACTCTAAATTTATTGTATAAGAAGATAGGTATGATAGTAAGGAGTTTATACCTCTTCAAATTGGATTTTGTAGATTTTTCTTTGAATTGATATGAATTAGACTCGGGCTGAATGTGTTTTTCCCTTTCACCATTTTTTTAGGCTTTAAAAGAAGAAACGATGAAATGACGAGGTATAGGAGTTGGTTTTAGGATAGGCTAAAGAATGAGGTTAGAAATTTAAGTTGTAAAATGGTTCTTCTCTTAGGCTAATGGGTTGAAAATTACCAAGGCCCAAATCGAATAAAAATCAATTTATTTATCTCTTTTTGCCTAATTACTCTTAACAAAGTTTATTTAAAACTCTAACCTAATAAAGGAAAAAAATCAAATTCTCCCTCATTATTTATTTCACAAATAAATCAATTTATTTATTTCACACATTCCCTCGGTATCCAGCCTCTCATCGGGATTGATTGGCTTGCAGGCCTTGTTGGTAAGGTGATTTGTTATGATGCAAACACAGTAGCTAGAAATAAATTAGTTTATGCCAAAGCTCTGATCAAAATAACCCCTGCCAAGCCTCTGCCTTCGGTGCTTAAGGTCAAAATTGATGTGGACCATTTTGCTGAGATTAGAGTTCGATACAGTTGGAAACCAGATATTTGTATGGTCTGCCAGTCCTTTGGACATCTTTCAGAGATGTGTTCTAGTTCGGCCTCTGCTAGCATTTTGCCTCTATCTGATCGGGTTCCTTTGCCTCGTCCACCTATCAGGAGGTGGATCCCAAAGGTTGCTCTACCGCCCTCTATATCTCCTCCTACTATTGCTACTGCTGCTGTATCTCCTGCTTTGGATGCTCCAGTTGTAACTCCTGTCAATATGTCTTTTGTTGATTCTGTTGTTGTGAATCCTGATGTAGACGCTCCTGTTATTGTTGATACTTTTGGTGGGGACCAGCCTGTCGATGCCACTTCTATTTGATACCATGGTTTAGAATTCTGAGGAGCGTGCCTGGATTCATGTCCCCTATGATATGCATTACTCCCCAGTTACTGACACTTACTACGCCTTTATCAGTGATATTGGGGGTGAGAGTCGTAGTCTTTTGTATCATATCGATGGTGAGGGCCTTGTGCTTACTAGGACTGGTGAGATTAGTGAGGAGAATAAAAGTAAGTTCTACGACGTCACTTGGGATAGGAAATTCATTTACTCCCCTGCTTGAGATGGTTATGATCCAGCTCTTGCTGCTCTTTTCTCTGGGTTTGTTCATGTTATTGGCCCGTCGTCCAATGATTGCTCCTCTTCGGAGGGTGAGTAGTCTTGGTGGATAGTAGTCTAGGCTCTTTTGCCAAGCTCCTGTACTTTATTTTTTTCCTCTGTCTTTGGGCTCTTTGCCCTCTCTTAGTTGTTCTGTGCATATGCAGAACACCTGTTTTTCCATTATATATACAGTGGCACGACCCACTATAAAGCCAGCTAGCCTTGGTAAAAGAAATTATTTACGAAAATTAAGAATTCTTTTCACTTTACTTAAATTCTCTAAAAATCAATAATTATTCCTTTATTACACTTTGCGTAAGGATTAAACCAAATTTAAATCTTAAACAAGAATTCAAATTTTTAATTATTCTAATTTCCAATGAATACCTTATTTCATACTTTTTAATTCAACTTTCATTGATATTATTATAATAATATTTAACTTTTGAATTAACTTCCCTTTTTAAAATTAATAAATCCAACTCAATTCTTCAATTTAATGTAATTTCCCAATTAAATCTTTAAATTTATAATTAAGATTAAATAATCAATTATTAATTAGATAATTAATAACATGGTTGTTACTGACTCCCTCCCTTAAAAAAATTGCATCCTCGCAATTCTCCTTTAGTTAGAAGTCTATAATAGAAACATATATTACTACTAGTAATATATCCATTAAAATAGTCTCAGAACAAAATTATTTACAATCAAATTCAAAATCTGTATTACCATTTAGGTTTTGCACATATCGGGATTTGCACTAACCCGTCATATAAAATAGAGCAGTAAATATTATTAGACCCTTTAATCGATGGTTTCTTAAGCTTAGATCTATCTTCCCAGCTCAAAATTTTACTATCATGGATTATGAGTTTTGTACAAATTCCTTTAGATGAAAATGCATACATAGCAATTAAATAATTTTCCAAATGTTAGAATTTCCGAAATATAATAAAATGCATGACTTTCCAAAATTTTAATTTCTTTAATCCACTTCTCAAAAATTCCAAATTTATAAGATCATCTAATTTAAACAAAAACAAAGTATAAAAGCTAAATGGATTCTTTTATCCTAAATTCTAAATCTAAAAATCCTCCTTTATCAAAAGCAATTTCTTTCGATAAATTTCAAATTAAAAATTTTCGTTAAATTAAAAGCACTTTATTTTAGCCAATGATTCCTCAAAATCTTTACTTTACAAAAATTATAATTATTTTTCTTTAAATATTTTATATCCCTTTTATATAACACCTTTTATAGTTTAAAATACTAAACCCCATAGGTGTTAAAAATACTCAACATATTTAATTTTTTCACAAATTAGGATGTGAAATAATTTAAAGATTTCCTTAATACAACTGTTGTAAGCTTCATAGTTCAATTTATTATAACAGAAAATTTATTCCTTAAAGAATTATTTTCCATCAAAATGAAAAATTCATAAAAATCCACTCCATTGATTATTTATATATTTGCTCTTTCAAGTTAAAATTTCATATTTTAAAATCCAAGAATTGGAAAAGCCTACTTCTAAAGAGAAGTTATATATATAAAAAAACATAAAGGATTTTCATTTCTTCTTACTTAGAATATTTTGTTTTATCCAACATCATTTTTACATACAATTTCAAAAAATTTCTTTTATATCCAAAAACTAAAATTTAATCTAGTGCATAATATCTTCACTAGATATTTTTCTCAATAAATTTATGCCACAAAATTTCTTTCTTTGTTTTTATCAAAGGACTTTTGTACTCCACCATTTTTATACCTAAAGGTATAATTTGAGAAAACACTTTTTATTCATAATACTTAAATATCAACCTTAACAATTCATTTAAAACTTTTCTTAAACTAGAAACTCATATATATATATATATATATATATATAAGTTTTATATCCTCTTACATTTAATTAATATTAAAATTTTAAATCTTCATTTAAATGATAATATGCTATACAAAATAATCCAAAGCATCATAAGCTTACTTTAGCAAGTACTTATATATACTTTCAAATTTCCAAATTAATTCATTAAACCAAAATTTTGTACATATAAATTCTCATCTCAAATGCTTACCAACCTGCCCTTTCAAATGAAAAGAAAACAGTACCCATTTTTAGGAGGCATTTATTTAAACCAATGCTCTTTTAAATTTTGGGTTATCCTAACAAACAACTGGTTTCAAATTTTGGACATAGTTTAAAACAACGATAATGCTATTATTTTTTTCTATAAGACTTCTTATTTTGAGATCTTTATAAAACCATTTGAGTAAAAATCAATTTACTTATAAGATTAATTTTTCTTTGAAAAGTTAAAACTACAAATATAATTTACCCTTTAACTGAAAAGGTAATTATAAAGGCAACTAATCACTTTTCAAATTACTTTTCAACAAAATTAAAAAATGCTTTTAAATTATAATTATCTCATTCTTGATAACTTCTTTCTCATAAAAATTTCCTAACTTTGTATTTTATAATTAGTATTATGGTTTCCTAACTTATTTGTCAATAAAATAAAAAGTTACCCTTGTTCAAATATTTTCTTACATTTAAAACTTTTGAAGTTGTTCACACTACTAATTTACATTCTTTGTAACACAATATCCTTTACAAATTTGATATAAACACTCTAAGGTGTTCAAGATATTTAATCTCTTTAATACTTCAATTTACAAAAAAAATGTAAATTACTTGAAAAGATTTCTCTATAAGTTTATTACCTTTTTGTAATTCAAAAAGGTTCTAACATAAATTGTTTTCTTTGAGGGATTTAATTTTCTTTTTTGATTGAGAAGTCATAACAATTTATTATTATTAAACATTTTACTATTTCCAAATTGAACTTCCATTTTCAAATTCAAGAAGTATAAAACGTCAACTTCTTGATCTAAATTGTATATAATTTATACAATAATATTTCCTTAAAATATTTCTTATTTACCAAATCAAATTACCCAACTTCAATTATTTATCAATTCTAATAGTATTATGTTTTATTTTAAATCTTCCTTTGATTTAAAACTCATAAGCACACATTTTAATCCTTATTTAGTTTACCAAAGGGTATACATAACTAATCAAAAGAAAAATACACAAATTAACTAATTGTATTTCTTATAAAAAAACATGTACAATTTCACAAATACCAAATAATATAATGACATTACCTTGCCATCCATTTATAGCAAATTTCTTTGTTAATTGGCTGCAATGTTGATTGTGTGAGTAACACTGCCTTGCCCCTGACCTTGATTATTGCTAAAGTTTGATGAGTGCATTTTCCACCAAAAATAAAAATCAGTACTTATAGGTATCCTTATTGTTTTTATTCTAATTGTTTAAATTGTCAAAATTTATATTTTTATATTTTCGAAAAATACTTAATCTCATATAAATCACTTTCATTTTATTATCAAAAATTCATTTGATACTTCACTTCAAAACTAAAGTATACAGTTCATAACATTTCTTAAAATATTATTTATTTTTAAAACATTTGTCAAAACTTATCACATTTGTATATACCTATATTTTCCAAAAGTTCATTTTATTTTTAAAATAATATTTAACCCACTTTAAACTTAATTTATTATAACCCAAATTACTATGTCCGACTATTTCATCCTAGTGTTTAGGAACCCTATCGATGTCATTGATCAGACGCATCAACTAGAATCCCTAAAGCACTCAATGTGCAATTTAACACAAAAGAAATTTCCATACAAAGTAAAGTTTTCAATTTCTTTATGCTAGCTACACTAATGAAGATACCGCAAAGTCTTATAATTAATATCGAGTAGGTTGCAAATTTTTAAGTAAGGATTCCTGCTAAATACTAATTTTAACTATCATTTACAATTTCAAACCAATCAAGCATCCATCAGCCAATCAAACGTATATAATTAAAAGAATAACAAATAAATATGCTCAGCAGAAAAGTAATACATATGTTCCCTTTGCGCAACTCTGATCATTAGTAGGTCAGGACACTACAATACAATACTAAGCCATATGAGGTCTAATCAATATTTATTCATCAAATCTCACTTTTAACAAAAGTGAGTTCCAATATTTAGTAAACTTCTATAACAATAAGTTATATAGTATTATCAAAAACTTTTCAAATACATCCTAATGATTATTCCCATTAATCATTTATATTTCTATCCTTAAATAGTTAATTAAATTACTAACTACAACACACCCAAGGAATGGAACTCTAAGTCTATCTAGGTTTAGATCTCGACTTTGTACTATAATATTCTGAATCCAGCTCTGATACAAAGGAGTAATGACCCCATAGCTATACCCATGTTATTAAAGAGCATTACAAATAATGTTGTCTAATAACACAGAGAATATGGCAGGTTAAGGGCGATTGAATGTGAATATATCTTTATACTAACACCGACACGTCTTTATTACCTTTTGAGGATTTGAACTGAAATTTTTTGACGTGTATAGTATTAAAAGTAATAAACATATAGATTAAAAATATTTAGGACAATATATAATACAATAAAACCAAAATAAGAGTCACAGATCACAACGGAATAATATACAACATAGACATAATAGGATGTGAGTCTACAAAATATCAATACTAGAGCCACATAATATATATATATATATATATATATATCACATCCAAAATACTATCAAGTACAAAGTCACTATTAATTAGTACACATGATATATCATCTCAATTATACACACACACACACACAACTATGAAGTTAACTAAAAAATCAAAAATAGTTTACTCAATGCTAGCATAAAATTCAAAAGTCAATTAGTCTTTGTACCTGTAGAGTCTATGCCTGATCTGAGTATTATAAAATAAACAGGTCAGACTATATCTAATAGAAAGGTGAGATGATATTGATATCATAATTATGTCACTTAACAATAATAAGCCATAACTAAAATATGCCAAAACAAATAATCATAATAAGGCATACCTTTTTTTATGACTTAACCATAAAATAAGTCATCTCAAAATATGCCTAAAACCAAATAAGGCATATCAAACCAAATCATAAAAAGGTATCCCAATCCAAATCACCCTTCCAAAAATCCATATCAAGTCTCTAATGGGCTATCATCTAAAATATGGTGATAATCAAACAAAAATTTCTTCAGAGCCAAAAGAAAAGATATTGAAAGATCTAATCACAAATTACTGAAGAAATAATCATCATTAATGAAATAATAATGGTAGTCATCCATCAGTTTAATACAGTGGCACGCAATCTACCGAAATAGATCTGCTACATAGAAAAGAAGCCTATCAAAAGAGACTGTAAATTAGAAACAATGCTAAAAAAGAACAGCCATGTACCTAATCTGTCCTATGAAAATTTACATACCAAAAGAGGTAAACATCGTCTAACTGTATAAAACCAAAATAAACTGATGGGTTCTAGTGTCTATAGACTACGATGCATGTAAACATATGCCTTCGAAAGAGACAGCTGTATTTACACCATAATAGACCTGTCGAAAGAGATCTGTCTACCCAACTCTAAAAATGTATCAACTCTCAAGTTGATGGAAAACAAGTTATCATCTTTTGGGGATCTATCGGTTTGAAATCCGAACACCCTATGTGTAAAGACCCAGAATTTAAGTCATCCAAATTTGGAATATTTAATTGATTTTAAATATTGAAAAGTTAATTTTATAATTTAAATAACTTATATTTCAATTATAGTGATTTATTTGATAATTAAATTGTTAAATTTAATATTTGAAATAGTTTAAATAATTGAATCTTGAATTTAAAATGAATAAAAATGATTTCTAAAGTTATTTTAAAATCTATTTCAATAAGAATGAAGTAAGTAAAGTTTTAACTTGGATTTAAAAGTGAATAAATTGAAATTGGAAATTTATTTGATTTAATTAACGAGTAAAAATAGTCATTTTTGGCACTGTCTCAGATTTTGACGAAACTAGTTCCATTGGGTCCGTAATAGTGAATTATAGTATGCTGTCGAATTTCGTGGCGGTTGGACGTATCGTTTAATCGTGCGAGTTCGAAACGCGTAGAAATTAATTAAAGGAATTTAATTAAAATAATTCAATTTTGAAAAGCTATCTTCTGAATATTGTCAAACTGGCTCCCGATAAATATTCCATTGTGTTCGAACTTCGAAATAGAGGTATAACAAATAGAACGCCAGGCGGCACGCTTCGTTTGGAGTTCAGAATTTTCACAGATGAATAGTGCCGAGTTTATTTTCTATAAATAGCCCCCAACTTCTTTCATTTTGCAAAACCTATTCCTTGTTTTAATCCCAGCCGCCATTAAAATAAATCCATCTAATGGCTATCATCGATCGAAGCCTCTAGGAGCCGACTTAGCCTTCGACTTCAACTAGAGAAATGTGGAGCATAACCATACGAAGCTAGTGTGCGATCGGATCGACGAATCGTCGACTGAGGCGGTCGAAATCTGCCTCCGTTCAACTACATTTTTATGGGTTGAGCATGATTTTTTGCGATGCACGTACGCGCGCAGCTGGCGGCTCGGCGAGTGGTGGCGGAGGTGCGGTGCACTAGGATCATCGGCAGCGTCGGTGGTGGCGCACACGGATGAAGGTGCGATCGATTTTGTTATGCGTAGGCCCATGCGCAAGCGGAGGGCGTGAGGTGCAGATGATGGAGGCGTCGTCTTGACGAGTGCGGTGGTGGGCGGCATCGTATGCGCTGGTGCAGCGGTTCGTTGTGGTAGAGCGACATTCGAACGACGAAGAACAAAAAAACAAAAAGCACCTGGGAGCACGCGCATGAAGAAAGAGGGAAACAAAGAAGGGTAAGCATTTTAAAAGTCTTTAAATTAAGTTAATTAACAAATTATATTTTTAATTATCCCGTTATGTTTAATAATTCATAATTTGTTCGTACGAGGTCCGTTACGAGTGCGACAAGTTGCGTTGCGTTCGCATCAGCAAGCACTATGCTATGGAGTTTGATTGGACGAATTCGGAGCTAGTAGGAATTTTGAGTTAAATTGAACGACCGTTCAATTTTAATTCAATTCGGAGCGCTTAGGCGATTTCTGGCATTTTTGTGAGTTAACCCACCTCTTTGGCATGCTTATATTTTTATATAAGTGGGAATAATATTATTTATGATGATTGATGTTTGTTTGGATGATATACTATATATATTAGTTGGTTTGGATATATTCCCGCCTATTGGAGCGGATGAGACCCTATTACGTTCCCGTGTAAGAGCGGATGACCCTTTGTATACGAATCTGGCCTCGAAGCGGTTAGTTTATATTTTTTTGATTATATGTTGTTGTGATGTAGGGGAAAGATTGGAGGGATCCAACATGATTCCTCACCACTATTGATTTACTTTTCATATATATGCTGATATATGATGTATTGGATGTCATGTTATGGATTTTGATATGATTTGATTTATTTGGTGCTATGGTGGCACTGGGTCTTATTTTTGATATTTTGAAATGTTAAAATGATGATTTTGATTTGAAAAGGATTTTGAAGTGATTTTGAATGTATATATGTTTTAATGATTTTTAAATTATAAAAAGGATTGAATTTATTTTTAATGAAGTAAAAAGTTATGATTTTTGATGTTATAAAATATAGTTTTGAGAAATACTTTGAAAATAGATTTTTGAACGAGTTATATAAAGGATTTATAAAAGTAAATTTTTGTAAATAAAGAAGTTGATCTAAAATTGAAATTTATAAATGTTTTGTAAATGGATTTGAAGTTGATTTATAAATAAATTGGATTTATAAAGAAATGGTTTTTATAAATGGATTTTGATAGTAAAATTGATTTATAAAAGTATGGATTCATAAATAGGATTTTGTAAATAAAGGGATTTTAATAAATAGAAGTTTTATAAAATCGAATGGAGATTTATAAAATAGTTTTATAAATATAGAAATGATCTACGTTGAGATTTAAATATGGATTTTTATTTAAAGGAATGTTGGAAGGAATATTTTGATGAAGTAAATGGTTTGAAATGTTTTAAAATGTGATAAGTAACGGAAACATAGATTTCAACATTCATTGTTGTAATAGACATTTTTGGGGAAGTATGGAAGGCATAGACTATAATAGTGTTGTTTTAATAAACGATTTCTGAAAGGAAATGTTTTATATAGTATACGGGATTTATATATATCTATTAATTAACCGAATCCCAAAACTGATGTTTTTGGGTTGTCGTAACGATATTTTACGCAACATTCATTTTGACCCAATAAATTATGTTTTGATCTTCCATCATGAAATACAAAAATTGGTTCTTATGATCGTACTAAAGGCTTGGTGGTGTAGGAGCATTTCTTCCTATACTTAGCACCCGTCCGGAGGCGTACGAACTCTGGAGTTGTACGGTTATAGAAATCTATTTGGCGTGTCTCCAAATGGTAGTGTTATTAAATATACTTATACCATTGATATAAGTATATGAAATATTTTCTAAGCGTTGAAAATGAAATGATTTGTGAATATGATTATATCGTTAATATAAGTATATGGAAATGTTTTCTAAATAAAGAATTTTGAAATGGTTTTTGAATATATCTTTTAAAAGATAATTTGAAATGAATATTTGGAGATTGATTTAATTAATGAAAGATTTATTAAATGGGCATAGTGACTGCTTTTGGTGCTAGATATTGTTTGTTTGCTTTGATAGTTAAATAACCGACTATCAAATATTTTGCCTCTTTATCGTTGTTGATCCGAAGAGATCGGGGTCGGATTTATCCGAGAACCACTTCGGACCAACATATATGCGTTCGAATGTGCAAGTTTGTAAGACATTGATATTTGGGATATTCGTAATGAAGGACTGTTTGTTGATCATTTGGGGTTAAACTTCCAATATACATATAGTAGTAGTTGACTCTTCGTTATGAAATATCCAGTGCAAGGACTAATCGCTGCTAATCCTAGGGGCAACTCCCAATAGGATGTGGTAGGAGAGTGCCTTCGGTTTGTCCTGTTCCTGGACAACTTGTATGGATGGATGTCTAACATTGCATTTTTGAGATTACATCATTGACTTTTATAAACGTACATCTGTTTGGTGGAGGAGAAGGCCACTTCTCTTCACTTAACACCCTTCTCTAAGAGGTATGAGCTCAGATGTTGTATGTTTGTGAAATTCAATAGTGATGGATGAAATGGCAATTTGGCATTCAAAGAAAGTGATATGTGCTATGTGAAAGGTAAACGTGACCTTTGGCCTCATACTCGGAAATGACCGAAACAGGGTAGATGTAGCAGGGCTATGTGGTTCACAACCATTAGGATATGATCATCCCCTTCTAGATATATTTATTCCCGCTATGACGTTCGGGTTTTAAATTATTGTAGATGTATGCTAGAGGGCCCTCGGATAGGTCGGTAACGACTGGGGTGATGCCATACTCGGTACTATCTAGTTAGAGGTAGGCCGGTCTTGTGTTGGTAGAAAACCATCAGTTGGGCCTCGTTACATTCCCCTAAAGATGTACTGCTGGAAGGTAGTCCCTTCATCTGGTCATTTATATGGAAATCCATTCTCCACTACGTGCCTGCCATTTTGTTTGTAGAGCCTAATATGATGGAATTTAATAATGGTACAATTTCGGTTATGACTCAATATTATTTGTATACTAGAAACTAGTATAATATACCAGGATTTGATATGAAATATTTTGGTTATCGTGAGGTAAAAACCCGTCCGTGTTTATGTGTGGGCGTGTTCTTACGAGATTTGATAAAGGAAAGTTTTATAACTTTAAAATAAATTCAGTTGAGATGTGTTTTCTCACGTAGGTTTACCAGACTGATCTAGGCGTTCTTCCCTTTCAATACTCGGGTCGGATCGAGTATATTTACAGGTTCAGATTTGATGCTTTGGAGCTTCAGCAGACGAGCTGGAAATCTTCTGGTCGTATTCACGTATATGTTTATTTTTCCGCTGCATTGTTGTTAAATTATCAGCAATTATAAGGATAGGTTATTATAACTGTCCAAGCTGATGACTAGTGATTGATTGTTGTACTCTGATGGATGTATGTATATTATAGTTTCAATTTTCTAAAGATCGTTGATATTATATTATATGTTTTTTCGCTGCGATTGTGAGATTCTGTAATTGTTTTAGTTTCTTCTGTTTCTCTTGTTATTTTTCTAGTTTCTTTCTCTCTTCTTCTAGTATTTACTAAAAGCTAGTAAATTCCACTCAAACTCTATTTAACAAATTATAATAATAAGCGATAAAATTGTATGAAATGTCCTATACCAATCCGATAATTCGATCATTTATTAAAATTCTTTATTTCATATAAAATCACGAAATTCAATTGGAAATTCAAATCAAGCTTGTTCATTTATAAACTAGAGAGGAAAAGAGTTAAAAGATTTCAAATTTTAATTAAATTTCTTTTCTACAATTTTGAAATCAAACCAACATATTTCATAATAATAACTATCTTCAATTTAAACCTATATATATATCTATATACAAAATTTCATAAGAACTTAAAGCCTTAAAATCTTACTCATTTATACTTTTTATAATTAAACTCTTTTATATATGTATGTATATATAGATTTTTGTAAGTTTTGAAATCAATTTGTAAATCCTTTTTAAATATAACTTTTTACACATTTGTCTCTAAATCAAATATCAAAAAGGAGTAGTAATTAAAACCATCAAATGCTATTTGAAATCAGCGAATAACTCAATCAAGAACAAGCTCAACAACTTAGCAAATCAACCAATTGAAATAAAACAAATTTTGAAATCAAGAACTTGGCAAAACTGCCCAGTATTCACTATCACCGGCCGATCGATCGTCGCATTTTCCTAGGCAGTTGTTGCCCAGGTGCTCATCGATTTGGTCGTTGATGATCGAACAACTTCGGTTCAGATGGATTGCATAGTAGAGTAAATACAATATTAGGTCTAACCAACATCCAAACACAAGCAATATCAACACTGTATGGATTTAAGATGGGTTTGTGCTCAAACAAGGTTAACAATGTTCAACTTATACTAACAGTATCCGGACTTTGATTTTCCAATTTCTTGTTTATAAATAGTACAATAATTTACATATCAATCTAACCACAATCAATTCAAACATCAATTATTAAATATAGTTGTGTGAGATTAAAAATCTCACTTGAATCAATATGAAGAAGAGTGGGCTGAATTTGATGAGGCTAAACAACTAATCTTCTTCTAAACTCCTGATTCAAAACTAATTCTTTTATAATTTTTGCAAAAATCCAAACAGCCCTTTTCAATCAAAAATTTCAAAATTTAACAATGATTGAAACCCTTAAACTGATTGTATAAGAAGATAGATATGATGGTAAGGAGTTCATACCTCTTCGATTTGGATTTTTTAGATTTTTCTTTGAATTGATATGAATTAAACTAGGGCTGAATGTTTTTTTTCCTTTCACCATTTTTGTTTAGGCTTTAAAAGAAGAAACAATGAAATGATGAGGTACAGGAGTTGGTTTTAGGATAGCTAAAGAATGTGGTTAGGAATTTAAGTTGTAAAATGGTTCTTCTCTAAGGCTAATGGGCTGAGAATTACCAAGGCCCAAATCAAATAAAAATCAATTTATTTATCTCTTTTTGCCTAATTACTCTGAACAAACTTTATTTAAAACTCTAAGCTAATTAAGGGGGAAAAATCACATTCTCCTTCATTCATTTATTTCACAGATACACCAATTTATTTACAAAAATTTAGAATTCTTTTCACCTTACTTAAATTCTCTAAAAATCAATAATTATTTCTTTATGACACTTTGCCTAAGGATTAAACCAAATTTAAATCTTAAACAAAAATTCAAATTTTTAATTATTCTAATTTTCAATGAATACCTTTTTTCATACTTTTGAATTCAACTTTTGTTGATATTATTATAATAATCCAACTTTTGAATAAAATTCCCTTTTTAAAACTAACCTTCAATTTAATTTAATTTCCCAACTAAATCTTTAAATTCACAATTAAGATTAAATAATCAATTATTAATTAGATAGTTAATAACATGGTTGTTACAATAACTATGCTCCTAATTCATTCTCTCTTTCAGAAGTTGGACCGTTATTTTCTTAGTCGTTCTAGAATAAGGTCCAAAAAGCTCTTGCATAGTGGAAATATAAGGTGGGCTACTACTCCCAAAGGGCCTCACCCCATTGTCATAATGATTTTTTAACTCAATGAATTTGGCCTCATTATAAATTTTTAAGTCATTCTTCCATGTGAGAATGATTTCGGGATTTTCCCTAGGTAGGGGAGGAGGGGCGGCACTAGGTTTGGAGGTTGCACCTAGAATCAAAGTTGCAATAGGGGCATCTTCAACACTAATTTGTCTGGTGATTTTCTCATTTAATTCCTCAACTGTGCACTCCAAATCCTTAATTTCACTCTTATATACGAACCCATATACACCTTCAGCATCCTTCAACAAGCCTTCCAATTTATTAACCTTAGTCAATTCTAAATCAAGTTTTTTTTCAAGTCTGCTATCTCTGAATCTCGATCGAAGGAACTAGGCTGAAAATTAAATGAGTCCATGCACAGTAGAATTAAAGAGAAGTACAACAAAATGAAGAACATACAAGAAACTCACAAGCTTTGCAAAGAAATTTTAATTGACATAACGTACATACAACCCAAAGAAGTATCCAACGACTTAAACTTACAAAGTCATTCATAGATATAATGCCCTAAAATGCTATGCTAAAAACGATTTAGGCATGTTGTCCTGGGGCAGGGCAGAACTGATGGGGATAGACTTCCGAGAGTCATAATAAGCACCTACCTAAGGATCCATTGGCCTATCTGCGGCCACCTTGAAGCCCATGACATTACGTAGAAAGCTCAGATCGTGCGTAAGGTAGAAATAAACAAAGATGTCCATGACATGCCACAAGAAAGCATGCACCATCTTGTTGTTCCATGCTTCGGTCAAAGAATCCTCAAGCTCATAAATCCTGAGTACAGCTTCCTTCCTCGTGTTTTCTAAAGTGTCGATTAGCTGGGCCTTAGTTTTCTTGGTATTTCTAGCAAAGCCACCAAAATACCTAAGGGCATTAGTCCTCCATCCTTCCCTCCGCAGATGGCAAAGAACCTTTGACTCCCTTTTTTCCGCTCATTTGCTAAAGAAGGATTCACACCCGTAGGAGAAGCAGGAACCAAATCCGAACTTGGTCCTTCTACTAGTCTTCTTTCTTCGGTTTCTCCCTTTCTCTTAATCCGGAGGGCAAGAAACAAATCCTCTATAGTCTCATTCAATTTTGTTATCTCTCTTGATAAACAATGCCATATAGTGCCTCACCTTCTTTTAAGGACTACTGAAAACCCTCCCACGTCGATTCAGCTGTCAAAAACCCTACACGTAACTTAACATTAAGTTGATACTGACAACTAAGTGCATCTCCTGTCTCCATAAGCTCCCTACTAGCCTCCTTTAAGCCACTTTCAAATCTTTCATTATCAATTGTAAGAAAGACATTCTCCTCTTATATGGCCGCGGTAAGAGTCTTCACTTCAACCTCAAATTCATGCTCACCCATGTCATCAGGGCCATGGATGATGGGGGCAGCAGGAATGTTGGATTCAAGGACTTTATTAAACTCGGATGAGAGCCCATGAGGACTAACCTAGTGGGTAATAATCAAAAGCTTGACTCGACGAAAATCGAAATGCACCATGTTAAAATAAAAATAGGAATATGTATTATTAACTACTTCGTCATACGACAATTCAACAAACCCATACACAAAAGAAAAAAATGACAAAAGCAAGAAGAACTCAATCCTTGTGTAAATTTCTAAGCTTAAGCCTAAACCATTCCAAGTGAGGGCTATTAGGTGAAAGAGAGCCACTTTCTTGGGTGTATTTCCATTGACGCAGTACAAAGTCACCGAGCGTCTCCTTTTCTTTAACCACTTGATCAATCTTGGCAGTCAACACTTGGGTTTTGTCCCTAAGTTTTATAAAAGACTCATCAGACTCTTCTTCATGCGTACAAATAGCCGTAGCGCTAAGACCATGATAATCTAAGGTTTGAGTTTTGGGCTTATTTTCACTTTCTTCAAGAAATCTAGTAAATAATTTTTTTAGAAGACTAAAACAAAGAAAACAATGAAGATGATCTAGTCATTCACAAAGCAATAATGAAACAAGCTAACTTTCATTGCATATTGAAGAAGTCTTAAAACCCACATACAAAAAAGTTTTAAATATTTATATAAGGATTTGAAGTGACCTCGGTCTCTTTAGCCTCTTGGGCATCCTTAGACGCCTCATCATCCTAGGGTTCCTCATCCCTAGTTGGTTGCATAAAAGCATAAGGAGAAGCATTCTCCATAGCAACCTCCTTATCCCATTTGGCCCGATAGTAGCGAGAGTCTTGTCAACCTTGGACGAGTCCCCAATAAAGTCAAGGCTAACCTCAGCACCGAACTGATGTCAAGCTGAGGAATACAGTTTGTAGACCACGAAGGAAGTGCTCTCCTTAAGCCTCTTCTGCAATGTCGCCAGTTCCACATCCTTCTCCTTCAGTTTCCAGTCCTTTGAAGCCAAGACCTCCTCCACGGTTTTTTCTTTCCCCTTTACCCTAAGATGATACGCATCAAAGTCTCCTATAACCTTAACCTTCTCGAAAGTGATCGAATTAAGGCTTGTTTTAAGCTCGACAAAATAAGCCATAGACACGACCTACTCTCCCTCCCATCTCTTCTAAGCCTTTCTTGTTATGACTCTAAGCTAAAAGAAAAATAAACAGATAAACAAATAAGGAACAACCAAATAATTAGAAGAAAAGAGAAGTAGGGGAGAGAAAAAAGCACTTACGTAGGACCTATTCATCTCGGCCACAAGATCAGAGGAGATAAGCTTAGAAAATGGAAAGGGAGAAGAGATAGGGGAGACGAAGCAATACTAGATAAACTATCTAGCACAATCTTTCCAACCTTCTCGACGAGCTCAGATACGGTGCCCTTAAGCGAAGGAAAATACTGAATGCAGGGGTCAAGAAGATACTAAAAAGGAGGAATAAGGAAAGCCTATAACACCCCATAATTTTAATGCTAATTAATTTAAAAATAAATTGATAGATATACAATAACATTGAAAAATAGAATTTTCACGAACGTCGGAATATGGCTAAGAACTTATGCCACCAGATTTATGGCAATTTTTTGATCAATTTTGATATATAAACTTTTCTAATCGGAGTTAAACCAAAAGGAGATTAACATTTGAAGTTTTAGCATCGAAAATAATTATATATGTAAATATGATAATAAAATCAATTAACGCTAATTAATAACGTTAATGAAACATTAGATGTTAACAAATGTTAGCATTAAACTAAAACCTTAGAGAATTTATAAAGTGGGAAAGAATTGAACAAATTAACAAAAATCGAACGAATTAATAATTTGCCAAAATTATAAAGCATAGGTCAACCCATAATTGCCTAGGATGACCGTTAGCGGTCGACCATAGATGTGGGTGGTCTACTCGAACTTCTATAAATGCTGAAATTTGAAAGGACCTTAGCGGTTCGGATTTAAATTAGTTTAATCTAGTGGTTGGAATTGATTTGAACCCCTATAAGTACAGATCTAGGCCTTCACTTCCAACTCCTAGTTTTCTAATGGACATGGAAGCTCTGCCATTTTCTCTTCTCCTCCATAACTTTAAACTCTTAGAAAATAGTTCTAGGTTGCTAGTTTGCACGTATACACTGCTGGAGGATTGTAGAAGATGAAAGAGATAGGAAAATAAGTTTAAATCAAGTTGCTACAACCAAGGTAAACTATAAACCCGGATCTCAATTTTTAATCAACCTATATCTCTTCTTTCTAATCCAAATTCTAATATATATCTGTGTGTGTGTGTGTTGTATGGAAATCTAAATAGGGGGTCAGAAGTTGAAATACAGATAACAAGGATTAGATCCAAAGATTTGGAAATGCTTAACAAGGTGAGTGGGAAAATTACATGTTTGTAATAAAATTAGATTTATTTTGTAGAAATCTATTTCAACTATGCCTATTTATAAACGATTTGGATATAAATCTGTAGGTGCGTAATGATTAGATATAGATCAATAAGTGCGTAATGATTAGTTTTAAATTTGTAGGCGCGTAATGATTAGATATGAATTTATTGTTTAAGCGTAATGAATTTAATGAGATAGATCTAATGAAAAGGATTATTAATTGATTATGATAGGAATTTAATAAAATTGGAAAACTTGTATGCATATGTTATCCCAGCAGCTTGTTATGAAATCGATAATAACAAATTGGTATTTGGAAGTAGAAAAAGAATGTAAGACACAAAAGGAACCCTATTAAGGTTTTAGGGGTTTAAGCGATATTTTAATTCATTGGAATTTGGATGTTGCTGGTGGATTTCAATGTATTATCAGGTTCAAATAAATAAAAGTGTGATGTTTAAAACAACAAGGAATACACCTAAAAAGAAAGAGATATACAAAATAAGGATAATTACCGTATTTTGTACCGTCTATTTCAGGAAATAAAAAGATAGTTCTTTGTAATTACAAAAATCGCACGAATATCTCCTCTATTAAATAAGATATGGAAATTTAGTATGTTAACATTTTTATGATGAAAATGTAGTCCCAATGCATTAAAATGCAACAAACTCCAAAAGTTAAATAGTAAAATATGAATACAATAAAAATATCTTAAACAAAGATTTGAAGTAAGCAAAGAAGAAAATGTTAAAAGTAGGCAAGAATAAATAAGGAGGGATAACATGAAAATAGAAATGGAACAATAGAAAATGGATAAAGTGGGTGAAAATGGAGAAACTGATAAAAAGAAAAAAGTAAATGAACTTCAAGTAAAGAAAAGGATGAAACACATAATGAAATAAAGACCTAAGGTCAACTGTAAAACTGTAGGGGCATGATAATTCAATAAGTATGAAAAACTGTATATATATATATGATATATAAATGTAAGTAGCCTCAAATATGCATTTATAATAGGTGTGAACTATTATGATTAAGGTATATTAAAGAAATGAATAGAATGACAAAGTCATTAGAATAGGTTGGAATGTGAGGTTAGTAGTGTTACACAATAGCAGCCTGCCCACTGCAAGGGGCTGCCGGCATTTGTGTATACTGATGTGCATGTATCTAACCATAAAATCCGGTGAGAGTATGCGCTTGCATGTGGATAGAGGAATACCTCTAATATAAAGTTAGTCTGATTCAAATATTTGTTAGAGGGGGTATGGCCTTGATTGCACTAAGCAATCTAAATAGGATGGTGAGCGGGATCGGGCACTGTGTGGAAAATGTGGGACCAAGATCAATAAGTAGCTCTATCATAGGTCGAGAACGTCATAAATCCTTAGCGGTCAACGGGAAGGACAGGGTACACCTAGACTGGTCTTTGTTTGCCTACCAGGGGATACTATATTGGGTCATGCACCACCATAGTTGTTTGCTAGTTTGTATGTTGGAGCAAGGCTAGTTAACCCACAAGAGTTCCCTCAAAATAGTTGGGGTCGTCCGTGGAGCCGAGTTCATAATAGAAAGCAGACGAAGTAGTAAATCCCTAAAGCGAGATAGGGTACGGAAAAATGTATGAAAAACCATTATTAGGCACTGCGAGAGTTCCTCGATATGCACAGCAATGAGACTGTGATACTGTGAGAGCAAGGGATCCTGACGGGGTGCAAATAGAAAGATACTAACACGGATAGTATCAAGGTTTAATTGTGAACCATGGGATATATATTTATATTTACATAGCTATGATTCTACAGAAGGTAGATGAGAATGGTTTGTACGTGGACGTGGAGTCGAAACAACTAATAAAATGTAAATATACTTAACATGGTATAGAAGATAATCGACATAAACTAGTGTTATGTGCAAAATGTATAATTTTGCCAGTCAGCAGAAAGTTGTTATGACCCCCTCCTCATTACAACCCATAGGATAGTAAGAATGACAGGTGTTGGTGCTTAACGTGTTTGGTGCTGACAAGGACAATTGACTTAGGAAGTGTCAAAACTTGCTCGGTAATTTATATGACTATTATATTTTATTTTTCCACTGTAAGTTACATGTTAGAGCTCTGATATGCATTCTTTTTCTTTATTTGCAAGATACCAAACCAACGATCCATACTTTGATGGGCTTGGGTTTTCGATTTAGCGAAAATTCATGCCCATTGGGGTGCGAATTGTTACTTTGGGTATCAAAGCTTAGGTTAGTCGATCTTGAAAAATTATAAAATGAAGGGCGAACGTATTTGTATTTTGCCTATAAATTTAAATATAATATATGTTTAATCCTAAGAATTCCAACCATAGAATAGTTACAAATGGAAGATCCCTAAAGCTGGATGGTATATGACTCCCTAGTCGGGCCTTCATACCAAATGATCGTCGATTGATGATGTACAATAGGTCTAGATAAGAGGAAAATGAGAATCCATATGTTATAGATTTCCACTTTGAGTTCAACCCAATATAAAATAGTTTTAAAAGTTAAGAAAGTAAGCAAATATTGAACTTTAAAAATATAAAAATATTTAGTTAAATTGAAAAGTTTTCGTAAATAGGTTTTACAAAAACTAATGATTGAAAAATTATAGAGCATATATAGCTCGCTGGTTTCTTTACAAGTAAATAAAAAAATTTAGTAGAAGTTAAAATTTGTTAAAAACCAAAATTTCAGCAAAGGAAATTTTATAAAAAGATATTTATTTTTAAAGAAAAATGGTAAAGCAATATAGCTCATGGGTTTTTATATTTTTAAGCTATGAAAACGGTTTTAGGAATGGACAATAGTAAGTGGTACAAGTTTGGAATAGGGTAAACAATACAGGAAAGAAGATTTAGAATCCTAAAACAAGGCTATAGGCGAATGCATCGCAATGGTTCAAGTAAGAAGATAGTAAATTAAGAGAAAAACAATTGGAATTAGTGTAGTAGGATGAAGAGTTGAATAATAGAAAAATTATGAAATATAAATAGAAATGAGATTTGATTTATTGTAATTAGGTTAGAGTTTGACATATTTTAATTCATTGGAATGAAAAGGGATAACAATATAAGTTTCCATGAATCAATCAAGTTACAAATAAAGGTATATTGTTTGAAATAACAAGGAATGTAAATGTAAAGAAATGAAGTATAATTCCTTGTAATTTCACACAAAACATGAATCCACTTTTAAGTAATTCATAGAGAATTATAGTGTTAACAATTCCTTTTGAAAGGGAAAAGTAGTTCCAATGCATTAAAGTATAAGATCCTTAAATCTAATAAAAAGTAAGTAATTAGAAATTATGTAGAAGATCATGAAAAGAAATTTTGCTATTAATCTAATTAGAAGCAACATGGAAAATGAATATTTTCCAAAGTCGTGCACACTGATTGCACGTATCTTTAGAAGTCCCCTAACATGTTAATTAAGACTCCACCAAAGTTTGGCAGTGGAGATAGAAAGAATAATAGTGTGAGAGTTGTCCTTATCTACTCCAGTTTTATTGTTTAAAATTCATAAAAAGTGTTTTAGAAATACTATAAAGTGCAGTTTTAAAAAGAGATGGGTTGGTATGATAATTGAGTTTTTAAAAGAAAAATTCAATAAATGGTTTAAGATAAAAATCCAAATTTTTAAGGAATAAAAGTTAAAAGAGTCTTTAAAAAAATTTGCTAATATTTTCTTTAGATTTAATGAACAAGATAAATTCAAAAATTTTAGATTGTAGTTTTAAAAGGATAAGACACTAAGTATCTTTGAATTTAAAAAAAGGCTTTTAAGTTGTACATTTTAAAGACAAAGGTTTTGGGATTAATTATTTCAAAAATTTTGAAGTTTTAATTTTTGAAAAAAAATAGTGAAGACCAAACAAAAATTTTAAATATGAAGTAGATAGGAACGAATGCCTAGGTAAGACAGGATGAAGGATAAGGCTATGAAGAAGATAGTAATAATTACTCAAAAAGTAGTAATAAGAAACCCTTGTAGGGTGTAGAAGAATAATGGTAAGACCTAGGAGTATTTTGTTAAACATGTGTGCAAACCATAAAAACAACCTGTAAAGGAATGATGAATGGTATTAAAGTATGCTTCTACGAGTTCTAGGATATGCTCAAATGAAGGGTCAAAAATAAAGGAAATAATTACCAAGATTTGAGAATACCATCAAGGGGTTTTGATTAAAAGAAGATGATAATAGAGGATTATGAGATGGCACGCACAAAGAAGACATTGGTAGACTCAGAGATGAGAAGGACAGGATAGAGGGTGGAAAAGTTATTCCACTAAGCCAATTTACCAATAAGTTATTAAAGATGTGCATAGTACCCACTATAGTGTGGGGATGCATAGTTTATTCCATAATTGGGTATGGTAATTGAAGAAATGAATAGACCTTACTCATCAGAGCAATAAAGGAAAAGTCAAGATATGAGGACTTTAGAAAGATGGAGTAATGATAAGGTCCATTCAAGTAAGAAGTGATAGAGCCACAATGTCGTTAGTGTTAGTCGATGTTAAAGGGCAGCTTCCAACAATTGTTTTTTAGGTTGGGTTGTAAGCATTAGTTGTCTTTACTGGGTGCAAAAGTGCATATGAGATTATATAAAATGTTCCTTTTATTTTCTTTTCAATGTGAACCGCAACATTATAGGAAAAAATAAGATAAGAAAATTTCAAAAAAGACAGTTAACTAATGCAAAAGAAAATAGTAGAGGCTAGAAGTTAAGAAATAAATTAAGAAAATTTATTTAGTTGACTAAAAAAACAGAAATGAAATCAGATTGTTAGTCCCAAAAATTCAGGAAATAAGTTTCACTGAGCAAAGGACAAGGATAGGATATTGAGCACCCACGGGCCAATATCCCTGTACCTCAAAGGCTGAAATATATATATGAACTTATGTGCAGGTTGATATTATAAAAGAAAAGATTTTTTTTTGAAAAACTTAAAATTTACCACGTAAATAGATGAAGTCCAATATGGACATTGGACTGTTAACTATACCTTGATTTCTTGAGATGTGGACAACTTTGTTTTGAAAAGAAACTATACATATATACACTTTTGAAAAATAAAGATGTTTTTGCAAAATGTTTTGAAAGATTTTTATGGATATTTTAGAAATTAAAATAAAAAATTTGAATTGAAAAAGAAGAAATTTTCAAATGCCACATACTTGAGATTGGGGAGTAGTTGACAGATTGGTTAGTGTGGATTTTACTATGCAGTAGAAGTGGTAGTAAAAATAAATACGATTAGAAATAAGGGAGAAATCTGTTATAGTTAAGCAATCACTTTCTCCATATCTTGTTAGTAATAAAAAGTTGGTTTTGAAATAAACCTTGTTTTAAAACTTTACAAAACTGACTATGCAAACTGTACTTAGAAAATTCGGACTTGATTTTGGACTTTAGAAGGTTTGAAAAGATATTTAAATTTAAGTATTTTGTTTCATTATTTTTATACTAACTCATATTAGAATATTTCAAAAGTGGTTTGAGATATTTATGAATATTTAAGAATTAGTTGTGATTTTTTAAAGAAGAGATATTTGGTTAATAACATGTTATTTTCCAAGTCTTAAAATTTTACAAGCTTGTTATTTTTAACTAATATTTTGGATAAATGTTTTAAAACCTATTATAAGTATTTTCAAGAATTTTAAAAGTATATACAAATGTTTTCAGAAAGGGGTTAAGTATTGCTTAGTGGCTAAATGGTTAATTATTGGATTACTTGTTTGAAAAGTAATTACCTATGCTTAAAACTAAAAGCCGAGAAAGTAAGGCTTATCTATTTGTGAAAGTTAAGAATGATATCATGTAGGGGAGGAGCAATAGAGCTCTAGCCTACCAGTTTCCCTCTTGATCGAGGAATAGTAAGTTGGAAAATGTTAGAAAAGTGTTGATCATGTTGATTTCTTATTATTTATGGCAATTATTAATACTATACTTAACACTAAAAGCTGACAAGGTAGACTTATCTATTTGTGAGATTCAAGAATGAAGTGTCTACAAGGCTTTAATTCAACTAGTGCTCAAAATTACCTGGCTTCACTCTTGGATGATGAATAGTTAAGTTGAAATGTCTGAAACGAGTTAAGTGTACGAATCGTGATTTGTATAAGCAGGTGTTTTGACTAGATAATCGATTATCGAACTTGACCTAATGTTGACTTAAGAAGTTATCAAAAGGCTTCGTGATTTTGTACCTATAAGAACTTCCGGGAAGGGAGGAGTATTGGTATGAAATGTCTCTAGCTTTTGCTTACTTTTAAAAGAACTGAAATTGAGTTAGCCGGAAATTCATCGAATTAGTTTTGAAGAGATCGGGATAGGTAAGTGTTTTACTTATAGAATACCACATCAAAACTAGTACACGAGTTCTATGTTTTGGAAGTGGTTGTGAAGTGAAATGTCATAGAGTTGAACTGTCAATCCTAAGGTTAAGTCCAAGGGAGAGGTCAGTGTTAACATTTCAAACGAAGCTATCATGTGGGACTATCTATCTTAAGGAGTATTCCAAGAGAGAGGACAGTGTTAGCATTCGTTGGATGACTTATACAAGGAACCTATGTGGAGGATAGAGATCAGTTCGAAATGCTTGAGTCCATGTAGTGATTTATGATATGTTTGAGATGTGGGAATCCATTTGGGGATTCTTGTTTTGTTCAAGTGATGAAGACTCATGTGAAGGATGTCGAACGTGACCTCAACATCGGAAATAATTGAAAACGGAGTAGGATGCACAACCTAGGTTTTGCTAACCCACGACGGGGTATATCAACTCTGTATCTAGAGATACTTATCGATTGTTGGACGATGGTAGTTAATGGTACTTAATTCCACGTGGTTCTATAGATTCGTGCATGGGCTAGTTGTGTTTACCTTAATGGTATATTTTACCTAGAGATATACGATGCTCGAAGGTACTTTCTGACCCTTGTCAGGAAGCTGGCCTTAGTTTATCTGGGGATGTCTCCAATGGAAAATCCATATGGGAACGCATCTTATCAATTTTGATCGTACCCAAAATACGTTGTGGTGTGACCAATGCAATATTAGAAACGAGTTAAGCATACAAATCATGACTTGTATAAGCAAGTGTTTTGACTAAATAATCATTAGTCGATTGTCGAACTTGATCTAATATTGACTTAAGAAGTTATTAGAAGGATTTGTGATTTTGTACCAATAAGAACACCTGGGGAGGAGTATTGATACGAAATGTCTCTAGCTTTCGCTTGCTTTTGAAAGAATCGGAATGAGTTAGTAAGAAATTCGTCGAATTAGTTTTGAAGAGATCGGGATTGGTAAGTGTTTTACTTATCAAACACCACTTCAAAACTAGTATACGAGTTCTATGTTTTGGAAGCGATTGTGAAGTGAAATGTTATAGAGTTGAAATGTCAATCCTAAGGTTAAGTCCAAGGGAGAGGTCCGTGTTAACATTTCAAATGATGCTATCGTGTGGGACTGTCTATCTTGAGGAGTATTTCAAGAGAGAGGATAGTGTTAGCATTCGTCGGATGACTTATGCGGGGAACCTATGTGGAGGTTCGAAATCTGTTCGAGATGCTTGAATCCATGTATTGATTCGTGATCTATTCGAGAGCTGGAAATCCATTTTGGGATTCACGTTTTGTTTGGGTGATGAAGACTCTTGTGAAGGATGCCAAACATGACCTCGACAAGGGAAATGACAAAAAATAGAGTAGGATGCACAACTCGAGGTTTTGCTAACCCAGGACGGGGTATATCAACTCCGTATCTAGAGATACTTATCGATTGTTGGTCGGCGGGAGTTGATGGTGCTTGGTTCCACATGGTTCTATAGGTTCGTGTGCAGGCTAGTTGAGTTTACCTTTATGGTATATTTTATCTATAGATATACAGTGCTCAGAGGTACTTTCTGACCCTTGTTTGGAGGCTAGCCCCATTTTATCTGAGGATGTCTCCAATGGAAAATCCATATGTGAATGTGCCTTCCGATTTTGATTGTACTTTAAATATGTTGTGGTGTGACCAATGTAAGCATCATATCTATTTGATATGATTTATGTGCTACACCCTAGACATTATCTATCATATCACTATATGTTAGACTTAATGGAAGGTTGGTTTTTTTGAGGGGAAAACCGTTACGGGAATCCGTATGGTCTCAATGGTTACTATTACCTATTTCATGTTTCATAAGTTTTTTCACACTGGTTTACCAGAGTGATCCAGGTCTTATTTTCTTATAATGCTCTGGTCAGCCCCGTGTATGTTTTCAGATTTTTCTACGAATGCTTTGGAGCTAAAGGAGAGAAGCTTGATGATTACCTTCTGTAGTATTCTTGTTTACGCTGCATTTCTGTATCATATATATCAACATTGTGAGGACAGGTAGTTAAAACTGTCTAGGCTAATGATAGTACTTAGGTTTTAGTACTATAATATTTCTATATTTAGAGTAACCCTTTGTATTGTTCATTTGATATTATATATTACCGTATCGTTGTGAGATTCTGATATTCTTTTCTTCTTTTCTGGTTTTATTATTTTTCTTTTATTTTACCCCAAATTTCTGCCTTTTCGGCACATGGATGCTTGGTACACGAATATCGTGGATGTATTAGTATTGACATTCGAGGGTTGAAAATTCGGGTCATTGCAACCCAGGTCGATCATTAATAGTCGATCATAGATGGGAGACGATCGATTCGAACTTTTTGTAAATGCTAAAATTTGAAACGACCTTTGCAGTCCGGAATTAAACCAGTTTAATCTAGCAGTTGCCATTGATTTGAACTCCTATAAATATAGTCCTAAGCCTTCACTTTCAACTCATAATTTTCTAATGGACGCGGAAGCTCTGTCATTTTCTCTTCTCCTCCGTAACTCTAAATTCTTAGAAAATAGTTCTGGTTTGCTAGTAGCACGTATACACTAGTGGAGAATTGTAGAAGATGACAGAGATAAAAAAAATAGGTTCAAATCAAGTTGCTACAACTAAGGTAAACTGTAAACCCGGATTTAAATTTATAATCAACCTAAATCTCTTCTTTCTAATCCAAATTCTAATAGATCAATATATATGTTGTATGGAAATCAAAATAGGGAGTTAGAAGTTGAAATACAGATAGCAGAGATTAGATCAGGAGATTTGGAAACACTTAAAAAGGTAAGTGGGAAAATTACGTGTTTTGTAATAAAATTACATTTATTTCATTATAATCAATTTCAATTATGCCTATTTATAACTATAAGTGCATAACGATTAGATATAGATCTATAAGTGCGTAATGATTAGATTTAAATTTGTAGGCACATAATGATTAGTATGAATTTATTGTTTACGCATAATGAATTTAATGAAATAGATCTAATGAAAAGGATTATGGAATTGGTCATAATAGGAATTTAATAAAATTGGAAAACTTGCATGCATATGTTATCCCAGTAACTTGTTTGAAATCGATAAAAACAAACTGGTATTTGGAAGTAGAAAAAGGATGTAAAACAAAAAGGAACCCTGTTAAGCTTTTAGGGGTTTAAGTAATATTTTAATTCGTTGGAACTTGGAATGTTGCTAATAGATTTCTATGCATTATCAAGTTCAAATAAATAAAAGTGCGATGTTTTAAATAACAAGGAATACACCTAAAAAGAAAAGGATGTATAAAATAGGGATAACCACCGTATTTTGTACCGTCTATTTCAAGAAATAAAAAGATAGTTCCTTGTACTTACAAACACCGCACGAATATCTCCTCTTTTAAATAAGATATGAAAATTTACCATATTAACATTTTTATGATAAAAAAGTAGTCCCAACGCATTAAAATGCAATAAACCCAAAAAGTTGAACAGTAAAATATGAATGCGCTAAAAATATCTTAGTGAAAGATTTAAAGTAAGTAAAGAAGAATATGTTAAAAGTAGGAAAGAAGAAATAAAAAGGGATAAGATGAAAATAGAAATGGAACAATAGAAAAATGGATAAAATAGGTGGAAAATGGAGTTATAAACCTGATAAAAAGAAAATAGTACACGAACGTAAAGTAAAGAAAAAACGCATAATGAAATAAAGTCCTATAGTCAACTGTAAAACCATGGAGCCATGCTAATTAAGTAATTACGAAAGAATGTGTATATATATGATATATAAATGTAAGTAGCCTCAAATATGACTTTATGACGGGTGTGAATTATTATAATTAAGGTATAATTAAATAAATGAATAGAATGACAGTCATTAGAATAGGTTGGAATGCGAGGTTAGTAACGTTACACATTAGAAGTCTGTCCATCGCAAGGGGCTACCAACATTTGTGTATACAATACTGATGTGAGACATGTCCAACCACAAAAACCGTGGAGAGTATACACTTGCATATAGATAGAGAAATACCCCCAATAGAAAGTTAGTCTACTTCAAATATGTATTAGATAGGGGTATTGCCTTGACTGCACGAGGCAATCTAAATAGGATGGCGAGCAGGATCGGGCACTATGCGGCAAACATGGGACCAAGGTCAATAGGCAGGGCTGTCATAGGTCGAGAACGTCATCGATTCTTAGCGGTCAACGGAAAGGACAGGGTTACACCTAGACTGGTCTTTGTCTGCCTACTAGAGGAGACTATGTGGGTCATGCACCAACATAGCTATTTGTTAATTTGTTTTTTAAGGTAAGTCTAGTTAACCCACGAAAGATTTCCTTCAAAACAGTTGGGGTCGTCCGCGGAGCCGAGTCCATAATAGGAAGCTGACAAACTAGTAAATCCCCAAAGCGAGATAAGGTATGGCAAAATGTATGAAAAACCGCCCTTAAGCATTATGGAAGTCCCTCGATATGCTCAGCGATGAGACTATGATACAACGAGAGCAAGGGATCTCGATGGGGTGCAAATAGAAAGATACTAATAGGGATAGTATCTAGGTTTAATTGGGAACCATGAGAGATATATATTTATATATACATAGTTATGATTCTACAGAGGGTAGATGGGAACGGTTCGTACGCGGACATGGAGTCGAAACGATTAATAATATGTAAACAGACATAACATGGTGTAGAAGGTAATCGAAATAAACTAGTGTTATGTCAAAAATGTATAATTTTACCAGTCACCAGAACGTTGTTCTGACCACTTCCTCGTTACAACCCACCGGATAGTAAGAAGGATAGGTACCATGTTTGGCGTGTTCGGTGCTGACAAGGACACTTGACTTAGGAAGTGTTAAACCTTGATCAGTAATTTATGTGATATAATATTTTATTGTTCCATTGTAAGTTATATTGTTATTGCTCTAATATGCATTCTTTTGCCTTATTTGCAGGATTCCAAACCAACGATCCATACTTTGGTAGACTTATGACGTGCACGTAAATGTGCATATTTTTACCACCATATTTAATCTATTTAAATTAAATAAATGGTCATATCGGGTATTTTAACTTGTTTAAACCAAAATTAAAATTATTTTCAAATTGTCACATATTCAACTTCATATAGGGGCAAAATGGTCATTTTTTGTGCATTTATTAAATTGTAAAAATTTACTTGGAATTTTCTATGTTGTTATGTAGGAAATTTAGTGAATTTTATAAGTGGTTTCATAATGATATATGCATGCACAAGAGTGAAGATAACAAATAAAGATGGAAATAATTCAAAGTGAAGATCATGGAGGACCCCACCTACCCACCTACCTTAATGTACAAATTAGAGGCTAATGCACATGCTTATGGAAGTAATGGCTTCATGTACACTTAAATGATGATTAGTAGAAGCTAATGATTACTTGGCCTCCACACTTTCTCAAGGGTAGTTTGGGCATTCCCCAAAAATATGAATTAGGGTTTAACACATGTATAAGTACCCCTTATGTTTCATGTAACCTTCTTCTTCTTAGTCTCTCTTTTAGGCTCTCTTCTTTTAGTCTCTTCTCTTAGAAAAATAAAAAGAAAACTCTCTTTCTCTTTTCATGGCTACTTAGCCATTTTTATTTTATGTAATCTTCTTTCCCTTTTATGCAATGTTAATGATTGTTTCCTTTTACTTACATGTTCATTTCCTTTCATGCTAGTAGTGTAGATTTTCTTTTATGCAAGTAGATTAGTTTTTTCTTTCATTTAGCTCTCTTTTCCTCTTTGTTTCGTTCTATGTTGCAAACTATATTTGTTGATATGATAACAAATATGAGAAGCTAAACCCCTTCAATTTAGGGGTAATGAAGCTCTCTAATTATATAGCTTCAACATTTTGATAAATGTTATGCTCTCTTTTTGTGCTTCATGGAAAATGATGTTTATGTAATTTTGTGCTTATTATTGAGTTTGATAGCTTATGTTGTTCAAAACAAATAGGCTATGCTTAGTCATATGAATCAAATATTACCTCTTCATCTATATATGATTATGGCAAAGAAGTGAATGTTTAAATCAAAAATTGATGGCCTATATTTCTAAACAATAGTTAATAGGCCATGCTTAAAATAGATTTTATTTTCAACTTGTTGTCATTTTCATGAGAATTAAAAGTGGTTTAAAGGTTGTGTTATAGTTTGATGGCTTATGTTGAGCTAATTAATAGCACAAATGAGCTGTACTTATGATAAGCACATCAATTAAGCTAACTAATGACAAAGAAAAGTGAGATCATAACTTCATTTTGTTGATTTATGTGATCTAGAGAGTGGAAGTTACCCCTAAATTGTCTTAACACTCTCGTATTTTTATCTATTTTCTTTTAGCTTGTTTTAACTTTCTTTTAGTTAGTTAACAATCACTCGACTTTGGTTTAATTTGATTGAATAGATTTTTAAAATCATCAATTTCCTGCGGATCGACTCGTATTCGCCACGTACAACAAGTGTACGTCGTGCGCTTGCGGTTATATTTTTAATTTAAATTCGTTCGACGGTTTTCTAATCCGATAGAATTTCCATCGACGAACAAATTATCCCCAAAACCCACCAATTCAAACTGCATATTGCCTTAACCACATAAAACTTTCAAACCAATAGCAGTGCAACAGTCTTCACAACACTTCCTTGCTGCCTGACCATTTTGCTTCCATCATCTCACAAGCAACTACCACCACTAACCACAGTCATCAACTTCAATCCATACTCCACTGACCCACCATTCATCAAGCCAACATCATCACCCATTTCTAACAGCACAACAACCACATTGCATCTATTAAACAAACATTAGCTATTCCAAACTCTTGAAGTCTGAACCACCATCTACGACTACCACCAACACTATCACCAGTGTTCATACACCCACTACAATTGGTCATTTGTGTGTTCATTGAATCACACTTCAAAAACTTCATCTTCGTCCCACTGCAAATCAGTGTCCAACATTCATCAACTCAAACACTTCACTGTCTTGAAACTGCTGCATTCTTATTCCCTTGAACCCCTCTATCATCTCCAGTTCACCCACCGCACCAAAGCAAACATCACCATCCTCTGCCAATATCATCTCCAACCATCCCCATAGTCATCATCATCATCATACCCAGACCTGCTGCTTATAGTCACTACCACCTGCCAACTTACTTGCCTATCATCTTCATCAACACACAGTATTTTATCAACTGTCGACTACAACCACACAAACGCCTCACAGAACACCACAAACTCATCACATCCTCCCAATACCACTTCAACTACGCCATCCACTGCTAGTTGTCATCACTCCAATGACAATCAATTCGAACCACCTTACTGCCGAACAAATCATCCATACTCGATCAATCGAATCACAGCTTCAATCGCCCCAAATCAAACTTCCCAAACCACCCTAGCATCGCAACCTCAATTGCAACCAAAAGAACCACCATCAACTGTCTTCACTTCAAGTACCCCCATCCTCGAACAGCAGAATCGCGAACTCACAGCAATCGGCCGCAGCAACTCGACCTTCCTCATCACCTTCTTCTTCCTGCAACCATCAGAAGTCTCCATCCTCCTCGAAAACAACTCCACTCCTCCCTAAATCGCAAGCCCAATCCAAGAACAAATTTGAGCAAGCCTGAATCAATCGCCCCGTGACCTGATACTATGTCACAATTGCAAACTCGAAGCATACAATCTCGGCACCCCTTAATTTGGAATTCGATCGCTATTGAGCTTCAATCTATTTTGAAGTACTGATTTTCAATAAAAAATGGCGCTCTGCTTTTGATTTCAGAGAAAAAAAAGGGATTCGACTATAAAGTGTTGCGTGGTGGATTTTTGATTGTGGGTAGTGAGCCGAAATTATTGGGCCGTTTTAATTCGTCTTTATTTATTTATTTTACATCCTTTTTTTCTTTTGTTTAAAAATCTTATTGTTAAAAAAACAAAAACCAATTTCCAACTTCTTTACATTCCTTTAGATTTGTTAAAAAAATCTTTGGTTTATTTTTGTTTCTTTGGATTTCATTTGTTTTGAATTTCATCTGTTTTAGTTTCTTCTTTGAGTAAAAAAATAATTTTTTTTAAGTAAAACTTCACTTTTAAGTTTCCTTTTCAAAAAAA
Source organism: Allium fistulosum (assembly GCA_030737815.1). Classification (NCBI taxonomy): domain Eukaryota; kingdom Viridiplantae; phylum Streptophyta; class Magnoliopsida; order Asparagales; family Amaryllidaceae; genus Allium; species Allium fistulosum. The sequence continues at coordinate 159,715,733 of CM060905.1, forward strand.
ACTACTTGCTTATAAAATTTTTTTTGCACGCTTGTCTATTGTTTTATTGCTTTGCATTATTGATTTCTTGCATTTAAAAAAAATCAAAAATTTTCAAAAACCAAAAACAAAAATTCATTCGTAGTTGCATTGTTAATACACGTTTAATTTCAGTTTTGCATCTCATTTTTGATTAATAATAACGTTTAGTCATCGATAACACTAAATTGTGTATTTACAAGTTGTCTTCTTTGAACAATTTAATTTCTTAGTGTCTAGGCTATGGCAGAGTAATAACCATTTATAAATATTACGGTGATTCGTAAATATTATAGTGGTTGTTCCTCTGAAGGTACTTAAACCTTCGGCTGCATTGCTACGGTGATTCGTGGTGCACCGATAAATCCTGTCCGTTACCTGGCTGAGAACTATCTTGTTGAACTAAGACAATGTTTAATTATACAATTTTGGGTTAACTTAGGATAAATCATTTGTAATCAATCCTTGCATTCATTTAGTTGCATTAGTTCATGCATATTTAAAAAAAATACAAAATCCAAATTTTAAAAAAAAATTGTATATATTCCTTTTTCTTTGAAAATTTTAAATCCTTTTTCTTCGAAATTTTCAAAATCCAAATAAAAAACCAAAATCCAAAATTAAAAATTAAAACCTCCTCAAAAACAAAGAAAAAATTGAGAAACCAAAAAACAAAACAAAAATCAATTTCCCTTTTGAAAAATAAATTTTATTCGTAAATATTTTTCCTTTAAAAAATAACAAAACAAAAACAAAAACATTCTTGAAAATGTCCGAGTTTCCCTGCTTACGTGAATTTTACAATAGTTGTGAAAATCAATATAATCCATATGATTTCACTCTAAATTCGTATGGATATTTTAACAATAACTATTGCTTCAATGATTCAAATTTTGAACCACAAAATTTGCAAAATGACGAACAACCCTCGAGTCTCGAAAATAGCATTTCATCTTTACTTGAAATCTCTACACAACAAAATCAAAGTATAAATGATTTGTGTAATTCATATTGTGTAATAACTCAAGTCTAGGATTTCAAAATTTGCATTCAATTCAAAATTCAAACGATTTTGAGTATAACCCATGCCAATTCAATTTTGAACTCCAAAATGAATTTCAAAATCAAAACGAAAATGTGATCCACTTTTCAAATAATTTTGGCAATGGAAATAATCTCGACTATGATTCAAGTGAAAATTTTTTTTCTCAACAAATCCAAATCGAAAATCCTCAAGCTAATAATTATAAATTGGATTTTGTTGAACAAATGAACGAAATTTACGATGATCACACGGCTTCGTTGTTTGAAACTTATATGAAACAACGTGAACAACAAAACTAAATCCCAACGTGTGACGAGTTAAGTAATAATCCATCTTTTACCCAAATCGACGATTTTCAAATAACAACTTTTGAAATTGAAAATAATAATCTTAATGAAGTTGTTGAAACCACGATAATTGAGTTGGATTTCAATTCTTTTGAGGGTGAGAGACTCGATTTAAATTTCGATCTTCCTTTTTCTGAAAATTTGAATACAACAACTTTGAATTTTGAACTTGATTTATGCAATAAAGTTGTTGATAATCCAACAAAGGAAGTCGAATTTAACGAACACGAGTTTTATGGAATTTTTGAAAACGAGTCGTTAAACTCTAATGGGGAAAATTTAAATCACCAATTTGATTTTGAAATCAATAATTATGAAGAATTTTTCAATGATGAATTTGAGTTTCAGTTTGGTAAAAATAAACTTGAACTTCAATCAATCGTTTTATCAACCCGAAAAATCATTGAAAATAAAACGACTCGTACAATTTTTAATAAAACGGCATTCGTTTTTCCAAATCCAAATTCAACTTCGAAATCTTATATGGTTTGGTTTTCTGAACTTAAGATGTGTCTCGTATACTTGACGAGGCAAATGAATCGGTTTACGCTTTGACGATATACTTTCTGATCTCGTGTAAATACCGTTCACCTTCATGTAAATATAGGTCATCTTTTATTTTTGTTTTATTTTTTCCTCCTTTCACTTGGGTTGACTGTGGGGACACAGTCAAAATCAAGTGCGGGGGGAGACTCATCATCATTTTTCAATTTTTCATGGTTTATTTTTAATTATCTTTCCAAAATTTTAAAAAAAATTCTCAAAAGCAAAAAAACAAAGTTTTTTTTAAGCATTTTTTATTTATTTTTAAAAGAAACACTATAGGAAAAATATATGGTTTTGGTTAATTAAATTGAATTTTTTTAAAATTTATTTATCTTAACAAAAATAAAAATGAAGTTTGATTACAAATAACAATGGTTTAACTAGTATATAGGAAGATTCATACGTGTTAATTATGAAATATATCCTAATTGAAAATCTTTGTTTTAAAAAGTGGTTAATTTAAAGTAAAGGATATAACATGTTTTTTCTTCTAAGTTAAATGGTACTAAGATGATTTTGCAAAACTCTCTTCGAAAAAAAAACAAAAAAATATACAAAAGATACTTCTTGTATATATGTATAGTTTTTAATAAACACCTAGAGTCAATAGGTGTTCACACTTGTGTGTTCACTCGCCATGCTCTGTACCCTTATCATGTAAGCTCGAAAGGCAGTGCACGATCGTTATATCTGGCCTCAGTTTATCTGAGTTAGTTGTGGGTATATAAAAATTGTTTTACTAATAATGCCTACAGTCAATAGGTGTTCACACTTGTGTGTTCACTCGCCACGCTCTGTATTCCCCTCACATCAGTCCGCAAGGCAGTGCATGGGTAATATATCTGGCCTTAGTTTATCTGAGTTAGGCATATGTAAATATTGTTAATATCAATAAATTTTTCAAAAGAAAAAATGGAGAGAGTAAGGAAATGAAATCCTAGCACTATTTTAACTTATTTGGTTTGATTTGTTATTGAAATAAAATGAAATACCACTTTGATAAACTTTGATAATCAACTAAGGATCTATTTCATAGTTACACTGTGTTATCAACCGAAACAACGAGTTAAACTATAGTATATTTGCTTTGATAACTTCTTTTTTATTGGAAATTTTGACGAGTAAATGACAAAAATTTCAAGATATTGACCAAAACTTATATTTAACTTATTTGTGTCTATTTAAAAGTAAATTTGTAAATATTTCCAAAAACTTGCATTCATCTCTTTATAAATAAATCTTGCGTTTTGTAAATATTTTAATTCTGCATTTGGATTTTGTGGGTAGTATCCGCTGAAAACTCTCACGAGACAACACTCGTCCATCTAGGGACACCCAGAGGTTTAACGGCTTGTTGCATACGCTCAATGCAATCGTGCTCCCTACAAAAATGGATTTATCATAGTTTTTTCCTTTATTCAAAGACGAATAAAAAGATAAGTGTGGGGGTAATTGATGTGCACGTAAATGTGCATATTTTTACCATCCTATTTAATCTATTTAAATTAAATAAATGATCATATCGGGTATTTTAACTTGTTTAAACCAAAATTCAAATTATTTTCAAATTGTCACATATTCATCTTCATATAGGGGCAAAATGGTCATTTTTGTGCATTTATTAAATCGTAAAAATTTACTTGGAATTTTCTATGTTGTTTTGTAGGAAATTTAGTGAATTTTACAAGTGGTTTCATAATGATATGTGCATGCACAAGAGTGAAGAGAACAAATGAAGATGGAAATAATTCAAAGTGAAGACCATGGAGGGCCCCACCTACCCACCTACCTTAATGTACAAATTAGAGGCTATTGCACATGCTTATGGAAGTAACGACTTCATGTACACTTAAATGATGATTAGTAGAAGCTAATGATTACTTGGCCTCCACACTTTTTCAAGGGTAGTTTCGGCATTCCCCAAAAATAAGAATTAGGGTTTAACACATGTATAAGTACCCCTTATGTTTCATGTAACCTTCTTCTTCTTAGTCTCTCTTTTAGGCTCTCTTCTCTTAGTCTCTTCTCTTAGGAAAATAAAAAAAGCTCTCTTTTTTCTTTTCATGGCTACTTAGCCATTTTTATTTTAAGTAATCATCTTTTCTTTTTATGCAATGTTAATTATTGTTTCCTTTTACTTACATGTTCATTTCCTTTCATGCTAGTAGTGTAGATTTTCTTTTATGCAAGTAGATTAGTTTTTTCTTTCATTTAGCTCTCTTTTCCTCTTTGTTTTGTTCTATGTTGCAAACTATATTTGTTGATATGATAACAAATATGAGAAGCTAAACCCCTTCAATTTAGGGGTAATGAAGCTCTCTAATTATATAGCTTCAACATTTTGATAAATGTTATGCTCTCTTTTTGTGCTTCATGGAAAATGATGTTTATGTAATTTTGTGGTTATTATTGAGTTTGATAGCTTATGTTTTTCAAAACAAATAGGCTATGCTTAGTCATATGAATCACAAATTGCCTCTTCATCTATATATGATTATGGCAAAGAAGTGAATGTTTAAATCAAAATTTGATGGCCTATATTTCTAAACAATAGTTAATAGGTCTTGCTTAAAATAGATTTTCATTTTCAACTTTGTTGTCATTTTCATGAGAATTAAAAGTGGTTTAAAGGTTGTGTTATAGTTTGATGGCTTATGTCGAGCTAATTAATAGCACAAATGAGCCGTACTTATGATAAGCACATCAATTAAGCTAACTAATGACAAAGAAAAGAGAGATCATAACTTCATTTTGTTGATTTATGTGATCTAGAGAGTGGAAGTTGCCCCTAAATTGTCTTAACACTCTCATATTTTTATCTATTTTCTTTTAGCTTGTTTTTACTTTCTTTTAGTTAGTTAACAATCACTCGACTTTGGTTTAATTTGATTGAATAGATGTTTAAAATCATCAATTCCCTACGGATCGACCCGTATTCGCCACGTACTACAAGTGTACGCCGTGCGCTTGCGGTTATATTTTTAATTTAAATTCGTTCGACGGTTTTAATCCGATAGAATTTCCGTCGATGAACAAATTATCCCCAAAAACCACCAATTAAAACTGCATATTGCCTTAACCACATAAAACTTTCAAACCAACAACAGTTCAACAGTCTTCACATCACTTCCTTGTTGCCTGACCATTTTACTTCCATCATCTCACAAGCAACTACCACCACTAACCACAGTCATCCACTTCAATCCATACTCCACTTACCCACCATTCATCAAGCCAACATCATCACCCCTTTCTAACAGCACAACAACCACACTGCATCTATCAAACAGACATTAGTTATTCCAAACTCTTCAAGTCTGAACCACCCTCACCAACACTACCACCAGTGTTCATACACCCACTACAATTGATCATTTGTGTGTTCATTGAATCACACTGCAAAAACTTCATCTTCGTCCCACTGCAAATCAGTGTCCAACATTCATCAACTCAAACACTTCACTGTCTTGAAACTGCTGCATTCTTATTCCCCTGAACCCCTCTGCCATCTCCAGTTCACCCACCGCACCAAAGCAAACATCACCATCCTCTGCCAATATCATCTCCCACCATCACCATAGTCATCATCATCATACCCAGACCTGCTGCTTATAGTCACTACCACCTGCCAACTTGCTTTCCTAACATCTTCATCAACACACAATACTTTATCAATTGTCGACTACAACCACACAAACGCCTCACAGAACACCACAAACTCATCACATCCTCCCAATACCACTTCAACTACGCCATCCACTGCTAGTTGTCGTCACTCCACTGACAATCAATTCGAACCACATTGCCTGCCGAACAAATCATCCATACTCGATCAATCGAATCACCGCTTCAATCGCCCCAAATCGAACTTCCCAAACCACCCACCCTAGTACCGCAACCTAAATTGCAACCAAACGAACCACCATCAACCGTCTTCACTTCAAGTACCCCCATCCTTGAACAGCAGAATCGCAAACTCACAGCAATCGGCCGCAGCAACTCGACCTTCCTCATCACCTTCTTCTTCCTGTAACCATCAGAAGTCTCCATCCTCCTCGAAAACAACTCCACTCCTCCCTAAATCGCAAGCCCAATCCAAGAACCAATTTGAGCAAGCCTGAATCAATCGCCCCGTGACCTGATACTACGTCGCAATTGCAAACTCGAAGCATACAATCTCGGCCCCCCTTAATTTTGAATTCGATCGCTATTGAGCTTCAATCTATTTTGAAGTAGTGATTTTCACTAAAAAAATGGCACTCTGCTTTTGATTTCAGAGAAAAAAAGGGATTCGACTATAAAGTGTTGCGTGGTGGATTTTTGATTGTGGGTAGTGGGCCGAAATTGTTGGGCTCTTTTAATTCGTCTTTATTTATTTATTTTACATCCTTTTTTTTCTTTTGTTAAAAAACCTTATTGTTAAAAAAACAAAAACCAATTTCCAACTTCTTTACATTCCTTTAGATTTGTTAAGAAAAATCTTTGGTTTATTTCTGTTTCTTTGGATTTCATTTATTTTGAATTTCATATAGTTTCTTCTTTGAGTAAAAAAATAATTTTTTTTAAGTAAAACTTCACTTTTAAGTTTCCTTTTCCAAAAAAAACTGCTTGCTTGCTTATAAATTTTTTTTTGCACCCTTATCTATTGTATTATTGATTGCTTGCATTTAGAAAAAATCAAAAAATTTCAAAAACCAAAAACAAAAATTCATTCGTAGTTGCATTGTTAATACACGTTTAATTTCAGTTTTGCATCTCATTTTTGATTAATAATAACGTTTAGTCATCGATAACACTAAATTGTGTATTTACAAGTTGTCTTCTTTGAACAATTTAATTTCTTGGTATCTAGGCTATGGAAGAGTAATAACCATTTATAAATACTACGGTGATTCGTAAATATTATAGTGGTTGTTCCTTTGAAGGTACTTAAACCTTCGGCTGCATTGCTACGGTGATTCGTGGTGCACCGATAAATCATGTCCGTTACCTGGCTGAGAACTATCTTGTTGAACTAAGACAATGTGTAATTATACAATTTTGGGTTAACTTAGGATAAATCATTTGTAATCAATCCTTGCATTCATTTAGTTGCATATGTTCATGCATATTTAAAAAAAATATTCAAAATCCAAAATTTTAAAAAAAAATTTGTATATATTCCTTTTCCTTTGAAGTTTTTAAATCCTTTTTCTTTAAAATTTTCAAAATCCAAAAAAAATAAAAACCTTCTCAAAAACAAAGAAAAAATTGAAAAACCAAAAAACAAAACAAAAATTAATTTCCCTTTTGAAAAATAAATTTTATTTGTAAATATTTTTCCTTTAAAAAATAACAAAACAAAAACAAAAACATTCTTGAAAATGTCCGAGTTTTCCCACTTACGTGAATTTTACAATAGTTGTGAAAAATCAATATAATCTATATGATTTCACTCCAAATTCGTATGGATATTTTAACAACTATTTCTTAAATGATTCAAATTTTGAACCACAAAATTTTCAAAATGACGAACAACCCTCGAGTCTTGAAAATAGCATTTCATCTTTACTTGAAATCTCTACACAACAAAATCAAAGTATAAATGATTTGTGTAATTCATATTGTGTAATAACCGAGTCAAGGATTTCAAAATTTGCATTCAATTCAAAATTCAAACGATTTCGAGTATAACCCATGCCAATTCAATTTTGAACTCCAAAATGAATTTCAAAATCAAAACAAAAATGTGATCCACTTTTCAAATAATTTTGGCAATGGAAATAATCTCGACTATGATGCAAGTGAAAAAATTTGTTCTCAACAAATCCAAATCGAAAATCCTCAAGCTAATAGTTATAAATTGGATTTTGTTGAAAAAATGAACGAAATTTACGATGATCACACGGCTTCGTTGTTTGAAACTTATATGAAACAACGTGAACAACAAAACCAAATCCCAACGTGTGACGAGTTAAGTAATAATCCATCTTTTACCCAAATCGACGATTTTCAAATAACAACTTTTGAAATTGAAAATAATAATCTTAATGAAATTGTTGAAAACACGGTAATTGAGTTGGATTTCAATTCTTTTGAGGGTGAGAAACTCAATTTAAATTTCGATCTTCCTTTTTCTGAAAATTTGAATACAACAACTTTGAATTGTGAACTTGATTTATGCAATAAAGTGGTTGATAATCCAACAAAGGAAGTCGAATTTAACGAACACGAGTTTTATGGCCTTTTTGAAAACGAGTCATTAAACTCTGATGGGGAAGATTTAAATCACCAATTTGATTTTGAAATCAATAATTCTGAAGAATTTTTCAATGATGAATTTGAATTTCAATTTGGTAAAAATAAACTTGAACTTCAATCAATCGTTTTATCAACCCTATAAATCATTGAAAATAAAACGACTCGTACAATTTTTAATAAAACGGCATTTGTTTTTCCAAATCCAAATTCAACTTCGAAATCTTGTATGGTTTGGTTTTCTGAACTTAAGCTGTGTCTCGTATACTTGACGAGGAAAATGAATCAGTTTTTGGAAGACCGTTTTATTTACGCTTTGACGATATACTTTATGATCTCGTGTAAATACCGTTCACCTTCATGTAAATATAGGTCATCTTTTATTTTTTCCTCCTTTCACTTGGGTTGACTGTGGGGACACAGTCAAAATCAAGTGTGGGGGGAGACTCATCATCATTTTTCAATTTTTCAAGGTTTATTTTTAATTTTTCTTTCCAAAATTTTTAAAAAAATCTCAAAAACAAAAAAAGTTTTTTTAAGCATTTTTGATTTATTTTTTAAAAAAAATACTATAGGATAAATATATGGTTTTGGTTAATTAAATTGAAATTTTTTAAAATTTATTTGTCTTAACAAAAATAAAAATGAAGCTTGATTACAAATAACAATGGTTTAACTAGTATATAGGAAGATTCATACGTGTTAATTATGAAATATATCCTAATTGAAAATCTTTGTTTTAAAAAGTGGTTAATTTAAAGTAAAGGATATAACATTTTTTATTCTTCTAAGTTAAATGGTACTAAGATGATTTTGCAAAACTCTCTTCAAAAAAAACAAAAAAAATATACAAAAGATACTTCTTGTATATATGTATAGTTTTTAATAAACACCTAGAATCAATAGGTGTTCACACTTGTGAGTTCACTCGCCATACTCTGTACCCTACTCACGTAAGCCCGAAAGGCAGTACACGATCGGTATATCTGGCCTCAGTTTATCTGAGTTTGGTGTGGGTATATAAAAATTATTTTACTAATAACGCCTACAGTCAATAGGTGTTCACATTTGTGTGTTCACTCGCCACGCTCTGTATTCCCCTCACATCAGTCCGCAAGGCAGTGCATGGGTAATATATCTGGCCTCAGTTTATCTGAGTTAGGCATATGTAAATATTGTTAATATCAATAAATTTTTCAAAAGAAAAAAATGGAGAGAGTAAGCAAATGAAATCCAAGCACTATTTTAACTTATTTGATTTGATTTGTTATTGAAATAAAATGAAAGACCACTTTGATAAACTTTGATAATCAACTAAGGATCTATTTCATAGTTACACTGTGTTATCAACCGAAACAACGAGTTAAACTATAGTATATTTGCTTTGATAACTTCGTTTTTATTGGAAATTTTGATGAGTAAATGACTAAAATTTCAAGATATTGACCAAAACTTATATTTATCTTATTTGTGTCTATTTAAAAGTAAATTTGTAAATATTTCCAAAAACTTGCATTCATCTCTTTATAAATAAATCTTGCATTTTGTAAATATTTTAATTCTGCATTTGGATTTTGTGGGTAGTATCCGCTGAAAACCCTCACGAGACAACACTCGTCCTACTGGGGACACCCAGAGGTTTAACGGCTTGTTGCATACGCTCAATGCAATCGTGCTCCCTACGAAAATGGATTTATCTTAGGTTTTTCCTTTATTCGAGGATGGATAAAAAGATAAGTGTGGGGGTATTTGATGTGCACGTAAATGTGCATATTTTTACCACCATGTTTAATCTATTTAAATTAAATAAATGATCATATCGGGTATTTTAACTTGTTTAAACCAAAATTCAAATTATTTTCAAATTGTCACATATTCATCTTCATATAGGGGCAAAATGGTCATTTTTGTGCATTTATTAAATTGTAAAAATTTACTTGGAATTTTCTATGTTGTTTTGTAGGAAATTAGTGAATTTTAGAAGTGGTTTCGTAATGATATATGTATACACAAGAGTGAAGAGAACAAATTAAGATGTAAATAATTCAAAGTGAAGATCATGGAGGATCCCACCTACCCACCTACCTTAATGTACAAATTAGAGGCTAATGCACATGCTTATGGAAGTAATGGCTTCATGTACACTTAAATGATGATTAGTAGAAGCTAATGATTACTTGGCCTCCACACTTTCTCAAGGGTAGTTTGGGCATTCCCCAAAAATATGAATTAGGGTTTAACACATGTATAAGTACCCCTTATGTTTCATGTAACCTTCTTCTTCTTAGTCTCTCTTTTAGGCTCTCTTCTCTTAGGAAAATAAAAAAAGCTCTCTTTTTTTAATGGCTACTTAGCCATTTTTATTTTATGTAATCTTCTTTTCTTTTTAAGCAATGTTAATTATTTTTTCCTTTTACTTACATGTTCATTTCCTTTCATGCTAGTAGTGTAGATTTTCATTTATGCAAGTAGATTAGTTTTTTCTTTCATTTAGCTCTCTTTTCCTCTTTGTTTTGTTCTATGTTGCAAACTATATTTGTTGATATGATAACAAATATGAGAGGCTAAACCCCATCAATTTAGGGGTAATGAAGCTCTCTAATTATATAGCTTCAACATTTTGATAAATGTTATGCTCTCTTTTTGTGCTTCATGGAAAATGATGTTTATGTAATTTTGTGCTTATTATTGAGTTTGATAGCTTATGTTGTTCAAAACAAATAGGCTATGCTTAGTCATATGAATCACAAATTGCCTCTTCATCTATATATGATTATGGCAAAGAAGTGAATGTTTAAATCAAAATTTGATGGCCTATATTTCTAAACAATAGTTAATAGGCCATGCTTAAAATAGATTTTCATTTTCAACTTTGTTGTCATTTTCATGAGAATTAAAAGTGGTTTAAAGGTTGTGTTATAGTTTGATGGCTTATGTTGAGCTAATTAATAGCACAAATGAGCCGTACTTATGATAAGCACATCAATTAAGCTAACTAATGACAAAGAAAAGAGAGATCATAACTTCATTTTGTTGATTTATGTGATCTAGAGAGTGGAAGTTGCCCCTAAATTGTCTTAACACTCTTATATTTTTATCTATTTTCTTTTAGCTTGTTTTTACTTTCTTTTAGTTAGTTAACAATCACTCGACTTTGGTTTAATTTGATTGAATAGATGTTTAAAATCATCAATTCCCTGCAGATCGACCCGTATTCGCCACGTACTACAAGTGTATGTCATGCGCTTGTGGTTATATTTTTAATTTAAATTCGTTCGACGGTTTTCTAATTCGATAGAATTTCCGTCGACGAACAAATTATCCCCAAAAACCACCAATTCAAACTGCATATTTCCTTAACCACATAAAACTTTCAAACCAACAGCAGTTCAACAGTCTTCCCATCACTTCCTTGTTGCCTGACCATTTTACTTCCATCATCTCACAAGCAACTACCACCACTAACCACAGTCATCCACTTCAATCCATACTCCACTGACCCACCATTCATCAAGCCAACATCATCACCCCTTTCTAACAGCACAACAACCACACTGCATCTATCAAACAGACATTAGCTATTCCAAACTCTTCAAGTCTGAACCACCCTCACCAACACTACCACCAGTGTTCATACACCAACTACAATTGATCATTTGTGTGTTCATTGAATCACACTGCAAAAACTTCATCTTCGTCCCACTACAAATCAGTGTCCAACATTCACCAACTCAAACACTTCACTGTCTTGAAACTGCTGCATTCTTATTCCCCTGAACCCTTCTGCTATCTCCAGTTCACCCACCGCACCAAAGCAAACATCACCATCCTCTGCCAATATCATTTCCGACCATCCCCATAGTCATCATCATCATACCCAGACCTGTTGCTTATAGTCAATACCACCTGCCAACTTACTTGCCTAACATCTTCATCAACACACGGTACTTTATCAACTGTCGACTGCAACCATACAAACGCCTCACAGAACACCACAAACTCATCACATCCTCCCTATACCACTTCAACTACGCCATCCACTGCTAGTTGTCGTCACTCCACTAACAATCCATTCGAACCACCTTGCCTGCCTAACAAATCATCCATACTCGATCAATCGAATCACCGCTTCAATCGCCCCAAATCGAACTTCCCAAACCACCCACCCTAGCACCGCAACCTCAATTACAACCAAACGAACCACCATCAACCGTCTTCACTTCAAGTACCCCCATCCTCGAACAGCAGAATCGCGAACTCACAACAATCGGCCACAGCAACTCGACCTTCCTCATCACCTTCTTCTTCCTGCAACCATCAGAAGTCTCCATCCTCCTCGAAAACAACTCCACTCCTCCTTAAATCGCAAGCCCAATCCAAGAACCAATTTGAGCAAGCCTAAATCAATCGCCCCATGACCTGATACTACGTCACAATTGCAAACTCGAAGCATACAATCTCGGCCCCCCTTAATTTTGAATTCGATCGCTATTGAGCTTCAATCTATTTTGAAGTAGTGATTTTCACTAAAAAAATGGCACTCTGCTTTTGATTTCAGAGAAAAATAAGGGATTCGACTATAAAGTGTTGCGTGGTGGATTATTGATTGTGGGTAGTAGGCCGAAATTGTTGGGCCATTTTAATTCGTCTTTATTTATTTATTTTACATCCTTTTTTTTCTTTTGTTCAAAAATCTTATTGTTAAAAAAAAAACAATTTCCAACTTCTTTACTTCCTTTAGATTTGTTAAAAAGAATCTTTGGTTTATTTTTGTTTCTTTGGATTTCATTTGTTTTGAATTTCATCTGTTTTAGTTTCTTCTTTGAGTAAAAAGTAATTTTTTTTAAGTAAAACTTCTCTTTTAAGTTTCCTTTTCAAAAAAAAAACTACTTGCTTGCTTATAAATTTTTTTTTGCACCCTTATCTATTGTATTATTGCTTTGCATTATTGATTGCTTGCATTTAAAAAAAATTTCAAAAACCAAAAACAAAAATTCATTCGTAGTTGCATTGTTAATACACGTTTAATTTCAGTTTTGCATCTCATTTTTGATTAATAATAACGTTTAGTCATTGATAACACTAAATTGTGTATTTACAAGTTGTCTTCTTTGAACAATTTAATTTCTTGGTGTCTAGGCTATGGCAGAGTAATAACCATTTATAAATATTACGGTGATTCATAAATATTATAGTGGTTGTTCCTCTGAAGGTACTTAAACCTTCGGCTGCATTGCTATGGTGATTCGTGGTGCACCGATAAATCCTGTCCGTTACCTGGCTGAGAACTATCTTGTTGAACTAAGACAATGTGTAATTATACAATTTTGGGTTAACTTAGGATAAATCATTTGTAATCAATCCTTGCATTCATTTAGTTGCATTAGTTCATGCATATTTAAAAAAATATTCAAAATCCATAATTTTAAAAAAATTGTATATATTCCTTTTCCTTTGAAGTTTTTAAATCCTTTTTCTTTGAAATTTTCAAAATCCAAAAAAAAACCAAAATCCAAAAGAAAAATTAAAACCTTCTCAAAAACAAAGAAAAAATTGAAAACCAAAAAACAAAACAAAAATCAATTTCCCTTTTGAAAAATAAATTTTATTTGTAAATATTTTTCCTTTAAAAAATAACAAAACAAAAACAAAAACATTCTTGAAAATGTCCGAGTATCCCCACTTACGTGAATTTTACAATAGTTGTGAAAATCAATATAATCTATATGATTTCACTCCAAATTCATATGGATATTTTAACAACAACTATTGCTTAAATGATTCAAATTTTGAACCACAAAATTTTCAAAATGACGAACAACCCTCGAGTCTCGAAAATAGCATTTCATCTTTACTTGAAATCTCTACACAACAAAATCAAAGTATAAATGATTTGTGTAATTCATATTGTGTAATAACTCGAGTCAAGGATTTCAAAATTTGCATTCAATTCAAAATTCAAACGATTTCAAGTATAACCCATGCCAATTCAATTTTGAACTCCAAAATTAATTTCAAAATCAAAACGAAAATGTGATCCACTTTTCAAATAATTTTGGCAATGGAAATAATATCGACTATGATGCAAGTGAAAAAATTTGTTCTCAACAAATCGAAATCGAAAATCCTCAAGCTAATAGTTATAAGTTGGATTTTGTTGAACAAATGAACGAAATTTACGATGATCACACGGCTTCGTTGTTTGAAACTTATATGAAACAACGTGAACAACATAACCAAATCCCAACGTGTGACGAGTTAAGTAATAATCCATCTTTTACCCAAATCGACGATTTTCAAATAACAACTTTTGAAATTGAAAATAATAATCTTAATGAAGTTGTTGAAAACACGGTAATTGAGTTGGATTTCAATTCTTTTGAGGGTGAGAAACTCAATTTAAATTTCGATCTTCCTTTTTCTGAAAATTTGAATACAACAACTTTGAATTTTGAACTTGATTTATGCAATAAAGTGGTTGATAATCCAACATAGGAAGTCGAATTTAACGAACACGAGTTTTATGGCCTTTTTGAAAACGAGTCGTTAAACTCTGATGGGGAAGATTAAAATCACCAATTTGATTTTGAAATCAATAATTCTGAAGAATTTTTCAATGATGAATTTGAATTTCAATTTGGAAAAAATAAACTTGAACTTCAATCAATCGTTTTATCAACCCCAAAAAATCATTGAAAATAAAATGACTCGTACAATTTTTAATAAAACGGCATTCGTTTTTCCAAATCCAAATTCAACTTCGAAATCTTGTATGGTTTGGTTTTCTGAACTTAAGCTGTGTCTCATATACTTGATGAGGCAATTGAATCAGTTTTTGGAAGACCGTTTCATTTACGCTTTGACGATATACTTTCTGATCTCGTGTAAATACCGTTCACCTTCATGTAAATATAGGTCATCTTTTATTTTTGTTTTATTTTTTCCTCCTTTCACTTGGGTTGACTTTGGGGACATAGTCAAATCAAGTGTGGGGGAGACTCATCATCATTTTTCAATTTTTCATGGTTTATTTTTAATTTTTCTTTCCAAAATTTTAAAAAAAATCTCAAAAACAAAAAAACAAATTTTTTTAAGCATTTTTGATTTATTTTTAAAAGAAACACTATAGGATAAATATATGGTTTTGGTTAATTAAATTGAAATTTTTTAAAATTTATTTGTCTTAACAAAAATAAAAATGAAGTTTAATTACAAATAATAATTGTTTAACTAGTATATAGGAAGATTCATACGTGTTAATTATGAAATATATCCTAATTGAAAGTCTTTGTTTTAAAAAGTGGTTAATTTAAAGTAAAGGATATAACATTTTTTTGTCTTCTAAGTTAAATGGTACTAAGATGATTTTGCAAAACTCTCTTCGAAATAAAAACAAAAAAAAATATACAAAAGATACTTCTTGTATATATGTATAGTTTTTAATAAACACCTAGAGTCAATAGGTGTTCACACTTGTGTGTTCACTCGCCATGCTCTGTACCCATCTCACGTAAGCCCGAAAGGCAGTGCACGATCGGTATATCTGGCCTCAGTTTATCTGAGTTAGGTGTGGGTATATAAAAATTATTTTACTAATAACGTCTACAGTCAATAGGTGTTCACACTTGTGTGTTCACTCGCCACGCTCTGTATTCCCCTCACATCAGTCCGCAAGGCAGTGCATGGGTAATATATATGGCCTCAGTTTATCTGAGTTAGGCATATGTAAATATTGTTAATATCAATAAAATTTTCAAAAGAAAAAAATGGAGAGAGTAAGCAAATGAAATCCAAGCACTATTTTAACTTATTTGATTTGATTTGTTATTGAAATAAAATGAAATACCACTTTGATAAACTTTGATAATCAACTAAGGATCTATTTCATAGTTACACTGTGTTATCAACCGAAACAACGAGTTAAACTATAGTACATTTGCTTTGATAACTTCGTTTTTATTGGAAATTTTGACGAGTAAATGACTAAAATTTCAAGATATTGACCAAAACTTATATTTAACTTATTTGTGTCTATTTAAAAGTAAATTTGTAAATATTTCCAAAAACTTGCATTCATCTCTTTATAAATAAATCTTGCATTTTGTAAATATTTTAATTCTGCATTTGGATTTTGTGGGTAGTATCCGCTGAAAACCCTCACGAGACAACACTCGTCCTACTGGGGACACCCAGAGGTTTAACGGCTTGTTGCATACGCTCAATGCAATCGTGCTCCCTACGAAAATGGATTTATCTTAGGTTTTTCCTTTATTCGAGGATGGATAAAAAGATAAGTGTGGGGGTATTTGATGTGCACGTAAATGTGCATATTTTTACCACCATGTTTAATCTATTTAAATTAAATAAATGATCATATCGGGTATTTTAACTTGTTTAAACCAAAATTCAAATTATTTTCAAATTGTCACATATTCATCTTCATATAGGGGCAAAATGGTCATTTTTGTGCATTTATTAAATTGTAAAAATTTACTTGGAATTTTCTATGTTGTTTTGTAGGAAATTAGTGAATTTTAGAAGTGGTTTCGTAATGATATATGTATACACAAGAGTGAAGAGAACAAATTAAGATGTAAATAATTCAAAGTGAAGATCATGGAGGATCCCACCTACCCACCTACCTTAATGTACAAATTAGAGGCTAATGCACATGCTTATGGAAGTAATGGCTTCATGTACACTTAAATGATGATTAGTAGAAGCTAATGATTACTTGGCCTCCACACTTTCTCAAGGGTAGTTTGGGCATTCCCCAAAAATATGAATTAGGGTTTAACACATGTATAAGTACCCCTTATGTTTCATGTAACCTTCTTCTTCTTAGTCTCTCTTTTAGGCTCTCTTCTCTTAGTCTCTTCTCTTAGGAAAATAAAAAGAAAGTTCCCTTTCTCTTTTCATGGCTACTTATTCATTTTTATTTTATGTAATCTTCTTTTCATTTTATGCAATGTTAATTATTGTTTCCTTTTACTTAAATGTTCATTTCCTTTCATGCTAGTAGTGTAGATTTTATTTTATGCAAGTAGATTAATTTTTACTTTCATTTAAGCTCTCTTTTCCTCTTTGTTTTGTTCTATGCTGCAAACTATATTTGTTGATACGATAACAAATATGAGAAGCTAAACCCCTTCAATTTAGGGGTAATGAAGTTCTCTAATTATATAGCTTCAACATTTTGATAAATGTTATGCTCTCTTTTTGTACTTCATGGAAAATGATGTTTATGTAATTTTGTGCTTATTATTGAGTTTGATAGCTTATGTTGTTCAAAACAAATAGGCTATGCTTAGTCATATGAATCACAAATTTCCTCTTCATCTATATATGATTATGGCATAGAAGTGAATGTTTAAATCAAAATTTGATGGCCTATATTTCTAAACAATAGTTAATAGGCCATGCTTAAAATAGATTTTCATTTTCAACTTTGTTGTCATTTTCATGAGAATTAAAAGTGGTTTAAAGGTTGTGTTATAGTTTGATGGCTTATGTTGAGCTAATTAATAGCACAAATGAGCCATACTTATGATAAGCACATCAATTAAGCTAACTAATGACAAAGAAAAGAAAGATCATAACTTCATTTTGTTGATTTATGTGATCTAGAGAGTGGAAGTTGCCCCTAAATTGTCTTAACACTCTCATATTTTTATCTATTTTCTTTTAGCTTGTTTTTACTTTCTTTTAGTTAGTTAACAAATCACTCGACTTTGGTTTAATTTGATTGAATAGATGTTTAAAATCATCAATTCCCTGCGGATCGACCCGTATTCGCCACGTACTACAAGTGTACGCCGTGCGCTTGCGGTTATATTTTTAATTTAAATTCGTTCAACGGTTTTCTAATCCGATAGAATTTCCATCGACGAACAACTTAGGTTTTTTATTTGGTGAAATTTTAGGCCCACTTGGTCGTGGGTTGTTACATAGCCGCCAAAGTAGAAGCAAGGAGAGTCATTGTAGGTGGAGGAGGACGGGAAAGGGTTAACGTTTTGGAGGTCCGATCAGAACCTTTATCAACATCATGCTTTCTGTTTTGAATATTTTTCTTTATTGGTTGAATAGGTGCGAGAAGCGAGTACAAGATATCATCATCCATTTTACCTAAATATAAAAATAATCTCAATGTTAGGAAGTTTTCCTAAAGGTTAGAAACATAAAATAATGAAGTTGTAATCTACTTTTAGCAAAGTATACACCTAGGCTCATCTGAAATCAGAGAAATCTTAAAAGTAGCATGAGAGAATATTATTTAAGTTCAGAAACCCATGCTTTTTCAGCTTCTCTTTAGTAAAAAAAATAATTTTTTTCCTCTCCTCGTCACCCAATTCTAAAAGTTGGTTCTTATGGGACTCATACAACTTGGTAGCATCATCAGAAAAAATGGGCCGAGTGGGATGAGGGCGAAAGGAAGAAGGAAAACTATCATAATTTGAAACAAAGAAATATAAGCCAATCCTGAAAGTGACTATGCTATAGGATCATGTAATATGGATGTATCTATAAACTACTTGTGTGGAATATAAAATAAGTAAGTAAAAAAATAAAGCAGTAAAGTAAAAAATGCCAGAGATATTTATACTGGTTCGAACTTCCCGTTCTACGTCTAGTCCCAAACTCCTTCTGGAATTAAACTAGCGACCCTCACTTAACCTGGAGGAATAGGTTTACACCGCCTAAGCAACCGAATAGGACCTCTACTACCTAAGCAACCAAATTGGACTTCTACCTCCTGAGCAACCGAATAGGACTTCTACCGCGTGAGCAACCGAATAACATTTCTTTACAAATAAACAAAAGTATTTGACTGTAATATGCTTCTTAAATAGCACTGATAAGTCGATAATGTACAATCTTCCTATAATTTTCTCCTTTATGATATATAGTATAATGTGCTTGAAGAATATGGAAGATAGAGTGATCAATGATCAGAAGTTGTATGTATTTTGAGTGCAAATGGTAAATAGAGAATTAGAGTTAAGAAATCAAGAAAACTAAAATCGGTTGTTGTAAAATGTTTGTTGGATTCTAGACTTTGTTTATATAGTTTTAAGAGTTGCAATCTTTGATGAAAATGAGCGATGAAAAGGAACGGATGCAACCCTTAAATTAGAAGTTGTTTCTCTTTGTTGAAGAGAAGCATCCCTTCAGAAAAATAGCGGTTATCGATAATCAGCCATCTGAAATTTTTAATTTAGACATCTGAATCGATTTAAATTCGATGCAGCAAGAAAATAGGCTAATTTAGGTCTAATTAAGTCGTCTGAATGTCTCCATTTAGCCGGCTAAAACTGCATAAAAATTTATAATTTGTTTCAGCAATCAGCCGTCTGAATGGGGACATTCAGCCGGCTGTTTTAAGCCTGTTGTGTGCATTGTCATGGTTTTGTGCATGTGTCGGTGTATATATCATATCGGAGAGATTTAACATAATTCTACTACAATATACATAATCTAAATAGATATATAACAACTTCGTAACTTTGTGAATCCAAATCTTCAATAAATCTCTTGCATAAATGGTTAGTACACAAGAACGCAAGAATATTGACTTATATAGTTGTCACAATAAAAACATTGAAAATTTAGGTTCTAACATTCTCCCCCTTTTTGATGATGACAACTACATAAGTGTATATACTATAAATAATTTACATGGTACTTATCTGAATAATTCCCCTGTCTATATGCACAATTTTTAACAGATTTCTCCCCCTTTGTCATCGACAAAATGTAGAGATACGTAAAAAAATAGAGATAACAACACATAGATAACAGAAACGTAATTAAATAAAGAACGGAATAGTCACAACATCGCAGAGAATAAGAAACAGAAAATATGAATAATTAATGGTTCTCTATGTGTAATAAGAAACACTCAATAGCAAATTGGAAAGACATGTTACTTCCAGCCAAGAGACCAGAGTTCAAGTGCCAGCAACTCCAACTTTTTTTTAAATTATTTTTCAAAAAATTTAAAAAAATTGAAATTTAAAAATCACAAATCTTTTAAAGATAAAATTCCAAGTTCTCTTCTTAATTTATAAAGATATTTTCATTTTGAGGTTTTGTA
The DNA here is from genome assembly GCA_030737815.1 of Allium fistulosum. Lineage (NCBI taxonomy): Eukaryota > Viridiplantae > Streptophyta > Magnoliopsida > Asparagales > Amaryllidaceae > Allium > Allium fistulosum. The sequence continues at coordinate 159,736,020 of CM060905.1, forward strand.
AATATATCAACCAGCTGGTTTTCAGAAGATACTAATTTTAATCTGACTATATCTTTTTCTATATTATCACGAAGAAAATGGTGATGAATGTCAATACGTTTTGTTCGTGAATGATTGACAGGATTTTTAGATAAGTTTATAGCACTTGTGTTATCACAAAAAATAGTTAATTTAGATAAATTTACTCCAAAATCCCGAAGCGTTTGTTGCATATAGATGACTTGAGCACACGCCAAAGTAGCAGAAATGTATCCCGCTTCACGTGTCGATAGTGAAACACAATTTTGTTTCTTGCTAAACCAGGAGACTAAGGATTGTCCAATGAAGTGACAAGTCCCGCTCGTACTTTTTCGATCCATTCGACATCCTCCAAAGTCAGTGTCACTATATGGTACTAGCTCGAAAGGACATTCTTTAGAATAAAAAAAGTCCAAAATCTTTGGCTTTGCTTAGATAATGCAATATACGTTTCACTGCTCGTAAGTGTGATTCTTTAGGATTTGCTTGAAAACAAGCACATAAACAAACACTCATCATTATGTCAGGTCTACTTGTTGTTAAATAAAGTAATGATCCGATCATACTTTGATATAATTTCTGGTCAACACTTTTGCCATTTTCATCTCGATCGAGACGTATTGTTGTACTCATTGGAGTTGGTTTGGCAGAAGTATTTTCCATACCAAAGCGTTTAATCAGATTATTACAGTATTTTTCTTGGTTAATGAAAATTCCATTATCTAATTGTTTAATCTGTAATCCAAGAAAATATGATAGTTCTCCCATATGTGACATTTCAAATTCTTTGGTCATTATATTTGAAAAATCCTAACATAACTTATCATTTATAGAACCAAAAATAATATCATCAACATAAATTTGAATAATTAAAATATCCTTTTTAGTACGTTTAATAAAAAAGTTTGATCAACCTTTCCAATTTCAAAACCGGAGTCTATAAGATAGTTTTTAAGATGTTTGTACCAAGCACGGGGTGCTTGTTTTAGACCGTATAAAGCTTTCTTAAGTTTATAGAGAGGGTCTGAAAAATTTTCATGTGAAATAGAGGAGGTCGTTCAACAAAAACATTTTCTTTTATATATCCATTTAAAAATGCACTTTTAACATCCATTTGATAAAGTTTAAAATTATGAAAACATGCAAAGGCCAGTAAGATACGAATTGCTTCTAGTCGTGCGAATGGATCAAACGTTTCTCCATAGTCAATTCCTTCTTCTTGATTATAACCTTGTGCAACTAATCTAGCTTTATTCCTAGTTATATTTCCTTATTCATCAGCTTTATTTTTGAAGACCCACTTAGTACCGATGACTATTTGATCACTTGGTCTAGGAACTAATTCCCAAACTTCGTTTCATTCGAATTGGTTTAGCTCTTCTTGCATAGCTATAATTAAATAGTCATCAGTAGAGGCTTCTTTAGCATTTTTAGGTTCGATGTTAGAAAGGAATACTACATTACCCATTTGATTAAGTTGATTTCTAGTTCCGACATGTGAATTAATTTCTCCTATGACATTTTCTACTGGATGATCTCGTAAAATCCTAGGAGGAGACCTTAATCCATTTTCATTATGAATAATGTTTTCATCTTGAATAATGTTTTCATCATCTTCAAAATTATTTCGATTAACCGTATTTGTGATTGTCTTAGTCATTATCTCATCATCTTCAAGATTTTTATGAAAGATAGAATTTTCGTCGAGAGAAACATGAATTGTTTCTTCGATTGTTTTAGTTCTTTTATTAAAAATTCGATAAGCCTTACTTCGTTTCGAATATCCTATGAAAATTACTTCATCGGATTTTGGATCGAATTTTCCAAGCTGAACTTTTGTGTTTAAAATAAAACATTTTGAACCAAAAACTTTAAAATATGAAATATTTGGTTTTCTTTCATTAACAATTCATATGGAGTGTGTTTTGTTAGTAGTCGGATGGAAACACGATTCAGAACATAACAGACAGTTGCTACATCTTCTGCCCAAAAATGTTTTGGTAAAGTGCTTCCATTTAATAAAGTTCTTGCACATTTTTGTAAGGTTCTATTTTTCCTTTCTACAACTCCAATTTGTTGTGGTGTTCTATGAAAGGAAAAATTATGGTGAATCCCCTTTTTATTACAAAAATGTTCAAAAGCATCATTTTTGAATTCACCTCCATGGTCACTTCTAATGTTTTTAATTTTTTAATTTTTAAGATTTTGAATTCTTTTAGCAAAGATTTTGAAATTTTCAAAGGTGTCACTTTTATTTTTTAGAAAAATAGTCCAAGTATATCGTGAAAAATCATCTACTATATCAAGCACATATTTGCTATGGTTTATGGATTGAACTTGAGTTGGGCCAAAAAGATCTGGATGCAAAAGTTGGATGTTGTAAAGTACAAATATTTCTCTTTGACTTAAAAGATGATTTTGATAATTTTTCTAATTGACAACCATCACAAATATTATTTACTTTAAAATTCATCTTTGGTAAACCTTTTACTAATTCATTTTAGATAATTTGTTTATAGCTTTGAAATTGGTATGACAAAATCTTTTGTGCCATAACCAAGGATCATTTTCTTTGGCTATTAAACATAAGTTAGTATTGTGATTTATATTCATATTCAATACATATATATTTTTATCTCTAAAACCTTCAAAAATAAGATTTTTATTTTGATCAAAAATGCAACACTTATTTCCAAAAATAAGATATATTGAATCCTTTTTCACACAGTTGGCTGATGCTAAGTAAATTGTGTTTTAGATTTTTAACTAGTAAAAATTTGTAATAAGAGGTAATTAGATATACCGTTATTGCTCACATCACCTTTGCCGATGATATAACCTTTTGAATTGTCTCCAAAAGTGACAGAACCTCCATCTGAGTAGGTAATGTTTATTAGCATCTCTTTGTTTCCTGTCATGTGTTTCGAGCGACCATTGTCTAATATTCGTTTTCCTCTCCTTTTTAATGGTACCTACAAAATATAAAATTAACATTGGTACCCACTTTTTTTATTTGGGTCCTAAAAAGTTAGGTCTTAGGAAACCAAACCCAAGTGGGTTCAGAATACCTTTTAAAAATAAAAATTTTATTTTTGTGAACAGTTTCTATAAATGTTTATATATTTGTTTCTAATCAAAGATTTATTTTTTTAGGAACCTAAATCTTAATTGATTTAGAATAATTTGCAAATTTTGAAATAGATTTTTCAATTGTATTATTATTCCTTTTAAAATTGTTATATAAAGAATCCATTTTCTTTGGAATAACTTTAGAAGCTTACTTATACCCTAGTTCCCTTTTATTTGAAACTGTCTAAGAATTTTCTATAATTTTAGAAAGGTTTTCTCTACCTTTGTTAAAATTAGAGACATTTTTAGTAATATCATCTAATTTTGGTTTAAGACTAGAAATATCTAATTCCATATTTTAATATTAGCTTTAAGATTAGGATTTTCAACTAAAAGAGCATCATTCTTTTCTTTTCGAGTTTCTATTTCTTGACTTAACATAGAGAGTTGAGATGCTGTATTAGAACAAGTTTCTTGAGTAGTTTCAAGTTCTTCTTCTAAAAATTATTTCTCATCTCTTAACATGTCTACCTCAATTTCAGTCCTATTTGATTTTTTAGAGTATCTTTATACTTTCTTTTGATGTTTCTTAGCTTGTCAAGTAATTCAAAGTTTATTCCATTAAATTATCAAAAGTTAGATCACTCACCTTGTCATTTGTGGCCATAAAACAGACATTGGCTTGTTCAGAATTGCTGTCTGAGTCACTGTTTGATGATGAAGATGATTTTGAATCGTCCCAAGTGACAGAGAAAGCTTTCTTTTTGAATCTGTCTTTCTTGCACTTAAATTTGTCTCTCTTTCGATCAGGACAATCTTTCTTGATGTGACCTTTCTTGTGAGACTCATAACATTCTAGAACAGAAGACGATGGCTTGTTGTTGTTGTTGTTACTACTGAAGTTGTTCTTATTGTTCCTGAATTTGTTGCTTTTTCCGAACTTCAAAAACTTTTTGAAATTCTTATCAATAAACGCCATATCTTCTTCATCTGAATCTGATTCATCCTTTTCCGCTTGGATGCTATATTCTTCTTGTCTTGCGCCTGTACTCGTTTTTCCTAGAGATTAACTTCATAAGACATTATATTTCCTATCAACTCCTCTGGTTTGATGATTGAAATGTCGTTAGCTTCTTCGATTGCTAAGACCTTTCATTCCCACTCATCCGTTAGAGAGTTGAGGATTTTTGAAACAATATCAAAGTCTGTATATTTTTCTCCTAATGCTAAAAGAGAATGATATATGTCTTGGAATCTAGAGTACATTTCATTTATTGTTTCATCTTGCTTCATTTTGAAATTTTAGAACTGATTTTGAGCATAGAAATCTTACTTTGCTTTACTTTGTTAGTACCTTCATGTGTAATTTTAAGTGTACGCCAAATTTCATAAGCTGTTTTACACATGCTTACTCTATTAAATTCATTTTTGTCTAATGCACAATATAACATATTCATGGCTTTAGCATTTGAAGTAGCATCTAGTTTTTCTGTGTTAGACCATTGTGAATATTCAGTAGTAGGTATGTGATATTCAACTTGAGTAATATTCCAGGTTTCATAAATATTAGCGTGTATATAAATTCTCATCCTAGTAGCCCAATAGTTGTAGTTTAATTCGTTAAACAAAGGTGGATTGACCTTCAAAGAAACTTGTGCTAGTGTAGTTTTCCATATTACCTAAATATCAGATAACTATGTTACGGTTAAAAGATGACCTTACTGTGATACCAAATGAAAGTGACTGTGCTATAGGATCATGTAATATGAATGTATCTATAAACTACTTGTGCGGAATATAAAATAAGTAAGTAAATAAATAAAGTAGTAAAGTAAATGACACCATATATTTTTATACTGGTTCAAACTTCTTGTTCTACATCCATTCCCAAACTCCTTTTGGAATTAAACTAGCGACCCTCACTTAACCCGGAGGAATAGGTTTACACCGCCTGAGCAACCGAACAGGACTTCTACCGCCTAAGCAACCGAATAGGACTTCTATCGCCTGAGTAACCGAACATGACTTCTTTACAAATAAACAAAAGTATCTGACTATAATATGCTCTTTAAATAGCACTGATAAGTCAATAAAGTACAATCTTCCTATAATCTTCTCCTTTATGATATATAGTGTAATGTACTTGAAGAATATGGAAGATAGAGTGATCAATGATCAGAGATTGTATGTATTTTGAGTGCAAATGGTAAATAGAGAATTAGAGTTAAGAAATCAAGAAAACTAAAATCAGTTGTTCTAAAATGTTTGCTGGATTCTAGACTCTATTTATATAGTTTTAAGAGTTGCAATCTTTGATGAAAAGGAGCGATGAAAAGGAACGGATGCAACCCTTAAATTTGAAGATGTTTTTCTTTGTTGAAGAGAAGCATCCCTTCAGAAAAATAGCCATTATCGATAATCAGCCGTCTGAAATTTTCAATTCAGACATCTGAATCGATTTAAATTCAATGCAGTAAGAAAATAGGCTAATTTAGGTCTAATTCAGCCGTCTGAATGTCTCCATTCAGCCAGTTGAAACTGCATAAAAATTTATAATTTGTTTCAACAGTCAGCCGTCTGAATGGGGACATTTAGCCGTCTGTTTTAAGCCTACCGCGTGCATTATCATGGTTTTGTGCATGTGTCGTGTATATATCATATCAGAGGGATTTTAACATACTTATACTATAATATACAGACTCTAAATAGATATATAACAACTTCGTAGATTTGTGAATCCAAATCTTCAATAAATCTCCTACATAAATGGTTAGTACACAAGAATAAAAGAATATTGACTTATATAGTTGTCACACTCAAAACACTGAAAATTAAGGTTCTAACATATCCATCTTTGAATCTTGCGGAGGACAGACGTCAAAATCGCATTTTTAGCTTGAGCTTAATAAAAACCAGCATCTCCCCCTGAAGGGCTTTCATTGATATCAAACAAGAATTGGTAATCCTCACAAGTAATGGCATAACCATTCTCTACATAGAGAATACAAGTGGCGATCACAAGAGAGTATGAAAGAGAAGTGAGAAGGATAGGAACAAGATAGATGGCGGTCATCCACTGGCGGAGGATTTGATTTAGGGGAAGATATAACTTGCACTGTATAAGTTCAGGAGTGGGAGAGGTAAATCCATTCAGGGAGTGTGAATGAATTTGTGAAATTCAGGAACTCTAACTTCATAACCTACAAACCCAAATTGATCTAGAATACCCTCGACATCTTTCAAATGAGTTATCTTAAAAGGCAAAGACAAAGAGGAAGAAGAAGAAGAAGAAGGAGAGGCCATTTCGAAATCATGAGGTAAATTGCGAAAAAATACTAAAAATAAAGAGGTTTTAAAAAAAATAGATCCTTGCTTCAGTTTGAAAGAAAATCAAAACTTAAGAAGAGAATTGGATGAAATAAATATTTTCTCATTTTCTCTCTTCTTCTTGTTTTTCTTTTGTAATAACATAGGAATGTAAAAGAGCAAGAAGAAGAAGAAAGGAATATACATGTACCTTAGTCGAATGATTGCCGCACAAATGAAATGATGGATAAATTCTGAATCGGCAATTGATCGATTAAACAGCAAGAATAATGAGCAAGAAAATCAAGATAGATTTACCTGGTAAATGAAGGGATTAATGTTACAGCTCTATAGAGGGTCAACCAATAAGGAAGAGATATGTGTGCAAGAGCATTAAATGCGAAATGGCTAGTAATACTTTTTCCCTTTCTTGAAAAGAAGAAAAGAAATAGACAAGTGATGGGATGCGGAGACCGGATACAAGCCCACACCCATCTACGATCACTGCAAACTTAGGGAGCAAGTGCTACATCCCTATTTCCCGAACCCCGTTGAAGGCGAGACGATGCAAGCATTCAATCAAAAGAACCGCTCCCATAAGAAAAGATAGCTTCAATAAGAGGAAGCAAAGAATAAGGAGAGATCCATAAAATACTACGCCCAATCATTCAAACACGGTCTTGGCACAATAACCATAGATGGCTACCAGGTATGGGAATCGACCTACGGCCATAATTTGCGATCTAATAGGAAGAACTATAATGCAACCCAGAAGTGGCAACAAGACGCTAATAAAGAGTTTTGCCGCTAGCAGAATAGGCTAATAAAGGGTGCGCCGCTAGTAGAATAGGCTAATAAAGAGGTGCATCGCCAGCAGAATAGGCTAATAAAGAGGTGCGTTCCTATCAGGATAAAACAAACATGAGAGCACAAAGAGGAGGAAAAGGGAGGACTGGCTACAATCAAAAGGCCAAATAAGCCTTAACATTATTCCTAAAGCTTATGCATTGCTAACACTTTCAGGTACGGATCTGTCTGCATTCACTGAGGGCACCCTAAGCAGTACCTCGTGGAATCAAAAGCATTCCAAGGGCTACACACAGGGCCGTCAAAACAACGCTCTATCGTAGGTCCACGCTTACAAGTAGACAACGAAGATATAAGTTTCCCTAATCAACAACCTACATAGTCCAATACTAAGAGCAGTTCAGCATGGAATGACATAAGACGACCATCCCCACAGATGGTAGCTCGACCTCCCTTACCAAGTAATGCAGCTTGAACTTTGACCATGCATAAGGCAGAATAAAGGCACAACCCACAACACCCCTATAGCCAACATGATAAAGGAGGCGCGGTTCACCCCAAACAAGAAAGGGAAACAACTGGACACACTCCTATTCACGCAAAGAGACAGTGCGTGGGCCATTCACTCCTCAAGGGACGAAAGGTAGAGCTCTTCCAAATTTAGGGTCTCCCGCCTCAATTTCAAGCATTCCTGTTTCAATTTCAAACTCCCCACCAAAGCCTAGAATTCAACCACTAAATCAAGGTTTTCTGCCAAAGACATGGTAGCAATCCATTCACATCAAATGAATGATATAGATGGATGACACATGAAATGATCCAAAGGTGGAAATCTGAATAGCGGAAGAGGGATTGTGGCAATCCATGTGCGTCTTTGTACTATAAATAGAAAAGGCACTAGCAAGAAGGGGAGCTTTTTCTAAATCTAAAATTGTAAGGTTAGTAACGAAAGGTTTTGTACTCTCTTCCATTAATACGTGTACAAGAAATATAAAGAAGAAAGTGATATTTTCCCTGTGAACTTAGGATTCTTGTAACGACTCGAAATTTTATCACATTGATTTTGGGAATGTTTAATTAGTTTTAAATATTCGATTTGGGGTTCTGTTTAAAATGTAATAAAATCTATGTTCCAAATAACTGGTTGATTTTTTTTAATGACATATTTTTAATTTAATTTTTAGAATTTTTCCATAACTTTTAATTTGAAAGATAAGTAAATTTTCGTTTGACGTATTTTACGGCAAACGTTTGCATTTTGGAAACTTCATAGAATTTAATAACTTGTCTATTTTATCATTGTTTTATGATCGCACCCCAATTCTATACGCGATTATATTTCATTTTCTGTTGTTCGCAGCTCGTATATGGATACGATGTTGTGTAACAAGGTAGCAGAATTGATTTAAAATATAATTAAACTAATATACACACCTATAGTACACTATAATGTGTATTTGCCTCCTTGGTCTACTTGTAGCCTTTGTCCCCTTCAACACTTCTTGTTCTCTTGATGCTTGACATGAAGTGAATCTTGCTGGGTTTTGCTTAGTATGGGTTTGGCTATGTATATATGTACATACGTGGACACAGACAATTAATCTTCCTTTCTTTCAAATCAAATCCAGAGAATGAAAAAGCAAACCATTCTCCCTCACTTAAAATTCATTTACTCTCATTCTGTTCAATATTAGCCAATACGTTCAACGAAAAAGTTGTTTGTATCAGTCCATAGTATTTTTAGAAATTACGGCACTTGATTTCATTCTATATTGATCGAGTTATCATCGAAAATCAGTAAGAGGATATTATTGTTCTTAAACTTAAAAAATTCATATCTCTTTATCCAGGTCAAATCATTCGACGCCGCTAGCGCTATTGAGTTCATATCGAAGCATACTATTTTTTATGAAATTTCGGCACGATTCCGTGTCGACGATCGACGATGATCGTAGGCTGGGGTTTATGTTAATTGGAGATTTATGTGATGATTCGTGAATTGGAGCTTGGCATGGTGTTCATGGAGGAGTGTGGTTTCGATTAGCAAAGTTTGGCGAAGAACGGTGTATAAATGTGTCGCTCATTTTGCCATGGGGGAGTGGAGGTTTTCTTCGGGCAGAATCTACTATAGGGAGTTGGTGACAATGGCGTGGTGATGGTGTGGAGGAGCTTGGCGAGGCGGACTTGTAGGCGGTCTCCGTTGGTGGAATGGGTGGTTGAGGACTCCACGTGCACATGTGTAACGACCCGCAAGTATATCACTTTGATAAATGTTCGTTTTGCTTCATCGATATAACAACAATTTTGTAAATAATTATTAAAATTAATTTATATGATTTTATAAATGAAATATGATCATTTTAATTAGTTAAGAATGATAAGAAAATTTATTTTCTAAATTTGTTAACAAATATATGCATATTAATTAAAAGGAGAAAATATGACCGGAAATCGGAATCGGGATTTGTAACGATATAACGTGCGGAAGTTGTGCAACGTGGTGGAGAAATGTAACATTACATACACATGTACATATGCATACATGAGAACATGCACATAAACATATACAAATATATTTAAGTATATAAATATAATATAAAATATATAATATATTTTTAATTTTCTTAGTTCTTAAGTATACCAAAGTCAGCATATGCATACCTTGAAATGATGGAAGTGATGGGCACATAGGTGATGGATCGTAGTCGTGCTTAAGGGGGAGGAAGTGATGATGATGGTGCCATCTGATGGTGATGCAAAAGATGATGTATGCATAGATATTTTTACTCTGTTCTTTGCCAATAAATACCCTACACTATCCTCTTCATTTTTGTTAACAAGAAAACTTGTCAACACCTCAAAGTGGAGTTTGGAGTGGTAGAGATTCTTTTGAAATCTCCTTTCGAACAGGTGAGGATAGCTTACACTCTTTAAATAAGGGAAAGGTAGTTGAATGTGTTTACTTAATACCTTTCGACACAGTCGGAAGGTTAATCTCGCTTTGGAAACTTCGTTTGAAATTAATGGGGTTATAACTCTATCGGAACCACCTTTAGAAGTGTTCAAAGTGGCTTAAGGTTGAGACTTTATGGTTTGGGGAATTTGGTTGAATTGTGTGGGTTTCGACCTCGTCGAAAGGATGAGCCCTTTAGATGGCTTTGGTTATGTTTTGTAGGTTTGAATAGATGGGTTGAATTAAAGGTTTCGACACACCCAAAAGGTGAGCATTTGATAAGTAGTGTTTTAGAGTTAGAATCTTAAATGTATTAGTAAGGTGAGAGGTTTCGACATCGTCAAAAGCTATCTTTTCGATTGAGTTGACACGATAAGAGCACAATTGAATCCAATGAATGCCTCAAAACAGTTACATAATCAAAATTATCATAATCACTCTTTTTATTGAACAAAGATGTACAAACTGGTCAAATCCCTAATTTGATTTTGAAATTAGAGTTTACATTCTTTTAGAAAATACAAGTGAGAAATCAAAGAAATCAGATCCTCTAAACCAGACCCCTGGGGTCTTATTTTGTAGGTGCGGGTTGGCACCTTTCGACCTAATGCTTTCGACACAGTCGAAAGGTTTTCTATCCAGCTTTTGTGTGCATCCTTTGAATCATAGCTTTTGACCTAGTCGAAAGGATTATATGACCATCCTTCGGCTGCAGCTGAAGACTGGGTTTCCTTCTTTCTGGCTTTGTTCCTTTCAACTTCGTCGGAAGGTACATTGCTTGATTGCTTATAACCTCGTCGAAAGGTATTGCTTGATAGCTTTCGACTTCATAAAGGTGTACAGATGTGCTTTCCAATTAGCTGCTTATGAGCTATGTAAGTTAGCATGAGTGTTGGCCTTCGAGGCTGTCAAAACATGTGCTTTGTGGGTTTCGAACGGGTCGAAACATCATAAAAGCTTTGTTACAGAAGCTGCCATTCGAAAGCATCTTCCTTGGCTAGTGCGGAACCTCATCTTTTGGTGTTATTAGATGTATAATCTTTCCCTTATAGGTGAAGATGGTTCTAACCGATTCGAAAGGCTAACATATACTTTCGAAAGGGTTATTTTTGCCGAATGTTCTTCTGATTAATGTAGATAAAGGTGAAACCAATCGTTTTGAATGGTTTGGTGCATGTGCAGAATGTGTGCTACTTGTTTCCTTCAATAGGTAGCTTTCGACCTCGTCGAAAGCTCTTTTCTTATCCAAAATGTTGCTGAAGCGTCCTTTTCGCCTCTTCAAAAGGTTTTGCTGATACTACTATCTTCTTGTTGAAAGCCTTATCTAATGTTTACAGAAACCACTCCAATGCCTTATGATCCTCATCGATGCTCTTGCTCCTTCTTTCATACTTTCATTCTTGAGAATATTTTATGGATAACATTTAGCTCACCCCCCCCCCCAGCATGAAAGAAGCTTTTGTTCTTTAGGACAAAAATTCCAATAATTTCTTTCTTTATTTTTCTTGCAAAATGGATAATAACTTCTATTAGGATCGTAACCTTGTTATGAGTCCCAGATAAGTAACTCTAAACTTTGAAGTAAAAGTTAAAAATATTATTCGGGTGATATTTTTGGGTGCAGCATTCTGATAAATGCATGACCAAGCCCCTTTCGATTACTAATATTAAAAATGTGGAACAATATCACCTAGTCAGCAGACATTAGCTTAAATAAATGAACCTTCCAAGAGAGCTATTATTCACTCCAAATCTTCCTATCTTGAATTAAGTTTTCTTCAGCCACTTGGTATTTGTTTCTTGCTTTAGTGGCTTTTACCTTGTGTTTTCACTATAAATAATTTTCATCCCTACACTTTATGTTAGTAACTTTCATTCATTCATTGACAAGTTAATAGATAATTTGGTGTTGATGTTGTTTGATAATATGAATATCATGAGGCTCTCTTTTCTTTTTACCCTAACCTATGACGGAAGCCCATCTAATATTAAGAAAATCTTGTATTGAATTCAAATTCAGGATTTCAATGGAAAGTTCACAAATCATTATAGAAATTCAATAAAGGGATCAACAATCCATAAACCGAAAATTCAATAAGAATCCATTATGAAAATCCGATAAGGAAATCAGGAGTATCAAATCCACAAATTACCATAAAAATCAATCAAGAAATTTAAAATCGACGAAATTAGAAATTCAGTAAGAAATCATCGTGAAAATTCAATATGGAATCTAAGAACATGAAATTCACAAATCATCATGAAAATTGACAAGGTGATTTAGAATACACGAAACCATAAATCCAGTAAAAGGTCATTAAAAATTCAATAAGGAAACCAAAAATATGAAACCCACAAATCATCATAAGATCAATAAAGAAATCTAGAATTCATAAAATTAGAAAACCCAATAGGAGATCATCAAAAATTCAATAAGGAATCCAAGGGTACAAAATCCACAAATTCATAAAAATTCAATTAGGAAATTTAGAATTCACAAAACCTTATATGAAACCATTACGAAAAGAAACAAGAAAATTGAAAATTCACAAAATCAAGAATTCGGCTAAAATCTTGTCAGGATCTCATCTAACGAATAGACTATTCAAGATCTCATTTAATATAAGTACAAAGTTAGAGAACTGTCTAGTAATGGTAGATTTGCTAGGTTTAGACAAAAGATCCCTGATCCTATCTGGCCCTAATTCTAAAGTTATTCCTACAATACTATGCCGGAATTTATTTAAAACTTATGCCCTGAATAGCGACGAGGACTTCTGTTACCTAAAGGAAGATATCCTATTAATAGATGTGTAGTTCTTAAAGTGCCTATAGGTTAGTAATATTATTGTTATATTAGAGCTGCGTAGTTTCGTAAAGCCATGCAATCATTCAGAATAGTAGTTTCGTAGTACCAGTTAGCCATTAGGAGTAGTAGTTCTGTTGGACCAGTCAACCGTTCAGTAGGTAGTTTCATTCGGTTGTCTAGATTTTCAGCTGTTCAACCATTCAGCAGGTAGTTCCATTCAGTCGACTGGCCATTCAGCAGTGCAAGCTCCGTTTGACTAGTCAACCGTTCAGCAGTGCAAGTTCCATCCTACTGCTTGGTCGATCAACAGTGCAATGGTCCAAATAACATATTAATACACACACACACGCACACTTCTATCCTAAAGGATCACCTTATTTCTAAGGATTCAGGAGTGGTATACTTGATCTATTCTTCGAAAGAAGTCACTTTTCTCTTATAGCAAAAATTCGTTATCTATTCCATTCCTTTAACTTTTGTATAGATCTTTGTTTTTCATGTCATGTTTTGGATTTCTTTATTCGTTTTTCTTGTCTCGTGTTTCCTTTTTGGATGAAAATTTCTCAATCTCATGATGGAAGAGCCACATTTCAGATATTGGATGTGCTAAAATTTGCTAGCTCATATTTTGTCCTTTTTTATTATGGTTTTGGATTCCTTATCCATTCTCGATTATGGCGTTGGAAATCTTCATCCTTTTGCCTTAGTCTGGACCCCTTTCTTAGGTTTCATCTTTGTCTTAGATGGTGGATATGTTTCTTTCTTTAACTCTCTTTGTTCTTTTCGGTTTTTGACTTTTGTTTCGAGTTGTAGACATCTTTGTCTTTCTTCATCTGTTGGTGCCTCTTCTAGCCTTCTCTTGATTCTAAGGGGTGTAGTGTATGTTAAGTTGACCTTCTTCTAAAAGGTTGTTGATGCATGCTTAACCTGACCCTCCCCCTAAGTGGTGATTTGGACATTAGGGGTTCTTTGGTGGGTGCTTGACCTGACCCTTCCTCTAAGAGGTGAATTGGACGTTAGAGGTTTTAACTCTCCCTCTAGGAGGTGCTACGGATTCTCCATAGGCTTTTTTCCCTCCGTCTTAGGAGGTGCTACAGATTGGTCATAGGCTTTTCGGTGGGCGCAGGATCCCTCCTTTTAGGAGGTGCTACATATTGGCTGTATGCAAAAATGGTGGGTGCAGGACCCCCTCCTTTTAGGAGGTGCTACGGATTGGCCATAGGATAAAACTTTATATGTGAAAATCATTTTTGGCCAATTAAAATGTTCATGAACATCTTTTTGAACAATTCTTGTAAATGAACCCTTCTAATATATTGAGGGGCTATTTTTCTGAAAAGAGTTTGGTTATAAAAGAATCTTTTCATAAATTTGTCTTTTGCAAGGATCTTTAAATCATTCTCATAATAGAGATTCAGATCTCAAATAGGAGACTGGGAGGTCATGATTCATGAACCAATAGTCTTTTAATTGATAATAGGATTCTCTGATTTGAGTTTTTGTTGATGAACTTTTGATAGTTTTAAAACTTCCTCTAAAAAAGTGCGAATAGGTTTCTTCTTGCCAATAGTTTTTAGAAAACTTCAAAATATTGGATTGATTAGTTGGAAGTCCTTGATGTGCTTTTACTAATGCTAAATAAAATTCTCTAAAGATTTGTGCAAGTTTTCCTTTAAAATAAACAAATACTTAATACCCCTTACCTTTAGGGTAATTTGAAAAAAATCTTTTCTGGGTTTTTGAAATCAACTTTCTTGAAAACATATCTGGAGAAATTCTTTCAAGTAACCAATTGAAAACAACATCAATGTGTATAGTATATATGGTTATGTTTCCTCGGGTTTTGCTCAGGAAAATGATGTCTTGTTCATGAGTCTAAAAATCCATGATACATAGATTAATAGACTTTCACGAACAGGGACATGCTTTTTTCTAAGAATCCCCTTTCTTGAGAGAGTTTTAGATATTTACTCTTGCTGAGTCTATAGTTGAAGCTTTACTATAATCCAGGGTTTCGTGGAGGTAGTTCTTTTCACCACATTGATTCAAACTTCGAGATGGGGATGAGTTGTCCCGCTTATAGAATTTGAGTAGTATTTCTTCAGCAGCTAAAAATTTGTTGTACGTCGAGAGTATATTGAATGCCATGGACTGGTTTTGTTTTTACCTGTAATGACACTCAAATTTTGTATCAAAATATGACCAATTCAAATTAAAGAATTTATAAGTGAAGAAAATTTAGAATAGACAGATGTTGCAAGGCTTTATAGCCTGATCAGAGTCTGAAGATGAAGTTGTAAGACTGATTCTCTATCAAGATTTTAAGTAATTAAGATGCTCCCTTCGAGGTGGAAAATCTTCTAATCTTTTTTAGCAAATTCTTTTAGAAGTCCAGACTTGATTAGGTTCCAAACTATTTTCGCCAAAACACTACAATTGTCAGTTTCATGTCCATTCACCTTATGATAAGCACAATAATTCCTTCCTTTTTTGGGTTCAGCTGGGGTTCTTGTCTTATAGGAAATAGAGAAATTCCCATCATCGTTTGTCGTGGCAAAGATATAGGAAAGGGGTTTGTTTAATTCTATTGGTCTGTATTTAGATGTCATCGTCTGCATGTTTTTTTTGCTTTCCTTCAATCCATACTTTTCACTGGGATTGTTGAAGTCTGACATTTCTCCCTCCTATTTTTGTTGAGATTTCTTCACGGCATGATGCATTTCTGCCATTTGAATAAACTTCTTGGCTTGGAAATAGAAGTGTTGTACATCTTTGCATCCATTAATATAAAGGTCCTTCTAGAAATGGGTTTGTTCGATTAATCCTAACCGAACTACCATAAGCTTTTCTATATCGGTTGTACTTTCTACCTTTAATGCCTCTGTACTGAATCCGTTCAAGTTTTCGCCAAGCAATTCTCCTGGTTTTTGTTTGATTTTAGCCAACAAGTTAAAGTTCATGGTTGAGTCTCTAAATATAGAAAATTGTGTCATGAAATCACAAGAAAACTATTCTCAAGAACAGACGGTTTCCACTTGGTGATTCTTGTGCCATTTGATAGCTACTCCTTGAAAAGTAGTTGGAAAAAGTTTGCAACGAATTGGCCCAGGAGCATTATATAAGTTCATCCAGTTTTCAAAAGCTACAAGGTGATCATCTAGATTAGTAGTTCCATCATATTTTAGTGGAGGAATTTGAATAGGAGGAGGGAGACTAACTGCCATTATTTCTTCGAAAAAATGAGTCTTTTGCAGGATAACATATTTCTCAAGATCAGGAAGTCCTTTTTCCTCACGCATATCCATTTGGTGTAAGATGTCTTCTCGGTCAGCTACGTTTTCGTGGTAACCTTTGATGTTTCCTTGGATTGGGCTATTTGATTGCTCGGGGGACCCTTTAACTTGACTTTCTTGGTTCAACTCTTCGTCTTTTTCCTCATTTGGAGAGTGCGCTTCATCTTCTCCTTCCATAATCCTTAATGGTTCTTGAGATGGAGCTCTTTCAAGAAGTTCTTGCATTGCTATCATTTGTTGTTGTAGATTCTGGATTTTAATCTCATTGTTTTCCAATCTTATCAGAGTTGAAGGTTTCCCAATTTCCATATTCTCAAAGTTAAAGTTTGAAACTATGTTATCTTCCAAATTTGATTATGACGCAGCTTCATCATTTGGATTGTTGTTATTATTCCTTGGTCTTACCATTTTCTCCTCTCGAATGAAGAACTCTGTGCAATTAAGCAATGATGAAAGTTATTAGGGAGCGGAGGTTCGAGCCCTCCTTCTAGCACCAAAAATGTTAACAAGAAATCTTGTCGATACCTCAAAGTGGAGTTTGGAGTGGTAGCGATTCCTTTGAAATATCATTTCGAATAGGTGAGGTGGCTTACACTCTTTAAGTAAGGGAAAGGTAGTTGAATGTGTTTACTTAATACCTTTCGACATAGTCGGAAGGTTAATCTCACTTCGGAAACTTCTTCTAAAATTAATGGGGTTATAACTCTGTCAGAACCACCTTTAGAAGTGTTCAAAGTGGCTTAAGGTTGAGACTTTACGGTTTGGGGAATTTGGTTAAATTGTGTGTGTTTCGACCTCGTCGAAAGGATGAGCCCCTTAGATGGCTTTGGTTATGTTCTGTAGGTTAGAATAGATGGGTTGAATTAAAGATTTCAACACACCCGAAAGGTGAGCATTTGGTAAGTAGTGGTTTAGAGCTAGGATCTTGAATGTATTAGTAAGGTGAGAGGCTTTGACGTCGTCGAAAGCTATCTTTTCGATTGCGTTGACACGAGAAGAACACAATTGAATCCAATGAATGCCTCAAAACAGTTACATAATCAAAATTATCATTATCTCTCTTTTTATTGAACAAAGATGTACAAACTGGTCAAATCCCTAATTTGATTTTGAAATTAGGGTTTACAGACTTTTAGAAGATACAAGTGAGAAATCAAAGAAATCGAATCCTCTATACCAGACCCCTAGGGTCTTATTTATAGGTGCGGGTTGGCACCTTTAGACCCAATGCTTTCGACATGGTCGAAAGGTCTGCTATCCTGCTTTCGTGTGCATCCTTTGAATCATAGCTTTCGACCTAGTTGAAGGATTATATGGCCAACCTTCCACTGTGGCTGTAGACTGGGTTTCCTTCTTTCTGGCTTTAATCCTTTCAACTCTGTCGGAAGATACATTGCTTCTAACCTCATCGAAAGGTATTGCTTGATAGCTTTCAACTTCATTGAAAGGTGTATAGATGTGCTTTCCAATTAGCTGCTTATGTGCTATGTGAAACATGTGCTTTGTGGGTTTCGAATGGCTCGAAACATCGTAAAACTTTGTTGCAGAAGCTTCCATTCGAAAGCATCTTCCTTGGCTAGTGTGGAACCTCATCTTTTGGTGTTATTAGATTTATAATTTTTCCATGATAGGTGAAGATGGTTCTAACCGATTCGAAAGGTTAACATATGCTTTCGAAAGAGTTATTTTTGTTGACTTTTCTTCTGATTAATGTAGACGAAGGCAAAACCAATCATTTCAAATAGCTTGGTGCATGTGCAGAATGTGTGCTACTTATTGCCTTCGATAGGTAGATTTCGACCTCATCGAAAGCTCTGTGCTTATCCAAAATGTTGCTGAAGCGTCCTTTTGGCCTCTTCGAAAGGTTTTGCGGATGTTACTATCTTCTTGTTTAAAACCTTATCTAATGTTTACGGAAACCGCTCCAATGCCTTCTGATGCTCATTAATGCTCTTGCTCCTTCTTTCATACTTTCATTCTTGAGAATATTTTATGGATAACAACATTCATCTTCTTCTTCATTTCCTAAGCTCTCTCTCCACATTTTCATGGCTTCTAACCTAAAGGAAATAATGCCAAAATATTTCACAAAAAGAATTTAAATTTATAACATATACTTATATACACTTGAGCACCTCAAAACAATCTCGAAACTCCACTTTTTCTCCTTGCTTTTCACGGCCTCCACCCATTTCATTGAAGGCCGAGCCTTCTTCTTCTTCCATCCTAGGCTGTGAGCTCCCCAAGCCACCCCAAGATTTGGTCAAGTCACCTAGGAACTTAAGTCCGAAGGATCGTAAGCTTTGAAAACCAAATAGCGGAGCTATAGCAAATTTTATTTAATCGTTTAAAACCCAAGGTAGAACTCCTAAACTATAGTATTATATGCTATTGGATGTTATACATGTCTTTTATGATTGTTGATGATGATTGTTAAATATGAATGTTGAATATATATGCAAGTCATGGAAATACACGTCGATAAGCACAAAGAAAATCACTTTCCTCTATATCAATGAATTGGTGCATATGGAATGTTAAACCTCTTTAAAATGGTTTAATAATGATTTTGAAATGTTTTATAAACATATGAAAGAGTTTTGGTGAAGTTTGAAAAGTAATTGAAAATTTAGTCAAAAATAGGCGCGTCGCGTAACGGCGGTTTGCGATTTCACGCCATAAAAGTCAAATGAGTTTATAGAATGGAATATAGCTCGGAATTTTTCGAAATAAGAATTTTCCAAACTATTATATCCATATTTTTCCAACAAAGAAAGGAAATCAAGATTTCGATAAGTAGGTTTTTGAAATATGAGTAAAACCAGTTTTTGGAAAAATCACGGTTTTGCAGTTTGGAATCCATAACAGGATTTCTTTGAAAATGATATTTTAAAATTATTTAAAAATATGAAATAAATTTTAAAAATCCTTTAAAAGTGATTTGAATTATAAAAAATGAATTTTCAAATGATAAAAAGTCGTTTTGATCAATATAGCTTAAAAAGCACTTTCCGCAGCACTTTTCTATAACAATTGAAATATAGTTTAAATGCAACCATTCTTTTCCAAATCTTTTAAAAATGTTTTAAAATGATTAAATAAATATTTTAAAGATGATTTTGAAGGATTTATGGAATGGTAAAATTTTAAATAGTTTAGAGTCGATCAAATAACTTGACCGCTTTATGGGTGTTAGAGAGATAGTGTCTAGGCTTGAGTTTGGAAAACCAGTTTCCTGCTCTCCTTGGCTATCCAGACTGGTCCGACAAAGGGGATAGTAAATTTAGTTTGCTCGGATCAATATTTTCTTAAGTGAAAAATGAAATGATTTCGAATTTAGTCCCAGTTTAAAAAGAGTTTAAAGTTATCAAAGGATTTTATATGAGAGGTTTAATGATTCCGTATATACCAGAAAGAAGTGTTTTAAAGTTATCTCTAAAATATATTTTTGATAAAAGAAATGAATAAATCAAATATTATTCACCTATTTACTTGAAGTCTTTTATCGATGATTGGTTTGAAGGAACCGGGGTTGGATTTGGATGATTCCTATCCGAAGACCACTTCGAACCAATTTACGTATTCAAAGTGAAGTCATGGATATGATTTGGAAGATGGAACGTAGGGCTGCCTGTCACTAACCCTCGGGGTAAATTTCCCATATCATATTATGTGGCAGTAGTTCTTCACTTAAAATCTTCGATGCAAGGACTTCTCGCTACTAATCCTAGGAGTAGCTTCCTATAGGATGTGGTAGAAGAGTGCCTTCGATTTGTCCTATTCCTGGATAACTTGTATGGACGTATGTCTGACATTGCATTCCTAATTACATAAATTGATCTCTATGAACGTATCATCTATTTGGTGGTGGAGAAGGCAACTTCTCTTAGCTTAACACCCTTTCCTGAGACGTATGAGCTCAGGAGTTATACGTTTGTATAAATCAGTTGTGTGATCATGGAATGGAAGTGTGGAATTCAAAGTGGAATGTGCTATGTAAAAGGTAAAACGTTACCCCATGCCTCATCACCTTTCTAGATGCGGAAAAGCTATATGGGTCGCACCCATTAGGATATGGTCATCACCTTTCTAGATTACTCTCTATATGACGAGTATGTGGTGTATGCTTCGGGATCCCGTTAAAGGTCGGTAATGACCGAGGTGATTTCATATTCGGTACTATCCAGCGAAGGGGTAGGTCGGTTCTATGTTGGTATAGGAGTTCAGTATCTGGACCCTAGGTATATCCCTCTAGAGGTATATTGTACGGAAGGTAGTCCCTCACCTTGCCATTGTATGGAAATCCATTCTCCAATAAGTGCCTTCGGACTTGATTGTAAACCTATTATGCTCAAATTTAACCAATGTAACAATTTCAGCTATGTGAATATATTTACTTGAAAAGTGTTTTCAAAGAATGTCATTAAAAATAATATCGAATGATTTGACGTAGCAAATGTTTTGGTTGTCATAAGGTAAAAACCCATTTCGTGTTTATGTGCGGCGTGGTCTTATGAGGTACCTTTTGTTTTCAAAATGCGTATTTTGAGTTTCTCACACCAGTCTCATGACTGATCCCGAGTTTATTTTTCTTATCCCTTAAACTCTGGGTGCCCTAATTTCCTCGGGAGCCAAGTAGTTAGGAAAGCTTTAAAGTATTTTGGAATAGAGCATGGAGCAATTTGGGTCTTCTGAAGAAGTTATCTATATTCCATTGTACCTATATTATGTAACTACCAGCACTTGTAAGGATAGACCATTATAACTATCCTCGCTGAGTTAGTACATGTCGTAACTCTGATAAATCACTTAGAGTGATTGTATGTAATCTTCCATATGTAAAATTATAAGTTGTTTAAATGCGATGTGAGATTCTATTTGTTCTATCTTCTATCTTTATTTCTTTTTACCCCTAACGAACGTGTTTCCGACACTTAAATTTGCGGCACGTGAATACCGAGGATGTATTAGTGTCGATTTTCAAGGGTTGAAAATTCTCATTCGTCACAAAATGTGTGCACGCAAATGGCTTCAGGAAGTTTGGTAATGGAGGAAACGTATTTGGGGAAGAAACATGTAGCAACGGGTTGCGGGTTGTTGGAGTGGGCTCGGCCCATTTTGTAACGACCCACCATTTTGGATAGTTTAAATCGACAATAAACCACACATGTCAAACTCAAACCATTCAAAAGGGAGGATTGTTATGGGGTAAATAAGAAAAAGAAGAGAAAGAAATAAAACAAACACGGAATCTCACAGCAGAATGAAAAAATATAATAATCAAATAACAGTTCATGAAGCTGTTTTACAAATAACATTTGATTACACTTTACATTACAGAATCAGTAACATATAACATGAATAAATAAATAATGCAGCGGAAGAACGTGATCCAGTGGAATAAATAAAATAAATAATAATACTACTAAATCTTCGTCTTCATCCTCCAGAAATAAGCTCTTCAATACACTGAAAAGCTAAGACTGACCCGAGCGAATTGAAAAGACAAAACACTCGAGTCAGAACTAAAAGATCTTATGTAAGTTAAATCAACAGTAAATAAATATGAGTGTAACGGCGTCGGAGATGTTTATGGGGTTTGACATCTCCTATCCAGTGTCATCGTGGGTGCAATACCTTAAGAGATGTTTGGGATTTCCATCTCCTAAGGATCCGTTAAACTATCTATATACATAGTACAATACGCTATTATAATAGTGTCTACAGTAAAGTAAAGTTTTAAAATAGCATTAAGGCGTTACCAATATGCCCCTTAACACATTTTATATAATGCCGTAGTCTATACAGAAACTGTAAACTCCACCATAAGCTGGTGGGCTATCAGGGAGCACTCCATAGGTATGACACAAACCAAACACGTAGAAGGCGCAATAAGGCATGTGACATGGCATGCGAGGCAATGCCAGGGTAGGATTCTACCGTTTGCAGAACCGGGTTGGTGGTAACGCATAGCAGTTACTACCGCCCACCTCGGAACACACTCCCATAATCAAAATCAAGGGGTGGCTACCAAATCAATCACAAAGTCATAATATGTTATCGAAGAAGCATGTCCGATCGGATGTGCGACCTCACTTGGCCCAGGTATAGCTCCTGTTTTAGCCACATCAAGCTGACTCACGGGAGTCAGGGCTACGTTAATACCTCATATAGAATCGTTCGCGAAACCATCCTACTTCATTCTGGAATCTCCACCACGTACACAGTTGTTAAAGTGGTTTTCGGTATTAGTAGAGAGTATGACAATATCTGATCCCGATCTCTTTAACAACCAAACGCTTATTACACACCGGATGGTTCTTTTACATTTTCAAAACCATTTCATATTGATATCAAAATCTCATATTCAATTCAAACCATATCACTTTCAAAATCATATTCACTTTCGAAATCATATTTTCAAAATAGGTTAAACCCTCATTTCAAAATCATCATATTTACTCAAAATATGTTATTTAAATCCCAACTTCGGTTATTACATCATTTAATCATATTTGCTTTTAAATCAAGGATTTAAATATAACCACTTCCACTTTACTTAGTCTGAAATTTAGAAAATAGTTTAGATAGTTATAAATGGTTAAATAGTTTACCATAGTAAAATAAAAAAATTAATAGTTAAAAATACTCTAAAATAGTAAAAAAAATAGATTAAAATAGTTTAAATGGATTTAAGATAGTTTTAAAAAAATAAAATAGATTCAAAATATATTAAATAGATTCAAAATAGATTAAATATATTTAAATTAGATTAAATAGATTTAAAATAGATTAAATAGGTTTAAATTAGATTAAATATATTTAAATTAGATTAAATGGTTTAAAATAGATTAAATAGATTTAAAATAGATTAAATGGATTTAAATAGATTAAATTAGTTTAATAGTTTGAAAATCTTAATAATCAGGATTTAAAATAATATATTTTTAAGCAGAATATATTAAAATGGTAAATTTGAAATTAATATCAAATTAAACTATTTCTATCATTTCAACACATCTCGACCATGTCCAGCTTTCAAATCAACAAACTAAATTTTGTCCTTCAATTCAAATTCTCCTTTAAACAATTTGATTAATATCAATTTCAAATCCAAGTTCGAACAATAAATCCAAACTATTTCAAATTTAGTATATTTCATATTTTATTTTGAAAGCTCCAGGCATTAATAATGCATAAGGAAATGTATGCAGGTATGGAAAAGTTTGCAAACCAAAGGAAAGTTAAATTTTGTATACCTAAAAATGAGGTGGCAAGAATTAAATACAACCTAAAAGTCTAGGCTCGGGTATTAAATAGAAGGAGAAATGAACGGATCAAGTATTAATAATAAGGTAACTATTTTAAAACGTTCATGCAACAATTAATAACAAAAGAAATGAAGGAACAATGTACATCGCACAACCTTTTGAAATTCAATTGTTTTGAAACGTAACCAAATTAACTTCATTAACTCAAATAATATTCAAATTTGTATGCATTTAGGTTTTTATCTACGCATAATAAAAAATTTATACTTAGCTTAAAAATAAAAACGTTCAATTTGGTTTTCCCAAAATGAACTTTTATTTCCATTAAAACACCCTTTTTGTTTAACACAAAACGTGCGTTTCTTTTATTAAATCTATTAATTGAAATCAATGTTTTCTTTCCTTTTAATTGAAATATTTGAATTACATTAATTGCAATTACTTACAAAGTTAAATTTCAGAAAACACAACTAAAATGGATGAAAAATAGAACAATTGTTTATTTAAACACGTTTATAAATTTGTTGTTTATACACAAGAGTAATAAATAACTTACTGAAATAGATTATTTTCCTATTCTTGTAATCAATCTGTAAGCTAAAACATGGTTCAAATAAACATACATTTCTTCCTTTAAAATCAAAAATTTTATTCTTTATTTTAATGAAATTAAACCTACATTCATAAATGAAACATTCATTTTATTTGACGTAAATGTTCTTTTCATTAAATCAAAATTTCCTTATATTTTCACAAAACATAAGCTACTTTTAATTACACCTATTAATTTACAATTTAGTATTCTCTCTCCTATTAATTGAAAATTTTCAATTACATTAATTTCAGTTGATTAAGTTTCAAAATGGACTAAATGAATGTAATGAGAAGTAGAACAATTATTTCCTATCTAATAGTAATTTTAATATATTTATACACTATTGGATACAAACAGTAATTATACATTTCTTACTAAATAATAGTTTCTCGTCTCTACAATCAATCTTTCAGCAACCAAACATTTCAAATAAATAAACATATGTTTACTCCTTTACTAAACTTATTCATTTTTATTCTTTTATTTTGATTTACACTCCTACTATTGAATCAACCAATACCTTATGAAATTATTAACATAGGTTTCTATCTTGTTATCCACATTTTCTACAATTGACGCCTTTCTTACATTAACCACAATATTTAATTACATTTAATTTCAAATAATTATATACTTATTCCAATAAATTGATTAAATTTGATTTCAATCTTTTTATTCAATCAATCATTACTTTATGGACATAGTTAACGTTGGTTTACATCTTATTGCATTAATATTCTACAATTATCATCTTTTACCATTTGCACTATTTTAATGTTTTTATCTCTTTTTCCTTCGAAAATAGTGTTATGATTTTTACCGAAAATATTACATTTATTTTCTGAAAAAGTTATATTAAAACCTTTATCGCATAGCTGACTAATACTTAATAAATTGTGTTTTAAATTTTTAACTAATAAAACATCAGTAATGAGAGGTAAATTAGAGGTACCGTTGCTACTGACATCGCTTTTGCCGATGATATATCCTTTTGAGTTATCTCCAAAGGTGACTACTCCTCCATTTGAGTATATAATGTTTGACAACATTTCTTTATTTCCAGTCATGTGTTTTGAGCAACCGCTATCTAAAATCCATTTTCCTCTCTTCTTATGTGGTACATCGTCTGACGAAGCCATGAAGCACACATTTGCTTGTTCATTATCACTTTCACTCTCTAATGAGGATGATGAGTCAGTGTCGTCCCAAGTGACTGAAAAAGCTTTTCGTTTGGTTTTGTCCTTCTTGAATTTTTTCTTTTTACGCTATGGACAATCCTTCTTCATGTGTCCTTTCTTATGACATTCATAACATTCCATTGCTGAAGATGATGGTTTGCTGCTATTGGAATTGTTGTTGAAATTATTTTTGTTTCCCTTGAATTTGTTTCTGTTGAATTTCAAAAAAAAATTGAAATTTTTAGCGATCATTGCCATAACTTCATTATCTGAGTCGGAATCATCTTTTTCTGCTTGGAATGCCACATTTTTCTTTTATTGTGCTCCATTTCTTTTTGCCTGCAAATTTACTTCATAGGACATTAAATTACCTATCAATTCTTCTGGTTTTAATGTTGACAAATCACTTGCTTCTTCAATGGCTAGGACTTTTCTTTCCCATTCGTCCGTTAAAGAATTTAAGATTTTTGTAACAACATCAAAATCAGTAAACTTTTGTTCTAGTGATAGTAAAGCATAATAAATATCCTGTAATCTAGAGTACATGTCATTTATAGATTCATTTGGCCTCATTTTGAAATTTTCAAATTGATTTTTCAACATAGAGATTTTGCTTAATTTAACTTTGTTCGTTCCTTCATGTGTTATCTTAAGTGTTCTCCAAATTTCATAACCAGAAGTGCACATGCTAACTCTATTGAATTCATTTCTATCTAATGCACAAAATAAAATATTCATATCCTTTGCATTTGATGTAGCATCTAGTTTTTGTGTGTTACTCCAAGTTGAGTATTCTCCAGTAGGATTTGTGTACTCACTTTGTATAACATTCCAGATATCAAATCCACTAGATTGCATATAGATTCTCATTCTAGTTGACCAATAATTATAATTTATACCATTAAAAAGTGGAGGTCGTGAAGTTAATTGACCCTCTGTGAAACTAGTATTAGTGTTTGTGTCAAAATCGTTAGTATGTGTTGTTGCCATATTACTAGAAATAGATATCAAATAACTTTGTGATGGTTATAGGATAACCTTGCTCTGATACCAAATGAAAGTGTACGTGCAGTACTAAGAATCATGTAATATGGTATATAAATGCGGAAACTGATAATAGCAGTAAAGTAAAAATTAAAGTAAGCACACCAAGAATTTTTATACTGGTTCGAACTTCCCGTTCTACGTCCAGTCCCAGAATACCCTATGGATTTAAACTAAACCCCTCACTTAACCCGGAGGAATAGGTATACGACACCTAAGCAGCCGAACAGGAATTTTTCCGCCTCAACGGCCGAAGAGGACTTCAACTTAATACAAATAATTTGTTGAAGAATGTGTTCTGAATAACACTGATTGTCTTTTGATAGTACAGCTTTCCTATAATCAAATCCTCAAGAGTATATATGTGTGTGGAGATTTAGAAGGAAGATAATCACGTAGAATCGAAGTATATGAATTTATTCAAGGATTCTAGTGATATTGAATGAGAATGAATGCTTTTTATTTGTAGAGAATAATAGAGATTAGAATTAAGAATTATAAACAAGAATTGGTTGTTGTAGAAGTAAATTGAACATGTTTATATAGTTGTAGAATAGTTCCAATCTTTCATGAAGAGTTTCAATCAAAAGTTGTGTCTGTATCTCTTGGATTGAAGGACATTCCTCTTCATGAACGATCGCAACTCTTCAGAAAACTAGCCGTTATGTTCAGGTCGGTTGACCGAGAAAACTGGCCGGTCAGCTGAGTTTCAAAAACGTACATAGAACAGTGTATATCTGTGCACTTGACACAGAGTCGTTCGACCGAGGTTCCTGGTCGGTCAGCCGACCTGTTGTCAATTGCACAGTGCACACTTATTTATGTATAAATCAATATAAATCAATTTGTGTGTGTGTGTGACTACTTGAGGAATGATTTTAACAATATTCTAAGACTCAATACAATAAAATATTCATACTAATCTCTGGATTGTAGTCTTGTCTCCTTTGTAGTGCATAATATACGTTTATTTTCTTTTTGTCGCTTTCGTATAGTATTCTCTTTGTAATTCGTCGTATGATCTCTGAAGCTTGTGTCATGAATCAAAACTCATGAATCAACAGTAAATAAGAAAAAGAAAAGAAAGAAATAAAACAAACACAGAATCTCATAGTGGAATGACAAAATATAATAATCAAATAAAGTTCAAGAAGCTATTTTACAAATAACATTTGATTACACTTCACACTACAGAATAAGAGTAACATACAACAGGAATAAATAAATAATGCAGTGGAACAACATGATGCAGCGGAATAAATAAAATAAATAATAATAGTACTGAATCTTCGTCTTCATCCTCCAGAAATAAAATCTTCAATACATTGAAATGCTCAGACTGATCCGAGCGAATTGAAAAGACAAAACACTCGAGTCGGAACTAAAAGATCTTATGTAAGTTAAATCAACAGTAAATAAATACGAGTGTAACGGCATCAGAGATGTTTACGAGGTTTGACATCTCCTATCCAGTGTCAACGTGAGTGCAATAACTTAAGAGATGTTCGGGATTTTCATCTCCTAAGGATCCGTTAAACTATCTACATACATAGTACAATACGCTATTATAATGTGTCTACAGTAAAGTAAAGTATTAAAATAGCGTTAAGGTGTTACCCATATCCCCCTTAACACATTTTATATAATGTCGTAGTCTATACAGATACTGTAAACTCCACCGTAAACTGGTGGGCTATCAGGGAGCACTCCATAGGTACGACACAAACCAAACTCGTAGAAGGCACAATAAAGCATGTGACACAGCACGCGAGGCAATGCCAGGGTAGGATTCTACCGTTTGCAGAACCGGGTTGGTGGTAACGCAAAGCAGCTACTACCGCCCACCTCGGAACACACTTCCATAATCAAAATCTAGGGGTGGCCACCAAATTAATCACAAAGTCATAATATGGTATCGAAGAAGCATGTCCGATCAGAGGTGCAACCTCACTTGGCCCAGGTATAGCTCATGTTTTAGCCACATCAAGCTGACTCACGGGAGTCAGGGCTACGTTAATACCTCATATAGAATCGTTTGCGAAACCATCCTACTTCATTCTGGAATCTCCACCACATACACAGTTGTTAAAGTGGTTTTCGGTATTAGTAGAGAGTATGACAATACCTGATCCCGGTTTCTTTAACAACCAAACACTTATTTCACACCAGATGGTTCTTTTACATTTTCAAAACCATTTCATATTGATATCAAAATATCATATTCAATTCAAGTTTAGATAGTTATAAATGGTTAAATAGTTTACCATAGTAAAATAAATTTTTTTAGTAGTTAAAAAAACTCTAAAATAGTAAAAAAATAGATTAAAATAGTTTAAATGGATTTAAGATAGTTTAAACGGATTTAAGATAGTTTTTAAAAAACTAAAATAGATTAAATAGATTCAAAATAGATTAAATAGATTAAATTGATTTAAATTAAATTAAATAGATTTAAAATAGATTAAGTAGATTTAAAATAGATTAAGTAGATTTAAATTAGATTAAATAGGTTTAAATTAGATTAAATAGGTTTAAAATGGATTAAATAGATTTAAAATAGATTAAAATGGATTTAAATAGATTAAATTAGTTTAATAGTTTGAAAATCTTAATAATCAAGATTTAAAATGATATATTTTAAGCAGATTATATTAAAATGGTAAATTTGAAATTAATATCAAATAAAACTATTTCTTTCATTTCAATACATCTGGACCATGTCCAGCTTTCAAATCAACAAACTAAATTTTATCCTTCAATTCAAATTCTCATTTAAACTATTTAATTAATATTGATTTCAAATCCAAGTTCGAACAATAAATCCAAACTATTTCAAATTTAGTAGATTTCAAAGTTACATTTTCAAACGTTTTCAATAACTCAATTTCGATAAATTTCATTTATACTTCAAATCTAACTTTAAATTTTCAATTTAAACCAATTCCAATTTCACATTTAAAACTCGGATTTTCAAAAATATTTCAGTTTATATAAATCAAATTTTCTTTAAAATATCATTTAACAAAATTCAAAATTTAAGGATTTAAAATCATTTAATTTAACCAATCCGGTGTCCGTATATAATTTTCTACCCTATGGCCAAGTGATATGGATATTTATCATTTCAATCCGCAAATATTTTATATTTACAGATATATATCATTTCAACCCGCAATCCCGAATAAAATTTAAAATCCATAAAATCGCTCGGGTTTATCATTTCAACTCATAACGATTTTTGTTATGACCCTGAATTTCGAACAAATTAAATTGGAAATATTTAATTAATTTTAAATATTTGAACGATGATTTAATTTGAATTCCCGATATAAGTTAAAAATTGGCGATTAAATTTTATAATTTAATCTATTGAACTGAATAAAAATTTGAATCTTCAAATTTAAGTTAAAGAAAAATATTTCGAAAGCTTGTAAAATCTATAAAGATAATACTGAAGATAATAGAAGCTTCAGAATCGAATTTGAAGATGATTTGTTCAGGTTTGAAATTATATCGTTCGAACCGATATTTAAAAATAGTCATTTTTCAAACAGTCTCGGAATTCGACGAAACCAGTTCCGTTGGGTCCGTAACATTGAATTATTACCGGATTTCAATTTTCGTATTTTTCGGTGTTGATTTGTGAGCACACGATAGGTAAATGCATTGAAATTTAAATTGAATTCAATTTACATTTAAATTTAAAATGGGTCAAAGGCAGCACGTTATCTTCCCTGGAATCGTGCCTAATATCACGAGACTATCGTGCAAACCATACTCTGTCGTTTTCAAATACCCTCTCCCCTCTTCCTTATCTGTTCAAAACATGGCAGAAGAAATGTTCCTTGGTTCGAAAATTTATGGTTCTTCCCTCAGCTAATAACGAACGAAACCCCCCAGTTCAAATAAAAATTTAAGTCGCAAGGCATTCGAACATCGTCAAACTCATCCTTGCCCCTACGCGATATTTCTACTGCCGATTGGAAGTTCTGCTACAGTCTCTTATACTCGAGTTCGAGCAGCGATGGAAGGGGGGATTTCGTTCGAGAAAATAAAGGGCGGCGGTGTCGTTCAGATGTCGATTTTGGGTTCTTACGACTTCGACTTCGATGGGATGGGAGGCTGGCACTCGCGCGCACGCGAGGTGGTATCGGAGGAGGGGGATTTCGTGAGGCGCGATTTAGGGCATTCGCGAGGCCAGGCATTCGCGAACGCGGCAGCGGCGAGTAGGAGGAGGAGGCCGAAGTCAATGGGGAAGGGCATCAAGGCAGTCTCGAATTGTGAATTGGGATTCGCGAGTTCACCAGTTTTGTCGCGTTCAGTGTCGAGGCAATCGAAGGGATGGGGGTGGCTCACGATGGATAAGGCAGCGACGACGAGGTGGGGTTGGTGGGGTCGCGTGGAGGTAGAGCGGAATCGAGGGGCTGGCGACGTGAGTTTTTATTCTCATGCCTGGGGTTACGATTTTTACCTGAAGCATTTGGGAAGAAGGTATTCATCAATCTCAGTTTTGGTTAATTTGGTAAAATAAAATAAATATGCATATTAGAAATTTACTTGATCTTAAAACATATTGATTAAATTTAAATAGTTAACTAATTTATTCATTTGGTTACAAGAAAAATAATAATTTAAGGGAAATTTTAAGTTAACGGTTAAACAGTAAGGTATTGTTTTATAAATTGCAAGTTTGATTTTACAGTAAAAAGTAATCTGTTAAATAACGTAATATATTCATTTGTTCAATTACTAATTTTATTTAAATAATTTAATATGGGATTTATTTATTAATGAACTCATTAATTTATTTTAATCAATAAAGATCTTTTATAAAATAAAGTTTGGATTTAATTTAGTTTTAAATTTAAGTGGTTGGTTAGATAAATTTATTTAAAGGAGAAATATTGGTTTAAATAAAACTATCAATTTATTTAACTATTAAAATGAAACCACTAGTGAATCGAAATTATCAAATGAAAATTTGTTATTCGATTTGTTCGAATATTAACGAATTGTATAATTATTTATACTAGGGCAAAATCTGTAAAGAAATCAAGCCGAGAATGAAAATGGGATTGCAAAATAAAAGCTAAGGTGAGATCTTCTCACTCAGATTTATAATTGAATTTCAGTTATTGATTGATTTGTTTGAATGTGCTATTAGATATGATAGGATATATCTATATATATAGCAGTATATACATATTGGCATATGTATATATTGGATTGATTGATTTCCCGCCTCGTATAGCGGATGAGACCCTATTGCGCCGTTAGTAAGCGGATTTATAAAAAACCTATATACCGCGATAATTCCGTACTGGAGCGGAATTGGTATTGTGCTGACGTCTTTGGATGCAGGGAAACAGGTTGGAGGGATCCAACTGGATTCCTCAACTGTATTTATTTATTTACAGATGTTGATATATATTCTGTCATCATATGATGATATATGATGTTTGATGTTGTGATGGACTAATTGATGCGTTGCATCATCGGGTTCAATTTTAAAAAGTTTAAAAATAAACGATTTGTACTTTAAAAGGGATTTTGAAGTGATTTTTGGAAAGTATACGATTTATTAAATTTTGGAATTTATTTATCTTAAATAAATAAATAAATGTTATAAATATAAAGTTATGAAAATTTTAAATTGTGAAATATACCTGAAAGGTGATTTTGAAATAAATAGTCAAGTGATAAATAAAATAGTTTAAGTTGGATTTCTTTTGAATTATTTAAGAATGATATATATAAAAGATGTACAGAATTGATATTTATCAATTAATAGTATTGGAATTTTAAACGAGTTTCTATAAGTGTTAGAAATTTATAGAATTATAAATTGTGAAGACATGAGATTTATAGAATTATAGATTTATAAAGATTGAAGTTTATAGATTTATAAAGATTGAAGTTTATAGATTATAAAGTATGAAGTATAAAAGGAATGAAGTTATCAAATGAATGAAGTTGTAGAATAAAGACTGATAAGAAATTTACTTGTAACTTGGATTGTTGCCTTTAAATGGGATATTGATCGAATTATTAATAAAGAAGATTTATAAATTGTAGTTTTTATAAATGGAAATAGAATTTATAAACGTGTTTATAAATTCGAAATAGATTGAATTTGATAAATTCAATATGGAAGATTATTAAAGAAGATATATTCACGATTTTGGACAGTGAATATATTATTGAATAAAATGGATTCATTTTTGAAGAAGTAATATTTTAAAAAAATGAAGTTAAACATTTTAAAGATGTTTTAAAATGTATTATGAATCGAAAGCATAGATTTCCGCAGTTCTTGTTGAAATAGACGTTTTCGAGTAATTTAAGGAAATGGTGGACTATAACACCGTTGTTATAGTAAATGATTTCCGAAAGGAAATGTTTTGATATAGTATTGGGATTTACATATCTATCTAAATTCTCGAATCCCTATACTAGCGATTTTGGGTCGTCGTAACGATGTTTTACGTAACATCCGTTTTGACCCAAATAAATGTGTTAAAAGAATATTTTCTTAAAGAAAGAAATATATACTTAATTTGATTTAAGTATATCGAATATTTTCCAAGTGTTGAAAATAAAAGATTTGTGAATTTCTTATTA
The DNA here is from genome assembly GCA_030737815.1 of Allium fistulosum. NCBI lineage: Eukaryota > Viridiplantae > Streptophyta > Magnoliopsida > Asparagales > Amaryllidaceae > Allium > Allium fistulosum. The sequence continues at coordinate 159,768,984 of CM060905.1, forward strand.
TTAATAAGAATGGAATTGCTTTTCCAAAATGAAATGAAATGTTTTTGAGAATTTATCTTCTTAAAGATAAATCGAAAGTGAATATGTGAAATGGATTGAAAACTGTATATCAGTAGATATTTTGAAAGATATAAATTCACTATGGAATTTATAAAGGAGATGGAAACTGTATAGGAAAATAAACGTTGATTTATTTTTGAAATGTGGAAATTTTATATCTAGTAAAGATATTTTTGAAGATGAAATAATTTGGAAAATTATTTGGAACCTGATGATGTTGCGCATCTTTATTGATAGTTAAATAACCGACTATCAATAATTACCTTGAATGATAATTGTTGTGAATTGGATGAATTTGAATGCCACACTTATTTTTGAATTAACGCTCACTATTCGGGTTAGCCGGGAAAGGACCATGGGGTCGTATAACCCATTCCGAATATGTGATACGTCGTTATGAATCGCATTTGAAGACCGGTGTTGAAGACCGGATATTTTTGAAAACGGAAGGATTACCGTCGAGTTACTCTACATCGACTGATCTTCGATTTAGAGGTTTTATCACCCTTAGTGACGGGAAGTCCTGACGTGATTGAAAATTATCCGGATATGCAAGGGCTTCGTGAGAAGTGCCTTCGGTTCTGTTCGATCCCGGAACAGACTTGTATGGATTGTGTGTCTGACGTTACAATTTGAGATATAAAGCTGATTTCTTTCAAATACATTTCTGTTGGTGGCGGAGAATTTATTCTCTTAGCTTAACACCCTTCTCTGAGACGTACGAGCTCAGAGGTTATGTAGTTGAAATTTATCAGCGATATATCCCAATTTGGTAACGTGGCATACTAAGTGTTGCTGTGAAGTGATCAGTGTTTGATCATTTGTGATATGATCATTTATTTGATCTTATATCTTTGTGATCATAGGTTGATCATTTTGTTTGACCCGAAGCAGGGCTTTTTGTAGAAAGCGTAGCTTTGTGGACGAGACTTCGTCGAGCCTCACACCCCGGAAATGGTCGAAACAGGACGAATGCAGCAAGGTTCTAGGGAGTAGCGCCCCTTAGTGTATGTCATTCCTTCTGGATAAAGGTGGTATCATGGTATGGAGCCCAGATACTTAACCTCTGTGGTTACTGCATTATTATTATCTATGTGGTTTGTTGCGAATCGGGGATCCTCGGGAAGATCGGTGACGATCGGGGGATGGCATACGCGTGTCAGTAGTTACCTATTTTTGCAGAGGTAACCCGGCCTTGTGTTGGCAGAGATCTAACCGTAACGTTAGGTTCTCGGGTCGTCTATTCCAGGGACGTACCCATCGTGGAAAAGGAAGTTCCTTAGCCTGACCATTTGTTGGAAATCCAAAGAAACAATACGATCTTGTACGGTTTTAGTTGTAGAACCTATCATTCACTTATGGTGGTCACCACTGTTTGGATGGTAGCTATAGTAGGCATAAGTGCGGAATGCCTATGCTGGCTAAGTTTAATATTATACTTTCGAAATGTTTTCTACACTATGCACTAATAAAAATATCAAAATGATTTGATTTTGCGTAGTAAGCATCTTTGACTATCATAAGAAGAAATCTCCTCCAATTCTGCGTTTGCATTGTGTGTGTGGTGGGAGGTCTTATGGTAGTTTCATTTTCCAAAAGCATTGCGAATTGACTTTAAAAGTTTTCCTGTTGTTTATTTTTAAAGAATAACTGTTTTACGATCTCACACCAGTCTTGCTATATTACAGCATGATAGGGGATTCTCGCTTCGCAGTTTGGTGGCGAACGGGAGACTCTTACCCCTACATGTCCCTGAGAGGGATGGGTTGGTTAGGCAGATGCCGTGACAGTCGAGAGGCTGGCCGTAAAAGCAAGTTTGGGGTATCATTGTCAGCCACGGTGGGGCCGGGATGGTTGAAAAGCCTACCGGTTGTGACCGCTTCTTCCAGGATGTGACAAAGTGGTATCAGAGCATATGGTTAAGCGACAACCCTGCTCTGTTGGGTGTTACTCATTAGAGATAGAGTCAGCAGTACTCTAGAATGAGTTGAGTGTAATAATAAATATGAGCGCGTATTTGTTATTGAATATAAAATTGTTTTATATTGTGATGATTGGTTTATTGAGTGGTATATGAACCTTCGTCGGCACAGTCTTGCAAAACTGTATCGAAGGGGTTTCTAAACACTTGAATAGAACAATTCGGCACAGTATTGTTTTAAATAGGGTAAATGAGATAATTTTACCCAAAACTATTTTTATATAGAAAAGAAATGATTTTCTGTAAATTACTATAGTATATGGTTGCATGGATGTTAGGAAAGTGATAATGTTGAAATGTTATCATTAAATTTGAAATTGAATACGAATTGAAATCGTTACTCCAAAGTTAAGAAATTAATTCACATACGAATGAAATTTAAGAACGTAAATTATAAATGTAAATTGTAATTTAAAACGGAGTTCCAGAAAAGTTTTTGGAAATGTTTTGAAAGAATTTGAAAATTTTGGAGATTTGAAAAGTTTAAATTCTTTTTGATTTGAAAATGAGTTTCGAAGGTTTTGAAAAATATTTTGAAGAGATGAAAAGCTCTAAACTCTTTTCGGTCGCTGGAAAATAACTTCGATGATGACTGCAGCATCACTGATGTTCATTTTCGGGTTTCCAAAAGAGGGATTGCTGCCAAATGGTTTTAAATGGAGGTTGTTTTGAAAATTTGGGTTTGGTTTTAGGAAAATTCAAAGGATAATTTGAAATTGTTTTCAAATGGCTTTGAAATGTTGGTAAACTCTGGAATGCTATATAAAGATATTTATGAAACATTACCAAGTTGATAACTTATACCAATTGAATTTTGGTAGAATAAATTTAACTTAAAAGAATGAAGTTAAATCAAAGCAAGTATAAGTGAATCAATTAAATGAAAATGAAATTGAAAGTTGAAACTCATTTCGAATTCGTAAGCCAATGAATTGAATAATTGTAAATGAAAGATGAATTAAAATTCGTATGGAATTTGAAATCCCGTTTAAATGTAAGTATATTTAATCGAGGTAGAATTAAAGTAAATTGAATTGATATCAATTTGAATTAGTAATTGGAACTAATTTAAGATAGTGCAGTTGTAAATGACAGATAACTGATAAATTCAATATTCAGAAGTAAAATAGAATTCAAATTGAATGGTAATTGTGAATTGAATTCAAATGAAAAATTGAAATGAAAAATTGAATGATAATAGATATGTAGCTTCAATAGTGAAGTAATGATGATATAAGCAGTTATATTGAAATTTTTGTAACAGAATTTGCAAAATGGTTTGAATGTGTAACTAGATATTATGGCTAGTAGGATATACAGGTGTAAATAAATTGGATTTGATTTCAAAGGTGAATTTGAATTTGCTCGACAAAAGGTACGTATTTGAATTATAATATGAGTTTTTGATGATTTCTTGTCTAGCCGCTTGGCTTTTTCTTTTTCTTTTTGAAATCTGAGAGTCCGTAGGGACGTTTTGTAGTCGTACCGTATTAGCCGCGCAAAGGAGACGCTGGCGAAATTTTTCGAAAATTTAGGGTGTTAGAAAATTTTTGAGAAAATTTTGAAGTTAAAATTTGAATTTAAACTCGAATTTGAATTTTGAAGTTAAACAATGTTGTTTTGAAACTTATAATTGAAGTTGGAAAAATTTTAGTTGAATGATAACGAATCTTTAGTAGAAAGATTTGTTTTGAAAATTGATAAAACTATTGAATGTTGAAAAATAGTAGACAAGTTAAGGACCTTTCTTCCTAACTTGTAATTTCGAGGACGAAATTCTTTTAAGGGGGGAAGTCTGTAACGACCCTGAATTTCGAACAAATTAAATTGGAAATATTTAATTAATTTTAAATGTTTGAACGATGATTTAATTTGAATTCCCGATATAAGTTAAAAATTGGCGATTAAATTTTATAATTTAATCTATTGAACTGAATAAAAATTTGAATCTTCAAATTTAAGTTAAAGAAAAATATTTCGAAAGCTTGTAAAATCTATAAAGATAATACTGAAGATAATAGAAGCTTCAGAATCGAATTTGAAGATGATTTGTTCAGGTTTGAAATTATATCGTTCGAACCGATATTTAAAAATAGTCATTTTTCAAACAGTCTCGGAATTCGACGAAACCAGTTCCGTTGGGTCCGTAACATTGAATTATTACCGGATTTCAATTTTCGTATTTTTCGGTGTTGATTTGTGAGCACACAATAGGTAAATGCATTGAAATTTAAATTGAATTCAATTTACATTTAAATTTAAAATGGGTCAAAGGCAGCACGTTATCTTCCCTGGAATCGTGCCTAATATCACGAGACTATCGTGCAAACCATACTCTGTCGTTTTCAAATACCCTCTCCCCTCTTCCTTATCTGTTCAAAACATGGCAGAAGAAATGTTCCTTGGTTCGAAAATTTATGGTTCTTCCCTCAGCTAATAACGAACGAAACCCCCCAGTTCAAATAAAAATTTAAGTCGCAAGGCATTCGAACATCGTCAAACTCATCCTTGCCCCTACGCGATATTTCTACTGCCGATTGGAAGTTCTGCTACAGTCTCTTATACTCGAGTTCGAGCAGCGATGGAAGGGGGGATTTCGTTCGAGAAAATAAAGGGCGGCGGTGTCGTTCAGATGTCGATTTTGGGTTCTCACGACTTCGACTTCGATGGGATGGGAGGCTGGCACTCGCGCGCACGCGAGGTGGTATCGGAGGAGGGGGATTTCGTGAGGCGCGATTTAGGGCATTCGCGAGGCCAGGCATTCGCGAACGCGGCAGCGGCGAGTAGGAGGAGGAGGCCGAAGTCAATGGGGAAGGGCATCAAGGCAGTCTCGAATTGTGAATTGGGATTCGCGAGTTCACCAGTTTTGTCGCGTTCAGTGTCGAGGCAATCGAAGGGATGGGGGTGGCTCGCGATGGATAAGGCAGCGACGACGAGGTGGGGTTGGTGGGGTCGCGTGGAGGTAGAGCGGAATCGAGGGGCTGGCGACGTGAGTTTTTATTCTCATGCCTGGGGTTACGATTTTTACCTGAAGCATTTGGGAAGAAGGTATTCATCAATCTCAGTTTTGGTTAATTTGGTAAAATAAAATAAATATGCATATTAGAAATTTACTTGATCTTAAAACATATTGATTAAATTTAAATAGTTAACTAATTTATTCATTTGGTTACAAGAAAAATAATAATTTAAGGGAAATTTTAAGTTAACGGTTAAACAGTAAGGTATTGTTTTATAAATTGCAAGTTTGATTTTACAGTAAAAAGTAATCTGTTAAATAACGTAATATATTCATTTGTTCAATTACTAATTTTATTTAAATAATTTAATATGGGATTTATTTATTAATGAACTCATTAATTTATTTTAATCAATAAAGATCTTTTATAAAATAAAGTTTGGATTTAATTTAGTTTTAAATTTAAGTGGTTGGTTAGATAAATTTATTTAAAGGAGAAATATTGGTTTAAATAAAACTATCAATTTATTTAACTATTAAAATGAAACCACTAGTGAATCGAAATTATCAAATGAAAATTTGTTATTCGATTTGTTCGAATATTAACGAATTGTATAATTATTTATACTAGGGCAAAATCTGTAAAGAAATCAAGCCGAGAATGAAAATGGGATTGCAAAATAAAAGCTAAGGTGAGATCTTCTCACTCAGATTTATAATTGAATTTCAGTTATTGATTGATTTGTTTGAATGTGCTATTAGATATGATAGGATATATCTATATATATAGCAGTATATACATATTGGCATATGTATATATTGGATTGATTGATTTCCCGCCTCGTATAGCGGATGAGACCCTATTGCGCCGTTAGTAAGCGGATTTATAAAAAACCTATATACCGCGATAATTCCGTACTGGAGCGGAATTGGTATTGTGCTGACGTCTTTGGATGCAGGGAAACAGGTTGGAGGGATCCAACTGGATTCCTCAACTGTATTTATTTATTTACAGATGTTGATATATATTCTGTCATCATATGATGATATATGATGTTTGATGTTGTGATGGACTAATTGATGCGTTGCATCATCGGGTTCAATTTTAAAAAGATTAAAAATAAACGATTTGTACTTTAAAAGGGATTTTGAAGTGATTTTTGGAAAGTATACGATTTATTAAATTTTGGAATTTATTTATCTTAAATAAATAAATAAATGTTATAAATATAAAGTTATGAAAATTTTAAATTGTGAAATATACCTGAAAGGTGATTTTGAAATAAATAGTCAAGTGATAAATAAAATAGTTTAAGTTGGATTTCTTTTGAATTATTTAAGAATGATATATATAAAAGATGTACAGAATTGATATTTATCAATTAATAGTATTGGAATTTTAAACGAGTTTCTATAAGTGTTAGAAATTTATAGAATTATAAATTGTGAAGACATGAGATTTATAGAATTATAGATTTATAAAGATTGAAGTTTATAGATTTATAAAGATTGAAGTTTATAGATTATAAAGTATGAAGTATAAAAGGAATGAAGTTATCAAATGAATGAAGTTGTAGAATAAAGACTGATAAGAAATTTACTTGTAACTTGGATTGTTGCCTTTAAATGGGATATTGATCGAATTATTAATAAAGAAGATTTATAAATTGTAGTTTTTATAAATGGAAATAGAATTTATAAACGTGTTTATAAATTCGAAATAGATTGAATTTGATAAATTCAATATGGAAGATTATTAAAGAAGATATATTCACGATTTTGGACAGTGAATATATTATTGAATAAAATGGATTCATTTTTGAAGAAGTAATATTTTAAAAAAATGAAGTTAAACATTTTAAAGATGTTTTAAAATGTATTATGAATCGAAAGCATAGATTTCCGCAGTTCTTGTTGAAATAGACGTTTTCGAGTAATTTAAGGAAATGGTGGACTATAACACCGTTGTTATAGTAAATGATTTCCGAAAGGAAATGTTTTGATATAGTATTGGGATTTACATATCTATCTAAATTCTCGAATCCCTATACTAGCGATTTTGGGTCGTCGTAACGATGTTTTACGTAACATCCGTTTTGACCCAAATAAATGTGTTAAAAGAATATTTTCTTAAAGAAAGAAATATATACTTAATTTGATTTAAGTATATCGAATATTTTCCAAGTGTTGAAAATAAAAGATTTGTGAATTTCTTATTATTAATAAGAATGGAATTGCTTTTCCAAAATGAAATGAAATGTTTTTGAGAATTTATCTTCTTAAAGATAAATCGAAAGTGAATATGTGAAATGGATTGAAAACTGTATATCAGTAGATATTTTGAAAGATATAAATTCACTATGGAATTTATAAAGGAGATGGAAACTGTATAGGAAAATAAACGTTGATTTATTTTTGAAATGTGGAAATTTTATATCTAGTAAAGATATTTTTGAAGATGAAATAATTTGGAAAATTATTTGGAACCTGATGATGTTGCGCATCTTTATTGATAGTTAAATAACCGACTATCAATAATTACCTTGAATGATAATTGTTGTGAATTGGATGAATTTGAATGCCACACTTATTTTTGAATTAACGCTCACTATTCGGGTTAGCCGGGAAAGGACCATGGGGTCGTATAACCCATTCCGAATATGTGATACGTCGTTATGAATCGCATTTGAAGACCGGTGTTGAAGACCGGATATTTTTGAAAACGGAAGGATTACCGTCGAGTTACTCTACATCGACTGATCTTCGATTTAGAGGTTTTATCACCCTTAGTGACGGGAAGTCCTGACGTGATTGAAAATTATCCGGATATGCAAGGGCTTCGTGAGAAGTGCCTTCGGTTCTGTTCGATCCCGGAACAGACTTGTATGGATTGTGTGTCTGACGTTACAATTTGAGATATAAAGCTGATTTCTTTCAAATACATTTCTGTTGGTGGCGGAGAATTTATTCTCTTAGCTTAACACCCTTCTCTGAGACGTACGAGCTCAGAGGTTATGTAGTTGAAATTTATCAGCGATATATCCCAATTTGGTAACGTGGCATACTAAGTGTTGCTGTGAAGTGATCAGTGTTTGATCATTTGTGATATGATCATTTATTTGATCTTATATCTTTGTGATCATAGGTTGATCATTTTGTTTGACCCGAAGCAGGGCTTTTTGTAGAAAGCGTAGCTTTGTGGACGAGACTTCGTCGAGCCTCACACCCCGGAAATGGTCGAAACAGGACGAATGCAGCAAGGTTCTAGGGAGTAGCGCCCCTTAGTGTATGTCATTCCTTCTGGATAAAGGTGGTATCATGGTATGGAGCCCAGATACTTAACCTCTGTGGTTACTGCATTATTATTATCTATGTGGTTTGTTGCGAATCGGGGATCCTCGGGAAGATCGGTGACGATCGGGGGATGGCATACGCGTGTCAGTAGTTACCTATTTTTGCAGAGGTAACCCGGCCTTGTGTTGGCAGAGATCTAACCGTAACGTTAGGTTCTCGGGTCGTCTATTCCAGGGACGTACCCATCGTGGAAAAGGAAGTTCCTTAGCCTGACCATTTGTTGGAAATCCAAAGAAACAATACGATCTTGTACGGTTTTAGTTGTAGAACCTATCATTCACTTATGGTGGTCACCACTGTTTGGATGGTAGCTATAGTAGGCATAAGTGCGGAATGCCTATGCTGGCTAAGTTTAATATTATACTTTCGAAATGTTTTCTACACTATGCACTAATAAAAATATCAAAATGATTTGATTTTGCGTAGTAAGCATCTTTGACTATCATAAGAAGAAATCTCCTCCAATTCTGCGTTTGCATTGTGTGTGTGGTGGGAGGTCTTATGGTAGTTTCATTTTCCAAAAGCATTGCGAATTGACTTTAAAAGTTTTCCTGTTGTTTATTTTTAAAGAATAACTGTTTTACGATCTCACACCAGTCACCATGACTGACTCGGAGTTTATTGTTTCCCTTCTAAACTCTGGGTGCCCACCAATTTCCACACGGGCAGCCTAGAGTTATATTATCAGGATATTCTGGATATTCTGGAGCTTGGAGATAAGCTGGAGTTCGAGACGTAGTATTTGTATCTGATAGTATTTATTCCGCTGTGTATTCTGTATTAGGACAAGTTATATAACTGTCCATTGATGTGATGTATTGTATTGAGTTGTATATTGACTCTGATTGATGTATGTATAAAATGATATAGTTCTTTGTTTAAAAATTATTCATTTATCTATTATATATTGTTCCGCTGCGATGTGTAAGATTCTGATATTGTTTTCTGTCTGATGTTGTTCAGTTGTTCTTTCTTTCTCTTCTTCTTCTCTTTTTCTTCTATTTCTTCTTTATAAAACCCTCACTATTGGAGTTTCCGGCACTCGATTGCTCGACAGTCGATAAAGTGAGTATCGATGTTGAATTTTCGAAAGTCGAAAATTTCGGGATGTGACAATTTTTCCCTAATCTATAGATCGTTCGGGTATGTATCATTTCAACCCATAGAGAACTTGCAGTGTTATAACAATATAAAAATATAAAATCCAATCATCCAATATCAAACAATCAAACATACATCACAATCACCATTCAATCAACCAATAAATAACATCAATTAACTGATTATCATCAACAGGTATTCGATTGACAATTAAATTCAACATTAAATTAAATGACGATTTAATGCAATAAAATTCATATTTAATTGGAATGACAATTTAAATATACCAAACATTAACCAATCAATTTCTAATCACATCATAAATTTAAATTAACTAATATAAGACAATTTAGTAGTTGTGGGTGGGTTAAAACACTCACCTTTGATTTTATCCCATAAAAATCCAAACATAAGCGCAAAACTCAACAGTCTCCAAATTCAACTAAATCAATTTCATGTTGTTCGGAATTTAAATATGAATCCAACAGAAAAAATCGCGCGTGAATCAAAGTTTATATGCAAAAGATATTCATGTTATAAGAAATATTATTAAAATAATAATTAGTACGCATTAAAAAAAAATAAACAAATTTTAATACTTACGTTTTTCTCAAGATGAGGCTTCAGGAAAAGATTGAAGAACAACTAAGATGAGGAAAAGACGTGTACGAAAAATGAAAAAAAAATAATGTTTCATAAAAGAAAGCTTTTGGATTTGCAAGAATAAGAGCTGAATATGAGGTGTCAGGACAAACAAAACGCAAATGAAGAAATAAGTTGCAGGTTATTTATAATTAGGAAATGAAGGTGGAGGGACAAAAATAAATGTCACATTTTATTTTGAAAGCTCCAGGCATTAATAATGCATAAGGAAATGTATGTAGGAATGGAAAAGTTTGCAAACCAAAGGAAAGTAAAATTTTGTATACGTAGAAATGAGGTGGCAAGAATTAAATGCAACCTAAAAGTCTAGGCTCAGGTATTAAATAGAAGGAGAAATGAACGGATCAAGTATTAATAATAAGTTAACTATTTTAAAACGTTCATGCAACAATTAATAACAAAAGAAATGAAGGGACCATGTACATCGCACAACCTTCTGAAATTCAATTGTTTTGAAACGTAACCAAATTAACTTCATTAAGTCAAATAATATTCAAATTTGTACGCATTTAGGTTTTTATCTACGCATAATAAAAAATTTATACTTACCTTAAAAATAAAAATGTTCAATTTGGTTTTCCCAAAATGATCTTTTATTTCCATTAAAACACCCTTTTTGTTTAACACAAAACGTGCGTTTCTTTTATTAAATCTATTAATTGCAATCAACGTTTTCTTTCCTTTTAATTGAAATACTTGAATTACATTAATTGCAATTACTTACAAAGTTAAATTTCAAAACAGACAACTAAAATGGATGAAAAATAGAACAATTGTTTATTTAAACACATTTATAAATTTGTTGTTTATACACAAGAGTAATAAATAACTTACTAAAATAGATTATTTTCCTATTTTTGTAATCAATCTGTAAGCTAAAACACAGTTCAAATAAACATATATTTCTTCCTTTAAAATCAATCATTCTATTCTTTATTTTAATGAAATTAAACCTACATTCACAAATGAAGCATTCATTTTATTTGATGTAAATGTTCTTTTCATTAAATCAAACTTTCCTTATATTTTCACAAAACATAAGCTACTTTTAATTACACTTATTAATTTACAATTTAGTATTCTCTCTCCTATTAATTGAAAATTTTCAATTACATTAATTTCAATTGATTAAGTTTCAAAATGGACTTGATGAATGTAATGAGAAGTAGAACAATTATTTCATATCTAATAGTAATTTAAACATATTTATACACTATTGGATACAAACAATAATTATACATTTCTTACTAAATAATAGTTTCTCACATCTACAATCAATCTTTCAGCTACCAAACATTTCAAATAAATAAACATATGTTTACTCCTTTACTAAACTTATTCATTTTTATTCTTTTATTTTGATTTACACTCCTACTATTGAATCAACCAATACCATATGAAATTATTAACATAGGTTTCTACCTTGTTATCCTCATTTTCTATAATTGACGCCTTTCTTACATTAACCACAATATTTAATTACATTTAATTCCAATTATTTATATTCTAATTCCAATAAATTGATTAAATTAGATTTCAATCTTTTTATTCAATCAATCGTTACTTTATGTACATAGTTAACATTGGTTTACATCTTATTGCATTAATATTCTACAATTATCATCTTTTATCATTTGCACTATTTCAATTATATTGGATTTTTGTTGATTTTCACATTAATTATAATTTAAAGTCCCACTAAATTCACTTATCTTGGTTTCACTCTTATTATTAAATCAAATTATTGCCTTACGAATATAATTGACATTTCTGTACACTTAATTACATTCACATTTTCAGTTATCGTCTTAACTCATATTAACGTAATATTTAATTATATTTAATTGTAATTGATTTTCAATTTAACTCAACGGAAAAAATAAATTGGTAACAAATAACAATTGTTCCCTTTTCTAAATTTAATCACATTATAAGTTTATTATCTACAAACAAATGTTATAACTACTTACACAACGCTGATTTTATCCAATTACAATTAATTACCTATTATCTCACCAATTAATGTAACATTTAGTTTATTTCCTCATTTACAATTTATAGCCAATTATAACTTTCCAATTATTTCAATTACGTGAGATTACATTCAAATAGTCATCCATTACCTTAAATTAACATTATTAAAATTACATTCTTGTTATTTTTCTCATTTTTAAATCTTAAATTTTTAATTTTTCACAATATTAAATTTCAAAACTTATTTAATTAATAAATTTAATTATTGAAAATTACGGGTCGTTACACTCTCCCTCACTCAAAACTTTTCATCCTCGAAAAGGAAAAAGAAGGAATTAAGGAATTAATATATCTTATTCAAAGTATTCAATTTATAAACAATTAATTTACATAATTAAATAATTTAAATAAAATACATCAATTTATAAACATTTAAATCCTTCATATACAAGTATATAAAAGTTTGAAAAACATTTTTACTTTCACAAAAAATTTCTAAGTCCAAAATTCACGGAAAATTTCGGTAGAGTCTCCTTTGTACGGAGAGGTCTGGGAGAAATAATAATACCAATAATAATAATAAATATAGTAAATTGATATGCCACTTTGAATAGATAATATGTTAACCAATGACGGTTAAGTGTTGAATTTATTTATATAGTCGTTGATTACGTAAATGTCAGTTATTAACTTGGGAAGTTAAATTAAATAAGATAGTAGCTTGTTTAAGTACCATGGTGATTGTTAAGCCTCCTTCAACTTTAAAAAAATTAAATTTTGATCTGGAAGTTATTTTAAGAATAATTATTATTTAGTAATTAGATTTTAAAAAAATTAATATTTTTTAATAATGTTTTAAAGATAATTAATAATTGTTTTGAATAGTGTTTTAAAGTTAATTATTTTATTAATATGATTCTTAAAGGTTATTTCTTAAAGTTATTCAAGAATATATTTAATTATTATTTTAAAAGTTATTTAATTATTGTTTTAAAATATTTTAATTTAATTATTTATTTAAAATGATTTAATTATACTATAATTTTTAATTAAAGTTAATTAATTATATTGATTTAAGTTATTTAATGATATTTATAGGTTAATTTATTTTCATATTAATATTAGTTTAGAAGTTAATTGATTATTGTATTAGTAGTTTTAAAGTTAATTATTATATTAAATTGTTTTGAAGTTAACTTATTAATAAAATAATAGTGTTTAAAATTAATTTAATATATGATTAATGAGATTTAAGTTATTATTTTAAATGAGATTTAATTTAAATGAAAACGAAGAATGTTAAATAATAACTTATTATTTTAAGTTATTGATGTGCACGTAAAAGTGTATATTTATACTCGCATATTTAATCTTGTCTTAATTAAATAATGAGCATATTAGGGAATTTTACATGTTTAAACTAAAATTTAAATTATTTTCAAATCATCATTTATTCATCTTCATAAGGGGGAAAAATGATCATTTTTGTGTATGATTTAATTTTAGAAAAATTTACTTACACATTTTAATGTTGTTTTGTAGAAATTTGGATGGAAAATAGAAGAAGTCTTCATGGAAATATGCATGCATAAGAGAAGAAGGCAAATGAAGATGGAAATAAATGAATTCATCTAATCATGGAGGACCCCACCTACCCACTTACCATGATCCACTATTAAGAGCTAATGCACATGTTAGTGGGGATTAAAAGCACACGCATGCTTAATGGAGGATTAATTTCTTGCTAATGATAACTTGAAGGCCACACTTCAAGGGGCATTTTGGGTAGTCCCCTAAAATATGAATTAGGGTTTTAGGCATGTATAAATACCTCTTATGTTTCATGTAGATAGCTCTTACCATCTTCTCTTTAGTTTAGTTGTAACATATAAACATAAACTATCTTTCTTTAATGGCTTCTTAGCCTTTGCTTATGCTATTTATTTTTATGCAATTTTAATACATGTTCTTTTCTTTGTTGTTTATTTTATGTTAGTGGTGTAGATCTCTTTATTTTATGCAAGTAGATTAGCTTTTAGTTTATTTTAATTAGATATTTTTTTCCTCTTTTTTATATTAATATTGCAATCTACATATGTTGAAATGATAACAAATATGGAAAGCTAAACCCCTTCAATTTATAGGTAATGAAGCTCTCTTAATCATGTAGATTCAACATATTTGCTAATTTATCATCTCTTCTTGTGCTTAATGACATATTGATGTTTGTGTGGCTTTGTGTTTAATATTGAGTTTGATAGCCTATGTTGTTCAAAACAAATAGGTTATGTTTAGCCATATGAATCACTAATTACCTCTTCATCTACGTATGATTATGGTAATGAAAATATGATTAGAATCACAATTTGATGGTTTATGTTACTAATTAAATAGTAAATAAGTCATGCTTAAAATAGATTCTACTTTTAATTTCATGACATTTCCATTAAAGTTAGTAAGTGGGTTACAAGTTGCATTAGAGTTAGATAGTTTAAGTGTGTTAATTAATAACACAATTAGGCCATGCTTATGATAAATGCATCACTAATTCTACTTAAATTGAATGAGAGATCATAGATTGTTTTTGTGTTGATTTATGTGAGAGTATGAGAGTGGATTTTCCTCTAAATTGTCATTTAATCTCATATTTGTATTCACTTTTGTCTAGTTTAATTTTTACTATCTTTCTTAGTTTTAAAAACAAACTTGCAAATTAGGGTTAATTTGATTGAGCAGAATTTTAAAATCACCTCAATTCTCTACGGACCGACCCGTACTCGCCACGTACTAAAATTGTACGTCGTGCGCTTGCAGTTATTTTAACACGGTATTTTACGGCGGTTTTCTAATTCGATAGAAAATTCGTCGTCGAACAAGTTTTTGGCACCATTGTCGAGGATTAGACTTGATTTTAATTTTACTCTTCGAATTAGTTCTGTTTGATTTTATTGTGTGTTTAATTTGTATGTTAATTCATATTTAAAAAAAACTAAAAAAACATAATAAAATTCCAAAACAAATTTTCTTTTTAGCATTTTGATTTACTTTTGAAAAAACACTATAGGATAAATATATTTTTTGGTTATTAAATTGAAATTTTTAAAAAATTGTTTGTCTTACCAAAAATAAAAATAAAGTTTTATTGCAAGTAACTATGGTTTAACTAGTATATAGGAAGATTCATCGGTGATAATTATGAAGTATATCCTAATTGAAATCTTTGTTCAAAAGAGTGGTTGATTTAAAGTAAAGGCTATAACATTTTTGATCTTCTATGTTGAGTGGTGTTAACATGATTTTGTAAAATTCTCTCTTTAAAAAAGGAGAAAAAAATATAAAACATAAAAAAATGGTTTTTGTGAAAATAAGAAACACATAGAGTTATGTGTTCACACACAAGTGTGTACACTCGCCACGCTTTGTACCCTTCTCATGTAAGACCGAAAGGCATTGCAGGATCGGTATATCTGGCCTTAGTTTATCTGTGTTGGGTGTATGTAAATAGATTTAATAAAAATAACCACCTAGAGTCATGTATTCATACACAAGTGTGTACACTCACCACGCTATGTACTCTTCTCATGTAAGCCCGGAACGTAGTGCAGGATCAGTAAATATGGCCTCAATTTATCCGAGTTAGGTGTATGTAAATAGATTTAATAAAAATAACCACCTAGAGTCATGTGTTCATATGCAAGTGTGTATACTCGCCACGCTCTGTACTCTTCTCACATAAGCTCGAAAGGCAGTGCAGGATCGGTGTATCTAGCCTCAGTTTATCTGAGTTAGGTGTGTAAATAATAATAATGTTAATACTTTCAACAAAAAAATAGAGAGAGCAAGTAATTGAAATCCAAGCACTATTTTCACTTATTTGATTTGAATTGTTATTCAAAAGAAATAAAAATACCACTTTGCAAAACTTTGATAATCAACTAAGGATCCATTTCATAGTTGCACTATGTTATCAACCAAAACAGTTAACCAAACTAGAGTCTAATTGTGATGATAACTTAATATTTGTTGGATGTTTTGATGGGTAAAATAACTAAAATTTCATGATGATGATCGAAACTTATATTTAACTTATTCGTGTTGATTTAAAAGTAAATTCTTCATTTGTAAATATTTTCAAAAACTTGCATTCATATCTTTGTAAATAAATCTTGCATTTAAGAATTTTTCATGTTGCATTTGGATTTTGTGGGTAGTATCCACTAAAAACCCTCACGAGACACTTGTCCCACTAGGAACACTTAGAGGTTTAACGGCTTGTGTAACGACCCAGGATTTTGAACAAATTAAATTGGGAATATTTAATTTATTTTAAATATTCGAACGATAATTTAATTTGAATCCCCGATATAATTTTGAAATCTGCGATTAAACTTTAAAATTTAATCGATTGAAAGTTGAATAAGAATTTAAATCCTCAATTTACAGTTGAAGAAAAATATTTCGAAAAGTTTCTAAAATTCGTAATTATAATACTGAAGATAACAGAAGCTTCAGAATCCAATATCGAATCGATTTGATTTGTTTTGAAATTTATATCGTTTAACCGATATTTAAAAATAGTCGTCCGAGGCACAGTCTCGGAATTCGACGAAACCAGTTCCATTGGGTCCGGAATATTGAATTATTACTGGATTTCCAATTTCATATTTTTCGGAATTGATATGTAACCGTACGGAGAATAAACGCGTTAAGCTTAAATTGAATTCAAATTAAAATTTTAATCTTAAAAATAAAAATGGTCAATGTCAGCAACACTCATCTCCCTTAACCCACGCCTATAATCACGAAGAGAAAATCACGGCTGAAGGCGTGCAAACCATACCTTGTTCAGTTTTAAACACTCCCTCCCTCTCTCATTCAAAACGAAAGGAAAAAAAACGAGATAGCTCGTTCTCCCCAAATTGCTTTCCTCTATCACGAAAAAAACAAATTTAAAATCGCAGCCTCGCTCGAAAATAAATAGATTGGCCGAAGCCTGGGAGGTAGTAATGACATCGCGATCGAATTGCGATTGGGCATCTCGTTTTGGTCGATGGGAGAGGGAATCGCGGCATCGCGAAGGGAGCTGTGGCGTCGTGCACTAGGGTTGTTGGAGGCGATCGAATTTCGCGGTGTCAGAATGCAAGAGGGAGTGTCGAACTAGGGCTGGTGAAGCTCGGCGACGCGCGTGCGTAGGCCGAGGCGACTGGGGCTTTGGGATGGATTCGTGGGGTACGTCGCTGTCGATTCGCAAGAGCTCGCGTTCGAGCTGGGTTTTGGGGTCAGTCGAGAAATTGAAGGCGGCGACTGCCGGCGACGAAGTCGCGATTGCTGTTGAGTGTGGGTTCGCGAGGTGGAGCCGTATGACAGTCGCGATGGTGGTCTGAGTTCCAGTGTAGCAGGAAGGTATTGGAAATTTATTTATTTTTAGTTAATATTGGATATAGCAGTTAGTTAATTAATTTGTAATTAGAGAAGGAAAAGGGGATATATTTATATCTAAGTTTTGAAAATATAAACTGTTAATGTTAAACAGTAAGAATAAATAATATATATATATATATATTGTTAAAAAAAAGGTATAAAATGGATTTCTAAATTTAATAGTAAAACAGATATTGTTATATAAGGATTCGAATTTTATTTTAGTGTAGGAAGCTTCCAAAATAGATATTATTTGTTTACAGTAAAGGAAAATAATTTATAAGCAGAAATAATATGTATATATAGGTTATTTTATTTTAGTATGTGTGGTTCAAAAGGTGAAAACAATTGTTAAAGAAAATTTAGTTAAACGGATTTATTTATGAAAATCTGATTTGTTTAGTTACTGGAAATAAATTTTTAAAGGAAATTTAGTTTTAAAAAAAAATTAGTTAAAAAAATTTATAAAAAAGGAAATGGGTTTAAAGAAATGTAAATGTTGGTTAAATAAAATTATTAATTGAGAAATTGGTTTAGAACAGAATTATCAGGATTAAACAATTAAAAACGAATATTGGTTAATTAATTGTTTCGAATATTAATAAATGTGTGTAAATATTTATACAAGGTATAAATCAAGGAAGTCGAGCCAAAAAGAGATGGATTGCAAAATTAATAGCTAAGGTGAGATCTTCTCACTCAAAATAAATTTGGATTGCATGTAACGATCCTGAAATCTAACGCTCGAAAATAGACATCAAATACCTTACTTGTATTCGACTGTCAGATATTCAAACGTCAAACTTCAGTTCGCCGGAGCTTATAACAACATCAGATGAATATAAACAGCGGAAATAAACTGAATATCATACATCACATCATAGATACAACATCATAATAATATCCAGTACTACATCAGAGTACTCATAATACATATTCCACACTCCAAATAAACATCATAATAGTACAACAATGATCACTAGCAAAAGTCTTCAGAGAAATGAAGACGATAGTGAATATCCATGACTAAGCACCTGGTGATCCAAAAAGCTTCCAAAATATCTTCAAAGTAAAAGTCCCCAAAATCTGATAGCTCCTAAACCCAAAATGAAACTCCAAAATCCAGCTAACACCAAAGCACGGAAAACCTGCTACTAGGCTGCCCGTGTGGAAATAATGGGCACCCAGAGTTTAGAAAGAAAACAATAAACTCCGGGTCAGTCATGGGACTGGTATGAGTAAACAAAAGTAGTTACTTTAAATAAACAGATTTTAAAAAGGAAGTCGTTCATGCTTTTGGAAAATGGAACTACCATAAGACCTCCCGCCACACACACAATGCAAACGCAGAATTGGAGGAGATTTCTTCTTATGATAGTCAAATATGCTTAATACGAGAAAATTCTTTGATATTATTACTAGTGCATAGTGTAGAAAGTCATTTCGAAAGTATAATATTAATCTTAGCCAGCATAGGTACCATTATACTATGCCTACTATAGCTACCATATTAGATGGCAGGTTCTACAACTAAAACCGTATTGGGTTCGTATTGGAAATTGGATTTCCAACAAATGGTCAGGCTAAGGAACTTCCTACCGCCGCATGGGATCGCCTCTGGCTGGACGTCCCGAGAGACAAACTGCTCTCTGCCAAACAAGGCCGGGTTACCCCTGTAACAGGTAACTCACGAATATGCCATCCCCCGGTCCTTTGGGACCTTTATCCGAGGCGCCTCGATCAAACACACAATCACAATAAATGAGATCGGAGTATCCACATAGGTTAAATACCAGGGCTCCATACCTGATACCACCCTTTTCCAGAAGGAAATGACATACCCTAAAGGGCGCGACCCTCATAACCTTGCCGCAACATTCCTGTTTCGACCATTTCCGGGGAGTGAGGTCTGACGAAGTCTCGTCCACAAAGCTACGCTTTTTCAAAAAGCCACGCTTTGGGTCAACAGATGATCAACCAATGATCACAAAGATAAATGATCAAACAAATGATCATATCGCAAATGATCAAACACTGATCATCGCACAGCAACACTCAGCATGCCACATTACCAAATTGGGATATATCGCTGATAAATTTCAACTACATAACCTCTGAGCTCGTACGTCTCAGAGAAGGGTGTTAAGCTAAGAGAATAAATCCTCCGCCACCAACAGAAATGTATTTGAAAGAAATCGGCTTTATATCTCAAAGTGTAATGTCAGACATGTAACCATACAAGTCTGTTCCGGGATCGAACAGAACCGAAGGCACTTCTCACGAAGCCCTTGCAATTCCGGATAACTTTCAATCACGTCCGGACTTCCCGTCACAAAAAGAGTGATATAAATCTCTATACCGGAGCAACTCAGTGCAGAGACATTCGACAGGTTGTCCTTTCATTTTCGAAAAATATCCGGTCTTCACCACCGGTCTTCAAATGCCATCCATATACGACGTATCACAAATTCGGAATGGGTTATACGACCCAAAGGTCCTTTTCCGGCTAAACTGAATAGTGATCGATAGATTCTTTTTGAAAACACGTGAATATGACAATCACAAAGATTTATATTCAGGGTTCGATGTGGGTTTCGGATAACAAACTGAAATCCGACTCCCTGTCGCATCGAAGTAAAAATGTCATTCTACGGCAAAGGGTTTTTTCACATCAATACAGAATTAAATCACAATCATAGTGCAGTATAGAGCAATCTACATTCCACAGTATCGCAACAGATATATAAATCCAGTGCATAGCAATAATTAATTTCTCAACAAATCAGAGTGAATGTGATTAATAAATTAACCACCTAATTACCTTCATAATTTCTAATTTGATAATTAATTATCCTTTAAATTAATCAATTTTTTTTTTATTTACAAGATAATTACAAATTATTAATGGTTTAATCATTATGTAATCATTATAAATAATTCTCGTTTTAAGTTAAAAATTTAGATATTTGATTTACTCTTCAAATATTTTATCAAATTAATTTCTTAAACAAATTTACTTTAAAAATTTAAGCCTTAAAAATACTTTATTTATTTCAGAGAATTATTTCCAAAGAAAACAATTTTCAACATTTTCACAAAAACTTAAATCTTTACTGTTTTGACCTGACCCGAGACTGCTTCTAGTCGCACGCGAGAAAATCTCGCGTTTGCTTCGAGTTTTACAGGAATTCAACCCGAGCGCTATAATTTTTTCGAAATTTTGTTTAAGTTTTAAAACCCTCCCGATATCACACTAAAATGGCTCGAGCCTGCCTTCGAGTTCCCACCTCCATTCCTCGAGCAGTGCTTCGAGTCGCATCTGCCTCCTCCCCAACATTACAACTGACACCATCAACCCCCTGTACACGTGCACAACCCATCGCCAACCTTCTGGCGAACTTCGCTAGCTCCGGCAAGTCATAGTCGATCTCCCCATCGACCTCAAGTCATCGAACAACTCGATCAGTCCCTCATTCAAAATCGAGCATAGCTCGAGAGACTCGAACCCAGACTCCCACCACCAATTCGTCTCGCCGACACGACGACGACCATCTGAAGCCATGAAACTCCGGCCCAAGCACGACAACACCCCAAGCCATCATCCCCCGAGTTCACGTGACGCTCGATCAACTCAAGAGGGCGCAATCCTCTTTTTACTGAACACGTTCAAAACTGGAACTAAAACCCTAAAACGATCTCGAATCCAAGATTTACGAATTTATAAATTATGCTAGTATTTTTCTTGTAATCTCGTACCTCTCATCTATCCCTGACAATGAACTCGAGACCCACCATCGTTTGGATCACCAGAATTTGTTAAAAGTTCATATTATGATCACGGTCCATTTCCAGAGGAATGCCCAATGGAAAAATAAAATTTTTGTTTCTAAAATTATTATTTTTAGAGAGGATTCAAATAGTATTGCTGAGATAAAAATTTGTGAAGTTCGAAAATTTGCAAATTTTGAATTGCGACTGTGTTTCATAATCCCAGGAAGAAGACTATATGTCATTGCTTTAATCAATTACTGGAACTTAGTATAGGTTTCTTTTTCTATTTTAAACCAAACTTCAATTTGTTCTTCTTTTTTTTCTATTCACAGAAGAAATGGAGGAAGAGAATGATTTGAATTGGAGCTTGATATGGTTTACTTTTGTAAACCTGATACTAAAAAACTCTGTTTCCAGTAAAAGAAACCATATGATCTTGCTACAATTTTTTTTTTGTTACTGAAACACAATGCATAACAACCTGTTCACAAGCAAGTGTCTTTCAACATTCATTCAGGCATTCAAACAGCAGCAAGTGATTGAATAAAACAGGGGTTTACTCACATAGATATATTGATGACCAGAGATGTTTTCTGGGTTGAAACTGCAGTTTGATCTGCCCTTAAACTTCCTCTGATTCTTTTTATTTTTGTTTGTTGAATGACCTTCAGTTTGAAAATATAGTGGAGTTTATATTTTTTTCTTTCTTGCTTCCTGACTTTGCTTTATTTCTTTCCTTTTGAACGAACTGGAATGAGATATATTGATGTATAAAAGAAAACAATGCAGGCTGAACAAGATACAAATTGTACTTTTCTTTTTATTCATTTGTACATTCGTAACCAGAGATCTTTTATAAATATGGTGGCTGATATGATTTTCTTCCTTGCTTGAGAAGATAGCATTAAATGCTCATGTTCCCACCTTGGTTTACATGAACTTCTATTTTATTTTCCAAGTACAAATTTCTTTTGTTTTGTCTAAAGATATTTTCTTACATGTATCTTCCTACTACCTCTCTCATTTTCATATACTCACGGCAACATGTTGTTTGAATTTGTAGATATATTTTTGTTTGTATTTCATTTCACTTCATATATTTATTTATTTTTTTCTCTAACTTAAAACTCAATTCAATATACTTGTATATATATTTATACATATAAGATGTTCAAATTCAAGTGATTTTCGATTCAAAAGAAACTGGAATTTTATTCATTTTAAATCAACACCTTATTTTATTTATTTTAATTTAAACTTTTCAATTTTTTTTAAATTACCAAAAATTTAAATAAATTACTAAATCAAATTTAATAAAATCGGGGATGTTACAATATCCCCTCCTTAAGAAAATTTCGTCCTCGAAATTTGAAAGAGAGAGAAAAGTAAACGAAGAATATATGAATGCAAAAAGATAGAGAAATGGCTTACCGATTTAAGCCGAGATGTCTACTCTGCAATTGGGATATGATTTCTTCATATTATCTTCAGTTTCCCAAGTACAGTCCTTTGGATCGCCACTCCATTGCACTTTAACCAGTTTCACAACTTTGCTTCTCAATCGCTTCTCATCACGATCTACAATCTTGATTGGATCTCTTCTGACCGTTAGATTTGGAGTGATTTCAATATCCTGCTGAGCAGCTTCTTCAATAATACTGTCTGGATCGTGCACATATTTCCGAAGACTAGAAACGTGAAACACATCATGCACGCCAGACAACCAGCTGGGTAGCTGCACTCGATATGCTAGAGGACCAATCTTTTCCAGAATAGGAAAAGGACCAATATAACGCGGTGCTAGCTTTCCAGTTTTCCCGAACCTCAATACACCCCGCATTGGAGATACTTTCAGAAATACAGAATCTCCAACCTGAAATTCCAAATCTCTTCTTCGGCGGTCATAATAGCTTTTCTGACGGCTTTGGGCAGTTAATAACTTTTTTCGGATAAAATCAACCTTTTCCGTGGCTTCTTTGATCATATCTGGTCCAAGGATGAGTCTGTCACCCGATTCGATCCAGCATGCAGGTGATCGACACGGACGACCATATAAAGCTTCGAAAGGAGCCATTTCTATACTGGCCTGATAACTGTTGTTATAAGAAAATTCTACCAGATGTAAATGGTCCTCCCAAGAACCACCAAAATCATGAACACAAGCTCGCAATAAGTCTTCTAGAATTCGATTAACCCTTTCTGTCTGTCCATCAGATTGCGGGTGATAAGCAGTGCTGAAATTCAGCTTGGTTCCTAATGCGTCCTGAAATGCCTCCCAAAATCTACTGGTGAAGATCGGGTCACGATCACTCACTATACTACTGGGAATACCATGGAGACGAACAATTTCCTTTATATATAGTCCTGCTAAGCTTGCTGCAGTCCGAGTGGATTTCACTGGAATAAAGGGAGCAGTTTTGGTTAGACGGTCCACTATAACCCAAATCGCTTCATTTCCCCTCTTGGTTCGTGGTAACCCGTCGATGAAATCCATCGATACTTGATCCCATTTCCATTTTGGTACTTCCAAAGGTTGAAGTAAACCGGCCACTTTCCTTTGATCGCTTTTGATTTGCTGACAAGTAGCACAGCGACTTACATATATCGAGATGTCTCTTTTCATCGTTTTCCACCAAAATGTTCTTTTAATATCACGGTACATCTTATTGACTCCTGGATGGATACTGAGTTTGGACTTGTGGCATTCGTCTAAAACTTCACGCTTCAGATCAGGGAAGTCTGGGACACAAATCCTGCCCTTCAATCTTATAACTTCTCTATTATCTATTTCAAAATTAGTGTCTTCCCCCTGGCATATTCTTTTGTGAATTCCTCGAAGAAACTCATCTTCAGGTTGCTTGCTCGCGATCTTCTTAAGAAGAGTAGGAGCGATAACAAGATATGCGAGAACAGCATGTCTTCTACTTAAAGCGTCTGCAACTATATTGGCTTTTCCGGGTGTATATAAGATATCTAGATCATAAGATGCCAGAAATTCCAACCAACGTTGTTGTCGAAGATTCAGATCTTTCTGAGTAAAGAGATATTTCAAAGATTTGTGGTCGGTGAATAATTCGAATTTTTCACCTATAACAGAAGGATTTATTAAGTATAAATATATGTTAAGTTAATTCGAACTTAAAATTTCTTTTAGAAAGTTGAAGGAGATTCTTACCCAGAAGATAATGTCGCCAAATCTTTAAGGCGAAAATAACAGCTAAAAGCTCCAAATCATGTGTTGGGTAGTTTCTTTCATGTGGGCGTAATTGTCTACTCGCGTAGGCAATCACCTTCCCTTTCTGCATTAACACTGCACCTACCCCATCACCACAAGCATCGGTATATACAGATAAATCCTGGTTCCCGTTGATAATCGCGAGAACAGGAGCGGTGGTTAATCTCTTCTTTAATTCCTGAAAAGCTTCATCACATTTCGGAGTCCAGTTAAATTTTGTATTCTTCATCGTTAGCTTAGTCATTGGACTAGCTATCTTCGAAAAGTCCTGAACGAACTTCCGATAATAACCTGCTAAACCCAAAAAGCTTCGAACTTCTTTCGGAGTAGTAGGTTGCTTCCAATCTAGAATAGAAGAAATCTTGCTGGGATCAACAGAAATTCCTTCTTCATTAACAATGTGGCCAAGAAATTTAACCTCTTTGACCCAAAAATGGCATTTAGAGAATTTGGCGAACAAGACGTTTCTTCTTAATATTTCCAAAACAATCCTGAGATGTTCAGAATGCTCCTCCTCAGTTTTGGAATAAATTAGGATATCATCAATAAATACAAGAACGAATTCATTCAATACTTCCCGGAACACACGAGTCATAAGATCTACGAAATATGCTGGAGCATTGGTTAGCCCGAAAGGCATGACTAACCATTCATAGAACATATTTGGACCCCTGAAAGCGGTCAAATGAACACAATCTTCGGCGATTCGTAACTGATGGAATCCCTGAGCTAGATCCATCTTCGAAAAGAAACGAGCGCCGTGAAGTTGATCAAACAGATCGTCAATTCTAGGTAGAGGAAATTTATTCTTAAGAGTCTGCTTATTGAGATCGCGGTAGTCAACACACAATCTCAAAGATCCGTCCGATTTAGCAACGAACACAACTGCTGAACCCCATTCAGAAACACTAGGACGAATTAATCCTTTGCTTAGCAGATCATTAGTTTGCTTGACTAATTCACCCTTTTCTCTGGGCGCCATCCTGCGACTTGCGTGAACTACAGGACGAGCATTTGGAATTAAGTCAATTCTGAATTCAATTTCTCGATGTGGAGGTAAGGATTTCACTTCTTCGAACACGTCTGGAAAATCTCTAACAATAGGTATAGACTCCAAACTAGGTTCAGAATATCCCAAATTATACATCAACCCTTCTCTTTTAGGACTAGGGTCCTCACAAGAAATCTCAATAAAATCTCCAGATTTGGTTTTAATCGAAATCAATCGACTGCTACAATCCAATTTGGCTTCATATTTCGCTAGCCAATCCATTCCGAGTAAAATTTCGAATTCCTTGAAATCAAGGACAAAGAGACCAATAGGGAATTGATGATAAGAATATGAGATAGGAACATCTCTACATTGAAGACAAAGATTTGCTGGGCCCCCTACTGGATTCTTTACGCATATAGGATCCTCAACGAAATCAGGCTCAAGATTTAATTCATTTACAGTTTGTTGAGAAATAAAACTATGTGTAGCACCCGTGTCAAACAAAACTCGAACAATTCTATCATAAATAGTAAGGTTACCTTCCAGAACTCCCTTCCCCTTTTCTACTTTAGAAGTTGCGGGTTGATCTTTGACTGCGTACACCTTTGCTACCTGTGCTTTCTTCATCATTGGGCAGTGCTTTACTTCATGTCCCTCCTCCTGACAAGCATAGCATTTCTTGGACTTCGCTGGAACGAATTGATTCGCTTGTTTCTTAGGCTTCGTACAACTAGTTGAGTAGTGGCCTTTCTCTTGACAATTATAGCAAGTAACATTCTCTGCTGTATTTCCCTGGTTGCTCTCCTTCTTCTTCTTACCCTGCCATGGTTTCTTGCCTCCAAACTTCCTCTTTTTCCAATTTGGATTACCCGTATTTCCTCCCTCCTTCGGGACCTCTTGTATATCCAAAGTAGCATACCTATACCCCATATCAATAAGATCAGAAAAAGGCTCTTTGACGTGGCCAGTCATTCTTTCATGGAACTTCTTATTCATCCCCCGAATAAACTTTTCATTCATCTTCAAAGGTGTGTTCACCAACTCTGGACCAAAACGAGACAATTCATTGAATTTGTTTAGATACTCCTCAAATGACAAACTCCCTTGCTTCAAGTCCATGAACTCCTGATACATACGAGAAATCCCAGCTGATGGCATATAGCGCCCCTCGAATACTTCTTTAAATTTCTCCCAAGAAAACTCGTCTTCTGGCTTATCCACAGTGACTGTCTCCCACCATGCTAAAGCTTCTTCTTGAAGTTGCCAAGAAGCTATCAGTCGCATTTGATCATTCTCCAATTTTAGCCCTCTAAAGATTCTTTCACAAGATCTGATCCATGCTTGGGCCTCAACAACAGACTCCTTGCCAGTGAACGGCTTACCACCAAGCTTCGAGAAATTCTTATATAAGTCAGCCAGATTCGGCTGATGCTGAGTAGTTAAAGCTGCTACTGCTATTGGGGGAATTTGATTAGTTGTAGCGGCATTTCCTTGACCCCTAGTTCTTCCTCTTCGTCCGCTCATCCTTACTATCTGTAATTAGTAAGAAGACAGGATTTAGATCCACGGACAATATATCTCAAGGAATATCAGCAGTAAAAAGAAATAGACTAGGAAAATTCAAGTTTCGGGTTATACTCATTCTAGGATATACTTCACCCTATCTCTAATGAGCCATCTAATGTGTTATACTCCTTAGCTAAAGTTCTTACTCAACCTTCAGCTCTGATACCAAATGTAACGATCCTGAAATCTAACGCTCGAAAATAGACATCAAATACCTTACTTGTATTCGACTGTCAGATATTCAAACGTCAAACTTCAGTTCGCCGGAGCTTATAACAACATCAGATGAATATAAACAGCGGAAATAAACTGAATATCATACATCACATCATAGATACAACATCATAATAATATCCAGTACTACATCAGAGTACTCATAATACATATTCCACACTCCAAATAAACATCATAATAGTACAACAATGATCACTAGCAAAAGTCTTCAGAGAAATGAAGACGATAGTGAATATCCATGACTAAGCACCTGGTGATCCAAAAAGCTTCCAAAATATCTTCAAAGTAAAAGTCCCCAAAATCTGATAGCTCCTAAACCCAAAATGAAACTCCAAAATCCAGCTAACACCAAAGCACGGAAAACCTGCTACTAGGCTGCCCGTGTGGAAATAATGGGCACCCAGAGTTTAGAAAGAAAACAATAAACTCCGGGTCAGTCATGGGACTGGTATGAGTAAACAAAAGTAGTTACTTTAAATAAACAGATTTTAAAAAGGAAGTCGTTCATGCTTTTGGAAAATGGAACTACCATAAGACCTCCCGCCACACACACAATGCAAACGCAGAATTGGAGGAGATTTCTTCTTATGATAGTCAAATATGCTTAATACGAGAAAATTCTTTGATATTATTACTAGTGCATAGTGTAGAAAGTCATTTCGAAAGTATAATATTAATCTTAGCCAGCATAGGTACCATTATACTATGCCTACTATAGCTACCATATTAGATGGCAGGTTCTACAACTAAAACCGTATTGGGTTCGTATTGGAAATTGGATTTCCAACAAATGGTCAGGCTAAGGAACTTCCTACCGCCGCATGGGATCGCCTCTGGCTGGACGTCCCGAGAGACAAACTGCTCTCTGCCAAACAAGGCCGGGTTACCCCTGTAACAGGTAACTCACAAATATGCCATCCCCCGGTCCTTTGGGACCTTTATCCGAGGCGCCTCGATCAAACACACAATCACAATAAATGAGATCGGAGTATCCACATAGGTTAAATACCAGGGCTCCATACCTGATACCACCCTTTTCCAGAAGGAAATGACATACCCTAAAGGGCGCGACCCTCATAACCTTGCCGCAACATTCCTGTTTCGACCATTTCCGGGGAGTGAGGTCTGACGAAGTCTCGTCCACAAAGCTACGCTTTTTCAAAAAGCCACGCTTTGGGTCAACAGATGATCAACCAATGATCACAAAGATAAATGATCAAACAAATGATCATATCGCAAATGATCAAACACTGATCATCGCACAGCAACACTCAGCATGCCACATTACCAAATTGGGATATATCGCTGATAAATTTCAACTACATAACCTCTGAGCTCGTACGTCTCATAGAAGGGTGTTAATCTAAGAGAATAAATCCTCCGCCACCAACAGAAATGTATTTGAAAGAAATCGGCTTTATATCTCAAAGTGTAATGTCAGACATGTAACCATACAAGTCTGTTCCGGGATCGAACAGAACCGAAGGCACTTCTCACGAAGCCCTTGCAATTCCGGATAACTTTCAATCACGTCCGGACTTCCCGTCACAAAAAGAGTGATATAAATCTCTATACCGGAGCAACTCAGTGCAGAGACATTCGACAGGTTGTCCTTTCATTTTCGAAAAATATCCGGTCTTCACCACCGGTCTTCAAATGCCATCCATATACGACGTATCACAAATTCGGAATGGGTTATACGACCCAAAGGTCCTTTTCCGGCTAAACTGAATAGTGATCGATAGATTCTTTTTGAAAACACGTGAATATGACAATCACAAAGATTTATATTCAGGGTTCGATGTGGGTTTCGGATAACAAACTGAAATCCGACTCCCTGTCGCATCGAAGTAAAAATGTCATTCTACGGCAAAGGGTTTTTTCACATCAATACAGAATTAAATCACAATCATAGTGCAGTATAGAGCAATCTACATTCCACAGTATCGCAACAGATATATAAATCCAGTGCATAGCAATAATTAATTTCTCAACAAATCAGAGTGAATGTGATTAATAAATTAACCACCTAATTACCTTCATAATTTCTAATTTGATAATTAATTATCCTTTAAATTAATCAATTTTTTTTTTATTTACAAGATAATTACAAATTATTAATGGTTTAATCATTATGTAATCATTATAAATAATTCTCGTTTTAAGTTAAAAATTTAGATATTTGATTTACTCTTCAAATATTTTATCAAATTAATTTCTTAAACAAATTTACTTTAAAAATTTAAGCCTTAAAAATACTTTATTTATTTCAGAGAATTATTTCCAAAGAAAACAATTTTCAACATTTTCACAAAAACTTAAATCTTTACTGTTTTGACCTGACCCGAGACTGCTTCTAGTCGCACGCGAGAAAATCTCGCGTTTGCTTCGAGTTTTACAGGAATTCAACCCGAGCGCTATAATTTTTTCGAAATTTTGTTTAAGTTTTAAAACCCTCCCGATATCACACTAAAATGGCTCGAGCCTGCCTTCGAGTTCCCACCTCCATTCCTCGAGCAGTGCTTCGAGTCGCATCTGCCTCCTCCCCAACATTACAACTGACACCATCAACCCCCTGTACACGTGCACAACCCATCGCCAACCTTCTGGCGAACTTCGCTAGCTCCGGCAAGTCATAGTCGATCTCCCCATCGACCTCAAGTCATCGAACAACTCGATCAGTCCCTCATTCAAAATCGAGCATAGCTCGAGAGACTCGAACCCAGACTCCCACCACCAATTCGTTTCGCCGACACGACGCCGACCATCTGAAGCCATGAAACTCCGGCCCAAGCACGACAACACCCCAAGCCATCATCCCCCGAGTTCATGTGACGCTCGATCAACTCAAGAGGGCGCAATCCTCTTTTTACTGAACACGTTCAAAACTGGAACTAAAACCCTAAAACGATCTCGAATCCAAGATTTACGAATTTATAAATTATGCTAGTATTTTTCTTGTAATCTCGTACCTCTCATCTATCCCTGACAATGAACTCGAGACCCACCATCGTTTGGATCACCAGAATTTGTTAAAAGTTCATATTATGATCACGGTCCATTTCCAGAGGAATGCCCAATGGAAAAATAAAATTTTTGTTTCTAAAATTATTATTTTTAGAGAGGATTCAAATAGTATTGCTGAGATAAAAATTTGTGAAGTTCGAAAATTTGCAAATTTTGAATTGCGACTGTGTTTCATAATCCCAGGAAGAAGACTATATGTCATTGCTTTAATCAATTACTGGAACTTAGTATAGGTTTCTTTTTCTATTTTAAACCAAACTTCAATTTGTTCTTCTTTTTTTTCTATTCACAGAAGAAATGGAGGAAGAGAATGATTTGAATTGGAGCTTGATATGGTTTACTTTTGTAAACCTGATACTAAAAAACTCTGTTTCCAGTAAAAGAAACCATATGATCTTGCTACAATTTTTTTTTTTTGTTACTGAAACACAATGCATAACAACCTGTTCACAAGCAAGTGTCTTTCAACATTCATTCAGGCATTCAAACAGCAGCAAGTGATTGAATAAAACAGGGGTTTACTCACATAGATATATTGATGACCAGAGATGTTTTCTGGGTTGAAACTGCAGTTTGATCTGCCCTTAAACTTCCTCTGATTCTTTTTATTTTTGTTTGTTGAATGACCTTCAGTTTGAAAATATAGTGGAGTTTATATTTTTTTCTTTCTTGCTTCCTGACTTTGCTTTATTTCTTTCCTTTTGAACGAACTGGAATGAGATATATTGATGTATAAAAGAAAACAATGCAGGCTGAACAAGATACAAATTGTACTTTTCTTTTTATTCATTTGTACATTCGTAACCAGAGATCTTTTATAAATATGGTGGCTGATATGATTTTATTCCTTGCTTGAGAAGATAGCATTAAATGCTCATGTTCCCACCTTGGTTTACATGAACTTCTATTTTATTTTCCAAGTACAAATTTCTTTTGTTTTGTCTAAAGATATTTTCTTACATGTATCTTCCTACTACCTCTCTCATTTTCATATACTCACGGCAACATGTTGTTTGAATTTGTAGATATATTTTTGTTTGTATTTCATTTCACTTCATATATTTATTTATTTTTTTCTCTAACTTAAAACTCAATTCAATATACTTGTATATATATTTATACATATAAGATGTTCAAATTCAAGTGATTTTCGATTCAAAAGAAACTGGAATTTTATTCATTTTAAATCAACACCTTATTTTATTTATTTTAATTTAAACTTTTCAATTTTTTTTAAATTACCAAAATTTTAAATAAATTACTAAATCAAATTTAATAAAATCGGGGATGTTACATTGCAGTTATTGATTTGTTTGATGATTGGATGTGATATTAGATATAGTAGGATATATCTATATATATATAGCAATATATACATATTGGCATATGTATATATTGGATTGATGATTTCCCGCCTCGTATAGCGGATGAGACCCTATTGCGCCGTTAGTAAGCGGATTTTTATAAAAACCCATATACCGCGATATTCCACCTCGAAGTGGAATGGTATTGTGCTAACATCTGTGGATGCAGGGAAACAGGTTGGAGGGATCCGACTGGATTCCTCACCAGTATTTATTTATTTACAGATATATTGATATAGATCTGTTATCATATTGATATATGATATTGACTGTTGTGATGGACTAATTGATGTGTTGCATCATCGGATTCAAGTTTTAAAAATAACGACTTTTAATTTAAAAGGATTTGTAAAGTGATCTTTGAAATTATACGTTTTATTAAATTTTTGAAGTGATTTATTTTAAATAAATAAACATTCAAATTTTAAAGTTATAAAAGTTGAGATCTTTGTGAAATATAACCGAAAAGTGATTTTTGAAATAAATAGTTGATTTATTTATAAAATGGTTTAAATTGAGTTTTTCACAGTATTATAAACGGTCTATTTAAAGGATTTAAAAAGTCGATATTTATAAATCTAAAACATTTGAATTTTAAACGAGCTTTGTAAGTGTTAGAACAAGATGAAAAAAAAATTAGTGAGTGAATGAAATTTATAAATTATGAAGTATAAATTGAGTAGATGTGTAGAATAAAAGATTTATAAGTGATAAACTTATAAATTAGAGTGTTGCACTTAGATGGAATAGGAATAGCATTGGCTAATAAAATGATTTTGCAAGTTGAAATTGTTATGAAGTATGAGCGTGATTTCTAAACGTTGTTTTATAAATCCAAAACCAATTGAAACTGATAAGTTAAACATAGAAGTTAAATAAAGGAGATATATCCGCGATTTTGGATAGTGAATAATTATTGAAATATAAATGTGGAGAAAAGATTGAAATGTGGTTAGTGAAGTATATTCACGATTTTGGACAGTGAATATATTTTAAGTAAAATGGATATGGTTTTGGGAAAGTAATATTTAAGATGAAGTTAATTGTTTTAACGATGTTTTAAAATGATTAAATATCGAAATCATAGATTTCAACATTCATTGTTGAAATAGACGTTTTCGAGAAGTAGAAGGAAATGGTGGGCTATAACACTGTTGTTATAGTAAATGATTTCCAAAAGGAAATGTTTTATGTAGTATTGGGATTTATATATCTATCTTAAATCCGAATCCCTATACTAGTGATTTTGAGTCGTCGTAACGATGTTTTACGTAACATTCGTTTTGACTCAAATTGATGTTGTTATAGAAAATAGATTTCCTTAAAGAATGAAATATATACTTAATTTGATTTAAGTATATCGGATATTTTTCAAGTGTTGAAAATAAAAGATTTGTGAAATACTTATTATTAGATAAGTATGGAAATGCTTTTCCAAAATGAAATGAAACGTTTTGAGATTTTATCTTCTTAAAGATAAAATGAAATTGAATATTTGAAATCGATTTGAGAATCGTATATCAGTAGATATTTTGGAAATAAATTCACTATGGAATTTAGAAAAGAAAAGGAAACTGTTTAGAAAAATAAACGTTGATTTATTTTTGAAGTGTGGAAATTTTATATCTAGTAAAGATATTTTTTGAAGATGAAATAATTTGGAAAATTATTTGGAATCTGATGATGTTGCGCATCTTTATTGATAGTTAAATAACCGACTATCAATAATTACCTTGAGTAGGTATTTGTTGTGAATTGGATGAATTTGAATGCCACACTTATTTTTAAATAAGCGCTCACTATTCGGGTTAGCCGGGAAAGGACCATGGGGTCGTATAACCCATTCCGAATATGTGATACGTCGTTATGAATTGCATTCGAAGACCGGTGTTGAAGACCGGATATTTTTGAAAACGGAAGGATTACCGTCGAGTTACTCTACATCGGCTGATCTCCGATTTAGAGGTTTTATCACCCTTAGTGACGGGAAGTCCGGACGTGATTAGAAATTTATCCGGAAATGCAAGGGCTTCGTGAGAAGTGCCTTCGGTTCTGTTCGATCCCGGAACAGACTTGTATGGATTGTGTGTCTGACGTTACAATTTGAGATATAAAGCCGATTTCTTTCAAATACATTTCTGTTGGTGGCGGAGAATTTATTCTCTTAGCTTAACACCCTTCTCTAAGACGTACGAGCTCAGAGGTTATGTAGTTGAAATTTATCAGCGATATATCCCAATTTGGTAACGTGGCATACTGAGTGTTGCTGTGAAATGATCAGTGTTTGATCATTTGCGATATGATCATTTGTTTGATCTTATATCTTTGTGATCATAGGTTGATCATTTGTTTGACCCGAAGCAGGGCTTTTTGAGAAAGCGTAGCTTTGTGGACGAGACTTCGTCGAGCCTCACACCCCGGAAATGGTCGAAACAGGAAGGATGCGGCAAGGTTCTAGGGAGTAGCGCCCCTTAGTGTATGTCATTCCTTCTGGATAAAGGTGGTATCATGGTATGGAGCCCAGATACTTAACCTCTGTGGTTACTGCATTATTATTATCTATGTGGTTTGTTGCGAATCGGAGATCCTCGGGAAGATCGGTGACGATCGGGGGATGGCATACGCGTGTCAGTAGTTACCTATTTTTGCAGAGGTAACCCGGCCTTGTGTTGGCAGAGATCCGGTTAGGTTCTCGGGTCGTCTATTCCAGGGACGTACCCATCGTGGATAGGAAGTTCCTTAGCCTGACCATTTGTTGGAAATCCAAAGAAACAATACGAGCCTTTACGATTTCAATTGTATAACCTGTCTCCTCAGGAGGCAGCTATAGCAGGCATAATATAATGGTACCTATGCTGGCTAAGATTTATATTATACTTTCGAAATGTTTTCCACTATGCACTAATAATAATATCAAAAAGGATTTGATTTTTTTGCGTAGTAAGCATCTTTGACTAACATAAGAAGAAATCTCCTCCAAGTCTGCGTTTGCATTGTGTGTGTGGTGGGAGGTCTTATGGTAGTTTCATTTTCCAAAAACATTGCGAATTTACTTTAAAATTATCCTGTTGCTTATTTTAAAGAATAACTGTTTTACGATCTCACACCAGTCACCATGACTGACTCGGAGTTTATTGTTCCCTTCTAAACTCTGGGTGCCCACCAATTTCCACACGGGCAGCCTAGAGTTATATTATCAGGATATTCTGGATATTCTGGAGCTTTGGAGATAAGCTGGATGACGAGACGTAGTATCTGTATCTGATAGTATTTATTCCGCTATGTATTCTGTATGAGGACAAGTTTATAAAACTGTCCATTGTTGTATATTGACTCTGATGATTGATGTATGTATAAACTGATATAGTTCTTTGTTTTAAAAGATTACTGATTATCTATTATATTTTGTTCCGCTGCGATGTGTAAGATCCTGATATTGTTTTCTGTTCTGATGTTGTTCGGTTGTTGTTCTTCTTCTTCTACTCTTTTCTTCTTCTTCTGCCTTTTTCTTCTTTTTAAAACCCTCACTATTGGAGTTTCCGGCACTCGATTGCTCGGCAGTCGATAAAGTGAGTATCGATGTCGAATTTTCGAAAGTCGAAAATTTCGGTATGTGACAGCTTGTTGCATACGCTCAATGCAATCGTGTTTCCTACAAAAACGGATTTATCTTAGTTTTATTTATTCGAGGACGAATAAAAAGATAAGTGTGGGGGTATTAAATGTGCACGTAAAAGTGTATATTTATACCCACATATTTAATCTTATTTTAATTAAATAATGAGCATATTAGGGTATTTTACATGTTTAAACCAAAATTTAAATTATTTTCAAATCATCATTTATTCATCTTCATATGAAGGCAAAATGGTCATTTTTGTGTATGATTTAATTTGATAAAAATTTACTTGCATATTTTAATGTTGTTTTGTAGAAATTTGGATGGAAAATAGAAGAAGTCTTCAAGGAAATATGCATGTACAAGAGAAGAAGGCAAATGAAGATGGATATAAATGAATTCATGTAATTATGAAAGACCACACCTAACCACTTACCATGATCTACTATTAAGAGCTAATGCACATGCTAGTGGGGATTAAAAGCACATGCACACTTAATGGAGGTCAATTACTTGCTAAAGATAACTTGGAGGCCACACTTCCCAAGGGGCATTTTGGATAGTCCCCTAAAATATAAATTAGAGTTGTAGGCATGTATAAAAATCCTTTATGTTTCATGTAGAGAGCTCTTGCCACCTTCTCTTTAGTTTAGTTGTAGCATGTAAACATAAACTCTCTTTTTTAATGGCTTCTTAGCCTTTACTTATGCTATTTATTTTTATGCAATTTTAATACATGTTCTTTTCTTTGTTGTTTCTTTTATGTTAGTAATGTAGATCTCTTTATTTTATGCAAGTAGATTAGCTTTTAGTTTATTTGAATTAGCTCTTTTTTTCTCTTGTTTATGTTTATGCTGCAATCTACATATGTTGAAATGATAACAAACATGAGAAGCTAAACCCTTCCAATTTAGGAGTAATGAAGCTCTCTTAATCATGTAGATTCAACATATTTGCTAATTTAAGATGTGACGACCCGGAATTTTGGACATTTGAAATTTGAATATTTAATTGATTTTAAATATTTAAAAGTTAATTTCTAACTTGAATTTCAAATGCCACTATTTATTGAGTGATTTAATTATTTAATTAAATAATTGGAAATTGGGTAAATGGTTGAATCTGAAATTTTAAGCTTGTTAAAAATAATTTGAAGGCTTGTAAAATTTATTTTAATAATACTGAAGGTGATAGAACTTTTTAAATTGAATTTAAAAGTGGTTTGTTCAGTTTTAAAAATATATCGCTTAAATTGATATTCAAAATAGCCTTCCGAGGCATAGTCTCAGATTTCGACGAAACCAGTTCCATTAGATCCGTAATATTGTATTATTATCGGATTTCAATTTTCGTTATGTTTGGGGTTGTCGTGTGATCGTACGATAGGTAAACGCGTTGAAACTTATATCGAAAATTTAATAATAACTGGGTCCAAAAAGCTATCTTCTCCATATGATCGAATTAGGACTCGAAACCTTTTTCATTGCGTTTGGAATAGGGGTATAACAATATAAACGCCTAGCGACACGCCTCGAATAGGAGGTTGAGATTTTGGGTTGCAAATTCAAGAGGATTTAAATTTGAAATTTAAATATGAAATATATGGTGTTTGACTGGTCAAAATATTCTCATCAGCTGCCTTTCTTTCAAATCAAAACTTTATTCCTTCACTTCAGAACACCATAGCCGACCTCCTCTGTAACAAGCCACCCTAGCAACCTAATCTTGTCTCCTTTTCTAGTTCAAGCACGCAACCCTTTTTCGTTTAATAATAAGACCGAACTTCTTCTTTTAAACGAAAATCAAACGAAGAAAAGAAATGGTCGCGCTCTCTCTTTTCCCAATTCGAATCAGAGAATCGTGTTTCCTTTCTCTAATCTTCGTTCGATTCTTGGAAACCGTATGCGTAGAAAAAAAAAGAAGAAGGAAACCGCGCTC
This sequence comes from Allium fistulosum, assembly GCA_030737815.1. Taxonomy (NCBI): domain Eukaryota; kingdom Viridiplantae; phylum Streptophyta; class Magnoliopsida; order Asparagales; family Amaryllidaceae; genus Allium; species Allium fistulosum. Next base: position 159,806,245 of record CM060905.1, read on the forward strand.
GAGTTGTCAGAAGGAGTCTCCACCAGCTAGAGGCGAAGTTGAAGGCTCGATTCGAGCGACGCGTGGAAGTAGAGTGGCGATGCAGGAGTTGTCGAAGTCTATTTTGTCCAGTTCTAGGACCGTGCGCAGGCGTGAGCACGCGAGTGGGTTGCGCGGTTAAGAGGCTGTCGCTATTTTCTGATGGGTCTGAGCTCATATGTTAGGAGGAGATGATCTAGAGTTTCGAAAGGGATATGGCTGGCATGGTCGGAGTTGATTCCAGCAAAGCGGTGGCAGATTGGTATCGGGCATGCATGAATTTGGGGGAGGGGAAGCAGGCGGTTGGAAGGAGAAGAGAAGGGTTGTGTCTTGGGCCAGATTTGTTTAAGGTATGGGCTGTGTCTTTGAAAACAAAAATAGTTATAAAATGTGTTCTAAAATAAATATACAGTGAAGTATTTTAATGCAGTTTATATATATATATATATATCTTCATTTAAAAATATATATAGATAAATAGAAATATATTTTCATTTAAAGGGATATTGATTATAAACAGTTTGAAATTTGAAAGGTAAAGCAAATATACATATATTTTTTTAAACCACTAGTTTAATTCTAAAAATAATTTAGTATGGATTAATTTATTAGTTAATTAAATGGTAATTTATTTGGTTGATTAGTTTTAAATGTTAATTAACCTTATAATGTTATACAAGGTCTAAAATCTTAAAGATAACAAGCCGGTGTGGATGGGATTTGCAAATCAAAGGTGAGTTAATCTCACTCATCTGGGTTTTTTTTTTAAAAATTAAATGGTTAAATTTAAATATTTGGTGAATAATTGAATTGATTGGTTGTGGTATATTATATATAGTAGTGTATATATATATATATTGGAGTGATTGATTTCCCGCATTATATAGCGGATGAGACCCTATGCGCCACATAATAGCGGATGATATTTTATAAACCCATATACCATGATATTCCACCTCGAAGTGGAATTGGTATTGTGCTAACTTCTGTGGATGCAGGGAAACAGGTTGGAGGGATCCAACTGGATTCCTCAAATTTATTTAGACTCTTCTAATAATTTTGTGTTATGATTATTTGATATTCTGTGATGAATTATACTGATAATAGGAAATGTTGGATGCTATGGTTTGATTTAAAATATTTTGGTATACTGAGTTATCTAAATCTATAGAAGTGGATTTTTGAAAAGAAAATAAAAGAGTAAATTTTCAAGTAAAATAATTATAGAGAATTTGAATAAATTTAAGAATGAATTGGAAAAGAATATAAGTGATTTTAAAATCCTAATAAATAAATTCCGAGCATGGGAAAAGAGGATTTTGAGCAAACAGAGAAATAATGGAAATTTAAACTTAAGTGATATTATTTAAAGTAATAAAGAATTTACTTTAAAATTCAAGGTTTTAAATTTATTTAAAAAGGATAAAGAAGGAATTTGGAAAAAAATATGAAATTGGTATTTTCAAATAAAAAGGGTTTTAAATCATAATAAAGAAATAAAATCGGAAGTTAATGGGTTTTGAAATAAATTGAGTAAGTAAAGGGATTTATTTCAAAATGGAGAAATTTGGAAATCAATTTGAAATTGATTTAAGTGTATAAAAGTGGGATCTTAAAAGAGAAGTGAGACTATGGAATTTATAAACTGGGTTTATAAAGGTGAAGTAATATATCAGTGGATATTTGGAAAAATAAATTCACAATGGGAATTTATTAAGGGAATGGGTAAATTTGATTAAAAATAAATAGTGATTTATTTTTAAAAGATGTGAAAGAGGGGTGTATTTCCCTGGATAGCCAAGTACGTTTTCAAAGCAAAATTTTAAGTATAAGTTAAAAGTTTTAAAGTTGATTTTAAAAGAATGTTTTTGGGAAATTATTATTTAAGTTGTTAAATTTTAAAGGTAGATATTTTGAAAGGTTTGACTTGTATTATGATTTTAAAGATAATTATTAATATTTATATTTTATAAAATAGTTTTATTTTAAAGATAGTTTGGTTAAAGTTTATTTTAAAAACTTGTATGGAATTTCATAATCTCTTATTTTAAATTTAGTTTGGCTTCACTTTTATTTTAAATATTCTTAAAGTATATATCTTTGAATAAAGTATTAAAGTAGTTCTAATTTAAATGTTTTGTTTAAAGTATATTTTATAATATAGTGTTTTAAATTATTTATAAAAAATCTAAAGTGATTGTACTTGGTGATTCCAGTAGAGATAGAAAATATTTGGGGAATTTACACCGTGAGAGAAAGGTGGTTTTTGAAACAATTTTCAAAAGGGTTGAAAATGGAAATATATCTTGCGAAGATATTTGTGAGGTAAATAAATAATTTGGAAAATTATTTATTGTTTGATGGATGTTTGTGAATGTTAATTGATAGTTAAATCACCGACTATCAATATTGGCCAATGCGCTGATCGTTTCGAAGAGACCGAGATCGGGATTTATTTTCCGAAAACCACTTCGATCCGATTTGTACGTTTTCGTCGGGAAACGAGTTTGGAATCAAAGATGGAGCAGTAAAGTGCAAGAGCTAGTCGCTACTAATCCTGAGGGTGATTCCAAAATGGATGTAGTAGGAATAGTGCCTTCGGTTCTGTTCGAACCCAGAACGGACTTGTATGGATGAATGCTTTCGGAACATCGTCAGGTGGACGGTGGGCATTCTAAGTGATATGTTCTAAAAAGGTAACGCTTAGCCTCGAGCCTCATCAATCGGGAATGACTGAAAATCAGGGGTTACGCAGCAAGACTATGTGGGTCGCGCCCATTAGGTTGAGGTCATCCCTGTCTAGATGTCCCTTTTTATTTCGGCTGTGTGGGCGGTTGCTGATCCCAACCGTGGGGTGATCTTACTCGGAATTATCCAGTAAGGGGTAGTTCCGATCTTGTGTTGCAGGGGATTGGGAGTGATCCTCGGTACGCTGATCTAGACCAGGTACTGTGATAGGTGGTGCTCCAGTGCCAAGTCATTAGTTGGAAATCCATTCTCCCTACGTGCCTTTACGGTTTTGTTTGTATACCTATTAGCTGGAATTTAATAGATGTAACAATTTCGGCTATTTGAATAAGTATTTGTATATAGACACTATTATAATATCAGAGGATTTTGATAAAAAGTGTTTTGGCTATCGTAAGGTAAAACCCGACATGTTTATTTGTGGCGTGGTCTTACGAGATGCTTTTGATTTCAAAGGGTTTTGAAACTTTAATAATCCAATTGAGTGTGATTTCTCACGCTGGTTTTCCAGACTGACTCGGATGTTATTTTATTATAATGCTCGGGTCAGACTGAGTATTACAGATACAGGATAGGATGCTGTGGAGCACAGGAGACGAGCTGGATGGCGAGACGTATCACCCGTATTTGTTGTATTCCGCTGTGTATCATAAGTGGTATAGTCATCTTGTGAGGACAAGTTATTATAACTGTCCTGAATTGTGATGTTGATTGTATTGTACTCTGATGTTGTATTCTGATGATGTATGTATAAACAGATATAGTTTCTTTCTGTAAAGATCAGTTATTATCTATTATATTTTAATCCGCTGCGATGTGAGATTCTGATGTTGTTTTCTATTTTTTTTCTTCTACCCTCTTCTTCTTTAACCCTGATGGTTCGTATTTCTGTTCATTTTGAGTCGATATGTTGGAGAATAGTGTCGATTCAAGGGGTACGGGTTTGAGGGCTATTACACTTGGTATCAGAGCTGAAGGTTAAGCGAGAACCTTGGCTCTGGTGGGGATTACTCATTTGAAATAGAGTCCATAGTACTCTATAATGAGTTTGAGTGTAATAATAGATATGAGCGTGTATTTGTTAGTGAATATAAAAGTTGTTTTTATATTGTGTTGACTTATCGGTTGAGTGTTTATGGATTCTGATCGATATGTGGGATGTCATGTCATCGATAGGGGTTTCTAAACTCTTAAACAAGATAAACTGACACAGTATTGTTTTAAAATAGGGTAAATGAAATAATTTTACCCAAATTATTTTTGTATATGAAAGAAATAAATTTTAGTAATTATATATATATATGGTTGCTTTGTTGTTAGGGAGTGATAATATTAAATTATTATCACTATTGTGAGAAAATTGAACAAGAAATTGAAATCATAACTAAAAGCTAAGATACAAATTCATATACAAATGGGATTTGTAAACGTAAATTGTAAATGTGATTTATAATTTGAAATAGAATTCCAGAGAAATATTTGAAAATAAATTAAGATGAAAATTCCAGAGTAATTTTTGAATACGAATTGGATGGATTTGAGATTTGGAATTTTTGGAAAAAGTTTAAATTCCTTTGGTTTGAAAATGGTTTTCAAAAGCTTTGGAGAATGAATGGTGATAGTATTTGAGAAATATTTGGAATTGGATTTGAAATCTAGTGAGATTTGGGATTTAAAATATTTGGAGGGCTTTTAAAGAGATAAAAGCATTTAACTCTCTTTGGGTCGCTAGAAAATAACTTCGGTGATGACTGCAGCATCATCGATGTTCATTTTCGAGTTTTTAGGAGAGGAATTGCTACCAAATTGTTTTAAATTGGAATTGTTTGCAAAAGTTGGGTTTGATTTTAGAGATGCAAAGGATTTTGGATATAATTGAGTTCAAAGGTGATTTTGAAATGTTGAAGTTTTGGTTCGGTAAAACCCCTTTGTTTTTTTGAAATATTTAAGAGATTGTTGGAAACTCTGTAGTTGGTTTAAATGTTTTGGAATGATTAAAGAATTGTTTAAAATTCTGAAGGTATATTGAAAATGTTTAAGTAATGAGTTTAAACTCTGGAGGTTTAACTAAAAGTGTTTATGGATTATATACAGGTTTGGAAACTTATAAGTTTGGAAATTTCCTGGAATGGAATTAACCCGTAAAAAGGTAAATAAAAGTAAGTGTGAAAACAAAATGAGTTGGAAGGTAAGCCAATTAATTGAAGTAAATTAAGAGAAGTTGGCAAATGTAGTTAAATTTGGAAAACTTATAAAAGTTTAAAATTTAAATTGAATTGGGTGTGATTAAATATAGTTAAATAAAAGTGAATTTAAAGAGAAGTCTAAGGAAATTAAGTAAAATGGATAATTAAGTAAAAAGTTATAAGTTGGAAAAAAAATTATTATGAATAGACAAATGAATTTACATTTGTAAGTAAGTAAAATGGATAATTAAGTAAAAAGTTATAAGTTGGAAAAAAAATTATTATAAAATAGACAAATGAATTTACATTTGTAAGTAAGTAAAATGAAAGTTGAATATTGGAATTAAAATTTAATTATGTTGAATTATGTGGAATGGGAAAATTAGTCAGGTTAGACTAATTAAAATAAAGTATTGAAATTAAGATTAGTAAGTACTAATTGATTCATGTGAGTAAGCACATGAGTTGGAAATTTTATAATGGAATGATATTTAATGTAGATTGGGTGAAGTAAAGAAAAGTGAAGTCGAAAGATGAATTGAATTCAAGTAAAAATTGAAAATGAAAATCTGGATGAAATTGAGAAAAAGTATCGAGATTTGAAATTAATTAGCAAATTGAAGTAAATTGAATCTATTTGGAATTGGAATCCAAATTAATTAAATATAGAAAGAAAAAAAACCAAGTGATAAAGTGAAGTTGTAAAATTTAAGTTTGGAAATAAATCCATTGGGATTTAAATAAATTAGTAGTGAGACTAATTAAAGAAATGATTATTTGAATATGGGTTGAGATAAAGGTAAATAGAATTCAATATCTAAAATAAAGGTGTGTGAAATGATAATTGTAAATAAGTGTATGGGAATCAAAATAAATGTGAATAAAATAAAAGAGAATTGATATAGCTAATAATCAATTGAAATTCATACGTAGGATGTACGTATATTATTTTATTCGCATAGTGGTTTGATCCAGATTCGAGCACATAATTTCGAGATAGTTATACCGATCTGAGTTAGGATTTTTCACTCAATTTTCGACGGCGAACCCTAGATATGGATTTTGATTGATTCTGGATATTCTCTATCATAGTTTGTGGCTATGCAAGGAGAATGACGGTTTCTGATCAAGAAACCAGAACTGAGTCCGCACTAGGATGTCGGGTGGATGATACTAGTTCGGAAATGAAATTGTGTGATCGAGTAAGCGATCAGATTTGGTATTGCGTACGGATGATATATGTGCATCGTACGGGCTTAAGTAAAGTAGATATTGAAAATTTTGAAAGGAAGTGAATAAAATGATTTTGGATTCTGTGATTGACATTATTGCTTAGTAGGATACAGGTAATTAAAGGCAAAAGGAAAATTGATTTTTGATTTCAGAAGATAAATTGAAATTTGCTCGGAAAAGGTATGTGTTTAAATTTCTGTATGAAAATTGATGACTTCCTTGTCTAGCCACTTGGCTTTTTGTTTTCTTTTGAAATTTGGGGGCCCGTAGAGGCATTTTGTAGTTGTACCGAGCTAGCTGCGCAAAGGAGACGCTGGCAAAAAATTTCGAAAATTTTGGGAGTTAGGAAAATTTTGATAATTCAAAATTTGGTTTTAAATTTAAATTTGAATTGTTAAGTAAGTAATATTGTTTGGGACTTATGGATAACTTTGAAAGGTTAGAAAGAGGGTTAGTGTGTCTTTTATAAAAAGATTTGTTTTGACAAGTTGTTAAAAACTATTTGGGTTGAGGAAATAGTTAATGGGTTATGGATCATTCTCCTTAACTAGCAATTTCGGGGACGAAATTCTTTTAAGGGGGGAGGAATGTGACGACCCGGAATTTTGAACATTTGAAATTGGAATATTTAATTGATTTTAAATATTTAAAAGTTAATTTCTAACTTGAATTTCAAATTCCACTATTTATTGAGTGATTTAATTGTTTAATTAAATAATTGGAAATTGGGTAAATGATTGAATCTGAAATTTTAAGCTTGTTAAAAATAATTTGAAGGCTTGAAAAATTTATTTTAATAATACTGAAGGTGATAGAACTTTTTAAATTGAATTTAAAAGTGGTTTGTTCAGTTTTAAAAATATATCGTTTAAATTGATATTCAAAATAGCCTTCTGAGGCACAGTCTCGGATTTTGACGAAACTAGTTCCATTGGATCCGTAATATAGTATTATTATCGGATTTCAATTTTCGTTACGTTTGGAGTTGTCGTGTGATCGTACGATAGGTAAACGCGTTGAAACTTATGTCGAAAATTTAATAATAACGGGGTCCAAAAAGGTATCTTCTCCATACGATCGAATTAGGACTCGAAACCTTTTCCATTGCGTTCGGAATAGGAGTATAACAATATAAATGCCTAGCGGCACGCCTCGATAGGAGGTTGAGATTTTGGGTTGCAAATTCAAGAGGATTTAAATTTGAAATTTAAATATGAAATATATGGTGTTTGACTGGTCAAAATATTCTCATCAGCTGCCTTTCTTTCAAATCAAAACTTTATTCCTTCACTTCAGAACACCATAGCCGACCTCCTCAGTAACAAGCCACCCTAGCAACCTAATCCTGTCCCCTTTTCTAGTTCAAGCACGCAACCCTTTTTCGTTTAATAATAAGACCGAACTTCTTCTTTCAAACGAAAATCAAACGAAGAAAAGAAATGGCCGCGCTCTCTCTTTTCCCAATTCGAATCAGAGAATCTTTTTCCTTTCTCTAATCTTCGTTCGATTCTTGGAAACCGTATGCGTAGAAAAAGAAGAAGAAGGAAATCGCGCTCGAGTTGTCAGAAGGAGTCTCCACCAGCTAGAGGCGAAGTTGAAGGCTCGATTCGAGCGACGCGTGGAAGTAGATTGGCGATGCAGGAGTTGTCGAAGTCTATTTTGTCCAGTTCTAGGACCGTGCGCAGGCGTGAGCACGCGAGTGGGTTGCGCGGTTAAGAGGCTGTCGCTATTTTCTGATGGGTCTGAGCTCATATGTTAGGAGGAGATGATCTAGAGTTTCGAAAGGGATATGGCTGGCATGGTCGGAGTTGATTCCAGCAAAGCGGTGGCAGATCGGTATCGGGCATGCATGAATTTGGGGGAGGGGAAGCAGGCGGTTGGAAGGAGAAGAGAAGGGTTGTGTCTTGGGCCAGATTTGTTTAAGGTATGGGCTGTGTCTTTGAAAACAAAAATAGTTATAAAATGTGTTCTAAAATAAATATACAGTGAAGTATTTTAATGCAGTTTTTATATATATATATCTTCATTTAAATATATATATATATATAGATAAACAGAAATATATTTTCATTTAAAGGGATATTGATTATAAACAGTTTGAAATTTGAAAGGTAAAGCAAATATACATATATATATATATATATTTAAACCACTAGTTTAATTCTAAAAATAATTTAGTATGGATTAATTTATTAGTTAATTAAATGGTAATTTATTTGGTTGATTAGTTTTAAATGTTAATTAACCTTATAATGTTATACAAGGTGTGAAATCTTAAAGATAACAAGCCAGTGTGACTCGGATTTGCAAATTAAAAATCAAAGGTGAGTTAATCTCACTCATCTGGGATTTTTTTAAATTTAAATGGTTAAATTTAAATATTTGGTTGAATGATTGAATTGATTGGTTGTGGTATATTATATATAGTAGTATATATATATATATTGGAGTGATTGATTTCCCGCATTATATAGCGAATGAGACCCTATGCGCCGCATAATAGCGGATGATATTTTATAAACTCATATACCGTGATATTCCACCTCGAAGTGGAATTGGTATTGTGCTAACTTCTGTGGATGCAGGGAAACAGGTTGGAGGGATCCAACTGGATTCCTCAAATTTATTTAGACTGTTCTAATAATTTTGTGTTATGATTATTTGATATTCTGTGATGAATTATATTGATAATGGGAAATGTTGGATGCTATGGTTTGATTTTAAATATTTTGGTATACTGAGTTATCTAAATCTATAGAAGTGGATTTTTGAAAAGAAAATAAAAGAGTAAATTTTCAAGTAAAATAATTATAGAGAATTTGAATAAATTTAAGAATGAATTGGAAAAGAATATAAGTGATTTTAAAATCCTAATAAATAAATTCCAAGTATGGGAAAAGAAGATTTTGAGCAAACAGAGAAATAATGGAAATTTAAACTTAAGTGATATTATTTAAAGTAATAAAGAATTTACTTTAAAATTCAAGGTTTTAAATTTATTTAAAAAGGATAAAGAAGGAATTTGGAAAAAAATATGAAATTGGTATTTTCAGATAAAAAGGGTTTTAAATCATAATAAAGAAATAAAATCGGAAGTTAATGGGTTTTGAAATAAATTGAGTAAGTAAAGGGATTTATTTCAAAATAGAGAAATTTGGAAATCAATTTGAAATTGATTTAAGTGTATAAAAGTGGGATTTTAAAAGAGAAGTGAGACTATGGAATTTATAAACTGGGTTTATAAAGGTGAAGTAATATATCAGTGGATATTTGGAAAAATAAATTCACAATGGGAATTTATTAAGGGAATGGGTAAATTTGGTTAAAAATAAATAGTGATTTATTTTTAAAAGATGTGAAAGAGGGGTGTATTTCCCTGGATAGCCAAGTACGTTTTCAAAGCAAAATTTTAAGTATATGTTAAAAGTTTTAAAGTTGATTTTAAAAGAATGTTTTTGGGAAATTATTATTTAAGTTGTTAAATTTTAAAGGTAGATATTTTGAAAGGTTTGACTAGTATTATGATTTTAAAGATAATTATTAATATTTATATTTTATAAAATAGTTTTATTTTAAAGATAGTTTGGTTAAAGTTTAATTTAAAAACTTGTATGGAATTTCATAATCTCTTATTTTAAATTTAGTTTGGCTTAACTTTTATTTTAAATATTCTTAAAGTATATATATTTGAATAAAGTATTAAAGTAGTTCTAATTTAAATGTTTTGTTTAAAGTATATTTTATAATATAGTGTTTTAAATTATTTTTAAAAAAAATCTAAAGTGATTGTACTTGGTGATTTCAGTGGAGATAGAAAATATTTGGGGAATTTACTCCGTGAGAGAAAGGTTGTTTTTGAAACTGTTTTCAAAAGGGTTGAAAATGGAAATATATCTTGCGAAGATATTTGTGAGGTAAATAAATAATTTGGAAAATTATTTATTGTTTGATGGATGTTTGTGAATGTTAATTGATAGTTAAATCACCGACTATCAATATTGGCCAATGCGCTGATCGTTTCGAAGAGACCGGGATCGGGATTTATTTTCCGAAAACCACTTCGATCTGGTTTGTACGTTTTCGTGGGGAAACGAGTTTGGAATCGAAGATGGAGTAGTAAAGTGCAAGGGCTAGTCGCTACTAATCCTGAGGGTGATTCCAAAATGGATGTAGTAGGAATAGTGCCTTCGGTTCCGTTCGAACCCGGAACGGACTTGTATGGATGAATGCTTTCGGAACATCGTCAGGTGGACCGTGGGCATTCTAAGTGATATGTTCTAAAAAGATAACGCTTAGCCTTGAGCCTCATCAACCGGGAATGACTGAAAACCATGGGTTATGCAGCAAGCTATGTGGGTCGCGCCCATTAGGATGAGGTCATCCCTGTCTAGATGTCCCTTTTTATTTCGGCTGTGTGGGCGGTTGCTGATCCCAACCGTGGGGTGATCTTACTCGGAATTATCCAGTAAGGGGTAGTTCCGGTCTTGTGTTGCAGGGGATTGGGAGTGATCCTCGGTACGCTGATCTAGACCAGGTACTGTGATAGGTGGTGCTCCAGTGCCTAGTCATTAGTTGGAAATCCATTCTCCCTACTTGCCTTTACGGTTTTGTTTGTATACCTATTAGCTGGAATTTAATAGATGTAACAATTTCGGCTATTTGAATAAGTATTTGTATATAGACACTATTATAATATCAGAGGATTTTAATAAAAAGTGTTTTGGCTATCGTAAGGTAAAACCCGACATGTTTATTTGTGGCATGGTCTTACGAGATGCTTTTGATTTCAAAGGGTTTTGAAACTTTAATAATCCAATTGAGTGTGATTTCTCACGCTGGTTTTCCAGACTAACTCGGGTGTTATTTTATTATAATGCTCGGGTCAGACCGAGTATTACAGATACTGGATAGGATGATGTGGAGCTCAGGAGACGAGCTGGATGGCGAGACGTATCACCCGTATTTGTTGTATTCCGCTGTGTATCATAAGTGGTATAGTCATCTTGTGAGGACAAGTTATTATAACTGTCCTGAATTGTGATGTTGATTGTATTGTACTTTGATGTTGTATTCTGATGATGTATGTACAAACAGATATAGTTTCTTTCTGTAAAGATCAGTTATTATCTATTATATTTTAATCCGCTGTGATGTGAGATTCTGATGTTGTTTTCTATTTTTTTTTCTTCTACCCTCTTCTTCTTTAACCCTGATGGTTCGTATTTCCGTTCACTTTGAGTCGATATGTTGGAGAATAGTGTCGATTCAAGGGGTACGGGTTTGCGGACTATTACAAATTTAAGTTCTCTTCTTGTGCTTAATGACATATTGATGTTTGTGTGATTTTGTGTTTAATATTGAGTTTGATAGCCTATGTTGTTCAAAACAAATAGGTTATGCTTAGTCATATGAATCACTAATTACCTCTTCATCTACATATGATTATGGTAATGAAAATATTATTAGAATCAAAATTTGATGGTTTATGTTACTAATTAAATAGTAAATAAGCCATGCTTAAAATAGATTCTACTTTTAATTTCGTGACATTTCCATTAAAGTTCGTAAGTGGGTTAGAGGTTGCATTAGGGTTTGATGGTTTAAGTGTATTAATTAATAACACAATTAGGTCACGCTTATGATAAGTGCATCACTAATTCTACTTAGATTGAATGAGAGATCATAGATTGTTTTTGTGTTGATTTATGTGAGAGTATGAGAGTGGATTTTCCACTAAATTATCATTTAATCTCATATTTGTATTCACTTTTGTCTAGTTTAATTTTTGCTATCGTTCTTAGTTTTAAAATACAAACTTGCAAATTTGGGTTAATTTGATTGAGTAGAATTTTAAAATCACTTCAATTCCCTGCGGGTCGACCCGTACTCGCCACGTACTAAAATTGTACACTGTGCGCTTGCGGTTATTTTAACACAATATTTTACGGCGGTTTTCTGATTCGATAGAAAATTCGTCGTCGAACAGTTATTTTAAATAATTTATGGTTTATCAAGGGAACCTTACTGACTTGAAAGTTTAGTAAATAAGTTGTTTAAATATGGGAAGAGTTTATAAATGGTTCTGAATATTTATAAAAGAATTTATCAAGGTGTTTTTTTAGAGATTGGAAAAGGAAAAGCTTTATAAATGGGATTTGAGATTTAGAAAGAATGTTTATAAAGAATGTTTTATAAATAGATTTTAGATTTATAAATAAACTTCATAAATAGATTTGGGGATATTTATAAAATAAAGAAATTTGGAAAGAAATGGTTGATGTTTTATGGCGTAATTTGAGAGGTAGGGATTGCCTGCATTTTACTATGGATTCGCTGGGATAGCGACATAACCATTGAGTAAACTGCGTTCCATGATTGATATTGAACGATACTTTCAAAAATCTATTTTTAAGAGTTTCCAAGTTTCTAAGTTTTGAAAGTGAAATGGTTTGTAAATATACTTATACCGATAAGTATATGAATATTTTTATGAATATTTGAAATGTGATTTTAAATTACTGAAAGATTAATTTAAGAGGCTTAGTAGTTGCAATGGGAAATGAAATTTTTGTTTGAATGTTTGTTTATTTGATAGTTAAATAACCGACTATCAAATCTTGGCCTAAAAATGTAATCCTTCTTAATTTTGGTGGTAGGGAGTCAATTCTCTACTTAACACCGAGGGATATTAACTCTTGAAATATCTAGAAGAAACACGGGGATTATATGGAACAGTTACCGTCAGTGGTGCTATAATGTATGTATAAACTTGTTTCGTTCTTCTAGGATAAATGATAATGAGATCCGTCCACTTAAACGGTTAGGGGGTGATCCCCGCTCTTATGTATTGTCTGATTGTTTCCTAAAGAACCGGCGTTGAACAGTCTGGAAAATCGACGATTAGTTTTTGGGGTGCCAGGGAAGCGGAAGAGTGTACTCGTAAGAGATGACTCGAAAACCGTAACCACTTCGAAACCATATACGGCTCTATGGAGGAGATTCATGGTATATTGAGATTTGGAATCCATGTGTGATTCTGAAACTCGTTGGGGTATGGGAATCCATGTGTGATTCCAAGATCTATTTGAGATATGGGAATCCATGTGTGATTCCAAAACATGTTGTGGTATTGGAATCCATGTGGGATTCCATGATCTGTTATAATGGCAGTACGTGAGCTGGAATGCCGGACGTAGCCTCACCAACGGTAATGAATAAACCCAGAGATAGGAGGCATGGCTAGTAGAGTTGGCAAACCCATAGGTGTAGTCGGCTCCTCCTAGATGTTACTTACAATTGTTATGCATGCATGGGGCGATGCACTCGATCTTAATGAGACCAGCAATGTTTTTCCTATGGTACATCACTAGGGATGTATGCTGCTTCGAAAGGATATCTCTGATCCTTGTGCATGAGGACCGTTCCTCGAAGTACTGAGGGCACCTCCATGGAAATCATATACAATTAGCGAACGTGCATTATCGGTTTTCGATTATATATCTAGTATTGTTGTAATGTACACTCACGAGCATCATAGCTACTTGATTATTATTATTTTCACCCTTAGACATTATTATAATATCACTAGATTTTCTATAAAAAACGTTTTAGTTATCATAAGGTAAAACCCCGTCCGTGTTTAGGTGCGGCGTGGTCTTATGAGATACCTTTGATTTTAAAGGATTTTTCAAGCTATAATAAATAAAATTACTTGTGACGGTGTTTCTCACGCCGGTTTTACCAGACTGACCCGGGCGTTGTTTTCCTATAATGCTCGGGTCAGGCCGAGCTTATTTCCAGGTTTAGTTGGATGTTTTGAAGCTTCAGGAGATGAACTAGAGGCCAGAGACATATTCACATACATGATTATTTTTCAGCTGCATTCATGGTTGTATTTATCAGCAATTGTTAGGACGGGTTGTTATTACTATCTGGGTTGAATAGGTTAGTATACTCTGATTGATGTTTGTATATACATATATTATGGTTTTGTTTTTGTGTAAAGATTTGTTGTATATTATAGATTATTCGTTCCGCTGTGAAATTCTGTGTTGTTAGTTTCTTCTTGTCTTCTTTCTTTCATCTAACTATCCGCCTTTTCGTTCAATGTGAGTATGTCATATGTGGTTTATTGGCCGCTTAAACTATACGGAAAAGTGAGTCGTTACAATTCCTTAACATACAAACTGTGTAAAATTCTCTATATCTTTATCTTTTTCTGCATTTTTACTTACCAAGATTTCAATGTTAGATTCTTTGTCGCTCATTTTTTTTACTTGAATTAGATATCAATTTGATTCGACATTTTAACAAACAGCTAATGTGCAACTACATAACCGTGTAAGCTTCCAGCAACATAACTACTACCTAAAGACAAATTTGATATTACTTAAATTTATTGATTAATTCGTGAAGTACGCTATAAATAATTTCGCGACTATTTGAGGTGTTGTGAGACGAAAAATCTCATCAACGGTCCACCTCTTGAAATTTCGAGGACAAATTTCTTTTAAGGGGGAGGGAAGAACACATTGTAATTTTACGAAATTAAATAAATAAATAAAAAGAGTAAAATCGTAATTTTTACATTAAAGGAAAAATTAGTAAATTTCTACTGGAATTGGAGTTAGGCTTGGGGACATATTCTATTGCGGTTAGAATATCGTTTAGAATCAGAAAACATATATAATTTGCTGAATTTGGCTATAATCTTACCTCCACTTATAAATCCCTAATTCCTAAATTAATTTTAAATTCACCGGATTAAATCCAAATTAAACAAATTTATATATGAAATCGATCACGGCGAAAAGAGCTACGCAAATAAATCAAAGTTATCGAGAGATATGGCATTTTCAAGGCGGGGGATTTCTGGACAGCGAAGGAGGAGGAGGATTCACAGTGGATCGGAGAAGATGCACGATTAATCGGTGAGTGGAATTTATCATATTTGTGTGTATATTGATTAGACATAGTAGTTCACCCCATAAGATCCTAAACCAAATTTATAAATGACGTAATTAATAATTAGAAACTGAGTTTTTTATATACACCTGATTAGAATGTAGTACACCATGGCTAGATGGTTAGAAATATAATTTTTAATCGATTGTAATTAGCAAAAGTTAATCTCTCTAATTGAAAATTGTGAAATATAATGCTCCAGACTAGGCATATCATATATCAAAATTGTAGTTCTCAACGATACGAATCCACTGGTGGTGTTCGTCCATCGAATGAGTGTACGGATTGACTAGAAAACACATCGGAAGTTTCGATAAAAGCAAACCGTTCTTTTCAATCCAACAGTAAAATAGTGACAATACGACGATCGGGAGGCATGAATGTGAAGAGGGGGTGAGAAGAGTTCAACATTAGGGTTTGATCGACCCCAATTAGTCGGAGTTCGTCGAAATAGCAAAGTCCAGATTCGATGTCCACAAGGAAGCATGACCATCTCAGGAGGTCGGGATGGTGGGAGAAGGTGCGATTGGGTGAGGATGGTGGTAGTGAGCGGTGATCCACGGGCGGCGGTGCGATGACGTGAGATTCGACAGTTGTATGGTAGCATGGTAGGAAGAATACTGTAGCAAACGAAAGGAATATTAATACTAATTAAGTTATTAAATTAAATAATTACCATAATGCCCCTTAACTTTAAATGTTCATATTTCTCATATTCGATCTCTGTTTCACGCACGGTTCATTGCTTCGGGATCGTGGAAAGACAAGGACACTTTAATATGTTGTTTGTTGTATCTTAAAATACTTTGGAAAGGTGTCTTATTTTGGTAGATTCGTTATATGGGTTCTGCATGGACGTTTCGATGCATGTATGGGGAAATTAGTCTTCGGTTGTACTACTGACATTTGACGATGGCGAGTTAGGGTTTGATTCAATAGCTTCGTAAATGGTGGGGCGATGACGAATTTTGAGCTTGATCCTAATAGTGTTGTAGACCGTTAGGTGGATGTTTAACATGAACGTGACCTCAATAGTCATATACATTTGTGGCATACGAACTGGGACTTTGGGCTTGGTCGTGTGCATATGTTTGTGGCGATGGCGAGTTAGAACTTTGGGCTCACTCGTGATATAGTGTTTTGATGTATGGTTAGACCCGGTGGACATTTTAGTGAGACTTTAGCTTATGATGTCACTATAGTATTATATTGTGTTTAGCCAATTTGTTGGGTGCATGTTACATAGGTTAAGGTATGATTTTCGAACATAAGTGTTTTTTTACTAGCTTATTAATATTATACACTTATATGATGTGTTTCACTCACCAAACGTATGTATGACCTCCTCTATCATTTTCTTCTTTTTAGTTATACTTTGATAGATCGAGAGAGGATAGGTGATGACTTGGAGGCGTGATGGTACGATGAAGACGTGCATTTATTTGTCAATTAGTTATCTGCTATTTTCGGTTATTCATAAACATTAGGCTGTTTTCCTTACTATTTTAGAGAAATGTTGTAAGTAAAGTGTATTTGATACTGTATTATTTTGTTCGTCTAGAATTATTGTATTATTGATTACTATTACATTTTATTTCTTTCGTCGTGAGTTTCAGAAAGTGTGGAATATTGTAGATAGCTCCGTGATTTATTTTATGCTTACCTCAAAACGATCTTCCGTGTACAAGGTCCACGATGCCGGTGCCACTTCTAAACGTGGATCGGGATGTCGTAGATGGTGGGTTGTTACATGAACAGTGATGACGTTGCCACGTGGACAGTGAAGAAAAGTAATGGTTACTACACAGTGATGCTTTCCTCAGATGAAAAGTGTTGTTTTATACTGATCTTTTCAGTTAAACAGTACATATTCGTTGCTTCTTTATGTCGGGAGGGCCAGACGCTTTTGCCAGGCGGTATGTCGAACCATGACAAAACAGGGTGGTCGGAGCGGACCTATTTTAAGGGAGATGCGAGCGGAGAGGATTAACAGGTTTGGAAAGACAAGTGGGGACAAGGCCTTCATGTTGCGAATAGGTTGTTCGTTGACGGGGCGAGTCGATGTTGTGTGGGATACTCGAGACCTTTATTGAGGTCAGGCCATTGTCCGAACCTTTCAAGTGAAGGTGTGCCAAAGCACTTCATGGGTTGTTGTAGAGACATTTACTCAATTGACGGGCCAGGCCAAATGTCATTAAGACAGTATGATGCAGGACGAGAATGTTGGATGCTTAGTGGGCCAGTCCAATACCTTTTGCAAGCAAATCGTTAACTGTAATAAATTGCAAGGGCATGACCCAAATGATTGTCAAAAAAGCATGATCACGATGATCATGTTATGTGTATTCAACTGTTGATTTTTGTGTTATTTTCATGTATATTTATTTTGGACCGACTATGTATGTATATAAGTAAACTTGAAGCTGTAACTTTGTATTATTTTACTTAATGATGATAGTGTCCATCTTGTTTGATGTCTTGGTGGTTTGTGATAAGTGTCTTATTCTACCAACATGCACATTGTTTGTACTATACTCACTTTTATGTTATGCAAGGTGCTATATTCATGTTATAGAACTAATTGATAATGTGAAGGATGATCTCTTGACATTTATCAAGGATCAACTAGGAGCTAAGATTATTATTAACAAACATCGACATATGTGAGGTATCATAAACCAAACACGTGAACTTTTGTATTGGATGACACGAAACTTGGATGATGACTATACTTACACTTGAAAGGTCTGATTTCTTATATTGTGCTAGAGAAATCACTTATTTTTACTAGAGGTATACTTACTAGTGGATCCCTACTTATCACAAACAGGAAAATAAGGAGGAAAAACTTGAGCGACGCATTTGAATGAAGGACGCGGCCTGAAAAATTAGGTTGAAGGAAGAAGTTAAGATGCGCAAGCATGCGACAAGGCAAGCACAGGTGACGGCAGAGCAGGTGAAGACGGACGCATGCGGGCGAAGGCAAGCGAATGTCGATGGACGGTGGTAAATTGTAGGTTGCAACGGCGACTTCGATGACTTTGATGTACGGAAACTTCAACGACTTCAGGAGTGGAATGCAAGTGAGAGACGGTGGAGTGGAGATGAAGGTGACTAATGGTGGTGAAGATGGTGACGACGACCAGTAGTGGTGAAATGAATTGTGAAAACGAATGCTATATGAACTTAGCATTATATATGTGTAATTCTATATTAACTTAGCATTATTATATGTATAATGTTATATGAAAATAAGCATTATATATGTGATGCTATATTAATATAGCATTGCATTGTCCTTCAAATTAAATTTCAAAACTTGTCATTCATACTAAAATTGATCTCGGATTTTTCCTTTAGACTAATTCCCTCTATCACAGAACCAATTATTAATATAAGGAGTGTTCTTTTGTAATTTTAAAAGAACATTTAAATTTTCCCAAGGGTGTTGGAACTATTCTCAACACAAATATGAGCATTTTTAATCTATGCAATCTATTAGCATCAATATTTGAAAAACAAACAAATATCTGATATTCGACAAAACTACTATTGGTACCAACATGAACATAAAATATGCACATCCAATATTTATCCATTTGATTTTTATCAAGATAACAGTTCATATTGTATGTATATATTTGTTTAATGAGCGATAGAAATATATCATTCTATAAGATAAAAGTTTATATTATATGTATATGACACATATTATATAAAACTACTTTTTATCATACTTTTTTTTACTTTTAAAATCATCACGATTGAAGTAGTTTTATGTTAAAATGAAATTTCTTATTACATCTCTAAATTTATTACGTTTCAACAAATAGGATAATACCCTATATTCATCTCTTATTCACGAATACCTAATATATGAAAATGATTTTAGCCACAAATGCGTATATAACAGTATCCAAAAGCACCCGTTGATTGGAAATTGTAACCTTTGGAACACCTATTACCTTTTTTAAAAGAAATTAATATAGATCATTATCATGATTAAAAAGGGTTAATTAACTTGATAAAAGTCCTTATTTGCACCAATCTAATAGCAAGAATGGGAAAAAATGTGGAACAAAAATGACATAAATATCCGTTTAAAGAAAAAAACAAGACAACCAACATAGATTACAAAGTAGATAATTAGCAAACATACTAACAGAATAGACATTACATGTACTTCAGTAAGTAAAAGAAAACACAGACGCAGAAAATGTGTCATACAACAATGTGTCATTCTTACAACTGCATATGCAAATGGAAACTAATTTTGTGTCTATATTTACGAAAATACACAAGTCTTTGGTTAAAAAAATTCAAAAACATTTAGTTTTGAAGTTGTGGAGTATTTTGGGCTAAAAGACCATCCTTTTTGGCCATTTCATAAAGTGCAATGGCAGTAAGAGCTTTAACATCAGCAGTAGCCCGCCAAAGCTTATTATATGGGACTACATGTACCTTAATTAGTTCGCCATGGTCTCTAAGTCCCATTTCCTTGCCTCGCAATGCGTCTATAACCTCCTCTTTCACATGAGTTTGATACAAGAATAAGCTCAGCTCTTCATCACACCCACCCTGAAGGGATTAATTTGCATAGCTAAGTAATATGTTAGTAAAGAACTCCTCCCAACGTATTACATCACTAAGAGCATCTTCAACCATGGGCACGAAAATTACACAACTGTAATTTGAACTAAAAAACATTTCCCGACAGCTGATTACAACTTGTAATAGTAGAAAAAAAATGCAAATTTATAGCTGGACATTTGATTACCATGCACGTAGTACGAGACATGATAGTCTATACTACCCTATAATGGCATTGTTTTCTTATCCTCTTTTTTTTTGTTTTTTTGTTTTCGAATCACCTAGAGAACCAAGCTTCACTTGTAAACTCTAGAAAAGTATGTGCATGTCAAACACGTACTCCGAGTACTTGTTATAAAGTTGTCAGTTTCGAGGTTCGAAATCGTGACATTTGTTCTCGCAGTCCGAACCATCAACCAACTGCGCCAACTCTGTTGACATAATAGCATTATTTATATATTAATTAATACTCTATTATCTGAGCGCATGTTTAACATATGTCAATTAAGCGTCCGTCGGACCAACGCCTAGTTTCAACGTCTATTGCGGAAATCTGTTGATTACGATTTGCAATATTACACACGAGATCTCACGGCACACTCCGCGAATGCAAGACAAAATAATTGGTGAGCAAAGCATGTGTTCTATGCATGTGAAGCAAAATGATTAATACGATTGGCGTGTGATCTACACATTAAAAAAAAATACAATTGACGTCTAATCTGTGCATGAAAGACATGACAATTAGTATATACGACACACTCTACAACGAATGACAAAAACTAACAATTCTAAATTTAAAATCTTAAATGACAATTGCTGACATAAGCTGCGCTTGTAAACTCTGATGAAGTGGGCACCCAACCCACAACACATACTCCGGGCATATACACAAAGATATGTAGTTGGCAAAGATTGAACCATCGACCTTGAATGGAAGTGATGCATGTCCAACCAACTCCGCTACCACTAGGGTTCAACTATTGTTATTTTTAATAGACTTAGTTTCGAAGTTTTTCATTGTTTATTAAAGTAAAACCTAATTTAATGGAAATTGTTTGCCGAAGTTGAAAGTCGTTTCAAGGTTCTATTAGGTTGTGATTGAAATGTTCAAACTTTATATGATGTACTAGTTATTTTCAGTTCGATATAAAAAATTAGATAAAAATGATATAATTATGAGTGATTTCAAAATAACGTATTCTAGATTTGGAAAAAAAAATGTAGAACGACACACACACATACATATATACTTGAATTTTAGTTTTAATATTTTTTCAAATAAATTCTAATTATAGGAAAAAATGGATTATCATACAAAATGTTTTGAAAAAATTATTTATTTATAGATGAAATTACCTTTTATTTTCACATATTAAATAGATTTTTTTCACAAAGTAAGCTAAAACTATATTAAAAAATTTAATACAAATACGACTTCAGCTTAAATCCAAAATAAACAAAGTATGAAATGATCTATCGATAATGAAAATGAGAAAAAAAAAGTGAAATATTGTCATCGGTCACACATGACACTAACAATATTACAATCTTTCCAAATAAAAATAAAGATTAATTTTTGTTGATTCGAACTCGCAAACTCATCTATATATTGTGAGGGCATTTTGGGAAGTTCATGGTCGAATCAAAAAGTATGTTTCTATCCCAATTTTTAATAAAGATTTGTAATTTGTATTTTATACTCCATTAGAGATGCCCTAATGATGGAATTATATTTGCCATCACAGATAGAAATTCCAATCACACATTGATTTGGATTTCTCAAGGAGGAATATAAACTTTTTAAGATTGGTTTTATGCTAAGTTATGAAGTTAGCATAGTTAGTATGTGATATTCAGAGAAAAATGGGTCTAAGGGGTGAGTAATGCTTCTATACCTTATCAGTTTGAGGTTCACGTACTTTCATCGTCAAATATTGCGCTAACAGAGTACAATTTGAGGATTAAATTTAAATGTTACGTATTCCAAGATGAAAATATTTGGGTTTGTGTTTCTCATCAACAATTACTGTTCACATAATTCAATGGCCAAATATTTAACATGGGGACATATATATAATAATAATACCGGTGATGGAAAAACTTTATGCCCCGTCTCTGCATTAAGGAATGAAGTAAGGTTGACCATATGCTCTGCATTCAAAGTGATGCCAGTTTCCTCCTCCACCTACATTAATCATTACATAAAATGTATCATAACTTACGCCTCGGTTGGATCGACTTATATAAGTTACTTTTTAGCTTTTTGACAGGTGAAACCTATTCATTTTGGCTTTCAAAAAGCAAAAAAAAAAAACTTATTTAAGTCGATCCAAACGAAGCATCGTATTACAAGTTGGATATATAAATATATAGCCTCTTACAGGCAAGCAAAACAAAAGATTTCAAAATGTGTAATGGGTTTTGTCTATGTCATTCCATTAGCAAAGCCTCTTTAGCATTTTTTTTAGTAAGTATATAAAAGTTTATAATACAGTTTGCCTTTGTTTTCCCAGATTAGCTAACTGATATAGGTTTTACCATTAACATCTCAATCGAAAATTTCAATCTTTTACAATCTCTTCACTCAAGAGATAAATTCTTTTATTTTGAAAGTGATGTACACTATCTCATTGATGGCAGCACCACGATAAATATTCTGTGATATTTTATTACTGCATCTTATTTTCTATATCACATGTTTTGGTGTGGTGATCAAATATTGTTTTTGCATGGCAGCATGAGCGTTTTGTTGTTGTATTTTATTTTTTATTTTAATAAGAACCAAAGTTTTGTTTGTAAACTCTAAGAAAGTATGCATCAAACCTACAACAGGTCTTACACAGGGTGTTATGTTCGCATGCCTATATCGAAATTCAAACTTGTGACATTTTATCACTCAGCTCCACGATTTTTCACTGGACCATCCTGTGGGGTTATTTCAGATTAATTGTATCGGAATCAGGATGTATCACAGAAAAGTAGTTTTACAAAGTTTGCTTCTCATCATTTGTGAAGGTCAATTAGTTGGTTAGATGTTGCTTTCAGGGAATTTTGTCAAATATGGACAATTGAGTGTTATAGGAGAAATTTTGGTTACCAATGTTAAGGTTCGAAATCTTACATGGAAAAAATAGCGAAATCCCGATTGTTTTTCCAACGATATAATGATTAAAAAAATAGGTATACACAAATTAAACTCTCAATATTCCAACTGTGATGAATGACACATTTCTCATATATTTGTGATTCTTCGTCATTTTTGGTTATTAGCAAAGCTTTTAATCAGGTAAAGATGTGTATAACACCTACTTCTATTATTTGTTAAGATTTCAAATTTGTATGTTCGTCATACAAATTTCTTCACTAAACTACAAGTAGACATTAGTTTTCATTGTTATTATGCACACTAGAAAACTAGGAAGAACTAAACTACAAGTAGACATTAGTTTTCATTGTTATTATGCACACTAGAAAACTAGGAAGAACTTGAGAAATTGCTATCAATTTGATCACTGAGTGTATTTTCTTGGGAATAAAGAAGGTGGTCGTTCAAAAAATCACTATATGAATAATAATTTACGCATCAAGTAATTCTGAAATGATGTTGAATTGAGTAGCGTCCATAAAAGGGTATCCAAGTGGCTTGATTTTGCAAAATGCTACGATGACAAATTTTGAGTTTCGTCAAATTCTACATCAGAAACAAATTTGGAAGACTACAAATCAAATTAACGAAGTGCCCCCGAATTCCTTCAATTACACTATTTTAAGAGAGACTGCACATTTTGACAAAATTTACTTATTGTCAAAGTAGCAAAGTTCTTAATACTATAACTTGTGTACTAGGACTAACTTAAGGCTGACAATTAGAACCGAGAACTTCAAACTCGAACCAAACCGGTCCGAGAAGACCAGAATCCAAACCGGTCCGAGAAGACCAGAACCCAAACCAAACCCGATGGATCTCGGGTTGAATGTGGATGATGTAAAATACCATAAAGACCATATCAAACCCGACCCGAACCGATCCGACCCGAAATACCTGACAAAATAGACATTGAAATAAATGCATTTTTAGTGATTACCCAACCGAACCCGAACCTCGAATCAGGTCGGGTCTAGATTTTAAAATGTATAATTTGGACCTGACAAAACCCGCCCTGCCTGTAACCGAGACCCGTCGAATCGGGTACGGGTCCGTCTGGTCGAGTCTAATTGCCACCACTAGACCAACTAGTTATATTCAACGTTTCACATATTTTTGCACTTGTTACTTTTCATCAACATGTACACTATTTTGCCGGTATTATCTGATACTATCCAATAATTATAAACATCACTTCAGTACTTGAATGATATATATAGACATTAATCAATACAAATAGTAATATGTTCAATATTTTTATTAATATTATATGATATTATCCTTTATATTTTTGAATATCACATATCAGTAATTGATTCATATGTAGTCGATATCAATATTAGAAATATAATTTGCGCTATCTTTTTGCAATTGATTTGTTTGATTATGTGTGACTTTGGTAATGATAAGCTCGAGCCTAAAATTTTACAGTAAATAATGTTTGGTTATACGAACAAGTGGGATGAGTTATAAGTCTTTGCTCATGTTTGAATACCTTATACGTTCCTGCTACTTTCATTAACAAAAAGCGGATCCCTCCCAAGGATCTGATTCATGTTTTAATACTTCACTTTTTTATCTCTTCCCCTTTAGCCTACAAAACCCTTGAATCATATCAACGTTCTTCCTCATTTAATTTTATTCCTCTCAAATCAAATTGCAACGATGATCCCGAACATGACATATTCTCTCTTTCTCTCCTATTTATTAATTTTCTACAAAGATGAAGAGATTATGTTTGAATGGTAAAATAAAGAAGTTTGAGTCAAATCTTGGAAATTGAAGAAATTAATGAACGTTTAAATTAAATTGATCCACCTGGAGGCCATCGTGTTGACTTTGTTGTACATTGTGCGTTTAAGTGACCAAGATCCAAAGAAGGGGTTGCAAGTTTTGATTGCGGGTTGATGCGGATAAGATGCTTGCATGAACGTTTGAGTGAAAATGAAGAAGAGAATATTGGGATTTAGATTTAATTACTTGTAATGCAATCTAGTTTCTATATTTTAAGCTAATTTTGAGTACAACGCAAGCAAAATGTAATTCAATGCAAGTAAATATTTGTGGTTTTTTATCGGTGTTGGTTTGCATTTTGCGCGGTGCAATCCAGTTTTTATTATGGTTTGACAAAATTGGATTGCATTACACATAATGCAATCCAATTTTTATCGTTATTTACCTGAATTGGTGTGCAAAAGCATAGTGCAATCTAATTTGTATTGTTCTTTACCAAGATTGTTTTTCATTATATACTGTGCAAGCCAATTTGTATAATTTTCAAAAGGTTAGACTGCATCTTTTATAACGTGATTCAATTTTGTATCAGGAATGAGTTGCATTATGTATAGTGAAATTTAATTTTGTCAGCACCGACTTGCACTTAATATAGTGCAATCCAATTATGTATCAAGATTGAGTTGCATTTTATATAGTGCAATCCAATTTTGTATTAGGATCGAATTGCATTTGCTACAACACAGTCGAACATGTTGTTATATGAAAATCCAGTTGGTTTGCAACTTTTCTTTAATTTTGATTTGTTTAGCTGAAATAAAATAATTAACAGAAAAAATTCAAAAAAAAAAGCCAATTTCTAGGGATGTTTTGTATAGTCTATTACATTCCAAACTGTAGTAGGGATGTACAGCTATTACATATTAAAATGTTATAGAATGTATAGCCTATTAAAATCTTTTACAGAGACCCGAAACAAAATTCTTCCACGGACCATGTGAAAGCTTATCATATTTAGAACTCACAGAAGAAGATTATTAATTTCTAGTATGTCACTATTGATGAGTTTGCTTTGTCTAAGCTAACTCTCTGATTGATGACTAATCAAATATGGAAATTATTTTCCTGTTACATAATAATAGAGTGCTTAGTGTTGTTAGAGATAATGCGATTGCGATGTTGGAACCTGCCTTTTTCGATTTTAATGAGACAACTATATATTTCAAACTATATACTTGCTGTCAATTATTATTGCAGGAATCTACAAAGAAAAGCTATTATCATATCGTCAACAAACAAAGCTCAAGCTCTCAAGTATATTGATTATTATTTCCGGTTAGATATTTTTGTACAATCTCTGATATGATGATAACAACGTGCACACACAAATAGATTTTGAAAAAACATGTTCTACAAATATAAAATATCTTTAACTATTTAAAGATATAAAAGTATTTTCAAAAATTATAAATATCTCAAGTTCAGAATCACTAAAATAAGGAAGAGGAACAAATCAGTACAAGTTCATACGTCTGAACCTTTATTTAGCCGTCTGTCATCAATGACAGACGTCTGATAATAAAGTTAAGACGTTTGTACTCCCTGTATTAATATTTTCCATTTTAACTGAACACAGACGTCTAAATAATTTAATACAGACATCTGTCATAAACGACAGACGTCTGAATTAAACAACAGACGTCTGTATTCACTGAAATTTGTTTCTTCTGCCTATTTGACATTTTAAACTTACTTAGCCATCTGACTATTTTTCTCAGGCATCTGAACTTGACGAACTGAAGCATCTCTTCATGAAAAATCAAATTTTGAAGAGTTGTCTTCTTCACCAAGAGTTGCACTCCTTCTAATGGTTGCAACTACTGAATTAAAACTATTCAATACTATAAATAGAGATGAAAATCCACTATTTCAATTACCAATTCTTTCTAGGGGCATTTCACTGGAAGGACAAACTTTGCAGTCTAATTAGTTTCTAGGACACACATCCATAGAAATTAATTTCAAGGCCAAAATCAGCAGAATAATTATTTTTAAGGACAAAGTCAGCAGACCAATTACTTTCAATGACACAATTTCATAGGTTTTTAGACATTAGAAACTAATTATTATGCATTTTGTCATTAAAAGTAATTATTTCAGTTTGGCGTCCTAGAAACTAATTGCACTTGCTAAAAAGACCCTTGTGGCTAATTTCCACTTCCTTTTCTATCTATTCTTGCTTTATATTGTTATAATCTCAAGTGATTTTCAAATCTCTACTTCCTACAATTGAACATTCAAATCATCATATCAAGAAGATTATAGGAATGGTGTACTATATTGATTATATTCGTGTTACTCAAGAACACACAAGTCAAGAAACAATTTATAAATTGTATCTGAAGTCATATTCGGTTGCTTAGGCGGAAAAGTCATGTTCGGTTGCTCAGGCGGTGTAATACATGTTCCCCCGGGTTAAGTGAGGGTTGTTAGAGAAATTCCAAAAGGAGTCTGGGACTGGACGTAGAACGGGAAGTTCGAACCAGTATAAAAATCCCTGGTGTCATTTTTATTACTGCTATTTACTATTATTTATAATTCCGCACTTGCTAGACTAGTTTAACTATATTATCGATCCATATACACTTTCATTTGGTATCAGAGCAAGGTCATCACATAACTATAACACAGTTATCTGATATTTAAAATAATATGAAAAATAACACTAGCAATAGCTTCACTGAGGGACAAGCCACTACACGACCACCATTGTTTAACGGATTAAATTATAGTTATTGGTCAACTAGAATGAGAATTTTTATGCAAGCTAGTGGATTTGAAACCTGGAATATCATTCAAACTGAATATACTATTCCTACTACAGAGTATGTTGCATGGTAATACACAAAAACTAGATGCTACTGTAAATGCAAAAGCAATGAACATGTTATTTTGCGCTTTAGACAAAAATGAATTCAATCGAGTTAGTATTTGTAAAACTGGATATGAAATTTGGAATACACTTAAGGTTACACACGAAAGGAACGAATAAAGTAAAACAAAGCAAGATTTCTATGCTTAAAAACCAATTTCAAAATTTTAGAATGAAGCAAGGAGAAAGTATTAGTGAAATGTACTCTAGATTCCAGGATATCTATCATTCACTATTAGCTTTAGAAGTTACTTTTACTCAACCTGATATTGTTTCAAAAATCCTTAACTCTTTAACTGATGAATGGGAACGAAAAGTCTTAGCTATCGAGGAAGCTAATGATATTTCAACCATAAAAACAGAAGAGTTAATAGGAAATCTAATGTCCTATGAAGTAAATTTACAGGCAAGACGAGCACAAGCACAGGACAAGAAAACTATCGCTTTTCAAACAGAAAAAGAAGACTCTGAATCAGAAGACGATATGGCATTTATAGCTAAGAATTTCAAAAAGTTTTTGAAATTCAAAAAGAGCAATAAATTTGGAAATAACAAGGGTTTCAATAAGCCATCAAGCTCATCTCTTGAATGCTATGAATGTCACAAGAAGGGCCACATAAAGAAAGATTGTCCTGATCGGAAGAAAGAATATAATCTCAAAAAGGACAAATATAAAAAGAAGCAAGCCTTCTCAGTTACATGGGATGATACGGAATCTTCTTCGTCAGACAGTGATAGTGACAGTGATTCAGAACAAGCCAACGTTTGTTTTATGGCAACAAATGATGATGTAAGTGATCTAACTTTTGACGATTTAATAGAAATAAACTCTGAATTGTTAGATAAACTTAGAACCCTGAAGAGTAAATATAAAGATGCTTTAGGAAAATTAAATAGAACTAAAATAGAAACTGACATGTTAAAAGATGAAAAGAAAATATTAAAGGAAGAGTTAGTAAAATCTCAAGAATCTTATGTTAATATAACATCTCAATTCACTGATTTAAGTAGTGAAATGGAAAGACAGAAATATGAGAATGTTAAATTAGCAAAAGAGAATTATGATTTAAACTCTAATATTAAAACACTTGATATAGAAGTATCACATCTTAAAACAAAACTGAAAAATATTTCTAAAAATGTTTCTAAATTTGACAGTGGAAGAGAGAGTCTCTCTAAAATAATTGAGAATTCTCAAACCTGTTCAAATAAAAAGGGGTTAGGATATAAAAAACCGATACAAAAGCATTCTAAAAATAATGGTTCATTATATACTAATTTTAAGAAAAAGGAATCTATATCTGCTCAAAAATCTTCTTCAAAAGTTGTTCATCCAAAATCAATTATGATTTGGGTTCCAAAAACTAATAATAATTTGATTAGGAATAACGACATTAAATCTTTCATTATGTCTGTACATAAGAATGAAAATTTTATTTTTAAAGGGAACTCTAAACCCAACTGGGTTTAGCTTCCTAAGATTTAACCCTTAGGACCCTAACGGAGGAAGTGGGTACCAACAGAATTTCAATATTTTTTGCAGGTACCAATTAAGAAAAGAGGAAAATGGATTCTAGACAGTGGTTGCTCAAAACATATGACAGGCGACAAAAATATGTTAACAAACATTATCTACTCAGATGAAGGATCTGTCACTTTTGGAGATAATTCCAAAGGATATATCATCGGCAAAGGCGATGTGAGCAATGACGGTACATCTAATTTACCTCTTATTACAAATGTTTTATTAGTTAAAAATTTAAAACACAACTTACTAAGTATTAGTCAATTATGTGATAAAGGTTTTAACATAGTATTTTCTGAAAATAAATGCAATATTTTTGATCAAAACAAAAATCTTATTTTCGAAGGAGTTAGAGATCGTAATATTTATATTCTGAATATGAAAATCAATCATAACACAAATATGTGTAATAGCCAAAGAAAATGATCCTTGGCTATGGCACAAGAGATTTTGTCACATTAATTTCAAAACTATTAATAAATTATCCAAAAATGATTTAGTAAAAGGTTTGCCTAAAATGAATTTTAAGATAAATAGCATTTGTGATGCTTGTCAACTAGGAAAATTAACTAAATCTTCATTTAAATCTAAGAAAATCATCTCTACATTACAACCTCTTGAGTTGCTACATCTAGATTTATTTGGACCAACTCAGATTCAATCTATTAATCACAATAGATATGTTTTTGTAATAGTTGATGATTTCTCAAGATATACGTGGACTTTATTTATGAAAAACAAAAGTGATACATTTGAAAATTTCAAAATCTTTGCTAACCAAATTCAGAATATTAAAAATCTAAAAATTAAAAACATTAGAAGTGATCATGGAGGTGAATTTGAAAATGAAATGTTTCAGAAATTTTGTAATAAGAAAGGAATATTTCATAACTTTTCATTTCCAAGAACTCCTCAACAAAATGGAGTTGTAGAACGTAAAAATAGAACACTTTAAGAATGTGCTAGAACTCTATTGAATGGAACCACTCTTCCAAAACAATTTTGGGCAGAAGCCATCGCTACTGCTTGTTATGTCCTAAATCGTGTCTCTATTCGACCTTTAACTAAACACACTCCATATGAACTTTTCAACGGTAGAAAACCTAATATATCTTACTTTAAAGTTTTTGGTTCGAAATGTTTTGCTTTAAATACGAAAGATCAACTAGGAAAATTTGATCCGAAATCGGATGAAAGTATCTTCATCGGATATTCAGAACGAAGCAAAGCATATAGAATCTATAATAAAAGAACTCAAACTATTGAAGAAACACTTTATGTATCATTTGATGAAAATTTCAAAATTAACACAAATGATGATGAAGATATTATAATTAATTCTAATTCCAATATTAACAACAATATACCTGAAAATACTTCTTCTGAAACTCAAATTGAAACAGAATTAAAATCTCCACCGAGAATTTTAAAAGATCATCCAATTCAAAATATAATAGGAGAAATTGATGAAAAGTTAAAACACGTAATCAACTAAATCAAATGGGTCATATAGCTTTTCTTTCTAACATAAAACCTAAAAATATTAAAGAAGCCTCAACTGATGATTATTGGATTATTGCTATGCAAGAAGAACTAAACCAATTCGAAAGAAATGACGTTTGAAATTTAGTTCCAAGGCCTAATGATCAATCAGTTATTGGTACTAAATGGGTTTTTAAAAATAAAGCTGATGAAAATGGAAATATCACTAGAAATAAAGCTAGATTAGTTGCACAAGGTTATAATCAGGAAGAAGGAATTGACTATGAAGAAACGTTTCCTCCTGTCGCTAGATTAGAAGCAATACGAATCTTATTGGCCAATGCTTGCTTTCATGATTTTAAACTATATAAAATGGATGTTAAAAGTGCATTTTTAAATGGATTTATTAAAGAAAACGTTTATGTTGAACAACCTCTCTTGTTCATACACGAACAATTTCCAGATCATGTCTATAAACTTAAAAAAGTTTTATACGGTTTAAAACAAGCACCTCGTGCTTGGTATGATCGTTTAAAAAGTTATTTAATCAACTCTGGTTTTGAAATTGGAAAGGTTGATCAAACTCTTTTTATTAAGAAAAAGAAACATGATATATTAATTGTTCAAATTTATGTAGATGACATTATTTTTAGATCAACTAATGATAAATTATGTCAAGAATTTTCTAAAATAATGACAAGTGAATTTGAGATGTCTCACATAGGAGAATTAACATATTTTCTTGGATTATAAATTAAACAAGTAAATAATGGCATTTTTATAAATCAAGAAAAATATTGTAATAATTTAATTAAACGTTTTGGTATGGAAAATACTTCTGCCAAACCAACTCCTATGAGTACAACCATACATCTTGAAAAAGTTGAAAACGGCAAGAGTGTAGACCAAAAATTATATCGAAGTATGATTGGATCATTATTATATTTAACCGCAAGTAGACCCGATATAATGATGAGTGTTTGTTTGTGTGCACGATTTCAAGCAGATCCTAAAGAATCACACATTAGAGCAATGAAACGTATTTTACGTTATCTCAACAAAACCAAAGATTTTGGACTATTTTATCCAAAAGAATGTCCTTTTGAATTAGTTTCATATAGTGATGCTGATTTTGGAGGAAGTCGGACGGATAGAAAAAGTACAAGTGGGACTTGTCACTTCATTGGACGGTCTCTAGTATCTTGGTTTAGTAAGAAACAAAATTGCGTATCACTTTCTACTTGTGAAGCAGAATATATATCTGCAGCTTTGGCATGTGCTCAAGTAATCTATATGCAACAAACTCTTCAAGATTTTGGTTTTAACTTATCTAAATCAACAATTTTTTGTGATAATTCTAGTGCTATAAACTTATCTAAAAATCCAGTAAATCATTCATGAACAAAACATATTGATATTCGTCATCATTTTCTTCGTGATAATATTGAAAAAGATATAATCAATCTAGAATTCGTATCTTCGGAAAATCAATTGGCAGATATTTTTACCAAACCATTAAATGAAAACACTTTTGTAAAATTGAGACGAGAACTTGGAATCATCTCATTCAAAAATTTATAAAGTTTATTTTCTGCATAAGCTGGGATTTAAACTCAGGACCTCCTGGTAAGCATGCATATGTCTTTGCCAGTAGGCTATTTGATATTTCTTGTTTAAGCTTATATCTTACTTCAGCTTATTTCAGTTTTATTATTTAAAGGTCAATATTAACTTGGTTTTTGTCCTCACATTTTCTTCTGGTTAAAATTAAATCATTATACATTTAATCTTAACTATTCATTGTTTAGCTTTCAGTTTTATATATAATTACTTTCATTCAAATTTTTAAAAAAAAGGAAAAAAAAGAAAAATCAATCATGTTTTTTAATTTTGCATTGTTCATCTACACCATGGCCGGTTCATCTTCAAATGAGCTTTCCTCTCATTATTCATCTGGATATTCTTCAATTGACTTTGAAACTCCAAGTTCAGGGTCTTCCGAACTTTCAACTCCGACTCCTGCCTATATTCCGATATGTCCACCACAAAGTCATCATACGGGATATACGCCAGAAAATAAACGCACGCGAAGAAATTTATTTCCATCCCCAACTACTAAAGAAAAGATAGATGACTTACATCACTATCAGAGGGAAACACTTAATCTTCAGTGTGAAATGTATTATGAGCAAAAGAGTCATGGTAGAAGACTTAGTTTTCTTGAACGGTGTGCTGCAAAAATATGTGGTTCATCTCCGATCAACACAAATGCACATATTCATTCACCTCAACGCCCTCATGTTTCTCCAAATTCTTGGTAGCGTCAACCTCAGTGGTCGCCAATTAAACCATTTGACGATAACAATCAAATCGAATTATACAATGAAAAGTCTCCGAAATCTCCAAAAACTCCGAAGACTTCAAAATAAAGTATATATATCTATATATATATATGTGTGATTTATGATTGTTCATTTTGTTTTTATATGTATGTACTTTAAAAATTATATATATATGGTTATTCTTACATATTGAATCATAAAACATAACTTAAAAAGGTTGAAATACAAAAAATCAGCCTAACAGACGTCTGATAGTTTTTAACAGACGTCTGTATACCTATTTTTAATATACACTTCACACACAGACGTCTGGAGACAATATTTCAAACGTCTGACTTTAGTACAAAAAGTTATTTATTCTCTGTTTCAAATTGAGACCGCTGAGCCGTCTGAACAAAATACTTCAGACGTCTGCCATCATATTTAGCCGTCTATTATAAATTTGAGACGTCTGACTCTATTGATTTTTTCAAACTGTTTTTACTCTCTACAGGACATCAAACGTCTGTATTTTTTTAGACGTCTGAAACCCTATTGAAATTAAAAACCTCTAAATCAAAAAATAACCGCCCTCCTCTTCTAACACGGCTATTCACTTCTTCAATTCCCAAATTCAAATCAAAAACCCTAGCTCTCTCTCAACAATGGCGCCTAAATCCAAATCAAAAGGGAAAAAGGGAGAATCTTCTCAACCATCTTCTCATGTTCTTCCTACTGATGAACAAATCGAAGCATGGCTTTATCACGAACCCAGGAGTATGGCTCGCTACAAATATCTCTCATCTCTGTCTTCTTTTCACGGTATATTCCACGACCTTGATCACTTTCCTACGTATAGAATCAAACTGTTTACTGATAAGTCTAACATCACCAGTCTCATTGACTATAAAGACAATCAAGTCAATATTTGTAGGCTTAGTGTTCTATTATTTCTAGCCAATGTCAATAATCCTCAAATTAGGCTACATAGAGAAAAAGGAACGCTATGGCCAAGCGTATTTGGAAATATTCTGAAAATAACTCCCGATGACATTGCACGAATTTTGAAATGTACCAACGACGGGATAGAATTAGAAGATTTTAAGTTAGAAGGTGATGATCTTAATCAAATAGAATATCATCTTTTCGAACCCGGACAGTCTAAAGATAGGTCGAATCATCTTCGTCCACGACCTTTAGATTGTTACTACGAATGCTAATTAAAACAATTTTTCACCGGCAAGGAAGCCACGAAATAATTTACGATCATGAAGATAAAGCGCTTCAAGCAATCTTTGGAGATCAAAAGATTAATTTGGCTCAATATTTTTATGATAAGTTTCGTACTTATCATGATTCTAAAAAGAGATCACTTATCTATGCTCCTTACATTACCCGGATACTCGCTGATTTGTCTATTCAAAGTTCGGCTATTGAGTTTGAAAAGATTAAAGTGTCCAATACTCGATTTTTTAGCCTTATGGGATTACCGGAATCCCCTCCGGTATATCTAACCTACCCTGATTATAAAGCACAACAACTAGCACTCCAAAAACAAAAAGAAAAAACTAAAATGGGTACCTCTGGTCCCGATGGAGAAGAACCAAATATTGGAGATGAGGGAGATAATGGAGATGAAGAAGAAGATGAAGATGAGGATGACGAAGCCATAGAGCAAACTTTTATCCAAAGTTCAATTCAAGAAAACTCCGATATTGAACAAATTTCTGGAAATTTAAGAACCTATACCAAAAGTGAAAAGCTTAAATCCGATATCATTATTTCTAAAAACCAAAAGAAGCTATCTCATCAAATTTCCCAAGGTTTTTCATCCATAAACTCTAGATTCGATCATCTCGACGCCAAAGTCGAAGAGAATGCAAAAGAAATGAAGAATGTTAAGAGTATTCTTCGTCGAATGTGGAAAAACTCATGTGGTTCTTCACCTCCTCCCTCTCCAACATAGGGAGACTCTTAGACAAGATACTTCTCTTCTCTTTGGCTTGTCTACTCTCTACTTTGTTTTGTGAATTTCGAGTATGTTTTGTAATCTTTAAAACCTCTCTTTGGTGTACTGTTTACATACTTTTGTCACTTTTGTCACTTCTGTATAACTTGTCATCACTTACTGAATCATATGTTGCTATATATGTGATTTGTTCTATAAGTGATTTATTCTTATGTTCTGTATCTTTTTGTATAAATGTGTATTTCTGTCCTATATCACTTTTTGTCTTTGTTTAGTATATTAAGATGTGGAACCTGTTCAAACATATGTTCAAATCTGTTTTTATACTCCAAATATTCTAACTCTTCCCCAACAAATTTTATCAATGTTATGTTCTGAACAAAGTTCATATTGTTGTTCAACAATGTGTTTTATCATCACATTTCTAACAAAACCCATTACAAATTCCTTTTTGTTAATGACAAAAGGGGAGAAATATTAATCATTCTGCTATATAAACTATTCATATTGACAGGGGGAGCAAAAGGTATGTTTTATACTAATCATTGAATTATATAGTTGTCATCATCAAAAAGGGGGAGAATGTTGGAACCTGCCTTTTTCGATTTTAATGAGACAACTATATATTTCAAACTATATACTTGCTGTCAATTATTATTGCAGGAATCTACAAAGAAAAGCTATTATCATATCGTCAACAAACAAAGCTCAAGCTCTCAAGTATATTGATTATTATTTCCGGTTAGATATTTTTGTACAATCTCTGATATGATGATAACAACACACACACACACAAATAGTTTTTGAAAAAACATGTTCTACAAATATAAAATATCTTTAACTATTTAAAGATATAAAAGTATTTTCAAAAATTATAAATATCTTTCAGAATCACTAAAATAAGGAAGAGGAACAAATCAGTACAAGTTCAGACGTCTGAACCTTTATTTAGCCGTCTGTCATCAATGATAGACGTCTGATAATAAAGTTAAGACGTCTGATAATAAAGTTAAGACGTCTGATAATAAAGTTAAGACGTCTGTACTCCCTGTATTAATATTTTCTATTTTAACTGAACACAGACGTCTAAATAATTTAATACAGACATCTGTCATAAACGACAGACGTCTGAATTAAACAACAGACGTCTGTATTCACTGAAATTTGTTTCTTCTGCCTATTTGACTTTTTAAACTTACTTAGCCATCTGACTATTTTTCTCAAACATCTGAACTTGACGAACTGAAGCATCTCTTCATGAAAAATCAAATTTTGAAGAGTTGTCTTCTTCACCAAGAGTTGCACTCCTTCTAATGGTTGCAACTATTGAATTAAAACTATTCAATACTATAAATAGAGATGAAAATCCATTATTTCAATTACCAATTCTTTCTATCTATTCTTGCTTTATATTGTTATAATCTCAAGTGATTTTCAAATCTCTACTTCCTACAATTGAACATTCAAATCATCATATCAAGAAGATTATAGGAAGGGTGTACTATATTGACTATATTTGTGTTACTCAAGAACACACAAGTCAAGAAACAATTTATAAATTGTATCTGAAGTCCTATTCGGCTGCTTAGGCGGAAAAGTCATGTTTGGTTGCTCAGGCGGAAAAGTCATGTTCGGTTGCTCAGGCGGTGTAATACCCGTTCCTCCGGGTTAAGTGAGGGTTGTTAGAGAAATTCCAGAAGGAGTCTGGGACTGGACGTAGAACGGGAAGTTTGAACCAGTATAAAAATCTCTGGTGTCATTTTTATTACTGCTATTTACTATTATTTATAATTCCGCACTTGCTAGACTAGTTTAACTATATTATCGATCCATATACACTTTCATGCGATATAGCACATGAGATGTCACATGGTTCTATTGTTGTTGATGATGCTAAAAAAGAATTCAATGAAGTGGCTTTGGATCAATGCGGAGTTAGAAAGAGTTGTCGCTGAAGCTATCATCACATGGTAAAGCGACTAGAATAATATGGTAATTGATGTTATTTATATCTTAGCTTCAGTGGTCAATTAGGCTTTACATTGTACGTAGTCCAAGATGAGTCTGGACATTGATGATGTCATGGAATCAAGTGATAACGACAAATGAATTTGTGTTATATGATGGAAGAGGTGCAATCACTGTACAAGAGGGAGTTTAGCTCTGTTTCCCCAAGGAAATTGAGCATTATGATGCAGATTGATTTTCAACGTCAAGGCGATGGAAAACATAAGGCTAGGCCAGTAATGTAGGGGTATGCACCGACGGCCAAAAATGAGTATGATAGATATTTGTGTTGATACTGTGACGTACGTCAATCCAAACTTTGTTGGATATAGTTAATAACCATAATATTAAGGTAGCGCAAGTAGATGTGAAGTTCGTCTTTTAGCGTGGTGGCTAGGACATGAAAATCTACATGGAACAACTTAATACAGTAATTATAAGATGGAAAGTCCGAGATGGATTGCAAATTGAAAAAATCAGTTTATGGATTGAAACACTCATCCTTGCAATGGTACAAGAAATCGATCATGTTATGCTTGAAATTGATTTAAATAGAAGCATTAAAGATGGTATTTGAAACATTGGAAAATGATAATTGGATGCACTTATTCTTGTACGCTTATGATATGCATGTTGCTTTGAATGATTAGGTAGAAATAAACTAAGTTGAAATTGTGCTTAAAAGCAGAGTTTGATATGTGAACACGTACGTTTAGAGGATCTGCGAATTCCCCCGCTTATTCCAAAACTTTCCAGCAGAGGCGCATAATAGATCGATATGAACATCATGAGCTGCCCCGTAATAAAACCCGTTGTTGCTGATATCTCCTTCTCAGTTCCTTCTTCCATAACCCGAGCTCGGAGAAGCAAGATCACGTCCTTCATTACGAGCTTGTATTTCATTTCATCCGGGAAAAGCCATCTCTTTCTCCACAATGTCAAATTAACGACGAGATTTATTATCGTTTCTCGCATGTCTCGCGAAAGTCAGAGTCGGCGCGAATTTCATAGAGCATAATACCCTATTACTTACTTTTTTAGTACTTTATTACAAATTACAAGATCTCGTTCATTAAAATTAATTCTTTTTAATGAATAGATCCAATCGCAACTTCGAATATGGAATTCAAAGGGACCAAATAGGAAATGATACAGCGCCTGACCCGGAGATGTGGATCATCCAAGGCACTGCTTATGGACCCGAACCTGGGTGATCTATCCATGACCAGGATGAAGCTTGGGTGAAACTAAGTGGAGGTCCGAACAGACTGATGTTGAAGAATCAGCGGATGAGTTGTGGTTAGGGGTGAAATGCCACTCGAACCCAGAGCTAGCTGGTTCTCCCCGAAATGCGTTCAAATTGGCGTAACATAAAACCTATTAGTCCGAAAGCACCATGGCCCTTCCACTCGGCACCGTCGGATCACTAAGGCCGACTTTCGTCCCTGCTCGACGGGTGGGTCTTGCAGTCAAGCTCCCTTATGCCTTTGCACTCGAGGGCCAATCTCTGTCCGGCCCGAGGAAACCTTTGCACGCCTCCGTTACCTTTTGGGAGGCCTACGAATTTTGTCCTAATCAACCGACTTTATCGAGAAAGATTACTTTTTTTAGGACAAAAAGTTGATAAAATGAAATATGTATTTCTGTAAACTTCCTTAAACCTACTTTGCTTTGTTTTTTGTTTCTAGTATTTTTGCGAGATCTATGGAATTCATTACTTGTATTCCATTTTTAAAAATGGGAGCATATGGATTGATTCGTATAATAGATCCGAACACTTGCCCCGGATCGACTTCAATATCATAATTGCTCTAGTGAATAACTAAAATAAATAGCCTCAGAGGATTCTTCCACAATGGACTCTGATAAGTTGGATTCGAGGTTTTTCGAGCAAAACATCAACTACTTCATTTTCATTTATGAATTTCATAGTAATAGAAAATACATGTCCTACCGAGACAGAATTTGTAACTTGCTGCCCTCTTGCCTAGCAGGCAAAGATGATACAATCAATAATTCGATTCATTTTCAATTAGGCCTTGGATGATGAGATTCCATTGATACAGAGCCAATTCCAATAGACTTAAGGAAAAAAATATGAAGCATGGAAACTTTGAGAGAACGAAAGCGGTGTAAGTCGGGCTAGGATTTTACTTTGACCAGACAAATAGATAAAATTGACAACAAAATAAACATAAACATATATTTTTACCAGTATATATAACAGGTATATATAACAGATCACATGAAAGTTTTGTTTATATAAGTAAAACTTGACAAAATCGATGATCTCCTTATAGCAGTAGCATTAGCCTGTTTGGAAAATTTTGATTGGAGTTTTGCAGTAACGAAAAGTTGCACGTGGTCTCAAAGAAAATTTTAATGTAACAAACAAGTTGGATGAAAAAAAAATCATTTCAAGCTTCATGCTCCTTGTACAAAAAGATGATTGATGAAAGAAAAAAAATCATAAAATTAAATATTGGATTTGATTTGCTCTATTGAGTCTATTCTCATTCTTCATGTTTTTTCGTTTCAAATACCATGTTAAGACATCTTCAAAATAGTATCCAAAAAAGGACACAATAGTCAATACATTAATAAATCCAACAGATGTAACAACTAAATAGGGTAAATTTTATTTTAGTGGGCCAAATTATTTTATATAATAGTACGGTAGAAATCTAACCCAGGCTATAGCATAGGTTCACTAACATACAAATCCATCTTTGGTCTCAAAGATAATGTATCGATAGGATGTTTCTTCGTTTTGGCATGGACAACACAAAGGTGGCCGGTACACTAGTGTCTTTACATACAAAGATTCCTAAAAAGAAATTTAGAAGAAGACAATGTCCATATGGCAATGGTGTCATATGCTAATGTGGTTGAATGCATAGATCATCAAGATTCTAACCAAAACTCCAGAGTTCGGGTCTAGTTTCGGTGATGATTGAAGAGAAATCCCCTAGAACTTATAGTTCACATCTAAATCCCATTTTCCGATCTTCATGTGCTAAACAAATAGTAAGATAGAAATAAATTTAATGTAGCAAACATGTAAAAATCAAGAAAAATGTAACAAATGAAACAAAGACAATACAAAAAATTGTGCATAAAACCAAATAGTTTAAAAAACATGAAACCTTGGTTAATGCTAACCCAATTCGGAAAAAAGGGAGAAAATGATATAAACTAATATTTGAATCAACTATTAAAGTACAATATATGTATTATTTTTGTAAAACAATCATGCACTATATATTATTGTGTTTATATATAAGAAAGTGATGAAATTTGAGGCAGAAATTATAATCGAAATTTTTGGAAATTCTAAAATCAATCAGAATTTCGAAAATATCAAATAAACAATATCAAAATCTGATCTTGGTTGAAAGTCTGATATATGTGATGGTATGTACAAGGCTCGACGTTGCTCAAGCCTCCAAGGTGGTTATCCAGTAGACATAATTAGTTAAAAAGAAAAACCTGAAATCGATTTTTGTCTCAAAGACACATGTTTTAAAATTTAGCTGAGGGACAATAAGATGTAGCATCGAGTAAAACGGAATGCTAAATCAAACTAGCAGAACATATGCTAAATTAAACTAGTATCGAATATACTAGCACTAGATAAACTTAAAAAGTATTCAAGTTAACATGGGATTATGTTTGGCGCTAGATGTACCGGCGTACTTCAATCCAAAAAAGTCAATATAATTTTCCTTACTCTATTTTCCTGTATCCAATATATGGCAAATCCTTGATTACCACGTAACATGGGATTATTTTTAGCGCTGAAGTTGAAATGAGTTCCAAAATGGTTGGTTATCGTGAATCAAGTTATGTCGATGATAAATATTAGGAAAAATCAATCTCGGTTAACGTGTTCACTCGTGGTGGGTAAGGTTTTAAATCTTGGATTTCAATCACATTTCATCTCAGAATTTTTACACAAGTTATCTCGTATTGGAGAAGTTCTTGGGGAAGATAAGTGTATCTCAGGTGTACATCTCGAATTGACATTTTGGATCTTAAAGTACATCTCAATAATATTTGTAACTTATGTGTATAAAACTGACGTTTAAATGATTTATTCAACAACTATAATTTTCAAAGTAAAAATAATAAATTGTAGCATACTTGATTTGCATAGAAAACAGAATTAAAATTAATGTTTTGAAAAAGAGTGATAGCTTGATTAGCTTAACTGATTTTGTAATGACTGAATATTATTCTCTTATTCGAACATAAAAAATAAGTGAAGTATTTTGGTGTGGCTCATCTAAATAAAAAGTAAAAAATATGTTCATGGAGTTGGTAAATAGCAATTGGGTTGAGTGGTTTATTTTGAACCTGTAGGAAAATGAAAAAAATGTTATTTAAAAAGAAGAAATATATAATTTCGGATGAGATTTCGATCCATATTTCGGAGAAAATGAGTGTTGGACAAGATATTAATGAGATTTAATGTCTTGTCTCACCTCGTCTAGTCTAAATGTGAAAAGTAGTTCTCGAATGAGATATAGGATATTTAAAACCATGATTGTGGGATGGTCATTAGTTAGACATTAAGATTGCAATTTATGGTCGTGTTATCTACACGGAGGCGGAATTGATGGTCAAGGTTGAGGTGATTAAAGATGCAATTTATTCGAGACATTTTTGTTGTATGATTTTACAAGCATTAGTACTAAAATAGTTTTAGTTTAAAAAAAATTGTATTTATGTTTTAAAATATATTAGCTATGAGCGGATATGATAAAAAAGCGATTAGTGTGTATTTGATATCCAAAAATGATTTCAAATAAAAATTAGTTCTAAGCAGCATATATTCATTTATAAAAACATGATATAAATTATTACATTGATAAAAGAATAAATATCAATCATTTTATGTAATAAAATACACATAATATAACTATTATTTTTTATAAAATCCAGACAGATAATTTATGCATGTTGGTACCAACAACATTTTTGAATTTTGGATATTTACCAAGATTCGAGAACTCGGTTTCGGTTTCGGTCAATTGAATTTTCCTTAATTTCGGACGATTTTGAAAGTTTTGGTTTTAGTTTCGGTTTCGATTTGTTTATGGAAATATGATAATGATCTTTGTAAATTAAATTATATTGAATCCTACAAATTAAACTTAACAACAAATTAAACTCAATAATAAATTAAACTAAACATGAATTATTTTATGGCCATATATATCCATTACTCAATTAAAATAGAAAATCAATTGGCAGCCCAGCCCACATCAGCCAAACCCTAAATATATCAAAATAAAGCTCAACCCGTTTGAGACACCGTCTCCCACACATCTCAAATTCAACATCGGCTATTAGGGCATGAGAAAAAAAAAGAAAAAAAAGATGCCGAAAGCTTTTTAAAAAACTTCACTTATTTCGTTCGATTTTGAGCTCAAGACGATGTCGAAGTTTGATTTCCCATATAAGTTTTTCAATCAATTTCTATTTCCTTTGATTTGATTTGGCTTTGTGCATTTGATTTCGAATTTTTTCCTTAACCCTAACCGAAACCGAATTTTATGCTCGGTTCCAATACGGTTATGGTCGATATAGTGCGGTTATGGTCGATATAGTGCGGTTATGGTCGATACCGGTACGGTACCACTGAAATTTCAGGGTACCGTCCGATACCTCAAACCTTGATATTTTCTCATTTTTTGGTACGAATTTCGAATTTTTTAAATATCCATTGACAGACTTAATGGAGAGGATTTGTTCGGTGAGTTTTGAAGAGAATTTCTTTGAATTTGAGGTGAAGGTTCCTCTATTGGGAAACTTGTGACACTCTGCTAATTGTGATGATCATGTCGAAGGTCGTTAGGAAATGTCCTTACCCTTTTGTAGAGGTGTCATTAATTGAAAGTGAAAGTTGGAGAAGTTATAGTGTCGTGGATTGGAGAAACTTTTGGGCTGAAGTGTTGAATTTTGACAATGCCCACTCATAGCAAAAGAGACACTGTAGTCAAGCAAGAAGCATGTAAACTGGCACAGTGATGATGAGATTTGATCTAAAAATCTCTAGAAAGAAGATAGGCATATCATTGTCTCATAAGGAACATTCACTATAAATACGTAAATCGCAAGTA
Organism: Allium fistulosum; assembly: GCA_030737815.1. Lineage (NCBI taxonomy): Eukaryota > Viridiplantae > Streptophyta > Magnoliopsida > Asparagales > Amaryllidaceae > Allium > Allium fistulosum. The sequence goes on from CM060905.1 coordinate 159,849,227, forward strand.
CATGCATCTAATAGATAGAAATATTTACTTTTTATTTAATAAAAAATTAATGGACGAATGTGTGTTAATAAGTGCAAAAGCTTTGGTGGTCGCTAACACTTTTATTTCAAACAGTTTTATTGGTGGTGTCGGTTGCAAATTGATAGTGAAATTCCATTGATGGATGATTGGAAAGGACGGAAAGGGGATGGTGATGGAGGTTGCAAACCGATGGTGATATTTCGTTGATGGATGTAAGGTATTTTTGAAATTTCAAAAAGACACGGTGAAAATCATATTCATTGAATTCTCTTTATTAATACCAGTATGTATGGCACATCCTTTGGACCTGTACAAAGGAAAATATATGAAACTATTGTATACATTGTGATTCTATTCGTGTTGATTTTTTACGCTTAGAAAATATAATTGAAAGTTTATATATGAAGATTAATGTGGTTGTTTGTCACAAATCACTATGCATATAGTCTGTACACAATGAGATTAATTACTTATGATTTAGAATGGAAATATGTAGCTCTCGTCTTTATTTTATTGGCTTTTGATCTGTGAAGCATTAGAGTCAACTATGTAAGCTGTATTAAGGGATACTTTTATTTAACTAATTACAGTAATACAGAGAACTAATACTTAAAATGAAGAACAGTCAAGCCAATCAATAAAGGAAGAAAGGCACGGAAAACGCATTTCTCTGAAATCATCTTTAGACACAAAGTTGAGACTAATCATATGCATACGTACTGGAATGTCATTCATCCACAAAACTCAAAATTCTATAGTGTAAATACTTGATTGCGGCAGTTGAATTGTGAAGGATTTTCATGTACTCTTTGGAACCATCTCGATTTCAACTAAAATTGTTGATACCTTTGTGTTCCTCTTCCCTCTTCATCTTCTAAGATTTCAAATTTCTATGCATAACCTATTAATTACCAAATATGTTTCAAGATGGTTGAGCATCAAGTTACAAAGGTGAAAGGTACAGAGTTTGAATCACAATGGTGACGTAAAACATAAACTACCCAAACATATGATATATGACATGTCCTCAGGGTTCATTCTGATCTTCATTTTTTTAAACTTAAAATATTAGATGATTAAAACTTTTTTCTTCCCATTTAGCATACAGACAATCATACGTAGCTAGTTATATTGACCCGAATTCCAAATGGATGATGACATCTTATTTTCACATTGGAAAGTTCTTAGAGAACACACCCAAACATATTAATATATCCACATACACCATAGTGGATATATAAAATCCCAAAACATATTTATTTAATGAGATGACAATCATTTAAAACCTAACATGATTAAATAAAATGAACAAAATTGGATGAAACCACACATCAGATAGGTACAGCCAATGCCTCAAACATAGGATAGAAATACCAAATCAACATTAGATAAATCCAATTGGATGGAACCACCATACATAACCAATGCCGTAAACATTTATGGTTCTTTATTTTGTGTAGTAGTCGAGAAATGGCAGCACTGTTCAAAAGACAATAGAAAAGAGTGTTGATTTAAGGTCTCGATGCCATTGATATTTAATTGCCCTCAATCTTGAGTCTGCTTTTATCTCAGTGGTAGGGATGGGAAAACACGAAGATACAGGAAAGTGGAACGATAAAAGATAGAATGACCATTTTACTCTTTTGTTTTTCTTTAAATCACATAAAGGGTATTACGGTAAATTCAAAAGCTTCAAACAGAGATATATAATAGATATAAGTAGAGAAGTAGAAATTGTGTATTAAACCACAACACCAAAACAAGCAATATAGAAAGTAAAACTGCAATAATAAAACAATTCAAAATGTAATATTGTTTGATTATTCATTTTTACTTTTCTATATTGCTTGTTTTGGTGTTGTGATGTAATATTTTTCTCCTTTGAACATTTGGATGTATTCTTTTATCAGTTATGTTGGAAAATCGAATTGTATAGGCAAAGAGTTTTTTTTTTGTAGCTTGTTTCTCATTGCATGCCATGCAATGATCGATTAATTGTTTCTTGCTTTCATGGTTGTCTATTTGGATTTTATTGTGTCATGATGTATATAACCATAAGAGCAAATTATCAATTGTTAATTTAAGCAATTGCTAAACAATATATATACCTCACTAATAATTTAAACTATAGTTGTGAACCCAATCAATTGCTTGAGGAATCGACATCGTCAATTGCTTGAGGAATCGACATCGTCAATTGCTTGATAATTCATTTTCTTTATACAAATTTTCAAGCAAGTTGTACCAATTACTCAAGACTAACCTATGGATGAATTACAATTGTCAATGTACCTGGCAATTGATTTAGCAATTGACTCGTATCAGTGCAATTGCTCTAACATCTTGAACTGCATTGGTGTATGAAAGAACCGTACTATAAGAGGATGGATGTGTTGTGTTAATTTATAAAATTTTGCACAGTGCAACTTTTTAAACCTCACCGGTATCATGATAAGCTTCAGCATGGTATGTTTCTAGTAGTTACTTCCGATTGATCAAAAGACAATAAAACAAAATACCAGAGGTAAACAAGAGATTACCTCACGCACTGCAGTGCCAACAATGTCTCCTCCATCATCATCTATCATGCCGGCTGGTAATTCCAGAATTGACTTTCCAACAGGAACTCTAATCTACAGTGTGTGACATATTTGATGTTAAAAGACAAAATCATGTCATACTATGACAAAATGATGATTACATTGTGTTAAGGTAGAAACTCAGTGCAGAATGCTCCATGTTACATCAGAATCGAGAAACAGATTGTGAGAGAATATTCTCCTCTTGCATATATACAGAAAGAGACTATTCCAAAAAGTCATAAAAAATAACCATCCACTCTAATAAATATTCCCCGGACAAAAATACCCATTTTGAACAAATTGTTCCATCTGACGTAATAAACAGTAAGCCCACTTCTATATATTATATTATTAAAAAATAAATAAATAAAATAAAGGAAGAGGTGAGATATCCTTCTCTTAAGGAAATGGTACCTGCTCTGTGAGCACTACATAGGTTTCTCCTCCTGACTCCAAAAGAATGAATACAGCAACAGCTGGACCCCGCGCAAAGACGATTCCTGGAATCTTAATCGATGATACAAATAAACATATATAACGGGTATGCGTATTTGCACTAGATCTGAATCTTATACTATATAAAATTAACCATAGAGACATTAAAGTTTTAGAGATATAAAACAAAGCAAGCGGCAGGAATGCAAGTGACACATGGATGTGTAACTACCAGGAAAATATATAATATTTGACCAATTGTAAGAGACGATGATGTGTGTTTATATGTTACTAGATTGAACAACTTCTCGTCGGAAAAGTAGTAAAGTACTGCACATTAATACTACGTTGAGGGGTGTTATCCCAGCTAATATCCTATCAGTTTCATCCATATGAAAAGAACTAGTCATCTAAGCAAATTGTCTAATAAAAGGTAACCATAAACACATATATAAGCAGTGATCGAACTTACCTTTGTGCCAGTTTCCTTCTCGAAGACATCGGCTTTAAACTTCAAAAAGCCTACACCTTTTCCAAACATATCCACTCCCTGCTTTGATAAAATATGAATATTAGGCCATATAAGAACGCATCACTTATCATGCAAAATTGACAGGGAGAATTTATGTGCTAGATTAGGTTTAATAAAATGTACATCCCTTGGATTCAGTACTCTTAGGAAGATGCAATAAATTATATGATAAACATAACTTTTTCTTCTAGAAACATATACTCGAATTTTACCTGAATTTCCACCTGTCTCAAACACATTTTTCCATTAGCTAAAAGGCCTGTTTCACTCTGCAAGTTTTTCAGCCATTGCTTGAACAACACAGAATCGACAGCATTCCTGACATTGGGTATGTTAAGTTGAAAGCACACTGAGATCCATAGCATTATATTAGAGATTAGAGAAGTGAACTTGCTTGCTGCTAACAAGAAACGTTGAAATACAGAAATTTCATTTTAGTCTAAAATGTTCTTTGCTGCTTTTAACTTATTAACCGCTCCACTGAAACTGTTATTTTTCTGATCGACCTTGATCTGTACTTGTTTACCAAACTACGGTAAGTACTAATCCTTAGCCTCTGGCATTAGAAGCATGAATATACCTGTACATTCAGCTGAACAAAGAACTTTCAACTGTTAAAACAACAGTTACCTATATCTGGCCTATTTTAATACCTCATTGCATTGTTATCAAAAATCTTAAAATCTTATTATTTGAATCCCGGTTAAGAACTCAACTGAGAAAAATTCATTCAATATACTATGATACATCCAAGATGCTTGGATCCACAACACAAATTTTATTTTAATTTTTTTCCAATCATTGTGAACATAGAACAGGAGAAAATATTCAGTTTCGTGTTTACATGTAAAAGCTCTAAATCAAAATCAAAAATGTATAGTACCTTACAACATTAATCTTTTGAATCTATGATTTACAATTTAAACCCTATCTCGATTAAAGTTTGAATTTTACCATTTACGATTTGATTCCCATTTTGAAAACATTGCCTCATTGTTTGATAAACAAAAAGAAGATTCCAACTCCTAATTGGTCCATTTATTCATCTATGTTCCTAACTAATGGCTCATCCACACGTAAATGCCATCTTAATTTACTCACATCAATATTCATTAGCATTTCCAATATTATTTCCACATCATGTTGCATAAATTCTCCCTGTTTATTTTAAAATGTACGACCCGCAAGCACAACAAACTACACTATCCAAATATATTCAACATGTTTAAGAGACTGAATGTTTTGTTATACATCCCACTGTGATAATACTATGAAAATATATTGCAAAGAAAAAAGAGTAAAAGGAAAACATAAAATTATCCATTTAACGTTGTGGTCTAATTTAAGAGGCAGATCTATGGCTATCAGACCTTAGTCTACAGCCGAGGACAGATTTCTAAAACATAATTATATATGACTAATAAATCAAATAAAAATAAAATCAAGCCCATTCATCCTGTTAACACATCAATTAATCTGCGTTGTGTTTAATTATATCATCTGTTTCGACAACAGCGACTGAGGGAAAGGTGTTTTTTGGGGGGGGGGGGGGGGTGGTTGAAGTGAAACATATATATTTAATTTATAATTCCTGTTTTCAGATTCATGTATTCATTTTAAACTCATACTTAAAGTTACTATTTTATTCATTTTTTTCCATTCAAATAATTATATCTTTTGTTCATTTTTATTCTACATATTTCTAGTTTCTATTCAATATTCGTGGTTATACAACTAAATTTTTTAAATTCAAAAGAAAAAAAAATCATTTGTTATCTACATTATGCTGAAGTAAAAATATTACAATAGTCCAGGGTGATTACAAACCCTAGCTCCCTCTATGCATCTTATGTTAAAGGCAAATTCCATAACCTCCACAATTTGTCTTACACCCCAATTAAATTAAGTAAATTTTATTTATTATTCCACCCTTCTAAAAACGTATTCCCTAAAATTTATCATTTCATTTTCTAGCTTCAGTGCAACAAGAACAAAGAAGATCATCATGCTTTCGAAAATGATGACATTCATTTTCATTCTCAAGAATTTTTTAAATAAAATTTTATTGTTTTCACGTCTTCTTTGCCAGTCAATTTTTTTCGCTGTGATTTTTCCATCACGAGTTACAAAATTACAAAACAGCGTACTGCCTTATTTTTATAATAGTAACGAGTACCCTACAAAACAGAAAGTATTTTTTTGACTCAAGGTCCCCAAAAAAAAAAGCTCAATGACAATAAGTCTGTTTACTAGCCTTAAGACCAAACCTTTGGCCAAAAACACAACTAAAAATCCAAAACTTTAAAGCAAAGTTCATGTTCATTTTCAAGTCCACAAATTAGGGACAGCGGCAGCTAGTGGAGGCTACGGGGAGTTTGGTGGAAACGATAATGGTGACTGGTATAGACGGCGTTGACCATGGTGGTGAAGATGGTGGTTGGTGGTGGAGGAGATGATCGACTTCTGATAGAGGAGGAGATGGTCGAAATTGGTGAGAAGGCGGAGATAATAATGAAGATGGATGCAATAATGTCGATGTGAAGTCGGATGGTGGAGATGATGAAATGAACAATGCTATATAGGATCAGAGGTGGATTTGAATTTTGGGAAAAGGATTAATTTCATGATTTCTATCTTGTAATCTATTGTCATATAACAGTCAAATAACATTCTATGAACTAGGAATCTTAATATGCATGTTCATGTTGAATAATACCTTCTAGTAGCATTTTATTATTACATCGTTTTTATGTTTTTTCTATGATCCAAATACTAAATATCAAAATTAGTGGATGTATTTGTGCTTTGTAAATTTAGTACATGCACAAACATAGCTCTTTTATTTAGTTTTTTTTTGAAATGTAATTTGTTACTTTTATGTGCTTTTTATTTGTGTTTTGAATGTTGTGTGTGTGCATGAGGAAGGTTCAATGACACCCCCATTTTGGAGCATCTCTTTAGTACTTTTATTATATCTTGAGCAAGGTTTTAAATCTCGGATATCGGGCACGTTTCGTCTCGGCGATTGTAGCAACTCGGTATCGTATCGGGGGAGATCTCGGACGAGACAAGTGCATCTCGGGCGCCAATATCGGATTTACATCTCGGGCCTAAAGTTCATCTCCGGATCATATCGGAGTATAACACATCACATAATTTATAGCAAAAAATGCATGATATTGGTTTATTTAACATTTACTGAATTACTGCAACTAATCTCCACTATTGTAACTGAAAAAAATAATGCAATTATACTTCAACTATATAAAATTGTTCAACAAAAGTTACAAAACATCATCAGTTTTAGCAATTACATATAAGTAGATGAAAGGCGATAAATCAACTGAAAAAAAGTGAGTTCTATACAATTACATATATGCAGTAAGAATAACATAATAACAGTATCAGGAACTGATGCAAATAAAGGCAAATGCATATAAGAGATATCAGGAATCGAAGGGTTCCAGACAATGCAAATCTACTTGTAGAAGGTTATGCAGTAAGGATAACAAACTAAATCTACTTTAAATTATACTGTATATTCAATTTTCTGAAAAATTGAATTTCATTAAAATACAAACAACCCTAATTTACATACATGTAGAGAGTAAAGAGATTGGTCGAAGAAGAAGCTGCAGACTGTCAAAAGCCGGATCGAGTAGTCGAAAATTGGAAGCAACCGCGAGATGTCGGATGTTAGAAGAGGGAGTTCGATTTTTTTTCTCTGGAGAAGAGGGAGTTCGATATTTTGACGAGGAACATGATCTTTTGAGAAGTTGAATCAAAAAGAAAAGGACTTTGTTCATTTTTTTATGATAGATTGAGATTGGGCTTTTTTTTGAAAAAACAATATATCAGAGATATCTCGGAATATTGTTTCGCTCCATATATCGGCCGATATATCTAAATTTCGGCCGATATAATCGAAACGAGATATCAACCGATATCTCATGTTTCGTTTCGCCCAAGCCTTCAACCGAGATGGCCGAGATGGCCGAGATTTAAAACAGTGATCTTGGGCTACATTATTTCAAATATTATAAAATTTTGTTAATATTCAATCCATATATAAAAGATCATCTTCACAAAACATGGTACTGTTTTGATATTTGTAGCCTTTTCAAAATCATAAGACAATTATTCACTGTTCACCCATTTATTTTAATCGTTAAATTTAAACATCAAATGTATTATGTTATATATATTCAAATGAGTCCAAATTTTGTTGAGATGGTCTTCCGTATAAGGGTGTTGTTGAACCTTCCTCTATACACACACGTATGTATATTCTCTTACTAGAATGACATCAAACAAGTATGTATGTTTCCTGTTTTGTACACTGTTTATTTATTTATGTGATTGTAGTTGTATTGTTTAACCGAATACAACGTTTCAATTTAAGATGTTACTTACATATAGTCGATGTTTTAAATCTCGGATTTCGATCACGTTTCACCTCAGAATTTTCACACAAGCTATCTTATATATGAAGAGATCTCGAACGAGATAGGTGTATCTCGAATTGACATCTCGGGTCTTAATATATATTTCGGGAATATTTCGAAGTAATTTATGTTGTCTATTGATATTTTACTGATTTATTTAATAACTATAATTGTCAAAGTAAAATTAAAAATTGCAACATACTTATTTGTAAAAAAAATTGAAATTACTGATTTGGAGAAGAGCGGTGGTTTGATTAACTTAATTTATTTTGTAATAATTGAATAATATCCTCTTATTTGAACATAATAAATAAATGAAGTCCTTTGTTGTGACTCGTCAAGATAAAACGTATAAGATATGTTCAAGGAGTTGGTAAATTAGTAATTTGATTGAGTGGTTTCTTTTGAATCTAACTGAAAATGAATAGATATTATGTAAAAGAAAAAAGATATAATTTTGAGTGAGATATCGGATTAAGATTTTAATCCATATTTGGATGATATTTGAATATTTCGGACGAGATGATTGTCTGAGGAGATTCGATATCTCATTTCGTCTGAGTGTGAAAAGGATATCTCGAAGAAGATCTCGGAGGAGATACAGGAGATTCAAAACCATGCATATAGCATTACATCTATATATCACCAGTGACGTATGCAAATAAAGCTATGAGCAGATTCATTTAATTGTGATATATAATGGTTGTATGCATAAACAAAATAACCCCTCCATGTAGTAAAAATACAATGTTATAGAAACGTGAGGGATACAATGACAATGATAACCAACTCCATGTAGTACAAATTATAAAGGGTATTTTGAACAATTCAAAAGCTTCAAATGAGGGTTTCCTCATTGTATATAGATCATTCCATTTTCTTCAATCAACGTGGCATATAATTTGACAAAGATCTATAATCACATAGTTCTTATGTAGCATTTAATTCTTTTTATTTTCTCAGATTTCACGAAGCTATTTTATTTTGTATAAAGCATTTATTTGTTATATAATGCTACCATCCAGTAAATTGATGTAGTATTGGAAGTGAAGGTGCAACAAGAAGGTAGTACGGTGAGGCACACAAGGAGCATGAGATGACTATGGTTGATGTACAAACAAGGAAAAGGAGTTGGAGGAGTTGTGGAGCACGGGGAAGGAAGAGAAGTATATAGGTGGTGGGATGGTAATGAGGGGCGCAACTAAGAAAGGATGATATGGAGGTGGGTTGAGCTGGATAGTGTTGACTTGAGAAAAAATGATTTCGGGAAAAAGTTTAATTTGTCCATGTGCCTAATTTATGAAAGTGGTGTCTCATAGCATCTTCAGCAGTTCTATTTGCTATACTTAATTTTTGAAATCCTTAGTTTTTGAGTGGATCTTTACGCAGCGGTTGTAGCTGTAACTCAAAAATATGTTGAAGAAACCTACACTTGCATGAGTATTACACACTCAAAAATAAATGTTGCAATGGCTTTAAGAAACCCACTGCACAAAAATGTGGAACTTGGCTTCATAATCTGTTGTTTTTATCAAATATATACACATGTCCTAAGTTCATGTCATTTCATGTCTTGTTTGCCAAAGCTTGAGCACAAACTGTAAGACATTCATTTATTGTCCTGTTGTGATAGATTTACATAATGAATAATAACAAATCAAATATGTGTGGATTTACAATCAAATTTTGTTAAATTATTGTATATACTCCAATCTACACATAGGAAGGATAATGAACAAAATAAACCACTAACTCTACCACGTTCACGTATAATAAAGAAAAAAAATCGTTTAATAAGAAACAAACAAATACAAATTGTATTGATTTGTCTAATAATTTAATTATCAGTCTACGCAGAAATTAATGAAGTTGTACCATTGTTCTACTGTGATTCAAAATTTAGGAGCAAACTTGTCATTTTTTATCCTAAACAAGTTCACTTTGAATTAAAATAAACTTTAAGTTTGCCGCTTCTTTTATAACACTGCTGCAACCTTATAGTCTATACACTGCTATGTTTTTCTCTGTTAATTCCCACTTAAATTGCATGCAAACTCCTCTTATAAAAAATTGCTAGCAATGCAAATTTATAAGAACATAGTGGAATGTGAAATGAAATTTTGTGCAGGATTACAGACAGACATTCAACTGGGACGTGGTTATATCCAAGACATTGTTTCTTGTTAGCATGGTCTTATACGCTTGTCGTGCTGCATTCCTAGTTTGGGAAATCAGCAAAACAATATGAGCTCCGTATGTGCTCTAACTCTTGTACCATGCTTTATGCACAGAATGGTTGTCAAAAGCGCATAACTGGATTAATTGGTAAGTGAGGGTAATATTTTTTATTTTATTTTAACAAAATACTGAGTGAAAAAGATAATTTTCGAGGTGGACCCTGCAAGATAAATTTTGGAGTGATAATAGATTTATCTATGTTAAGGCCTTGTTTGGGAACAACTTATTTTCCCCTGTTTGGAAACAACTTATTTTTCTACTTATTGACTTTTAAGTAACCCTATCAAAAAAGTGTTTCGCAACTACTTTTGCAATGAAGAGTTGCTTATAACTTATAAGTCACTTTTGAGACAAGTAACTTGTAAGTCACTTTGCAACAAGTAGCTGCCAAACAGACACTAAGTTCCAATTTGCAAAGGTTTAAAAATACTTTTGTACGTTAATTAATAGGCAGCAAAGTCTAACATAAATATTGGGTATTCACAGGTCTCCTTCAAACCTCATCCTATAGGAAATCATCAATACATTTGTAAGAAATACAAGCAGCGTAAAAATCTAACAAAACAAATATAAGTTTTAGTGAAGATTAGAACCTGAGATCAGAATCGGAAACACCAGGGCCGGCGACTATGTGGACTGCATCACCGGGTTGTAAGATAATGGGAACTGAGCCTGTAGATGACATTCGACAGTAAACGATTGATTTCAAGGGCAAAGTTGGGTTTTTGGCACGGGGATGGTAACAGATTGAAGTAAATGGGAGTGGAAATCTGAAGAAGAAAGGGTACGTGGATGCAACCCGCAGAAGCCCACTGGTTGCCATGACTCGAGGTGTCTCGGGCCAAGCTGCTTAGGTCATGTTCGCCCCCAAATCGTTTGCAGCATTTTTCACTAACGTGTGTTTTGCCCATTTTGGATGTACATATGGCCGTACCGGTTCTAAATTTACAGTGACATCATTCATCAATATAAAATTGGCTTTGGCTATTTAAACCCATCAAATTGTTGTCAAGTTGTCCCCTCAAACTTGATAAAGATTTAATTGGATCAAAATGTCCATACTATGTTAAGCACTTACGAGATAAAGTTTTTAACTAGAACACCTACGAGGTAATGCTAACAACATTTGAAAAAATAATATTCAACGGAGGGCATTTTTGACCGATTAATTTTTAAAGTTCAAAGAAAGGACAAATCAGCATATCTGACGTCTAAATAGAATTTGCCTATAAAATTATAGAGTTTTCTTCATTTAGATAATCTCATTTAAATCCATATACATAAGTAGAGTTTTCTTCATTTAGATAATCTCATTTAAATCCATATACATAAGTAGAGTTCTCTAAAAAAAAAGGTAATATATTGTATAGCTCTTTTCTACTCATTTTAATCTTGTAGTAAAAATAGTATAAAAAAAAATTCTCACTCTGCTCTTTACATCTCGTTTTTTTTTCCTATTTCCAGTTTCTTCGTAGGCAAAACCCCAAATTTAATATAGAAGGTAATTTTCATGTCTTTTTTTTGCCCAATTTCTGAGTTCTTTATTACTTCAAGTCTTATAAAATATTTACAAGTCCACCCTATTATATACAACATATTTACAAAAATAAAATAAAAGGCCTCATAGGGCTTGCACACCGCATCTGAATCTCGCCCCACTCCACAAAACACGCGACCCTTCCATCCTAAAACCTCACTTCATTCGTTACACCGCCTCACTTTACATTTTCAACTCGTTTTTTTTAAATGGTACTTAGATAAAACATGTCACTAGGGCAATATAACACAAATCACATGTCAATATATGTTCGAATCACGTTACGCAAGTTTCAAACTTATGACCTCTCGCACCATAGTCGAATCACTTAACCACTAGGACAATGATGCTTGTCAACTCCTTCTCACTTTAGTTAAAATATGCCATCGTCCTCTGTCCATTCTGTAACTCCTCTTACTTACTCTCTACTCCACCTTCACAACTCATGCTACTCATGTTGACCCTCAATTCAACTAACTTCCTCAAAACGCCACATTTTCACTAAATTCATGTAGATTAGTATCAAGTATGCATAGATCAGATTGAATCCGCTACATGCAACCTCAAGTTCGTCGTTATTCAGACATCTTCCATGCGTTTTTGGCTTTGACACAAATAAATATCAGCTCCATGCTTACATTCTTTTTATTCTCTTCTTCTTATTATTATTGTTTTTGTTCTCTACCACATTAAGGTCAGATATAATATTTTTCTCGCCACATATGTAAAGATATATGATTTATTTTACCCTTGTTCTGATAATATATTATATTGTAACACCCTTTAAAATTAATGATAATAAATAAATAATTATTAAGGCTCAAAAATGAAATTTGAGCAAATGTCTGAATTTAGCCACGAAACTTGCATCATTGTATTCATGTTGATTTTCTGAGCAAATTTCATATTTGAAGTTTTGCAATCGGAGTTCAAATGAAGAAGTTATTAGCGTTTGAAGTTTTCAAAATGAAAATAATTAAATAAGAATACAAAGGAAATAAATTATACTAAACCATGTGGACGCCACCGGTTGATCCCCTCCTTGGGTGGGTCGACTACCTAATGGGGAGCGGTCAATAGGTTGAAGCGCGGCGAGAGGGTTGAACCTTGGTCGAACGGCTTGGAATTGATTATTTTGAAACTAATGGATACAATTGATTCGAGCGCCTATAAATACAGGTTTAGTCTCTCACTTTTCTTCTCATATTTTTTGATCAAAGCAGCGGAGCTCTGCCATTTTTCCTTCTTTGCTATTTTTAGTAGTTATAAAATATTATATTATATGTATATATGTATAATCGGAGAAGGGTAGAAAATAAAAAAGAAGAAGAGAATGAGTGAATCGATAGTGCAGAAAAAGTTAAATTTCATAATTATAAATCTATATTCCACTTAATTCAAATCTTCTCTCATATCTATAATTCTAATGGTTATGTATATATCTTGTTATACATATTTTTGGATTGGAAAGGAAAATGAGTCAATTAAAGGGATCGGTTTGGATTTGGGAGATTTGGAAAGCTTGAAAGGTGAGTGGGAATGTAACAGCCCGCAAACCCGTACCCCTTGAATCAACACTATTCTCCAACATATCGACTCAAAGTGAACGGAAAAACGAACCGTTAGGGTTTAAGAAGAAGAGGTAGAAGAAGAAAATAGAAAACAACATCAGAATCTCACATCGCAGCGGAATAAAATATAATAGATAATAACCGATCTTTACAGAAAAGAAACTATATCTATTTATACATACATCACCAGAATACAACATCAGAGTACAATATAATCAACATCACAATTCAAGACAGTATAATAACTTGTCCCACATACAGAATACACAACATACACAACACAGCGGAATATACATCATATACGTGTGATACGTCTCGTCATCCAGCTCGTCTCCTGAGCTCCACAGCATCATAACATGTATCCTATAATACTTGGTCTGACCCGAGTATTATAATAAAATAACACCTGAGTCAGTCTGGAAAACAGCGTGAGAAAGCACACTCAATTGGATTATTAAAGTTTTCCAAACCCTTTGAAATCAAAAGCATCTCGTAAGACCACGCCACAAATAAAAATGTCGGGTTTTTACCTTACGATAGCCAAAACACTTTTTATCAAATCCGTCTGATATTATAATAGTGTCTATATACAAATACTTATTCAAATAGCTGAAATTGTTACATGATTAAATTCCAGCATACTAGCCACAAAGTGGGTTATACAAACAAAATCCGTAAAAGGCACGTAGGAAGAACGGATTTCCAACTAATGACTAGGCACTGGGGTACCACCTGTCACAGTACCTGGTCTAGATCAGTGTACCGAGGACCACACCCGATGTAACACAAGGCCAGGACTACCCCTTACTGGATAATCCCGAGTAAGATCACCCCGCGGTTGGGATCAGCAACCGCCCACTAAGCCGAAATAAAAAGGGACATCTAGACAAGGATGACCTCACCCTAATGGGTGCTACCCACATAGCCTTGCTGCATAACCCCTGATTTTCAGTCATTCCCGGTTGATGAGGCTCGAGGCTAAGCGTTACCTTTTTAGAACCGTTTCACTTCGAATGCTCATCGTCCACCTGACGATGTTCTGAAAGCATTCATCCATACAAGTCCGTCCCGGGTTCGAACGGAACCGAAGGCACTATTCCTACTACATCCATTTTGGAATCATCCTCAGGATTAGTAGCGACTAGCCCTTGCACTTCACTGCTCCAACTTCGATTCAAAACTCTTGTTTTCACACGAAACATTCAAACCGAATCGAAGTGATTTTCGAGAAATTAATCCCGATCCCGGTCTCTTCGAAACGATCAGCGCATTGACCAATATTGATAGTCGGTTATTTAACTATCAAATAACATTCACAAACAACCATCAGACCTTTAAATAATTTCTCCCAAATTATTTATTAACCTCAAAATATCTTCGCAAGATATATTTCCACTTTTCAACCCTTTGAAAACAGTTTCAAACCATCTTTCTCTCACGGAATAAATTTCCCAATATTTTCTATTTCCACTGAAATCACCAAGTACAAATACTTAGACTTTAATATCATTTAAAACACTTAATTATAGAATATACTTTTAAACATTTAGATTTAAAACTACTTTAATATTTTTTTTTTTAAATATACACTTCAAGAATATTTAAAATAAAGCTACTTTATAAAATATAAAACTAAATTTTTATCTTTTTCAAACATAATACCAATTAACCTTTAAATAATTACTACTACTATAAATTTGAAAAATACTTACTTTAACATTTAAACATTTTAAAAATAATAGATTTTCCAAAACATACTTTTAAAACAACTTTGAAACGTTAACTTATACTTAAAAATTTGCTTTGAAAATGTACTTGGCTATCTAGGGAAATATACTTCTCTTTCACATCTTTAAAAATAAATCACTATTTATTTTTAATCAAATTTACCCATTCCTTTTATAAATTCCCACCTTGAATTTATCCTTCCAAATATCCACTGATATATTACTTCACTTTTATAAACCCAGTTTATAAATTTCATGGTCTCAACTTCCTTTTAAAATCCTAGTTTCAAACACTTAATCAATTTCCAAATTGATTCCCAAAATTTTTACTTTGTTAAAATAAATTCCTTTACTTTTCCAAATTTATATCAGAACCCATTAATTTCAGATTTACTCCTTTATTAAAATCTTATTTGAACTGAAAATACCCAATTCATATTTATTTCAAATTTCTTCCTTTACTCCTTCCTTAACCATTTAAAATCCTGAATTTTTTAGAAATAATCTATTATTCCTTTAATTAACATCACTTAGGTTTTAAAATTCATTTATTTCCATTTATTCAAAAATATCCTTTTCCATACTTTGGAATTTAAATAAATCAACTTTTAACTTTTCTAAATCATTCTTCAATTTATTTGAAATCTCTATAATTGTTTCACTTAAAAAATTTCTCTTATATTTCCTCTTCAAAAATCCAATTCTATATATTTTGATAACTCAGTATACCGAAATATATATTCAATCAAACCATAGCATCCAATATTCCAATTATCAATATAATTCATCATAGAATTTCAAATAATCATATCACAGAATTATTAGAACAAACTAAATAATTTTGAGAAATCCAGTTAGATCCCTCCAACCTGTTTCCCTACATCCACAGAAGTTAGCACAATACCAATTCCACTTCGAGGTGGAATATCGCGGTATATGAGTTTATATAATATCATCCGCTATTATGCGGTGCATAAGGTCTCATCCGCTATATAATGCGGGAAATCAATCACTCCAATATATATATACACTACTATATATATTATCACATCCAATCAATTCAATCAAATATTTAAATTTAACCATTTAAATTTAAATAAAACCCAGATGAGTGAGATTAACTCACCTTTTCTTTTTATTTGCAATCCACTTCATTATTGCCTTGGTTTTCCGATTTTTACCTTGAATGAACAATTTATATGATTTATTAATATTCGAAACAAATCGAACAACCTAATTACCATTTAATAAATTTAATTAACTAGTGATTAAATTTTAAAATAGAAATTTTCCTTTTTGAAATTATATATACACTTATAAAAATAATCTATATGGGCTTAAAATCTGATTTTATATAAACTGCTCAAACTAAATCCTATATTTTCCAAATCTTGTATATCTATATTTCTGTTTTAAATCTTTTGTATATCAAACGGAACTGTCCTTATACCAACTGTAATTAAAATTTTCTGCAAATATACATATGTTAAAACAACAATATACCTAATGCCTTCCTAGATTGCAGACAGCACGGCCTCCGTCCTTGCAACTTCCCTCGCCGCTGCCCCTAATCGCTCACGTCAAACCCTAACAAACCCCAGCGTGACCCACATCATCAGCGACCCCAAGTCCTAGACTACAGTTCCCATCCTTCACCGACAACGTCCATGCTCTCGAGCCACCCCGATCGAATCGCCCTCATCACCACGAACACAACCCAAACAGCATGTCGCCAGCAGCACCGTCGAAATTGATTGCTGACACTGCCTTCGACCACACTGTCGCGCCCATGCGACAACATCCCCTATCGCGTCTCTTCCTTGCGAAATCGCGACCTAAACGCGACTCGATTTGCATGCCTTTCCACTTGACGTCGACGAAGCCTCCCATCACACCGCGAGTTTCGATTCGCGTGCGTTAATCTTCTTCCTTCCGTCTACGCATTGGATCGAACTGAAATCGAAAGTGAGAGGAAGAGGGCGATTTTATTTTTCCCCTTTTTTTTCCGATTTGAAAATACTGAAGTTTGGGGGAAAGAAGACCAATTTGTTTTTGAGATTTGAGGAAAGAAATCGATTTTGAACTTCCTGCATTTGCGGCCATTTTGTTGAACAGACGTAGTTAGGGATGGCAATGGGGTGGGTCTAGGGTCCAAACCCGGTCGACCCGCCCCTATTTTGGCCCGTCAAGACCCGCCCCATTGGGTCATTGGGGCGGGTAGACCCGTGACCCGTTCTTGAGTACTCCGGGTCTAGGGTCGGGTTGGGGCTTGGCCGACCCGCCCCAACCCGACCCGCACTACTAACATCTCATGAAACCACTTTATTATTATAATGATTTATTAATCTTTTTAGTTATAAGTGATTCTAGCATGGATATTAAAATGTTCCAATCAATATCTATAGAAAAAATTAGAGTATTAAGTTGCATCATTGATAATTATACAATAACATATGTATATATTTTCTGAATTGTTATTGTAGACATCAATTTTATTAACTTCCCATAGACACATTGTTATTTGTATTTCATATATTATTTGGTGATAACGATTATAAACAAATAAATATATGTACGTTGCTACATAATTTTCAATCAATACATAGAGACTCATCGGGTCTTGGGGCGGGTCGGGTCTACCCTGACCCGCATGGGTCCCGGGTACGGGGCAAAATTCCAGACCCGCACCGGGTCTACGGGGCGGGTCTGGGGCGAGGTCTAAAAAATCCGGGGCGGGTATGGGGCACTAAAAACCCGCCCCAACCCGCCCCATTGCCATTCCTAGACGTAGTATTGATTTTTTTTTTGAACGCTGAAGAAATTGCTCGCGTGATTTAAAGAAGACGGAGGGAACAAGATGTGATGTTGAACAGGAGGTGGCTTGAAGGCTTTAGTGCTCTGAAAAGCAAAAGCTGCTGAGAAAGAAAAATGTGTGATGGTGAAAGAATGTGGGCTGATGGCCTTTTTGACTGGTCAATTATATTATAAATTTCAAATTTAAATTGTTTCGAAAACGCAATTTAAAATTTTGATATTCTGTCGAGGCATGTCGCTGGCCGTTTATAATGTTAAACCCCTATTCCGATCCAATGGAAAAGGTTTCGAGTTCTAATTCGATCGTATGGAGAAGATAGCTTTTTGGACCAGTTATTATATTGAATTCGATATAAATTTCAGCACGTTTATATGTCGTACGCTCACACAACAACTCCAATCACTACGAAAATTGATATCCGATAATAATACACTATTACAGATCCAATGGAACTAGTTTCGTCGAATTCCGAGACTATGTCTCGGAAGGCTATTTTTAAATATCAATTTAAACGATAAAATTTCAAAACTTAACAAAACACTTTCAAATTCAAGTTTAACACTTTTACTATCTTCAGTACTATCAATATAAATTTTATAAGCCTTTGAATGATTTTTAACAGGCTTAAAACTCTAGATTCACAATTTTACCCAACTTCAAATTATTTAATTTAATAATTAAATTATCCAATGAGTAGTGATATTTGAAATTCAAGTTAAAAATTAACTTTTAAATATTTAAAATCAATTAAATATTTCGATTTCAAATATTCAAAAATTCCGGGTCATCACATGGAAATTATATGATTTATATATAACATTAAAATTTATATCATTAAGTTTTATTTAATTATTATGTCTATGCAAGATCTGTGGAGTTGTAGGCTTAGAAAAAACGTATTTACTTGAAATCTAGCCTACATTTCTTTAAGTTAGGTAATTGGGATATGAATGGTATTTAACATCACCCTAATCTGGAAATTTGGAAATCAGTCCCTAAATTTGTTAAAGTAGAATGTTGATAAGATTACAAGCTTTATTCTAGATTTATGGTAATTAGATTGCAAATTATTAGTATAAATTTAAATTTTGCCCTAATTTGACTTGGAATGTGAGTTTCTATATTTTGATTTATTGGGAGTGTCGTGGTTACAAATTAATTGTATCTATTTCCGTGTAATTTTCATAAATTATTTAATTCCAGCATAAAAAGTGTGTCGTTTGAAAGAATAAGGGATATACCAAAATTGAAAGAGATATGTAAGTATAGACGTTCTTCTCCGTAGTTTGCACTATTTATTTCAATAAAAGAAAGGGATAATCTTTGTAATTTCAAATGGCAAAAGTCTCATTTTTGGGTAATTTATGGAAAGTTACAATGGTGATTTTTCGGTGAAGGATAGCCCTAACATATTAAAATATAGAAATAAATGGTCTTTACATAATGTACATGTAATTGGATATTGTGGAATTCCTAAAGCGTAGGAATTAATAAATTAGAGTTAGGAATAGATACGCGCACATGTATAACTGCGCCTACCAATTAAAAATATAAATATGTATATAGCATAATATACGATGATATTTGTTTAGTTATAATTAGGATGACTAGTTATTAGAAACGTAGTCATAAGACTAGGAGGTTGAAGCAGGAAAGTGATAGTAACTCCAAATTTACTAGGGAAGTAAATGTGCAGTTAACAGTGAGTTGCAAAAATTAAACGGGGACGTAAATGTGTTTAATGAGACTGGTTAAGGCATTTATGGGGAAATAAAATAGGCATGATAGGTTGAATTAGAATGAATAAATAAGTATCATTAGTGATTGTCCAATTAGAATAATAATGACCCTTTATTATGGACAATTGACATTTATGGGACGTAAGAGGAAAATAGAGACTATATACAATAAGCGTATAAGATAGGAATAAAATACTATAAGGCGGTATAATTTTCATAATAGAAATTATATAGCCACAATAATATGTTTGGGATGAGCGTGAATTAGTGGGCCTAGCCCAATATTTAGGCCTAGGACAATTGGTTTGGTTTAGAATGGGTTGAAATGCGAGGTCGGGAGAGTTACATAATAGAAATCCACCCTTCACCTAGAGGCTACCGGCAGTTGTGTATACTTACTAATGATATGGTGCATCTCCAACCAAAAAACCCGTGGAGAAGGGATACACATTTGCATATAGATGAGGGAAAACATACCAAGGGTTGCCTAAGATTTGAAGTATTTAATAGCTCGGTACCTCTAGGGATGTCAAGGGGTTCGCTTCAGAGTGGAAGGTATTAAAGGTCGTTAGGTCTACCTCCTCCCTATGTAAAAAGTCTTAAATAACATACAATGGTACCTAATAGGACAATGAGGTCTGCTTCATTCCTAAAAGGATGTATTAAGTAACAAGGATGAGTATTTTTCTTTGACTTACATTATAAAAGTTTATACGAGATTTTAGATGTGGGAGATCGGTGGGATATGTCAGTGTTATTATTGGATAGGTATTTAGCAGTAGGGCAAGCATATAGGCTATGACCACCAACGGTCTAGAGCGGTCATTAGCAAAGACTTGGGTCATGCCCTGACGCATTTCGCTTCCCACTAATGTAGAATCCATATAGGATACACAAAGATCACATTATTTATTTAGTCATTTGTTTGTCAGAGGTGGGATTGTTAACCCTTAGGTAAGTCTTTGAGATATGTTGCTAATATGGCAACTAAATTATAAATGCCCATCTAGGGGTCATCGGCCTTTGTACCTAGAACTTATTGACTAGCGATTACGTTACAAAGGGCCCACTTCGGGGTTGAGATATTAAATGGCCGATGGGTCCGCCTCCTCCGTACTTAAGAAGTATTAAGCGGTCAGGGTTTGCTTTTTGGTAGTAAAACATTTAGATATATATGTATATATGCATATATATATATAGTTATATCTCAAATAAGGTTAGATATATCATAAGCATGGATGGAATTACACGGAATCGTCATGAATAATGAACATAACACTTAAATATAAATCAATCGGCATAAATTAGTGTTATGGATAAGTATGTAATTTTTCAATCATCGGAACGTTGTTCTGACCCCTCCTCGTTACAATCCATAGAAGATTTAGAGGGACAGACTGCTAGTGCAAGACGGGAATTGTAGATTGTGAAGTCTTCTCATTCATGCTGAGCGTTGGCAAGGCAATCAGATACTAAAGAAATAATATTGATTCTAATGTAGTAGCCTTGGTCAATATATGTGTTTTCTTATATTTTCCTATTCAGCTGCGAGTTTATGTAGACAGCTCTTTGATATACTTATGTTTATTACAAGTTGCCAAAAGCAATGATTTATATCCTAATGGACTTAAATTTTGATTTAGTCGAACTTCGGGCTCATTAAGGTGTGGGTTGTTACAATTATATTTGAAGCCCTGCAGTTAAGGCTTATTCAAGAAAAAAAGATGTAATTTAAAACATTGATATCATACTGTTTGAACCAGAAATGGTACAAACACCCAATTTCTTGTCAAATATGAAAATTATAGAAGAAAAGATCAAAAGATTTTTATAGCGGTTCGATGAATACTCCGACCTACGTCCATTTTATCCTTTTATATTTGTTTATGGGATTATTTACAAACCGAGTTTTTACAACTTGGTAGTCTCAACTCGGTAAGAATCCAACCGAGTATTTTTCAAAGTTATACAACTCGTCACTATCAGAAGTTCAGAATGAAGAAAAGGTGAAAAGTCCCATTTCCAAGTGCTCTCCACCTCTATTCATATAAAGATCTCAACATTTGGCTTTGGAAATTGCTACACACGATTTCCATGTCGCACGCATTGTCCCACGAAAGTTTCATGCACAACCCCAATCCAAAGCTTTAAAACCTGGACCTGAGTTGTGCACTACAACTCGGTGACGAGTTGTGTTTGGCTTGAGCCATCTTAAGGGTTGCTTCCAGTTCATCCCAGGTTGCTTTGTTTCATGTCTTGCTATCTTTCCCATCCTTTAACTCGAGTCTCCCTCGAGTTTTTCATGACTTTCTGTAGGTCACAACTCGGGTCCGATCCATGGGACCAAGCTGCGAAGGTCGACTTGCAGTTTTACATTCATTTCTTGTTATATCCATTATCTTGTTTATGTGTGATGTTTCCTAAGTCCTTGGGTCCATTTCTTCGTGGCTCTTTAGTCTAGTTTAATCATTCGAGTTCGTTCGAGGATTGTGGAATTCTACTAATGATACTCCCCTCCCAAGCATGCCTTATGAAAGGAAGGTATGCTTTGCACAAGAACAAATATTGACGTTGGCAAATCATTAGTAGTTGAGCTTCCTGACTATTAACTGACTAAACCGCAATGAATCATCTAGTTCTTTTAGATTCACCTGTAAATCAAAGGTCATTCCAAACCATTATAGCTAAGGACTCAAGTCCTTGCACAAGTGTTAGTCGGACATCATAATCATTATGTGTTCCTCTAGATGTGATAAATCAGGATCATCTTGTATTCTCCTAGGAGTTAACTATCATATATCGAAATCAATGTCGTCTTGTGTTCGCTTGGGATTTCATTATTACAGGTAAATCATATGTTGGATAATAAAGAACCAAAAATCATGGAAGTTCATTTCCATCGGTTGGAGCATTACTTATAAGTCGTCCAGTGTCACCTAGCATCCCATTATGAGAACGCCCAACCAAATGGAAGCAAGAATTTCGCCAATCATTTGGTTTTCATAAATCATCAACTATGGAAGTACACTACCATCAATTGGAGTATCATTTACAAATAGTATGGAATCGCCCATTATCCCATCATAAATGAGTCCAACCAAATCAAGGCATTGACGTAATCCAGTCATCATTATCAAATCATTTTAAAGTCGGGCGGCGTTTAAATCCAAAGTATAGTTTTTTTATCTTTCCGAATCACTCAGGCAACATTTAGTCTGGGTTTCGATCTCTCTGGATTGCACAATCAATATCCAATCCAATTTAAGATTTCTTCGAATGATATATCCAATCCAATTTTTTATCTCTCGAGATCATACATTCATATTGAGCCCAATCCACCCGCTCTCCAGCAAGGGGATCAAATGTCCAAGTAAGTTCATCCGCTCACTCTCTAATGAGGGGGCTTACTATCAGAGCTAACCCATCGTTCACTCTCCGACGAGGGGGCTAGCTATCCGAGTCAATCCATCCACTCACTATTCGGTAAGAGGACTTGCTATCTTGTTCATCTACTCACTCTTTAACAAAGGAATTGCACTTCATAGTTCATTGCCACATTTCTTCGGTCAGAGGAATCAAGTCTTATCAATCTATATTTCATGTTTAAAGTCGTGACCCACCTTCGTTGGTGTTTTATAATCAATATCAGTCATCATGTTCACATGATCTTCAAAATCAAACATTCATTCAAAATATAGAAATCAAAACAACAAACAGACATTCCAAAATACCTTTCCTATTGGAGATAACTTCCAGACATCTAACTCAGAGCATGCCTAGAGACCCATCAAGGTCCCATACACGTGTAACTGTCTGAGAGTAACACCGCATCACTTATTTAAAAAGTAACTGCGGAGATTGAACTTGACTACTGACTATGGATTACCATTCTCGACCCAGATCTAAGGTTGCTTCCAAATGCATGTGTTGGAGACAGTGGCTGCTCCTACTGCACCATAGTAGTTTGTTTCCTCATGTATTGTTGTAGTATGTTGCTCTAAACTTTCTCCTCTATCAAATCACGAAGGTGACTGTACTCATTCGTCTCATGCCCGTCCTACTCATGGAATAGGCAAAACCTTTCATACCTTATCTCCTAATCTATGGGTTCTCTCTTGGCTAGTTTTCGATAGATAATCTGCCCCTTAGTACCCAAGTAAATTGTGATATCCCGGGATTTCGAGGAATTTAAAATATGATAATCTCTAAATTTAAATTATTTAAATTGATAATATTAATATAAATAACCAAATAATATAATAATAAGATGTTTTAATTATGATATAGATTGAATTATAATAAGGATAATTATTTAATTATGTTATTTTATAAATTTAATTTTAAAATAGATTTATCATTTCCAAAATTAATAGGTATTGTTTAAATATGTATATATATTGTCTTGAGTTGTTTTATATCAATTTCAAACTAAATAAAGTGTTTATTTAAATAGTAAATAAATACAAAAGATATGTTTACACTTAAAAATGAATAAAATATATTGTATATGATTTTATTAGGAAATAAATGAGTTTTATTTTATTTCTTTTAAAGGATTCATTTATTTATAATATAGAAAAGCATTTATAACTAATAAATGTATTTATCTATTTAGGAAATACATATAAAAGCTTTTTAAAACTCTTTTTAAAAATAATATAAATGGATAAGGACAAGTGTTAAATTTTTAAAACATGTAAAATACATGTGTAAGGTAATTAAACAATGTAGAGACATGTGTCATTTTCTTATCCTTTTTCTTTGATTTTTAATAAACCATAAATTAAGTTTATATAAGCCTACATTCCCATTTTCTTTTTCTTTCTAATCTCATTTTCTAAACAAAGACAAAAATCAAAACCAGGAAAATGTCCAAACTGAAATGATCTTCTCATACCAAAAATATACAAACCGAAATCTCCTCCAAACCAAATCTGAAATAATCTTCTCAAATCAAAACTGAAACCATTTCATCTTAAATCTGAAACCATTTATTATACAAACAACATTCCTCTGATCAAAAATCAAACCCCTGTAAACAAAGTTTGTAACCATTGTTCTTCAGACCTGTAACCCTTGTTCTTGCAAGCCTGAAATTTAACAAAAATCTATAGATTAAATTTCTCAAACCTGGAATCATTTCAAGGGCTTAATTCTCAAGTTCAAAAGACCTGTAACCATTTGCCTGTTTCAAATCAAGTCTGTCATCATTTCAAGTATGCATGCAATATAATCTGAGGCAGAAGCAATGTTCAAAAGCCTTTCAAACTTTTAAAAGAATCAAAATAAGCAGATGAAATTTCAAAGCTTCCAGTTTTTCAAAGATCTCAACATGCCAGTTTATAACTTCTCTGTTCAACAGTTAATAGGTGAGTAAACAATTCTTTTGCAAAAGCTAAAATAGATATAAGCTTGCTTTCGAATGATTCCTAAAATGAAGTATCTTTGCATGTTTATTTATATGTATATACTCTGTATGCATGTGAGAATTTAAGTGTGTATGTCTGATTTAAATTGTTAATATGCTCTGTTCATCTTTAATAGGTGAGTAAACAATCATTTTATTTGTTTAACCTGCTTGAACTGGATGAAGTGATAAGTAGTAGAAGTAATGTTGTTTGCATGGATGAATTAATGTGGTTGTATGTATATAAATATGAAATGTCTGTGCATGTCTGAGTATACATATATATATGTAAATGTATACATGTGCATGTCTGTGTTTACCAGATGCATCTCTCTGTTTTTAAATTCACAGGTTAATAACAAGTTTAAAAATCAATTCCTTTCTCTCTAAACCTTTTTAGGCTATGATCTCTAAAGAAGAAATGATGGTAAGACTGTAACATCATTTTTAAAAATAATTTCAAGTGAAAATATTGAGTTAATATTTTGGAAATGAGAAATTACAGTATAATCTTTTCAAAACAGAAAATTCGATCATCTTAATTTCAAGTATTGATTATAGAAACATATTCGTATAACAAAATGATGAATTTAGAGGTTATAATCATGATTTTATAGTTTGGAAATATGGTTATATTCTGAGTTGATCAGAATATGGATATTGGTCGATTTGCGACGAACGAGGAGATGATTTTGGTCAGGACCAAGGCTGGAGGTGGTGGGTGATCTAGTGGTCACAAGAAAAATAATGGGAGGATTTACTGATGGTCGTTGTGGCTGGACAGAGTCGAAATAGGGTTCGAAGTTGATTTTCGATTGTGGAGGTAGTCGAGATTTTTGCATTGCCATTGTTGAATCGGAATCTTGCGCATATGGGGGTAACGACGGTGGATGTCGTGAAGAGGCTCTGGACGAAGCGGCGGAGGTCCAGGTGGATGGGATCGTCGAAGCGAAGCAAATTTGATGTGGTGATGGTTCCTGGAATTGAAATTTTAGGTCGATTTCAATTTGCATCAAATCGAGGAAGTAGGGTGGTCGGACTTGGTTGCGAATGACGACGGTGATGTGTTGAAGCCAGCATTGATGGCCGGAGTGTCGCAGCTCGTTAGTGTACGTGCACCGTGCACCTTTGTATATCTGGGTTTGACGAAGCTTTGGGGAAGATGGAGTTACTCGAGTAGTACGGGGAGGAACTCGCGTAGCTTAAGATTTTGCTCGGGTATTTCTTCGGGTTGTTTGCGTGAGTTTTCGAGTGAAACTGTTAAAGCTTTAACAGTTTTAAATTTTAAACAAAACAGTTTAAAATTTGCTAGGGAAGAACTCGGGAAGATAGGGCTGTGGCACGGGATTGCCTTCGAGTCATTGCGAGTTGGGGTGAAAACCAGTAAACAGTTTAAATCCTTTAAAAACCAAACGGTTTTAATTAGACTAAACTCTGTTTTAAAGGAAAAATAAGAAGAAGAAATACTTGGTTTTGTTTCAAGTATAAATGACTTAAACCCAAAGAAAATATCAAACCAGTTTTTATAATTTAAATAAAGAAAGTAAGTTTAAACTTTAAATAATCAAGTTAAATAAATTTCTTGAAAACTCATTTCTTTGTAATGAATGTTTGAATAAATTAATTTGTATGATTGATTAATTTAAATGTATTAAGTAAAATCCTTAAGTTATTTTCAAACTTAATTTGAAAATAAGGAAATTAATAAGGAAATGGTTTGTCTTAAAACTTAATTTAAGTTTAATAATAATGGCATAAATAAAGAATGATTTATTAAATTAAATTAGTTGATGATTAAGGATAAGTAAATTAACAATTAAGTTTTCAAGTGTTTATTTACTTGTAATTAAGGATTGTTAATAAATAATTAAGGATAAGTAATTAATGATTATTTATTTAAAAACTTAATTAATGATTTAATTAAGTAAGTTAATTACTAAGATCAAATGTTTAATGATAATGTTTTATCTCAAAGTTAATTAAGAGATTTAAGTTTAATTAAATTATTTAATTAATTTTGATAAGAATTAATTAAATGATTAAGAGTTAATTAAACTAGTAATTAAGAAGTACTTAATAAAGTTTTATTAAGTAATAATTAAGTTTTCTTAATTAATAATTAAGAAATTATTAATTTATAATTAAAGTTATTTAAGGATTAATTAACTGTTATTAAGGTTAGTAAATTATCATTAAAGATTAATTAATAGATAATTATGGATTAATTAATTTGTAATTAAGGTTGTTAATTAATAATTAAGTTTTATTAATTAATAATTAAGAGATAATTAATTAGTTAATTAAGTTTAGTTAATTAAAAATAAAAGTAATTAAGGATTGATTACTTTCTATTAAAGGATATTGATTAATAATTAAGGTTTATTAATTAATAGTTAAAGAATAATTAATCAAGGATTAATTAATTTGTTTAAAGGGTAATTAAGGATGAATTACTCAGTTATGATTTAGGAAATGAATGTGATTTATTTGAGTTAATTAATTTGTTAATTAATTAAAGATAGTCACTTGGTAATTAAGTATAATTACTTAATAAGATTGGTTAAGTATAATTACTTCGTGTAAGTAATTAATAAATGAATTACTTTATGTAATTGGTGTAATTAATCAAAAAGGATTTATAAAAGAAATTAAAGTAATTAAGAATGGTTAATTACTGTTAATGATTAATTAAGGTTGATTAATTAATTAATGCATGATTAATTAATGTAATTAATTAAGGAATAATGTAATTAATTATAGTTAATTAAATAAATGGAAGTAATTAATTAAGGATCATTAGTTATTATAATTAAGGAGAGTAATTAAAGGTTAATTACTATAAATGATTAAGGATAATTAATTTGTGAAATTAATTAAGGATAATTACTTTATGTAATTAATAATTAATCAAGAGTGATTAATATTTAATGATTAATTAATTAAATGGATTGTAATTAATTAATGTTGATTAAGCAAAGATAGGAATTAATTCTTAAGTAATTAATTTAATTTAAGTTGATTAAATTAATTATAATAGAGATTAATAAATGGTTGCTTATGAATGATGGTTGAGTAGAATGTCTGATTTGGTTGATATCTATTGGATGATATACTATGATATTCTGTGATATGATATTGGATATATCTGTGATAAATGTGTGATATTTATCTATGTTAATGCTGTGTGAATTCAAGTATTGAATTGAATTGAATTGTTTAAACCTTTAAACAACTTGGCCTTAAAAGATACGTTTTGGATTTCGATGAGACCGGGATCGGGTTTCCGTATACCGGATTTCCAGGTCTGGAGACCCGAATACCACATCGATCCAAATTAACGATAGGTCGTGAATCTCAAGTGAAGATGAAGATTCAGAGTGCAAGGGTTATTGTCGTTAACTCTGAGGGTGATTCCAAAACGAGTGTAACGAGATAATGCCTTCGGTTTCGTTCGAACCCGGAACGAACTTGTATGGATTGAATGCTTTCAGCACATCGTCAGGTGGACGATGAGCATTCTAAGTGAAGTGTTCTGATTAAAGGTAATCGTGACCTCAAGCCTCACAAACCGGGAATGGCTAAAACAGGGGAGGTGCAGCAAGGCTTCGTGGGTAGCGCCCACTGAGAGTAAGGTCATCCCTGTCTAGATGTCCCTTTCTATTTCGACTTAGTGGTACGGTTGCAGTACACAACCGTGGGGTGATTTTATTCGGAATTATCCAGTAAGGGATGGTTCCGGCTTTGTGTTGCAGGGGAGCGGGCGTACTCCTCGGTACGGTGATCTAGGCCACGTACTGTGACGGGCGGTACCCCAGTAGCCCTGCCATTGTATGGAAATCCAACTTCCAATAAGTGCCGTACGTGTTAGTTGTGCCCAACTATGTTGGAACGTGAGATGTAAGCATTCCAGCTATTTCTGTATTTTACTTGAAAATCCTAGACCTATTATAATACAGTCGAATTTCTTATCAAATGTTTTGGTTAGCGTAAGGTAAAAACTTACCCATGTTTATGTGTGGGAAGTCTTACGTGATACCTTTGTTTTCAAAAGGTTTTGAAGTTAAGCAATTTAAACCGTTTACTCACACCAGACCCATGTCTGACCCAAGTGTTTATTTCTGTTTTATATAAACTCTTGGGTACTCAAATTTTTACGAGTAGCCAAGAGAGTCAGGTTTGCTTTGACGAGTTATCTGGAGGAGCAATGGAGCAGGAGGCTTCAGCGCTGTAGAGATATAGTAGTTCCGCTGTGTTGATCTCTGAGTCATTGTTATCTGTGTTGTATCTTATATTGTAGAAACTAGACAGGTGTTTATAACTGTCTAGTATGTGATGTATATGTTGTATAACTCTGATAAGTGTTGTATATTGTATAATACTTTTGTTATTAATATAATTTATTCGTTCCGCTGTGTGAGATTCTGATGTTGTTTCTTTCTTTCTTCTCTTCTTTTCTCTTTCTATCCCTTTCTTTCTTATCAGCGATACGACTTTCTGGTCTCTGAAAGCCGGGTCGTCACATTTGGTATCAGAGCTATAGGTTGAGTGAATACCTAGGCTTTGGAGTGGTGTCTATCTTGAGAGAGCGTATTTGTAATTTTTACTATATACATATATCTATTCTACCTATTTGTTGGATTATCTGTTCGGGTTTTCCAATATGAGTTCTAAAGGTAGATAGGGTAGTGATGTGTGTAACACGACTACCAATGGTTGGAGTTTGAATGTTTGAGATTGGAAGTATCTGTCGAGACTGTAGACCGAATACCGTCTCGAGTAAACTTTGATATGATATAAGGATTTCTCTGATCTCTGAAGGAAACCTGTTAAGGTTCGGAGTCGACCATTGAAGTATAAGTTTAATCGCGCTCGTGTGGGCGGATTTTTGAGAGTTTGGATCTGTTGGTTGAACAGAAGCGAGTGATGGTATTTTGGGTAACTCAGGAAAGTAGTAACTGTGTGATGAGATGCAGTAACTATGGATATCTCAGACGATGTTTCTGTTTGGAGAAAGTTTAAGGAAGTATATCTGCATTCGGTGTTGTGGCTGAGTTCAGCAGGATGTTTGTGATTGGTCTGAGGTCCGAGTTTCTCTAGAAGCTTTGAATAAGGAGTCTTTGGCATCTGTGGCAACAGTGCAGCTCGAGTGTTATGTGTTCTTGTTAGAAGATCTTTTGGCTTAACAGTTTTCTTAGAAGTGGAGTTCAGAAGCTGCAGAGTAGATTCATTTTTCAAATGGATTGGTCAAGCACTAGACTGTTCTGATGGATTAAGAAAGAACAGTAATCTTTGGATATTGGACTGGATAGAATCGCAAAAGTGACTTGCGATAGTTTGAGTGTTCTCTTGGGAAATCTTTTGCTTGAGTTTGAGGCATCTCTAGAAGATGTAGGAGTTATAGAGTTGTCAGAAATTTTCTGGAAAGTGTTAATCTAGTTTGTGTTCGAGTTCATAGACGACATCTAGATCAGAGTTGAGCAGCGAAAGCTTGGTAGTAGTTGTTCTAGAGTAGAAGCAACCGGAAGTTGCAGAGTTTGGATTAGAGGGTTCCTACAGGAAGCTTTTCAAGATTTGAAGGTCAGATTGGTGAGAGAATCTGTTTTGTCTTGATAAAAGAAATATTTGGAATCTACTGATGATTGAAGAGTAGAGTTTGAGTTCTGGATTTCAGTAGATCTTGAGAGGATCCATTTATTGGATTGTTTTTGGTCCTGTTTGTTTTGAGAAGCATCAGCGAAGATTGAGCTGATCAGGAAAGGTGAAGGCAGCCCAGAATCGTCAGAAGAGTTCTGTGGATTAGAGATGGAGAATTTTGGAATTCGAAGTTGGAGACTTCGTTGTTATTTCTTCGGTGAATGGAGAAAATAAGATTGGGTAAGACTAGGAAGATAGCTCCGAGTATATTAGATCTTTCTGAGTTTTTGTGAGGATATGTGTTTTGGCTTCGGTATTGAATTACCAGTTTGGATTTAGTAGAGCGAGTAACCCAGTATCTGTATCGGGGAAACTCGGGATAATTTTAGGTAGTTTATCCGGATCTATGTCCGGATAGCTAGAGTTGTTTGTTCGGATAAAATTGTTTGTTTGGATGAATGGTTGTTTGTTTGATAGTGTATGGCTGTTAAGTATAATTGAATTGTTTTAAAATTGGTTGAAATAAATATAAAAATCTTTGGATTATCTTTTGTTTTAAATTTCGAGGACGAAATTCTTTTAAGGGGGAAGGAATGTGATATCCCGGGATTTCGAGGAATTTAAAATATGATAATCTCTAAATTTAAATTATTTAAATTGATAATATTAATATAAATAACCAAATAATATAATAATAAGATGTTTTAATTATGATATAGATTGAATTATAATAAGGATAATTATTTAATTATGTTATTTTATAAATTTAATTTTAAAATAGATTTATCATTTCCAAAATTAATAGGTATTGTTTAAATATGTATATATATTGTCTTGAGTTGTTTTATATCAATTTCAAACTAAATAAAGTGTTTATTTAAATAGTAAATAAATACAAAAGATATGTTTACACTTAAAAATGAATAAAATATATTGTATATGATTTTATTAGGAAATAAATGAGTTTTATTTTATTTCTTTTAAAGGATTCATTTATTTATAATATAGAAAAGCATTTATAACTAATAAATGTATTTATCTATTTAGGAAATACATATAAAAGCTTTTTAAAACTCTTTTTAAAAATAATATAAATGGATAAGGACAAGTGTTAAATTTTTAAAACATGTAAAATACATGTGTAAGGTAATTAAACAATGTAGAGACATGTGTCATTTTCTTATCCTTTTTCTTTGATTTTTAATAAACCATAAATTAAGTTTATATAAGCCTACATTCCCATTTTCTTTTTCTTTCTAATCTCATTTTCTAAACAAAGACAAAAATCAAAACCAGGAAAATGTCCAAACTGAAATGATCTTCTCATACCAAAAATATACAAACCGAAATCTCCTCCAAACCAAATCTGAAATAATCTTCTCAAATCAAAACTGAAACCATTTCATCTTAAATCTGAAACCATTTATTATACAAACAACATTCCTCTGATCAAAAATCAAACCCCTGTAAACAAAGTTTGTAACCATTGTTCTTCAGACCTGTAACCCTTGTTCTTGCAAGCCTGAAATTTAACAAAAATCTATAGATTAAATTTCTCAAACCTGGAATCATTTCAAGGGCTTAATTCTCAAGTTCAAAAGACCTGTAACCATTTGCCTGTTTCAAATCAAGTCTGTCATCATTTCAAGTATGCATGCAATATAATCTGAGGCAGAAGCAATGTTCAAAAGCCTTTCAAACTTTTAAAAGAATCAAAATAAGCAGATGAAATTTCAAAGCTTCCAGTTTTTCAAAGATCTCAACATGCCAGTTTATAACTTCTCTGTTCAACAGTTAATAGGTGAGTAAACAATTCTTTTGCAAAAGCTAAAATAGATATAAGCTTGCTTTCGAATGATTCCTAAAATGAAGTATCTTTGCATGTTTATTTATATGTATATACTCTGTATGCATGTGAGAATTTAAGTGTGTATGTCTGATTTAAATTGTTAATATGCTCTGTTCATCTTTAATAGGTGAGTAAACAATCATTTTATTTGTTTAACCTGCTTGAACTGGATGAAGTGATAAGTAGTAGAAGTAATGTTGTTTGCATGGATGAATTAATGTGGTTGTATGTATATAAATATGAAATGTCTGTGCATGTCTGAGTATACATATATATATGTAAATGTATACATGTGCATGTCTGTGTTTACCAGATGCATCTCTCTGTTTTTAAATTCACAGGTTAATAACAAGTTTAAAAATCAATTCCTTTCTCTCTAAACCTTTTTAGGCTATGATCTCTAAAGAAGAAATGATGGTAAGACTGTAACATCATTTTTAAAAATAATTTCAAGTGAAAATATTGAGTTAATATTTTGGAAATGAGAAATTACAGTATAATCTTTTCAAAACAGAAAATTCGATCATCTTAATTTCAAGTATTGATTATAGAAACATATTCGTATAACAAAATGATGAATTTAGAGGTTATAATCATGATTTTATAGTTTGGAAATATGGTTATATTCTGAGTTGATCAGAATATGGATATTGGTCGATTTGCGACGAACGAGGAGATGATTTTGGTCAGGACCAAGGCTGGAGGTGGTGGGTGATCTAGTGGTCACAAGAAAAATAATGGGAGGATTTACTGATGGTCGTTGTGGCTGGACAGAGTCGAAATAGGGTTCGAAGTTGATTTTCGATTGTGGAGGTAGTCGAGATTTTTGCATTGCCATTGTTGAATCGGAATCTTGCGCATATGGGGGTAACGACGGTGGATGTCGTGAAGAGGCTCTGGACGAAGCGGCGGAGGTCCAGGTGGATGGGATCGTCGAAGCGAAGCAAATTTGATGTGGTGATGGTTCCTGGAATTGAAATTTTAGGTCGATTTCAATTTGCATCAAATCGAGGAAGTAGGGTGGTCGGACTTGGTTGCGAATGACGACGGTGATGTGTTGAAGCCAGCATTGATGGCCGGAGTGTCGCAGCTCGTTAGTGTACGTGCACCGTGCACCTTTGTATATCTGGGTTTGACGAAGCTTTGGGGAAGATGGAGTTACTCGAGTAGTACGGGGAGGAACTCGCGTAGCTTAAGATTTTGCTCGGGTATTTCTTCGGGTTGTTTGCGTGAGTTTTCGAGTGAAACTGTTAAAGCTTTAACAGTTTTAAATTTTAAACAAAACAGTTTAAAATTTGCTAGGGAAGAACTCGGGAAGATAGGGCTGTGGCACGGGATTGCCTTCGAGTCATTGCGAGTTGGGGTGAAAACCAGTAAACAGTTTAAATCCTTTAAAAACCAAACGGTTTTAATTAGACTAAACTCTGTTTTAAAGGAAAAATAAGAAGAAGAAATACTTGGTTTTGTTTCAAGTATAAATGACTTAAACCCAAAGAAAATAT
The DNA here is from genome assembly GCA_030737815.1 of Allium fistulosum. NCBI lineage: Eukaryota > Viridiplantae > Streptophyta > Magnoliopsida > Asparagales > Amaryllidaceae > Allium > Allium fistulosum. Next base: position 159,883,261 of record CM060905.1, read on the forward strand.
CAAACCAGTTTTTATAATTTAAATAAAGAAAGTAAGTTTAAACTTTAAATAATCAAGTTAAATAAATTTCTTGAAAACTCATTTCTTTGTAATGAATGTTTGAATAAATTAATTTGTATGATTGATTAATTTAAATGTATTAAGTAAAATCCTTAAGTTATTTTCAAACTTAATTTGAAAATAAGGAAATTAATAAGGAAATGGTTTGTCTTAAAACTTAATTTAAGTTTAATAATAATGGCATAAATAAAGAATGATTTATTAAATTAAATTAGTTGATGATTAAGGATAAGTAAATTAACAATTAAGTTTTCAAGTGTTTATTTACTTGTAATTAAGGATTGTTAATAAATAATTAAGGATAAGTAATTAATGATTATTTATTTAAAAACTTAATTAATGATTTAATTAAGTAAGTTAATTACTAAGATCAAATGTTTAATGATAATGTTTTATCTCAAAGTTAATTAAGAGATTTAAGTTTAATTAAATTATTTAATTAATTTTGATAAGAATTAATTAAATGATTAAGAGTTAATTAAACTAGTAATTAAGAAGTACTTAATAAAGTTTTATTAAGTAATAATTAAGTTTTCTTAATTAATAATTAAGAAATTATTAATTTATAATTAAAGTTATTTAAGGATTAATTAACTGTTATTAAGGTTAGTAAATTATCATTAAAGATTAATTAATAGATAATTATGGATTAATTAATTTGTAATTAAGGTTGTTAATTAATAATTAAGTTTTATTAATTAATAATTAAGAGATAATTAATTAGTTAATTAAGTTTAGTTAATTAAAAATAAAAGTAATTAAGGATTGATTACTTTCTATTAAAGGATATTGATTAATAATTAAGGTTTATTAATTAATAGTTAAAGAATAATTAATCAAGGATTAATTAATTTGTTTAAAGGGTAATTAAGGATGAATTACTCAGTTATGATTTAGGAAATGAATGTGATTTATTTGAGTTAATTAATTTGTTAATTAATTAAAGATAGTCACTTGGTAATTAAGTATAATTACTTAATAAGATTGGTTAAGTATAATTACTTCGTGTAAGTAATTAATAAATGAATTACTTTATGTAATTGGTGTAATTAATCAAAAAGGATTTATAAAAGAAATTAAAGTAATTAAGAATGGTTAATTACTGTTAATGATTAATTAAGGTTGATTAATTAATTAATGCATGATTAATTAATGTAATTAATTAAGGAATAATGTAATTAATTATAGTTAATTAAATAAATGGAAGTAATTAATTAAGGATCATTAGTTATTATAATTAAGGAGAGTAATTAAAGGTTAATTACTATAAATGATTAAGGATAATTAATTTGTGAAATTAATTAAGGATAATTACTTTATGTAATTAATAATTAATCAAGAGTGATTAATATTTAATGATTAATTAATTAAATGGATTGTAATTAATTAATGTTGATTAAGCAAAGATAGGAATTAATTCTTAAGTAATTAATTTAATTTAAGTTGATTAAATTAATTATAATAGAGATTAATAAATGGTTGCTTATGAATGATGGTTGAGTAGAATGTCTGATTTGGTTGATATCTATTGGATGATATACTATGATATTCTGTGATATGATATTGGATATATCTGTGATAAATGTGTGATATTTATCTATGTTAATGCTGTGTGAATTCAAGTATTGAATTGAATTGAATTGTTTAAACCTTTAAACAACTTGGCCTTAAAAGATACGTTTTGGATTTCGATGAGACCGGGATCGGGTTTCCGTATACCGGATTTCCAGGTCTGGAGACCCGAATACCACATCGATCCAAATTAACGATAGGTCGTGAATCTCAAGTGAAGATGAAGATTCAGAGTGCAAGGGTTATTGTCGTTAACTCTGAGGGTGATTCCAAAACGAGTGTAACGAGATAATGCCTTCGGTTTCGTTCGAACCCGGAACGAACTTGTATGGATTGAATGCTTTCAGCACATCGTCAGGTGGACGATGAGCATTCTAAGTGAAGTGTTCTGATTAAAGGTAATCGTGACCTCAAGCCTCACAAACCGGGAATGGCTAAAACAGGGGAGGTGCAGCAAGGCTTCGTGGGTAGCGCCCACTGAGAGTAAGGTCATCCCTGTCTAGATGTCCCTTTCTATTTCGACTTAGTGGTACGGTTGCAGTACACAACCGTGGGGTGATTTTATTCGGAATTATCCAGTAAGGGATGGTTCCGGCTTTGTGTTGCAGGGGAGCGGGCGTACTCCTCGGTACGGTGATCTAGGCCACGTACTGTGACGGGCGGTACCCCAGTAGCCCTGCCATTGTATGGAAATCCAACTTCCAATAAGTGCCGTACGTGTTAGTTGTGCCCAACTATGTTGGAACGTGAGATGTAAGCATTCCAGCTATTTCTGTATTTTACTTGAAAATCCTAGACCTATTATAATACAGTCGAATTTCTTATCAAATGTTTTGGTTAGCGTAAGGTAAAAACTTACCCATGTTTATGTGTGGGAAGTCTTACGTGATACCTTTGTTTTCAAAAGGTTTTGAAGTTAAGCAATTTAAACCGTTTACTCACACCAGACCCATGTCTGACCCAAGTGTTTATTTCTGTTTTATATAAACTCTTGGGTACTCAAATTTTTACGAGTAGCCAAGAGAGTCAGGTTTGCTTTGACGAGTTATCTGGAGGAGCAATGGAGCAGGAGGCTTCAGCGCTGTAGAGATATAGTAGTTCCGCTGTGTTGATCTCTGAGTCATTGTTATCTGTGTTGTATCTTATATTGTAGAAACTAGACAGGTGTTTATAACTGTCTAGTATGTGATGTATATGTTGTATAACTCTGATAAGTGTTGTATATTGTATAATACTTTTGTTATTAATATAATTTATTCGTTCCGCTGTGTGAGATTCTGATGTTGTTTCTTTCTTTCTTCTCTTCTTTTCTCTTTCTATCCCTTTCTTTCTTATCAGCGATACGACTTTCTGGTCTCTGAAAGCCGGGTCGTCACATAAATCCTCTCCGAGGTCTCGATCAATTCAATGTAAGAGGAAAATCTCTATACCCTCTTTGTCCGCTTCGGTGCTCCAAAGCCATCACCAGCCTTCCACTTTCCTTTGTTCTTTCCATATCTCGTTTTGGATGGTCCTCCATCATCCACAATATTTACTTTAGTGTCTTCATTCACTTTAGCATACTCTTGATGCAAATTCTCTCGTCTTGATAATAGAAATCCACAGGTCTTCTGGTGGATCCTTTTCGAAGGCAACTTGAAATTGGTCTTACTTGCTATTCGTGAAACTACTACTATCAGAATTATCAATGGATCCGGCTTATGAAGGACTGCAGCTACTACGTTGAACCCAGTCAAATAACTTCGTAGGGTATCTTCAGTCCTGTATTTCATTCCTGAAAGTGTCATCGCATTCTTCAATCGTATTATATGAACTTTGAATTATTTCATAAACTTGTCCACCAACTCCAGTCCACATGCCAATGGATCCAACCCTCCAGCTGTCGAAACCACATTCAACATGTCATCGATGCCTACCTACGAGGGAAAAAATGACCCCATGCAGCACATCATGAGATATGAATGGCTGACGGATTCCGCACGAGGTGATAATGCCATAAAATGCAGATGTTTTCCAATTACTCTCTCCGACATAGCAATAATGTGGTTTACGAGATTACCCCCATGGTCAATCTTTAGATTTGGCGATTTAGCAACAAAATTTATGGAGCAGTTCCATATGCACATAATGTAACAACCCTGGTTTTGCGATTACCTATGAAATTAAATTATAACGGTGGTTATAACTTAATAATGGAAGAATAAAATAAATTGGAGATGTAAAATTTATTTAAATTGTTTATTTTAAATAAACAATGGATTTTGGTAAAAATAAAATGGTATTGGGTTGGTTTGGTTGGTATTAAATTGAGATTAATGGGAATATGATGTTTTGGTGGTAAATTAATTAAATAAGTGAAGTAAAAGAATTTAATTCAATGTCATTTGTTGTAAATTGATAAATAATGTTGGAAATAAAGTTTTGGAAACTTTGTTATAAGAATTTGTGATAAAAATAAGCATTGGATGATTTTATTTTGATAAAATATAATAATTGTGGAAATAGTGATAAAATGTTGATTTTTGTTAATTTTAATAAAGTATTAGAATTTAATATGGTAAATACTGTAAATAAAAAGGTAGAATTTTGTTCAAAAATAACATTTGGATGTAAAAATAATGTTAATATGGTTTGCTATGGTTGATTGGATAAGAAAATGATTTTTGTGGAATTTTGGTGTTAAAAATATTGTTTTATGTAAATAATGGTGTAAATTGAAGTATTTAAATAAAAATAAGAATTTAATGATGGAAAATAGTTTTTAATGGCTAAACTAATTTTTGTATGTTGGAAAACATTTTTGTAAATATAGAAATATGTTGTATAAATTTATTTAGTTAAGATATGTGTAAATATGGTGAAAATAAAGTGTTAACATAAATTAACTTAGTTAAATTTTAACTAAGTATTAACATAGGCTTTTGGGTAATGGGTTCAAGCCCAAACCCATTCTCTAGAATGAACAGAAGAGGATGGGGTTGAGCTGTATGTACACTTCTTCTTTTCATTCTTCTGTCTTCCTCTGAGAAACCAGAAAAAAATGGCCTCCTCTTCAATTCTCTAAAATTAAAATCTCTTCAAAATTATAGTAAATCAAAGTTTAAGTAAATCCTAATCTAATACAGCTAATCTCACCAAAACAATCTTTGTTTCATCCTCTATTTTTCTATTTTGAGATTAGCAGTGTCTGTAACTTCAATTCCTGTTTTGCATGTCTTCTTTTCTTCCTTCTATAGGTAATTGAAGCTTCTCCAAGGCCAAAAGACCACTGCTTGCAATTCAAATCGCTAAAAATCTTAACAAGGTGAGTAGTAACTCACACCTCTAGCCAAAACTAGCTGCCTGTAAAAATCTGTTTCAGTTTGCGTTGTTTTTATTATATACTGTAAACTGTGAATTTGAAATTTCTAGTTTACAGTAAAATCTTGTTTAGGTTCAACTTTGTGACTTTGTATCTCTTTGATTTCATACTAGAATTGAGTGAAACCTTTTCCGGATCATAGACCATGTTTAGTAGTAGTTGCATGTGAAACTTCATAGCTTAATTCAGTCTGGAAGTGCCTAAAATCAGTGCTCGAATTTGAAAACGAAACAGGCAAAAATGCTTGTAGTATTCGCGACCATCAGGTCGACCTAGGCTCTCTGGGGGTCAACCCTAAACCTGAGCCATACATGGGTCGACCCATGCTTTTCCAAGGTCGACCAGAGCAATATAAGTGTCGACCTTTGTGTAACAACCCGCATATTTTACGATTATATATTTAATTGTTTTATTTAAATATAGCATCGTTAGTTTAATTTAAAGTCCAAAACGTGACATTTTGTAAACAGTCGAATCCGAACCCAAGACCACTTCCACTGAGTTCAAAACGACGTTTATAACTTGTTTTAGTATAAACATTGATATGTTTGGAGTTGATTAGGATTTTGGTATTTTCATTTGGGCTTTGGGTTTGGTTCTAGCCCACCACCCAACAAGATAACCCAAACTCCTCTACCAAATACCCTAACTCCACTCCTCTTCATTCATTCCTTTCATAATTTCCTAACACTCTCAAGCAAAAGGAAAAATGGGGGAAAAGAAAGGAAATTAACATTCCTAAGCCCTAGCGTTTCTTAGGAATTCGAATTCAAGTTATAAATCAAGGAGAAGCTTAGGTAAGCATCCTCTTCATCTTCTCCATCTCAATCCCTCTTTAATTCTTAATTTTTCCTATAACCTAACTTAGGAAAATCTTTGCATGTAATACTAAGTTGAAGATCTTTGAGGTGTAGTTGAAGAGAAATCAATCTTAGCTTGTTTTAGAGCTTGTCTTTTCTATATTTGAGTTTAAAGGCGAGTTCTTGAACTCACATCTATGTCTATAGCTTTCATTGGTGTTAGGTATGAATTCCTAACATCTATTTCATGTTCAATTGCTTTTTAATTGAATTGGTTTGGTGAATTTTCCAATTTTGGTATTTTGAAGTCAAAATCTATGAAAATCCTACTATGGATGTTTGGACATGTTGTTTGGAGTGTATTGAAGAGCCTATAGGGCTGGGTTGTCGCTTGGCATAAATCCCTAGCCACTATCGCTCATTCGATCGCTTCCGAGTTGATTTGGCCATCAATGGCCTAGGCAAATTTTGCCCTGAGCTTCAGCTCAGATGTCTGGTCAAATGCTCAGACGTCTGAGGCAAAGGAAAAAAAATTCTAGACTTACAGCTCAAACGTCTGAGGTTATTCCCAGACGTCTGGGCGATCTGGAAGAAAATTTCCAGACCTTCAGCTCAGACGTCTGGGAAAATCACCAGACATTTGGCGCTGTTAAATTCAGCCAATATGCCTATTTTTATGTGGGTTTCCATTTTTATCGATTTTTTGTTGATCCGGTTAGTTGTTGTCACTTATTATCGACTTTGATGACTTCTTTTCTGAATTTTTGGGAATATCCATTTGATGGATTTGATATCGATTTTCATGGTTTTAATTCACATCGTCGAATGTGAACTTTTGGTAATAGATTGTTTTTACAATCATTTCTATGATTTGTCACTTTAAAATACAAAGGTTTCTATACTAGTAGTAAATAATCAAACTCTTACACAAAAATGATTTCAATATTACTTTTAATACAAAGCTCGTTTTTAAAACCTTTTCCAATCTATTAGTATATACAAACCTTTACCTCATTCGTATGAGAAATCCAATTAAACGATTTAGCAAAACAAATGGTATGAAACACTTGCGTTTACTTCGTCGGTTAATTCTTAGACTTGTTCGATTGAAATCTTGTGACAATTTTCGAGTGGAAATCTACAATTTGTTCGTAAATATTTAAGTTAAGTCAGTGGTTATGGGACATGAAGCTAAACTCATTTATTTACTAGCTTATTTTAATCTGCACTTTTTATTGATCAATGATGATCATTTTGTGATTTAGACTTGCGATGGCAATGTCTCTTAGTCCGCGTGGGGGACTGTACCCCGTTCTATGGAGTTTCGTCTCATTTTTTTGGGCTAGCGACCCATGGTCTTTTTCTGGAGTTCGGTTCATCGGGCGTACCGTTATACTACGTCGTTGTTCCAGCTTATTGGAGTTTCAGGTTCCTCGGGCGTACCGTTGTACTACACCGTTGCGCCGGCTCTATGGGTTAGCGACCTTTGGGATAGCGTCCCGTTTGTGATACACGTGTTGGTGAGTTTTCATGCTCTCGTTTGTAATAGGCCTCCCCCTTTGTGTTTTTCTGGATTTCTAATTATTGATTTCTAGAATATGTGTTTCACCAATTTTCGTGATTTGCATTGATAAGCTTTATCAATATTTTTGGTTTGGTGAACAAAAATAAAGAATATGACATTCTTTTTGGTGTTCGAGAAAATTTGAGATATCGTATGATTTTCATTGTTATCATATATATTTGTCATATCTCATCTCATCTTATATGATATTTATAGCTAGACTGATCCGTTTATTATTTTTCTTCTTAAATAATACTCGGGTTAGACCAAGGTGTTTCAGGTGCTTCCACTTGACTTCTTAGCAGGGAATAGCTTCTGACTTTTGGCTAACTGCTTTAGCTTAGTAGTTTTTGTTTTTATACATTCGAGATAGAGACTCCTTGATGTATACATATTCTTTTGTCTAGCACTTGTACCTATTCTTTTGTGATGTAGTGGATCTTGTATGACCACTACTTTAATGTTCACTTCTATGTGTTATATTCATATCTGTTTCCGCCTTAGTGATATGAATATTTGTGACTGATTTATGTTATGCTTATTTTATATTTGTTTCCGAAGGCCACATAGCCACTGTGTAGTAGCTTTGAGTTTGTATTTGATATGTCAGATTTCCTCTTGAAATGAAATGCATGACATACTATTTGACATATTGGTACTCGCACAAGGAAATTACACAGATGGTCGCTCCTCGACAGCTTTATTCTTCATACTAATTGACGACATTACCCAGTAGTGTCCTTGGTTAGTGTGAGTATAGAGGTGGGGCGTCATAGCTTGGTATCAGAGCCAAACTTCAGAACAATATAGGATATTATGACAAGGATCATTGTCCTAAGTCTCTCTTAGGAATCGTGCCTTAGGATTTAATTCGAGTCTTAGGACCCGTTCTATCCTATTTTCTTTTGCGATGCCTTGTTTTATCAATCAAGTTTGTTTGATATTCATTCTGAGAATAAACTTTTTCCTCTTCTTTCTTTCTTTCTTTCTTTCTTAAAAAGATAAATGGTTAGACCAGGCCGTCCTAGCGCCGGTCAATCCAGTGCTACTCCTCAGGATGGCGTATTCTTGTCTGCCCAACAGCTTTTGGATCTTGTAAAGAATGCCCAAGCTGCTGGACCCATTGTTGAGCCTACTCATCCTAAATCCGGGTTTGCACGCTTGTGCAGTGATTATACCAATTTGGGTGGAAGGTCATTCAAGGGTTCCGAAGGCGTTATAGAAGTCCAAGCTTGGCTTAGAACATACGACCGCATCTTTTCTCACATGAACCTTATGGATCTACATCGAGTCCAAGTGGCTTCTATCATGCTCCAGGAGAGAGCATTAGATTGGTATGAGCTTTTGATTTTGAAAATTATCGAAGTGGATCTCACTTGGGAGCAATTCCAGGAAAGGTTCGAGTTAAAGTTTGCGTCGGAAGCTGAAAGAGTAACTTTAGCTCGATGCTTTATTAACCTTGTTCAAGGTGAATCTTCTATGACAGATTATGTCGCATCATTTGAATCCCTCTCTAAATATGGGGTCGAGCATATTAATACCCTATTGAAGAAAAATCAGAGGTTTATTTATGGGTTGAATAAGAACCTCAAAAAGGCTTTACTTTTGAAACTAGAAGTTCCTTTCGATCAGCTAGTAGATATCGCTCTTCGACTTGAAGAGGCCGATAAAGAAAGTGATGTTGAAGTTGTGGGTGCCAAACAGAACTTCAACAACAACAAGAAGAGGCAACTCGACCATAAGTTCAAAGGCCCAAATCCCAACAAGAAAGGGAAGCAAGCAACTTCGGTAGCAAAGACTCCTACCTCTAGTCGTGGACAATGCTGCAATTGTGGTTCTAAGGACCATTATGCAAATAGGTGTCTGAAACGCCTTTATTGTCGTTATTGCAAAAGTTCGGGTCATCTTATATCTTCATGTCCCAAACTTCAAAGCAAGAAAGAGGGAAAGCTGAATGTTGTGCAAGCCCCTAGTAACACTTCTCTTGGTCAAGGTATTTCTCATTCTGTCCTTGATGGCATTATTATGTTTCGTGATCATCCTATTCGAGTTCTTTTTGATACGGGTGCCTCTCACTCTTTTATATCAAAAGAACTTGTAGATACTTTGTCTTTAAATGTTATGGGCTTGATGACTTCACTGAGAATTGCGAATCTGGTTAGTGGATCTGCAACACTCAGTTTATTTTGTAACGATGTCGAGATTATTTTATGTGATTATGCTTTCCGAGCCGATTTGCATGTTATGAGCTACTTAGGTTTTGGAATAATTTTGGGAATGGATTGGCTTAACTGTTATGAAGCCCACATCCTATGTCCCAAGAGGACTATCCATCTTCGACATCCCCAATCTGTTAAGCAGATTTCTATTGTTCTTAAAGATTCAGCCAATTCGGTGGCATCCTTATATTCTCTAAATCCATATGATGATGATAATGATGATGAGGAAGATGTCATTTCCCTTATTCACGTTGTTCGTGAATTTCCCGATATATTTGAGCCCATTTTAGGATTACCACCTAATCGAGTAATTGAGTTCAGAATTAATCTAATCCATGGAGCTCTACCTATCACTCGTCCTCCTTATCATATGTCCAATAAGGAAAATGAGGAGATGCGTAAACAATTATCCAAATTGGAAGCAAAACAGTTTATTCGATCTAGTTCCTCTCCTTCGGGAGCTTCAGTTATCTTTGTAAAGAAATCTGATGGTACACTTATGCTTTGCGTTAACTACCGCAAGCTTAATGATCTCACCATCAAGAATAAATATCCCTTACCTCGGATTGATGATCTATTCGATCAACTTAGCGGTGCTAGAGTCTTTTCACAGTTAGACTTAGCAACCAGTTTTCATCAGCTTCGTATTGCAGAGGATAGCATTCCTTTGACGTCGTTCCGTACTCATTATGGATCTTATGAATGGCTTGTTATGCCATTTGGTTTAACAAATGCTCTAGCTTATTTCGTTTACCTTATGAATCGAGTTTTCAAAGAATTCCTCGATCGACATCTTTATAGATGATATTCTTGTTTATTCTAAAACCAAGGAAGAGCATGAAAAACATCTTCGGATTGTGTTGGAAACTCTTAGGAGCAATCAATTGAAAGAAAAAAAATTTAAGTGACACTTTTGGCAATCCCGTGTGAAATTTTTAGGACATATTATTTCTGAATCTGGAATTTCCATGGATCCTTCAAAGATTGAGGCGATTCAAAATTGGAAGAGACCGGAGAGTGTGATGGAAATTCGTAGCTTTTTTGGATTGGCGGGCTATTACCGTCGGTTCACAAAAGACTTTTCTAAAATTTCCGTACCTCTTACTAGTTTGACAAAGAAGGGAGTTAAGTACATTTGGTTAGACAAATGTGAAGCTGTTTTTCAGAAATTAAAAGAACTCCTTTCTGACGGTCCTATTCTTGTGATTTTGGAAGGGAACCAAGACTTGATTGTTTATACTGATGCTAGTCGTGTTGGTTTGGGAGTCATTCTCATGCAAAGGGAATGTGTTATCGCTTATGCTTCTTGGCAATTAAAGCCTGCCGAGACTAGATATGCCACTCATGATTTAGAGCTCGCGGCCATTGTTTTTGCCCTTAGAATTTGGCGTCATTATCTTTTGGGAGAGAAATTTGTTCTCTACACCGATCATAAATCTTTGAAGTATTTGTTCTCTCAAAAGGAACTTAATTTTCGTCAACAACATTGGCTCGAATTCCTTGCATCTTATGATCTTGATATTCTTTATACTCTCGGAAAGGGAAATCGTGTTGCCGATGCCCTTAGCCTAAAGCAACAAGCGGTTGTTTCCATGATGATATCCGATTGGAATGATCTCGATACTTTGTCCACTTGTGAGGTTTGAGATCGTGAATCCGATTTATGTTCATCTCTTGTTTTGTGTAGCCTTGGGGCTCATCCATCTCTTTTAGACCGCATCCTTGAAGCTCAAAAGCAAGATCCAGAATTGGCTCTTCTTCGCCAAAGTTGTAGGGATAAAAATAGGGTTGATGGTTTGAAAGACTTTGATATTGATGCTCGTGGAGGCATTCGAAATTTTGGTTGACTTATTGTGCTAAATATTGGTGATCTTCGTAAAGACATTTTTGAAGATTCTCATCGTTCTAAATTTACCATTCATCCCAGTAGTAGTAAAATGTACGCGGACATGAAGCGACTTTATTATTGGGATGAAATGAAATCTGATATTGCTAACTTTATTAAGCGTTGCACGACTTGCCAACTCGTAAAGGCCAAGCATCAAAGGCCAGGTGGGTTATTGCAACCTTTGGACATTCCAGTTTGGAAGTGAGATCAAGTCTCCATGGACTTTATTGACAGTCTTCCCCGTTATCGTTCGGGTCATGACAGTTTATGGGTGATTATAGATAGACTTACAAAATCCGCCCATTTTCTTCCCGTTTGGTCCAACCGGACCGTATCTCTTTTGGCCAAACTTATGTTAAAGAAATTGTTAAATTGCATGGAGTTCCTACTTCTATTGTTAGTGATCGTGATCCATTATTTACTAGTGGTTTTTGGAAAGGTCTTCAAAAAGCTTTGGGAACAAAGCTTAATTTTAGCACCGCTTATCATCCTCAGTCTGATGGACAAACCGAGTGTGTGAATCAATCTCTTGAAGATCTTCTTCGTGCATGTGTTCTTGATTTTGGTGGAAGTTGGGACGATCATATTTCTCTTGTTGAGTTTTCTTACAATAATAGCTTCCAATTTAGTATTGGTATGGCACCTTTCGAGGCCCTCTATGGAAGGCCATGCCGGTCTCCTTCATGTTGGCTTGTAGCCAGTGAGAAGCTGGTTTTAGGTCTAAATTTTATTCGTGATTCCACAGAAAAGATTGACCTTATTCGTTATAGGATGAGAGAAGCTCAAAGTAGACAAAAATTCTATGCCGATAACCGAAGAAGAAAATTAGAATTTTCTGTGGGAGATTTGGTATTTATTCGTGTTTCACCTATGAAGGGTGTTGTGCATTTCAGTCGATCGGGAAAATTAGCACCTTGATATATTGGCCCATTTTCCATCACCGAACGCATTGGTTCCGTTGCTTATCGCCTTCTATTACTGGCTCAATTTTCTGCTATTCATGATGTATTCCATGTTTCTAAACTACGGAAATGCCATAGAGATTCTGATTCTATTCTTGAGCCCAGTGTTATTGAAGAAATTGAAGTTACACCTAATTTGACTTATGAGCAACATCCTATTCATATCATTGCTATGGAGGTTAAACGCCTTCGTAATAAAGATGTTCCGCTTGTGAAAGTTCAATGGTCCGCAAATCCTAAGGATTGTTCTTGGGAATCCAGGGAATTCATCGAGCGAACACATCCGGACTTACTCTCTCGTGCTCCTTAAGGTGAACTTCTTACTTCAAAATTTTCTTTTGTGTTGATATGCCTTAGAGTGGTTGTTACTCTTTATTTTCTTCTTAAGTATTACGAGGACGCAATTACTTTAAGGAGGGGAGTTTGTAACAACCCGCATATTTTACGATTATATATTTAATTATTTTATTTAAATAAAGCATTGTTAGTTTAATTTAAAGTTCAAAATGTGACTTTTTGTAAACAGTCAAATCCGGACTCGAGACCACTTCCATTGAGTTTAAAACGACGTTTACAACTTGTTTGAGTATAAACATTGATATGTTTGGAGTTGATTAGGATTTTGGTATTTTCATTTGGGCTTTGGATTTGGTTCTAGCCCACCAACCCAACAAGATAACCCAAACTCCTCTACCAAATACCCTAACTCCACTCCTCTTCATTCATTCCTTTCATAATTTCCTAACACTCTCAAGCAAAAGGAAAAATGGGGAAAAAGAAAGGAAATTAAAATTCCTAAGCCCTAGTTTTTCTTTGGAATTCAAATTCAAGTTATAAATCAAGGAGAAGCTTAGGTAAGAATCCTCTTCATCTTCTCCATCTCAATCCCTCTTCAATTCTTGATTTTTCCTATAACCTAACTTAGGAAAATCTTTGCATGTGATACTAGGTTGAAGATCTTTGAGGTGTAGTTGAAGAGAAATCAATCTTAGCTTGTTTTAGAGCTTGTCTTTTCTATATTTGAGTTTAAAGGCGAGTTCTTGAACTCACATCTATGTATATAGCTTTGATTGTTGTTAGGTATGAATTCCTAACATCTATTTCATGTTCAATTGCTTTTGAATTGAATTGGTTTGGTGAATTTTCCAATTTTGGTATTTTGAAGTCAAAATCTATGAAAATCCTACCATGGATGTTTGGACATGTTGTTTGGAGTGTATTGAAGAGCCTATAGAGTTGGGTTGTCGCTTGGCATAAATCCCTAACCACCGTCGCTCATTCGATCGCTTCCGAGTTGATTTGGCCATCAATGGCCTAGGCAAATTTTGCCCTGAGCTGCAGCTCAGATGTCTGGTAAAATGCTCAGACGTCTGAGGCAAAGGAATAAAAATTTCAGACTTACAGCTCAGACTTCTGAGGCAATTCCCAGACGTTTGGGCGATCTGCAAGAAAATTTCCAGATCTTCAACTCAGACGTCTGGGAAAACCACCAGACGTTTGGCGCTGTTAAATTCAGCCAATTTGCCTATTTTTATGTGGGTTTCCATTTTTATCGATTTTTTGTTGATTCGGTTAGTTGTTGTCACTTATTATCGACTTTGATGACAACTTTTCTGGATTTTTGGGAATATCCATTTGATGGATTTGATATTGATTTTCATGGTTTTAATTCACGTCGTCGAATGTGAATTTTTGGTGATAGATTGTTTTGACAATCATTTCTGTGATTTGTCATTTTAAAATACAAAGGTTTCTATACTAGTAGTAAATATCAAACTCTTACACAAAAATGATTTCAATATTACTTTTAATACGAAGCTCGTTTTAAAAACCGTTTTCCAATCTATTAGTATATACAAACCTTTACCTCATTCGTACGAGAAATCCAATTAAACGACTTTTCAAAACAAGTGGTATGAAATGCTTGCGTTTACTTCGTCAGTTAATTCTTAGACTTGTTCGATTGAAATCTTGTGACAATTTTCGAGTGGAAATCTACAATTTGTTCGTAAATATTTAAGTTAAGCCAGTGGTTATGGGACATGAAGCTAAACTCATTTATTTACTAGCTTGGTGTAATTTACACTTTTTATTGATCAATGACGATCATTTTGTGATTTAGACTTGCGATGTGCAATGTCTCTTAGTCCGCGTGGGGGACTGTACCCCATTCTGTGGAGTTTCGTCTCATTTTTATGGGCTAGCGACCCATGGTCTTTTTGTGGAGTTCGGTTCATCGGGCGTACCGTTGTACTATGTCGTTGTTCCAGCTTATTTGAGTTTCAGGTTCCTCGGGCGTACCGTTGTACTACGTCGTTGCGCCGACTCTATGGGTTAGCGACCTATGGGATAGCATCCCGTTTTTGATACACGTGTTGGTGAGTTTTCATGCTCCCGTTTGTGATAGGCCTCCCACTTTGTGTTTTACTGGATTTCTAATTATTGATTTCTAAAATTTGTGTTTCACCAATTTTCGTGATTTGCATTGATAAGCTTTATCAATATTTGTGGTTTGGTGAACAAAAATAAAGAATATGACATTCTTTTTGGTGTTTGAGAAAATTTGACATATTGTATGATTTTCGTTGTTATCATATATATATTTGTCATATCTCTTATCCTATCTCATCTTATATGATATTTATAGCTAGACTAATCCGTTTATTATTTTTCTTCTTAAATAATACTCGGGTCAGACCGAGGTGTTTCAGGACCTTCCACTTTACTTCTTAGCAGGGAATAGCTTCTGACTTTTGGCTAACTGCTTTAGCTTGGTATTTTTTGTTTTTATACATTCGAGATAGAGACTCCTTGATGTATACATATTCTTTTGTCTATCACTTGTACCTATTCTTTTGTGATGTAGTGGATCTTGTATGACCACTACTTTAATGTTCACTTCTATGTGTTATATTCATATCTGTTTCCGCCTTAGTGATATGAATATCTGTGACTGATTTATGTTATGCTTATTTTATATATGTTTCCGAAGGCCACATAGCCACTGTGTAGTAGCTTTGAGTTTGTATTTGATATGCCAGATTTCCTCTTGAAATGAAATGCATGACATACTATTTGACATATCGGTACTCGCACAAGGCAATTACACAGATGATCGCTCCTCAACAGCCTTATTCTTCATACTAATTGATGACATTACCCAGTAGTGTCCTTTTTAGTGTGTGTATAGAGGTGGGGCATCACATCTTGTTTCTTTTATTTTCCCAAGTCGTTCTTTTGTTTTTCCTATGCACTGTTTTGCTTATTCTACTTATTCCAGTGATTGTCTTGACCAATCCTTGTAATATTTTGAAGGGTTTAAACCTATCAATAGGTAAGCCAACATTATATTTGATCCGTACTCCGTATTGACGTGTTTTTGAGTGGATTTCATATGCCAATTTTATGGCGTTTTCGGTGATTTTGGTTGTTTTCGTGCATGTGTTTTCTAAACCGATTTTGGAATGATTTTTATAATAAAATAGCTTTTGAAATAAATATTTTACAACATTTATAATTATTTTTCTAAAGTTATTTAAGATATATATTCTCTATAATAAAGAGAATTTCAAAGCCATAATTTCCAAATGATTTTAGAAAAATTATTTTAAAACTAGTTTTCTCGAAGCAAAGTGTTTTCTGTATAAAATACACATTTTTGCACTCTTCAAGAGAACGTGGAAGTGATTTAAACGATTTAGTAAAACATATGGTATGTGACACATGCGTTTACTTTTTCGGTTAATTCTGAAATCGTTCTATTGAAGCTATACACATTTCATGGACCTTCGGGTTGTTTGCTAGTATTGGACCTTCGGGTCATTTGGGCTTTCTAGCCGTTGGACCTTCGGGTTGTTTGACCTTCGGGTCGTTTGGCCTTCGGGTCGTTTATATTAGGCGCCATATTTATGATACAGTACTTGGCGAGCTTCGGCCATTTTGTTGAGCACGTTCATCTTTTATGATATTTCTTGATTTATTTGTGATTTTCAAATGATTTCGCCATTTCATGATTATTGGGCCTTTGAGCCGTTTGAGGATTTATTATATGGTGATTACATTTTGGAGTTTTGAACTCTTAACCAAGTTCTATATATTATGATTTGTGGTTGCCATCCTTTGGCATTTTGAGAGTTGTGATTTCCTATTTAGGAGTTTGGTGTTAATGGAAGCCATTATATTGGCTGTTGTAGATGTCGATGAAATGAGGCGATTATTTGTGTCTAATTGATGTTGTTGTTGATCTTGCCTCTTTCGAGAAACTTTCATATGATATTTCGGTGATACCATCTCATATGAGTAATTGATACACACACACAATATATATATATATATATATATATTTGGTGTTGCTTCTTCTCTTTCGAGAAGAAATATTATCGTTTATCCCTATACTTCATCTATCTTGTGCTAATCAGTTTATTTAAGCTAGACTGACCCGTGTATTTTATATACTCGGGTCAGACCGAGTTATTTCAGGTTAGACACCTACTGTAGATTATCGCTATGATGCTTCCGCTATGGATTATCTTGCTTTCTTTTGGATGCTAGTCATCTTTTGTGTAGCCTTGTAGTTATTTTGTGTACTCTGATATGTATATATTCTTTTTGACTCGATGTATATATATGGTCTATGTACCACCACTTGTGTATCACTATGTAGTGTACAATGATGTATCTGTATATGTGTATATATG
Source organism: Allium fistulosum (assembly GCA_030737815.1). Classification (NCBI taxonomy): domain Eukaryota; kingdom Viridiplantae; phylum Streptophyta; class Magnoliopsida; order Asparagales; family Amaryllidaceae; genus Allium; species Allium fistulosum. The sequence continues at coordinate 159,900,384 of CM060905.1, forward strand.
CATGACTGTTGTTCTGTGATCTGTTGTATTTGTCGTTGTTATATTTTATTCTGATAGATCCATTAGCCATCGTAGATTTGTGTTAAACATTTATTGAGTATGTCGATCCACTTGAGAAAGGTAAAAGAAAAAAAATTAGAGCACCTAATCGACGTATTCAATACTTGCTTAAGACAAATCTTACGGATGGTCATTCCTAATCAGCCCTATTATCTACATTAACAGACAATATTACTCCGTAATGCTCTTTGTTAATGTGGGTCTCGGGGTAGGGCATCACACATAACTCGCCCTAAAGATGTAATGCCCCTATCAAGCATGATTCAGGCTCTGGGAGAATCACTAAAAGACTACTTGGAGATATTTCATACAACCGTCATCAAAGCCAATAATCTAAATAACCAGTCAATATTGATGGTAGTAATAAGAGGGAATGACCCAGAGTTTGACTTTGGCGATCGGTTAGCTGGCAAACCACCCGCAATGTTGGAGCATTTCTACGCAAAAGCAGCCCAGTATTTTAAGAAAGAGGAAGCTAGCTGCTCTAGGAAGAAGAATGTTGTGGGACCAAGTGGAGAGGGAGTGCAAAGTAACATTACAGTGAAACAGTTCGGGGAGAGTTCTGGAAAAGTTCGTGTAAATGTCCACAATAAACCGAATCAGCAGAAGTAAGGCGGCGACAGGAACCGCAGACGAAAGAGGGATTCTGGAAGAGGAAAGTCTAGGATTCCAATGTATGATACCTATAAACCACTGAATACATCTCTAGAGAACGTCTACTTATCTACATGCAATACCATGCATCATAGGAAGCCACCTTTGAAAGAATCGATGGTTCGAACTTCCCGTTCTACGTCTAGTCCCAGAATACCCTCTGGATTTAAACTAAACCCCTCACTTAACCCGGAGGAATAGGTATACGACACCTAAGCAGCCGAACAGGAATTTTTCCGCCTCAACAGCCGAAGAGGACTTCAACTTAATACAAAATGTTTGTTGACGAATGTGTTCTAAATAACACTGATAGTCTTTTGATAGTACAACTTTCCTATAATCAAATCCTCAAGAGTATGTATGTGTGTGAAGATTTAGAAGGAAGATAATCACGTAGAATCGAAGTATATGAATTAAAACAAGGATTCTAGTGATATTAATTAAGAATGAAAACTTTTATTTGCAGAAATGAATAGAGATTAGATTTCAGAATTAAAACATGAATTGGTTATTGTAGAAGTGAATTGAATATGTTTATATAGTTGTAGAAGAGTTATAATCTTTCACGAAGAGTTTCAGTCAACAGTTGTGTCCATATCTCTTGAAATAGAGGACATTCCTCTTCATGAAATGATCGCATCTCTTCAGTAAACTAGCCGTTATTCTCTGGTCGGTCGACCGGAAAATCTGGCCGGTCAGCTGAGTTCGAAATCGTACACAAAACAGAAAGTACCTGTGCACATAACACAGGATCGGTCGACCGAGGATCCTGGTCGGTCAGCCGACCTGATGTTATTTGCACAGTGTACACTTATATATGTATAAATGAACATGGATCAATTTGTGTGTGTGTGACTACTTGAGGAATGATTTTAACAATATTCTAAGACTCAATAAAATAAAATATTCATACTAATCTCTGGATTGTAGTCTTGTCTCCTTTGTAGTTCACAATATACGTTTATTCTCTTTTTGTCGCTTTCATATAGTATTCTCTTTGTATTTCGTCGTATGATCTCTGAAGCTTGTGTCATGAATCAAAACTCATGAATTAACATTCTCCCCCTTTTTGATTGATGACAATACTTATGTGACGAAGTAAAACTTATCTATATCATAATTCTCCCCCTGAATATATGGCGACTTTTCTGCAAAAAATATGTTAGCTTTCATATATTTCTCCCCCTTTGTCATCGACAAAAAGGAATACTTACTAGATGTAATATGTAAAAGAAATAGAATACTTGAAATTATGAAATAGCAAGTTGTAAAATAATATGATGCATGTATAGATATTCAAAACATAGTAATAAAAGAAACAAGCATTCATACATTGCATCATCACAAATAAGAGTTTTAAGGTAATACTTACTTTTCTCCCCCTTAATCTGTGCTTACATTGTTTATTTCTGAAAATTATGTTAGAGCAATATCTTTCTCCCCTTTGTCATTGACGAAAAGGAGAGTTTATATGATAACGAATATTATATTTGTTATAAGTGTTAACAATATAGAACAAAATAATTACTACTTGTAAGGTATCAGAAAACAATGAACATTTAAAGCATGCGATACCCAAGGTTCTTATAATTTCCTAATTTTTAGGGAACCATACCCATTTGGGTGTAGTTGTACCTTTATAAATATAATTTTCATTATTAACTACCATATCAAAATAATTATTAATGCATTTTTCTCTATTTTTCCAATTAACAGGAACCCAAATACTTAGATAATTTTTATTCATATTTCCCGTTAATGATTTTGTACTTCTAGAGAAATTATAAACATTATCGGTCATAGCAGTTTTTGAATTTCGATGAAAATTTGATTTCGACTTTACTCGAAATTTAGTAGTAGCACTAACATTTTTATTATATATAAAAGCGTATCTAGTGCTATTTCTATGATTATACCCTAAACTATTTTTATTATGTAAAGGTCTAGAACTAGATAAAATCATGTTTAAATCATTTTGACCTTTATTAAATTTTGCGACTTCAGTGTTAAGTTTATCAAATTTAGCTTTAAAGTCACACTTATTATTTTCAAAAGAAATATTACTATTATTTAAAATATCAATTTTCTCATTTAATTCAGAATTCTCATTTTTTAACGTACCGTTCTCATTTTTGAGAAGAAAATTTTGAGATTCTAAATTATCTAAAGAGGATTGTAATAAATCATTTTGTCTTTTCAAATCAAAATTTTCTTTTGAAAATTTTTCTCTCTCGTTTTCAAATATGGTGTTTTGTTTATCTAGAAAATCTATAAGAGCCTCAAAATTACTTTTTAAAACACCAAGTTGATTTTCTAAATCTAACTTCTCATTTTCAAGTTCAACAGATTTCATCTTTTCTAAAATAATAAAATTATGCTTTGAGATTTTATCGCATAAACTAATTAATTCATTATTACTACTTACTGAAATTTGTAAATCAGAATGTACCTTTTTACAGTCCTCGTTGGTCGTTGCTCTGATAGTTTCAGGCTTTTTGCTTGCTGTACTTCGACCGGATCTTTTTCTAGCCATTATTCTATGATGTTGTGACGATCGATAGAATACCAGGCTCCGATACCAAATGAAAGTGTACGTGTAGTACTAAGGATCGTGTAATATGGTATATAAATGCGGAAACTGGTAATAACAGTAAAGTAAAAATTAAAGTAAGCACACCAGGAATTTTTATACTGATTCGAACTTCCCGTTCTACGTCCAGTCCCAGAATACCCTCTGGATTTAAACTAAACCCCTCACTTAACCCGGAGGAATAGGTATACGACACCTGAGCAACCGAACAGGAATTTTTCCGCCTCAACAGCCGAAGAGGACTTCAACTTAATACAAAATGTTTGTTGACGAATGTGTTCTAAATAACACTGATAGTCTTTTGATAGTACAACTTTCCTATAATCAAATCCTCAAGAGTATGTATGTGTGTGAAGATTTAGAAGGAAGATAATCACGTAGAATCGAAGTATATGAATTAAAACAAGGATTCTAGTGATATTAATTAAGAATGAAAACTTTTATTTGCAGAAATGAATAGAGATTAGATTTCAGAATTAAAACATGAATTGGTTATTGTAGAAGTGAATTGAATATGTTTATATAGTTGTAGAAGAGTTATAATCTTTCACGAAGAGTTTCAGTCAACAGTTGTGTCCATATCTCTTGAAATAGAGGACATTCCTCTTCATGAAATGATCGCATCTCTTCAGTAAACTAGCCGTTATTCTCTGGTCGGTCGACCGGAAAATCTGGCCGGTCAGCTGAGTTCGAAATCGTACACAAAACAGAAAGTACTTGTGCACATAACACAGGGTCGGTCGACCGAGGATCCTGGTCGGTCAGCCGACCTGATGTTATTTGCACAGTGTACACTTATATATGTATAAATTAACATGGATCAATTTGTGTGTGTGTGACTACTTGAGGAATGATTTTAACAATATTCTAAGACTCAATAAAATAAAATATTCATACTAATCTCTGGATTGTAGTCTTGTCTCCTTTGTAGTTCACAATATACGTTTATTCTCTTTTTGTCGCTTTCATATAGTATTCTCTTTGTATTTCGTCGTATGATCTCTGAAGCTTGTGTCATGAATCAAAACTCATGAATCAACAAATACTACTGGTCCTATGAATGTTATATTCATAACATGAATGAATGTAGGCATCTTCAGGATGTTATTAAGAAATTGATTTGGAAAAGAAAGCTACAACAATTTGTTAAAGCCCAGCAGGATGGTGGGCAGAGGACATTTGACCCCAACCAAGGACAAGTGTCGCACAGGGCTGAGAAGCCTGTGCAGACTAGTTGAAGATTAGTGATCAATACAATAACTGGAGGACCATACCCAGTTGAAAAAAGTTGGTATGAGATGGAGTGCTATGCTAGCACAACCAAGCATGTGGATTTTGAGTGTTGTTCTAATATAGAATGTGAGGCTCCGACTAAATGGTAGTGTACAATGGCAGACGACATTGTATTCAGAAACAGAGATGCAGATAAGGTGGAGGCACCGACGATTAACCCAATGGTCATTTCAGTCATGATCGGCCCCGCCTTAGTGAGAAAAATTTTGATTGACGGTGGTAGCTCGGTGAATATTATCTTTAAAAAGGCGTATGGCCAGATGAGAATGGAAGTCAAAGATCTGAAACCATGTAAAGCTCACATTCATTGCTTTAATGGTGTGGCAATGGAAGCGATAGGCTACATCGAGCTACCGGTGGAGTAGGAGAAAGCGACCATAGAAGAGTAAGGATGCTGCCATTTTTTGTGTTGGATGTGGATTCTCCATATAATGTTTTTATAGGCCGAGCGGCCCTTGCTGAATTCCAATCAGCCATTGCCCCTTGGTGTTTACCTTAAAATTCCCAACCGATAATGGTATGGGAGTTGTGCATGGTGATCAGGTGACCGGACGTGCCTGCTATGTGGCCGAGTTGAGGGACGCTCAACGGAAAGAGAAAGGTAAGGTTGTGGACAAGTCTCTCCACATCCAAGCCACTAAAGATTGACAACCAGTGCTTGGGCCTTAGCTCGGACGCCACAGTCGGTTCTACAAAGATATAGATCCAAGGAATGATAAGGAGGAGCCCAAAGAGACAAGGCTGCACTGGCTGAGCTAATGATCGACATCACGGTCAGCCACGATGACCCATCACGGGTCCTAAAGATTAGATCATAGCTCTGTCCCTCGATGATGAAAGAACTTGCTGTTTTTATCCGAGCGAATCTTGATGTGTTTGCTTGGACTCATTCTGATATGTGGGAGTCCTCACCTTCCATTGCGAGCCACGCATTAAATATTGACCTAAGGCATGTCCCGGTGAAACAGAAAAAGTATGGCATGGATTCGGAGAGATCTACCGCCCTTAAATATGAGGTGGATAGGCTCAAAAGCAATGGGTTTATTCACGATGCCCTCTACCCTAAATGGGTATTCAATCCTATACTTTTGAGAGAGGTGAATGAAAAGTGGTGAACATGCGTTGACTATTCGAACTTAAACAAGGCAGGTCCAAAAGACAGTTTTCCCCTTCCAAGGATTGACTAGCTTGTGGACTCAACTACAGGACACGAGTTACAATCTTTCATGGATGAATACTCCGGATATAATCAAATCCCGATGCACATCCCCGACTAGGAGCACACCGGCTTTATTACCAATGTAAGATGGTCAACTGAATGTTGATCAGACTGGAAAGACGATGGAGGTATATGTGGATGATATACTCATAAATTCACGACGATTAAGCAACCACTTTAGATACTTAGTAGAAATGTTCGATATTATTTGATATTACAAAATGAAGATTAACCCTCTAAAATGTTCTTTTGGCATTGTATCAGGAAAAATCTTGGGTTTCATTGTCAATGCTCGTAGAATTGAAGCTAATCCCAATAAGATTCAAGCAATTCGCAACATCCAAGCTCCAAAGATGATCAAACAAGTACAGAGCCTAAATGGGAAGGTTGCCGCCCTAAGTCGGTTTATTTCCAAAGCCAAATGCATTCCTTTCTTCGACTTGATTAGAAGAGGGAAAAGGAACTTTAAATGAACACAGGACTGTGAAGATGAATTCCAATCTTTGGTGAACCACTTAGAGAGACCTCTCATCTTGTTAAAGCCGAGGATCACAAAGACTTGTATATCTACTTAGTTGTGTCGGTACAAGCTATAAGTGTCACACTGCTTTGTGAGGAGAATCGAAGCCAGAGATTGGTCTATTATGTTAGAAAGAGACTAACAGTAACTGAAAGTAACTATCCAAAATAGAGAAATTGGCGTACTGCATCTTGATTGCTTCACGAAAGCTCCACCCCTATTTTCAAGCTCATCCCATCAGCGTTTACACCGATCAGCCGTTATGACAGGTTCTATAGCGACCTGGGACGTCTGGTAGGTTACTCAAGTGGAACATCGAGCTGAGCTAATTTGACATTACCTATCTCCCTCGGAGAGCCATCTAGGGACAGACACTAGCGGACTTCATAGCCGAATTCACTACATAAGATGATCTCCCAAATAGCTATGGAGCCCCTACCATCCGATGGAAAATGTATACGGACGGAGCCTCCAACGATCATTATTCTAGAGCTGGAGTCATACTAGTAACTACGGAGGATTAATCAACTTTCTATGCTTTGAAGCTTGACTTCCCTACGACGAATAACGAAGTCGAATACGAAGCTTTGATTGTTGGACTCAAACTTGATAGGAAATTGGTAATAAAATCTCTTGAAATCTTTTGGGATTCCTAGTTGGTGGTATACCAAGTCAGGGAGATTACTAGGCTAAAGGACAACGACTCGCTCTGTACCTTATCTGAGTACTCTAAGATCTATTGACTGACTTTGAGTATTATGACATTAGTATTGTCCCCAGGATAAAAAAAGAGGCTGACTCATTGGAAAAGTTTGCTAGCACCGGGGATACAAAATAAATGGGCTTGGTTCCAATCGAAGTACTAGATGCTCCGAGCATAAACTAGATGGAAATCGACTGGGTATTAGAGACGGAGCCTGAGAAGGAGTCATGGATGACTCCGATCAAAGATTATTTGCTACAGGGAGTCCTTTCCAAATGGAGGAATGAAAGAAGAGAAATCCTCCGCAAAGCTTCACAATATATCATTCAGGAAGGAGTCATGTATAGAAAGGGTTTTTTCGTTCCCCTCCTCCGGTGTATCGCTCATGATGAAATAAAATGAGTACTAAGGGAAATTCATGAAGGGGAATGTGGCGACCACACTGGGGAGCGAACCCTAGTACGGAAAATACTCCGTTATGGGTATTGCTAGCCAAATGTCAATCGAGATGCTACTGATTATGCTAAGCGATGCGTCAAAAGCCAGATATATGCAAAAGTTCTAAGAGCTTCGCCGACGGAAATAACATAAATGGTCAGTCCATGGCCATTTGCTACATAGGGCGTAGATATTCTCAGTTCCTTACCAATCTCGAAAGCTGATGCGAAGTACGCCATCGTAACAGTTTATCGCTTCACCAAATGGGCTGAACATAGAACCTTTAACCACAATCACGATAAAGAAAGTAATCAACTTCATTGTTCGGAACATCATCGATCGTTTTGGCCTTCCACGAACCATTATAACCAATAATGGAACTCAATTCGACAGTGCTGAATTCAAAAACTTCTGCCATTGGAATTGTATCAAAAAGAGGTTTGCGAAAGTTGTTCACCCTCCAGCAATTGAATCCATGAACAAAATCATAAAATTCATTCGGAAGAAATGTTCGAAAAGGCTAGAGTCTAGCAGATGGATGAACTCCCAACAACATTATGGGCTTACAAAACCATTCACAAGTCATCGACTAGCCATACTCCGTTCGTCCTTACTTACATCTCCGAAGCCATCATTCCTGTTGAACTTGAAGTCTCTTCTCAATGAGTGACCTACCACGATCCCAGAATGAATAGATATCTCCTCTTGTAATCTCTAGACTTGAGAAATAAGAAGCGCGAAGAAGCTGATTTGAGGGCAGCTGCACATCGACACTGAATCGTCTGATACTACAACACTAAAGTTTGACCTATGACCTTTGAAATCCGCGATCTCGTCTTGAAATGGGTTTTTCCTATACCATCACACATGAATCCTACTTGGGAAGGACCATACATCATTGAATAGAAGCTTGGAGAATGAACTTTCAAGCTAGCGACTGTTGATGGCATCACACTCCCAAAGGCGTGGAATAGCGAGCATTTACGATGCTCTTTCACTTAGTTTATTCTTTCACATTCAGTTGTATTTAATTTTCGAATTTGCTTTAGCATTTGTTTTTCCAGATATGTAATAAGACAAACTATGTCATTCCTTTTTTTCGGCAAATAAAGTGTGAAATTTGCTTCATATCCGTGATTGCTATAGCATTGTACATTAGTTATGATACCCGACTAACTAATATTGACTTGCCCGAGCAGGTTCCCAGATTCTGGAGTTAACTGCTTACACGAATTCATGATTAGATTAAACAAAATGAACGTGGTCTGACAGTTCATTCGATGATTCTCGCACACAACTGGATGTGCAGAGTACCTAACGAGAAATGTATGTGACTTGACCATCCGATAATCAAATTAATCCCACTAAGCGATAGGACATACATGAATCAAAAAGCGCCCGTAACATGATGGATTGCACTTATAGTTAAACCCCGAGCTTGAGGGAAAATCAATCAATTAAGGAAAGTATGGTTCGAATACTTTTTGAAATAACTCTAAGTCTCAAGAGTGTGGACTGGAGTATAAACACAAATTGGGTGCGATTCAACCGCCAGCCAACAAACTCTTATCCCTAGAGTGCAGATATGAGTATAAACAAATAGATGAGTGCGGTTTGACCACTCACTAAACTCCGACCCGAAATCGACAGGAGGAGTATAAATTCGCTAAGGATGGAATTCGACCATCCATTATCTAGTTGCTCTGACCCGAGATTGGGGCAGGAGGATAATCACTTAAGCCGTTGAATCCGATAGCGTAACACTATGGCTTAACTCAGTGTTTGGTACAACTTAGGCCACGACCGCATGGAGGCCTTGGGATAGAATTAACGGATAATCATCCGAATCAATGAACAATGAACTACAAGTACATTGAATGGAAAAGTAATAGCTCGGCTACTCAAACAAAATTTACATAAGAGTTCAACTGAAAATAAAAAACTTTTATTTACATATTAAACTTGGAAATCACAGTACATGTTTCTCCAAAAGTGGGGGCTTTACCGGCAGAAACATGGCCAACAAAAACAAAAATACCTGCATAAGCTGTATACAAACTATGACGACGTGATGGCTACTTCTTTTGCTTCTTCTCCCTTTTCTGTTTCTTGGGAGTGGATCCACCCGAGCCTCTGCCCGTTCCTCCCTTCGATCGTTTACCACTGCCTTTACCACCTTTGGCAGGAGAGCTTTTAGATGTTGAAGGGAGTCCTTCATTAACTAACCTGCCAGGTGGAATGACTTGCAGCGAAATGAGGTTTGGATCATCGATGTCCACATCAACGGGTTCAGTTTTAGCTGTCTTCTTCAATGGCTCCTCCCTCTCGATGCACTCCTTCAAGCTGAGCTCATAGGTATGTTCAGAGGCACCCTTGATTATAACATCATAAGATTCGTCTTACAACGGCTGATTTTCAGCCTTTTCATCAACATGAGCTCCAATAACTTGAGCATCGGGTCCTGGAATGTCGGTAGCCACTGGAATTTTAGTAAGTGTTGGTTGTTGCTCCATAGCAGCACTACCTCCCGAAGTTTGACTGGGAGCTGGAAGACCTGCAGGTTCATGGGGACAAGTGAATAAGCCCAGAGCTAAACCTTTAGAGTCATGGAGAATAGAGCAGGATACCTGAATCCAGCTGACATTCAGTTGTTGCCGGAGTGCTCCCTTCTTGGATAGGAGTGAGAACTTTTATTTCTAACTGGGTCTATCTGGATCATAGCTTGGGTCTTGTCCTGGGCCATGAGTAACTGATGCGCCGGCTGGTTGAAGTGAAGAGGAATCTTTGGGATCGAACCCTGAAGCTTCAACAATGTCTTTCCCTTTGCAGGGAGTGCCAAAATATCAAAATATTGGAGCCTTACGGAGGCAAGATCTAAAGGTTCGTTCCTATGAAGGATCTCTCGCACCAGTTTCTCCTCATCCAAATTGGCTTTGCCGAGGGCTTTCTTCCTCATTTCAACGATATATTCCTAAGACTTCGGCAAGCGATTCGAGGTAACCCTCTCTAAGAAAACTCAAGTCACGATGGATTAGGACCTTGGTGTTGTATTCAACAATCAGAGGATCAAACATGTCCTTAATCTCATTCTGGCCAGCCTCTTTAGCATCCTCCAACTGATCCTCAATTTGCCCTATAACTTCATTATGACCAGCTTCCTTGCCTCTTCCTTGAGGGCTTCGATTTGAGCAAGCTGCTCATCTAGTTTAATTTTCAGCTCCCGAGGGACTCTTCACAATACCTTTGAGACTCCTCTTGAGCCTCGAGTTTTTCCTCTTTCTCTTTCTTAAGAAGCTCTTCAAGTTCCTCAATACAATAAGCTAGAGTGTCTTTCTCCTTTTTCACTATGTCCTTCTCTAGAGCAAGCACACCGCTGCGGCTAAGGGCAGCGTCCAGCTCCTTTTTGTGAGGCATTTCCAGATAATTAACCGCTTTAGGTATTTCTTTAGCACTCTTCTCCGTCATGGCTGACTTCATGGTCAACTCCGTGATCTCATCTCTTGGTGTTTGATTATGTCTCTATCATGGGTCACTTCCATCTTAAGGCGATTGATTTCATGTTGCCTTTCAGTAGACACCTCAGAGATTTTCTCGGCTAAGTGCTGGAATGCTTCATGCTGTACAAAAACATCATTGACGCATGCAAGCGAACTCGTTTTAGCACTCCTTGGAATTGTATGGATAGAAGGAAGAAACTTTAGTCCATCAAAATAGATTTTTGGAAATTTGACCTTAAGATTGGCCAATTGTGTTGCCGTAGAGGCCTTAGGAGCTGTAGTAGTCAAAGCTGGATCAAAAGTAACAATAGGACGTTTGCTCGACCATCGATTGCAAGGCCATCGAGAACCAGATGAACCCGAATAATGCTCGGGTGGCATAACAGTTTGGGGAACATGAGAAGAGGTCCGATCACCACTATGTGCAAGAGGATTGGGCTGAACTTCTTTATGAGATGATTGAGATTTGGACTTGTGCTTAGAGTATGAAGATTCCCTTAAATGATGGTTTCTTTCCTGGGTGTCACCCCTTTCTCAACGCCTGCTCGAGTCTGGACCACGACTGGATCCATAATGTGTTGAGGAGCCCCTCAAGCAATCAAAGGCATAAGAATGAGACATAGCACTTGCAAATCAAATGGAAGCATATAAGTGACAACCAAATAAAAGATACACAAAAATCATGCAGTAAAGTGTGTGTGATTGTGGGTGTCATAATGTCCTCCTGACATACCAGTTGTTGTGATCTTGCTCATAAGAGTGATTTCCCCTTTGTTAGTGGGAGGAATGTCATCACTTGTCCTGGTGGGAGAATTGAGCCCCCCAGCACTAGAAGTTCAGCCCAATCCTCTATGTCACCTGGAATAAATAGACTTGAAAATCCTTTCATCGAACTTTCTAAAGGCTAGGAGGAAGACTCTTCTTCAACAGAGGTGATGATGAACTTGGGTTTCTTAGTAGTCTTTCTCCTATAGTGTTTGTACGGGAGTTTTTTCCCTTTTCCTATCGGCGTATGAGATTGTGTGCCTTATAATGATTCGACCATAGGCACGTTTCCTGGACCTACATTATCACTGCTAAGCTCATTGGCAGCATCACCTTTAATTTCGCCTTCTTCGTCATCGTTCAGAGCCTCCTCGATTGGGTGCACGACAGGACTATTAGTGCCGCCTTCCTGCTCGACCATATTTGTAACAATCCTGGTTTGGAGGTTGCCTTTCAATATTGAATTATAATGATAAATATAATTTAATATTGTGAATTTAATTAAATTTGGAGAAATTAAATTGTTTATTTGGAATAAACAATGAATTTTGGAATTTAAATTGAAATAATAAAGTTCCAAGCTTTATTTTATTTCGTTTGGAGTGATAATAAATGGAATATGATTTTAGTTAAGTAGAAATGTAATAATTATATTAATTATTGTCCATTTGCTTCTTTTAATAATTTTTAAAAGAAGTATGTAATTTTTATATGTGGTTTATTGAAATAAAAGGTGGAAATGGGGTTAAAAATAAGTTTTGGATATAAATAATGTTTAGAAATGGTTTGAAACATTTTTCTAAGTGAGAAAATAAATTTTGTGGAATTTTAGAAATTAAAAGCAATGTTTTATTCATTTATTTGTGTAAATAGTATATTTTTGTTAAATTAAGGATTTTAATAATAAAAATGTTTTAAAAATACAAATTAATCTTTTTGAATGATAGAAAATCTTGTATTTTATATGCATACAGGTTTTCACGATTTTCTTCTATGTAAATATGATGAAAATGAATTTTATTTGTGTGTATATATGATATGCACACATATTTATGGTTAAATATTGATTTTATCCTTAAGCCTCCTTATTTTTCTTTTTTATTTTGGGCCTAATTCATCCCAATATCACATAGCCTAGTAAGAAGTGAGATAGAGAAGTGCCGTACGTTCATTTCACGGTATCTTCTTCTTCCTTCAGCTGAAACAAGAGAAATTAACCCACACTTTACCAATTTCTCAAAAATCAAGCAATTCCTTCATTTTAATTCAACAAATTCAAGGCTTTTTACACTCTAGTGATAAATAAAAGGTAAACAACTCCAAACTACTGAATTTCATCACCAAATTCTTTTACAGTAAATGGGTTTCTAATTTTTACTGTAAATTAGTTTGCATGTTTCTTCTATGGTTTCAGCAGGTACTTCCGGGCCTTAATCGAACTAAAGTCGCAATCTTGCTAGCCTAAACCTTGGTACTTCAGTAAGTAGCTAAGGTGATACTAAAATCTCACATCTACTGGCCAAAAATATTGAATTAGTAGTTAAATTCGTTGGTTTTACTAGTTTTTGTTCATCACTGTTCTTATTTTCGTTTCTGGCCTCAAGTGCCAACTTTGGCTGTCCATAACTTTCATCTCCGGCAACGAAATGCTGCCGGATCTTTTTCCGAGTCAAGTTTATATGTTGAAATTTGTTTCAGAAAAATTTGGTTAAAAAATATTGCCATTTGACTGTCCAAACCGTTGCTTCAAAATCAACAAAACAAAGTTTTTTCTGCCTGTAGAAACTGTGTTCTCTGAATTGCTGCAAACATGGCCTGAGTCCATGTTTGAGATGGCATAACTCTTTCATTTCTTACTGAAATTGCGTGATTCCTTTTTTGTTTAAAAGATAAAGTTTTGTACTATAAGCACACCAAATTTTCGGTCATTTCGACCTATATAGTTTATATAAATATGCTTCCGAACTTTGATCCGGAGCATGTTTTTGTCCAGATTTTTACAGTGAAAACACTGCCTGGGTTCAACTTTGAGACATCATAACTTTTTCATACTTTATCCAAATTGCATGATTCTTTATTTGTTTGAAAGCTGAAGTTTTCTATTATAGGTATAACAATTTTTAGATTAATCCGAGCTAACTGTTTTCTCTGTTTTATGCCTGAAAGTTGAACCCAAGAGGGTTTTCAGGCTGTGCATTTTTGGTTTTTGAACCGTTGCTCATGTTTGAGATAGTGTAACTTTTTCATTTCTAGTCAGACTTCATTGATTATTTTTTTGTTTGAAAGATAAAGTTTTATACTTTGTGTACACCAATTTTTAGTTCAATATAAGGTCGTTCAACCACCTGTTTTATATCCGAAAGTTAAACCAAGAGAAGATTTCAGACCTGGGTATTATTTTGTCTGTGTTTTATGTTCATTTTCCTTCCGATTTTTGACTTTTACTTCATGTTTTGTGATATTTCAGAAATGTTTTGAGGGCTATGATGCCTATCAATAGGCTAGCCAAGTTTTGATGAATTTGAAATTCAAATTTGAATTGAATTTGAATGACAGTTTTGAGTGATTTCTTTGATTTCGAGCATAGATTTTTCCAAACAATTTTGAAATAATTTTTAAAATAAATTAGCATTTAAAATAATTATTATGTAATATTTTTAAATTATTATAAGCTATAAAATCTATTTATTCTCTATAATACGGGAATTTTCAAATATCGTCTTCAAAATTGATTTCGGAAAATGGTTTTAAAAGCTTGTTTTCTCAAATAAATTATTTTATATATGAAATACACATTTTTGCACTATTCAAGTGAATGAGAAGGAGAATTAAACGGTTTGGTAAAACACGTGGTATGGGACACGTGCGTCTATCTTATCAGTTAATTCCTGACTTGTCTGTTTGATCGTTTTGACCTTCGGGTCGAGTTTACCGATGAGATGAGGTAAACTTTTCACTGCTTTGAGTGTGAAATTTATTGGCAATTAGTAAACCGTATAGTGCGAACGTGTGGTATGGGACACACGTTAACACTATTCAAGAGTTTGTGACACATTTGCCATTGCGGTGTGCCAGTACTGAACCTTCGGGTCATTGCCATTACGGCGTTTGCCATTGCGGCGTATTTTGCCATTGTGGCGTATTTGTCTTCGAGACGTTTGCCATTGCGGTGTATTTGCCATTGCGGCGTATTTTCCATTGCGGCGTATTTGCCATTGCGGCGTATTTGTCATTGTGATGTTTTGCCTTCGGGCGAGGTACCTATTTGAGATAATAGTACTCGGCAAGGCTTCGGCCACATGCACGTGCAAACAGTTTTGAGATGGTTTCTTTGACTATTTTCCTTAATGTATCGCTCTTTCGGGAATTGGTCCTTTGAACCATTCGATATATATTTTTGGCGATTACCTTTTGGGAATTTGAACTCTTAGAAGTTCTATTTTTGAGATTTGAATTGCCTACACTGGCGTTATATGAGATTTTCCTTTTGGCGTTTACTTGAGATTTTATTCTCCTCTTTGGAGATATATTTTCCTTGCGGCATGTTGGAGATGAGATCTCTTTATGCATGTTTTGGGTTTGCCAAGATGGCGGGTTTAGGCTTTCCCCTAAACCATATTTGATGTTTTATGAATGCCGATGATACGAGGCTCGCTACTTTTAGCGTTTTATTGGTTATTTTATCTCTTTTGAGATTATATGTTTGTGTAGTGATAACATACTATCACTCGATGTAATCATACACTTTAGTTGTCCCTTCTCACTCGAGAATATTATCACATTATCCTTATGCTCATATTATCACTTATCCTTGTAAACTGATTTGTTTAGCTAGACTGACCCGCGTATTTTATACTCGGGTCAGACCGAGGTGTTTCAAGTTAGGTACATTTGGACTTAGCCTATTCTGCTTCTGCATGGACTATTTTGCTAGCTCCTTTTGTTATAGCTTTTTGTGTAGTCCTTCTTGGTTGTAACCCTGATATGTATATTCTTTTGACTCGCCTGTATATTGTTGTTGCTATACCACTTGACATGTATCATTTTGTATACTCTGTGATGTATCTGTATATGTGTATATGTATGTGATGATCTACTGTTCTGTGATGTGTTTTGCATTCGAGTTGTTGTATTTTGTTCTGATAGATCCTATAGCCACATATGGGTTTGTATTAAGTATTTATTGGATATGTCGATCCACTTGAGATTGGAAAAAAATATATGGCATTTGTCGACGTATTCAATAGATATTTAAGACAAGTCTATAGATGGTCGCTCCTATCCAGCCCTATTCTCTACACTAGTAGACAGTATTACCCAGTAATACTTATTGTTTATGTAGGTCTTGGGGTGGGGCGTCACAGTTTGGTATCAGAGCTGAGTTCAGAACAAAATATGATAAACATAGAACAGAGACACATATTACGGTACATCAAAGTGTAATACAAGTGTTACGAATCCCTGAATAATCGTGCTTTTATTCTTTTCGTGCCCTTTGGGGTAGATATGATTTTGGGAATACGTCTAGGAATGCATTTTTATTCCGTAGTATTCCATATTTGAATTAATGATATCTTCCATGTGAATAATCTTTATCTTATCTTAACTTTCAGCTAATGGATGGAAGAGGCAGAGGACGACGCTCGGATGCTAGGCAATCCAGCGGCTCGCATCCGGACGGTGTTTATATGTCTACCGATCAGTTTATGGAGTTATTTAGGAGCACTCAGCCTCCAGCTCCTACTCGAGCATCTCCTCCACACAAGTCTGTCTTTGCGTGCTTGTGCAGTGATTTCTCTCATCTCGGAGGAAAGCTGTTCAAAGGCTCCGAGTCCGTTCTTGAGGTCCAAGCTTGGATTCGTACGTGCGAGCGCACCTTCTCTCACATGGATCTTTCTGATCACGATAGAGTTCTTGTAGCATCTAGCCTATTGCAAGGGCATGCCCTTAATTGGTACGAGCTTCTCATAGCCGAGCTTGATGAGTCCACTCTTTCTTGGACATAGTTTAGGGAACGATTCGAGCTTAAGTTCGTTCCCGAATCAGAGGAAGCTTTATTGGCCCGTCGCTTCCTCGAGTTGATGCAAGGGAAATCATCCGTCTCTGATTATGTTTCATCATTCGAGGCCTTATCTAAGTATGGTCTTGAATACATTAGCACCTTTTAAGAAGAATCTGAAGTTTGTCTCTGGTCTTAAGAAATATCTTAAGAAGTCTTTAATGCTCCAGCTCAAGCTTTCTTTCGAGGAGTTGGTTGACTCGGCGCTTCATCTCGAAGCCATCGAGAAGGAGTGTGATAATGGTGATGATGTTGAGGTTCACAAGAACCCTAATAAGAAGAAGTTCCCATTTCATAAGCGGAAGTTTTTCCCTTCCAAGAAGAAGAAGCCTGTTGGATCTGGTCCTAATTCCAAGCCTAGTGGAGCACCTCCTACTCGGAAGGGGTGTTTCAATTATGGTTCTCCTGACAATATGATTCGAGATTGTCTTAAGCCTCTCTTTTGCCGCTATTACAAGAAGGAAGGCCATCATATTTCTACTTGTCCTATTGCTCCGAATAATTCTAAATCTGGCAAGCTGAATGTAGCAGATGCTTCTGGAGGTTCTTCTAAGCATAGAGGTACTTCTCCTTCTATTCTTGAAGGTTCATTGTTGTTTTGTGATCGTTCTATTCGAGTCCTCTTTGATACGGGTGTGTCGCATTCATTCGTATCGAAGAAGCTCGTCGATGATTTGTCTTTAGATGTTTCTTGTATGATTACTTCATTGAGGATTGTGAATCCTCTCGGGGGATCCGCAACCCTTAGCATGCTTTGTGATGATGTTGAGATTGTTTTATGTGGCTTTTCTTTTCGTGCGAATCTGCACGTTATTTCTTATTTAGGGTTTGATATAATTTTGGGTATGGACTGGCTGGTGCGATACAATGCCAGGATTATTTGTTCTGAGAGAATTTTATACCTTCGACATCCAGATTCGTCTACTCGGCTATCACTTGTTCTTCGGAATGTGGATAATTCCGAAGTGGCTTTATATTCTCTAGACTCACGAGATGCTGATGGTATATCTCGTATTCCTATTGTTCATGACTTCTCTGATGTATTTGAGCCTGTTTCGGGTTTGCCACCCAAGCGGGCAATTGAGTTCCACATTGATCTCATTCCAGGCGCGCAACCAGTTAGTCGTCCTCCCACGAGGATGTCTACAAAAGAAAATGAGGAACTCAAGAAGAAGCTTTTAGAGCTTGAGTCCAAGAAGTTGATTCAGTCTAGTTTTTCACCGTGGGGTGCCGCGGTCGTCTTCGTGAAGAAGTCCGATGGAACTCTTAGGCTTTGCATCGACTATCGCAAGCTTAACGAGTTGACCATCAAGAATAGGTATCCTTTGCCTAGGATCGACGATATCTTCGATCAATTAAGTGGCGCTAAGGTCTTCTCTCAACTCGACCTTGCCACTGGTTTTCATCAGCTCCGAGTTGCGGAAGATAGCATACCTCTTACAACTTTCCTCACTCGATATGGATCTTACGAGTGGCTCGTTATGCCGTTCGGTTTGACGAACACTCCTGCTTTCTTTGTCGATCTTATGAATCGAGTATTCCGGGAATATCTCAATAAGTTCGTCCTTGTGTTCATCAACGACATTCTTGTTTATTCGAAGTCTGAAGCCGAGCATGCTAATCACTTGAGAATTGTCTTGAGTACTCTTCGTCACCATCAGCTTAAAGCCAAATTGTAACGACCCTGAAATTCCGACCCAATTTTAAAATTTTTAGAACCGTTATTTTAATATAAAACGTGAAACTTACATACGATTTCAATTAACGTCCAAACTTTGTTTCTAAATTGCGCCTAGATGGTTATAGATATGGGTAAAGTTTCGTCGGAAAATACCGCAGTAAATTTCATTCGCATTCTATTGTACATCAGTTCATTTTAAAACGTGAAAATTTTATCTTCCGAACCTAAATATTTTTACATAGAAAAATTCTAAATCATCTTCTGACTAAGACGTCATTTTTCGTTTTTCAAAATTCGGACATCTTTAGCTCCGTCGATCTTATTCTTCTGCGTTTTTGCTGCATTCTCCGTAATGGAAAATTTCGAATTTTATAATTTAGTTATACTACTGATATTTATAAACCATTGCGTTCGCCTCGTCGCGCTGATCAAAATGGTATATTAATTTGTGTCAATCGGAGTTCGGCGTTGCAAATTATAATTGTTTAACGAACGTGAATGCGTCCGTTAATTTAAACCAGTGTACATCCGTTGGTCACCTCAGCAAATATCTGTGTCCCCACGTAACAAGATTTGCTGCCACCATATTTTTGGGAAATCCAAACGTTTTTAGAAACCCCAAAATAATTAAGTACTTCTGTCCATTTCTGCTGTCCACTAGTTCCCAGTCCATCCTATAAGACTATGCCACACAGTTGTTTTCTTTGGTTTGCAAACTAAGATCTATTGGTACGTTTCTGCACTTCTTCTCTTCTCCCTCCTCATCATTCTTTTATTTATTTTGTCCTCTCTCAGCAAGAAACTCACCAAACCCAACTCCTCCATGCATGCATGTCCACCCTCCTTCCCAACACCTTTCCCAGCCCTTCCCACCTCCCCCAGCCAGCTCCCCAGCCCCTCCCTCCTGCCCTTCCAGCTCCCCCAGCCCCTCCCGACTCCCTCAGCCCCTCCCAGCCACCTCCCAGCTCCCCCAGCCCCTCCCAGCTCCCCCCGACTCCCTCAGCCCCTCCCAGCCCCCTCCCAGCTCCCTCAGCCCTCCCAGCTCCCAGCCCCCTCCTAGCCCCCTCCCAGCTCCCTCAGCCCATCCCAGCTCCCAGCCCCCTTCCACCCCAGCCCTTCCCACCTCCCCCAGCCCAACTCCCCAGCCCCTCCCTGCTGCCCTCCCAGCTTCCCCAGCCCCCTCCCAACTCCCTCAGCCCCTCCCACAGCCCCTCCCAGCCCCTCCCAGCTCCCACAGCCCACTCCCAGACAGCTCCCCAGCCTCTCCCTCCAGTCAGCCCCCAGCTCAGCTCCCTCAGCCCCCTTCCAGATTCCCCAGCCCCCTCCCAACTCCCTCAGCCCCTCCCAGATTCCCCCAGCCCCTCCCAGCTCCCCCTCCCAGCCTCTTCCAGCCCCCAGCCCCCAGCTCAGCTCCCTCAGCCCAGCTCCCTCAGCCCTTCCCAGCTCCCCCTCCCAGCTCCCTCCAGCTCCAGCCCGCCCCTGCCCTCCAGTCACCTGCCCCCCCCCCCCCCCCAACTCGGCCCTGCCCCTCCAGCCCACCCCTGCTCTCCAACTCGGCCCAGCCCTCCAGCCCGTCCCTGCCCTCCAGCCCAGCCCTCCAGTCCGCCCCTGCCCACCAGCCCTCCAGTCCGCCCCTGCCCATCAGCCCACCCCTGCCCTCCAGTCCCTTGCCCTCCAGCCCAGCCCTCAAGTCCAGCCCTCTACCCTCCAGCCCAGCCCTCCAGTCCGCCCCTGCCCACCAGCCCGGCCCTGCCCTCCAGCCCTCTACCCTTCAGTCCGCCCCTGCCCTCCAGTCCCCTGCCAACCAGTTCGCCCTACCCCGCTTGCTCCTCTGCCCATTACCCTCTCCGTCGTTCACCTTCGTCCCTCGTCACAACTGTTCCGACTCCGACCACCATGCTTTCTTTGAATACATAGTATATACACAATGTATTAGTTTGCAAAGTATAGAGAAGTTTGATTTTATTATATGGGCTATAATATCTCAGATGATGTTTCGCTTGCTTGACAGTTGTAGCTGATCTGGGATCTCAGGCCTAGGCTTCCATCTACCTTATTTTGCATCTAGTTCTTTTTTTTGGGTATGGTTTGTATATATTCAAATCAATATATATATTGCAATAAACAAATTATTGATTAATTATTTGTTGATTGCAGTTTGTGCTCGTTTTGCATCGTGTTTATTAGGGTCTATTTATCTATTCGTCTTCGTGCTTCATCATCTTCTCTAACCTCGCAAGGTGAATATTTCATTCACGACTCAAGATATTATGCTATGATAATCAAGTGATAATTGTTATGAATTTTAATTTGGATATTAAAATGGTTGATTGTTAAAATTGTTGAAATAAAAATTGTAAATCGCCATGCAAGTTAAATTTGAATATTGTTAGTTTACGACAAAAAGGTTGTGACACTAAAATTGTTATGTGATGTTGAATGTGGTTGTTAATATAAGTGAGATTTAATATGAAATTGAAATTGGTATAGGATAGCCAACAATTTAAAATGGATTATATATGTTGAACTTGACCCCTTTGGACGTTAAATAAATCGTCGCGTAGACATAGCGGTAACTACACTTTGAACCATTGAATGTATGATTGATGTAGAAATTTGATAATAGACACCAAGTGAAACCATGATCTTTAATCCGCATGAGACAATAGTGTGGATTCTAGGGATAATTATATTAATTTGCATAAATAACAAATGTAAGTTAATATGATTATTTCGGGATTATTTGAATAAATTGTTATGTATGTTTGCTATTGCTTGTTTATTTACTTTGACACCATCCCAGTTATCACACTGCAAGTTCCCTTTGCTATGTTTTGTTTTATATCGAATGATATCGGGTTGAAATGATAAATACCCAATTAAACAACTTGGCCTAGGATAGATAATTAAAAATAAGAAACCTGATTGGTCAAAAAAAAAATTTATTTTTGAAATTGAAATCTATTTGAAATTAAGAAATGAACTTAATAATTTGTTTGGAAATTAGGTAACAAACTTAATGGATTTAATCGAAATAAAAATTAACAGGAATAAATTAATGGAGTTTAATTGAAACGGATTAATAAACCTATTTTATTGAATAAAATGAATTGGCAAATTTATTTGAAATGAGATTTAAAAACAAGGAAGTTTAGAATTTAATAATTTTGAAATTTTATTAGATTTGTTAGATTTAGACTTGAAAATGATTTTAATTAAATAGATTTGAAACTTGTCGTAAATTAAGTTCGAGATTTAGAAAATTTGACTTAAGTGGAATACGAAACTAACTAAAGTTTTAGGGATTTAATTTAGTGATAATTTAAATCTAGAATGATTTTAAATTTAATAAAATTGATTTAATCAAATTTATGATTATGGTTAATGTAACGATGAATGTAAATACGAATTGAAATGAATAGAATTTGATTTAAAATCATGTGAACTAAAATTTACCATTAACTAAATTTAATAAGTGAGATTTATTAAATTTAACTTGAATACTTAATTATATTGTTAACTCAAAGGTTTAAACCACAAATTTCATCGGGAAATATGATTTTAAATATCCGAAATAAATTGAATCGTGAAATGTCAAAATTTGGAAGTCAAATTTGCACCTTGACTTTTGGACTTTGATTTGTTTTAAACGTTAAGTTAACCGACCATTGGGTAATAAATACGTAGTTATTAAAGAGACCGGGATCGGATATGGACATACTCTCTGTCGATACCGAAAACCACTTTAATAACTATTACACGCGAAGTGTTGATCCAGAATGAAGTGGATGGTTTGGTGAACGCGTTGACTGAAGAAAGAGAACGATATTGGACGACCCCTGACATGACTAAAACAGGAGCCGCGCCGGGCCATTGAGGTTCGCTACCTCTAGCGGACGCACTTCTTCGATACCATATCTATTACTTTTGTGATTCGATTTGGGTGCACCCCTTGATTTGGGAGTGTTGTTTCGCGGTGTTGAGGTAGTAGCTGCTATGCTCAACATCAGTCCAGATCATGCAACTACTAGTATCCTAGTTGGTATCGCCTCATGTACCTTGTCATACTGATTATCCTATTCGCGACCACTACATTTTGATTTGTACCTTAGTATATGGATTGCCCTCTGGTGACTTCCGGTTTTGGGGAAACTACGGTCTTGTATATGCTTTTGGGAATAAAATGTGTTAAGGGGATTATGGTAACGCCTTAACACTATTTTAATATCGTACTTTACTGATTAGACATTATCTATCTATCGTATTCTATTGTATATATAGATAGTTTATCGGATCCTTAGAGATGTTATTTTATCCATCTTTAAGTTATGAACTATTCCCTTGCACTTGATTTAATTGTATAAGATTTTGAGTCCTGACTCGAGTGTTTCTTTTGTATATGCTCGGGTCAGTCTGAAGCTATCCAGTTTGCTGATCAAGGTTGGTCGAAGATGCTGAAGGCTTAGCATTTATCTTTATCAGTCTATTTCTATTCTTGTATTGATGTCCTAGTCTGTTGGACACTTTTGTATTAGTCACTTGATGTTAAGACATTGTTGTATATTTTGTAGTGGCTTCATGAACTGCTATTATGACGATGTATTTTCCGCTGCATTATTCTGTGACTGTTCTGTGTCTGTAATGTTGTATTGATTCTCATTTACATTTATGTATTTATAATCCCATAATGATTCGTGTTTTGTATTATTTAAGTTGACATGTGTGGATTATTGTCAATTTAAATGGTACAAATATGCGGGTCGTTACACAAATTCTCCAAGTGCCATTTCTGGGAGAATAAGGTTAAGTTCTTAGGCCACGTTGTTTCTTCCGAAGGCATTTCGGTCGATCCTTCGAAGATCGAATCCATCCAGAATTGGAAGAGGCCTGAGAATGTTCATGAGATCCGTAGCTTCCTTGGGTTGGCGGGTTATTACTGCCGGTTCATTAAGGATTTCTCTCGTATTGTGCTTCCTCTCACCAGCCTTACTCGAAAAGGCATTCAATTTATTTGGTCGGACAAGTGTGAAGCTTCTTTTCAGCAGTTGAAGGAGCTTCTCACTAATGCTCCTATTCTAGTGGTTCCCGAAGGGAATCAAGATCTTGTTGTCTACAATGATGCTAGTAGATGTGGCCTCGGTGCCGTGCTTATGCAGAAGGATCGGGTAGTTGCTTATGCTTCTAGACAACTACAGCTGAATGAAATACGCTATGCCACTCATGACCTCGAGTTAGCCGCCATTGTCTTCGCCTTGAAGATTTGGCGCCATTATCTATTTGGCGAGCACTTCATTCTATACACCGATCACAAGTCCTTGAAGTATTTGTTCACTCAGAAGGAGCTCAATATGAGGCAACAACGTTGGCTCGAGTTCCTTGCCTCCTATGACTTCGATATCCACTATACCCCTGGTAAGGGTAATCGTGTCGCCGATGCGCTTAGTCGAAAACATTCGGCTGTTGTTTCTATGATGCTAGCCGAGTGGGATGTTCTTGAGACCTTATCTCTTTGTGTTATTCGTGATCGAGCTCCATCTTCTGATTCGCCTATTCTATTATTCAATTTGGAAGCTCGACCCAGCTTATTGGATCGTATTGCCGATGCTCAGCGGCGTGATCCCGATCTTGTGCACCTTATCCAAATTTGTGAGTCCGAGTCCCGTGATGTAGAGTTGAGGGATTTCAGCATTGATTCTCATGGGTGTCTTCGCAAGAAGAACCGTCTTGTTGTGCCTTCTAATTCTGCACTTAGGCATGACATTCTCGATGACTGTCATCGTTCTAAGTATACCATTCATCCTGGCAGTAGTAAGATGTATGCCGATATGCATCGCCTTTATTATTGGGAAGGCATGAAGTGCGATGTGGCGAGTTATGTGAGTAATTGCATGACTTGTCAACGTATCAAAGTCGAACATCAGCGCTCTTCTGGTCTCCTTCAGCCTCTAGAGATTCCATTATGGAAATGGGATCAAATTTCGATGGATTTTATTGACGGACTACCTCGTTCGAGATCGGGTCATTCTAGCATTTGGATTATTGTTGATCGCCTCACCAAATCAGCTCATTTCATTCCTATTAAGTCTAATAGGAGTGCTTCTCATTTGGCTAAGTTATATATCAAGGAAATCATGAGACTTCACGGTGTTCCTAGTTCGATTGTTTGTGACCGTGACCCGCTATTCACAAGTCATTTTTGGCAGAGTCTTCAGCAAGCTTTGGGAACAAAGCTTAATTTCAGTACAGCATATCATCCATAGTCTAATGGACAGACTGAACGGCTGAATCATATTCTCGAGGATCTTCTCCATGCTTGCATTCTAGATTTCGGTGGTAGTTGGGAGCATCACCTACCTCTTGTGGAATTCTCCTACAACAATAGTTTTCAGTCCAGTATGGGTATGACTCCTTTCGAAGCCTTATACAGAAGGCCATGTCGGTCACCTTCTTGTTGGTTGGAATCTGGTGAGAAGCTTATTCTTGGCCCAGATTCTGTTCGTGATTCTTCTGAGAAGATTGATCTTATTCGTCAGAGAATGAAAGAGGCATAGAGCCGCCAGAAATCCTACGCGGACAACCGTAGGAAGCCTCTTGAGTTCTCAGTTGGTGATCTCGTCTTTATTCGTGTTTCTCCTCTAAAAAGGGTTATGCGCTTCAGTACGACTGGGAAACTGACTCCTCGCTTTATAGGACCATTTTCTATTACTGAACGTATTGGCCCCATGGCTTATAGAGTTTCACTTCCAGCTCATCTGTTTGGCATTCATGACGTGTTTCACGTCTCTCAGCTTCGGAAGTGTCTTCGAGAGTCGGATTCTGTTATCGATTCTCCTGATTAAGCAAGAGCTTGAGATCTCACCAGACCTATCTGTTGTGCAGCAGCCTATTCGCGTACTTGCTTCAGAGGTGAAAAGCCTTCGAAATAAGGATGTGCCACTCGTTAAAGTTCAATGGTCCGCTAATCCCAATGACTGCACTTGGGAAACCAGAGAGTTTATCGAGCGATCCTATCCCAGTTTTCTATCTTCGCTTAGCGATGGTGAGAATATCTCTTTATCTCAAGCTTATTTTCTTTTCTTTTTGAGTGATGAAATTAAATAGTTGAATACAAATTCTTCTATAGGAATTGCGAGGACGCAATTTTGTTAAGGGGGGAAGTCTGTAACAACCCTGGTTTGGAGATTGCCTTTCAATATTGAATTATAATGATAATGATAATTATAATTTACTATTGTGAATTTAATTAAATTTGGAGAAATTAAATTGTTTATTTGGAATAAACAATGTATTTTGGAATTTAAATTGAAATAATAAAGTTCCAAGCTTTATTTTATTTCATTTGGAGTGATAATAAATGGAATATGATTTTATTTAAGTAGAAATGTAATAATTATATTAATTATTGTCAATAGCAAGAAAGTGCTATGGAGAAAAGCATAGCTGTTCGGATGTAGCTAAGCAGGAGCTATTCTCGGATAATTGAGCATCTCTCAGATAAGTGAATTAAAAAGTGGCAGACATCCGACCCAACACATTAATTTATTACAAGACGTATACCTCTCCGAGGGTAAGTGGGCCCTGTTATTCCCTGAAGGGACTAGAACATCTCTAAAGGGTTCCCATGTTTATAGCACAGCCTACGGAGAGCGGCTTCACCAACTCTGGAGGTCTGAGAATCCACCGGGTTATCAAGAAATACAACACCCTCTAAAGTGTCAGGGTAGGATTTATCTCTTCCACCGAAAGGATGGGAACGTCTAAGAAAAGGTCAACCAATGGACTGGAACTCTCTGGTTGCTCGGTTTTGTGTTCAGGAGAAAGTCTATCAGATACAGTCGCAGAACTCGACTCGACATATGGATTGTTGTGCTATGAAGGTTGCCCGAAAGACATTGTGGCTAAATGCCCTGAATGTCTGGAGCCCTTATCAACTAAACTCAGTAGATAATCAAGATTAGAAAATTTAACCTGTCCCTCCATGCTAAGTGTAAACTAGTGTGGTGTAGTGTTGTGTAGTGCGGAGATAAACAATTCAAAATTAAAAGCAAAAATAGTGATGAGACTTTAGATTCCGACCAGAGTGACCATCATTGTTGAGCATCTCAACTAGAATTTAAATTGATCGGTTGTGTAAGCTTTGGGATCGACCATCGACAAATTGAAGCGTGAAGTTCATTATTGAAGTCCATATGTTTAGTTTTAATTTATATTCTAGGTCCCGGAAGTTTAATCACTCAATTTGAAGTTCGCTATTGGATATGCAAGTCCTATTGTCCATTAAAATTTATATGTTCAACTTCATTAAGATGGGATTGGTTCTAATTGTTCACACAAGTC
The DNA here is from genome assembly GCA_030737815.1 of Allium fistulosum. Classification (NCBI taxonomy): domain Eukaryota; kingdom Viridiplantae; phylum Streptophyta; class Magnoliopsida; order Asparagales; family Amaryllidaceae; genus Allium; species Allium fistulosum. The sequence continues at coordinate 159,927,200 of CM060905.1, forward strand.
TACATGGATTGGTTTATTTAAGTGTCAAGCTCGGTTCAAGGGCCTAAAACCGGCTAAGTCCCCATAGCCAATCCCTCTCATAAAGCAAACAATCGATCCCTCTTAACCAACATGACTGATCCCTATTCTCATATCTCAACATGACCGATCCTTATTGTCATATCTTAACATAGCCGATCCCTATACCAAAGCCAACTTAACCAATCGTTTCATGCTATAACAACACTGATCCCTCCTCAAACACTTCACCACCATTCCCTATGTCATGAGTGAAAAATGACCGATCCCTTTATACTCCACAAACAACCAATCCCTCGTCCACCAATGTGACCAATCCCTTCTTTCTCATATTCACACCAACCCCTATAATTGAATCCCTTCTTCTCTCTATTCACTCCTTCCTCCGATCCATATTTGGAGAAACAAACCATTGATCCCTTCTTTTCCCCTTTAAACCATCAATACGATCCCTTACTCCTTTCCTTCTCCCCTTCTACCACCTCACCGAACCCATTGTTGCCACTGTTCTCCTCTTCTTCGCCTAATTCAACCCCTCGTACATACAATTTAACATGGAAAGACCCATGATCTCGTCAATAAATCAAACACGGTCAAAAACTAAAAACCTACCTATGTATATAAATCGGCGGTGAGATTGGAGAAGTCAGCAACGATTACGAATGGTTTAGAGATGATCGAAATTAAGGGGAAGAGGGATCAGGATGATAAAGGTATGAAGGGTCGCAATGGATTTTGATTCGAAATTGAAGAAGGAAGAGAGGGGGAATGGTTCGGCTTTACTAATTTCTAAAGTAAGGTGATATGGGAAGGAGGGTTCGGATGTGAAATTAAATAAAGTGAGCAAGTGAGGGATGGAGGTGTTGGCTTAAGTCAAAGGGATCGGTCTACTTTCAAATAACCGTGAAGCAAAAAACGTGAAGTCCCTACATAAAAAGGGATCTGATACAATCCCTATCCAAAGGGAGTCAATCTAATCCCTATGTGCCTATATATAAAAAAAGAGAAGAGAGAAATAAGGAGATCGGGTACGATCCCTGTTTAAAAAAACAATAAAATATAAATGCAATGAAATTGCATCTAATTCAACAGAAATTGGCGACGACCCATGAGCATGCAAATACATCCGGAAGCCAAAGACAAGAACGTGTACTTGAACATGCATGCGTATATTCTAAAAATTCAATTTTTGAAATTGATAGAAATTAAATTCTCACCCGAAGCTTTCAAAGATGAAACTGGATCAGATAGCCAAAGCCTACTGGCTCCATCGAATTGGGCACATATAACAACTGATGGAATACAACCTAGAATTTATACTATTAGAAATCGACCAAGCATCATGACGATCAAAGAGAGATACAACACTTTGAGAAAATAATTCAACGGAAGGAGAATGACTATTCAGAAATCTGGATGGATTTCTTTCCGATGACTCTAACTTGTTTCGATTTAAAGCATGTTATGTTCAACACAAGACGTACTTTAGGGGGCAAGTGTTATCCAGCATTTTGACCCTGCTATATTCGAACTGACTGGGCAAATTATACTCGACTGCCATCAAGGCTAGTAAGCCCAGAGCGATGATTGAGGGGTCTAGAAATCAAGTACAGATGATAATATAAATCTTTAATCGAACGGAATCAAGATATATGCTATAAAGAATGTTCCAAGTGTGGAATACAGTCTAATCTAGAAAAGGGATCGGGTATGATCCCTCTCAACCACGGGGATCGAATTGCTTCAGCTAAACAAGTGCAACTCAATGGAAAACAATTGATAGCATAAAATCCATAAGTCCAATGCACATGAAACTTTGGGAACAAGAAGAGGGGACCCTAAGGTGTAACGACCCGATATTTTCAACCATTCGCATCCATTATAAGTGTATAGGTAGACACTCATGCCGGAGTTGAATTGCTCAAAATACCGCGTTGTAATTAAAATTTGGCAAATCTCAGAATATACAGTAAATAAATATAATCACAGATCATAGACACAGAGTAAAATAATGCAGCGGAAGTAAAAGAAATAGTAGTTCATGAAGCTACTATATAAATATATCAGAGTACATAAGATACAATAGAAGAAATAGAGTACAACGGAAGTATAAATAAGATAACCAAGTACAAGCTGAACAGAGCAACATAACTGAAGTCGATAGAACAAGACTAGCAGATAATCTCCAGCGATTCAAATCTCCAGAAGGTGGAAATCCAAATCTGTGAATACTCAGGCTGACCCGAGCGTAAAGCAAAACACAAACACTCGATTCAGGACAATATATACTTATATAATATAAACCAACTCAAGTGAACTGTAATAAGGTACAAGTAACTTAAAGAATGCTTGGGACCGCCCATTCTTTAAGGATCCGTTAAACTATCTACTATGTAGTAATATTCGCTATTATAATAATGTCTAATCAGTAAAGTATAATCATATAGAAAATAGCGTTAAGGGGATGGAGAACCTTAACGCGGTCGGATCTTAAAATCATAATCGTAGTAAAGCTCGATATGGTAGGTGACACGGCACAACTAGGCAATGCCAGGGTAGATATACCAATTACGCATCCGGACTAGTGGTGACGCATAGCAGCCACTACCGCCCACCTCGAACAACACTCCCAATCAAGGGTGGCCACCAAATCAATCACAAGTAATAGAATGGTATCGAAGAAGTGTGTCCGATAAGAGGTGCTACATCCTTGGTCCGTCAATCGCTCCTATTTTAGCCACCTTATGCCAACTCACGGGAGTTGGGTCCACGTAACATACCTTAAGAACGTCGCCACCATCCTACTTCATTCTGGAATCTCCACCGCGTACACGGTTGTTAAAGTGGTTTTCGGTATCGACAGAGAGTATGTCCATATCCGATCCCGGTCTCTTTGCCAACCAATCGTTATTATAACCCGTGGTTATAACTTTTAAAAACAATACTTTACTTCAAAATAAGATATCATTTCAAAATCATGTCTTTATCAAAATAAAGATTTATCATTTCCAAATCATTTCAATATTCTAAAATATCGTATCCTTTCAAACTTCTTTTCAAATCATTTTAATACATCAAAATATTATATCTTTTCAAACTTTATTTCAAATCATTTTTATATATCAAAATATCATACCTTTGATAGTTATACTTCGAAACCAAAATCATTTTATTTCAAAACTATGTTCATTTCAAACAACATCATTTCCATTTCAAACATATATTCACCTTTCAAATAGTCTATACTTTCAAAGTTATAACTCTTTTGAAACAAAACATTTGAAATCATTATACTTTGAAAATCACAGCATTTCGAAATCATATATTTAAAATCATCTTTTAATTCTATACATTTACAAACTTATTAAATTCAAACCATCAAATTTCAATTCAATTACAGTTTACCAACAAACCGTTTCAAATCTTATCAATTCCCAATATAGATTAAATCCACAAAATACAATATTTAATCTTTAGTATATTTCAAAACTTTAAATCTCCCACATTTCATAAATCCAATATCATTTAAATAAACTCAATTAATATATACTTCAAATATTCATTTATCAAATAAATTAAATAAGTCAGAAATCAAGTATCATTTCAAACTCATTTCACAATATCAAAATATTATTCAAAACACCATTCATTTTTATTCATTTAAATACCATTTAAATCCATTCATTTTATTAAATTTAAATACCATTTTAAACTCACATTAGAAATCAAATTCTTCCACTTAAATATCTCTTCATTATCTTTAGAAATTTAACATTTAATTTCCCAAAATTATATCATTTTCCAAAGATTATTTTTCATTAAAATTAATTTAAAACAACAAAATATAGTTTCCGTAGCACTTATAAAATGCTATGTAAAGTTATAGTTTAAAACAGTTAATTAACAAAAGACAGCGTTAAATGCTGTAATAGATTTCTTTTAAGTTTCAATTAACTTACATGTTAAGTTTAACCATTATAGCACTTAAAAAGTGCTATAATAGCCTTTATTTCAAATTAACCTTTTAGTTCATTTAAAACACTACAACATTTACAAAATGCTGTAATATCCTTTACATTACATTTCAAAATGCTGTTAAATCATATTCAGAGTTTTATTTACAATTCCACAAATAATTAACTTTTAATATAAATCATTTTAACTTATAAAATCATATATTTCACATTTAACACAATCATTTAAATACCTTTATTTCTATGATTTTATAAAGTCAAATTTCCATACAAAAATCAAATTTAATAACAATTAAATTTTCATTTCTTTAATTAAATTATTAACTTAACAACTAAGTTTAAATTTCCAAAAATATAGCTTATTTCCATTTATTTTACTTAATTAAAATTTCACTTTTAAACAAATTTCACAAAATTCAATTTAAGTTATATTTCAAAATTCAGCTTAAATGTTCATTTATTCCATATTTTAATTTATACAAAATCATTAACACCTTTAAAACATTATTATTACTTAATAAAAATCATTAAAGTCATCTTTAAATCAAATTTGTCATATTTTCTTACTTTACAAAAATTCCATTTATAAACAAAATCATAAATTCCAAAATTAACTTATATTTCAACTTCTACTTCACCATTTACTTAATTCACTTATTTAATTTGTAGAAAATCACAAATACTTTATAGAAATCATTTTAATGAAATTTAAATCAAAATACCATAATATTTACATTAAAAAAAAGTATTTTAAAAATTTCAAAAAAATATATAAACCACGGGTCTGTATATAATTTTCTAGCCTAGGTCAAGTGATACGGATATGTATCATTTCAATCCGCAGTTTACAAAGAAAAACCGGGTTTTATCATTTCAAACCCGCAATCCCAAGTAATATAAATAAATAAATAAAAACCGTTCAGGCCTATCATTTCAGCCCATAACGATTTTTCCTTATTCTAAAGTCCGTTCGGGTATGTATCATTTCAACCCATAGTGATTCTAATCTACAGGGAACTTGCAGTGTGATAAACTGATATAAATAAACAGAATAGCATGAGATAACAGTAATAGATGATATAACATATGTAATAACAGGGGTAAACATTATATGATCATAATATAACAGTTACAACAGGATGATATAATTTTACAGATTCAAATGGTGTCAGTTTACTAGTTATATAAGTACACATTGTCTGGTGAGAATTACTCACTTGTTCAAGCTGGAGATGACAACCACAAACGCACAACAAAGATTTCCAGAGGCACGAGAGCACGATAATTATTTGAGTGTGGGAGAGCCAAAGCTAATTGCCTTGTCACATTCAAACCAAACAATTACAAACAACATAAGATTTCAACCCAAAAATTCAATAAACAATGCTAGAAATGGATGCATAAACAAAGTCAAAGTGTTTGCACTTGCTTCCTACCACCTATGCTTCAGCTCTAGATCTGAAATGGCACGGCTAAAGGCATGGTTTGGATCAGGTATGGTCTGGAAAAGGTGCGGCTACAAGGTGATGAAGGTGAGTGGAAGTTACAAGGTGTTGAAGGCAATGGAATACCAAAGGGTTTCAAGGCAAAGTGTGGCTTTTGTTGCACCATAGGGTTCGGCCCCTTGCTGATGTGGCTTGGCCATGGTATGTGGTGGTCAGGTGGTGGCTGGAGTGTGGGCCAGAGGTGGTGGAAGGTCAGGTCAGAGGTGGTGGTGGTGGAGGTAGTGGTGGCAAAAGGTGGTAGAAGGAGGAGATGACAATTCTAGGTCATAAGTGATAGTTTGTGATGGTTTTTGGTGGATTTTGTGTAGATCTTGGACTTGGATTGGTTAGGCCTGAGGAGGAGGGTTGCTAGGATGGGTGATGGTCAGAGGAAGGGGGTCGTGGTGGTCGGCCAAAGCCTGGAGGAGGAGGAACCAAACTATGAAGGTAGAGAGCATATACAGTTTCAATAGAAAAAACATAGAAAACAAGGAAGAAAGAAGGAATTTTTACCCAAAATTTTGAAGCCATGGCCGTGATTTTTTTGGAGGAGAAAGAGAAGTTTTTGCGTGAAAAAAATGAAAAGAAGTCCGCTGAAAAGAATAGGGTATGCATGGCCAAAAACATTGAAGAGAGGAGTTGAGAAAGTGAAAGGTCGGGAGGTGAAAAGCCATAGGAATTTCAATAGTTTAAAACTTTTCATATTTCCTCTAATTTCTTTTTAAGTTTTATATAACTGAAATATATATATAAACTCAGATAAAATACGAAAATTTAGTAAATAAACAAAAATAAATAAATTAACTATTAATTATATAAAATTTAATTAAGTAAAACAGCAAAAATTTTACTAGTCTTGAAAATATGAAAAATAAATCCAATGAACTTTGGAAAAAGTTTATGGACTTGTAAAACATTTATAAACAAAGATAATAACATAAAATAAAAATGCATTCACAAAATGAATAAATAAATTTTAATTAAATATAATTTAATTGAAGAAAATAGCAAAAAAATAGAAACTAGCCTTTAAAAATAGAAAATAAATTCAATACGCTTTGGAAAAATTATAAAATCACTTTAAATTATTTAAAAGACAAAATTATACATAAAATAAAATACTAACACATATTAGAACAAAATATGACAAATAAAATATAATTTAAAATAGACAATATTGCTAAATACATCAGTTTACACACAATATTGAAATATACATAACTTTCACAATTTAACTCCGTTTCCAACGAAACGAAAAGCTGTATCCATGGAATTAAATCTATTTTCATAATAAAAGATAAAATTTAATAATTTGAAATATTTAAATTTAAAGTTCAAAAGTCAAAGTTTGACCAGTTTCAATAGAAATTCACTTTTCAGTGAAATATCCAATTTATACTAGTTTGAACTATAAATCACTTAATAGTCAACATTTATATTTAAAATGAAATGTTTGAAATAGAACAAGTTTAAAATAATTTAAAATAAAATAAAGTCAAAATTTAAAATATAGGCCAAAATCTAGGGTTGTTACATAAGGGGTCCACCCTAGGGATTGCGCCCAAAAAGGAATAAGTAAGAGGGATCGACCCTCTTCCCTCCAGTGTGATCGGCCAGAATTAGACTACACAACATATTGCAATAATGATCGATCAATAACTTAACATCTACAAGTCCATTTAACATGGAACTTGGAGGTTTAGCATAATACAACATGGAGAAGCTCCCTTAGGGATCACATCCCCAAAATCACCAATCATAGGGATCAGCCCTGATCCCTATTTCTTGGGACTTGGGCCATGCGATCCCTCCTATGGGCCCCTATGGTTATGGAGGACCTTCTACCGAATTTTCAAGGAGGCATTTCACCATTTTTCTCTATAAATACTGGCTTGATTGTTCATTTTTCGAATATTTATGCCGCTTGTTACTTTGTGCTCCTTTTCAACTAAGGATTTTCATCTGATCCCTCTTGTACTCATTTTACAAAGTGATTAATAAAGCTATCTTTTCAAAGTGGACGTAGGAAAACAATGCCGAACCACTATAAATTGTCATGTATCTGTTATTAGCTTATTTATTATGCTTTACTGCTATATTCTCTCTGTTTACATTTATTATTCTTCATTTATTCCTTTAAAAAAATCTCTATTGGGTGTTTGTGCCAGTTTTTGGTGCAAACAATTTATAATATATATATATATATATAATCAAATATGTAAATATATATTAATTTTTTTCAGAATTACATAAATAATTAATTAAATATATGAAATATTTTAGCTTATATACATTCTAATTCATTGTATATATAAATAATATTGTATAACTAAATATAAAATAAATTTACATATAAAAGTATTTATTTTCAACATTGATTAATTTTGAAAAAATTAATTTTTTATTAATCCATGCAGATTAAATATATTAATATTTTTTAATTTAATTTAAAATTTGTACGAAAATAGATTTATTTTAGTTCTGTATATGATTAATATATATATATATATATATTAACAAGTTATAATTTAATAGTTAATATTATATATATATATTTCATTTAAATAAAAAATATAAACAAAAATAGATTTTTTAATTCATAAGCACATAAAATAACTTCTTTTGAATTAATTAAAATAATTTGTAAATATATTTATATATGTACATTTAGTTTAAAATTCATTTTTTTAATTTAAAATATTTTTTAAAATATTTTTAAATCTGAAATTTTTTTAATATGACCGAAAGCAATATGAATATATGTATGTATGTACATACAAAAAAGAATTATTTTTTATACAATATATTTATTTGTAAATCGGCAACAAATACATATGTGAATTCGCGATATAGTCTAATATATACAAGTACAATAGCATAATGATTACATATATAAATTCATATGAAATAAATGTTATCTCAAATGTGGCCAAGTAGTAATACTAAAATGCTAAATCAAATTAAGTCCTTGAATCTAATTTGTCTCTTCCAGAATGTGTTAACAACTGTAAAGATCTACACACCTTTAATTCTATATGATTTAATTTTAATTTTGTTGGAAAAATGATGAAGGGGAGATGGTAAAGAATTTTGACCTAGAAGGGGGAGAGAGGAGAGAGAAAAAGTAACCTAAAAAATGAAAAGGGCGAAGAGTTTAAATAAGAAGGGAGAAGGAAAGAAAAGAGGAGATCTTGATCTATTCCGTTTCCATTTCTTTCTCCACCAATTCAAACCCTTATATCAAAATATCCCACCTTCTTACCCCCTGCATATGGCCGCTATTCCATAGGCTAATAGGCCTATATGCAACTTCAAACCATATCAGTAAGTCCACATTTAAATCAAATTTGAATGCACATTGATATTGTATATCGATACGTGCATATATAACTCTTATACGCACTATTTTCAATACTAATTCAAATAAATCAATAAAATTTTATAATTAATATTTCACGAATATTGATTAACTTAATTAATTTATAACAATTATAGTTCAATTAAGTTAAGTGGTATTCGTAGTATTGAATATTACGGTTGTGTGACTCTTAGGTGTAAATTTAGTCGGCGATTAATATCGAACGATTCAAATATTAACGTTTGTACGTCATCTTAACTAGTAGTGTGACAATTTGGCTAAATTGTTTGCTTACACAATTTTGGTAAATTCTAATTTTACTATTTTAAGCAGTCCATTGTAGTGACAATTATTTATATCAAATCTCTTTTGTCAAAACTATATCACAATAAAACTTATGGAATTTGATTTTGGTCAAAATTCTAATATTGTCCACACTCAACTTGTATAGTCCAAACATGAAGTCCTTGATTCAATAATAACAATTATTATTAATGATATGCTCTGGTTAGAGACTCTGACTTTTAATTGACTATAGTTGATCGTGATACTAACCCCATATGACTGATAGAGTTAGGGGTGTGCTCTAAGGGCAATTATGTAATTTATTACACATATCTAACTCTATGACCAATCTTGTTCACAATAAAAAGTAATTTTCTTTCTATTATATACTTGTTATATAGTGATATAAATAATTAAGTAATTAATTTAAAGTATATAGATGGAATATTCTTAAATAATATGTTGTGTGATTAGTAATTACAAGTTTTGTAATCATAAGAATTTTATCACATTGAAAATAAATAATATATCGTTCTAAATATTCCGAGTTTAGATGTTTTGAGAAAGGATATAGATTTATCCATTGAGACTGTAGCACATCACGTTCTCCAAATGTTGGACGGCGTATTCCTTATGGTTGTTGGGGGGCACTAAGAGGTTATGTATCGATAATTATTGGATAACTATGGAATGACTCACTCGAGAGTCTCTTTCGGTTAATATAACTAAAGTCAAATAGAGAATCTAGAAGTGACGATGTTACACAGTTCCCTAGACTTGAGAATACTACGGAACTTCAATGTGGACACTCCACTTTGATTATAGTTAAATCATAACATGACATCCATCAACCGACTATAGTTAGGTATGAGTCAAAGCGTTGGAAGGGAAACACTACTCAATAGAGAATTCATCTCCTCAGTAGGGTTAGTATCATGGTCAACTGTAGTCAAAGAAATCAAAGTCTTTGGCTAGAGCAGTACGGTTAATAATACTTGTTATTATTGAAATATGGATTTTATGTTTGGGATTACAAAGTTGAATGTGGATGATGTTGGGATTTTGACCAAAACCAAATTCCAGAAGTCCTATTTTGATATAGTTTTGACGAAGAGAATTGTTAAAAATAATCTTTACTACCAGTTATCACTTATAATAATAAGATTGGATTTTACCAAAAGATGTGTAAGCAATAAATTGAGCCAAAATGTCACACCACTAGCTAATGTGACATATGAACGTTAATATTTGAATTGTTTGATATTAATTGCTGGCTAAATTTCACCTTTGAGTCACACAACCGAAATGATGAATACTCCGAATGAAAAACATAATTTAATTAGCTTGCAATCATTGTAAACTAATTTATTAAATTTTATTTAATTTGTTTAAATGTCATTAGAATTTAGATACGTGCGCACCGAATATGATGTCAATGGAATGTTTAAACTGGATGTAAATAGAATAAATACCAAGTGGGTTTTTAAATAAATTAAATGAATTAATATTTGTGAAATAATAATTATTGATATTTTATTTGAATTGTTTTGAATGGAATTAGTGTTTAGTAAAGTGCATATATAAAAATTATAAACGCATGCAGTGATATACGATATCAATAGAACATTTAAAGTGGATTTAAATGGGATCATGCTAATGGGATTTTGGAATTTTTGAGGGCCCATGTAGCACCAACTATGGCTAGCCATGCATGTAAAAGGAGGAGAGAATATTTTTTAGTTTTAATAAAGAACTAAAGGGGGAAGGTGTTAAGAAAGGAATACGAAAGGTTTATCTTATCCTTTAAAACAAATCTCTCTTCATTTCTTTCATTCAATTCATTCCCAACAATTCTTTCTCTCTGCTTATTTCCTCTTTCGTAGGCCAAAATCTCAATGGCTCCTAAGCTATAAAATTCTGAAAAACAAATTCAAACATAATCAAATCAGTCAAGATGGTTCTTGTCTCTCAATTCTTGCAAAATACAAAGGTCGGTTCATTAGAATCTAGGAGTTCTTTATTCAAGGTGCATTCTCTTGGCTAAATCTTAAGGTAATAGTTCTAATCTCATTTATTCATATATTCACCTTATTCATATGATTTGAATCCATTACATACCTCATCTCTATTGAATATATGCTTGTTTTGTTACATTGATTAGATCCCTTTCTACTACACCTCGATTAATAACATTGTTCATCATGTTAATTTTTATTTAAATCCATTTTATGATATACTTTAATTTATTACATGTTTACACTGTTAACATTATACCTATTATATGTGACATCTCATTTACTGTATTGTTCATATTATTTATGTAGTTCAAATCTGAAAATTTTATCATGAATTTATATGTGCTTAAGTTGTCATAATTATTTTAACAAATCATTATTTAACAAAACAAAAATTTTATTGAAATCTAAGTATAATTAATTGATATAATTTTGTTACTTGTTACATACACAAATAACATATGCTCTCTATTTGAAATTCTTTGGAAACTAAATGTATAATTTTCGTACTTATCGTTCGAATTATAATTTTTCCATTGTATACTTTTGCTTGAAAGCTTTTAAAAAAACAAGTGGACTTTTGCGCAAAATATCATAAAAGTTTTCATTTCCTTTTAAATTAAAACTAGATTCCAATTTGTTGCTTTAATTTCAAAACACGTATTAGATTACAAACTTTACACACACAAATATATATATATATATATATATCTGTGTGTGTATGCATATATATATACGTATATATCCATTGTTTTAATTTTAAACATAGTTTATAGTTGTTTGTATATATATGTGTATTTACGTAAAATTTCAAATAAAATTATAGACAACAAAGGCATATACAAAGGATGAATATGTCTGTTGTGGTGTAAAGCCCAACATCTATAGACGTACACATTAATTATGTACATAGATTGTATGTTGCACTTACACAATATACACTATAATATATTTGAATATACTCAAAATTTATGCTATGTGTAATTTGTTAGAATTAGAGGTGTGTCTAAGGGATAATTATGCAATATATTACATGTATCTAACTCGATAACCAATCTTGTTCGAAATAAAAGGTGTTTCCGTTCTATTATATACTTATTATATTATGTTATAAATAATTAAGTAATTAATTAAAGTACATTTAATAGAAAATCCATAAATGGTATGTTTTGTGATAGTAGTTACAGAGTGTTGTAACTGTGAGTAATTTATCACAATAAAATTAAACATATCATTTTAAATATTCATAGTCATGATGTATCATGAGTAAATATCAATACATCCATTGAGACTAGAGTACGCAACACTCTCAAAATGTTGGGAATGTATTACTTATGACTATTGGAGGTGCCAAGTGGTTACATACTGATAGTTATTGGATAACTATGGAATGACTCATACGATAGTTTTCTATTGGTTAATATAACATAAAATTTTGATGTGATAAAATTACAAAATTCTCTTGGCTTGAGAATACTATTGATCTTCAATATGGAAGCTCCACTTTAATTATCATTAAATCGTGGCACGACATCCATCGAACAACCACAGTTGGGTCAAGTGGAAGCATTGGAAGTGAAACACTATTCAAGAGAGAATTTGCCTCCTCAATTATATCTGATTAGTATCATGGTCAACTGAAGTCAACCCAAAGTCAAAGTCTTTGGCTAGAGCAGTATGTTTAATAGTAATTGTTATTATCGAACCGAGGACTTTGTGTTTGGACTATAGAGTTGAATATGAATGATATTGGAATTTTAACCATTACCAAATTCCACAAGTCCAAAGTGATATAGTTTTAAAGGAAAATTGGTGTAAATAATTATCACACCTAGTAACGCTTAATAAAGTAAAATTAGATTTTACCGATACTAAGTAAGCAATAAATTTGGCCATAATGTCGCACCACCTACCGAGTGAAGTGTGAGCATTAATATTCGAATTGTTCGATATTAACCGCTAACCAAATTTACACCTAAGATCACACAACTAAAACGTTGAATACTCCTATTACCACCCGATTTAATTAATTTGTAATTATTATAAATTAATTTAATTAATATTTCTGAAATATTAATTATAAAATTTTATTTGATGTATATTGAACAATATTAAATAATGTGAATGTGATAGTTATATAAACACTAATCAATATATAATATCGATACACGTTTAAATTGGATTTAAATGCGATAAATATTGTTTAGGCTTGAAATAATTTTGAAGCCTAATGGGAGCATGCTTAGGTCAGCTATAGGGCAACAAAAAGAATACGTCCATATGATGGTATAGAGGGAAGAATTTTGAATTCAAAAGGAGAGAACTAGTAAGAGAAAAATAAGAATCTTGGTCCTTGTTTCACTCTCTCTTCGCCCTTTATTTATTACCTCTAACATTCACTTCTTTTATGACTTTTGCTCTCTATTCTTAGTGCATTATCAAGTCCACTACAGACTATCCAAAGCTCCAAAATTCAAACATCAAACTAAAAGTCGATTCGATCATCGATGGTAAAGCTGTTCTGAAGCTAGCAACTTTTAGAATTGAAATTGGATTCATGGAGTTTCATTCTTTGTTTCTACATGTACTTATTAGGCTTTGGTGAAAGGTATATTTCTGATTTACTAATGCTGAATTTATTTATTATAATATATATATATATATATATATATGTTAGTTAGCAATTATAACGAATCTGTATATCGATATGTTATCGCATTTGGATGGTTGGATATATGCGTATATATGTATATATATATAATGCATGATATTACTTATGGCCTAGTAATAAAAAAATTGAAATTAAATTATATACATACAAGCAATTTCTATTTTAATTAAAAGTTAGTAAAAAAATTATATGCTACATAATACATGTTCTATATTTAGAAATAAAACGAAAATAAAAATAATTTTTTATTATTAACAAACAAATGTTCTTGAATTTAAAAAAGTTATTTAGACCATACATATTTCAAATAACTTTTATTTAACATAAAATTTGTTTATGCAACTAATAAACATATGTATAAATTTATAAATATTATAAAATACAAGTATCAAATTTTATACCAAAATATATCATCACTTTATTATCGAATGAAAAAAAATTATTATTAAGTTTTTTCCATAGTAGATTAAAAAAATGATTTGATAGTTTAAAACTGAAAAAAAATTACTTTTTAACTTCTGGGCCGAGAGAAATATATATAAATATTAATTATTATTATATATTAATAATAATTATTATTTATATTATTTTTTTGTAAGTATATATATATACACATATATATATATAGATACATATATATATACATATTACATATATAATTTTATTTTTAATTTTTTTCCGATTTCATACTGTGTATATAATAATTTTATATATTTATATAAATTTATATTATATTTTAATATTGAAAACATTTTGGAATATAATTATATTTTGTGTACTCACACACACACATATTCAAGTGCATTACTAAATTGTAACAACAAGGTTTTAGGGGTAATTAATTTAATTGATTAAAAATGGATTTTTGAAATTAAAAATGAGTAATTTAAACATACTTTAGAATATTGAAATTTTATAACAAGGTAATTGGTGATAAAATTAAATAGCTTTTAAAATAATCATTTATTTAAAGTTTGTGAAATGAATTAATTTGGAAATTATTTAATATCAGGCTTAAAGTGAGAATATTGAATATTTAAATTTAATAAGTTAAAATATGGAAAAATAAACATTGGAAATTTTACAATGATGAATAAATAATTAATTATTGTAAATATAAATTTTATTTGGATTTTTACTGTAATTTTTTTAAAATGGAAAATAATTAACAAAAAAAAGTAATAAAAATGAATAAATACTTATTTTTTTAGGCCCAAGTGTTCTAAGCCCAAACCCATTTCTAGACTTATCTTTTCTCTCAAGATTTCACCCTTACTCTATATATATAAGTCATCCTATTCATTTTAGTTAACTGGAGAAAATCAAAACCCTTACCTAAACCCTTCTCGTTCAATAATCAAACTAAAATCAAGTAAATTATTATAAATTCTGAAATTCAACCATGTGCTTCTCGACATCGATATACACTTGCATTTGGAAGGGATTTGGGTATCGTTGAGACTTTGGGTTTCTAGGTGCATGCGATCTAGAAGAGGAAGAAATGCAGTATTCAGGTGAGTGTTTTCACTCATTAATTTTGTCTAATCCTATAATTATATGTGAGTGTGCACGCGCGGTGCATGAATTGAAAGATATTTGGGTGTATAATGTTATGTGCTTTGAATTGGTGGAGATAATGACGAGTAGAAAGGAGGCAACAAGGGGGAGGGATGCATGGCCTGGAGAGTAATTGCTCCAGGCATGGCCGATCAGTGGACCGGTCATGGATGACCGATGCACCGATGAGCATGTGTGTATGCAACGAGTGTGCATGTGTGTGAAAACCTATGCGTGTGCGCGCAATCATGAGTCTGTGCTATGCAATCCTCTGTGCGTGCAAGCACTAGTTATTTATAATTATAAAGTATATTTACATTCAATTGAACTAAAATAAATATACTTATACTCTTATATATATGCTTTGATACTATATACAAATGTAATATTAATTAAAGTTCAATAAATTAATAAAGTGAATTTAATAGTATTATTTAAATGGAAATATATGAAACGGTCCTTAATTGATATTATATAGTTTTTAAAGTATATTTTATGAAATTTTAATATGTAATTCAAGTTTTGAAAATGTGTTTAATTGATTATGAAGTAGACATAGTTTCCCATATGCGATTATTCTCATTGTTATTGGATTTGATCAAAATATAACTCTAGAAATATCAAGAAAAAACAAAGGAATTATATGATACAGTTATCTTCGATGATGTTATACTGTATGTATAAACTTTTTTTGCCTTTCTAGGACAAATGATAAGGAAATCTGTCGCTTAAACGGCTAGGAGGCCATCTCCGCTCTTTTGTATTGTCCGTTTACTTCCAATAGAACCAGAGTTGAATGTAAAGCGATCGATGGTTTTGAAGTGCCCGGTAAGCGGGGGAGTGTACTTATATAAGATGACTCGAAACCATAACCACTCCAAAACTATATACGTGCTCTGTGATTTAGAAGAGGTTAGTGATTGGTTCAAGATGCTAGAATCTATGTGGAGATTCGAGATCTGTTTGAGATTCTTGAACGCATGTAGTTGTCTGTTATCTATTTTAAGAGTGGGAATCCATGCGTGATTCTAAGACCCGTTGAGGTATTAGAATCCCTATGTGGTTCCGAGATCTATTCGAGTTGGAGCTCGTGTGGAAGATTTGTTCAAGTTACGACTGGTGTGTTAGGATGCTGAACGTGACTTCACCATCGGTAATGACAAAAACCAGAGATATGAGACATAGCCTATGGGGTTTAGCCAACTTAAAGGGTGTAGGCACTCCATTTTAGTGATACTTATGGACATGCATGCGGGAGTGATGCAACCTGGTGCCATGTTTTTGGGCGTGGACTAACTATGTTTTTCCTATCGTATATTTTATCTAGAGATATACGATGCTCTAAAGGATATCTCTGATCCTTGTGCAGGGGGACTGTTCTTGAAATACCGAGGGCACCTCCGTGGAAATTCTATGCAATTAGCGAACGCGCCTTAGTAGTTGCGATTGTATGCCTATTATTGTCATGATGTACACTCACTTTCATCACAGTTGTGTGATTATTTATATTTAACACCTTAGACATTATTATATTATCAATGCATTTTATAATAGAAATGGTTTGGTTATCGTAGGCTAATAACCCATCTGTGTTTATTGGCGGTGTGGTCTTACGAGATACCTTTACGTTTGAAGGGTTTTATAAATATAACAATCCATATGATTTGAGTTTCTCACGCAGTATAATAGACCGTGGGTGTTATTTTCTTATAATGCTCGAGCCAGCTCGAGTATATTTCGAGACTTAGCCATGGTTCATTGGAGCTCTTTGAGAGGAGCTGAAAGATATCCTATCGTACTTATTTTCCGCTGCATTACTTGATTTTTATCTATCAACTTTTGTGAGGATAGGCTATTATAACTGTCCAGGCTGATGATAGGTTAGTTTACTCTGATTGATGTATATATATCAAAGTTTTCTTTTTGGTAAAGAACTTTTGATATATTAAACATTACCATTCTGCATGTGAAATTCTGATATTGTGTTCTTCTTTCTTATTCTATTTCCTTTTCTTTTCTTTTACCCTGATGTTCTATCTTTCCGGCACTTGCATGCTCGGTACATGAATACCGTGGATATATTAGGGTCGACATTCAAGGGTCGAAAAGGTGGACAGTTACATGTGGTATTAGAGCTAAAGGTTAAGCGAAAACCTTGGCTTTGGTGGGTATAACTTATTAAAAGATAGGGTAATGGAATGGCTTATTATGAGTTGAGTATATTATATATATACATATACGAGAGTGCATATTTGTTATTGTTATAAAAATGTTTTGTATTTTTTTGATTGGTCTGTTGAGTAGCTTATGGATTCTAATCAATACGAGTTGCTATCGTTATCAATAGGGATCTCTAAACACTTAAACAAGGCAAACTGATACAGTATTGTTTTTGAAACTGGTATATAAAATAATTTTACCTAGGATTATATTTTATATATAAAGAAAGTTTCAAAAAATTGATATAGTTATTTATGATGTGTTCAATTGTAGGAAATGATAATGTTCAATTGTTAGGAAATGATAATGTTTAATTGTTAGCATTTATGATTTGAATAGTTGTGCTCGACCAGTTTATGAGCAGTTTTACCATTTCATTGTATGAGGTGGGTAGATAGTAACTTATGGGAACATTGAAAAGAACACCTTGTGAATTTAGTTTCACAGTTTGACTATAAGGCGTTCGGTGGTAATGTTTGGTTAAAAAAATTAATTTTTAATAAAAGTTGTTTAGTACAGACTTTGGGAAAGGTAAGATATTTTAAAGTCAAACACTTGTGTGATAGTTTTATATAAGAAAATGACTTATATAAATAAGGTTTATAAGTATAATTTATAAATAAAAAGGATTTAAAATGAGAATTTGAGAACTTAAATCCCGATGTTTTAGAAATTAGTTTTCTAAAGGTTTTGGAAAATAATAGTAGTATTATTTGAAAGTAAATATTTGAGAAATTGATATCATGGTTCTTAGTAATATTTATGAAGCATTTGATACCGTTTTAAACTATTTTGGTTAAGTCCGAAAGGCATGGTTTGGATGTACTGAACTCACTTCTATCGCTGGAAAATAACTCTGGTGATGACTGCAGCATCATCAGCGTTTATTTTCGAGTTTCAAAGTAGGGGATGCTACTATAGTAGCTTTGCTTCGAAGTTGTTCTAGTAAAACAGATTCTAATTTAAGTATCGGAATTAGGATTTGATATACAATAGTTGTAAGTATATATTATTTCAAAATGATTTGAAATGAAAATCGGGTGTTTAGTTCTTAAGTTCTCTATTAAGAAATTTTATGGACTCGTGTAAGCTATGCATTAGGGTAGATTTATTCGTGCATCTTATTATGAAATGTTCTTTAGTAATTTTCATTTGTTGTAATGAAATGGAAGTTCCAACTATTTTGGACAGTTGAAACTTCCGAATTAGTTGAGAACTTGAAGCTAAGTGTTGTATAAAAAAAGTAGAGTTTTGTAACTTTAGATGGAAAGGTAATAGGTTATAAACAAGTTTTAAAATGTTAAACATACTTGCTAAGTAAAATGAAGTGGATGTTTTTGTATATACTCTTAGGATGCAGTGGAGTACTATACAAGTATGAACTTAAGTTATATAATGTTTAATTACTTAAAGTAAGTTTTATTAAATGATTTATAAATGATTTTAGTATTAAATGAGAAATACTAAGTGAAATTGAATGTGAATTAAAATGGACAGTAATCGGTATAGTTAAAAAATAAATTGGAATAGAGTACGTTAAGTTGTATGTAAATCATTTTATTCACATATCGGCTTTTCATCTAGGATTTGAGTACATGATTTCGAGGTGATTCATACCGGTCCGATTTGGGATTTTTCACTTGATTCTCGACAACGAACACTTGATACAGATTTTTGATGTGATCTTGAATTTTTCTATCACAGTATACAGCTATGTAAGGGGAACAGAGGTTTTTAATCAAGGAACAGGAGCAGAGTCTGCAGTAGAGAGATCGGATGGGATATACTGGTTTGGAAGTGAAATTTATGTGATCGAGTAAGTGATCGGATTTGATATCGCATATGGATGGTATAGATGCATCGTACGAGCTTTAATAATATTTGTATGCTATGTGTGTTGGCTTGTGAAGAGTTTAAGAGAATGACTTGATCAATTATTTGGGGTAGCATGAGTAATCGACCGAGTAATACCTGAAGCTGTTGAGCGTAAGGTAACGTTTAGAGGAATGTTGGTCATTCTTGTGCGATGAGAAGATTTCTAAACCTGGGTGAACCATATGCTTTGGCTGCTAGTGATTGCAATACGGTGTAATACTGTTATATGATGTTTATTTGATTTCCAGTGATTGCAATACCATTGGGTATTGATGTCTGATTGTTGCTTTTGTTGCTCGTATTAGTATTTCGGGGACGGAATTTTTTTAGGGGGGAGAATTGACGACCTAGAATTTTGAACATTTTATAATTAAATATCGAATTTTTTTAAATAATTTAAATCTTGGATTAAATGTAAATAAAAATGATTTTGAAAGCTTATTTAAATTCTATTTAAATAATAATGATAACGGTAAACTTTTTATTTAGAATTAATAGTAATTAAACTAGTTTTAATAATAATTCTTTTTAATCAACTTGTCGAATTACCATCCCATGGTACTGTCTCGGATTTTGATGAAACTAGTGTCATCGGAACTAGAATATTGAGTTGTTATACATTTACGAATTTCGTGATGATCGAACGTGCTATGTAGTCATGCGTGCTCGAAACGAGTAGCATTTAAATTAGGATAATTTAATATAATATAAAATTTCCTATAGACACCACCTATCTCCTCACTTCATACTTCTCCCTCTTTTCTTCTATTTGTTTGGGCTTGAGTGAGTTTACTCACTAGTTATGTGTATATTGTTATTGTTGTATTAAAATATAAATTGTATAACGAGCAATGCAAGTTATTACTTTTGGATCCTGCGTTGTTTTGTAAAATAAGTGACAACATTATTATAAGGTATAATCTCCCTTGTAATCATCTATAACATGTATCGTGGCCCAGACTGCTTGTTACATGTTTGATATTGTTATATGATTATGTTTGAACCATGTTGTAATATTTGAAGTGATATAGTCGTTATAAACATGCTTTGAAATCCTAGATATTTGACATATGTTAAATTGGATAAATTGTGATCTATTATGGAAATATATATATATATATATATATTTGGATATATGCGTTTTGGTGTGTTTGACATAGTGGAATTGGTTTGGACATTTATAGGAATTGGAAATGGAAGTTGTAAATGGTAGAAGCAAATAGGTCGCTATGGATGCACTTTGAAATCGCTGTGATCGACGATTTTAAAGTTAACTTTGAAAGACATCCTAAGGCTTCTTCATATTTTTAATAAGTACTATAAGCCTACTTTTTATTTGAAAATATCAAGGTTTAAATATATTACTGATAATCATTTATGGATTTTTAAAGTAATAGTTTTAAATTATAAAACAGGTTTTTTATGGTTTTAAAATAAATATTTTAAAATATAGTATAAGTATTTCAAAAGTATATTTTTAATATATCAGTTTTAGAAAATTTGTTAAAGATTTGATGTAAGAACAAAAAGGGCTTTTATATTAATAATCTTTCAAATTGTTTGTAGTAATTTATTAAATATCTTAGTTTTGTAAATAAATCAGTTTATACAGACACACATATACATACATACATATATATATATATATGTATATATATATATATGTATCTTTAAAGGTATAGCATATCTAGAAGTTTTAAAATGAAGTATAGTATTTGTAAAAGAACATTAAGGAATTTTTAGGTTATAACATTTATGTTATAATGGATGGTTTTGTAAAATTGATTATAGAGGTATATTACCTTGTTTAATAAGTGAAGACGTACTTAGAGCTTTAAATAGATAATTCAAAGTTAATAACAAGTTTAAAAGTGATTTTGGGTTTATAGTAACTATGTTTAGGCAACATTTGTTTTGTCCCATCTAATTATACTTTTGAAAAGTAATTAGATCTTTGAAAAGGAATTTTAAAGATAACGATTAAGTGAAGTGTTTCGAGTTTGTTACAAACAATGTCTTAGTAACATTTGTTTTTAAACCCTTTAATCATATTTTAAAGTGGTAAAATATTGTTAAATGATTTTTGAAAGTACTTGGATATTTAATAATGGAATTTTAAAGAGAATAACAGGCATGAATTGGTTTTGGGTTTATTGTGACAATGTGTTAATAACATTCGTCTTTAACCCGTTTGATTATACTTATGAATGTAAATAGATCTTTGAAAAGAATGTTTTAAAGATAATCATAAGTGAAATGGTTTTGGGTTTGTAATGAAAATGTTTAGGTAACATTTGTCTTAAGCCCTTCTAAAATTGATTTGTGAATATACTTATACGGTTGATATAAGTATATGAATACTTTTGAGAAGTATTGAAATGTGTAGAAACAGATAGTGAAGTTTTAATTAAATAGTGAAGTTTAATTAATAAATCGAATTCCATTTATAAAGAGTTTATTTCATAAAAATGAATTTTACCAATAAAAGAGGTTTTTAATTAATAAAGGAAGATTAACTAAAAGGGGGATTGTGACGCCCCACCTCTATGCTCATAATAACAAAGAGTATTAAAAGAAATACTGTCTATTATTACGAAGAATAAGGCTGGATAGGAGCGACCATCCGTAATTGGCCTTACACTAATATTTGTTATCTCGATAGGAGCGGTATATACTTTTTATTTTTCATCTATTATTTATTTACTCCCATCGACATATCCAATTATCAGTATAAAACAAACTACGATAGTTCATAATAGTTTAGGACATTAGATATAACAATAACACAGATAATATAAATGCGGAACACAGATTAACAAAAATCTCATATATATAACCGATGTCAGTTACAATATAGTTGACACGATACATATGATACAACTACAACTGTCGACTCTAGAAGTTATATATACAAGTACATTATCGACTAATATACATGAATACATATCATTCTATACAATGACACGACTACTACAAAATGACACTGACAACTTCAGAAGATGTGAAAAGTCTTCAAATCCCGAACAACAACTCAAAGAAAGAAATCTACAACCTAAAATAACTCGGGTCTGACCCGAGTATTACATTCAAAAGGAAAATAATACCCAGGTCAGTCTAATTCAAACCAGTTTATTAGTGCATATAGGCAGTAATAATTTAAATAGACGACAGTCACAATAATTCTCGTCTATCCGACTCTTTTAACAAAGAAATCGGATAACGAAAATATAACACTAAACAGTGTTAAACAATAAATCAGCAGATTTAAATCATCAACAGAGATAAATAAACAATTTATCAAATCGACTAAATCAATTTAAAGCCATTGAAATTGTCACTTTAAAAACCATCAAAGTTCGATTGGCTGCCGTACACGCACGCGTGTACGACCTCGCCACTACAGTGCGTAGAAATTGCAAAGTGAAGACTCAACAATATCACAGACTACAAGTGAACACATGAACCCAGCAGTGCATCAATATCAACAAACTGCTTCACAGTACAACTGAAAAGTATGGGCAACAAGCAGATGCCACCATAACTCAAGACCATCAAAGAGACAACATAGAAGCAACTGAAAACAGTGCAACATATAGTGATGAAGTGGGAATGAAGTAAGAGCTCAAGTGAATCTACAACATGAAGCACTGCATTTCAAATAGCAGTACAACTGGAAGTGATCTAGAGAACAATATCACAACAGATCAACATGGAAGAACTCAGAGATGGACAAGTATATCAATGCAAAGCTTCAACATACGAAACATCAACCTGGATGCTGGGACTGTCACAAACAAATATGGACAGTGACACAGTGAAATGCCAACATCACAAACTACTGAAATGGCAAAGATTGGAAGGTAACAAACTCACATGCAACAAGCCTCAACAACCAAGAAATGCACATGTCCAGTTTCAAGTGACTCCAGTTCAACAAATTCAGAGATTAGGCAGAAGATACACGAAAATATCAACATGGATGCAGACTCAAGTCAGTCTGTAAGCAATTCAAAGTGACAGTAACCAATGTGCAAAATATATATTCAAATATGATCGAGTGCAACAGGTCGCAATGATGCAGACCAAAAGGCATGGAACTGGAGATTGCAACCTGAATAGAAATGCACATGAATGTGATGGCAACAGTTCAAGGCAACAGTGACAACCCAAATGCAAAATAGGTCGTACATATATAATGACAAATTGCATAAACAAGTTCAAGTGTGCTAATGCATATAAACATGAAGAGATGCAACATGACAGTAAACAGGGCCACAAGACCACCAAGTTCAACAGTCGAATATCATATCAAAAATACAACATGGCAATGCAGACTCTAGTATACTGCAGTCAGTGAACATATATGCAAGCAAAGATTACTTGTATAACAGCTTCAAAAATAAAATAGCCACGTGCAAAACTTGATATGAGAACTACATAATTAACAAGCATGTAAGTGAATGCAACGTGAACCAACAGTGCACTAGTAAGGTTAATAGGATTTGGCAGGTACATGAAGACGACGAAACAAGTGCAACAAAATGGATGCTTTTATCATTTGCTTACAATCACCTTTATATACATGCATACTTGTCCCAAAGAATCAAGGCCGAAACAATGCAACTGAAACATTGCAGTGGACAGAGCTTGCAAATATAACGTGTAATTGACTTCAAAGGAAAACGCAATTGACTCTAGCATACAATTATAACATATAACTGACTGTAGAGGGACTCAATTTACTCTAGCATGCAAATAACGTGCAGTGCAAAATCACTAAAGATCACGGTAGCAGTGGTGTAACAATCACACTAAAGCAGAATTCGAAAATCAACAAAAGCCATATTTTTTAAACATACTTTGAAACAAAGCCAAAGATGAGAAGCTCATATTTTTAGAAATGTGAGTAGTTAACTCGACCTGAATTATCAACTACAAGGTATGACAATGAAATGGGGACACATTGATACCACAGATGCACAAAAATTCATAATTACATCTACAAAGCAATGCAGACTGAAACATGGAAGGATGCAAACCCAAGGCAACCTGAATCACTTGAGAATCAGAGACTCCAAAACTGAATGGGATGCAAATTACAAAATGAAGACTATAGCAAACATGAACTCATGTATACAGTTCAACCCCAAACCAGGTGAATCAAAGCTACAACTCAAGATATGAATCCAGACCATAAGCACAGCACCAAGTGAATATACATGATGGTCACTGCAACAAGACAGTGACACAGTGAAGTGTGCAACTCGAGCTTCAGAAAGAACAGGGATTTAACCACTGTGCAATGCTCAAGCAAATCGAAGAAAATCAGAGACTATAGTTCACAGTGAAGTCGAAAACAATATACAAGCTATAGTTAAAATCATGAAAGCAATGCTCCAGAAGTTTGAATATATGAACGTAGACAGTAAAGCCCACCAAGAAATTCACGAGAGAAAATGATGAATATTCATATCTACTCGAAGTCAAATGCAAGAAATCAAGTGCGTATCTGTTCGTACTTTTGAAATTGTCAAAAAATCAAAAGTTAGGAAAGTTTCTGCCGTGATACTCAAACAAAAATCAAACGGCTTCAGATCAAAACATAGAACATCCCCTCCAACACATACGAATGGCAACAAATCGAGTGTCGAACTTAACAATCGAATAAGAACAAAATCATAGAAACACGAACACTAAAATCAGAGAACTCATCTCAGAAAACATATACGATTGCAAATCATCAAATTCGAATACGAATGAACTGGAGCTGGAATTAGATGTGAGAAATTTCTCACCTTTGTTCGACGTGTACTGAAGTAGCCGCGATCGAAGGAAGAACGAACGAAGGTTGATCGGCGAAGCCCTAGCTATTTGGAGACGATGCCTAGGCCCAAATTCCAGTCGAGGCAAGCTGAAAAAGATCGAGCAGATTCGCCATGGCTACAGAGGAACGAAGAGTTGAATCGCCGAAGAATCGCCGCCATTCTTTTTCTTTCGTATGTTACTTTGTTTAGGGTTCGAATAGAAAATGAGTTAGGGGGAGGGAACAGGCATAGGCCTTTATCTCAACAACATATAGAAATGGGCTGAATAAAACTTAAAAAGGGAAATGTTTATTTAAAGCCCATATATTCTTTAAAAAAATTATTTAAAAGAATTTCAACCCAACATTCGAAGAGAATTCAACCGATTAAAATACCAACAATAATTAGCTACCGATTTAATCGTCTAATGACGATGATCAATCGATACGGAACCTCGGGTTGTTACAGACTCCCCTCCTTAAAGAAATTGCGTCCACGCAATCATAGGGAATAAATGGATAAAAGGTAACAACCAAAAGATCATGGCAATGTCGAATGTATAAGCAAAGCAAGTGTCAGCGGGGAAGTATTAGATAAGAAATCGAAAGGTTCGACTGCTTCAAATCAAAAGAATCAACCTCGTGGGAATCAGGGATCAAAATCAGACGACTAACAAAAGCAAGAACAATCGAGTTCCAGCAACTAAAAGAGAAGAAAAAAACAGAGTAGAAATCCCATACAGAGCACGAATTGAATGTGAGTAAATCAAATTACTCACCTGAATCGCCAGAGAAAAAGACGAAGCTCAAATCTCAAAAGTCGCAAATATTCAATCATCAAAACGATAATTGAATTTTCAAATCGCAAATATTTACTTATCTCAAACGATAATCAGAAGACAAAACAAATATCTGATTATCTCAAACGATAGTCAGAAGACAAATCAAATATCTGATTATCTCAAACGATAGTCAGAAACAAATATTTAATTATCAAAAACGATAATCAAATTTCTCAAATCAACAAATATTCGATTATCACAAACGATAATCAAATTTCAAATTCAACAAATATTTAATTATCAAAAGCGATAATTAAATCTCAAATAAGCAAATATTTAATTATCAAAAGCGATAATTAAATCTCATATCAACAAATATTTAATTATCTAAAGCGATAATTAAATTCGAAATCAGCAAATATTTAATTATCTAAAGCGATGATTAGAAACAACAAATATCTGATTATCAAAAACGATAATCAGAACTCATATCAACAAATATCTAATTATCACAAGCGATAATTAGAAACAACAAATATCTGATTATCAAAAACGATAATCAGAACTCATATCAACAAATATCTAATTATCACAAGCGATAATTAGAAACAACAAATATCTGATTATCAAAAACGATAATCAGAACTCATATCAACAAATATCTAATTATCACAAGCGATAATTAGAAACAACAAATATCTGATTATCAAAAACGATAATCAGAACTCATATCGACAAATATCTAATTATCACAAGCGATAATTAGAAACAACAAATATCTGATTATCAAAAACGATAATCAGAACTCATATCAACAAATATCTAATTATCACAAGTGATAATTAGAAACAACAAATATCTGATTATCATAAACGATAATCAGAACTCATATCAACAAATATCCAATTACCTGCAAATAATTGAAAGCAACAAATATCTAGAAATCAATTAAGAAGACTAGAAAATCAACATAAAAGCTTGGATCGATCCCATCAGATGGCGAGTTTTTAATTCGCCGCACGTGCATCTCAGAGTGGCCGAAACCTACCAAGTACTCAACATAATTTTGGCGCCCATCAGATTGACCCGAAGGTCCGCAGAGTGACCCGAAGGTCTAGTACTGGTATTTGACCCAAAGGTCCGCAGAGTGGCCCGAAAGCCCAACAAATGACCCGAAGGTCCGCAGAGTGGCCCGAAAGCCCAACAAATGACCCGAAGGTCCTCATAGTGGCTCGAAAGCACACGAAAGCATCAAAATGTTTCAATTAACGAGTCCGGAATTAACCGAAATAGCAAACACACATGTCCCATACCACGTGTTTTACTAAATCGTTTGATTCTCTTCATCGTTTCCTTGAAAGTGTAAAATTCATCAAAATCATCAAAACAACAGATATTCAATTAACGAGTCCGGAATTAACCGAAAAAGTAAAAGTGTGGTTCCATACTCCGCACTTTTGCTAAATCGTTTAAATCTCTTCATCGTTTCCTTGAAAGTGCAAAATTGTGTATTTTGTAAAAATACACTTTACATCCTCAAACGGACAAGTCCGGAATTAAGCAAATCAGTAAAAGAAAGGGGTCATAATCCTCGATTTTGCTGAATCGTTTAAGTCGCTTTCTCATTCTTTTGAAAACGCAAACTGTTACAATTTTATAAAACAATTTTCATTTTAAAACAATTTTCCAATCACGTGATTAAAACAGCAAATCAGTAACAATTTCGATAAGAAAATTGTACTTCTCAAAATACCGTAAAAACGGTTACAAATCAGTATTGCGGAATAACCGCTTGAAAATCCACTTTTAAAATTTGGCGGTTACTGAAGCCAAAGCGACAGTAGTTTTAAAACGTCAAAATCACATCAAAACAATCTACATCAAAATGTAATGTCAGTGAATTTTCATTTATCAAAAATGTCACAAAACACCGTGCTTCAAAATATAGCATTGGTGTAAAAATCCCGTTATAAAAATAACGGCAACAAAATACGTTTCATAACCAAGCATCGGTTCAACGTAAAAATAAATGCAGTAACGCGCAATTCAAATTTTTGCACGTACTACAGAATGAACAAAGAAATCATTCGAAGGTATCTTCAATGAAGACAATTCAAAACAGCAAAATCTAATCAATAGATGATTAGTACAAAAGAAAGCCAACGGAAATTTGAACAAAAATCACATATCTGCAATTTCTTCGAATCCTCAATTTGGATTCGAAATTCTCAAAGAAACAAATAATTACAGCTATGTAAACAACAATTGGAATTCATATCAATTTCGTATTTTGATTCTTAAATCAAAAAGATTATTAGTTGTACTCAGCGAAGACAGTTTCACTGTTTCCGCTGCGCACTCTGATAAATAGAACACAAATCAATCAAATCATCAGAACACAATTTCATCCAAACAACAAAACACAATTCCACTTTTATTTTTAAATAACGATATTTAAAAATTTCATCAAAATTTCAAAACTTTAGTTTTGACTCAAATCACAGATAAAACGTCGACTAATAGTTGTAACATATGTTCCATCCAAGTTATGTTTTATATTATGTCCATAAACCCCAAGCTCTGATACCAACTGTGACGCCCCACCTCTATGCTCATAATAACAAAGAGTATTAAAAGAAATACTGTCTATTATTACGAAGAATAAGGCTGGATAGGAGCGACCATCCGTAATTGGCCTTACACTAATATTGGTTATCTCGATAGGAGCGGTATATACTTTTTATTTTTCATCTATTATTTATTTACTCCCATCGACATATCCAATTATCAGTATAAAACAAACTACGATAGTTCATAATAGTTTAGGACATTAGATATAACAATAACACAGATAATATAAATGCGGAACATAGATTAACAAAAATCTCATATATATAACCGATGTCAGTTACAATATAGTTGACACGATACATATGATACAACTACAACTGTCGACTCTAGAAGTTATATATACAAGTACATTATCGACTAATATACATGAATACATATCGTTCTATACAATGACACGACTACTACAAAATGACACTGACAACTTCAGAAGATGTGAAAAGTCTTCAAATCCCGAACAGCAACTCAAAGAAAGAAATCTACAACCTAAAATAACTCGGGTCTGACCCGAGTATTACATTCAAAAGGAAAATAATACCCAGGTCAGTCTAATTCAAACCAGTTTATTAGTGCATATAGGCAGTAATAATTTAAATAGACGACAGTCACAATAATTCTCGTCTATTCGACTCTTTTAACAAAGAAATCGGATAACGAAAATATAACACTAAACAGTGTTAAACAATAAATCAGCAGATTTAAATCATCAACAGAGATAAATAAACAATTTATCAAATCGACTAAATCAATTTAAAGCCATTGAAATTGTCACTTTAAAAACCATCAAAGTTCGATTGGCTGCCGTACACGCACGCGTGTACGGCCTCGCCACTACAGTGTGTAGAAACTGCAAAGTGAAGACTCAACAATATCACAGACTACAAGTGAACACATGAACCCAGCAGTGCATCAATATCAATAAACTGCTTCACAGTACAACTGAAAAGTATGGGCAACAAGCAGATGCCACCATAACTCAAGACCATCAAAGAGACAACATAGAAGCAACTGAAAACAGTGCAACATATAGTGATGAAGTGGGAATGAAGTAAGAGCTCAAGTGAATCTACAACATGAAGCACTGCATTTCAAA
Source organism: Allium fistulosum (assembly GCA_030737815.1). Taxonomy (NCBI): domain Eukaryota; kingdom Viridiplantae; phylum Streptophyta; class Magnoliopsida; order Asparagales; family Amaryllidaceae; genus Allium; species Allium fistulosum. The sequence goes on from CM060905.1 coordinate 159,956,963, forward strand.
TAGCAGTACAACTGGAAGTGATCTAGAGAACAATATCACAACAGATCAACATGGAAGAACTCAGAGATGGACAAGTATATCAATGCAAAGCTTCAACATACGAAACATCAACCTGGATGCTGGGACTGTCACAAACAAATATGGACAGTGACACAGTGAAATGCCAACATCACAAACTACTGAAATGGCAAAGATTGGAAGGTAACAAACTCACATGCAACAAGCCTCAACAACCAAGAAATGCACATGTCCAGTTTCAAGTGACTCCAGTTCAACAAATTCAGAGATTAGGCAGAAGATACACGAAATATCAACATGGATGCAGACTCAAGTCAGTCTGTAAGCAATTCAAAGTGACAGTAACCAATGTGCAAAATATATATTCAAATATGATCGAGTGCAAAAGGTCGCAATGATGCAGACCAAAAGGCATGGAACTGGAGATTGCAACCTGAATAGAAATGCACATGAATGTGATGGCAACAGTTCAAGGCAACAGTGACAACCCAAATGAAAAATAGGTCGTACATATATAATGACAAATTGCATAAACAAGTTCAAGTGTGCTAATGCATATAAACATGAAGAGATGCAACATGACAGTAAACAGGGCCACAAGACCACCAAGTTCAACAGTCGAATATCATATCAAAAATACAACATGGCAATGCAGACTCTAGTATACTGCAGTCAGTGAACATATATGCAAGCAAAGATTACTTGTATAACAGCTTCAAAAATAAAATAGCCACGTGCAAAACTTGATACGAGAACTACATAATTAACAAGCATGTAAGTGAATGCAACGTGAACCAACAGTGCACTAGTAAGGTTAATAGGATTCGGCAGGTACATGAAGACGACGAAACAAGTGCAACAAAATGGATGCTTTTATCATTTGCTTACAATCACCTTTATATACATGCATACTTGTCCCAAAGAAGTCAAGGCCGAAACAATGCAACTGAAACATTGCAGTGGACAGAGCTTGCAAATATAACGTGTAATTGACTTCAAAGGAAAATGCAATTGACTCTAGCATACAATTATAACATATAAATGACTGTAGGGGGACTCAATTTACTCTAGCATGCAAATAACGTGCAGTGCAAAATCACTAAAGATCACGGTAGCAGTGGTGTAACAATCACACTAAAGCAGAATTCGAAAATCAACAAAAGCCATATTTTTTAAACATACTTTGAAACAAAGCCAAAGATGAGAAGCTCATATTTTTAGAAATGTGAGTAGTTAACTCGACCTGAATTATCAACTACAAGGTATGACAATGAAATGGGGACACATTGATACCACAGATGCACAAAAATTCATAATTACATCTACAAAGCAATGCAGACTGAAACATGGAAGGATGCAAACCCAAGGCAACCTGAATCACTTGAGAATCAGAGACTCCAAAACTGAATGGGATGCAAATTACAAAATGAAGACTATAGCAAACATGAACTCATGTATACATTTCAACCCCAAACCAGGTGAATCAAAGCTACAACTCAAGATATGAATCCAGACCATAAGCACAGCACCAAGTGAATATACATGATGGTCACTGCAACAAGACAGTGACACAGTGAAGTGTGCAACTCAAGCTTCAGAAAGAACAGGGATTTAACCACTGTGCAATGCTCAAGCAAATCGAAGAAAATCAGAGACTATAGTTCACAGTGAAGTCGAAAACAATATACAAGCTATAGTTAAAATCATGAAAGCAATGCTCCAGAAGTTTGAATATATGAACGTAGACAGTAAAGCCCACCAAGAAATTCACGAGAGAAAATGATGAATATTCATATCTACTCGAAGTCAAATGCAAGAAATCAAGTGCGTATCTGTTCGTACTTTTGAAATTGTCAAAAAATCAAAAGTTAGGAAAGTTTCTGCCGTGATACTCAAACAAAAATCAAACGGCTTCAGATCAAAACATAGAACATCCCCTCCAACACATACGAATGGCAACAAATCGAGTGTCGAACTTAACAATCGAATAAGAACAAAATCATAGAAACACGAACACTAAAATCAGAGAACTCATCTCAGAAAACATATACGATTGCAAATCATCAAATTCGAATACGAATGAACTGGAGCTGGAATTAGATGTGAGAAATTTCTCACCTTTGTTCGACGTGTACTGAAGTAGCCGCGATCGAAGGAAGAACGAACGAAGGTTGATCGGCGAAGCCCTAGCTATTTGGAGACGACGCCTAGGCCCAAATTCCAGTCGAGGCAAGCTGAAAAAGATCGAGCAGATTCGCCATGGCTACAGAGGAACGAAGAGTTGAATCGCCGAAGAATCGCCGCCATTCTTTTTCTTTCGTATGTTACTTTGTGTAGGGTTCGAATAGAAAATGAGTTAGGGGGAGGGAACAGGCATAGGCCTTTATCTCAACAACATATAGAAATGGGCTGAATAAAACTTAAAAAGGGAAATGTTTATTTAAAGCCCATATATTCTTTAACAAAATTATTTAAAAGAATTTCAACCCAACATTCGAAGAGAATTCAACCGATTAAAATACCAACAATAATTAGCTACCGATTTAATCGTCTAATGACGATGATCAATCGATACGGAACCTCGGGTTGTTACAGGGATTAGAAGTCGTTTATATGACTTGATTGTGCGTGTGTGGTTCGATCATGCTTTGTGTATTACTTCCTTATGGAAAGTATACAGGACTTAGTTTCTCGTATGAAATTATTATCATTGTTATTAGATTTGACCAAAATATAACTCTGGAAATATCAAGAAGAAACACTGAAATTATATGATATAGTTATCTTCGATGATGCTATACTGTACGTTTAAACTCGTTTTGCTCTTCTAGGACAAATGATAAGGAAATCAATATGCATAAATGGTTAGGAGGTGATATCCACTCTTAATTATTTTCTGTTTATTTCCTACAGAACCGATGTTGAGTTTACAGGAAATCGATCGATGGTTTTGGAGCATCCGGTAAGTGGAGGAGTGTGCTTATATGAGATGATTCAAAATCATAACCACTCTAAAACCATATGCATGTTCTATGCTTTGGAAGAGGTTCGTGATTGTTCAAGATGTTGGAATCTATATGAAGATTCAAAATCTATTTGAGATGCTCGAACACATGTAGTTGTTTGTGATCAATTTTGAGATGTGGGAATCCATGTGTGATTCTAAGACCTATTGAGGTATGAGAATCCATGTGTGGTTCCAAGATCTATTTGAGTTGGAGCTCGTATGGAAGATCTGTTTCTGTTGTGACTCGTGTGCTGGGATGTTGAACCTGACTTTAGCTTCAATAATGGCAGAAACCAGAGATAGGAGACATAGCCTATGGGGTTTAGCCAACTTAAAAGGTGTAGGAACTCCATTTTAGTGATACTTATGGATATGCATGCGGGAGTGATGCAACCTGGTGCCATGTTTTCGGTCGTGGACCAACTATGTTTTTCCTACAGTATATTTTATCTAGATATATACGATGCTCAAATGGATATCTCTAATCCTTATGAAGGGTGTAACAACCTTGATTTTGCGATTACCTGTTAATAACAATAATAATAAATTATGATGAGATTATAATTTATTGATCAAGAGATAAATATAATTTGGGACAGATAGTTAAAATGAATTATCTAAGTAAAATCAAAAATTGGGGTTTGGCATTAATTTGAGGAAAATAGACTTAAACTATGAAGATAGGTTGAAATTGAAGTAAAATAAAATGATGGGAAATTTGTTAAAATTGTTTATTTTAAATAAACAATGAGTTTTGGAGGATAAATTGGATTTAAGATTTGTTTGGTTGGAAATTAAGATGAATAAGTGTGAACAATAGTAATATGATAATTTGGGGATTTATTGAATTAGTTAAGTGAGATAAAATAATTTAATCAAGATTAATTTGTTGGAATAAATGTAAAATGATGAAAATAAAGTTTTAAAAAGCTTTATTATGTTAGTTTGGAGAATTTTATAGTTTTAATTTGGTAAAATGCAATAATTTTGCAAATTATTGCCAAATATTGATTTTTATTAATTTTAAATGAAGTATTTGAATTTATTATGACATTTTATAAATAAAAAGATGGAATTTTGTTCTAAAATAATTTCTGGATGAAAAAAAATAAAGTTAATATGGTTTGGTGTACTTAATTTGACAAGAAAATAATTTTTGTCTGAATTTTGATGTTAAAAATAGTGTTTTATGTAATAAGAAGGTGTAAATTGATGTATTTAATTAAAATGGTGTTTTAATAATGGAAATTAATATTTATAGCTAAAAATATTCTTAATTATGTTGTAAAACATTTTAGTTAACACAAACAATTATTGTATAAAATTTATGTGGTTGAATTTCATGTAGATATATGTAAATAAGGAGAAAAAGAGTGAAAATATGAATAACTTAGCCAAAATTTAACTAAGTATAGATAATGGGCTATTGGATATTGGTTCAAACTGTAACAACCCGCGTATTTATCGATTTGATATTTAAATGTTTTATTTAAATATAACATCGTTCGTCGGATGTATGTCCAAAAAGCTACTTTTTGCAAACAGTCGAATTAGGACTCGAGACCACCTCCATTGAGTTCAAAATGTCATTTGCGATCTTTTTGAGTGTAAGCTTCGATATGTTTGGAGCTAGTCAAAAATTTGACCATTTGCACTTTGGGTTTGGGTTTGAGTTCAGCCCCTTTGCCAACTTAAACCCCCCCAAATCTGAACCACTTCTCCCCATTCTCCCTCACTTCCTCCTCATTTCAGTTCTAAAGCAAAAATGGTGGGAGAGATGGGAAACTAAAATTGCAAACCCTAGTTTCATTTGCAAATCCAAGCTTTAGCTCCAAATTCCAAGAGAAGCTTAGGTAAGCATCTCCTTCTTCTTCTCCTCTTCAATTTCAGTTTATTCCTAAACCTAACTTTGGGAATGTCCTTCTTTAAAGCTTTGATTCAAGCTTGTTGAGTTGGAATTGAAGAGTGATTGCCATTGCCATTGCTTTCAAGCTTCTTCTTCATTGATTTGGGTTCAAAGGTGAGATTTTTATCTCACATCTTAATCTATATTTATCTTCGATTGTTAGGTATGAATTCCTAACACTTATTCTTGTGCAATTGCTTTTGGTTTGGATTGATTTGGTGAATATTTCCAATTTTTAGTGTTTTGAGTTCAATTCTTTAAAAATCCAAACTTTGATCTTCGATCATGATTTTTGTGATGCACTGAAGAGCATACAGGGCCGGGTAGTCGATTGGCATAAACCCTTAGCGCCGTTGCTCGAGCGGTTGCAAATTGGTCGAGATTGGCCATTGTATTAGGTAGGCTGGGAAGGGCTGGAAACAGGGTCCAGCCGACCGAGCTCTGTAGCCGGTCGACCGACCTGCTTCCAAAGTGCAAAGCACTTCTCTGTTTTCTGGTCCGGTCGACCGACTACAGATTCCGGTCGACCGACCTGCTTCCCGAACTATTTTCCAGGACAGGGTCCGGTCGACCGAGCTCTAAATCCGGCCGACCGAGCTGCTGCTATTTTGCCTATCTAGTTTGAATTTCCAACTTTAATCGATTCGTGTTGTCTCCTATTTGTTGTTATCATTTCTTAAGACTTTGATGACTCCTCTTTCGGGATGGTACCTCTGCGTAGGCGATCTTATCTGAAAAACATTCATCAGAATTTCTACTATGATGGTTTTGGGATTGATTTCTTTGGACTTTACTCACGTCTTCGAACGTGAATTTTTATGATTGATTGTTTCTACAATCACTTCTATGATTTGTCACTTCAAAATATAAAGGTTTTCTATACTAGTATTAAATATTAAAACTCTTCATCATAACGATTTCAACTCTATTTTCAATATCAAAGCTCGTTTCTTAAACTGTTTTCCAATCTATTAGTATATACAAACCTTTACCTCATTCGTATGAGAAAATCTAATTAAACGGCTTAGCAAAACAAGTGGTATGAAACGCTTGCGTTTACTTCGTCGGTTAATTTATGGACTTGTTCGATTGAAACTCTTGTGACAATTTTCTAGTGTAGATCTACAATCTGTTCGTAAATATTTGAGTTAAGCAAGTGGTTATGGGACATGAAGCTAAACTCTTATATTTACTAGCTTAGTGTAATCGACACTTCCTTATGATCATGATGATCATTCTTGTGATTTAGACTAGCGATTGAGCGATGTCTCTTTGTTTGCGAGGTTAGACTAGACACCATTTGTGTGATTTCGATTCACACATATCTCTTTATCTTCAAGGTTAGTCTATACCTCATTGGTGTGATTTCGATTCACACATATTGAAACTCTTGTGACAATTTTCTAGTGCAGATCTACAATCTGTTCGTAAATATTTGAGTTAAGCAAGTGGTTATGGGACATGAAGCTAAACTCTTATATTTACTAGCTTAGTGTAATCGACACTTCTTTATGATCGATGACGATCATTCTTGTGATTTAGACTAGCAAGGTGCGATGTCTCTTTGTCCATGTGGAGGACTGTTCCTCGTTTTATTGAGCTTCGTCTCACTTCTCGCATGGGTCGTACCTATTTAGGTACGTCGATGTTTACTTCTCGCATGGGTCGTACCTATTTAGGTACGTCGATGTTTATTTCTCGCATGGGTCGTACCTATTTAGGTGCGTTGATGTTTATTTACTTCGTGGAGCAATCGGCTTAATAAGTCGGGACATGGGGCGTATCTATTTAGGTGCGTTGATGTTCATCTACGCATGGGGCGTATCTTTCTAGGTGCGTCAATGTTCGGCTTTGCATGGGGTGTATCTTTCTAGGTGCATCGATGTTAGACATTACATGGGGCGTATCTTTCCAGGTGCGTCGATGTTTATTTATGCATGGGGCGTATCTTTCTAGGTGTGTCAATGCTAGAGCATGGGTCGTATCTTTCTAGGTGCGTCGATGTTCGACTTTGCATGGGGTGCATCTTTCTAGGTGTATCGATGCTAGACTTTACATGGGGTGTATCTTTCTAGGTGCGTCGATGTTCAGTTTATGGGATTGGCCATCCTCTTTTCTTGTGATTTCTGGATTTTATGTTTCACCAGCTTTTACCATTGACATTGATGAGTATGTCATTTTATTGTGGCTTGGTGAATTAAATTAAGAATATGACATTCTTTTAATCTTTGAGAAGATTCTTGTGATATTGATTAATCTCTTGTTGATTATCATTTTCATACTTGTAGTAGTATGCTTTTATGGTTATTATATGTTTATGCCATATCTCTTGTTCTATATCATTTTATCTGATAATTATAACTAGACTGATTCGTTTATTATTTTCTTCTTAAATAATACTCGGGTCAGACTGAGATTTTACAGGTGCTTCCTCATGACTTCTTATCTGGAGCCATCTTCTGACTTTTGGCTAACTACTCTAGTTTAGTAGTTTTTGTTGTATGCATTTGAGATTAGACTCCTTGATGTATACGTATTCTATTGTCCTGCACTTGTATCTATTCTTTTGTGTTATTGTGGATCTTATTTGACCACTACTCTGATGTAAACTTTCATGTGTTATATTCATATCTATTTCCGCCTTTGTGATATGAATTGTCTGTGACTGATTTGCGTTACGTTTATTTCTATATTTGTTTCCGAAAATTATATATAGCCACTGTGTAGTAGCTTTGAGTTTGTATCGGTATGTCGGATTTCCTCCTTAAATGATATGCCTCCTATACTATCTGACATATCGGTGCTCGCACAAAGCTGTTACACGGATGGTCGCTCCTCAACAGCCTTATTCTCCGTGCTAGTTGACAGCATTACACTGTAGTGTTCTTGGCTAGCATGGGTATAGAGGTGGGGCGTCACACAAACCCAATACCATCTCTGGAAACATCTGAGAAAGAAAGTGTACGTACTTTCTTTTCTCAACTGTTCTTCATCTTCTCAAAACAAAAACCAGAAAAAGAAAATCATGGCCTCTTCCTTGCTCTTTAAAATCTAGCTACAATTTCAAAAAAATCAAGAGATAAAATTTAGCAAATCTAAGTAAATACAGGTAATCAAATCCAAAATCCTAAATTTGTTTCTTCATTTCTTTATTTTGTGTAGATACTGTCTGTAACTTTTTCTTTCTTGTCTGCATGTTGTTTTCTAAGCTTTTACAGGTTAGAGAAGCCTCTTTGGTCCAAAAAGACATCAGCTTGCATGATAAGCTTGCTCCAAATCGTGCTAAGGTGAGTGTAACGACTCAGAATTTTGAACGAATTAAACTGAGAATATTTAATTTATTTTAAATATTTGAACGATAATTTAATTTGAATCCTGAATATAACTTTGAATTTGACGATTAAATTATAAAAATTTAATCTATTGAAACTGGATAAAAATTTGTATCTTCAATTTTAAGCTGAAGAAAAATATTTCGAAAGGTTTTAAAATTCATATTGATAACACTGAAGATAATAGAAACTTCAGAATTGTATTTCAAAGTGTTTCGTTCAGTTTTGAAATAAATTGTAGGAACCGATATTTAAAAATAGTCAATTTTCAAACAGTCTCGGAATTCGACGAAACTAGTTCCATTGGGTCCGGAATATTTAATTATTATCGGATTTCAAATTTCGTAATATTTGGAGTTGTCGTGTGATCGTACGACAAGCAAACACACTGAAATTTAAATTGAAAATTTGTTTGATTTAAAATGCTATCTTCTCCATACGATCGAATTTGGACTCGAAACTTTTTCCAACGCATTCGGAATAGGGGATAAACATTAGGGACGCCTGATAGCACGCTGGAATTGGGTTTCGAAATTTTTAGTTATACGATATGGGATATTTTGAAATGATTAAATAAAAAAAGATTCCCTCACGTTCTTCCATACCCCCACGATAACCACCATACCTCCCGTACCCTCTCCCATTCCCTCCTATCTTTTTTAATCCTTTCCCTCTTTCAGATTCGAACAACCGAGAGAAAAAAAAAAGAGAAAACGAGTCGAGCTCGAATTGATCTCGTGCTCGAGCACGTCGTGAGGCGCGACAAAACTTCGAACTCGCGAAGTTAGATGGGAATCGTGGACGAAGTCGCGATTTCAAAACTGGGATGGAGGCAACAGGCGAGCGCGCGGCACGCGAGGAGGAGGCGGCGACCAGAAGTTAGCAGCAGGTGATGGCTCGCGATTTGATTTCGCGTGCTCGAAGGCGATGGTTTTAGGGCAGAGGTCGACGAGATATCTGAGGATTCGCGGCAGCTCGCGAGGGTCTTGCGTGGAGGTCGAAGTCAAAGTGGCAGCGGCGTGTAGCGATGGCGTGGAGTTCGATCGCGATGGCATTCGCGTTCATCTCGTTTATTGATTCAGAGTTCGACGTCGAGGCAACAGTGGGTTATGGCATCGAATTTCGTGAAGTTCGTGGTGATAGCCTGGGTTGTTCAGTATTACAGTAAGGTATAATCTACTTTCAAATTTAAATTTATATACCTACCAGTTAGAAAATTTTTACAGTAAAAGTTATTGCTGTTCTAAATTGCAGAAAAGGAGAAAAAAAAATATTTTGATCTTCGAAATCTATGAATTATTGGTTAATAAAAAGAGTTTATAGTTAATTAAATTTATTAAAGGAAGAAAAATTGAATTAATTTAGTTAATAATAGAAGCTTTAAAGTTTTATTTAATCCAGAAAAATGAAGTTACTGTTTCATAAAAATATTTATTTATATATATATATATATGTATATACAGTTTGAAATATATAAGATTTTTTAGGGTGTTGTAAGAAAAATAATAAATGATATTTTGGAAATTAATTTGGTCAGTAAAATAATTTATTTATGAGAAAGAATAGTTTAAAATTTTAAATTTTACTTATTTAAAATTTAAATAGTTAAATAATTTAATTATTTGGTTACTAAAAATAATTTAAAAGAAATTGTTTGAAATTAAATTGATTTGATAAAAATAAAATTTTATTAAATGAAATGAATGGTTCGATTTATCTTGGATATTAATAGAATTGTATAATTGTTTGTACAAGGTTATAAATCAAAAGAAAACAAGTCAAGATGGAAAATGGACTGCAAAATAAAATCTAAGGTGAGATCTTCTCACTCAGATTTATAATTGAATTGCAGTTATTGATTGGTTTGTTTGAATGTGCTATTAGATATGATAGGATATATCTATATATATAGCAATATATACATATTGGCATATGTATATATTGGATTGATTGATTTCCCGCCTCGTATAGCGGATGAGACCCTATTGCGCCGTTAGTAAGCGGATTTTAAAAAAAAAACCATATACCGCGATAATTCCGTACTGGAGCGGAATTGGTATTGTGCTAACATCTTTGGATGCAGGGAAACAGGTTGGAGGGATCCAACTGGACCCCTCACATTGATTGAATTTATTTCTACTGTGATGTGATAATCTGTGAATGATTATTGTTGTTATTGAATTGATATCTGGAAATTGTTTGAAAAGCTAAAATTTAGCTGAATGGATGTTTTGACATCATTGGATTCCAAAAATAAACGAAATTGAATTTTTGAAATCAAAGTAGAAATTTCTAAGTGAATCAATTTTTGAAATTGAATAAATTTTGAAGAAAGAAAATTTTAAAGTATAAAAAGTTAATTTTTATAATCTTATCGAATTAATTCCAGAATCAAGTGAAAATGTTAAATAAATGGATTTCGTAAAATAGTAATTATAAATTGAAGAATTCAATTTAAGAGTTTGGATTTTTAAATAGACTGAAAGAAACAATTGAAATATATTTTCTTTGAAAGGAATTTATTTAAAAGGAGATAAGTTGGAAATCCAATTAGAAATTTAATTGGTAAGTTGAAACGATTTGGGAAATCAATGTAAAATGATTTCAATTTAAAGAATCCATTTAAAAACAGGATATTGAGTAATTTGAGAAAAATAAGGAATTTATTTAGTAGTGATAAATAAAATTAGAAATCAATCTGTAATTGATTTAGTATTTGGAGAAGAACTTTGAGAAATCAGTATGGAATCTTTTATTTAAAGTTGAAAATAAATTTAGAAATCAATATTGAAATTGATTTGGTATTGAAGTTTTAATAAATGGAATTGGAATTTATAAAAGTTGGTTATAAATCCGAAATCACTTATTTTGATAAGTAGAATATAGAAGTTGATAAAAAGAAGATTTATAAGTCGAAGTGTTATTAAAATAGAAGTAGAATTTATAACCGTGTTTATAAATTCGAAAGCGATGGAATTTGATGAATTAAATATAGAAGATTATCAGAGTAGATATATTCGCGATTTTGGATAGCGAATTCCTATTGAGATGAAAATGTGTAGAAATGATTGGAATTGGGTTAAATGAAGTATATTCACGATTTTGGACAGTGAATATATTTTTAAGTAAAAATGGTTATGTTTGGGAAAGCGATATTATAAATGAAGTTAATTGTTTTAAAAGATGTTTTAAAACGTGTTAAATATCGAAATCATAGATTTCAACATTTATTGTTGAAATAGACGTTTTCGAGAAATATAAGGAAATGATGGACTATAACACTGTTGTTATAGTAAACGATTTTCGAAAAGAAAATGTTTTATGTAGTATGGGGATTTTTATATATCTACCTTAAAATTTCGAATCCCTATACTAGTGATTTCGAGTCGTCGTAACGATGTTTTACGTAACATCCGTTTTGACTCAAATAGATGTTAGAATAAATGATTTCCTTAAAGAATGAATGTATACTTAATTTGATTTAAGTATATCGAATATTTTCCAAGTGTTGAAAATAAATGATTGTGAAATACTTATTATTTAATAAGTATGGAAATGCTTTTCTAATATGAAATGAGCTGTTTTGAGATTTTATCTTTTAAAGATAAATTGAAATGTGGAAGTTGATTTGAAATTGTTTTCAAATGATTGAAGTGTGGAAATAATATATCTAGTAAAGATATTTTTGGAAGATAAAATAATTTGGGAAAATTATTTGGAATCTGATGATGTTGCGCATCTTTATTAATAGTTAAATAACCGACTATCAATAATTACCTTTAGATAGGTATTTGTTGTGAATTGGATGAATTTGAATGCCACACTTATTTTTGAATAAGCGCTCACTATTCGGGTTAGCCGGGAAAGGACCATGGGGTCGTATAACCCATTCCGAATATGTGATACGTCGTTATGAATTGCATTCGAAGACCGGTGTTGAAGACCGGATATTTTTGAAAACGGAAGGATTACCGTCGAGTTACTCTACATCGACTGATCTTCGATTTAGAGGTTTTATCACCCTTAGTGACGGGAAGTCCTGACGTGATTGAAAATTATCCGGATATGCAAGGGCTTCGTGAGAAGTGCCTTCGGTTCTGTTCGATCCCGGAACAGACTTGTATGGATTGTGTGTCTGACGTTACAATTTGAGATATAAAGCTGATTTCTTTCAAATACATTTCTGTTGGTGGCGGAGAATTTATTCTCTTAGCTTAACACCCTTCTCTGAGACGTACGAGCTCAGAGGTTATGTAGTTGAAATTTATCAGCGATATATCCCAATTTGGTAACGTGGCATACTGAGTGTTGCTGTGAAATGATCAGTGTTTGATCATTTGTGATATGATCATTTGTTTGATCTTATATCTTTGTGATCATAGGTTGATCATTTTGTTTGACCCGAAGCAGGGCTTTTTGAGAAAGCGTAGCTTTGTGGACGAGACTTCATCGAGCCTCACACCCCGGAAATGGTCGAAACAGGAAGGATGCGGCAAGGTTCTAGGGAGTAGCGCCCCTTAGTGTATGTCATTCCTTCTGGATAAAGGTGGTATCATGGTATGGAGCCCAAATACTTAACCTCTGTGGTTACTGCATTATTATTATCTATGTGGTTTGTTGCGAATCGGGGATCCTCGGGAAGATCGGTGACGATCGGGGGATGGCATACGCGTGTCAGTAGTTACCTATTTTTGCAGAGGTAACCCGGCCTTGTGTTGGCAGAGATCCGGTTAGGTTCTCGGGTCGTCTATTCCAGGGACGTACCCATCGTGGATAGGAAGTTCCTTAGCCTGACCATTTGTTGGAAATCCAAAGAAACAATACGAGCCTTTACGATTTCAATTGTATAACCTGTCTCCTCAGGAGGCAGCTATAGCAGGCATAATATAATGGTACCTATGCTGGCTAAGATTTATATTCTACTTTCGAAATGTTTTCCACTATGCACTAATAATAATATCAAAAAGAATTTGATTTTTGCGTAGTAAGCATCTTTGACTATCATAAGAAGAAATCTCCTCCAAGTCTGCGTTTGCATTGTGTGTGTGGTGGGAGGTCTTATGGTAGTTTCATTTTCCAAAAGCATTGCGAATTGACTTTAAAATTCTCTGCTATTTATTTTAAAGATAAATAACTGTTTTACGATCTCACACCAGTCACCATGACTGACTCGGAGTTTATTGTTCCCTTCTAAACTCTGGGTGCCCACCAATTTCCACACGGGCAGTTTAGAGTTATATTATCAGGATATTCTGGATATTCTGTAGCTTTGGAGATAAGCTGGATGGCGAGACGTAGTATTTGTATCTGATAGTATTTATTCCGCTGTGTATTCTGTATGAGGACAAGTTTATATAACGGTCCATTGTTGTATATTGACTCTGATTGATGTATGTATAAACTGATATAGTTCTTTGTTTTTAAAAGACTAGTGTTATCTATTATATATTGTTCCGCTGCGATATGTGAGATTCTGATATTGTCTCTGTTCTGTATCTGTTGTTGTTTTGTTGTTCTTCTTCTCTTTTTCTTCTATCTTCTTCTTCTTCTACCTTTTTCTTTTTTTTCTTAAAACCCTCACTATTGGAGTTTCCGGCACTCGATTTCTCGGTAGTCGATAAAGTGAGTATCGATGTCGAATTTTCGAAAGTCGAAAAATCCCGTACGTGACAGTGAGTTTACTCTCACAAATTCTAACTTTGAATGAGTTGTGTGCTTAAATCTGTTGAATCTATGCTTATTGTAACAAATTGTTTACTATTGAAAAGTTACAGTGCAAATCTTCTCTATAGTGCTTCTTTCTGTGATTATAACTTTTTGATTTTGTCATGAAATCATGCCGGATTTTCTCCGGATTGTAGTTTGAGTGTTGCAGTTGATGCATGTAAATTTTTACTGTCAAATTCATCTCCTGGATAGCTGAAACCATCGCTCAAAATCAAGTTGAACGAAGAAAAATACAACTATAGAGTTTGCGACCCAACGGTCGACTAAACTAATGCAAGGGTCGATCTTAGGAACCAAATAAGTCGACCTTAGGGTATAAAGGTCGACCTACAGGTCGACCTGTAGGTCGACCTGGCCCCTGTTAATTTTGCAACTTCATTTCTTTTGTTCTTTTGATTCTGCAGCTTGTTCCAACAAATTTTGCAGCTTGTTCTTGTGTTATTTTGAGATGTTTTTAGGGCTCTAACTTATCAATAGGCAGGCCAATATTTTTGGTTGATCCGTACTCCAGATTGACAAGTTTTTGAGACGTTTTCATATGCTGATTTTCAGTGTTTTTCGATGATTTCTGTTGTTTTCGAGCATGGATTTTCTAAATTATTTTTGAAATGATTTTCATATTAAAATGGCTTTTGAAATAAATATTTTACAATATTTAAAATTATTTTAAAAGCTATTAAAAATTTATATGCTCTATAATAAAGAGAAATTTTCAAAGAATTGTTTTCCAAATGATTTCAAAAATTATTCTAAAAACTAGTTTTCTCAAGCAAATTATTTTATATATAAAAATACACTATTTTGCACTCTTCGAACGTAGGAGGAAGAGAATTAAACGATTCAGTAAATATGTGGTATATGACACATACGGTTACTTTTTTGGTTAATTCTGGACTCGTTCGTTTGAAGCTATGAACCTTCGGGTTAATGTTTTGTGATTGCCATTCTTTGGCATGTTTTGAGATTTGTGAATTCCTATTTTAGGAATTATTTGAGATTGCCATTATTTGGTGGATTTTGAGATTTGAGACCTCCTATTAGGAGTTATGGTTTGTGAAAACCATTATGATGTCTTTTTTTCTTGTCGATGATATGAGGCGAGATATGAGATTTGTGATCTTAATGATTTTGTTTTATAATGTGGCATTGACTAACAGTTAATAAACCGTTAAGCGAGAACGTGTGGTATGGGTTGCACTGTTACCACTTTTCGGGTTCCTTTCTGAGAGTTTGTGACACATTCATGAGGTATGCCAGTACTATAGACCTTCGAGTCATCATGAGGAATATGTGACTTCGGTCACCACGAGTTATACGTGACTTCGATCACCACGAGTTTATATGACTTCGGTCACCACGAGGCTTATGCTACTTCGGTCACCACGAGATATTATGACCTTCGGGTCCACGAGATAGATACCTAATACATAGTACTGGACACGAGTTTGGCACATGCAGCATTGCTTCGGCATGCAATCGGGGATTTGGATCCAATCCGGGCTATTTTCTGTGTTTTGAGTTTTATATATGATTTCACCATTTTTGAGATGACTGTTTTATATATTTTATAGCCTAGAGCTATATGAGAATTTAGTTATATATGGTAATTTCATTTATGAGATTTTGAACTCTTAATTGAGTTCCACGAGTTAAGTGATTTTCTGAGCTTTGAACTCTTAATTGAGTTCCACGAGATATGGGATATTCTGAGTTTTGAACTCTTAATTGAGTTCCACGAGCATGACATTTTCTGAGTTTTGAACTCTTAATTGAGTTCCACGAGTTATGAGACTTTCTAAGTTTTCTGATGATTTCTGTGGTTTCCTTCTGAGATTTTATATTTTTATCGGAACTTATATTTCGAGTAGTTTTTAAGAAGGAAATATTCATATTGAATCGATGTTATTCATGAGTTAACCATTGAGATATTTCTGTGTTTCCATCACTTTGAATTTGAGTAAATTCGAGTCATATCATTCCTTTTTTATTAAAGGAGTGTTTCCCTTATGAGACTATATCCTATTTATCAATTGCTAATCATCTTGTTCAAGTTAGACTTACCCGTGTATTCATTACTCGGGTCAGACCGAGTTGTAGGTTAGACCATTGGCTTTTGCTTAGCACTTCACTATGGACCCATCTATCAACCTTATGGATTATATGCATAGTTTTGAGTAGTTAACTTGCAGTAGCTTGACTTGGTTATGTACTTATTCTTTTGGGGAGACTTGATGTATGTATATATTGTGGTTGTATCGCCAACCGCATATGACTCTTTGTATTGTACTTGATGTATGTGTATATACATATATGACTGTGTTTGCTGTTCTGTGATCTGTGTTTATTACTTTTATTGTGTTTTGTTCTAAATCGATCATGTAGCCACCATGGTATTGTATTAGATGAGAATTAAGTATGTAGAACCACTTAAGTTTAAAATGTAAAATGAAAAAAATGAGCACATTATCGACATACTTAATGCTTATTTAATACAAGACTATGGATGGTCGCTCCTAAACAGCCCTATTCTCTGCACTAGCAGACAACATTACCTAGTAATACTCTTTGTTAGTGTGGGTCTCGGGGTGGGGCGTCACATACGGGGACCATTCTTGAAATACCGAGGGCACCTCCATGGAAAATCCTACACAATTAGCAAACAGACGGTTGTGATTGCATACATATTATTGTTGTGATGTACACTCACATGCATCACAGCTACGTGACTATTTATATTTCACACCTTAGATATTATTATATTATCATTGGATTTTATTATAGAAATGGTTTGGTTATCATAGGGTAAAAACCTGTCTGTGTTTATTGACGGTGTGGTCTTATGAGAAACCTTTAAATTTGAAGGGTTTTATAAATATAACAATCCATTGAAGAGTTTCTCACGTTGATTTACTAGACTAATCTGGATGTTATTTTCTTATAATGCTTAGGTCAGCCCGAGTATATTTCCAGATTTAGCTATGGCTCATTGGAGCTCTTAGAGAGGAGTTGGAAGATTTCTTATCGTACTTACTTTCCGCTGCATTACTTGATTTGTATCTATCACATTTGTGAGGATAGGTTGTTATAACTGTCCACGCTGATGATAGGTTAGTTTACTATGATTGATGTATGTATATCAAAGTTTTCTTTTTGGTAAAGACCTATTGAGATATTATACATTACCGTTCCGCATGTGAGATTCTGATATTATGTTTTTCTTTCTTGTTTGTTTCCTTTTCTTTTCTTTTTACCTAATGTTTTATCTTTTTGGCACTTGGGTGCTAGGCACATTAATACTGTTGATGTATTAGTGTCGACAATCGAGGATCGAAAAGGCAGACTGTTACAAGCCCCCTCACTTTTATTCACAAATATTTTGAGAACCAAGCGAAGCTCTATCAGGCTCTCTCTTTAAAGATTTAAAAAAATTCTTTAGTATTTCAGGTAATGGATTCTAGATGTTTATTATTTTATTTCTAATTCTATTCTCCTCCAATCTCTAAATTTCCGAATCTAATCTGTATACAAATACCTTATTGTATATATTAAAAAGGGGAGATCTGAAAGAGATTATTGAAGGTGTGATAAATCCAAAAAAGAAAGAGCTAAGGACCTATTGTGAGTGGAAATCTTAGTCTTTCTATTTCGGTGATTGAATAGTATAGTTTGGATTTGATATATGCCTTGGGGAATTTTGGTTTAAGAAAATGTCACATTAAAACCCCCAAAATTCCTTTAAAGTGAAACGTCAATTCTTAGGTTTGAATCTCAATTTTTTATATTAAAGTAATGGAATTTTTGTATATTTTGCAATTTTAATGTTTTACCTTCTATTCCACTTCTTATCTTTTTCTCTGTATCTAATTAAGGGTTTCGAATATGAAATTGTGTGCAAGGTATGAAATCTTATTCGTATTTGCACCGTCTATTTCCACAATTTTAATAGAAATTCCCTTTGTCTAATTTCATGTAAAAATAAGTTGAATAGAGCATAAAAGTATTTAAATTATAAGTTCCTAATATTGATTTATTCCATTGTTTTAGTATAAAAAATGTGGGTTTGGATTCTATTTTATACAAGTCTGTTGATTTGATTTTGGATATTGGATTTATGGTATACATGTTAATAGGGAAATGAGGCATTTATAATTTTGAAGATTTGACATTTAAACGTTTGTTTATGGCGTAAACTCCATGCGCATAGAAATTTACTAAATGCGCGTGTGTGTATATCTCTGTATGTGTATGTATGTATGTATATTAGCATAAATAACGTAAGATTATAACGTATTAATGTCATAGTTGATAGATTATTCATTATTATTGAATTCCCCCTTAGAAAAGCGAGTAATTGTAGAAGCGAAATAAGAAGTTTTCTTATAAGGCCTTAATAATGGATACGGTGAGATGTGTGAAAATATGTTAAGAGAGTATTATAAATTATGACCAAGTTATAGGGATGTGGGGCCAGTTAAAAGAACATAGAAGTCTGCACAGCTGATCCGACTACCAGCAGTGTGATTTTGGGGCTGATGTGAGACATAGCCTATAATAAGTAACTACGGATGACGCGAGATTAGTCCTAAATTCTATAGAGTAAATATGCATAACTAATCTGACTACCAATACCTATTAATAGTCAGACTAATGCATCGGTATGGGGTACAGGTCATAATACAAAGGACCTGCTTCAGAGATTGAAGGTATTAAGTGGCTATGTGAGGGCATGTCTCTTCCCTATGTGCGAAGTAGTAAATGGTTGGGTTTAACGGGTAGGTACACTAGCAGATATTTTGAAAAGGGTTCGCTTAGATATGAAGTATTAAGTAACCAAAGAGATTTCGTTCAATGTCAGTTAGATAAGTACCAGTGAGGAGTCCGTCTCGGGGTTGGTATTAAATGATGGGAAACCTGACTTAAATAAAGTATTAAATGGTCAAAGTCTACCTAATTCCCATTAAAAATGTATTAAGGGGCTTGGGTACGGTCTCTTACATTGATAGGACATTACTGACGATAGGTATTGGTTATTGGGTTGTAAGAGTTACATTTATGGAATTGGGAAAGCCTTAAGTTGGAAAGACTTAGAACAACACTAATATATAAAAGTCGTATTCCTATTTAAATTATACTGCCCAAGTACTACTATAACAAGGCTCAAGATTTTTATTCATCAAACATATGTTGTTATGACTCCCTCCTCATTACAACACAAGTTAGGAAAGGCGATGCTGAAGGTAGAGGGGAGGAGGAAACTTGTGGTAGTTACCTATTTACCTATTTATCCTTCGGCTATGGGTTTTGAATGTGTAGCTCTGTATTGTTCTTTATACCAACCAGCAGCCAGCTTTGGAATGTGTCCAAGTTTTGATGGGCCTTTTCTGGGTTGGAATTTAAGTCTATTTCAGGGTGGGTTGGCGCATTTTGTATCAGAACATAGGTTACCCGATCAACGGGGATCAGTATATGTACGAGTGGCGTACTTATTATTTTTGAATGTATTTTTTTGAATCCTATTATATACATACTTATTTTAAACATACCCAAAAATACTAGGCAAATGTTTACTTCAGTATATTATACTATCTTAGAAAATGTAGATGGAAAAGATTGCAACTCTAAAGTTAATAAGGCAATAAATGTGCAATAAATAAAGGGTTGCAAGAATTTAATAAAGATATAAATGGACCAATTATAGAGATTATTAGGGTAATTATAGAGAGATAAGGAAGGAAAAATCAGAAAATTTTAAATGAATAAATAATTGTCTTTAAAAATTGTCCATTAGAATAATAATCATTTATCATGGACAATTAACATTTATAGAAATAGCAAATAAACATGTTAGGTAATAATTAAATATTATAAGACGGTATAATCATCATTATGGTAAATTATACAGTCTTAATTATACAGACAAAGATTAAAGGGCCTAGCCCAATACATAAAAATAGAAGGGAGGTAAGAAACTATGCGTTGTAAACATTCGGAAGTAAGGAATGATAAGAGTAAATCAAGATGCAGTGGTGCAAGTTCCCGCAAAAAGGTGTACATTAATCACCACAAGGAGATAATCAATTTTTATAAAAATTTAGTAGGGAAGAAAAAAAATTCAAAAGAAAGGACAACTAAAGTCAATTTCTGAATCCAACCCCGTAGGAAAGAATTTGATAAAAGATTTTGGAAAATTCATTGAATTGTTTTGAATAAGTTTTCCAAAGGATTTATTAGGAAGTTGTTTTGAAAAAGTAAGGAAATTTGAAAACTCATAATTTTAAAAAAATTATTGAGTCGGAAGTTTTTGACTAGAGGGTTTTTGGTAAAAATGATTTTTTAATTTTGAAATTCTAGTTTAAAATTGGTTGAGTCAATTTTTTTTAAATTTTTGGAGAAAGGAATTCTTTTTTTTAAATAAATGTAAAATAGAGCATAAGTTGGACTTGATGATTTTCCTTCTACATCATAAATTTGAAATTTACTTTTTTTTAAATTCTTTCTAAAAAGGGGAATAAATGGAAATAGAACTAAATTAAATTAAGGAACAGAGAATAGAAGGATAAAAATAACTAGGATAAGAGGAACATTTCCATATAAGGATATATAGAGCATATCAGCTGAAGTATGAGCCAATTAGTTAGGAGAAATATAAATAGAGGCAATATTGGAAGATTTTGATAGAAATAGCATTAGGAATTTATATAAATCAAGATCAGTATCGAGTTAGAAATTAATATGATAGAATTTATCCTTGTCTACTACAATTTTCATGTGAGGATGATAATTTTATAAGGAAAAACATTATAACATCTATGTGAAATTAATAAATGGGTTGCGATAATCTTGTGAATTTTATAAGAAAAACATTTTTATGAGGATGAGAATTTTTTATATTCATTTTTCTATTTAGAATTTGTTTAAATACGTATAGTATTTTTGAATTTAAAATGGTAATGGAAGAGAAATAAATTGGGATTGATAAGAAAAGGATTGCAAAAGATCATAGGAGTTTAATAAAGTAATAAAAAGTAATTGTCTTGTAATTAAAAATATTAATGAAAAAAATAAATGTGCAATAAAGGAAAATATGTTATTTTGAAATGCTATTGAAGTTTTAATCTTTGTAATAGATTTAAAAGCAGTTAAATTTGGAAAGTAATAAGAATAATATATCCTTAAAGTTACAGTCTATGTTTTCATAAGTGTAGGCGATAATTTGATAAATTAATGGAATAATAGATGCTGATTTCGAATTTAATGTAATAAGTTTATAAAAAAAGTTTACTGAAAATTATTTTGTATGTTGTATGTCACGATCTGCCTCTTCGATCCTCAAAAGTCGACACTAATACATCCATGGTATTCATGTGTCGAGCATCCAAGTATCGGAAAGACAGGTTTTTAAGGTGAAAGAAAATAAAAGAAACAACAGAATCTCACGTTGTGCCAAGTAATAAATAATATCCAAATGACCTTTACAAAGAAAACTTCATTATTCATACAATCATTAGAGTCTAACCTATCATCAGCCTGGACAATTATAACAGCCTGTCTTTACAAATACTAATAAATACAAAACAAGAAATACAGTTGAAAATAAAATACGTTAGGGTCTTTGTAACGGACCACCTTTCTTACTCCGAAAGACATGCCAATAAGGGTAAAAGAAAAAGAAAGATAAGATAGAAGAGAATAACTTACAACACAAAAAATCACAAAGCGACGGAACAATATATGTTACTCAACATAATATATTACAAAGTCATTTCAAAAATGTTACATCAGAGTCATACTAATACAAATTCTACCCTAGGACAGTTATAACAGCCTGTCTCTACCTAATAGATACAACATACATATAATACAACAGAAAACAAGGTAATAACTAGCTATCGATGAAGCCACCTGCTCCAAGCTCCTCCAAAATGAATCTGCGGAAAAACCCGAACTACTTGTCTACCCATTCAAATTTGAGCACTGAAGAGTTTAGAAAAAGAAAATAAACTTCAGGTCAGACATGGGTCTGGTGTGAGTAAAGCATAAGTCTTTAACTTTATAAAAACCTTTAAATCAAAGGCATCTCGTAAGACCATGTCGCACATAAACACGGACAAGTTTTTACTTTACGATAACCAAAACATTTTCTATAGAAAATCCATTGATATTATAACAATGTCTAGGGGTCAAAGTAAAATATGAATATAGCCAAAATGCTTGCATCTCACATTTCAACATAGTTAGGCAAAACTAAGTCCGTACAGAACTTATTGGAGAATGGATTCCATACAATGACTGGGCTACTGGGGTACCGTCTGTCATGGTGCATCTCTAGATAAATAACACCGAGGACCTCGTCGGGTTCCTCTGCCAACACAGAATCGACCTACTACTTGACTAGTAGTACCATATATGATCACCCTTTAGTTAATAGGGCCCGAAGCATACAAATGAGAGATAATATCGACTCTAGATAGGGATGGTCATACCCTAATTGGGAGTGATCCACTTAGCCAAGCTGATCCCCCTGGTTTAGTCATTCCCAGTTGATAAGGCTTGAGGCTACGTTTTACATTTGATATAGCATTTCCCATGTGGAATGCTAACATTGCCCTTCAGATAACAATGCAATGCCAGCATTCATCCATACAAGTTGTTTAGGATATGAACAGACCGAAGGCGCTACTTCTACTACATCCATTTTGGAATCACCCTTAGGATTAATAGCCAGCAACCCTTACACTTCAAAGAGATCCTTTTTTAATCCATCATCTTCAAGATGTCTTCACTTCGAAATGCTTGAGTTAGATTGAAGTGGTTTTCGGATAACATATCCAATCTCGGTCTCTTTGAAAAAACATTCGATAGTTTGCGGGAAACTCAACCCCGGTTCCTTAGAAAATAAGCAGTCAAAGATAAGAGCAGAGATCACCTCCTAACCGTTAGTGGGCAGATTTCCTTATCATTTGTCCTAGGTAAGTGAAATAAGATTTCTACACACAGTACAACATCATCGGAGATGACCGTGCCATATGACTCGTGTTTCTCTTAGATATTACCAAAGCCACATTTTTGGGTCCATATTTGATAGTCGGTTATTTAACTATCAAATAAATAAATAACAACCAATTCCATTTGAGATTTATTTATCTATAGCAACAATTAAGCCTCAAAACAAATTTTTATTTAATAAATCTCTTTTTAGAACGATGGTCTAAAACATTCATATACTTATATCTCTGACACAAGCATACCCACAAAACATTTGCTTCTTACTTCCGAATCTTGTTAAAAAGGATTAAACAATTGTTGTTTAAATTGGAGGTAAGGATAAACCTAAACACTATTCCCTCGGTGTTAAGCATGGAACAGATGTTCCATAGCACCATTTTCAAAAGGTTAGTTTAAAGAAACCCAGATCTCACATTTTTTTAATACTTCTTTCGATAAATCCTTTTTAATCAAATTTATTTCATTTATGAAATCTATTTTACTTTGAAATCCAAATTGATTTCAGAATACTTTTCCAAACTCCCAAATTCATTTATAAACCCTTTTATAAATATTCAAAATCATTTATAATAATTGCTTTTATAAATATCCAACTTTTTATATAGATTTCTTATAAATATCCAAACCTTTTTATAAACTCCCTTTATGAATATCCAAATCATTTCCTAATTTTTTTTATAAATATCCCAAATCATTTATAAAACTTCTTCATAAACCTTTCCTGTCTAAACAACTTCTTAAATAACCTTAAATCAAATTTTCTTCCTTAAATAAGCAAATCCATTTTATAAATCTCCTTTATTTATGAAATCTTCTTTGCTTAAAAACTCAAATCCATTCACCCAAAGCACTTAATAAATTTCCAAATTCCTTTAAATATCTTGTTCAAAATGCAATAAGTTTGAAACCATTTCAAAAAAAATATGAAATATTTATCTTTACAAAATCAAACTAAGCCTTAATGACCACAATAGTTCTTTTAATTTGGTTTTATTTATCCAGTTTAACATGGGTATTACACAACAATAGATATGTAAAGGAACGATACATAACAATCAATCAACTTAAGTAAATATTCGAGTTAATTGTAAAGCAAAACGGTGTTTTATCCTTATAATAGATGTCATTTAGTTTTGCTAATCATATGGGGTTAATTAAGGGTGAGTGATATAGAAATCCCTTGATTTAAAACAAAATTTGAAAAGAAAATAGTTTAAAACAAAACTGATTACTTAATCTCAAAGCGATTTTAAAATAAATTAAAAACCCTTGGAAATGAGAATCAAATTCTTGTTAAATAGTAATTAAACTCTAATTAAAGGTAATTAAACACTAACTAAACCGTATTAAAACATAATTAATTTTAATAAAAGATTAATTAAGTAAAACCCTTTTTAAAGTAATATTAATTAATAATTACCTTAAAAAAATAAATAATTAATAATTAATTAGTAATTAAATAATAATTAACTTTAATTAAGTAGCAAATCATGATTATCTTAATTGATTAACATTTAAGTTTAAAAACCATTATTTACAAATAATTAAGTGCTAATTACCTTTATTAATTAGTAAATTGATTAAATAATCATTAAAAAAATAAATAAATAATTATTCCCTAATTACTAAATTAAAGTTATAAAACATTTCCAAAAAGATTTCTAAGTGAAGACAAGTTTGGATCAGAAAACCAGTTAAATTTTCCGAGTTGGCGTATAGCAACTATCGCTATAGGGACCTGTAATTTCACTTTTTGAGATTTGGATTCCTAAGCTTTAAAAACTTGAACTTTGAACACTTATCTTCTTTAAAATATGAAATAAGCATTTGAAAACCAAAATCTAGTTTTAAACTTGAAAACTTTTCACTTTGAAATGAAAATCAAACTTCTGACAAAAAGCGGATTTCTACGTCGCTTTTGGTTAGTGAATCACTACCTTTGTGTCATGAACACACATACAACAAATATAATATTCACACATAATATCACATTATAACATTATAGCACTGTCATAAATAATGTATTACTTCACAGTACTAACTAACTTTTCTAATATTCAAGGTATAATTTTTATTGCCTACTCAAACTTCGGCATAAGCAATCAACACCAAATCAACATATATGCATGCATACAGAACATATAACATTACTATATACTTAAGAAATATTTTAACTCATAAATTTTACAACTTTTAAAAAGTTAGTAAGTTGAGCTTAAAACATGAACTTTACTCCCCAAACTTTCAGTAAATCAAACTAAACTTGCTCTCGACCTAGCTCACTTGCTCCTAGCTTAACAAAGTGAAGATGTGGACCCTTGTAAGGCTAAATGGGCTCGACCATGCATGTGTTTGGGCTCAGCTATAGATGTTTGTGGAGGGTGTGGAACCGTACTTTGGAAGAAAGGTGTTGTAGTGTATGTAAAAGTGGTTTAGTGGACTAAAGATGAGATTTAGAGTAAAAAGAAGTGATTTTTCTTACTTTATAATTTATGAAGAGAAGCCATGGATGTATTTTCTCAAGCTCTTAGAAATTTTAGAAATGAAGATGGAGATTTTAAAATGAAAATTATGAAATGGAAGAAGTATTTATAGGCTTAGGAAAATATTTTAAAAATATAAAGTGGTTATAATTAAATATACACACATGTATGCACCTCCATCTCCCTCCCACCCTAGAACACGTCCTCCCTCCCTTTTCATGCCTTGAATCATGCTAGAGCTTCCACGTGTGTGTACTAAGGATATGGAGGTGATTTGTATGCATATAAGTGTGGTTATATGTATATATAAGTCTTTTATAACATAATTTGTCACATCCATGCTTATGTATAAATATATATAAGTTCACATACATAAGTATGCTTAATTAATACTAATCTTATCATATATAAATGTGGCATGTTGCACCAAGTGTGCATAATGTTCCCGATGACTTTCGGATGCCGAAACGTCGAAATTTCAAAAAACGTTCTTCAATCATAATTTCTATTTTTATTTGAACTATATATATTGGTAAAAAAAATTGAAAACTATTTTATCATCATTAGTAAATAATTAAAATAGGTTTATTTGTTAGTAAATATCCATTTACTGATTATAAAATATATTTACATAGCCTATTTTAAAGTGGTAGAATTCTGGGTCATTACAAATCTATTTTTCCATCATTTGTTATTATTTAAAAGAGTTATATTTTAATTATAAAACCTATTTTTTGAATATTTAAAATTTATCAAATATTCACAAATCAAAGCGCTAAAATTCTGGGTCGTTACACTCTTCCCCTCCAAAAGAATTTCGTGCCCTAAATTGTACTACAACTCTAATTCCCAGAAACACTTAAACTATTCGTCAATCCATATGATGTACATTGATCTTTCCTATAAAATCAGATTTCATCATGCACTCGAGCATATAATTTCACTTCCGAATTAGTATCGCTCACCCGACTTTCAAGTGCAGACTTTGATCAGGCCTCTTAATTAGAAACCTCTGTTCTTCTTGCATAGCCATAAACTATGATGGACATCTTTTAGTTCCACATAAGAACCCTTACCAATGCTCCCCATAAAAAATCGGGTGATAAATCCTTATTCGTAATGGTGTAAAACACCTTTAGTCATATACTCGAATCTAGGACCAAGAACTATGTGAAAAGGAGAGATGATCTTCATACAACCTACGTACCGATCTAACGATTCTTACCATTTAACTACTTTCTACCCTCCCACCATGCTTTATAAGAATCAATTTTTAAATTTATAAACTTATATAATACTCTTCTACATCCTAAGAGTATATACAAACATCTTATTTTTAATTCTATTTAATTTTAACTATTAGACGTTGGCAAAAAATAATCTGGGTCTTGAAACTAAGTCGACCAAATCAACCTCTTTACCCTAATTGGTCAGGTAAGTAGCTAAGAAGAGTAGGATGCTGATATCCAAACTCCATCCTAGATTCTATTTTTTCTTATACACTACTAAGGTAAAAATGTCTATTAGCCGGCCTAATAACATCAAATAATTCCTCACATCCTAGATGTTAAAATCAAAAACATAGTTTAAATAAACAAAGTTTATTAAAACTCCTTGTTAACTTTAACCTAATTAAAACTTCATTTATTAATCCACCTTCAAAATATCTTTTTATTTTGAAAACTCTTTCATTAAAGGGATCCAAGAACACAATATCTGGGTTTTATTTTAAAAACCTCTTGAAAACATACATATAGCCCAAGTAACTCCAAAAACGATGTCAAGGAACTAGGTGCTACCAAATAGTATCGTATACCCATTTACTAAGAAGGGTAATACTCTAGAGAAGTTTTTGCCATCCAAACACATCTCTTACCCATTTTTAGTCATTTCTGAGACACTCGAACTAGTTAAAAAAATATTTCTTTTTTTTTTCCAAATTTTTTCTTGAAACAATACTATTTATAGCAAATAGTTTTAAACAAAATTATCCACTTGCTTCAGATTCATTCGGATTTGAACTTGCTTTGATTTGTACAATGACAATTTACTAAGTGCACCATCCTATCTTCCTAAGCAAACATTCGATTGTCATTTAGAAGATTATTCTGATCATCACAAAATAGATTAAGACTTATTCCCAAACTGTCCAAAGGGAACCTTACTCTCAAACTTTATTTTAAAATATCTATATCTTAAAATATATTTAAGAAAGACTACTATTATTTTCCAAAATCATTTGGAATTTATCAAAGCCATCGGGATTTAACATATTCAAAATCCTTTTCATTTTTAAAACACATTTAATAGTTCTAATTTGTAAAATCATCTCTCTTAATTCATCTTATAAAATTATCTAAAGATTTTCTTTTAATAAACACCTTAATTAAAATTTGATTTTAACCATACATATCGTCGAACGCCTTATTGTCAAATTGAGAAACTTAATTCGCAAGGCATTTGATTCAATGTTCCTACATATTCTGTCTCCCCAACCCATGATGGAAAAAGGAAATCTACTATTGAATCTGACGATAGTCAATGTTCAAAACGGGACGAGGACGATAGTTAAAGCCTAAATGCTAATAATTTAAATATTATTAACCCCTAACCGACTCTTCTCATAGATGACTACATAAATTTTGAAAATCATCCCTTTTTGTATATAGAAAATATATTCCTAGGTAAAATTATTTCATCTACCAAATTTAAAACAATATTATGTCAATTTAACTTGGTCAAGTGTTTAGAAAATCCCTATCAAAACGTTGATCACGCGCATCGACTAGAATTCTTAAGCCACTCAACAGGTCAAACAACACAATATACAACATTTTTATTCACAAACAAACACACACTCATACATACATACATACATATATATATATATATACACATATACTACACTCAGACTCATTGTTGGGCATTACTGGCCCTATCTATAATGAGTTTACCCCACCAAAGCCTAGGTATTCGCTCAACCTAAGCTCTGATACCAAATGTAACGGACTTCCTTTTTTACTCCGAAAGACATGCCATTAAAAGAAAAGGAAAAAGAAAGATAAGACAAAAGAGAAGAAACTAAGAACACAGAATCTCACAACGCAACGGAACAATATATACTACTCAACATAATATACTACAAATTCATTTCAAAAATGTTACATCAGAATCATATTAATACAAATTCTACCCTATGATAGTTATAACAACCGGTCCCTACTTAACAAATGCAACATACATATAATACAGCAAAAAACAAGGTAATAACTAGCTATCGATGAATCCACCAACTCCAAGCTCCTCCAAAATGAATCTGCAAAAAAACCTAAACCACTTGGCTGCCCATTCACATTTTAAGCACCCAAGAGTTTAGGAAAAGGAAATAAACTCCGATTCAAACTTGGGTCTGGTGTGAGTAAAACATAAGTCTTTAACTTTATAAAAACCTTTAAGTCAAAGGCATCTCTTAAGACCTTGCCGCACATAAATACGGATGAGTTTTTACCTTACAATAACCAAAACATTTTCTACAGAAAATTCATTGATATTATAATAATGTCCAGGGTCAAAGTAAAATATGAATATAGCCCAAATTCTTGCATATCACATTTCAACATAGTTGGCACAACTATGTCGGTACAGCGCTTATTGGAGAATGGATTCCATATAATGATTGGGCTACTATGATACCGCCCATCACGGTGCATCTTTAGATAAAATGACACCAAGGACCTCGTTGAGATCCCCTGCCAACATAGAATCGGCCTACAACTTGACTTGTAGTACAACATATGATCACCCCTTAGGTAATGGGCCCCGAAGCATACAAATGAGAGATAATATTGACTCTAGATAGGGAGGATCACCCTAATTGGTAGCGACCCACTTAGCCAAGCCGTGTCTCCCTTGTTTTAGTCATTCCCGGTTGATGAGGCTTGAGGCTATGTTTTGAATTTTATATAGCACTTCCCACGTGGAATGCTAACACTACCCTCCAGATAGCAAAGCAAAGCCAGCATTCATCCATACAAGTTGTTAAGGATATGAACAAACGGAAGGCACTACTTCTACTACATCCATTTTGGAATCAAACTCAGGATTAATAACAAGCTGCCCTTGCACTTTGAAGAGATCCATCTTTAATTCCATCATCTTCAAGATGTCTTCACTTCAAAACGCTTGAGTTGGATCAAAGTGGTTTTCAGATAACATATCCAATCTCGGTCTCTTCGAAACAACATTCGATAGTTTTAGGTAAACTCTACAACAACCCGAATTCCAGTGGATCTGGATTTTTCACAAAAAGGCTAAAATCCAAGACCACTAAAGCCCGAGTTGGGTATCTGGTATCCTGCAAATAGGCAAAGATAAATATATCAAAGCTCAAATAAATATCTCACAGTAAAACTGCTAAAATATAATAGTAAGTAAATACTCACCAAGGTAATAACACTTTATAAACAAGTGTCACAAAGCTGGAAAATCTCTTCCTTCTATCTAACCTGTGGGATGTTATAAGGAGGGGGTCAGAACTAAAGTTCTGGTGAATGGAAAAATTATACACTTCTAAGCATAATTCTACATATATGTTCTATTTCCATTTTCTGTTATATTAGGTTTATTGGGTTTATAATACTCCCGCCTCTATGCGTGAATCGTACCCATCTACTCCCTAGTAGATTAAGACCTAATAACCAATATATATGTAACTACATGTCCAAAGACCGCATCGGTCCTAAATACCACCCACCATATCTTTCGTATCCTCCTCGAAAAGGACTCCATCGTCTTGCTCCTAGAGTGTTATGTAACTACATCTATAAAGGATAACTTCATGAGGCCTACAATACATATGTTCCGCCGTCTACTATGAAAACGTAAAACTGCGTCCGCACTAGCTTATACTAGAGCTCAAACATCCACAATGTACCACCCAGAGCGTACCTTGAGGTCTACCTTGTACGGAACTCGGTCGGGGATTTTCTATATCTGTAAAGGTGCGCTTCGTTGGTCCTACAATACAAATATTCTACTTGGCCTGTCTCTTTTCTCATCGTGGTTATGACCCCACGCAGCCCCGCTCAAATAATCGAAAGACATCTCAAGAGCTAAGTGGCTATGCCCTACTGCAAACAATCTAAACATCCAATTGGCTGCGCCCCTCATCCAATGTTTGGATAGTGAAAGAATTATTGGCCTGTTGGTTTAACTCTAGTCTTTCCCAAACTCGATTTGATTGATGATGGCTTGATCTCCGCATGCGACTATCCTTTTGGGTCCTGCCCACTAAAACCTACTCGTAACTAGGAGTTTGGTATCATATGAATATCCTACTCCATCATCAACCTTTTAACTGCCTATAAAGGTCCACTTCATTAGCCTTTAATGCAAAAGCAGTCAAGGCATACTTTCTTGATGGAACACCTACAGACCTGCCTTCGGGGGTGCAGCTTCGTTAGGCCTACCCCAGAAGGTCATCCTAGAGTATCCTCACGTTCCGTTGAAGTCTTGTACTTCCTTCTAACCCTAACTAACTAAGTTGGATGTGCTCTTTCTGTACTAAAATCTGCGATGAACTGCTTCGTTAGGCTCTTTATCCAGATTCTCTTTCGGGCTGCTCCAAACGCACCTTACCATTTTATTATACCCTACGTCTAATCTTTTACTATGTGTTTAGTTTACTTTTCTTATTCTGTTGGCTACTTATTTACCCTAATTAGCAAGCCCAGCCCCACCTATGTGTGAGACTATCAGTCCTAGACCTAAAAGGGAATGCTGCCGGTACGGGCCTTTTCTATTATTTTGCTTATTAACTTAATTCAAGATCTAAGTTTGATAAAATAACCCTCTTCTATTTCTTTCTTTTTAATTATAACATACCTGTTACAATTATACTTCCAATTGTCACTTTTATATTCTTTTCTTTCTTTTATAACCTACATCTTATAAATGTAATTGCAAGTGTCTATTTTCTATTCTAGTCTGTCTTCTTTTATTATGATACTAAATTTTCTTTAGTTCTCTTATATTATATGATAGTCTTAGCTTGGGACTATGTCCAACTGTCACAAATTACTTATCATAATAACTGCTTTACTTTTTATTCTACTATCTGCGCAGTAAATGCAGATCTAGTCACATATTCTTTTTATTGTTTCTAGTCTTGTCAAATAATTAACTTAATCATTTCTTCTTCTTTAATTTCTTTAACGCTTCACATTATTCTCTTTTATTCTAGGAAGTAGTTCTATTCTATTTGGTTGGTTACAAAAAATGTGCTAAAAATCCATTTCCATATTTTAATACTAAATAATGCTATAAACAATAACTCGTAACTGCAAGATATTTCTTTTATTGTTTCTTTGATCATTGGGTAATGCAAAATACACTAATGTCTCTATTTTGCACTAATTACATTTTTCTTGCTTTTATTCTTGCAATTACATTTATCGTTGTTCTTACAATATTAAACTATGGAAATGTATTCCCTTTTCTAAACCAACCAACTAATCTATCACTAACTTCCAAATCAAGTTATTAGATTTTCCTCTTTTTAATTCATTTCTCCCGTTTTAACATAATTTACTGTAAATTTCTCACTTTTAGGCTTATGCCTTTCACTACAACTTTTAAGCCTAATATTACTTATATTTAATTGGATTCCTTTCTTTTTCCAGACAAATAACATTTAAATATAAGTTCATTTCTCTTATAAAATTTACAGTTTCAACATAACTAATTAGTAGAACTAATTACTGAAATAAATGCCGAATTAAATATTTAATGGGAATCTAAAGATATTATATATCATAAACATAAAAGAGATATAATTTAAATCCACTAACCTATCGTCCTTAACTTTGCTCCAGGGCCTTCCTGGATCCTCTTCTAAGGTGTCTAATATTTTTATTAAAAATATATTCTCCTTAGAAATATTTTCTATTTAGGGTTCAGCCTCAGGCAATGAACCCAATTGGGAGAAAATCAGGTTGTGAGAAAAACTAGGCCTAGGGTCCTATTTATAGTGGTGTTGGGGGTTCTCAGACCGTCGGATTTTTGGATTGAATCTGGTGCAACCACGTCACAGGCTCGCTGCGAATCATTGGATCCAGAAAACAACGCTCGAGATTGCATGAAAATCAAATTATTAAACGTTAACTTTTAACAGTTGCCTATTCATTCTAATTAGTTTCCATCAATTGCAAATTTAATTCCCTTTATAACACATGTTTATTTTGAAATTCAAATGTTGCTTATTAATGTAAATTAATTTCCTTTAATCGATGATTTGATTAACATTGTCTGCTAATGTTAATTAATTACCTCTAATTGCCGATGTCAATTAATTTTCTTTATGACGCGCGTCTATTTGAAATTCAAACGTGCGTTATTTCTGGAATTTATACGCGCATATGTTTATAAAGAAATATATTCACACACATTTACACGTATAATTATTTTTCTATAAGAAAGTTCGAACGTCAATAACTTTTTCATACGAAGTCCGTTCGAGGCATATTATATATGTAAATTAATTAGAAAATCACCACGAACACAATGGTATAAGTTTCGAGGCCATATTCTGACAATTCCAAAAACACTCATTTTCACTGTTTATAATTATTTTTGTTATTTAATTGTCTAAAAATGCGGGGTGTTACATTCTCCCACCCTTTAGAAAATTTCGTCCCCGAAATTCGATAAGGGTAAAACTATGTAATTCTCCGCATCAATCACATCCATTTTGTGTACATCCAATTTATGCTTCCGTCCGTGTCTTTGTGCAAAGTGTCATTCAACATAAAATATATGCTTGTACATGAATTTCTAAACGGTACCTCCTATATTAATTCTTTTCTTCTTTAAAAACTCCTTTTTAAAATATGATGCACACATCCTAACTATACTTGCAATTTTTATATGAATGCAATCTTTTGAAAACTCAAAATGTTTTTCATCCAATTTTTCCCACACTTTTACTGAATAGGGGCGTAGTCCAACGAATTTTACATCCAAATACTACCACATAACTTTTAATATTCGAATTTCAGAAAAATCTAATTTTTTCCAAACCCGATTTCTTATGTCAAAAAGAAGGCAGAAAACGGAAAATCTCACATTTACCGTTTTACTTTTGCGCACCTCTTTCTCCGTACTTGGAACTTATGCTGCTATTCTGTAAAAATCTCTATTTTCTTTCCCAAGCACGGTTTACATAAGAAAAACTTCCTTCCAAAAAATTTCCTAAGCTTAATTTCTGGAAAAAATGTATTTTTCTTTTCCAATTCTCATTTATTTTTTATTGACGTTTCTATCATTTTCTTTAAATTTGTTGTTTTCCTTTTAGTTACTTTTTTTGGCTTTTACTTTTCTTTTATTACTTACATCCTATGTTTTTATTCTCTTCTTGTGAACATCACAGAAAAAGAGCATCATACTAATCATAACTGATTTACTACAATAGGAACTAAATGCTTACATAGGAGTACAATCTCATAACTAAAAGAGTAAACAAGTCCTACTACAAAGCAATACTAGATAGGTAAATATAGCAGCTAAACACAACTATCATCTAGGGCTAGGAGGCCTAGGACCATGTCCACTCTGACATAGAAAGGTCCTACTCTAGGAATCCAAGTAACTCATATGCTCCTCCTACCGCCTATTACTCGTTACTAACTTACGCTGTATTACTCACGATGAATAAGATCTATTCATCTCTTCCATTCCATACTCAAAATGGAATAACCAAGTCTCATTTCCTGCAACGAATAAGGATTTCACTCTATGCAGTCTCTATCT
Source organism: Allium fistulosum (assembly GCA_030737815.1). Lineage (NCBI taxonomy): Eukaryota > Viridiplantae > Streptophyta > Magnoliopsida > Asparagales > Amaryllidaceae > Allium > Allium fistulosum. Next base: position 159,991,247 of record CM060905.1, read on the forward strand.
AAAAAGGAAACTAAGCTTGGAGAAATTTTCTCTTTATCTTTCATTTTTCCCCAACTAAGGTCTACCTATCCCAACCATGTGTATCTTGCTATCTTACTAATACCACTTCACTATTCTTCTATAGTCTACACATGAAGCAACATTCCTAGGTTCTCACTAGTGTCTTATACACTTTACGAGAACTTTTATTATTACTACTAAAAGTAATTACCGCTATGTCCTACATAGCCTTACACTTTTTCCGTCACACCTAGAAAATGATTCCTATCTACTCCATATTTAAAAGTTTGGTTTGGTATTTACCATTTCATTTCAAAAATTAAAGCTTCTAAATTTTTGAAACATCAAATCCCAAAATTCTCGCCTTTAAAAGTGTTACTTTGAAGTTTCTATTAAATTCAAAGGTACTTGGTTACTTAACATTTTATCTTTCTAGACTTGCATCTTTACAACTCTTTGAATTTAAATTATTCTCCAAACCTAAAGGGGAAAACTTACAAATTCTAAGTTTAAAACTTATTTCTCTTTTCCATTTAAATACCTTTACAGCTTTCTAAAAAAACTTTTTGGTTTTTTAAATTTAACTGTTTACTAAGTTTTTCTCTTCCAAAAACTTATTTACTTTTTCACCAAACCATTTTTCTTTAAAACATGCTTTGCTTGTCCTTAAAACATTTTTTTCTTGACTTCCAAAAACGTCCTCACATGTTTTCAAAACATCTTCTTTTCATAGATTTTCAAAATTTCAAATTTACAAAAACTGGAGTAGATAAGAACAATTATTTTATCAAAAATCCTTTATCTTTCTTACTCTTCCAATTACCTAACTTTGGAGGAGTTTCTAACTTACTACAAATGGAGACTTTCTACAAAGGCAAGCAACCAATGCGCATAATCAATGGAAAAATATGAAATTTCCATTGTTTAGCTTTCCTACTGAAGCTCTCTATAATATCCTTCCTAACTAACATTGTCCCTAATTATTACACTTCTTATTACACCTAATGATTTTATACCTTAATGTATTGGAACTAATTTCTCTTATGAGAAACCATTAATGCTAAAACCTTCTATGAAACCTTTAAAAGAGGATTTCATGTTTATGTGAAATTATAAGGAACTTATTTTATAATTTATCGAAATAGGCTATACAAAATATGGTACTTTCCATACCTTGTACATCTCTTTCACATATTCCTTATAACTTGCACAAAACATCTTTATTTGTGATTTGGTTTCATAGAAAATTATATCATTATTCATTTCATTCCAATAGATTAAAGTATGTTTAATCTATATTCACTTACAATAGACATTTCCTACGAAATTTATTAATTTCCTAATATTTAACTTACATCTTTTTTTCTTCTTCAGAAGAAGTCATTTTCAAAATTGTTTTAATATCTTCATAACTAGAAAACATTTCCATATACTTATTTAAATAATAAGCATACTTACAAACCACTTTATTTATATACTTAGAAATTATCTTCAAAACACATTTTTATTTAGGTCAAAACAAATGTTGCGTAAAACACCGTTACTACAACCCAAAAATACTAGTATATGGATTCAATTAAAATGAATATTAATAAATCCCATATGCTATGTAAAAACATTTCCTTTGGGAGTCACCTATTATAACAATAGTGTCATAGTCTATGCTTCCTTTATTTTTCATGAAAACATCTATTACAACAATAAATGTTGTAACATATGCTTTCGATTCTTAACACACTCTAGGTTTTTATATTTAAAATCTTTGTTTACCTACAAAGAAACTAGCGAGCCTTGGAAATAAAGTGGATTTTCACTTCCTCATTCATATTAACAATATATTTTTCAACTTTTCAATTCCAAAAGTTTCATTTTATTGGGTTAGACATAAAGTGGATTTTCTTCTTACTGCCCTAGGAATACCCTTCCTAAGCCTTGGAAATCTCATTTCCTTACTAAAATCTCTTATTCCTTCTAAAATAAAAATACTCTCCCTACTATCCCTAGGGAACTTTTCTCAAACATATAGATACCAATCTTCTCTCGAAACATAGCTTATTGTACACTATAAATCGGCAATAACATAGGGCTCAACATCCTTGGGTCATCCCTAACCCAACTAGCAAACTATGCACAAATATACTTCTAAAAACTTTCCATATGTTAAAATCTATAATTGGGAACTATTTGGATTTTAGTACATAATATATTTATATTTTATTCAAAAATACAAATACGTTCACTCATATTTCCTAATTTACTTAGGATCTACTAACCTAAGCTCTGATACCAAATGTAATAACCCGAATTCTGGTGTGTCTAGATTTTTCGCAAAATTGCTAAAATCCAAGCCCACTGAAGTCCAAGTTGGGTATCTGGTATCTTGCAAATAGGCAAAGATAAATATCTGTAACGACCCCACCGCTATGCCCAGATTAGCAAAGAACATTACAAATAATGTCGTTTGCTAATCCGGAGAATACAGCTTGTTAAGGGTGATGGAATGTGAATATATCTTTATACTGACACGTCATTTATACCTTTTCACTTAATATTTGAACTCAATTTGACGTGTAAAATATTAATACAAAGTAATAGACATACCGGTTTCTCAGAATCAGAACAATATATCATATAACTAACAGTCACAGATCACAGCAGAATAGATCTCAACTTACACATATACAAATTTTGAGTTTACAAAATGAAATACTAAACTCGATTATTATACAAGTTTAATAATTCTCTAATCTCAATTGTACATCTTATAAACATATTCACAAATTTCCTTAATGAGTTAAACTAAAATGTCAAAAGTGTTTATCTCCTTGCTAGTCCAAACATCCAACGGTCAACTTGTCCCATAACCTGAAAAGTCTCGGCCTGACCCGAGCAAAATAACACCTGGGTCAGACTATCTCTAAATATCCAATAGGGTGAGAATAGAATATAACACAAGAATAAACAACATATAAGTAAATACAGATGTCCATGAAATAACGAGTCACGAGAATTAATTTAACTTAGAGTTCATTACAAGGCACATGGTTATACATTGAAGTCACAAACACATATTAATCACTAAACACTAAATTCACAGAACAAAACACAATATCTCTAAGCATGCAAATATCAATGATTAACTCAAAACAGGGTTACAAGTTAAGTAAAAAATAAGAACTAGTCATTAAACACAAAATAACAGAATTAACTTAACATCCATCACAAGACACAAGAACATATGTTTATTTCACAAACACATGGCACAAGAATATATATTTATTTCACAAACACAAGACACGAGAATATATATTTATTTCATGAACATAGAATAGTTATAGAATCCAAGAGATCTTAATCCAAACCGATCGTAATGATCGTCCAAAACAATCGCAATGATTATACTCAAAACCTATGGCAAACAAACAAACAAATTGGTATCACTCGAACCGATCCGATACCAAGGATCGTACTCAGACCGGGAATACAAAATCACAGAATGATCTCAAGGATAGTCCATACCGATCAAGTTGATCGTAGAAACCATGACTCGATAAATCTACGTTTATTTAGTATTATTATATTATTATGTTCGAAAAGAAATCCATGAATAAACTTCTTAAGGATCTAGCGGCCACTTGCCGCACACCAAAATAGAGTAAACTCTAAAGTGCCAAATACTATCACCTTCAGTAACCACTAGAATTTAACCAATATGTCCCATACCATATGGTGAAATTCAAGTATTTACTTAAAGTTAGTAAATATCACTTATTAGGATATCACTGGAAAACCTGGACTACATTCCCTTAAGGATCTAGCAACCACTTGTCACACATCAGATGAGAATACAACTCTGAAGTGTTAAGTACTTTCCCAATTCGATCACAAAGACTTAACCCAAGCAACTCATACTACCCGGTGAAATTCATGTATTCGCCAACGAGTTAGTAAATTCCACTCAAACATTCTATTCAATGAGTTATACCATAATCAATAAATTGTTATTCGAAAGCATTTAAACCAATCAATAACGGTATATCGATTATTAGTACTCCCCACATTATAGAACTAAGATTCTCAACACATTTATTTAATTTGTCACTTATCAAAATATTCCATTATTCTAAATTATTCCAAAAGTATTTATTTTACAAAACAAGGTTTTTCATATTCCAAAATCACATTGATTCCTTAAATTCCATAAGTATATAAGGTTATACACCATATTCCAAAAGCTACTTATAAAGTATCCATTTATTCGTGAATCCATAAATCCATTTTCAAAACAAAATTAGTATTATAATTGATTAGTTAAAAATCCCTTACACTGGTATTTCCCAAAAACCAAAATTCCAAATCCGTAAAATCATCTCTATATTTAATTACTAGAATATACTACATTTATATAAAACAACTTAAGTTTATGCTTCCAAATCTGTGCTTCCAAATCCCATAATAAATAAGTCCATTTATCATGATAAAACCATTTTATTAGTAATACTTTATATTCATGTAAAACTTTGTAAAATCATTTATAAAAAAAATTGTTTGGAAAACAAGTTGGAATCCATATAATTTTAATACACTAATTTTATATAATTTCTTATTTAAATACATACATATATTAATATCATGCCAAAACTCAATTTAAATTAAATCCATAGACTTAATGAATTTAAACTCAGGATTTACACTTGAAAGGTCAACCGGAAGCCAACAAAAACCAAGCACTAAAATCTTCGAACAAACAACAAAACACTTTTCACAAAACAACCCAATTCAGATTTTCAGTTTTGAAGTGTAATTTAGACCCATTAAACCTCAGTATTTTCTAAAACTTAAAATATAAAAGTTTTTCCTTAAAGTCTCAACTTTCTAGCAAAAAAAGTTTGGTCAATTTTGATTTATGAGTAAAAAGTTATGGCTATTTTAATTTCAGATTTTTACGCAGCAAATACAAAAGACAGAGCGACACTATTTGATTCTAACTCAGTTCAGACCACTTAAACTATAGAATTTCAATAAGTTATTAAAATATAACTTGTAGCTAACTGAATAACCTTTCTACCAAGGAAATTTGAGTCGATTTGGATTATTTTTCACCAAGATATTGCTATTTTACTGCAGCAATTTTTTACACTAAATTTTCAGCAAACAATCAAATGATCATCCAAATTCAAGCAACCAACTTACAACCAAATTTAAAGCAATTCAATCATCAAATCATTCGTTTCAATTCAAACAACAACTAATAATTATACATATGGATTAGAGATAGTAAGTGGGAGTTTTAAATAACTCACCTTTTAACTTCCTATAGCTTGCTAAATCACCAAATAAGCCTTGTTAAACCCCCACCTTCACCAAAATCACCTAATAACTCAAAAACCCAAACAAACATATCAGCACTTGAATCAAAAAATGGAATAAAAATCATTCTTTTATGTTTCTAAAAGGTAGATATAGGGTTTAAAATACTTACTTATCACTATAGACCAAAAATCCATTGATTTGCATTTGAATTTGTTGATTTTTAGAAACTAGGGTTTAATATTGAGGAGGAGAATGTTTTGTTTCTTATTTCAATCTAAATGAATAAACATGAATTACCAGAGAAAGAGGGTTTTCTCTTAAGGTAAACTTGTTGTTGGGCTTGGGCTTGCAATTGAATTCAATAAGAAAAATAAATGTTACTAATTTCTATAGTTTGTTTTACATATCATAACTCACTAGTTTACACTAAACAATCTTTTACAAAATCACAAAATTAATTTCTCCATTTATCAAAACCAATTAACAATTTAAAAATTACATTTCAACAACAATTCTCAATATTAACACTTTACTCCAAACACCAAATTTAAATAATTTTTCAATCATATTTCAAATTTAAATTGAAATCCTTTTTAAGAAATGAAACTCATTTCTTAAATAAATCAAATCAATTATCCTCAAAACTAAATTTAATTTTCACAATTAAATTTCAAAAATCACAATTTGGCTTAAATTTTCCCTAATTAAATTTAATTAATTAAGTAGTTAACACCAGGGTTGTTACAATATCAGAGCTCAAATAAATATCTCACAGCGGAACTGACTAAAATACAATAGTAAGTAAATACTCACCAAGGTAATAACACTTTCTAAACAAGTATCACAAAGCTGGAAAAATCTCTGCCTTCTATCTAACCTGCGGGATGTTATGAGGAGGTGGTCAGAACTAAAGTTCCAGTAAATGGACAAATTATACACTTCTAAGCATAATTCTACATGTACCGTTCTATTTTCATTTTCTTTTATATTAGGTTTATAATACTCTCGTCTCTGTGCGTGAATCGTATCCATCTACCCCTAGTAGATTAAGACCTAATAACCAATATATATGTAGCTACATGCCCAAAGACCGCATCGGTCCTAGGTACCACCCATAGTACCTTCCGTATCCTCCTCGAAAAGGACTCCATCATCTTGCTCCTAGAGAGTTCTATAACAACATCTATAAAGGACAGCTTCGTGAGGCTTACAATACAGATGTTCCATCGTCTACTATGAAAACATAAAACTGCGTCCGCACTAGCTTATACTAGTGCTCGGACATCCACAATGTACCACCCTGTGCGTACCTTGAAGACTATACGTAATCGTTCTGTCTACTCCCTGAATCCCGACAACAAGGTCTACCTTGTACGGAACTCAGTCAGGGATTTTCTATATCTATAAAGGTCCGCTTCGTTAGGCCTACAATACAGATATTCTACTTGGTCTGTCTCTTTTTTCATCGTGGCTATGGCCCCACGCAGCCCCCCCTCAACTAATTGAAAGACCTCTCAAGAGCTAAGTGGATGTGCCCTATGGCAAACAATCTAAACATCCAATTGGCTGCGCCCCTCATCCAATGTCTCGATAGTAAAAGAATCATTGGCCTGTTGGTAAAACTCTAGTCTTTCCTGAACTCGCTCTGATTGATGATGGCTTGATCTCCGCATGCGACTATCCTTTTGGCTCATGTCCACTAAAACCTACTCGTAACTAGGAGTATGGTATCATACGAATATCCTACTCCATCATCAACCTTTTGACTGCCTACAAAGGTCCGCTTCGTTAGCCTTCAATGCAAAAGCAGTCAAGGCATACTCTCTTGATGGAACACCTACAGACCTGCCTCCGGGGGTGCAGCTTCGTTAAGCCTACCCCAGAGGGCCATCCTAGAGTATCCTCACGTCCCGTTGAAGTCTTGTACTTCATTCTAACCCGAACTAACTAAGTTGGACGTGCTCTTTCTGTACTAAAATCTACGATGAACCGCTTCGTTAGGCTCTTTATCTAGATTCTCTTTCGGGCTGCTCCAAATGCACCTTACCATTTTATTATACCCTACATCTAATCTTTTACTATGCATTTAGTTTACTTTTCTTATTCTGTTGGCTACTTATTTACCATAATCAGCAAGCCCAGCCCCACCTATGTGTGAGACCATCAGTCATAGACCTAAAAGAGAATGCTGCCGGTACGGGCCATTTCTATTATTTTGCTTATTAACTTAATCCAAGATCTAAGTTTGATAAAATAAGCCTCTTCTATTTCTTTCTTTTTAATTATAACCTACTTGTTAAAATTATACTTGCAATTGTCATTTTTATATTCTTTTTTTTCTTTTATAACCTACATGTTATAAATGTAATTGCAAGTGTCTATTTTCTATTCTAGTTTGTCTTCTTTTATTATAATACTAAATTTTCTTTAGTTCTCTTATATTATATGACAGTCTTAGCTTGGGACTACGTCCAACTGTCACAAATTACTTATCATAATAACCGTTTTACTTTTTATTCTACTATCTGCGTAGTAAATGCAGATCTAGTCACATATTTTGTTTATTGTTTCTAGTCTTGTCACTTAATCATTTCCTCTTCTTTAATTTCTTTAATGCTTCACGTTATTTTCTTTTATTCTAGGAAGTAGTTCTATTCTATTTGGTTGGTTACAAAAAATATGCTAACAACTCATTTCCATATTTTAATACTAAATATGCTATAAACAATAACTCGTAACTGCAAAATATTTCTTTTATTGTTCCTTTAATTATTGGGTAATGCAAAATACAGTAATGTCTCTATTTTGCACTAATTCCATTTTTCTTGCTTTTATTCTTGCAATTACATTTGTCGTTGTTCTTACAATATTAAATTATGGAAATGTATTACCTTTTCTAAACCAACCAACTAATCTATTGCTAACTTCCAAATCAAGTTATTATATTTTCCTCTTTTTAATTCATTTTTCCCATTTTAACATAATTTACTGTAAATTTCTCACTTTTAGGCTTATGCCTTTCTCTACAACTTTTAAGCATTATATTACTTATATTTAATTGGATTCCTTTCTTTATCCAGATAAATAACATTTAAATATAAGTACACTTCTCTTATAAAATTTACAGTTTCAACATAACTAATTAGTAGAACTAATTACTGAAATAAATGCTGAATTAAATATTTAACGGGAATCTAACGATATTATATATCATAAACATAAAAGAGATATAATTTAAATCCATTCACCTGTCGTCCTTAGCTTTGATCCATGGCCTTCCTGGATCCCCTTCTAAGGGGTTTAATATTTTTATTAAAAAGATATTCTCCCTAAAAATATTTTCTATTTAGGGTTCAACCTCAGGCAATGAACCCAATTAGGAGAAAATCTGATTGTGGGAAAATAGCTAGGCCTAGGGTCCTATTTATAGTGGTGTTTGGGGATCAGACCGTTGGATTTTTGGATTGAATCTGGTACAAACATGTCACAGGCTCACTGCGAATCGTTGGATCCAGGAAACAACGCTCGAGATTGCACGAAAATAAAATTATTAAACGTTAACTTTTAACCGTTGCCTATTCATTCTAATTAATTTCCATCAATTGCAACTTTAATTCCCTTTATAACACATGTTTATTTTGAAATTCAAACGTTGCTAATTAATGTAAATTAATTTCCTTTAATGGTTGATTTGATTAACATTACCTACTAATGTTAATTAATTACCTCTAATTGCCCATGTCAATTAATTTCCTTTATGACGCGCGTCTATTTTGAAATTCAAACGCGCGTTATTTCTGGAATTTATACGCGCATATATTTATAAACAAGTATATTCATGCACATTTACATGTATAATTATTTTTCGATACGGAACTTCGAATGTCAATAACTTTTTCATACGAAGTCCGTTCGAGGCATATTATATATGTAAATTAATTAGAAAATCACCACGAACACAATGGTATAAGTTTCGAGGCCATATTCTGACAATTCCAAAAATTCTTATTTTCACCGTTTATAATTTTTTTGGTTATTTAATTATCTAAAAATGCGGGATGTTACAAACTCAACCCTGGTTCTTTAGAAAATAAGCAGTCAAAGATAAGAGTGAAGATCACCTCCTAACCATTTATGGACGGATAATCTTATTATTTGTCCTAGGAAAATGAAAGGAGATTTATACGTATAGTACTGCATCATCGAAGATGAAAGTGCCATATAACTCACTTGTTTCTCCTAGATATTTCCAAAGTTACGTTTTTGGGTCCATATCTGATAGTTGGTTATTTAACTATCAAATAAACAAACAACAACTAATTTCATTTGAGATTTATTTATCCATAGCAACAACTAAGCCTCAAAACAAATTTTTATTTGACAAATCTCTTTTCAAAATAATTGTCTAAAACATTCATATACTCATATCTCTGACATAAGTATACCCACAAAACATTTTCGAATAACTTCTTACTTCCAAATCTTGTTAAATAGGATTAAATAAATGTTTTTTAAATTGGAGGTAAGGACAACCCTAAACACTATTTGCTCGGTGCTAAGCATGGAATGGATGTTCCATATCACCATTTTTAAAAGATCAATTTAGAGAAACCCAGATCTCAAATTCATTTTTTATATTTCTTTCGATAAATCCTATTTAATCAAATTTATTTCATTTATGAAACCTCTTTTAATTGAAATCCAAATCCATTTTAGGATCCTTTCCAAACTTCCAAATTCATTTATAAACCCTTTAATAAATATTCAAAATCATTTATAATAATTGCCTTTATAAACATCCAAAACTTTTTATATAAATTTCTTATAAATATCCAAACCTTTTTATAAACTCCCTTTATGAATATCCGAATCATTTTCTAAAACTTCCTTTTACAAATACCCCAAATCACGGGTTAGGAGTTGCGTATGATACTACTGATAAAGTGTTATCTATTACTTGCGGGCCTATGATTAGTTTAGCTTTTCTCAACGTCAAAATCCCAAGGCAAGCAAGTCCTAACACCCATTAAAGAAATCAAAATATTTCCATGTTTTTCTTAGGGTTTTGAGAAACATAAAAATCTAGTGGGAGCCATATTAGAAAAATAAAAGGTTACATTTAACCTTTCTAATATTATAAGAACATTTGCTATATAAGGTTAAAACAATCTACATCGATAAATTTGTGCAACTAATATAATTAATAAAATGTTTATCAATTAGAATATACAATTGAACTAAATAAAATACTAACAAAGAATATAAGATATATTTACCTCTAAATCCTTTGGCATGTTTTCTGTAATGACTCGAAATTTTTGACCCCGAAAATTCGACACTAATATGTTCACTGTAGAAGTGCCGAGCAATCAAACGCCAGAAATTCCAGATTTCTTAGGGTTACGAAGAAAAGAGGTAGAAGAAGAACAGAAAACAAAAACACAGAATCTCACATTTCGCAGCGGATCAAAATATAATATACAAATAGTAGCATTTACACAAAGAAAGCTACAAATGCCAATTTACATACAATATATCAGAGTACAACCAAACTGGACAATTGTAACAACTTGTCCCAGAAAACAATCAATACAACTCCAATACACAGCGGAATATACTCCATACGTTCCTGCCTTCCAGCTCGCCACCTGAGCTCCAGAACGTCCTAACCTAAAAATCTGTAATAATTGGTCTTACCCGAGCATTACAATAAAGTAACACCCGGGTCAGGCTGGAAACCAACGAGAGTAAACTCATTTAATATGAAATACTAAGTTATAAAACTTATTTGAAAACCCGGGGTAACTCGTACCTCATTACGAGTTCTTAACTTGTTATAGTCAATCACTTATTACAAAATAATATCTAAGAACCGTTACTCTGTTTAAATGGCCATGTTACTTAATTTATTCCATTCCAGCCTATTTGATTCTAAAATCAAATCTCTAAAGAATTATTGTAGTTACTAATCGAAGTGGTTCCGGATATTGTTGATATCCGACTCCGATCTCTTCGAATTCAATACCATCCTTTAAGCCAGGTTGTTTAAGGAAAACAATTCAGTTTAAATTCAGAATTTCATACTCATATAGTATTTCATCATAGATATCTAATTAAATAAATGATTCACATTATTAACAGATCAATCCAGAGATTTCACATTACAGAGCATCACAAATTATTAGACTAGAGATATTAATCAATCCAAGTATTCGATATAATTTAATCTTTCATAAGCAAGATAACTTGGTCACACCAGTTCTAATTAATTTAATTAACAGAACTAAATTAATTACTTTTAAATCCTGCTTAATTAATATTAATTAATTACAAACCATTTATTATTAATTAATTATTGACATTAATTAATTATCCTTCAATTACCTAAGACCTTAAATTAATTAAAGATAAACCACTTAATTAATTATAAGTTAAACCATTTATCTTAATCATTTTACTTAGTTATTATTTATGTTTTACTTAATAAACCTTTGGAATTAATTTATAATTAACCCATGAAATAACTTAAGACCTTAAAATTAATTAATAGTTGAAAGCATCCCACCTTTTTTAATTAACCACTTAATTATACCATTAAATTTTATTTTAATAAACTTAAGAATTAAATAAAATAAGGACATATAATAAAATACTTTAAACTTAATCAATTAAAATAATTTATTTTAAACCTTTAACTACCCCAAAACTTAAATAAAACATTTATTATTTAAAAGATTTAGTTAAGAAAATTGTTTAAACTTGTTTTACATTTAACTTTTTAAAAGCTTGGTTAAAAACAATTTTCCCTTCCTAAAAACACACGGGTCAGGCTCAAGCAATCCCGATCCATCACTCGAGCCCATCTCCATCTTTCCCGACCCCTTCCTTTTTTCTTTTTTGTTTGTTTTAAACTTTGCTTTGTTTTAAAATTCTAAAACTGCAGCATAGTTAAAACACTCGCGTACACACTCGAAAGCAAACCCGAGCCAAAACAAATCTTCCCCGAGTCCAAACCCGAGTCACATCCTTCTTCTCCAAACTACAGCAACAACCCTTACTCACTGATACACGCAGACACACGTACACGTGCACAGACAAACGCCAACGTTCTGATCAACGATGCCATCGCCGGCAAGTTGACTTCGACCACCTCCCTCGATTCCGACCACCAGTTCCTCGAATCAAACACGAATTCGAAAACAAGCTACCATGAAGATCCACTGGAACGAACCCGATCATCCAAGAACTTCTACGTGCCGCCGCCTCAAATCACTAGAGTCTTCGAAACTCCGACCAAAGCTTCGCCGTAGACCCACGTACCTATTCCCCTTGCTCCGGTCCAGTCTGATGCACCCACGACTTCGAAATTGCCTCGCCAACCACATCGTCTCAAGCAGGGTCTTAAACCCTAAAATGCCATCGCCAAGCCACCACGATGATCGATAAACCCAGTCACCATTTTTCCTAAAACTCCCTACCCACGAGCATGCTTCAGCAACGACCCCGAGACTCCACACTTCGCCGGTCGCCAGAAAATGCCAAAATCCCAATTCCCGTTCATCTCACCATATCTCGATCCATACACACTTAAAAATTTAGATATTACCATTAAAAATCATCATTTTCAAAATCGAATTAGATTATATGAACAAAACTCGAGATTAAAATACTTTAATTTCTAACTTGATTGTTCATTACTATAATTTTCTTGATTTTAAAGTAATTTCTCAATATATCCACTTGAAATCATTTTTAAAAATCGAATCTGGTTTACACTATCATATTTCATTTAAAGATCAAATCCTAAAAGTGATTGGAAAAGGAGAATTTGATTTTTTTAGCTTATTTAACCTATTGGAAATAAAAACAGAGGCATTCATACTCATCTCAGGCATGCACACAGTATTACATGCATATACCAGGCAAATCTCAATTATATATATCCATGCAAACAATAGACAAGCCATTTCTATCATCAATCACCACATGCACAAGTAATAAAGAGATTTTTAGCATTGAAAGTTTAGTTTACTCACCTGTATTTAGAAAACAGAGAACATAGCTTATTTTCTTTGCTCTGGAACTAACTGTTGATTTTGATCTACAACTTGATTGTTGATTTGAAACTGATCTTGAATTTGCTTGCTTACTTGAAAAACTTGAATCTATATTTGCTTTAGATCAGGTTGAAACTTGGAAAAACTGTTGTTGTCTATTTTGATTTTTCTTTTGGTTTTAGTTTTAAAAATGAAAGAAGATGAGAGAAAAAGTGTAAAAAGCTTTTGAACTGAAAAAAAAAACAGGTTTCTCTCAAAACACCTTATTGTATATAACTTTATTTATCCCAAATCAAATATTCAAGTTTGATTACCCTTATAAAGTTATTTACCACCTTACTTACTCTTCATAAGGTGAATCTAAATTATAGAGATATCCAACCTCCACTTTATTCATCATATATTTCTCAAAATATACTTTTCCATTTTAAAATCATTTTTCAATAGTTTTTTAATAGTGTAACTCGGTGTCACTGCGATCTACTGCGCACAACAACCATTCTTAAGGGAAAAACTTGACCGCGTTTATGTGCGGTGAGTCTTACGAGATACCTTTAATTTCCAAATGTTTTCATGTTAAACAAACTTAAACCGTTTACTCACACCAGACCCATGTCTGACCCAAAGTTTATTTTTTATTTTTCTTAAACTCTTGGGTACTCAAATTTTTATGAGTAGCCAAGTGATAAGGTCAGCTTTGACGAATTTTGGAAGGACCCGGAGCTGGAGACTTGGCGTACCTATATATATCTATTTCCGCTGTGTTAGTGTCGCTGTGTTGTATTTTGGGTTGTAATGTATCGATAGGTCATCACGACTATCTTGGTTGATGTTGTGTAACTGTGTAACTCTGATGTATGATGAATACTATGTAATATCTGTGTGATATAATATATTTTCCATTTCCACTGTGAGATTCTGATATTGTTTAGTTCTTTCTTTTCTATCTATTCATTTTCTACCTATTTCTTTCTTAATGATGATACGTCTTTCTGTGGAATGAAAGGTGGGTCGTCACAGTTGGTATCAGAGTGCTAAGTTGAGATAATACCTAAGCTTTGGAGTGATATCTATCTTGAGAGAGCGTACTTGTAATTTTTATATATAACTATATACACCTATCTTAATTGTTGGGTTACCTGTCCAGGTTGCCAACATGAGTTCTAGGGGAACAATAGAGAAATTTAATCTTACCCCTAGTATCTTAAACCGTCCTATTTTTGTATCTAATCCTATAGGGGGAGTGACTAAGCTAGGCATGATCTGTAAAGATCTAAAAATTTCTTATCTATCCCATAGTTTTTTGTGCGACCCATTTGTGTTGGATTTTAAAGGATTTAACCTTATTTTGGGAATGGATTGGTTAGACAAGCATAATGTTGTTCTGGCTTGTGAAGAGAGAACTGTGTCATTGGAAACTGAACTAGGAAGGATTGCAAAAGTGACTTGCGATAGTTCAGGAATTCACCTGGGTAGTCTTTTGCATGGGATCGCGGTGACTCAAGAAGAAGTAGGAACCATCGAAGTTGTCAGAGACTTTCCGGACGTCTTTGAAGAAGTCAAAGGTTTGCCTCCGCATCGGGAGATTGAGTTCCATATTGACTTAGTTCCAGGAGCAATACCGGTGGTTCAACCAAGTAGAAGGATGGCTCCTAGAGAGAGAGAGAGAGGAAATGGTGAAGCAGACTCAAGATTTCTTGGAGAAAGGATTGATTCGACCTAGTTTTTCTAGCTGGGGTTCTACTGTAGTCTTTGTGACCAAATCGGATGGGTCATTAAGATTCTGTGTGGACTATCGGGAGTTGAATAAGGTAACTATTAGGAACAAGTATCCTTTGCCCCGTATAGACGATCTTTTTGATCAACTTCATGGAGCTTCTGTTTTCTCTCAGTTGGATCTAGCTTCGGGTTTCCACCAGCTAAGGGTAGCTGAAGACAGTATACCCTTGACTACGTTCAGAGGACCCAACTGTTTTTATGAGTGGCTGGTTATGCCTTTTGGGTTAACCAACGCTCCAGCTTATTTTTTGGATCTGATGAACCGTGTCTTTCGAGATGTGCTGAACAAGTTTGTACTTGTGTTCATTGACGACATTCTCATCTACTCCAAATCAGAGGAAGAACACAAGCGACATTTGGGAATAGTATTGGAAACTTTAAGGAGACATGTCCTGAAGGCTAAGTTTTCGAAGTGCCATTTCTAGAAGTCGGAAGTGAGATTTTTGGGGCACATCGTATCTGGAGGAGGTATTTCTGTGGATTCGGCCAAGGTAGCAACTATTCAAGAGTGGAAGCAACCGCAGACTCCTATGGAAGTCCGCAGTTTTCTTGGTTTGGTAGGGTACTATAGGAAATTTATCAAGGACTACTCTAAGATTTCTTCGCACTTGACCAAATTGACTAAGAAAGGAGAAAAGTTCAAATGGACTCCTGAGTGTGAAGAAGCTTTTTTGGATCTGAAGGCGAGATTGACTAGTGCACCTGTTTTGGCTATTCCAGATGGAAATAGTAAGTTTGAAGTCTACACGGATGCTTATGGAGTAGGGCTGGGTGCTGTGCTGATGCAGAATGGAAAGGTGATTGCGTACGCGAGTAGGCAGTTGAAGCCGCATGAGAAGAATTACGCTACGCATGATTTGGAATTGCTAGCTATCGTCTTTGCTCTGAAGATATGGAGACATTATCTATTGGGAGAGAAGTTCGAGCTTTTCACTGATCATAAACCCTTGAAGTATCTTTTCTCCCAGAAGGATCTGAATTTGAGGCAGCAGAGATGGGTGGAATTTTTGGCATCTTATGATCTGGATATTCTCTATACTCCAGGAAAAGCGAATGTAGTGGCAGATGCTTTGAGTAGAAATGCAGTTTTGGCTATTTTGGAAGTTATTCCGTCTCTACAGGAAAGGATCATAAGTAGTCAGATAAAGGACAGAACTTTTGAGGAATTAATCCTTGGAGCTAAGGAAGGTCGATATTCGGATTTCAAGATAGACGATCGAGAAGCTTTGAGGATCAATGGACGTTTGTGTGTGCCAGATGTGGATAGACTGGGGCATGAAGCTTTGTTGGAAGGTCAGAAATCTAGATTGAGTATTCATCCGGGGATCTCAAAGATGTACAGAGATTTGAAAAGAGTTTTCTGGTGGCCGGGCATGAAGAAGGATATTGCTACTTTCGTCAATGGATGTGCAATCTATCAACAAGTGAAGGGTGATCAGCAGAAGACCGCGGGATTGTTGCAGCCTCTGGAAGTCCCAAAATGGAAATGGGAAATGATATCGATGGATTTCGTCGACGGGTTGCCAAGGACTAGAAAAAGGAATGAAGGAGTGTGGGTAATCATAGACCGGCTGACCAAAAGCGCCTAATTTATTCCAGTTAAGGCAACCAGAACTGCAGCGTCTTTAGTGGAGATTTTCTTGAAGGAGATCGTCAGGTTGCACTGAGTTCCCGTCAGCATAGTTAGTGACCGTGATCCAATCTTTACTAGTAAATTTTGGGAAGCTTTGCAAGTAGCTCTTGGAACGAGGTTGAATTTAAGTACAGCCTATCATCCCCAGACCGATGGACAAACGGAAAGGCTGAATCATATTCTTGAGGATATGTTGAGAGCTTGTATTCTGGATTTTGGTGGATCTTGGGAAGACCATCTGCATTTGGTAGAATTCTCGTACAATAATAGTTATCAGAAAAGTATTAAGATGGCACCGTACGAAGCTTTGTACGGAAGACCCTGTAGATCATCGCCTTGTTGGGTAGAATTCGGAGATCGTCTTGTTCTTGGTCCAGATTTGATTCGAGAGGCATATGCGAAGGTGGAGCTGATCAAGAAGAGGATGAAGGCAGCCCAGGATCGTCAGAAGAAGTATGCAGATAAGAGACGAAGGCAATTGGAATTTGAGATTGGAGATTTGGTATTTGTTAAAGTTTCTCCGATCAAAGGAGCGATCAGATTTGGTAAGACTGGGAAGCTAGCTCCGAGGTATATTGGACTGTTCCGTGTGCTCGAGAGAATTGGTGCTTTGGCCAACAGGATTGAATTGCCAGACCGGATGGCTGGGATTCACAATGTTTTTGACATATCTCATCTGAGGAAGTACGTGCACGACCCATCTCTAGTTGTAGAACCAGCAGTTCATGAGGATTTGGAAGTCGAACCGGACTTAACTGTGGTCAGGCATCCAGTCCGGATAGTTGATCAAGATGAGAAGCAGCTCAGGAATAAAGTGGTGAAGCTAGTTAAGGTTCAGTGGAGCGAGGATCCCAGAGATTGTACCTGGGAAACTCTAGATAGTATTAGGAAGTCCTATCCAGAATTGTGTCAGGATAGTTAGATTTGTTTGTTTGAATAAATTGGTTGCTATGATTGTTAATATATGGATGATGTATGCTTTATTGTTTGAATAAAAGTTTTGTTGGATTATTAAAATTATCTTTGCTTTTTCGAGGACGAAATTCTTTTAAGGGGGAAGGAATGTGATAACTCGTAAAGGAAAAACTTGTCCGTGTTTATTTGCGGAGAGTCTTACGAGATACCTTTCTGTTAATTGTTTTTCTAGTTAAATCAAGTGCAGATTCAAATTCAACTAGAAACAAAGCAAGATCAAATTCCAGTTTTCAAAATCTAGTTCAACCTATTCCAGGCTTCTCTGTTCATTTCAACTGTGATAAACATTTTTCTTAAAGGTTTAAGTTAATAAAATCTGATGCATGTGAATATCCTGGAATGTATGATATGTAATATGCTTTGCATGGCTGTATGAATGTGATTTCCTGTATATATGTATGTGATATAAGTGTTTGCACGATTGTTTAATATGAATTTCATGTATATATATATATATATATATATGTTTATATGGGTATGCATGTCTGTATACAAAATGAATGCTCTGTTCTAATTCTATAGGTTTTAAACTTGATCAAAAATCAAATTCTTCTTCCCTGATCTTCTTTAGGTTTTGATTTATAAACAAAATCTGTTTGAATAAACAAGATTTAGGTTTTAAAAATATTTTCAAGTAAAATATAAGGTGGTTTTTAACTGGAAGGAAGAAGAACAGTAAAAATTTAATCAAGTCAGAAATTTAGTTATTTGAATTTTGGTTTTTTGTTTATATCAACAGATTCGTATTTAAGAACTATGATTTTTAAAATAGAAATCAAGATTTTTAGTTTTGATTTGAGGTAGAATTCTCGGGTTGAACGGAGTTTGGGTTTTAGTCGATTTTTGTTGATCGGTGAGGTTTGGGTGGTCGGGGTCGTTGCTGAGGCATGCTTGAGGGTAGGGGGTCTCGGAAAAAATGATTGGTGAATTTTATGATCATCGTGGTGGCGGTGCGGCTTCGTAGTAGGGTTTTAGGACCTATTTTAGTCGACATCATTCTCGGGGCAAGTTCGTCATCAAGGGAGCATCAGACTTGACCAGAGTAGGGGGAATGGAAGCGTGGGTCTTCGGCGAAGCTATGGACAAGGTTTCGTGGTTTTTGGTGGTCGAAGGCATCGAGTCGAGGAGGTTCTGGGTCGATCGGTTTTGTTCCAGTTGTTCCAGATTTGCTCGATTTCGATTTAGCGTTTATGTCAAAGATCTAGGTGGTCGGAATCTAAGGTGGGGTTGTCGTCGACGTTTTGGAGGTGGTAGCGATGACCGGAGTTACAGCATTCATCGGTGCATGTGTTACGTTACAGCGAAATAATTAGAATGTAAGCCAATTAAATGAAGTAAAAAAAAGTAGCAATGGAAAGTAAATAAGTTGGGAAACTTAAAGAAGTTAAAAATTTAAATTGAATCGGAGTGTAATTAAATCTAGTTAAGTAAAAGTGAATTTAAAGATAAGTCTAAGGATGTGATGTTATATATGATAGTGTGTGTGTGTGTGTGTATATATATATATATATATATATATATATTGGAGTGAATGATTTCTCGCATTATATAGCGGATGAGATCCTATGTGTCGCATAATAGCGGATGAGATGATATGACCCCATATACCACGATATTCCACCTCGAAGTGGAATGGGTATTTTAAATTGTTGTGCTAACATATGTGGATGCAGGGAAACAGGTTGGAGGGATCCAACTGGATTCCTCAAAATTATTTAGATTGTTCTAATATTCTGTGATATGATTATTTGATAATCTGTGATAAATTATATTGGTAACTGAAATTATTGGATGCTATGGTTTGATTGAATATATTGGATATACTGAGTTATCAAAAATATATTGATTGGATTTTTAAAGGGAAATAAAAGAGAGAATTCTTAAGTAAAATAATTTTAGAGAAATTGGATAAATTAAAGAATGAATTGGAAAAGGATAAATGTTGATTTTTAAATTCTAATAAATAAATTCCAAGTATGGGAAAGGAGATTTTTGAATAAATGGGAATAAATGAATTTTAAAACTTAAGTGATATTAATTAAAGGAATAAAAGATTTATTTTTAAATTCTGAATTTAAATGGCTTAGGAAGAAATAAAAGAAATTTTTATGAAATTCGTATTTTCAGTTTAAATAAGATTTTAAATCATAATGAAGAAGTTAAATCTGGAATTAATGGATTTTAAATAAATTTGAGTAAGTAAAGGAATTTATTTTAAAATGGAGTTGATTTTGGAAATCGATTTGAAAATTGATTTAGTGTTTGAAACTGTATTTTTAAAAGGAGAATGAGACTATGGAGTTTATAAACTGGGTTTATAAAGTGAAATAAGATATCAGTGGATATTTGGAAGTATAAATTCACGGTGGGAATTTATAAAGGAATGGGTAATTTGTTTTAAAAAAATAAATAGTGATTTATTTTTAAAGTTGTGAAAGAAAAGTGTATTTCTCTAAAAGCCAAGTACGTTTTCAAAGCAGATTTTTAAGTATAAGTTAAAAGTTTTAAAGTTGTTTTAAAAGAATGTTTTTGAGAAATTATTATTTAAGTTGTTTAAAATTTTAAAGGTAAATATTTATTAAATTAGTTATAGTAGTAATTATTTTGAAAGGTTAATTGGTATTATGATTTAAAAAGATAATTATTAATATTTATGTTTATAAAGTAGTATTATTTTAAATATAGTTTGGCTAAAGTTTTATTTGGAAAACTTGTATAGAATTCAATAACCTTTATTTTTAAATCTGTTTTGGCTTAAGTTTTACATGAAAAATTATTATTAAAATTCCATAACTGGTATTATAAATAAGGTGTTTTAAAAGCAAAGGGAAATTGGTTTTGATTTCAGAAGATAAATTTGTATGGCTCGACAAAAAGGTACGGTGATCTAGACCACGTACTGTGACGGGCGGTACCCCAGTAGCCCTGCCATTGTATGGAATCCAATCTCCAATAAGCGCCTGTATGGTTTTGATTGAGCACAACTATGCTGAAACGTGAGATGCAAGCATTTCAGCTAGATTCTATTTTACTTTCTATAGACACTATTATAATATCAGACGAATTTGATAAAAATGTTTTGGTTATCGTAAGGTAAAAACCCGGCATGTTTATTTGTGGCGTGGTCTTACGAGATACCTTGGATTTCAAAGGATTTTGAAAACTTTAATAATCCAATTGAGTGTGTTTTCTCACGCTGGTTTTCCAGACTGACTCGGGTATTGTTTTATTATAATGCTCAGGTCAGACCGAGTATTTTAGAGTACAGATTTTGGGATGGACTGATGTGGAGCTCAGGAGACGAGCTGGATGACGAGGCGTATTTCCATAAATTTATATTTCCGCTGTGTAGTGAAAGCTGTATATTCAGCTTTGGGAGGACAAGATATTATAACCGTCCTGAATTGTGTTGTTGATTTGTATTCTACTCTGATGATGTAATGTATAAACAGATATAGTTCTTTTTGTTTAAAGATCAGTCATTTATCTATTATATATTGTTCCGCTGCGATTGTGATATTCTGATATTGTTTTCTATTCTTCTTCTACCTCCTTCTTCTTTAACCCTAATGATTCAGTTTTTCGGCATCCGATTGTTCGACATTTGATATAGTGAACGTATTGATGTCGATTTTTGGGAGTCGAAAAACCGGGTCGTTACATTTTGGCAGCAATTCCTCTCCTGGAAACTCGAAAACATTCAAATATTACTCTGGAATCTTATTAAAAATATTTATGGAAATATAAACGGGTTTGATAACTTATAAAATCTGAAATTTGTTAGAGTAAAATTTGAAATTTTCTAAAATAGAAAATTTAACTTGGAGGAGAGTTAAAAATTTGAAGTAACTAAGAAAACGAAATAAGTTAGAATGTAAGCCAATTAAATGAAGTAAATAAAAAAAAGTAGCAATGGAAAGTAAATAAGTTGGGAAACTTAAAGAAGTTAAAAATTTAAATTGAATCGGAGTGTAATTAAATCTAGTTAAGTAAAGGTGAATTTAAAGAAATGTCTAAGGAGACTAAGTGAAATGGTTACTTAAATAAAAAGTTACAGTTGTTTTCACTTCTAAACCCATGCAAGTGCCGACTTACAAAACCACTAAAGCATTCGTGCCTCAATCACTTAAGAATTTATTTGTCCGAGATTGTGTACTGTCTATTATGAGTTTCGAACTCTTAAGAAATACAAGAATATGGATATTTGATGCATATTCAATCACATATAAATGTTATATGATGAACGATCATGGTTCATAATGTATAGAACATCAATGAAATTAGTTCATTGGAAGAAAATAAACCATAATGCGAAATGTGTATTTATTCCGATTGATTATAATGAGGATTTCTTTTTTAAATGGTTCGACCTTTTAATTGTATAAGAATGGATGTATAAGAACGAGGAAAGTGAATGTAGAAGAATGGATGTAACTTAGGTTCAATTAGGATGAAGAGAGTGAAAAGTCAACTCTGCTTCATTAAGAAATACCGGAGGTGAGAATTGTATATAATACCAGTAGATACTTAATATGGAACGATGAATGTAATTTTTTATTCCAGTTGTGTTATTCATATAGAAAGTTGTTTTCTATAAAATTCATTTCTACGAATTTAAGATATTTGATCGAAAACTCTCGACTATAAACTAGTTATAGTAAAAGAAATGAACAACCCATAGTAGTTAAATGAAGCTTTGTATTTCATACGCTGTTATAGTAATGGCGGAAATAGAGGGAGCATGCCATGTAATACTCATCAATGGATGCATTATGATATAAAAAATTATTTTTGTAAATATACCAAATATTATTTATGAAATAATGAATAATTTTGTTATTAACCGAAAGTGAATATACTTATTTTATTATATATGAAAGTTTTGAATATTTGTTATGAAATAAATCTATTAGAACAATGGTAATTGTTGCATTAGCTACATAACATATAAGTATCTATAATCTTTTACAATTATTTTTTAATTAATGAAAACACCCATTTAGTGGGAGCAATATAAGAGTTGGTGAACTTTTCAGATTGGTCCATAAAGACGTATTCAGTCAATAGTCCAATGATACCAAAAATGGTTTCATGTATGTCATTTAATTCAAGATGAATTATCAAAAAATAAACATGTGTATTTGATACAAGTGTAGTATTTCTATGATAAGTACATTGAATATAAAATGGAAGTATAATACATAACGTACAAAAGTAATAAGAAAATTTGGTTTGATCAAATAAGTGAGTATATAGGAAAACAGTTCCAAGAGTACCTAAAAACGAATATGATTCAATATCAAAAGTCACTCCTTCTTATGATACAAAATGATGTATTGATAATGAGTAACTGGACTTTGTTGGACAAAGAACGATTGATATTGAGTAAATTTGAGATAACTTCTTTCTGTAAGGTCGTGTACTTAAGAGTAAGAACATAAGGTTAAAATTAATTTCATCTAAGGCATAGTTTATTAGATCATACATTATAAAACCTTATAAGAAACCCCTACATGTCATAGATCGTGGAGTTGACAGTTTGTGTGAGTTAAGAGGCTACACGTAATACTTTGCTTGTAAGGGATCTTGTCTGGACCACCCCAAAGGAGTTTGGGACTGATTAATATTATTGATCAGTTTATGTTACGAACTTAGGTATCATAACTAAAATAGTATCATACATGTATTTAGGTAGTTTATAAAATGTTTATGAATACATATTCCATTGCACCGAGAAACAATTGTTGTTTCAAGAAATGCCGACTTCAAAGTGGAAGAATTTATTAGAAATTATTGGTAGTAAAATGGACTTGGATACGATCCAAAAATAAAACTGATAAAGAAGGATGGAGTAAAATTAACCAAACTAAATAGGCATGAAACATTAGAATGTCTAATGATAAATCTCGCACATCAAAGAGGAATTATGAATTATAAATGTCGAGAAAAGAACTTCCTCGGTCTTCAGTAGGCCATTAAGAGTATTGACTCTACATGTGGTACGATGCGTAAATCTGAAATGATTCCAAGTACATTATCAAAATATGATTTTGGTACCCAAAGGGATATGATCCATCAGCTGCAAAAGTGTCTTCAAGAAGAAGATCAATGTAGTTGGAATATAAGCCACGTTGATAAGAATAACATCGTAAATTTCAATTGGTGAAACTAACATAATAGATTTGTCATTCAACATGCTTTAGTTAATTCAGATTTTACTTATAAAATTTATCACTCAGTATGACTTTAGTTTTGATACATAGATGTTGAAATAAAACTTTTAAATAATGATTTAGGATAGACTATTTGCATATAACAACAAAAATATCTCGTAGTCAGTGGAAGTGATGATCGAGTTTGTGAGTATAGTATATGATCAAAAAATGATACTAAAGTGTTATTCGGTAAGCATCAGAGTTAAGTAAGTACTTTGATGCGGAAATTAAATAATTTGAATTTCATTCAAAATGCGGAGGTAACATGTGTCTATAAGAAAGAATATAAACAGGTACAAAAATATATTTCTAAAACTACAAGTAAATAACAAACTCGTGATTGTTAGCGATGTATTCATGTTAAAATCATATCAGTTTGGTTGTTTAATACTCGACATTGGATTTGAAAATGACATTTTTTATAATCGATATAAAAGGATATTGCCAATGTCTCAAACGATATACGCATGCTCTATATTAAACCATTTAATATCGAGTATGTAAGATAGATTCCTTATGCATTGGCAATAGGAATTATCGTACATGCCATATTGTCTACAACTTCACACATTACTTATGTATTTGATACATAGAACAAATGTCAAATTCGAATTAAGATTACATATATTTTGAGTTTTCTCAAGTATTTATGAAAAACAGAGGATTTTTTATAGGAACAACAAACTCTTTATGAAGAGTGCACAGACCTGAACTTCATTAGTGGTATCGAGTGTTGTATGTTAGTCCTAAATTTATGTTTAAACTTAATTTTAGTGCCTTAATTTAGAATTGTTCCAAATAATAAGTTGTAGCTGGTTCAACCAAAGCTTACTACAGCGTAAGAAGTATAAATAAATGCATAAATTTAAAACTGAGTCGAGGGTGATTCCAAATCTCATGACGTTGTTATATGATAACAATGTGATGATAAAGTTCATTGAAAAACCTAAAGCTTAGTAGAGGCCCACATGATAAAGGTAGTTTATCGACATCGTAGAGAGTTAATTGATGGAGTATATAATTACGACAAAATATCATACGTATTCTCTAAGAGCCCAACCCTATTAGTTTTTAGAAAATCGATTGATGAAATTGGAAAAAGATTTCTAATTGACCCAAAATGCGAGTGGGAAATTGATAGAGTTAGCGATATGCTCGAGGGGGTAAATTATGTAATTTGTTACATATATTTAACTTTATAACCAAACTAGGGTGTTTCTTTCTATTATATACATGTTTAGTGATATAAATAATTAAGTAATTAATTTAAAGTATTTAGATGGAAAATCATTAAATGTACCCGATATGGGAAGCAGCATATGTTGATGAGTGGTTATACAACGGTGGTCCTTATAAGCTAATTGTTTCACACTTCTTACTTGGTGTAGCTTGTTACATGGGTCGTGAATGGGAACTTAGTTTTCATCTGGGTATGCGTCCTTGGATTGCTGTTCCATATTTAGCTCATGTTGCAGCCGCTACTGCTGTTTTCTTTATATGATAATAATTACAAGGTTTTGGAATCATGAAAATTTTATCACATTGAAAATAAATAACATAATTTTTTAAATATTTCTTGTCAAAATGTTTTGAGAAAGGATATTGATTCATTAATTGAGACTAGAGTACATAATGCTCTCCAAATGTTGGGTAGTGTATTCCTCATGGCTGTTAGGGGCACAAAGAGGTTATGTACCAATAGTTATTGGATAACCATGGAATGACTCACTCGAGAGTTCTTTGTTGGTTAATAAAGGTCAAATAGAGTATCTCGAAGTGACGATGTTACACAGTTCCCTCGACTCGACTTAAGAATATCATGAAACTTCAATATGGATATTCCACTTTGGTTATATTTAACTATGGCTGATATCCGTCAAATAATTATAGTTAGGTTCAAGTTGAAGCATTGGAAGTGAAACACTATTCAATAGAGAATTTGTCTCCTCAATTATATAGGGTTAGTATCATGGTCAACTGTAATCAACTCAAAATAAAAGTCTTTGGCCAAAGTGGTACGTTTAATAATATTTGTTATTATTAAACCAAGGTTTTTGTGTTTGGGATTACAAAGTTGAATGTAGACAATGTTGAAATTTTGACTATAACCAAATTCCATAAGTTCTAATATGATATAGTTTAGATGGAGAGAATTTGTGTAAATAATTATTACTACTATGTAACGCTTATAATAAGTAAAATTGAATCTTACCAAAAGATATGTAAGCAATAAATTCAGTCAAATCACACCACTAGTTAAGGTGACATGTGAACATTAATATTTGAATTGTTTGATATTCATCACCGATTGAATTTACCCCTTTGAGTCACACAACCGAAATGATGAATACTCTGAACGACCAAATGATTTAATTACTTTACAATCATTATAGATTAATCAAATTAATTAATCTTTATGTAATATTAATTATTAAATTTTATTTAATTTGTTTGAATGTCATTAGT
Source organism: Allium fistulosum (assembly GCA_030737815.1). Classification (NCBI taxonomy): domain Eukaryota; kingdom Viridiplantae; phylum Streptophyta; class Magnoliopsida; order Asparagales; family Amaryllidaceae; genus Allium; species Allium fistulosum. The sequence continues at coordinate 160,017,685 of CM060905.1, forward strand.
ATTTAATAAAGTGCATATGTAAAAGCTATAAACATGTGCACAAACATACAATGTCACTAGAATGTTTAAATTGGATTTAAATATAACAAATACTAAATGGGTTTTTAAATAAATTAAATGAATTAATATTTTTGAAAAAATAATTATTAAAATTTTATTTGATTTGTTTAAATAGCAATATTACTTAATAAAGTACCTATATAAAATTTATAAACGCATACAGCGACATACGATATTAACAACATTTAAATTGGATTTACATGGGATAACGTGAATGGTATTTTGTTAATTTTGAGGGCCCATATGGCACCATCTATGGCTGGTCATGCACATAGAAGAGGGAGAGAATATTATTGAGATCTAATAAAGAATCAAAGGGGACGATTTTGAGGAAGGAATATGAAAGGTTTTTATCATTCTTTTAAGAGAAATCTCCTTTCATTTCTTTCATTCAATTCATTCTTTCCTAACAAATCATTCTTTCTTACCCTCTTTGTGACGACCCGGAATTTTTGTATATTTGAAATGTGAATATTTAATTTATTTTAAATATTCGAAGGTTAAATTTTAACTTTAATTTCAATTATACAATATTTATTTGGATAATTAATTATTGAATTTAATTATCGGGATTGGGTAAAATATTGAATCTTGATTTTAAGTCTGTTAAAAATAGTTCAAAGGTTCAGAAAATTTATATTGTTAATACTGAAGATGATAGAACTTTTAAAATGGAATTTTAAAGAGTTTTGTTCAGTTTTAAAAATATATCGTTGAAATTGAATTTAAAAATAGTCGTCCGAGGCACAGTCTTGGAATGCGACGAAACCAGTTCTATTGGATCCGTAATATTGTATTATTATTAGATTTCAATTTTCGTAGTGTTTTGAGTTGTCGTGTGATCGTATGGAATGTAAACGCGCTGAAATTAAATCGAAAATTTAATATTATAACTGGTCAATATATCTCCCATCGGTGCTTTTTGCTTTCATTTCTCAACACCTGTAGCAAGCCTATGCAGACCCGCAAGGCAGTTCAAAACACATGTTTCTCTTGGTATAACACGTGTCCTACCTAATAAACACGCGTCTCCTCTAAATATCAAAAATCAGATGGCCGAGCCCACTTTCCTTTCGAAATCATTCGATAGAAAAATGGGGGTGATGCCGCGCGCGAGTGCACACGATAGGTTGACAACGGCGACAGCAAGGGCGAGCTGGGCACGAGCTCGAACTTGACCAAAATTCGATGCCAGATGAGTCACGACGACGGTAGCAAATTAGGGTTTCGCGAGAACCGATGGCGACATGGAGGATGGGCGAGTCGATTCGCAAATCTGGAATGGTCTTTGGACTTCCCTGGGAAGGAAGCATCTCCGGCTCTATTGGAGGTCATGCAGTGTCACAAGGGGAGTTCGAATCGAAGCTGGGATTGTGGAGTTCGATGGTGAATATTAGTACGAGGCGGGCTCGATGCTGAGTGGTGTCAGCAGTGAGGTTCGAATTTATTTTTGTAGTTATTTCTGATTTAATAAAACACATATTTGTTGATGGAAGAAATTAAACTTTGACTTGAACAGAAATTAGTGGAACGACAGAGAAAATGGCAGTCTGTCTTTATTAAATAAATAAATAAATATATCTCCACATGCATGTTGTAATTTAAAACGGAAAATATATATGATTTTGTGAAGATATAGAAATTTTAAGATGTTGTTGAGATTTTATAAAAGTTAGATATTTGAAATCTATTTTTATGAGTATATGTGTAGTCTCTAAAGTAAATAAATACATATTATTTTAAAATAATGGATTAGTGAATAAATTGTTAAGTTAACTTATTTAAATTATTTAGTTACTAAATTTTTTTTTTCTTTTAGGGAAAATTGGTTTAAACTAAATTATTAGTTGATTAATTTATTTAAAGGGAAATTGATTGTTCGAGAATTAATAAATCGTAAATTGTTTATTCAAGGTCATAAATCGAGAAACCAAGTCGAGATGGAATGGACTGCAAATTAAAAAGCAAAGGTGAGTTAATCTCACTCAATTGAATTTAAATTTAAATGGTTAAATTTAAATAATTGATTGGATGATTGCATTGATTGATGTGCTATATATATAGTAGTATATAGCAATATATACATATTGGCATATGTATATATTGGAGTTGATATTCCCGCATTTATATAGCGGATGAGACCCTATGCGCCGCATAATAGCGGATGATTTTATATAAAAACCCATATACCGCGATATTCCACCTCGAAGTGGAATTGGTATTGTGCTAACATCTGTGGATGCAGGGAAACAGGTTGGAGGGATCCAACTGGATTCCTCAAAATATTTAATTTTGTTTAAATATTCTGTGATATGGTTGTTGATATCCTGTGATGATTTATATTGGATAATCTGGTTGGATTGAATTTCCCAGTATAATGAGTTATCAAAAGTAATTGAATTGGATTTTTGGAAAGAAATAAAAGAGTAAAATTCAAGTTAAATAATTCTAGTGAATTCGAATAAATTAAATAGGGAATTGTAAAAGAAATAAAGAAATTTCTTAATTCGAACAAATATGGGGAAAGAGGATTTTGAATTTAACAGGGAAGAAATAAATCTTTAACTAAAGTGATATTATCTAAAATATAAAAGGATTGATTTTATTGAATTTAAAGATTTAATTTAATTAAAATATTAATTGAAGAAGTTTGGAAATCCGAAATTGGTATTTTAGTTAAAAGGGTTTTAACTCATAATAAAGAAATAAAATATGAAAGTTAATGTATTTGAAATAATTGAAGCAAATAGGGAAATTTACTTCAAAGTAAAGTAAAATGGAAATCAATTGGAAATTTGATTTAAGTGTTTAAAAACTTGGATTTTTAAAAGAGAAATGAGATTTTGAAGATATAAACTGGGTTTATAAAGTAAAATAAAATATCAGTGGATATTTGAGAATATAAATTCAAGATGGGAATTTATAAAAGGATATGGATTGGTTTAAAAATAAATGTTGGTTTATTTTTAAAAGATGGGAATGAGAAGTGTATTTCTCTGGATAGCCAAGTACGTTTTCAAAGCAATTTTAATATAAGTTAAAAGTTCTAATTGTATTTTGAAAAGCATATTTTAGAAAATTTATTATTTCTAAATGTTAATTTCCTAAGTAAGTATGTTTTAGGAAACCTATTCTTTTTAAATATTTAAACTTTAAAGTAAGTATTTTTCAAAGATCTATTATTGTAGTAATTATATAAAAGTGATTTGGTATTATATTTTAAAAAGAGAAATTTAGTTTATATTTGTAAAGTGGTTTCATTTTAAATATTTCTTAAGTATATATTTTGTTAAGGTATTAAAGTAGTTTTTTTTATTTCAATATTATTAAATATATTTATAGTAAAGTGTTTTAAGATTATTTTAAAATCTAAGTGTTTTGTACTTGGTGTTTCAGAGGAAATAAATATTTGGAAATGTATTCCGTAAGCGGAAACTGTTTGAAATTGTTTTCAAAAGGAGTTTGAAAATTTGGAAATATATCTTGGAAAGATATTTGGGCAAATAAATAATGTGGGAAATTATTTAATTGTGTGATGGTTGCTTGTGGATATTAATTGATAGTTAAATAACCGACTATCAATATTGGCCAAATGCGCTGATCGTTTCGAAGAGACCGGGATCGGGTTTCCGTATACCGGGATTCTAGGTCTGGAGACTCGAATACCACTTCGATCCGGTTTGTACGTTTCGTGTAATGATTTCGGAGTCGAAGATGGAGCTGTGAAGTGCAAGGGCTAGTCGCTACTAATCCTGAGGATATTTCCAAAATGGATGTAGTAGGAATAGTGCCTTCGGTTCCGTTCGAACCCGGGACGGACTTGTATGGACGAATGCTTGCGAAACATCGTCAGGCGGACGATGGGCATTCTAAGGGATATGTTCTGAAAAGGTATCGTTTAGCCTCGAACCTCATCAACCGGGAATGACTGAAAATCAGGGGTTATGCAGCAAGGCTTCGTGGGTAGCTCCCACTGGAGGGTAAGGTCATCCCTGTCTAGATGTCCCTTTTTATTTCGGCTTAGTGGTGCGGTTGCTGATCCCAACCGTGGGGTGATTTTATTCGGGATCATCTAGTAAGGGATGGTTCCGGCCTTGTGTTGCAGGGGAGCGGGCGCACTCCTCGGTACGGTGATCTAGGCCACGTACTGTGATAGGTGGTACCCCAGTGCCTAGTCATTCGTTGGAAATCCATTCTCCCTACGTGCCTGTACGGTTTTGATTGTGCCCAACTATTATTGAAATGTGAGATGCAAGCATTTCAGCTAGATTCTATTTTACTTTCTGTAGACACTATTATAATATCAGAGGATTTTGATATAAAGTGTTTTAGCTATCGTAAGGTAAAAACCCGACATGTTTATTTGTGGCGTGGTCTTACGAGATGCTTTTGTTTTCAAAAGATTTTGAAACTTTAATAATCAATTTGAGTGTGATTTTCTCACGCTGGTTTTCCAGACTGACTCGGGTATTGTTTTATATGATGCTCGGGTCAGACCGAGATAAACAGGTTCAGGATATGATGCTGTGGAGCTCAGGAGACGAGCTGGATGGCGATACGTACTTCCGTATTTGTTTTATTGTTCCGTTGTGTATTTGGATGTATGTCATTGATGTGATGAACTCTGATGATGTATTCTGTAAATATATTGTATAAACAGATATATTTTTCTGTTTGAGTAAAGATCTGTTTTGTATATATTATATTTTATTCCGCTGCGATGTGAGATTCTGATGTTGATTTTCTGTTTCTTCTTCTTCTACCTCTTCTTCTTTAACACAAATGGTCCGGTTTTTCGTGATAGAAAAGCCTGGGTCGTTACAGTGGTATCAGAGCTTAGGCTGGCGACAACCTTGGCTTTGGTGGGAATTTTGAGAGTATTAATAGATATGAGCGCGTATTTGTTAGTGAATATAAAATTGTTTTATATTGTGTTGATTGGTTTATTGAGTAGTTTATGGATTCTGGTCGATGTGTGGGATGCCACAACATTGATAAGGATCTCTAAACGCTTGTATAGAACAATTCGACACAGTATTGTTTAAAAGTAGGATAAATGAAATAATTTTACCCAAATTATTTTTGTATAAAAAGAAAATGTTTTGTAAACTATTCTAGTTAATATATATATATGGTTGTTTGGATGTTAGAAGTGATAATATGGAATTATTATCATTAATATATGGAAACTTAACTAGAAATTGAAATTTATAACCAAAGCAAAGAATAAAATTTTATAATAAAATAAAATTTGAGATATAGATTACAAATGTAATTTATAAAATTGAAATAAACTTCATATACAAATGAGATTTGTACTTTAAAATAGAATTCCAGAGAAATGTGGAAAATAAATCGGAATGGATTTTAAGTTTGGAATTTTGGGAAAAGTTTGAAATTCCTTGAGATTTGGAAATAGTTTTCAAAGAGTTTGAGGAAATAATAAGTGGTATTATATCAGGAATATTTTGAGTTGAGTTTGGAATCTGGAAGGATTTGAAATTTAAAAATATTTGGAGGGATTTTAAAGAGATAAAAGCATTTAACTCTCTTTCGGTCGCTGGAAAATAACTTCGGTGATGACTACAGCATCATCGATGTTCATTTTCGAGTTTCTAGGAGAGAAATTGCTACCGAGTTGTTTGAAATGGGATTTGTTTGCGAACTGGATTTGGTTTTGAAAATTCAAAGGATTAGTTGAATTGCCAAAGAATTTTGGGATATAGTTGATTTCAAAGGGAATTTTGAAATTTTGAAAATTTGTAAAGCTCTGGAACTTTATTTAAAATGTTTATGGGATAATAAATAAAGTTTGGACACTTACAAAATTTGAAGTAAGTAAGGAAATGAAAATAAGTTAGAATATAAGCTAATTAATTGTAGTAAATTAAAAGAAGTAAACAAATAGAGGGTAAGTAAATTGGGGAACTTATAGAAACTTACAAAATTGAATTGTAATAAAATGGAAGTATGGATGTAAAGAAGTTGTGACTTATAAATTTAGAAGTGGGATAAATAAGCCAAAATAAAATTGTTTTGTATTTTGGGAAATGGATAAAAATCAAATATTGGGTAAAGTTAGAGTAAATTATTTGATTAATTAATGGAATATGGAAATGGAACTCGAATTGGTTAATTAAAATTTGAATCGTGAATAAGTGATAAAATTTTAAAGTGAAGCTTGAGTTAAATGTAAATCTAACTTGAAATAGCAAGTGAATTAAAAATGAATTGTTGTTGAATGGAATTGAATTAAAATAAGAATGATTTGTATTGCAAATAAAATTCTAGTGAGTAGAAATAAAATCGAAGTGGTTTTATTACTAAAATAATTAGTTCGAAAGTAAATAGAAATGTGAAATAAGTTTGAAATGGATTGAATGAGTACTAATTGAATTAGTAAAATAAAATGGAATTGATTGATAAAAGTAAATAAATTGATTTTTGGAATCATTTAAAATGAATATGGTTTTGTTTGGGTTAAAGGTGAATTGAATATAAGCAATGAAGTGTAAACCATTTCAATGGAACGAAATAAGAATGTATTGAAAGTGATGGTGGGTGAATGAATTGAAAGCATTTAAATTTGTGTTGGAACCTTATAAATTCACTTATGGAAGTATATAACATGCATTGTTTGTTGAATCCATGTTTTAGCAACTTAAATTTTAGTGAAATGTAAATAAACTTTGGATATGTGGCACTTACATGTTGTAATTGAGTTAGTACAGGTTCAGGGAAGCCGGTTGGCTGAATCTGATGGCACAACATGCTAAAATAAATAACCGCTTTGCTTTAAAATGCTAAAATAAGGTACGCTTACGCAAAAAAAAAAAATTCAAAATAGGAGATATGAACTGCATATATTGATATATATTGTGATTTCCGGCCTGAGGCCGATGTATATATATATTTGTGCATCCTGCGATATCGCAGAAGTCCCTCCGTACAAAGGAGACTCTGCCAAAATTTTCCATAAATTTGGGGAGTTAGAAAATTTTTGGAAATTTTCAATTATGATAAATGATTTAAATTTGTTAAGCAAATGAAGTAAAACAAATCCAAGAAGTATATAAAATATTTATATTGGACTTAAGAAATGAATGGTGAATTCTTAAGTAAATTTGGTATGGAGGAAAATTATTCTAGGTGAATAATTGAATGACGATTAAAATTTGAAGATGTGAATGGGATAAGTGTGATAAGTGAATAACAATCAAATGAATGTGAATAAAAAGGAAATTGATATAATTGATAATCAATTGGAATTTATACGTAGGATGTACGTATATTATTTTATTCGCATAATGATTTGATCCGGATTCGAGCACAGAATTTCGAGGTTATTATACCGATCCGAGTTGGAATTTTTCACTCGATTTTCAACGGCGAACCTGGATATGGATTGTTGATTGATTCTGGATATTCTCTATCATAGTTTGTGGCTATGCAAGGAGAATGACGGTTTCTGATCAAGAAACCAGATCTGAGTCCGCACTAGGAAGTCGGGTGAACAATACTAGTTCGGAAGTGGAATTGTGTAATCGATTGAGCGATCAAATGTGATATTGCGTACGGATGATATATGTGCATCGTACGGGCTTAAGTAAAACAAATATTGGAAATTTGTAAAGAAAAGTATAAATGACTTTGGAATGGTGATTGGATATTATTGCTTAATAGGATATACAGGTGTATAAAAGAAATGGATAATTGGGATTTTTGATTTTAGAAGATAAAATTTAATGGCCCGACAAAAAGGTATGTATTTGAATTTCTATATGAAATTTGATTGGGTTTTTGATCCTGCCACTTGGGTTTTTGTTTTCTTTTTGAGATTGGGAGGCCGTAGAGCCATTTTGTAGTAGTACCGAGCTAGCCGCGCAAAGGAGACGCTGGCGAAATTTTTCGAAAATTTAAGGAGTTAGAAAAATTTTGGAAAATTTTGATAATTCAAAATTTGAATTCAAATTTAAAATTTGAATGGATAAGTAGGTGGTATGGGTTGAACTTATGAATAAGTTTGGGAAGTTAAAAGATGATTAGTGTATCATTAATAAAAGATTGTTTGGGTATTGTTAAAACTGTTTGAATTTGGAAAATAGTTAACGGGAATTTGAATCATTCTTCCTAACCGGTAATTTCGGGGACGAAATTCTTTTAAGGGGGGAGGAATGTGACGACCCGGAATTTTTGTATATTTGAAATGTGAATATTTAATTTATTTTAAATATTCGAAGGTTAAATTTTAACTTTAATTTCAATTATACAATATTTATTTGGATAATTAATTATTGAATTTAATTATCGGGATTGGGTAAAATATTGAATCTTGATTTTAAGTCTGTTAAAAATAGTTCAAAGGTTCAGAAAATTTATATTGTTAATACTGAAGATGATAGAACTTTTAAAATGGAATTTTAAAGAGTTTTGTTCAGTTTTAAAAATATATCGTTGAAATTGAATTTAAAAATAGCCGTCCGAGGCACAGTCTCGGAATGCGACGAAACCAGTTCTATTGGATCCGTAATATTGTATTATTATTAGATTTCAATTTTCGTAGTGTTTTGAGTTGTCGTGTGATCGTATGGAATGTAAACGCGCTGAAATTAAATCGAAAATTTAATATTATAACTGGTCAATATATCTCCCATCAGTGCTTTTTGCTTTCATTTCTCAACACCTGTAGCAAGCCTATGCAGACCCGCAAGGCAGTTCAAAACACATGTTTCTCTTGGTATAACACGTGTCCTACCTAATAAACACGCGTCTCCTCTAAATATCAAAAATCAGATGGCCGAGCCCACTTTCCTTTCGAAATCATTCGATAGAAAAATGGGGGTGATGCCGCGCGCGAGTGCACACGATAGGTTGACAACGACGACAGCAAGGGCGAGCTGGGCACGAGCTCGAACTCGACCAAAATTCGATGCCAGATGAGTCACGACGACGGTAGCAAATTAGGGTTTCGCGAGAACCGATGGCGACATGGAGGATGGGCGAGTCGATTCGCAAATCTGGAATGGTCTTTGGACTTCCCTGGGAAGGAAGCATCTCCGGCTCTATTGGAGGTCATGCAGTGTCACAAGGGGAGTTCGAATCGAAGCTGGGATTGTGGAGTTCGATGGTGAATATTAGTACGAGGCGGGCTCGATGCTGAGTGGCGTCAGCAGTGAGGTTCGAATTTATTTTTGTAGTTATTTCTGATTTAATAAAACACATATTTGTTGATGGAAGAAATTAAACTTTGACTTGAACAGAAATTAGTGGAACGACAGAGAAAATGGCAGTCTGTCTTTATTAAATAAATAAATAAATATATCTCCACATGCATGTTGTAATTTAAGACGGAAAATATATATGATTTTGTGAAGATATAGAAATTTTAAGATGTTGTTGAGATTTTATAAAAGTTAGATATTTGAAATCTATTTTTATGAGTATATGTGTAGTCTCTAAAGTAAATAAATACATATTATTTTAAAATAATGGATTAGTGAATAAATTGTTAAGTTAACTTATTTAAATTATTTAGTTACTAAATTTTTTTTTTCTTTTAGGGAAAATTGGTTTAAACTAAATTATTAGTTGATTAATTTATTTAAAGGGAAATTGATTGTTCGAGAATTAATAAATCGTAAATTGTTTATTCAAGGTCATAAATCGAGAAACCAAGTCGAGATGGAATGGACTGCAAATTAAAAAGCAAAGGTGAGTTAATCTCACTCAGTTGAATTTAAATTTAAATGGTTAAATTTAAATAATTGATTGGATGATTGCATTGATTGATGTGCTATATATATATAGTAGTATATAGCAATATATACATATTGGCATATGTATATATTGGAGTTGATATTCCCGCATTTATATAGCGGATGAGACCCTATGCGCCGCATAATAGCGGATGATTTTATATAAAAACCCATATACCGCGATATTCCACCTCGAAGTGGAATTGGTATTGTGCTAACATCTGTGGATGCAGGGAAACAGGTTGGAGGGATCCAACTGGATTCCTCAAAATATTTAATTTTGTTTAAATATTCTGTGATATGGTTGTTGATATCCTGTGATGATTTATATTGGATAATCTGGTTGGATTGAATTTCCCAGTATAATGAGTTATCAAAAGTAATTGAATTGGATTTTTGGAAAGAAATAAAAGAGTAAAATTCAAGTTAAATAATTCTAGTGAATTCGAATAAATTAAATAGGGAATTGTAAAAGAAATAAAGAAATTTCTTAATTCGAACAAATATGGGGAAAGAGGATTTTGAATTTAACAGGGAAGAAATAAATCTTTAACTAAAGTTATATTATCTAAAATATAAAAGGATTGATTTTATTGAATTTAAAGATTTAATTTAATTAAAATATTAATTGAAGAAGTTTGGAAATCCGAAATTGGTATTTTAGTTAAAAGGGTTTTAACTCATAATAAAGAAATAAAATATGAAAGTTAATGTATTTGAAATAATTGAAGCAAATAGGGAAATTTACTTCAAAGTAAAGTAAAATGGAAATCAATTGGAAATTTGATTTAAGTGTTTAAAAACTTGGATTTTTAAAAGAGAAATGAGATTTTGAAGATATAAACTGGGTTTATAAAGTAAAATAAAATATCAGTGGATATTTGAGAATATAAATTCAAGATGGGAATTTATAAAAGGATATGGATTGGTTTAAAAATAAATGTTGGTTTATTTTTAAAAGATGGGAATGAGAAGTGTATTTCTCTGGATAGCCAAGTACGTTTTCAAAGCAATTTTAATATAAGTTAAAAGTTCTAATTGTATTTTTAAAAGCATATTTTAGAAAATTTATTATTTCTAAATGTTAATTTCCTAAGTAAGTATGTTTTAGGAAACCTATTCTTTTTAAATATTTAAACTTTAAAGTAAGTATTTTTCAAAGATCTATTATTGTAGTAATTATATAAAAGTGATTTGGTATTATATTTTAAAAAGAGAAATTTAGTTTATATTTGAAAAGTGGTTTCATTTTAAATATTTCTTAAGTATATATTTTGTTAAGGTATTAAAGTAGTTTTTTTTATTTCAATATTATTAAATATATTTATAGTAAAGTGTTTTAAGATTATTTTAAAATCTAAGTGTTTTGTACTTGGTGTTTCAGAGGAAATAAATATTTGGAAATGTATTCCGTAAGCGGAAACTGTTTGAAATTGTTTTCAAAAGGAGTTTGAAAATTTGGAAATATATCTTGGAAAGATATTTGGGCAAATAAATAATGTGGGAAATTATTTAATTGTGTGATGGTTGCTTGTGGATATTAATTGATAGTTAAATAACCGACTATCAATATTGGCCAAATGCGCTGATCGTTTCGAAGAGACCGGGATCGGGTTTCCGTATACCGGGATTCTAGGTCTGGAGACTCGAATACCACTTCGATCCGGTTTGTACGTTTCGTGTAACGATTTCGGAGTCGAAGATGGAGCTGTGAAGTGCAAGGGCTAGTCGCTACTAATCCTGAGGATATTTCCAAAATGGATGTAGTAGGAATAGTGCCTTCGGTTCCGTTCGAACCCGGGACGGACTTGTATGGACGAATGCTTGCGAAACATCGTCAGGCGGACGATGGGCATTCTAAGGGATATGTTCTGAAAAGGTATCGTTTAGCCTCGAACCTCATCAACCGGGAATGACTGAAAATCAGGGGTTATGCAGCAAGGCTTCGTGGGTAGCTCCCACTGGAGGGTAAGGTCATCCCTGTCTAGATGTCCCTTTTTATTTCGGCTTAGTGGTGCGGTTGTTGATCCCAACCGTGGGGTGATTTTATTCGGGATCATCCAGTAAGGGATGGTTCCGGCCTTGTGTTGCAGGGGAGTGGGCGTACTCCTCGGTACGGTGATCTAGGCCACGTACTGTGATAGGTGGTACCCCAGTGCCTAGTCATTCGTTGGAAATCCATTCTCCCTACGTGCCTGTACGGTTTTGATTGTGCCCAACTATTGTTGAAATGTGAGATGCAAGCATTTCAGCTAGATTCTATTTTACTTTCTGTAGACACTATTATAATATCAGAGGATTTTGATATAAAGTGTTTTAGCTATCGTAAGGTAAAAACCCGACATGTTTATTTGTGGCGTGGTCTTACGAGATGCTTTTGTTTTCAAAAGATTTTGAAACTTTAATAATCAATTTGAGTGTGATTTTCTCACGCTGGTTTTCCAGACTGACTCGGGTATTGTTTTATATGATGCTCGGGTCAGACCGAGATAAACAGGTTCAGGATATGATGCTGTGGAGCTCAGGAGACGAGCTGGATGGCGATACGTACTTCCGTATTTGTTTTATTGTTCCGTTGTGTATTTGGATGTATGTCATTGATGTGATGAACTCTGATGATGTATTCTGTAAATATATTGTATAAACAGATATATTTTTCTGTTTGAGTAAAGATCTGTTTTGTATATATTATATTTTATTCCGCTGCGATGTGAGATTCTGATGTTGATTTTCTGTTTCTTCTTCTTCTACCTCTTCTTCTTTAACACAAATGGTCCGGTTTTTCGTGATAGAAAAGCCTGGGTCGTTACACTCTTCCTCTCTCTTTAGGACAAAATTTCCATGGCTCCTTATCCACAAAATTATCAAAAATAAATTCAAATAAAATCAAATCAATTTAAGGTGGTTATGTCTCTCGATTCTTGCAAAATCTAGAGGTCAATTCATTGGAATATATGAGTTCTTCATCATTCAAGGTGCGTTCTCCTAGCTGCATCTTATGCTAACAATTCTAATTTCATTTAGTCATATATTCACCTTGTTCATATGATTTGGATCCATTACATAACTCATCTCCTTTGAATATATGTTTGGTATATTACGTTGATTAGATCCCCTTCTGCTACACCTCAATTAATAACATATGTTCATTATGTTGATTTTTATTCAGATCCATTTTTATGATATACTTTAATTTATTACATGTTTATCTTATTAACATTAGACCTATCACGTATGACATTTTATTTAGTCTATTGTTCATTTGTTCCTGTAGTTTAGATCTGAAACTTTTATTATGAATTTTGTAAGCGCTCGAGTCATTCTAATTATTTTGTTAATTGTTTTAACAAATTATTGTTTAATAAAACACAATTATGATTAAAACCTAAGTTATAATTATTTAACATAATTTTGTTACTTGTTACATATGCAAATATGGATAAAATACATATGGTGTATATTTGAACTTCTTTGGAATTAAATGTACGATTTTTCATGCTTGTTATTCTGGTTATAATTTTGTCGTTGTAGACATTTGTTTGAAAGTTTTACAAAAAAATAAGTGAACTTTTGTGCTAAACATCATAAACCTTTTCATTTCCTTTAAGTTAAAATTTGATTCTAATTTGTTGCCTTAATGTTAAACCGTATATTAGATAACAAACTTTATATATATACATGTATGTGTGTGCCGTTGTTTTTTTAGCAAAATTAGCAAGGTTGACTAGACCCTTACCAATTTTATTGCTCAAGGAGAAACACAAAAGGGAGATAACATGTTAAATCCCTAGAAATAGGCAAAGGAAGAAAAACAACAAAATCATAACACACAAACAACCATGAGCAAAAATAGGAGGAAAAAAAAACAGCACAAATCATGGACCTTAAAAAGAATCAAGTTTATACCTCCATGCATCTAAACACATGTATATTTTAATTTTAAACATGTGTTATTGTTGTTTTAATTTTAAACATAGTTTGTAGTTATATTTGTCTGTGTGTGTGTGCATATATGTGTGTATTTATACAAGTTAATTATTATGTACATCATGGACATCTAGCTCAAGCGGTTCGAAATATCATGGGTACGAGCCTTTGAGATATAAAAAAGAGTGCCATTCTTGAATAAAGTATCACCCATGTTATCAAAAAAAGTTAATTATATATATATATATATATATTTTGAAATAAAATTATGGACAACAAAGACATATATAAAGAAACAATGTGTTCGTTGCGATATAAATCCCAACATCTACATATGTACACATTAACTATATACACGGCTTATATGTTGCTCTCACACAATATACATGAGCGTATATTTAAATATACTCACAATTTATGCTAAATTTCTCATTAATGACATTTATTAAATCGGTCAATATAATTAAAGAAATAGAAATGAAAGGTTTCTCTCTTCAAATAAAAATAAAATCTTCCCTCAATTATGTGCATAAATTTTAGAGAAAGAAATGAAAGGTTTCCTTCTCTAAATTAACTTTAACAAGTAATTGTCATATACACGAGTGCATTTAATACACTCATGCGTTTAAGTCTAAATCAAATTCGAACTCCATTTTATACAACTTAAATAAAATAAGGTTTTATTTAAAACTTTATTAGATTGGATCTAATATACCACTAGATTATATAGGTCCAAAAGATCCAAAATAAGGAAAATAATTGAAATCTACTCATTTCACCTACTTTCGACTGACTCGATTTCTGTAATAACCTGTATCGACCCAGAATTTGAGTCATTTGAAATTTGGATATTTAATTGATTTTAAATATTCAAAAGTAAAATTTATAAGTTGAATAACTTATATTTCAAATATCTTGATTTAATTAGATAATTAAATTGTTAATATAATATTTGAAATTGTTGAAATAATTGGAATTTGAATTTAATGAGAATGAAAATGATTTATAAAGAAGAATTAAATTCTATTTAACTTAGAAAGATGTTAGTAAACTTTTAAAATTGAATTAAAAGTTAATTCATAGAAATTGGAAATTTATCGATTTAATTAATGTGTAAAAATAATCATTTTTGACACTGTCTCGGATTTTGACGAAACTGGTTTCATGGGATCCGTAATTTTTTTTATTGTTGTAGGATTTCAAATTTCGTGTCAATCGGACTTACGATTTGGTCGTACAAAGCTAAAACGGGTAGAAATTTGTTTAAGTAAATTTTAATTAAAATAATTCGATTCGAAAACCCATCTTCCAAATACGATGGAATTGGCTCCCGATATATATTCCATAGTGTTCAGGATAGGGGTAAAATATTATAAACGCCTGGCGGCAAGCTTCGTTCGGAGTTCGAAATATTTTCGGGTTAATAATAGTGTTTTGAAATTTTCTATAAAAGGCCGCACTTTCTTCTCATTTGCAAACCCTAATCAAACTATCCCTAGTCGCCGTTCTTCAATTTCAATGGCCAAGAACGTTCGATTCTTTCCCCCTCAAAATCTCTCAATCCATCGAGAATTAGTAAAAACATTCAACTACAACATTGTAGAGCTAGATGAGATCTTTCAATCCATACAGTCGAGATCAACTATGGTGCAATGATCGAGGAGGAAATGGCTTGTGAAGTCGCACGTTCGAGCATGAAAATCGAGGCCTTGGTGCGACCAAGTTCGTCCATATTCAGGGTGAAGGTAGAGCTCGGCTAGGGCTTCGAAATGATGGCCTCCGATAATCTTCAAGCGTCGTGTGGAGGTCGCGGCAATTTGATGATGATGGCGGCTATGGGTTTCACGAATTTGGAACGAACAGTGAAGAAGAAAAAAAAAGACGCAACCACGATCTGCAGTTCTAAAAGCAACGGCCAGATTTGATCGAAGGTTAATAAAAAAAGAAATTGTAAATAAATTATATTTTAAATCGTGAATGTTTAAAAATGTATATCTTCTTTATACGAGGTCCATTTTGCATGAAACAAGTTGCGTTGGGTTCGTATTCGCGAACGCTATGCGATGGAGCTGGTTTGAAGTTGATTGGAATAGTGAAAATTTTGGGTAAAATTAAATGCCTGTTTAATTTTATTCGAAATAAAATGCTGCAATGGCAAAAGAAATCAAAGTGAGTACAACTCACTCTTTTTGACTCGCTTATATTTTTATATAAGTGAGAATTAATTTATTTATGCTGATTGATGATTGTTTGGACATATATTATATATATTGATTGGTTTGGATATATTCCTGCATATTTTAGCGGATGAGACCCTATACGTTCCCGTGTATGAGCGGATGACCCTTTGTAAGCGCGTCTGCCTCGAAGTGGACATTGTACATATTTTCTCATATGTATATTTGTTGTAGGTGACAGGTTGGAGGGATCCAAATGGATTCCTCACCAGTGTTGATTTTTATTTACAGATATTGTGATATATGCTGTTATCCTGTGATAAATGATGTTTGAATGCCGTGATTGATGTGAATTCCCTTATTTAGTGCTGTTGTAGCATTGGGCCTATTTTTGGAATTTTAAAAAATATTAAAATGATGATTTAAAAAAAAAAGGATTTCAAAGTGATTTTGAAAATATATATGTTTTATTAATTTTTGAATTGTTAGGAAATGAATTTATTTTAAATAAATAAAAAGTTATAATTTTTATGCTATAAAAATTACGATTTTTGTGAAATATACTTAAATATGATTTTTTTGAAATATGGAGATAACTATTTTGTAAAATAAGTTAATTGAGAATTTTTAATTTATTATAACCGGTTTATATATATAAGATTTATAAATTGATGAAGTTATCAAAGGAATGAATTTGTAATAAGAGAATTATAAGTAAATTAACTTATAATTGGATTTTGAAATATAAATGAGATATAAACGAGATTGGTTAATAGAGGAATTTTATTTATGGGAGTTTTTATAAAATATAAATGGAATTTATAAACATTGTTTTATAAATGTGAAATCAACTTATTTTGATAAGTTAAATATGAAAGTTTATTAAAGGAATTATATTCACGATTTTGGACAATGGATAATCCTTTAAATTAAATGTATAGAAGTAATGAATTTGGTAAGAGAATTATATTCATGATTTTTGACAGTGAATAACCTTTTAAATTGAATAAATGTTGGTAGTGGATCCTTTGTGATGGTCCTCGGTACATTCCTCTAGAGATGTACTACCGGAAGGTAGTTCCTTCACCTTGTCATTTGTATGGAAATCCAAACTCCACTACATGCCTGCCATTTTTTTGTAGAACCTAGTATGCTGGAATTTAATAATGGTAACAATTTCGGCTATTTTAATATTATTTGTGCAATAGACACTATTATAATATAAGAGAATTTGATATGAAATGTTTTGGTTATCGTAAGGTAAAAACATTTACGTGTTTATGTGTGGGCGTGTCTTACGAGATACTTTTGTTTTGAAAAGGAAAAGTTTTGGTAATTTAATAAATTCAGTTGAGTGTGTTTCTCACGCTGGTTTACCAGACTGATCTGGGCGTTCTTCCCTTTCAATGCTCGGGTAAGACCGAGTATATTTACAGGTTCAGATTTGTTGCTTTTGGAGCTTCAGCAAAAGAGCTAGAGATCTTCATTTTCGTATATATGTATCTGTTTATTTTCCGCTGCTTTGCTCTGTTGTTTATATTATCAACAATTGTAGGGACAGGTTATTATAACTGTCCAGGTTGATGATTCATGATTGATTGTTGAACTCTGATTAATGTATATATGATATTACAGTTTCTGTTTTGTAAAGATCATTGATATGATATTATATGTTTTCCGCTGTGATGTGAGATTCTGTATTGTTCTGTTTTGTTTTCTCTTCTCACTTTCTTCTCTTTTCTTCTTCTCTCTTATTTTCTTTCTCATGACTTTCCGCCATTCTGTGATTTTTGGGTCGGACATGTGTGGTTTATTATCGATTCAAAGGGTACGGATTTGTGAGTCGTCACACGTGGTATCAGAGCTTAGATTTAGTATATTCGTAGGGTTTGATGTGTACTTAGTATAGATAGAGTTAGTAGCACCCTAGATTGAGTTTGAGTGTATTATAGATATGAGCGCGTATTTGTTAGTGATTATAAAATGTTTTATATTGTGTTTATTATCCGTTGAGTTGTTTATGAATTCTGGTCGGTATGTGGGACGCCATGTTATCGATAGGGATTTCTAAGCACTTAAACGAGGCAAGTCGACATAGTATTGTTTTTAAATTGGGTAAATGAAATAATTTTACCTCGATTATATTTTATATATAAAGAAACATTTTTTCAGAAATTATTATAGTATATATAAATTGATTGTTTGGTTGTTTGAAAATGTAAATATATATAAGTTAATAAAAGCTGTTTGTATAATCTAAATAAAAAAAACAATTGTAAAAGAATAAATTATATAAGTAAATGAATTATAAAGTATGGAATTATAATTAAAATGATTTACAATCGTGAAATAATCTTATACATAAGAAATGAAACTACATTAGTATATTTATAAATATGAGTTATAAATAAAAAATGTATTTAAATTAAGAATTTGAGAATTTGAATCCCATTTGTTTTGACAGTTGTTTTCAAAGTTTGAAGAGATTATACTATTATAAATCTAAATAAGATAAACTTGGAATGAATCTTATTTATAAACATAAAAAGGATATTTAAAAGAGTATAAAGCACTGAATTCACTATCGTTGCTGGAAAATAATAAGGGTGATGACTGCAGCATCATCGGTATCATTTTTGAGTTTATGTGTTATTGATTTGCTACCAATAGTAAATTGAAAATTGAAGTTTTGTTGTGATAAACAAATTTGAATTTAAAACCCAAGTTGAAATTGACGAATATAAGTAAAATGAGTTTGGACTTATAATATGAAATAAAAATTTGATTTTAGTAAAGTTAAATAAAGTGAATTGGATTTGAACTGGATTAGATAAGTTATTGAAATAAAAATTAAACTTAAGTAGTAAGTGATTATATAATATGAATTTGGAAGTTTAAATAAACTTAAGATAGTAAAGTGATTATATAACCATAGATTGAAATTATGGAATGTGAATAAACCTAAATATATATTCAAGAAAACTTAGGCAAATGAGTTTATAACTTATAAAATGAGAAAATGCAAGTAAAACTAAATATTAAAATGGTTAAACAATTTTGTTAAGCAAAACAAAATCTGAATTTGAATAGTGATATGAAATTTGACTTAAGTAAAAGTTAAATAAATGACTTTGGAAATGAAATCTAAGTTAAGTTAAAAGGAAATGATCTTTGGAAATGAAATTTAACTCAAGTAAAGAAAAAGAAATGAGCTAATGAAATGAGTTAATAAAATAGAATTTGAATTAAATTAGAAGTGAACTTAAGTTGTATAATGAAAGTAAATGTAAGTGAGAATGAAATGAAACATAACTTAAGTAATGTCGAATGGAGTTGAATTTGATATCAAAATGAATTAATAAAGTGAATTAATGAAATGAAGCAGTTAAATGAATATGAACTTGAGTTATATAATGAAATTCAACTTTTGTTGTAAAATGAATTAGCAATTAAATTAATGAATGAATTGAATTGGATTAATGAAATAAATTAGTAAATAAAATATGGATTTAATGTTAATCAATTGAATGTGACGCCCCACCTCTATGCTCATAATAACAAAGAGTATTAAAAGAAATACCGTCTATTATTACGAAGAATAAGGCTGGATAGGAGCGGCCATCCGTAGTTGTCCTTACACTAGTATTGGTTACCTCGATAGGAGTGGTATATACTTTTCATTTTTCATCGTTTATTTAATTACTCCCAGCGACATACCCAATTCTAGTACAAAACGAACTACGACGGTTCATAATAGTTTAGGACAATGAATATAATAATAACACAGATAATAAAAGAATGCGGAACACAGATAACAAATGTCTCATATATATAAAACTGATGTCAGTTACAATACAGTTGACACGATACATATGATACAACTACAACTGTCGACTCTGGAAGTTATATATACAAATACATTATCAACTAATGTACATGAATACATATCAACCTATACTAAGACGCGACTACTCCAAAAGATGTGAAAAGTCTTCATAGCTCAAACAGCAACTCAAAGCAGGAAATCTACAACCTGAAATAACTCGGGTCTGACCCGAGTATTAAATTCAAAAGAAAATAATACACGGGTCAGTTTAATTCAAACTCAGTTATTAGTGCATAGAAGCAATAATGATCAACATCAAATAGACGACAGTCACAGAAACCTCGTATATCCGACTCCTCGATAAAAGAATCGGATAACGGCAGATATAACACTAAACAGTGTTAAACAACAAATCAGCAATCCAAATCAATTTAAACAATTGAAATGTCAATTTAAAAACAACAATGCTGATTGGCTGCAGTACACACTAACATGTACTGCCTCGCCAATACAGTCTATGAAATACTCAGAAGATCAATGAATCCAAAAGTCAACGGATCCAACTCAAATCAAAATGAACCATTTCAAAATACAACTTCAAAATATTGAATTGAACTAACGAAACAATTTAACAATCGAAATATTAACTAAATCTGTCAATCCTGCTAGGGCTGCAGTACACGCATGCGTGTACTGCCTTGCCACTACAAACCATCTCAAGACAATACTAAACAAGATCAGAGGCAACAAGTAAAACAATCATGCGTGCCCAAGAATAGGCAACACAGTAACAAGCATCAAGGCTACAAGCAAAATGAAGGCAGTAAACACAACTGAATTCAAGGGATATGCAACTGTACATCTGAAGTCAAAATGATCAAGGCAATAAACCCAGATCCAAGTATACACACAAATGTGCACAGGGCAACCAGACCATCAAAGAGCAGACAAGATGTAGTCAGTGCCAACGGTAATGGCAGCAACTCCATCATGTCGTGATTCAAACCCCAAAACTGCCATCAGAGAAGTCAACAAGTATATAAATTACAAGTCAACAAATGAATTCTAAAGTGATCAAGGACATCTGCAACATTGAATATATATTATCAAGCCAATGCAACAGATAGAACCCGAGTATAAATCCAACTATGCATGCATGCACACATACAAGAGTATATATACATACATTTTAATCCACACCTGTATATATATTGTACTTATAAATACAGGCATCTACAAAATCAGGTATAACAATCAAACTGCAATCATTACAAGGGCACAAAGGCCTCACTAAAACCAAGATGAAACAGCAATGGTGCAACGTTATGCATGTATGATCATATATATATGCAACAGAGAAAGGAAGGGGATGGCCTGTCTCAAACATCAGTAAAATGAATTGGACAAGCCATCAAATTGAAACTCATATCTCAATGCCTCAAGCACAATTGGGGAAGTCCAGATATAATGCAACATCAAACTCAGAACAACACAAAAAATTCTCAAATTCAACATCGTCGTCAAAGAATTCAACAGCAACAAAGTCAAAATCTTTGAAACCAAGAAATTTGCATTTTTGTAAAACCCAGTTTCACCAATCCAGGAACTAAAAAATTCACAAAATCCAAATGACCCAAGTATGAAAACAATGGATCAGTTCACTCTGAACTAGCCCGAATGAGTCGAAATGCAGACAAAAATCGAACAAGTCAAGGCAACAGGTAAAACAAGTGCATCTTACATATATGCAGTGTAGCTGAAATGGATCGAGCAAGTGCACAATTAAAATATATTGCCATATTCAAAACAAAATATTGGAATTCAAATAACTGCAGTTTCAAGTCATTCAAATAACTGCAGTTTCAAGTCATAGAATCAATAAGAACAAATCAAGCCCGAAGTCACAAAGAAAATTCAATATCGTCGAACTGCAGTTCAAAGTGACCGAGGTTAAATTCAAAGCAAATGCCAAAGTCAACAGAGGAATGCCCAAAATCATCATAATGTCAAACGTCGACAGCGACTATTTTCAAAAAACCGACCACGAACAAATACCAAAGTCAGGTGACAATTACAGTCATTCGAAAATAATCAAACAACCAACTTTATATTATCAGATGAGTATGCTACAGGGGTAACGTAAATGGCCAGAACCAACCACAAAGGAAATGAACACTGTCAACCCAGGTCAAAGTCGAAGATACCAAATAAAAATAAATTCAATTCGAGTTTCATTGAAATCAAACAATTCACAGGTCGAATCAGTGACCAGGCTGAAGTGAGCAAGCCACAAAAATCAAACAGCAAAAATCGACGTCATGGTATCCAAAAATGGAACGAGTCAGAAAATCAAACAGTGAAAGCGAAGCCGAGCTAACCACGAACAGGAACGAACGAAAATCCAAGAATTTAAAGCCATGGAAATTACCAACACATGTAAACGAAGTTGAATTAGATGCGAGTAATACGAATTACTCACCTTCGCCGAAGACCCAAACCCAACTCGCCGTTTAACTCTTCGAATTGACGAAGCCAGCATCGCGAGGTAGATCGGAGGAAACGAGCGAAGTTACCCTAGCAGCCACCATCTTCGATCTCTACGATGCTCAAATTTACAAAGGAACGAAAATGGGGACGGAGCCGCCATTTCATTTTCTTTTCTTCGATCTCGTATGATTTAGGGTTTTTGAATGAGAAAAATGAATAAAGGGATGAAATCGGTCACATACCCTTACCTCAACAAGAAATGGGATGAATAATTTGAAAAGGGAACTATTTTTCTAAGTCCACAAACCCTTTAACAAATTTTATAAAAGGATTTAAACCAGGTTTTAAAAACTTCAAACAGCAATTAGCCAGCAATTTAATCGATTAATGACGAAGATAAATTAACAGCAAAACCCCGGGTTGTTACATTGAATGTAACAAATAGATATGGAATAATAGATGTAAGTGTTAATTCATTAAAAGTTAATGAAATTGGAAATTGAATAATTGAATGAAAATCAATTAGATATCAACCAATTAGAATTAAAAGTGTTAAACCAAATTGAATGTAAATGAAGTAAATATGAATTTTGAGTGTAAATTAAACAAATTTGGTTATGTTGGATATGCATTGGTTGTTAGATGGATTGTTATTTGATTAAATAGAAATTCATTAAGTGTTAATGAAATTGAATTAATAAAATTGAAAACTAAATGATTGAATTCAAATTGGTAGTAAGTGAATCTAAATAGAATTGAATTTTATTTGAATTGGAAGTGAACTAACTTGAATGTAAATTAGTGAATATAAACTAATTGAATATGAATAAATGAATGTTTGTAAAATCCAATGTTAGTGAACCAAATGTGAATAAATCGAAAACCAATTCAATGAATAATAATGAGAAGTGAATGTATGTTGATTTGGTTATGGATTGATTGGATAGATATTGGTTTGTTGGATGTTAGTTGGATGATAGTTGTTTGATGGTTGAATTTGTTGCTTTTGGTTGCATTTGCTATATTGACATATATAGTTGTTGTATTGGTATATGTTGTATATTAATATTACTTTCTAGATACATGTTTCTCATTTAGTTGTTGAGTGTTTAGTAGGTGCGGATGGCGCATGCTTCGCATTTGGAGCTCGCTTTCGTGCTATATTAGCCGTATATGCTCGCTAATAATATATAAGGTACATATCTCGGATTACATATCGTACTTTTATATTATTTTTCCCTACGGGATGCCTCATCCTCGAAGATGAGATGTATATTTGTGATATATATCTATTGTGATTTTTCCGGATCGAACCGCGCAAAGAAGGCTATGGCAAAAATTTCTGAAAATTTAAGACATTAGAAAATTTTCGATAACTAAAATTTTGATTTTGAGTTAAAAAGCTAAACGATATTAGCTGGTTGGAAAAGGTAACTATAAATGGATTTGAAAACTTAAAAAAATTTTTATAAGAAGTTTAACTAATGGAGTTTTGGTAAAGTTAAAAGGTCTAAATAATGTTGGTAATCTAGTTTGAACGAATTGTTTTGAAAAGTTAATGGATTTTGTGGCTTTTTCTTACTTGGTAATTTCGAGGACGAAATTCTTTTAAGTAGGGGAGAATGCAACGACCCATAATTTCAGTCATTTGAAATTCGGATATTTATTCGATTTTAAATATTCAAAAGTAAAATTTATATGTTGAATAACTTATATTTCAAATATCTTGATTTAATTAGATAATTAAATTGTTAATTTAATATTTGAAATTGAAGAAATAATTGGAATTTAAATTTAATGAGAATGAAAATGATTTATAAAGATGAATTAAATTCTATTTAAATTAGAATGATGTTAGTAAACTTTTAAAATTGAATTAAAAGTTAATTCATAGAAATCGGAAATTTATCGATTTAATTAATGTGTAAAAATAGTCATTTTTGACACTGTCTCGGATTTCGACGAAATTAGTTTCATTGGATCCGTAATGTTATATTATTGTAGGATTTCAAATTTGGTGTCAATCGGACTTACGGTCTGGTTGTGCGAAGCTAAAACGCGTAGAAATTTGTTTAAGTAAATTTTAATTAAAATAATTCGATTCGAAAACCTATCTTCCAAATACGATGGAATTTGCTCCCATTATATATTCCATTTTGTTCTGAATAGGGGTAAAACATTATAAACGCCTGGCGGCACGCTTCGTTTGGAGTTCGAAATATTTTCGAGTGAATGGTGTTTTGAAATTTTATATAAAAGGCCACACTTTCTTCACATTTGCAAAACCCTAATCAAACTAACCCTAGCCACCGTTCTTCAATTTGAATGGCCAAGAACGTTCGAATCTTTCCCCCTCAAAATCTCTCAATCCATCGAGAATTAGTAAAAACATTTAACTACAACATTGTAGAGCTAGATGAGATCTTTCAATCCATACGGTCGAGATCAACTATGGTGCAACGATCGAGGAGGAAATGACTTGTGAAGTCATGCGTTCGAGCATGAAAATCGAGGACTTTGTGCGACTGAGTTCGTCCATATTCAGGATGAAGGTAGAGCTCGGTTGGGGCTTCGAAATGATGGCCCCCGATCATCTTCAAGCGTCGTGTGGAGGTTGCGGCAATTTGATGATGATGGCGGCTATGGGTTTCACAAATTTGAAATGAACGATGAAGAATAAAAAAACGCGACCACGATTTGCAGTTCTAAAAGCAACGGCCAGATTTGATCGAAGGTTAATAAAAAAAGAAATTGTAAATAAATTATATTTTAAGTCGTGAATGTTTAAAAATGTAGACCTTCTTCATACAAGGTCCATTTTGCATGAACAAGTTGCGTTGGGTTCGTATTCGCGAACACTATGTGATGGAGCTAGTTTGGAGTTGATTGGAGCTATTAAAAATTTTGGTAAAATTAAACGCCTGTTTAATTTTATTCGAAATAAAACGCTGCAACGGCAAAAGCAATCAAAGTGAGTACAACTCACTCTTTCTGACTCGCTTATATTTTTATATAAGTGAGAATAAATTTATTTATGCTGATTGATGATTGTTTGGATGTATATTATATATATATATTGATTGGTTTGGATATATTCCCGCATATATAGCGGATGAGATCCTATACGTTCCCGTGTATGAGCGGATGACCCTTTGTACGTGCATCTACCTCGGAGCGGACATTGTACATATTTTCTCATATGTATATTTGTTGTAGGTGACAAGTTTGAGGGATCCAACTTGATTCCTACCAGTGCAGATTTTTATTTACAGATATTGTGATATATTCTGTTATCCTGTGATAAATGATGTTTGGATGCCGTAATTGATGTGAATTTCCTTATTTAGTGCTGTTGTAGCATTAGGCCTATTTTTGGAATTTAAAAAAAAATTAAAATGATGATTTCAAATAAAAAAAGATTTCAAATTGATTTTGAAAATATGTATGTTTTATTAATTTTTGAATTGTTAAGGAAATGAATTTATTTTAAATAAATAAAAAGTTATAATTTTTATGTTATAAAAATTATGATTTCTATGAAATATACTTAAATATGATTTTTTTTTGAAATATGGAGATAACTATTTTGTAAAATAAGTTAATTGAGAATTTTTGATTTATTATAACCAATTTATATATAAGATTTATAAATTGATGAAGTTATCAAAGGAATGAATGTGTAATAAGAGAATTATAAGTAAATTAACTTATAATTGGATTTTGAAATTTAAATGAGATATAACCGAGATTGGTTAATAAAGGAATTTTATTTATGGGAGTTTTTATAAAATATAAATGGAATTTATAAACATTGTTTTATAATTGTGAAATTAACTTATTTTGATAAGTTAAATATGAAAGTTTATTAAAGGAATTATATTCATGATTTTGGACAGTGGATAATCCTTTAAATTAAATGTGTAGAAGTAATGAATTTGGTAAGAGAATTATATTCACGATTTTTGACAGTGAATAACCTTTTAAATTAGATAAATGTTTTGGGAAGTGATATTATAAAATAAAGTTTGAATGGTTTGAAAATAAAGTAAATTGTGAATTAACTTATTATTAAAATAAGTATATGGAAATGTTTTCGAAAAAAATTGAAATATTGAAATGGTTTTAAGAATATACCTTTTCAAAGATATTTTGAAGTAAATGATTTTCAAAAGTGATTTAATTAATAAAAGATTAATTAAAAGGGCCTAGTGATTGCTTATGGTGCTAGATAATTGTTGTTTGCTTTGATAGTTAAATAATCGACTATCAAATTTAGCCATTGTAACGACCCGTAAATTTCAACTGTTTTAATAACGTAATTAGTTGAAATTTTGTGAAATTTTAAACGATAAAATTTTGAAATATAAATTTAATATTTGGAATACGTCTAATTAAACATAGCGACTGGTAAATTTTCGTCCGAAAATATGAAAATTTATTTCGCGCGTAAATTCACTTCAATTCAATCAGTTAAAAAGCGATGAAAATAAAATGTTTCCGAAACCTAAATATTTTTACATAGAAAAATTCTAAACCATCTTCTGAGCAAGATATCAGTTTGTCGTTTTTCCAAATTCGGACATCTTTGACTCCGTCGATCTTATTTTTCAGTGTTTTTCTTACATTTTCCGCCGGTTGAAAATTCGAATTTCTATAATCCAATCAAACCTCTGATATCTGTGTACCGCTCTGTTTGCCTTGTTACGCTGATCGACACAGTATATTTACTTCTGTATTTTAGGTCCGATACGCGACGGTCCGTTGTAACGGTACCACTTTAATTTTTCGCTTTCCTTTGGTTCCAAACTTTGAAATGTGCTGTCCAAACAACTAAATAATTTGCTTTAACAGTTTGCCCAAATCAATGCTTCTGACCGTTACAATTTCTTTTAATGGTATATATTCGTTCGAAAAAATTTTTGCCTCTTCCACGTACATTAGCTGTCACATTCATTGTGGCTATTCATTTTTCGCTCTCTGTTATAATTGCTCTGGACTTAATTTCATTTGGGAAATAGTGTAATCGTTGTACCTACTTTATTTGTTTTGAAACTGATACGTTTTCCTCTCTGCTAATATATTACTGGGTTCTTTGCCTTTGGAATTTCTTTTTGTTCTAATTACCATTTGGCTTCCCGAAACGTACAGCTCCACTCTTCTTCTCCTTCAATTTCCTCTCTGTTGCTTTCTTCCTCTTCAAATTTTTCCTTCTTCTTGTCCTCCTCCATGCAAATACCGAGCAGACCAAAATCCACCGATCCACCAACGCAGCCCCCTCGGCCACGTCACGACCACCCTCAGCCGCCAGAACCTAGCCCTCCTACCTTCTCAGCTACTGCTCATCCCGCGGCAGCCCGCAGTTCCACCGACCTTCCTTTTTCCCACCACCTTCCCCTTCGCCAACAGCCTAACGCCTGGACTCGCCCCACACAATCACCGACCCCTCCTCCTTCCTCTCCCTCCTTCCGCATGCTTGCTCCCAGAACCATCAAGGCATCCACTTGACCACTTTACAGCTGGCCTACAACCTTCCCACGACCCGATGTCACAGCATCTCCGCCTACCACCTATCTTCCCACCTTCCAGTTCGACCGCCAGAAGCCGCAACCCATTCCCCTATCTTCCGCGCCCCATTTCCTCTTCGCCACGAACCAGCAACTGCTCGGTTCATTCTCCCCTCTCTGCCGTGCTTTTGCCTTGTCGAGCCTCTTTCGTTCGATTATGCATTGAGGTATGAATAAGTATATATAGTAGTAAGGTATATATTATTCATGGGTTTATATAGTTTGTGTTACAGTCTTTTGCAAGTTATAACAGTTTTATTCATGTTGATCTGTTTTGTACAAAAAGTATATGTGTCTATATTCTATATAATGGTGGGCTATAGAGCTATTGTATATATACATTATATATTATTGAATATTTTATTTGTATATGAAGTTTATATCTGATATGAATTATATATAAGTATATGATATTTGTTTTATTTATGTTGTCAGTCACCATTTACTATAAAAAGTTTGTTGTTTATATGAAGTATAATATAACTATAAATATACATATTGATTTTATACATTAGATCTAGTTCTACCTTCTACAGTTTCAGTGAATCATGGTTTTATATATATTGCGGTTTGAATAAATGTATTGATTTTATATATTGCTATTTGTAAAGCTGGTAATTGTATAGTTATGTGCTGTTTATATACGTTAATTTATAATCTTGTGATCTTTGACTATATGTATATTTGATAGTATTTATATATTAGGGCGTAATATATTGTAGGTGTTTATATTTTGTTAGTTGAGTTGTAATACATTTTATATACAGATTTTGCTATTTGTTCGTTATAAATTTTAAGTTGAATATATTATGTTATAATATGCTGGGGTAAAATTTGCAGTCTACAGTAAGTTTGTTGTTTACAGTCTTATATACTTCAAAATTTATTTTGTATTAGTATGTTTAAAGTATTGCTTTTTTTTTATAGTGTTTTTGAATTTAAAATATGTTTTGATATATGTATGTAGTCGTATATATTTGTTCATTTATACCATTGAACTTTATCAATCCAGTTTGATCTGATTTCGTCAATTTTCTTTTATCAGCTTTGTCGTCAAAATTCGCATTCAATCGTGCTTCGTTGGAATTCGTGCTTGGATTCATAATTCGATTTCATGTACATCTCTAGCCTCGAAAGGTGAGCAATCACTCACGATTAACGTTCTTTTATTTATTAAATTTGATTTCAATTGAAACGACAATTGAAATATGCTGCTGTTAGTTAATTACACTGTTATATATGCTATTGCCTGTATCAGTTCACCTGTGACATTTGACACCATTATCTGTTAATTATTTATGCGTTGATAATACAGTTTGGCTGATAATTGATTGATTGTTGATGTTTATATTGGACGTTAAATTGTTAATGTTAAAATGATAAATAGTATGAAATTGAACTTGATATAGGATAATAAAATGTTAAATTTGATTAACTGACATTTGTATAATATGACCCCTTTAACTGTTAAATCCATTGACACGTATGATTTGCTTAATTACATTTTGAATCACTGAATGTATGTTGTTAAATTGATGATGTATGAAATTGTAAATAGATGACAAGTGAAAAACCGTAATGTAATAATCTTTAATCTACATGAAATGATAGTGTAGATTCTAGAAATAATTATATTAATTCGTACAAATAACAATGCGAATTAATACGGTTATTTCGGGATTATTTGAATTGATTATTGGATTGATATTGGTTGTTGTTATTGCTTGTTTTTTTACTTTGACACCATCCCAGTTATCACACTGCAAGTTCCCTTTGATATGTTTTGATTTTGAATTGAATTGGAATCGGGTTGAAATGATAAATACCCAAATTGAACTTTGACTTAGGATAGAAAATTAAATAAAAACCCGATTGGTCAATAATTTGATTTGAAAATAAACGAAGATTTTATTTGAATAAAGAATATGGTTTTGAAATGAAGTTGAAATTTGAAATTTTGATGAAAGGAAAATGGTAATATTTAATAATCTGAAACAAAAGATTAACAATGTAATCAATGAAAGGATGTTGTTTAATTTGAGAAATGATTGAATTAAGTTTGAAATGATTTAATAATTAAGTTTGAAATTATAATTAAGTTTGAAATTATTAAACTTTGAAATTATTTAATAATTAAGTTTTGAACTATTTAATAATGAATTATTAAATGATTAAATTGAATTGAAATTCTTTAATAAGAAAAATTGAACTTTTGAATAAGTGAATTTTACTTCGTAAAGAATTGAAATTGAGTTTCTTTATTAATTAAGTTTTGGAAAATTATTTAAGGGAGTAAATAAGTGAAATTGGATTTCTTTAACAAAAAATGAAATGTGATATTTTTGGAATTAATGTAAGACTTGTAATTGGAGAATTGATTTGACGAATTTAGTTTAATTCAAAATTGTAAGTTTTGTTTTAATGAAGTTGAACTTAAGAATTGATTAAATGAATTGGAAATTTAATAGAAATTGTTTTGAATGATAAAGTAACTTATCGAATATTGAATGAAATCGATAAATGAGTTTAAATTGATTTGAATGTTAAATAGAAATTATTTAAATGATTTCAGAATGAAACTTATATACGAACTTGAATCAATATTTGAATTGTTTTAAATAGAAATTGAAATTGAATTATAAGATTTGAAACGGAAAATTGGAAGTTTTGAAACGAAAATTTGGCAATTGTTTTAGAAAGACAAATGAAATGTTGATTTACGAATTCTATTTGAAATTGAAATTGATTTGGTTTTTGAAATATATAAACGACCAATCGGTGTATTAATTACGAAAGTTATTAAAGAGACCGGGATCGGTAATGGATATACTCTCTATCTGAACCGAAACCACTTTAATAACTTTACGCGGAGTGTTGATCCAGAACGAAGTGGATGGTTTTGATGAACGCGTTGACTGAAGAAAGAGAACGATTTTGGATGACCCTTGACATGACTAAAACAGGAGCCGCGCCGGGCCATTGAGGATCGCCATCTCTAGCGGACACACTTCTTCGATACCATATCTATTACTTTTGTGATTCGATTTGGGTGCACCCCTCGATTTGGGAGTGTTGTTTCGCGGTGTTGGGGTAGTAGCTGCTATGCCCAACATCAGTCCGGATCAGGCAACTACTAGTATCCTAGTTGGTATCGCCTCATGTACCTTGTCATACTGATTATCCTATGCGCGACCACTACGATTTTGATTTGTACCTTTAGTATATGGATTGCCCTCTGGTGACTTCCGGTTTTGGGGAAACTACGGTCTTGTATATGCTTTTGGGAATAAAAAGGTGTTAAGGGTGGAATGGGCCATGACTTAACGCTATTTTGATATCTTTTTATATTACTGATAGACATTATCTACTTAGCGTACATTACTACATAGTAGATAGTTTAACGGATCCTTAAAGGATGGTTATTCCAAACATCCTTTGAGTTACTTGTATTTCAATTGCTATTTCACTTTAGTTGGATTTATTAATATAAGAATGTTAATCCTGACTCGAGTGTCTTGTGTTTTTGCTTTACGCTCGGGTCAGACTGAGTGGTTCAGCTTTCGAGACTCACCTTTGGAGTGGGAGCTTCGCTTGGAGATCCAGCTATCTATCCAGCTTTCAGATATTCGATGATTCCAGTGATGTATTCTGCTTTGTATCTGATGTATCATATTACTCTTCCGTTGTATCTGGTTTAACTCTGATGTAACTTATATATTTATATAGTAGCTTCATGAACTACTATCTCTTTTTATTTCCGCTGCACTTATTTCTCTGTGTCTGTGTTCTGTGATTATTTATTTACTGTATATGTTCAGTTTTGCCAATTTAAATTAACAACGCGGTATTTTGAGCAATTCAACTCCGGCATGAGTGTCTACCTATACACTTATAATGGACGCGAATGGTCCAAAATGGCGGGTCGTTACAGCCATTTTAGTTCCTCGACTTGATGTGGGAACTAATTTGTCGTACACTTAGTACGTAACTAACTGTGTAGGCTTGATTATCGTTTGTGTTGAGAATGTTGATTCGTGTAGTGCGGAGTGATTACTCCAATCTATCGAGCTTCCTTCTTGGCCGAAGGATAGCAAGTTGAAAGTTGGAGACGTGATAAGTCTATGAGACGTAGTCTCTGTGTGAGGTTGAGAAACGCTTTTGCGTTGTTGGTGCAAAGAGACCGAGATCGGTTTATTCGAAAACCACTTTGGACCAACGTATATGCGTTTGATTGTGTAGGTTATTGATGATATTGATATTTAGGATTTTCATAGTGAAGGACTACTTGTTGATCGTTTGGGGTTAAAATCCGAATATACATATAGTAGCAGCGGTCTCTTCGTTATGAAATATCCAATGCAAGGACTATTCGCTACTAATCCTAGGGATTTCCCGACAGGATGTGGTAGGAAAGTACCTTCGGTTTGTCCTGTTCCTGGACAACTTGTATGGAAGAGTGTTTGACATTGCATTTCTAAGATTACGTACATTGGTTTTTACAAACGTACATCAGTGGTGGCGGAGAAGGCAACTTCTCTTAGCTTAACACCCTCTTTGAGACATACGAGCTCAAGGGTTGTATTTTTGTGGAAGGCAATTAGCAGTCAAAGAAAATGGCAATGTGACATTCAGAGTGATGTGATATGTGAAAGGTAATCGTTACCTCAGGCCTCATCAACCGGAAATGACTGAAACAGGGTTAGATGCGGCAAGGCTAAGTGGGTCATTCCCAAGTAGGATATGATCATCCTCTTCTAGATATATTTCTTCCCGCTATAACGTTCGGGGTGAAAATTAATGTGGTTTGTATGCTATGAGGGCCCTCGGAAAGGTCGGTAACGACTGGGGGATGCTATATCGGTACTACCTAGATATAGAGGTAGGCCAGTCTTGTGTTAGTAGAGGATCCTTTGTGATGGTCGTCGGTACATTCCTCTAGAGATGTACTACTGGAAGGTAGCCCCTTCACCTGGTCATTTGTATGGAAATCCAAACTCCACTACGTGCCTGTCATTTTGTTTGTAGAACCTAGTATGCTTGAATTTAATAATAGTAACAATTTTGGCTATTTTTATTTTATTTGTGCAATAGACACTATTATAATATAAGAGAATTTGATATGAAACTTTTTGGTTATCGTAAGGTAAAAACATGTCCGTGTTTATGTGTGGGCGTGTCTTACGAGATACTTTTGTTTTGAAAAGGAAAAGTTTTGGTAATTTAATAAATTCAGTTGAGTGTGTTTCTCACGCTGGTTTACCAGACTGATCCGGACGTTCTTCCCTTTCAATGCTCGGGCCAGACCGAGTATATTTACAGGTTCAGATTTGGTGCTTTTGGAGCTTCAGCAGGAGAGCTAGATATCTTCATTTCCGTATATACGTATCTGTTTATTTTCCACTGCTTTGCTTTGTTGTTTATATTATTAGCAATTGTAGGGACAGGTTATTATAACTGTCCAGGCTGATGATTCGTGATTGATTGTTGAACTCTGATGGATGTATATCACAGTTTCTTTTTTGTAAAGATCATTGATATGATATTATATGTTTTCCACTGCGATGTGAGATTCTGTATTGTTTTGTTTTGTTTTCTCTTCTCTCTTTCTTCTCTTTTCCTCTTCTCACTTCTTTTCTTTCTCATGACTTTCCGCCATTTTTTGCTTTTTGGGTCGGACATGTGTGGTTTATTGTCGATTCAAAGGGTACGGATTTGCGGGGCGTCACATAACCAAGGCGATGAATTCTCTAATAAATGGTATTTCTCTTCCAATGCTTCAACCCAAACCCAACTAAGTCATTTGATGGACGTCGTTCCATGATTTAACTATGATCAAAATAGAGTGTCACATAGAAGTTTAACAATATTCTCATGTCGAGAGAATTGTGTAATATTATAAATTCGATATTCTCTGTTTGTCCTTAGTTATATTAACCAATAAAAAACTATCAAGTGAGTCATTCTATTATCATCCAATAACTATCAATATATAACCCTTGGTGCCCCCAACAACCATGAGTAGTACACTGCCCAACATTTGGAGAGCATTACGTACTTTAGTCTTAACGAATGTATCGATATCCGGTCTTGATACATCTTGAATATGAATATTTAAAATGATATGTTTATTTTCATTGTGGTAAATTTCTCATAATTATGATATATTGTCATTACTATCACAAAAACATACCATTTATGGATGTTATATTAAATATACTTAAATTAAATTAATAATTAACACAACACATTATACTAAATATATATGAGAAAGAAAAACACCCTTTATCTCGTACGATATTTTATTATAGAGTTAATAATTTACAATAAATCACAAAATTGCCTCTAGGGCATACTCCTAACTCTATCAATCTTGCACTTGTACTTGGGGCCAATTATGGAATCTCTATCCTATCCCTTCGATCAGCTTGATGAGAACTGATCGAGCCAGCCCCTTCATGAATGCATTTGTTATGTTGTTTTAATTATCTACTATGTCAATCAACTTCCCAATGCTGATAAACTACCCTCATCATGTCGAACTATTTATAGTGCATCTTGACTTCTAGTGAGCTCTTATTGTGACATTGTTATCATATGTCGATGACATAGTATTCTCTATACTTAGAAGCACCCTTAACTTAGTTATATATTCATATTTATACATTCTTTTATTATGGTTTTATTCAAGGCATGTACATAGCCTCTTCTTTGAATCTGCCACAACTTTTCATTTGGAACATTTCCAACTTAAAGCACCTTAATTAAGGCCTGAACATGAATTTAATATCAGTATATTATACACGATATACTAATGAAGTTCGAGTCTTGGTACTTCTTCATAAGAAGTTCTTTGCTTCTATAAACAATTCTACAATATTTCGTAAATACCCAAGAATATTCTTAACTTCCATTTAGTGATCTTAATGTAGATTTTATATTTACTTCAAGTATAAAATACATTAGCTAAATATGATATTATAGTCAATACATAATGTATGATAATTCCTATCACCAATTCATAAGGAATCCATCTTACATGCTCCATATTAAGCATTTTAATATAATGTCTCTGCATATCATCTGGGACATTCCCAATATCCTTCTATACTGATTATGAAACTTGTTTTTCAAATCCTATATTGGGAATTTAAACAACTAAACTAAAACTGATTTTAACATAGGTACATCATTAATAATTAACAATATGTTGTTTACTTATAGTTTATAAATATCTACATACCTTTTTAATGTTCTTTCTTATAGAAACCGCTCCCTCTGCATTTTGAATGAAAATCAAATTGTTTGATATTTCTATCAAAATACTTGTTTAACATCCATGCTTGTTGAATGATACTTTTATATCCATTCTTAGATCATATTTGAAAACCCACAAACTCAGTATTGCTTCTACTAATTTTGGGAAAATTTTATTGTTATATGTAAACAGTCTATTCGAAATAATTATTTAGGATTTTCTATTTCAAAATATATGTACAAAAACACATAGTCATATCAGGCGATAATTTTGTGAACCAAATTATAATTAACTTGAGCATGTTAAATGACAAATCTGTTACGTTAATTTCAATAATTGAAATTTACATGTTATTCTTATCAATGTTGCTCACTATATTCCAACTACATAAGTCTTTCTCCTGAAGAAACATCTACGGCCGATAGATCATATCCCATTAGGTACAACTATCAAAATAATATTTTTATAATGCACTTGGAATCCATTTTGGATTTGCACATCATACCATATGGTAGATTCAATACTCTTAATTATTTAATTGACAACCGAGGAATATCTATTATCGACATTGATTAAGAACTCATATTTTCTCCTTAATGTGCGAGAGCAATTATCAAACATTCTAATGTGTTGTGTCCATTTAGATTTAGTTAATTTCATTTCATTCCTCGTAATTGCTTTTATTTTTGGATCGTATCCAAATTTGTAATAGCACATAAATTAAACGATAATTAATTGAAAAGAAATTAATTAATAATTAACGAAGTCGAAAATATTATTTTTACAAACATCAAAATTTGGCTACGAGACTTACTTCTTTGCGTTTGTAGCGATTTTCCAAACAATATTCATATATAAAGTTTTACGATCGGAGTTTATACCAAAAAGTTATCAACGTTTGAATACTTCGAATTGGAAATAATTATATATGTAATTAAAAAAATGCAACTAATTAATGTTCATTAACTTTGATAGTTACTTAATGGCTAAGAATAATAATGTTAAATTAGATCACTTGAAACTATACAGAATAACCTACAAAAGGATTTAAATGAACGCATAACAAAATTTGACAACCGGTAGACCCCTAATTGGGACCGTTCGACCGCTAGTGGTCGACCGGTGGTGGGATGACGATCGACTACTATATGACTAGCGGCTATGAATTGAACGTAGACCGAATATCTCGAATTTAATAGAATCTAATTTAATGGCTAGCATTGATTCGAAGCCCTATAAATACGGGCCTAATCCCTCACTTTTCTTCTCATATTTTCCGAAGCACGGCAAAGCTCTACCATTTTCTTTTGTCCATAAATTCTAAAAATCTATATAAACTATAATCTATATACATACATACATACATGTGTATATACATATAAGTGAAGAATAACGGAGTATAAAAGAGAAGTAGAATAGGATCGAATCGAATCGGCAAAGCCAAGGTAAAATCATAAATCCAAATCCAACTTGAATTTAAATTTCTTCCCAGATCCGAATTTCTAATGAATATGTATATTCTTTCGGTACATATTTTGGTAGGGAGAAAAGGGAGTCAAATAGGAATAACATGGTTTAGATATGGAGATTTGGAAGCTTAGAGGTGAGTGAGAAATTGTATATTTTTATATAATATTGAATTTATATCATTGTAAATCTATTCATGTATGTCTAAAAGTAATTTGAAGTTATAGGCTTAAATATATACATATAATGAATTGATGAATCATGACTACATATTCTATAAATGATTAACTTTGATTTAGTGTTGCATATATTTGAATCCAAAAATTAAAGGTAGAGTAGTTCCTAAATTTATAAGATTATGTAGTAATTCCAGGTTTGTTGGTTAAATGATATATATGAGTAAATGTGAGTTGGAAGTTATTATAAATTAGATTGGGGTTTCAGTTGTATTTTAATTCATTGGATTAAGTGTATAGCATTGTAAATTTCTATAAATTATCCAGTTTTATAAACATGAATAAATGTGTAATGTTTGAAATAATAAGGAATATGCCTAAAAGAAAACGATGTACAAAATAAGCATGTTATCCGTATTTTGTACTATCTATTTCAATAATAACAGAAAATATAGTTCCTCGTAATTTCAAACGTAACACAAGTCCTCTTTAGATAAGTTATGGGAATTTACAGTGTTAGTAATTACTTTTGGAGGATATAATTCCAACACATTAAAGTGCAGAAATCCCTAAATATAACGAAGTATCGTAAGTAGAGATAATAACAATAATTCAATTATAAATCTAACATACGATATAAGTTAGAAAATAAACAATAGACGACAAAGTATATGTAAAACAACGAAATGAGTAAGTACGAAGATTATAGTAATCAAAGAAAGATAGTAACAGTAAAAAAGGAATAGTAGAATATATTTAATTGTATTAAGGTAGAAGTTAAGTAATAAAAGATAATTAATCTATTAAATTAGAAGTAAGTCATAAATGACATTAAAAATGGCATTAATGAAACAAGAAGTAAGTTGTGTAAAAGTAACTAAACACAACAGTTGAACAAAGTAGGCATGGTAATTAAATAAATTTATATAGCCTTAAGTATGCATTTATGACGGTGTGAATCATTGGATCTAGCCGATAACTTAGATTGCGTAAAAATGGAAAATCCATTAGTATGGGTCGGGACACAAGGTCAGTTTGTTGCACAACAGAAGTCTGCCCACCGAGAAGGGCCGCCAGCAGTTTTGTATACATTGTAATGATGGACACGTGAAATTATACGTTCGCGTATATATGAAGGGAATACACCAAAGTATGATGGTTTGCCCCAGTTGAAGTGTAAAAGGGTGAGTAGAGTCTGCTTCAACCATTTAGAGGGTACGTTTTAAGTAACCAAATGGCCATTTCCATAATTTCATTAGGCAATCTAAATAGGACGGTGAACGTAGCTCGACATTATGTCAATGAGATTGGTACCATATATGTGAGAAGTAGAAACTGTTTACATAGCTTGAGGTCATCATCGGTCCTGAGCGGTCAGTGAAAAGATAAGGGTTACGCCTAAATGGTCTACACCTTCTACTAGTGTAGACCACGTTTAGGACATGCACCGCCTCACAGTTGTTAGTTAGTTAGTTTGTTATTATAAGGCAAGGTTAGATAACCTTTTTAATAGAGGTCTTTCAAAAACAAGATAGAATATGGCTAAATAGTTGTAATGCCATTATTAGGCACTATGGGAGTTCCTTGGTATGCATGACCATAAGGACGTGATACTGCATTAACGATGGATACTGATGATGTGTTGAGTTAGGGATACTAGCACTACAAGAAAACTGATTTTTTGTAGCGCCCAAAAAACGCCACTACGTATTTTTAGTGGCGTTCCGATAATCGTTACGAGAAAACATGCCACTAAAAATCCTCGAGTATTAGTTGCACTTTTTTAAACGCCACCAAATTTGTTTTTTTGATAGCGTTTTTATAGCGCCATAGAATTCCTTTTTTGTAGCGCCTATTTACCGCCACCGAAAAGGTTTTCTCCTCCATGATACTTTTTTATGGCGTTATCTAAATTTTTTGTAGCGCCTGTTTAACGCCACCGAAAGGGTTTTCTCCTCCACGTTACCTTTTCATGGCGTTATATACATTTTTTGTAGCGCGTAATAAACGCCAGCATAAGTGTACTTGAGTTCTAATTACTCTTTTGTAGCGACATTTTAATGCTACCAAAATAAATAATATCCAGTAGCGTTTGTTTCCCTCCACCTGCTACTCCAGATTTACCCCTGATCTAGCATCCAATTATATAATAACAGAATACGCAAGCACATACACTTTTGAACACAATATATTAAACAACTACAAAATACGTATACGCATTGAAGATCCACAAGATACATAGACATTCATACATCCACATACATAGGTGTCTACAAAAAGCTACCCGTACACATACACAACCAAACTACCATAAGTGTTATAACCAAACTACCATAAGTGTCATAACCGTACATATACATCTGAAATAAACATCTGAAATAACTGTACATATACGTCTGAAATAACCGTACCGAGCATAACCTGAACCACCATAAAAACCTGAACTACCTGTCATTGCTGATGTCTTCAAAACCTGAACTACCTGTCAACAAAGAACAGAACAAAAGAGTGAGAAAACAAAACCTGAACTTAAAGCTGCTTAAATAAGCAATGTACTGAAACAAAACATATGGACGACAATCGACCACTTCTCTGCACTGCCACAACACTCAACTACCTTGCCACTTCTTCCTACACTATCACTGTACTGCTCACCATCAATTCATACATAACTCCTCACTATCAATTCAACTAACATTCCACCACAATCCATACATAATTCCTCACCATCAATTATTTTCCCTCCCCTGAACCTGAACCACCAATCACAATCATTCAATCACAATTCGAATATAACACCCCTACTTATGTACTTTTATCATTTTACCAAAAATCTATCTGCACTTTAGCTGCTAGCATTCCTAATGTATATATATAAAAAAATTATATACCTTTCATTTTGACTTAATAATGATTTTTTCCATTGGCCAAGCTATGGGAACGCCAAAGCAATCATCCATGCACGTCAGACCCGATGTTGGTCTCCATATCTCTGCATCTGGAACTATCACCAGTTCAATCCAAACTTTTACAGCATTACGTCCCAATAGACGACAATGGACCATCGTTATCGGATCAGTTGATGCAATACTTCCTTCAGCCACTACGTCTGCTCCACCCAAATCGATCAACTGGCATTTGGCATCCTTTTGCATTGTTGCAATCGGCTGAAAGAAAAGAGATTATTATGCACAATGTATACATGCACATTAAATAAACTTTCATACAAAGTTAACTTCTTCAAATTTGAAAATTAATACTTACATTTTGCGATTTATTCATGACCATATGTGTGGATTTCATGGGAGAATTCACAACATTTTCAGAATCATCATGACTCTCATCTAGTTTTTCTTGATCAGCTTCTACTTTTGATCTTGGCCATGCTACTTTCCTACCAACTGCATCTCCAATGCACGACATATCAGATGTGGGTCGCCACAAATAAGCATCTTTATTTACTACTTTGTCCACCCAAATCACAACAGCAGACGGACCGAGTGGAATACCATTAACAGTATATTTTGGATCAGTGGCGTGGATTCTTCCTTCGGCAACTACACCTTCACCCTCAGTCCAACCGTAAATCTTGCAAGTGTCTTCGATGATGCTGGTACTCTAAAAATGAGAAGTGAAATTCAAGACTTTAGTATGCTATACAAAAACAACGAATATGTGTTAAATTTTTATTCAGATGGGGGGTGTGCTCGCTGCATTTTAGACATCAATAAGCTCGCAGCATATTACACTAATATACTTAACGTGAAAAAAATTACCGTACTGGATGCACTACAGTTCAACCGTGTTCGCAGCGGGACCTTGATGCAAACTGATGGCCAAGCAACTACCTTATTCTTAGCGTCTGCTAAGACTGGCATTTCAGGTGTAGGCCTCCATAAATAAGTATCTACTTTATCCACTGAATCTATAACAACGCTCCCAGCATTTGGTCCAAGACGAATGCCATTGACAACGTCATCTGGGTCCATGGACAACAGCCTCCCATGGGCAACAACTCCAGAGGTTCCATCCCAATTCAACAGCAAACATACTTCGTCGTCGATCTACAGTTAATCAACCGAAAATTAAATCAATTACTGGATTAAAAAATTAAAATATAAATTTCATTTATTGAGTAATATAAATATTATTTTTACCGAATCAGGTGAGTTCCTTCTCGAACTTTCTTTACCCTGCAGCGAAGCACGAATATAAATTAATATTTTACGAATATAAATTAATTTCCAAAAATTTACCTTCTGGTCCATCAGAGTCTGTATCATTCCCTTCAATTCTGTTATTTCCTCTCGACACCGAGACACTTGTTTATCTTTGGACTGGGCCAAAGCTAGCTTGGTTAAAGTGCAACCCCTACCCAATGCCCTTAACCGTCCCGGTTTATCTTGTCCCAGTACATGTACAAGAGCATCTTTTCCAATATCATTCTGTGTCGAGCCGGATTGGGATAGGCTACCATATTTTTTGATCTCCTCCTATATAAATAAATACACATAGATAATGTACAATGGTAAAAATTTCATAGTTTCAAAAAAAAATACCAATAAAATTAAAAACAATTTTACAATAGTATTCGCAGCTTCCATGTTCACTGGTTCACCATTTTTTTAATGTGAGATCGAATCCACACATCAGCTCTACTTATGGACGATGGATCTGCACTTTCTTTTTTCTAAAAATAGAATAACATTAAATTAATAAACTGACAGGTATAAAATAATGTTAAGTAATGCTATAGTTAATGAACTTACCATGTCTTTGGTCTTTCTAGCCATTCCCCTACGACCGGTTGTATGCGGAAGTTGTGTGTACCTAAGGGCTGAATATTTCTCACTTTTTTGCTGAAAATATTGAAAGATGCTAGAATTTAACAACCAAAATCATAAAAAGAAAAACTATCTAATATTTATAATGCAGGGTAAATATGTATGGTGAGGATTGCAATTTATTTGAAAATCAATTCATCATGGTCATATACTTATTTGGTATTATTAATGCTGGATAACTCAGTTGACATATACAACATTCCATATCTACTAATAATATTTATAGATTGAACTAACTTGCAAAGTGTTTTTTGTACTTCATTTAAAATGTTCCTGTGCTTGTCATAATGCATTTGTATTTTGTACTGTCATAGGTTCCTACAGCTAATACCTAAACAGGAACCCTCAGCATCCACCAACACTTGGACTTCACTTCTAAAGAAATTTATCGGTTGCTAACTATGTAGATGGATTTGCAGAAACATGCCAGACGAGTTCAGTATGAATGATTTACCCTAAACTCCCGACTTATTTTCGCCTTCACAAACTTCCTCCAATCGGTTATGCTTTTTATGTTCATAGGTTTCAGTTTAAGTCTTTCCTCATCGTTCTCCGCTTTTTGCAAATTTCGAACCAATTTGCTTTTTGACGATCTCCAAAGTACTCCCATTTGTTGAAATATAGCTTTTCTTTGCCATTCCTCTTCCAATTTAAATCTAATCTGCAACAATACATCAAAACATGATATTAGTAAAATTTATTTAATTTAAATACGACAGATTTAATTAAATCTGAAAGGTTTTCTGAAGTTATTAGAGGGCAATTTCAATTTATAATTGGCAAGAACTATTTTTCAATTTATCCAGAAGTTATTAGATGGAAATTTCAATTTATAATTGGCAAGACCATGCAATATTAGAAGTCATTTTCAAAACATATTAGAGTCAGAATGTTAAATAATAGATGCCTGCTTCATACCAGAACCGACTGCCACAAAACTTCTTTTAAGTCATCACTAATATTCCTCCAATCATCAATGGTGTATGGAACCTGCTCCCGCACAAGCGTTCCAAGAAAAGAGGATAAATATACCGACCCTTGCCCTACTGGTACACCTAGATCATTGAACTCAACTTCAATTCGATCTTGACTGCATGACGGGAGTCTTTTTGCTTTTGCTGGACCTCTACCACCTCTTTTCCGAGATGTACTTCCGATTTCAGCTTCACTTTGTTTCCCAATTTCCAGCTCGGCATCAGCAGTTTGTTCAGGACAGGTTTCATTTTCTGAGCGGAGTCCTTCATTTGGGTCAGAGGGGATATCATCTAGTGGTTGTTCGTCTTCTTCATTGTGAACAGTGGCCTGCTTCTTAGCATTGTCTGGTTGTTCTTCTATTTCATTTATACTAGCTGGAACTTTACGTTTTCGCTTTGACTGTTTGTTCTTAGCTTTGACTGTTTGTTCTTCAGCCTTTCTCTGCAAGCGGGTACGTACAGATGTTGTAGACATATTTTTCTGCAAGTGACAGAAAACACAGTATAAACCAATAAGCACATGTAAACAATAAGCAGCGATAAATATTAACAAACAACACTTAAATATCATCAACATGTAGCTGAAAAGAGATGTGGCAGTTTGCAAACCAAACAAGCAGGCCTAAAAGCCTTGAGATGATGAACAGATTTGTAATTTTATGAGAAAATGTACATGTAATGCAAACATAATTGATAAGAACACTACTCATTATCAAGCAATATATGCAAACAGAATTGATAAGAACATATAATGCTTTGTTTATGGAAGTATACAAAGATCAAAACACAAAGAACAAAAATTGAATGGTACATGCATTTGCAATGGATTAGAAAACTAAATGGTGCAAACTAACAGCCATTCGCAACATTAAAAAAAACAAAGCATTAGTGCAGCAAATGAACAACAATCACTAAAGAAAATCAATACAAGTTCAATGAAATTTCCAAATAGCCCGGATTTAATATATAAGTTCA
The DNA here is from genome assembly GCA_030737815.1 of Allium fistulosum. Classification (NCBI taxonomy): domain Eukaryota; kingdom Viridiplantae; phylum Streptophyta; class Magnoliopsida; order Asparagales; family Amaryllidaceae; genus Allium; species Allium fistulosum. Next base: position 160,061,172 of record CM060905.1, read on the forward strand.
ACCATCACTAAAGCAAATGAACAACTATGCTCAAGTAGAACATATAATCTACTCAATTATGCCCTCGCAATCCTCTCTAACATAGCAAACATCTTCATCATCCGCTTCCGTTATTTCATCTTCCACCACTTGAATATCTTCCTCGATGCAATCGTGCTCCTCTATATCATTAAAACTTCTTGATGGTGCTTTCATTACAACGTACCAATTAGAAACATCGTTCTCTCTTGAATAAAATACTTGTTTTGCTTGAGATGCAAGTATGTATGGGTCTCTTGAAAATGATGCTTGATGTAAATTAACAAGAGTGAACCCATCATCATCAACTTTTACTCCATTTCCTTTATACGTCCAACGACACTTGAAAACTGGAATATAAAACAAATGATAATCTAATAAAATTATATCTGTCAATATTCCATAATAAGTGACCACATCAACCACTTGGGACATATCTTTAGCACTTGCTCTACACATAGTAGTTGCATCAAAAGTCACCCCACAATTCTGAGTTTCTCTCCCTAAATCTTTTACATGAAAACGTTGCTCGTTGATGATATATCCTTTGAAAGACATGGCATCATCCTTCGGACCATAAGCAATCCATTTTAACATGTCATTATGATCCTTGGAGGTAATAGGTATCTACAACAAATTTCATTTAGCATGTAAATTTATATAGTAATATTGATAGTTGAATGAGAATATATTTGAAATCTAACTAACCTTTCTTTTAATCCAATCGACAAAACTTTTTGTATGTGTTTCCCAAAGTAAGGTCGCGTTTTTTGTCATGCGTTGGTCTGAATTTTCTAATTCCTCCAAATGCAAACTAGTATTGAACAATTGATTATAAGTTATATATATCATTGCGAACACATCAAAATATTTAAAACAATATAACATAAACTTACTCTATAAACAGTTCCACCACGGCCATATTCATTAACACAGCTAAATGAGCACTTTCTTTCTCATTAACTGGCAATTTAATTGTCTTCGATACTGAAATTGGACGTCCCTCTAATATTCTACTACTTTCATTTGGATAATCCTTCAATAATGCATAGATGTTTCTCCCAGAAAGCATTCTAGGAGCACCATCTGTCTCTATGGTATTATCAAACAATGCCTTTTGTTTCCTCCGTGAATCTGAAGGAGGTAGAAATCTTCTATGACCCATGTAGGCGAACTTTCGACTATGTTTCAACCAACGAGAATGGGTATTGACACCACATAATGGGCAAGCTTTTTGCCCTTTCACACGACATCCAGCAAGATTTCCATAAGCCGGAAAATCATTAATCGTCCATAACAAAATTGCATTCAGTTTAAATAAAGTTTTACTAAATGCATCATAAGCAGTAACTCCATTAGACCACAAGTGATGCAAGTCTTCCACCAAAGGCGCCAAATATACATCAATATCATTCTCGGGTTGCTTCGGGCCTGGAATAAGTAAAGTTAACATAATATTTTCTTTCTTCATACACAACATAGGCGAGAGATTGTATGTCACAAGCATTACCGGCCAGCAACTATATTTCGAACTCAACATGGAAAATGGATTGAATCCATCTATAGCAAGACCAAGCCTAAGATTGCATGGATCAGATGAAAAAGATTTATACTTTTCATCCACCATTTTCCATGTCATAGAATCCACGAGATAACGCATTTTTCCATCGTTACTTTTATTATTAAAATGCCATCTTAATTCTTCAGCCATCTTTTGAGATCTATACATTCGTCTAAACCTCGGAATGATTGGGAAATATCTCAATACTTTAACTGGAACACCTTGTATAACCTCTTCAGTATCTTGATTTTTCTTCCATCTCGAGGAACCACATTTTGGACAACTTTCTAAATTTTTGTATTCTTTTCTGAAAAGGCAACAATCATTCTCACAAGCATGTATCTTTTCAAAACCCATGTCGAATGCTTTAAGAAATTTCTTGACTTTATATAAGGTTTTGGGAAGCACGTTATCCTTCGGCAGAAATAGATGTTGCACAGCTAAAAGCTTATCAAAACCACTATCGGACAAGCCAGTCTCGCATTTAAGATTATACAAGACGGTGATGGCAGATAATTTTGTGTGATCTGTGCAACCAGGATATAATGGAGTTTCTGCATCTTCCAAGTTCTTGACTAACTCATCCTCTTTTCTTCGAGAATCAACATCGTCTTTATCATCATCAAAAAAATCTTGATTCAAAAAATCTTCATCTTCATAGTGAATCATCTTGAATAGTTCATATACGTCAAACTTATTTGTTTTATTCTCTACATTTATCTCTTCACCATGGTTATACCATACACCGTTAATGTATTTAGGATCCATTCCTTTTATAATTAAATGTTCAACGATGATTTGGTCATCATGACGACTAAGATTCCGACAATCCTTGCAAGGGCATAAAATTTTTTCTACACTTCTTACATTCCTCTTTGCAGCATACACGAAATTCATTGCTCCTTGTCGGTATTCTATACTAGTTCTATGAAAAAAGTAAAAAAAAGTGAGCTTTAGTATTAGATTATATGTTCTAATTCTCAAAATACATATTAAGTTAATCATGGTTTTATCACCTGTTTAAAAAAACCCAGCCTTTTTCCATTATCGACATTTGAAGGCAAATAAGTTTCCAATCTTTGACGTATAAATTGGTTATCTGTTGTAATCAAAAAAATAACTAGACGTTGAAGTACAAATACTTGTAGCACTACTGCATATAACCATGGTGGTTTAGTAGACAAAGGCAAAGAATACTTTTCCAAAAATATAAATTTTACACTTATATTTTGCATTTAACCTCAGATTTACATGTATTTATAATTAATCCATGCATGAATTCAAAGCCTAAGTCTAGCAAATTATAGAATTACTGCATATAAATTCAAAGCCTCAGAATGTACAAACCAACAGTTTGTCCCCTCATGGCTAAAGCGATTGGAAAAACTAATCATGCTTAGTGCAAACAGAAGCAGAACACAAATAATGAGGGGACAAAAAATATATAGTTCTTTGAAGTTGCAGCCCCTTATCCTAATTATATAGCAATCAAATTTTACAGCTGCAAAAAATTCAGAGATAAGTGATAAAATAATAAAATCTATCGCACATGAGAAAGATGAAGCTAATCCAAAGTATGATGCAGAACTTGAGGACAATAGCATGCATGCCATCTCCGATACGAGCATGCCCCCGATATCTGGTTCATCTAAGAAAATTCCTCATCAAGTTGCAAAGGGTAAGGAAGACATACACAGCAAAAATAAGATCAGCAAAGAGTTCAAAAATGTATATCTCTAACAACCCCAAGCGGGATGACCTATTTCAAAATTTAAAAGTAAAGAAAACTACCACAAACAAGTGAAAGAAATCACCATGGGGCATGTATGATTAGTAATTCTCTTTCATCTATTATATTTTTATTGTATTAAACAGTTCATCTTAAATGGACCTTTAAAAATGGTTTTTTGAGAGAAAATATCCCTATTCCTTGTCCATGGTTACACCACAGTAAGATTCTTAGGCCTTAGAGAGAGTAGGATTAGGAACCCACAACAATTGAGAGTCCTGAATGCTTGGTCCAATTGTTTTGTAACTATAGAAAGAGATCTTAATAAGAAATGCGAAAACTCAAATTAATATTACAACACCAGCCATTGAATCAGTTGACAAACAAAGACCAACATTAAAATGCATGATCTAATATACCCATTTCTTTTAAGAAAACAAATACCAAACATATCAATGCACCATATAAAATCAGTCGAACAAAGATAGCAGTTCACAAAAAATATAATCCTAATAAAAATAATGAAAACTGGAATTAAGATTTCCTTATTTGGCAGAATTATTAATAAGTGATTTATTGATATCATGATACTTTGCCTCTAGCAACGATTCAATTAATCAGAGTACAGAGCTCTTTATTTTCATGGATTCCAAGCTACAAATGATATAGAGTGATCGTTTCCACCTTTAAATCAACCATTTCAGTAATAGTTTAGGAAAAAATACGAAAATAAGATGCATTAAAATTCATATAAAATCCAAATAGAATCATAAAGTCGATTTAAAAGATTCATACCTAAATATACCTAATCGATTTAAAAGATTCATACCTAAATATACCTAGATCTGCTGGCTGCCACGACTCGATGTTGAGTAAGGGGGAATCGACGGAGTTGACGATGATACTTGAGTGCGATGAAATTTTGACACGATTAAAAGGGGAAATTTTTTTTCTTAAGAAGAAAGCAAATTAGGGACGAGAATTTTGTTAAGTACGAGTGTAAAATGATAGGTTACGTTTATTTAGTTCGCGCGCGGACTCTTTTTTTAGAAGCGGGAAACGTGAATTATTTTTTGCCACGTTTATATTATTTGGTAATCTATTTTTTGTTGCATTTACAATAAAACGCCACCGATTTTTGCAACTATAAATGGTTTTTCTTGTAGTGTAGTGGGCAAACTATCATAGTCCAATGGGGGACTGTGGCACTTACACACACACACATACACACGTATGTAGTTTTTATCTACCTCGAGTAGATGTGACATATCATACATGTAAGTGAAGTCAAGATGACTAAATAAAACAAAAGAAATAACATGTAATGGTAGAAAATCAGCATAAACTAATGTTATGTATAAAATGTGTAATTTACGAGTCACCAGAACATAGTTCTAACCCCCTTCTCATTACAACCCACATGATAGCTTTAGAGGAACATGTACTGGTATAAGGCGGGAATGGTGAAAAGGATAGATTTTCTTGTGCATGCTCGATGCTGACAAGGGCACTAGAGATCAAATGTGTCAACCTTAGTTAATAATCATATGTTTTATTATACTTTACTATTCCACTGTAAGATTTATCGATAGTTCTCTGATACACTTTTGTTTATTTATAGGATATCAATACCGACGATTCATACTTTGGTGGACTTAGGTTTTTGATTTATCGAAAATTCAGGGCCCACTGAGGTGCAGGTTGTTACAAATTCATTTTACTACTAATAATTTCTAAAAGAAATTCCTTCATCATGAAGTTGGCTTTCTTAAGACAATAATTATTTCATGGTGCGACAGAATAGATATCATAAACATTTTATGAATTGCCTTATATGTTATATATAATTGATTTGGTTTTAGTTTGCAAAACGTATGTTCAAAACATAAATTGGCCATCCAATGATGATCATTCCCAAACTCCTCTTAGGGTGGTCCACACAAGATCCCTTATGGACAATTATTACACGTAGTCTTTTAACTCGCATGACCTGTCAACTCCTTGACTTAGGATATGTTGGGGTTTCTTATAAACCCGTATCTTGTATGATTTTGTAAACTATTTTTTTGATGAAACTAATTTTAACCTTATATAATTCTTTTAAGTACATGACCTTATGGAAAGAGGTTAACTCAACTTCACTCATCATCAATCATACATTATCCAACAAAGTTCGATTACTCCTTATCGACACATCACTCTTTATCACAGGGAGGAGTGACTTTTGAGATTGAAACATTATTCATTTTAGATATATTTGGAACTCTTTCTAATATACTTACCTATTCGATCAAGTCAAACTATTTTATTTTCTTTTCCATGTTATGTTATTTACTTTCGTTTTATAGTCTATGAATTTACCATAGACATACTATGTATGTATCTAATGCACATGTTAATGTCTGTTATAATTCATCAATGAATTTAACGAAGTATGAGGAACCATTTTCGATATCATCACACTTACGATTACATACATTAATATGTATCAATCCAAAGAGTCCACCAAATTTTATGCGCTCCCACTGAATAGGTGCTTTGCCCTTTATCATTAGAGATATAATTCACTAGTACCATATGCTTCATAATCATATGATTACAAATTATTTTTCAAAACTATTGTAACATCCCCCATTCTGAGGCTTGAAAATAGATACTATCGATACAACAATTATCCATAGTATTATTTCCCAGTGACAAAATGAGATCCGTTATTGAATCCTGAATGCCAACAACACTAGAATTTACAGATTTTTAATAGAACATTTTCATTCATTAGTTTGGAAATTCATTACAATTCATTTCCATACCCCAAGAATACATCATTCAAATAAAATATAATAATTACAATTATAATTCTAAGAGTAAGATATGAAGATGCCCTCTTGGCTGATCAGAGTTTTAACTATCTAAACGGTTATAGTACCCGTCATTACATACATTAAGCCAAAATAAAAGGCATTGAAACTAATACATATCATAAATATAATCTTATATATATTAGCTTGCCTCTTGCATTCTCTGAAAGGTTATCCATCTAAACATAAAAAAAATTGATCTATTCAATTCCAAATTGAGCACTCGTGATTTTAACAGGAAATCAAAATTTTTAGGTTAGATAAAAATTCTAGTGTAAATAATAATATACCATCTTGAACCAAAATAGATACAAAGCGAGACCATGCCACTGAGTGGAACATATTTTTCCTTCACTAGTATCATTTAAAGTTATATCACATATGGAACCAAAATGATTAGAACATAATCATAATATGATGGGTGAAATGAATAGTCCGGAATTCAGTAAGTTTACGCATTCCCATGATTACCTAATCCCTAAAATAGCCCATGTCATATTTTTCTCAGGATCACTAGGAACCTATATTAGTTTTCTCAGGCCACCTAGAAACCCTTATTAGTTTTGTAGGCTGACTAGAAACACATAGTAGTTTTATAGGCTGACTAGAAAACTATCGGGTTGATTTGAGCTAAATACGTAACCAGATAGTCCATAATCTCTCATCCAGTGAGAGGAAATAACCTCGGCTTATATCCAATAGAAAAGTACAATGGTGAGCACAGTTTCTATGAGTTCATTGCTTTGCGTGATCTCAATTTCGCTTATCCTTCGGCTAAGGCCCTATGCAAGGGAATCACAGACCTGACCAACCGTGGGCAAAGAGGTTGGAGGATAGGGTGCCACCCTACCCCTATCCCCACCTTTAAATCTAAAATATGGTTTTAAAATGTCAATGAGTCATGTCTTTTAAGAAGTTTGGGCATCCTAACATAATTTTGATCTTCACGATTTCCTTAATGTAATTCCACTCACCCAGGATTTTAAGTCTGGCCATTCCACTATTGGAATAACCCTAACTGGTCATATGTTCTCCGAATCCCTAAGGTCACAATGTTAGATGATATCATATAACACATAAGTGAGCAAGTCAAGAATTCAATATATGCAGTAATAACCGACCAACATATAAAGATGAACATACACACAACATCAATCATTTGTAAATATATGTTCAATATGATAGCCAATTTACACACAAAATTACTTTTCCAAAGTAATAGCTTTCTCCTTAAAGACTATTTCAAAATGGACTAATATGTTTTTTCCTATCTTTTGAAATCTCATAAAAATACTAACAAAATCATCTCTTTGTTTAAGTAAAATTTAACCCTAAAATAGAGTAAAAATCTTCCACGCTTTAAAAATAGCTACCCTCAATTTTTCAAAATCGTAGGCTATTACGTCTTAAAATTTATTCATTTTCACGCATTATAGGCCATCGTGTCTTAAAATTTCATAGTTGTCATTAGCTAAAAATAAAGGTCACCACGTCCAAATTCAACAGAAGCTATAGCTAGCGCGTCCTATTTTTATTTAGCTTCCTTCATGAAATATTTTCGTGCATTAGTCTTTGCATGCATTAGTCATCGCATGTGTTTATCATCGCTTGCATTCTTTTATACCTTCGCATGCATTCATTTATAACTTTGTGTGCTAGCAATATGCCTCCATGGCCTTTTCATTTGTAAAAAGCATTTATAATATGTTTGCTACACTCATTTGTTTAGTCATTTGTATTACAAATAAGCTATCCCACTTTTAGTCATTTATAACATGCATTCATTTAGCCTTTGCGAGGTACATGCTGCACCCATTTGCATTTGTAATATGCCTTTGCGTGTTATTATAGGGATCATTGCGTGCATTCATTTATTATTTAGTGTGCAGTCTCCATGTCTCATCGAGTGCAAAGGCTTTCGCCTACAATCATTTAAATGCCTTTGCAATATAAATATATTTCGCATGCAATATTTTCCCCCCAAGCTTTCATGTTCAATATATTATAACATATAATAAAATGAATGTGAACCTTCATGTCCAATAATGAATATGATCATTGTGTACCAATATACATACCTTCCATATTTCCTATACTATATAAAAAAATTGCAGCTGTGTATGTTTCATTGGTGCATGTATAATAAGTATGACTTGTCCCTTTGCTATTCTTTTCTTCTGTTTTCACATGCTGCTTCCTTGCCTTTGCGAAGTATATACTATCGCGAGTTGTTCCTATGAAGGCTATCCTTTTATAATTGTCACCATGAACAATAATAAATGCATGGAGCCATTGCATATAATATATAAATGTCATCGCAACATATTTATAAAGGTCATCGCAGGCTACAATTAGCCTTCGTGAACTAAAAAGCCAGGCCTCTGTGTGGTGTTCACTTTCCTACTCTAGCTTTCAGGCATAGTTTTTCTTGACCCAATGTAAAGTTTAGTCTTCGATGATTAGTTTTATTTGGTCAAAAATGGTTCAATGATAGTTTTGTAATTAAATTAAAAACATATTTATTACCCTCTTAAACAACTTTTTTTACCAAACCTTATTTGGTGTTGGATTTCTATTGCTCAAACTCATTCTTTTCAGTTATCTTCTTAGAAAATGTTAACCCTTAAAATTAACGCAATTAATCAACTAATTATATCCATAATAAATTATTGTTTTCCTACTAAATCATATAAAATGGAAAATTAATGGGAAAAATCCAAAAAATAACCAAAAATTCCTTTTATCATTTCTATCTTTTACAAAAATTTCAGACTAAAATAATTAATTTTCATATTTTAATAATTAAATTTCGAATTTTAACCATTTTCTCACTTAGAAAATTCTTAATAAGTTCATATTAGTTTCAAAAATTATGAAATTTAAAAATCATCTCCAAAATAATAATTCTTCACTCTTCTCCTCCCACACAATAGTCATCTAAGGGTTCACTATGATTCTCCAGTAAATTCTTGTACTTGTTACTTGATCTAACTTAGGAAATTCAATCATAGTGTAATCCTATTCAACTTGTAACAACAGTCGGTTAATAGAAAGTTATAAAGTGGATGTACGCTTCATTAACAGCCGAACCATTATAAAAACCTTCTTATCTTTTACTACTTTTGCTCTTTTTCCATCTATTTTCTATATTATTGTTCTTCAAGAACAAGGCTGGTGCTTTCACGCTCAACCCAGGATGTTGATCCATATTTTGGGTTAACATTTTGGTGCTTTCATTGAGAGCCCAACTCAAGCTTAGATCTAGATATCTACTTTGGATCAAACAAGTTCAAGAATTAGATCCCCAATCTTTTGCTTAGAAAATTTACAGTTGAGAATCAATGGCACCAGGAAGAAAGAGAACTGCTTCCAAAAGATCCATAGGAGTTGTAATAGATGGAGAGGAAACCAATCCTCAGCAATTTGGAGTCAACGATGCCAACATAGGGGATCATATGCTGGGATCTTCTATCCAGCATAAAGTTGTTACTAGAGGCGAGTTAAACAAGATGGTTGATAAAACCAATCAAATTATGGAGAACAGCCAAAAAGCTCTTATGGAAAAATTAATTTCCCTTCTGACCTGGTAATCGCTTGCTACCCCGAGAACCATGCCAGAGCCTACTACCGCCACATAGTAGGAAAACTCTTCCATTTCTGGCCTAAACGGGAGAAATGGAAAGCAACAACAAAAGGGAGTAGTAGGTGGAGTTGCAGGAATCACTATAGAAGGGAATACAAGCAATCCACAAACTGCAAAGCAGCCTATGTAAACTTGAATGTGGGAACGAAAACCCCGTGGGAAGATATAGCATTGGATCTCTCTGATTCTGAAGATGGAGAACAACCTTACGACCACGAGTTGAAAGAGAACACTAACATACTAATACTGGAAGAGAGGTCCAAACTGCCCCCGTACGACCAACTGCAAGCTAACAGAACTCCGAGAGATTGGATCTCCTGAATTAGTAGAGCCTAGGCTTCAGCCCATTAACCAAGACCATTTGCAAAATCAAACACTTAGTATAGTCACTGGCAGCCAACCCACGGATTATCAGACATCCGATGCGTATATCGCAGATATGGTCAAGCGCCTAATGGACGAAAGTAAGAATATGAGAGATGATGAATCGGGATCTGCCCAAGTCGAACTCCCTTCACTTATGACATCCTAAATGAATGATATCCTAAAAAGTTCACTATGCGAACTATCCCATCCTATGATGGAACTGGGGACCAGAAACCACACTTGTATAAGTACAGCTGGTATATGGACGAAGCGAATGCTTCAAATGCTGTTTGGTGTGGATGTTTTCCAATCTTTCTAGAGGGAATCGCCTTTATATGGTTCACTAGGCTCCCACCTAAATCCTTTTCCACTTCTGGTGAATTAGCAACGAGGTTTCTTGATTAGTTTAGGCTTCACACAGTGCAACCAAAAGACGTGACTTCCTTATCGGGCCTATTCCAGGGACGAAATGAATCTTTGAAATCCTTCATGAATCGATTTATCATCGCGATCACTGAATTAAGTAATCCAAATGAAGATATGGTCTTCACGGCTCTAGTTCGCGCCATCCATGCCGACACTAAGTTCGGGAAGTGGATCAAAGCAAAGCAACCTACCACTAAGAAGGACTTTAATCGAAAGGCGAACCGGTACTTGAGATTGGAAGAAGCAGAAGAGCTAGAAGGAAAACTTGCTAACCTACAACCAACCAACGTTGGGCAGAATGTTATGGCGGCAAACTAAGATGCAAATACCTCCGGGACTACCGTAGGAAATGCAGGAAAGGACGAGAATTAGAAAAGAAAAAAACTGAACTCCAACAGGCAGTGACTTAAGGCTTCAGGCCCGAAGACTACACCCTGCTCAATGATACTCCAGAGAACATCTACCTGGCAACACAAGGGACGGAGGAGTACAAGAAGACGCCTAAAGAGGAAGTGACCAAACAATAAAGGCGCTTCGGAAAGTACCTTTGTTTCCTTGAAACAAATGGTCATAATAAGAATGAGTATCATCACTTGAAGAACCTAATTGAAGAACTGATTCAAGAAAACAAGCTTCAGCAGTATGTGAGGAAGCCACAAAATCCTGACCAGCATGTAGCACTCCAAGCTCCCAGTAAACGAGGAAACCAAACTGGAACCAGTGAAGAGGGATCCAGATGGACTAACCAGAGACTTATTATCGGAACAATATATGGAGAACCTCATCCTGCATAGAAGAGTTGGGGAGAAATGGAGCGATATGTTAGCTCACTAAGACATGCTTCAAAAGATTCATGTTTTGTGCTCCAAGACGGAACTCTTGCCAAGCAGCAGAGGACCCTAAACGATGACATAGTGTTCCAAAATTGAGATACTAAAGGAATAGAAGCTCTGTTCATTGACTCCATAGTCGTGACAGTAGGAATCAGACTAGCTGTGGTCCAACGAGTATCGTTAGACAGTGGCAGTTCTATGAATATCCTTTTCAAACACACATTTGATCAAATGAAGATCAATATGAAAGACGTATCCACTTGCCGAACAAAGATCCAGGGATTCATCGGTGAACCTAAACGACCCGTAGGAACAATCGATTTACTCATAGAACTCGGAGAAGATGACCGAAGAGTCGTCCTCATATAAACCTTTGTGATTGTAAAGGAAATATCCGCCTACAATGCTTCCTTGGGTCGGCCCGCTTTGGCAGATTTCAGGATTACTTTAGCTCAGTGGTGTTTAACCATGAAATTTCTGGCAAAGAATGGAGTTTGGGGTGATAAAAGGAGATCAAAGTATTGCTAGAGAGTGCTACATCACAGAACTACACGAGTCTAAAAGAAAAGAAAAGGGGAAAAATGTAGGGAGAACTCTCCACATTCGTGAACCTATCGAATATCGAATAGCAACTATAGAGCCGCCCCTGGCTTGGGGACCATAGTCGATCCGATAAGGCTTTAGACCCTATAAAGAAAAGTTCAGGAGAGGAACGAGCAGCGCCGGCAGTATTGACGATGTCTGTCCCAATCGATATGGATGACCCAACACGGGTCCTGAAGGTTGGATTGCACCTTGGAAACAAGACGTGACTAGAACTCGTCAAATTCCTTCGCACCAACCTGGATGTATTCACTTGGACACATTCTGATATGTGCGGTGTTTCGCTGAAGTTTGCATGCCGCACACTTAATATTGATCCCAAGTTTACACCAGTGAAGTAGAAGAGATGCAGCCTAGGACCCGAACGGTCCAAAGCGTTGAGAGAAGAAGTGAATAAGCTAACGGTGAATGGTTTTATCCATGATGCAACATACCTCGAATGGATATCCAACCCGGTCTTAGTCAAGAAGTCCAATGGAAAATGGCGGACCTATATCGACTATTCAGACCTAAATAAAGCTTGCCCAAAAGACAGCTTTCCTCTGTATATAATCGACCAACTTGTGGACGGGACGCTAAACATGAACTACTATCATTTATGGATGCTTACTCAGGGTATAACCAGATCATGATGCATGAACCTGACCAGGAAAATACCAGTTTCGCTATTGATCTGAGATTATACTGCTACAAAATAATGCCATTTGGCTTAAAGAATGCTGGGTAACTTACCAACGACTGGTGAACGCCATGTTCAAACGATAGATCGGGAAGACTATGGAAGTTTATGTAGATGATATGTTGGTTAAATCACGCAAAAATGCAAATAACTTGAGCAACATTGTCGAGATGTTTGAAATACGCCGCAAATATGGAATGAAACTCAATCCACTTAAATGTCACTTCGGGGTAGCCTCTGGAAAGTTCTTGGGATTCATTGTAAGCACCAGAGGCATCGAACCAAATCCCTAACAAATTACCGCTTTACGGGAAGTCGAGGCCGCAAGGAACAAGGAGTTACAAAGCTTGAATGGAAAAGTTGCAGCACTAATCTGATTCATCTCAAAATCAAACGACAAATGTATACCTTTTTTGACGTGCTAAAGAAGGGAAAGAAGAACTTTGAATGGAATCAAGCTTGTCAGACTATGTTCGAAGAGTTTCTACGACTATGGAAACCCCGCCAATCCTGTCCAAGCCGGTAAAAGGAGAAGACTTATTTATCTACTTAGCGGTCTCGACTCATGCATTAAGTGCCATGCTCATATGAGAAGAAGCCAAGATGCAGCGACCCGTATATTACATAAGTAAATGATTCACTAGAGCCAAGAAAAACTATCCAAAATTGGAAAAATTGGCATATTGCCTCTTGATCGCATCCAGAAAGGTACGACCATACTTCCAGGCACACCTGATCAAAGTACTAATAAATCAACCCCTGAAGCAAGTGTTGTACCACCTCGAGACCTTTGGGTGGCTTATCAAATGGAACATTGAGTTGAGTCAATATGAAATTACTTACCATCCACGAAGGGTGATCAATGGGCAGGCGCTGGCCGACTTCATTGCCAAGTTTACCATACGAGATAAACGAAGAAGGAATAGACCTGGAAGTGAAAACATGTTGGAAATTTTTCGTCGATTGTGCATCTAATAAATTCTACCCGGGAGCAGGAGTAGTGCTTAAAACTCCCGAAGGTCGATCCGTTTGCTATGCCTTACGCTTGGAATTTCCCGCAACAAATAACGAAGCAAAACATGAAGTGTTGATAGCTGGGCTGAAAATTGTGAAGGTGTTACTCCAATAAACCCACCTTTCGACTTGGTTGAAACCAATTTGAGCATAAGCTAAAGACGAATAAGAGAAAAAAGGTTCCAGTTCGTCCTTTCGAAGAAGTCGAAGGGATGCTACAGGGATGCTACCGTCAAAGTCTAAAAGCTTCAGAACCTTTCGAAGGTGTCGAAGGGTATATACAATCAAGATCTAGAAGGTTCTTACCTTTTGAAGGAGTTGATGGAGTCGAGAACACCCTTCCGCCTTCAGTAACCACCTTTCGACTAGATGATTCCATATACATGAAGACCTTTCGAATGCGACAAGGTAGTACCTTTTAAAGACAATAAGGAATAGTTCTTTGCATATGCGCCAAACCATTCGAAACCAATGGTTTCGCCTTCATTCAAACTACTCGAAAGTAAGCATTGTCCAGAACAACCCCTTCGAAAGCTATAAGAAGCCTTTCGAACCGGTCGAAGCCAATGTGATCCAGGAGGGTTTCGCATCAAAGAAACAAGAGCTCAGATGTAACCAAGAATAATGCCTATCGACAGAGTTGGAAGCACTTACAAGGCAATACAAAGAAGAGAAGCGCAATCTTACCTTTCAACAAAGGTGACAACAAACTTGAGACATTCGGCAGCCACCTTTCGACCAAGTCAAAAGCATCAGGGTCGAAAGATGCTGACCCACATTTATAAATAAGACCCAATGGGTCAGGTTTTGGGGATCCGATTCTTTCCATTCTAAATTTTTATTTATTTATACCAAAGTATTGTAAACCCTAATTACTAAATTGAATTTGGGATTTGGAGAAAAAAGTCTTCTTAAGCTTGTTAAAGGGAAGTCTTAGATATTTTAGAGTACTTTACTGTTTGGAAGCTTTTGCTGGGTTTAACTTTGTTTTCCAGGTTTCGTGTACATCGAAAGGCCACTATCGACACAGTCAAAACCCTACAGATTCAAATAACTCTGATTACTAACTTCAAGCAATCTTCCCTTGAGCCACCGCATTCGACAAGGTTGAAACTAAGTCACAACTTACTTAAACCTTCAACTAACACAAGGAACCTAAGGACTTGGCTTTCGACATGGTCGAAACCCATCTCTAAAACACTATAGCTTGAGATTGCTAATTCAAATCTAAGAAGGTTAAGCCCATAGCTTTCGACAAGGTCGAAACCCCTATTTTTGATCCTTAACCTAAGTCCAAGCCATTCAACTGCTTAAGACCTCCGACCAGGTCAACACTTACTAAGGAAAACGTTATTCAGGGTATCTCAACTGAATCGAAAGGAAAGCTTTCGAAGAAGAATCCATACAGACTCAACTAAGTCGAAAGGTCATTAAGCATAGAAACCAACGTTTTCGACTGAGTCGAAAGGTCGATCTGAGTAACTTCTATCCACAAAAGTTTATTCGAAAGGAGATTCAAGAAGGATACATACATCCCTTCCTACTCTACTTGCCTAAAGAATAACCTTCATTCCTTAGCTCAACCTTGGGTTGTTGACAAGATTTCTTATTAACATTTTTGGCGCTAGAAGGAGGGCTCGAATGTCACGACCCTGAAATTTTGAATTTATTTAAATTAATAATTAAATGAAATTTTGAGTTAAATTTATGATTTAATAAATTTTTGAATAAAAATTGTGAGATTAAATTGATTAAATGGAGCGAGTTTCCCGATATCCAAGTATATTATGTATAAATCATTTTAAATTAAAAAATTGTAAATAGTGTATATGTGAATATATGGGTGTATATTGAATGTATATATAGTTTTATACAGATTAGATTTTTATTACATATCTAAGTAAATTAATACAAAGTAAGCTTTTAACAACAATGTTAAAATAGAAATTTTTTTATAAAGTAATAAAATAAAATGCAAGTTAAAAGGGAAGCAAACCAAATAAGCATGTACACTTGAAAATAAAACAAATAAACATATCTTTGAACCAATGCATAATTAAGTAAAACAAGACAACAAGTATAAGTTGTAAACAAAACAAGAAATAAAATATACTCAAGTAAACAAAACAAAGCATATCATACCCACCAAAACATTTACAGCCGAAATGAAGATAAAGTATAAACAAAAGAAAACATAAACAAAGTACAAAAGGAAATAGCAAACAAGACATAAAAGACCATGGTAATAAATGCTACATACTTTCATTTAATGCAAAAGCATGGGTATGTACAAGTCATAAATGCAACCTTTAGCCGTGCTCATCCTGTATAAACAATAATTCATACCCTATTTTATAAACAAAGATACACCCTGTATACTTCATCTCCATATAAACATTCACTTCACCTCAGTTTCTTTTCTAAAAGCTGTGCAAATTGAAAGTGAATATCATCTTCAAGTTAAATAAAAATTCGACTTAAAAACAGCAAGCAATCAACTGCAATCAAGGATCAAAAGGCAGTGCAACTTAAAACAAAGATGCAGATTTAAAAATGAAAATACAAGTTCCAGATTTCATTCCTATCTTCTGTTCTTCTCTGTTTCCAAATATTGGCAAAGGTGAGCAAACTCCTAAACATAAAGGCTTGAATCTGTTATATTTTGATGATGCCTGAAATGAAGTTGTTTGATATGTTTGCATGATTGATTTTATCTGGATATATGCTTTGAATTGCTCTGTTCATCTATACTGGTGAGTAACATCACTTAATAACAATTTTAACATATAATTATGATGCATGGGTATGTGAATAAGTGTGTTATACCTTTCTATATGAATGCCCTGTGAATATTGAAGAGCAGGTGTGTACAGGCTGTTACTCCCCTATGTTCTCTGTTTGAAGTTTTCAACACAAAACATGGATTTAAAAACCATTTCCACTTGATCTACTCAATGTTTGGACTTAGGATCAAAACAAAAGATGTATGTTTGATCGTGAACTAGGTTTTAAGATTTTATTTAAGTTAAACAACATTGGATTTGTCTCTGGGAATCAAAGAACTGAGCAAAGCTTTAATTTTGTCAAATTTCGAACACTTTAAAACATGAATTCAGATGTGCAGACTGAATTCTTACACTTAATCAAGTTTTTTAAAACAAAAATTAAGATTTTTAGAATAAAGATTGGAGAGCAATTTGAGATTGTCTGAAATTCTTTGTTTTGGTCGTTTCCGGTGATCTCGAGGTTGAGGTAGGTCGGAGTTCTTTGAGAGGGTAGAGGAGTGATCAGGGGTCCTAGGAAAATTACGGGTTGGGGTTGCAGGCGAATGTGGCGGCGTCGGTGATGTATTCTAGTTCGTAGCCCTAGTTTTGTGAGGTCGAGATTTTTGATTCGATCGTCTTCTATGATGGATCGAGTGCTACGATATCTGGGAAGATGATAGGGGTTGAGTTGATGATGGTGTACCCAGGTTTCCAGACCTTCTAATGGTCGAAGATCGGAGAAAGGCGGCATTTCAGGTCTGGGGAAGTTCTTCATTCAGTGTTTCCAGGTTTCAGTTGTGAGCTCGAATTCAATTTCGAATGGTGGGCTAGCGATCTGATGATCGGAGGTGGGTGCGAAGGCAGTTTCCGATGTGGGAGGACCATCAGAGATGGTCGGTGGCAACAAGAAGCTGCCGTGCACATGCACGCCACACTTTTTGAATCTGGGCAGTTTGTTTAGTTGAGTAGGAAGAGTTCGAGTAATCCTCGAGAAACTTTATGTTAGGCTCGAAGAATTTCGCATGGGACTCGAAGCGGATAGGTGTTGTTCTCGAAGTAAACAGGGGACACTCGGGAGAAACGTGGTTGGAGCTCGGGGAAAGGAAGTGATTGCTCGGGTGGTTTTAGTTTCAAAGCTGCAGTATTAAAATAAAAAGAAGTTAAGCAAATTTGTGATTCAACAGGTCTTAAGCATTGTGAATTTAATAAATGTTTAACAAAAGTAAATTTAAACTTTATTACCAGTTTAATTTTATAGTTAATACTTTACAATGTCTCAACTCTTAATTGTTATTTTAACTAAGTAATTGTTTTAAGTTAAGTATTAAATTAATTAACTTTTAAAAGTTTTTAGTTAGTAATAAATTGGTAATTAACTACTTAACGTTAATTAATAAATGATCAATAGTTAATTAATTAAGTAATTTAATTAAGAATTAATAAATGATAAATTAAGTGATTAGCAGTTAATAAAGGGGAAATTAAGTTTCATGAATAATTAAGGTTATTAATTAATGATTAAGGAATAGTTAATTAAGTTAACTTGATCAAGAAGTAATTAATTAAATAGTGTGAAATAAAATAATTAAGTAATTAAGACTTAATAATTAATTAAGAATTGATTTGTTAATTAACTAATTTGAAATGAAATAAATAATTAATTGATAAATTAATTATGATTTAATAAATTATTGAGTTTACCTATGGATGTCTGGATTCTATTGGATGGTTTGATTGTTTTGATATCCCTAATATATGATGCTTTGTGATACATCCTGATTTATGCTATGATCTGTAATTTACTTATCTGTGATATATATCTGTGATTTGTGAATGAACGATGAGCGATATAGTTTATATCGTTTATCAACTATATCCTGTATTTTGATCTGTGATGATTGATGTTGCACTGTTGTGTGTAAAACCCCTAGACCACACTGTTACACACACAAATATGGATTTCACGTGGAAATCGGTTAAGTCACAGATAATTTAAATTTGATGTTTTGAAATTGAAATTTTAAATTTCAATTGATTTTGAAATTAGAAATTTGGGTTTAAAGTGAAAAGCTTTTGAAATGGAATTTCAAAGATGAAAGTTATTTTTGAGTAACTTGATTGAATTTGAAATTTAAATTATTTGATTTAAATTTAAATTCAATATTTGAAATAAAATCCTATAATTTTGGAATTAGGGATTAAAGATGTTATAACCGTTATATATGGGTTAAACCATTTTTAAAAGTATTGATTTTGAAATATGAATATAATTCAAGGACTTTAACCCATGCAAATAAAATTGGATTGTTCTTAAATGAAAACTGTTTGTTTTCAAATGATAAAAGCTTTCGTATATATATAAGAAAATGAAATTCCAATTTAAAGGAATTTCAAGTATGAATTGAAAGATGGTTTTCCAAGTTATGAATGAATTCTTTTTGAAAGCTATGAATTGAATCTGTTTAATTTTAACAGATTTAAAATGATGTTTTGTTTAAACCCTTTGAAATGAAATTGTCTTGAAAACTATAAGTTAAATCTTTGATTTAAAGATTTAACGAGTTAATCCAATTGAAACAGAAATTGTTTTGGAAAAACTGTGAATGAATCTTTGTGAAAATTAAGTGAACTCTGTAAATAAATCTTTTTGTTTAAAAGATTTGAAATGGTAATTTGTTAAACCATTTGAAGAAAAGAAGTTGAATTATTAAGTTGTGACTTAATTGAAATCCCAATATCCATATGTTTTTAAAGATTGCGCTCGTTATTCGGGTTAGCCGGGAAAAGACATTTATGTCATATAACCCATTCCGAATAATGATACGTCGTATATGGATAGCATTTGAAGACCGGTGATGAAGACCGGATATTTACGAAAACGAAAGGACAACTCGTCGAATGTCTCTGCACCGACTGGTCCCCGGTATAGAGATTTTATCACCCTTTGTGATGGGAAGTCCGGACGGGATTGTGAATACCCGAAATTGCAAGGGCTTCGTAAGAAGTGCCTTCGGTTCTGTTCGAACCCGGAACAGACTTGTATGGATACATGTCTGACATTACACTTTGAGATATAAAGCCGATTTCTTTCAAATACATATCTGTTGGTGGCGGAGAATTTATTCTCTTAGCTTAACACCCTTCTCTGAGACGTATGAGCTCAGAGGTTATGTAGTTGAAATTTATCAGCGATATATCCCAATTTGGTAATGTGACATGCTGAGTGTTGCTGTGTGATGATCAGTGTTTGATCATTTGTGATATGATCATTTATTTGATCTTATATCTTTGTGATCATAGGTTGATCATTTGTTTGACCCGAAGCATGGCTTTGTGACAAAGCGTAGCTTTGTGGACGAGACTTCATCGAGCCTCACACCCCGGAAATGGTCAAAACAGGAAGGATGCAGCAAGGTTCTAGGGAGTAGCGCCCCTTAGTGTATGTCATTCCTTCTGGATAAAGGTGGTATCATGGTATGGAGCCCAGATACTTAACCTCTGTGGTTGCTACAAGTTTATTACTTTGTGGTTGTTGGAAATCGGGGATCCTCGGGAAGATCGGTGACGATCGGGGGATGGCATACGCGTGTCAGTAGTTACCTACTTTTGCAGAGGTAACCCGGCCTTGTGTTGGCAGAGATCTAACCGTAATGTTAGGTTATTTCTCGGGTCGTCTATTCCAGGGACGTACCCATCGTGGATAGGAAGTTCCTTAGCCTGGCCATTTGTTGGAAATCCAAAGAAACAATACGAGCCTTTACGATTTCAATTGTATAACCTGTCTCCTCAGGAGGCAGCTATAGCAGGCATAATATAATGGTACCTATGCTGGCTAAGATTTATATTCTACTTTCGAAATGTTTTCCACTATGCACTAATAATAATATCAAAAAGGTTTTGATTTTTGCGTAGTAAGCATCTTTGACTATCATAAGAAGAAATCTCCTCCAAGTCTGCGTTTGCATTGTGTGTGTGGTGGGAGGTCTTATGGTGGTTTCATTTTCCAAAAGCATTGCGAATTGACTTTAAATTCTTTTGTTGTTCGTTTTTAAAGATAAACTGTTTTTGTTGCTCACACCAGTCCCACGACTGACTCGGAGTTTATTGTTCATTTCCTAAACTCTGGGTGCTCATAATTTTCTACACGAGCAGTCTAGAGTTTGGTTTTTTTCAGATAGTTAGATTAGTAGATTTTTCTGGAGCTAGTTCAGTCTTTGGATCGGACTGCACTTGATTATTCTTGGTGTATCGTTATTGGGAGTTCGAGCTATTGCTGGAGTTCTCTCTTGAAGACTATCTTAGAGTTATTTGTTCCGCTGCTGATATTAGTTATCTATTTTTTTCTTTTCCGCTGCTATTTGTTGTATCATATCTCTGATGTATATTGATATTCATTGTATCACTCTGTTGTATCAGATATTGTATATCAATGTATTATTCTTTTCTTCCGCTGTGTTATTTACTTAATGTTGTTATAAGCTCCGGAGAACCAGATTTGGCATTTGAATCTACGGCATTTTGAGTACAAGTGGAGTACGGGTGCCGATTTTCGAAGGCCAACTTTTGGGTCTTCACATTTGGTATCAGAGCTAAGGTTGAACTTTAGCTCAGGAGTATAACACGTTAAGTAGCTCATTAGAGATAGAGTGAAGTAAACTCTAGAATGAGTAATTCTCAGATATCCGTCTGAACGTCTCAGTAAATTCTCTTACTATCCACTGATAGTGAGTATGAGTGCAAGAAGAAGACGAGATAGGGGACAAGGGAATACGACTATAAATGGTCAATACCCTGTAACAGTGGAAACAATCTTTCTCTATCAATATTCTTTGATTCGTTTCCAAATTCTTTTGATTGCTTCGTATCAACTATAAGAAAGAAGTTTCAGTGTGATGATGGCTCTACGGATCATTGTCGAGGATCTTTACTTTGTATCTTCATCAGTTCTTATCAGCTTTTTGATTTAAACTTTATTGAATTTGAAATTTGAAGTTAGAAATTTGAAATAAATTGGAAATTTTAAATGGAGTTAAATTGATTAATCGAATATGAAGCTAAAATTGAATTGTATCAATAAAACGATTTCGTTTGAAACTGAATTTTGAAATTCTATTGAGATTTCTGTGAATACCAAAGTCCGAAGAAGGACAAAATTGGTATGTATTCTGAGATATTCCGACTTGAATTCGGAATCCGTATCTTATGTTTGAGGAATTATAGGAGATCAAATTTATCTTTGATCTATTTGTCTTTGTTTTCGTGCCTGCGAATTTCGAGGACGAAATTCTTTTAAGGGGGGAAGTTTGTCACGACCCTGAAATTTTGAATTTATTTAAATTAATAATTAAATGAAATTTTGAGTTAAATTTATGATTTAATAAATTTTTGAATAAAAATTGTGAGATTAAATTGATTAAATGGAGCGAGTTTTCCGATATCCAAGTATATTATGTATAAATCATTTTAAATTAAAAAATTGTAAATAGTGCATATGTGAATATATGGGTGTATATTGAATGTATATATAGTTTTATACAGATTAGATTTTTATTACATATCTAAGTAAATTAATACAAAGTAAGCTTTTAACAACAATGTTAAAATAGAAAATTTTTTATAAAGTAATAAAATAAAATGCAAGTTAAAAGGGAAGCAAACCAAATAAGCATGTACACTTGAAAATAAAACAAATAAACATATCTTTGAACCAATGCATAATTAAGTAAAACAAGACAACAAGTATAAGTTGTAAACAAAACAAGAAATAAAATATACTCAAGTAAACAAAACAAAGCATATCATACCCACCAAAACATTTACAGCCGAAATGAAGATAAAGTATAAACAAAAGAAAACATAAACAAAGTACAAAAGGAAATAGCAAACAAGACATAAAAGACCATGGTAATAAATGCTACATACTTTCATTTAATGCAAAAACATGGGTATGTACAAGTCATAAATGCAACCTTTAGCCGTGCTCATCCTGTATAAACAATAATTCATACCCTATTTTATAAACAAAGATACACCCTGTATACTTCATCTCCATATAAACATTCACTTCACCTCAGTTTCTTTTCTAAAAGCTGTGCAAATTGAAAGTGAATATCATCTTCAAGTTAAATAAAAATTCGACTTAAAAACAGCAAGCAATCAACTGCAATCAAGGATCAAAAGGCAGTGCAACTTAAAACAAAGATGCAGATTTAAAAATGAAAATACAAGTTCCAGATTTCATTCCTATCTTCTGTTCTTCTCTGTTTCCAAATATTGGCAAAGGTGAGCAAACTCCTAAACATAAAGGCTTGAATCTGTTATATTTTGATGATGCCTGAAATGAAGTTGTTTGATATGTTTGCATGATTGATTTTATCTGGATATATGCTTTGAATTGCTCTGTTCATCTATACTGGTGAGTAACATCACTTAATAACAATTTTAACATATAATTATGATGCATGGGTATGTGAATAAGTGTGTTATACCTTTCTATATGAATGCCCTGTGAATATTGAAGAGCAGGTGTGTACAGGCTGTTACTCCCCTATGTTCTCTGTTTGAAGTTTTCAACACAAAACATGGATTTAAAAACCATTTCCACTTGATCTACTCAATGTTTGGACTTAGGATCAAAACAAAAGATGTATGTTTGATCGTGAACTAGGTTTTAAGATTTTATTTAAGTTAAACAACATTGGATTTGTCTCTGGGAATCAAAGAACTGAGCAAAGCTTTAATTTTGTCAAATTTCGAACACTTTAAAACATGAATTCAGATGTGCAGACTGAATTCTTACACTTAATCAAGTTTTTTAAAACAAAAATTAAGATTTTTAGAATAAAGATTGGAGAGCAATTTGAGATTGTCTGAAATTCTTTGTTTTGGTCGTTTCCGGTGATCTCGAGGTTGAGGTAGGTCGGAGTTCTTTGAGAGGGTAGAGGAGTGATCAGGGGTCCTAGGAAAATTACGGGTTGGGGTTGCAGGCGAATGTGGCGGCGTCGGTGATGTATTCTAGTTCGTAGCCCTAGTTTTGTGAGGTCGAGATTTTTGATTCGATCGTCTTCTATGATGGATCGAGTGCTACGATATCTGGGAAGATGATAGGGGTTGAGTTGATGATGGTGTACCCAGGTTTCCAGACCTTCTAATGGTCGAAGATCGGAGAACGGCGGCATTTCAGGTCTGGGGAAGTTCTTCATTCAGTGTTTCCAGGTTTCAGTTGTGAGCTCGAATTCAATTTCGAATGGTGGGCTAGCGATCTGATGATCGGAGGTGGGTGCGAAGGCAGTTTCCGATGTGGGAGGACCATCAGAGATGGTCGGTGGCAACAAGAAGCTGCCGTGCACATGCACGCCACACTTTTTGAATCTGGGCAGTTTGTTTAGTTGAGTAGGAAGAGTTCGAGTAATCCTCGAGAAACTTTATGTTAGGCTCGAAGAATTTCGCATGGGACTCGAAGCGGATAGGTGTTGTTCTCGAAGTAAACAAGGGACACTCGGGAGAAACGTGGTTGGAGCTCGGGGAAAGGAAGTGATTGCTCGGGTGGTTTTAGTTTCAAAGCTGCAGTATTAAAATAAAAAGAAGTTAAGCAAATTTGTGATTCAACAGGTCTTAAGCATTGTGAATTTAATAAATGTTTAACAAAAGTAAATTTAAACTTTATTACCAGTTTAATTTTATAGTTAATACTTTACAATGTCTCAACTCTTAATTGTTATTTTAACTAAGTAATTGTTTTAAGTTAAGTATTAAATTAATTAACTTTTAAAAGTTTTTAGTTAGTAATAAATTGGTAATTAACTACTTAACGTTAATTAATAAATGATCAATAGTTAATTAATTAAGTAATTTAATTAAGAATTAATAAATGATAAATTAAGTGATTAGCAGTTAATAAAGGGGAAATTAAGTTTCATGAATAATTAAGGTTATTAATTAATGATTAAGGAATAGTTAATTAAGTTAACTTGATCAAGAAGTAATTAATTAAATAGTGTGAAATAAAATAATTAAGTAATTAAGACTTAATAATTAATTAAGAATTGATTTGTTAATTAACTAATTTGAAATGAAATAAATAATTAATTGATAAATTAATTATGATTTAATAAATTATTGAGTTTACCTATGAATGTCTGGATTCTATTGGATGGTTTGATTGTTTTGATATCCCTAATATATGATGCTTTGTGATACATCCTGATTTATGCTATGATCTGTAATTTACTTATCTGTGATATATATCTGTGATTTGTGAATGAACGATGAGCGATATAGTTTATATCGTTTATCAACTATATCCTGTATTTTGATCTGTGATGATTGATGTTGCACTGTTGTGTGTAAAACCCCTAGACCACACTGTTACACACACAAATATGGATTTCACGTGGAAATCGGTTAAGTCACAGATAATTTAAATTTGATGTTTTGAAATTGAAATTTTAAATTTCAATTGATTTTGAAATTAGAAATTTGGGTTTAAAGTGAAAAGCTTTTGAAATGGAATTTCAAAGATGAAAGTTATTTTTGAGTAACTTGATTGAATTTGAAATTTAAATTATTTGATTTAAATTTAAATTCAATATTTGAAATAAAATCCTATAATTTTGGAATTAGGGATTAAAGATGTTA
The DNA here is from genome assembly GCA_030737815.1 of Allium fistulosum. Taxonomy (NCBI): domain Eukaryota; kingdom Viridiplantae; phylum Streptophyta; class Magnoliopsida; order Asparagales; family Amaryllidaceae; genus Allium; species Allium fistulosum. The sequence continues at coordinate 160,086,304 of CM060905.1, forward strand.
TAACCGTTATATATGGGTTAAACCATTTTTAAAAGTATTGATTTTGAAATATGAATATAATTCAAGGACTTTAACCCATGCAAATAAAATTGGATTGTTCTTAAATGAAAACTGTTTGTTTTCAAATGATAAAAGCTTTCGTATATATATAAGAAAATGAAATTCCAATTTAAAGGAATTTCAAGTATGAATTGAAAGATGGTTTTCCAAGTTATGAATGAATTCTTTTTGAAAGCTATGAATTGAATCTGTTTAATTTTAACAGATTTAAAATGATGTTTTGTTTAAACCCTTTGAAATGAAATTGTCTTGAAAACTATAAGTTAAATCTTTGATTTAAAGATTTAACGAGTTAATCCAATTGAAACAGAAATTGTTTTGGAAAAACTGTGAATGAATCTTTGTGAAAATTAAGTGAACTCTGTAAATAAATCTTTTTGTTTAAAAGATTTGAAATGGTAATTTGTTAAACCATTTGAAGAAAAGAAGTTGAATTATTAAGTTGTGACTTAATTGAAATCCCAATATCCATATGTTTTTAAAGATTGCGCTCGTTATTCGGGTTAGCCGGGAAAAGACATTTATGTCATATAACCCATTCCGAATAATGATACGTCGTATATGGATAGCATTTGAAGACCGGTGATGAAGACCGGATATTTACGAAAACGAAAGGACAACTCGTCGAATGTCTCTGCACCGACTGGTCCCCGGTATAGAGATTTTATCACCCTTTGTGATGGGAAGTCCGGACGGGATTGTGAATACCCGAAATTGCAAGGGCTTCGTAAGAAGTGCCTTCGGTTCTGTTCGAACCCGGAACAGACTTGTATGGATACATGTCTGACATTACACTTTGAGATATAAAGCCGATTTCTTTCAAATACATATCTGTTGGTGGCGGAGAATTTATTCTCTTAGCTTAACACCCTTCTCTGAGACGTATGAGCTCAGAGGTTATGTAGTTGAAATTTATCAGCGATATATCCCAATTTGGTAATGTGACATGCTGAGTGTTGCTGTGTGATGATCAGTGTTTGATCATTTGTGATATGATCATTTATTTGATCTTATATCTTTGTGATCATAGGTTGATCATTTGTTTGACCCGAAGCATGGCTTTGTGACAAAGCGTAGCTTTGTGGACGAGACTTCATCGAGCCTCACACCCCGGAAATGGTCAAAACAGGAAGGATGCAACAAGGTTCTAGGGAGTAGCGCCCCTTAGTGTATGTCATTCCTTCTGGATAAAGGTGGTATCATGGTATGGAGCCCAGATACTTAACCTCTGTGGTTGCTACAAGTTTATTACTTTGTGGTTGTTGGAAATCGGGGATCCTCGGGAAGATCGGTGACGATCGGGGGATGGCATACGCGTGTCAGTAGTTACCTACTTTTGCAGAGGTAACCCGGCCTTGTGTTGGCAGAGATCTAACCGTAATGTTAGGTTATTTCTCGGGTCGTCTATTCCAGGGACGTACCCATCGTGGATAGGAAGTTCCTTAGCCTGGCCATTTGTTGGAAATCCAAAGAAACAATACGAGCCTTTACGATTTCAATTGTATAACCTGTCTCCTCAGGAGGCAGCTATAGCAGGCATAATATAATGGTACCTATGCTGGCTAAGATTTATATTCTACTTTCGAAATGTTTTCCACTATGCACTAATAATAATATCAAAAAGGTTTTGATTTTTGCGTAGTAAGCATCTTTGACTATCATAAGAAGAAATCTCCTCCAAGTCTGCGTTTGCATTGTGTGTGTGGTGGGAGGTCTTATGGTGGTTTCATTTTCCAAAAGCATTGCGAATTGACTTTAAATTCTTTTGTTGTTCGTTTTTAAAGATAAACTGTTTTTGTTGCTCACACCAGTCCCACGACTGACTCGGAGTTTATTGTTCATTTCCTAAACTCTGGGTGCTCATAATTTTCTACACGAGCAGTCTAGAGTTTGGTTTTTTTCAGATAGTCAGATTAGTAGATTTTTCTAGAGCTAGTTCAGTCTTTGGATCGGACTGCACTTGATTATTCTTGGTGTATCGTTATTGGGAGTTCGAGCTATTGCTGGAGTTCTCTCTTGAAGACTATCTTAGAGTTATTTGTTCCGCTGCTGATATTAGTTATCTATTTTTTTCTTTTCCGCTGCTATTTGTTGTATCATATCTCTGATGTATATTGATATTCATTGTATCACTCTGTTGTATCAGATATTGTATATCAATGTATTATTCTTTTCTTCCGCTGTGTTATTTACTTAATGTTGTTATAAGCTCCGGAGAACCAGATTTGGCATTTGAATCTACGGCATTTTGAGTACAAGTGGAGTACGGGTGCCGATTTTCGAAGGCCAACTTTTGGGTCTTCACATTTGGTATCAGAGCTAAGGTTGAACTTTAGCTCAGGAGTATAACACGTTAAGTAGCTCATTAGAGATAGAGTGAAGTAAACTCTAGAATGAGTAATTCTCAGATATCCGTCTGAACGTCTCAGTAAATTCTCTTACTATCCACTGATAGTGAGTATGAGTGCAAGAAGAAGACGAGATAGGGGACAAGGGAATACGACTATAAATGGTCAATACCCTGTAACAGTGGAAACAATCTTTCTCTATCAATATTCTTTGATTCGTTTCCAAATTCTTTTGATTGCTTCGTATCAACTATAAGAAAGAAGTTTCAGTGTGATGATGGCTCTACGGATCATTGTCGAGGATCTTTACTTTGTATCTTCATCAGTTCTTATCAGCTTTTTGATTTAAACTTTATTGAATTTGAAATTTGAAATTTGAAGTTAGAAATTTGAAATAAATTGGAAATTTTAAATGGAGTTAAATTGATTAATCGAATATGAAGCTAAAATTGAATTGTATCAATAAAACGATTTCGTTTGAAACCGAATTTTGAAATTCTATTGAGATTTCTGTGAATACCAAAGTCCGAAGAAGGACAAAATTGGTATGTATTCTGAGATATTCCGACTTGAATTCGGAATCCGTATCTTATGTTTGAGGAATTATAGGAGATCAAATTTATCTTTGATCTATTTGTCTTTGTTTTCGTGCCTGCGAATTTCGAGGACGAAATTCTTTTAAGGGGGGAAGTTTGTCACGACCCTGAAATTTTGAATTTATTTAAATTAATAATTAAATGAAATTTTGAGTTAAATTTATGATTTAATAAATTTTTTAATAAAAATTGTGAGATTAAATTGATTAAATGGAGCGAGTTTCCCGATATCCAAGTATATTATGTATAAATCATTTTAAATTAAAAAATTGTAAATAGTGTATATGTGAATATATGGGTGTATATTGAATGTATATATAGTTTTATACAGATTAGATTTTTATTACATATCTAAGTAAATTAATACAAAGTAAGCTTTTAACAACAATGTTAAAATAGAAATTTTTTTATAAAGTAATAAAATAAAATGCAAGTTAAAAGGGAAGCAAACCAAATAAGCATGTACACTTGAAAATAAAACAAATAAACATATCTTTGAACCAATGCATAATTAAGTAAAACAAGACAACAAGTATAAGTTGTAAACAAAACAAGAAATAAAATATACTCAAGTAAACAAAACAAAGCATATCATACCCACCAAAACATTTACAGCCGAAATGAAGATAAAGTATAAACAAAAGAAAACATAAACAAAGTACAAAAGGAAATAGCAAACAAGACATAAAAGACCATGGTAATAAATGCTACATACTTTCATTTAATGCAAAAGCATGGGTATGTACAAGTCATAAATGCAACCTTTAGCCGTGCTCATCCTGTATAAACAATAATTCATACCCTATTTTATAAACAAAGATACACCCTGTATACTTCATCTCCATATAAACATTCACTTCACCTCAGTTTCTTTTCTAAAAGCTGTGCAAATTGAAAGTGAATATCATCTTCAAGTTAAATAAAAATTCGACTTAAAAACAGCAAGCAATCAACTGCAATCAAGGATCAAAAGGCAGTGCAACTTAAAACAAAGATGCAGATTTAAAAATGAAAATACAAGTTCCAGATTTCATTCCTATCTTCTGTTCTTCTCTGTTTCCAAATATTGGCAAAGGTGAGCAAACTCCTAAACATAAAGGCTTGAATCTGTTATATTTTGATGATGCCTGAAATGAAGTTGTTTGATATGTTTGCATGATTGATTTTATCTGGATATATGCTTTGAATTGCTCTGTTCATCTATACTGGTGAGTAACATCACTTAATAACAATTTTAACATATAATTATGATGCATGGGTATGTGAATAAGTGTGTTATACCTTTCTATATGAATGCCCTGTGAATATTGAAGAGCAGGTGTGTACAGGCTGTTACTCCCCTATGTTCTCTGTTTGAAGTTTTCAACACAAAACATGGATTTAAAAACCATTTCCACTTGATCTACTCAATGTTTGGACTTAGGATCAAAACAAAAGATGTATGTTTGATCGTGAACTAGGTTTTAAGATTTTATTTAAGTTAAACAACATTGGATTTGTCTCTGGGAATCAAAGAACTGAGCAAAGCTTTAATTTTGTCAAATTTCGAACACTTTAAAACATGAATTCAGATGTGCAGACTGAATTCTTACACTTAATCAAGTTTTTTAAAACAAAAATTAAGATTTTTAGAATAAAGATTGGAGAGCAATTTGAGATTGTCTGAAATTCTTTGTTTTGGTCGTTTCCGGTGATCTCGAGGTTGAGGTAGGTCGGAGTTCTTTGAGAGGGTAGAGGAGTGATCAGGGGTCCTAGGAAAATTATGGGTTGGGGTTGCAGGCGAATGTGGCGGCGTCGGTGATGTATTCTAGTTCGTAGCCCTAGTTTTGTGAGGTCGAGATTTTTGATTCGATCGTCTTCTATGATGGATCGAGTGCTACGATATCTGGGAAGATGATAGGGGTTGAGTTGATGATGGTGTACCCAGGTTTCCAGACCTTCTAATGGTCGAAGATCGGAGAACGGCGGCATTTCAGGTCTGGGGAAGTTCTTCATTCAGTGTTTCCAGGTTTCAGTTGTGAGCTCGAATTCAATTTCGAATGGTGGGCTAGCGATCTGATGATCGGAGGTGGGTGCGAAGGCAGTTTCCGATGTGGGAGGACCATCAGAGATGGTCGGTGGCAACAAGAAGCTGCCGTGCACATGCACGCCACACTTTTTGAATCTGGGCAGTTTGTTTAGTTGAGTAGGAAGAGTTCGAGTAATCCTCGAGAAACTTTATGTTAGGCTCGAAGAATTTCGCATGGGACTCGAAGCGGATAGGTGTTGTTCTCGAAGTAAACAAGGGACACTCGGGAGAAACGTGGTTGGAGCTCGGGGAAAGGAAGTGATTGCTCGGGTGGTTTTAGTTTCAAAGCTGCAGTATTAAAATAAAAAGAAGTTAAGCAAATTTGTGATTCAACAGGTCTTAAGCATTGTGAATTTAATAAATGTTTAACAAAAGTAAATTTAAACTTTATTACCAGTTTAATTTTATAGTTAATACTTTACAATGTCTCAACTCTTAATTGTTATTTTAACTAAGTAATTGTTTTAAGTTAAGTATTAAATTAATTAACTTTTAAAAGTTTTTAGTTAGTAATAAATTGGTAATTAACTACTTAACGTTAATTAATAAATGATCAATAGTTAATTAATTAAGTAATTTAATTAAGAATTAATAAATGATAAATTAAGTGATTAGCAGTTAATAAAGGGGAAATTAAGTTTCATGAATAATTAAGGTTATTAATTAATGATTAAGGAATAGTTAATTAAGTTAACTTGATCAAGAAGTAATTAATTAAATAGTGTGAAATAAAATAATTAAGTAATTAAGACTTAATAATTAATTAAGAATTGATTTGTTAATTAACTAATTTGAAATGAAATAAATAATTAATTGATAAATTAATTATGATTTAATAAATTATTGAGTTTATCTATGGATGTCTGGATTCTATTGGATGGTTTGATTGTTTTGATATCCCTAATATATGATGCTTTGTGATACATCCTGATTTATGCTATGATCTGTAATTTACTTATCTGTGATATATATCTGTGATTTGTGAATGAACGATGAGCGATATAGTTTATATCGTTTATCAACTATATCCTGTATTTTGATCTGTGATGATTGATGTTGCACTGTTGTGTGTAAAACCCCTAGACCACACTGTTACACACACAAATATGGATTTCACGTGGAAATCGGTTAAGTCACAGATAATTTAAATTTGATGTTTTGAAATTGAAATTTTAAATTTCAATTGATTTTGAAATTAGAAATTTGGGTTTAAAGTGAAAAGCTTTTGAAATGGAATTTCAAAGATGAAAGTTATTTTTGAGTAACTTGATTGAATTTGAAATTTAAATTATTTGATTTAAATTTAAATTCAATATTTGAAATAAAATCCTATAATTTTGGAATTAGGGATTAAAGATGTTATAACCGTTATATATGGGTTAAACCATTTTTAAAAGTATTGATTTTGAAATATGAATATAATTCAAGGACTTTAACCCATGCAAATAAAATTGGATTGTTCTTAAATGAAAACTGTTTGTTTTCAAATGATAAAAGCTTTCGTATATATATAAGAAAATGAAATTCCAATTTAAAGGAATTTCAAGTATGAATTGAAAGATGGTTTTCCAAGTTATGAATGAATTCTTTTTGAAAGCTATGAATTGAATCTGTTTAATTTTAACAGATTTAAAATGATGTTTTGTTTAAACCCTTTGAAATGAAATTGTCTTGAAAACTATAAGTTAAATCTTTGATTTAAAGATTTAACGAGTTAATCCAATTGAAACAGAAATTGTTTTGGAAAAACTGTGAATGAATCTTTGTGAAAATTAAGTGAACTCTGTAAATAAATCTTTTTGTTTAAAAGATTTGAAATGGTAATTTGTTAAACCATTTGAAGAAAAGAAGTTGAATTATTAAGTTGTGACTTAATTGAAATCCCAATATCCATATGTTTTTAAAGATTGCGCTCGTTATTCGGGTTAGCCGGGAAAAGACATTTATGTCATATAACCCATTCCGAATAATGATACGTCGTATATGGATAGCATTTGAAGACCGGTGATGAAGACCGGATATTTACGAAAACGAAAGGACAACTCGTCGAATGTCTCTGCACCGACTGGTCCCCGGTATAGAGATTTTATCACCCTTTGTGATGGGAAGTCCGGACGGGATTGTGAATACCCGAAATTGCAAGGGCTTCGTAAGAAGTGCCTTCGGTTCTGTTCGAACCCGGAACAGACTTGTATGGATACATGTCTGACATTACACTTTGAGATATAAAGCCGATTTCTTTCAAATACATATCTGTTGGTGGCGGAGAATTTATTCTCTTAGCTTAACACCCTTCTCTGAGACGTATGAGCTCAGAGGTTATGTAGTTGAAATTTATCAGCGAACAAGCCCTTGGCCGCCCCTCTGGTTAGGACAAGGAACCTTCTAGAGGGAGGAAAGAGTAAGCCTTTAGCCGCACCATAAGATAGCTAGGTCAAAGCACCAAACAAGCCCTTATCCGCACGATGCTATGGCTAGGGTAAGGCACCTCCTGGAGGGAAGATGGAGTAAGCCTTTATCTGCGCCATAAGATAGCCAGGGTAAAGCACCGAACAAGCCTCTGTCCGCGCCGTACAAGTGCCAGGGCAGGGCGCCTCCTGGAGGGAGGTCGGGTAAGTCCTTGGTTCTAGCCTCTAAGATGAGCTAACCAAGAGCACCGAACAATAATGGACTAAGACGTCCAGGCCAAAGAAGAGGCCCATCAAACAATGGACTAAGATATCCAAGCCCAAGAATAGGCTCATTCTATAACGGACTGAGACGCCCAAGCCCAAGAGGAGGCACATTCAGTAATGAACTAAGATTTTTAAGCTCGAGAAAAGGAATTTCCAGTTATGGACTAAGATGTCCAAGCTCAAGAGGTAACCAATCAAATTACTTCTATACAAGACCTGAAGGGATCGCAAATTAAAGGAGTAGAACAGAGCTCCACTTATTAATACCCGAATCTGGGTTTCGGGTCTCTCATATGTAAATTTCATCAATACTCGAATCTGGGTTTCGGGACATTCATTTCAGAACTTCATTTATTAATACCTGAATTTGGGTTTGGGGTCTTTATCGATCACTGATAATCTTACTATACTGGAATCTAGGTATCGAGACTATTACTTATTTGAGCCCTAATCTGGGTGCAAAATTTCGACAATGGATTTCTATTTATCACTGCCCGAATCTAGGTCTCAAAATACTCTCAAGAAGTTCATTATTATAAGTATCCGTTAATACCCGAATCTGGATCTCATATTTCTAAGTTTTCAAATTTCATTAAAGCCCGAGAATGGGTCGTCAGAATTCTATTACAAATATCCAGATAATAATTTTTGGATTTAACTCCTTATTAACTATCTCTTGAAAAATTACTTTCTAATATTTATACCCTTGTGATAGGGCGGGGTTTCCTATCAATAAATTTTAGATATTCCAGCCAAATGGTTGAAGTTAAATTCTCGAATATCTCTCATCGCGGTTAAAGATGGGATTAGATGTCTAATTTAAACTACTTTTCATGTAATTAACAAGATAATTTGTTAATTTAAGCAAATAATATGCATAGACTGGCATGTCGATTTCAGGCTAACAATTAGAAATATTGTTTGCTTCATACTTTTAAGGGAAATTAGCACAATAAAGAGAAATGGAAGATTCGGCAAATACGGAAGTAATGAATGAGCTATCAAAAAGCATTTCATAAGTGACATTATAGAAACGGATTACAAATCAGGTGATATTTACAAAATTTACATGATTTACACAAGTCATGAAATAATCTACAAATGTATGGAATTATTCACATATATATAAAACGAGTTTATACATTTCAAAGATACAAATATATCATAAGTCTTGGGCGGCTCTGCTAAGATTCTCGACAACCGAAGGATCAATTATGTGATGAATTGTGGTGTAGAGAACTTCTTTGAGTTTCTTTTCCTTCTTCCTGACCCTATCGGCGTCATCGATTATGTCAATATTTGTTTTCAGAGCATGGTTCAAAGCTCTGTTTGCACCCATTAGGGTCTTGTTATCCCTTTCTAACTCTGCAGTGTGCTTCTAGAGGAAGTATTTATCACGTTTGAGCTTCTGAACTTTGGCAGCATACTCATTTATATTCTGATAATACTTCACTCTTTGTTGCTCATCAAACTACTTAGCTATTTCAAACTTAGCTCTCCTACACCAGGTACCCACAGCATTCTCATCCAAGTCTGGGGGAGGGTTAATTAATGAGGGAAATTTTTGAACAACAAGAGTATTTGACCTTGTAGGTCTGGAAACCGAGGGAGTAGTACGAGGAGTCGGTAAAGCAATGCTCAATATGTTGTCTCCTATAATTAATTCCAATGATTCACACTACGCCTGAATGTCCTTCAATTTCAACTCCAAATCACTGATTCGTTGAATAAGCTCTGACATCTGATGATCGAATTCGATCGGAGGGTTAGACTTTATTTGTCATTTCAACGATAGAATTGTTTCATCTTTATTTTTGATTTCAGTCTCAAGATAAGCAATTTGTTCCTTCTAATTATTGGCAATGGTTTACTGAAGAAAATATCTTTTGTGCCATTTCATAGCTTCGTTGTTGCCACCAAAACATTCCAATAAGATATCATCGCTAAGTTCACTCCTTCTACTTGTCTTTAACAGTTTCTCTCTAAGAGTAGAGATGCGTGATGATAAATGAAGGGGGAGATAAACTATAGATAACTGTAACTCCTATTTTAGCAAAATAAATAAATAAAAGTTAAAATCAAAATGAAGAATCTCTTTATTATTACAATAAAAGGTTACAATTCAAACAACAATGAAGTCAAAAGATACAATAAACAATTGGTATACATCTAAAGTTTAGGAACTAGATTTTTTAACTTTGTCTAATGAATTGGTAGAAAGATTAACTATAGAATCAAAAGGAATATTAAGTCCCTCCGAGGTTAACACCGGGGGACATTTGCTATAGTCCCACTTCCCAACTGGAGGACTATCGCGGCCGCAAATTAATTTTGTATGGAATGTTCTGATCTCTTTAAGGAATGTCTCTTTTTCATCACCAAGGAAGTCAAAGCGAAGGCGAGGATATTCCAAGTAGAGTTTTTGTAAATCTCTAAGAAAACAATATCTTGCTAATTTCGAAGACTTTAAAATTGATGCCTTTTCAAGATAAAATCTTCTCAGTTTAACATATTGGCTTAAATGGTCTCTAGAAACAAGGTGATCTAATGAACAGTCACTCTGTGACAATATAATAAAGTGAAGCTAAGCACAAAAAGTAAAACTAAAACAAATATTTATAAATCAATACAATGTTACATGTTTACAACTACTCATCTAGTTTATACAAAACAGACTTAGAAAATAACTCAGATACAAATTTGTTCTTAAAATTCTTAAGCTTTTCAAGGGGGAGATCTTGAGGAATCGGTCTGACCCGTGGTAAGTTCCAACAAGCTCCAGGGTGCGGGTCAGATCCAAATTCATCCAAGTATCTCTTATGAAAGCGTCTAAGCAGACCCCCACTAAATTCACCTAAGTATGAAAATCAATTATCGAATGTCTACAATAAGCCATAAATAAAAAGTTGCTTAGAATGTCCCTTTCTTCAATCAGCATCCAAAATGACTAACTCCCGGTTTTCTTTCAAGAGAGCATCGTATCAGAGGCGCACTCTCTTTAATAGGGGGCAACCTTCTGTTGTTTAAAAGATGCCAGCACCATGGCACTTCTATCGAGTCTATGATACATATCAGAAAGTACATTATGCTCCCGTATTTGCTTATTTAACTCCCTATATCACTTGTATATTTCAGCTTGTTTTCTCTCAAGTTTTGTTTTATAGGGGAGGGTGGACTTGTTCCTTATCTAAAATGAATGATTTACACTAGTATAACCTTCGAAGTGCAAGATATTTAAACAAAGAATCCCATACACGTGATATCGGGACAGAGATCTGGGAAGCCTTCTCTTCCCTTTTAAGCTCTTCAACAATAACATGAGCAGGCTCATCCTCTTAGGGAGTAGAAGGCCCAACAGATTCAGGTGGGGTAGCTTCAGGAGGAGTTGGCTCTTTCTCTGAAGCTTTTGAGTTGTCATCCCCATCATTATTAGAGGCTTCATTGTGATCTCCGCCATCTCCACCCGATCCCTGACCACCATCGACGTTGTCATCAGTGTCATAATCATTATCATCATTGTGGTCATCATCATCAATTTCATCATCGCCTTCTTCCTCGGCTGCACCATCCTTGTCACCCTCATCCTTAGAGTTAGATTCAATTTTAAAGGAGGGGACGTCCAAGAAAAGAATCTTGGAGGCATCGATTTCCTCCTCTTCTACAGATTCAATCACCTTCTTCATTTGATTAATCTTGTCCATTACTATATCAACTAGGGCAGAGTCAAGCGAGGGGAAACTTAAGTCAGGGCACTTCTTAAAATTATCAGTATAAGTGAACATTAGGGCTTTTTCGTAAGAATTTAGCATGATTTGCCCTAGAGTAGAAGTAAGAAATTAAGATACTCTCTGCTTGGCGTCGGAGATGGTATCGACAACGAGTTTCAAGGAGGCCCTGTTTTTTTTGAACTTCTCTTTCAAAGAAATGTTCTTTGCTACTATGTGTGCTTTCTCCTTATCAGAATCTTTTAAAGTTAGCTCCATAGCAAATTTTTCGTCAGTAAGAAGTTGACGAACCCTTCTTTCTTTTAGGAGATCAGTTTCTGCTTGGGAAAGAGAAGCTCTTAATCGTTCTAGTTCTGATGTCGCTTCATCTTTGGCTACAGAAAGAGAAGACACTTGGTTCTTAAGAGCAAAAATTTCCTCTCGAAATTCATAGGAATCAGCAAAAGATTTTGAATCTTGCTCATTCAAAACTAACCAATTCTTAGAAATCTGAAAGAAGAAAACACAATGCAAGTTAGAGATTAAGAGAAAACTAGTAATAACAAAGTTAATTAAGGAAAAATTCACCAAAAATTGTTGCTCTATCAAAGAGCGGTAATGCACCGCCAAATCAGAGACAGTTGAAGGCGGGTGGATAGAGGTGAAAGATTCAGAATGTAAGATAGACTTGACTCTCTCTTTAAAATTAATGGAAGGAAGAGAAGAAGACGACGACTTCGAAGGAATTTGCTTTAAAGAGGGAGTCGCCTCCGAAGCTAGTTGTATTTACTCGAGTGCAGCTAGAGAATTAGTAATGGAAATGCAAGAAAGTGGGTCAGTAGCAGTTGGAGTCTGCTCCGGTTTTTCTTTAGGAGCTTCAACGATTGGGATCTTCGGAGCTTTATCAAGAGATGGATCCTCCTCCTCCTCTATATCACCAACTTTAGCAACCTTCTTGGGTGGTTCTATTTCAGATGATGGCACCAATTTACTTTTGAAGGCCCTCTTAGTTTTAGTAAGAGATTTAATAATGGATGATGCTCTAGAAGTTGTAGAAGGAGGAGCGGCACCACCAACTAGCACTGTAACTTAAGGAGCAACAAAAAAGAATCCAAGAAGATTAAAAGTCAGCGAAATAATTTAGAAAGCGATAGGAATGGAAAACAAATGATGTGCTAATGACTTACCGGAGTGGTCTGAGCAAATAAGCGACATGGGAGAAAAATGTTCAGAATCTCCTAAGGAGAGGAAACATTTTCCCTTTGATGTGTGCTGGATCAAAAGGGGTAGTCCCAGAACTCTTTGACCAGGAGGAAGAAGAGAATGCTTCCTCAAATTGGAAGGGATCAGCAGCTTCAATCGATTTCCTATCTTAACAGAAGCTACGGTTAAAGACTCTATTGTTCCGTTGACAGCTTCAGTAAGTTCTTTGACAGGAGAACCTGATAAAAGATGAAGATTAGATAGCAGTAATAAAATAGGAAGAAGACAATGAAAATATGAACTTACGAAGAGTAGGAAAAATTCCCACTGATGTTTGGGAAACATCGAGCAAAGAAAAACTGGTTTTCCTAGTCTTTAAACTTGTTGACCCCATCCTATATCAACTTATTTGAGGGGTTGGCTCTGAAGATCTGATGATTGAGGGTGCTGAGCTTGACTAGTCGGGTCAAGTAATTCAAAACTTCAGCACTTAAAGAAGGAAGTCCAGACTCTAGCACCATCAGCTCTAGTGATAAAAGGTAGGTGTAGACATTAAGGGATAGCTGGATTGGAGTAATCCCAAGGTAAGAAAGAAATCTAGATAAGAATTCAGGAAAGGGAAAAAATCCTCCGTGCCATATATGGACGATAGTGTAAGCGAAGAACCCTTCGGGAGGGTTGTTGATAGTATCTGTTTCCCTGTGTGGAATAGCTTCCACACCAGTAATTCCGAATTCTTTGAGAATAGCATCGACCTCGTCCTGTGAAGATACTAAGGAATGCTTCGAAATGACACCGAGTTTCTTTGGAAAACTCATGATTCTGCCCGGTGAAAATGTTTCAGTTAAAATTTTCAAGTTTATATGAACATAGTATTCATTCAAGAATTAGTTAAAAACCTACTTGAATAACTTAAACAAAAACCAAACATGATATTTTAAATTTTCGAAGAAATGTCTAAGTTAAAAGTTAAAAATATCAGGATTTCGATAGAGTCGAAGAAAAGGGACAAAACACTTAACAAATACCTCTCGACAATGTCAAAAACCTAAATAGGAGTGTTCGTGGAGCTTTCGACAAAGTCCAAAGGAAAAGGAAGTTAACATTTGGCCACAACATTTCGACCGTGTCGAAAGCATGAATATGAGCAATCACTGGGCTTCTGACATGGTGGAAAGAAAAGATGAGAATGTAAAGAGGCACTTTGTCGAAAGCTTCACAGGAGCCAAGTTGTTAAAAGGAAGTAGTCCAAGTTAACTTAAAACTTAAACAAAAATGTACACAACAAACATTTCATAAACAAAGTAACAAGATGCTTCAACACTGTCGAAACCTTTGACTTAGGTTTCCTAAGAGAAATACGAATGTTGTCGAAACCTAATATACTCATTGACTGGAAAGGTTCTATGTTAAACTCATATGCGCTAAGAACGTTTCAACAAAGCTGGACAAAAATAACTCTAAGGGGTTTCGACTCATTAGATACAAAGGGATTCGAAAGGGTCGAGGGAGCATTATTATTCAAAAACTAACTAAGGAAAATGGATTGCAATCGACACAAAAGGTTTCAACTAAGTCGAAACGTTTTGCTATCAAAGGGTTACTACACTCAACCTAACAACATAGCCTTTCGGCAAGGTTGATTAAATTCACGCTACAACATCTTTCGACCTGATCGAAATAGGCTAAGGAAGTAAAACCAATGTTAATACCTCAATCCCTTTCGAAGGGGTGGAAAGGTCATTTTGTGGCGCTAATTTTTCATCCGTACACTTGAGACATTCGGGCGAAGAAAAAAAACTTCTATCTTCCCCAAACCCGATTGCGGATCTAGGGTTTCAAAAATTTGTATAATAAATAAAACCAACCCGATAAGGAGATGGATTCCAACATCAACCACTTTCAACTTCAAAATTATAAACGAGAATTCAAATTCTTTCAAAAATAGCAAAAATCTAAAAATACTAAAGTAAATCCAAAATGAGTAATAAACCTTATTGGTTAGTGTAACAACCCTAGATTTTTGCATATATTTTAAATTTGACTTTATTTTATTTTGAAATTATTTTTAAACTTGTTTTATCTCAACTATTTCATTTTTAAATATAAATGTTGATTATTTTGTGAGTTATAGTTTCAAACTGATATAAATTGAATATTTTACTGAAAAGTGAAATTCTGGTCAAACTGTTCAATCTTTGACTTTTAAACTTCAAATTTAAATTATATAAAACCTTAAATTTTATCTTTTATTATGAAATTAGATTTAATAACATGAATACTGCTTTTCGTTTCATTGAAAACAGAGTTATACTGTGAAAGTTATACATTTTTCAATATTGTGTGTAAACTAATTTATTTAGCAACATTGTCTATTTTAAATTATATAAATTATATTTTTATTGTCATATTTTGTTTTAATATGTGTTAATATGTTATTTTATGTCTTTAAATATTTTTAAAGTGATAAAATAATTTTTCCAAAGCTTATTGAATTTATTTTCTATTTTTAAAGGCTAGTTCTATTTTTCTGCTATTGTCTTAATTTAAATTATATTTAATTAAAATTTATTTATTTACTTTTGTGAAAGAATTTTTATTTTATGTTATTATCTTTATTCATAAATATTTTCTAAGTCCATATAAATCTTTCAAAGTTTATCCTGTTTATTTTCAAATTTTCTAGACTAGTTTTCATTTTGTACTATTTCCTTATTTTAATCATATATAATTAATATTTATTTATTTATATTTTGTATATTTGTTATATTTTCGAATTTTAACTGAAATTATATGTATTTTCAGATATTTAAACTTACAAAAAGAAATTAGTGGAAATATGAAAAGTTTTAAACTCTTTATATTCCAGAGTCCTTTTACCTTCCGCCTTTTCATTTTCTCAACTCCACTCTTTAATGATTTTTGGCCGTGCTTTCATTTCTCATTCCAGCTGCATCTCACTCATTTTTCACGTACTCAAACCTTCTCAAATCAAAAAAAAAATACACGGCCATCATAGGACCAAAAGTTTTGGTAAATTCTTCCTTTCCTCCTTTGTTTTTTCTATGTTTTCTTTGATTTTTGCAATTGTTCTCAACCATATATGGATCGACCCCTCCTCCTCCAGGCCTAGGCCAACCACTACAACCTCCTTCTCTGGTCAACCACCCCCCTAGCACCCCACCATGGCCAGGCCGAGCCATCTAAGGCTTGAACATCCACCAAAAATCCATCACCTACATGCAAGCCTAGACATAGTTTGCTATCACCACCTACAATCACCTTTAGCCGCCACTACCTCCACCACCACCACCTCTGACCTAACCACCAACCTCTGCCATATCACCCACCACCACCTGCACCACTGGTTGGGCCCACACAGCCCATGGCCGAACCTTGTTATAGCTTGAAATGATGTAGCTTTGCCTTGTAGTGTAGTATTGTTGCACCTATATACTCCATCACCTTTTACACCATGTTGGCCGACCCTGTTTGGATCAAACCCAGCCCTTAGTCCATGTTTTAGCTGAGCTTAACACACCTATAACTGATCCATGTAAAGTTGAGAACAAGTGCAAACCATTCGATATTGCTTTGGACATTGATTTCTTGAATTGTTTGGTGATAATTTGGTTTGAAACTTATATATTGTCATATTGTTTTGTGTAAATGTTTTCAAAGGGTATAGCTTTGACACTCCAAATCTCAAATCATATTCGTGTTGTCGTGCCTTCGAAGATTCTATGTTGTGTGTTTTGGTCATCATCTCTAGCTTAAACAGGTGAGAAATTCTCACCAGACGATGTGTACTTATATAACTAGTAAACTGACACTATTTGAATCTGTAAAATTATATCATCCTGTTATAACTGTTATATTATGATCATATAATGTTTACCCCTGTTATTATATATGTTATATCATCTGTTACTGTTATATATTGTATACTGTTTATTTATATCAGTTTATCACACTGCAAGTTCCCTGTAGATTAGAATCACTATGGGTTGAAATGATACATACCCGAACGGACTTTAGAATAGGGAAAAATCGTTATGGGCTGAAATGATAGGCCTGAACGGTTTTTATTTATTTTATTTAACTTGGGATTGCAGGTTTGAACTGATAGAACCCGGTTTTCTTTGTAAACTGCGGATTGAAATGATACATATCCGTATCACTTGACCTAGGCTAGAAAATTATATACAGACCCGTGGTTTATATATTTTTCTGAAAATTTTAAAATATTTTAAAAATGTAAATATTATGGTATTTTGATTTAAATTTTATTAAAATGATTTCTATAAAATATTAGTGATTTTCTACAAATTAAATAAGTGAATTAAGTAAATGGTGAAGTAGAATTTGGAATTTATGATTTTGTTTATAAATGGAATTTATGTACAACAAGAAAATATGACAAATTTGTTTTGAAAGATGGATTTATTGATTTTATTAAGTAATAATAATTTTTAAAAGTGTTAATGATTTTGTATAAATTAAAATATGAAATAAATGAATATTTAAGCTGAATTTGGAAATATAACTTAAATTGAATTTTGTGGAATTTGTTTAAAAGTGAAATTTTAATTTAGTAAAATAAATGGAAATAAGTTATATTTTTGAAATATAAACTTAGTTGTTAAGTTGAGAATTTAATTAAAGAAATGAAAATTTAACTGTTATTTAATTTGATTTTTGTATGGAAATTTGACTTTATAAAATCGTAGAAATAATGGTATTTAAATGATTGTTTTTAAATGTGAAAATATATGATTTTATAAGTTAAAATAATTTATATTAAAAGTTAATTATGTGTGAAATTGTAAATAAAACTCTGAATTTGATTTGACGACATTTTTGAAATGTAATGTAAAGATATTACAGCATTGGAAAATGCTGTAGTTGTTTTAAATGAACCAAATAGCAAATTTGAACTAAGGGTTATTATTGCACTTTGTTAGTGCTATAGTTGTTAAATTTAACTAAATTTTTTATTGAAACTAAATTAAGATATTACAGCATTTTAAATACTGTCTTTTGTTAATGAACTATTTTAAAACATAACATTTCGTAGCATTTTCTAAATGTTGCGAAAGTTGAATTTTCTTTGTTTAATAAATTCAAATGAATAAATGATCTTTGAAAAAGATTAAATTTTGGAAATTAAATATATAATTTTTAAATATAATGAATTTACTTTAAATGATTTAAATGGAATAGTTAATTTGGGAAATACAACTATTTTGAAATGTGATTAAATGGTATTTAAATTTAAATTTAATAAATGATGTTTTGAAATGATATTTTGATATTTTGGAAGGAATTTGAAATGATATTAAATCTTGGAATGTATAATTGAAGTTTATATTAGTATGAAAAATATTTGGTTTTCTTGTAATTTGAATCTATTTAAAAGATATTGGACTTATGAAATATAGGATAATAAAGCTTTGGAATTTATTTTGTGGATTAAATCTATATTTGAAATTTATAAGATTTGAAATGGTCTATGGAAATTTAATTGAAATAAATGATTGAATTGAATTGAAACTTTGGAAATTTTAATACTTGATTTGAAAGTATAATATTTGCACTTTTAAATGGTTTACATGAATTATTTTGATTGAAATATAAACTATTTAAAAGGTGACTTGAAATGATAATAAATGAATGATATATTTGAATTTAAAAAGTATTTGAAGTTGAATATTTAGATTTGAACTCAAATGATATTTTGGTATATAAAAATGATTTGAAATGAAGTTTTAGAAAGTTTGATATTTTGATATATTAAAATGATTTGAAATGAAGTTTTAGAAAGATTCGATATTTTGATATATTAAAATAGTTTGAAATGAAGTTTGAAAGGATATGATATTTTGATATATTAAAATGATTTGAAATGAAGTTTTGAAAGGATATGATATTTTGATATATTGAAATGATTTGAAATGAAGTTTTGAAATGATATGATATTTTAAATATATTGAAATGGTTTGGAATTGATTTAATCTTTATTTTGATAAAGATTTGGATTGGAAATGATATTCTATTTTGAAGTATAAAATACTGTTTTAAATTATAACCACGGGTTATAATAACGATTGTTTGTTAAAGAGACCGGGATCAGATATTGACATACTCTTTGTCGATACCGAAAACCACTTTGACAACTGTGTACGCGGTGGAGTTTCCAGAATGAAGTAGGATGGTGGCGACGATCCTAAGGTATATACGTGGACCCAACTCCCGCGAGTTCTCATAAGGTGGCTAAAACAGGAGCGATTGATGGACCAGTGAGGTAGCACCTCTGATCGGACACACTTCTTCGATACTATTCTATTACTTGTGATTGATTTGGTGCGCACCCTTGATTTGGGAGTGTTGTTCGAGGTGGGCGGTAGTGGCTGCTATGCGTCACCACCAGTCCGGATGCGTAATTGGTATATCTACCCTGGCATTCCCTTGTGTGTCGTGTCACCTAACATATCGAGCTTTACTACGAGTTTCTATTTGTGTCGTACCTATGGAGTATCTTCTCGTAGCCTCTCGGGGTATGCAGGTACTGTATAGACTATTGGCATTATTTTGTGTTAAGGGCTATATGGGTAACCCCTTAACGCTATTTAAAAGTATGTTTATTTTATGATTAGACATTATTATAATAGCGAATATTACTACATAGTAGATAGTTTAACGGATCCTTAAAGAATGGGCGATCCCAAGCATTCTTTAAGTTACTTGTACCTTTATTACAGTTCACTTGAGTTGGTTTACATTATATAAGTATATATTGTCCTGACTCGAGTGTTTTGTGTTTTGCTTTACGCTCGGGTCAGCCTAAGTTATTCACAGATTTGGATTTCCACTCTCTTGGAGATTTGAATCGCTGGAGATTATCTGCTTGTCATGTCCTATCTATTTCAGTTCCATTGTTCTACTCAGCTTGTACTTGGTTATTTCATTGAGACTTCTGTTGTACTCTATTTCTTCTGTTATATCTTATGTAACTCTGATATATTTATATAGTAGCTTCATGAACTACTATTTCTTTTACTTCCGCTGCATTATTTTACTTTGTGTCTGTGATCTGTGATTATATTTATTTACTGTATATTCTGAGATTTGCCAAATTTTATTTACAACGCGGTATTTTGAGCAATTCAAGTCCGACATGTGCGAATGTGGTTGAAATTATCGGGTCGTTACATTTAGGAAACTGAATCGCAAATTTTCTTAAAATAAAATAAATCAAATCAATCAACCTTAGAAAATTGAATCGAACATGTGTATAGAATGTTAAAAATCGAGCAGTTTAAAATCAAAATCTCGATTGTGAAATCTCAAAATTTGAAATTTGTTGTGAAGTACCAAAGATAATAAAGGATAAGAAAAATTAGCAAAACATATGTGAATCTAAACTTACGAATTAAATTCGATGTCTACTTTGGTTTTTGGAAGCAGAAAGAAAATTTGAGAATTTTTGGAATATTTTATTCGTGCTTGAATTTTTGTTTGCAGAAAAGTGAAAGGGGAAGAAGAAGAGCGTACTTTATAAGAAACGTTGCCAAGAACAATCAGCTGCTAGATCAAATTTAAATAGACGGCCCAAATCCACGTAGGAAGGCCAAGAGGGGGAAGGTTCTAGGTTTCTGCAAAGTTGACTTGGAAAGTCACGTGCATTCCTTCACGGGGGGGGGAGGCAAATGTTACTCCAAAAAATCCACCTTTTGACTTGGTCAAAACCAATTTGAAAAGAATTTAAAGAAGAATAAGAGAAAAAAGGTTCCAGCTGGTCCTTTCGAAGAAGTCGAAGGGATGTTACTATCAAAGTCTAGAAGCTTCAGAAACTTTTGAAGGTGTCGAAGGGTATCTACAATCAAGATCCAGAAGGTTCTAACCTTTCGAAGGAGTTGATGGAGTCAATAATACCCTTCCGCCTTCAGTAACCACCTTTCGACTAGGTGATTCCATATGCATGAAGACCTTTCGAATGAGACAAGGCATTACCTTTTAAAGACAATGAGGAATGGTTCTTTGCACATGCGCCAAACCATTCGAAACCAATGGTTTCGCCTTCATTCAAACTACTCGAAAGCAAGTATTACCTGAACAACCCCTTCGAAAGCTATAATAAGCCTTTCGAACCGGTCGAAGCCAATGTGATCCAGGAGGGTTTCGCATCAAATCAGAAATAAGATCTTAGACGTAACCAACGTCATCGAAACCATAAAACAATGCCTATCGATTGAGTTGGAATCATTTACAAGGCAATACAAAGAAGAGAAGTGCAACCTTACCTTTCGACAAAGGAGACAGCAAAATTGAGACATTCGGCAGCCGCCTTTCGACCAAGTTAAAAGCATCAAGGTCGAAAGGTGCTGATCCGCATCTATAAATAAGACCCAAGGGGTCAGGTTTTGGGGATCTGATTCTTTCCATTCTAAATTTGTATTTCTTTAATCCATAGTGTTGTAAACCCTAATTACTAAATTGAATTGGGGATTTGGAGAAATAAAGTCTTCTTGAGCTTGTTAAAAGGAAATCTTAGATATTTTAGATTACTTTACTACTTGGAAGCTTTTGTTGGGTTTAACTTTGTTTTCTAGGTTTCATTTACATCGAAACGCCACTATCGACATAGTCGAAACCCTGCAGATTCAACTAACTTCAAGCTATCTTCCCCTTGAGCCACTGCATTCGACAAGGTCGAAACCAAGTCACAACTTACTTAAACCTTCAACTTACACATGGAACCCAAGGACTTGACTTTCGACAAGGTCAAAACCCATCTCCAAAACACTGTAGCTTGAGATTACTAATTCAAATCTAAGAAGGTTAAGCCCATAGCTTTCGACAAGGTGGAAACCCCTACTTCTGATCCTTAACCTAAGTCCAAGCCATTCAACTTATTAAGATCGCCGACCAGGTTGACACCAACCAAGGCAAACCTTATTCAGGGTATCTCAACTGAATCGAAAGGAAAGCTTTCGAAGGAGAATCCATACTAACTCAACTAAGTCGAAAGGTCATTAACCATAGAAACTAACCCTTTCGACTGAGTCAAAAGGTCGATCTGAGTAACTTCTATCTACTAAAGTTTATTCGAAAGGAGATTCAAGAAGGATACATACATCCCTTCCTACTCTACTTGTCTAAAGGATAATCTTCATTCCTTAACTCTACCTAGGAGTGTTGACAAGATTTCTTGTTAATAGAAGGAACTCGGGACAAAGTCCGTACACATCTATAGCGACCCTCAGCTAGTCGTCTACCAGGTGAAAGCCGAATACCAAGCTCGGGGAGAGAACCTCGCCCCGTATTTATCTAAAGTGCAGGAATTGCCGAGTGACATCGAACATTACACCATAACTCATATACCAAGGAAACAAAACATAAAGGCAGACTATCTAACCAAATTGGCTAGTTTTGGAGAAGCTCGGTCCTTGGGGCTAGTCCTAGTCGAAACTCTGGCCGCTCCAAGCATAAGCGAGATGGATATAATTTGGATTTTTGAAACAACCAAAGAACCAGAAATGTGGATGACACTAATCAAGGACACTCAAAGGAACATTCCCTGTAGATAAGAATCAATGGAAAAAACTCCTTCGGAAGGCGCCGTGGTTTGTAGTAAAGGTGAGATGCTTTACCGAAGGGGATTCTCAACCCTCTTGCTCAGGTGTGTGACCAACGACGAAGCCCAAAGAATCCTTAAGGAAGTTCATGAAGGCGATTGTGGAGATCACACTGGGAGGCAAACCTTCATAAAGAAAGTCCTCCGATATGGGTATTTTTGGCCAACAGTAAACCGCAACGCAACAGATTATGCAAGACGGTGTAACCAATACCAATGATTCGCTAAGATCAAAAGAACTACTTCGACAGAGCTGACACAGATGGTCAGCCCGTGGCCATTTGCAATCTGGGGAATTGATTTGGTTGGTGTATTATCAATAGCCAAAGGAGGAACAAAATATGCTATAATTGATGTCGACCATTTCACCAAATGGACCGAAGCGGAACTGCCGGCCACTATTACTACAAAGAAAGTTATTAATTTTGTCACTAAAAACATTATTTGCAGGTTTGGAGTGCCACAAAAGATCATCATGGGCAACGAGATTCAATTCGAAAACGCTGAGTTCAAAGATTTTGCAAACGATTCCGAATCGAAAAAAGCTTTTCTGCTTTTGCGCATCCGCAGGAAAACGGGCAAGTGGAAGTAGTGAACAAGATCATCAAGTCCACCATCAAAAAATAGCTAACTAAAGCTAAAGGAAATTGGGTTGATGAACTTCCACTTGCACTATGGGGTTACAAGGCAATGCACAAATCTGCAACCGGGCACTCCCCGTTCTCCCTGGCATATGGTTTGGAAGCAATGATACCAATCGAGCTAGAAGTCCCCTCTCATCGAAGGCAAAACTCCAATCAAAGGAAAAACGAGCTACTTCTACTCAAGTAGCTCGATTCGATCGACGAGAAGAGGGAAGAAGCTGAGTTAAGGACTGTTGCTCACCAATAAAGGATCGCACGATATTTCAATTCCAAAGTTTGTAACTGCACTTTCAAAGTGGGATCTCTTATCCTCAAATGGGTCTACTCTGTATCAGGAACATTCAGACCGAATTAGGAAGGGCCATATGTGATCGACTAGAAGCTTGGGAATGGCACTTTCAAGCTAACAACTGTAGATGGAACTCAAATTTCCAGAGCTTGGAACAACGAATTACTGCATCGTTAATTTATCTAGACTATCTTATGTAATCCTATTTCTCAAAAATAAACCATCCCGGAATACCGGAGGCATTGTAAATATGTAAAACTTGCTCGACTTTTATTAATAAAATTGTTTTGCTTTCTGAATCAATAAAACTGTGTTCACAAAAGTAACATGCTAAGTCAAAGGGGTCAAATCAACTCAAAACCATCCAATCACTACTTGAGATAGTGGAACCACACTCAAGTATGCCCAATCTACTCGCTAGGTCGATGGAAGTAAATCGACTCAAACTGTTGGATCGATGGAACTTGATCCCTACCTTCTAAGAACCGGCGTTGCTCCGGCAACATCGGGAAGGCCCCAATCAAAGTCGCGCATCCCTATAAGCCACGCATTACTTCTTGAGCCATGGTCCATGCTCTCGAAACATGAACTCTGCATGTCACTCAAAGATTAGTAACCTCAATAAATTCCAAACCGTTCCGGATCGATGGGTCATATTGATCCCAAAAGCCGTGCATCCCATAAGCCATGCATACTCCCAAAAGCCATGCATCTCATAAGCCGCACACACTCTTAAAAGCCATGCATTTCAAAAGCCGTGCACACTTTTAAGTACAGATATTGTCCTGGCAATGCCGAGAAACTCGTCTATTGCAGAACTAACAAGAATCCACTCTCACTATCAAAAGTAATCGA
The DNA here is from genome assembly GCA_030737815.1 of Allium fistulosum. Taxonomy (NCBI): domain Eukaryota; kingdom Viridiplantae; phylum Streptophyta; class Magnoliopsida; order Asparagales; family Amaryllidaceae; genus Allium; species Allium fistulosum. The sequence goes on from CM060905.1 coordinate 160,110,383, forward strand.
TGTGGGTCCAGCTATATCGCATAACTAGAAATCTGCAAAGGATTCCAATTGTCGACCGAAAAAATCCTCGGAGTCAAGACACTTGAATCACGAGTTCCCAAAGATAGGAACCGTAAGGTAGATTCGGCTACAGACATTCAAGGGATGCTTGGATCAACCGGTCATTTGTCAAGTGTTCGAAGAAAACAACCCTGTAAAGTAGGGGACACACACATTCCAACATTTAATTGAAAGGAAAACTACTCCACATGCTCATTTCTCCAAACAAATTTTTTTGGGAATCATAGCGGATCTAGTTATAAAAGTTAAAAAATGTGCATACATGTTGCATAAAATCGCAGAAATAAAGGCATCGCATACCGAGAAATATGCACAACAATATGAAGTATAGAAATTGTGGGACAAGCAATCCTGCCACGTGCATACATAAGTAATGAAAAAGCTAGTGAAGTACATGACAAATAAGGAAGAACACAGAAGAGATGACGGTTGAAACATTAATCTTTTCAGTCCTTATAACATTTTCTATATAAAGTCAAAATGCGGGGGCCGTGCCCACACAATATCGGCCAAACAAAAAGAAAAACACAGATGCTACAACAACAAAAATAATAACTATAGACTGTGCATTTGTACAAAATACAAAATACATATCAAACAAATTAGAATGTCCCGGTATCCGGTTCCACTATTAGTCGAGCCAGTCAATGTTTCTTTCCACTGCTCAAACCTTCCCACCTTTAATCGGAAGTTTCTTCTTTTTCTTCTCAGAATCCCCACTAGAAGTTGTGTTGCTACCTGAAATATCAACTACCGCCTCCATGCTAGCATCTCCTCCTTGTTCTTCAATCTTCTCGGAAGACTCTCTCTTGGTCTTGCTCTTTCAGGACTTGCGGGAGCTCCTTGAGGACTTTCTATCCTCAATCTTTTGCTTCTTAATGACCACCATCTGCTATTCAATTTTACATAGCTAGCTAGTTTGGTCTTCCTGCTCACGAGCTTCAACTGCTGAAGAATGGCCCTCCAAAGATACGGAAGGGTCGTCCAGGCCGTGCAATGCAGCAATCATCTCAGGTTCCGGCTCTGGTTATGAGCCAGAGGCGGGTGTAACAATTGAAGCGGCTACAGAAACAAGCATCGAGGCAGTTAAAATAGAATCAGGACCATGGACCGAAGAGATCGGTAGGTCGGCAAAGAAGACGGACCTATAAGATCAAAAATGAAAGTATTCAATTCATCTTGTTCTTGCGGCGTGAGCTAAAAATTTTCAAACTCGGGGAAAACAAGAAGGTTACCAGCATCAAAAGAGTGGACGAGAATTTCGATCTCATACTCCCCACCTTCTTCTTCTTTGGATGGCTGCACGATCTTTGGAGAAGTTCTAGGATCACCCGAGGCTTCCAAGACAACTGCTGGAGGGGTAGACAACAAGACGGAATCGGCTAAACTCGGAATAGTTCCTAACTGATCATGAGGCTGTTTTGTTGATTTGCCAGGTCCGGAAATGAAAGGCTCTGATAGCACTTTAGCAGTTATAGTTGCAACAGCATTGGCGGCCTCTTGTTCCCTCTTAATCCGAATGATCTCCCGACCCTCTACCAAAGCCTTCTTTGACTCTTCGTTGAGATAGGTATCCTCCAACTCTTGCTTGGTGTATACATCTCTGTTCTCTCGAAAACGGGCCAGAACTTCTTCCCAAACCACAATAAGAGTACGCGGGAATTTGGGGCCCAGATAGCTGAGGCTCCCCTGATGCAACAAGGAGTTAACATAGAAATTCAAGATGGTGTCATCCATCTTCTCCATTTTCCTTTGGATAGTATCCTGTAACCCCAAGTAGTCCGCTGCCATGGCAGCCTTTTCAACTTCAACTTGGTTCTTCTCAGCATTAAGCTATACGACTCTTTCCTGGAGCGAAGCAATCGCTTGTGTCTGATCAGAAATGGTCTTGCCATGGGATTCCATCATTCCCACATAATCAGCAATTGTCTTTTTATAAGCTTTGACGGCTTCATTATGACCGGCAATAGTTTTCTTCTGATATTCGATGTTCTCGTCATGGGCTTCAAGCTCCTCTTTCAATTTAACCTCATCTACATAGGCCTTCTTGATTTCATCTCGGAACATGATCTCAATTTTTGTGTGGGCCTCTCTCAATTCCTTCAGCAAGCTGGTGTTGCTCTTACTCTCTCGGAGTGCAGCGTCCCTCTCCTTTGTCAATTGCTCGATTTTGGCATAACGTTCCATTAATATCCTCTCATATTCGTCCTTTTCTAACTCTAAGGAAAGGATCTCTTGGTGGTTGTTACGGTTGATGTCTGCCAGTTACTTACATAACTTCTCTCATCCTTCAGCTTAATCCAAATCGCTTTGAATTGCTTGGAGATGGGGCTTATAAGAATGTTAACGGATTGGGCGCAGGCCACGATCAAATTTAACTCCTTTCAAAACCCATTCAAAGAGCGCAGCTTCAAGCTTAGGGGGACCGAATGGGAGAATATAAGCTGACCTCCTGCAGGGACATAAAGAACCAAAAATAGGCACTATGTAAGTTGACGGGGCCTAGGTTGACGGAGAAACTTGAAAATTAGAAGTTGAAACTTCAATTTCAACGGAGACAGGAGCCAGGGCAAATGCTTGGTGCTCGAAAGGATGAGAACCATGATCTACCTTCGGTTTTTTGGATGGCTCTTCCTAGTCATCAGGAGTTTTCCTCTTTTCATAATCACTCATGTAAACTCTACCTCGGTCCCTGTCGTCCCGACGATGAACTTTGGCTTCCAAATCTTTCCTCCTTCTCCACTCTTCCTTTCTTGGGGCCAATGTCTGCTTGAAGTCTGTCTCGACCAGCGTTGTGCATCAGTAAATTGTCCAAGTTCCTCATAAATTCCACAGCCTCTCATAGTACCTAATATAAAAAATAAATAAAGAACTTTAGCGACATGAAATGAACCTAAATAATGCATATGTAAGTGAACGTGACCCTAGTGATATGTGTAACGTGTCATAGGCGGCCTAAAAGGACTTCATAAACTGGATTGGAAATTCATTACAGTAGGAATTGGGCTAACTATGGACATAGCTTTACCGGGGCGAGGAAACAATTCCTCAAACTCGAAATCATCTCCCATTAGTTCATCGATGTCAACATAAACAAAGCTCAAGTCCTCAAACTAATACCGGTTTCCTTAGGCGGAGAATCATGAAGTCGCTCGTCTGTTGGGGGAGCATCTTTAGAAGGAATCTCTTGGGGAGGAGAATTTGGGAGAATAAGACTTATTCCCGGAGTTTCTTCACATGATTTGAAGTTTCCTTCACTATAACTTACATCAAATTCCTCATCATTAGAGGAGGAATCAAACCTACAGTTGTTCTCAATTTCACCCTCCTCCTTTTCTGTTACCACCGCATCCTTGCCCTTACGCTGCTTAAAATTCTCTTCCCCCTCCTCCGGGATCGGGGGCATCCTAATCGGGTGACTAGCTACGGTCGTAACACCTCTTCCTTCATGAATTTCTTCGGTTGACGTGCGGACGAACCTTCTCCTTCTGGAAGATACCCTCTTCAGAGTCGTGTAGTTAAGAAGTAGAGCATGTTTAAATTCTAGAACGAGAAGGAGACAGAGCTACAATGGCTATAGCAGATCTCCCGGGATGCAACGTCCCATAGCAGAGCAAATTCCTATCCGTTAGCAAAAATTTGACCGATCTCTATTAGCGTCTACGGCTTTTAGAGTATGGAAGATGGGACCAAGTGATGGATCTTTGTTTGGTCTTGAAATAACTACAAGGAGTATTCGATCTATTAAAAATCCCACATCAACGTATTAAATCTCAATGAGTAAAAGAGAAGGCTTATCCCCCATCATCCAAAGACAATTAAATCCCTCAGGACACCTAACCAAAAAATATTGGGTCTTGAAGTAAGATAGGATACTTTGAAGATGCAACATGATTTTGTGGTTTCTTTGAGCTCGATGATCACGAGCGACAGACATTTGTCTCTCTTCTTAAATGAGAGGATATATCTCAACTCATTAAAGGTTGGGGCAGATTGAATGTTCGCATAAATAAAATGTTAAGGCAAGTCAAAATCGTGTATCTATTAGGGTGAATCTAAAATGTAGCAATTCCTAAATTCAGAAGAGTCTCTCTCAAGAAGTGATTGAAGGGGAGCATTGCTCCATTCAAGCACATGTACCGTGGCAAGCGGTGTACCCCGAAGGTGGCATATGTTCAAACTCGTTTTTCGATGGAAGGCTCACGTTATCATCCGTAATGCCATGTTGTAAATAAATGTTATGTAGAACTTTGGAAGAGATTATGGAGGAAGCTCTCTTTGGAGGGTTGATTAGAACTCTAAAGTTTGGAGGATTTCGATCTACAACCGGATCAACTGGAACTAACTGACCATATTCAGCTGGGGGTGATGAAGAAGTAGGCGCTACTGAAATCGTTTGTGAAGGCGTAACTGATGTCGATTCGGCTACTGAGGATGCTGGACTTCCTTCATTGGATTTATGACGGGATGACAGGTACTTCATTCTATACAACAGAACTTGTATCTAACGCGGTCGAATAATTATATTTATAACTAAAAGTCTCCTTATGCTTAACACTTGAATTCCAAAAATGTAACAATTTATGTCGACACATCGAATTTCAAGCGTTGACTGGGATAAGTGCAGTGTGTTATCTATGTGGGATGGGCTCAGTGCTCTTAACACTACAAATACTCTATCCTGTGTAGATAGTTCACTCGCAACGAAGAAAGAAAATAACTTCTCGCATCATTCATTAAAGTTATTTCTTCTACACTCACCGGTTACCAAACAACGATCGATAACGGATCCGCTGTCTGAGGCGACCCGGAAAGCTCTTCTTATTCTAGGTACACTGATTATGCAATGACATGACCAATCCAAAGTGTGGAATTGTAAAACAATGGGTCTGAATCGAGTAGAGGACTCTCGATATAGGTCGATGTTAGTTTCCTGGAAAGTGATAATAGCGTAAGTTGCATACAAGACGCTACCCTAAGTTATTATCACTTCCCAGAAAAATAAAAATCAATCCGCAAGACGCCATACCGCATCAACGATGTGACTCGGTGTAAGTTAATTTTGATTCTGTGGATGAAGATAGCAAAACATGTCAAGCACCAGGTCAAAACCCGAGCTTCATTGCATGAAGAACTCGAGACTCGATTTACTATCTTCTTCCAAAAAATCACAATCAACTCGAATTCTCTACTGCATCCGTTACCAACACAACTTCATCACCAAATCGCTAAACAAACGCCAAAATCTACATCACCCACGTTTAGTCAAAAGTCAAAATGCGAACATGGTTGAACTCAGGTTATTGACGACCCAAGGCAGATAAGAATGACGGCAATCCAAGAGGGTAAGGTCAACGGTGATCCAAATAGACAAAGTTTCAAAAGCCAAGGGTTAGGTCAAGGAAATGGCAAAGTCCGATGGGATCAATGGTAAGATGCTTCGGCGGTGGAGATCAACGGCGGCGATGGTGAAAGCGAATTTTGGGTTTTAAGGACTTTGGATCAGGCTGCAAGGTAAAAGGCCCAGCTTGCAAATAAATGTATAGAATAGTGTAAAGTTGGCTTGTGTGAATTGAAATAGGAGATTGCACAAAAAATTCTGCTAAGTCCTTGGATCGCTAGCGATCCATCAAATTGCAACCAATTTTCTCTAAACTCGCCAAGAATGATACACATCTTATTTGCAAGCATCTGGAAACTTGTGGGATCAAAATTTGTTTATTATTACGAACAACGACAATTCACATCAGAAATCAACAGACGGCTGGATAGCCAAAGCTAATTCGCATAATGCCCTTAACACGATCAATTAATCTTTACGAAATAAGACCTCAAAAGTAATTACTTCCAGAGCACAACTTGTTTCCAATAAAGGCATACTCTAGGGGCAAACGTTAACTGGGTTTTTATCCAAATAATGTCCAAAGGAAGTTAGAGCATCCACGACAAGACTAAACAACTCAAACATTAACCAAAAGAACCGGGAGAAGGAATCAACAAAGGCTCAAGTGACAAAAAAATAGCTTAAGGGGATGGATCACCAGCAATCCATTACCTATGGATCGCTAGCGATCCATGAATATCACTCATGGGACAATCATTCTTCTTGCGTCATGATCTAATATGTTTTCTAGGGTTGTCAGCCTATTTTCATGATATTCTAAGCAAGCTAGTTTAAGAAGTGGGCATTCATCTGGTTCTAGTAGTAGTTCAATGCAACCTGTACATGAATCATAATCAAAATAAGGCATCTTGTCACGATATTGCATGGAGATTACCCAAATAAGGCAAGGAACATGATCCAATTGAAACAATTAACTTTAATTGAATCTTCGTACCTTCAAATACAAGCTCATGGTAAAGCGGCCTAGCCGAATAGCTCTCAAACCCCTATAAATACAATCCAACCTGCAACTAAAAGAGGATCTTTTAGACTGCCTGCTGGAATTGTGCAGAAATTATTCTTCACTCTTCTCCTCCCACACAATTGTCATCTAGGGGTTCACTGTAATTCTCTAGTGAACTCTTGTACTTGTGACTTGATCTAACTTAGGAAATTCAATCATATTGTAATCCGTTTCAACTTCTAATAGTAGTCAGTTAATAGAAAGTTATAAAGTGGACGTAGGCTTCATTAACAGCCGAACCACTATAAAAATCTTCTTGTCTTTTACTACTTCTGCTCTTTTTCCATCCATTTTCTATATTATTGCTCCACAAGAACAGTGCTGGTGCTTTCACGCTCAACCCAGGGTGTTGATCCATTTTTAGGGTTAACACTTAGTTTTTGTTTTTAGAATGAATTATAAATGAACGAGGGAAAGGGAAGAGTATGGTATAATATTAGCTCTCCTCTTTTGCCCCTTTCTATACTTATATTTATTAATTCCAATCTCTTTAAACCATTCCCTATGTTATATTTATTAAGGCCAACTTATTTAATTAGTTAATTGTTTTTAGCAAATCCTATAATTTCAACTTCTCATTTATTTATCCCATAATTAAATATTATATTACGTGCTATATAAGAATTAAAGTTGTTACAAGCTTCCCTCCTTAAAGAATTTCGTCCTCAAAATTGCAATAAGGAAAACAACAACAAGTATATAATTATACAAATATGGGTCACAACACATAAAACAATAATACAAGCATAACTACTAGTCGATAGTCTATACAACAATATAGATCATATAATAAAAATAGATCAGGATATGCCTCCCTAATCCTATCTTCTATTTGCTAAGTACATTCACGTCCATCGGTACTCTACCGAACCTTTACTAACTTAACTGTCTCATTCCTCAAATGCTTCATATCTCTATCGACTATACGAATAGGTCACCAAATGATAGTCATGCCAAGCTCTACTAATAAATCTTTCATAACCGTTGTTTCTATAGTAGTCTCTGCATCATGCACGTACTTCCTTAGATGCCATACATGAAAAACATTAAAGACTTCAGCCAAACTGTTCCGTAACTCGATACTGTATGCGAGTTTCCCAATTCCTTTAATAATAGGAAACAGACCAACATATCTAGGTGCTAATTTTCCCATCTTCCCAAATCATACAACACTCTTCTTCGGTAATACCTTTACCGATACAAAATCTTCAACTAAGAATTCCAAGTTCTTTTCGCCTTTATTTGCATAGCTTTTTTGCCTTGATTGAGCTTCCTTCATCCTTACTTAGATTAACCAATCTTCTCAACCGCTTCTTTCACCAAAACTGAACCAAGTATCAGTCTATCACCTGTCTCCAACAAACATGCATGCAATTTCCACGACCTTCCGTAAATTGCTTCGAAAGGTGCCATTTTTATACTAGTGTGATAACTATTATTATAGGAAAAGACGACTAAGTGCAAATGGTCTGCTCATGGCCCTTCAAAATCTGGTACACAAGCTCTCAATAAATCTTTGAGTACCTTATTAACCCTTTCTGTTTGCCCATCAAGTTGCAAACGGTAAGCAATACTCATCTTCAATTTGGTGCCCAATTCATTTTGCAAACTCTTCCAAAACTCATTTGTTAATAAAGGATCTATGTCACATACAATGCTACTCGGTATTCCACGAAGTCTCATAATATTCTTGATGAATAACTTTACCAAAATAGCTGTCGTCCTTGTTGATTTAATAGGAATAAAGTATGCACTCTTGGTCAGTCTATCCGTTATGATCCAAATGCTTTCATTTTCCCTATTCGACCTTGACAACCCATCAATAAAATCTATTGATATAGAATCTCATTTCCATAATGGTACTTCCAAGGGTTGAAATAGTCTACTTGGCTTCTGATGCTCGGCCTTTACTTGTTGGCAATTCATACATTGTGTTAGACCAAAAAATTGGTATAACACTTCAGATGCTTCTTGTGATAAGTTAGTTCTTGATTCAAGTACATGCGAAGACATAATCAAGCATAGACGTCGACTTAGCCTTGATTTGTGCGATGACACGATCAAGGCTCTCGATAATGATCTAAGGTCTAGCTCATCACTTAGAATTAATTTCGAGGCAAATCATTAATTGATGGATGATAATTGGCCCTTGAGGAAGGGTATATGAAAGTTCATTTTATCTTTCTGAGTCATTATGTTCGAATTCCTCTTGGGCCACTAGGATTGTCATGCATATGGATTTACATTAGTCATTAAACAATGTTGTCTATATGACTAATGATATGTCATAATTCTAATAGACATAGATGATAAGTCACGGAGTCATATTGAAGTGTGTTATGTATAACAACGAGTTATGCATTCTGCTCTTATATTCAAGGTCCATAGTCCATATAAATATGCATATATGAACCCATCATAGTACAAGGCACTTTGACTTGATTCATGTTGAATTGCTTATGACAAATTAGTATTATGCAAGTACAAGTCAATAATGTTCAATAAGGTCAAAATCGAAGTCAATATGCAATGTCAAGTCCATGTTGATTCAATTCGAATATGATTATAGTCAAATAGATTTATCCCCAATTTGATTTAGGGTTACAAGGCTTTGATTTGAGAAGGGAGAGAGAAATGAAAATTTGGCCCCTAAAATAGCGCCCACAGAGTCATATTTATAGACGTAGGCGGGGCCCCTCACTTTGCATCTCACGTCTTCGGTAGGGTGGACTTCAGCAGCATTTGACATCACCCTAGCTTTATTCTTTACGGAGGCGGCATTGCCTTATTCCCAAGTCTTCGACTTTGTTGACTATCTCTACTAATGTAAGATGGTCTCATTGAGGCAATGTAGGCCATATCCCCGCCGTTATGCAATGTAAGGTCATTGACATTGCTTTTAACATGCAATGCCCTATGAATGGTGAAGCGAGTATATGGTCGAAGAACAGTATGTCGATAAGCCTAGTTTGGTTTTTGGTAAGCAAATAGAGGCGCTTGTTGATAGTAGCATGCCTTTGATGAGCTGCATAATCGCGATGTGGTTATCGACGAAGAGTGATGTGACTTTGTTTAACTTGAATACTTTCAAAGAGCTTGTAGGGTGGGATGTAGCTGTGGTTTTAGCAGTCATAGTGATTGAAAACGAGATGCTTCTTTGATGCTAATTCATCTTTGATATTCAACACCTTTGAAGTCATTTGAGTAATGATGTGATATGTTACCAAAGGAGGGCCATGTCGAAGTGGTGAAGCACATCATCGAAGATGCACGTTTCCAACTTTGAAGAGATAGGTTGTTAACGAAGCATTGAAGTGCGAAGAGAAATCCTCAAAGAGATACGTTGTTGATGAGGAGTGGTTTTATTCTTCACTATAGAACTCAGTATGATCAATCCTTTTGTGATGTCACCTTTATCACGTCATTCTTGATATAGGAACTATATGGATAACATTTAGCCCCTAGTATAAGAGAAGCTTTTTTACTCTTTATGGTAAAACCAAGAATTCCTTCGTATTCTTCTATCTCCAACAAGACCCCCTGGCTGACTTCATTTTCCTATAAAACATGAAGCAAATGCCATCTTTCATTAGTAATTGTCCTTCTAGATTCGATTGAACTTTTGAATTAGCATCTACTGTCTAAATAGTTTATGCAAATGTAAGCTTACAACTTTATCATAAGAGTTAATAAACTTACAAGCATAGGCTTGAGAAATTATTTGATCAAGTTATAAGTGTAAGCATAAGAAACTCTTTCCCGCAATAAGGGCCAAAAACTTGAAAATCAATATCAAAAAATCCAAATCGGAAATCAATATCTTAGAGATGTTAGCATAGGACCCTAAATCCAATTCTTAGAAATAATAATAGAAGTTTATAAGCCCAAGTCTAATGACGATGGTAGATGTCCAGAGATCCATGTTTGATAATAATATACGAAGACTAGAAATCTCTATCTGTTAATGATAATATAAGGCCTGAAATCCGTTTGATTATAATAGAAGACTAGAAATTTGTATTAGGTTGATAATAACAGAAGACTGGATATTCATCTTTGATATTCAACACCTTTGAAGTCATTTGAGTAGTGGTGTGATATGTTACCAAAGGAGGGCCATGTCGAAGTGGTGAAGCACATCATCGAAGATGCACATTTCCAACTTTGAAGAGAAAGGTTGTTAACGAAGTGATGAAGTGCAAAGAGAAATCCTTAAAGAGATACGTTGTTGATGAGGAGTGGTTTTATTCTTCACTATAGAACTCAAGAGCATCAATCCTTTTGTGATGTCACCTTTATCATGTCATTCTCGATATAGGAACTATATGGATAACATTTAGCCCCCTAGTATAAGAGAAGCTTTTGTACTCTTTAGGGTAAAACCAAGAATTCCTTCGTATTCTTCTATCTTCAACAAGACCTCCTGACTGACTTCATTTTCCTATAAAACATGAAGCAAATGCCATTTTTCATTAGTAATTGTCCTTCTAGATTCGATTGAACTTTTGAATTAGCTTCTACCGTCTAAATTGTTTATGCGAATGTAAGCTTACAACTTTATCGTAAGAGTTAATAAACTTACATGCATAGGCTTGAGAAACTATTTGATCAAGTTATGAGTGTAAACATAAGAAACTCTTTTAGGCAATAAGGGGCGAAAAAATTGAAAATCAATATCATAAAATCCAAATCGGAAATCAATATCTTAGAGATGTTAGCAGAGGACCCTAAATCCAATTCTTGGAAATAATAATAGAAGTCTATAAGCCTAAGTCTGATGATGATGGTAGAAGTCCAGAGATCCATGTTTGATAATAATATATGAAGACATGAAATCTCTATTTGTTAATGATAATATTAGGCCTGAAATCCATCTGATCATAATAGAAGACCAGAATTTCGTATTTGGTTGATGATAATAGAAGAATGGATGTTTTCATCTGGTGAAAACATCAGTAGTTCCGAAGTCCATTTTTGGAAGCAATAGATAAGAAGACCAAACATCCATATTTGACAATAATAGGAGAAGACCAGACATCCTTTTCTTGCAATAATAAGAGAAGACCAGACACCCTTATCTTGCAATAATAAAAGATGGCCAGAAATCCATATATAGCAATAATAGAATAAGACCAAAAATCCATATCTGACAATAATAAAAGAATACCAGAAATCCACACCTGGTAATAATCGAAGAAGACCAGGCTGTTAGGAAATCCAATCTACGGTTTCAATGACAAAAACTATACAATGGAAATTGAATATACATATATATTTATATATACATGTACTTGCTAGAACAACATCACTAGTAAGACAAGAACGACGCTCAAAGGACACTACAAGAGACTACAAGTCGATAGGTACAAGGAAGTAAAAGAAAGGATGCACAAAAACTGACATGCACCATATCAGATGTCTGGGTGCACAAGGCAGACGTCTGAAATAGTTCTCTGGAACAACCAACAGGCTAAACTAGATGTTTGGTAATAGCACTCAGACGTCTGATCCTCTACTATATTCAAAAAATATATAGTATCAGACGTCTGAATTCAAACTCGATCTTCAGAAATGAACTGCCACATGTGAATGGACATCTCCGCTTCTCTTCGCCACAACTCTTCACCATCAACAGAAGCAACCTTAGAGGATTCATTAATGGATGTAACTACTCAAGATACCTATCTACAACTACATATAGCATCAAGAATCAAGAGAACAAGAACTTATTCACTTATTTACGCTTTCTAATTCTATACTCTATTCTATATTCTTGATCTCCGCACTCTAGCAATCTTTACTTGTATTCACTCTTCCATATACTCAGTTCTTCATACACAATAATCCTTAGAAATATATTGGAAGCAATTGTACTAATTAGTCAACATCCGTGTTATATTAGAACACATTTGACAAGAACAACTCATTGTAACCAAGCCTATTCCTCCGGGCGAAGCGAGGGTTTTTGATAGTCGAATTCCGAAGGGGAGCTTCGGGACTGGACGTAGGACAGGAGGTCCGAGTCAGTATAAAATCCTGGTATGCTTATTCTATATTTACTTAGATTAATATTATTTTGGTTGCATCATATATTTTGTCACATATAATTGCATATACACTACACGATCCACCCCGTATACTTTCACGGGCATCCTTATCTGGCAATAATAAAAGAAAAACAGAAATCCATATCTAGTAACAATAGAAGAAGGTCGGACATTCTTATCTGGAAATCATAAAAAAATACCAGAAATCCATATCTGGTAATAATAGAAGAAGACCAAAAATTCATATCTAGTAATAATAAAGGAAGACCAGAAATCCATATCTTAAAATAATAGAAGAAGACCAGAAATCCATATCTAGCAATAATACAAGAAAACCAGAAATCCATATTTGGCAATAATAAAAGAAGAACAGAAATCCACATCTGGTAATAATAGAAGAAAACCGAACATCCTTATTTGGAAATTGTTAACCCGCCTTTTGGCAAGGCTGTAGGCAGGCAGATTTAACTAAGTCGACTTCACGATTATCGAGGCAGGAACATGATGGATTCGGTTTAAAAGGATGAAGTTCACCTGGATGTACCGCTCGGCATTGTGGTAGGGCTATGCCGCTCGACATTGTGGCAAGATTGGATGTCGCTCGGCATTGGTGGGTGGCTCGGCATTGGTGAGGTGGATCGATCTTGGTGAGACGGCTCGGCATTGGTGAGGTGGATCGGTCTTAGTGAGACAGCTCGGCATTGGTGAGGTGGATCGGTCTTGGTGAGATGGCTCGGCATTGGTGAGGTGGATCGGTCTTGGTGAGATAGCTCGGCATTGGTGAGGTCAGGGTCGTTCGGCATTGGACGTCATTCGGCATTGGAAGTCGGTCAGCATTGGACGTCGTTCGGCATTGTACCTCATTCGGCATTGGAAGTCGCTCAGCATTGGACGTCGTTCGGCATTGTACCTCGTTTGGCCTTGGAAGTCGCTCGGCATTGTGGTTCGATCAGAGTCGCTCGGCATTGCCGTTCGGCCTTGGTTGCCGTTCGGCATGTGTAGGTAGGCATAGCAGGAGGTCGGCGTTTTAAGGAAGGGGGTTCGACACTTGGTTGCTTCGAGTTGTAAGCAAGTTTACTTCGAGCCTTGGATAGAACTGCTTCGAGTCGTGCCCGGGAGATGTGGATCGGCATTGGCGGGACGGTGGATGTCGTTCGGTGAAGGTTGGAAGTCCATATGTAGCTCGGTCGTTGGTGGAGTGGTTCCGCATAGTCCGGTCGGCACGGCAATGTGGGTCGTTTTCGATGAGGGATGTTGGCTTGGCTATGACCTTGGTGGACCCGGGTCATTCAGAAAGCCCAACAACTCAGGATTTGTCTATAAATACAACATGTGGGGGTTCAGAAAAGGGATCTTCTTTCTGCTCTCTTGCTTTCTATTTTCTAAGGCTGAGATTACTCTGCCATCTTGTAACTGTAATCAATCATTACAGCAATAAAAAGGAAACTTCTGGAGTGGACGTAGGTCAGAGATAGCCGAACCACTATAAAATCTATTGTTCTTTACTGCTTTCATTTTAATTTTGACTGTTCTTCACATTATTACTCTCTACATACACACTATCTCTGAGTTGTGACTGGTATTTGGTGCTTTCATCTGGATTTGGGTGTTATTGACCAATTTTGGCACTAACACTTTGGTGCTTTCACTGAGAACGCAAGCACTCACGAATTTTGGAGTTAGGAACTTGGATCCTAGAAAGCAATGGCTAGACCACCAATAAGGAAGCAAGCAGTGGAAAGGAGCAATCAGGAAGGAAGTCAAGCGGCCTCTTCTGAAGGTGGAGAGGACCATGCATCCATCTACATAACTCGGGACGAGATGCAGGTGATGATGAATTCTATACATGAGCAGATGATGAAATGGCAAAAGGAGATGATGCAGGCTCTTCTTAGTCAATTTGGACAACCAGGAACTGCAGGTGCTCAAGTTCTTGGAACTGGACCAAAGGAACTCAACCAACGGACAGATGGAGTGATTCAGCAGGGGGCAGCTCCCAATCAACAAACAACTAGCAATCTAGGTGGACCTAGACTCGGGGGCACACCACCAGGTAATGCTGGACTAGTTCATGGAGGGATACCGAATGACGCTACGCGGCCTGACGTCAATAGGAATATAGGAGTACGTGATGAGGAATATGTGCCAGAATTTCCTCGAGGACTTGGGGGGCAACCCTTGGTTGGAAACACTGGGTTGGCTGACATTATCAGGCGGACTATTCGCGGAGGTCTGACGAATAGGGATTCAGAGGGAGTTAACAAAAGTCCGTTTACCCAGAACATTAGGACAGCTAGGAATCCGCCCGATTTCAAACTACCCACTCTGGAAGTATACAACGGGAAGACGGATCCCACTGACCACTTGATGAGGTACACTAGGTATATGGAAGTGCTAGGGGCAACGGAGGAGGTTATGGCCCGATGTTTCCCCATGTACTTGACTGATATTGCTGCTATGTGGTTCAGACAGCTGGAGGATGAGTCCATTGGAACATGGACGGAGCTGGTGGACAAGTTCTTAAGTCAGTTTCGAGTTCACATAAAAAGGCCAAAGAACGTGATGACGCTAACATCAGTCAAACAGGGGGCAGATGAATCACTCAGGACATTCTTAACTCGATTTAATGTAGTAGTTGCTTCGGTGGATCGGCCGGATCCATCAATGGTTCTGATGGCTGCGGTATCAGGATTCGGAGATAATTCTTTCATGGTATCGTTGATACGGGACCCACCGTTGGACCTTGGGGAATTCTTTCATGAAGCTGAGAGATTTCTTCGATAAGAGGATGCATGTTTGGACATGAGGTCAAAGGAAGTAAACATGATTAAGGATGGAGGACTACCCGGCGAAAGCTCGGGTGGGGGTAAGGATAAAGGGAAAAGGAAGCGCTGGGGGAACCAAAGTTCTCCACTTACACAGGATTGAATGCAACGTTGGAGTAGATATTCTTGGATACTCGAGATCACCTTCCGTATCGAAGGCCGGGGAGGAGGGAGCCCTCAGAACGAGAAAGGGCGTCAGGAAGGCACTGTCTTTTTCATGACCTGGACGGGCATGATACTAACAGCTGCCGGCATTTGAAGGACATAATCGAGGAGCATATAAGGAATGGTCAGTTGCGACAATATGTCGGAACTCGGAATGCGGCGGTGGAACAGGAGCAGCCATCGCCTACCTTGAACGACGAGGGCATGAGGCCCATGAATGGTGGCCGATTGATCATTAACTAATCTTGATGGTTTGGAATAAGTAACAAACCCCAGGCATATGGTTAAGCTACTTACTCATGTACGGGGTCGGAGATAACCCTTAGGCATGCTCTGAGATGATGGCTTCCCGAGACGCCCTGGTTTGTGAAATCTGTTTTTTCCTTTGGCTTGGACATTTGCTTTTTCTGGTTTGGTTTTGGAGTTTGGTTTGAACTCCCTGTTTTGCTCGTTTTCTGGTTTGGATGTTTGTTTTTTGGTTTGGATTTTTGATATGGATTTCTAGTTTTCTGGTTGAATTTGGATTTCGGTTTGGATTTTGGCTGAAAGGTCATCGAGCATGGACTATGCTCGGTATGGGTCCGGAGAGACCGGGATTCGGCCTAGGACTTAGGCCCCATATTGTCTCATATGCAGGTCGTCGAGTATGATTATACTCGGCAAGGGTCTGGAGCGACTAGGATTCGGCTTAGGACTTAAGTCATGGCATTATTTGACGTTCAGGGACACTGAACCAGGAACACCATTTAATTACTTAACATAGGTCGTCAAGTGTGGATTGCGCTTGGCAAGAACCCGGAAAGGTTACAGATTTGGATATTGGCTATGAACAGCTAAGGGTTTGGGCATGGACCTGGAACGATCCCGAATTTGGACACCCCGGAGAGGTCATGGACGTGGTTATTGGTCGTTGGATATGAATAGATTGGAACTCGGTTGTCGAGTTCAGATGGATATGGATTTGGCTAAGGATTTGGTTACTGGATTCGAAATTGGATATCGACTCAAAGTAGTCGTAGATTCGGATAAGGATACGACAATGGCACTTGGATAAGATGGATTGGATTATGAATTGAAAAGTATGGATGTGGATAACATACATACTTCGGTATCGAACGTGAGGCTATTCAAAACACACCTTCCAATAGCAAGGCATGTTTTGGAGGGCAAAGTGTTAACCCGCCTTTTGGCAAGGCTGTAGGCAGGCGGATTTAACTAAGTCGACTTCACGATTATCGAGCCAGGAACATGATGGATTCGGTTTAAAAGGATGAAGTTCGCCTGGATGTGCCACTTGGCATTGTGGTGGGGCTATGCCACTCAGCATTGTGGCAAGATTGGACGTCGCTCGGCATTGGTGAGGTGGATCGGTCTTGGTGAGACGGCTTGGCATTGGTGAGGTGGATCGGTCTTGGTGAGACGGCTCGGCATTGGTGAGGTGGATCGGTCTTGGTGAGACGGCTCGGTATTGGTGAGGTGGATCGGTCTTGGTGAGATGGCTCGGCATTGGTGAGGTCAGGGTCGTTCGGCATTGGACGTCGTTCGGCATTGTACCTCATTCGGCATTGGAAGTCATTCGGCATTGGACGTCGTTCGGCATTGTACCTCATTCGGCATTAGAAGTCGCTCGGCATTAGACGTCGTTCGGCATTGTACCTCGTTCGGCATTGGAAGTCGCTCGGCATTGTGGTTCGGTCAGAGTCGCTCGGCGTTGTCGTTCGGCCTTGGTTGCCGTCCGGCATGTGCAGGTCGGCATAGCAGGAGGTCGGCGTTTTAAGGAAGGGGGTTCGACACTTGGTTGCTTCGAGTTACAGGCAAGTTTACTCCGAGCCTTGGATAGAACTACTTCGAGTCGTGCCCGGGAGATGTGGATCGGCATTGGCGGGACGGTGGATGTCGTTCGGTGAAGGTTGGAAGTCCATATGTAGCTCGGTCGTTGGTGGAGTGGTTCGGCATAGTCCGGTCGGCAAGACAATGTCGGTCATTTTCGATGAGGGATGTTGGCTTGGCTATGACCTTGGTGGGCCCGGGTCATTCAGAAAGCCCAACAACTCAGGATTTGTCTATAAATACATCATGTCGGGGTTCAGAAAAGGGATCTTCTTTCTGCTCTCTTGCTTTCTCTTTTCTAAGGCTGAGATTACTCTGCCATCTTGTAACTGTAATCAATCATTACAGCAATAAAAAGGAAACTTCCGGAGTGGACGTAGGCCGGAGAAGCCGAACCACTATAAAATCTGTTGTTCTTTACTGCTTTCATTTTAATTTTGACTGTTCTTCACTTTATTACTCTCTACATACACACTATCTCTGAGCTGTGACTGGTATTTGGTGCTTTCATCTGGATTTGGGTGTTATTGACCAATTTAATTTGGCACTAACAGCAATAATAAATGAAAACCAGAAATCCATATCTGGTAATAATAGAAGAAGAGCTGACATCCTTATCTGCGGTTGAAAATTATATTTGTTGGGGAGCATAAATAACTCATATTTGATAGACTTCTCTTTAAAAAACTTTATTTGATTCAAATTACTACTTGGCTTGGATTTTGATTGTCTTGGGAGCGTTACTTGGCTCTTGATTTTGATTGACTTTGGATCGCAACTTGGCTCTTGATTCTGATTAATCTTCCTTTCAAAGATTTCGGTGCTTTAGCGAGGCTTTTGATGGCAGGCACTAAAGGCTTATTTCATCCTCCCTCTAGGAGACGCTCAACGAGGCCTTTGATGATGACACTGAATGCTTGGTTGGTGCTTTAATGAGGCCTTTGATGACAACACTAAAGGCTTACTCCGTCCTCCCTCTAGGAGACACTCCAACGAGGCCACGTAGGCAGGGGTCGAAGGCTTGCAGAAACTTTGGATTGACCAAAGGATTACCCTGACCTCCCTCTAGGAGGCGCTTTAATGAGGCCTTTGATGATGAAAGTAAAGGCTTACGACCTTTGATGACCAGGGTCTTTGATGGCTGGGACCTCTTGCGGTCAAGCCTTTGATGGTTGGGGCCTTTAATGGTCAGGACCTCTTGCGGTCAAGCCTTTGATGGCTAGGGCCTTTGACGGCCAAGACCTTTTGTGGTCAAGCCTTCGATGGCTGGGGTCTTTCTTTGCCATAAGAGAATCTCATTTCTTTCTGCACTTAGATTGACGAATTTCTTCTTTATTCATCCATTGTTGGGAAGTATGATCGTAAATGTTCAACATTCCATGTTCTTACTATGACATTGCCATCTGGCGGGCAGAGTTTGTAAGCCCCAGGTGAGATTACTTTGTGCACAACCAAGGGGCCTTCCTAATTTGGTCCTCACGGTCCGTCTGTAGGATATTTAGTATTTTTCATGACTTGTCGGAGCACTAAATCTCTATTTTGAAATGACTGTTCTCTTACTCTTGAGTTATAATACTTGGTAATTCTTTATTGGTACTCAGCCGTTCGTACGACTGCTTCATCCCTTAGTTCATTGATTAAATCTAAGAATTCCTTCTTTAGCTCTTGATTTGGGTCAATGCACATGCAATCCTTCTATTAGAAGGAACCTTGACTTCGATTCGAAGCATGGCTTCACATCCACATGTAAGGTAATATGGGGAAGTTTGTCTACCCAATTCCCTTTTGCCTTGTCAAACCATTTTTTCAAAATAGCCTTTACAGTTTTGTTAGCCGTTTCAACAGCTCTGTTTGCTTTGGGATGGGCTATAGATGAAAAACTTTTGATAATTCCATTTTTGTTGCAAAATCGAGTGAATTCCTCACTTTCAAATTGAGTTCCATTGTCGGATAATATCTTGTATGGGATTCCAAATCAAGTGACGATGTTTTTTATTAAAAATTAGAGCACTTTTCCTAATGTGATATTTGGAAGTGGTTCAGCTTTCACCCACTTTGTAAAATAGTCGATTTCTACCACTGTGTATTTAGCTCCTCTTTTGGATACAGGTAGTGGTCCTATTAAGTCGATTCTCCACACATCGAAGGCCCATGGACTTGATATAGAATTCAACTCACTTGGTCGTAAACAAATAATTTTAGAGAATTTTTTATAGTTATCACATCTTCTTATATGATCAATAGCTTGATTGGTCATTTGAGGCCAATAGAAGTCTTACTTATAACTTTCTTGGCTAGCTTTATTTTATTAGAGTGATCCCTACAAAATCCTTCATAGGCTTCCTTTAGTAGTTTTAACCCTGTTTCTGGACTGATACATTTTAAGTAAGGGAGTGAGTATCCCTTTTCATAGAGTATTCTGTCTAACATGATA
Organism: Allium fistulosum; assembly: GCA_030737815.1. Classification (NCBI taxonomy): domain Eukaryota; kingdom Viridiplantae; phylum Streptophyta; class Magnoliopsida; order Asparagales; family Amaryllidaceae; genus Allium; species Allium fistulosum. Next base: position 160,130,151 of record CM060905.1, read on the forward strand.
AAAGTTGCTAGCAGTATTTCTTCTGTTAGATACTCCACAACAGGAGTCATCCAATTGTTCATGTATTGATCATCGGTTCTCATCTCAAGGATTCTTTTTGAAGGATTTTAGTTTCATTTTCTTTCTCTTTATGTGCTAGGGTTTGAGATCTGGTCATCACCAAGGTTTCATTTCCTAGATTAGGACTTTCCACTTCTATGCTTAGTTTCTCTTGATAACCTACCGGTATAATTTGGGCTTCTGGTGCCCCTTGTGAACTTGCTAACTTAGCTAAAGAGTCAGTTTGAGAGCTTTAGCCTCGTGGCACTTGATATGTCGAAAAATCTTCGAATTGAGTTACCATCTTCAATGCCTTCTAAACATACTGGGTTAGCTTTCCTTCATCTGATATCTCTGATTCAATGATGTACCATTAATTATGAGTCGTCAAAGATCTCAACTCTAGGGATTCTGAAGGGCCAAGGTAAGTCCCACTATCATTAATTCATATCCTACTACATTATTAGTAGCTGGGAACCCTAACTTCATTGCTTAGTGAAAACGATGCCCGTCAGGAGGTATGACCACATATCCATCTTTGACTCCTTGTTCATTTGAGGCTCCATATATGAACAATTGCCACTTAGGTTTCAAATCTTTCTCTTTTTCTGATTGCGTACACTATTAATGAAGTCGGCTAGAGCCTGTCCTTTGATTGATACCCGTGGTAAGAATTCGATATCATATTGGCTAAGTTTAATTCCCCACTTAACTAACCTTCTTGAAGTTTCTGGCTTGCTAAAGATTTGCTTAAGTGGAAAATTAGTCAAGACTTTAGTTGGATATGCTTGAAAGCAAGCCCTTAATTTGCGAGCAGTGAGCATTAATTAAGCAATATGCTAGTTTTTCTATAACTGAATATCTGGTTTCTACATCCTTGAGTCTTTTGCTAGTACAATATACCGGAAGTTGAACCCCTTTTTCCTCCATTATCAGCACCGAACTGACTGCATTTTCATGAACTTCCATATGGATATAAATATTTTCTCCATCCAAAAGACTAGAAAGAACTGGCAGTTTTTCCAAGTGATCTTTTAGCTCTTGGAATGCTTTCCGACAATCTTCACTCCATTCAAAGTTTTTCTTTTTCTTGATCACATTGAAAAATGGGATATGTTGATCGGTAGCTCTAGAAATGAACCTATTTAATGCTGCCACTCTCCCATTTAGGCTTATTACATCTTGCTTGTTTCGATTCCTGCCATGTCTCTGATAGCTTATATCTGGTCAGGGTTAGCTTCAACTCCTCTTGCACTAACTATATACCCTAAGAACTTGCCAGACTGGATCCCTAAAGAACACTTTTGCAGATTAAGTTTCATTTGATATTTTCGTAACACATCGAACATTTCCTCTAGGACTTTCAGGTGACTGCCTCTTTCATGAGATTTGACTAGCTGCCATCTACATATAGGTGACTACTTCTTTCTTGAGATTTGACTAACTATCGTCGATATATACTTCCATGTTCAGGCCAACTTGCTCTCTGAGCATTCCATTCTTCATTCCAAAGGGCACTAATTTGTAGCAGTAAGTTCCCCAATCTATTATAAAGCTAGTGTTATCCTTATTAGGCTTGAACGTTCGAATTTGGTTATATCCTGAATAAGCATCCATGAATGACAAAGCTGGTGTCTGCTTGTTGCATCAACTGACCAATCTATGCTTGGGAGTGGATAATAATCTTTTTGGCATGCATTATTTAAATTGGTATAATTGATGCATATTCTCCATTTTCCATTGGATTTCTTGACTAGAACTGGGTTAGCTAACCACTTCGGATAGAGCACCTCTGGAATGAATCATTTTCAAGCTACTTTTGACTTCCTCCTTTAAAGCGTTAGATTGGATTTTATCGAATTACCTTTTCTTTTATCGGATTGGCATGAAATTTGGATCTATGTTCAGAGCATGGAACATAACGGTTGGGTCTATCCCCACCATATTTGAATGAGTCCAAGCGAACTCGTCCTTGTTAGATTGAAGAAAATGAACGAACTCCCCTTTAGTTTGCTATCTAGTTCTTTTCCAACTTTTACTATTTTTGTTGTGTCAATTGGGTCTATGCATATTTCCTCAAGCTTCTCAATGGATTTCATCCTCTCTTGTTCACCCCTACAATTGAGTTCAAAGATAATCTCCTCTCCTTCTACCTCTTTATCCACTAGGTTTGCGTCTTTTCTCTTTCTTTTCTTTTTTGAAAAGCTGAATTTCCTAAATGTACATTGTTCACTACATGCTTTTGCCTTCACTTTGAATGATTGGTTGCACGAACCTTAATTCAAAGGCTTAGTAATTAAGTTTGGATTGACTTTTCTTGCACTATGTCATAACAAGGAACGTAGTTTCGCTTATATTGGTCAAGCATAGTAAAATTCATTTAATGGGAGCTAAATTGCTCTCCCCTTACTATTCCCCAGACAATCTTAGTTAGAAACTTCACCATAAGGTACTTTTGGTGACACGAAAGCATCAACCTCATCAAGGTTTTGCCTTTTGAAGAATGCATTGTAGTAGGATGGCTGATCAATTAAAATAAATAGAGCTTCGAAAGTCCGGCAGTGTGGCTGAACCCCATCTGTACTAGCAGCTTTATTTACCCTACGAAGTTGACCCCTTATTGTTGAATCCAAAGATAGGCTCCAGACTTGGCTCCAGCTTCTCCTCAAGAATTCCCATTTGATTAAAGGCATGCTTAAAGATTACAATGACTACTCTTTCGGTGTCAACAAGGATTTTCATCACAACTGAAAGTCTAATTTGAGCAATTATCATGAGTGAGTCATTGTGGAGATGACGGACTCCTTTTAGCTCTCATGGAGTAATAGTTAAGTTATTCATATGAATATGATATCTAGGGTTTTTGTGCGGTAGTTCTTCCTAGATTGAGAATATTCCTTCCTTTCGCTTCCCTGATGTAACGATTTTTTGCACTTTGCTGTTTCGGGGTATATGTAGACCCCCATGGATCATGTCAATTCTATTATGAGGTGGGATGAAATCAAGATGCATATGTTCTTCTACCATATTTGCAATGTTATTCGGGAGTTTTACATTACTCTTCTCTAGACGTGCACCTTTTTAGTTATTCTTGAAAAACTCCTTTAACTGTCCATTACGAATTATCCGTTCAATTATACCTGCTAACACCTCGCATTCATCTATCTCGTGTCCGTTGGATTTGTGATAATCGTAATATTCTCCCCTATTCCTTGGTTTTGGGTTAGTCTTTGCCTTGTGAGAGATCGAATAATCACCATTCTCCTTCATTGTAGTGTATATGTAAGATATCGGTTTGTTTAAAGCTAGATGGCTTGCATTTGAGTCTTCTTCCCACCTCGGCTTTTTGTGATTATGGTTGTGACTAATCTTTCCTATTTCCCGTTTGAGCTGAGCTTTCTTTTTGGCATGGTATATTTCATCCATTTGGATGAACTTATCTCCTTGGTGAAAGTCTTGTAAATCCTTGCACCCATGAATATATAGTTCATGTCAAAATGGGGTTTGCTCAATTAGCCCTGAGTGTACTGTCACTAGCTTATCTCTATCGGTCATGTTTTTAGCTTTTAAAGCTCCTGCATTCAACCTTTTAACATAATCTCCTAATAGCTCTCTCGGTCTCTGTTTGATGTTTGCTACTATAATATAATCAACGGCAGGATCTTTGCAGATGCAGAATTGGGCTAAAAACTCATAAGAGAACCGATTCCAAGAGTATGTAGTTCTTTCTCGATATTGCCGATACCATTTGGCTATCATGCCTTGCAAAGTGGTCGGGAAAAGTCTACATCGCACTGCCCCAGATGTAATCTACAGGTCCATCTGACTCTTAAAGGCCAATAAATGGTCATTAGGTTCAGTTGTTCTATCGTATCTGATTGTTGTTATCTTAATGTAAAATGGAGACCTTGTAGACAAAATTTCATTAGTGAATGGAGCTTCTCCCTAATTATCATTGACTCTCTCATCTTGAGTCCTCTTTCCTTTGGCATTGAGCATATCCTTTGCCAGTTTTGCTGCTATATCCCTCAAGTAGTCTTCATTGGTATGAAAATTTCTTCTTTCGGGTTTATATCCCTCTAAAATAGAGCTTCCAAACTGTTCGTTTGATTTTTCCTTGATCCTTCCCTAATAAAATGCCTTGGTCTGCTGGTTACTCTTCTTTTTCTGTGGAGTTGCAACAAGCTTGCTTTTGTCCTTATTCCCAAATTAGGAAGCATTCAAGTTTCTTCTTGAAGATTCTACTTCACTCCCTCTTGTAAGCTTGGTAGTCTTTGAAGATTTTTGGGCAAGCACTCCCTCCAAAAGTTCCTTCATCATCAGTAGTTATTGCTCCAAATTTTGGATTTAGCCTCACTACTAGTTGGCCACACCGGTTGTGACAATTGCCCATGTTCTGTGTTTCCCATGTTGAAATTGGGGGTCACATTCTCTACTAGTGTCGTTATCTGTATGACCACTTCAGTCTGAGCAGTGAGTCTTTGCGATCTCATTTTCCGAAAAAAAATTCACTTAATTAGTGTAGTTGATGAGGGGATTAAATAATTCGGAGGTTCAAGCCCTCCTTCTAGCACTAAAAATGTTAAACCTACAAATGGTATAACACTTCAAATGTTTCTTGTGATAAGTTAGTTCTTGATTCAAGTACATGCGAAGACGTAATCAAGCATGGGTTGATCACATCAATTTAGTCTTGATATGTGTGATGACATGATCAAGGCTCGCGACAATGATCCAAGATCTAGCTCATCACTTAGGATTAATCTCGAGGTAGAATTATTAATTTATAAATGACAACTGGCTCTTGAGGAAGGCTATATGAAAGTTCATTTTATCTCCTTGGGTCATTATGTTCGAAGTCCTCTTGGGCCATTAGGATTGTCATGCATATATATTTACATTAACCATTGAAAAATGTTGTCGATTTGGCTAATGATATGTCATATTTCCAGTAAACATAGATGATAAGTCACGGAGTCATACCGAAGTGTGTTATGTATAACAACGAGTTATGCATTCCACCCTTATGATCAAGGTACATAGTCCATAGTCCATAGTCCATATACATATGCATAGAGGAAATCGTCATAATCCAAGGCACTTCGACTAGATTTATGTCGAATTGGTCATGACAAAATCATATTATGGAAGTCCAAGTCAATAATGTTCAATAAGGTCATAATCGAAGTCAATATGCAACTTCAAGTCCATGTTAATTCAATTTGAATATGATTACAGTCAAATAGAATTATCTCCAACTTGATTTAAGGTTATAAGGCTTTGATGTGAGAAGAGAGAGAGAAACGAAAATTTGATCCCAAAATGGTGCCCTAGGTTCGTATTTATAGAAGTAGGCAGCCCCTTCACTTTGCATCTCACGTCTTCTTCAGGGTGGACTTCAGCGACATTTGACTTTGATGACATCACCCCAGCTTTTATTCTTTACGAAGCCGACATTGCCTTATTCCCATATTTTTTATGTTGTTGACTATCTCTGCTAATGTAAGATGGTCCCATTGAGGCAATGTAGGCCGTGTCCCTGCCTTTATGTAATGTAAGGTCATCGACGTTGCTTTACTTTAACATGCAATGCTCTATGAATGGCGAAGTGATTCTATGGTCAAAGAGCAGTGTGTTGATGATCCTACTTTGGTTCTTGGTGAGCAAACAGAGGCGCTTGTTGATAGTAGCATGCCTTCGATGAGCTACATAAACACGATGTGGTTACCAAAGAAGAGTGATGTGACTTTGTATGACTTGAATACTTTCGATGACCTTGTATGGAGGGATACCATCGTGGTTTTAGCAATCTCAGTGATTGCTAACAAAATGCCTCTTCGATGCCAATTTATCTTTAATATTCAATACCTTCGAAGTCATTTGAGTAGTGGTGTGATATGTTACCGAGGGAGGGCCATGTTGAAGTAGTGAAGCACATCATCGAAGATGCACGTTTCTAACTTCAAAGAGATAAGTTGTTGATGAAGTGATGAAGTGCGAAGATATATCCTGAAAGAGATATGTTGTTGACACAGAGTGGTTTTATTCTTCAATATAGAACTAAGTAGCCTCAATTCTTTTATGATATCGTCGTTTATCGGCCATTCCCGATATTGGAATTATATGAATAACACATTACTTCACCCACAAGCTTATATCTCTCTTTATACCTTCCCAGAAGAAACTCATCTTTATATTTTGGTACATCTTCATACCTTTGAGATGAATAGTGAACTTCGATCGATGACATTCTCCAAGAACTTCCTCAGATTATCTACATTTGGAACACACAATGTCCCTTTTTTCTCAACCATCTTCTTTTTTTAAGAGAAAAATCTTTCAAATCATCAATCTCACTTCCTACTTTTAGTCTTTTATCCGATTGGCTACTATTGGATCATCCTTTGGCCATGTCATAATTCTTTCGACCATTACCGGTCGAATTTCTAGACAATAAATCATTGCAGTACCTTGACTAGAACTGGCCGTGGACCTCATTCTTACTCTACGCGAAGCCAACATCTCTAAACCGTTCCATTCGAATAACATCACCAATACCACGTTATGATGTTTTCTACTAAGTATATGTAACGACTTGGAATTTTATCATTTTAGTTTGTGAATATTTAATTTAATTTAAATATTCAATCAATTTGTTTTATTTATTTAATAACCCTCTTATAATTTATAACTAATAATAGAAAATTTATTTTTAAATTTTGTTTACATAAATAAATAGTTCGATGGAAAACTGAAATTTTACCGAAACGCAATTTTTGGATTTTCAACTTTTTATTAAACGACGAGTTATTTTAAGTTGTAATATATTGATTTTCCTTTAAGACAACTTTTAAAATGTAACAGACTTATATTTTGAATAATATAATAATAATATTAAAGTACTTAAATAGAAATTAAAATTAAAATGGAAAGATGTGACATGGATTTGAAGTTTTAAGTGTAAATTTCAACTAAGTACACAGGAATACCTTATTAACCATCATATTTACAAATGCTTGTCCTCTTGGTGGTTTGTGATGTGAGTTGAAAAATATGATTTAAGGGCATTATTGTCTTTTACCCCTTTTATCTCATTTATAAAAGTAAGTTTTTATTTAACTTTTCATTTGTTTTCATCTTCATTCTCATTTGCTAACTTCATTTTTACTTCTCTCTCTTCCATTTTAAAATAAAATTAAAATAAAGATCTTATCTTTTAAGCTTAAAATTTTGAAATTTAGTTATAATTGAAACGAGAGCTTGCTTTGCTAAAGGAAAAAAGCTTTGATTTTGCATTGAAAAACATAATGGAAAAAGATGAGAATCACTAAAAGTTTTATTTATATGCTTTTAGAAAATAAATGAATGGTTATGAGATCTTTAAAAACTTTGCATAATAATTTCATAAAAGATTTCATGTTGGATATTTTGTTAACATATTGATTTAAGAATGATACCAATTTTCTTTTAAATTTGTTTAAAATCATAATTTAGTGAAGTCTGCTTTGAAAAATACTGTTCTGTTACTAAGAATTGAGTAAACACAGAGGTATGCAGATGCAAGCTATAGGTTATTTCTTTTGGTCATTGTTCTTTGCTTTTTTGCAAATTAATACTCTGCTCATCTCATTCAAAAATCAATTACTTTCAATCTGCTAAGATTTGGCTAAGGTGATCAACTGAAAAAGTGGTTATGTGGACCTTTAGTATTTTTTGAAATTAGTCGCTCGGAGTTTTATCGAGCGTGGGAGTCGGGGTGGCTCTATGTAGGCAAGAGGGGAGAGTTTGCTTTTAAACTTCAAAAAATCTTTGCTCTCGATCCGCTGAAAATTGATTGAAGCCATATGCGTTGTTGAAACCGTATGGAGATAAAGTATTTTTCGTATAAGTTCAACGGCGATTAGTGGTGTCGTCGGTGAAGACCGTGAGCTAGGGTTTGGGTTATCGAAATTCTAGGATGCATTAGGTTAATTAGGAGGCGGCGTTGGGTTCACGGAGGAAATTTGCATCTCCAGGCCGAGTTTGGTGGGGATGGGTTATCGGTTAGGCGTCGCGATCACTCGCGTATGGGTTCCAGATATGCATCTTGGGTGGGGAGTTTACAGACAAATTTTGGTTGGAGGGGTTGGAGCGATGATGATGGGGAGCAGTGGGAATTTTTGCATGCTATTGATACAGAAGTTTATGAATGGAAGAGGGAGGGAGTTTAGGGAAGAAGGGTCACTATTCTTTGCGGTTTGGGTTTTGGGCTTTGAGTTTGGGTGGGAATTTTTATAAATTTGATTGGTTTAAATAGTTCAAACTTTGAAAAATCATAACTCACCCATCCAAAATCTTTTTGACCCATGGATTTTTGCGTTAGAGTCGTATGGTTAAGTACACCACTATGGTATAGATAATTGATAGTTTTGGTAAAGTATACATTAATAATAAATGAATGGTGGTAGAATAAAATTACATTGATTTAGTTGACAATGTAGTTAGTCAAATATACCTCACTAATGATATCTATTTGGACAAATAGAACACCATTCGATCAAATTCTATGTAATAGATTATAATTGATATTTATTTAGCAGCATAAGTCTCCGTTCTACTATCATGTTGATTTGGATATTTGTTTATATGTCAGTTGATTTATATTGACATGTTATCCATCAATTGTTAATTTTGGATTTAATTTTCATATCTGTTATTTATGTAAATGCATATGCCGTAACTTGAATGGCAATATCAAATATAGTGATAGCTTGTTAAGTACCATTGATATTGCTGAGACTCTTCCAAAAATTTAGCAAGTAATGGATTTGAAATCAATTTGAGTTTTATAACAATTTAAAGAAATTGTTAGATTTATGAATAAGTTTTAAGTTGCTAATTTTATCAACAATCTTTAACCATTATTTAAATTAATTAAGGGTTAAAGTTAATTTAACTAAAGAGGTTTCAAGTTAATGTTATTTGAATTAACAATGTTTTGAGTTAATTATTATTTAATTAACTAATGTTTAAGTAATTTACCATTTACTTAATTATGTTCTAAGTTAATTATTATTATTTAGTTTATAATGATTAAGCTAATTATATTTTTAATTAATGATTTGTCTTAAGTTAACTAATTTTATAATCAATAGTGTTTATCAGTTAATTAATTATTTTATAAAGGCATTTTAAGTTAATTAATTATTTTAATAACAAAGTTTAGGTTAATTAATTACTTTATCAAAGGGTATTTTAAAGTTGATTAATTATTTTATAATGACGTTTTAAATTAAATAAATCATTTTATTAATAGTGCTTTAAGGTAATTAATTTAATAATGGGGTTTAAGTTAATTCAATTAATTTGGAAAGGTGTTTCCAAAAATTAATCTTGGTTATAAAAGGGGTTTTACTTAGTAAAATAATTAAGTAAAAGAGTTTTATAATTGGAAAGAGATTTTGAACTTGATAAGAGATGGGTTTTATAGAACCTTGTTTACTGAATTATATACGAGACTTATGAATTCAAATATTATTTCCAAAAGTGAATTAGTTTGAATTTAAGCCAAGTATATTAACTAATAAATAATCCTTCTTAATTATGGTGGTATGGAATGTTATTTCCATAGTAAACACCAAAGGATAAGTAGTTTGGATGTGACGACCCGGATTTTTAACGGTAGTTAATTGGTAATTAACTGAATTAGATCATTGAAATATTAGTTTTGATTTGTCGAACAAATAAAATTCTGATGATTAAAGATATCTGGATATATCAATTGATCTAAAAACCATAATAAACATTGAATTATAAAATCTCTGGAGACGATAAATCTTATAGTAAATAAATAAATAATATATTTCAACATTTAAATTCAAGATAAAATATCCATATATATATAGACTAGCTTATGATGTTTAAAATACAAAAATATATAAATGTACATGGAAATTTTAAATAAGAAATATATACATACATGTTCAAATCAAACAAGGAATGTGAAGGTAGGCATGAAAATATAAGTAGGTATGAACATATTAAAGATATGTATATATATAAGTTTATGAGTATACAAGTATATGGTTGCATGCCATATGAAATAATATATATGGAAGTTGAAAAAAAAAGTGAACATAATAACAAACTATACATAAGAATTGCTTAGAAGGATATGTATAAGTATAAGTATATATAAGATGGCAAATACATATATACATAAGGATATATACGCATATATATATACAAATTCATATGAAGATAGTTGTAAACAAAAGAGGGAACACACAATAAATGCCATTCAACTCAAGCACATAAGGCATCACATCCTAGCTTACAAAACATAACATCAAAACTTTTAATAAAATCAAATCAAGTCAAATAAAAATCAGGTCAAGGTTATAAAGCAAAACAAAAGTCTCAGCCTGTAACTTACTAAATACACTTCCACTCCTTATAAATGTACCTATATCACTGCCTTTCTTCTTACATCATTTCATTCGAACGAAGTTAAAATAGAAACCATACCACTATTTCACAACTAAATAAAAAGAAGACCAAGATCAAAGGAAGCAGGATTAAAATCAAGGCAAAGAAAGCTAGCAGTTTCAAAAGCAGTGTTCTCTGTTCAACATTATCTGTGGGTAAACATAGATTTTTTTAAAAAACAGTTTTAAATCTTGATTCCACTTAGATATATTGATATATGTTTGGAAATCATGTTGCTAGCCTGAAATGCTTGGATTTAAATGAATGCATGTATGTAATAAGTATTGAATGTCTGTGTATATCCAATATAGACTCTGTTGTGATGATAACAGGTTTTGATTTTCCTTCTAAATTCAATATTTCATCATTGAATCAGTGTTAGCTTTTGATTTGCAAATGAAAAGTGCTTGAAATCGTGAAACATTACTAGTAAAAATAATTCCAGGAATTTATAATGAATATTTGTTTGGAAAATTTTAAAATAACAGTGAAAATTTATATTGGGTCAAAATTTTATAAATTAAATTTTTAGATTGGATTGCTTGGTTGAATTCGTGATGGAAAATCACGAATTTTAATGTGTATATCTCGATTTTTAGTTGGATAAATATTGGGTATTCTCGAGTTGATCGGTTGGGCTATTTTGGGCGATTTCCAATGATCAACGACGAACTGGCCGACGTGATTGGGTCTGAAGGTCGAGGGGAAGACGAGGATCATCAGAGAAATACTCCGGTGATTTATCAAGGGTCATGATGGCCAGAAGATGTCGAAGTAGGGTTTTACACCCTGAATTTGTCGTCGGTGTTTAAAAGGGATTTGCGGCGACGAGACGTGATCGGAGGCGATCGCGAGGCCTATGGTAGGAGTTGGAGGTCGAGGCGGAGCTACGGTGGGAATGGCGAGGTGTCTCGAGGCATAGATCATTGGAGGTGGTCGAATTTCTGGTGATGTAGTTTCCAGGCTGTGTGTTTTTGGGTCGCATTTGATTCTCGATCAAATCGAGATAGCTGGGTGATTACGTGGTGTTGCCGAGGTCGATGTCGACTTGTCGGAGGCCGGAACGTGGTTCGTTGGCAATCAGGGACGTTGTACACGTGAACATGCACGTTTCGTGCATCTGGGAAGTTGGTTTGGAGAAGAAGAGGGGGTGCTCGGGTAAGCTTGAATTTTTCTCGAAGTAGGAAGAAGCTCGGTGTTTTTGGTTGAAATCTTCGGGTTTCATGTAGTTTTGTTCGGATTTTTGTTTAACGGTAATTAGAGTATAATTATTTTATGAAAGTAATTAAATGGTAGTGATTAAGTGTTAATCACTTAGTGTAATTAATTAACGAGTGAATTAATATAATTAAATTAAGGGTTAATTAATTAATTAAAGAGTAATTAATTAATTAAAGGATTAAGGTTAATTAATAAGGTAATAAATTATTTGTTAAGGTAATTAATTAAAAAGTAAGTAATTAATGGAAGTAATTAACAGGGTCATTAATTAATGAAAATAATTAAAAGATTAATTAATAATTAAAGGATAATTAATCTATAATTAAGGTTTGATTACTTAATGTAATTAAAGAATAATTAATCAAGGATGATTAATTAAGGTAGATAATTAAGAGATGATTAATTAATTAATTTGTAATTAATTAAATGATAAGTAAGCTGGATTAAAGGTAATCTAAGTGATTAAGTTAGAAATTAATTTAATTAGAGATAAATTAAATTAATTAAGAATGGATCAAATTTGTTTATGGATGATTTAAATGATATTGGATGATTTGAATGAGACATCTCTGATATGTGATATGTGTTGTTTTGTGATATATGATTGAATTAGATAATATGGATTATCTATCTGTATTGATATGAATCATCTATTTGAAATGTTCTGAATAACTAAATTGTTTAAATCCTTTAAAACAACTTGGACATTTAAAACGGCATTTTGAATCAACCTTGTCTGATAACTTATGTACTGTGATATGAGATGTGAGGTTGTACTGTGATATTTGGATTAACTATCAATAGTGAATTGCCGTGTAAAGTGTGACATCTTGTATTTAAATTTGAATTGTAAAAAGGGTTTAGTTTTGTAGTGACATTGAATTCGAAGGGACAGGGATCGGGTTTGCTATATTACAGCATGATAGGGGGTTCTCGCTTCGTGTTTGGTGGCGAATGGGAGACTCTTACCCCTACATGTCCCTTTGAGGTAGTATAAGGCCTTGGGTTGGTTGCGAGTCGAGAGGTTGGCCGTAAAAGCAAATTCGAGGTACCGGTGAAAGCCACGGTGGGTCTGGGATGGTTGCAAAGCCTACCGGTCGCCACTGCCTCGGGTCGTTTCATTTGGTATCAGAGCGGTTAAGCGAGAACCTTGGCTCTAGTGGGTTTACTCATCAAGGATAGGGTCAGTGGTACCCTAGGATGAGTTGAGTGTATATATATATATATATGAGAGCGTACTTGTTATTTTCTTATATAAAGATTTTAAAAATGGTTTTAAAACTGGATGATTTTATAAAATTTTCTATCATATTTATAAAGCAATAATTGGTTATTAAATAAGAAATTAAGTAATATATATATATATACATATCCAAATAAGGATTGGATAAAATGAACTATACAAATAAGATGAATTAAAATGGTTTCAAACTAGAAAATAAATGGTTATTGAGTTTAAATAGAATGATTGTTTTCCAGTAAACACATAAATGTTTTATGGAAGTAACCATTAAATGTGAATAACTTGTAAATTAGAAAGGATGTAAATCGAAAAGTTTTGAAATTGTTTCAAATGTTAATAGAAATAATAAAGAGTATTATTCAGAATATTTTGAATGTGATCTTATTTTAAAATAAGAGTTGTTTGAAAGCATTAAAGGAAACTTTTTGAACTAGAACCAAAAGTGGTTTAAATTTTAAGGATAACTTAGAGTGTAAAGGAAATAATATGTATATATGAGGCATATTCATAATATCAAAGATGGTTTGAAATAAACACTAAATGTTGAGTTCTAAATTTGGAATGAGATGTGATACCCAAGGTGATAAGTTTCTAAACTTATAAAATTATTAATGTGAAGTTTAAAGTTTGAAATGGGAATTCAAATTGGGTAAGGTTGTCTAGATTAAGTAAATTGAATTTAACTTTGGGGAAATTTAAATAAGTTAACAAACAACCTGAATTGGGAATTTCAAGATGAAATTGAGATTTAACTTAGGGAAGTTAAATGATTGGTTTAAATGGGAAGTTATGAGTGATCTCAAAATGGGTTTGAAATTTGGAAATTAAAAATGGGTGTTTGGATAAATTTGGATGTTTATTTATCCTGATATCATTCCATTATTATAAATAATATATGAAACTGAGAATTGGTTTTAAAAATGGATAATAAATTAGAATCTGAAGATTTAATTGTTTTTTAGTTTTGAAATATGTTAAATAAAGATAATTAAAAATGGAATTTTGAGAATTGGACTCAGAATTAAATTCTTTAAAGATTGGGATTATTGATTTAAAAATAAAGGTTAATTTGATTTAAGGGGTTAAATCAACATTTGAAAATTTAACTTGAATTTATATAATTCGAGATGGTTTAAGGTTGAGATTTAGATTTCATTAGTTCAAATTAAATTTAGTTTGAATTAATTAGAATTGAAGATGGATAAGTATAAAATTCAAATGGGAAATTTGAATTGGATTAATTTGAAATAAAATTGAAGATTGGATGAGTTCAAATTCAAATGGGAATTGGGATTAATTCATATAGAAATTGAAATGATTTGAAATTGTAGTGGATTCAATTTGAAATTAGTCTAAATTAATTTGAATAATTTGAAATTGTAATTGAAGTGAATATGTTTAAAATCAAATGGAATTTGATTTGAATTTGGAAAGAAATTGAGGTTAATTCAACTTGAATTGGGAATAAATCAAGTTCAAGGGAAATTGAAGTTATTCAAATTAGAATTGAGTCAAATTTAAATGGAAGTGGAAACTTAAATTAAATTGATGGGGAATTGAACAGTTTGGCTCTGGACTATTTTTAAATAAATCATTTTGATATAAACTATTTTAAATCTATTTTCCTGACTATTTACTATACAACTTTTCTTTTTAAATCCCAAGACTATCTTATATTTATTTAACAACTACTTTTAAAACTATTTAGCTATTTTACAACTATTTTGTAAACTAATTACTATCTTTCTAGCTACTTTATAACTAGTTATTATTTTACAACTAATTTGTAATTATTTTACTATTTTTCAACTATTTATCTATTTTTAAATTTTCAAGCTATTTTCTAAATTTAAGCTGATTAGAGTACAAACTGTTTATGATTAAATACCCAATTGAGATAAGAATTAAAATGGTAATCCAAGAGAGGATTGAAGCAAAAGTGAATAAGTGGATAGAGATTAAAAGGAATGTGAATAGAAAAGGAGAAATTGATTTAGCTAATAATCAATGAAGATAAATACGTAGGATGTACGTATATTATTCTATTCGCATAGTGAATTGATCCAGATTCGAGCACAGAATTTTGAGATAGTATTATCAATCCGATTTTGGAATTTTCACTCGATTTTCGACGGTGAACCTGGATATGGATTTTTGATTGGTTTTGGATATTCTCTATCATAGTTGTGACTATGCAAGGAGAATGACAGTTTCTGATCAAGAAACTAGACCTGAGTGCGCACTAGAGAGTCGGGTGGACGATACTAGTTCGTAAGTGAAATTGTGTGATCGAGTGAGCGATAAGATTGATATAGTGTACGGATGATATGTGTACATCATATGGGTTTGTATGAGATTGATATTGAAATTGGAGATAAGAACTGTAAAAAGGTCTTTGAAATGAAGAGTATATTTTGTGAAATATATGATGGGGTAAAATGGAAATTGGAAATTTCTATGATGAAAGATTCACTTTATGAAGAAAAGTAATGTGGTTAATAACTTTATAAAAGAGTAATCAAATTTGAATATTTGGTTTGGGATAAACAAAGTTATATATCTGGTTATATATGGTAGACTCCCCTTGTTGAATCTATTGCCAGAAGAAAAGGGTTTTGAAAGTATATGAAGTATAAAGAGGAAATTTATACAAGTATGAAGTGATTCAAAAATTTCCCAAGGTTATTATATATATATGTATATATAAAGGATTTTGTGAAAATGGTTTTGGGAAAAATTTTTGGGAACCTTTGAATTTGGAAAGGCTTTGATTTTTGAGGAAAATCAAATTTGGAAGTTGGAAAGCCTAGTTTGAAAGGTATCGATTTTGGGATATTCGATTTTGAGAAAGGAGATTTATATGAAATTCATACTAGGTGTATGATTTGGAAAATACTATATGTATAGTATAAAGTGTTTTGAAAGTGGCTCTGGGGAAAAAGGCGCTGCCTTGAATGAACTTCTCAGGAGTGCCACAGGGTGGTACTGCCTTGAGCCCTAAAAGGGTAGGGGGGTTCTAAAGTTGATCTTGTGAGGAGTCCGGACAAACTAGTTCCTGAGGATTGTTGGGTAGCGAAAGTCGAGGGCGCTGATGCCTACAGGGGCATTTGGGTTGTGCTGTGACGACGGTGTAACTCGATGTCGCTGCGATCTACTGTGTGGACCATAGCGAAAATCGTATGGAGGATGAGTGCCAACAGTCTACACTTGATTTTGCTGGGATGGCAACGTAACATCGGTAGACTGCGATCTATGGTCAAGTGGAGAAGTTTCATTCATTTGGCAGCGATATTCAAGGGCGCTGATGCCTACGGTTATATGGGTTTTTGCTGTGATAGCAACGTAAAGCCCGGGTATAACTGCAATCTGTAGCGGATTCTATGGTGTAATCGAGGGGCACGGAGGCCTACAGTTATCTATGGATTTTGCCGGGATGGCAACGTAACCATCGGGTTAACTACGACCATGGATGGGGGTGATGATTTCTAGAGCACTCTCACTAAAGATATTTCCTCTATTTTCAAAAATGTTTTCGATATTTTTTTTTCAAGTATTTTCACTGGGTGTTGAAAATGGTTTTACTAAGTACTTATAGATTTTCAGTCCAGCGCCTGATCAACGTTTGACTGAATTTCTATAAGAACGAGGATAGACTTATTAAGACATCGAGTTATGAAAAGTATTTTTTTATATAAAATAATTTGGTAATATTATGTAGTTTTAAAAGTTTTTTAAAAATTTATATAATAAAAGAGTAAAGGATTAAAATGTTTAAAGGATGATTTAAATAAATAATACACAGTAAAGAAAAATTTCTCGCTTCGTTCCTTCTCGAGGACGAAAAGTTCTAAAGGGGAGAGGAATGTGACGACCCAGATTTTTAACGGTAGTTAATTGGTAATTAACTGAATTAGATCATTGAAATATTAGTTTTGATTTGTCGAAAAAATAAAATTCTAATGATTAAAGATATCTGGATATATCAATTGATCTAAAAACCATAATAGACATTGAATTATAAAATCTCTGGAGATGATAAATCTTATAGTAAATAAA
This sequence comes from Allium fistulosum, assembly GCA_030737815.1. Lineage (NCBI taxonomy): Eukaryota > Viridiplantae > Streptophyta > Magnoliopsida > Asparagales > Amaryllidaceae > Allium > Allium fistulosum. The sequence goes on from CM060905.1 coordinate 160,147,177, forward strand.
TAAATAATATATTTCAACATTTAAATTCAAGATAAAATATCCATACATATATATACATATATAGACTAGCTTATGATGTTTAAAATACAAAAATATATAAATGTACATGGAAATTTTAAATAAGAAATATATACATACATGTTCAAATCAAACAAGGAATGTGAAGATAGGCATGAAAATATAAGTAGGTATGAACATATTAAAGATATGTATATATATAAGTATATGAGTATACAAGTATATGGTTGCATGCCATATGAAATAATATATATGAAAGTTGAAAAAAAAAAGTGAACATAATAACAAACTATACATAAGAATTGCTTAGAAGGATATGTATAAGTATAAGTATATATAAGATGGCAAATACATATATACATAAGGATATATATGCATATATATATACAAATTCATATGAAGATAGTTGTAAACAAAAGAGGGAACACACAATAAATGCCATTCAACTCAAGAACATAAGGCATCACATCCTAGCTTACAAAACATAACATCAAAACTTTTAATAAAATCAAATCAAGTCAAATAAAAATCAGGTCAAGGTTATAAAGCAAAACAAAAGTCTCAGCTTGTAACTTACTAAATACGCTTCCACTCCTTATAAATGTACCTATATAACTGCCTTTCTTCTTACATCATTTCATTCGAACCAAGTTAAAACAGAAACCATACCACCATTTCACAACTAAATAAAAGAAGACCAAGATCAAAGGAAGCATGATTAAAATCAAGGCATAGAAAGCTAGCAGTTTCAAAAGCAGTGTTCTCTGTTCAACATTATCTGTGAGTAAACATAGATTTTTTTTAAAAACAGTTTTAAATCATGATTCCACTTTGATATATTGATATATGTTTGGAAATCATGTTGCTAGCCTGAAATGCTTGGATTTAAATGAATGCATGTATGTAATAAGTATTGAATACCTGTGTATATCCAATATAGACTCTGTTGTGATGATAACAGGTTTTGATTTTCCTTCTAAATTCAATATTTCATCATTGAATCACTGTTAGCTTTTGATTTGCAAATGAAAAGTGCTTGAAATCGTGAAACATCACTACTAAAAATAATTCCAGGAATTTATAATGAATATTTGTTTTGAAAATTTAAAAAAAACAGTGAAAATTTATATTGGGTCAAAATTTTATAAATTAAAATTTTAGATTGGATTGCTTGGTTGAATTCATGATGGAAAATCACGAATTTTAATATGTATATCTCGATTTTTAGTTGGATAAATATTAGGTATTCTCCAGTTGATCGGTTGGGCTATTTTGGGCGATTTCCATCGATCAACGACGAACTGGCCGACGTGATTGGGTCTGAAGGTCGAGCGGAAGACGAGGATCATCAGAGAAATACTCCGGTGATTTATCAAGGGTCGTGATAGCCAGAAGATGTTGAAGTAGGGTTTTACACCCTGAGTTTGTCGTCGGTGTTTAAAAGGGATTTGCGGCGATGAGACGTGATCGGAGGCGATCGCGAGGGCTGCGGTAGGAGCTGGAGGTCGAGGCGGAGCTACGGTGGGAATGGCGAGGTGTCTCAAGGCATAGATCATCGGAGGTGGTCGAATTTTTGGTGATGTAGTTTCCAGGCTGTGTGTTTTTGGGTCACATTTGATTCTCGATCAAATCGAGATAGCTGGGTGATTGCGTGGTGTTGCCGAGGTCGATGTCGACTTGTCGGAGGCCGAAATGTGGTTCGTTGGCAATCAGGGACGTTGTATACGTGAACGTGCAAGTTTTCATGCATCTAGGAAGTTGGTTTGGAGTAGAAGAGGGGGTGCTCGGGTTTAAGCTCGGGTAGGCTTGAATTTTTCTCGAAGCAGGAAGAAGCTCGGTGTTTTTGGTTGAAATCTTCGGGTTTCATGTAGTTTTGCTCGGGTTTTTGTTTAACAGTAATTAGAGTATAATTATTTTATGAAAGTAATTAAATGGTAGTGATTAAGGATTAATCACTTAGTGTAATTAATTAACGTGTAAATTAATATAATTAAATTAAGGGCTAATTAATTAATTAAAGAGTAATTAATTAATTAAAGGATTAAGGTTAATTAATAAGGTAATATATTATTTGTTAAGGTAATTAATTAAAAAGTAAGTAATTAATGGAAGTAATTAAGAGGGTCATTAATTAATGAAAATAATTAAAAGATTAATTAATAATTAAAGGATAATTAATCTATAATTAAGGTTTGATTACTTAATGTAATTAAAGAATAATTAACCAAGGATGATTAATTAAGGTAGATAATTAAGAGATGATTAATTAATTAATTTGTCATTAATTAAATGACAAGTAAGCTGGATTAAAGGTAATCCAAGTGATTAAGTTAGAAATTAATTTAATTAGAGATAAATTAAATTAAGTAAGAATGGATCAAATTTGTTTATGGATGATTTAAATGATATTGGATGATTTGAATGAGACATCTCTGATATGTGATATGTGCTGTTTTGTGATATATGATTGAATTAGATAATATGGATTATCTATCTGTATTGATATGAATCATCTATTTGAAATGTTCTGAATAACTAAATTGTTTAAATCCTTTAAAACAACTTGGACATTTAAAACGGCATTTTGAATCAACCTTGTCTGATAACTTATGTACTGTGATATAAGATGTGTGAGGTTGTACTGTGATATTTGGATTAACTATCAATAGTGAATTGTCGTGTAAAGTGTGACATCTTGTATTTAAATTTGAATTGTAAAAAGGGTTTAGTTTTGAAGTGACATTGAATTCGAAGGGACCAGGATCGGGTTTGCTATATTACAGCATGATAGGGGGTTCTCGCTTCGTGTTTGGTGGCGAACGGGAGACTCTTACCCCTACATGTCCCTTTCAGGTAGTATAAGGCCTTGGGTTGGTTGCGAGTCGAGAGACTGGCCGTAAAAGCAAATTCGAGGTATCACTGTATGCCACGGCGGAGAGTGGCCGCTGTCGATGGTTGAAAAGCCTAGACCGTTACATTGGATTTATAGTAAACAGTGTTTTTATGACAATTGTTTTAACCCATTTAATGTGATTTTGAAATGAGAAATCTTTCTTAACTGGTTTGTGGATATACTTATACTGGAGAGATAAGTATATGAATCTTTGGGAAAATGATTAAAGAGACTGTAACAACCCAAAATTTAAGCTATAATAATTAATTAACGAATTAATTAAGTAATAAAATAAGTTTGTGAAATTTTCAGAATTGAGCTACGGGAGTTGCACCATTGGGTCCGTTGCGTTTTTTTGATCAATTTCCATATATAACTTGTCGAAATCCGAGTCAGTATGGAGAAGATACGAGAGAAACAAGAAATCAACTAAAAAAATAAAAATAAATTGCAAGGCATGGGTCGACCCATGCCAATGGTCAGGTGGACCCCCATTACACATAGGTCGACCTTAGGGTCGACCCCCATAGAAGCTTGGTCGACCCACCTTAGTTAATGAACGTAGATTCGTCCAAATCGAAGCATACACGTCATAATTTGATTTTTCTCAAATCCTGTGCGTTTGTGCTTCCATCTGACGGTTCCTAGAGAGCCTATGACGTCGTTGCACCAGATTTAATTTTCAAATCCAATGGCCCAAGATCCTTAAGCTATAATACAAATAGGACCCTAGGCCTAGCTATTTTACTCATTCAGATTTTCTCCCAATTGGGTTCATTGCCTGAGGCCGAACCCTAAATAGAAAATTTTTCTAGGGAGAAGATCTTTTTGATAAAAATATTCTACGCCCTAGAAGTGGATCCGGGAAGGCCAAGGATTAGAGCTAAGGACCACAGGTGAGTGTTTTGTAATTATTTTAGATTTTTAAGTAATTTAAAATAATAGGGTTCACAATAGTTGTAGTTTTTCTACAATTTTGAGACAGTTTTTATGTAAGTTTATTTACAGTCGGTTTTTAAGTAATTTTCAGAAGTTCTTTTTAGACTATTTTTATTCAGCTATTTTATTCAGTTATTTACAGCTATTTATAGTTATTTACATCTGTTCTAAGTTGGAATTTAGCCTATAAGTGTTAGTTTCTTTTTATAGAGATTTAATCCCTTTTTACGTAAATAAATTAAAAAGAGAAGAATTCGCTAATATGGATTAAAATAGAATAACACTAAATTTATAAAAATCAGATGTAAAATAAGAAAAACTGAAATAAAAATAGAGATGGACTAAAATAGGAAAATTTAAGATATTTGCAAGCATAATTATAACAAGTGGTTATAACTAAAAAGAGAAAATAGAAGAATAACAGCTGCAAGAACAATTATACCACATGTTATAATTAGAAAGAAAGAAATAACAGCTTATTTTAAAACTTAGATCTTGTTAATAAGCAAATATAGCAAAAATAATAGAAGAGGCTTATTTTAAAACTTAGATTTGGTTAATAAGCAAATATAGCAGAAATAACAGAAGAGGCTTATTTTAAAACTTAGATCTTGTTAATAAGAAAATATAGCAGAAATAACAGAAGAGGCTTATTTTAAAACTTAGATCTTGAATTAAGTTAATAAGCAAACACAGAAGCAGGGCCTGTATCGGTAGCATTCCATTTCATTCAGGAACTGATGGTCTCACAATAGTTAGTTGAGGCTGGGACATGCTTATGATGATTAGGGTAAATAAGTTGCCAATAGATAGAGGCTCAAATATAGGGATTTGGGCAAGGGGCGCAAACTAGAATTTGTTTGTTAGGACCAATACCGACAGCATTCCCTTTCAAAACTAGGACTGATGTTCTCACAATAGCTAGGTGAGGCTAGGCAGCATTCCCTTTCAGGTCTAGGACTGATGGACTCACAATAGTTAGGTGAGGCTGGGCACGCTTATGCTGATTAGAATAAATAAGAGGTCACAACAGGGGGCGACAGTTAGTATGTACCAGCGATGACCGAGCATGCGGCATCGATTAGGGTAAATATTTTTCTACTGCGTTCCAAGCGCTAAGGGGTGTCTTTTGCTATGGGACCAACAGGATTGGACTAGCTCACAATGGCACAACAGTGATAGAACAGACCCATCAAAGGGTAGAATTAGGATTTCAGCCTAATCAAGATAACTGTTGAGATAGGATTAGGGTTTCAGCCTAATCATGGCAGTTTAAGACAAGTGCAAACAATCAATTCAATCAAACAATCAAAGCAAACAGTCAAACAGAATCAGAAATAGTATTTTATCCTAGTTTTATCTTTTCTGTATTTTCCTTTCAAGGTAGAACTATTGCTTAGTCTATTATTTTTACCTTGCTTAGAAATGCTAGTAAATACTTTCACTCACAGACTTATAGTCTGACTGACTCCTCCATTTCCCCTTTTTCCCCCAATAGGCCATCAGAGTAAGTTGATTCAGGTTGCTTGGAGATTCATTCCCGGAGTTTTCTCATTTCAGATGCATTCTTCTAATCTTCATCCTTTTCATTTGGTTTACGATGGACTTGCACTTGTGAGAGGGACTACTATTATTATTGTTACTTTTATACTCTTATTTTATGAGACCGAGATGTATGTTCATGAGAGATGAAACATTTTAAGTTTTTGAGATATGTAATGTTTTTATGACTTATTTTGAGATGAAGTTTAATTTGAATGATAAGTTATTATTTAAATGTTTCTACTGTTTTTACTTATTTGTCTTATGAATCTAAGTCACTGTGATGCTTTAGCTATACCTATAACGCACCATATCCTTTGGTGTTCCCTTCTTGGGTATACTAAGGGGTGTGGGGTGTTTCAAAGACTTAATTAATGGAAGATTAATTAAATTAGGCTTTGTGGTTTCCATGGGAAATCAAATCAAATCTATGATTGATTGTTATGTATTTGATAGTTAAATAACCAACTATCAAATCTTGGCCAGTTTTTAACTCTAGAAATACCTAGAGGAAACCAAAGGATTATAGAGTACAATTATCTTAGATGATACTACTATATGTATAAACTCATTATGTTCTTATTGGACAAATGATAAGAAGATCCGTCCACTTTAAGGGTTAGGGGGTGATCCCAGCTCTTATGCATTGTCTTTGTTTCCAAAAGAACAGGAGTTGAGTTTACTAGGAACTACCGAATGTTTGTTCGAAGAGACCGGGATTAGATAAGCATGAACTATTCGAAAATCACTTCGAACCAACTCAAGCATTCAAATTAGAAGCATCTGAAGGTAATAGGATCGAAGACGGAGCTCTTTGAAGTGCAAAAGCTGCTTGTTATTAATCCTGAGGGTGATTCCAAAGTGGATGTAGTAGAAGTAGTGCCTTTGGTCTGTTCATATGTTGAAAAAATTGTAAAAATGAATGCTAGCAATGCATTGTTTCTTGGAAGACAGTGTTTGCATTCCAAATGGAATTGCTATCTAAAAGGTAAAGCGTAGCTTTAAGCCTCAACTATCGAGAATGACTAAAATAGGGGATATGCTTTAGGGATATATGGGTCGCACCTATTAAGGTATTGTCACCACCCTTCCAGATATATACATTTATGGATTTGGTTGTGCATGAGAGCTCTCTAGAAAGGTTGCAAAGCAACCGGAGCGATGAAATATTCTGTACTATCCAGTAAGAGGTAGGCTGGTATTGATCTGCAAGGTATCCATGTGAGGAGCTTGGTACGTTTTTCTATAGGAATACTGTAGCAGGCGGTACTCCATTAGCCTTGTCATTGTATGAAATCCATTCTCTAATACGTGCCTTTATGGACTTACCTGTAAACCTATTGTGTTGGAATTTAATTAATGTTACAATTTCGGTTGTGATTCATAATTTATTTTAAACCCTAGACATTATTATAATATCACTGGATTTTCTATAAAAATGGTTTAGTTATCATAAGGTAAAAACCCATCCGTGTTTATATGTGGCATGGTCTTACGATATACCTTTATTTTCAAAGGTTTTCATAACATTAATAATCCATATGATTGTGTTTCTCATGTTGGTTTTACCAGATTGATCCGGGTGTTATTTCTTATAATGCTCGAGTCAGACCAATCATGTTTCCAGATTTAGCTTTAGATGCTTTAGAGCTCAGGAGATGACCTGCATGCCCAAGATGTGTCTCTTATATATTTCTTTTAATTCCATTGTGTTTGTTTTGTTTTGTTTTTTTGCAATTGTAAGGACGGGCTGTTACAATTGCCCAAGTGTTGATGATAGGATAATTGTACTCTAATTGACATATGTATATAAAAGTTTTCTTTTTGTAAAGTTCGTTGATATATTGTAGATTACTCGTCACATTGTGAGATTCTATTCTGTCATTTCTTTTTTTCACCCCAAAGGCCCATCTTTCCGGTACTTGGTTGTTCATCATGTGAATACCATAGATGAATCAGTGTTGACTTCTGGGGACTGAAAAGGTAGGCTATTACAGCATGGTATCAAAGCTTAGGTTGAGCGAACCCCTAGGCTTTGGTGGGGTTAACTCATTTAAGATAGGGTAACCAAGATCCTAGGATGAGTTTGAGTGTATTATATATGAGAGCACATATTTATTAGTGCTATAAAAATGTTTTATATTGTGTTGATTTATCAGTAGAGTAGTTTATGAATTCTGGTCGAGATATGTGACGCCAAGGTGTCGATAGGGTTTTCTAAACACTTAAACCAGGCAATCGAGATGGTATTGCTTTGAAATTTGGTAAATGAAATAATTTTACCTAGGATTATATTTTATATATAATGAATAATTTTCAAACGATAATTATAGTTCTTTTGTTGTGATTTTTTGTAAGGAAATGTTGATATTTATTTATCATGTTTTGTTTGGTTGCTTATGCTTAGTTAGTTTATGAGAATTTATTGGTTGGTTTAATTTTAAAATTAGGTATGAACACCTTGTGAATTCAGTTTCACGATTTGACCATATGGCGTTCGTTCGATAACGGAGGTTTAATAAATTGAAAATTGATTAAGAAGGAATTATTATAATAAAGAAAGTTATTGTATAAAGTATGGCTTATAAATGAAAATGGATTTAAAATGAGAATCTAAGAATTTAAATGTCGATGCTTTGAAAAATGGTTTCTAAAGTTTTGAGAAAATAATAATGGTATTATTTGATAGTATTTATGATTATAAATATTCTAAAGGAATAGGAAGAAATGACCTCACTTCGATTGCTGGAAAATAATTTCAATAATGACTACAACACCATCGATGTTTATTTTTGAGTTTTTAAGTGGGGAAATGCTATCATAGTAGTTTTGTTTCAAGTGTTTTGGTAAAACAAAATCTCGATTTATAATCCCAAAGGTATGATTTGATATACTGAAAGTAGAAGAATATATATATATATATATATATATATATATATATATATATATATATAATTCAAATTGATTTGAACTAAAACCTCGATGTTTAGTTCTTAAGTTTTTGGTTAAGTTATTATATAGACTCATGTGACCTATGCATTAGGTAGGTTTGTTGTGCATCTTATTACGGTATGTTGTTTAATAGCTTCCATTTGTTAAAAGAGTATTATATGAATATGAAATTGAGTTAGAAAATGTTAATAAACTCAAGTTAAATTTTATGAAATAATTTTCATAAATAATTTTAGCAAAAAAAGAAATTGGTATCAGTGAGAACCAATAAAAATAAGTACGTAAGTTGTACATAGATCATTTCTCTTTTCACATAATTTTTGATCCAAGATTCGAGTACATGACTTTAAGGTGTTTTACACCGTTCCGAATAAGGTTCTATCACTCGATTCTTGACGGCGAATACTTAATGAGGGCTCTTGATATGGAACCAAAGTTTTCTATCATAATATATTGCGATGTAAGGAGAACGAAAATTTCTACTCAAGAAGCCTTATCGGAGTCTGCACTAGAGAATCGGGTGAGCGATACTAGTTCGGAAATGAAGTTATGTATTCGACTAAAGATCAAATCAGACTTTGCATATTGATGATCTATAAACATCATGCAGGCTTATGAATAATATATGGTAAAATTTTGGGGTCGAAATTCTTTTAAGGGGGAGAATGTAACGACCCGGAATTTTTTCGTTTTAATTTATGAATATTTAATTTAATTTAAATATTCAATTAATTGGTTTTTGTTTATTTAATAATCATATTTTGATTTATAACTGATAACAGAAAATTTATTTTAAATTTTGTTTACATAAATAAATAGTTCGATGGAAAACTAAAAACGTGACCGAAACGCAATTTTTGAATTTTCATCTTTTTATCGAACGATAAGTTATTTTAAGTTGTAATATTATAATTTATCTTTAAAACAACTTTTAGAATGTAAAACACTTTTATTTTGAATAATATAATAATAATATTAAAGTATTTAAAAGGAAATTATAATTAAAATGGAAAGATGTGACATGGATATGAACTTTAAGTGTAAATTTCAACTAAGTACATGGAAACACCTTATTAACCATCATTTTTACAAATGGCTTGTCATCTTGGTGGTTTGTGATGTGAAGTAACAGTTGAAAAATATGATTTAAGGGCCATTTTTATCCCATTTATCTCATTTATAAAGGTAAAGTTTTTATTTTAACTTTTCATTTGTTTTCATCTTCATTCTCATTTCCTAACTCCATTTTTACTTCTCTCTCTTCCATTTAAAAATAAAAATAAAATAAATATCTTATCTATTAAGCTTAAAATTTTGAAATTTAGTTATAATGGAAATGAGCTTTGCTTTGCTAAATGAAAAAGCTTTGATTTTGTATTCAAAAACAAAATGGAAAAAGTGAGAATCACTAAAATTCTTATTCACATGCTTTAGATCTTAAATGAATGTTGTGAGATCTCTAAAAACTTTGGCTAATAATTTCATAAAATATTTCATGTGGATATTTTGTTAATAGATTGATTTAAAAATGATACCAATTTTCTTTTAGATTTTTCTAAAATCATAATTTAGTGAATTTTTCTTTGAAACATAATATTCTATTTACTGAGAGTTGAGTAAAGACAGAGGTATGCATATGCAAGCTACAGGTTCATCTTCTTTTGGACGTTGTTCTTTGCTCCTTTCCAAAATAACACACCACTCATCTCATTCAAAAATCAATTACCCTCAATCAATTGAGATTTGGCTAAGGTGATCAACTGGAAAAGTGGCTGTGTAGATCTCTGGTATTTTTAGAAATTAGTCACTCGGAGTTTCGTCGAGCGTGGGAGTCGTGGTGGCTCTATGTCAGCTAGTGGGGAGAGTTTTCTTTTAAACTTTGAAAAATCTTTGCTCACGATCTGCTGAAAATTAATCGACGCCGTATGCATCGTTGGAATCATATGGAGATGTAGTATTTTTCGTATAAGTTCGGCGACGATTGATGATGGTCATTGGTGAAGGTCGTGAGCTAGGGTTTGGGTTAGGCAGAGTTCTAAGATGTGTTAGGTGAATCGGGAGGTGGTGTTCGGTTCGTGGGGAAATTTGCATCTCCAGGCCGAGTTCGTTGGGGATGGGTTGTCGCTTTAGGTTCGTTATCAGCTCATGTAGGGGTTTCAGGCGTGTGTTTGGGTGAGGGTTCACAGATGGATTTTAATGGGAGGGGTCGAAGCGGTGATGGTGGGGTGCAGTGGGACGAGGGCACGATGTGGAGTCATTTACAATTCTCAGATGGCGACTTCATGGTGAAATGAGCATGTACATGTGCGCAAGTCATGCACGTCATTGATATATGATTTTCTGAATGGAAGAGGGAGGGGTTTAGGGGAGAAGGTTCGCCATTAATTGTGGGTTTGTGTTTTTGACCTGGCCCATTTGAATTTGGGTGGCAATTTTTATAAATTTTGTTATTTCAAATAGTTTAAACTTTGAAAAATCATAACTCGCCCTTACGAAATCCATTTGACAGATGGATTTTTTCATTAGACTCGTATGATCAAGTACAAAACAATGGTATAGATAATTGATAGTTTTGATAAGTATAAATTAATGGTTGTAGAATAAAATTATGTTAATTTAGTTAATAACGTAGTTAATTAAATATACCTCGCTGATGACATCTATTTGATCAAGTAAAACAACATTCGGTCAAATATAACTTAATAGATTATAATGGACATTTATTTAGCAGAATAAATCACCATTCTTCAATTATGTTGATTTGGATATTTGTTTATATGTCAGTTGATTTATATTGACATGTTAACCAACGATTGTTAATTTTGGATTTCATTTTCATATCTGTTGTGTTGTGACTTGAATGTCGATATCAAATATAGTGGTAGCATGTTAAGGGCCATCGAGATTGTTGAGCCTCTTCTAAAAATTTGACAAGTAATGGATTTGAAATCAATTTGAGTTTTATAACAATTTAAAGAAACAGTTAGATTTATCAATAAAGTTCAAATTGTTAATTTTATTAATAATATTTAACCATTATTTAAATTAATTAAGGGTTAAAGTTAATTTTAGCTAAAGAGGTTTCAAGTTAAAGTTATTTGAATTAATAATGTTTTAAGTTAATTATTATTTAATTAACTAATGTTTCAGTAATTTATTATTTACTTAATTATGTTCTAAGTTAATTATTATTATTTAATTTATAATGACCAAGCTAATTATCTTTTTAATTAATGATTCTCTTAAGTTAATTAATTTTATAATTAATACTGTTATCAATTAATTAATTATTTTTATAAAGACCTTTCTAAGTTAAGTAATTATCTTAATAACAAGGTTTAGATTAATTATTACTTTATTAATAGGTATTTTAAAGTTGATTAATTATTTTATAACGATGTTTTAAATTAAATAAATCATTTTATTAATAGTGTTTTAAGTTAATTAATTTAATAATGGGGTTTAAGTTAATTAAATTAATTTGGAAAGGTGTTTTCAAAAATTAATCTTGTTAATAAAAGGGATTTTACTTAGTAAAAGAATTAAGTAAAAGAGTTTTATAATTGGGAAGAGATTTTGAACTTGATAAGAGATGGGTTTTATAGAACCATGTTTACTGAATTGAATATGGGAGTTATGAATTCAAATATTATTTCCAAAAACAATTTAGTTTGAATTTAAGCCAAGTTTATTAACTAATAACTTCTGAATTATGGTGGTATGGAATGTTATTTCCATACTTAATACCGAAGGATAAGTGGTTTAGGTTTATAGCAAACAGTGTTTTAATGACATTTTCTTTGACCCATTTAATGTGATTTTGAAATGAGAAATCTTTCTTAACTGGTTTGTGAATATACTTATACTAGAGAGATAAGTAAAGAATATTTTAGGTAACTAATTAAAGAGGTTCAATCAGTGGAAGATTAATTAAATGAGGCTTAGTGGTTTCCATGAAAAATCTAATATATGATCGATCGTTGTGTATTTTATAGTTAAATAACCAATTATCAAATCCTGGCTAGTCTTTAACTTTTGAAATATCTAGAGGAAACCCCAGGATTATAGAGTACAGTTATCTTAGATGATACTACTTTATGTGTAAACTCCTTGTGTTCTTCTAAGACAAATGGTAAGGAGATCCATCTACTTTAACGGTTAAGGGGTGTTCCCCGCTCTTACGCATTGTCTATTTATTTCCAAAAGAACCAGAGTTGAGTTTATAAAAAATTATCGAATGTTGGTTCGAAGGGACTAGGATCAGATAAGTATGAATTATCCGAAAACCACTTCGAATCAACTCGAGCGTTTGAATTGGAAGCATCTGATGATGATGAAATAAAAGATGGATCTCTTTGAAGTGCAAGGGCTATTTGCTACTAATCATGAGGGTGATTCCAAAATGAATGTAGTATAAGTGGCGCTTTTGGTTTGTTCTATCCTGAATAAATTATATGGACGAATGCTGGGATTGCATTGTTGCCTAGATGGCAGTGTTAGCATTCTAAGTGGAATTGCTATCTAATAATGTAAAGTGCAGCCTCAAGCCTCAATAACCGGGAATAACTAAAGTATGGGATATGCTTCAGGGCTATGTGGGTCACATCCATTTGGGTATTGTCATCACCCTTCTAGATATACACATTTATGGATTTGATTGCATGAGAGCTCTTGGGAAAGGTTGCAAAGCAACCGAGGTGATGAAATATTCGATACTATCCAATAATAGATAGGTCGGTCCTGATTTGCAGAGGGTCCATGTAAGGCCCTTGGTGCATTTTTCTAGAGCTGTACTGTGGCAAGCAGTACCACAGTAGCCCTATCATTGTATGGAATTCATTCTCCAATACGTGCCTTTACATACTTATACCTAGTATGTTGGAATTTAATTAATGTAACAATTTCGGCTAAAATTCATAATTTGTTTTAAACCCTAGACATTATTATAATATCACGGGATTTTTTATAAAAAAGGTTTGGTTATCATAAAGTAAAAACCCGTCCGTGTTTATGTGCAACGCGGTCTTACGAGATACGTTCATTTTCAAAGGTTTTCTTAACATTTATAATCCATATGATTGTGTTTCTCACGTTGAATTTACCGGACTGATCTGGGCGTTGTTTTCTTATAATGCCCAGGTAAGACCGAGCATGTTTCCAAATTTAGCTTTGGATGCTTTGGAGCTCAGGAGACGATCTGGATGCCTAAGACATTTCTCTCGTACATTTCTTTTATTTCCACTGTGTTTGTTTTGTTGTATTTTTCAACATTTGTAAGGATGGGCTGTTATAATTGCCCAAGGGTTGATGATAGGATAATTGTACTCTGATTGATGTATGTATATAATTTTTTTTTGTAAAGTTCATTGCTATATTATAGATTACTCATCACATTGTGAGATTCTATTCCGTCTTTTCTTTTCTTTCACCCCAACGATCTGTCTTTCAGGCACTTAGATGTTTGACACGTGAATACCGTGAATGTATTAGTGTCAATTTATGAGGATCGAAAAGGAAGGTTGTTACATTATATCTACCACTTTATTTCCTTTCCTCAGTGTATACTCAATCCCAAATTCATACGATGCTAAAAACTCCAGCCATCTTTGTTGCCTCATATTCAACTGCTTCTGAGAGAATAAATGCTTTAAGGATTTTTGATCCGTAAATAACTCGAATTGTTCTCCTGAAAAATAGTGCTCCACGCCTTTAGTGCAAAGAACACCACTGCTAACTCCAAGTCATGTGTAGGTATCTAACTTCATGTTGTCGAAGCTGTCGAGAAGCAAAGACAACCACTTTACCTCTCCACATCAGTACAATTCCTAACCTTGATCCACATGCATCGCTATACACCACCAAATCTTAATTTCCATCTGGAACAACTAACACGGGCGCAGTGGTCAATAAATGCTTTAGCTTCTAAAATGTTTCTTCACATTTATCAGTCCAAACAAACTTTATGTCCTTCCTCTTTGGCTTAGTCATCGGTGCTGCTACATTAGAGAAATCTTTAACAAATATCTGTTAATAGCCAGCTAACCCCAAGAAACTTCTAATCTCAGCCACAATATCGGTCTTTTCTAATTAATAATAGCTTCAATCTTAGACGGATCCATAGACTGTCCATTCTCCGAAACTAAATACGCAAGAAACTTCACTTCACTTTTAGCTAATGCTGCTTCAGCGTATCTAGCATAATTCTGGGATGAACTTCATGGTTTTTTTCGTGTTTTGAATATACCAAAATATCATCTATAAACTCCAACACGAATCTATCCAAATGCTCTTGGAAGATTCGTTTCATAAAATCCACAAAGAAAGCAACCGCATTGGTCAGTCCGAAGGGCATGACTAACCACTCAACGAACCATATCTTGTTCAGAATGTTGTCAATGATATGTTGTCTCCACCACTCTCAATTGACAAAAACCCATAGCTAAGTGCAACTGTTAGAACACCTTTTTCCTTTTGATTGAATAAATCATCTATTTTGGGAAAAGGATACTGATTCTTTATCGTTTTCTCATTCAACATTCTATAATCCATACACAACCTCAATGATCAATCTGGTTTCTTCACAAACAGTGTTGCAGCTCTAAGGTGAAGTGCTTGGTGTAGTAAAAAATTCCCCTTCCAGATCCATTAAATGCACCTTTAACTCCTTCATCTCGGTAGGCGTCATTCTTTTAGGTGGTCTACTCACAGGTTCAGCCCTAGGCACGAGATCTATTCGAAATTCGATAGCTCATTTCAAAGGTAGTCACGTGATATGCTAAAAAACATCAGCATACTCTTTTACTACGAGAAACCAGTTATGACATTAAGCCGATCTCTAAGATGTAGCATAGTTACGCTAGCGATCTCCGACTTTAGTCCTTGGATAAACTTCTCATTTTTCTTAATCAATGTATTAATTATGGCATGCCCATGGCTATGTAATCGTCAAACTTTATCCCATATTCCAACATAGACATCTCACCATACTCTAACTCCAAGAACTTCTCGAACAACGTTGACTTGGCTATTTTGGACAAAATTTTCTCCTTAAATCTTGCCCTAAAGTCATCCCAAGTTAACTCTTCCTTCAGGACTCCCATGATAACACTATTCCACCGGTATAAAGAAGCTCCTTGCTTGTCTCGATGCCAACCTCATTTTTTGATCATCATTCAACACCGAATTAGAAAAAATCCTTTCACACTAGAGAAGCCGGTCCTCTACCTCTATGGCATTCTCCTTTCTCGTAAATGGCTTTCCACCCAAATCTACAATAGTCTCTACTCGATGCGGCATAGTTATTGGGAGCAGCCACATCAGGCACAGCAGCTTCCGCATTGCCATAATTTCCTCCAGTCAATACACCCATTGCTCCAGCTAGCATCATATTAACAAAGAATTGATACATCATTCCCATATCCACTGTTGTGGCTTCAGCACCCACATTTTCATTAATGTTTGCAGTAGAGTTGGAATTAGCATTGGTTACTCGGTTAGCGTTCCTAGCATTAGCCTGAGCTGTTCATTAGTTGTGGTTCTTCCGCCTTCTATGTTTACTCTTCCACATACGAGTCTTCATCGGATATAGAAGAATGGTCTAAGACAAATAGGAGAATATAGATAGATATACATACTTATATATATAGTAAATAATAAGAACGTTATAATATCATTATCCCATACCCTAATTATTTCGTTCTTATTTCATTTGGATTAGGTTTTTCAAAATCTGATTAAGTTTTATGCAATCCTATGCTCTGATACCAAGTGGTGACATCCCTCATTCTGAGGCTTGGAAATAGATACTACTGATGGTGCTGCCATCCTTAGCATTATTTTCCAATGATGGAAGGAGATCCGTTATTAAATCCTTATGCCAAGAGCACTAGAGTTTACAATTTTTTAATAAAACATTTTCATTCATTAATTTGCAAATTCATTACAGTTTATTTCTATAACCCCACGAATACATCATTCAAACAAAATATAAACAACAATTATAATTCCATCGATATAGGAAGATACCCCCTTGGCCGATCAAAGTCTTAACTACCTAGACGGTTATAGTACCAGTCATTACATACATTCAACTAAAATAGAAAGCAGTTAAGCTACTCTATAGCGAAAATATAATCTTCTACATAGTAGCTTGCCTCCTACATGTATCCGAAAGCTTATTCGTTTAAACCTGGAAAACCTAACTTTCGGTCTACTTGATTCCAATAAGCACACATAAGTTTAGGGGTAAATCAAAAACTTAGGGTCAGATGAAAGTATAGTGTGAATAAGATTATACCATCTCAAACCAAAACAGATATATAGTGAGACCACGCCGTTGAGCGGAATAGTTTCCCCCTCGCCAGTATCATTTAAAGTCATATCATATATGCAACCAAAATTAGAACATAATAATATAATGGTGAAATGAATAGTCTGGCTTTCATTAAGGTCAAAGGATTACACATTCTCATAATTACTGAATCACCAAAATCGCACATGGAGTATTTTTCTTGGGATCACTATGAAAACATACTAGTTTTCTCAGGCCGATTAGAACCTATATTAGTTTTGCAGGTTGACTTGAAACCTACAGTAGTTTTTTGCAGGCTGACAAGAAACCAATCGTGCTGACTCAGGCTAAAAATATAACTAGATAATCCATAATCCTTCATCCAATGAGAGGAAATAAGCTTGGATTCTATCCAATAGAAAAATACAGTGGTGAGCAAATTTTACAGCGAATCAAATTTAAAACATACAAAAACAATGAGATAGATGCATAATATTCACCTTAACTCTTATCGAAATAATGAAATTTGCCTTAGCTTTATTTTCTTCTTATTTTCCTCTTGAATTCACTTTTTCCCTAATGGTGGTCATCCCAATCTCTTAGTTTTTATTTTTATAATGAATTAAAAATGAACGAGAGAGGGTAGAGAGTATGGTGTAATATTAGCTCTTCCTCTTTTGCCCCTTTCTTATTTATGTTTATTAATTCCTATCTCTTTAAACCATTCTCAATGTTATATTTATTCAGGTTAACTCACTTTAATTGGTTAATAGTTTTTAGAAAATCCCTCAATTTTAACTTCTCATCTAAATATCCTATAATTAAATATTTAAATTATGTGCTATATAAAAATTAGGGGTGTTACAACTATCTTAGTCTATAATTCTGAAATAATTGCAAAATTCTCAAATACTTTTGTATTTTCCAATGCATCACTTTTGTTATGAAAATAAATACCACTATTATAGTTTTATCTTATAAAGAATATTCATATTGAAATAAAATTATGTCAATTTTTCAGTCAACACCAAAAAATAGTTATTATTTCGCAAATAATGTTTGGTATGTTTTACGAAAACAATTTTCATAACTTGTTGATATACTCCCACTATTTATGTCATTATAGAGAAATACGATGCCCATTCAACCACTTTATATATTTGATTTATTTTATTTACCATATCTTGTTTACAGTTGAGAGTTTTTAGATCAGATATCTTAAACTCAAAGAAATATACCTCATCGAAAAAGAAAATCTATATGAAAATACATTTCAGAATAAAAATCATATTTCTCATTCATTGTTAAGTATACATTGCTATTCAGCAATTTTCATTTTCAATGTCTCTTCATGAATCAGAAGCGATCATTCACTCTCTTTATCCCAGCTATGCCTCAAGTTACATCTACTCCCGAAGATTAGCTTTCCTTCCAAAATGGTTGAACCATTAAAAAGAAAACCCTTATTGCAAGATCATAACGAACATTTTGCAAAAATGCATTTGATAATCCTTACTTTTTAAGGATGTCTAATAAGTTGCACCTTACGTAAACTGATCAAACTAACATTTCAACAATCGAATTCTTAGATCTATCTTGTAGCTCTTGAACTAGTGTTACATTAAACACAACAAGATCTTTATCGTTGCGACAACCCATGCTTTCCAACACACTGATCCAAAACCTAGGGTGACTTTCGGACTCGTGTCGATGCCAAGAAGTAGGAGCTATCGAGTTTTTAAACATTACAGATACTAAGAATATAAAGATAAAATCTAAGGCATTATATAGTTTTTGATCTTACAGCAGAAGGAATAAAAATATATATGTACTAAAAATAGACATTTCAGAAGAAAAAAACAATCTCCAAAAAACTTAATTCATATACACTGTTTATAAAGTACAATATAAGTTTGATAGACATTTAATAAAAAAAATAACTATACGGGGAACAACGAGGAATAATGGAACTCCAATGCTTAGCTCCTTTCTCCATGTACTATGCCAAATCATTGCTATCTTGTCATCATATGGTGGGAGAAAATGGAACAAGCGGGTCAAACATAAGTCTGGTGAATGAGTTACATCATTAATCCATAGTGATCACATGAAATTTACTTCATTAATACTGTATATGACCTAGGATGTCCTACTAGTGTCTGTGAGTTACTCATTTCATTTATCTAAGGGGTATAGTTTTAAAAACACCTATGCCAACAACTTACGAAGGCTTATACGTAGGGTCGAACAACTAATCGAACCTCCAAAAGATTAATAATTAGCTAATAGCTACTGGAACTATTCCAACATAGGATTACCCTACAATTTCAACCATGGGACTACATTTCCCACATTACAACTACACATAACTATTCCAACATTGGCTTTCCTACAATTTCAATCTTAGGGACTATGTTTTCCAAATTATGACTACGCGTATAATATTGACACATTAAGGGGGAGTCCACAATGTTGACTCTTGCCAACACGTCAAAGTCTGCCGCATCCGTGTCCACCTCTCAATGGTAACGTAATGCCCCTTATCGCACCATGCCGGGATCCATCAACAACACAGTATCACACTGCGTCCGTGAATACCAAGGAACTCCTGTTAGTGCCGGGCCACACACTCCATCAGGCATCATCACCAGTGTTGCGCATCCATCGTAGAACCTCGTATAAGTGCAACTTGCAATAGAGTTGCCCCTCGAAAATCAACTATGTTGGATATTTAGCATTAATCTAGTCCCGTAATGTCCTAGCATTGCCAACATAAGGAATTAACTTCCGTACTATTTCTAACATCCATATATATATATATATTATATGCAATATAATTTAATGTATACTTGGGCCCTAAGCCGAGGTTCAGGCCACGCCCAGAGAACGCTAACTGGTCGACTGCTGGTCACTGGAGTGGTAGACCGCTTGGTGTCGACCAGCTCCAGCGAGCCTATCGACTGATCGTCGCTGTTTAAGTATATTTTTTCTTTCACTAATAATTATTTGTTTGTTTATTAACCATTAATTTCCTCAGCTTGATTACAGTAAAATATAATTATAATTTAGCATATAGTAAACCCTAATTACGGTGAACCTGAATTTATATATTTACAATTCATAATCGCCCAAACTTCATATACAGTATTTTCAATCGTGTTAAATCAATTTAACCTACTTTTGCATCAGCAGCATTATCAATTCATATTTAATTTGACAATAAGGGTATACTCAATGTCAGTTAATTCTCAATTAATAGATTTACATCGACGAGATCTAGTTTAAAGGAAAGTGATCATATTCATATAGGTTATAACCGATGTTAAGTTCCCAATCTTAATAAACAATGTTTCCAATTTAATTTAAAACAATTCAAGATCAAAATAGGGTATAGTAAAATTAATTACATGTAAATCATCTTACTAATCATTCACCCCCTCACATGGACAAACTATTCTCTCCCTAACATGCTTAGAATCTCTCTGTTTGTTATAGATATCCTCTTGATTTGCTTCAATTTAGTCTCTTCTTCAATTACTCTAATTTTAGTTTATTTTGAAGAACTTTTTCTGAGGAGAAAAGAATTTTTTTTGATAGAGTTTGGATGTAATGTAAATAAATTAGGGTTCTGATAATTGGCCTAGGTTATATTTATAAGACCAGGAACTCACCTCACTCATTGATTTTTAATATAATTAAATATGGACCTTTCGGCCTAAGTTTCTCGTAACCAACAGTGCCTAAGTGGTCAATCACTTGGTTTGGAGTGGTTGACCACTAGGGGTCGACCAGTCCAGTTTAAGCCACCGACTAGTTTAATTTACTTAATTTAAATTATCCTTTTACTTGTTTATACATTTATTATTTTCGATTCTAAATTTTCGAATGTAAATAACTTTTCCATACCAGCTCTGATTTCAAAACATTATTAATGAAAATTGTCCAAAAAATCGCTACAAATGTAGCAGTGCAGGTTTCATAATCAAATTTGGAAGTTTGTGAAAATTTCATCTTTTCCTTTATTATATTTTAATTTAATTCTTTGTTAAATTTTCAGTTAAATTTTCTGGCACATTCCCCCCTAAAAGAATTTCATTCCCCAAATCTCCAAGGATGGAAAAATGTAACTCATAGGTATAGAAATCATGTTACAACCATCTACTCATTCATCAAACACTGGCAGCCATTGTCCTAAGTTAAAAATTCTAATGCAATATGTACATATAGGCATGGAATGTATATGAACCTATAATAATGCAAAAATTAGGCGATCTCCCGATCTAATGACCTCCTGAAATACAAGTACTTGTGTCATGTGTCCAAAATGTATGTGACATCCTAAGTAAATGTACTGGCAATTCTACATGTATTTGTAACCATTCAATCCATATGTAACAACCATATGCATATAACTTAGTAAAATGAAACAACTGTGGGTGTGTGTGTGTGTGCTAACTCGAAAATAAATTTTTCTACGTGTGCAAACACTAGTTTAATAAATATATCCATTAGCATCCATCATCCAAAACATGTCCTAATCACACATTCGCAACCATTCTTAACATCTAATTTGTAGGAAGTGCGGATTACAGATCTTAAGGCTGGATTAACACTAGTGGGAGGGGTGAATAGTGTTTAATGGATTTTATGGAATTTTTGAAATCTTTTCAAATTAAACACATACAGATGCAATTTCACAAACACAGAGACAATCACAGAATCAGACACAGATGCAAATAGTAAATGAAAGCAGTAAAGGAAAGAACACACCAGAATTTAAACTGGTTCGGAGTTACCCTACATCCAGTCCCACATAATTTCTTGTGCAGATTTCTTTTCAAATATAATGTCGATATTACAACCTTGATTTCAAGGCCACAAGATACACCCTCCTGTCACTGAGTCCAGGGCAAACTCTCTAGATTTAACCAGGCTACAAGATCACCTAATTGATTTACGGGCTACAATCACACCCAATTGATCTACAAGCCACAATCACACCATTTCCAATCACATTTTGATAGAGGGAGACTCGATACACTTAGATCTTTCAATCTTTTATTACAAATGATCCTATAACTCTGGATAGCACTGAGATCTTTGAGAGAGAGTGGCAGAGAATCAAACTAGAGACGATCAAGTCTGATTCACTTAGGATTTCGGTAGAATTTTGTTAAAGCATTTGAAATATAAGAGAATATTTGAGTGGAGAAAAAGGAGTGAAGAAATGAAGAAAAACTAACTTAAAATTCATTGAAAACAACTGGTATTTATTGGGGAACAACGGTCATGTCCATTCGCGAAAGGTTATGAAGAATAGATATTTCTTTTGAAAATTTGAAATTTGAATTCTACGGCTACCATGTCGACATAGGGGATGAGGGATGTTGACATTCCTATGTTATTTTTGGAAATAGATTTTGCTTTAAAATGATTTCTATTCTAAAACTTGTCAAAACAATTTCTAAACTTTGTAAACCATTTTGAATATAGTTTAAACTTATAAAGGAGTTTTAGAAAGTAATCTTAAAATATATAATCTATAATATAAAAGAAATATTAAAAACTACGTATAGATTTCTTTAAAATATATTAAGGCTAAAATATTAAAATCAAGAGATAGTTTAAAAAAAGATATGATTTTGAAATTAATATGATTAAAAATAGTTTTTGAATTAAGGATAAAATATTTAAATTGATAGAGATAACTTTAAAAAGATAGTTTTGAAAAAATAAATCATTTTGAAAATTTTGTGGATTCCATTCTACTAGAGAAGGTCGTGGGTTCCATCCCACTAAAGAGGTCGTGGGTTCCATCCCACTATTAAAGCGAGAAGGTGGATTCCATTCCACAATTAAAATCCGAATAAAGATTTTAGTGCTATTAGTAAGTTTTAACATAAATCTAGACTCTGTTACTTATCTTGATATCTTGAACTCTTGAACTTTTGATAATCATGAGTCTTCAGTCTTGATTTCATCAACCTTGAATTCGTCAGTCTTGATTCTATACTCAGTCTTGAATCTTTATACTGTACAGTCTTCATTCTCAGTACTTGCATATATATATATATATATATCCTACATATACATATATATATATATATATATATATATCTAGACAAGAATATTAGTATTTATATTTTATATCAAGTCCTAAGGTTGTTTTCATCGAAACCATCATCTTAGAAACTAACATTCTCCCCTTTTTTGATGATGACAACCTATGTTTATAAAATATACTCCACCAAACTCTGATTCTACTCTAACTCCCTCTTATTCCAGAAACTCCTCCTTAATATACTAACTCCCCCTTAATCTAAGCCTAACTAACCTATTTTATAATTCTCCCCCTTTGTCATCATTGAAAACTAATCCTAAACTACGTAACTCCTCCTAAATCTTATACTATAGCACCGTCATGATAATAACACAGTATGGTAGAATATAAATGAGACATATAATAATATGAGTAAAATATAGTAAGGTAAATGTGAGAAATATGAAAATTTTAAACATAATCAATCAATATATACATCATGTTCTTATCAAACCACACCATGTTCGATCATATATTACACACCATATTCAAATCAATCCAGACTATACTAATCTAAACCAAATCAAAGTAAATCAAACCACATATGTCAAATCAAACATTTCTTGGAACTTGAGCCCATCCTTCTTCATCGAAGATAGGATCTGCCTTTATAGCATCTCATTCTTCATTATCTTTGTTCAGAGTTCCTTCTTGATTCGCTTCAAGTTTTTCTTTGTTGAAGGCAGAGATCATCAATCGAATGGCATCGAAGTGCCTTTTTTGTTCCTTTATCATCTACATTTGGGTTAATTCTAACTGACGTTGATTAGTTGATTACGAAGGATAAAAGTAAGTATGTTCTTGAAGGATTTGAGAGTTTTTTCAAGATTCTCACTTAGATTATGAATAGGAGATGCCATATTTTGATAAATATGAAGAAATTCAATAGAAAATAAAGAGAATTGAAAGTATGCATTTTTCTGGAAGAAACAGGTATTTAAAGAGTTAGAAAGTCGTTTGAAATGAAAAGACACAAGGTAGATATGCCAATTTCAATTTCAAAACGAAAAAACAGTTTCTGGCCGTTACATGTCAACATGGGGGGGGGGGGGGGTAGGGGGATGTTGACATGCCCCTGTTAATTTTGGCAGTTTTCTTTGTTTCTTTATATTATGTACAAGTCTATATATATAAACTTTTATAATATAATAACAAGCATTCCAGAGATATTTTAGAGCTAATAAACAGAAATAAAGGGTTTTCGTTGATAATTATAGTTAACGTTACATGACACGATACATAACATTAACTAAAGAGAGATACAAACTAATACAACAAGAAATGAAACTAGTATTAGTTAGAGGATGACGGAGATGATGATAATCCAAGCTTGTGACTCACTTTCCCAAAGAACTTGTTTATTTTGGTAGAAATCTTGTCCAACTTTTTACTAATGGATCTTTTGAGAATCTGTTGATTTTCCACAATAATCTTTTGGTTCTTGAGAACATTTTGTTGGATAGATTGTTAGGAGTAATAGGGTATTCGATGCTTTCCAATAAAGTCTCTTCCTCCTCCTCTCCTTCTTTTTCAATTTCCATCTCCTCCCCTTCTTCCTCCTCCTTTTCTTCTTCTTCCATCTCTTCATGAGCCAATCTCTCATCCTTTTCGACAAGTGTTTCATATGTTTGAAACACAAACAGAATTTTCATGAGAGAGTTGTTAGCATGGTTAAACACTTTTCTAGAAACGCACTCCTCCCTCTCATAATCAACACCAAAGAATTTAAAAATCCAAGTGAGATAAATTCCATGATATAAAGTGTTTTCACCTAAAGTAAAAAATTTGGGACGAAGTTCATCCAAAATCACTTGCACCCAATTAATGTCATAGTGCCCAAAAATAGCAAAAATAACCTTACAAACTTTCAAAGTTGGGTGATTGAAATTTCCTAATCTTGGAGTTATGTTATGTTGCAAAAGAAGGTTTACAATTCTAGCTTTAGGTCGGAAATTTCGATTTATAAATACAAAGTTATCATCACCTTCAAAAATGTGATGAAATATCTCATGATCATGTTCATCAATTTGAAAATCTGAAAGATCCATTCCAATATACATACAACTAAGAATATTACCCAAAATCTCACTATTTAAAACAATACGTGTTCTTTTAACGCTACTCCACACTTCCCCTTCATTTCCTTTGTAAAAACCACGATTCAAATTTGCATAAAACATTTTTACAAAATTCAGATAACAAACAAAATCATTTTTAGAATCATCAATTAAGCTAAGAATTTGATTCTCTTCAAAAAGAACAATGATTTCGTAGGAAGAAAAATCATTAAAGATAGCAAATTTTCCCATATGGACCTTTCCAAAGTTTACATAAGCTTTGATAGCTTCGGATCATTGTAAAGGAACTCTTTGGTGGCCTTGGACAGTCAAATGGTGGATGGAGTGCTTGAGGAAGCCATTTTTGAAGAAAATAGAGAGCTTGAGAGTTTGAATTTTGAAATGAAAGTGAAAAGATATGATAAAGTTAAGGAGATAAATAGATATCTAAGAGCCATGTTCTCTGGTCAAGAGATACCTTTTCAGAGCTTTGGAGTTGGTGAAAAGGTAGAGAGAAATTCAAAGTTTTGAATTCAAATTTGAATTTTAAATTTCTGGAGGGATGTCGACATGGGTCCCTTAAATCATGTGACTTATTTTTCTTATTTATTTAATATATATATTTATATCCTAAAATCTAATTTATATTTTATCTAAATAATATTAAATACAATAACACTTTAATATTAATATTTTAATATTAAAATATTATTAAAATAATATTATTTTGAAAATCAAAATTTTAAATTCAAACAACAAGCAATTTCAAAACATGCAAACAATTAAACATTCAAACAAGCAATTTTAATCAATATAATTTAAATGTGTACCTATATTTAGATCCATATTTCCGAGATCATCAGATTCGTGAATAGCTGTAAAGCACATGTTTGAATTTTCCGTCTCTTGATCTTCATCACTAGAGGATGAGTCTGAATCGTCCAGTGTAGCAGTATATGCTCTCTTTCTTTTCTTTTATGAATCATTACTTAGAGAAATTTTTTGTTTATACGGATGTGGACAATCTCTTTTTAAGTGGCCTAGCTCATCACAATTGTAGCATCTGACATTGTTTTGAGTCTCATTACTATTTCCAGAATTCTTTTGTTCATCTTTCTGTATTTTAGAAACTTTCTAAAATTCCTTATCATCAAGGCTATTTCTTCATCGTTGTCACTGTTTGAGTCTAAACCATCTGTTATTGCATTGAATGCTATTGACTCTTTTCTGAGACCTTGCTTTCTTTTCATCCTTACATTTATACTTCGAACAACATAAAATTCCCAATCAATTCTTCAATTTTCAGAGTACTAATATCATTAGCCTCTTCAATTGCTAGAGTCTTCTAATCCCATTTAGGAGTGAGTGAATTCAAAAAATTTCTAACTTGATCTTCTTTGGAAAAGTTCTTTCCTGATACAATTAGTGAGTGCACAATGTCTTGAAACCTGCTGTACATGTCTGAAATGGACTCATTTAGATTCATCTTGAATAATTGAATCTGATTGGTCAAGATAGATATTTTGGTCTGTTTAACTTTTCTTGTTCCTTCATGAGTAACTTGTAATGTTTTCCATATCTTATATGTAGACTTACAAACAGACACTCTATTAAACTCATTCCTATCAAGTGAACAGAATAGAATATTCATGGCTTTGGAATTGTTTTGTGCAACAGTCTTTTGCTCAGCAGTCCACTGTACAAAATTAGTTGTGGGTTCAATGTACTCAGTTTGTATTATAATTCAAGTGGCTAATCCTATTGATTGTAAATAGACTTCCATCCTACATGCCCAATATGCATAGTTACTGCCACTAAAAAGTGGTGGTCTGGTAGTAGACTGACCCTCTACAAATGAACTAGTGATAGTGTTGACATTACCAGTGTTGGCAGCCATTTGAAAACTTTTCAAAAATCAGATTATGAAAACTTTGAAAACCAATGCTCTGATACCAAATGTAGGAAATGAGGTTACGGATCTTAAGGCTGGATTAACACTATAGGGGGATGAATAGTGTTTAATGGATTTTATGGAATTTTTGAAATCTTTTCAAACTAAACACATACAGATGCAATTTCAGAAACACAGAGACAATCACAGAATCAAACACAGATGCAAATAGTAAATGAAAGCAGTAAAGGAAAGCACATACTAGAATTTTATACTGGTTCGGAGTTACCCTACATCCAGTCCCACACAATTTCTGGTGCAGATTTCTTTTCAAATATAATGTCGATATTACAACCTCGATTTGAAGGCTACAAGATACACCCTCCTATCTCCAAGTCCAGGGCAAACTCTCTTGATTTAACCAGGCTACAAGGTCACCTAATTGATTTATGGGCAACAATCACACCCAATTGATTTACGGGCCACAATCACACCGTTTCCAATCACACTTTGATAGAGAAAGACTCAATACACTTCAATCTTTCAATCTTTGATTACAAATGATCATATAACTCCGAATAGCACTGAGATCTTTGAGAGAGAGTGGCAGAGAATCAAACTAGAGACGATCGAGTTTGATTCATTTAGGATTTCGGCAGAAATTTTGTTAAAGCATTTGAAATATAAGAGAATATTTGAGTGGAGAAGGAGTGAAGAAATGAAGAAAAACAAACTTAAAATTCGTTGAAAACAACTGGTATTTATAGGAGAACAACGGTCATGTCCATTCGCGAAAGGTTATGACGAATAGACACTTCTTTTGAAAATTTGAAATTTAAATTCTACGGCTAGCATGTCGACATGAGGGGATGAGGGATGTCGGCATGCCTATTTTATTTTTGAAAATAGATTTTGCTTTAAAATGATTTCTATTCTAAAACTTGTCAAAACAATTTCTAAACTTTGTAAACCATTTTGAATATAGTTTAAACTTATAAAAGAGTTTTAAAAAGTAATCTTAAAATATATAATCTATAATATAGAAGTAATATTAAAAACTAAGTATAGATTTATTTAACATATATTAAAGCTAAAATATTAAAATCAAGAGATAGTTTAAAAAACAAGAGATGATTTTGAAATTAATATGATTAAAAATAGTTTTTGAATTAAGGCTAAAATATTTAAATTGCTAAAGATGACTTTAAAAGGATAGTTTTGAAAAACTAAATCATTTTGAAAATTTCGTGGATTCCATTCCACTAGAGAAGGTCGTGGGTTCCATCCCACTAAAGAGGTCGTGGGTTCCATCCCATTATTAAAGCGAGAAGGTGGATTCCATTCCACGATTAAAATCCGAATAAAATTTTTAGTGCTATTATGAAGTTTTAACATAAATCTAGACTCTATTACTTATCTTAATATCTTGAACTCTTGAACTCTTGATATTCATGAGTCTTCAGTCTTGATTTCTTTAACCTAGAATTCATCGGTCTTGAATCTCTATACTCAGTCTTGAACCTTTATACTATACAGTCTTCATTCTTAGTACCTACATATATATATATATATATCCTGCATATACATATATATATATATCTTGACAAGAATATTAGTATTTATATTTTATAATAAGTCCTAAGGTTGTTGTCATCAAAACCATCATCTCAGGAGCTAACACAATTGTCCCTACCTATAGGGTATACTAAGCTAGAACCTAAACATATAAGTAGTTTATACTTATTTAACTAAAACGAAAACACATCAGAAAGGAGTTCTAGATGGATTGCTTGGATCTTCTCCTTGGGCTCCTATGTGCTCTTAACGGGTTGTCTCCCTATTGGACTCTAACCAATTTAGTTATTTTGTTAGGAAGTCACTTTGTCATATGCCTCATAATGAGGTTAGATGCATGGTGAACAAGTGAATCACTTATCCACTTTGACTTCTTCTAACTGACATGATTCGACCACAGTAGCTACATCATATAAACACTTCCGCAGGTATGATACAAGAAAAACATTTTGAACTCCCGCCAACGCTCTAGAAAGTTCCACTCCAGAGGCTAACTTCACTACTCTATCCAAAATCGAAAAAGGCCCTACAACTCTCAGTGCTAACTTTTCCGAACTACCAACCCAATACATGTCTAAGCGGCAAGATGCTCATACAAACCATATCACCACCACAGACTTCAACTTCGTGCACCTCCTATCAGGATAAGGTTTCTGCCTATCTTATGCGATTTTAATCCTTCTACGAAAGCTTTTCAATAAAGAGTTAGGATGAAAAGATCAGATTACACTTTCCTAAGTACTGCTTCATGGATCATTCTTCCGACCACACCTATCATCTTTACTACTGGCATGTAACCTCAACCCAAATGTATGTGCATATGCAACCCTCTGCAATTCTTGCTACTAATTCAATTAAAATGATGTCGACATGCACCATACTATATACTTGAACATAAGTATGCTCCAACGGAACTATAGCCTTATGCAATCCTCAATGCTCATAGACACTACCTTAAATCATCTGGTAGTATACTCGATTAGTTCATCTTTTAGATAATAAGGTAAGACAATCTGAAAGTGGATGATGTTCCCCCTAGTATCAACTAACTTAGACATTTTGATATTCCACTATTTCACTAAAAGTTCCAAAAAACTAGTGATTTCTTAAACGGTTGGAAATAGCATAACTCCTTTTCCATTTTGATTCAACTTAAGTACTCTCATTTTATTTCCTATTTTTTTCTCTAGTCCTTCAACAATCGTGGTACCTAGGTATCACATTTATAGTCTGTAGGAATTTATCCTAAGTTCTACAAGAAAGTATATACTCAAATATTCTATTAGAGTAAACTTGGTCTACTTTCCTATTCAAACATAACAGTAAAAATCCTAAATATAAGTGAAATGCTAAATCTAAATGAAATTGTAACCTCAAACTACTTTAGAATTGACGGCAATCACCTAAGTGATGCTTCATTCCCATGCAATTATTGTGTAACACAAATTGTGTATCCTAGGTCAATCTTTCATGAATTTCCTTAGATAAATAAACTTCTTCTAATAATATGTGGGATGATAGGAAAGAATCCTATTATCCATTCCTCCAAAATTTCCAAAAATTTCCAAATCTTATCTCTTATGAAAATCGCCTTTGCATTCTAAATGCGTGCAAATAGCAATGTCTTTTTTTTAATGAAAATCCAAATCCTTGATTTAATCATTCCCTGCATAAACTTGACTCCAGCTCCGTCTAGGATACCTTTGGTAGTTTGAACTTCCAAAATTTACCATTCCCTAATGTCATCCCATCAATGGGACCTTATCTCCAAACATATCGTCTTACCATTTTATTCCAACTATATGGTCGAGACAACTTAATATGGAATGGTGCCTTGCCATTCTAATCCACTAGAGATAATGACCAATACATAATCAACAATGTACTCAAAACCTCATTTAGGAACAGCCAAAATGGACGATGTCCTAGCTTAGTAAACATCTTATGGAACTCATATCAATTCATCCTCAACAACGCACTTGTAATTGCAAAAACAACTCAAGTACCAATTACTTTATAAATATCGCCATACCATGTATACTAATAGACAACAACCTACTTACTTGGTTACCTATAATTCACCAAGTCAAAAACAATGTTATTCAGTCTTTTGGTCTGGCTATATCTGGACCAATCAAACAAGACAGACTCAATCGTCATCAGGATAGGTGTATCGGATTAACGATCACGAAGCCTAAAGATCATGCCTAAATGATAATATGAAGCAGTAGCAAAGAGGAAGCTGAAGGCAAGCTCAATAAAACACTTAGAGCATGGAATTTCCTACTCCCTAAAGCTAGATTAAGTACGATCCATATTCAATACTATGGATCGTATCGTATCGATTACATAGCTCATTTCAATGATGATTGATCGATATCTCAAAATCTACAAGTCCAACACACTTGAAACTTTTAGAATATCAATATATTGGAGAGAGGAGTCCCCAAAAATGATCGCATGTCAAAATGAGCAAGTTTGAATGATCGATATAAATCGTTCACCAACAATCATACTATTTCAGCATAAACGATCCAGTTTAATGAAGATTGGTTGATATCTTACCGACCACAACTTAGAATGACACCAAACGTTGGGAACATGGACTAAAGACATGGGGGAGCTCCCAGAAACGATCGTAGGTGCATTGGAGCACAAATGAACAATCGATACCGATCGTTCCAACAATCGAGATGGGACCATCATTCTGGTAGGCCCCTACGGATCTGGATAGTCTTCTACCGAATTTCCAGCGAGATATTTCACCGTCTTCACTTATAAATTCAAACTTTTTTCTTCATTGGAAGGATTTTAATGCTGCTTGCTGCTTTGGACTCCATACTAATCAAGTTCTCTAATCCCTACTTCATTGTAATCAGATTTACAAGTGATTAATAAACCAAATTGTTCAAAGTGGACGTAGGCACACAACGCCAAACCACTATAAATCCTTGTGTATTTGTTACTGTTTAATTCTGATTGCTTATTTACTTATCCTCTCTGTTTAATTTTGATTATTTTTCATTGATTTCTCTACTATTCTATTCTTGAGTGTTTGTGCCTAGTTTTGGGGCAAACATTTTAGTGTTTTAACTGAGAACGCTTGATTCTCAGTCTACTCGGATCAATTGTTGCTAACGGATTACATAAATCCCCCGAAGGAGATCCATAATTATCTTCAAGAAGCTTGTTTGTCCTATTTAGATTTGAAAAAGTCTATGTAAATCTATCAACAACGATTAGGAACACCGGATCTAATTCTGAAAATGTAGAAGGAAACGAGAATGCCAGCATCCAATAAGGAGGCTCAAGCAATCAGCTAGTGGATGTGAATGCTACCAATCAAGTTGATGTCCAGAATCCAACTGATTCCATTACAAGAGCTGAATTCCAGAAGCTGATGAGAGAGCTAGGGATAGCCGTCGACAATTGAATTAGAAAATTCCAGCCAATATCGATCTAATGAACCAACTCAATCAGCAATAGCATGGGAAACAAGGAGGGACCCTGCCCCTACTCTGCATCAGAGGGTTCTATTTCATTGGACGATTATCACAGACGTAGATGCTGTAGAACTGATGGGTACCACGCTGAACCATCAACCCGCCTTCCACTGATCGTTCCAGACAGAGCGACAACGATCGGTGCCGATAACGATTGGTGTCGATCCATCTGGAACGATCGATACCGATCGTTCCCTGGATGGATGATAACAACCAATGATAGAAGGGTTCCATACTGATGATGCTATGATCAATCTGGATGTTGGATTTCAAGAAAATGTTGACCACTTACTTCCCCGAATTGATGATGAAGTTAATGTACGTGATATACATCGAGAGGATGTTGAACTAGGAAGGAATGGAACGACCCATAGACATCGACCAGACCATCCACATGAGGTGGAACATGACCATCGCTTGACTCCAACTATCTAAACACCGGATTTGTCAGCTATGGTTAGACAGTTAGTGAGAGAGAGACAAGGCTTAACCAATGACGATTGAGGAATTTCAAGGAGCCATACCCCGTTCACTGACAATATCTTACATGTAGAATATCCAAGTAGGTTCAGTATGTCGCCAATGCCTGGCTATGAGGGAAAGATCGACCCAGGTAGAACATCATGAGATATGAATGGCTGATGGTTTTTGCATGAGCAGATGATACCACCAAGTGTAGATGTTTTCCTATCACTCTTTCTAGAATAGCAACAATGTGGTTTACAAGATTACCCCCACGGTCAACCTCTAGATTTGATGACTTAGCAATGAAGTTTGTGGAGTGGTTCTGTATGCACGTAACTCGCCCCAAAGATATAATGTCCCTATCCAGCGTAATCCAGACTCCGGCTGAATCGCTGAAAGATTACTTGGAGAGATTCCATACAACCATCATGGAAGTTAGTAATCCAAATGACCATTCAAGCAGTAACAAGGGGGATTGACCCAGATTTCAATTTCGACGACTGGTTAGTTGGCAAACCACCTGCAACATTGGAGCATTTTCATGCGAAGATGGTTCACTATTTGTGGAAAGAGGAAGCCAGATGCTCTAAGAAGAAGAATATTGTGAAAATAGGTGAAGAGCGAGTACGGAGTAACATTGTAGTGAAACAGTCTGGTGATAGCTCTGGAAAAGTTTAAGTGAATGTCCAAAATAAACTGAATCAGTTAAAGAAAGGCGGAGATAGGAGCCGAGAATAAAAGAGGGATGCTAGAAGAGGAAAGCCTAGGATTTCGATGTACGATACCTACATGCCACCGAACAACATTTATAGAGAATGTCTATTTGTCTACCTACAATACCATGCAGTACAGGAAGCTACCTCCGAAAGAATCAGCAAAGAAGCAAAAACAAACTAGAAAATATTGTCGGTTTCATGAATTTTATGGTCATAACGCAAATGAGTGTAGGCATCTCCAGGATATTATTGAGAAACTGATTCAAGAAAGAAAGTTAGTTGTTAAAGTCCCGCAGGATGGCAGGAAAGGGACATCTAACCCCAACTAGTGACAAGCATCGCACAGGGCTGAGGAGCCTGCACAGACTGGTGGAAGATTAGTAATCAATACAATAGTTGGAAGATTGCATCTGGCTGATAAGAGTTGTCATGAGATGGAGAGCTACGCTAGCGCGATCAAGCATGAGAACTTTGAATGTTGTTCGAGTACAAAAGATGGAACTTAGGCAAAATAGCAACGTACAATGACATATGACATTGTCTTCAGAAATAGAGATGTAGACAAGGTCGAGGCCCCGACGATTGACCCAATGGTCATTTCAACCATGATCGATCCTGCCTTAATCAGGAGGATTTTGATTGATTATGGAAGCTCCATAAAAATAATTTTCAAAAAAGCTTATGATCAGATGAGGATGGAAGCCAAGAAATTGAAACCGTCTAAAGCCCGCATTCAAGGCTTTAGCGGTGCTGTGACCAAAGCTATTGGTTATGTTGAATTACCCATGGAGTTGGGAGAAGGTGACAGCAGAAGAGTGCATGTTTTGCCATTTTTTGTTTTGGATGTTAACTCTCCATACAATGCTTTTCTAGGCCGATCGGCCCTAGCTGAGTTCCGAGCAGCTCTTGCTCCATGGTGTTTGACTTTGAATTTTCCGACAGATAATGGTGTTGGAGTTATTCGTGGACCGGATGTGCCTGCTATGTAGCTGAATTGAGGGATGCTCAACGAAAGGGGAAAGGTAAGGGTGTGGAAAACTCTCTCTGCATCCAAGCCACTAAAGATTGAGAACTAGCTCTTGAGCCTTGGCTTGGACGCCAGAGCCGGTTCTATAGAGATATAGATCCTAGGGACGACAAGGAAGAGCCCAAAGAAACCAAGGCTACACCGATTGAGCTAAATATTGATGTCACGGTCAGCCACGATGAACTGTCATGGGTTTCAAAGATCGGATCACACCATAGCCCCTCCTCCCCCGATGATGAAATAACTTGTTGGTTTTCTCCAAATGAATCTCGATGTGTTCGCTTGGACTCACTTTGACATGTGGGATCTTGCCTGCCATTGTGAGCCATGTATTGAATATTGACCCGAGGCACGTGCAGGCAACAAAAGGCGTGGCATGGATCCGAAGAGATCTGCCGCTCTTAAACAAGAAGTGGATAGGCTCAAAGACAATGGGTTTATTCATGATGCCCTCTATCCTAAATGGGTATCTAATCATGTACTTGTGAGAAAGGCGAATAGGAAATGGCGGACATGCCTTGATTACTCGGACTTGAACAAGGCGTGCCCAAAATATAGTTTTCCCCTTCCAAGGATCAACAAGCTGTTAGTCTCGACCGCAGGGCATGAATTGCTATCTTTCATGGATGCGTACTCTGAGTATAACCAAATCCCGATGCATATTCCCAATCAAAAGCACACCGGCTTCATTACCGATGTCAAATTATATTGCTATGTGGTAATGCCATTTGGACTAAAGAATGCTAAAGCGACCTACCAACGGCTGATTAACATAATATTTAAAGATCAAATCGAAAAGATGATGGAGGTTTAAGTGGATGATATGCTCGTGAAGTCATGATGATCTAGCGACCACATTAGAGACTTGGCGGAAATGTTCGATATCCTCCGATATTACAAAATGAAGATCATTTCTTTGAAGTGTTCTTTTGGCATTGCATAAGGAAAGTTCTTGGGTTTCATCGTTAATGCCTGTGGAATCGAAGCTAATCCCTAGAAGATCCAAGTTATTTGAAACATCCAATGCCAAAGACCATCAAATAAGTACAAAGCTTGAACGGGAAGGTTGCCGCCCTGAGTCGATTTATTTCCAAAGCTAACGATAAATGTATTCCTTTCTTTGACTTTATTAAAAGAGGGAAAAGGAATTTTGAATGGACATAGGATTATAAAGACACATTCCAAGCTTTGGTGAACCACTTAGAGAGACCTTCCATTTTGTCAAAGCCTGTAAATTATGAAGACTTGTATATCTACTTGGCCATGTCGGTACATGCTATAAGTGCCGCATTGCTTCGTGAAGAGAATCGAATCTAGAGACCGGTTTAATATATTAGCAAGCAATTAACGGGAGCTGAAAGGAACTATCTAAAGATAGAGAAATTGGCATACTGCTTGTTGATTGCTTCACAAAAGCTCCGCCCCTATTTTCAGGCTCATCTTATCAACATTTACACCGACCAACCATTACGATAGGTCCTACAGCAACCTGAGACGTTTGGAAGGTTACTCAAGTGGACTATTGAACTGAGCCAATTCGACATCACTTATCTTCCATGGAGGGCTATCCAGGGACAGGCACTGGCGGACTTTATAATAGAATTCACTGCACGGGGTGATTTCCCAAAGAGCGATGAGACCCCTACCATACGGTGGAAGTTGTATATGAATGGAGCATCCAATGAACGTTGTTCTAGAGATGGAATTGTGCTAATAACTCCAGAAGATCGGTCAATTTGCTATGCTTTGAAGCTTGGTTTCCCAGCGACAAACAACAAAGCTGAGTATGAAGCTCTAATTATTAGATTTAAACTCGCCAGAGAACAGGGGATAAAATCTCTTGAAATTTTTTGCGACTCATAATTGGTAGTATACCAAGTCAGGGGAATTTATCAGGCTAAAGGACAACGACTCGCCTTGTACCTTACTCAAGTCTAAGAGCTATTGACTTTCTTTGAATACTATGATATTACACACATTCCTCGAGATCAAAACAAAGAGGCCGACTCATTGGCAAAGTTTGCAAGCATCCGCGATTCACAACTAATGGGCTTGGTCTCAGTCGAAGTACTAAATGTTCCAAGCATAAACTTGATGGAAATCGACTGGGTACTAAAGACAAAGCCAGAGAAGGATTCGTGGATCACTCCAATTAAAGACTATTTGCTACATGGAGTTCTTCCCGAATGGAGGAATGAAAAATGAAAAATCCTTCGTAAAGCTTCACGATATATCATTTAGGAAGGAGTTATGTATAGAAAGGGTTTTTTAGTCTCTCTGCTCGAGTGTATCACCCATGATGAAATAAAACAAGTCCTAAAGGAAGTTCATGAAGGGGAATGTGATGATTACACTGGGGGGAAAAACCTAGCAAAGAAAATACTCTGTTATAGGTATTATTGGCCAATTGTCAATCAAGAAGCTACCGATTAGGCAAGGCTATGCGACAAGTGCCAGATGTATACAAATGTTCCGAGAGTTCTGCCGTCGGAAATCACACAAATGGCCAGCCTATGGCCATTTTCTATATGGGGCAAATACATTATCAGTTCCTTACCGATCACTAAAGGCAGTGCGAAGTACGCAATCGTCACAGTTGATTACCTCACCAAATGGGCCGAAGCAGAACCTTTAGTCATGATCACAACATAGAAAGTAATCAACTTCATCGTTCGAAACATCATTTGTCATTTTAGCCTTCCGCGAACTATAGTAATTAATAATGGAACCCAATTTGACAGCGCTGAATTCAAAGTCTTCTACCGTCGGCATCATATTGAAAAGAGATTTGCGGGAGTTTCTCACCCTCAAGCAAATGGAGAAGTTGAAGCTGTGAAAAAATTTATAAAGTCCATTCTGAAGAAGTGTTTGGAAAAGGCTAGAGCAAGTGGGTGGATGAACTCCCAACAGCATTATGGGCCTATAGAATCACCCACAAGTTCTCAATTGGTCATACTTCATTCATCCTTGCTTACGGCTCTAAAGCCATTATTTTGTTGAACTCGAAGTTCCTTCTCATCGAGTGATCTACTAACATCCCAAAATGAATAGAGATCTCCTTTTGGACTCTTTAGACTTTATAGACGAGAAGCACGAAGAAGCTGATTTGACGGAAGCTGCACACTGACACCGAGTCCTCCGACACTACAACACTAAAGTCCAACTTAAAACCTTTCAAATCGACGATCTCATCTTAAAACGGGTTTTTCCTACCCCATCGCATAAGAATCCTACTTGGGAAGGACATATGTCATTGAATAAAGGCTTGGAGATGGATCTTTCAAGCTAACGATTATTGATGGTGTCACACTCCCAAAGGGTGGAATAGCGAGCATTTACGATGCTATTTCACTTAATTAATTTCTTATTCATTCAGTTGTATTTAGCTTTAGGATTTTCTTTAGCATTTGATTTCCAAATATGTAATAAGACAAATTATGTCATTTCTTTCCATTTGGAAAATAAATTTTTGAATTTTGCTTCATATCTATGATCTTCCATTGCATTGCATATTAGCTACAACATACGACCAACTAAATCCCACCATACAATGAAGTCAACATGACTTGATAGTGATCATGGTTCGACCGATCACTTGTTAAATAGAACCCCATACTTGGGGGCCAGATGACTAACTAAGGGAAATTGAATTCGATAGTTTTCCAAACAACTCCAAACTCCCAGAGTGCGAATTGGATTACAAACAATAACGGGTGCGAACGACCACCCATGAAATAACTCTTGTCTATAGAGTATGGATATGAGTATAAATGAATAAATAAGTGCGATTCGACCACTAACTACTTAACCAACTCGGACCTGAATTCGATAGGATGAGAACGAAGTTAGTGGAGATGGAACTCGACCATCCAATAATTAATTCTGCCAACCCAAGACAAGGAGAAGAAACATAATTTCTTAACCGCTAAGTTCGACAGCGTAACATTAAGGCTCGAGCTTAACATTTGAATACGACTTAGGGCCACGACCTCATGAAGGCCATGAAATCGGTGAATCGAATCAATATCTGAGCTAACAAACAATGAATTACAAGTACATTGAATGGAAAAATTAATAAGTCGTTCACTTAAGAAAATACATATAAGAGTTCTATGAAAGTAAGAGAACTTTTATTCACATTAAACCTGTAAGTTGCAGTACACGATTATCCAAAAGATGAGAATTATTAGCGGGGTTCGTGCCTACAAAAACACAACCAACAAAAGAGAAAGAGTAGCAACATAAGATATCTACACATCAAGCCGACCCGACGGCTACTTCTTGGACTTCTTGTCTTTCCTCAATTTCTTAGAGGTGGATCCACTCGAACTATCCCCCAACCCTCTCTTTGATCCTTTACCACCTCTACCACTTTTGGAGATACATCGCTATGTACAGGGATCGAAGCAGCATCATCCTTAGAAACAGGAGGGATCTCATCCCTGGGAATCAACCCCCCTGGAAGAATGACTTGAAGTGGGATAGGATCTAAAGCATTGGGGTCTATGTCATCTGGCACAGCCTTAGCCTTTTTCTTCAATGAATCTTCCTTCTCAATGCGCTCCTTTAAACTGAGCTCGTTAGTGGGATCAGGGTACCCATGATCACGACATCACAATAAATCGGTATTTTATGGCACGAATCACTACTTTCCCTCAACAATGTATCCACCATGTGTTCATCAAATATGCAAGCCTCCTCTTTTGGAATGTCTTGAGTCGTAACCAAGGTTGTAACTATAACAGATTCTGTTGCGAGCACCTGAGGCTCTGGCTGGGATTCTCGAGGAAGAGGAACTGCAGCTATAGGACCTAAAGCTGAGGAAACAATGCCAAAAATATTAGAAATATCAACCGATGACACCCCTACTTTTTGAAAGACGGGGGATGCCAATGAGATACTTCTTCAGCCTGGTTCTCGTGATGAGCTGGAGTACCTTTAGAATTTCGTTTTGGAATTGGAAAAAGCTCGCTGTGAATTTCATACTAAGGCTTGTCTGGATTGTATCCTGGAACAGTGGAAAAACCTATGGCAGTGCTAAGAATACCCTAAGACACTAGAGGTAGATTAGTTGCAACATCGGGTGGCGCAGACTCGGAACCTTCATCCGCTTCATGTTAAGAGGCCTTAGCTGGCTCTTGCTGAAATACAACTTGGGACATTATGTAAAATTTTGGGTTCATCGCACAGTAAGATCTCACCTTCAAATCTCATTAGATCAATCTCCTCTACATTGAGCGCCCTCTTCTCTGCAGTAATAAGAAATTCCCAGTTATGCAAAAGCTGATAGGGATAGTCATCTCGAAGCCATTCCAGGTTTCTATACTTAAGAACATTGGTGTTGTAGAGAAAAAGTAGTGGGTCGAGCTCATTCATCACTTCCTTCCTAGTTTCCTCCTTAGCGGCATCTACTTCACGCTGAACGACGGCATCAACATCTTTTGATTTCTCAACGGTTGCATCTCTTTCTAGCCTGACATTCACTAGCTCCACGCAGGCATCCTGGCCAATCTTTTGTGCCTCATCTTTCTCCTTAGTTTCGCGTTCAAGTTTAGCTTCAAGTTCAACTATCCTATTTTGAGCTATGTCTCTATCAAGTGCAAGTTGATGGTTTTGATGATGCAACACTCGAACTTCATCAAGATGTATGGTCTTCTCATCCTCTAAATCCTTGATGGTGGTCTTAGTTTTTCTCTAGGCCTCTGCTTGATAATTCCTTAAAGCTTCTAGTTCATTTGTTAAAGTTTCGATGATCCTCTTATCTTGGGCATCTTGGCTCTTTAGTTTTTCAATCTCTGCCCTCGTTAAACGGATACTCTACACATTTTCTCTGCAGCTTTCATACACTCATTATACTGCCTGTGGATATCAGCAACACAATCCATAGTCATTTTTTGAACTTTTTGGGGAACCATTTTTAGATTAGGAGGGAAGAAAAACCCATCAAAGCATAAGTTCGGAAACTCTTCCCTAAGCTGGGCTATGCGAGTGGTTGGATCGATTTCGTGCTCCTCGGTAGTTGTTGCAATGTCAACACTTTCCTTGCCCGACTTGTGGGAAGCAACATGCTCGCTATAAAAATGACGATCATTAAGTCACTGAGAATTTGAAAGGAGTAAAGGTTGTGGAGGAACTAGAACAGAAGAAGGACCACGAGAAGAATCAATAGGCGGGTCCCGATGATCAGTTTGGTTTTCAGAACCCTTCGGAGGAGGGGATCTAGATTTTGATCGATGCTTATCATAGGCGGACCTATCTCTATCACCTCTATCTTGACGATCTCGATCCCGATTGGAGTGATAGCATAGATCATACTCACGACCACTGCCTTGATGATACGGGCCTGAATGTGAGCCCGAAGTTTGGTGAGATAAGTTCTAGAGAGACTGGAACATATTCCTCTTCTTCACCATGGTTCCTACAAAGGAAAACAAGGAGTGGATCAACTTTAAATATTAAAGGGCACAAGATTAATGTAGTGCAATGTCATTAAGTGCAAGTGTGTGCAAGTATCCTTGTGTTCCCCTCAACAGACTAGATATTATAGCTTTGCTCGCAGTAGTAACCTCTGCCTTTAGTAGTAGATGAGATTTATGCACTGTCTCCGGTAGGAGAATCCAAACCACGGACGCTCATATTACTAAAGTTAAAAGTTTTAAAGTCGTGTGCATCAGCAAGTTAGATAACAAGTCAAGCGGTTCACCTAAATGCGCAGACGGTCGAGAGGCGGACTCATTCGGAATAACTTGAAGAGTAGCTGACGGCTTGGGCTGATGGAAGAGACGACTCCTAGGAAATCAATAGACGAATTTCTTTCCATTTCATTTATTGAGAGCCGAGGGCTGTAGGGTCTACGAGGATTCGGTCGTGACCCTAGGACTAGACCCTTCGTCATTACAACTGGGCTCGTCACCTTCATCTTTTTTAGCATCTATATCGGCAACCTACTGAGCTTTCGCAACTGGGGCCACGACAAGGTCAACCCGGTGACCTTGTTTACTAACTGCAGCCTGTTGTCTCGCCATTGCAACTCGAGTAGTATTCACTAGCCTTATGCTTCGGCCTTCTTCTATCAAACAAAAGGCGATGAGACATTTATCAGTAAGAAGACATCCAATATTTCTATCTTCTGGTGGCACATCGTTAAGATACGAGACTGCCTCCTTAAGGTGTTTACTTTCGGACTGCGGGACAGTGCTTGTAATAAATTGGAAAAATTTCTTAGTCTAGGATACGACTTGGATATAAACGTATGAACCAAGGAAAAGAATGACACATACGTCTTTCCAACCACCGTCGAGCGAAGCCAGGCGAACACCACACGAAAAACCATTCTCTTTTGAAAGTGCTTAATCTATTCTAAATACTAGTTAGGATTTGGCACTTCTTAACTTACTTTAGAAATGTAAAGGAGAGACTCCATGTTCGTTGCTTGAAGGTAAATATGAATCGAATTTCTTCAGCAGTTGGAGAGCGATATAAGAAATATTCAAACACCATGTAAATACAACTGAGCAGGGTGTAGCCGTTTCGATTCAGCTGTGCTGGGGCTATCCTCAAGTAATGTAGAACCTCGTAAAAATATGAGTTAAAC
This sequence comes from Allium fistulosum, assembly GCA_030737815.1. Lineage (NCBI taxonomy): Eukaryota > Viridiplantae > Streptophyta > Magnoliopsida > Asparagales > Amaryllidaceae > Allium > Allium fistulosum. Next base: position 160,188,739 of record CM060905.1, read on the forward strand.
GGTGGAACGCATCTAGCATAGCATATAAATTTGTTGCATGCTGTATACCCCCTCCGAAGGCCTATGAGCTCTATCATCCCTTGACAAGACCAGTACATTGTCAAATGAAATCCCCTGTCTCTCATAGATACGGTGAAGAGCAGCTTCACTAATCTTTGAGGCCATGGAATTTGGAGAATCTTCAAAGAAGACTGCATCCTCCAAAGTGTCAGGAGCAGGATCGATGAATTTTGCTAGAAGAATAGAAACAACGAAGAATAAATCAAATGGTCGACCAAAGATTTACGTTGATCGGATTGATGACTAGGAGACGGACTGTCTGATTCAGTGGCATACTCGACTCGACACCGAAAATCCTACATTGAGAAGATGGTCCAGCGGACATAACTGTAAGATGTTCCAATTATCTGGAATCCATCGCTATTGAACTTAGTAAAAAAATCATTATTAGATAAAGTAACTAGTACCCCCCAGTGCAAAGTGAGTGCTAATGTTGTGTGGTGAAATGCCATGCAATACGGTGATAAGTTACATAGAATTAAAGGTGGAAAAGATGAAGAGACTTTGGAGTTTGATCAGAGTGACCATCATTGCTGACCATCTCAACTGATTCTCTACATCATTAAGGAATGATTCAGCCCGATCCTCAAGGTCGGATTTTAGCAAGTTTAAGATTGATTTTTATGTTCATAAGTAGATTAGCTATAAGAGAGTTGTCCAAGGCATTTGTCTATGTCATAGTTCGAATGTCATGTGTTTCACAGTATCCAGTTCAAGTCATATTTAAGTTGTATGTGTTCACTTGAGTGTTCAAAGCCGAAGTTCATCTCAAAGTCCAAGTTCATTTTAACGAATTTCATTTTAAAGTTCACCACTGACAATCGATCGTTTCATCAAAGCATAGCTGATTGTTTCATAACGATCGTTCATATACGATCATTCCATAATGATCGCCCATAGTCAAGCTAGGTGAAACACCATTCCTCCAACCGATCGTTCCCATCAATCTATACCTGATCGTTTGCTCCCATTGCTCTATATCTGATCATTTGTTCTAACTATTTCATATGATCGTTCGCTTCGATCCTCCATCTGATCGTTCACTTCAATTCAACCGTCCAACCGTTCACATGAGCATTCAACCGATCATTTGAACCAAACCATAGACCATCACTATACGATCGTTCCATATGCCGCATCATTCTCATACGAACGTTCCAGACAAAAACTATACTCAATATCGACTCCATACGATTGATCCATGCGATCATTACACAAGTCGATTCATCTACTTTGAAGATTCACCAAGTCCATGACTACAAAGATCATTCGTGAACGATCGTTTTCGACTCTCAAATCCAACACAACCACTTCACCATCTCTAAAACGATCGACCAAAGCCCTTCTTCGTTAACCTACTTCAAATCAATCGACTCAATCGTTCTAATCGAACACCACAATGTTGACAAACCCAAAATCTTGCTATCAAATCCACATACAAACCAAAAATCGACCCACTTGAATTAGAATTTGAAGAGTGGAAACGGTTTGAGTTTCATTCTACATGAGATCTATAGAGGTAAATATAATGATGATTGGTATGTGAGAAGGATGCTTAATTGGAAAGTAAGTGAAGAAGGAACGATCTTTGATTTGGAGTTTTGGGTTGTGATTTGGAATGATAAAAATGAAGGCAGAGCGATTTTTTCTTTTTTCGGTTCGAGTTTAAACGTTGCAAAAGTTGAATGGAGAGGATGAAGCGGCTAACCGAAAGTATTTATATGAGTATGGGCCAAACCTTTAAAACCCTTGAAGTTTGCCTATACTGTAACAACCCGCATATTTGTCGATGATATATTTAAATATTTTATTTAAATATTTCATCGTTCGTCGGATTTTGGTCCGAAAAGCTACTTTTTGCAAACAGTCGAATTGGGACTCGAGACCACCCCCATTGAGTTCAAAATGCCGTTTGCGACCTTTTTGAGTATAAGCTTCGATATGTTTGGAGTTAGTAGAATTTTGCTACTTTTTCACTTTGGACTTTGGGCTTGGTTCAGCCCACTTGCCCAAATTTGGTTACATCTTTACTCCACCCCCTCTCCTCTTCATTACTTCACTTTCATTTCCTAAGTCTCAAGCTACATCAAAAATTGGGGAAGAGAAAAAGAATTTGGAAATTCCTAAGCCCTAGTTCCATTGCAAATTCAAGTTCTTGCTCCAAATTCAAAGAGAACCCATTGGTAAGCTTCATCTCCTTCTTCTCCAACACATTCTCTCTTTGATTTCAGAAAATTCCTAAACCTAATTTGGGAAATGTTTCTCTTTTAGCTTAGATTCATGCTTCTTGTGTTGAGATTGAAGTGTGGTTGATCTTCCCTTGTCTTCAAGCTTCTTCTTCATTTGTTTGGGTTCAAAGGTGAGATTTTAATCTCACATCTTAATCTATATTTATCTTCGATTGTTAGGTATGAATTCCTAACACTTATTCTTGTGCAATTGCACTTGGTTTGGATTGATTTGGTGAATATTCCAATTTTTAGTGTTTTGAGTTCAATTCTTTAAAAATCCAAACTTTGATCTTTGATCATGATTTTTGTGATGCATTGAAGAGCTTATAAGGCCGGGTTGTCGTTAGGCTTAAATCCTTAGTGTCGTTGCTCGCGAAAATGCAATTCGGTCGAGATTCGGCCAATGAACTTGATAAGTTGGGCAGTGCTGGAAACAGGTCCGGTCGACCGAGCTCTGTAGTCAGTCGACCGACCTGCTTCCAAAAGTGCTAAGCACTTCTCTGTTTAGGTTTGGTCGACCGGCTGCAAAGCTCAGTCGACCGACCTGCTTCCCGAGAATTTTCCAGAACAGGGTCCGGTCGACCGAGCCCTGTAGCAGGCCGACCGACCTGCTGCTTCCGCCAGTTTTGCGTGGTTTCCAAATTTAATCGATTCGTATTACTTCCCTTCTTGTTGTTATCGTTTTGCCAACTTTGACGACTCCTTTTTTCGGGATTTTTGAATATCCATTTCGATTAATTCTTTATCGGTTTAATTGGATTTGATTCACGTCTTTGAATGTGAATTTTGATGATTGATTGTTTCTACAATCACTTCTATGATTTGTCACTTCAAAATATAAAGGTTTTCTATACTAGTATTAAATATCAAAACTCTTCATCAAAACGATTTCAACTCTATTTTCAATATCAAAGCTCGTTCCTTAAAATCGTTTTCCAATCTATTAGTATATACAAACCTTTACCTCATTCGTATGAGAAAATATAATTAAACGGCTTAGCAAAACAAGTGGTATGAAACGCTTGCGTTTACTTCGTCGGTTAATGTATGGACTTGTTCGATTGAAACTCTTGTGACAATTTTCTAGTGGAGATCTACAATCTGTTCGTAAATATTTGAGTTAAGCAAGTGGTTATGGGACATGAAGCTAAACTCTTATATTTACTAGCTTAGTGTAATCGACACTTCCTTATGATCGATGATGATCATTTTATGGTTTAGACTAGCAATGTGCGATGTCTCTTTGTCCATGTGAAGAACTGTACTTCATTTTATTGAGCTCCGTCTCATTTCTTTGTGGGCTGGCAACCCAAGTACTTTTAATGTGTTTCGATTCATCTGATGTACCGTTTGCACTACATCGATGTCTCAGCCTTCCGATTCATTGGACGTACCGTTTGCACTGCGTCAATGTTCTGAATTGTATTGTCTTTCCGATTCATTGGACGTACCGTTTGCACTGCGTCAATATTCGATTCATCTGATGTACCGTTTGTACTACATCGATGTCTCGACTTTCCAGTTCATTGGACGTACCGTTTGCACTACGTCAATGTTCAATTCATTGGACGTACCGTTTGCACTGCGTCAATATTCGATTCATCTGATGTACCGTTTGTACTACATCGATGTCTCGGCTTTCCAGTTCATTGGACGTACCGTTTGCACTACGTCAATGTTCAATTCATTGGACGTACCGTTTGCACTGCGTCAATGTTCGATTCATCTGATGTATCGTTTGTACTACATTGATGTCTCGGCTTTCCGGTTCATTGGACGTACCGTTTGCACTGCGTCAATGTTCCGGCTTTCATGCTCCTGTTTGGGATTGGCCATCCTTTTCTTGTGATTTCTGGATTTCTAATTATTGATTTCTGGAATTTATGTTTCACCAGCTTTTACCATTGACATTGATGAGTATGTCATTTTATTGTGGCTTGGTGAATTAAATTAAGAATATGACGTTCTTTTCTCTGTTTTGAGATTATTGAGATTTTGTATGACTTTTGTGGGATTTCTAATGTATACTTATCATAGTATGACACCTTTTTGGTTATCATACTTTTTTATTATATCTCTTCTTATATCTCATTTTATCTGATTATTATAGCTAGACTGATCCGTTTATTATTTTCTTCTTAAATAATACTCGGGTCAGACTGAGATTATACAGGTGCTTCCTCTTGACTTCCTATCTGGAACCATCATCTGACTTTTGGCTTACTACTCTAGTTTAGTAGTTTTTGTTGTATACATTTGAGATTAGACTCCTTGATGTATACATATTCTTTTGGCTAACACTTGTATCTATTCTTTCGTGTTATTGTGGATCTTATTTGACCACTACTCTGATGTACACTTTCATGTGTTATATTCATATCTATTTCCGCATTTGTGATATGAATTGCCTGTGACTGATTTATGTTATGCTTATTTCTATATTTGTTTCCGAGGTCCATATAGCCACTGTGTAGTAGTTTTGAGTTTGTATCTGTATGTCGGATTTCCTCTTGAGATGAAAAGTTATATTTTTAATCTGGCATATCGGTACTCGCACAAAGCAATTATACAGATGGTCGCTCCTCAACAGCCTTATTCTCCGCGCTAGTTGACGGCATTACTCCGTAGTGTTCTTGGCTGGCGTGGGTATAGAGGTGGGGCGTCATATATACGATTGTTCGTTACCGATCATTTTATAACGATCGCTCTTTATCGTTGTATAACGATCGTTCATTCACAATGATATGTTATACTCTTATACCTACTAACAATCGAATATGATCGTTCCTAAAAAAGCACTTGACAACAACCTGTAAACGTGTAATCATGATCGGGGATCAGGTATGAATACGTATACGTTCTAATATACGTACTGAAAAGTTCAATGTTTGAAATTGACAAAAATTTAATTCTCACCTGAAATCAATAAGAGAAGAGTCTAAGCCAAATTGTCGGAGCCTAATAATCACTGGAAACAAAATAAGATAATCATCGATAAGCTGTAATCCAGTATTTATACTGCTGGAAATCGACTAATAATTATGTCAAATAGAAGGAGATGCGACTCTCAATAAAAAAACGACTCAATGAGAGGATGACAACTGTCCAATAAACTGGATGGAATCCTTTCCGACGATAAAAATTTGCAACGGTTCAAAGCACGTCATGTTCAAACAAGCTGTACTTTGGGGGCCAAATGTTATATAGCCTTTTGGCTAGGCTATATCTAGACCAATCAAATGAGTCAGACTCAATGGTCATCAGGATCGATGTATCGGATTAACGATCACGAAACATAAAGATCGGGCCTAAATGACAGTATGAAGTAGTAGCAAAGCAGAAGCTAAAGACGGGCTCAATAAACCACTTAGAGCATGTAAGTTCACTACTCCCTAAAGCTAGATTAGGTACGATTCATATTTAATACTATGGACTGTATCGTATCGATTGCATAGCTTAATTCAACGATGATCGATCGATATCCCAAAATCTACAAGTCCAACACACTTGAAACTTTCAAAAATATTAGTATATTGGAGAGAGGAGTCCCCACAAATGATCGCATGTCAAAATGAGCAAGTTTGAACGATCGGTATACATCGTTCACAAACGATCATACTATTTCAACATGAACGATCCAATTCAATGAAGATTGGTCAATATCTCACCAACCACAACTAAGAATGACACCAAACTTTGGGAGCATGGACTAGAGGCATGGGGGGCTCACAGAAACGATCACACATGCATTGGAGCACAAATGAATGATCGAAATAGGACTTGCAATTGTTCTGGTGAGCCCCTACGGATCTGGAGAGTCTCCATCCAAATTTCCAGCAAGATAGTTCACCGTCTTCACCTATAAATATAGACTTCTTTCTTTATTGAAAGGATCTTTATGCTACTTGCTGCTTTGGACTCCATCATAATCAAGTGCTATTATCATTACTTCATTGAATCAGATTTACAAGTGATCAGTTAAGCAAATTCTTTAAAGTGGACGTATGTACACAACGCCGAACCACTATAAATCCTTCTGTCTTTATTACTGCTTAATTTTGATTGCTTATATACTTATCCTTTCTGTTTAATTTTGATTATTCTTTATTTATTTCTCTACTATTCTATTCTTGAGTGTTTGTGCCCATTTTTGATCCAAACAAACAACGTGCCTGGTACCTATAACTTCTTAAGCCAAAAGCTACATATGTGGCATAATGTTACCCGAAATATCAAATCAATGCTACACACGCACAAGTAATCCAAATTGTCTTCCTCTTCCGGTGATGTTAAAACAATTAACACTTTGGGTACTTATAATATATAAACAACTTAATCGCCTTCAAGGCTTGACATCAAAATAATAGCAGTCCTCTCAAGATCATGGGTTAGATAATTCTTCTCATGAACTTTCAACTGTTGACTAATATAACAAACAACTCTACCCTTATGTATCAAAATAGTGTCCCATCCTGTACCGCAAGCATTAGTATACATAGCAACCGCCTTCGAACTATCAGGGGGTACTAAAATAGGTGTACTAGTCAACAACTCCTTTAGCTAACTAAAAGCTTGCTCACATTCCAAGTTATATGAAAAACAAAATTCTTCTTATAGTTGCCAACCAAACAGGTAAAACTTCTTATACCTACGGTATTCTTTGATACAAAAACACATATTGCCTTACTCCTTCTTTGTCCGAAATATGTTTTATCCAAATCATACCTTCCAAACTTTTTTGTGCAAAGATTCTTCAATTCAAACCATGCTTAAGCAGGAAAAACACAAAGTGGTGTTCACTCTTTACTATTACAAGAAGTTTGATCTAGTACTCTACCCTCCCAATTCAAACGCTGATTGAAAGGTTCAGTAAATCTCCATACTACCTACCTCTACCCCCAAAATTTTTAATGCTTTTGTAGTCCATAATCAAATTAGTCCTTGTAGGTTGTGCAATTATATTTATCTAACTCCAATTTAATTATTCCCATTTTAAGTTTAAGTGATAGTCATATCTTTAATTTACCTGTTAAATCAAAACCTTTGATTTTAACAATGTCTCCACAAAACTAATAAGTTTCTAAAACTATAAAACCCTCCATTCATTTTTAGCAACCGTTTTCTTTTTACAAAGATCATGACATTTTTCGTTAAATTTAAATTTTCAAAATTGGTTTAGCTTAACATAGAAAATGTACATAGAAAAACAAATCTTTCTAAAAATTTCCTTTATAAATAAGAAATTCTCACAAAATTGTATTTCTAAAGAAAATGTGGTGTTTAACTTACTATTATATTTATTTTAAAGTATGATAGAAATACTTATAAAAGACATTTTCAAGTACTAATAATTTCTTAATTATAAAAGAGATTCAAAAGCTAGGTCTTACATAATTCTTTATTTTTTTCAAAAGCTTCATTATTAAAAGCAAAGCATGCCTCAAGGGTAAGTACAACAATATGCCCAGAAGCTTTGAAGCAGTTATTGAAAATTTCTTTTTGTCAAGTTCTTTTAATTTTTCTTTTTAAACAAATTTCATAAAGTTTGCATGATCATTTTATAGAAAATCATAAACCAACTTAATCTTTTTGGAACATCAAACATCTACTATTTCTAATTTCTAGAAAACATTTCCATCGGTTTATTACTTAAATCGGAGTAGATAAAGCAACCTAATTTACACAAAACCCAATTATAGTTAATAATGATTTAAGTGCATAGGTTCCATCCTTCATTTCACAGATGGTTAACTTAAGTTTACCCTCCAATATACTATCCAACTCCAATATAGAAAACCCTCTAGCTACACATTAAATAAAAAGGAGTCTTTGCAATTACTACCAATATAAGAATAGGATTTCCACTTTAATTGGGGAGATTTTCTTTAAGTTTGTGAAGTCCTTTTATCATGCTCTCTTTTATACCTTGTCACATCACACTTTAATTATATTGGTACCAAGGTACTAATCTTCTTTACTTACCTTTAAATCTATAATTTACTTATTGCTGCTAGTTGGTATAAGAAATATTTACTAACATTTCTTTATGGGGTAAATCATAATAAATGTGAATCAAAACCACTACTAGCATTTCTTTATAGGGTAAATCATAATAAATATAAAGGGTTTATTTTTCACCTCAACTGTTATAACCTTAACATTTACTCTAACCAACAATTGTGTTCTTATATAAGGGATAAGCCAACAACTATCTTATGATTCATATGTATAAGGTGTTATGTATTAATATGCATGTTAGATAATTAAAAATATGCTCACTCAGTCAGATTAGGCGCGGTTTGTCTCTTCGCTTGCAGAAACCGGTGAAACCGTATAGGGATGTTTGCACCCGCATCTTTACTTCCTCTGAGCCATTCCCATCTAGATCACTCATTCTCACTATCTGTGATCAGGAATTATTTTCAACTTTCCTATAAACAGCATTGGCAAGAGTAAGTGATAGTGTTCTTTCTTGTTATATTTATATATAAAATATTTGGAAAACTTTTATCTATACACATATACAACTTTCAAAAGCCCATTTTGGAAAACGTTTTTAAAACCTTTTCTTAAAACACTTTTTTTAAGAACTTTGCAAGTACATTCTCTCAATATGCACTAATTCCCTAAGAAATTTTAAACCTAAGCTCTGATACCAACTGTGACAACCCGCACTTCCCGACACACTTATCCAGATCCTAGGGTAACTTTCAGACTCACATCAGTGCAAAGAAGTACAAGCTATTAGGTTTTTAAACATTATAATAACTAAGAATGTAAGGATAAAATATAATGCATTCTACAGTTTTAGATCTCACAATGGAAGAACAAAAAAATGTAAGTACTGAAAATAGACTTTTCAGAAAAAATAGTTCCAAAATACTTAATTCATATACACGATTTCTATAGTACAACATAAGTTTGATAGACATTTAATACAACAAATAACTATATGAAGAACAATGAAGAATAGTAGAACTCTGACGCTTAGCTCATTTATCTACGTATTATGCCAAATCATCTATTGCAATATCATCTTGTGGTGCGGGATATATGGAAGTGGGTCAAACAAAAGTCCAATAAATGAGTTACAACATTAACACATGGTGATCACATGAAATTGACTTCATTAATAATCTATATAACCTAGGATGTCCTATTAGTGTCCGTGAATTATTCATTTCATTTATCTAAGGGGTATAATTTTAAACACACCTATACTAACAACTTGTGAAGGCTTGTACTTAGCTCAAACAACTAATTGAACCTCTAAACAACTAATGATCGACTAATAGCTACTGGAACTATTTCAACATAAGGTTACCCCATAATTTCAACCATGGGACTACATTATAACTACACGTAACTATTCCAATATAGGTTTCCCTACAATTTCAACCTTAAGGACTATGTTTCCCAAATTACGACTACAAGTATAATATTTACACATTAAAGGAGAGCTCGCAATGCCAATTCTTTCCAAAATATCAAGGTCTGCCGCATTTGTGTCCACCTCTTAATGGTAACATAACGCCTTTATTGCACCGTGTTGTGATCCATCGACAACACAATATCACGTTGCATCTGTGAATATCAAGGAACTCACGTTAGTGTCGACCCACACATTCCATTAGGCATCATCATCAGTGTTTCACATCCACCATAGAACCTCCCGTGAGTGCAATTTGCGATAGAATTGCCCTATTCGAATATCGACCCTACTAGATAAATAACAATTATCTAGTCTCGTAACGTCCTAGCATCACCAACAGAGAGAAATAACTTCCCTACTATTTCTAACATACATGTATATATAATATACACAATATAATTTTGTTTATACTTGGGCCCTAGGTCGAGGTTGAGGTCGTGCCTAGAAAATGCTAACTGATTGATTGCTGGTCACTGGAGCGATTGACAACTTGCTGTTGACCAGCTCCAATGAGCCTGTTAACTGGTCATCATTGTTTACGTATATTTTTTTATTTCGTTGATAATCATTTGTTTGTTTATTAGCCATTAACTTCCTCGTCTCGAGTATAGTAAAATTTAGTTACAATTTAACATATAGTAAACCCTAATCATAGTTAACCTATATTTATATATTTACAGTTCATAATCACCTAAACTTCATATACATTATTTTCAATTGTAGTAAATCAATTTAACCTAGGTCTAGCATTAATAGAGTTATCAATTCATATTAAATTTGACAAAATGAGTATACTCAATGTTAATCAATTCTTAATTGATAGATGTACATTGACAAGATCTAGTTTAAAGGAATGGGATCATATTCATATAGGTTATAATCACTGTTAAGTTCCAAATCTCAATAAACAATGTTTCCAATTCAATTTAAAATGATTCTGTATCAAAATAGGGTAAAATAAAACTAATTACATGTAAATCATCTTACTAATCATGAACCCACACACCTGAAAAAGCTATCCTCTCCCTAACATGCTTAGAATCTCTCGTTTGTTATAGATTTCCTCTTGATTTGCTTTGATTTTATCTCTTCTTCAATTCCTCTAATGTAATTTTAATTTCTTTTGAAGAACTTTGGTTTAAGGAGAAAAGAAAATTTCTGACAGAGTTTGGATGTTGTCACGTACGGAAATTTTCGACTTTCGAAAATTCGACATCGATACTCACTTTATCGACTGCCGAGCAATCGAGTGCCGGAAACTCCAATAGTGAGGGTTTTAAGAAAAAGAAAAGGTAGAAGAAGAAGAAGATAGAAGAAAAAGAGAAGAAAGAAAGAAGAAGAACAACAGAACAACATCAGAAACAGAAAACAATATCAGAATCTTACACATCACAGCGGAACAATATATAATAAATAATCACTAGTCTTTTTAAAACAAAGAACTATATCAGTTTATACATACATCAATCATCAGAGTCAATATACAACAATGGATAGTTATATAAACTTGTCCTCATACAGAATACACAGCGGAATAAATAAATAAGTACGTGTAATACGTTTCGCCATCCAGCTTGCTTCCAAAGCTCTAGAATATCCTGATAACATAACTCTAGGCTGGCCGTGTGGAAATTGGTGGGCATCCAGAGTTTAGAAGGGAAACAATAAACTCCGAGTCAGTCATGGTGACTGGTGTGAGATCGTAAAACAGTTTATCTTTAAAATAAATAGCAGAGAATTTTAAAGTCAATTCGCAATGCTTTTGGAAAATGAAACTACCATAAGACCTCCCGCCACACACACAATGCAAACGCAGAATTGGAGGAGATTTCTTCTTATGATAGTCAAAGATGCTTACTACGCAAATCAAATCATTTTTGATATTATTATTAGTGCATAGTGTAGAAAACATTTCGAAAGTATAATATAAATCTTAGCCAGCATAGGTACCATTATAGTATGCTTGCTATAGCTGCCATATTAGATGGCAGGTTCTACAACTAAAACCGTACAAGGCTCGTATTGTTTCTTTGGATTTCCGACAAATGGTCAGGCTAAGGAACTTCCTTTTCCACGATGGGTACGTCCCTGGAATAGACGACCCGAGAACCTAACCGGATCTCTGCCAACACAAGGCCGGGTTACCTCTGCAAAAATAGGTAACTACTGACACGCGTATGCCATCCCCCGATCGTAACCGATCTTCCCGAGGATCCCCGATTTCCAACAAACCACAAAGTAATAATTTTGCAGCAACCACAGAGGTTAAGTATCTGGGCTCCATACCATGATACCACCTTTATCCAGAAGGAATGACATACACTAAGGGGCGCTACTCCCTAGAACCTTGCTGCATCCTTCCTGTTTCGACCATTTCCGGGGTGTGAGGCTCGACGAAGTCTCGTCCACAAAGCTACGCTTTCTACAAAGCCCTGCTTCGGGTCAAACAAAAATGATCAACCTATGATCACAAAGATATAAGATCAAACAAATGATCATATCACAAATGATCAAACACTGATCATTTCACAGCAACACTCAGTATGCCACGTTACCAAATTGGGAGTATATCGCTGATAAATTTCAACTACATAACCTCTGAGCTCGTACGTCTCAGAGAAGGGTGTTAAGCTAAAAGAATAAATTCTCCGCCACCAACAGAAATGTATTTGAAAGAAATCAGCTTTATATCTCAAATTGTAACGTCAGACACACAATCCATACAAGTCTGTTCCGGGATCGAACAGAACCGAAGGCACTTCTCACGAAGCCCTTGCATATCCGGATAAATTTCAAATCACGTCCGGACTTCCCGTCACTAAGGGTGATAAAACCTCTAAACCGGAGATCAGCCGATGTAGAGTAACTCGACGGTAATCCTTCCGTTTTCAAAAATATCCGGTCTTCAACACCGGTCTTCGAATGCAATTCATAACGACGTATCACATATTCGGAATGGGTTATACGACCCCATGGTCCTTTCCCGGCTAACCCGAATAGTGAGCGTTTATTTAAAAATAAGTATGGCATTCAAATTCATCCAATTCACAACAAATACCATATCCAAGGTAATTATTGATAGTCGGTTATTTAACTATCAATAAAGATGCGCAACATCATCAGATTCCAAATAATTTTCCCAAATTATTTATCTTCCAAAAATATCTTTACTAGATATAATTTTTCCACACTTCAAAAATAAATCAATATTTATTTTTCTAAACAGTTTCCCTTTCCTTTATAAATTCCATATTGAATTTATATTTTCAAAATATCTACTGATATACGATTTCCAAATCGATTTCAATATTCACTTTCGATTTATCTTTAAGAAGATAAATCTCAAAAACGTTCATTTCATATTGGAAAAGCAATTCCATACTTATATAAAAATAAGTAATTCACAAATCTATTTATTTTCAACACTTTGAAAATATTCGATATACTTAAATCGATATTAAGTATACATTTCATTCTTTAAGGAAATCATTAATTTTAACATCTATTTGAGTCAAAACGAATGTTGCGTAAAACATCGTTACGACGACTCGAAATCACTAGTATAGGGATTCGGATTTAAGATAGATATATAAATCCCAATACTACATAAAACATTTTCTTTCGAAAATCATTTACTATAACAACAGTGTTATAGTCCATCATTTCCTTATTTCTCGAAAACGTCTATTTCAACAATAAATGTTGAAATCTATGATTTCGATATTTTAACACGTTTTAAAACATCTTTTAAAACAATTACTTCATTTCATAATATTATCTTCCCAAAACATAACCATTTTATTAAGTAATATATTCACTGTCCAAAATCGTGAATATAGTTCGTTATCCAAATTCAACATTTATACACGTTTTGTTTAAAGGCTTATCCACTGTCCAAAATCGTGGATATAATTCCTTTAATTAACTTCTACAATTCACTTATCAAAATAAGTGATTTCGGATTCATAAACAACGTTTATAAATCACAATTTTATATTTTATAACTACTTCAACTTATAAATTCCTTTTATTATCCAATTCAATTTATAACTCAATTTTCTACCAAAAGTCCATTCTATAAGTTAAACACTTAAAATTCGTTTATTTACAAAAATCGTTCTTTTAGGACTTCACAAATCATTTATTCTGTCCTTTATAAAACCCATTTTAACATCATTTAAAACGTCTTTAAAACTCCTTTATAATTTCATCACTTTGATTTATAAAAATCAAATTTTATAAATCTTATATATAGAGCTTTCATAATAAATTCAAAAATCTCTATTTAAACTATTTAATAAATAAATCAACTTTTGTTTCAAAATTCACATTTCGGTTATATTTCACAAAAATCACAATTTTTAATAACATAAAAATTTTAACATTTGTTTATTTAAAATGAATTGATTCCAAAATTCAATAAAACGTATATTCTCAAAAATCACTTTAAAAATCCTTTTAAAGTAAAGTCGTTATTTTTAAACTTCAAAACTTGAATCTGATGATGCAACAGCACCAATTAGTCAATCACAACAACAAACATCATATATCAATATGATAACAGAATATACATCAATATCTGTAAATAAATAAATACTGGTGAGGAATCCAGTTGGATCCCTCCAACCTGTTTCCCTGCATCCACAGACGTTAGCACAATACCAATTCCACTTCGAGGTGGAATATCGCGGTATATGGGTTTTTATAATATATCCGCTTACTAACGGCGCAATAGGGTCTCATCCGCTATACGAGGCGGGAAATCATCAATCCAATATATACATATGCCAATATGTATATATTGCTATATATATAGATATATCCTACTATATCTAATATCACAATCCAAACAGACAATCAAATCAATCAATAACTGTAAAAGAAAATCCACTTTCATTTGAGTGAGAAAATCTCACCTTAGCTCTTTTAATTTGCCATCCAATTTCCATTCTTGACTCGATTTTCTTCTTGATTTATACCTTGTATAAATATTTACATAGTTCATCAATATTCGAATTAAATCGAACACTTAAATTATCGTCCTATTTATTTACTAAACCAAAATTTGATTTTTAACCAGTTTTCCTTTTAAAATTAATTTACTAGAATTTCAAATTAAACTAAATTCCCTTTTAATAAAATATTTCCTAATTACCAAAATAAATCACATAGGTTAGCAAAATAAATTTACATTCCCAGTTAAAACTCCAATTAATCCAACCTTTAATAAATTCTTCAGACAATTTTAAAACCCCTATAATTCCTTTTAAATTTTGTCTTAAGTAAAATTACTGTAATTATATTCCACTATATATTTTTGTATGGATGTATTCATATTTACATACTTTTCTTTACTGTATAAAATTTATATTATTATTTTCTTTTTCTACCTTTAAATAAATTTATAGTTCTTAAAAAATCTAGTTTTAAGTAAATATTCAACATGTTAAAATTTCCTAGAAGCTGATATATATATATACATATTGAATTTCAAAACTAAAATTTTTATTTAAGCAATGATGATTCAGATAAAAAAAATACCAGAGAAAACATCTCGGCCTTCACCATTCACTGTTCGATGCCGCCATTGACAACTTCGTGCCACCGCGACCCAGTCTTCACGCACGCGAGCGCCTCCACTTCGACTGCTCGATGCCACCGCCTTCGAGCTGAACTCGAGAGCCCACGCGACCCACCAAAACGCCTCGCGACTTCGACTTTATTGCCTCAACGCCACCAGCTCGCCGTGCTCTCCTCCCACGCGAAATCTGCTCGCGCGCCGTCATGATCGAGATCCACTCGATCGAACCCAGTTTCGATTGTCGCCTTCCCCAATTGAACGAGCCACCATCGCCCAGAGCATCGCCGCCTCCATCGTTGTCGTGCCCTAGTCACGAGCGCCTCCCCCAAAGTCGCCGTGAAACCCAATCGCGAGGCCTCCATTGATTTAAATTTTAAGAAGAAGGGGCTCGGCTGCCATTTTTATTTCGAGAGCGAGAACGAGAGTTTCGTTTGAATCTGAGAGAGAGGGGTTCGAATTGGATATGATTTTTGAACGAAGGTATGGGGTAGAAGTACGCGATTTTCTTTTGAACGAGACTTCGGCCATGCCTTTGCTCGATTATTTTCGTGATTCACTACGTGATTTAAGGAACGAACGTGCAGATATTTGACTTAATTTAAATTTCAAATTTAAATTGAATATCGATAAAATTTTAACGCGTTTATATATCGTGTGCTCACGTATCAACTTCGAAAAATACGAAAATTGAAATCCGGTAATAATTAAATATTACGGACCCAATGTAACTGCGAATTCCGAGACTGTTTGAAAAATGACTATTTTTAATTATTGATTCGAACGATTTAATTTCAAAACTGAACAAATCGTTTTCAGACTCAATTCTGAAGCTTCTGTTATCTTCAGTATTATAAATACGAATTTTAGAAGCTTTCGAAATATTTTTCTTCAGCTTAAAATTGAAGATATAAATTTTTATTCAACATTCAACAGATTAAATTTTAAAGATTAATCGCAATTTTCAAAGTTATATCGGGGATTCAAATTAAATCATCGTTCAAATATTTAAAATAAATTAAATATTCCCAATTTAATTTGTTCAAAATTCAGGGTCGTTACAGACTTCCCCCCTTAAAAGAATTTCGTTCTGAAATTACAAGTTAGGAAAAACATGTCCTTAACTCGTCTACTATTTTTCAACATCCAATAGTTTTATCAAATTTTTCAAACCAAATCTTTCTACTAAAGATTTGCTATTATTTCATCTAAATTTCCAACTTCAATTACAGATTTCAAACAACATTGTTTTACTTCAAAATTCAAATTCGAGTTTAAATTCAAATTTTAAACTTTCAAATTTTCTCAAATTTTTTAACACCCGAAATTTTCGAAAAATTTCGCCAGCGTCTCCTTTGCGCGGCTAATACGGCACGACTACAAAACGTCCCTACGGACTCTCAGATTTCAAAAAGAAAAGAAAAAGCCAAGCGGCTAGAGAAATAAGTCATCAAATCTCATATTTGAAATTCAAATACATACCTTTTGTCGAGCAATTCAAATTATCTTTGAAATCAAAGTTCCAATTTCCTTTCATAACACCTGTATATCCTACTAGCCATAATATCTAGTTACATATATTCAAACTATTTTGCAAATTCTATTACAAAATTTTCAATATCAACTGCTTATACATTTTTAGCTTACTTCACTGTTGAAGTTACATATTCATATCCATTCAATTTTACATTTCTAATCTCATTTGAATTCAATTCTCAATTTTAATTCTATTGGAATTCAATTTATCTTCAATTCCGAATATTGAATTTTATCGATTATCTTTTATTCATAACTGCACCATTTTAAATTAGTTTCAGTTACTAATCCATTTCAAATTCTAATCCACTTACAAATTCAAATCTGTTTTCAACATTCAGTTTCAATTTTATTCACTTACAATTGTAAACTTATTTATTCATTCACAATTTTATTTTCATAATTCAATTTGTATAAGTTATCAACTTAATAATATTTCACAATTATTTTTATATAGTATTCCAGAGTCTTTTCAACCTTTTCAAAATCATTTTGAAAACAATTCAAATTTATTCTTTGAATTTTCTAAAACAAAATCCAAATTTTCCAAACAACTTCTATTTAAAACAATTTAGCAGCAATTCCTCTTTTGGAAACCCGAAAATGAACATCAATGATGCCGCGGTCATCATCGAAGTTATTTTCCAGCGACCGAAAAGAGTTTAGAGCTTTTCATCTTTTCAAAACACTTTTCAAAACCTTTGAAATTAATTTTCAAATCAAAAAGATTTAAACTTTCCAAATCTCCAAAATTTTCAAATTCTTTTCAAAACATTTCCAAAAACTTCTCTGGAATTCCGTTTCATTTATAAATTCATTTACAATTAACAAATCCCATTCGTATATGAATTTATTTCTTAACTTTGGAGTTATGATTTCAATTTCTTATTCAAGTTCATATAATGATGATACATTTCAATATTATTACTTCCTAACAACCATGCAACCATATACTGTAATAATTTACAGAAAAATCATTTCTTTTATATACAAAAATAGTTTTGGGTAAAATTATTTCATTTACCCTATTTAAAACAATACTGTGTCGGTTTATCTTGTTTAGAGTTTAGAAACTCCTATCAACACAGTTAGCTAGACTGCACCGACCAGAATCCATAAACAATCAACCGATAAGTCAACACAATACAAAACAATTTCATATTCACTAACAAATACGCGCTCATATCTATTATTACACTCACACTCATTCTAGAGTACTGCTGACTCTATCTCTAACGAGTAACACCCAACAGAGCAGGGTTGTCGCTTAACCATATGCTCTGATACCAAGCTGTCACGTACGGAAATTTTCGACTTTCGAAAATTCGACATCGATACTCACTTTATCGACTGCCGAGCAATCGAGTGCCGGAAACTCCAATAGTGAGGGTTTTAAGAAAAAGAAAAGGTAGAAGAAGAAGAAGATAGAAGAAAAAGAGAAGAAAGAAAGAAGAAGAACAACAGAACAACATCAGAAACAGAAAACAATATCAGAATCTTACACATCGCAGCGGAACAATATATAATAAATAATCACTAGTCTTTTTAAAACAAAGAACTATATCAGTTTATACATACATCAATCATCAGAGTCAATATACAACAATGGACAGTTATATAAACTTGTCCTCATACAGAATACACAGCGGAATAAATAAATAAGTACGTGTAATACGTTTCGCCATCCAGCTTGCTTCCAAAGCTCTAGAATATCCTGATAACATAACTCTAGGCTGCCCGTGTGGAAATTGGTGGGCACCCAGAGTTTAGAAGGGAAACAATAAACTCCGAGTCAGTCATGGTGACTGGTGTGAGATCGTAAAACAGTTTATCTTTAAAATAAATAGCAGAGAATTTTAAAGTCAATTCGCAATGCTTTTGGAAAATGAAACTACCATAAGACCTCCCGCCACACACACAATGCAAACGCAGAATTGGAGGAGATTTCTTCTTATGATAGTCAAAGATGCTTACTATGCAAATCAAATCATTTTTGATATTATTATTAGTGCATAGTGTAGAAAACATTTCGAAAGTATAATATAAATCTTAGCCAGCATAGGTACCATTATAGTATGCTTGCTATAGCTGCCATATTAGATGGCAGGTTCTACAACTAAAACCGTACAAGGCTCGTATTGTTTCTTTGGATTTCCGACAAATGGTCAGGCTAAGGAACTTCCTTTTCCACGATGGGTACGTCCCTGGAATAGACGACCCGAGAACCTAACCGGATCTCTGCCAACACAAGGCCGGGTTACCTCTGCAAAAATAGGTAACTACTGACACGCGTATGCCATCCCCCGATCGTAACCGATCTTCCCGAGGATCCCCGATTTCCAACAAACCACAAAGTAATAATTTTGCAGCAACCACAGAGGTTAAGTATCTGGGCTCCATACCATGATACCACCTTTATCCAGAAGGAATGACATACACTAAGGGGCGCTACTCCCTAGAACCTTGCTGCATCCTTCCTGTTTCGACCATTTCCGGGGTGTGAGGCTCGACGAAGTCTCGTCCACAAAGCTACGCTTTCTACAAAGCCCTGCTTCGGGTCAAACAAAAATGATCAACCTATGATCACAAAGATATAAGATCAAACAAATGATCATATCACAAATGATCAAACACTGATCATTTCACAGCAACACTCAGTATGCCACGTTACCAAATTGGGAGTATATCGCTGATAAATTTCAACTACATAACCTCTGAGCTCGTACGTCTCAGAGAAGGGTGTTAAGCTAAAAGAATAAATTCTCCGCCACCAACAGAAATGTATTTGAAAGAAATCAGCTTTATATCTCAAATTGTAACGTCAGACACACAATCCATACAAGTCTGTTCCGGGATCGAACAGAACCGAAGGCACTTCTCACGAAGCCCTTGCATATCCGGATAAATTTCAAATCACGTCCGGACTTCCCGTCACTAAGGGTGATAAAACCTCTAAACCGGAGATCAGCCGATGTAGAGTAACTCGACGGTAATCCTTCCGTTTTCAAAAATATCCGGTCTTCAACACCGGTCTTCGAATGCAATTCATAACGACGTATCACATATTCGGAATGGGTTATACGACCCCATGGTCCTTTCCCGGCTAACCCGAATAGTGAGCGTTTATTTAAAAATAAGTATGGCATTCAAATTCATCCAATTCACAACAAATACCATATCCAAGGTAATTATTGATAGTCGGTTATTTAACTATCAATAAAGATGCGCAACATCATCAGATTCCAAATAATTTTCCCAAATTATTTATCTTCCAAAAATATCTTTACTAGATATAATTTTTCCACACTTCAAAAATAAATCAATATTTATTTTTCTAAACAGTTTCCCTTTCCTTTATAAATTCCATATTGAATTTATATTTTCAAAATATCTACTGATATACGATTTCCAAATCGATTTCAATATTCACTTTCGATTTATCTTTAAGAAGATAAATCTCAAAAACGTTCATTTCATATTGGAAAAGCAATTCCATACTTATATAAAAATAAGTAATTCACAAATCTATTTATTTTCAACACTTTGAAAATATTCGATATACTTAAATCGATATTAAGTATACATTTCATTCTTTAAGGAAATCATTAATTTTAACATCTATTTGAGTCAAAACGAATGTTGCGTAAAACATCGTTACGACGACTCGAAATCACTAGTATAGGGATTCGGATTTAAGATAGATATATAAATCCCAATACTACATAAAACATTTTCTTTCGAAAATCATTTACTATAACAACAGTGTTATAGTCCATCATTTCCTTATTTCTCGAAAACGTCTATTTCAACAATAAATGTTGAAATCTATGATTTCGATATTTTAACACGTTTTAAAACATCTTTTAAAACAATTACTTCATTTCATAATATTATCTTCCCAAAACATAACCATTTTATTAAGTAATATATTCACTGTCCAAAATCGTGAATATAGTTCGTTATCCAAATTCAACATTTATACACGTTTTGTTTAAAGGCTTATCCACTGTCCAAAATCGTGGATATAATTCCTTTAATTAACTTCTACAATTCACTTATCAAAATAAGTGATTTCGGATTCATAAACAACGTTTATAAATCACAATTTTATATTTTATAACTACTTCAACTTATAAATTCCTTTTATTATCCAATTCAATTTATAACTCAATTTTCTACCAAAAGTCCATTCTATAAGTTAAACACTTAAAATTCGTTTATTTACAAAAATCGTTCTTTTAGGACTTCACAAATCATTTATTCTGTCCTTTATAAAACCCATTTTAACATCATTTAAAACGTCTTTAAAACTCCTTTATAATTTCATCACTTTGATTTATAAAAATCAAATTTTATAAATCTTATATATAGAGCTTTCATAATAAATTCAAAAATCTCTATTTAAACTATTTAATAAATAAATCAACTTTTGTTTCAAAATTCACATTTCGGTTATATTTCACAAAAATCACAATTTTTAATAACATAAAATTTTTAACATTTGTTTATTTAAAATGAATTGATTCCAAAATTCAATAAAACGTATATTCTCAAAAATCACTTTAAAAATCCTTTTAAAGTAAAGTCGTTATTTTTAAACTTCAAAACTTGAATCTGATGATGCAACAACACCAATTAGTCAATCACAACAACAAACATCATATATCAATATGATAACAGAATATACATCAATATCTGTAAATAAATAAATACTGGTGAGGAATCCAGTTGGATCCCTCCAACCTGTTTCCCTGCATCCACAGACGTTAGCACAATACCAATTCCACTTCGAGG
The DNA here is from genome assembly GCA_030737815.1 of Allium fistulosum. Classification (NCBI taxonomy): domain Eukaryota; kingdom Viridiplantae; phylum Streptophyta; class Magnoliopsida; order Asparagales; family Amaryllidaceae; genus Allium; species Allium fistulosum. The sequence continues at coordinate 160,210,370 of CM060905.1, forward strand.
TGGAATATCGCGGTATATGGGTTTTTATAATATATCCGCTTACTAACGGCGCAATAGGGTCTCATACGCTATACGAGGCGGGAAATCATCAATCCAATATATACATATGCCAATATGTATATATTGCTATATATATAGATATATCCTACTATATCTAATATCACAATCCAAACAGACAATCAAATCAATCAATAACTGTAAAAGAAAATCCACTTTCATTTGAGTGAGAAAATCTCACCTTAGCTCTTTTAATTTGCCATCCAATTTCCATTCTTGACTCGATTTACTTCTTGATTTATACCTTGTATAAATATTTACATAGTTCATCAATATTCGAATTAAATCGAACACTTAAATTATCGTCCTATTTATTTACTTAACCAAAATTTGATTTTTAACCAGTTTTCCTTTTAAAATTAATTTACTAGAATTTCAAATTAAACTAAATTCCCTTTTAATAAAATATTTCCTAAGTACCAAAATAAATCACATAGGTTAGCAAAATAAATTTACATTCCCAGTTAAAACTCCAATTAATCCAACCTTTAATAAATTCTTCAGACAATTTTAAAACCCCTATAATTCCTTTTAAATTTTGTCTTAAGTAAAATTACTGTAATTATATTCCACTATATATTTTTGTATGGATGTATTCATATTTACATACTTTTCTTTATTGTATAAAATTTATATTATTATTTTCTTTTTCTACCTTTAAATAAATTTATAGTTCTTAAAAAATCTAGTTTTAAGTAAATATTCAACATGTTAAAATTTCCTAGAAGCTGATATATATATACATATTGAATTTCAAAACTAAAATTTTTATTTAAGCAATGATGATTCAGATAAAAAAAATACCAGAGAAAACATCTCGGCCTTCACCATTCACTGTTCGATGCCGCCATTGACAACTTCATGCCACCGCGACCCAGTCTTCACGCACGCGAGCGCCTCCACTTCGACTGCTCGATGCCACCGCCTTCGAGCTGAACTCGAGAGCCCACGCGACCCACCAAAACGCCTCGCGACTTCGACTTTATTGCCTCAACGCCACCAGCTCGCCGTGCTCTCCTCCCACGCGAAATCTGCTCGCGCGCCGTCATGATCGAGATCCACTCGATCGAACCCAGTTTCGATTGTCGCCTTCCCCAATTGAACGAGCCACCATCGCCCAGAGCATCGCCGCCTCCATCGTTGTCGTGCCCTAGTCACGAGCGCCTCCCCCAAAGTCGCCGTGAAACCCAATCGCGAGGCCTCCATTGATTTAAATTTTAAGAAGAAGGGGCTCGGCTGCCATTTTTATTTCGAGAGGGAGAATGAGAGTTTCGTTTGAATCTGAGAGAGAGGGGTTCGAATTGGATATGATTTTTGAACGAAGGTATGGGGTAGAAGTACGCGATTTTCTTTTGAACGAGACTTCGGCCATGCCTTTGCTTGATTATTTTCGTGATTCACTGCGTGATTTAAGGAACGAACGTGCAGATATTTGACTTAATTTAAATTTCAAATTTAAATTGAATATCGATAAAATTTTAACGCGTTTATATATCGTGTGCTCACGTATCAACTTCGAAAAATACGAAAATTGAAATCCGGTAATAATTAAATATTACGGACCCAATGTAACTGCGAATTCCGAGACTGTTTGAAAAATGACTATTTTTAATTATTGATTCGAACGATTTAATTTCAAAACTGAACAAATCGTTTTCAGACTCAATTCTGAAGCTTCTGTTATCTTCAGTATTATAAATACGAATTTTAGAAGCTTTCGAAATATTTTTCTTCAGCTTAAAATTGAAGATATAAATTTTTATTCAACATTCAACAGATTAAATTTTAAAGATTAATCGCAATTTTCAAAGTTATATCGGGGATTCAAATTAAATCATCGTTCAAATATTTAAAATAAATTAAATATTCCCAATTTAATTTGTTCAAAATTCAGGGTCGTTACAGACTTCCCCCCTTAAAAGAATTTCGTTCCGAAATTACAAGTTAGGAATAACATGTCCTTAACTCGTCTACTATTTTTCAACATCCAATAGTTTTATCAAAATTTTCAAACCAAATCTTTCTACTAAAGATTTGCTATTATTTCATCTAAATTTCCAACTTCAATTACAGATTTCAAACAACATTGTTTTACTTCAAAATTCAAATTCGAGTTTAAATTCAAATTTTAAACTTTCAAATTTTCTCAAAATTTTCTAACACCCGAAATTTTCGAAAAATTTCGCCAGCGTCTCCTTTGCGCGGCTAATACGGCACGACTACAAAACGTCCCTACGGACTCTCAGATTTCAAAAAGAAAAGAAAAAGCCAAGCGGCTAGAGAAATAAGTCATCAAATCTCATATTTGAAATTCAAATACATACCTTTTGTCGAGCAATTCAAATTATCTTTGAAATCAAAGTTCCAATTTCCTTTCATAACACCTGTATATCCTACTAGCCATAATATCTAGTTACATATATTCAAACTATTTTGCAAATTCTATTTCAAAATTTTCAATATCAACTGCTTATACATTTTTAGCTTACTTCACTGTTGAAGTTACATATTCATATCCATTCAATTTTACATTTCTAATCTCATTTGAATTCAATTTATCTTCAATTCCGAATATTGAATTTTATCGATTATCTTTTATTCATAACTGCACCATTTTAAATTAGTTTCAGTTACTAATCCATTTCAAATTCTAATCCACTTACAAATTCAAATCTGTTTTCAACATTCAGTTTCAATTTTATTCACTTACAATTGTAAACTTATTTATTCATTCACAATTTTATTTTCATAATTCAATTTGTATAAGTTATCAACTTAATAATATTTCACAATTATTTTTTATAGTATTCCAGAGTCTTTTCAACCTTTTCAAAATCATTTTGAAAACAATTCAAATTTATTCTTTGAATTTTCTAAAACAAAATCCAAATTTTCCAAACAACTTCTATTTAAAACAATTTAGCAGCAATTCCTCTTTTGGAAACCCGAAAATGAACATCAATGATGCCGCGGTCATCATCGAAGTTATTTTCCAGCGACCGAAAAGAGTTTAGAGCTTTTCATCTTTTCAAAACACTTTTCAAAACCTTTGAAATTAATTTTCAAATCAAAAAGATTTAAACTTTCCAAATCTCCAAAATTTTCAAATTCTTTTCAAAACATTTCCAAAAACTTCTCTGGAATTCCGTTTCATTTATAAATTCATTTACAATTAACAAATCCCATTCGTATATGAATTTATTTCTTAACTTTGGAGTTATGATTTCAATTTCTTATTCAAGTTCATATAATGATGATACATTTCAATATTATTACTTCCTAACAACCATGCAACCATATACTGTAATAATTTACAGAAAAATCATTTCTTTTATATACAAAAATAGTTTTGGGTAAAATTATTTCATTTACCCTATTTAAAACAATACTGTGTCGGTTTATCTTGTTTAGAGTTTAGAAACTCCTATCAACACAGTTAGCTAGACTGCACCGACCAGAATCCATAAACAATCAACCGATAAGTCAACACAATACAAAACAATTTCATATTCACTAACAAATACGCGCTCATATCTATTATTACACTCACACTCATTCTAGAGTACTGCTGACTCTATCTCTAACGAGTAACACCCAACAGAGCAGGGTTGTCGCTTAACCATATGCTCTGATACCAAGCTGTCACGTACGGAAATTTTCGACTTTCGAAAATTCGACATCGATACTCACTTTATCGACTGCCGAGCAATCGAGTGCCGGAAACTCCAATAGTGAGGGTTTTAAGAAAAAGAAAAGGTAGAAGAAGAAGAAGATAGAAGAAAAAGAGAAGAAAGAAAGAAGAAGAACAACAGAACAACATCAGAAACAGAAAACAATATCAGAATCTTACACATCGCAGCGGAACAATATATAATAAATAATCACTAGTCTTTTTAAAACAAAGAACTATATCAGTTTATACATACATCAATCATTAGAGTCAATATACAACAATGGACAGTTATATAAACTTGTCCTCATACAGAATACACAGCGGAATAAATAAATAAGTACGTGTAATACGTTTCGCCATCCAGCTTTCTTCCAAAGCTCTAGAATATCCTGATAACATAACTCTAGGCTGCCCGTGTGGAAATTGGTGGGCACCCAGAGTTTAGAAGGGAAACAATAAACTCCGAGTCAGTCATGGTGACTGGTGTGAGATCGTAAAACAGTTTATCTTTAAAATAAATAGCAGAGAATTTTAAAGTCAATTCGCAATGCTTTTGGAAAATGAAACTACCATAAGACCTCCCGCCACACACACAATGCAAACGCGGAATTGGAGGAGATTTCTTCTTATGATAGTCAAAGATGCTTACTACGCAAATCAAATCATTTTTGATATTATTATTAGTGCATAGTGTAGAAAACATTTCGAAAGTATAATATAAATCTTAGCCAGCATAGGTACCATTATAGTATGCTTGCTATAGCTGCCATATTAGATGGCAGGTTCTACAACTAAAACCGTACAAGGCTCGTATTGTTTCTTTGGATTTCCGACAAATGGTCAGGCTAAGGAACTTCCTTTTCCACGATGGGTACGTCCCTGGAATAGACGACCCGAGAACCTAACCGGATCTCTGCCAACACAAGGCCGGGTTACCTCTGCAAAAATAGGTAACTACTGACACGCGTATGCCATCCCCCGATCGTAACCGATCTTCCCGAGGATCCCCGATTTCCAACAAACCACAAAGTAATAATTTTGCAGCAACCACAGAGGTTAAGTATCTGGGCTCCATACCATGATACCACCTTTATCCAGAAGGAATGACATACACTAAGGGGCGCTACTCCCTAGAACCTTGCTGCATCCTTCCTGTTTCGACCATTTCCGGGGTGTGAGGCTCGACGAAGTCTCGTCCACAAAGCTACGCTTTCTACAAAGCCCTGCTTCGGGTCAAACAAAAATGATCAACCTATGATCACAAAGATATAAGATCAAACAAATGATCATATCACAAATGATCAAACACTGATCATTTCACAGCAACACTCAGTATGCCACGTTACCAAATTGGGAGTATATCGCTGATAAATTTCAACTACATAACCTCTGAGCTCGTACGTCTCAGAGAAGGGTGTTAAGCTAAAAGAATAAATTCTCCGCCACCAACAGAAATGTATTTGAAAGAAATCAGCTTTATATCTCAAATTGTAACGTCAGACACACAATCCATACAAGTCTGTTCCGGGATCGAACAGAACCGAAGGCACTTCTCACGAAGCCCTTGCATATCCGGATAAATTTCAAATCACGTCCGGACTTCCCGTCACTAAGGGTGATAAAACCTCTAAACCGGAGATCAGCCGATGTAGAGTAACTCGACGGTAATCCTTCCGTTTTCAAAAATATCCGGTCTTCAACACCGGTCTTCGAATGCAATTCATAACGACGTATCACATATTCGGAATGGGTTATACGACCCCATGGTCCTTTCCCGGCTAACCCGAATAGTGAGCGTTTATTTAAAAATAAGTATGGCATTCAAATTCATCCAATTCACAACAAATACCATATCCAAGGTAATTATTGATAGTCGGTTATTTAACTATCAATAAAGATGCGCAACATCATCAGATTCCAAATAATTTTCCCAAATTATTTATCTTCCAAAAATATCTTTACTAGATATAATTTTTCCATACTTCAAAAATAAATCAATATTTATTTTTCTAAACAGTTTCCCTTTCCTTTATAAATTCCATATTGTATTTATATTTTCAAAATATCTACTGATATACGATTTCCAAATCGATTTCAATATTCACTTTCGATTTATCTTTAAGAAGATAAATCTCAAAAACGTTCATTTCATATTGGAAAAGCAATTCCATACTTATATAAAAATAAGTAATTCACAAATCTATTTATTTTCAACACTTTGAAAATATTCGATATACTTAAATCGATATTAAGTATACATTTCATTCTTTAAGGAAATCATTAATTTTAACATCTATTTGAGTCAAAACGAATGTTGCATAAAACATCGTTACGACGACTCGAAATCACTAGTATAGGGATTCGGATTTAAGATAGATATATAAATCCCAATACTACATAAAACATTTTCTTTCAAAAATCATTTACTATAACAACAGTGTTATAGTCCATCATTTCCTTATTTCTCGAAAACGTCTATTTCAACAATAAATGTTGAAATCTATGATTTCGATATTTTAACACGTTTTAAAACATCTTTTAAAACAATTACTTCATTTCATAATATTATCTTCCCAAAACATAACCATTTTATTAAGTAATATATTCACTGTCCAAAATCGTGAATATAGTTCGTTATCCAAATTCAACATTTCTACACGTTTTGTTTAAAGGCTTATCCACTGTCCAAAATCGTGGATATAATTCCTTTAATTAACTTCTACAATTCACTTATCAAAATAAGTGATTTCGGATTCATAAACAACGTTTATAAATCACAATTTTATATTTTATAACTACTTCAACTTATAAATTCCTTTTATTATCCAATTCAATTTATAACTCAATTTTCTACCAAAAGTCCATTCTATAAGTTAAACACTTAAAATTCGTTTATTTACAAAAATCGTTCTTTTAGGACTTCACAAATCATTTATTCTGTCCTTTATAAAACCCATTTTAACATCATTTAAAACGTCTTTAAAACTCCTTTATAATTTCATCACTTTGATTTATAAAAATCAAATTTTATAAATCTTATATATAGAGCTTTCATAATAAATTCAAAAATCTCTATTTAAACTATTTAATAAATAAATCAACTTTTGTTTCAAAATTCACATTTCGGTTATATTTCACAAAAATCACAATTTTTAATAACATAAAAATTTTAACATTTGTTTATTTAAAATGAATTGATTCCAAAATTCAATAAAACGTATATTCTCAAAAATCACTTTAAAAATCCTTTTAAAGTAAAGTCGTTATTTTTAAACTTCAAAACTTGAATCTGATGATGCAACAGCACCAATTAGTCAATCACAACAACAAACATCATATATCAATATGATAACAGAATATACATCAATATCTGTAAATAAATAAATACTGGTGAGGAATCCAGTTGGATCCCTCCAACCTGTTTCCCTGCATCCACAGACGTTAGCACAATACCAATTCCACTTCGAGGTGGAATATCGCGGTATATGGGTTTTTATAATATATCCGCTTACTAACGGCGCAATAGGGTCTCATACGCTATACGAGGCGGGAAATCATCAATCCAATATATACATATGCCAATATGTATATATTGCTATATATATAGATATATCCTACTATATCTAATATCACAATCCAAACAGACAATCAAATCAATCAATAACTGTAAAAGAAAATCCACTTTCATTTGAGTGAGAAAATCTCACCTTAGCTCTTTTAATTTGCCATCCAATTTCCATTCTTGACTCGATTTACTTCTTGATTTATACCTTGTATAAATATTTACATAGTTCATCAATATTCGAATTAAATCGAACACTTAAATTATCGTCCTATTTATTTACTTAACCAAAATTTGATTTTTAACCAGTTTTCCTTTTAAAATTAATTTACTAGAATTTCAAATTAAACTAAATTCCCTTTTAATAAAATATTTCCTAAGTACCAAAATAAATCACATAGGTTAGCAAAATAAATTTACATTCCCAGTTAAAACTCCAATTAATCCAACCTTTAATAAATTCTTCAGACAATTTTAAAACCCCTATAATTCCTTTTAAATTTTGTCTTAAGTAAAATTACTGTAATTATATTCCACTATATATTTTTGTATGGATGTATTCATATTTACATACTTTTCTTTACTGTATAAAATTTATATTATTATTTTCTTTTTCTACCTTTAAATAAATTTATAGTTCTTAAAAAATCTAGTTTTAAGTAAATATTCAACATGTTAAAATTTCCTAGAAGCTGATATATATATACATATTGAATTTCAAAACTAAAATTTTTATTTAAGCAATGATGATTCAGATAAAAAAAATACCAGAGAAAACATCTCGGCCTTCACCATTCACTGTTCGATGCCGCCATCGACAACTTCGTGCCACCGCGACCCAGTCTTCACGCACGCGAGCGCCTCCACTTCGACTGCTCGATGCCACCGCCTTCGAGCTGAACTCGAGAGCCCACGCAACCCACCAAAACGCCTCGCGACTTCGACTTTATTGCCTCAACGCCACCAGCTCGCCGTGCTCTCCTCCCACGCGAAATCTGCTCGCGCGCCGTCATGATCGAGATCCACTCGATCGAACCCAGTTTCGATTGTCGCCTTCCCCAATTGAACGAGCCACCATCGCCCAGAGCATCGCCGCCTCCATCGTTGTCGTGCCCTAGTCACGAGCGCCTCCCCCAAAGTCGCCGTGAAACCCAATCGCGAGGCCTCCATTGATTTAAATTTTAAGAAGAAGGGGCTCGGCTGCCATTTTTATTTCGAGAGGGAGAACGAGAGTTTCGTTTGAATCTGAGAGAGAGGGGTTCGAATTGGATATGATTTTTGAACGAAGGTATGGGGTAGAAGTACGCGATTTTCTTTTGAACGAGACTTCGGCCATGCCTTTGCTTGATTATTTTCGTGATTCACTGCGTGATTTAAGGAACGAACGTGCAGATATTTGACTTAATTTAAATTTCAAATTTAAATTGAATATCGATAAAATTTTAACGCGTTTATATATCGTGTGCTCACGTATCAACTTCGAAAAATACGAAAATTGAAATCCGGTAATAATTAAATATTACGGACCCAATGTAACTGCGAATTCCGAGACTGTTTGAAAAATGACTATTTTTAATTATTGATTCGAACGATTTAATTTCAAAACTGAACAAATCGTTTTCAGACTCAATTCTGAAGCTTCTGTTATCTTCAGTATTATAAATACGAATTTTAGAAGCTTTCGAAATATTTTTCTTCAGCTTAAAATTGAAGATATAAATTTTTATTCAACATTCAACAGATTAAATTTTAAAGATTAATCGCAATTTTCAAAGTTATATCGGGGATTCAAATTAAATCATCGTTCAAATATTTAAAATAAATTAAATATTCCCAATTTAATTTGTTCAAAATTCAGGGTCGTTACAGACTTCCCCCCTTAAAAGAATTTCGTTCCGAAATTACAAGTTAGGAAAAACATGTCCTTAACTCGTCTACTATTTTTCAACATCCAATAGTTTTATCAAATTTTTCAAACCAAATCTTTCTACTAAAGATTTGCTATTATTTCATCTAAATTTCCAACTTCAATTACAGATTTCAAACAACATTGTTTTACTTCAAAATTCAAATTCGAGTTTAAATTCAAATTTTAAACTTTCAAATTTTCTCAAAATTTTCTAACACCCGAAATTTTCGAAAAATTTCGCCAGCGTCTCCTTTGCGCGGCTAATACGGCACGACTACAAAACGTCCCTACGGACTCTCAGATTTCAAAAAGAAAAGAAAAAGCCAAGCGGCTAGAGAAATAAGTCATCAAATCTCATATTTGAAATTCAAATACATACCTTTTGTCGAGCAATTCAAATTATCTTTGAAATCAAGGTTCCAATTTCCTTTCATAACACCTGTATATCCTACTAGCCATAATATCTAGTTACATATATTCAAACTATTTTGCAAATTCTATTTCAAAATTTTCAATATCAATTGCTTATACATTTTTAGCTTACTTCACTGTTGAAGTTACATATTCATATCCATTCAATTTTACATTTCTAATCTCATTTGAATTCAATTTATCTTCAATTCCGAATATTGAATTTTATCGATTATCTTTTATTCATAACTGCACCATTTTAAATTAGTTTCAGTTACTAATCCATTTCAAATTCTAATCCACTTACAAATTCAAATCTGTTTTCAACATTCAGTTTCAATTTTATTCACTTACAATTGTAAACTTATTTATTCATTCACAATTTTATTTTCATAATTCAATTTGTATAAGTTATCAACTTAATAATATTTCACAATTATTTTTATATAGTATTCCAGAGTCTTTTCAACCTTTTCAAAATCATTTTGAAAACAATTCAAATTTATTCTTTGAATTTTCTAAAACAAAATCCAAATTTTCCAAACAACTTCTATTTAAAACAATTTAGCAGCAATTCCTCTTTTGGAAACCCGAAAATGAACATCAATGATGCCGCGGTCATCATCGAAGTTATTTTCCAGCGACCGAAAAGAGTTTAGAGCTTTTCATCTTTTCAAAACACTTTTCAAAACCTTTGAAATTAATTTTCAAATCAAAAAGATTTAAACTTTCCAAATCTCCAAAATTTTCAAATTCTTTTCAAAACATTTCCAAAAACTTCTCTGGAATTCCGTTTCATTTATAAATTCATTTACAATTAACAAATCCCATTCGTATATGAATTTATTTCTTAACTTTGGAGTTATGATTTCAATTTCTTATTCAAGTTCATATAATGATGATACATTTCAATATTATTACTTCCTAACAACCATGCAACCATATACTGTAATAATTTACAGAAAAATCATTTCTTTTATATACAAAAATAGTTTTGGGTAAAATTATTTCATTTACCCTATTTAAAACAATACTGTGTCGGTTTATCTTGTTTAGAGTTTAGAAACTCCTATCAACACAGTTAGCTAGACTGCACCGACCAGAATCCATAAACAATCAACCGATAAGTCAACACAATACAAAACAATTTCATATTCACTAACAAATACGCGCTCATATCTATTATTACACTCACACTCATTCTAGAGTACTGCTGACTCTATCTCTAACGAGTAACACCCAACAGAGCAGGGTTGTCGCTTAACCATATGCTCTGATACCAAGCTGTCACGTACGGAAATTTTCGACTTTCGAAAATTCGACATCGATACTCACTTTATCGACTGCCGAGCAATCGAGTGCCGGAAACTCCAATAGTGAGGGTTTTAAGAAAAAGAAAAGGTAGAAGAAGAAGAAGATAGAAGAAAAAGAGAAGAAAGAAAGAAGAAGAACAACAGAACAACATCAGAAACAGAAAACAATATCAGAATCTTACACATCGCAGCGGAACAATATATAATAAATAATGACTAGTCTTTTTAAAACAAAGAACTATATCAGTTTATACATACATCAATCATCAGAGTCAATATACAACAATGGACAGTTATATAAACTTGTCCTCATACAGAATACACAGCGGAATAAATAAATAAGTACGTGTAATACGTTTCGCCATCCAGCTTGCTTCCAAAGCTCTAAAATATCCTGATAACATAACTCTAGGCTGCCCGTGTGGAAATTGGTGGGCACCCAGAGTTTAGAAGGGAAACAATAAACTCCGAGTCAGTCATGGTGACTGGTGTGAGATCGTAAAACAGTTTATCTTTAAAATAAATAGCAGAGAATTTTAAAGTCAATTCGCAATGCTTTTGGAAAATGAAACTACCATAAGACCTCCCGCCACACACACAATGCAAACGCAGAATTGGAGGAGATTTCTTCTTATGATAGTCAAAGATGCTTACTACGCAAATCAAATCATTTTTGATATTATTATTAGTGCATAGTGTAGAAAACATTTCGAAAGTATAATATAAATCTTAGCCAGCATAGGTACCATTATAGTATGCTTGCTATAGCTGCCATATTAGATGGCAGGTTCTACAACTAAAACCGTACAAGGCTTGTATTGTTTCTTTGGATTTCCGACAAATGGTCAGGCTAAGGAACTTCCTTTTCCACGATGGGTACGTCCCTGGAATAGACGACCCGAGAACCTAACCGGATCTCTGCCAACACAAGGCCGGGTTACCTCTGCAAAAATAGGTAACTACTGACACGCGTATGTCATCCCCCGATCGTAACCGATCTTCCCGAGGATCCCCGATTTCCAACAAACCACAAAGTAATAATTTTGCAGCAACCACAGAGGTTAAGTATCTGGGCTCCATACCATGATACCACCTTTATCCAGAAGGAATGACATACACTAAGGGGCGCTACTCCCTAGAACCTTGCTGCATCCTTCCTGTTTCGACCATTTCCGGGGTGTGAGGCTCGACGAAGTCTCGTCCACAAAGCTACGCTTTCTACAAAGCCCTGCTTCGGGTCAAACAAAAATGATCAACCTATGATCACAAAGATATAAGATCAAACAAATGATCATATCACAAATGATCAAACACTGATCATTTCACAGCAACACTCAGTATGCCACGTTACCAAATTAGGAGTATATCGCTGATAAATTTCAACTACATAACCTCTGAGCTCGTACGTCTCAGAGAAGGGTGTTAAGCTAAAAGAATAAATTCTCCGCCACCAACAGAAATGTATTTGAAAGAAATCAGCTTTATATCTCAAATTGTAACGTCAGACACACAATCCATACAAGTCTGTTCCGGGATCGAACAGAACCGAAGGCACTTCTCACGAAGCCCTTGCATATCCGGATAAATTTCAAATCACGTCCGGACTTCCCGTCACTAAGGGTGATAAAACCTCTAAACCGGAGATCAGCCGATGTAGAGTAACTCGATGGTAATCCTTCCGTTTTCAAAAATATCCGGTCTTCAACACCGGTCTTCGAATGCAATTCATAACGACGTATCACATATTCGGAATGGGTTATACGACCCCATGGTCCTTTCCCGGCTAACCCGAATAGTGAGCGTTTATTTAAAAATAAGTATGGCATTCAAATTCATCCAATTCACAACAAATACCATATCCAAGGTAATTATTGATAGTCGGTTATTTAACTATCAATAAAGATGCGCAACATCATCAGATTCCAAATAATTTTCCCAAATTATTTATCTTCCAAAAATATCTTTACTAGATATAATTTTTCCACACTTCAAAAATAAATCAATATTTATTTTTCTAAACAGTTTCCCTTTCCTTTATAAATTCCATATTGAATTTATATTTTCAAAATATCTACTGATATACGATTTCCAAATCGATTTCAATATTCACTTTCGATTTATCTTTAAGAAGATAAATCTCAAAAACGTTCATTTCATATTGGAAAAGCAATTCCATACTTATATAAAAATAAGTAATTCACAAATCTATTTATTTTCAACACTTTGAAAATATTCGATATACTTAAATCGATATTAAGTATACATTTCATTCTTTAAGGAAATCATTAATTTTAACATCTATTTGAGTCAAAACGAATGTTGCGTAAAACATCGTTACGACGACTCGAAATCACTAGTATAGGGATTCGGATTTAAGATAGATATATAAATCCCAATACTACATAAAACATTTTCTTTCGAAAATCATTTACTATAACAACAGTGTTATAGTCCATCATTTCCTTATTTCTCGAAAACGTCTATTTCAACAATAAATGTTGAAATCTATGATTTCGATATTTTAACACGTTTTAAAACATCTTTTAAAACAATTACTTCATTTCATAATATTATCTTCCCAAAACATAACCATTTTATTAAGTAATATATTCACTGTCCAAAATCGTGAATATAGTTCGTTATCCAAATTCAACATTTCTACACGTTTTGTTTAAAGGCTTATCCACTGTCCAAAATCGTGGATATAATTCCTTTAATTAACTTCTACAATTCACTTATCAAAATAAGTGATTTCGGATTCATAAACAACGTTTATAAATCACAATTTTATATTTTATAACTACTTCAACTTATAAATTCCTTTTATTATCCAATTCAATTTATAACTCAATTTTCTACCAAAAGTCCATTCTATAAGTTAAACACTTAAAATTCGTTTATTTACAAAAATCGTTCTTTTAGGACTTCACAAATCATTTATTCTGTCCTTTATAAAACCCATTTTAACATCATTTAAAACGTCTTTAAAACTCCTTTATAATTTCATCACTTTGATTTATAAAAATCAAATTTTATAAATCTTATATATAGAGTTTTCATAATAAATTCAAAAATCTCTATTTAAACTATTTAATAAATAAATCAACTTTTGTTTCAAAATTCACATTTCGGTTATATTTCACAAAAATCACAATTTTTAATAACATAAAAATTTTAACATTTGTTTATTTAAAATGAATTGATTCCAAAATTCAATAAAACATATATTCTCAAAAATCACTTTAAAAATCCTTTTAAAGTAAAGTCGTTATTTTTAAACTTCAAAACTTGAATCTGATGATGCAACAGCACCAATTAGTCAATCACAACAACAAACATCATATATCAATATGATAACAGAATATACATCAATATATGTAAATAAATAAATACTGGTGAGGAATCCAGTTGGATCCCTCCAACCTGTTTCCCTGCATCCACAGACGTTAGCACAATACCAATTCCACTTCGAGGTGGAATATCACGGTATATGGGTTTTTATAATATATCCGCTTACTAACGGCGCAATAGGGTCTCATACGCTATACGAGGCGGGAAATCATCAATCCAATATATACATATGCCAATATGTATATATTGCTATATATATATATATATCCTACTATATCTAATATCACAATCCAAACAGACAATCAAATCAATCAATAACTGTAAAAGAAAATCCACTTTCATTTGAGTGAGAAAATCTCACCTTAGCTCTTTTAATTTGCCATCCAATTTCCATTCTTGACTCGATTTTCTTCTTGATTTATACCTTGTATAAATATTTACATAGTTCATCAATATTCGAATTAAATCGAACACTTAAATTATCGTCCTATTTATTTACTTAACCAAAATTTGATTTTTAACCAGTTTTCCTTTTAAAATTAATTTACTAGAATTTCAAATTAAACTAAATTCCCTTTTAATAAAATATTTCCTAAGTACCAAAATAAATCACATAGGTTAGCAAAATAAATTTACATTCCCAGTTAAAACTCCAATTAATCCAACCTTTAATAAATTCTTCAGACAATTTTAAAACCTCTATAATTCTTTTTAAATTTTGTCTTAAGTAAAATTACTGTAATTATATTCCACTATATATTTTTGTATGGATGTATTCATATTTACATACTTTTCTTTACTGTATAAAATTTATATTATTATTTTCTTTTTCTACCTTTAAATAAATTTATAGTTCTTAAAAAATCTAGTTTTAAGTAAATATTCAACATGTTAAAATTTCCTAGAAGCTGATATATATATACATATTGAATTTCAAAACTAAAATTTTTATTTAAGCAATGATGATTCAGATAAAAAAAATACCAGAGAAAACATCTCGGCCTTCACCATTCACTGTTCGATGCCGCCATTGACAACTTCATGCCACCGCGACCCAGTCTTCACGCACGCGAGCGCCTCCACTTCGACTGCTCGATGCCACCGCCTTCGAGCTGAACTCGAGAGCCCATGCGACCCACCAAAACGCCTCGCGACTTCGACTTTATTGCCTCAACGCCACCAGCTCGCCGTGCTCTCCTCCCACGCGAAATCTGCTCGCGCGCCGTCATGATCGAGATCCACTCGATCGAACCCAGTTTCGATTGTCGCCTTCCCCAATTGAACGAGCCACCATCGCCCAGAGCATCGCCGCCTCCATCGTTGTCGTGCCCTAGTCACGAGCGCCTCCCCCAAAGTCGCCGTGAAACCCAATCGCGAGGCCTCCATTGATTTAAATTTTAAGAAGAAGGGGCTCGGCTGCCATTTTTATTTCGAGAGGGAGAACGAGAGTTTCGTTTGAATCTGAGAGAGAGGGGTTCGAATTGGATATGATTTTTGAACGAAGGTATGGGGTAGAAGTACGCGATTTTCTTTTGAACGAGACTTCGGCCATGCCTTTGCTCGATTATTTTTGTGATTCACTGCGTGATTTAAGGAACGAACGTGCAGATATTTGACTTAATTTAAATTTCAAATTTAAATTGAATATCGATAAAATTTTAACGCGTTTATATATCGTGTGCTCACGTATCAACTTCGAAAAATACGAAAATTGAAATCCGGTAATAATTAAATATTACGGACCCAATGGAACTGGTTTCGTCGAATTCCGAGACTGTTTGAAAAATGACTATTTTTAATTATTGATTCGAACGATTTAATTTCAAAACTGAACAAATCGTTTTCAGACTCAATTCTGAAGCTTCTGTTATCTTCAGTATTATAAATACGAATTTTAGAAGCTTTCAAAATATTTTTCTTCAGCTTAAAATTGAAGATATAAATTTTTATTCAACATTCAACAGATTAAATTTTAAAGATTAATCGCAATTTTCAAAGTTATATCGGGGATTCAAATTAAATCATCGTTCAAATATTTAAAATAAATTAAATATTCCCAATTTAATTTGTTCAAAATTCAGGGTCGTTACAGATGTACTGTAAATAAATTAGAGTTTTGACAATTAGTCTAAGGTTATATTAATAGGTGTAGGAACTCACCTCAATCGTTGATTTTTTAATATAATTAAATCTGGGCCGTTCGGCCTAGGTTTTTCATGGCCAACAGTGTCCAAGCGATCGACCACTAGTGATTGACCGGTCCAGTGTCGACTGGTTTAATTTACTTAATTTAAATTATTTCCTTCTTTATTTATATTTTTAGTTATTTTCGACTTTGAATTTTCTAACATAAATAACTTTTTCATACTAGCTCCGATTTCAAAACATTATATATGAAAATGTCCAGAAAATTGCTACGAACACAATAGTGTAGGTTTTGTAGCCGAATTCAGAAGTTTGTGAAAGTTGCATTTTTGTCCTTATTATATTTAAATTTAATTCTTTTATTATATTTTTGGTTAAATTTTCGAGGTGTTACAATTGTAATCAACCACATTGAATACATAATCTCACACTATGTTTTACTTATTTATTTCTAATGAATTAATCTCTTCAAGGTTTCGTACATTACAAATTGCAATCACACCATATAACATTTATATGTGATTAGATATGGATCAAATATCCATATTCTTGTTTTGCTTTTAGAGTTCAATGCTCATAAAGGACAATACATAATCTCGGGTAAATAAACACGTAAGTGACCAAGTTACAAATTTATTTAGTATTTGTATGATTAGGCTCTTGCATGGGGCTTAAAATTATAATATGTAAAATTTATTGGAATGTATATTTTTTATTTCTGTTTTCCAATTGTAACATCCCGTAAAATCAATCTTTATTAAATAAGTAAATTAAGAGAAATTAAATTAAAAGGGTAGAGATAAAAATGGAAATTTTATAAAATTTGGAATTTGACCCTGAAAGTTATTCGGTTGTGCTCGTGGTGAAATTCTGATCTGTTTCCATATATAATATGCTAAAAATGGAGCTTAAAAGAAGAAGTTATGAGCGTTTGAAGTTTTCGGATTTAAATTAGTTTAAACTGAATTCCAATTCAAATGGATAATTAAATTTAAAGTTTGAATTTCAAAAATTAACTGTGATTAGACTTGGGGACTAAGTAAATGATAATGTTAACTATTAACGTTAAAAGTTAATTAAGAAATGAAATAATACGCGATGGAAATAAAGATTACTGTGACGACCCGAAATTTTTGAGCATTTGAAATTGGAATATTTAATTAATTTTAAATATTCAGAGGTTAATTATTAACTTAAATTTCAAATATCGCTGTTTTGTGAGTAATTTAAATATTAAATTAAATGATGTGGAGTTGGGTAAAATGTTAAATCTGGTATTCTAAGCTAATTAAAAATATTTTGGAAGCTCGTAAAATTCATATTAATAATACTGAAGGTGATGAAACTTTTAAAATTGAATTTCAAAGCGTTTTGTTCAGTTTTGAAATTTTATTGTTTAAATTGAATTTAAAAATATCCTTCCAAGGCGCAGTCTCGGAATTCGACGAAACCAGTTCCATTGGATCCGTAATATTGTATTATTATCGGATTTTAAGTTTCGTATTTTTCGGAGTTGTTATGCGAGCATACGACACATAAACGCGTTGAAATTGTATCGAAAACAAATTAAATTTAAATAATGAAAGAGGGGCTTATCACATCAGCACGTTATCTCCTTGAATCATGCCGAAGATCACGAAATAATCGTGCAAAGCATGCCTCGTTCGATTTTAAATATCTCGTTCCCTTTCTTCCTTTATCATTAAAAATCAAAACAAGGGAAAACAATGGCTGCCAGTTCGACTTCAATAATTTCGTACCCTTTTCAAAACCCTTTCTTTTCGAGCTGTTCCCCCCAAATCTTTTTCCTTTGTCACGAATTCAAGTCGCGATCGACTATGTCCTTTTCAAAATCAATTTCGTTCACAACCAAAGGGGGATTCGCGAATGCGAGAATCGAAGGGGACTTAGCAGATGTTGGTGGCGAACGAGGTGGCTCATATTCGAGCACGCGAAGGAGTCTCTGGTTTTGGATTCGCGGCTTGGTCGCGTAAGATGGGGCACGTGCGATTTTGCCGATCGAGGTGGCGATCGAGTTCGTGCATCTGGGGGTCCTCGATGTTGAAGACGAAGGCCAGATTCGCGAGTCGCTCGCTTGAGGTTCTTCGGGGATACTAGCTTGAGATGTTATCGCGCTTTGATGGCTCGCGTGAAGGTGGCCTGAGCTCGAATCAAGCTCCACGGCGATGGGGTGGGGCGCGATCCTAGTACGCGCGTGGGATGCCAAGAAGCTCGGCATCGTATGGAGTCGGGGGCGTCTTCGATGGCCGTAGTCGAGACAGTAGGGTTCGTTTGGGCAGATCTCGTGAAGGTTGAGCTCGCGATTTCGAATTCCTGTACGTTTTCAGGTAATTTAAATATTAATACATTTAAAATTAATTTTAAGCTAGTTTAGATTTTTAATTTAATGTATTGGTATTTTTTTTCAGTAATGGTAATTTTATTTCAAAGATACATATACATGGTTTAAAACAGAAAATATGTATATATAAACATAAGATTTTAGGATATAAAAGTTTATATAAAGTTAGTGGATTCTCAAATCTGTATATAGATTTTTAGTATAGTAGTTCTAAGAAAATGAAATAAAATAAATATACTTATACACGTATTAAATTTACTATTTAGATTTAAAGTAATATATATATATAGGTGATTAACTCGATCAATTTACTTATAAGATTATTTTAGTTACTAGGAATTATTCATCTTAAGAAAATGGGTTAAAATTTATTATTAAGTAATCTAAGAAGTAATTGATTGTTTAGGGTAACTAATTAAATGGTAATTAACTGTTGACTATTTCGAATATTGATAAGTCATATAATGTTATTCAAGGTCTAAAATTTATGGAGGAATTGGCAAGATGGATCGGATTGCTAATATAAGGGGCAAAGGTGAGTTAATCTCACTCAGCTGAATTTTATTTTAAATTCAAATGGTTAAATTTAAATAATTGATTGAATGCTTGAATTGGTTTGATGTGCTATAGTATATATAGTAGTATATAGCGATATATACATATTGGCATATGTATATATTGGAGTTGTTGATATTCCCGCATTATATAGCGGATGAGACCCTATGCGCCGCATAATAGCGGATGATATTTTATAAAACCCATATACCGCGATATTCCACCTCGAAGTGGAATTGGTATTGTGCTAACATCTGTGGATGCAGGGAAACAGGTTGGAGGGATCCAACTGGATTCCTCAAAATATTTAATTTTGTTAAATATTCTGTGATATGATTGTTGATATCCTGTGATGAATTATATGGATAATTGGATGTTATGGTTTGGCTGGACTGATTTGGATGTGCTGAGTTACCAGAATCTCTAGAATGGAATTTTTGAAAGAAATAAAAGAGTAAATTTTTAAGTAAAATAATTATAAAGAGTTTGGAATAAATTTGAGAATGAATCTGATTAAGAATAAAAGTGATTCCCAAAATTCTAATAAATATGGAAAGGAGGAATTTTGAATAAACAGAGAAATATTGAATTTAAAGAAAACTTATGTGATATTATTTAAAAGAATAAATAATTTATTTTAATTCAATGTTTAAATGTAATTAAAAAGAAAGAAGGAATTTGGGAAATGTGAAACTTGTGTTTCAGTTTAAAATTTTTAAATCATAATGAGAAATAAAATCTAGAAGTTAATGAGTTTGGAAATAAATGGATTAAGTAAGGAAATTTATTTCAAAGTAAAATAAATTGGAAAATCAATTGTAAATTGATTTAAATATTTTGGGATTTGAAATTTAAAGAGAAATGAGATTTTGGAGATATAAACTGGGTTTATAAAGTGAAATGGAATATCAGAGGATATTTGAAACATAAATTCAAGGTGGGAATTTATAAAAGGAATATGGATTGGTTTAATAATAAGTGTTGATTTATGTTTAAAGGATGTGAAGAGAAGTGTATTTCTCTGGATAGCCAAGTACGTTTTTCCAAGGCAATTTTAAATATAAGTTAAAAGTTTTAATATGTTTTAAAAAGCATATTTTAGAAAATTGATTATTTCTAAATGTTAAAGCCTAAAGTAGTATTTTCAAAAATCTATTATTGTAGTAATTATATAAAAGTGATTTGGTATTATGTTTTTAAAGAGAGAAATTTAGTTTATATTTATAAATGGTTTTATTTTAAAGTATATGTTTTAGTAAAGTATTAAAGTGGTTTTAAATTTCAATATTATAAAGTATATTTATAATAAAGTGCTTTTAAATTATTTTTAAATCTAAAGTATTTTGTACTTGGTGTTTCAGAGAAATAAATATTTGGGGAAATGTATTTCGTAAGCGGAAACTGTTTGAAATTGTTTTCAAAAGGAGTTTGAAAATAGAAATATATCTTGGAAAGATATTTGGGCAAATAAATAATGTGGGAAATTATTTATTGTGTGATGGTTGCTTGTGGATGTTAATTGATAGTTAAATAACCGACTATCAATATTGGCCAATGCGCTGATCGTTTCGAAGAGACCGGGATCGAGTTTCCGTATACCGGGATTCTAGGTCTGGAGACTCGAATACCACTTCGATCCGGTTTGTACGTTTCGTGGAACGTGTTCGAAGTCGAAGATGGAGCAGTGAAGTGCAAGGGCTAGTCGCTACGAATCCTGAGGATATTTCCAAAATGGATGTAGTAGGAATAGTGCCTTCGGTTCCGTTCGAACCCGGGACGGACTTGTATGGACGAATGCTTTCGTGACATCGTCAGGTGGACGATGGGCATTCTAAGTGATATGTTCTGAAAAGGTATCGTTTAGCCTTGAGCCTCATCAACCGGGAATGACTGAAAATAAGGGGTTATGCAGCAAGGCTTCGTGGGTAGCCCCCACTTGAGAGTAAAGTCATCCCTGTCTAGATGTCCCTTTTTATTTCGGCTTAGTGGTGCGGTTGCTGATCCCAACCGTGGGGTGATTTTATTTGGAATTATTCAGTAAGGGATGATTCCGGCCTTGTGTTGCAGGGGAGCGGGCGTACTCCTCGGTACTGTGATCTAGGCCACGTACTGTGACAGGTGGTACCCCAGTGCCTAGTCATTCGTTGGAAATCCATTCTCCCTACGTGCCTGTACGGTTTTGATTGTGCCCAACAATTGTTGAAATGTGAGATGCAAGCATTTCAGCTAGATTCTAGTTTACTTTCTATAGACACTATTATAATATCAGAGGATTTTGATATAAAGTGTTTTAGCTATCGTAAGGTAAAAACCCGACATGTTTATTTGTGTCGTGGTCTTACGAGATGCTTTTGATTTCAAAGGATTTTTGAAACTTTAATAATCAATTTGAGTGTGATTTTCTCACGCTGGTTTTCCAGACTGACTCGGGTATTGTTTTATATGATGCTCGGGTCAGACCGAGATAAACAGGTTTAGGATATGATGCTGTGGAGCTCAGGAGACGAGCTGGATGACGATACGTACTCCCGTACTTGCTATATATTTTCCGCTGCGTATTCAGTTGTATGTTATGGATGTTGATGTACTCTGATGATGTATTCTGATGATGAATTGTATAAACAGATATAGTTTTTGATTTGTGTAAAGATCTGTTGATATATATATTATATTTTATTCCGCTGCGATGGTTAGATTCTGATGTTGTTTTCTATTTTTCTTCTTCTACCTCTTCTTCTTAACTAAAATGGTTCGATTTTCCGGGGTCTGGAAACTCGGGTTGTTACAATTACGTTCCCAAATTTAATGGAGAGGTCGACCCCTAATGGTCGACCGGTGGTATAGGGGTGGTCGATCGCTCCTATTCAGTGGGAGTACGGTTTTTAGCTAATGAATGTTCCATATTTATCCGTTTTTAGCCTAGTTTCATCATATGGTTCTGGTGCATTTCGACCTCCATAAATAAGACCCTAGACCCCTTACTTTTATTCACAAATATTTTAAGAACTTCAGTGAAGCTCTATCAGTTCATCTCTTCTTAGATTCAGAAACACTATTAGGATTTCAGGTAAGAACCCTATATACCTATCTTAATTTAATTTCTAAACCTATTTAGCTCTAACCTTTCTAAATTAATACACATACACACACATACAAATCTTTTGTTGTATATATCAAAAAGAAAAGATCTGAAGGAGATTATAATGGATGTTGCAAATACAAAGAGAAGCAAAGATAAGGACCAACTATGAGTGGAAATCTTAGTTTTTCTATTTTAGTGGTTAAATAGTATAGTTTGGAATTGATATATGCCTTGGGAGTTTTGGATTATGGAACCATCATATTAAAAATCCCCAAAATTACTCCAAAGTGAAATGTCAATTCTTAGGATTGGAATCTTAATTTTTTATGTTAAAATAATGGAGTTGTGTATTTTTTGGCAGTTTGTATATTCTACCTTCTATTCCACTTCTTGTTCTTTTCTCTAGATCTAATTAAAGGATTTAATTAAGAAATGGTGTATAAAGCATGAATCTTTATTACACTACCTATTTCTATGAAATTTAATATAATTTCCCTTTTCCAAATTCATATAAAAGAAGTTGAATAGAGCGTAGAATTGATTAAATTGTAAGTGTCCATTTTTGGTTTATTCTGTTGTTTTAATATGAGATAAGTCGAATTTAGATTCTATATACAAGTCTATTTATTGCAATTTTGGATATGAGTATTGGATCCTTGTTATGGATATTTGAATTCCTTGTTATGGATATTAGAATTTGGACATTATTGGTCAAATGAGAAAAAAGGAAAGACTTTTATTGTTATGGTTAAAAAGGAATTGACATTTAACGTTAGTTACGGCGTAATCTCCGCACACATAGAATAAAAAGTGTGTATTTATTTATACATTAATTAGCGTAATAAACAATAATTATAACGTATAATTGCATAGTTAATTAGGTAATAATTATCATTAAATCCTCGTAGGGAAAGTAATTAATATTTTAAGGCGTAATAATGAAGATTCCTTATAAAGCCTTAATTACGGAACGGTGAGATGACACGAGGTTAGTCCTAAATTCTATAGGATAAATCTGCCCCGCTAATCTGGCTTCTAGTTCATACAAATAGTCGAACTAATGTAAGACGTCATTATGAATAGGGTCATAATACGAAAGTCCTACTTCGAGGTCTTAAGGTATTAGGTGGTTGTTTGAGGGCCCGCCTCTTTTCCTCAAATGAAATAGTAAATGGCCAAGGGGCTAGTCATTAGGCACGGCAGGTGGTATCTCAATAGGGGTCCTCTTCGAGATAAGGTATTAAGTGATTGATTGAGGAACCACCTTTCCATAAAGAAGTATTAAGTGGCTCAAGAGATTCCATGCGATGTCAGCTAGACAGTCACCATTAAGGAGTCCGTTTTGGGAATAGGTATTATATGATGGGGTATGACTTAATTGAAGTCTTATATGACCAGAATCTGCCTATTTTCCAATAAAAGGTAATAAATGACTTAGGTACTATCTCTTGTATTGTTAGACATTTATGACATTAGTTATGGGTTATAGGATTAGAAACCTTCTTCAGGAATGGTAGGTTTATTGAGAACCCGCCTCCTTTCCTTATATGAAGTATTAAATGGTTTGATCACGTAAGAAATATTCTTATTTAAATTATTCTGCCCAAGTATTGAAATAGTAAGCCTCGAGATTTCTATTCACCAAACACTTATTGTTCCGTCTCGCTCCTCATTACAACACATGTTAGAGAAGGAGTTGGTGATGCTTGAAGATGGCGAGAGTGAAGCTTGTGGCAGTTACTATCTATCCTTTTGTGTTATTTTCTATTGATTTGCAATATTTTACATTATGTAATGTTTTATGACATTTGAAATGATCTGAAATAAATGGGTACTATTACTATTATTATATTATCCCTTTCGCTGTGAGTTCTGAAAGAACAAATAGATAGCCATGTTTTGTTATTTTTACCAACCAACGGCCAGCTTTAGAATAGGTCTAAGTTTCGATGGGCCTTTTTTGCTTTGGAATTTAGGCCTATTTCAGAGCGGGTTACATTTGGTATCAGAGCTTAGGTTACGTGATAATGGGGAAAAGTATACGTATGAGTGGTGCATTTATTATTTTTTAAAATGTTTTTAAATAACCTTACTATATATACACACTTATTTTGAGTTTACGCCTGTCTCTATAAATTTCGACTATAAAAGTAGTTGCTACCATATTCCAAAAGGGTGGACGAAGTAACTATGAGTTGGAATAATAAATAGAGTTGAATTTATACTCCTTTGTTGGACTTAGACTTCCTTATCATTGTGGATCCTATAAGCATATTAAATAATAGGGATAGGAATCGTAAAAGGAAAATACTAAATCCAAAATTTAATAGGTAACAAATGAGCAATAAGCGAGGAGTTACAAGAGATGAAATAGATTAATGAGGCCATTAAGGTAATTATGGGAAGATAAGGAAGAAGTTAAATAGGTAACATTGAATAAGCAAATAAATATATTTAGGAAACGTCCGTTAAGATAATAACCATTTAATACAAACAAAGTGACATTTATGAGAGTAGTAAATACAAATGTTAGGTATAGTTAGATGTCACAAGGCACGGTATTTGTAAACGTACAGAAATAAGGAATATAATAGTGAAAAAAACTTCCATAAGAAGGTGTATATTAATCACCATAAGAAGATAATTAAATCGAGTTCAAAGGGAAGAATAATCAAAGCCAAATTTCGAAATCCTACTTATTGTAAAAGAAAGTGGTAAAAAGATCTTTGAAAACTCATTGAAAGTTTTGAATGTGCTTTTTCAAAAGATTATTAAGTAAAGATCTTATGCATCATAAGTTGGAAGATTTTGAAAGAGAACGGTGAATGATTTTTATAAAAAGAGAAGGTTTTTCTTTGTTAAATTCTCAATTTTAAAATTTGTATAATTAAAAGTTTTCAACTTTTGGATTCTTCATTTTTGGATTCATCTATTTTTTTCGATTTCTTCTACTTTATGTGACGACCCAACTTTTTCGACCCTTAGAAATCAACACTAATACATCCATGGTATATATGTGCCGCAATCCCAAGTGTCAGAAAGATAGATTGTCAAGGGTAGAAAAGAAAAGGAAGAAAGAGCAGAATCTTACTTGAATGGAATAACATATATTCTTTCATTATAAAATCTTTACAGCGGAAAATCTTTTAAAACATATATCAAAGTCTAACCTAGATTTAGCTTGGACAATTATAATACACTTGTTGTAACATCCCTAATTTTGATAACATTATTCAGAAGATTTAATTAGATAGATTAAGTAGAATAATGATGATAAGGGAATTCAGATTTAAATAAACTATATAATGGGTCGTGCTTAATAATAAATTTTAATGGGCTTAAATGGGTTTATAGGCTAATTAAACTACACATGGGCATATTAGTAAATAGCTATTATATTGAACACGGCTATACACTTCTTACCCTTGCCTATTCATGTTTCTTTTCTGAACTCCACAAACGCAAAATCTAAAACCTAAGAGCCGGCCATTACCAAGGAAGAAAAAGAGGAAAAATTCAATCTAAAGCTAAGGATCAAAGCTAAGAAGGATTAATCAACAACCAATCTCAAATTCCTTATCATATCTAAGGTGAATAATAATTCTATACCATCTCTATTTTATTCTATGATTATGTGTTTTTGGATTTATGATTATATTCAGTTTTATAATGATATTGATGATGATATGCTTGAATTTTGTTATATTCAAATTATTTTAATTCATATACCTATGAATTAACACAGTTTTAAGGGAGAACCAAGGGTTCATGATTTCCGAAGGCCATGGAAATTTTTTATGTTAAGCAAAACATGATTTTGAAGGTGGGTTTTAATTTTCAGAATTTTCCAAGCTATGGAAATTTTAATATGAATTTTTAATGAAAAATATATTGGGTTTAAAAATTTATTTGAATATTTCAAGAAGAAATTAGGTCTGAATTTTTAGTATGTTTGATTACATCAAGAAATTGAATTTCTGTAATTTTGGAGGATTTTTCCCAATCGATTTATTAGAGAAAATAAATTATTTTAAAAGAAGGGCTTTTCTGCAAATGTTGGTTTTGTAATATGGAAAGGTTTTAATGTTAAAATCCTTTAATTTGGATCTGATTAATTGCGGAAGTTTTGAATGAAAAGTATTTGAAAAGTTAAGCAGAACCAATCAAAGGCTTATAAATAGGAAGAAGTTACAAAATAATCACTAAAAGTTGCTACATTTCAGCCTTTAATTCAGAAAAAGGTGTTACGCCTCTAATAGTAAGCACCTTTCGACTCTATTGGTTCCGCTTCGTCCCAATCGAAACCTACATAATTGAAACCCATGTAGTCGAAACCAATACACAAGGTATCACTTGGATGGTATGCAAAAGATTGGAAGGAGGGCGGAAGCTTTGGTGTCGGAAGTGATACTTCCGATGGGGTTGAAATCCTGCTTTATTTTCAAAAGATAAGTTCTTGCCTTGTTTACTTAAAGCTTTCGACATAATCGAAACACATGCTTTCGAAAAGTTTTTCAAAATAGCTTTCGAAGAAGGTTGCTATACTATGTAAGAAGTTAGCTTTCGAAGGGACACTTTTTCTTTAGGGACAGTTTGGCACAGGTCCCTAATAACTTTCAAAGTACACAAAAACCCCAGTAAAAAAAAGTTTGTAAATTAGGTCCCTAGAATTAAGTTACCGAATAATGGCATACACTTATGCAATTATTCAGTGAATAATTGCAGACATTTATGCAATTATATTAAAAAATTGTAGACATTTTCACAATTATTCACTGAAAATTTGCGGAAATTTCCGCAATTTTTTCAAAATTTTGCGGAAATTTCCACAATTATTCATCAAAAAAATTGCGGAAATTTTCGCAATTATTCACCGAAAAAATTGCATAAATTTATGCAACTTTTGGATATAATTGCATAAATGTCTGCAATTATTCAATGAATAATTGCATAACTATATGCAATTACTTAGTAACTTAAATCTAGGGACCTAATTTACATACTTTTTTTTATTGGGGTTTTTGTGTATTTTGAAACTTATTAGGGACATGAGCCTAATATTCACTTTTCTTTAAATAAGGGCTTTCGACAAGATTGGTTTCGACCAAGTCGAAACCCAGTCGTAAAATTTACCTCTTGACTACATTGAAGCATGCAATGCTTTCGACGGGTTATTCTTGTTTTGTTTAAGTTAAGCCTTTTTTTGGAATGCTTTCGAAAGGGGTTGTGGGTTTCGAAGGTAATGGAGTCGAAAGGGGGTTTCAACTCTATCCTTCAAAGTTTTAATTTAAAGGATTATGCTTTCGACTAGATGGTTCCGACACCATCCACTTTTCCCTCCAAACAATTTTATAATTGGTTTCGAAAGAGATACTTTCGTATATAACCACTTTGACCTAAATGATGTTTTTAAAGAGTAAACCCAATTCTTTTAAAAGGGATACTTTCATTTGTTTCAAAACTATGTTTAAAGGACGTTTTGACACCCTTGAAATGTATATTTGGTTTTGAAAGAGAATATTTATCAAAGGCTTCGAAAGGTATGTTTATTATATTTTAAAAAGAAGTTTTTGCGTTCAAAGGAGGTCATCCAGAGGTTTCGAAAGTGATGTTTTAAATTTCAAAACAAATAACCCACTCTCACTTTTAAAAAAGAAACACCATGGCATAAATAAAGATTTTGGAAGTACTACTTCTTTATATACTTATTCGCATTATTATTAACCCATGAATGTATGTTGGGGGAAGGGCAGAATAACCAGTTAGGTTAACCCAATAGTGAATATAAATAAGGAATGTTAAAACCTTAAAACTAAATATATTAGCAGGGGCCAATAGGTTTACAGTAAGCCCATGAAATCTGTATATAACTAATGATATTGGTAGGGGCCAATAGGTTCATAGTCAGCCCATGAAAACTATGATTTGATACTGGTAGGAGCCAGTAGGTTTGTGGTTAGCCCATGAAAACTATATTTGGATTAAGAGGACAGTCGGTCCATAGGTTCCTAGTTAGCCCATGAAAACTAGGATAAGAGAAAAGATATTGGAGTTACCAATAGGTTCTTAGTGATTCCATAAAAACTATGAAAGTGGACAGATAATCCATAAGCATTTAACAGGTTAATAGTAACCCTTGAAACTATCATTGAGACAGCTAGTCAGAAGGAATGGGGATGGGTAATCCAGATTATTTACTTGTTTTGCATATCATCATAATATTTTGAAATACTATGTTCTTAACCGTTGTGGATGCAGGAGCACAGTATATGTTTTAGGATGCTAGTGAGGGGAAACCCGTTCCGCTAAGCGGCGTGGTCTCGCTAGATTTCCAAATGAATTGAGATGATAGATTATTATTCATACCAGACTTTATGTCTCACTTGAAGTTATTGTTTTCCCCTTAAACTCTCAGGTACTCAATTGATTTTGAGTAGGTTGAGAGTCAAGGTTTCCAGGTGTTCTTTAGGCTAATAAAGCTTCCGAAGACATGCAGGAGGCAAGCTTGTTATTAGAGTTCTTTTATTCCGTTGTGTGTTTGATTGTAAAGGCAAATTGTTTAGTGCCTTATTATATACACTCTGATCAACCAAGGGGCATCTTCATATGTTGCTCTTGGCGTATTTTGTATTAATTATATGTTATCTAAATGTGGTCTATGAACTAGGATTATGTAGTTAATTTGGAATATTTTGAAATGGAATGTGGAATTTGTTTGATGTTTAAATTTTTTCCATATTCTTATGATCTGTGCATCAATGTATCTAGCACCACCGTATTTTTTCATCGAGGATCAATAACTATGGATGACTGCAGCATCCATAGCCGTTAGTTTTGGGCCTCCCAATAGGAGAATGTTACACGTGTCCTTACATTTGTTGAAAAACAAACAACACACAATGCAGTGGAAAATAAGATACGTCCAAACATTGATGTAGATCTCCAGCTCTTCTTTGGAAATTCCAAGCATCTTCATCTAATCCTTAAACTACTCAGATCTGACTCGAATATAAAAGTACCCGGATCAGTTTGGAAAACCAGCATGAGAAACACAAATCTTAAATGGCGATATCATACATCAGAGATTGGCGACAAAAACCTTTTGGAAAGAGAAAGTATCTTATAAGACCACGCCGCACATAAACACAGACGAGTTTTTACCTTATGCTAACTAAAACAATTTTATCAAATCATTTGATATTATTTTTTAATGACATTCTTTGAAAAAACTTTCCAAGTAAACATATTCAAATAGCCGAAATTTTTACCATTATTGAATTCCAGCATACTAGGCTCTACAATCAAAATTGCAGGCATGTATTTGAGAATGGATTTCCAACAAATGATCATGTAATGGACTACCTTCCAGCAGTACATCTCTAGAGGAATGTAACGGGGACCAACTGATGGTCCTCTACCAACATAAGACCGACCTACCTCTAACTAGATAGTACCGAATATGTCATCACCCTGGTCATTACCGACCTATTCGAGAGCTCTTTTCTCATACACCACATTAATTTAAAACCCGACGTCATAGCGGGAATGAATATATCTGTTATCCCGCATTTTGGTCAAAGCCGGAATATCAAACAAATCGACAGGAAAGGATGGATATCAGGATTGGAAGTCGATTGGAAACAAGGCTGCAATGGATATCGTCAGAAGTTGGCCGAGCTCCGATCAGGACGGAATCGATTGGAGATGATGATGAGGACTAGGAGAGGCTACGTTTCAAGTTTCAGGTTAATCGGAGTTCGTATGCTCAAAATATGGATAGGTCAGATTATGTGAAAACAGGTTTGTTGGTTCGAATCGATGGAACTTCGTATCGATAGATGTTGGTTCGAATCGATGGAACTTCGTATCGATAGATGTTGGTTCGAATCGATGGAACTTCGTATCGATAAGATGGTGAAGGATGACAGCATGTTCGTATCGATCAGGTAGGAAAGCTAGGTGGATTTCGACTCGATGGTGACACACCCAGATCGGTAGGAAAGCACGTAGAGGTTTGTTCGAATCGATACGTTTCGTATCGATAAAGATGGATTCATGTTACAGGCTTCGTATCTATATAGTTCGTATCGGAAGGGAGGCGAGGAGTAACGATGCAGTTCGTATCGATCCATGTTAAAATCGATACGAAGGACTCACATACTGATCGATTCGAAGAAGATCAGAGGCATACGAGAAGGATACGTTAGGAGACGACTTCGTGGATACGAAGTCGTGGATACAAAGTTGTGGATACGAACGAAACAGATTTTATGGATGCGAAGCAATGGATTCGAAGCACGCTACGGCTATAGATGGATGTGGACTGGGCACGAGGTATGGATGCGAGCGCATATCCAGGAAGGAAGCGTTCAACTCGTAGAAAAAGGAGGATCAACTCGAAGATTGCGCGACACATCACAACGAGGGCGCGTGCCATGATCGATTCGAAAGAATCGATTCGAAGGAGATCGATTCGAACGACATGCACAGCCAAAAAACGTCATCTTGGATCGATCATAACTTGAGATTTACAAGTCCAAATGCTATGAAATTTTCACAGTAGCTTGAGCACATGTTGAAGAATGTTCATGCCAAATTTCAGCTCGATTGGACAATTTCTTGATCGATTCGAACGTAGCTTCGAATCGATCCCAAAGTGGGCCCGGATTTCCAGAAAGCGGGCATGTGGGCCCCCTCACGTGCAAGAACTGGTCTCCCTTTAGTTTAGGCGAAATATCAGCCTCCGGCACCTATAAATAGACCCCAGATCATTCAGAAAAGGGGTCGGACAATTTTGAGAGCTAAAGAGCGCCCAGACTCTGCCAGATTTACTCCAGATCACCATTGCTGCCTTAGATTCAGATTATAATCATAAAATCCGTTGTACTACGCAATAGGAAATTGTAATCTTCAAGCATCGATCAATAAAAGATAAAAAACTTTGGAGTGGACGTAGGCCGGAGATAGCCGAACCACTATAAATCTCGTGTTTTGTTCATTATTTCTGGATTGTTGTTTGTTGTTTGTTTAGATCTGAGATTTGTGTTTGAATATTGCTGATTTGTATTCATATACTGGTGCTTTCACAACATTCGGGGTTTGTGACCATTTTTGGCGCAAACACTTTGGTGCTTTCACTGAGAAGAACTAGCACCCGCTACACCAAATTCAAAGTTTAGATTTGAAAGACAATGACTCGACAAACAAGTAGAAGACAAAGAGCTGAGAGAAGCCAACAAGGAGGAAGTCAAGAGGCATCCTCCGGAGCTGGAGAAGGACAAGCTTCGATTTACATTACCAGAGACGAGATGGAAGCTATGGCGAATTCATTACACGAGAGGTTGCTGAAGAGTCAACAGGATATGATGCAGACTTTCTTCGAGCAGATGAGAGCTGCAGGAACACAGAACATTGGACCAACTACAGCGACTGCAAATGTGGAACAAGGAACTAGGGTTGCGGAACCTAATGTAGGACAGAATACAGAACCGGAAGGCAATCAACAAGGGCTTGGGGGCAGGCCCGCAGGATCCAACGCAGAAGGACCTTTGGAAGGGGTTCAACAGGCTAGATCCAACGTTGTGGCCAATGAGCAACATGAAGAATATGTGCCGGAGTTCCCTCGGGAGCATGGGGGGCAGCCCCTAATAGGCAACGCTGGATTGATGGAAATCATTAGGAAGACTATGCATGGAGGTTCGACCAATAGAGACTTGGAAGGAGTGAATAGGAGTCCGTTCGCTCGGGAAATCAGGATAGCTCAAAATCCACCTAAGTTCAAGTTACCTAGCGTGGAAGCATATAATGGCAAGGCTGATCCAACTGATCATTTGATGAGATACACTAGACACATGGAAGTGCTGGGGGCATCGGAGGAAGTGATGGCCAGATGTTTCCCTTTATACTTGACAGACCTAGCGGCAATGTGGTTTAGGCAGCTGGAGGAAGGATCTATCAGGAATTGGAGGGAATTGGTGGACAGGTTTTTAGGACAGTTTCGGGTTCATATCAAAAGACCTAAGAACGTGATGACGTTAACATCGATAAAGCAAAGAACGGATGAATCGCTTAGAGCATTTTTAACTCGATTTAATGCGGCGGTTTCTTCGGTGGATCGGCCGGATCCATCGATGGTTTTGATGGCGGTAGTGTCGGGAATCAGAGAGGATTCAGATTTTAAGGTATCTTTAGTACGAGACCCACCACTGGATCTCGGGGAATTCTTCCATGAAGCTGAAAGGTTCCTTCGGCAAGAAGATGCATGTATGGACTTAAAGTTAAAGGAGGTGAATGTGACTGGGGGTGGAGGACCATCCAACGGAAGCTCGGATAAAGATAAAGGAAAAAGGAAGCTGGATGACGATTCAGGAAAAACCAGGAAGCAATGGAAGGATCCAAAGTTTTCCACATACACAGAATTAAACGAGACGCAGGAGCGGATATACATGGAAACTCGGAATCGCCTTCCTTACCGGAGGCCGGCTAGGAGAGAACCTTCCGAGCGGGAGAGGGCATCAGGAAAGCATTGTCTCTTCCACGATTTGGACGGGCATGATACCAATAGCTGTAGGCACCTAAAGGACATAGTTGAGGAGCATGTGAGGAATGGACAGTTGAGGCAGTATGTTGGGGCTCGGAATGCAGCGGTAGAGCAGGAGCAACCACCGTCTACCTCAAACCATGAGGATATGAGGCACAGGAATAATGGTCGATTGATCATCAATTGATCAGGATAATATGAAATAAGTAACAAACCATTGGCGAGCAACCGAGTCATTTACACATGTATGGGGACGGAGATATCCCCTAGGCATGCTCTGAGTGATGATAAACCGCAAAGCCATGGTTTGCGAAATCTGTCTTTTGTTTTTGGATTGGACACTTAGTTTTCTGGTTTGGTTTTTGGAGTTTGGATGGAACTCCTGATTTTGCTTGCTTTTCTGGTTTTGGCATTCATTCGGATGATTGTTATCCGTTTTGGATGATGATTTTGATTTTTAGTTTTCCGATTTAATTCGGATTTTGGATTGGATTTTTGATTGGATTCTTTTTGGTTTTCGATAAACGGTCGTCAGGTATGGATTATGCCTGGCAAGGGGTGAGTCTTTTTGCCCAAACGTGGTAAATTGACTCATTCAGGTCGTCGAGTATGGACTATGCTCGACAAGGGTCCGGAGTGACCAGGATTCGGCCTAGGACTTAGGCCCCCTATTATCGATTATTATTAAAGGTCGTCGAGTATGGACTATGCTCGGCAAGGGTCCGGAGCGACCAGGATTCGGCTTAGGACTTAAGCCACGGCATTACTTACGTCCAGGGACACTGGACCACGGTCGTCAAGTGTGGATTGCGCTTGGCAAGAACCCGGAGAGGTTATCTCAACGTCCAGGGACACTGGACCACGGTCGTCAAGTGTGGATTGCGCTTGACAAGAACCCGGAGAGGTTATCTCAACGTCCAGGGACACTGGACCACGGTCATCAGATGTGGATTGCGCTTGGCAAGAGCCCAGAGAGGTTATGGATTTGGATATCGACCTGTAGAGGTCTTGGATTCGGTTATTGGCTATTGGATAAGGATGGATTAGGATTCGGTCGTCGGGTTCAAACAGATATGGATTTGGCTAAGGCTTTGGTTATTGGGTTTGGAGTTGGGCGTCGACTCCGAGCAGTCAAGGATGATGCACTTGGATGATGTGGCTATGGACTTTGGATATCGAATACGGAACTATTCAAAACACGCCTTCTTATCACAAGGCATGTTTTGGGGGGCAAATGTTATCCCGCATTTTGGTCAAAGCCGGAATATCAAACAAATCGACAGGAAAGGATGGATATCAGGATTGGAAGTCGATTGGAAACAAGGCTGCAATGGATATCGTCAGAAGTTGGCCGAGCTCCGATCAGGACGGAATCGATTGGAGATGATGATGAGGACTAGGAGAGGCTACGTTTCAAGTTTCAGGTTAATCGGAGTTCGTATGCTCAAAATATGGATAGGTCAGATTATGTGAAAACAGGTTTGTTGGTTCGAATCGATGGAACTTCGTATCGATAGATGTTGGTTCGAATCGATGGAACTTCGTATCGATAGATGTTGGTTCGAATCGATGGAACTTCGTATCGATAAGATGGTGAAGGATGACAGCATGTTCGTATCGATCAGGTAGGAAAGCTAGGTGGATTTCGACTCGATGGTGACACACCCAGATCGGTAGGAAAGCACGCAGAGGTTTGTTCGAATCGATATGTTTCGTATCGATAAAGATGGATTCATGTTACAGGCTTCGTATCTATATAGTTCGTATCGGAAGGGAGGCGAGGAGTAACGATGCAGTTCGTATCGATCCATGTTAAAATCGATACGAAGGACTCACATACTGATCGATTCGAAGAAGATCAGAGGCATACGAGAAGGATACGTTAGGAGACGACTTCGTGGATACGAAGTCGTGGATACAAAGTTGTGGATACGAACGAAACAGATTTTATGGATGCGAAGCAATGGATTCGAAGCACGCTACGGCTATAGATGGATGTGGACTGGGCACGAGGTATGGATGCGAGCGCATATCCAGGAAGGAAGCGTTCAACTCGTAGAAAAAGGAGGATCAACTCGAAGATTGCGCGACACATCACAACGAGGGCGCGTGCCATGATCGATTCGAAAGAATCGATTCGAAGGAGATCGATTCGAACGACATGCACAGCCAAAAAACGTCATCTTGGATCGATCATAACTTGAGATTTACAAGTCCAAATGCTATGAAATTTTCACAGTAGCTTGAGCACATGTTGAAGAATGTTCATGCCAAATTTCAGCTCGATTGGACAATTTCTTGATCGATTCGAACGTAGCTTCGAATCGATCCCAAAGTGGGCCCGGATTTCCAGAAAGCGGGCATGTGGGCCCCCTCACGTGCCAGAACTGGTCTCCCTTTAGTTTAGGCGAAATATCAGCCTCCGGCACCTATAAATAGACCCCAGATCATTCAGAAAAGGGGTCGGACAATTTTGAGAGCTAAAGAGCGCCCAGACTCTGCCAGATTTACTCCAGATCACCATTGCTGCCTTAGATTCAGATTATAATCATAAAATCCGTTGTACTACGCAATAGGAAATTGTAATCTTCAAGCATCGATCAATAAAAGATAAAAAACTTTGGAGTGGACGTAGGCCGGAGATAGCCGAACCACTATAAATCTCGTGTTTTGTTCATTATTTCTGGATTGCTGTTTGTTGTTTGTTTAGATCTGAGATTTGTGTTTGAATATTGCTGATTTGTATTCATACACTGGTGCTTTCACAACATTCGGGGTTTGTGACCATTTTTGGCGCAAACAATATCTAGAAGGAGATGATCATACCCTATGGTTGTGAACCACATAGCTTTGCCGCATCTACCCTGTTTTAGTCATTTTCGGGTGCAAGGCCTGAGGTAGCGATTACTTTTACTCGGAACATCAACTTTCCACTTTGAATGCCACATTGCCATTCCATAATCACATAACTAATTTGTACAAATGCATAACTCACGAGCTTGTATATCTTACGAAAGGGTGTTAAGCTAAGAGAAGTTGCCTTCTCCACCACCAAACAGATGATACGTTTATAGAGATCAATTAATGTGATTTTAAAATGCAATGTTAGACATTCGTCCATACAAGTTATCCAGGAACAGGACAAACTGAAGGCACTTCTCCTACCAGATCCTATTAGGAATTACCCCTAGGATTAATAGCGATTAGTCCTTGTAAATCAAAAAATTTCGTAACAAAGCACTGCTGCCACCATAATATATGATATGGTAATTTCTTCGAGGGTCTAGTGGCAAGCAGCCCTACATCATGAAGATTTTCGTCTTCAATTGTCTTTGTCTTCAACCTGTTTTACTTCAAAAGCCGTAAATTGGTTCGAAGTGGTTTTCAAATAGGAATCACCCAAATGTGACCCTGGTTCCTTCGAAATCTAATCATCGATAAAAAGGTGTTTAGGTATATAGGTGATTATCACACAACATTCAATTAATTAACCTTTATTTAAATCAAATTTCCCTTAGAGATATATTCATTAAATCTTTCCTTTATCTTTTTCAGTGTATATGGAATCATTAAGCCTCATTTATCAAATCCTTTGGTTAATTAAAACCCTTTTTAAATCTTAGAATAATCCCAAATCATTTCACCTTTTACTTAGGAAAACATTTCCAAATCATTTCTTTAATCTTAATCAAAGATTTCATAACTTTTAAACGGGTCAAAAACAATGTTATTTAAAACATCGTTTACTGTAAGCCCCAAACCAATTTGTATTGAGCAAAAGACTAAACTAATCATACCAAGATTAACTTTCATATTCAACTCGTACTATTCGTGGAATAACGGTGGAATCACCTTTTAAATTCACTCGGATAGTACAAGTTCCCTTCTTGGACCTTAATACAGAGTTTGGCCAGAGTATTCCTTATATTGTTAAAAATTCTAGTTTAACTAACTCCTTTGAAAATTCCTTACTTTTGGAAAAACTTAAATGAGATCTTTTTAGAGCATCCAGACTTTCCCTTCGATATGTTCCACCCCTCACCTAGAAAGAAAAAACAAAGGCCAGGTAAGTTCAGGGCACTGGTTGTTTCATTCCTAACCTTAGTTACACCTTGTTTTATCTTTTCAGATCTCACAGGTGGGAAAATGTACTAGTCGTTTATGCATAATTAGTTTATTATTACATTACATACTTTCTAAGGAAAAATTCCAATTATTGTAGTGATAAACAATTTCTCCTAACCATTAATTTAAACTCTTACTAAAACTTCCAAATCATTTTTAAACTACTCAATTATTTATTTAAAGATATTTATAAAAGATTCGGGAAAGAATGGTTAAGTTTAAATTTATTTTCTAAAGTTTAATAAAACTGCTATAGAAAAGTGTTGTGGATAGTGTTTTACAAGCTTATTTGATTGAAACAACTTTTTATCATCTGAAAATCCATATTTATGATTAAAATCTCTACCAAAACATTTTAACATATTTACCAAATTTATTTCATATTTCTAAACATTTAAAAATATTCCTTTTTAAGAATTTTACACTTTGATCACTTAAATGCAAAAGCATGATTTTTTTGAAAACTTATTTTGCTCATATTTTAAAATCTACTAAATGAAGTCTAAATCCTTTTCTTTTGTTTTAAAACTATAATTATAAGAGTTTGGATAATTCTTATTTCAAAAAGTTCCGACTTTGAATCCATCATATAAATGGATTTACCTTTCTATGGCGCGAAATCACAAACTACTATTACGCGATGCGCCTATTTTCACCAGTTTCCCAATTTCTTTACAAACTTTGTTGAAACTCTTCTATATGTTTATAAAACATTATTAAAACATTTTAAACCATTTTCAAATGGTTTAAACATTTCATTTATACTAGTTCATTTTAATATTATATTATTATAATATCATTTTCAACATCTTTAGATGATTTGAAATCATTATGAGGCTAAATAATTTTCATCCCATATTTATGGGTTTTAAATCCTCATTTAATTAACTATACTTAATTTTAACTATTTCACTTATCATTCATCAACCCAAGTAATCATCCATCTTAACAATCGTATAACCAACCAATTAATCATCCAAGTAATCAACCAAATTTAAACCACATCATATTTCCACATTATTAAATTTGAATTATTAGTTAATTCAAAAATGAGTATTCACCATTAACTTGGAAAGTGATTTCATTTGTGCTTATCGTCGTTTCTTAACGTAACTTGTTAAAACAATTTAACAACCATATCAAACAATCCATACTTGATGATCAAAGCAAATATAAGCATTTATAGAAATCATATCACATCATTATACATGTATATATAGATATTGAATAGAGTTTCTCATCAATATCCAAACCGTTTCACTTTCTACCAACATTCAAACTAATCCATGCTTCACTAACTACTTCATACTCCATTTAAACATTACCAAACAGCTTCTTCTTCCTTCCTAGTGCTCGGCCAAGGCTTGAGATGGAAGTTGGTCGAAAGTATAGAGAAGAAGTGGTGGAGCTTTGACCTTGAATTCTCAAAACTAGATTCGAAAAATAGGACATTTTTTCTCTGGATTTTGACCCTCTTACTCTCAAAATTTGAAATAGTCATTAACTGGTAAGTTGTTGCAAATTATTTTCTCATTAATTTATAAGAAATAATTACTAAATTATGATTTGTTCTGAGAGAGATATTATTGAATGAAGAAGAGGTATTCTCGGATTGACAAAAATCAAACCCGAAAATACACTTGAAAGAAATGGAATTTTGGCATAGCAAAACTCAAAAATGGAAGAAGTGGTAAAAATGTAAGTTGTAGCCACTGGAAATTAATATGACCTGAAAAAAGAATTTCTTTAATTGGATAATTTTGAGGAAGTTATGATCATAAGAAACAGAGCTATTCTCGGTCATAAAAACTGGGTCAGAGAATGCACTGAAAAGAAGTTGGTTTTTGACATATCTAAGATTATAATTGGAATAAGTGTTCAACACTAAAGTGGTAGCCACTGGAATTCTACATGGTTTGAAAAAACTTTTTTCCATTTGGTTTTATTTTTAGGATGTTATGGCTGTGAGAAGAAGAGGTAAAATATGGAGAAGGATGAGTTTGATTTTGAAGCGAACGGATATCGATTCCATTTTGTATATATTTCAACATTATTTCTTTCTAATTTTTTTCTATGGTTTGGAAGCCATTAGAGAGGAGAGGAAGAAAATGAAGAAACTTGAAAAGGATAGAAGAGACGGTGTGAAAGAAAGTGGAGATGGATGTGGATATTTAAAGGATTAGAAAATTTGTAAAATATCTTTATGTGCAAAGACCAAAATACCCTTCCTTCAAAATACCTCTTACACCACGTATTTTCCATCACTTTATGTCATCCTTACTTGCTTCTTAAGGGATGTATATAGATGCATTTGTGGACTAAGGTGGAGATTTGCCTTGGTTTTGGTAAGATTTGATTTGATGTTTTTTTTGAAAAGAAAATATCTTACTTACTTTGACTAATTAAAATCTAGAAATTTCTAACCATGCTAGGTAAAAGTAAAATTTGTTTTTTTTACATTCCATATTATAAAATTTGTACATATACATGATAACAAAGGTGCACTAACGTTGCAACAATTTCCATTTGACGAACGGTCGAAAATCAGAAAAACGATCATCGGTCACATTTTCAGTTTTTAATTAAACTATTTATTTACGTAAACAAAACTTGAAAATACATTTCTTATCATCTTTAAATACTAAAATAAGGTTATCTAAGTTAAATATTAAAATCCAATTATAAAAATATGACATTGAATTTCTGATATACGATGAAGTTTGAACATCTATGGATTTGGAATGGATTATTCATTGAAAAGAATTATTTATCCTTTAAAACAATTTCTTGAATACATATCTTACTTTATCGAAATGCGACTTTTGTCAATTTTACAGTGAAAATCCAAAATCTCTATTTTTGTAAACGAATTCGAAAAAATAAGTTTGCCATTATTATTTATCACATAAAACATGATTATTTAGGTTTGAAAATTCTATACTTTAATATTTAAATAAATTAAATATTCCATTTTCAAGGTGGTAAAATTTCGGATCGTTACACTTTATAAATCTAAAAACTGTTATTTTGAAAAAAGCATGGAAATTTGGAGATTTATAATTTGTAAATAGTTGAGTAAACAAGCTCTAACTTAAAAAGGATTTTTCATTCTTAAAATTCTTAGTTTAATTTATTGAGCTAAAATTTTTTGGTCTAAATATTTTTCTTTTATGAAATGCATGATTTTTTCTACCTTATATAATTAGAGGTTCTTTTTCTTAAATTTCTTTTGAAAGGGTGTACAAATGGAAAAGACACTTGATTAGTTAGGATAGAAATAATAGAAGGTTAAGAAGTCCGTTAAGGTAGATGGAAGAAACATTCTTATATAAGGAATTATGGAGAATGATAGCTGAATTTAGGTAGCGATGGAATTGAGAATTTTGATCCAGTAATACATAATATAGAAGAGGAGTAATAGAAATAAGATATGAGTTATCATTGTCTACTCCATTTTTCCGTCATTTAAAGATATAAAAGGTATATTTGACAATTGAATGAACTTGAATTAATAAATGGGTTGGCTATTTTTGGAAAAGCAATTGTGTAAAGGTGAGAATTTTATACAAGCATTTTTCCTAATTCAAATTCAGAACTTGTTTGAATAAGAATATTATTGGAATTGACAAGAAAAGGACCGCAAGGGATTTTAAGAGCTTTGAACAAAGTTACAAAAAGCATTTTTTTCAATTAATAGTATATTTTGTGTAATAAGTAATGACTATTAATCTATAGTTTAGAATGACTATTATTTTTAAATGATAATTGAGGAAAAATTATTATTTTGAAAATGATAATTCGTGTAACTAGAAAACTCTTTGGAATAACAAAGGTCTACTTTATTATTTTAGAATGATAATTGAGTTGTAAATGTTTTGTGTTAAAGATCCTATTTTGAAAAGGAGTAAGTCCTTATTTTAATAAGCCATTAAAAAGGGAAGTTTTGCACAGTTCTTTCTTAAAAACCAAGCAATGCTTGAATTCTATGAGTTGAAAGTCTAACTTTTAAAGAGATAAATCTTTAATGAAGAAAATTTTAAAAAGAGAAATTATTTTGCTCCTATTTTTTACTAAGAAATTTTGAATTCTTGGTAAAGGTGTCTAAGTTTATATTTTCAAAGATGGAGATTTTGAGTTTGATACTTTATGTTTGTGAAATTTCAAGTTTTGCAAGAAATGGGGTACTAAATGCTTTTTTTTTAATTTAACGAGATAATTTTATTTGTATGAAAATAGTTTACTTAAAATTATTTTGTATGATTACTAATATTTTGGTTTCATAAAGAATAGTTTATAGAGTAGATAGGGATCACTACTTAGGTAGGACAAATTAAGGTTTAAGGATGTGAATTAAGTAGGTATAGAATGTACAATCTGATATAGAAATTTATAAATCAGTCCCAAACATCTATTTGAAAAAGTCGGTAAAGTGTAAAGATATTCTAGATATATAATTGAGTGGTGAATTAGGTTGCCCTGGATAGCTTAGAATGTAAACTTCTATGTTTTAATTTATTTAGCAGTTACCATGTAATTTTCATAAATTACCATATTCCAACGCATGTATAAAAGCACCATGTTTGAATTAACAAAGGATGCACCAAAAAGGGAATGTGATGTGCAGGATATGGATATATTTTCCATTTATTTACGATATCTCTTTCAATAGAATAGTAGTAGTAGTAGTAGTAGTAATACTAATAATAATAATAATAAATCTTTGTAAATTCAAACAAAGCAAAAATCTCATTTGTAGTTAATTTATAGGAGATTGGGAAGGTAGTCCTTTTTAAAGATAGCTCTAATAAATTAAAAATATATAAATAATCATTCTAGTTTAGAAATCAGTATCATGTATAACTACGCTTAACGACTAGGAATAAGAATATATAAATAGCATAAATTATGACTATATGTGTATTAATTAGTAATTAATGAATTAGAATTTATGGACATTAATTACAAATTTAATGGGCAATAAATTTTTAAATAATAGAAGGAAAAAAGGTATTAAATGGTGACTGATTGAGGAAACTTGATATGATATTTATGGAAGAAAGAAATTTGAGTAATAAAAGGCAACTTCCATTAAAAATTTCTTTTAGAGTTCTTGGGTTGTAGTCGCTAGTTGTCTCCCTTAATCATTGGAAAAGTGTATGTTGTGGTATAAGATATATCCCTGTTTTATTCCTGTGTTGACTTTATGAATGAGATTTAAAGCACTTGATAAATATACACGTCGAGAAGCAAAGTAAATAAGGAAATGTTATGGGGATACTTAACTAGCGATAAACCATATGTAAGACTGGAAGTTAATGAGGAAACTAGGTTAGAAGCCTAAAATGAATAAATATTTCAATCCTAAAACTTTAGAATTTTGGAAAAGGTAAAATTTAGCTCAGATATTGTCACCATTCAAGGAAAAGAAAAAATGAATAGGAATACATATAGAATTTCCTATTGATAAGGATAAAGATGAAGGTGGCAGAATTTTTCGTTAGAAGTAATAAAACTGCATTGTCTCCAATATAGCTTTATGGAGTTGTGGTTAGCACCGTTAGTGACAGGGACCCTTAGTTTACCAACAAATTTTGGAGGAGTTTGCCGGTAGCTTTAGGAACTAGCTTTAGGAACTTCATTAAATCTGAACATTGCATACCAATTGAAGACTGATGGATGAACTGAAGGGATGGATGGGAACTTGGAGGATTTGTTGAGAGCTTGCATCTTGGACTTTAGAGGACATTAGGAGCAACACTTATTCTTAGTATAATTTGCTACAATAGTAGTCACCACTAGATGATTGGTATGGCACCCTTGAAGCACTTTCTGGGAGGCCATATAAATTGCCAAATTGTGGGTGGGAAACCACCAACAAATTATACTCGGACCGGAGTTGAATTGTGAAATTTTGGAAAGTCAGAGTTCATTAGGCAGCGTGTGAAGGTCATAAGGTTTGGATAGTTGGAATATTTGGCACCAAGATCTATTGGGCCTTTCCCAATAGTGGGGAAAATAAGAAAACTTGTAAGTTGGCCAGAGTCCATGACATTTTTCACATTTTTCATTTGAGGAAATACCTTCATAACATAGTAATTGTAGTAGAGCCTAATCAATTGGGGGATTCTGAGATGTAGTCAATAGTGTTTCGTGCCACTGCATGCATTATGGAGCATAGAACTAGGAAGCTATGCAGTATTGAAATTAAATTGGTCTGAGTACAATAGGGAGAAAATCCGATGGAAGGCATGAGGACTTCT
This sequence comes from Allium fistulosum, assembly GCA_030737815.1. Lineage (NCBI taxonomy): Eukaryota > Viridiplantae > Streptophyta > Magnoliopsida > Asparagales > Amaryllidaceae > Allium > Allium fistulosum. Next base: position 160,253,715 of record CM060905.1, read on the forward strand.
CGTTCCAAGCCTTTCTTTGATAAATTTTCTCTACAAAATTAGGATTTTATTGCATCGTGGTTGCTAGATTGAATGGTGGGAGATGGTTGCTACACTTTCACACTATCAGTTTACACTCATGTAGAAACTTTAATGCATGTTTTAGGCGTTTTCATACATACGTGCATGACATGACTACACACTCATGCTAGGATTGAGCTCATTATCAGTATGTCTGTGGTACATAATCACATTGCACTTTGGTTGAGTAGAAACTTGGTTGTATAACATGGATGTTATTGCGTGTTACGCTATTCTCCCCTTGAAAGATTTCAAGACGAAATCCTTTTATGGGGGAGAATGTAAAACCCCATAAAATCAACATTAATTAAATAAGTAAATTAAGAGAACTTCAATTAAATATGGTAGGGATAAAAATGAAATTTTATAAAAGTTTGCATTTGACCACAAAGTTATTCCATTCCGTTCTTGTTGAAATTCTGATCTGTTTCTAAATATAATTTGCTAAAAATAAAGCTCAAATGAAGAACTTATGAGCGTTTGAAGTTTTCAGATTTAAATTAGTTTAATTCAAATTCAAACGAGTAATTAAATTTAAAGCTTGAATATTAAAAATTAACTGTGATTAGACTTGGGGGTTAAGTAAATGTTAAAGTTAATAATTAATGTTAAAAGTTAATTAAGGAATAAAATAATACGCAACGCAAAAAAAATTACGTTTCCAAATCAATGAAGAGGTCGACCTCCTGACCTCGACCGGTCGACCCTTAAAGGTCGACTGGTGGTATAGGGGCGGTCGACTGCTCTTATTCAATGGGGGCTAGGGTTTTCCAATAAACATTCAAGATTTATCCATTTTTAACCTAGTTTCATCCTATGGTTTTGGTATGTTTCAACGTCTATAAATAAGACCCTAGACCCTCACTTGTATTCACAAATATTTTGAGAACATCAACGAAGCTCTGTTAGTTCATCTCTTCTTAGATTCAGAAAACACCATTAGGATTTCAGGTAACTAATCCTATATACCTATCTTTGTTTATTATTTAAATTCTAAACCTCTTCTCCTCCAACTTTTCTGAATCTAATACACACATACACACAAATTCCTTGTTTTATATATAAAAAAGAAGAGATCTGAAGGAGATTATAATTGGCGTTGCAAATCCAAAGAGAAGGAAAACTAAGGACCAACTATGAGTGGAAATCTTAAAATTTTCTATTTTAATAGTTGATATTTGATATATTCCTTTGGGAGTTTTCAATTACGAAAAAATTATATTAAAAATCCTCGAAATTCCCTCGAAGTGAAATGTCAATTTTTAGGATTGGAATCTTAATTGTTTTGTGTTAAAATAATGGAGTTTTGTGGATTTTTGCAGTTTATGTATTCTACCTTCTATTCCACTTCTTATTCTTTTCTCCGGATCTAATTAAGGGGTTTAATTGAGAAAGGGTGTTTATAGCACGAGTCTTTACTCGTAGTTTACATTGTCTATTTCTATAAAATTAAATAGAATTTCCCTTGTCTAAATTTATATAAAAGAAGCTGAATAGAGCGTAGAATTGATTAAATTATAAGTTTCCATTTTTGGTTTATTCTATTATTTAAATATGAGATAAGTTGGATTTAGATTCTATATACAAGTCTATTTATTGCAGTTTTGGATATGAGTATTGAATCCTTGTTATGGATATTAGAATCCCTTGTTATGGATATTGGAATTTGAACATTATTGGTAAAATGGAAAAAAGGAAAGACTTGTATTATTATGGTCAAAAAGGAATTGATATTTAATGTTAGTTGGGGCGTAATCTCTACATGCATAGAATAGTAAGTGTGTATTTATTTATATATTAATTAGTGTAATAAACGTAAAATTACAATGTATAATTGTGTAGTTCATTAGGTAATACTTGTCACTAAATCCCCCTTAGGAAAGTAATTGATGTTTTAAGGCGTAATAGGAAAGATTCCTTATAAGGTCTTAATTATGGAACGGTGGGATGGGTATTATATATAGAGAGTATTTAAATTATAGCCAAGTCATAAGGATGCGCCTCAGTCAAAAGGCACACAGAAGTCTGTCCAGCTAATTTGGCTACCAGCGTTGTGATTTTGGGGCTAATGTGAGACAACTCCTATGATAAGTATTTATAATGACGTGCGGTTAGTCTCGAATTCTGTAGGGTAAATCTACTAGGCTAATCAAGCTACCAATTCCTACGAATACTTGGACTAATGTGAGACGTCATTATGTGTAACGAACCGGGATATTCAACCCTCGAAAATCGACATTGATACATCCACTGTATCACTTATCGAGCAATCGAATACCGAAAAACCCGATTGTTAGGCGAAAGGAATAAAGAGAAGATAAGAAGAAACTAAACAACATAGAATCTCATAGCGGAACGGATAATCTATAATAAACCATAAATCTTTACGTAAAAACAAAACTATAATATGTGTATATACAAACATCAATCAGTGTATACTAACCTATTTCAGCCTGGACAGTTATAACAGTCTGTCCTCACAATTGCTGATAATACACCAATGAAAACAACGGAAAATATAACCATCTACGTGAATACGTTTCTAGGCCTCCAACTCGTCTTTGAAGCTCCAAGCATCCAAACTAATCTGTAATATGCTCGATCTGACCTGAGCATTATAATAAAATAACACCCGAGTCAGTCTAGAAAACCAGCGTGAGAAAATACACTCAACTTGAATTTAATTATTTTCAAAAATTCTTCTTTTTTAGAAAAACAAAGGTATCTCGTAAGACCATGCCACACATAGATATGACGGATTTTTACCTTACGATACCCAAACCACTTTTATATAAAATTCCTATGATATTATAATAGTGTCTAAGTACAAATACTTATTAAAATAGCTGAAATGCTTGCATCTCACATTTATCAAAACCATACAGTGCTTATTGGAGAATGGATTCTATACAATGACTAAGCACTGGGGTACCACCTATCACAGTACACGTCTAGAAAATGTACCGAGATCGAACCTATCGATCACTGCCAACACAAGACCGGCCTACCCCTTACAGGATAGTACCGAATATGTTATCACCCCGGTTGCTTTGCAACCCTTTTGATATCTCATGCACAACCAATCCATAAATATGTAGATATAGGGTAATCAAGAAAGGTGACAACATAACCTAATGGGTGCGACCCACTTAGCCTTGCTGCATCTCCTCTGATTTTCAGTCATTCTCAGTTGATGAGGCTTGAGGCTACGTTTTACCTTTCTGAATAGCAATTTACTTGGAATGCTAATCACTGCCTTTCAAGCAACAATGTAATGATGGCATACAGGTTTTTCTAGGTCTGAAAAAACCGAATCTCCAAAATCACAGTGTTCATTATCTTCACGATATCCAATTCGTAACGCACAAATCGGATCGAAGTGGTTTTCGGATAATTAAATCTGATCCCGGACTCTTCCAAACGATCAACGAAATTGGCCAAATTTGATAGTTGTTTATTTAGCTATCAAATTACACACATAAGCAGTCACTAGGCCAAATTTATAAATCTTTCAAAAACATTTATTTCAAGATATCTTTACAAAGATATATGTTAAAATCTCTTCCAGTATTCAATATTTGAAAACGATTTCAAATACTTAAATCCATAATAGGATATTTCAACCCATATCAACACTTAGAAATACTTCCAAATCCAACTTATAATTCATTACTTAGCAAAATATTTCTAAAAAATCATTTCGTCGCTAAAATATCTCCAAAACTTTTAATTCCAATACTTAAGAAAAAATTTAAAGTCCTTTTCCCAAAATCATTTCTAATATCCATACTTAGGAAATATTCCATACTTATCTCATAACTCTTCGGAATTTCTATTAATTTACTTTTACAATTTCCAAAATTATCAATTATACTTATTTATAATCCTACTAACAATTTATAACAACTTTAATAAATTCAGATTAATTTTCGCAGTTCCCGTATCTAAAGGAATCGGAAATTTCCTTTTCTCAAATCTCTTAAGTTCCTGAATTCCATTATGAGATTTCTCTTGTAAAATCACATCCATTAAATAAAATCCCTTTTACAAATCTCGAGGGAACTTATAAATAAATTGCAGTCACTTACTTTAAACTATATATAATAATAATAAATTCAAAAACATGGTTAAATAATTATTTAAATATCAAAGCACTTTTAAAATAAACGTCAATAACTAAATTCCAATTCATCAATAAAGTTTCTAAGCGATTTACAAAACTTAGAATTCATTTCAACAAATTTTAAATATTTGAATAATCCACTTTCTGAAATATTTCAATACTAAAACCAGCTTTAACTATATAGTTAAATAAATAAAAACCTCATTTTAAACAAACTTAATTTCTCGACAAAAATCTATTTTTAAAATCCAATATTACAAATTTCATTTTATAAATCCCTCTAAATTTGTCACAAATCGATTACATTCCCAATTTCATAACCATTCTCACATTTCAAAAATAGAATCCACTATTTCTTTCAATAGCAGATTTTCACCTCTCGCTATAAATTCACCCTGTGAAATTATATTTCCCATTTATCAAATGATAGTCATTCCATTTTATTTATAAACATTGTTTATAAATTACAAACTCATTCGAGTTCACTTGTTTTATAAAATATTCCCATTTATAAAATTTCATTTATAAATCCATCCCTTTATAAATTCCATTATATTTTCCAAATTATTTTAAATCTCGATTTCAACCCCTTTTCCATATTTGAAGAAATATCACTTAAAATTCATTATACAAATACTTTATCCATCGCTTAAAAATCTCTATTTAAAATCTCTTAAGAAATCGTCAAGTAAAAGTCCAAAATCAAGTCATTTATTTTATACAATCAATTTCTTTTAGATAATCCCAGATTTCAAAGAAAACACTGATTATTTCAAAAATCATTTTTAAATTTCTTTTTAAAACTCAAAATATCACTTATAGTATTCCAAAAATCAATCTTTTATTAAATTCAAATTCATCCCTTTAAAATAATCCAAATTTCTATATCAATTCTTTTATTTCCCAAAATCACTTTTAAATTTCTTTTTAAGATTCAAAAATATTATTTAGGGTATTTAAAATACCGAATTTAGGGCCAGTGCTACTATAGCATCCAATATATCAAATCACACAACAATCCATAACAGATTATTCAATCACATCATATATCACTGTATATGAAAAACAATCAATATATTTGAGGAATCCAGTTGGATCCCTCCCAGTTGTTTCCCTGCAACCACATATGTTATATAACATAAAATACAAATCCCACTTCAAGGCGGGATATCGTGGTAATATAGGGCCATCCGCTATTATGCGGGGCACATAGTGTCTCATCCGCTCCAACGGTGGGAATATTCAATCTAACTACTAACATATACTACTATATATAATATCACATCCAATTGATAATATAATTCAGTATATTATCCAAACAATCAATAACAATCAGAAATGGATATCCAAACATCCAATAAATGATATTTATTGACTATATAAATTTCCTAATTTATCCAAAAGGGTAAGATTAACTCACCTTTATTCCAGTGGTCGCTTGCCCATTTTGGTTCTATCTGAATTCGAATGACGTTCGAATCTAGAGTAAAATCCAACAAGCTCCATTAGTTGCCAAACCAACTCCATAACAAAGATAACGTTCAAACGAGTGCAATGCAACTCGTCTCGTTTGAAACCCATCTAAAACGAATAAGTTACATCATTTTAAAAGATTACAAAATTAAAATTTATAATTTCTTTTTTTATTACTTGATTAACAAATTACCACCCACGTTCAAAATTAAATGCCGCCTCCTCCTTTTTCTTTAAATTGCACGTGACAACCCAACAGCCCACCAGTTCAACTTGACGCCGCTCCCACGACTGTCCTCCGATAGCCTCCCCCTTGCTTCCTCCGATAGCCCAGCCTCCCCTCTCTCCCACGCAACTGCCCCTGACCACCCATTCGCCGCCACCATCGAGCAAAATTGAAAACGAGATCTCTGTTCATCACCGAATTTCGCCACCACCATGCAATGCCACCGTCCCAAATTATGGCCGAAGCTCGCCCTGCCCCTCCCTTACCTTTTTCCTTCAGGCACCCCCACCCTAGATGACCGGAGCTTGCCATTGAACCCAAAATTCAACTCGACATCCACATATTTGTAGCCGCCACCACATCTCGTCGTACCAAAATTCCACCGTTGGATGCCTCTATCTCGTTATCGCGCACACTTCTCCTTCAGGTATCGAAGGCCCGATCGGCCTGTGGTGGCGCGATGACATGGTGGCCGTTGGACGAGGGGGAGGAGTTACATTCGTTCTTATGCTTATTTTCTTGCGTGAAAGAGAAGAGAGGGCGCGTTTTTAAATGAAAACGTGGGTACGAACATAGGTAGGTAACTGATAATATAGGGTGGCAGAGTGAATGTTTTTGTGGCTGATGTGAAATGAAGATTATATATATATATATATATATATATATAATTCCAAATATTTAGATATTTATTCTGAATCCCGATCGAGGCGTGCCGACGTTCCTAACGTTATATCCGTATTCCGAACGCAATAGAACCAGTTTTGGGACCTAATTCGATCATACGCAGAAGATAGATTTTTGAACCCAATTATAATATTAAATTTTCGATATTAATTTCAACGCGTTTCTATCCCGTACGACCAAACGGTATATCCAACCGCTACGAAATTTAACATCCGATAATAATACACTATTATAGATCCAATGGAACTAGTTTTGTCGAAATCAGAGACTGTGCCACGGAAGACTATTTTCACTCGTTAATTAAAACGAGATATTTTCAAAATCGAGTAAATATCCTTTTAATCAATTTTAGAAGTTTTAATACCTTCAATCTTATTAATAGAAATTTAATAAGCCATTAAACTATTTTATCCAAATAAAAATCCAAGATTTAAATTATTTAAACGATTTCAATTATTTAATTCAACAATTTTATCAATTAAATCACTGTATTTGAAATTCAAGAATAATTTATAAAATTAAATTTTCAATTTTTAAAATAAATTAAATATCCCAATTTCAAATAACCAAAAATTCTAGGTCGTTACATTCTTCCCCCCTTAAAAGAATTTTGTCTTTGAAATTGCCAAGGTAAGAAGAATGGCCCAAACCCCATTAACTTTCCTAAAACCAATTAGTTGAAACCACATTATCACTTTTACTAATTTCCAAATTCATCCATAGGTCCTAACTAATATTATCCATTCAATCATTTCAGGTTATAATCCAAAAATCAATTTTTTAGTTATCAAAAATTCCTTTAAAATTTCTAACTCCTTAAATTTCGAAAAATTTCGCCAACGTCTCCTTTGCGCGGCTAGATCTGAATAACTACAAATTGCCACTACGGGCCCAAACCAGCAAAATAAAACAAAAGCCAAGTGCCTCAATCATAAAACCATCAAATTCAAACAACAAATTAAAAATGTACCTTTTTTTTAGGCAACCCAAATTTTACTTATGAAGCCAAAAGCATCAAATTAGCTCTTGATTTTATATACCCGCATCTTATTTACCAATGATATCCAATCATAAAATTCAAAATCATATGGTTTTATCAATAATCATCGACTAACGGCTAAAAAATCAAGAAAATGGCGTCTTCTTGTTCTCTGAAACCAACTCTCTCAGATCGATCGAGTTTTCCTTTCTCTTGCTTTTTACAACCTTATTCTTTATCCCAATCTTCCGTTCATAAGAATCTGTCGTCTAGTAATTCTATCCCTCTTCGATCGTATGCTGATGTGGTAAAAGTTTCTTCGAAGAAACTGATTGCGAATCGCAACATTTCAAGTAATCAATGGATTGAAGGTAAACATGGAAGATTTTTTTGTTTTAGATGCGGCGATTCTAATCATTTGGCAAAACATTGTAGAGATCCAATCAGATGTTTTGCTTGTGGGAAATTTGGTCATAAAAAATTTGATTGTACAGCCAACTCGACTATCTCCAAATCGCTGCCTTGCTCACTGGTCAACCATGGGTTCCAGTTCGTATTGAAGTATCTACTTTTAAGAGGTCTACTGATCGATAATCTCTGGCACGCAAGACAAGATGGTATTAATTTTCTTGATGAAATGTTTAAGCATTTTGATGTTATCAATTCGCCAAATATTGGTAGAGGCTATCGTGATAGATTTGGAGATCCTGAAACCTATTTTGGTAAATCGGAATCAGTGAATTCTTCTTTCATCCCCAATCCTTCTTCGAGTAATCATGGATTCCAGTTCATTTTGAATTTTTTGCTTTTGAGAGGTGTTCTATTAGATAACCTGCAGCAAATGAGAGATTTGGCTTTTAGTTACTTGGAGGAATTATTCAATCATTTTGATGTTATCAATTCTTCTAATTTTGATAATGGTTGTCAAGAAAATTTTAGTGATCATGTTGAACACTTGGGTAATCTGGATTCTAGTTCTAAGGACAGTGAAATGGATGGTTACATCAACAGTTTGGTTAATAGCAGCATTATGATAGATTGCTCTCGAGTTTTCGACTCAATGCTCCTAGATCCTGTTGTTTCTTCTCTGTCTGCGAATTCAAATTCTTTAAAGGGTGAAGGCTTGTTAGATTCTGATATTAAGTCTGGATCGGAAGATGATGGTTTTATCAAGGTATAAAAGAGGAAAAACAAAATTATATCAATTGATAATTGCTCATTTGAATTTTCTACAAAAAATCCATTTGATTGTCTTGGGTCTGTTAGTCTGTCTGACGAAAGGCGAGGTTCAGTTTATCATATGGAAAGATTCGAAGATTCAAGCCGAGTTGAAAAAGACACAGAAAAGAGTTATGTCTCTGTTTCTATAAAAGAGAATCTGGATATTCCTTCTGATAATTGTTCTGATGGGTTTATACAAATGAAGGATGCGACTGTTAGTGATTTAGATACTGATCAATCTAAGGTCAGTTTTTTCTTAAACAAGTTTTGGTTGGAATATGATCTTGACTGCCTGAACCCAAAGTCTGATGATATTTGTGATCCTTTTTCTCAAATTGATGTTGACCAGTCATTTATATGTTCTGATATTTGGTCGAAAATATCAGAATCTGATATATCTTACTTAGTTGAGTGCAATGATCTTAATGGTGGGTTAGAATCTGGCACTTGTGATGGTGCGATACTGGATGAGTTTGGAGAAACTCTTCTTGATGAACAGACTTGTTCTAATAATCATCATTTGTTCGAGATTGATTATTTTCTCTCTGACATACAGAATGGGGATATAGATGTTGATATAGAGTCTAGACTTCCTGATGTCTTTTGCTCTGATTCTCTAGATGAGTTGAACACTGTTTCAGTTGTGCATGGTGTACAGGCCTTACCAGATGTTGGTTTTAATGAGAAGTCTGTTTTTATAAATCCACATGAAGATGTTTCTGAATTAGACTTGGGGTGTGCTGTGAATTCTGGGGTAGTTATTATTGATACAGAAGAGAAGTTTTTGAAGGATTCTTCAAATGTGTTAGTAGTTGCTGCTTCAAGTCCTGTTCCAGAGCCTTTTTCCGCAGCTTCGAATAGAGGAAAGCGAAGGAGATCAGTTGTTTCTAGTGGTTCAGTTCGCCGAAGTGCTAGACTCCGTAACAGCCTGTCTTCTTCTATAGATGAGTTACCTGGATTGAGTACCATGAGTGGTACTTCGTATTTAGGCTCAGGTATGAGTCCTGCTTTGGGTAGCACGTTTTCTACTTATGCTTTAGGTAGTCTTTCTTCTGCTGAGTTTAGTCAGCTAGCTAGTGCCACATCTTTTATTTTTTCTGATATTGAGATAGATCGGGAATACATTAGAAGTAAGGAATTAGAGAGGGCTAGCGTTTTTCATACATGAGGATCATGAGTTGGAACATTAGAGGTTTGAACGATTTAAATGTGATAAGGTTAGAATATTTTTTAAAAATTACTCTATAGATATCGCTTTACTTCAAGAAACTAAAATTAACTGTCCTGATACTCGTTTTTTAGGAGATTAGGTGGTTTTCATTTTAGAAAATGGGTTTTCTTACCATCCGTAGGCTCTTCAAGGGGTCTTATGATAGGATGGCGAGATAGTTGTTTTAAATTGCTTCAATGTATTGTTAAGCAACATTCTATTCATGTTATTCTTATAAATCTTTCTGATAACTCTTTATTAAATATTTCTAATGTTTACGGGCCTTGTTCTAAAATAAATCGGAGATTTTTATGGAATGAATGCTTAGAATTTAGATCCTTTGCCCCGGGTTCTTGGATTTTGGGGGGTGATTTTAACGTTACGCGTTTCATAGGTGAGCGTTTTCCGAGGGAAGGGGATTACTCCGCGATGGAGGATTTCGATCAATTTATTATTAATTCTAATTTGATTGAAATTCCCCTTTTTAATAGAGAGTTTACTTGGAGTAATGCTAGAGAATCTCCTTCTATGGCTCTCCTTGACAGATTTTTTGTTAGTGATGAAATCGAAGACAAATACCCTATCTGTAGAGCCACTGGTTTACCTTATACTTATTCTGATCATTGTCCTATTATTCTTTCTTGTGATTTCCATAGAGTTATTATTAATAATTTTAAATTTGAAAAGATGTGGCTTTTGGAATCTAACTATGTGAATCTAGTTAAAGGTAAATGGGTTTCGTTGAGTTATTATAATAACAGAAATAAGGAAAATTCTGCAAAAGCTTTGGTTTCTAAACTTAGGGAGCTTAGGACCTTTCTTAAAAATTGGAACAAAAATGTCTTTGGTAATCTAAAAATTAAAAAAGATAATATTCTTAATGAAATGCTTAAAATTGATAAAATAGAAGAATCTAGATCTCTAAATATAGGTGAACGTAATGTTCTTGCTAACTTAAAAGACGATCTAAATTCTATTTTAGAAAAGGAGGAGGTTATGTGGAAACAAAGATCCAGAATTCAATGGATCAATGAAGGTGATAATAATACCAAAATTTTTCATTATATAGCTAATGGTAGAAAATGTAGTAATACAATTAACTCTATTTTTGTTAATAATATAGAATTAGTTGATCAAAGAGATCTTAATAAGGCTTTTACAGACTATTATAAGGATATTTTTGGTTCTAAAATTAATCATAGAATTAATGTTAGATGGATAGATCTATATCCATCTGATTCTAATATTGATTTATCAGAGTTAGATAATCCTTTTTCTGAAGAGGAAATTAGAAAAGCAATTATTGACATGCCTAGTGATAAATCCCCGGGACCTGACGGGTTTCCTATTATTTTTTATGATACTTTTTGGGACGTTTTAAAATTTGACTTAGTTAATATGTTTAACGATTTTTACAATGGTAATTTGAAATTAGGGAGATTTAATTTCGCAAATGTTATTTTGTTACACAAAAAAGTAGGAGCTAAAAACTTAAAAGATTTTAGACCTATTTCTCTGATTAACTGTTCAGTTAAAATCATTTCTAAAGTTCTAGCTAATAGACTTAGTAAAAGAATGAATGAATTAATAGATTGTTCACAATCGGCTTTTATAAAAGAGAGAAATATTACCGATGGAGTGGCAGTGGTTCAAGAATATATTAATTACTGTTGTAAGAATAACATAACTTGTGCGGTTTTAAAACTTGATTTTGCTAAAGCTTTTGATTCAGTTGAGTGGGATTTTCTTGTAGATATTTTTCATGCTAGGGGCTTTAGTCATAGATGGATCTATTGGATTTTGACTTTACTTAGAACCGGAAACTCTAGTATTATGGTTAACGGTATATTAGGTAATAGAATTCAATCCAAGAGAGGTTTAAGGCAAGGAGACCCCTTATCGCCTTTATTGTTTAATTTAGCTGCTGATGTTTTTGCTAAAATTATTAAAAAAACAGTGGACAATGGTTCTCTTGGACGTATAGGAAACGAAATTTTCGTAATGGTTTATCGGTTCTTCAATTTGCAGATGATACTTTACTTTTTTCTTCTCATCTTCCTAGACACATCATTACCCTTAAGTTTATCCTTTACAGTTTTGAACTTTTATCTGGTTTAAGAATAAATTTTGACAAAAGTTCAGTGTTAATTTTAAATGATTTTGATAAAGTTGAAAACTTAGTTGCTAATACCCTTAATTGCAAAACTATGAATTTTCCTTTTGACTACCTCGGCTTTGTGGTTAGACCCACCAGACTCAAACATGATGACTGGATTATTATCATTGATAAAATCAAAAATAAGATTTCTAACTGGAATGGGAAATTTCTTTCTAGAGCAGGTAGATTAGTTTTAATTAATTCGGTTTTATCAGCTCTCCCGATTTATTGGATGTCCTTGCATTTGTTTCCGGATTGGGTTATTGATAAAATTGTAGGATTAGAAGAGATTTCTTATGGAGTGGTGATAATTCAAATAATAATATTAAATGACTTGTAAATTGAGAAACCGTCTGTAAGGCTAAAAAGGAAGGTGGTTTAGGTGTTATTAATTTGTGTAATATGAATTTGTCTCTGTTAGGCAAATGGCTTTGGAAGTTCAATGATAGAAATGATAATGCTATTTGGAAAGAGATCATCTCTAAATATTATTATAATGGAAATAGCAATTTATTTCAAATTGCTTCTCCAGCCACTCAAAATATTTCTAACTTTTGGAAAAACATTTTAAAATGTAATGAGATTTTTAATTTAGGAATAAATACAATTGTCCACTCTGGTAATCGTACTTCGTTTTGGCATGACCGTTGGATTTCAATCTTGCCTCTTAAGATAGAATTTAAGGATCTGTACGAAATTTGCAACTTTAATTATGCTTTAATCAATGAAGTTTATTCTCCTGAAAATGATCCTCCTTGGAATTTCAGTTTTAACAGAATTTTAGTGGATTCAACTTTTAGGAAACTTTCTTTACTCTATGTCAGATTAAATCTTTATAAGATTGATAATGATAATGATTTTATTAGTTGGGATTAGGATAAGAGTAAGAAATACACTTCTAATTCTTTCTACAGATTCATTAATTTTTCAGGAACAATAAATAACTCTTTTAAATATATGTGGAAATCTAATGCTCCTCCCAAATCCAAAATTCACATGTGGTTAATTCTTCATGGAAAACTTAATACTATTGAATATTTAAAGAGAAAAAATATTCAAAATGATAATAAATGTTATTTTTGCAATCTCTATCTTGAGGACATTAATCATATTTACTTTAATTGTATGGATTCTAATTACATCCTAATTAACACTCTTAAATTTTTTAACTTTAATATAACAACTAAAATTTCAAATTGTGAATTTTATTGGAATAATTATAGATTTATGTTCAAAAAGAATATTATATTTTTACTAGATTCTTTATTCATTATTATTAGTTGGTTTATTTGGTTTGAAAGAAATCAAAGAATTTTCAATCATAATAATTGTCATTTTAACAAATTAATTTTTACAATTTCTTCTTTTTGTTTTAATTGGATCTCTAACCCCAAATATAAATTAGCTAAAAATATCCTCTTCAAAAGGTATCTTAATAAGGTTAATCATAATATGAATTTATTTAAACACAACAATAATTTTCTTAACATTAATAAAAGTATAATTAATATTTTCTCTAATTTAGATGATGACTTCACTTCTAATAATTACTTACTTATGATTAAAGGTTCATAAGGTAGATCAGTCTTTTTATTTGTACTAGTCACTTTTTTGGTATTGGTTTTTAGGTTTTTATTTATACTGTTATTGTCCAGTTAGTATTATTCTGTTTTTTATTTCCTTCCTTATTAATACATATATATGTATATTTATTATATAAATATACATATATATGTATCATTCTTATTTTTTCTTTAGTCTTTTTCCAGTTGCAGGTATGGGGGATAGGATATCAGGTTCACTTTGCAGTTTTTCATATCTTCAGATTGCTGGTCACTGGTTGGTAGAGAGGAGTTCCTTTTTCACTTGTTCAGAGGCTTCAGAGCGATTTCTTTTTCAGCAGATCCACTTCAGAGCAGATGCTTTTTCACCTATTCAGTTGGTTGGAGCCTCCTCTTTAGTCTGGGGCGTCACCCAGTAGTTTTTTTTGTTTTTCCTCTAGTTTTTTAGGTATTTCTAACACCTTAATATCGGGTGGTGGCCATGCCGGAGCTCGATATTGGGGTGTGATGGGTGGTGGCCTTGCCGGAACTCATCTTAGGAGTACCTGAGATTTGTTATATTTGTATTTGGTTTTTTTTTGTTACCTGCCAGGCTTGTTGGCAGCTCTTTATGTCAGTGTTATATATATATTTGCATGTGTGCTCTCCTCTATTTGAAGAGGATCACACATTTTTCTCAAAAAAAAATCATATGGTTTTGCATTTTAAATTTCCAATATTTTCTTTACTCAATCCTGTACGATGTGCATATATCATCCGTACACAATATCAAATCTGATCACTCACTCGATCACACAATTCCACTTCCGAACTAGTATCGTTCACACGACCACTATAGTGCGAACTCAGATCTAGTTTCTTGATTAAAAACTGCCATTCTTCTTGCATAGCCATATACTATGATAGAGAATCCCAGAATCAATCAAACATCTATATCTACTATTCACCGTCCACAATCGAGTAAAAAATCCCAATCTGGATCGATATCAGTTATCTCGAAATTCTATGCTCGAATCTGGATCAAACCAACATGTGAATAAAATAATATACGTACAACATACGTGTTTATTTCAATGGATTCTTAGCTATACCAAATTCCTTTTATTCACATTCATTATATTCACTTTCAATTTTTCACCTTCAATTATTCACATTTATTTGATATGCATTCGATTATCCACATTGTTTTTTCACATTTCCTTATTTACTTAGTATATTCCTTTCAATACTAATATTATTTAAGAATTTATCCCACCAAATTCTATGTTTAACACATTTCACTTCATACTTACTCTATACAATTTTTTTCCATAAAATTTTCTTAAGTTTATAAACATTTATACTTCTTCTTATGGTTATTACCACTTCACAACTTAAGTCCTTATTGTGATATCCCGGGAATTTGGACAATATCAATTTAATAATCTGCATTGGGAATTAAATTGATTTATTGATCTTTGTTAATAAATTTGAATAAATTTAATAATCTAATTAAAATAATTATTTAATTAGTAATTTATCTTTTAAAACTTTAATAGAATGATTTCTATTAATAATATATATATAAGTGTATATATTGTAAATAGATGAGTTGGTTGGATTTAACAAATAAAGTTATGTTTTCAAATTTCTAATATTTGGTAATTTGGAAATTATGATTTAATTTAATATTTAGCTTTTCAAAGATATTTGATAAATAACTATATAGTTTTAAATACATAAGATAAATGTTTAATTGTTTAAAAAAATAGATTTTAGCTTAAGTTTAAATTTAAATTGAATATGAATTTGGATTTATAATAAAAATTCAAAAGAGAAATATTTTAAAATATTTTGGATTTAAAATATAGATATAAGATTTTATTTATATATATATTGGTTATTTACATTTTCTTTAAAGTAATTTATATACATATACATATTAGGTAAGTATTTATAAATAGTAAACTAGTGTAAAAAGCTTTTATTCACATTTTAAAAATAAATAAAGTTATGTATTAAATACTTATAAGACAAATGTCATTATATTAACACCCTAAATTAACATGTGTTGACTAATAAATAAAACTACATGACAAGTGTCATTTAATTTCCAATTTTCTTTTCTTTTATTTTACTAAATAATTTTCAGCCTATAAACACATATACTTCTCTTCTTCTATTCTTTATCAAATTCAAAAGCTAAGAAAAAAATCTGAAACTCAGTCCTATTCTCAAACCCTCCTCTAAACAAAATCTGTAAGTAAATCCTCAAACCACTATCTATTCAAATTCAATAGCCTGTTAAGCATCTTCAAAAATCAAAACAACAAAAGCTTGAACTCATTTCATAAACCTGGGAATAAAGTCTGAACATCATTCTTCAACTCTGTTTTAAAAAGCAAACTCAAAATCAAAGTCTGTTTTCATCTTCAATACCTGGAATCAAGCCTGAGATAAGCAAGCACCTGGAAATCATATCTTAAAACATCTCAACAACTTAAAGTTTCCAGTAGCATGCATGTCGTTTTCAAGTTTTCAAAGGCAAGAAGCATTTCAGTTTGATAAGCAAGCTACAGCAACTCAAGTTTTCAAATTCAAATCAAAGCAAAGGCTGTTTTCAAAAATGAAGGCTCTGTCTTCTTTAATTAGGTGAGTAACCTTATATTTAAAATAAATTGGATGCATGTTAGATGGTTGAATAAATATGTATTGATAATTGAATGTCTGCTATTTTTGTGCCTGCTGGTTATAAGTGATCTGTTTATTATTTGTTCTAGGTGAGTAACTTCATTATTACACTTAAAGTTTTTGAATCTATTGCATGATAATTACTGTGATTAAGTATGTATCATGTGTATATATATATAGCAGTAGATTTTCTATGAGGATGTGAATGAAAATAGGTGTGCATGTCTGTGTACAGGGAAGTTTGCTCTGTTCTAAAACTTACAGTCCTAAATAAGTTTAAAATTTCAATTCCTCTTCCCCTGATTCACTTTAGATCTTGATATAGAAACAAAATCTGTTAGAAATAACAAGTTAAAGATTTTAAAAAAAAAATATTATTAAGTATATTGATAAGTAGAATTATTGGGAATAAGAGATAATAGCAGGAATTAAAGTATAAGTCAAAAATCCAAATTTCATAATTTATTAATTCAGGATTATATATCAAATCCTTAAACAAAATCATGATTTTTAAAAGAAAAATCATAAATTTTAGAATTGAATTGGCAGAACAGTTCTGGTTTGATCAGATGGGGTGTTTTTGGTTGCCTCTGGTGATCTAGTTGCTTGGCGAAGTCATGGTTCTCACTGGAGCATGCTGGAGGATGGTAGATTGATGGAAAAATAGGTGTAAATTTTTCCGATGATCAAGTTGTGCAGTCGAAAGCATTTTAGGGTTTAATGTGAGATTTGGGAGGATAGGCTTTGTCGAGGTGGAACGGAATCGGTGGCGTACTAAGTTCGATCGCGTTGGGGGAAAAGGCTTCGGTGGCTCGAGGCGCATCTGTTGTCATTGCCGTTGAGTTTCACGAGGCGTGGGTGGTCGGCGACAGGGGGTTTTCTGATCGCGTGTATCTTCCAGTTTTGGGTGTGAGTGTTGTTTTTGAGTTTACTTCGTGTTTCGCTGATCTGCTTAGCTGGAGAGTTTGTCGTGGTTAAAGGTGTGTTGTCGAAAGCCTGATAGTTGGTCGGCGGTGAGTTTTCTGGCCGTGCACGTGCACGTGCACGTCTGGGTAGGACTGTGGTGTTTTGGGGAAGAAGGGATGAGACTCGGGTTTGTTTCCGTGATTTTGAGTGGGGGACTCGAAGGAACTGTCGAAGTAAAATAAGTTGAGCTCGGGTTATTTTCTTTGTTCCAAGTTTTGTTCTAAAACCTGACAATGTACAGGGTTTTAAGTTCAAACTAAATTGAATAAAAGAAGCAAAGTAAGATTTAAACAAAAGTTGAAACAAGATTAAAATATGAATTCAAAATGAATTTGAATTCTAGTTTTCAAATAAATAAATTTTATAAAATGGAATGTTTTATCAACTATAAATTGTTACAGTATTTTATAAGTGATTCTAAAATCTGAAAATAAGATTTAAACTTGATTTGAATTTTAGTTCAAATCTGAATTCAAAACTGAGTTTTGAATTCTAGTTTGAAATAAAAACAAAGCTTTTGAATTAAAATGGTTTGAAACAACTTTGGATGTTGAAGTACATTTTAAATTGATTTGAATTTTAAATGAATTTGGTTTTAAATTTCTTTAATTAAGTAAGTATTTCTTTAACATGTGTTTTAAAGGGATTTAAATGGTTTTAAAACTTTGTTAAAGTTAAAATTTGTATTCATTTTAATCTTAAATTTAAAATGAAATTTAAAAGTAAATTTAAAAGTAAATTGTTTTAAATGCTTTATTTATGATAATTTAATCATAAATAAGAAATAGGTTTATCTTAAAGATAATTTAGATTTAATAAAATAAATTATTAAGGTAATTAAAAGATAATTAATCAATTTAATTAATTTGATTTGGGTTTATAAATTTAGTAATTAAGAAAATTGATTAATTAAGGTTTAATTAAATTAATTAAAGGATAATTAATTTGAAATTAAGGATCATTAATTTGATAAGTTAAGATTATTAATTAATGATTAGGAATAAATAAATCAAGTAATTAAGGATTAATTAAGTTATTGTTAGATACTTAATTAATTAAGTAATTAGGGATTAATTTATTAGTAATTAGAATTAATTAATTTGAAATTACTAATGGTTAATTAATGTTTAATTATTTAAGAAAGATAATTAAATAATAGTTAATAGTTAATGTAGATCGTTAACTTGGAATTAAATAAGTAATTAATTAATGTGATTAATTTTGATAATTAAGTAAATTAATTAATTAAGGTTAATCATTTGTGAAATTGTTAGTAAATTACTTAATGGAAGTAATTAAGAAATTTATTACTTATTGTAATTAATTGAGTTTAAATTGATTAGTTAAGTTAATTAATTAAGTTTAATTAATTTAAGATAATCACTTAATGATTGTATAATTACTTAATGTAATTTAAGGAGGTATAATTACTTAGGGAAGTAATTAATGGATAATTACTGATGTAATTAATAAAGTAATTAAGGGTAGTTAATTACTTAATGGAAGTTAATCAAGGGATTAATTAAGAAATGAATTAAGGAATAATTAATTTATTTTAAGAAGTAATTAAGGTTAGTTAATTACTGAATGTGATTAATCAATAGTGATTAATAATTATGGTTTAATTAAAGATTAATTACTAAATGTAATTAATTTAAATAAAGTAATTAATGATAAAATGTAATTAAGGATTATTAATTTATATAATTAATGATGTAATTAAGAATTGATTAATTAAGTAATGAAGTGATTAATTAATGTAATTAATTAAGGAGTAATGTAATTAATTATAGTTAATTAATAAAAGAAGTAATTAAAGGTTAATTACTATAAGTGGTTAAGAATAATTAATTTGTATAATTAATTTAATACTAATTACTTGAATGTAATTAAATAATTAATCAAGGATGATTAATTAAATTGAATAATTGGATGATGATTGATTAATTGATTGATAATTAATTAATAATGATTTAAGCAGGATTTATAGATGTAGTAATTAATTTAATTTACTTTAAATTAATTAAAGATGAAATAATTAATTTAATTCATTTTAAATTAATTATAGATAGTGATAAATAAATCATTGCTTAAGGATATTGAATGATATTGATTTACCTTGAATGGTTTGAAATCTCAGATATGAGATAATTGATACTGTATGATTTGGATGCATTGGTTGCATAGTAAAGATGATATGGATTATCTGCTTTTAATGATAATGTCGATTATCTATTGTGAATTATCTATCTGTATGTAAATAGATAATAGAATTGAATTGTTTTAACTTTAAAACAACTTGGCCTTAAAAGATACGTTTTGGATTTCGATGAGACCGGGATCGGGTTTCCGTATACCGGGATTCCAGGTCTGGAGACCCGAATACCACATCGATCCAAATTTACGTTAGGTCGTGAAATCAAAATGGAGCAAGTGAAGACTCGAGGTGTAAGAG
The DNA here is from genome assembly GCA_030737815.1 of Allium fistulosum. Lineage (NCBI taxonomy): Eukaryota > Viridiplantae > Streptophyta > Magnoliopsida > Asparagales > Amaryllidaceae > Allium > Allium fistulosum. The sequence continues at coordinate 160,273,502 of CM060905.1, forward strand.
CTATTCTTTGTCGATATAACTCTGAGGGTGATTCCGTAATGAGTTGACGGAGATAGTACTTTCAGATTCGAGATGAAGATTCAGAGTGCAAGGGTTATGGTCGTTAACTCTGAGGGTGATTCCAATACGAGTGTAACGAGATAATGCCTTCGGTTTCGTTCGAACCCGGAACGAACTTGTATGGATTGAATGCTTTCAAAACATCGTCAGGTGGACGATGAGCATTCTAAGTGATGTCCTGATTAAAGGTAATCGTAGCCTCAAGCCTCATCAAACCGGGAATGGCTAAAACAGGGGAGGTGCAGCAAGGTTAGTGGGTAGCACCCAAGTAGGACAAGATTATCCCTGTCTAGAGGTCCCTTCTTATTATTCGGTTGTGTGGGCAGTTGATTGCAACAACTGCTGGGATATCTTGTGCGGGAATTATCCAGTAAGGGATGTTCCGGCCTTGTGTTGCAGGGGATTGGGAGTGATCCTCGGTACGGTGATCTAGGCCACGTACTGTGACGGGCGGTACCCCGGTAGCCCTGCCATTGTATGGAATCCAAAATCCAATAAGTGCCGTACGTATTAGTTGTGCCCAACTATGTTGGAACGTGAGATGTAAGCATTCCAGCTATTTCTGTATTTTACTTGAAAACCCTAGACCCTATTATAATACAATCGAATTTCCTATCAAATGTTTTGGTTAGCGTAAGGTAAAAACTTACCCATGTTTATTTGTGGGGAGTCTTACGTGATACCTTTTCTTTCGAAATGGTTTTTGAAGTTAAACAAGTTTAACCTGTTACTCACACCAGACCCATGTCTGACCCAAGTTGTTTATTTCTGTTTTATAAACTCTTGGGTACTCAAATTTTTACGAGTAGCCAAGGGATTCAGGTTATCTTTGACGAATTATCTGGAGGAGCAATGGAGCAGGAGGCTTCGGCGTTGTAGATATAGATAATAGTTCCGCTGTGTTAATCTCTGTAATAGAGTTGTGTATTGTATTGAGTTGTAATAACTAGACAGATGTTTATAACTGTCTAGTATGTGATGAATAATCTGTATAACTCTGATAATCATTGTATATGATGTAATACTTTGTTATTAATATAAATTATTCATTCCGCTGTTGAGATTCTGTTATTGCTCTTTCTTTCTTCTCTTCTTTTCTACTTTCTCACCTCTTTCTTTTCTTCAAAACGATGCGTCTTCCTAGTCATAGGATGGCGGGTCGTGACAGTGGTATCAGAGCATTAGGTTGAGTGAATACCTAGGCTCTGGAGTGGTGTCTATCTTGAGAGAGCGTATTTGTAATTTTTATATAACTATATATATATATATATAATTCTACCTATTTGGGTTACCTGTTCGGGTTATCCAAATTAAGTTATAAGGGTAGATGAGGTAGGTTGTGTGTAACACGACTACCATTGATTGGAGTTTGAATGTTTGGAGTTGGAAGTGTATCTGATGAGACTGTAGACCTAATACCGTCTCGAGTGAGCTTTGCTGTGGTGAAGGATGTCATTGATCTCCGAAGGAAACGATTAAGGTTCGGAGTCAATCTTTGAAGTGCAGTTGGATGAGTAGAGTTTGGATCTACCAGTTAAGCAGAAGCAAGTGATGTATCTTGGAAACTTCTGGAAGAAGTAGCTGTGTGATGAGACACAGTGACTATGGATGTTTTCGAAGATATTTTTCTTTGGGACAAGTTTAAGGAGTATGTATACTTCGGTGTTGTGGCTGAGTTCAGCATGGTGTTTCTGTTGTTTGAGGTTCGAGTTTCTCGAAGAGCTTTGGTTAGGAAGTCCTTGGCATCTGTGGCAGCAGTGCAGTTCGGAGTGTTTTGTGTATTAACAGGAAGTTTTCTGGCTGAGCAGTTTTTCTGAAGATGGAGTTCAGAAGTAGCAGAGTATATCCATTTCTTCGATGAATTGGATAGATAAGTGTGAGCTGTTCCGATAGGTAAAGAGAGAACAGTTTATCTTTGGATGCTGGACTGGGATTGATCGCAAAAGTGACTTGCGATAGTTTGAGTGATCTTTGAGTTATTGAAGATTTTTCTGGATGTTTTCAATAAAGTCAGAAGTTGTCCGCATCTGGAGATTGAGTTTTCTTATCGACTAGATTCCAGGAGTGGTACCGGTGGTTCGACTAGTGGAAAGATGTTTCCTAGAGATAGAGTTGGGTGAAGTAGCTCAGGATTTGATGGAGTATCTAAGTTTTCTTTATAAATCTGTTGAACCTTATTTCTAGGATGGGTTATCCAGTCTGTGTTGTGTTCTTCATCAGCATTCTTATCTACTTCAGATCAGAGTTGTACAACAGAAGCAATTTGGAAGTGCATCTCTGAATAGGAAAAGTAAGTTCAGTCTTCTGATGTTTGAGGAGTAAAGTTGTGGATCTCTTCCTTGTTTTGATTTGAATAAGTATTTGGTCTTCCGGATTGAATTGTCAGTTTGGACAACTGGAATTCGTTGTGTTTTACGTATCTCTGAGGGAGTACGTATTTGATCTATCATTGGTTTTGGAACCAGCAGTTCGGGAGGTTTTGTAGTTGAGTCAGACTCGTCTGTAGTCTGATATCCTGTCTAGTTCTGTAGATCTAGGTGAGTAGGAGTTCTGTAGCTTCGTAGTTTAGATTGTTTGTAGAGCGAGTGTCCCGGTATATATATATACTTGGGGAAACTCGAGGAAATTTTATCCAGAATTTTGTCTGGATAATTAGAATTGTTTGATTGGATGATTGTTTGCTATGGTTGTTAGCATATGGTTGATAATATATGCTTGTTAAATATTGAATAGATTATTAAATTACCTTTGTTTAAATTTCGGGGACGAAATTATTTTAAGGGGGAAGGAATGTGATATCCCGGGAATTTGGACAATATCAATTTAATAATCTGCATTGGGAATTAAATTGATTTATTGATCTTTGTTAATAAATTTGAATAAATTTAATAATCTAATTAAAATAATTATTTAATTAGTAATTTATCTTTTAAAACTTTAATAGAATGATTTCTATTAATAATATATATATAAGTGTATATATTGTAAATAGATGAGTTGGTTGGATTTAACAAATAAAGTTATGTTTTCAAATTTCTAATATTTGGTAATTTGGAAATTATGATTTAATTTAATATTTAGCTTTTCAAAGATATTTGATAAATAACTATATAGTTTTAAATACATAAGATAAATGTTTAATTGTTTAAAAAAATAGATTTTAGCTTAAGTTTAAATTTAAATTGAATATGAATTTGGATTTATAATAAAAATTCAAAAGAGAAATATTTTAAAATATTTTGGATTTAAAATATAGATATAAGATTTTATTTATATATATATTGGTTATTTACATTTTCTTTAAAGTAATTTATATACATATACATATTAGGTAAGTATTTATAAATAGTAAACTAGTGTAAAAAGCTTTTATTCACATTTTAAAAATAAATAAAGTTATGTATTAAATACTTATAAGACAAATGTCATTATATTAACACCCTAAATTAACATGTGTTGACTAATAAATAAAACTACATGACAAGTGTCATTTAATTTCCAATTTTCTTTTCTTTTATTTTACTAAATAATTTTCAGCCTATAAACACATATACTTCTCTTCTTCTATTCTTTATCAAATTCAAAAGCTAAGAAAAAAATCTGAAACTCAGTCCTATTCTCAAACCCTCCTCTAAACAAAATCTGTAAGTAAATCCTCAAACCACTATCTATTCAAATTCAATAGCCTGTTAAGCATCTTCAAAAATCAAAACAACAAAAGCTTGAACTCATTTCATAAACCTGGGAATAAAGTCTGAACATCATTCTTCAACTCTGTTTTAAAAAGCAAACTCAAAATCAAAGTCTGTTTTCATCTTCAATACCTGGAATCAAGCCTGAGATAAGCAAGCACCTGGAAATCATATCTTAAAACATCTCAACAACTTAAAGTTTCCAGTAGCATGCATGTCGTTTTCAAGTTTTCAAAGGCAAGAAGCATTTCAGTTTGATAAGCAAGCTACAGCAACTCAAGTTTTCAAATTCAAATCAAAGCAAAGGCTGTTTTCAAAAATGAAGGCTCTGTCTTCTTTAATTAGGTGAGTAACCTTATATTTAAAATAAATTGGATGCATGTTAGATGGTTGAATAAATATGTATTGATAATTGAATGTCTGCTATTTTTGTGCCTGCTGGTTATAAGTGATCTGTTTATTATTTGTTCTAGGTGAGTAACTTCATTATTACACTTAAAGTTTTTGAATCTATTGCATGATAATTACTGTGATTAAGTATGTATCATGTGTATATATATATAGCAGTAGATTTTCTATGAGGATGTGAATGAAAATAGGTGTGCATGTCTGTGTACAGGGAAGTTTGCTCTGTTCTAAAACTTACAGTCCTAAATAAGTTTAAAATTTCAATTCCTCTTCCCCTGATTCACTTTAGATCTTGATATAGAAACAAAATCTGTTAGAAATAACAAGTTAAAGATTTTAAAAAAAAAATATTATTAAGTATATTGATAAGTAGAATTATTGGGAATAAGAGATAATAGCAGGAATTAAAGTATAAGTCAAAAATCCAAATTTCATAATTTATTAATTCAGGATTATATATCAAATCCTTAAACAAAATCATGATTTTTAAAAGAAAAATCATAAATTTTAGAATTGAATTGGCAGAACAGTTCTGGTTTGATCAGATGGGGTGTTTTTGGTTGCCTCTGGTGATCTAGTTGCTTGGCGAAGTCATGGTTCTCACTGGAGCATGCTGGAGGATGGTAGATTGATGGAAAAATAGGTGTAAATTTTTCCGATGATCAAGTTGTGCAGTCGAAAGCATTTTAGGGTTTAATGTGAGATTTGGGAGGATAGGCTTTGTCGAGGTGGAACGGAATCGGTGGCGTACTAAGTTCGATCGCGTTGGGGGAAAAGGCTTCGGTGGCTCGAGGCGCATCTGTTGTCATTGCCGTTGAGTTTCACGAGGCGTGGGTGGTCGGCGACAGGGGGTTTTCTGATCGCGTGTATCTTCCAGTTTTGGGTGTGAGTGTTGTTTTTGAGTTTACTTCGTGTTTCGCTGATCTGCTTAGCTGGAGAGTTTGTCGTGGTTAAAGGTGTGTTGTCGAAAGCCTGATAGTTGGTCGGCGGTGAGTTTTCTGGCCGTGCACGTGCACGTGCACGTCTGGGTAGGACTGTGGTGTTTTGGGGAAGAAGGGATGAGACTCGGGTTTGTTTCCGTGATTTTGAGTGGGGGACTCGAAGGAACTGTCGAAGTAAAATAAGTTGAGCTCGGGTTATTTTCTTTGTTCCAAGTTTTGTTCTAAAACCTGACAATGTACAGGGTTTTAAGTTCAAACTAAATTGAATAAAAGAAGCAAAGTAAGATTTAAACAAAAGTTGAAACAAGATTAAAATATGAATTCAAAATGAATTTGAATTCTAGTTTTCAAATAAATAAATTTTATAAAATGGAATGTTTTATCAACTATAAATTGTTACAGTATTTTATAAGTGATTCTAAAATCTGAAAATAAGATTTAAACTTGATTTGAATTTTAGTTCAAATCTGAATTCAAAACTGAGTTTTGAATTCTAGTTTGAAATAAAAACAAAGCTTTTGAATTAAAATGGTTTGAAACAACTTTGGATGTTGAAGTACATTTTAAATTGATTTGAATTTTAAATGAATTTGGTTTTAAATTTCTTTAATTAAGTAAGTATTTCTTTAACATGTGTTTTAAAGGGATTTAAATGGTTTTAAAACTTTGTTAAAGTTAAAATTTGTATTCATTTTAATCTTAAATTTAAAATGAAATTTAAAAGTAAATTTAAAAGTAAATTGTTTTAAATGCTTTATTTATGATAATTTAATCATAAATAAGAAATAGGTTTATCTTAAAGATAATTTAGATTTAATAAAATAAATTATTAAGGTAATTAAAAGATAATTAATCAATTTAATTAATTTGATTTGGGTTTATAAATTTAGTAATTAAGAAAATTGATTAATTAAGGTTTAATTAAATTAATTAAAGGATAATTAATTTGAAATTAAGGATCATTAATTTGATAAGTTAAGATTATTAATTAATGATTAGGAATAAATAAATCAAGTAATTAAGGATTAATTAAGTTATTGTTAGATACTTAATTAATTAAGTAATTAGGGATTAATTTATTAGTAATTAGAATTAATTAATTTGAAATTACTAATGGTTAATTAATGTTTAATTATTTAAGAAAGATAATTAAATAATAGTTAATAGTTAATGTAGATCGTTAACTTGGAATTAAATAAGTAATTAATTAATGTGATTAATTTTGATAATTAAGTAAATTAATTAATTAAGGTTAATCATTTGTGAAATTGTTAGTAAATTACTTAATGGAAGTAATTAAGAAATTTATTACTTATTGTAATTAATTGAGTTTAAATTGATTAGTTAAGTTAATTAATTAAGTTTAATTAATTTAAGATAATCACTTAATGATTGTATAATTACTTAATGTAATTTAAGGAGGTATAATTACTTAGGGAAGTAATTAATGGATAATTACTGATGTAATTAATAAAGTAATTAAGGGTAGTTAATTACTTAATGGAAGTTAATCAAGGGATTAATTAAGAAATGAATTAAGGAATAATTAATTTATTTTAAGAAGTAATTAAGGTTAGTTAATTACTGAATGTGATTAATCAATAGTGATTAATAATTATGGTTTAATTAAAGATTAATTACTAAATGTAATTAATTTAAATAAAGTAATTAATGATAAAATGTAATTAAGGATTATTAATTTATATAATTAATGATGTAATTAAGAATTGATTAATTAAGTAATGAAGTGATTAATTAATGTAATTAATTAAGGAGTAATGTAATTAATTATAGTTAATTAATAAAAGAAGTAATTAAAGGTTAATTACTATAAGTGGTTAAGAATAATTAATTTGTATAATTAATTTAATACTAATTACTTGAATGTAATTAAATAATTAATCAAGGATGATTAATTAAATTGAATAATTGGATGATGATTGATTAATTGATTGATAATTAATTAATAATGATTTAAGCAGGATTTATAGATGTAGTAATTAATTTAATTTACTTTAAATTAATTAAAGATGAAATAATTAATTTAATTCATTTTAAATTAATTATAGATAGTGATAAATAAATCATTGCTTAAGGATATTGAATGATATTGATTTACCTTGAATGGTTTGAAATCTCAGATATGAGATAATTGATACTGTATGATTTGGATGCATTGGTTGCATAGTAAAGATGATATGGATTATCTGCTTTTAATGATAATGTCGATTATCTATTGTGAATTATCTATCTGTATGTAAATAGATAATAGAATTGAATTGTTTTAACTTTAAAACAACTTGGCCTTAAAAGATACGTTTTGGATTTCGATGAGACCGGGATCGGGTTTCCGTATACCGGGATTCCAGGTCTGGAGACCCGAATACCACATCGATCCAAATTTACGTTAGGTCGTGAAATCAAAATGGAGCAAGTGAAGACTCGAGGTGTAAGAGCTATTCTTTGTCGATATAACTCTGAGGGTGATTCCGTAATGAGTTGACGGAGATAGTACTTTCAGATTCGAGATGAAGATTCAGAGTGCAAGGGTTATGGTCGTTAACTCTGAGGGTGATTCCAATACGAGTGTAACGAGATAATGCCTTCGGTTTCGTTCGAACCCGGAACGAACTTGTATGGATTGAATGCTTTCAAAACATCGTCAGGTGGACGATGAGCATTCTAAGTGATGTCCTGATTAAAGGTAATCGTAGCCTCAAGCCTCATCAAACCGGGAATGGCTAAAACAGGGGAGGTGCAGCAAGGTTAGTGGGTAGCACCCAAGTAGGACAAGATTATCCCTGTCTAGAGGTCCCTTCTTATTATTCGGTTGTGTGGGCAGTTGATTGCAACAACTGCTGGGATATCTTGTGCGGGAATTATCCAGTAAGGGATGTTCCGGCCTTGTGTTGCAGGGGATTGGGAGTGATCCTCGGTACGGTGATCTAGGCCACGTACTGTGACGGGCGGTACCCCGGTAGCCCTGCCATTGTATGGAATCCAAAATCCAATAAGTGCCGTACGTATTAGTTGTGCCCAACTATGTTGGAACGTGAGATGTAAGCATTCCAGCTATTTCTGTATTTTACTTGAAAACCCTAGACCCTATTATAATACAATCGAATTTCCTATCAAATGTTTTGGTTAGCGTAAGGTAAAAACTTACCCATGTTTATTTGTGGGGAGTCTTACGTGATACCTTTTCTTTCGAAATGGTTTTTGAAGTTAAACAAGTTTAACCTGTTACTCACACCAGACCCATGTCTGACCCAAGTTGTTTATTTCTGTTTTATAAACTCTTGGGTACTCAAATTTTTACGAGTAGCCAAGGGATTCAGGTTATCTTTGACGAATTATCTGGAGGAGCAATGGAGCAGGAGGCTTCGGCGTTGTAGATATAGATAATAGTTCCGCTGTGTTAATCTCTGTAATAGAGTTGTGTATTGTATTGAGTTGTAATAACTAGACAGATGTTTATAACTGTCTAGTATGTGATGAATAATCTGTATAACTCTGATAATCATTGTATATGATGTAATACTTTGTTATTAATATAAATTATTCATTCCGCTGTTGAGATTCTGTTATTGCTCTTTCTTTCTTCTCTTCTTTTCTACTTTCTCACCTCTTTCTTTTCTTCAAAACGATGCGTCTTCCTAGTCATAGGATGGCGGGTCGTGACACTTATCCATTTTAATCAAATTCAATTTCAGTTCCATTTGACTCAATCCATTTGTTTCAATTTCAATATTTCAACATATCCAAATAACTAATTAATTCAATTAGTTCCGTCATTAATTTATTTCAAACCTAAATCAAATTTATTCAAATCTCAATCAATTCCATTTCCAAAAATGATTTCATTTAGCTTAGATTGAATTCCTTCACCACTTAATTCAACTTAAGTTAAGATTCCTTTCAAAATTTATTTTTCACAACATTCATATCAACAATTAAAAACATTGTTTTCTCTTATTAATTCTCGAAATTCATAAGTCATAAACTTATTTTCCTATATTTTTATTAAATGCTCAATGAAAATTCTCAGAGTTTAAACACCTAGTTCACAATTATTTCAAATCAATTTGAAATCATATATATATATACACACACAATCCCTGGTATATCAATTCATTCATTTGAATCCCCAAAATCAAAACAAGTTTTACTAAAACAAAATTCCATGGTAGCAATTCCTCTCTTGGAAACTTGAAAATGAACTCCGATGATGCTGCATTCATCACCGAAATTATTTTCCAACGACCGAAGTGAGTTCAGTGCTTTCTTTCCCTTTAAAATCCTTTAAAATCTTTTTATCCAAAAGTATGTTCCAAATAATACTATTATTATTTCCCAAAACTTTGAAAAACAATTTCCAAAACCAACGGAAATTAAATTTCCAAATTCTCAACCTTTAAATCCTTTTTATAAATCATGTTTATAATATACTTCTGAAATTTTATTTCATTTCAATTTATAAATCGCATTTACAATCTATAATTCCATTTTGTTATACAAAATCATTTCTTGGTTTCTAATCTTAGTTTGCATTATAATAATGACAACTATTATTAAAGCACAACAATAACAACAAATGATAATAATCAACATTATCATTTTCTAACAACCAAGCACACCATATATACCATAATAATTTCTGAAAAATTATTTCATTATATATAAAATATAATCCAGGTAAAATTATTTCATTTACCCAATTTCAAACAATACCTTGTCGAACTGCCCTGTTAAAGTGTTTAGAGATTCCTATCAATAACGTTAATTACTCGTGTTGACCAGAATCCATAAGCCACTCAACAAATCAACCAACACAATATAAAACATTTTTATATCACTAACAAATACACACTCATATATATATACACACACACACTCAAACTCATTATAGGGTGCTACTGACCCTATCTCTAATGAGTTACCCCACCAAAGCCAAGGTTCTCGCTTAACCTTCAGCTCTAATACCAACTGTAAAGAACTGAGATTTTCGACCCTCAAAAATCGACATTGATACGTCCACTGTATCACTTGTCGAGCAATCGAATGTCGGAAAACCCGATTGGTAGGGGAAAGAAAAAAAAGAGAAGAAGATAAGAAGAAACTAAACAACACAGAATAACGGAAAGAATAATCTATAATATACCATAGATCTTTATACAAAAACAAAAATGTAATATGTGTATATACAAACATCAATCAGAGTATACTAACTTATTTCAGCCTGGACAGTTATAATAGTCTGTCCTCACAATTGCTGATAATACACCAATGAAAACAAAGGAAAATATAACCATTTACATGAATACGTCTTTGGGCCTCCAACTCGTCTTTGAAGCTCCAAGCATCTAAACTAATCTGTAATATGCTCGGCCTGACCTGAGCATTATAATAAAATAACACCTGAGTCAGTCTGGAAAACCAGCGTGAGAAAACTCACTCAATTTGAATTTAATTATTTTCAAAAATTATTTTAAAAAAAAAACAAAGGTATCTCATAAGACCACACCGCACATAGATACGACGTGTTTTTACCTTACGATAGCCAAACCACTTTTATATAAAAATCCTGTGATATTATAATAGTGTCTAAGTACAAATACTTATTAAAATAGCTGAAATGCTTGCATCTCACATTTCAACATAGTTGGGCACAGTCAAAACCGTACAGCGCTTATTGGAGAATGTATTCCATACAATGGCTAGGCACTGGGGTACCACCTATCATAGTACACGTTTAGAAAATGTACTAAGATCGAACCTATCGATCCCTGTCAACACAAGACTGGCCTACCCCTTACTAGATAGTACTGAATATGTTATCACCATGATTTTTTTGCAACCCTTTTGATATCTCATGCACAACCAATCCATAAATACATAGATGTAGGGTAATCTAGAAAGGTGACAACATACCCTAATGGGTGTGATCCACTTAGCCTTGCTGCATCTCCCCTGATTTTCAGTCATTCCTAGTTGATGAGGCTTGAGGCTACGTTTTACCTTTTTGAATAGCAATTTAATTGGAATGCTAATCATTGCCTTCCAGGCAACAATGCAATGATGGCATTCATCCATACAAGTTTTTCTGGGTCTGAACAAACCGAGTCTCCAAAATCACCGTCTTCGTTATCTTCACGATATCACAATTCATAATGCACAAATCAGATCAAAGTGGTTTTCGGATAATTAAATTTGATCCCGAACTCTTCGAAACGATCAAAGAAATTGGCCAGATTTGATAGTTGGTTATTTAGCAATCAAATTAAACACATAAGCAGTCACTAGGCCAAATTTTTAAATCTTTCAAAAATATTTATTTCAAAATATCTTTACAAAGATATATATTCAAATCTCTTCTAGTATTCAATATTTGAAAACGATTTCAAATACTTAAATCCATAACAGCATATTTCAACCCATGTCAACACTTCGAAATACTTCCAAATCCAACTTATAATTCATTACTTAGCAAAATATTTCTAAAAAATCAATTCATCGCTAAAATATCTCCAAAACCTTTAATTCCAATACTTAAGAAAATATTTTAAGTCTTTTTCGCAAAATCATTTCTAATATCCATACTTATGAAATATTCCGTACTTATATCATAACTCTCTGGAACTTCTATTAATTTCCTTTTACAATTTCCAAAATTTATCGATTATACTTATTTATAATCCAACTAACAATTTATAACTCCTTTAATAAATTCAGATTCATTTTCGCAGTTCCCGTATCTAAACGATTTGGAAATTTCCTTTTCTCAAATCTCTTAAGTTCTCGAATTCCATTAGGAGATTTCTCTTATAAATCACATCCATTAAATAAAATCCCTTTTACAAATCTCGAGGGTACTTATAAAAAAATTGCAATCGCTTACTTTAAACTATATATATATAAATAATAAATTCAAAATCATGGTTAAATAATTATTTAAATATCAAAGCACTTTTAAAATAAACGTCAATAACTAAATTCTAATTCATTAATAAACTTTCTAATCGATTTACAAAACTTATTTATAAAACTTAGAATTCATTTCAACAAATTTTAAATATTCGAATAATCCACTTTCTAAAATATTTCAATACTAAAACCAGCTTTAACTATATAGTTAAATAAATAAAAACCCCATTTTAAACAAACTTAATTTCTTGACAAAATTCTATTTTTAAAATCCAATATTACAAATTTCATTTTATAAATCCCTCTCGATTTGTAACAAATCGATTATATTCCCAATTGCATAACCATTCTCACATTTCAAAAATAGAATCCACTATTTCTTTCAATAGTCGATTTTCACCTCTCGCTATAATCACCCTAGGAAATTATATTTCCCATTTATCAAATGTTAGTCATTCCATTTTATTTATAAACAACGTTTATAAATTACAAACTCATTCGAGTTCACTTGTTTTATAAAATATTCACATTTATAAAATTTCATTTATAAATCCATCCCTTTATAAATTCCATTATATTCTCCCAACTATTTTAAATCTCGATTTCAACCCCTTTTCCATATTTCAAGAAATATCACTTAAAATTCATTATACAAATACTTTATACATCACTTAAAAATCTCTATTTAAAATCTCTTAAGAAATAGTCAAGTAAAAATCCCAAAATCAAGTCATTTATTTTATTCAATCAATTTCTTTTAAATAATCCCAGATTTCGAAGAAAACACTGATTATTTCAAAAATCATTTTTAATTTCTTTTTAAAATTCAAAATATCACTTATAGTATTCCAAAAATCAATCTTTTATTAAATTCAACCCTTTAAAATAATCCAAATTTCCATATAAATACTTTTATTTCCCAAAATCACCTTTGAATTTCTTTTTATGATTCAAAAATATTATTTAGCGTTTATAAAATACCAAAATTAAGGCCAGTGCTATTATAGCATCCAATATATCAAATCACACAACAACTCATAACAGATTAATCAATCACATAATATATCACTATATATGAAAAACAATCGATATATCTGAGGAATCCAGTTGGATCCCTCCAACCTGTTTCCCTGCAACCACAGATGTTATATAACATAAAATACAAATTCCGCTTTGAGGCGGGATATTGCGGTAATATAGGGTCATCCGCTATTATGCGGGGCGCATAGTGTCTCATCCGCTCCAACGGCAGGAATATTCAATCTAACTACTAACATATACTACTATATATAATATAACATCCAACTGATAATATAATTCAGTATATTATCCAAATAATCAATAACAATCAGAAATGGATATCCAAACATCTAATAAATGATATTTATTGACTATATAAATTTCTTGATTTATCCAAAACGGTGAGATTAACTCACCTTTATTCCAGTGGTCGCTTGCCCATTCTGGTTCTATCTGAATTCGAATGACGTTCGAATCCAGAGTAAAATCCAACAAGCTTCATTCGTTGCCAAACCAACTCCATAACGAAGATAACGTCCAAAGGAGTGCAACGCAACTCGTCTCATTCGAAAGCCATCTAAAACGAATAAGTTACACTATTTTAAAAGATTACAAAATTAAAATTTATAATTTCTTTATTTATTACTTGATTAAAAAATTACCATCCACGTTCAAAATTAAATGTCGCCTCCCCCCTTTCCTTTAAATCGCATGCGATAACCCAATAGCCCACCAGCTCAACTCGACGCTGCTGCCACGACTGTCCTCCGGCAGCCTCCCCTTTGCTTCCTCCGATAGCCCAGCCTCCCCTCTCTCCCACGCAACTGCCCCTGACCTCCCATTCGTCGCCACCATTGAGCAAAATTGAAAACGTGATCTCCTTTCATCGCCGAATTTCGCCACCACCACGCGATGCCACTGTCACAAATTATGGCCGAAGCTCACCCTGCCCCTCCCCTACCTTTTCCCTTCAGGCGCCCCCACCCCTAGATGACTGGAGCTCGCCATTGAACCCAAAATTTAACTCGACTTCCACATGGCTGTATCCGCCACCACATCTTGTCGAACCCAAATTCCACCGCTGGATGCCTCCATCTCGTCGTTGCGCACACTTCTCCTTCAAGTGTCGAAGGCCAGATCGGCCTGTGGTGGCGCGATGACGCGGTGGCCGTTGGATGAGGGAGAGGAGTTACATTCGTTCTTATGCATATTTTCTTGCGTGAAAGAGAAGTGAGGGCGCATTTTTAAATGAAAACATGGGTACGAACATAGGTAGGCAACTGATAATATAGGGTGGCGGAGTGAATGTTTTTTTGGCTGATGTGAAATAAAGATTATATATATATATATATTCCAAAATATCTAGATATTTATTCTGAACCCTGATCGAGGCATGCCTAATGAAAATCCTGGCGTTCCTAATGTTATACCCCTATTCCAAACGCAATAGAACAAGTTTCGGGACCTAATTCGATCGTACGTAGAAGATAGATTTTTGAAACCAATTATAATATTAAATTTTCGATATTAATTTCAACGCGTTTCTATCCCATACAACCAAAAGGTAAATCCAACCGCTACGAAATTTTAAATTCGATAATAATACACTATTACAGATCCAATGGGACCGGTTTCGTCGAAATCTGAGACTGTGCCCCGGATGGCTATTTTCACTCGTTAATTAAAACGAGATATTTTCAAAATCAAGTAAATCTCCTTTTAATCAATTTTAGAAGTTTTATTACCTTCATTCTTATTAATAGAAATTTAATAAGCCTTTAAACTATTTTTATCCAAATAAAAATCCAAGATTTAAATTATTTAAACGATTTCAATTATTTAATTCAACAATTAAATTATCAATTAAATCACTACATTTGAAATTCAAGTTATTTAATTTATAAAATTAACTTTTCAATATTTAAAATCAATTAAATATCCCAATTTCAAATAACCAAAAATTCTGGGTCGTTACATTACGAGTATGGGTCATAATAGGAAAGGCCTGCTTTAGGGTCTTGAGGTATTAAGTGGTTGTTTGAGGGCCCCCCTCTTTTCCTTAACCGAAGTAGTAAATGGCCAAGGGATTAGTCATTAGGAACAATAGGTGGTATCTCGATAGGGGCCGCTTTGGAATAAGGTATAAGTGACTGATTGAGGGTCCACCTTTCCATAAATAAGTATTAAGTGGCTCAAGAGATTTCATGCGACGTCAGCTAGATAGTCACCATTGAGGATTCTGCCTTGGTAATAGGTATTATATGATGGGGTATGCCTCAATTGAGGTCATAAATGGCCAGAGTTTGCCTATTTCCAAATTAAGGTATTAAGTGGCTTAGGTATTATCTCTCGCATTGTTAGACATTTATGACATTGGTCATGGGTTATGGGATTAGGAACCTGCTTCGGAAATGGAAGGTATTAAGTGGTTGATTGAGGACTCGCCTCCTTTACTTATATGAAGTATTAAATGATTTAATTACATAAGACATATTCTTATTCAAATTATTCTACCTAAGTACTGAAATTGTAAGGCTCGAGATTTCCTTTCACCAGACACTTGCTGTTCTAACTCCCTTCTCATTACAACACATGTTAGAGAAGGATTTGGTGATGCTTGAAGATGGCGAGAATGAAGCTTGTGCCAGTTATTATTTATCTTTTTGTGTTATTTTCTATTATACCCATGAAATGTATTTTTGAAAAAGATGTTGTAACAGTTTATATTATGTATTGTTTTATGACATTTGAAATGATCTGGAATAAATGGGTACTATTACTATTACTATATTTGCAATGATATGAAAGAATAGGTAGATAGCTCTGTTTTGTTATTTTTACCAACCAATAGGCAGCTGGGTCTAAGTTTCGGTGACCCTTTTCTGGGTCGGAATTTAGGTCTGTTTCGGAGAGGATTGTTACACCAATCTTAATTTAGTCTAGTTGTATATTCTAGTTGATAAGCATTTTATCAACTTTATTAATTGTTCAAATTTATTAATGTGGATTATTTAACTTTATATAACAGATGTTCTTACAGTATTAGAAATTTTAAATGTTACCATTTCATTTTTCTAATAAGGCTCCCACTAGACTTTTATGTTTCTCAAAACCCTATGACGAAACATAGAAGTCTTTCGACTTCTCTAGTAGGTGTTAGGGCTCATTTGCTTTGGCCTTTTGACCTTAAGGAATATTAACCATCCATAGGCTTACAAGTGATGGATAACACATTATCAATTGTATCATATACAACTTCTACCCCGTGGTCTTTGTCCTAATCTCCTTTTGACCTTGATGAATATCAATAAATTGAAAGGATTATTCACTTATACATACCATTTTGCGACAGCCTAAGTATAAATGTATGTACCTTAAGGAATACCAACAAATATGTGAATATATCCTATATCATCTATTCAATTTATTGATAGTACTACACATAACACCCTTAGTTTGAAGGAAATTGACTACTAAGAAGTATGCAAGTAATATATTATATACAAATGGTAGAGGACATCAATTATATTATAGATTCATAATCTTCAATATATTTACTTGACTGGTATTGACCCATCGAATAATATATCTCTTATGAAATACTCCTGTGATTAAAGTGTTAGACAAATCTGAAATCACGTTATACATACAAAACAAATGTATTTATTCCTTAAATCTAATTAGGATTTCCTATTGCTCCAACTTTTGTTATACATTCATATTATATAAGATTGATTCTTGTATAACACTATATAATTTAATTAACTTATATAATAATCTTATATTGATTTTATTAATTAAATATTAGTTAATTAATTAGTTAACATTTTAATTAATTTTATTTTATTCATTTTAAACATTTTTAATTGAATATGTATACTATAATGATTATAATTATACACATATACTTAATATATATATATGTATGTATGTATTATTTATTAATTAACATTTATTTAATTTATTTAATTACATAATTGTAATTAATTATATTTTATTTCAAAAATTATACACAGACACATAAATCACCTTAAGCATTTTAGGACAATGTAGCATATATCATTATATATGTTATTTAATTCAACTAATTGACTACTTAATCAATTAATTTATTTATCTAATTAATTTTAAATAATTTTCGAAGTTTAATTTATAAATTTTCAAAACAATTTTAAAAATTATATTATGACTTTATAAAAAATTCTTATTTTAAATTTAACCTTTTAAAATTTATTTTAATTTCAAAACAGATTTTGAAAATTAGACCAATGCCCAAATTCAATTTGGGCTTTATATTATGGATAACCATCGAGTTTACCTCACCTTTTATGCCAAGCCAGTAGCTAGGTAGAGCAGGGTGCTTGATTACCCAACGACCAAGCCTAAACACAACTTTTCTAGTGTTAAATAATTTATGCATTATGGTATATTTTAGGTATCATCAAGGAGTTATAAATACTAAAAAAAATTATAAGTCGACATATGAGTTTTTTTATGTCAACATATAAACAATTATCACACATATGTTGACATGTCTGATAGTGTATGTCAAAATACATTGTATTTTCCTACATATTTATTTTTTGTAAATTGTATATTATATATATGTGTGTGTGTATATATCTGTATATATATATATATATATATGTGTATGTATGTATGTATATAAATATATATATATTGGTATGTATATTTTATTTTTATATTTTTGATCTTAGTGTGATATAAGAATAAACATGATTTCAAGAAAATAGCATTGTACATAACACAATAACAAGAATAAACAACAAAAACGATCGTAAAAAACAATCAGTAAAAATGCAAAACACTTAATGTCGATGGTCCTTAACTACTGGGCATTTGTGACCATGACAATTGGGGTAGGAAGTGTTGAAATTTCTCTTTCGTACTACTAGATTCCCTTTGGCATCGAAAGTGATCTCTCCTGCGCATCGAATCTGTCATTTCAATTTCTTCCTCTTCTTCATCTTCCTCATTATCCAATAAACGATTATGCATAACTATGTTTGCTTCAGCCTTTGGTTCTTAAATGATTATTAAATTATCCATATTATTGAATAGATGGTTGTGGATGGTCCAAATCACTCTTTCATGCCTTTCTTGCTCATTCTTCAATTATATCTGAAGGACTCCAATTTCAATAAGTATGTTGAGGACAAGCTTCATTTGCTCTTTAATTTTTTCAAGTTTAGAAAATGTAAAGTCCCAAAATGGTGATGTATTCTTCATTAGATTTTTGGAATTGGTATGATCCATTAAAATTAATTTTAGAGCGTGTTTTTAGAGAGCAAATGAAGAAGAAATGAAGAAAACCCTAAAATATAGTGTTTAAATAAACAATTTTTAATTCTGAAATTAGAAGGAAAAATTGGTTATGGCTGAAACAACATGTTTGTCCACATTTGTATATGTGTATGCTGACATATGTAATTTTGTGTTTCAATTTTTTTACAATATTTTGTAACACACACACACACATACATACATAAATATATATTTAAAATTTTGAAATGGACATATACCTAATTCTCTTCTTAATTTAATAAATTATTATGGATAAGAGGTTTTGTTAAATTATCTGCTATTTATTTTTTGGTATTTATAAATTCTAGAGTTATATCTTCTTTATTTATATGATCTCTTAGAAAATGATGTCTTATGTCTATGTGTTTTGTCCTTGCATGACTACACAAATTTTTGGATAATTTATTGCACTGGTATTATTATAGTACATAGGTGATTGATTAACTTTTAGTCCAATATCTTTTAAAGTTTGTTGCAAATATAATACTTGTGCACATGCCAATCCAATAGATACGTGTTTTGCTTCTATTGTAGACAAAGATACAAAATTTTGCTTTTTATTGAACCAAGATATAAGTGAGTGTCCTAAAACGTGACATGTTCCACTCGTACTTTTTCAATCGGATTTGCATCCAACATAACATGCATCACCATATTATATTAATTCAAATGTGCCTCCCTTAAACTAAAATAGTCCATAGTATAAAGTATTATTTATGTATCTTGTAATTCTTTAAACAACTATAAGGTGGATTTTCTTAAGGATTGATAGATATCTCACACATACACATACATTATACATTATATCGGGTCTACTTGTAGTGATGTAAAGTAAAGAGCCAACCATCCCACTATGCAGTTTTTGATCAACGTCTTTAGATTTTTCTTCTTTACTTAAATTTACCGTGGAGGCAATTGGAGTGGGGTTTCCACTTGTATTTGACATTCCAAATCCTTTTCACTAGTTTTTTGGCATATTTTACCTAACTAATAAATATTCCATCATTTCATAGTTTGATTTGAAGTCCTAAAAAGGAGTTTAGTTCTCCCATGTGACATACTTCAAATTCTTTAGTCATTATTTTTGAAAACACTAAGTTTATTTGTTCATTAGTTGAACCAAAAAATATCATCTACATAATAAATCTATAGTGCAAATAAGGCTAAAGGGCTTCTCATTTTAGGGTAACAAGTTTTAAGGACAACAATTCTAAATAGTTAGTTTCAAGGAGAATTTACAGAAAAATGATAAATTCATTTATCATTTTAAGCTATACAGGAAAATGATAAATTCATATATCATTTTTTTATATAACTTAAAATGATAACTTTGTTTATCATTTTCATGTAAATTGTCCTTGAAACTAATTTTTCATAAGTGTTGTCCTTAAACCTTATTTAACCTGGACAGAGAAGCCCTTTGAGTGAAAATTCCCTAAATCTAAATTAATTGGATACCATTATTAATTCTTTTTATAAAGAATGTTGTATCTACTTTACCTATTTCAAAGTCTGATTAAATTAAGTAAGATTTTAGTTTTTCATACCAAGCACACGGTGCTTGTTTTGAACCATATAATGCTCATTTTAACTTATAGACATGATTAGGAAAATTTTCATCCTAAAAACGAGGGTTGCTTAATGTATAAATCTTCTTTTATTATACCATTTAAAATGCACTTTTGACATCTAATTAATATAATTTAAAATTATTATAATTTGCGAAAGCTAATAGTATACATATCGCTTCTAGACATGTTACGGGGGCAAAAGTTTCATCATAGTCTATTCCTTCTTCTTCTTGAGCTATTAATCGAGCTTTATAATTTATTCATGTAAAGTCATTTAGTTCCAATAATTGATTCATCCTTGGGTCATGGTACAAGTTCCTAAACTTCATTTCTTATAAATTGATTTAATTCTTCTTGCATGGCAAGAATCCTTGAATTTTAGAAGATGCTTCCTTAGGATTTTTGGGTTCATTTATTGATATAAATGCTACGTTGCTCATTTTATTTAGTTGATTCATTGTTCTTATAAATGATTCTACATTTCCTAAGATATTTTCTTTAGGGTGGTTTTTTAAGATACGAGTTTTAGGTAACCTATTTTCATTATTATGGTTATTATTTTCATTATTTTTAATTAGTTCATAAATTTCATCTTCCTCTTTTCTACACTAGTTTCTATAAACTTCCATCAGAAGAAACGTACAGAATTTTTTAATAGTGTTGGTTCAAGTATCATAAATTCAGTATACCTTACTTCTATTATCATAACCAATGAATATTCATTTATCGGCTTTAGCATTAAATTTATCTAAGTTATCCTTTGTTTTAGTATAAACAGTTACTTCCAAAAACTTATAAATATCATACTTTGACTTTTGGTTGAAAAATAACTCATATGGTGTTTACCTTATTAGTGATTTAATTTGAATTCTATCCATAAAGTAATAGGTTGTTGCTACTACTTCAGTGCAAAATTTCTTAGGTAGATTATTGTCATTTAACATTGTCCTAACACATTCTTGTATTGTTCTATTTATACGTTGTACTACACCATTTTTTTGTGATGTTCGTGGAACAAGAAATTATGGGTTATTCCTTTCTTATTACAAATTTTTTTAAAATTTTCATTTTTGAATTCTCATTTGCGAACAATTTTTTTAGTTTTAATTTTTAATGATTTTTCTTTTGAATTATATTAACAAAAATTTTAAACATGTCAAATGAATCACTTTTATGCTTTAAGAAAATTGCTCATGTATATCTTGAAAAATCATCTATAGTTATGCAAACATATTTATTATGATTAACTCATTGTATTAGAGATGGTACAAAGAGATCTAGATAAGAAGTTTTAGTGGATGAGAAGTATATATATCAGAACTTTGGATTTAAAATATTTCTTATGAAGTTTACCCATTTGGCAGATATCACAAAGATTATCTACTTTTAGATTCATCTTTGGTAATCCTTTTACTAATTTATATTTTGAAATTTTTGTTAAATGTTTTGTAACAGCCCGCACCTCACCTAAAGCAGATATTGTCCCCAACTTAGTCACCTCTGCCTCATGGGCCAAGCCAAGGTATGGGGTTTTGTTCCTTAAAAGGCCTCGATGTTGTTATGAGGTGAAGGCTTTGGTATATAAGCACCCACTTCAAAGTGTTTTTCCGTGATGTGTGACTATGATTCCCATTTTAAGGGGTGTTACAATCCCCCCCTTTAGAGCCCAATGCCCTCGTTGACTCATGAACACAATACCACCCAAGCATCGTGGTTGTAACACGTACAGACCACAATTCCGGCTGGATATGGCTCTGATACCATTGTAACAGCCCGCACCTCACCTAACGTAGATATTGTCCCCAACTTAGTCACCTCCGCCTCATGGGCTAAGCCAAGGTATGGGGTTTTGTTCTTCAAAAGCCCTCGACGTTGTTATGAGGTGAAGGCTTTGGTATATAAGCACCCACTTCATAGTGTTTTTCCGCGATGTGGGACTATTATTTCCATTTTAAGGGGTCTTACATGTTTGAAGTTTAAGTGACCAAGATGTTCATACCAATCCAGGGATCATTTGATTCAGTCATAAGACATAAAGCTTTCATGCTTAAAATATGGATATATCCTTTTCTAATTCCATCGATTATAGTTTTAGAATTCTGATCTATGATGTGACAAGTGTCCTTTTGAATTAGTAAAAATGAGCGAGAATTTTAAAAGTTTGAAAATACACCGTTTCAGGCCTGTGTATGTCGACATATGCGCCGAAAATATGCCAATTTATTTTATTTATTCTTATTATGTTTTATATTAATTAACTATTATTCATATGTGCTATTATTCTTATCTATTATTTATAAATATTATATTTAATATACCCATTCAGTTATAGGACAAATATTTTACATATTTATTTACAAAAATTTCTTTTTAGTTCAACAAATTTATTTCCATCTACTTATTTTAAAATAATTTTATTCATGAGAATAAATTTGTTTTTCTTTGTGTATTCGTTTATTTGTAATAAAAATATTTATTGATTCAAATAATTATTTTATTTTATTAAATCATCTATGTATTTGTTTTAAAAAATATAATTCTTTACACATATTCTTAATTTTAAATATAAAAAAGCTTTCATATATTATTATCTATGAAACGTCTTTTCAATTTTTAATTATATTATTATTTTCATAAAAAATTTAAATATGTATATACTATCATGATATTCCCAAAAATAGAGTAGAGCCTAGAGTTACCGAATTATCTAGAGCTTTGTTCTTCTTCAACCATAAACGACAAATCTGCATTTTCTAAATTTGAACTTCTTTTGCTTGAAGTGGTGTTGGAATCATCCTAAGTTAGTATGAATGATTTTTCCTTTTTTTTATTGAACTATGTTCAGAGAGTCGTTTGATTTCTTCCATGATAGGCGGCCCCTTTTTAGATGTTCAGTCTTGTCGTATTTGAAACATTTTACTAAACTTCCAGAGTTGTTGTTGTTATTGCCCGTTCTTAAAATTTATTTCTCTTTCTGTACTTTAGAAATCTTCTAAAATTTCTTGCCGTAAATGCCATCTCTTTATTGTCATTATATGTTCCTTGTTTATCGGTTGTAGCACTGAAAACGAGTGACTTCTTTTCATTTGCACGACTTTGCTTTCTTCCATGCAACTGAACTTCATATGATAATAAGTTACCTGTTATTTCTTCTATTCTCACACTACTTATATTTTTAGCCTCTTCTATTGCTGGAGCCATTTGATGTCATTCGCTTGAAAGAGAACTTAGAATCTTTCGGACTTGTGTTTCTTAGTTAAAAATTTGCCTGCGGAGATTAAAGCATGTAATATACCTCGTAATCTAGAATAAATGTCAAAAATTGACTCATTGGATTTCATTTTAAATAAAAAAATTGATTAGTTAATATAGAAATCTTGGTTTGATTGACTTTACTAGTGCCTTTGTGTGTGATTTCTAATGTCCTCCAAATTTCATATGCGCTTTTCCAAACAAACATTCTATTGAATTCATTTTTGTCCAAGATGCAGAATAAAATATTCATTACCTTTGAATCGTTGGATGTTTGTGCTTTTTGATAATTAGACCATCGTGTATAATTAGTCTTGGGCTATATGTACTCAGTTTGTATGATATTCCATATATCTAAACCATTAGACTATAAATAGGTTTTCATCCTACATGACCAATAAGCATAATTAATACCATTAAAAAGTGGTGGTCTAGTAGTAGAATGCCCTTCTACAAAAGTGCTAAAAAGGGTATTTGTGTTACTAGCCATTTAAAATTTTCAAACCTCATATTATAAAAACCAAAAAGCTCTGCTACCATGTGTGGAGTATGTGATGTGCTACTATGTAATGTGCAGAATGGATCTTAAGGCTAATGTAAAACTAAGGAGGCGAATAATATTTTTAAACGTATTATCACTTTACTTCATGGTTATCAAATTTAACAACACAAAATTAGATCCACAGATATTAATATAATAAATGCAGTAATTAAAACCAGTAAAAGTAAAGAGAAGACATAGAATTTTATACTAGTTCAGATTTTCGATCCTACATCCAGTCCTGTACCCCATACAGAATTTCACTATAACCAACTTGCACTTCCATAGGTGGCAAATAAACCTCTATAACTTGACTTTGAATCAGGTGGAAAGAAACACCGATCCTGACTTTCCACGAGTGGTAAGACACACCTAACCTCTTGCACTTCTACAGGCAGCAAGAAAAATCTGACCTCTTGATTTTTCATAGGTGGTCAAGATCACCTATATAATATTGACTTTCTATGAGTGGAAGGATACACCTTAAATAATAAATAGTAGAGTAATATCTACATGAAATTGAATCTTTCGATCATAATTTCATATAGCCTCCAATACAACTTCCTATACACCTCCAATAGCAATATATTGATTTTTTTAAGGAATAGGATGAGAACTGTAACGACCCGTAAAATTTATCACTTTGATAAATTATATTTATTTTTAAAATATTCAAATATAAGTTTTTCTAGCATAAACTATGATGTTTTGAATAATAAATAATAATGGTAATCTTATTTTGAATAAGTATTTACGAAAATATATACTTTGGAAGAATATCAATAAAATGGCTGAAAATCGTTTTAATAATAAACAGCTCCATAATTATCAGAAGTCGCACACAGAGCTGGATACATACACTTATTTATCTACTAAACAGGATTATGAAATAAAATTATTTATTTTATTTTAGGGAAATAAATGTATTTATGACATCATCAATAATGTCATCATATTTAATAATTGATTTAAGAATTTAAATTAAGATTTAATGATTAAATAATTATTCTAATTATTCTAATAATTGTTTTAAAATGATAATAACTCATTTTAATTAGTTATATAGTGATAATAAATCATTTATAATAGTTATATATATATATATATGTAACAACCCGCATATTTATCGATTTTATATTTAAATATTTTATTTAAATATTTTATCGTTAATCGGATTTTGGTCCGAAAAGCTACTTTTTGCATATGGTCAAATTAGGACTCAAGACCACCCCCATTGAGTTCAAAATAACTTTTTGAGTATAAACTTCGATATGTTTGGAGTTAGTGGAATTTTCGCCACTTTTTCTCTTATGGCTTTGGTTTGGGCTGAACCACTTACTAACTCAGCCCAACCCCCTCCTTCTCTTCATAACTTCATTTCTAATTGCTTAAACATTGAAGCTTCATCAAAAATGGAGGAGGGAATGGGAAATTAAAACTCCAAGCTCAAGTTCTCTTGCTAATCCATCATTCAACTCCAAAATTCAAGTGAAGATATTGGATTCAAGCTTCTTCCATTGCTTCTAAGCTTCTCCATCATCAATTTCGTGAAAAGGTGAGATTTTTATCTCACATTCTTGTCTATAACTATCTTGGATTGTTGGAAATGAATTCCTATCACTTTAGCATGTGCATTTGCATTTGGTTTGGATTGGATTGGCGAAAAACCCCAACTATTAGTGTTTTTGGCAAAGATCTGGGCTTAGGTCGTTCTGCCTTGCTAGCTCGCTCGCGTGGGAAAGTCTCTGCCTGCATATAGCTCGTTCTAGGCTTAGGTCGTTCGACCCTTAGCTCGTTTACTCCTTAGGTCGCTCGGCGATCTAAAAACATCACTAGGTCGCTTGCCTAGTTCGTCCCACACTTAGGTCGCTAAGGCTTAGGTCGCGCCACATTAGGTCATGACTCGTTGAGTCGTTCTGTCCCTAGGTCGCTCGGCCTGCTTTCGTTAGGTCGTAAACCCTTAAGTCGCTCGGCCTGTTATGCTTTAGGTCGCTGGCCTTTAGGTCGCTCCACCTTGGGTCGCTCAGCCTTGCAAGCTCGTCCCAGTAGGTCGTGACTCACTAGGTCGCTTGGCCTTGTTTTAGACGTTAGCTCGTTCACCCCTAAGTCGCTCGGCCATTAGGTCGTTCCACTACTTAGGTCGCACCCTTTTAGGTCGGCCATGCTAGCTCGGCACTAGCTTGTTTCACCTAGGTCGCTCTGCATGCTATGCCTCTAGGTCGTAGCACGTTAGGTCGCCCGACCATGTTAAGACGTTAGGTCGCTCGCCTTTTCATACTTAGGTCGTTTGACCTGTATTTTGTTAGGTCGCTCGGCATGTTAGGCCGCACCACCTATTTCTACTTTGATGCATTTTGGGCTGATTTCCTTGGATTTCATTCACGTCTTCGAATGTGAAGTTTTGTGACTGATTGTTTCTACAATCGTTTTGTGATTCGTCACTTTACAAATATGAAGGTTTCAATACTAGTAGTAAATATCAAAACTCTTTCATCAAAGCGATTTCAACATTATTTTACTACAAAGCTCTTTTCCTAAACCGTTTTCCAATCTATTAGTATATACAAGCCTTTACTTCACTCGGATGAGAAATCTAATTAAACGGCTTAGCAAAACAGGTGGTATGAAACACTTGCGTTTACTTCGTCGGTTAATTCTTGGACTTGTTCGACTGAACCTTTTGTGACAATTTCCTAGTGAAGATCTACAGTTTGTTCGTAAATATTTAAGTTAAGCAAGTGGTTATGGGACATGAAGCTAAACTCATATATTTACTAGCTTGGTGTGATTGACACTTCTTGATGATCATGACGATCATTTTTGTGATTTAGACTAGCAATTGTGCGATGTCTCTTTGTCTATGAGGGAGACTAAACCCCGTTTGTGTGATGTTTCTACATCACATATGTGGGGTAGCGCCCCACGGTCTTCGGGCCATTCTTGTGGAGCTTAGGCTCAAAATTAATGGTTAGCTACCATGAGATAGCGTCTCGTCTTGTGTTACACGTGTTGGTGAGTTTTCATACTCCCGTTTTGTGATACGCCTCCCCCCTTCTTGTGATTTTAGGATTTCTTGTGATGATTTCTGGAATTTTGTGCTTCACCAAATTTCGTGATTTCAATTGATAAGTTTTATCAATTTTTGTGCATTGGTGAATTTGTGTGTCATTGACTTATTATGAATACAAGTTTAGGGTATGATACCCTATTTTATCTTTGAGAAGATTCTTGTGATATTGATTAATCTCATGTTGATTTTCAATTACATACTTGTAGTAGTATGCCGTTATGGTTATTACATGTTCATGCCATGTCTTTTATTTTATGCCATATCATCTGATATTTATAGCTAGACTGATCCGTTTATTATTTTCTTATAAATAATACTCGGGTCAGACCGAGATGTTACAGGTGCTTCTGCTTGACTTCTCTTCTGGGATTACTCTGACTTTTGGCTAACTACTTAGATTAGTAGTTTTGTTGTATACATTTGAGATATCGACTCGTAGATGTATTCTTTTATGTAGCACATGTTGCTATTCTTTTGTATTATCGTGGATCTTTCTGACCACTGCTCTGATGTACACTTTCATGTGTTATATATTCATATCTTTTTCCGCCTTTGTGATATGGATGTCTGTGACTGGTTTGTGTTATGTTTATTTCTATATTTGTTTCCGAAGATTATATATAGCCACTGTGTGATAGCTTTGAGTTTGTATCGGTATGTCGGATTTCCTCCTTAAATGAAATGCATGCTATACTATCTGACATATCGGTGCTCGCACAAAGAAGTTACATGGATGGTCGCTCCTCAACAGCCTTATTCTCCGTGTTAGTCGACAGCATTACTCCGTAGTGTTCTTGGCTAGCGTGGGTATAGAGGTGGGGCGTCACAGCTTGGTATCAGTGCCAAACTTCGGAACAATATAGAATAACTTAACAAGGATCATCGTCCTAAGTCCAACTTAGGAGTCGTGCCTTAGGATTTAATTCGAGTCTTCGTACCGATTCATCCTATTTCTTTTTATGTATCCTTGTTTTATCTATCAAGATTTTCTTGATATTTATTTGGAGATTAACTTTTCTTCTTCTCTCTTTCTTAAAGGAGAGAATGTCTAGACCAGGCCATCCCAGAGCTGGACCATCTACTGTTACTCCCCAGGATGGAGTTTTTATGACTGCTCAACAGCTTCTTGATTTAGTAAAGAATGCTTAAGCAGCTGGTCCTAATCAGGAACCTACTCATCCTAAGTCTGGATTTGTACGTTTGTGCAACGATTATACCAACTTGGGTGGGAAACCGTTCAAAGGTTCCGAAACTATTATTGAAGTCCAGGCTTGGTTAAGAACATGCGATCGAATCTTTTCTTGCATGAATCTTATCGATCTTCACCATGTTCAGGTGGCCTCCAGTATGCTCCAAGAAAGAGCATTGGACTGGTACGAACTCCTTATTTCTGAAATTAATGAAGCGGATCTCACCGGGAGCAATTCCGGGAACGCTTCGAATTAAAATTCATACCAGAAGCAGAGAAAGTGACATTGGCTCGACGTTTCATAGACCTTGTTCAAGGTGAATCCTCTGTGATAGATTATGTCGCATCCTTCGAGTCACTGTCTAAATATGGGGTTGAATACATCAACACCCCATTGAAGAAGAATCAAAGATTTGTCTATGGCTTAAACAAGAATCTCAAGAAGCCATTACTTCTAAAATTAGAAGTTTCTTTCGATCAACTCATTGATATCGCTCTTCATCTTGAAGAGGCTGATAGGGAAAGTGATGTTGAAGTGGTAGGGGCTAAACCAAACTTCAACAACAAGAAAAGGCTGAACAAATTCAAAGGCCCTTATCCCAATAAAAAGGGGAAACAAGCAACTCCTACGGCAAAGACTCCTTCTCCTAGTAGCGGGCAATGCTATAACTGTGTTTCTAAGGACCATTTTGCGAACAAGTGTTCGAAGCCGCGTTCTTGTCGCTATTGTAAGAGCCCGGATCATTATATACATTTATGCCCCAGACTTCAAAGCAAGAAGGAGGGAAAGTTAAACGTGGCTCAAGCCCCTGGCAACACATCTCGCGGTCAAGGTATGTCTCATTCTGTCCTTGATGGCATTATTATATTTCATGATCAACCTATTAGAGTTCTCTTTGATACGGGTGCATCCCATTCTTTTATATCAAAGGAACTTGTCGATACTTTTTCCTTAAGTGTTGTTGCATTAATGACTTCTTTAAGAATTGCGAATCCGGTTGGTGGATCCGCAACTCTTAGTTTGCTTTGTAAAGATGTGGAGATTATTTTGTGTGATTTTCCTTTCCTAGCCGGTTTGCATGTCATGCGTTATTTAGGCTTTGGAATGATTTTGGGTATGGATTGGCTTAACCGTTATGGAGCTCATATCCTATGTCCTGAGCGGACTATTTATCTTCGACATCCACAATCTATAAAGCAGATTTCTATTATTCTTAAAGATTCGGATTCCACTTTGGCTGCATCTTTATATTCTTTAAATCCTCGTGATGATGATAATGATGATGAAGAAAATGTCATTTCTCGTATTCGCGTCGTTCGTGAATTTTTCGACATATTTGAGCCCGTTTTAGGATTACCGCCTAAGTGAGCAATTGAGTTCAGAATTAATCTTATACCTGGAGCTCAACCTATTACTCGTCCTCCTTATCGCATGTCCAATAAAGAGAATGAAGAGATGCGCAAACAATTATCCGAATTGGAGACGAAGCAATTTATTCGCTCTAGTTCCTCGCCTTGGGGAGCTTCAGCAATTTTCGTGAAGAAATCCGATGGTACACTTAGGCTTTGCGTCGACTACCGCAAGCTTAATGAGCTTACTATTAAGAATAAATATCCTTTACCTCGGATTGACGATCTATTTGATCAACTTAGTGGTGCTAGAGTCTTTTCACAATTGGACTTGGCTACCGGTTTTCATCAGCTTTGTATTGCAGAGGATAGTATTCCTTTGACTTCGTTCCGTACTCGTTATGGATCTTATGAATGGCTAGTTATGCCATTTGGTTTAACGAATGCTCCGGCTTATTTCGTTGACCTTATGAATCGAGTTTTCAAAGATTTCCTCGATCGGTTTGTTCTCATCTTTATTGATGATATTCTTGTGTATTCTAAAACCGAGGAGGAACATGAAAAGCATCTTCGGATTGTATTGGAAACTCTTAGGAGCAGTCAATTAAAAGCAAAATTTTCTAAATGCCACTTTTGGCAATCTAGTGTGAAGTTTCTCGGTCATATTATTTCCGAATCCGGAATATCAGTGGATCCTTCAAAGATTGAAGCGATTCAAAATTGGAAGAGACCTGAGAGCGTGACTGAAATCCGTAGCTTTCTCGAATTGGCAGGTTATTACCGCCGTTTCATAAAAGACTTTTCTAAGATTGTCGTGCCTCTTACTAGCTTAACAAAGAAAGGTGTTAAATACATTTGGTCGGACAAATGTGAAACTTCTTTCTAGAAATTAAAAGAACTCCTTTTTTATGCTCCTATTCTTGTTATTCCCAAAGGGAATCAAGATTTTGTTGTTTATACCGATGCTAGTCGCGTTGGTTTGGGTGCCGTTCTTATGCAAAAAGAACGTGTTATTGCTTATGCTTCTAGGCAATTGAAGCCGGCTGAGACTAGATATGCCACACATGATTTAGAACTCGCGGCTATCGTTTTCACCCTTCGAATTTGGCGACATTATCTTTTGGGAGAGAAATTTATACTTTATATTGATCATAAGTCTTTGAAATATTTATTTTCTCAAAAGGAACTTAATTTGCGTCAACATCGTTGGCTTGAATTCCTTGCCTCTTATGATCTTGATATTCTTTATACTCCCGGAAAAAGAAATCGAGTTGCCGATGCACTTAGTCACAAGCAACAAGCGGTTGTTTCCATGATGATATCCGAATGGAACGATCTCGAAGTTTTATCCACTTGTGAAATTCGAGATTGTGTTTCCGATTTATGTTCATCTCTTGTTTTATGTAGCCTTGAGGCTCATTCTTCTCTTTTAGACCGCATTCTTGAAGCTCAAAGGCTAGATCCTGAATTGGCTCTTCTTGGCCAAAATATTAAGGATAAAGTTGATATTGAAGGTTTGAAAGACTTTGATATTGATTCACGTGGCGGCATTCGAAAATTTGGTAGACTTATCGTACCAAATATTAGTGACCTTCGTAAAGATATTCTAGAAGATTCTCATCGTTCCAAATATTCCATTCATCCCGGTAGTAGTAAAATGTACGCGGATATGAAGCGACTTTATTACTGGGAGGGAATGAAATCTGATATTGCTAACTTTGTTAAGTGTTGCATGACTTGCCAACTTGTCAAGGCTGAACATCAAAGGCCCGGTGGGTTATTGCAACCATTAGAAATTCCAATTTGGAAGTGGGATCAAATTTCCATGGATTTTATTGATGGCCTTCCCCGTTCTCGTTCGGGTCATGATAGCTTATGGGTGATCGTTGATAGACTTACTAAATCCGCCCATTTTATTCTTGTTCGGTCGAACCGAACCGTTCCTCTTCTGGCCAAACTCTTTATCAAAGAAATTGTTAAATTACATGGAGTTCCTACTTCTATTGTTAGTGATCGTGATCCATTGTTTACTAGTGGATTCTGGAAGAGTCTTCAAAAAGCTTTGGGAACGAAGCTTAATTTTAGCACTGCTTATCACCCACAGTCCGATGGACAAACTGAGCGTGTGAATCAAACTCTTGAAGATCTTCTTCGTTCTTGTGTGCTTGATTTCGGTGGAAGTTGGGAAGATCATATTTCACTTGTTGAATTTTCCTATAATAACAGCTTCCAAGCTAGTATTGGTATGGCACCTTTTGAGGCACTTTATGGAAGGCCATGCCGATCTCCTTCTTGTTGGCTTGAGGCCGGTGAGAAGCTGGTCTTAGGTCCAGATTTTATTCGAGATTCCACAGAAAAGATTGATCTTATTCGTCATAGGATGAAAGAAGCCCAGAGTAGACAAAAATCCTATGCCGATAATCGAAGAAGGAAATTAGAATTTTCTGTTGGAGATCTTGTATTTATTCGTGTTTCCCCTATGAAGGGTGTTGAACGTTTCAGTCGATCGGGAAAGTTAGCGCCTCGATATATTGGGCCATTTCCTATCACCGAACGTATTGGTTCCATGGCTTATCGCCTTTCATTACCGGCTCAGTTTTCTGCCATGCATGACGTGTTTCACGTTTCTCAATTACGGAAATGTCTTCGGGATTCTGAATCTATTCTTGAGCCCGGTGTTGTGGAAGAGATTGAAGTTTCGCCTAATTTAACTTATGAGCAGCATCCTATTCGAATTATTGCTTCGGAGGTCAAACGACTTCGAAATAAAGATGTTCCGCTTGTTAAAGTTCAATGGTCCTCAAATCCTAAGGATTGCTCTTGGGAATCTAGAGAATTCATCGAGCGTACACATCCGGACTTACTTTCTTATGCTCTTTAAGGTGAACATCTTATTTCAAATTTCTTTTTGTGTTAATATGCTTTTATGGTTGTTACTTTTTATTTCCATCTTATATATTGCGAGGACGCAATTTCTTTAAGGAGAGGAGTCTGTAACAACCCGCATATTTATCGATTTTATATTTAAATATTTTATCGTTAATCGGATTTTGGTCCGAAAAGCTACTTTTTGCATACGGTCAAATTAGGACTCAAGACCATCCCCATTGAGTTCAAAATAACGTTTGCGATCTTTTTTAGTATAAACTTCGTTATGTTTGGAGTTAGTGGAATTTTCACCATTTTTTCTCTTATTGCTTTGGTTTGGGCTGAACCACTTACTAACTCAGCCCAACCCCCTCCTTCTCTTCATAACTTCATTTCTAATTGCTTAAACATTGAAGCTTCATCAAAAATGGAGGAGGGAATGGGAAATTAAAACTCCAAGCTCAAGTTCTCTTGCTAATCCATCATTCAACTCCAAAATTCAAGTGAAGATGTTGGATTCAAGCTTCTTCCATTGCTTCTAAGCTTCTCCATCATCAATTTCATGAAAAGGTGAGATTTTTATCTCACATTCTTGTCTATAACTATCTTGGATTGTTGGAAATGAATTCCTATCACTTTAGCATGTGCATTTGCATTTGGTTTGGATTGGATTGGCGAAAAACCCCAACTATTAGTGATTTTGGCAAAAATCTGGGCTTAGGTCGTTCTTCCTTGCTAGCTCGCTTGCGTGGGAAAGTCTCTGCCTGCATATAGCTCGTTCTAGGCTTAGGTCGTTCGCCCCTTAGCTCGTTTACTCCTTAGGTCGCTCGGCGATCTAAAAACATCACTAGGTCGCTTGCCTAGTTCGTCCCACACTTAGGTCGCTAAGGCTGAGGTTCCACATTAGGTCGTGACTCGTTGAGTCATTCTGTCCCTAGGTCGCTCGGCCTGCTTTCGTTAGGTTGTAAACCCTTAAGTCGCTCGGCCTGTTATGCTTTAGGTCGCTGGCCTTTAGGTCGCTCCACCTTGGGTCGCTCAGCCTTGCAAGCTCATTCCAGTAGGTCGTGACTCACTAGGTCGCTTGGCCTTGTTTTAGACGTTAGCTCGTTCACCCCTAAGTCGCTCGGCCATTAGGTCGTTCCACTACTTAGGTCGCACCCTTTTAGGTCGGCCATGCTAGCTCGGCACTAGCTTGTTTCACCTAGGTTGCTCTGCATGCTATGCCTCTAGGTCGTAGCACGTTAGGTCGCCCAGCCATGTTAAGACGTTAGGTCGCTCGCCTTTTCATACTTAGGTCGTTTGACCTGTATTTTGTTAGGTCGCTCGGCATGTTAGGCCGCACCACCTATTTCTACTTTGATGCATTTTGGGCTGATTTCCTTGGATTTCATTCACGTCTTCGAATGTGAAGTTTTGTGACTGATTGTTTCTGCAATCGTTTTGTGATTCGTCACTTTACAAATATGAAGGTTTCAATACTAGTAGTAAATATCAAAACTCTTTCATCAAAGCGATTTCAACATTATTTTACTGCAAAGCTCTTTTCCTAAACCGTTTTCCAATCTATTAGTATATACAAGCCTTTACTTCACTCGGATGAGAAATCTAATTAAACGGCTTAGCAAAACAGGTGGTATGAAACGCTTGCGTTTACTTCGTCGGTTAATTCTTGGACTTGTTCGACTGAACCTTTTGTGACAATTTCCTAGTGAAGATCTACAGTTTGTTCGTAAATATTTAAGTTAAGCAAGTGGTTATGGGACATGAAGCTAAACTCATATATTTACTAGCTTGGTGTGATTGACACTTCTTGATGATCATGACGATCATTTTTGTGATTTAGACTAGCAATTGTGCGATGTCTCTTTGTCTACGAGGGAGACTAAACCCCGTTTGTGTGATGTTTCTACATCACATATGTGGGGTAGCGCCCCACGGTCTTCGGGCCATTCTTGTGGAGCTTCGGCTCAAAATTAATGGTTAGCTACCATGAGATAGCGTCTCGTCTTGTTTTACACGTGTTGGTGAGTTTTCATACTCCCGTTTTGTGATAGGCCTCCCCTCTTCTTGTGATTTCAGGATTTCTTGTGATGATTTCTGGAATTTTGTGCTTCACCAATTTTCGTGATTTCAATTGATAAGTTTTATCAATTTTTGTGCATTGGTGAATTTATGTGTCATTGACTTGTTATGAATACAAGTTTAGGGTATGATACCCCATTTTATCTTTGAGAAGATTCTTGTGATATTGATTAATCTCATGTTGAATTTCAATTACATACTTTTAGTAGTATGTCGTTATGGTTATTACATGTTCATGCCATGTCTTTTATTTTATGCCATATCATCTGATATTTATAGCTAGACTGATCCGTTTATTATTTTCTTATAAATAATACTCGGGTCAGACCGAGATGTTACAGGTGCTTCTGCTTGACTTCTCTTCTGGGATTACTCTGACTTTTGGCTAACTACTTAGATTAGTAGTTTTTGTTGTATACATTTGAGATATCGACTCGTAGATGTATTCTTTTGTGTAGCACATGTTGCTATTCTTTTGTATTATCGTGGATCTTTCTGACCACTGCTCTGATGTACACTTTCATGTGTTATATATTCATATCTTTTTCCGCCTTTGTGATATGGATGTATGTGACTGGTTTGTGTTATGTTTATTTCTATATTTGTTTCCGAAGATTATATATAGCCACTGTGTGATAGCTTTGAGTTTGTATCGGTATGTCGGATTTCCTCCTTAAATGAAATGCATGCTATACTATCTGACATATCGGTGCTCGCACAAAGAAGTTACATGGATGGTCGCTCCTCAACAGCCTTATTCTCCGTGTTAGTCGACAGCATTACTCCGTAGTGTTCTTGGCTAGCGTGGGTATAGAGGTGGGGCGTCATAATATATATATATGATTTGAAATCATAAGGAAAATTGATATCTCTTTATCGATATAATACCATTTTTTGTAAACAATTATTTAATATGGATTTTTATGGTTTTATAATTCAAATGTGATCATTTTAATTCATTTATAATGATGAGAATTAGTTTTCAAATTGTGTTTACAAATATATCTATGTTAACTAAGAAGTAAAAATATGATCGGAGATCGAAATCAGAATTCGTAACAATTTAACGAATAGAAGTTGTTTTAAGTCGCTGCAATCTTATAAGATAAAAATGCCCACATATATACATACATATGCATGTCATATATGTATATATACATACAAACATACATACGTACATGTATACAAATGAAACAAATATTGTGATGACCTGCCTTTTTGGACGGTTTGAATCGACAATAAACCACACATGTCTAACTCAAACCATTCAAAAGGGCAGTTTATCAATGGGATTAATAAGAAAAGAAGGAAAAACAAAACACATAATCTCACAGCAAAATGACAAAATTTAATAATCAAATAAACAGTTCATGAAGCTGTTTTACAATATACGTTTGATTACACAATTTTTACAACATAATCAGAGTACAAACAACAACATACCAATAATGATGTAGTGGAATAATACTAATAATATAATATACCAACTCCGTCTTCGTCCACCAGAAATAATGTCTTCAAACACTGAAATGCTCAGGCTGACCTGAGCATAATGAAAAGACAGAACACTCGAGTCAGAACTAAAAGTTCTTATGTAAGTTAAATCAACAAGTAAATATAAGTGTAATAGCTTCAGAAATGTTTATGGGGTTTTACATCTCCTATCAACTATATAACGTGCGTGCAATAACTTAAGAGATGTTACGGGATTTTCCATCTCCTAAGGATCCATTAAACTATCTATATGTAGTAAAATACGCTATATATGTAGTGTTTATCAGTAATGTAAAGTATTAAAATAGCATTAAGGCTTTACATTGATCCCCCTTAACATATTTTTAAGCACGTAGTCTGTGCAGGTCCTGTAACACAACTAGTAACGTCGGTAGCCAGTGAGTCCCTTATAGGTAACATACTAAAAAAATCGTAGTAGGCGCGTGTATAAGGATAAAAGTATGACGAGGCACGTGAGGAAATGCCCAAGGTAGGATACTACCAGTTCGGGTCGTAGGGCTGGTGGTAACGCATCGTAGTCATGACCGCCCACCACGTCCAACACCCCCAAAATCAAATCAAGGTGCACCGATCAAGCCAACATCAATAGTAATACGAAGAGGTGTGTTCGCTAGGGGTTGCTGGCCCACTTGGCCCTCACAAGCCATCCTGTTTTAGTCATTTTAAATTGGCATAAGTGTCGGGGTCATCCATCATCGTTCTCTTTCTTCAAATTCAGCAAATGTTCACTCAATCTAACCACATCATTCTGGATCATCCACCACGTACACAGTTGTTAAAGTGGTTCCAATATCGACAAAGAGTATGTCAATAAGAAACCCTGGTCTCTTTAACAACCAAACGTCATTTTTCACATCGGTTGGTACTTTTACATTTCGAAACCGATTCATATTAGATATCAAAATATCATATTCAATTCAAAATATCCTTCATTTCAAAATCATTGTATTTACTCAAAATATGTCATTTTCACTTGAAAATATCATTTCAAATTCCAACTTAGGTTATAACCTCATTTAACCACATTCACATTTAAATCAATGATTTAAATATAAACATTCCAACTTTACACAGTTTGAAATTTTAGAGAATAGTTTGAATAGTTTTAAATAGTTTAAAGATTTAAAACAGTTGATATAAAATGGTTTGAGTATTGAAAGTGGTTTACATAGTAAAATACTTTGGAAAATCTAAATAATTTGAATATTAAAAAGATAGATTTTAAACAGTTTGTATTAAAATAATTTATTTTGAAAATAATATCAAGTCAAACTGTTTCTTTCCATTTCAACAAATCTGGACCCATGTCCAAATTTCAAATCAACAAAACTCAATTTCCAATCTTCCAATTCAATTGACTCAATTTCGATTTAGTTTCAAATCAACTTGATTTCAATTCGAATTAACCTCAAATTTCGAAACATTCATTTTTTACTTCAAATTCTATTCAATAATTCAATTCAATGATTGAAAATTCCAATTCAATTCTTATTTTAAACCATTTCAATTTCATATCCAATTTCAATTTACTGATTTAAATCGCTCAAACAAATTAAAACTCATTGTTCAATTTTAAGGTCCAAATCTTAAAATACTTCAATTTCCCAAAATTAAAGTCATACCTCGATTATAACTTCACATTTCCAATTCAATTCTTTAAAACAATTCCTTTTAACCAATTTCAATTTCAACATTTCAAAGCTTGAATTAGAAAATAATTTAATTCCAATAAATCCACAATTTATTTCCTTTAAACGGTATTATTTAATAAAAATCCAAATTCAAGAATTTAAAACCATTTAATTTAACAAAACCGGTGTCCGTATATAATTTTCTACCCTATGGTCAGGTGATCGGTTATTTCAATTTTAATTATAGGGATGGATATATATCATTTTAATCCAAATCAAGGTGTTATAGGTATATATCATTTCAACATATTTCTTAGTTCATTTCAAATAATATAAATTAATTTATACAGTGTCAAATAATAAATCAGGTAATAACTGGGATATATCCAAAATAAATAGACAACCATACACACAACACCAATCAATAGCATACACTAACAAACAACACCCAAATTAACCAACATGTCACAACAATTACTAATTACCAATTGACGGTGCTTAACTAGCAATTAATTTCAATAATAATTTAATTCAATATAAATTCAATTTCAAGTAAATGTCAATTTAAACAATCAAACAACAACAAATAAAAAATTTATCACTTCATAAATTTAATTCAACTAACATAAGAAGGTTTAGTATTGCGTGAGTGGGTTAAATCACTCACCTTTGATTTATAGTCGATTTAAAATCCAATAAAAGCCCAAAATTTGAACAGACTCCAAATTTAGCCAAACCAGTTCCATGTTGTCCAGAATTTCGATACGAATCCAAAAGAAACCGCGTCAAAATCCGAGTTCGTATGCAAAAGTTATTGAAGTTAGAAGGTTTGAAATTTAAATTTTAAATAAAAATAAACAAAAGGCAATTTCATAAATAACTTA
Organism: Allium fistulosum; assembly: GCA_030737815.1. Classification (NCBI taxonomy): domain Eukaryota; kingdom Viridiplantae; phylum Streptophyta; class Magnoliopsida; order Asparagales; family Amaryllidaceae; genus Allium; species Allium fistulosum. The sequence goes on from CM060905.1 coordinate 160,311,825, forward strand.
CCTCCGCTAACCCTATTGAAATCGAGCCCAATTCATACGTACAACCATCATCTTCATCTACTAGTCGCCACTGCTATGATCAACTTCACCAAGATCCGACCACACCACAATGCTGCATGTCACCGGCCGCCTCCTCTGGACCCACGCGGCTCCCTCCGCCATCCCCATCCAAAGTCCGCCGCCACAGCCTATGTTCGCCATTTCTGGTGATTTTGGACCCTCTTGAGATGAATGGAGACCATGGATGCGTTTGCCTCATCACCCTCTATGCTCCAATGCTTCCCGATCGTCGATTGGTCGGCGATCCGCCGTTGATCGTGAAATCATAACAACAGACGGCTAAGAAAGATCGCCAATTTCTGGACAAATGGAGCCTCCAATCGAAAAACGAATTACAGATGCAGATTATGTTCGTCGAGGGCTTCACGATGATATCTTATATGATAGGATTTGAGCAGTTTAGATTTTTCGATTTGATTTGGAATTGAAATTGGGGTTTGAGATGTCTGCCATTTGAGAAGGAACAGATGAGATAGAAATTGTACGTACAGTAAGTAGGACTGCTAGGGTTTATAACAGCCTATATATAGACAAAGATGGAATAGGAATGGATGGACAGATCAATTTGGGTCGAAACGATAACAAAGACCCGAAAAGCCCGTTTGGTTCCCGAAACGAAAATAGGTTATCCAATATGTTGAAATATAGGTTTTCAATAATTTTAAACTCAATGGAACTAATTTCAAACCCTAATTCTATTGCATACTGATGTTATATTTTAAAATCGAATTATATTCATTTATTTCTTTAATTGATTTCTGCGTGTTTCAAACTCGCACGATCAAACGATAAGTCTGATCGCTACGAAACTTGAAATTCTATAATAATCCACTATTGCGGATCCGATGAAACTGGTTTCATCGAGATCCAAGACAGTGTCCAAAAAGACTAATTTTACATGTTAATTAAATGAATTATTATCTTAAAATCAATTTAATCGCTTTTAAATCCTAAATTAAAAGTCTACAATTTTCATCATTCTTGATTGAACAGGAATTAATGATCTTATAAAATACAATTTTCCATATTAAATCCAAGATTTAAATATTATACTAATTTCAACATTAAATTACAACAGTAATCAAACCCCAGTTTATTACAGTTTAAATTTCAACAAATTCTATTATTTTGATTTGAGTTCTTATTATTAAATCAACAGTTCCTTATGTAATTTATTTATCAACATAAGTTTCCAATTTATTTCACTCAAACTCAACAGTTATGTTTTGCTCTTATATTAACTGTAATATTTCAGTTACCATTAAGTCATCGATTTTCAAATTAATTCCAAAACGGATTAAATAATAAGGTGATAAATAAAACAATTGTTATACATTAGTAATTCAACACATTTCTAAATTTATTATTTACAAAAAAAAGCTAATAAATTTACGTACTAAATGATGGATTTTATATTCTATATTAAAACCAATTCCAATTATTTACATATAATTTCACGATTAATACAACATTTATTTTATTCCTCGTTAACTTTCATTATTACCATTAATTGGAATTACATTAAAACGGTTGTCAATTACATCCAATCAACATTACTAAATTATATCCTAATAATTTTTTTCCATTAATAAATCATAAATTTTAATTTCCGACAATGTTAAATTCAAAAACCTTATTAAATTTAATATTTTTAATTATAAAAAATACGGGTCGTTACAAATATCATGATATTTCTCTTAATACTTCACCTTTAAGCATACAAAAGTCAATGCACATGTTATGATATGATCGTGATGATGGAAGGGGGTGTAGGCCAAGCACATGGAGGGTGATGGGGGTAGAAATCATGGCCAAAAAGTGATGGAGAGGATGTGAGATATTTTGTCCAAGTTGCTTAAGGATTAAGCCTTTAAATTCCTATAAATACCCACCTACATTCATACATTCATTCACATAATTTTCTTCTTCCTCTTCCTCTTCTTGAAGCTCATTAATGGCTTCTAGTTCATAGGAAAAAACATAGCAAAGCTATGAAAAAATATTCCAAAATAAAGTAAAAATATATACAAATGTATATACCATGTCAATCCACCTCCAAAACCAAGTCAAACACCTCCTCTCCACCTTCCAAACTCACGGCCGCCACCTCCTATCACCAAGGCTGAGCCCACTTCCTTGCTTAGGCCATGGCTTTCCAAAGGTCCCGGGCTCGATTCCATAAGCTTGGATTCGATCGTAGCGAAGCAATAGTCTGTTTGCCTAAGTTTAATATCCAATGAAGGTGGGAACTCTATAAAACTTTATATATATATATATATATGATGTGATATGATTGCTATGGATGTTTGCTATGCTCTGATCATCAAGTTTGGTGGTTTGGTGGTTTGCTATAGTTGTTTAATTGTGTGAACAAGTCACGTTAAATACACGTCGATATTACACAAGAAAATCACTTTTTGAATTAAGTTATAAAAGTGATATGGAATCATTAAACCTCTTTAAAATGGTTTAAAATGATTCAAAAATGTTTTATAAACATTTAAAAGTGTTTCGACAAAGTTTGAAAATAATATGAAATTTTAGTTAAAATAGGCGCATCGCGTAACAGTATTTCGCGATTTCGCGTCATAGAAGGTTAAATCCATTTATATGATGGATTTGGAGTCAGAATTCTTTATAAAAAGAATTTTCTAAACCCTTATAATCGAAGTTTTCAAACAAAAGAAAAGGATCGATATTTTGTTTAGTAGATTTCGAGATATGAGCAAATCAAGTTTTCAAAATAATCACAGTTTGGCGGTTCGGAAACCAAAGCGATAAATTCTTTAAAATTGATATTTTTAATTATTTAAAAATATGGAATAAATCCTATAAATATTTAAAAATGCTTTAAAAGATATTTGACTTATAAAAATGGATTTCTAAATGATAGAAAGGTTTTTTTAATCAAATAAGCATATTGCAACACTATTTACAGCACTTTTAATAACATTTGAAATATGGCTTTAAACTTGCATTCTTTCTCGAATCTTTTATATATGTTTTCAAATAAATAATTAAGTATTTTAATGATATTGTGGAGGTTTTATAATTTATTTTAAAGAGTTTAAATAAATGATTTAAATAAAAGCTGTTATAATCAAGTGATTTAATCTTGGCTCTAAAAGTCGATGAGTAGACTGGATTTTTTTATTTGTGAGATCCGATTGTGAGGTGGTTAAACTAAGGAGATGTTTTGGAGCAACCAGTGCCCTGGCTCACCTAGCCTTTTTCCTAGACGAGGAATAGATAAGGTCGAAATGTCGAAAATGAGGCAAGTATAAAAGATTTAATTTTTTTGAATTTAATACAACTTAGATCGTATATAAATAATCTTCTCATACCTGGTATTGAATTTCTAGGAGGGAAACCATACTATCCATGTGAATTTAAAAGGTAATTTCACTACTATTCGACCGATAGTAAAGGTTGAATATGGAAACTGATGTTGAGTAGAATTAGTATAATATACATGGATCTGTTTTACTCGAATACTAACTAATTTGGATTTGATATCTTAGATAACATGGTTTCAACCTATTAAAAAGATATGTGTTGGAAATAAGAAATCTCTTATCAAGATTTAATTAATGATCTGAAATTATTTTAATTCCTATGGATCCTTTTACTTAAAATTAATTGTTTGGGTTTACAATAAACGATGTCTTAAATAACATGGTTTTTGACCCGTTTAAAAGTTATAATTTGGAAATAAGAAGTATTTGTTAAGATTTAAATAAATGATGATATTTTCCTAAGTAAAGGATGAAATGATTTGGAATTACTCTAAGATTTAAAAAGGTTTTAATTAAACAAAGATTTTATAAATGAAGTTTAATGATTCCGTATATACCAGAAAGAAATATTTTAAAGATATATATCTCTAGAAGTATTTTTGATAAAGAGAAATTCATTAATCAAATGAGAAGCACCTATTTACTTAACATCTTTTTTATCGATGATTGGTTCGAAGGAACCAGGGTCAAATTTGGCAATTCCTATTTGAAAACCACTTTGAACCAATTTACGAGTTCGAAAGTGAAGGCATGTCAATAACAATGAAGTTGAAGGTGAGGATCTTCATAACGGAAAGACTGCTTGTTGAAAATATCAGAATAGCTCTCGAGATAAATAAATAGCCATCGCCCCTTTATTCTAGGATCTTCATATGCAAGGACTACTCACTACTAATCCTAGGGGTAATTCCTGATAGGATGTAATAGGAGAGTGTCTTCGGTTTGTTCTGTTCTATTCCTGGACAACTTGTATGGATGAATGTTTGACATTGCATTTCTTAGGACACGATACATTGATCTCTACAAACGTACGTCTGTTTGGTGGTGTAGGAGGTAACCCCTCTTATACTTAACACCCTTCTCTAAGACATACGAGCTCAAAGGTCGTACTTTAGTTGAAATCAATAGTATGTTGTTGGAAATAGCAATGTGGTATTTTAAGTGAAAATATTCCAAAAAAGGTAAACGTTACCTCAAGCCTCATACCCAGGGAATTGTGAAATAGGTGTTGCTTTAAGGCTAAGTGGTTCGCTACCATTAGGGTATAATATCACCTTTCTAGATTTATTTATTTCTACCCGTTAGAACATCGGATTTAAATTTTATGGTGTATGCTATGAGATGTCTCGGAGAGGTCGGGAACGACCGGGGTGATATCATATTCGGTGTTATCCGTACCATCTGTTGGTCTCGGGTATGCCGGCCTTAATTCGTAGAGGACTATCTATTAGTTGCCTCGGTATATTCCTCTAGAAATGTACTGTATGGGAGGTAGTCCCTTACCTCGCTATTCATTGGAAATCCATTCTCCAATAAGTGCCTTTGACTTAGTTGTTAACCTATTGTGCCATCAAATTTAACTAATGTAACAATTTTGGCTATTTAAATATGTTTGTTTAAAAGGTTTTTCAAAGAACGTCATTAAAAATAATACTACTGGATTTTTCTAGAAATGATTTGGTTATCATAAGGTAAAAACCCGTTCCGTGTTTATGTGCAGCGTAGTCTTATGAGACACCCTTTGTTTTCAAATACTCATATTTTGAGTTTCTCACATTAGTCATATGACTGACCCGGAGTTTATTTTCTTTCCCTTAAACTCTGGGTGTCCTATTTTTTGGGCAGCCTAGTAGTCAAGTTTAGTTTAGAGCATTTTGAAAGAGCTTGGAGCATGGAGTTAGAGGATTCTTCTGAAGATTATTATCCATTTCCACCACACTTATGTACTATTTTATTCTGCATTTGTAGGGACAGAGATTTATAACTATCCATGTTGATGTAAAGTTAAACTGATAAATGTATTTAAAATTTTCTGTTGTAAAGAATATCTATTGAAATAATATATGTTATTCCATTCGTATAAGATTTTGTTTTGTTTTTATTTTCTTCTTTCCCTTAACGGTCGGGTTTTTTGGCACTTGAATTTGCTGCACGTGAATACGAGGATGTATTAGTATCAATTTTCAAGGGTCGAAACTCTCGTTCGTCAAGAACAGAGAGTAAATTATGAAGAATTGAATGCAGACCCTCTGACTTTTTAGTGGATTGCAAATTCGTGAAGAAATGGAGAGAAAGAAAGTGGATTAACAAAGTATGAGTATATGTAAGCAACATGACTTTTCTACAAAATATGAGAGTGAAGAGAGAAATAAGAGATAATTCTCATTAAAAATTCATTGCCTAAAGCCTTTATATAGAAGATTAAGAGAGGTGTCTTTTCGCAAAAGATGAAAGGAAGTATCCGTTCGTTTAAAATGAAAAGTTGCATCCAATGGTAAGTAAGTCGACATACATTCAATGATATGTTGACATATCCTAATGTAAATTGTTAGTTCCTTTATAAATTTATTTTAAATCTTTTCACTTGTAAATCCAAAATAGAACTTTGGTTAAATGATTATGAATAAAAAAAGATTTTTTAAAAGAGAAAATTCAAAGAATTGCTTTGGGTCTATGACTCGATATACTTTAATATTGATCGACTATTGTCTCGCACTCTTCCAATCTTTGTTCCTTGAGTCTCCTATGTTCTTCCAGCCTTAGTTGAAACTAGGCCAGCTAGCAATGGAAGTTATTGGTGAATTTCAGTTTTTTTACCATATTGAATCTTGATTAGGCCTATAAAGTCAAATTTATTTAGAACATCTCTAAATTTTATTTAAATTAAATCGTTTATTTTATTTAACTTTACAAAATGATATTGTATATTTAATTTATAATATATTAAATATATACATGTATCATATACACATATATAAGCATGTGCATGTGTAACATATTAATTCGTGCAATGCATAGATGTTGGGATTTACATCGCAACGGATATCAAATATGCAAATATATTGTCCAAATATATGTTCATATATATACTTTTGCTTTTATAAATAAAATATTACAACACACACACACACACATATATATATATGTATGTATAAGCTAATATTTTATTTGTATATAATTTTTTATATATAAATATAAATATATTAATATTAATATATATATAAACATAAATATAAAATATTAACAATATGTATGTATTTATAAGTAGATAAATATGTCTAAATCATTTATATGTGTGTGTGTATTGTATGTATGTATATTAAATACTTATATATATACACATGTATATGTATAATAGTAAATATAAAATAATACAAATAAAATCAAAAAATAACTTACATTTAAAATTTAATTAACCATACAAAAAATTATAAAAAATTAATAAAATATTTTTTTAATTTATATTTTAAAGTTCCAATAAAATTTTAGACAAAAAATTTATAATCTGAAAATTTATTATATAAACTTATAATTTAAGAGTAATTTAAAATATATTTTCTAATTTTTGATTTATATCTAAATTTTTAAAAATATAAAAAAAATTATTTCAACTGAGAGTATAATATGTATTAATATAATTTTATAAAATATAAAATATATTTTATAATAATATATGAATTTATGTAATTATTTATATGGAATTAATTTAAATAGTATTTAAAATAATATATAAAATAATTTTCTTCCTGTTGAAAATATTATGCTTCTCATTATGTAAAAAGTTATATTTTCATATTTTACATAAGTATAATGTAGTATTTAAATTATACTATATAAACATATATATGCGTGGTTGTATTAAATTATTTAAATAAAAAAAATATTTTTTTAAATATTGAATCATGCTGCACATAGATGTATTGTCTTAAAAAAAATTTAGACATATATACATATATATACAACCAATCAAAAATTGTGACAATATATTTACATGTTAGAATCGTCACCTAACTAACAATATAATATGATATAAACATTATAAATGTGGATTGATATTTATTATCATGTTAGGAATATACCTTATAGCCAAAGCCAGTAGACACGCATTGAAACAATGATATCTGATCCTCGAACTAATTCCGATTCAGCAGATTGCTAGTCTCTGAACCATTGACCACCAGCTATCGATTAACACCGAACCTGATTTGATTTGAACTTGAAATGAAAAGACGTTGGAGGGGAAAAGTCGGTCAGATATGGAGATGATACGTAGGCTTCCAAAAATCTTCCAAAAACTGAGTGTAGAGATCTTTATATAGAGAAAGAGAAGGAGAAAAGTTCAGAACTAATCTATTACTCATTCTCCTTCCATCTTAGCCACCCATTTCAAAGATCATTAACCGTCATTTGGCCGCTCTTATTACCCTATATTCGAGCCAATCCTACCAGCCCTTATCATGGTCTTTAATTAGAGCCCAAACAAAATATTACGCAATTAAATCAAATTTAACGCTTATCGATATCGCATATCGATTAATATATTTATAACTATTATAAATATATTTAATAATATTTTTCATCAAATCAAAATCAAACTTTTATAATTAATATTTCATAAATATTAATTAATTTATAACAGTTACAAATTAATTAAATCATTTGGTCAAAGGAATATTCATCGTTTCGGTTGTGTAAACTTGGTCAACGATTAATATTGAACTATTCGAATATTAATGTTCACACGTCACTTAGTAGGTGGTGTAACATTTTGACCAAATTTATTGCTTACTTGATGTCGGTAATATCCAATTTTACTTTGTTAAGTGTTACCCGGTTGTGACTATTATTTACACCAATTCTCTTCGTCAAAACTATATCACTTTGGCCTTATGGAATTTGGTAATGGTCAAAATTCCAATATCTCCCACAATCAACTCTAAAGTCTAAACACAAAGTCCTTAGTTCAATAATGATTATTATTATTAATCAAAATGCTCTGGTTAGTGGCTTTTATTATGAGTTGACTTCAATTGATCGTGATACAATTCCTATATAACTGAGGAGATGAATCCTCTCTTGAATAATGTTTCACTTCCAATACTTCCACTCGACCCAACTATAGTCGCTCGATGGACGTTGTACCATGGTTTGACTATAATTAAAGCGAAGCTTTCATATTGAAGATTAACAGTATTCTTAAGTCGAGAGAACCATGTAAATTGGTCACATCAATATTTTCTATTTTACCTTAGTTATATTAACCAACAGAAAACTATCGAGTGAGTCATTCCATAGTTATCTAATAACTATCAACATGTAACCTCTTGGTACCCCCAACAGCCATGAGTAATTGTAACGACCCCGAATTTTTTTAAAATTTAAATTGATAATTTAAAGAATTTTTGAATAACATTTGTGAAATAAATCGATTTAATTGATTGCGAGTTTCCCCGATATCCAAATAATAATAAATGATAATAATAAATATTAAGTTATAATTATGAAACAATATAAGTAAACACATAGAAATTATAACAACATACTAAAGATAGATTAATTCAATATTGTAACAATACAAATGAAACAAAAGCCTGTAAATTAAATCAAGCAAGTGTGAAACCAAAATAAATAGAATACAAAATAACACCTTTACATACTTGCCCAGCCGAAAGCAAAGATAAGAAGATAAGAAGAAAAATATACATACAAGTATATACAAATAAGTAAATGAAGATAGGCAAAAGCTTACAAAAGAAGTAAGACAAGATTATATATATATAATCATATATGAGTATACTCACCCAAATCAATATTGTACATGAAATAAAATAACTATCTGTACAGCCGAAATAAAGCAAAGAAATAAGTTAAACCAATAAAAATACAAGTACAAGACAATAAATGCCATACCTCTAACATCTCTCAGCCGAAAACAAAAGGAAAGCTTATAAAAGAAGATACTGGTGTATATATTCAACTATGAAAAGAATTCAAATCAATTATAAAATCTCAGTTTGTACAACATAATTAATGCAAGGTACTTCAGCCTCCTTAGTACACGAGAGATATATATCAGCCTCCAAGAAGAAAATATCACTGCTAAAGAATTTGTACAAAAGTATCATACCCTGTAACTTACTTTCTTTTATACCTCCTCTTCATTTCATTTTCGTTCCTTCAAGCTGAATAATATCTGAAGTAAGCTTCAGTTTAAAAAAAATTAAAACAACAAAATAAATCAAACAATTCAACTAGGATCAGAGGATTAAAAGAAGGAAGAAGCTCAAGCCTGTTCAACATAAAATGGAAGCTCTGTTCTTTCTCTGGAAATCGGTGAGCAAATATTTCTTTTAGACCTCTTTGTTTCTTTTACCTGTGAGTAAACAAACTATTTCTAAAGCTTAAGTTCGGTAATTAGTTATGTAAATCTTGTGTTTACTATATATAGTAAGTATGTTGTTCTAAGATGTTATCTGGAAGGGTAATTCTGTGATGTTCTTCAGTTTTTAAGATTCCTGAGCAAAGAAAATGTAAAGAAACTCATACATCTTCATATATAACACCTTAAGCTTAGAGTTTATAACCAAATAGGTTGTTTAAACTTAAATTTTAACCTGGAAATGGTTTCAAGCATGCAGTGGAATTTAGAAACTATTTATACAGGTTTTAAGTAAGAAAGGAATCCAAAGCTAAAAATTCGAATGTTTTAATTTGAAGATTGGATCCCATATCTTGATTTAACATACAAAATTAGGATTTTTAAAATAGAAACGATGATATTTTGATCAATATTGAAGGTGTAGTTTGGATATGAATAAAAGTTGCATTTTTGTCAATATCGGTTGATTCAATTAATTTTAATTGTTGAAATTTGGTATGATGCAAGCTTGAAGATGTAACATCATAGGAAAAATGCTAAAAAAAATTTCGATTGCGTGAATTTTTGGGTATAATCGAATATAGGGTTTGGGTTCCTGTTTCCTTCGTGCTCGGTTGGAATTTGTTTTCGTCACCGTGACGAGATCGGGTGGCAAGTGGTTTTGGATGAAGGTCGAGGAGGGTATGGGCGAGACGTGGGTGAAGTGGTTTCGCCTCCGGTGGTCAGTGTTGGAGGGGCGAAGGAATTTTTCCGTGGTTGCTCGTAACAGTGGTTCAAGCTTCAGGCATTTTTCTGAGTTCGACCATTATTCGAGCAACTAGGCTTTGATTTCGAACGAGAAGGTGATTTGGGGTTTGTTGGTGGTGGTGCGAGTTGTCGGAGGGTCGGCGAACCACCGTGCACGTGCATGGTGGCGTGAACGTATCAGTGAGGCCATGGCGGCTTCGTATCGAGTGGAACTCGAGGGGAAGGGGAAGGTGCTTCGAGTAACCTGGGGCGCGTGAGTTTTCTTCAGCTGTTTATTTGTTTAACTTAAGTATAAACTGAGAAAAAAAATAAGAAGGAAAAAAAATGAAGCAGGGGAGAAGAAGTGGGTCTGGGATGAAGTTGCGTGGTAGCAGAGGTCTCGGGTTTTTATTTCTCGCGTTTATTCTTAGTTTACTCGAAGTAGGGAAGGAGATGACTCGAAGCAATTTTGTTCGATTCGAGTATATGGGGGGGTTCCAGGCTTTTGTAAAAAAAAGTAAACCTGGCAGAGATTTGAGTTTAAATAAAATTCAAATGAAATTTGTTTAGGTAGTAGATTTAAACCCAAGTTTAAATCCAGTTAAAGTGTGGATTCAAATTTATATTTTGAACCCAAATCTGAAATAAACTAAAAGTTTAAAAATATTTAAAAGAGGGTTTTCGGGATTTAAAACAAGCCTGGCAGTTTTCTTGACTTTAAAAGTATAATATAAAATCTGAAACGTAATTTAAAACCAAGTTTAAATTAGAATTTTAAATCTGAATTCAAATTGAAATTTGAATCTTAGGTTTTGAAATAGACCGAAGTTTATAACTTTAAAATAAGGTAAATTAATTTATTTTAAATGATTAATTAATAAATGATTAAGGAAAAATTAATCAAAATAATTTGTAAATTATTGAAGTTAATTAACCAGGATTAGTGATAAATTCATAAGAAATTAATCTGATTTGAATTAATCAGATAATTAATTTATCTTACTTATGGATGTTTGGATTCTAGTGAATGTTGAATTGTTGGATATCCCCGATATATGATGCTTTGTGATACATCCTGATTTATGTTGTGATCTGTAATTTACTTATCTGTGATGTATATATTGTTATATGAATATGCAAACCTTTGGCCCGTAAAACGGCACTTGAATTTCGGTGCGACAGGGAGTCGGATTCTAGTTGGTTATCCGAAACCCACATCGAATTGTAATAGTTAATCTTTGTGACCGATAAATTTATTTTATCTATGAATCTGTGAATGAAGATAAGCGTTATCGATTGTACCGCTTATCGATATATCTGTGATGATTGATGTTGCACTATTGTGTGAAACCCCTGGACCACACTGTTACACACACAAATATGGATTTCACGTGGAAATCGGTTAAGTCACAGATAATTTAAATTTGATGTATTTGAAATTGAAATTTTAATTTCAATTGATTTTGAAATTTGAAATTTGGGTTTAAAGTGAAAAGCTTTTGAAATAGAATTTCAAAGATAAAAGTTATTTTGAATAACTTAATCGAGTTATGAAAATTTAAATAATTTGATTTAAATTTGAATTCAAGTTTGGAATTGAATCCTATGAATTGAAACTAGGGATTGAAAATGTTATAAATGTGTTTATCTGAATTTAAACCATTTAAAAATGTAATTTTGGGAATTTGGATTTAACCCAAAGACTTTAACTCGTATGAATGAATCAGATTTTCTGAAATGAAACTGTTGTTTTAAAAGAATAAAAGCTTTCAGATAAGAAATGAAATTCCAGTTAAATTAAAGGAATTTCAATATTGAATTGAAAATGGTTTTCCAAGTTATGAATAAATTGTTTTGAAAAGCTATGATTTGAATCTGTTATCTTTAACAGATTTAAAATAATGATTGGTTTAAATCATTTGAAATGGGATTGTTTTGAAAGCTATAAGTTAAATCTTTGATTTGAAGGTTTAACGAGTTAATCAAATTGAAAGGGAAATTAATTTGGAAAATCTGTGAATGAATCTTTTGTTTAAAAGATTAAAGTGTGGAAACTATTTAAACCATAAAGGTTGAATCTTTTTGTTTAAAAGATTTAAAATGGAAATCGATTGAAACCATTTGAAAAGAAAGATTTTGGGTAATAAGTTGTGACTTAATTGAAATCCCAATATCCCTATGTTTTTAAATATTACGCTCACTATTCGGTTTAGCCGGGAGAGGACCTTTGGGTCGTATAACCCATTCCGAATATGTGATACGTCGATATGGATAGCATTTGATGACCGGTGTTGAAGACCAGATATTTTTGAAAACGGAAGGATTACCGTCGAGTTACTCTGCATCGGCTGATCCCCGATATAGAGGTTTTATCACCCTTAGTGACGGGAAGTCCGGACGTGATTGGAAATTATCCGGATTTGCAAGGGCTTCGTGAGAAGTGCCTTCGGTTCTGTTCGAACCCGGAACAGACTTATATGGATTGTATGTCTGACATTACACTTTGAGATATAAAGCCGATTTCTTTCAAATACATTTCTGTTGGTGGCGGAGAATTTATTCTCTTAGCTTAACACCCTTCTCTGAGACGTACGAGCTCAGAGGTTATGTAGTTGAAATTTATCAGCGATATATCCCAATTTGGTAATGTGGCATGCTGAGTGTTGCTGTGTGATGATCAGTGTTTGATCATTTGTGATATGATCTGTAACGACCACGACTTTCTCTCCATAGAAAGTCGTATCGTTAATAAGAAAGAAAGGGATAGAAAAGAGAAAAGAAGAGAAAGAAAGAATAACAACACATCAGAATCTCACAGCGGAACGAAACAAAATATATTATATCACATAAATATTACATAGTATCATATACAACACTTATCAGAGTTACACAGATTACACATCATATACTAGACAGTTATAAACATCTGTCTAGTTATTACATCTCAATACAAAACAAAGATCTAAACAAGATCAACACAGCGGAAACTACTATCTATATCTACAACGCTGAAGCCTCCTGCTCCATTGCTCCTCCACAATTTGTCAAGGCTAAACCTGAATCCCTTGGCTACTCGTAAAAATTTGAGTACCCAAGAGTTTATAAAACGTGGCTTTTTGAAAAAGCGTAGCTTTGTGGACGAGACTTCGTCAGGGCCTCACAACCCGGAAATGGTCGAAACAGGATCGTTGCGGCAAGGTTATGAGGGTCGCGCCCTTTAGGGTATGTCATTTCCTTCTGGAAAGGGGTGGTATTATGGTATGGAGCCCTGATACTTACTCATGTGGATACACTTTCTTTATGATGTGTGATGTTGGATATCGAGCGCTCGGATAAAGGTCCCAAAGGACCGGGGAATGGCATAGTCGTGAGTTACTTGTTACAGGGGTAACCCGGCCTTGTTGGCAGAGAGCAGTTTGTCTCTCGGGGCGTCCCGCCAGAGGCGTTCCCATGCGGCGGAAGGAAGTTCCTTAGCCTAACCATTTGTTGGAAATCCATTTCTTCCAATACGAACTTTGTACGGTTTTAGTTGTAGAACCTGCCATTTACGTACGGTGGTCACCGCTGTTTAGATGGTAGCTATAGTAGGCATACGCTACTGGTCGTATGTTGGCTAAGATTAATATTATACTTTCGAAATATTTTTTCTACACTATGCACTAATGATAATATCCAATGATTTGCGTAGTAAGCATGTTTGACTATCATAAGAAGAAATCTCCTCCAATTCTGCGTTTGCATTGTGTGTGTGGCGGGAGGTCTTATGGTAGTTTCATTTTCCAAAAGCATTGCGGATTTCAATGTTTAAAACCTTTTGTTATTGTTTAAAGATAAACTTTTTTTGTTGCTCACACCAGTCCCATGACTGATCCGGAGTTTATTGTTCCTTCCTAAACTCTGGGTGCTCATAATTTTCCACACGAGCAGTCTAGAGTTGGGTTTCTTTTCAGATATTCAGGTTTAGTAGATTATCTGGAGCTAGTTCATTCATCGGAGTTGCTTATCTTGGAGTTGTGGATTCATTCTTGTCTGAAGATCATTTTGGAGTTATCATTTCTATTGATATTGTTCCGCTGCTGATGTTATCTTTTCTTTTCCGCTGCTATTTCTTGTATCATATCTCTGATGTATATTGATATTCATTGTATCACTCTGTTGTATCAGATATTATATATCAATGTATTATTCTTTTTTTCCGCTGTGTTGTTTTACTTAATTGTGCTATAGCTCCGGCGAATCGGATTTGTACGGTCGAATCTGCGGCATTCTAGTACAATGTGAAGTACGGATGTTGATTTTCGAGCGGGCAAAACCCGAGTCGTTACAGTAATACACTTTCCAATATTTGCAGAGCGTTACGTACTCTAGTCTCAATGGATGTATCGATATCCGATCTCGATACATCTTGACTAGAAATAATTAAAATAGTATATTTATTTCATTGTGATAAATTACTCATAGTTACAACACTTTGTAACTACCATCACAAAACATACAATTTATGAATTTTCTATTAAATACACTTTTAATTAAATTAATTAATTAATAGAACACATTGTATCAAGTATATAATAGAAAGAAGACACCTTTTATTTGAAACAAGATTGGTCATCGAGTTGGATATATGTAACAAATTATAAAATTGCCCCTAGGGTATACCTCTAACTCTATCAATCTCTCACTTGCACTTGGAGTCAATTATGCAATCTTATTCCAACTTCTCTAATCGGTTTCCTCAAAACCAATCAGGTCAGTCCCTCAATGAACATGTATGCGATTATGTTTTAATTATCCACTCTGTTAGTTAACTCTCTCCGACCATGATAAACTATCTTTATCATATGGGACAATTCACAGTATGTCTCTCGACTTCTAGTAAGCTATAAGTTCTGTTATGAACTATATCATGACATTGTTATTATATAAAAATGTTATGGAATTCTCAACATTTGGAATCACCCTTGGCTCAGTTATAGATTTGCACATTTATATTTATATACATTGATTTTATTGTGGCGCTATTCAAGATGATGTACCTAGCCTTTTTCATTCAGTCAGCCACAGTCTTTCATTTAGGACATTTCTAACTTAAAGATTCTTGGCTTGAATTTATTATTGACATGTTGCACTTAATATCACTTATGAAAGTTTGAGTCTGAAATTCCTTCATAAGGGGTTGTTGTTTCTGTAAATAATTATCTAGTATTTCATAAATACATGAGAATACCTCAAACAACCATTTAGTGACATCAATTTGGATTTGATATTTGCATCATTTATCAAATACATAAACAAATCATGATATGGTAGAGAACATAACATGTATGATAATTCCTATTGCCAATGAATCCATCTTACATGTTTGTATTAAACATTTTAATAAGCTGTCCTTGCATATTGTTTGGGACATTCCCAATATCTTTTATACATAGTATAAAAGACATCATTTACAAATCCAACATCGAGTATTAAAACAATTAAAGATGATTTAAATAAAAGTCATCGTTAACAATCAACAGTATGAGCTTATGGTTTAGAAATATTTATGTACATTTTAACTTTCTTTCTTATGAGCACAGACTTCCTCTGTGTTTTGATTGGCAATCAAACTGTTTGATATTTCTATCATAACATCTGTTTAATTTTGATGCTTGTCGAACGACGCTTTTGTATCTATTCTTGGATCATATCCAAAATCTCACAAACTCAATATCGCTTCCACCGACTTTAAGACACTTTGGTTATTATGTGTAAATAGTTTATGAAAGTCTAGTGGATCATATACTATCTAACTTGTGTATAATATGCAAGTATATAAATCAATGCAATAGTAGACAATAAATAGTAACCAGAGCTTTTATACTGGTCTGGACCTCCCGTCCTATGTCCAGTCCTGAAGCTTCCCTTCGGTAATTCCTTTAAATAAACTACCCTCACTTCACCCGGAGAAATAGGCTTAATACAAAAATGTCTTTGACAACCTTATGTTCCAAGAACATAGTTTTTGACTTATAGTACAAATCTTCCTATGATCTCCTTTAAGTATATGAATATGATTGCTTTGAGTTGTAGGAAGTGATTTAACTAAAGGGTTATAATGGATTGAGAGTATGTAAACAGTGTATATGCAAGCGAGTGCTTTGAAATCAAGAGAGTAAAGAATAGATCAAATCAAGTTAAGTAAGTGATTCTACTTCTCAATCAAGATGCTATTTATAGAATAAGAGAGGTGCAGATGAAGAGTTGTTACTCTTTGAAGAAATTTTTCATTTTAATGGCTGCAACTCTTTATGAAAGATGATTTCCTTTAGTTTAAAAAATAAGTGTCTTTTCAAATATGACATTTTTTGCCATGACAGACGTTTGTGGTATATGACAGACGTCTGTGACTAGTTTTAATTTTTAACCCAAGACTTGTCATGGACATCTGTGAGTATACTTCAAACGTCTATGAGGTGAAAAGCAGTTTTCCACTAGATTTTGATGTATATAAAATTGTGTGTGATCGTGTATGCATATATACTCAAGGAGACCTTAACAATATATTATCTAGGACTCTTTTACAGTATAACCTTAGTATGATCAATGAATCTTCATTTCTCTTTGAGTCTCAATATCTTCAATCATGGTGTCTGCTTGTAGTATATACCTGCAATCTTGATAAAGTCTATATATGTATATGATTATATAGTTTTATCATTAAAACATAAGTTGGAGGTTCTAACAGTTTACTCCAAATCATTATTTAGAATTTTATGTTTCAACACATACGTACCAAAACATATAGTCATACCATGCGATTATTTTGTGAGTAAAATCCGAATCGAATTGAGCACATCGAATGACGAATTTGTTATGTTAATTTCAACAATTGAAATTTATGATTACATTGTTATCAATGTTGCTCATTATATTATAACCATAGAAGTCTTTCTCTTGAAGACACATTTGTGGCTAATGGATAATATCCCTTCGGATATAACTGTCAAATCATATTTTGATAATGTACTTGGAATCTAATTCGGATTAGCACATTGTACCATATCATAGAATCAATACTCTTAATGGTTTAATTAAACAACCAAGGATTTATTATTCTTAACATTAGCAAGAAACTCACAGTTTCTCTTTAATGTACAAGAATACTCATTAGACATTCTAATGTATTTGTGTTCACTTAGGTTCGATCAATTATATTTCATCTTTTATAATCAGTTTTATCATTGGATCGTATCCAAATTCATTTTATACCAATAATTTCTTAAAAGATATTCCTTCACCAACGAAGTTGGTATTTCTTGAAACAATGGTTGTTTCTCAATGTAACGGAATGGGTATTCATAAGCATTTTATGAATTGCCTGATATAGAACTAATTTTGCATTTCACAATACATTTATATTCACAACATAAATTAGTCATCTAATGACTATCATTCCCAAAACTCTCTTAAGATGATTCATACAAGATCCCTTACGTATTATTAAGTGCAGTCTTTCGACTCGCACAACCTGCCAACTCCTTGGTCTATGATATATATGGGTTTCTTATAAACCCATATATTGTATGGTTTTGTAACTATTTTTTGAATGATAATAGTTCTAACCTTATGTACTACTCTTACGTACACACCTTATAGGAAGAATTTAACTCAACTTCGCTCATCATTAATCATGTTTTGTTCAACAAAGTTCGATTACTCCTTATCGATACATCATTATATATCATAGGGAGGAGTTACCTTTAAGGTTGAATATTTATTCATTTTAGGTACATTTAGAACTCTTTTCACTATACTCTACTAGTCAATCAAATCGAATAAAATTTATTTTGTGTTGCATGTTATTTTATTTACTTCCATTTTATACTCTATGAGCTTATCATAGACACACTACATGTGTATCAAATACACATGTCCATGTCAATGATAACTCGTCGATGAAAATATGAAGTATGTGGAACTATTTTGGTATTAATAGACTTATGATTACATGCATCTATATGTATCAATCCAAAGAGTTCATCAACTCTTGTGACTCTCCACCAAATGGGTGTATAGACTTTATTATTTGAGATAGAATTAATGAGTATCGTATGATTCATAATCATATAATAATTTACTTCTCAAAACTACGGTTAGCCTATAATTTCAAAATAATAAATAATTTTAGATACTTCAGTATTTTTCGATGCATCACTTTTCTTATGAAAACAAATACCACATTATAGTTTTATTTAATTATGAATATTCATATATTCATATGTTAATATTGAAATATAATTATGTCTATTTTTTAGTCGACGCTAAAAATAGTCATTATTTCATTAATAATGTTGTTTTACGAAACAATTTTCATAACTTGATGCAATCAATATGTGCTATATAGCATGATCTCGCAATTTTTGTTATTACTATGACAACCTACTCAATTTGAAGGTCCGTCATTCACTTAATATGGATTATTTATTTCATATATTACAACTAATTTATACCAGAGAGTTCTTTGATTAAATATCTTGAACTCAAAGAAATAAATCTTATAGAAAATAATTTTCTATATGAAAATACATTTCGAAATAGAAATTGTATTTCTCATTCCAATGTTAAGTGTTAATTATTATCATTACAATTCTCGCTTTCGATGTTTGTTTATGAAGAAGAAGTGACTATTCACTCTCTTCATCCCAGTTGTATCTCAAATCACATCTACTCTCGTACATTCATTATTCTTTCTAAATGGTCGAACTGTTCAAAAGAAATCCCTAACTACAACATCATAATGAACCTTTACAAAAGCACACTCGATCATCCTTAACATTTAAGGACATCTAATATATTGCACTTTGCAAAAACTGACCAAACTGGCATTTCAAGGATCGAGTTCTTAGATATGTCTTATAGTTTTGGTTTAGTTTTAGGTTAACATAACGCGATCTTTATTGTAATCAATCAAATTGAATACTCAATCTCATAGTATGGTTTATTTGCTTATTTCAGATGAACTAATTTCATCGAAATATCATACAATACGAACTATGACAATTCATCATATAACATTTATATGCAATTTTATATGGATCAAATATTCATAGTCTTGTATTGCTTTTGAGTTTGTAACTGATAAAATGCAATACACGGTCTCGATCAAATAAACACATAAGTAACCAAATTAAGAAACGTATTTAGTTGTTGTAAAACCAGGCGCTTACATGGGCATTGAAACGTTAACATGCAATAAGCATTCGATAGTAAGTATATGTTATATTTCTATTTGTCAATCTTTAATTCGGTTAATTTTTATATCTTGATTGATAAATGTTTTATCAATCATATTAAATGTAGAAATTTATCAATGTAGATTATTATAACATTATATAACATATGTTCTTACAATATTAGAAAGTTAAATGTTATATTTAATTTTTCTAATAAGGTTCCCACTAGTCTTTTATGTTTCACCAAACCCCAAACCGAAACATAGAAGTCTTTCGACTTCACTAGTGGGTGTTAGGACTCATTTGTCTTGGAATGACCGTGAGTTTGCTTAACAAGTCATAACTCCACAGACGATACTCCTTATCAATTGTATCGTATACTACTCTTAACCTTTGGTATCTTATCCTGATTTCACTTAGACCTTGATTTTTCTCAATAAATCAAAACGAAGTTATTCACTCGTACCTACCAAATTGCGACGACCTTAGTATATGTACCTTGAGTTTGTTTGACAAATACATATAGTTCTCTTATCTTGTCTATTCAATATATTAATAATATTACGCATTACACCCCTAGCTTGAGTTTGCTCAATAACTAAGGAGCATGCAAGTAATTTATTAATATATATATATGGTAGAGGACAATATTGTACTGAAGCTTCATAATCTTTAATATATTATATTGGGTGATATCTACTTATGAAATAATGTACTTCTTATGAAATACCATTTTGATTCAAGTATCAAAAACATCGAAAATCATTGTATTGATACATTTACGTATGTATTTATTCTTTAAGTCTATTTAAGGGTTTCTTAATGTTTCACCTTTAATTTATATGTTCATATTATATAAGTTCTATTATTATATAACTTTTCATATTACTTATATAACAGTCTTATGTATTATATTATATTAATTACATCTTATTTAATTAATTTTAACCAATTAACATTTTAATTGATTTTATATTATCTTAATATAACATTTATATTAAATATTTATTATATACCATAACCTTTATAATATAACACATATATACCATATATGTGTACTTTTTATTTAATTAATTATTTAATTTATTTAACCTTTAATTTATTTATTTAAACAATTAACCTTTAATTAATTTATTTAATTAAAAAATTTTAATTAAATTATATTAATTTCGAAAAATCATATTGTTATATATACATGTATACTTATGATATCTCAACGTACTAAAATATTATAACATATATCAAAAATATATAATACATGTATATTTTTTATTAATTAAATTATTTAATTAATTTATATATTTTATTAATCTTATTAATAAATTTAAAATTTCAAAATTAATTTATATTATTTTTCCAACATTTTGAAATATTTTATTATAATATGACTTTTACATATGTATATCTTATTTTAAATTTTACTTTTGAATTTAAAATTTTGTACTTTTAATTTTTAAATAATTTTGAAAATTAGCCCAAGGCCCAGTTAAATGGGCCTTTTCTATTAAGGATAATATTTGGCCTTACATATCTGTTCGGGCCAAGTCGGTAGCTAGGTAGGGCAGAGTGCTAGATTACCAAAACCCAAATCTAGACACCAACAACATTTCCAGACACAATACTAACTTGCTCATGAACTAAATTAGTTAACTCAAATATGATTAATCTAGACTGCATAAATCATTGGGCTTCGATACCATTATCGGAACCGGACCAGCCCATAGTGAAATTTATAGATGAAGTTCAATTTTTTTGTACCATATTGGAATTCTATTAGGCCTATGAAGTCTAATTTATTTAGAACATTTCTAAATGTATTTAAATAAAATATTTTATTTTGTTTAAATTAATAAAATGATATTTTATTATTTAATTTATATTGGATCAAATATATACATGTATCATATACACATATAGAAGTATATGCATATATAACATATTAATCCGTGCAAGGTATAACATGCCCACGTATAGATGTTGGGATTTACATAGCAATGGACACGTTAGCTCATCCAATATGCAAATATATTGTCCAGATATATGTATATATATAAACACACTTATGCTTTTATAATAAAATATTACAATATATATATCAAGTAAAATTTTATTTACATATAATTTTGTATAAATAAATATATATAATATTAATAATATGCATATATCTATAACTATATAAATATGTTTAAATCATTTATAAGATATATTAAATAACTTTTTTATTGTAATGTCAAAAATAGTACACACACACACACTAAATACCTATATATATGTATACTAAAAATATATATTAATACAAACAAAAGTCAAAAAAATAATTTACATTTAAATATATAACCACCTGATCTTGCACATTGCTCAAGATATTATTTTAATGTTAGTTTAAAAAATATATATATAAAAGTTACGAAAAATTATCTAAAAATTAATGAAATATTTTTTCAAAAGTAAATTCGAATTTTAAATTCTAGTAAAATTTTCGACAAAAATTTAATAATTTGAAAATTTATTATATAATTATATAATAAAAAAATTATAATATATTTTCTAATTTTCGTTTTATATTTAAATATTTAAAAATATAGAACTTTTTTTAATTTCAGCCAAGAATATAATATTGTAAAACATATTTTATAATACATATGAATTTATATAATTATCTTTATGGCTAATTGATTTATTTAAAGTAATATAAAATATTTTCTTCCTTCCTAAAATTTTATGCTTATTAAACATTATGTACAAAATTATATTTTCATATTTTACGTAAGTATAATGTAGTATTTAAATTATAAACTATATAAACACACACACACACACACATATATATATATATATATATATATTACATATTAAATTATTTGAATTAAAAAAATGTTTTTTTAAATATTGAGTCATGCTACACATAGATGTATTTTCATAAAAAAAATTAAGACACGTATACATATACATACAACCAATTAAAAATTATGACAATATATTTACATGTTGGAATCGCCATCTAACTAACAATATAAACTAAACATTATAAATGTAGATTAATATTTGTTAACATGTTAGAAATATACCATATAGCCAAAGCCTGTATACATACCTTGAGACAATAAGATCTGGTCCTCGTACTAATTCTAATTCAGCAAATTGTTAGTCTCTGAACAGTTGACCATCAGATATTGATTATCATTGAATCTGATTTGATTTGAACTTGATATGAAAGGAGGATGGAGGGGAGAAGTCGGTCGGAAAAGGAAAGGATATGTAGGCTTCCAAAAATCTTCCAAAAGATGGGGGAGATGTCTTTATAGAGAGGAGGAAAAGGAGAAAAGTTTGGATCTGATCTTTCACTCATTCTCCTTCCATCTTAGCCTTCTATTTCAAAATCTATAACCCTCATTAGGCCGCACCTATTACGCCATATTTGACCCTATCCTACTAGCCCCTATCATGGGCTTTAAACCTATTTAGAGCCCAAAAAAAGTATTATGAAATTAAATCTAATTTAACGCTTATCGATATCGCATATCGATTAATATATTTATAAGCATTGCAAATATATTTAATAATATTTGTTCATCAAATCAAAATAATTTTATTATTATTAATATTTCACAAATATTAATCAATTTAATTAATTCATAATAATTTAAAATTAATTAAATTGTTTGGTCAAAGGAATATTCATCATTTTGGTTGTGTGAACTGGTTAGGTGTAAATTTAGAAGTGATACCAAGCTATTAGATTATTAATGTTCACACATCACTTAGCATGTGGTGTAACATTTTGGCTAAATTTATCGCTTACTTGGTTTAGATAAAATCCAATTTTATTTTATTAAGCATTACCTGGTTGTGACTATTTTTTCACTAATACTCTTCATTAAAACTATATCGCTTTGGCCTTATGGAATTTAGTAATGGTCAAAATTCCAATATCACCCACATTCAACTCTAAAGTCCAAACACAAAGTCCTTGGTTCAATAATAACAATTATTATTAATCAAAATTCTTTGGTCAGATACTTTAATTTAAGTTGACTTCAATTGATCGTGATACTATTCTTATATAACCGAGAAGACGAATTCTCACTTGAATAGTGTTTCAATACCAATACTTTCACTCGACCCAACTATAGTCACTCGATGGATGTCACGTTATGATTTGACGATAATCAAATAAAAACTTTCATATTGAATATTAACAGTATTCTCAATTTGAAAGAATTATGTAAATCAGTCACATCAATATTTTCTGTTTGACCTTAGTTGTATTAACCAATAAAAAACTATTGAGTGAGTCATTTCATAGTTATCTAATAACTATCAGCACATAACCCTCTAATGCCCATATTAGCCATGAGTAATACACTGCTCAATGTTTAGAGAGCGCTATGTACTCTAGTCTCAACGAATGTATCGACATCCAATCTTGATACATCTTGACTAGAAATATTTAAATGGTATATTTATTTTCATTGTGATAAATTACTCACGGTTACAACACTTTGTAACTACTATCAAAAAACATAACATTCAAGGATTTTCTATTCAATATACTTCTAATTAAATTAATTAATTAATATAACACATTATATCAAGTACGTAATAGAAAGAAAACACCTTTTATATCAAACAAGATTGGTTATTGAGTTAGATATATGTAACAAATTACATAATTTCTCTCAAGGCATATCCCTAACTCTATCAGCCTTGTCATTGAACTACCATTGTTCCTTTTGATCTCCCTGATTTGCTCGATTCCTCTTGATCCTCTTGATTTACTCAATTCATCTTGATCTCTTTGATTCCTCTTGATCTACCTAGTTTTGTACTTGAGTTCTTATGTTGATCCGACTTGATATGTGTATTGTATCTCTACTTAATTATCTTGAATTTGTCTTGATAGTATTCATGTACTATATCATACACAAACTTGGAAAATCATCAATACTAATATTTACCAGGTTATTATCATCAAAACCAATACATGTGGTTCTGTTAGAACATTGCATCTTCATTGAGAATATTCGCACTTCATTTCAAATAGAAACCGAGTCACATCTTCTCGGTAGGCATAAATACCAAAGTCTATCATCTAAAGACTTCACTTATTATTGAGAAATTCATGAATGCCGCTCCAATCCATGGTCAGGTAGATTTTCCATCTTTTCTTCATTTACCCACACACACAAACATAGATATATATATTGTACCAGAATTTTGGTCATTTAATTCTAAATGTTTAATAAATTTTAAATATTTAACTAATTAGATTTTGGAATTTAATAACTTATAACTCAAACATTGTAAAAAATATATGAATTGTGAATTGAATATTGATTAAATGAATTTAATATTCTTATTTAAATCCCTTTTTAATAAATAATATTGGTGAATTTAATTTATAAATTTATTTTCCATAATAGATAGATCAAATAAATATCAACAATTGGATCGAAATTATAAAACGATATTTAAAATTATGAAATTAAGATTCCGAGGCACTGTCTCAGATTTTGACGAAACCGGTGCCATTAGATCCTGAGTAATAAATGGTTATATGTCATCGAGTTTCATAATAATTGGACATACCGTTTGGTCATGTGAGCTCCAAGCGCCTAGCAATTAATTTTAAAAATAATTCGATTTAAAAAGCTAACTTCCGTATACTTTGGAATTAGGTCTCGAAACTAGTTCCATTGAGTTTGGAATAGGGGTATTTAGTATAGAATGCCAGTCGGCACGCCCGATTGGAGTTCGAAATTTTTGGGTATGTATTGTCGAATATTATTAAATAAAATAAATATATATCCTATTTTATATGTCCATAGCCCCATCATTTCAAGGCCATACCCCCACGTTCTCACCCTTTCCCCTTTTCTATGCAGTCCATACCTCTGCCCACTTTAAATACTTGCCTGTAAATGAGAAAGCAAGTTTTTGAAAACTTCAAAAATCCAAATCAATTCACACATTCCAATAAAAATCGTGATTTTGGATTCATTGAGCTCGTATGGTCGAGAGCTACCTTTCCATGTGCTTGAATTGGGGCATCGATCTTGGGGTAGATGCCATTTGGAGTAGTGAGCTAGGGCTTGGGGGAGCAAGGCTTTGGTGGATGACAGGGGAAAAGAATGGTAGATTTGGATTCAGTGGGTCGAATAGCACCTAGGTAGTATTTTCACGAGGTGCGGCAAAGGATTGGTGGTCGCGTAATTTATATGGATGCACGAGGAACCATCAGGTCGTGGACTGCAAGAGGTGCGGCTTCAAAATTGAGGTGTCAGGGTGGTTGCTCTCGCGAAGAGCGACGGTCGGTGAAGACGGAATTGAATTTCATTGAGAATTGGCCGAGATATTGGTGATGGAAGGATCTTTTAGGTGGGTGTGTGCACTAACATTTTCGTGCACATGGAAGAAGATGGATTAACAATTGATTTGGGGGTAATTAAGTTTGAATTTTTAATTGGTGTTATTTAATTATTTAATTGAATTAAAATCTTATAAATTGAAAAACTTTTGCGTATAAGGTCGATTCAAACACCATTTTTTGCGTTGGACTCATAGCAACGATGGCTATACATTGGAGTTAGTTTGGATGGATTTGGAGGTAGTGGAATTTTTGGTTAAAATCGAACGCTCGTTCGGTTTTAGTCCAAATCAGAACGCTTCTATGAAAGCTAGAATCAATGTAAGTTTAACTCACATTCAATTTTACTATATCATATGTTTGTGCCAAAATTGGTCACAAACACTGAAACACCCAATAGCCGTTGAAAGCACCAGTTCGCAATCACAGATCACAAATATCAAATATGTAGAGAAATAAGTATGCAAATCACTCAGGAAACTTAATAAAAGCAGTAAATGACACAGGAATTTATAGTGGTTCGGCAATCTAGCCTACGTCCACTCTGAAGTTTTATGATTTTATTGCCCGGTCCTTGAAGATTACAATTTCTTATAATGTAATACAACAGATTCTATGATCTAAGTCTGAATCTAAGGTAGCAGTGGTGATTTTGAGTAAATCTGGCATAGTTTGGGCGCTCTTTAGCTCTTAAAATTATCCGACCCCCTTTCTGAATGACTAGGGGCTCTATTTATAGGCGTAGGAGGCTGGTATTTCGTTGAAAATCTGGTAGACCACTTCTGGCACGTGAGGGGGCCACATGCCCGGCCTCACGAAATCTGGACCCGCTTAGGGATCGATTCGAACTCTATTCAAATCGATCAAAAAATCATCCGATCGAGCTGAAATTTGGTGTGAACATTCTTCAACATGTATGCAAGCTTCTGTGAAAATTTCATAGCATTTGGACTAGTAGATCTCTAGATATCATCGATTCGAAATGGTGATCTTCGTCGTATTGCTTCGTTCGAATCGATCTTGTTCGAATCGATAGGGTCGAATCGATATGCTTGCGCGTGAGGATGTTGACGTGGCGCGCGTTTCCTGGGTTGATCCAGCTTTTTCTCCGAGTTTACTGGGTCGACTCCACGTTTTTCGCTGCTTCGACTTGGTTGATTCGAGGGAAAGGATTCGAGGCAAGGTGCGTTCGTATCGATCGTGGCCTATAACGGTTGATCGATACGAAGCCGTCTCAACCGGATGGATTCGAAGTATAGTGGCTTCGTGGATTCGAAGCGTTCCGAATGACTTTGGTCTCATCGATTCGAAGGGCTTTAATCTGATGGATACGAGCCAATGACCCCTGATGGATTTGAAGTGCTACATCCTGACCGATTCGAACGAGTGCTTGTGGTTGCGAACTGGATGGATTCGAACCAAAGGATACGAACAGAGGCCGATCGATTCGAACGTAGGCCTGGCTTATGGATTCGAACACATGCTTCTGCCTATGGATTCGAACTCAAGGCCATGTCCTCATCTTGCATCGATTATATCTTGAGCATACGAACTCGGATTGACTTGAAACTTGGAACGTTGGTTTGCATGGCTTTACTTGTCATGTCTTATCAATTGTAGCCCGATCCGGACTCGAGTAAAATTCATCGATATCCATGGTGAAACAGTGTATAGCGAACTTTTACGACGAACTGTCTTTAGTTCTCCAGTTAACTTTTTGGTGTCACGGCCTTGCCAAAAGGCGGGATAACATTTTCCCCCCAAAACATGCCTTGCGATAGGAAGGTGTGTTTTGTAGTTCCATAAGCTGGATGTTCATATCATGTTGATGACCTTTCGAGGTCAGATGCCATCCGCGGCAAATAACGAAATGGGACCGTTCGTGGTCGGATGTCGTTTGCGGCAAATAAAGGAAGGGGACCGTTCGTGGTCGAATGTCGTTCGCGGACAAATAAAGAAATGGGACCATTCGCGGTCGGATGCCGTTCGCGGCAAATAAAGAAATGGGACCGTTCGCGGTCGGGTGCCGTTCGCGACAAATAAAGAAATGGGACCGTTCGCGGTCGGGTACCATTTGCGGCAAATAAAGAAATGGGACCGTTCGCGGTCGGGTGCCGTACAAGGCAGATTGTGACCGTTCGAGGTCGGATGCCGTACGGGGCAGATTGTGACTGTTCGAGGTCGGGTGCCGCACGGGGCAGAGTGTGATCGTTCGCGATCGAATGTTATACTAGATGAAGTGTGACCGTTCGCGGTCGGGTGCCGTTCGAGGCAAACGGTGACCGTTCGAGGTCAGGTGTCGTTCGAGGCAAATGAGTGTGCCCGGGGGGACTTAGTATTATCGGTGTCAGGTTCACGTTCGGGTGAATTTCTGAATCAGCGATCGTGGCGGTTCGTCGCCATACAAGGTGTGCTTGTGGACCGTTCGCAATCCAAAGCATACGCGAGTAACTTCTTCTACACAATTGCAAATATCAAATTAACGTTCACATGAATTCCATAACAGAGATGTCCAAACAAGCAAAGTCTAAATGTCCAAATCAACATAAAATAAAAGCAAAGCAAGGATGTCAAAGTGTAAATTATCACTACGAGACGGTCAATAATCATTCAGAGCATGCCTGTGGATCGTTCGCGATCTCATACATGTGTAGATGGTGTGATGGTGTTAGTGAGAAGTTTACGACTTGTTCATCGTTATTTAAATCAATTGATAAGCATACGGTGCCCCAGCTCGAGGTTACCCCGAGTTGATGTAGATGGTGGCCGCTCTGGTTCCACCGTTGGAGCTCGCCTTCTCACATACTGAAGTAGCCTACCGTTTCTGATATGCCCTTCTACCTCATCCTTCAAGTGCCTACAGTCATTTGTGCTATGATCATTCAGCTCGTGGAATAAACAATATTTGTCTGACTTTCTCTCGTCGATAGTCGGATCCCGTCGCATTGGTCTACGATAGGCAACTTGCTCTCGGGTGTCTTGGTAGATTCGCTCCAATCCCTCGTTCAGTTCTGAATAGGTGGTAAATCGCGGCTCCCTCCATTGCCGCTTTGACCTGTCATCATTTTCTTCAGCCTTTCGCTTCCCTTTACCAGTCTCTGCACCTTTTCCAAGTGAATTACCGCCTCTAACCGCGTAAACATCGATTTCTTCTTCTCTCTCCGTACGAGCGTCCTCTAATCGCAAAAACTTTTCGGCTTCATGATAAAACTCTCCCAAGTCCGTAGGTGGATCCTTAGTTAGTGAATTCTTGAACTCCGTGCCATCAGATATTCCAGATATAGCTGCCATCATGACCATAGATGGAACTGGTCGATCCACTGAAGCTGCTGCCGCATTGAATCACGTCAGAAAACTCCTCAAGGATTCCCCGGCCTTTTGTTTTAGAGTCGCCAAACTCATCACGTTCTTGGGTCTTGAAATATGAACCCTGAATTGTCTCATAAACCTTTCTGTCAAATCTATCCAAGTCCCAATGGAGCCACTC
The DNA here is from genome assembly GCA_030737815.1 of Allium fistulosum. Classification (NCBI taxonomy): domain Eukaryota; kingdom Viridiplantae; phylum Streptophyta; class Magnoliopsida; order Asparagales; family Amaryllidaceae; genus Allium; species Allium fistulosum. The sequence continues at coordinate 160,341,355 of CM060905.1, forward strand.
TCTAGTTGTCTAAACCATAGCGCTGCAATGTCCGTCAAATACAATGGAAAGCACCGGGCCATGACTTCCTGTGATTCCCCCAGCACTTCCATGTGCCTCATATTTTCGTTAGATGGACCGCTGGATCCGTCCGCCCATCATACATTTCCACCGATGGTAGCTTGAAGTCTGGTGGATTCCGGGCCTGCCTGATCATAGGAGTAAAGGGACTCCTATGTACATCCTCCAGATCTCTATTGACTAGTCCGCCTCTCATGGCCCGTCTGACCATCTCTACCAACCTGTCGTTGTCGTCAGGCTGTGATCTTTGAGTGTCACCTTCGTTCTGCCCCCCTGGCTGAGCATTCATCCCCCTATTGCCACCAGGTTGCTCGGATGTCCCTGAATCTCTTCCCGGGATTGGATCAACATGCTCTAAGTGTGTGCCCCCCAGCTCCGGCGCTGCGCCAGATGGTCCTGCTCCGTTCTGGACTCTGGTTGCTCCTTGAATTTGTGCTCCAAGTTGTCCAATCTGTTGAAGCAAATTCTGGATCATTTTCTCCTGTCTCTTCATCGTCTCCATCTTATCCCTGGTGATGAAGATTGATGCTTGGTTTGCCCCTGAGGAAGCCTCTTGACTCCCTTCATGCTGACTTTGTTCTGGTCTCTGCCTTCTACTTGTTTGTAATGTCATGATTCTTCGAATCTAAATCTCTTAGCCTTTTGATTCAACTTTCAAATGATAGATCTCCTGAGTTAGCGTTTTTAGTGAATGCACCAAAATGTTTGCGCCAAAATTGGTCACCCAATAGCCGTTGAAAGCACCAGTTCGCAATCACAGATCACAAATATCAAATATGTAGAGAAATAAGTATGCAAATCACTCAGGAAACTTAATAAAAGCAGTAAATGACACAGGAATTTATAGTGGTTCGGCGATCTAGCCTACGTCCACTCTGAAGTTTTATGATTTTATTGCCCGGTCCTTGAAGATTACAATTTCTTATAATGTAATACAACTAATTCTATGATCTAAGTCTAAATCTAAGGTAGTAGTGGTGATTTTGAGTAAATCTGGCAGAGTCTGGGCGCTCTTTAGCTCTTAAAATTATCCGACCCCCTTTCTGAATGACCCGGGGCTCTATTTATAGGCGTAGGAGGCTGGTATTTCGCTAAAAATCTGGTAGACCACTTCTGGCATGTGAGGGGGCCCACATGCCCGGCCTCACGAAATCTGGGCCCGCTTCGGGATCGATTCGAACTCCATTCGAATCGATCAAAAAATCATCCGATCGAGCTGAAATTTGGTGTGAACATTCTTCAACATGTATGCAAGCTTCTGTGAAAATTTCATAGCATTTGGACTGGTAGATCTCTAGATATCATCGATTTGAAATGGTGATCTTCGTCGTATTGCTTCGTTCGAATCGATCTTGTTCGAATCGATAGGGTCGAATCGATATGCTTGCGCGTGAGGATGTTGACGTGGCGTGCGCTTCCCGGGTTGATCCAGCTTTTTCTTCGAGTTTACTAGGTCGACTCCACGTTTTTCACTGCTTCGACTTGGTGGATTCGAGGGAAAGGATTCGAGGCAAGGTGCGTTCGTATCGATCGTGGTCTATAACGGTTGATCGATACGAAGCCGTCTCAACCGGATGGATTCGAAGTATAGTGGCTTCGTGGATTCGAAGCGTTCCGAATGACTTTGGTCTCATCGATTCGAAGGGCTTTAATCTGATGGATACGAGCCAATGACCCCTGATGGATTTGAAGCGGCACATCCTGACCGATTCGAACGAGTGCTTGTGGTTGCGAACTGGATGGATTCGAACCAAAGGATACGAACAGAGGCCGATCGATTCAAACGTAGGCCTGGCTTATGGATTCGAACACATGCTTCTGCCTATGGATTCGAACTCAAGGCCATGTCCTCATCTTGCATCGATTATATCTTGAGCATACGAACTCGGATTGACTTGAAACTTGGAACGTTGGTTTGCATGGCTTTACTTGTCATGTCTTATCAATTGTAGCCCGATCCGGACTCGAGTAAAATTCATCGATATCCATGGTGAAACAGTGTATAGCGAACTTTTACGACGAACTGTCTTTAGTTCTCCAGTCAACTTTTTGGTGTCACGGCCTTGCCAAAAGGCAAGATAACATCATATCTATGATGCTATAAATTATTATTGATTGCTTGGATGTTAGTTAAGTTGTTTGATTGATTGTTTGGTTGAATTTTCGTTTGGAAAATGGATGACATATTAATTTGATTGTTATGAACCCATGTGATTATATATATTATCCACAACCATTGTATTGCAGAAAAAATTTGTAGAGAGATCCTGAGGGGTTTCTCATGAATAATTATTTTTTGCATCCTTATGTTGTTATATTGATGTTTAATTGAAAATAAATCTTGGTATTCCATTTAATTTGTTAAGTGTCATCATAGCGATTTCCCTATACCATCATTTATTAATTATCATTCCAAAACCCTATCGGGTATGTTTATAACTTGAGCTTTTGTTTTCACTAAACAAAATTTTAAAATTCATTAATCAATTGACTAATGATAATTTAAATTTAATTAATTGTTTTAACTAATGATATTGAAATTAACTAACCAACCTAATTAATGGTGTTTAAAATTGGCCTATCTTTTGATTTAAATGAGATTGGAATTAATTAATCATATTAACTAATGATTATTCGAGTTTAATTAATTATTTCAATTAATGATAATTGAAATTAATGATCATTTTAATTAAGGATATTTAAAAGTAATTAATCATTTTAAAGATAGGATACTCTTGTTTTTTGTTATAGTCTCTATGATATTTGAATTTAATTAATCGTTTTTAGTTAATGATGTTTTGAAATTTATTAATCTATTTGATTAATGAGATTTGAATTTAATTAAATCATATTAATTAATGATTTTAAATTTTATTGATCGTTTTAGTTAATGGTTGTTAAATTCAATTAATTGTTTTAACTAATGATATTTGAAATTTAGTTAATCATTTTAACAAATGATGTTTTAATCTATCATTTTAACTAATGATGTTTAAATTTAATTAATCTAATTAATTTATGATTATTTGGACTAAATTAATTGTTATTAATTAATGGTATTTAAAATTTATTTATCATTTTAATTAATAATGTTTGAGATTAACTATTCATTTTAATTAATGAATATTTGAGTTTAATAAATATTTTAATTAATGATATTTAGAGTAGATTAATTTAATAAAAGTGATAACTAATTTGATAAAAGTGTTTTAAAGTTTATAAACTAATTCAATAAAGTTTTTAAAGTCAGTTTACTAATGATATAAAAGTGTTTGGAAATAAGCAACTATTTTATTAAAGGTAACAGATTTGTTTGTTTAAAAGAGATTATAAATGTGATTAATTATCTTTCAGGATAATTAATATTGCTTTAAATTTATAAAGGTATTTAACTTATTTTATTTTCTTTTGGGATAATAAATATTGTTTTAAATTTACAAATGATGGTTTTAAATGAGAAAATCCTTTAAAAGGAATTATTTATAAATAAAGCTAAGTATAAATTGTTTTGGGTTATAGTAAACAATGTTTTAACGACATTCGTTTTTTACCCTTGTTTTAATACACTCATTATTATAAGTTTGTCTTTTAAGAGAATATTTTTAAAAGATATTTCTAAAAGTGTTGTACCAATACTGTAATATGGAAATCAAACATAAGTTCAATTTTTTTTTAAAAGTGAAGTTCGATTTCGGTTATGGAAAAGTAGTTCCATAATCGATATCACTTATATGGAAAGGATTCATTCATACTTTTAACGCTAAACGTTGAGGCTTGGACTCATTTCTATCTTGAAGGTTAAAAATGTCATCAAAATGATGCCTAAGGGTAACCCTAACTCAACTTGCATGGCTTCATTTTCAATCGAGGGATAGCACTCTTTTGGACTCGAAGAGTGGGGTTGGACATACGATATTTAATTTCCATATACGATCATTTTAATTATCCCCGATAGTTGATTTATTAATTATCAAATCCAGCTTTCTTCATGGTGTATCATTACATTAAAAACGGTTTACTACTCTTTTGAGTTTATTATCCTTTGTCAGTAAATGACTGAACCCAAAGCGCGAAAGGATGTCAGCTATGTGGGGTTGCTCCTATTAGGGTATTTTCACATCTCATCTAGATCGGATTCATTTACGCATTTAGATGTGAAATATACGAATTCTCGGAAAGGTTTGGCGGGGTCCAGCTAGTACATTTCTGAGAAGTGCCATAGAGTATATGAGCTTCTCAGAAGTATATTACTAGAGGTATACTTCAAGGGTGATGCACCTTCCTAGTCATTTGTTGGAAACTTTTCTTTTCTTATTTGATTCGAACCTTCGAATTGGTTTTTGTAATTGCAACGAGAAGAGTAAACTACTTTTCACGTGTTTAATTATAAGTTTTGTCCATTCTATCAAGTTTGGACAGTTATCTTGTTTATCTATTCTGTCCAGTTTGGATTTTGCTCGGATTATTATCATTCTTTCAGGGTTTTTTTTAATACTATTTATGCCCATTCTCATTGAATTTGTTTCTTATTGTTGTTCTCTAGTCTTTCCTGTATGGATGTTATTCTTGTGAGGTAAAAACCTCGCGTTAGCGGCGTGGTCTCACAGAAATTTTATATGTTCCCCATTATTTGAGTTTCCTCACGTTGGTATTCCCAGACTGATTTGGGTATTATTTTATTATAATGCTCGGGTCAGACCGGATTTTTTTCTTAGGTTGGCTTTGATGTTAAGGAGTTCTTAGAGAGGAGCTAGAGGTTCACCTATCGTAGTGTTTTATTTTTCGCTGTATTATATAGTATCCATATCAGCAATTGTAAGGTCGGGATTTTATAACTGTCCAGCTGATAAGGTTTGTTTTTAACTCTGATATACTCTGTATTTTTGGAGTGATAGTTTTTACTATCCTTATTATATTATGTGTTTTCAATTCCACTATGAGATTCTGATTTTCTTTATTCTTTATTTTTTCTTTTTTATTTACCCTACCAATCTACCCTTTTGTCGATTGGATGCTTGACATTTTAACGCAGAGGTAGTGTTCGGTGTCAACTTTCGATGGTCAAAAGGTGGGTCGTTTCATATATATATAATAATAATAATAAGTGAATCTATACTGCTCCATCATGGATCGACAGCGACCCATCTGACCCGATCCATATAAAAAATTCACTTAACTAATTTTTTACTTTTTCGTCTTCACTTCAACCTTCGATATTCCCTCTTAACTACGAGCTTCTAGAGCTAATTCCATATTCAACACCAACCTTAAGCCCAAATCAATCGCCCAACTTTCAGATCTTGTTCAAACCATTGAAGCCAATCCATCTATCCTTGTCGTTCTACCTTCCATGAATAATTTAAGGTAGTGTCGTTGATCTTCAACCCATAAGACTATCACCATAGCCATCATTTTACCATCGCCAACCGTCACTGTTCCGCCTTAGTCTTGGCCAATCCATGTCATTCTATCCACTTCGTGCTTAGGATCGAAGTCATGGCAATGGAGGAGTGGAGAGATTTGGCTTGATGATGATAGATGGTCGAAGATTGTGATGCCCCACCTCTATACTCACGCTAGCCAAGGACACTACTGGGTAATGCCGTCAACTAGCACGAAGAATAAGGCTGTTGAGGAGCGACCATCTGTGTAATTGCTTTGTGCGAGCACCGATAAGTCGGATAATATAACTTACATTTCAATTCAAGAGGAAATCCGACATACCGATTCAAACTCAAAGCTACCACACAGTGGCTATGTGGACCTCGGAAACAAATATAGAAATAAGCATAACACAAATCAGTCACAGATATTCATATCACAAAGGCGGAAACAGATATGAATATAACACATAGAAGAGTCCATCAAAGTAGTGGTCAAACTAGATCCACCACATCACAAAAGAATAGATACAAGTGCTAGACAAAAGAATAAGTATACATCAAGGAGTCTCTATCTCAAATATATACTAACAAAAACTACTATGCTAAAGTAGTAAGCCCAAAAATCAGGTGAAGGACCCTGATAAGAAGTCAAGCAGGAGCACCTGAAATACCTCGGTCTGACCCGATTATTATTTAAGAAGAAATAATAAACGGATCAGTCTAGCTATAAATATCAGATAAAGTGAGATAGGATAAGAGATATGACAAAAACGTATGATAACAATAATGCCATACTATGACAAGTATACATCAAATAACAACAAAAAATCATACTAGATTTCAAATCATCTCAAAACACCAAAAAGAATCACATTCTTTAAATTATTCACCAAAACACAAATATTGACAACACATATCAATGCCAATCCACGAAAATTGGTGAAACACAAATTCTAGAAATCATCAACTAGAAATCCAGAAATCACAAAGGGGGAGAGGCCTATCACAAACGGGAACATGAAAACTCACCAACACGTGCATCACAAACGGGTCGCTAACCCATGGTCGCTAACCATAGAGCCGGTGCCACAACGTAGTACAGCGAACGCCCGAGGAACCAGAAACTCATATAATCTAGAACATCGACGTAGTACAGCGTTACGCCCGATGAACCAAACTCAAATAATCAGGCACAATGATGTAGTACAGCGAACGCCCGATGAACCTAAAAAAAAATAATCCGGAACATCGATGTAGTACAATGAACGCCCGTTGAACCAAACTCCAATAAACCGGAACAACGACGTAGTACAGCATTACGTCCGATGAACCGAACTCCATAAATCGGGGTACAGTCCCCCACATGGACAAAGAGACATCGCAAATCGCTAGTCTAAATCATAAAATGATCATCATCGATCATCAAGAAGTGTCAATTACACTAAGCTAGTAAATAGATGAATTTAGCTTCATGTCCCATAACCACTGGCTTAACTTAAATATTTACGAACAGATTGTAGATTTCCACTCGAAAATTGTCACAAGAGTTCAATCGAATAAGTCCAAGAATTAACCGGCGAAGTAAACGCAAGCATTTCATACCAGTTGTTTTGCTAAACCGTTTAATTAGATTTCTCATACGAATGAGGTAAAGGCTTGTATATACTATTGGATTGGAAAAGGGTTTTATAAACGAGCTTTGTATTAAAAATAGAGTTGAAATCATTTTTGTGAAAGAGTTTGAATATTTACTACTAGTATAGAAAACCTTTATATTTTAAAGTGACAAATCACAGAAATGATTGTAGAAACAATCAATCACCAAAATCCACATTTGAAGACGTGAATCAAATCCATAGAAATCGATACCGAATCCATCAAAAATGGATATTCTCAAAAATCCTGAAAAAGAAGTCATCAAAGTCGATAATAAATGATAACAACAAATCGGATTAACACGAATCGATTAAAATTGAAAACCCACGAAAAATAGGCAAGTTGGACTGATACAAGCAGGTCAATCGACTGAACCAGATGGTCATTCGGCTGACACAATGCTTGGAAACTTTCGGTTTCCAGGTCAGTCGACTGACCCAGGTGGTTAGTTGACTGATACAGGGACAGAATGTTTTTTGCCCCTGGTTCAGTCGACTGACCTACTGGTTCAGTCGACTGAACCTGCTTCCAGAGCAGAATCAGCCTAGCCCCCAAGTGGGGCAAAATTCCACCGGAATCGATCGATCGAGCAACGGCGACTAGGGATTTATGCCAAGCGACAACCCAGCCTTATAGGCTCTTCGATACACCCCGGTAAACATGTTTAAACACCCATAAAAGGATTTTCACAAAACTGGACTTCAAAAACCAAAAATTGGAAAATTCACCAAATTAATCCAAATAAAAAACAAATGAACATGAATAGATGTTAGGAATTCATACCTAACTACAACGAAAGCTATAGACGTAGATGTGAGTTAAAGAACTCACCATTTAAACTCAAACAACAAATGAGAAGTTTTGAAATCAAAAGAAAGATCAACCACACTTCAACTTCAACTCTAGAAGCTCCAATCTAAGATTACAACGAATATTTCCTAAGTTAGGGTTTAGGAATTTCTGAAATTGGAGAGAGATTGAGATGGAGAAGAAGAGGATGCTTACCTAAGCTTCTCTTTGATTTTGGAGCTAGAACTTGAATTTGCAAAGGAAACTAGGGCTTAGGATTTTAGTTTCCAATCTCTTCCCCCATTTTTACTAAAGCTTGAAGTGTTAGGAAAATAATAGAATGAATGAAGAGGAGAGGGGGTGGAGTTAGGATATAAGATGAGTTGGGTTAGTGGGCTGAAACCCAAACCCAAGCCCAAAGCCCTAAGTGAAAATGTTAAAATTCTACTCAACTCCAAACATATCGATGTTTATACTCAAAAAGGTCGCAAACGCCATTTTGGACTCAATGGAAGTGGTCTCGAGTCCTAATTTGACTGTTTGCAAAAATTAGCTTCTCGGACTTTAATCCGACTAACGATGCTATATTTAAATAAAATATTTAAATATATAATCGTAAAATATGCGGGTTGTTACAAACTCACCTCCTTAAAGAAATTGCGTCCTCGCAATACTTAAGAAGAAAATAAAGAGTAACAATCATAAAAGCATATCAACACAAAAGAAAATTTGAAATAAGAAGTTCACCTTAAAGAGCACAAGAGAGTAAGTCCGGATGTGTTTACTTGATGAATTCTGAAGATTCCCAAGATAAATCCTTAGGATTTGAGGACCATTGAACTTTCACAAGAAGAACATCTTTATTTCGAAGGCGTTCAACCTCCGAACTAATGATACGAATAGAATGTTGCTCATAAGTCAAATTTGGTGAAACTTCAATTTCTTCAATTACACCGGCTCAAGAATAGAATCAGAATCCCTAAGGTATTTCCGTAGTTGAGAGACGTGGAAAACGTCATGAATAGCAGAAAATTGAGCCGGTAATAAAAAGTAATAAGCCACAGAACCAATACGTTCGGTGATGGGAAATGGACCAACATATCGAGGTGCTAATTTTCCCGATCAACTGAAACGCACAACACCCTTCACAGGTGAAACACAAATGAATACCAATAAAATCTGGACCTAAAACCAGCTTCTCACTGGCTTCAAGCCAACACAAAGGAAATCGGCACGGCCTTCCGTAGAGTGCCTCGAAAGATGCCATACCAATACTAGATTGGAAGCTATTATTATAGGAAAACTCAACAAGAGAAATATGATTTTCCCAACTTCCACCAAAATCAAGAACACATGCACGAAGGAGATCTTCAAGAGTTTGATTCACACACTCTATTTGTCCATCGGATTGGGGACGATAAGCGGTGCTAGAATTAAGCTTTGTTCCCAAAGGTTTTTGAAGAACTTACCAAAATCCACTAGTAAAATAATGGATCATGATCGCTACTAATAGAAGTAGGAACTCCATGCAATTTAACAATTTCTTTGACATAGAGTTTAGCCAAAAGAGGTACGGTCCAAAAGAGAAGGATGAGCCTCAAGGCTACACAAAACAAGAGATGAACATAAATTGGATTCACGATCTCGAATCTCACAAGTGGATAAAATCTCGAGATCATTCCATTCGGATATCATTATTGAAACAACTGCTTGTTGCTTTCGGCTAAGGGCATCGACAACACGATTTCCCTTTCCGGGAGTATAAAGAATATAAAGATCATAAGATGCAAAGAACTCGAGCCAACGTTGTTGACGCAAATTAAGTTCCTTTTAAGAAAATAAATACTTCAAAGATTTATGATCGGTGTAGAGAACAAATTTCTCTCCCAAAAGATAATGATGCCAAATTCTAAAAGCGAAAACAATGACCGCGAGCACTAGATCATGAGTGGCATATCTAGTCTCGGCAGGCTTTAATTGCCTAGAAGCATAAGCGATAACACGTTCCCTTTTGCATGAGAATGGCACCCAAACCAATACGACTAGTATCGGTATAAACAATAAAGTCTTGATTCCCTTCAGGAATCGCAAGAATAAAAACATCGGAAAAGAGTCCTTATCCTCTTTCCCGAAAAGCTAAGACATTCAAAATTACAATTAACTTTATGTAATTATCTTTTTAGAAAAAATTACTTATTACAAGTCAATTTATTGTGTCTGACTGTCTCATCATAGCGTTTAGGAGATTCCTATCGATAACGTTGATCAAGTGCATCGACCAGAATTCTTAAAGCACTCAATGGGCAAAACAACACAAAATCATCTTCTATATGATAAACATGTCTCTTAAAAAATTTACAAATATTCTTTGCTCGTTTTAAGAACAAAATCCAATCATACTTATAAATATTTTATTAAAAAGATTTGCAAATTTTAAATTGTTGTTTTCATCCATAATCAATAAATACAAGGATTAACTCATCGAGATATTCGTAGAATACTCGATTCATAAGATGGATGAAATAAGGTAGAAGGTTCGTCAAACCGAATAACATAATGAACCACTCATAAGAATCATAACGAGTACGGAATGCGGTAAGTGGTGCTACCCTCCGCAACTCGTAGCTGATAAAAACCGGTGGCAAGGTCGAGCTGAAAAGATCTTAGCACCCCTCAATAGATTGCTTAGGTGATAATCCTAAGACAAGCTCAAATATACTGGAAAATTCACAAACTACTTGAATGAGAGAAATATCATTTTCCTCATCATGTAGGTTTAAAGAATAAAATGATGCCACCGAATTGGAATCGAAATCATTAAGAAAAATAGAAATCTGTTTAACAAATTGAGGATGTCGAAGATAGATAGTCCGCTCAGGACATAGGATGTGGGCTTCATAATGATCAAGCCAATCCTTTCCCAAAAAATCAATTTCGAAGCCTAAGTAACGCATGACATGCAAATCGGCTTGAAAAGCATAATCACATAAAATAATCTCGACATTCTCACAAAATAAACTGAGTGTTGCGGATCCACCAATCGGATTCGCAATTCTCAATGAAGTCATCAAGCCCATAATATTTAAAGAGAAAGAATCAACAAGTTCTTTTGATATAAAATAATGAACCCGTATCAAAAAGAACTCGAATAGGATATCACGAAACAAATTAATGCCATCAAGGATGGAATGAGAAATACCTTGACCAAGAGAAGTGTCACAAGGAGCTTGCACAACATTCAACTCTCCCTCTCTCCTACTTTGGAGTATGGAACATGTAGATATAAGATGGCCCGAACTTTTGCAATAACGACAAAAAAATGGTTTTGGGCACTCATTTGCATAGTGGTCCGTAGAACCACAATTGTAGCATCGTCCACGACTAGAGGTAGGAGTCTTTGCTACCGAAGTTTCTTGCTTCCCTTTCTTATTGGGATTGGGGCCTTTGAACTTAATAGGCCTCTTCATGTTATTGTTGAAGTTCTGTTTGGCACGCACAACTTCAACATCACTTTCTCTATCGGCCTCTTCAAGCCGAAGAGCGATATCTACAAGCTGATCGAAAGAAACTTCTAGTTTCAGAAGTAAGGGCTTTTTGAGGTTCTTGTTCAACCCATAAACAAATCTCTGATTTTTCTTCAATGAGATATTAATATATTCGACCCAATATTTGGAGAGAGATTCAAAAGATGCGACGTAGTCGGTCACATAAGATTCACCTTGAACAAGGTCAATAAAGCACCGAGCTAAAGTTACTTTTTCAGCTTCCAGCACAAACTTCAATTCAAACCTTTCTCGGAATTGCTCCCAAGTAAGGTCCACTTCAATAATTTCCAAAATCTAAAGCTCATACCAATCTAATGCTCTTTCTTGGAGCATGCTAGAAGCCACTTGGACTCGATGTAGATCAATAAGATTCATGCGGGAAAAGATGCGATCGCATGATCTAAGCCAAGCTTGAATTTCTATAACGTTTTCGGAACCCTTGAATGGCCTTCCACCCAAAGCGGTATAATCTCTGCACAAGCGTGTAAACCCGGATTTAGGGTGAGTAGGCACTGGAATGGGTCCGGCAGCTTGGGCATTGTTCACAAGATCTAAAAGTTGTTGAGCAGACATAAATACTCCATCCTGAAAAGTAGCACTAGATTGACCGGCGCTGGGACAGCCTGGTCTAACCATTTTTCTTCTCTAAGAAAGAAAGAAAGAAAGAAAGAAGAGGAAAAAGGTTATTCTTAGAATGAATATCAAACAAACTTGATTGATAAAACAAGGCATCACAAAAGAAAATAGGATAGAATGGTACGAAGACTCGAATTAAATCCTATGGCACGATTCGTAAGGAAGACTTAGGACAATGATCCTTGCTAGATTATTCTACATTGTTCCAAAGTTTGGCTCTGATACCAAGCTGTGATGCCCCACCTCTATACTCACGCTAGCCAAGGACACTACTGGGTAATGCTGTCAACTAGCACGAAGAATAAGGTTGTTGAGAAGCGACCATCTGTGTAATTGCTTTGTGCGAGCATCGATATGTCAGATAATATAACATACATTTCAATTCAAGAGGAAATCCGACATACTGATTCAAACTCAAAGCTACCACACAGTGGCTATGTGGACCTCGGAAACAAATATAGAAATAAGCATAACACAAATTAGTCACAGATATTCATATCACAAAGGCGGAAACAGATATGAATATAACACATAGAAGAGTCCATCAAAGTAGTGGTCAAACTAGATCCACGACATCACAAAAGAATAGATAAAAGTGCTAGACAAAAGAATAATTCTACATCAAGGAGTCTCTATCTCAAATGTATACTAACAAAAACTACTATGCTAAAGTAGTAAGCCCAAAAATAAGGTGAAGGACCCTGATAAGAAGTCAAGCAGGAGCACCTGAAATACCTCGGTTTGACCCGAGTATTATTTAAGAAGAAAATAATAAACGGATCAGTCTAGCTATAAATATCAGATAAAGTGAGATAGGATAAGAGATATGACAAAAACGTATGATAACAATAATGTCATACTACGACAAGTATACATCAAATAACAAAAAAAAATCATACTAGATCTCAAATCATCTCAAAACACCAAAAAGAATCACATTCTTTAAATTATTCACCAAAACACAAATATTGACAACACATATCAATGCCAATCCACAAAAATTGGTGAAACACAAATTCTAGAAATCATCAACTAGAAATCCAAAAATCACAAAGAGGGAGAGGCCTATCACAAACGGGAGCATGAAAACTCACCAACACGTGCATCACAAACGGGTCGCTAACCCATGGTCGCTAACCATAGAGCCGGTGCCACGACGTAGTACAGCGAACGCCCAAGGAACCAGAAACTCATATAATCTAGAACATTGACGTAGTACAGTGTTACGCCCGATGAACCAAACTCAAATAATCAGGCACAACGACGTAGTACAGCGAACGCCCGATGAACCTGAACACAAATAATCTGGAACATTAACGTAGTACAACGAACGCCCGATGAACCGAACTCCAATAAACCAGAAAAACGACGTAGTACAGCGTTACGCCCGATGAACCGAACTCCATAAATCGGGGTACAATTCCCCACGTGGACAAAGAGACATCGCAAATCACTAGTCTAAACCATAAAATGATCATCATCGATCATCAAGAAGTGTCAATTACACTAAGCTAGTAAATAGATGAGTTTAGCTTCATGTCCCATAACCACTAGCTTAACTTAAATATTTACGAACAAATTGTAGTTTCCACTCGAAAATTGTCACAAGAGTTCAATCGAACAAGTCCAAGAATTAACCGGCGAAGTAAACGCAAGCGTTTCATACCAGTTGTTTTGCTAAGCCTTTTAATTAGATTTCCCATACGAATGACGTAAAGGCATGTATATACTAATGGATTGGAAAACGGTTTTATAAATGAGCTTTGTATTAAAAATAGAGTTGAAATCATTTTTGTGAAAGAGTTTGAATATTTACTACTAGTGTAGAAAACCTTTATATTTTAAAGTGACAAATCACAGAAATGATTGTAGAAACAATCAATCACCAAAATCCACATTCGAAGACGTGAATCAAATCCATAGAAATCGATACCGAATCTATCAAAAATGGATATTCTCAAAAATCCCGAAAAAGAAGTCATCAAAGTCGATAATAAATGATAACAACAAATCGGATTAACACGAATCGATTAAAATTGGAAACCCACGAAAAATAGGCAAGTTGGACTGATACAAGCAGGTCAGTCGACTGAACCAGATGGTCAGTCGGCTGACACAATGCCTGGAAACTTTCGGTTTCCAAGTAAGTCGACTGACCCATGTGGTCAGTCGACTGATACAGGGACATAATGTTTTCTATCCCTGGTTTAGTCGACTGAACCTACTGGTTCAGTCGACTGAACCAGCTTCCAGAGCAGAATCAGCCTAGCCCCCAAGTGGGGCAAAATTCCACCGGAATCGATCGATCGAGCAACGGCGACTAGGGATTTATGCCAAGCGATAACCCAGCCTATAGGCTCTTAGATACACCCCGGTAAACATGTTCAAACACCCATAAAAGGATTTTCACAAAACTGGACTTCAAAAACCAAAAATTGGAAAATTCACCAAATCAATCCAAATCAAAAACAAATGAACATGAATAGATGTTAGGAATTCATACCTCACTACAACGAAAGCTATAGACGTAGATGTGAGTTAAAGAACTCACCTTTTAAACTCAAACAATAAATGAGAAGCTTTGAAATCAAAAGAAAGATCAACCACACTTCAACTTCAACTCTAGAAGCTCCAATCTAAGATTACAACGAATATTTCCTAAGTTAGGGTTTAGGAATTTCTGAAATTGGAGAGAGATTGAGATGGAGAAGAAGAGGATGCTTACCTAAGCTTCTCTTTGATTTTGGAGCTAGAACTTGAATTTGCAAAGGAAACTAGGGCTTAGGATTTTAGTTTCCAATCTCTTTCCCCATTTTTACTAAAGCTTGAAGTGTTAGGAAAATAATAGAATGAATGAAGAGGAGAGGGGGTGGAGTTAGGATATAAGATGAGTTGGGTTAGTGGGATGAAACCCAAACCCAAGCCCAAAGCCCTAAGTGAAAATGTCAAAATTCTACTCAACTCCAAACATATCGATGTTTATACTCAAAAAGGTCACAAGTGCCATTTTGGACTCAATGAAAGTGGTCTCAAGTCCTAATTCGAATGTTTGCAAAAAGTAGCTTCTCGGACTTTAATCCGACTAACGATGCTATATTTAAATATACAATCGTAAAATATGCTGGTTGTTACAAAGATTATCGTCAAAAGTATGGTGGCTATGGTTATAGATCGATCAAGATTGATTATTGGGATAACTCACCGAGTTTCTCCCATAATTAAATTTCATTCCTTAAAAAATTCAATCGTTGATATGTCCTGAGATGCGAATCCCACCAATGCTCAAATTCATCCATCAAATTCTACTTTTCTTGTAAATAAGAAATCAACTCTTCAGAATCCCCAGTCAAGGGATAAAGTTCCATTCTGCACCGAGTTCCATCCAATTCCTTTAACGTAAACCCTACATTAGCGGGTAATATTTGATATATAGTTTCGTCGCATACTAGAGCTTGTTTGCCACCATGAGCGGGCTTTCTACATAGGGTGCTTCCATACAACCTGCTAAGGGCATATAATATACATACTGCACAGGATAAAATACTGCTCCCATTCGATGTATAAAATCTGATGGGTCAACACACGTCGATGGTCGTTGGACACTATACATTGGCCACAACAACGATTAGATACCATTCACTCAAATATATATAAACTTAAAATTACCTAGCCAAACTCATCTTCCAAGCTTTTAGTATAAACTGAAATCTCTGAAATGCTCTCTACAAATCTCGACTACACCATGACTGCTTCCACTTCCACTCTACCAACCATGGCTTCTAATACGGCACTGGCAACTACTCTTGTGACTGTTGAGTCTTCAAGACGTAGTCATCCTCACCGCCATCGAGGGCCTCTACCATACGTGGCATCGTTAATGATAATCGAAGAACCAAACAACAATGTCCCTCCTGATGTCAGTTTCGAAGGGGTTACGAATCTGGATGACCTACTAGATTCTATAACATCTCACTTATCTCCCGTAGAACTTGAGAGAACCTACACGAGGCATCGGATTTCGATGGACGAGGTCATTCTCCTATTGTCGCGTCATTGAGCTCATGGCCCTTCAATTGATTACATAGCTTATGACTGATATATATATATATATATATATATGGATGTCGAAAGCGAGGCCTCCATTCAACGCCTTCCTTAAGCACATTCTTCAATCAATAAGGCTTACCTTTTCTCAGCTGCATCCCAATGCATATGTAGTTCTAGTTAGCCTATATGTGATTCATCTAGCACTTAGGCATAGAACCAACCTTTGTTGAGATCTATTATCTATACAACTTCAAATGATGCTCCCAGAATCCTTCATTCACCTTCTTCAAGGCTCTTAGGAATTGCAAGGTCGCTATAGATTTGCATAACAAACGAAGCTATCTTAAGGATAAGCACTTCTATATCCAATTTCCAAAAAGCTTTGCTCATAAATGGTTATTAGAATGTAAGCCCTATGTCACAATTGGTTATTGCCTTATCCAAATTTACTCCATTTTAGATTGCTAATAGTCTTTTCCTTTCCAATGTCGATAACCCTCGCAAAATCGAAAACAATAGCCTAAGGCTTATGTCATACAACTCCAAGCTATCCCAGAAGAACCACATGGGATGACTTATCAATTGACCGATCTCCCTCTCGCCCGCTTTAGCTCATCTACAATAGTCGTAGAGTGCACTATGAACCACTTCTCTCGGTGCACCACAAGCCGCTCCTCAAGCAAAGATTCCTCATACAGCCTTGATATGCACGTAATGCATATTTAATCTACTTTTATTTAAATAAATGAGCATATTAGGGTATTTTACATGTTTAAACCAAAATTTAAATTGTTTTCATATCATCATTTTCTCATCTTCATTTGGGGGGTAAATTGGTAATTTTGTGTATGATTCAATTTGAGAAAATTTATTTGCACATTTTTATTTCTATTTGTAGGAAATGAAGTGCAAATATGAAGGGGGTTCATGGAACAATGCATGCAAATATGTTGAAGGCAAATGAAGAAGGGAAATAAATGAATTCATGCAATATGGAGGAGCCCACTAACCCAATACCATATGGTCTACAATTAAAAGCACATGCACATGTTAATGGAATTTTAAAGGCATGTTAGTGGGGATTGATTAATTCCCTAATGATTTCTTGGATGTTACACTTCCTAAAGGGCATTTTAGGTAGGCCCATAAAATATGAATTAGGGCTTTAAGCATGTATAAATACCCCTTATGTCTCATGTAATTATCTTCTTATCTTTTATGCAAGTTGTAGCCACAAAGTCGAAGAAAAATAAAAAATTATGGCTTCTTAGCATTGTTTTTACTTTCATGCAATTTATATTTATGCTTTCTTTTATGCTCCTTCTATTTCATGTTAATAGTTAGCTCTCTTTTATTTTAATAGCTCTCGTTTTCCTTTTCTTTTCATGTTGAAATCATTCTATGTTATCATGCTTTCAAATATGAGTAGATAAACCCCTTCAATTTAGAGGTAATGAGGCTCTCATGAAACATATTAACTTAACATAATGATTTCATTTGAAATCCCTCTTATGTGCTTGATGGAAAGTATGAATGATGGTGGTTTATGTTTATGTTTCTTTTTATTGAATTTTTATGGCCTGTGTTTACATCTCAAATATGCTATTCTTAACTCCATTTAAAACATAAGCTATTTATTCATTTGCCTAAGTGGTTTTGATGTTAAAGTTAAGCTAGAATCAAATTGTGATGATCTATGTTACTAATTAATAGTAAATAGATCATATTTAAAATAGATTTTATTTTTAATTTCATGTCATGATCATGAGAGTTGATAAGTGGGTTTGAATGATGTGTTAGAGTTTGATGGTTTAAGTTGTGCTAATTAATAGCTCAAATAAACAATACTTATAATAAGCACAATAATCATTTCTACTAAATAATCCAAAGAGAGGTTACAAGTGAATTTTGTGTTGATTTTCGTGAATGATTGAAAGTGGATTGGGGTAATTTGATTGAGTATCATTAGAATTTAATTCATTTCCTATGGATCGACCGTACTCGCATACATACTACAATTACACGCCATGCGCTTGCGGTTTATAACGATAATATTTTTAACGATGGTTTTCTAATTGAAAGAAATTACGTCGTTATCAACGAATTTTTGGCGCCCTTGCCGGGGAATAGCATTTAATTTTAATTTTACCCTTCGAATTATTTTTGTTGTTTATTTTCATTTTGTGTTTTGTTTTTCTTAAAAAGGAGAAAAAGGTATTGTTAAGCATTTGTTTTGCTTTGTTTTCATTTGTTTTGATTTAGTTGTGTTTGTTTTTGTTTTATTTTATTACTATTGCATTTACAAAAACAACATGCACAATTTCATTTCAAAACAAATATAGTTCACTTCATTTGTATTTACATTTTCAAAACAACATACACAATTATATTTTTATTTACATTTGTATTCCCTGACAACTTCATAAATATCAGTGCAGAACCTCCATTTCTCTGTGCATTTCTCTGTGCACTTCTTTGTTGCATCTCTCTGTGCATTGCACACTTCCAACTCCAACCTGCCAAATCCACTGCCTCATCAAACTCGGTCCACCTTCCTCTCCTCTACAATACCTGACCAACTTGCTTACAAACCAACAGTGCGCCATCACATTGCACATTACCATACATCCTTCAATGTACATACAAATCTTCCCATCAGAAAACCAAGCCTCTACCAACAAGACAAATCATTCTTAACCTACCTCTTCATCCACTCTCTCTACAACAACATCCTCCATACAATTCACCGGCTCCTCTACTTCACCTACTTCTACACTTCTCTCAAAGTAACTGCCACCCACCAGTGCTCTGCAACTCCTCCTCGACCACCTACACCATTCAACGCTTCCAAATTCTTCCTAGCTCAGCACTTCACCAACCAGGGCACATCACTATTTCAACAACATTTGCATAGCCTCAAAGCATAGCATTGATACCATCACAACCAAAATCACATATCCTTCACCATCCTCCTTCACACACTTCAACCAAACAAACAAACCATTCTCCATAACATCTACATCTACTCCATATTGCAACATCCACCATAACACACTTCCATCACTGCCATCAACATAACCACCTCCCGAACCACCCTCTCCAAGTTCAACACTCAACCACCCAAATTCCTCCTACAACCAAAACTTCATTCCTTCCAGCAACTCATAGAACATCAACCCTCAACCATACACTTCCACTGCATAAATTTCTTACATTCTCTGTTGCACATCTTCCTCTTTGCTTACAAACAAAACTGCCAACATTTATCTCCTGCCACACTGGCTCACTTGCAAAAGTATCATCCATAAAACTGCATTTATTCACACTCCTCTGAACTACAACACTCCTCCCCTCTTCCTCTGCCTAACACTTCTGACTACCACAACTTCAACCATCACTGCAGCCTCACATCCTTAACAAACAACCATTGGATCATAACTCAACTGGTAACCAATACATCAACATCATCCAAACCTACGATGCATCAACATCTCCGCCTCACCCACTCTCCAACCAACAACTTCATCCACCTGTTACATTGCACATCACCATCATCATAAGCTCCATCATATGCTTGTTGCCTCATCTACATATCCCACTGCCATAACATACAACAACTCTGCCACTTCCTCCCACCACCGCACGCAGACAACGCGAAACAGCAACCTCAACCCGCTTCCATCCACTACAATCCGCAAACCACCAAATCCACAATCCAAACCCGAACTCACAGTGGCCACTTCCTGCAATTACAATTTAACCACCAAATCAACATCAACGTCATCTACTTCCTACAACAACCTCTTTAACAAAACCGAACCCAAACCCTCAAACAAAATCAAAATCGCCTACAATCACAAACACCCCAATCTAGAATTCAACAACTTCCACCAGAACCCAAATCCGAACACAAACTTCACCCGCGACCTCTTCCATCAATCTGCAGTTTCAATTTTTGATTTGATTGAGGGTGTGATTCTCGGTTTTCAAATTTAATTTGCATAGAATTTTGATTTGAGAATCTCGATTTTGAATTGTGGAATATAAACAGTTCTATTTAACTGTTTGCGTGTGTGATTTGGGTGAGTGTTTTGTTTATAAGTGGAATTCACATTTTATTCTTGTTTTTAAAAAAATTGTCTTTGTTTTCATTTAGCTTTTATTTTCCTTAAAAAAATATTTTTCTTTGTTTTTCTTAAAAGAAATTTGTCTTTGTTTCTCTTATTTATAAAAAACATAATTTTTTTATTTTCATCTCCTTTTAAAATTTCAGGTTGCAAAAGCAGAAAATCAAAAGGAAGAATCGCTTGCGCTCTGCTTGCCAAATAAATCGCTTACTTAAAAAAATCACTGCTTTGAAAAAATAAAAATAAAAATTGCGCGCTCTGGTATCGTGTTCTTATCCTTTGTTTATATTTTCTTTGCATTTTTTGTTGCTTGCATATAAAAAAATTCAAAATCAAAATCAAATCTCATTCATAGTTGCATCATTAATTCACATTTAATTTTTGTTTTGCATTCATATCATCTTATTTTCTTTTCTAAGGGCAATACCCAAATCTACATAAAGTGGGGGATTTTATCACCCTTTCATTGGCCCACAAATTGCATTTCATCGTAGAATTTGCTAATAATAACGATTAGACTTTGGACTTAAGGGAGTCATGAGCTCACCTATGGCTTAATTGTATCTTGACAAGTTGTCTTCTTTCGACAATTTATATTCTTGGTGTCTAAGATACGACAGAGAAATAATCATACATAAATATTACGGTGATTCATAAATATTATAGTGATTGTTTCTCTGAAGGTACTTAAACATGACTGTATTGCTACGGTGATTCATGGTGTACCGATAACTCATGTCCGTTACCTGGCTAAGACTATTTTGTTGGATTAAGACAAAGTGTGATTATACAATTTTGGGTAGGAGCTACTAAGGACAGAAAATTTGTAATTAAGTCCTTGCATTCATTTAGTTGCATTAATTCATGCATATTTAAAAAAACAACAAAATCCAAAACTAAAAAAATTTGTACATTTTACTTGACTTAGTTCTTTTTAAAAATCCAAAAAAACAAATCTTATTAAATCTTTTCGTTTAAATAGAAAAAAAGGAAAAAAAAATTCAAACAAAATCAAAAATCCAAAAATAAGCATTTTACTTAAGTTTGTTTTTTTAGAAAAAACAAAAATAAAAAAATCTTTTCAAAAAAACAAAAACATATAAAAAAATTTGAAAATTCAAAATCCAAAAAAAAAATCAAAGCAAAAATTAAATCTTCCTTTTGAAAAATAAGATGCTTTTGGTAAATATTTTTCCTATTAAAAAAATAAAAAAAGTTTTTCACTTCATTTTCTAAACCTTGCTTCATTCTCTTAAACTCGATTCTCACTTCTTTCTTTTCTTGACTTTTTCTTGTGCATGAGTAATTGGACTCGTGACACAACAAATAATCGTTTAACTCGGACAAACGATACTCCAACAATAGAAGAAAAAAATGCCTCTCGAACTCTCATGGATAGAATCTTTTCCAAAAGAGTTTATATTCCTTCTTGTATCACATTACCCGCCCCAACGGGTAATCACTTCGAAATTCATTCAAACCATATTGCCACACTTTCGAAATTTGGCAATTTTGAACATGATGACCCATACATTTTCTTAACGAAATTCGAATGAGTATGCGCAACCATTAAACTTCAACAACTTTATGATGATAAAATCAAACTTTGGTTAATTCCATTTTCTCTTACCGATTACGCTGAAAAATTATTGTATAGCTTACCGTCAAACTCGATCAAAACTTGAGAAGAATTTGTTAAAGTTTTATTAGAAAAGTTCTATCTCTTGGAAAAAACAACCGAAAATCCAAAAAGAAATTGTCAATTTTCATCAGTTCAAGGGAGTACCTTTCGGAAAATATTTTGAAAGATTTTAAGAGCTTTTGATAAAATATCCATACTATATTTTCGTAAAATGGACTCTTTGTTAAATTTTATACGATGGACTTGAAAACATCTCACGGACCATGCTTGAATCGATGTGTTAAGGCAATTTTCTTGCTCAATATCACAATGATGCTTGGCAATTCCTTGAAAACTTGGACGAAAAGTCATCCCAATAGGAACGTTCTAATGAAAAATCCATTTATTCACGATCGAGCACACACTCGATAGGATCATCTTTGGCTTTGGAAGCTAAAATCGGAGCAACAATCAATAAATTCGACAATGATTTCTCATCCAACCAAACAAACCAAGCTTCCCAACCAATGTGTTATAAAAGCAACGATCTGAATCACATAGCCGATTGGTGCCCTAATTCGATAGAACAACTCAATGCTTTCAACTAGGGTAAAAATGATATGTTTTCTCCAACATACAATCATGGTTGGAGAAATCATCATAATTTTGCATGGAACCAACAACGCCAATTTGGTTCGTCCCAATTTTTAAGCATTTCTGAACAATGCTTCGAATCATCCCTTTCAACCCAATCATTTCCAAAAAAAATTGTGCCTCCGTCTCAAAAACAACTACAACAATCTTTTACTCCTCAGGACGATAAACGATTGACTTCACTTGAAAAAATCCTTGAAACTTTGGCTAAAGAAACCACTCAAAACCTCCAATCAAACAGCAATTTGCAAAATTTGTGAACCTTATACATGCAGAATATGAGTCGATCGATTGCTAAACTCGAAATGCAAATGAGTCAACTAGCCATGTTTGTGAGTGAACATGAATGGGGCATATTCCCAAGTCAGCCAGTTCAAAATCCTAGAAATCAAAACACAAATTCAAATCAAGCCCATGTCGTTCAAGAGAACAATGTCAATCAAGTGAATGTTATCACGACTTTGCGTTTCGGTGAATAAATCAATAACCAAGTGGAAAATCCAAATGATTTACCGGAAGCTCCTCTTGACACTTTAAAAACAAGCGAATCCGAACAAAAAATTGAGCCAAACATTGAATCAAATTTCAATCCAAATTCTTCTTCTACTCAAGTAGACCGGCCTACCGAGTATCATGTTCCATTTCCACATCGCCTTCGACCTAAGAAACACTCTGATCAAATGGAAAAGATGTTTAAAAATTTTAAACAAGTCAGAGTCAACATCTCGCTTCTTGATATCGTCCAACAAGTCCCAACTTACGCTAAGTTTCTCAAGGATTTGTATACTCAAAAACGACACACTTATGTACCCAAGAAAGTTTTCTTAGCTGTCGGACTTAACAAAGTCTTGTCCCAGTCAATTCCTATCAAATACAAAGATCCTGGATGTCCAACGATCTAATGCACGATAGGAGATAAAATGATTAACAAGTGTTTACTAGACTTGGGTGCGAGTGTCAATTTGGTTCCTTATTCAGTTTGCCAGCAACTTGGCTTAGGTGAACTAAAACCGACGAAAGTAACTCTTCAATTTGTCGATCGTTTGATAAAGAAACCCACAGGAGAAATCGAGGATGTACTCATCCAAATTGGTCAATTCATATTCCCTATTGATTTCATTGTTTTGGTGGCTCAACTTGTGAATAATTCGATGAGCAAATTCCATTGATTTTAGGCCGACCTTTCTTGGCTACTTCAAATGCTTTAATCAATTGTCGAACTGGTTCGATGAAGATTTCTTTTGGAAACATGACTATAGATCTTAATGTTTTCAATCTTGAAAATCAATCAAACGAACCATGTGACCAAACGCTGGAAGTTAGCTCCATTCAAGAAAATTTTGATAGCAAAATAGTTGACCTAAACCACGAACGCGAGATCGAATACGAACAACTGTTTCAAGATGAGCCTAACGAAATTGAAAATGCGCTTCCATTTGAACCCCTCACCGTTGAGTCTGAACTTCAACCAAACTCTTTGATTGAGCAACCCCCGAGGTTGGACCTCAAACCCCTTCTCGATCACCTTAAGTACGCATACTTAGCTGACAATGAAACGTTTCCTGTCATAATCTCTTCAACTCTCTCCCTTGATCAAGAAGCTTCCTTACTTTTAATTCTGTCAAAAAACAAAGAAGCAATTGGATGGTCGATCACCGATATAAAGGGAATTAGTCCCGCTCTTGTTCAACATCATATCCATTTAGTTAACGAAGCCAAGCCTGTTCGTGACGTGCAACGAAAGCTTAACCCAAAAACGAAGGATGCGGTCCGTGACGAAATTCTTAAACTTCTCGATAACGGAATCATATACCCAATCTTTGATAGTTCGTGGGTTAACCCAATTCATGTCGTGCCTGAAAAGTCTGGACTTACTATTATTAAGAACGATTATAATGAACTCATTCCAACTCGTACTCAAATGGGTTGGTGTGTTTGCATTGATTATCGAAAATAAATTGTTGCAACATGTAAAGATCACTTCCCTCTTCCTTTCATCGACCAGATGATTGAATGATTAGCCAGCCACAAATTCTATTGCTTTCTTGATGGTTATTCCGATTATAACCAAATTCCAATCGCTCCCGAAGATCAAGAAAAAACGGTTTTCACATGTCCCTTTGGCACTTTTGCGTATCGACGTATGCCATTTGGCCTTTGCAACGCCCCTGCTACTTTTCAAAGATGCATGATCAGCATTTTTTCCGATATGATCTAACATTTCTGGAAGTGTTTATGGACGATTTTTCTATCTTTGGAAACTCTTTTTTCGAGTGCTTACACCATCTTGAGTTGGTTCTTAATCGATGCAAGGACAAACACTTAACGTTAAATTGGGAAAAATGTCATTTCATGGTCAAACATGGCATTGTCCATGGGCATGTCATTTCAAATAAAGGCATTGAGGTAGATAAAGCAAAAGTTGATGTAATTGCGAATCTACCCATTTTCAAATCTGTCAAAGACATTCGTTCATTTCTTGGACACGCTGGTTTCTATCGACGCTTTGTGAAAGACTTCAGTAAAATTTCTCGACTTCTTACGACTCTTCTTGGAGAAGACGTTCCATTCAACTTTAATTCTGACTGTGTTTCTGCTTTCGAACGTCTCAATAACGAACTCATTTCTGCTCCCATCATTTGCTCACCTAATTGGGATCATCCTTTTAAAATAATGTGTGACGCTTCTAACTTCGCAGTTGGTGCTGTTTTAGGACAACACATCAACAAAATTCTTCATGTCATCTACTATGCTAGTATGACTATTAACAATGCTCAATTCAATTACTCGACCACTAAAAAAGAACATCTGGTGGTAGTCTTTGGGCTTGAAAATTTTCGACCTTATTTGATTGGCTCACACATTACTGTTTACATTGTTCATTCCATCCTTAGGTACCATTTTGCTAAAAACAATGCTAAGTCTCGTTTGATTCATTGGATCCTTTTACTTCAAGAATTTGACCTTACAATCAAGACAAAAAAGAATCTGACAACGTCATTGCCGATCATCCATCATGTCTTCCAAATGCACCATCTTCTTTACCGATCAATGAGAACTTTCCCGATGAACAACTCCTTTCCGTTTCTGTCGATCCATGGTATCCCAACATAGTGAACTATTTAGTCACTAAGGACACTCCTTTATTTTGGTCGAAATAAGATAAATATAAATTTCTTTCCCAAGTCAAGTGGTTTTATTGGGATGATCCATACTTGTTTAAGTACTGTTCCGACCAAACCATTCGACGTTACATTCCAGATTATGAAATCGAGAGTGTTCTTTCGTTTTGTCATGACCAAGCTTGTAATGGTAACTTCGATCCAAAGAAAACAGCCAAAAATGTGCTTCAATGTGGTTTTTACTAGCCTACACTTTTTAAAGATGCATTTGAGTTCTGTAAAACTTGTGATCATTGTCAAATGTTAGAAAGAATCTCTCGATGAAACATGATGCCTCTGAACCCCATTCTTACGATCGAAATCTTTGACGTTTGGGGTATTGATTTTATGGGACCGTTTCCCAATTCTTTCAGAAATCTGTACATTCTTCTCATTGTTGATTACATCTCTAAATGGGTTGAAGAAATTCTGTGTAAAATAAATGACCACAAAGTTGTTGTGAAATTCCTAAAAGAAAACATCTTTTCGAGGTTTGGAACACCTTGCACAATAATAAGCGATAATGGAATCCATATCTATAATCGTTTATTTGAAACTCTAATGAAGAAATACTCGATAAAATTGGTCAAGTTATCCATTCCTTATCATCCTCAAACTTGTGGTCAAGTTGAAGTTTCAAATCGTCAAATCAAATAAAGTTTGGAGAAAACTATAAATAAAAATCGAAAAGATTGGTCACAAAAATAAACAGATGTGCTTTGGGCTTGCAGACGATAAGTGAATTAGCGATAATTTGGCCATGGAGCTTGGGGAAACCGAGCAAGAAGAGAAGGTCAAGGAGGAGGCCTTCAGCAAAGAAAGAGAGCAATATAAGCTAAAATCTAATTGTTCAAAGTTTACATCTATATGCTTAACAATCAATGAATGGCGATGATGTCATCACTTTCCAGCTTACCACCGCCATTGCTGAAATTCTCCAACTTAAGCCAGATATAGAAAGATTAGAAGCTGAAGCAGAAGAAGTTACTAAGCTAAGAGGTGAAAAAAATCCTAAAGGGGAAAGTCATTGACTTAGAAAACAAGCTAGACCAAGCAGCAAATGAGAAAGTGGCCAGTGGGGAAGCGATCAATGACACTATCATACGAATCTATGTAAACATTTTTAAATCAAATGGGTTGAAGTGGATCGACGATACCTAACCCCTCATCCCGATTGATGTTTATGATGAGGTCATGAAAGAGGTGGACGAAAGAGCTAAAATCCATGGGCTCTTATTCGACAAATATGAAATTTTGCACACCTTATTTGACGATGATGACTTAGAAGCTTTAGAGTCTGATAAGGAACAATATGCTACTAAAGAGGCGCTGCAAACACCTGTTGGGACTCCCGCTAAACCTCTTACTGAGGAGTCAGCCGAAACTACTCTTGCTTCAACTACTTAGGAATCCCGAGTTGAGATTCCTTCTATAGCGGTGATCAGTTCTAAGGTCGTCGCAATCATCATATTTGCACCTCTTACATCCACCGTTGCCATCTCCATAGAAGGAATGTCGAAACTCTCTTTAAAGTCCAACTGGAGATGGGTCGTGAAAAATCCAGTTTTATATTCTAAAAAGGAAAATTACGAAAATCTAGAAAATTATATTATGCACAAGTATGTAAAAGAATACCGAGAATTTTGATCGATCAAACTAAATTTTTTGTTTAAATTCTCAAATTTAAGGGCTTGGCGATGATTTTTTTTGGATTGAAGTGTTTATAAAAAGAGCAAGGAGAAGGAGGAGGTGATTGGCCACGGTTTAGTGTTGGCACCATACATGTTTGGCGCATGCAAATGCACAAATTTCAATGACTTCCTTCAACAAGTCATTTCATCTTCTTACCCGTTCCAATGAGTTGAAAGGGTTAGAAAAACAGTGCTGCTATATACATACACCTAAACATTTCATAATGCCACTTAAACAACTTCTAAAATTTAACTAAAAAGACACTATAAAAACCCATCACGTTCATTTTTCTCACATAATCAAACGATGTAATACAAAAATGACAAACCTATTTTTTGAAAATCCACTCCAAGGAATCTTTGATGATAGAAGGATGAGAGATCAATCACGTAAGCAATTCCAAAATCCTAGATTTTGATTTTATGTTATATGTTATATGTGATACTATTATTTGATGCTTAGAAATATGCATGTTAATTGATTTTTATGTGATTATGAAAAGTTAAGTATGAGTAAAGGTGCCTGATTGCATGGCTAGGATTTTATATTACATCATGCTTTCTTTTAATAGGTTTTTCATTGAAATATCAAAAGAAGTGATCCATGATTGTTTTTTCATTGAGATAATTAGTAATTAAAGAATAACAGAACGACTTCGCATAACTGGATTAGTGCACGGTCAAGGTAGTTTGCTTGACCGACCAAACATAATTTTAACTTTTTTTCCATGTAGGTTGAAGAAAACCTTATGAACTCTTGCTTAGCCATTTGTAGCAATGTGGTAGATGAAAGGAACGATAACAAAGAATAGCCTCATGGGATAAAAATAAAAGAATAAGGGAGATTGAAAGGTTGAACATATAAGACTATTTCTAGTAGTTTTTTTGTTCACTTCATAATTTTTGTATCGGAAAAACAAAACAAAACAACCCCTACACTCAGAAACACACAAACCAATAGTAGAACCAGTTTTTTAAATAAATTTCTATGCATTAAAATGAAAATAAATAAATAAACATGCACTAAAACGATAATCTTTTTGTCATTTTAGTAACCAGTCGCGACGAGAGCTTGTAGCTTATTTTTTCAGCGAACAAGCTACATTTAGGTGTATTGTGGCTTGTTTAGTGCAATTTTTTAACTGAACAAACTACAATTGGGTTGCTTTAATAGATTGGAAAATAAAATAAAAATAAAATGATGGTATAAGTGTGTGAAAGAGGTAATTAGTTAGGTGGGAGAAGAGTGCATGAGAGTGGTCGGCTACCTATCAATTTTTACTAGTAAATACTACTTTGTAATTCATGCATCATTAGCAATGATATGGAAAATTAATAAAATTTCAAATGTTTTAGTTAAGAAGTTAATTTTTGTGCGAACCCATACTATATACACGGTTCAAACAATTCTAAATGAGTCTGGTTACGTCTCATCATATTCAACTAAGTATATAAGCAATTATCATGGTATAGACATCATCCTCCGAAAAGTTGACATTCACAACACGTTATAAAGTTAATCTTCACTGCCATATACATATTTTGTGGGTTTAATTTTTTATGAAATTTTGATTTCAAAATTCAATGGTTATAACATTTAAACCATCAACATGAATTTAGGACCACGTTGACACATACTCTGTTTTCTGGAAAAAAATGAAACATTAACCCAAGATTGAGCTTGTTTTGTCATCTAAATAAATAAGTTGTTGCTTGTAACCACTTAAATGCTACATATAACTCCAACTTCAAACCACCATTAGTAGTGCTATCTTGTATTCTATTAGTCAAGCACAACCAATTTGCGATAAAAATAGAGAAAACATTATAGTCGTAGTTTTATCGAATAACTTGATTGTTACTACCAAAATTTTGCGTATGTTACTTCATCCAATAAGATAATAACTTCTGCCAAAAGTTTTAGTTTACAAACTAATAAATTGTTATATATGAAATGTATGTACATACTACAAGCACTAAAATTAGGAAAACACGACATACGCTTATTCTTTAATTCATGACTAATGAAAATTAACAATCAGAGAGTGAGATAAAAATAATCTTCATCTTTAAATTTTGTCTAATATAATTTATGTTAAATCGAAAAAAGGCCGATCAGAATGAACATGTCAAGAATGTCATTTAAAATATCAATTTTGAGACTCATTAGAGCCTTGAACAAAATTAATTTTGGATGAAATGATATTGGTTTTGGGTAGTATATCAAATCGATACAGATAAAAAGATTCATTGTAAGATAAATTACTTGCAATACTTATTTTATTTTTAAAGGTAAAAGGAAAAAAATTAATTTGGGAATTTGATCGTAATTTAGGAGAGAAACTAATATATCTTTAGTAAAAAAATTAAACATGACGTGGTCCAACTAAGTAAAATTATGTGAAAATTTAACTTACTATAAGTGAAGAAAAAAGATCAATTAGGATGAAACAAATGTAAAAATAGTAATATGTTTAAAAGAAATGGTAGAATTGTAAGAAGCTACATGACGTAAGAAGAGAATAGAAAACATGACTCATATATACATGGACAGTATAGATACTTCGGGCTTGATATCAACCTGGTTGGTTAAATGGATGGGTTGGATTATGAAAACCTATGTATAGTTTCAACATCTTTATTAATAGTTGGCTTAGAAGCGCAAACTTTTGATCCGATCGCGAACTTCCAAAACTGCTCTTATATGTATTTCTTTATTAAAGGTTGTAATACATTTGGTGTTACACTCTTTTGATGTCAGCGTGAAATACCAAAAATGTCTCTCTACAGATGTTATTAAGATTTAGTATAACTTAAAATAGGATCTAATAATTAAGCTTCCTTTATAGATTCAATTTTCCTCTATAAATATTTACCAAGTCTTCGTATTACTTAAAAATAGGATATAACAAATAAACTACTTTACAAGTTTGCTTTTTACAAATTAATAATATAAATAAAATTTTAAACTAACAAAAAATTAGATATTGCAACATAGAAATAAAAATTCAAATTAAGCACGTATGGTTCAACACAAAATATGGTTAAATATTTGTGGAAAACATTTTCTTTCAAACGTATTAAACAAATGCAATTTGTACAAAAACAATTCAATATTAAATTCACCGCAAAGTTTCTATTTTCGTTTGCTTGCCGACATGTTCCACTGTCAACACCATTGTTCCAACATTTAATTTAATTTAATATTGGATGTATACAGCCGAACTATGCAACTGCGACAATACAAGTTCATTTAAATCTAAGAAGGGACGAATTTAGAAATACCATTTTGTAATATTGTGGTGTGTTTTGAATAATTTTAGAGCATTGCTAAATGCACCGCAATATAGGCTTCATTTTACCCAAGAAAAAGAAAATTAAAAAAAATATGAACGGTACTACATTTTACCCAAGGCGGACGGCATCATACTACCGGACGACAGTATTAAGCCGTTCTAAGTAGCATAGTTTTTTTTAAAATAGTGCTTTCTATCAGCAGTAGTATGTCGTTCATCATGGTAAAAAGAAGAGAAAGTTATTTTTTTTTCAAATTACCCAATTCGATCGGTAGTACGACGACGTTTGAGAGAGTTTTCTTTTTCAAAAAAAATTATACGAATGATCGGCAGTACGAAACCGTTCGACCCGTTTTTTTTAAAAAAAAAATAATACGAACGATCGGCAGTAAAAGACCGTTCATTCCTGGGCTTCTACTGCCGATCTGAACCAGGAATGATTTATGGATAAATTTCTTTTACTTCTTCATTAGGGTTTTGCTTTTCCATGGCTGAACAAAATATTTCAAATATGGTATGATTTTTTATTTATTTTATACCGTCTATTTTGTTTCTTGCATTGGTTTTCTTACATTCTTGATTATTGCATTATTTGGTTACGAATACCCTATTTTTTTATATTCTAAAACTATGTATATGATTTTTGTTGACGATATTAAACAGCTATGTTACCAAAATATTGGAGGTGAAGAATATGTACAAAATGAAATAAACGAAGAAGATAATGGGGTAAAACAATTTATGTTAAAATTCTTGATTTATATGCTATATTTTAATTTGGGTATGCATAACATAGGATTTTGTTGCCGATATTAAACCGCTATGCTACCGAAGTGTTGGAGGTGAAGAAGATGTAGAAAATGAAGTGCACGAAGAAGATAACGATGAAAAAATATTTGTTGACGTGACCGATAAATTTGTAACGGATGAGGTTTGTTAGATATTTTTTGTGTTCATCATTTCATTGTAGAACATTATTAATTATAAGTTGATTGTGTTATAGTTATTCACTTCCTGAGACGCATTCGTGCATTGGTGTCAATTGAAGGCAAGGTCTATCAACACTGTTCTTGTCATTACCAAGTCCGATAAAGTTGGAGATCCTAGAAAACCAAGAATCCATTTATCTTGTGAGAGAGCTAGAAAATATAGAAAGAATAAATCAAAGGAAGATGAAAATCTAACAAACCAAAATAAACGTCCACGTAGCACCACAAAAAAATGTGAATGTCCATTTCTCATCAAGGTTTCATATCAAGGCTTTAATACATGGTACGTGGAAGTAGCTAATGGTACTCATAACCATCTATTGCCTAACTCGTTAGTTGGCCATGCTTATGCTGGAAGGTTGACAAAAGTGGAGAAAAAAGTAATGGTGGATGTGAGTTTTGCGGGCGTTAGAGCTAGAGATGTTCTTGTTAATATCAAGAAGACTTTTTCTAAAAATGTTTCGACGTTGAAAACCATATATAATGCCAAAGCGAAAATGATTATTGCTGGGATGGAAGGTCGATCGGCCATTCAACAAGTAATGAAATTTCTAATAGAAAACCATTATGCATATTGGGTGAGAAAAGATGAAAGGAATGACAGGATTGTTAATCTGATGTGGGCTCATCCCGAATCGACTACATTGTGCAAATTTTTTCCATCGGTTTTGCTACTCGATTGTACGTACAAAACAAATCGATATAGAATGCCTTTGTTGGAGATAGTTGGCATGACTTCTACGAATAGGACTTTTACTATAGCGTACTATTTTTTGTCTCAAGAGCGGGAAGATAGCTATCGATGGGCATTGGAAAACTTGAAGTTAATGTACCATGCAAATAAATTCCCCGATGTTGTGATTACGGATAAGGAGAGTTCATTGATTACCGCACTTAGTATTGTTTTTCTTAATACAACTCAACTTCTTTGTGTTTTTCATATGGAGAATAGTGTTAAAGCATATTGCAAACCAAAACTTCAAACAAATGAAATGTATGAATTTTTTGCTTCAGATTGGATGCATGTTGTTCACTCTTCTTCAGTAGAAGAATTCGATGAGTTCTTGAAGATATTTTTAGAGGGTTGGAAAGAATTTCCGGATCAAGTAAATTATATTATCGAGAATTGGTTACCTCTAAAGGAAAAGTTTTGTTTTCCTTGGATGAATAAAGTAAAGCATCGTAATAATACAACGTCTAATAGAGCCGAAGTTTCTCATGCACTACTTAAAAAATATCTGGGGACGTCAATGGCGGCATTTGCAGAAATCTGGAAAAAAATGGATAATTTGTTGTTACTGCAACATTCAGAGATACAAGCAACATTTGAAAAAAGTTTAGGGACTACAAAACATAGTTATCAAATTCCTTTATTCACATACCTTCGTTATCGGGTTTCGTTATTTGTTATGGATCGTTTGTTAAAAGAGGTCGAGAATATGTTTAATTTCGAATGCGATCATTTGAATAGAACCATTTATGGTCTACCATGCTCACACGAATTAAATATACTACATATTGAACAACATCCTATACCACTAAGCATGATCGATGAACATTGGCGGAAGTTGGATACGATTATATATGTAGAGAAATCAAATGAATTTTGTTGTACTCCAGAACATGCAGCACTTAAACAGTTGTTTGACAATGCAACGGAGGATGAACAAAAGGTTATCTTAATGAAGATGAAAGAAATTGGTCAACCGATCACAACAGGTTTAGTTGAACCAAAATACGTAAAACCCAAAGGTCGGCCAAAAGGAGCAAAAGGCAAAAAATTCAAATCAAATGAAACCAAAAGTTTGACTAGCACAAAACGTAATCCATCTGCTTTTGAGTATGCAAAGCCAATAGACGAACAACAATTACAGTCTAGTGTTGGGATGAAGAAGTTAACTCCATAGAGGAAAGATAATAGTTTTCTGTACTAGACGAAAATTCCGGAATTCCTTCATCCATTTGTTTTGGAGGTTGAAGATGTTTTAATGGACGGAAATTGTGGGTTTAGATGTATTGCCAGACATTTTGATGAATCTAAAGCTACTTTTCCCGACAATAGAAAGCAAGTATTGTTAGATCTTGATAAAAATTGGAATGTATATCGTACATGCTTAGATGAACAAATGTTGAATGACACGAAGGTTCGTGTAACGACCCGTAAATTTTAATGGTTTTAATAACGTAATTAACTGAATTTGGTGAAATTTTAAATAATTGAAATTGTAAATGAAAATTTATTATTTGGAATACGTCTATTTAAACATAGCAAATGGTAAATTTTCATTTGATAATATAAAAGTTAGTTTTATTGTGTAATTTTCAATTTCAATTTAAATCAGTTAGAATTGATGTAAATAAAATATTATTGAAATCTAAATATTTTTATATAATAAATTTGTTTATCATCTTCTAAGTGAGACGTCATATTTCGTTTCGTCAAATTTGGACTTCTCTAGCTCCGTTTATCTTATTTTCTGCATTTTTGCAGCATTTTCGGTAGCGAAAAATTCAAATTTTTATAATTCGATCGTATTGCTGATATCTGTGTACCGTTCTGATCGTCTCATCATGCTGATCTCCGACGTATATTCATTTGTGCATTTCGGAGTTCGAAACACGACGAAATCGGTAAACCGATCAGTCGTATCGGTACCGCATTCGTGCCTTTTTCGTTTTCTCTTGTCTTTTCAATTGCCTAGCTGTGTAGCCTGTTGCATTTATTAAATTTTGAAACGACTTTTGACCCTTCACATTTCATTTTTTTATATATTCTTATGCATTTTCATTTCGCTATTTCATTTCGTTTACCGGTTCATTTCTCTACCTGTTTCCTTTTCCTTTTTCTTTGCTCTTCTTCTCTCTGTTCATTTCTGATCTAAAGAAGAAGAAAAATTTAAGAAATTTAAACTGTTCCATGCTTTGTTTCTGGGCTCGTTCCTTCTTCCTCCTCTGTTCAATTTATTCTACTTTTGAAATCAATGATAATATAAGATTGTGAACTGATGGCCAGTCCTTTGTCATCAACCTGAACCAAACTCTCCCTGACAGCCTGCGCCAGATCTGGTCCACCACCACGTTAATATCCATGCGGGCCCACCCTCCACCCGTCCCCCTGACCACTAGCATGCAACGCCCCACACAGCCGAATCAAGTACAGCCTCCTCTCTTAAAAATAAAAATATGCTTATGAATTTAAGCTTTCGCATATTTGCTGTAGCCTAACCACTGACACTCCCTCCGGTCCCACCTTCACCGACCCAGCCGAGCACCGCTAGTAACGACCCTCCCTCAGCCATCAACCTCCCGTAGTCCGCCTCACCATCACTATAACGTGCTCTCCGTATGGCACAGCCTCCGGCCATGTCGCATCTCCAAATTCGCCACCTGTCCTGTGCCACACCACCCTCACACGTTAACACTTCTTCCTTCCTGGCCCTTACACCCGAAGCTCACATCAGCCTCTCCTTCCCTTGCTCGTTCTATGATCCCATGCTTCCCATTTCTTCACGTCATCAAGCTTGCCGCATCCTCTAAAAAAAGAATATATATATATATACACACACACTATATATATATGAAAAAAACTAAGTATATATATATAGTAAGTTTGAATAGTGGCATTGGCTGATTGTGTATATATATTAGTAAATTAAGATTTTTTATGAATGTATGTTAGTAGCATCTCTTTTGTTTCTTTGGTATATATATATATATATTTAAGCTATTATATTATAAGTTGCTCATATTATATGAAATACATATGCTATTATTTTATGGTTCTTTATTTTATACCTTATTCATTTACAGTTTTGAATATATGTGTTTGGGTAATATCTATTTTTAAGCATTTGGTTCTAAAAGATTATATATATATATATATGTTGATTTGAGAAAAATAGGTGTTTTAAGGAATAATGATTTTGAAGTAGAATATATATATATAGACTTTATTTTATATGTGTTCAAAATTTAATATTGATTTTAAGATATATATATATTAAATATACGTTTTAAATTGATATTTTGAGAAAAATAATAATAATATAATATACATTTCACTTTAGTTTGTACCAAGCAATCTTATATTGTTTTCATCGGTTCCTAATTATCAGCTTTGTCCTTCAAATCCGTGTTCAACTTGCTTCGCTTTGAGATTTGTCATTGGATTGGTCGATTTTCAAATTTGTGATTTTTTTCCATGTGCTTGTCCTCTTCTCTCTCTAGCCTCAAAAGGTGAGCAATCACTCACGATTAACATTCTTATATTTATTAGATTTGATTTCATTTGAAACGATAATTGAAATATGCTGCTACTAGTTATTTAACTGCCATATATGATATGCTATTATCTGTAACCGTCCACCTATGACATCTGACACTATGATCTGTTATTTATATTTTATTATCATTGATAATATATGTCTTTTTTGATATGTTATATTATTATCATAACTGTTCTCACTCTGCAAGTTCCCTGATAGTATAGAATTCCCTATGGGTTGAAATGATACATACCCGAACGATCTTGTAAAATAGGAGAAAATCGTTATTGGTTGAAATGATAAACCCAAGCAATTTTCATTGAATTGAATTTGGGATTGCGGGTTGAAAAGATATATACCCGTAGATACTTAAATTGCAGATTGAAATGATAAATATCTGTATCATTTGACCATAGGATATAAAATTATATACAAACACAGTTGGTATATATATATATATATATTTCGAAAATGATTTCTAAGGTTTTGAAAAGAATATATATGGTTTGATTAAATATTGATTTTAAGATATTATATATATATATGATATTTTTATAAAAGTTTAAATTTTTGATTTTGAAATTTATATGATTGGAAATTTTAAATTTATAAGTTAGTTTTAAAATATAATTTTTAAGATTTTTCTTATAATTTTACTATTCTATTATATATATATATAAGTTTTTAATATAAAATATAATCTAATAACAAGGTATAATTTAATAAAATTTTATTTAATTAGTATATAATATATTTAAGTATTTATATAATATTATATTTAAAAAAAATAGATTTATAATAATTTTAATAAATTGAAGTTGGAAAGAAAAATTTGAAATTGATTTGAAATTGTATTTATTTAAGAAAAAATTACTTAAACAAAATTTATTTGAAATTTGATTTAATTTGAGATTTTTAAAGATATGATTTTATAACTTGATTTTGGTTATAGACGATTAAATGAATATTTTCAAATTTAAATAAATTTAAATGGGATATTTAGTTTTATTTAAATTTGTATTTTTAAAACTTTATTTAAATGATATTGGATTGACTGAGTGTATATTTCAATATTAAATAATGGTAAAGTTGAATTTGAAATATAAATGAATTTATCAAATTGAGTTATTGTAGAGGTTTAAATATCTTAAACTTTGAAATCTATATTTTAAATCGATATAAATGGTTATTTAGTAGTTCAAATCTATATTTGAAATCGATATAAAATGGTTTATTGAGATTTGAATTGAATTGAAATGGAAGAACTGAGATTTGATTTAAATGGTATTTGGAATTCTAGTTGATTTGAATTGATTTGTGAACTTGAGTAAACTATTTTATCATGTAAAGTTTTAAAAATATATATAAATATTTTACTTTATAAATTATTTTAATTTATATATACTATTTTAATATAAAACTATTTTTAACAGATATATTTTTTAATATAAACTATTTTTATATACTAATTATTTTAATATAAATTATTTTAACTTATAACTATTTTAATATACTAACTATTTTATTTTATAAACTATTTTATTTTATATACTATTTTTAATATTTAAACTATTTAAGGGGGAAGAGTTATGATTTCACAGTATTATGATTTCGAAGTATTATGTTTTCAAAGTATATATTTTCAAAGTGTTATATTTTTAAAGTGTTATGATTCCAAAGTGTTATAATTTATAAGTTTTATAATTTCGAATGTGTGATAACTTTGAAAGTGCTATGATTTTGGAAATGGATATATTTTTAAGTGAAAATGATATCGTATTGATATGGTTTTGAAATGGATATGATATTTTGGTTTTGAAGTATAAATTATTTTGAAATGACCACGGTGTTATAATAACGTTTGGTTGTTAAAGAGACCGGGATCGGTTATTGTCATACTCTCTGCCAATACCGAAAACCACTTTAACAACTCTGTACGCGGTGGAGATTCAAGAATGAAGTAGGATGGTTGGCGATGTTCTATTTGAGGTATATAGGTGGACCTGACTCCCATAAGTTAGCTTAAGGTGGGTAAAATAGGAGCAATTGACGGGCCAAGTGAGGTAGCTCTTCCGATCGGACACACTTCTTCGATACCATTCTATTACTTTGTGATTGATTGGGTGCACCCTCAGAATTTTGGGAGTGTGGTCGAGTTGGGCGGTAGCTGCGGCTATGCGTTACCAACAGCCCGGAAGTTTAATTAGTATATCTACCCTAGCATTGCCTAGTTGTGTCGTGTCACCTACCATATCGAGACCACTACGAGTTTGTTTTGTGTCGTACTTATGGAGTGCCCTCTGGTAGCTTCCAGTTTACGGAGGTATTACGGTACTGTATAGACTATGTCAGTATAAAATGTGTTAAAGGGGATATGGGTAACGCCTTAACGCTATTTTAATAGTTTATCTTACTATAGACATATTATAATAGCGTATTGTACTACATAGTAGATAGTTCCACGGATCCTTAGAGGATGGTTATCCCAAACATCCTTTAAGTTACTTGTATTTCAGTTGCTATTTCACTTGAGTTGGATTTATTGATATAAGAATGTTAATCCTAACTCGAGTGTTTTGTGTTTTGCTTATGCTCGGGTCAGACTGAGTGTCACAGAATTTGAGACTCGCCTTTGGAGATGGAGCTTCGCTTGGAGATTCATCTATCTATTCAGCTTTCAGTTATTCAGTTGACTCCAGTGATATATTCAGATTTTGTTATAGACTATTGTATTGAGACTTCTATGTATTCGTGACTTCTGTTGTATCTTGTTTAACTCTGTTATATATATATAGTATAGTAGCTTCATGAACTACTATTCATTTGTTTCCGCTGCTTATTGTTATATTACTCCGTGTCCGTGATTTCTGTAATTGATTTATTTACTGTATATGCTGAGTTTTGCCAAATATAAATTAACAATCTGATATTTTGAGCAATTCAAGTCCGACATGTGCGGATGCGAATGGCACGAAATACCGGGATGTTACATGTGGTATCAGAGCTCTGGTTTTAGGCAAACTTAGCATATAAAGTAAATTTAATTACGAAATCACCTACGTTCAAGCTTGAATTCCTTCCTCTTTGACTCGGATTTCCTTTGAATTTTGGAACGTTCCCCTCGGTTCCAAAATCCATTCTTTCCTCTCCCTATTCGTATTTTCTTGATTCTGGAGCATCCTATAGCTCCACTATATGATTTGTAAAGGGATGAAACTCCTTTACAACGAGCATTGATCCACCGAAGATTTCTGTATCCTCGGTTTAGATGCTGCTATCTCTTGCTATGCCAGAATTCTATCTCTTGTGATCCGATGTCGATTTTCCTCAGAATTTCGCATCTATCTTATTCTTGAAGTCTCGGTTGACCGGTTAAGGTCACCCGTGATTAATATCATAACATCCATCTTTCTATTTTGTTATTTAACTATCTCATCTTCGTTCTGAGCCTATCTTCCTTGTTAGAATTCTTTTGATTAGAGTCCCTCTAAATTTGGATCTCTATCCTTGCTTTGAAATCCATTCTGGAATCATCGAGTGAAGGAGTGTATTTGTAATTAATATTAAAATGTCTTATAGTGTGTTGTTTGAGTTGTTAATGTTGATTTGGGGTTTCAATCGATTTGTTTGATCAACGCTATCGATAGGAATTCCAAAACACTTAAACAGAGCAAACTGACACAATAAAGTTGTATGATTATATTATATATATGTATAATTTTTTCTAAAATTAAAAGGTTAAATGAATTGGTTAACAGAAATGATAATATTTGATTTTCATTTATTATTCTGTAAACCATTGACTATTTTCACATTATAAATAAATGAAAATATAAACATGGTTTATAAATTTATTTGGAATTGAAATAACTTTAAATCAAAAAAATTTAAGAATTAAATTTTCGATATTTTTAGAAAATTTGGTTTTAAATTTTAGAGTACATTATTTTAAAGTATTTTCGAATAGAAATCGTTCCAAAGAATTTTAAATGTTTAAATCAGTACTCTTCTCTTTTATCGCTGGAAAATAATTTCGGTGATGATGGCCGCATCATCGACATTCATTTTCGAGCCACGGAGTGGAGAGATTACTTAGTAGCTTTGCTACACTTTTATTTTGAAAAAATAAATTTGATTTGAATTACTTAGGTATGATTTGATTTATAATATATAGGTATATGATTATAGATTTGATTTGATATATAGAATATATATATATATATGTATACATTTATCTCTAAATGTTTGAAGTGAAATTAGAAATTTAACTCTTGAATTTTTGAATAAATATTTAAAACTTGAAACAATTGAATTGGAAAAAATTTACTTGTATAATACTCAATTTGCATTCCAATATAACCTACCTAAATTATTCAGAAGACGAATATGTAATTGAATAATATACAATATATAATGATGTTAATGGAATTTATAAAATTGAAATTAAATCAACTTAATGAACCAGCTTGAATTGAAATCATCAAAATATGAATACAAATGAATATTATTTATTTATTAAAATGGATTTAAACCAAATTAGTTGAATGTAAACCAATCTTAAATAAATGAAATTTATATGGTTTAAACTAATTGTTTTATTTTATATTTCAAATTTATTTTCTTTCTTGAAGTTTCTATTCTCCTACCTCCTTCCTTTTCGAGGACGAAAAGTTTTGAGTGGGGGGGGGAGTGTAACGATCCGTAAATTTTAATGGTTTTAATAACGTAATTAACTGAATTTTGTGAAATTTTAAATTATTGAAATTGTAAATGAAAGTTTATTATTTGGAATACATCTATTTAAACATAGCAAATGATAAATTTTCATCTGATAATATGGAAGTTATATTTATTGTGTAATTTTCAATTTCAATTTAAATCAGTTAAAATTGATGTAAATAAAATATTATTGAAATCTAAATATTTTTATACAATTAATTTGTTTATCATCTTCTGAGTGAGACGTCATATTTCGTTTCGTCAAATTTGGACTTCTCTAGCTCCGTTTATCTTATTTTCTGCATTTTTGCAGCATTTTCGATAGCGAAAAATTCGAATTTTTATAATTCGATCGTATCGCTGATATCTGTGTACCGTTCTTATCGTCTCATCGTGCTGATCTTCGACGTATATTCATTTGTGCATTTCGGAGTTCGAAACACGACGAAATCGGTAAACCGATCAGTCGTATCGGTACCGCATTCGTGCCTTTTTCGTTTTCTCTTGTCTTTTCAATTGCCTAGCTGTGTAGCCTGTTGCATTTATTAAATTTTGAAACGACTTTTGACCCTTCACATTTCATTTTTTTTTATATTCTTGTGCCTTTTCATTTCGCTATTTCATTTCGTTTACTGGTTCATTCCTCTGCCCGTTTCCTTTTCCTTTTTCTTTGCTCTTCTTCTCTCTGTTCATTTCTGATCTAAAGAAGAAAAAAAATTTAAGAAATTTAAACTGTTCCATGCTTTGTTTCTGGGCTCGTTCCTTCTTCCTCCTCTGTTCAATTTATTCTACTTTTGAAATCAATGATAATATAAGATTGTGAACTGATGGCCAGTCCTTTGTCATCAACCTGAACCAAACTCTCCCTGACAGCCTACGCCAGATCTGGTCCACCACCACGTTAATATCCATGCGGCCCACCTCCACCCGTCCCCCTGACCACCAGCATGCAACGCCCCACACAGCCGAATCAAGCACAGCCTCCTTTCTT
Source organism: Allium fistulosum (assembly GCA_030737815.1). Classification (NCBI taxonomy): domain Eukaryota; kingdom Viridiplantae; phylum Streptophyta; class Magnoliopsida; order Asparagales; family Amaryllidaceae; genus Allium; species Allium fistulosum. The sequence goes on from CM060905.1 coordinate 160,382,986, forward strand.
AAAAATAAAAATATGCGTATGAATTTAAGCTTTCGCATATTTGCTGTAGCCTAACCACTGCCACTCCCTCCGGTCCCACCTTCACCGACCCAACCGAGCACCGCTAGTAACGACCCTCCCTCAACCATCAACCTCCCGTAGTCCGCCTCACCATCCCTATAACGTGCTCGCCGTATAGCACAGCCTCCGGCCATGCCGCATCTCCAAATTCACCACATGTCCAGTGCCACACCACCCTCACACGTTAACACTTCTTCCTTCCTGGCCCTTACACCCGAAGCTCACATCAGCCTCTCCTTCCCTTACTTGTTCCATGAACCCATGCTTCCCATTTCTTCACGTCATCAAAGCTTGCCGCATCCTCTAAAAAAAAGAATATATATATACACACGCACGCGCGGTTGCTTAAGCCTTCTCATCTGGTAGTTTTCTAGTCCTATTCTATGATATAAAAGCTAATAATAGTAATATATATATATATGAAAAAAACTAAGTATATATATAGTAAGTTTAAATAGTGGCATTGGGTGATTGTTTATATATATTAGTAAATTAAGATTTTTTAAGAATGTATGTTAGCAGCGTCTCTTTTGTTTCTTTGGTGTGTGTGTATATAGATATACATATATATTTAAGCTGTTATATTATAAGTTGCTCATATTATATGAAATACATATGCTATTATTTTATGGTTTCTTTGTTTTATACCTTATTCATTTACAGTTTGAATATATGTGTTTGGGAAATATCTATTTTTAAGCATTTGGTTCTAAAAGATTATATATATATATATATGTTGATTTGAGAAAAATAGGTGTTTTAAGGAATAATGATTTTGAAGTAGAATATATATATATATATATAGACTTTATTTTATATGTGTTCAAAATTTAATATTGATTTTAAGATATATATATAGATTTTATATTAAATATACATTTTAAATTGATATTTTGAGAAAAATAACAATAATATAATATACATTTCGCTTTAGTTTGTATCAAGCTGATCTTATATTGTTTTCATCGATTCCTAATTATCAGCTTTGTCCGTCAAATCCGTGTTCAGCTTGCTTTGCTTTGAGATTTGTTGTTGGATTGGTCGATTTTCAAATTTGTGATTTTTTCCATGTGCTTGTCCTGTTCTCTCTCTAGCCTCGAAAGGTGAGCAATCACTCACGATTAACGTTCTTATATTTATTAGATTTGATTTCATTTGAAACGATAGTTGAAATATGCTGCTGCTAGTTATTTAACTACCATATATGATGTGCTATTATCTGTAACTGTTCACCTGTATATCTGACACCATGATCTGTTATTTATATTTTATTATCATTGATAATATATGTCTGTTTTGATATGTTATATTATTATCATAACTGTTCTCACTCTGCAAGTTCTCTGATAGTATAGAATTCCCTATGGGTTGAAATGATACATTCCCGAACGATCTTGTAGAATAGGAGAAAATCGTTATGGGTTGAAATGATAAACCCAAGCAATTTTCATTGAATTGAATTTGGGATTGCGGGTTGAAAAGATATATACCCGTAGATACTTAAATTGCAGATTGAAATGATAAATATCTGTATCATTTGACCATAGGATATAAAATTATATACAAACACAGTTGGTATATATATATATATATATTTCGAAAATGATTTCTAAGGTTTTGAAAAGAATATATATGGTTTGATTAAATATTGATTTTAAGATATTATATATATATGATATTTTTATAAAGGTTTAAATTTTTGATTTTTAAATTTATATGATTGGAAATTTTAAATTTATAAGTTAGTTTTGAAAATATAATTTTTAAGATTTTTCTTATAATTTTACTATTATATATATATATATATAAGTTTTTAATATAAAATATAATCTAACAACAAGGTATAATTTAATAAAATTTTATTTAATTAGTATATAATATGTTTAAGTGTTTATTTAATATTATATATTTAAAAAAATAGATTTATAATAATTTTAATAAATTGAAGTTGGAAAGATAAATTTGAAATTGATTTGAAATTGTATTTGTTTAAGAAAAATTTACTTAAACAAAATTTATTTGAAATTTGAGTTAATTTGAGATTTTTAAAGATATGATTTTATAACTTGATTTTGATTATAGACACTAAATGAATATTTTCAAATTTAAATAAATTTAAATGGGATATTTAGTTTTATTTAAATTTGTATTTTTAAAACTTTATTTAAATGATATTGGATTGACTGAGTGTATATTTCAATATTAATAATGGTAAAGTTGAATTTGAAATATAAATGAATTTATCAAATTGAGTTATTGTAGAGGTTTAAATATCTTAAACTTTGAAATCTATATTTTAAATCGATATAAATGGTTATTTAGTAGTTCAAATCTATATTTGAAATCGATATAAAATGGTTTATTGAGATTTGAATTGAATTGAAATGGAAGAACTGAGATTTGATTTAAATGGTATTTGGAATTCGAGTTGATTTGAATTGATTTGTGAACTTGAGTAAACTATTTTATCATGTAAAGTTTTAAAAATATATATAAATATTTTACTTTATAAATTATTTTAATTTATATATACTATTTTAATATAAAACTATTTTTAAAGATATTTTTTTTATATAAACTATTTTTAAATACTAATTATTTTAATATAAATTATTTTAACTTACAACTATTTTAATATACAAACTATTTTATTTTATAAACTATTTTATTTTATGTGCTATTTTTAATATCTAAACTCTTTAAGGGGGAAGAGTTATGATTTCACAGTATTATGATTTCGAAGTATTATGTTTTCAAAGTATATATTTTCAAAGTGTTATATTTTCAAAGTGTTATGATTCCAAAGTGTTATAATTTCGAATGTGTTATAACTTTGAAAGTGCTATGATTTTGGAAACGGATATATTTTTAAGTGAAAATGATATCGTATTGACATGGTTTTGAAATGGATATGATATTTTGGTTTTGAAGTATAAATTATTTTGAAATGACCACGGTGTTATAATAACGTTTGGTTGTTAAAGAGACCAGGATCGGTTATTGTCATACTCTCTGCCAATACCAAAAACCACTTTAACAACTGTGTACGCGGTGGAGACTCCAGAATGAAGTAGGATGGTTAGCGACGTTCTATTTGAGGTATATACGTGAACCTGACTCTCGTGAGTTAGCTTAAGTTGGCTAAAACATGAGCAATTGACGGGCCAAGTGAGGTAGCTCCTCCGATCGGACACACTTCTTCGATACCATTCTATTACTTTGTGATTGATTGGGTGCACCCTCGGATTTTTGGGAGTGTGGATCGAGTTGGGCGGTAGCTGCGGCTATGCGTTACCAACAGCCCGGAAGTGTAATTGGTATATCTACCCTGACATTGCCTAGTTGTGCCGTGTCACCTACCATATCGAGACCACTACGAGTTTGTTTTATGTCATACCTATGGAGTGTTCTCTGGTAGCTTCCAGTTTACGGAGGTATTACGGTACTGTATAGACTATGTCACTATAAAATGTGTTAAGGGGGATATGGGTAACGCCTTAACGCTATTTTAATAGTTTATCTTATTATAGACATATTATAATAGCATATTGTACTACATAGTAGATAGTTCCACGGATCCTTAGAGGATGGTTATCCCAAACATCCTTTGAGTTACTTGTATTTCGGTTGCTATTTCACTTGAGTTGGATTTATTGATACAAGAATGTTAATCCTGACTCGAGTGTTTTGTGTTTTGCTTATGCTCGGGTCAAACTGAGTGCCACAGCATTTGAGATTCACCTTTGGAGATGGAGCTTCGCTTGGAGATTCATCTATCTATTCAGCTTTCAGTTATTCAGTTGACTCCAGTGATATATTCAGATTTTGTTATAGATTATTGTATTGAGACCTCTATGTATTCGTGACTTCTGTTGTATCTTGTTTAACTCTGTTATATATATATAGTAGCTTCATGAACTACTATTCATTTGTTTTCGCTGCTTATTATTATATTACTCTGTGTTTATGATTTCTGTAATTGATTTATTTACTGTATATGCTGAGTTTTGCCAAATATAAATTAACAATATGATATTTTGAGCAATTCAAGTCCGACATGTGCGGATGCGAATGGCACGAAATACCGGGATGTTACAGTTCGATTAAACTATTTTGAAGCCAATTGCGACAGTAATCACTGGATTAAAATGCCAACTATGGGGTATATGATCGCAAATGCGTTTAATTCAGTTGTGGTCCATATTTCAAAATGCAAGTGTCTGACATTCATGCCTCATGAACAAGGTATGACTGTCACTTTGTGATTTTGCGTCTACAGAAGAACTCTCATATACCACCTATTGCATCTCTATGGCCTCACTTTGCAACCACATCCGCTCTTGAATGGTCTAAATTGCTGGCCACTGAACGAGAACTTTTCTTAAATATCAAAACTAACGATGTTTGTAACAACCGATTATCAACTGATTTTTGATGTACTTTTTTTGTGATAATCAAGTATTTTGTGCAACGACCATTTACGGATTTCCATTTCTTTTGTGTACTGACCATGAGTTAAATTGACATTCAATTTCTATTAATTCCAATGTTTACTGAGTGTTTTTCTTAGTTAATTAGATTTGCATTGTTTACTTGTGAAAAACCAGTTTGTGCACTTCGTACGGTAGTCTAGTGCCGTTCCAAGTGCATTTACTTAATAAAAAATTGGTTACCAGTTCATACGGCAATATGAAACTGTCAAACTCTTCACTACGTATGACTTAGAATAGCCGTACGGCCGTATGGAATCGAACAGTATGATGTACAAAATTGATGCTGGGTGATTGCTTCGAGCGGCAGTATAAAATTCTCGAAGTCTTTCAAAAATTCGACTTCATACTACCGTACGACAATATAGAACCGGACAGTGGGATTCAAAATTTTTTTTTGGGTAATTGGTTCATACGAGATTGTATAAGTATCCAACCCATACGACATTGTATAGCCGAACGACAATTTGGAACCGGACAGTGGGATTAAAAAAATTTGAATTTGTCTTTTGGTCCGTACAGTAGTAAGAAAGTGTCAAAGTCTTCTACCCATACGACTCTATACGGTCGCACGGCAATATAAAACCGGACAATGGGAGTTATTGGATTTTTGGACGATCCTTGGGTCAATCGGTAGTATGTAATTGTAAAAGTCTATTACCCATACAGCTTAGAACCGCCGTATGACTGTATGAATCCGGACAATCCCATTCTACAAGAAAATTTTAGACCTACTGTTCGGTTTCATACAACCGTACAACTGTTTAAAGCCGTATGACTCAAAGATATTTGTTATTTCATACTGTCGTATGAACTGCAAAACTAATTTTTTTTCCTTGGAAAATTCATCTTGCACGGGACTAGACTACCGTATGAATTGTAAAAACTTTTTTTATATAAGGAAACAAAGCATAATAAATTACACTGACCAAGCAAACACAACCCCATATAACAAGCAAACAAATAACCATCTAACAAGCAAGCAAATAAACAAATAACACAAGCACGTTGAACATTAATAATCAACCATTACACCATTACAAATTGTTATACCATCCAGTACATAAAATAAAACATTAACAACATCTAGTACACAAAATGACGTAACCATCCATTGTTACACAGTGTTATACAACCCTTCACAAACCAAAATACGAAGCTTCATTCATCATAAAATAAAACACTAACCATGTCGCTGTCCTGTAGCACTTTTTTTCTTGGATTTGGGGTCATGGTTTTGCTTTGACCTTGGCTCTGCAGTGTCTGAACAACTAGGGTCTTTCAAAGCAAAAGATAAAATACGTTTGGCTTTTACATCGACTCCACGCAACACCGCATCATCTTTTTCAGTACCGTTGATATTTTTGTCAAGTAGTCCAATAGCCTTTCTTATTGCCTTCTTCTACAAAACGTATATGAAATTAGAAATCATACGAATGTCAATGGTAAATGAAATGATTTAAAAGTCAATGATGCATACCAAATCTTCAACTTCAGTATTTGTTTTTTTCCTTCGCTTCATTATGGGACTCTGGATATATGGGTGTGAAATTCGATGAAACCAACTCAAGTAATCGTTTGTGCAGTCGTGAGGATGTGTTACTGCGGTTGAACGAGAATCTACATGAAGCACATGATCACGCCAATTCTGTGCGTACCAGTGACCCTTATCATATCGAACTTTGTATTGGTTCGATTGTGATCCTCTCATCCAAGATACTGGCATCATTGGAGCTTTTGGTATGTATTGCACCCGACCAAATTGACGTAGAACCCTATCAAGGTACTATGGTTCAGCAATGTAAAAACAAAGCATAATACCATTATAGAAAACAACTTCGTCAATTTGGTTGTACTCCCGAATATCTTTATAAGGATCCCAACATACCTATGTTGATAAAGCAAGAAATAGACAAATATTTCAACTCAACAATATTAGTTTACCGTATATGTAACATACGAAATCAAGTCAATGAGGAAACTTACATCATCCGCTTCTAATTCATCCAACTGCTCTCTAATGTGAACCATAGATTGGGCAGGATCACCACCAAATTTCAGAACCTTCCATTTCGCCAATAATGGATCATTTGGTTAAAAAGATCCATTAAGCGACGATGTTTGTAGCATTGGAAAATGATCATATATCCAAGCCTGAAATTTACAACATAAGTTACGAAAAAATGAATGTCAAAGAAATAACGAAAGAAAATAATTCAGGACAAGTGGACTACCATCAGAAGAGATAAACGACCACTTATTTGTTTCGCACCAGAACGAGAAGCATACCCCAACCAACGATATAAATAAGCAAGTATGGCCATTCCACAAGCTTGTTCATTCACGGTATTCAAATCTAATAAGTAATTTAGATAGTAAAGTGATGTTTTCGTTCCTAACTTGTTAGAAAACAAGGTACAACCCAAAGTGTGCAACAGATATGCTCGTGCAACTCTGTCGTAATCTACATCAGTAGCTCCTTCCATAGATGCTTTCCCTTTACAACTCTCCATTATCCAATGCATATGTATTCCATACGTACCATCAATCTCCGCTTTAACTGTCTCCTTCAATTCCTAGTTGGTCCACTGCAAGTTGAGTAGCATCATCATACGAAATTTCCCGACCACCATCTTCCTTGTATATACACGTACCCGCTATTGGTACTCCAAGGATTCTGTTCACGTCTTCTAATGTCACGGTCATTTCCCCGAAAGGCATATGAAATGTGTTTGTTTCTGGTTGTCATCGCTCCACAAATGCAGAAATCGTAGCTGCGTCCATCCACTTATACGAATGTTTAATAATGTTGTACAGACCTGAATTTTTTACTCTTTGCACAACTTGCTCTGGCTCTTCCAAATTCCATTCAAACATTTTGCGCCAATGAGAAACACATTTCAATGGCGCCCCGCTCATCTTCCCGAGACTTCATTTCCCAATTTTTTTACAATGTGATTATCAAAGCTTTTCAACACCTCTTTAGATTCCAGACCTCCACTACCTACATTCAAAGGCTCAATTTCTTCTTCAACGTGATCTTCACATGACTACTCTACATTCAAAGGCTCAATTTCGTCTTCATCGTCATCTTCAACTGACTACTCTACATTCAACGATTTAGAAACAACCGTTTTACCTTGTTTAGTCTTCTCCATCTCACGTCTAGCAGAGGTCGTCAACTTTCTTTTTCCAAGCCCACCTAAATAACATTTCTGAAAGAACCGTCGGTAAACAAAATTCTATCTTTATGGCAAAATACAGAAATAATGTATAACAAATGTTCAAATTGCAGTCTATACTTCTATTACGTGAATTCATAAAACTTATTAAAAATATAGTGCATACAGGCAAATATAGATTGAGATTTGAACTTGCGACAAATCTATGGAGTGTATTACTAGTGCTCGCTTACTTTCAAACGCATATATGGTGGAGTGATAATTATTACAAAAATATAAACTTTCAAACAAATAAAGATGAGTTTCAATTTCCTTCATGTACAAGCATGTGGCAGAATTTGTATACTATAACTGTATGTATGTTGATAACCAAATTTAGTATAACCAAATTTAATTTCATGCTGAACCTTTTTAATTCAATTCTAATTTACTACGCATAACAAATCATATACGGCAGTACAAGGCCGAACAAATCAAACTTATGAAAAATTCCATACTGCCGTATGAATCTTTGAACACAACACTAACAAAATTAACACTCGGCGGTAAGGAATAATTGATTCGCACTAATTACACACTGCCGATTGAAAGCAAAACTCAAAAAAATAAAAAGGGTTTAGGGTTTTCGATTTTCACACTGCCGTACCTTGGGTTGACGTGGTCGGCGGAGGAGACGATGGCCCTTCAGACGATTGAAGTGGCTTCTTCTTCTTCGACACAACTTGCTTTTTAGGCGCCATTGATAGTGCGTGGATTGAACGTCGCTTTACAGGTGATGCTACTCGAGTGTTCAGTGTGGGTTTGATTTGGAGAACGTCGGTTAGGGTTTGATTTGGAGAACATCGGTTAGGGTTTACAGGTGATACACTGGAGCGAAGTTTGGTTTTCGAAGTTTGAGAGAAGAGAAGTTCAATCGATGGTATGGGTAACACTTGGATAATTTAAGCCAGTAAAAGTATTTTACTGGATAAAAGAGAGACTGGATAAAATGAAGCATATATTGCGGTGCATTTAGCCCTGCTCTAATCTTAAGTGTTTGTCAGAATTTGTGCCCTAAATTAGGGCTGTTATGGTAATAATTACCGTTACCATTTCACAAATACCGTTACCGTACCATTTTTACTGGTAAGTGAAAATTGCTTACCGTTACCGATAGGCTGGTATACCGAAGGCTGGTATACCAATAATCTGGTAGCCGTTACACTGGTAATGGTAAATTACCGCTTGTCTAAAAAAGGTTAGTAACATAACACGTATTCACACCATAACGGTGCTTCATTATACAATTTATAGTGTTACTTAATAAATGACATAAATGAGAAAGATGTAAAGTATATTTAACATTATTTCACATGGTTAATAAACTAATTTAATCATTTGTTTGGTTCTAAATGCCTATAATAAAGCATATTACATGAATATACATGTATTATAACTTGAGTAGTAAAATTACCATTACCACTGGTATTGAAGAAATATTACGGATGATTCGCCGTAGAAAATGGTAAATTTGCCCTTACATTAACCTGATATACCCGATTTCAGTAACCGTTTCAACAGCAGCCCTACCCTAAATTGCTTCCGCGGTGAAAGGCAGAAAAAATTTGGTGTAACTGGCAACCAGTGTTTTGAAAACCCGACCCAGCCTCGGTTCGACCTCGAATAACCCTGAACCTTGGATCATCACGGTTCGGAACTCAATCAGACCTTAGTCATGCGTGAACCCCGGTCGAACCTTCAAACCGCCGGTCCAACCATTAATTTTATCCGGTTGAACCGCGGTTCTTTTAATTTTTCCTATTTTCTCATCCTATAATTCTCTCTCATTTTCATCTTTTGTATTGCTTTGAAAAAAACAAGTAAATCTATATTTCAAAAATCATAATGGTACTAAAATCTAAACTACAAATTCCATTATTTGGCTCTTTGCTGCTGCAAACTCCTTTAATAGCACTATGCATAAAACCATGTTGCAGGTTCATGTTATTTTATTATTAATATGTAGATGTCAACTATTATATACATGTTAACTTTAATGTGTGATTGAGGTTAAAACCATGATGAAATGTTCAAGTTTATGTTATTGTGGTATTTATACGATGTTTTCAACTATTATATGTGAATTATTATCGGTCTGTATGTTTAAGATCATGTTATATGAGATATGTTGTGCTTGTGTTTGAGTAATAATATGTGTTTGGTATTTTTTATGACATGAGTCAATATCATGTATTAAACAACATGAGTTTATATTTTTCAATTTGGAATGTACAAATCGTTAAAAAAATAAAAATGCAAGGTTTCAGCGGTTCGACCGGTCCGACCATCAAAACCTTGAACCTTGAGATACAACGGTCCGACTTACGGCTCGGTTTTCAAAACATTGCTGGCAACACTTCCAAAAAAAGCAAAACCGTGGGCACAAACGGCCGACAACGGCGAGAGCATAATTACTCATCGGCATTATGGCGTCGGAGGTGGGCCACCTAAGGTAGAGGAAATCGATGTATTTTCTACCTAAAGCTCCGGCATTTCGAAATCAATCATGCTTTATTTACTACAGATTTGCTTTTTATTTTGATATATTTCAATATGCGTTTGAGATAGCTGAGAAATTGAGATGGGGCTGTAATGCCAACCATACCTAAATAGATATCGAGATTTATCCTGCTTTAAAAGATTATTACAGTGTAAGTATGTGATAAGGTGTATATATATTACGGATCGCTTTCATATTGTTGATGATGATTGGCTATCTAATAATAAAAGATGTTGCAATCCCTTAACTATATGTTGTAATGCATTATTTGAACCGTGTAGAGAACATATTGTATATCTTGTATATGTACAGCGTTCACTGGATCACTGATTGTGTGTTTAAATGAAACATGAATCAGGTTGATATCAAGCCCGAAGTATAAAGGGAGTTTCGAGGTTAAGAGAATTTTGATCAAGAGAAATCACAATGTGTTTCATTTTACTCGTGATATACGTGTTCATAAATAGGAACTGGGTTAAAGCCTATGTAAGGCCACCAATGCTAATAATGGATATACTTTGTAAATTCTCCATGAAACATTTTGAAAAAGACAGATTCGTTGATGATTTATACTATTGGTTCCAAAAAATTTATCTGGGTTAAAGCCTATGTAAGGCTGAAAATATTTCTAGTTCATGTACATGTACTGAAGGACACATATTCAACTCAAGGTTGTTCAGATAAGCTCAGGTTTTGTTTTCTTAGAAATAATAAAATAAAATAAAAATTAAAGGGCAAGTCTGCTAAGGTTTTTGAACTTCCAGATTGGGCAGAAAACATTATGGGGTCTTATTCTTCGTAGGATAGCCATTAGTATACATTATGTTTTTCATACGGCAATATTGTTTTTATGTTCTCCTATTTAGATACTTGGGCTAACAAGTAATCATATAGAATCTCCACTTTGGAGCTTATATAACAAGAACTTAAGGCCTTGCTTGAGTTGCAGACATTAATTTTGGGTTTTTTATAACTACTGAAATGTATTGGGTTTTTTGTAACAACCGAAATGTATGGGGCTAACACAGAAAACACAAATAAAATTTAAAACAGTTTTTTTTCTTATTTTCTGCCTTTTAGGAAACATAAAAAACACGACAAACTATCTTTTACTTTCCTCTTCTCTCCTTTCGTTGTAATGACTAGGATTTTTCACACACTACTCTTCCACGCTTTTTTAAGTACATATTGAAACGCAAAACAGAAAACTCAAAAGTTCAAACTAGACGAACTCTAATTTTTTTGGCACCACAATCGTTTGCAGTTTTCTCCAGATATCTTGAATCAAAGAAGCTGAATACAAAACGGAGAAGTCCGACGATGTTCATGAATTTCCAGTACATGGTGACATTATTCAGGCTTTGCTGAAGGTTTTATTTATATATGTTAACGTTTTATATAATTGTTTGATATGTTGTCTAACTCGTTCTGGATTACAGGTTGTTGATTAATCAATGTATACGCCAAAAATGTTATTCAATGATCCTTCAAAAGAAAGAGACTGATTAGTATTCAGCACTGAAGCCTACAAAAATTGCTGGAGCAAGACTTGATGTTAGACTTCAAGGTCTATAATTGAGTCAACTTTATGATTGGTAGTTCTCTTGCCATATATGTTAACTTTCTTATAATTAATCAGCTTGAACATATTCCACGTTTTCTTATGCATAATAACAAAGGGGTTAAGGTAAAATATGTTATAGAACATGCATGCTCAAGCATTCTATATTGCGGTAGGTTATTTTACGGTTGCTCTACTTCGACTTCCACCACAACATTTTTTTTTATTAATTCTCTCGAATTGCACTGTTGCGTGTTAAAAATAGATATTCATTCATTCTCTATGTTATATACCAGGGTGGTCTTTAGATCTCTTAACTATTGCACCCCTACAATTCCTCCATCAACTTTTTCGTATTCAGAAGTATCAGATTGAGCTAGCTATTTGTATACATATCATTCTTATTATGTACGATCATCTATATAAAATTTTGGATACTTTCAAATCATTCAATCCTTTAAAATTTACAATTTAAGTCAACTATTAAAATATATATTGTCAACCGTTCATATTCATTTATGATGTTGAAGGAGATAAAAAATATTATTATAAGAAGATCACACACATAAAATATTAGCTCAATTCGTATATGAAAAAATTGGTCTGTGTGTTCTACACTCACATATGCATACAATACACACATACACACATACAACTAATGTATCATAAAATAGATTCTATAATTTAGAAGTGACGCTTCATATAACAGAGATGTTTTCCCCATACAGCCTTAGCTTGAAATACATGAGTATTGTATTTCGGTCATTATTTTTAATTGCGATTAGTCATGCAAACTCTGAGCTCTCGCTTAAGATAAACACTTATATAGATTATTCAATGGCATGGACATTTCAAAAAGATCAAACTGATGTTTCATCTTTGAAGTGCATATACATGTAGGCCATTCTCAATGCTTAGAGTAACCATGGATCTGTACTTAACAACCCCTGTTTCACTGCACAATTTGAACTTGAAAAAGTTCAACAGAACCGCTGAAAAGATTTTCATTTGTCTATACGCGAATTCTTTGCCCAAGCATATCCTTGGTCCAGCCTGAGACACAAATAAAATAAAATAAAAATTGATTGTCTAAAGTTTGAAGAAACAAAATTATGATAGTTTCCTCACTAATGGCTTACCTGAAAAGCGGTGAATTTAAATGGGCTCTCAGGTTGGAATAGCCCATTCACATTAATCCACCTTTCTGGCCGATAATTTTCTGCATCTTCGCCCCACAGCGTCTTCATTCTACCCATTGCATAAGGCAAGTAGGTTAAAATGTTTCCTTTTTCCATTCCGTAGCCATCAGGCAAAGTGTCACTTGAAAAGCAAACTTTACTTTACTTGAAAAAAAATAGTTTAAATGCATAATTAGCACTTTCAGCCATAAAAAAAAGGCTGTCTAAAAGTAGTTACAAAAGGTGAGTGACTACTATTACAACACCCTTTGGCTTCGAAATTATGAAATGAGTTGATTAATATAGTTGCAAAGGGTGTGGAAGTAACAGATTGTGGTGTGGATTTAGTTTATTCTGTTTTAGTACTTGGCAAAATTTCACTAATGGTTACATGGAATGTTGAATCTTCGCTAACTAGTTCAGTTTGTCAAATAGGGAAGTGTCATTCATGTGAGCTATAAAACTATGCAATTAACTTAATATATCATATTCAGAAGTCAGATTTCTCTGTGTTGCAATACAAAAAGGACAAACTGCTCATACCTGGAATGAACATAGGCAATTGTATCAATTTATGTGCTACAAGCACAATAAACACTATGTCCTTTTTTTTGTTTAAGAAACTGCGATCGATGACATGGGCAAGCTTAACTACACACATGCGTATCTATGTACGCACATACGTGTATAAAGTAGTTAATTGATAATAAGGTAATGAATTATGTAAAGTAGAGAAAGTTTTATCTACGTAGCTTACAATAGGAACAGCTGGATATAGTCTTAAAGTCTCGGTTATGGCTGCATGAAGATAGTGCATCTTGTCTAGCGTTTCATCATTAAGATAATTAGTGAATTCGCCAAAATCTGTATTTCCAACATCCTTAACCACTTCCTTCACTTCACGCGCTGCTTTCTCTTGTATGTGTGGATGCTTACACAGCATATATATAAACCAAGATAAGGTCCCTCCTGTTGTGTCTTTACCCGCAATTATAAAATTTAGTGTTATGTCTCTCAAATATTTCCTAGTCATATTCTTTGGATCCTTATCCATCTCCATGATAAATCTTGACAACAAATCTTCTTTTTTTACCTAATAATTATTTTGATAAATCTATAAATGGTTGATTTGAATGAAAAGTTTGAACTCATAAATATATAGCTTACTGGACTAGTTTCATGGCTGGATGAGTTTTGGATCTTGAAGTCAATCACCCTATAGACAAAGTCATTAACAATTTTTACTTCATTTTTAAGTTCTGCTTCATATCCTATGTTTAGATATCTTTTGATCTTCCAAGATGGATCAACATATCGACGTAGGATATGAACACTTGAGTTATCAAATGCATTGGAAAACCGAGTTCCTTCTTCTGATCCGTGCAAGGCATTCAGTTCAATGCCAAACCCAACTTTAAATATTGAATCCATGGTAGATTTCATGAATAAGTCCTGCATTAATCTTAAAATAAGTTAACTATTCATTTATCTACATAACCATTGCTTCAGTGGAAAAAAAAGGTTAATATACCTGGATATCCATCGCCACTTTTGAGTTGGCTTTCTCAAAGATAATATGTGCTAGTTCAACTACCTTGTTCTTAAACGCTATGCTACTGTAATCCCTTAAAACTCTTGTCGAGAATTCAAGGCTCGCTAGCTTCCTTTGCTGATGCCATTTGTCACCATCAACTGCAAAAATCCCATCTCCTAAGAGATCGCTGAGATTTTCGTAGTTATATGATCCCTGAAATGGTGTATTTATTTTAGAACTTGTTTGTTTAGCACTTAAAAATAGACGTCACTTAGTGGAAGTAAAGCAGCACGTTTTTTTTGTATTGTGGTGATGGCTTATAAGTTTTAAGAACTTTTTATGTCCACTGAAGTAATTAATAATTTTGCTTTATATGAAAAACCCAATGACCCAGGCTATTTGCACAGTAGTAAACGCCTTTCATCCCACATCAAAATTATAAGAAAAAAATTGTAGTCAACAATGCTCTTTTTCTTCTTTACAATCCAATTATTTTCTGAAAAATTTGTTAAAAAAGGAGTACAGTGTTTTAACAATGAAATCTTTAAAGGATATCTCAGAAGTATTTTAGCGAAAGATAATGTTCTGAGAATAATAGTACTAATAATAATAAATTGTTTGCTTTTAAATTTCAGTTTTGAGGATGAAAATCTAGGTTTCAATGTCCATGCTAGAGTCGGGCAATGTCATCTATTTAACCACCGTTGGCATGAGTAACGTAATAGCGAACACCTCATGAGTAACATAACAATGAACACTTAAAGACCTCAACCGACTAGAGCGTTGTAAATAAAGCATCTTTGCTCTATCCTAGTTAACGATGGCATCATTGATCCAATATTTCCTCTTCAAAATGCTGAAATTCATTCAACTGAACATAAATCCAATAAATATTGTTGGAAAAATCTAATAAAATTTTGTCTATTTATGTTGTGTATTAATTTGATGTTTTATTTCTTTATTTCGGACAAAAAGATGGATTGAAGAAGAAAAGTGGACGTGTCTTTTAACCATAACAGTTATTCTTCTGAGTTGGTTTGTTCAAGAGACAAATCCACTATGAACTGGTTTGTTCAGCAGATATAAGATGTATATCAATAGCATCCTATTTTTACTTGTAGCATCCCAAATGCTCCTTCACTTCCACCATTGGATTCAATATAACAAAAGTGAATAAAGTCAAAATGTTCTCTTTTTTCGTATGATATTATTCATTTTATCACATTTATTGATTTAATTAATCTAATGGTGGAAGTTAAGGGGCATTCAACGATTTAGCACGCTTCATTAAGGTCAGAAATAATCCGAAGAAATTCTGAAATAATCATCTTCATCTCTCCTACTTTATGGTGTCGTATTTCCTAAATATTGAAAAGTTATTTCGATTTTTGCATAACCGCTGATTATGATATACTGAACATTTATAGCTGCAGCATTCAAAGGATGGTCTGAGGTCAACTTCGTTATTGCTAATGCAGTCAATCGTAGTATGTTTTAATTGATCAATCATGTGTGCCTAATAATTAGCGTAAGTATTGGTCTTTCCTAGTTTGTAGGTCAAGTAATTAGTTAGTGGTTTAGTGTCTTAGGTCTATTTAAGTACTCGTATCACTTTTGTTTATGGAGGTAATAACAATGTAGTTCTTTTGAGTTTTATCGTTTAACCTCTCTCTCTTCTTCTCTGTCAAAATTCTAACATGGTATCAGAGCAAGGTCAGAGAAAGAGGCAGAGAGGGATATGTTTTATTTTTGTTGTTCCCTTTTAAACTTATACTTCAATCCTAATCTCCCAAAATTCTTCTCAAAATCCAAATCAATACTCAGAAAATCAAATTTCCTCCTCGCCTCTAATATCGATTGCCCTCACCTCTGCCTATAAGAGAGAATGCCACCACCTTGACTGAAGTTGGTCAGATCTGAAGCTCGTCGCCTCACCTTGCCGATTTCGCCTATGCTCGAGTCGTGCTAGAAGAGATCATTGTCGTGCTCTGGATGATATTGGAGTAGTCAAAGGCGTTGCTTTGCTTTAATGAACTCGAGCTAGTCGTTTACATAGATGCATTTAAGGCTTGAATGAAGATGAAGCGCCTGATGCTTGCTGAGCTCTTCACCTTGTTGTTGCTACAACGTCTAGATTCACGCTTGGAGAGATGAACGGGTTACTAAGATGGCTTGATAAACACAACTTGCTGTGTTGATTTTTTTTAATTGTTGATGTATGGACGAGACTGGGTTTGTTTTGCTTGCGTTGAATTGCATGGCTTTGGATTTGAGATGGAGTTGCTGGTGCCAATGGTAGCTATAACTTCTGAGTTTGATATGCAATAGATTGGAGTTGTTCTGGTTGTGAATTCACCTAAAAGCCGATGAGCTGAGATCTAGATGATGAAGTTCCTGAAACATGTTGCCTAGATGAAGATGAAGTATGATGGTTGGAGCTTTATATGTTGTCATTGCTTTGCAAGTTGGACTGACAGTTGCTTTGCTCGAGGTGGTTGTTGTTGAAGAGAAACTATGTTGATGTTGGAGTTAAGTGCTTGCTTGATTATGTAAGAGTGGAGATCGATGTTTGCCTAGAGTTCGAATGACAGTCTAAGGCTTGCTCCATCTTGTTCAGGGTAATGCTGATGTTGGAGAAGCTTGTGCTGCTGAAGGTTGTGACTACATGCTATTGTGAGAGGGAATATTTGTGGTTGTGTACTTGTGTTGTATTTTTGAGTTTGAGAAGATGATGTAGGCTGCTGATATTATAGGTGAGGTGTTTGATATAATGCTAGAAAGAAAACCTTTTTTCATTTAGTTTTAAATGGTTCAGTATGGGGAGCTGCGCTTGGTTGGGTTGCAAAGAACTCAAGGTATGTAAATTGTGTAGGAGTTTGAAATGGAGTTTGAGGTGACTGGGGAGGTTTCTGTGTGGTTGAGTAGATGGTTTCAGGTTTTGTTGGCAGAAGTGTGAATTGGTGTATGTACTAGGTGAGATGAATTTGATTGAAGATGTAGCCTGGTTGTTGACGTGCTAAGTAGTGAATGAATGAGGGACTGTGTTTTCTTTGGCGGGTTTGGAGTATTGTTGGAAAAACTTGAAGTAAAAGTAGAAGGATGTTGTGAAGATTGAACATGAAATGAGTAGTGGTAGGTGCTGGAAGTTGACAGTAGTGAAGAAGTGGCTGTGATGTAGATTGATTGGCAGGAAGGTGCAGTTGTGGAATGGTGGAAATGGAATTGGTGAACAGCAATTATACAGTGAAGGGAGAAGCAGTTTTGTGATTGAAGTGTTCGATGTGAAGTGGGAGGCAATGGTGTGAAGTGGTTATGCAGTGCTTTCGAAGTTGCTGAGTGTTTGAACAGTGAACCAGAGTGGTGATGTAGATGTGAAGACGACGAAGAGTAGAACGTCAGTTATGAGGTTGGACAATATGTGGAGTGCTCAAGAGGAACTGTTTGAAGATATGTCTATAAGAAGATAGGCAAGCCTACATGTGAAGTAGGGTGAGTGAGAAAACTTGGTTTTGTGTCATCCAACAAGTAAGTAAGAAGAACTGCGGTTCTCACTTGTTGGGGAGATGATAGATGCAGCGGTATCAGGGAATGACCCGAATGGAGAGGTCAATGGATCCGAAGTGAAAAACCAAGAGTATTTGTTGATGGTTAAAGTATCAATCAACGTGAAACAGTTGAGCATGCCCAACCAGGTAGAGATGAGATTTTTGATCGAGTTCGTCTATACAAGACGATGAAGAAATTGAAAAGCACAGTTCATTGCTTTGTAAACTGGATGTTAGCACATCTAGTTTAAGGGATGGTGTTAGAAGTTGAGTATGTTTTAATTGATCAATCATGTGTGCCTAATAATTAGCGTAAGTATTGGTCTTTCCTAGTTTGTAGGTCAAGTAATTAGTTAGTGGTTTAGTGTCTTAGGTCTATTTAAGTACTCGTATCACTTTTGTTTATGGAGGTAATAACAATGTAGTTCTTTTGAGTTTTATCGTTTAACCTCTCTCTCTTCTTCTCTGTCAAAATTCTAACATAGATTAAATTCTCGAACTTCATTGTTTCTGAGGAGACTTTGCCATAGCTTTATGTATCCACTTATTTGCTAAAATAGCGACGAGGCCATATAATGTTATGAGAAAAGCGACATTATTTAGTTCTAATTAAAAAGTTGACCATTTAATTATTATTATAATGACTAATTGAACTTAGAGGATGGGGGCTTGTAGCTTGTAGTTACATCCAAAATTCAAAATGTAAGTGGATCCTTTTTTTATATTCCAGAAAAAGTGCATATCTTAGCAGGATCTTCGTATTTGTCATGTCTTTGAGCAAATACTGTAACCGATACATCTGATTTCGTCATTGTTTCATACTGCTAAAAAACTTCCCATTTATAAAAACATCACCAACATATCATTAGGACGTTCAAGCTCGCGATTCAGACACAATAAAATATAGATTCCTTGTTTTATTGAGATGAAAATCAAAATTTAATTGAAAAAGTAAATGTTAATAAATAACATGAGGGTATTCTTCTTTGGTTGAGGTGAATAACGAATAGTGGAGTGAGTAATTTTTATAAATAATTTGGAGGGTGAATAAGGTTTTTTGTTGTGCAAATAGCATCACAAATATAAATAGTTGATTCCGAGATAAGTAAGAAATAAATTTATGTTTGTTCCTTAGAACATTATATAACCATGAAGACATCTTTTGTTTGGATTTACATGCGGAGACAAGGCATGTAAGTATGGGTCGATGTGGGTTTTGTTCCTCAAAAGACATCTACGTAAGGTGGTGAAGCCTTGGTATATAAGCATCTATTCTAGTGTTTTTCTGACGATATGGGATTGCAGCCTTCTAATGGTACCCTTAGTGCATAGTTTGAATCCTGCCTAGAGCTCTAATTTACATTAGTTTCCATGGGAACCATGATCATCCAATTTTAAGGAGCTCTATTTTGAGGGGTATTACAATGCGTGTATCCATGTAGCAAGCTGTTTTCCATTAAATGACAACAAAATAATTTCAAGGAGTATATACATTTACCTATTGATAACAAACGTTTTAATTATCCAAGAAATAACCTCGAATACCCAATTTTTCAATGCTATATTGGGGAAAAAATTTCTTATTGATTAAAACATATAAGTTAGATTTCTGTTTTTTTTCGTTATAATTAGGGCTGCACACAACCCATATCCAACCCGACCCAACCCACCAACCCGACCCAACCCACATAAACCCAACCCAACCCATCCTAGTTCGGGTCGGATATGGGTTACAATTTGTAACCCATACTATATATGGGTCGGGTGTGTTATTTTGTTCAACCCAACCCTACTTTAACCCAACCCAACTCTATATTAAAAACCTAATTTAATATCAATACACTTAAAATTAGAATAGTCTAATCCTAGAATAATGTTTATGTATTCTACAGTAAATATACGAAAAAGCATATTTTATGTCAACCCAAACAAGATACAATTTGGCAAAGATATTCCAAAGGGCATTTTAATGTATTTTAAAATGAAACACTTGTTCTGCTATTGTAACGACCCGCCTTTTTGTACAGTTTAAGTCGATGATCAAACACACACGTCAACTCAAACCATTCAAAATGGAGGATTGTTAATTTGGGGTAAATAAGAAAAGAAAAGGAAAGAAATAAAGGAAATGAAACAACACAGAATCTCACAGCGGAAGGCTAAAGTATGATAATAAAATAACAGTTCATGAAGCTGTTAATTAAATGAATACATTTGAAATGAATACATTTGATTATTATTATACAACATTTATCATAGTTACATACACAGCAAATATCATACAACAATGCAGTGGAATGGAATGAATATAATAGTAGTAGATAATATACCAAATCTTCGTCTCCGTCCTCCAAGGAAATGATCTTCAACCTAAACTGAAATGCTCAGGCTGACCCGAGCGTAATGAAAAGACAAAACACTCGAGTCAGGACTAAAATATCCTTATGAAAGTTAAATCAATCGTAATAAATATGAGTGTAAACGGCGTCAGAGATGTTTACGGGGTTTGACATCTCCTATCCAGTGTCAACGTGCGTGCAATAACTCAAGAGATGTTACGGGATTTTCCATCTCTCAAGGATCCGTTAAACTATCTACTATGTAGTACAATACGCTATTATAATATGTCTACATTAAAGTAAAAGTATTAAAATAGCGTTAAGCCATGGCCCATTCCACCCTTAACACAGTTTATATTCCCAAGAGCATATACAAGACCGTAGTTTCCCCAAAACCGGAAGTCACCAGAGGGCAATCCATATACTCAAGGTACAAACCAAAACGTAGTGGTCGCGAATAGGATAATCAGTATGACAAGGTACATGAGGCAATACCAACTAGGATACTAGTAGTTGCGTGATCCGGACTGATGTTGGGCATAGCAGCTACTACCCCAACACCGCGAAACAACACTCCCAAATCGCGGGGTGCACCCAAAACGAATCACAAAAGTAATAGATATGGTATCGAAGAAGTGTGTTCGCTAGAGGTGGCGAACCTCAATGGCCCGGCGCGGCTCCTGTTTTAGTCATGTCAGGGGTCGTCCAATATCGTTCTCTTTCTTCAGTCAACGCGATCACCAAACCATCCACTTCAATCTGGATCAACACTTCGCGTGTATAGTTATTAAAGTGGGTTTCGGTATCGACAGAGAGTATGTCCATATCCGATCCCGGTCTCTTTAATAACTACGTTATATTTTTCACACCGGTTGGATCTTTTACATTTCAAATCGATTCATAATTGATATCAAAATATCATATTCGCTTCAAAGTCAAATCCATTTCAAAAACATCATATCTATTCAAATATACGATTTCATTTCAAAATCATTTTTCGCCTCAATATCTCATTTCGATTTCAAAATCAATTTCGAATTTCAATTTAGGTTGCAACTTCATTTATCCCAATTCGTATTTAAATTCGAGATTTAAATATAAACAATTCACCTTATTGACCAGCTTGAAAATTTTAGAAAATAGTTTTAAGTAGTTTAAAAGTAGTTTAAATAATTAAAATAGTTAAAATAGTTTAATAGAAAATATTTAAATAGTTTAATCGAAAATAATTTGAATATAAAAATGGTTTATATAGTAAAACAGTTTGAAAATCAAAATAATTTCAATATTTAAAGAATATAGATTTTAAATCATTTATACTAAAATATTCATTTAAAACAAATTCCAAAGTCAAACCGGTCAACTTCCCAATTTCCTACCCAAATCAATTCAAATTTCCATTTCGATTTAATCGATTCAATTCTGATTTCAACTCGAATAAATTTTGATTCCATATAAATTTCGATTCCAATAAACAAATTCCGTTCACTTTTAATTTCCAATTTCAAATTAATTACCAATTCCAAATTAATTTCCAATTCCACATTAATTTCCAATTTCAATCCCAAATCCAATTTCAAAATCTCGATTTAAACATTAAATCAAATTTACTTTCAATACCAAATTTTTGAATCCAAATTTCAATTCTAAACTCAAACCTAAAATATCATTTCATATAAGTTTTCTTAGAAATAGTCAAAGTTCGAATAAAAGTCCAATCTTTCAAACAAATCAACTTCCGAAAACTTATGCCGTATTTCAATTTTTTATTAGAAAACTAAACTTCGATTAATTAAACAATTTCGATTATCAAGTTTAAATTCCAACATTTCAAGCTCCAATTCAAAATAATTCAATTTCCATAATTTGGATTTTATTCTTAAAATCAATTCATTTAAATAATTTCAAAATAACTTTTAAAATCAATCAATTTAGCCAATCCGGTGTCCGTATATAATTTCCTATCCTACGGCCAAGTGATTATTTATTTCAGTTAAATGTCAGAGATGAATATATATCACTTAAACCGATCACAATGTCATATGTATCACAGGATATATATAAGCA
Organism: Allium fistulosum; assembly: GCA_030737815.1. Classification (NCBI taxonomy): domain Eukaryota; kingdom Viridiplantae; phylum Streptophyta; class Magnoliopsida; order Asparagales; family Amaryllidaceae; genus Allium; species Allium fistulosum. Next base: position 160,405,481 of record CM060905.1, read on the forward strand.
AATAAACATCCAAACAATTAAATATCAACCAATAGCATCCATCGAATAAATCATCCAATAGACAATACAATTCACAGCAATTTCATAGTTATCAATATCAGGTAATTTAATCGCAATCAAATTCCTATTTAATTTAACTGTCAATTTTTAATTTCTAACTTTAAATTCAACGACGATCTAGATGACAATTAAATTTTTATCAACAACGACTAATAAAAATAATATCACTTCACAATATCAAATTTAACTAGCATCAGAATATTCTAGTACGTTGTGAGCGTTATAAAACACTCACCTTGATTTTACGATTTTAAATCAAATCGAACGGCGTTCGATTTAACTCAAAATTTTCTATAGCTCCAAACGATTCCAATCCAGCTCCATAGCGTAGAGCTCGACAAAATGAACTCGTTGCAATTCGTTTCGTCACAATCCGACCTCGCATGAAAGAGTTATGTCGTTTTAAATATCGTACAAATTCAAATAAAATAATTTACAAATTTATTTTCTAATTTTTAACCTAACGCTATCAGGGCCGTTCGTTCCTCTAGGCAAATCAAGGCCGTGACTCCCATCCTCCTCTTCCAGTTCAAAGAACGCACAAAAAAACCCATACTATCTCCAACTAGGGTTAAGATTTTCGGCCACCAAGACGAACAATGCAACGATCAGGAGATGCCGTTCAACTCGCCAACCCTCTCTCCACCTTCGGCTGGAGCCTTGTGAAGATCAGCTATGAATGAGCCTCGAAAAATGCGCCGAACTCCCTGATGAACGCGGCCACCCATCGTCCTCCACGTCACTCTATATCCCATCAACCCCGTATGGATTGAAAGCTCTCTTCGAGCTCTACGACTTTGCTGTTGAACACTTTCTCTAATTGTCAACGGATTGAGAGAAAAATGAGGAGGAATTAGAATGTTTTCAGGCCATTGGTTTCAATAGTGGCGGCTGAAAAATATTCTAGGGTTTTTGTTTTTCTTTTTGCAAAATTGTGAATAAAGGCTATTTATAGGAAACGACGAATATTATTTATCCGGCTTTTCCAAACTCCGAATCTCGCGCGGTAACTGACGTTCCTAGGGTTTATCCCACGTTCCGGACACAATGGAACAGGTTTCAGAAGATAATTTGATCGTATGCGTGAGTTATGGCAATAAACGATCGATTTAAATTAAACCGATTTAAACCGATTTCGATGCGTTTTAATTCGTACCGGACAAACGGTAAATCCAAAAATTATGAAATTTGAAACCTTACAATAATATCCCATTACGGATCCGATGAAACTGGTTTCGTCGAAATCCGAGACTTTTTGAAAAATGACTATTTTTAACTCGACGATTTTATAAATTAAAAATAACTCGATGCGTTTCGAGCTGCCACGGTCAAACCGTAATTCCGATTGATACGAAAATTGAAATCCGGTAATAACTAACTATTACGGACCCAATGGAACTTGTTTCGTTCAATTCTGAGACTGTTCAAAAATTAGCTATTTTACAATCGATAATTAAATATTAAAATATTCAATTTTCGCAAATTAACTCAAAAATTAATTTTAAAAGTTCTATAACATTCTTATAACTCCAATATGATAAGATAAAATTTCACAAATCATTTTCAATCATATTCAACTCGATTTTCAATTATTTCTGAAATTTAACTTATTAAATTATCGATTTAATTGCCTAATTAAATCCAATATTCGAAAAATAAATTATTCGACTGTTTAATTCCAATATAAAATTCCCAATTTTAAATTATTAACTTTTAAATCAAATTTCAATTGTTCACAAATCCTATTTTTAAATTTCACAGTAATTAACAATCTTTTATAATGCAGTTTTCCATTATAAATCCAATATAAAAGATTATATTAGATTCAGCGTTCAATTATATTGTAATTCAAATTCAAGTTATTTAATTCCAAATGAATTCTTTTATTTCGATTTACACTTTCATTATTGAATCAACCATTTACTTATACATTATTATCAATGGTTTATAATTCATTTACTTCCATTTTCTACAGTTATCATCTTATTTAAATTCACAGTAATATTAAATTACATTCATTTACGTTGATTTCAATATTATAACTTCAATATTAAATGTAACATTTTATTTATCCTTTGTTTACAATCATAACCAATTTGGTTTACAATCACATTCAATTCATTATCTATATTCACTACAAGTTAACATCCATATTTAATTTACAAATAAGTTATTTCAGAATTCTGTTTTGTATTTTAACTTGTAATTCACATTTAATCAACCCAAAATTTTATTTCCTTCGGATTTTTTTTCTTTATCCAAAATTTTCATTTTATTTCGTATTTTTAAAGTGTTAAAAATACGGGTCGTTACATTCTCCCCCACTTAAAACTTTTCGTCCTCGAAAAGGAACGGAGAAGGAGAAACCATCATTTAGATATAATTCATTCAAATATTTGACTTATTTGCAAAATTCAGTTATAGGATTTTTAAAATCTCAAAATTTTCTAACTTTCGGATTTTTGAAAAAATTCGGCAGCACCTCCTTTGCGCGGCTAGGACCGAAAAATTTCACAGTGGTAATAATTGCATGATATACATCTCATTACAAGAATGAGGCATCCCAAAACATGGGGAACACAATAATATACCACAACATAAACCGTAATCCGAGAACGTACCTTTTATTTAGCGTTTATTAGCATTTTAACTTACATTTTGCATTAAGCGCAGAAGCGAGCTCCACAAACGAAGCGCAACCCCTTTGCTACCTACTAAAATTCTCAATAACCAAGTTAGAACCATGCATATAAAGATAGATCGATATACTTATCATAAACAACATACATATAACAAGTTTAGCTTAAAACTGCAATTCCAATTTCAGGACAGCAAATGAATCTCGGTTTTTGGTCCCTTAAACGATAAAATTTGACGATGGAATCTAAACAAAAGTTGTTGCATTCGTTTCAGGCTTTCCGGAATGTCCAAAATCATTGAATTCGGACCTTCCGTTCAAAAGTTACGGTCATTTTACTAAATAGGAACGCCTCAGCCTGGCAATGAATTGCGCAGGTCAGCGACGTTTGGTCACGTTTTTGACCTTCTAAATGACAGCAAAACACCAAATGCTTAAAACAAAAGTTTTAGCTTAAGTTCTAAGCTTTCCAGAAAGTGCAAGATCATCAAAATTCGATACACCAGTAAAACGTTATGGTGAAAATACTAAGGGTATATGCTACTGATTTTGCTTCCCTTTTTACACAGGCCAGCGAGAAGATTCAAATTTTTAACTAAGTAAATGAAGGAATTTCTAAAGACACTCTAAACAAAAGTCGTGCTACAGTTTCTAAGCTTTCCGACAAGTCTAAGATCGTCGAATTTCGTCTAGCCATTTAAAAGTTATGGTTGTTTTCGTTTCAGCATATATTAAACAATTTTGGATTTTCAAAATTTTCTTTTATTATTTCAAAGTACAAACCATCAAACTTCAAATTTTCTAAAGAAACAATCATAAACACAAAGTCCTTTATTTTCTTATATATCCATGAAATAAGTTTACATTCAATTTGTTTCCGATTTATTCAAGTTTGTTTCATTCATAATTTAAATTCAAGTCAATTTGCTTCAATTTAATTTGAATTCAATTATATTTAATTTCACTTTGCTTCAAATTTGAATTTAATTATTTAAAATTTTTATTCCATTTATTCAATTCCATTTACACTAATGAATTCTATTTAATCAATTACCATCCATCTAACAATCAATGCATATCAAACATTAACATCCATCCAAAATCTACACTAAATCAATTATACATTTCCAAGTCAAAATTTTAATTTCATACACTTCCAAGTTTATTGACATTTAGTTTTATTCAAATTTAATTAGTTTCCATTTACTAATTCTATATTTAATTAATTTTAAATTTAATTCATTTTACAACTTAAATTTCCTTTATATTTACAACTATCAATAGATCTTCACATTTTATTATTCGCAATCACACTTGTATATTATTCATTTGCATATCCTTATTAGCATTTTAAACTTTTTAAGTATTTGGTAAGTTATAGCTATGCAAATAGAATGTAGTTAAACAATATACAACTTCTTTTCATTCAATTTGAGTGTTATACCTATTAAATAAATTTCCAATTTATTATTTTCCAAATTAAGGGTTACTCCTACAATTTTAATAATTTTTTTTTTTTTACACTTAAATTCAATTTCACCTTTTTCAATTCATAAGTTTCTAACAATTCAAGATTTACTTTAGTTTAATAATTAAAATCATTCCTTATTAGAGAACTTAAGAATTTCAACACCGGATTCGATTAAACCCCTTTTTTTTTAAATAAATATATATATATATATATATATACTAATATCTTTATATCTCAAATCATACTTTTAGAAAATTTTTAATCAGCATTGAAATATATATATATATATACTTATTTTCATTACATACTTTAGAAAATTTCAATTCAAGTTCTATTTAATCCAAAAGAGTACAGTTTCTAGTTTATTTCAATAGTTTAAAGTCATTAAATATTAAAGAACTTAAAAATTTCAACTCCGGTTTCATTTCAAATCAAGTTTGAAATAATATATACTTATATTAATATATATCAAGTCATACTATAGAGAATACAAAATAAAATTCAATTTTAATCAAAACAGGGTTTAGAAAAACTATTAAGTGATCTCCCCCACTTAGACTCTCGAAAATAAAGTCGATGATGCGTGCACTCATCACCGGAATCATTTTCTAGTGTCAAGAGGGGAGTATAACACTTACTTCATTTGAAATCCTTTGAAAACAATTTCTAATCGAATATACTATCATATAATACTTATATTATACATTTCAAATTTTTGTTAATAAATTTTCAAAACACCGGAATTTAAATTCTCCATCTTAATTTAAATTCATTTTTATTTCATTTTATTTACCATTTATATTCATTGTCAATCATATTTACAAGTTTCATTTCTTAAAATCATTCAATAGTCAATAGTTAGAAATATTGACTAATCAACAATAAACGATGATAATCTAATATTATCATCTCTAACCAATACAATCAAAATTTATAAATTTTCAAGATAAGTCTTTTATATATAGAATATAATCCAAAACAATATTATGTCAATCTGTCCTATTCGAGTGTTTAGAAATTCCTATCGATGCCTTGGCGTCCCAAGTACCAACCAGAATTCATAAATACTCAACGGAACAAATTAACACAATATAAAATCATTTTTATATCAAAATTACAAATACGCTCTCTCATATACACTCAACTCATTCATATAGTTTACCTCTATTTCAATGAGTTATTCCCCACTAGAGCCAAGGTTTATCGCTAAACCAAAGCTCTGATACCAACTGTAACGACCCGCCTTTTTGTACAGTTTAAGTCGATGATCAAACACACACGTCAACTCAAACCATTCAAAATGGAGGATTGTTAATTTGGGGTAAATAAGAAAAGAAAAGGAAAGAAATAAAGGAAATGAAACAACACAGAATCTCACAGCGGAAGGCTAAAGTATGATAATAAAATAACAGTTCATGAAGCTGTTAATTAAATGAATACATTTGAAATGAATACATTTGATTATTATTATACAACATTTATCATAGTTACATACACAGCAAATATCATACAACAATGCAGTGGAATGGAATGAATATAATAGTAGTAGATAATATACCAAATCTTCGTCTCCGTCCTCCAAGGAAATGATCTTCAACCTAAACTGAAATGCTCAGGCTGACCCGAGCGTAATGAAAAGACAAAACACTCGAGTCAGGACTAAAATATCCTTATGAAAGTTAAATCAATCGTAATAAATATGAGTGTAAACGGCGTCAGAGATGTTTACGGGGTTTGACATCTCCTATCCAGTGTCAACGTGCGTGCAATAACTCAAGAGATGTTACGGGATTTTCCATCTCTCAAGGATCCGTTAAACTATCTACTATGTAGTACAATACGCTATTATAATATGTCTACATTAAAGTAAAAGTATTAAAATAGCGTTAAGCCATGGCCCATTCCACCCTTAACACAGTTTATATTCCCAAGAGCATATACAAGACCGTAGTTTCCCCAAAACCGGAAGTCACCAGAGGGCAATCCATATACTCAAGGTACAAACCAAAACGTAGTGGTCGCGAATAGGATAATCAGTATGACAAGGTACATGAGGCAATACCAACTAGGATACTAGTAGTTGCGTGATCCGGACTGATGTTGGGCATAGCAGCTACTACCCCAACACCGCGAAACAACACTCCCAAATCGCGGGGTGCACCCAAAACGAATCACAAAAGTAATAGATATGGTATCGAAGAAGTGTGTTCGCTAGAGGTGGCGAACCTCAATGGCCCGGCGCGGCTCCTGTTTTAGTCATGTCAGGGGTCGTCCAATATCGTTCTCTTTCTTCAGTCAACGCGATCACCAAACCATCCACTTCAATCTGGATCAACACTTCGCGTGTATAGTTATTAAAGTGGTTTTCGGTATCGACAGAGAGTATGTCCATATCCGATCCCGGTCTCTTTAATAACTACGTTATATTTTTCACACCGGTTGGATCTTTTACATTTCAAATCGATTCATAATTGATATCAAAATATCATATTCGCTTCAAAGTCAAATCCATTTCAAAAACATCATATCTATTCAAATATACGATTTCATTTCAAAATCATTTTTCGCCTCAATATCTCATTTCGATTTCAAAATCAATTTCGAATTTCAATTTAGGTTGCAACTTCATTTATCCCAATTCGTATTTAAATTCGAGATTTAAATATAAACAATTCACCTTATTGACCAGCTTGAAAATTTTAGAAAATAGTTTTAAGTAGTTTAAAAGTAGTTTAAATAATTAAAATAGTTAAAATAGTTTAATAGAAAATATTTAAATAGTTTAATCGAAAATAATTTGAATATAAAAATGGTTTATATAGTAAAACAGTTTGAAAATCAAAATAATTTCAATATTTAAAGAATATAGATTTTAAATCATTTATACTAAAATATTCATTTAAAACAAATTCCAAAGTCAAACCGGTCAACTTCCCAATTTCCTACCCAAATCAATTCAAATTTCCATTTCGATTTAATCGATTCAATTCTGATTTCAACTCGAATAAATTTTGATTCCATATAAATTTCGATTCCAATAAACAAATTCCGTTCACTTTTAATTTCCAATTTCAAATTAATTACCAATTCCAAATTAATTTCCAATTCCACATTAATTTCCAATTTCAATCCCAAATCCAATTTCAAAATCTCGATTTAAACATTAAATCAAATTTACTTTCAATACCAAATTTTTGAATCCAAATTTCAATTCTAAACTCAAACCTAAAATATCATTTCATATAAGTTTTCTTAGAAATAGTCAAAGTTCGAATAAAAGTCCAATCTTTCAAACAAATCAACTTCCGAAAACTTATGCCGTATTTCAATTTTTTATTAGAAAACTAAACTTCGATTAATTAAACAATTTCGATTATCAAGTTTAAATTCCAACATTTCAAGCTCCAATTCAAAATAATTCAATTTCCATAATTTGGATTTTATTCTTAAAATCAATTCATTTAAATAATTTCAAAATAACTTTTAAAATCAATCAATTTAGCCAATCCGGTGTCCGTATATAATTTCCTATCCTACGGCCAAGTGATTATTTATTTCAGTTAAATGTCAGAGATGAATATATATCACTTAAACCGATCACAATGTCATATGTATCACAGGATATATATAAGCAAATAAACATCCAAACAATTAAATATCAACCAATAGCATCCATCGAATAAATCATCCAATAGACAATACAATTCACAGCAATTTCATAGTTATCAATATCAGGTAATTTAATCGCAATCAAATTCCTATTTAATTTAACTGTCAATTTTTAATTTCTAACTTTAAATTCAACGACGATCTAGATGACAATTAAATTTTTATCAACAACGACTAATAAAAATAATATCACTTCACAATATCAAATTTAACTAGCATCAGAATATTCTAGTACGTTGTGAGCGTTATAAAACACTCACCTTGATTTTACGATTTTAAATCAAATCGAACGGCGTTCGATTTAACTCAAAATTTTCTATAGCTCCAAACGATTCCAATCCAGCTCCATAGCGTAGAGCTCGACAAAATGAACTCGTTGCAATTCGTTTCGTCACAATCCGACCTCGCATGAAAGAGTTATGTCGTTTTAAATATCGTACAAATTCAAATAAAATAATTTACAAATTTATTTTCTAATTTTTAACCTAACGCTATCAGGGCCGTTCGTTCCTCTAGGCAAATCAAGGCCGTGACTCCCATCCTCCTCTTCCAGTTCAAAGAACGCACAAAAAAACCCATACTATCTCCAACTAGGGTTAAGATTTTCGGCCACCAAGACGAACAATGCAACGATCAGGAGATGCCGTTCAACTCGCCAACCCTCTCTCCACCTTCGGCTGGAGCCTTGTGAAGATCAGCTATGAATGAGCCTCGAAAAATGCGCCGAACTCCCTGATGAACGCGGCCACCCATCGTCCTCCACGTCACTCTATATCCCATCAACCCCGTATGGATTGAAAGCTCTCTTCGAGCTCTACGACTTTGCTGTTGAACACTTTCTCTAATTGTCAACGGATTGAGAGAAAAATGAGGAGGAATTAGAATGTTTTCAGGCCATTGGTTTCAATAGTGGCGGCTGAAAAATATTCTAGGGTTTTTGTTTTTCTTTTTGCAAAATTGTGAATAAAGGCTATTTATAGGAAACGACGAATATTATTTATCCGGCTTTTCCAAACTCCGAATCTCGCGCGGTAACTGACGTTCCTAGGGTTTATCCCACGTTCCGGACACAATGGAACAGGTTTCAGAAGATAATTTGATCGTATGCGTGAGTTATGGCAATAAACGATCGATTTAAATTAAACCGATTTAAACCGATTTCGATGCGTTTTAATTCGTACCGGACAAACGGTAAATCCAAAAATTATGAAATTTGAAACCTTACAATAATATCCCATTACGGATCCGATGAAACTGGTTTCGTCGAAATCCGAGACTTTTTGAAAAATGACTATTTTTAACTCGACGATTTTATAAATTAAAAATAACTCGATGCGTTTCGAGCTGCCACGGTCAAACCGTAATTCCGATTGATACGAAAATTGAAATCCGGTAATAACTAACTATTACGGACCCAATGGAACTTGTTTCGTTCAATTCTGAGACTGTTCAAAAATTAGCTATTTTACAATCGATAATTAAATATTAAAATATTCAATTTTCGCAAATTAACTCAAAAATTAATTTTAAAAGTTCTATAACATTCTTATAACTCCAATATGATAAGATAAAATTTCACAAATCATTTTCAATCATATTCAACTCGATTTTCAATTATTTCTGAAATTTAACTTATTAAATTATCGATTTAATTGCCTAATTAAATCCAATATTCGAAAAATAAATTATTCGACTGTTTAATTCCAATATAAAATTCCCAATTTTAAATTATTAACTTTTAAATCAAATTTCAATTGTTCACAAATCCTATTTTTAAATTTCACAGTAATTAACAATCTTTTATAATGCAGTTTTCCATTATAAATCCAATATAAAAGATTATATTAGATTCAGCGTTCAATTATATTGTAATTCAAATTCAAGTTATTTAATTCCAAATGAATTCTTTTATTTCGATTTACACTTTCATTATTGAATCAACCATTTACTTATACATTATTATCAATGGTTTATAATTCATTTACTTCCATTTTCTACAGTTATCATCTTATTTAAATTCACAGTAATATTAAATTACATTCATTTACGTTGATTTCAATATTATAACTTCAATATTAAATGTAACATTTTATTTATCCTTTGTTTACAATCATAACCAATTTGGTTTACAATCACATTCAATTCATTATCTATATTCACTACAAGTTAACATCCATATTTAATTTACAAATAAGTTATTTCAGAATTCTGTTTTGTATTTTAACTTGTAATTCACATTTAATCAACCCAAAATTTTATTTCCTTCGGATTTTTTTTCTTTATCCAAAATTTTCATTTTATTTCGTATTTTTAAAGTGTTAAAAATACGGGTCGTTACAGCTATGTAGTGAACTAATTTCATATGATGTGTTTTACAATGAAATTTTAATAAAATATATGTTATAATGAATTAGTTAGTTTAAGTGCGTTATGCTAGCTAAAATCTAATATATTATGTTGAACATTTTAATGTTATTTTTTGAAAATATTACCTTATATTCGCATTTTTTATTAGATTCATGCAACCCAACCCAACCCTACTAAACCCGACCCAACCCATACTTCGACCGAACCCATATCCAACCTCATATAGGGTCGGATACGGGTTGAGCTACCTTAAACCCATACCTATGCGGGTCGGATGAAATATTTGGCCTGACCCGACCCAACCCATACTTTGTGCAGCCCTAGTTATAATAGTTCAATCCTGTTTTTTGATACTAGATAATATATATACTAATTTTTTTTGATCAACTTTCAACTTTTTATATAATTCTATCGTTTATGTCATTGATTTCATCATTCATCAATCAAATTGTGAATAAATGAATTTGTTTCATTGTTTTTTTTGTTAAACTGCAAACTAGATTTGTATCTTTAAAAACATATTTTCTGTTTTGAACTTAATATTATTACGCATTTCGTTAAATTTTAACAAGTGTTTATGAAAATGTTTGGCATGACATATGTGTTCTTTGAAGCTTATTGTTTGCAATTTTCATATATTGCATTTTGTTAAATGTAAATGAATTTGTGTTTTCATACGTATGGTCATTGTATATATTACCTTTGACTACATTGTTTATATATTCTCATTGATTTGAAATATTTTCCAAAAACGGGCCGTTTTAAAGTTATCTTCGAGTCGAGAATCTTTATAATCTTTATATGAAAATGACGAAGTTAGTTATTCGCTCATACATATAAAAAATATATATCACATAACATAAATCATTTACATATACTGTATTAACAATTTTAATTTATAATTTATTTTGAGTTAGGACGTTAATTTTTATAGACATATGTACTTAGCAAGTATTAAACCCTTAAACTTATATCTCAAAGTCGCAAGTCGTTTTAGTTTATGATTAATATATCACAATAAGTTATCATATATTGCATAATAATATATATTTTTAGCAATACTTAAAATAAAAATACTATTTTTTAACAACATTACCGTATGCAACGCACGGGTTACACACTAGTATTAATTAAAGATAACAACGATACTTGTGTATTCTGTAAATGCGCGTGTTAAATTTCATATGCGCATTTACATATAATGCGCACGTGCATAGATTCTGAAACCAAAACAAACGTATTTTCATAATTAGTTTCAAAGTGAGCCTATTTCTGCAATAAGTTGTTTTGACAAGCATATTTAGAATTCGTCCTTTTATCATCATCAATTAAATTGTGAATAAATGAACTAGTTTTGATTTTTTTGTCAAACTGCAAACTAGATTTGCATCTTTAAATATATGTTTTTTGTGTTAAACTTAAGTTTATTATACATTTCGTTAAGTTTTAACAAGGGTGTATGAAATTTTTTGGCTTGATATATAAAGCTTATTGTTTGCATTTTTCATATATTGTATTTTGTTAAATGCAAATGAATTTGTTTTTTTTTTCATAAGTATGTATGGTTGTTTTACAAGTATTTTTTTTATATAATAAATAACTTGTTTTTTTTACAACTATTTGCAAATTTTGTAGAAGTTTTGACAAATTTTTTTACATGATAATTGTAAACTTCTAAAAGCACAATAAGTTTGTGTCTTTTCTTTCAAAATTAGGGGTCTGGTTTACATATTCACTTTGAGATAAAACTTTCCTTAAGCCAACATAACAAATAAGAACTTATATTAAAATCCCCATCCATCATATGATTTCAAGTTTTCAACTATTATAGAATCGCCCATTATCCATCCATCATATAATATTGACTATTAAAGAATAGATAGTTGTCTCGATATTCAAATCATCTGGCTCTGTGTTTGTCTGTGTCTCCGTATGTCAAACCAATCACAAGACGAAAATTTTGCATTAAAGTCCACTTAGTTACATGTAATGGGTTTTTTTTACAAAAGATTTGATTGCGTATCAAGTACACATCGAAACATGAAACGTTGGGTCTAGATGACCTGGTGTCGGTTGTCTCAAAACCAGTCGTTAATGTACAGAGTGATATCTTAATATTAATGGAGGATCAATTATTTTAATTCGAGAATGTGCGACTATTTTTTAACCAACAATTTTATACAGTAAATGGACTACTCCATGGTAAATACAAGCTTTTCTTAAAGCCGAACAAAAGTTCAGAATAAATATGCACATATGTACCGAATTCAAGTTATGACTATTATTATTAAAAATATATATAAATATATACAAACCTTGCCATAGTTCTTGAAGTTTGTCTTGAGAACATACTCAACGTTTGCAGGATCAGACGTATAAATCTGCCTACCAAACGGCTCTAGCAGCCGGAAAGTCACATATTTACGGCATAAATCGGTATTGAAGTCATGCAATCGGCTGAAGTTGAGAAGCTGATGGAATATTGTTCCTGCCACCGGCGGGCACTGCCTTTTCTTTTTGCTGCTTCTCAGTGTATAGAAACAAAATACTGCTGCAACCAACAGAGATACTGCATAAATGTAGATTAAATCCATGAACCTTTTATTTGCTTCTGGTGGTAATTGGAAGGAAATGTGAACTACTTATAATGTTACGAAATCAACAATGCTTTAATTGTTGGTTTGAAAATATAGTGTATTCCAAATACACTGTTGTGGACTACATGATAGCCACACACGCGTTCTTCAGGTTTTGATCTTGTTGTGGACGTTTAAAAGTGTTGCTTAGACTTGCCAAGTTTATATTATATACCACGTAATCTCTGTACTTATTGCTGAAAACTGTAAGATTTTCATCTTCGATATTAAAACAATGTCTCAGGTTTTACATATCGTATTATTTTATAGTACATATGAATTTAATTTATTCGGTTAAATTTAGCAGAAATGTTGTTTTCTAAAGAAAAGGCGAATTGAAATTCATGTGTTGATGTGTGTATGGGTTGTTGTCATTCTTTGGATGCATTGAGTTTGCACCACAGAATGGTCGGTACCTAATGCAGTTGTCGATTTGATTTTCGCAAACGACATGCATGTTTCTTTCCCTCCTTCGGACAAAATCTTAATTTTAGTAACCATGTGATTTGGTCGTAATCAGTCCGCTTTCAGGACGTACGAGCATAAATTGACAAATATTGATGATGCGTTCATGGTTATTGTTTGGACAAAGGGACGATATTTTAGGCATCAGATAATTTATTTGTATAAACCACGTCATGTATTAATAATTTATTCCAAGTCAGTTTTAACATAAAAAATAATTAAATTCAAATCTTCACGTAACTTTCATTATAAATAATACAAGGTACAAAAACGTCAAACTTGCATTAATAAACATGATTTTGAACGTTCCTTGGTTTATATCATTTATTTGAGTGAAGCATGCTAAAAAAATCTGACTTGTAGTATAGAATCGCAGGGGATAACGTAAACACCTGATATTGTTCAATAAATTTATAGACTTTAAACGTCTAATTTATTTTTATACAATATTCTTTTCTAGGTTGGGCATAAACCGCACAGCTATACGGAAACTGTCTGCACCGGACCGCAAAAACGGTGCTGAAACCCGTACTGAATCTTCTAACCAACACAGATATCCCAAACCGGACCGATCCGCATCGATACGGTTCGGTTGCGGTTGGGACGATCGAACCAACCATATTAAACCGGACCGAATCTAAAATTTACGCTAGTAATCTTATGATAAAAATATAGGTAACTCCTATCTTATTTTAGATTCTAATGATGTACATTCTATTTTTAGCATATGTTGATGTTATATTAATAATAATCGCTGTCATAAAGGAAGAAGTTATACTAAAAAAACCTGACTTGTAGGATAGAATCGTAGGGGATAATGTAAACATCAGATATTGTACAGTAGATTTGTACGACTTTATACATTTAATGATTATCTAATTTGTTTTCGTACAACATTCGATTTACTTACGAGATATTTTAGTAAAAATAAATAAATTTTTTGAAAAAAAAACGCGACAAAATAGTTATTCTTCTAAGCCATGTCGTCTAGAGTTGTCAACGCATCTGCAACAAATATGTTACAACAATAAAAACTAGCATCCGCAATTCTATCACAGAATAATAATACGATTAAGTTACGTATTTCAACTTTAGGTTTTGTTCAAAACTTACTACGAAAGTATATTTTCTTCCATGTATAACAACATTTTATAATTGTACAATCAAAATATAAACAAGTATATATTTAAAAAAAAATTATATTTGCACGATTCAAATTTGTGCAAGAACAATTATTTTTAAAAGAAAGTTATATTTGGACAATCCAAATTTGAGAAAACATAAATCCAGACAGAGTTAAAGAAATTAGAACATTGGAAGGTCCATAATTAGCAACAAAAGTCAAGATAGCATGAATGATGGATGCCTTGAACGCTTCACTTAAGGATGGATCGCTTGGATTGGTTAAATCAAAAATCAAATATAAGCATTTTACAAATAAAATGCAAGTCATATATAGTTTTTGAATCGAATCTTTTCAAAACGAACTAATTTGATCAATTAAGCTTTTACCTTTAACGTTTTCCACAAAGGTAGTGTAGTTGGTTATATCATAGGATGCAGATATATAAAGTCCGGTTCAATTCTTCCAAACTACGTAAGATTGTGGAAATTGAACAAGTTGAATAATAATAGTAGCAGTAGTCATGGCTAATCATCTTATTGTACAGGGGTGGGAGAAATGGCTAAGCAATGACTTTCTGTGGTCGAATCAGTCATGCTCACAATATTGCGTGAATATAATATTACAGTCTGTAGAAGAGCTGTAGTCTAATAATTAATTTCAAAACTTTACTTGTATATGAAACTTTATTTAGAGGTTGATGACAGAGAGTTTACATACATTTGTAGGCTACAGGCCTTGACTTTTCCTTTTTTCGTTGGTTTCAGTTCTCTGATGTTTTTATTTCAAACGACGACTCTAAGGTGCTTTATTAACCGTGAAATTAGGAAGACATCCCTATCGTACTTTCATATTGTAAAGTGGGCCTCTGTCAAAGTTTCATTGTAAATCCTGTCCCTATTTTCTAGAAACAAAGAAAATTATTGCTGAAATGTCAGCAACTTCTATAAATAAGTGCTGATATTTCAGCAACTTTCATATACTGTGTTCACAGTGTACATAAATGTTGCTAAAATGTCAGCAACTTTTATAAATAAGTGCTGATATTTCAGCAACTTTCATACACTATGTTCACAGTGTACAGAAAAGTTGCTGAAATGTCAGCAACTTTTATGAAAAGTTGCATCATGCTCTGCAATAATCGTGAATAAAATACAGAGACCTAATTTACACTGAAATTTAGTGAAGGACTTTTCGTGTATTTTGAACCTTAATAAGGACCTGTGTCAAAAGTACCTTTATTAATAACTATAAAATATTTCAAGACTTTTTTTTTGAAGAACGGTAAATGGGCCAAGCCCAAAGTACAAATAAACGGATAAAAACCCGCAGCTACCAAATACAAAACTCTAACCATATTAGGGTTGCCGACATAAGCAGAACTTAGGCGGTGAAATCTTCTCAAATGCGATGCTTCAAATCATGTTCACCTGCCTCTTTCTACTAGTTTCTCCTCCTTTCCAGTATGAAAGACACTCATTAAATTTGCTTTTCATATTTCTATCGGCTTTAACAGTGCGATTGTGGCTCTTCGAAGCTAGATTATGGCTCTTCGAAGTTAGATCTACAGATCTGTAGATTCGTAGCTAATATCATCAGTTCCTGGCTGACTGTTGGTCTGAAGCTCCTTAGCACCTTGATCACGTCTCTAATGACACTACTAAAAAAGGCTCTAACTCCGACAGCAAGAGGCGACGACTTCCGACGGCTTTCGACGGGTCGTCGGAAGCCAGCGGAATTTCGCGAATTATAGGGCTCAGCCGAGCCTTCTTCTTCCTCGGTATCACATACGAAAATTAAATAAAAAAACCCCAATTCCCTTCTCCAAGCTTTCAATCTCTAATTTCGAGCTTCAGGATCCTCCACGGCTGTCTAATCAACCTATATTGCTCTCATCTCTGGTATAATATCTTATTTAAATCAAAAATCAAAATTTTACCCTAAATCTAAATTTGCATAAATTAGGATTAATTAGTAATTGCAATTGTTTCCAATAGCGTAATAACGGTTTATAGCATCACATGATATACCTATTTCATCTTTTATCGTGAAATTGTGAAAAACATGTATAATTTGTGGTTGTTCATGTATATGTAAATCGTTGTGTATGCCTTGATTCTACGATTGTATATGTGTGTAGCGCTACTATCATTGTATTGTGTTAGTTGGAATAAGATAAAATGAATGAACGAGCTAGGAGTATTATATTGTGCACGTATTGACTTATGAAACAAAAAAAATGCATGAGTCTAAATTATAATTGTGTGTATTGAAAAATGACAAAAATGTTAAACCAGCCTTAAGTTGATGTAATACGTCGAATAAATGTGTTAAATTAAAATATATTTTTGTAAATGTGAACAGTTAGTAAAACTGTATTTTTTCGTAAAATGCGCACATTTAATTAACTAATGTCCCTTAGACAGTTTTTGATCCCGTCTGACGAGTGTTGTAAATGATCGTTGTATAAATAGTCGTTTGTTTTCAAAAACGACCATTTATATTCATCTGGTACAATGTTTGTTGAATTTGTCCCTGTATTGGACAAGGTATGAACACAGTAAGCATTTACATTTTGTATACTACTTCGTCTCAAACGGTTCATAAAATTTCGGCCTAACTTTTCTTTTTTGTTTCCTGCGTACACGCATTTATGTACAATGCAGGGAACAAAAGGGAAATGCTGCCGAAATTTTGTAGAATTGTTTGAGACGAAGTAATATACGAAATGTAAATGCTTACTGTGTTTGTAATGGGAAGTAGGATGCCTGACCATGGAAAAAAAAATTTTATACAATTTTTTATATCGATACGTTAAAAAATAAAATGTGCCCTATTTGAAAATATTTTTAAATTTGTGAAGTTGTTCTTTAAATTCAAATATTATACGACCATGAAAATAATCTTTTTCGAATTTGTATTCTTGAAAATAAATATTAAATTTTGAACTTCTCATTTTCTCAAATAGGAAAAATGATTAATTATTTTGTTGATCGGAGGAGATGGATGTACCAAAGAAAAAGACCGAGGGGCTCAATAAAAGAAGATTTTTATAATGGTATAAACGTGTATGTTGAATTCGCTTTAAGTAATAACAGAAACGATCCAGAAATTCGTTGTCCGTGTAGTAGGTGTAGACATTTGAAGTATTTGTTACCAGATATTGTGAAAGTTCATTTGTGCCAAAAAGGTTTCGTACCCGAGTATTATGTTTGGGATCGGCATGGAGAAGTTGTAGCAAATACTTCTGTAGAGTCTGAAAGTGTCGTTAACGAAATAGTTAGGATGACCCGTATAGAAAATATGGTCGAAGATGCAGCACGATCAATGTTTCCTATGGTTGAAGTTGACGATGATGCAAATGTTGAAGAACCAAATATTGAAGCAAATTTTTTTTATGATTTACTAGATGTGCTAAGAAACCTATTTGGGATGGTTGTAAAAGCGGCACTCAGCTGTTAGTAATCGCAGAATACATTGCGATGAAATCAAAATACAACATCACTGAAGCTGGGTTTACGGCTGTTGTACAAGCTGCAAAAAGACATATGCCGCCCGATAATCTAATGTGTGAAAATCACTATGAAGTTAAAAAACTTATGTCGGTTTTTGGTTTACCTTATCAGAAAATATATACATGTTTAAAAGGCTGCATGTTGTTTTGGAAAGAAGACGCAAACCTTAGAAATTGTAAAATTTGTAACCAGGAGAGATACAAACCAAGAAAAAAGAAGGGGAAGGAAGTTCCGTACAAGCGTATGCATTACTTACCCATAACTCCAAGACGTCAAAGATTATATGCATCTTCTGTAACTGCATCTAATATGAGATGACATAGTGTGAGAACGGAGGAAGATGGTACGTTGACACATCTGGCCGATGGAGAAGCATGAAAGCATTTCGATAAAACGTATCCAAATTTTGCAGCGGAGAGTCGAAATGTTAGATTATGTACGGACGGTTTTTCTCCATTTTCTCAATTTGGTTCTAAATATTCATCCTGACCCATTATCGTCACACCGTATAATTTACCTCCATGGATGTGTATGAAAACGCAATATATGTTTCTTACTGTTGTCGTTCCTGGCCCCGACGATCCGACACAAGGAATCGATGTATATTTACAACCGTTGATTGAAGAGTTAAAAATACTGTGGAACGAAGGAGTAGAAACATACGATGTGTTCAAGAAGAAATTTTTTCGTATGTTTGCTTCTTTGTTGTGGACTATAAGTGATTTTCCTGCCAATACAATGCTTTCAGGATGGAGTACCGCCGGTCGTCTAGCATGTCCATATTGCATGGATGAAACACGAGCGTTTTCTTTACCTCATGGTAAGAAAATTTCATGGTTTGACTGTCATCGATATTTTCTCCATGTAAATCATCCCTTCAGAAGAGACAAGAAAAACTTTTTAGCTAATAGAGTAGAAACCAGACAACCACCGACGATATGGTCAAGCGAAGACATATATGAACTTGTTAGGGACTATCCAAAGATATATGAAACTGGAGAGCAAACAGAAATTGAAGGCAAATCAGTTGTTCATAACTGGTGCAAACAAACTATTTTTTGGGAGTTGCCGTATTGGAAACATCTTCTGCTTCGTCATAATATAGATGTGATGCACAATGAGAAAAATGTATTTGATAATGTTTTTAATACAATTTTGAATGTGAAAGGGAAGACGAAGGATGATTTGAAATCAAGACGTGATATAGAAGAATTATGCAAACGTCCTGAGCTTCATATGAAATCAAATGACAGTAAAAAACCCAAAGCATGTTACGAATTAGATAATAATCAAGTTAAAGCTGTGTTAAAATGGGTGGAAGGGTTAAGATTTCCTGATGGGATATCATCAAATCTTCGTAGATGTGTTGCTTTAAAAATAGTAGATTGAGCGGAATGAAAAGTCACGACTGTCACATAATGATGGAAAATTTATTTCCCGTTATGTTCAAAGAACTACTGCCGTTAAAAGTTTGGAAGGTAGTAACAGAGCTTAGTATGTTTTACAAAGAGCTTTGTTCGACTACTTTAAAAGTGCAACGTTTACGTAAACTTGAAGTGGATATTCCTATATTGCTTTGCAAATTAGAGAAAATATTTCCGTCAGGTTTTTTTAATGTAATGGAACATTTATCTGTTCATCTCCCATCTGAAGCATGAATTCGAGGTCCTGTCCAATATGGATGGATGTATCCATTTGAGAGATATGTAATATGTTATCACGTAATTTAATTGCATTTGAAAGATGAAGTTAATATAAATTAATTTTGCATAGATATTTGAATCATCTGAAGAAAAAAATGAGGCAAAAAGCACGAGTTGAAGGTTCGATATGTAAATCTTACATCGAAGAAGTAGCTTTGTTCTTTTTCTCTCACTATTTCAGTGACCATGTGAATATTTCATTTGAAAGTGTTCCTCGTAATGACGAAGGCGACGAACAAGAGTCCTCTCAAGCAATGTTATCTATTTTTAGACAACATGGTCGGCCTTCTGGAAAATGAGTAGAAATATGGCTAGAAGATAGAGATTTTCATGTAGCACACATCTATATTCTTCTAAATTGTGCCGAGGTTGCACCGTTTGTTAGGTAATCTGAAATAATAATTTGTGTTTTATTCTTTTCTATAATGCATGCGCGTGTATAACCTAATGTAATAATTTGTTTATCTAAACAATGTTTATGAACGTGAACATCCGAACGGAGATCTCAGTAAAGAATTTTTCGGTTGGTTTTCAAATTACGTTTATGAGCCGAGAAATTGTGTTGTTGACGAAGGGTTGAAACATCTTGCGATGGGACCAAAAAGAGTGGTCAAGACAGATCCAATATATTTCGTCAATGGATATAAATTTAACACTAAAGAATACGGTGCAGAAAAATTAACAAATAATACTAGTGTATTTGTTAAAGGTAGTGACGATCCAGAAAATCACTTAAATGATTTTTATGGCGTTCTAACACAAATTTTGCAACTGACATATTTCTCACGACCCGCGGAGGATGTGTTTCTATTTAGATGCAATTGGTTTAGCAATGTTCCAAGTTCTGGAATTAATGTGCACAAGGATTATAATCTTATCGAAATAAAGCATACATCTCACTATCACAAGTATGATCCTTTTGTACTAGCCAAACAAGCATTGCAAGTTTATTACACTCCTTATCCGTCTCTAAAAAGAGATAAAGCAGATTGGTCTGCAGTTTTTAAAACAAAGGCCAGATTCACATTCGATGGGAACAATATTCCGGACGAACAAGCTTATCAGGCAGATCTTGAGCAAAATAACGAAATAATAATTACAGACGATCATACAGATTTTGGTCCTTTGATCGATGAATCAAATGTTTTGGTAGAAGCGTTTGACAGTGCAGAGGAAAATATCGTAGAAAACGAGATCGAATCTGAATCAGAAGACGATGGTGACTGATATAAATCCGAATCTGATTTTTTTGCAATTGATGCAACTATGTTGAATTCTTGATGTATTATGAAATTGATATGACTATGAAACCAAATCTGTTTACCATTGTTTACATGTTTTATGTCATTTCCATTTGTCATTTATTTAGCAATTTTAATTAAAAATGCAATGAAATCTGCTTATCGTCGGAACAGTACACCCATTATGAATCAGGTATAACACACTTCCATTTCTATTTCCATTTCAGTCATTAATTAAGCAATTTATACCGTTGATGTCATTTACATATGAAATATATTTCATTATCATGTTATTATTCTCTTATATAATGATGTGTATATATGTCACGGGTTTATCATAATGTCATATAGAGGTAGGAGCTCTTCACGATCATCAGGAGGCGATGGCAGTGGCCCATCGCAAGAGTCACAGCGTCCAGTAGTTTCGTTAGTCCCTAGAGCAGAGGGGTAAGAATTAAATTTTCTTCAGCATCTTATTTTTTTTATGATATACGTACGTACTTATCTGTATCGTATTTAAAAACAGGGGGTTCGACCTACTTCCCTCGAAGGTTGTGCTGGATGTCTCTAGAGCTTCTTATCGCAGTAGGATGAGTGCTTGCTGGCCGAAGTGGGATAACATCCCTCCTCACATCATAGAGTGTATATGGCAGGATGTCCTAGTATGTATATTTTTCTGTTTTCCATTTTTAATTTGTTTTTGTCGTTTTTCTACTGTTTATCGTTTATAGTGTAATCTTTTTTTTACTTTTTATCGTGAAACACAGGCTGAGATAGACATCCAGACAGACGATATGCTGCTGGCACGAGGATACTGGATGAAGAAGATGCGCAAGAACTATAGGGACACGATATTTGAAATTAAGTAATCTGGTAAGAAACCACGGTGGATGGGGGAGAGTGTATGGCAAGCATGGTTGGGATATTGGAAAACGGACGAGGCGAAGGCAAGTATACTAAATTTTTTTGAATTATTAATTTGACGTGATCGAAAAATAATGTATCAAATTTTGAATGTACAGGCAGAGTCGGATAGAAACTCTGCAAACAGAAATAAAAATCCCGTCACTCATCGCGGAGGGTCGAAGTCATTTCAGCAATATCGGCAGGAGTTGGTAAATTTACTGAATGATAATTGTAAATAGTTTATGCTATATAATTTTAAATGTATAATAATTTTATGTAAAAATCAACTTCAGGAAGCTGAAGCGCATGGTCCCGTGGGCTATATGGACGTGTTCACTCGTACGCATGCTGTCGAGCATGTAAATCCAGACGGAACTGTTTCGTGTACATGGCAGGACGATAAATCCAGCAAGAGCCATGTAAGCATATTTCATTTTATGCAGTATTAGTAATTGTTCTGCTTGTTAAACTATAATGAAATAAGATATGATGTTATTAATTTGTTAATGCAGGAAAAGTTTATGGAGCAGCGCCAGAAACTCCTTGCTGATACGGGTCGAGAACAGCCAACGACTGATGAGGAGATGCTATTTTTGAGTCCGTTATGGATCCAGCAGAGCATAGCAGACGATACGGATTTGACAATCAAGTGGTAAATAATTTATTTTACTGCTAATTTGATATTTAAGTCAAAATTCTATGTTGGAATATATAATTTTATCTTGAATACTTCAAATATGCTATTTGGACCTTTTCAAAACAATAAACTTGAATTTTATTCATTTACAGAGATATGCACATACACTTACAGAGATCACACAGCTAAATTTAATATTTATTGCAGGCCAGCAGTCAGAGACGTGGTCGGTGGAATAGAGCTCAGAGCGATATAGCAGATATAGAAGAATTGCGGGCTAGAGTGTCCCAGCTAGAGGAGCAGAACCGCCAACATGCCATGCAGACCACACAGTTGTTAGAGTACATGCAGCAGTTTGGTGGCCGCTTCCCTTCCTCGGCTGGCTCTGGATCTGGAGGAGATTGATTCATTACTTGCTTGCTTTTTCAGGTATGATTTTTTTAGTTTTGTATGATTTTGTAGACGGTGGAGGTAGCTGTTGATTTTTGTATGATTATGTTTGATACACTTGGTTGTGTGGTTGTATGATGATGTAGATGTTGATGATTTTGTGTATGTATGACATGGTAGAACACTTATTGTTGAGGTTATTGGAATGGTTATGTATATTATATATTTTATTTTGATGTAATTTGATGTATTTGTGTGTTTGATTAATTTGGTGTAGTTTGGGTTTTGATATTTGGTTGGTATATTGTATACTGGATTGTGCAGTATTGGTGTAATAGTGTTTGGAAGAGAAATGTGTATGGAAGGCTAAATTTGCAACAGGAATAAAAAAAAACAGCAGATTTTCGACGGTTTTCAGGTAGGCAATTTCCGACGGCTTCCGACAGCCAGTAGGACATTTTTTCCGGCGGTTTCCGACGGATCCCGACAAGTGTCGGAATCCGTCGGAAATACGTACGGCACCCTCTGTCGGAAGCCATCGAAAACACTGCTCCCCAACGCCGTATATTCCGACGGCTTTTCACGACGGCCGCCGACGGTTTTCAGCCGTCAGAAATCACTGTTCTCCTTGTAGTGTGAAGGTCCAAATCAGTTTGGTAGGCCTTCGAATGGCGGAGATATTGTTCAATGTGCTTGCTGCCAGCCTCTTTACTTCAATAATCCACAAGGAAGTCAAAACTGGTTTGGTCTTTAACTTTTTACTTTGACTTATGAAGGATAATTCTGCTGTCGCTTTCAATAATAAGTCATTTTTGCTCTTTGGAAAGTTTCGACTTGTTATGAGTACGATTATTTCTCTCTTTCCAAATATGATATACTGTTGTAGTTAATAAAACATGCGCAAAGTCTCTTTCCAGTGATTTGCTTTTGAATTTGTTGTTGATATTCACTATAATATGTTTATGATCCATGCTACTTTTATTGTTAATACTCAGTGTAGTTGTAACAACCCATATTTTAATCAATATTTTTAAATTTATTTTATTTGAAAACTTTGATTTTTAAATCATTTAAATTGAAATATTGGAATTTTCCAATGTAATTTTGGATTTTTTTTTGTAATTTATTTTTCAAATATAATAAAACAATTATTTTCTGGAAATTTTATATTTTGGTCAACTTTGGTCAAACTTTGACTTACAGTTGAAATTTTTAAATTTGAATTTTTAATTTCGAATCTTTTTCTTTGAGGTAGAATATAATTATAATATTTGTCCTGCTTTTCGTTTCGTCAAATTCTGTTTTGTACTTTTTAAATTTGATAAAATACAGCGTTTTATACGCAAATAATTTCTGTATTTTTATTTTCTATGTCCTATGTTCATTTCTATACTTTTAGTTTCTATTTTTATTTTATTTTAGTTTGATTTGCACTTTGATTATTTAATTGGATTTTATTTGGAATATAGGGTTGGAAAATTCAAAGGACTTCGGTTTCTCTTTCTTTAACTTGTGCCTTTTCCTTTTCCCTTTCCTTCTCATTTCTTAGCCGTCCACTTTATGCTCCTGGTTGTTCACTTTTCTTCCATTCACGTACAAAACATTCTCATACTTCTCATTTTCATTTGCGTGAAGAAAATATACAAGTTCATGGCTTCCTTCTCTTCCTCCTTTTCATTTTATTTTTCCCTCTTTTGCTTTGCTTTGCTCAAGCATGGTACTTCTAACCGACCTCATCATCTCCACCACACCACCATAATCGACCACACCATCTCCTTACCACCACCAAACCAAAGCCGTGACCACCAAGATGCAACACATCACCAAACTTTGATGAAAAGCCTAGCCGAGCCATGTATTTCACCTTCCCTTCCTATGTGCTAACCTCGGCCACCCTTGTTCCACCACCATCTCCTTGCTTTTCCCTGACCACACACTTGACTAGCCGTGAATTGATGACCACTTGACCCAAACCTAACCATGGCCCAGCACTTTAGACATAGGGCTGAACCCATGTGTGCATGACCTTTCACTTGCTTGACCTTTTGCCTTCCATGATTTGTAACTCACCATGTTTCCACATTCCACAAGCCATAGCCGTGCCTTGTGACCTCATGACTGAGCCTAGGATGCCTCAAACAATGATGGCCGAGCCATGTTGTGGTGATGGTCAAGCCATTTGCATAGTGGCCAAGCCCACATATTGGTTAAAGCAAAGTTATGTCACTTTAAATTCTTATTTTTCATTATTTTAATTTCTAATCTTTTATATTGAATCATACACTTATAATTGTTGTAATTGTTTGTTTACAAGACTTGGATTTTGGCTCTTCATCCACTCAAAATCTATTCGTGCTTTATCGTGCTTTTCGAAGTTTGTTGTTGTGTTTTGAATTGCCATCTCCAGCTTCAAAAAGGTGAGTTTATCACTCTCGACATTTGTACTTATATAATTGTGAAACATTGACGTGTGAATTGTAGAAATTAATATGCTATGTTCATATATGCATGTGATATGATTATATGATGTTATATACTGCTTATATATTTGTTACATCACCTGATATGATATTATATGTTCTACTGTTATTTTATTTTCTGTATCTCACACTGCAAGTTCCCTTTCACTATGGGTTGAAATGATACATACCCAAACGGACATTAGAATAAGAAAAAATCATTATGAGCTGAAATGATAGGCTCGAATGATTTTTATCGTATTTTATTTGACTTGGGATTGCGGGTTTGAAATGATAGAATCCAGATTTTTCTTTTTAAATTACGGATTGAAATGATACATATCTGTATCACTTGACCTAGGTTAGAAAATATAATATAGACCCATGGATAATTTTAAATAATATTTTCCTAAAGATTATTAAGTATTTTGAATTTTATTTTATGAAATTTTTAACTTAAATTGTGGTTTAATGATTTACAATATAAAGATACATTGGTTTTCTATAAGTTAAAATTTTATAAGTCAATAAGTGGTTTTACTTGAAATTTTAAAGATATATTGGTTTTAAATTGAATTTAAAGATCTTCATTGATGATAAATAATTTAATAATTAAATTTGATTTGATATGGAATTTTAAATCTAACCTAGTGATTTTAATAGATTTTATTTTATGAAATGGATTGTTTTGTAAATTAAATAATTATGATTTAAATGGAAAAATGTATCTTAAATTATGACTTAACTTTATAATGGAAAGCTTGGTTTCAATTGGAAATGTGAAGTTTGACTTATTAAAAGAATATTTTGTTTATGAAATGGGTATTTCAAATAAAGTGTTAAGTTATTTGTTAAAATAAATAATAGTT
The DNA here is from genome assembly GCA_030737815.1 of Allium fistulosum. Lineage (NCBI taxonomy): Eukaryota > Viridiplantae > Streptophyta > Magnoliopsida > Asparagales > Amaryllidaceae > Allium > Allium fistulosum. The sequence goes on from CM060905.1 coordinate 160,431,630, forward strand.
AAGTAAATTAATGTATTTTGACTAGATAAATGAATTATAATTTAAATCGGATATTGGTTAAATAAATGTTATTTTGTTAAAAATTATAAGTTAAGTAATATCCAAATAAATAATTTTGAAAAGTGAAATAAGTTTGATAAGTAAAAAAATGGGAAAAGTTGAAGATATATTGTTTTAAATTGTTATAGTAAAAACTTATAATAGTATTTGTAGCATTTCTGAAATGCTATGGGTTTCAGGTAATATTCTATAAGTGCTACTGTTGTTGGAAATGAACTGTTTTTGAAATACTAATATATCTACTGCAGCAGTTTATAAGTGCTGCTATTTTTGAAATTAAACTAGGTTTTGAAATACCAAAATACTTACTGCAGCAGTTTATAAGTGCCGCTGTTTCTGAAACTAAACTATTTTGAAATACTAATACCTACTGTAGCACTTTATAAGTGTTGCTGTTTTGAATTCGCAATGTTTTTGAAATGTTAATATATTTACCGTAACACTTTATAAGTGCTGTTGTGGTTGAAATTTCAATGAACTTTGGAAATGAATATATTTTGGAAGATTTTGGCATTGAATTTAAATGGTTTAAATGAATATGTTTTGAGGTGAAATATAAACCATTTTTGAAATTTATAAGTTAATACAATGTTTTTGAAATTGGTATAATTGAATGAATGAACTTAAAAATGCTATAACTTTGGTAATGAATATTATTTTAAGGGTGTTATGATTTTTCTAAATATTATGATTTCCAAATGATAACATTTTAAATTGATATGGTTTCAAAGTATTATGGTTTCAAAGTGTTTGGTTTCATAGGTGTTATAACTTTGAAAGTACTATGATTTTGAAAATGAATTTATTTGAAATAGTATTTAATTAAGAATTTTCTTTGAATATTTTGATTTGCAATTGAAGATTTAAAAATATGGCTTTATAAAGTGGTTTTGGTTTAAGATGATTTAAAAAGGAATATTTCAAGTTTAAATAAATTGAAAGAAATATTCAGTGATGGGAAATTTGGGTTTATTCAAATGATATTTTGGTTTGAAGTATAAACTAGTTGAATATGATATTTTGGTCTTGAAGTATAAACTAGTTTTGAAATGGATATGATATTTGGTTTTGAAGTATAAATTATTTTGAAATAAATATCCATGGGTTATAATAACGATTGGTTGTTAAAAAGACCGGGATCGAATATGGACATACTCTTTGTCGATACCGAAAACCACTTTAACAACCGTGTACGCGGTGGAGATTCCAGAATGAAGTAGGATGGTGGCGACGATCCTATTGAGGTATATACGTGGACCCGACTCCCGTGAGTTGGCATAAGGTGGCTAAAACAGGAGCGATTGACGGACCAATGAGGTAGCACCTCTGATCGGACACATTCCATCGATATCATTCTATTACTTTGTGATTGATTTGATGGCCATCCTCGATTTTTGATTTGGGAGTGTGTTCCGAGGTGGACGGTAGTGGCTGCTGTAACGACCGTAATTTCATTACCGTCGTATTAAATATTTTAAAATCTGTAACGACCGTGAATTTTAAATTACTGTCGGAGTAAATATTTTAAATAGAAAATTTTAAAATAAAAATTTGAGAAAAAAATGTGTGAAAAATCTGTTGCCAAGTCAGTATATGCTTGCATACGGCTGCACGTTGAAAGGAAGTGCACTTTGGGCCTTCACGTGAAAATTAAAGCAAGATGGAACATTTTTTGCTCGGCTGCAACAAAAATTTGATAAAGCAAAAAGATGTGAGTACTTTTGAAAGTGCTGTCATCATTGTTTTATTTGCAGTGAGTACTTTTCTCACTTTATACACGTCTACAATTAAGGCATGTGTACAATGCAAGCCAGCACTCGTTGTGCAAAATGAAAAAGAGAATAGTATCTACATCTTCCTTTTTGTTCATTCATTTCCAATAGCTCAGCAAGCTTTAATGGCGGTTCCAATATTTCTGCTTCACTCCGTTCTCGGTTGCTAGTTGTTTTTGAAACGAATTTGAGGTGAGTTTTAAACTCACATTTCGAATTTAAATACAACGCTGCATGTTTTGATTTCTGGAAATTTTCTAGCGCAATATTTATAGTTCATTTGCGTGCATGGTCACCATTTTTCAGTAAAGTGAGAACTGAAGTTCAGTGTACAGGTTACTTTTGCATTTGCGTGGAAAATGAGATCCAATATAATTGTATTCATTACATTTGTGTGTGCGTGTAGAGTAGTAACGTATTTCACTAGGTGTGTAAAGTCATCTTATATTCAATTATATGGTGTATATGTTGTTTACGTGCGTGTATATAATATAGTCAGTTTCATTTTGGGCAAAAAGGTTTTGCAATATGATGAGTTCAGGCCTAGATTTGGTTTGCACCATTTGCTTGGAAATAGCGTTTGTGTTCAGGCACTCATTTTGGTTACGTGTGTTTATATGAGATGCTTAAAAAAAAACCAGTCCCCAAGTCCTTTCTTTTTATTTATTTTGTTCACTTCATTTTGAGTATATACACCTTGCATGCGTATCAAGTTTTGCAGAGTGTGATAAATTAAATTATACAAAAAAAAATAGAGTTCTGGTAGATAATACAATGCACGAAACCATTTTGTCAAGTCCAAGTCTTTTATTTGTGCGTGCGTGAAACGTGCATGGCATGGTCACATTTTTATTCCCTCAGTTTATACGCGTTCAGTTCACTGCGTGCATGCATATATTTGTAGCACGAAATATTCATATTTGTAGCAAATTAATGAATGGCAAGTATGCATGCAGTGTAACCAGGTCCAGACCACCCCTATTTTTCTATTTGCACACGTAATTGCATGTTAAGAAACTCCAAAAAATTTCCAGGTCACACTAATTTGCGAATTTTTGTACATTTGCAAAAGTGCGTTCCTGTCCTTTTGGGTTGAAGTTCATATTTGCTTAAAACGTTTGTACAGGTCACTAATATGTATAATTACGTGCATGCATCTAATCAATTATGTAAGTGCATGCCATACTCATATACTAGTCACGTTTTATCTTTGAAATTTATTTATACGTATACATGAACTCGAAATCTTCATTGCGTGCAAGTTGGATTGCACGAAAATGTTTTAAATATCAGTGTATTAATTCACGTTGAATCGGTGTTACGTTTTAAATTGTATTTTTGTTGCCGTTATTTTTATAACGGAATTTTTACACCGGTATTATATTTTTGGAAGCGTGTTGTTTCGACGACATTTATTTTGACGAATAAAAATTACTGTTGTTTTGATTTCAGTAATCGTCAATTTTAAAGTGAATTTTCAAGCGGTTATCCCGCAACGATGATTTGATATCCGTTTTTACGGTGTTTTGTGAAGCGCAATTTCCTCGTCGAAATTGCTATAGTTGTTGCTGTTTTAATCACGTGTTTTAAAAATCGTTTTTAAATAAAATTGTTTCCAAAAAATTTACAGTTTGCACTTTCAAAAGAATGAGGAAGTGATTTAAACGCTTCAGCAAAATTAAGGACTATGAATCCTTACTTTTACTGATTCGGTTAATTCCGGACTTGTCCGTTTGAAAACGTAAAATGTTATTTATATAAAATACACAATTTTGCACTTTCAAGGAAACGATAAAGAGATTTAAACGATTTAGCAAAAGTGCGGAGTATGGAACCACACTTTTACTATTTCGGTTAATTCCAGACTCGTTAATTGAAATATTTGATGATTTTGATGTCTTTGTTGGGCTTTCGAGCCACTCTGCTGGACCTTCAGGTCATATGATGGACCTTCGGGTCAATTACCAGTACTAGACCTTCGGGTCATCTGTTGGACCTTTGGGTCATATGTTGGACCTTCGGGTCATTTGTTGGGCGCCAAAAATTATAGTACTTGGTATGCTTCGGCCATATGAGATGCACGTGCGGCGTAGCTAAAACTCGCCATATGCTGGAATCGATCCATCTTTTATTTTGATTTTCTAGTTATCTTATTTTTGATTTCTAGATTCTGCGTATTACTATTTTGAATTCAATTGTGAATTTGGAAGTTGATTTTGATGATGTTTAATGAGATTTTTTCCTTTAAACTATGCTGATTACTATGTTGTATAGTCTCACCCGAGACTATAATTTTGAGTATAGTCTCATCCGAGATTATAAATTGTGTATAGTCTCATCCGAGATTATAAATTTGCGGATTGCTGTTTTGAATTCAATTGGTAATTTAAAAGCTGATTTTGATGGAGTTTAAATTAAGATTTCTTCATTTAAACTAAGGTGATTTTTATGTTGAATAGTCTCATTCGAGATTATTGATTTTGATGGAGTTTAAATTGAGATTTCTTTATTGAACCGTGTTGATTATCTATGTTGTATAATCTTCTTTGAAATTATGATTATTTGCTTAAGTGTTGTTCATCATACACTTATTTCTGAAGTTTAAATTAGACTGATCCGTTTATTATTTTCTTTTAAATAATACTCGGGTCAGACCAAGTTATTTCAGGATAATCGCTATCTTTGATTCAGTTGCTGCTTCAGCTTTTGGAATTTCACATCATCTTTTGTCTAAGACTTCGAGGAGTACTTTTGATTTATTGACTCTCGCCTCTTGTATGTTGAAATCTATGTATAGGTACATTGGTTCATGTGAACCATCGATCGTTGTAGCATGTATCCAGACTTGTCTTCCACTATATATCTAATATTTCTTTTCTGATGTGATTATACTTATCTGTGTTGTTGTTATTATGAGTTGTTCTGAATTTTTCTTTAGCCACCGTAGTTTCGTTTTAGATTTGGATTGAATTTATACCTTTGGGAGAAATGTACACAACTCCTATCGATGTAATCAATACTCGTCTAAGGCATAACTTACGGATGATCGCTTCTAACAAGACTTATTCTTCGCAATAGCAGACGTTATTCCTTACAATAACCTTTGTTATTGTGAGCATAGAGGTGGGGCGTCACACCTGCTATGCGTTACCACCAGTCCGGATGCGTAATTAGTATATCTACCCTGGCATTGCCTAGTTGTGCCGTGTCACCTAACATAGCGAGCTTTACTACGAGTTTGGTTTTGTGCCGTAGCCTGTGGAGTATTTAGGGTAGCCTCCCGATCTGGAGGTATGCTGATACTGGATAGACTACTGGGTCTATTTATGTGTTAAGGTGGAAAATGTAAAGCCTTAACGCTATTTAAAAGTAAGTTTATTTTACTATTAGACATTATTATAATAGCGAATATACCACATAGTAAATAGTTTAACGGATCCTTAGAGGATGGGCGGTTCCAAGCATCCTTAAGTTACTTGTGCATTTTTATTACAGTTCACTTGAGTTGGTTTACATTGTATAAGTATGTATGTCCTGACTCGAGTGTTTGTGTTTTGCTTTACGCTCGGGTCAGACTGAGTTGTACCAGTATTCGAGACTCACCTTTGGAGTTGGAGCTTCGATTGGATCCATCTATTGATTTTGCTTTCAGTCATTCAGTTGATTCCAGTGATGTATTCAAATCTTGTATTTGACTATTGTATTGAGACATCTTTGTATTCATAAATTCTGCTGTATCTTGTTTAACTCTGTTATATATAGTAGCTTCATGAACTATTATTCTTTTGTTTCCGCTGCATTATTGTTATATTACTGTGTCTGTGAGTCTGTGATTATTTATTTACTGTATATATTGAGTTTTGCCAAATTTTATTTACAATCTATTGTTTTGAATTATTCAAGTCCGACATGTGTGGATTTATTGTCGATTTGAGTGGTCCAAAATAGTGGGTCGTTACATTTGGTATCAAAGCTCTGGTTTTAGGCAAAACTCAGTATATATAGTAGATTAATTACAGGATCACTTTCGTTCGAGTTTGAATTCCTTCTTCTTCGATCTAGTCCTTTGAATTTTGGAATGTTTCCTCGGTTCCAACATCCATTCTTGTTTTTCCTATTCGTATTTATCCGGATTTTTGAGTATCCCATAGCCCCACTATATGATTTGTAAGGAAGTGAAACTCCTTACAATAGGCATTGATTCATCGGAGATTTCTGTATCCTCGGTTTACAATGCTGCTATCTCTTGCGATATTCGAATTCTATCTTTTGAGATCGAATGTCGATTTTCCTACCTCGATCTTATTTTGAAGTCACGGTTGACCGGTTAAGATTGCCCGCGATTTATATAAGTCCAACCATTTTCTTCTCTCTTTGAAATCTATTTATCTACTTATCGAGCCTGTCTTCTAGTTGAATTCTTTTGGGATTAGGATCTCTCTATATTTGAATCTCTATCCTCTCTTTGAAATCTATCCTAGAATCATCGGGAGAGGGAGTGTATTTTGTATTTTGTTATTAATATTAAAATGTTTTATATATTGTGTTTGAGTTGTTGATGTTGGTTTGGATTTTCGATTGATTCGTCTGATCAACGCTATCGATAGGATTTCCAAAGCACCTGAACAGAGCAAACTGACGCAATATTGTTTTCAAAATTTGATAAATGAAATTAATTTGTATGTTTATATTGTAAAAATATAAGTAAAATTTTTGGAATTTAATAAGTTAATTAAATTGGTTGTTTAAAATGATAATATTTGATTTTCATTCATTTGTTCTATAAATGAATTTATAAATATGGTTTATAAAGTGATTGAAGTTTAATGAACTTAAATCTAGAATTTGAGAATTTAATTTCCGATAATTTCAAACTCTGGTTTTAAAGTTTTAAAATGTATATTATTTAAAGTATTTTCGAATAGAAATCATTCCAGGTCAGTACTCTTTTTTTTTGTCGCTGGAAAATAGTCTCGGTGATGACTGCAGCATCATCGACATTCTTTTTCGAGTTTCGGAGTGGAGAGACCATTCAGTAGCTTTGCTACAGTTTTGTTTTGGAAATTCAATTGATTTAAATTTCTTAAGTATGATTTGATTTATATATATAGGTATATTATTTTAAATTGATTTGATTTGATATATATAGTATATACATTTATCTCTAAATGGTTTGAAATGAATCGGAAATTTAATTCTTTAATTTATATTAAAGGATGATTTTAATTATTGATAAATCCAAAAATTTTGAATAAGTATTTAAACATGAATAATTGAATTGGAAATTTTTTATTGTATAATCCTCTATTGCATTCTAATATAACTTACCTTAATTATTCAAAAGTTAACTATGTAACTGAATATTATACAATATAAAATGTTGTTAAAGGGTTTTTAAATAATTTGAGTGGTTATAATTAGTGTGATCAGAAGGGGCACTATGCAAATTGTTGCCCTCCTTCAGTTGGTACTGATGTTCCTCCTTCTGCTCCCGCTCCTAGGGATACCCAAGGTAACCTTCCGAGCATCTTTTCTTTATTTCATCATCCTGATCATGTTTCATTTGATTCTGGAGCTTTCCATAGTTTTATCTATTGATCTTTGTGATACGTTGGAACATTTCCTTTCTCCTGAGCATGTTCTAGTAGTTTCTATGTTCTGGGTCTCGACGCTTTTGGTTTGTTGCTTGGAGGTGATTGGCTGAAGACACACGAAGCCGTTATCTCCTGGAAAACCGGAACTGTTTCTCTTGTTGATGATTTTGGTAACTCTTTGGTTATTCAGTGCCGTATGCCTTAGGATTTTGCTGCCATCTTTATTTATTCTTTTGATTCTTCTCCTGGTGATCTTTCTTCGACTCCTGTGGTCAAACTCTATCCCAATGTATTTGGTGAAGTCATTGCTTTACCTCCTAAGCGGGAAATCGAATTTCGTATCGATCTTATTCCTGGAGCTTTTGTTTTCTTTCAGCTTGATCTTGCCTCAGACTTTCACCAGCTCAGAGTTGCCGAGGAAAGTATTCCCAAGACTACTTTCCGTACTGAGAATGGTTTCTGTAAATGGTTAGTCATGCCTTTTGGTTTGACTAATGCTCCTGCTTTCTTTTTGATCTAGTCTTTGTTTATGATATTCTTGTCTTCTCTAGTCCGAGGAAGAGCATGAATCTCATTTGAGCTTTGGTTCTGGAGACTCTTAGGAGTCATCAGTTGAAAACTAAATTCTCGAAATGCCATTTCTGGAAGGATGAAGCCTGATTTCTTGGGCATATTGTTTCTGGTAGTGGAGTTTCTGTTGATCCAGTTTTGATCGTTGCGATCAATGTGAATCTTCTTTTCCTTTCGTTTTCTCTTTATCCTTCAATCACTCTATCTTTTATGTTGTCCTTATAACTCTCCTTATTCTGTAAAGGATTGGGAAACTCCTAGGACCCCTTTGGATATTCGTAGTTTTATGGGCCTCGCTGATTATTATCGGGGATTCATTGAGAATTTTTTCTTGGATTGCTGCTCCTTTCCTTGCTTTGACTCGTAAGAATGTTAATTTTTACGAGAGTATCTGGGTTATTGTTAATAGACTGACCAAGTCCGCTCATTTCATTCCGGTCAAGTCTACTCGTTCTATTCTATTCTGGCTGTGATCTATTTGAGAGTGATTGTTCATCTTCATGGGGTTCCTATCAGTATTGTTTGTGATAGAGATCCTATATTCATCAGTCAGTTTTGGAGTCTTTCTGGAATCTTTGGATACTCACTTGAATCTGAACACTGCTTACCATCCACAGACCGACGGTCAAACAGAAAGAGTGAATCAGATTCTAGAGGATCTTCTTCGGGGTTGTCTTCTTGATTATGGAGGATCTTGGGAAGATCACCTCCATCTTGTCAAATTTACCTATAACAACGGTTATCAGGTATAATTTCAATTTTCTGTTTTATTTGTCTTAATCCTCTATCTATCTTATTTTATCTTTTATATCCAGGCTAGTATTGCAATGTCTCCGTTTGCTGCGCTTAGGGACGGCCTTGTAGATTTCCATCTTGATGGATTGAATCCGGTAATCGTTTGGTTCGTTGGCCCTTTCCGCATCTTAGAGAGGATCGGTTCTTTGGCTTATCACCTGGATTTGCCCGAGAAGTTTTCTGGAGGGCATAATGTATTCCATTGTTTCTCATCTTCGTCGGTATATTCATGATCCCTCTCTGATTGTTTCGCCTTCTGCTCTCGAAAGTTTGGATTCTTAATCAAACCTAACCGTCGAGAGGAAGCCACTTCGTATTGTCAATCGAGGCACGAAGCAGCTGATAAGGAAATCTGTCATCTTGGTCTTAGTACAGTATTGTACCTGGAGACGGAGGAAAGCATATGTGCTTCGAATCCGGAATTGTTTGTTTCAGATATTATTCTCCATTCTATCTTACCTTTCTTTGTTCTTTCATGTTTCGTTCCTTTTCGAGGACGAAAAGTTTTGAGTGGGGGAGAGTGTAACAATCCATATTTTAATCAATATTTTTAAATTTATTTTATTTGAAAACTTTGATTTTTAAATCATTTAAATTGAAATATTGGAATTTTCCAATGTAATTTTGGGTTTTTGTTTGTAATTTATTTTCCAAATATAATAAAACAATTATTTTCTGGAAATTTTATATTTTGGTCAACTTTGGTCAAACTTTGACTTACAGTTGAAATTTTTAAATTTGAATTTTAAATTTGGAATCTTTTTCTTTGAGGTAGCATATAATTCTAATATTTGTCCTGCTTTTCGTTTCGTCAAATTTTGTTTTGTACTTTTTAAATTTGATAAAATACAGCGTTTTATACGCAATTATTTTCTGTATTTTTATTTTCTATGTCCTATGTTCATTTCTATACTTTTATTTTCTATTTTCTATTTTATTTTATTTTGATTTGCACTTTGATTATTTAATTGGATTTTATTTGGAATATAGGGTTGGAAAATTCAAAGGACTTCGGTTTCTCTTTCTTTAACTTGTGCCTTTTCCTTTTCCCTTGTCTTTTCATTTCTTAGTTGTTCACTTTTCTTCACTTTTCTTCCATTTAACTTTATGCTCCTAGCTGTTCACTTTTCTTCCATTCACGTACAAAACATTCTCATACTTCTCATTTTCATTTGCGTGAAGAAAAATATACAAGTTCATGGCTTCCTTCTCTTCCTCCTTTTCATTTTCTTTTTCCCTCTTTTGCTTTGCTTTGCTCAAGCATGGTTCGGCCATCAAGCTTCTAGCCGACCTCATCATCTCCACCACACTACCATAATCGACCACAACATCTCCTCACCACCACCAAACCAAAGCCGTGACCACCAAGATGCAACACATCACCAAACTTTGATGAGAAGCCTAGCCGAGCCATGTATTTCACCTTCCCTTCCTATGTGCTAACCTTGGCCACCCTTGTTCCACCACCATCTCCTTGCTTTGCCCTGACCACACACTTGACTAGCCATGAATTGATGACCACTTGACCCAAACCTAACCATGGCCGAGCACTTTAAACATAGGGCTGAACCCATGTGTGCATGACCTTTCACTTGCTTGACCTTTTGCCTTCCATGATTTGTAACTCACCATGTTTCCACATTCCACAAGCCATAGCCGTGCCTTGTGACCTCATGGCCGAGCCTAGGATGCCTCAAACAATGATGGCCGAGCCATGTTGTGGTGATGGTCAAGCCATTTGCATAGTGGTCGAGCCCACATATTGGTTAAAGCAAAGTTATGTCACTTTAAATTCTTATTTTTCATTATTTTAATTTCTAATCTTTTATATTGAATCATAAACTTATAATTGTTGTAATTGTTTGTTTACAAGACTTGGATTTTGGCTCTTCATCCACTCAAAATCTATTCGTGCTTTATCGTGCTTTTCGAAGTTTGTTGTTGTGTTTTGAATTGCCATCTCCAGCTTCAAAAAGGTGAGTTTATCACTCTTGACATTCGTACTTATATAATTGTGAAACAATGACATGTGAATTGTAGAAATTAATATGCTATGTTCATATATGCATGTGATATGATTATATGATGTTATATACTGCTTATATATTTGTTACATCACCTGATATGATATTATATGCTCTAATGTTATTTTATTTTCTGTATCTCACACTGCAAGTTCCCTTTCACTATGGGTTGAAATGATACATACCCGAACGGACTTTAGAATAAGGAAAAATCATTATGAGCTGAAATTATAAGCTTGAGTGATTTTTATCGTATTTTATTTGACTTGGGATTGCGGGTTTGAAATGATAGAACCCGGATTTTTCTTTGTAAATTACGGATTGAAATGATACATATCCGTATCACTTAACCTAGGTTAGAAAAATTATACAGACCCATGGATAATTTTAAATAATATTTCCTAAAGATTATTAAGTATTTTGAATTTTATTTTATGAAAATTTTAACTTAAATTTTGGTTTAATGATTTACAATATAAAGATACATTGGTTTTCTATAAGTTAAAATTTTATAAGTCAATAAGTGGTTTTACTTGAAATTTTAAAGATATATTAGTTTTAAATTGAATTTAAAGATCTTCATTGATGATAAATAATTTAATAATTAAATTTGATTTGATATGGAATTTTAAATCTAACCTAGTGATTTTAATAGATTTTATTTTATGAAATGGATTGTTTTGTAAATTAAATAATTATGATTTAAATGGAAAAATGTATCTTAAATTATGACTTAACTTTATAATGGAAAGCTTGGTTTCAATTGGAAATGTGAAGTTTGACTTATTAAAAGAATATATTGTTTATGAAATGGGTATTTCAAATAAAGTGTTAAGTTATTTGTTAAAATAAATAAAAGTTAAGTAAATTAATGTATTTTGACTTGATAAATGAATTATAATTTAAATCGGATATTGGTTAAATAAATGTTATTTTATTAAAAATTATAAGTTAAGTAATATCCAAATAAATAATTTTGAAAAGTGAAATAAGTTTGATAAGTAAAATAATGGGAAAAGTTGAAGATATATTGTTTTAAACTGTTATAGTAAAAACTTATAATAGTATTTGTAGCATTTTTGAAATGCTATGGGTTTCAGGTAACATTCTATAAGTGCTACCGTTGCTGGAAATGAACTGTTTTTGAAATACTAATATATCTACTGCAGCAGTTTATAAGTGCTGCTATTTCTGAAATTAAACTAGGTTTTGAAATACTAAAATACTTACTGCAGAAGTTTATAAGTGCTGCTGTTTCTGAAACTAAACTGTTTTGAAATACTAATACCTACTGTAGCACATTATAAGTGCCGCTGTTTTGAATTTGACAATGTTTTTGAAATGTTAATATATTTACCGTAACACTTTATAAGTGCTGTTGTGGCTGAAATTTCAATGAACTTTGGAAATGAATATATTTTGGAAGATTTTGACATTGAATTTAAATGGTTTAAATGAATATGTTTTGAGGTGAAATATAAACCATTTTTGAAATTTATAAGTTAATACAATGTTTTTGAAATTGGTATAATTGAACGAATGAACTTAAAAATGCTACAACTTTGGTAATGAATATTATTTTAAGGGTGTTATGATTTTTCTAAATATTATGATTTCCAAATGATAACATTTTAAATTGATATGGTTTCAAAGTATTATGGTTTCAAAGGTGTTATAACTTTGAAAGTACTATGATTTTGGAAATGAATTTATTTGAAATAGTATTTAATTAAGAATTTTATTTGAATATTTTGATTTGCAATTGAAGATTTAAGAATATGGCTTTATAAAGCAGTTTTGGTTTAAGATGATTTAAGAAGGAATATTTCAAGTTTAAATAAATTGAAAGAAATATTCAGTGATGGGAAATTTGGGTTTATTCAAATGATATTTTGGTTTGAAGTATAAACTAGTTGAATATGATATTTTGGTCTTGAAGTATAAACTAGTTTTGAAATGGATATGATATTTGGTTTTGAAGTATAAATTATTTTAAAATAAATATCCATGGGTTATAATAACGATTGGTTGTTAAAGAGACCGGGATCGGATATGGACATACTCTCTGTCGATACTGAAAACCACTTTAACAACCGTGTACGCGGTGGAGATTCCAGAATGAAGTATGGTGGTGACGATCCTATTAAGGTATATACGTGGACCCGATTCCCGTGAGTTGGCATAAGGTGGCTAAAACATGAGCGATTGATGGGCCAATGAGGTAGCATCTCTGATCGGACACATTCCATCGATACCATTCTATTACTTTGTGATTGATTTGATGGCCATCCTCGATTTTTGATTTGGGAGTGTATTCCGAAGTGGGCGGTAGTGGCTGCTATGCGTTACCACCAGTCCGGATGCGTAATTGGTATATCTACCCTGGCATTGCCTAGTTGTGCTGTGTCACCTACCATAACGAGCTTTACTACGAGTTTGGTTTTGTGCCGTAGCCTGTGGAGTATTTAGGGTAGCCTCTCGATTTGGAGGTACGCTGATACTGGATAGACTACTGGGACTATTTATGTGGTAAGGTGGAAAATGTAAAGCTTTAACGCTATTTAAAAGTAAGTTTATTTTACTATTAGACATTATTATAATAGCGAATATTACTACATAGTAAATAGTTTAACGGATCCTTAGAGGATGGGCGGTCCCAAGCATCCTTTAAGTTACTTGTGCATTTTTATTACAGTTCACTTGAGTTGGTTTACATTGTATAAGTATGTATGTCCTGACTCGAGTGTTTGTGTTTTGCTTTACGCTCGGATCAGACTGAGTTGTACCAGTATTCGAGACCCACCTTTGGAGTTGGAGCTTCGCTTGGATCCATCTATTGATTCTTCTTTCAGTCATTCAGTTGATTCCAGTGATGTATTCAGATCTTGTATTTGACTATTGTATTGAGACATCTTTGTATTCATAAATTCTGATGTATCTTGTTTAACTCTGTTATATATAGTAGCTTCATGAACTACTATTCTTTTGTTTCCGCTGCATTATTGTTATATTACTGTGTCTGTGAGTCTGTGATTATTTATTTACTGTATATATTGAGTTTTGCCAAATTTTATTTACAATCTATTGTTTTGAATTATTCAAGTCCGACATGTGTGGATTTATTGTCGATTTGAATGGTTTAAAATAGTGGGTCGTTACAGTAGTTCTAATCTGGCTTCATATGAAATAACTTTAATTGCATTCAAAAAATAGATGATTAGCACTTTCATTAGTTAAGTTGCATAGGGAACAAAGTGAATAAGTATTTCTACCCCATTTATTGATTCTGTCCAAAGTTGACAATCTATTATTAATTGCGAAAATATACAGATAGCCATCTTTGGATTATTCACCTTGTTCCAGATGCATTTATGCCAATCAATAGTAGGCTGTTTATTTCTAATATGTTCCCAAGTTTTCTTAAAGGAAAACTTTCCTTTGCTGCTGGCTAACCACTCCCAATGATCACATTCTGCATTAGGATCTAAAGGAATATTAGTAATATTGTCTCTGTGTGGATGAGTAATTGGATGTAGATGAGGTTGCCATTGATTATTACTAATAATGACATCCACATTAGCATTAGCACCACCACAAATAACTAAATTATCACATCCCACTCTATTAATAAAAGAATCATTTTGAAACCAAGGGTCAAACCATAAACTAGTTTCATTACCAGATTTGAATTTTCTCTGAACTAAAGATTTTCCTATATCTCTGCATTTTAAGATTTGACTCCAAGCATTGGATTGATTATTTTTTGGTAAAGCTGTCCAAAAATTACCGTTTTTAAGATATGTGCATGTCATCCATTTAGTTCATAAAAAGTCAGCACTAATAAATCCCCAAAAAAGTTTAATTTGACATGTTAGACTAAGATCATTCAAATTTCTAATACCAAGGCCACCTTTTTTTTGGGGTCTGCATACTTTATTCCAACTAATTTTATGGTAGCCACCCCTCCATAGAAAATCAGCACACCTACTCTCAATTTTTTTTAATTGTAGCCACTGGGATATGATAAGTTTGAAACCAGTATAGAATAATGGCATACACAACAGTTTTTATAAGCTCAATTCTACCAGCAATAGATAGAAGCTTACAGGACCAGGTCTCCATTCTGCCTTTAATTTTTTCAATCAGATTAGAACAATCATTGTCCTTAATCTGATTGACTGATAAAGGGAGACCTAAATACTTAACGGGGAGATTACCTTCACCCACTTTAAGAACATCCAAAACCTCTTTTTTATACCTGCAATGCTTACTGAAATATGCTTTGCTTTTAAATTCATTAATTTGAAGTCCAGCATATTTGTACATATTCTCAAAAACTTCACTAATAACATCTGCATTATTTTTAGTGGCCTTAGAAAACAACATAAGGTCATCAGCATAAATAAGGTGAGTAATAGATGGTTGGACTCTATTGATTGGAGAAACATTATTTTTAATGGTTTCTATATCAATAAGAATAGAAAGATATTCCATAGCCATAGTAAAAAGATAGGGAGAAAGTGGATCACCCTGTCTAATACCCCTATTACTTTTGATAAAACCCTCAGTCTTACCTTGGTATAGAATAGAAACGGTGGGTGTATTAATACACTCAAAAATTAACTTACAGAATTTAGTAGGGAACCTCATACATTTCATAATATGAAATATGAAATTTCTGTTCACTTTATGATATGCTTTCTGTAAGTCAACTTTAAGACACATATTATCACCACTTTTATTATTAAAATTCCTGACCATTTCATGGGACAACAGAGAATTTTCATAGATAAGTCTACCAGGTATAAATGCACTTTGATTTTCAGAGATTAAAAAGGGAAGAAAAAGTTTTATCCTATTTCTCAAAATAGTAGCAATAATTTTGTAAATAAAATTACAACAAGAAATTGGTCTATAGTCTCCATTACAAGTGGGATTTTTATTTTTACGAATTAGAGTAATGAAGGTATGATTAAAACATTTAAGCAACTTCCCTTTGTCCAAAAATTCATTGACAACTCTTAATCTGGTCCTTGATATTTTCCCAGTGAGTTTTAAATTTTTTTGCATTAAAACCATCTGGGCCAGGGCTTTTATTATCAGCAGCATTAAAGATAATGGATTTGATTTCATCCTGACACACAGGAGCAAGTAAAATTTCTGCTGCATTATCATTCAACACATTTTTACAAATAATATCAGGAAAATCAATTTCAATAGAGTCAGAATAATATAAATGAGAATAAAAATCAATAGCTTCATTAACAATCCTATCATAATCATTAGTACAAGTACCCCTATTGTCAATAATATTTCCTATGTTATTAATGTGTTTTCTGCTACTCATTTTAGCATGAAAATTTTTAGTGCGGTCATCTCCCATAGTAAGCCAGTCCAGTTTAGCATTTTTCTTATAGTTAATTGTGTTAATATAAAGCTCATGAGAAAGTTTTTCCTGGTTTGAAAAGAATTTATCAATAATGTTAATATTACCAGGATTATCATCAGCAAGCTTTTGCAAAATTTTACCTTCCTCTCTCAACTTGTTTAGAATATTATTCTTATTACAGTTAACCTTATTCCAGTTTTTAATTCTATTTTTTGCATTTTTTAAAAACATATTAAACTGAAATTGGTAAGAACCAGTACAAGAGAAATTGAAACACTCTTTAATCATCTCATTGTATTCATTGTTAGACACCCACCCATTTTTAAATCTAAAAGGAGCAGCTTTATTATTATTATTCAGATTATGAAAAAAATTTATAAGTAAAGGGGTATGATCACTAGTGTATTGCATAATAGAAAAACAACCAAAATCTGGGAAAACATCACAAAAGTTTTTATTAATTAACACCCTATCAAGTTTACAATGGATATTCTTTTCTTTACCAGATTTCCAAGTGTATTTGTTTCTACTTATATTAGGTTCCATAAGACCAGTTTCAAGTAAAAATTTATTAAACTTATCTAATTTACTATGGGGGATTTTATTACCACCAAACTTCTCAGATGCATGGAAAACAGTATTAAAATCTCCCATAATAAGCCAAGGGAAATCATAACTTTGACTTAAGGCTTTTAACCTGTACCATAAACTATTTCTTTCATTTTCAAAATTGCTACCATAGATACTAGTAATTTGAATACAGAAACCACCAATATTTCTTAAATTCCAATCAATAAATTGAATATCCTTATTATAATTAACCATATCCCAAACATTAGAGTCCCAAACAACCAAAATTCTACCTTTGCTGCCACAATCATTGTTGTTGATAGATTTCCAATTACTGGAAAGTCTAAAACAGAATTTCTCAGTATTAGCATCATTCATCTTATTTTCAATAAGGGTAAAAATAGATGGCTTATAAATCCTAACCATATTCATAATATTAGTTTGTTTTACAGGGGAGTTCATACCCCTGACATTCCAAGCAATGATCGACATAATAAAATATATTAATATGATAGAGGAAAACATAAAAAAGGGTTTTAGATTGAACCCGATGCACTGAAACCCTTACCTTTCTTCTTTTTCTCTGTGTTTTTAGCTTTAAGCCTTGTAGTCATTTCATTCTAATATGGATTTTCTGATATGTATGTTTGCCTAAAAGCCTTCTTCTCTTTAATTTTACTCTTATTATTGCCAATTGCTTTAACCTTGGCAATATGTAATTCTGATATATGTTTTTCAGATTCATTCATAACAGAATCATCAATTGGTACATTGGCACCGTCTAGAATTCGAATGAGAGAGATGTCAAACTCCTCAGCATTGCGAGGCAAAGTTGAGTGGATGACACCCTGTCCTCAACTTCTGCATCATTTTCTGATGGAGGTTCACTCTCCATATCACTTTCTTGACTCTGGCTGGTTCTTTGATGAGGGATTTTGTTTATAACTGTACCATAATTGTCTGTAATTAAACATGGCTCTGAAATAGGAGGGGTTTCAGAGTTAAAGACCTTTTTATTATTATTTCCCTCCTCTGTACTATGTTGTATAGTATCATTCAAATTTTCTTTTCAACCATCTGAATGATGAACTTCCATGGCAAGGATCTGATCATCTTGATCAGTGAGCGACTTTGAGATTGTTTCTTGATCGAAGATGATACTTTCTTGGCTGATTCGATCAATGCTCCTTTGAATTCTTGGCTGATTTTGTAACTCTACATTGGAATTTGGTTCTTGAGATGTCTCAACCGAATTATTTTCTTGAACTTAAGAATTTTCTCTGTCTTGATTATTGGTTTTTGGTATCCATATTTGTTTCGGATTACATTGTTCTCTAGTGTGATCGAAACATTTACAGATACTACACTTCGGTGGAACCCATTCGTATTCATTTTTTTGAGTAATATTTTCACCGTTGTAAAGTGTAAGATTGATTTCTTGAGGAAGTTCATCATTTGCAGACACTTCCATAAGAAGGCGAGCGTAATTCAACCTCATCTTCATGGTTGTGGCTGCATCCATTTTTATGGGTTTTCCAATTTTGCTACCACACTCCTAAAGCTTCTACCAACAAGACCGATCAATCAAAAACCTCGTCTGAACAAGGCGGGGGCTGGGGGTTATAAGTAATAAGTTGATTAATGACAATTCTTTGCAGATGTCCGCACCTATTTGGTTGATGTAATATTTGTGTTTGGATTTCTGTGATCTAATTTTTACTATCTCTACAATACTGCACAGGAGCCTTTCATTTCTTGGTTCGTTCGAACCAAAGATTCGATTGTTTCGCTCCTTCCAAATGTTCCACACGCAGGTTGAAATGGCTATGCTAGCAATGTCATTACTTCTGCAGTTGTATTTGAAATTAGTTGTAATATTATTTATTTCAAAATATAATGTAATATTATCTGAACGAATAGCTGGCCATTTCAATTTCAACCTGCACCATTTCCAAATGTAAATAGAAAACTTACATTGGAAGGACAAATGAAGCTGTCTTTGCTTAGCATTATATTAGAAATAGCTTTGTAGAGACATACTTCCATTTTGGGATAGTGGATGTTGTCTAAACGAATTTAGCCCATCACACCTTGGCAAATTTGTTTGTAATTTCATTCTAGATTAATTTAAAATAGTATTTCCCATTGTGATTCAAATTCCACGTCCAATAGTCTTCATGTATATCCTCGTAAAATTTTATCGTATGAATATTATCTCTGAGCACCCATAGAAAGCTGAACTTATTTACTTGTCAAACTCCTTCGTTTAAGATGTCTTCCACTATTAACTTTCTACCCCTGACCCGAAATAACGTGTCTAGCCCTAATCTTTCAACTGGACTACTACCTAGATCCATTGGTCGAACCACAGAGACGTAGTTTTCCTATCCACTATTCTTCTATCAAGAATTTTACTACATCTTTTCTAATTTCGAGGAGATACTTCCATGTTCCCCAGTCATCGTTCCTTGCACTTATATCCCAAAAGGACCGGTCTTTGATGTATTTGTGGTGTATCCATTTAGCCAAAATTCCCTCTTTGTTTATAACTCTCGAGACGAGTTTGATACCCATAAACTTGTTGATCTTCTCAAAATTTCTTAAACTCAAACCTCCTTCTGATTTCTACTTACAAACCATCTTCATGGAATTTTATTCATCTTACCTTTCCATAGAAGATTTGAACATATTCTTATCACTTCAATGATGGTGGCTTTCGGGATGAGAAACGCTTGCATCCAAAACTGATAGATTGGGTATATAGTGGATTTCAGCAACTCCAATTTACCCGCAAGACTGGGCAGTCAACTCTCCCATCCTTGAATCTTATTCTTATTTTCACTAGCATGTTATCAAAATTTCAATCCCTTAAGTTAGAACTCGAAAGTGGAATCCCTAAGTGTTTGATAGGCAAATTTCCTTCCTTTATCCCCGGGATGTAACTTATCTCGGTTTTGTTCACACAACCCCCTCTGAAAAAAACATTGGATTTTTGGCAATTCAACTTTAAGCCTATACGTCTGCCTTTCTTGATAAATATGTCTCTAATTGATCTAGCACTTTCGACATCCGCTCTCATGAAAATGATAATATCATCAAAATACGTAATATGAGTATTATCAGCCCTATCTTATGCTTTATAGGCGGGTCTAAGATTCCCCCTCTTGATCGCCT
The DNA here is from genome assembly GCA_030737815.1 of Allium fistulosum. NCBI lineage: Eukaryota > Viridiplantae > Streptophyta > Magnoliopsida > Asparagales > Amaryllidaceae > Allium > Allium fistulosum. The sequence goes on from CM060905.1 coordinate 160,451,578, forward strand.
CGTCCTTGAGAAGTGTGAAAAATTAAATCACTATAGAAAACAGGAATGCGATAATGGATCACCTTGTCTTAACACTCAAGTGCTACCAAGATATCCATGAACTCTCCTTAGTCATTGATAGAAAATCAAGGCAGGCTTACCATCTCTTTGATTAATTTAATCCATTTTTCTGTAAATCTCATCGTAAGCATCATGTGCACTATAAAATCTCCATTTACCGAGTCATACGCTTTCTTGATATCCACTTTTATGCACATAGTTCTATTGGAATCCCTTCTGAATCCTCTAACTATCTCATGCACTACTAGTATCCCATCTCCAATATTCCTGATCCCTTGAATAAACGCACATTGATTGTCCAAAATAAGTTGCTCCAGAAATCATTTCATTCTATCACAAAACACTTTTGCTAATTTTGTAAACCATATTACAACACACTACACCAAATCAGTCATTTTGTAACACTTATTTTTTAGAATTTATAACGGTTATTACTATTACAAAATAGCAACAATTATTACTGTTGGTACAGTTTTGTAATGGTTATAATTGTTATAATATTTTTTGATGGTGTAATTAAGATGAAGTAATTGGGGTAAATATGTAATTTTGGTAACTTCCTCATTTCTAACCCATCGTTGTTCATTTCCTCATCTAAATCTAGGGTTTAATCTTTCACATCGAAATCAAAATCCAGAACTAGCTACACGCCATAACTACCATTATCATCGTCCATAATAGAAATCAAAATCAACCATGCCATCACCATAAACATCCTCCTACTCTAAATATGCCACGCATCATTGTCCATCAAACCCTAAAACAGCCCTCTAATCTCTTACCTGGGCCCACCGTATCCCTATAATCTTCACCGAACATTGCCACCTTACTCTGATCCCAACCCCATAGCATGCTCGTGGAGTGGTGGTCCAGCCTCATCATGGACGACACCTTTGAATCCAAACTTCTCTCAAACTTAGGTAGAGATCCAGATGATCTCGTGGTGAAGGAGGAGATGTACAGCGTGTTTCGAGTGATGGGGGTGAAGGAGCAGTTGAAGGCGACAGGGATCAAAGAGGTGATTTTTAAACTATTTTCTAGTAAATTACTTATGAATTTCTCTACCTTCACTTGACAAATTAGTCGATGTATGCTATAGTTTAACCAGTATTCATAGTTTGCAATATAAATTGCATTTTTGTAAATAAACATACATACTCATACTTTTCAATAAAAATTCAAGTCGACGGTTTACAAACCTTTTATTTTCTAAACATAATATAAATACTTTGTCCAGGAGAAACCATAGCCAGTATTCAAAAGCAGTAAATTATATGAAAACCGTCTTGGCAAAAACTGGCAAAATTTACTTTATTTAAATTTGATATTACATATATAAGTAGGCTCAAAAGATGACGATGAAATGATCATATATCATCGTTAACTACAAAAGTCCAATTACAATTTTAGCTCTACTAGGACATCTTCGTTCATTTTCAGTACTTTCTAAACTAGTTCCCCTTTTATGGTATCTTCGAATACTACTAATTCACCCCTTCCGTTTATCCAGTTAACTGCAGCTAGTTTCTTGTTTGAGCAGAAGTTGCATGTTTCATGTAGATGTTGTTTGTTCCTGGTAGAATTTATGTGTGCATATATATGGGATAAAAAGAAGGATTTGTATATATTTGATTATTCCTGCATTTCATAAGTAGAATTTGTAAAAAGTTGGTGTATTCGTTAACCATATGGTGGTATGCATTTTTCTTCTTCATTTTTTCATGATTTCTATTTCTACACCTTCAATTTCAGATGCATATGAAGATGATTAAGGGAGGAACGATCCCAAATCACTCTGGATAGATCTGATGGGTCCACCTGCGCATAAGAAAAGGTATTCCAGGTTTTGGGGCGGATATTTTCGGATCTACACCTATAAATAGCGGTCCTATGGCAACTAAAAGGGGATCTTCCTCTGCTCTTTACTCCGAAACTCTGCTATTTTGTTCATTGATGTTCAAAGGCTTGTAATTGTAATCTCAATACAAAAGGAATAAAATTACAATTGTAATCTCAATTCAAAGTGGACGTAGGCCGGAGATAGACGAACCACTATAAAACTTGTGTTCTTTCTTGTTCTCTTCCATTTTAATTTTGCTATTTATTCTTTTTTATTCTCTACTTTATCTAGATCTGAGATCCATGTTGGAATATTGTGGATCTGTGTATATACACTGGTGCTTTCACTACTTCTGGGGTTTGTGACCATTTTTGGTGCAAACACTTTGGTGCTTTCACTGAGAAGGACTAGCACCCGCTACACCAGACTTGGAGTTTAGATTTGGAAAGCTAAAAGATCAGATCTAGAAGTAACCATGGCCAAGCAATCAACAAGGAGACAGAGAACGGAAAGGAGTCATCATGTAGGAAGTCAGGAGGCTTCCTCAGGAGCTAATCAGGCCTCAATCTTCATCACTAGAGACGAGATAGAGACGATGCTGAAAAGGCAAGAGGACATGATACAGAACCTTCTTCGACAGGTTGGACAAGCTGGAGTGCAAAGCCAAGGGAATGGAATTGTAGGGAATGTTGGAAATGAAGATCATGAAGCTGGAGCAGCAGAAGTAGAGACAGTTTAGAATCAGGACAGAGAAAACGCAGCAAACATGTTGCAGGACAGAGTAGGACCATCGTGAACAGCTCCTATACTTGGGGGCATACCCCTGAATCATGTTGTCTAAATTCCAGGAAGGATACCAGGCGGCGCTGTGCAGTTTGGAATTGATCGGGATATGAACGCTCATCCAGAAGGACCGGCTTCACGATTCCCTCGTGGACTCGGGGGGTAGGTTGGAGACAACAGTCAGAGGCTACCGCATGATGACAACGACAGATTAGCAGACGTGATCAGACGGGCTATGAGGGGGGGATTGGTGAATAGAGACTTGGAGGATTTGAATAAGAGTCCCTTTGCTCCTACAATCAGGCAAGCTAGGAACCCATCGAATTTCAGACTACCAACGCTGGAGATATACGATGGGAGAATAGATCCTGCTGTTTATTTGACAAGGTACATGAGACACATGGAAGTGCTGGGGGGCATCGGAGGAAGTCATGGTGCGGTGCTTCCCTTTATATTTGATGGATATAACAGCATTATGGTTCAGGCAGCTGGAGAGTGGCTCTATTGGTGCATGGACAGAGCTGATCGAGAGGTTTATGAGGCAATTTCGGGTCCACATAGTCAGACCCAAGAACGTGATGACTTTGACATCGATGAAACAATGGAAGGGAGAGTAGCTTAGGGACTTCTTAACTAGATTCAATGCGGCAGTGGCTTCGGTGGATCGGCCTGATCCGTCGATGGTTTTGATGGCGGTAGTCTCGAGAATTGCAGATAATTCGGATTTCAAGATATCGTTAGAATGGGATCCACAGATGGATCTTGGGGAGTTCTACCATGAAGCAGAAAGATTTCTAAGGCAGGAAGATGCATAGGCTGAGAGAGAGGGGAGAGAGGTTGAAGCTTATGCGGTAAAAGGTGGAGGCCCACCCAGGGAGGATTCAAACAAGGACGATCGAGGCAAAAGGAAAATGAATGATAATGGCAACACTTTGAAAAGGCAATGGAGGGAATCAAAATTTTCTTCTTACATGGATTTAACTGAAACTCTGGAAAGGATTTACTTGGATACTCGAGGGCGCCTCCAGTATTGAAGGCCGGCAAAAAGGGAACCATATGAATACGAGCGGGCATCGGGAAAGCATTGCCTATTCCATGAGCTGGATGGGCACGACACGAAAGATTGCAGACATTTGAAGGATATCATGCAGGAGCATGTGAGGAACGGTCATTTGCAATAATACATAAGGAATCGAGCTATGGCAGTGGAACAGGAGCGACCACCGCCCACCTCGAACGAAGATGGCACTGAATCTAGGCATCGTCAGCTTGTTATCAACTGAATGGATTTATGGCTTTGAATAAGTAATAGAACTCGAAGTAATATGGCTAAGTCACTTACACATGTACGGGATCAAGGACGGTCCCTAGGCATGCTTTGAGATGATGAAAAACCGTGATGCTCGAGTCTATGAAATCTTGTTTTCTTTCTGTTTTTCTGCAAACTTTGGTTTCTTCCTTGGTTGTACGAACATTTGTTTAGTTTTTCCTGGTTGTACAGACTTTTATTTTGTTGATTGGACTTTGTGATGATTGGATTTGGATTAATATAATAAATAATACAGGTCACGCGATTACGGTCCCGACCGGAGAGATGAGGTAGTGATCGCTAGTTACAAGTCCCTTCGCCGGAAAGCGATGGAATGGACTCGAACACAATATAAAAGTCCTCGATCGGAGAGTCGAGGCCGGAGAATATAAAAGTCCTTGACCGGAGAGTCGAGGCCGGAGAAAATAAAAGTCCTCGACTGGAGAGTCGAGGTCGGAGAATATACAAGTCCTCGACCGAAGAGTCGAGGCCGTAGAATATAGGTCCTTGACCGGAGAGTTGAGGCCGAAATAGGATAAAATGACCTAGAGAGGTCATGGATTCGGTTATTGGTCATTGGATACGGATGGATTAAGACTCGGTTGATAGGTTTGGATGGCTATGGAACTTGCTCTGGATTTGGTTACTGGATTTCGAATTGGATATCGACTTGGAATAGTCGTGGATTTGGATAAGGATATGGCTATAGCACTTGGATAGAATGGCTTGGCAATGGATTGGATTATGGATCGGGTGGTATGGCTATGGATGGAATATGGACTTTGAGCTATTCAAAGCACGCTTTCTTACCACAAGGCATGTTTTGGGGGGGCAAATGTTACCCCACCTTTTGGACAAAGCCAGGACATCGACAAATTGGATAAAAAAGGATGGATATCAAGGTTTGGAGATCGATAGGAAAACATGGCTATGATCGATACCGCCAAAATTTGACCGAGCTCCAATCAAGATGGGATCAATAGGGAACGATGAACAAGGTTTGTAGAGGTTACATTTCAAATTTCAGGTCAATCGGAGTTCGTATGCTCGAGTTATGGATGGATCAAGGTTCATGAAAATTCAGTTCGTATCGATACTTTCGTATCGATCGAGATGGAATTGGCTATTTACACTAGATCGATGGTTTCGTATCGATCCATATGGATATGGATAAGGGAAATGCACTTGGCACCTCACTTTGGACCGATGGATTTCATATCGATGCAACTTGGATCGATTGAATGGATACGGCAAGGCATGCCACGTATCGATCAAAGCTTGGATCGATACGAAGGGAGCAGGACTTGGATGGATACGAAGTCATATGATTTCAATAGGATGCTCGAGATCGATGCAAAAGTAGGAATGGAGCATGGACACGAGGCGACAGTTGAAGGAGTTTGGGATGGCATTTCGTATCGATCCTTCATTGATAGATACGAATTGATGAAACCAAATTGATGGATACGAACAAAGGCACATGTGATGGATACGAACAGAGAAAGGCTGGACTGATACGAAGATGGGCACAGAAGATCGATATGAAGAAGGTGAGCAGTGATCGATACGAAGAGAGGAATGGATACGAAAGTTATCAGATGGATGGATACGAAGCATGGATACAAAGTAGTGGAGCCGGTCAAGTGATGGAGCACTCAACATGGATCAAAGCGTGGAACTCGGATCGATGCGAAGGCCACGGCTATGGATATAGGGATAAAATGGATACAGAGGTGATCGAGGTGAGCTGATCGATATGAATCATTCAGCCTTCATGCAAACTCAATTTTGGATCGATCGTAACTCTTACTCTACAACTCCAAATGCTATGAAATTTTCACAGAAGCTTCCTTATACACTCAAGAATGTTCATGATCGATCTCGACTCAATTGAGCTAATTTTGGATCAGTACGAATTGTACCTGGATCGATCTGCTGGGTCCACCTGTGCATGAGAAAAGGTATTCTTGGTTTTGGGGCGGATATTTTTGGATCTACACCTGCAAATAGCGGTCCTGTGGCAACTAAAAGGGGATCTTCCACTGCTTTTTACGCCGAAACTCTACTATTTTTTTCATTGATGTTCAAAGGCTTGTAATTGTAATCTCAATACAAAAGGAATAGAAAGAGTCAATTCAAAGTGGACGTAGGCCGGAGATAGCCGAACCACTATAAATCTTGTGTTCTTTCTTGCTCTCTTCCATTTTAATTTTGCTATTTCTTTAATTTTATTCTCTACTTTATTTAGATCTAAGATATGTGTTGGAATATTGTGGATCTGTGTATATACACTGGTGCTTTCACTGCTTCCGGGATTTGTGACCATTTTTGGCGCAAAAAAATTCTGATGTTTATTATCACTTCACCAATTAAGTTTACATCCATTTCTATTCAAATTCAATTTCAGTTTCTATTTAACTCAATTTATCTCCATATTTTAAATATTGAATTTTATCAACCATATCCCATACCATATTTAATTCACTAATTATTTTAATTAGTTCCATCCACCAATTCGTTTCAAATCTCAATCAAATTTTATTTACAAACTTTATTTTATTTAGTCCAACTTAGGCTAAATTTCCAAATCCCATTATAATTAACTTAATTCTAAGTTAAATTTCATTCCACAGTTAAATTATAAATTTTTACCTTCTTGCATTCATATTCAACACTTTTAAACATTGTTTTACTTACAATTTACCAATTCTTATAAGTTATCAACTTATTCTCTCATATTTCCAAATAAACATTTCAGATCAAAAATCCCAGAGTTTACACACTTTGTTCTAAGTGTTTCAAGTCATTTTTGAAATCATATATATACATATATCTCACTTATATATATCAAATCCAAAAAATTTAAGCTTCTTAAAATAAAAAACTTGTTTATCAAAACAAGACTCCAATAACAAATCATTACGGTAGGAATCCATCCCTCAGAAACTCGAAAATGAACACTGATGATGTCGCGATCATCATCGGAATTATTTTCCAGCGATTGAAGTGAGTTCAGTGCTTTTATTTCCTTTAAAAACCATTTTAAAAATATTTCAATTCATAAATATTCTCCAAATAATATCACTATTATTTTCCAAGACTTTGAAAAACATTTCAAAACCAACGGGAATTAAATTCCCAAATTCCCAACCTTCAAACCCTTTTAAAAAATCATATTTAAATATACTTCTGGAATTTCATTCCATTTCATATTATAAATCACATTTACACAATCACATTTACATAATTCCATTTCGTTATATAAAATTATTTCTTAACTTTTGACTATAATATCAACTTTTATTCAATTACCACAACAACAAATGATAATAGTTTAATATTATCATTTCCTAACAACCAAGCACACCATGTATATAACATAATAATTTCCGAAAAATTATTCCTTTATACATAAAATATAATCAGGGTAAAATTATTTCATTTACCCAATTCCAAAACAATACTATGTCGAATTGCTCTGTTCAAGAGTTTAGAGATTCCTATCAATAACGTTAATTACTCGTATTGACCAGAATCCATAAGCCACTCAACAAATCAACTAACACAATATAAAACATTTTATATTCACTAACAAATACATGCTCATATCTATTAATACACTTAAACTTATTCTAGGGTACTACTGACCCTATCTCTAACGAGTTACCCCATCAAAGCCAAGGTTCTCGCTTAACCTTCAGCTCTGATACCAAATGTAACAAACGAAATTTTCGACCCTCTAAAATCAACTCTAATACGTCCACTGTATTATATGCCAAGCAATCGAATGCCAGGAAACCCGATAGTTAGAGGAAAAGAAAAGGAAGAGGTAGAAGAAAAGAGAACAACAACACAAAATCTCACAATCGCAGCGGAACAATATATAATAAATAATAACATGTCTTTATACAAAAAAAGCTATAACTGTTATTTATACATACCATTATTAGAGTACAACAAACCAACAACTCAACACTGGACAGTTATAATAACTTGTCCTCACTAGTGCTGACTATACAGCCCAACACACACAGCGGAATATAACCAAGTACATGGAATATGTCTCTGTCATCCAACTCGTCTCCTGAGCTCCATAGCACCTAACCTGAATCTGTTATACTCGGTCTGACCCGAGCATTACAATAAAATAACACTCGAGTCAGTCTGGAAAACCAACGTGAGAAAACACACTCAATTTGAGTTATTAAAGTTATCAAAATCCTTTGAAAGACAAAGGTATCTCGTAAGACCACGTCACACATAAACACGACGGGCTTTTCCCTTACGATAACCAAAACATTTTATACCAAAGTCATCTGATATTATAATAGTGTCTATAGAAAATAAACTAGAAAATAGCTGAAATGCTTGCATCTCACGTTCCAGCATAGTTGGGTACAATCAAAACTGTACAAGCTCGTAGTGGATATTGGATTCCATACAATGATTAGGCACTGGGGTACCACCTATCACAATACACGTTTAGAAAAATGTACCGAGGACCTCGCCGGGATCCCTTACAACAGAAGTCCGGCCCTATCCCTAACCTGGATAGAACCGAATATGTTATCACCCCGGGTGTTCCCACCCTTATCGAGAGCTCTTTTTCCATGCACCACCGTATCCATAATTAATAATATATTTGAGGGTATCTAGAAAGGTGATAACATACCCTAATTGGGTGCGACCACTTAGCCTTGCTGCATCTCCCCTGATTTTCAGTCATTCTGGTTGATGAGGCTTGAGGCTATGATTGCCTTTCAAGAACAATTTCACTTAGAATGCTCATCGTCCTACAATGACGATGTTTTGATAGCATTCGTCCATACAAGTTGTCCTAGGTATGGACAAACCAAATCACTGTCTTCACCATTTTCACGATATCCATTCGTAACGCTCAAATCGGATCGAAGTGGTTTTCAGATAATAAAATCCGATCTCGGTCCTTCGAAACGATCAACGATATTGGCCAATATTTGATAGTTGGTTATTTAACTATCAATATAACATCCCTAAGTAGTCACTAGGCCCATATTATAATTTTCCAAAATTTATTTTCAAAATATCTTTATAAGATAATAATTCAAATCCCTTCCAAATTTTCAATATTTGAGACAACTCAAATACTTATATCCATATCAGGATATTTCAAACCATCTCTTATTTCAACACTTAGAAGAAAATATTTAAAAATATATTTTTCTATACCCATTACTTTTCAACACTTAGGAAATTTCCATTTATTTCTCTTTTCTCAAAACCCTTCACAGTTTATATTGTAAATTCCTTAACTCGTTTATAACGAATTCTATAAGTTTCGGGGTTCCTTAATTAAATCTCTTTATTCAAATGTATATACTTACCCCACCGAAATAAGTATATACACAAACCATTCCCTTTAAAAATAGTTGAAAACTTTTTAAAATAGATATGGAAAGCACCATGCGGTATCAACCATGGATTCACAGCTCAATGATTACGTCTCTATTCCAGAGAAATCCAAATTTAACTGCAGTCAATCTCTGTCTCCGATTTCCGCCATGAAAGTATACCAATACTTTCCGAAAACTTTATTTAATAATTAAATATACTTTTAAACCATTAAAATAATTACATAACTTTGAGACAATAATAAATTCTGGTTTATTTATAAAATTCTAATCGAGTTACAAGACTTGTTTGTAAAACTTATAATTCATTTTGACAATTTAAAAACATTAAATATAACTAACTTTCTGAATTTTTTTTTATGCTGATAGCATCTTTAAATTACCTAGTTTAAAAATTAAAAATCCTCTTTTTAAAAAAAACTCAACTACTCGACAAAATATTTTTTTTTTCAGTCCAATGTAACCAATCTAATATTTATAAATATCTCTTGATCTATCACCAATCGATTTACGTTACCAATTTCATAAATCCCTTTTTAACATTTCCAAAAGTAAAACTTATCATTTCTTTTTGAACTGATTTACCCATCTCATTATAAATTCTTACCATGAGTTTATATCTTCAATTTATCAACTGATAATCATTTCACTTTATCTATAAACATTGTTTATAAATCCCATAGTCTCATTTCCAGTTTACAACGGTTTCACATCACTTAAATCCATTATAAATCGATTTCTAAATTAAATTCCATTTATAAATCAATTTCTTAAATAACCCAAACTATTTTCCAAAACCAACCAAATCTCGATTCTACTTCCATTTCGAAATTTAGACATCTTATTTAAGATCCAGTATAACCAATTTTATATTTATTTGCAAATTCCCTGTTTTTCTCTTCTAATCGATTAAAAGTCTCAATTTTTTTAAAACCTTTTATATTTAAACAAGTTTCACTTAATAATTATTATTTAAAATCCTTTATATTCCTTATTCCAAAATCTCTATTTACAATATTCGGAAATAGTTAAGTACAAATTTAAGGTCAAACCATTTGTTTTATCCAACCCAATCCCTTTTAACGAATCCAAAACTCTATATAAATATCTCACTTCTAAAATCCTTTTTTAAATCTCTTTTCAAATTCAACATATATATTTACGGTATTTTTAAAATACCGAAATCTAGGCCACAGCCACCATAGCATCCAATAAATTCAAATCACACTAGAATCTACCACAAATTATTTAAACATATCATATATCAATATATATGAAATTAAATTCAATATTTTTGAGGAATCCAGTTGGATCCCTCCAACCTATTTCCCTACAACCACAGATGTTAGTACAAGATAAAAATACCAATCCCGCTTCGAGGCGGGATATCGTGGCAAAATAGGGTCATCCTCTATTAGGTGGGGCGCATAGAGTCTCATCCGCTTAAATATGCAGGAATATCAATCCAACTACTGATATATATACTACTATATATACATACATCCAAATTGATAATAATTATTAAATTCAACCAGGCATCCAATAATTAATTTTAATCATTTAAAATAAGTTGCAGTAATCCAAATGAGTGAGATTTACTCACTTTGATTTTTATTGTCGCTTTCAATCTCTAGTTCGTCTAAAATCAAACAGGCGTTTGATTTTAATGCGAAATTCCAATAGCCCAGATCTCGACCAAATCAGTTCCATATCCTAGATCTCTCAGATACGAACGTCATGCAATTCATTTCGTTTAATTCTGACAACATACGAAGGAAATACAATATCTTTAAGAAAAATGGTTAATATAAATTAATTACTAACTTAATTACAACTTAGCAAATATAAGCCTTATTGTTCTAAAGCTCGGCCCAAGAAAAAGAGCACAGTCCTCTTTCCAAGACATGATCGCAGCCCATCATCATATTATTTTTTCTTGCATGGCCCAATGCCCAGACCTTTCTCCTCTTCTTTGAAACGCCTGTGCACGCAAACAACACCCAATGGCCGTGCACGCAAAAGAGTGACACCAAGATCCTCTCCACGAAATCAAGGTTTGACTTCACCAACGGCTTTCCCGCGTCGATCTCCATCTGACCACATCAAACATGTCGAGCTCGAGGCCACCAGGCAAAACGCGTCCGTGCCTCCTCCACGCATACAGTAAAATGTCGCACCCTTTATTTCTCCACCGAGCTCCTCCAAAACAACCACCAAGGTGCTAAACAACCACTCGATCAAGAATCCATGCTCCAAAATCCACCTCGATGCCCAAAGCTCTTCAAATCCTAAACCCTAGTTAATGCCTCACCCACGAACCCACTCTCGATCACCCCAAAAGACGTCGCACTCAACAAAACCACCACCAGATCTAAGCATAAGCTAAAACAAGATTTTTAAAATCATTTTCATATTTTTACATGGTGTAAATTATGATATTTTAATTTTTAAAATTTGGTTTTCCTTTTTTTTCTAACTGTTCGGTTGCGTGTATTATAAAGGAGAGGGAGACGTGTTTTAAACGGCACCGTAGGTAGTAGGGTGGTTGGGAAAAGAAAGAAAGGAAGTTGATGTGAATATGGTCAGGTCAATATATATATATATATATATATATATATATATAAAATTTCAAATTGTCTCGATTACGTAACTTAAAATTTCGAACACCTAACGAGGCGTGCCATTAGGCGTTCATAATGTTATAACCCTATTCCGAATGTAATGGAAAAGGTTTCGAGCCCTAATTCGATCGTATGGAGAAGATAGCTTTTTGAACCCAATTCTTATATTGAATTTTGGATATTAATTTCAACGCGTTTATATCCCGTATGACCAAACGATAACTCTAAATGCTACGAAATTGAAATCCGATAATAATACACTATTACGGATCCAATGGAACTGGTTTCGTCGAATTTCGAGACTATGTCCCAGAAGGCTATTTTTATATATTAATTTAAACGAGATATTTTTAAAATCGTGCACACTTTTAAATTCAATTTAAAAGTTCTATTACCTTTATACTTATTAATATAAATTTAATAAGCCTTTAAATTATTTTTATCAAGCTTAAAACTCAAGATTCAATGTTTTAACAAATTTCCAATTATTAATTCAGCAATTAAATTATCCAATATTTTGTTATATCTGAAATTCAAGTTATTAAATCTGTAAAATTACTTTTAAATATTTAAAATCAATTAAATATTCTAATTTCAATTAACCAAAATTCTGGGTCGATATAGTTATGAAGATTTATGCCACGCTAAATCTCTTTTATATACGGTATTTTGGTGGAAAATATATGGTAACGGTTATAAGCGTTACAAAATATGTCCTTTGTCACGGTAATAAGTGTTGGTAATTTTGGTATTTACCTATGTGTGTAAGGAATTTCCAATGGTTATAACCGTTTGAAATATGGAAATTCCCAACGGTTATAACCGTTGGAAATATGGAAATTCCTAATGGTTATAACCGTTGGAAAATGTGTTGCAAAATTTATCACGTACATATTACCAACGGTTATAACCGTTGGAAAATTGATTTGCAATGGTTATGACTGTTACGAAATGTCAATTCTAGTGTTGTGACACGAAATCAGTCTAAAGTCTTGCATTAATCTAGCATTCTTTGATTTAGGTATCAGACATACCACTATGTGGTTGCTTGCCTTCAATATTTTCCCCTTGTCACACACATCCTGAACCATATCTACTACTTCCTTCTTGATCACGTCCCAATGGATTTTGAAATTTTTTGAGTTAAACCTATCGCGCCTGAAGTAGTGCTGTCTTTCACTGAGAAAACAACTTCTTTTATTTCCTTCTCATTAAAATTTTCATTTAGAACATTTGGACCATATTAAGAAATTAGGAATTCACATTTTGTGAGTGGAAGAGCGGATTGTCTCTTTACTCGATTAAATAATTTGTTATACTATGTAATAGCTTCTTGAATGAACACTTGTTTATCAACATATACTATTCCATCAAAAGACAACAGACTACTTCCACAATGATGTGCCCTCTATTTATCATTTTGGTATAAAAGAACGTTGCCGCATCATCCCTGTATAACAAACAATCACATTTTGACTTTTGCTTGTTGTCCACAACCTCTTAATACATTACATTTTGAAGATTCTCTTTCATTATCTTTAGTTTCCAAGCAGATTATTCACATTCACTCGCGTCTAGAGTTTTCTGAACCTTCGTACATTCCGACCTAATAAATTCCACTTCTTTCATTATGTTATTTTGTTCCTATGCCACCTCCTTAGGCCTTCCTTCACTCCACTTAATTTTGTGTATAGGATGTATATCAGGTTGCCATTTCTTTCCCAATTCCAACCTTCATTAAAAACTATCTGATATTCGTTGCAAAAGTGCCAGTAGTTTCTGTAACAGAAGGTTCTACCAGACTTTTCATCTTGGAGGCTCAATTTAACTTGTGTGGAGCAATGATCACTGCAACCATGAGCTAAGAACTCATAGTCAGTTTTGTTGATATTTTGGTTCCAAAGGATGTTTGTAATCACTCTATCAATACGAGTAAGGATATTTTTACTCGGTCCAAATCACTAAGAAAACTGAAATCCATGCATTTTTGCTCTTAACTCGCTCCTATTCTACCTGAAAACTATCAATTTCCATCCTTTTACTGAAAGGCACTCTATTACTCTCTCTCTCTTTTCTTCCCAATGTCTAATGCAATTAAAATAACCCAAAAGCAGCTACGGGTGTATAATTGTGATGCATCCTCTATTAGTACCTTAAGAACTGGTTTTGATGATACCAACCATATAACATTATATAAAATATAGATGCCAATGTTTTTATAAAGTTATATCAGTATATAGTGTAGGATATTAGATGAGTATTGACTAAGAACACTGTACAATATCAAGAGAAGATTCAAGAGGCAAATATAGAGATTCAAGAGTTAGAGACTGAAGACTCATGAGTATTGAAGAACTCAAGGTTTTCCAAATATGTTATGGAGTCTTAGGATTTTTTGTTAAACGCTGATAGCACTTTTTCGAGATCTCTCTCTGTTTCTCCTTTTCAAATGATTTTCAAATATCTTAAAAATAGTGTTAAAAGATTTCTTGTTTTCAAAATAATTTTTCAAAATAGCTTTCAAATTAATTCTGTCTTTTGATTTTATAATATTTTAAGTTTTTAATTATTTTTAATTTACTTTAAATATTATACTTTTTTTATAATTTTAGTTTTTAAAGATTTCCAAATATTTATAAGTTTATTATAATATTTTTTATTACTTCGATTTCAAATATATTCACTTTTACTTTATATATATTATTTTCAAAAGAAATTCATATTTAAAACCTTAATATATTTATATAAAGTTTTCTTAAGTTTTGATATGATAAACTATGTATAAACTATGTTTAAATGATTTTACAAAGTATCAAAAATTTTCACAAACTTTGATATTTTCAAAATAATTTTTATAAAGCATTTTTCAATTGTGTGAAGGATATGTCGACATATCCATTTCCTATATGTCGACATAGTGACCGTAATTTTCAAAATTCAAATTTTGAATGAAAGTGTCTTTTCGTCGTATCTCTTCGCGAATGGGCATGACTGTTGTTTCTCTATAAATGGGGGTTAAACCAACAAATTTTTGTTAACTACTTTCTCATATTTTCTCTCCTCTTTCATTCTCTTGAATTCTAAAAGAAAATCTACTCAATGTATTCTCAAATTTAACCAGAATCAAATTCAAACTCCACTGATTTGATTCTCTATTGATTACTCTCTGATCCCTCTCACTCTCTCACTCAAATAAGATCAAAGTGCTATTCAAGAGGTTATAGGATCATTTGTAATCAAGATCAACTATCTGAGTCTATAAAACTTTATCAAATCATACTCGTATATTAGTGGGTGAGATTATAGCCCATGTAAATCAATTGGGCGTGTTTAGTAGCTCGAAAATATAGTAGTTATGCTTGTGGCCCGTGTAAATCAAGTGACTCTACCCAGAGGTCAGAAAGTCTGGTGGATGGTCTTGTTGCCTTGAAATCGAGATTGTTTTTGCTTTTCTATTTGAAAGGAAATATGTACAAGGAATTGTACAGGACTGGATGTAGAGTAACTTTGAACCAGTATAAAATCCTGATGTGTTCTTTCCTTTTTACTTTTACTGCATTTATATTTATCTATGCTTGAATCTGTGATTGTTAATTGCATTGTTTAAACTATAATCTTAAAAGAATTCAAAAAGATTCACAAAAATTATAAAACACTATTCACCCCCTTAATAGTGTTAAATTAGCCTTAAGATCTATCTTCCGCAAAACTAACATTTGGTATCAGAGTGTTGGTTCAAAATTTAGTAAATTGAGTTTTGAAAAGTTTTAATGGCAAGAGATATTGATAATATTTTTAACACTATTTCTGAAAAGTAATATGTCAAAATAAACATGGCTTTGTTTCATGAATTTGCATCCATTCATTATGAAAAGTCACTTGGTCTTTTGAAAAGGTAAAATTTGCAGGAACATACATGTTACATGGATTTTGATGAACAAACACCTGATGACCAAATTCTATGGATTATAAAAGAAAAATGGATACTGGATATTGGCTGCTCAAGGCATATGACTGGTAATCCAGAGATCTTGAAAGATATCATTTGCAAAGACGGTGGATCAGTCAATTTTAGAGACAACTCTAAAAGATATGTGATTGGCATCGGCAATGTTTAATACTAAAACTCCTACCATTTCTAATGTTTTGTTAGTTAGGAATTTAAAAGATAATCCATTGAGTATTAGTCAATTGTGTGACAAGGCCTTCAAAATTAAATTTAAAAAAGATAAATGTCATATTGAAGATAATGGGTCAAACATTATCTTTAATTGCATTAGGAAAAGAAACATTTACATATTAAGTATGAAGTTATCAAATGGTAATTTGTGTCTTTTGGCTGAATCAAGTGACCCTTGGATTCGACACAAAAGATTTTGTCATTTGAATTTCAAACACCTTTCTAAAATTGTCAAAAATGATCTGGTTAGAGGGGTCTTCCTAAAATAAGTTTTGATGTTAATAATCTTTGTGATGCGTGTCAATTAGGAAAATTTAGAAAAAATTCTTTTAAGTCAAAAGATATGATCTCTACCTCTCAACCCCTTGAACTTCTTCATTAAGATCTTTTCCGTCACTCGCAAATACAATCTATAAATCATAATAGATATATTTTTGTAATCATGGATGATTTTTCTAGGTTTACTTGGACAATTTTCCTAAAACTTAGAAGTGATGGTTTTGAAATATTTAAAATCTTTGTAAAAAGAATTCAAAATCAACTATCTATTGGATAATCCAACAAATCCAACAGTGATTGAAGAGGATAATCCTAATCCTACAAATACAGAAGATGAAGAGGAAGACGAAGAGGAAGAAATGGGAGAAGAAGAGGATGAACAAATGGATGAAGATTAAATCTACTATGTTGGAGAAGTTTGTTTCGATCGAGATGGAAATCTCATCAAACAAAAAGGTAATTTCTGTAACACCCCGCTCGGCAAACTTATCCAGAGGCGATGATGTTACATCTAATAGATGATGCTAATAGATTAGTATCACAAATTAACAAAGGTATGTCGGAATATAAAATCATTCAGAGTATATATTTTTAGCGGAAGAGTTATTATACATTTACATCATTATATAACATTATTACATAAGATCCAAGAGTCCAATCATCACATTCTTATACATATGAGTACATAAAAGAGATAATATATATAATATAAGTCTTCACTTCATTGCATCCATCTAACTTCTAGAGTCGAACCGCTAACCATCTAAACCTGAAATGTTCAAGTGTAGCATCATGAGCAACATAGACCCAGTGAGATAGCTATTAAAGCTAATTTTCAGGTCATTTCATAATGGGTTGTATTAACAGTGTTTTGATATTATAGTTTCATTATAAATTACTTCTTTGAAGATTCTACCAATCCAAAGTTCAAAGTAATATTCAAGGAAGACATCGAAATATTAAAGTAAACAAGTTTGTAATAGAAATTTTAAAATAAACCTCTTTCAACCAAAACCAAGATTTATCTAAATATTCAATCATGAATCTAAAGCACACCCTCGATTTGGATTAGATCCTAGAATATCTTATCCTATTGCGGCTGACATCCCGTAACTAAGTAGGGACGTACTCTACTTAGCTCGATACCAACATAAAGTAATAGTGCACTACCCAAGATCTATTGTCTTATACCGCACCCTCGAAGTAATTATCATTGAGGAAATGTTTCCAAAAGTAACTTAAAATACCTTTCCAAACTCATATATTTATGGGTTTAAGACAAACCCCAAACCTCTTTAGGAATATTCTGATATATGTTAGAAAAGATCTCAAAATTATTGAAGTGAATAGTTAAGTTAATAGTCATTTAAAACTGTTTTAAAGTCCCAAACAGAAAAGACAGCATTTCAGAAATTGATATAAGAAGTTTCTGCATCAATAAGAGTGTTAAAATAAAAACTGTAGCAGATAATAAAGCATTATGGAAAGTTCTATAGTAGTTCATAATGTTTTTAGACTCAAAACAGCTACTGCAGCGTTTCTGGTGCGCTATGGAAAGTTCTGAGCATGTTAGATCACTTTATAAACAATTAAAAGAAAAGACAGCCTTTTGGATGTGCCATGAAAAGTTCTGGTCAAGTTAACACTAAAGTTTATGCTTTAGATTTGAAACAGTTATGAGGTGTTGCAAATCGAAAGTGTTGTTAATTTCAGGTTTAAAACTTTAAACAGGTTTATTGAATATTCCGAAAACACTATCTAAAGCTATGTAACAGCTAAAATTGTTGTTGGACTGAATCGTTGCAAATTCTGGCCTTAAATTTTCAGGTTTAGTAATAGTTAAAAAGTGTTGCAATTTTCAGAAGTGTTACTAATTTCTTAAACTCAGGTTTTTGACCAGTTTTTCCGTAAAATGTTTGATTCGATTTCTCTACGATAAATGTAGATATTAACTCCTAATTTTCTTTAGCAAGTAATTTAATTAGTCTACTTGATTAACATGAAAGGAAAGCCCTAAAATTATTTATCAATATAATTATAAAAATTCGACAAAGTAAGGTATTTTTTAAAAAATACACTAGTTCATTTCGTGCTGAGATTAAACCCGACTTTGCACCTCGATTTTAGATATATATATTTAATAATTTGGGAAATTGATAAACATAAAAGTTGTAGGACTGTGAGTTATCTTTCCTGAACATTAAAGAAATCAAAATTCCATTAAGAATTGCGTAAGTTATGGTTGATTTATCAAACACCATTTTGACAGATCCGAGCCACTATCATTCATTCTTAATAGTTACCTCATCTCTTCATAGAATAACTTAAATACATAGATTTAAATAGTTTCCCTCACCTTAAAATTATAGCTTTGACTTTTATTTTATTTCCTTGGCGTTCTCCAAGCTTCCCTTATTTATCTCACTTTTTTTTAGTTTATGAAAGCATGGAAAACTAATGAAGATATCCGTCCTATTTTTAGCATTTCTTAAGGCTAGTTTTGTCATTTTACTTTGGACACTTGTCCATCTTATCTTTATGCACGTCTTAGAATGTTGACACATGTCTTATTAGTTTTCTTAAGATGGTTCTACATATGCACACCTAATATGTATATGTCATTTTTTCCTTTAATCTTATGACACATTTATGTTCCATTTAATGCCACGTGTCTTCGCCATCTCATGCCATCTAACCTATACATATTTATGAATATAAATGTATAATTACATATACCATTTGTTTTGTTTGTAATGTTTGTGTGTGTGTGTGTACAAATATACTAAATGTTTGAATTGGATTGAGATGGTGTAGACACTAAATAGTTTATACTGGTATATTTATAATTTCTAAAAACTTTACATACCCGATATTTAAGTTAGGCTGTTACATTCTACCACCCTTAGAAAAAGATTTAATCCTCGAAATCTAAGTTTCAAAAAATTATGGATAATCTCTATGGATTTCTGACTAAACCTCCCATGATGCTTCGTCCTCATTGTGATGGTTCCATTGTACTTTTACTAAGGGAATTTCTTTTGTTCTTAACTTCGTAACATTTCTGTCAAGAATGCAAATAGGTCTTTCAATGTACTTGGTTCCCTTTTTAACTTCAATGTCGCTTAAATCAATCGCATGAGATGGATCAGAAATATATTTTCATAGCATCGATATATGAAATACATTATGAATATTTGATAATTTCTCAGGTAAATTTAGTTTGTATGCAACTTTACCAATTTTCTTGGTAATACGAAATGGTTCGATAAATCTAGGTGATAACTTTGCCTTCTTCTTTTCAAATCGCATTACCCCTCGTACTCGAGAAACTTTAAGAAGAACTTGATCCCCTACTTCGAATTCCAAATCCTTTCTTCTATGGTCCACATAACTCTTTTGCATACATTATGCTGCTTGCAATCTTTCCCTTATGATAGAAATCTTTTCCGTTGTTTCTTTTAATAGATCTGGACCGAGAAGTTCACGATCTCCAACTTCTGCCCAACATACCGGCGAACGACAAGGTCTTCCGTACAAAGCTTCATATGTGGCCATACCAATACTCGCATGATAACTATTTTTATATGCAAATTCTATTAATGGTATGTGAGTTTCCCATGTGGTTTCAAATTCCATTATACAAGATCTTAACATATCTTCTATGACTCGGTTCACCCTTTCAATTTGTCCATCGGTTTGAGGATGAAAGGCTGTACTCAGGTTTAGTGATGTACTTAATGCTTTTTGAAGACTTTTCCAAAATCTTGAAGTGAATCGTGAGTCTCTATCTGAAATAATATTGACTGGTATGCCAGTCGAACAATTTCTTTCAAATAGAGTCTACTTAGTTTCTCCGTTGAGTAGGTCATGTTGTAATGTATGAAATGTGCCGACTTTGTTAAGCGATCTACTACTACCCATATTGCGTCATGACCCTATTTTGTCATTGGTAATCCGATGATAAAATCCATCATTATATGCTCCTATTTCCATTCAACGATAGGAAGTGGTTATAGAAGTCCTGCTGGTCGTTGCTGCTCATTTTTAATTTGTTAGCATGTAAAACATTTTGACACAATTTAGCGACATCCTTCTTCATTCCATTCCACCAAAATTGACGCTTATGATCCTTAAACATTTTTGTGCTTCTCGGGTGCACTGTAAGCCTTAAGCGATGTGTTTCACTTAGAATTTCATTTTTCAATTCAGTTTGATTTGGAACACAAAGTTGATTTTTGAATTTATAACTTCCATCTTTACCAATGTTCCAATCTACAGGTTCCTTTTCCTTCATCTTCGTAAATAATTCCTTCAATTCCTTATCTTTCTCTTGGACCTGTAATATTCTACTTACTAGAGTTGGCTGAATAATAAGGTTACATAAAAGGGCTATTTTGTTAACCCTTGTTCCACTAATCATCCTTGTGCAAGCGTTCATTTCGGCTAGGGTCTCTAGAGCTCTCCATTCTTTATCATTTAATTGGCTACTATGCCATATGGTTTTCGGCTTAATGCATCTGCAACTACATTTGCCTACCCTGGATGATAATGCAATGTAAAGTCATAATCTTTTAGAAATTCTAACCATCTCCTTTGTCTCATATTTAATTCTTTTTGGGAAAACAAATATTTTAAACTCTTATGGTCTGAGTAAACATGGAATTGTAACACATAAAGATAATGCCTTCAAAATTTTAAGGCCAATACGATTGCAACCAATTCTAAGTCATGAGTTGGATAATTGTCTTCATGTGGCTTTAGCTGACTAGAGCCATAAGCAATAACTTTGTCCTCCTGCATTAGTACGCATCTTAATCCTTGTTCACATGCATCAGAATATACTTTATACGTGACTCCGCTCCTTGGCAATGACAGAATTGGTGCCTCAGTCAGCCTTTTCTTTAGGGTTTTAAATGCTGTTTCACATTTTTTCATTCCAAATAAACTTGGTTTCCTTACGAGTTAACTTCGTTAGTAGAGATGCTATCTTTGAAAAATCTTGAATAAATCTCCGTTAGTAACAAGATAATCCTAGAAAACTTTAAACTTCTGATGGTGTTGTCGGAGGGTTCCATTTCAACACTGCCTCAACTTTTGACGGGTCCACCCCTATCCCATTCTTTGAGACAACATGTCCAAGAAATTTCACTTCCTTCAACTAGAATTTGCATTTACTTAATTTTGCATATAGTTGATGTTCTTTTAATGTTCGGAGACACAAAGCAAATAGTATTCATGTTCCTTCTTTATCTTAGAGTAGATATGGATATCATTAATGAACACAATGACAAACTGATCAAGATATGGGCGAAACACACGATTCA
This sequence comes from Allium fistulosum, assembly GCA_030737815.1. Taxonomy (NCBI): domain Eukaryota; kingdom Viridiplantae; phylum Streptophyta; class Magnoliopsida; order Asparagales; family Amaryllidaceae; genus Allium; species Allium fistulosum. Next base: position 160,473,364 of record CM060905.1, read on the forward strand.
TCAAATCCATGAATACTACCAGAGCATTGGTAAGGCCAAAAGGCATCACCAAGGATTCATAGTGTCCATACCGTGTTTGGAATGCTATCTTTGGAATGTCTTCCTCTTTTATTCTTAATTGATGATTCCCAGATCTTAAGTGAATTTTCGAAAAAACTGTAGCTCCTTGGAGATGATCAAATAAATCATCGATTCGAGGTAATGGGTATTTGTTCCTAATTGTTACCTTATTAAGCTCTTGGTAATCTGTGCACAAGCGAAACGTTCCATCATGTTTCTTTACAAACAACACTGGCGCTCCCTAAGGAGATTTTCTAGGTCTAGTAAATCCTCGATCCTCCATTTCCTTAATTTGTTTCTTTTAATTCTTGATTTTCCGTAGGAGACATTCGATAAGCTGCTTTAGCAATAGGAGTGGTACAAGGGATTAAGTCGATACTAAAATCAATTTCTCTTTTTGGTGGTAATCCTGGTACTTCTTGAAAAACTTCTTTAAGTTCATTTACTATGGGGGTTTGGTCTACCAGTTGACCCTTATCCTCAATATTTATATGAGCTACATATCCAGATATAAAAGCATCTTCAAATTTATTACATGAGCAAACAAAGGTTTCATGTTCTTGAATTGTAAAAATTATGGTCTTGTCATGACAATTCAAGATGGCTCGATATATGGAAAGCCAATCCATCCCAAGGATGATATCAAAATATTCCATTGGGAAGACAATTAGATTAGCCATCATATCCTTTCCCCTAAATTAAGGATACAGTTCCTACACATACTCTTAAGTTTAGTATTTCCTCCTACTAAATTGTCTACTACAAAGGGCTCAGTAGTTTCTCAATGGGCAATCCTAACTTAGCAGCGAACATTTCTGATATAAGAGAATGTGTAGTACCAGCATCGAATAAAATTTTAGCTTGAAAGTCAAAAGGTAGTATGGTACCTTCCACTTGAGCTTGTTTAGAAACTACTACATATACTCTTCTTGGATTTCCTTGTTACATCCTATTGTACTTCTTTGGCTTCTTGCAGTTTCAACTAATATGCCTAGGTTCATTACAATTGTAACACACAATTGCCTTTGTACAATTTGGGGGTAATATGCCCTGTCTCATTACACCGATAACATCTCCTAATTTTGTCATGTTCCTTTTCTTGTCCTACTGATCCTTTACTTTCTCCATTTTTCTTCTCCCTTTTCCAATCTGGTTTCCTTTTATTTGAAGTCTTTCTTTCTTGTTGAAACTTAATATAATCTTTTTCTTGATTTAAAGCTTCGGTAACTATCATCTCATAAGTCTTACTCCAATCACCAATAACAGGTCTTCTTATTGGATGAATTAATCCCTTTGCAAATCTTCTAGCTTGTTTTTAAGGTGTATCAATCATGGCTTCCGAATCGGGATAATGCTTCAAACTTATTTTGGTATTGAGCTACCGTCATATCTTCTTGGGTAAGATTTTGGAATAATGTTTCCATTTTCCCATTTTCTCTCTTTCATTTTCTAGGTAATACTTATCCAAGAATTTTTCCTTAAATTCTTCCCAGGTCATCCGTTCTATCTCTTTTGGACTAGTTGTTGTTCAAACGAGCTCCCACCAATTTCGAGCTTCTTTCGATAATTGAAAGATTGCCAACTTCCTTTTGTCGACTTCGGTACATTCCAAAACTTCAAATATATCTTCCAAATGTAGGGCCCATTGCTCTGCTTTAATAGGATTGGCATCTCCAATATATTTCTCTAGTTTTAAACCTTTAAAATGACTCAAAAGACTGTTAGTTGAAGATGTTGAAGAAACATGCTCCATTTGCTTGATAAAAGATGTGAACAACTCCATAGCATTTGTTTGTGTGGAGGATTGACTTTGAGTTGTCGAGTTATTTTGATTTGTCATGACCTTCAATTTAAAAATTCTCGTTATGGTCATGAATGAAAATCAAATATATCTTCAATTATAAAGGATATTTAATGACACACTCAAATCATGTACACACAAACATGTTATATTACTTATAACCCTTATTTACAAACAAAATTTGGGTGTTAATTCACAACCTCCCCAAAATTATAGATTACCATATATATTACTTGATCTATTAACTAATATTTAATTTCTTAGTTCATTTTTCCTAGACTATCACTATCCATCCATTCGATGGAAAAGGACCTTTTTTATCATTCACTGCAAGAGGAGGTCCAGTAATTTCTTGAGAGTAATCATTGGATCCAACTGACTCAGACTCCTCTTCATCATACTGCTCCACCATCTTAGTTTGGAACCTTCTACATTACACATTCTCTACTTGTGGTGGAAGTGCTCCTTTTTGCCTTAGAAATTCTAAAGCTTCTCCATAGTCAGTCCTTTTTGCCATTTTTATTGTCATCTCTAATTGCTTCTTTTTTTGACGTAAACGGTGGCGAACAAGGTTCCTCTTTAAAACTTCTTCATAATTGTTTACCCTATTGTAAACTTCATACATCTCATCAAGGAGAATTCTCTTTGCTCTCCTCTTGAGTACTTGTTTTTCCATCATGAGAATTGCAGTAATTAATCGTTCGTTCGGTACAGTGGTGCACTTAACACCACCCCATGAATCTCCCATATACCAAGTTTGGTTACTTGCCATAATTTATAACTGCAGGTAGTTAAAATGTCAATGAAATATATAAACTTCCTATTCCAATAAATCAAATTGTGATACTATAAAGTTTTCTAAAAGCACCCCTTAAGCCTAAGCTCTGATACCACTAACTGGAACACCCCGCACGGCAAACTTATCCAGAGGCGATGATGTTACATCTAATAGATGGTGCTAATAGAATAGTATCACAAATTAACAAAGGTATGTCGGAATATAAAATCATTCAGAGTATATGATTTTTAGCGGAAGAGTTATTATACATTTACATCATCATATAACATGATTACATAAGATCCAAGACTCCAATCATCACATTCTTATACATATGAGTACATAAAAGAGATAATATACATAATATAAGTCTTCACTTCAATGCATCCATCTAACTTCTAGATTCGAATCGCTAACCATCTAAACCTGAAATGTTTAAGTGTGGCACCATGAGCAACACAGACCCGGTGAGATAGCTATTAAAGCTAATTTTCAGGTATGTCATAATGGGTTGTATTAACAGTGTTTTGATATTATAGTTTCATTATAAATTACTTCTTTGAAGATTCTACTAATCCAAAGTTCAAAGTAATATTCAAGGAAGACATCGAAATATTAAAGTAAACAAGTTTGTAATAGAAATTTTAAAATAAACTTCTTTCAACCAAAACCAAGATTTATCTAAATATTCAATCATGAATCTAAAGCACACCCTCGATTTGGATTAGATCCTAAAATATCTTATCCTATTGCGGCTGACATCCCATAACTAAGTAGGGACGTACTCTACTTAGCTCGATACCAACATAGAGTAATAGTGCACTACCCAAGATCTATTGTCTTATACGGCGCCCACGAAGTAATTATCATTGAGGAAATGTTTCCAAAAGTAACTTAAAATACCTTTCCAAACTCATATATGTATGGGTTTAAGACAAACCCCAAACCTCTTTAGGAATATTCTGATATATGTTAGAAAAGATCTCAAAATTATTAAAGTGAATAGTTAAGTTAATAGTCATTTAAAACCGTTTTAAAGTCCCAACCAAAAAAGACAGCGTTTCAGAAATTGCTATAAGAAGTTTCTGCATCAATAAGGGTGTTAAAATAAAAACTGCAGCAGATAATAAAGCATTTTGGAAAGTTCCGTAGTAGTTCATAATGTTTTAGACTCAAAACAGCTACTGCAGCGTTTCTGGTGCACCATGGAAAGTTCTGAGCATGTTAGATCACTTTATAAACAATTAAAAGAAAAGACAGCCTTTTGGATGTGCCATGAAAAGTTCTGGTCAAGTTAACACTAAAGTTTATGCTTTAGATTTGAAACAGTTATGAGGCGTTGCAAATCAAAAGTGCTGCTAATTTCTGGCTTAATACTTTAAACAGTTTATAGAAGCATTCTGAAAACACTATCTAAAGTTCGCTTTATAAACAATTAAAAGAAAAGACAGCCTTTTGGATGTGCCATGAAAAGTTTTTGTCAAGTTAACACTAAAGTTTATGCTTTAGATTTGAAACAATTATGAGGCGTTGCAAATCAGAAGTGCTGCTAATTTCAGGCTTAAAACTTGAAACAATTTCAGAAATTGCTATAAGAAGTTTCTGCATCAATAAGAGTGTTAAAATAAAAACTGCAGTAGATTATAAAGCATTATGGAAAATTCTGTAGTAGTTCATAATGGTTTTAGACTCATAACAGCTACTGTAGCCTCTTTGGGATGCTATGGAAAGCTTTAGGCATGCTAGGTCACTTTATAAACAATTAAAAGAAAAAACAGTATTTTGGATGTGCTATGAAAAGTTCTGGTCAAGTTAAACACTAAAGTTTTATGCTTTAGATTTGAAACAGTTATGAGGCGTTGCAAATCAGAAGTGCTACTAATTTTAGGCTTGAAACTTTAAACAGTTTATAGTAGCATTCTGAAAACACTATCTAAAGCTTTGTAACAGCTAAAATTGTTGCTGGACTGAATCGTTGCAAATTCTGGCCTTAAATTTGACTTCAGGTTTAGTAACAGTTAAAAAGTGTTGCAATTTTCAGAAGTGTTACTAATTTCTGAAACTCAGGTTTTTGACCAGTTTTTCTGCAAAATGTTTGATTCGATTTCTCTATGATAAAAGTAGATTTTAACTCTAAATTTTCTTCAGCATGTAACTTACTTAGTATACTTAATTACCATGAAAGGAAACCCCTAAAATTATTTATCAATATAATTATAAAAATTCGACAAAGTAAGGTATTTTCTTAAAAATACACTAGTTCATTTCGGGCTGCGATTAAACCTGACTTTGCTCCTCAATTTCAGGTATATATTTATGAATTTGGTAAAGTGATAAATAATAAAGTTGTAGGTCTGTGAGTTAGCTTTCCACAACATTAAAGAAATCAAAATTTCATTAAGAATTGCGAAAGTTATGGTTGATTTCCCAAACACCATTTTGACAGATCCGAGCCACTATCATTCATTCTTAATAGTTACCTCATTTCTTCATAGAATAACTTGAATACATAGATTTAAATAGTTTTTCTCACTTTAAAATTGTAGCTTTGACTTGTATTCTATTTCCTTGGCTTTCTCCAAGCTTCTCTTATTTATCTTACTTTTTTTTAATTTATGAAAGCATGGAAAACTAATGAAGATATCCATCCTATTTATAACATTTCTTAAGGCTAGTTTTGTCATTTTACTTTGGGCACTTATCCACCTTATCTTTATGCAAGTCTTAGGATGTTGACACATGCCTCCTTAGTTGTCTTAAGATGGTTCTACATATGCACACCTAATAGGTATATGTGTTAATTTTTTTCTTTAATCTTATGACACATGTATGTTCCATTTGACGCCACTTGTCTTCACCATCTCATGCCATCTAACATATACATATTTATGAATATAAATGTATAATTACATATACCATTTTTTTTGTTTGTAATGTTTGTGTGTGCGTGCGTGTACAAATATACTAAAATGTTTGAATCGGATTGAGATGGTGTAGATAGTAAATAGTTTAATATATTTATAATTTCTAAAAACTTTTCATACCCAATATTTAAGTTAGGCTATTACAATTTCTGCCTTCATTATCCCTTTTACCCCATCCACAAGTCTTCCATAATCAAGAAGAAACCTTAGTACTTAGGATTATCACGTTTTAGTATGATTTGTTAGGATTCGAATTTGGTTTGTTTTGTATGATTTGGATTTACTTTTGATTGGTGTGTATAGACTTATTAATTAGATTGACTTGTGTGATTAAATGAATTTGTTTCTGTGTCACTTTAGCTTAAATATATGTATTGGATTGATGTGATTAATACAAATAGTTTATGTTATCACTTATTAATCTTATCGCTTTTACATTACTATTATTTATTCTACTTGCTTTTATATCCCAGTATTATATATTATATAGTACCTTAGTTAGGAGGAGTTTTCAGATAGATTTTTGTTAATGACAAAGTGGGAGAAATATATAAAATGTAGGCATAGATTAAGGGGGAGTTTTGTAACTTAGGGGGAGTTATAATATATTTTATATACATGGTTGTTATCATCAAAAAGGGGGAGATTGTTAGTAGCTTGGTATTGGTTTTGATGATAACAAACATATGACATTATATAAAATAGAGATACTAATGTTTTTATCAAGTTATACTAGTATATACTATAGGATGTTAGATAGATATTGATTAAGAAAATTGTATCGCATCAAGAGAAGATTCAAGAGGCAGATATAGAGATTTAAGAGTTAAAGATTGAAGGCTCATGAGTATTGAAGAACTCAAGATTTCCTAGATAAGTTATAGAGTCATAGGATATTTTGTTAAAACCCTGATAACACTTCTTTGATCTCTCTCTCTTTATTTTTCTTTTTCAAATGGTTTTCAAATATCTTAAAAATGGTTTTAAAAGAATTCTTGTTTTCAAAATAGCCTTCAAATTATTTCTATCTTTTGATTTTATTATATTTTAATTTTTAAGTATTTTTAATATACTTTGAATATTATGCTTTGTTATAATTTTAGGTTTTAAAGATTTCTGAATATTTATAAGTTTATTATAATATTTGTTATTACTTTGATTTCAAATATATTCACTTTTGTTTTATATTTCTTATTTTCAAAAGAAATTCATATTTAAAACCTTTATATATTTAAATATATTTCTATAAATTTTTCTTAAGTTTTGATATGATTAAAATATGTATAAACTATGTTTAGATGATTTTACGGAATATCAAAATATTTCACAAACCTTAATATTTTCAAAATAATTTTTGTAAAGTGTTTTTCAATCTTGTGAAGGATATGTCAACATATCCATTTCCTATATGTCGACATAGTGACCGTAATTTCCAAAAATAAATTTTGAATGGAAGTGTTTTTTTGTCATATCTATTCGTGAATGAACATGACTGTTGTTTCTATATAATAGGGGTTAAACCAATGAATTTTTGTTAACTAGTTTCTCATATTTTCTCTCCTCTTTCACTCTCTTGAATTCTAAAAGAAAATCTACTCAAAATATTCTCAAATTCAATCAAAATCAAATTCAAACTCCATTGATATGATTCTCTATTGATTACCCTCTAATCTCTCTCATCTCTCTCACTCAAACAAGATCAAAGTGCTATTCAAGAGGTTATAGGATCATTTGTAATCAAGATCAATGATCCGAGTCTGTTAAACTCTATCAAATCATACTCGTATATTGGTGGGTGAGATTGTAGCCCATGTAAATAAATTGGGTGTGCTTAGTAACCCGAAAATCTAGTGGGTGTGCTTGTGGCCCATGTAAACCAAGTGACTCTACCCAGAGGTCGCAAAGTCTGGAGGTTGTGTCTCGTTGCCTTGAAATTGAGATTGTATTTGCTTTGCTATTTGAAAAGATATATGTACAAGGAATTGTACAGGACTAGATGTAGGGTAACTTCGAATCAGTATGAAATCCTGGTGTGTTCTTTCCTTTTTTTACTTTTACTACATTTATATTTATCTATGTTTGAATCTGTGATTCTTAATTGCATTGTTTAAACTATAAGCTTAAATGTATTCAAAAAGATTCACAAAAATTTTAAAACACTTTTCACCCCCCTCTAGTGTTAAATTATCCTTAAGATCCATCTTCCGCTAAACTAACATCCTCTTCTAAGTTATTGCACAATTTATTCCTCAAGTAATTGAAGTTCTAGGCATAAACAAAAGTATAAACACAAATCATCCCACCAAAGTCAGTGAAATGGATAGTTATATGCCGGCCACTCTTACTTATTACTCTAAATTTCCAAAACTCACTATCTACCAAGATTAAAATCCTATATTTTTAGTAACAATTCATGTTCGAAATAAGATTCCACTTGTTATCAAACTACACGTAGAATCTCTAAATTTCCCATACCATAAGTTTATTCTCTAACAGACCCATGATATCTACTCTATATTTATGCATCATCTTCTTTAATTCTATAACTCTACTAGGGTTATGGAGACCCCAAATATTCCAGCTAAATGTAGTCATTTATATTGACTGGTGTTTGGGTTGCTTTTGTTACCACTCCTCAGTTTCCTCCCTTTACTACTTCCACATTTTGTTCATCAAAGCACTCATTGTTCTTTTGAACTAACATGTTTTTCTTAATAGAGTCCATTTTTTTTCTTACCTTTGGCAGGGATTTTTGGAGCCTATTCCGAACTCATCATCAGTTAATAAGGTTCACGATTATTCGGTCTATCATATTTGTTATTATGGCTCCTAGAGCTGGCCATTAGTTGCTCTTGGTCGTTGACCTCCGGGACCTGCATGCATCTCAAATTCCTTAACATAGTATCCTTCGTCACATTCTTACTAAAACTTGCAATAATATTATCAAAATTAAGTATTTTGAGATAAAAGTTTTGAATGGTTCAACTAGGAGTCTAATAATGACGTGACCTTATCTGGAGTCGTTGGTACACATTGAGGTCGCTTTTGTGATGGAATTGCTCCTTCAGAATTAGGGATTGAAGTGATATCCTGGTTGGAAAATGCTCCTCCTTTGATTTTTTCTGAAGTTGAAGTGGTACTATCCTCTGGCGAAATCTTGCATGCCCCTCTATATCACTACCCGAAGACTGCTTATGGCAAGCAAACCTTAATACAGCTTTATCTATCTTTTGTAACATCCCCCTACTTGGAGGCTCAAAACTAATGGCTACAGATGTTGCAGTCATCCATAGTTATTAATCTTCGACGACCAATTACGGCGGTGTTAGATTCATTGATAAACAAATCACAAGAATATGGAAAAAATTTAACAATTTAAAAACACATATCCACGTTCCATTCAAAACATTTAATATTCATTACATAATCCTAAAAACGATAACCACGTTCAACAAAATATAACCATTACACATACTCCAAGAGCAACATATGAAGATGCCCCCTTGGTTGATCAGAGTATGTAATAAGGCAAATAAATCTTCCTTTACATCCAAACACATTGCGATAAAAAGATAATCTAAATAACTAACTGCCTCCTGCACGCCTCCGAAAGCTTTCCGTTTAAGGAGTGAACCAGAAAACCATAAACCTCAAACTACTCAAAATCAATTGAGTACCCAAGAGTTTAAGAGGAAAACAAAAACTTTGAGTCAGGCATAAAGCCTGGTATGAATACTAATCTAACATCTCAGTCCTTTTAGATATTTAGTGAGACCACGCCGCTTAGCGGAACGTGTTTTCCCCTTACTAGTATCCTAAAACCTTTATAAACCATATAATGTACTCCTTCATCCACAATGGTTAAAAACATATATTCCAAAATATTATGATGATATGCAAATATAAAAACATCTTGGATTTCCCATCCCCAGTTTTAATTGACACCCTGTCATAATGATAGTTTCTATGGTCACTATTAACCTATTAGTTTTCATGGGTTTACTAATAACCTTTTTCATTATATATGGACACCCTGTCCTATTTCATAGTTTTCATGGGATCACTAGGAACCTATAGGCTCCTGTCAATTAACTTAATTAATTCGTGGGTCCCCCTGAACCTATTAGTAATTCCAGTATCTAATCCTATTATCCTAGTTTTCATGGGTTGACTAGGAACCTATGGACTTATCCAGTAACTCATTTCTCATCCTAGTTTTCATGGGTTAACTAGGAACCTACTGATGCCTCCGTTAACTTCTTTCTTATCCTAGTTTTCATAGGTTGACTAGGAATCTATTGATTGATGTCAATTCTTAATCCGGATATAGTTTTCATGGGTTCACTACAAACCTATTAGCCTCTGATAACCTACCTTAATACATAGTTTTCATTGGTTTACTATAAACCTGTAGGTTACCTCCAATAACTACTTAATCATAGTTTTCATGGGTTTACTATGAACCTATCTCTCGGACATCTTCAAAGTTTAGGCATCTTATATTTTGGTCTCCCAGACTCCTTTGATGCAGTTCTACTCATTCGAAAGTTTAATCAAATTATATTCACTATTGGGTTAACCTAGTTGGTTCTTCTACTCCTTTATCCCTAAAATACCGTTATGGGTTCGCATGTGAATATATTCATATTTGAAGAAGCAAACATAACAATTTAACAATACCACTCCTGTGGGTTTAAGGTCCTTGAAATACATTTCATATAAAACATAGTTAATCCCTTTTACTTATATTTTTATCAAGGCAATACTTCTTCAAATTTACATATTCAAAGTCATTTCAAAACTCCTTTATTTACCCATGGGTTTTATCTTTAAAATTTGAGTTTGGGTTTTAAAACCTTTTGACACCTTCGAAACCTTTACTTTCGATCTCATAGGATGACCTCCTTCGAAAGCCCAAAAATCCATCTTTAAAACATAAGGCTCCCGCCTTTCAAATACTTTAAAACATCACTTTCGAAACCTTTCGACCATGTTAAAGTAATATCATATAAATATAGAGGAATAGCTTCAAAACCATTTGAAAGTGCTCTTTCGAAACCGATGAAGGTTGCCCTTCGAAACCATTGAAAGTCCCTCTTTCGAAAGCATTGGGTTTATACTTAAAACATTATTTTTAGGTCAAAGTGAACATAAGCGAAAGCATCTCTTTTGAAACCATTCTTTAATTCAAAAAGTATTAGGGAAGGTTGATGGTGTCGAAACCATCCTTTCGAAAGCATTAAAGCATCTGGGTAAAACAATTGAAGGTTAGCTTCGAAACCCCTTCCGAAACCATTGCCTTCGAAACCCCTAACCCCTTTCGAAAGCATTAGGAAGTGGCTTGTATTTATAAGAAAACTGAGCCTTTCGTCAACATTGATGTCTTCAATGCCATCGTAAGGTTACCAATTCACAGAAGGGTTTCGACTAGGTCAAAGCTACCCCTTCCGAAAGCTTTAAAAAAAAATAAAGTAACTCCTTCAGAAGCTACTTCTTTAAAACAAAGGCGGAAGCTCTCTTTCGAAAGCCTCTTGAAATACCCTTTCGCAACCATAGGTTTTGACTATGCTGAAACCCCTTTAAGAACAGGCAAGCGCTTTTCTTTTAAAACAAAGTAAAACAAAGGAACCAACCCCTTCGAAAGCTACCTTTCGACATCCTACCTTCTGCCTTTCTCCAATCCACTACGTACCATTTTAATGATACCATGCATACTAGTTTACTGGTTTCAACCTAGAAGGTTTCGACTAGGTTGGAGGCGAAAGGTCTTGGTCGAAGGGACCTTCTAAAGAAGGCGGAACCCCTTTTTCTAAGCAAAAAGGCTATTTTTACCAAATAAAGTAAACTTTTTGTAACAAACTTGCCAACTTGTAAACACATGATTGGTTACATTAAACTTTCAAATTATTTTACTAAAATTTACAACATGTTCTCAGATCTAATAACGTGCTAACATTTAACAATTAAGCCATTCCTATTAAAAAAACAATTAAATCATTTAGGTCCTCCATTCAAAATAAATTAATTTCCATACTAAATCACTTAGTAAAAATCCCCCAAAATTCCAGAAATTCACTTTAATCATGTTATCTAACATATCAAAATTTCAGACCCAAATTCTTAATATATTTTCCAAAATAAATTTATAAACCCAAATAACCATATTTTCCTTCAAAAATTAGTAACTAATTCTCCACGGCTTAGAAAATTATGAAAATTGAAACCCAACTCCAAAATCATGTTTTCCATAACATGTAATTTTCCCGTGGCATTTAAAAATCATTTAACTTCGGTTTTTCCCTAAAACCGTGTATATCTCCATTTAAACATCCTTGTTTAAATCATATAAATTATAAACCAAGCATATCATCATTCAATATATCATAAAAACGAATTTATCACTTAAATCCGAAACCATATGATTATAAAACCAAAATAGAGATGTAGTGATTATTATTCACCTGAGATTGTATAAGGAAATTGAAGGTTGATTAAGATTGATTTCTTCTAGCTTGATCCTAAGCTTTAGATTGATTTTCTCTTCTTTGCTATCTTCTTAATGGCCGACTCTGTTCTTTCTTACGGTTTAAATTTTACTTGTGATAAAATGAACGTGTATAGCCTATAGAAAATGGTATAAGGGTGGAGAATGTGAGCGGCAATTACCCTAATGCCCTTATATTTATTTTAGCTAACACTCAACCATTTATAAGTTCATTTGATTTAAATAACCATGGCCACTTAGTTTATTAATTAACCTCAATCTCCTTATCTACATTATTCTATTTAATTTATTCTAACTAAATCTCCTGAATAATGTCAATAAAAATTAGCGGAGTTATAGGCTCACCTCCTAAAAGAATTTCGTCCTTGAAATTCAGTAAGGACTAACTAGCAACCATAGCAATCATTTGTAACAACTCCTAACATCCATACTAGCCTACCTAACTGGCAACTCATATATATAAATCTAATATAGACATACCATCAAAGTAGATCATGATAAGCATCTCGAATCCTGTCCTTTGTCTCCCAAGTACAGCCCTTCTCGTTGTCGCTCCACTGAACTTTCACCAAATTGACTGTCATGGTCCTCAATCTTTTCTCATGTCTTGCTACAACTCGGACTAGTTGTCTAACAAAATTCAAATCAAGCTCTACTACCAAGTCCTCCAACTCTATCTGAGGAATATTAGTCTCTGGATCATGCACATAGTTGCGAAGATGAGACATGGAACAAATTATGGACACCTGCCAAACCGCCCGGCAACTCTACTCTGTACTCGAGCTTTCCAATCCGTTCTATAATCTAAAATGGTCCATATCTCGAGGCCAACTTTACCGACTTTCCAAATCGTACCACACCCTTCATCGGTGATACTTTAATGAAAACCCTGTCTTCCACTGAGAATTCTAGGCCTTTATGCCTCTTATTTGGGTAACTCTTCTGCCTGGATTGAGCTTCCTTCATCCGTCCTCAAATTAACTCAATCTTTTCTGACGCCTCCCTTATCAAATATGGACCTAAGACCAACCTGTCTCCAGTCTCCAACCCGCATGTAGGGGATTTGCATGGCCTTCCATACAAAGCTTCAAAAGGTGTCATTCCTTTACTAGTCTAATAACTATTATTATAGAAAAACTCAATCAAATGTAGGTGATCTTCCCAAGATCTACTGAAGTCCAATACACAAGCCCTTAATAGATCCTCGAGTACTCTGCTGACTCTCTCTGTCTGCCCATCCGTCTGTGGGTGATATGTTGTACACATCTTGAGCTTGGTACTTAATACCTCTTGGAGACTCCTCCAAAATTTGCTAGTGAATAAAGCATCTTTGTCGCTGACTATGCTACTAGGAATCCCATGAAGTCTAACTATGTTCTTCATGAACAACTTCGCCAAATCTGGTGATGTCCTGGTCAAATTTACTAGAATGAAATGGGCACTTTTGGTCTACCTGTCCACAATAACACATATACTTACATTTCCTCTCCTTGACCTTGGCAACCCATCAATAAAATCCATGGATATCGAATCCCATTTCCAAACTGGAATATCTAAAGGCTGAAGTAACCCACTTGGCTTCTGATGTTCGGCTTTCACTTGTTGACAGTTAACACACTGCCTAACCCACAAGCCAACATCCCTCTTCGTGCCTTCCCAATAGAAGCTCCTCTTCATGTCTTAATACACTTGGTCCCTCCAGGATGAATCGTGAACTTCGATCGATGACACTCTTCCAGAACTTCCCTCCTTAAGTTCTCTACATTCGGAACGCATAATCGTCCCTTCTATCTCAACTATCCACTTTAGTCAAGACTAAAGTCCTTTAGATCATCGATTTCTGATCCTACCTCAAGCCTTCTAATCCTCTCGGCTCTTGATCCTCCCTCTACTTAGAAGATATCTTTTCGATCAATAACGGTCGAACTTCTAAACAAGATAACATGGCAGTACCCTGACTAGAACTAGCAGTAGATCTCAACTGCACACCACAACTGGCCAAGGCTTCTAGATCCTTCCATTCCACCAACATCGCTAAGACCACATTCTGATGTTTCCTAGTGAGAGCGTCTGCTACCTTATTTCATTTCCTAGGAGTATACTCGATACCAAAATCATAAGCTGCCAAAATTTCCAACCACCTCTGTTGTCTCATATTCAACTCCTTCGGAGAGTGTAAATGCTTTAATGACTTATGATTGGTAAACAACTCAAATCTTTCCCCTAAGAGATAATGTCTCCAAATCTTCATGGCAAAAATCACCGTAGCTAACTCCAGATCATGAGTAGGATATCTTACTTCGTGCGGTCTAAACTGCCTAGATGCGTAAGCAATAACTTTGCCCTTCTGCATCAACGTTGCTCCTAATCCAGTCCCACACGCATCTGTGTATACTACCAGTCCTTGGTTAGCATCTGGAACTACTAACAGTGGAGCATTGGTCAACAAATGCTTTAACTTAAGGAACTCTTGCTCACATTTGTCGGACCAAACAAACTTCACATCCTTCCTGGTCAACTTAGTCAAAGGCGCTGCTATACGCGAGAAATCCATGATGAATCTCCGGAAGTAGCTAGCAAGTCATAGAAAACTCCTGATCTCGGCTACCGTCTTTGGTCTCTTCTAATTATTCATAGCTTCGATCTTAACTGGATCAACTGACAATCCCTCCTCTGAGACCACATGACCAAGAAACTTAACCTCTTTCTTTCAAAAATGACACTCGGAAAACTTCGCCTTCAGCTGATTCCAATTATATCTAATTATAATGTCCGGAAAGGGACTACCTTCCATACAATACATATCTAGAGGGATGTACTGAGGATCAACACCTTTGAAACCTCTGCACCTGGCAAGACCGGCCTACTCGAAGACCCAACTAGTGTCGGAAATAGAATCGAATATGACATCACCCCGGTGGTAACCGACCTATCCGTGCTCCCATAGCATACACAACATACTCGACATATAGATAATAATCTAGAAAGATGATGATCATACCCTAATGGTTGCGAACTACATAGCCTTACGGCGTGCCTTTTTTAAGCCATTTTCGGGTGATGAGGGTCGATGTAACGATTACCTTTCTCATAGCACACATTTCACTTGAATGCCACATTGCCAATTCCATCACACACTATTGATTTCCACAAATATACAATCTCTAAGCTCATACGTCTTAGAGAAAGGTGTTAAGTATAGGAGAGTTACCTCTTACACCACCAAACAAATGTACGTTTGTAAAAATCAATATACGTGCATTTTCGAAATGCAATGTCATACATTTGTCCATACGAGTTGTCCAGGAACAAGAGAAACCGAATGAACACTGCTACTACATCTTGTCGGGAATCACCCTTAGGATTAGTAGCAAGCAGCCCTTGCATTGAAGATCAAATGAAGATACT
Organism: Allium fistulosum; assembly: GCA_030737815.1. NCBI lineage: Eukaryota > Viridiplantae > Streptophyta > Magnoliopsida > Asparagales > Amaryllidaceae > Allium > Allium fistulosum. The sequence goes on from CM060905.1 coordinate 160,488,840, forward strand.
ATTGCCAAATATATATGATATGGGAAATTACCCAGAGGGTCAGTGACAGGCAACCCTACATTAAATCTTCTAATTTATTATCATTCCATCTCTTCACTTTGAATATTGATTCAAAGTGTTTTTTGGATAAGAATCATCCAAATCTGATACCGGTTCCTTCGAACCAATCATCGATAAAAAATGTTAAGTTTGAGGATGATTATCATTTCATTTATTAATATTTTTATCAAATAAAATATCTCTTTTAGAGATATAAATCTTTAAATCATATTCTTTTCTAGTATATACAAAATTATTAAACCTCTCTTTAACTTTGGAAATAACAAATCAAAATCATCTCTCATAAATCACATTGCAAAATCTTATTGAGTAAAAATGGTCGATAGAAATTGTACTAATTCTACTCAATATCAATTTCCGTATTCAACCTTTACTATCCATCGAATAATGGTGGAATCACCTTTTAAATTCATATGGATAGTATAAGTTCCCTCCTCAGAATTTAATACTAAGTACAAGAAGATTATTTCTACATAATCAAAGTTGTATTAAATTTGTAAATTTGAATCTTTTATACCTGCCTCGTTTCCGACATTTCGACCTTATCTATTTCTCGCCCAGGAAAGAGGCCAGGTGAGCCAGGGCTTTGGTTGGTCCTAAACATCTCCTTAGTTTAAGACCCCTTATCCAGATCTCACGAATAGAAAAATCTAGTTTACTCATCGACTTTTAGAGCCGAGATTAAATTATTTCTTTATAATAACTTTTCTTTTAACCAATTATTTAAACTCCTTTAAAAGTAATTTTAAAACTTCCAAATAATCTTTAAAATAGTTAGTTATTTATTTGAAAATTTTCCTAGAAGATTCGGGAAAGAGTAATTAAGTTAAAACCATTGTTTGCAAAAGTTACTAGAAAGTGCTGCGAAAAAATGTTGCAAATAATGTTTTTAAGGTTCTTTGATCAAAACAACTTTTCTATCAATTAGAAGTCCATTTGTATAACTCAAATCTCTTTTAGAACATTTTATTATATTTACATAAATTATTTCATATTTTTAAAGAATAAAAAATATCCATTTAAAGAATTTATCGCTTTGGTTTCCGAACTGCCAAAGCGCGACTATTTTGAAAATTTGTTTTGCTTATATTTCAAAATCTACAAACTGAAATCTCAATATTTTTCTTTTTTTTGAAAACTATGATTATAAGAGTTTGAAAAACTCTTATTCCAAAAAATTCTGATTTCGATTCCATCGTATAAATGGGTTTAAACTATTACGGCGTGAAATCGCGAACTACCGTTACGCGTTACGTCTATTTTTAACTCCAATTTCAATTCTTTTCAAAACTTCATCAAATTGAGTTTTAGTGATTAAAAACCAATTTAAAGAGCTTTAATCATCTCGTAGCACTTTTATAATTCGTTTCGAAAAGTGATTTATGTTGTGTAATTTCAATATGTATTAAACATGAATTGTTTACACATCTAAACAACCATATTTTCACAATCAAAACATGATGATCAAAACATAACAACCAATCATTCCAAACATGTCATATTAGCATCCATATCATAATATAAATAGAGTTTTCTCACCATTATTCAAATCCAAACTTTCTACCAACATTCAAACAAATCAACACTTCACTAAACCATATCCACTTTACTCAAACATCACCAAAACAACTCCAACTTCCTTTCTAAGTGCTTTGCCATCCACCTCTTGCTCCAAGAATCATGGCCTAACTCCACCACCTTGCCTTTGCTCTCGGCCCAAGCCTCTCTACTTCAAAGTGCTCATGGGCATCCCCTTCTATCACCACTAGCCCACGTTCATAGGCCAAAATTCCACCTCTTTTACTCAAGAATGCTCATGGGCAAGCCTCCCTATCCACCATGCAAACCACGGCCGCCTCCACCTTCACCATTGCTAGTGTCTAAACCTTCCTCCTCCCTCTCCAACCCACGGCCATACCCCCTTTCACCTTCCAAAACTCATGGCCATATAGCCATTAAAGAAGAGAAGAGAAGAAGTGAAAAGAAGTGTGGAAAATATGGTATAGAAATGAAGTGAGGGAGTGTGTATTTATATGCTAAGTATATACAAAATATCCCACATCACTTCACCTTTCTTCCATCACCCATGTGCTCCATTACCTCCCATCATTTCGGCCGCCCACACCCCATTTCATCATTTCCTCTCCACTATGCATGTGCATGGACTTTAAGGATGCTTAAGTAGTTAGAAAATGAAAATATCTTAGATATTTTTGTAATATATACATATATAAGTGCATGTGTATATTTGTATGTATATATGTGTTCACGTATATGTTAAGGTGTGTATATGTATGTTTTATATGTGCACAAGACATATAAACAAGGTTGCAACAACTTTGAACAACTTCCGTTCGTTAAACCGTTGAAAATTGAGAAGCCGATTCCCGGTCACATTTTCACTTATTAACTAAATTACATATAAATGTAAACAAATTTTGAAAACTATTTTCTTATCATTGATAATGAATTAAAATGATCAAAATTGGAATCATAAAATCATATAAATCAATATTAAACAATTATTTACAAAAAGTTCTATTATATTGATAAAGCGATACGAATTTTCTTATATTTTCAAATCAAGTATATATCTTTACAAAACTAATATAAATAATTTAATATCACTATATAACTAATTAAAATAATTTATAATCATTTTAAAACAATTATTTGAACAATTATAATAATTATTAAATTATTAAGTCTCAATTTAAATATATAAATCAATTATTAAATATGATGCCATTGTTGATGATGTCATAAATACATTTTATTTCCCAAAAATAAAATAAATATTTTTATTTCATATTCTTGTTTAAATGGACAAATATGTGTATGTATCCACCTCCGTGCGCAATTTCTAATGATTATAGAGCTGTTTATCAATAAAACGGTTTTCGATTATTTTATCGATATTTTTCCAAATTATATATTTTTGTAAATGTTTATTCAAAATAAGATTACCATTGTCATTTATTGTTCAATACAACATAATATATGTTAAAAAGCTTATATTTGAATATTTTAAAAATAAATAAAATTTATCAAATTGATAAATTTGTGGATTGTTATAGACTTCCCTTCTTAAAAGAATTCCGTCCTTGAAATTACAACGCAAAACCTAAAGGTGTTTGCCCAAAATATTTATTTTTAAACATACACTTGTACGATGTATATAAATCATCCATACGCAATATTTGATTCAATATCCTATTCGAATACATAACTTCACTTCCGAACAAGTATTGGTCCTTTGATTTTATAGTGTGAACTCTGATCAAGCTTTTCGATCAGAACTTTAGTTTTCCTTGCATTGCTCTCAACTATGATAGAAAACTCAAGTACCCAACCACAAACCCTCATCAATGTTTGCTATCAAGAATCGAGTGATAAATCCTTTTTCGGACCGGTCTAAACACCTCAAAGTTCCGTTCTTGAATCATAGATCAAAATCGTGCAATGAAATGATCCACGTACCTCATACATATTTATTAACTTTCCCAAAATTTTTACGGAAACCTTTCATAAAACTTTTGTTCGAATATTTTTGTAAAGATGCTTATTTATATATAATTACTTTAAAAAAAATTCGTTCTCCAAAAATTTCTATCTTCTTTCCAAAGAAACCATTTCAATTTCAACACTCTGTATACTTAAATCCATAAAAAACTTTGAGAAAAGCTTCATATTTTCCAAAATACACTTCATTGGATCAAAATGAATGCTATGTAAAACATCGTTACGGCAACCCAAAAACACTTGTATAGGGATCTAATTAATTATATTCAGTATTATTTTTCGATGTCAAACTTAAATTATTTATTAGATAACAATGAAGCTATTCAAGTTGGGGTATCGTTACCTCTCAAACCTTGAATGGACGACATTCTTAACTTAAAAATAGATGTAAGTTACCCACCTCGAATCTTAACATCAAATATAGGATACGTATAAATCTCGTATACTATATAAAATATCTCCTTTTAGAAATCATTTACTAAAGCAACAGTGTTATAGTCTATGTCTACCTCACTTTCTCGAAAACATTTATTTACAACAATGATGTTGAAATCCATGTCTTCTTCCACCTAAGCCCCTTTTCAAAATTATTTATGAAAACATTTCATAAAATCCCATCTAAATGTTTTAAACCTTTTCGTATATCGCAAATATTTTTAATCTCATTTAGAAGATATCTTTAAAAGCTATTCTACTTATTTAAATACTCTTTTTAAAAGTTTTACAAATACACAGCTTTTAATAAAACAGGCTTTACTAAAATCCTCTACCAAGTTTAACTTATCAAAATCTCATTTATCAAAACACTTATTTGTTAAAGCACTCATTTTTCAAAATGACTTTTATTTTGAATCAACTTTTTTAAGAATTCAAATACCCGTTGATCCAAAAAATGGATCAACACCCTGATATGATTGTGCAAGCACCAGCCCTATTTATCAGGACAAATAAAGTAGAGCTAAACACTCTTCAAATTGCTGAAAAGACAAAATAAAGAAGAGAAACACAAGATTTTTATAGTTCTTCGGCAGTTAACAAAGCCTATGTCCACTTTGTAGATTTTATTGGTAGATTGACTATTGATCAAAAGTACAAGCTATATACAATTCTAATAACTGAATGAAGAAAGATCAGACCACCATTGATGGAGATAAAAGGAAGGATCTCAGTTGCCTCATGGCAGCCATTGTGAGGAGGAAGAAGGTGGAAGAATCTTAGTAGCAGAGTTTCCCCAGTGATTAGAGTAGCCAGCACCTTCCTACTGAAGATAGGATGATATTTATAAGATTTAAATAACACTTGGATCAGAACCAGAGTACCAGAAGCCTGCAGTCATCCATAGGAAGAGGCACGTAAAGTTTGAGGCGATTTCAAACTAAGTTTCTGGATCGGTACTGATCCAAACTTGTGCAATTTTTGCATAACTCTTTCTTCGTTGGCTTTTTTTCTTGCATGCGAGGTTCCCCATGTGATTTCATAACTTGTAGACTTGTTTTGCGGTGGTTCACCTGTAAATTAGATTGAACTCTAATCCGAATCGGATATGTCTTGACTTCTTCAACTCGGATGCTCGGAATGTTATCAAACATGGTAGATAAGTTTAGGAGAGATGTAGGAATATAATGCATGTGGATTGGAGAATCCACAAGTCAATAATTTGGATCCGTATCGATCCAATTGAATCGGATCGGTGCCAATCCAAATACTTGGCTTATTTTTGTCCAAACTTTCAGGGTTTCTTTGTCATGTACTTTTAGGTCTTCTGGTTAAGTTTTGAGTCATTCTAGCGCAATTTGAATGTTCAACTCATTCTGAATTCTACCGGGTTAAAATTACGATTAACATTTTCCCCCTAGAGCATGCTTTCGTAAGAAACAAGGCATGCTCTAAAATTATTTATGTTACAGTTTCCGTTTCATGGAGCTTTATTGGTCGTATCTAGCTTCCTTGAGTAGCTTCCTATGCCGTTCCGGAGCTTTATTGGTCGTATCTAGCTTCCTTGAGTAGCTTCCTATGACGTTCCGGCTAACTATCCAGTCCTTAGTGGAAATCTTCATTAGTCGTAATTACGGAGTGATCTTGACTCGATAACTTCCAGAATGAATATGAACATCGAGTTGGGTAAACAAAGAAAGTTTGAGGTCATTTGGGGGAAATAAATTGGATCGATACTGATCCAATTGGATCGGATCAGCATTGATCCAAGTACTTGGAAAAATTTGTAACAACCCTCTTCTTGGAGGCCCAAAACTAAGAGCTATGGATGCTGCAGTCATCCATAGTTATTAATCCTCGGCGACCAAATACGGCGATGTTAGATTCATTGATACATAGAAACACATGAATATGGAAAAAAATTAAAATTCAGACAAGATCTCATTCCATATCAAAACAATTTCAATTCATTACATAATCCCACAATCGCAAATCACGTTCAGAGAAAATATATTTATTACAATATACGCCAAGATCGACATATGAAGACGCCCCCTTGGATGATCAGAGTATATACAGGTAGTATAACAACTTTGCCATTACAAACAACACAATGGAATCAGATAAAAGAAAACTCTAAATAGCTATCATGCCTCCTGCATGTCTCCGGAAGCTTATTCGTCTTAAGAGGTACCTGCAAACTTCAACTCTCAAACTACTCAAAATCAGTTGAGTACACGAGAGTTTAAGGGGAAAACATAAACTTCGAGTCAGACATAAAGCCTGGTATGAATAATAATCTACCATCTCAAATCATTTAGATATCTAGTGAGACCACGCCGCTTAGCAGAACGGGTTTTTCCCTCACTAGTATCCTAAAACCTGTATAAAACCATATACTGTGCTCCTGCATCCACAATGATTAAAACAATTCAAAACAATATAATATGATAAAATGCAAAATCAATGAATCTATTCTGGATTACCCATCCCCATTCATTCTGACTATCTATCTCAATTATAGTTTCTAGGATTACCATTAACCTATTAGTTTTCATGGGCTAACTAGTAACCGGTAAAATATTTAAGGACTTCCTGTCTAATTACATAGTTTTCATGATATCACTAAGAACTATTGGTAACTCCAATATCTTAGGTCTTATCCTAGTTTTCATAGGTTGACTAGGAACCTATTGGTGACTCCAATATCCTCTCTTCTTACCCTAGTTCTCATAGGCTGACTAGGAACCTATTAACATCTGTCAATATCTTAATCCAGATATAGTTTTCATGGGCTAACTAAAAACCTACTGGCCCATACCAGTATCAAATTATAGTTTTCATGGGCTTACTATGAACCTGTCTTTCTGACATCTTTCTTTATACATAATTTTCATGGGCTAACTATGAACCTATTGGCCCCTGCCAATATCTTTTCCTATACATAGTTTTCATGGGCTTACTGAGAACCTATTGGCCTTTGCCAATATCTTTCGTTTATATCTTAACATCCTATATTATGGTCTTCCTGACCTCCTGGACGCAATTCTACTCATTCAGGAGTTAACTTTAATTTATATTCATCACTAGATCAACCTAGTTGGTTATCTTGCCCTTTACCCTAAATTACAGTTATGGGTCCATTATAATGTGAATATATTTATATTTGAAGAAGAAAACATAATAACATAGCAATACCACTCCTATGGGTTTAATATAAAACATGGTTAAACCCTTTAACCTATTATTTTATCAAGGAAGGCTTCTTCTCAAAATCATTTTAAACTCCTTTAATTTAGCCATGGGTTTCTCCTTTTAAAAAATAGAGTTCGGATTATAAGACCTTTCAAAACCTTCGAAACCTTGTTTTCAACTTCATAGGATGACCTCCTTCGAAAGCATTAAAATCTATCTTTAAAACATTAGGCCCCTGCCTTTCTAATACTTTAAAACCGTACTTTCAAAACCTTTCGATTGTATTAAAGTATTTACTTTTAACTTTAGAAGCATAATTTCGAAACCAGTTGAAAGTACCCTTTCGACACCATTGGAAGTAACCCTTCCGAAATCATTGAAAGTCTCCCTTTCGAAACCATTGGGTTTATACTTAAAACATTATTTGGTCAAAGTGAATATAGGCGAAAGCATCTCTTTCGAAACCATTCTTTATTATATAATAATATTGGGGAAAACATGATGGCATCGGCACCATCCTTTCGAAAGCTTTAAACCATGTAAACAAACATTGAAGGACAATGTCGAAACCCCTTTCGAAGCCATTACCTTCGAAACCCTTGGACCCTTTCGAAAGCATTTAGGAAGTGACTTAAAACATCTTTAAAACAAACACTACCTTTAGAAAGCATTGATGACTTCAATACCTTCGAGAGGCTAAAGAACGGTAGTAGGGTTTCGACTGGGTCGGAACCCCTTCTTTCAAAACATTCTTTCATAAGTAAAGGAACCCGTTCGAAAGAAAAATTATGTGATGGCAACCCTTTCGAAACCTTTCAAAATCCTCTTTCGAAACCATTTGCTTCAACTCCTTCAAAGGCTTAAACAAAACAAAGGCAGGCACTTCACATTTAAAAACAAACCAAGGTATCGACTCCTTCGGAAGCCATGCTTTCGACACTTAACCTTTCTCCTTTTTCCAATCCACTACGTACCATCTTTGTGATATATTGTGTATTGATTTCGGCTTAGTAGGTTTCAACTGGGTTGAAGGCGAAAGCTCTTTGTAGAAAGGTAGCTCTAAAGAAGGCGTAACCAACTTTTCTGAGTAAACCTGGTTTAATACTACTTAAAGTAAACTTTTCTCTAACTAACCTGCCACGTGTCAACACCAGATTGGTTGCCTTAAATTTGTCAAATTCTTTACTAAAATAACTACCGCTAATTCCAGATCTAAACCATGGTTAAGTTAATTAATTAAGCCCTTCCATTAAGCAAAACCAATTTTGCAAAGATGTCCCTCTTCTAAAGTAATTTAATTTGCATGGAAAATTACTTTGGAAAAATCCCCAAAATTCCAAAAATTCACTTTAATCATGTTATCTAACATATCAAAATTCCAGACCCAAATTCTTAATATATTTTCCAAAATAAATTTATAAACCCAAATAATTATATTTTCCTTTGAAAATTCATAACAATCTTTCCATAGCTTAGAAAATTATAAATATTGAGACACAACTCCAAAATCATGTTTTACATAACATAAATTTTTTCCATGGCATTTAAACATCAACATATATCGGTTTTACCCTAAAATCGTGTAGAATTTCCTTTAAACAATCTTGTTTAAATTCAAAAAATCAAAATTCAAACATATCATCATCCAATTCATCATAAAAACGAATTTACCCTTAAATTCGAAAACATATGATTCAAAACAAAAATAGAGATGGAATTATTATTCATCTTGGTTAAGATAAGGAGATTGGATTGAGAGTGATTTCCCTCAAGCTTGATTCTCTAGCTTTTAATTAAGTTTCTCTTCCTTAATGGCCGGCCCTTCTTCAATCTTTTGATTTGCGTTTTTCAAAATGACATGAATGGGTAGTAAAATGATAGGAACGAAAATATATAAGGGTAAGGGTTATGGGTGGCAAATTTCCTAATATACCCTTATGTGATTTAATTAACCAAAAGCCCATTCTTAAACCCATTATTTATCTTTTTAGGCTCGGCCTTAATTAGGTTTATACAAATCTCAACCCCCTTATCACTTAGCATTTACATTATTCTATTTAATTTATCTAATTAAATCTCCTGTATAATGTTATCAAAAATTAGGGGTGTTACAAGCTCCCCACATTAAAGAACTTCGTCCTCGAAATTCAGTAAGGACTAAATACTAATCATAGAAAATATCTGTAACGACTCCTAACAACCACACTAGTCTACCTAACTAGCTAATATCTATATAAATCTAATATAGACATACCCTCAAAGCAGATAAGGATAGGTATCTCGAATCCTGTCCTCTGTCTCCCAAGTACAGTCCTTCTCGTTGTCGCTCCACTGAACTTTCACCAACTTGACTGTCTTGTTTCTCAATATTTTCTCATCTTTCGCAACAACTCGAACAAGTTGTCTAACAAAAATCAAATTACGCACTACTACTAGATCTTCCAACCCTGTCGGAGGAATAGTAGCCTCTGGATCATGTACATACTTGCGAAGATGAGACACATGAAACACATTATGGACACCTGCCGTACTGCTCGGCAACTCTACTCTATATGTGAGCTTTCCAATCCTTTCTATAATCTAGAATGGACCAACATATCTCGGTGCCAGTTTCCCTGACTTCCCAAACCGTACCACACCCTTTATCGGTGATACGTTAATAAAAACCCTATCTACAACTAAGAACTCTAGGTCTTTATGCCTCTTTTCTGCGTAACTCTTCTGTCTAGATTGAGCTTCCTTCATCCTTTCTCGGATCAACTCAATCTTCTCTGATGCCTCCCTTACCAAATCTGGACCTAAGACCAATCTATCTCCAGTCTCTAACAACATACAGGGGATTTGCATGTCCTTCCATACAAAGCTTCATAAGGCATCATTCCTATACTAGTCTGATAACTATATTAAAGGAAAACTCAACCCGAATGTAAGTGATCCTCCCAAGATCCACCAAAGTCCAACACACAAGCTCTCAACAAATCCTCGAGTACCTTGTTGACTCTCTCTCTCTACTCATCTGTCTGTAGGTGCTATGTTGTACTCATCTTGAGCTTAGTTCCTAACACATCCTGTAGACTCTTCCAGAATTCACTAGTGAATAAAGCATCTCCGTTGCTGACTATGATACTAGGAACTCCATGAAGTCTAACTATGTTCTTCACGAACAACTTTACCAAAACAGGTGCTGCTTTGGTTGACTTTACGGGAATGAAATGGGCACTCTTGGTCAATCAGTCCACAATAACCCAAATATTCTCATTTCCTCTGCTTGACCTTTGCAACCCATCTATGAAATCTGTAACAACCCAAAATTTAAGCTATAATAATTAATTAACAAATTAATTAAATGATAAAATAACTTTGTGAAATTATCAGAATTAAGCCACGGGAGTTGTACCATTGTGTCCATAGTAATTTTCTGGTCAATTTCCATATATAGAACATCAGAATCCGAGCTAGTATGAAGGAGAAACGAAATAAACAAGGAAACAAGAAATATATATATATATATATATAGGGCTAGGTCGACCCAACCAACACCTAGGTCGACTGGCCGGTCGACCTAGGGGGGAGGTCGACCGTGCGGTCGACCCGCCCTACGTAGTGAGCGAACGAACGAATTCTTTGTTCCGGTTCGTTCCAGCAAGCTTTGTACACGTCAATTGCATTCTTTAATTTCATCTGGTCCTTCCGTGCTTCCATCCGATGGCACCTATTCAGCCTATGACGTGGTTGTACCATATTCAATATCCAAATCCAACAGTCTGAGATCCACTTCTACCCCTATAAATAAGACCCTAGGACTAAGACTTTTTCTCATTCTAGATTTTCTCCGCTTGGGTTCACCTTTTCAGGAAGGACCCTAAAAGAAATAATTTTCCAAGGAGAGAATCTTTTTAAATAAAATATTTTAATACCCTCAAGTGGATCCAGAAAGACCAAAAGGGAAGAGCTTAGGACCATAAGTAAGTGATTTTAATTATTTTATATTTTTAAGTAATTTAAAATAATAGGGTTTCTAATTGTTGTAGTTTTTCTACGATTTTGGAAATACCCTTTTGTCAGTTATTTTCAGTTTTAGATTTATTTTCAATCTATTTCTTCTTAACTATTATTTTCATTTATTTGTAGTAAATTTCTGTATATCATGGTTTTTCCATTTAATTACAGTTATTTACAGTATTTTTGATTATTTACTGTCATTTGCGATTTATTTACATCTTTTTCTACGATTGGGATTTTCTTTTATAATTGTCAGTTTTCTTCTATTTCTCCTTTTTCTTCGCGAATGGATTAGAATAGATTAAACACGAATATGGATTAAATAATAAGAAAACTGAAATTACGCAAATTAAGATGTAAAATGAAAAGACTGTAATAAAATGGAATTGGACTGAAATTGACATATTTGCAAGCCTAATTATGAAGTAAAATTAGGATTAAAAAGAGCAAATAAAGATGTAGTTTATTTATGCACTTAGACTTTTGGGTTAAGTTAATAAGCTAAATTATAACGTAGGTTTTTAAGAGAACAGAACAGAATGAGACTTATTTTGAGACTTAGGATAAATTAATAAGCAATGATAGTAAGAATAATAGTAAAGGCTTATTTAAATAATTTATCTAAGTTAATAAGCAAAGAATGAAAGTAGGACCTGTACCAACAGCATTCCCTATTATTTCTACGGTTACGGTGTCTCACATTAGCCTGAAGTGAGATGAGGACACGCTTATGCTGGAGGAGTAGTAGTAATTGTCAATAAATAAAAGTTCAAATCATGAGGATTTAGACAAGGGGCGCAACTAGATATTGTTAGGACGACGAGCCAGTACCAACAGCATTTCCCCTATTTTTCTATGGACACGGTGGTCTCACATTAGCCTCAAGTGAGATGAGGGGCACGCTTATGCTGGAGTTGAGGTAATAAGAAGACCCAATAGGTGGAACAACATGTAACATGAGCATAGTGGCGGTTACGCGTGCAACTTCCATTTTGGGTTCAGTAATCGTTATGAGTTCCAAGCGCTTAGTATGTATGTCTTTTGTAGACACCAATGCCTTCTGTGTAGGGACATATAGGGTCTAGTCGACAGTAGGTACTATTGAGTAGCAGGCCAATCAATAGGTAGAATTAGGACTTCAGCCTAATCATAGCAGCTATCAAGGACAAGTGTAAACAATCAAAGTTAACCAATCAAATTTTTTAGCAATGGTTATCCCATATTTATTTCCAGCTTTATCTTTCCTTCTATTTCCTTTGTTCCATTTTAATACTAGAACTGTTATAAAGCCTATTACCTTTACTTTGCTTAAAAATACTAGTAATTACTATCATTCACCAGACTTTTAGTCTGACCCACTCCTCTATTTTCCCCTTTCCATCCCCCATAAGCCACCAAGGGCAAGCAAGGTAGATTTGTGGATTCAGAGAAGTTGTAGCAGCTGAGATTCTTCTTATGTATTTCTCTATTTCATTTCCAGTTTTAAGTTCTTATGTTGTACCGGCACTATTTGAGGGATGGTTTGTACTCTGATTTTATTGAGACTATGGTTTTTGATTTCACAAGACATGTATGGGTATTTTGACATATGATGTATTTGGTATTTGGTGACTTATTTGGTTTATAAAGTAATTATGAAGTTTTGTTCTAAATAAGTTATTATTTTAATTGTTTCCACTGTTTTTATCTATTTTTGTCTTATGAATCTTAGTCTCTGTTAGCTTTTGTTATACCTACCACGCACCACACCTTTTAGTATGTCCTTTTGGGTATACTAAGGGGTGTGAGGTGTTTCACTTGGTATCAGAGCCTAAGGTTACAGGATTCCTAAAAACTTGTTTTAAAAATAACGTATTTTTCCAAAAGCAACCTATTTTTTAGTAGCATATCTTCAAATTAGAAGTATTTTTCAGAAAGAAACTCTTATTATAAAAGTAGTTTTTCAAGTATAAAGGAGTTTTTATAAAAATCCCCTCAAAGTCCAGTTCAACCTTCTTTGGATTCTTTCGAGCCTAAGTTTCCTTTTCTTTGCATAATATGGCTGACTGGTTCCATAGAGCTACGGTACCAGAGGTGCAAGGGCAAGCACCCAATACAGCACCGGTAGGTAGAGGTCCCTTTAATCCATTTGCAGCAGCCAATTTTTCTAAGATATGCAAGAACTTCGCTAGTCTAGGAGGCATACTGATTTCTGGCATAGAGGATTTCAAGGAGGCACGAGCTAGGTTGGAGGTTATTGAGCAAAGGTTTAGAATGTTAGATTTGGAGGACCTCAAAAGTGGATCAAGAAAATCGGGAAATGCAATAACTATGGACGGTTTGGTCATTACGCAAGGGACTATAAGAATAAAACGATGAAGGGGAGGTGTTTCAACTATGGGCAGCCCGGTCATCTTAGTAGAGCTTGTCCTTAGAGAACGGGGTAGGGAGCAAGCGCACCTACAGCGCAGGTACAAGCTTTGGATGCAGCACTTTCTAGCAGTGATTTGGATAGAGGTAGGAAAATCTCTTTAGAAGGATTAATCTCTCTTTCTGATTTTCCCATTCAGACTCTTTTTGATTTTGGAGCATCACACCCTTTCATTACAAGTTCTTTGGTAGATTGTTTGCACTTAGACATCTCTTTAGTAGTAGCCCCATTATTGTTTCAAACCCTATATAAGGATCGACACACTTGTCTATGGTTTGTAGGGATTTGAAATTTTTTATCCTAGGCATGGAATTTGACTGTGAAGCCTATGTATTGGGATTTTCGAGGTATGGGATGATTTTGGGAATGGATTGGCTATCCACATATGGAGATATATTAAACCGTGGGAGGAGAGTCGTTAGACTAGAGACATGCAGCGGTAGGACTCTTGAGGGTTCTTGCGACCCGCAAGGGTCAGCTATGTTGAGCTTCCTTTATTCCCTCGATTCATCATCATCAAAGTTAGATTCGGTTCCTGTCATCAGAGATTTTCCAGACGTCTTTGAGGGGGTTAGGCGACTACCCCCTAAGAGAGAGATTGACTTCAGGATTTATTTGACTGATAATGCTAAGCCATTAGCATTACCCGTGAGGCACATGGCACCTAGGGAGAAGAAGGAATTGAGCAAGTAGATCCGTGAGCTTTTGGAGAAAGGATTTATAAGAAGGAGCATATCGAAGTGGGGAGCGCCAGTCGTCTTCGCTACTAAGGTGGATGGTTCCCTTCGACTTTGCGTAGATTATAGAGAATTGAATATGCTCTAGAAGAAGAACCGATATCCACTCCCTAGGATAGATGACCCTGTTGACCAGTTAGTTGGCTCTACAGTATTCTCTCAGCTTGATTTAGCAACTGGATTTCATTAGCTTAGGGTCGCTGATAACAGCATTGATAAGACCGCATTTAGGACACACGACGGATTCTTTGAGTGGTTGGTTATGCGTTTTGGGCTAACCAATGCCCTAGCCTATTTCGTAGATTTGATGAGCCGTGTTTTTAGAGATGTCCTAAATAAGTTTGGGGTGGTATTCGTGAACGACATTTTGGTGTTTTCTAAGTATATGGAAAAGCATGTTGTTCACCTTGAGGAGGTTCTTCATACGCTCCGCGTTCATCGGTTGAAGGCAAAATTCTTGTAGTGACACTTTTGGCGTAAGGAAGTGCGTTTCTCGGGGAATAGAGAAGGTCTACACATGGTAGGAGTTTGAGAAATGGTTTTGTACTTTTAGGTTCAGATTATGGAAAACCAAAGAGAGGTAGGCAAAGATTGGAGATGTACAATAGATTCAGTTGATAAGAAAAGAAGAAAGCCCATGTGTAGATAATTGCAAAAATTACAATTGTTTCAGATAATGGATTTAACGGTATAACCAAAAGACTTTAGTAAGGAAATTGGATTACCAAAATTTAGGAAGGGTACTCATAGGGTAGTGAGAAGAAAATCTACCTTATGTTTAGCTCAATAGAATATAATTGTTAGAATTGAAAATTTTCATTGTTAATATTTTCTTTTAGGAAATAAATATCGGGTTCTTGAAAAATGGTATGAAATTTAAATTGGTTTTTATATGATATAAATTTTGTTAAAAGTAAGATTCTTTTTGAAGAATTATAGCTCGCTAGTTTCTTTGTAGATAAACAAAGATTTTAAATATAAAAACCTAGAGTTTATTAAGTATCGAAAACGTAGGTTACAACATTTATTATTGTAATAGATGTTTTCGTGAAAAGTAAAGGGAGCATAGACTATAGCACTATTATTATAGTAGGTGACTTCCAAAGGAAATTTTTTTACATAGTATATGAGGTTTATTAGTATTTATTTTAATTGAATCCATACACTAGTATTTTTGGGTTGTAGTAATAGTGTTTTACGCAACATCTGTTTTGACCCACATAAAAATATGTTTTGAAGAAAATTTTCAAGTATAGAAATAAAGTGGTTTGTAAGTACACTAAATATTTAAATAAGTATGAGGAAATGTTTTCTAGTTATGAATATATTAAAAATAGTTTTGAAAATGAGTTTTTCTGAAAAGAAAAATTGTAAGTTAAATATTAGGAAATTAGTAAATTTCATAGAAATTGTCTATGGTAAGAGAATATAAATTAAAAATACTTTAATCTATTGGAATGAAATGAATAATGATAAAAATTTCTATGAAACCAAATTATAAATAAAGATGTTTGTGCAAGTTATAAGGAAAACATGAAAGAGATATACAAGGTATGGGAAGCACCATATTTTGTATAGCCTATTTCGAAAAATATAAAATAAGTTCCTTGTAATTTCACATAAACATAAAATCCTCTTTTAAAGGATTCATAAAAGGTTTTACCATTAATAGTTTCTCATAAGAGAAATTAGTTCCAATACATTAAGTATAAAACTATTAGGTGTAATAAGAAGATATTTGGAAAGCATGTGGAGACATTTTAAAGATATTTTAAGAAGAAAATGGTTTGGTGAAAAAAATAAATAAGTTTTTGGAAATGAAAAACTTAATAAAAGCAAAACTTGAAAATCCAAACTTTTATTGAAAGTCGTAAAGGTCATTAAAAGAAAAAGAGTAATAAGTTTGGAACTTAGAAATTGTAAGTTTTTCACACCTAGATTTGGGGAATAATGTAAATTCAAAGAGCTGTAGGGATGCAAGTCCAGAAAAATAAAATGTTAAGTAACTAAGTATTTTTGAATTTAATAGAAACTTAAGGATAACCCTTTTAAAGACAAAGATTTTGGGATTTGATGTTTTTAAATTTAGAAGCCCTGGTTTTTGAAATAAAATGATAAGTACCAAAACCAAACTCTTAAATGTAGGATAGATAGGAATCATTTCCTAGGTATGACGGAAAAAGTGTAAGGCTATATAGGAGAGCGGTAATTAGAAATAATGGTAAAAGTTTTCGTAGAGTGTATAGGACACTAGTAAGAACCTAGGAATGTTACTTCATATGTGTAGGATAAAGAAGACTAGTAAAATGATATTAGTAAGATAGTAAGAGACACGTGGTTGAAGATGTGTATTTTTAATTTTGGAGAAACTTGGAAAGAGCATCTTCCTTTAGTGGAATTCACATATGATAGTAATTTTCAAGTAAGCATTGGAATGGCACCTTTCGAAGCTCTTTATGGAAGACCATGCAAGTCGTCTTCGTATTGGTTAGAGTCTGTAGAGAGATTGCTACTTGGTTCTGACATAGTTAAGGGGGTTTCGGAGAAACTTAATTTGATTTGGATAAAATTCGTACTTCGTATCCTCATCTTTTCGATGGTAAGTTTTAAAATTTCCTATTTCCATCTTTAGTTTTGAATAGGTTCTTTTCCTTTATTATCCTGTGGGAGGGTAGATCTAAGGAATTAACCTATGAATGGTTGGATTAGGTGTAAACATGTTATTAGAACATGTTATGAATGATGGATGCAAGTGTTTGCTAGTGGATGCTAATGGACGCATATATTTACACTAGGCATTATTATCCTTTAGGGATCGGCCTTACTAGGATACTAGAGCATATGCATATGGATGTGTGCGCATTTGCATTTTTCTTTATTTTCCATGGTTGCTATAAATGGATGTTTATCACATGGTTGTTGCATTTGGATGATGATTGTAGCATGCATATAGAACTATTAGTTATCATTACGGAATTTTTTTGCATTCTTTTGGATACTTAGCCCGGACATGATTGCATAAAAGGAGGTCAACTGAATCAGTGGACCACCTAATCTTTTGCATTAGTTGGGGACATTGACACTACACTATTTGCACAAGTATAATAAAACGCATTAGAAAAACTTAAGGACAATAGACGAATGGTTGATGATTGAGTAGTTGGTTGTAGATATTGGATGAAACATTTAGTTCATTGTTTTATCCTTAGAGATTTCGGGGACGAAATCCCTTGAGGAGGGGAGAATGTAACAACCCAAAATTTAAGCTATAATAATTAATTAATGAATTAATTAAATGATAAAATAACTTTGTGAAATTATTAGAATTTGAAAGTGCAGCTATGGTATAGGATCGAAATGGCCAACAGTTGTAAACAATGTAAATGCGGTGGTAGTGCGATATAAACTAAGTTATCTACTGATGCAGAATATGAGTATAAAAGGTAAATAGTAGAGTAAATGACACCGGGGATTTTTATACTGGTTCGAACTCCTGTTCTACGTCCAGTCCCAGACTCCTTCTGGAATTTAACAACCAACCCTCTCTTAACCCGGAGGAACAGGCATTACACCGCCTGAGCAAACGAACAGGACTTCTTTCGCCTAGACAACCGAATAGGACTTCAACCGCCTGAGTAATCGAACAAGACTTCCAACACAAATAGTAAAGTTGTTTCTGACTAAGTATGCTCTTGAATAGCACTGATAAGTCAATAATGTACACCCTTCCTATAATCTTTTCCTCAAGTAAAATATGTATATTTGTGTGTACATGAAGATAAGAAATTTTAGATTGCTTTAGAATTAGAGAAATAAAAACGTGATTGCTCAAATATTCAAGCAATAAAGCAAGAAACTCAGAATTCAAGGAAGTATGAAAATAGAATTAGAATGGTTAATTTAATCTTGATTGAGTATGTATATATAAATATTATAGAGTTGCAACTCCTGATTAAAAGTTCTATTGAAAATAAATCGTTGCAACTCTTCCTGAAAAGATTCCTCTATGCTGAAGAGAGGTCTCTTCAGGAAATTTGAAAAATGACAATCAGAACATATTCAGTTGACTGAATATTATTAGTTAGTCGACTGAATTAATACAGAGAAAAAATAGTGCAAAAATATTAATATTCAGTCGACTGAAATTTTGATTCAATCGACTGAATATTTTGTAAAGTCGGGTCATTGAATATTTAGTCGACTAAGAGTAATTTAAAATATATATGCATGTACACAGGTTCAATCGACTAAATGACCTTGTTCAGTCGACTGAATTCTATTGATAAACAAAAATCACCATAGCTCATTTGGTTAGAGCATTTTCTTTCTAAACTAGTGACCCGAGTCCGAGCCCTACTCCATGCGTTTTTTGAAAACTTGATTTTTCATTTAACATATGACTTTACCAATGACCCGAGTTCAAATATTGCTTCATATATTATTATTGTTATTATTTTATTTCATTTTTTAAAATAAAACTTTTATTACTTTTATAGAATGTTTCAAATGTGTATGTTTGTGAACTACTTGAGGAGAGATTTTAACATAGCTAAAAACTGGACTTTGACTCTAAACAACATATATATGAAACATTCCTTATATCGTTGAGTCCGGTCTTCATAGTTCTTTGTCGTAGATTCATGAACCTTCGTGTCGATTGAATTTCTTGTCATTAATCAAAACATAAGATCCAACAGAATTGAGCCATGGAAGTTGCACCATTGTGTCCGTGGTAATTTTTCGGTCAATTTCCATATATAGAACGTCAGAATCAGAGCTAGTATGGAGGAAAAACGAAATAAACAAGGAAACAAGAAAAAAAATATCGGGCTAGGTCGACCAGGGGGTCGACTTAACCAACCCCTAGGTCGATCAGTCGGTCGACCTAGGAGGGGAATGTCGACCGTGCGGTCGAACCGCCCTACGTGGTGAGCGAACGAACGAATTCTTCGTTCCAGTTCGTTCCAGCAAGCTTTGTACACGTCAATTGCATTCTTTTGTTTCATTTGGTCTTTCCGTGCTTCCATCTGATGGCTCCTATTCAGCCTATGACGTGGTTGCACCATATTCAATTTCCAAATCCAACGGTCTGAGATCCTCTTCTACCCCTATACATAAGATCCTAGGCCTAAAACTTTTTCTCATTCTAGATTTTCTCCGCTTGGGTTCACATTTTCAAGAAGGACCCTAAAAGGAATAATTTTCCAAGGAGAGAATCCTTTTAAATAAAATATTTTAATACTCACAAGTGGATCCGGAAAAACCAAAAGGGAAGAGCTTAGGACCACAGATGAGTGATTGTAATTATTTTAGATTTTTAAGTAATTTAAAATAATAGGGCTTCCAATAGTTGTAGTTTTTCTACAATTTTGGAAATACCTTTTTGTCAGTTATTTTCAGTCTATTTCTTCTTAACTATTCTTT
The DNA here is from genome assembly GCA_030737815.1 of Allium fistulosum. NCBI lineage: Eukaryota > Viridiplantae > Streptophyta > Magnoliopsida > Asparagales > Amaryllidaceae > Allium > Allium fistulosum. The sequence continues at coordinate 160,508,625 of CM060905.1, forward strand.
TTAGTTATTTGTAGTAAATTTCTGTTAATTATGGTTTTTCCATTTAATTACAGTTATTTAAGTATTATTGATTATTTACTATCATTTGCGATTTATTTACATCTTTTTTCTACGATTGGGATTTTCGTTTATAATTGTCAGTTTTCTTCTATTTCTCCTTTTTCTTCGCGAATGGACTAGAATAGATTAAACGCGGATATGGATTAAACAATAAGAAACTGAAATTACGCAAATTAAGATGTAAAATGAAAAGACTGTAATAAAATGGAATTGGACTGAAATTGACATACTTGCAAGCCTAATTATGAAGGAAAATTAGGATTAAAAAGAGCAAATAAAGATGTAGCTTATTTATGCACTTAGACTTTTGGGTTAAGTTAATAAGCTAAATTATAACGTAGGTTATAAAAAGAAAACAGAACATAATGAGGCTTATTTTGAGACTTAGGATAAATTAATAAGCAAAGATAGTAAGAATAATAGTAAATGCTTATTTAAATAATTTATCTAAGTTAATAAGCAAAGAATGAAAGTAGGACCTGTACCAACAGCATTCCCTATTATTTCTACGGTTATGGTGTCTCACATTAGCCTGAAGTGAGATGAGTGCACGCTTATGCTGGAGGAGTGGTAGTAATTGGTAAATAAATAAAAGTTCAAATTTTGGGGATTTGGACAAGGGGCGCAACTAGATATTGTTTGGATGGCGGGCCAGTACCAACAGCATTTCCCCTATTTTTCTATGGACACGGTGATCTCACATTAGCCTGAAGTGAGATGAGGGGCATGCTTATGTTGGAGTTGAGGTAATAAGAAGACCCAATAGGTGGAACAACAGGTAACATGAGCATAGTGGCGGTTACGCGTGTGACTTCCATTTGGAGCTCAGTAATCGTTATGAGTTCCAAGCGCTTAGTATGTGTGTCTTTCATAGACACCAATGCCTTCTATGTAGGGACATATATGGTCTAGTCCATAGTATGTACTATGGAGTAGCAGGTCAATCAATGGGTAAAATTAGGACTTCAGCCTAATCAAAGCAGCAATCAAGGATAAGTGTAAACAATCAAAGTTAACCAATCAAATTTTTTAGCAATGGTTATCCCATATTTATTTCCATCTTTATCTTTCCTTCTATTTCCTTTGTTCCTTTTTAATACTAGAACTGTTGTAAAGCCTATTACCTTTACTTTGCTTAAAAATACTAGTAATTACTATCGTTCACCAGACTTTTAATCAGACCCACTCCTCTATTTTCCCCTTTCCCCCCATAGGCCACCAAGGGCAAGCAAGGTAGATTTGTGGATTCAGGGAGGTTGCAGCAGCTGAGATTCTTCTTATGTATTTCTTATTTTCATTTCCAATTTTTAGTTCTTATGTTGTACCGGCACTGTTTGAGGGATGGTTGTACTCTGATATTATTGTGACTATGGTTTTTGATTTCACAAGACATGTATGGGTATTTTAACATATGATGTATTTGGTATTTGGTGACTTATTTGGTTTATAAAGTAATTATGAAGTTTTGTTCTAAATAAGTTATTATTTATTATTTCCGCTGTTTTTATCTATTTTTGTCTTGTGAATCTTAGTCTCTGTTAGCTTTAGTTATACCTACAACGCACCACACCTTTTAGTGTGTTCTTTTGGGTATACTAAGGGGTGTGGGGTGTTTCAAAATCCATGGATATCGAATCCCATTTCCATACTGGAATCTCTGGAGGCTGAAGTAACCCACTCAGCTTCTAATGTTCGGCCTTCACTTGTTGAAAGTTTACACACTGCCTAACTCACAAGCCAACATCCCTCTTCATGCCTTCCCAATAGAAGCTTCTCTTCATATCTTGATACATCTTGGTCCCTCCAGGATGAATCGTAAACTTAGATCGATGACATTCCCCAAGAACTTCTTTCCTCGAGTTCTCAACATCTGGAACACATAGTCGCCCCTTCTTTTTCAACCATCCTCTTTGGTCAAGACAAAAATCTTTCAAATCATCGAGCTCTATTCCTACCTCAAGCCTTCTAATCTTCTCAGCTAATAATATATCCTCCTTCTGCTTAGAAGCAATTCTCTCGATCAACACTAGTCGAACTTCTAAACATGACAACATGGCAGTACTCCGACTAGAACTAGTAGTCAATCATAACTACACACCAAAACTGGCCAAAGCTTCTAGATCCTTCCATTCGGCCAACATAGCCGACACCACAATCTGATGTCTTCTACTAAGAGCATCTGCTACTTTATTACCTTTCCCTGGTGTATACTCTATACCAAAATCATAAGCAGCCAGAACCTCCAGCCACCTCTGCTGCCTCGTATTCAACTCCTTCTGAGAGAATAAATATCTTAAAGACTTATGATCAGTATAAAAATAAAATCTCTCCCCTAAGAGATAATGCCTCCAAATCATCAAGGCAAAAATCACCGCAGCAAACTCTAAATCATGAGTAGTATATCTTACTTCGCACGGTCTAAGCTGCCAAGATGCATAGGCTATGACTTTGCCCTTTTGCATCAACACTGCTCCCTATCCAGTCTCACATGCATCAGTGTATACTAACAACCCTTGGTTTCCATCTGGAACTACTAACATTGGAGCATTTGTCAACAAATGCTTTAACTTAAGGAATGCTTCCTCACATTTGTCGGACCAAACAAAATTCACTTCCTTCCTGGTAAGCTTAGTCAAAAGCGCTGCTATCCGCAAGAAATCCTTAATAAATCTCCGACAATAGCCTGCAAGTCCAAGAAAACTTCTAATCTTGGTCACTATCTCTGGTCTCTTCCAATTATTTACAGCTTCGATCTTATCTGGATCGACTAACAATCCTTTCTCTGAAACCACGTGACCAAGAAACTTAAGCTCTTTCTTCCAAAAATGACACTTGGAAAACTTCGCCTTTAGCTAATTCCGCCTCAGCGTCTCTAGCACCACTCTAAGAAGATTTGCATGCTCTCTCTCATCCTTAGTGTATACCAAAATGTCATCTATAAACACCAACATGAATCTATCCAAATACTCTCGGAAGACTCGGTTCATCAAATCTACAAAGAAAGTAGGCACATTCGTTAACCCGAATGGCATTACTAACCACTCAAACGAACCTTACCTAGTTCGAAATGCAGTCAAAGGAATGCTGTCCTCCGCCACTCTCAACTGATGGAACCCCGTTGCCAAATTCAACTGGGAAAACACTCTGGCTCCACTCAACTGATCAAACAGGTCATCAATTCTTGGCAAAGGATACTTATTCTTTATCGTCCTCTCGTTCAACTTACGATAGTCGATGCACATCCTCAACGATCCATCTGGCTTCTCCACGAATACCGCGGCCGCTCCCCAAGGAGAACTGCTTGGTCTAATAAAATTCCTTCCTTCTAGATCCACTAGCTACACCTTCAATTCCTCCATCTCAGTCGGTGTCATCCTGCTAGGTGGTCTACTTACAGGTTCAGCTCCTGGCACAAGATCTATCCGAAACTCAATAGCTTGTTTCGGTGGTAGTCCTGTGACTGGCTCAAAGACATCTGCAAACTCTCTTGCTATTCGAACCCAAATTAGATCTTCTCCCAATTCCATTGCACTTAACAAAGCACAACTACTCCGGTCAGAATTCTCTACTGAGAATATAATTCGGTTATGACTATCAGGTTGTCTCAAAGATATCTCCCCATCTTGGAAAAATATCCTGGCCTCATACCTTCTCAACCAATCCATACCCAAAATGATTCCAAAATCTACAAAATCATAAACATACAAACTGCATGCGAACTTATGACCTAACAAATCAAGTTCTAACAGGTCACATCTCATCCCTAGAGTTGCGTACCCTCCTATTGGATTCGCAACCCTTAAGGGAGTAACAAGGTATGTGGGTTCTAAGCATAACCTATCAACCAAACACTGAGATATAAATGAATGTGATGCACCGGTATCAAATAGTATCCTAACAGGTATACTCTGAATCAAAAACATACCTTTGATCACTGTCATCACTTTATCAGCTGCAGTAGGCTTAGCCGATGATCCAATAGCAAAAACTTTCCCCTTGTCCGCCTTGACTGGCTTTGGACACTGGTTCTTATAATGCCCAACTTGATCGCAATTGAAGCACTTCACATTCTTCTCATTTCAGCCTTCTTCCCCTTGCCTAACCGGCATTCATTTGCATAATGACCCTTCTTGTCACATTTGTAGCATACCAAATCAGCCTTTGCCTTCTTGGCAGCATCCCCTTTCTGGGCTGCCTTCTTCTTAAAGAATTTCCTCTTCTTTCCCTGAGGACCCTGGGATTCAACTGGCTTCTCTCTAGCAGAAACAGCAAGCATCTCTTCATGGCGAATGGCCATCTCCACCACCACTTTATAAGGTTCTCGGATATGGGTCATGGTCATTCTAGCAAGCTCAAGTCTCAATCCTCGAATGAACATCTCATTCCTTCTAACGTCGGTGTCAATCATAGCATATCCATATCGAGACAGCTCATCAAACTTATCAGTGTACTCGATTATTTACATCTCTCCTTAAACTAGATTCATGAACTTCCTCATCAATGCCGACTTCGCAACCACAGATAAAAACCTATGCTCAAACCTTCTTCTGAAATCAGCCCATGTCAGCTCTTCCTCTGGAACTTCGGCAGTCACACTATTCCACCAATGAAGCATTGCCCCTTGCAATTACCTAGAGGCCAGCCTCCTCTTTTGCCCATCATCCAATCCTAGATCAGTAAAGATCCTCTCATAGTGCAATAGCCAATTCTCAACCATAACAGCATCCTCCGTTCCAACAAACGGGTTTCCACCTAGATTGGTGTAGTCTCTACTTAACTTAGCATAGTTATTCCCAACTGGAGCCACAAGATTAGCTCCTCCAACATTACCAGCAACTCCAGCTTGCGAAAGATTGGCTAACAACTGATACACCATTCCCACATCTATTGGCGGACTTCCAGCACCAACATTGGCTTCAGCATTTGGGTTAGCATTAGCATGTCGACCTTTGGTCCTCCTGGTATTAGGTCGAGCATTTCCATTGGTTGTGGTGCTTCCCCCACCTAGATTTCCTCTTCCATTTCCTACTTCCATATCTTCTTTCTCATAAATCTGCATACGAGCCTTAGTAAGATACAAAAGAACGGCCTAAGAGAGAGGGGAACACGTACTTATATATATATATATATATATATATATATATATCTTTATATCAAATACAAGTACGTTACTATAGCGTTAACCCAAACCCCGATCATATTTCTGATTCATTGGAATTATGTTTCAAAAACTTTTAGGTTTAACTTTCTTTTAAAGTTTCATAAACCTATGATACCAACTTGTAACATCCCCCTACTTGGAGGTCCAAAACTAACGGCTATGGATGCTGCAGTCATCCATAGTTATTAATCCTCGACGACTAAATACGATGGTGTAAGATTCATTGATACACAGAAACACATGAATATGGAAAAAATTAAACTTCAGACAAGATATCATTCCATATCAAAGCATTTTCAATTCATTACATAATCCCACAATCGCAAATCACGTTCAGAGAAAATATGTTTATTACAATATACGCCAAGAGCGACATATGAAGATGCCCCCTTGGATGATCAGAGTATATACAGGCAATATAACAACTTTGCCATTATAAACAACATAGCGGAATCAAATAAAAGAAAACTCTAAATAGCTATCATTCCTCCTGCACGTCTCTAGAAGCTTATTCGTCTTAAGAGGTATCTTAAAACCTCTACTCTCAAACTACTCAAAATCAATTGAGTACCCGAGAGTTTAAGGGGAAAACATAAACTTCGAGTCATACATAAAGCCTGGTATGAATAATAATCTACCATCTCAAATCATTTAGATATCTAGTGAGACCACACCGCTTAGCAAAACTGGTTTTCCCCTCACTAGTATCCTAAAACCTTTATAAAACCATATACTGTGCTCCTACATCCACAATGGTTAAAACAATTCAAAACAATATAATATGATGATATGCAAAACCAATGAATCTATTCTGGATTACCTATCCCCATTCATTTTGACTATTTGTCTCAATTATAGTTTCTAGGAGTACTATTAGCCTATTAGTTTTCATGGGATAACTAATAAGCGGTAAAATATTTAAGGACTCCCTGTCCAATTACATAGTTTTCATGGGATCACTAAGAACCTATTGGTAACTCCGATATCTTTACTCTTATCCTAGTTTTCATGGGTTGACTAGGAACCTATTGGTGACTCCAATATCCTCTCTTCTTATACTAGTTTTTATGGGCTGACTAGGAACCTATTGACATCTGCCAATATCTTAATCCGGATATAGTTTTCATGGGCTAACTACAAACCTACTGGCCCCTGCCAGTATCAAATCATAGTTTTCATGGGCTTGCTATGAACATGTCTTTCTGACATCTTTCTTTATACATAATTTTCATGGGCTAACTATGAACCTATTGGCCCCTACTAATATCTTTTCCTATACACAGTTTTCATGGGCTTACTGAGAACCTATTGGCCCCTACCAATATATTTCTTTTATATGTTAGCATCCTATATTCTGGTCTTCCTGACCTGCTGGACGCAATTCTACTCATTCAGGAGTTAGCTTTAATTTATATTCACTGTTGGGTCAAACTAGCTAGTTATCCTGCCCTTTCCCCCAAATTATAGTTATTGTCCATTATAATGTGAATATATTTATATTTGAAAAAGCAAACATAAAAACATAGCAATACCACTCCTGTGGGTTTAATATAAAACATGGTTAATCCCTTTACCTATTATTTTATCAAGGAAGGCCTCTTCTAGAAATCATTTCAAAACTCCTTTAATTTAGCCATGGGTTTCTCCTTTAAAAAAAAGAGTTTAGGTTATAAGACCTTTCGAATCCTTCCTTTCGACTTCATAGGATGACCTCTTTTGAAAGCATTAAAATCTATCTTTAAAACATTGGGCTCCTGCCTTTTTAATAATTTAAAACTTTCCTTTCTAAACCTTTCGATTGTATTAAAGTATTAACATTTAACTTTAGAAGCATAACCTAGAAACCAATTGAAAGTTCCCATTTCGACACCATTGGAAGTAATCCTTCTGAAATCAATGAAAGTCCCCCTTTCGAAACCATTGGGTTTATACATAAAACATTATTTGGGTCAAAGTGAATATAAGCGAAAGCATCTCTTTCAAAACCATTCTTTATTATATAAAAATACTGGGGAAAACATGATGGCGTCGGCACCATCCTTTCGAAAGCTTTAAACCATTTAAACAAACATTGAAGGACATCGTCAAAACCCCTCTCGAAGCCATTATCTTCGAAACCCTTGGACCCTTTCGAAAGCATTTAGGAAGTGACTTAAAACATCTTTAAAACAAACACTACCTTTCGAAAGCATTGATGACTTCAATACCTTCGAAAGGCAAAAGAACGACATCAGGGTTTCGACTGGGTCAGAACCCCTTCTTTCAAAACTGTAACGACTCGTAAATTCAAACAAATTTTAAAAATATTAATTATAATAGTTGAATAGAATATGGTTAGTAATAAAGAATTTTCAATTATTACTGTAAAAAATAATAATAAATTTGTTAGAATATAAATCATGATCTTATATAAAATTCTAAAACAACTAATCTTTATTGAAATGGAAGGTGGTAACGCGTATTAGAATATAATTTAATAATATTGATTGAATGTAATTAACAACTGTATTAATGCAATTTCAATCAACTGTAACAATAAATGTTACTAAAGAATGGGATAAACAATATTCTAAATATGTTAGCATACAATAAGAAATCAATTATTTGATAAGTAGATTTATACTCCTTATGTAAACAATAAATTAATAGATATGAATTACTAAGTTGTAACAATTGATTTATTCCTCATCCCATTGATTAATCCGCTTTGGAATTTTTTTGTAATCAATGGAATTAAATGTAATTGAAATCTTTCAAATAAAAGAAAAGAGAACATTAATTGTAATTAATGGACGTGTTAATAGAAACGTATGTTTGAATTAAAATAAAAGAGGAAGTTGAGGAAATAAAAAGGAAACATATGTTTTAATTGAAAGAGATATTTTATGCAATATAAAGAACATGTAAATCGAAATAAAAGGATAAAACTTTTTTGAATTATTTAATGAAAATAAAACGATTAGTGTGTACCAACATTCTATTGGAAATTTAATATTGAATTAATTGGAATTAAATCTTTTAATTAAGGTAAAGAGAAACAGATGGTAATTGATTTAGTCAAGAATAAGCAACATATGTTGAATTGAATAAAATAAACTTTTGAATGAAGACAAACCAATGTTAATAAAATGAAGGTTCAATTCAGTCAATTTTAAGATATATTATTATTTGAATTTGAATAAATTTTAAAGGTTAAAATTAAAGAACAAATTTTGGAATATTGAGTAATATATTTTTCCAAATTCAATAAAATAGAAAATTTTTGGATTCAAATTTTGGTCAAACTTAGTCAAAATTTGACTTTTGGTTGAACAAATTTAATTTTGAATTTTATAATTTTATTCTTTTTATACGATACTAGACTAAATTCTAATCTCTTCTCCACTTTTTGTTTCATCAAAATCAAATTCCCGTTGCTCAAAAAATATGAAATACAGTGAAAAATTGACATGAATTTGCAGTGTTTAGTTGTGTTTTATTTGGCTAAGCCCTATTGGGTTTGTTTAGTCTAATGGGTTAACCAAGAGTCTCTAGCCATACCAAGAGTCTTGTGACCTTTCCTTTGCCTACGACCTTTTATTTCTTATCTGACTAAACAAGTACGTACGGAATTATTTCTCCTAAGAAACTTTCTCTTCACTCTTCCATCTTCCTCTCCAAATCTACAAAGAACTCTAGATCCAAACTCCAAAATTTCTCAAATCCTAATACTCCTTTCCTCCTCTCTTTCAAATCCTTCCATCCTCCTCCTATACCCGCCACCCTCCACCACCATCCAAGGCCATCTCCTCCCCTCCTCATATCTACCACCATCCACCAAGCATAGGTCGAACCCACTTTAGCTCCTCTTCTTCTCTTTTATAAAAAAATTCAAATCAAAAGAGAAATATATATTCATATATATATATATATATATATATATATATAGTAATCCATCAATTCAAGTTTGCTTTGCTTTGGAATTCATGGTTCAAATTCATAGCTTTGTGTTATCAACTTTCCTAGCCTCGAAAGGTGAGTCATTCACTCACGATTTAAAATCTTATGATAAGTGAATGAATATCAATTGATATGTTATTGGAATGTTGCAATAGTTCAGATTTTGCGTAGTTTGTATATGATTTGATATGATCTATGTTCACTTATGTTCACCTATGATTTTTACATGATATTGTTATTTATATTATGTTGTTTTTTTTATAAAAACAGATGTGATGATAAGGTTATTGATATCATTTATGATGTTAATATGAAATTGCTATGTTGAAAAAAAAAAGAGAAATGTTATATTGATTTAAAAGTTGTCACCCATGTTATGAAAAATGTCACTAATATGATATGTGAAAATTTATGTGTGAAAAAGAAGAAAAAAAAGAAAAAGAATAAAATTTATATGCATATATGTGTTATGTTTTAATACAGGAAATCACTTAAAGTGCTATGTTAGAAATGATTGCATATTGTGTTATTTTATGGTAGGAATTTTATGTCACATTCCATGCTAAAATATGTAATTAATTATGTAAGTTTCATGCTATGTTATGTAATTAATTATGCAAGTTATATGTTATGCTATGTAATTAATTATGCAAGTTACGTGCTATGCTATGTAATTAATTATGTAAGTTACATGCTATGTTATGTAATTACTTATGTAAGTTACATGCTATGTTATGTAATTTGTATTTAAGTTATATGCTATTTTATGTAATTTGTTATGTAAGATATATGCTATTTTATGCAATTTGTTATGTAAGTTATGTGCTACCTTATGTAATATGTTATGTATGAATATATGTTATGTTATTTATTTTATGTAAATCATGCTGCAAAGTTCACTTAGCTTCAGAAAATCAATATGGATTGAAATGATACATACCCAAATGATTTTTTAGATCAAGGAAAATCATTATGGGTTGAAATGATAAACCCAAGCGATTTCATTGATTTGGAAATTTGGGATTGCGGGTTGAAATGATATATACCCGTAAATTTTAAATTATTGCGGATTAAAGTGATAAATATCCGTATCACCTGACCCTAGGATATAAAACTATATACGGACACCGTTGCTCTGTTTTTAAAGTGATTTCTGAAATTTTGGAAAGATGTGTTTGGAAAAAAAAAGTGGAAAATGATTTTTAAATTTCATATAAATATTTTATTTTAAAACATATATGTAAAATTTAGATTTTAAAATTATATGTTTTAAGAATTCTAAATTTATAAGTTGAGTTTTAAAATGTAAATTTTAAGGTTTTACTTATAACTTTATTTACATTTTTTCATAATATAAGGTTTAATTTAATAAAATTTAATAAAAATAAAATATATTATGTTTAAAATATTTAAATTAATATATTTATTTTAATATATAACCTATTTTAATATATAAACTATTTCTAATATATAAACTATTTCAATCTATAACCTATTTTGATATATAAACTATTTCTAATATATAAACTATTTCAATCTATAACCTTTTTTTAGAATATAAACTATTTATAATGTATAACTATTCCAATATATAAACTACTTTCAATATTCAAAATGTTTAAAGTTGGAACCAATATGATTTAGATTTAATTGATTTAAAATGGGAATATTTTGATATAATGGTTTAACCTATTTTGTGGTTATGATTTTGAAAATGAATATGATTTCGGAAGTGAATTTGATTTCGAAAGTCATATGATTTTGAAGTGAATATGATTTCGAAAGTGATATGATTTTGAAGTGAATATGATATTTTGATATAAATTATGAATCGGTTTTGGAAATGTAAAAGAACCAACTGGTGTGAAAGAAGCATTTGGTGGTTAAAGAGACCGGGATCAGATATTGTCATACTCTCTGTCAATACCCAAAACCACTTTAACAACTGTACACGTGGTGGAGAATCCAGAATGAAGTAGGATGGTTTGTTGAACGCTACTGGAATGAAGTAAGAGAACGATGATGGATAGCCTTGACCTTCGGGTCATAATTAAAATGACTAAAACAGGAGCCATGTCGGGCTAAGTGGGGTCGCTCCCTTTATCGGGCACATTTCTTCGATACCATATTATTACTTTGTGATTGATTTGATGGCCACCCTTTGATTTGATTTGGGAGTGTGTCTCGAGGTGGGAAGTAGTAGCTGCTATGCGTTACCACTCGTCCAGATCCGCAAAACGGTAGTATCCTACCCTGGACATTGCCTCGCGTGCCTTGTCATATTTATCCTGATCGCACCCACTACGAGTTTGGTTTGTGTCATACACTATGGAGAGCCCTCTGATCGCCCTCCAGTTTACGGAGGAATTACAGTACTGTATAGACTACGGCATTTATATAAAAATGTGTTAAGGGGGGTATGGGTAACGCCTTAACGCTATTTTAATATTTTACTTTACTGTAGACATTATTTATGTAGCGTATTGTATTATGTATGTAGATAGTTCCACGGATCCTTAAAGGATGGCAATCCCAAACATTCTTTAAGTTATTGCATTTCGTTTGGACATTTCACTTGAGTTGATTTACTTGCATAAGATTGTTAATCCTGACTCGAGTGTTTTGTGTTTTGCTTTATGCTCGGGTCAGCCAGAGTATTACAGCTTTTGAGACTCACCTTTTGGAGCTTGGAGCTTGGCTTTGAGATTTATCTTATATATTTAGCTGTCCAGTTATTCTGTTATTTCAATCATTTAGTTATTTCTGTTCAGACTTGTTATTTGCTTATGTATTAGAGGCTTCTGTGTATTTGTACTTCTGTTGTCTTTTGTCTTGGACTTCTATTGTTTCTGTAGTAGCTTCATGAACTACTATTTATCTATTCCACTGCGTATTATTGTATTACTCCATGTCTGTGATTCTGTGATTGATTTATTTACTGTATATATGCAAAGTTTTGCCAAATATAAATAACAATATGTTATTTTAAGCAATTCAAGTCTGACATGTGTGGTTTATTGTCGATTTGAATGGTTCAAAATAGCGGGTCGTTACAGTTGGTATCAAAGCTCTGTTTAGGCAAAAGTTTGCTTATGGAGTAAAAACTCATTAGAAATAGGGTAGAAATACCCTAGAATGAGTAGAATCAATTATGGAATCATCCTTCCTTTCGAGCCTATCTTCTTAGTTATGATTCTCTTTGATTAAGGTTCCTCTAAATTTGAATCTTTATGTTTGTTCTAAAATCCATTCTTGAATCATCCTATGAGAGAGCGTATTTGTTAGTGTTATAAAAATTGTTTTATATCATATTATTATTTTGGTAAGTATGATTATATTTTATATATAAAAGTATAATTTTCTGAAATTAGATAGTTAAATGAATTGGTTGTTAGAAATAATAGTACTAGATTATCATTTATTGTTTTGTTAACATTCCTAAACCTGTAACTATCATTGTATGTTATAAGGAGATGAAATTTTATAAACATGGTTATAAATCTGATTTGCAAATGAGATAAAATTAAATTGTGGATTTGAGAATTTACTTTTCAATTAAAATTTGGTTTTCAAAGTTTGAAAAAAATAAAATAAAAATAATATTAATATTATTTGAAGGTATTTTCAAGTAGAAATTGTTTCCAAAAGAATTTTAAAAGAAGCAAGTCAGTACTCTCCTCTTTTGTCGCTGGAAAATAATTTCAGCGATGATTGCAGCATCATCGACATTCATTTCCGAGTCTCAAATAGGGGAGACTACTTGGTAACTTTGCTACACTTTTGTTTTGGAAACTTGATTTTGATTTGAATTTCTTAAGTATGATTTGATATACAAAAAAATATATATGCATATATTTATTTCAAAATGGCTTGAAGTGAAACCGGAAATTAAACTCTTAAGTTTATGTTAAGTAATGGTTTTCAATTATTGAAATGAAGTAATTTTTTTGAATAATTGGAGTGTCTAAATGAGAAATGAAATTGAAACAACTTGAAACAGTTGAACTAGGATAAAATTAATTTGTATAATACTCAATTGCATTCTAAAACATATATAACTTACCTGAAATATTTAAAAAGTTAAAATGTTAACATGCATATGTAATTGAACGGTATACAAGAGGAAACTTAAGTAATAAAAATGTTCAAACTAAATTTTACTTAATAAAAATATTGTAAATAAAAGGTAAATTGTATAGTGCTCAATTACATTCTAAAACATTAGTAAAAAATTACCAGGAAAATGGTTTGAATGTTAATGAGAGCATGTAATTGAATAGTATACAATATAACGTGTAAGTAATAAGATGTCCAAAATGAAATTTGTTAAGGAAAGTTATAAATAAAAATTGAGTTGTTATAATGAATGTTTATACACTTAATCTATGTTAAGTGAAATAAATTGAATAATAAAAAGAGAATGCTATTTAAGTAAATGAATATGAACTTAAGAAACTAAACAAGTAATAAATAAATTTATATTTTGTAAACTATTTGTAATACAAAGGTAAATTACAAAGAATGGTTGAAATAGAATTATGAAGTGGAATTAACTTAAGTGAAGTCAAATGGATTAAATAAATGAATTGAGTTAAATAAAATAGGATTTGTTTTGAAACAAAAAATAATATAAATGAACTTAAGTTATAAAGATAAGGTGAATGTAAATAAATTATGAATGAAAGTTAATTAAGTAGAGATGTAAGAAATTTGAAATATATATAAGCTATATAACTTGAAACTTGAGAAAATAGGAAGTAAAAACCAGAATAAGAATGTGGTTAAACATTTTGGATAGGCAAAAGAAAATTTGGAATGTTGATATTAAACTTAAGTAAATTTGTAGAATGGTTAATTAAGTGATATTGACATTAAAGGAAATATACTATATGAATGAAATAAAATAAATGATCATAAATAAATTTGAATGTGAAAGAGAATAACAAATATGATTGTAAATGAATGTAAATAAATAAGGTGAACATAATGATGTTAATAATTGAATGTAAGTTGATTGGACATAATAGAACGGAAATTAATGGAATGAGAATTCATGGAATATGAATAAGTAAGCATGGAAAAAAAAATCGTAACGAATGTTAATAAATTGAAAGTAAATCAATTGAATGTAAACCAATTAAATGTGGATGAAACAAATGTAAATAATTGAATGTAAATACATTAAATTGGAATCAAGCAAATGCGAATGCAATGAATATTGATTAATTGAATAAAAATGGATTGAAACCAAATTAATTGAATGTAAATCTATTAAAACCGAATGAATTGAATATAAATCCATTGAATGATTAACGAGATGAATAATAATAAGTGAATTTTAATAAATTAAGAAGTAAATAAGGTGAATGCAAATAAATTGGGTATGGATGTAAATTAAGTGAAAGTGAGTTAATTAGAATGATAATAATAAATGGATGTTAATAAGTATTAAAAATGTATAAAGTTAACATTCGAAATGAAATTTATATGGTTTTGAATTAATTGTTTGTATCTCGTACTATTCATTTAGAATCTATCTTATCTTTCTATTTGCTTATATTCTACCACCTCGTTTCTTTTCGGGGACGAAAAGTTTTTGAGTGGAGAAGTGTAACGACTCGTAAATTCGGACAAATTTTAAAAATATTAATTATAATTGTTGAATAGAATATGGTTAGAAATAAAGAGTTTTCAATTATTACTGTAAAATAATAATAATACTAATAATAATAAATTTGTTAGAATATAAAACATGATCTTGGATAAAATTCTAAAACAACTAATCTTTATTGAAATGGAAGGTGGTAACGCGTATTAGAGTATAATTTAATAATATTTATTGAATGTAATTGACAACTGTATTAATGCAATTTCAATCAACTGTAACAATAAATGTTACTAAAGAATGGGATAAACAATATTCTAAATATGTTAGCATACAATAAGAAATCAATTATTTGGTAAGTAGATTTATACTCCTTGTGTAAGCAATAAATTAATAGATATGAATTACTACTAAGTTGTAATAATTGATTTATTCCTCATCCCATTGATTAATCCACTTTGGAATTTATTTTGTAATCAATGGAATTAAATGTAATTGAAATCTTTCAAATAAAAGGAAAGAGAACATTAATTGTAATTAATGGACGTGTTAATAGAAACGTATGTTTGAATTAAAATAAAAGAGGAAGTTGAGGAAATAAAAAGAAAACATATGTTTTAATTGAAAGAGAAATTTGATGCAATATAAAGAACATGTAAATCAAAATAAAAGGATAAAACTTTTTTAAATTATTTAATGAAAATAAACGACTAGTGTGCACCAACATTCAATTGGAAAATTAGTATTGAATTAATTGGAATTAAATCTTTTAGTTAAGGTAAAGAGAAATAGATGGTAATTGATTCAGTCAAGAATAAGCAACATATGTTGAATTGAATAAAATGAACATTTGAATGAAGACAAACCAATGTTAATAAAATGAAGGTTCAATTCAATTAATTTTAAAATATATTATTATTTGAATTTAAATAAAATTTAAAGGTTAAAATTACAGAAATTTTTTTGGAATATTGAGTAATATATTTTTCCAAATTCAATAAAATAGAAAATTTTCGGAAATTTCAAATTTTGATCAAACTTAGTCAAAGTTTGACTTTTGGTTGAAAAAATTTAAATTTGAATTTTAAAATTTTGTTCTTTTTATATGATACTAGACTAAATTCTAATCTCCTCTCCACTTTTCGTTTCGTCAAAATCATATTCCTGTTGCTCTAAAAATATGAAATACTGTGAAAAATTGACATCAATTTGTAGTGTTTAGTTGTGTTTTATTTGGCTAAGTCCTATTGGGTTTGTTTAGTCTAATGGGCATTGGTTAACCAAGAGTCTCTAGCCATACCAAGGGTCTTGTGACCTTTCCTTTGCCTATGACCTTTTGTTTCTTATCTGACTAAACAAATACGTACAGAATTATTTCTCCTGAGAAACTTTCTCTTCACTCTTCCTTCTTCCTCTCCAAATCTCCACCACCATCCAAGGCCATCTCCTCCCCTGGCCATCTCCTCCCCTCCTCATCTCCACCACTATCCAAGGCCATCTCCTACCCTCCTCATCTCCACCACTATCCAAGGCCATCCCCTCCCCTCCTCATCTCAACCACCATCCACCAAGCACAGGCCGAACCCCCTTTAGCTCCTCTTCTTCTCTTTTATAAAAAAAATAAAATCAAAAGAGAAATATATATTCATATATATATATATATATATTGTAATCCATCAATTCAAGTTTGCTTTGCTTTGGAATTCATGGTTCAAATTCATAGCTTTGTGTTGTCAATTTTCCTAGCCTCGAAAGGTGAGTCATTCACTCACGATTTAAAATTTTATGATAAGTGAATGAATATCAATTGATATGTTATTGAAATGTTGCAATAGTTCAGATTTTGCATAGTTTGTATACGATTTGATATGATCTATGTTCACTTATGTTCACCTATGATTTTTACATGATATTGTTATTTATATTATGTTGTTCTTTTACAAAAATAGATGTGATGATATGGTTATTGATATGCTTCATGATGTTAATATGAAATTGCTATGTTGAAAAAAAAATGTTATATTGATTTAAAAGTTGTCACCTATGTTATGAATCACTAATATGATATGTGAAAATTTATATGTGAAAAAGAAGAAGAAAAAGAAACAAAAAGAATAAAATTTATATGCATATATGTGTTACGTTGTAATATAGGAAATCACCTAAAGTGCTTTGTTAGAAATGATTGCATATTATATTATTTTATGGTAGGAAATTTATGTCACATTCCATGCTAAAATATGTAATTAATTATGTAAGTTACATGCTTTGTTATGTAATTAATTGTGCAAGTTATATGCTATGTTATATAATTAATTATGCAAGTTATATGCTATATGTAATTAATTATGGAAGTTCCATGCTATGTTATGTAATTTGTTATGTAAGTTATATGCTATTGTATGCAATTTGTTATGTAAGTTATGCGCTACCTTATGTAATATGTTATGTATGAATATGTGTTATGTTATTTATTTTATGTAAATCTTGCTGCAAGTTCCCTTAGCTTTAGGAAATCACTAAAATGATACATACCTAAATGATCTTTTAGATTAAGGAAAATCGTTATGGGTTGAAATGATAAACCCAAGCGATTTTATTGATTTTGGAAATTTGGGATTGCGGGTCGAAATGATATATACCCGTAAATTTTAAATTATTGTGGATTGAAATGAAAAATATTCGTATCACTTGACCTTAGGATAGAAAACTATATACGGACACCGTTGGTCTGTTTTTAAAGTGATTTTTGAAATTTTGGAATGATATGTTTGGAAAATAAAAAGAGGAAAATGATTTTTAAATTTAATATAAACATTTTATTTTAAAACATATATGTAAAATTTAGATTTTAAAATTATATGTTTTAAGAATTCTAAATTTATATGTTAAGTTTTAAAATGTAAATTTTAAGGTTTTACTTATTACTTTATTTACTTTTTTTCATAATATAAGATTTAATTTAATAAAATTTAATAAAAATAAAATATTTTATGTTTAAAATATTTAAATTAATATATAACCTATTTTAATATATAAACTATTTCTAATATATAAACTATTTCAATCTATAACCTATTTTAATATATAAACTATTTCTAATATATAAACTATTTCAATCTATAACCTATTTTTAAAATATAAACTACTTTTAATGTATAACTATTCCAATATATAAACTACTTTCAATATTCAAAATGTTTAAAGTTGGAACTATTATGATTTAGATTTAATTGATTTAAAATGCGAATATTTTGATATGATGGTTTAACCTATTTTGTGGTTATGATTTTGAAAATGAATATGATTTCGGAAGTGAATATGATTTCGAAAGTGATATGATTTTGAAGTGAATATGATATTTTGATATAAATTATGAATCGGTTTTGGAAATGTAAAACAACCAACTGGTGTGAAATAAGCGTTTGGTTGTTAAAGAGACCGGGATCAGATATTGTCATATTCTCTGCCAATACTGAAAACCACTTTAACAACTTGTTACATAGTGAATAATCCAGAATGAAGTAGGATAGTTTGGCGAACGCTATTGAAATGAAGTAAAAGAACGATGCGGGATAGCATTGACCTTCGGGTCATCATTAAATGACTAAAATATGAGCCATGCCAGGCCAAGTGGGGTTGCTCTCCCTATCGGGCACATTTCTCCGATACCATATTATTACTTTGTGATTGATTTGGTGGCCACCATTTGATTTGATTTGGGAGTGTGTCTCGAGGTGGGCGGTAGTAGCTGCTATGCGTTACCACCAGTCCGGATCCGCAAAACGGTAGTATCCTACCGCGGGCATTTCCTCGCGTGCCTTGTCATATTTATCCTGATCGCGCCTACTACGAGTTTGGTTTTTGTCGTACACTATGGAGTGCCCTCTGATAGCCCTCCAGTTTATGATGGAATTACGATACTATATAGACTATGATATTTATATAAAAATATGTTAAGAGGGATATGGGTAACGCCTTAACACTATTTTAATATTTTACTTTACTGTAGACATTATTTATGTAGCGTATTGTATTATGTATGTAGATAGTTCCACGGATCCTTAAAGGATGGGAATCCCAAACATTCTTTAAGTTATTGCATTTCCTTTGGACATTTCACTTGAATTGATTTACTTGCATAAGATTGTTAATCCTGACTCGAGTGTTTTTTATTTTGCTTTATGCTTGGGTCAGCCTGAGTATTACAGCATTTGAGACTCACCTTTTGGAACTTGGAGCTTGTCTTGGAGATCTATCTTATCTATTCAGCTTTCCCGTTATTCTATTATTTCAGTCATTTAGTTATTTCTGTTTAGACTTGTTATTTTCTTATGTATTAGAGGCTTCTGTGTATTTGGACTTATGTTGTCTTTTGTCTTGGACTCTGTTGTTTCTGTAGTAGCTTCATGAACTACCATTTATCTATTCCGCTATGTATTGTTGTATCACTCCGTGTCTGTGATTCTGTGATTGATTTATTTATAGTATATGCTAAGCCAAATATAAATAACAATCCGTTATTTTGAGCAATTCAAGTTTGACAAGTGTGGTTTACTGTCGATTTGAATAGTTCAAAATAGCGGGTCGTTAAGAAATATTCTTTCATAAGTAAAGGAACCCATTCGAAAGCAAACTTATGTTATGGCAACCCCTTCTAAACCTTTTAAAATCCTCTTTCGAAACAATTTGCTTCAACTCCTTCGAAGGCTTAAAACAACACAAAAGCAGGTTCTCTTTTAAAAAAACCAAGGTATCGACTCCTTCGGAAGCCATGCTTTCGACACCTAACCTTTTGCCTTTCTCCAATCCACTGCGTACCATCTTTGTGATACCTTGTGTATTAGTTTCGGCTTAGTAGGTTTCGACTGGGTTGAAGGCGAAAGCACTATGTCAAAAGGTACCTCTAAAGAAGGCGGAACCAACTTTTTTGAGTAAACCTGGTTTAATATTACTTAAAGTAAACTTTTCTCTAATTAACCTGTCAAGTGTCAAGACCAGATTGGTTGCCTTAACCTTTCCAAATTCTTTACTAAAATAACTACCGCTAATTCCAGATCTAAACCATGGTTAAGTTAATCGATTAAGCCCTTCCATTAAGCAAAACCAATTTTGCAAAGAAGTCCCTCTTCTAAAATAATTTAATTTGCATAGCAAATTACTTTGGAAAAATCCCCAAAAATTCCATAAATTCACTTTAATGATGTTATCTAACATATCAAAATTCCGGACCCTATTCTTAATATTTTTCCAAAATAAATTTATAAACACAAATAACCATATTTTCCTTTGAAAATTCATAACAATCTTTCCATAGCTTGGAAAATTATCAAAATTGAAACCCAACTCCAAAATCATGTTTTACATAACGTAAAATTTTTCCATGGCATTTAAACATCAACGTATATCGGTTTTACCCTAAAACCGTGTAAAATTTTCTTTAATCAATCTTGTTTAAATTCAACAAATCAAAATTCAAGCATATCATCATCCGATTCATCATAAAAACGAATTTACCCATAAATTCGAAAACATATGATTCAAAATAAAAATAGAGATGAAATTATTATTCATCTTGATTAAATAAGGAGATTGGATTGAGATTGATTTCCCATAAGCTTGATTCTCTAGCTTTTAATTGAGTTTCTCTTGCTTAATGGCCGACCCTTCTTTAATCTTTTGATTTGCATTTTTCAAAATAACATGAATGGGTAGTAAAATGGTAGGAACGAAAATATATAAGGGTAAGGGTTAAGGGCGGCAAATTTCCTAATATACCCTTATGTAATTTAATTAACCAAAAGCCCATTCTCAAACCCATTATTTATCTTATTAGGCTCCGCCTTAATTAGGTTTATTCAAATCTCAACCCCCTTATCACTTAGCATTTACATTATTCTATTTAATTTATCTAATTAATTCTCCTGAATAATGCTATTAAAAATTAAGGGTGTTGCAAAATTTTCCGTCTTTCTCTTTTTTTTACATATAAGTGGGATCGGATCTCCATTCTTCCATTTCTCATTTTCGAGCCGATTCAAAAGATACCCAAACTTCATCGATCCAAACCCTGCCATTACCGGAGCACCGTCACCATCGATCCTTACTCTTAGCGCCACCTGATGCCGTTATTTCATCCGCCTTGAGGCACTACCGATCTATACCGCCCTTGTTCGATCCATCTTGAATTGAAGACCTCATTGCCATTCTCAATTTCAAAGGTGGGTGAAGTCGATTTTAACGTGATTTACATCATCGATTGATGGTGAGGTTATGTTAATGATGGATGTAGTGAAAGATTCGAGCTAATTGCGATTTTGTGGAAGAAGATTGTAAATCGAGTCCGAAGTTCTTCATGGAATTAAGCTAGGGTTTTGCCCCGATGCTCGACATGTTTTGCTATCTTCATCCGCAGGATCAAAATTAACTTGTACCAAGTTTCACAGTCGATTCCGGCATGACATCTTGCCGATTGCGGATTGATTTTGGTTTTTCGGAAGGTGATAATAACTTAGGATAGCATCTTGCATGCAGCATAGGTTATTATCACTTTCTAGGAAACTAAATTTGACTTATGCTGATAATTTTCTTCCCGATTCGGACTCATCGTCTATAATTGCTCCCATTGGTTTGGTCTTGTCATTGCACAGTTGGTTTACCTGGAATGGGAAGAGCTTTTCATATCCATTCAGACAACGGATCCGTTATCGATTGTTGATCGATAACGGGTAAGTGTAGGAGAAAAGACATTAATAGTTGATATAGATCGCTTTTTCTAGTGTGAGTGAGCCATCTACATGGAAAGGTCATTCACATCGTTCAGGATGCCAAGCCCGTTCTCACATAGATTACACATCACACACGCTCGCGGTTAATATTTGGAATTCGATCGGTGATTGGTACATGTCAACTACCTTACGAATTCCAAGTAACAACCGCGTTAGGTGTTTATAGTTTAAGGATTTAGCGCATCTGACTATTTTGAACACAAGATTTCTTATATAGAATGGTGTGCTAATCCTCCTGACGTAAGTCAGTTGAAGGAAACTCGCCTATTTATGAAGCGGAGTCTTCGTCGATCTTGGCTGGACCTGCTACTTCCCTAGCTTCGGGGAAATATGGCCATCTGATCCTAGTTGGCCCTATCGTCGATTGCACTCCACCCAACTTCAGGGTTTCGCTTAATCCTTTGGAGAAAGACTCTTCGATCCTTACATACAGGGCATTACGAAGCATTTGCTCGCAATACACATTCTGAAGGACGATGTGCTTCTGCCGTCCCGAGTTTTGCTGAGTTATGCCATGCTAACTTGCTTATATATTATGTTCATGTGAACACTTAACCGCGCCCCGAGTTTTGCTGAGTTGCAATATCTCCTATTATTTAAAAAGAGGGAGGCTAACCCGTCACTTGTTTATATTGAGGCGCAATACAGCCGAAAGCTTATACTTGATCTTCCTAGCAAGGTTCCCTTATTCAAAAATCAGTTCTTTTCTGTCAAATGTCTAAAGGGGTTCACCCGTCTGTGGACCACGGGGGGTTAGTTTCTTTTAGCATGCGTGGAATTTCCTTTAGCTGCTAAAAAGTCTTCTGAACGATCGTCTACTTTTTTTAGTTCCCCCAAAGATTAAGAAAGATCCAATGCTCCGCCCTGTTCTTTGCGCCCTGAAAGCGGCCGATGCTCGAAAGCGCACGATCAGGTTTTTGCTTACAGATGAAAATCTTCGCCTGTGTAGGCTCTTGCATCCTGGGAGATCTGTAGGATTCCTTAGTGACCCTTCTCGCTCCAAAATCCGAACTCGCTCAGTTTCCTCTTCTCATGATTCTGATGAAGGTGATGATGATGGTGATAAGGAGGAAGAAAGTGACTCATCCGGAGGGTCAAAGAAAACTTCCGAAGAGGTCCACGTTCAAATTGGGGTTAATATTCCGCCCAAGATGCCTTCGATCCCAGAGGAGAAAGAAGAAGAGTTTTTTCATCGGACGGGCAAAGCTCCGTTTATTGAGGGAAGGGAGAAAGGAGAGATCAGTGAAGGGCTCCCTTTAATCGAAGAAAAAATAAATTGGGATACAGATACCGACGAAGGCGATGTCGATTTAGGCGACAAGGCCCCGGAGTTGAGTCCCGAACATACTCCCTCACCTCCTTCGAAAGAATGTTTTGAAGAAGTTCCTCCCAAGAACAAGCCCGTTCCCAACCCTTTGCTGGAGGGTGCCGATTTTGACTTGGGAGATGCGAGCAACATTTTTGTAGATAAGGGTGCCCTAATGGGTGACTTCACTTCGGAAGGGTTGCCTTCCCAGCCTACCCAAATCGTTCCTATGGAAATGGATGTCCTAACATTACAATCGATCTGGTTTGTGTATTCTACTAGGGTCGTTAACCTGTAGCACACACTCCAGTAGGGTCACTCATTCCAATGTTATTTTCTTAGGATATTTTGATCTATCGAATGCCTTTTTCTGAAGTCATTTTGTTATTTGCTGCAGGGATCATGTCTCGTGACTTCTACAATGCTCTCAACCGAGCACTTGAGTCTCAGCGTTTGCAAAGGCATTCATCTAGATACTATGCCTCTCGTGAAATTGACGAAGAGAGAAGGAGGAGAAAAGATAAGAAGGCAGAAGAACACCGCATAGGTGATAAGGATCAAGACTGCGACAGAGGAAGCGGCCGCGAGAAAATAAAAAGCCCGATTGAGCGGGAAGACCCATCAAAGAAGCTGAAGAAAGATCAAGAACTTG
Organism: Allium fistulosum; assembly: GCA_030737815.1. Taxonomy (NCBI): domain Eukaryota; kingdom Viridiplantae; phylum Streptophyta; class Magnoliopsida; order Asparagales; family Amaryllidaceae; genus Allium; species Allium fistulosum. The sequence continues at coordinate 160,532,136 of CM060905.1, forward strand.
CACCCGTCATAAAGCTTCCTACTTCTACTGGGATCACCGTTCCCGCTTCCAGCGTCGTGACCTTCTCCACTCAAGCTACAGTGGCCGCTTCTCTCCCAATTTCAAGGCGAGCCCCTTACATTCTCCCTGCCCATCCGACACTTCTACAGGCTGCATTTTCCAACTTGTTCTTAAGGGGGTTGTTTTTGATAAACCCTACTTGAAGTCAGTTCATGCTGAATCTTATTCACCCCATTTCCATGCGATTCAGAGTGGCTTAGAGCAAGCCGAGGGGTGGGAGAAATTGTGCAAGCAGCTTTCTACCATTAATCGAAACAATTGCCAGGAGATTCTCTCATTTGAGTTTGAAATGGATGAATACGAGAAGCAGCTTGCGGACTAGGACTTGAAAATTGAGAGACTGAAGAAGGAGAGGGATGACGCCTTGAAGAGAGAAAGTGGGAGTGCTTCTTTATTCAAGGAGCTGAAGGAGTCAACCGGCTGAACTGCGCTCAAACTCAGAGAAGAAATAAAGAAGTGCCACACCGATGAGGCAGCTCTGAAAGAAAAACTGAAGGCAAGCTAGATAATGGTTGTGGCGGAGAAGAAAGTCGTGGTCAAACAATCCCAGAAAATTGCCTCTCTATGTGAACAAATTTTAACTTTGGAAGCTGAGAAGAATCAACTAACAGTAGAGAAGACTAGCACAGAAGCCAGCCTTTCAGAGCTCTAAGATACTTTCGCTAAGAAAATGGAAGGCTTGGATGCTACCATTTTAGGCTTCTATGTTAATTCCATGCTTCATCAGGGCAGCCTAAGTTACTTGGGTCCATTATTCCCTTACACAGTCGCTGTAGTTTGGGAAAACGTTCTGGCCCGGTGTGACGACCGCCCATGACCCCTGCACCGAACCTAGAGATAGTGCGCTGTAAAGTGTGTCAGGCGACCATGGACGATTGCCAGGGTAAATTTAAACAACAGAATCTATCGTATTACTCACAGCGCATGGACAAAATACAATAGAATATATATATAGTGAAGCTTCACAGAATAGAATCTCATCAATAAAACTTCATAATAGTTGGATACAAACATCTGAACAGTCAATACATCAAGCCTCACTACATAACACTCAGAGAATATACAAGCAGCGGAACATCCAGTACATATAGTAAAAAGATAATATGCAATCCTCCAGCTCGTCTTCGTCATCAGCATCGTGGAAAGCAAGAACAACACCTGTCACCTGCTACCTAGTCTGCCCGTCCCAAAATGGACGAACAGCCCAAGGCAATAAGAGATAAAACATAAAGCCTTGAGTCAGACAACAGTCTTAGTGAGCGGTAAATTAACTAGCAACATACCAAAAGAGCATAAAGGAAAAAGGAATAGGAATACAACCCTCCCACTCCACCTCTTTCTACAGTGATAGCCCCCAGACACACACTAAGTAGAAGCAAACATAGCAAAGCATACAATTTAAAGTAAAGCAATTATCACTCGAGTCAAGGGCGATGTTTTCCAAGTACAAACCCCCAAGGCCTAAACCAAGATCAGATAAGCCCCCAGAAAATACCGCTCTTGAGACCGAATGACGATACAACCAAACATCCATGACTCTGGCTATCACTGTTATCATTGCTTCGATATCATCGTTAATTGAATGACCGGCTCTTTGTTTCATCCGTCCGTCAAGGGCTAATGGAAACCCCGGTTCTAGACATAACTCCGCACGTCATCGTGACCCGTGCCTAGGACTATCGAATCTGCCCAGAGTACTTGACTACCAATCAGTAGCCTTCAGGGACTATCGAATCTGCCCAACGTACTCTTGCTTTGAGCATGCTAGAACCTTCAACAATGATGAGATCTCAGCCTTCTACTCATCCTCCTCGACGACTATTTCCATACTATCTCAAGCGCCTCTCGAGCAAACCATTATCCTCAAACTCGAACCATTTCACCGAGTTATCAATCTGCTTGGAATGATCCCGTCTGGATTAGACCAAGGCTATCTCATATCATACTTCGCCTCATCATCATCATAGCAAAGCTTCATCTCAACATCATCATCGAATCTATCCATATGAGCTTCATCATCCGCTACATATGCCACGAGCAGCTTTTCCAATTCAAGAGCCTTTCCCTTAGCTTTTGAATCATCTTCGACCATCTTGTCTAAATCAAATCATCAATCATCTAATTCATAGCAATAAATCAAATCAAACATTAATCCAAGTAAACAAGCATTCAAATATGATCTAAATAGACAATTATAACAATAATGGCAATTTCGTAATTAAAGAGTCAAAAGTCTAACAAGCATGAGAACATGAGCAATATCTCTATAATCTTGATGAATGAACTTGCATAGGTTAACATGTAGTAAAATGGATGCCAAATCATTATGAACAATGGATCTATATGGATCTATACTTAGGATTAGGAAAATGCATGGAAATTACTACTTTAGCACAAAATCAAGCCAACGATCCGATATACTCCTTTGGATCCGTGTGAGAGATAATCACCACTCACCAAATCACCTAAACAACCCCAAAGCAACACACTTCAGATCTGGACAGCGAAGGATCTAACTTGATCTATCACAAATCCGCTTCAAACGATGAAATCTCTCTTCAAATGATGTAGATCTTCAATCTAAGCTCTTGAATCTTCAATTTGATCTTCGATTTGGATGGAAGGAATCACTAGATTAAAGTGGAGAAAAGAAGTGAAGAAGTGTAGAAGTCGAGCTCTCAAAATGGCAGCACTTCGTCGCTTCGAAATCCGGATCCCAAAAATGGAGAAAACCCCTCCTATTTATAGGCTGAAATCACTTTAGGTCGCTCACTCGGAGTTAGGTCGTCCACGACCTATGACCTAAAACCCTTCGACCTAAAACCCTACGACCTAACAATCCCAACCTACGACCTAACACATGCGCATCCACGCGACCTAATGCATAAGCGCTTCTTCGACCTAACACATGCGCATCCGCGACCTAACTGCTAAGCCCTTACGCGACCTAACACTCACGCGACCTAACACACATGCGACCTAACTGACTAATGGCCTAGCGACCTAACTACTCCTTCCTTAGGTCGTTGCCGACCTATCCTTCTTAGGTTGCTAACTTATCCTGTTTCCTATACCGCTAATCTCTTAGGTTGCATGTTCCTTAGGTCGCCAAATTCTATAGGTCGCTAACTCCTATAGGTCGCTAAACTTCCTTAGGTCGCCTAATTCTATAGGTCGCTACTCACTAGCTCTCTTAGGTCGCTGCAAACCCTTAAGTCGCTCAAAACCTTAGGTCGCCAACGTCCTATAGGTCGCTCCAACCGACCTAACCTACCCCACGACCTAAGCCACCACCTATCTTCTAAACGACCTAACTATCACACGACCTAACTCCTTAGGTCATTCTAATCCTTAGGTCGCTCCAAGCTTTCATACGACCTCGGACTTAGACTCTGGACGACTTACCAACAATGCGACCAAATGTCAACTGTTTTACGATGTTTTGATCCATAAAAATACGGGTCGTTACATTCTTCCCCCCTTAGGAATTTCGCCCCAGAAATTCCAAACAAACAGAGCAATCAAAGACTATTCTGCATGCCTACCATCCATAGCAATCAATAAACCATGCATCCAATTCTAGCTTAGCATGCAGAATTCTAAAACTTAGAACAAGTTACAATGTCGTTAGATGACACGACACCTTAGGGCCATACCTTGAAGAGTTCAGGATGAGCTGCTTTCATCCTCTCTTCCACCTCCCATGTACAGTCGTTATCATCATCACTCCATTGTATCTTGAGCAACTTAACTATCTTCCTCCTAAGCTGTTTCGTGTCGGTTTCCACAACACGAAGCGGCTTACGAGGTCTCTTAACGACTGAATCAACTTCGAAATCTTCATAGCTATCAGCAGAAACCACTGTATTCGTGTCGTGCACATACTTCCGTAGATATGATACGTGAAAAACATTGTGCACACCCGACATCTTCTCTGGTAACTCCAATCTATAGGCGAGCTTTCCAATTCGCTCGATGATCGGGAATGGTCCAACAAATCTCGGAGTCAATTTTCCTTTCTTCCCGAATCGAATAACATTCTTCAGAGGAGAAATCTTCACAAAAACCATATCACCTACGTCGAATTCCAAATCCTTTCGATGCTTATCGGCATAACTTTTCTGACGGTCCTGGGCTGCCTTCATTCGTTGCCGAATGATCTCTATACAGTCTGAAGTCTGTCGAATCATCTCTGGCCCAAGTATCAGCTTTTCTCTTGTCTCTAACCAACATGTCGGAGAGTTACACGGTCTTCCATACAATGCCTCATACGGTGCCATACCAATGCTTGACTGGTAACTGTTGTTATATGAAAATTCCACCAAATGAAGGTGATCTTCCCATGATCCTCCGAAATCCAAAACACAAGCTCTGAGGAGATCTTCCAAAACTCGGTTGACTCTCTCGGTCTGACCATCTGTTTGAGGGTGATAAGCTGTACTCAAACACAACTCGGTTCCCAAAGCTTCCTGAAAGCTCTTCCAAAATCCACTAGTGAACAATGGATCTCGATCGCTCACTATACTCTTCGGAATACCATGGAATCGGACTATCCACTTAATATACAACTCAACCAACTTTGATGCAGTCCTAGTCGATCGAACATGAATGAATCTTGCACTCTTAGTCAGACAATCTACGATGACCCAAATCCCTTCATTTTCCATTCTTGTTCTAGGTAACCCATCAATAAAATCCATCGATATTTGTTCCCACTTCCATGTAGGAACTTCTAATGGCTGAAGCAATCCACTTGGCTTCTTCTGCTCGGCTTTTACCAACTGGCAGTTCATGCACTTGGAAATAAAATTTCCAACATCCTTCCTCATACCTTCCCAGTAATAGGTTCTCTTCATATCCCGATACATCTTATTTCCACCTGGATGAATTGTCAACTTCGAGTGATGACTTTCCTTCAGAACTTCACTTCTCAATTCATCTATATCGGGAACAACTAGTCGTCCTTGCTTCCGAAGTCAACCCTCTCGATCGACCTCGAATCCTTTATCCTTTTTTGGGTCCAATCCAGATTCCAAATCACGGATAATCTTGACAAGCTTATCGTCTCTCTTTTGGCTCTCGCCAATCCTTTCCACAAGAGTAGGTCTTATCGATAAGTTTGCCAACATCTCAGGTTCCAATTCACATCTAGGCCTGAAGTCAAATCTAGCTAAATACTCGAGATTCTTCCATTCTGAAAACATGGCTCCCAATCCTGCATGTCTTCGACTTAACGCATCTGCCACTGCGTTACCTTTTCCCAGAGTATAAGCTATACCAAAATCATATGATGCCAAAAACTCTAGCCATCGCTGCTGCCGAAGATTCAAATCCTTTTGGGAGAAAAGATACTTCAACGACTTATGATCCGTAAACAGCTCAAATCGAACTCCCAATAGATAATGTCTCCACATCTTCAGAGCAAAAACAATCGCCGCCAACTCCAAATCATGAGTCGGATAATTCCTTTCATGCGGCTTCAGTTATCGACTTGCATACGCAACAACTTTATCCCTCTGCATCAGCACTGCTCCAAGTCCAGTACCACATGCGTCGGTGTAAACCACCATCTCATCATTCCCACTTGGAATAGTCAAAATAGGAGCACTTGTCAATCGCTCTTTCAGGATTCCGAAAGCATGGTCACACTTAGCATCCCATCTGAATACTAGATTCTTTTTCATCAATCCTGTTAACGGTGCGGCTACCTTGGAGAAGTCTTTGATAAACCGTCGATAATATCCTGCTAATCCAAGAAAACTTCTCACATCAGATGCATTCTTAGGTCTACCCCAATCCTGGATTGCTGCCACCTTAGCGGGATCAACCGCTATTCCATTTCCAGAGATAACATGGCCTAAGAACCTCACTTCACTCTTCCAGAAGTGACACTTCGAAAACTTAGCCTTCAGCTGATGTTTCCGTAAGATTTCCAAAACAATACGCAAGTGCGTCTTGTGCTCTTCTTCAGTTCTGGAATAAATCAGAATATCATCCACGAACACTAGCACGAACTTGTTCAACTGATCCCTGAACACTCTATTCATAAGATCCACAAAATATGCTGGCGCATTAGTCAATCCAAACGGCATTACCAGCCACTCAAAGAAACCGGATGGTGTCCTAAAAGCAGTCTTCGGCGCACTATCCTTAGCCACTCTTAACTGGTGAAATCCCGTTGCCAAATCCATCTGAGAAAACACCTTAGCTTCGTGAAGCTGATCAAACAAGTCATCTAGTCTCGGCAATGGATACTTGTTCTTCTTAGTCACCTTATTCAGCTCACGATAATCCATGCACAACCTCAACGATCCATCTGCTTTGGTTGCAAACACAACTGGTGCACCCCATTCGGACACACTACGCCGAATGAATCTTTTCTATAAAAGGTCATCAACCTGCACCTTCAACTCTTGCTGCTCCCTAGGCGCCATCCGCCTAAGAGGCATCACAACAGGTTTGGCTCCTTCAACTAGATCTATACGAAACTCGATCTCTCTATGCGGCGGTAACCCTTTGACCTCGTCAAAGACATCCTCAAATCCATTAGCGATTGGCAACGATGACAGTCCATCCTGTGGAACAACCAGCGAATACATGAAGCTCATGAAGACGCCTTCTTCATGCTTACATCGTATCATAATCTTTCGCCCCTCCACATTCTCGACTGTCACCTCCAATCTCTCACAATCAACCTTTGCCGCATACTTCCTAAGCCAGTCCATACCCAAAATAATTCCGAACCCCGCAAAGTTCATAACAAAACAATCACAAACAAAAGAGCAATCATGACTCGATACAATCAAACCACGGCATAGCATACACAAACAAGATGAACACCCAACTGGATTAGTCACAACCAATGGCCTATCAACAATATCCGGTTCTAAACCCAACCGGCCTATAAGTTTATAACAAACAAAAGAATGCGACGCCCCAGTATCAAATAACACTCTAACTGGAACACCACAAATGAAAAGAGTACCCTGAACCACCATACTCTTTCCCTTCTCTTTAGCGGTAGGAGCTTTCGAAGATGATGGAACAGCTCCTAAAGCATAAGCTTGCACAATCTGCTTGTCCTTCCTCGGTTCTGGACAATTCCTCTTGATATGCCCCGGCTTGTCACAGTTGTGGCACTTCACCGGCACCTTCGGATTCTTGCAATCCCTGGAGAAATGGCTCTTCTGTTGACAATTGAAGCAAGTCACTTCGCCCCTTGGCTTCTTCTGGCCATCCTTACCCTTTTGCTGCTGCTGCTTCGTCTTCTTGTTTCCATCCTGCTGTGGTTTAGACTCTCCCCTGGTCACAGCAACAACAGATCCTTCCTTAGGAAACAAATTCTCATGCCTGAGAGCTTTCTCCACAAGCTTCTCAAATGAATCGTCCAAATGATCCACCAACTGCCTCCCAAGATAACTGTCCAAGCCTGTCACAAACTTCTCATTCTTCTGATACGAAGATTCAATATACGACCGGGCATACTTGGACAAAGCTTCAAACTCAGAAACATACTCAAGAACTGATCTTCCACCTTGCTTAAGCTCCACAAACTTCTTGAATAGAACAGACTTCTGAGCTGTACAAATGAACTTAGCTTCAAATCTGTCTTGGAATTGCTCCCAAGTAATCTCTTCCTCCGGAGTATCAATGGTGATAGAGTTCCACCAATCAGAAGCTCTCCCTTGAAGCTGTCTTGATGCTAACTTCCTCTTAGTTGCATCCTCAATTCCCAAGTCACCAAAGATCCTTCTACAAGCATCTATCCACCTCTGGACTTCAATGGTTGGTTCAGTTCCCAAGAAAACCTTCCCTCCAAGAGCAGTATAATCCTTACACAACTTAGCAAAATCCACCGGTTTTGGAGTTTGGACTTGAACTCCAACATCAACTGCTGTCCCCGGAACTGGTATCCTTCTCATGATCGAAGTCATCATAGCTTCGAACATAGCTGCATAATCAGCAGTCCCCTCAGCAGCACGGCCTTCCCTAGCAGCTGGTCTCCCTCTTCGACTCATCCTTAATATATATAAAAAGGAATGATTAATGCACACCTAGAGAAACAACTGCATAAAGGACTCAAACTCTACTAAGCTACTATTTTATATATAGTAATCATCCATCAAAATACAATTACGTCTCTCATACGTAGTTACGTCAACGAGCGTTGGGTAAAATCGATTAACCAAAGCTCTGATACCAAATGTGACGACAGCCCATGACCCCTACACCGAACCTAGAGATAGTGCACTGTAAAGTGTGCCAGGCGACCATGGACGATTGCCAGGGTAAATTTAAACAACAGAATCTATCGTATTACTCACAGCGCATGGACAAAATACAATAGAATATATATATAGTGAAGCTTCACAGAATAGAATCTCATCAATAAAACTTCATAATAGCTGGATACAAACATCTGAACAGTCAATACATCAAGCCTCACTACATAACACTCAGAGAATATACAAGCAGTGGAACATCTAGTACATATAGTAAAAAGATAATATGCAATCCTCCAGCTCGTCTTCGTCATCAGCATCGTGGAAAGCAAGAATAGTACCTATCACCTGCTACCTAGTCTGCCCGTCCCAAAATGGACGAATAGCCCAAGGCAATAAGAGATAAAACATAAAGCCTTGAGTTAGACAACAGTCTTAGTGAGCGGTAAATTAACTAACAACATACCAAAAGAGCATAAAGGAAAAAGGAATAGGAATACAACCTTCCCACTCCACCTCTTTCTACATTGATAGCCCCCAGACACACACTAAGTAGAAGCAAACATAGCAAAGCATACAATTTAAAGTAAAGCAATTATCACTCGAGTCAAGGGCGATGTTTTCCAAGTACAAACCCCAAGGCCTAAACCAAGATCAGATAAGCCCCCAGAAAATACCGCTCTTGAGACCGGATGACGATACAACCAAACATCCATGACTCTGGCTATCACTGTTATCATTGCTTCGATATCATCGTTAATTGAATGACCGGCTCTTTATTTCATCCGTCCGTCAAGGGCTAATGGAAACCCCGGTTCTAGACATAACTCCACACGTCATCGTGACCCGTGCCTAGGACTATCGAATCTGCCCAGAGTACTTGACTACCAATCAGTAGCCTTCAGGGACTATCGAATCTGCCCAACGTACTCTTTGAGCATGCTAGAACCTTTAACAACGATGAGATCTCAGCCTTCTAGTCATCCTCCTCGACGACTATTTCCATACTAGCTCAAGCGCCTCTCGAGCAAACCATTTTCCTCAAACTCGAACCATTTCACCGAGTTATTAATATGCTTGGAATGATCCCGTCTGGATTAGACCAAGGCTATCTCATATCATACTTCGCCTCATCATCATCATAGCAAAGCTTCATCTCAACATCATCATCGAATCTATCCATATGAGCTTCATCATCCGCTACATATGCCACGAGCAGCTTTTCCAATTCAAGAGCCTTTCCCTTAGCTTTTGAATCATCTTCGACCATCTTGTCTAAATCAAATCATCAATCATCTAATTCATAGCAATCAATCAAATCAAACATTAATCCAAGTAAACAAGCATTCAAATATGATCTAAATAGACAATTATAACAATAATGGCAATTTCGTAATTAAAGAGTCAAAAGTCTAACAAGCATGAGAACATGAGCAATATCTCTATAATCTTGATGAATGAACTTGCATAGGTTAACATGTAGTAAAATGGATGCCAAATCATTATGAACAATGGATCTATATGGATCTATACTTAGGATTAGGAAAATGCATGGAAATCACTACTTTAGCACAAAATCAAGCCAACAATCCGATATACTCCTTTGAATCCGTGTGAGAGATAATCACCACTCACCAAATCACCTAAACAACCCCAAAGCAACACACTTCAGATCTGGACAGCGAAGGATCTAACTTGATCTATCACAAATCCGCTTCAAACGATGAAATCTCTCTTCAAAGGATGTAGATCTTCAATCTAAGCTCTTGAATCTTCAATTTGATCTTCGATTTGGATGGAAGGAATCACTAGATTAAAGTGGAGAAAAGAAGTGAAGAAGTGTAGAAGTTGAGCTCTCAAAATGGCAGCACTTCGTCGCTTCGAAATCTGGATCCCAAAAATGGAGAAAAACCCTCCTATTTATAGGCTGAAATCACTTTAGGTCGCTCACTCGGAGTTAGGTCGTCCACGACCTACGACCTAAAACCCTACGACCTAACAATCCCAACCTACGACCTAACACATGTGCATCCACGTGACCTAACGCATAAGCGCTTCTTCGACCTAACACATGTGCATCCGCGACCTAACTGCTAAGCCCTTACGCGACCTAACACTCACGCGACCTAACACACACGCGACCTAACTGACTAATGGCCTAGCGACCTAACTACTCCTTCCTTAGGTCGTTGCCGACCTATCCTTCTTAGGTTGCTAACTTATCCTGTTTCCTATACCGCTAATCTCTTAGGTCGCATGTTCCTTAGGTCGCCAAATTCTATAGGTCGCTAACTCCTATAGGTCGCTAACTCCTATAGGTCGCTAAACTTCCTTAGGTCGCCTAATTCTATAGGTCGCTACTCACTAGCTCTCTTAGGTCGCTGCAAACCCTTAAGTCACTCAAAACCTTAGGTCGCCAACGTCCTATAGGTCGCTCCAACCGACCTAACCTACCCCACGACCTAAGCCACCACACGACCTATCTTCTAAACGACCTAACTATCACACGACCTAACTCCTTAGGTCGTTCTAATCCTTAGGTCGCTCCAAGCTTTCATACGACCTAGGACTTAGACCTTGGACGACTTACCAACAATGCGACCAAATGTCAACTGTTTTACGATGTTTTGATCTGTAAAAATACGGGTCGTTGGTTTCCAGATATGGGTGGCAGTTTCACCGAAGAGGAGCTGGTTCAGGCCTACTTGAACGAAGAATCCCGCCTAGCTGTGGTAGAGGCCAGAAAACCTTAATGTTAGAGAGGGAGCGTGAAACCATCAATATCACGGCTACCGCCGAGGCTACTACTGAACATTTTCCTTCGGGCTCGGGCGAGTTTTCTTTGCATCTTCATACCAGTGAGGGGATTGCTACCACTTCTTGTAATATCCCGGAAATTTTAACAATATCAATTTAATAATCTGTTAAATAATTAAATTGATATTGATGATCTTTGATAATAAAATTTGAATTTAATTTAATAATCTAATTAAATTAGTATTAATTGATGATTTTATTTTTTTAAAAGTTAATAAGATATTTTCTATTTGAATATATATATTTATTTGTATATGTTGTGAATAGAAGCTTTGGTAAATTGGAAATTTATATTTAGTTTAATCTGGACTTTTCAATGTTATTTAAATAAATAATATTTTAGTTTTAAATATACTTTAGATAAATCTTTTAATTGGTTTTTATTTTATTTTCTTTTAAAGGTTTTATTTTTTTTAAATTAAGAAAAGCATTCATAAAATAAGATATGTATTTATTTATTTGGAAATTAATTTATAAAAACTTTATAAAACATTTAAAATTTAATTATGCATGTAAAGTTACATGTGTTAATCTATAAACCTCTTAAATACCATGTGTTAGCAAACTAAGTAAGGTTAAGACAAGTGTCACATTAATTTTAATTTTCTTTTATTTTTAAATAAAATCTAAATTAACTTATATAAACATATATCTTCCTCTTCATTTCTTTTCCTATTCTCATTTCTAAAACAAAGAAACTAAAAATCGAAACCTGTAAAAAAATCACCAGATCAACTCAAAACATTTTTCTCAAGCCTGTATCTTTTTCAAACCTGAGAACAATTTCTCAAATCAAAGATAAAGCCTGTAATAATTTTCAAAGCTTGCAAGTTTCAAATACAACCTGGATTTTCAAAGCATTCAGCAGCAAATTGAAGCTCCAGCCTGCATAAAGCAATGTCTCAAAACATCTCAGTTTAAAGAATTCAAAACTAATTCAAAGGCTTGAACCCAGTTTTTCAAAGCATTCAAAGTTTTCAAAGCTTCATCTCAGTTTAAATCATCTCTGCTTTTTAAAAAGTGAGTAACTTTTAAAATTTAAAATATAATTTGGTTGCATGCTAGTATGGTTGAATATAAATGTGTATTGCATGTATATATAAGTGAATGTCTGATGTGAATATTTGTTTGTATGCATGTCTGTAATATTCTCTGTTCTTGTTTTCCTGTGAACTTTTATGTTAAAAATAGTTTAAATCTATATAGGAATTGTTATATTATGGTTTGCATGTATGATTGAAGTTGAATATATGTATATATTACTTTGAGTTGTATGTACATATGAATGTGTATATATATATAAATATGTTCTCTGTTAAATGACAGTCTCAAATATTTCCAAATAAACTCCATTCTCATCATATAAACATTGCTAGGCTTTGATCAATAAAGTGAATTTGATCACATGGCTATAACATCGTTTTTAAAAATAAATTCAAGAGTTGATATTAGGAAATTATTCTAGAAAGTAAGATTTTACAGTGGGAATCGAATATAAATCAAAAACCAATAATTTTAATTCTGTGATTTGATCCTATAAACAGATTCTTGTGGTGAAATAATGATTTTTGACATAATTTTTATGATTTTAAAATATGTGAATAGTGAGAATTATCGGAGTTGATCGATTTGGGTATATTGTCGAATCCTGTTGATCGATGGTGACTGGAGGGGTGTGGTTGTTCCTGGAGGTGGAAGATAGTTCAGTGATCACGAGAAAAATAACCGCGAAGGTTATTGATCATCGGAGAAGGCATGGGAAGACGATATTGGGTTTAGTCGCCAGATTTTGTCGTTGGTTTTCTCGAGACTAATGCGATGCCATGGAGAAGTTGGAGATGATCGCGAGAAGGGGGATCGTTGCTTGGGTTCAAGGCGCGGCTCTGGATGAAGGGGCTGGGGTTCCGATGGACGTGATCGTCGTCGCGGTGGAGTTTTTATAGATCGAAGTTGGTTCCAGTTCGATCGATGGGTTCGATTTCGATTCATAAACAAAATCGTTCTACTGAGTGATCGAGGGGATTGTTGAGGTTGAGGGCAACTTGTTGATGGCCGGAAAGTTGACCGGAACGTCGCCGTGGGTTGGTGCACGTGCACGTGCACGTCTGGGTAGGGCTGTTATGTTTTGGGGAAGAAGGGGGCAACTCGAAGCTGTACTCGTGATTTTGGGTTGAATTCTCGAAGTAAATATAGGTAGTGCTCGGGGTAAATTATTGGTAACAGGTTTTAACAGAACCTGTTGTCCTGTTTTTAAATTTTAAGATAAAATTTAAAACTGAGTTTAAATGAAAAGTAAAGTTTTAAATAAGTTTTAAAGCTAGTTTTAATCTGGAGTTTAAGTTTAAATCTCAGTTTTCAAATAAGATAAAGTTTTTAAAATTTGAATTGGTTTAACTACTTTTAAAAGGGTTAAGTAGTTTGAATTTTAAATGAAGCTTTAAAATTGTAAATAGGTTTCTAAATCTAAAGATTAATCTGTAATCAAAGTTAATATGTATTTCAATTGTGAAATAAAAATAAGTTTTTAAATTTAAAATGTTTTAAACCATTTGAATGTTAAAGTGTATTTTAAATTGATTTGAATTTAAAATGAATTTGGTTTTAAATTTCTTTAATTAAGTAAATATTTCTTTAACATGTGATTTAAAAGAATTTAAATGGTTTTAAAACTTTGTTAAAGTTAAATTTGTATTCCTTTTAAATCTTAAATTTAAAATGGAATTTAAAAGTAAATTTAAAAGTAAATTGTTTTAAATACTTTATTAATGATAATTTAATCATTAATAAGAATAAGTTTTATCTTAAAGATAATTAAGATTTAATAATTTGGGATAAAATAAATTATTAAGTTAATTAAAATGGATAATTAATTTATTTAATTAATTATGATTTGGGTTAATAAATTTAGTAATTAAGGGTTTAAATTGATTAATTAAGATTTAAATTAAATTAATTAAAGGTTAATTAATTAGAAACCAAGGACCATTAATTAGATAAGATTTGATAAGTTAAGATTATTAATTAATGGTTAGGAATAAATTAATCAAGTAATTAAGGATTAATTAAGTTATTGTTAGGTACTTAGTTAATTAAGTAATTAGAGATTAATTTATTGGTAATTAGAATTAATTAATTTGTAATTAATAATGGTTAATTAAAGTTTAATTATTTAAGAAAAATAATTAAAGAATAGTTAATAGTTTAATGTAGATCATTAACTTGGGTTTAATAAGTAATTAATTAATGTGATTAATTTTGATAATTAATAGATTAATTGATTAAGGTTAATCATTTGTGGAATTGTTTAATTAAGTATAAATACTTAATGGAAGAAATTAAGAAATTAATTACTCATTGTAATCAATTGATTTTAATTTGATTAGTTAAGTTAATTAATTAAGTTTAATTAATTTAAGATAATAAATTAATGATTTGTGAAGTATAATTACTTAAGAAAGTAATTAATGGATAAATTACTGAAGAAGTAATTAAGGGTAGTTAATTACTTAATGGAATTAATCAAGGGATTAATTAAGAAATTAATTAAGGAATAATTAATTTATTTAAAGAAGTAATTAAGGGTAGTTAATTACTGAATATGATTAATCAAGAGAGATTAATAATTATGTTTTAATTAAAGATTAATTACTTAATGTAATTAATTTAATTAGAGTAATTAATAATAAAATGTAATTAGGGATCATTAATTAATATAATTAATGATGTAATTAAGAATTGATTAATTAAGTAATAATTAATAAATGAAGTAATTAATTAATGTAATTAATTAAGGATTAATGTAATTAATTATAGTTGATTAAGTTAATTAATTTTAGTAAATTAATTAATGAAGTAATTAAAGGTTAATTACTATAAGTGGTTAAGAATAATTAATTTAAGTAATTAATTGAGGATAAATTACTTGGATGTAATTAAAAGATAATTAATCAAAGATGATTAATTGAAATGAATTATTAGAGGATAATTAATTAATTGATTGTAATTAATTAATGGTTAAGTAAGATGGATTTATAAAATGAAGTAATTAATTTAATTCAATTTAAATTAATTTAAGATGATATAAATCATTACTTATGAATGGGTGTTAGTATTGGATACTTGACATTGATTGATATCTCTGATGAGATATATGCTGTATGATATGGATGTTAGTTGAATTATATGGATTATCTGATAATGTTAATTATCTGTTGTGAATTATCTTTCTTTGTGTATAAAGATAATGAATTGAAATTGTTTTAACCTTTAAAACAACTTGGCCTTAAAAGATACGCTTTGGATTTCGATGAGACCGGGATCGGGTTTCCGTATACCGGATTTCCAGGTCTGGAGACCCGAATACCACATCGATCCAAATTAACGATAGGTCGTGAATCAAGTGAAGATGAAGATTCAGAGTGCAAGGGTTATTGTCGTTAACTCTGAGGGTGATTCCAAAACGAGTGTAACGAGATAATGCCTTCGGTTTCGTTCGAACCCGGAACGAACTTGTATGGATTGAATGCTTTCAGCACATCGTCAGGTGGACGATGAGCATTCTAAGATAGATGTGTTCTGTTTAAAGGTAATCGTGACCTCAAGCCTCACAAACCGGAAATGGCTAAAACAGGGGAGGTGCAGCAAGGTTAGTGGGTAGCACCCAAGTAGGACAAGGTTACCTCTGTCTAGATGTCCCTTTCTATTTTCGACTTAGTGGTGCGGTTGCTGATCCCAACCGTGAGGTATCTTGTGCGGGAATTATCCAGTAAGGGATGTTCCGACCTTGTGTTGCAGGGTATTGGGAGTGATCCTCGGTACGGTGATCTAGGCCACGTACTGTGATGGGCGGTACCCCGGTAGCCCTGCCATTGTATGGAATCCAATTTCCAATAAGTGATAACGGACTTGATTGTATAACCCACTTTGTTGGCTAGTATGCTGGAATTTAATAATGTAACAATTTCAGCTATTTCATATTTATTTGAAAACCCTAGACCCTATTATAATACAATCGAATTTCCTATCAAATGTTTTGGTTAGCGTAAGGTAAAAACTTACCCATGTTTATTTGTGGGGAGTCTTACGTGATACCTTTTCTTTCAAAAGGTTTTGAAGTTAAACAAGTTTAACCTGTTACTCACACCAGACCCATGTCTGACCCAAGTTGTTTATTTCTGTTTTATAAACTCTTGGGTACTCAAATTTTTACGAGTAGCCAAGGGATTCAGGTTAGCCTTGACGAATTGTGGAGGAGCAATGGAGCAGGAGGCTTCGGCGTTGTAGATATAGATAGTAGTTTCCGCTGTGTTGATCTTGTTTAGATCTTTGTTTTGTATTGAGTTGTAATAACTAGACAGATGTTTATAACTGTCTAGTATATAAATGTGAATCTGTGTAACTCTGATAAGTGTTGTATATGATACTATGTAATAGTTATGTGATATATTATATTTGGTTTCGTTCCGCTGTGAGTATTTGTGTTTGTTTTCTTTTCTCTTCTTTTCTTTTCTACTTCTCACCCCTTTCTTTCTTACTGTCGATGCGATTTTCCGGGAGTGGAAAGCCGGGTCGTCACACGTGGTATCAGAGCATAGGTTGAGCGAATGCCTAAGCTTTTGGTTAAGTGAATATCAGAACACTAGGTTGAGTGAATACCTAGGTTCGGAAGGATTGTTCATTAGAGATAGGATCTGTAGCAACCTGTTTGAGTCTGAGTGTATATATATACGAGAGCGCGTATTTGTTAGTTATATAAAATGGTTTTATATTGTGTTAATTGATCGGTTGAGTGGTATATGGATTCTGGTCAATACGAGTAGCTAACGTTATTGATAGGGATCTCTAAACACTTGACCAGGCCAACGGACACAATATTGTTTTAAAAAGGTAAATGAAATAATTTTACCCAGAAATAATTTTTATATAAAAAGTACCATTTTAAATATATATATATATTTCTACCTATTTGTTGGGTTACCTGTTCGGGTTTTCCAATATAAGTTATAAAGGTAGATAAGGTGGTAGTGTGTGTAACACAATTACCAATAGTTGGAGTTTGAATGTTTGAGGTTGGAAGTATATATCGAGACTGTAAACCCAATACCGTCTCGAGTAAGCTTTGCTGTGGTGAAGGATTTCATCGATCTCCGAAGGAAACTGTAATGGTTCGGAGTTTATCTTTGAAGTTTGGATGAGTAGAGTTGGATCTGTCGATAAGGCAGAAGTGAGTGATGGTACCTTGATACCTCAGGTAATAGTAGCTGTATGATGAGATACAGTGACGATGGATGTTCCCGAAGATGTTTTCTTTGGAACAAGATTAAGGAAGTGTGTATGCTTCGGTGTTGTGGCTGAGTTCAGCATGAAGTTTCTGCTTTGGTTTGGAGTCCGAGTTTCTCGAAGATCTTTGGAATAGGAAGTCCTTGGCATCAGTGTCAGCAGTGCAGCTCGGAGTATTCTGTGATGGCAGGAAGTTTTCTGGATGAGCAGTTTTTCTGAAGGTGAAGTTCAGAAGTAGTAAGAGTAAATCCATTTCTTCGATGGATTGGATAGTTAAGTATGAGCTGTTCTGATTGGTAAAAAGAGAACAGTCTGTTTGGAATTAGGATGGGTTGATCGCAAAAGCGACTTGCGATTGTCTGAGTGTTCTCTTGGGTTGTCAGAATTTTTCTGGATGTCTTCAGAGAAGTCAGGAGTTTGTCCGCATCTGAAGGTTGAGTTTTCTTATCGACTGGATTCCAGGAGTGATACCGGTGGTTCAGTCTAGTGGAAGGATGTTTCCTAGAGATGGAATTGGTGAAGCAGCTCAAGTTTTGCTGGAATATCTGAGTTTTATGTATGGATCAGTGAACCTTATTTCTAGAAGTGAGTTGTCCAGTCTGTGCTTGTGTTCTACCTCAGATCAGAGTTGAGCAGCGAAAGTAGTTTGGAGTGTATCTCTGGATAGGAGAAGTAAGTTTGGAATCTACGGATAATTGTGAAGTAGAGTTGTGTTTGGATCTCGTCTGTGTTCTGATTTGGATAAGTATTTGGTCTTCTGAATTGAATTGTCAGTTTGGATAACTGGAATTCATTGAGTTTTACGTATCTTTGAGGGAATACGTATTTGATCTATCTCTGGTTTTAGAATCTGCAGTTTTTGGGATGTTTGGTAGTTGAGTCAGACTCGTCTGTAGTCTGATAGTCTGTTTAGTTCTGTAGATCTAGATGTGTAGGAGATCTATAGCTTAATAGTTTAGATTGTTTGTAGAGCGAGTATCCCGATATATATATATATACTTAGGGAAACTCGAGGAATTCTATCCAGACTTTTGTCTGAATAGTTAGAATTGATTGTTTGGATGAATTGATTGCTATGGTTGTTAGCATATGGATGATAGTATATGCTTATGTTTTAAATTTAAAATCTTTAATAAGATTATTAAATTACCTTTGTTTAAATTTCGGGGACGAAATTATTTTAAGGGGGAAGGAATGTAATATCCCGAAAATTTTAACAATATCAATTTAATAATCTGTTAAATAATTAAATTGATATTGATGATCTTTGATAATAAAATTTGAATTTAATTTAATAATCTGATTAAATTAGTATTAATTGATGATTTTATTTTTTTAAAAGTTAATAAGATATTTTCTATTTGAATATATATATTTATTTGTATATGTTGTAAATAGAAGCTTTGGTAAATTGGAAATTTATATTTAGTTTAATCTGGACTTTTCAATGTTATTTAAATAAATAATATTTTAGTTTTAAATATACTTTAGATAAATCTTTTAATTGGTTTTTATTTTATTTTCTTTTAAAGGTTTTATTTTTTTTAAATTAAGAAAAGCATTCATAAAATAAGATATGTATTTATTTATTTGGAAATTAATTTATAAAAACTTTATAAAACATTTAAAATTTAATTATGCATGTAAAGTTACATGTGTTAATCTATAAACCTCTTAAATACCATGTGTTAGCAAACTAAGTAAGGTTAAGACAAGTGTCACATTAATTTTAATTTTCTTTTATTTTTAAATAAAATCTAAATTAACTTATATAAACATATATCTTCCTCTTCATTTCTTTTCCTATTCTCATTTCTAAAACAAAGAAACTAAAAATCGAAACCTGTAAAAAAATCACCAGATCAACTCAAAACATTTTTCTCAAGCCTGTATCTTTTTCAAACCTGAGAACAATTTCTCAAATCAAAGATAAAGCCTGTAATAATTTTCAAAGCTTGCAAGTTTCAAATACAACCTGGATTTTCAAAGCATTCAGCAGCAAATTGAAGCTCCAGCCTGCATAAAGCAATGTCTCAAAACATCTCAGTTTAAAGAATTCAAAACTAATTCAAAGGCTTGAACCCAGTTTTTCAAAGCATTCAAAGTTTTCAAAGCTTCATCTCAGTTTAAATCATCTCTGCTTTTTAAAAAGTGAGTAACTTTTAAAATTTAAAATATAATTTGGTTGCATGCTAGTATGGTTGAATATAAATGTGTATTGCATGTATATATAAGTGAATGTCTGATGTGAATATTTGTTTGTATGCATGTCTGTAATATTCTCTGTTCTTGTTTTCCTGTGAACTTTTATGTTAAAAATAGTTTAAATCTATATAGGAATTGTTATATTATGGTTTGCATGTATGATTGAAGTTGAATATATGTATATATTACTTTGAGTTGTATGTACATATGAATGTGTATATATATATAAATATGTTCTCTGTTAAATGACAGTCTCAAATATTTCCAAATAAACTCCATTCTCATCATATAAACATTGCTAGGCTTTGATCAATAAAGTGAATTTGATCACATGGCTATAACATCGTTTTTAAAAATAAATTCAAGAGTTGATATTAGGAAATTATTCTAGAAAGTAAGATTTTACAGTGGGAATCGAATATAAATCAAAAACCAATAATTTTAATTCTGTGATTTGATCCTATAAACAGATTCTTGTGGTGAAATAATGATTTTTGACATAATTTTTATGATTTTAAAATATGTGAATAGTGAGAATTATCGGAGTTGATCGATTTGGGTATATTGTCGAATCCTGTTGATCGATGGTGACTGGAGGGGTGTGGTTGTTCCTGGAGGTGGAAGATAGTTCAGTGATCACGAGAAAAATAACCGCGAAGGTTATTGATCATCGGAGAAGGCATGGGAAGACGATATTGGGTTTAGTCGCCAGATTTTGTCGTTGGTTTTCTCGAGACTAATGCGATGCCATGGAGAAGTTGGAGATGATCGCGAGAAGGGGGATCGTTGCTTGGGTTCAAGGCGCGGCTCTGGATGAAGGGGCTGGGGTTCCGATGGACGTGATCGTCGTCGCGGTGGAGTTTTTATAGATCGAAGTTGGTTCCAGTTCGATCGATGGGTTCGATTTCGATTCATAAACAAAATCGTTCTACTGAGTGATCGAGGGGATTGTTGAGGTTGAGGGCAACTTGTTGATGGCCGGAAAGTTGACCGGAACGTCGCCGTGGGTTGGTGCACGTGCACGTGCACGTCTGGGTAGGGCTGTTATGTTTTGGGGAAGAAGGGGGCAACTCGAAGCTGTACTCGTGATTTTGGGTTGAATTCTCGAAGTAAATATAGGTAGTGCTCGGGGTAAATTATTGGTAACAGGTTTTAACAGAACCTGTTGTCCTGTTTTTAAATTTTAAGATAAAATTTAAAACTGAGTTTAAATGAAAAGTAAAGTTTTAAATAAGTTTTAAAGCTAGTTTTAATCTGGAGTTTAAGTTTAAATCTCAGTTTTCAAATAAGATAAAGTTTTTAAAATTTGAATTGGTTTAACTACTTTTAAAAGGGTTAAGTAGTTTGAATTTTAAATGAAGCTTTAAAATTGTAAATAGGTTTCTAAATCTAAAGATTAATCTGTAATCAAAGTTAATATGTATTTCAATTGTGAAATAAAAAGAAGTTTTTAAATTTAAAATGTTTTAAACCATTTGAATGTTAAAGTGTATTTTAAATTGATTTGAATTTAAAATGAATTTGGTTTTAAATTTCTTTAATTAAGTAAATATTTCTTTAACATGTGATTTAAAAGAATTTAAATGGTTTTAAAACTTTGTTAAAGTTAAATTTGTATTCCTTTTAAATCTTAAATTTAAAATGGAATTTAAAAGTAAATTTAAAAGTAAATTGTTTTAAATACTTTATTAATGATAATTTAATCATTAATAAGAATAAGTTTTATCTTAAAGATAATTAAGATTTAATAATTTGGGATAAAATAAATTATTAAGTTAATTAAAATGGATAATTAATTTATTTAATTAATTATGATTTGGGTTAATAAATTTAGTAATTAAGGGTTTAAATTGATTAATTAAGATTTAAATTAAATTAATTAAAGGTTAATTAATTAGAAACCAAGGACCATTAATTAGATAAGATTTGATAAGTTAAGATTATTAATTAATGGTTAGGAATAAATTAATCAAGTAATTAAGGATTAATTAAGTTATTGTTAGGTACTTAGTTAATTAAGTAATTAGAGATTAATTTATTGGTAATTAGAATTAATTAATTTGTAATTAATAATGGTTAATTAAAGTTTAATTATTTAAGAAAAATAATTAAAGAATAGTTAATAGTTTAATGTAGATCATTAACTTGGGTTTAATAAGTAATTAATTAATGTGATTAATTTTGATAATTAATAGATTAATTGATTAAGGTTAATCATTTGTGGAATTGTTTAATTAAGTATAAATACTTAATGGAAGAAATTAAGAAATTAATTACTCATTGTAATCAATTGATTTTAATTTGATTAGTTAAGTTAATTAATTAAGTTTAATTAATTTAAGATAATCAATTAATGATTTGTGAAGTATAATTACTTAAGAAAGTAATTAATGGATAAATTACTGAAGAAGTAATTAAGGGTAGTTAATTACTTAATGGAATTAATCAAGGGATTAATTAAGAAATTAATTAAGGAATAATTAATTTATTTAAAGAAGTAATTAAGGGTAGTTAATTACTGAATATGATTAATCAAGAGAGATTAATAATTATGTTTTAATTAAAGATTAATTACTTAATGTAATTAATTTAATTAGAGTAATTAATAATAAAATGTAATTAGGGATCATTAATTAATATAATTAATGATGTAATTAAGAATTGATTAATTAAGTAATAATTAATAAATGAAGTAATTAATTAATGTAATTAATTAAGGATTAATGTAATTAATTATAGTTGATTAAGTTAATTAATTTTAGTAAATTAATTAATGAAGTAATTAAAGGTTAATTACTATAAGTGGTTAAGAATAATTAATTTAAGTAATTAATTGAGGATAAATTACTTGGATGTAATTAAAAGATAATTAATCAAAGATGATTAATTGAAATGAATTATTAGAGGATAATTAATTAATTGATTGTAATTAATTAATGGTTAAGTAAGATGGATTTATAAAATGAAGTAATTAATTTAATTCAATTTAAATTAATTTAAGATGATATAAATCATTACTTATGAATGGGTGTTAGTATTGGATACTTGACATTGATTGATATCTCTGATGAGATATATGCTGTATGATATGGATGTTAGTTGAATTATATGGATTATCTGATAATGTTAATTATCTGTTGTGAATTATCTTTCTTTGTGTATAAAGATAATGAATTGAAATTGTTTTAACCTTTAAAACAACTTGGCCTTAAAAGATACGCTTTGGATTTCGATGAGACCGGGATCGGGTTTCCGTATACCGGATTTCCAGGTCTGGAGACCCGAATACCACATCGATCCAAATTAACGATAGGTCGTGAATCAAGTGAAGATGAAGATTCAGAGTGCAAGGGTTATTGTCGTTAACTCTGAGGGTGATTCCAAAACGAGTGTAACGAGATAATGCCTTCGGTTTCGTTCGAACCCGGAACGAACTTGTATGGATTGAATGCTTTCAGCACATCGTCAGGTGGACGATGAGCATTCTAAGATAGATGTGTTCTGTTTAAAGGTAATCGTGACCTCAAGCCTCACAAACCGGAAATGGCTAAAACAGGGGAGGTGCAGCAAGGTTAGTGGGTAGCACCCAAGTAGGACAAGGTTACCTCTGTCTAGATGTCCCTTTCTATTTTCGACTTAGTGGTGCGGTTGCTGATCCCAACCGTGAGGTATCTTGTGCGGGAATTATCCAGTAAGGGATGTTCCGACCTTGTGTTGCAGGGGATTGGGAGTGATCCTCGGTACGGTGATCTAGGCCACGTACTGTGATGGGCGGTACCCCGGTAGCCCTGCCATTGTATGGAATCCAATTTCCAATAAGTGATAACGGACTTGATTGTATAACCCACTTTGTTGGCTAGTATGCTGGAATTTAATAATGTAACAATTTCAGCTATTTCATATTTATTTGAAAACCCTAGACCCTATTATAATACAATCGAATTTCCTATCAAATGTTTTGGTTAGCGTAAGGTAAAAACTTACCCATGTTTATTTGTGGGGAGTCTTACGTGATACCTTTTCTTTCAAAAGGTTTTGAAGTTAAACAAGTTTAACCTGTTACTCACACCAGACCCATGTCTGACCCAAGTTGTTTATTTCTGTTTTATAAACTCTTGGGTACTCAAATTTTTACGAGTAGCCAAGGGATTCAGGTTAGCCTTGACGAATTGTGGAGGAGCAATGGAGCAGGAGGCTTCGGCGTTGTAGATATAGATAGTAGTTTCCGCTGTGTTGATCTTGTTTAGATCTTTGTTTTGTATTGAGTTGTAATAACTAGACAGATGTTTATAACTGTCTAGTATATAAATGTGAATCTGTGTAACTCTGATAAGTGTTGTATATGATACTATGTAATAGTTATGTGATATATTATATTTGGTTTCGTTCCGCTGTGAGTATTTGTGTTTGTTTTCTTTTCTCTTCTTTTCTTTTCTACTTCTCACCCCTTTCTTTCTTACTGTCGATGCGATTTTCCGGGAGTGGAAAGCCGGGTCGTCACACTTCTCCTGTAGTTGTGCTGCTATCGAAGGAAGGCAACGACGAAGGCTTCGAAGTCGTTTCACATGAAAAAAACCCCACAGTAGGTAACTTTCTTATCTCTCCCATGCTTGAAGATTTTCAATTCATCCCTGAAAAGATTGTCGCGATGACCGCCTTTTATCCTGGTATTGTAGATTAACCTTCTATTCTTATGGAATTTCCTTCTCATCACGATGCTGGGTCCGCCGCTGTTTTAACTGCGTCAATCATCGTCTTCACTTTTGGCTCGTATCCCGGTTCGCATTCTGATAAAATTGCGGCAATACATCGTTTGGATGACCCCTCTATTTCTCAAGAGGAGAACTTGGCAGCTAGTGATACACGAGCGCAAGAAGACCAAGGCAATCAACCGGACAGAGTAGAGGCCGAGCAAGCCAAAGACCGAGTAGCAAATGATTGTGGTGAAAAAGGAGAAGTTTGAAGCACAAAAGAGGTCATCGAAGAGCTCTCATCGATCCCGCAAGCATAAAGGGAAAGGAGGATCCGCCAATAGCCATGCTTCAGAGAGTGAGATTGCCCCGGGAAAGGATAAGCCCAAGAAATTGCAAATTAGAGGTGGGAAAGGAGACCGGGGAAGTGGTGAGAAGACATCTTGATTTGTCTTTTCCTCCATTTATTATTTCTTTTGATCACCTTTTGTACATGTGTGGAGTCTGCACTTAGCACTTTTCTTGTTGTTGTCACGGTGATATTTTGTATTTTCCTATTTTTTGCCGATATTGTATGGGCACTGCACTCATTTTGTTGTTGTGCATTGAAAATGTTATAAGTAATACAGTGTTGACATTTTGGTTGTGACTTTATTTGTCTACTTTTCTATGTTCCATGCACTTATGCTAATTTTATTTATTATTATTTTATCTAGTCCTGTAATTACCACCAAAATTCTTTGTTTGGAGAAACAGAACTATGAAGTACTTGGTTTTTTGTTGAGAATTGGTGTGTGCATCCCTAGTTCACGGGGCTGCTTACTTCAAACACTTGACAAATGACCGGTTGATCCATGTGATTCTTCAAATGTCTATAATTGAGTCTATTTTGTGGTTCCTTTCTTTGGGAACTTGTGATTTAAGCGTCTCGATTCCAGAGATTTTGTCGGTCACTAATCGGAATTCTTTGCCGACGCGTAATCGTGCGACATTGCTAGATTCATGCCCATTACTCCTGAAAGTAGGAGTGGATTGATTCTTGTTATTCCTGCAATAAACAAGTTTCCCAGCATTACTGGGACAATGCTGGTACTTAAGAGTGTGCGCGGCTTATGAACTACGTGGCTTTTAAAGTATGCGCGGCTTACAGGATGTGCGGTTTTTGGGAGTGTGCATGGCTTATAAAACACGCGGCTTTTGGGATCGATATGACCCGTTGATCCAGAACGGTTTGGAATTTCTTGGCGTTGCCAATCTTCGGGCAACACGAGGAGTTCATGTTTCAAGAGCGTGGTTCCACGACTCCAGAAGTAATGCGCGGCTTATGGAGGTGCGCGGCTTTGATTGGGGCCTTCCCGGTGTTACTGGAGCAACACTAGTTCTTAGAAGGCAAGGATCGAGTTTCGTCGATCCAACGGTTTGAGTCGATTTGCTTACGTCGACCCGGTGGGTAGATGGGGCGTACTTGAGCGTGGTTCCACTATCTCAAGCAGCGATTGGATGGTTTTAAGTCGATTTGACCGGGTCGACTCAGCAGGTTACTTTTGTGAACATAGTTTTATTGGTTCAGAAAGCAAGGCAGTTTTATTAACAAAAGTTGGGCAAGTTCTGCCAATTTACAATGCCCCGGTACTATAGGATGGCTTATTTGCAAGAAATAGGAAATACATAAGATAGGTTTAGATAAAGTAACGACGCAGTGATTCACTATTCCATGCTCGGGGAATTTGGGCTCCATCAACGGCTTTGAGTTTGAATTTGCCATCCCCTAGCTTCTGATTGATCACATAGGGTCCTTTCCAGTTTGGTCCAAATGCTCCTGGAACAGGGTAACCCTCTTAAGGACAAGGTCTCCCACTTCGAAGGTGCGGTTATGAACTTTGGAGTTGAAGTAACGTGCGACCCTTTTCTGGTGAGCGAAAGTCCTTAATTCGGCTTCTTCTCTCTTCTCATCGACCATATCAAGCGACTCAAGTAGGAGCTGCTTGCTTTACCTTTGATTGAAGTTTTGCCTTCGATTAGAAGGGACTTCTAGCTCAACCGAGATCATTGCTTCTGAACCATATGCCAGAGCGAACGGAGAGTGCCCAATTGTAGATTTGTGCGTAGTCCTGTAAGCCCATAGTGTGAGTGGAAGTTCATCGACCCAATTTCCTTTTGCTTTAGTTAGTCGCTTTTTGATGGGGGACTTGATGATCATGTTTACTGCTTCTACTTGCCTGTTTGCTTGCGTATGTGCGACAGCAGAAAAGCTTTTCTTGATTCAGAAGCATTTGCAAAAGTCTTTGAACTCGGCGCTTTCAAATTGAGTACCGTTATCCATAATGATTTTCTGTGGCACACCAAACTTATAAATAATGTTTTTAGTAACAAAGTCAATAATTTTTTTTGTGGTAACAGTGGCCAGCAGTTCCACTTCGGCCCATTGTGAAATAGTCAACAGCAACGATAGCATATTTAGCTCCTCGTTTAGCCATTGTTAATATACCAATCAAATTGATTCTCCAGATTGTGAATTGCCATGGACTGACCATCTGTGTTAGCTCCGTTAAGGGTGTTCTATTGATCTTGCTGAATCTTTGGCATTGGTCGCACCGTCTGGCGTAATCTACTGCATCGCGGTTTACTGTTGGCCAAAAATACCCATACCGAAGAACTTTCTTTGCAATGGTTAGCCATCCGTTATGATCTCCGCAGTCGCCTTCATGAACTTCTCTTATCATCCTTCGAGCTTTATCATTGGTCACACATCTAAGCAAGGGGGGTAGAGAATCCCCTTCGAGAATATCTATCCTGTATTGCGAATCGTGGTGCCTTTCGGTGGAACTTTTTTTGCTGATTCTCGTCCGCGGGGAGAGTTCCTGTAAGCAGATAGTCCTTGATTGGTGTCATCCATGTCTCTGATTCTTTGGTTGTCTCAAAAATCCAGTCGATATCTATTTCGCTTATGCTTGGAGTGATCAGGGTTTCAATCGGGACTAGCCCCAATGACCGAGCTTCTTCGAAACTGGGCAGTTTGGCTAGATAATCCGCCTTAGTGTTTTGTTCCCTCGAGATATGAGTTATGGTGTAATGCTTGATATCGTTCAACGGTTCCTGCACTTTAGATAGGTACGGGGCGAGGTTCTCCCCTCGAGCCTGGTATTCGCCTTTCACCTGACAGACGATTAGCTAAGAGTTGCTATGGATGTGTATGGACTTTATCCCAAGTTCCTTCACAACTTTCAGCCCGGCTATTAATCCTTCATATTCTGCCACTTTATTTGTTGTATGGAATTCCAAGCGTAAGGCATAGCAAATGAATTGGGAGTCTCAAGCATTATCCCTACTCCCGAGCAGAAGTTGTTAGATGCACCATCGACGAACAACTTCCAACGTGTCTCCACTTCCGCAGTCATTTCTTCCTCACTATCTCGTATTGTAAACTCAGCAATTAAATCTGACAGCGTCTGCCTGTTGATCGCCTTTCGAGGATGGTATGTGATTTCATACTGACTTAATTTGATGTTCCATTTGTTAAGCCGTCCAGAGGTCTTGGGGCGGTATAATACCTGCTTCAAGGGTTGATCTGTTAGCACTTTGATCGGGTGTGCCTAAAAGTACGGTCGTAACTTTCTGGATGCAATCAAAAGGCAATATGATAGTTTTTCCAATTTTGGATAATTCTTTTCTACTCGAGTGAACTGTTTACTGATGTAATATACATGTCACTGGATCTTAGCTTCTTCTCGTACAAGCACGGCACTCAATGCATGGGGTGAGACTGCTAAGTCGATGTACAAATCTTCTCCGTCTATGGCTTGGACAGGATTGGCAGTGTTTCCATATGTCGCAACAGCTCTTCGAACGTAGTTTGACAAGCTTGATTCCATTCGTAGTTCTTCTTTCCCTTCTTTAGCGCATCAAAGAATGGTATACATTTGTCGGTTGTTTTAGAGATGAACAGGCTCAGCGCTGCAACCTTCCTATTCAAGCTTTGTAATTCTTTCCTGTTCCTCGGGGCCTCGACTTCCCGTAAAGCGGTAGTATGTTAAGGATTGCTTCAATGCCTCTGACGCTTACTACGAATCCCAAGAACTTTTTAGAGGCTATCCCGAAGTGGCATTTAAGTGGATTGAGCTTCATCCCATATTTGCGGAGTATTTCAAACATTTCGGCAAGGTTGTCCAAGTGATTTGCAGTTATGTGCAATTTAACCAACATATCGTCTACATAAATTTCAATAGTCTTCTCGATCTGATGTTTAAACATGGCATTCACTAGTCGTTTGTAGGTTGCCCCAGCATTCTTTAAGCCAAATGGCATCACTTTGTAACCGTATAGTCCCAGATCTGTAATGAAACTGGTATTTTCCTCGTCAGGTTCACACATCATGATCTGGTTGTACCTTGAATAAGCATCCATAAATGATAGTAGTTCATTTCCAGCTGTTCCATCCATAAGTTGGTTGATTCTAGGCAGAGGAAAGTTGCCTTTTAGGCAAGCTATGTTTAGGTCCGAGTAGTCGATACAAGTTCACCATTTTCCATTGGACTTCTCGACCAAGACCGGGTTGGATACCTATTCAGGGTAGGTTGCATCGTGGATAAAACCATTTGCCATCAGCTTATCCACTTCTTCTCTTGGCGCTTTAGACCATTCGGGTCCTAGGCTACATCTCTTCTGCTTTACTGGTTTATACTTAGGATCAATATTAAGTGCGTGGCATGCAATCTCTGGCGAAACCTCGCACATATCGAAATGCGTTCAAGCAAATACGTCCAGGTTAGTGTGAAGAAATTTGATGAGTTCTACTCGCATCTTGTTTCCAAGATGTGATTCAATTTTCAGGACCCGTGTTGGGTCATCCATATCAACTGGGACAAACACTGTCAGTTCTGCTGGTGCTGCCTGTTCCTCCCCTGAACACTTCTTTCTAGGGTCCAAGCCAGGGGCAACCCTGTAGTTGCTATTCGGTAGGTTCATGAATGTAAAGAGTTCTCCCCACATTCTTCCCTTTTTCCCTTCTTTTAGACTCACCTAGTTTCGCGATATAACATTCCATAGAAACACTTTGGCCTCCTTTGATCACCCCGAATCCGTTCTCCATCGAAAACTTCATAGTTAGGCACTATTGAGCTAAAGCAATTCTGAAATCTGCCAAGGCAGGCCGCTCCAGGAAGGAATTGTAGGCGGAAATTTCACCTACGATGACAAAGGTTTGCATGAGGGTGACTCTTCGGTCCCCTTCTCCTAGTTCTATGGGTAAATCAATTGTTCCGACAAATTGTTTGGGTTCACTAGTGAATCCTTGGATCTTCGTTCAGCAAGCAGATAATTCTTTCATACTGATCTTCATCTAATCAAAGGGAATTTGAAAAGGATATTCACAGAGCTTCCACTATCTACCAATACTCGTCGGACTATGGCAGGTCTAATTCCTACTGTCACGACCATGGGGTCGAGATTTGGAGCTTCTATCCCTTCCGTGTCTGGATTCCGAAATATTATGTCATCGTTCAGGGTTCTCTGCTGCTTAGCAGGGGTTCCATCTTCGATCGCAAAGCACGAACCTTTAGGAGCATGCTATAATGAGCTTGCATACCACTCCATTTCTCGCCAAATCTTCTGCCCATGATGGGGTCCTCCAGATATTGTTCCAATGATGAGTCTCTAGTTAGTCCATCTGGGTCCCTCTTCACTGGTTCCAGCTTGTTTCCCTCTATCTTTAGGAGCTTGGGGCACTGCGGGTTGGTCAGGGTTCTATGGTTTCCTCATATACTGTTGTAGCTTGTTTTTCCGAATCAGCTCCTCAAAGAAGTTCTTCAGGTGACAACACTCATTTGTGTTGCGGCCATGTGTTTCAGGGAAACGACAGTACTTTCCGGAGCACTTTTGTTGTTCAGTTGCTTCCTTTTTAGGCAGCTTCTTGTACTCTTTCGTCCCTTGTGTCGCGAGATGGATGTTTTCTGGAGTATCGTTGAGCGGGGTGTATTCTTCGTGCCTCAAACCTTTAAGTCGCTTATTACTTTCGGTTTGCTTGTTAGAATTCTGTTTCTTCCTTTTTTGATTTCTATTTTTCCCCGCATTTCCTTTAGGGTACCGCTCATTCAGAATGTCATCAGTGAAGGCAGTCCGACTTGGAGCGGATCCCCATTCATCATCCCTTATATCCTTACTTTCATCCATTAGTGCTTGACCATGTCTGCGATATATGCCTCAAATGTCCAGTAATATGCGGATTGGCTGTCGGTGACTACACCAAGTGTTTGATTTTGCAAACGATCTTGGTGAGTGGACTGAAGCCTAGGCTCTCCTGTCTTCGGGAGAGCCACTCCTTCAAAGTTTCATTGGTTTGTGGTTGGTCAGATAGGGGCAGTTTGGATCTCACTGGCGTTATTGAATGCATTGGCATTTCCTTCCAACTTGTCATCGTCAAGTCACTCACCATCCTATGAGTCGAAGAGATCTATTGCTATATCTTCCCATGGGGTTTTCGCCACTAGATTCAAGTTTGTAGCTGATTGCCTTGTAGTTGGTGGAGTGCTTACGTTTCCTTCCATATTAATTCCTACGGTTCCAGATATCACTCCTTTCTG
This sequence comes from Allium fistulosum, assembly GCA_030737815.1. Lineage (NCBI taxonomy): Eukaryota > Viridiplantae > Streptophyta > Magnoliopsida > Asparagales > Amaryllidaceae > Allium > Allium fistulosum. Next base: position 160,562,988 of record CM060905.1, read on the forward strand.
CTGCCGCTTTTGGTTCCTCCTGTTTAGGCCAGTGATGGAAGAATTTTTTTGTTCCATGGCAGCCGCGGGCTCTGTCATGTTTCTTGGAGCAGCATGTGACTGTAAGGTCAATAGAGCATTCAATTTGTCCATAAGAGCTCTTTGGCTATTTTCCATCTTCTGATTAATTTCATCAACCATTTTATTTAATTCATCTTTAGTGACAACTTCGTGTTGAATAGAGGATCCCGACACTTGATCTCCTGTAGGCGCCATTGACTTCAATTTGCTAAGGATTGATTTCTTCTCTAGCAATTACAGCTCCTATGGATCTTCCGAAAGTAGTTCTCCTTCTTCCTGGTGCCATTGATTCTTAACAGCAGATCTTCTAAGCAGAGATGGAGGATCTAACTTCTGAACATGCCTGATCCAAAGTAGATAGCTAGATCTAAGCCTGGATTCAGTTTTTTCAATGAAAGCACCAAAATTTTGATCCAAAAAATGGATCAACACCCTGATATGATTGTGAAATCACCAGGCTTGTTTATTAGGACAAATAAAGTAGAGCTAAACACTCTTCAAATTGCTGAAAAGACAAAATAAAGTAGAGAAACATAAGATTTTTATAGTAGTTCGACTGTTGTCAAAGCTTACGTCCACTTTATAGATTTTATTGATAGATTGACTATTGGTCATAGGTACAAGCTGTTTACAATTCTAATAATTAAATGAAGAAAGATCAAACCACCATTGATGGAGACAAAAGGAAGGATCTCAATTGCCCCATGGCAGCCATTGTGAGGAAGAAGATGGTTAAAGAATCTTAGTAGCAGAGTTTCCTCAGTGATCAGAGCAGCCAGCCCCCTTCCTGTTGAAGATAGGATGATATTTATAGGATTTAGGTAGCACTTGGATCAGAACCAGAGTACCAGAAGCCTGTAGTCATCCACAGGAGGAGGCAGGCAAAGTTTGGGGCGATTTTAAACTAAGTTTTTGGATCGGTACCGATCCAATTGGTTCAGATCGATATCGATCCAATATGTTGTGCAATTTTTGCACAACTCCTTCTCCGTTGGCTTCTTTTCTTGCATGCGAGGTTCTCCATGTGATTTCATAGCTTATTGACTTGTTTTGACGATGGTTCACCTGTAAATTAGATTGAACTGTAATCTGAATCATATATGTCTTGACTTCATCAACTCAGATGCTCGGAATGTTATCAAACATGGTAGATAAGTTTAGGAGAGATGTAGAAATATAATGCATGTGAATTGGAGAATCCATGAGTCAATAATTTGGATCGGATCGATGTTGATCCAAATACTTGGCGTACTTCTGGTCCAAACATCCAGAGTTTCTTTGTCATGTACTTTTAGGTCTTGCGGTCAAGTTTCGGGTCTTTCTGGCTCAATTTGAATGTTCTAACTCCTTCTGAATTCTACTAGGTTAAAAACCCAGTTAACAATACCAATTTCATTATTTCAAAATATCACTATATCTCTTTTATTCTGAAAATTAAAATAAACCCTTTATATTATAATATACTCCCTTTAACCAATTAACAATCACTAATTAATTTATCCATTAATGATTCACATTATCTTTTTAACTTTAGAAAATTATATATATCGAGTAACTCAAAAATGATACCAAGGAATTGCATACTACCAATAGTATCATATATTCCTTTAATAAGAAGGGGAATGCTTAAGAGAAGTGTTTGTCATCCGAACACAACTCCTATCCATTTTTAGTTACTTTCAAGCCACTCGAACTAGTTAATCATCAGATTCTTTTCAAAAATACTAAAATCTAAATTCTCAAAAATCGCTTTATAAAACATGTTTTGTAAATCCAATTTATAAAATCACTTATAAAATGCATTCATATATTTGTCTTAAATAAATTCCTTTAATCTTAAACCAACGTTATTATTTATCGACCATCACATAGTCAAATTGGGAAACTAAATTCATGAAGTGTTCGTATTTAAACTTTTAAATTAAACAACCGATCAATCAATGATAATAATTGAATCAAATAACTATACCAATTGAAAGATATTCTTTTATATTCGAAATATAATCCCATGTAAAATTATTTCATTAACCAATCTTTTTTGAAATAAAAATTATTTATATACATCATTAACAAATACGCTCTCATATATAATACTCTCAACTCATTCTAAGGTGCTACTTACATTATCTCTAATGAGTTACTCATCCTAGGGTATTACTAACTCTATCTCTGATGAGTCTTACCTTTACCAGGCTTAAGTTTTCGCTCAACCTAAGCTTTAATACCAAATGTGATGACCCACCTCCTCGACCCTTAGAAATTGACGCTAATACATCCTCGGTATTCACGTGCCACAAATCCATGTGTTGGAGAGGTGGATTATCAGGGGTTTAAAAAAAATAAAGATAGAAGAAAAAACAAAATAGAATCTCACATCGCACTCAACATTTAATTATACATATGAGTAGTACATGTAATTACTCTAAATTGCTCCATTAGAGTTCTAGTAAGTACTAATCCAGCCAGGATAGTTATAATTACTGATCCTTACAATTGTTGGTAGATATAAAGACATAATACAACAGAATTAATAGATAACTTTTACAAAGGAGTAAAAATGCTCAATGCTACGTTCTCCTTACTCCTTTCCAAAATGCTCCATACTACTTACTACATGGCTGCTCGAAAAATGGGGCACCTAGAGTTTAATGGAAAAGAAAAATAAACTCCGAGTCAGTCATGGGACTGGTGTTAGAAACTGAACTATGGATATTTTGAAACAAAGGGTATCTCATAAGACCACGCCGTAGAAAAACATGGAACGGGTTTTTACCTTATGATAACCAAAACATTTGCTATGAAAAATGTGGGAATATTATTTTTAATGACATTCTTTTGAAAACACTTTTCAAGTAAACTTATAATCTTAGCCAAAATTGTTACATTGATTAAATTCCAGCATAATAGGTTCTACAATCAAGTCCGAAGGCACTTATCGAAAAAAGGATTTCCATACAATGGCAGGTAAGGTACTACCTTCCGTATAATACATCTCTAGAAGGATGTACCGAGGATCAACACCTTTGAAACCTCTACACCTGGAAAGATCGACCTACCCAATGACCCATCTAGTGTCGGAAATAGAACCGAATATGACATCACCTCGGTGGTAACCGACCTATCCGAGAGCCCATAGCATACATAACATAATAGACATGTAGAGAGTAATCTAGGATGACCATACCCTAATGGTTGCGAACCACATAGCCATACGGCATGCCCTGTTTAAGCCATTTTCGAGTGATGAGGATCGAGGTAACGATTACCTTTCTCATAGCACACATTTAACTTGAATGCCACATTGCCAATTCCATCACACACTATTGACTTCCACAAATGTACAACCTCTGAGCTCGTAAATCTCAGAGAAAGGTGTTAAGTATAGGAGAGTTACCTTCTACACCACCAAACAGATGTACATTTGTAAAAATCAATGTACGTGCATTTTAGAAATGTAATGTTAGACATTTGTCCATACAAGTTATCTAGGAACAGGACAAACTGAAGGAATTCTCTTACAACATCATGTCGGGAATCACCCCTAGGATTAGTAGCAAGCAGCCCTTGCATCAAAGATCAAATGAAGATACTACTGCCACATATATATGATATGGGAAATTTTCCCCAAGGGTCAGTGACAAGCAGCCCTACGTTAAATCTTCTAATTTATTATCATTCCATCTCTTCACTTCGAATGGGTATATTGGTTCGAAGTGGTTTTCGGATAGGAATCACCCAAATCCAATCCTGGTTCCTTCGAACCAATCATTGATAAAAGATGTTAACTTTGAGGATGATTATCATTTCATTTATCAATATCTTTTATCAAATAAAATATCTCTTTTAGAGATATAAATCTTTAAATCATATTCTTTTCCAGTATATGAGGAATCATTAAACCTCTCTTTAACTTTGGAAATACCAAATTAAAATCATCTCTTATAAATCACATTGCAAAACCTTATTGAGTAAAAAAGGTCGATAGAAATTATACTAATTCTGCTCATTATCAATTTTCGTATTCAACCTTTACTATCCATGAAATAACGGTGGAATCACCTTTTAAATTCACATGGATGGTACGGGTTCCCTCCTTGGAATTTAATACCAAGTATAAGAAAGTTATTTCTATCTTATATACCAGCCTCGTTTTCGACATTTCGACTTTAAATTTGAATCTTGTAAATTTGAATCTTTTATACCTGCCCCGTTTCTGACATTTCAACCTTAACTATTCTTTACCACGGAAAGAGGCCAAGTGAGTTAGGGCATTAGTTGCTCCTGAACATCTCCTTAGTTTAAGCACTCCACATCCAAATCTCAGGAATAGAAAAATCCAGTCTACTCATCGGCTTTTAGAGCCAAGATTAAATCATTTCTTTATAATAGCTTTTCTTTTAACCATTTATTTATACTACTTTAAAAGTAATTTTAAAACTTCCAATTCATCTTTAAAATACTTAATTATTTATTTTAAAATGTTCCTAAAAGATTCGGGAAAGAATAATTAAGTTAAAACCGTTGTTTGCAAAAGTTACTAGAAAGTGCTGCAAAAAAAGGCTGCAACTAATGTTTTTAAAGCTTATTTGATCAACACAACTTTTCTATTAATTGAAAGTCCATTTTTATGACTCAAATCTATTTTAAAACATTTATATAAATTATTTGATATTTTTTAAGAGATAAAAATATTCATTTAAAGAATTTATCGCTTTGGTTTCTGAACTGCCAAAGCGCGACTTTTTTGAAAACTTGTTTTGCTCATATTTCAAATTCTACTAAATGAAATCTAGATCATTTTCTTTTTTTTTGAAAACTATTATTATAAGAGTTTAGAAAATTCTTATTCCAAAGAATTCCGACTCCGATTCCATCGTATAAATGTGTTTAAACTATTGCGGCGCGAAATCGTGATTTGCCGTTACGCGACTCGCCTATTTTTGACCCCAATTTTGATTCCTTTCAAGACTTCACCAAATTGAGTTTTAGTGATTATAAACCAATTTAAAGAGGTTTAATCGTCTTGTAACACTTTAAAATTCATATCGGAAAGTGATTTCCGTTGTGTAATTTCGACATGTATTAAATGTGAATTATTTACACATCTAAACAACCACATTTTCACAATCAAAATATGATGATCAAAATGTAATAACCAATCATTCCAAACATATCATATCATCATTCATATCATAATATAAATAAAGTTTTCTCACTATTATTCAAAACTAAAATTCCTACCAACATTCAAACAAATCAACACTTCACTAAACCATTTCCACTTTACTCAAACATCACCAAAACAACTTCGTCTTCGTTTCTAAGTGCTCGGCTATTCACCTCTTGCTCCAAGACTCATGGCCTAGCTCCACCACCTTACCTTTGCTCTCGGCCCAAGCCTCTCCACTTCAAAGTGCTCGCGGCCATCCCCTTCTATCACCACTAGCTCACGGCCATAGGCCAAAACCCACCTCTTTTACTCAAGAATGCTCACGGCCAAGCCTCTCTATCCACCATGCAAACCCATGGCCACCTCTACCTTCACCATTGCTAGTGTCTAAACCTTCATCCTCCCTCTCCAACCCACGGCCATACCCTCTTTCACCTTCCAAAACTCACGGCCATATGGCCATTAAAGGAGAGAAGAGAAGAAGAGAAGAAGTGTGGAAAATACGGTATAGCAATGAAGTGGGGTTGTGTGTATTTATAGGCTGTATTTACAAAATATCCTACATCACTTCACCTTTCTTCCATCACCCATGTACTCCATCTCCTCCAATCATTTCGACCGCCCACACCCTATTCCATCATTTCCATCTCCTCCATGCATGTGCATTGACTTTAAGGATGCTTAAGTAGTAAGAAAATGAAAATATCTTAGATATTTTTGTACTATATACATATGTAAGTGTATGTGTATATTTGTATGTGTATATGTGTTCATATATGTGTTAGGGTGTGTATATGTATGTTTTATATGTGCACAAGATATATAAACAAGGTTGCAACAACTTTGAACAACTTCTGTTCGTTAAACCGTTGAAAATCGAGAAGCCGATTCTCGGTCACATTTTCACTTACTAATTAAATTACTTTTAAATGTAAAAAAATTTGAAAACTAATTTCTTATCATTATTAATGAATTAAAATGATCAAAATTGGAATTATAAAATCATATAAATTAATATTAAATAATTGTTTATAAAAAGTGCTATTATATTGATAAAGAGATACGAATTTTCTTAAAATTTCAAATCAAGTATATATCTTTACAAAACTAATACAAATGATTTATTATCACTATATAACTAATTAAAATGATTTATAATCATTTTAAAACAATTATAATAATTATTAAATCATTAAATTCAGTTAAAATTCATAAATCAATTATTAAGTACGATGCCATTATTAATGATGTCATAAATATATTTTATTTCCCAAAAATAAAATAAATATTTTTATTTCATATTCTTTTTTAAATGGATAAATAAGTGTATGTATCTAGCTCCACGTGTGATTTCTGATGATTATAGAGTTGTTTATCGATAAAACGGTTTTCAGTTATTTTATCGATATTTTTCCAAAGTATATATTTTTGTAAATATTTATTCAAAATAAGATTACCATTATTATTTATTTTTCATGACAACATAATATATGTTAAAAAAGGTTATATTTGAATATTTTAAAAATGAATATAATTTATCAAACTAATAAATTTGTGGGCCGTTACAGGATGTAATGACCCGTAATTTTTGAGTCTTCAAATTTGAATTAAATTATAATAAAATATATATTTCAAATTAAGACCAAATTTTTTATGATGTATTTTTAATTTAATTTATAGTATTTTTCCATAATTTTTAATTTGGAAAATAAATAAATTTCCATTTGACGCATTTTTGCGGCAAACGTCGGTACTTTTGAAACTTTACATAATAAGTTAACATATCTATTTTATTGTCGTTTTGCGATCATGTCACATTATTGTGCACGATCGTATTTTTATTTCTGTCATTCGCGGTCCATAGGCGAATGGAATATTGTGTAGCGTCGTACCCTAAAATATTTTAATATTAAAACTTTAAGCAACACAAATATCTTTCTCTACATGTGCACGTTGTTGCATTTAATGCTTGCATTAAATTGTTCATGCTTTGTTTTCTTAGCCATTAAGAGGTCTTTGCCTATATATATACATACATTCATACACAAATAGGGGGACATATTCATTTTGATATGGACACATTTTCTTCTCGGCTAATTTAAATATACACAACAACATTTTAACCTCCATTTCATAAATCAAATAACTCCCTCCACACTCACTATTAGTCGAAGTGTTGAACACAGAAGTTGTAGAGGATCGAATGGACTATGCTTTCCGTTCACGTCATACCCATGGCAGTGACTTATGGAGGTCCCAACAGTCAGTGGTTTGTGGTGGAGGTTGGAGTTGGAAGTGATGGGTTATGCATTTCTCTTCGTTGAGTTCAATAGTGAAGACGGCGCACGATTTAGTGAAGCAGATAGGGAGCTATGAGGGAGGGAAGTTTCGTTAGTGGGTTTGCATGACCATACATGGAATGGTGCTGACGTTGCTTACATGGGGAAAGGTTAGTGGATGTGTGCAAGCATGGTACGTGAATGAAGTGGGAGCAGGTTTTGGTTCTAGCATGCATGGGTCATGGGGAGTAGCAGACATTTGGCTAGTACATGTGTGCCTTCTTATTCATATATTATGTGCATGGAAATGTGAAGATGTTTAGGAGAAGTTGGCACAAATAATTGAAATGCAGGCATGGGAAGAAAGTGGAGTTGGGAAAATGGGCTTTGGGCCTTTGATTTGTTGAGGTGAGAATAGTTTTATACATTACTTAGTTTTGATTAGTAAATAAATATGTGTTAACTTTGAAAATGTTTAACTAACTCATACGAAATCTGTTTACCCCGCGGTCTTCAATATTAGATTCGTATGAACAAGTAGAACACACTAGTATAAATATTTAACACATTTGGCAAAGTATAAATTATGATAATTTAGTGGTGGAATAATATAATTACGTTGATTTAATTAATTACGTGGTTAAATTAACTATACTTTATTGATGAAATCTATTGAGCATAATAAATCTCTGTTCTGTGCTTGCAAGTAAAAAGAATTTATTTGAAGTTGATTAATTTGTGGGTTAATTAATATTTGATAAATGAAATGTTGACTATTGATTGTCAATTGTTGATAATAACGTGTTTGTTATTACTATTTGTTTGACTGTTTGAAATGTGCTCGGCAAGTTTATGAGCAATTAATTTCCATACACATGGGTTGGGTGGAAATAATAATAAGCGAACACCTTGTGATTAGAATTTCACAGTTTGACTGGAAGGTGTTCAATGGAAATGATTAAGTAATTGTTATAATAAAAGAATATCTATTATAATTTTAAAGATGTTTATCTTTTAAATGAAATGGGTTATTTGGAAAGAAATAGAAATATATGGAAATAAATATTTTTGAAGTGAGTAAATATTTTGAAATGATTTTATATAAAAGTGATTTATATAAAGGTATTTACAAAATGTGTTTTATAAACGAATAGAATTTCGAGGACTAAAAACCAGTGTCTGAAAATGATTTCAAAAGGTTTTGGGAAATGAAAATACTATGATTGAAAGTAATTGTGAATATTAGTGAAAATGATTTATCACTTTGGGATGTAAAATGATTTGTTATGTTACCGATGATTCGGGTAACCCATAACTAAAAAGGTGGGCAAGGGAGGTGCAAATGTTATGTAGCCTCGGTACAGTCCGTTCGACGAACAGAGGGATATACATATCTATTTTTTCTCGGAAGGCTGGGACCCAATTGCCTTATTATGGTTAGAGACCTCCTGACCCGGTTGCATATATTTTGATATGCTTTTATATGGAGTACTTGATGCCATTTTCAAAAGTGATTTTTTTTAAAATCCCGAAGTAAAGTATAATTTGATACAAAAGATGTATATATTATTTCAAACGTTTTGCAATAAAAAAATTAGGAGTTTGGTCTAAAGAAATTGCTTTTCGAAATGATTATATTTTGAAAATAATAAAGTTGATTGGATTTCAGAAATCTAAATGTGAGGGTTAAGCTAAGTGGGCAGATTTGGAACCTACATTTGCATGATATATGCTATGTAGTTTGGGATTTGCATATTTTTTTGTGCATCGTAGGCTCCATAAGTCCTATTTGCGATTGGAGAAATACGTTGGCTTGATCCTGTATCTAATTGGGTACCCAATCAGATAGGGGTACATTGGCAGTCACAAGTGGTAGTGATGCAGCCCTAATAAAAATATAACCCTTTTCCTGTTTTTCTGTTTATCGTTTGCTATTTATCTTGTGTTGTTATATCTTTCCTGCTTATCATTTTATTTCGCATTCGACTTGTTTATTGAGTTTGTAGGAAAGGCTATTGTTGTCTCTCTCATCAGAGTTGTGCAGCGGTAGATTTATTGTATTTGAGTTTTCTTTGTATTATAGCACACCCGTAGATTAAATGATTACTATGATAACTTGTATAATTGAAAGTTGTATCCTATACATTTAGTAATGTTGAATATTTATCAAATAATATCGTGTATTAAGTTGGTAATTTTCATTCGTAGTTTTAGAATGGATTGGTTTTCGGCTGGTCCAAAAATTTGGGTCGTCACAGTATATCTAATAGAAAATCCATAAACGGTATGTTTTGTGATAGTAGTTACAAAGTGTTATGACCATGAGTAATTTATCACAATGAAATTAAACATACCATTTTAAATATTCCTAGTCAAGATGTATCGAGACTAGATATCGATACATCCATTGAGACTAGAGTATGTAACTCTCTCCAAATGTTGGGTAGTGTATTACTCATGACTGTTGAGGGCACCAAGAGGTTACGTACTGATAGTTATCCAATAATTATGGAATGACTCACTCGATAGTTTTCTGTTGGTTAATATAACTAAGGTCAAACAGAAAATATCGATATGACAAAATTACACGAATCTTTTGACTTGAGAATATTGATCTTCAATATGAAAGCTTCGCTTTGATTATAGTTAAATCGTGGCATTGCATCCATTGAATGACTATAGTTGGGTCGAGTGGAAACATTGGGAGTGAAACACTATTCAAGAGAGGATTCGTCTTCTCAGTTATATGAGGTTAGTATCACGATCTACTAAAGTCAACTCAAAGTTAAAGTCTCTGGCAAAAGCATCTTGGTTAATAATAATTGTTACTATTGAACTAAGGACATTTTTTTAGAATATAATGTTGAATATGGATGATACTGGAATTTTGACCATTACCAAATTCAGTAAGTCCAAAGTGATATAGTTTTGACGAAAAGAATTGGTGTAAATAATTGTCACTAACGGGTAATGCTTAAATAAGTAAAATTGGAATTTACCAAAAGATGTGTAAGCGATAAATTCAGCCAAAATATCACACCATTAGCTAAGTATAACAACCAGCCCCGAAACAGGCCTAAATTCCAACCCAAAAAAGGCCCATCAAAACTTAAACCCATTCCAAAGCTGGCTGTTGGTTGGTAAAAAGAACAATGTAGAGCTATTTGTCTATTCATTTAGAACTCACAGTGAAAGGATAAAATATAGTAGCATAAATAGTACCTATTTTATTTAAAATTACAAATGTCACAAAACCATAACATAATGTCAACAATAACTGTTACATAACCATTTTCAAAAATATATTGTCATCTTCAAATGGGTACACCAGAAAATAAAATAAATAGATAAATAGATTACTGCCACAAGCTCCTCTCGTCATCGTCTCCATCTTGATCATTATCTCCTTCCCTAACTTGTGTTGTAATGAAGAGGGAGTTAGAACAACAATGTCCGATGAATAGAAATCTTGAGTCTTTCCATATTAGTACTTGGGCAGTATAATTTAAATAAGGATATGTCTTCCATATTTAAATTATATTCAAAACCAATTAATACTTCATACAAAGGAAAGAGGCGGTCCTTCAAACAACCACTTAATATTTTCATTTCACGAAGCAGGTCCTACGTATTATCCAATTTCATATCCCATAACCATCGTTTTAATATCTACCAATGTGAGAGATAGTACCCAAGTCACATAATACCTTTTAATGGAAAATAGGCAGACTTTGACCATTTAAGATCTCAATTGAGGTAGGCCCCAATCAATTAATACCTATTCCTATGGCGGAATCCTCATAGGTACCTATCTAGCTGACATCGCATGGAAATCTCTTTGGACACTTACTACTTCCATTGAAGTGGACCTTTCTGAGACATCCTCAACCATGGCTAAACCCAATCTCGACCATTTAATGCTTTACATAAAGGAAAGAGGCGGGCCCTCAAGCAACCACTTTATACCTTCAATCCCAAAGCAGGTCCTTCGTATTATGATCCGTACCCCGAGGAGATGTCTCACATTAGTCTGACAATTCTTAGGTACTATTAGCCAGATTAGCCGGGCAGATTTACTCTATAGAAGTGGAACTAACCTCACGTTATCCGTAGTTACTTATTATAGGCGATGTCTCACATCAGACCCAAAGTCACAATGCTGGTAGCCACATTAGCTAAGCAGAATTCTGTGTGCTTTTGACTGACCTCACATCCCTATAGCTTAGTCATATTTCATAACACTCTCCAAGTATATTATCACATGTCTTACCGTATTAATTATTTAAGCCTTATAAGAAATCTTTCTTATTTCGCCTCTACAATTAATTGCTCTTCTAAGGGGGATTTAAACGTTAATTATTAACCTAATTAACTACGCATTAATACGTTATAACTGTACATTATTTACGCTAATATATATATAAATACACATATTAATTTCTATGCGTGTGGAGATTACGTTCTAAACTAACGTTTTAAATGTCAAATCTTTCATAATTGTACAAGTCTCATTTCCACAATAACATATATACCATAATCCAATATCTCAAAATCAAATCAATGGACTTATATGTAGAATCCAAATCCAACTTATTTTATATTAAAACAATGGAATAAACCAATAATAAAAACTTACAATATAATTAATTTAACGCTCTATTCAACTTCTTTTACATAAAGTTAGACAAGGAATTTCTATTCAATTTGTAGAAATAGGCAATGCGAACTACGAATAGGAATTCGTACCTTTCTTAATCAAATCCCATAATTAGATCCAAAGAAAAGAATAAGAAGTGGACTAGAAGGTAAAACCCATAAATTGCAAAATCCACACAAACTCTATTATTTTAATACAAACAATTAAGATTCCAGCCTAAGAATTGAAATTTTGTTTTGGGGAAATTTTAGGGATTTTTAATGTGATATTTTCGTAATCCAAAACTCCCCAAGGCATATATCAAATCCAAACTACACAGTTCAATTACTAAAATAGAAAAACTAAGTTTTCCACTCACAAAGTTCCTTAGCTTGGCTTTCTAGATTTGACACGCCTTCAATGAACCCTTTTAGATCTCTTCTTTTTGATATCTATAGCAAAGGATTTGTATATGCGTTAGATTTAGAAAATTAGAGGTTTGGAGGAGAGTGGGTTGAAAAATAAACAATAAACAAAAATAGATATATAGGATTTCTTACCTGAAAGCCTAATAGAGTTTTCTGAATATATGAAGAGACGAACTAGCAGAGCTTCGCTAGTGTTTCCAAAATATTTTATGAATAAAAGTGAGGGGACTAGGCTTATATTTATAGTGGTTGGAATGACCCGAAACCGTCGGATTTAAGTCGGTTTAAAATTATAAAATCTGGAATGTTCATTGCTACAAAACCCTAGCCACCATAATGTGTTCACTGGTCGACCGCCCCCTACCATCGGCCGACCGCAAGTGGTCAACAGATCGTGGGTCAGGGGTCGACTGGTCATGGGTCAGGGGTTGACCGGTTCTATTTTGGGAACGTTGATTTTTTTTCTTGCCGTTGTCTAATTTTTTTCTTCCTTAACTGCATTTTAAAGTTAACGTTGATTTTAACATTTATTTAACCTTCAAGTATAATTACTGTTAACTTTTGAATTTCAAATTTAGGAATTGATAATTTATTTGAATTTGGATTCTACTTAAATTAATTTGAATTCGAGACTCCAAACGTCCATAACTTCCTCATTTGAGCTTTGTTTTCAACATATTATATATGGAAATTGATCGGAAAATCGCCACGAATGCAACAACATAACTTTATTACCCAAATTCCGACTTTTAAAAAAATTCTGTTTTTACCTCTATCTAATTTAAATTAATTTATCCAATTAATTTATTTATGATTGATTTTATGGGGTGTTACATTCTTCCCTTTAAAAGGATTTCATCCTCGAAATCTTTCCAAGGGGCGAACAACGTAACGTGCAATAAACATTCATGTTATACAACAAAGTTATCTATGTAATTATCTACTCAATCAAAAGTGCAGTGTAATTATGTACTGCAGATATACTATAAGTGAGCTCAATCCTAGCATGAGTGTGTGATTGTGACATATAAGTATGTATGCAATCACCCTAAACATGCATCAAAATTTCTATATAAGTGCAAAGTAATAGTGAAAAGTGTATCAACCGTCTCCTACCATCCAATCTAGCAACCATGATGTAACCAAAAACCTAGTTTTGGAAAGAAAAGTTTACTAGTGAAAAGCTCTGGAATTGGAGATCCTCATCTTCTCTTCAGTTTTCCATGTGCTTTCCACCAGGTTATCTCCCCACTATACTCGGACTAGGTTAATTTCTTTGTTGCGGAGCCTCCTAATTCTCTGCCCCACAATGTGTGCGGTGGTATGGAATGTTATTGGCTCCGTCTCAATATCCCCCAATTGACTAGACGCTACCACAATGACTATATTATGAAGGCATTTCCTCAAATGTGAAATGTGGGAAACGTCGTGGACTCCTTGCCAATTTATCTAGTAACTCCACATAATACGCAAGTTTTCCTATTTTTCCAAAATGGGGAAAGGCCCAATAAATCTTTGTGCCAACTTTACCAACTTTCCAAATCCTACAAGCTTCATATGCTGCCTAATCAACTCTATCTTTCATGTGTCTCTCTAATTAATTTGGTCTGAGTAGGATTTTATCTGTGGTTTCCCACCAATAATTTAGCGATTTTCATAGCCTTCCATAAATCGTTTCAAAGGGTGCCATACCAATCGTCGATTGGTGACTATTATACGCAGATTCTACTAAAGGTAAAAGCTACTTCCAGTGTCCTCCAAAGTTCATGATGCAAGCTCATCAACAAATCCTCCAGGATCCTATTCACTCTTCCAGTTTGTCCATCAGTCTAGGGGTGGTAAGCGGTGCTAAGGTTCAATGAAGTTCCTACAGCTATATGCAAACTCCTCCAAAATTCGCTAGTAAATACCGGGTTCCTATCACTAACGATGTTAACCGAAATTCCATGAAGTCGAATCACCTCCTTGATATAAATCTGTGCTAGAGACGCTGTGGTTTTATTACTCCTAATGGAAAATTCTGCTACCTTCTTCTTCATCCTCGTCCAATAGAAAACTCTCTTCACATCCCTATACGTTTTTTCTCTTTCTCGAATGGTGACACATTACAGGCTAAAATTTATTTTTCCTAAAATCCTAAAATTTCTGGGATTAAAGCATTCTTTTATTCTGGTTGCTAACCTAATTTCCTCATTAACTTTTAGTCTTATCTACAGTTCATAGCAAGTTAAGTGTCCTTGTAAAATTTCTTCATTTACATTTCTTCTCAATATATATATATATATATATGTATGTATGTATATGTATATGTATATGTATATATTAAGCGTTTCAATCCCATCCATAAAATCAACACAGTGATAAAACGAGGACATATCTTATACCATACCTTACACTTTTCTAATAACAAAGGGAGACAACTAGCAACTACCATCCAAAAACTCTATAAACAAATTGCTGGAAGTTTCCATTTATCATCAACTGGTGTAAATGGTGTTGAGGTCTTAATACTCCTTACTAAATTAAGATGGACATTCCTAATATGTCATTCCACTTTGCTTAATTTTCCTTCTTGGTTTCTAATAATTGCTATCCATTCATTACTTCGGTTAATATACCCATACAATTGATTATTAATGTCAAAACTGGACCATCTTTATTCAATCCTCATTTAATCCTTCAATCTTTTACAAATTTCAAAATCCATTTATTATTCCAATTCAATTCGTCCATAAGTGCCATATTAAATTTCCTTAACCAATCCTTAATTCCTTTTTACTCTAATTAATTACAAATTTACTGTCCGTTAAATTTGTAATTAATGTCCATAATCATGATCCTTTAATTACTAATTAATACGTATACAGTCATAAATTATGCTATATTTATTTATTTTTAATCATTATGCGTAATATACGTGTAAACCAATTTCAAAACTAAAAAATTTATTTCCACGTTTTTAATTTATCAAAACTATCCTTCAAAAAAGGATTAACGTTATAATTTCCCATAAATTAACAACAAATGAAAATTTTGCTTTTTTTGAAATTACAAAGAATTATTTCTTTTCTTTTATTGAGATAGATAGTATAAACTATGAAAAAAAAATATTCATATCTTACACATTTGTTTCCCTTTTTGGTACATCCTATGTTTCAAACAACATGCTTTTATACATATTTTGGAGTATGATAATTTATGGAAATTATATAGAAACCGCTCCAAATAAATTAAAACATAGAAATTTACATTCCAGGTCGTCTAAGGCAATCTAATTTACAACCTAATTATAGATCTGGAATATCTTAACAAATTTACTGCCTTTTACAAATAAAGGTTTAGGACTAATTTCAAATTTCCAGATCACGTTGTTCATACTATTCCCAGTTTATTCATATCCTAAAACCTTTAACCTATCTTACCTAGGTAGTGTCCCTTTCTACTCTTTAAAATTTTGGTTTAGCACTAACATTCCTTGTAAACTAAAATTTCACAACCATGAATTGCCAAATCCGAAATCATTACCTTTGAAAATATAAACTTAGAGATATTTATCAAGAATTCAAAATTACTTAGTTCCAAAAAGGAGTGAAATAATTTTCCTTCTCAAATACTTTCTACATCAAAGATTTATTCTTTTAAAAGTTGGATTTTTCATTCATAACATTCAAAATTTGATAGGTTTCCAAAAAGAAACTATGAAAAATTTCCCTTCTTAATTACTTCCTATAATAAAGGCTTTCTTATTTTGAAAGTACAATTTTTAACCAAAAACATTCCAAAAATTAATTATCATACCAAATAATCATTCATTTCAATTTTTCAAAAACATCTTGTATAACTTTAAACAATGAAAAGTGGAGTAGATAATGATAACTTCTATCATGTTATTTTCCTTTTATATTATTTCTAACTAGATTACTAATCATACTTTATATAAATTCCTAATGCTATTACTATCTATCTCAACTATTATTCTTCCTAATTCCTTATTAGGGAATATTCCACCTACCTATCTTACCGAGCATTCTTAACCTTCTATTATTTCTATCCTATTTAATCAAGTGTCATTTCCATTTACACACCCCTTTAAAAAAATTAAAGAACAGAACTTAAAATTTTATAAAGTAGGAAACATTATCGAGTCTAACCTACATTCTACTTTACATTTATTTTTAAAAAAATCCCTTTCTCAAAATCTTTAGACCAAAAACTTTTTGGCTCAATAAATTTTTAAACTAAGAATTTCAAGAATGCAAAATCCTTTTAAATTAGAACTTTTTAACTCAACTATTTTTATAAATTATGAATTTCCAAATTTTCTTGCTTATTAAAAATAATAACTTTTAAATTTATAAAATGAGAAAAATCATATGGTCTAAATACACTCTATTTTGCATTTATTTCAAAAACAAAGAATCCAGAAATTGAAAACTGTTTAACTCAACTAATTTTAAACTAAAAATGAAAAAATGAAAATTTTATTTTTTTCAACTCTTCAAATTATCAGATTTACAATTTTCTTTTTGTAAAGTTTATCCACCATTTTGTTTTTAAAACATTCCACCACTTTTAAAATTACATCCACTTTCCAAACTTTTCACAAAACTGTTTGTAGCATATTTCCATATCCGACTAAAATTTCAGCTTATGATACATAAGATCTTTATTTTATAATCCTTTGAAAAGCCCTTTCAAAACATTTAAAGGAATTTTCAAAATTCTTTCTATCAAATTCTTTCTATGGGGTTGAGTTTAGAAGTTGACTTTAATTGTTCCTTCTTTTGAAGTTTCCTACTAAACCTTTAAAAATATGGTTATCCTCTTATGGTGATTAATGTATACCTTCTTACAGAAGCTTGTTTCACTCCTTCGCATCTTTCTTCCACAAGTTAACAAATATATTGCCTTATCATTTTTAATTACTACCTAATATCTCATTTTCCATTTCTATAAATATCAATTTTCCGTAATAAATAGTTATAATTCTAACGGAAAATTCTTAGTGACATTTATTTATTCATTTTAATTTTAATAATTATGCCTTTTCTATCATGCCATAATTTCTCTAACAATCTTTTTAATTAGTCAATTTATATCTCTATTAAATTCTTGTAACTCCCTATTTATTGCCTCATTAACCTTGGAGTTACAACCTTTTCCATTTACATTTTCTATTCCTACTATTTAATATGCTTATAGTGCCTATAATTATAAGAAAGTCTACGTCCAACAAGGGAGTCAAGTACCATTCAACTTCTGGGGTGCTTCCATATGTCGTGGTCATGCTCTTCTTAGTCCACTCCTTATGATATGACCTCCGTCCCGTGGGTAATTGGAGCATGAATATAAATTTAACTCTATTTATTTTTTCCAACTCATAGTCGCTTTGTCCATTCTTTTAGAATATGGTCGCAACTAGCTCTATAATTGGAATTTATAGAGTTAGGCGTATATTTAAAATAAGTTTATATGTTTATATATATCAGGGTTATTGAAAAATACTTTTAAAAATAACAAATATGAAACTTCTACATATACTTATTCCCGTTGATCGGGTAACATAGGCTCTGATACCAAATGTAACAACCCGTCCCGAAGCAGGTCTATATCCAACTCAGAAAAGGCCCATCGAAACTTAGACCCATCCCGAAGTTGGTTGTTGGTTCGTAAAAAGAACAATGCAGAGCTATGTGTATATTCACTCAAAATTCACAGCGGAAGGATAAAATATAATACCGTAACAATACCTAATTTATTTAAAATTTCGAATGTCACAAAACCATAACATAATGTCAACGATTACATAATCATGTTCAAAATACATTGTCATCTTCAAATGGGTACATTAGAAAATAGCATAAATAGACTACTGCCACAAGTTCCTCTCATCAACATCTCCATCTTAATCATCATCTCCTTCCATAACCTATGTTGTAATGAGGAGGGAGTCAGAGCAACAATGTCTGTTGAATAGAAATCTCGAGTCTTTCCATATCAGTACTTGGGCATTATAATTTAAATAAGGATATGTTTTTCCCATTTAAACTATAATCAAAACCATATAATACTTCATGTAAGGGAAAAAGTCAGTCCCTCAAACAACCACTTAATACCTTCAATCTCCCAAGTAGGTCCTTCGTATTATCCAATTCAATATCCCATAACCATCATTATTAACGTCAACTAGTGCAAGGGATAGTACCCAAGCCACTTAATACCTTTTAATGGAAAATAGGCAGACTGGCCATTTCAAACCTCAAGGCCCTTATCATTTAACACGTATTTCCAAGGTGGACTCCTCATAGGTATCTATCTAGCTGATATTACATGGAAATCTTTTCGGACACTTAATACTTCCATTGAAGCAAACCTTTCCAAGATATCCTCAATTGTGCCTAATCAATCCCGACTATTTAATACTTCATATAAGGGAAAGAAGCAAGCCCTCAAACAACCATTTGATACCTACAATCCCCAAAGCAAGTCCTTCGTATTATGACCCGTATCCAACGGAGACGTCTCACATTAGTCCAACTATTTGTAGGTACCGGTAGCCAGAATAGTTGGGATTTACTCTACAGAATTGGAACTAACCTCGTGTCATCTGTAGTTATTTATTATAGGCAATGTCCTACATTAGCCCCAAAGTAACACTAGTTGGGTAGACTTTTGCATGTTTTTTACGGACCTTGCATCCCTACAACTTAGTCATATTTCATAACAATCTCTAAGTATATTATCACATATCTCACCATATTCAATATTAAGACCTTATAAGAAATCCTTTTTATTTTTCCTTTGTTGATGCCAAAAATGGATCAACACCCAAGATTGAGTTTGTATGGAACATATGAGACCTAGATCTAGCAGATATTATTAAAGATAACAGAAAAATAGGAAGGAGACATAAGATTTCTATAGTGGTTCGCCAATCTTTGGCCTACATCCACTTTATAGGTTTATTAATTATTGATTTTAAAGAGATTGTCTGAAATTACAAGACAATTGAAGATAGAATAAGTCACTAGTACAGGATTTAGACAGATTCTAAGTCCTTGAATTGCCTAGTGTAGCTGCCTTGGTGACTATTGTGTTGAGGAAGAAGATGAAGATGAGGAAGAGCTTCCACGTAGTGATAGCAGAAATCAGATCCTGTTTTGTTTGCTCTATGGTTTGTATTTATAGGGGAAACAATCATGTTGGATCAAAAGTCAACTAGTAGCAGAGTCCACATGTCAGCCTGAAGCCACTTGCAAAATCGCAGAGCCACCCGAGTTAAATAGACATGTCAGTACCGAGTTAAACATGTCGTTGTCGACATGTTTCCTTGGTTCGAATTACATCGAACTTCCTTCCATCCTCCTTCTTTCCCCATTTTGTTGCATCCTATGTTGTTTCCATCAATTGTTGGTTGACTTTGGTAATCATGCCTTTATCTCTTAGTTTATTCTATTGTTTTGGCTGCTAACTCTTCAATTCTTGAAATAATCATCATAAACCCTTGGGAATCCCTCGCACAAACATGGAAGAGGTTGAGAATAACTCGCGTAAATTTGGAGAGGATGAATGTGGAGCAAAATAAGTCGGCACCGGCATGAACAAGTCGGTACTGAGTTTTCCACTTAGCATATTTTTGGATGATTTTTCTCCAAGCTATTCCTTTATTCCATCTAAGAATGCCTCTAAGATTTCAAGTCCTTTTGTCTTCATTTCGACGTTCTAACTTTCATTGAATTCTGCTTGGTTAAAAACTTGGTTAACATTTGTCCCCCGGAGTATGTTTTCATTGAAAACAAAGAATGCTCTGGATTAAGACAAGTCCTGAACTGCTATCCTATGAATTCCGGTTAATTATTTGAATGTCGTCTCGAAACATCGCTTTTACTTTGCCTTTCTTGACCGATTTCCGTTAACCGTCTACTTAAATGTTTGTTAATTTTTCTTTTCTCTACATTAGAAATGTTCTTTGCATTTCGAAAACGATGTAGTGCTTTAGGTTGTCGTATGGGTTCCGTGCATCGATTTTATGTTGAACTAGAGGGAAAATGACAAGTTGGTAATGACTTGAACATGTCTGTACCGACATTTTGCCTTGAAAATTTTATAAGTTAACCACTTAGAAATTTTATTCTTAAGTCCTTCATTCCCTCTTTTGCTGCCGAGTTAATTGAGTCTTCACCCGAGTTTCCAACGTCGACCTGTTCTTTCGTTGACCTTCTAGTGCCCACACTGACCTAAATCGTGCCACCACCACCTTCCACCGCTTCTCCAAGCTATTCACCACTATCTGGCTCAGCTGCCACCTCTAGATCCATCGCTCGAAATTCTCGAACCGGAATGAATTTGAAACCCTAAGACCTTATTTGAACTTTGACTTGAATTGAAGGTTGGCGTTGATAAATTTTGAGATGGCAATGGTGGAGGTGATGATCTTGACTTGGTTTATTTTGATTCGAAGGAAGACAATTGATTTTTAGCATGTTTAATCGGTGGTGAAGATTGGGCTTGCTCTAGTTGAATACGTGTGATTTCGAAGACAAATTCCATCATCCGGCTTTAATTGTATCTCTTTGTGAAATTGGCTAAGTCCCGATCGCTGAATACTCCATATAATGATCTATTTTGAACTCGGGTATATTAGACGATTCCATCGTACTGCCTTTCCATTTCTACACTTCTAGCGATCCTAAAAAATTTTCCACGTCACTCCGGACAGCGGATTCGTTATTGATTTTCCAATGATAACGAGTAAGCTCCAAAAGAGATAATTTTAAATTGCGATGTGACTGGTTTTTCTAGCACGAGCGAGCCATCTACATGGGATGGTCCATTTGTTGTGAGGACCCGTTTCTTCGACCCTCGAAAATCGACACTTATACATGCTCGGTATTCACATGCCGTAAATCCAAGTGCTGGAGAAGCGGATTCTCAAGGGCAAGAAAGAAAAATAAAGACAGAATAGAATCTCAAATATTATTTCAACAAATAATACTTACAGCGGAAATTAAAATACATTTATCAAAGTTAAAAACATGGACAGTTATAAATTTTTGTCCTTACAAAGCGGGATACTATAGTACAAGAGTGTGGTAGAAATAGACAAAAATCTTTAGTAAAATCTTCTGACTCCATGCCTCTAGCTCCATCTAGATATCTTCAAAAGTAAACCTGACTACTAGGCTGTGCAGGAAAATTTAGGGCACCCAGAGTTTAAGAGAAAGGAAAATAAACTCCGAGCCAGTCATAGGACTGGTGTGAGAACTCGAAATACACGTTTTGAAAATCAAAAAGGTATATCATAAGACCACGCCGCACATAAACACGGAACGGGTTTTCACCTTATGATAACCAAATCGTTCTTACGTAAAATCACTTGATATTATTTTTAATGACATATCTATAAAAATATTTGCAAGTAAACTTATTTATCTTAGCCGAAATTATTACCATTATTAAATTCCAGCATACTAGGTTCTATAAACAAAATGGCAGGCTCTTATTGGATAATGGATTTCCATGCAAATGACTAGGTGAAGGGACTACCTTCCAGTAGTACATCTCTAGAGGAATGTACCGAGGCACAGAACATCTGCCATCTACCAACACAAGACCGACCTACCTTTCTCACTAGATAGTATAGAATATGTCATCACCCCGGTCGTTATTTACCTATCTGAGGGCCCTCACAGCATACATCCACAATAATTTAAACCCGAACATCATAGTAGGTAGAAATATATCTAGAAGGGGATGATCATATCCTAATGGTTGCAAACCACATAGCCTCGTTGCATCTACCCTATTTTGGCCATTTTCGGATGTGAGGCCTGAGGTAACGATTACCTTTTACTTTGCACATTTCACTTTGAATGCTACATCGCCATTCCGTCGATCATTATTGACTTCCACAAACATATAACCTCTGAGCTCATATGTCTCAAAGAAGGGTGTTAAGCTAAGAGAAGTTGCCTTCTCCACCACCAAACAGATGTATGGTTATAAAAGTCAACGATGAAATCTCAAGAATGCAATGTCAGACATTCATCCATACAAGTTCGTTCTGGGATTGAAAGAAACCGAAGGCACTCTCCTACCACATTCTGTCATCAATTATCCCTAGGATTAGTAGCAAAAAGTCCTTGCAACCCAAAGAGTTTTAAAAATGAAGGGACCGCTGCTACTTTAGTATTTGAGAGCTAACCAGAATTATCAACAAGTAGTCCTTTCACCACGAAAATCCTCGGTCTTCATCCTTCATTTTCTTTATCATGTCTTCATTTTTCAAACACATACATCGGTTCGAAGTGGTTTTCGAATAGGGATTTACCCCAGATCCGACCCTGGTTCCTTCGAACCAATCATCGATAAAAAGAAGTTCTACGAATAGGGAATCATTCTTTAATTGATTAAGTTCTTTTTATCAAAATCTCTTTTGGAGATATATATTTCTAAGACATTCTTTCCGGTATATACGGAATCATTAAACATCTCTTATCAAATCCTTTGATTACTTAAAACCCTTTTTAATCTTGGAATAATCCAAAATCATTTCATTTTTCTTAACTTAGGACAACATTCCCGAATTATTTCATTTAAATCTTAATAATGATTTCTTAATTCAAAACTCATAATTTTGATTGAGTTAAAGCCATGTTATCTAGGTTGTTAATCCAAAACCAGTAAATATTAAATGAGCAGAATCTATAGAAATCTTCTAATCCTACTCAATATATATTCCCGTATTCAACAAATATTATGGGCGGAATAACGGAAAAATCACCTTTTAAATTCCACGAATAGTACGAGTTCCCTCTTCGGGATTTAACACCAGGTGTAAGAAGATCATCTCTATACAATCAAAGTTGTATTTAATTTAGAAAATTTAAATCCTTTTATACTTAACTCGTTTCAGACATTTCGACCTTATCTATCCCTCGTCCATGGAAGAGGACAGATGAGCTAGGGCACTGGTTGATCCTAAACATCTCCTTAGTTTAAGCATCTCACATCCGGATCTTACGAATAGAAAAATCTAGTCTACTCGTCGACTTTTAGTGCCAAGATAAAACCACTTAACTATAATTGCTTTTCTTTAAATATTTATTTAAATTCTTTTTAAATGAACTATAAAACTTCGAAATCATTATTAAAATACTTATTTATCCATCTGAGAACATTTATAAAAGATTTGAAAATGAATTGTTAAGTTTAAAGCTATATTTCAAATGTTAGAGAAAAGTGCTGCGGAAAGTGCTCTTTTAAGCTATATTGATGAAAATGACTTTTTATTATTTGACAATTCATTTTTATTACTCAAATCACTTTTAAAACATTTTAAAAGATTTATATGATTTATTCCACATTTTTAAACAATTTTAAAATATCATTTTCAAAGTAATCCAATTTTGGATTCCAAACTACAAAACCGCGATTTTTCCAAATCTTGTTTTACTCATATTTCAAAATCTACTTATTGAAATCTCAATTTTCATTCTTCATTGCGAAACTATGGATATAATAGTTCGGAAAATTCTTATCTCGAAAAATTCCAAGCTATATTCCATCTTTTACACTTGTTGGACTTTTACGGCGCGAAATCGCGAACTACCGTTACGCGACACGTCTATTTTTAACTAATTTTCCATTTCTTTTCATACTTCACCAAAATGCTTTTCAATGTTTATAAAACATTTCAAACTCATTTTAAACCTTTTTTAGAGTGGTTTAACATTCCATACATATCATTTCATTAATTCAAAGAAAGTGATTTCCTTTGTGCTTATCGACGTGTATTTCCGTGACTTGCATATATATTCAATATTCATATTAAAACATCCAAACTTGATGATCAAAGCATATTAAACATCCATTTACAAACATCATATCATCATCAAAATATACACCTTCATTTTCCCTTCGAGCTAATATAAAATTGGCTATAGCTCCGCCATCACGAAATTAAATTCCACGAAATCGAGCTTTGGACCCTTAAATGGCTCAGCCTAGCCTTGGTGCTCATGGCCTAGGTGGTGTGGCATAGTGGTCGTGGACTTTGGAAGAGTAGAGGAGGTGTTTAGAACTAGTTTTGAAGTGGATCGATATTATAAACTAGTGTATACATTTTCCTCTTTTATTTGATATATTTTTTTTTCTATCTTTTCTAAAATATTTTTTATGAATAAGAAACCATTAAAGAGGCTCTAAGAAAGCTTGAAAAGAAGAGGAAGAAGAAGTGGAATGGTATTAGGATTTTTGTGAGAAGAGGGGTGGTATTTATAGAAAAAACCTTAGAATAAAATATTGTATTGCATAATTACCTAATTACCCTAGCCCACACCCCTCCCTAGCCTCTAGTGCATGGCTGCACCTAAAGCCAAGTGATGGTTGTGAGGTGATGGTGCGGTACAATGAAGTGATGTTTGCTTTATGATTACTTAAAGGTTAAGCTTAGGAATTATTAAATAATTTTTTTGTAATATATATATATATATATATATATATGTGTGTGTGTGTGTATGTATGTATGTATGTATGTATGTATGTATGTATATATTTATGTATGTATGTGCATGTTATCATATGCATGTGACATATATATATAGGTAAATAACACTTAGAATGTCTTCGAACAACTTTTGTTCGTTAAATCGTTGAAATCCGAAGAACCGATTATCGGTCACATTTTCACTTATTTATTAAAGTACATATATTTGTAAAGAAAATTCAAAAATAAATTTATTATAATTTTAAACCAATTAAAATGATCATATTTGAATTACAAAACCATATAAATTAATATTAAAAATTATTTACAGAAATTGCCTTTATACCGATAAAGCGATATCGATTTTTTCCTTATATTTTCAAATAAAATATTTCTCTTTATAAAACTAGTATAAATGATTCATTATCACTTCATAACTATTCAAAATGAATTAACATCATCTAAAATTATTATTTGGATAATTAAAATAATTATTGAATCATTAAATCTCTATTTAAATTAAATAAATCAATTATCTAAATACAATGTCATTTTATCGATATAAATTTTAAGGAAAATATTTTATTTAAATATTTATTCAAAATAAAATTACTATTACCTATTATCACTTGAAACAATATTATCCTTTTTATTTTCACAAATTAAAAATAAATCCAATTTATCAAAGTGATAAATTGGCAACTCATTACACACTCCCCTCCTTAAAAGAATTTTGTCCCCGAAATTACCCAAAACAAAACCCAAAGGTTTTTCCCAAAATATTCATTTCTAAACTTACATTCATACGATGTATATAGATCACCCGTACACAATATCTGATTTGAATTCACAACTTTACTTTCAAACTAGGATTGATCCCCCGATCCTCTTGTGCGGACTCTGACCGAGCTTCCTGATCAGAACTGTAGTTTTCCTTGCATAGCTCTCAACTATGATAGAAAACTCAAGCATCCAACCACAAACCCTCATCAATGTTCGTCGTCAAGAATCAAGTGATAAATCCTTTTTCGGATAAGTGTCAAACACTTCAAAGTTCTGTACTTGAATCTTAGATTAAATTGTGCAATGAAATAATCCATATACTTCATATGTATTTAATAATCTTTCAAAAAAAATTTATGAAAACATTTCATAAAACTTTCATTCTTTATTCAAACTTTTATAAAGATACTTCTTTATACATAACCATTTTACATTTTTATTTCCAATTATTTCAACTTAAAAACACATTTCTTTCCAAAAGTTAAATATCTTTTTATTTTACTATAATACATTTCTAAACTTATTTTCAAAATAATTCATAAATTAATAAATCACCATAAACTTCTTTTAACCAAATTAAATGTGAAAACATTCGTTATTTAGTTAAAACTTTCTTTATCAATTAGTATTCCTTTATTATTAAACTTCCTTTATATATGTATGTATGTATGTATGTATGTATGTATGTATGTATAAATATATATATATATATATATATGTATATATATATTCTTTTTATTTATACTAGTTTTAATACTTAAAAAGTATTTATATACTTATTCAAATGTTATAAGTATATTTAACAAGCTTTTCTTACTTCAAAATACAATCAAAGTGATTAGATCAATTATTACCAAAACATTGTTATAATGATCGTAACACCCTGCATTTTTAGATAATTAAATAACCAAAATAATTATTAACAGTGAAAATGAGCGTTTTTGGAATTGTCAAAATTTAGCTATGGGAGTTGCACCATTGGGTCCGCGACAATTTTCTAATCAATTTTCATATATAACATGTCAAAATCCAAGCAAGTATGAAGAATTTACGAGAAGAATAAGAAAATCGGAATTATATATTTAAACGGAAAAAAAAGACCCACAGGGGTTGACCCTTGCTAGGGTCGGGTCAACCTATAGGTCGACCCGCAAATAGCTTAGGTCGACCCGCGCCATCCTTGGACGATTTTTCATCCAAGTACGAGCCGAAGAGTGTAAATTCGATTTTTGTGAAATCTTGTGTGTTCGTAGCTGCATCTGATGGTTCCTAGTGAGCCTATGATGTGGTTGCACCATATTAAATCTTCAAATCTGATGGCCTCAAATCCCTAAGCCACACTATAAATAGAACCCTAGGCCTAGGTATTTTTCTCTTTCAGATTTTCTCCCAATTGGGTTCATTGCCTGAGGCTGAACCCTAAATAGAAAAAATTTCTGGGGAGGAGATCTTTTTGATAAAAATATTCTACACCCTAGAAGTGGATCCAGGAAGGCCCAGGACTAGACCTAAGGACCACAGGTGAGTGTTTTGTAATTATATTAGATTTGTAAGCAATTTAAAATAATAGGGTTCTCAATAGTTGTAGTTATTCTACAATTTTGAGACAGTTTTTATGTAAGTTTATTTACAGTCAGTTTTTAAATAAATTTCTGAAGTTCTTTTCAGTCTATTTTTATTCAGTTATTTGCAGTTATTTACATCTGTTTGAATTTAAAATTTAGCCCGTAAATGTTATTTTCTTTTTATAGAGATTTAATCCTTTTTTACACAAATAAAATATTAAAAAGAGAAGAATTTGCAAATATGGGTT
The DNA here is from genome assembly GCA_030737815.1 of Allium fistulosum. Classification (NCBI taxonomy): domain Eukaryota; kingdom Viridiplantae; phylum Streptophyta; class Magnoliopsida; order Asparagales; family Amaryllidaceae; genus Allium; species Allium fistulosum. The sequence goes on from CM060905.1 coordinate 160,590,644, forward strand.
AAAATAGAAAAACGCTAAATTTACAAAAATCAGATGTAAAATGAAAAAAACTGAAATAAAATGGAGATGGTGTAAAATAGGGAAATTTGAGATATTTGCAAGCATGATTATAACAAGTGTTTATAACTAAAAAGAGAAAATAGAAGAGTAACAGTTGCAAGAATAATCATAACACGTAGGTTATAATTAGAAAGAAATATAGAAGGGGCTTATTTTAAAACTTAGATCTTGGATTAAGTTAATAAGCAAATATAGCAGTGGTGGCCCGTACCGGCAGCATTCCCTTTTAAGTCTAGGACCGATGGTCTCACACGTGAGTGAGGCTGGGCACGCTTATGCTGATTAGGGTAAATAAGTGGCCAATAGATAGAGGCTCAAATTTGGGGATTTGGGCAAGGGACGCAGAGTTAGAAGATTTGTTTGTTACGACCAGTACCGGCAGCATTCCCTTTTAGGTCGAGGACTGATGGTCTCACACGTTGGTGAGGCTGGGCACGCTTATAATGATTGGGGTAAATAAAGGGTCAAATAGAGGGCGACAGTTAGTGTGTACCGGCGATGACCGAACGTGCGGCATCGATTAGGGTAAATAATTCGCTACTACGTCCTAAGCGCTAGGAGGTGTCTTTTGCTATGGGACCAACGTGATGGGTTCACAGTGGCACAACAGAGATAGGAACGGCCGATCAATGGGTAGAATTAGGATTTCAGCCTAATCAAGTTAGCAGTTGAGATAGGATTAGGGTTTCAGCCTAATCACAGCAGTTTAAGACAAGTGCAAACAATCAAAGCAAACAATCAAACAGAATCAGAAATAGTATTTTATGAGAGTTTTATCTTTTCTGTATCTTCCTTTCATGCTAGAACTATTGCTTAGTCTATTATCTTTATCTTGCTTAGAAATGCTTGTAATTACTTTCACTCACCAGACTTATTGTCTGACCCACTCCTCTATCTTTCCTTTTCCCCCAATAGGCCAGCAGAGTTGAGGATAGTTGATTTAGGTTGCTTGGAGATTCATTTCCGGAGTTTTCTCATTTCAGATGTATTCTTCTGCTTTTCATCTTTTTCATTTGGCTTATGATGGATTGGCACTTGTGAGAGGGATTTTTATTGTTATTTTTGTACTCTAATTATGTGAGAGTGAGATTTATTTTCATAAGACATGAGAGATTTTGAGTTTTTGAGACATGTTATGTTTTTATGACTTATTTTGAGATGAAGATTAATTCTGAATGATAAGTTATTATTTAAATGTTTTCCGCTGCTTTTACTTATTTGTCTTGTGAATCTTAGTCTCTATGATGCTTTAGCTATACCTATAATGCACCACATCCTTTGGTGTGCCCTTTTTGGGAATACTAAGGGGTGTGGGGGTGTTTCAATGATCTTCTCTTTTTCTTTATCGAACTCGTAACATTTCTATATTTATATAAATATTCCAATATTTGTTATTATCTTTAAATTCCCATTATTAAAGATCTAAATATACCCATAGGATTTCTTCCAAAGTGCCATTCAAGGGTTTAAAACAAATGTTGCTAAAACATCGTTTACTACAAACCCAAACCATTCATTAATAACTTACATCATTTAAATTTTTCGAAGATTGGGGCCAAAAAAAATTCCCCTCCTCCTCTTCTTCTTCTTCTGTTGCTTCTTCATTGTTGCTTCCTATCTCGTTCCAGTTTGTGTATGAACTGGATGATCCCTCATGCCATATGACACACTCCCCGTCCATATCCCATATTACATTGCTACATTCGCTTGATATGATAGCATCGGGTTCTTCCATCGGCTTTGATTCTTCTTCCATGGGCTCTATTTCCTCTTCCACGGGTTTTGATTCTTCTTCCAATGGCTCAATCTCTTCTATTGGTTCCAAAACGGAGCTAGCGGGATCTGCTATCCAATTTCCCCCTGAGGCCTATCCGGGTTCATTATCGCTAGAGATCATAATTACTTCTAGAGCTGGGGCCGGTATAAGCATTTCGGCCATAGGGTATCCATCCTCACCCCTTCGAGTGTATGGGGCATATTCTCCTTTGATTGGAAACCCACCATAGGCGGATATTCTAGTTGCTCCTCTTCGTCTCTAGAGAGAACAATGAGGCTATCCTTCTTGCCCCAACTCACTCTAGAAGACTCCCCTTTCGCATAATTTCCCCTATATGGTTTCTACAAGGCAACCAATTATTCTTTTAGACACAAGTAGTAGGTAATTGCTAACATATTCTTAGGTAGAGAGGTTTGGTCAATACTCAGAAAATGTTTCGAGATTTATTCTAAAGATGGCTTTTAAGATTATTTGTATAAAATGTTTATTACTTCGAAAATTCTTTGAAAATTATACCAAAATATTCTTTCTTTTCAAAAATATATATATCAGGTAAAAATGATTTCATATAAATCCAAATTCATTTGTATATGTATTAACAAAGACGCACTCATATATACTCAAACTCAATCTAGGGTGTTACCAACCCTATCTCTAATGAGTTACTCATCCTAGAGCATTACTAACCCTATCTCTAATGAGTCTTTTACCCCTATCAGGCTCAGGTATTCGCTCAACCTAAGCTCTGATACGACGATGTGAGGACCTGTTTCTTCAACTCTCGAAAATCGACGCTAATACATCCTCGGTATTCACGTGCCGTAAATCCAAGTGTTGGAGAAGCGGATTCTCAAGCGTAAGAAAGAAAAATAAAGACAGAACAGATTCTCACATGTTATTTCAACAAATAATAATTACAGCGAAAATTAAAATACATTTATCAGAGTTACATGAACAGTTATAAATTTCTATCCTTACAAATGCGGGATACTATAGTACAAGACTGTGGTGGAAATAGACAAAAATCTTCAATAAAATATTCTGACTCCATGCTTCGAGCTCCATCAAGATATCTTCTAAACTAAACCTGAGTACTAGGCAGCCCGAGAAAATTTAGGGCACCCAGAGTTTAAAGGAAAGGAAAATAAAATCTGGGTCAGTCATGTGACTGGTGTGCGAACTCAAAATACGCGTTTTAAAAACCAAAAAGGTATCTCATAAGACCATGCCGCACATAAACACGGAATGTGATAATGATAACCAAATCATTCTTACGTAAAATCACTTGATATAATTTTTAATGACATATCTTTAAAAACATTTGCAAGTAAACTTATTAATCTTAGCCGAAATTCTTACCATTATTAAATTCCAGCATACTAGGTTCTACATACAAAATGGCATATCTTTAAAAACATTTGCAAGTAAACTTATTAATCTGAGCTCTAGGTACACTCACTGAACTCGGACGGGACACCAACACACCTACTTGGATTCAAACGGGACACTAAGCACACCCACTTGATTTAAACGGGACACAAGCACATCCACTTGGATTTCAAGGACACCAAGTACACCAAAGAGTATAAGAGTATGATTTGATAGAGTTTACCAACTCAATTTCTTGATCCTGAATACAAGTGTTCCTATTACCTCTTGAATAGCACATTGATCTTGATTTGAGTGAGAGAGATAAGAGAGATCGGAGAGGAAATAGTAGAGAATCAAACCGATAAAGTTTGAATTTGATTCTAGTTGAATTTGAGAAGATTTTGAGTAAAATTTCTTTTAGAAATCAAGAGAGTGAAAGAGGAGAGAAAATATGAAAAAGTAGTAATAAAAATTCGTTTAGAAAACCCCTATTTATAAAGAAACAACAATCATGTCCATTTGTGAAGAGATATGACAAAAAGACACTTCCATTGAATTTTGAAATTCCTGGGCCATATGTCGACATATATGATGGGGATATGTCGACATATCCTTTGTAATTTTGAAAAACCACTAAATAAAAATTGTTTTGAAAATGTCAAGTTTTGTAAAATATTTTGATACTTTGCAAAATCATTTAAGCTTAATTTATACACATTTTAATCACAATAAAACTTTAAATACTATAAATGTCAAAATATACTTTTAAATACTATAAACATTTATAAATCATAAAAATAAAAATATATCAAAATAATAGATTAAAAGTATATTAAAATATAAAATACTTAAAAACTTAATTACTCAAAATGTAATAATCTTTTAAATAAATAATAAAAAGGTTAAAAATCATTTGAAGGCTATTTTGAAAATCGTTTTTGAAAACAGGGATTTTATAAAATCGCTTTTAAAATTCAGGATTTTTGAAAATCATTTAAAATCGGAGAATAGATTTTAAAAACCTTTTTGAAAAAAAATGATAGATCAAAGAAGTACTACAAGGGTTTTAACAAAATAATCTACGACTCTATAACTTATCTTGATATCTTGAATCTTCAAATCTCATGAGTCTTCAATTTTTAACTCTTGAATCTCTATATCAGCCTTTTGAATCTTCTCTTGCTACTACATTCTTCTAAATCAACACCTATATAATATCCTACACTATACACTATATATAAATTGATAAAAATATTAGTATCTATATTTTATATAATGTCATATGGTTGTTGTCATCAAAACCAATACCTAAGGTACTAACAATCTCCCCTTTTTTGATGATAACAACCATGTTTATAAAATAGATGTAACTCTCCCTAACTTGCTAAACTCCCCCTTAATCTATGCTTGGATGTTTTATACATTTCACCCCCTTTGTCATCAACAAAAATAAAACTATATCTCCCCCCAACTTAGGTACTATATGATATATAAAGTGATATGTTAATGAATAAGAAAACCAATTTTATTAATAAATCCAATCCATACATTCAAATCCAAATTCAAACCATAAATAATAACCAAACATACACACAAATCAAATCCAAATCCTATCAAATCAAACTATAGCGTACTAATCCTAAGTCCTAAGGTTTTCTCTTGATAATGGAGGGTTTGTGGATGTGACAGAAAGGGTAGTGAAGACAGAAATTCCATTTTTGTTCAACGAGATTTCCTTCTCGATCGAAGAATACTTCACCGACGCATCTAAGTTCATCATCATCCTTTCTTCTTCCTCTTCTTCTTCCTCTTCTTCCACTTCTTCATCTATAGGATTAGGTTCATCCTCTTCAATCACTATTGGATTCATTGGATTATCCAATAGATATTTCTAAAGATTTCGCAGAAGTCAACCTTGTTTCTCTTGTTCCTTTATCATTCTCAATTGAATGGCTTCCACAGAGAGACTATTGAGAGTGTGCTTCAGATCACTCTCAATATTGGTCATTTTGGCCGAAGTAGAGGTTTGAGAAAAAGAGGGCCCGTAGTGGAAGGCTCGAATGAAATGATGTAGATTCATGCCTTCGACATTTGGAATTAGTATGATCCATTAAATTAATTTTATTTTTGATTTCCAGAAAGAAGAAGACTGTAAAATGGATTTGTTTTTGAAATAAAGTGGTTATATATGGCCATTTTAAGTTTTGAATTAAGGAGGGAAAATTGAATTCTAGAAAAAACTACATATGTCGACATATAGGAAGTTGATATGTCGACATATCTAGTGTATTTTTGATGATTTGTTTTTCTTTTTAGTTTTTAATTTGTATGTTATTGTTTTTATATTCTAAGAAAGAACATATTCCTAACTATCTTTTTAGCTTAATAACGATGTTTGATTTAATGGTTTTGTTAATATAGCAGCTATTTGATTTTCATTATTTATAAACTCGAGTGAGATTATTCCTTTATTTATGTTATCTCTTAGAAAGCGATGTCGTATATCTATATGTATAGTTCCAGCATGATGAGTTGGATTTTTAGATAAATTAATTGCACTAGTATTGTCGCAGTATATTGATGATTTAGTAAATTTTAAACCAAAATCTTTTAACGTTTTTTGCATATAAATATCCCGAGAACAAGCTAATGCTGTTGAAATATATTCTGCTTTTGTTGTGGACAGAGGTACAAAATTTTGATTTCTGCTAAACTAGAGAGTATCCTAAAAAGTGACAGGTTCCACTTGTACTTTTCTGACCTGATTTGCAACCAGCGCAATCAGCATCACTATATGAAATTAAATCAAAGGAATCCTTTTTTGGGTAGAAAAGTCCATAGTTTAGTGTATTATTTACATATCTTAATATTCGCTTTATGGATTTTGGATGGGTTTCTTTAGGTTGAGATTGATATCTAGCACAAAGGCAAACACTGTGCATTATATCAGGTCTACTTGTAGTGATATAGAGTAAAGATTCTATCATACTTCTATAAAGTTTTTGATCTAAACTCTTTGAGTTATCTTCTTTACTTAATTTTTCATTAGTTGTCATAGGAGTTGGTTTACCTTTGGTATTAGACATACCGTATATATTAACTAATTCTTTGGCATATTTTTCTTGACTTATGAAAATTCCATTATTTAATTGTCTTATTTATGACCCTAAAAAGAATATCCGTTCTCCCATATGACTCGTCTCAAATTCATTTGTCATGATATTAGAAAATTCATTGTTTAGTTGTCATTTGTTGATCCAAAAATGATATCATCTACAGATATTTGTATTAGTTGAATATCATTGTTATTTCTTTTAATAAACAGTGTACTATCTACTTTCCCAATTTTAAAATTAGATTGTAATAAATACGATTTAAGTCTATCATACCATGCTTTAGCATCAAATTTATCTAAGTTTTCTTTCGTATTCAATATAAAGCATTTACTGCCAAAAACTTTAAAATATGATACTTTAGGCTTTTTATTATAAAATAATTCGAATGTTATTTTCTTAGTTAAAGGCCTTATTAAAATTCTATTTTATATATAGCACGTTACAGCAACTGCTTCAGCCCAAATTTTTTTTGTTAATTTACTATCATTTGACATAGTTCTAGCGCACTCTTGAATCGTTCTATTTTTACTTTCTGCTACTCCATTTTGTTAAGGTGTTCTTGAAAATGAAAAATTATGGGTAATATCTTTCTTATTACAAAAATTTTCAAATTTTCATTTTCATATTCTCTACCATGATCACTTTGAATTGTTTTAATTTTAATAGACATTTGATTTTGAATTCTTTTAACAAAGATTTTAAAATTTTCAAAAGTATCACTTTTATGTTTGAGGAAAATCATCCACGTAAACCCAACAAAATCATCTATTGTTAAAAAGACATATCTGCTATGATTTGTAGATTGTATTTGCGAAGGACTGAAAAGATCAAAATGAAGAGGTTCAAGAGGTTGAGAGGTAGAAATCATATCTTTTGATTTAAACAAACTTTTTCCAAGTTTTCCTAATTGACATATATCACATAGGTTATTAACATCAAAATTCATTTTAGGAAGACCCCTAACTAGATCATATCTGGCAATTTTAGATAGGTGTTTGAAATTCAAATGACTAAATCTTTTGTGCTAAATCCAGGGGTCACTTGATTCAGCCAAAAGACACAAATTATCATTTGACACTTTCATATTTAATATATAGATATTTCATTTTCTAATGCCTTTGAAGATGATGTTTGACTCATTATCTTCAATATGACACTTATATTTTTCAAATTTAATTTTAAAGCTCTTATCACATAATTGACTAATAATCAACAAGTTATGTTTTAAATTTCTAACTAACAAAACATTTGAAATAGTAGGTGTTTTAGAATTACCGACATTGCCGATGCCAATCACATATTCTTTAGAATTGTCTCCAAAGTTGACAAATCCATCATCTTTGTAAACGATATCTTTCAAGATCTCTGGATTCCCAATCATGTGCATTGAGCATCCACTATCCAATATCCATTTATCCCTTTTTATTCGTAAACTTTGATCATCACATGTTTGTTCATCAAAAGCCATGTAACACATCCATTCCTGCAATTTATACCTTTTCAAAATATCAAATGGCTTTTCATAATGAATGGATGCAAATTTATGAAACAATGTCATGTTGATTTTGCAAAATTATTTTTCCAAAAAAATGTGAAAATTATTATCAATAACTTTTTCCATTAAAACTTTTCAAAAATCGAATTACGTAAATTTGAAAACCAATGCTTTGATACCAAATGTTTGTTAGTTGAAGATTGATCTTAAGGCTAATTTAACACTAGAAGGGGTGAATAGCGTTTACTGATTTTTGTGAATCTTTTTAAATTATTTTAAGATTATAATTAACCAGTGCAGAAATAACAATCACAGATGCAAACAAAGATAGAAATAAATGCAGTAAAAGTAAAAAGTAAGAGTTGGAGATAGCATGCCATGAATTTTTATTATGGTTTAGAGTTACCTTACATCCAGTCCTGTACAATTTCTTGTATAGATTTCTTTTCAAATATCAAATTCAATCTAATCTCGATTGCAAGGCTACAAGACACACCCACCAGATTTTTCGAGCTCTAGGTACACTCACTGGATTCAAACGGGACACCAAGCACATCCACTTGGATTTCAAGGACACCAAGCACACCCAAGAGTATAAGAGTATGATTTGATAGAGTTTACAGACTCAATTTCTTGATCTTGAATACAGATGTTCTTATAGCCTCTTTAATAGCACTTTGATCTTGATTTGAGTGAGAGAGATGTGAGAGATCAAAGAGGAAATAGTAAAGAATAAAACCAATAGAGTTTGAATTTTATTTTGGTTGAATCTGAGAAGAATTTGAGTAAAACTTCTATTAGAAATCAAGAGACTGAAAGAGGAGAGAAAACATGATAAAATAGTTAACAAAAATTCGTTTGGGAAATCCATTTTTGTAGAGAAACAACAGTCATGTCCATTCATAAAGAAATATGATGAAAAAACACTTCCATTCAAATTTGAAATTCCGGCTTATATATCAACATACATAATGGGGTTATGTCGACATATCCTTTGTAATTTTGAAAAACCACTAAATAAAAATTGATTTGAAAATGTCAAGTTTTGTACAATACTTTGATACTTTGCAAAAACATTTAGACATGGTTTATACACATTTTAATCATAATAAAACTTAAGAAAACTTTATAAAATTATTATAAAATATTTTAACATATAAAGTGTTTAAATATGAATTTCTTTTGAAAATAATATATATAAAGTATAAGTGAATTTATATTTAAAATCAAAGTATTAATAAATGTCAAAATATACTTTTAAATACTGTAAACATTTATAAAGCATAAAACCAAAATTATATCGAAATATAATAGATTAAAAGTATATTAAAATATAAAGTACTTAAAAGCTTAATTACTCAAAATATAATAATCTTGTAAATAAACAATAAAAAGGTTAAATATCATTTGAAGGCTATTTTGAAAATCATTTTTGAAAACAGGTATTTTATAAAATTGTTTTTAAAATTCAGGATATCTTAAAATCATTTAAAATCGGAGAATAGATTTTAAAAACCTTTTTGATAAAAAAAGATCAAAGAAGTGCTACTAGGGTTTTAACAAAACAATCTATGACTCTATAACCTATCTTGATATCTTGAATCTTCAAAACTCATTAGTGTAACGACCCGTATTTTTAGTGGTTTTATTTGTTTAATTAATTGAAATTTTTTGAAATTTTAAAAAATAAAATTTGGAAATAAAAATTTAATATTTGGAATACGTCTATTTAAACATAGCAACTGGTAAATTTTCATCAGATAATATTGAAGTTTATTTTCTTGTGTAATTTTATTTCAATTTAAATCAGTTAATAAAAGTTGAATTTAAAAGTGTTCCGAAACCTAAATATGTCAACATGAGAAAATTTATTTAGAACACTCTGAATCAGACTGCGAAATTCGTTTCGCGAAATTCGGATGTTTTTAGCTCCGTTTGGATTTTTCCGTACGTAATAGCAACGTATATCGGTACCGATTATCGACTTTTGATCGGATGATCGTACCACTGGTATCTTTGTACCGTTATGATCGTCTCATCGAGCTGATCTCTGCAGTATATCCGTTTGTGCGTTTCGGAGTCTAGGAGACGGCGAAATCTACGGGACGATATCGGTTCCGCATTTGGGTCTTTTGATTTTTCCATGCCCTTTCATTTTCCACCTTCTAAACAAACAGCCATAGCTATTAATTATTTTCAGCTTTTGACTTTAAATATTCCCTGGTTTCAAAATATGTTGTTGGTTAATTTTCGTTTTTCACTAATTCGTTCAAATTCTCTCAGCACTATTCCATTGTCATATAGAAGACAGCTCATCTTATTCTCTTACCTGCTCATTGTTTTGTGGCCTATCTCCTTATCTTCCTACCACCGCCTATTCCTCTTAAAAAAACTTAGCTGTAACAATTCTCATATGTATGCTTGCATCTCCAAGGCCGTTCGACCCACCCTCTCATTGTGCCATTCGATCCTTCCTCTATTCACTTCGGCCTGTTCATGTTAGCACCTCACCACGAACAGTCGAGCCACCATAGCCGGATTCGTCGTAACCCGAGGCCTTGACACCTTATCTTTACATTCCAACTCTCCCCTCCTCCCAGCGTGCATGCTGCCCTTCCACACGACCCAGTGGCCGCAGCCGACAACCACCTTTGCAGCTCGACCACCGAACTCATACATCTTTGACCATCGCCACCTTCAACCTCCACCATCCTCACCATATTTCGTCCCCGCCATCACGCATAAGACCGGCCACCACCACTGCATCCAACCTTCCGGCCTCGCTTCTCTCATTTATTTAAAGGTATATATATTTATATGTTTATATAAATCTGTTATCTGAACTTGTTTATATATGTTTGCTTTAATATACATTGTTTCATTCCACTATATGTATTTTACTTCAGGTGTAATGACCCGCTATTTTGCACCATTCGCATCCGCACATGTCGGACTTGAATAATTCAAAATACCGAATTGTTAATTTAAATTTGGAAAAACTGAACATATACAGTAAATAAATAATCACAGATCACAGACACAGAGTAATAAATGCAGCGGAAGCAAAAGATAGTAGTTCATGAAGCTACTATATATATCAGAATTAAATAAGGTACAACAGATGTCTCGAATACATAATCAAATACAATATCAGAATACATCACTAGAATCAACTGGATATCTGAAAGCTAGGTAGATAGCTGGATCTCTAAGCGAAGCTCCAACTCCAAAGGTGAGTCTCGAATACTGGTACACTCAGTCTGACCCGAGCGTAAAGCAAAACACAAAATACTCGAGTCAGGATTAACATTCTTATATCAATAAATCCAACTCAAGTGAAATAGCAATTGAAATACCAGTAACTCAAAGGATGTTTGGAATAACCATCCTTTAAGGATCCGTTAAACTATCTACTATGTAGTAGTGTACGATAAGTATATAATGCCTATCAGTAATATAAGATATCAAAATAGTGTTAAGGCGTTACCATTATCCCCCTTAACACATTTTATATAAGCGTTATAGTCTATACAGCACTGTAAACTCCACCGTAAACTAGTGGGATATCAGGGAGTACTCTATAGGCATAACACAAAACAAATCGTAGTGGTCGCGTATAAAGGGATACAAGTATGACAAGGCACATGAGGCAATACCCAAGGTAGTGAAACTACCGTTTGCCTGATCCAAACTGGTGAGAACGAATCGCCGCAGCGATCGCAACACCGCGAAACAACACTCCCAAAATCAAGGGTGCACCAATCGACAACAAGTAATGAGTAGTTTCGAAGAAGTGTGTTCGCTCGAGGTAGCTGACCTCCATTTGGCCGGCACGACTCCTGTTTTAGTCATTTCCAATTTGACACAAGTGTCAAAGCTATCCATTATCGTTCTCTTTCTTCAGTCATCACGTACATCATTTCAACCACTTCATTCTGGATCACACTCCGCGTGTAGTTATTAAAGTGGTTTTCGGTTTAGACAGTGAGTATGTCCCTAACCGATTCCGGTTCCTTTAATAACCTTCGTAATTATAACACCGATTGGTCGTTTAATATATTTCAAAAGCAAATCAAATTCAATTTCAATTAAATTTGTAAATCAACATTTCATTTGTCTTTCTAAACCAATTTCCAAAATTTACGTTTCATAACTTCCAAATTCATAATTTCAAAATCTTATAATTCAATTCCAATTTCTATTTGAAACAATTCAATATTGATTCAAGTTCGTAAATAAGTTTCATTCCAAATCATTTAAATTAATTTAATTTAACATTCAAATCAATTTAAATTCATTAATCGGTTTTATTCAGTATTCATTAAGTAAATTTGTCATTTAAAACAATTTCTATTTACTCTCCAATTCATTAAATCAATTACTTAAATTCAACTCCATTAAATCAAAACTTACAATTTTGAATTAAATTAAATTCGTCAAATCAATTCTTTCAATTACAAGTCTTACATTAATTTCAAAAATCACATTTGCATTTCTTGATAAAGAAATTCAATTTCACATATTTATTTACTTAGTTACAATTTCAAAGCTCAATTAATAAAGAACTAAATTTCACTAATTAAAAAGTTCAATTTTAATTATCAAAGGATTCAATTTTATTCAATTATTAAATAATTCAATCTCATTAAATTATTAAATAATTTAAAAACTTAATTCAATCATTTCTTAAATTAAACAACATTCTTTCATCAATTTCTTATTAATATTTTGTTTCAGATTATTAAATATTCACATTTAAATTTCATCAAAATTCAATTTCCAACTTCGTTTCAAAACCATATTATTTATTCAAATAAAATCTTCATTTTATTTTTAAATCAAATTATTGACCAATCGGGTTTTTATTTAATTCTCTATCCTAGGTCAAAGTTCAATTTGGGTATTTATCATTTCAACCCGATTCCAATTCAATTCAAAATCAAAGCATAGCAAAGGGAACTTGCAGTGTGATAAATGGGATGGTGTCAAAGTAAATAAACAAGCAATAACAACAATCCAATAATCAATTCAAATAATCCTGAAATAATCGTATTAATTCACATTGTTGTTTGTGCGAATTAATATAATTAATTCTATAATCTACACTATCATTTCATGTAGATTAAAGATTATTACATTACGGTTCTTCACTTGTCATCTATTTAAAATTTCATACATCATCCATTTAACAACATACATTCAGTGGTTCAAGGTGTAATTAAACAAATTCTACGTGTCAATAAATTTAACAGTTAAAGGGGTCATATTATACAAATGTCATTTAATCAAATTTAACACATATATCAAATCTAACTGTCCTACGTCAATTTCAATTGCATAATATTTATCATTTTACACATTACAATTTACCTCCAATATAAACAACAACAATCAATCAATTATCAACCAAACGAGATTATCATCGTAAAATTAACAGATAATGATGTCAGATGTCACAGGTGAACTGATACAGGTAATAACATATAAAACAGTGTAAATAACTAACAACAGCATATTTCAATTGTGGTTTCAATTGAAATAAAATTTATTAAAAGAACGTTAATCGTGAGTGATTGCTCACCTTCCGAGGCTAGATAGATTCGACAGGGAAGCGAGCTACGAATCCAAAGCAAAGCTAGATAGGCACAGATTCAATGAGGAAAACAAGCACGACAGTCCAAAGCTGATAGAATGGGAATCGATGAGAAAACCAAATTGGCTTGATATAGACTGAACAAAACATATACATTATATATTATTCAAAAAAACCAAATTTGAAACACAACTTATTATAATCTGTATAAAATTTTAAAATCAATAAATGACTTTTAAAACAAATCTCTCACATCCTTTATACCACATGTATAAGAAACATCAATATAACTAAAAAAATATATATATATACTTAATAACCATCATCTAATAGTATAGATATAGTACTCCTGTACATATATAACTAGTATACAAATCAACTTACAAAACAAATCAATTAAAACCCATAAGTATTTCACGTATACACAGGCCTATCTAACTAATATGTAAACTGCTGCCGCACTAATATATAATACATCCTATACACAGACCGGACTTATATAATATGTATACTCAACTAACAAATAAAATATATATAATATAGCTTTTATTATAAATAAATGTATATTTCCACTGTACAAAATATAATACTGTAAGTTTCAAAATCTGATCATAGTACATACAATTTCTCTTAAACATTCACAAAATAACATAAAATCTTATATATCTAAAAATTTCTTTATTAAATTAAACATATATACACTATCAGATAATCAAGTAACCCTTTTATTTAAAGCTTGTATACTATTTTACATACTTTAAACAATATGTATAAACTGTAAACACTTCATATAGTATAAAATTTTAAACCTATTATATATGTAACATACATATCATATATCAAGGATATTATAAACGAATATATGTACGGCAAAATGAAACTTGACTAAACAAAAACAAATTGACCAATATATATAGACAATTGCATGTATGCTACTTACAGGCATGTTATAATTAATTTATTATATAGTTAATACAATCAGTACTAGTATATAAAACGCACATATATGGATTCATATACAACAAATTTTAGTTCTTAAAACAATCTTAGCCTCACCAAAATTTTATACTATAAACATCTTGAAATGTATTACTTTTATGAACTATAAATTCAAAGTATAACCCCCTTTTTTTTATTATATATACCTCTCAGCCTATTGGAAAAGGAAAGGAAAGTTGACGCACGGCCAGATCTTGACTGGGAATGCGCGATGGATGTACAGGTGGGCCGATGTAACGTAGTGGCGCGATGGCTGCTAGGCTTTGCAGTTGCGTTCGGCCCTGGAAGTTGTTGGCGCACGAAGTAAGTGGCGGAGACGGTCAGTTAAGGAGTGCGGTGGATGTAACTGCGCGCGACAGTGGAGGTGGATGGCGCAAGCGGTGCGAGTACGGTGGCGGAATCGCGGCTGGAGGTGGTGCCGCGCGTGGTAGCGGTTCTGGTGGGTGCTGGCGTGCCTTGGGTTGAGCATGGCAGGGTAAACTTGGCACAGTTTTTCACGTGGAGGGTCGTGGAGCATGGTCGTTGTGGTGGGGAAATGGAGAGGTAGTCGGGAGTGAGGCTAGTCGATGTTTGGTGTTTGGCTATGACATGCATGCGAAAGGAAGAGGAAGGAAGAAAGGTGGAAGGTGGCTTTAGATTTAGGTTGTTTGCTGTTAAATGTTGCTCACGTGAATATGCTAGCTAAATGAAAGTAGGAGATGGATTTGAAAGCAGAGAAATAGATGTTAACTAAATGTTGCTCAATCACGTGAAGAACCGAATAGCCAAAGGTAATAATACAGTGGGAATACCAAAAAGGATGAGCAGGTACATGAATGAATTCAAGGAATTAAAGCAAAACGCAGCTGGCTATTGGTTGTCTTGGGACAGTGAAAGGACACAGGAAAATAGCTCGTACAAATACCGATACAACAATAGTTTCGCGGATGCTACCGCGAATGAAACTTCAAAACATAGAATTGAATATACCGCGGAGATCAGCATGACGGGATGATCAAAACGGCATAAGGATATCAGTGGTACGATTGATTTATAAAAATTCGAATTTTCTACTAGCTGAAAATGCAGCAAAAACGCAGAAAAATAAGATCGACGGAGCTAAAGAAGTCCGAATTTTTAAAAACGAAAAATGACGTCTTGCTCAGAAGATGGTTTAGAATTTTTCTATGTAAAAATATTTAGGTTCCGAAAACATTTTATTTTCATTGCTTTTTAACTGATTAAATTGAAGTAAATTTACGCGCGAAATAAACTTTCATATTTTCGGACGAAAATTTACCAGTTGCTATGTTTAACTAGGCGCATTCCAAATATCAAATTTATATTTCAAAATTTTATCGTTTAAAAATCCCACAAAATTTCAATTAATAACGTTATTAAAACCCGTTAAATCTGCGGGTTGTTACACTCTCCCCCACTCAAAACTTTTCGTCCCCGAAAAGGAAGGAGGTAGGAGAATAGAACCAACTAGAAGAAAATAGATTGAAAACAAAATAAAACAATTTATTTAACATATAAATTTCAACTTAAATAAATTTATATTCAACAATTTGTTTTTAAATTCAAGGTTTTCATTAAATTGATTTGATTTCACATTTATTAATGTTAGGTACAAAAGGTTTCTTCCAAATGAAATTCAATTTAAATTCAATTAATCCAAGATACCCCCTTAAGTAGATTTAATTCAATTTATTAACTTTCAATACAAATTTTCTTCTATTAATCATACCTATTATTTATTTAACTTATTATTCTATTTATCTCCATAAACATTTTATAGTTTAAAATTTAAGTGAATAACATTTATTATACGCACTCACATTTTATTTATAAAGACAATTTATTGTATATTCTCCAATTTTCTTAAATTATCAATTTCAAAAGTCCTAATTTGAATAGTCATTTATTATAATCACACTTTATTTGACAAATTTAATTCTTCTTCATACCAAATTATTATTAAATTTATTCTACTTAATATATCCTATCACATATATATATTAAGTATATTTACATTTATTTTAACTACTCAAATAAATTTAAAATTTCTTTTGATATCATTTTCTGCTGTATAATATTCAATTACATAGTTAACTTTTGAAAATTTAGGTAAGTTATATTGAATGCAATTGAGTATTATACAAGTAAGTTTTACAATTCAGTTATTTCAAGTTAAGTATTTATAAAAGAATTTGGCTTCATTTATAATTGAAAATCATCCTTTAAGAAAATTTAGAATTAAATTTCCGATTAAATTTAAACAATTTAGAGATAAATATATACATACAATATATCCAAGTCAAATCTAAATTAAATACTAATATATATGTATATAAATATTTTTAAATCAAGTCATACTTTAAAAATTCAAATCAAATTCATTTCAAAACAAAAGAGTAGCAAGCTACTGATGGTCTCTACTCTTCGAAACTCAAAAATGAATGTCGATGATGTGGCCGTCATCACCGAAATTATTTTCCAGCGATAAAGAGAAGAACACTGATTTAGACTTTAAATTCTTTGGAATGATTCTTTTTGAAGATATTTAAATACTATACACTTTAAAACTTCCAAATCAAAGTTTGAAACCACCGAATATTAAATTCTCAAATTAAGTTTAAATTCATTTAAATTTAAAATCAATTTTAACCCATTTTTATAAATTCATTTATTTATATTATCCAATAGTCAATGGTTTATGAAATAATAAATGAAAATTAAATATTATTATTTCGAACAACAACTCATTAACAATTTAATTTCAGAAAAATTTATACTTGTATATATAATATAATCATTCAAAAATTTATTTTGTTTACCAGATTTGAAAACGGTATTGTGTCGGTTTGCTCTGTTAAAGTGTTTTGGAAATCCTATCGATAGCGTTGATCAGACGAATCGATCGAAAATCCTAATCAACATCAACAACTCAAACAACACAATATATTTAAAACATTTTAACTATAATTTTATAAATACAATTCCTCGCTCGACGATACAAGAACAGATTTCAAAACATGTATAGAGATTCAAATTTGATGGAAATCAAATCAAAAAGAATTTTGATTCGAAAATAAGTTTGAAACAGAAGATAAGATAATTGAATTACCACAATCGGGAGATGGATGAGTTTATTTAATTCACGGGCAACCTTAACCGGGTCGTCCGTAACTTCAAGAATAAGATCGATGCTGAATTCCGAGGTAAATCAACACTCGATCTCAAGAGATGGGATTCAGGTATAGCAGGGAATAGATAGCAACGTAAACCGAGGATAAAGAAATCTCCGGTAAATCAATGCCTATTGTAAAGGAGTTTCACCCCTTTACAAATCATTCGAAGTTTGGCGAGACCGCCGATTCATTTTAAGGGTCATTCGAAGTGGAGTTATGGGATGCTCCTGAATTGAAAGAAGACGAATAGTGAGGGACACGAATGAATTTCAAAACCGAGGGAACGTTCCAAAATTCAAAGGAATCGAGTCAAAAGGAAAAGATTGAAACTCGAATGAGAGTGATTCTGTAAATACATTTACCCTATATGCTAAGTTTTGCCTAGAGCTACCAAAGCTCTGATACCAACTGTAATGACCCGCTATTTTGCACCATTCGCATCCGCACATGTCGGACTTGAATAATTCAAAATATCGAATTGTTAATTTAAATTTGGCAAAACTGAACATATACAGTAAATAAATAATCACAGACATAGAGTAATAAATGCAGCGGAAGCAAAAGATAGTGGTTCATGAAGCTACTATATATATATCAGAGTTAAATAAGGTACAACAGACGTCTCGAATACATAATCAAATACAATATTAGAATACATCACTAGAATCAAATGGATATCTGAAAGCTGGGTAGATAGCTGGATCTCCAAGCGAAGCTCCAACTCCAAAGGCGAGTCTCGAATACTGGTACACTCAGTCTGACCCGAGCGTAAAGCAAAACACAAAACACTCGAGTCAGGATTAACATTCTTATATCAATAAATCCAACTCAAGTGAAATAGCAATTGAAATACCAGTAACTCAAAGGATGTTTGGAATAACCATCCTTTAAGGATCCGTTAAACTATCTACTATGTAGTAGTGTACGATAAGTATATAATGCCTATCAGTAATATAAGATATCAAAATAGTGTTAAGGCGTTACCATTATCCCCCTTAACACATTTTATATAAGCGTTATAGTCTATACAGCACTGTAAACTCCACCGTAAACTAGTGGGATATCAGGGAGTACTCCATAGGTATAACACAAAACAAATCGTAGTGGTCGCGTATAAAGGGATACAAGTATGACAAGGCACATGAGGTAATACCCAAGGTAGTGAAACTACCATTTGCCTGATCCGGACTGGTGAGAACGCATCGCCGCAGCGATCGCAACACCGCGAAACAACACTCCCAAAATCAAGGGTGCACCAATCGACAACAAGTAATGAGTAGTTTCGAAGAAGTGTGTTCGCTCGAGGTAGCTGACCTCCATTTGGCCCGGCACGGCTCCTGTTTTAGTCATTTCCAATTTGACACAAGTGTCAAGGCTATCCATTATCGTTCTCTTTCTTCAGTCATCACGTAAATCATTCCAACCACTTCATTCTGGATCACACTCTGCGTGTAGTTATTAAAGTGGTTTTCGGTTTAGACAGTGAGTATGTCCCTAACCGATTCCGGTTCCTTTAATAACCTTCGTAATTATAACACCGATTGGTCGTTTAATATATTTCAAAAGCAAATCAAATTCAATTTCAATTAAATTTTTAAATCAATATTTCATTTGTCTTTCTAAACCAATTTCCAAAATTTACGTTTCATAACTTCCAAATTCATAATTTCAAAATCTTATAATTCAATTCCAATTTCTATTTGAAACAATTCAAATATTGAATCAAGTTCGTAAATAAGTTTCATTCCAAATCATTTAAATTAATTTAATTTAACATTCAAATCAATTTAAATTCATTAATCGATTTTATTCAGTATTCATTAAGTAAATTTGTCATTTAAAACAATTTCTATTTACTTTCCAATTCATTAAATCAATTACTTAAGTTCAACTCCATTAAATCAAAACTTACAATTTTGAATTAAATTAAATTCATCAAATCAATTCTTTCAATTACAAGTCTTACATTAATTTCAAAAATCACATTTGCATTCCTTGATAAAGAAATTCAATTTCACATATTTATTTACTTAGTTACAATTTCAAAGCTCAATTAATAAAGAACTAAATTTCACTAATTAAAAAGTTCAATTTTAATTATCAAAGGATTCAATTTTATTAAATTATTAACTAATTCAATCTCATTAAATTATTAAATAATTTAAAAACTTAATTCAATCATTTCTTAAATTAAACAACATTCTTTCATCAATTTCTTATTAATATTTTGTTTCAGATTATTAAATATTCACATTTAAATTTCATCAAAATTCAATTTCCAACTTCGTTTCAAAACCATATTATTTATTCAAATAAAATCTTCATTTTATTTTTAAATCAAATTATTGACCAATCGGGTTTTTATTTAATTCTCTATCCTAGGTCAAAGTTCAATTTGGGTATTTATCATTTCAACCCGATTCCAATTCAATTCAAAATCAAAGCATAGCAAAGGGAACTTGCAGTGTGATAAATGGGATGGTGTCAAAGTAAATAAACAATCAATAACAACAATCCAATAATCAATTCAAATAATCCCGAAATAATCGTATTAATTCACATTGTTGTTTGTGCGAATTAATATAATTAATTCTAGAATCTACACTATCATTTCATGTAGATTAAAGATTATTACATTACGGTTCTTCACTTGTCATCTATTTAAAATTTCATACATCATCAATTTAACAACATACATTCAGTGGTTCAAGGTGTAATTAAACAAATCCTACGTGTCAATAAATTTATCAGTTAAAGGGGTCATATTATACAACTGTCATTTAATCAAATTTAACACATATATCAAATCTAACTGTCCTACGTCAATTTCAATTGCATAATATTTATCATTTTACACATTACAATTTACCTCCAATATAAACAACAACAATCAATCAATTATCAACCAAACGAGATTATCATCGTAAAATTAACAGATAATGGTGTCAGATGTCACAGGTGAACTGATACAGGTAATAACATATAAAATAGTGTAAATAACTAACAACAGCATATTTCAATTGTGGTTTCAATTGAAATAAAATTTAATAAAAGAACGTTAATCGTGAGTGATTGCTCACCTTCCGAGGCTAGATAGATTCGACAGGGAAGCGAGCTACGAATCCAAAGCAAAGCTAGATAGGCACAGATTCAATGAGGAAAACAAGCACGACAGTCCAAAGCTGATAGAATGGGAATCGATGAGAAAACCAAATTGGCTTGATATAGACTGAACAAAACATATACATTATATATTATTCAAAAAAACCAAATTTGAAACACAACTTATTATAATCTGTATAAAATTTTAAAATCAATAAATGACTTTTAAAACAAATCTCTCACATCCTTTATACCACATGTATAAGAAACATCAATATAACTAAAAAATATATATATACTTAATAACCATCATCTAATAGTATAGATATAGTACTCATGTACATATATAACTAGTATACAAATCAACTTACAAAACAAATCAATTAAAACCCATAAGTATTTCACGTATACACATGCCTATCTAACTAATATGTAAACTGTTGCCGCACTAATATATAATACATCCTATACACAGACCGGACTTATATAATATGTATACTCAACTAACAAATAAAATATATATAATATAGCTTTTATTATAAATAAATGTATATTTCCACTGTACAAAATATAATACTGTAAGTTTCAAAATCTGATCATAGTACATACAATTTCTCTTAAACATTCACAAAATAACATAAAATCTTATATATCTAAAAATTTCTTTATTAAATTAAACATATATACACTATCAGATAATCAAGTAACCCTTTTATTTAAAGCTTGTATACTGTTTTACATACTTTAAACAATATGTATAAACTGTAAACACTTCATACAGTATAAAATTTTAAATCTATTATATATGTAACATACATATCATATATCAAGGATATTATAAACGAATATATGTACGGCAAAATGAAACTTGACTAAACAAAAACAAATTGACCAATATATATAGACAATTGCATGTATGCTACTTACAGGCATGTTATAATTAATTTATTATATAGTTAATACAATCAGTACTAGTATATAAAACGCACATATATGGATTCATATACAACAGATTTTAGTTCTTTAAACAATCTTAGCCTCACCAAAATTTTATACTATAAACATCTTGAAATGTATTACTTTTATGAACTATAAATTCAAAGTATAACCCCTTTTTTTTATTATATATACCTCTCAGCCTATAGGAAAAGGAAAGGAAAGTTGACGCACGGCCAGATCTTGACTGGGAATGCGCGATGGATGTACAGGTGGGCCGATGTAACGTAGTGGCGCCACGTCTGCTAGGCTTTGCAGTTGCGCTCGGCCCTGGAAGTTGTTGGCGCACGAAGTAAGTGGCGGAGACGGTCAGTTGAGGAGTGCGGTGGATGTAACTGCGCGCGACAGCGGAGGTGGATGGCGCAAGCAGTGCGAGTACGGTGGTGGAATCGCGGCTGGAGGTGGTGTCGCGCGTGGTCGTAGTTCTGGTGGGTGCTGGCGTGCCTTGGGTTGAGCATGGCAGGGTAAACTTGGCACAGTTTTTCACATGGAGGGTCGTGGAGCATGGTCGTTGTGGTGGGGAAATGGAGAGGTAGTCGGGAGTGAGGCTAGTCGATGCTTGGTGTTTGGCTGTGACATGCATGCGAAAGGAAGAGGAAGGAAGAAAGGTGGAAGGTGGCTTTAGATTTAGGTTGTTTGCTTTTAAATGTTGCTCACGTGAATATGCTAGCTAAATGAAAGTAGGAGATGGATTTGAAAGCAGAGAAATAGATGTTAACTAAATGTTGCTCAATCACGTGAAGAACCGAATAGCCAAAGGTAATAATACAGTGGGAATACCAAAAAGGATGAGCAGGTACATGAATGAATTCAAGGAATTAAAGCAAAACGCAGCTGGCTATTGGTTGTATTGGGACAGTGAAAGGACACAGGAAAATAGCTCGTACAGATACCGATACAACAATAGTTTCGCGGATGCTACCGCGAATCAAACTTCAAAACGTAGAATTGAATATACCGCGGAGATCAGCATGACGGGATGATCAAAACGGCATAAGGATATTAGTGGTACGATTGATTTATAAAAATTCGAATTTTCTACTAGCGGAAAATGCAGCAAAAACGCAGAAAAATAAGATCGACGGAGCTAAAGAAGTCCGAATTTTTAAAAACGAAAAATGACGTCTTGCTCAGAAGATGGTTTAGAATTTTTCTATGTAAAAATATTTAGGTTCCGAAAACATTTTATTGTCATTGCTTTTTAACTGATTAAATTGAAGTAAATTTACGCACGAAATAAACTTTCATATTTTCGGATGAAAATTTACCAGTTGCTATGTTTAACTAGGCGCATTCCAAATATCAAATTTATATTTCAAAATTTTATCGTTTAAAAATCCCACAAAATTTCAATTAATAACGTTATTAAAACCCGTTAAATCTGCGGGTTGTTACATCAGGCTAATGTATATAAGTACTTCTCACTACACCAAAACAGGTGATTCCCAACGAGTATAACTGTCGCAAACAGTTTCAGCAACGCTTATTAGCGTCGTTGTAGGGGTGTCGCAATTTATTGCCAACGCTTATAAGGGTTGGCGAGTTTAGTTTCCCAATGCTTATAAGCATTGGAAGGTTGTATTCGCCAACGCTTATAAACGTTGGTGTATATTATTTAGCAATGCTTATAAACGTTGGCAAATTAACCATCCAACATTGTTTAATTTTCTATGCTAACGCTTATAAGCGTTGGTATATTTTAATTGCCAACGCTTATAACGCTTTAACAACATTATTATACTACATTCAATAGGAACCCAAAATTTACAATATTCATGATCAAATAACAACATAAATTTCATAGTCAACTACTTCATAACAATGTCAACTACTTCATAACAAGTACAATACATAATTAAGTTGGTTAATTCAATACATAATCAACTACTTCATAACAATGTCAAATTGGAATACAAAAGATACTTGAGTGTTTAAAAATCCAATTCATGGTATAATCTGCTAGCTTTCACAGTAGTAGTGGCGATAACTCTTGCATCAGCAACATGGGTTTTTTGAGAAATGTAGATACCTTCTTCATTTTCCAATTTAACCAATTTGATGAAAGCCAGTCCTAACTGCCCGATTGTTTCTTCAATATCCTACTGAGCTTTAATAAGTTACTTCAGCCTGTGACAAAAGGAATAATAAATAAACACATCTGCAATAGGTATCTAGAATATTATGCACAAATAAACCAACAAAGCTGAAAACTACCTCTGTAGATTGTCAAACAATGATACATAATATTCCTATAATGCAAGATCATGGTAATCTGAGAATCACCAAGAATGAACTTTAATTAAATTAATTGTTTTATACACTAGGTAAACAAGAAACATTAGAACCACAACAGAAACACATGATAAATATATCAAAATGATAACCTAATGGGTGCACCATCAACCCATACTAATTGTTATTACTGCAACCTATACAAGTCATAAGAATATTCAATAAGAGAAAACATCATGTTACCTTACTGCAAATATTCAAGGCCTGCATTAGAATATCTTCCATTGCGAAGGAGGTTGACTTGGCGGCTCTAGCCAAGTATACTCAATACTTTAGTGGTACTGTTATCATGAAAATTTGCTAGCATGCTTGCAAATATACGATAAGAGAAAACATTGAGAAGGTATGCTTTTATTAGACTATCTCCAATTGATATCATGCAATAATATATCGTTACATTTGCTACCTAAGCTACCTTATGTTGAAATATGGAAATCTTAGAAATCAGATAACCACAAGATTGGAAATCTCAATTAAATTTACACAAATTTGAATGAAATCAAATTTCAAACTTTACATACTCTATTCTTATTTTCATTTAAATTGGAAACAAGTAGCTTTGTGTTTACCTTCTCAATTAAATTTACACACTCAACCCTGTATTTTAACATGGATGTTAACATTAAAAAAGTTCCAGCATCAAAGCTTTAAAAGCTACCTTGTTTTCAGCAACTGTAGTGTCAGAGAAAACATCAGCCACCAATTTAGCAATTTGCACTTTGGCCACCTACGACAACAATTGATATCGTCACAGTAAACCCCACAAATCTGTAACCATGCATATAAGTTTTGAAATAATCAAATATTAAGATAGTTCAATACCTTGGTCTCGCTAACAACACCTTCCTTTTCAACGACAATGACAAACCCATTAACTTCAGAATAATCCTCATCAATTGTGGCTTTAATCACTGTATACTTCACCTCCGTGCTCTCCACAATTTTATCCAACAGTCCTCCAATACTCAAAATCTCATACTTTACAAACAAGTTTGAAATGTTGGAAAAAAGCGAACTAAGGTCATCAAGTACATTGTACGTAGAAGACTGATTGGAAGGGGAGAAGGAGTCTGAGTTGGAAGAGTCATAAATGATCGCCACATGGCTCATACCTACCAGCTGGGCAGCCAGGATCAGCTGAAAGGCATTTTCTGTTGTGATCGATGAGGTCGGGCCATTTTATGTTGGCCCAATTGTTATGCACAGTTTTGCGACTGGGCCTATTGCTTTTGCAATTTGTTCAGGCATAGTGAATGTTGTTTGCACTGCATTCAGGCGCTTCGATTCTACTGGTGAAATTAGCTGCAAATCCTTGAATCTAGTGAAATGAGGATATTATAACATATTAGGCTAATTACACTATTTCCGTTAAAAGTTACAACTACAGACGCTAAAATTAATCAAACTGATATGCAATTAAAAGTTTATCTCATTTACGCACATATAAATGTCAAATTGAAACTTTAGTTACAGAACTAAATTTACTTTTTTATTACTTGATCCATAATGACGAGAACTATGTTGTCTTGTTTCATAATAAAAAAATACTAAGATATGCAGGGTGAATGGGTAAAGGCGGATCAAGCAGCCAGTCAGGACAAGCGACTAGTTTCCCCTTTTAATATACCTGATTCAATTTTTACTTATGAAGGAGTAAAATTTCATTTAAACAAAATATCAAACAAATAAAATACACATGTCACTATAGAAGATGAATCTAATTGCTCATAAACAATTGTAAAACTATATATACTGTCATTCTAATTTAAAATTTTATCTACGTTAGCAGAGTTCAAGAACTATAAGTGATCACTGTTTATTAAGAGATGATCATTAAAAACAAATAACTCTAACATGGAAAATAAAATTAAAATTAAAATTTTAGCTACTTTAGTGCTTTGTTAGGAAGTTTTGATACTGATTGGTTGAAAATCTTTAGTTGTGATAATTTTCCATGTAGTAAATTAAAATTTAGTTATAATGCGAAGAAAATATAGTGGTGTTTTTGATTGAATTTGAAACACCTGTAGCGTACAAACAATATTTTTTTTGCTTCCTGTTTTCGGATCTTATCTACACAGTTTTTCCTTCTATTTTATTGTTTTAAAGTTATTAGCTACTTTTTTATTTCACTGCTTAAATAAAATTTACTAAATACTTGTTCTTATTTGCACTGTCAGTTTTACCATGGATGCCTATTGTTCAGGTGTACAATTATAATTTTCATATTTTACCTGAGACCTGACTTGTTCAGTTTTGTAGTGAAAAGTGGAATATGTTTTCAGACCAGAAGAGCAAAATCCCCATTCACAAATGCTATTCTTGCTTTCTATTATAAAAATGCTATATATTATCCAATCATTTTACTACTTTTTTTTATCAGGTAAGTATTTGTAACACATAATTTATAATATGAAAGTGACTAGATGACATAGAATTTGAGTAGGGTTGTGAATACATATTGAATGAAAACGACATTTTAGTTGCTAAAATAAATGTGATATATTTGGTATGTTTCTTATAAGCTATGATATGCTGAGCTTACAATACATCAATAAAGATTTAAGTAGTAGTCAGAGTTTAACTTTAAATGTGGAACATTGCATCGATAAATCTGTCAAATATGTCCATAGATTACTTGAAACAATTTACAATCATAGACTAGACTGTATCTAGTTTATGTTTATATGGTTGCTTCAATGTTCTTCTAAATTGTATGGTTATGTTAAAAATACAACAGAACAAACAAATAATAGAGAAACTTTTGAATAGGAACTCTGGTGAAACTCACTATTATTAGCGTGTCCTGATATTGGTTGGGTGGTCCATGTTTTGGCTCACAAAGTCACATTATACCATTTTCAGTTTTAGAGAAACAAATGCCTATTGATTTATTAAAGCAGACATTTTTAGAGAAGTGTGAAAGACATTACAGTAAGAATGATGCCTATTTATTTGATTTCAAACTGCGTTTATGTTGATATTGCTCCGTCAATGACTCTACTCACACATCTCATAATCATATTGCAATTCATCGTCAAAAGACTCTAACCATATTTTATTGTTTTCATCATACACACACTTGTATTTGTCAGAAAAGTGAAGGCCTAGCATGAGGAACAAGAGCCACTTAAACAAAGCAAAAAATACTTGCCTAAAAGATACATCAAAACTTTTATTCACTGATTTATTTTCAGCCGTCCAAGACATTTTTTCAAGTAACAACCTAAATCGCCTTATTTACTGATTCTTAAATAATTATTTAATGATTCTTAAAAAATTGTTTTTGGTTAACTAATAAAATAACAACCTAAATCAGCAGCTTTGTATGCAATTACACATATATTTGAGAGCCTAATGTTTTCTGGTACAGACCTTCTAAGAGGATGGATTTGCGGTTGCGTCTGAAGCAATGGCATCGGAAATCATCGCGGTTGCGGATGGATTCACGGTTGCTTCGGATCTAAGAGGGTCGAGGTAGTTGCGAGAGAGGAGTCACATGGTTGCAAGTAGAGTCGGCTAGTCTGAGATGCTCGAGGTGGAGTCGGTGGAGTTGCCGATAAAGGCGGAGTCGCGGGTGGAGGCGTAGAAGGGAAAAAAAATCGCCGCGATATCCAATATTTTTTTTAGTAGCCGCAGGAAAAAGTAAAGCGTGGAGAGGTTGGGTACTAGGGCTGGGATGAAGAGCTCATTAAATTTTTTGCCCTAGCCCATTTCATTTAATTTCAATTTAACCGGATTTTCCAACGTATATATGTGTTAACAATAAAAATAATATAAATATGTAATTTCAGCCACACATTTTTAGCTTACCAACGGTTATTACTGTCGTTAATCTCCAACACAAATAAGTGTTGGCAACTGAAAAAAACAAGCGTTGCAAAATGACTGTTATGGTGTAGTGTCTATATATATTATAATATATACGAATGTATATTATAAATAAGTTTGCTTTTATATGACCTGATAGCTTGTATAGTAATTCTTATTGAGATCTTGGCCATATATTTTTGAAAAGAGTATTATATATCATATGTTTTTTTTGATATGGAAATCTTCAAGGGAAATTGAAGTATAAGTTTTCATATATGTGTGAATATGTTCTATTACGTATATTAGTATATGTTTATGGTAGTTGTTTATAAGTTGATTTAATATATGAGTTATATATGTATATATTTACCGTATATATATATATGCATATAGGTTGATTTAAGGTAAAGCAAGCCTATGGTTCTAAGTTAGTTACAGTAGTGCTTTTGATAAAATATGTAGGTAAAGCTTGATTTTATACATGTGCTATAAGTTATTAAGTTATACTTATATTCTGGTTGTTGTATATGTTATATGAAGAAGTATAAAGTATTTTTATATTATTTCAACAATATATATGTTTACAGTAATTATATATGTTAGCTTGTAAATAAACATGGGTTTTGAAAAGGGATACTGTCTTTATATATGTACGGTTTGTCTATATTACTGAAATGGCAAGACTAGTCTTTTTTTTATATAGTGTAAAGTATTATATATATGTCAAGACCCAAAAGTCGACCTTCGAAAATCGGCACCCGTACTTCACTTGTACTCAAAATGCCGTAGATTCAAATGCCGAATCTGGTTCTCGGGAGCTTATAACACAGTTAAGTAAATAACACAGCGGAATAAAAGAATAATACATTGATATACAATATCTGATACAATATCTGATACAACAGAGTGATACAATGAATATCAATATACATCAGAGATATGATACAACAAATAGCAGCGGAAAGAAAACGATAACATCAGCAGCGGATAATCTCCATCTTCAAAGCACTAAGCCAGATATAGCTCGAACTCCCAATAATGAGGCACAAAGATAAGCAAGTGCAGTCTGATCCAAAGACTGAACTAGCTCCAGATAAATCTACAAATCTGACTATCTGAAAAACCAAACTCTAGACTGCTCGTGTAGAAAAATTTTGAGCATCCAGAGTTTAGGAAAGAAACAATAAACTCCGGATCAGTCATGGGACTGGTGTGAGCAACAAAAACGGTTTATCTTTAAACAAACACAAAAGGGTTTAAACATTGAAATCCGCAATGCTTTTAGAAAATGAAACTACCATAAGACCTCCCACCACACAAACAATGCAAACGCAGACTTGGAGGAGATTTCTTCTTATGATAGTCAAAGATGCTTACTACGCAAAAAAATCAAATCCTTTTTGATATTATTATTAGTGCATAGTGTAGAAAACATTTCGAAAGTATAATATTAATCTTAGCCAGCATACGACCAGTATCGTATGCCTACTATAGCTACCATCTAAACAGTGGTGACCACCGTACATAAATGGCAGGTTCTACAACTAATACCGTACAAAGTTCGTATTGGAAGATGGATTTCCAACAAATGGTCAGGCTAAGGAACTTCCTATCCACGATGGGTACGTCCCTGGAATAGACGACCCGAGAACCTAACCGGATCTCTGCCAACACAAGGCCGGGTTACCTCTGCAAAAATAGGTAACTACTGACACGCGTATGCCATCCCCCGATCGTCACCGATCTTCCCGAGGATCCTCGATTTCCAACAACCACATAATAATAATAATGCAGTAACCACAGAGGTTAAGTATCTGGGCTCCATACCATGATACCACCTTTATCCAGAAGGAATGACATACACTAAGGGGCGCTACTCCCTAGAACCTTGCTGCATCCTTCCTGTTTCGACCATTTCCGGGGTGTGAGGTCCGACGAAGTCTCGTCCACAAAGCTACGCTTTCTACAAAGCCATGCTTCGGGTCAAACAAATGATCAACCTATGATCACAAAGATATAAGATCAAACAAATGATCATATCGCAAATGATCAAACACTGATCATCACACAGCAACACTCAGCATGCCACATTACCAAATTGGGATATATCGCTGATAAATTTCAACTATATAACCTCTGAGCTCGTACGTCTCAGAGAAGGGTGTTAAGCTAAGAGAATAAATTCTCCGCCACCAACAGAAATGTATTTGAAAGAAATCAGCTTTATATCTCAAAGTGTAATGTCAGACATGTAACCATATAAGTCTGTTCCGGGTTCGAACAGAACCGAAGGCACTTCTTACGAAGCCCTTGCAATTCCGGGTAATTTCCAATCACGTCCGGACTTCCCGTCACAAAAGAGTGATATAAATCTCTATATCGGAGCAACTCAGTGCAGAGACATTCGACAGGTTGTCCTTTCATTTTCGAAAAATATCCGGTCTTCAACACCGGTCTTCAAATGCCATCCATATACGACGTATCACTATTCGGAATGGGTTATACGACCCAAAGGTCCTTTCCCGGCTAACCCGAACAGTGAGCGCAATATTTAAAAATATATGGATATTGGGAATTCAATTAAGTCACAACTTATTACCCAAAAATCTTTCTTCAAATGGTTTAACAAATTACCATTTTAATCTTTTTAAACAAAAAGATTCAATTCACAAAGTTCACTTAATTTCACAAAGATTCATTCACAGATTTTCCAAATCGATTTCCATTTCAGTTTAATTAATTCGTTAAATCTTTAAATCAAAGATTTAACTAATAGCTTTCAAAACAATTCCATTCCGGATGGTTTAAACAAATCATCATTTTTAAATCTGTTAAAAATAACAGATTCAATTCATAGCTTTCAAAACAATTCATTTATAACTTGGAAAACCATTTTTTCAATTCAATCTTGAAATTCCTTTAATTAAACTGGAATTTCATTTTCTTATTTGAAAGCTTTTATTCTTTTTAAAACAAACAGTTTCATTTTGGAAATCTGATTTATTCATACGAGTTGAAATCCTTGGGTTAAATTCAAATTCCCAAAACTTTACTTTTAAATGGTTTAATTCATACAAACACATTTATATCATCTTTTATCCCTAGTTTTCCAAATCATAGATTTAATTTCAAATTTGATATCAAATTATTTAAATTTTCAAAACTCGTTTAAGTTATTCAAAATAACTTTTATCTTTGAAATTCTGTTTCAAAAGCTTTCATTTTAAACTCAAATTTCCAATTTCAAAATCAATTGAAATTAAAATTCCAATTTCAAAACATCAAATTTAAATTATCTGTGACTTAACCGATTGCCACGTGAAATCCATATTTGTGTGTGTAAAGGTGTGGTCCAGGGGTTTTACACACAATAGTGCAACATCATCAATCATCACAGATATAACGATAAGCGGTATAATCGATATCGCTTATCTTCATTCACAGATTCATAGATAAAATAAATTTATCAGTCACAAAGATTCACTATTACAATTCGATGTGGGTTTCGGATAACCAACTGGAATCCGACTCCCTGTCGCATCGAAATTCAAATGTCGTTTATGGGTCAAGGGTTTCATATATATACAGAAACAAACTACAAATCACAGTCCAGCATAATACAAGTCACATCATACAGTATCATAATTACAAACAGAAATATTAATCCAGTACACAATATTTGATGACAGTCAATCATTTTCAATTTAAGGTGAAGGTGATTTAAAACAATTA
This sequence comes from Allium fistulosum, assembly GCA_030737815.1. NCBI lineage: Eukaryota > Viridiplantae > Streptophyta > Magnoliopsida > Asparagales > Amaryllidaceae > Allium > Allium fistulosum. Next base: position 160,622,163 of record CM060905.1, read on the forward strand.
ACCACATAACTATTTTTATTAATTTAAATCAATCATTAACTATAAATTAATTCAATTTTTATTAATTTTTTTAAATCAATTATCTTAATTAACTACTATAATACTTAAATTAACGATTCTTAATTACAAATAAATTCTTAATTGTTAATTAACCAATCTTTAATTCAATTTCAAATTAATTAAACACTTAATTATTAATTAACCAAATCTTTAATTTCAAATTGACTAATCTCTAGTCACTTAGTTAATTACAATTATAAATAAATTAATCATTCTTAATTACCCTTTTTATCAACTAAAAATTAATAATTCTTTGTCTTAATTAACATTTTAAAATCTTCCATAAACTTTGAAATCAATTTATTATTAACTCATAAGACTTTAATTTTAATTACTTTAACGCTTAACTTTAGTTATTTACTTAATTGAAGGATTAATTGAGATTTTAAAACAGTCTAAAGTATTAACTGGAAATAATTTAAAACTTGAAATAAAGTCTTAAACTGTCAAACATTAATTATTTTATCGACACTAAAATTTGTTTTCATAACTTAAAAAAAATTGTTGGGCTTAACCCTGTTTAAACAAAACCCGAGACTTTACCCAGTTTCACTCGAGTAACACTCGAGTTTCCTTCCTTATTCCCCCGAGTCATCTCACGTTCTCTCGCGTATACCTCTTCTTCTCCCTTCTCTTTTTTTTTCCAGCAAGTAGATTTTAAGTTAAAATTATAATAACAGGGTAAAAGACACTCACGCGAAACCAAAACTCGAGCCAGCTACAAAATTTCTCGAGACTAAACTCGAGATAACCTTCTTCTTCCCCGAGCTTCGATTAACCCAGACATCTCATGTATACGCGTGCACGTGCACAGTCGCACGGCGACGCTTCGGCGAACCACGCCTCCTCCGGCAAGTCACGAATCGTCCCAACACTCGATCGCAATAATCATCTCGAAGCCAAAAGTTCCAGATCGTGTTTTCGTCATTCGTTCGAAGACCTGAACCAAACTCTGACCTAAAATTACCTCGCCCCCACGTCGTCGAGCACCAGCAAGCACGCCATCCATATCAGAGATGCATCACAAACCCATCTTCGATTTCCCCCACATGCAATTGAGACCGGTCACCTCACGGCGATGAACGAATCTCAATTACCACGTCTTCCAAAACCAGACTTTAAACCCTAGTACGACAAATTCCGATCCTCACAGTCAAAAGAAAAATCCAACAATATTTTTCCATCACTCTACCATACTCCAGCCTCCTCCGTGCCAAAACTCGAAGCTCCAATCGACGCCATTCAACGACAATACCCCAAAAACCCAAAACCGAGAAACTCACAAATTCTTGATCAAAACAGTACTAAAAATTACAAGATTTTCACTAAAATTCATGATTCGTTTGGATAAATCAGACTATATAATTCAAAGATGAAATTGTTGTTGTTGATTTTTAACCAAAACTTGATTTTACTGTAATCCCAATATTTACAGTTTATTTATTAAATAATTTTACCTTAAAACTGTTTTTAAAAACAAGATCATGTTATTATTCGCATTTTGTCTTCAGAATCCAATGCCTAATGTAGAGTATTTAAGAAGATAGGAATTAATCTGAAAATGTTGGGTCTGTAGCTAATAACAGAGCATTCATATTTGAAGCCTGTATTATATATTTTTTTCTAAATTTGCCAGATAATTTATAACCAACATACTTTAATTATTCTTGGATCTTAGTTTATATTTCCACACATGATTCATTCAAATATTAAAGGTTATTAGAGATTAGTTAAAGAAAAACCCGAGTTTTCTTGGATAAATTCAAAAGCCTGTAAAACTGTGATCAGAAGCTTCATTTCCCTATTTTCCAAGCATGTACAGAACTATGTGTATATACTTGCTGATATATAGGTGTAGATATACAAAAGCATTTATCATTTTCCAAGACATCTTCATCACAGACATAGAAGGGCAAAGAAGTTGGTTTTAAAAATTTGAGTTTGCTCACCTGTTTCCTGGAATGAAGACAGAGTTTATTTGAAAAAGAACTGGGAGGCTTTGATTTTTGAAACTGCAGTTTTGATTTCCCTATTTGTTGATGATGATCTGCTTTAAGTTTGAAGCAGCCTTCGAATTCTTGATAGAATCTTTTCTGGTTTGTATTGATTTTGAGATGATGCTACTTTATTTCTTGTTTTAGTTTTGAAAGGAACAAACTAAAATGAATGGAGGGCTGATATGTGTGAGGTTGGTATAGATAAAAATCGTAGTTGTACAGATGATGTCTTTGTTTGTACAAGTGATTATAATATTTTGTATAATAGGCCTGGTTGAAGTGATCACGTATTTAATGCATGAGGTATGTTGCTCCATACTTTTGTTTATTCTTCTATGCAGCATTGAGAAGTTTGAGCTGAGGAAAATTTTTTACTTGCCTTGTCTTGTTTTACCTTTATTTTCTTTGTCTTGTCTTATACACTTCTTTTTCTCTTTTGTTTTTGCTTTGTACTTTACAGCCTACATACTTTACTCGGCTGAGATAAGATTTTGTGTGATAGAGGATATGGCATTTATTATGTTATGGGGGCTGCATATTTTTTTTCTTTTCTATGTACTTTAGAGATGTTTTGTTTGTACTTCATTAGATTTTTATACATAGATTTGTTTTGTTTGCTATTTTATTTTATTTTCTCTTTTTATGCTTAGTTTTATATACTTGCTTGCACCTTTTCTTTTGTTTTTATGTAGATGTATGTTTACTTTTGTTTGTTTGTACATTGCTTAATTACTTAGGGATATACTTGGTTTCTTGCTTTCATATTTATCGCTTTATAATATAAGTGAGATCCTCTTTTATTTATATTTTAAAACATCTATCTAAGATTCAAATCACCTATATATGTAATATTTAAAATTAAATGATTTAACTAATTTTAATTTGGATCCGGGGAAACTCGCTCCAATATTCTAATTAAATTCACAAACTTTTATCCAAAAATTTATTTAATTACTCAATTAAATTCAAAAATTCAATAAATTATTAATTTAATTTAAATTAAATTAAATTAAAATCTGGGGTCGTTACAATATATATGTGTTTAAATAAATTTGACTTTAACTATATACATATATAGATTCTGATATATATGTAATCTGTATTTACAAACTTATAAATGAGATATTGTACATAAAAGTTTATACATTCTGTTTTATATATCTATTTACGAGAGTTACATATGTTTGATATTAGTTTGTATAAGAATATACAAGCTTGGTTCAAGTATATATATAGAAATTTATTTCATATGTGTCGAACTAAATACAGATTTGGAATATATGTTTTGGGATTTATTTTAGAGAATGAAAATATATATAAGTTTATTTATGACCTATTTGAATTTATATGTATATTATAATAAAGTAAGGTTATATTGAATTTTAATATCAGATGTATATAAGTATATATATATATAAGTATTTATTTCAATCTAATGTATATATGTTTGATTTTGATATGTGTGTTTAATGTAAAACAATGACTTTTAATTCTATATGTGTTACTTTAATATTTGTTTTAAATTAAATATTGATTCCATGGAAATAATATATATATATATATATATATATCATTGTTGCTCCTATCGAGTTGATTTTTGATTTGTTTTCATCGATTCTTATCTATAGCTTTGCTCGTTGAATCGTGTCCATCTAGCTTTGCTTTGGAAGTCGTGCTTGCATTTCATAACTCAACTTCGTTATCTATATCTCTAGCCTCGAAAGGTGAGCGATCACTCATGATTAACGTTCTTATATTTATTAAATTTGATTCCAATTGAAACGTCAATTGAAATATGCTGTTGTTAGTTATTTACATTTATATATATATATGCCATTATCTGTATCTGCACCTATGACATCTGACACCATTTTCTGTTATTTATATTGATGATATATGCATGTTATATTATTATCATATATGTTATCACTCTGCAAGTTCCCTGTTAGTATAGAATCACTTTGGGTTGAAATGATACATACCCGAACGATCTGTAGAATAGGAGAAAATCGTTATGGGTTGAAATGATAAACCCAAGCGATTTTCAATTGAATTGAATTTGGGATTGCGGGTTGAAATGATATATACCCGTATATATTTAAATTGCAGATTGAAATGATAAATATCCGTATCACTTGACCGTAGGATAGAAAATTATATACAGACACCGTTGGCCTATATATAAATATTTTGAAAATGATTTCTATGTTTTGGAAAGAAATATATGGTTTTATAAAAATATTGATTTTTGATATTACATAAATGCTCCTTTATATATAGTTAAATTTTTGATTTTAAGCTATGTATAAATTTGTTAAGTTGATTTTATTAAGTGAATATTTCAAAACTAAATGATAATGAAGTTAAATTAAGATATATAAGAAATTTTCAATTTTTGTTTTGAAATGTGGAATATTTAAAGTTTTGAAATATATTGAAATTGAAATGGTTTAATTTATGGTTCAGATATGTATTTGAAATCGATATAATTTGAAATGGTTTATTGAGAAACTGAATTGTAATGGAAATTGTGAATTGAAATTTAATTAAGTTGAATTTGGAATTGGAGTTGATTTGAATTGATTTGTGAAATTTGAGGAAGCTATTATATTATATAAAGTATTTTTAAAAATTATATTTAAACTATTTATATATGTTATTTTATAAATTATTTTCATATAAACTATTTTTAATATAAACTATTTTAATATATACTATTTTAACTCATAACTTTTTTTTATATAAACTATTTTAAATTATAAACTATTTTATTATATATACTATTATTTATATTTAAATGGTTAAGTGGGAAATGTTATGATTCCAAAGCATTATGATTTCTAAATTTTGATTTCCAACGTATTATGATTTCCAAAGTGTTTGATTTAGAAAGTGTTATAACTTTGAAGTACTAAGATTTTGTAAATGGATATATTTGAAATGGAAATGATATCGTATTTGGTTTTGAAATGGAAGTGATATCATATTGATATGGTTTTGAAATGGCAATGATATTTTGGTTTTGAAATATAAAGTATTTTAAAAGTTTATTAAATGACCAATCGGTGTAATAATTACATAGTTATTAAAGAGTCCGGGATCGGTTTGGGACATACTCTTTGTCTAAACCGAAAACCACTTTAATAACTATTATATGCGGAGTGTGATCCAGAATGAAGTGGTTGGAATGATGACGTTGCTGGATTTGAAGAAAGAGAACGATAATGGATGACCTTGACACTTGTGTTAAATTGGAAATGACTTAAACAGGAGCCATGCCGGGCCAGTGAGGTTAGCTACCTCTAGCGGACACACTTCTTCGTAAACTACTCATTACTTGTTTTGATTGGTGCGCACCATTGAATTGGGAGTGTTGTTTCGCGGTGTTGCGATCGGTGCGGCGATGCGTTCTCACCAGTCCGGATCAGGCAAACGGTAGTTTCACTACCTTGGGTATTGCCTCATGTGCCTTGTCATACTCGTATCCCTATGTGCAACCACTACGATTTGTTTCGTGTTATACCTATGGAGTACTCCCTAATAGCCCACTAGTTTACGGTGGAGTTTACAGTGCTGTATAGACTATGACGCTTATATAAAATGTGTTAAGGGGGATGATGGTAACGCCCTAACGCTATTTTGATACTTTATATTACTGTTAGGCATTATCTACTTAGCGTACACTACTATATATAAATAGTTTAACGGATACTTAGAGGATGGTTATCCCAAACATCCTTTGAGTTACTTGTATTTTCAGTTGTTATTTCACTTGAGTTGGATTTATTGATATAAGAATGTTAATCCTGACTCGAGTGTTTTGTGTTTTGCTTTACGCTCCGGTCAGACTGCGTGTACCAGTATTCGAGGCTCACCTTTGGAGTTGGAGCTTCGCTTGGAGATCCAGCTATCTATCCAGCTTTCAGATATTCAGTTGATTCCAGTGATGTATTTTGATCTTGTATTTGACTATTGTATTCGAGACTTCTGTTGTATCTTGTTTAACTCTGTTATATATATATAGTAGCTTCATGAACTACTATTCATTTTGTTTTCGCTGCACTATTGTTATATTACTCTGTGTCTGTAATTTTGTGATTATTTATTTACTATATATGCTGAGTTTTGCCAAATTTAAATTAACAATCTGATATCTTGAGCAATTCAAATCCGACATGTATGGATGCGAATGGTTGAAAATATCGGGTCGTTACATGTGGTATCCGAGCTCTGGTTTTAGGCAAAACTCGGCATATAGAGTAGATTTAATTACGGAATCACTTCCGTTTGAGCTTGAATTCCTTCTTCCTTGACTCGGTTTTTTTGTGAATTTTGGAACGTTCCCTTTGGTTCCAAAATCCATCCTTGTCTCCCCTATTCATGCTTCTTGATTCTGGAGTATCCCATAACTCCACTTCGAATGATCTCTATAATAAATGGGTGGTCTCGCCAATCTTTGAATGACTGTAAAGGGGTGAAACTCCTTTACCATGGGCATTGATTCACCGAAGATTTTGTATCGTCGGTTTAGATGTTGATATCTCTTGCTATGCCTAATTCTATCGATCAGATTTCGAGTTGCCTCTGGATTCTACCTCGATCTTATTTTGAAGTCACGGTTGACCCGGTTAAGGTTGACCGCGATTTATATAAGTCTATCCATTCTTCTCTCTCTTTGAAATCTATCTATCTCCCTATCAAGCCTGTCTTCTAGTTGAATTCTTTTGGTTAGGATCCCTCTATATTTGGATCTCTATCCTTGTTTTGAAATCCATTCTGTATCATCGAGTAAGGGAATGTATTTGTATCAATATTAAAATGTTTTATAGTGTGTTGTTTGAGTTGTTGATGTTGATTTGGGTTTTCGATCGATTCGTCTGATCAACGCTATCGATAGGATTTCCAAAACACTTGAACAGAGCAAACTGACACAATATTATTTTCAAATTTGATAAATGAAATAAATTTGTATGATTATATTATAAATATATAAGTAAAATTTTCTGGAGTTTAATAAGTTAATTAAATTGATTGATTGAAATGATAATATTTGTTTATCATTTATTGTTCTACAGATGAATTTATAAACATGGTTTATAAATTGATTTGGAATTGAGATGAATTTAAATCAGGAATTTGAGAATTTAATTTCCGGTGATTTCAAACTTTGGTTTTAAAGTGCATATTATTTAAAGTAATTTCAAATAGAAATTGTTTCCAAAGAATTTTAAAATGTTGAAATCAGTGCTCTCCTCTTTTGTCGCTGGAAAATAATTTCGGTGATGGCGGCCGCATCATCGAAATTTATTTTCGAGTTTCGAAGTGGAGAGACCATTCAGTAGCTTTGCTACACTTTTGTTTAGAAATTAATTTGATTTAAATTTCTTAAGTATGATTTGACTTATATATATATATGTATATAATTTTAAATTTAATTTGATTTGATATATATAGTGTATACATAATTATCTCTAAATGGTTTGAATTAAATCATAAATTTAATTCTTAAATTTATGTTAAAGGATGATTTAATTATAAATAAATACAAAATTTTTAATATATATTTAAACTTGAAATAATTAAGTTGGGAAAAATCTAATTGTATAATACCCAATTCCATTTTAATACAACTTACGTAAATTATTCAGAAGTTGAATATGTAATTGGATAATATACAATATAAAATGTCTTTAGAAATAAAAATTTGAGTGTTTATAATAAATGTTATACACTAAATTTTTGATTTTAAAGATGTTAATAGAGATAAATAGAATAATAAGTTAATTGAATAATAGATGAGACAAATAAATTTGTTTTGAAGGAGATCATAAATTGAAATTAGATTAAATTATGGAAATATCTTGAACTTAAAATCAATTATTGAATATAAATTAATTTAAATTGAAATATATATGTTTAAATTAATTTATATGGTTTAAATTAATTTATGTGGTTTAAATATATGTGGTAAGATATGTTAAGTGGAATAAAGTTAATAATAATTTGGAATAAAAGAATTAAATTTGTTGAATAAAATATGAGTATTGTAACATCCCGAAAATTTTCGACTTTCGAAAATTCAACATCGATACTCACTTTATCGACTGCTGAGCCATCGAATGCCGGAAACTCGAAAAGTTATGGTTTTAAGAAAAAGAAAAGGTAGAAGAAGAAGAAGATAGAAGAAAAAGAGAAGAAAGAAAGAAGAACAACAGAACAGCAACAGAAACAGACCAATATCAGAATCTCACATATCGCAGCGGAACAATATATAATAGATAAATGAATAATCTTTAAACAAAGAACTATATCATTTTATAACATACATCAATCATCAGAGTCAATATACAACAATGGACAGTTATATAAACTTGTCCTCATACAGAATACACAGCGGAATAAATATATCAGATACAAGTACTACGTCTCGCCATCCAGCTTATCTCCAAAGCTCCAGAATATCCAGAATATCCTGATAACATAACTCTAGGCTGCCCGTGTGGAAAATGTGGGCACCCAGAGTTTAGAAGGGAACAATAAACTCCGAGTCAGTCATGGTGACTGGTGTGAGATCGTAAAACAGTTATTCTTTAAAATCAACAACAGTAAATTTTAAAGTCAATTCGAAATGCTTTTGGGAAAATGAAACTACCATAAGACCTCCCACCACACACACAATGCAAACGCAGAATTGGAGGAGATTTCTTCTTATGATAGTCAAAGATGCTTTCTACGAAAAAATCAAATTCTTTTTGATATTATTATTAGTGCATAGTGTAGAAAACATTTCGAAAGTATAATATTAATCTTAGCCAGCATAGGCATTCCGCACTTATGCCTACTATAGCTACCATCCAAACAGTGGTGACCACCATAAGTGAATGATAGGTTCTACAACTAAAACCGTACAAGATCGTATTGTTTCTTTGGATTTCCAACAAATGGTCAGGCTAAGGAACTTCCTATCCACGATGGGTACGTCCCTGGAATAGACGACCCGAGAACCTAACCGGATCTCTGCCAACACAAGGCCGGGTTACCTCTGCAAAAATAGGTAACTACTGACACGCGTATGCCATCCCCCGATCGTCACCGATCTTCCCGAGGATCCCCGATTTCCAACAAACCACATAGAAAAATAATGCAGTAACCACAGAGGTTAAGTATCTGGGCTCCATACCATGATACCACCTTTATCCAGAAGGAATGACATACACTAAGGGGCGCTACTCCCTAGAACCTTGCCGCATTCGTCCTGTTTCGACCATTTCCGGGGTGTGAGGCTCGACGAAGTCTCGTCCACAAAGCTACGCTTTCTATAAAAAGCCCTGCTTCGGGTCAAACAAAAATGATCAACCTATGATCACAAAGATATAAGATCAAACAAATGATCATATCACAAATGATCAAACACTGATCATTTCACAGCAACACTCAGTATGCCACGTTACCAAATTGGGATATATCGCTGATAAATTTCAACTACATAACCTCTGAGCTCGTACGTCTCAGAGAAGGGTGTTAAGCTAAGAGAATAAATTCTCCGCCACCAACAGAAATGTATTTGAAAGAAATCAGCTTTATATCTCAAATTTGTAACGTCAGACACACAATCCATACAAGTCTGTTCCGGGATCGAACAGAACCGAAGGCACTTCTCACGAAGCCCTTGCATATCCGGATAAATTTCTAATCACGTCAGGACTTCCCGTCACTAAGGGTGATAAAACCTCTAAACCGAAGATCAGTCGGTGTAGAGTAACTCGACGGTAATCCTTCCGTTTTCAAAAATATCCGGTCTTCAACACCGGTCTTCAAATGCAATTCATAACGACGTATCACATATTCGGAATGGGTTATACGACCCCATGGTCCTTTCCCGGCTAACCCGAATAGTGAGCGTTTATTCAAAAATAAGTATGGCATTCAAATTCATCCAATTCACAACAAATACCTACTCAAGGTAATTATTGATAGTCGGTTATTTAACTATCAATAAAGATGCGCGACATCATCAGATTCCAAATAATTTTCCAAATTATTTATTTTCCAAAATATCTTTACTAGATATAAAATTTCCACACTTCAGAAATAAATCAACCTTTATTTTTAAGACGAATTCCCATTTCTTTTATAAATTCCAAAGTGAATTTATATTTTCAAAATATCTACTGATATACGATTTTCAAATCGTTTTCAATATTCAATTTCAATTTATCTTTACAAAGATAAATTCTCAAAACGTTCATTTCATATTGGAAAAGCATTTCCCTACTTATTAAATAATAAGTATTTCGCAATCATTTATTTCCAACACTTGGAAAATATTCGATATACTTAAATCAAATTAAGTATATATTCATTCTTTAAGGAAATCATAAATTTCAACATCTATTTGAGTCAAAACGAATGTTACGTAAAACATCGTTACGACGACTCAAAAATCACTAGTATAGGGATTCGAAATTTAGATAGATATATGAATCCCAATACCATACAAAAATATTTCCTTTCGGAAACCATTTACTATAACAACAGTGTTATAGTCCATCATTTCCTTATTCCTCGAAAACGTCTATTTCAACAATAAATGTTGAAATCTATGTATTCGATACTTATCACGTTTTAAAACATCTTTTAAAACAGTCACTTCATTTTTTTTTTATAATATCGCTTTCCCAAAACCATATTCATTCTACTTCAAACTTATATTCACTGTCCAAAATCGTGAATACACTTCACTAATCACATTTCCCTATTTAATTCATCAAATTCAATTTATTTCGAATTCATAAAACAACGCTTATAAATTCCATTTCTGTTTTATAACAACTTTGGTTTATAAATCTCCTTTTATTAATTTCTATAATACACTTATTAAAATAAGTGATTTCAGATTTATAAAACAACGTTTATAAATTCAACCTTATATTTCACAATAACTTTGATTTATAAACCCCCTTTTTTAACAAGTTCGATCAATACTCCCTTTAAAAGTAAAAATCCAATTTTATAAGTTAATTTCTTATAAATCTTCCATTCTACAATTTCATTCATTTTAACTTCACAATTTATAAATCTATAAAATTTCATTCTTTTTACTTACAATTTATACATCTATAAATTTCATATCGATTTAACTTTACAATTTATACATCTATAAATTTCATATCGATTTCCCAAATTCGCTTCAATTAGCCAATTAAATTTCTAATTGGACTTCCCACTTATTTCTTTTTAAATAAATTCCTTTTAAAGAAAATCAATTTCAATCGTTTTCTTTCAATCTATTTTAAAAATCCAAATTTTAAATGAAATTCTTCAATTTATAATCACTACTTTACGAAATCCATTTATTTAACATTTTCACTTGATCCTGGAATTAATTCAATACGATTATAAAAATTCACTTTTTTATACTTTAAAATTCCTTTCTTCGAATTTATTAAATTTCAAAAATCAAATTCACTAAGAAATTTCTATTTTGATTTCCAAAAATTCAATTTCGTTTATTTTGGGAATCCAATGATGTCAAAACATCCATTCAGCTAAATTTTAGCTTTCAACAATTTTCCAGACATCGATATGATCAATAACATCAATATAATCATTCACAGATTCATATCACAGTATGAATAAATTCAATCAAAGTGAGGGGTCCAGTTGGATCCCTCCAACCTGTTTCCCTGCATCCAAAGATGTTAGCACAATACCAATTCCGCTCCAGTACGGAATTATCGCGGTATATAGGTTTTTATAAATCCGCTTACTAACGGCGCAATAGGGTCTCATCCGCTATACGAGGCGGGAAATCATCAATCCAATATATACATATGCCAATATGTATATACTGCTATATATATATAGATATATCCTATAATATCTAATAGCACATCCACATAGCAATCATATCAAACAATCAATAACTGCAATCAAATTTTAAATCTGAGTGAGAAGATCTCACCTTAGTATTTATTTTGCCATCCATTTTCCCTTTCGGTTTGTTTTTCTCCATTTATACCTTGTATAAATAATTATACAATTTAATTAATATTCGAAATAGTTGAACTAATAAATTTCCATTTTAACAAATTTAACCAACTATTGATTTGATTTCAACTAATACTTTTAACTTTAAACCAATTCCTTTTTAATAAATTGATTTACCCCAAATTTACTTTAATAAATTATTTCCAAAATAAACTAGTAAATTTTAACTCTATTTATATAAGATATTTTCTATTTTCCAGTAGTTCACTTTATTGTAATCACTTTTTTTTTTTCTGATTAGAAAGAGTTTTCTTTATCTGCAATATTTTTATTTTCTATACGTATATCTTTTAAATAAAATAGAAAATAACAGTTATACCTTTATTTCCCATCGAAATCCTTCGCGAGCTCGCACACTAACCCACGATATTCCCCAAAAAAAATGCTTCGAACCAACCGAACATCCCTTTGACTTCCTACCACGGTCGCCTACTCAGTCCTCAGCTTTGATTGCGAAGCGGCACTGATGATATCGCCTCCAGACTACTGTTTTCCTTCATGCCACTGCCTACGATCCCGAGCTTCCAAACCCCAATGTCAAGTTCGACATCAACGTTGATTTGCTAAAATCACCGATACCAAGCGAATGACCACCTTCAGTAGCTAATTGAAACTGAGCTGCCCCTTTGAATCGCCTATTCTCCAAATTGAACGACGAACCATCCTTCCAGATTTAACATGCTGCTCGAACTCGAGCATGCGACTTTGCCGTCGCCTTCGAGATGCTCGCGCGCCTCATTGTCGACGTTGAAGTCGACTTCGAATTGATAAACTGGAACGAGACTTTTAGCTCGCGACCAACTCGCGATTACGAACTTCCCTCTCGTGCGCGAGCGCGCTCTCCTTCCTCAGCCAAACCCAGATCGAAGAAACCCCATCACCCCCAATTTGATTTTGAATGAAGTCGATGGGTTCTGGAGTTCGCGGCCATTATTTTGTTTCCAGAGAAATCATTTTTTTTTCTCACGAATTGATTTTAAAACGAAGGGAGGGAGCTTGGTTTGTTTTCGAACGGAAGGAGGAAGAGTTTCGTTTGATTTAGAAGAGAAGAGAAGGGAGAGAGCGATTGCTACAATTTTGTTCGGCCATCCCCATTACTTTCTAGGCTCTGATAATTTTTCTTCGATCCTGTCTGCGTGATTTTGAAAAGAGGGAAAGGAAAAAGGAATGGGTACGAAGGGGACATAACGGTGGCGGGTTGTACGTAATGTTGGGTTATAAGAAAAGTAAATGTTTTATTTAAATTCAAATTTTGTCTCAGTAATTTCCAATGCGTTCATACATCGTATGATCACACGATAGCTCCGAAAGCTACGAAATTTGAAATCCGGTAATAATACAATATTACGGACCCAATGGAACTCATTTCGTCCAATTCCGAGACTGTGCCTCGGACGGCTATTTTTAAATATCGATTCGAACAATAAAATTCAAAACTGAACAGGACAGTTTCAAATTCGATTCGGAAGCTTCTATTATCTTCAGTATTATCAATATAAATTTTAAAAGCTTTCGGAATATTTTTCTTCAGCATATAATTGAAGATTCAAATTTTTATTCAATTCAATAGATTAAATTTTAAAGTTTATTCGAAGAAAAAATCAGAGTTATATCGAGATTCAAATTAAATTATCGTTCAAATATTTAAAATTAATTAAATATTTCAAATTTAATTCGTTCGAAATTCTGGGTCGTTACAGACTTCCCCCCTTAAAAGAATTTCGTCCTCGAAATTACAAGTTAGGAAAAGTGGCCCTTAACTCGTCTACTATTTTTCATATCTAATAGTTTTATCAATCTTTCAAACAAATCTTTCTACTAAAGATTCGTTATCAATTCAACTAAATTTCCAACTTCAATTCTAAGTTTCAAACAACATTGTTTTACTACTCTATTCAATTTTAAATTCAAATTCAAATTTAAACTTTCAAAATTTTCTCAAAAATTTGCTAACACTCGAAATTTTCGAAAAAAATTCGCCAGCGTCTCCTTTGCGCGGCTAATACGGCACGACTACAAAACGTCCCTACGGACTCTCAGATTTCAAAAAGAAAAAGAAAAAGCCAAGCGGCTAGAGAGAAATCATCAAAAACTCATATTCAAATTTAAATACTTACCTTTTTCGAGCAAATTCAAATTCATCTTTGAAGATCAAATCCCATTTATAACACCTATATATCTACTAGCCATTATATCTAGTTACAGCATTCAATCCAATTTGCAAATTCTATTACAAAATTTTCAATATATGCTTATATATTTACGGTTGAAGTTACATTCGTTTTTAAACAAAATGAATTCATATCCATTCTAGTTTATAACTAATTCAAATTGATACAAATTCAATTTATTTTAATTCTACTTCATTTGCAATTGATTCCATTCAATTTAATTTGCATTTCATATTTTCATTCGGTTTATTCTATTAACCAAACAACTTTCATTCTTAATTGCTCTTTTAGCTTAGTTTCAATTACTAACTCATTACAAATTCCAATTCACTTACAATTTCAAATTTGTCTTCAATTTCATTTACAATTGCAAATTATTCATTCATTTTCAATTTGAATCTCATTTCTATCTAATTACCAAATATTCTATAAGTTATTAACTCATTTACATTTCATTATGAATTTTATCTTTTATTCATCTTTCATTTATAATTATTCAATTCAATTCATTTCTTACAAATTTGAAACGAATTTCAACTTTCAATTTCACTTCATTTAATTGATTCACTTATACTTTCAATTCACATTCATAGATTTCATTTGTTAATGAACTTTAATTCCAATCATTCTTTGAATTTCCAAAACCAAACCCAAATTTTCAAACAACTCCTATTTAAAACAATTTGGCAGCAATTTCTCTTTTGGAAACCCGAAAATGAACATCAGTAATGCTGCAGTCATTACCGAAGTTATTTTCCAGCGACCGAAAAAGAGTTTAGAGCTTTTCATTCCTTCAGAACATTTTTCAAAACTTTTGAAATTCATTTTCAAATCAAAAAAAAAAAAAAATTAAATTTCCAAATCTCCAAAATTTTCAAATCCTTTCCAAAACATTTCCAAATACTTCTCTGGAATTCCGTTTCAAATTACAAATCACATTTATAATTTATATTTTCAAATTTCATTTGTATATGGATTTATTTCTTAACTTTGGAGTTACAATTTCAATTTTCTTATTCAGTTTCAATAGTAATGATAACATTTCAATATCATCACTTTCCTAACAACCAAACATCCATATACTATGGTAATTTATAGAAAATCGTTTCTTTTCTATACAAAAATAGTTTTGGGTAAAATTATTTCATTTACCCTATTTAAAACAATACTGTGCCGAATTGTTCTATTCGAGTGTTTAGAGATCCCTATCAATGATCGTTAATTACTCGTATTGACCAGAATCCATATACCACTCAATAAACCAATCATCACAATATAAAACAATTTTTATATTCAAATAACAAATACGCGCTCATATCTATTATTACACTCAAACTCATTCTAGAGTACTACTGACTCTATCTCTAATGAGTAACACCCAACAGAGCAGGGTTGTCGTTTAACCATATGCTCTGATACCACTTGTAACATCCCGAAAATTTTCGACTTTCGAAAATTCAACATCGATACTCACTTTATCGACTGCTGAGCCATCGAATGCCGGAAACTCGAAAAGTTATGGTTTTAAGAAAAAGAAAAGGTAGAAGAAGAAGAAGATAGAAGAAAAAGAGAAGAAAGAAAGAAGAACAACAGAACAGCAACAGAAACAGACCAATATCAGAATCTCACATATCGCAGCGGAACAATATATAATAGATAAATGAATAATCTTTAAACAAAGAACTATATCATTTTATAACATACATCAATCATCAGAGTCAATATACAACAATGGACAGTTATATAAACTTGTCCTCATACAGAATACACAGCGGAATAAATATATCAGATACAAGTACTACGTCTCGCCATCCAGCTTATCTCCAAAGCTCCAGAATATCCAGAATATCCTGATAACATAACTCTAGGCTGCCCGTGTGGAAAATGTGGGCACCCAGAGTTTAGAAGGGAACAATAAACTCCGAGTCAGTCATGGTGACTGGTGTGAGATCGTAAAACAGTTATTCTTTAAAATCAACAACAGTAAATTTTAAAGTCAATTCGAAATGCTTTTGGGAAAATGAAACTACCATAAGACCTCCCACCACACACACAATGCAAACGCAGAATTGGAGGAGATTTCTTCTTATGATAGTCAAAGATGCTTTCTACGAAAAAATCAAATTCTTTTTGATATTATTATTAGTGCATAGTGTAGAAAACATTTCGAAAGTATAATATTAATCTTAGCCAGCATAGGCATTCCGCACTTATGCCTACTATAGCTACCATCCAAACAGTGGTGACCACCATAAGTGAATGATAGGTTCTACAACTAAAACCGTACAAGATCGTATTGTTTCTTTGGATTTCCAACAAATGGTCAGGCTAAGGAACTTCCTATCCACGATGGGTACGTCCCTGGAATAGACGACCCGAGAACCTAACCGGATCTCTGCCAACACAAGGCCGGGTTACCTCTGCAAAAATAGGTAACTACTGACACGCGTATGCCATCCCCCGATCGTCACCGATCTTCCCGAGGATCCCCGATTTCCAACAAACCACATAGAAAAATAATGCAGTAACCACAGAGGTTAAGTATCTGGGCTCCATACCATGATACCACCTTTATCCAGAAGGAATGACATACACTAAGGGGCGCTACTCCCTAGAACCTTGCCGCATTCGTCCTGTTTCGACCATTTCCGGGGTGTGAGGCTCGACGAAGTCTCGTCCACAAAGCTACGCTTTCTATAAAAAGCCCTGCTTCGGGTCAAACAAAAATGATCAACCTATGATCACAAAGATATAAGATCAAACAAATGATCATATCACAAATGATCAAACACTGATCATTTCACAGCAACACTCAGTATGCCACGTTACCAAATTGGGATATATCGCTGATAAATTTCAACTACATAACCTCTGAGCTCGTACGTCTCAGAGAAGGGTGTTAAGCTAAGAGAATAAATTCTCCGCCACCAACAGAAATGTATTTGAAAGAAATCAGCTTTATATCTCAAATTTGTAACGTCAGACACACAATCCATACAAGTCTGTTCCGGGATCGAACAGAACCGAAGGCACTTCTCACGAAGCCCTTGCATATCCGGATAAATTTCTAATCACGTCAGGACTTCCCGTCACTAAGGGTGATAAAACCTCTAAACCGAAGATCAGTCGGTGTAGAGTAACTCGACGGTAATCCTTCCGTTTTCAAAAATATCCGGTCTTCAACACCGGTCTTCAAATGCAATTCATAACGACGTATCACATATTCGGAATGGGTTATACGACCCCATGGTCCTTTCCCGGCTAACCCGAATAGTGAGCGTTTATTCAAAAATAAGTATGGCATTCAAATTCATCCAATTCACAACAAATACCTACTCAAGGTAATTATTGATAGTCGGTTATTTAACTATCAATAAAGATGCGCGACATCATCAGATTCCAAATAATTTTCCAAATTATTTATTTTCCAAAATATCTTTACTAGATATAAAATTTCCACACTTCAGAAATAAATCAACCTTTATTTTTAAGACGAATTCCCATTTCTTTTATAAATTCCAAAGTGAATTTATATTTTCAAAATATCTACTGATATACGATTTTCAAATCGTTTTCAATATTCAATTTCAATTTATCTTTACAAAGATAAATTCTCAAAACGTTCATTTCATATTGGAAAAGCATTTCCCTACTTATTAAATAATAAGTATTTCGCAATCATTTATTTCCAACACTTGGAAAATATTCGATATACTTAAATCAAATTAAGTATATATTCATTCTTTAAGGAAATCATAAATTTCAACATCTATTTGAGTCAAAACGAATGTTACGTAAAACATCGTTACGACGACTCAAAAATCACTAGTATAGGGATTCGAAATTTAGATAGATATATGAATCCCAATACCATACAAAAATATTTCCTTTCGGAAACCATTTACTATAACAACAGTGTTATAGTCCATCATTTCCTTATTCCTCGAAAACGTCTATTTCAACAATAAATGTTGAAATCTATGTATTCGATACTTATCACGTTTTAAAACATCTTTTAAAACAGTCACTTCATTTTTTTTTTATAATATCGCTTTCCCAAAACCATATTCATTCTACTTCAAACTTATATTCACTGTCCAAAATCGTGAATACACTTCACTAATCACATTTCCCTATTTAATTCATCAAATTCAATTTATTTCGAATTCATAAAACAACGCTTATAAATTCCATTTCTGTTTTATAACAACTTTGGTTTATAAATCTCCTTTTATTAATTTCTATAATACACTTATTAAAATAAGTGATTTCAGATTTATAAAACAACGTTTATAAATTCAACCTTATATTTCACAATAACTTTGATTTATAAACCCCCTTTTTTAACAAGTTCGATCAATACTCCCTTTAAAAGTAAAAATCCAATTTTATAAGTTAATTTCTTATAAATCTTCCATTCTACAATTTCATTCATTTTAACTTCACAATTTATAAATCTATAAAATTTCATTCTTTTTACTTACAATTTATACATCTATAAATTTCATATCGATTTAACTTTACAATTTATACATCTATAAATTTCATATCGATTTCCCAAATTCGCTTCAATTAGCCAATTAAATTTCTAATTGGACTTCCCACTTATTTCTTTTTAAATAAATTCCTTTTAAAGAAAATCAATTTCAATCGTTTTCTTTCAATCTATTTTAAAAATCCAAATTTTAAATGAAATTCTTCAATTTATAATCACTACTTTACGAAATCCATTTATTTAACATTTTCACTTGATCCTGGAATTAATTCAATACGATTATAAAAATTCACTTTTTTATACTTTAAAATTCCTTTCTTCGAATTTATTAAATTTCAAAAATCAAATTCACTAAGAAATTTCTATTTTGATTTCCAAAAATTCAATTTCGTTTATTTTGGGAATCCAATGATGTCAAAACATCCATTCAGCTAAATTTTAGCTTTCAACAATTTTCCAGACATCGATATGATCAATAACATCAATATAATCATTCACAGATTCATATCACAGTATGAATAAATTCAATCAAAGTGAGGGGTCCAGTTGGATCCCTCCAACCTGTTTCCCTGCATCCAAAGATGTTAGCACAATACCAATTCCGCTCCAGTACGGAATTATCGCGGTATATAGGTTTTTATAAATCCGCTTACTAACGGCGCAATAGGGTCTCATCCGCTATACGAGGCGGGAAATCATCAATCCAATATATACATATGCTAATATGTATATACTGCTATATATATATAGATATATCCTATAATATCTAATAGCACATCCACATAGCAATCATATCAAACAATCAATAACTGCAATCAAATTTTAAATCTGAGTGAGAAGATCTCACCTTAGTATTTATTTTGCCATCCATTTTCCCTTTCGGTTTGTTTTTCTCCATTTATACCTTGTATAAATAATTATACAATTTAATTAATATTCGAAATAGTTGAACTAATAAATTTCCATTTTAACAAATTTAACCAACTATTGATTTGATTTCAACTAATACTTTTAACTTTAAACCAATTCCTTTTTAATAAATTGATTTACCCCAAATTTACTTTAATAAATTATTTCCAAAATAAACTAGTAAATTTTAACTCTATTTATATAAGATATTTTCTATTTTCCAGTAGTTCACTTTATTGTAATCACTTTTTTTTTTCTGATTAGAAAGAGTTTTCTTTATCTGCAATATTTTTATTTTCTATACGTATATCTTTTAAATAAAATAGAAAATAACAGTTATACCTTTATTTCCCATCGAAATCCTTCGCGAGCTCGCACACTAACCCACGATATTCCCCAAAAAAAATGCTTCGAACCAACCGAACATCCCTTTGACTTCCTACCACGGTCGCCTACTCAGTCCTCAGCTTTGATTGCGAAGCGGCACTGATGATATCGCCTCCAGACTACTGTTTTCCTTCATGCCACTGCCTACGATCCCGAGCTTCCAAACCCCAATGTCAAGTTCGACATCAACGTTGATTTGCTAAAATCACCGATACCAAGCGAATGACCACCTTCAGTAGCTAATTGAAACTGAGCTGCCCCTTTGAATCGCCTATTCTCCAAATTGAACGACGAACCATCCTTCCAGATTTAACATGCTGCTCGAACTCGAGCATGCGACTTTGCCGTCGCCTTCGAGATGCTCGCGCGCCTCATTGTCGACGTTGAAGTCGACTTCGAATTGATAAACTGGAACGAGACTTTTAGCTCGCGACCAACTCGCGATTACGAACTTCCCTCTCGTGCGCGAGCGCGCTCTCCTTCCTCAGCCAAACCCAGATCGAAGAAACCCCATCACCCCCAATTTGATTTTGAATGAAGTCGATGGGTTCTGGAGTTCGCGGCCATTATTTTGTTTCCAGAGAAATCATTTTTTTTTCTCACGAATTGATTTTAAAACGAAGGGAGGGAGCTTGGTTTGTTTTCGAACGGAAGGAGGAAGAGTTTCGTTTGATTTAGAAGAGAAGAGAAGGGAGAGAGCGATTGCTACAATTTTGTTCGGCCATCCCCATTACTTTCTAGGCTCTGATAATTTTTCTTCGATCCTGTCTGCGTGATTTTGAAAAGAGGGAAAGGAAAAAGGAATGGGTACGAAGGGGACATAACGGTGGCGGGTTGTACGTAATGTTGGGTTATAAGAAAAGTAAATGTTTTATTTAAATTCAAATTTTGTCTCAGTAATTTCCAATGCGTTCATACATCGTATGATCACACGATAGCTCCGAAAGCTACGAAATTTGAAATCCGGTAATAATACAATATTACGGACCCAATGGAACTCATTTCGTCCAATTCCGAGACTGTGCCTCGGACGGCTATTTTTAAATATCGATTCGAACAATAAAATTCAAAACTGAACAGGACAGTTTCAAATTCGATTCGGAAGCTTCTATTATCTTCAGTATTATCAATATAAATTTTAAAAGCTTTCGGAATATTTTTCTTCAGCATATAATTGAAGATTCAAATTTTTATTCAATTCAATAGATTAAATTTTAAAGTTTATTCGAAGAAAAAATCAGAGTTATATCGAGATTCAAATTAAATTATCGTTCAAATATTTAAAATTAATTAAATATTTCAAATTTAATTCGTTCGAAATTCTGGGTCGTTACAAGTATAATAAATGATTATACAAATTGATGATTTAGAAATTGTTAATTTAGGATGACTAGACAATAAGATAATGAATTTAGAAATAAATAGATTGATTTAACTAAGTGAACTCAAATGGATTAAGCCAAAATGTTGAATATTAATTAGTTTAATTTGAAATTTATATGGTTTTAAATTTATTGTTTATTTTGAATTTCAAATCTATTCTTTCTTTCTGGTAGTTTTATTCTCCTACCCCGTTCCTTTTCGGGGATGAAAAGTTTTGAGTGGGGGAGAGTGTAACGACCCGTATTTTTAGTGATTTTATTTGTTTAATTAATTGAAATTTTTTGAAATTTTAAAAAATAAAATTTGGAAATAAAAATTTAATATTTGGAATATGTCTATTTAAACATAGCAACTGGTAAATTTTCATCAGATAATATTGAAGTTTATTTTCTTGTGTAATTTTATTTCAATTTAAATCAGTTAATAACAGTTGAATTTAAAAGTGTTCCGAAATCGAAATATGTCAACATGAGAAAATTTATTTAGAACACTCTGAATCAGACTGCGAAATTCGTTATGCGAAATTCGGACGTTTCTAGCTCCGTTTGGATTTTTCCGTATGGAATAGCAACGTATATCGGTACCGATTATCGACTTTTGATCGGATGATCTTACCACTGGTATCTGTGTACCGTTTTGATCGTCTCATCGAGTTGATCTCCACACTATATCTGTTTGTGTGTTTCAGAGTCTGGGAGACGGCGAAATCTACGGGACGATATCAGTTCCGCTTTTGGGTCTTTTGGTTTTTCCATGCCCTCTCATTTTCCACCGTCTAAACAAACAGCCATAGTTATTAATTATTTTCAGCTTTTGACTTTAAATATTCCCTGGTTTCAAAATATGTAGTTGGTTCATTTTCGTTTTTCACTTGTTCGTTCAAATTCTCTCAGCACTGTTCCTTTGTCATATAGAAGACAGCTCATCTTATTCTCTCACCTGCTCATTGTTTTGTGGCCTATCTCCTTATCTTCCTACCACCGCCTATTCCTCTTAAAAAAATACTTAGCTACAACAATTCTCATATGTATGCTTGCATCTCCAAGGCCGTTCTCCCCACCCTCTCTCATTGTACCATTCGATCCTTCCTCTATTCACTTCGGCATGTTCATGTCAGCACCCCACCACGAACAGTCGAGCCACCACAG
Source organism: Allium fistulosum (assembly GCA_030737815.1). NCBI lineage: Eukaryota > Viridiplantae > Streptophyta > Magnoliopsida > Asparagales > Amaryllidaceae > Allium > Allium fistulosum. The sequence continues at coordinate 160,644,763 of CM060905.1, forward strand.
CCGGATTCGCCGCAGCCCGAGGTCCTGACACCTTATCCCTACATTCCAACTCTCCCCTCCTCCCAGCGTAAATGCCGCCCTTCCACACGACCCAGTGGCCACAGCCGACAACCACCTATGCAGCTCGACCACCGAACTCATACATCTTTGACCATCGCCACCTTCAACCTCCACCATCCTGACCTTCTTTCGTCCCCGCCATCACGCATAAGACCGGCCACTACCACTGCATCCAGCCTTTCGGCTTCGCTTCTCTCATTTATTTAAAGGTATATATATTTATAAGTTTATATAAATCTGTTATCTGAACTTGTTTATATATGTTTGCTTTTATATACATTGTTTCGTTCTAGTATATGTATTTTACTTCAGGCTAATGTATATAAGTACTTCTATATATATTATAATATATACAAATGTATATTATAAATAAGTTTGCTTTTATATGACCTGATAACTTGTATACTAATTAATATTGAGATCTTGGCCATATATTTTTGAAAAGAGTATTATATATATTATGTTTTCTTTGATCTGGAAATCTTGAAGGGAAATTGAAGTATAAGTTTTCATATATGTGTGTCTATGTTCTATTACGTATATTAGTATATATTTATGGTAGTTGTTTATAAGTTGATTTAATATATGAGTTATATATGTATATATTTACCGTATATATATATATGCATATAGGTTGATTTAAGGTAAAGCAAGCCTATGGTTCTAAGTTAGTTATAGTAGTGCTTTTGATAAAAATATGTAGGTAAAGCTTGATTTTATACATGTGCTATAAGTTATTAAGTTATACTTATATTTCGGTTGTTGTATATGTTATATGAAGAAGTATAAAGTATTTTTATATCATTTCAACAATATATATGTTTACAGTAATTATATATGTTAGCTTGTAAATAAACATGGGTTTTGAAAAGGGGTACTGTCTTTATATATGTACGGTTTGTCTGTATTACTGAAATGGCAAGACTAGTCTTTTTTTTTATATAGTGTAAAGTATTATATATATATATGTGTGTGTTTAAATAAATTTGACTTTAACTATATACATATATAGATTTTGATATATATGTAATATGTATTTACAAACTTATAAATGAGATATTGTATATAAAAGTTTATACATTCTGTTTTATATATCTATTTACGAGAGTTACCTATGTTTGATATTAGTTTGTATAAGAATATACAAGCTTGGTTCAAGTATATATATAGAAATTTATTTCATATGTGTCGAACTAAATACAGATTTGGAATATATGTTTTGGGATTTATTTTAGAGAATGAAAATATATATAAGTTTATTTATGACCTATTTGAATTTATATGTATATTATAATAAAGTAAGGTTATATTGAATTTTAATATCAGATGTATATAAGTACATATATATATAAGTATTTATTTCAATCTTATGTATATATGTTTGATTTTGATATGTGTGTTTAATGTAAAAAAATGACTTTTAATTCTATATGTGTTACTTTAATATTTGTTTTACATTAAATATTGATTCCATGAAAATAATATTAACATATATATATATATATCATTGTTGCTCCTATCAAGTTGATTTTTGATTTGTTTTCATCGATTATTATCTATAGCTTTGCTCGTTGAATCGTATCCATCTAGCTTTGCTTTGGAAGTCGTGCTTGCATTTCGTAACTCAACTTCGTTATCTATATATCTAGCCTCGAAAGGTGAGCGATCACTCACGAATAACGTTCTTATATTTATTAAATTTTATTCCAATTGAAACGTCAATTGAAATATGATGCTGTTAGTTATTTACATATATATATATATGCCATTATCTGTATCTGTTCACCTATGACATCTGACACCATTATCTGTTATTTATATTGATGATATATGTCTGTTATATTATTATCATATCTATTATCACTCTGCAAGTTCCCTATTAGTATAGAATCACTTTGGGTTGAAATGATACATACCCGAACGATCTGTAGAATAGGAGAAAATCGTTATGGGTTGAAATGATAAACCCAAGCGATTTTCAATTGGATTGAATTTGGGATTGCGGGTTGAAATGATATATACCCGTTTATATTTAAATTGCAGATTGAAATGATAAATATCTGTATCACTTGACCGTAGGATAGAAAATTATATACAGACACCGTTGGCCTATATATAAATATTTTGAAAATGATTTCTATGTTTTGGAAAGAAATATATGGTTTTATAAAAATATTGATTTTTGATATTACATAAATGCTCCTTTATATATAGTTAAATTTTTGATTTTAAGCTATGTATAAATTTGTTAAGTTGATTTTATTAAGTGAATATTTCAAAACTAAATGATAATGAAGTTAAATTAAGATATATAAGAAATTTTCAATTTTAGTTTTGAAATGTGGAATATTTAAAGTTTTGAAATATATTGAAATTGAAATGGTTTAATTTATGGTTCAGATATGTATTTGAAATCGATATAATTTGAAATGGTTTATTGAGAAACTGAATTGAGATGGAAATTGTGAATTGAAATTTAATTAAGTTGAATTTGGAATTGGAGTTGATTTGAATTGATTTGTGAAATTTGAGGAAGCTATTATATTATATAAAGTATTTTTAAAAATTATATTTAAACTATTTATATATGTTATTTTATAAATTATTTTCATATAAACTATTTTTAATATAAACTATTTTAATATATACTATTTTAACTCATAACTTTTTTTTATATAAACTATTTTAAATTATAAACTATTTTATTATATATACTATTATTTATATTTAAATGGTTAAGTGGGAAATGTTATGATTCAAAGCATTATGATTTCTAAATTTTGATTTCCAAAGTATTATGATTTCCAAAGTGTTTGATTTAGAAAGTGTTATAACTTTGAAGTACTAAGATTTTGTAAATGGATATATTTGAGATGGAAATATTTGAAATGGAAATGATATCGTATTTGGTTTTGAAACGGAAGTGATATCATATTGATATGGTTTTGAAATGGCAATGATATTTTGGTTTTGAAATATAAACTATTTTGAAAGTTTATTAAATGACCAATCGGTGTAATAATTACGTAGTTATTAAAGAGTCCGGGATCGGTTTGGGACATACTCTCTGTCTAAACCGAAAACCACTTTAATAACTATTATACGCGGAGTGTGATCCAGAATGAAGTGGTTGGAATGATGACGTTGCTGGATTTGAAGAAAGATAACGATAATGAATGACCTTGACACTTGTGGTAAATTGCAAAATGACTTAAACAGGAGCCGTGCCGGGCCAGTGAGGTTAGCTACCTCTAGCGGACACACTTCTTCGTAAACCACTCATTACTTGTTTTGATTGGTGTGCACCCTTGAATTAGGAGTGTTGTTTTGCAGTGTTGCGATCGTTGCGGCGATGCGTTCTCACCAGTCCGGATCAGGCAAACGGTAGTTTCACTACCTTGGGTATTGGCTCATGTGCCTTGTCATACTCGTATCCCTATGCGCGACCACTATGATTTGTTTCGTGTTATACCTATGGAGTACTCCCTGATAGCCCACTAGTTTACGGTGGAGTTTACAGTGCTGTATAGACTATGGCGCTTATATAAAATGTGTTAAGGGGGATAATGGAAACGCCCTGACGCTATTTTGATACTTTATATTACTGTAACGACCCGGAATTTTATATATTTGAAATTGGAGTATTTAATTGATTTTAAATATTCGGGTGTTGGTTTCTAAACTTGAATTTCAAATATAACTGATTTTTGGTAATTAAATTATTGAATGTAATAATTGGAAATTGGGTAAAATATAAAATCTGGAGTTTTAAGCTTGTGAAAATATTTTAAAGACTTGAAAAATTCATATTAATAATACTGAAGACAATGCAGCTTTTAAAATTGAATTTAAAAGTGATTTGTTCAGTTTTGAAAATATATCGTGTAAACGGACATTTAAAAATAGCCTTCCGAGGCACAGTCTCAGAATTCGACGAAACTAGTTCCATTGGATCCGTAATATGGTATTATTATCGGATTTCAAATTTCGGAGTGTTTGGAGTTATCGTGTGGTCTCACGGAATGTAAATGCGCTGGAATCTATATCGAAAATTTAATATAATAACTTTGTCCAAAAAGCTATTTTCTCCATACGATCGAATTAGGACTCGAAACCTTTTCCATTGCGTTCGGAATAGAGATATAACATTATCAACGCCTGGCGGCACGTCTCGATAGGAGGTCAAAATTTTAGGTTGTGTAATTCGAGACGATTTAAAATTAAATAATGTTATATATAAGTGGTCTGGTCAATGTAATTCACATCAGTTGTTTTCCTTTCACTTCCAGATGTCACTCTAGCTAGTTTGTTCAAACACGCTAACATTCACGTCACCTTTTCTTTTCAATTCACAACAGCCGATATTAGTAGAAAAAGAAAAAAAAAGGTATTCAAATCCAATCCATCTTCTAGCTGAAGCCACCTTCTCTCCCTTTATAAACACAGGCTTCTTCTTTTCTTTTGCCCCATGGTTCTGCCGAAATCAAATTAGTTCAGGAAAATAATCACGTATTTCCTCCTCGTATAAAATCAATTCGAAATTGATTTGATTCAAAAAAATAAGAGAAGGGAAAGACGAGAACGAATCTCGTTCTCGTTTCAAAAAAAATATAGAGGCGCGCCTGTTTGAAGTCGCGACCCTCTCTTTGTTCTCAAATCAAGGCACTGGCCATCAAAGAGGGAAAGAAAGGGCGAGATCTGTGTCGAGTCGAAGGCGATTGGGGAAAATAGGGATCGTCAGGTCGAGGGCGGCGAGTCTCGGCTTATGACGTGGGGCGCAGCTTCACGGTGATGGAAGGGGATGCGATTGGTTCGAGTAAGCGTGGTCATGTGGGATCTGGATTAGAGCAGTGAGGTATAGCAGTTTTTATATTTCAATTTTCCTAAATTTATACATATATATAGATATATGTATATGCAGAAAGAGAAAAATATATTCAGTAAGGTATATACATATAGATTTGGTAAATATATACATAAATTTTGGAACAGAGAAAGAAAATAAAATTTTAACAAATTACAGTAAAGTCAGGCTTATATATATATATATATATATAAAACCCAGTATTTAATTTTTACAGTAAAAGGAAAAACCATTTCTGTTTTAATTTAAATATATATTGGCCATATTTTGAAAATGGGAATTTTAAAATGGTTATGGGTTTATGTAAATAAACTAGATATTATATCTATATAGGTTAATTCTAGCATATAGGTAGTTTCAAAGCAAAATAAAAATAAGATAAATATACATAAACACATATTTAAACTTTCTAGTTCATTTTAAAAATGGATTGTGGTGATTAAATTGTTAGTTAACCTATTTAATTATTTTAAAGGATTTTCAAAGGAAAATTATTAGTTTAAAATAAAAGCATTGGTTAATTAAATTTGTAAAAATGGAAATTTTGATTATTCGATTTGTTCGAATATTAACAAAATAATCTAATGCTTATACAAGGTCAAAAAAATCGTGAAACCAGTCGAGATTGGAAAGGACTGCAAACAAAAATCAAAGGTGAGATTTCTCACTCATTTGGTTAACCTTAATTAAATTTAAAATGTTTAAATTTAAATCATTGGATGTTGATTGATTTATCTGTTGGATGATATTATATATATAGTAGTATATATATATTGGAGTGATTTATATTCCCGCATTATATAGCGGATGAGACCCTATGCGCCGCATAATAGCGGATGATATTATATAAACCCATATACCGCGATATTCCACCTTGAAGTGGAATGGGTATTTTATTGTGCTAACATCTGTGGATGCCGGGAAAAGCAGGTTGGAGGGATCCAACTGGATTCCTCAAAAATATTTATTATTTTCATATATATTGATATATGACAGGTTGGATAAATTAATATGGATTGTGTTAATTGAATTGTGAATGCTAAATAGCCTGGAATTTGAATTTGGTATTTTTAAATACCATAAGTAATAAATTTGAAGCAAATAAAAAGAAGATTTTGAATGAAAATGTTTAAGCTGGAAATTGGGTTATTTTGTAAAGAAAATTAAGTGGGATTAGAAAATATTTATAATGAAAATTTGATTTATTCAAGAGAGAATTAAGTAGAATAAAAATATATTAATTAACTTGGGTATTACTTAACTAATTGTAATTTGGTTTAAGTAAAGACTTGGAATTAAAGTTATATATATTAAGAGCTTGAAGAAATATTTGGAATCGATAAATGGATTTGAGATAAAATGGAATATTATTAAGGTATAAAATTATAAAAATAGAATTCTTAAATAAAAATTGTTTTATAAATAAATGGAAAAACTCAAGGGAGTTTATAAATTTATAAACGGTGTTTATAAATGAGATAGAAAGATATCAGTGGATATGCTTTTAAAATATAAGTTATGGCAGGAACTTATATTGAGTTATGGAAATTGTTTGAAAGAAAATGGTGGAATATTTTCCGAAGGTGAGAAATGGGAATATGGTCGTTGAGATAGGAATCAAGAGGAATTTATGGGTGAATATTGGGTTTTCTAAAAAGAATAATATGAATTTGTTTTAAAGGGAATATCTTTAAATTACTATACTCTATAATTTTTATAAAACTATTATTTGGATTTAAAATAGTGTGAAATTGGTTATTTTAAGTGCTTAATATTTATTATAATAAATTCTAGCTTTCTAAATCAACTTTGAAAATTTATTAATAACTGGATATAAATTTTAATGTTTATATTTTAATTTTACTTTAAACCATAATTTGAAAATAAAACCATTATTCTTATTTTCTAAGTTTAGATGTTTTCAAAATGTTTTAAAATCCAATTATAAATCCTCTTGAGATGAGAAGCGAGTTTATCAAATTGAATAAGATTATAGGAGGAAATCTTATAAGTGGGTTATGGGAACTTAGATAAATTGCCGAAATATAAGATATGAGTTTTTAGAAGTGGAATAAAATTCACAAAGAAAAGGGGGGTAAAATCTAGAATTTTTAAATAGCGAAGAGGGCTTTGGAAATATAAAAGGAATTCATTTAGGAATTTTAGAAATTATCGGATTTGAGTAAAACGAGTTGGAAATTTACAAATTAAGTTGTAATTGATTTTGGAAAGAAATAATAAGGAATAAAATGAATAGTTTTCCAAGTGTTGAATATTAAATGAGGTGGGAAAGTATTCTAAGTATCGAAAAGGGTTGAAAATTTATTCCATGAATATAAAGGAGTTTGAAAACTATTTTCAAAGTATTGAAAATATGGAAATAATATCTTGTGAAGATATTTTGAGATAAATAATTTGAAGAATTATTTAAGGTTGAATGGTTTCTTATGGATGTTAATTGATACTTAAATAACCGACTATCAATATTGGCCAATGCGCTGATCGTTTCGAAGAGACCGGGATCGGATTTAATTACTCGAAAACCACTTCGATCCGGTTTGAACGATTGCGAATGAAGACCGTAAAGATGATGAAGATGGTGTTCGGTTTGTCCAGACCCAGGGCAACTTGTATGGACGAATGCTTTCAGAACATCGTTAGGGGGACGATGAGCATTCTAAGTGAAATGTGTTCTAAAAAGGTAACGCATAGCCTCAAGCCTCATCAACCGGGAATGGCTAAAACAGAGGAGGTGTAGCAAGGCTAGGTGGGTAGCACCCATTAGGGTGAGGTCATCCCTGTCTAGATGTCCCTTTTATTTCGGCTTAGTGGGCGGTTGCTGATCCCAACCGCGGGGTGATCTTACTCGGAATTATCCAGTAAGGGGTAGTTCCGGTCTTGTGTTGCAGGGGGTCGGGCGTGATCCCTGGTACTCTGATCTAGGGCCAGGTACTGTGACGGGCGGTACCCTAGTAGTCCTGCCATTGTATGGAATCCAATCTCCAATAAGCGCCTGTACGGTTTTGATTGTGCCCAACTATTGCTGGAACTTGAGATGCAAGCATTTCAGCTAGATTCTACTTTACTTTCTATAGACACTATTATAATATCAGACGAATTTGATAAAAATGTTTTGGTTATCGTAAGGTAAAAACCCGGCATGTTTATATGTGACGTGGTCTTACGAGATACCTTTGTTTAAAGGATTTTCAAACAAAATAAAATAATCCAATTGAGTGTGGTTTTCTCACGCTGGTTTCCAGACTGACTCGGGTGTTGTTTTATTATGATGCTCGGGTCAGACCGAGTTGTACAGATTCAGGATAGGATGCTATGGAGCTCAGAAGACGAGCTGGAGGACAGGGACGTATCTCCGTATTTGAATTATATATTCCGCTGTGTAAGGGCAGATAATAAGCTGTCTAATGTGATGGATGATTGTTGTACTCTGATGATTGTAAGTATATAACAGTACATAATTTCTTTGTATTTAAAACTGATGTTATACATTATATTTTGTTCCGCTGTGACTGTGAGATTCTAATGTTGTTTCCTATTTTCTTCTTCTACCTCTTTCTTCTTTTATCCTAGTTATTCGCTCTTTCGTACACTTTGGGTTGAACGAGGAAGAATTATTATCAACTCAAGGGGTACAGAACTGTGGGTCGCTACAATTACTGTTAGGCAATATCTACTTAGCGTACACTACTATATATAAATTGTTTAACTGATCCTTAGAGGATGGTTATCCCAAACATCCTTTGAGTTACTTGTATTTTCAGTTGTTATTTCACTTGAGTTGGATTTGTTGATATAAGAATGTTAATCCTGACTCGAGTGTTTTGTGTTTTGCTTTACGCTCGGGTCAGACTGAGTATACTAGTATTCGAGGCTCACCTTTGGAGTTGGAGCTTCGCTTGGAGATCCAGCTATCTATCCAGCTTTCAGATATTCAGTTGATTCCAGTGATGTATTTTGATCTTGTATTTGACTATTGTATTCGAGACTTCTGTTGTATCTTGTTTAACTCTGTTATATATTTATAGTAGCTTCATGAACTACTATTCTTTTTGTTTCCGTTGCACTATTGTTATATTACTCTATGTCTGTAATTTTGTGATTATTTATTTACTGTATATGCTGAGTTTTGCCAAATTTAAATTAACAATATGATATTTTGAGCAATTCAAATCCGACATGTATGGATGCGAATGGTTGAAAATATCGGTTCGTTACAATTAGTCTTCAATCTCTAACTCTTGAATCTCTATATTAGCCTCTTGAATCTTCCTTAATGCTGTACAGTCTTCTAAATTAACACATGTCTAATATCCTGCACTATACACTATATATAACTTGATAATAATATTGTTATCTATATTTTATATAATGTTATATGGTTGTGGTATTTAGAACCGATGCCTAAGTATCTAACATTGGGTACATGGAAATTTTATTCCAAGTAAAACATACATGGCCGTATTGAAAGCTAAGTTTTACTATTTAGAATGACTCATCGATCACCCCGCCTCAATTCTGGTAAAGGGTCATCTACTCCTTCTGAAGCTACATCGTCTACTACTCTGGTTTTTCCATCTGTTCCAGTTGGATCTAGCCAGCCTAAAACTTTCGAGCCCCAAGGCCAGCTAATGCCAGTTGATTCAGTACCACATCTGTTGCCTCTGGGGTTGAGGATTCTGAATGATCCGCCAGAGCGGGTACCCACTACCTTAATAGCAAAATTGCTTTGAAATATCTGCTTGCAATATGGCATCCCAGAGGAAGATATTTGTCTACCAGTTGGAAATGAATTTGCTCATAATCCTCCGCCTGGTTTCACATCCTGTAATCGCTACATGTGTCTTGGTAGCACCGTTCCACCTTTTAATTCTTTCTTAATGAGGTTTCTGCAAGAGATTGGACTCGCTCCGTTCCAAGTTCACCCGAATGGACATGCTTTGTTGAGTTCGCTATACATCCTTTTATGCGAAGATATGATCGGCCTTCACTATTTAATGAGCACGCTTATCTTCTAAAATTTAAGTGGAGGAAGGACTGCCCATCCTTCATGATAATAGAGGCCTAGAACAGATGCAGAGTAATTGAAAAACTTCACAACAAGCGTTCTTATTTCAAAAACGAGTAGTTCTTTGAGAGCTTCCCAGAGGGATTCAAACATTTTTGGTTAAGAGGAAGTAAGCTTCTTTTAACCAGACTCTCTCATACTGGAATCTTTGAGTTTCTAACTTAATGTATTTTTCCCCATAGGCCTTCCGAGACGTGACAATGCAGTGGAGCATGAGAGAATGCTCAATGACTTGAAGGTTGTTAGAGCATCAGTATGCCATCAAATTCCTTCTAACGAACGACAATTTGCAAGAGTATGGACTGCTTCACCCTAGAAGAGTTGCTGAACTTAGTCCTTAAGACGAAGTAGTTCTAGATCACATACTCGCTCCACTACCCCCACTCGTAGCTCCGACAAGAATATTCAAGGGGAAGCAGAAGGTCCATTAAAAAGTCCATCGGGTGAAGGACACACGGAGAAAGCCGCTAATAGAGATACCAATGAGCCTACGGGAGGCAATGCCTCTAGCGAAGAGGGCGATGACATTAGAATGCCTATGATCTTGGAGGGAGATGAGGGATTCGTAATAAGAAAGGGAAAAGAGCTGGCCGCTGATGAAGAAGATGATAATTCTAGCATCGACGATAATGACTATCACGCTGGCGAGGAAGATGATAAAGCTGGTGATGACGATAGCGACCATCATGCTGGTGAGGAAGAGGATGATTCATTTAGTGAATCGCTCGAAATGAGTCCTACTCTCACCCACTCACCTTTCTCGGAATGTATGATCACCGAAAGTCCTGCTAAAGCTGGTGACAAAGTTGCAGCAACTATTGGAGAAAATGCGGCTAGATCTCGCCCTCTTAGTGATGATTTTCTAAATTTTGGTGATCTCAACGAAATCAACTTCACCGTCAGCGATATTCTGGGAGAAGTGGGTTATGACTTCAATTTCTCTCCTGGGATAAGTATCAGCGAAGGTGGAGAAACTTCATTCTTGCATCTATGCGAGCACGGTCTATAGAGTAATTACGGGGTCATTGGCGTCATACACTTCACATAGGATCACAAACACTCATCCCTGCATACACTTGACTTCTGTAATCCCAATATTTACACGATTCATCTTCTTGTTTCAGTTTCTATGGGCCAGATAGATATCGAGCTCTCTCCTATAGTAAGGGCGAATATAGAAAACAAACTCCTGATCCCTACTTATTTCGTCATTCCGAGACTGAGGAAGAGAGGAATAAGAGGAAAAATCACAAGTATGACGAAGCTCGTAGGATTGATAGAGAGCAAAAGAGAGAAAGAGAAAAGGAAAAGAGGAAAAGAGAGTCTAGTGGTGATTCTTCTCGCGATGCTCACAAACAACGCAGAGATTCCTCCGAGCGTCAAAGGCCTACTACTTCTACTGTTCCTCCACACATTGAAGCCCAACCTATTGTTTAGCAGGAAATCCTATCTTCTCGGGCTTTGACTACTGCTCCTCCCATTCATTCTACGAGAATTGCTAAGTCTAATCTTTCTAATGCCCTTTTGGGCATGTCTGCTGCATACCCATATCTTTTCCTTTATGGTGTCAAGTTTGACCAGGACATTAAGGATGTGAAGAAGGAGATTACTATGAAGAAGCTTCAAGCAAGAAGATGTGGAAGCGGGGTTTGAATGGAAGCACTTATGCAAGGCTCTTTCTGACATAAACTGAATCAACTACACACAAATTCAGTCACTCAAAATGGAGAGAGCAGACTTTGAGAGGATGATAAAGGAGCAAGAGGATGATCTTATCAAAATTGCTAGAGAAAGGGATCTTGCTGTAAAATAGAAAGTGAGCGCGGACAAGTTAATGGAAGAGTTGAAGCATGCTCACACACAAGCTGAAATTAGAATAAGGATTGAATTGAAAGCTACTCTTCCTAAAAGCTCTAATTTCAAGAAACAGGCTAAGGAGAAGGCTGAGGCGCTGATCTAGAAAGATGAAATCATATGGTCCAAAGACCAGGCCCTCTCTGAATAGGCAATTGAGCATGAAAAGTTCCGAGTAGAGAACTGAAAGCTTCAGGAAGATAATAACAAGCCAACCATCAAGCTAGATACTCCGTTAACCGATAAGTTTGCTAAAGATATAGAGCTTGCAGTTTGCTAGCACGAGCTCAAGGATCTTGAAGAGGTAAAGGCTGAGGATAATAAGGCAAGAGTGAGAAAAGAGACGAGCTCAATGATAACCTTCAACATTTCTACGTGAGCGCCATTATACATAGGAATTTGAAGTGGTTGGGGAATGATTACCCCGTGACTCTTACCGACGATTGGGAAGAGGTGTTCCATCGTGCTAGGTATGATCGCTCCGAAGTGGAGCTAATGGTGCAGTACCTTAGTGCTGAAGAGATAGAGATACTTGTTGTAGGGAAAGCGATTCTCTTCGAAGAGGATGGCAAGGCCGCTGCTACTGATGATGCTAGTGCTCTTGCTGGCATGAGCTCCTTGGGTCATCACAAGGTGTATTCTTCAAAAACCAAAGGGATGATGATTGTTCCTACTACAACAGCCGCTGTGATGACTGAGCCGTATATCACTGCCCCTGCAGTAGGACAGTTTGAAGTTGAAGTCTGAGAGAAGAGTCCTGGTTCAGGTATTTCCCTAGTTTCTCCGATGCTTTAGGAACTCAATTTCACTCCTTAGTCCTTTACTAAATTGTAAAGCTCTCTTCGTGAAATTATAGGTCGGTCGGATGTTATGTTTCTGCCTACCGCTGCTCATAGCTTAGGCATTGAAGTGATTTTCACTATGTCGACCGTTTTTTCCACATGCATGACTGCTCTTATTCATCCCACCAACTTAACTTGGGCCTGGCATCGATGCTCAATGGATTGTGGCCTTGGAAGGATTGGAAGACATTTCTATGTCATAAGAGAAGGATGTTCAAGTTGTTGGTGCTTTTGACCCAACTGATCAAGAGACGATGGTAGAGAGGATGTAGAAAGAGACTCGGGAAAATATAAGGTTAAAGATAGAGCCAGGAGTCACCGATTCCAAGGTTCTTCCATTTACAATCAAGACCGGTAAGCCAAATCTCGGATACATGCTTGCTAGTGTCTCATAGGAGCTTGATTCTGGTACCGAAGGAGGGTTTGCTAACTCCGGAGGCGAGACTCCCTTGGGTAAGAAGAGCGCTAGGAGAAAGAAGATCCGAACACATCCGGTTAAGGATGGTAAAGGTAGCCAAGTTTGCAAGAAACAAAAACTCAACAATGCGCTGGTGAAGCATTTTGGCTTTTTGTATATTGTCTTGATCGAGTCTGTACTTTGTTTCTTTTTTTTTGATGTCACTATGTTGGACGAGTCTGTATTTTGATATTTTAGTGTTAGAAACAGGCCGATATTATGCGGGTACAGCCCCCGCTATTTGTTCTATACAAAAAAGATATTAGTAGTAATGAAAGATTTGCTTTTACCTTTATAATCTCTCATGTGTACTTTTCTTATATTTCATGTACAGTGTCTGTCTATACATAACTGCTGGTGTTTATAATATGATTGCTTATTCTGCGATTTCTTGTATTATATACTTCTGCTTCTACGTGATATGTTGATTTACCGCAACTCTGTGCATGTAAATATTATTCCTGCAGTTATTTAGCACACTTTGATACTTAGCTCTGTTTTGGTTAACGAAATGCTATGTTCGGCTTCATAGAACTGTAGTGTAACTCGGTTTAGCTAACTCTGAGGCTACTTCTATTTGAACTTGATCGAATTCGTTACGACCAAGGATTGGTGTACATGCCTCAATTCATTAAGCTGACTACTCTGGATATTGAATCTAATCATTTGTTGAGCGGCTAGGTATTCCGAGAAACTCATTCGATTGCCTCCAGCCTAGTTTGCTTGATAATTCCTAACTCTAGGAATTTGTGATGCTACTGCTTGATTCCAAGCATTTTCGCTCTCGATGCTATCAACTCCTCGACTGTGATTGAATTTTTCCAAGTTCACATCATCAGCCAATTCCAGTATGGATGAATTTGTCGAAAAGGTAAGTTACCATGATTTTCATCATAACAAAATCTTCCAAATTCAGTGTCGATATCTACCTCGTGCAATGGTTTCAATCTCCGAAAAGTTTCACATGAACGACTTAACTTGTTTTGGTCGACGCCAATCTCCGAGCTATAGTTAATCTCCTTTGTTATCACCTATCTCCAGGCGATGTCAAGTCCTAAGAGGTTTGAGTCGATTTTCCCCCTCGACTTGGCAGCTTTGAACCTTCCCGACATTGCCGAAGCAACGTCGGTTCGCAAAAGATTTTGATCGATTTTCCCCATCGATCTGGTGGTTTGAGTCGATTTTCCCAGTGACTCGGTGTCTTGAACCTTTCCGACATTACCAAAGCGGTGCCGGTTCTCAGAAGGTTTAGATCGATTTTCCCCATCGATCTGGAGGTTTGAGTCGATTTTCCCCGTCGACTCAACGGCTTGAACCTTCCCGGCATCGTCAGAGCAATGCCGGCTCTTAGAAGGTTTGGATAGATTTTCCCCATCGTTTCGATGGTTTGAGTCAATTTTCCCCATCGACTCGGTGGTTTGAACCTTCTCGACATTTCCTCCTACAATGCCGGTTCTTAGAAGGTTTGGATCGATTTTCCCATCGATCTGGCGGTTTGAGTCAATTTTCTCTGTCGACTCAATGGTTTGAACCTTCCCGACATTTCCGGGGTAGTGTCTGTTCCCAGAAGGTTTGAATCGATTTTCTCTATAAATTCGGCGGTTTGAGTCGATTTTCTCCATCGACTTGGCAGTTTTGACTTGCGAAAACACGGTTCCATTGGTTCAAGAAGGTAACTTTATTGATGAAATGAAAGGAAAGGCAAGTCCTGCTTATTTACAATGCCCCCAGTGTCCTTGAATGGCTTATTTGTAAAAATATAAAATACATAGATGGATATCAAATGTAGTAATGCCGCAGCGAGTCATTGTTCCGGCATGAGGAATTGAAATTCCATCAACGGTTTCCAACTTGAATGTTCCATCTCCAGGCTTCTGGTCGATTATATAAGGTCCTTCCCAGTTCGAACCAAGTGTTCCTGTATCCGAGAAGATTTGTTTCAGGTTAAGATCACCCACTTCAAAAGTACGGTTGCGGATTTTAGTGTTGAAGTGGTGCGCCACTCTTTTCTGGTAAGCAGCAACCCTCAGTTCAGCTTCTTTCCATTTCTTATTGATCTGGTCGAGTGATTCAAGCAGCAGGTTCTCATTTTCTCTCTCATTGAAGTATCTTCTATGATGAGAAGGGACTTCTAGTTCCACTAGGATCATAGCTTCTGAACCATAAGCCAAGGCGAATGGTGAGTGCTCGGTCGCAAATATGTGTGTCGTTCAGTAAGCCTACAGTGCTAGTGGGAGCTCATCAACCCAATTTCCTTTAGCTTTCATCAGTCGCTTCTTTATGGTGGATTTGATGATTTTGTTTACTGCTTCCACTTGCCCATTTGCCAGCGGATGTGCTACCGTAGAAAAGCTCTCCTCGATCCGATAATTCTTGCAAAAGTCCTTGAACTCAACGCTCTCGAACAGAGTCCCATTGTCCATAATGATTTTCTATGGTACTCCAAACCTGCAAATAATATTTTTCGTTACAAATTAATTACCTTCTTAGTAGTAATTGTGGCAAGCGGTTCCACTTCGACCCATTTTGTAAAGTAATCAACTGCAACGATGGCGTATTTGGCTCCTCCTTTTGCTATTGGTAGTACATCGATTATGTCAATTCCCCGGATTGCAAATAGCCAAGGACCGACCATTTACATAAGCTCCGAAGATGGGGCTATGGAGATCTTCGAGAATCTCTAGCATCGATCGTACCATTTAGTGCAGTCCGCTACATCTTGGTTTATCGTTGGCCAGAAATACCCGTAGCAGAGCGTCCTTTTTGCCAATGACTGCACCCAAGTGTTGTCACCACAGTTGCCTTCATGAATTTCCACGAGGATCCTTTTAACTTCATCTTTGGTTATACATCTGAGTCAGGAGGAGGAGAATCCTCTCCTATTTAGCACTCCATCATGTATTGTGAGTTGCGGTGCCTTTCGTAGGAGCTTCTTTCGTTCGTTCCGGCTTCGAAGGAGTATTCCCCTGAGTAAGTAGTTCTTTATTGGCATCATCCACAACTCTTCTTCTTCTATAGTCTCCAGAACCTAATCAATGTCCATCTAATCTATTTTGGGAGCAGTCAATACTTCCACTAGAACAAATCCCATTAACTGTGCTTCTCAAGAACTGGCCAGCTTGGCTAAGGAATTGGCCTTCATATTTTCCCCTCTGAGAATGTGAGATATCATGTAGTGTTCAATGTCATTGAGCAACTCCCAAGCTTTCGATAAGTATGGTGCAAGTTTTGCACCCTTAGCTTAATACTCCCTTCTGACCAAGCAGACAAATAGTTAGGAGTCGCTGTAGATATGCAGATTCTTTATTCCCAACTCCTTCGCAATCTTCAGTCCTGCTATTAAAGCCTTGTGCTATGCCTCGTTGTTGGTATTAGGGAATTCCAGCTTTATAACGTAGAAAATTGATCATCCATTAGGAATCTCAAGCACAACTCCCACTTTGAAGAAGAATTCATTTGATGCACCTTCAATAAACAATTTCCACTGTGATACCATGACTGTAGTGTCCTCCTCTTCACCATTCCGAATGGTGAACTTGGCGCGAAGTCAACAAGCGCATGTTCATTTATTGCTCTTTGGAGATGATAAGTCACATCATATTGGCTTAGCTTGATATTCCACTTTAGAAGTCATCCCAAAGTTTCAGGGTAGAAAAGCACTTATTTCAGGGGTTGATCCGCCAGGCACCTTGATCGGGTGAGCCTAGAAATATGGTCGCGGTTTCCTTGATATTGTTAGCAAGCAGTAGACCATCTTCTCTAACTTTGGATAGTTTTGCTCAGCTCTAGTGAATCGTTTGCTAAATATAGTAGACAGATCGTTGCATCCTAGCTCCCTCATGCACAAGAGCGGTGCTTAATGCGTGGGTAGATACTGCCAAATAAATGAACAAGTCCTCTTTGTCCACCAATTTAGGAAAAACCGACGGTGTTTTCATGTGTCACAGTAATTCTTCAAAAGCAGTCTAGCAGTCCTGATTCCACTCAAAGTTATTCTTTCCCTTCTTAATGCATCAAAGAATAGTATACATTTGTCCGTCGCTCTAGAGATGAATCGACTCAATACGATCTTTCTGTTCAAGCTTTGCAACTCTTTCTTGTTGGCAGGGGCTCTCACATTCCTTAAGGCATCAATATGCTCCAAATTGACTTCGATTCCCCTTGCGTTCACAATAAAGCCAAGTAATTTCTTTGAGGAAACCCCGAATGAACACTTGAGCGGATTTAATTTCATTCTGTATTTTCAGAGGATCTCGAACATCTTCGCAAGATTCTCCAGATTGTTTCCTGACACTCATGATTTCACAAGCATATCGTCTACATAGACCTCCAGTGTTCATCCGATCTGGTCTTTGAACATTGTATTTACCAATCTCTGGTAGATAGCTAATGCGTTCTTCGGATCGAACGGAATAACATGATAACAGTATAGTCATAAGTCAGTGATGAAGCTGGTGTTCTCCTGATATGGTTCATGCATCATAATTTGATTATATCCTAAGTAGGCATCCATAAATGAGAGCAGTTCATGCCCCGTAGTTCCATTAACAGGTAGGTCAATTTTTGGCAAGGGAAAGCTGTCTTTCTGGCAGGCTTTGTTCAAATATGAATAGTCAACGCAAGTTCGCCACTTACCATTTAATTTTCGTACTAGGAAAGGGTTCAATACCCATTCAGGATACGTTGTGTCATGGATGAAGCCATTGGCCAATAGCCTATCCACTTCTTCCTTTAGTTCAGCGGATTGCTCCGGACCTAGATAGCATCTCTTCTACCTTATTGGTATGAACTTAGGATCGATGTTTAGTGTGTGAACTGCTATCTTCGGCAATATCCTGCACATATCAAAATGTGTCCAAGCGAACACATCCTGATTAGCGCAAAGAAAGTTTATCAATTCCTTTTGCATCTTGATTCCAAGTTGTGAACCTATTTTCAAGACCCAAGTTAGATCGTCCATGTCGACTGGGACAGCCACCGTAATCTCCATCGATGTTGCCTGATTTTACCCTGAACTCTTCTTCCTAGGTTCCATAGCCTTATCATAACGACTATGGTCCCTGACCTAGGGGTGTTCTATAATTGCTATGATTTCGGTTCCTTAATGCAGAGAGTCTATCCAATATTCATCCCCTTCTCACAGCATTTAGCTTCACGTAATTCAGCAGCATAGCATTCTCTTATGGCGCTTTGGTCCCCTCTTATTGCTCTTATCCCATTCTCCGTTAGGAACTTCATTGTGAGGCATCATGGAGCCAAAGTAATTCGAGAGTCAGCGAGAGCCGGTCAGCCCAAAAAAGCATTGTAAGCAGAATACTCATCAACAATTACGAAGGTTTGGATGAGAACCACGCTCTGTTCTCCTTCTCCGTGTTCTACAGGTAAGTCTGTCATTCCAACTGGTTCTTTAGGTTCTCTTACAAATCCCTAAATCTTCGTTCTACAGGAGGTAACATTCAAGGTGCGAGGATTGGGTGTGGATATTGGGGTGCTAAGGAGATTTCTTTATTTAAGGTGCATTCTCTTGGCAACATCTAAAGGTAATAATTCTAATTATTTTTATTCATCATGTACCTTGTTTTTATAATTTGGATCCATCACATATTTCATCTCATCCAAGTGTTTATTTATTTGATCACATAAATTAGATCCTCTTTGCTACATCTTAATTAATTATATATGTTCACCATATTATTTTTATTTGGATCTGTTTTAAGATACATTTTGATTGCTTACCTATTCATATTATCATCATTAGATCTACATCATATGATTCCATATATAATTAATTGTTTATATTGCCTATATAGTTTAGATCTGAAACCTTTGCAATATATACATATGTGTCTAATTTGTCCTATCTATTTTGTTGTTGTTTCATATTTGTTATTTAGAATGAAAAACCTTTTTGATTGAAATCTAAAATTTTAATTTATGAAACAATTCTATTACTGATTAAAATATAAATATATGTAGTTTATTAATGTTTGTATATATGTTTTGTGTTCGTTATTTTAAATCCAATCTTTTGATTTTTGCATACTTTTGTTTAAAGCTCAAAAATATTCTTTATAAACATAACTGGACTTTTGTGCAAAATATCACAAACCCTTTGATTTTCTTTTTAAATTAAAGTTAGACTTTAATTTGTTACTTTATATTAAAGCATATACTGAATTATAAATTTTAACATGTAGATGTTGTATTAAGTTTAAAACATTAGTTACAATAATTTGTATGTGTGTGCAATTGCACGTGCGTGTGTGTATATGTTAATTTAACCTAAGATTTATAAGACGGACTTTTTTGTAAAATCATAATTTTAATCTTAAACCTTTTTAGTTTTGAAACTAAGTTCAAAATTGTTGTCTTTAATTTTAAACTTATAAAATAGTGAAACTTAATTTTAACATATTTATATGTATAAGTCTATTGATAAGTCTATTGTATATAAATGTATATATGTATTTTAAATAATACTATGGACAATAAAGGCATATATGAAGGAAACATCATCTATGTACACAATATGATATGTTGCACTTACACCATTCACTCTAGAGTATATTTAGATATATTCTCAACATTTTCTAAGTATATTTTAGTCATTAATGATATTTGATAATTATTCAATTTAAATAGAGGCAAAGAAATGTAAAAAAAATCTCCCTAATTAAACCATGCATCCCCACATTAATTGAATAAGTTAAGAGAAGGAAATGAAAGGTTTCCTTCTCAAATTAAATTTAACAAATAACATTAACACACAAATGCATATATAGGAGTATATTTGATATACTATAATTTATGTAAATATCATTAATGTCATTTAATAAATTATTTTATTTAATTTTAACTAATTAAATATCCTAAATAATGTTACTAAAAATATGGGGTGTTACAAATAATCTCTTTCGATTTGTTGAGCAAAGTCAAGGTCAAAATGATATTAGGATAAGGAACCATGAGTTAGGAGTTGTATGTGATACAACCGATAAGGATATCCATCATTTGTGGGGCTACGATTTGTTGAGCAAACTCAAGGTCAGGATCCCAAGATAGATGTGTCCTAACACCCACTAATGAAGTCAAAAGACTTTTATGTATCACCTTAGGGTTTGGAGAAACATAAAAGACTAGTGCGAGCCTTATTAGAAAATTGAAATGATAACATTTAACCTTTCTAATATTGTAAGAACATATGTTAGATAATGTTATAATTATGTACAATGATAAATTTGTGCATTTAGTATGATTGATAAAACGTTTATCAATTATTTTTACAAATTGAAATGAATTAAGATTGATAAATAGAAATATAATGTATATAAATATACTTACTATTAAATACTTCTTGCATATTAATGTTCACCCATGCAAGTGCCTAATTTTACAACTACTTAATACATTTGCAATTTGATCGCTCGCGTGTTTATTTGGTCCAGACCGTGGATTGCATTATATGAGCTCCAAACTTAAAAGAAATACAAGACAATGGATATTTAATCCATATACTATCACATATAAGTGTTATATGGCGAACGGTCACAGTTCGTAATGTATGATACTTCGATGAAATTAGTTCATTCGAAGTAAACAAATAAACCGTGCTATGAGATCAAGTATTCAATTTGATTGATTACAATAAAGATCGCATTATGTTAAATGTAATGCTAGACCAAAACTACAAAATAGATCTAAAAACTCGATCGTCGAAATGTCATTTTGATGAGTTTACGCAAAGTGCACCATGTCTTTAAATTTTAAGGATGATCGAGTGCGCTTTTGTAAAGTGTTCGTTATGATGTTGTAGTAAGGCTATTCTTTTGAATGGTTTGACCATTTAGAAAGAAAAATGAATGTATAAGAGTAGATGTGATTTAGTTTGGATAAAGAGAGTGAATGGTCACTTCTCCTTCATAAAGGAACATCGACGATGAGAATTGTAATAATAATGAGTGATACTTAACATTAGAATAATAAATATGATTTCCATTCCGAAATGTATTTTCATATAAAAAAATTTGATCAAAGAACTCTCCATTATAAACTAGTTACAGTTATGTAATAAATTATCCATATTAAGTGAAATATGAACCTCCGAATTTAGTGCGCTATATAGTAATGGCGGAAATAGTGGGGGCATGCTATATAACACTTATTGACTGTGTCAAGTTATGAAATTGTTTTCGTTTTGAACATTATTTATGAAATATTGACTATTTTTCGATGTCGATTGAAAATAGACATAGTTATATTTTAATATGATTGAATATTATGAATACTCATTATGAAATAAAACTATAATTTGGTATTTGTTTTCATAACAAAAGTGATGCAATGGAAAATACAGATGTATCTAAAAAAATTTAAAATTATTTTGGAATTATAGATAAGCCATAGTTTTAAGAAATAATTTTTATTATATGATTGTGAATCATATGATATTGGTTAATTATATCTTAAAAATTAAGGGTTATGCACCCATTTTGTAGGGACGTCATAAGAGTTGATGAACTCTTTGGATTGATACATATAGATGTATGTAATCGTAAGTCTATTAGTACGAAAACAGTTCGACGTACTTCGTCATATTCACCGATGAGTTATCACAGACATGGACATGTGTATTTGATATGCATGTATAAGTCTATGATAAGCTCATAAAATATAAAACGGAAGTAAATATTATAACATGCAAAAGAATTGATTCGATTTGATCGAGTAGTTGAGTATATTAAAAAGTGTTCCATGTATACCTAATATGAATAAAGATTCAACCTCAAAGGTCACTCCTCCCTATAATAAAAAATGATGTATTGATAAAGAGTAATCAAGCTTTGCTGAATAAAGCACAATTAATGATGAGTGAAATTGAGTTAAAATTTTCTATGAGGTGTGTACTTAAGAGTAGTACGCAAGGTTAAAATTAATATCATCCAAAGAATAGTTTACAAAACCATACAAGATTCGGTTTATAAGAAATCCCTACATTTCCTAGGTCAAGGAGTTGACGGGTTATGCGAGTCGAAAGATAGCACGTAATAATTGTATATAAGAGATCTTGTATGAATTATCCTAAGAGAATTTTGAAAATGATAGTCATTATATGACTAATTTATATCGTGAACATAAATATATTATGAACTAATGCAATATTATTTTTATATAAGGCAATTCATAAAATGTTTATAAATGCTCATTTCGTTGCACTAAGAAACAACTGTTGTTTCAAGAAATACCAACTTCATAGCGAAGGAATTTCTTTAAGAAATTATTGGTATAAGATGGATTTAGATATGATCCAAGGATAAAACTAATTGCAATGGATGAACTGAAATTAACCAAACCTAAATGAACACAACACGCTAATAAGTATTATTGTATATTGAAGTTAAAATATGAGTTTCTTATCAATGTCAAGAATAGATAATCCTCAACAGTCAATTAAACCATTAAGAGTATTGACTCTACGATATGGTATGATGCACAAGTCCAAATTAGATTCCAAGTACCTTATCAAAATATGATTTTGAAAGTTGCACCCAAAGTGATATGATCTGTTGTTCGTAAATGTGTCTTTAAGAGAAAGACAAATGCAGTTGTAATATTGTGAGCCACATTGATAAAAATAATACCGTAAATTTCAATTGTTGAAATTAACGTAACATATTCATTCGATGTGCTTAAATAGATTTGGATTTTTACTCGGAAAATGATCGCATAGTATGACTTTATGTTTTGGTACGTATATGTTGAAACTAAAAATTCTAAATAGTGAATTAGAGTAAACTATTTACATGATAACCAAAATGTCTTGAAATTAGTGGGAGCGATATTAAGTATGTGAGTTTTTGGATATGTTCCAAGAATAGATACAAAAGTATCATTCGAAAAAGCATCAAAATTAAAAAAGTATTTTGATAGAAATATCAAACAGTTTGATTATCAATCAAAATGCAAAGGAAGCATGTGTTCATAAGAAAGAGCGTTAAATGGTACATTGATATTTCTAAACTATAAATAAACAACACGTTGCAGATTTTTTAACGATGTACTTATGTTAAAATAAGCATTAGTTGTTTTAATGCTCAACGTTGAATTTGTAAATGATGTCTTTCATAGTAAGTATAAAAGATATTGAAAATGTCCCAAACGATATGCAAGGACATCTTATTAAAATGTTTAATACAGAATATGTAAGATGGATTCATTATGTGTTAGCAATAGGAATTATCATACATGTTGTGTTGTCCATGGTATCATGATTTACTTGTGTATTTGAAACATGAAGCAAATATCAAATTCAAATTGATATCACTAAATGGTATTTTGAAGTTTTCTCGTGTATTTAAAAAAATACCAGAGAATTGTTTATAGAACAAACTCTATATGAAGGAGTGTTAGGGCTCAAATTTTCGTAAGTGATGAGTATAATATGTCAATAGTAAATTCAAGTTAAGAATATTTAAGTTGGAATCTAAATGAATGACTGTAGCAGATTCAATGAAAAGGGCTAAGTACATCGCCTTGGATAGCACCACAAGAAAAGCAATGTACATAAATATAAATGCATAAATTTAAAACTGAGCCGAGGATGATTCCAAATGTTGAGAATTCCATATCATTGTTACATGATAATAATGTCATGACATAGTTCATAGAAGAACTTAGAGCTCACTGATAGTCGAGGGACATACTCTGAATAGTTCAATAAGATAAAAGTAGTTTATTAGCGTCAGAGAAAGTTGATTAACATAATAGATGATTAAAACATAATAGCATACCCATTCACTGAGGGATGAACTTGATTGGCTTTTGAGAATACCATTGGAGAAGTTGGAATAAGATTCCATAATGGACCTCAAGTGCAAGTAGGAGATTGATAGAGTTAGGATTATGCCCTTGGGGCAATTATGTAATTTGTTACATATATCTAACTCGATAACCAATCTTCTTTGAAATAAAAAGTATTTTCTTTCTATTATATACTTGATATAATGTGTTATATTAATTAATTAATTTAACCAAAATTGTATCTAATAGAAAATCCATGCATGATATGTTTTGTGATAGTAGTTATAAAGTGTTCTAGCCATGAGTAATTTTTCATAATGAAATTAAATAAACCATTTTAAATATTCCTAGTCAAAATGTATCGAGACTGGATATCGATACATCCATCGAGACTAGAGTATGTAATACTCTCCAAATGTTCGGTAGTGTACTACTCATGATTGTTGGGGCACCAAGGTGTTGTGTACTGATAGTTATTGGATAACTATTGAATGACTCACTCGATAATTTTCTGTTGGTTAATATAACTAAGGTCAAACAGAAAATATCGATGTGACCAAATTAAATAGTTCTTTTGACTTAAGAATATTATTGATCTTCAATGTGAAAGCTCCACTTTGATTATAGTTAAATCCTAGCATGGTGTCCATCGAACGATTATAGTTGGGTCAAGTGGAAAAATTGGGGGTAAAACATTATTCAAGATAGAATTTGTCTCTTCAGTTATATGAGATTAATATCACGGTCAACCAAAGTCAACTTAAAGTCAAAGTCTCTATCTCTGACCAAAGCATCTCAGTTAATAATAATTGTTATTATTGAACCAAGAACTTTGTGTTTGAACTATAAAGTAGAATATGGATGATATTGGAATTTTAACCTTTACCAAATTTCCCTAAGTCCAAGTGATATAGTTTTGATGAAGAGAATTGGTGTAAATAATTGTCGCTAAGCGGTAACACTTAAATAAATAAAATTGGATTTTACCAAAAGATGTGTAAGCAATAAATACAACCAAAATATCACACCTCTAGGTAAGGCGACGTGTGAACGTTAATATTTGAATTGTTCAATGTTAATCACTGATTGAATTTACATCTTTGAGTCGTACTATCGTAACGATGAATTCTTCAAAAAATCACATGATATAATTAATTTATAAGATGTTGTAAATTGATTAAATTAATTGATATTTGAGAAATATTAATTATTATTTAATTTAATTATTTGGATGCATCTATAAAAGTTATATTTACATGCGTTGGTATACGATATCGAAGTAATTTTAAACGAGTATAAATACAAGATAATTATACGTAGTGATTTATGGAAAACTTTGTCATCTGATAGCATTTAATTTCATCCATACCATGTAAAAAGGTAAGAGTAGAGAGAGGAATATAATTAAGGGAATCAATTAGGGAAGTTTTAATTAAAGAATGAGAGAGGTTTAATTCTTTTATTTAGGAGGAGTTCAGACGTATATCACGTACTTGGTTATTTCCGCTGTGTGAGTTATGTATATCAGGACAAGTTATTATAACTGTCCAGGTTGATGTACTGATTGTTGTACTCTGATGATTGTAAGTATAAAACAATTATAGGTTCTTTTGTACAAAAATCTGTTATTATATATTATATTTGTTCCGCTGCGTTTGTGAGATTCTGTGTTGTTCTATTCTCTTCTACCTCTTTCTTCTTCTTTACCCTAGTTATTCGCTCTTTTGCACAATTTGGGTTGAACAAGAGTGAATTATTATCAACCCAAAGGGTACGGAATGGCAGGTCGCTACATTTGGTTTATGCTATTAGATTGGTTGAACCGAATCTAGGGCGACGATATAGCAACTCGAATTGCTATTAAACTGTTTATGTTTATTTTAAGCTTATTCCTAGTATTGAATCATATATGTGAGAAATTGGTAAATGGATTGTATTTGGAATTACGTTGTTAAATTTTAACGTAAATTGAATTGGAATTGGATAATAAATGAAAGAGTTTGATTTTTAATGATAATTGGTTGGCAGAATTGATTTTTATTTTGCTACTCGATTAATTTGGACATTATTAAAATGCTGATTGATTTATATTGAAAATTTGACATGTTAACAAACTGTTGTTAAGTGTGGAATTGATTTATATATATGACTGTTATGTAAATGCTTGTAATTTAACTGTGATAGTTAAATTGAATTTAATGGTAATT
This sequence comes from Allium fistulosum, assembly GCA_030737815.1. Lineage (NCBI taxonomy): Eukaryota > Viridiplantae > Streptophyta > Magnoliopsida > Asparagales > Amaryllidaceae > Allium > Allium fistulosum. The sequence continues at coordinate 160,670,930 of CM060905.1, forward strand.
GATAAGTACCATTGGAATTGCCGAGCCTTAGTATAACTTTGGAAAGGTCATGGTTTTTGTTTAACTTCAAATTTTATAATTTTGAGTAGAAGATTTTATTTAATAATTATTATATAAACTATGTTGTTTTAAATTTTTATTTACAAATGTTTTGTAAAAATCATTTATTTAGTAAAGTTAATTGTGTTTTTAAATTAATTGTTTAATTAATTGGTTTATAGATAGTAAATTATTTATTTTTATTAGTTATTTAGAACTAGAAATCTATTTTAGTAATAATATAATTCAAAAGTTGGTTAATTTTATTTAAAGGTTGATTTAGTTTATTTTATTAAATTTTAAAATGTTAAAGGTTAAATGATTATATATTGAAAATGTTTTTAAGAAGAAAAAAAAGTATTTTATATTATGAGATTCTGTGTTGTTTTGTTTTTCTTTCTTTCTACTTTCTTTTTTTCTTAACTATATGCCTTTCCGTGCAATTTGGGATAGATAAGTGTGGTAAATTGTTAGTTTAAAACTGTGCGGAAAAGTTATAACCGTCCATATTCACGTAAATGATTATATTTTATGTCGCTTACATTGTTGTATATTGTTCAGCAATTTATGGGGAGAGGTTGTTATAACTGTCCATGTTGAAATATGTTAGTGTACTTTGATTTATGTATGTATATACTTACATTACAAATTTGTTTTGTGTAAAGATTGTTATACATATTATAGATTATTCGTTCCGTTGTAAGATTCTATGTTTGTTTAGTTCTTCTTGTCTTTTATCTTCTTCCTTTTTCTAACTATCCGCCTTTCCGTTCGATTTGGGCTAGACATGTGTGGTTTATTGTCAGTTTAAATTGTATGAAAAAGTGGGTCGCACCCAATTAGGGTATGTTATCAACTTTCTAGATACCCTCGGATATATTATAAATTATGGATACGGTGGTGCAAGGAAAAAGAGATCTCGATAAGGGTGGGAATACTCGGGGTGATAACATATTCGGTTCTATCTAGGTTAGGGATAGGGATGGTCTTGTGTTGTAGGGGATCCCAGCGAGGTCCTCGATACATTTTTCTATATGTGTACCGTGATAGGTGGTACCTCAGTGCCTAGTCATTGTATGGAATCCATTCTCCAATAAGCGCCGTACGGTTTTGATTGTGCCCAACTATGCTGAAACGTGAGATGCAAGCATTTCAGCTATTTTCTAATTTACTTTCTATAGACACTATTATAATATCAGATGATTTTGATATAAAATGTTTTAGTTATCGTAAGGGAAAAACCCGTCGTGTTTATGTATGATGTGGTCTTACGAGATACCTTTGGTTTCAAAGGATTCTTATAAAAGTTAATAATTCAAATTGAGTGTATTTTCTGACGCTGGTTTTCCAGACTGACTCTGGTGTTATTGTATTATAATGCTTGGGTCAGACCGAGTATTACAGATTCAGGATAGGATGTTATGGAGCTCAGGAGACGAGCTGGATGACAGAGACGTATTTCCACACTTGACTTATATTTCCGCTGTATGAGGACAAGTTATTATAACTGTCCAGATTTGATGTATCGATTATTGTACTCTGATAATGGTATGCATATTAACAGTACAGTTCTTGTATTTAAAATCTGTTATTATATATTATATTTTGTTCCGTTGCAATTGTGAGATTCTGTGTTGTTGTTCCATTTTCTTCCACCTCTTTCTTTTTTACCCCTAGCAATCGGCATTTCTGGCCTTGAATATTCGGCATGTTATACAGTGAACGTATTGATGTCGTAATTGGAGATTTTTAGAGGCAGCTATTAATTAAAAGATTGGACCGGATCGCAAATAAAAATCAAGTGTGTAAAATCTCATTCTTTTTGGATTGCTGGATTTAATTTTAAATAGTTAAAATTAATTATTGAATGATGGTTGAATTTATCAATTATCATATGTTGAATGTTATATATATATATAGTAGTACAAATATGAGTAGTTGGATTGATATTCCCGCATATTTTAGCGGATGAGACCCTATGCGCCCCGCATAATAGCGGATGACCCTATATACCACGATATCCCCCTCGAAGTGGGATTGGTATTTTTTATGTTGTATTAACATCTGTGGATGCAGGAAAACATGTTGGAGGGATCCAACTGGATTCCTCAAAAATGTTGAATTTAATTTCATATATGGTGATATATAATATGTTTGAGTAATCTATATAGATTATTGTTGTGATTGAACAATTGGATGCTAAAGTAGCACTGGCCTGAATTTTGGTATTTTTAAATACCATAATATTATTTTTGGAATTCGAAGGAATTTAAAAGGAGATTTTGGATATAAAAATATTTATATCGAAGTTTAGATTACTTTAAAACAAATTGATTTGGATATATAACATCACAACAATAATCTATAACAGATTATTCTAACACATCATATATTATTTTATATGAAAAACAATCAATATAAATTTTGAGGAATCCAATTGGATCCCTCTAACCTATTTCCCACAATGTCACGACCCACTTTTCCGTACAGTTTTAAGCTGACAATTTACTACACTTATCCAGCCCAAATTGCACGGAAAGGCGAATAGTTAAGAAAAAAGAAAGTAGAAAGAAGATAGATAGAAGATAGAAAGAAAAACAAAACAACACAGAATCTCACAGCGGAACGAATAATCTATAATATATAACAATCTTTACACAAAAGACAAAACTATAACGTATAATATACAGACATCAATCAAAGTATACTAACCTATTCAGCACGGACAGTTATAACACCCTGTCCTCACAATTGCTGACAAACACAACTATAATGCAATGGAAATATAATCATCTACGTGAATACGTCTCTGGGCCTCCAGCTCCTTTCCTGAAGCTCTAAATATCCAAGTAAACCTGGAAACTATGCTCGGTCTGACCCGAGCATTTTGGAAAAACCACGCCAATCTGGTAAAACCAACGTGAGAATTTATATCACAATCAACTTGATTCTCAAAGTTTAGTAACCTTTTCAAAATCAAAGGTATCTCATAAGACCTTACCGCAAATAAGCACGGACGGGTTTTAACTTTACGATAACCAAGATTCTTTTATAGAAAATCATCTGATATTATAATAGTGTCTAATCGCCAAAGTAATAATAACAAGTAGCAGTGATGCATGTGCTGTGTACATCACAACGATACTAAGTATATAAACGAAAATCGATAAGGCTCGTTCGCTAATTGTGTAGGGTTTCCACGGAGGTACCCTCGGTACTTGGAGAACGGTCCTCCTGCACAAGGATCAGAGTTATCCTTCCGAAGCATCATACCCGTCTAGCTAGGGTATCATAGGAAAAACATAACTGGTCTTGCTAAGACCGAGTGCATCGCTCCGGCATGTCAAAACAACTGAAAGTATCTGTATTGCTAGAAAGGAGTCGATCACACCCTATGGGTTTGCCAACCCTACTGGTCATGCCTCCTATCTCTGGATTTAATCATTTCTGCTAATGAGGCTACGTCAGGCGTTCCAGCTTACACACCGCTCCAAAAATAGATCACGGAATCCTATATGGATTCCCACACCACAATGGCCTCGGAATCATATACTGGTTCCTACATCTCAACAGATCTTGGAATTTCACATAGATTCCCACACTACAACGAGTCACGGAACCACATATGGATTTTAATATCCCAAAATACAACGCATCTCCTCCATTTAACCATATATGGTTTCGGAGTAGGTCCTAGGTTCCGAGTCATCTCTTACGAGTACACTCTCCATTTCCTGGGTGCTCCAAAAACCATTCGTCGATTTTCGGAATGCTCAAGACCGGTTATTTTGGAAATAATCAAACAATACATAAGATCGGAGATCACCCCCTAACTGTTTAAGTGGACGGATCTCCTTATCATTTGTCCTAGAAGATCCACAAGTTTATATGTACGGTATAGTAACAAGATGGTAATCGTACAATATAATTCTCGCATTTCCCCTAGATATTTCCAGAGCTAAAATCCTTCGGTGTTAAGTAGAGAATAATCTCGTACCACCAGAATTAAGAAGGATTACATATTTAGGTCAAGATTTGATAGCCGATTATTTAACTATCAAATAAACAAACATTCAAACAAAGATTTCATTTTCCACTGAAATCACTAAGCCTTATTTAATTTAATTTCAATAAATTAAATTTCTTTATCAAAAACAGTCATATACTAATCTCACTGGAATAAGTATTTTCACAAACTATTACTTTCAAAAATATTCGCAAACTTTTTAAAATAAATATGGAAAGCACCATTCGGTATCGACCATGGATCGAAGCTCGATGATTACGTCTCTATCCCAGAGAAATCCAAACTTAACTTAGGCAATCTCTGCCTCCCGATTTATGTCATGCAATCAATCATAGATCGCAGTTTGCACAATGGTTACGTCGCTATCCCAGCGAAAACATCCCAAACTATCTCTGCCCTCGAATTACGCTATGAAATTATACCATTACTTTCCAAAATATTTTATTTCAATAAATCATCTCAAATAATACTTATAAAGTTTCTATAATAATTTCCAAGTTTAATGTAGGAAAATACTCTTTAATAAATCTCAAACCATTTGCAAAACTTTCCTTTTTAAATTCTTCATTTAAAACCAATTCTTTAGAACACAAACATTATTTAATTATAGTAAAATAAGCTTTTAATATTATAAAAATAACTTTAAATATTTTAAATTAATTAACTTCAAACAATATTAATATAATATATTATTTTTAAAATAGTATTAATACTTTAACAAATTATCCTTAAAATAATAACATTAAAATACTAATTAACTCTTAAATAGTAATTAACTTAATTTTAAACCAAATTATTATAAAATAACTTTAATTAATAATTAAAGTATAATTTAAAAACATTTAGGTAAATAAATAACCTTGAAAACAATAATTAAATATTAATAATAACTTTTAAGAATCATAAACAATTAACTTTAAAATCATTAATAAAACAATTATTAATTATCTTTTAAAAACAAATAATAATTATATTTAATAACCTTGTACATAAATAATAATTATTCTTCAAATAATTCTTTGATTCAAAAATCAACTTTGGAAAGAGGCTTAGCAGCTTCAATGGGACTTAAATCGAGTCACCATTTATTCCATTAAGTATCCAAGTTATAATTCAGGTATTTACATAACATCATATATGTGAATTAAATCAATAATTAACAAGCAATTATTAATACCACATTTATCCAATATTAGTCCATTAGAATGTAATTAAGTGTCCACACTAATGTAATAGCAGAACACGGGATTTATTTCTGCTAAATAAATGTCCAAATTAACTTATCCAATTAATAATAGCAGAACGGTGATTTATTCTGCTAAACAGGGTCCAATTAATTTAATTAGCGGAACAGTGATTTATTTCCACTAACAAATGTCCAATTAACCACTTTCAATTAAATTCAACTCAAAAGTATTTATTTGGCCAAATAATCATCCACAATTAATTTATATATAAGCTTAAGTGATGTTATTGATTAAAATAACATAATTAAACTCTGTCCGTTTAATCTGTCATAATTTTATACATATCCCAAAGCTATCATCAGTTTTCACCAAAACTCTTTACTCGTCCATACGAGTACAGTGCAAAAATTCGCGCATAAAATGGATGTCATATGAGCAAGTTAGGATGGTTTGAACCTACCACATACATTTAACAATTTAATTGATATGTATTTAAAAATTTCTCACAAATTGGGATCGGCCCGATTGCTCTCAGATCCAACCCGATCATTCCCCTGCCAATAATTCCTCCTACCTAGGACGTGAATGCAAATTTATGAACAACGAAGAGTGCCTCTTCCTTCTTTTTTTTTCCTAGCCTGCACTTTTTTTTTAAACGGCCGAGCCCACGCATATACCAACCCGCATCTAAAAAAGGAGCAGGACCTTCTTCTTCCCTCCCTTTCTTTTTTTTCCACCCCTACCAATTTCTCTTTTTTTTCTTCTTTTTTTTCCTTTTTTTTTACTTACACGTCATCTCCTCCAGTGGCGTAGCCAGGATTTTATCCTGGACGGGGCACAATTTGAAACGTCAGGGGTTCGGAGGCGATAGCCCTCGTAATTTTTTTTATTACAATTATTCAATATTGGTTTCAGTATTGCAAGAAAGTTGAGCAATGATTTCAGTATTGCAAAAACAATTCAAAATATCATATTCATTAAGGCTTTGCATTTTGGAACATAATATTATTAATTAATCTAAGCATAACTTAAATTAAACACTCCATATTCATTAAAACCAGTGAATAAATTAGACAAATCAGTGAAACCGGAGAAGATGCATTCAATAAACAAATTAGGCATTAGAAACATTCAATAAACAAATTCTCAAGCATCAGTAAACTTAACCATTCATAAGCATTAAGTAAAAAAAATAGACAAAATTAATGAGTAAATCAAAATTTGAAGGGATTAGGGTTTAAAAAAAATTGCTTTCCTGGGAGGGTCACGTGACCCCCCCAAGATCAATGTGGCTCCGCCACTGATCTCCTCCTTCTTGCTTCGCCCGGCCTCTACTTGCCTCCCCATCCTCATCACATGCGTGCCTGCTCCTACTCTTCCCTTTTATGCATGCATACACACAGAGCCGGTTCTAGCCTATGGGTTGCCCTAGGCGAACACAATTTTTATTGTCTTTTACATGAGAAAAAAATAAAAACTGACATTATAACATTGTAAATATTTTTCATTAATTTCACATAATAACAAAGATTTCCAATTCAATGGAACAAATGAAGTTTTAACGCCGCACATAATTTATAAGAATATATTTCATTTGATATACATAATAAAAATATCAACCATTAAATTTAACAAAAATGAATTCAAATATTTTTTTCCTAATAAAATATAATCATCAATCTAATAAATATTAATCTAAATAATCAACAAATCGGTGTATAATTGCATTGCAATTGAATAAGTCAGGCAAAGCAATGCAATGCTTTTGATATTGATCAATTATCATTTATCATCAACCTAAATCTAACATAACAAGTATTAATCAAAAATTCAAAATAGCAAACACAATAAACTAGTAATTATGGGGAATACTATTACTGTCATACATGTTTCTGTTACTGTCATATATTATATATGTTTCTTTTACTAGCAAACACATTTATGTAATTACTAATTACTAATGTAAAACTAGGAAAATGCCTGTTAACTTTTAGTCACAGAAATACAAACGCGGTTATTTATATCAAAAAAAATGTTAGGATGTGCACAGGTTAGTAAAGAAAAAATGCTTTAAGTTTATGAAATATGTTGTCTGGCTTATTAATAAAAATGGTCTTTCCACATTCATCTGTGACACATTTGGTCCAAAATTATTGTATATCAAACCCAAATAAAGGGTATATTGGCAGGATATTTTCACTGAAAAATAAATTCAAGGATCACAGCTCACAAGCCATCCGCAAATTGAAAATTATCTCTGAAGCTGGTCAAGCTTATGCGGCCCATTTAATACTAGATTGGGTTGATTACCAAAAATTAACGGTTAAATTATTAATTACCTTCTAATCAAATTGTTTCAGGCAGGAGGTTCACACGCGTTGTTGCCTGTTGCAGCCTGCAGGCTTGGAGAGTTGCAGCCTATTGAATTTAGAGAACTTGGAGATGTAACATATGTTGGAGATTGCTGTGCCGGAGGAGAGTTAGCAACCAAAGAGAGTCGGTGATGTTAGAGACCGCCGTCGTCGCAGAGGAGAAAGAGTGAAAGAGTCGCGCGCGCACAGAGGAGAATCGGAGAAGGAGGCAACGCGATTTGAGATTTTGAGGATTTGGGTTTTTTTTTCTCGGATCTATTACCCCATGAAAGGGGTTGCCCTATTCAGTGGCCTATTGGGGCTTGTCCAAGAACCGGCTCTGCATACACACCACCATGCGCACACACATAGACGTGTATACACACCTGCACTTATATACATACCCTCGTATACACGAAAACTTGCCCCAGCCTCCATGCAAACAACGTCCTCTGCCAATATTCTCCCCCAGCACTGATTCACATCACACGGAACTATATATACACGTCACTTAGCCCCTCCTCAAAACTCGCACCCTCTTCCACTCGACTCCTCCTCAGTATCATCACCAACCGAGCTGCATTTCTCAAACAAATCACCCAGCATACATACCCACAGCAACAGCCCAAGACACGCACGCGGCCAAACACTCACAAACATGAACACACACACTTGCACTCGTTTACACAAGGAGCAGCAAGCTCGGTTTGCAGAGAATAACAAATAGAATTTTGTGCATATATATTTATGTTTGAAAAAAATAAGGAAGAAAAGTTGCTGTTTATTTTTAGTAGAAAGAAAATGAAAAGGAGATGTGTCCGTATGTTTAAGAGAGAAAGGAATGAGCTTGTTGTTGCCTTTTTATGTTCAAGCTTCTTTTTTTTCTCATGAACAGAGAATATATTTGAGGTGAGTTTGAAATACAAGAAGATGAAAGATGAAAGGGAAAAAAAGAGTGGATGTGTTTTGTTTTTGCAGAGAAAGGAAAAAGGAAGTAGAAGAAACGTGTTGTCCATTTGCATTTGCAGTGAAAAAATAAAAATAAAAATGAAACGAAGATCTCCTCATATATAAAATGAACACATATTATTCTAAGTCCAAGGTACAGAACAAGCATTTGATGCATAGACACCAATTTTCTTAGCAGAGTACAAGCAAGATTTGAACGAACGAAAAAGAATATGATCAGACTGATTTATATTTTATTTTAAAAGTTTTAGGAACGACCCTACACCATGTTCTGTTCGCGTATGGACCGTGAACGACCGAAATAAAAATACGATCACGCTCAACAGCGTAAGACGATCACAAAACAGTAAAAAAATAAACTGTTTAACTTATTCTGTTAAATTTCAAAAGTACTGATGTTTGGCGCAAAACGCGTCAGACGAATATATTTTTACTTTTCAAATTAAAAAGTTATTAAAAAATTCTATAAATTAAATAAAAATGACGTCATCAAAAATCAGATCTAAATTTGAAACGTATATTTTATTATAATTTAATTCAAATCTGAATATTTAAATAAATTAAATATTCAAATTTGATGACCCAAAAATACGGGTCGTTATACTCTTCCCCCCTAAAAAGAATTTCGTTTTCGAAATTCCAGCCAAGAACACTCAATATTATTCACAAACCCGCAGGATGTCCATAGATCATACATATACAGAATTCTGATTCGATCACTACTCAAATACATGACTCCACTTCAAAACCAGTATCGTTCACCCGATTTACTAGTGCGGACCGTGATCAAACTCCTTGATTAGGAACCCCTGCTCTCCTTACATAGCCATAGCTATAATAGAAAACCTTGGTTCTGTATCAAGGACCCTCATCAGGTGCTCGCCGTCAAAAATCGAATAATAAATACTTATTTGGAACGGTGTGGGACATCTCAGAGCCTTGTACTCGAATATTAGATCAAAACTATATGGAAGAGAAATGATCGACATCCATCCTATGTACCTATTCAATTGGTTATTCTAATACCAATTCTATTCCCATTAAAATATTTATGAAAAACAATTCATAATACTCCATTGGATTTGTAAAACATATAAAACATTCTACCACATTACAAAGGTATACACATCTATTAAATTCAAACCTTTATTTTTAATTCATATAAGAATTTTAAACACCCGGTTTCTATTCAAAACACTTTTTGAAACGACACCATATACTTTGGGAACTTAAAGGTCAAATACTTGGATATTTATTCTCAAAAATTTTTGAAATGATATTATAAATATTTAATCCATAACAAATAAATATATGAATGATCTAATTGATTGTTCACAAACTGCTTTCATTAAAGGGAGAAATATCACTAATGGGGTGGCTGTTGTTCAAGAATATATTAATCACTATTGTAAGAATAATATTACTTGTGCTATCTTAAAACTAGATTTCGCTAAAGCTTTTGATTCCGTAGATTGAGATTTTTTAATAGATATTTTTCATGCCAGAGGTTTTAGTCATAAATGGATTAGCTGGATCATGAATTTGCTTAAAACTGGAAACTCTAGTATTATGGTTAATGGTATTTTAGGTAACAAAATTCAATCTAAGAGAGGTTTAAGGCAAGGAGATCCTCTATCGCCTCTGCTTTTTAACTTAGCTGCTGACGTTTTTGCTAAGATAATTAAAAATGCAGTTGATAATGGATCTTTGGGAGATATAGGTAATGATATATCGCGTAATGGTATATCAGTCCTTCAATTTGCCGATGATACATTGCTATTTTCTTCTCATTTACCTAAACATATCATTTCTCTTAAGTTTATTCTTTATAGTTTTGAACTTCTATCAGGTTTGAAAATAAACTTCGATAAGAGTTCAGTTTTAGTTTTAAATGATTACGAAAATATTGAAAACTTAGTCGCTAATACTCTAAATTGCAAGACTATGATTTTTCCTTTTGATTATCTCGGTTTTGTGATTAGACCTACTAAACTCAAACATGACGATTGGCTTATAATCATTGACAAAATCAAAAATAAAATATCTAATTGGAATGGGAGATTATTATCTAGAGCAGGTAGATTGGTTTTAATAAATTCTGTTTTATCTGCCCTCCCGATATATTGGATGTCCATGCATTTATTTCCAGTTTGGGTAATTGATAAAATAGACGAGATTAGATGAGATTTCTTATGGAGTGGGGATAATACTAATAATAGCATTAAATGTTTAGTAAATTGGGAAACGGTTTGTAAAGCTAAAAAGGAAGGTGGCTTAGGAGTAATTAATTTGCGTACCATGAATTTATCTTTATTAGGTAAATGGTTATGGAAGTTTAATGATAATAATGATAATGCTACTTGGAAAGAGATCATTATAAAATATTACTATAATGGTTGCATTAACTCATATCAAATTATTTCTCCTATCAATCAAAATATTTCTAATTTTTGGAAATCCATTTTGAAATGTCAAGATATTTTTAACCTAGGTCTTAATACGATAGTTCATTCTGGTAACTGTACTTCTTTTTGGCATGACCGTTGGATTTCGGTTTTACCTCTTAAGATAGAATTGAAAGAGCTTTATGAAATATGTAATTTTAAATATGCTTTAATTAGTGAGGTCTTTTCTCCTGAAAATGACCCCCTTTGGAATTTTAGTTTTAACAGAATTCTAGTAGGATCAACTCTTAGGCAACTTTCATTGCTTTATGCTAAATTAAATCTTTATAATATTGATAATGACAATGATATTATTAGTTGGGAATGTGATAAGAGTAAGAAATTTACATCAAACTCTTTTTATAAATTTATTAATTTTTCGGGTACAACAAACATCTCTTTTAATTTTATCTGGAAAGCAAATGCTCCTCCTAAATCCAAAATTCATATGTGGTTAATACTTCATGGAAAAATTAATACTATTGAATTTTTAAAGAGAAAAAACATTCAAAATGATAACAAATGTTATTTTTGTCATATTTTTTCTAAAGATATTAAACACATTTACTATGATTGCATGGTTTCTTATTACATCTTAAACAAAGCTCTAAAAAAATTTAATTTTAATATAGTTACAAAAATTACTGACTGTGATTTCTACTGGAGTAATTTTAGATTTAGGTCCAAAAAGAATATTAGATTTTTACTAGATACTTTAATCACTATTATACGTTGGTATATTTAGTTTGAAAGAAATCAAAGAATTTTTAATAACAATAATAGTCATGTTAATAAATTGATATATACAATTTCCTCTTTTTGTTTTAATTGGATTTCTAATCCTAAATATAAATTAACTAAAAATAATTTTTTTAAAGGGTACCTTAATAAAGTTAATTACAATATTAATTCATTTAAACTTAATAATAATATTTTTAACATTAAAAATAATAGTATTATTATTTATCCAAACTTTTATAATGATTTCGATGTTAACCATAATTTCCCTAGGATCAGAGGTTCTTAAATATTCTTTAAATTTTTGGAGTCCAATTTCTGTACTTATTTTTGTTTAGATAGTTAGCCTTTCTTAGACAACTTATTTTCTTCCTCTTTCATACATATATATGTATATTAATTACCAAATATACATATATATGTATCAATCTTACTTTATTCCTAGTCATTTTTTAGTCGCAGTTTCAGGAGATAGGGAATTAGGTTCACTTCGTAGGTTCTCAGGACTTCAGATTGCAGGGCTGTGGATTGCAGAGAGGGCGTCAACGCAGATTTTTCCTATCAGATACCCTGATTGATCCACCGCAGATGCAGGATTGCAGGATCTTGGATTGCAGAGAGACCATCAGAGCAGATTTTCCTCTTAGATACACTAGCAAAGCCATCTCATTTATAGGGCTCCTTCATCTTCATTATGGTGTTTCTATTATCTTGTGGATCTATATTCATGGTTGGCATTTTCTCATTGTAGCATGGATGACTTCTCAGCTTGTGATGATTTCTTGTATTTTGGTTGATCTTTAGTTTTTTAAGTACTCCAAACACTTTAATATTGGGCGGTGGCCGTGTCGGAGCTCGATATTAGGGTGAGATGGGTGGTGGCTTTGCCGGAACTCATCATTGGGGTACCTTTTATTTTTGTTTCTTATTTCTAGCTTTTGTTACCTGCCAGGCATGTTGGTAGCACCTTCTCTTTGTGATATATACATAGCTATATGTGTGCTCTCCTCTATTTTATAGAGGATCACACATTTCTCTCAAAAAAAATAGATAGCTCGAGTAACCCAAAATTATACCAAGGATCTAGGTACTACCAACAGTATTACATCCTCCCTTACAAGAAGAATAATACTCAAGAGAAACGTTTACTTTTTGAATGCATCTCTTACCCATTTTAGTTATTTTCGAGCCACTTGAACTAGTCAACTAAAATCGCTTCTTTCTTCCAAACCCATTTTGAAACAATATCATAAGTATATTTCAAGCAAAATATTTCAACGAAATATCTAATTCCAATTTGCTTTGGATTCGTTCGGATTCGAACTCGTCCCAACCGTACAATGACAAAGAGAATAATTTACAAAGTGCACAATACCGTTCGCCTCAGTAAACATCCGATCATCACTTAGAAGATTATTCTGATCATCACAAAACAAATCGGGACTCATTTCCCGAACCAATCCAAAGAAATGCCCATTTTTCCACCAAATTTCTTTTTCAAAGATATTTATCCTTAAATATACTTCTAAGAAACTCTTCCAAAATATTAGTACACCAAAAACCCTTTAAGGCCCAAAGCTATCTCAAATAAAATTATTATTTCCTTTCTTCAAAATCATTTTAAATAATAATATACATTTTTTACTTTATAGCAAATCCAACCATACTTTTGAAATTGAATCAAAAATTGTTCTATTTAAACAATTATATAGCAAGGCCCTAATAGTAACAATCCCTTATTAAGAAACTCGGAAATATTCTCAATACTATTATTAACCCTTTAAACCTTGAAAACCATTTTGCCAAAATCACCAAGATTTAAATTCTCAAATTCCTTTTCTTTATAAGGCACATTTTTAATAAACTAAATTTATAAGTTATTTCCGCTTAAAGGAAATCATTCCTAAATATTTTTATTGCAAAAATATTCTAGCTTCCTTAATATAATTCATTTTTAATAGACTTCTCTTATAAAAGCCTAATTAACCACAACCAACATTTATATTCAAATCATTTCCAAATATTCCAAATTCCCTTAATAAAACAAAATTTATTAAAACTTAAAATTTATCAAATCAATCTTTATATTCCTAAAATATTCCTTTTCGAATATTCAAAATTTTCTTTTAAATAAATAACCATTAGAAATCAAATTTTTAACCCAACATTACCAACGAACGCCTTATGTTCAAATCGTGAAACTTAATTCACAAGGTATTCTTTTTAATGTTCCCAAGATTCCTATTACCCAATCCAGATTTCGAAAGGAAGATTCAAGATAGATTTATGGAAAATAGTCAATGCTCAGAAATGGACGAGCATGACCGTTCAAATCCTAGATGATAGTGATGGGATACTATCACCCCTATAAACCAAACACAACCAAGAATAACTATGGAAATTTTCTTTTATATATAAAATATATTTCCAGGTAAAGTTATTTCATTTACCCATTTTGAAACAATACTATGTCAATTGGTCTTGTCCGAGTGTTTATGAAATCCCTATCGATAACGTTGGCCAAACGCATCGACCAGAATTCTTAAGCCACCCAACAGAACAAACAACACAATACAAAACATTTGTATATCACTAACAAATACGAGTTCTCATCATACACACACACACACACTCTCACTCAATGTCACGACCAACTTTTCCGTATAGTTTTAAACTGACAATTAAGTGTAGAATATTGTGGTATAATCAGTTAGTAAGTTTGAGGTGTCTAAAAATTATGACATATGAAAACGAATAAAATTTAATTACGTTATTTTAAATAATAACGTCGTTGAAATTTATATACGTTAATTTTTAATGTTTATGTGGCCAAATAAAATACTGTTGAGTTAAATTGAATTGAAAGAGGTAAATTGGACGTCTATTTAGCATAATAAAACACCGTTCCGCTAATTGATTTTATTGGACATTATTTAGCGAAAATAAATCACTGTTCCGCTAATTAAATATAACTTGTCCTGATTGATTTATTGATTGTTGTACTATGATGATTGTAATTATAAAATAGTTACAGGTTCTTTTGTACAAAAATTTGTTATTATATATTATATTTTGTTCCGCTGCGTTTGTGAGATTCTGTGTTGTTGTTCAATTCTCTTTTACCTCTTTCTTCTTCTTTACCCTAGTTATTCACTCTTACGCACAATTTGGGTTGAACAAGAGTGAATTATTATCAACCCAAAGGGTACGGAACGGCGGGTCGCTACATTTGGTATCAGAGCGAGGAGGAGAAGCAGCAAGGCTAAGTGGGTCGCACCCAATTAGGGTATGTTATCACCTTTCTAGATACCCTCGGATATATTATAAAATATGGATACGGTGGTGCATGGAAAAAGAGCTCTCGATAAGGGTGGGAACACCCGAGGTGATAACATATTCGGTTCTATCCAGGTTAGGGATAGGGCCGGTCTTGTGTTGTAGGGGATCCCGGCGAGGTCCTCGGTACATTTTTCTAGATGTGTACTGTGATAGGTGGTACCCCAGTGCCTAGTCATTGTATGGAATCCATTCTCCAATAAGCGCCGTACGGTTTTGATTGTGCCCAACTATGCTGAAACGTGAGATGCAAGCATTTCAACTATTTTCTAATTTACTTTGTATAGACACTATTATAATATCAGATGATTCTGATATAAAATGTTTTAGTTATCGTAAGGGAAAACCCCATCGTGTTTATGTGTGACGTGGTCTTACGAGATACCTTTGGTTTCAAAGGATTTTGAAAAAAGTTAATAATTCAAATTGAGTGTGTTTTCTCACGCTGGTTATCCAACTGACTCGGGTGTTATTATATTATAATGCTCGGGTCAGACTGAGTATTACGGATTCGGGATAGGATGCTATGGAGTTTAGGAGACGAGCTGGATGACAGAGATGTATTTCCGTACTTGACTTATATTTTCGTTGTATGAGGACAAGTTATTATAACTGTCCAGATTTGATGTATTGATTGTTGTACTCTTAATAATGGTATGTATATTAACAATATAGTTCTTGTATTTAAAATCTGTTATTATATATTATATTTTGTTTCGCTGCGATTGAGATTATGTGTTGTTGTTCTATTTTCTTCTACCTCTTTCTTCTTTACCCCTAGCAATCGGTATTTCCGACACTTGAATATTCGGCATGTTATACAGTGAACGTATTGATGTCGATTTTCCAAGGTCGAAAATACCGGGTCGCTGCACTTGGTAGGTCGCAATCCAAGTGTAGCGACCCGAAATTTTCGACTCTCGAAAATCAACATTTATACGTTCACTATAAACATGCCGTAAGTGTTAGAAATACCGATTGCTAGGGGTAAAGAGAAAAAGGTAGAAGAAGAAATAGAAAACAACATAGAATCTCACAATCGTAGCGGAACCAAATATAATATATAAAACATATTTAAATCAAGAACTGAAACTTTTTATACTTACAATCATCATAGTACAACAATCAATACATCAATCTGGACAATTATAATAACTTTTCCTCATACAACGGAAATATAACGAAGTACAGAAATACGTCTTTGTCATCCAGCTCGTCTCCTAAGCTCCACAGCATCCTATCCTGAATCTATGATACTCGGTCTGACCCGAGCATTATAATGAAATAACACCCAAGTCAGTCTGGAAAACCAACGTGAGAAAACACACTCAATTTGAATCATTAAAGTTATCAGAATCCTTTGAAAAACAAAGGTATCTCGTAAGACCACGTCACACATAAACACGAAGGGTTTTTTTCCTTACGATAACCAAAACATTTTTATCAAAATCGTCTAATATTATAATAGTGTCTAAACAAGGTAAATAGAAAATAGCTGAAATGCTTGTATCTCACGATTCAGCATAGTTGGGCACAATCAAAACCGTATGGCGCTTATTGGAGAATGGATTCCATACAATGACTAGGCAACTAGGGTACCGCCCACCACAGTACACCTCTAGAAAAATGTACCGAGGACCTCACCGGGATCCCCCACAACACAAGACCGGTCCTATCCCTAACCTGGATAAAACTGAATATGTTATCACCTCGGGTGTTCCCACCCTTATCGAGAGCTCTTTTTCCATGCACCACCATATCCATAATTTATAATATATCCGAGGGTATCTAGAAAGGTGATAACATACCCTAATTGGGAGCGATCCACTTAGCCTTGTTGCACCTCCCCTGATTTTCAGTCATTCCGGTTGATGAGGCTTGAGGCTACGATTACCTTTCAAGAACAATTTCACTTAGAATGCTCGTCGTCCTCAAATGACAATGTTCAAATAGCATTCGTCCATACAAGTTGTCCTGGGTCTAGACAAATCGAACCACCGTCTTCACTATCTTCACAATATCCATTCTTAACACTCAAATTGGATCAAAGTGGTTTTCAGATAATTAAATATGATCCCGGTCTCTCCAAAACGATCAATGAAATTGGCCAATATTTGATAGTCGGTTATTCAAGTGTAGCGACCCTGGATTTTTGACCCTCGAAAATCGACATCAATACGTTCACTGTATAACATGCCGAATATTCAAGTGTTGGAAATACCGATTGCTAGGGGTAAATAAAAAAAGGCAGAATTAGAAACAAAAAACAACAACTCAGAATCACACAATCGCAGCAGAACCAAATATAATATATAATAACAGATTTTAAATACAAGAACTGTAGCTGTTTTATACTTACAATCATCAGAATATAACAATCTATACAGTTATAATAACTTGTTCTCATACAGCGGAAATATAAACCAAGTACGGGAATACATCTTTGTCATCCAGCTCGTCTCCTGAGCTCCACAGCATCCAATCCTGAATCTATGATACTCGGTCTGACTGGAGCATTATATTAAAATAACACCCGAGTCAGTCTGGAAAACCAGCGTGAGAAAACACACTCAATTTGAATCATTAAAGTTATCAAAATCCTTTGAAAAACAAAGGTATCTTGTAAGACGACGTCACACATAAACACGATGGGTTTTTTCCTTACGATAACCAAAACATTTTTATCAAAATCGTCAGATATTATAATAGTGTCTAAACAAAGTAAATAGAAAATAGCTGAAATGCTTGCATCTCACGTTTCAGCATAGTTGGGCATAATCAAAACCGTACGCCGCTTATTGGAGAATGTATTCCATATAATGACTAGGCACTGGGATACCACCTATCACGGTACACATCTAGAAAAATGTACCGAGGACCTCGCCGGGATCCCCTACAACACAAGACCGGCCATATCCCTAACAGGATAGGATGCTATGGAGCTCAAGAGACGAGCTGGATGATAGAGACGTATTTCCATACTTGACTTATATTTCCACTGTATGAGGACAAGTTATTATAACTGTCCAGATTTGATGTATTGATTGTTGTACTCTGATAATGGTATGTAACTTTTCCGGTTATTCATCGAACTTGCCATACAGAGATATCTAGCGTGAATCGAGTATAGTTTATGAATGTTGAATAATTATCCAAATAACATGCGGTGGTATGGGATGCCATTATGTTATTTGTTTGATTACTCATTATAATAAATGCCACTCAAATGGGGATTACACTCATGTATATATGTGATACTCGGTGAGGAGTATTGTATTGTTTGATGTTGGCTTATGAGAGTCACATGTCGGCCTATTATTAGAGATATGCTTAGCTATAGGGTATGAGTACTATATGACCATCCACACTGTGTTCAGCTTCCTTTATTTTTCGAGAGTGAATAAGATTGGCCAATATCTACCCTAGCGGCCTAATCGTGGGTCGTGCCCCAGATCCATGACACCGTAGTTATATGTCCCTTCGATGCTCATCATGGTATTGGTAGTAGCAGATAGGTTGTTGCCTATAGCCCCTTGTGTTGCTTAAGCCAGCAGTCTGTTACCATTAGGGGCAAAGCAGGGTCATGACCGAGGGTATGCATAGACAATCACTAGTGGATGGAGTCACAATGTCCGTCGAGGTAACTAAAGACTATAGGAACAGACGGTAATATGTGGGAGGCGAGTACTCCTACGTTTCTGAAGCATGTTGTACTATCAGTCTCCTTTTCTGGTTTGGGGTTTTTTCTATGTTATGGATTGACATATATATCTCATTCCTATAACGAGTTGACTAGGCTAAAGACTAGTTGAGTCTAAAGTTTAGTCGATCCCTGTATATCCATACTCTGATGATTTAGTATTTTTGAGATAGGCTAACTTTGTTGTTGGTGCTTTGGTTTGTGAATGATTTAAATTTATAATTTGTGAGACTTTGGATATGGTTTGGAGAATTTGATAGGCTATCTCACATTATATATATTGATTTGATGATGATTTCTGAATATGGATGATTCGCCCATTTGACATTGATTTCATGATTTCTGAGTGCCATTCTTTATATGGGTGATGACACTTTATTATGTGAATTGTAATGGTTGTTACCTTGAGATATTTGAACTTGTTAATGTAATCGTTATTATTAATATTAAACCTTCCGTTGATTCTACATATTTCATATCACCCATCATTGTAGACATACTCTAACCCGTATGTTATTTAAGATACTCGGGTCAGTCCGAAACATTTCAGGTACAGGGACGTTGGGACCAGTTTGTATTATTTGGGCATAGAGGAGATTAGTTATTCAGTATTGTTGTATATTAACTTGTATTGTATGGACTCATGTATGTATAAGACTCTGTAATGTATATTATACTTTGTATATTGTATATTATATATTATTGCTACAAGTGACTCTGTGATTTCTGTTATTTACTGTATATTACGTATTGTTCTATCCTGGAGGAACATGTGTTTATTGCTTTGTGTCAATACCGTGTACGTTTGTTCGTGAGTTATATACGATGTTTAAATACATACCAGTGTTAGCCAAAGGAAATATTCACATATGTACTCCATATTGCCTTATTCTCCGAATTATCCAACAGTATTACTCTGCAACACTCTTAGATGGTATGGGTATAGAGGTAGGGGTGTTCAATTTGTGTATGCAGTTTCAGGTCTAAGTGTGTGTGCCTGGTTTTGTATTTGAGTGTGTTCTACTATTGCGTGTATGTGTATGTGATATATATAGGTGGGTGTGTTATTATAGTGTGTGAGTGTTCAAGATAGTGTGTAAATGTATGTGAGTTCATGTGTGTGCACTTGTATATGTGAGTCTGCACCTCCTTATGCTTCATGCTAGGCTGTTGTACATGTTTTGAGTATTTGACCCAGTATTTCTGTGCATTTTCCCTGATTTTGGTTTTGTTAACTTAACTATTTTGTTGTTGCATTTGATGTTGCATTATATCTTGTTGTGATTCACTGTATTTTCATTTCTTGCATGTGTGTGCACAACCCTATATGCGTGATAGCATTAGTAACTTATAATTAAGATATATATAATTACATTTAAAATAAACGAAAACAAATATACCTAAACTCTAATATATACTTACTAGATATTATATATATATGTGTGTGTGTGTGTAAATTTAAGATTAATAAATTAATTAAGTGAATTTAGTTGCATTATTTAAATGGTCTTTAATTGTCATTTTATAGAGGTATGAAATTTTAATATATATAATTCAAGTTTTGAAATTTTATTTGTTTGATTATGAATAAATCAAATTATTTGGATGTTTTATAATTATTTAAAATAGTATTTAGGTGTTAATAATTGTGGAATGAATGTTGCGTGCAATATTTTGTTTTACAAATAATTTTTGTGTTACTAAAAGAAAGAAATGAGTATTCTTATGTTATTAATAAATATTAGATTATTATTTAATTTATAAAATATTGGAAAATAATATGAAATGGCCCATAATTAATATTTTATAGCATTCAAAGTATAATATTTTAACATATATAAATCAAGTTAGTGATATTATGTTGGGTTTTGATTAATTATCTATATTTTAAGTACTTAATAAGTTAAATCAAGGTTATATGTTGTAAATATAATACATTTATTTGTTGTTATATTTATATATTTAATTGAATAAACTATTTTTATATTACCATTCTGATATATATTTTCTTATTTATTAAATAAAGAGCAGTATATGTGTTTTCCGAGTAAGTAGATAATTATTAAATTAATATTTGAATGAATAAAAGGGTTGAGAAATTGAAAAATTATGGAAAAGTAAATTTTGGTTTTTATGGGAGGTGATAATAGCTTAGGGTAGCATCTTGTATGCAACTCAGGCTGTTATCACTTTCCAGAGAACTAAAATCGACTTATGCTGAGAATTCTCTTCTCGATTCGGACCCATCGATCTATAATTGCTCGCTTTGGACTGGTCTTGTCATTGCACGGTCGGTGTAATTGGAATAGAAATAGCTTTCCGTGTCACTTCGGACAACGGATCCGTTATCGATCGTTGATCGATAATGGGTAAGTATAGAAGAAAAGCAATTAACAGAAGATATGGATTGCTCTTTCTAATGTGAGTGAGTCATCTTCACGGAATGGTTTGTTCACAGCGTTCAGGATGCCGGACCAATTCTCACTTAGATTACACATCACACAAAGCCACAGTTAATACTTGGAATCCGAATTTTAAGTATCAACTACGCTAGGGTCTATAGTATAGAGATTTGGCACACTTGACTGTTTTGAACACAAGCTTTCTTATATAGAATGATGCGCAAATCTTCTTGGCGCAAGTCAGTTGAGGGAAGCTCACCTATTTCTGAAGCGGAGTCGTCATCAATCCCATATGGGTCTTCTGCTTCCATAACTTCGGGTCAATATGGTCGTTTGATTCTAGTTGGCCCTGTCATCGATCGCACTCCTCCTAACTTCACAGTCATGCTTGATCCTATGGAGAAAGCTCCTTCAATCCTTACACACAAGATGTTGCGAAGCATCTGCTCGTAATATGGTATCCCGAAGGATGACATGCTTCTGTCGTCGAGAGGGGAATTCGCACATAAGCCACCTTTTGGATATGTGGCTTGCCACCGCTATATGTGTATGTACAATGCAGTGCCCCCGTTCAATCATTTCTTAATTATAATGCTTCAGAATATAGGGTTGGCCCCATCCTAAATTCTTCCAAATGGGTACGCCATGCTGACGTGCTTATATGTTCTGTTCATGCGGGCGCATAATCGTGCCCCGAGCTTCACCGAGTTACAATATCTCTTATTATTCAAAAAGAGAGAGTCTAACCCATCACTCGTTTATATTGAAGCACAACATAGTTAGAAACTTATACTTGATCTTCCCAACAAGGTTCCCTCATTCAAGAATCAGTTCTTTTTCGCTAAAAGTCCAAAGGGATTCGCCCGTCTATGGACTATAGGGGGTAAGTTTCTTTCACCTTGCTTGGAACTTCCTTTAATTGCTACAAGTCTTCTGAATAATCGTATATTCCTTACAGTTCTTCCGAGAATTAACAAGGATCCAATGCGTGGCACTGTTGTTAGCGCCTTGAAAGCGATCTATTCTCAAGTGCGCATAATCAAGTTCTTGCTCACGAATGAAAACCTCCGTCGATGTCGGCTTTTACACCCTGGGAGGTCTGTTGGATTTGTTAGCGCTCCTTCCCGCTTTAGGGCCCGGAACCGCTCTGTTTCCTCTTCCCATGATTTGGGTGAAGATGATGATGATGAGGAGGAAGAAGAAAGCAACCCATCCGACGGGTCAAAGAAGACTTCTGAAGAGATCCATGTTCAAGTCGGGGTTGACAGTCCGCTCAAAATGCCATCGATCTCGGAGGAGAAAGAAGAATAGTTTGTTCAACGGACAAGCAAGGCTCCGTTGATTGAAGGGAAGGAGGAAGGAGAGATTAGTGAGGGATACCCTTTAAATGGAAAAGAAATAGATTGGGATATTGACACCGATGAGGGTGATGTCCACTTAGGCGTCAAGGCCTCGGAGTTGAGCCCCAAACATACTCCCTCACCTCCTTTAAAAGAACATATTGAAGAAGCTTCCCCCAAGAATAAATTAACTGCCAGCTCCTTGCCGAAAGGTGCCGATATTGACTTAGGAGACACGAGCCACATTTTTGTGAACATGGGTGACATGATGGACGACTTCACTTCGGAAGGGTTGCCTTCCCAGCTTACTCAAATCATCCCTATAGGAATCGATGTACTGACATTAGTCGGTGACCGATCTGGTTTCTGTATTCTGTTGGGGTCATTATACTGCAACATACACTTCACTAAGATCACACACTCTATATTATTGTTATTTTCAAAGTTATTTTAGTCCGCCGAATGCCTCTTTCCTAAAGCCATTTATATCATTTGCTACAGGAATCATGTCTCGTTGCTTTTACAGTTATCTTGATCAAGTACTAGAATCTCAACGTTCGCAGAGACATTATTCCAGGTATCACGCTTCCCGAAAGACAGATGAGGAAAGGAAGAGGAGGAAGGATAGGGAGGCAGAAGAGCGTCGCCATACTGAAAAAGATCAAGACCACGATAGAGGAAGTTGCCATGAGAAGAGGAAGAGCCCGATTAAGCGGGAAGATTCATCAAAGAAGCTGAAAAAAGATCAAGAGCAGGAATCCGCTCAACAGCTTCCTACTTCTACTGGAATAACCGTTTCTGCTTCCAGTGTCATGACCTCCTCCACTCATGCTGCTATGACCGCCTCTCTCCCAGTTTCTAGGTGTTCTCCTTACATTCTCCCTACTGTTCCCCTACACCTGCAGGCTACATTCCCCGACATGTTCTTAAGGGGAGTTGTTTTCGATAAGCCTAATTTGAAATCGGTTCATGCAGAATCTTATTCATCCTATCTCCACATGATTCAGAGCAATTTGGAGCAAGCCGAGGGGTGGAAAAATTGTGCATGCAGCTTTTCACTGTTAATTGAAACAATTACTAAGAAATTCTCTCATTAGAGTCTGAAAAGGATGAGTACGAGAAGCATCTTGTGAATCGTGACATGGAGATTGAGAGGCTAAAGAAAGAGAGGGATGATGCCCTCAAGAAAAATGTAAAAGTGCTTCTTTGTTAAAGGAGTTGAAGAAGTCGACCGACTGGGCCGCACTCATATTTAGAGATGAAATAAAGAAGTGCCACACTGATGAGGCGGCTTTAAAAGAAAAACAGAGGATAAGCGAGACGATGGTTGAGATGGAGAAGAAAACCATCGCCAAACATGCCCAAGAAATTTCTTCTCTTCATGAGCAAATATTGACTTTGGATGCTGAGTAAAATCAGCCGACGGCAGAGAAGGCTAGCACGGAAGCCAGCTTCTCAAAGCTTCAAGATATTTTCACAAGGAAGATGGAAGGCTTAGATGCTACTGGTTTGGGATTCTATGTTAATTCCGTGTTACATCAGGGGAGCCTCGGTTACTTGGGTCCACTATTCCTCGCACGCTTGCTGTAGTCTAGGAAGAGGTTCTGGCCCGATTTCAAGACATGGGTGGCGGTTGCTCCGAAGAAGAATTAGTTCAAGCATACCTGAATGAAGAATCTCGCCAAGCTTTAGTGGAAGGCCAGAAAATCTTGAGATTCGAGAGGGAATGAGAAGCCACTGATGTCATGGCTACCACTAAGTCTTTTACCGAGCATTTTCCTTCAGGCCCGGGTGAGCCGTCTTCACATCTTCGTACTGATGAGGGGATCGTTTCTACTTCTCTCGTAATTGTGTAGCCAACAAAGGAGAGTGATGCCGAAGGCCTTGAAGTTGTGATGCACGAACAAACCCCCATAGCAGGTAATTTTCTTGTCTCTCCCGTGCTTGAAGACTTCCAAATTATGCCCGATGAAATTGCCGAGATAACCGCCCTTTACTCTAATATCATAGATCAACCCTCTTTTCCTACTGAGTTACCTCCTTATCATGATGTTGGATCTGGTGCCATTCTAACCACATTTACCGTCGTCTCTGCATATGGCTCGCAGCTTGGTTCGCAATCCGAGCAAATTGCAACGCTGCATGATTTGGATGACCCTTCTGTATCTCAAGAGGAAGGCTTGGTGGCTACGGATACATGGGAGCAGGCAGGTTAAGCTAGCCAACCAGTCAAAGTAGAGATCGAGTAGCCAAGGATCGAGCAACAGATGATAGTGGTGAAGAAGGAGAAGGTTGAAGAACAAAAGAGGCCATCAAAGAGCTCTCACGGAACCCGCAAGCATAAATGCAAAGGAGGATCCGCCAGTGGCCATGTTTTGGAGAGCGAGATTGCCCCAGGAGGGGACAAGCCCGAGATGTTGCCGATCAGAGGTAGGAAAGGCGACCGGGGAAGCAGTGAGAAGAAGTCTTGATTTTTCTTTTGCTCCTATTGTTTTTTGGTTGCTTTTTGTACAAGTGCAGAGTCTGCACTTAGCATTACTTCTTGTTGTTGCAACAGTGGTGTTTGTATTTTCCAATTTTTAGGCGATATTGTGCGGGCACGGCCCCCGCTGTTTGTTGATGTACATCAAAAACATTATAAGGAATAAAACTGTTGAAATTTTGATTGTAGCTTTATTTTATCTACTCATCTATGTTTCATGCACTTATGTCACTTCTTATTCATTACCGTTTTGTATAGTCCCGTAATTACTGCCAAAATAATTTGTTTGGAGAAACGGGCCTGTGGAGTAGTTTTCCTTTCAACTAAATGTTGATATGCGTGCCCCTACTTTATAGGGTTGTTTTCTCCGAGCACTTGACAAATGGCCGATTGATCCAAGCGATTCCTCGGATGTTTGTAACTGAACCTACTTTCTGGTTCCTATCTTGGGAACCTATGACTCGAGCGTCTCGATTCCAGAGATTTTGTCGGTCAATGATCGGAATTCTTTACCGATTTCTTGTTGTGCGACATTGCTGGATTCATGTCAATTACTTTTGATAGTGGGAGTGGATTCTTGTTAGTCCTACAATAGACGAGTTTCCCGATGTTGTCAGGAAAACACCGGTACTTACAAGATCTTACTGGTTTGCTGATGGTGTTGAAGCAACATCAAGTAGTGCTTGCGCGGAATGCGCGGGTTTTAAGAGTGTGTGGCTTACAAAATGCATGGCTTTTAAGAGTGCACGGCTTATGAAATGCATGGCTTTTAAGAGTGTGCGGCTTATGAAATGCGTGGCTTTTGAGAGTACGCGGCTTATGGGATCGATATGACCCATCGATCCGAAATGGTTTGGAATATCTTGACGTTACCAATCTTCGGGTAACGTGAGGAGTTCGTACTTTGAGAGCGTGGTTTCACAGCTCAAGAAGTGATGGGCGGCTTATGAGCGTGCGTGACATAAGTAATTATATTTGCTTGGGCATTATTCCAGAACCCAAGAAGCAGTGTGCGGCTTATAAAATGCGCGACTTTGGTTTGGGCCTTTTCGGTGTTGCCGGAGCAACGCCGATTCTTAGAAGGTGGGGATCGAGTTTCATCGATCCAATGACTTTACTCAGTTTGCTTCCATCGACTCGACGGGTAGATGGGGCATACTTGAGCATGGTTCCACTGTCTCAAGCAACGATTGGATGGTTTTGAGTCGATTTAACCCCGTCGACTCAACAGGTTACTTTTGTGAACACAGTTTTATTGGTTCAAAAAGCAAAGCAATTTTGTTAATAAAAGTTGGGCAAGTTCTGCCAATTTATAGTGCCTCTGGTATTCCGGGATGGGTTATTTGTGGGAAATAGGAAATACATAAGATAGTCTTCGATAAAGTAATGACGCACCAATTCGTTGTTCCAAGCTCAGGGAATTTGGGTTCCATCAACGGTTGTTAGCTTGAATGTGCCATCCCCTAGCTTCTAGCCAATCACATAGGGCTCTTCCCAGTTTGGTCTGAATGTTCCTGGTATAGGGTAGACCCATTTAAGGACAAAGTCTCCCACTTCGAAAGTACGATTATGGACTTGAAATATCATGCGACCTTTTTCAGACGAGCAGCAGTCCTTAACTCGACTTCTTCCCTCTTCTCATCAACCATATCAAGCGACTCGAGTAGGAGCTGCTCGTTTTTTCTATGATTGAAGTTTTGCCTTCGATGAGAGGGGACTTCTAGCTCGACTGGGATCATTGCTTCAGAACCATATGCCAGGGCGAATGGGGAGTGCCCGGTTGCATATTTGTGCGTTGTCTTGTAAGCCCATAGCGCGAGTGGAAGTTCGTCAACCCAATTTCCTTTAGCTTTAGTTAGTCTCTTTTTAATAGTGGACTTGATGATCTTGTTCACTGCTTCCACTTGCTCGTTTGCCTACAGATGTGCAACAGCGGAAAAGCTTTTCTCGATTCGGAAGGGTTTCCAAAAGTCTTTGTACTCTGTGCTTTCAAATTGAGTCCTGTTATCCATGATGATTTTTTACGCCACTCTAAACCTACATATATTGTTTTTAGTGATAAAATTAATAACCTTCTTTGTGGTAATAGTGGCCAGCGGTTCTGCTTCGGGCCATTTGGTGAAATAGTCAACATCAACGATAGTATATTTGGCTCCTCCTTTGGCCATTGGTAATACATCAATCAGATCGATTCCCCGAATCATGAATTGCCATTGGTTGACCATCTATGTCAGCTCTGTCGAAAGAGTTCTTTTGATCTTGCCGTATCTTTGGCATTGGTTGCTCCGTTTGGCATAATCTACTACACCGCGGTTTACTGTTGGCCAAAAATACCTATACTGTAGAACTTTCTTTGCATGGGTTTACCCCCTAGTGTGATCTCCGCAGTCGCCTTCATGAATTTTCCTGAGGATTCTTTGGGCTTCGTCATTGGTCACACACCTGAGCAAGGAGGTAGAGAATCCCCTTCGGTAGAGCATCCCATCCTATTCTGCAAACCATGGTTCCTTTCGAAGAAGCTTTTTCCATTGATTCTTGTCTGCGAGGAGTGTTCCTCTGAGCATGTAGTCTTTGATCGGTGTCATCCACGTTTCTGGTTCTCCAATTGTTTCGAAAATCCAATCGATATCCATCTCCCTTATGCTTAGAGCGGTCTGAATTTCAACTGGGACTAGCCATAATGATTGAGCTTCTCCGAAACTGGTCAGTTTGGCTAGATAGTCTGCTATGTGTTTTGTTCCCTCGGGATATGAGTTATGGTGTACTGTTTGATGTCATTCAGTAGTTCCTGCACTTTAGATAGATGCGGGGCGAGGTTCTCTCCCCGAGCATGGTATTCGCCTTTCACCTAGCAGACGACTAGTTGAGAGTCACTATAGATGTGTACAGACTTTATCCCAAGTTCCTTCACAACTTTCTTCTCGGCTTTAAATGCTTCGTATTCTGCTTCATTATTTGTTGCAGGGAATTCCAAGTGCAAAGGCATAACAAACGGATCGTCCTCCGGGAGTTTTGATCACTACTCCTACCTCCGAGCAGAATTTGTTAGATGCACCATCGACGAACAACTTCCAACGTGTTTCCACTTCCGGAGTGATTTCTTCTTTGTTGTCTCGTATCGTAAACTCGGTAATGAAGTCTGCTAGCGCTTGCCCGTTGATCGCCCTTCGAGGGTGGTAAGTGATTTCATACTGACTCAATTCGATTTTTCATTTAATAAGCCATCAAGAGGTCTCGGGGTGGTACAACACTTGCTTTAAGAGTTGATCTGTTACTACTTTGATCGGGTGTGCCTGGAAGTATGGTCGTAACTTTTTGGATGCGATCAAGAGGCAATATGATAACTTTTCCAATTTCGGATAGTTCTTCTCGGCTCCAGTGAATCATTTATTGATGTAATATATGGGTCGCTGGATCTTAGCTTCTTCCCGTACGGGCGTGGCACTTAATGCATGCGGCGAGACTGCTAAGTAGATAAACATGTCTTCTCCATCTACCAGCTTGGACAGGATTGGCGGGGTTTCTATATGTGGCAACAACTCTTCGAACGCAGTTTGGCAAGCTTGAACCCATTCGAAGTTCTTCTTTCCCTTCTTTAGCGTGTCAAAGAACGATATGCATTTTTCGGTTGCTTTTTAGATGAACCGGCTTAGTTCGGCAACTTTTCCATTCAAGCTTTGTAACTACTTCTTGTTCCTCAGGGCCTCGACTTCCGTAAAGCGATAATTTGTTCGAGATTTGCTTCTATGCCCACTACAACAAAATCCCTTTTTGACCGCAATCATCCTCAGCGTTTTTATAACTAATGCGGTCAAATTATTTTTTGAATGAATTCATTTTCGTATAAACGCTGACATATTATCGGTCTACAAGGTTACTATCCAAAACGTTTTGCCGCTTCTGCCTTTCTTTATCACTTTGCAAAAGAAAAAAGTTGCTTTCCCTCGGCTTATTTTCTGCAATTTTCATTTCCCTCGTTCTTTAATTTTGCGCTGCTCTAACTCACTCATTCTTTAATTTCATCATGCCCTAATTCCCTCCTTCTTCAATTTCGTCATGCCCTAATCCTCTCGTACGTTCAGGTAATTCGATCGATTTAGTTCAAATGTGCCTTTTTCATGTTTGGCTTCAGCGAGCAAATACTAATTTATTTATTTTCAGAAGGTTGATTCCAGAATCCTCCAGTTTTGATTCAGAATTCAATTCAGATGTTTCGATTTAGACATGGATTTTTTAGGTTTTGATTTAGACTTCAATCTCAGGTATGGGTAGTCGAACTGCTTTTCATATTCATTTTTAGATTTTGGTACTGCTTTTTGGTTTGAGTTGAGGAATAATTAATGTTTACGCCTATTTCAGTGTAATATGAGAGCAATCATTCTTGGATGAATATAATTAGTTTCTAGTAATGGTTATGTTGCTTGATCTGCTTCTAATGAACTAGCTTGAATTGTTAATTTATTTTGCTATGAAATTTCCATCGATTAAGATGATTGCCTTTTAATTACAGTAATTGGAAATGTCGTTTTACAAACAGTATACTGATATTCAACTAGAAGAATGACGGGGAAGAATCGAAAACACACAGACCTAAGAAGATATATTTTATTACCTTGAATTTAGAATCTAAATTGAAGGTTTACTAGTCAACATAAACTATTTTGTGTATTTGAATTGTTTAATTTATTGATGAATGAGTACATCCCTTTTGATTTAGAAGTTCGGTGTTAGTGAACCATTGCTTTGGCTTTTAGGTGTAGTTATTTGATTTCTTGCTTATGTAGTTGTTCTTTAATGCAACATTTTATTTGGGAGTGCACAAAATATTGATCTTCAATTTTTTTTTAAAGAAAAGCAAATGGAAATCAACCTGTTTTGAAAAATGAATCACACCAGATGTAAATAACTAGAAGTCGTAATCGCTAATCATAACGGATCGATGACTACTAATTAGGTTACAAATGTTGTCAATTGATTTGAGTGCTAGCAATTTTAATAATTCTAATACAACTTTTTTTTCATTTTAGATTTTTTTGATTATTTTATTTTAACTTGTATCATTTTAACATATTTGTTTGGATTTTGGATCCCAATTAGTGTTTGACTAGTTAACATATACAAAATATAAAAAAGCATTATTATCTAACTAGTTAGGAATGGCATATTTGGAAAATATCATGTTATCAACCTACCAAGCAAATTAAGTTTTTTGATATTATGTTAGATAGGGAACTGATCTTTTTCAGTAAACGCAAATGGGTATAGTATAGAAAATTTTTTTAGTAATAGAAACGAATGATATGGCATTACCAGTTAAATAAGTAGGTCTATAACTAATGGCCTTTATAAACTTCGGATTGACATCTCATATGCAGTTCAGAGAACGATGGTGAGGCAGCAAAGAAAGAGCATGAAAATATATAGAATATGTTGCAGTATAAAGAGTTTAACCCTTGAATGAAAAATATATAGCATCTGTTGTAGTATAAATATGTGCATTCAATTTAGTTTAGATTCCATGCAAAGGGTTGGTACATACAACTGCCATTTTGGTGTAGGAGATAAGCCACATTTTGGTGTTGAAAAAACATGTATCTTTTATCCAGTTACATGTTCCAAAGCTTTAACTTTCATGCCATGACAAATTCCTAGAGCTTTGTGTTGAAAAAATGTGTATCTTTTATCCAGCAAGTATTACAAATTTGATAACAAAAGGAAATAAAAGAAAGAAAGAAGATAAATAGCACATTACACTATATTATACGAGAGTTTTACAAGTACAAAACTATACCGCATCAAATTCGAATTTTTCCCTTGATTTTGAATTCGAGATCTGACTCAAACAACAAATTTTGATTGGTTGTCGACACCATTTCAATTTACGATGCGTATTCAGCATAATGTTTTAATCACTCGGCACAATATTTGAATCTGTATTTGAGACCATTTCGATTTGCCACTGTAATATGTATTAGGTGTAGGTATGTATATTGGTGTTCATTTGACATTTCAGATTCAAGGTGAAATCTCACTTTACCATATTACTTAATTGTTATTTCAAGAAAGACCCATGACCTACCTTCATTCACAAGCCAGCTAGTATATCAAGGTTCTTACTTCTAAATAAAAGTTTAAATCTTAGCAGATAACCAACATTGTACATGTTCAAAATATGAATAAAAAATAAAGAAAGAAACTCACTTGGAACATATCAAACAACTAAAAAAGCTTCATATTCACATGTGGCTTAGTATGAATTTTTTATATGCTTTTACTCTTCTTGAATATGTTTGAAATTTTAACATGGTTTAAGACTCTAATATCATGTTCTTTGTTCACACTGTAGTTAGTACAAAGATTGGTTCTGAGCAGTTAAAGAATCAATGAAGTAACTATAGAACTGATATTTATGGAGAAAGGTCCCAGGTGAGTTTGTATTATTTACAGACGTTCTTTTTCCCTCTAAATTCAAATGGTATTTATTGTATATCGTAAACAATGACTTGAATTATGAGAGATTTATCATATGTGGGAAGTTTTTATAAATATATTAAATTGTGGTTTACTGCATATCTGTTCTCTCAGGGAAAAAGATGGCGATAAATTGGAAGAACCAAATGATAGTCTATAATGTTTGAATACACACACATATATGTTTTGTGTGTGCGCACGCGCACGCTTGTGTGTATGTATGTAGTCTTTTCTTGAAATTAACATTAATGAAAACGTATAATTTATTAAAAAAGAACATAATGCATGATCTAAAAGATGAGTAATTTCAGAACCTACTTACAACTTTCATAATTCCACATTCAAATTAGTAAGGCATAACATGAACTAAACAATTCTTTTATTTCCTAAGTGATTTTGCAAGTATGTGTAGTTATATATTCTTGTGAAAAATGTATGCAACATTGTGTTTAAATAACATTAGAATTAAAAGCATACTAGTAACACCTAGCTAGTGACACTACAACAAACTTCATCATTAATTGCAAGACAAAACAGCGTTGGAAACCTTAAAGCTGTCAACAATCGGTAAAACATAAATATAAAAACGCACACACGCTGTTGATTACATGCCCCCTACTACAACAATAAAAGGAGAGACTAGGCGGTAAACATTTCACTTCCCTCCAATATCTTATTCTAACCTTTCCCAGCTTAGCCCTCTTTTCCATCGGCTTCCTTGAGAAAATCCTAAATTCGTCCTTTATCTCCTATCCAACCTCGAAATCACTGGGCCAAAACATTATTTCTCAATCTCCTAAATGCACACACGCTGTTGATTTTACAGTCTCGGCCTTATATCTCTCTTGATTTTACACGATTGCTATTGGGTTTACCGGTAAAGCTTCCCTTGCTTGAATTTTCTTTTGTAGCAGAAAATCTTTTTTTTCCTTTGAATTTAGGAGAAAAATTGGTTGCTAAGTCTCCCTTATTATGCTATGGCTTCAGTTTAGGTTTGTAGTTTTGATTTATTAAATTACTTTCGTTCATGGTTCATGGCTCATTTGAAAAAAAATTAGATGCATCATACAATATATCATGTGTTGTGTCAGCATATTCTTATGCCTTCATTTACTACTGGTCACGTTGTGTTCTAAAATCTTTCTATAAAATTCTGTAGCTGTGAATATAAAGAAGAAACTGGTTGTCTATTGCAAATTTGTTAATCATTATAAAGGGAATGAAGTTTACATATGTTCTATTTTTCTAACAGCTGTTACCGTCATTTTTTTTTGATGTTTGTTATTCCAGGAGCATAGCAAGTTGTCAACAATGATTTAGTTTTCAACCATTCACCCGAAGCATTTGGTTTGTTAAGAGAGCAGAGCCAACGAACTGTTTGGGTTGGGCTGTGGAAAATTTTATTCATTCCGTTCAAACTATCTGCAATAGCCTATAAAAATCAGGTATTTTTTCTACCAGATTTGCTTGCTACCTTAATGTTGTTTTTGATGACAGAGGCAGTTTATTTTTAGACTAAATCTGTTTACCTGAAATGCAAATACAATTTTTTTTAATTATCCTTACTTCCAATAGTGGTAATCCATAACACTTGCAGGAAAGAAGAAAGATGGTCTCGTGGACGGTATGGGTAATAGAGAGATGGACTCAAAACTGAAAGGTATATCATGATCCATGTCCTTTCTTATGATAATGTTGTTTATACATGCTCATAGTATGTCTCAGTTAGATTGTATACCTTGGGCTATTGACAATTTTGGGTGCTGACATAATCTAATTTAAGTTTGTTCTTACTTTTAGTAATATCCCCAATTTTCAAAAGGAGGTGCATAAACAGAGATTTGAAACTGTAATTTGGTAAAGCTTGAATGCTTTACCAGCATGATAATGTTGTTTTAGTTAATTTGTAGTTATTATCACTTTATTTGAATCGACTAGTGGATGCTATAAAACAGAAGTACTTATTCTAAAACTAAAATATTGAGTTCCATTCAATATAAAAATTATTTTATGGATAATTTAAGAAGGTATTTGTTAAAGTTTGTCGATCTATTTATAATGAAGAGTCTTTATTATGTTCCATTAAAAAAATTATTTTGTGGAAGGCTAAGAAGATATTTGTTTAATTTTATGGATCTATTTGCAAAATCGAATAATTAGCACTTGTGTATTTGACGGGATCTATTTTTGGAGTTAGCAGGAGTCATCTATTATAGTTAATAATCACCTTGGTAACTTTTTTCTTAATTTATGTCAAAATTAACTAAACTAGGTAATTTGACCACCCCTATCAATTGTCAATAAAATGTAAATGCAGCATATAACATATGCATATACAAATGAATTTTAATAATAAACTTCAAGGTTTATCGTTTTGTTAATAATCAAACTTGATGCGCATCTTCTCTGTTACACAAAAGATAATGGAACGTTTGACCGATCAGATTAATAGATATCTAACATATATACAAACATGCTTTATCTTTAATAACAGATATTTTCATTCATTTAAAAGAAATGCAGTGGTTTTCTTATTATTTTTTAACCGTAGTGGTTTTCAATATTAAAAAATTGTAGTGGTTTTCAATAATATTTACATATTTCACTCGTAATCATTTTCATATTTAATCAGATCAGCAGGCATGATCCATTAATTCAATGGACTAACGGTTATGGAGCACAAACAAGCTAACAAATGTGATAGAAAAAATCAAATTCAAATTTTTTTTGCTTGTGGAACTAATGTACATAAAAGCATATAATAGTTAAAAATATTTACTTTTTATTTAATAAAACGAATGTGTGTTATAAATGCAAAAGCTTCGATAGTCACGTCATTTTTATTTAAAACAGTTTTGTTAGTTGTGTTGACTGTAAATTAATAGTAAAATTTCGTTGATTGGTGATTGAAAGGAGAATAATGGTGAAAATTACAAACCAATGATGAGAATTCATTGATGGATATGGGCTATTTTCGAAATTTAAAAAATAAAAAATGGAAATCCTACTATCGAATTCTCTATGTTAGTATCAAAGATAGAGAAGTAGAGATACGAAATTAAGACTGACTGGCAGTCTAGCTATGCCAATCATGTAGGCATATTGGTTAATATATATAATAGCATCAAAAATCACTTGCATAAGCATTATAGCTCACACCAAGCATTGAACTTTGCATCTGCATGCTCTCTGTGCACGTTGTAAGCCCTCCAAGTACATCCACTAATACTCTAATAATGAGCTTGTTTTCTAATATGTGATTTTTACCAACTGACAAATAATTGATAATTGTGAAATCAGTGCAGTTTTTTGCAAGTTCTAGTCACTTTGATGTGATTAACATGTTTTTGTTCAAGTTCATAAATGAAATTACATGCAAAATTCTATTTTATCTAGTCATTTTCATGATGTATTGTCTTTCATTTTGTTTAACAGGTTTGGCTGTAATGAGCACAACTTTGCTAGCAGGCATGAGTGCTTTCGCTGCAATGCACCTAGAGACTATGGTAAATAATAAGATATATATATATATATATATAATTAATAAAGAAATATTAAGCATCTAATCTAATATACATCTATGGGTACTTGTAAATTTCAGGAACAGAGCTATGAAGAGGTTGCTGGAAATGAGATATTAAAATGATTGATGTGCACATCAAGTTCTGCTAGTTTTATTTTGCTTTTTTGTTGTCGTTGGATTCCTGTAGTTGAAAGTTGAAACGCCTTTCCTTGTAAGTGGTACCTGCCAGACAAAAAGTAATTTCATTTCCTTGTAATTGTTCACTTTCTGGATTTTATATTTGGGATATTTTTTGGACATCACATTTTGATTTTGGCTCTTATTAAATTGGAATTGCTTGTTACAGGACTGCAGGATATTCTACCATCCATATTCAACCAGCTAGGTAACTTCTTTTTGTATACCTAGTCTTATAATTTAACCTTTATACCTATTAACCTGCCGAGTTCATCTTCTTATCTCTACCGATGTAGGTCTTGTGGATATCAACTTAATAACACATTTGTGAACAACTTTTTTATAATCACTTGCATGTAATTTCGGGTTTTGACTTTTAAGTTTTAAGTACGTTAAAGTAAATTGTAAAAAAAAAGTGTTTGGATAGATAAAACTAAAGTTGATGAAATTTAGTTGTAAAAATTAAAATAAGCATAAACAAATAGTTATTGCTTACGACTTATTAGTAACTTTTGTCTCTTCCTTGTAAGTTGCGGCCAAACATTAAGATGCAAATGTGTAACTTATAAGCTGTTTCGATTACCTTTTATGAATGTTTCTTGGATATGTTATGTTTACCCAAATAGAAGTGTTTTGATAGATCAGACTAAAGTTTGATGAAATTTAGTTATAAAAGACTTATCAGCAACATATCCTTCTTCCTTATAAGTTGCTTCCAAACATTCAAACACAAATAAGCTGTTTCAGATACTTTTTATGCATGCTTATTGGATGTGTTATCTTTGCAGGTCCAGATAACCTAGAAAATTTGAAGAAACTAGCAGCACAATTCCAGAAACAGGAAACCAATCATGCAGGTGCAGGTGCAGTACCCACAACCCAAAATGAGGATGATGACGATGTTCCGGATCTAGTACCTGGAGAAACTTTTGAAGCAGCAGCTGAAGAAGTAAAACCAACTGAAGAGAAAGTAGCAGCATAAGCAAGAGCTTTTTGATGCAAAATTTTCGTCTTTGTTTTGCTTTTTATTTCGGTTTGACTTCCTGTTTGCTCTTCGTCGTTAGATATTAAAAACGAAGGAACCGACTCTTTTCTAAGAAAATTCGTTACCAAGTTCGAAAGGTGAATGCTGATCAAAGACCTCAGATGAAGGCAAGTGTAAGACATTTACAAATCTCTTATGCATTTCCCTTTTACCATTTCTAACTGAATTTTGGTGAAATAAGCTAATTTAGTATATAGAGCCCTCTTAACATTTCTAACTGAATTTTGGTGAAATAAGCTAATTTAGTATATAGAGCCCTCTTAACATTTCTAATTGAATTTTGGTGAAATAAGCTAATATAACATATAGTGCATTAGCAAACTAGATTTCCAAAACTATGTTTGATTGTGAATGAATATCTATTTTCGGTGAAATAAGCTAATTTAAAATTTGACTGTTATTAATTTATATAGTTTGATCAATATTAAGATTAGGATAGATTTCTGTTTGTACAATAATTCCATATTAGATGCTCATATTTTTTATGACTAAGATTTTTCTTTCTTTACTTTTACAGGGTCGATTTGTTAAACGACCTGATCTTATCCAGGAAGAAATCGAAGCAGATACAGGTAAATGATGAGTATTTAGATAAAGTTGCCTTTATTTATTTGGAAGAATGAAGTTATAGGCCAGCAACATGAGGCTCATTTTTCATATTATTAAATGAGGATGATGTTGGGTTCAAGAAGATTGAGTTGAAACTTCAGAACTCCATTTAGCCTGCTATTATGCACGTTTTGTCGATAATATTAGATGCAAACTTGCTTTCTAGATATTGTGCATTTGTCTAATTTTGTATGCAGTTGGTTTATAAATTTTATCTCTCTTTACGCGTTTATGTAAACTTTGTTCATGGATATTGTGTTCAACTTATTTAATGGAAGTGATTAATAGTTATGCTTTTATTCTACAATTTTTAGTTTGATTTGTTTATGTTATGTACATTAACTGATTAAAATATAATTAAATGTAGTTTATATTAATGATATGTGTGAATATTGCAATGGCACAACATTGTTCTCAATTCTTTGGAAAAAAAATGCATATCCCTACGACAGCGTTTATACATTGCTGTCAATTCATTGGAAAAAAATGCATATCCCTACGACAGCGTTTATACATTGCTGTCAATTCATTGGGAAAAAAATGCATATCCCTACGACAGCGTTTATACCTTGCAGTAGAAAACTATTAACAGCGTTTATACCTTGCAGTAGAAAACTATTAACAGCGTTTATACCTTGCAGTAGAAAATTTATTAACAGCGTTTAAAAAACGCTGTAGAAAGTGGGTTTTTGACAGCGTTTATATTTTGCAGTTAAAAATTTAGGGTCAACGACCGCATGTCGTTATACAGCGTTTTTAAAAACGCTGTATAAACTTTTAACAGCGTTTTTCAAACGCTGTGAAAGGTCTTTTTTGTTGTAGTGGCCTTTGGCGCTTACAATGAATCCCAAGAACTTTCCAAAGGCTATGTAACATCCCTCTACTTGGAGGCCCAAACTAACGGCTATGGATGCTGCAGTTATCCATAGTTATTAATCCTCGGTGACCAAATACGGCGGTGTTAGATTCATTGATACATAGAAACACATGTATATGGAAAAAATTTAAACTTCAAACAAAATCACATTTCATTCCAAAATATTTCTAATTCATTACATAATCCCAATTCGCAATTCATGTTCAGAGAAAATATATTTATTACAACATACGCCAAGGAGCGACATATGAAGATGCCCCCTTAGATGATCAGAGTATATATAGGCAATATAACAACTTTTCCATTACAAACAACACAGCGGAATCAAAAGAAAAGAGAACTCTAAATAGCTATCATGCCTCATGCACGTCTCTGGAAGCTTATTCGTCTTAAGAGGTACCTGAAAACCTCAACTCTCAAACTACTCAAAATCAATTGAGTACCCGAGAGTTTAAAGGGAAAACATAAACTTCGAGTCAGACATAAAGTCTGGTATGAATAATAATATACCATCTCAAAACATTTAGATATCTAGTGAGACCACGCCGCTTAGCGGAACGGGTTTTCCCCTCACTAGAATCTCAAAACTTTTACAAAACCATATACTGTGCTCCTGCATCCACAATGGTTAAATCAATTCAAAACAGTTTAACAGGATGATATGCAAAACAAATGAATCAATTCTGGATTATCCATCCATGTTCATTTTAGACTATCTGTCTCAATTATAGTTTCTAAGATTACTATTAACCTGTTAGTTTTCATGGATTGACTAATAACCAGATAAACATTTAAGGACCCCCTGTCCAATTACATAGTTTTCATGGAATCACTATGAACCTATTGGGAACTCCAATATCTTACTCTTATCCTAGTTTTCATGGGTTGACTAGGAACCTACTGGTGACCCCAATATCCTTTCTTCTTACCCTAGTTTTCATAGGTTGACTAGGAACCTATTGACATCTGTCAATATTTCATCCGGATATAGTTTTCATGGGCTAACTACAAACCTACTGGCCCCTGCTAGTATCCAATCATAGTTTTCATGGGCTTACTATGAACCTATCTTTCTGACATCTTCCTTTATACAAAACCTATCTTTCTGACAACTCCTTAATACATAGTTTTCATGGGCTATCTATGAACCTATTAGCCCCTGCCAATATCTTTTCCTTTACACAGTTTTCATGGGATTATTGAGAACCTATTGGCCCTTGCCAATATCTTTCTTTTATATTTTAGCATCCTATATTCTGGTCTTCTTGATCTCCTGGATGCAATTCTACTCATTCAGGAGTTTATTCAATTTATATTCCCTACTGGGTTAACCTAACTGGTTCTTTTACCCTTTTCCTCAAAAGGCAATTATGGGTCCATTATAAAATGAATATATTTATATTAGAAGAAGCAATTTAACAAATAGTAATACCACTCCTGTGGGTTTAATATAAAACATGGTTAATCCCTTTAACCTATTACTTTATCAAAGAAAGCTTCTTCTCAAAACCATTATAAAAACTCCTTTAATTTAGACATGGGTTTTTCCTTTAAAAATAGAGTTTGGGTTATAAAACCTTTCGATACCTTTGAAACCTAGCTTTCGACTTCATAGGATAGCCTCTTTCGAAAGCCTTAAAAATTTATCTTCAAAACATTAGGCTCCTACCTTTTAATACTTTAAAATATACCTTTCGAAACCTTTCGAATAGATTAAAGTATTAGCATTTAACTTTAGAAGCTTAGCTTCGACACCAACTGAAAGTACCCTTTTCGACACTCTTGGAAGTAACCCTTCCGAAATCATTGAAAGTACTCCTTTCGAAAGCATTGGGTTTATACTTAAAACATTATTTGGGTCAAAGTGAATATAGGCGAAAGCAACTCTTTCGAAACCATCCTTTATCATATATAAATATTGGGGAAAACTTAATGGCGTCAGCCCCATCTCTTTCGAAAGCATTTAACATCTAGGTAAAAATATTAGAAGGTTGGTGTCGAAACCCCTTTCGAAACCATCACTTTCGAAACCCCTAACCCCTTTCAAAAGCTACTGGAAGTGGCATAAATTTTATAAAACAAGGTACCTTTTGACAGCATTGATATCTTCAACGCCATCGAAAGGCTATAGAACGGTAGCAGGGTTTCGACTAGGTCGGAACCCCTTCTTTCAAAACATTCTTTCGTAAGTAAGGAACCCAGTCGAAAGCAATTATAAATTAATGGAAATCCTTTCGAAACCTTCTTTAAATC
The DNA here is from genome assembly GCA_030737815.1 of Allium fistulosum. Taxonomy (NCBI): domain Eukaryota; kingdom Viridiplantae; phylum Streptophyta; class Magnoliopsida; order Asparagales; family Amaryllidaceae; genus Allium; species Allium fistulosum. The sequence goes on from CM060905.1 coordinate 160,710,900, forward strand.
CCCTTTCAAAACCAAATGCTTCGACTTTGTCGAAGGCTAAATCAAAACAAAGGCAGGCGCTTTTTCTTTTAAAAACAAACCAAGGTTACGACTCCTTCTGAAGTTATGCTTTCGACACCTTACCTTCCGCCTTCCTCCAATCCACTACGTACCATCTTTGTGATATTGGTTTCGGCATAGTTGGTTTCGACAAGGATGAAGGTGGAAGCTTCTGTGTCGAAAGGTGCTTTTCTAAGTAGGCGGAACCAATTTTCTGATGTAAACCTGGTTTTTACTACTTTAAGCAAACTTTTCTCTAACTAACTTGCCATGTGTCATCACCAGATTGGTTGACTTAACTTTTTCAAATTCTTTTTCGAAAATACCTACCGCTAATCCAGATCTAAACCATGGTTAAGTTAATCTATTAACCCTTCCAATTTTTGCAAAGAAGTCCCTCTTCTAAAAGAATTTTATTTGCATAGCAATAACTTAGGAAAAATCCCTAAAAATTCCATAAATTCACTTTAATCGTGTTATCTAACATATCAAAATTTCAGACCCAAATTCTCAGTATATTTTCCAAAATAAATTATAAACCCAAACAACCATATTTTCCTTTGAAAATTCATAACAATCTTTCCATAGCTTGGAAAATTATCAAAATTGAAATCCAACTCCAAAATCATGTTTCTCATAACATAAAATTTTCCCATGGCATTTAATCATCATTTAATCTCGGTTTTGACCTAAAACCGTATAAAAACTCCTTTAAATAATCTTGTTTAAATCAAATAAATCATAAATCAAGCATATCATCATCCAGTATATCATAAAAACGAATTTACCCTTAAATCCAAAAATATATGATTTAAAAAAAAATAGAGATGGAATTATTATTCACCTTGATCTAGATAAGGAGATTGGATTGAGATTGATTCTCCCTAAGCTTGATTCTCTAGCTTTTAATTTGAATTTCTCTTGATCTCTTAATGGTCGACCATTCCTTCTTGCGTTTTAATTTTCAAATGACGTGAATGAGAAGAAAAAGGGTAGGAATGAAAATATATAAGGGTGGAAGCTATGGATGGCAATTTCCAATTATACCCTTATGTAATTTGTTTAACCTAAAAACCATTCTTTGACCCATTAATTATTATATTAGGCTCGGCCTTAATTTAATTATTTCAAGTCTCGATCCCTTTATCACTTAACCTTTACATTATTCTACTTAATTTATCTAATTAAATCTCCTGAATAATGTTATAAAAAATTAGGGGTGTTACAGGCTACCTCGAAGTGACATTTAAGTGGATTGAGTTTCATTCCATATTTACGAAGTATTTCAAACATTTAGGCTAGGTTGTCCAAGTGGTTTGCGGCTATGTGTGATTTAACCAACATATCATCTACATAAACTTCCATAGTTTTCCCGATCTGATGCTTGAACATGGTGTTCACCAGTCGTTGGTAGGTTGCCCCAACATTCTTTAAGCCGAATGGCATCACTTTGTAGCAGTATAATCCCAGATCAGTAATGAAACTGGTATTTTCTCGGTCAGGTTCGTGCATCATGATCTGGTTGTATCCCGAGTAAGCGTCCATAAATGATAGCAATTCATATCCAGCTGTCCCGTCCACAAGCCGATCGATTCTAGGTAGAGGAAAGCTGTCTTTTGGGCAAGCTTTGTTTAGGTCTAAGTAGTCAATACAAGTTCACCATTTCCCATTGGACTTCTTAACCAAGACCGGGTTAGATACACATTCGGGGTAGGTTGCATCGTAGATAAAACCATTCGCCATCAGCTTATCCACTTCTTCTCTTAGCACTTTGGATCGCTCGGGTCCTAGGCTGCGCCTCTTCTGCTTTACTGGCGCATACTTGGGATCAATGTTAAGTTTGTGGCATGTGATCTCCAGTGACACCCCGCACATATCGGAATGTGTCCAAGGGAATACATCCAGGTTGGTGTAAAGAATTTTGATGAGTTCCAAACGCATCTTGTTTCCAAGATGTGAACCAATTTTCAGGACCCGTGTTGGGTCACCATATCGACTGCGACAGACACCGTGAATTCAGTCGGTGTTGCCCGTTCCTCCCCAAAATTCTTCTTTCTATGGTCCAAAGCCTTGTCAAATCGGCTATGGTCCCCAAGCCAAGGGCGGCCCTATAGTTTCTATTCGGTAGGTTCACGAATGTGGAGAGCTCTCCCCACATGCTTCACCTTTTCTTTTCTTTTAGACTCTCATAGTTTTATGATGTAGCATTCTCTAGCGGCACTTTGGTCTCCTTTGATCATCCCAACTCCATTCTCTATTGGAAATTTCATGGCTAGGCACCACTGAGCTAAAGCAATCCTGAAATCTACCAAAGCGGGCCGACCCAAGAAAGCATTGTAGGCGAATATTTCATCTACGATAACAAAGGTTTGGATGAGGACGACTCTTCAGTCACCTTCTCTAAGTTATATGGGTAAATCGATTGTTCTGACAAGTTGCTTAGGTTCGACAATGAATCCCTGGATCTTTTTTCGATAAGCGGATACGTCCTTCATACTGGTCTTCATTTGATCAAATGTGTGTTTGAACAGGATATTCACAGAACTGCCTCGGTCCACCAATACTCGTCGGACCACGGCTGGTCTGATTCCCAACATCACGACCATAGGGTCGAGGGTTGGAGCTTCTATTCCTTCAAAGTCTCGATTCCGGAATACTATGTCATCATTCAGGGTTATCTACTGCTTGGAAGGAGTTCCATCTTCGATCACAAAGCACGAACCTTTCAGAGCGTGTCTTAGTGAGCTCACATATCGCTCCATTTCTTCCCAACTCCTCTGCGTGGGATGAGGTCCTCTAGATATTGTTCCAATGATGAGTCTCTTGTCGGTCCATCTGGATCCCTCTTCGCTAGTTCCAGCTTGGTTTCCCTGGTCTCTAGGAGCATGGGATGCTGTAGGCTGTCAGGATTTTGCGGCTTCCTCACATACTTCTGAAGCTTGTTTTCCCGAACCAGCTCTTCAATCAGGTTCTTCAAGTGATGGCACTCATTCGTGTTGTGACCGTGTATTTCATGGAAACGGCAATACTTTCTAGAACGCTTTTATTGTTCAGTCGCTTCCTTTTTGGGTGGCTTCTTGTACTCTTCCGTCCCATGTGTCGCAAGGTAGATATTCTATGGAGTATCATTGAGCGGGGTGTAATCTTTGGGCCTCAAGCCTTTTAAGTCGCTTACTACTTCCGTTTCGCTTGTTGGAATTCTGATTCTTCTTTTTCTGATTCTCATCCTTCCCCACGTTTTTTGCAGCGGTCTCGGAGGTATTTGCATCTTGATTCGTCGCCATACCATTCTGCCCAACGTTGGTTGGTTGTAGATTAGCAGGTTCTCCTTCTAGCTCCTCTGCCTCTTCCAATCTTAAGTACTAGCTCGCCTTTCGATTAAAGCCCTTCTTGGTGGTAGGTTATTTCATTTTGATCCATTTTTTGAATTCAGTGTCAGGATGGATGGCACGGACCAGAGCCATGAAAACCATATCTTTATTTGGGTTACTTACTACAGTGACCGCAGTGTTAAACTGACTCATGAAGGATTTCAAAGATTCATTTCGTCCCTGAAATAGGCCCAGTAAGGACATCACGTCTTTTGGATGTGCCCTGTGAAGCCTAAACCGATCAAGGAACCTTGTTGCTAATTCACTGAAAGTGGAGATGGATTTAGGTGGGAGCCTGGTGAACCACATGGAAGCAATTCCCTCCAGAAATATTGGAAAACATCTACATCGAACATCATTCAAAGCATTCGCTCCGTCCATGTACCAACTGTACTAATACAAGTGAGGTTTCGGGTCTCTAGTTTCATCGTAGGACGGAATAGTCGGCATAGTGAACTTTTAAGGATATCGTTCATTCAGAATGTCATCAGTGAAGGGAGTTCGGCTTGGAGCAGATCCCCATTCATCATCTCTCCTATTCTTACTTTTGTCCATTAGGCACTTCATCAGGTCCGCGATATATGCCTCTGATGTCCGGTGGTCTGTGGGTTGGCTGTCAGTGACTACACCAAGCGTTTGATCTTGCAAATGATATTGGTAAGTGGGCTGAAACCTAGGCTCTCCTATCTTCAAGAGAGCCACTCCCTCGGAGTTCCATTGGCTTGCGGTTGGTCGGATATGGGCATTTTGGACCTCTCTGCCAGTATCGAGTGCATTAATGTTTTCTTTCAACTCGTCGTCGTCAAGTTGTTCACCATCTTCAGAGTTGGAGAGATCCGATGTTATATCTTCCCGTGGGGATTTCATCCCCAGATTCAAGTTCATGGTGGGCTAATATGCAGTTGGTGGAGTGATTGTGTTTCCTTCTATGGTGATTCCTGCAGCTTCACCTACTACTCCTTTTTGCTGTTGCTTTCCGTTTATCCTATTTAGGCCAAAAATGGAAGAGTTTTCCTACTCCATGGAAGTCGCAGACTCTGGCATGGTTCTCGGAGCAACCAGTGATTGCAAGGTCAGGAGGGCATTTAATTTTTTCATAAGTGCTTTTTGGCTATTCTCCATCTTTTGATTGATTTCATCAATCATCTTGTTTAACTCGTCTCCAGTGACAACTTTATGTTGGATAGAAGATCTCGGCACTTGATCTCCAATGTTGGTGCCATAATTTTCTTTGACTAATGGGTTATTGGTATCGTTAACTTCAACTTGCTGAGGATTGGTTTCCTCTCTAACTATTATAGCTCTTATGGATCTTCTGGATGCAGTTCTTTTTCTTCGCGGTGCCATTGATTCTCAACAGCAAATCTTCTAAGCAAAGATTGAGGATCTAACTTCTGAATCTGTCTGATCCAAAGTAGATAGCTAGATCTGAGCCTGAGTTGGGTTCTTAGTGAAAGCACCAAAATGTTAACCCAAAAAATGGATCAACACCCTAGTTTGAGTGTGAAAGCACTAGCCTTGTTTATCAAGGCAAATAAAATTGAAAAAGCAATAGTAAATCGCAGAAAAAGTAAAGAGACAAGAGATTGTTTATCGTGGTTCGGCTGTTAACAAAGCCTACATTCACTTTATAGCATTTATTGATCAACTGCTGTTACAAGAGAGTTTGGATTACAATATGATTCTTCTTCTTCACGTTAGATTAAGCCACCATTGTTAGAAACAAAAGGAGGATCTCAATTGTCTCTTAATGGCTGTTGTGTGGGAGAAGAGGAGTGAATAAAGAATAGCAGAGCTTCGGCATAGATCAGGTTAGGAACTCCTTTTCTGTTGAAGGTAGGATGGTATTTATAGGATTTAGAGAGCTCTTTGGTCGAAACCATTGCACTAGAGGCCTGTAGTTGTCCATATGAAGAAGCACGAAAAGTTTGGAATAATTTTGAGCTAACCTTTTGGATCGGTACCAATCCAATTGGATCGGATCGGTACCGATCCAAAGAGTTGTGCAATTTTTGCACAATTTCTACCCAATTGGCTTCCTTACTTGCTTGTGGGGCCCTTCATGTAATTTCATAGCTTGTTGACTTGTTTTGATGATGTTCGCTTATTGGTTTGACTAAACTGTAGTTTGAATCCGATAAGTCTTTATATCTCGAACTTGGATGCATGGATTGTTATTAAACTTGGTAGATAGGCTTAGTAGATTGGTAGAAACATAACGCAAGTGATTTGGAGGAACCACAAGCCAATCTTTTGGATCGGTACCAATCCCACCCTGGAAGTTTGGCCTTAAAATAGGCCAACATTTTGGATCGGTACCGATCGAATCGTATCGGATCGGTACTGATCCAAAATGTTGGCGTATTTTAGGGTCAAACTTCCAGGGTACCTTTGTCTTGTACTTTTAGGCCTTCCGGTCAAGTTCCGAGTCATTCTAGCTTAATCTGAATGCTCTAACTCCTTTTGAATTCTGCTGGGTTAAAAACCCGGTTAACAACATCCGCATGCGACATGTTCCCATCTAACCTCTGTAGAATCACGGATATGTATATGTGTGTATAAGTACCACGGTCCCCCATTGGACCTAGATACTATCCCCACTAGTATCTCTAAATCAGCACCTCATCAGGATCCATCGCCATTGCCGTGTCATGATCTCATCACCGTATAACTCGAGGGACTTCCGGTGCATAATGACGGCTTTTCAAAATATTATGTCGTACTCTATCTCGCTTGTATCCATAAAGTTGCACCACCAGGCATCATCATCCATGTCTAGGCAAAATGCTGGCAATACAAAGTAGAACCTACAATGTCTAGGCTAAAGTGCCAGCAATACAAAATAGAACCTACAATGTTTAGGCTAAGTGCCATCCATAGAAAGTAGAACATCACGTTGGTGCCGCAATGGGGATTTATTAACTTGTCTATTTCCTATTATGGACTCGGTTCTACGGACCACCCCAAACATTTTGAAAGAACTCTGTTTGGGTTAACTAGTCTTGACCTAATAAACAAACTATCAAACAATTTTGGCGGTGCATAACCCAACTTGGTCTACCATGGTAAGAGGTGAAGACTAGTTAGGCATAACTCTGTTTTTCCCATTAACCGCTAAGGATTGTTGACGTTCTCGCTCCATGGAGGCTTACCCTTAACTTTTGGTTCCAACATAATTGCTACATAGTGCCCGATCACGCTCACTATCCCATTTAGATTGCCTATTGCAATCTAGGCAATACCCCCTTAATACCATATTTGAAGTAGACTACTCTACCTATCAGGGGTATTCCTATATAATACACAAACATTATACTACATGAGTCCTATTATTCATTTAACTATACTTTACTATGATAGTTCACATCTGTCACGAACGCATACTTGAGGTTACGTGTATGTGTGTGTATCATATATATATATATATATATATATATATATATATATATATATTCATTCATGCTTACTTAATTACCTTACCTCTATAGTTTACCATAGACCCAAGGTCTTTCATATGCGTTTATCATTTTCTTACTTTAAGTTGATTTACCGCTTTTCTCTTATCTGGCTCATAATATCATTTTCCATTCTTTTTATCCATTTTCCCATTTTATCCTTTTATTTTTTCTTGCCTATCCTTCGAATTTCATTTTTATTTACTTTCCTTTTTTATTGGTATCTCACTTTTCATCTTTTTAGGATATTCTTATCGCCTTCATATCTCCTTATTTAACTCTTGGGATTTACTGCATTTTAATGCATTGGAACTACATTTCTATTGTAAAAATGTTAACCCCGTAAATTTCCATATCTTATCCAAAAAAGAGATTTGTGTGACGTTTGTAATTACAATAAACTATTTTTTTTATTTGAAATAGATGGTATAAAATACGGTGAATATCCCTTATTTTGTATATCTCTTTCTTTTTAGGTGTATTCCTTGTCATTTCAAACACCACACTTTTATTTATTAAACTTGATAATACATAGAAATCTACTTGCAACATCCTAAATTTTAAAGAATTAAAATACAACTTAAACCCCTGAAATCTTGATAAAATTTCTTTATTTTACATTCTTGTCCTTCATTCAAGTACCAATTTATTATTATCATATCAGAACAAATTCACAAATATAACGAGTTACTAGTAGAGAATATGTAGGAAAGTTTTCCAGTTTCATTATATTTATTCTATAATCATTACACTTAAATCTATTCCATAAGTATGCTTAAATCTATTCCATGATCATCTAGCTTAAATCTATTCCATAATCAACACACATATACAATTTATTATCCAATTCGCCATTTACAATAAAAATCAGTATGCGTATTCAATTAATAATTCCAAAATGGTTTTAAACACAATATGAAATAGATTTCAATGATATAAATCTAATCTTATTACAAAACATGTAATTTCCCACTCACCTTATTTTAAGCATTCCCAAATCTCTGTTTCTAGTTCCTGTTATCTGTTGTTCCACTTTAAATCCCTCTTTGGATACATACATGTAAGTATATATTGATCTATTAGAAATTTAGATTAGAAGAGAGAGATTTGGGTTGATTTAGAATTTAAATCCAGATTTACAGTTTAGCTTGGCTGTTGCGATTTGATTTCAATCTAATCTCTTTCCCAATCATCTTCTAAAATCATCCTATAGTGTATACGTGCAAACTAGAACTATTTCTATGAATTTAGAGTTTTGGAGGAGAAGAGAAAATGGCAAAGCTTCCGCGCCCATTAGAAAATTACTAGTTGGAAGCGAGGGTCTAGGTCAATATTTATAGGGGTTCAAAGCATTACCAACCATTCGATTAAACCGTTTTAAATCCGGACCATTCAGGCCTAAGTTTATGTCGTTGTTTACATAACATGGGTCGACCGCTTAGTATCCCAGGTCGACCGCTACCAGTTGATCTATGCTTCCTTGGTTGATCTGAGCTGTGTAAACTTGGTTAATTATCAGTGTTGATTAGATTTGTTAATTTTTATACCAATTTAACCTGATCGTCATTATTTGTTTCCCTTAATCACTTGCTTAACGTTTAAGTCACAGTTAAAGTTAATAGTTTTTAATTAATGTTAATTAATTATTATTTATTTCCTTAATTACACATATAATTATTTTCGAATCTAAAATTTCAATTGTTAATAACCTTTTCGTTTGAATTCCAATCGGAGAAGTTTATATATGAAAATTGATTAGGAAATCGCCACGAACCTAATGGCACAAGTTTCCTAGCTAAATTCTGATATTTGCAAAAATTATATTTTCAAGATTTATTATTATTAATTAATTATCGCTAAAACCGCAGGGTGTTACATTCTCTCCCTTAAAAGAATTTCGACATTGATATTACTCAAGGACTGAACAATGCAACATAACATACAACCATTCTAAACTAACAAAATATGAGTGTGCAAACAATTTTGCAACCAGTCATATACAAGTGTACGGTGTATCACAATACATATAATATGCACGCGACAAAATTTTAATTGGCACGTCCTATATGGATGCTCTATTTTAAAACAATTTCGAAAATATGATGCAAATATTCTTAATATACTGACAGTTCTACATGTATGCAACCTTTAAAAACCAAAAACTTGCTTTTACATCCAATTTTTTCCTCACTTCTACAAATATGAGTATAGTTCAACCAATTTTTCATCCAATTCCTACCATCCAAAATCCTAGCACACCATTGCTAACATCCAAATTAGAAAAATCCAGTTTTCCAAACCTATTTTCTTATGCTTGAAAAGACTCTGGATGGAAAATTCTATATTTCTATCCTTCTCTTAGGCACTCTTTTCCACTGTATCTTGGAATCTTCCTTTATGCCCCTATTCTCTTCCAACTTTTCCAAGCACAGTTCGCATAAGTTGATTTCTTTTTAAGTTTTTAAAACAAGTTTTATTTCAAAATCAACTTTTTGTTATTAACAAGTATGGAGAAAGTGATTCCCTAGCTGTAACAGCTACCTCCCTTGTTTCTAATCGTATTTTATTCTATTGCCACTTCTGCTGCATAGTAAAATTTAAACCAACCTGTCAACTATTCCTCCATGTCAAGGATCTGGCATTTCAAATATTTTGAAAAGTTTCTTCTCTTCTAAAATATTTCTATATTACCCTTACAAAATATCGATAAAAATTTTAATTTTTTTTAAAAGATTTTCCAAAACATTTGGCAAAGATACCGTATACATATATAGGTTTTTCAAAACAAACTTTTCCGCACCTTATGAAATCGGGGTTTAGTCAACCAGCACACAATTTCAATGGTAAGTTTCCACAACTTCATGATTTTTCGCGGCAAATTGTAAGTTTCTCAAAAATCACTCTTTTATTTATAATAACAACCAGCACATAATTTCAATTATAAATTTCAGCTTTTAAGGTACAGAGACATTGACCCGTGGCTACGCAACATCCTTTCCCTGTCCTCCACTTACTGAAATTTATTTTTCTAATTTTTCAAGACTTACAATCTTATTTTATTTCTGCTTTAGTAGTCAATTAAATAAATTTTCTTAATTTATTTCTTAACTTCCAATCTCTATTATTTTCTTTTCTTTTGCATTAGTTGACTGTCTTTTCTGAAATTTCCTTATCTTTATTGGTTTTCCATATCATAGCGATCTACACAAAAAACACATAAAAAGAAACATTTTCTATAATATCGTACACACTTTTACACCCAACGAAGACAACTAATGCTTACAACCCAACCTAGAAAGAACAACTGTTGGAAGATGCCCTTCAACGTTAACTAATACTAATAATATTGTGGCCTATCACCTCTGACTTGAATGGACCTTTCTAACATGTCATTCATTCGCCATCTTCATATTTTTATCTTTGAGTTTGCCAATATCCTCCATGTGTGTTCGCCACCTCATAATCCTCTGTTACTATCTTCTTTTAATCCAAATTCCTTGATGATATTCTCAAATCGTGGTATTTATTTCTTTATCTTTGACCCTTCATACGAGCATACCCTAGAACTCGTAGAAGCATACTTTAATACCAGTTATCATTTCTTTACGGGTTCTTCATATGGCTTGCCCATATGTCCAACACAATATTCCTAGGTTCTCACCATTATTCTTTACACTCCACGGGGATTCCTTATTACTATTTCATACTGTTATCTTCTTCATAGCCTTACCCTTCACCCCATCTTACCTAGGTAGTTATTCCTATATACTCCATATTAAAAAAAATTGGTTTAGTCTTCGCTATTTTTTTCAAAAATTAAAAAATTTAAAATTTCTGAAATACTTAATTCCAAAACCTTTGCCTTTAAAAATTATAATTTAGAAACCTTTTATTAAATTCAAAAATACTTAGTATCTTAACCTTTTAAAACTTATAATTTAAGATTTTTGAATTTAGCTTGTTAGCAAATCTAATTTTAAAAAGTTTCTTTCCTTCTTCTTAAAATCAACTTTTTCTTTTAAAGATCTTTTTAACTTTTACTTCTAAAAATTTGGGATTTTTAGTTCAAATTATTTATTATGTTTTCCTTTAAAAAACTTATTTGTTGCAACAAATGATTTCTTTCAAAAATATATTTTATAATGTTTTTAAAACATCTTTTTATTATTTTTAACAACAAAACTGGAGTAGACAAGGCCAACTCTCATTCTATTTTTCTTACCACTTCTGCTATCACCACTTCCAATCCTTGGTGGAGACTCCAACATCCTGTGAAGGGGAATTTTAAAGGATATGTGCTATTATTGCACTTATTATGGTAACTATCAAAATTTCCTTTTTAATTTCCTATATTAGATTACTAGCATTATTTTTAATATATTCTACTAACATCATTATTTTATATAAAATTCCTAATATTGTTTTTATATTTTATAATGTTATTACTATTCAAGTTTCCCCTACCTAAGCTGCACACTCAATTAACTATCTTCTTAGTTGAACCATTGTAGCGTATTCGCCTACAGCTTTTTTTTAGGGTTCTATATCTTCTTTTCTATATTACTTACCCTATTCCAAACTTGTATCATTTCCTATTATCCACCCATAAAAATGTTTTTACAGCTTGATTTTTTTTTCATTACATAGGAAAATCGATGAGCTATATTGCTCTACTATTTTCCTTTTAAAGAAATAGGTTTTTATTAAATTTCCTTTACAGAAATTTTGGATTTTAACTATTGACGCCAAAAATGGGCATCAACACCCAATAGAATCTAGTAGAGATTAAATAAAGAATGAAACTAAAACAGAGCAAAAATCATGAATGAACACACAGATTTTTGTAGTGGCTCGGCAATCTTGGCCTACGTACACTTCATATTTTTATTGATCTTACACTTGATTATGATCACAAGAATGTTTGGATCAGTTGGGATCCATTAGTATAAGAATAAAGAATAAAAATGGAAGAGCTTGGGCAGTCGAAAGAAGGGTCCCTTTTCTGATGCCATGCCTGCTGTATTTATAGGGAAGATGCGCAAGGGCCGGGCTGAAATTTCGGTAGAAGAACCTCCAAGCTAAGGCAAGGCCACACAAGAGTTTTGAGGCCCATCGGGGCCCACAATAAGGATCGGCCCCAATCCCTATTCTAGGGTCCAAATGGGGTGCGACCCCTCTGGGGGGTTTCCCATAATGTTAACTACTTGCCCTCTAAATTTCGTGTCATTCTGACTTACGGTTTGTGAGATGTCACGTTTTCTGTGAAGTGGTGTTGCATGTATTCTGATTTCAGCCGATCCTTTTGGAGGAATAGGGGCCGATCCCTTCAATGTATCCCATTTGACGTGCGATCCCTATGGGGTGTTCCATATGTTGTAGTAAGCTTGTGCTTCAAGTTTCATGTCAATTAGATGAGTAGGACTTGAGTTATTACTCGATCTTTGGTGCAATGTGAGTTGTCTCCTGATTCTAACCAAACCCTGTTGAGGGAAGAGGGCTGATCCCTCTCTCTTCATCCTTTTAAGGTGTGATCCCTAGGGTCCCCACATCTTGTTTCTAAAATTTCATATGCATTGGACTTATGGATCTTGAGATATTGATTGTTTTCCATTGACTTGCACTTGCTTGGCTGAAATATGCCGATCCCTTTTATATGATCCCATTTGTACCGATCCCTTTCTTAGGTGAAGTAGTTTGCTTATAACTTGAGCATACAAACTCCAAATGACTTGAGATTTGAAATATAGCCTCATAGGGCCTTCCTTGTCACTCTATATCGATCTCACCCAACATCCGACAAAAATTGAGGATATGTACCGATCCCCAAGGGGAAGGGATAGGCACATATCCCCTGCCTAGGGGAGGTACTAATCTATACTTTGAATATTCTGGAGAGTCTATCTCTTGGCCTCAGTTGATCGTCGCTTCATATCATTGCCTGCACATGATTTCTGGACATCACAACCATCGCTCCAGGCAATTGGCCTTGATGACAGTCGAGTCTAGCTTATCAAGTCAGTCTGAATATAGCCGGGCCAAAAGACCAGATAACATTTGCCCCCCAAAGTACGTCTTATTGCGTACATGGCGTGCTTTGAATTGATGTTAAGTTAGAGTCGTCGGAAAGAAATCCATCCATTTTTCTGAATAGTCGCTATCCTTCCATTGAATTATTTCCCAAAGTGTCTTTTCTCTCTTTGATTGTCGCGGCGCTTAGTTGATTTCCAATAATATAAATTCAAGATTTAATTCCATCAGTTGTAATCTATGTCTGATTCTACGGGGCTAGTAAGCTTTGGCTATCCGATTTAGTTTCATTTTTGAAAGCTTTAGGTCAGATTTTTATCGGTTTCAAGAAATCAAATTTTTGGGATACATACGTGCACGTTCATGTACACGTTCCTATCGTTGGATCCCGGATGTGATCCTATGCTCACGGGTCGTCGCTAATTCCTTGTAGTTTAATTGTAATTGGGTTGCAATTCCTTGTCTATAATTTTTTATAATAAAATAGGAGTCGTAATAAGCCATTCGATGAGAAGGGACTTCAAGTTCTACAAGGATGATGGCCTCAGAGCCGTAAGCAAGGGCGAATGGAGTATGACCAGTCATGGACTTATGGGTGGTTTTGTATGCCCATAATACTGATGGGAGTTCATTGACCGACTTTCCTCTAGCTTTTTCCAAATGCTTCTTCAGAATGGACTTTATGATTTTGTTAACAGCTTTGACTTGTCCATTAGCTTGAGGGTGAGCAAATGCCACGAATCTTTTTTCAATATGATGCCGACGGCAGAAGTCTTTGAATTCAACATTTTTCCATTGTGATCACGGCTAAAGGTTCGGCTTCAGCCCATTTGGTGAGGTAATCCACTGCTATGATGGCGTATTTCGCACCATCTTTAGGAATCGGCAAGGAGACAATGATGTTAATACCCCAAGTGGCGAATGGCTATGGACTGGCCATTTGAGTAATTTCCATCGGCGGGGCTCTCAGAATTTTTGCAAACATCTAGCACTTGTCACATTGTATAGCATGATCGGCTGCATCTCAATTGACAGTTAGCCAGTAATACCCATAGCGGAGTATTTTCTTTGGCAGGGTTTGCCCCCCATCATGATCGTAGCATTCTCCTTCATGGACTTCTCTCAAGACTCGTTTGACTTCATCATGGGCGATACACTAGAGATGGGGAACGGAAAAATCCTTTCTATACATGACTCCTTGCTGAATGATATATCTTGAAGCTTTGCGGAGGATCTGCCGTTTTTCATTCCTCCATCCGGGAAGGATCCCTCGTTGTAGATAACATTTAATATGGGTCATCCACGACTCCTTCTCATGCTTTGCCTCTAGTACCTAATTGATTACCATCTGGTTTATGCTCAGAGCATTTAGTACTTCGACTGGAACCAAGCCCACTTGTTGTGCATCCTCGGTGCTAGGAAACTTTGCCAATGAGTTGGTCTCTTTGTTTTAATCTCGGGGAATGTGCGTGATGTCATAATACTTAAAGTCAGTCAATAGCTCTTGGACTCGGATAAGGTACGGAGCGAGTCATTGTTCTTTAACTTGGTAATCTCCCCTAACTTGGTATACCACCAACTGGGAATCACAAAATATTTCAAGGGATTGAGTTTCATTCCATATTTCTAGAGAGTAATGAACATCTCCGCTAAGTCATCGATGTGGTCATTTGATCATCGTGACTTCACGAGCATATCATCCACATATACTTCCATTGATCATCCAATCGATCTTTAAACATCTGGTTGGCCAGTCTCTGATAAGTAGCTCCAGTGTTTTTTTGTCCAAACGACATCGCAACATATCAATATAGCCTTAGATTGGTAATGAAGCTGGTGTGCTCCTGGTCAGGGACGTGCATTGGGATATGGTTGTATCTAGAGTATGCATCGGTAAATGAAAGCAGTTTATATCCAGCGGTTGAGTCTACCAACTGGTCGATCCTTGAAAGTGGAACGTTGTCTTTTGGGCATGCCTTGTTCAGGTCAGAGTAGTCGACATATGTCCGCCACTTTCCATTAGCTTTCCTCATAAGAACTGGATTGGATACCCATTTCGGGTAGAGGGCATCACAGACAAACCCATTGTTTTTGAGTTTATCCACCTCCGCTTTAAGTGCAGCAGATCTCTACAGATCCATGACACGTCGCTTTTGTTTTATCGGGAGATTCCTCAGGTCAATATTCAATGCATAACTCACGATAGTCGGCGAGATCACACACATGTCAGAATGGGTCCAAGTGAACACAGTAAGATTCGTTCGGAGAAAACCAGCTAATTCCTTCATTATCATTGCACTGAGCTATAATCTGATCTTCGGTACTCATGATGGGTTCTAGATGCTTTGAGTGATTATCTGAGATGGTTGAAGATCGGGCTTAAAGGAGCGTTGAATCAAACACCAAGTAAAGTTTGGTCTTCTGTTGCATGCGGATACATAGCTAGCTTTAGCTTTGAGTTTGAATCTACTTGTATATTCGAGTAACGTGCTTTCCGTTCAATGTACTCATGATCTGTTACTCGTTGTTTGGATTGGAGTGATGGTCAGTTGCCCGTAAGCTTGGGCATCGATTCGATGACTCTATCTCTAGGCATCCTTTCATTCGTAGCCTCGAGTTGTCGTAAACACTAGGTATGAGTCATAGTATTTAGTTATCGCAGTCAGTCTTTGGATGATCGCACTTCTACCCTCGGTCTCGGGTTGATAAATGTACCACATGGACGGTTGAGTCTCGTCCTAGCCATGTTTATACTCCCACCCAAACTCCAAAGACTTAGAGTTGATCGATGAATGGTATGTTCACATTCATCTTGTTTCTTGCTCATGCCCCTAAGTCTGAGGCATACGTCGATAAGTAGGAAGGAAAGTCATGTCCACTTTAGCTTTATACTCTTTTCTATTGAATCGCGAGATCAGGTTAGTTGATGGAAGGCTGAGTCTCGCCTATCCTGGATTGTATTCTGGTTTTTCCTACCAGGGGGTATACTTCGATGCTCTATCGGATTTCGGGCATGAGTTGGGTACTAGATGGTCAATCATGTTCACTTTTGGTGTAAATGTCGCCATACTCGAGGTGAGGACCTGAAGAATAGATGGTCAAGTTACATCCAATCATTGATTGTTGCTCTCTCTGCCGGACCAAGGGTAAGGATCAGTGTGTGAACGGTCGAGTCACGTTCGTTTTGTTTTGCTCTTCTAGTTGGATCATGGTAAGAGTCAACAAATGAATGGTCGCATCACATTCATTCGGAGCTGGACAGTCAGTAACGTCCATTTCGATTCATATTCTCCCGCCAGATCTAGGGATAGAGTTGGCTTAGGTGCAATCATGTCATGCTCATCTGGTTTTGTACTCCTCCTGGCGGATCGAAGAAGGGTGCTGGAGAATTAATGATCAAGTCACACTCATTCGTGGTTTATTCTTTTATCTGCACTCTGGTGATTGAAGATTTTTTAAGGACATCCGAGTCACATCTGTTTGTGTTTGGAGTGGATCGATATTGACCGTCGACCCAGCGGAACGATATGGAAAGCTTGGATCAACATTGCCTGTCGACCCGGTGGTACAATATAGTCGGTCGCCCATAACTTCTGTAACGACCTGAAATTTTCAACCCTTCGCATCCATACATGTCGGATTTGAATTGCTCAAAATAACAGATTGTTAATTTAAATTTGGCAAAACTCAGCATATATAATAAATAAATAATCACAGAATCACAGACATAGAGTAATATAACAATAATACAGCGGAAACAAAAGAATAGTAGTTCATGAAGCTACTATATATATAACAGAGTTAAACAAGATACAACAGAAGTCTTGAATACAATAGTCAAATACAAGATCAGAATACATCACTGGAATCAACTGAATATCTGAAAGCTGGATAGATAGCTGGATCTCCAAGCGAAGCTCCAACTCCAAAGGTGAGTCTCGAATACTGGTACACTTAGTCTGACCCGAGCGTAAAGCAAAACACAAAACACTCGAGTTAGGATTAACATTCTTATATCAATAAATCCAACTCAAGTGAAATAACAACTGAAAATACAAGTAACTCAAAGGATGTTTGGGATAACCATCCTCTAAGGATCCATTAAACTATTTATATATAGTAGTGTACGCTAAGTAGATAATGCCTATCAGTAATATAAAGTATTAAAATAGCGTTAAGGCGTTACCATTATCCCCCTTAACACATTTTATATAAGCGTCATAGTCTATACAGCACTGTAAACTCCACCGTAAACTAGTGGGCTATCAGGGAGTACTCCATAGGTATAACACGAAACAAATCATAGTGGTCGCGCATAGGGATACAAGTACGACAAGGCACATGAGGCAATACCCAAGGTAGTGAAACTACCGTTTGCCTGATCCGGACTGGTGAGAACGCATCGCCGCAACGATCGCAACACCGCGAAACAACACTCCCAATTCAAGGGTGCGCACCAATCAAAAATAAGTAATGAGTAGTTTACGAAGAAGTGTGTCCGCTAGAGGCAGCTAACCTCACTGGCCCTGCACGGCTCCTGTTTAAGTCATTTCCAATTTGATACAAATGTCAAGGTCATCCATTATCGTTCTCTTTCTTCAAATCCAGCAACGTCATCATTCCAACCACTTCATTCTGGATCACACTCCGCGTATAATAGTTATTAAAGTGGTTTTCGGTTTGGACAGAGAGTATGTCCCTAACCGATCTCGAACTCTTCAATAACTACGTAATTATTACACCGATTGGTCATTTAATAAACTTTCAAAATAGTTTATATTTCAAAACCGAAATATCATTGCCATTTCAAAACCATATCCATACGATATCATTTTCACTTCAAATAAATCCATTTCCAAAATCATATCACTTTCCAAAGTTATATCGCTTTCGAAATCGTAAGTCTTTTAAAATCTAAACACTTTGGAAATCAAAACCTTGAAATTCATAACACTTTGAAACTATAGTTTGAAATCATAACATTTTGGAATTCATAACACTTTCCTCTTAAACCGTTTAGATATTAAAATTAGTGTATATAATAAAATAGTTTATAAAATAAAAATAGTTTATATAAAATAGTTATAAGTTAAAATAGTTTATAATAAAATAATATATATTGAAAATGATTTATATAAAATAGTTTATATTAAAATAATTTATAAAGTAAAATATAAATAGTTGTAGATATAGTTTAAAAATACTTTATAAAATAAAATAGCTTCCACAAATTCACAAATCGATTCAAATTAACTTGACTTCCAAATTAAACTTAATTCAATCTCAATTCATAAATTTCAACTCAATTCAATTTCTCAATAAATCATTTCGAATTATAACGATTTTAAATACAGATTTGAAACACAAAATAAACCATTAAATTTCAATATATTTCAAAGCTTTAAATATTCCACATTTCAAAAACTAAATTTTGATAATTCCATTTATATCTCAATTTAATTTCATTACATTTAGTTTCTGAGATATTTCTTTAATCATTTCAATACATCTAAATACAACTTCAATTTACAAATTTATATAAACAAAATATCCTATTTAAATTTATATAAGTTTGAAATATTCATTTAAGCCACTTTTTAATCAAATTCAAGTTATAAAACATATCTTAAAATTTCAAATTTAATAGATTTCAAATCAAACTTATTTAAGTATAATTCTTAAATAATTAAGAATTCCAAATCAATTTCAAATTTATCTTTCAACCTGAAACATTATAAACTCTATATTTGAAAATATAAATTTTACATAAATACTTAAACATATTTTATATTGATTCAAATCAACTTTATTAAATCAACTTTAATAAATCTTTAAAATCAATATTTATTAAAACCATATATTTCTTTTCAAAACCATAGAAATCATTTTCCAAAATATTTATATATATAGACCAACGGTGTCTGTATAAAATTTTCTACCCTATGGTCAAGTGATACGGATATTTATCATTTCAATCCGTAATTTATATATATACGGGTATATATCTTTTCAACCCGCAATCCCAAATTCAATTCAATGAAAATCGCTTGGGTTATCATTTCAACCCATAACGATTTTCTCCTATTCTACAGATCGTTCGGGTATGTATCATTTCAACCCATAGTGAATTCTATACTAACAGGGAACTTGCATAGTGATAATAGATATGATAATAATATAACAAACATATATCATCAATATAAATAACAGATAATGGTGTCAGATGTCACAGGTGAACAAATACAGATAACAGCATATATATAGCAATGTAAATAACTACCAGCAGCATATTTCAATTGACGTTTCAATTGCAATTAAATTTAATAAATAAAAGAACATTAATCGTGAGTGATTGCTCACCTTTCGAGGCTAGAGAGAACAGGAGATGGTACGGATACACATACTGATACAGACACTGAAATTGAGTTACGAATCCAGGCAAAGAAAAAATCGGCACGAATTTGACAAGCAAAGATGATAATAGAAATGGATGAAATCGAATTAGAATTGGATTGATGAAGATAAATGAGTATAGGTGAGCTTATATATGTAACTATGTATAACTATTTATACATACGGAATCATATTCTGGACTCAAACATATATTAAACTAGACATATATGTAATTCAAAACCATTGTTTTACATTAAAGTCAACATGTATACATCATAAACTTTGAAATAACTACTTATACACACACACACACTTAAAAAATGAAAATACTTAAAATATATATTTCAAAATAATAACATACATCATATAATGAATTGTTATCACACATATATATACAGTACAAAAATGTATCTATATAAGCAACTTAATATGTAATTCATGTATACTAGCATATAAAAACTTATGTACAAAATATCGTATAGACTAACATATACATAAAGAATAACCTGACCATATTTACAAATATATTTACATTTATATATCCGCAAACATCCCTTACGAATAAAATATAATATTATGAAGTCCCACCAATCGTATATGAACTCTGGAAAATATTCTATATAAACAGATATGTATTTATAAACAGATACAAAACTAACATTAATATAAAATTTATAAACTGACATAAGTGTAATTGCCCTGTATAAAATGATATATATATATATATATATACAAAAAAATTCGTATGCAAACTTTGGTTTCAATATATATATGAACCCAATAAGCATGAGTAACCATAACGTATGAAACATCATATATACAAAACAATGTAAATACAAGCTAAGAAAAACATGCAGACTACATAACAAAACATATGCGACTCTACGTACAGTATAATACTTATATATATTACTTATATATGTACACCCGTAGAACATATATAGAATATATAACTTATATGTAGACTCAACAGCTCATTTAAAACTTATGTTAACTATACATATGAACAACAGCTATATCACTTATATAAATTTATATATATAAACAACGGATTCCTTTTTTCATAACTTACATAACTATGTATACGCACTAACGCATATATAGCTTACATAAACATATATATATAAACTGACATATATATCTTCCTTTATAATATAACAACTAGTAAACACTTATATACAGCGGCTGATACTAATATATATATATATACCTTAACCTATTAACATATGAAACTAAAATCTTCATATTATATTATATAACTTTGGAAGACGTAAAGCAGGCTCTGGAAATAGTGAAAGTGATGAACATGTTAGGCTACAACACCTAATGCACAAGATATAGATATATTAATATATTTAGAACCTTTATATAAACAAACAAACGATATAAATATATACCACTTCATATAATTGCTTCCAGAAGACAAGCAACAGATAGAGAGAGAGCCACGGGTAGAAGTGAGATGGTTTGGTGGCTGCAAATGGGAGGTTCGGCTATTGAAGAGGAGAAGCCTGCATGACGGGTGAATCTCCGGTGGCGGACGCACGCTAGGGGAGGTTCGGTGGCAGGCTATGGTGGTGGGAAGGCCAATGATTTGGCGGAAGAAGGAGGACGTGCGGTCGGAGGCAATGCACAGCAAGATGGTGATGATGTGGAGGCGCGGTGAGGGGAGTCAACGAGCGGGGTTGGTGGGTGAGATCTCGACTGTGGTGGGGACAACCGGCATGGAGATGGTGGAAAGATGAATCTGCTTTGGGTCGAAGGAATGAAAACTTGGGTAGGTACGTGTGTTCTTCGAGCCGAAATATAGAAGCAGCCACGAAAACATGAAACTGTTATAAATTTCCATTTTTTTTTCTTTTGAACAGATCTGAAAGAAGAAGAGAGGGGAGAGATGAACCAGAAATGAACAAGCATATAATTGAACATTGGAAATGACCAAAAGTCTGAGCGTGACTTCCAAGAAATAATAAAAGCTAATGACCGTTGGGTCAATGCACCGTGGAAATTGAATAGACACAAGAGATCAAAAGACACGAACGGGTACCGATACGGTTACCGTTTCGTAGATTCCACCACGCATCGGACTCCAAAACACACAATTGAATATACCGCAGAGATCAGCATGACGAGACGATCGAAACGGTATACAGATATCAGTGGTACGATCATCCGATCAAAAGTCGATAATCGGTACCGAAAATGCTGCTATTTCGCCGAAAATAAGATCGACGGAGCAATAACAGTCCAAATTTGACGAAACGAATTATGACGTCTCACTCAGAAAATGATTTATAAATTTCCTATAGAAAAATATTCAGGTTTGGAAAATATTTTATTATCATCCAATATTAACTGATTTAAATTGAAATAGAATTGCACAAAAAATAAACTTCCATATTATCTGATGAAAATTTACCAGTTGCTATATTGAAGTAGACGTATTCCAAATATTAAATTTTTATTTCAAAATTATTATTTAAAATTTCACAAAATTTCAATTAATTAAATAAATAAAACCACTAAAATTTACGGGTCGTTACAACTTCGGACGTCGTTTCGATTGGTTTTGTATTTAGGCCTCCTTACATTTGCTACCTTAAGTTGTAAAGATCACCAAGCTGGAGCTATAGTGAGATGTCGTATTCAGCTTGGAGTAGTTTGTACTCCCGTTCCCATTCTTGGGTTAGTAGAATTAGTTCGTGGACCATCAAATTCCATCCATAGTGTGTTTAAACTCCTCATGTTGAGTTCAGGTCGGAGTTTATGGAGTAGTGAATGGTCAAACCGCACTTATCTATTTGTTTATACTCATATCCGCACTCTGGGTTAAGAGTTTGTTGGCGTGTGGTCGAACTGCACCCAATTTGTGTTTATACCCTAATCCGCATCGGGGGACCAGAGTTATTTGCTAGACGGTCGAACCACGTCCATGTTTTGGTGATTTTGCTTCTGCCTTGCCTTGGGAGTAAGATGAGGGTTCTAGCGAACTTCGAGCTTGAGCAGAGGAGCAGATGGTTAGATCGCATCCACTTTGAGTCGTGTGTTTTCCCCCAAGTTAAGGGCAAGTGTTGGAGAGTGGACGGTCGAATCACGTCCACTTTTTTATGGTATTTCTACTCCAGACCGCGCTGAGGGACCACAATTGATCAATGGACGATCGAATAGCGCCCATCTTTTTTGATGTTTATACTCCAGTCCATGCTGGGGGACCAGAGTTAGTACATGGACGGTCGAACCGCATCCATGTTTTGGCGTTTATACTATAGTCTGCACTCTGGGGACTAGAGTTAGTACAAGGACGGTCAAACCGCGTCCATGTTTTGGTGTTTATATTCCAGTCTACACTCTGGGGACCAGTATGTCCTGGTGTTTATACTCCAGTCCGCGCTTTGGGGACCAGAGTTAGTACATGGACAGTCAAACTGCGTCCATGTTTTGGTGTTTATACTCCAGTCTGCGCTCTGGGGACCAAAGTTGGTCGATGGATGGTCGAACCACGTCCATATTTTTGTGTTTATACTCCGGTCCATGCTCCAGGGACCAAAGTTTTATGATGGATGGTCAGTCACACCCGTTTTTGATTCACACTCCACTTATCAGGTTAAGGTAAGAGTTGTCAAATGAACATTCGAGTTATGTTCGTTTGTGAAAAGGAATTCTACGCCCAGTGTCTAGGACAAAAGTTAGCGGGTGGACGGTTAATTCACGTCCACTTGGTGATTAAGCGATGGATGGTCGGACCATATACTATGGTCCATACTTGGGTTGGACAGTCAGGTCTCATCCAATTTGCTTTGTACTCCTTCCGGCAAGTCAAGGGAGCGAGTTTTTGGGTGGACGGTCAATTCACATTCACCTCAAGTTGCAATCGTGTCCTCGTGTCGAGGGCGGTGGCTGATGAGTAGACAGTCATTTAAGTCGAGTCCTAAACCACACCCCGTGTCCAGGGCAGGTGTTGATGTATGGACGGTCAAATCACGTCTACCTTCGTCAAATCCCGGTTTTACTGAGCTTCGGAAGAGGCACAAGTATTTTGGCGAACTTCAAGTGTGTGCTAGGGAGTGGATGGTCAAATCACATCGACTCCAAGTCCTTCTTTGGTCTCCAAGTCAAATGCGGAGGTTGCTGAGAAAATGGTCAGTCGAGTCCACTTTCTATTAGATTCTGACCTTGTCGGGCTCTGAGTAAGGCATTGAGTAAGGCATAGATGTTCTGTCAGAATTGAAGCATAAAGTAAGAAGTGGATGGTCGAATCACACCCACTTTCCATTTCGAGTCCTTGCCACCAAGTTAAGGGCATATGGTAGCTGATAAGCGGTTGAATCACGCTTGTCTTGATGATCCATCAAAGGTCCAATTATGGTCTGTAGAGGTTGATTAGTGCCCAACTCTAAGTACTTAGTCACTTGCATCGTTTGAAAGTAGTTTAGTTCAAGTTGGTCATAGTTCACAACATAATTGAAATTGAAATAAATCTTATTGATATGTGAAGCAGCGTTGCACGCTTACTATTACACTTCGTCTCAGCCCTTCTCAGCTAGAAATCGACCATAGGTGGTCCAATTGATAATCAAAGTTCATTATTGATAGGATGTTCCCTACTCGCCATTCTGTGGGGCTTGCACATATTGTTGAAACTTTCCTTTCCAAATCATCTTTTCGATCACATCTTGGAGGTGTCTACAATCGTCGGTGTTATGATCGTGTGTATCTTGAAATATACAACATTTCCTAGATTTCTTCTGGGTTTTGGTGGACTCTCTCGAGGATGGTTTCTAGTACTGCTCCGAGTCTTGAGCATCCCAGTAGACGTTTCGATTGAATCGTTCAAAAGAGTAACGAGTCGAATTTTGGGATTCTGGGTCATCTCCTAGAATCCAAGTCCTCGTTTAAGGCATCAATGCTGCCCTTGCTTTGGATTCCTTCAGCCAACGGGCCTGCATAATTCTTTCTCCTAGTCTGCGCTACCTCCTCCTAGCTTAGGTTATGGTTCACTTTGTAACAGAAATGATTCAAGGTTGTAGGAGGCTCTTCCGCTTACCAATCGCCAAAGATTGTCATGAGGTCGATTCCCTTTATCAACGCCATCAGTATGATATTCTTTCTGGGATTTCTCACTTTAGTGACGAAGATGTTAAATCTCTACAGGAAGTCTTTGAGTGGCTCGCCTGATGCTTTGAATAAATTGGATAATGGCATCACATTCTTGGTGTGAGTCGCATGCATCCTGAATTGCTCGACAAACTTATGATCCAATTGATCGAATGAGGAGATAGACCCTGGTGGTAATCGTATAAACCACATAATCGCTACCCCTTTAAGGAATATGGGAAAGCATCTGTATTCGATGGCATCCGTCGCTCTGGTGGAATCCATGTGCTACCGTACTTCACGAGATGTTGTTGGAGTCTATATTCACTGAACACGCTGGCATGATCGGCACATTGAATCTCCTTGGATGTTCTACAAGTTGAACGGCTTCAATGAAAAGGTTTCGACTAGGGGAGATGCTCCAATCATTATCAATCCAGTTAGCTTTCAAGTTACGGCTGCTTGTAATTCTTGTGAATGTTGTATGCATGATTGTCCAACGTTTGATGTTTGAGAACGCCGATCGAATGGCGAATCGGTTAGGATGGGGTCACTGATCGGTGATGACCCCCACACTTTCACCCGACTAGGGTGAAATCCATATAAGGCAGTAAGTAAGGCCTCTTGAGGTTGCATACCTAGTTTCAAGTCATTTGGAGTTCGTATGCCCAAGTTATGACCAAAGCAAGATGGACCGGTATTGACGACTGGTGATAATTTACTTGGAGTCTGACCCGAGAAAATTTTCTATTTGCTTGGAGTCAACCCCTGGTTCACTTGGAGTCGCTGAATTTGAAGTGCTGGTTTGGTGACGAATGGTGCTTGGAGTCATACTGGTGTTTTCTTGGAGAAAATCTTGGTTTTACCCGAGTTTTACCTTGGGCCAGAACTTCCTGGGTTTGCTTCGAGTCGAATGGGTGATTACTTCGGGGTTGACTTTGGGTCAGCCTTGAAGGGAGTTTATCGACAAACGTTTCAACAATTTTTGATGGTTTTTGACGACTACCACTCATGACTCGACGATGGAGGTTCCATAATGCTAAGTGATGACGATGATGGATGGCTATATTTTGAGATGGCATAATAAGCGGTGTAGGGCGGTCATCATACAAGCCGCCATACCATAGCTGGCAAGTCAGGCGTTTGGAAGTTGGTCAATTGAGAGTAGTTGTAATCTACCTTAGAAGCCTGATCCAGTAACCAATCCTAGTTCGTGTCATATTAGCTAGGTTCTCTATCCTTTGGTTATACCGTTTAAGTAGCAGTTCCTTCTCCATTCCTTGGTTACAATTCAGCAGCTGCTGGTTGATCCCCTATGCCCCAGCCAGTCACAGGACGTAAGGGAAGCGGATAGAATGCACCATCTTTAAGTTGAGTTTTGAATCCAAAATGCGGAGGCACTGTGCTGCGGCACGAATTCGGGTGCATGGCACACACAAAAAAATAGAGCTTTTTTTATGTGCAACAAGAAGAAGGGATCAGGCCCGATCCTTTTTTGCCCCTAAGAAGGCGGGTTCGGTTATGATCCCTTTTTGAATGCGAAAGGGGATGGCTGGAGGGATCGACTATAGTTGAGTCTGGTGTAGGGATCGGTTGAACAAGGGTTTGGTTCTGAACGAACGCGGCAAAGGGATCGGTAGTGGACAGACCAATCAGTCATGACATGCCCGATCCCTTAGCGATCGGTATTGAATGTTTTAAGAGAGGGATCAGTCATACAGAGTATGGAGGGATCGGTCTTACGAAGTATGGAGGGATCGGTCATGAAGGGATCGGTGTTAGACCTTAAGAAGGAGGGATCGGTCATGATGGAGAATGAAGGGATCGGTAGTGAATGTAGTACTTTGACAGAGGGATCGGCTATTCCTCTTGTCATAGTTGAAATATACAGGATTTGAAATATGTTGTTGGACATGCTGGTATTCTTTTTGTAGGCTATAGAAGGGATCGGGTACGATCCCTAGTCATAAGCAGTTTCTTAAATTGAGCTTGCATGTAATCAACTTGAGCATATTTTTTGCCAAATGAACATGAACACGTGAACAACTCCGAACAAGAACACTAGCATCGTCATTGCCTTCAACAACACGAGAAGTAGACCTGGTTGCTCCAACCATGGCTGCTAGTCTCCTTATAGATCTCTTTCAAATCTGAATAGAATAGAAAATTTGTTGGTAGAAAGCTGGATCTATCTCGCGAATATGGGAATCCACAAGTAGATGATGAGATCTAATCAAGCCGAGAATTCAATTCTCGATGAAAGCACCAAAATGTTAACGCCAAAAATGGGCACCAACACCCAATAGAATCTAGTAGAGATTAAATGAAGAATAAAATTAAAACAGAGCAAAAGTCATAAATGAACACAAAGATTTTTATAGTGGTTCGGCAATCTTGGCCTACATCCACTTCATATTTTTATCAATCTTGCACTTGATTATGATCACAAGAATGTTTAGATCAGTTGAGATCCATTAGTACAAGAATGAAGAATAAAAATGAAAGAGCATTGGCAGCCAAAAGAAGGATCCCTTTTCTGACATCATGCATGATGTATTTATAAGGGAAGACGTGCACAGATTGGGCTGAAATTTCGGCAGAAGAACCTCCAGGCCAAGACGAGGCCACATAAGAGTTTTGAGGCCCATTGGGATCCACAATGGGGATCGGCCCCGATCCCTATTTTGGTGTCCAAATGGGGTGCGATCCCTCTGGGGGATTCCCCATGAGATGTTAGCTACTTGCCCTCCAAATTTCGTGCCATTCCGACTTATGGTTGTGAGATATCGCGTTTTCCGTGAAGTGGTGTTGCATGTATTCTGATTTCAGCCGATCCCTTTGGAAGGATAGGGGTCGATCCCTCCAAAATATCCCATTTGATGTGCGATACCTATGGGTGTTCCATATGTTGTAGTAAGCTTGTGCTTCAAGTTTCATATTAATTGGATGAGTAGGACTTGAGTTATTGCTCGATCTTTGGTGCAATGTGAGTTGTCACCTGATTCTAACCGATCCCTATTAAGGGAAGAGGGCCGATCCCTCTCTCTTCATCCTTTTAAGGTGTGATCCCTAGGGTAGGCTCCCTAGGGTCCCACATCTTGTTCTAAAATTTCATATGCATTGGACTTATGGATCTTGATATATTGATTGTTTTCCATTGACTTGCACTTGCTTGGCTGAAATATGCCGATCACTTTTATACGATCCCTTTTGTACTGATCCCTTTCTTAAGTGAAGTAGTTTGCCCATAACTTGAGCATACAAACTCCTAGCCTCATGGGGCCTTCCTTGTCACTCTATATCAATCTCACCCAACATTCGACAAAAATTGGGGATATGTACCGATCCCCCAGGGGTAGGGATAGGCATCGATCCCCTGCCTGGGGGAGGTACTAATCCATACTTAGAATATTCTAGAGAGTCTATCTCTTGCTCTCGGTTGATCGTCGTTTTATATCATTGGCTGCACTTGATTTCTGAACATCACAATCATCGCTCCGAGCACTTGGCCTTGATGACAGTCGAGACTAACTTGTCCAGTCAGTCTGAATATAGTTGGGCCAAAAGGCAGGATAACATTAACAAATTTTAACTTCTACTAGAACTTTTTTATTTACACTTTTCTTTCTTTATAAAGAAACTAGCGAGCTATATATGCTCTATAATTTTTCAACCAATTGGTTTTTGTGAAACCTATTTATGAAAAAATTTCAATTTAACTAAATATTTGTATATTTTAAAGTCCAATATTCGCTTACTTTTTCAAATTTCTTTTTCAACTTTTAAAACTATTTTCTATATGGTTGGACTCAAAGTGGATTTCTATTCGCTCTTTCTCTAGAACTTCTGCTTTTCAACTTACTGACTTATCTTCTTCCTAATATTAGAAATCCAGCCATTAACTTGGATTGACTACTTCACATCATCCTTCTAGAAACCAATTACTTCCGAATATCTATAACATATGGATTCTTGTTTTCCCCATATCTGGACCTACAGTACATCATCAATTGGCATCACATGGGGATCTACAACCATTGGGCTATTAAGGCCCAAATAGGGAGTCGTGTATCATCCACCTTTAGGGATTTTCCATATATAACTATTCTATGGTGGAATTATTAGGATTTGGCATACAATATATTTTTAGTTATAGGCAAAATACAAATATTCTCACTCAACGTTTCCTAATTTTTCAAGATCGACTAACCTAAGCTTTGATACTAAATGCGACAACCCGCACCACGGTGGGCCTAAATTTTTGCAAAATCAAAAATCCAAGTCCACCAAAGTACGGACCATCCCAACCATTTTGAAAGAACTTTGTTTGGGTTAACTAGCCTTGCCCTAACAAAAAAATTTGCAAACAACTGTGGCGGTGCATAACCAAACTTGGTCTACCCTGGTAGGAGGTGAAGACCAATTAGGGGTAACCCTGTCTTTCCTGTTGACCGCTAAGGATTGATGATGTTCTCATCCGATGCAGCCCTACCCTTGACTTTTGGTACCAACACAGTTGTTGCATAGTGCTCGATCCCGCTCACCATCCAATTTGGATTGCCTATTGCAATCTAGGCAATACCCCACTAATACCATATTTGAAGCATACTACTCTACCTACCAGTGGTATTCCTTTATCTACGCAAACGTTTATACTCTATGGGTCCTATTATTCATTTAACTATACTTTACTATGATAGTTCACATCCATCATAAACGCGTATTTGAGGCTACGTGTGTGTGTGTTTATATATATATATATATATATATATATATATATATATATCTGTGTGTATGTATGTATGTATGTATGTATATTTATTCATGCTTACGTAATTACCTTGCCTCTATAGTTTACTATGGACCCTAGGACTTTATTTCATGATGCATATATCCTTTTCTTACATGTTTATTTACCGCTTGCCTCTTATCAGGCTCATAATATCATTTTCCATTATTTTTATCCATTTTCCAATTTTATCTTTTTATTTCTTCTTGCCTATCCTTCAAATTTCTTTTTTATTTACTTTCCATTTTTATTAGTATTTCACATTTTATTTTTTAGGATATTCTTGTCGCGCTCATATCTCCCTGTTTAACTCTTGGGGTTTACTACATTTTAATGCATTGGAACTACATTTCTATCATAAAAATGTTAACCTCGTAAATTTCCATATCTTATCCAAAATGAGAGACTTGTGTGGTGTTTGTAATTACAAGAAACAATCTTTTTGTTATTTGAAATAGACGGTACAAAATACGGTAAGTGACCCTATTTTGTACATCATTTTCTTTTTAGGTGTATTCCTTGTCATTTTAAACATCACACTTTTATTTATTAAACTTGATAATACATAGAAATTTACTTGCAACATCCTAAATTCCAACGAATTAAAATATCACTTAAACCCCTAAAATATTAATAAAATATCTTTATATTACATTCTTATCCTTCATTCAAATACCAATTTATTATTATCATATCATAACAAATTCACAAATATAAGAAGTTACTGGTAGAGAATATATAGGCAAGTTTTCCAATTTTATTAAATATATTCCATAATCATTACGCTTAAATCTATTCCACAATCATTACGCATATACAATTGATTATCCAATTCAATATTTTTCATTCTAATCAATATGCGTATTCAATTAAGAATTCCAAAATGATTTTAAACATAATATGAAATAGAATTTAACGATATAAATCTAATCATATTACAAAACATGTAATTTCTCACTCACCTCTTTTTAAGCAATCCCAAATCTCCAGTTCTAATTCCTGTTATCTGTTTTTTCGCTTTGACTCCCTATTTGGATTCATACATCGCAAGTATATAAAGATCTATTAGAAATTTAGATTAGAAGAGAAAGATTTGGGTTGATTTACAATTTAAATTCAGATTTATAGTTTACCTTGGCTGTAGCAATTTGATTTGAACCTATTCTCTTTCTCAATCATCTTCTAAAATCCTCCTATAATGTATACGTACAAACTAGAACTATTTCTATGAAGTTAGAGTTTTAGAGACGAAGAGAAAATAGTAGAGGTTCTACGCCAATTAGAAAATTATGAGTTAGAAGTGAGGGTCTAGGTCTTTAATTATATGGGTTCAAAGTAGTGTCAACCATTCGATTAAATAATTTTCAATCTGGACCATTCATGCCTAAGTTTACTGTTGTTGTTTACACAACACGGGTCGACTGCTTAGTATCCCAGGTTAACCGCTACCGGTCGACCAAGGTGCTTCCTCGGTTAACCTGAGCTGTGTAAATTGGTTAATTATCAGTGTTGATTAGATTTGTTAATTTTTATACCAATTTAACCTGATCATCGTTATCTGTTTCCCTCTATCACTTGCTTAACATTTAAGTCAAAGTTAAAGTTAACGGTTTTTAATTAACGTTAATTAATTATTGTTTATTTCCTTAATTGCATATATAATTATTTTCGACTCTAAAATTTCAAACGTTAATAATGTTTTCATTTGAATTCCGAACGGAAAAGTTTATATATGAAAATTGGTCAAAAAATCGACATAAACCCAATAGTGTAAGTTTCGTAGTCAAATTCTGATGTTTGCAAAAATTCTATTTTCAATATTTATTATTTATTAATTAACTTTCATTAAATAATTATCATCAAAATCACGGGATGTTACATAATTCGGGACATGGACTGTTGTTACTATACCCATCACAGTGATTAGATTCGATGTACGGATCGGTTTTCGTGAGGTCGGCCTTGCATTTTCAATACTTGCAAAATAATAGCTCATTAGTTTGGCCTAAACTTATCGGTACTCATGGAATATGCTTAGAGACATAAGTATGGTATGGACGACTGTTCCAGGTAGATCAGGTGCGTTATACCGAGGACTGTTGATTAGGTTGGCCTTGACGCTTCGATACTCACTAAACAGAGGAGATATGGATGGTTATTGTTACACTCTCCATTGTAGCTAGATGATGCTATTATATCGCACGATGTTTGGTTATGGAGAGATGAAGATTAACTGTGTTTAGAATAGTTGTTGTTACACTATTAGTGATAGGTGTAGAACTGTAGATGCTACCATTTAGCATAGTTGTGCTAATGAGATTCACTTTACATGTCAAGTTAGGTCTATATTAGGAAACCTTGGATACCATTGACCATGGAGTGTAGTACTACCCTATACTCGTCTACTATGTTGTAAGTAGAAAAACTTGTTATAGTATGCACTATTTTAATACTATTAACACTATTATATATTACTCTGACTTCGTGGGTGCGAGGCAAAGCGGGATCAGGTATATTGTAGTAATACAATATAGACCCTTTATCACGATTTTATATTCATATATTTTTTCTTATGTACAATATATTGAGGTCAGTTCCCTTAGCTAGACTTTTTTTAGTCCCTTGTTTTCCCTCCTTTTATTTTCCTTTTGGACACCTTTCAATCATTGTTTTGAGTATGCTGGGAGTTAGATTGTTTTGGAGATATGCAAACTACATAGCTGGATTTTGTTGGAGGCATGGTGATCGATGTTATATTTGTATTTTAGTTGTATACATGAAAACTTAAATATTTATGTATGAGTCTATAAGATGTATTTATTTAGTACTCCATATGTATGGAGTTGATATACCCTGATTAATTATATCTATGACTTTATTGATTGTTTACCCATACACTGTCTCTCTTTCAGACAGACAAATGTATGTATATGTATAGTTTTGATTATGTATATTTTAGATTTTATCGTTCTGCTGTGGGATTATATCTACCTATAATGTAAGATAGATTTGTGTAAGTTTACATAAACTATATGTCGCTTATAGTATTTAGAATCATATTTGGTTATTTAACATTGATTTAGGGTATCGTAAATGTATGGCGGATCGTCATAGAAAGCTAGTCCATGAGTAGTTTTGAATGTTAGAAATGAAGTGTAGGAATGACAACTAACCTTGTGTAGTAAATACATTACATAAAAATGGAAGTAAAAATATTTTGGAATAACAAGTTATGTATCGAATGGGAATAGTAAAATATTAGATGTGATTTAAAAAAATTAAATTAAACTGCAGTCCGCAGATGTAGCGTAATGGAAAAGGGGTGCCAAGGTCTGTTAAAGCAGACAGACACAACTTAATTCTACCTCGGGAGTTTACTGGTCCGTCGCGTTCTTCTGACCATAGTTTAAAAAAGAAAAAAAAATAGCAAGATGTGAAAAATAAAAAGTTTTAGTGTACGACTAACATCCAGGTTTTTGCTTTCTACAATCTAACAAGTCTAGATGTCATCGTTTTTACACCAAGATTTTATATAGTGTAATGCTAAGGGCATCCTGATTTGTGCTAGCAGCTACCACGTTCGGCCGGTAACGACCATAACTGCGGTCGGCGGTTGTGTTTGTCCCGCGGTAATCCGCAGTAGCCCCTAACATCCAGTGCCCTTAGCACTATGCTTTGTATAAGTATGCTGCTATTAGCACTCGGGTTTTCATTTCTGGCCACCTTTAAAATTTTAACACACATGACTTTTTTTGTGTGCTTCTGCCTACCATAGCATATTCCTTCATTCAGTCGTTCACAGCCGTAACTTCTCCTCTAAACATAGTACTATCTCTCTAAAATTTTAAACCTTAAACCCTAGAAAAAAGACACTATCTTCTGCTAAATAGATGATGGAAGGTGAAGATCCAAAAAAGGTTAGTCTCTTTTTCTTGTTGTTTAGGGTTTTCTATTGCTTTTTAGGAAAACAATTAGGGTTATCTATTGCTTAGGGTTTTTTATTGCTTTTTAGGGTAATTCTACTGATCCCTTGGCTAATACAAATTTGGAGGACATTAATTTTGATGATGTTGTAATAGAAAATGTCAATGTAAATTATCGATTTCAAGGTTTTTTTATCGTACAACTTATATACCTTGTTTCACTAATAGATTACATTAAATTAGTTTTTTCCATTTTATAGATGGAGGATGTGAATGATAATAAGAATGAAAGTGCACTTATTTTTTTGGATGATAAATTTGTTGATGATGACAATATGATGCAAGACAATCGATCAAATGATTCAAAAGACATAAAAGTTGATTTGATAAATCATTTACAACCAATCAAGTATATATTCATTAAAAGATTTACAATTGCTAATATGGTTGTAAAAATGAACTATGTTAAATTTTTTTAATTTTTTTGTGTTATGTGAATTTAGGTATTTGATTTGCAGAACACGTTGATCCGTGGTGTAAAACAATAGGAAAAAGGTTAAATACCATTGTCGTAATTCTGAAATCTGATAAATTAGGACCTAGGAAAAAAACCAAGGCTGCAATTAGGATGTGAAAGGGGTTGAGTTTACCGTAGTCATCAGTCAAAGTCGGTGAAAAAGGAAAACAATGCAAAACTACCCAGAGCTAGGGGCTGACAGTTAGAACCAAGAACTGCAAAACTAAATCGAACCGACCCGAAAAGACCCGAATCTGAACCAAACCCGATGGGACTCCGGTCGGGTTTGGATGATGAAAAATACAATAAAGACCCGATCAAACCCGACCCAACCTGAAAAACCCGACCAAAAACGTTGAAATATATGCATTTATAGTGTTATTACCTAACCGGATCCGACCGACCTGACCCGAACCAAAGCTACGGTCGGGTCTAGGTTTTTGAAATGTATAGTTTAGACCCAACAAAACCCGACCTGCCTAGAATCGAAACCTGTCGAGTCCGGGTCCATTGGGTCGGGTCTAATTGCCACCCTTACCTAGACCTAGTGCCACTAGAAAATGCAACCGTCTATTTTTATTGAAGGGCGTGTATCTCGATGAAGATCAATAGAAAATATCTGTAATCAATGGAGTACCAACGAACTTTCTTATTCTTTAGAAGGGCATCAGTACGTGGCATGGTTGATTAACGAGGAGAATTTTTTTTGGAAGACATGAGTGTTGCAGGCATGCCTCCAAGAGAAGTATTAGTTACCATTAAAAAACCATTTTCGGAATATACCTCAACTTTGAAGACTATCTATAATGCTAAATATAAAATGCAATTGTCGGCAACGGGGTGTAGATCTGCGATGCAACATTTATTGAAATTGCTTGTAGAGAAGGATTATGTGTATTTTGAGTGGGCTGATGTGGAAACTGATCATTTGATAGATATAACGTGGTCTCATTCGGATTCTTCCGTATTGTGTAAGTGTTTCTCATTAACTCTATTGCTTAATCATACATATAAAACAAACCAGTATAATATGCCTTTGTTAGAAATGGTTTGTATAACTTCTACGGGCCAAACATTTACTATTGCTCATGCATTTCTAGCACATGAGAGGGAGGAGAATTACGAATGGGTGCCACTCAAGCTAAAACTTTTTTATTTGCCCGATGGACTACCCGAAGTTATAGTTAGCGATAGAGAATGGGCTTTGATTAATGGAATTAAAAAAAATTCCACAGGCAAAGTTGATGATGTGTTTATGGCATATGGGTAATAATGTCATTACGAATTGCAAATCGAAGTTTAAAACAAATGAAGTTTTTGAGATGTTTTTGCAAAGTTGGAAGAAGGTGGTCCATGCACCGACCAAAGATGAATTTTGGATATACTACAACGATTTTCAAAAAGTTGGATAGATTATCCTGAAAGCCTAAAGTATATTCGTGATCATTGTTCGGCATACAAAGTATATTTTGCTTTTGCATGGATAAATAAAATTAAACACCATGATAATAGGACAACAACTAGAGCATAGTCTTAGCATGCTCAATTGAAAAAAGATCTTGGTACATCTAGAGCAACATTTATTGTAGTATGGTCGAAAATGGATAATATGTTGTGTCTACAATATACAGAAATAGAAGCTAGCTTTGAAAGAAGTTAGGAGCCGTACGGATTGCATATCAAGTTCCATTGTTAAAACAACTACGACATAAGGCATTTTTTTGCATTGGATTTGATTGTGAAAGAGATGGCAAAAGTAAGTTATATTGCTTTGGATGCATCCGTTTGTGACCATTTGAATCGACTAGTGTATTGTAACAACCCACATATTTATTGA
The DNA here is from genome assembly GCA_030737815.1 of Allium fistulosum. Classification (NCBI taxonomy): domain Eukaryota; kingdom Viridiplantae; phylum Streptophyta; class Magnoliopsida; order Asparagales; family Amaryllidaceae; genus Allium; species Allium fistulosum. Next base: position 160,746,345 of record CM060905.1, read on the forward strand.
TTTTTATATTTATATATTTTATTTAAATATTTTATCATTAGTCGGATGTTAGTCCGAAAAGCTACTTTTTGCATACGGCCAAATTAGGACTCGGGACCACCTCCATTGAGTTCAAAATGACGTTTGCGATCTTATTAAGTGTAAACTTTGATATGTTTGGAGATAGTGAAATTTTCATCACTTTTCCCGCCTTTGACTTTGGTTTGGACTGCACCTTCTTTAGTTCAGCCCAACCCTCTTCCACACTTGATTCACCATTTGTTTTAACATTCAAGCTTCATCAAAAATGGTGGTGGGAAGTGGAAATTAAAACTCCAAACTCAAATTCTATTGCAAAGCCAACATTTAACTCCAAATTCAAGAAGAAGATAGTGGATTCAAACTTTGGATTGCTTCTCCTTGCTTTCAATCTCCATCTTCATTCATTTTAGTGAAAATGTGAGATTTTTAATCTCACATCTTGCCTATAGATGTCATTGGGCTGTTGGGAATGATCCCCTATTGCATTTGTATGAATATCTGCATTTGGTTTGGATTGGATTGGCGAAAAACTCCAATTTTCAGCGTTTTTGGAAAATTCCTGCACCTAGGTCATTCTGGAGGGAGAGTCGCATCGGAGTTAGGTCGCTAGGTCGTAGGTCGCTCTGGCGTCGAAATGACTCTGCCTATATTTAGTTCGACCTGGACTTAGGTCGTTCGTCCCTAGGTCGTAGGTCGCGAACCACTATTAGGTCGCTCGCGTGCTCCTAGGTCGCTTGGCCTGCATCTGTTAGGTCGTTAGACCCATTGCCAATTTAGGTCGATGGCCTCTGGGTCGCGAGTCTTTAGGTCGCCAGTTTTAGGTCGAACCTGTTAGGTCGTTGGACCTTATATCCATTAGGTCGTTGGACCTTATACCCTTTAGGTCGTTGGACCTTATTCCAGTTAGGTCGCGTGTCCCCTTAGGTCGCTGGATCTCTTAGGTCGCTCACCTTTAGGTCGCAGATCTTAGGTCGCTTGGCCTCACTTGCCCAGTTAGGTCGCTCTGCCATTCCAGGTAGGTCGCAACCATTAGGTCGTTAGACCTACTTCCGTTGGGTCACTCGACCACAACCCCCTAAGTCGCAGCCCATTAGGTCGTATGACCTACTTTTCCTTAGGTCGCTTGGCTCGATTTCGTTAGGTCGCCTAACCTGTAGTTGTTAGGTCGCATGGCCTTGACTTCTTTAAGTCGCTCGACCCTGATACCTTATTAAGTCGCAACCTGTTAGGTCGCTGGACCACTCTACCAGTTAGGTCGTTCGGCCTACATTTGGTTAGGTCGCTCTGCAAGCCCGGCCGCACTTCCTTCTTCTACTTTGATGGTTTTGGGATTGATTCCTTTGGAATTTACACTCGTCTTCGAACGTGAATTTATGTGATTCGATTTGTTTCAACAATCGTTTTATGACTTGCCACTTTAAAGATATATGAAGGTTTCAATACTAGTAGTAAATATCAAAACTCTTTCATCAAAGCGATTTCAACACTATTTTAAATATCAAAAGTTCGTTTTCTCAAACCGATTTCCAATCCACTAGTATATACAAGCCTTTACTTCACTCGGATGAGAAATCGACTTAAACGACTTAGTAAAACGAGTGGTATGAAACGCTTGCGTTCACTTCGTCGGTTAGCTCTTGGACTTGTTCGATTGAACCCTTTTTGTGACAATTTCCTAGTGAAGATCTACAGTTTGTTCGTAAATATTTAAGTTAAGCTAGTGGTTATGGGACATGAAGCTAAACTCATATATTTACTGGCTTAGTGTAATTGACACTTCCTTATGATCATGACGATCATTTTTGTGATTTAGACTAGCGGTTGAGCGATGTCTCTTTGTCTGCGAGGGAGGCTAGACCCTGCTTTTGTGATGTTTCGCCATCACATTTATGGGGTAGCACCCCATGGTCTTCGGGCCATTTCTGTGTGGAAATTTAATGGATAGCTTCCATGAGATAGCTTCTCATTCATGTGTTTACGCGTAGGTGAGTTTTCATGCTCCCATTCATGTGTTAGGCCTTTCCCCTTTTTATGTGTTTTCTGGATTTCTGGTGATGATTTCTAGAATTTTGTGCTTCACCAATTTTCATGACTTTCATTGATATGATATCAGTTTTTGTGCATTGGTGAATTTATGTGTTATTGACTTGTTATGAATACAAGTTTAGGGTATAATACCCTATTTTATCTTTGAGAAGATTCTTGTGATATTGATTGATCTTTTGTTGATTATCATTTACATACTTATAGTAGTATGCCGTTATGGTTGTTACATGTTCATGCCATATTATTTATCCTATACCTTATCATCTGATATTTATAGCTAGACTGATCCGTTTATTATTTTCTTATAAATAATACTCGGGTCAGACCGAGATGTTACATGTGCTTCTGCTTGACTTCTCTTCAGGATTATTCTAACTTTTGGCTAACTACATAGATTAGTAGTTTTTGGATGTACACATTTGAGATATAGACTCTATGTAGTGTACTTATTCTTTTGTATATCACGTGATGCTATTCTTTTGTATTATCGTGGATCTTTCTGACCACTACTCTGATGTACACTTTCATGTGTTATATATTTATTCATATCTTCTTCCGCCTTTGTGATATGGATGTCTGTGACTCATTTATGTTATGATTATTTCTATGTTTGTTTCCGAAGATTATATATAGCCACCGTGTGATAGCTTTGTGTTTGTATCGGTATGTCGGATTTCCTCCTTAAAAGATATGCATTCTATTCTATCTGACATATCGGTGCTCGCATAAAGAAGTTACATGGATGGTCGCTCCTCCACAGCCTTATTCTCCGTGCTAATTGATAGCACTACATCGTAGTGTTCTTGGTTAGCGTAGGTATAGAGGTGGGGCATCACATGTATGGTCTTCAATATGCACATGAAATATGCAAATATCACATTGAAGGTCTTCCAATGTCGATTGAACTCGTAGATGAACATTGGAGACAATCAAATTATATTCCACAAGTTGAAGAGTCACTCGAGTTTATCCATACACCTCAGTTTGCTTACTCTAAAAGATTATTTGATTCGGACACTGCTAAGGAGAAGAAAGTTTTACTGTTGAAGTTAAGAGAAATTGGTTTACCAGCCACGACATTTAAATTAAAACCGAAAAAAGAGAAACACAAAGGTAGACCAATCGCTAAAAAGAACAAATTAACTACCAAATAAGTCAAACGTCAAAAATCTACAAAATGAGATCCTTCTGCTTTCGAGAATGAAAAAACTGTTAACGAAATTCTTTCTCAATCTAGCATGAACAAGAAACTAACTCCCAAACAGAAAAAAACCTGATGTGAAGTTCGATAAGAGTGATGTAAATACAACAAATTCAGATTTAAGTACTTAGCTTACCTACCGGGCTTTTCTACACCAATATATTGTTAACGTTGAAGATGTTTTGTGAGATGGAAATTGTGGATTTCGTTGCGTAGCTGAACAAATTAATGAATTAAATTCCGATTGGAGAGAAGCAAGGAAGTCATTATTAGCAGAATTGATGAAAAATTAGGATTTATATGTTAGACATTTCGATATAACAAACTGCGAAGCTTTAAAATCGGCTACTGATTGCGACAGCAGTCCTTTTTTAAAGCTACTTTTATGTTAATGCCTAAAACTGGATACAATTGATTGCAAATGCATTCAATCGAGTTATGGTTTATATATCCAGTCATCAGAGTTTGACATTTTTTCCACATGAAAGAGGCCCAAATTTAGGAGATGTGCAAATATTCTAGACTACCACTTTATCAAATTAACACTAAGGGAAAATGCACCCATCCTACCTGTGGCCAGCTTTTGGTCCAGATTGGTTAATAAAGAAGCTAAACTATGGAGCGAACTATATGTTGATCGACAAATTGAATTTGCAAAACTTTGCCCATCGGATATGGCAACAAGGGATGCTTATTTTTAATTCAAATTGACTAGCTTTTTATTTTCAACATAGATTCAAATGTAATGAAGTGTAAACGTGAAAATTTTGTTTAATGGATGATTCAAGCTTATTGAAATTTATTATGTTATTGGTGTTGATTCTAATTTAACATGCACTTCATTTTATTATGTTTATTTATGTTGATTTAACATGTAATGAAATGTAGTTAATTATTGGTGTTGATGCTTATTGAACATGTAATGCAATAAAGTCAATTATCAGGAGTTTGGTATGTTTAAGCCAAGTAATGCTACAAAAAACGATGGCATACAACTGTACAAATATTGGTGATCATTCTATTTAAAGATTTTCGGTGGTTGGACACCATTATTTAATAATGCATACATGGTAACACAGCTGCTTGATGGTGGTGCGCCGTATTATGCTTTGTATTTTTGGTTTTCCTCCAATGTTGGAATTTTTTTTTCTCTTACTTGCAATTATCAGGAGGTTGGTCCAAAACTACCCTGACATATAACATAGTTTCGGGAGCTAATCACCACACGGTTGCTAAGTGACGCAGCAGATAATTCAAAAACAATGTAGATCGTTGAATGTAGCAATAGATGGATTGAAGAATACTGGAATGCCCGAATTCGTTGATCCGAAGATACCGAACTCTAGCTATCTCGAACTCGTTGATCGCGCACGATACCGGGTTCAAAGATCTTCAATTCTTCAAGCGTTGATCAAGCGCACTTGATTCCGCGAATCGGCTTCTACAATCGTTGAATCGAGCGCACTCGATTATCCGAAAGAGGAGATAGGAGATTACACTCAACTACCAATTTGAATGAAAGCACAAAGCAATCAAAAGAGAATTTTATTCAATATTCAACCACCTTTACAAATGAGACTCACGGCCTATTTATAGGCGAACAATTTTACAACAGAAATTTCTCCAACTCCTAAGTCGTTTCCGACTCATAGCTACGCTCTACGACTCATCATAAGTCGTATACGACTTATCAACTTACAATACAAATGTCACAACCAGGTACACAACTTAACAAATCCACACTCCTTATTTACAAAGCATACGACTCACGACTTATTACAAGAAAGCCTAGCGACTTAGCAAACAGAAAATACGACATAGAAAAATACATCTTTTAAGTCGTTGCCGACTTATCAACTCCATTCGACTCATCATATTTACAAACAGACGCCATACGACTTATACTCCAGTAGCGACTTAGAAAACAACGGTTCAGATTAACTCGTCAGAAGAATCTACGGCATGGATTAAAACGGCATCAGAATATACAGCTCCAGGCCTCTACGACTTAACCCAGTTTCGATAAGTCGTGGACGACTTATACCAGCCTCGCCCTTGAGTCGTGGATGGCTTATCTCCTCACCTTCCTTGAGTCGTAGACGACTTATCACTTGTGTATTCTTCCTCTTGAGTCGTGAGCGACTCATCTCCCTGTTAAGTCGTAGACGAGTTATAGTTGCTTTGTTAAGTCGTAAACTCGTCACAACTTTCCCTTTGGTCTTCCAGTTGAGTCGTGGACGACTCATCACCGCCTCCTTAAGTCGTAGATGACTTATGCCTTCCCCTTTGGCTTTCCAGTTGAGTCGTGGACGACTCATCACCGCCTCCTTAAGTCGTAGACGACTTATGCCTTCCCCTTTGGTCTTCCAGTTGAGTCGTGGATGACTCATCACCGCCTCCTTAAGTCGTAGACGACTTATGCCTTGGCCAAATAAGGGTTGCGCTGCATCATCCTCCCCAGGTTGAGAGAAATTCGACCTCGAATTTGCACACTCTTCATCCCCAACAAACTCATCCCCATGATATGGTACAAGATGTTTAACATTGAATACGTCAGATGTATACACATCATCTGGCAGCTTCAGTTTATAAGCATTTTCATTGATTCGTTTCACAACTTCCACCGGACCAATTTTTCTGGCTTTCAACTTGTTGTATGCGCCCACGGGAAAACGATCTTTTGTTAATACTGCATAAACCATATCACCTTCATGAAATTCAACACTCCTTCGTTTCAAATCTGCAGATTGTTTATATTTCTCATTTGCTTTCTCTAATCGTTCTTGAACGATTTTATGACACTCCGTCAGCCCTTTAACAAAATCAGCAGCTTTCTTAATTGTCTTCTTTGATTGTGGCACTACCGTTAAGTCCAACGGTCCCTTCGGTAAGCTCGAATATACTATCTGAAATGGACTGAACCCAGTATTTCGATTCATAGCATGATTATGAGCAAATTCTGCCTGGCATAACTTCACATCCCAACTCTTCAGATTATCTTGAACAAGACACCTCAACAAGTTTCCCAATGATCTGTTAACCACCTCAGTCTGTCCATCCGTTTGTGGGTGATAAGCACTACTAAACTTCAGCTTCGTTCCCACCATTTTCCACAAACTTAGCCAAAAATGACTCAGAAATCGAGTATCTCTATCCGACACAATAGATTCTGGCAATCCATGAAGTCGATAGATCTCCTTGAAAAACAACTGAGCAACATGAACAGCATCCGCCGTCTTCTTACAAGCAATAAAATGTGCCATTTTCGAGAATCGGTCAACTACCACATAAATGGAATCATTACTACGCTGCATTCTCGGCAACCCCAACACAAAGTCCATACTCACATCAACCCATGGTTTAGTTGGTACCGATAACGGCATATATAAACCCGCATTAGTCGCAGTTCCTTTCGAAACTTGACAGATATGACATCTCTCAACAAACCTCTCCACTTCTTTCCTCATCGATGGCCAAAAGTAGGATTGTGAAATTAATTGTAAGGTACGGTCTCTTCCAACATGCCCTTCTTCATGTAATTCCTTGATAATTTTCATTCTCAAACTACCCTCCGGTATGCACAATCGATTCCCTTTGAACAGAAAACCATTTACCATCACGAAATCATCCGTATCTCCCTCCTTGACTTTATCAAGAAATTTTGCAAAGTAAGGATCATTATTAAATAAGTCTAGCAACATTTCAAACCCCGTCACTTCAACCTTTAGTGTAGTCAACAAATGACTCCTCCTACTCAAAGCATCAGCCACACGATTTGTCACCCCTGACTTGTGTTTAACCACAAAAGTAAACTGCTGCAGATATGCAATCCACGATGCATGTCTCGCTGAAATCTTGTCTTGCCCTTGCAAATGCTTCAATGCTTCATGATCAGTATACAAAACAAACTCCTTCTGAAATAGATAGTGTCTCCAGTGTTTAATAGATTGTACAACAGCGTAGAACTCCACATCATATGTACTGTATCGCATCTTCGCTCCTGACAACTTCTCACTGAAATATGCAATAGGACGCCCCTTCTGACTCAACACCCCTCCAATCCCAACCTTGGATGCATCAGTATGTAGTTCAAACACCAACTGAAAATCAGGTAGCACTAGGATTGGTGCAGAGGTCAAAAGATCTTTGATTCGTTCAAAAGCAACCCCGGCTTCCTCCGTCCATGCAAACTGTTTACCTTTCATGCAATCTGTAACAGGCGCCATCACACTACTAAAGTGTGGAATAAACCTTCGATAAAATGAAGCCAACCCGTGAAAACTACGAACTTCCGTTATCGTCTTGGGCTGTGGCCAATCTCTGATCGCCTCAACTTTCCTTTGGTCCACCTGTATACCTTCCTTCGACACAACATACCCCAGAAATAAAACACTGTGCATCATGAACACGCATTTCTTCGTAGCAGCATAAAATTGTTCTTGTCTCAGTACCATCAACACTTCTCTAAGATGATTCAAATGTTCCTCTGGACTCCCACTGTAAATCAAAATATCATCGAAATACACCACCACAAATTTCCCAATGAACGGTCGAAAAATCTGATTCATCACTCTCATGAAAGTACTCGGTGCATTGGATAAACCAAATGGCATGACCAACCATTCGTATAGACCCTCCCTGGTTTTGAAAGCAGTCTTCCACTCATCTCCTGGTCTGATACGAATTTGATGATATCCGCTCTTCAAATCTATCTTTGAAAATATAGTAGCTCCGCTTATTTGATCTAACAAGTCATCCAACCTCGGCATTGGAAATCTATATCTCACGGTAATCTTATTCAATGCTCGACTGTCAGTGCACATCCTCCACGTCCCATCCTTCTTGGGTACCAATAAAGCTGGTACATCACAAGGACTCAGACTCTCCTGCACACGCCCCTGCTCAAGCAATTCCTCTACCTGCCTCCGCAACTCTTCATGTTCCTTCGGGCTCATTCGATAATGTGGTCTGTGTGGTAACACAGCACCTGGAACAAGATCTATCTGATGTTGTATATCCCTCAACGGCGGCAACTCCGTTGGTAACTCCTCTGGAAATACATCGTCAAATTCTTTCAGAACTGGTTTAACTTCTTCTGGAATTTCAACCACTTCCTGACTCTCTCGCCCAATTAACAAAAACACTTCAGGTTCCTCCTCTAATTCCTTCACAAACTCCTTCAATGATAACAAAGTTTTGAGCTCTTCAATCTCTTCTGACTTACTTTCTCCTTGTGGTCTCTTCTTTGGAACTAGGATAATCTTCGTTCCTTTAAACATAAAACTGTAACTATTGGTCCGACCGTCATGTTGTACTGATCGATCATACTGCCATGGTCTTCCCAATAATAAGTGGCAAACATCCATCTCTACTACATCACACCAGATTTCGTCTTTGTATTTCTTCCCAATAGAGAATGGTACACGAACTCGTCTATCCACTTTCACTTCTCCTCCTTTTCTCAACCATGCTAGCTTGTATGGATTCGGATGTTTCTCTGTCTTCAATTTCAACTTTGTCACAGCTTCGGTTGAGATAATATTATCACAGCTTCCTGCGTCAATCACAAACTTACACACCTTCCCCAGAATAGTACACGTCGATTGAAAGATATTACTCCTCAACCAACTAGTTTCTTCCTGCTTCGGTGTTAAACACGATCTCCTCAGCATTAGGTTACAACCTTCATCTCCTGACGCAATATCTTGCTCATCCTCCTCAACTGGACTAGAACAATCTCCATCAACATCCTCATCTTCAACTTCTGCAATCATGGTTCTCTTCTTTGGCCTTGGACACTCACTGCTTTTATGACCCAATTCCTGGCAATTGTAACATTTGAAACCATTGTTAACCCTTGCCTTCTCAGCCTCCTTCACCACTGGTCTACTGATAGGCTTAGAAACATTAGAACTTCCTCCAACACCCTTCGCTTGATTGTTAGAATTAGTAAACACACCACTTCCTCGTCTCCCTTGCTTTTCCCAAGCCAACGCTTTCTGATGTGCTTCTGCCACAGATCTTGGATCGAACATATTAACCATATCCTGAATCTGCATTCTCAATCCGCTAATGAATCTAGATGTCAGCTGCTCTTCTGTTTCCATAATATCATTCCGTGCAATAAGTTGATAGAATTCATCAGCATAGTCATTCACAGATTTCGTCCCTTGTCTCAAGTTCTGCAAACGTTGATACATTAAAGATTGATAATTGTAAGGTAAGAACGTTGCTTTCATCAACTTCTTCATCTTCTCCCAAGATTCAACTTTTGATTTTCCCATCCGATCACGTGTAAGTTTGGTCTGCTGCCACCATGCCAAAGCTCTACCCCTCAGCCTCGTAGCAACCAACTTCACTCTACGATGTTCTGGCACTTCTTTGAAATCAAAAATTTCTTCAACGTTAGCTACCCAATCTAGAAACTCCTCCGCTTGCATACCACCCTTGAATTCAGGAATTTCTGTCTTCATCCCTGACTCCCATTTGTGATCATACTCAGAATAGTTTCTTCCTTGACCTCTTCCTTGAATACTACCACCATCATACTCCTCTTCAAAATCAGATGTATAACGATGTCGATTCTAACCACCAACATCTCTACTCCCTTCACGTCTACCACCATCCCTTCTATCTACATTCCTCCGTTCATGATCATTCACGTTCCTCCCACGCCCTTGATCATTTTCAACACTTCTATCTCGATTGGAATGTGGTGAGACTCTACTTCCTCCATGGTTAGATTCTGGTGAAACCCTTCTCCGATTTTGATTCATCTCCGTCATAAGCTTCTCTAACCGTCCAATTCCTTCGTTAAGTTTTTCACTAAAGTTTTCATTGATTCTTTGCTCCATCTCATCAGCTTCTTCTCTTCGATACAAAGCTTCTACGTTTTGATGACGATTAGCTCTTCTTGGCGGCATACTTGAAAATTTCACAAACTCTTTAACACTTCAAAATTCAAACACTTTTCGGACTTTGATCCAAAATGAAACGGATCGAAAACTTCCACTTTGTAGCAAATCGCGATGAAAACGATGGACAAAGTTTCGGCCTCCAATGCAAATTTTGATCAATCAATCTTCGACAATGATGACTCTTCTTCCTCTCGGCCACGGTTTAACACTTCAAGCACTCGGCTTCTCTTCAAACTTCAAATTCTTCAAAATGATTAGGCTCCAAGTCTCGATCTAGCTATGATTGGCTAGAACAAGCTCTGATACCAAAAAAATGCAGCGGATAATTCAAAAACAATGTAGATCGTTGAATGTAGCAATAGATGGATTGAAGAATACTGGAATGCCCGAATTCGTTGATCCGAAGATACCGAACTCTAGCTATCTCGAACTCGTTGATCGCGCACGATACCGGGTTCAAAGATCTTCAATTCTTCAAGCGTTGATCAAGCGCACTTGATTCCGCGAATCGGCTTCTACAATCGTTGAATCGAGCGCACTCGATTATCCGAAAGAGGAGATAGGAGATTTGTAACATTCCCCCTTTTGACCGCCTCCAGTCGGTAATTAAACCAACTCGAAACGTTCAAAAAGACGAATTGTTATTTAGTTTATAAGGTTTAAACAGAATCAGCCACAGAAACACAGATAATAACAATCAATTAAAACAAATGAGAATTTATTTCATTACTATAAATCTTTTATATACATCAGAGTTTATACAATTTAATACTGATACAGCGGAATTTCTAAAAATACAATTTTCTTCTGAAATAAATGATTCTTTACTCTCTCTCTAACTTCGCTGCTCGAAAATCTTCAAGCTGTAGAAATACTCGGTCTGACCCGAGTATTATATTCAAAAGAAAATAATACACAGGTCAGTCTAATTCAAACCAGTTTATTAGTGCATATAGGCAGTAATAATTTAAATAGACGACAGTCACAATAATTCTCGTCTATCCGACTCTTTTAACAAAGAAATCGGATAACGAAAATTTTTAACACTAAACAGTGTTAAACAATAAATCAACAGATTTAAATCATCAACAGAGATAAATAAACAATTTATAAATTGACTAAATCAATTTAAACAATTGAAATTGTCACTTTAAAATCATCAAGAACTCGATTGGCTGCCGTACACGCACGCGTGCACGGCCTCGCCAATACAATGGTGAAATGCACAAAAGATCAACAAAAAACCCATAGACGAGCACAAGGTCAAACCCGAGTCTTTACAACTGGGTTCAACACAAGGCAAAGTGAAACTGAAGCATGGCAGATCACAAATAAAACAGCATCAAAGCTCAAGTGATAAAACATAATGCATCAGCCAACTTATATCAAAGCCAACATGACTCAATGCAGACTTGAAGTTACAAAACAAATGCCACAAGAATACATCTATGAAGAATCAGCTCAGTACAAAATTGATCAACTACAAAGGCAGTAGTGAGTGCAGACAAACCAAACTCAAGATTTCAAAATGCAGTGGCCATACACATATATACATACAAGAATGTATGTATACAAATGATCAGCCCTCAAGTGCAGTGCAACTACAAAGAAGACAGTGGCAACAGTTCAGATGACAATGAACTAAAGTAAAGACCACAAAGACTTCAAGACAGTGATTCAATCAGACCTGACCTAAGTTAAAGAAGCCAGTGTGAATGCAGACCTAAACTACATGGACATTTTAGGCCGAGCACTGATATAAGGATCAGTGATGTCAAATTACAAACAGAGCTCAATGTGTACAAAACCATAACAAAATGACGGCAAATGATACCACAAGCCTCAGCAATATGCACTTAACCAAGATACAACTGAGACAAACCAATGCAGACTGAAAAATGAAGTCAATGCAAACAACATAGCAGTATGGAAGACTGCAAACCAGGAAACAGTGAAGGCCACTATAGTGGAAAGAAATAAGATGGCCAAGTGACAATGTACATGCTTCCAAAACTGTCGGACTATAAAAATTAACCACACATTAAAATAAAATGGACCTGGAACTCCCAAAACAGCTAGTCAACTACTAGTGAACAATAAGATGTAAGGCCCAAATACAACATGAAACCAATATAGTGATGTTCAGGTAGAAAACACATATATGGGATGCAACTGCGAAACTGGGCAATACAAGCACATGACTCAAGTGCAGTGAACCCAAGTATTTAAATTCAAATCATGGTATAAAATATACTCGAACATTTTTAAAGTTATTTGAATATTTTAAATTTTATAAAACTTCATTCATCTCAAAAGTAAATTTGAATTCCATCTTCTAAACTCTGATTTGAATCTGTTTTGAATTTTAAGTTCCATAAAAAAAACAAAATAGAATATCAATCATATATATATACATACCTGAATGCATATATTTATACATACATACATGATAATGCAAAGACACATATAGGTACAATTGAAGGTACAGCAAGGCCAAATACACAACAACCAAGTCCAAAAACAACTGCAGTTTGGATCAAAATTTGCCTAAGTCATAGAGGCGCAAAATCAAAAAAAATGCTAGTTCGAACCCCATAAATCAAAGCTTCATTTTATCCTAAACAAAGTCCAGAAATCACCGAAGTTAAAGCAAATGGAAAATCGTGGTGACCAGGGCAAGTATACCTCAAACAAGGTCGAACAGTGCGTAGTAAGGCCAAAATCCACTGAGTACAACTCGATATCAAAGCAATGATGATGGCCGAAGCTAAGTAATGAAAGAAATAGACGAACGAAAAGTAAGGAGATCAAACTCATATAAAACCCCAAAAATCATCATCGGCAGAGCAAAACAATTTACAAATTCCAAAATTTTATACTAACGAAACCACAAATTTTAAACCCTAATTCAAATTTGAGATGAGAATCAGATGTGAGTAAATTAAATTACTCACCTTTGCAAATCGGAGCAGTCGCGAATGAGGAACGAAAGTCGAACGAACAGATTCGCCAGCGAATTGAATCAACGCCGAAGCCCTAGTCTTTGCAGATCGAAGGAGGAACGAACGAGGTGAAACTCTAATTCCAGACGAGCCCTAGATTTCGAAAGCCCTAATTGGTTTTCTCGTCGCCATTTTTTTTCTTTCGCCCTTCGTTTTTTTTTCGTTGCTGAATAATGAAGAGAGAGGGGGAGGGGTGCGACGTGGGTTTACAGAGAATAAGGGGGGTAAGGAAATCGTGGGTTAGGGTATGGGCTTAGGCATGGGCTGGTTATGGTGTTTTATTTTTTTTTTCTTTTTATTTTTTTTTCTTTTTATTTTTTTTTTCTTTTGTTTTATTCTTTTGTTTTCTCTTTTTAAAACTGATTTGTTTTGTATTTAATTTGGTTTGTTTAATTTAGCTGTTAAAATTTTTCCACACATATTTATTCATCTCGTACAAATAAAAATTTAATAAGAGAATTCAAATCAATTTACAAATTCCAGTAAAATTTAACAGAAATTAATATCGCCAATTTGACGAAGATTTTATCGTTATAGAAATTCCAATAACAAAAAGAAATTTAACTGTCAACTTAAATCATTTACTGATGATTATAATTTTGGGCAAAACCCCGGTTGTTACAGAAATTCAAATTGAATTCGATTTAATTTTCTACGCGTTTATACGCCGTATGTTCACAAAACAATCCCAATAAATACGAAAATTGAAATCCAGTAATAATTCAATATTACGGACCCAATGAAACTGGTTTCGTCAAATTCCGAGACTGTGCCTCGGAAGACTATTTTTAAATTCGATTTCAAACGATACAATTTCAAAACTGAACAAATTGCTTTCAAATTCAATCCTGAAGCTTCTATTATCTTCAGTATTATCAATATGAATTTTCTAAGCTTTTAAATTAATTTTAACCGGCTTAAAATTGAAGATTCAAATTTTATTCAACTTTCAATAGATTAAATTCAAAAATTTAATCGCCAATTCATTCTGAAAATTTGAAATTCAAGTCAAATCATCATTCAAATATTTAAAATTAATTAAATATTCTCAAATTAAATTGTTCAAAATTCAGGGTCGTTACAAACTCCCCTCCTTAAAAACTTTTCGTCCACGAAAAGGAAAAGTTGTTAAAATTTTATCGATATTTATACTCTAGTCAATTTTTTTACTAAACTTTAAACTTATTACAAATAAATGAATATAGGATTCATTCCATTTGTTTAATCTCACTAGTTCTGTTTATCTTCTCTTTTATTCAATGATTTCTACAATCATTGATTTCTAAAATCAAAACGCAAAAGTCTTTTCTAACATTTTTAATTTATAACTCAGATTCAAACTTAAAATTCTTCACATTAGAGATTTATATAATATACCTCTTCCAAAGCTGTGGACTTTCAAAACATTACAAAGATCCTCTTCCTTAGTTCATTAGGTAGGAATTTTGAAATTTTACTTTCAGATCATTGATTTGCTATTTACAGTTTGAAAATACTTGCTAACTCGAAATTTAACAAGTCCATCTTCGTTCTCACAGACATTAGACATACGCTGGCCAGGCACAGTCTAAAAATCTCCAAGTACTAAATATACTTGCTTCAATTCCCAGTGAAAATACTTTTAAAAATTCTTTTAAAAATGGATATGGAAAGCACGTTCCCCCATGGATTACAGTTCCACCCGGCGGTTACGCTACTATCCCAGTAGAGTCGCTTGTGGCTGTAGATTTCTCATCTCTTAAATTTCGCCATGGTTGTCGCCATAGATTGCAGTACACACGGCGGTTACGCTACTATCCCAGTAGAATCGCTCGTGTCTGTAGGCATCACGCCCCTCAAATTTCGCCTGGCATTAGATTGCAGTTTACCCGGCGGTTACGCCACTATCCCAGTGGTATCGCTTGTAACTGTGGGCATCTCGCCCCTCAAATTACGCTAATCATCAATCAAATCTAATCTCATCGCGATGATCTATCGCGAAGGATTTCCGATTCAAATAGTCACTCTGACTAAAATTCTACGTAGCTACGAATTTCAAATGGATACTCTTCACGAGTTCCAATACCTTCTTTAATAATAAATGGAAGGTACTTTTCCACATCCTCAGTTTAGAAAACATAATATCATATATGTAGTACTTTCATTTCACATTTCGTACATATCATATCCATGTAAACATACATAAGATTTCCATAACAATGTCTTTCTAAACTAACGGTTTCAAATTTACCGCATTCATATATATAAGTTCTAAAAACTTACATATCTCATATTCATAACAAAATAGAGGATTTCAAAATTTTCCTCTAAGTCGATTTGGAAATTTAAGGTTATCTCAAAACCTAATTCATATTCATAATTCCATTTCATTATCGACTTTCACATTCGATTTGAATAACATGTTACATTGTCAATTCTCAACACAGAATTGATGTCTATCGATATATAACCTCTGAGCTCGTACGTCTCAGAGAAGGGTGTTAAGCTAAGAGAATAAATTCTCCACCACCAACAGATATATATTTAATAGAGATCAATTGCTATGTCATCAATTCACAATGTTAGACATGCAATCCAAATCATCATCTGAAATTCAAAGCTCAACTTATATTGTCTTTGATGTCGAAGTTAAACTCAATTTTAACTTAACGATTCAATCTTTTGAAAAATTTCAAATTGAACAAATTGTTCAAATTCTCATTTAACTTTTCAACTTCGACTTCAAAAATGAATTTCAAATCATTTATTCCTTACGGAATATATTCACAACATTTCACATTTGGAAAAACATTTCCATACTTATTTAAAAATAAGTAATTCACAAATCCATTTATTTTCAGCATTTGAAAATATTCGATATACTTAAATCAAAATTAAGTATATATTTCATCTTTAAGGAAATCATTCTCTTTCATATATTCATTTGAGTCAAAACGAATGTTACGTAAAACATCGTTACGACAACTCAAAATCACTAGTATAGGGATTCGAAATTTAGATAGATATATAAATCCCAATACTATACAAAACATTTCCTTTCGGAAATCATTTACTATAACAACAGTGTTATAGTCCACCATTTCCTTATATCCGAAAACGTCTATTTCAACAATGAATGTTGAAATCTATGGTTTCGATATTCAATGCTTTGAAAACATCTTTTTAAAACAATTACTTCGTTTTAAAATATCACATTCCTAAAACATGTCCATTTTATTCAATAATATATTCACGGTCCAAAATTGTGAATACACATCTTTTAACAAACTATACAGAATTTTTACTTATCAAAATAAGTCAGTTTCGAATTTATAAACAACGTTAAAAATTCCATTTCTATTTATAAAGACTTCAATTTATAAAAATTTACTTCATTAATCATTCCTTTATAGCTCAGTTTTATATCAGAATTTAATTTACAAGTAAATTACTTATAAATTCTTTTATCTTCCAACTCCGATTCATTTTATAACTTCACATTTTCAATTCTGTAATTTCCATTCACTTATGAAATCCATTAAATATTTCACTTTTAACACTTATACAATTCCAATATTTTATCAACACTTTTCAAATCTTCAATTTAAGCCGTTTATAATAATTCAAAAATTCCAATTTAAACTATTATATAAATTTATCAGTTTTCCATTTCCAAGATAATCAACTAGTTCTTTAGTAAATCATTCATCGACTTGATTTCCAATTTAATCACATTTGATTCATTCACATTGGATTTTACTAACATTCATTCATATCCAATTAGTTCACATTCACTAATTTATATTCAAGTTAGTTTGCTTTCAATTCAAATCAAATTTGATTCCGGTTAAATTTACTTATCCTTCAATTTGAATTCAATTTACATAGCTTCCAATTTCCATTAATTCAATTTCATCAATACTTAATGAATTTCCTAAACAATCAACTAACAACCAATGCACATTCAATTTAACCAAATTTATTTACTTTGCTTACATTCAATTTGGTTCAACACACTTAATTTTAATTGGTTTATATTCCAATTCAGATTGAATTCTAATATTCACTATATTCACAACTTCTTAACTTAAGTTTTATTCAACTCTTAACAACATTTCTAATCCACGTTTATTCACTTTTACAAAATAAAGTTGAATTTTCTTTATATAACTCAAATTCATATTCATTACTTCACTTTATCAATTCATTTTGATATCAAATTCAATTTGATTCAATATTACTTAAGCTATATTTCATTTTATCTCTACTTGCATTTATTTTCACCATAAAACTTAAGTTCGCCTCAAATTTATTTGAAATTCTATTTAATTTAACTTTACTAAAGTCAAATTCATATCACATTCAGAATTCAGATTTTGTTTTACTTAACAAAACTGTTTAACCATTTAACAACTGGTTTCACTTAAATTTTCTCATTTTATAAGTTAAACAACTTATTAATTTAAACTTTCCAATTCATATTATATAATCACTTATCTTTCAAGTTTAACTTTCCATCTCAACAATTTATCAAATCAAGTTCAATTTATTTAACTTTCCTTTAGTTAAATTTCAAATCCATATATTTATTAATACTAATTCAATTCAATTTAACTTTTCTTAAGTTAAAAATCTTTATTTTCAAAAACAATTTTATACTTCTTTGGATTTGAAAAACATCTTCTTTTAAAGTGTTTCTAGTAACTATTCATATTAAACATCATAAACTAAGCTTTGTGTAAACCAAAGCTCTGATACCACGCTGTAACATTCCCCCTTTTGACCGCCTCCAGTCGGTAATTAAACCAACTCGAAACGTTCAAAAAGACGAATTGTTATTTAGTTTATAAGGTTTAAACAGAATCAGCCACAGAAACACAGATAATAACAATCAATTAAAACAAATGAGAATTTATTTCATTACTATAAATCTTTTATATACATCAGAGTTTATACAATTTAATACTGATACAGCGGAATTTCTAAAAATACAATTTTCTTCTGAAATAAATGATTCTTTACTCTCTCTCTAACTTCGCTGCTCGAAAATCTTCAAGCTGTAGAAATACTCGGTCTGACCCGAGTATTATATTCAAAAGAAAATAATACACAGGTCAGTCTAATTCAAACCAGTTTATTAGTGCATATAGGCAGTAATAATTTAAATAGACGACAGTCACAATAATTCTCGTCTATCCGACTCTTTTAACAAAGAAATCGGATAACGAAAATTTTTAACACTAAACAGTGTTAAACAATAAATCAACAAATTTAAATCATCAACAGAGATAAATAAACAATTTATAAATTGACTAAATCAATTTAAACAATTGAAATTGTCACTTTAAAATCATCAAGAACTCGATTGGCTGCCGTACACGCACGCGTGCACGGCCTCGCCAATACAATGGTGAAATGCACAAAAGATCAACAAAAAACCCATAGACGAGCACAAGGTCAAACCCGAGTCTTTACAACTGGGTTCAACACAAGGCAAAGTGAAACTGAAGCATGGCAGATCACAAATAAAACAGGATCAAAGCTCAAGTGATAAAACATAATGCATCAGCCAACTTATATCAAAGCCAACATGACTCAATGCAGACTTGAAGTTACAAAACAAATGCCACAAGAATACATCTATGAAGAATCAGCTCAGTACAAAATTGATCAACTACAAAGGCAGTAGTGAGTGCAGACAAACCAAACTCAAGATTTCAAAATGCAGTGGCCATACACATATATACATACAAGAATGTATGTATACAAATGATCAGCCCTCAAGTGCAGTGCAACTACAAAGAAGACAGTGGCAACAGTTCAGATGACAATGAACTAAAGTAAAGACCACAAAGACTTCAAGACAGTGATTCAATCAGACCTGACCTAAGTTAAAGAAGCCAGTGTGAATGCAGACCTAAACTACATGGACATTTTAGGCCGAGCACTGATATAAGGATCAGTGATGTCAAATTACAAACAGAGCTCAATGTGTACAAAACCATAACAAAATGACGGCAAATGATACCACAAGCCTCAGCAATATGCACTTAACCAAGATACAACTGAGACAAACCAATGCAGACTGAAAAATGAAGTCAATGCAAACAACATAGCAGTATGGAAGACTGCAAACCAGGAAACAGTGAAGGCCACTATAGTGGAAAGAAATAAGATGGCCAAGTGACAATGTACATGCTTCCAAAACTGTCGGACTATAAAAATGAACCACACATTAAAATAAAATGGACCTGGAACTCCCAAAACAGCTAGTCAACTACTAGTGAACAATAAGATGTAAGGCCCAAATACAACATGAAACCAATATAGTGATGTTCAGGTAGAAAACACATATATGGGATGCAACTGCGAAACTGGGCAATACAAGCACATGACTCAAGTGCAGTGAACCCAAGTATTTAAATTCAAATCATGGTATAAAATATACTCGAACATTTTTAAAGTTATTTGAATATTTTAAATTTTATAAAACTTCATTCATCTCAAAAGTAAATTTGAATTCCATCTTCTAAACTCTGATTTGAATCTGTTTTGAATTTTAAGTTCCATAAAAAAAACAAAATAGAATATCAATCATATATATATACATACCTGAATGCATATATTTATACATACATACATGATAATGCAAAGACACATATAGGTACAATTGAAGGTACAGCAAGGCCAAATACACAACAACCAAGTCCAAAAACAACTGCAGTTTGGATCAAAATTTGCCTAAGTCATAGAGGCGCAAAATCAAAAAAAATGCTAGTTCGAACCCCATAAATCAAAGCTTCATTTTATCCTAAACAAAGTCCAGAAATCACCGAAGTTAAAGCAAATGGAAAATCGTGGTGACCAGGGCAAGTATACCTCAAACAAGGTCGAACAGTGCGTAGTAAGGCCAAAATCCACTGAGTACAACTCGATATCAAAGCAATGATGATGGCCGAAGCTAAGTAATGAAAGAAATAGACGAACGAAAAGTAAGGAGATCGAACTCATATAAAACCCCAAAAATCATCATCGGCAGAGCAAAACAATTTACAAATTCCAAAATTTTATACTAACGAAACCACAAATTTTAAACCCTAATTCAAATTTGAGATGAGAATCAGATGTGAGTAAATTAAATTACTCACCTTTGCAAATCGGAGCAGTCGCGAATGAGGAACGAAAGTCGAACGAACAGATTCGCCAGCGAATTGAATCAACGCCGAAGCCCTAGTCTTTGCAGATCGAAGGAGGAACGAACGAGGCTGAAACTCTAATTCCAGACGAGCCCTAGATTTCGAAAGCCCTAATTGGTTTTCTCGTCGCCATTTTTTTTCTTTCGCCCTTCGTTTTTTTTTCGTTGCTGAATAATGAAGAGAGAGGGGGAGGGGTGCGACGTGGGTTTACAGAGAATAAGGGGGGTAAGGAGATCGTGGGTTAGGGTATGGGCTTAGGCATGGGCTGGTTATGGTGTTTTATTTTTTTTTTCTTTTTATTTTTTTTTCTTTTGTTTTATTCTTTTGTTTTCTCTTTTTAAAACTCATTTGTTTTGTATTTAATTTGGTTTGTTTAATTTAGTTGTTAAAAGTTTTCCACACATATTTATTCATCTCGTACAAATAAAAATTTAATAAGAGAATTCAAATCAATTTACAAATTCCAATAAAATTTAACAGAAATTAATATCGCCAATTTGACGAAGATTTTATCGTTATAGAAATTCCAATAACAAAAAGAAATTTAACTGTCAACTTAAATCATTTACTGATGATTATAATTTTGGGCAAAACCCCGGTTGTTACAGAAATTCAAATTGAATTCGATTTAATTTTCTACGCGTTTATACGCCGTATGTTCACAAAACAATCCCAATAAATACGAAAATTGAAATCCAGTAATAATTCAATATTACGGACCCAATGAAACTGGTTTCGTCAAATTCCGAGACTGTGCCTCGGAAGACTATTTTTAAATTCGATTTCAAACGATACAATTTCAAAACTGAACAAATTGCTTTCAAATTCAATCCTGAAGCTTCTATTATCTTCAGTATTATCAATATGAATTTTCTAAGCTTTTAAATTAATTTTAACCGGCTTAAAATTGAAGATTCAAATTTTATTCAACTTTCAATATATTAAATTCAAAAATTTAATCGCCAATTCATTCTGAAAATTTGAAATTCAAGTCAAATCATCATTCAAATATTTAAAATTAATTAAATATTCTCAAATTAAATTGTTCAAAATTCAGGGTCGTTACAAGATTACACTCAACTACCAATTTGAATGAAAGCACAAAGCAATCAAAAGAGAATTTTATTCAATATTCAACCACCTTTACAAATGAGACTCACGGCCTATTTATAGGCGAACAATTTTACAACAGAAATTTCTCCAACTCCTAAGTCGTTTCCGACTCATAGCTACGCTCTACGACTCATCATAAGTCGTATACGACTTATCAACTTACAATACAAATGTCACAACCAGGTACACGACTTAACGACTTAACAAATCCACACTCCTTATTTACAAAGCATACGACTCACGACTTATTACAAGAAAGCCTAGCGACTTAGCAAACAGAAAATACGACATAGAAAAATACATCTTTTAAGTCGTTGCCGACTTATCAACTCCATTCGACTCATCATATTTACAAACAGACGCCATACGACTTATACTCCAGTAGCGACTTAGAAAACAACGGTTCAGATTAACTCGTCAGGAGAATCTACGGCATGGATTAAAACGGCATCAGAATATACAGCTCCAGGCCTCTACGACTTAACCCAGTTTCGATAAGTCGTGGACGACTTATACCAGCCTCTCCCTTGAGTCGTGGATGGCTTATCTCCTCACCTTCCTTGAGTCGTAGACGACTTATCACTTGTGTATTCTTCCCCTTGAGTCGTGAGCGACTCATCTCCCTGTTAAGTCGTAGACGAGTTATAGTTGCTTTGTTAAGTCGTAAACTCGTCACAACTTTCCCTTTGGTCTTCCAGTTGAGTCGTGGACGACTCATCACCGCCTCCTTAAGTCGTAGACGACTTATGCCTTCCCCTTTGGTTTTCCAGTTGAGTCGTGGACGACTCATCACCGCCTCCTTAAGTCGTAGACGACTTATGCCTTCCCCTTTGGTCTTCCAGTTGAGTCGTGGATGACTCATCACCGCCTCCTTAAGTCGTAGACGACTTATGCCTTGGCCAAATAAGGGTTGCGCTGCATCACTAAGTGACCGAACAGACAATAAAATAACCCCCTCGGTTATGTATCGTCGAAGTTGTTATCTTCTTCTTCGACCGTACACAGTCGAAAAAACATTGTTCAATATTTGGCACTTGTTTAACGCGACCGTGTATAACCGTGTCTCTATCATAGTCAACGGCCGTGTATAACCAAACAGTAGTTTGCATTCAACCAACTCGATAGCACGGTGGTGTACAACCGAGTCTCTGTCATATTTAACCGCCATGCATAACCGAATAACAGATGTGCAATTTACTACCTATATACTATTTTGTACACATACCATACAATCAATGCACATACAATCCTTGTTGGGTAACCATACAAAATTTATACCATACAGTCGTTCAATGCACATACAATCCTTGTTGAGTTCAACATACATGCATATTCAAATTTATACCATACAATCATTCACTACCAATACCATATAATCATATTCAAAGCTCGAGCATTTAGTTTTGTACAATTGTTGAGTTCAGCATACATGCATCGTCGAATCTCAGACATTCAGCTTCAGGCAATACAACCCATACACTCAAATACCATACATAACAATCAATACCATACAATCAAATTTTAGGAAATACAACCCATACAATCAAATACCATACATAATAACCAATACCATACAATCAAACATTCAGTTTCAGGCATACAATCAAGTAGTAGAATTTATACCAATAAAGCATATTTTAGGCATATATAACACACCCAGTTTCATTAAATACACTAAAATACATTCAACTTCGGCTAATAATCAAACATGCCCAGTTTCATGCAAAATAGAAATACATAGTTCATAACCATAGAACATACTCAATTTCATGCAAAAAAGAAATACATAGTTCACATAAACTAACAACCGAACACATTACAACCATACAAAATACTTCGGCCGTTACACATTCATCCCTTGGGATTGTTCTTCCCTTTTGCACGTTTTTCTCGTTTATCCGGTTTGTTGAGTGCTTCCTCCAACAAGTCAATAGCTTTATGTTCTACATCAAGACATCGAGCAACTGTTCTTTGTTCAGTAACCTTAATATTTTTCTTCAGCTGTTTCTACAGCATTTCCAACAGCAACTCTCTGCACAAATTTAAATTAACAGAAAAAAATTCATATTGATTTCATTCTTAACTACAAAAAACAAGTGAAAATTATAGTTTCTTACCATGACATGTACTTAGCCGTACAATCCCGATGATCAACTACATGAATAGAGCGTGATTTTAACGAAAGTACATGATCTTGTCAATTTACTGAATACCGGTATCCATTATCAAATTCAATTTTGTACTGGTTAGCGGTTCGACCTCTACGATATTTACGTACAACCATTGGAATTGTAGGGATATGCTGAGCAATACCAAATTGGTGTAACACTCTATTGGGAGAGTATGGTTCTCCAATAACAAAAACACAAAATGACACCATTATAAAAAGTGACTTTAAGCAAGGGGTAGTGAGACTGAGACCTCACAATATGATATGGATCCCAACATATCTAAAATCAAACATAACTAATAAGTCGTTTACTACTTGAGTTAACAAAATAAAATTAATGTTCATACTTACATCTTGTGCAGATAAATCATCTAACTGTTCTCGAAGCCATATTATAGTTGAAGTTGTATCTTCGGATTGTTTCATTGATTGTCATCTACACATCCTAGGCATCGTGTCATCATAGTCTTTACTATGAATATCATTTGGAAGCATAGGAAAATGATCATAAATCTAAGCCTACATAAATATTCATTAGTTTTCTTTCAACACTTGAAAGATTAAATAAACAAAAACATAAATCACTTACTGTCAACAATGTCAAGTAACCAGCCATCTGTTTGACATCCCGTCTTGAAGACAAACCCAATTGACGATATAAAAAGGCTAATGCTCCCATCCCCCAAGCTTATTCATTCAAATGATCTACGTTCTCCAAACATCTCAAGTAATCCACCAGAATCTTTGTGCTTGATTTATCACAGAATAAAGTACAACCCAATAAATAAAGCATGTGGGCTCGAGCTATGACTACGAAACCACCTTCAGTGGCATCTTCTTTATTTGCTTTTTCCTCAAATGTTTCTAATAAAAAGTTAAGCTTCACCGAATTAGAATCATTTAGTTGTTCTCTTGCGACAACTTATCAACACCAAGATATTCTACTAAAAGGTCGTTCGAATTACGATTATCGTCCCTTGCATAAATACAGCTACCTACGACAGGAATTTTAAAATTTGAGCCATATCATCCGATGCAATTGTCATTTCTCCAAAAGGTAAATGAAAAGAATTTGTTTCAGAATGCCATCTCTCGATGAAAGCTGAAATAGTCACATAATCGACGTGCTTATATGAATATTGCACCAAATTATATAAACCTGGATTTTTATTTTTTTTGCAACAACAGCTGATATATCATCAACACTCCATTCCTTCAACTTTGTTGTATGAGAAATGCATTTGAGCGGGCCGCTCTTCTAAAAAGAACATAAATTATAATATATTTTAAAATACTATTTAAAAGATTGCATAAAACACAATCCAACCAACCTTGTACTTATTCCAAATAGCATATGCAATGTGTTAGTCGAAACTTTGTAATATAGAAGTATTCACGGGCATAGAATCAGTATCTTTGCTTGAAGAAGGACCGCTCGAAGGAGGCAATTTTTTTTGCCTTTCACCTTCATCATTATCCAAATTATCATTTATTTCATCTCCATTGTCACGAGACCCACCTCTGGAATCATCTTGACCAACTCCATTCCCCAACCATCTTTATCAAGCCTATCTCCAGAACCATTTTTGCCTGACCCATCCCTCGATCCTTCGTTGTTCCTATTTTCTTCTTGTTTTCAGAATCTACTACCGCATTCATCTTTCTCCTCTTCTCTGGTTCCTCGGCGCGTTTGTGTCTCAAAGAAGCAGTCATGAATGGTCTTCCCTTCTCTACAAAAAACATAACAAATATAAAAATACACATAGCTTAATCTACACATCCTTACCGTGTACCTAATATGCTAAAAATGGTATAAAAGGATAAAAAATTAGTGTAAATAAGTAGAAATAATCCACTCGACGAGAAACCATTAATTTCCAACAACCGTATGGAAACAATAATCACGGTTTAAAACAACCGTGTTTGTACAAAATGAAAGGAAAAAAAGGACTTGGGGTTTTGCCAACTAGCATAATTACACTCTAACAGTTTAGGGTTTTGAAACGTGCAAACCTAAGATCAAAGAAATTTTAGGGTTTTGAAAGTACTTACTGGAACCGCTTGCTTGAACGGAAGACGTCGACTGGCTTTGCTGAGATGAACGAGCTTTCTTCCCCATTGAATATGGCGGCGACGAGCTTCAATGGAATACGTGAAGTACGGCTTGAACTGTTTGTTCTTCTGGCCTTGCTCGAACTAACATGTAATCGAACTTACAATTTTTTTTTTAATTATGCGAGCCTGTTTGATAGAATGAAATATACTTTGGTGTTAAGAAGAGTGTAGCTAATTTTCTAACGGTGGCTTTTCGTTTTGGTGGTCAGAAGTGAAAACCCGAGCGCCAATAGCAGCACATACAAGTTGTTGGCAAATGAAAATTCTGTGGATTAATAAATTTTCCAGTTCTCTAACAGATTCAAAAGCAAATTCACTATGTGAAACGGCCGGCGAGGAAGAGGGAAGAATTACTTGTTGGCAGACGTCGGCGGAAGTGGGTTACCTAAACCAGATGAAATCGATATTCTTCCTACCTAAACCAGATGAAATCGATATTCTTCCTACCTAAGGCTCATGCATTTCAAAATCAATCTTACTTTACTAACTGGGGATTGCTTTGATTTTATGGGCATACTTCCGTGAAATAGCTTAGAATTTGAGATGGGACTGCGATGCATTTTTTGGACAGATGCTGAAATTTATCCTGCTTCGATAGATTAATACAATGTAAGTATGTAAGCTGTATAGATATCAAAAGAGCACTTTCATATTGTTCATAGCAAATGGTTTTCTAATGACAAAAGATATTGCAGTCCCTTAATGAAGATATGTAATTGTGCATTATTTGAACTGTGGAGAGAATTCTTCTGTATGTTGGACTGTTTAAGTAACTAATTATATGCTACATGAATCAGGTTGATGCAAATTCCCAAATTTTAAGTGAGTTTCCAGGATAAAAGAATTTGATCAAGAGGTTAAGGAATCACCATGTATTTCATTTTATACATGATTTACATGTTAATAGCTAGAAATTGTTACTGCTTAAGAATATGGAGGCTAGTATTCCGGATACTTCATATATTCACCATGATACTTCTGGGGAAAAAAGAAGTGGTCGGTTGATTCTTTTATTCCAAAAATTTATCCAAGTTAAACCAGTAGGAAACATTCAACGTAGATCCGGTTCATGTACATGTTTAGTGAAGGACACAAATTCTCAACTCAAGGTTTTTTAGATAAAGGCATAAAGCTCGGTTTCTTTTCTTCTCAAAAGAATCCGTTGAAGTTAAAAAATCAAGTTTGAACTCAAAGGTATTTTAGGTAAAGCTCAGTTTCATGTCATTTCAAAAGAATCCATTGAAGTAAATAAAAACCAAGTTTGCTATCTTATTATCAGTTTAGGCAAGTAATATTAGCCCCTAATATTTACTTTACACACCCCCACAAAGTTAATAAAAAATTATTTACCATATTACCCTGGTCAAATTACTTAGTTTTTCTTTTCATTTACAGTATTATATTTTGGGATAATAAACGAAGTATGGTTCTCATTCTGAAATAATACTCTGATGATAATAGTTATTGATAACGTTGAATCAGAAAAAAAGAATCTAACCGAAACTGGAAAATCTGTAAATCTACCTAGGATTTTTTTGAAATTCAACCTAATGCAAGCTATGATTTTACAAGAACCTGGCGAGTAAAGCTTGGAATTAAACAATACCTAGTGTGGAATAGGCTAGCAATTTATCATTACCTAGTGCATGCCATACTAGAAATTAATCAAAACCTAATTAGGTTTACACTAGAAATCAATCAAAACTATTGTTTCACACTAAAAATCAATCAAAATCTAGTTTGATAAGAAAATATGAAATTAATCAGAATAGAGTTATACGTGATATGTTAACTTGGAAAAGAAGTGAGAATGGTAATTAATGGGGTGTAATTTTTTTAGAAAGAATCGGGGTGGGAAAAAATATTGAGGTGTTAATAGACGCATCCATCAATTTATTAACATTACGATAGGGAAAAAGTTTTTTGTTATTTCAACTCCCAGCCCCTAGGTTGGGCAGAAAATATCAAGGGCATTAATTCTTCGCTAATAGCTATTAGTATACATTTTTTTTCATACTATAATATTGTTCTTCCATTCACCCATTAAGATATTTGAGCTAAAATGAAATCACAAATTTTTTTTCCACTTGGGAGTATGTATAATATCAAGTAAAACTTAAATTTTTTGGTACCACAATCATTTGCATTTTTCTCTAGCTATCTCAAACCAGAGAAGACGAAGACAAAAGGGAGAAATTTGTTAATGTTCGTTAATTTTCAGTATATGGTGGGTGATATCGTTCTGGTTTTGCTCACAGTTTTATTTATATGTGTTAATTCTTTATATAATTGTTCAATATGTTGCGTGATTCATTTTGAATTACAGGTTGTGGACTAATTAATGTACATACACTTTTAGTTACCAAAAATGTTATTCGAGGATTGATACGACCACCAGCGATGCACCAGCACAGGAAGATAATGCACACACTAATACAAGACCCAGGAGAGTGATACAAGTGCCACAGAGATACTTGGATTAAATGGAAATGGGTATCACGTGCATGCTGCAATTCGGTTATTGGAATCAGACGTGCAGCCTTTCTTTTTTTTGTTTATTTCTTTTCTTGTTATTTCTGTTTTCTAATTTGTTACAAAAGTTGTTACGTAGGGTGGTATAGAATAGGCCATGTATGCAAGTTTGTTGGGAATTACTGCTATATATGTACTAGAAAGAAATGAAAAAGGGAGAAAAAGTTAATTCTGAAATTTCTTATAATGTCTTCTTCTTCTCAATTCAATTTCCTCCACTATCTTACTCTGTTCTTCCCTCTGTTGTAATCAAGATCCTATCATTTCTGGTGCTTTCACCACTTGATCTCCCCTCCTCCTCTTCCCCAATATTCAAACTATCCCTATCAAAATGACCATAATGGATGAAGCCTTCCAACAACCAAACCGCCACCAAGACGCCATAGATACCATCCAAACCAACCAAACCACACACAGTGCCATGCTAGAAACCCTAACCGTCGACAATATCGACATTAAAACAGCACCCCAAGACCTCACCAAGCAAATTGCCGATCTCCACCGAAAATTAGATAACCAACCAATCCCATCTCCAACTAACCAAGCATCAACCACATATTACCCACCATCCAACAATCGACAACCACTAATATTATCCACCCCGACACAAACCCGAACACCCAAATGTTCCTTAACCTTGTTTAATGGATCCAACCCACACGATTGGATATTTCAAGCCGATCGGTTTTTCGCTTATTACTCTACACGGGAAGACCAAACTATCCAAAAGATATTCAGACCCTTCCAAATAGTTGAACGAATTGGCCCTGTGGCATACAAACTCCTCCTTCCAAATGAATCTCGTATTCACCCGGTCTTCCACATTTCACTCCTCAAATTCTGCCCAAACCCAAACATAGCAACGCCACAGCCACTCCCATCAAACGCCAACACACACGACCTTGAGGACAAGGTCGATCTTGATGGGATAGGTGTTGATACGACCACCAGCGACACACCAGCACAGGAAGATAATGCACACACTAATACAAGACCCAGGAGAGTGATACAAGTGCCATAGAGATACTTGGATTAAATGGAAATGGGTATCACGTGCATCCTGCAATTCGGTTATTGGAATCAGAAGTGCATCCTTTCTTTTTTTCGTTTATTTCTTTTCTTCTAATTTTTGTTTTCTAATTTGTTACAAAAGTTGTTACGTAGGGTGGGTATAGAATATGCCACGTATGCAAGTTTGTTGGGAATTACTGCTATATATGTACTAGAAAGAAATGAAAAAGGGAGAAAAAGTTAATTCTGAAATTTCTTATAAAGTCGTTTTCTTCTCAATTCAATTTCCTCCACTATCTTACTCTGTTCTTCCCTCTGCTGTAATCAAGATCCTATCAAGGATGCATCAAAAGAAAGAGCTTGATTAATGGTGAAGCTTATAAATATTAACTGAGCAAGAATTGGTGTCTAATTTTCAGGTCCATCATTAACTCAAATTTATTGACTCGTAGTTCTTTCACCATATGTGTCTATTTTCTTATAATTAATTAAGTAATACCATTACCATGATATGCATTATAACCAATGGGTTAAGGTAAGTTATGTTGCAGAACTTGCATAGTACTATATATCATGGTAAACTATTTTACTGTCGCTCTACCCTTATTTGTATCACTTCTCCCACAACATTGTTTGTGTTACGGTCCGTAATCTTCGAACGGACTTAAACGATCGAATTAGACGAACAAATTACGAAAAAATGACTTAAGAACTTTAGAAATATCGTAAAAAGGCAAGGATAGTTAAATATCAAAAAATAGTTGAAAATTTAAAAAGTCGCATTTTTGGATCGGGGTCCTCAGATCGGTATCGAGTTGACTTAAAGCACAACATGAAGCGAACCAAGGATTGACCCAAAGCAAGTGGAAAAACACAAGGGAAATCCAACCTCAAATTAACCTGAAGTTCGTCTCGAAGCAAACCAAGGATTGGTCCTGAGTGTGACCCGAAGTCTGATCGTACCGATTTGAAGCTCATGGATCAGTATCGATTTGAGATTTCTTGGATCGGGTTGACCTCAAAGCTTTAGTGGAGCGACGTGGGAACGTGGTGGAACATATTTTGAAGATAATTTTGGAGATTTTCATCTATAAATAGGAGAGTAGATTCACTTGAAAGGTGATTTCTTCTTTTCTGAATTTTTTAACTTTGCTGCGAAACATTGTTGGCTCTCCACCGATCCAAGACCATCAATCTGTAAACTCTATTGGATCTCCACCAATCCAAGAATGCCGATCCATAAAATCATAGTTTGTAAAAGTCACAGAAATTGAATAACGTATTTTAAGTGACGTAGGTCGGAGAATTCGTCGAACCACTATAAAAAGTGTGTATTTTGCTTTGCTATTTCTTGATAATTTTCATATTCATTACTTCATTGGGTGTTTGTGCCATTTTTGGTGCAAACGGGTTGTATTAACAGATTTCCTAAATTGTACTAAAGCACGTTAAAATAGATATTCCTTCTCTTGTTTGTGCAGGCAAAACACGGTGATAGATGTTTACCCCCAATAGCCTTAGCTTGAAATACATGAGTATTTTATAAAAATTATCTATACTATATTATTATTAGTGAATTAAATTTCAAGCTCACACAGGCCCCTTTGAAATTTGGCAACTGAACCGTCTCCGAGTATTATATTATTACTTAGTTTCATTTGAAGAGCGCAGAAGACCCCATTGAATTTTGAAATGAAGGGTCGCGTACTTTCTTTCTCTAATGGTGCTCTCTCTCGCCTTTTCAGCCTCTTCTCTCCTAAACACTTCCAATCCAAATTTTACTCCATAGTCGACCTAAATTATTCGCTCCTCCAAATTTTACTCCGTAGCTGTCGTTCGAGCATCAAATAAAATAACCCTAAATCTACTACTGCCTGCTCTCCCATCCAATTTCTTTCTTTCGTTCAGTTTCTTTCCCGCCTTCGTGATATCGACGGTTGGATTGAAGAAGCAGCCACACTACATATTTAGATATTTCCTTCTATTTTAGGTAGATTCCTTTATTTTGGTTCAATTGTTCTTTCCGTTTGTGTTATTTTTCTATGTTCATTGGATTCTATCTTTGCAAGAATATATAATTTGGGTGCTTCTTATTTTTGTCCTACTTCATCGTTTTATATTGCTAAAGGTAATTTTTGTTGTCTAATCAAGATTTTGAAGGTGAAACAACATTGTTTTGGTACCTTTCCCCATGTTTAGTTACTATTTACTCTGATTTTTTCATCTGCCATAGATAATGGAATTTAGTATGTAAATTTATAAAAGGCTACATAGTTTAATTGCACCAGCTGGATCTGTTTACAATTTGGTATGTTTTTTTTACATGTTGGATGAAACGCCTATCCAAGGTGAAATACCTTGGGTTTAGATTATATTTTTGCTCATTTTCTACTACTATTTGATTAGAATTTGTGACTTTTTCATAGATAATAAAATCAAATATGTACATTTCCAACCAGCTACTTAGGTTTAATTAGCATCATTTAGTTTATGAATTCTTCATCGTATATAGCGGATCTCTAATTTTTAAGAGTGTGTGTGTGTGTGTGTTTATATATATATATATATATATATATATGAAAATAAGCATTCAATTAAAAATATAAAAAAAGAAATGGGATGGAAAAATGATTGTTTAGGCTAAGGGGATGAAGTACCTCTCAACCAAAGCTTCCGCTTTGGTTACATTCAAAGCAAGTTTAGTAACTAGCTGGCTAAAGTGTTTCCAGAAAAAGTGCATCTAATGAAAAATTAAAAATGAGATGATAACTCGCCATAACCAAACTATATGATATAACATGCAGGTAATATATGCTGTCAGAGTTAGTCCTTTTTTTCCATAACTTAATCAAACTACTTCTCTTCTTAAATCCTGAAAACCTTTTCTTTTGTGTCAAATATAAAAATATCCAATTTGCTGCTTAAAATATATGCACTAAAGCTACATAAATTTTTAGATATACGTCAAAGTTTATAAGAACGGGAGCACTTACCCCATATTTAAACAAGGTTGAAATATTGTTGGTTATGTACAAGTTTTCTTAGGTGAAGCTGTTAACATAACTACAATTATATGTTCAAGTTCTAAGGTTAAAAAAATCCTTAAATAGTAGAATTAGTTTTGTTTTGTCAATTCTATAATAGGTAATATGTTCCTTACTATTGACAGATGTATATTACAATATTTTTCACAATGGCTAATTAGAATTAGCAGCGCTCTGTGAATATTTTTCTTTTTTACTAATACTACTGACAGTTGAGAATTCTGTAATAAAATCGGGAATTTTGATTAAGTATGAGAGTTCATCTTAACCATGATTGTTTTTCTTTCATACCAATCGTAAATCATTTTATTTAAGTTACAGTTTGTGCTACTGATTGATTATGTTTAAGATTTATAATGTAAATGTGCTTCCTTTCAACCTAATGACGCGATAAACCAGTTACTGCTATTTTTGTTCATGTTGGGGTTATGTTTAGTTTGATCGGATTTCTTGGTTTGACAAAACATTTTTATGGAACAAAACTAATGCATTTATACATAATGCTTCTAGCTATTTAGACATGAACATAATTATAAAGTAGTGCTATTGGTGTTAATTAGGCTGTGGGAAATAATTGCACAGAATAGTGGGAACCCTTTACTTATACAACCAAATTTCAATTTAGTACAATATAATTGTGTGCACAATTACTTTATAGCATTTTTGTTTGTACAAAGGGTACATACTAATATTTTATGTGTTCTTTTATCTTTAATGTTATCTGATTAGAAGGAAAGCAACATTATTTTTTTCTTTCTACGGGTCATCATGATATGTATTCACCGTTTGATCCAAAGTGTAAACATCAACTGATCTAATGAACAAAGATAAACAATGATTGAAGTCCAAAAAGATGTAATGTTAGGAAGAAGACAACAACATATTACATGAGTATAATTAGATATAAAAAAAGAAATACAATAAGTATTTAAAAATTAAAATATGCATAGATATTAAATTAGCAAAAGAACATATACAACTGCTAATGAAAACTACTGTAAATATAAATAGATTCATGGAACATGGTTTAAGTGATGTTATATCTGTCAAATTCCTTTTTCATCTTACATTCTGAATAACTTTGGAACATGGAACATGGTTTACCTATAATGAAAACTACGGTATTTTAATTACTGCTGATAATATATAGGTATGAACATTATTCATTTTTCCAAGACTAGATTAAATTTATTTCCTAGCACCTACTGTGTTTATATCAATGTACTTCTTATTGGTTTTTTCCCATGCTATAAGAGTTCCATTCAGGGACGGATGCATGGTTACACATACCTGGGCTACAGCCCAGGTCCATATTCTTTAATATATGAAAGGACTTATAACCTAGATTTCAAAAGAAAAGACCTGTAACAAACTCAATGCTAGTCTAGTCTACTAAACTATTTAACAAGTTGATCATCCTACCTATTTGAGTATCCATTCATTTTCAGAACAACCCAAAAGAAAAGTGAAAAAGAAAACAAAGTATTTGAGAAAAATCTCGCATTTAATTTTTATTGTTAAAATTGTAATGGTGCTACTTATAAGTTATTTTATAATGAAAAAAACTTTAGCTTATTACATTTCTTGATATAAAACCTTAATTTACTAAACTTTTGAACCAATTGGCCGGTAATCACTTTTCCTTTGATATTAATTGGAATTGTTTAACGGTCGAGTTTAATATACATGTTCATGGTTTATAATTGTTAAATCGATTTATTGCACTTTCATTAATGTTGGTTAAAATGATTCACGTGTTCGTTTTTATATTTATTTATTTTATTAATATTTATTTGACGTAGCAAATATTTTGCTAGCCCGGGTCAATATGAAATCCTGGCTCCGTCTCTGGTTCCATTGCCTTTTTTTTTTAACAATTCTGACTTGTTAATCTTAAACTGTGATATGTTGTTGCAATAATCTAGGTAGTGAAAACGCATTTGTCCGCGCTTGCTGAACCAAAGCTCATTTTTAACGTATTGCAAATATATATAGTGTATTTTTATATATCTTTGCAATAACAAAGTTTAGCATGCATTATGACATTAAAGTCTATTAAATTTTAAATCTATGAAACCATGTTTATATAAGATGGAATATGTAAACCTTCATGCTATTGATGCGTAGTAACATCCCCTTTCCGAACTATTTTAATTCTTAACCTAGATTATATGTGCTTAACCTAAGTTCAACGGAAATAACTGCTACATGTGCTATTTCCACCTCTATTGTACGTAACGTGCGGATTAAATGGGCATTCTCGGCAGCTGATTTTTTACATCATTTTGAATTTGAGTAGTTACACTTTAACACTATCTACCATCATACTAACCGAATGCGTCTTCGTAATTAAAACACTTACTAAGAGTGTTAAAATAAACTATTGACTATGCATTAACATCTGTTGGTCATATTTTGAGATAATGATAACATAGATGAGATTGTACAAAGGCCTATTGAGAAAAACAATGTTTACCGAACGGATGCACACAAACAGAATTCATGATGATGTAAGGGAGTTAACCTACGTTGGCTTCTTTACTAAGTGGGTGTGGATCAAGAATGCAAGAAAATGGAAACAAATTGAAAAGTGTTACAAAATTGAATGTATGTGCAATGCATATCCAATTAAAATCTGCTTTTCCACGAGTAGTTAAAAAATAAGGGTCAAACACGAGAAAATGTTCGGGTTTCCAGCCCTGCCCCGTTTTCTCACACAGCCAACAATATGTCGCACCGTCATGCAAATCTTACAAAAGGTTTAAAAGTCTTAATTACCAATAATAACGAACATCACAACTATACAGAAAATATTGTTTACCAAGAAGTTTTTCACAATCTACATGAAGGTTGGTTTTCGTGTTCCTTTCTGATCGGCGCAGTTTACCTAACATAATTTTGTTTTATACTCAATTTGATTGACTCATGTATTCCATTTCCAGGTACACAACTATGGGGAGCACATACCAGTACTTCAATTTGAGTTTAACAACCAGAATGTGTACTGCAACATTTGCAAGCCTATTTGAATCATACTCATTCTCTTCTGCAGGGGCGGATTCCGCAAAAAGGTACGCAGTTTCAACTATATGTCACTACAGTTTTCTTATTAAAAATTGAGTATCCACAAGTCATTGTCTGTATGAAAAATTGTATATTCATTCTGGCCTTCACAGATGAACACTGTATAGCATGAGAACAACTGTCGTACCTACTACATCTAAACTCTATGCTAAAATAACCTAAACATATTCATGGCAACTACCATCTACCTATTGACTTACATAAATAACTATGTTACTAAATTTCAACTCAACTGCTTTTTTCTCCTTACAAGCGACTCAACTCTTATAGCTAGCACAACTAACCGAGACTTTATAATTTGGCATGTCTGTTTATATGCCTACTGTAGTGCAATCATAAAACATATTCACTGAAAGGTGTCATTAACACATGTTATTACCTTTATTGTTGCAGGTACAAAAGACTTGGTATAGAAAATGTTTAATCAACTAAATTGCAACTACAGAGCAAGTGATAAAGAACTGCTTCTTCTGCACAAGATCAATTTTAAAAAGAAGCTGCCCGCAATTTGTTCCCAAACTTATCTTAAAATCTGACGTATAATATATATTGTTTGGTTTGTGTAGGTTTTAAGCATTTAATACCAAAGCTATCAAAGCCAAAATAAATAACCACAAGTTTTATATGTACAGCATTGAAAATGATAATTAGATTAACTTTAAGAAATTTTAGCGTGTTGAAAATTCTTGACATTTTGATCTTCAATTTTATCCAATTTTCTATCAAACTAACATACTTCTAACTCATTGCTGCTACTATATTCTGACCTTCTAAAATTCTGGTACACAATTGAGTTATTTGATGCACTTATTCTGTGTAAAATTCTGGTCATGCTATGATTTATTTCTAAATTATCTATAGAACTATCAGCAAAGACATAATTCTGAACATAATTTGGGTTTACTAAACTTCTACCCATATAAACTATTAAAACAATTTATCTACATGGTAGAAGATATTGCAATTACAACTATGTGCAAGTTGTATCCGTTGTAAAAGTGTCTACAAACATGATTGCCTAAGACTCTAAAGTCCTTATACCTAACAAACATGACTAACACTCTAAAGTCCTTATACCTAACGAACAGGCTAATGAAACTGAATTTCAACAGTTTTAAGAAACAAAACCAACTTTTGATTGTAATAACATCTTTCATTTTTACTTCTTTTTTAAAATAAATTTCTCATTACTTATTTCCACTAATTATTTTCTTAAACTTGAAATATAGTATATAGATTTTATTCTAACTACCAATATAGTGTAATCCGTGTGCGTAGCACGGGTTCGTACTAGTTATTTTTTAATAACGATCAATTGTGCAAACTGAGTTCTCACTTAAGATAAGCTCTCACTTAAGGTATACACATATATAACTCATTCAACGGTATGGACATTTAATATAGATCAAATGATATTCATCTTTGTAGAGCATATACATTTAGGCCATTCTCAATGCTTAGAGTAACCATGGTCCTGTACCTAACATCCTCTGTTTCATTGCACAATTTAAACCTGAAAAAGTTCAGGAGAACAGCTGAGAAGATTTTCATTTGTCTGTAAGCGAATTCTTTACCCAAACATATCCTTGGTCCAGCCTGATACGCAAATAATAAATACAGTTAGGCTGTCTGAAATTTGAAAAAAGAAGAAGAAATTATGTTATTTGCTTCACTAATAGCTTACCTGAAAAGCGGTAAATTTGAATGGGCTCTCAGGTTGGAATAGCCCGTTTGCATCAATCCACCTTTCAGGTCGAAAATTTTCTGCATCTTCGCCCCACAATGTCTTCATTCTACCCATTGCATAAGGCAAGTAGGTCAAAATGTCTCCTTTATTCATTGCGTAGCCATCAGGCAAAGTATCATTTGAAAAGCAAACTTTTGTATCCTTGGAGAAAAATAAGTGCAAATGTTTAATCAACCCTTCTTCCATCGGAATGAAAAGTGAATGGCTAAGACGAGTTACAGAAGGTGAGAATCTAAATCCTAACTTAAGTTACTATTTCCACACTCTTTTTTATTGGAATGAAAAAACTACCATGTAGTTGAAAAGGGCTGGAAGTAACAAAATATGGTGTGAATTTACCTTTTTTTCCCCCTTCCATTTTCGTACTAGGTTAAATTCCACCAAATGATTGACACGTTGTGTATAATATTGAATCTTTTCTAGTTAGTTCAATTTGTCTAGTAGGGAAGGTTTTTTTGTAAGATCGTACGGTTTATTGCTGAATATAGAACTCATCCAAATCAGCTACAAAGCTATACAATTAAGTTAATATTGTAATCTAGAGTGAAATTTCTCTGCAATACAAAAAAGCCAAACTGCTCATATCAGGAGTAGAAATCGCTTATCTAAAATACAAGCAGTTATATCAATTACACTCTGCAGTACTTTTTTTAATGTATTCCAAAACTGTGATCAAGGATGTAAGCAAGTGAAACTGAACAAACTTAGAGCATAATTATTTATAGTAGTAAAGTATAGTAGAAAAACTTTTATCTACATAGCTTACCGTAGGAACAGATGGATACAGTCTTAAAGTCTCAGTTATGGCTGCATGAAGATAGTGCATCTTCTCCAGCGTTTCATCATTGAGATAACTAGCGAATTCACCAAATTCTGCGTTTCCAACATTCTTGACTGCATCTTTCACTTCGCCTGCTGCTTTTTCTTGTATACGCGGATGCTTACAAAGCACGTATATAAACCAAGATAAGGTCCCTCCTGTTGTATCTTTACCCGCAACTATGAAATTTAGTATTATGTCTCTCAAGTATTTCCTGGTCACATTATTTGGATCCTTGTACATCTCCATTATAAATCTTGACAATAAATCTTCTTTCTTTACCTGTTAATTATGTTGATAAATTTATAACTTGTAAATTTGGATGAATTCAGCGAGAAGTGTAAATTCATAATTTTTTTAGCTTACTGGACTAGTTTCATGGCTGGATGAGTTCTGGATCTTTAAATCAATCAACTTGTAAACAAAGTCATCAACAATTTTTATTTCATTTTTAAATTTTACTTCATGTCCTACGTTTAGATAACGTTTTATCTTCCAAAATGGATCAGCGTATCGACGTACTATTTGAACACTTGAGTTATCAAATGCATTGGAGAACCGAGTTCCTTCTTCTGATCCATGCAACACATTCAGTTCTATGCCAAACCCAACTTTAAATATCGAGTCCATGGTTGATTTCATAAATAAGTCCTGCATTGATCTTAGAACATGTTAGGTTATCATTTATCTACATAATCGTTGCTTCAGAAAAAAGATAATACCTGGATATCGATCCCTACTTTTGATTTAGCTTTCTCAAAAATAATTTGTGCTAGTTCAGATGCCTTGTTCTTAAACGCTATGCTACTGTAATCCCGCAAAATTCTTGTCGAGAATTCATGGCTCGCTAGCTTTCTTTGCTGATGCCATTTGTCGCCATCAACTGCGAAAATGCCATCTCCTAAGAGATCACTAAGGTTGTCATAGCTATATGACCCCTGCAAAGATGTACTTACGAAAAACTTATTTGTTTAGCACTTTGAAGTTATTCTCGCTGAATAGGAAAAAATTCACACCTTTTGTATTGTGGTGATGTAAAACCTGTATGATTTAAGCATTTTTTATGTTTGTTGAAGTACTTGATGCTTTTTATTGTTAACACAATCTAACAAAAGAAGAAAACAAATATTAAAAAAGAATACATTTATAAAATATTAAAAGGTAACAACATTAAATTGATTAAACCGAGATATGAAGAGAGATTTTCATGAGTTAAATAAAGACTAGTAAATAAGTTGTTCTACCCTTACCCTTAGAAATATGAAGTTAGAAATTCTAAATATTCTTAAATATTTTGTACGTTCTCACTCAAACTCATGTTTTGGATACATATGAGAATTCACCGAACAGAGAACAAAAATAAAAATGATACAAAAGAGTCGCAAGGTCTAACAACCGAAGAAGGAGGAGAATTATCAGCTTCAGATACGAAATGAAAATGCTTGTTTCATGCAAAAACCCCTACGAACTCACTATGTCGAAACATGGAGAGTTAGCTATCTAAAAAAGCAAACCATCTCAAATAGCAAAAAACAAATATTTGATTCTTTCAAACATTTACACAAACTCACGATATGGACAACATCAAAAATTTGCAATCTAAAAATGCAAACTATCATTAAATATCAAATGACTAAATGCTTGTTTCCTGCCAGTGCCACAAACTCATGATACGCTAACGTCAAGAGTTGGTCATCTAAAAATGCAAATCACCCTCAGATATCAAACAAACAAACATGCACCAAATGTCATCGTCAAACCAAATACCGGGTGCAAACACTAGAGAAAATACCAAAGAAACTTAATTCTCTACCAAATGTCGAACAATACCAAACGA
Source organism: Allium fistulosum (assembly GCA_030737815.1). NCBI lineage: Eukaryota > Viridiplantae > Streptophyta > Magnoliopsida > Asparagales > Amaryllidaceae > Allium > Allium fistulosum. The sequence goes on from CM060905.1 coordinate 160,786,180, forward strand.
CCAAACACCAAATGCACATAATGAACCAACATCAATTCATTAAACATTCAAAGTTCAAACAACCACTTGCACTTTAGCTTCACATACTATCACTTCACCAATAGTAATCAGCATCCCATTTACTTTCCACCCATCCATCATATCAACAGTTCAAATTCTAATTAACTGACTATACCCAAGAAACTTTTAAGGTTCCAATCACTCAAAAGTATAAACCTCTTCACTAACTCATTCATTATCAAATTTGTCTTTATTGGTGTTATAATAAACTTTCTAATTAACCATAAATTCAAGGTTCCTATAGCAAAATTTATCTCCTCATAACAACTGAAATAATGAGAACAAGGGCTAAAGCAAATCCCTTCATAGAATAGTATTTTTATTCTTCTTCTGCCTAAACCTTGCCTTCAATGATTGAAAACCAGATCAGCCAACTCTAAAGCAAAGGGTGCGCCTTGGCATGATGATTGCTGCATTTAGGGCTATCAACGGATGCAGATCCTACTGTATCTGCATCCGTAGATCTGCATCCGTATCTGAAAATAAAAATTTGCATCTGAATCTACATCCACCATCCGAGGATATCTAAAAGTGCATATTCTTATCTGCATCCATGGATATACATTATTTGTATTCAAAAATTAAAATGTGGATATTTCTGGATATCCAAAAATATTCGAAAACATCCATAAAAAAAAGAAGTGGGTAATATTGGATATTCGAAAGTATTTGTACTTGAAAATTTATATATTTATTTAATAATAATAAAAGATTTTAATTTAAAATTAAAATATTAATTTTAAAAGTTAGCGTTTTTATTTTAAAACTGCATTTTCTTATAAACACGTAGTTCCTAATTTTATACTTGCATTTTTCATTCAAACCGAGTTCTTTAACTACACATCATTATATAAAGATTCAAAGGACAATACAAATTTATATCTTTATTTAAATCTGAATTAAACTCTTATTCTATAAAAATGGTCACAAATAATAATTTATATATTCAAAGTTAACAAACTAAAAAACATTGAATGATCAAAAACATTAAATACTAACCCTTGCTAACGTTGAATGAATTGCTTTAAAACTTGAAAACATTAAATCTCTAAAGATATAATACTAACTTGCTAAATGCTAAATGCACTTCCTCTCTAAAACAGTTGACTGGTCTAAATTTAAAGATAATCAAATTTTAGTAAATCATACACTTTCTACATATTTGATTTTTTTCATTTTAATCATGTATCTTGTAAAATAAAAAATTAAGTTCACATCGAGCTGGTATTTTTCCCATACGGATACCATCATATCTGCAGTCGTATCCGAATTGTTTTTCAAATATCGGATATCCACATTCACTCTTTGGATATCAGATTTTTTTCTTTATATTTTCAGATACAGATGCGAATGGATTTCATATTTTTTGAGTACTCATTGACAGACCTGACTACATTATCCCAAATAAACCTCTCCTTCTCCAGAGGCTAAGATATTCGGCCAACTTCTCTTTAGCCCCAAACCATTGTCGATGCTAAACTCAATACAAAATTTGATAAAGAAACCACCAAAACCGCCTTTTATTGCTGACCAACTCAAAATCACTAAAGTCTCAATCTGAACCTTCACTTGGCATGAAAATTGTTAAATTTTGGTGATACAAAATCACAATAGAAGGAAACAAATATGCAAAAGGGAAAGTAATCACGTTTGTTCATTATGGAAATGCATAATTGGATTGCATTTGAATGAGATGGCAAGGAAATTTATGCATGCGCACGTTATGGAATAATATATATGCAAAAGATATGCATATTATTTCTTTTTTCGTAATCGCATTGCTTTGGGATTATTTTCTTCCATCTTTGGAACGAGTGAATTACTTGCTATGTTTGCGTGATTTGTTACCGTTGTAATTTGCCTCCATTATCTTCTTACCATATTTTGGTAATTTGATTGATGACTCACATGAATTTATATTGGCTATATATATTGAGGGTGGACTTCATTGTAAACCCATCCTGGTATTCAGCCAGTGATCTCCAGATAGAGTGTCTCTTTTTTATCCCTAATTGGGGCTTTAGTATGTAAACTCTTATCTTGTAATCTCTTATAATTCTCTCATGTGGAATAAAATCTCTCTCCTTTGGACTGGACGTACACTATCTAGATGATAGTGGAACCAGTATAAATATTGTGTCTACTTTTTCTTTATAGTTATTTGCTATTTATTTGGAGTATAGAATAATTGCTGCTAGATTAAGTGATGTTCAAATTGGCAAATCTAGATCCTGTTTATTGTCTTTCCGCATTGGTGCAATTTCCGCACAACAGATTGGTATCAGAGCTAGGCGATTTGTTTAGATTTGTGCATCAATAGCTTCTAGAAAAAGCGGTAGATCGGGTGGTGATTATGCTATTACTCATTTGGATGGAAAAAGAAGATTTTGTGCAATATGGAGTGAAGGAGATTATGTTGAGAGAGAAGAGTGTTCCAGTCTTGGAAATTTGATGATAAGGAGTTTACTGTGTTGAAGAGACATCTGGATTTGGGAACTTGTATCTGCTTTATGGCTCGATGTTGATGTGAGAGTCTTATGTTGATTTCCATGGAAAATTTGTTGTTTGGCAGATAAGTGGATTTGGAAACTTGTATCTGCTTTATGGCTCGATGTTGATGTGAGAGTCTTATGTTGATTTTCATGGAAAAATTGTTGTTTGGCAGATAAAGTATGTGGAAGGAGAGAGATTTGTCTTGTATACAGAGATTTGGATTAGCCTTGTCTATTGGCTTTTGTTTTTTGGCTCTGTATTTGGATTGGTGATTGAGAGAATATTTTTTTTGGCCTTGGTGGCTTTGAGATTAATTTGGTATCTACCTTCTTTTGATTTTGGATATTTGCAACATTTTGTTGGCGGGCGGGGACATAGTCTGAGCTCGTTAGCAATGTGTGATGGGGGGTGGCTTTGTCGGAACCCATTGGGTAAATATTCATTTTTGGTCTGTATCTCGTTAAGAGATTTTGGTTGAAGGTAGAGTTTGATTTGAAGAGTTTTATCTTGAGAAGAGAATTTGACTCGAGGTGGAGTGTTGGAAATATGTGATTTTGCATCAAGGTGGAGTGTTAAATTTTGGTGATACAAAATCACAATAGAAGGAAACAAATATGCAAAAGGGAAAGTAATCACGTTTGTTCATTATGGAAATGCATAATTGGATTGCATTTGAATGAGATGGCAAGGAAATTTATGCATGCGCACGTTATGGAATAATATATATGCAAAAGATATGCATATTATTTCTTTCTTCGTAATCGCATTGCTTTGGGATTATTTTCTTCCATCTTTGGAACGAGTGAATTACTTGCTATGTTTGCGTGATTTGTTACCGTTGTAATTTGCCTCCATTATCTTCTTACCATATTTTGGTAATTTGATTGATGACTCACATGAATTTATATTGGCTATATATATTGAGGGTAGACTTCATTGTAAACCCATCCTGGTATTCAGCCAGTGATCTCCAGATAGAGTGTCTCTTTTTTATCCCTAATTGGGGCTTTAGTATGTAAACTCTTATCTTGTAATCTCTTATAATTCTCTCATGTGGAATAAAATCTCTCTCCTTTGGACTGGACGTACACTATCTAGATGATAGTGGAACCAGTATAAATATTGTGTCTACTTTTTCTTTATAGTTATTTGCTATTTATTTGGAGTATAGAATAATTGCTGCTAGATTAAGTGATGTTCAAATTGGCAAATCTAGATCCTGTTTATTGTCTTTCCGCATTGGTGCAATTTTCGCACAACAAAAATATCATTTTAGATATAAGAATAATGGAAATCCAACAATTAAAACTTCACTAAAACTCAACTCAAATGATCAGAAATTCATTGGACTCGATCATCAATACTCAGACGATCTCCTCTAACCTACTTGGTAACTCCATAAAGCAAAAACTCATATCCAACTGTTCATCTGACAGTTGTGCAAGGTCACTGCCTTAAGTGAGAGGTTGAGAACCATTGGACCATATGATGGTTGTGTGAGAATCATAAGTGAGAGGTTGATAACCATTGGATAATATGATGGTTGTGTGAGAAATAGTAAAGGTGAAAGACCGAAATGAGCAACTGATTACGAGCAAGTGGAAATGGGGTTACTATGAAAACTAGGTTAGAGTTTCTGGTCATATCAAGGTCTTTAATCTTCATGAATATTTTCTACTTTTATTTTATATTTGCAAATACCGAATTAATAAACTGAAATTTGGTTAAGTGGATAATCGACATTAGATTGAAATGAATCCTTTTAACTTTAAGATCTGAACCCCAAATTCAAAGAATTCTAGATCAAAATCAAACCACAAGATGTTGTACCCTTATAAAAAAGGAAAGTTAAGTAAACTTACATTTCTGAAATATTCTAAAAAATTCTTACATTTAATTATATTAAAAATCCAATGATTTTAGTTATTTGCTCATCAATATACTCCTTATCCTCCATAAAAATAAATAAAAAGTAAATATATGTAAAAACGTCACCGTTTTGCAATTTAACATCTCAACAATTTCAACTATTTATTTATTGCTTCTGAAAAAAATTCTAAAAATTCTAAAATTATCAAGAAGTATGAAATTCACCAAGTGACACTGCGCAAAGTTTCCCTCAACTGGTGGAATCATGTCGTCATATCCAACTGCAAGAATATATGAGATTTAGTAAGCTTATCAAACAAATCATCAATGCTTGGTAAGAGATATTTGTTATTCACCATTAGCTTATTAAGTTCTCTATATAGGCCACCCATAATTGCAGAAAACCATATGTTTTAGTTGTAAAGATAATTGATGTTCTCCACTCAATTGGGTTCTCGGAAAGTCGAAATAAAACATTTCTTCAATAACTCTTGAATTGGGCTTCTAATTTCACTTTATCTTCAGAAATCATTCTCCTAATTGTTGAAGATAATTGAAAATTTGATTTTTATTGAATACATGAATACTTTATTACCGCTTGATTATGTTATATAATTCATAACCAACCATTCATAGTCATACTGCTTAGAGTTTAAGTAATTGTACAATAGAAAAACTATTATAATAAGGGACTTAAAATATACTAAATATCTCTTAACATCTCCTCTCAAACTCATGATGCAGCCGCCATAAGCATCGAGAGTTTGCCAACTAAAAATGGAAAACGTGAAACTGAATGTGACCTTGTAAAGAGGTCTGCAATATGCAAGGAAGATGGGACGAAAGGTAGTGTAATAATGCATTTTTAAGATGACGTGTGACATGACAATCAATCTCAATATGTTTGATTCGTTCATAAAAAACCGAGTTGCAAGAAATTTGAACAACACTCTTATTGTCACAATTCATAGAAGTATGATCCGAAAGAGGCATCCCGTATCTGCAAGTAACCTACGCAATCAAACAATCTCCTTAGCGGTAGATGACATAGCAGGATATTTTGCTTCAGTTAAAGAATGAGAAACAACAAATTGCTTCTTACTCTTCTAATATAAGAGAATTAACAAAAAAGATATAAAAGTCAGTATTCGACTTGCGATTTGTGGAATCGCAACCATAATTAACGTCAGAGTACGCACGTAATTCCAAGGATGAGGTGGATGAAAATAGAAGGATGTGGAAAATAGTACCACGAATATTCCTTAAAATACGAAGGACGACCGTCCAATGAACTGTAGTTGGGAAAGATACAAACTGACTAACAACTTGAACAACATATGATATATCTGGATGAGTGATGGTAAAATAAACTAAGCTTCCAACAATGGTATGATATAAAGTAGGATCTGATGGTGGTATACCATCCGTAGGAGAGTATTTTGCATTAACTTTAATAGAAGTGTCAACAACCTTATTATCGGTAAGTCTAGCTTTCTCAAGAATATATGTGACATATTTTGATTGAGAAAGAAGACAACCTTTTGGTGAGTATGTCACCTCAATTTATAAAAAAATATTTTAGAGGACCTAAATCTTCATTTCAATTTTTTTAGCTAAATTCTTTTTAAGAAAGAAATGACATGCATATCATCTTCTATAATAATCATATCATCAACATATAACGATAGTATGATACGTTCTTTATTAGTTTTTTTAACCAAAAAACATTATCATGAAAGCTAGAGACGAAATCTAGAGATTTAATCACAACAGAAATTTTTTCAAACCAAACACAATGTGCTTGTTTAAGTCCGTACAATGCTTTCTTAAGAATGCAAACATATCCAGATTAATGCGAAACACCTGGTGGAGGTTCCATATAAACTTTTTCTTGAAGATCGCCATTCAAAAATGTATTTTTGACATCAGGTTGTAAATGGATCATTTTCGAGCGGAAGTTACAACAATGAGAGTACGAATGGTAGTCATCTTTGCAACTGGAGCAAACATCTCCTCATAATCCATGCCATAATATTGAAAGTAACCTTTTGCAACCAATCTATCTTTATATTATTCAATTGATCCATCGAATTTGGTTTTAATTTTATATATCCTGTGCCAACCAATAATGCTCTTGCCATAAGGTAGAAAAACCAAATCCCAAGTACATATCCTTTGCAAGACATAAAGTTCTTCGTTCATAGCCTCTCGTCTACAAGGATTAAGAACTGCCTCTTTATAAGAAGTTGGCTTGGAAAGTTTTTGAATGGAGGTTAAATACAAAGAAAATGATGTAGAGTAACAAGAATAAGCAAAATTAGGTAATTTTATAGACCTTCGAATGTGTGTGGAATGATGAAAAGGTGAATCTACAGCCTTCGTTGGAGACTGAGGGACTATAGAGGGGGAGAACACAGCTTCAAATGTTCCTTTGTTTCAGTTTTTGTAGGACTACTAATATTATTGTCATTTCTTAGAAAAGAGATCAATATGAATTAGATTAGATTTGGTTAAACCATGAGTGTTGGATGAAATATAGTAAAATATAGTATATGTTCAAGAAAAACAACATTTCGAGACAAATAAAGTTTTTGAGTAGTTGGATCAAAACATCTATAACCCTTTTTATCCTCACCATAACGAAGAAAAACACAAATAGAAGATTGAGAAGATATTTTGTTACGTTTTAGATGAGGAAGGAGAACAAAATAAGTACACCCAAACATTTTAAAAGTAGAATAATCAGGTGCATGTCCATACAATTTTTCAAAAGGTAAAATACTTGAAATATGAGAAGAATGAATGATGTTAATTAGTCTAACAGCCGTGAGAAAAAATTCACAGCAAAATTCCTTAGGGATAGAAGCAGAAAGTAACATAGATCTTGCAATTTCAAGATTATGTCTATATTTTCTTTCTGCAACTCCATTTTGTTGATGTCAGTACATGAGGTTTGTTGAATAGTTCCATCCAAAGAAAATAGTTCACAAAATTTCTTGGAAGTGTATTCTCCACCTAAATTACACCTAAAACATTTTATAACAGACGAATGTTATGCCTTGACAAGTGTTCTAATGTTTCTATATATATTTCCAAAAAGTTAGAACGATGTTTTATTAAATAGACCTAACAACACTGTGTATAGTCCTCAATAAAGGACACATAATATCGAGACCCTTCTTCAGTGGGAAATGGAGATTGTCCCCACACATCTGAATAAATCAAATCAAATGGAGTAGAAGAAACAAAGATGCTACCGTTAAATGGTAAAGCGGAAAACTTTGCCAGTTTACATTCACTACAATAAAAAATATCATGAGTTTGCAAATTTTCTGATGAACCTGTGGATGCTAAAAATTTCAAACGAGAAGAAGAAACACGACTCAAACAGGAATGCCATAAATAGAAACAAAAGGAAGAAAGACACAAATAGAAAGAAGATAAATCAATACTAGTAACAACACTATATGGAACTTTTGATTCATTATAAACATATAGTCCTTTCCTATGACCTGTTCCAATCAGTTTTTGAGATTATAGATCCTGCACAAAACAAGAATCAAAAGTAAATGTTACTATATTACCAGAGTTATATAACTGACCATCAAATACAAGATTTAATGTGAGATTCAGTATATGATATACATTGAAAAAAGATAAGTTGGAAGTAACAATAGAACAAATTCCCGCCAAAGGCACATGAGTGTCATCAGCAACCATAACAGGAATGGAGGATGATGAAGACAAAGTAGAAAATGATGAAGAGTCTCGAAACATATAGTGGGAAGCACCAATATCCAAAATCCATAAAGATGACTTACCTGAGAAGTTATTATGATTTGATTTGAAAATGAAGAGGCGGAAAGAGTTCTAATAACAAGCTTCCGATTGTCAACTATTACAGATAAAACAACATTCTCAGCTGTAATCCTTAATTCTAAGAACGCAGTCAGTGAAAGATGTAAATATTTATCAACACCTGGTTCACATTTAAAAAGTTTGTTTGGGTTTCAATTCGACATCTCAAAATTCCATTTTTTTTCTCTCTTTTTTCCTCCATTTTCCTTTTTTTTCCTTTATTTTTAGAAAAATAAATTTATAATAATACCCAAACAATATAGTGATTGCTTTTTCCATTTTTATTCTCAACCCAAACCAAAAAAACTTAGATTAGCAAACACAACAGGAAAACCATGATGGACTTTGAAAATCATGGAGGTAGACGTCGTGTTGTAGATGCGTAGGCAGTTTGCAAATGTCCGTTTTGATGAGTCGTCTAAGATGGATTTGAATCCGGTATCTATGTCAGATTGCAGATTGTAGATTGTGTATTTGGTCGGGATTCTTTGATGTAGATGTCAAATTTGATTGCAGCAAGTTGTTAGTAGTGGATCCGAGTGGAGGTAGAACCAAAGTGGTGGTTTGATAATGTAATTCGAAAGCGGTGGAGTTGTGATATTTTTAGAGTTTGGTGATGGTGAAAGTAAACAAGAAGAAGAGAGAAAGCATGAGATTAACACATGAAATTAGAATGTTGCTCTGATACCATGTTAAAGATAATTAAAGATTTGATTTTATTAAATATAGGAATACTTTATTATTGCTTGATTATGTTGTAGAATTCATAACCAACTATTTATACGCACATTGATTAAAGTCTAAGTAATTGTACAATGGAAAAACTATTATAATAAGGGAAAGCTTGGATATTGAAATATACCCGATTTATTTCTTAACATATACTAAATATCTCTCAACACTAATAAGTATAACATTGGGTTTCGCAAGTACCTAGCCAATGTGAAACTCTTATCTCACCGTGTGGAGGCAGATTTGTCTCCTACTCTAAGACATCTAGATATTCTTTTACGATAAGGTTTCAACTCGTCTTGAGAGACATCGAGCGAATATAGAAAATTTAACATCACTGAGTTGCTAAGCTTAGTATAATTTCAGTTTCCACCCATTACTACCACTTAATGCCATAAGTCGTTTCTTGCAAACAAGTATCGCTTCATGTTTTCCTAGCCAATCCATACCAAGAAGAACATCGAAATTAGAAAACCCAAGAACATACATATTCCATAAAAGCAAGCAATCAAGCAAAGTAGCAATCCTTACTTCCAAACCAAAAGACTCGATCTGGTTGAGCCTCCAACTGGTTTAAAACTCTTATGGGTTTATTACGAAATTATGTTTTAGTTCCGGCTTTATGTGAAATGTTTTGTACAATTATGAATTGTCATTAGTCTAATCTAGTTCTTGATGATTCGGTTATTTCTCAACCCTAATTTGCTTTAGACCATGTTATAGACTGTGTATTGATTCTTATTTTTAATATGATGCTTCTACTCAGGCTTTGCTTTTAAAGCATAAACCAAAAAACACTGGTGTTATATTTCTAAATCCTTTTGAGTTAATGTATAATAATGTTGCTATGGTTTCCATCCTCAAGATGTAATAGACTATGGGACAAATTATGGAAATAATAATCTTGTTGGTTTCTACCTTGATCAAAATTTACCTTATATCATCATTTTCAATCATCTAATGCAAACTTGGAAGTTGTTTGGAAATGTAAAAAGTTAAATTGGAAAAATCAATGTTCTTTTTAGTTTTATTTTAGCATGAATGACATGCTACCAATATTGGAAGCAAACACCATCATCAGAGAGCAAGTTTCTATCATCAATCAGCGAAGCCGATTGTCGGCAGGATCCATGAGTAGGTACTTTCTGTACCAGTTTGGGTCACTTTTATAACATCCCTTTATTTTTCTGAATTTTTGTTAGTATAAACTGGTTATCTTTTCATGTTGGGGAATTAATTTAAAAAAAAAAATTAAGTGGTTGGTATAAATATAAAGGTCTTGGTGTGCAATAGCCTGGCTCTAAATTAAAAAAAACTATAAAGATGGAAAATTTGAACCTACATCTGTACAACTTTTAGAATTTTGTTAATACCATCCTTGCTACCTTCCTTTCCAACTTTTTATGTCATTCGTACTAACTAAAAAACTCTAATCAAAATAATTATCAAACCATCAATAAAATTTCCAGCACCCATAACGAAATATCATAATCCACACTCGAGCCACCGATGAGAGTCCGTCGTTTATGTCCTCGTCAATAAAAGGAATTAATTGTATTAATAAGAATCATTTGTGTACGGTGTTTTAACGGTTATCAAAGTAATATTGATACCTTTTCACTTTTTCATATCATATCGTACATTTAATGCGCCTGCATGTTGCACACTGTGTTTGTTGTGAAAAAATTAAATGAGCGGAAGCGTATTTGATCAGGATCTAGTATTGGCTATTTGAATACCAATGCAACTTGAAAATCAATTCTGAAATCACACAAGAACAAACAATGGAAAAAAAGAAAGAGGTATAGAAGATTTAACGTGGTTTGGATATAAGTATCATATGTCCACGAAGACCCAATAACCCTTTATTATTTCTTCACCTCGAGAGAGTACAACATGAGAAGAATATAAATCACTCAATTTCACTCATCCTAAAAAATATAGAAATAAGGATCTTATTGTGGATATTTTGGTGGAGAACACTCTTGTTGGTTTGTTATGAAAGTATGAGCAAATGTCTTCATGTTTATAGGGTGCAATGATGAAGACTGCTTTGGAGATATGGATGAAATGTTTCCGGATTTGCTTGATTTGATTTCAACACAAATTTAGCATATTTGTGTTTGTTTTCACTAATATCCTTATTTGATTGATTCCTCAAATCAATTAATATCTCTTCTGATACTAATTGATAACTTTTCAATTTACTTTTTATATTTGATTGATTACGGGAATCAATCAATATCTTCTCGCTTATAAATTTAGAATAGATTTAAATCATCCAAATTTAACACTCGACCTCGATTTAAATATAATCATCAATCAACAAAATTGGTTGTTGGGTCAGCGCCCCATGGCGCTCAAGCAGCTGAAATCAAATTGATCAAGTTTGAATGCTCAAATTTGTCCTTGGGAATTGACTTTGTCGTCATATTTGAAGGATTATCCATAGTACTCATCTTCACCAACTTGATCTTGCTTCGTTCTTCCTCAAGCATAAGAAAAAATCCTCTGACATTAATGTGCTTCGTCCAAGAACTATAAGCTTGATTTTTTACAAGATGGATCACACTCTGTTTGAATATAGCTCTACTGTCCGCTGCACCATAGAAAGATCATCCAATAGCTAAAGTAAATACAATCCTTCCCTAGTCACTTGCACAATAGATATCAACTCGGCCTCGGTAGTCGACAAAGCTATTATAGACTTCAACTTTGATCTCCATGAAATCGAGCCTATGCCAAGTGTAAAACCATAGCCCGACATCGACTTCCGTGTGTCTCTATCCCCACCTCTAAGAGAGATGTCGCCATCTACCCCACCATATAACAAGCCAACTGAAGAAGTGCCACAAAGATATCTGAATATCCACTTCATTGCTTGTCAATCCTCTTTGCCTGGGTTAGACATATATGAACTCACAACATCCACTGTATGGGCTAAATTTGGTCTCGTGCACACCATAGCATACATAAGACTACCAACAACACTAGAATAAGGTATATCAACCATATACCTTTTGTTTTCATTCGATGTAGGACATAAGTCTTTTGCCAACTTGAAATGAGAGCCTAATGGAGTGCCGACCGTTTTAGCTTTCTTTATACCAAATCGAGCGAGGACATTCTCGATGTACTGCACCTGAGTGAGTCTCAACTCTTTTTGCTTCCTATCTCTGAATGTCCCCATTTCCAAAATTCTTTGTGCTTTTCCCATATCCTTCATATCAAATTCTTTGCTGAGCTCTGCTTTCAACTTCGTAATTCTGACTATAATCCGAGATGCAATCAACATATCATCAACATACAACAAAAGATATATCATATCTCCATCATACCTTCTAAAATAAACACACTGGTTTTAAAACTTCTAAAATATCCCTGTAAAAGTATGAACTTATCAAATCTCTTATACCATAGTTTAGGAGACCGCTTCAGTCCATATAGAAATTTGTTAATTTTACAAACATAATATGACATGCTACTATCAATGAACCCCTCTGGCTGCTTCAAATAAATCTTCTCATCCAGTTCGCCATACAAGAATGCAGTTTTGACATATAGTTTTTTTGAGAAAGACGGTTGTGTAGTGATATACTATACAGCCGGTTAATAATAATAGTAGAATAATAGGAAATAAGGTCCGGTTGACAAGCCCAACCGGTGGCTCAAAAAATAGGCTAAGCTAATTAACATAATAATGTACATAAGAGTTAATGGATTACAGGATGGGACACAATCACCATAATCGATGATTCAACCGACAAAATGGGGTCAGACAGATTCGCTTAGGAGCTGCTACCGAGGGTTGGCGCTGGTGCTGGCCATTGATTCCGCAGAGTCAGCAGGAGCGGACCTCAATCGAAATCTGAACGGGGCCGAGTTGGTACCTGTCCAGTAATTGAAAAGTTGTGAGATTCGACTACAGATGGCCGTGATTGAAGATCTAGGTTTGTTGAAGACATATGCATTTCGTTCTTTCCAGATGCACCAACAGTAAATGGTGATAAAGATGTCGAGATTGTGATTTCCGAGGTCTTGCTGCCAGTATTCAAAAAATGAAATGAGCTCCGGGATGTAACCCAAGAGATGCGCGCTGGTTGGGGCCCAAATTGCGAATGAGAAATCACAGTCTAAGAAAAGGTGGGTAATTGTTTCAACGTGAGAGGAGCAAAGTACGCAGAGAGGATCAGTGGGGATGTTTAAGCGAATAAGTCTGTCTTTGGTGTTGATGCGGTTACGAATGAGGCACCATTGGAAGAAGAGGAATCTTAGGTGTGAGTGGCAATTCCAAATCCTGCTGTAGGGGAAAAGACGGCCTGGATGGATGAGGAAAGAGTAGCAAGATGATACGGAGAAGCCTTTGGATGGATTGAGTGCCCAGGTGAAGCGGTCTGGTGAGTGGGATAGGCGAAGGGATTGGAGGATTTTCGAAGCTACGAGAAGCTCATTGAAAGTTTCGATGGAAAAAAGGGAGGGGGGATGAAGGCTACTGGGGCCCAGGTGACACAAGGTGTGGTGTAATGCCTTTTAATATCTTCATACTTAAAAAAATCGATGAATTCCTATGATACATTCACCGCCGTTATCCGAACGGAGAACATTCAACTTTTTTCCCGACTGCTTTTTAATCATAGATTTTCACTTTTGAAACCTAGCAAAGATCTCACTCTTAAACTATACGAAGTATACCCATACTTTACAAGAGAAATCATCTATAAATGAAACGAAGTACCTGGCTCCACCTAAGGATGGACAAAGGAAGGGATCTCAAACATCTGTATGAACATACTTCAACACAGCTTTTGCTTTATGCTCACTAGTGACAAAAGAAATCTTTGTTTGCTTTTCAAGAACACACTTCACAAAAACCAAGCTTTGAATGCTGAATACCATCGATCAAACCTCGCTTTCTCAACTCATCCAAACCGTTTTCATCAATATGTTCTATCCGCAAGTGTCACAATCTGGAAGAATCTGGATCGGCAGAAGTTGATTCACCAACTATAGTAGTACTCTTTAATAAATAAAGATTTTCAGCACTGACACTTTTCATAACAATCATGAAACCTTTTGGCATCTTCATCTTCTCTCCCTCAACTACAATCTTCAATCCAACCTACTCAAAGTCCCAATAGAAATCAAGTTCCTTCTCAAATTAGATACATGTCTAACATTAGTAATAATACGAATAACAACGTCAAACATCTTGATCTTCACACTAACAACATCAACCATACGACAAGAAACATCAACTATACGACAAGAAACATCATTGCCTATCAGAACCTCACCTCCAACAATCTCACTGTATGTAGAGAAGTAGTTCCTATCAGATGTTATATGATAGGATGCGCCAGAATCAATAAGCCATAAGTTGCTCTTTCTAGAAGAGCCAGAAGCTGTAAACACATCGGTATCGCTCTCTGTATCCAATTTCTCTGCAGTAGATGCTGAAGCTTGTTTTGGATCTTTCCTTCTTCCTTCGAGCTTGGGACATTGAGCTATAAAGTGCCACGATTTCTTACAACAATGGAAAGTCAATCGCTTAAGCCCTCTAGATGGAGATCGTGAGTTACTTCGACCTCCATCATTCTTGGACTTGCTTTGACTTTTACCTCTCTGAACAGATAAACCCTCTATATCACCATCCAAACTAGTATTCGTTAATCTACCTCTCAACACGTCATTATGAAGACCATACTTTACATCTGATAGACTAATCTTATTGTGACCATATATCATGGAATTAACAAAAGCAGTATACTCCTTAGACGATGAACATAAGAGATCACTGATTGAGCCCCATCAATAATATCAACATCCGCCGCTTTCAGATTCATAATCAAAGTGGTCAAAGCATCTACATGCTCCATAAGGTCGGCTCCAGGCTTCATCTTAAATGAATAAAGTTGTTGTTGAAGAACAATCTGATTAGTGATAGATTTGTCTTGATATGCATTCCATAATTCCTTTGCCGTCTTCTTTGAGAGAATTCTCTAAAACTTCATCTGAAAGACTCAATTAAATTGTTGTAAGAGCTTCATCTTCCATCTCTTTCAAAACAGCTGCCGCAATATCTTTCAATTTCTCAGGCGCAGAAACAATCTTAAAAGTCTTCACATTCTTCAACACTATCTTCATCTTCATCTTTCAAGTTTCAAAATCTCCCTTTCCATCAAGACGTGTACGACATAATTGACATCAGATCTACCAATAGACTTTCTAGAAGTAGCTATTAATACCCAAACAGAACAATAACCCTAGCTCGATGCTAAAACTGTTGTGAAAATTTTGAATGAGCGGAAGCGTATTCGATCAGGATCTAGTATTGTCTATTTGAATACCAATGCAACTTAAAATCAACTATGAAATCACACAAGAACAAACAATAAAAAGAAAAGAGACAGAAAATTTAACGTGGTTCAAATATAAATATCATATGACCATGGAGACTCAACAACCCTTTATTATTTCTTCACTTCGAGAGAGAGTACAACATGAGAAGAAGATGAATCACTCAATAAATTTCACTCACCTTAAAAATTAAAGAAATATGGATCTTATTAAGGGTATTTTGGTGGAGAATACTCTTGTTGTTTTATTATGAAAAGATGAGCAAATGTCTCCATATTTATAGGTGCAAGGATGAAGACTGCCTTTGAAATAATGATGAAATATTTCCAGATTTGCTTGATTTGATTTCAATATAAATTTAGCATATTTGTGTTTGTTTCCACATATATCCTTATTTGATTGAATGCTCAAATCAATTAATATCTCTTCTGATACTAATTGATTACCTTTCCAATTTGTTTTCCATATTTGATTGATTACGGGAACCAACTAATATCTTCTCTCTTATAAATTTGGAATAGATTTAAATCGTCCAAATTTAACAGTGCTATATACTAGCGTGTAATAAAGCGAATCCAGCAAATGTCCATCGGTCATTTAGACTCATAATGAAGAGAAGGCGACCAAGGTTAACATATATTTAATGATGAATTGGTTACAATGCATTTATTTATGGCAGCTACAATCATATATTATAGATCCATGTGATCCTAAACAAAAGTCAAAGGACCTAATTGGTTGTTAAAGAACGCAAGGAGCATCACATTGCATGTTGCAATAGAAAAGTCCTGGTAAATGGAATTTAAAAAAAGGTGGTCATAGTCTGATTATCTCACAGAACTAGTATTAAATTCATTGCAAGTATTCAGTAACTTGAGTTCGTTTTTACAGTACGGACTTCCATCAAACAATTCATAATCAAAATGACTATAGAACAAGCTACTAAATTGGTAATAAATGCCATGCATCATCAACTTAACATTAATTAAGACTTATATTCAACAGTAGTAAGATTTAAAATGTAAATTTGTTATTTATTTAAAATTATATGTCAACGGAGTTATCTTTTGTTTAGACTTTTAGATGTTGGGACATAATGCATAGGTATTATTATGCCTTGGCTAATCTGCTTGAACAAATAATTAAGTTGAGGCATAATCCATATGTTTACCTCAGGTAACAATTTGTTTGGCTTTAGTTGGTAACAACATAATTTAAAGGAGTATATACATTTAAGTATTGATACCTTTCATTTAACCCTTTATACAATTTTGCTGGGTTTTCAGCACATAGTTAACAGCAAAAAAGCTCGCTCAACAAACGTACAAGCTTTACATGTTTGTGTAAGAAACATTAAACCTCAAGCGTTTATTTAACAATCCTCCCCATCTGTTTGTAATATTACATCCTTGGTTATGTAATCTTATTTGTTAGTTGTTGAGATATACGATTGTTGAAACAATTATGAATTCATACTAAATTCGTAAATTTCTCCAACTGTTAGACAATGCCCTGAACCTTCTTATGAACTCAGCAAAAGTTGAGAAGAAACATGCACATATATACTGAATTCTAGTTAAACTTGCATGTTTATTATTGAATATAAATTTGCAAACCTTGCCATAGTTCTTGAAGTTTGTCTTAAGGATGTATTTGTTAGCATATCTATTTGGCCTTTTTATCTATTTGGCCTTTTTATCTGTTTTCTATCTATATAAACCTATCTCTGTAACCCTAATGTAATCAATCTTCTTGCTCAGCCGTCTTGCTGAATAATATGAATTATCTTCTTCTTCTTCTTCTTACTTGATTTTATAAACGTTTTACAAACGTTAACATGGTATCAGAGCCTGTTCTTCTTCTTACTTGTTTTTTTTTGCTTCGTCGCTGCCTCAACCTGAAACCCTAGCCTGCCTCAGCCCGAAACCCTAGCTTTGTTGTTCAGCCCCAGCCTCTGCCGCCGCCGCCCCTGCCTCCCCAGCCTCTGCCGCCGCTGCCCCTGCCTCCCCAGCCCCAGCCCGACGCCGCCCCTGCCTCCCCAGCCTCTGCCGCCGCAGCCCCTGCCTCCCCAGCCCCAGACCGATCTCCCCAGCCCTAGCCCGATCTCCCCAGCTCCAGCCCCAGGTCCTGCCTCCCTCGTCCCTGCAGCTCGTGTCCCCAACGAAACCCTAGAACACCAAAACCCTAGCCCATTTGATACCAGACTTGACCTGAAACCATAGCACACCGAAATATGGCAGGAGGTGATGATTCATTACATGCTATTAGTGTTCGTTTAGATGGAAAAAACTATTCTTATTGGAGTTATGTCATGAAAAATTTTCTGAAAGGAAAACAGATGTGGGGATATATTTCTGGTGTTATTGTGGCTCCTGAAACTACTAATGTTGAATCATTGGAGAAATGGGATACCAACAATTCAAAGATCATTACTTGGATTAATAATTCCGTCGAGAATAAAATTGGTATGCAATTGGCTAAGTTTGACACTGCTAAGCAAGTCTGGGACTATTTGGAGCGACTTTTTGTGCGCTCTAACTTTGCCGTTCAATATCAATTAGAGGCTGATATTCGGTCATTATCTCAGAATGATCGAAATATTCAAGATTTTTATTCTGAAATTACTGCTCTTTGGGATCAATTGGCTATGACTGAGGATGCTGAGCTTAGGTCATTTGCTCCATATATCGCTCGTAGGGACGCACAACGTCTTGTTCAATTGTTGATGGCTCTTCGACCAGAGTATGAGCATTGTCGTGCGTCCATCCTACATCGCACTCCTTTACCTTCTGTTGACTCTGTTCTACATGAATTATTAGCTGAAGAAACTCGCTTGAAGTCTCAAACTGAGAAAGTTGCACAGACCTCTTCTGCATCCGTTCTTGCTACAGGGATTTTACCAATCCCGTCTCAACGCAACAAAATAAATATCAAGAATGGTCGTGATTGTAATTACTGTAAACAAGCAGGCCATTGGAAAAATCAATGTCCTGAATTATTAGCTCGTCAAAAAAATCAAAAGCAAGGTGATAGATCACAACAGCAACAACGTGGTAGCCAACAACAGCCCTTCTCTGCTGCACAAGGATATGGACAGTCACGTGGTAGTTCCAAGACTGCTGCATTGGTACATCCTTCTAGTGAATCAGGTGTGGACTCCTCTATGGACTCTCTTGCAGAACAATTTCAGAAGTTCCTTGCTAGCCAGTCTTTGTCTCAAAACATGACTACTCCTCAGTCTCAGCATTTTGCCATGTCAGCTCCCTCCATATCAGGTTTGAATTCTCCTTTGTGGATTTTGGATTCTGGTGCTTCATATCATATGTCTCATGATTGTTCATCATTTATATCTATATCTTTTGATTCTCGCTCACCTTCTATTTTGACTGCTGATGGCACACCTTTGCCATTAACAGGAATCGGTACAATTCAAACCACACACGTTTCCCTCCCAAATGTTTATTGCATTCCTAAATTAACTATGAATCTTGTGTCGGTCGGACAACTTTGTGATCTTGGATATCTTGTTCATTTTTCTTCTACCACTTGCTCTGTGCAGGATCCCAACTCCAAGAAGGTGATTGGGACAGGCCGTAGGCAGGGCGGTCTCTATGTTTTGGATGACTTACACATTCCAAGTCATGCCGCTGCTGCTAGTATTGATCTTTCTTCTTTTCATTTAACTCCATTGTCTTCTAAGTTTTATTTGTGGCATTCTAGACTTGGTCATATTTCAAGCTCTCGTCTTAAATTTTTATGTAATTCTGGTGTTTTGAGAGACTTACGTTCTCATGATATTTCAGACTGTAGTGGTTGTAAACTTGGAAAATTTTCTGCTTTACCCTTTAATCAAAGTCTTTCTACTTCTACTGCACCTTTTGATTTAGTTCACTCTGATGTTTGGGGTCCAGCACCCATCCCCACAAAAGGTGGGTGCAGATATTATGTCTCTTTTATCGATGACTATACTCGTTATTGTTGGGTTTTTCTGATGAAACGTCGTTATGAGTTTATTGATATATATACTGCCTTTCAAGCATATGTTAAAACACAACACTCTGCTATTGTTAAATGCTTTCGTTCTGATTTAGGGGGGGAATATACTAAGGGAGACCTTTCTAACATATTCACGGCTGATGGTACTTTGCATCAGTCTTCCTGCACTGATACCCCGCAACAAAATGGTGTTGCTGAAAGAAAACATAGACACATTGTTGAAACTGCCCGTTATATGATTCTTTCAGCTAGTGTTCCAAAAGAATTTTGGGGAGAAGCTGTTCTTACTTCCGTTTATCTTATTAATAAAATCCCAATTTCTCATAATTCTGGTATTTCTCCTCATGCCAAGTTGTTTGGTCAAACCCCCGATTACTCACACCTAAAAGTTTTTGGTTCCACTTGTTTTGTTCTTCGTCCGCACGTAGAGCGTACAAAATTATCTTCGCGTGTTGCTATATGTGTTTTTCTTGGGTATGGTATTGGACAAAAAGGCTATCGTTGTTATGATCCTTCTTCTAATAAACTATATGTCTCCCGTCATGTTTCCTTTATTGAGCATATTCCCTTCTACTCTATTCCAGCTAGTCCTCATAATATGACAAAATCTGATCTCATTCAGATTGATCCTTTTCCTGCTGATAACCCTTTTGATTCACCACTCATTACCATTGAAACACCGTCATCCATACCCTCTGTTCCTCCTCCTTCTGCAGGTGACACTTTATCTCCTGCTACTACGACTGTTCAAACACCTCCTGTGATAACAGATCCTGTTCAACCTCGCTATCCCACTCGCACACGTAAATCTACTCAATTATCAGATTTTGCTTACTCTTGTTACTCTCGGGCTTTTGCTTCATTTCTTGTTTCCATTGACACTTTCCATGAGCCTTCTTCTTACTCGGAGGCTGTTCGTTCTCCTGTATGGCAACGCGCTATGTCTGAGGAAATGTCTGCTTTAGATAAAACTGGTACCTGGGATCTTGTATATCTTCCTACTGGGAAGAAAACTATTGGTTGTCGATGGGTACATAAAATTAAAACCAAGTCAGATGGTTCTATTGAGAGATATAAAGCTCGTTTAGTTGCTAAAGGATTTGCCCAAGAGTATGGCATGGATTATGAGGAGACATTTGCTCCTGTGGCTAAGATGACATCTGTACGGGTTCTTATTGCCGTTGCGTCCAGTCGTAAGTGGGACATCTCTCAAATGGATGTTAAAAATGCTTTTCTTAATGGAGATCTTAAGGAAGAAGTTTACATGGTTGTTCCACCTGGCGTTTCTCATGCTCCAGGTCAGGTTTGCAGGCTTAAGAAAGCTCTATATGGTCTTAAGCAAGCACCTCGTGCTTGGTATGAGAGATTTTCGAATGTTGTTACATCACTTGGTTTTACCTCTAGTCCCCATGATTCAGCACTCTTTGTCAGATTAACTTCTGCAGGCCGTATTCTTCTTCTACTATATGTAGATGATATGATCATTACAGGTGATGACAGTAATGGTATTATGAGCATTAAAGCCACATTGTCTCGTTGTTTTGAAATGAAGGATTTGGGTCATCTACGTTACTTTTTAGGCATTGAAGCAGCTTCTTCTGAAAAAGGCTATCTTCTTTCCCAATCCAAATACGCCACTGACATTATTCATCGTGCTGGTCTTACTGATACACGACATGTTGATTCACCACTTGAGGTAAATGCCCGATACACTCCGACAGATGGGAGTCCTCTTTCTGATCCCACTTTATACCGTTCTATTGTTGGTTGCCTTGTATATCTGACCATCACTCGTCCAGATATTGCCTATGCTGTTCACATTGTTAGCCAGTTCGTATCTTCCCCTACCTCTGTTCATTGGGCTGCTGTTATGCGCATTCTTCGTTACTTGCAAGGAACACTTTATCAGAGTCTATTGTTTCCATCGACCTCATCTTTGGAGCTTCGTGCTTTCTCTGATGCAGATTGGGCTGGTGATTCAACAGATAGAAAATCCACAACTGGCTTTTGCATATTCTTAGGTGATTCCCTTATTTCATGGAAGAGCAAGAAACAGGATGTTGTTTCTCGGTCTTCTACTGAGGCAGAGTATCGTGCTATGGCCTCCACTACATCTGAGATCATTTGGTTACGCTGGCTATTGGAAGATATGGGTGTTTCGATTTCTTCTCCCACTCCTATGTATTGTGACAATAAGAGTGCTATTCAAATTGCTCACAATACTGTTTTCCATGAGCGCACCAAACATATTGAGATTGACTGTCATTTCACTCGGTATCACTTGCTGCATGGAACCATTTCTCTGCCTTTTACTTCATCATCGACGCAACTTGCAGATTTCTTCACGAAGGCTCACACTATCGAACGTCATAGATTTTTCATTGGCAAACTCTCGATGCTTCTTACTGTACCATCGCGTGTTTGAGGGGGGATGTTAGCATATCTATTTGGCCTTTTTATCTATTTGGCCTTTTTATCTGTTTTCTATCTATATAAACCTATCTCTGTAACCCTAATGTAATCAATCTTCTTGCTCAGCCGTCTTGCTGAATAATATGAATTATCTTCTTCTTCTTCTTCTTACTTGATTTTATAAACGTTTTACAAACGTTAACAGTATTCAACGTTTGCAGGATCACATGTGTAAATCTGCCTATTAAAGGGATCGAGTAGCCTGAAGGTCTTAAATTTGCGACATAAATTGGTGTTGAAGTCGTGTAGTCGCTTGAAGTTGAGAAGCTGATGAAATATCGTTCCTGCTACTGGAGGGTAATGTCTTTTCGTTTTGTTGCTTCGCCATATATAGATGCTAAATGCTACTGCCACTAACAGAGATATTGCAGAAAAGAATGCTCTTTTGTAAAAGAAGATGGAATCCATGAGGTCAATTTGATACCGATGATAATTGAGAGGTAATTTGAACTATTTGTATTGTTATGGAATCAAGGTAGCTTTAATTGTTGGCTTAAAAGGTTAGCATATTCTTATTATTCACACATACCTAGCCAAACGTATTGTTGTTGACTATATGTTAGCCACGCATTCTTTTATATTTTAATGTAATTATTGGCTTTTTAAAAGTTTTGTTAGGCTTGCACGTGGAATTTAATTTCTAGTTTCTTACGTATGAAGGACATTGATAGTAACCAAACCAAATATTTTGCAATATATAAGCACAGTTGAATCATATGATGTTACTGTTATGGCATTATTAATAGCAATTAGAAAGCTATCGTTGCCAGGGGATGTCAAAATGTTTTCTTTTATGAATATTTGTTTGTGGAAATTATGTTTACCTTCATATTAATTTTCATTTATTCTTAATCCTTCTAGTTGTTTTTCATATTCCAAAATATTTTCTTATTTCTGTTTGTAATATAAAACAAGCTTCTATTTATTTTTTTGGTTGCAACTTAAAACATTCATTTTCTTCACATTCGATGTTATATCATTTAATGCAGTTTTGATGGCTTTCATTATACGTTACACTCTTTAAAATGCAAGCTACTTGAAATTTTTTTAATTCATTTATTTTTCCATGAGCATCTCTCGCTATGTAATAAAATGACACGATGTGTGAAAATAATAATAATAATAATAGACTGGTGAATGTTCATAATAACATTTTATATGCAACTTTGGTTGTTTTTGTCGTAGCTTCATTTTCATAGCGCAAGCCAACTGTTAATACAGTTCCGACGGCTGTTCAAGTCCTCTTATATTAATATAATGCAAGTCATGTAAAGATTTTACATTTGTATATTTTTGTTTAAATAATTTGCATCATATTGTACAAAAATGATAAATTTTATGCCTATAAATGATATAAAAATACTAGATGTTCAAAATATTATCCATCGTGCATTTTTGTTTGCTTCATTGGACATTGCCTTTTAAATGGTGCAGGCAACCTGACATAATATAATAGTTGTCACTGCCTTTAATTTGAAGAATTTGAATTTGGATTTATGATTTAGGTTACCAAATTTCTATCGTGATTAGTTTGTTAATTTTAGAATTACAATATAAAAAGAAAGGTGTTTTCCCCTAATATGAAAATTGACAGGAGATTTTAACAATTACCATACAAAACAGGACGGTAAAACAAAAGGTTCAAGAGAACCATGCACATATATACTGAATTCTAGTTAAACTTGCATGTTTATATCGAGTAAAAAATTACAAACCTTGCCATTGTTTTTGAAGTTTGTCTTAAGGATGTACTTAACGTTTGCAGGATCACGTGTAAATCTGCCTATTAAAGGGATCAAGTAGCCTGAAGGTATTGTATTTGCGACATAAATCGGTATTGAAGTGGTGCAGTCGCTTGAAGTTGAGTAGCTGATGAAAAATTGTTCCGGCTACTGGAGGATACTGCCTTTTTTTTTGTTGCTAATTCTCCATGTATAGATGCAAAATGCTATTGCTATTAAGAGAGCAATCACAGAAAAGAATGACGCTTTATAAAAGTAGGCAGAATCCATGAAGATTTAATTTGCTTTTGATGATAATGTATGTGTAGCTATTTGTAATGTTTTGGAGTCTTGAAACTTTTAGCTGTTGGCTTTGAAAATCATTGTATATTATCGTTGTTGACATATATGCTTGCTGAAGTATATTGTTAACTAACGCTCAAGTTAAGGGTATAATCTTGGACATTCGGAGGTTTGCTAACTCACGACCTCTAGAATATCCGTTTAAAACGTTTTATTTTTAACCATTTGAGTTAGAAGTCCTTTACTCTTTTTTGTCTTTATTTGATTTTGTGGAATTTCTTGATTTAGGATTTCCAGATGATTTGTAGACAGAACTGAAAGTAAAAGAGATGATGGAATGAATGATATATTGGTTACCCTTACAATGTGCATTCGGCTACAGTTATTTATAATAGTATATTACACAAGTTTGGGCTAAAATAGAGCTGATCCAATAGCATTTCTACCCTAACCGCTTTACAAAGATAAAATCTCTTCAGCTGATAATGAACAGTCGATACTTCATTATTTCTTACATCCCCCTCAAAGCGATTAAGGTTAGGTTTTCCAATTTTCACGTCGCCTCTCGATATACATAATTTCTGATCAAAAATTTCTTCAAATTCCAGTCGGGTTGGAGATCCATGGTCAGGGACGAGGCTAGTGAAGCATCGATTTGTCTTGTTGTTGAATTTGTTGCTCAGAACTTTCTCAGGTTTGATGATATTTTGTTTGATTTTCAGTTCCTTTCGAAAGCGAACAAAATTCCTTGTTGTAAGTGGCTTTGTTAAAACATCTGCAACTTGGTAAGTAACCGGTACGTGATTAATTTGCAGCTTTCCGTTTAAGATCCGTTTTCTTACAAAGTAGAGATCAATTTCTATGTGTTTTGTTCTTGAATGAAGCGCTGGATTTGCTGATAAGTAGACTGTGCTTAAGTTGTCACACCACACTGTTGATTTGTTGTTTGTATTCATTTGTAGTTCATGCATAAATGATTGTATCCACATGACTTCTGCTGTTGCACTGGCTACACTTCGATATTCTGTCTCTGTGCTTGATCTAGATATTGTACTCTATTTCTTTGAGCACCATGAAATAGGATTATCACCTATATAAATGCAGTAGCCTGTAGTAGATCTCCTATCATCAGGATCTGTAGCCCAATCAGCGTCTACATAGCAAGTTATATTGAGGTGTTTGCTTTTTTTAGTAGAATTCCATAGTCTGCAGTTCTTTTTAGATATCGTAGTATTCTCCTGACTGCTTTCCAATGTTGATCCAGTGGTTTCTGCATAAATTGACAAACTTTATTAACACTGTATGAAACATCTGGTCTAGTTATGGTGACATATTGTAATACCCCAACTAGACTTCTATACTGTTTATCATTAAATATGGCTTCTCCCCTTTTTTGGATAAATGTTGAATACTTATTATTAGGGTTGGTTGAGGATTAGCATTTGACATCTTTGACTTGTTTAATAATTCTTTGATATATTTGGTTTGACACAACATGATTTCTGTATCTGATTTCCTTTTAACTTCAATGCCCAGAAAGTAGTTTAAACTGCCGAGGTCTTTAATTGAGAACTCCTTGTCAAGATGCTGAATGATTTTGTTGATAAATAAGTATATAAATTGTAACAACATCATTAATCTTTGTGAACAGTGAGTTATCTGATTTTGCGGATTGGAAACCCATGTTATACAAAGTGATTTTTAATTTGTCAAACCACACTCTTGGTGCTTCTTTGAGATCATATATGGCCTTATTTAACCTTCACACAAGATTTCTGTCTAGTTGATATCCTGGTGGCTGTTGCGTGTACACTTTCTCTTTTAACTCCCCATTGAGAAAGACATTGTTTACATCTAGTTGTCTGATTTTCCAGTCCTTATACAATGCAATAGTGAGAATAAATCTGATAGTTGTTGGCTTAACCACTGGTGAAAATGTTTCATTGAAATCAAAGCCATATTCCTGCGTGTACCCCTTTACCACCAGTCTTGCTTTATGTCTGGCAATTGTACCATCTGGATTTTTCTTTAGTTTATATGTCCATTTGCATCCCACAACATCTTTGTCTTTAGGTGGCAGAACCAGATTCCATGTCCTGTTTTTGATAAGTGCATTATATTCATCATCCATTGCAGTCCTCCAGTTTTTGTCTTTGAGTGCTTGATCAAATGTCTCTGGTTCTTCTGATATAATAGATGCATATATTTTTGGTTTGAATATGCCACTTTTTGATCTAGTGATCATATGGTGTCCAATTGTGACTTGATCTTCAGTATGTGATGATTCAATGTCTTGATCTGAGTTGTTTTCTGATTCATTGTGTTGAGCATTTGATTCAGACTCACTCATACTTTGTGTTGAATTTGATGCATTTCCAGGTGAATCAGATGACTCTGCCTGACCTGGTTGAACAGACACTGTGTGTTGTGGAGCAGAGTTCACTGCGTTATCTCTAGTCATCATCTGAGTCCATTCTGATGGATACAAAGGTATGGAAGGAATTGATACGTTTGGATTGTATACTTTCCTTGTTGTTTTGATGCAGATATTAGAATAGGGAAAGACATGCTCATTGAAAACAACATGCCTGCTTACAAATATTCTTCCATTGCTATCAATACACTTATAACCTTTCTTATTCGATGCATATCCAAGAAAAGTGCATGGTGTTGATCTGAAATTTAGTTTGTGAGTGTTGTATGGTCTGCTATAGGGAAAACATATACAACCAAATGTTTTTAAGCCTTGATATTCAGGTCTTATTTCAAACAACTTTTCTACTAGACTTTTATCCTTTAGAACTTTAGTTGGTAGCCTATTTATCAAGTACACTGCAATACTAAAGGATTCTGGATAGAATTTTAAGGGTAAATTTGCCTGGGCAAGTAATGTTAGACCCGACTCAACAATATATCTATGTTTTCTCTCTACTAGACCATTTTTGTTCAAAAGTATAACGGCATGTTGTTCTATGAACTATTCCTTTTTCACTGAAGTAATTATTGAGAGTTTTAAACTCTGCACCACCATTAGTTTGTATAACTTTAACTTGATGGTTGGTCTGTTTTTCTACTTGTGTGATAAAGTGTATAGTAGTATGATGTGCTTCAGCCTTGGTTTTGAAAAAATATATCCAGGTATACCTGGAATATGCATCTACAAAAGATATGTAATACTTATACCCATAATCTGAACTGATTGGGGCAGGACCCCAGAGGTCAGCGGCAATCAATAGTAATGGTTTATCATATTAAGTTATAAAATCAGAAAATGATAACTTGTGACTTTTGCCCATTTGAAAAAATGTACAGATATAAGGAAGTATTACATCATCAAAAGGAATTTTGTTTTCAGATAACACCTTTTTTACAATATTAGCACTAGGGTGACCAAGTTTGTAGTGCCAAATATCAAAGTTGCTCAGTTTCTTTTCACTCTGAGCAAGTTCAGAAAAATTACAATTCTCAACACATTTATCCGAATTTGAGTTTCTTGAATCAACAAGATTAAATCTATATAGTCCCTTCACAGCTTCACCTTGCAATAAAATTTCTTTTGTTAGAATGCCTCTAACTAGACAGTGCCTAGGATAAAATTCAAAAAATACATTGTTATCACTTACAAACTGTGATAGACTTAGAAGATTTTTCTTTATTTGTGGAACCATTAGTAAATTATTGAGATACAGTTTTCTTTCACCTTTGATGTAAGCAATACCAGTGTGTGTGATCTTTATTGCCTCACCATTTCCCATGTGTATGGTTTTATTACCTTTGTACTCCTTGTTTCCTAGATTTAGGTTGTCCAAATTGTTGGTGATGTGATTAGTTGCACCAGCATCTGGATACCAGCTTTCATCAAATGTTTGATCTGGTCTGTTGATATCACTTTGACTACTTGCTTTGTTACAGTTTGTCTGATTACTAGTATCTTGTTGTATTTGAGCTATGTTTGCACTGTAGTTCCCATTCCTTTGATTACTTGAACTCTGACCTAGGGTATAATTCATGTTGAGTCTGAAATAACACTTTGGAGCAGTGTGGCTAATTTTCTCACATATCTGGCATTTTGGTCTGCTGTTGTTGTTATATCTTCCTCTGCCTCTGCCTCTAACAGGTGGATTTCCTTTATTATTATATTGATTCTTGCCTTTATAACTTGCTGCATAATTGACTGTCATATCAGTATCTAAAGATTTATTGAATTCTAGCCTTCCTTCATGGGCTAGAAATATAGCATGAACATCCTCTAGAGTTAGTGTTGTTCTTTGAGATGATAAAACAACTACAGTAGATTCATAATCTTCACTCAAACCACTTAATATGATTAACACCTACTCAGATGCTGGCACTTTGTGTCCTGCTGCTTCAAGAAGATCACATGTAGTTTTGATTTTTGCAAGATATTCACCCATGTGTGATTTTCTTTTCTAATACTGTGAAGTTGTCTTTTGTGATGCATCACTTTATCTGTAGATTGTGAATTAAAAATTCTTTCAACTGTTGACCAAACACCATTTGCAGTTTTACTGCCAATTACTTGTGGCAATAATTTTACACTTATAGAAGAAAGTAACCAAGAACATATTAAACTGTCTTGTCTCTGATACTTTATGAATTCTGGGTTGCTAACTGTTGTATTTTCTGCACTAGTAATGAATCTTGGTGGGATTCTAATGGTGCTATTGAGGAAATCTTCAAGCCCATACCCCCGACAGCTGTCTCAACCTGAACCTTCCAAAGAAGATAATTATCTTCTTCTAGATGGGCTGTAACTAATTGACTCTGTGGGCTGATGATGGTTTTGATAAGACTCTCTGTTGCAGTTTGATCAAACTTAGACGTTGCTGAGTTATTGGCCATGATGCAAGATCAATGAACTATGAACAAGTGACAAGGAAGGGAATGCAGTTTTGATCCAAAAACTGCTACTGTGGGTTAAGGAAAACAAAGAAAAGAAACAAGAACTGATCTGAAAAGCTTTAAAACTCAGGTAAGTGCAGCCACTAACCCAGATGATTGATTTCAATGATGGGTTTTTCTGGTATGGTACAATTCCTTGATGTTTTGATGAGTTTTATGATGATTTTCTTATAAAGAATTCGATTTTTCTTTCTTGTATGGAGGAGTGATGCTGCCAGTATCACTATGGTACTTGGGCACGACACTTTCTTCCTTCTTGAACTAGAACTTTCAAATTCTTTTGATCTCAGATAATGAATGTGTTTCTGATGATATTCTGAAACCTTTGAAATGCTAAATGATGAGTTTCTGATGGTATTGAGATTGCAGTCTTGCCGTTAGGCTTTGTTTGGCTCTAATACCATATTCGATTTTGTGGAATTTCTTGTTTTTGGATTTCCAGATGATTTGTAGACAGAATTGAAAGTAAAAGAGATGATGAAATGAATAATATATTGATTACCCTTACAATATGCATTCGGCTACAGTTATTTATAACAGTATATTACATCAGTTTGGGCTAAAATAAAAGCAAGCCCAATAGCATTTCCACCCTAACCGCTTTGCAAAGATAAAATGTCTTCAGCCGATAATGAACAACCGATACTTTATTATTTCTTACAGTCTTTTCTTAACAAATAATAATACAAACAAAGAAGGAAGATGATGATTTATTAATGTACGGCTTTTTAAAATCTTGCCGGCTAACGTTGCACGCATGCTAGAAGGCAACAATCACATAAGTGTAACCGTTCAATTGTGCATTTATGGTAACAACTTTGCTAAGTACGGGACCATACATTTTACTCCAACATCGATTGATTGAGGCAGTTAAAATTTATAAGAAAACGCTGAGTAGTTGGTTCTACTACTATTGATGCAGCCAATCATTGGACAAGTGCAGGTTACAGTCCCTCTTGCCCGACTTTGCATAGCAAAGCTCTTACGGTAATACTTGTAATGTTTGTCTCTGTAGTTTATGAAATTAGTAGAAACACAATTTCTCTAATTGTAAATACAATCCTAAAACATAGCAAATAATTATAAAGAATAATTTCAAATCAAGGACAACTCTTAAAAACCAAATAATCCTAAAGACATTGAGTTTATTTATTAGCTTCATAACTAGAAATTAACAGAAAATATATATTTATAAATGCTTGATTTTAGAAGTTCGAAAAGATGGTTGGTGGAGGTTAAGATAAAGATTAGTGGGACAACATTGATGATTGACATACGCAGTGGTGCAGGAATGATCGACTTTTGATGGAAATGGAGACAATCGAATTAGCGATGAAGATGAAGATATGGATGGAGATGGATGCAACAATGTTGATGGTGAAGTTGGATGAAGAAGATGATGGTGAGGAGTAGAGCTGCAGATGGTCAAAGGTGGACCTTAATTTAGGGAAAAAGATGTAGCTTCATCTGTCATGTCAACATGTTATGAAATGAAAAACTAATCATAGTTGTTTATGTTTTAATGTTACCAACTAGCGTTATTTCATCTTTTATAACATGTTTATGCTTTTGTATGATCTGAATACTATATACCAATATTAATGCAGCAGAAATATAAATAGTAGATGTATTCATAGCCCTTTACTCATCACCAATTAGCTCCAAAACGTTAAGTCGGATCATTTACTCTCAACCTACTCAAATAAATGCTTGAGAGTTTAAGGAAAAAGATAAACCCCGAGTCATAGTATAAGTCCGGCGTAAGAAAACTTAATCAATATGCTCATACATATCACAATACATTGCGAAATCATGTCGTAAAACATGAAACATGTTTCCCCTCATAAGCACAAAAGTTGTTTTAAATAATGACTGGACAAGTGTAATAGAACTAGATAGCGCTAATATCAACAACTTCTTAATTACTACCTATCTTACTCAAAGTAGCGCTCACTTAATCAAGTGTACTATGTAAAGCATCGTATAACCTTAATCAACTCATAAATCACAATACAATTGTGGACTTTTCCTTTCAGTTTATTACATGTTTTAAGCTTAGTATAAACACACACACATATAATTTCAATATGACAAGTGTAAGGTAATCGTTAAGCAACAAATTAATGCAACATATGTACACTTGCAATATGATTGGTATATTTCTAATTGTTAACAAATTTCTTCGTTAACCCCAAAAGTATAAGGGAAGTGGATTTGGTTAAGCTAAAGTAATCCTAGGCTAAGTTGCTAGGATGGAGTATGCACCATATCGAATCAAGAAAGTCTTATGCATGTTCAAAGGCAAAGCTAAAGTCATATCGCATGTCATGTAAGAGTCAAAGTTCAAATCATGTAGAGCAATCAAAATCAAGATTATGAGTGCTTTTGGAATTCAAAGCATGTTATGATGTAAGAATCACAATGCTTTGGAACTTGAAAGCAAGCCATAATTCAGATAATCATATTCTTATTCCATATAATGTTGAATGTACAATGTCTTATGTGCAATAATCAAGTGCTACAATCGGCTTTAAATCCTTAAATCAATTTAGAATTACAAGTTTTAAAATGTAAGAAAAGAGACAAGAATGATTCACCTCCTTCTTCATGCCCCTTGGTTCGCATTTATAGGAGTTGAGGTATACGACATGGCTTTGCCATGTGTCCATGCGACATGCTTGACCTCTAGCGTTATCTATGTTAATGGTGCATGGCGTCAAACTTCGGCATCTACTCGCTCAATGGTGAACTTCGGCGCTTAGCATCCATCCCACCTTGATGGTCTTCATTGATGACGTTCTATATCAACATTTTATTAAGGATATGTGGCTTCCTTTGAAGGTTAATAAAGTGTGGCATTACCATGGCACGACGTCAATAAGTGGCGATATTGATAAGTAGCGATATTGGAAATGATTAGTATTGATAATAAGTATCATTGATAGTAGATGACATTAATAACAAGCAGCATTGATAACAGACGACATTGATAACAAGCGGCATTGATAACATGCGGCATTAATAATAGGCGGAATAGTGGCATTGATAAGAGACGACATTGGTGATAAGCGGTATTGATAACAGCCGGCATTAATGAATAACGACATTAATAAGAGACAACATTGGTGACAAGCGGTATTGATAAGAGATGACATTACTTTGAAGGGTGACATTAGAATAAGATAGCATTGAAGAGATGCGATATTAATCTGGAGCGGCATTGATTCTTCTGGCAATATGGCAGAAGTGCTCCATTGATGGGATGTGTCATTAATGTGATGCGGCATCAATGCTATATCATGCTGTTATAACATTGATAGCTTTTGCCATAGAGCTTTCCGATGTCGTCATTCCCTCACTAACATGCGGCAGTGTTTCCAGTTTCTTTGGCACTATATCATTCATCCAACCTTATAAGCAATATGCGACATTGATGGAATTCGGTATTGTTGGCTTCATTAATGACCTCCGACATTGCCTATTATTCTTTATTGATCAAGGGCGTCATTGTATGCTTTCAACGTTGATTTTTCTTCATACTTTCGACGCTGCTTAAATTTGAGATCATTGCTATGCCATATACCTTCGGGATTAATAATGATAGTAACACTAACTAGGTATACACAGATGGATATCAAATCACACCGCTATCCATTTTGGAGTACTTTTTTGTCATTTTCGAATGACTTTTACACTTTAACAATAACCTAACAGGTGAGGTGTTATCTTGCTCTCTCAGAGTATATGTGTATCTATACTCACTCAAAATAAGAACCAAGTTAGAGATCCAATCCCTAAGTCAATTAGGTGATATACTTGTTCATGTGAGCACACAAAGTGTATGCACCTATATAAGCCAACTAACAAATCCAAGTGGCACGTCAACGTCTTGACTGCATCCAAACTCACTCACAATCACTTGAACTAATCATAAAGACTTTGTGCCATGAACAAAAATTCTCGGTACATGCCTCATCATGAGTTTCAGATATCATCATTCAATTTAACACGTTATTAGTTTCAAAATGGTATCATTCTCAATATACATCGATGGAATAACCTATTTCGAATCTTCTCAAAACTTGTGTGACTAAATCTAGTCAATTAAATTTTAATTTTTGGATAGTTAACGATCAATATATTTTGCCGAGTCTCAATGTGAGGATTCCAAATAAATCGACCTTTACAGTTTATATCTATGGTAGTGCATCGGTGGGAGGTTTTCAAACTATATTAAATCATGACATCTCTTTATGATCTTCCTAAATTGAAAGGTCAAAAGTTAAGAAGTCAACGATTGAAAAGTCAAAAGTTCATGTTTTAAAAAGTCAACGTTTCATAACTATACATGGTCATAAGTTAAGGAGATCAAAACAACTACAAGAAATACTACAAGGATCAAGTAAATGTTATCTTTTACTTAATATGTCATTTCCTAACTTACATGAATTCAAGCATATTTCCATTAATCATAAAATGTTCATTTCTTTTTCTAAAACATGATAAATCAACTTCTAATAATGCATAGCAACTTGTACATAATTTATCAGGTAAATGTTTAACTAGTACAAAGAGGCCATTGTCATAAAAGTGATATAAATTCTCTTTTACTCTATGTTCATAAATTTTCAAACCATTAATATGTACAACCTCTTTCCACAAGTGTTATACTTCATTTTATCCTATGGCTACATACTAAACATTTGATGTTAAGTTGACATCTTTGAATCACTTTACATTTTAAAGAGCTAAGATGTTATAAAGAGTACTATAAAACTACTTTAACTTCATGTTTCTTAGCCCTTCATTCGATGACATATTCAGCACAGTTTCATTTGTAATTAACTCCATTTTAACTTATGAATATATACTGCACATTTCAAGTTAAGTTAACTTCATTATAACCACTTCACTTTATGGATCAAGTGTTGTACACAATGGAGTTAAGGGTGAATTTAAAAAGAAAACCATTTATTAACTGCACATGATCATTTGTATCATTGAGGAAAAAAATATTAATTGCATATTAAATAATTTTTTTGGAATATGAATTAATATTTTGGTTTTTGTCTTAATATTAATTAGTTTTGGATGATATACATACATACACACAGACACACGCACATATATGTGTGTATTATGTGTGTACATAGTTATTGGAATTTATAACTACATATATACATAGGTTATGAACAATATAAACTATATGCATGTATATTTGGTATTGGATTTATTTGCATATTATTACAATTGTGTATAATATATATGGGAAAATCTACCGGGATACAAAATGGTGAAACAATTGGTGACATGATGAATCTCAACCATTGGATGCCCCTTGATTTCAACCTCATGTGCGAACACAATGAGATCTAATAGTCCAGATCTATTGTGCCACCAATTATGTTTTATTTTGTGTTCAAATATCCGACATATATATATATATATATATATATATGCATGCATGTATGTATATAGATTTGACATTACATAGTATTTATTCATCATTAATATTATTATAATTATTTAAATTATTATAAAAATAAATATAATGTATATATATATATATATTAACTATTAAAATTCAAAATTAAATAATATTAATTACTTAAATATTTTTCTCAATCATAATAGGCTTTTTATTTAAATAATGTTGTGGGCGTTTTCATCCATAGCACGATGGATGCAAAATGATGTCATGGTGCATAGAAACAAATGCAGGGTTCGTAATATGAGTGCCGTCATGTGATCATGAGGGCAAAGCAAATGATTTGTAACACCCCACCTTTATACCCATATCATTCAAGAGTATTACTAGGTAATATTGCTAGATTATACGAAGAATGAAGCTATATAGGGTACACACGTGAGTATTCCCTTGAGCTAAAACTAGTACATATTTAAACATCGAATAAATAACTCATCTATATGTACACAGTATCGGCACAAAGGAATAAACGCGCGTGCTTCCAAGATAGAAAAACACACAATATATAGTAATCAATAGAGAATACATAGCTAGAATCGCAGCGATAATATATAATATATAACATATAACATATAAGACTGTATAGATACAAAACATTTCAAATATCAACTATCTCAATAAGATACATTAAATAATTAATATACAACCTAGTATCATACACACATATACACACACAGTGAATTAAAGTCACTCAAATATCATACAACAATCCTAATATAAGTGTCCTCTAAGCTCACTAAAACACATGTTGGTTATATTGTCCCTGTACCTAAAATGTCTCGGACTGACCCAATTATATAAATAACACATGGGTCAGACTATGTCTAAATCATGGATCTATCTATATAGGTGAAACAATATATACCAAGGATAATAATGTAATAACACGACATAACAACTCAAGTCAATGATTACAATGTATTATGTATATATATGAGGAAGACATATGCATGGTTTATAATTACAACAACTTAAAAGATCACTGAAACATCACATAAGATAAATATCACCAATACCATGCATAAAGATGTCATCACCTATGTAGTAGCACAACAAATCAGAAATTGCAAAATTAATAACAAATGGGTGAATCATCCATATCTAGAAATCATCATCAGAATCCAAAAATCGAATCAAAGCTTTGTGCTAGCATATGCAATGCCCAAATAAAATCAATAATGAGTACGTTGTCTGCCTAAAGAGAATAGGCCGTTTGCCTAGAAAGAATAGGTCGTCTGCCCAGAATGGATATGCCGTCTGCCCATCAATCACATAATGATTAGATATGGAGATTTACTATATCCTGGACATAGTCTCGGGTATGAATATAAATAGTATATTTCTATCTACCACACACACCAGAACCAGACAGGAGACTGACAGCACATATGCCTACTCCAGAAGCCTCACATGTGTTCATCTAACATTGCTCCTACATTCATCGGTTACCTCATCCTCGGTATCATGATAATATTCACCGCATGTCATAAACACGCTACAAGACTACGCTATGCATCGATCACAACCTGACACATTACCCTTATAGGTAACTGACTGCTAGCCTTGGTGACATAGGGGCAAACACACTATGCTGATGCACGGTAAAAGGCCGACACAGGACCAAATATATAAAATGGCGTCATAGATCTGGGGCACGACTACCGCGATCAGGCCGCCAAGGTGGATACTGGTCAATCTGGTTCACTTCGGAAGCATAAAGGAAGTTGGATAAGATAGAAAGACCCATAGTATCTACACTCGATAGCTAACACATAGCTACCTATAAATGCCGATACATGACCCCATATATTGCTGCCACACAGCTTGATACTATTGTCGACACATGTCTATATACGATTGCTGACACATGGCAATACACGTGACTCACTGCAGCGAGCTTCCACAAATCCCCATCATATGAGTGTCATTTACTTACAATGAATAAATATCACAACGACATCCCATACCATCTTGTGATATTCAAACATTTATTCACTGCTTATAAACTCCACTCAATCACCACAACATTCTATATAACGAGTCCAAAAAATAACTAGAAAAATATTACTGAATGCCCTATCCCAAACGGTATAATAACTCCATTTAATCAGATTTCTCACTAAGCAGGATAAAAATTATCATAAAATCATATAGAAGGAGGTTATCACCATATCATATCAAAATCACAAATCAATCAATATCAATGGTGAATCATTCATGATATCGAAATGAGAAATCAGAAAGAAATCATACATAAAAATCACAACTAAATTCAAAAATGAAATAAAAATAATAAAGATCAACAAAATCTTTCTTTAAACAGTTAAATCAAATATTCAAATATATATACATGTAAAACTTTCAAATCACTTTATAAATTTAATTTCCTTTATATAAGTCTTTCCATAATTTTCTATAATTAATTACTATTTTTTTAAAAAATATATAAACTTTAAAATAAATTTCTTTTTACTTCAAAATATAGATTACCATTTAAAACTTCACCTTATACCCAAATCATTGATAACTAGTATTAAAATAACTTAAAAGCATTTAAAAATCATTTCAAAATGTCCTTTAATTAAATACTATTTTAAATAATTTTATAAGATCTAAATCAATTTAATATATTCAGAATCTATAATATATAATTTTTTAAATTTTAATTATATTCATAATTCCATAAAATATAATTTAGAAATTCTTAAATATCAATTAGGAATAATTTCATATATTTCTAGAAGTTTATAAGATTTTTATAGATTTATAAAAATCAAAAATTAAATTTTCCATTAAATAATCAATGTCTAAATTAAATAAATAATAATTAATATTAAATAAAACTGTAATATAATTATTATTTTTGAGAAAAATGAGTGATCCTCACAAGGAGAGCACTCATGTAATTAACTTTACTCTAATTAAATAAATAAATATATATATATATATCATATTTTTATTAATAAACATTTTTATTATATAAGTTATTAATTATATATAGAATAAAATAAATAAGCAGAATACACAGACACAAATATAAATGCACGCACACACAATTTATGCTCGTCCGGTCGAACCACCGGTCGACCGCAAGCAGTCAACTGATTACCCTAGGTGGTCGACCGATCGGAGGCATAATTGTTCAATCTATCGCTGATTCAGGTGATCTTTTCCTCTTCCTTCTAACGCGTCTCCTCCAATTCAATGCACAAGCAATACATACAAGCAAAGATAAACCCAAACACATCATATATAAAGAATTAAATGGTTTAGGAATAGATTTGTGAGTGCAGTCACTCACCTGTTCCTGCTTTCCTCTGCTTCCTCCTTCAACTATGAACGTATACATATAGAAACCACCACCGCAACCAAAAACCCAATTTCTTTTTGGCCAAAACCGTGCAGGATTGGCGAGATACATATATCCAAATTTGAGAGTTTAAAATAATTTATTTAATTTGATTTTAATTTTCAAGGGTAAGAGGGTTTGATTATTTTCTTGAGGAAGATGAGAAATGAGATGATGAAGTACACACAAATGTTTTTACTGAAGGAAGATAAGTCTCGAAATAAAATGTCTGGAGATTAGAAACATCAGGAATAGTGACAAGCTTTTGGGATTTAGACTAAAGTTAGAAAAATTATTTTTATTTTAATATTTAATTTTTTTTATAATATTTCTATTTAAAACAAATAATAATAAAATTCCAAACAAATTAAACTTATATTCACAACACTCAATTATTTACTCATCACCATAAAATTTTGTAGAATTTATTTTCCTATATTTTAACCTATTTAAATTGAAATATCCAACATTCTCATTTTAAACCCAATACTAAATAATTTCCGAATTAATTTATTTCACAATTCTTAAAACAAATATTTATTCTCAAAACTATTTAATTCCATCCCTAATTATCTCATTATAAAATTTTGATATTATAAAATAATTTCAAATTATTCATTTTTTATTTCAAAAATCCATTTTAATTAATTAAGTAATTATTATTAATTACCTCTAAAAACTGGGTTGTTACAGACTCCTCCTTAACAAAATTGAGTACTTGCAATTTCTTAGGAGGAAGTATAACAAGGCTAATAACTCCATACTTATAAATACTTTATTATAATAAATTCTTTATCAAATATATTTTTTCAAATTTTTTATTTTATACAAAATTTAAACCCACTTCAAAATTCAATTTTCCATCAAATAAACTTCAAAATATATAATAAAAACCAAAACCTTATCAACAAGCCTTTCATTAAAATTTCACCGCATAATTAATATAAATAGTTTTCAATATATATCTTAGTTTCAAAACATCTTAAAACAAAATTCTTTTCAATTTTCCATTTCGTTCCAAAACATTCGTTATTATATGTAATATAAATATCGTTAATCAAATTATAAGATTCAATATTTCCAAAGGTGGAAATTATATTTCTTACTAAAATAATCCTTTGATAAATATTTTGTATAATTATACAAACCTCATAATCTTTTGAATCATTTTAAACACAAAAGTTTATCTCATATTATTATATTGATAATTTAATATCCTTAAAATTAAATCTAATTCATATATAATATGGCACGAAGTAATCACATCCTCACATATCAAACAAATTCAAATTTTAATATATACATAAATATACCGACGATGCCTCGCCATGAATTTCTAATGGCTCACTTCGCCAACTGGCTGTAGTGTTGACTCTACGATCAACATTGCCTCGTTACGACTTTAGCCTTCCACTAATATTCAGTGGTTGCAATCGCCATAAAGATACGTATATAAAAATACAACTTTATTATCTTTAAAACACTAAATATAATTATCTTTAAAATATCATTTCAAAGATATGCTCCACACATTAAAATACTTTCCAAATTTTACAAAAAATTTCAAAACTTTGGGTCTAAATGTCTCATTCTGGTGTTTAGGAATTCCTATCGAATACGTATGCACCTATATCGACCAGAATTCTTAAAGCATACAACGGATAGACTAACACAATTCATTTTAAAATTTCTATAACATTACTTATACAAACCTTTT
Source organism: Allium fistulosum (assembly GCA_030737815.1). Lineage (NCBI taxonomy): Eukaryota > Viridiplantae > Streptophyta > Magnoliopsida > Asparagales > Amaryllidaceae > Allium > Allium fistulosum. The sequence continues at coordinate 160,825,518 of CM060905.1, forward strand.
ACATTGTTTCCTTTAATAATTATTAACTTATACCATACTTAATCAAATTCAATACTTCATTATAATATTTCCAACTCAAAGTATATAAAAATAAAAAATCTTATCTATAACACACTCATCCATCTTAAAATATTTGTATATATATTCTCTAAATACATATCAAATAATAATTCACTTTTTAATATTTTTAAACATTACATCTCAATAAGGAATCATCATACTTAATACACACTCATACTCTCAAAAATTCTCAATTAAAATATTTACTTAGTTTTCAAAATATTTTATATCAAATGATATATATATTTAAACATATATCAAAAGTCTTATTTATAATCAATACTTAATAATATCCAAACATTTTTCAAATACACTATGGATATCTATATTAAAGCAAAATACCATTTCAATAACCATTATATTATATTAAACAATAACTCCTTCAGTAATATTATATAATATCAAATATACAACTCACACCTTTATTAATAGGAAACAAAGATAAAATTAAACCCATTTTACAACTTTAATAATACATATGGATGTTCAACTACAATAATAAAAATTATTTTAACACAACAATTACCAATAACCAAACAGGTATAAACAACAACTACCAAGGCACTCAGTGGAAAACGTATATATAAATTTACCGCTGCGACTCTAATCAAAATCAAAACTTAACAATTCAGTATTAAGCTGCCCAAGGTCAATCATTTTATATTTATATTCATACCCAAAACATTAAAATCAAAATATCTTATATATATATATATATATTGTTAACCCAAAAAATGGGTCAACACCCTGGATTGAGCGTGAAAGCACCAACCCTATTCTTACAGAGCAATACTATAGAATAAATGTAAAAGAAGAAGAAATAGAAAGAAGACAAGAAGATTTTTATAGTGGTTTGGCTGTTAATGAAGCCAACGTCCACTTTATATTTCTTATTATTGATTGATTGCTGTTACAAAGTTAATTGGATTACAAAGTTCTTGAATATCCTTAGTTAGATTAAGTCCCCAATGTTAGAGTTCACTGGAGAATCACAATGAACCCTTTGGATGACCGTTGTGAGGAAGGAGAAGAGTGAAGAAAGCTTTCTGCAGAGTTTCACCAACCAGTCCGGAGGATCCTGTTTATGTTGCAAGTAGGATTGTATTTATAGAGGTTGGAGAGCACTTGGGCCACAAGTCTAAGTGCAGAAGAGTCCAGTTGTTATGCCAAGTCATCACTGAAAAACTCAAATCAATCTGGGTCATTTCTATGGATCGCTAGCTATCCATAGGAGATGGATCGCTAGCTATCCATAGAAGATGGATCGCTAGCTATCCATCAACTTAGCATATTTTTCTACCAGAAGCCTTTACTTAGTGCTATAAAGGAGCTTGAAAAGTTTGAGGGTGATCTGATCTATCTTGATGGATCGCTAGCTATCCATTAGCGATGGATCACTAGCTATCCATAGAGGATGGATCACTAACTATCCATCAACTTAGCATATTTTTCTACCAAAAGCCTTTACTTCTTGAACTACGCTACTTGGAATGCTATGAAACTTGGTAAGTATTCTTAGAAGAGGCTGTAGATCATGATGAAAGTGGCTTTGACAACTCTTAATACTTTCTTTTGGATCGCTAGTGATCCATGGATGATGGATCACCAACGATCCATCTACTTAGTGGATTTTTGGCTTGTTTCTCTTAAGTTCAATTAGCTTGTTCTTTTAGATGTCTTGTTCAAGTTTCAAGTCATGCTGGCTTAGTCTGGATGTTCTAACTCCTGTTTCTGCTAGGTTAAAAACCCAGTTTACATTTGCCCCTCAGAGTATGCTTTCGTTGGAAACAAAGTGTGCTCTGGAACAAGACAAGTTTCGGATTACTATTCTGTGAATTTCAGTGAATCGTCGGAGTCCATCTCAAGATGTTGTTTTCAATTTATTGACTTCTGATAGCCGTTCATTTTTTATTTCGATCTGAATTTCAATTCCTAGTATTGATGATGCAATCTTTGCTCCGTAGTTTACACAGGGGTTTGGGTCGGCAAGTGGGTGCATAACGTAGGTTTGGAGTCGAGCTATATAGTTTTAACTCGACCGACGGTGAAGTGTCTCGAACAATTGTACGCCATATTGGAGCGAAATCTTGCTCTTTGTCTTTAACGGTTTCTTTTCGAGGACTTGGTTAAGTTCCTATCACCCTTTTGAATTCTAATGCGACGATTTATTCCAAAATCGGATATAGTGGATGATTCAGCCGTATTGCTCTTCCCGGTTTTGTACTCCAGTAATCCTGAAAAGAAAAGCTTCCCACGTCGCTATGGACAGCGGCTACGTTACCGATCATTGATCGATAATGGGTAAGTGTGGAAATGATAATTTCAAAGGACGATATGGATTGTTTTTCAAATGTAAGCAAGCTATCTACACTAGATTGTTCATTTGCAGTATTCGGGATACTAGACTCTTCTTATGTAGATAACACAATACATCTGCCCCGGTAAACGCTCAGAACCCGATTGGTCAACCTACACCAACTTCCCTTGGATTCTGGGCGTTGATTATACGAGGATATTATTTAAAATAAAACATACCTGATAGGGTCGAATGCCAAGTTTTATCGTTGAAAATGACTTTTCGGTTATCTAGTCTTTAGTCTGTTGGAGGGACTTCCACTGCTTTAGAAGGTGGGTCCTTGAAAACTTAGGCTTCTCTTATTATTCCTGTCATATTGGGATGATTGATTATAGTTAAATTACAAGGTACAGTCGCTCTTGTAGAGTTGAAGTTCGATCGGGTATAGTTTCAATCTTCGGAAACTAGCGCTTGACTTGTTCGATTGCAATTATCCTTCCTTTGCGTTTTTTGAAATTCAACTTGTACACCAGCCTCTGTCTCCTGGGACTATTGGTTTAATTGCTCGATTTCAAGCATTGCTTTCTATCGCCGTTGCACCTCTAGTGTTCATGTGCAGCATACTCGTTTACTGTAATTCTATACATGTAAGTAATACTTCCATGGTCATTTTGGCATATTCTATTTCATAACCTTGTTCAGAACTATGAGGTTGCTTGGTCTAGACAGTTGTGTAGCTAATTCCTACTTATGCTCAATTGAGTTTGTTTCAACAAAGTGTTGGTGTATCTGCCTTAGTCCATAGGGCCGATTTCTCTTAATACTAGGTCTATATGTTTTCGGGAGACTAGGTCTCCTAGGCAATACGTTCGATTACCCCAGTTTGATTGACACAATAGCTCCTATCTCCAGGAACTTGGGACTTTGCTGCTTGATTCCAAGCTCTAATTTTTCAATGATGTCTGTTTTCTGACTGTAATTGAATTCCTCTAAGTTGACATCGTGATCCAATGTCATTCTAGGTACATGTGCTACAAAGACGCATTGCCTTCATCTTTTGCTAGAGTGAATTCTCCCAAGTCTAGTGTTGAGACTCTAATCATGTATCAGTTTCTATCTCTTGAAATTCATTCGCGGATGACTCAACTCTGTGGATTTTTCCTTGATGTTGTGAATTTTTAGATAGCATTAGACCCCAAAAGGTAGGGCTGAAGATTCAATCAAACTCTTGCTTCTTTTTTCCGAAAGCCGATGTATCGATTGTTTCATTCTGGGGGTTTCTTCTTAGCATCACCAAACTTCGGGTAATGGCATATTCCTGTAAGTTGGACCAAATGATCTAGTTAGAATGTAAGTAGGTCATCGATCTTTCTTGTCATTCCCAAACTGTGAGCGATGGTTGATTTCTTAACGTTAAATCCTTCATTTCCTTTGTTTGCAATTTTATTGCTAGAATGCTCTGTTTTGCGATTCAAAACCATTATCTAACCAACCTCGCAGTTATATGTGTTTTGACTTTGCAACATTTCTTTCGATCAAGTATCTATACATCTATCCCTTCTCGAGGGACTAGCTATTTCGAATGCCAGTATTTGGGCGATTGTCGTTGCAGAAGTTATGTTCATACGCCAATTCTTGTCTTCAAGAATTGATAACCCAGCTGCTTGGTTCCAAGTAACACTTCCTAGAGGCTGCCTATCTTTTGGCTGTATCTAAATTCTTTCTAAACTGAATTCAGGAAATTCGGTTGTGCACCAGCTTTCGTCCTTATAAATTAACATACGAGCAATTCAATCCTAGGATTTCCTTTCGATGCTGATTTTTTCCAGTGGAGTGGCTGATTCCTGTGATGAAAGGTCGAACCATCCGGATGACCTATGAAAGGTTATGTCTTCTTGTTGTTGCCCATTTTCGGGCAACGGTAGTTTTTTTAAGACAAGAGTAGAATCTCAGTTGAGGACCAACTTCTATCTTCGGAAGCTAGTGCATTGATGGTTTACTACGGTGAGTGTTTCTCATTGAACCTATAGATTAAAGTTTTCCTAGCGTTGTCGAGGCAATACCGATACATAATGAATAGAAAATTTCCCAGCATTGCCTGGGCAATGTAGATACTTAGGAAATAAAGGGTTTTCCGACGTTGCCAGGGGAATACCGATACTTATGAAATAGAAACTTTCTCGATGTTGCCGGGGCAACACCGGTACTTAGGAAATGAGAAAAGGCCTTAGCGTTGCCGGAACAACACCAACACTCAGGAGGTTGGGATCGATTTTCCTTGCCGATCCGGTAATGCTTTTAATCCAAGTGGGCAGTAGTTTCGGTCTTCAAATCTTGCACTTTGATGATTGGATTGTAGAAGTCTTTTCTTAGTGCTGCCTGTCTTCGGGCAATGTTAAAGTCATGTTGGTTAGGACTAAATCATTCATCCGATCCTGTAAGTTGAGTAGATCCCTTTCAACCCAATGTGGATGTTTTTCTCAATGTTGCTTAACTTGGGGATACGCCATGTTTTGGAAGGATGGGAGTCCCAGGCGTTTCCGTACCTAGCCTTGTTTTTCACCATCAAGTATTACCCTTGGAAATGCAGGGTTGTTTCTTAACCAGCTCCATGGTTATTCTTATTCATGAAAAATTGGATTTTCTCCAACCAGTTTTTGTTATGATCGGACTTTTATCTACAGAACCCTTCATTTTCAGGTGCCAAATTTCAAGTTCTTATAGAAAATTAGAAGCTATGGAGTAGGTCATCACATTGTCCTTGGTACCACCACGCTCATCCCTATCCCGATCATGGACCTGTAGAGTTTAATAGTGTTCGTCTTGAATTTGTGACACTTAACCTTGCTTGTTTCAGGCCATATGTGTTATGTTGAGCTGATAGCATTATTGCGGATATCAACCTTCTTCATTGTTTCAATCTTCCAGAATCAATGGTTTAACTGCTGGAATTTGAGTGTTCTATCCTTGCCGTTGTCTTTCTACAGATAACTGCAAATTTTCTGCAAGTTGGGGTTTGAGACCTCAGTTGAGCACCTGCTTCTGTTTTTGGAAAATGGTGCATTGATGATTTGATTCTGGAAATGCCTTTCATCGTCGTCTATCTCTGTACGATAGTAAGTTCCTCCTTTTATTGCAAGTTGGAGCGATTTTTATCCTGATCAAGTGTTAATGTGTTATGTGCCCCTCGGTCTACATGGCTGATTATTCTGAACAATTAATGTGAGACTTGATGTTCTTGGCGGCTCCCTAGATGCCCCCAGTCAAAGGTGTATCACAACTCCTATCTTTGAAAACTCGTGACTTGGATGTCTTGAATTTAGACATTTTGTACATTAACTTTGATCAAAGACCTGAATTCTTTGCCGACTTCTTAGTTTGTGAACTTTGCAGCACTACTGGAGCAATGTCTGTTCTTTGAGTAGTAGGAGTTGATTCATGTTAATCCTGCAATAGATGTAACGACCCTGAAATTTCAAAAATCAAATTGAAAATATTTAATGAATTTTAAATATTTGAATGATGAATTGATTCGAATTTCAACTTTTCAGAATAAATTTTGCGATTAAATTTTAGGATTTAATCTACTGAAAATTTCATAATAATTTGAATCGGGGTTTATAAATGAATGAAAAGAAAATCTGCTTTTGGATTTAAAGAAAATCAAAATTATCTTATTTAATTTAAAATTAAAACACTACGTTTTTGATATGATAAGAAATATGCAAATGAATGTTATATAGAAAAGAGAAGTTATATCTACAAAATTAGATTTAAAAAGAAAACAAAATATAAAATAAAAACCATACCCTATGCCCGCCCCTTTACCTCATTCATTCCTCACAAAACCTAAACCTAAAATAACGAACGAAATAATGGCGGCGACTTCTTTCGTTCGTTCCTCGAGAAGATAAACGGCGACGGGGAATTAGGGCTTCGACGTTAGTAGCAGCGGCCTTGTTCTCCTCCACAAAAATTAGGGCTTTTCGCCTCGCGTTCGTTTTTTCGATGCTTGCTAGGGCTTCGGCTCCATCTCGTTCGCGCGACTGCTCCGATAGCTAAGGTGAGTGGTTCCCTCCCCCACTCACATCTAATTCACGCGTAGTATGATGCTTCGACAGTTTAAATTTTTTTGGAATGCCGATGATGATAAGTGGTATTTATAGGGTTTGAAATCCTCAATTTTTGTTCGTTTGATTTAGTCACAAATTGTGCTTTGGCCGTCTGATAATTATTGGATGATTGCGATTTTGGCTTGACTAATTCTTATGTGAATATTTGTATATTTTGATTACCTGCTTCTCATGGCTTTGAATTGTTCAACTATGAGTTCGTAACTACGACTTGAAATTTTCTGGAATTTGACTACTTCCGTGAGTAACCTATAAAAAAAAATACACCACCTAAGTATTGATATGATTGCTTGTTATTTTCTGTGATAAATATGCAATGTATAAGTGAAATTCTGTTGTGAGTAAACTTTTGATTTAAAAAGCTTAAATCTGTTCTAATCCTTGATGCATGTGATAAATCAGTTGTAAATACGGTTTGCATGAATGAATGGATGTGAATGTATGTATATAGATAGGATAAGTCTGTGCATATGAATGCACATATATGTATTCTGTTTCTGGTTGAATGACAGTTACAAACCCATTCAAATAAATCCCATTCTCCTCATATAATCAATGTTAGGCATTGATCATGAAAATAATCTTGATTGTAAGAATGTAAACTTATTTTTAAAGATGGTTTTAAGAATTTACATTAAGTGATCATTTCGAATTATAAACTTTACAGTAAAAAAAAAAATCTTTCAAAAATGAAAATTCGAGTATTTTAATTTCAAATCTGGATTTCGTAACTAAATTCGTAATGGGAAAAGATGAATTTAGGTAGTTGTATCATGATCTTTAGATCAATGCTTGTTGAGAAAATGCAAATTTAACTGAAAACACATTTTTGTGAAATTCTGGCATGCCTTTATTCTTTGACTTCATTTTGACTTTGGCATTCACTAACTTGATATTGGGTATGTTGATCTTGTTCGACTGTGATGTGCATTACAGTTTTGCTTTGATCGATCACTGTCTTGGTTTTCACTTTGTAATAGTTGAACAGTTTCTTTGTGAGCCTCTGGTTTTTGTTGCTGTTGCACTGCATTTTTGTACTGCATATTCCAGTGTTGCTTTATTGAGTTGCATATAGCTCGGTGGCATTTGAGTCATATTGGCTGTGAAGTCTGTTGATTTTTCTGCATTCACTTCTTGTTGTGTACTTGTAGTTGCATTTCATTGTTTCGAGTTTCATTGTTGTCTTCATTTTCTTGTGCATGTCTTTGCACTTGCACACTGTAGTTTGTTTAGTCTGGTGTTGTGCACATTGTATACTGTCTGCATTTTGTGTTGGTTTTGATCATGTGCACTTTTATAAATTTGAGTTTTGTTGGGTTGAGCTGATCATTTGATCTTCATGTGTAGCTTGTCTCGACTCAAGTCTGGTCTGCAGTTCTTGAAGTTCATTGTTATCTGTAGCATTGTTGGTGTTGTTCATGCCATTCTTGAACTTGTAGTTCGAACTGATTAGTCTCCAGTTTTCATGTATGCCTGGTCTTGTGTTATGATTATAGCCATAGTTGCTGGTTCCATAGCTTGGTTGTCTGCATTAGGACATTCTGTAGCCTGGTTGGATGTACTTTGTTGAAAATGTGGTTTGGCCTCTGACTTGTGTCCCATAGTTTGAATCTTTGCATCTCCTTCATCGTATATGTTGTACTTTAGTGCATAGTCATCTCAGTATAGTTTTATCCTTGCACATTTGGTTGTAAATTTGGGACTAGTTTATATGATGATTTTTGGGTTGGTCATTTGAACCTGTAGATGATTCAATGTTGTAGCCTTGATGAACCGTAATTGTGCATTTGTACATCTGATCATTGCATCCAGACTTTTGTTGTTTTGGTCATTCGAGTTCTTCATTCCAGTTTTCACATATGTACATTGATCTGATCTGATACAGTTGCATGTAGTTGCCATTGTAGTTGTACAGTCATTGATGTCTGCACTTGAACATGGTTTTGTGCCTTTTTGAACTAGTGTACGGCAGCCAATCGAATTTTTGATGGTTTTAAAATGACAATTTCAATTGTTTTAAATTGATTTAGTCGATTTGATAAATTGTTTATTTATCTCTGTTGATGATTTAAATCTGCTGATTTATTGTTGAACACTGTTTAGTGTTAAATTTTCGTTATCCGATTTCTTTGTTAAAAGGATCGGATAGACGAGAATTATTGTGACTGTCGTCTATTTAAATTATTACTGCCTCTATGCACTAATAAACTGGTTTGAATTAGACTGACCTGTGTATTATTTTCTTTTGAATATAATACTCGGGTCAGACCGAGTATTTTTACAGCTTGAAGATTTTCAAACAGCGAAGTTAGAGAGAGTAAAGAATCACTTTAATTTTCAGAAAATTGTATTTTAAGATATTCCGCTGTATCAGTATTGAATTGTATAAAACTCTGATGTATATAAAAAGATTTATAGTAATGAAATAAATTCTCATTTGTTTTAATTCATTGTTATTATTCTGTGTTTCTGTGGCTGATTCTGTTTAAACCTTATAAACTAAATAACAATTCGTCTTTTTGAACGTTTCGAGTTGGTTTAATTACCGACTGGAGGCGGTCAGAAGGGGGAATGTTACAATAGATAAATTTCTCGGCGTTGTCGAGACAACACCGGTACTTAGAAAATTTTAATGGTTTGCTGATGATGTCAGAGCAACATCAAGCAGTGCCTTCGTGACTTATGAAATGCACGGCTTTTAAGAGTGCACAGCTTACGAAGTGCATGGCTTATGAAATGCACGGCTTTTGAAAGTGGGCGGCATATGAAATGCATGGCTTTTGAGAATGCATGGCTTATGAAATGCACGGCTTGAGAGTGCGCGGCTTATGAAATTCGCGACTTATGGGATCGATATGACCCATCAATCTAGAACGGTTTGGGACTTCTTGATGTTGCCAATCTTCGACTAACATGAGGAGTTCGTGCTTCAATAGTGTGGTTCCATGGCATAAGAAGTGCTTCAAGTCCGTAGTTGTTAGAATGCCAGAATTTTGGATCGGGCATAACAGAACTGTGGCATGTTTAGTCTTCGCCTTCCTTGTGGCTATTCAAGTGTGTGCGGTGCCTACCATTCCATAGGGCTGTCGGTGCACTTGAACTGTACCCAGGGTCTTTCCTCAACTCTTCTGGTTACCCCAAGTCCGGTGGGTGTAATTCTCCCGAGTTCTAAGTCTTGGCTTGATTCGAGTCAGCCTCTGATTAACCACAAGGTCGGTTCAATTTTGGCTTAGTTCCTTTGAGCGACTTTGAAGCTCTGAAGTTCAGCGCTGTTTGTTTCATCGGTCTTTTGAAGTGGTTCCTTTAATTATGCGGAGTGACTGATATGATTGTCGATTTGTGACCACAGAGCCTGACTTCGTTGACTTCAGGGGACTCTGGATCAAATGACTGCTGATCTTCCAGTTCACCTTCGCAGATATTAGTTGCACGTAAATTTCACTGATCTACCGGTTCGCGCTCATGACACTTTAGTTTGTGAAAGACCTTCCCATTCGCGAAGGTTTTTTTGTATCAGATGACCGCTGATCTACTGGTTTACCTTAACAATGCTTTAGTTCATGAAAGACCTTCATGTCCACGAAGGGTTTTTGGATCAGATTACCGTTGATCTACCGGTTCGCCTTCACGATGCTTTAGTTCGTGAAAGACCTTCATGTTCGTGAAGGGTTTCCTGGATCGGATAACCGCCGATCTATTGGTTCGCCTTCATGACACTTTAGTTCGTGAAAGACCTTCATGTTCGTGAAGGGTTTTTTGGATCAGGCGACCGCTGATCTACCGGTTCACCTTCACGATGCTTTAGTTCATAAAAGAACTTTACGTTCATGAAGGATTTTTTGGATCAGATGACCGCTGATCTACCGGTTCCTCTTCATGACACTTTAGTTCGTGAAAGACCTTCATGTTCGTGAAGGGTTTTTTAGATCAGATGATCGCTGATCTACCGGTTCACCTTCACGACGATTTAGTTCGTGAAAGACCTTCACGTTCGTGAAGGGTTTTTTTGGATCAGATGACCGCCGATCTACCGGTTCACCTTCACGATGCTTTAGTTCGTGAAAGACCTTCACGATGCTTTAGTTCATGAAGGAGTTTTTGTGGTCAGATGTCCGACGACCAGATGGCCTAGGAATGATAATTTATCGATTTCGAGAGGAATTTTGGTCGGATGTCCGACGACTAGACAGCCTTGGAGCGATAATTCATCGACTCCAAGAAGAGTTTTAGGTTGTGTGTTTGACGGCTCGGCAGTCTTAAAGTGATGATTCGTCGAATTCAAGAGGAATTTTCGGGATTCAGCTTGCAGGAACACAATTTTATCGGTTCTTGAAGACTAAGGGGTTGGATATGTTTGTTCGACGATCCTTTGGACAATTCTTCTTAGTGCTACTAGAGTAATATCGGTTCTTAGATGGGGGATCGATATAAATCGTCGAGGGCATAAAGGCATTTCTTTCATTGTGCTGTCTGTAATGCCCCTAGTGTCCTAGTACGGCTCATTTGGAAAGAAAAGTAGACAAATATGGATGATAAGGTATAACTTTAGGTTGCTGCCCCATTCCTTAGTTGATAGCTAGCTAGAGTGTTATTTGATAATCATCCTTTCGTTTGATTTTGTCAGTTAGCTAGGGCGCTTTTCAACTGGGTCTCAGTAGTCTTGCTTGGGCAGAAGGTCCCTAAGGTCCTGTAGTTCCTTCACCGTTTGGTATGTTCTTTGGCAAATTGCCGGGTTTGCCTTCTTCCAATTGCACTACCTCTAGTCTTTAGAACTGGGTTTCCTTTCTATAAAATTCTTCCAAGGTAGTAGGTTGTTTCATCTTTTAATGATTCCTTAGGGCCTTGGAGTAGACTGCATCTGTTGCCCTCGCTCCATCCATATGCTAGTCATACTTGTAAAAAAAGCAAATTCGAATTAGTTGCACAGTTGTAAAAGGTATAATTGGCATAATAAACTTCTTTGGATATTTTGCATGTTGAACGACTTCGGTGAATGGATTTCGATTAGGGAAGATGCTCTAATCGTTGTAAGACCGGTCCATTTTCAAGTTACGGCTATTTATAATGCTTGAGAACGATATATGCATGAATGTCCTATGCTTGAATGATTGGAAATGCCGATTGAATGACAAATCACTTATGATGGGGGTCATGGATCAGTGACGATCCCCAAAACTTTTCTAACTAGGTGAGATCGGTCTGGGGTGACAAAGAAGACCCCATAAGGTTGCATTCCAAATTTCAAGGAATTTGGAGTTCGCATGTTCGAGTTATGCGCAAAAGAAGTTGGATCGGCATTAATGGATCAGTGGTATTTTACTTGGAGTCCGACCCGAGAAAGTTTTCAATTTGTTTGGAGTCAGCACATGGTTCGCTTGGAGTCACAGAGTTTGAAGTGCTTGGAGCCATTTGCATGTTTACTTGGAGAAAATCTTGGTTTTTCCCAAGTCTGATTTCGGGCCAGAATTTCCTAGGTTTACTTCGAGTCAAATGGGTGATTACCCGAGTTCGACTTCGAGTTAGGACTTCCAGAATCTACTTCAAGTCAAATAGGCTATTACCCGAGTTCGACTTTGAGTCAACCCTAAAGTGAGCTTTTTAACGATCATTTTGACGATTTTTGATGATTTTCAACGACGACCATTCGTGATTCGACGATGGGAGCTCCATGATAGGATTGGAAGTTAGTCAGTTGGGAGTGGTCACAATATACCATGGGAGCTTGGCCTTGTAATCGATCTCGGTTTGTATCATATCTTTTTGGTTTTCCTGCCTCTAGAAGTACCGTTTGAGTAGCAGTTCCTCATCCATTGCTTGGCACGGTGCTACGACATGGGTTTCATAGCTTCTTCTAGTGTTTTGTGTTTGCGCCAAATTTGGTCACAAACCCCAAGTATTGTGAAAGCACCAGTGTATGAATACAAATCAACAATATTCAAACACAAATATCAGATCTAAGCAAGCAACAAACAGCAATCGAGAAATAATGAACAGTGACACATAATTTATAGTGGTTCGGCTATCTCCGGCCTACGTCCACTTCAAATTTTTTTATGATTTTATTGCTCGATGCTTGAAGATTACAATTTCTTATCGCGTAGTACAACAGATTTTATGATTATAATCTGAATCTAAGGCAGCAATGGTGATCTGGAGTAAATCTGGCAGAGTCTGGACGCCCTTTAGCTCTCAAAATTGTCCGACCCCTTTTCTGAACGACCAGGGGCTCTATTTATAGGCGTAGGAGGCTGATATTTCGTTGAAAATCTGGTAGACCACTTCTGGCACGTGAGGGGGCCCACATGCCCGGCCTCACGAAATCTGGGCCCACTTTGGGATCGATTCGAACTTCGTTCGAATCGATCAAGGAATCATCCAATCGAGGTGAAATTTGGTGTGGACATTCTTCAACATGTATGTAATCTCATGTGAAAATTTCATGGCATTTGAACTTGTAGATTGCGAGATATGGTCGATACGAAATTGTATTTTCCGTCTGTTCATCCCGTTCGAATCGACTTCTTCGTATCGATTCCTTCGAATCGATGGTGGCTTGTGACTTTGTGATGACGTGGAGCAGAACTTTCGCATCGATCCGCCTTTTGTGGCGCGTTGACTGGGTTGCTCGCACCTTGCTTGTTCCAAGATATGACCACGGATCGATTCAAAGATGATCAATTCGAAGTCGCTCGCTTCTGATGGATTCGAACAAAGCAACTTGATGGATACGAAACGTGATGATGCCTGAACGATGCAAATTGGGGCTTATTGCCAATGGATTCGAACGGGGGGACGTTGATGGATTCGAACAGGGGTGTAACCTATGGATTCGAATAAGGGTTATCTCCTTCATTTTGCATCGATCATAATTTGAGCATACGAACTCGGATTGACTTGAAACTTGAAATGCTGTCTTTTATGGCTTTGCTCGTCCTGTCTTGTCAATTGTAGCCCAATCCAGACTCGGACAAAATTCATCGATATCCATGGTGAACCTGTGATGCACAATCGATATTCATGACTAGTAATCATTGATTTTCAGTTAATTTTTGGGTATCTCGGCTTTGCCAAAAGGTGGGATAACACTTTGCCCCCCAAAACATGCATTTTGGTAGAAGGTGTGTTTTGATTAGTCTCAAATTGGATGCAGTGAGTTCATGTTTTACTCGGAGCTTATAGCATTTTCAATCAAGTCCATGGCTGTTCGAAGCCGAATTGTTATCAATTTCTTCCAGTGGAAGTTAAGAATGAAATTCTACAGTCTCTCCGTACTATCGATGGTCACTCTGGATCCTTGCCAAGCCCATTCCAGACTTAGCGATCGAATAGAAAGATCCTATTGCACTCCGGAGTTGCTTTCTATTCCTTGCACTCTGGCCCTAGTTAGGGCGTAAAGCGAGGTCTTGGTCGTTCTGGACCGATTGTAGCCTCTCCGGGCTCCTGCTGGATCCCATCCCGTCGCTCTCCGGTGAAGGGGAAACAACGTTAAGTGAGTCAATCCTGTCGCTCTCCGGCGAAGCGACTCACTTCTTGCACTCCGGTTCAGTGTATCCGAACATTAAGCGATGGCATGGCCTAAATCGTGGGCCGATCATAGCCTCTCCGGGCTCTTATCAAATCCCGATCCAATCACTCTCCGGTGAATGGGAAATGACGTTAAGTGAGTTGATCCTGTCGCTCTCCGGCGAAGCAACCCACTTCTTGCACTCCGGACCCCGTCTCTCCGGGTAGGGTCATAAAGCGATCATTTTTATATGGATATTTAATACTCATCCTTTAACTCTCCGGTCAAAGGTTTATTTCAAGAAATTCAAGTTTATTTATTAAATTCAGGTCCTAGATGTTCAATCTCAAACATCAGGAAAAACTAAACATTGCCTCTCCGGGCAGATCGGTCTATCTCCCTCTCAGAGCATGCCTAGGGATCTCTCTAGTTCCCATACATGAGTAAGTGGAGTAGCCGTTTATTCTGAAAACTAATCTAATGAAATTATTTGACCGAAGTCCAAATCCTGAACTTGGCCCTTGCCATCTTAATCAGTTGATGACGAGTCGTGATCCTGATCCAGGATCGTTTCTGTTAGGTGGAGGCGGCAGTTGTTCGGGCCTTACCGCCGCTGCCCGTTCCCTGACATATTGTGGCAATCTCCCACTCCTGGCATGTTCTTCCACCTCATCCTTTAGGTGGCGGCATTCGTCGGTTGTGTGCCCATCCAGCTCATGGAATAGGCAATATTTTCCGGTTCTGCGCTCCCGCTCTGTGGGATCTCTCTTGGGTGGTTTTCGATAGGGGCGTTGCCCCCGAGTTTCAGTGTAAATCCTTTCTAGGCTTGCCGTCAAATCTGTGTATTGCCTGAATCTGGGCTCTCGGAATTTCTTCCGTTTATCAGGACCATCATGTGTGTCATCCTGCTTTCTCTTTCCTTTGTCCGCCCTGGGCTGTTCCCTGGCGGTTCCTTCGCCTTGTACAACGTTTATTTCCTGCCTCTCAGCTCGTGATTCTTCTAATCGAATGAATCTTTCAGCTTCATGGTAAAACTCTCCAAGATCTTGTGGTGGGTCTCTCGTTAAAGAATCTTTGAATTCAGTGCCTTCCCCAACTCCTGCCACTGCTGCCATCAAAATCATCGATGGATCCGGGCGATCTACAGAAGCCACCGTTGTATTAAATCGTAGCAGAAAATCTTTAATTTATGGACTCTCCGGTCCTTTGTTTTATCGATGCCAAAGTCATCACACTCTTGGGTCGCGTCACGTGGACCCTAAACTGTCTCATGAAGCAATCTACCAGCTCGCCCCATGTTCTGATCGATCCAGTTTCTAATTGCCTGAACCAAAGTGCAGCCAAATCTGACAAGTATAGAGGGAAGCATCGAGCCATCACTTCCTCGGATGCCCCCAACACTTCCATGTGCCTGATGTATCGAGTAATATGCATTGTTGGGTCTGACTTCTCGTCGTAAGGATCCAGCATAGGCAGTTTGAACCTTGGAGGGTTCCTTGCATTCCTGATATTCGCGGTGAACGGACTCCGACTGACTTCCTCTAGTCCTCCATTGGACAATCCTCCTCTCATTAGTCGTCGGACTAATCCAGCCATCTTTTCATCTCCATCCTAGGGTTGCTCTCTTGGTCTTGAAGGGTATTCTGGTACGTACTCTTCGTGTGGCCCGTTAGCATCGGTGTTGGCTCCAGCTTGTTGAGCTCCATCTGTAGGCCTTCCAGCATCAGATCCTAAGGGTCTGCCCCAAGTCCTTGTTGATTGCCTTCTGGATCTGCATTCTGACCTTCATTGGGTTCCTCAACCCTAGCTCCTTGTTCCACATTCATAGCCGCTGTAGCTGGTCCTAGGTTCTGTATTCCTGCAGCTCTCATCTGTTCAAAGAAATTCTGCGGCATCTCTTGTTGGCTTTTCATCATTCTTTCATGCATTAGGTTATTCATAGCCTCCATCTCATCTCTAGTAATGTAGATCGAAGCTTGTCCTTCTCCAGCACCAGAGGATGCCTCTCGACTTCCTCCTTGTTGGCTTCTCTCAGCTCTTTGTCTTGTTTGTCGAGTCATTGTCGAGTCAATCTGAATCCTTCAAGCTTTCAAATCTGAACTTCGAATCTGGTGTAGCGGATGCTAGTTCTTCTCAGTGAAAGCACCAAAGTGTTTGCGCCAAATTTGGTCACAAACCCCAAGTATTGTGAAAGCACCAGTGTATGAATACAAATCAGCAATATTCAAACACAAATATCAGATCTAAGCAAGCAACAAACAGCAATCCAGAAATAATGAACAGTGACACACAATTTATAGTGGTTCGGCTATCTCCGGCCTACATCCACTTCAAGGTTTTTATGATTTTATTGCTCGATGCTTGAAGATTACAATTTCTTATCGCGTAGTACAACAGATTTTATGATTATAATATGAATCTAAGGCAGCAATGGTGATCTGGAGTAAATCTGGCAGAGTCTGGGCGCCCTTTAGCTCTCAAAATTGTCCGACCCCTTTTCTGAACGACTAGGGGCTCTATTTATAGGCGTAGGAGGCTGATATTTCCCTGAAAATCTGGTAGACCACCTCTGGCACGTGAGGGGGCCCACATGCCCAGCCTCACGAAATCTGGGCCCACTTTGGGATCGATTCGAACTTCATTCGAATCGATCAAGGAATCATCCAATCGAGGTGAAATTTGGTGTGGACATTCTTCAACATGTATGTAAGCTCCTGTGAAAATTTCATGGCATTTGGACTTGTAGATTGTGAGATATGGTCGATACGAAATTGTATTTTCCGTCTATTCATCCCGTTCGAATCGACTTCTTCGTATCGATTCCTTCGAATCGATGGTGGCTCGTGACTTCGTGATGACGTGGAGCAGAACTTTCGCATCGATCCGCCTTTTGTGGCGCGTTGACTGGGTTGCTCGCGCCTTGCTCGTTCCAAGATATGACCACAGATCGATTCGATCATCATCGATTCGAAGATGATCGATTCGAAGTCGCTCGCTTCTGATGGATTCGAACAAAGCAACTTGATGGATACGAAACGTGATGATGCCTGAACGATGCGAATTGGGGCTTATTGCCAATGGATTCGAACGGGGGGACGTTGATGGATTCGAACAGGGGTGTAACCTATGGATTGGAATAAGGGTTATCTCCTTCATTTTGCATCGATCATAATTTGAGCATACGAACTCAGATTGACTTGAAACTTGAAATACTGTCTTTTATGGCTTTGCTCGTCCTGTCTTGTCAATTGTATCCCGATCCGGACTCGGACAAAATTCATCGATATCCATGGTGAACCTGCGATGCACAATCGATATTCATGACTAGTAATCATTGATTTTCAGTTAATTTTTGGGTATCTCGGCTTTGCCAAAAGGTGGGATAACATTTTGCACATTGGCATTTTCATTCAATTTGTCTTCCTCAAATTGTTTGTCATCTTCAAAGCCGGAAAGAGCCATGGTTATATCCGCCCGTGGGGTTTTCACTCCTAAGTTTGGGTTTGTAGCAGGTGCTTTTGCAGTAGGTGTAGTGTTAACATTTTCTTCCATCATAATTCTTGGAGCTCCACCTATTGCTTCCTTTTGCTTTTGCCTTCTGTTTTGCGTTCAAGCTAAAAATAGAAGAATGCTCTTGCTCCGTAGCAGCCACGGCTTTAGGCACCGTTTCCGGGAGTAGTTAGTGATTGGAGTGCTAAGGGAGCATCTATCTTTTCGATAAGAGCCTTTCGACTGTTTTCCATTTTATGGTTAATTTCATCAACCATCTTGTTCAATTCTCCCTTAGTCACAACTTCATGCTATGTGGAGGATCCTGGAACCTGATCTTCAGAGTTGGCTCATAACAGTAGGTTGTTGGGGTTATTGACTTCAATTTGTTGAGGGTTTTTGTTTCTTCTCCAGCAATGGTAGCTCCTATGGATCTTTCGGAGGTAGTTCTCTTTCTTCTTGGTGCCATTGATTCTTAATAGCAAATCTTCTAAGAAGAGATTGGGGATCTAATTTCTGAACCTATTTGATCTAAAGTAGATAGCTAGATCTAAGTCTGAGTTCAATTCTTAGTGAAAGCACCAAAATGTTAACCCAAAAAATGGGTCAATACCCTGGATTAAGCATGAAAGCACCAGCCCTGTTCTTATAGAGCAATATTACAGAGAATAAATGTAAAAGAAGTAGAAAGAGAAAGAAGACAAGAAGATTTTTATAGTGGTTCGGCTGTTAATGAAGCCTACGTCCACTTTATAGTTTTCATTATTGACTGATTGCTGTTACAAAGTTCTTGAACATCCTTAGTTAGATTAAGTCCCCAATGTTAGAGTTCACCGAAGAATCACAGTGAATCCTTTAGATGACCCTTGTGAGGAAGGAGAAGAGTGAAGAAAGCTTTCTATAGAGTTTTAGCAACCAGTCCGGAGGATCCTGTTTATGTTTCAAGTAGGATTGTATTTATAGAGGTTGGAGAGCACTTGGGCCAGAAGTTTAAGTGCAGAAGAGTCCATTTGTTATGCCAAGTCATCACTGAAAAACTCAAATCAATTTGAGTCATTTCTATGGATCACTAGCTATCCGTAGGAGATGGATCGTTAGCTATCCATCAACTTAGCATATTTTTCTACCAGAAGCCTTTACTTAGTGCTATGAAGGAGCTCAGAAAGTCTGAGGACGATCTGACCTATCTTGATGAATCGCTAGTTATCCATAGGGAATGGATCGCTAGCTATCCATAGGGGATGGATCGCTAGCTATCCATCAACTTAGCATATTTTTCTACCAGAAGCCTTTACTTCTTGAAATATGCTGCTTGGAATGCTATAAAACTTGGTAAGTACTCTTAGAAGAGGTTGTAGATCATGATGCAAGTGGCTTTGACAACTCTTAATGCTTTCTTTTGGATCGCTAGCGATCCATGGATGATGGATCACCAGTGATCCATCTACTTAGTGATTTTTGGCTTGTTTCTCTTAATTTCAATTGGCTTGTTCTTTTAGATGCCTTGTTCAAGTTTCAAGTCATTCTGGCTTAGTCTGGATGTTCTAACTCCTGTTGAATTCTGCTAGGTTAAAAACCCAGTTAACATACACACACACACATCGAAAATAAAAAATACATCCATAGATGATTACGCCAGTAATCATCTTATATATATTCTTATTATCCCTAATCGGGTTACCACCCAACTCACCCAAAGAGGATACAGACTATAAGTCTCATTAAGGTCTTGACTCGTGTCTCTGATATTTAATGTATTATTTTGAATCTAATCTGATACCAAATGTAGCACCCCCACCTTTGTACTCATACTATCCAAGAGTATTACTACGTAATACTATCAGAAATACAGAGAATGAGGCCATATGTGGTACACATGTGAATATTCCCTTGGGCTAACACTGGTATGTATTTAAATATCGAACAAATAACTCACCAATATGTACACAGTATTGGCACAAAGCAATAGACACGTCTGCCTTCAGGATAGAACAACACACAACATATAGTAATCAATAGAGAACACATGGCCAGAATCGCAACGATAATATATAATATATAACATATAAGACTGTATAGATACAAAACATTTTAAATATTAACCATCTCAATATAATACAGTGAATAATTAATATATAAACTAGCATCATATATATATATATATCTATGTATATATATACATACATAGTAAATCAAAGTCACTCAAATATCATACAACAATCCTAATATAAGTCTCCTTTAAGCTCACTAAAACACATGCTGGTCATATTGTCCCTATACCTGAAATGTCTCGGACTGACCCAATTATATAAATAACACACGGGTCAGACGATGTTTAAATCTTGGATCTATCTATATAGGTGAAACCATATATACTAAGGATAATAATGTAATAACACAGCATAACTACTCAAGTCAATGATTACGAAGCGTGTGTGTGTGTGAGGAAGACGTATGCATGGTTTATAATTATAACAACTTAAAAGATCACCGAAACATCACATAACATAAATATCACCAATACCATGCATAAAAATTTCATCACCCATATAGAAGCACAACAAATCAGAAATTGCAGAATCAATAACAAATGGGTGAATCATCCATATCTAGAAATCATCATCAGAATCCAGAAATTGAATAAAAGCTTTATGCTAGCACATGGCAATGCCCAAATAAAATCAATGATGAGTATGTAGTCTGCCTAAAGATAATAGGCCGTTAGTCTAGAAAGAATAGGTCATCTGCGTAGAATGAATAGGCCGTTTGCCTATGAATCACATGATGATACGATATGGGGATTTACAATATCTTGGACATAGTCTTAGGTAGGAATATAAATAGTATATGTCTATCTACTACACACACCGAAACCAGATTGGAGACTGACAGCACGTCTGCCTACTCCAAGTGCCTCACATGTGTTTGTCTGACATTGCTCCTACAATCATCATTTACCTCATCCTCGGTTTCATGATAATATCCACCGCATGTCATAAACATGCTACAAGACTACGCTATGCATCGATCACGACTTGACACATTACCCTTATAGGTAACTGACTGCTAGCCTTGGTGACATAGGGGCAAACACACTATGCTGATGCACGGTAAAAGGCCGACACATGACCAAATATATAAACTGGCGTCATAGATCCGGGGCACGACTACCGCGATCAGACCGCCAAGGTGGATACTGGTCAATCTGGTTCACTTCGGAAGCATAAAGGAAGTTGGATAAGATAGAAAGACCCATAGTATCTACACTCGATAGCTAACACATATACCTATAAATGCCGACACATGACCCCATATATTGCTGCCACACAGCTTGATACTATCGTCGACACACGGCTATATACGATTACTGACACATGGTAATACATGTGACTCACCGTGTTTGATGGCCAATTTTCTATCGGTTTAAAAAATAGTCAATCAAATTTAAATTAAAAATAACCGCAAGCGCACGACGTACAATGCTAGTACATGGCGAATATGGGTCGATCCGTAGGGAATTGTTTAGATTTTAAAATTTTCTATTCAATCAAATTAAACCAAGAGTTGAAGTTTTGATTAGCTAAGAAAAAAATGTAAACAAAAAGCTAGAACAAAAAGTGATGGAAAATATGAGATTAGAAAAACAATTTAGAGGCAAATCCATTCTCATACTTTTGTAAATCAACAAACAAATAATCTATGATCTCTATTTTTGATATTAAGTGGAATCAGTGATGTATTTATCATAAGTATGGTTTATTTATGTTATTGATTAACATAACTTAAACCATCAAACTATAATACAAAACAAAAACCACTTATCAATTCTCATGAAAATAAAGTCAAAGCAAAAGCTGTTTTAAGTATGATCTATTTACTATTGTATTTAGTAAAATAGATCATCAAATTTTTTTCTACTTTATTTCCATAATCAAAAATCAATTAGTAAAATGATGATGTAAATTGTGTTTATGTGAAGTAAGCATAGCCTATTTGCAAATACAACATTGAAATGACCCACTTCATTAATTTTTTTTAAGTGGCCATTTAATCAAGAAAATGTTATGTTCCAGTTTTCTTCTATCCAGGATCTTTATGCCAATAAGAATATTGGTTTTCTTAAATCATTTAAACTTATATATATGAGGATACATAAGCTACTTCCTACTTGAATCAGAGTACAAAAGTTTGGAAGAACAAATCTGTTTGGGGATCATTTTACAAAAATAATCCCTACATAGCAATTAAGTTTCAAAACTCAGATCTTCTAAATATACATGGATTATTGCATGATTGTTAATTTCAGATTTAAGACTTGGCATTTTACATGAATTCCCATAATTTTATTACTACACGAACAGTGCTTTTGCTTGTGCATGTGTGTGTGCATGTTCCTGTGCATGTGTGTGTCAGAAGGAAAGTTCAGGTGCCTTATTATTTTTTTTCTTGTTAACAAAATGTCTGAGTCTACCCTATACTTGGGTGATAAACATGGCTGAAAACTTAACTAAAAATTCTTTAGTGCTGGCTTAACCCAGGCTCATGGAAATGGTCATGTTAGCCACATTCAACTTGCACTTTTCTTAAGCAAAGTACATACCATTTTGTTTTCTTTCCTAAATTACTCAAATCATCACTCTGCCAGATTTTTATTTCAACTTAAACATGAATTTCTCTCACCAAATATCTAGTTGTTCAATTAGTTTTTGAATTCTCATAATCTCAGGTTTTCTATCATCATGAATTAATTAACCAGGGAGCTTTAAAAACTTCATCACTTAGTAAAATATTTTCAAATAGAATCCATAAGTCTCCACTGAAACACCCACTTCAGTTCAATACTTACAAAAACAATGAATAATAATACATTAATTTTCCAAGCAATTTAAACAAAACAGCTTAACATAGTTCCACATAGATATCTAATTTAACTTCAGCAAAGTCTTTAATATGGCATCCAATTTCCTTAGCAGTTAACTCATCCAAAGCTTGATCAATAAAATTCCTATTTCCCTGCATAATCACCATGAACTGCCTCATACAAATATGAGACACCCAATGGTGCATAAACACAAAAGGGTTAGACTAATGTCTGGTATGAGTAATCTACCTGAAAACATGATTTTATAATAACTTTTACTTATATTCAAATACTTTGAATGAATTAAGGAACTCAGTATCATCCCTGTGCATGTTTTATGTGTGGTATGTGCATTCAGGTCAGTGCAAAACAAGTCATGTATGATTCAAGTGGTTTAGTTCTGAAAAAGCAATCATTAGATTCACCAATAAAATATCATAAACCAATCAATGCAATCATCAATTCAGTCATCGAACCCCCTTTACAAATTTACTGGCCATCAGGGACTTTACCCAAGCCTCACCTGAACCTACTTCTATTGTTCACTATCAAATGTTATATGGTCTTTAGCTACTTTCTCTTTTTTTAACACACACTGCCTAGGACATCTCTCTCTGTTAACCTAGCACACTCAGGCCCTTGGGTATAAACATACCATGTGTGAGCTTGCAATGTTCACCTTGCCAAGCAATATTTTTGTAGCCCTAAGATCCAAAATCCTTAGTTAAATTACTAAGTGTTAATTTCCCTTTTCATAATTGTGCTAACCCCTTCTGTATCTCACTTTTCAATCAGAAGAAAATAAACAATTCAACCAACAAGTATTCATCCAGAGATGGGTAAGTCATATTCTCAGAATCAAACATTTAATCATGAAAACAGATGTGATTTCTTAGTATATCATTTTTCCTGTGGGTTACAATGGATCCAGTTGTACACATATGGTCCTAAGTAATTTACTAGTTATCTTTTCTTACCTCTGGTTCAATCAAATTCATATTAATCTTGGAGATCTGGCTAAACCATAAGTATATTTTGATTTGGGTAGTTCATAAAACATAGGAGCTCAGCACATGTACAACATTGCACTCCTACATTTTCTTTTGTTTTAATTAATATGAGACATAAGCAACAACATAATGTTGCAGCCCCATATTTCTTTCTATTTTCAGACCATATATCTACCACATGAATCCGGGGATTTTATAAACAACTTTATGAAAAAAACTTATAAAAGAAATCACTCCATCTCAAAGTTAACCCATATCACAGATAAACATTTAAAACATGAATTCATGACTCTTATCTTTTTGGGTAAATCACAGTGAGGGGTTTTACACTTAAACAGATCATTAACAATCCAAAGTCATCAAATCATAAAACATAACTTGTAAAAGAAAATGAATGTTCAAATAGGCTGCCTCAATATTCAGGACTTAATGCCAAAGTTTTCAGTGAGGTTACTCACCCTTAATTCCTTTTTCCTAAGCCTTACTCTTCTTTTGATCCTCTGCCTTCCTCTAACTCCAATGGCTAGTACTTCTTATCTTCTCTGGCTTATGTTCTTATTTTTCCTTTAGGTTATGAAGAGCAAAATGTATGATCTCACTATACTAAGCCTCCTTATATAAATCCTGACTGTCACTAGGGTTTTAGGGAATTACCCAATGTCAGTTTTGCCCCATAAGGTGATCTGCCCTACACTTGATTCATATATACAAGAAAAGGGTATGTGGTCCTTGATATTTTTTTTCTTCAAAAAATAACTTCATTCTTTTAATCTTACACCGGGTCATGTTATTTTCATGACTTTAATTTTCCTAAGCAAAAGAATTGCTGGAAATGGATAAAGTGCCTATTTAAAGGTTCATACCATTTCCATGCAAGCCTTGTTTTCTACCTGCAATGTTTGACTGTATACATGTATAACATATGCATACCTAAGTCTTTTTATTTTCCTTTCTTTCTTTAAATAATTTTTAAGTTTATTTCTGCCTAGTTTTCTTTTTTTCCCTATGCCAGATTTGTTTAGAGACAAAAATCCTATCTTCATACATATGTATTTCTAAATTTGTTGTTTTTAATTTATATTGATTTCTGCCTATTTTATATATTTTTATAATTTAATTATCCCATCATATATTTTAACTGTTGCCTATTTTATCACACAGAAAAATGTGTGCATGTTTGTGCACTGTCTTGTGCACATGTACATGTTTTAGACCATATATCTACAAATCAGTTTCCTATTCCTATCTTTTAAATGCAACTTTAAAACAAATACAAACTACATTAAATCATGAACCTGCTCACAAAATCAGGGTTATCACATATACCCCTCCTTTTAGGAATTGTGTCCCACAATTCTTGCATACTTAACTTAAGTATCATTACTTCAGAAAAATTAATTTTCTGATCTCAAAACCATTCTTAAACCAACCACTTATTTAAACACTATGCATATTAAAACAGAAATCATAATGCATATTTCAATCAACAGATTCATTAGTATATATACAAATTTACCTTTCATTCAATCAAATAGTTGTGGATAATCATTTCTGATTTTATCCTCCACTTCCCATGTGCAATCATTTGGGTCAAGACTCCATTGCACTTTCACTAATTTAACTTCTTTGTTTCTCAATTTCTTGGTTTCTCTAGAAACTATGCCCACTGGCTCCTTTTCATAGATCATTCTAGGATCAATCTGCACATCCTTAGAGGATTCTAGGATTGCCTCCTTATCATGAACCCATCTTCTTAGTTGAGACACATGAGAAACATCATGCATTGCTCTCATTTCTTCTGGCAACTCTAACTTATAAGCTACAGTTCCTATTCTTTCTAGAATTTTATATGGCCCTATATATCTAGGAATCAACTTTCCTTGTTTCCCAAACCTTAGAACCTTTTTCATGGGTGATATTTTGATAAATACATAATCTCCAACACCATATTGTACTGCCTTCCTTCTTTGATCTGCATATTTCTTTTGCCTATCTTGGGCAGAAGCAATTCTTTTTCTGATCAAAGCTATCTTTTCGAAAGTATCCTTCACATTTTCTGGTCCTAAGACCACTTTTTCTCCAGATTCAAGCCAACTTGAGGGTGATAAACATGGTCTCCCATAAAGATCTTCAAAGGGGGCCATGCCTATGCTACTATGATGGCTATTGTTGTATGCAAATTCAGCTAAAAATATATGATCCCCCCAACTTCCTCCTCAATCCAATACACAAGCTCTTAACATGTCTTCAAGCAATTTGTTCACAATTTCTGTTTGGCCATCAGATTGAGGATGGTATGCTGTGTTTAAGCATAAATCAGTCCCCATTGCCTTGTGAAAACTCTGCCAAAACTTTGAAGTGAATATGGTATCTCTATCACTTACTATAGTCTTTGGTAACCATGCTGTCTGACTATTTCCTTAATAAACAACTGGGCTAATGTACTTGCACTTCTTTCTGATTTCACTGGTATAAAGTGGGCTGACTTGGTTAACCTATCAACCACTACCCAAATACTATCATTTCCCCTCCTAGTTCTAGGCAAACCATCAATGAAATCCATTGATATGTCTTCCCATTTCCACTGTGGTATTTGCAAAGGTTGAAGCATCCCTGAGGGTTTTTGATACTCAGCTTTCACCTGTTGGCAAACCATACATTTAGATACATAGGTTGCCACTGCACTCTTCATACCACTCCACCAATAATCTCTCTTGAGGTTGTGATACATTCTTGTGCTTCCTGGGTGTATAGTGTATTTGCTTTTGTGGTAAGCATCCAAGATTTCTTGCTTTAACTCATCAATTGCTGGAACACATATTCTTTTTCCTTTCTTCAAATGGCCTTGACTATTTAACTGAAAACCTTCCACTGCCTCACCATTTGATATCTGAGTCTTCCTTTCAAATAAAAATGGATCTTGGTCTTGTAGCCTTACAACTTTATTCTTTAATTCTGATCCCAGAGTAACAAAACTTAACTTTCCCATTTCTACATTCTCACTGCATAAGCTCATCTTTTCTATGTTATCACTTTCTATCTCTGAATCAATTAATAATGATAAAGTGTTAAACTCTTCTATCATTAATCCAGCCACTTTAGCATGCTATCTACTTAGGGCATCTGCTACTTTATTAGCCTTACCAGGTGTGTACAATATTTCGAAATCATATGAGGCTAAGAGTTCAATCCATCTTTGCTGCCTCATATTTAATTCTTTTGTGAAAACAAATATTTAAGTGATTTATGGTCTGTATACACTTCAAATTTTGCTCCTAACAAGTAGTGTCTCCATAACTTAAGAGCATACACTATAGCAGCCAATTCAAGGTCATGAGTAGCATACCTTACCTCACTTGATTTCAACTGCCTAGAAGCATAAGCTATCACTTGATGTTGTTGCATCAACACTGCCCCAAGCCCTTGTCCACTTGCATAAGTATACACCACCAAGTTTTCATTTCCTTCAGGTACTTTAAGAATTGGAGCTTGTACTAGTGCTTCCTTTAATTTCCCAAAAGCTTTCTCACACTCTTCTGTCCAAGTGAACACTTGATTCTTCTTGGTCAATCTGGTTAATGGAATTGAGATTTTTGCAAAATCTTTTATAAATCTCCTATAGTAACCAGCCATTCCCATGAATGATCTGACTTCAGTGACATTAGTAGGCCTCTTCCAAGCTTGCACTGCAATGACTTTATTGGAATCTACAGATATTCCTTTCTCTGATATAATATGACCTAGAAAATTCACTTCATTTTGCCAAAAAGTGCATTTTGAAAACTTTGCTTTCAAGTCTTCCTGTCTCAATTTCTCAAATTCCATATGCAAATGATTTTCATGCTCTCTAACTGACTCAGAATAAATTAGTATATCATCAATAAATATAAATACAAACTTATCCAAGTATTCTCTAAAAATCCTATTCATCAAATCAACAAAATAGGAAGGAGCATTTGTCAAGCCAAATGGCATTACTAAAAATTCATAAAGTCCATATCTTGTGTTAAAGGCTGTATACTTTATGCTTTCCTCTTCTACTTTCATCTGATGAAAGCCTGAAGCTAAATCAAGCCTAGAAAATATCTTTGCACCACTCAATTGATCAAAGAGATCATCAATTCTTGGTAAGGGATATTTATTTTTAACTGTGATTTTATTTAATTCCCTATAGTCAATACATAACCTAAGGGATCCATCTTGTTTCTTAACAAAGACCACTGGTGCTCCCCATGATGAGCTACTAGGTCTAATAAAACCTTTTTCTTCTAGTTCAACCAATTGGTTTTTCAGCTCCATCAACTCCTTAGGCCCCATTCTAGTTGGTCTTTTAACTACTGGGCTAGCTCCTGGAATTATTCTAATTGAAAACTCAACTGGTCTGTGGTTTGGAACTCCTCTCACTTCACCAAACACATCATCATATTGATTCACTATGGGGATTTCTTCTAATGCAGGCATGGGTTTTTCATTAGACAATGTAGAAAGGTTGGCTATACTTCTATTCTTATTTGCCTCACAAAGAACAACTATTCTTTGTCCATCAGAAATTTTCAATGATATGGTGGATGTCTCCATATTTATGATAGCCTTATACCTACTTAGCCAATCAACTCCTAAAATAATCCCTATGCCCGGATATTGCAACACATATAGGTCTGACTCAAACACATGTCCCCCTATATTTAATCCCAGTTGCATACATATCATACCCAGAACACATGAACTACCTATAGGGCTTCTAATTAACAGTGGCTTATCAACAATCATACAGTTCAATTTTAATTGTTGTGCAATATCATGGGAGATCAATGAGTGTGTAGCCCCAGTGTCATACACTACTGCAAAAGGTATTGAGTGAATAAGCAAAGTACCTTCAACTTGACCATGCTTTTCAGCACTTGATCCCTCAGCTGCCTTGCCTTTTCCTTCCAAAGCCCCTAATTTTCCTTGCTTAAAATCTGGACAATTCCTCTTTATGTGACCTTCCTTCCCACAATGGTGACAATTGAAGGATGCAGGCCTAACATTTGTGCATCTATTCTTCATATGCCCCTCTTGGCCACAGTTATAACAAGTGATCTTCTTTTTAACTTCAGTAGCCCTGACTTCTTATGGTTTCTTGGTGGAAGCTATGTCTATTTTCTTCTTATCATAAGGGTGAAATTTACCCTTTCCTTTCTTGTTTTGGTTATTCTTGAATGCCTTGAAATTCTCTCTAGCTTTATCATGTTGTTCAATGCTCAGAGTCAAATCCAAAACTTGATCAAAAGTCTTGTCCTTGTATGGTAGCATGGCTCTACTAAGGCTAGGGTTCAACCCTTGAATATATCTGCCATTCTTATCCTCTTCAGTAGTGATGAGCACTGCACCATAATTTGCCAATGATTCAAACTTCTAAGTGTACTCAGTGACACTCATAGCCCCTTGCCTTAATTTGATGAATTCCTCCAGTAAAGACTCCTTAGCTGATGCAGGGAAAAACCTACCTTCCAACATTGCTTTAAATTGATCCCATGTCACTTCTCCTTCAGGTCTTCCAGCTATGATAACCTCCCACCAATCCAAAGCTGCTCCTCTCAATTGCCTGGATGCAATTTGCCTCTTCTTTTGGTCTTCAACTTGCATGTCTGAAAAGATTCTTTTCAAAATTCTAAGCCAATTTTGAACTCCCATAACTCCTTCTGTGCCATCAAAAGTTTTGCCTCCATGATTGGTAAAAGTCTTGAGTAGTTTGGAAAGTTCCTCATGTGGATTTTCCTACCTGTTGCCTACTCCATCTCTTATGGCTCTCATGAATTCTTGCACATTCACCATGGGTGGTTCACTTGTTCCTACATTTTGATGTCTGGGTCCTACCATAACTCTATGGATACAATACTTAGGTTAGTCTGTTTTGCCTAATACTTTACAGATTAGTTCATTTTAATCTATCACTATTCTGTTATAATAGATATTAATAGTGTAAACATTAACAAACAAAGCATCCAAAGCAGTCAACACTTTCATACATCCAATGCAAACAAGTTCATATAAAATTTTGCTATGTTATTTAACAACATAGCTCTGATACCAAATGAAATGACCCACTTCATTAAATTTTTTTTAAGTGGCCATTTAATCAAGAAAATGTTATGTTCCAATTTTCTTCTATCCAGGATCTTTATGCCAATAAGAATATTGGTTTGCTTAAATCATTTAAACTTATATATATGAGGATACATAAGCTACTTCCTACTTGAATCAGAGTACAAAAGTTTGGAAGAACAAATCTATTTGGGGATCATTTTACAGAAATAATCCCTACATAGCAATTAAGTTTCAAAACTCAGATCTTCTAAATATACATGGATTATTGCATGACTGTTGATTTCAGATTTAAGACTTGGCATTTTACATGAATTCCCATAATTTTATTACTGCACGAACAATGCTTTTGCTTGTGCATGTGTGTGTGCATGTTCCTGTGCATGTGTGTGTCAGAAGGAAAGTTCAGGTGCCTTATTATTATTTTTCTTGTTAACAAAATGTCTGAGTCTACCCTATACTTGGGTGATAAACATGGCTGAAAACTTAACTAAAAATTCTTTAGTGCTGGCTTAACCCAGGCTCATGGAAATGGTCATGTTAGCCACATTCAACTTGCACTTTTCTTAAGCAAAGTACATACCATTTTGTTTTCTTTTCTAAATTACTCAAATCCTCACTCTGCCAGATTTTTATTTCAACTTCAACATGATTTTCTCTCACCAAATATCTAGTTGTTCAATTAGTTTATGAATTCTCATAATCTCAGGTTTTCTATCATCATGAATTAATTAACCAGGGAGCTTTAAAAACTTCATCACTTAGTAAAACATTTTCAAATAGAATCCATAAGTCTCCATTGAAACACCCACTTCAGTTCAATACTTACAAAAACAGTGAATAATAATACATTAATTTTCCAAGCAATTTAAACAAAACAGCTTAAAAAAGTTCCACATAGATATCTAATTTAACTTCAGCAAAGTCTTTAAATATGGCATCCAATTTCCTTAGCAGTTAACTCATCCAAAGCTTGATCAATAAAATTCCTATTTCCCTGCATAATCACCATGAACTGCCTCATACAAATATGAGACACCCAATGATGCATAAACACAAAAGGGTCAGACTAATGTCTGGTATGAGTAATCTACCTGAAAACATGATTTTATAATAACTTTTACTTATATTCAAATACTTTGAATGAATTAAGGAACTCAGTATCATCCCTGTGCATGTTTTCTGTGTGGTATGTGCATTCAGGTCAGTGCAAAACAAGTCATGTATGATTCAAGTGGTTTAGTTCAGAAAAAGCAATCATAAGATTCACCAATAAAATATCATAAACCAATCAATGCAATCATCAATTCAGTCATCAAACCCCCTTTACAAATTTACTGGCCATCAGGGACTTTACCCAAGCCTCACCTGAACCTACTTCTATTATTCACTATCAAATGTTATATGGTCTTTAGCTACTTTCTCTTTTTTTAACACACACTGCCTGGGACATCTCTCTTTGTTAACCCAGCACACTCAGGCCCCTGGGTATAAACATACCATGTATGAGCTTGCAATGTTCACCTTGCCAAGCTATATTTTTGTAGCCCTAAGATACAAAATCCTTAGTTAAATTACTAAGTGTTAATTTCCCTTTTCATAATTATGCTAACCCCTTCTGTATCTCACTTTTCAATCAGAAGAAAATAAACAATTCAACCAACAAGTATTCATCCAGAGATGGGTAAGTCATATTCTCAGAATCAAACATTTAATCATGAAAACAGATGTGATTTCTTAGTATATCATTTTTCCTGTGGGTTACAATGGATCCAGTTGTACACATATGGTCCTAAGTAATTTACTAGTTATCTTTTCTTACCTCTGGTTCAATCAGATTCATATTAATCTTGGAGATCTGGCTAAACCATAAGTATATTTTGATTTGGGTAGTTCATAAAACATAGGAGCTCAGCACATGTACAACATTGCACTCCTACATTTTCTTTTGTTTTAATTAATATGAGACATAAGCAACAACACAATGTTGCAGCCCCATATTTCTTTCTATTTTCAGACCATATATCTACCACATGAATCCAGGGATTTCATAAACAACTTTATGAAGAAAACTTATAAAAGAAATCACTCCATCTCAAAGTTAACCCATATCATAGATAAACATTTAAAACATGAATTCATGACTCTTATCTTTTTGGGTAAATCACAGTGAGGGGTTTTACACTTAAATAGATCATTAACAATCCAAAGTCATCAAATCATAAAACATAACTTGTAAAAGAAAATGAATGATTAGTTCAAATAGGCTGCCTCAATATTCAGGACTTAATGCCAAAGTTTTCAGTGAGGTTACTCACCCTTAATTCCTTTTTCCTAAGCCTTACTCTTCTTTTGATCCTCTGCCTTCCTCTAACTCCAATGGCTAGTACTTCTTATCTTCTCTGGCTTATGTTCTTATTTTCCTTTAGGTTATGAAGAGCAAAATGTATGATCTCACTATACTAAGCCTCCTTATATAAATCCTGACTGTCACTAGGGTTTTACGGAATTACCCAATGTCAGTTTTGCCCCATAAAGTGATCTGCCCTACACTTGATTCATATATACAAGAAAAGGGTATGTGGTCCTTGATATATGTGTAGCCCAAAGAGAATCTGGATAAAGAGCATAACGAAACAGTTCGTCGCAGATTTTTAGTACAGAAAGAGCACGTCCAACTTAGTTATTTTGGGCTAGAAGGAAGTACGAGACTTTAACGGGGCATGAGGATACTCTAGGATGGCCCTCTAGGGTAGGCCTAACGAAGCTGCACCCCCGAAGGCAGGTCTGTAGGTGTTCCATCAAGAGAGTATGCCTTAACTGCTTTTGCATTGCAGGCCTAACGAAGCAGACCTTTGTAGGCTGTCAAAAAGTTGATGATGGAGTAGGATATTCGTATGACACCGTACTCTAGTTTGCAAGTAGGTTACAATGGGCAGGACCCATAAGGATAGTCGCATGCGGGTATCAGCCATCATCTGTCAGAGCGAGTTCGGGAAAGACTAGAGTTAAACCAACAAGCCAATGATTCTTTCACTATCGAGACATTGGATGAGGGGCACAGCCAATTGGGTGTTTAGATTGTTTGCAGTATAGCACAACCACTTAGCTCTTGAAAGGTCTTTCGATTAGTTGAGGGAGGGGGGCTGCATGGGGTCATAGACACGATGAGAAAAGAGACAGACCAAGTAGAATATTTGTATTGTTGGCCTAACAATGCGGACCTTCACAGATATAGAAAATCCCCGATTAAGTTCCGTACAAGGTAGACCTTGTTGGCGGAATTCAGGGAGTAGACAGAATGATTACATGTAGTCCTCAAGGTACGCACTGGGTGGTACATTGTGGATGTCCGAGCGCTTGTATAAGCTAGTGTGGATGCAGTTTCATGTTTTCATAGTAGACGACGGAACATCTGTATTGTAGGCCTCATGAAGCTATCCTTTACAGATGTAGTTATAATATGCCCTAGTAGCAAGACGATGGAGTCTTTTTCGAGGAGGATACAGAAGGTACTATGGGTAGTACCTAGGACCGATGCGGTCTTTGGGCATGTAGCTACATATATATATATTGGCTATTAGGTCTTAATCTACTAGGGAGTAGATGTGTACGATTCATGCACAGAGGCGAGAGTATCATAAATCTAATAAACCTAATATAATAGAAAATGGAAATAGAACGATATATGTAGAATTATGCTTAGAAGTGTATAATTTGTCCATTCGCCAGAACTTTAGTTCTGACCCCCTCCTCATATCATCCCACAGGTTAGATAGATGGTAGAGATTTTCTAGCTTTGAGACACTTGTTTAGAAAGTGTAATTACCTTAGTGAGTATTTACTTATTACTATATTTTACTCAGTTCTGCTGTGAGATATGTATTTGAGCTTTGATATATTTATCTTTACCTATTTGCAGGATACCGGACACCCAACATAGGCTTCAGTGGATTTGGGTTTTAGCATTTTTGCGAAAAATCCAGACCCATTGGAACTTGGGTTGTTACAGAAAGTGCCTATCTTTTAGGAAATGTCAGACTGATCAGTTCATAATCCTATGCCTATAAACACCACATAGATGAACAGTAATGACATACAAGATTTGGGACAAAAAATTACCGAATGGTATCAAATCGATTCACAAGAGCTATATTTTTCATTTTTATTAACCAATAGACAATTGTATTTTGATCTGGAAGGCATGCTAGTAAGTTCTTTATGAAAGCACCAAAAATGTTAAATCAAAAAATTAGAACTAGCGGGAATGCATGAAACACCAGCGCACTCAACCTACCTACAGCCAATCAATGCAATCATTCGCTTAGTAATCTGGTATAAGCCAACGTAGTTACCAGACACTATTTGAATAGAGTGGTGGCTGAGCTAAACAAATGGTTGACTGCCTAATAACAAGCAATGGTGGATCAACTCTTGACACACTTAGAGCAATGACAAACTATTGGTTACAACACTACCAAATGAGAAAGATCCTGATCCAGAGGATCAAGAAGAAGAAGAAGGTTGCACTCTGGGAGTGAATCTGATTGTGATAGTCGAAGTGTAAGGCAAAGGGAAGTTGGAGAGGCAGCGCCTGTAAGAATTTAACCCAAAGCCGGATTCGAGGAATGGTTCGATACCAAACCAAACAGGGTTAGTTTCGAATAGGGTCCATCTATCGCCAACCCTTAACACACTCATTAGAATTATCCTTTTCATGGTGAACCCATTAATAATGAAGTAAGTAGGGACCACCAGGAGCGGTCTAGGAGCCCAGATCATGCTTGAGAATGGCGATCTAACCGTCAAAGGGAGGAGCGATGAGGACGGTCTCCTTAAAGAGAAAGAATTAGAGACCATTCCCATCGATAGTCCCCTAAACCAGAAGATAGGATGACATAAATGATTAGGGAGTACATCAGGTGGGAGCAGGCAGAGCATGGTATTGGAGCTAGAGCAAGCAGTCCGTTTACTTTAGAGATAGAAACTGCTCGAAACTCAAATGATTTTAGAATGCAAATTATGGAGCCATACAAGAGGCAGTCGGTCTCTATAGTGCGTCTATAGCATTATACTTGTAAGAACTGGTCTGATCTATAGCGGGTGAAGTGAATAAATTTCAAAAAAAATTATTTGCATCATAGTGGGCCTATGAAGTCTAATGGGTTTCAGTAGATCCAGTATGTTTGTTAATTTTTAGAAAATAGATAAGGAATTTTTGATCATGAAACAGATAGAGGAGTTAGCCATGGATGATGTAAGAAGAAGAAAAATTGAATGAGAGAAACTAAATAAGAGGAAGTTATTTTTAAGGAAAAAACAAAAATATTTTATATTCTTTCTTTTAAACTTCTCCTTATAATTTATAATTAATTTTCAGTCAATCCAATCCCCTTTGCATGGCGACCAAGCATTTCTCCTTATATGGACAAATTAAAAAAAACTGTTAAGTAATTAACCGTTTTTAAATACCGTTCAAATACATACCGATATGTATATCAACACATGTGTGTGTGTGTGTATACAAAATCTTTATATTTACATCCAAATAAAGACTAACAACACCAAAAACATCAATAAATTAATAAATAATTCATAATATTTTATAAACTAATTAAATCATGTGTTTTTTTGAAGAATTCACAAATTGTGGTTGTGAGACTTAGAGGTATAAATTCATTTAGCGATTAATACTGAACAATTCAAATATTTACGTTTACACATCACCTTAGTTAGAGGTGTCATAGTTTGACCAAATTCATCGCTTATAGATCTATTTGATGAAATCCAATTTCATATTTACTTAAGCGGTACCTTTTAGCAACGATATTTTACACATGTCCACTTCGTCAAAACTATAGGATATATCGAATTTGGTATTGGTCAAAATTCCAATATTATCCACATTCAACTTGGTTAGTCTAAAAACAAATTTTTTGGTTCAATAATAACCTTTATTATTAACTATACTACTCTAGCCAGAGATTTAGACATTGAGTTTGACTATAGTTGATTGTAATACTAACCTCCTATAACCGTGGAGACAAATTCTCTATTTAGTAGTGTTTCACTTCCAATTTTTCAATTCAGATCAAATTATAGTCGCTTGATGGATTGCTATGCATGATCTAACTATGATTAAAGTAGAATATTCACATTAAAGTTTCATGGTATTCTCAATTCGAGAGAATTGTGTAACATCGTCACACTGTGATTTCCTGTTTGACCTCGTTATTATCAACTAAAAGGAAACTCTAAGACGAGTCATTTCATAGCTATCCAATAACTACCAGCAGGCAACACCTTGGTACCCTCAGTAGCCAAGAGTAATACACTGCCTAACTTTTGCAGCATTACACACACTGGTCTAAATGGATGAATCGATATTCTTTTCTTGAAATATCTTGACCAGGAATATTTAAAACAAATTGTCATTTTATTTCATGATTAATTACTCATGATTGCAACTATTTGCAACTACAATCTCATAACATTTCATTTAAGGAATTTCTTATTATATAATTTAAATTGTTTACTTAATTAATTATATCACATTATAACAAAGTTTACAGAGGAAAATAGATACTGTTACTATAACAAGATGAAAGAACCGTATCTATGGTGTTTTGATGTTAACAACCATATGACAATGCTACAAATGTGTTTATTGAGTTATTTCAGGTCAAATAGTGGCACCACAATTACATGAAGGCAAATAAATTTGGAAAAATAAATTGTTAAAATTATACGTATAGGGTGGGATTCGAACCCAGGTGGGCCAAGATCATATCACATGCCTTTACTACTGTACCATACAAATTTGAAGTGAGTCAGTCGATTGAATCAAGTCAACTAAGTACACCATTTAGTCTACTGATTTTCGGCAATGGTCATGGGATTGATTTTTACGAAGAGTTAGTCGACTGAAATCCATCTCCGGTTGACCGAATTCATAGAAAACAACTAGTTCCTTAAAAGATGTCTTCACGTATCTTCTTGACTACGGTTGCTTATCTTCATTAATCATAACTTCGAAAGATGGTGAATCAATTTTAGCATCCTTATAACACCTATAAAATACCATAACCATCTTTGGATCAAGATATAACTAAATGCTATGAAATTCATACCTAACCTCTCAATCCTAAAAAGCATTTACCCTGCTCTTCAAAAGATTCACTAGATTAAGAGAATATCGACTATTGTGCTTCATCTCCACATCCTATATTCTAATCGAACAAACTCCTTAGTCTCTAAACCTCTACTCAATATAGTTTTTTGGTTATAAGAGTCCTTGTACTAAAAAGTGACAATTTGTATATAGAAGATACACTGTGTCAAGAAGTAACTTTTTGTTACATTGATTGTTGAAGTCCTGTTCGGTTTTTCAAGGGGAGTTGTTGTAAGATACCTTTTCCTCTGGGTTAATTGAGGGTTGCTTAGTTAATTCCAGAAGGAATCTAGGACTGGTTATAGGACGGGAGGTCTGAACTAGTATAAAATCGACCGTGTGATCTACTTTACTATTTCCGCTGCATTTACATTATTTGTTACTGTCGGCCATCTTTGATCATGTGCATATAGACTAATAAGTGGTATCGGAGCCTGGTGTTCTACTGACCGTAACAACATCCTAGAACAATAGCCAAAAAAGAAGATCTAGTCAAAGCTCAAAGACAGTTGAGAAAAAGCAATTTTCTAAGAGTAAGCAATAGTCTATTGAATCAAGGTACATGTGCTGCGTAGCTAATCTCGGATCAAAACCGGTACGCTTAGATTATTTATATAGCGATCTTTTACGAATGCATGAGAACTTATTAAAAGCTTTTAAAGCATCACAAAAGGTCAATTCTATTTCTTTAGCAAAATTAGATGATTGTGAGCGTAAAATTAGTATTTAAAAGGAAGAAAATAAATTTTTAGTAAAACAAATAAAAGTTTTTGAAAATACATTGGAATAACTTGTTTTACAAAAATAATTTCTACTAAAAGATAATGAGCATTTAAATGATAAAAATATCGATCTTTTGAAGGAAATTGAAATTTTGCGAAATAAAAACATATTTTTGGAAAAAAATTGCCTCTTGAAAAAGAGAGTAGTGCTTTAAATGATAAGAATCTGGAATTAATTAAAGAGTATGAACTTTTAAAAGATAAAAATATTATTTTGCAAAAAGATATTTGTGATTCTAAAGTTGTTTATGATAAATTAAATGTGGAAGTCACAAATTTTAATAGAAAAGATGATTTATCTTCCTTAATTACGAATACCAAAGCTCATAATAATTGAACCGGTTTAGGCTATAAACAAGACAATTGTATAAATAGCACTAGATATGATTTCATGTATACATGTCTTAATACTAGTGCTAAACACTGAGATAGTCCTAAAACTCTTAACGACCCGTATTTTACGTATCAGATGATCATAAAATATTTTTATTTTATTTGTATGGGGCCATATGATTCTATAATTTTAGGATACGACTCTTAGGGATATTTTACACATCTATGATTTTTTCCGAATTTCTATGTGACCATTTTGACCTTGAAAACTTGTTTAGGCTATAACTTTTGATAGTGGTTGAATTAGTGTCTCAAACTAATTGTATTGCTTCAGGATGATGGTTTCCCATTCCGTAGAGTGGTTATAGAAGAAATACAGACTTACAGTTAGAAAGTTATATTTGTTTTAAGTTTTTAAAGCCGCTGACCAGGATTAGTCTATAATTAATTAAGCCCATTAGCCTAATTAGAGAATACTATAAATAGAGAGCGGAAGAGTCAAGTTAAAACTTTTTCCTCTTATTCTAAATCACGTCTAAACCCTACTTAGCCCTAGATCCATCCTAATTTCATCCAATATAACCCAAATTGCTCTCTAAATCAAACTAGATTGTGGAATAGAGATTAGATCATCAACTAGAAGATATATATCATCGATTTTATTGATTTGAAGTGCATTCCATTTCTGTTCGGATTGGATCTACATTCACATTGGTTGAATTTGGTAATTGGTGAGTGGTTTATGCTTTCCCACTACTATGCATGTTTATATGGTAAAATCATAATATTTAACATGTTTTAAATCGATTTTTGGCCATAAAACCTTTTCTAACTTTAATTACATGTTAAACTATGTATATGATCTAGATTGATTAAAAATCACCCTTGCTTATGCTCATATATTCATGCTATATGTAGATCTATGTTAGAAATTGACTTGTTTGTCTTATATTGATGGATTGCATGTTTGATTGGATGAAATTGCTTGTTACTCTATGTTGGATGATATGATTTGATGTTGTTTGTTAGTATTATGATTGCATAGAATGTTAGGTTAGAGAATTGAGTAAATCGGAAGCAAAGTTGTTCGAAATTGGACGAAACTTAGAGCGAAGGCTCTAGGGCATTGGAGGAGCTCGTGGTTTAAGGTGCAAGTTCCAAATCATTAGCTACAAAGTCGTCACCGAGTTGAGAGATCGACACCAACATGTGCTGTTTGGCCCATGATGGTGGCGACTTTAGGGAGAGCAAGGATGTTGCCAGTAGAGGTTGCCTAAGGTGAAGGATCGGTGATTGGCTAAGTGTTAGAGGCTATGATGACTTATTTCTAAAATATAAAGTAGGGTGCTTTGACGATAAAACTTGTTTTATACTTGATTTGTGTAGAGAAGTCGAGATCAAAGCATCTGGGCATGGAGTACTAGAAGCAAGAAAGGAGTGGAAGAAAACTTAACCATAGATTGGCTAAGTAGAGAGGTCGGGGCCGAGCATAGAGGTTGGTACAGACTTCTAGGTTGTGATCCGAATGGAATGAAACTTCTGGGAGGTAAAGTAGAGGTCCTGTAGATCGTGATGGAGGTGTTGGCTCATTTGTATCAGGTTGGATGACGATATAATATCATGATGAAAAGCTATGGTCTTCGAATGTTGGCTCATGTTTGGAGTAGGTTCCGAAGATGGCGGCTTGTAAAGGGGTGGGCCGTACGATCGGGGAATGTGGAAGGGTTCCACATGAATAATGGAAAATAGATTGAGCAAGAAGGGCTCGGTTCCAAATGGAGCAAAGGTGGGCTTGGGTGTATGTGCTAAGGAATCATTGATGACTCGGAGAGTTTTCAGTTGTACTAGAAGTAGGGGTATTGTAAGTTGGAACGCCTATGGGTTAATAAATGGACCTGTATAACTTGGACCGGTTGCTTTAGGTCTAGTGTCCAATTTTGGGCTGTGAGACACATATCCAGCTTTGAGCTGCGAGTTATGAGAGTACAACAAAGAACCGGGATTTCCATTAGTTTTTGGCTTGGGGATCATACGAGTTATCATATATTCATAGCACATGGAGTGATAGTTAGGATAGTTTGATGGATGCATTAGATGCTATGGTTGCTTTGGTTGCTCTCTTTAGTAAGCTATGAGTCGTAGGTATCAGGGGAAGTAGGTATTAAAGATAGGAATATCTGGAAGACTGATTTCCTTTATTTGGTTTGTGGTATACCTTTATGATATTGTAGAGTAGCATATTATAGTGTTATATGATAACTCTTTGGTTATAGAGATTGGTCTGGTATGGTTTGTGTACTCTTGTTCCTTACCATGTCTGCCTATATAGTATTTTGAGACTCATTTACCATTCATACCAAACTGTTGTCTGATCCAAGGTTCTATGATTTGCTTCTTATTATCTTGGGTACTCTTAAATGAGTAGACTATATAGCAGGTCTAGGTGATGCAATAGCTGTTAGAAGGACGAGCTGGATGGAGCTCTCTCGTATTATATACATATATGGAGTCTACGGTTATTCCACTGTGCAACACTAGGGAGCCTTAGCAGTGATTGCTTCTCATTTGTATTTGTTGTGAGTATTGTGTAGATAGTTTATATTTTAGTTCATGTATTTGTATGTACATATTATTTCGGTTAGACTTGTTGCTTACTTTTTTTTTTCTTTATTTTGTT
This sequence comes from Allium fistulosum, assembly GCA_030737815.1. Taxonomy (NCBI): domain Eukaryota; kingdom Viridiplantae; phylum Streptophyta; class Magnoliopsida; order Asparagales; family Amaryllidaceae; genus Allium; species Allium fistulosum. The sequence goes on from CM060905.1 coordinate 160,865,921, forward strand.
TGGGCCTTATTTTCTCGTCCTGGTTGTATTGTATAAAAGGAGATAGTGGGCTGAATAGTAAAGAAGCTTTTTCCCTCTTTCATATTTTCGTGTATTCATTTGAATTAACATGGTATCAGAGCCACGAAAATTCAAGATTCAAATCTAACGAGGGTTTTAGTTCGAATCAGTAAGGATGGGAGAAAGCAGTGCAGAAAGTAATGCCAGAATTGGGGAGAACAAGATCGCGATGGATGCAATGCAATTGATGCCCAAAATTATAGATCATAAGTTGAATAATTTGAACTTCTTAAATTTGAGTAAGTCGATCCGATTATATCTTCGTAGTATAGATAAAGATAGCCATTTAATTGAAGATCCACCTATGGAAGATTCAAAGGATGAGAAAGACTTGATGTGGTTCAGATCTGATGCTCGATTATTTCTACAAATTAGAAATTCAATTGATAGTGAGGTAACTGGTCTGGTCAATCATTGCGAGTTTGTTAAGGAGCTGATGGAATATTTAGAATTCTTATATTCTGGAAAGGGAAATCTAACAAGGATGTATGATGTGTGCAAATCATTCTATCATGCAGAGAAACAAGAACAAACTCTTATGAGTTATTTCATGAACTTCAAGAAGACATATGAGGAATTCAACATGCTTCTTCCAATCAGTTCAGATGTTAAGGTTCAGCAGCAACAACGAGAACAAATGGAAAGTATGAGTTTCTTTGCTGGTTTAACATCATAATTTGAATCTGCTAAGTCTCAGATCTTATCTGGTTCAGATATCCCTTCGTTACAAGAAGTGTTTAGCAGAATTCTTTGTTCTGATATTGCTCATGCACAAGTATCAAGCACTAGAGTAGAGAGTGCTTTGATTAGTAGTAACAGAGGTTATGTGCAGGGAAACCAGAATCAGAAAACTCAATTTAAAACCAAATCACCATGGAATAATTCACCAAGGCCAAATTACAATTCACCAAGGCCAAATGTTCCAGAGTTTAGATCTTCAAATCAGGGAAAATTCTATACATACTGTAAGAAGCCAGGGCATATGAAATTTGAGTGTAGGAAACTTCAATACAAGAATTCACAGTTGAATAAGGATATGAAGTCTGTTCTCATGTCAGCAGAAGATTATGACCAGTATATGAAATTTCAAGAATCATTGAAGAAGGAATCAACAAATCAGGGATTAACATCATCAGTTTCAACTATTGCCAATTCTACAAGTCAATCAAAATGGATCATAGACTCTGGAGCAACTGACCATATGACAGGTAATAGTAATTTGATTTCAGATATACAATATAAGCAGTCAACTCATGCTGTTACATTAGCTGATGGGTCACAATCATTTGTTCGAGGAACTGGGAAAATGAGGGTGAATTCAAATTTACCATTAAGTTCAGTTTTATATTTGCCAAACTTATCATTTAATTTGATATCTGTGAGTCAGATTACTAAGAATCTGAAATGTAGCATATCATTTTTTCCCGATCACTGTGAGTTTCATGATCTAACGACGAGGCAGATTATTGGTAGAGGTGAAGAATGTGGAGGTTTATATGTGCTTAATATTGTGCCATACAAATCTATAAGCTGCTCAAATATAACTTCTTCTGCATTTCAAATACATTGTCAGCTAGGCCATTCCTCATTGTCTCTGTTCAAGAAATTATGTCCACAATTTAGTTCTTTATCTACATTGCATTGTGAGTCTTGTCAATATGCAAAGCATCATCGTGCTAGTTTATATCCTAGAGTTAATAAAAGATCTAGTTCAAATTTTGAAGTTGTACACTCTGATATTTGGGGTCTGTCAGCAGTTATGTCTAAGCAAGGGTATAGATATTTTGTTACATTTGTTGATGATTACTCACGTGTAACTTGGCTATTTTTAATGAAGAATAGATCAGAGTTGTTTTCTATATTTTGTACTTTCTGTGCTGAAATACAGAATCAATTTAATACATCAATCAAAATCTTGAGGAGTGACAATGCAAAGGAATATACAATCAATCAGTTTAATTCATACATGGCACAACATGGCATCATTCACGAAACCTCATGTGTAGATACAGCAGCACAAAATGGGGTAGCTGAGAGGAAAAATAGACACTTGTTGAAAACTTCTAGAGCTCTTCTTTTTCAAATGAATGTTCCTAAAAGCTTCTGGGCAGAGGCAGTAAGTACTTCATGTTTTTTATTAATAGAATGCCCTCAACTGTCTTGGATTATGAAATACCTTATCAAGTTTTATGTCCAAATAAGCCAATTTATCCAGTGAAACCGAGGGTCTTTGGATGTACTTGTTTTGTTAGAGATGTCAATCCACAATTAACAAAATTAGATCCAAAGTCATTGAAATGTATATTTGTTGGTTATTCGAGACTTCAAAAAGGATATAAGTGTTTTTGTCCCAGTCTTCACAAGTATATTGAATCAATTGATGTTAACTTTGTTGAAAATGAACCTTTCTATTCATCATCAGTAATTTCCCCAATTCAAGAGACCCATGATGAACAGTTAACAGAAGAAGATGATGAATTTCTGGTATATCCTAATGTATTCACACAGAATAGTGATCACAATGGAAATGAGAAGTTGAATACTAACACTCCATCTTTACCTGTTTCTGATCCCGAAGATACTCATGTACCAGTATCAAGTCTTGATGTACCTATTGCATTGCATAAAGGAAAAAGGAAATGTACTTACCCTATTTCATCTGTTGTAACATACAATAACATATCCCTAAAATCTTATGCCTACATTTCTACACTGGATTCCATTTCCATTCCAAAGACAATTGAAGAAGCCTTATCAAAGAAAGGATGGTGTGATGCTATGCTAGAGGAAATAAGTGCATTGGATCAGAATGATACATGGAATTTAGTTCAGTTACCAGAGAATAAAAAGGCAATAGGCTGCAAATGGGTATTTTTTAGTAAAAATGAACTCAGATGGGTCTCTTGAAAGACTAAAAGCACGTTTGGTTGCAAAAGGGTATGCTCAAACATATGGAATTGACTATTCTGAAACGTTCTCACCAGTAGCTAAGATGACTTCAATAAGAGTGTTCATATCCTTGGCAGCACAACATAACTAGAGATTACACCAACTGGATATCAAAAATGCATTTCTTCATGGGGATCTAGCTGAGGAGGCGTATATGGAGCAACCACCTGGGTTTGTTGCTCAAGGGGAGCATGGAAAGGTATGCAAATTGAAGAAGAGTTTATATGGTCTGAAGCAAAGCCTGAGAGCATGGTTTGGTAAATTCAGTCAGGCAATTGACAAATTTGGTTTGTCACAGAGCAAAGCTGATCATTCAGTCTTTTATAGAAATGTGAAAGGTACACTAATTTTGTTAATAGTATATGTAGATGATATTGTTATCACTGGTAATGATGAAAAAGGAATTTCTGCTCTCAAAACATTTATTCATTCACAGTTTCATACAAAAGAATTAGGGGAGTTGAAATATTTTTTAGGCATTGAAGTTCTTAGGAGTAATGATAGAATATTCTTGTCACAGAGGAAATATGTTCTTGATCCGTTGAAAGAAACATGAAAATTGGGTGCTAAGCCTTGTAATACACCCATGTTAGTTAATACATCTTTTACAAAAGAAGGAGAATTATTTGAAGATCTTGAGAAATACAGAATACTAGTGGGTAAGCTAAATTATTTGGTTGCCACAAGACCTGATATTGCTTATTCAGTTAGCATGGTTAGTTAGTTTATGGGTTCACCTACTGTTGATCACTGGAATGCATTAAAGCAAATATTATGCTACTTGAAGGGTACTGTTGGACAATGTATAGTATACACAAACCAGGGACATAGCAGAATTGAGGCATTTGCAGATGCTAATTGGGATGGTTCAAAATTAGATAGAAGATCTATTTCAGGTTTTTGTGTGTTGATTGGTGGAAATATGGTATCATGGAAAAGCAAGAAACAAGGTGTGGTATCTCGATCAAGTGCTGAGTCAGAGTATAAGGCAATGGCCAACACAGTTTGTGAATTAATGTGGATTAAGCATTTTATGAATGAAATAGGATTGTAGTGTGATATGCCTATGAGATTGTGGTGTGATAATCAGGCAGCTCTTCATATAGTATCTAATCCGGTCTTCCATGAAAGAACAAAACACATTGAAGTGGATTGCCATTTCATTAGAGAGAAAATACAACAGGGACTTGTTTGTACCAGTTATGTGAAGTCAGAGGAGCAGGTGGCTGATCTTTTCACCAAACCTTTGCATGGAAATAGGATCAATTTCTTATGCAGCAAGTTGGGCATGAGTAATTTGTATGCTCCAACTTGAGGGGGAGTGTTGTGAGTATTGTGTAGATAGTTTATATTTTAGTTCATGTATTTGTATGTACATATTATTTCGGTTAGACTTGTTGCTTACTTTTGTTTTTCTTTATTTTGTTTGGGCCTTATTTTCTCGGCCTGGTTGTATTGTATAAAAGGAGATAGTGGGCTGAATAGTAAAGAAGCTTTTTCCCTCTTTCATATTTTCTTGTATTCATTTGAATTAACAGTATTTGAGACAGTTGTTGTGTTTGTTTCCATTGTATAAACTCTACTATTGATATATAACTCTGTGGATACTATAGTCTGATGATGATGGTCTGTTCACATTGTTATTAATGTCTCTTTTGTTATATATGTGATATTATATTCTGTCCATGTGCTGTGAGATATACAATAGGTTATATGCTGTATTGGTTTATTTCAATCTTGATGATCATCCTATATCGGCTGGGCATGGACAACGCACTATTTATATACTATTGGTGTCTGTGGTATGGGGCGGTCGTCATGAAAGTATTCAACCTAGAAATCGAAACCATTCTTTGAGTACAAAACAGATGACATGTGATTATAAAATATGGGTTCCCACTAATTCAAGCAAAAATTATGAACAACTATAAATTAGCGACTATTTTGACTCGATTAAAAATGATGAAAATTATATTTTCAAGGGATCAACCACATTCGCTTGGATATAGTTCCCTAAGATAAGAACCCTAGATTTTTTAAATACGAGCATCATTGTGCCTGTAATAGATTAGTATATTAGATACTCGTTACTTTGATATATGGTCAATACTGCATGTTAAATTATTTTTATTGACTTATCTATGATACTTCCTATCTCTTTTATAAAGGGGGAGACAAATACACATATATAGAAAAAGTACATAAATATATTTCTTAAGAGAAATATTATATTTTGGGGGAGCTTTTAACATATAATATGTCTTTGCTCTTATCTCTTTTTGTTGATGACAAAGGGGGAGAGGAATGTGTGCTTTACATATTTTATATTGGCATTATATAAAGTTTAGGGAAATAAACTTATTATATATATAGCATACATTTAGGGAAAGCTATTATTTTATATTATAAAGTTGTGTGGTTGTCATCATCATAAAGCGGAAGAATGAAAGAACCATATCTATGGTGTTTTGATGATAACGACCATATTACAATGCTACTAATGCGTTTTTTGAGTTATTTCGGGTCAAACAGTGGCGCCACAGTTAAATGAAGGCAAAGAAATTTGGAAAAACAAATTGTTAAAATTATACATATAGGTTTGGATTTGAACCCATGTAGGACAAGAATATAACACACACCTTTACCACTGCACTATACAAGATTTTGATTTCAAGCGAGTCATTCGACCGAACCTAATCACTTAATTACTCAGTTTAGTCTATTGATTTTGGCTATGGTCTCAGGATTAATTTTTACAAAGAGTTAGTCGACTAAAATTCATCTCTAGTTGACTGAATTCATAGAAAACAGCTAGTTCCTTAAAAGGTGTCTTCACATCTCTTCGCGCCTACGGTTGCATCTCTTCATTGGTGGATAAGTTTGAAAGATTGTGACTCTATTTTAGCATCCCTACAACACCTATAAAATCCCATAACTATCTCTGAATCAAGATAAAACTCAATGCTTTGAAATTCATACCTAAAGTCACAATCCCAAAAAGCATTTACCCTGCTTTTCAAAAGATTCAATTGATTCAAAGAGTGTGCTTCATCTCCACATCCCATATTCTAGTCGAATAAACTCCTTAGCCACTGCACCTCCAATTAATATAGTTTGTTTTGGTTATAGGAGTCCCTGAACTAAAAAGTGACAAATTGTAAATAAAAGATATACTGTGTCAAGAAGTAACTTTTTGTTACATTGGTTGTTGAAGTCCTGTTTGGTTTTTCAGAAGGAGTCGTTGTAAGATACATGTTCCTCCAAGTTAAGTGAGGGTTGCTTAGTTAATTCTAGAAGGAGTTTAGGATTGAACATAGGATGGGAGGTCCAAACTAGTATAAAATTGACCATGTGATCTACTTCACTATTTTCATTGCATTTACATTATTTGTTACTGTCGGCTATCTTCGATCCTGTGCATAAAGACTAACAAAAGATTGACTATATAGTTAGATATATAGAACAAATTACATAATTTCCTTAAGGACATACCACTAACTCTTTCAATACTCAACACATGTTGATGAGTGGAGCTATAGAGGAAGGTTTATGTAAGTGCTTTTCTCTATTCCTGGCAGACTTAACAACTATGTGTTTTTATCGCCTACCGCCAGGATCGATCAATTCATGGATGATGCTAAAAGAAATTTTTATTTGTCAATTACGTGTGCTTGTGGAGTAATCAAAGGACGCATATTCACTATTGGATGTTAAATAAAGGGGCAATGAATCCTTATGGTAGCATCTAATTCAATTTAATGCCGCAATGGCTAATGTTTAAAATGTAGAAGAGAAGCTAACATTGATGGTGCTATGCGATGTGGTGCATTTGGATACAAAGTTTGCATGGAAATTGACAAAGGAGAAACTAAATACCCTTCAGGAATTTTGCTATGAAGCATCAAAATACATGAGATTGGAGGATGCCACTTTTGAAAGGAAATCTGGTAGATCGACTCGGGTTAGAGAGTTTGTAACAGCCCTTACCTTAATGGGCCCGGATTTTGGCCAATCGAAACCCAAGTCCATTAGGGTATGGATCATTGGTTTTGGTAACCTGTAATAAACATAAGTATATCAGAGGATGAACTCACAACAGAACAGTAAAATATAATAGAACTTATATACTGACTAAAGCTACTACCTTGGAATCAATATTATTCCTTGGATGTATGGTTGCCTTGTTAGTGTCGAGCATGAATGTAAAGACTTCTCCATCTACCATTCCTGTCTTTATCCAGTAGCCTATTCCTTTAAATCTATCTCATGGGTTGTAATGAGGAGGGGGTTAGAATAATGTTTCGGTGATTGGAAAATTACATACTTTATCCACAACACTAATTTATGCCGGCTGATTTCTATTTAAGTGTTATGTCTACTATTTACGGCTTCTCTATTTTATTCCATCGCGCATACGATATATCCAACATTCTCTGAGGTATGACTATATTTTTTTTTGAAAGTGGGTTCACTTTATTGCGTATAAGATAAAATTACAAAGTACAACACAAAATACAGCCCAAGCAATAGCAAAATTACATTTATGTACGATATTGTAGTAGCTAGGTTACAACCGCTCCTCCTATCCGTTCATGATAGCCTTTACTTTCTTTCATCAGATGGGCTTTTCATTAGCCCATCGTATTCATTTCTCTTGCCTGTAAGGTAGAATATTTTTTTACAAGATTGTAGAAAACTGTTATGACATGTCACATGTTCTCCAACCAGATGTGATTACTGAATTGTCGCTACATGAATAGCTTTCTTCTCCAATTGTTCACACATGACTTCTTTATTTTCCAATCATCCACATGTGACTTGGGTTCAAGTCGAAACGGTTGCCAATTCAGATCTGGAAGCCACTCGGTCGTGCGTTTCTTTCGAACACCATCAGAATGCTCTCCAATGTCACCTGTTTGATGCTTACACTCCTCCTTCATCTCGCTTGAAAGTTAGGAACATGAAATCAACATCGACCGGTTTTAGACTTTGTTCTTCACTCTTCAACATCAACCAGTTTCATACTTCGCCTGAAAGTCATGGCCTCTAATGTCATTGGTTTCATACTTTGTCCTTCATTACTTCCTGCTTGTCGCTTTCAACAAATCTTCTTCTATATATCTCGATAGTCTTATAAGCCTAGCTCATAGTGAAGCCTCATGTTGAAACCCGACCTATAGGAATAATTCTGAACTTTAGCGTATGCATATGACGTTTTGAAATGGCTTTATATATCTCATCCTTGAAGCCCAAAAACTTTTGTTTGGCCCACTAGTTTTAGAAAGTCAAATGGCTTTTCATTCTTTTCTCATGTCAGTTTTGAAAGTAATTACAGTAACTACTCCACACGTTCACTAAGCAGAAGCCCAACCCCATATATCGCCAAATGCTTCATCCATGTAATCAACAGTTCACCGTCATCATATCTATTTCTCTCCCATAACAAGCATCTCAAAGTATTGGTTTTCCCCTACAGTCGCCTCACTAACTGTCAGCAACTTATGCTATAGTGAATGGCGCTGATGCCATTTCTAGGGCTCATTATCCGAATGAATCTGGATCAAGATACCTTTTAATTTTGAAACACAAGCCCTTAATTTGCCAAATCTACATCCCTTAACCTTGAGTAAAAATTCATATTCCAATCCTTACTTTCCTCAAAAAACCACCAAATAAAGGGTTCATGTCAGATTTCATGTTGGTAAATAAGGATTAAGAATTGACAAAAAAAGGCATAGAGGGTTTGAAGAGTGGTTTAGTATTAATGGTCAATGGATTGGATATGGGGAGTCTCAAACTAAATGTGATTTTTCATGAAGTATTTGAGACTCGTTCCTTTGGAGTGGTTCAAAGATGGGAAGAGTTTAATTGATACCACTATTATTGAGTTCCTCTTCAAGAAGAGGAACATATATAACCTAATACACACACACACACATAACCATCGTACTACTCAAAAGAAAACCCTGGCCACTTAATACTTCATAAATAGGGAAGATGCATACCAATCAAACTTTTAATACCTCAACCCCGAAGCGGGCCCTCCGTAACATAATCGCTAGTTAATCGGTCCTAGCTACTGAGGCCAATGACCCTAGATATGGCTTTATAATTTAATTTCCGTATTATTAATGCATCCCAAAGACTTATCTAAGGGTCAACAAGCCCACCTCTAACAAATAAACAACCAATTAAACTTTGAGGTACTTACGTATCCCATATGGATTCTACACTAGTAGGAAGCAAAATCCGTCACGGCATAACCCAAGTCTTTGCTAATGACTATTCAGGACCACTGTTTGTCATAGCCTATACGCCAGCCCTACTACCAATACAGTCCAACAACAACACTGACATAGCATGCCAACCTCATACAGTCAAAATCCCATTTAGAATAACCTAATGTCAGTCAAGGAAAATACTAATCCTAGTTACCTCTTTTTGGAAATGAAGCAGGCCTCATTTCTCCATTAGGTATCGTCATAGGTTATTTAGGACTTCCTGTATAGGGAGGATGCGTACCCAATGATTGTTTAATATCTTCCGCCTCGAAGTAAACCCCTAGACATCCTAAGGTACTAAGCCATTTAATACTTTAAATCCGAGGTGAAATTTTGATATTTTTTCCTTCACCTATACGTAAACGTATATCCCTTCCCCATAGGTCCTATGGTTGGTGTTGTCCCGCATTGGTAGTACGTATACACACCTGATGTTAGCTTCTAGTGAAGGGTAGACTTCTATTGTGTTACTTTACTGACCTCGCATCCAAATATATTATCCTAGGTCTAAATATTTGGCTAGACCCACTAATTCATGCTCGTCCTAAACATATTATTGCGGCTATATAATTTCCTACTATAAAAATTGTTTGTACCAAAAATGGGCACAACACTCTTCGGAAGTTTTTGAAGAGATAAAAGTGAAGAATGAAAATTAAAACTGTGGATTATCTAACAAAAACTCCAAATAACAGAAAGTAAATTGCAAAGACAAGCGATTTAGAGTGGTTCGGCGTTTTGCCTACGTCCACTATGAAGTTTGATGATTTTATTGCTCGATACTTGAAGATTACAGTAGTTTATAAGGCAATACAACTGAATTTAAATGCTAAGTGTCAATCTAAAGCGGCGGCGGTGTTCTGGAGTAGATCTGGCAGAATCTGGGCGCTCTTCAGTACTTAGAATTCTCCGACCCCTTTTCCGAATGACCAGGGGCTCTATTTATAGGTGTAGGAGGCTGATATTTCGCCTAAAATGAGGGAAGACCAGTTCTGGTACGTCAGGGGGCCCACATGGCCGAAATCTGTAGATTCGGGCCCACTTTGGGATCAATTCGACCCTTGGTTCGAATCGATCAAGAAATCATCCAATCGAGCTGAAATTTGGTGTGAACATTCTTCATCATGTGTTTAAGCTTCTGTGAAAATTTCATGGCATTTGGACTTGTAGAACTTGAGATATGATCGATTCAATGTTGCATTTCTGGAGAACATGGATACTTCGAATCGATCCTAGTTCGAATCGATTCGGTCGACTCGATGCTTGCTGCGACGTGGCGCGCGTATCTCGCCTCGATCCGTTTTGTACTCCTGTTTGACTGGGTCGAATCCATGGCTTGGATTCGAAGATGGTGGAGTCGAAGACTCTCAGTTGAGTGGATTCGAAGATGGTGGAGTCGAAGACTCCCAGTTGTATGAAGCCGAAGGACTCTCATCCGGTGGATTCGAAGACGATGGAATCGAAGCGAGTAGCCTTTGCGGATTCGAAGGAAGGGATGCTCAATGGATTCGAACTATCGGGTTCGCGTGATGGAGTCGAAGCAATTCTCCCTTGATTGATTCGCCCTTTTTCTCATGGATTCGAGGTAACGCTTGTCTGATGGATTCGAACCTAGGCTTCGCCTATGGATTCGAACTAAGGCTGGTCTACTCCATCTTTCGTCGACGATATCTTGAGCATACGAACTCGGATTTCCCCGAAACTTGGAACATTGGTTCCCACAGCTTCACTTGTCGTGCCTTATCAGTTGTAGCCCGATCCGGACTCGAACAAATTTCATCGATATCCGTAGCGATCCTTACGCATAACCGACTTCCGAGACGATCTGTCACCGGTATCTAGTCAAATCCTTGGTGTCACGGCCTTGCCAAAAGGCGGGATAACATTTGCCCCCCAAAGTACGTCTTGTGTAAACATGACGTGCTTTGAAAAGCTACAGTCCCTTATTGAACAATGATCACATGCTTTGTCGAAAATTGTCTTCTTTGCTGTTGTAATCAATCGTTGTATGATCATGATTGACTGTTAGGCTTTTGAGTCATGACGAGATGAACATCTGATTCCTGTTGATGATAAAGACCAAAACATTAGTCAAAAATTACGTGCATACGTGTATTATCTTGACCTTGGTTAACGTTGCGTGATCGCAAGTTGTTGTCCGTTCGGTTCGCTATCGAAATCTGCATCGGTCCTCTCCTGAACCGATTTGAGATTTGAGTTAAAACATTGCTTTTATGATTGTCTATGATCATCCTCTCGTATTGATCCTCTCCTGAATCGGTACAAGAGTGGACAAGCAATTTTTCATATGGAAACGATTCGTCCATTTGACCGGTGGTATTTGATGGATTCGAAGCTATGTTTCTTGATCCGCTTCGAGTTGAGGGTTTCGAAGTGGGTACTTTGAATCGATGGTTCTCCGAATCAATATTGCGTGGATTCGAAGTTCTCTGAGTTGGTGGGTTCGGAATTGATGGATTCGAAAGTGGTCGTTCGAATCGATGGTGTCGTACATTCCCTTGACTCTTCTGACATTGTGCTTCGAATCGATGAAGCTTCGCATTGATATTGTATGGATGGATTCGGAGGAATGGATTCGAAGACGATTTGTAACTTACGTACTTCTGGGGTTTGAATCGTTGAAATCATCCTGTCAGCTTCGAATCGATGGATGCTTTCTTGTGATCGATTCGAAGATATTCGTTCGAATCGATAGGCTGGAGCCGTTTTCACCGGTTGTATCTGACCGGGATGCGAATCATCTCGCAATCCCCTATATATACCGGGATCTTTTTCACTTCCATTTTTTACTTTTTTACTGTTGCGAGAGCTCTTTCTTCGAATCGATCTTTCAAAGTTCTGCGTTTTGCACGAGTTGATCAAATTCCTTCAAGTTTTCATCTGTAATCGAATTCAACCAGGTAACCAAGGGATCGACTCGAACAATGAAAGATAAAACTGGAACCTTTATCACTAATATCGACTCTTCTCGAAAATTACGAGGAATAGTGCGATCGGGAGTGGGTCGACTCGATGGATCTGAGAAACGAATCCGTTCGCGTCGCATCGATCTTGAGTGCTAATATGGAGGAGCGTCGTTGCTTCGTATCGATCCAGGAGTGCCCAGTTCGAATCGATCTTGAGGGCAAGGCTTTGGATCGATGACTTGTAATGGCTGTGCATCGAATTGATCGATTCGAAGTAATGTTATCATGATCGATTCGAAGGAATTGACTACTGATCGATTCGAAGTTACGCGGAACTTATGGATTCGAAGCGCTCTTCCATCTTAAGGCTTCACCGAGTCGACCTTAAATGGGGTCGAGGCGTATGGATTCGAACATCATCGATTCGACTTATGTCGATTCGAATCGATCGATTCGAACGTCCTAACACTTGTTCTTCTGATTTGCTCCAACATCTGAGCTACGACCAATCTCAAGTTGAACCTTGACGAACATAATGGATTTTAGCATACTTGACTCCGACGAGCTTCGGCCTTGCATAATCGAATTTGACAGTAAAGCTTGACCTCCTTTTTGAAGCTCGTCGATGGAACTGTGACTTAACTAAAATCTCAACAGACTTAAACTTGCATTGGTTGGTAGCACTTGGATGGTGTGGAAGTGACGGTCAGCGATGACGGTCGTTTTCATTCTCAAATTCCTAAGATATGTTGTACGAACATCTTGCTTTATTCTGTTAAATTTGCTTAAGTGATGCACAACACTTGCACTGCACGACACGTTTACACACACTATACTGGGGCATGCACGGGCTGGTTATGAACTTAACGTTGCTTTCTGATGAGTTAGCTAATTATGGAATCTTCGAGCTCCCAACAACAAGAGGTGCAAAGCTCGACTCCTCCTGTTCTTGAGATTCCTGACATCCCTGCCGATGTAATCGATCCGGCTCCAGACGAATTTCCAGAGGCTATATTCATTGAGGACCCTGTTGATTCGGTTTAGTCTAACATCTCTGAATCCTTATTGGGACGAATATGCCTAAAGCATAACATATCTCTAGGTGATGTATTATTGCCCAGTGCCACTGATAGACCGCACAATCCGCCTGAAGGATATACAGCATTCTACCGTCATGCTTATGCAGCTGGAACTCTTCCTCCTATCAATCAATATATCAGAGGGATGCTATCATATTTAGGAATCGCTCCTTCACAACTTCATCCTAACGGGCACGCGTTGCTGAACAGTGCCTTTATCATATTTATGGACTGTCTCTTTCGCCCGCCGAGGCCCTCCGAGATCAGACACATATTTAACTTCAAGAGTAGGGGTGATAGCCCGTCTTTTACATTTTTGGAGGCAGTTAGGAATTGCCAAGTTGTAGTTGGAGCTTGGAACCGACTGAGTTATTTCAAGAACGAGTGGTTCTATGTTCGGTGCCCTCCGGGTTTCGCTAGGCGATGGTTGTCTAGACGTAAGCGCCTTAACCTGTTCTCTTGACCAATAGCTCTCTGGTGTCACGATTGACATTTCATTCCTTTTACAGCCATTATCTCCAGGCCGGACGGAGGGCGTTTCAAGGGTACCGTCCGAAGTCTTCAAGAAGTCCCAAGCGAGTTGAGGCATATTGACTCGGTGCTGAATGATTACAACTTAAGAGTTCTTGGTCTGATCGACATCAATCAAAGCATAGTTGTTGAGGGTTTTGCAAAGTCCGCCTCTAAGAAGGAAGATAAGAAGAAGACCAAGAAGAAAATCAAGAAGAAAAAAGTGAAGAAGTCACTCGGAATCAGAATAATTGAGGCGGGTGACGAAGAAAGAACCCACACAGATTCAGAGCCGATGGCTGATCTCTCGGGAAACATTGAAGAATCGGGAGAAAAACGGAAAGGCAAGGCCGCCGTTTCCAAAAAACTTAAGTCCAAGTGGGGAAAATCCGTAGATGTGTTTCTTCCCGCTTCCGGGGTCATGATTTCTGAGGCCGCCCCTCCTCATTCGAGAGATTCTTTCAAAGGGCTAGACGATATTCCTATCCCAGATTATATATCGATTTCTCATAATCCTGGGTTGGAGGAATTTCAAGACGTTCTAAACATGAACGAGCCCTTTCCTTTAAGTGCGGTCAACACTTCCGGTCGGTTTTGGGGGTTTACACATTTACACACACTTCCACGGCACTTCATGACTTTTGCATAGTAAACATTGCTTTATGGGACCCTAATCCGTAATTCTTTCTTATCGCAGGCGAGATGTCAGGACGTGGCTCTACTCTGGATAGGCTTCAGAATGTGCGCCAATCCTCTCCATTTTATGATTCCCGCAGGAGAGAAACAGATAGGGATCATGGGCGAAGCTATTCAAGTCAAGAACGTTATGATAGAGACAGAGATCACTCGCGTGGCCGTTCTGGCTATGATTATTCTGACAGAGACCGGGGATACCAGTTCCGACCCCGATCTCGCTCTCCTCCGCCTCCCAGGGCTCCAGTAGACCTCCCAGGGCCATCTCATCAGCAACAGTTGCCTTCTCAATCTTCTCGGCCTGATGCTCAACGGCCAAGAATGGAACCGACGGCAGCCGCTATAATCGAACAAGCTCCGGTTGAGTTGACAAGCGAGGGAGCTGCTAAACTCGCTCAAATGAAAAATGACTACCCTGAAATTTGCATGGATGGCTATATCTTCCCTCCTAACTTTAAAAGAATTCCTCCGGAAGCTGAGACCACCACTCATAGTTATATCCACGACTTCTACGCTCAGTACAAGGAGTGGTACAAGGCAGCCGTGAAGGCTTCTAGAGTGGCTTTTGACAGGGCGAAGATTATTGCTGAACGCGATGCTGAAATTGCTAAACAGAAACGCATTATTGAAGTTCTTCAATCTGAAATGGAGACGTCCCGGAATTCTGAACTTCAAGCTCTCCAGAAACACGAGGACGCCGTGGCCAAAATGGCTAGGATGCAACAGGAACATTGTGCCACGGTAGAAGAGATGGGCCACCGCAACACCACCGTTGCAGCTGAGCGAGACTTAGCCGTTAAAGAGCTGAACGAGCTCAAGGCCAAATTCGCTGAAATGGTGAAGGAGAAGGATGATGCGAACGCCACTGCTCAAGAGGCTTGCAACCAAGCAGTATCTCTCAGGGTCGAACTTGCTGCGGTGGCGGTCAAGTCCAAGTCTGCGGAAGCAGAAATCCAGGAAAAGATTTTGGAGGAGAGGTCCAGGCTGGACGCTGAGTTTGACGATCTCCTTGTCACGTACAACGCTAATGTGCTGGAACACAGAAATTTAGCGTGGCTGGGAGATGACTCCATGATTTTGTACAATGCCTGGACCCGGCTGGTAAATGAGAAGAGGGCAGCGCATCCAGATGAATCGCTTGATGACTTTGAGCTGGAGATGCGTTTGCTCACCGAAGATGAGAGGAAGGTCCTTCACGAGGCGGCGATTTCTATGGCGAAAGAAAAGCTTGGCGTTCAATCTCTAGAGACAGGCGAAGGTTCGGGGACCGCGCATCACGAGGCAAGTGTTGGAGCTGTAATCCCAACATTGCCCGAAACCACTGGTGCGGTAGATCCCCAATCTGTTCCTGCATATAATCCTGACCAACCGTTATTATCTTCAGCCGATGATTCCTCCCACGTTTCGGTCCAGACTAAGGAAGGTATTTGAACGCTTCTCGTAGTTTAGTTGTGGAGAACTTTAAGCAACACACTTGGCTAACAATCTTCGTTTTGTCGCATTTCAGTGACTGAAGTCGTTGTTTCTGCGCCTCTTGCTCTATCAGTTCCACATCAAACACAAGGGGTTGTTTTTACTGAAGCCATCACGACTTCTACCTTGATCGGCGAAGAGGGAGATGCAAATATGTTTTCTTTCAGCGCTCAAATGATTGAAGAGCTTCTCAATGAACCCATCGATCCCTCTGTCAACCCGTCCGATGCTGTGAGCGGGGCTGTTCCGGCCGTTAGTTCATCCATGCCAGCTATTGGCACATCCGATGCGGCCCAAGTATCCCGTGAGGACGACATTATGGCTGAGATTGATGCCGAGATGGCAGCAGGGAATGCTGGTATGAATCCGCCCGGGCCTGCCCCGTTAATGGTGATTTCACCGGGCGGTACCGTAGTGATTGAAACTGCTCCTGTCCCTCCTCCTGCTACTACTCCCATGCCTCCAGCCCGACCTCCTAGAAGAACTTCCGTCGCCTCCAGTTCTGAGGAAGACGTTGACATCATATCGCTACCGGAGGGCAAGCCTGAAAAGAGTAAGCGGTTGAGGAGAAAATCGGGCAGCGGATCGGGTGGAGCTACCCCGAAGAAGAAGATAAGGAAGAAGAAAGATTGAACTCTTTCTTTAAATCTCTGTTGCGTAGGGTAGCATTTTGTTGATTTTTCTATAGCCGTGTATAGATGTGGATTCGGCTCCCACTAGTAGCAATTCCTTGAACCATTTTGTAATCAGATTCTTTTTGTTGATAGTGGAAATGAGAATGTATTCACTTTTGTCTCCAACTTGTTATGTGTTATGGTTCTGCCCCCGGTATTGGGGATTAGTGTGGAGTTGATGTATGTTTATACTCCGCCTTGCGTACTGGGAGTACGGAGTTAGTTAATGTTTATACTCCAGTTCGCGCTCTCGGAAGCTGGAGTTTGTTGATGTTTATACTCCGGTTCGTGCTCTCGGAATCCGGAGTTAGTTAATGTTTATACTCCAGTTCGCGTTCTCGGAAGCTGGAGTTTGTTGGTATTTATACCCAGCTCGCGCTCTCGGAGTACTCTGGGGTTTTAGGAAAATGTTTATACTCCGCCTCGCACTCTGGGAGTACGGAGTTAGTTAAAAAGTTCATACTCCACCTCGCACTCTGGGGGTACGGAGTTAGGAAAAAGGTTTTGTACCCAGCTCGCGCTCTCGGAGTACTCTGGGATTTAGAAAAATGTTTATACTCCGCCTCGCACTCTAGGAGTACGGAGTTAAGTAAAAAGTTTTGTACCCAGCTCGCGCTCTCGGAGTTCTCTGGGATTTTGTAAATGTTTATACTCCGCCTCGCACTCTGGGAGTACGGAGTTAAGTAAAAAGTTTTGTACCCAGCTCGCGCTCTCGGAGTTCTCTGGGATTTTGTAAATGTTTATACTCCGCCTTGCACTCTGGGAGTACGGAGTTAGTTAATGTTTATACTCCAGTTCGCGCTCTCGGAAGCTGGAGTTTGTTGATATTTATACCCAGCTCGCGCTCTCGGAGTACTCTGGGGTTTTAGGAAAATGTTTATACTCCGCCTCGCACTCTGGGAGTACGGAGTTGGTTAAAAGGTTGTCGTGTATCAACCCATTTCCGGCCTGATGTGATGGCTTGCCCCCGAGCTCGGGTTCCATTTGGAGAGTGGTTGATTGCTTCATAGCCACTCCCTACTTGAATAAATCCCATTGTGTGATGGAATTTAGCTCTTCGTGCATCGTGATGTTGTACATTGTATTTAATGAATCACAGCTCTGGCTCAAAGAGATGGCATTTTATTGCTGAAATAAGAGAACATGGCAAAGTCAGTTGCCTTATTACAAATTCTAATTTCGAAATGCAGAAACAAATTCTAAAACAGAATTTAAACTAAATAGATAAACATAGCCTGTTATGTGCGATAGCGACGAAGTCTTTCGCTATCCAAGGCCTTTGGTGAAGCTAGACCATCAGCGGTCGTCATCTCATATACATCATCCCCGAGCTCTTGCTTAATCTCATGTGATCCCTTCCATGTTGGTTTCATGTGTAGTAGTGCTGGGTATTCTTTTTTAATGACAATCTCATTGCGTTCAAAAGTTTTAAGTCGGTCCTCGGCATTGCGTAATCGGGCGACTCGTTTTCGGCGTATGACTGTTCTCAAGTCAACCTGATCGCCCTGGACGACTCCAACTCCGTTGACGGTAGGGAACTTTAAGGTTAAGCACCACGGGGCAATTACGGCTCTGAATTCAGTAAGGGCAGGTCGTCCTAAGAAAGCGTTGTATGGCGAAACTATGTTCAACACAGTGAACTGTAATGTTCGAACTCTCCTATGTTCCTTAGATCCCAACCTAACTGGTAACTTCACCACCCCAATAGGTACGGTAGAGCTACCGTTGAATCCATGGAGGTGAGTTTGGCAAGGTTCCAAATCCCTGGGATTCATCCTCATTTGATTATAAGCATGTATAAAAAGGATATTCACAGAGCTCCCGCAGTCAATTAGTATCCTCTTCATCCAAGCTGGACCTACTTGTGCCGATATCACGAGTGGGTCAGTAGTCGGGCTTCCGACATAATCAGTATCGTTGTCTCGGAAAGTGATGTCGTTAATTGTCGCTCTCTTTCGTTTGGTCGAAGGTTTATTGTCCAAGTTATCATTGTACTCAAAGTCTGTTCGTCTAGCCAAGTTGTTATATGATTTCATTTCTCCCCAGCTTCGCTTCGCTGTACGAGGACTATCACTTACAACATTAATTACCAGTCTTCCTCCAACACGACCTGGTTCTTCCTGTCTTTCTGGATTCTGTACATGATTTTGATTTGAGGGGCCCGCCCCTTCAGACTGCGGTGCCCGCACAAAATGATCTAACTTCCTCTCTCTGATCAACTTCTCAATGAGGTCCTGCAAGTGCCGACATTCATTGGTGTTGTGGCCATAACTTTCGTGGAATCTACAGAACTTCCCTGTTTGAATCTGCCTCTCCGACGATTGCTTCGGAGCCGGCTTCTTGTATTGCATAGTATTGCAAGTCTGTAGGTACACATTTTCCAACGATGTATTCAATGGTGTGTAATTATCGAACATTGGAGCCTCACGTCGTGGACCCCGATTTGGATCTCTTTTCTTATTCTGACCATTGTTACCTCTTGGCTGCGTTTGCTTGTTCTGTATGTTCAACTGAACTTTTCCGGAATTGTCACCGGACTGTTTTACTGCTACATTGCTCTGTATCCCTTCACTCTTGGGTCCCGCATCGTCTTGCTTCCTAGACTGTTTCGCGTCCTCTTGTCGTAAGAATTGCGCGGCTTTGGAGTAGAAACGGTCCAACGATGCGGACGGTTTTCCAGCTAACCAGTTTCCAAATTCAGAATCAGGGTCAATCCCCTTTGTCAATGCCATTAAGATTGAGTTATCGTTGGGGTTACTAATCTCCACACATGCCGCATGGAATCTCTCTAAGTAACGCCTTAGCGTTTCCCACGAGCTTGGGTAACACTGGATAAGGTGTTGACATCTTTGGGTCTAGCGACATGCATGCGAAATTGTTCAACAAATTTCTTAGCCAGTTGATCAAATGAAGAGATAGACCTAGGTGGCAATCTTGTGAACCACATCGTTGCGATCCCACCTAGAGAGATGGGGAAACTTCGACATTTTACTGCATCATCGGCCCTTGCGGCGCTCATCGACCACTCATATTTCAAGATGTGTTGATTGGGGTCAGAATTTCCTTCGTACATAGGAAGGGTTGGCATTCTGAATCGCCGAGGAGGTTCAGCATTCAGTATCTCGTCTGTGAAGGGAGTATGACTACGGGAAAGTCCCCAGTCATCATTGGTAAGGCCTTGGCTTTCGCGGATCATCTGACGTATCATAGTCGAGATGTCTGGCATTGCTACATTTTGAGCTTGCCGAGCTAAGGTGTGGTCGGGTTCCACAGCGCGAGTTCGGACCGGGCGCTGTCGACGGTCCAAATTTTGCCTCCTTGGCTCAGCGTCCTCTAGGACGTACGGTTCAGGAGTACGCCCACGTTGCCAATTATTTGGCTCTGAAAGATTTCGGGTATCAATCCTTGTTTCTATTGTGGCAGCTGCGGCATGATTGTCCGCAGTATGCTGTGTAGTAGGGCCTCCTTGTGTGGAGGGCCCGGCCTGAAAGCTGGTTGTCGGTCCTGCCCTCAACTGTCCAACAGTCAAAGCGGGTTGATATCCGGTCGTTTGTGCATGACTCCCGTCTAATCGAGGACGGGTAGATCTGTGATAGTAGTCTGATGAAGCAGAACTTTCAGTGGATGAGCGGGAAACATCATCCCTTCTGGACCTCCTACGGCCCTGGCGGTTCAGTTGGTTTGTCAATTCAATATTGGCACGCAACTGTTCGGCTAACTGTTGCCGACTCTGAGTCAGCTCTTGGAGCAACACCTGGAATTCTTGTCTAGTGACTGCCCCAGATGGATCTGAGTGGGCAGTGTTGTCTTGGTTGGATGGCTGCTGTTGAGCAGGATTCTGTCCATCCCTACCTTCTTGTCCAGCAGCTGTAGAAGTGGTTCTCGTGCTAACCATTTTGAATGATGAATCCTTTTCCTAGATTTTATGCAAATCTGAGTAGAATGGAAGGACTGTGAATCGAAGATCTGGATCTTCCTCTTGGATTTGTGCAATCCGGTATCGATGGTAGATCCAAGGAGCAGGAGAAAAAAGCTGGTTTTTTCTCAGTGAAAGCACCAAAGTGTTTGTACCAAAAATGGGCACAACACTCTTCGGAAGTTTTTGAAGAGATAAAAGTGAAGAATGAAAATTAAAACTGTGGATTATCTAACAAAAACTCCAAATAACAGAAACTAAATTGCAAAGACAAGCGATTTAGAGTGGTTCGGCGTTTTGCCTACGTCCACTATGAAGTTTGATGATTTTATTGCTCGATACTTGAAGATTACAGTAGTTTATAAGGCAATACAACTGAATTTAAATGCTAAGTGTCAATCTAAAGCGGCGGTGGTGTTCTGGAGTAGATCTGGCAGAATCTGGGCGCTCTTCAGTACTTAGAATTCTCCGACCCCTTTTCCGAATGACCAGGGGCTCTATTTATAGGTGTAGGAGGTTGATATTTCACCTAAAATGAGGGAAGACCAGTTCTGGTACGTCAGGGGGCCCACATGGCCGAAATCTGTAGATTCGGGCCCACTTTGGGATCGATTCGACCCTTGGTTCGAATCGATCAAGAAATCATCCAATCGAGCTGAAATTTGGTGTGAACATTCTTCATCATGTGTTTAAGCTTCTGTGAAAATTTCATGGCATTTGGACTTGTAGAACTTGAGATATGATCGATTCAATGTTGCATTTCTGGAGAACATGGATACTTCGAATCGATCCTAGTTCGAATCGATTCGGTCGACTCGATGCTTGCTGCGACGTGGCGCGCGTATCTCGCCTCGATCCGTTTTGTACTCCTGTTTGACTGGGTCGAATCCATGGCTTGGATTCGAAGATGGTGGAGTCGAAGACTCTCAGTTGAGTGGATTCGAAGATGGTGGAGTCGAAGACTCCCAGTTGTATGGAGCCGAAGGACTCTCGTCCGGTGGATTCGAAGACGATGGAATCGAAGCGAGTAGCCTTTGCGGATTCGAAGGAAGGGATGCTCAATGGATTCGAACTATCGGGTTCGCGTGATGGAGTCGAATCAATTCTCCCTTGATTGATTCGCCCTTTTTCTCATGGATTCGAGGTAACGCTTGTCTGATGGATTCGAACCTAGGCTTCGCCTATGGATTCGAAATAAGGCTGGTCTACTCCATCTTTCGTCGACGATATCTTGAGCATACGAACTCGGATTTCCCCGAAACTTGGAACGTTGGTTCCCATAGCTTCACTTGTCGTGCCTTATCAGTTGTAGCCCGATCCGGACTCGAACAAATTTCATCGATATCCGTAGCGATCCTTACACGTAACCGACTTCCGAGACGATCTGTCACCGGTATCTAGTCAAATCCTTGGTGTCACGGCCTTGCCAAAAGGCGGGATAACAAAAATTATACTGCCTCCTAAGTTTATTTACTGGTATTTAATTCACTTATTCGCTACGAACATATTCCTATTTTATACGCTTATTTCCTATGTTCCTCACTTCCTCCTATGTCCCATAAATGTTAACTATCCATAATAATTGGTCATTATTATTCAAACTGGCCAATAACTAATGCTATTTATTTATCCATTTCAAATTCAACCAATTATGCCTATTTTGTTTCCTATAAATGCTTTAATCAGTCCCATTAGATACATTTATGTCCCTATTTAATTTCTTTAACTCCCTATTTATAGTACATTTATTGCCCTACTCAATTTGCAATCATCATTCACAATTTTGGAGTTACTATCTCTTTCCCATTTCAACCTCCTAGTCCTATACTTTACTAGGCTATTGATACTAGTCGTCCTAATTATAACTAATACGAATACCAATGTATATTCCGCTTTATTTGGTACCCTATGTATATTTATATTTCTAATCAGTAGGCATCATTATACACATAAATATATATACATACACACACACACGCACATATATATGTACATATATATACTTATACATACATACACACACATATGTGTGTGTATATAAATTCTAGAACCTACACTTATATGTACATTCTGTAAAGATATTCATTTCCACATTTTCACGTATTAGAGCTATCCTTAACTAGAGGGATTATTGTTATAACTTTTCATAAATTACCCAAAAGTGAGACTTTTGCTTCGTTTGAAATTACAAGGAATTATCTCTTTTCTTTTATTGAAATAGACAGTGCAAACTACAGAGGTAAACATTTGTACTTTACACATCTCTTTTCATTTTGGTATATTTCTTATTATTTCAAACGATGCACTTTTTATACATAGTTGTGGGATTATATAATTTACGGAAATTACATGGAAACAGATACAACTAAATTGTATGCACAACGCTCTCGATAAATTAAAACATAGAAATTCATATTCCAAGTCAAATTAAGGCAATCTAAATCAATACTAACTATGTACAACCCAATTATTCTAAATCTGGAATAAATCCGCAATCTCATCAACATTCTACTTTAACAAATTTAGGGATTGATTTCCAAATTTCCAAATTAGGATGTAAATACCATTCCATTCCAGTTACCCAACTTACAGAATATGTATATGTTCTTTCTAAGCCTATAACTCAATCGGTCTTGCATAGGCATAATAATTAAATAAAACTTAACAATATAAATTTCAATGTTATATATAAATCATATAATTTCTCACTCATCTTTCAAGCTTTCCAAATCTCCCAAATCCGAGTGCATCTCTTTAATTAACTACTTTTCCTTTCCAATCCAAAAATATGCATAACAAGATATATACATACCCATTAGAATTACAGATCTGAGAAGAGATTTGAATTAAGTGGAATATAGATTTATAATTATTAAATTTACCTTTTTCCGTAGTATCGATTCGCTCCTTCTCTTCTTCTCTTTTATTTTATGCCCTCCTCTAACTATAAATGTAATATAATATTTTATAATTAATAGAAATAGTGGAGAAGGAAAAATGGCAGAGCTCCGCAACTTTGATCCGAAAATATGACAAGAATATTGAAGGGTTAGGCCTATACTTATATGCCCTCGAATCGGTCATATTTGTTAGAATTAAATTAATTAAATCCTGGCTGCTCGGCCAAGGTACAACCTTAGGCGCCACTGTCGATCGACCGCTGGCGGTCGACCGACCCAAGTTAGGGGTCGACCGGTGGGGTTCACGTGGTTAATATTATTTATTTCCTTTTAAATTTCTATTTAATTATTTTTGTTCCGAAATCGTCAAACGATTATAACTTCTTCGTTTGTACTCCGATCACAAAATTTCGTGTATGAAAGTTGCTTAGAAAATCACTAAGAACATAATGGTGCAAGTTTCATGGCCAAATTCCGTCGTTTGCTTAAATTCCATTATTGGGCTTTAGTAATTATGTATAATTACCGTTAATTTTACGAGGTGTTACATTCTTCCCTCATAAGAGAATTTCATCCTCGAAATTCTCCCAAGGTTTGAATCATGTAACATAGCGTGCAACCATTCTAAACTATTATAATGACCCAACTTTTCGATCCTCGAATGTCGACACTAAATACATCATATTATTCGTATGCCGAAGACCTAAGTGTCCGAAAGACATAATGCTAGGGTAAAATAAAAAATAGAATAGAATAAGAAAGAGAGAACACAACATTATAATCTCACAAAAGACGGTAATATATAATATCAAAGGAACATTGCAAAGGGTTACTCCAAATACAGAAATTTCAGAGTTACCAAAACCTAAGTACTATCATTAGCCTGGATAGTTATAACTGCCTATCCTTACAATGCTGATATATACAATATAGAAATGCAGCGGAAATAATAATACTACGATAGGTAATCATCCAACTTCTCTCCATAAGCTCTAAAATGTCCAAAGCTAGATCTGAAAATATACATGGGCTGACTCGAGCATTATAAGAAAATAACACCTGGATTAGTTTGGTAAACTAGCATGAGAAACTCAAGAAATATGTAACAAGTAACAAAAACCATTGAGACCGTAAGGATTATTGTAACGATTTTCCCTCAAATTAAACCAACCATCCAATGAGTGAATATATTGGTATAATAGATAATGTCTAGCATGTAGAACATATATCCTAAAATAGCTGCTGTGCGTATGACACAACAATAATAGGTATACGATCAATACCGCTAAGGTAGTTCACATGATGGATTTTCCCACGGAGATGCTTCCAATAATCTGAAGTGGATACCTATGAAAAGGACTAGAAACTATCTTCCTAGCGTCATATATCTCTAGATAAAATATGCCATAAGGTAAACACAACTGGCCCATCGCAAAAACATAGTATGAACCGAGTGGAATAAAGTACCAACAACTCCCAACTAGCATCATCTATAAGAATATCTAGATAATGGAGTTGATATACCCTTAAAGGTTAGCTAAACCCGAGATTGTGCATTCCACTCTGTGTGTAGCCATTCCAGATGTCGAGGTCATGTTCGGCATCTCTCACACGAATCTTCATCACTCAAACAAAACACGAATCCCCAAATGAATTCCATCATCTCGAACAGATCACAAATCGCTACATGGATTCGTGCATCTTGAATAGATCTTGAATATCCACATAGATTCTCGCTTAATTCTTCCGATGAATTCTAACGCTTTCCTCTCCCTTGGAATACTCCTCAAGATAGATAGTTCCATACGATAGCATCGTTTGAAATGTTAACGCTGACCTCTCCCTCGGACTTAACCTTAGGATTGACAGTCCAACTCTATAACATTTCTCTTAACAACCGCTCCCAGACATAGATACTAAAGTGGTATTCAAAAAGTAAAAAATTACCGATCTCGGTCACTTCAAAACCAATTCGATGAATTTCCGATAAACACAATTCCGGTTCTTTCAAAAGTAAGTAAAATCTAAAGACATTTCATACCGATGCTTCTCCTATAGGGTTCTCATTGGATGAAATCATAAAGCTTTTCGATACTTCTTAAGTCAATAATAGGTCAATTTCGATAGTCGATTAATCGACTACCTAGTAAAAAATAACTGCTTATACAAATCAATATTCGTATACTTAACTCGTTTCCAACATTCCAACTTAACTATTCCTCATCCAAGAGTGAAGCCAGGTAAGTTAGAGCACTGGTTGCATCAAAGCCTTGCTTAGACACTTCATTCTTGAATCTCACAAATTGATAAGTTTACCTTGTCAGCTTTTAGTGTTAAGTATAGTATTAAAGATTTCCATAAACAAGTAAGAAATCAACACTATTAACACGTTTCTGACATTTTCCTACTTACTATTCCTTGGTCAAGAGGGAAGCTGGTAGGCTAGAGCTCTATTGCTCTATCCCCACTCGAACATCAATCTTAACTCTCATAAATAGATAAGCCTTACTTCGTCCGCTTTAGGTGTTAAGCATAGTTAATTACTTTTCAAACAAGTAATTAAACAATTAACCATTTGGCCATTCAAAAATTCTAACCCCTTTCTAAATCTTTTGTTTATACTTTTAAAACCCCTTTTAAAATGATTTATATGTATAGTAATTTATTTACCAAAACTTCATATTTAAATATACAAGTCAAAGGTTATTTTATTACATAAGATATAAAATAGTCAACACATTTTATAAAATCTATATATGCTTAAAAATGCTTTTAAAATATTTTATAATCCTTAAATATTTTTTAAAATATTTATCCAAAATATTACTTGAAATTAACAAATTTATAATTTCCTTAAAAACTTAATAAAAACAAGTTTTTATTATAAAATCCTCTTCATTAAAAATTCACACTTAATTCTTAAAAATTCATAAATATCTCAAATCACTTTTGAAATACTCTAATATGAGTTAGTAAACACTTGTAAAAAGAATGAAACAAAATACTTAATTTTAAATATCTTTTCAAACCTTTAAAGTCCAAAAGTCAAGGCTAAACAATGCAGTTTTGCACAAGTGAGGTTTTGGCTACTTTTCGAGATGTTACATAACTTTTTATTATCCAAACTTTTTAATAGTAATAAACATACATATAAAATGTTATAAATATGACAAGAAACCCCTAAGGACCTCTCTATAAAGTTCTATAGAAATTGCCAAAAATAGGGCAATTCAGAAGCGCATCCATAGCGACTATCACTATAAGTGAACTTTCAAATTTGAGTCCGATCTAAACCGAAGTCCATCTATAACCTACTTGCTTTGTTTCAAGGTCTTGTCACAAGTCATACAAGTCCTTTCAAGTCCATAAATATGGATCACATATGCATCTTGTTTTCGAAACAAGAATCAAACCAATTTTTTCTACAATGTCAATAATAATTCAACAACTTAAACACAATAAAAAAACAACACACACACACACACACATATATATATATATATATATATATATATATTCCATTAAAGAGGTATGTTAACTCACCTTTAACCCAACAACAACCAAGATCCAAGCTAACAAAGTCTAAACACAACTCTACAACACCTTCTTCCTCCTCCTCCTCCTTGCTTTGCACTTGCCTTTGCTTCCTCCAAACCCCCTTCTATCTCATGGCCTCCTACTCCATGGGGATAATGGCTTTGCTTCTTTGACTTCTAACTAGATGGAAGGTGTTATAATATTCCCCCAAGACTTCACTCCAAATTTGAGTTGATTTGGATAAGATTTGCAAAATTTTCCTTTAGAACATAAGAGAAGAAGAAGACATGAAAGTAGCTTGCTTTAAGCTTTGTGAATTTGTGATTTATATTCTATGGTATGCCACTCCTTATATAGGCACAAGAATAGTGCTCTTTAAGCTTGCCTTCACCCCCCTCCATGTCATGGAAGACTTACCTCCCATCACTTCTTCTTTATGCTAATTACACTTATACCCTTCTCATGATATTATTTTTTTATCCTAATGGGAGCTTATAGAATGTTCCATGCTTTATGAAGAGATGAGTGTGTTAGTTAGTTTCTAATATATTAATTTGATCATTAGACAAGTGCACAAGAGTTCAAACAACTTATGTCGATCGAAAAGTTGTTTACTGATAAACCGATTTTCGATCACATTATCGATTTTTCTTCGAAGAATATATTTTTGTAAACAATTTTAAAAACAAGTTTCTTATAATTATTCATTAATTAAATGATATCTAACAGGATTATAAAATCATATTTACAACACTTAATTATATTTCAAAATGTTACGATATTCGAAGACGAAGTGTTCGAATTTCCGGGTCGCTACAACTATCCAACCAATTAGTGTGCAACCAATTTTGCAGCCAAATATATACAAGTGCACAGTGTATCACAACATAGAAGATATGCATGCTGAAGAATTCAATATCAGTGCCTCCTATATGAATGCATTATTTAAGAAACATTTTAAAAATATGATGCAAACAACCTAGATATATTGGTAGTTCTATTGTATGCAAGTTTTCAAAAATAAAAAATCCTTGTTTTCCCCCAACAACTTCTTCATTTCTATGAATAGGAGTATGGTTCAACCAATTTTGCATCTAATCCCTACCATCCATAATCTAACACATCAAGTTTTAGTTTCCTTGACCTATACCCTTATGCTAGAAAATGAATTTAGATGGAGGATTTTACATTTCCACCTTCTTTTTGGATACCAATTCCATTGTGTCTTGGAACTTTCCCTTTTTCCCTAAAATCTTTTCCAGTTTTTCCAAGTATAATACGCATAAGGAGGTTTATTTTTGGAATTTCAAAATGGAATTACTTAAAAAAATGAGTTTCGTTTACTTTCATCAAGGTATGGAAATAGAAATATTAGGGCTAAAACAGATTTTTCTCTTGTTACTATCTGTGCCTCACATACTGCCACCCTTACTGCATGGAAAACTTCACATTAACTAACACGTCAACCTTCCCTACGCTAAGCACATGACCTTTGAAAATCAGAAATTCTCTTATTTTCCAAAAAACATTTTCCCCTTCCAATCAGTGAAATGGTTTGAAAAATCAAACTCCCAAAAGCAATTAAACACCATTTTTTCTCAAAAAAATTTGAATTTTTTTTAAAAAGCATTTGAACCCAACATCTTTTATAAAAGATCAAGCCACATCTTAATGTAATCGGGATTCAGTTAATGAGTTAATGCATATAATTGATCCAAGCGTTACACAGTAAATCCTAGATTTGAAAACCTTTCCACCTATTTCGAAATGACAACACACAAGCCTGTTTATAAATTTTACCTTTTAAGGCACATGGATAATGACTCGTGGTTTCGCAACTACATTTCTCTGTCGTTTGCTCGCTAAAATTTATTTTGTAAACTTCCAGTCTTACTCTACATTTATCGTTAGTTAAGTGTCCATATGAGATTTCGATATTTATACTATTTTTTCTTAAATACATATAGTGGTTAACATATCTAGAAATACCAACACATTAAATAAATAGGATCACATATCATAATATATTATACACATCTCTTATACAAAGAGACAACTAACGGTTACATGCCAAATAATCCACAGAAAAGGAACAAATGCTTGAAGAAAAATAACAACTGCTAAATACTGTCTGTGAGCTAGAGGTTGGTCCTGATCTGCAGTAGGAGCTTGAGCCATTGCCATGATCCCTGAATGGTCATACAATGTCAGCTATGCATCTAACCTCGTGGCTCTGATGTTGCTGCTTTGCTTGTATCTCTCATAGCTCAACCTCGATCTAGAGCAGAGAGTCTCAGATCGCTACAAGCTCAGGGCTCTGTAACCCTGCAACACCCTACCCTTGCTCCTGCGCATGCTACTCCTTCTCCTCGGTCTCCGGTGCTGCTACCTCAGCCGGCGCCTCCACGATCCCCATCGTCCTTATGGAGGTCCTATTAAATGGAGCAAAGGCCTTTTTTGGACTTGTTCTCCATGAAGGCTCACTCTGTATCTTCTAAAGACACTAATTAAAAGCAGACAATACAGAATGCAGCTTTACGGAGTCCTTACTCTTGGCTCCACATGGTTTCTCATGATTGTTCGATCCCAGTTCACTACCATCACACCCATGATCGCGTAGGTGGCCATTTGCATCAGCAGATAAATCTGATCCAAATTGCCCATCTTAGAGATAATGTTCTACGGAATGATGTAAACTACGTGGTGGGCTGTGGGCCGCAAGTGGTCTGGTCTCCACACACCAACTTCTTGGTGAAAGATCCATTGCATAATCTCCGGATCAGTGGTCTTTATGTCCTCCAAATCCGCTATTTCAATGGCTATACCCAAAATATCTCCAAATCATCGTTCGTCAGAGTAACTTCTACCCCTTTCACCTCTGATGTGATATGACTGATGTCTTCCACAAACTCGTATTCTAGATTAGCATCAAACAGCCACATCCAACGCGGGTAGCACTCTCGCTCAAAAGTGTTGTGGCTCTGGACTGGTGCTAGTCCTGAGGTCATGAACAGATCCCCTAGCCTATAGGTGGTGAAGTTCTCGAATTTCATCGGTCGTCCTTGAAGAAACGCGAAATTCGCCAAGGCTTCATAAGTGGAGATTTTTTGGTCTTTATGTCAAGCTTGGTAATTTCTTGGGTTGTGAGATTTGAGTAGCGCGAGGATGTGCTGGAGGCTCACGTTGGTGCCATGGACTAAGTTGTCGGGGTGGGGAGTTTGGGGTTTAGATCTATTTAAGGGGGCGGTTGGATTTGGAAGCGCTTAGCACCTTTGGGCTTTGGTAGGAGGCAATCGCGGCTGGCTTGAATAGGAGGGAGAACTCATGAGTTTTTGGCGACGAGTGAGGAGAGATTGGAGGAGGAAGGGTGAGTAAGACGAGAGGAACAAGAGGAATGGAGGGATGGTGCTTGACGTGGCTATATGTCGCGTTCAAGGTTAGTATTGCGCTCAAATCCCGCTCTAGGGTTAACCGGTCGACCGCTTTCGGTCGACCGCCAAAATCTATGTTGTCGACCGATTGCCCATTTTCGGGCCAAGGTTGAACTTGGACCCAATTCAGGTTGAGCTAAATTTATTTATAATATTGTTTCGTTCTGGCTTTGCGTTTTTCAATCCGATACGATCTGCATTATTCCAAAAAATCCCTGTATACTACATGACGGCGCCTTAACCTACCATCTAGTTCGTCGGGTTCCCTTCTTCCTTCATTTACCACTTTTTCGCCTTACTCAATTTCACAGTACACCTGCTTTCTTCCAAGACCATCAATCTTTTTTTATATCTCGAAGATATTTCAACTATTATTCTCCATATTTTCCTCATACGGAAATATTCTTCTATCTTCATTATCGGGCATTATTACACTTCCTTGCTCTTTACCCCATTTAAATCAAGTACCATTTCCATTTATCCACCCCTTAGAGAATTTTTTTAAAAAACTTTCATACTTACAAGAATAGAAAAAATCATCGAGCCAAACATTCTGAAAAATGGAAAATCTTTTTTCCCAAAAACCTTTAAATCGAAAACTTTTGACTTAATCAATTTTAAACTAAGGATTTCCAAATTTCATTGCTTTTTTCAAAACAACAACTTCCCAATAATTTTTTTTGGAAAACCATTCAAACCGTTGCAAGAAATTTTCAAAAATCTTTTTGTTAAATTCTTTCACATGGGGTCGGACTTAGAAATGGACTTTAATTCTCCTTTCTTTTGGACTTTTCTTCCTTTCCCTTTACACTTAATCTCTACTTATTAAGAGTATATATTAAAAATCTGACTATCCTCTTGTAGTGATTAATGCAAACTTACGGGAATTTGTTCAATCCTTTTTCACATCTTACTTCCGGATGGTTGCAATATATAGGTTCTCACTTTCCATTTGTCTGGATGAATTATACATCTTCAATTGGTAATCCATCGAAATCCACCATCATAAGGCATTCTTGGCCCAACAAAGGAGTCAAGTACCATCCAGCCTTCGGGATCCTTTTATATGTTGTGCTCATGCTCTTCTCGGTCCACTCCTTATAGTAGGACCTCCACCCAGTAGGGTATTCGGGGTAGCACATAAATTTTACTCTCTATTGTTCCAACTCATAGTTGCCTCATCCATCTTTTCTGATATATGGTCGCAACTACTTCTATAGTCAAAATTCATAGAGTTTGGCGTATGATACACACACACATACACAAATACATATAACTATAGGTAAAAGTCCAAATACGTTCCCACAACGTATCCAAATCTCTATAATCGACTAACCTACGCTCTAATACCAAATGTAACAACCCTTTCCAATGGGTCCTATGGTTGGAAACATCCCACATCTGTAATATGTAGAAGAAACTACTGGTAACCTCTAGGTGAATGACATACTTTTGTTGCGTAACCTATTGACCTCACATCCCAACCCATTCTAAACCAAACCAATTATCATAGGCCTAAATATTGGGCTAGGCCAACTAATTCACGCTCGTCCTAAACCTATCATTGAGACTGTATAATTTCCTAAAACGAAGATTATATCGCCTTCTAAGTTTATTTATTAGTATTTAATTCACATATCTGCTGCGAACCTATTCCTATTTCATACGCTTATTTACTATATTCATCACTTCCTTCTATGTCCTATAAATGTCTATTTTCCGTAATATATGTTCATTATTATTAAAATTGTTCAATCACTAATGACATTTATATATCCATTTCAAATTCAACCTATTATGCGTATTTTTTTTCTCCATAAATGCCTTAATTAGTCCCATTAGACACATTTATGTCCCTATTTAATTTCTGTAACTCCCTATTTACTGCACATTTATTGTCATACTAAATTTTTAATCATTATTCACAATTTTAGAGTCACTATCACTTTTCTATTTCAACCTCTTAGTCCTATGATTTACTACACTATCAATAACTAGTTGTCCTAATTATAACTAATACAAATACCGATGTATATTCCACTTTATTTGTTACCCTATATATATTTATATGTATATTTTTAATCGGTAGGCACGGTTTTACATGTACACACACACATATATAATATATATATATATATATTCCTAGCATACTAATTCTTACGCTTAGGAATTCCAGAACATACACTTATATGTACATTATGTAGATATTATTCATTTCCATATTTTAATATATTAGAGTTATCCTTCCCAAGAAGGATTACAGTTATAAATTTCCATAATTTACCAAAAAGTGAGACTTTTGCTCTGTTTTAAATTACAAGGAATTATCTCATTTCATTTATTGAAATAGACAATGCAAACTAGAGAGTAGAACATCCGTACTTTACACATCTCTTTCATTTTCGATATATTCCTTATTATTTCAAACGATGCACTTTTTATACATAGTTGTGGGGTTAGATAATTTACGGACATTACATGGAAATAAATACAACTAAAATGTACCCACAACGCTCTCAATAAATTGAAACATAGAAACTCACATTCTAAGTCAAATTAAGGCAATCTAAATTAGTACTAACAATTTACAATCCAATTATCCTAAATCTGGAATAGATCTTCAATCTTATCAATATTCTGATTTAACAAATTTAGGGACCGATTTCTAAATTTCCAGATTAGGATGTAAATATGTGACAGCCTGCACCCTAGTAGGCCTGAATTTTTGCCTAAATCGAAAACCCAAGTCCACCGAAGTATGGATCGTTGGTTTGGTATCTTACAAACAAACAAATAAACGCATATCAGAGCACTATCGATAAAACTCATAGCGGAATAGTAAAGTATAATTTAAACAGTACTGACCAAGACTGACACTTCTAATACCTAGCGTCCTTGTTAGTGCCGAGCATGCATAAGGAAAAATGTCCTTCCACCATTCTCGTCTTGCACCAGTATCTATCCCTCTAAAGCTATCCTGTGGGTTGTAATGAGGAGGGGTCAGAACAACGTTCTAGTGACCAGTAAATTACACACTTTATACATAACATTAGTTTATGCCAATTATCTTCCATCACCTGTTATGTCTTTTATTTTACTTAGTCGTCTTGATTCGACGTTCGCGTACGATACACCCCATCAACTAGAAGTAGACCATACCTACATACTTATATATATATATATATATATGTGTGTGTGTGTAAGTACCACAGTCCCCCTTTAGACCAAGATACTATCCCCGCTAGTATCCATAACCTAGCACCCTGTCAGGATCCATCATCAACGCAGTATCACGTCGTCATCGTTGTGTACCAAGGAACTCCCTTAGTGACTTGTAATGCATCACAATAGTTTAGCCATATTCTATGTCGTGTTGGGGATTTACTAACTTGTCTGCCTCATATTGTGGACTTGGCTCCTCGGACTATAGAGGACTCAACTCCTTGGACTATAGAGGACTCAACTACTCAAACTATAGAGGACTTAGCTCCTTAGACTATCCTATTCGTTTCGAAAGACCTCTCTAAGGGTTATCTAGCCTTACCCCTAACAAATAAACTATCAAACAACTATGGTGGTGCATGACCTAAACGTGACCTACACTAGTAGGAGGTGTAGCCTGTTTAGGTGTAACCGTCGTCTTTCCTGTTGACTGCTTAGAACCGATGACATTCTTGACCTATGTACAACTCCTACTCCCTAATATGATACCTACACACTAACATAGCGCCGATTCTTGCTCATCGTCCCATTTAGATTGCCTAATGCAATCAAAGCAATAACCCTCCTAAAAGATTGAAGCAGATCCTACTAGGGTATTCCTTTACATATATTCAAGCGTATATAATTCCACGGGTCCTAGAATTGAATATGTCTCACATCAGTATAATCTATACACAATTAGTAATAGCCACTTGCGGTGGGCGTACTTCTGTTGTGTAACACTACTAACCTCGCATTCCAACCCATTCTAATGACTATGTCATTCTTATTCATCTAAGTTATTTACTAACTTTCATAATTCACACTCTTCATAAATGCATACTTGAGACTATGTATATATATATATATGTATATATATATATATGTGTGTATATATATTCATATTCATTTAATTATTATGCCTCCAATATTGTATTGTTCAAAATATTTCTTTACTTGCTCATGCATTTACATGCGTTACCTCATAATCAATTTAATGTTATTTATCGCTTTCTTTTTAAAAGCTCTAAATATTTTTTCCCGTTTACTACTCTTTTCTCACTATTTAATTTATATCTCTATTCCCTTTTTTTAACCTTTATTTCTCTCCCTTGTTTAGTGGACTTTCCATACCCTTTTATTTTAAATTATTACTTGCATAACTTTTCATCATTATTATTTAATTTCCATCTTGTTTATATTAAATACATATTAATTTTTCTCTTAGACTGTTATTATTATCACATTTACAATTTTTTAATTAACCCTTAAGGATTTATGTATTTTAATACATTGGAATTACATCTATCTCAAAAGGAAAGGCTAACACTGTAAATTTCTATTTCTTATCCAAAAGCAGAATTTGTGTTGCGTTTGGAATTACAAGGAATTATCTTTTTTCATAGTTATTGAAATAGACAGTACAAAATATGGTAAATATCCCTATTTTATACATCTCTTTCTTTCAGTTGTATTCATTATTATTTCAACTAATGCACTTTTATTTATGAACTTGATCATCTATAGAAATTTACATTATAACCACTTACACTTCGATAAATTAAGATACTATTTAAATCCCTATAACTTTTATTTTGATAACTCTAATTTACATTTTACTTGCATAAGTCATTTAAATCTACAAATCTGGAACTACACATATTTTATCAAATTCAGGGACTACTACTACCTAATACTTTCCAGATTCACATACATGCAATATATAATTCAAGTTATCAATTGCAGAATATGTAGGCAGGGTTTATAAATTCATTACACGTATACAATTTTAGCCTACAACTCCAATTTACACTTTAGGCATACAGGAATAGATTTACAATGATATAAATACAATATTATATAAAAATATATAATTTTCCACTCACCTTTTTAGCCTTCCAAATTTCCTGATCTAATCCCTGTTATTTATTTTGACTCCCTGTTTCTCCCTATTTGAATACATATACCATAAGCAAACATACACTTATCAGACATCTAGATCAGAGAAGAGATTTGGATTTAAGTTAGATTTCAGATCCGGATTTATAATTTACCTTGGCTTTGACGATTTGTTTCGACCCTATTCTTCTTCTCAACCATCCTCTACTATTCTCCATTTATATATACATATGTAAACTATAACTATTTTTAAGAATTAAGAATTTTGTGGAGAAGAGAAAATGGCAGAGCTCCGACATCGCTTTGGAAAATATGAGAAGAAAGTGACATGTTAGGTCTGTATTTATAGGATTTCATATCAATTCAAACCGTTGGATTAATTTTTTTCAATCCGAGCCATTCGGCTTCATCAAAATATCGCAATTCACGTCCCAATCGATCGACCGCCGCACCCCTAGATCGACCGCTAGTGGTCGACCAGCCTAACTTAAGGGTCGATTGGTCATAGTTAATTACCGTAATTGATTATCACACATTTGATTAGTTGATTTAATTCCTTTTAAAACCGATCGATACAATTTCTTTCCACTATTAACTTACTTAACTCTTAAGTAACGTTAACTATTAACTCTAATTGACAACAATTAATGTTAGTTAATTATTTTTATCTTAATTACATATATAATTATTTCCAATTTGAAAACTTCAAATGTCAATAAAAAAATTTGTTTGAACTTCGATTGAAAATTTTTATATATGAAAATTGATCTGAAAATCACCACGAACCCAATGGTACAAGTTTCGTAGCCAAATTCTGATGTTTGTAGAAATTCTATTTTCGACATTACTAATTATTAATAAATTTCTTTTTAATTGATTATCATTTAAATTATAGGGTGTTACATTCTTCCCTTAAAAGAATTTCGTCCTTGAAATACCTTAAGGATAGAATCACATAATATAGCGCACGACCATTTTAAACTATTCAACAAATTAGTATATAACCAATTTTGCAACCAATTATGTATAAATGCATGGTGTATCACTACATATATGATATGCATTTTAAGCAATACTAAATCGGCGCCTCCTATATGAATGCATCTTTTAAAACAATTTTGAAAATATGATGCAAACAACCCATATATACTGGCAATCTATATGTATGCAAGTTTTGGTAAACAAAATTATTGTAACAACCCACTCCTTATGTAGCGAAGCTATTGTCCCCAACTTAGACACCTCCGCCTCATGGGCTAAGCCAACCTATGGGGTTTTATTCCTCAAAAGGCCTCGTCGCAGTTCTAAGGAAAAGGATTTACTATATAAGCACACACTTCACATGCATTTTCCTCGATGTGGGACTTCATAATCTCCCCTCTTCAGAGCCCAATGTCCTTGTTGGCTTATGAACACCTCACCCAGGCGTTGTAGTCGACACATAAGCCATATTTCTGGTAGGTTACTGGCTTTAATACCACTATAACAGCTCGCTCCTTATGCAGCAAAGATATTGTCCCCAGCTTAGATACCTTTGCCTCATGGGCTAAGCCAAGGTGTGGGGTTTTGTTCCTCAAAAGGCCTCGTTGCAATTCTAATGAAAAGGCTTTACTATATAAGCACCCACTTCACAGGCATATTCCACAATGTGGGACTTATTCTTCCCGTTCCAACTAAGGGGTGTTGCAATTGTTAACTGGCTTTTTGACGAAGCAGATTTTCAACTAGAAGTAGAAGGACAAAATGACGATGAAATGATTCACGAACTTGGAAACAAGTCCAAATGAAAAAAAGTAAGGAATTCAACAAGTTTCAGGCAAAATAGGCCCATATGGATCACTCGTCACTAAGAAGACCTCTCGGTATCAAGAGATACTTCTTACACTTAACACCCTTCGAACTTCTTGTACTTGATGCACAACCTCTAGCAATCATCGTGAAGTACTTTCCTCAGAGAATAGATGAGCAACTTCAAGGATCTATAAGTAGAAAACAAAGGAAACATGATGAGATAAGCAGAATCAAGGAAATCGTCAGGAATGACTCAACATCCATGGAAAAGAGTTTGGAATACATCAAACCAAAGATAGGAGAGCAAAAAAATTAAAAATAAGTTCTCATCAATATAAACCACTCGGTATTGAGTGGAACCTCTCGGTACGAGTGCTTCATAATTGGAATTGTGCCTGCGTGCTCTCTCCTCCATCCGTGGGCTTGCATTTGGACTTTTAATAACCCAAGCCTGTAAACTTGTTGAGAATTTCCTCTATAAATACAGACCCCATGGATATTGGAAAATGACCTTTTTGCACTTCTTCTTCTTCTTCTTCTTCATCTTCTATTCCTCCTCTATTAAAGTTACCTAAGAAGCTACTATTTGATGTTCTAGGATTTAGATCAGTAATTTCCTTATACTGGTAACTTTCAAACCTCTAATAGAAAATATAAAGTGGACGTAGGTTGGAGATTACCGGACCACTATAAAAATTCTTGTCTCTTTACTTTTTGCATACATTTTTTACTAGATCTCTATATTTCTGTTGGGTTTTGGGTGTTGTACCATTTTTGGCGTCAACATTTCGGTGCTTTCATTGAAAAAGATCTTGATTTCTCAACCTAAAGCTTGGATATGAAGTTTAGGGAAAATGAAGAGGCTTAACACTAGATCTAAGATTGGAGGAAGTCAACCAGAGCATGGGGGCACCTAGGAGGTGTCCTCAAATTCTAATCATTCCGTCTACGTGACCAGAGAGGAGATGGAGGGAATGATGAAGGTAATGCAAGATGGAATAATAGGTCGACAACAGGAGATGCTAGATGAAATTTTCCAATGGTTAGGACAAAAAGGAATAACTGGAGCCATTGGAATCTAGACCTAAAGACTAGGAACTGATGGAGGGGCATCTGTAGTTGGAGCAGAGCAAGTTGGAACAATTCCCCAATGAACAGGACTTGTTGGTACCGATCCCAATCCTTTCGGTACTGAGAGGAATTTACCCTAGGCCAATGTCGGTTCAGGCTTAGAGCGAGCTAGGCTGTCGAGAATGGACGACGCTGGAGCTGGAAACACAAGTCAGATGGAAAATGCACAACAATCAAAGGAGTATGTACCATAGTTCCCTTACAGGAACTGGGGGAAAATAAGGCTAGAGGTGTGCATCAGAATGCAAACGCGCAGCCAGAGGAGTATGTGCCAGAGTTCCACCACAGAAGCGGGGGGTAGAATGCAACCATTGATCGAAGACCTTTGTTAGACGACAACAACCAGATAGTTGAATTAGTCAGAAGTACAGTGAGGGGTGGACCACTAGACTAGAGTTTGGAGGATATAAACATGAATCCATTCACCTTTAACATCCGAAATGCGAGGAATCTTCCCAATTTCATGCTTCTGACGTTGGAAATGCATGATGGGTAAACGGATCCAACATTTCATCTAATGAGATACATCCAGCATATGGAGGTGTTGGGCGCTTCTGAGGAAGTGATGGGATAGTGATTCCCGTTATATTTGATAGATTTAGTAGTGATGTTGTTCAAACAATTGGAGAATAGATCCATAAGCAAGTGGACCGAGTTAGTGAATAGGTTCTTGAGGAAGTTTAGAGTTCATATCTCTGGACCAAAGAGTGTGATGACGCTATCAAGCATAAACCAAAGGCTCGGAGAGACCTGAAGAAGCCATCTAACAAGATTTAACATGACAGCCACCATAGTCGATAAGCCGGATCCATCGATAATCCTGACGGCAGCAGTGTTTGGAGTCGCAAGCAAGATGAACTTCAAGCTTGCATTTGAATGGAATCCACTGATGTATCTCACTGACTTTTACCATGAAGCTAAGAGGTGTCTACGTTAAGAAGATGCCAAGGCTAATAATGTTATATTAATGTTGCGGATGACGGAGGACTATCTGGAGCAGGATATAGAAAAGACAAGAGGAGGCAAAAAGCCGATGATGACTTTGAAGGACCAAAATAAAAGAGGGGGGAATCGAAGTTCTCTCTTACACCGACCTAATCGAAATCCCAAAGAGGATATACTAACATACTAAGGGGAAAATCCTCTATCAGAGGCCAGCTAAGAGGAAACCCATGGATCGGGAGAGAAGGTCTGGAAAGTTTTTCCGTTTCACGAGCTAGATGGACAGAAAACAAATGAGTGTGGACACCATTTTGATTTGATAGAAGAATTGGTTTAAAGTAACCAGATGCAACAATACGTAAGGAACCGACCTGCGATGGTGCAGCCGGAGCAGATACCATCTGTAGCAAATGCATCAAGACACGACTAGGGATCTGGGTCGAGGATTGTAATCCCATGATTGAGATGGATAGGAGTCAGGTTCATTTCCCATGCTTTGCTTTTCATTTTGAATAGTTAAGACATAATAACCTCGGACCCCTTACACGTATATGAGACGCTCTAAGTCGGATGTCTAAGATGAATATCTAGGACATTTGCTTGCTTTCTTTGATTTGAATATTTGATTTTTGAAATCCACTTAAACGTGATGACTGATGTTGATCATGGTAGTCCCGTCTGGAGAGACAGGGCTGTGACCACAGGAAGTAAGTCGGCTTACTGGGGGTAAGTCGATGGAGTTGCTTGTCATCGAGTCCTCTTGCCGGAGAGCGAGCGGATTGGGTTCAGCAAGAATCTGGAGAGCTCAAAAGTAAGTCCCCTCACTGGAGAGTGAGCGGATGGACTTGCTTGTCATTGAGTCACCTCATCGAAGAGCGAGTGGATTGGCTCAACAAGGATCTGAAGAGATTGAACCCTAGTTTGGATGATTAAATGATCCGAAGAGATCAAACTTTAGATTGGACGAACTAAACAATCTGGAGAGATCGAACACTAGATTGGATGATTTAACTGTCCAAAAAGATCGAATCCTAGTTTGGATGATAAACGATTCGGTAAGATCAAACCTTGGAATAGACATCGACTGAAGATAAGGATTTGCACGCCTTATAATAAAATTAAAATAGATAAATCCCAGGTGAACACTTGATTATTTTGATAAATAATATGATAAACCCAGATGAAAATGGACTGATTATGATTTATGACTAACACTTAAGCAAAGGCTGGAGTTTTAAGCTATAATGGGTCTAGAACGACCTTTGGTTTGCGGGAGAATCCAAAGTAACTAGATGATTCACCACAACTTGGATCGATGTATAGCTGGAAAGCTTTAACTGCCAGAAGTCGACTACTGCTATGACTTGTTCTTAAGAAAAACACACCTTAGATTCATAAGGCATACTTTGTGGGGCAAGTGTTAACCGGCTTTTTGACTAAGCGGATTTTGAACTAGAAGTAGGACAAATGAAGACGAAATGATTCATGAGCTTGGAAACAAGTCCAGATGAACAGAAGGAAGGAATTCAACAAGTTTCAAGAAAAATGGGGCTAAATGCACCACTCGACACCAAGAGGACCTCTCGGTACCAAGAGGACCTCTCGGTACCAAGAGGTACTTCTTTCAATTACCACCCTTCAAACTCCTTATAATTGATGCACAATCTCTAGCAATCATCGTGAAGTACTTTCCTCAGGGAATAGATATGCAACTTCAAAGATCTATAAGAAGAAAGTAAAGGAAATAGGATGAGATAAGCAGAATGAAGGAAATTGTCAGGAATGACTCAACCTTCATGGAAAAGAGTTTGGAATACATCAAATCGGAGATAGGAGAGCAAAAAAAGTAAAAAAGAAAATTTCTCACCAATTCAAACCACTAAGCACGGAGAGGAACCTCTTAGTATCGAGTGGTCCACATTGGGAATTCGGCCTTCGTGCTCTCTCCTCCACTTATGGGCATACATTTGGACTTTGAACAACTCGAGCCTGTAGACCTGTAGAGCATTTCGTTTATAAATACTAACCCTATGGCTAATGGGAAAGGAAATTTTTGGCACTTCTACTTCTTCATCTCATATTCCTCCTCCATTGAAGTCACATAGGAAGCTACTATTTGTTGTTCTAGGATTTAAATAAGTAAATTCCTTGTACTGGTGACTCTCAAACCTCTAATAGAAAATATAAAGTGGATGTAGGCCGGAGATTGCCGAACCACTATAAAAATTCTTGTATCTCTTTAATTTTTGCATATATTTTCTGCTAGATCTCAATATTTCTACAGGTTTTTGGGTGTTGTGCCATTTTTGGCGTTAACAAAATCTCTGTTTTCACATCCAAATTTTCCAACACTTCTATGAATAGAAGTATAGTTCAACCAATTTTGCATCCAATCCCTACCATCCAAATGGCGTTAACAAACTATTCATTACTTCCATTATTACAGCCAATTATGAGATAAACTATGCACCTCCACACTATAGTGGGTAAGAAATATAAACAATGCATATTTTAGAATAACCCATTCACTTGGTGGAATAACTTTTCCACCCTCTATCTTGACTATACCAACGTCCTCTATGTGTGTTTTCCATCTTATTATCTCGTTTTACTATCTTCTTTTACTCCAAATCTCTTGATAATATCCTCAAATCTTGGTATTTGCTTTCTTTATCCTTGATCTTTCCTATGAGCATACTCTAGAACTTGTAGAATTGTACTTAGGTACCATTCATCTTTCCTTTGTGGGTTCTTCTTATAGCTTACACACATGTCTAATAAAACATTCCTAGGTTCTCACCAATATTCCTTACACTCTATGGGGATTTCTTATTGCTACTCTATGAGCAGTCATCGCTATCTTCATCCTAGCCTTATTTGTTTTCCCCATCTTACCTAGGCAGTCATCATTATCTACTCCATATAAAATTTTGGTTTGGTTTTCGACATTTTTTTTCAAAAACTAAAACTTCAAAATTATGAAGTTCTTTATCCCAAAACTTTTATCTTTAAAAGTATGACTCAGAAACTTTTTTAAAATTTGAAAATAACTTGGCATCCTAACTTTTAAAACTATAGTTTAGGAGTTTTGAATTATGCTTTATTCATTAAGTCTGAAAGAAAATGTTAGCAATTTAAATTTTAAAAAGTTCAGTTCGTTTTCCTTCAAATCAACTTTTCTTTTAAAGCCCTTTTTCTACAACAAGGATTTTTTACTTTTAGAATTTTTAACTCAACCAATTTATTAAGTTTTGCTTTTAAAAAGTTAATTCTTATACCAAACCGTTTCTTTAAAAATACACTTTACAATGTTTCCAAAACATCTTTTACAATTTTAAACAATAAAAACTGGAGTAGATAAGAACACTTCAATCCTTTTAATTTCCTATTGCTCATTCTATCTCAACTTCTAATCTTTAGCAGAGCCTCTAATATCGTGTGAGGGCGACATTTTAATAGATATGTGCAATCAATTCACACCACCATAGAAAATATCCATTTTCCCTTATCTTTCCTCTAATTAGATTTCTATTATTATTTTTAATATAATCTTCTAAAGTTATTTCTAATTACTAACATTGTTATATACTAATTTCCAATAATATTACTGCTATTTAACTGTCTTCAATCTAAACTGCTCTTATTTAAATTGCACTTCTCATTCAACTTTTCCTCTCAATTAATTGTCTTCTTATTGAACCATTACAGTGCGTTCGCTTACAGCTTTTATTTTTCGGATCTAATAATCTTTACCATATTATTTACTCCATTTAAAACTAGTACTACTTCTTATTGTCCACCTTTAAGAGGAATTTTACAACTTAAAAATTTTCATTTCAGAAAAATCAACGAGCTACACATACGCTTTATGCATTTTTTCAAAAGAAATAAATTTTTATTAAAACCCTATTTACTGAAATTTCCAATTTAACTAATTTTAGTTTCTAATAAAACTTTTTATTTCAAAAAAATGTAGATATTTTCTTTTTTTGAAAATTTAATATTTACTTTGTTTTCAGAAATAGGATTTTTCTACCGTTTGAACCAAAAAATGGCAGAAACACCTAAAAGTTTATGCAGAGAATAAAATATGAAGAAATTTAAATGAAAATGAGAAATAAATAAGACACAATCGTTTATAGTAGTTCGAAAAAGCTTGGCTTACATCCACTTTAAGATTTTATTGCTTATATCTGACTTGGAGGTAGAAGTTCCTAGGGGTCGGTACAACTCCGACATTTAAATTCTCAAAATTACAAAAATATAGAGCAAGGAAGAACTAGAGCCAAAATATCCTGAAAAATGAGCCTTTCCCTCCTATTTATAGAGGTATGGAGCCTACAATCTCGTATATAATATCTCCTCCAGGCCATTACTCAAGATTTAGAACAATTCTTCTACAAAAGTAGGTGCCACATCATCTGGAAGTAGGGGTTGGTATCGATCCATAAGTAGGGGTCGGTATCGATCCCTAAGATGGCCATATTGGCTGTCTCCAAGTCTTCATCTTGACTTGTCTTGTTGTTAGCTACGTGATTCCATAGTTGTTTGCACCAATATTAACTTGCTTCTGGGTCCAAACGATGGAGTTGTGGAAGAAAAAAGCCGCGGCTTCAAGTGTTCATGGAGATTGATGGAGAATTGCATTGGATCATCAAAACGACTTTGGAAATGGTCTCTTTGCATCATG
The DNA here is from genome assembly GCA_030737815.1 of Allium fistulosum. Classification (NCBI taxonomy): domain Eukaryota; kingdom Viridiplantae; phylum Streptophyta; class Magnoliopsida; order Asparagales; family Amaryllidaceae; genus Allium; species Allium fistulosum. The sequence goes on from CM060905.1 coordinate 160,910,005, forward strand.
TAAGACATGCAGGCGGAAGTTGGATTCCAATGGGGGAGAAAACAGGTTAGGTACCGACCCATAGGGTAGGGTCGATACCGACCCCTAACTTGGTAAAATTTGGGTGTGCCTTGACTTGAGTTGATCTTGTATTGGCCTTGTGACGTTTTTGTGTTTAGTTCCTAGACTCTTGGGCTATCACTCTAGGCTTCCTACCTTGATAACTCCAAGTTCAACTCGTCTAATCTGTCTGAATTTAGCCTGGTCAAAAGGCTGGATAACATCAACCTTCAAATACTTCATTTGAAAATCATTCTAAATATATTATTTACATATTTTCTCAAACTTTAATATTAAAATCATTCCAACTTCTATACTAAATTCTTTCATATGGGGCTTGACACGGAGTGGATTTTTATTTGTCCCTTCATTTGGACTTATTTTCTTTGTTTCTACTTATTTTCTGACTTAACTTCTCCTAGAATATTAAAATCCGGTTATCATCATGGAGTGACTGCTACACACCATCCTTCGAGAACTTAATTAATTCTTACTTTTGGATATCAACAACATATGGACTCTTATTTTCCCCTTTACTAGACCTACTGTACATCATCAATCATCAATCCTGCAGGGATGTGCAACCATTGGGCTTTCGGGGGCCCAACTAGAGAGTCACGTAGTATCCAACTTCAGGGATCTTCCATATGCTACACTCATGCTCTTCTTAAGTCAACGCCTTTCCGTATAGCCTGTTTCCCATGGGGTAACCGAGGTAGGTGTACATCTTCAACTTCATCCATTGTTCCGACTCATAATTGACTTATCCATCTTTCAGTGTATTGTTGCAACTATTACATAGTCGAAATTTATACGATTTGGTGTAAATATATTTATATTAATTAGCAAAATACAAATGCATTTTCTCAACCCTTCCTAATTTTTCAAGGTCGACTAACTTAAGCTCTAATACAAAATGTGATGACCCGCATCCAATGGGCCTGAATTTTCGCTAAATCGAAAACCCAAGTCCACTAATGTATGGATCGTTTGTTTGGTATCCTGCAAATAAACAAATAAATGCATATCACAGCACTAGCGATATAACTCACAGTGGAATAGTAAAGTAAAATAAATCATATAATACTGACCAGATTAACACTTCCAATAATTAGCATCCTTGTTAGTGCCGAGCATGCATAAGAAAACCTGTTCTTCCACCTTTCCCGCCTTGCACATGTTACCTGTCCCTCTATAGCTATCCTATGGGTTGTAATGAGGATGGGATCAGAACAACGTTCTGGTGACTAGTAAATTACACACTTTATATGTAACACTAGTTTATGCCATTTGTCTTCCATCACATGTTATGTCTTTTATTTTACTTAGTCGTCTTGACTCCACGTACGCATATGATACGCCAATCTATCCGAAGTAGATCATTACTACATATGTATATATATAAATATATAAGTACCACAGTCCTCCTTTGGACCAAAATACTATTCTTGCTAGTATCCATAATCTAGCACCCCTTTCAGGATCCATCATCTACGCAGTATCACATCCTCGTCGTCATGCATACCAAGGAACTCTCGCGGTGCCTATTAATGGCATCATAATAGTTTAGCTATATTCTATGTCGCTTAGGGGATTTACTTACTTGTCTGCTTCCTATTTTGGGCTCAGTTCCAAGGACTATAAAGGACTCAACTCCTCGGAATATAGAGGACTCAGCTCCTTGGACTAACCCCATCATTTTGAAAGACCTCTCTTAAGGGTTATCTAGCCTTGCCCCTAACAAAAAAACTAGCAAACAACTGTGGCAATGCATGACCTAAACGTGACCTACACTAGTAGAAGGTGTAGCCCGTTTAGGTGTAACCCTTGTCTTTCCCGATGACTGCTCAGGACTGATGACATTCTTGATCTATGTATAGCTCGTTCTCCTTAATATGGTACCAACACACCGACATAGCGTCGATTCTTGCTCGCCGTCCTATTTAGATTGCCTACTACAACCAAGGCATCCCTCTTAAAAGATTGAAGCAGAACTTACTGGGGTTTACCTTCACCTATATGCAAGCGTATATAATTCCACGGATCCTACAATTCGATATGTCCCACATCAATATAATGGATGCTCAACTTTTGGTAGCCCCCTGCGGTGGGAAGATTTCTATCGTGTAACATTACTGACCTCACATTCTAACTCATTCTAATGAGTATGTCATTCTTATCCATCTAAGTTACTTACTAACTTTAATAATTCACACCCATCATAAACACATACTTGAGGTTACGTATATATATTTGTATGTTTCTATATATATATATATGTGTATGTATGTATATGTATTCATACTCATTTAATTACTATGCCTCCAATGTTCTACTGTTCGTAATATTTCTATACTTGTTCATGCATTTACCTCTTATTCAATTTAATGTTATTTACTGCTTTCTTTTTAAAGGATTTAAATATCTTTTCATGTTTACTTCTCGTTGCTCACTATTTAATTTTTATCTATATTTCCTTTTTAACCTTTATTTCTCTCCCTTATTTAGTGGACTTTTCATACTCTTTTATTTCAAATGATTACTTACTTACCTTTTCATCGTTATTATTTAATTTGTCTTGCTTATATTACATATATATTAATTCTTCTCTTAGGCCATTATTATTATTATCAAATTTACAATTCTTTAATTAATCCTTAGGGATTTATACATTTTAATACATTAGAATTACATCTCTCCCAAAAGGAAAGGTTAACACTGTAAATTTCTAAGTCTTATCCATAAGAAGAATTTGTGTTGCGTTTGGAATTACAAGGAATTATCCTTTTCATATTTATTGAAATAGACAGTACAAAATACAGTAATTATCCCTATGTTATACATCTATTTCTTTTAGGTGTATTCCCTATTATTTCAAACGATACACTTTTATTTATGAACTTGATAATCAATAGAAATTTACATTGCCACCACCCACATTCCAATGAATTAAGATACTAGTTAAATCCCTACAATTTTTATTTTGATAACTCTAATTTACATTTTACTTGCATAAAATCTACAAATCTAGAATTATACATAATTTACCAATTTTAGGACCACCACTACCCAATACTTTCCAGATCCATATACATGTAATATATAATTTAATATATCAATTACAGAATATATAGGCAGGGTTTATAAATTCATTACACGTATACAAATTTAGCCTACAACTCCAATTTACAATTTAGGCATACAAGAATAGATTTACAAAGATATAAATATAATATTATACAAAAATATATAATTTTCCACTAAACTTTTTAGCTTTCCAAATCTCCAGATCTTATCCTCATTATTCAATTGACTTCCTTTTTCTCCCTATTTGAATACATATACTGCAAGTATACATATACTTATCAGAAATCTAGATAAGAGAAGAGATTTGGATTTAATTTAGATTTTAGATACAGATTTATAATTTACCTTGGCTTTGACAATTTTGATTCAACCATATTCTTCTTCTCAATCCTCTACCATTCTCCTTGTATATGCGTATGTAAGCTATATCTATTTTTAAGAATTAAGAATTTTGTAGAGAAGGTAAAATGGCAGAGCACCAATGTCACTCTACAAAACAATGAGAAGAAAGTGAGGGCTTAGGTCCATATTTATACGGGTTCGAATCAATGCCAGCCGTTGGGTCAATATATTGTAAATCCAGGTCGTTCGTCCATGTCAAAATGTCATAATTGAGGTCCCAAGTAGTCGATCGCGACCACCTATCGGTTGACCACTAGCAGACCGGCCTAAGTTAGGGGTCGACCGGTCATAGTTATTTACGTTAATTAATTATTGCATGTTTGATAATTCCTTTTAAAATCGATCGATAGAATTTCTATCCACTTCTAAGTTACTTAACGCTTAAGTAACATTAACTATCAGTTAACTCTAGCTGACGATAATTAACATTAGTTAATTTTTTATTACCTCAATTACATATATAATTATTTCCGATTTGAAAACTTCAAACATCAATAACTTTTTCGTTTTGAACTCTAATCGAAAAACTTTATATATAAAAACTGGTTAGAAAATCGCCATGAAACTAATAGTGCAAGTTTCATAGCCAAATTCTAACATTTAAAAAAATTCTATTTTTGGCATTACTAGTTATTAATAAATGTCTTTTTAATTAATTATAATTAAAATTACGGGGTGTTACATAATACCATTCCATTCCAATTACCCAACTTATAGACTATGTAGGCGATATTTCAATTGTATACTTTCTTTCTAAGCCTACAACTCAACATGTCTTGCATATGCATAATAATTAAATAAGACTAACGATATAAATTTCAATTTTATATATAAATCGTGTAATTTCCCATTCACCTTTCAAGCTTTCCAAAACTCCCAAATCTGAGTTCATCCCTTTAATTGACTCCTTTTCCTTTCCATTCCAAAAATATGTATTATAATAATTCGATTGTATTCAACTTGATTATCATTTATTTAATTAAACAAACCAAACTTAATTATGTAAGATTGAAAATCTAATAAATGAGGAATTGTGTATTGTATTTTTGGGATAAATTGTATTTTAGAAACTGGGTTTAAATTGAGTATTTGTGTAAATTAGAGTGTTATAATCTTTTTAAAGAGTAGAATAATGATTTATAAAGTTTTAGAACTTATTTATAAAATCAATAAGTTTAGCGAAGAGTTAAATCAATAAAAAAATTGTGTATTTTCTTTAATAAAGGAATTTAATATTGTGAAATAGGGATTGAGTGTGTAAGTTCTTGGGTAATTATGTTATAAATTGCGTTTGTGCTTTCTAAATAATAAGTAATCTTATTTAGAGAGAAAATGATAAATTTAGTTGCTAAAATGATTTATCGGTCTGTTTTCTTATTTTAGTAAATGCAAAATGTCTCATTTTCAATAATAAAAATAAACAGTTAATTGATTATTAAAATTTTGTTTTATTTTTTAATTATTAAGATTAAGTGATAAATTAATTTTAGAGTGTTCACATAAATTTTTTTATGTTTAAATCATTGAGAAAATATTGTTTTAAGTTGTTGAAAAATGAGATAATGGTTTAGTTCCTTGTTTGATTTAATTAAAAGAGGGTTTGGGCTTAGGCATGTATATTAGCCCGTTTATGGACTTAAGTGAATTTGAGTTTCTTTAAGTTGAGAAAAATTGCTTGTATGTTCATTTCATAACATATAGTAAGTTTCTCAAACTATCTTTCTCAAACTCAACCCTAGGTAGCAAAGCAAATCATCAAATTTAAATTCCAATAAATTGTGATAAAATCAAGGTAATCTCTCAATCCAAACTACACCTTATCTTTAATTCATTTATAGTATGTTTTCCTAGTTTTTTAGTTCTTTGTTTTTTTGTGTATTTGAGTTTTAAGGCAATTTGGAGTAGAAGAAGAGGAGTAGCAAGCATAGGAGGCTAAGGCAAGTTGCTAAAAGGCCAATAGTTGAATTAACATTCACACTATTTATTTCTAAAGTTAGATGCAAGTTGTTGTTGTGTTGTTGAATGAATTGATGTTGTACTGATCTCACATTGATTATGATATCTGCATATTTGGTTGCGCTACCACCGGTGGACCAATGGGGTACCACCGATGCATCGGTGGCCTGAACTTCTAGAGCTATTTCAGCTCCAGGTGAAGCCTCGGTTCGCCCATTTGTTCGTTCATTCGCCCGTTTGTTCCATATTATTATTGCATTGTTTTTTTCCTTATCCCGTGATGATTTTGATGCCATTCTTGGGTTTTGATTTATGAATTTGTGAATTCATCTTGGAGTTTATATTCCATAGAAATGTTCTATGGATATATGATATTACACACAAGTTTTATTGCATAATATCAACTTGAGTTTTCAAAATAATGATTTCCAAATCAAACCACTTTCACGTAATCTTTTCAAGTATAATTATGTTTTCCTTATAAGAATATTTGGAAGTATATAATATAAATAATTATGTTATATTATATACAGTTTGTAGATATAGTAGATGGTTTAAAAGTATGGTTTTTAAAGGAGAAGTATGAAAATAGACTTTAACGTATTGTATTTAGAAATCATTTATATGTGATGAATTTGATGTAATTGCTTTCTAAACTACGATATCTTCTTAATATATTATTATGTTTTCACTACAAGAAAACTGCGGTTTACCTACGCCAAAATGGCGTAGGCGCGGCGTAGGTAAATGCATTAACTACGTAACCCCTACGCCAACTTTGGCGTGGGTAAAACTTGCGTAGCTAATAAAATACCTACGCTCTACCTACGCCATCCGTTGGTTTGTTTCCTACGTCTTTCCTACGCCATAATTTTCTTACGCCTTCCCCACGCCATGTTGTACCTACGGTTTTGTTACGACATTTTTACTTCTTTAAGTGCTCACGTCTTTCCTACGTCATTTGTTTACCTACGTCTTCCCTACGCCCAGTTTTCCTACGCTTTCCCTACGTCATTCTTACATATTACGTTTCCTACGTCTTTTCAACGTCATTCATTTATCTACGGTTTACCTACGCCTGTGTTTTTAATGTTTTTCCTACGCCATGCATACGACTTTTTGCTGCATTAATATTTCATTTACCTACGCCTTCCCTACGTCTTTTCTGAAGCAATTTTGATATATTACCATTCTATTTCTTTTCACCACATTAAATAGAAACTAAAATCAACTTATTTTATATACACACACATTCCAACAAAAAGATTAACGTCAAACCATTCATCTTTAATTCAAAAAACAAATATCTCATTCATATTACAAAGTCAAACAATATTAATCAAGTTCCTACATGTTAAAATAATATGATAATATGTTCATGATACATGACATCATACAGATACCATTAAAAAGTTTTCAATACCCTCATTCCTCATGACGATCGTTCGGCTCTTCATCAAATCGCTGTCGAAGCATCTCGGTGAGTTGTTCATACTGCATCTTCAGCATTTGAATCTCCCCTTCTTGACGCTCCACATTTTCCTCTAGTTTGGCTCTAGTCTGTGCTTCTCCCTTATTAATGCTATAAGTAGCGTCTTTGTATTTCTGCATTTTATCAAATATTGCATCAATTTCTGCATTTTAAACTAATTAAAATAATGTTTTGTTGAAAGTTTAAATACTTACTCCAGGGATATTGCCATAATATGGCCTACGGTCCTTTCTTTTAGCTATAGCACCGGTAAGCTTGTCGAATACTTCTTCCTCGACATCATACGAAATTAATATGCCTTGACTTTTCAATTCTTCAATTCTAGCTTGATATTGTGCATGTATTTGTGATTTTCCAAATATAAGAACAAAAACATAAATACATATTTGAACTTGAGTCTCAACATGCTGTGGTAAAGATATTAAAGAATAGGTAAAAAAAATTATACATATTTGAGCAAAACATCCTGACAAAACCTACGGCATATTCCCATGGCATATTACATATTGTCATAACCATATTACTATACACTGCTTCACATATTGTCTGCACATACATCCCCTACCAAGTGCATTCACATACACGTTCATCACCATGCAAACTTCATCTTTTATTAACCCAGGTACAACTACATATCACTGTTTCAAGCAACTCCCTCAAACCATTCATTAACACTCATACCACCTCAACTGCCAAGGAAAGCAACAAACTAGAAAGGTTAAAATAGAACTTTTAGTCAACAATGTAGCATGGGAATCCCAACAAAAAAGACGAATAAATTCCAACAGTTAATGGAGTGTGATATTGAATATTTACCATTAGTAGTAGCAATTACTCTCCTACTCTGGTTAGTTTTAATCAAGATGGCACGGTGATGAATATGACATTTAAATTCATAAATCATCATCTAAAACAAACCATCACCTCATACAAGCAACTACAACTTACATAAACCATTACTACAAACAAGCAACTACAACTGCCATCGCCGCTGCATTTACCTATAGTTACTGCCATTCCATTGTTCAACTGCAACCCCACTTCAAAACTGCCACCTTGCTGCATCACTACATCCCATATCATATCACTTCACAAAAGAAACTACATGATCAACGTCATCACTTCATACAACCTGTCTCCTTCATTTCTTCCTAACCTCCTTAACCATTTCATGTATACAGGTCTAGTACTTGGGTATTATCATCTCATTTTTTACTTGCATAATATTCATCTCTGCTGACATCTCCTTCGTTGCTATAAACACACAAAGGTCGTCTTTTTTGTTTTTCGCATTAAGATGCATGCGCAGGTTCAAACACCGTTAACAACTGCCACACAGTCAACAACTTCTCACCTTTTGCCTTAACAACTGAACTCCATTTCCTTCACAAAACTGCCTTCTTCCTACATCAGATATCACTCACAGCAACCAAGCAACACTACTCACACTTAACCATATAATTCAGCATGACTTTTTGTTACTCAAAACTATTTACTCAATACATACCATCAAAACACTTATCCCGCCACCTAAAATTCGTATACACGTTACACAGACCCGAATGAATCAACCTGACAAGATCATCTTAACCTGAAAGCACCCATCAGCTAAATTCATTATATATAACCTAAATATTACAATACACAGACCACAAGTACCAATCAGCACGTTTCTCATCATCAAAGCAGAGATTAATCGCCTGGAAAGTGTATGGTCTGGCAGATGAGTACTTTATTCAGGTTTCCTTATATGACAGGCCCTTAAATGACCTTCTGCTTTCCAAAATGGCTTTCACCTTTTAAGTTTTATTTAATATAAACGTGAGTAGATGTGTAGAAAATGACTACAGTTTCCTTTTTCCTTCAAGTGGGGATAATATTTATGGTAATATATATTGTAAACCATCTTCATATTTCAACACTACTCACACTTAACCATCTCATAGACCACCCACCTCCATAACCACTGTCATACTTATAACCATTCAAGCTACAGCAAAACACATAAAACCAACAACAACAGTCTCTTCAACCAATACAACTTCACCACTCATCAACAACTTGCATATCTCCTGACCACTTCTTCACCTGACTCAGTATAAAATTGTATCATGATGACTCCAACACATATAAGAAAACATGACAGCTAAGGGTAAGTGGTCTGGATTTGGAAACAAAAATAATTGCATAGTTTGATAGAACTGATTTGCATTGACTAAAACTAAGGTATAAGAATCACTTACTGCAAATTCCATCGATGCTTCATCAATCCATCCACTAGTGGTAGATCCACTGTCCGAAGTGACCTTGTGAGTCCTACAATACACTTCCCAAGTAGTTGGCTCCCTATTAAGTTCATCGGTCTAGAAAATAAAGATAAAAATAGAGTAAATATGTGAAAGCTGGTGTAAATTAACGTTAAAACAAGATTTTAGAGATCAAACCAAATCGTTTCGATAATCCGCAAAGGATCTCGAACCACCACAATCGTTTGGCTATTTAGGCCCTAGTAAAAAATGAAGCTTCCCTAGTTAATAAAATTAAGGCCTGCACCTAGTTTTACGTAATAAAATTTGTTCCTGTACATTTCATTCCGGAACAAGAAAGCAAATCTCTAGCCCACACTTTAACATGCCCAAGCACCATTACGGAATCGAAATCAAAAGAAAAACAAAAACATGTACGCTCAATTTCTACCCTATTGAAATTGCAACGCGTTGGAGGCTGCAGCATGGGAGAGCGAAGCACGACATGGCCTGTAATGTGTTGGAATGGTTAAAACAAGTAGAATAAGTACTATTATACCATGAAGTTCCTCATGTTGACTGGGTACAAGCATGTGCTTTTTACGTAAGGGATGAAGCACTACGGTGGTTTAATTGGTATGCTACTAACGTGGACCATACTTATATTTGGCTAGTTATTCTGTATGAAATCAAATCAAGATTTGAACCGAACGAACTATGTAGAACATTAACATGAATATTTTGTTCCTTCTATTTCCTTCCAAATTTGCCATATAAATCATTTTGATTTCGATTTCAAACCACTTTGTCATAGTCGCATGAAATCTAAAGCAGTAAAAGGGCGACTCAATTTTAGAAAATTAGACAACTTAAAACAAGAAATTCGCATACCTAATTAGCAGTGGCAGTATAAAGAGACTGTAGCGAACTTCAAATCAGCAGTAGAAAATATCGCGTAGGAGGCAAGGATGAGCCGACGATGGCTGATGGAATAGCCGAGTATGCAACGATGATTATTTAGAAGGCTTTGATTTTTGAAACCCTAGTTTTTTTGGGTTCAAGCATCTCGTAGAAGTAGGTTTTTTTTATTCGGTAGAAACTGATTTTAGGAGAAGGAAGTATACGGTGAGTAATGAAAAAAAAATAAAAAATTTGCATGCGTAGGGACGGCGTGGGAAATTTTCTACGTCTTTCCTACGCCGCTGTGGAATTGCATAAAGTTAACAGAGGCGTGGAAATGGCGTAGGAGATTATCTACGCCTTTTCTACAGTATCATTTTACTGTAGACAATTTCCTACGCTTTACTTACGCCACGATTTTTTTTCTACATGTCGAATTTGGCGTAGGAGAAGCGTAGGAAATTTCCTTACGTCTTCCCTACGTCTTTACCTCTTTCTACCAGTTTCCTACGCCTACCCTACGTCCCGCCTTTTGGCGTAGGAAAGACGTCGGAAATTTTGCGTAGGAAAATGCAGTATTTTCTAGTAGTGTTTGTCTTTGTCTATATATGCCAATTCGGGATTCCTTTTGTGACTTTTGATGAATTTTTGTGTAAATTAATTTTCAAGCTAATTTTGCTTTTTCTATAAAATGAGAAATATACTTAACCAATATAGTAGCAACAAGTGGTTATGGGACATTAGTTATCACTTCATTATTTAATTATAGGACTTGTTTTCGTAGAGTATTTGGTAGTGGAATTTACAAACTAATAGTAAGTACTTTAGCAACACCAGTGGTTTTAGGACATGGGTTTAACTTTAATAATTACTATTAAAAGAGTATGTGACACCATGAGTTTAAATAGTAACTTGGGAATGCGAGTTAGTGTATAACTCATTATATTCGTTAGTGCATTCGTTAGCTTGACCTTGTAGGCTAGTTGTTTCGACCTAGTGGCTTAACATCGGAGGTTGCACCTCAAGTCTTGGTATTCGTTTTAGTTTCTAGCCCTATACCACTAAGCCAGTAGTTTGTACGGTAGTCTATAATTGATATCAGAATAATTGCATCATCCGTTAGTAGGCATGACACCTTAACAATGCAATATTAGGTTGAACATTTGTTATGGATATATGGTACCGTTGGACAGTAGGAGTTTAGCGGGCTAGACTCCTAGAGATTTTCTTATCAGTCTCCCCTTGGAAGAGAGCAATTCGCACTAAGAATATCCTATTGGTCGAATTATGTAGTATGGTGTTAGCGATCGCTTAAACTGCTAGTATGGTGTTAGCGACCGATTAAACTACTTATATGGTGCTAGTGACCAACCAAACTACTAGTGTAGTATTAGCGATCGACTGGAATATTAGTGTGGTGTTAGTAACCGACAAACTACTTGTATGGTGTTAGCGACCGACTAAACTGCTAGTATGGTGTTAGCGACCAACAAAATTGCTAGTGTTGATTTATGAGTATATTCGGTTATCCATTCCCGTGTGTCTTTTGTAGCACTTGTGTTCGGGTATGAATCCTTTTTTTTGTTTAGAAGATTTTGATATGTTAGCACCATATTTAAGATGATAGTCCATGAGAGACTTGATATGATTTTGTCACATGACGTTATTCATTTATGTTTTATGATTGTTCAAGAGGGGACCGTACCTCTATGTTTAGTCCACAAAGCGGACAATACCTTTGATAAGCAGTAAACTTATATGGATTTGTTTGGATAATTGATTTGAAGTTCTATGTATGAATTGCCATATTTGTATATGATAGTTTTCAATAGACTTGAGTATTATCGAGATTACTTGTATGTTAATTATTGTTAGTTATACTCTGTTGCTCTGATACCTGATCGATATCTGTATTATTGAGATCTTACCCTTTGATATTTTGAGATAATCTAATCTGGGTGTTATTTTATTATAATGCTCGGGTTAGACCGAGACATTTCAGGTTCAGGGACAGTGACCATGGTATCATGTGCGTGTTTGGAGTTTGAAGGGATTTTGCATTATGTAGCATTTTGTTATCTTGTCATTAGGCTTAGAGAGATTTTCATCTACTACCTCTTTAGTTAGTGTGTGTTCTTTGTATATGTATGTATAATTACGATATTTTGGATTTGGGTAATGATGATACTATGATGTATATTTTTGGTTAGTAAGCTTTGTACTCTATCTTGAGACTCACTTTTTATTATAGGATGTCTATCATATTTTATTCTGCTACGATGTGATTTTGTGTTTGTGAATATTTTTTATATATTGTTATATTATTATAATCCTACGTATGTGTTGCTTCATGCAAATATCGCATATGTCAATTTAGGTTAATTCAGATCATGGTAAGAATGACATATCGGTGTTGGCTCGACGGAAGATTTACATAAAGCCACTCCTAATAAAATTTATTCTTCGTATTACTAAACAACATTGCTACGTAATGTCCTTTAGTAGTACGTGTATTGTGGTGGGATGTTACATGTATAATAAGATGTATACATACCTATTAAAATTACAGATTTGAGAGGAGATTTGAATTAGGTGGAATATAGTTTATATTTATCAAAATTTACTTTTTTCCTCGGTATATATTCGATGCTTCTCTTCTTCTCTTCTATTTTTTGCCCTCCTCCAACTATATATATATATAATATTTTATAATTAATAGAAATAGTGGAGAATAGAAAATGATAGAGTTCCGCTATTTTGATCAGAAAATATGAGAAGAAAAGTGAGGTGTTAGGCCTGTATTTATAGACGCTCGAATCAATTATATCTGTTAGATTTAAATTAATTAAATCTGGGCCATTGGCTCAAGGTTCAACCATAGTCGCCACTGTCACAACCGGTCGACCGCTCCACTATAGGCGGTCCACCGCTTGAGGTCGACCGGCCTAAGGAGGGGGTCGACCGATGGGGTCCATGCAGTTAATATTATTTATTTCCTTTTAGATTCATATTTAATTATTTTCATTCTGAAAATTTAAATGCTAATAACTTCTTCCTTTGAACTCCGATCACAAAACTCCATATGAAAGTTGCTCAGAAAATCGCCATGAACACTATGGTGCAAGTTTCATAACAAAATTCCATCATTTGCTCAAATTCCATTTTTGAGCTTTTTAATTATTTATTAACTACCGTTAATTTTAGGGGTGTTACAAAGTCGCACGGTGTTAAAACTATAGCAAAAGGGGCTAGTGATAATTTCATTGATAAGAAGAATGATAATAACAAACATGTTCCTAATGGGAAGAAAGTGGAGCATAAGTGATGGAGGAAAGGCCTAGATTTGATGCTTATATGCATTTGAATGATATGCTGAAAACATCTACCTAGCGATACAGGCGGAATTGAAATTCAAGAGGCTCCAACCTAAGAAGAAAACGGAAGCTGACTTGAATTATGGAAATTATTGTCGCGTCTACAAAATGCATGGACATAAGATGAATAAATGTCATCACTTGCGTGACATCATCGAGTAGTACATTAGAAAGAAGAAGTTGCAAAGTTACGTCAAGGATTCTAATGGTGCTCCAATCTCCATATGTCAAACACCCGTGCAACCATCACATGGTGATGGCATAGAAGGCACCAACGTTAACTCTGGGAATGATTGCAGGATTGTTGTCAGCACCATAACTGGAGGACCGCATATAGCTGACAAGAGTTGGGACAAAATAGAGAGGTACGTCAAGTCATTGAAGAATGGCGAGGAGTTTGTATACAATATGGATGAGGGATGTGATGCTAAAGCTCCTCTATGGAATAATACTTAGATTACATATATGACCGGGACTTGCATGGGAAAAAAATACCCCCACACTGATCTGATGGTAGTCTTAGCAATTCTTGGACTAATGGAAGTCACCATATATTAGTGGATGGTGGAAGTTCTGTTAACATCCTGTTAAAGAGTGCCTTTGATAAAATGAGATTAACCATGAAGGATTTACCCCTTGTAACAAACCATCGTGTGGATTTACTAGAGAAGGAAAAATGCCTTAGGGTGGCTGTATTTATTTGTTGAGCTTAGGAGACCATCCCATGTCAAACATACGGAACCAAACTTTCATGTTGGTTGATGGTTTCTTACTGTATAATGCTTTCCTAGGACGTCCATCTCACTTTGACTTTAGAGTAGTACTGGCCCAATGGTGCCTGAAAATGAAATTCCAAGTAGTAAATAGAGTAGGTATCATCAAAGAAAAAAAAGAATGTAGAGAAGGCTCTCTACATTAAAACTCCAATGTGTAGCAATTACAGAACGATACCCTCTTGGTTTAACAAGTGATCCTTTGTAACACCCCTAATTTTTGATAAATTATTCAGGAAATTTAATTAGATAAATTAAATAGAATAATGTAAATGTTTAGGGATAAGGGGGTTGATATTTGAATAAATCCAATTAAGGTCATGCTTACTGAAATAAATAAATGGGCTTAAGAATGGTTTTAGGTTAATTAATTACATAAGGGTAGATTGGGTATTTGCCGCACATAACCCTTACCCTTATATATTTTCATTCCTACCATTTTCTTTCTCATTCACGTCATTTTGAAAAAAAACTAGAAAGGGGAGCCGGCCATTAAGAAAGAAGAATTCAATTAAAAGCTAGAGAATCAAGCTTAGGGGAAATAAATCTCAATCCAATCTCCTTGTCTTAATCAAGGTGAATAATAATTCCATCTCTATTTTTGTTCGAATCATATGCTTTCGGATTTAAAGGTAAATTCGTTTTTATGGTGAGTTGGATGATGATATGCTAGAACATTGATTTGTTTAATTTAAACAAGATTGTTTAAATGAGATTATACACGGTTTTAGGGTAAAACCGGTTTATATTGATGTTTAAATGCCATGGAAAAAATTTTGTTGTATGAAACATGATTTTGGAGTTGAGTTTTAATTTTGATAATTTTCCAAGCTATGGAAAGATTGTTATGAATTTTCAAAGGAAAATATAGTTATTTGGGTTTTAAAATTTATTTCAGAAAATATATTAAGAATTTGGGTCTGGAATTCACTTATACCCAAGTAATAGTTTAAGTGTAAACCAATGCTATCGAAAGGGGGACTTTCAATGATTTCGGATGGCTTACTTCCAATGGTTTCGAAAGGGGTACTTTCGACTGGTTTCGAAGCTATGCTTCTTAATGAATAAATATTGATACTTTAATACATTCGAATGGTTTCGAAAGAAAGGTTTTAAACTGTTTGAAAGGCAGGAGCACAATGTTTTGAAAATATATTTTTATGCTTTCGAAGGAGGGTATCCAAGGAAGTCGAAAGCAAGGTTTCGAAAGGTTTTGTAACCTAAACTCAATTTTTAAAAAGAGAAACCCATGGCTAAATTAAAGGAGTTTTTTTGTAACGGTTTTGAGAAGAAGCTTTCCTTGAAAAAAAAAATAGGTTAAAGGGATTAACCATGTTTTATATTAAACCCACAGGAGTGGTATTGTTATGTTATTATGTTTGCTTTTTCAAATATAAATATATTCACATTATAATGGACCCATAATTGCATTTTGGGGATAAAGGGTAGAAGACCCAGCTAGATTGAATCAGTAGTGAATACAATTTAAGTTAGCTTCTGAATGAGTAGAATTGCATCTAGGAGGTTAGGAAGACCAGAACATAGGATGCTAAAATATTAAAGAAAAATCTTGGTAGGGGCCAATCGGTTCTCAGTAAGCCCATGAAAACTGTGTATAGGAAAAGATATTGGCAGGGGCCAATAGGTTCATAGCTAGCTCATGAAAACTATGTATAAAGGAAGTTGTCAGAAAGACAGGTTCATAGTAAGCTCATGAAAACTATGATTTGATACTGGCAGGGGCCAGTTGGTTTGTAGTAAGCCTATGAAAACTATATATGGATTAAGATATTGACAGATGTCAATAGGTTCCTAGTCAGCCCATGAAAACTAGGGTAAGAAGAAAGGATATTGGGGTCACCAATAGGTTCCTAGTCAGCCCATGAAACTAAGGTAAGAAGGAAGGATACGGGGATCACCAATAGGTTCCTAGCCAACCCATGAAAATTAGGATAAGTGTAAAGATATTGGAGTTACCAATAGGTTCATAGTGATCGCATGAAAACTATGTAACTGGACAGGGAGTCCTTAGATATTTTACCAGTTATTAGTCAGCCCATGAAAACTAATAGGTTAATAGTAACAAGGTTTAAAATATTAGATTTCGGTCACGTTTCATCTTGGAATTTTTACACAAGTTATCTCGTATCGGGGGGATCTCGGATTGACAACTCAGGTCTTATAATGCATCTCAAGAATATCTCGGATGTACTTATGTATCTAAAATTGATGTGTCAAAAATTTATTTAACGGTTATAACTTTCTTAGTAAAAATAAAAATGGTAACATACTTGATTTACATGGAAATAGGAATATTTTTAGAAGAATAGTAGCTTGATTAGCTTAATTAATTTGGTAATGATTGAATAATATCCTTTTATTTGAACATAATAAAGAAATGAAACCTTTCGCTATGACTCATTAAGATAAAAAGTAAAGAATATGTTCAAGAAGTTGGTAAATTATAATTGGTTTAAGTAGTTTCTTTTGAATCAATATGAAAATAAAAAATATTATGGAAAATAAGAAAAATGTATAATTTCGGGTGAGATCTCGGATTGAGATTTTGATCCATATTTCAGGTGAGATTAGAATATGTCGGACGAGATGAGTGTCGAGGGAGATATGAAGGAGATTTGATCTCTCGTCTTATTTAAGTGTGAAAAGGAGATCTCGAAGGAGATCTCGGGCGATATATAGGAGATTTAAAACCATAAATAGTAATCCTAGAAACTATAAGTGAGACAGATAGTCAGAATGAATCGGGATGAGTAATCCAAAATTGATTCATTTGTTTTACATATCATCATATTATATTATTTTGAATTGTTTTAACAATTTTGGATGCAGGAGCACATTATATGGTTTTAAAAGGTTTTAAGATTTTAGTGAGGGAAAAACCCATTCCGCTAAGCGGCGTGGCCTCACTAGATATCTAAATGATTTGAGATGGTAGATTACTATTCATACCAAGCTTTATGTCTGATTTGAAGTTTATGTTTTACCCTTAAACTCTCGGATACTCAATTAATTTTGAGTAATTTGAGAGTTGAGGTTTTCAGGTACCTAATTCGACGATAAAGCTTCCGGAGACGTGCATGAGGCATGTTAGCCATTTAGAGTTTTCTTTTATTTGATTCGCTGTGTTGTTTGTAATGGCAAAGTTGTTAAATTGCCTATATATACTCTGATTATCCAAAGTGGCATCTTCATATGTCGCTCTTGACGTATGTTGTAATAAATATATTTTCTTTGAACGTGATTTGCAATTATGGGAATATGTAATGAATTGGAAATGTTTTGAAATGGATTGTGATTTTGTTTGATGTTTAGAAAATTTTCCATATTCATGTGTTTTTGTGTATTAATGAATCTAATACTGCCGTACTTAGTCGTTGAGGATTAATAAATATGGATGACTGCAGCATCAATAGCCTTTAGTTTTGGGCCTCCAAGTCGGGGGATGTTACAAGTTGGTATCAGAACATAGGTTTATGAAACTTTAAAAGAAAGTTAAACCTAAAAGATTTTTGAAACATAATTCCAATGAATTAGAAACATGATCGGGGTTTGGGTTAACGCTATAGCAACGTACTTGTATTTGATATATATATATATATATATATATATATAATTACATGTTCCCCTCTCTCTTAGACCATTCTTCCGTATCTTACTAAGGCTCGTATGCAGATTTATGAGAAAGAAGATATGGAAGTAGGAAACGGAAGAGGAAATCTAGGTGGAGGAAGCACCACAACTAACGGAAATGCTCGACCTAATAACAGAAGGAACCAAGGTCGACATGCTAATGCTAACTCAAATGCTGAAGCCAATGTTTGTGCTAGAAATCCACCAGTAGATGCGGGGATGATGTATCATCTGTTAGCCAATCTTTTGCAAGCCGGGGTTGATGGTAATGTTGGAGGAGCTAATCATGTGGTTCCAGTTGGGAATAACTATGCTAAGTTAAGCAGAAACTACACTAGTCTGGGTGGAAATCCATTTGTTGGAACGGAGGATGCGGTTGAAGTAGAGAATTGGCTATTACACTGTGAGAGGATTTTTAATGATCTAGGCTTGGAAGATGGGCAAAAGAGGAGGCTGGACTCTAGGCAGTTGCAAGGGGCAGCGCTTCACTGCTGGAGTAGTGTGACTACCGGAGTTCCGGAGGAAGAGCTAACATGGGCTGATTTTTGAAGGAGATTTGAGCAGAGGTTTCTAAGTCAGCGTTAATAAGGAAGTTCATGGATCTAGTTTAGGGAGAGATGTTAGTAATCGAGTACGCTGCTAAGTTTGATGAACTGTCTCGATATGGATATGCTAGTTGACACTAACATTAGAAGGAATGAGAGGTTCATTCGAGGACTGAAAGCTGAGCTTGCTAGAATTACTATGACCCATATCCAAAAACCTTGTAATGTGGTGGTGGAGATGGCCATTCTCCATGAAGAGATGCTTGTTGTTTCTGCCAGAGAGAAGCCAGTAGAATCCCAGGGTCCTCAAGGAAAGAAGAGGAAATTCTTTAAAAAGAAGGGAGCTCGGAAAGGGGATGCTGCTAAGAAGGTAAAGGCTGATTTATTTTGCTACAAATGTGACAAGAAGGGTCATTACGCAAATGTGTGTCGGTCAGGAAAGGGGAAGAAGGCTGCAGATAAAAAGAATGTGAAGTGCTTCAAATGTGATCAAGTTGGGCATTATAAGAACCAATGTCTAGAGCCAGTCAGGGCGGTCAAGGGGAAAGTTTTTGTTGTTGGATCAACTGCTAAGCCAACTGCAGCTGGTAAAGGAAAGACTATGATGGAGGGGTACGTTTTTGATTCAGAGTATGCCAATTAGGATACTATTTGATACCGGTGCATCACATTCATTTATATCTTAGTGTTTGATTGATAGATTATGCTTAGAACGTACATACCTTGTTACTTTTTAAAGGGTTGCGAATCCAATAGGAGGGTATGCAACTCTAGGGATGAGATGTGACTAGTTAGAACTTGATTTGTTAGGTCATATGTTTGCATGCAATTTGTATGCTTTCAATTTCGTAGATTTCGGAATCATTTTGGGTATGGATTGGTTGAGAAGGTATGGGGCCAGGATATTTTGCCAGGATGGAGAGATATCACTAAGACACCCTGATAGTCATAAGCGAATTATATTCTCAGTAGAGAATTCTGACCAGAGTATTTGTGCTTTGTTAAGTGCAATGGAAGTGGGAGAAGATCTAATTAGGTTCGAATAACAAGACAGTTTGTAGATGTCTTTGAGCTAGTCACAAGACTACCACCGAACTGAGCTGTTGAGTTACAGATAGATCTTGTTCCAGGAGCTGAACCTGTGAGTAGACCACCTAGTAGGATGACACCGATTGAGATGAAGGAATTGAAAGTGCAACCAGTGGATCTAGAAGGAAGGAATTTTATTAGACCAAGCAGTTCGCCTTGGGGAGCGGCCGCGGTATTCGTGAAGAAACCAGATGGGTGGTTGAGGATGTGTATCGACTATCGTAAGTTGAACGAAAGTAGGATAAATAATAAGTATCCTTTGCCGAGAATTGACGATCTGTTTGATCAGCTGAGTGGAGCCAGAGTGTTTTCCCAATTGGATTTGGCGATGGGTTTCCATCAGTTAAGAGTGGCAGAGGACATCATTCCTTTGACAGCATTTCGAACTAAGTATGGTTCGTAAGAGTGGTTAGTAATGCCATTCGGGTTGATGAATGCACCTGCTTTCTTCGTAGATTTGATGAACCGAGTCTTCCGAGAGTATTTGGATAGATTCGTGTTGGTGTTTATAGATGACATTTTGGTATACTCTAAGGATGAGAGGGAGCATGAAGATCATCTTAGAGTTGTGCTTGAGACGCTGAGGCAGAATTAGCTAAAGGCGAAGTTTTCCAAGTGTCATTTTTGGAAGAAAGAGGTTAAGTTTCTTGGTCACGTGGTTTCAAAGAAAGGGCTGTCAATCGATCCAGATAAGATCGAAGCTGTTAATAATTGGAAAAGACCAAAGACGGTGATCGAGATCAGAAATTTTCTTGGACTTGCTGGTTATTACCGAAGATTTATTAAGGATTTCTCGCGGATAGCATCACCTTTGACTAAGCTTACGAGGAAAGAGATGAAGATTGTTTGGTCTGACAAATGTGAGGAAGCATTCCTTAAGTTAAAGCATTGTTGACCAATGCATCAGTGTTATTAGTTCCAGATGGAAACCAAGGGTTGGTAGTATACACTGATGCACGCGGGACTGGATTGGGAGCAATGTTGATGTAGAGGGACAAAGTTATTACCTATGCATCTGGGCAGCTTAGACCGAATGTAGTGGGATATTCTACTCATGATTTGGAGTTGGCTGCAGTAATTTTTGCCTTAAAGATTTAGAGGCATTATCTCTTAGGAGAGAGATTTGAGTTATCACCGACCATAAGTCTTTAAGATATTTATTCTCTTAGAAGGAGTTGAATATGAGACAACAGAGGTGGCTGGAGTTTTTGGCTGCTTATGATTTCGGTATAGAATATACTCCAGGGAAAGGTAATAAAGTAGAAGATGCTCTTAGCAGAAGACATCAGAATGTGGTGTTGGCTATGTTGGAAGAATGGAAGGATTTAGAAGCTTTGGCCAGTTGTGGTGTGCAGTTAAGATCGACTGCTAGTTCTAGTCAGAGTACTGCCATGTTGTCCTGTTTAGAAGTTCGACCAGTGTTGATCGAATGAATTGCTTCTAAGCAGAAGGAGGATCCATTATTAGCCGAGAGGATTAGAAGGCTTGAGGTTGGAACTGAGATTGATGATTTGAAAGATTTTTGTCTTGACTAGAGAGGATATTAGAGAAAGAAGTGGTGATTATGTGTTCCAGATGTAGAGAACTTGAGGAAAGAAGTTCTTGGGGAATGTCATCGATCCAAGTTTACAATTCATCCTGGAGGGACCAAGGTGTATTGAGATATGAAGAGGAGCTTCTATTGGGAAGGCATGAAGAGGGATGTTGGCTTGTGGATTAGGCAGTGTGTAAACTGTCAACAAGTGAAAGCCGAACATTAGAAACTGAGTGGGTTGCTTCAGCCTCTAGAGATTCTAGTTTGGAAATGGGATTTGATATTCATGGATTTTATAGATGGGTTGCCAAGGTCAAGCAGAGGAAATGAGTGTATATAGGTTATTTTGGACAGGTTGACCAAGAGTGCCCATTTCATTCCAGTAAAGTCAACCAGGACGACACTTGTTTTGGCGAAGTTGTCCATGAAGAACATAGTTAGTGTAACGACCCACTTTTCCGTACAGTTTAAGCTGACAATAAACCACACATGTCCAACCCAAAATGAACGGAAAAGTGGATAGATAGGGAAAAAGAAAGAAGATGAGAAGATGAGAAGAAATTAAACAACATAGAATCCCACAGCGGAATGAATAATCTATAATATATAACAAATCTTTACACAAACACAAAACCGTGATATATGCATATACAAACATCAGTCAGAGTATACTAACTTATTCAGAATGGACAATTATAACAACCTATCATCACAGTTGCTGATAAATACAAAAATGAATGCGACGGAAAAATAACCATGTACGTGAATACGTCTCTGGGCCTCCAACTGGCCTCCTGAAGCTCCAAAAATTTCCAACTAAACATGGAAATATGCTCGACCTAACCGGAGCATTATAAGAAAACAACACCCGGGTCAGTCTGGTAAAACCAGTGTGAGAAACTCAAATAACAAGGAATTTTATTTATTTTAACTTGTAAAATCCTTTAAAATTAAAAGTATCTCGTAAGACCACGCCGCACATAAACACGAATGGGTTTTTACCTTATTACAACCAAAACCTTTGTATCAGAAAATCCAGTGATATTATAATAATGTCTAAAGGTGAAAATAATAATAATAATCAAGTAGCTGTGATGTCGTGAGTGTACATCACAACAATACTAGGTATATAATCGAAAACCGATAAGGCATGTTCGATAATTGTGTAGGATTTTCATGGAGGTGCCCTTAGTACTTCGAGGAAAGGTCCTCATGCACAAGGATCAGAGATATCCTTCCGAAGCAACATACATCCCTAGTGATGTACCATAGGAAAAACATAGCTGGTCTCGCTAAGACCGAGCGCCCCATGCATGCATAACAACTATAAGTGACATCTAGGAGGAGCCTACTACACCCTATGGATTTGCCAACCCTACTGGCCATGCCTCCTATCTCTGGTTTTAGTCATTCCCACCGATGAGGCTACGTCCGGCATTCCAGCTCACGCACTGCTATCAAAATAAATCACAGAATCCCACATGGATTCCAATACCCCAATGGGTCTCGGAATCACACATGGATTCCTATATCTCAAATAGATCTTGGAATCACACCCGGATTCCCATACCCCCATGGGTCTCGGAATCACACATGGATCCCAACATCTCAATATATCATGAATCTTCTCCATAGAACCGTATATGGTTTTCGAAGTGGTCACAGGTTCGAGTCATCTCTTACGAGTACACTCTTCCGTTTCCCAAGTGCTCCACAAAACCAAACGTCGATTTTCGAAATGCTCAATACCGGTTCTTTAGGAAATAATTAGACAACACATAAGAGCGAGGATCACCCCCTAACCATTTAATTGGACGGATCTCCTTATCATTTGTCCTAGAAGAACGAAACGAGTTTATACGTACAGTATAGCACTACTGATGTTAACCGTACCATATAATTACCGGTTCTTTAGGAAATAATTAGACAACACATAAGAGCGGAGATCACCCCCTAACCATTTAATTGGACGGATCTCCTTATCATTTGTCCTAGAAGAACGAAACGAGTTTATACGTACAGTATAGCACTACTGATGTTAACCGTACCATATAATTACCGTGTTTCCCCTAGATATTTCCAGATTTAAAATCCTTCGATGTTAAGTAGGGAATAATTCCATACCACCAAAATTAAGAAGGATTACATATTTAGGCCAAGAATTAATAGTCGGTTATTTAAGTATCAAATAAACAAACATTCAAAACAAAGATTACATTTCCCATGGAAATCACCAAGCATCTTAAATTAATCTTTCATTAATTTAAAATCACATTTCAAACACTTAAAAATCACTTCCATATACTTATCTCAACAGGATAAGTATATTCACAAATCACTATATTTTCGATACTTAGAAAATATAACCATATACTTATCTCAATGACCACTATATTTTCAAAACTTAGAAACTCGAAAACTCTTAAAAATAGATATGGAAAGTACCATTCAATATCGCTATGGATCGCAACTTACATAATGGTTACGTCGCTATCCCCTATGTTACGTCGCTATCCCCAGTGAATAGTAAACTGTGGGCAATCCATGCCCCTCAAATTATACCATGAAAATCAACAATATCTTTCCAAAATCTCTTTATTCATAAATATCTCCAAATTTATTTATAAAGCTTCTTTATAAATTCCCAGTCTCTTTATAAACATCCTTTATAGATCTCAAACTTCATTTATAAACATTTCCTCAAATCTTTAAAACTCATTTATAATCCTTTTATAAATATCCAGAACTATTAATAAAATACTTCCCATATTTAAACCAACTTATTTAATAAACTCCTTAAGTCATTAAGGTTCCCTTAATAAGCCATATATTATTTAAAATAACTTTAAATAATTTTAAATAATAAGTTATTATTTCGAACATCCTTCTATTTCCTTCAAATTAGATCTCATTTAAAATACTATCTTTAAAATTCATTAATAATATATTAAATAAATTTTAAACAATATTATTATATTAATAAGTTGACTACAAAACAATATTAATATAATAATTAATTAACTTTAAACGTTATTAAATCAGTAATTAATTAATCTTAAACTAATATTAATATAAAAGTTAATTATCCTTTAAATATAATTAAATAACTTAAATCAATATAATTAATTGACTTTAATAAAAATTTAAAGTATTGTTAAATCATTTTAAATAAGTAATTAAATTAAAATTAAAACATTTTTAAAATATTAACTAAATAACTTTAAAATAATAATCAAACATTCATTAAGGAATAACCTTTAAAAATCATATTAATAAAATAATCAACTTAAAAACATTATTAAAACAATTATAAATCATTTTTAAAATATTATTATTATTAATAAGTTATCACCCTTTTAAATTTTTATAATAAATAATAATTGTCTTTAAACCTAAAAATAAAAATAATTATTTTTAAAGTAATTTTCAAAACAATAATTAGTTTTCGAATTTGAAGAAGGCTTAACAATCATCATGGTACTTGAACAAGCTACCATATTATTTAATTAACTTTTCAAGTTAATAACAGATATTTACATAATCCGCGACTATGTAAATAAATCCAACACTTAACCATCATTAGTTAATATATCGCTAATTCAAAGTGGCATATCAGTTTACGATATAAAATTAATGTCCAAAAATGTAAAATAGCAGAACAGAGATTTATTTTGCTAATTAATTGTCAAATTATTTTAATTAGCGGAACGGTCCATATTCAATCCATTTTAACTCAACAGTAGTTTATTTGACCAAATAAACATCAATAATTAATGTATATAAATTTAAACGACGTTATTAATTAAAATAACGTAATTCAAATCCTATCGTTTTCATATGTCATAAATTTTTACATGTTCAAAGTTATCAAAAAGTTACACTAAAATGTTATATTCGTCTATACGAACCCAACGCAAAAATCCGCTGGTTAAACGGATTTAATACGAACGATATATAATTTTTCAAAGTTAACACGTTTCATATATAATATTAACAAAACAAATTATATATATATATATATATATATATATATATATATATATATATATATATATATATATATATATATATATATCACTCACCTAGTCTACTGGGCTCGGTTTACTACCAAACATCCGCGTCCAACAACTTAACGCCTACAAGCTGCCCCCCACCGTACATGCAATTGAACACATTTGCAGAGATTTATTTGCAAATCCCCTTTATAACAACAGTACCATTCTCCATCATTATATTTTCATTCGCATGCAGCTTCCCCCTAGCCCAAGCCCCGGTGCTTCGACAACCCAAACCCGCATCATCTCTCCCCAAAACCCGGTAACTCACTGCCCAAGCATACTATTAAAGCAGCTCGCCCTCCACCTCGTTACCTCACCTCGCACGCAAACCCGAGATTCATGGCCAAACAAGGCCCACCACACTACATCCGAGTCTCCGACATGCAAAAACCCTCAAGCAATAGTGCGCGCTCTCTCTCTCTCTCTCTCTCTCTCTCTCTCTCTCTCTCTCTCCTTGCCAACATATCCACGTTCCCATGCCACCCTAACTCCTATCGCCGTCTGAGTGCCAAGAGCAAGCTGCCACAATCACAGCCTAAACCCAGCGAGCTCCCCTTAACTTCCACTTGCATGAGCTGTCACGGCTTCTCCCCTACTGCACGCAACAACCATGCACACTGCTCCAAGAATACACACACACTTACACACGCCTATACATGTTTACACTCCTCCCCTTCACGTTTCACCCCTGCCACATAGCTTTCATGAGATACCAAAACCCAATTGCAAATTCTTTAGTATCGCTTCCACTCCCAGCCACTTTGAAATGAAATAAAGTATTACTTGTTTAAACTACTAAAGTGACTTCTGTTTGGGCAGTTTGTAAAGCAATCTGTTTAAGCCGTCCTCGAAGCCAGGCCTGAACAAGAAACTTCTTTCCTTTTGTGCTTTTAGAGATTTTTTTGCAAGAGAGAAAATGAAACCTATCAAAATGTGCACCCCTTCCTTCTGCTTCATCCGTGTACATATATAACCACAAAGACTTAAGAAACCAAAGGACTAATCATTTAATGCAAGCCACCAATATGTCCTGATCAAGAAACAGTAAGGACAAAGAAAAGAAGATTGGCAGAGGATACGAGAAAGTTGTATGTACGTGTGATTTAAAAGCCTTTTGTTTTAAAAAGTTTTAGAGGACCTTACTATCCAAAATCTCGTCCGTCTACAAGCCGCAAACGATAGAAAATAAAATACAATCACGCAGAACAACGTAACGTGATCTCAAAACGAAAATAAAATAGAGAAGTTAACTTATTCTATGAAATTTTAAAAGTACTGACGTTTGCCGCAAAAAGCGTCAAACGAAAATTTACTTATTTTCCAAATTAAAAATTATGGAAAAACTCTAAAAATTAAATTAAAAATACGTTATCGAAAATCAAGTCTTAATTTAAAATATATATTTTATTATAATTTAACTTCAAATCCAAATATCTAAATAAATTAAATATTCAAATTTGATGATCCAAAATACGGGTCATTACATTCTCCCCCTCTTAAAAAAAATTTCATCCTCGAAATTTCTGTACGAGAATAGTCAATGCTATTCATAAGCCTGCATGATGATCATAGATCATTTATATATAGAATCTGATTCGATCACTACTCGAATACATAAATCCACTTCCAAACCATCATCGCTCACCCGATTTTCTAGTGTGGACTCTGATCAGACTCCTTGATTAGGAACCTTTGTTCTCCTTACATAGCTATATAATATGATAGAAAACCTTAGCTCCATATCAAGAACCCTCATCAAGTGCTCGCCATCAAAAATTGAGTAATAAATCCTTATTTGGAAAGGTGTAAAACACCTCAAAGCCTTGTACTCGAATATTAGATCAAAACTATATGAAAAGAGAAATGATCTATGTCCATCTTCGTGCTTATTTAGTTGGTCATTCCTAATACCAATTTTTATTACCACTAAATTATTTCTAAAAACATTTTCATAAATCATAGCTTAAGTTTACAAAACTTATAAAATTCCCTATCCTACCCTAAGGGTATACCCAACTATTAGATTTAAATCTTTATTTTGAATTCACTTAAGAATTTTAAATAATTGGGTTTTATTCAAAACACCATTTTGAATAATAGTATATATTTTAATCCATAGAAAAAATATATAGCTCGTGTAACTCCAAATTATACCAAGGAACTGGGTATTACTAAACAGTATCATACATTTCATACCAGAAGGATAATACTCAAGAGAAACGTTTACCATCCGAATGCATCTCTTACCCATTTTAGTTATTTTCGAGCTGCTCGAACTAGTTAACTTAAAACTACTTCTTTATTTCAAACCCATTCTGAAACAATACCAAATATATTTCTAAATAAATATTTCAACGAAATATCCAATTCCAATTTTCTTTGGATTCGAGCTTTTTCCGATCATACAATGGCAAAGAGAATAATTTACTAAGTGCATAATACCGTTCGCCTAAGCAAACATCTGATCGTCACTTAGAAGATTATTCTGATCACCACAAAACAAATCGGGGTTTATTTCCCGAACCAAATCTAAAAAAATACACATTTCTAAGGTACTTATACTTAGATATATTTCTAAGTGTACTATTTCCAAAATATTGATACACCAAAACTCCTTTAAGAAAACTATTATCACTCCTTCCAAAATCATTCATACTCCAAACTATCTTAAATCAAATTATTATTTCCTTTCTCCATAATCATTTGAAATAATATTATACATTTTTACTATATAGTAATCAAACCATACCTTTGGAATTAAATAAAAATTTAATTTATCAAAACAATCATATAGGAAGATCCAATGGTAGCAACAACCCACTTAGAAATGTTTTTATCCCAAGAACATTTTCAATTACTATTATTAACCTGTAAACCATGGAAACCATTTTGCCAAAATCACTGGGATTTAACTCTCGAATTCCTTTAATTTATACACACATTTTAATAAATCAAATTTATAAAATATATCCTTTTAAAGGAAATAGTTCCTCAAATATTTATTTCGAAAATATTCTAGCTTCCTTATATAAATCATTCTTCAAGTATTATTTCAGAAATGTTTAAGTTTTCTTTATAATAAACTTCTTTTACAAAACCCCAATCAAATACAACCAACTTTTATATTCAACATTTCCAAATATTACTTCAAAATATTCCCAATTTCCTTTTAATAAAACAACATTTATTAAAACTTAATTTTTTTATTAAATCAACCTTTATATAAAATCATTTCTAAAATATTTGTTCTAAAATATTTAAATTTTCTTTTAAATAAACAACCCTTTTACAAATCTAATTTTAACCCAACATTATCAACGAACACCTTATACTCAAATTGTGAAACTTAATTCACCAGGTATTCGTTTCAATGTTCCCAACATTCATATCTACCCAATCCAGATATCAAAAAGGAAGATTCAAGATAGATTGACCGACGATAGTCAATGCTCAGAGGTGGGCGAGCATGACCGATCAAATCCTAGATGATAATGATGGAATACTATCACTCCTAATAACCAAGCACAACCGAGAATAACTATATTAAATTTTCTTTGAAAAAATATTTTTTTATATATATAAAATATGCTTCCAGGTAAAATTATTTCATTTACCCATTTTAAAACAATACTGTGTCAATTGGTCTTGTTCGAGTGTTAAGAAAATTCCTATCGATAACGTTGGCCAAACGCATCTATCAGAATTCTTAAGCTACTCAATAGATCAAACAACATAATATAAAACATTTTTTATGAAAATAACAAATACACGCTATTAAATATATACTCTCAAACTCATCCTAGGGTTTCACTTACCCTACCTCAAATGAGTCAACCCTACCAAGCTTAGGTGTTTGCTCAACCTAAGCTATGATACCAACTGCAACAACCACTTTTCTGTTTCCTAGAGATTTGGCCAGGCAACTGAGTGTTCGGCATCTAGGAGTACTCGGCATCTTGGAGTACTCGGCATTCAGGAGTACTCGGCATCCAGAGGTACTCGGCATCCAGGGGTACTCGGCATCCAAGAGTACTCGGCATCCAGGGGCGCTCGACATCCAGGGGGACTCGGCATCCAGGGGCGCTCGGCATCCAGGGGCGCTCGGCATCAGGCAACGTTCGGCCAGAGGCTTCGTTCGGCCAGAGACATCGTTCGGCTAAGGGCTTCGTTCGGCCTAAAGGCACGTTCGGCTAAGGGGCTTCGTTCGGCCAGAAGACACGTTCGGCCAGGTACTTCGTCCGTCCAGGAGGCACGTTCGGCTTCGATGGCTATTCGACCTACTCTTCCCACACAGCAAGCGCCTCGTTCGGCATGAGGAGAGTGGTTCGGCACCCAACTATTCCGCCTGATTGGTTTGGCATACATGGACCAATCTATCTGGACCAAGTTATTCAGCTACTAGGCCCGCCAGAGAAGTCCAACCCACCTTTGTCTATAAATAGAGGGGCAGGGGCACAATGAAAGGGACCTTTTTTTCGGGAACACTAGGGAGACTCTGCCGCTTTCAAGACTCATCTTCTTTACTTAGCAATTGTATTCAAGCATTTGATCTATGGATTGTATCTATAATCATTCATTAAGAAGAGCAATAAAGTTTAACCTCAAAGTGGACGTAGGCAATTACGCCGAACCACTATAAATCCAGTGTTCTTACTTTCTGCATTTAAATTAGCATATTCTTCCTTGTTTAATTTATCTTCATCACTTATATCTCTATACAATCTTTCTCAACGAGGTTAGTGACCAATTTTGGTTCTAACACTTTGGTGCTTTCACTGAGAATTGAATTCTCAGACCTTAAAGGATCTGCTTTGAAGCTACTGGATTGAACAAATCCCCCAAAGAAGGTCCGACTCATTAATAGGACGTCCGTTGATTCTACTCAGAGTTCATACCAATAACTCTACTATGGCAAGACCACGTACCAGGTCAGCTTCTCATAATGTGGACGCCACGAGACTGCTAGCGTACAACAAACAGGACCTAGCAATCAGCAAGCGATTCCAAGTGCAGGGACTACCGTCCAGGACCAAATGCCGGTTGTCACCAGAATAGAGTTCAACGACCTGATGAGAGAGCTCAGGGAAAGCAGGAGACAACTGGGAGAGCAGATGCAAGCTAACGCCAACCTCATGGCACAACTCACTCAACAACAGCAACAGAATGATGGGGGAAATCCCGCTCCTTATTCCTCATCCGACAGCTCAACTTCCTCCGATGAACCTTCCAGGCGTAGACGCCGTAAGACTGAAACTGCGCGGGTAGGCGCTGCTGTTCGAACAGTTGGAGATCGTGACCAAGCCGGAGTTGGGAACTTAGGAGCTGGAGTGCAGATGGACGCTGTAGGCCCAGACCATCAAAACGCTAACGATGTCGAACCTCAAGATGCACGTTTGGCAGATCGCCGGTAGAGGAGGCATCAGCATGATCAGTCATGTAGAACAAACTCCAACCTTCCACCTTCCATACAAACACCAGACTTGACAGCCATGGTCAGACAATTGATGAAAGAGAATCAAGGCTTATCGAACGACGATTGAGGAGTGTCGAGAAGTCATACTCCGTTCATAGACATTGTTCTATAGGCAGCATACCCCAGAAAGTTTAGTATGCCAACTATCCCTGCTTATTAGGGAAAGACTGATCCCAGACAGCATGTCATGAGGTACGAGTGGATGATGGATTCAGCTAGAGCAAATGATGCAACCAAGTGTAGATGCTTTCCAATTACTCTATCAGGGATTGCTACTATGTAGTTCACCCGACTTCCTCCGCGGTCCGTATCCTATTTCAAGGAGTTGGCAAAGAAGTTTATTGAGCAGTTCAGGATACACACTACTCGTCCAAAGGACGTGATGTCTCTATCAAGTGTAATCCAAAATCCTGGGGAGTCATTGAAGGAGTATTTACAAAGATTCCATGTTGCGGCGACTGAAGTCAGTAATCCTAATGATCATGCAATTCTAATGGCTGTGATGCAAGGTGTGGATCCGGATTCTGAGTTCGGAGACTGACTGGCAGGAAAACCTCCGACTACGCTAGAGCGTTTTTACTCAAAGGCACACTAGTTCATAAGAAGAGAGGAAGCCAGGTGGGTGAGGCGAGATAAGGCACCGGGGCCTGTTCAGGAGTCCGTAAAAAGCAACATTGCTGTGAAGCAGTCCGGAGACAACTCGGGAAAAGTCCAAGTCAATGTCCAGAACAAGCCTGGGCAGCCTAGGGAGTCCGGAGGAAGAAATCAAGGGAAGAAGAGAGAAGCGGGGAAGTGGAAGCCGAGAATTCCAAGCTACAACGAGTACAACCCGCTGAATGCGTCTCTTGAAAACATTTACCTATCAACCTGCAATACCTTTTAGTACAGAAAGCCACGTCCAAAAGAGTCAACCGAGGAACAGAAGCGGACTGGGAAATATTGCCGCTTCCATAAGACTTATGGGCACAATACTGAAGAGTGCAGACACCTACACGACGCTATAGAGAAGTTGATCAGGCAGAAAAAGTTACAGGAGTTTGTGAAGGATCCACAGGAAGGAGGACAGGGAACATCCAACCCAGGTCGTGCACCAGCTCCGCGCCATCCCGAGGAGCCTGCCCGGACTATGGGTAGACTAGTCATAAACACGATTATCGGCGGGCCTCACCCCGCAGATAAGAATTGGCAAGAGATGGAGCAGTATGCTAGTTCCCTAAAGCATGTAGATTTCGAGTGTTGTTCCAACGTGGAGGATGGGACCCCTGCTAAGCAGCTGCGCGTGATGACAGACGATATAGTGTTCAGAAACAGAGATGCTGACCAAGTGGAGTCTCCAACCATCGACCCGATGGTCATATCTGCGACGATCGGACCGGCTTATGTGAAAAGAATTTTTATTGATTGTTGAAGTTCTGTCAACATCATCTTCAAGAAGGCTTATGACCAGATGAAGATGGAAACGAAGGATTTAAAACCGTCTAAAGCTCATATACACGGCTTTAATGGCACAGCGACTGATGCAGTGGGATATGTTGAGTTACCGGTTGAACTGGGACAAGGCGAACGTCGGAGGGTGCGAATCCTACCCTTCGTAGTTTTGGATGTGGATTCTCCGTACAATGTGTTCTTGGGCCGACCGGCCCTGGCTGAGTTTAGGGCAGCATTAGCCCCGTGGTGCTTGACCTTGAAGTTCCCAACTGACAAAGGAGTAGGTGTTGTTCATGGCGACCAGGCGAATGGTCATGCTTGTTATGTGGCTAAGCTCCGAGAGGCCCATCGGAGGGAGAAAGGAAAGGCTGCAGACAATCCCGTCCGCATCCTTAATACTGATAATTGACAAGTAGTGCCCGAGCCCTGGCTCGGGCATAATTCTCGGATCTTCAGAGACATAGATCTGAGAGACGACGATGAGAAACCCAGGGAAGAAAAGGTAGCGCCGACTGAATTAACAATTAATATTTCAGTCAGCCGAGACGACCCATCGCGAGTACTGAAGATCGGATCGCAACTCGGTCCCGCAATGACTGAAGACCTTAGTGATTTCCTCCGAGCAAATCTTGATGTTTTCGCCTGGACGCATTCTGATATGTGCGGGATTTCTCCTACCATTACGAGTCATACGTTGAACATAGACCCGAAATACGTCCCAGTTAAACAAAAAAGGAGAGGGATGGACCCAGAGAGGTCCGCTGCTCTCAGAGAGGAGGTGGACAAACTCAAAACCAATGGGTTCGTCCGCGACGCCCTCTACCCTGAATGGGCATTGAACCCCGTGCTGGTGAAAAAGACAAATGGGAAATGGAGAACTTGCGTAGATTATTCCGATTTGAACAAGGCATGCCCCAAGGACAGTTTCCCGTTGCCTAGGAATGATCAGTTGGTCGACTCCACTGCAGGGCACGAGCTGTTATCATTCATGGATGCATACTCAGGCTACAATTAAATCCCGATTCATATTTCGGACCAAGAACACACCAGTTTCGTCACAGACGTCGGGCTATATTGCTATGTAGTAATGCCTTTCGGATTGAAAAACGCAGGAGCAACTTATCAGCATTTGGTGAATCGAATGTTCAAAGACCAGCTTGGTAGAATGATGCAAGTCTATGTGGATGACATGCTCGTGAAGTCACGACAGTCAAACGACCACATTCGAGACTTAGCGGAAATGTTCGATATACTCAGATATTATGGGATAAAGATCAACCCTTTGAAATGTTTCTTCGGCGTTGCGTAAGGGAAGTTTTTGGGATTCATTGTCAATGCTAGGGGAATTGAAGCTAACCTAGAAAAGATCCAAGCCATTCGAGATGTGCAAGTGCCTAGAACTATAAAACAGGTCAAAGCTTGAATGGAAAAGTGGCTGAGCTGAGTCGATTCATATCCAGAGCCACAGACAAGTGCATTCCTTTCTTTGATGTAATAAAGAAAGGGAAGAGGAATTTCGAATGGACATCTAATTGTGAGGAAGCATTCCGAGATCTGGTGAGGCATCTGGAAAGTCCTCCAGTGCTGTCGAAGCCGGTAGACCACGAGATGTTATACGTATACTTGGCCATATCCCTGCATGCTATAAGTGCGGCTTTGGTCCACGAGGAGGACCGAGTCCAAAAGCCGGTGTATTACGTTAGTAAACGTTTAACAGGGGCAGAAAGAAATTACCCCAAAATTGAGAAATTGGCCTATTGCTTGGTGATTGCATCACGTAAGCTGCGCCCATACTTTCAAGCACACTCAGTTAGTGTCTACACCGATCAACCCCTACGGCAGGTACTCCAACGACCAGAAACTTCTGGGAGATTGTTAAAATGGAATATCGAGTTGAGCCAGTTCGATATCGCCTACTTGCCATGTAGAGCCATACAAGGGCAAGCTTTAGCAGATTTCATTGCTGAGTTTACTGTATCCGACAAACCAAATAATCACAATGTCATTCCCCCCGTTCGATGGAAATTGTACATCGATGGGGCATCAAACGGCCGTTGCTCTGGCGCTGGCATAGTTCTTGTAACTCCGGAAAATCGATCGATTTGTTACGCTTTGAAGCTCGATTTCCCGGCCACGAACAATGAAGCAAAATATGAAGCACTGATTGCTGGCTTAAAACTCATTGGAGAACTCGGGGTCAAATCAGTTGAAATCTTTTGTGACTCACAGTTGGTGGTCTACCAAGTGCGGGGAGATTACCAAGCAAAGGGAGAGAAGCTTGCTCCGTACCTTGTTCTGGTTCAAGAACTACTGTCGAACCTTGAGCATTACGACATTTCGCATGTCCCACGTGAACAGAACAAAGAAGCCGACTCATTGGCAAAATTCGCAAGCACTGGCGATGCGCAGCATATGGGATTGTTTCCCGTTGAGGCCTTGCATGCTCCAAGCATAGACGCGATGAACGTTGATTTTGTGTTGGAAACCGAAATTGAGAGGGAATCGTGGATAACCCCATTCAAACTATACCTAATGACCGGGGTTTTACCAGAAAAAAGGAGCGAAAGACGACAGGTAATTTGAAAGGTCGCGCGATATGTGATGCAGGATGGACTAATGTATCGAAAGGGGTTCTCGGTCCCCTTATTATGATGAATCGCACATGATGAGACAAAGCGGGTCTTGAAGGAGGTTCACGAAGGAGAATGTGGTGACCATACTGGGGGCAAACACTAGCAAAAAAGATCCTCCGCTATGGATACTATTAGCCAACCGTAAATCGGGACGCTACAGACTACGCAAGGAAATGTAACAAGTGTCAAAGATATGCGAAAATCCCGAGGACTCCACCAACAGAACTCACACAAATGGTTAGTCCCTAGCCATTTGCAATCTAGGGAATCGACATAATCGTCTCTTTGCCTATATCCAAAGGTGGTGCGAAATACGCGATAGTTGTAGTCGACTATTTCATAAAATGGGCTGAGGCAGAACCTCTGGCCACAATCACCTCTAAGAAGGTCATTAACTTTGTTGTACGAAACATTATATGCCGCTTTGGCCTCCCTCGAACCATCATTACGGACAACGGGACGCAGTTTGAAAGCAGAGAGTTCAAAGAGTTCTGTTTAAAGTATGGCGTTGAGAAGAAGTTCGCCGCCGTTGCGCATCCAAAAGCTAACGGATAAGTCGAGGTCGTAAACAAAATAATCAAGTCCGTACTGAAGAAGCATTTGGATAAAGTCGGAGGCAAGTGGGTAGATGAACTCCCGACAGCATTATGGGCTTATAGAACTACCCACAAGTCCGCGACCGGCCACACTCCATTCGCCTTGGCATACGGCTCGAAAGCCATTATACCTGTGGAACTTGAAGTTCCATCACATCGAGTGACATATTATGATCCCAAGACGAATCAGGATCTCTTGTTGGAATCACTGGACTGCATCGATGAAAAACGCGAGGAGGCTGAATTAAGGGCGGCAGCACATAGGCACCGAGTCAAGCGTTACTACGACGGCAGAGTCCGCCCAAGGATTTTTGATGTGGGTGATCTCGTTTTGAAGCGAGTTTTCCCGGTACCATCATGTATGAATCCCAACTGGGAAGGTCCATACGTCGTTGAACGGAAGCTTGGAGAGGGAACATTCAAGCTAGCGACCGTTGATGGCGTAACACTACCCCGAGCATGGAACAGTGAGCATTTGCGACATTATTATATTTAGCCTGTTTCTTTCTTGTTTTAGGCACAGTTATTTCCTTTATGTTTTTGTTATGTTGTCACTTAGTTTCCTTTTGACCTTGTAATCAGGCGATTTAGTTGTTTTTCATTAATAAAGGCTTGAAGCCATCTTTCCCATGAATCACTAATGTTTCTATATCTCACTGTCGGGTGACGAATAGCTAGAGTTACATTATTTTGTATGATGTACGAACTCATATAAACGACTTCAAATCTCCGAGTCCCATGATCGCGGACCGGAGTACTCTAAGTCCCCGGAGCGCGGACTAGAGTATAAACGGTTCAAATCTCCGAGTCCCCTGAGTGCGGACCAGAGTACTCTAAGTCCCCGGAGCGCGGACTAGAGTATAAACGACTCGAATCTCCGAATCCCCTGAGCGCGGACTGAAGTACCCTAAGTCCCCGGAGCGCGGACTAGAGTATAAACGATTCAAATCTCCGAGTCCCCTGAGCGCGGACCGGAGTATTCTAAGTCCCCGGAGCGCGGACTAGAGTATAAACGACTTCAATCTCCGAGTCCCCTGAGTGCGGACCGGAGTACTCTAAGTCCCCGGAGCGCGGACTAGAGTATAAACGACTTCAAATCTCCGAGTCCGCTGAGCGCGGACCGGAGTACTCTAAGTCCCCGGAGCGCGGACTAGAGTATAAACGACTCGAATCTCCGAATCCCCTGAGCACGGACCGGAGTACTCTAAGTCCCCGGAGCGCGGACTAGAGTATAAACGATTCAAATCTCCGAGTCCCCTGAGCGCGGACCGAAATACTCTAAGTCCCCGGAGCGCAGACTAGAGTATAAACGATTCAAATCTCCGAGTCCCCTGAGCGCAGACCGGAGTACTCTAAGTCCCCGGAGCGCGGACTAGAGTATAAACGACTTCAATCTCCGAGTCCCCTGACCACGGACCGGAGTACTCTAAGTCCCCGGAGCGCGGACTAGAGTATAAACGACTTCAAATCTCCGAGTCCCCTGAGCGCGGACCGGAGTACTCTAAGTCCCCGGAGCGCGGACTAGAGTATAAACGACTCGAATCTCCGAATCCCCTGAGCGTGGACCGGAGTACTCTAAGTCCCCGGAGCGCGGACTAGAGTATAAACGATTCAAATCTCCAAGTCCCCTGAGCGCGGACCGGAGTACTCTAAGTCCCCGGAGCGCGGACTAGAGTATAAACGGTTCAAATCTCCGAGTCCCCTGAGTGCGGACCAGAGTACTCTAAGTCCCCGGAGCGCGGACTAGAGTATAAACGACTCGAATCTCCGAATCCCCTGAGCGCGGACTGAAGTACCCTAAGTCCCCGGAGCGCGGACTAGAGTATAAACGATTCAAATCTCCGAGTCCCCTGAGCGCGGACCGGAGTACTCTAAATCCCCGGAGCGTGGACTAGAGTATAAACGATTCAAATCTCCGAGTCCCCTGAGCGCGGACCGGAGTACTCTAAGTCCCCGGAGCGCAAACTAGAGTATAAACGACTTCAATCTCCGAGTCCCCTGAGCGCGGATCGGAGTACTCTAAGTCCCCGGAGCGCGGACTCGAGTATAAACGATTCGAATCTCCGAATCCCCTAAGTGCGGATCAACTTACTCTAAATCCCTGGAACGCGGATTTAGAAAAATTTCTAAGTACTCAAGAAATGTAGAACAAGAAGTATGCCACTCCGAGGAATGTTCGAACAACGCGAGAATGGATTGGGAAATATGCAACTCATAAGTGCTTGAGTTTTGACCGCAGTTATTCAGAAAGCTAAAGAAGTAAAAGAATCGTTCAAATAACTATGGAACTAAATTTTATTTAATAGTCCAAAATGGGGTTACACACTTATTCCTCCAAAACTTGGAGTCAAGAACCTATCTACACAAACTACGGAAACAAAAGATGAAAGTAGTTACAAGACTTAAGCAAAATCTCGTTGAACGAGTATAGCGACTATTTCTTTGTTTTTTTCTTCTTATCTTCCTTTGTTTTCTCAGACGATTCCTCTCCCTCACGCTTCTTCTTGGATTTCTTGCTTGCTAAAGAAGCGGAGTCAGGAGTGGGAGAAGGAACATCCAGCGGTTTGGATTTCCCAGGAAGAATGATCTTCAAAGGTCTATTCCGCGGGTCGGTAAGTTCTAGTATTTCAGGCTCAACTTTGATCTCGACTTTCTTTTTCTCCTCTTAGGAGAGACGCTCTTTCATGCTCATCTTCGAAGTATGTTCAGAGGCGCCAGTGATCTCGATTTCATAACTCCCTTCGGCGGGAGATGAAGTGTCAAACTTATCATCATCTATCGCCCCGATCACTTGAGCGTCATGGTCAGGAGTTACTCCCGCATGAGCATCATCGCTTATTTTCTCTGCCTCCTCCTTGGCGTCATCGCTCCTCGGAGTTGGCTCAGGATCAAAGCAGCCTGCATGAAAACATAAAGAATGAAAATTAGGACAAATAACCACTACTGGAAAGTGACAGATCTTTTAACTTCTAAAAGAAGAATTTTGTACCGGGTTCTGGCTGGCTATTAGTTGTGCGTGGAGTTTCACCCTCTAGAATAGGGGATAACACATGAACGCCAAGCCCGGGATCTTTTGGATCGTAGCCGGCATGCTGCTCGAATGGGTCAAGTGTTGGCCGACCGATCGATTGAGCAGAGGAAGGAGCAGCAGAATGAGGATCTGCAGTCTTAGCCCCAGATGGACCAGCTTCATCATTTTTCTCTTTTGGTAGGGGTGAGCCTTTGCTATAAAGCGCCAAAGCTGCAGATAAGTCCGCTGGCTCGTTCCCTCTAATAAATTCCTTCACCAGAGCATCCTCATCGACTTCTTCAGAGCCCGACTCGATTTTTCTAATCTTCACTAAAGTTTCCCAGGCCTCAGCTAGAGATTCAAGATAGCCCTCGCCTAGGAATGTCAAGTCGCGATACATAAGAACGCGGGCGCCATACTCGGCAATCAACGGGTCAAACATGCACTTGACCTCTTCCCTGCCAACCTCTACAGCTGCTTCGAGGCGAGAGTCAATCTCCTCCAAAGCTTTTCTTTTGCCCTCCTCGCGGGCTTCGTCTTTCATTTTTTCAACCCTAGCGAGTTCATCGTCAAGCTTTGTTTTTAAGAGCCGTGTAGCAACGATTTCGTCGCAGTATCGTTGTGACTCTTCTTGAGCAGCTATTATCCTCTTTCTCCTTAGAGAATAATTCTTTCAACTCTCTGACTTGTATGGCAAGCGTGTCCCTTTCTTTCTGGACAAAATCTTTTTCTAAGGCAAGGGCTCCGCTGCGTTGAACTGCTTCGTCGAGTTCCTTTTTATGGATCGCCTCTAGACGTGTGACGGCCTCGGCAGTGTCTTTTGCACTCTGCTCTGCAGCTTCAAGTTTCGACTTATATGAAGCAAGCTCTTCATCTTGACTCTTGATGATATCCTTGTCAAAGCTAGCTTCCAACTTCAAACGATCAATTTCATGTTGTCGCTCAACAGATACCTCCGAGACTTTCTCGACCAAATGTGCAAATGCGTCATGTTGAACATAGACGTCGTTGTTGCAGGCAAGAGCGCTCTGTTTGACATGCCCTGGGATGTGATGAATAGCTGGGAGAAATTTCAGGCCATCGAAATAGATTTTTGGGAATTTGGCCTTAAGTTCGACCATCTTCTCTGCTATAGTGGCGTCAGCCGCATGAATAGGGGGAAGAGGCTTTGAAAGTTCTGCTCTTTTCCGATGCTCTCGAGTTTGTCTTGTGCTCGACGAACCGGAATGTTGTTCTCGGGAGACATCGGGTAGGGACCCCTTCTGTGAAAGCTTCTCTCTATCTGTCTCAGTTTGAGGAAGAGGATCACGAGAAGGTGAAGATTGAGAATATGTTTTCTTTCGATAAGAAGAATCGCGAGGACGGTTGTCTCGATCCTCGTAATCATCTCTGTCTCTGCGTCTACCCGAGCCCGAATCCTGTCCGGGATGGTGGAATATAGAAGAACTGTGGAGGCGATCGAGTCCGTGGGAGTGCCCCATGTCACCTGCAAAGAATAAAAATAACAACGAGTTAAGAAAAATTGAGGTAATGAAAAAACTTGAAGTGTTTGGTGAAGTGCGTGTGTGCGTGTGTGTCCTAGTGTTCCCCCCGACGGACCGGTTCCTTTATCTTTACTGATTGGAGTGTTATCTCCCTAGACTGGGGGTTGAACTCCCGCGTTGCCTCTGGCAGGCGAATGAAACTTAAGGGCTTCCGAATCGTCGAAACCATAATTGAGTATATCGTCGGGGATGGTAAGGTTCGACGGACCCTTTAAAGAACTTTCCATATTCTTTGAAGAAGCCTCTTTCTCTGATGGGATGAGCGTAACTTTTGAAGTTCCGCCAACCTTCTCCTTCCGTATCTTGTACGTCAATTTCTTCTTTCCCTTCGAAGGGGAGGACGACGTTACAATATCGTGCACTTCGACCGCCGGGTTCCAAGCGGGACCAACATTCTCGCCTTGAGTCTTAGGAGCTTCATCCTCCTTGTGTTCACCCCCTTCGTGTGCATCGGGAGTATGGCGTGATGACGATCCAGCTTGTTTTTTCCCTTTACCGGATGCAGGCTTAGGAATGGAAACACCCTCCGGGAGACTAATCCGGCGACCACTTGCTAACAGTCTGAACCTCGATAGTGATTCATTTGAAAGGAGGGTTCGGATGTCCCGTTCCTCGGCAGGAAGGGCTCTAATGACTTCGACGGCCTCGGAATATCCTCGGCCCTCAGGACGCGGGTTAATACCTGAAAAAGATGAAACAAGGAGTTAGAAAAAGCACAGCTTCGGTTGAGCGTGAATGTCGACTCAGGGAGGAGACTTACTGCCTTCGACCCATCTCCTCGCGAAACCGGGTGGGCAACGCACATAGAACCATTCCTGTTTGTACAGGGAGAATTTGCTACATGCCCCGGTTAGAATCTGGCACTTGTGGTACAGCTCGAGGAACATAAAAGAGGGGCTATCTTTCCGCTTTTTGATCATGTAAATATATCTGATGTCGCCAGAAGTTGGAGGCCTTGAGAAGACGGCCATGAAGAGTAGGTAGGTCCCGTATAAGAACGCGTGACCGTTTGGATGCAGCTGCGACGGGGCAATGTCTATGTACTACAACATGTCCCGAAGAAATAAATTGAATGGAGGCACGCTGCCCATCCAGCACATGAACTTGTTACAAGCGGTATATCCGACTGGGGGCAGGTGAGGATGATCGTGTCGCGACGGGACCAGTACATCGGCAAAGGGGACTCCATGGATGGAGCATATTCGCCAAAGTGCGACTTCATTAATCTTCGAAGCCTGTGAGTCGATCGAATTGTCTAAGAGAATTGTTGACTCCAGGGCATCAGGAGCTAAGTTTTGAGCAGGTGAACTCAACGGATTTGAAGTGTCAGCGACTTCTTGCCTTGATGACATCCCAGGCCTATCAGATATAGTGGCGGAGCTAGACTTTTTAGACATCCCCAATAAATAATGAATCTGTCTAAGCGCTTGTGAAAACTATACTTGAAAAACGTTCAACGTTAGAATTAACAGCATGAGTATTCCCCCCACGTGGTGTGTAAAACTAGTGCAAGCAATCGTGTATAAGCATTGAGAATCTGAGGGTTACAAAGATATGAAAATGAGCTTTGAATCGTCGCCTTCGAAGACCGTCATCGCTGACCGTCTCAAAAAGCCCGCCTTGTGGCGATTACAGTTCCAGATTCAGAAAACGTATGTTAATCTAAGTTTAGATTTATGTCTACTAAAGCTAGGAAGTTAATGATCCGGGTCAGTTTCATATATGCTAGTATGCTTAGGTCCTGGTCCTTGTTTTGCTATATGGATAGGCATGGTTAATAAGTGTTCGGCCTTGGTATTGTTCGGCTAGGACATTGTCCGGCATTTGCATTGTTCGGCATTTATGTTGTTCGACATATATTGGTTCGGCAGTTAAGTAATGGTCGGCCTTGGTATTGTTCGGCCTTGGTATGGTTCGGCAGTTAAGTAATGATCGACCTTGGTGTTGTTCGGCTGAAATATTTTTCGTCCTTGGTATGGTTCGGCAGTTAAGTAGCGATCGGCCTAGGTATTGTTCGGCTAGGATATTGTTCGGCATTTGCATTGTTCGGCATTTATGTTGTTCGACATATATTGGTTCGGCAGTTAAGTAGCGTTCGGCCTTGGTATTGTTCGGCTGAGATATTGTTCGGCATTTAAGTAGTGTTCGGCCTTGGTATTGTTCGGCTAGGATATTGTTCGGCATTTGAGTAGTGTTCGGCCTTAACATGGTTCGGCATTTACGTTTGTTCGGCTAAGATATTGTTCGGCATTCGTAATCGTTCGGCATCCCACTAATTCATGCCTTCACCTTAGCCTTCCATTTCAGTATCCAGCGCATGATAACATACGCCGAACCAGAGTTATGCCGTTCGACACCCTTACCACCTCCAACACTTCCACTTTTCTTTCTTCTCCTTTAGCTTCGATTCGGCACGAAGGAGCTAATCGCCCAATGATCTTATGTGCGAACACTTCTAGTCATTCCTCCTCGCCTCGCATCGTTCAGCAATAAAGACGACCTAATCAAAAGTTTTCTACATGACCCACTCGGCTGTCTCGTGTTGAAACTATTTAAATCATAGAAGGGGTAATACCTAGTTTGTAGATCGGAGCTTAGGAAGGATTGGTTAGGCTTTAAGTCTGATTGACTGGCGGGGATTGCAAGTCTTTATGGAGTGATAGAAGTAAAAATGTAAAAGGAGAGAAGAGGGGAGATGCCTGGTTTTATAGGGAGAAAGTGGAAGTCGAAGGGGCTATATCCGGTAGAACCGGTCAAAGCCGTAGCGTTCGGCTTCAAAACGTAGAGTTGCTCGGCATATAAGGAGCGTTCGGCTTTGAACGTATCGTTCGGCATCTATACCACATCAGGCGCACACCACAACCACTGATATTCTCAAGAGGGCATCTCCATTAGAAGTTAGTCAAGGATTTGAAATGAAACGTGGAGGTTGCGTAATTCAAAGCACATCACGTTCAGTCATGTAATACACTTTGGGGGGCAAGTGTTTCCTGGAGATTTGGCTAGGCAACTGAGTGTTCGGCATCTAGGAGTACTCGGCATCTTGGAGTACTCGGCATTCAGGAGTACTCGGCATTCATGAGTACTCGGCATCCAGGGGTACTCGGCATCCAGGAGCACTCGGCATCCAGGGGCGCTCGGCATCCAGGGGCGCTCGACATCCAGGGGCGCTCAGCATCAAGGAGCTCTCGGCATTAGGCAACGTTTGGCCAGAGGCTTCGTTCGGCCAGAGACATCGTTCGGCTAAGGGCTTCGTTCGGCCTAAAGGCACATTCGGCTAAGGGCGTCGTTCGGCCAGAGGCATCGTTCGGCTAAGGGCTTCGTTTGGCCTAAAGGCACGTTCGGCTAAGGGGCTTCGTTCGGCCAGAGGGGCTTCATTCGGCCAGAAGACACGTTCGGCCAGGTACTTCGTCCGGCCAGGAGGCACGTTCTGCTTCGATGGCTATTCGGCTTACTCTTCCCACACAGCAAGCGCCTCGTTCGGCATGAGGAGAGTGGTTCAGCACCCAACTGTTCGGCCTGATTGGTTCAACATACATGGACCAGTCTATCTGGACCAAGTTATTCAGCTACCAGGCCCGCCAGAGAAGTCCAACCCACCTTTGTCTATAAATAGAGGGGCAGGGGCACAGTGAAAGGGACCTTTTTTTCGGGAACACTGGGGAGACTCTGCCGCTTTCAAGACTCATCTTCTTTACTTAGAAATTGTATTCAAGCATTTGATCTACGGATTTTATCTGTAATCATTCATTAAGAAGAGCAATAAAGTTTAACCTCAAAGTGGACGTAGGCAATTACGCCGAACCACTATAAATCCAGTGTTCTTACTTTCTGCATTTAAATTAGCATATTCTTCCTTGTTTAATTTATCTTCATCACTTATATCTCTACACAATCTTTCTCAACGAGGTTAGTGACCAATTTTGGTTCTAACATTTTCTGTACAGTTTAAGCTGATAATAAACCTTACATGTCCAACCCAAAATGAATAGAAAGGCGGATAGTTAGGGAAAAAGAAAGAAGAAAGAAGACAAGAAGAAATTAAACAACACAGAATCTCACAGCGGAACGAATAATTTATAATATATGTTATTCCAATCGTATGAGATTCCGTTCTATCTTTATTTTCTTTTTAACCCTTGATAATCCACCTCTCCGGCACTTGAATTTGCGGCACGTGAATACCGAAGATGTATTAGTGTCGATTTCCGAGGGTCGAAGAATCGGGTTGTCACATTAGGCTACATGGAGTTCCTAGTAGCATAATCAACGATATAGATGCTTTATTCACTAGCGAATTCTAGAAGAGTCTACAGGATGTGTT
This sequence comes from Allium fistulosum, assembly GCA_030737815.1. NCBI lineage: Eukaryota > Viridiplantae > Streptophyta > Magnoliopsida > Asparagales > Amaryllidaceae > Allium > Allium fistulosum. The sequence goes on from CM060905.1 coordinate 160,954,159, forward strand.
AGGCACTAAGCTCAAGATGAGTACTGCATATCACCCTCAGACAGATGGGCAAACAGAGAGAGTCAATAAGGTACTCGAGGATTTGTTAAGAGATTGTGTGTTGGATTTTGGTGGACCTTGGGAGGATCACCTACATTTGGTTGAGTTTTCCTATAATAATATTTATCAGACTAGTATAGGAATGGCGCTTTTTAAAGCTTTGTATGAAAGGCCATGTAAATCACTAGCATGTTGGTTGGAGACTGGAGATAGATTGGTCTTAGGTCAAGATTTGGTTAGGGAGGCTTAAGAGAAGATTGAGTTGATCCGAGAAAGGATGAAGGAAGCTCAGTCCAGATAGAAAAGTTGCGCAGGTAAGAGGCGTAAGGACCTAGAGTTCTCAGTTGGAGACATGTTTTTCATTAAGGTATCACCGATGAAGGGTGTGGTATGGTTTAGGAAATCAGGGAAACTGGCACCGAGATATGTTCATCCATTCTAGATTATAGAAAGGATTGGAAAGCTCGCATACATAGTGGAGTTGCTGAGCAATATAGCAGGTGTCCATAATGTATTTCATGTGTCTCATCTGCACAAGTATGTGCATGGTCCAAAGGCCACTATCCCTCCGAAAGGGTTGGAAGATTTAGTACTAGAGCCTAAATTGACTTTTGTTAGACAACTTTGAGTTGTTATGGAAGATGAGAAAAGATTGAGGAACAAGACAGTCAAGTTGGTGAAAGTTCAGTGGAGCGACAACCAAAAGGACTGTTGTATTTGGGAGATAGATGACAGGATTCGAGATACATATCCTGATCTGCTTTGAGGGTATGTATATATTAGAATTATATAGATAAATCATAGTCAATCAGACTAATATGGTTGTTAGGAGTCGTTACAAATGATTTCTATGTTTAGTATTTAGTCCTCACTGAATTTCGAGGACGAAATTCTTTAAGGATGGGAGCCTGAAAAGACCCCTAATTTTTGATAACTTTATTCAGGAGATTTAGTTAGATAAATTAAATAGAATAATGTAAATGTTAAGGGATAAGGGGGTTGAGATTTGAATAAATCCAATTAAGGTCGTGCTTAATGAAATAAATATATGGGCTTAAGAATGGTTTTAGGTTAATTAATTACATAAGGGTATATTCGGTATTTACTGCACATAACCCTTACCCTTATATATTTTTGTTCCTACCATTTTCTTTCTCATTAATGTTATTTTGAAAAAAAAAACAAAAAAGGGGAGCCGGCCATTAAGAAAGAAGAATTCAATTAAAAGCTAGAGAATCAAGCTTAGGGGAAATCAATCTCAATCCAATCTCCTTATCTTAATCAAGGTGAATAATAATTCCACCTCTATTTTTGTTTGTATCATATGCTTTCAGATTTAAGGGTAAATTTGTTTTTATGGTGAGATGGATGATGATATGATAGAATATTGTTTTGTTTAATTTAAACAAGATTGTTTAAATGAGATTATATATGGTTTTAGCGTAAAACCGATTTATATTGATGATTAAATGCCATGGAAAATTTTTATGTTGTATAAAACATGATTTTGGAGTTGGGTTTCAGTTTTGATAATTTTCCAAGCTATAGAAAGATTGTTATGAATTTTCAAAGGAAAATATGGTTATTTGGGTTTAAAAAATTATTTTGGAAAATATATTAAGAATTTGGGTTTGGAATTCACTTAGAACCAAATAATAAATTAAGTATAAACTCAATGCTATTGAAACAGGGACTTTCAATGATTTCGGAAGGGTTACTTCCAAGGGTTTTGAAAGGGGTGCTTTCAATTGGTTTCGAAGCTATGCTTCTAAATGATTAAATGTTGATACTTTAATACATTCGAAAGGTTTCGAAAGAAAGGTTTTAAAGTGTTCGAAAGGCAGGAGCCTAATGTTATGAAAATATATTTTTATGCTTTCGAAGGAGGGTATCCAAGGAAGTCGAAAGCAAGGTTTCGAAAGGTTTTGTAACCCAAACTCAATTTTTAAAAAGAGAAACCCATGGCTAAATTAAGGAGTTTTTTTGTAATGGTTTTGAAAAGAAGCTTTCCTTGATAAAATAATAGGTTAAAGGGATTATCCATATTTTATATTAAACCCACATGAGTGGTATTGTTATGTTATTATGTTTGCTTTTTCAAATATAAATATATTCACATTATAATGGACCCATAATTGCATTTTGGGAATAAAGGGCAGAAGAACCAGCTAGGTTGACCCAGTAGTGAATATAATTTAAGTTAGCTCCTGAATGAGTAGAATTGCATATAGGAGGTCAGGAAGACCAGAACATAGGATGCTAAAATATTAAGAAAGATATTGGCAGGGGCCAATCGGTTCTCGGTAAGCCCATAAAAACTATGTACAGGAAAAGATATTGGCAGGGGCCAATAGGTTCATAGCTAGCTCATGAAAACTACATATAAAGGAAGTTGTCAGAAAGACAAGTTCATAGTAAGCCCATGAAAACTATGAGTTGATACTGGCAGGGGACAATAGGTTTTAGTTAGCCCATGAAAACTATATCCAGATTAAGATATTGGCACATGTCAATATGTTCCTAGTCAGCCCATGAATACTAGGGTAAGAAGAAAGGATATTGGGTCACCAACAGGTTCCTAGTCAGCCCATGAAAACTAGGGTAAGAAGAAAAGATATTGGGGTCACCAATAGGTTTCTAGTCAACCTAAGAAAACTAGGATAAGTGTCAAGATATTGGAGTTACCAATAGGTTTATAGTGATCCCATGAAAATAATGTAAATGGACAAGGAGTCCTTAGATATTTTACCGGTTATTAGTCAGCCCATGAAAACTAATAGGTTAATAGTAATCCTAGAAACTATAAGTAAGACAGATAGTCAGAATGAATGGGGATGGGTAATCCAAAATTGATTCATTTGTTTCGCATATCATCATATTATTTTGTTTTGAATTGTTTTAACCATTGTGGATGTAGGAGCACAATATATGGTTTTAAACGGTTTTAAGATATTAGTGAGGGGAAAACCCATTCCGCTAAGTGGCGTGGTCTCACTAGATATCTAAATGATTTGAGATGGTAGATTATTATTCATATCAGGCTTTATGTCTGACTCGAAGTTTATGTTTTCTTCTTAAACTCTCGGGTACTCAATTGATTTTGAGTAGTTTGAGAGTTGAAGTTTTCAGGTACCTTATTAGACGAATAAAGCTTCCGGAGACGTGTAGGAGGCATGATAGCTATATAGAGTTTTCTTTTATTTGATTCCGATGTTTTGTTTGTAATGGTAAAGTTGTTAAATTGCCAATATATACTCTGATCATCCAAATGGGCATTTTCATATGTCGCTCTTGGTGTATGTTGTAATAAATATATTTTCTCTAAACATGATTTGCGATTGTAGGATTATGTAATGAATTGGAAATGTTTTGAAATGGAATGTGATTTTTTTTATGTTTAGAAAATTTTCCATATTCATGTGGTTCTGTGTATCAATGAATCTAACACCGTCATACTTGGTCGTCGAGGATTAATAACTATGGATGACTACAGCATCCGTAGCCGTTTGTTTTGGGCCTCCAAGTAGGGGGATGTTACACCCTTTTAACGAATTGCACCCAAGAGATGGAAATAAAGGAGAAACTCCCAAGCCTATAGAGGCCATAGAGTTCATGATGGTGGATCAAAACGATTCGGTGAAGGCGATGAAGATCATATCCTGGTTGGAGTGAGATTTGAAAGCAGAATCAGTAGGGGATCTTGAGGAACAATCAAGATGTGTTTGTGTGGTTTTATGTGACATATGCAGGATTTATCTCGGCATCGCATGTTATGCATTGAACATTGATCCAAGAATACCCCCTATCAAGCAAAAGAAGAGGAGAATGGGCCCAGACCGATTTGCAGCCCTAAATAAGGAGGTGTAGACATTATTGGCAAACAACTTTACAAGAGAGTCTCAATACCAGGAATGGATAACCAACCCGGCTTTGGTTATGAATCCAAATTGAAAAAGGAGGACTTGTATTGACTTTTCAAAACTGAATGATGCTTCTACCAATGATTATTTTCTGCTTCCAAGAATTAACTAGCTGGTGGATTGAACAAAGGGACATGAGCTACTCTCTTTCATGGATGCTTACTCTAACTACAATCAAATACCAATGTATATCCCCAACCAAGAACATATGAGATTAATCGCTAATTTGGATTATATTATTTTAAGGTGATGCCCTTGGGTTTAAAAATGAAAGAGCCACATGTCAATGGTTGGTTAACAAGATGTTTGCTAACTAGATTGGGCGACTATGAAAGTGTATATGGATGATATGGTCATAAAGTCGAGAATGAAAATAGATCGTATTGATGTGTGGATGAGATATTTCGAGTGTTACTGAAGTGTGAGATGATGTTAAACCTATTGAAGTGCTCATTTATGGTTTCTTTTAGAAAGTTCCTTAGATTCATTGTGCATGTTGGAGAAATTGAGCCAAATTTAGAGATCCAAGCTTTCAAGGTAATGATTTCGGAGATTCGTAAGGAGACGCAAAGCCTAAAAGGGAAAGTGGTCGCATTAGTCGGTTCATTTCAAAGGCTACAAATAAGTGCGTTCCATTATTTGATGCTCTTAAAAAGGAAAAACGGAAGTTTAAATGGACTAACGAGCGTCCAACTACTTTGTTCCAACTCATAGAGCATTCACGTAAACCACTGGTTTTATCCACTCCTACGAAAGGTGAAGATCAATATTTGTATTTGGAGATATCTGGCCATGCCCAAAATGCAACCTTAGTATGAGGGCTAAGGTGTAGCGACCAATGTACTACATCAACAAACGTTTTACCAGGACTGAATCTAGGTACCCCAAACTAGAAAAACATCCCTATTGCTTATTGATCGCATCTAGGAAGCCGAGACACTAATTTAAATCCAATCCTATTAGGCTGCAGATAGACCAATTACTCAAACAAGTACATCATTGCCCAGACACTTCGAGAAGGCTCTTGAATTGGAGTATTAAGTTGAGCCGATTCAAATTACAAACCACACCTGAATGGCTACTAAAGGAAAAGCCTCAGTAGACTTTATCATGGAATTCACTATTAGGGATGACGAATTGGAAGAAAATAAGGCCAAAGCTCTTAAATGGCAAATGATTGTGGATGGAGTGCTAAATGAACATGATTCGGGTGTCGAAGTAATATTAACCACACCCGAAGGACATAAACTACGCTACCCATCGAGACTGGGATTTAGACCTACAAACAACAAAGCTAATTGCAAGGCACTAATATTTAGATTGGAGATAGTAAAGGAATTGGGAGTCAGACCGTTATGCATTCACATCGATTCACAATTAGCTGTGAATCAGGTACTTGGGAGTTTCAGGTTAAAGGAGAATGATTGGCATTATATTTAAAGAAGGAAAAAACATTGCTTAATGAGGTAGAGTATTATGTTATGAAACACATTCCATGAGAGGAAAATCAAGACGTGGTTGACTTAGCAAAATTGGCTAGCTCGGGAAATGGACCACTTCTTAAATTAGTTCCAATGATGATGTTGCCGACCTTGAGCTTCAAGGAAGTGGAAATTGTGGCAATAACTGACAGAGAGGAGACTTGGATGACTCCCATCATTGAATACTTAACCATCGGAACTCTACCCCTAAACCAGAATGAAGCAAAGAAGATACTGTAGAAAGCACCATGGTTTATGATATGATATGGCATTTGTATAGGAAGGGATTCTCAAATTCTTTACCGAGGTCATGGCTGGAAGGGAAACTAAGGGGATATTGGATAATGTACACCATTGTACTATGAGGTCTACACTAGAGAGTGGACCTTAGCTAATAAAACTTTATGGTATATATATTTCTGGCTAACTCTTAACAACGACAAAGTAGAATATGCAAACAGATGTAACCAATGCCAGCGGTTTATTAAAATCACAAGTCTAGCCCTTGTTGAATTAACGCATATGGTTAGCTTTTTTCCATTTGCTATTTGGGGGATTGATTTAATTGAAGAGCTACCTATGGATATGGTAAGAGCTAAATATGCAATAGTGACTGTAGACTACCTCGCTAAATGGGTAGAAGTAGAAATGCTCACAAAGGCATCTTCTTCTAAGGCGACAAACCTCCCAGTAAGAAATATTAGTTGTGCGTATGAATTCCCACTATAAATCTATAATGGGCTATCGTTTAATAGCAAGAAGCTTGCAGAATTTTGTCAACAACATGGGACACGAAAGAGTTTCTAAGCTATGGTGCATTCCCAAGTCGATGGACAGGTTGAGGTGGTAAACAAGGTCCTTAAAACACTCATTAAGAAGTGGTTGGAAAAGTATAAAGTAGCACGAGTCGGTGAACTGTGGCTTGCACTTTAAGCCTACCATACTACTTACAAAGAGTGCAATGGGGTGCACACCATTTACCTTGGCTTATGGCTCAAAGGCTATGATTCCCATTGAAACTACAGTTTTATCTAATAGATGTATCTAATAAGATTTAGATTAAAATAAGGAGTTTCTAAACATGTTATTGGATTTGATTGAGGAGAAACGGGACGAAGCTACCTTGAAAGAAACCGCACATAAGCCAAAGGTGGAAAGATAATACAATGAAAAGGTGAAAGTTCATCCTCATAGAGTGGGAGATCTGGTTTTGAAACAGATTTTCCCTCGACTGTGGGCACTTGACCTTATTTGGGAAGGGCTTTATGTTGTCAATAAGGATTTGAAGAATAGAGCTTATATTCGCAGCACGATGGAGGAGGTGATATTCAGGAATGTATGGCTGCACAAAATCTTTGTCGTTACTTTTCTTAAATCGTGATGTCTTTCTTCTAATATTTCCATATAGTATCGGGTCATGTAATAAAAGTACCTCTGTTGTAGTGAATAATAAATGTTCCACTTTAAGAATCGAATTTTACAATGTTCTGATTTTGTGCACCATTTATTATTATTATTATTATTATATTAACTATAACTATGGGATGCTAAGATCATCATGATTTTATTGAATATCGAATATCGTTTATGTAAAGTAATGAATGTAGTTAGCACCTCCTTCCTTAATAATTTTGTCTAACTTGTACCAATTAAAGTTCCCCAATAACTCATAACTGTATGGGCAAAGAAATTGTGAATTCGAGGGGCATTTGACATTGATGCACCTCAGACCATTGGGTTATCTAACTCAATGTTTGGTAGTGGTAGACCAATTTACCTACGATTGGAAAATGATAATCGAGATAGGTAGCCAACCATCTATAGTCAACCCGTAAGGTCACCATGGCCAGATATAGTAAATATCCCCATGCTACTCCTTTTATGAAATGAATATTCCTTAGAGATTCTTAAAGGAGGATATTTTCACACCATTGCACCGAACAAACTCCTCTAGATCTATTAAAGGGAATGTTTTCGTGTTTTAGAGCTACATCCCCTTTCGATAGACAAACGAGGATGTGTTCTGAAAACCAGGAAGCCGAATCTCCTTTCAACACATTTAGTGGGATGTTCTTTTGAAAATAACAAACCGAATCCCCCTAGACATATTAAAAGGGATATGTTCTTGGAATTGGTGGATTGAATCTCCTTAGATGTATTAAATTAGATGTGTCTGCCTAACAACTAAATAGACTTATCTAGGTAAACTTACAGAAATATCCTTGTGTGATTCACAAAGATGAACTTCATGAAGTCGATTCATAACAAAAGCTAGGTATATGGGCCAGTGAAAAAGCATTTACCCTAACCAAATTTGTTGGCGATTGATCACTTAAAGTGTGGGGATTAGGTATGCGGATTAAGCAGATGAGTAAATGTGTTCGGACAAACATATGACTACATCTACTTTTAACTAGGTATGAAAAGTACACTTTTACAACATTAATACAATATGTACATTCAGGTAGTGGATACAAAACAAGGGAAAAGATAAGCATGTAAAGCAATCATATGCATGAATAAAAAAGTATACATCTCATACCAACAAAAAAAGCCAACATAACAACATATACATCAAACCAACCAAATATCAAACAAGTAACATAACCAAATAGAGTAATGGGAATATTCCCTTACAATGGTCAATGTCAACAATTGGAATAAATAAAAAATGAGTCCTCCCCCCAATTTGATGGCTTGCAATCTTTCTTCCCCTTAGCCTTTTGAATGGGTGCAACATCATCTGCCTTCAAACTCTCTCCACTCTTCTTGGAATCCACCTTTGTCGAGGAGCTCTAATATTGTTTCTTAATATGCCTTACCTCCTCGACCACTTTAATCTTGACTTATGCCATCGAAGAAGGGTGGAATTTTTCTAGCTAGGACTTTAGGAGATCACAAGCGTTCACATATTCGACCTTCTCAACATTGGGATCCTCTTAGACCACCATAATTTGATTAACAGGTCCCAAAGCTAACTTGGAATCCTTTGGGCTAAGGGGAAAGGCAGCCGAGTCAGGTAGAACAGTAACTACCCCTGCTTGATACACAATAGCAACCTTACATGAATGAAAATAGATAAGTGAATTAGAATCATACTTACCTAAAAATGAATGCACTCAAAAAGTAGTATCATGTGAATAAAAATTCATAATCATACCCTCTTAAGAGTCATCCAAAGCAATGGAAATCATAGTAAGAGAATGACCTTCCCCATGAGAAGCTGGCACGTGAAGCTTTGTGTGAGGAACATCATGCATGGCCATATACACTACAAGCTGTGATAAGGCCTGACCGAGGAACGTCAGTAGTGGATGACACAACTTGGGCCCTTTTTCTACCTCCTATACAAGATTGGTTAAGACAATGTACCCCTTGCGTGCTACCTCCATTTCTTCAGCTGAAAAGCATCCCTCAATGTTCTCAAGCTTACAAGTTCTACCCTCTACTCAACAAGCCCCATGCTCTTCTCGCACCAAGTGATTATGGATCGAGGCTATTATTACCTTATATTCACAAGCTAATGGAGATCAATCATCCTATAATAGACTTCCTTAAGAGTGTATCCACCGAGTCAAGCTACCTCCCCAACTCTTTCGACTACTTCAATCACAAGCCAACTAGCTCTTTGCCTGATAGAGTTGAGAGGTCCGAGTTTCCTTTTTAGTGGGTAGTGCAACAAGCTATGCTTTAAGAGGCCATCTCCCCTATTTCTATTCATCCACCATCCTGACCAAATTATCTTTCTCCTCTACCAGTGAACCTAACTTTGCGTTCATGCTCCTTAACTACTTTTTGAATTTGATAGTTGCATCACCAATCACCTTCTTTACCTTTCTTGTCTCCTCGGTGAACCTAAGCTTAGCTTTATCTGAGTGAACCCGGTGATCAACTCTCATCTTCTCCATCTAAGCAGCATGAGCATGCTTTAACTTTTCCAACTCAACAACATGAGCCTTCTTTAACTCCAACATTTGATCATAATTCTTGATCTTATCATTCCTCTTATAAACATCTTTTTGAAGAGAAAATATATTGCAGTTCGTGTCAAGCAACGACCCTGATTTTTAAGAAGTATTATATAATATTCTTTATTCATAAACCTAAAGATGGAACCCCAGCGTGCCGTAGTCACCTTGGAATTATCTATTGATGACATAAGGAGTTTAGTATACATATATCAAATAATCTAAATAAATAGATCAATTATAAAGTTTTCATTATACATAAAAGTCTTAATTGTAGTTGACGTCGAAAATAGCACCAACACCCAAATATCATATGAAAGCACCAAATGGTAAAGTTCTAAATCAAACAAGCAAAAACAGTAGGAAAGTAAAAAGAGATACAAATTTTTTTATACTGGTTCGGTGTAATCTCTGGCTGACGTCCACTTTAATCTTTGTTATTGGTTGTTTTCTCTCTGGATTACAACTAGTTATATCAAATCTGACAGCAATCTAGGGGATCTCGGATTTGCAACAAAGTTTCTAAAGTATATGAGGGAGAAGATAGGAATGAAGAAGATGCAAAGTGAAGATCCCTCTTTAGTTGTAGTAGGGTTGGTATTTATAAGGAAAATAGGTGAACAAGTTCAAAAGCTCGCTTGCAGTGAATTCCAGAAGCTAGCTTGGTGTTGTACAAGTCAGCATAGAGGCATATGAACCAAGAAAACAACTCGGTACCGATCTAAAATGGATCGGTACCGATCTATTTTGTTTGTTGCAAAGTGAACTCTTTCACTTGTTTTGTTCTTTTGTCCTGTACTCGATGTGTTTCAAGCTCTTTTCCATCGAATTTGAGTTGATTATAATAATCTTCCCGATTGCAATTGAATTATCCTGCTTCCTTCACTTTCTTCTCGTCAATCCTTAGAATTGCTTATCCAAACTCTAGGAAAATCACTTGTCCATGAGGGGTTAGAGTAGTATATGAAGTATATGGAGTTGGGGAGCTAGAAAGGAGAGAAAAAACAACTATTCACCGACGCAAAATCACTCTTCATCGACCCAAAATCACTTTTCACCAAGTTAAAATCACTCTTCACTGATTTATCTCCTTAGTCTAATTTCCATTGAAATTTCTCCTAGTTATTTCTCTACTTCTTCTAAATGTGCTTCCAAGTTTTCAAGTCATTTTGTATTTGCCTTGACCTTCAAATTCTAGTTGAAATCAGCATGGCTAAAAAGTGGATTAACATTTGCCCCTGAAAGTACACCTTTCGAATGGAAGGTTTGCTTTGCTCAAGAACAAGTTTCCAGCAGTGTCATTTTTCGATTGTAGAGCTCTTCGGCTATCCATTAATCTCAATCCTGGTGAATCGTCCAAGGCTTATTTCCTTTTTTCTAATTGTAAAGCGTTTAAATCCTTTTATCAAATCTACACCCGCTCCAGGGCTTGGTATCGCTGGACCGTTCATCTTCCAATCTAGGGTTTGATCTATCAGAATCATTTATCATCCAATCTAGGGTAACGATCTCTTCAGATCGTTTATCATCCAATCTAGTGTTTTGATCTCTCCGGATCGTTTATCACCGAATCAAGGGTTTTGATCTCTCTAGATTGTTTATCACCTAATGTAGGGTTCGATCTCTCCGGATCCTTGTTGAGCTCAATCCGCTCGCTCTCCAGCGAGGAGACCCAATGACCAAGCAAGTCCATTCGCTCACTCTGCTATAAGGGGACTTGATTTTCATACAAGTCCATCCACTCACTTCCAGTAAGGGAACTTGCACCTTGCGGTCACTGCCCCGTCTCTCTGGATGGGACTATAACGATTAATATTCGTCATTAGATTCAAGTGGATTTTGAAAATATCAAATATTCAAATCAAAGTAAGCAAGCAAATATCCTAATTATTCATCCCAGACATCCGGCTTAGAGCGAGCCTAGAGACCAATCTAGGTCCTGTACATGAGTAAGCGGTCTGAGGTTACTAATGTCCTAATTAATCATCTCAGACATCCGACCCAGATCGTGCCTAGAGACCGATCGAGGCCTCATATATGTGTAAGAGGTCGGAGGTTATTATTATATTAATTATTCAAAGAAAAAAAGAAAAAGTGTGGGAAGTAAACTTGCTCCCGTCTATCCGGATCATGGGATTACCATCCTCGAACCAGATCCTTGGTCATGCCTCGATGCATTTGCTGCAGATGGTGGCTGCTCTAGCTGCACCATCGTAGGTCAATTCCTTACGTATGCTATAGTTGGTTACTCCATACCAATTCTTCTATCAGGTTATGAAGGTGTCAGCACTCGTTTGTTTCATCTCCATCTAGCTCATGGAAGATGCAAAACTTTCTGAATCTTCTTTCCGATCAGTGGGTTCTCTTTTAGCTGGCTTTTGGTAGGGGATCTGCCCCCTAATATATAGGTATATCCACTTTGGGGTCTCTGTTGGACTAGTGTAGGAAGATAATTTTGATTACCTCCATAGCCGTTTTGGTTCTCCAACATTATCATCAGCTCTTCGCTTTCCTTTATCCTTGCCATATCCTGCTCCAGAGAGTCCTCTGTCATCCACAACATTAATTTCAACATCCTTAGCTTCGACGTGTTCTTGATGCAAATATCTCTCAGCTTCATGATAGAATTCCGTAAGATCTATTAGCGGATCCCTTTCCAAAGCAATCTTAAAGTCAGTCTTGCTTGCAACTCCTGAAACCACCGCCATCAGAATCATTAATGGATCTGGCTTATCAACTACAGCAACTACTGCGTTAAACCTTGTTAAGTAGCTCCTCAAGGTCTCTTCGACCCTTTGATTCACACTCAATAGCATTATTACATTCTTCCATCGTTAGATATGAACTCTGAACTGCCTTATGGACTTATTCACCAAGTCGGTCCACATGCTTATGGATGCATTCTCCAACTGTTTGAACCACATTGCTCCCATGTATGTTAAGTATAACGGGAAGGACCACCCCAATTAGAAGCACCAAAAACCTACATATGTCGGATATATCACGTCTGATAAACAGTTGGATCCATCTACCCATTGTACATCTCCAACGTCGAAAGCTTGAAATCGAGAGGATTCCTCGCATTCCAAATGTTATAGGTGAATGGATTCCTATTCATGTCTTCCAAACTTTGGTCTGGGGGTCCACCTCTAACTATTCTTCTGATCATCTCAGCCATCCGGTTATTGTCATCTAACAGAAATCTTAGACCACTAGCTACATTCTTCCCTCTGCTTCTATGGGGGAACTCCTACACCTATTACGGAACATACTCCTTTGGCTATACATTTGTGTTCTGACCTACTCCTCTGGTTTCAATCTGTCCTCCGTTCCTATAGGGAAGCTCTAGCACATACTCCTCCGGTCGTTATTCATTCACATTCTGATTTGCATTTCTAGCTCCAGCATCGTTTGCTCCCGGCATTCCAGCTCGTCCCAAGCTCCTACCTACGTTACCTCTGAGTATAATTCTTTTGGCGCCGAGAGGATTTGGGTCAGTACCAAGTGGTACTATTTGTGGGGGCATCGTTCCAGTTTTCTCCACTCTAAATCCAGATATTCTTACATTAGTTACTAGTCCTTGATTCTGAACTCCAATAGTCTTAGCTATTCTTTGTTATCCCATCCTCAGGAAAAATCCCTCAAGAATTTCCTATTTTCGAGTCCTTAATCCATTTTGCATCTCATTCATCATTTTCTCCATCTCTTCTCTGGTCACGTAGATACATTGGTTGGAATTTGAGGATACCTCTTGGCTGCCCCTATACTCTAATTGACTTCCTCCAATTTTAGATCTGGTGTTAGGTCTCTTCATCTTCTCCAAGTTTCAGATCCAAGCTCTAGGTTGTGAGATCTAGTACTTTCCTAGTGAAACAACCAAAATGTTAATGCCAAAAATGGCACTAACACTCAAATATCATATGAAAGTACCAAAATGTAGAGATCCAAATCAAACAAGAAAAAACAATAGTAAAGTAAAAAGAAACAAGAGAGTTTTTATAGTGGTTCGGCGTAATCTTCGGCCTACGTCCACTTTAATCTTTGTTATTAGTTGTTTTCTATATGGATTATAACTAGTTATATGAGATCTGACCAAAATCTGGTGGATCTCAGATTTGCAATGGAGTTTCTAGAGTATTTGAGGGAGAAGATAGGAGTGAAGAAGAATTAGAGTGAAGATCCCACTTTAGCTGCAGTAAGGTTGGTATTTATAGGGAAACATATGGATAGGTTTAGAAGCCCGCTTGTAGTGAAGTCCAGAAGCTAGCCCGGTGTTGTATAAGTGAGCACCGAGGCCCATGAATCAAGAAAACAACTCGATATTGATCTAAATTGGATTAGTACCAATCTGTTGTGCTTGTTGCAAAGTGAACTCTTTCACTTGTTGTGTTCTTCTATCCTCTATTCGATGTGTTCCAAGCTCTTTTCCATCGACTTTGTGTTGGCTCTAATGATCTTCCCTATAGCACTTGAATTATCTTGCTTCCTTCACTTTCTTCTCATCAATCTTTGGAATTGCTCATCCAAACTCTAGGAAAATCACTTGTCCATGAGTGGTTGGAGTAGTATATAAAGTATATGGAGTTGGGAAGGGAGAAAGGAGAGAAGAAACAACTCTTCATCGACCCCAAATCACTCTTCGCCGACCCAAAAGCATTCTTCACCTAGTTAAAATCACTCTTCACCAAGTTATCTCCTTAGTCTAATTTCATTTAAATTTCTCTGAGTTGTTTCCCTACTTTTTCTAAGTGTGCTTTCAAGTTATCGAGTCATTTTGTCTTTGCCTTGACCTTCAAATTCTGGTTGAAATCTACTTGGCTAAAAAGCAGGTTAGCAACCGTCTTTTCATTTTTATTACATCCCAAAAACATGCCCTTGTACGGGACAATACAATATAACATAAGTAGAGTGTCATGCTCGACATATGAAGATGCTGACATGGACACTTAAGTATCAGGATTTAAGGCAACTATTATTTGGAAGCAAGCCTCCTACTTCTGTCTTCAATTTTCCTTATTCATCCTTTCCAAAGCTTCCTGCCTAAGTCAATAAACTCAGCCTACTCAATCGAGTACTCCTGAGTTTATGGAAAAAACAATAATAAAAACATGAGTTATACATAAAGCCAGATATGAGTAATACATTACCCTAAACACATTATATAGTGAGACCATGTCGTTAAAGCATGGAAGGGGTTTTCCCCTTACTATTCATTAATCATAATAACAGACTACCATATGCAAGTTATAAATCATATCTAATTTATTCTCGAAACCCTTATGGTTCTACGCATAGTAATCTACCTACGGAGAGGGATCTCCCAATTTCGGTCTAGTTCTCTTAGCCCTCGGCTTCTTTAGTAAATTACATTTCTTCCTATCTCGGTCGCCTTTGGCTCATTGTGCAGTACATTCCTGCATGATTAGGTTCTTACACATTGTTTTCCCCTGAAGTATGTTCTACACGGTTTCGACATGTACTTTCATACTGCATAGTGCATACATGCGCAACTTATTTCTTTAATTTATACTGTAAAGTAAAACCCTAAAAAATTTGGTTATCTTTAGTTTATACTGCAAAGTACAACCCTAAGTAGTTTTGATTCTATTTGGTTTATAATACAAAGTACAACCTTAAAAAGTTTAGATTCTTTTTTGTTTATATTACAAAATACAACC
The DNA here is from genome assembly GCA_030737815.1 of Allium fistulosum. NCBI lineage: Eukaryota > Viridiplantae > Streptophyta > Magnoliopsida > Asparagales > Amaryllidaceae > Allium > Allium fistulosum. The sequence continues at coordinate 160,969,245 of CM060905.1, forward strand.
CTAAGCAGTTTCTTGTCTTTCTCTTATGTTTGAACCCTATAAGAGAGTTACATCCACTTTTGCGAATGCGTACAACCCGCCCAGACGTCCTACGTTGCTTCCGATGTCGAATGCCTCTCCCTTACCTTCCCAAGGCAAGTGAGTGTCCGCATTGGGCGTCAATAGCCCTTCCAAACCTACATTCTTTTGTAGGTTCTTACTTCTTTTTCTTTAATATCTTTAGCCCTAAGGTTTACCTAAATTATTCATTTATTAGACTTTAGTTTTTATACACTCATTTTGGCACACTTCTACCCTGCCCTTATCATATTACGGCGTAATATGTTTTTTCAATTTATGGTGCATTTCGTATTTGCATAGTATGACGTAGTTCATCTCTTTCTTATTGCGGCATAATATTTTCTTCAACCTTTCAGCTTACGGCCTTCTACGGCAGTACATCCTCAGTGTATTACATCTCGTGCCCCATTTGACTTTCGGCACAGTTCCGTTCTACACCTTTCGGCTTCTGTATATCACTAATAGCTCATCTTTTAGCATAGTACTTATTTACGTAGTATTGATTCTTCCTGAAATCCAGTAGGTTCCCATAGGAAATTCACTACCTTCAGCCTTGGGTACTTAGTTTATTTACGTAACATTCAGCCGCCACCTTAGCTCTATAATAAACAAAGTCTGATGCGTCTATTACCAACCTTTACACGTGTCAGCATCTTATACGTTCAAACAACACTCTCAGTTAATGATAGTGTCCTTTATAATTCTTTTCATCATTTATATACGATCTTTTCGTTTGATCATTTAACATTAATTGCATCATTTTTATATGTATAATAGGTTTCGATCCTTTGCATAATTACCTTCGGTTTGCATAGTTCTAACCTCGTTGATGATGAATTTTGGCCAGAAAATACTTTATAAATTTCCAGGAAAACATTGAATACTTATTTTAATGCATTTTACTCATGTTCCCATTTTAAAGCCATTTTCTCTTATTTATTCACTACGTATTTTTCTTTAAAAATTTACAACTAATTATTTTAATGTGGGAAAATTCTTTAATTTGAAACCATTTCTAAAATTATGATTAAAACATTATATTGAATCTCCATAGCATTTCAAAATCATTAGAGTGGGGAAACGTACCTAAAACATCCCATGTATAGTTATTCTTCCCTAAAACATTCATTAAAACATCATTTATCTCATTAAACACTAACACATATGAACTCTATCATATAAAATCAAAGAAGCCAAATTCAAACACAATGAAATCGGTATAAGAGTTTAGTGTTACTCACTTAGATTTGTGAATAATCTTGTTTTGATCTTCTTAATTCCTTTTAACTTGTGTTTCCTTCTTCTTATTTGCTCTTTTTATGCTGCTACCATTAGCATGCATTTTAAGATTTTATTTTATTTTTAAGCACAATGAAATAAAGAAATAAGGAAGGATTTATGTTTATTTCCTACAACAATTCGGGTTGCGGCCGTCATAGCCTTTTTCTCCTTTTGACCCATTACACTTTTCTTATTTAATTTACTATAATTTGTTGGCCTCATATGTAAGAAAGTGTACACCCAATGCTCACCATTTTCCTTATTTATTTCTATAAATAACCCAATTAATTTCCCATTTACATAATTAATTAATTATTAATTACAGGATGTTAAAGACTTCCCCTTTAAAGGAATTTCGCTCCTGAAATTCAATCAAGGTACGGTATTGATTAACAATCTATCCCATGGCTACCTTAACATATTCACTGAGTTTCCCACTCATATGTCACAACAAAATATACCAATGAATCTACTAATATATAAGAATACTCATATATTACATGGGCTACAACAATACATAGCTAACATGTGCGCTAAGATGAAATAACCAACTATAGATAATTTCTCCTAATCTTATCCTCCATTTTCCATGCACAATCCTCTTGGTCCTTACTCCATTGGACATGTACTAGCCTCACTCAATTTTTTTGAAGCTCCTTCACATCCCGACCTACTATACGAATCGGTTTCTTTACATAAGTCATGTTTGGTTCTATGACCAAGTCTTCCGTAGCCCTCAGACTTACTACTGCTTTTGAGTCCCTAATACATTTCCTTAAATGTGATATATGAAACACATTCTGGATCCCAGTAAAAGCTCTCGGTAACTCCACTCGGTATGCCACTTTTACAACCTTCTCTATAATCATAAATGGCTCTACATATCTGGGTGCTAACTTCTCAACCTTCCCAAAATGCACAACACCTAGCATCAGTGAAACTTTTACAAAACATGCGACTGCCCACTGTGATTAGTAGTCCTATTATCCTTATGTTAGTATAACTCTTTGCCTAAACTACATTTCCTTCATTCTACTCTATATCAGCTTTACTTTCTTGGTAGCGTCCTTCACTACATCTAGCCCTAACACAAGCGTAACCCCTGCCTCCATCCAACATTAGGGTGACTTACATGGTATCCATACAACGCCTTAAATGGTGCCATTCCAATACTTCTCAGTCTTCTCTGGTAGTTATTGTTGTATGAGAACTCTACCAAAGTAATCTTCTTAAGGTTCCCTAAAATAAAAAAAAAGCAGGAACTCAGCAGTCTTCAAGGGCTTTGTTGACCCTCTTGGTATGTCCATTAGTCCGCAGATGGTACGCAAGCTCATGTGCAACACAAAACCCAAAGTTTTCAATAGTCCACACCAGAAACTCACTAGCAAATAATGGGTTTCGGTTACTAATAATAATGCTTGGCACTCCATGCAGTCGCACTATTACCTTAATATATATCTCGGCTAACTTCGGCACCGTTCTTGTGACCTTCACCAGAATGAAATGAGAACACTCAGATAGTCTTTCAGTTATGACACATATTTTTTCTTTCCTAGCTCTAGACCTTGGTAATCTATCAACGAAATCCATAGACACTGAATCCCATTTCCAACCCAGAACCTCCAATGGCTACAAGTGCCCATCAACTTTTGATGCTCGACCTTCACTTGTTGGCATGTGAGACATCTCCTCACATATTCTCCCACATCTTTCTTCATTCCTTCCCAAAGAAACTCTTTTCTATATATTGGTACATCTTAGTACCTCCAGGGTGAATGGTGAAGTTTGAACAATGGCATTTGTTCAACACTTCTTTCCAAAGGCCGTCTACATTTGGAACATATAACCTTCAATTCTTCCCTAGTCTTCCTTCTCTATCAATACTGAACCCTTCGGCTAAACTGCCTTAGTTTGTGACCCTAGGATTCTCACTCTTTTAGTGCAGATCTAGTCTGTTTTCAATTGTTTAGAAATCTTTTGAACCAGTGCAGGTCGAACTTTCAAGCAGATAGCATTCCCAAAGTACTACTTGGACCTACACCAGAACGAAAGCACACATACATGAAAATAATATTTCTATAACATTCCATTCTTCAATCATAGACAAAACACAACTCTACTGCTTTGGGATTAAGGCATCTATTACCTTGTTACCCTTCTTTAAGGTATACTCAATTCCAAAATCATAAGATGATAAAAATTCTAACAACCTCTGTTGCCTTATGTTCAACTTCTCTAAGAGAAGAAATATCTCAAGGACTTATGGTCAGTAAATAGCTCCAACCTTTATCCTAAGAGATGATGCCTCCAAATCTTTGATGCAAAGACAATAATCGCCAACTCTAAGTCATGAGTAGGGTATCGAACTTCATGGGGTCACAACTGCCTAGATGCATATAGGATATTACTTTGTCCCTCTACATCAATATTGCTCCTAACCCTAAACCCGAAGCATCCGTATACACGGTGATATCATCATTCCTTTTGGGTATACTAGCACGAGAGCATTTATCAATCGAAGCATCAACTTTAGGAATGAAGCCTCACATACCTTCGTCCAAATATACTTCTCATTCTTTTGAGTAAGCCTCATCATTGGCTCTGGTAAATGAGAGAAATCCTTAAAGAATCTCCTATAATCTAGCTGCGAGAACACCTTACCTCTATTAAACTGATCAAACAATTTATCAATTCTTTGTAAGGGATATCTATTCTTCACCATTCAAATTTAGCTTCCCGTAATCAATGCACAACCTTAAAGACCCATCGAAATTCTTCAAAAATACTGTTGCAGCTCCCTAATGTAAGCTACTCGGCCTTACAAAGCTCTTGCCTTCAAATTCCACCAGTTGCTTCTTCAATTCATCCATGTCGTTTGGTGGAATACTGTTAGGAGGTCAGCTAAATGGCTTGGCTCCTGGTATCAACTCTATACCAAACTCTACCACTCTTGGGGGTGGAAAGCCTGAGGCTAGTTGAAACACATTAGGTAATCCCCTCACCACACATACTGCATTGAGAACTTCAACCTCTAAAGCTAAAGAAAACAAAATAACTTTGCACCTTGTTTTAAGCTCCTCCATAACTACAAATACTTTTTCATTTCGGCTGGGTGACTAAAGGTTATTTTCCTTTCAATGCAATAATTCTCCAACCAATCCATCCCTAAAATAACTTTGAAGTTTTTAAGTCAAACAAGTAGGGATCATAAAAAACTTATGCTTACCTACCTTAATTTCAAAGTTAGTGCATCTCAATCCGAGAGTGGTATATCCCCTTATCGGATTTACTACACACATGGAAGTGACTAAATAGGTAACTTCTAACCTTGGTCTATCAAATAAGTCTTTAGCTATAAAAGAACGTGTAGCTTTGGTATCAAACAGTGCTCTAACTGGAATACCAGAAATCAAAGTCATACCTTCTAAAAATTTTCCCTTGCCTTTTTCTTCGGTAGATAGTCCTTCCCTTGGTCCCTCCAAAGTATAAACCTAAGTTTTGAGCTCCAGACAGCCCCTCTTCAGATGTCTCAATTTATCACATTTGAAGCACTTTATCCTTCCAAGATTCTTTGGTATTGGGAACTTAGATGCAAAGTATCCCTTCTACCTACAATCAAAACAAGCAACCTCCATAGTAGAAATTTCTCCACCCCTTCCTTTAGGTGTAGCCTTTTATCCTTTAGCATACAGAGTAAACTTCTTCTTTTATAATGCCTTGGTCCTCGTCTCTACTCTACTCTTTTTCGGATAAACCCCATCATACCTTCGGGACATATCCATTACGAATTCAAAAGGAGGTCCTAAGTGCGCCTTCACCTTATGATCAAGACCCTGCTTAAAATCCCTAATGAACTTCTTATTCTTCTTTAGTGGTGTGCTAATGATCTCTCTGCTATACCTAACCAAATAGTTGAACTTCTAATGGAACCCTTTAACTATAAGGTCACCCTACTTCAAGTCTATGGATTCCCGTTGTAGCACACTCCACCAAGACTCAGATATGAACTGAGCCTCGAATCTCTCCTTTAACTGCACCTAAGCAATCTCCTCCTCTGGGGTCTCGGCAATCCCTGTCTCCCTCCATTCTAAAGCATCTTCATCCGACTACCTCGATGTTAGCCTTCTCCTTTGCCCATCATTTAACCCCAAGTCTTCAATTATATGTTCGCAAACACTTAGCCTATTTAGTACTTCAACTACAGGCTCCTTCCATATGAACATCTTCCCACCAAAATTTTGATAGTCTTGGTTCATCTTTGAAAAGTATTCTCTTACTACAGAAGGCCTTGGCTCCACAGCCTCTGAAAAATTCTCCCTCGCCATTTGCACCATAAACTTCCTAAACAAGGCATTCACATCTATGCTCGTTACATTAGCTGGTAGTGCAGCTTCAGCCTCAATTACTTTTGGCCTTTCAACTTCATTTCTCCCATTGGTTTGGGTATAGTCTCCCTCCATGCATTTGCCCCTCCTATCATAACTCATCCACTCCTTATTTCCATCTTGCTATTTTTGTTAAGAAAATCTTCATTAGAAATAGAAACAGAGTGAAACAATAACAAAAGGGTAGATATATCTTCCTACATATCTATATTAGTGAAACACAAGTACATCATATGTATATTGGCACATATCCTCCCCAAGATGTTTGTTTCACTCTAAGTACTGTTTTTATTTTCCAGCTCTGTTTTACTTAGATGTCTCTTAACCTATGCTCGGATACCAAACTGTGACATCCCCATTTATAAACCTGAAGATGGAACCCTCAACGTGTTGTAGTCACCTTGGAATTATATTTCGGTGACAAAACGAGTTCAGTATATAAGAAACTACAAATTTTCCATTACATATACAAGTCTATTAGTCTTTACATTTTTAGTAAATCCAAAATTTGTGCCTACGCAGGGGTCAAATACAATAGAACATAAATAAAGTGTCATGCTGGACATATGAAGATGCCGATATAGATAATTAAGCAACGGAAACTAAAGCACTATTATTTGCAAGTAAGCCTCCCAGTACCGTATTTGTTTTGCCTAATTAGTCCTTTCCAAAGCTTCCTGCCTAAGTCCATTAACTCATCCTACTCAATTAATTACCCATGAGTTTATGGGGAAAACAATAATAGAACATAGGTCAAACATACAACCTTGTATGCGTAATATGTTCCCTTAAACACATCGCATAGTGAGACCACACCGCTAAAGCACGAAAAAGTTTTTCCCTTCACAATTCAACAATCATAACAACAAACTGCTCTACGCAAGTTATAAATCATGTCTAATTTTTTAATGAAACCACATATGGTTCTTTGCTTGGTAACCAAACTACCAAAAGGAATCTCCCAATTTCGGTCCCGTTCTCTTAGTGATCGTCTTCTTCTGTAAATTACATTTCTTCCAGTTCCGGCCACCTTCGACTCACTACAAAGTACATCTCCGCACTGTTTGGTTCTCACACATTGTTTACCCTCAAAGTACTTCCTACACAGTTTTGGCTTATCCTTTCATGCTACGTTGTTCATACATATGTGGTTCAGTTCTTTAATTTATACTCCAAAATTCAACCCTAAGCAGTTTGGTTATCTTAGGTTTATACTGCAAAATACAACCCTAAGCTGTTTCAATTTTGTTTTGTTTATACTACAATGTACAACCTAAGCAGTTTCGGCTCTCTTTTGTTTATATTGCAAAGTCAACCCTTAGTAGTTTCTTATCTTTTTATTAAGTTTAAACCTTAAAAGAGAGTTATATCCACTCTCGTGAAAGTGTACAACCCATCCGGACATTCCATATCCCTTCGAAAGTCGAATGTTTCTCCCTACCGTCCCAAGGAAGTGCATTCAACTGAGCGTCCCCAATCGGTGTCAATAGTCCTTCTGAACTTGCATTCTTTTATAATTTCTTACTTCTTTTTCTTAGACATCTTTAGCTCCTCGAGCTTCCAAATTATTCATTTATTAGGCTTCAGTTTTTATATAATCATTTCGATGTAGTAAAACCCTGCCCTTCTCGTATTGCAATGCAGTATGTTTTTTTTGGTCTGCAATGCAATTCGTCTTTTCCCATTTTATACATCTTTTTGTATTGTGGCATGGTACGTCACTTTTGTATTGCAGCGCGGTACTTCTCTTTTGTGTTGTAACACAGTACGTCCAGTACGTCTCTTTCGTATTGTAGTATAGTACATTCTTGAACCTCTCACTTTTGGACTTCTACACTAGTATATCCCTCAATGCAGTACATCCTCGTGCCCTGTTTGGCTTTCAAAATAGTTCCATCCTACACCTTTCAGCTTCTGGCTTTCACCAACATCTTGTCTTTTAGCATAGTACTTCTCAATACGGTATTGACTCTCCTTAAACGTTGACTCTTCTCGAAAGTCAGTGTGCTCCTATAGGTGATTCGTTACCTTCGGCGTTGGTTGCTCGGTTTATTTTCTTAATGTTCATCTATTACCTTAGCTCCACAATAGACAAAGTCAGACGCGTCTATTACCAACCATTACACTTGTCTCATCTGATACATTCAGAATTCGCTTTTGAGCTAGTGATAGTGTCGTTTATTTATCTTTTCAGCATTTATATGGGATTTTTTTGCCTAATCATTTAACATGAATTCCATCATGTTTATGTGTATAATAGGTTTTGGTACTTTAAATAATTTCCTTCGGTCTGCGTAATTCTAACATTAGTTATGATGAATTTTAGCTAGAAAATACTTTATAAATTTCTGGAAAACTCTAACTCTATCATTTAAACACTAACTCATATGAACTTATCATACTAAATCGAAGCTGAATTCAAACAGAAGGAAAATAATATTAGGGGTTTAATATCACTCACCTAGATCTCTTAGAATTTTTGAAAACTCCTTTTTAATCTTCTCAATTCCTTTTTTGCTTGCGTTTCCTTCTTCTTCTTCTTATTTTCTCTTTTTGGGTTGCCACCATTAATGTGCTTTTTAAGCTTTTATTTTATTTTTGAGTAGAACGAAATAAAGAAATAAGGATGGAGTTATGTTTATTGTCCTAGAATAGTTTCGACCGTGGCCCTCATAACCTTTTTTCCCCTTTGATTCATGATCGTTTTCTTATTTAGTTTACCATATATGGCCAGTCTCATATGGTAAGCAATTGTAGACCCAAATGCTCACCATATTCCATATTTATTTCTATAAAGTAACCTGTTTAATTTCTCATTTCCATAATTAATTCTTTAATTAATTAATTATTAATTACGGGGTGTGATTAAATCATTTTAATGAGTTAAAACATGTTTAATCAAGTTTAGAGTAATTTTAGACATAAATGTTGAATTTTTAAAGACGATGGAATCATGACCGAAACTGGTTTAATTACGTTTGGAATGTCGTTTACATTTAGAAAACATATAAGGCTCGAAAGAATCAGAGAAAAGAGAAAATTTTATCGAGAGGGCCAAACTGATAAATAAGTTGGGGAAAGTCTTTGAAAGGCAATTTCTGAAATTATAAGGCCTCAATTTCTCATTTTTTGCATTTTCCTCCTTATTCCTCTTCTTCATCTTCCTCAAACCTTAGCTTCCCTTCCTTTTGCGATAACTCCTTTATTCCTTCACCGAAAATCACCTAAAAATATTCTAAATTCAAATTAGATCTTCCTCTATAATACCCATACACTAGATTTCCCTAAAATTGAAGCATTCATCTTCGAATTTCTAAAATACAGATTTGGAGTAGTAGGTTTCAAGCAAAATTGGGTTTTTTTCTTGCTTGGGTGAGTGTGGGTGATTCTCTACCCTATATGATTTCCTTTGCTACTTCTATGATTTTTTTATTACCTTGTTCGGTTAAGGCTTAGAAATGAGGGCATTGTCCCTTAATTTGATGATGGGTAATTGATTGCTTAACGAAGTGTGTAATCTAGATTAAATGAAATATTTAATTGGATTAATGAACTAAGTTATGAATTGAATAAATGAAGTTAAGTAAAATGAAATCATTGGATGATAATGTTGTGTTTTAGCATTGCTTAAGTATGATGTATGTATTTTTTATGGTTATGTTTAGATTGGTTAAACACTTCATAATTTTTATTTGGTTGTTTAAGTGTTGGAGTTTTGGGACGATTCATCGAATTTCCTTTGTTGGCACATATCTCATGGCAGATCATCGGTGATATGAACTTGAGCACAGAAGGTAATGGATGGTCATAAGGTCCAAGCCATGAAGCACAACATTTGGCTAAAGAAAGCCGATATGATGGTCAGGTAAAGTAAATGGGGGATTAATTCTCTTTAGGCATTTCACTCCATCAAGGTTTAGGTTGATATCATGGTAGAATTTCAGTCGATTGAATTTGGGGTTAGTTGACTGAGAAGGGTCGAATCTTACAGGTTTTCCAACCTACAAAAAAATAGTCCAAAAATGTCCTATTTAGTTGACTGGTCCTATAACCAGTAAACTTAAAATAATGGCAGTTGACTAGATTTGTAGTGGAGGAATTTCTTTGGTTTTCTCCTTTACGTGACGTTCGAGCATGACTTTGACAATCGGGCAAGGCTCATAGGGTCATATGGGATTATAGAGCAATGTTTTGGAGTTCTTTGACTTAGGGAAATTTGTAGCTCAAGGTCGAGACTTTGGACATGTGCTACGATGTAGGATGAGCTGGAGATGATCGAAAACTATGATTAGGAAGTGAGCCAGGGATTGGGATATTATGAGATCCGAGGACAACTAGGCGGTGGTGCTCGAGGCAAAATTTACATGGTTTTAGCATTAGTTATGACTTCGTTAGCTGATCATCAGGATATTGAAGACACGTGGATCAAAGTTGGTTATGATACAATGTTACTCATGCTTGAAGCCTATAGCTACAATATAGGCATCATTAATTTCCATAACTACTAGGGATCAACCATGGCTTTCACTGAATGTGATTGTTGGAGAGAGATGGGGAGCTCATTTATACCAGTAATCACCATGAGGTGGTGATGACCACTTTATTTTCTCCAACGTAAGGTAGTTCGACCGAAAGGCGTAGACTCGTTAGCATCAGTTTCAAATACATAGATGGATAGAATACGGCCTTACTCTAGGGTTAGAATTTGAGTACAATAAGAAGTTACTCAATGTTTTTGTTATGGGTACGACATGTCACTACTTTGGAGTTTTAGTTCGTTGTTTGTACAAATTTACATGTGATGGTGTATGACTTGTTCAGCGATTGTATTAGCACTATCATTAGTTGTGCTAACTTGGATGTAGGAGAATAGTAGTGTTCGGTATGATACTGCATTACTCTAGAGCTCTTGCTCATTTATTCTATGTATAGTTAGGGTGGGTTCATGGACAAATTGGATTAGAGGGTTAGAGGTTAGAGTGTTCGCAGACTACATTTTTTATTAGAGGTTGGTTAGAGGTTAGAGTGGGGTAGGATGTAAAAACTATTTGTATTTTATTTGTGAAGATAGTTTTATTATCTTTTGTAATAATTAATAATTTATTAACTACGAATGATAGAATGAAATGCAATGGTAAATAGAATATAGATTGAAATACAACAATACAAAGAACTTTAACCAAAATACAATAGGCCATAGAGCTTTAACCGAAATACAAAAGTAAAACAATACATAGATCAACGTCGTCCTGCAGCAATCAAAATGTCTCTTATTTCATCATGTGTCGTAAAAATCTTTTGCATATCTGATGAACTTGCACCGCTATGATTGCGTTGAAGATGTTCTCGCTAATTTTCAACATAACTTCGTGGAACCACTTCATTAACTATTTCTTTAAAATAAGGATCTATGCTATTTAATTTTCTAATAAAGTTATGGATAGCACAACCGTTGAATTCTTTTAACTAGAACGTCACAAAGGCATTTGAAAGTACCACTTTTTATTCGGAAAAGATCCTGATTTCTATTTTCATGACCATAAGAACATCACCAACCCACAGTCGACCGGTGTAAGAAAAAGTATGATGTGGAGTAGGCATTGATTGATTATGTTTTACCATTATCCCCGGAATAGAAGTGAGATTTTGATTATACTCATCTGAATCATCAAAATAAAATATATCATTGCTATTAGTTGAGTTATTTGAGTTTTTCGAATCATTTTCTGAATTATTATACTCAAAATTATGTTTGAACATTGTTGAAAATAATGTAAGGAAAAGGGAATAAAATGTTATGAATGGAGTATTAGGGATTGGGGTTTAAGTAGGGAAATTTTTGGACATAAAATTTATGTTCGACGTAATGTATTTACGTCAGACGTAATTATTACGTTCGAGGAATCCTCTTCCTTATACAGCAGCCAACCTCTAAGGGAGGAACCTCTAACGTAATATTTACTTCCGACGTAAAGTTGCTAGGTCGAACATAATTATTCGCTACCGATGTCCACCCCCCGGTGTGAGGACCCGTTTCTTCGATTCTAGAAAATCGACACTAATACATCCTCAGTATTCACTTGCCGCAAATCCAAGTGGCGAAGAAGTGGATTCTCAAGGGTAAGAAAGAAAAATAAAGGCAGAACAGAATCTCACATATTTTATTTCAACAAATAATTTTACAGTGGAAATTTAAATACATTTATCATAGTTTAAAAATGGACGATTATATATATCTGTCCTTACAAAGGTGGAATACAATACTACTCAAGTGTGGTGGAAACAGATAAAAATCTTTAGAAAAATCTTCTAACTCCATGCTTCGAGCTCCATCTAGCTTCCTTCTAAACTAAACCTGACTACTAGGCTGCCCGGGGAAAATTAGGGCACCCGGAGTTTAAAGAAAGGAAAAAAATAAACTCCGGGTCTGTCATGGGACTGGTGTGAGAACTCAAAATACGCGTTTTGGAAACAAAAAGGTATTTCATAAGATCACGCTGCACATAAACACGGAACGAGTTTTTACCTTATGATAACCAAATCATTATTACGTAAAAATAAAGGATATTATTTTTAATGACATTTCTTTGAAACATTTGCATGTAAACTTATTAATCTTAGACAAAATTGTTGCATTGATTAAATTCCAGCATACTAGCCACAAACGTGAGTTTTACAAACAAAATGGCAGGCACTTATTGGAGAATGGATTTCCATAAAAATGACCGGGTGAAGGGACTACCTTCTGATAATACATCTCTAGAGGAATGTATCGAGGTCAACAGAACATCTACACCTCGACCAACACAATACCGACCTACCTTTCTCACTGGGTAGTAGCGAATATGTCATCACCTCGGTCGTTACCGACCTATCCGAGCGCGCTCTATCATACGCCATATTAATTTAAACCCGAACGTCATAGCGGGTAGAAACATATCTAGAAGGGGATGATCATATCCTAATGGTTGCGAACCACATAGCCTTACCACATCTACCCTGTTTTGGCAATTTCCCGCGTGTGAGGCTTGAGGTAACGATTACCTTTCACTTTGCACATTCCACTTTGAATGCCACATTGCCACTCCATCGATCACTATTGACTTCCACAAACATACAACCTTCGAGCTCATACGTCTTAGAGAAGGGTGTTAAGCTAAGAGAAGTTACCTTCTCCACCACCAAATAGATGTACATGTATAAAAGTCAGCGATGAAATCTCAAGAATGTAATGTCAAACTTCCATCCATACAAGTTCATTCTGGGACTGAACGAATCCGAAGGAACTCTCCTACCACATCCTGTCGGGAGTTACCCCTTGGATTAATAGCAAGAAGTCCTTGCATCGAAGATCTTAAATGAAGAAATACTGTCATATAATATGATATGGGAAATTTTCCTCGAGGATCAGTGACAAGCAGTCCTACATTACATCTTCCAAATCATATCCATATCTTCACTTTGAATAGGTAAATTAGTTCGAAGTGGTCTTCGGATAGGAATTACCCAAATCTGAACCTGGTTCCTTCGAATCCAATCATAAATAAAAGGGATCAAGTAGATAGGTGAATAATATTTGATTATTTCATTCCTGTTATCAAAAATATCTCTTAGAGATATATAACTTTAAAACACTTCTTTTCGGTATATACGGAATAATTAAACCTCTCTTATCAAATCCTTTGATTTCTTAAAACGTTTTTTTAACTTGGAATAATTTGAAATCATTTCATTTTTCACTTAGGAAAACATTTCCAAATCATTTCATTTAAAACTTAACAAAGATTTCTTAATTCAAAACTCATAACTTGGGTTAAAACCATGTTATCTAGGATGTTAATCCAAAACTAGTAAATATTAAGTGAGCATAATCTATATAAATCATCTAATTCTACTCAATATCAATTCCCATATTCAACAAATACTATGGGTGGAATAACGGCGAAATCACCTTTTACATTCCACGAATAGTAAGAGTTCCCTTTTAGGGCTTATTTACTACGTATAAGAAGATCATCTCTATACAATAAAAGTTGTATTTAATTTAAATTTGGAAAATTGAAATCTTTTTATACTTAACTCGTTTTCGACATTTCGATCTTATCTATCCCTCGCCCAGGGAAGAGGCTAGGTGAGCTAGGGCATTGTTGCTCCTGAACATCTCCTTAGTTTAAGCACCTCACATCCGGATCTCACTAATAGAAAAATCCAGTCTACTCGTCGGCTTTTAGAGCCAAGATTAAACTACTTTATTTGAAATAGCTTTTCTTTAAATTGTTTATTTAAACTCTCTTAAATAAGCTAGAAAACCTCCAATCATCATTAAAATATTTAATTATCCATTTTAAAACATTTACAAAAGATTTGGAAAAGAATCGTTAAGTTTAAAACTAAAATTTATAAGTTACAGAAAAGTGCTATGGAAAGTGCTTTTTAAGCTATATAAATCAAAACGACTTTTTATTATTTGAAAATTTATTTTTATTACTCAAATCACTTTTAAAACATTTTAAAAGATTTTTAGAATTTATTTCATATTTTTAAACAATTTTAAAATATCAATTTCAAAGAAATCCTATTATGGATTCCGAATTGCAAAACCGCTATTTTTTCCAAAAACTTGTTTTACTCATATTTCAAAATCTACTTATCGAAATCTTGATTTTCTTTCTTTGTTTGAAATCTATGGATATAATAGTAAGGAAAATTCTTATCTCAAAGAATTCCAAGCCAAATTCCTTTCTATATACTCGTTTGACTTTTATGGCGCGAAATCGCGAACTACTGTTATGCGACGCGCCTATTTTTGACTAAATTTTCCATTCTCATTCAAACTTCGCCAAAACACTTTTAAATGTTTATAAAACATTTCAAACTCATTTTAAATCATTTTTAAATAGGTTTAAAATTCGATATACAATCAATTCATTAAATCAAGGAAAGTGATTTCCTTTGTGTTTATTGACGTGGATTTCCGTGACTTGCATATATATTCAATATTCATATAAAAACATCCAAACTTGATGATCAAAGCATAATAAACATCCATTGCAAAGATTATATCATCATCTAAAATATAATATCATAGTTTAGGAGTTCCCACCTTTGTTTTCCCTTTGAGCTAATATAAAATCGGCTATAGCTTCGCTTTCACGAATTAAACTTTACGGAACCGAGCTCTGAAGCCTTGAAGTGGCTAGGCATAGCCTTGGGAGTGTAGGAGGTGCTCATGGCCTAGCTAAGGAAGGATAAGAGGCTCGGCCATGATGGGAAATGGTGGCGGTCGTGAATTTGCAAGAGAAAAAGGAGTGGATTTAGCTTGGTTTTGAGAAGTATGAATATGTATTTCATATGTTTAAAAAATTTGCAATATTTTTGCATAATGTTCTTAACATAAAGAAGCCATTAAAGTGCTCTATAGGAAGAAGAAGAAGGAGATGGATGTGTGAATTTTGTGAGAGAATGGGATGGGTATTTATAGCCTTTTTTAAGCCTTAACCCTTAAGTAAAGTGGAAAATATCTCCACATATCATCATGAATGCATCACCCACCCTTATGTCATCAAATGCACCCCCTTACACATTGAAATCATCCCCCCATGTGCCACCATCTTTTCATATCAGATCATGTCCTAGTTGTTGACTTATGCAAGCTTAAGGGTGAAGTTTCATAAAATATCTTTGATTTTCTAACATATGTATGTATATATATATATATATTTGGATATATGTTATATGTATGTACAGTGAGTATGTGATATGTATACATGCATATAAATGTATTACTGTCATTTTTAACATTGCAACAATTTGAAACGACATTCGTTTATTATACCGTTGAAAATCAGAAAGTCGATTACCGGTCACATTTTCACTTCTTAGTTAACGTACACATATTTGTAAACCAACTTTGAAAATAAATTTCTTATCATTTTTAACTAATTAAAATGATCACATTTCATTTGTAAAACCATATAAATAAATATCGAGAAATCAATAGTCACTTGCCTGATACCCAAAATACCAGTTTAAATGCTCAAATCTGAAGTGAACAGCAAAGATACGAATTCCAAAGTATCAACATGATAGTTCTACAATCTCATTAACTAATTACCTTTTTAATGATAGATTAGGCTAGGATTAATAAGAAAAATAGAGGCTTTTGATGGAATTAGGGTTAATGGAGGTATGGAATGCTTTTTGGGAAGTGGAAAATGATCTAGGCCTATCTTATCACCACCAATTAGGCACAATTCCCAACATTAGTTAGTGGACCTAACTATGGGCTTAGTTTAGTTGCCCATTAATCAATCCAGAAGCAAACAGAACTTAACACGACCATATATCTTAAATGGTAAGTCTGTTTTCCTATTATGACCACTGTATAGAAAGAGAAACCATCATCCTGATCTAATGAAAGTGGTTTCAGACCCTAATTCAATCCCAATCAAAATTTATAGGCCTTACAATAATTTCTGGTCTAAATTGTCCAATAGAAATTCTAAGAGAAAAAAATTCCCTAGTAGTCATTTCCTAAAATTTTAGAGCCATTTGACCTAATATGAATTAAATAATAATATTTTACGTTCCTCCATTACGTAAAATACGGATCATTACACTCTCCTTCCTTGGGAATTTCGCCCTTGAAACCTCCAAACAAGTCAAAGAATAATCAACCATAGTTACATTGCATACCTAACAATCATATGCTATAATCAAACATACAACCATGCAATCAATACTATAGTTAAACCTATCTAGCATGCGAGATACTAAACTATCATATATAAAATCAAAAGTGAAAGTAAATACGATAAACAGTGGGCCTTACCATGCAAAGAGCTTCAGATATGCGGCCTTGCCCGGCCCAAAGCCAAGGCAAGCGAGACCTTCGCCTAGGGCAACACCGCCTAAGATGGCGAAAGGGGCAACAAAATGTTCCGGATGCTTTTATAAAAATTGAATTAGTGATGTAGCATGGCATCATATTGTAGAAATCACTTGTAGTGCAACGGTTCAAGCCCTTGCTTATTCTCTTAACCAACTAGGTTCAATTCCTAGCGGTGGCTGTTAATTTTTTTATTTTTTCCCTATTTTGTTTTTCCTAAAATTTCGTCTAGGGCAACCAATATGCTAGGGCCAGCATTGTATGTGACCATTATACTCTCCTCAATTTCCCATGTGTAATCGCCTTTACTTTCACCTCATTGAACCTTCACTAACTCCATCATCTTCCTCCTAAGCTCTTTCGTATCGTGTCCGACAATACTAGTAAGTCTATGAGGTCTCGAAGCTTCTGGTTCTATCTTAATATCATCAAGTTGATGCGGTGTAGTCGTTATGCTTGAGTCATGCACAAACTTCCACAACTAAGAGACGTGAAATATGTTGTGCACACCCACCATATTCTAAGGTAAGTCGACCCTATATGCTAGGTTCCCAATCCTCTCTACTACGGAAGAAGGACCTATAAGACCCATAATTTTTTTTGGAATAAATAAGAAAATATAAATAAAAGTTAAGAATGGACTTAAAAATAAATTTTGACAAACGTCCGAATCTGGCTATGGGACGTGCACCATTATGTCTATAGTAATTTTTCGAACGATTTTCGTATATAACTTGTCATAATCCGGGTTAGTATGAGAGAGTTACGGGCGTCGAGAAGTTAACAGAAAATTAAAATCAAAATAAGAAAAAAATATGTTCAAGTCGACCCTCAATACGGCGTCAACCGTGGGCAGTCGACCCAACCCTAGGGGTGGTTGACCCGAACACTTAATTATCTAGCGGTTTTAGTTCTGTGTCACTTCATTTGGATGGTCCAGATTGCATGCATGGGGATCAAGTAAATGGGGTATGATTCAGATGTTTTTGATGTTAATCTAATGGCCATGATTAGTTGATTACCATATAAATTAATACTAAACCTAAACCCTAATCTCTAGTTTTCAAACACAGTAACGAAGTGCTGCCAAATTTTCTATCTTCTCAAACCCTAATACCTAAATCAAATCCAAAACCTAATCTAAATCAAAAATTAAAAGAGAGATGAAGCAATTGAAAGGAAGGCTAATATAGGGGAAACAAATGGAGTTAGAGTCAGATCTAGAGCTAAAGGTAGAGGTGAGTGGGCACAAATCTAATAAAATGATTAAATTAGTCAATTTTAATTTTATTTTAAGTTGATTCACTACGCCATAAATGACCTTCTGCAACATTTTTGCAAGGTGTTGCCAGCTAAAATGTTGCGATAGCTATAGAATTTTGGTCCTACTGCAACGTTGTATTTTTGGTGTTACCTTAGCCATAGAAATGTGTTGCTCTAGCTAAACAAGTGTAACACGATGCAACATTTTTATATAGTGTTGCCATAGATGTTTTCAGATTAAAAAATTAAAAAAAAAATTACACCTCAGCGATCCACACCACCATTTAAAACAAAATCTCAACCGTCGATTCACACCATCGATCCACACCTTACCAATTTCCATTTCCCGCTTTACTTTTCACTCATCCGCTTTCGTTTCTCACCCCCAATTTTCCAATCCCTAATTTTTATTCCGCTCCTCCTTGTTTCTTCGATCTGGAGAATAACCGGCTTTGCTTTTATCCCTTGTCGGCCATATCAATTTCCGTTATTTTCTTTCGCCTCGCGTCAGTTTTCCTCACTACTTCCGGATTTGCGATTTTGTTCAGGTTTTTGGCGATTCTGGTGATTCGAGGTAAGGTTGTGGGATTGCGATGGTTCAGGGAGTTGCTGATTTGGTCGCAATTTCGTGGTTGGGGCCTGATGTCAGAGTGGCAGGGGGTAGTCGAATTGGTTTCGGTGAAAACTAGGGCACACGATTCTAATTGCTTTGATGCTCTGATTGATCGAATCTAGTGTGAGAAACGTTCCTGGTAGCTTGCTCCTTCGTTCTCCTTGATTGATTGCTCGAATTGCTTTGACTTCGTCGTCGGGTGCGATGTGATATTATTTGGTATGTTTTCTGCCTTCAGGTTTACTTGAATATTCTTGATATTGGTTACACTCGCACGCTTTTGCCAATGATGAATTGGGATTTATTTATAGGCTTTATTTCCTATAATCTCGAGTTTAATCTTTCTGTTGGACTTTGAGAAATCTGGTATGTTGGATTGCAATGATGAATACAAACATATGTGTGTTGAGCTTTGTTGGTTTTGCTTGGTCTGGACTGAACTGGTACCATGCTAACCTTGTTCTTTAACATGAACTGATGCTCCAAGTCCTCTGTATATCATGTTACTACCTAGGTTTCTCTTGTACATGCCTGATGCATTCACTGTTTTTGCTTGATGGGCTGCCTATGTGTACTGTTGTGTTTCTTGCAATGGCTTGTCTATATTTTGCTGAACCTGGTTCTTGTTTGTTTTGTTGGTTGCTTGGCCCTGAGTTGAATCCAGTCGATGACTCGGGTTTGACCTTGTGCCTTGTCCGTTTTTTTGGCTTGTCTACATATCTGGCTGCACTTGAGTATGAACTTGCACTTGAGTAGTTGCACTTGAGTAGTTTCTTGTACCAAGCCTTATGATGCATGTATGTTCATCCATGTACATGCATTTCTTGGTCATGTTATGTTGCTTGCTGTGTTGAGTACTACTTTGTGCACTTGGCTTCTCCTTTGTGCATTTTTGCCTGAACTGTTGCTTGCTGTCTTCCATACTGCCTTGTATCCATGTGTTGCATTCATGTTTGGCTTATGCACTTAAGAAAAGAAACAACCCAAATACCTGAGGCAAATAATATAACAAAAACATTTTCATTTTCTGTTCGAGTTAAATATTATTTTCCAGATTACTGCTTTTGAATTATATGTGACAGGTATTGAAGACTGGACAGCTGGATATAAGCTTGAAGACAGAGTCAAATCAAATGTGCATGAGCTTGAAGACAGGTTTCAAAGAAGGATCGATCTTCCGAAATCGGATGAATCGGGCGGTGCCCACTTGTTCGACCTAACCGGGACTGCGGTGCCCCGGACCCCCGCCGGCACTGCGCCCGGACCCGCTTCTCGGCTCGCCTTCGGCTCGGCACTCGGCTCGCCTTCGGCTCGGCATATATTTGTCAGCGTCGGTGTCTGTATAAATTGAAACTGCATATGTAATGAGTGAACTGAGTGATGTAGTGAGGAATATCTGTATATGTGAATATCAGTGTTATATATCATTGAATTGTAAAATAGTGGAGTCTGGAATTTGTACTATTTCAAATGTTGAAATAAAATATTTATTTAAATAAATTACTGTTTAAATATCAAATTCTGTGCAATAACATTTTATTAAATAAAATATTTATTTTTATTAAAAAATCAAATATGCTCTACATTGTGGGCCCCACAAATTCAAAAAGTTCATATCTATAGCAACATTTTGGAATGTTGCTATAGATACCTATGGGTGTTGCCATAGACCCAAATAGGGTTCTATTGCAACAATATTACTTATGTTGCCTTAGATAGTCAAAATGTTGCCTTTGAGGTCTAAGGCAACGGCAAAAATTGCATCACCCTAAAAGTGTTGCCATAGACCTATGGCAACATTTTTCGGGCCTGAGCCAACATTTTTTTTGTGTTGCAGTAGGCCATTTATGGCGTAGTGATTAGACCTAGAAACACCGATATTAAACTATTAAATTATAGATTTGAAAACTAAATAAAATTTGATGTTAAATCTAATTGTTTGGATATGTTAAATTGTAAACCCTTTTATATAATTTGAATATGTTAGAATTTTGATTTTTTTATAAGATCTGAATTGAATATGTTAGAAATTTAATTGAACATGTGTATGGATTAGAATAATACGTACAAATTGGACATCTAATTGAACATGCGTACGGATTATAATAACAGGCACGAATTGGATAATCAAAATTGGATATATTAAATCTAAATTGGAGATGGATATGTAATTGAATATGTTAGAAACATGAATTGAACATGTTAGATAACTGTAAGTTTAATATGCTAAGTTAAAGTTAATATGTTGGAAATTTAGATTGAATATGCTAAAATTCTAAATTTAAAGCTGAAACCTTAAAATTGGAAGTACAGCAAATTGTAAACCCTAAACAAAAAATCCAAACTTGTTATGTTTTAATTGTAAATTGATAATTAGACTAAATTTAGGATTCACTAATATGTATACAATGTGATAATTAACGCGTGAACAAACAACAATTCAAAAATGAAGATTTGAACTTCGGCCTTTGGCCCAATTAAATAAAATAAATTTTCATGAATAGTGAATGGTATGTTGCACTATTTTGGGCCATGATGTATGTGTGAGGGAGTAGGGAAGTTAGTCCCCTATTTGAGTTCTAGGACTAATTTACTTGGCTAAGTGTATAAGATGCAAAAGATCCATAAATGTAGGCAATTGGGCGGTCTGTTAAGTGGATGTCGAAACTGAATTTTATGAGATTAGGGCGATTTATTCGTGTTAATTTCATGAAGTGTTACGTACCGGTGGGTGCAATACTAGCGGGAACACTTCCTGAGGGAGCCCAATCCTAACAGGAGATTTAGGCATGACACATTTTCTTGCACAATGTGGTGCTGGTGGATGCTAGAGCTAGACAATAAGTGGCCATAAGAAACATGACGATACTAGGTGGGACCCCGTCCTAGTGGTGACTCACACGCGGTGAACACGAGATTAGGCAATAAGAGGCAGTTTGCCACTAGATCGAGAGATGACCGCGGACGCATACGATGAGTCACTATGTGGGTTTGTGTAATACCCCGATATTTTACGGGAAATATAATTAAAAAGAAATTAAAAGCGCATTTGGTACAGTGGTAAAGGCGCATGTTAACTTCCTTAGTGACTAGGGACCAAGTCACGTTGTCGCCAAAAATCTAGAGCGATGTTTTTTTAGCTAGTTCGTTTCGAACGATTTTCCTACGTATTTCTGCATTGTTTCTGACATGTGACGGCTTCCCATTCGCTCCAGTGATGTGATAGGATGAGATGGCTAAATTTTATTGGTTTTGTGATGTGTATGGGCTAGAATGGATAATCATTAAGTGTATGAAAGAACCAGATTTAATCTAAAATAATCTAATGGATTATATTCACTTAAACAATCTATAAATAAACCATCTAACCTAAACCTAATCTCTTATTCAGCCGTCGCCATAATTCTACAGTAAAATTAGTGTGTATTATTCTTCCTTCTTTTCTCTACTAAATAAACAAATCTCTACCAAAATAATTTATCTATATATAATCAAGCAGTTTGGGGAATTTAGAAGAAACAAAGGGAGAAAAATTAAAGCAAAGCTTTTTTCAAATTTATGTAAGCTCAAGTGCCAGGTGAGTGGGAATTAATATGAATAGAAAAATAAAGTTATTCGATTTTAGTTCTTTTCTGGCACGTTAATATGAATTAATTTTTGTTATTAATTGAGAATATGTGTAAATTATTGTAACTTCTTCTTCTTCCACTTCTCAAATGTAAATCATGTTTGGTTTAAAATATGGACATATAAATTGTTATTTATGTTTTATGGCATAAATAAGATTGAAATTTATGTAAATTATTGTATCTTCTTCTTCCACTTCTCAATTCTGTTCATGTTTGGGTTGAAATTTGGAACAAACAAATTGTTATTCATGTTTCATGGCATAAATAAGATTGGTTTGATTAAATTGAATTAGAATTGTTATTAAATTTGTAACGATAGAACATGTTAATTGAATAAATTCAGAATATGTTACTTGAATTAAAATTATGGTTTTGATTGATATAATTACATAATTTTGAACATGGTATTGGAACAAAATTGGGAAGTCTATATGGCATAATTGTTTGTTTCATATGTGGCCTAAAAATGTAAAAGTGGAATTTTGTGTAATTAAATGGTTTGTGGCTATTGGATAAAATTTTTGTACAGATTAAATCTCTAAAAGGAGAACGTAAATTAGGGTGGAAAAAAATGTAAATTAAATGGACCCTAAAGGCTAGTGTAAATCTGTAACAAAACGACACAAAAATTACAGACAAACCATATGGACTGAACGGACGTGAAATTGAAATACCATTTATGTAAGAAAAAGGGAAATTGTGAAATAACCAAATCGAATGTAAAAATGGCCTAAAGCAGATTAATGGAAATAAAGAGTATGTAAACTATAACGGTAAAATTAGTTAATCTGGAAGCAATTTGGTAGGCAGTCCTTGTAAAGGTCTAGATAGGTGTTTCATGCAGTTAAGACCAAAATACAGTTTTGGCTGTACGTACTAGGAGCGGGCAAGTAGGTTTGCAAGGATGTTTGTTACCTTTCATAGGTTGCTAGTACGTAGGACATATAACATCCACAATCGTAGGCTTCTTCAGGCAGATCGATGCGGACGGAACAGGACAAATGTGCTTCGACGTAGGCTTCTTTAGGCAGATCGTTGGAGGATTTTTGCCCAGCTGACCCAGCTGCGGGCGCTCTTTCGGAGGACCGACACTTTGTATAGGGGAAAGTATATGTTGGTTACCGAGGAGACGGGAGGATAGGAATCTAGTTTGGTGGAGCTTGAGTGTAACTTCGGCGTCCTGCGAGGTTGTTTGAGTCGGCCTCGGTCAGACGTAAGAGGCATTTAGTCACAGTGCACGGGTGAAGAGCATGACTTTCACACTATAGCACATGGATAGGTAAGGACAGCAGGTCCGACAGGCCGATTGCCGTTTAGTATTACTGCATGGTTGATTTTCCCTAGAGTGACCACGGTCTTTGGCTTCTTAGGAACTGTATCTAAGAAGGGTTCACTACATTATATTATTCACCCTCTGCGATATCCGGGGAAGACCTGGAATTAAACTGTTTTATTCTTTCTACTTCATTTTATTTCTCATTCACCAGACTTTATGTTTGATCCATTCCTGTTTTTCCTATTTTCCCTAAATCACAGGAGGGAAGGTCTAGGTTGCAGTTCTTTACAGCTTGGAGGATCATTGGAGCAGTTGTTATCTACAACTTTTGTTTCTTTTGTTTCATGTACTTTGTTTCTCTTTTCCGTACTTTACTCTATATATAGGGACCTATATTGTGAACTTTGTTATGTTTTATGTTTTGGTGGAGACTACTTGGTACTTTTGGTTTCAGAAATAAATTTGGGATAATGTTGTTTTTAATGAAGTTGTTTTGATATTAATTTATGATTAGTAAAAGTTTTCTTCCGCTATAATATTTTAATCATTTTATGTTGTTCCCTTGGTCTCTATGCTATGTTATGGATTTTTATTTCACCCGACCGCCTGTGCTTCTAGTCATGTCCGATTTTCGAGGTGCTTGGAGGTGCGGAGTTGGTATCAAAGCTAAGGTTTTGGTAATCCTAAAAAGATTTTAAAAATATAAAGGTTTTCGAATAATTTTTAAAGGATATTCCAAATAATACTTTTAAAAGATTATGTATATACTTTGGAAAAAAAAGAAATTTTAGAAATGGGTCCCTCATATCTCTTCCTCCCTATCTATTGAACTATTTGTGGAGTACCTAATCCCATCTTTTTAATATCCACAGATAGAAATTTTTGAACCGCAAGATACCCCGAAGTTCCAGGCCTTAATATGCCTGCTTGGTTCAAACGTTATTTGCAGGTTACTGCACGAGCAGAGCCGCCAGCTAGGGATGCTACTCTGGCGGAAGGGGCTCCAGCCCATCCGCTAGGTATTCCCGATTTTTCCAAGTTATGCAAGGACTACAACAGCTTAGAAGGCAAGCCATTTCTTGGCACCGAGTCATATACTGAGGCGAGAGCTTGGATCCATAGTTGTGAGCGGATATTTGGACTTATGGGATTGGAGGACTTGGCTCGGAGGTTGTTGGCTTCATGGTAGTTGCAGGGAGAGGCTCTTTGTTGGTGGGCGATTATGGAGGTTCAGGCTAATAATTTGACTTGGACGGATTTTCGTACTAGGTTCGAGAGGAAATTCTTATCGCATGCTGAAGAGGGAGTGCAGCTAGAGAAATTTGTATAGCTCATGCAAGTGGATATGACAGTTAAGGAATATGTTAATCAATTCAATGAGCTTGCCAGATTTGGACTAGACCTGATCAGTACTCCTCATAAGAAAGCATTGAAGTTCGCTAAGGGTTTGAGTCAGCCACTGTAGAGTTTGGCGGTGAGCCACATTCCGATAGGAACCACTTTTAAGGGATTGGTAGAGATGGCTTTACTTGCTGATACTGAGAGGAAAGGAGATGTGGCGTAGAAGAGTGATGGGAAGAAGCAGTGGAAAGGAAAGAGGATAGGAGGAGGAGGGTCAGGTGGAAAAAGGAAAGTTCTAAGGAAGGACTTTAAGTGCAATACTTATGGGAAGCCATGTCATCTTGCTAAGGATTGTAGAGTGGAAAGAAAGCGACCGAGACTGAGCTTCTATCTTTGCGACCAAGTGGGGCATATGAAAATGGACTGTCCGTCAAAGCCCAAGGACAGTTAACAAACACCTTCATAGCCTGCTCAGGCTTATGCTTTAGAGGCAGCTCCTTCCTCTAGTACTCGTCCTGTTGTGGACAAGGGAAAGAAGGTGATCATCGAAGGTGTGTTATCTATCTCTGATTTTCTTGTTTGTACCCTATTTGATTTTGGAGCTTTGCACTCTTTTATATCTAGTACTCTGGTAGAGGGTCTTGGCCTTGATGCTTGCTTAGTGACCGACCCGGTAGTAGTATCAAATCCCATAGGAGGATCGGCCTATTTGTCTATGTTATGTCGAGATTTGAAATTGTTTACTTTAGGGATTGAGTTTGGCCGTAGTGCCTTTGTATTGGGCTTTTTCGGGTTTGGGTTGATTCTTGGTATGGATTGGCTATCCATGTATGGTGATGTTCTTGATTGCAGTAAGGGGGTAGTGAGGTTAGGCACTTGTAGTGGACGTACCTCAGAGGTATCTTATGATTCTAGAGGATCGGTCATGTTGAGCTACCTTTATTCACTTGATTTATCGCCCGATAGTTTGAGTTTGGTACCCATTGTTAGAGACTTTCCAGATATGTTTGAGGAGGTTATTGGCCTTCCACCTCAAAGAGAGATTGAGTTCAAGATTTATCTTGTCGATAATGCCAAACCGGTTGCTTTACCAGTAAGGCATTTGGCTTCTAAGGAACGTCATGAGTTGAGCAAGCAGATTGGAGAGCTTTTAGAGAAGGGCTTCATTCATATAGGAGCATTTCTAAGTGGGGCGCACCCGTCGTCTTTGCCACTAAGGCGGATGGCTCTCTCAGGCTTTCTGTGGATTATAGGGAGCTTAATAAGCGGACGAAGAAGAATTATTATCCTCTTCTCCTTATAGACGATCTCTTCGACCAGCTAGTAGGAGCCAAGGTATTTCCGCAGCTCGATTGGGCTACGGGATTTCATCAATTGAGTGTGGCAGAGGATAGGATCGAGAAGATTGCGTTTAGGACTCCAGATGGGTTATTAGAGTGGTTAGTCATGCCATTTGGGCTAACCAATGCTCCGACATATTTTGTGGACCTGATGAGTCGAGTATTTCGCGAATCGTTGAACAAGTTTGGGGTGGTGTTCATCGACGACATTTTGATTTATTCGCGAAGCAAGGAGGAGCATACCGTTCCCTTGGAAGAAGTGCTTAGGACCCTACGAGCACATAAGTTAAAGGCGAAGTTCTCCAAGTGCCACTTTTGGAGGGATGAGGTTCGCTTTTTAGGACACATCATTTTAGAGGATGGACTTGTAGTGGATCCGGTGAAAGTGGCAACAGTATAGGATTGGCAGACCCTTAAAAATGCCACGGACATAAGGAGTTTCGTTGGTCTTGCGAGCTACTATAAGAAGTTCATTAAGGACTTCGCTAGGATTTCAGCTCCACTTACCCGCCTTACCAAGAAGAACTCAGCTTTTGTTTGGGATGCCAAGTGTAAGGATGCCTTTGGTCGATTGAAGGAAGTTTTGCCTACCACACCCGTATTGGAATTACCGGATGGAACCAAGCATTTCTCAGTTTATACGGATGCTTATGGTACGGGGTTAGGGGCGGTACTAATGCAAGAGGGTAGGGTAGTGTGTTATGCGAGTAGACAGTTTAAAACGCATGAGAAGAACTAACCGACGCATGACCTTGATTTGGCAGCTATAGTTTTTGCTCTCAAGTCTTGGAGGCACTATCTCTTAGGAGAAAGATTTGAGCTTTTCATGGATCGTAAGTCTTTGAAGTATCTATTCTCTCAGAAAGATTTGAATTTGAGACAGCAAAGATGGATGGAGTATTTAGCCTCTTATGACTTTGAGATTTCCTATACCCCTGGCAAGGGTAAGGTAGTGGCAGATGCGTTGAGTAGATGTAAAGTGGTTTTAAGTCCTCTTTTTTGGAATGGAAGCATTTGGAGTACATTAATACCTTTGATTTTAGACCTCCATCGGATTTAGCTTCGGGATTGTTAGCAGCCCTCGACGTCCAGCCTACTTTGATGGAGCGGATTGGAGCAAGGCAAGGTGAGGACGAAGAGTTAAAGGGCATTTTAGATAAGCTTTGTAGAGGAGAGTCATCACCATATCTTAGGTGCTATACCATGGACACTAGGGGATGGCTTAGAAGGGATGGTAGACTTTGTGTTCCCGTAGTGAAGATTTAGTTGATGCGGTGTTGGCCGAGTCACATCATTCTAGGATGACAGTGCACCCTGGTTGTGATAAGATGTATCGGGATATAAAGAAGGTATTCTATTGGCCCAGAATGAAGAAGAGGGTGGTGGTGTATGTATCGAAGTGCATCACTTTCCAAAGGGTAAAGGAAGAATAGAAGAAGCCCGGAGGACTGTTGCAGCCATTGGATATTCCATTATAGAAATGGGAGAGTGTCTCTATGAACTTCGTGGATGGATTACCAAGGTCACGGAGAGGGAAGACGAGCATTTGGGTCATCGTGGATAGACTAACGAAGAGCGCTCATTTTATACCCATTAAGAGTAATTGGACGACAGCTTCTTTGGTGACTCTTTATGTAAGGGAGATAGTTATGCTTCATGGAGTTCCCGCCAGCATTGTGAGCGACATAGATCCATTATTCACCAGCGAGTTTTGGAGGAGTCTTCAGCAAGCCCTGGGAACGGAATTGAATCTGAGTAGAGCATATCACCCTCAGACAGATGGACAGACTGAGAGGGTAAATAGGGTTTTGGAAGATTTGCTCAGATTGTGCATCATTGACTTTGGAGGCTCTTGGGAAGACCACCTACCTTTGGTGGAGTTCACATATAATAATAGTTATCAAGCAAGCATTGGGATGGCACCGTTCGAGGCTCTCTATGGCAGACCATGTAGATCGCCAACCTTTTGGTGGGATACCACCGATAGGATCTTGCTTGGACCAGACTTGGTGAGGGAAACTTCCGAGAAGGTGGATTTTATTCACAAGAGGTTGAAGACTGTACAAGATAGACAAAAGTCATATGCCGACAGAAGACGTTCAGATTTGGAGTTTAAGGTTGGAGATATGGTTTTTGTCAAGGTTTCTCCTCTGAGAAACGTTATGAGATTTGGCTCAGTGGGTAAGTTGGCACCGGGATTTGTAGGACCCTTCCCTATTACCGCACGGATTGGAAAAGTGGCATACAGAGTTGATCTTCCAGATAAGTTGGTAGGAGTTCACAATAATTTTCTGTTTCGCATCTGAGGAAGTTTCTACATGATTCCGTAGTAGTAGTAGAACCCAATCAGCTAAGGGAAGTGGAGGTAGAGTGCGAATCACTTGTGCGTCGTACACCCACCCATATATTGGAACACATCGTCAAGAGAGTACGCAATAAGGAAGTTCATCTAGTGAAGGTTAAGTGGAGAGATGACCCCAAGGAGTGCACATGGGAATCTGAGGAGATAATTCGAACTTCTTATCCTTTTCTATTTGAAGGTACACTTCAAATATCCTATCTTTGATCTTTGATCTTTCCTTAGTTAGGGTCTTTTCGATAATCTTTAGGTGAAACCTATGGATGGTAGCTTGGTTGTAAACATGTCATTAGGGCATGTTATGTTTGATGGATGAAAACGATTGCAAGTGGATGCTAATGTTTGCAAATGGATGCATTCCATGCACTAGATAGATATTTATTAGGATAATCGGCCAACTAGGTACACATACCTGCATATGAGTGCCTGTTATCTATTGCACTTGCACATGGTTGTATATATATATGTGTGTGTATATATAAATGGATGTTGCATATGGATGGTGCATTTGGGTGAATGATTGAAACATACATATAGAATTATTAATTATACTATGGTAATTGCATACATTTGGTTGCATGGCATAAGCATACTTGCTTTACAGGAGGTTAACTGAATTAGTAGACTGACTACCTTTTCTCATTAGGTAAGTTCATATGCATTTCACTTTACATAAATCATAAATTGCATTAGTTAAAAATAAGGACAATGGTAGAAATGGATGATGGTTGAGTAGATGGTTGTAGTTCTTGGATGCTAATTGTTAATTACGTTCTTCCGTCTTTGGAGATTTCGGGGACGAAATCCTTTAAAGGGGAAGAATGTAACACCCTGATATTTTACGGGAAATATAATTACAAAGAAATTAAAAGCGCATTTGGTATAGTGGTAAAGGTGCATGTTGACTCTTTAGTGACCAGGGATCAAGTCCCGTTGTCGCCCAAAATCTAGAGCGATGTTTTTTTAGCTGGTTCGTTTCCAGCAATTTTCCTACGTATTTCAGCATTGTTTCTGACATGTGGCGGCTTCCCATTCGCTCCAGTGATGTAATAGGATGAGATAGCTAAATTTTATTGGTTTAGTGATGTGTATGGGCTAGAATGGATAACTATTAAGTGTATGAAAGAACCAGATTTAATCTAAAATAATCTAATGGATTATATTCACTCAAACAATCGATAAATAAACCATCTAACCTAAACCTAATCTCTTTTTTAGTCGTCGCCACCTAATCTCTTATTTAGTCGTCGCCATAGTTCTACAGTAAAACTAGTGTGTATTATTCTTCCTTCTTTTCTCTACTAAATAAACAAATCTCTACCAAAATAATTTATCTATATATAATCAAGCAATTTGGGGAATTTAGAAGAAACAAAGGGAGAAAGATTAAAGTAAAGCTTTTTTCAAATTTATGCAAGCTCAAGTGCCAGGTGAGTGGGAATTAATATGAATAGAAAAATAAAGTTGTTCGATTTCAGTTCTTTTCTGGTACGTTAATATGAATTAATTTCTGTTATTAATTGAGAATAGGTGTAAATTATTGCAACTTCTTCTTCTTCTTCCACTTCACAAATGTAATTCATGTTTAGTTTAAAATATGGACATATAAATTGTTATTCATGTTTTATGGCATAAATAAGATTGAAATTTATGTAAATTATTGTATCTTCTTCTTCTTCCACTTCTCAATTCTAATTCATGTCTGGGTTGAAATTTGGAACAAACAAATTGTTATTCACGTTTCATAGCGTAAATAAGATTGGTTTAATGAAATTGAATTAGAATTGTTATTAAATTTCTAACAGTAGAACATGTTAGTTGAATAAATTCAGAATATGTTACTTGAATAAAATTATGGTTTTGATTGATATAATTACATAATTTTGAATATGGTTTTGGAACAAAATTGGGAAGTCTAATTAGCATAATTGTTTGTTTCATATGTGGCCTAAAAATGTAAAAGTGGAATTTTGTGTAACTAAATGGTTTGTGGCTATTGGATAAAAATTTTATACAGATTAAATCTCTAAAAGGAGAACGTAAATTAGGGTGGAAAAAATGTAAATTAAATGGACTCTAAAGGCTAGTGTAAATCTGCAATAAAATGACATTAAAATTACAGGCAAACCATACGGACTGAATAGACGTGAAATTGAAATACCATTTATGTAAGAAAAGGGAAATTGTGAAATTACCAAATCGGATGTAAAAATGGGCTAAAGTAGATTAATGGAAATAAACAGTATGTAAACTGTAATAGTAAAATTAACTAATCTGGAAGCGATTTGGTAGGCAGACCTTGTAAAGGTCTGGATAGGTGTTTCATGCAGTTAAGACCAAAATATAGTTTGGCTGTACGTACTAGGAGCGGGCAAGTAGGTTCACAAGGATGTTTGTTACCTTTCATAGGTTGCTAGTACATAGGATAGATAGCATCCGCAATCGTAGGCTTCTTCAGGCAGATCGAAGCGGAAGGAACAGGACAAGTGTGCTCCGACGTAGGCATCTTTAGGCAGATTGTCAAAGGATTTTGTGCAGCCGACCCAACTGCAGGCGCTCTTTCGGAGGACCGACACTTTGGATTGGGGCAAGTCCACGCTGGTGACCAAGGAGACATGAGGATAGGAGTCCAGTTTGGCAGAGCCTAAGCGCAACTTCGGGGTCTTGCGAGGTTGTTTGAGTCAGCGCCGGTCAAACGTAAGAGGCATGTAGTCACAGTGCACAGTTGAAGAGCTTGACTTTCACGCTGTAGCACGTGGATAGGTAAGGACAGCAGGTCCAATAGGCCGATTGACGTTTAGTATTACTGCATGGTTGACTTCCCTAGAGTGACCATGGACTTTGGCTTCTTAGGAACTGTATCTAAGAAGGGTTCACTGCATTATATTATTCACCCTCTGCGATATCTAGGGAAGACCTAGAATTAAACTGCTTTATTCTTTCTGCTTCATTTTATTTCTCATTCACCAGACTATATGTTTGACCCATTCCTATTTTTCCTATTTTCCCCAAATCACAGGAGGGAAGGTCTAGGTTGTAGTTCTTTGCAGCTTGGATGGTCATTGGAGCAGTTGTTACTTCATCTTTTCTTTCTTTTGTTTCATGTACTTCGTTTCTCTTTTCCATACTTTACTCTATATATGGGGACCTATATTGTGAACTTTGTTATGTTTTATGTTTTGGTAGAGACTACTTGGTACTTTTGGTTTCAGAAATAAATTTGGGATAATGTTGTTTTTAATGAAGTTGTTTTGCTATTAATTTATGATTTGTGAAAGTTTTCTTCCACTGTAATATTTTAATCATTTTATGCTGTTGCCTTAGTCTCCATGCTATGTTACGGATTTTTAGTTCACCCGACCACCCGTGCTTCTAGTCATGTCCGATTTCCGGAGTGCCTGGAGGTGCGGGGTGTCATAGTTTGCACATCGTGTTCCCCCACTCTAGGCATAGTGTGAGTAGATAAGGGACTATAGATTCCGGTTTGGCCGATCAATGGTGTGAGGTTATGATCTGTGATATGACCTAATGAGTTAGATAATTATCCTTAGGTATATGACTTTAGGAATGCATTAACACACTATATTTACACTCTATGACACTTAGGGTAGATTTAGAATTAATTGCACTTAATTATTTTATTAGTCTTGTTCTCATTCATCAGACTTTATGTCTGACCCACCCTCCTTTGTTTTATTTTCCCCCACCAAAGGATGACAGGTTAGCAGTGATTAGACATAGTATGGGAGAAAAAGGAGCTCAATGATGAAGTTCTCATATTATCTACTGTTTCTATTGCAGTCATCTATTGAATTAAATATCTATAGAGTTTATATTGTAATTGGGAAACAATGTATTATGTAAATCAAGTATTTTGGAGAATCTTTTTATGAAATGTCTATTTTCTATATTTATATTTTAATTCCTTCTTCTATGCAATCTAAAAGTGTAGAATGTCTTAGAACTCTATCTTTTTAATTATGCTCCGTAATGTTTTAAAAACCTAACAACTCATATTTTCTCGACATGATTTGTGTCGAAAAGCGCAAATTGTTACGGTTGGTATCAGAGCCAGGTTTAGGATTCCCTAGGGATTAGGCACGTATTGAGAGAATGTACTTGAAAGGTTTAAAAAAAATCAGTTTTTCAAATGGTTTTCCGAAAAGTTTTCAAAAATGGATTTTTGATTTATATA
This sequence comes from Allium fistulosum, assembly GCA_030737815.1. Classification (NCBI taxonomy): domain Eukaryota; kingdom Viridiplantae; phylum Streptophyta; class Magnoliopsida; order Asparagales; family Amaryllidaceae; genus Allium; species Allium fistulosum. Next base: position 161,001,875 of record CM060905.1, read on the forward strand.
TATATATTTAAGTTTTCAAAGAGATTTCTAAAGATTTTATCTATATATGTTGAAATTTCTTCTATTCATGCCTATACTATCTGTAGGGAAAGTTGAAATATAATTCCCAAACACAGATAGTGAGAATGAGAACAAGTTTTAGGGGAAAGATGGACCTTTCTTATTTATTTTGGTAAGAAATGCTTGTAGAGGTCTCATATACCAACTAATAGTGATAAATAAACTATGAATTTAAGGGTGAATGAAGAAGATTAGCTCCATGAGACCCATATAATGAGAATGGGATGAAGATAAAACATAAGAATATGAAAGAGGACTTTATGACCTTAAGGCAAATCTCTCCAGTCAAAGCAGAAACATTATTGGTAGTAGTTTTAAGGATTCACATTTACTTAAAGGAATAGCTGAATCATTTCCATATTTAAGTTAAGCAATGTATTTGGAAATAAAACTTGATTTGACCTCCTTTGGAAAGAAGAACGAAAAGTTTATGCATTTAAGGCATTGTTTGGTAAAAGTGGGCGTAAGCAATTAGGTTCCTATTATATACTCCAATTTAAGTGATAAACTAATGAAAATATTTTATAAAAGATAGAAATGGTACATATCTGATATTTCAAATAAATAATAAGTTGATTTACGATCTTATATAAGATAGTCAGATAAACTTTATGGGATTTTGTAAATAGCAAAATTATAGTATTTGGTAAAAGGTTATTTTTCAATAACATTGTAAAGTTTTTGTTTGTTTCAGGCACATTATTGTATTTATCCTCAATGTGCATTTTGCTTTTAGTAATATAACTTTTGAAAAGAAAGAAAGTTGGTTTATGATTTTATATGAAATAATCGGACAAATCTTATGAAATTTGCTAAGAAAGTAAAAGTAGAGAAATTGGTGAAAATTTATTTTTCCAATAATTGTTTTAGAGCTTTTATTTTATCGTTTTTGCACATTTTCGCACTTAACCCTAATGCGTATTTTGCTTTTAATAATATAAATTTTGGAAAATTTTGAAAAGTCTGTAAGGCACTACTTTTGAACTCGTTGTGTGATTAGGTAATGAGTATGTATTTGAAAATATTTCATATATGTTTTTGTCATACTTTAAAAATGATAATGAAAATAATAGAGTGATAATAATAAGTTAAAAATACGTTTTGTGAAAATTTCTTATTTATGAAAGGAAATTTTAAAACGATATGTTTACATATATTTTTACAAAGTTAAAATAATCATTTTTGATGATTTGATTAAAGAAAAATATTATGATTCTAGTAAAAAGGAAACACTTGTTAAAAATCAAAAGAGAGCTTTACAATTTTAAAACTTACTAGTTTTGAGGAAAAGAAAGTTAAAAATCAAAGAGTTTGATTTAAAAAGGTAAAGTGAGAATATATTGACTATCACTTAAACTTTCAAAGAAAAGAAATAGATTTGGAGTTAGATAAATATGATTAAACATCTCACTAGGATAGGATTGACTATGGAATTTGAAAGAATTGGAATGATTGAGACAAAGATAAAAAGGTAAAATGGGAATTTATGACCTTTCCAATCAACAGTTAAAAGTAGTTGGTCAAACTTTCGGAAATAGTGAAGAGTAAATGCTACCATGTATCTGTCCACCCAAGTATAGTTGAAATTGTAGGATCCGTGCATAAGGAAGATTGAAAAGTTGATTTAGGTGAACATGTTTGAAAGTATGGAAATAGTAGGCTAAGATGCTATATTACATCAAGGATGCTGTAGATGCGAAACGTTTTACAGTATAAAGGGTAAGAGGGCCAAGTAGCGTCTACTTTGATCGTTATAGATAATGTTAGGTAACAAACATGCATCTCCTTGATTACATTAGGCAATCTAACTGGAACAGTAAGTGTAGGCTCGACACTGTGGCAGCGAGGTTGATACCATATAGGTAAGGATAGAATACCTGTAGGCTACGGTTGATCCAGGTATCATGTTGCTCCTTTGAAGGCTACAAACGGACCAGGTGACATGAATGGAAAAATATACCTTTTGGTTTATGTTATTGGTTTATACCAGTGTAGCTGTGTTCCATGTATGCCTAATGTAAATCTTGGAATTGTAGGGTTAAGTATAGCACATCTTGGGATATGGAAAATAAGGAGAGAAGTTGTCCCTAAATTAATAAGGACCTTCATAAAGGAAATGGTATGATAAGTTCCAGATTTGTAGACCTACATGACTTGAGCAAATAAAAATGTAAAGTTGGTCATCGCAGCAAATTTTTAAATAATTGATATAGCATAGTAAACACCAAACCGGAAGTTGTTATAAAATGGAGTAAGGTTTAAGTAGCATTTTAATTCATTGGAATGAAGTACATATTAATGTAAATTTCTATAAATTATCCAGTTGCAGTAGAAAAGTGTATCGTTTGAAATAAAAATGAATATACCCCAAGAGAAAGAGATGTAAAAAATAGGGATGGTTACCATATTTTGCCTATTACAAAAATAAATATAAGAGAAAATTCCTTGTAATTCCAAACATAGCACAAATCATCTTTTAGATAATTTATGGGAAGTTACAGTCTTCACGTTTCCTTTCAGGAAAAAGTGTAGTTCTAATGCATTAAAACCTAAGTATAAACCAAAGTATTTGTTATTATGTTAATTGGATTAAAATGACAATGGGTCACCTCATATTTGGCTATCTCAACCATATGGTGTTTGGAATGGAGTAATAAAAGGCTATGTCTGGTAAAAACCTCATTTGTGAGATGATACAAAGAAATATAATATAATTTTTGAAAACTCAAAATGCAAAGAGGATATCCTAAATGATAATTTAGTCAAGATTTTGGGATGGACAGTTAATTCAAGAATTTGGTCTCAGTCAAGAAAAAGGTGTTATTATAGCATGCATTGAGAATGCAAAGGAAATTTTCATGCAAAACAAGATCGGGAAATTTTTTTGGGTAAGATTTGAATAAGGGGATAAAAAGATTTTTCTCAGACATCCCTTGGATCGGAGGAAGATTATTTGCTTAAGAAAATTTATGGAAGATTGACATATAATACATAGTCGTGTGCGTACCAACCACATGCGGGTGAAGTAACCCTTAAAGTGGAAATTATTTGGTTAGAATGATCTTAAATTATAACTCTAATGAATTTGAAGACTTTTATTGTCAAGGCTAAAGGGAGATAGACTAAACTTCCATCTGTAGAACTTGGAATAGATCCATGTAGAACATAAACATGATATTTAGGTACCATGATTTTAGAGGGTTTGGGAAACAGTCCAAGAGTGAAGAGAAATGACTTGAGTTAAGCTGAATTTGGAAAAGATATTGTGACATTTTTTATATTTAGAAAATCCCTAAAGAGAGATAGGATACATCATAAATATTGGAAAAGAAGTTTGGCAAACGTGTCAATAGGACATGTTATGAGTGATGGATGTTAGTGGATGTAAAAGAATGTAAACTGATGTAATTGGTTGCATTTCTACACGTTAGAATAATCAGACATATAGGAACACACACTCATATCATGTGCATATTGTTTCTTGATTTGTTGCTACATATGTATATTATGCATAAGGATGTCACATATGGTTGTATGGTTGAGCATACATGTAGAATTATCAGTTTATCATTAGGATCTTGTATACAATTAGATCCATGACATGAGCATACTTGCATAAACAAGAGGTCGACTGAATCAGTAGACCGACTATTCTTTCACATTAGTTCGGATTCATATACATTCCACATTGCATAAATACATAATTGCATTAGAGATATTAAGTGTGAGAAATGCGGATTAAGGATCTTAAGGCTAGAATTAACACTAGAGGGGGGGTGAATAGTGTTTTAAGAAATTTGTTAATCTTTTTGAGTTTTATCTTAATTTGTTAACAATGTATACACTAATCAGACACAGATATGAACACAGAATCAAACACAGATGCAAATATAAAGTAAAAGCAGTAAAGGAAAGAACACACTGGATTTTATACTAGTTCGGAGTTACCCTACATCCAGTCCCGCAACACAAGTACGGATTTCCTTTCAACAACAATTCAAAAAATACAACCCTCGGTTTCAAGGCTACGAGGTACACCCTCCAGAATGACAATCCTTTGGGTAGAGATACTTGATTTCCGGGGCAATAAGTTCACCCAATTGATTTCCAGGGCTACAATCACACCTTTTCTCGCTTAATTGATTTCCAAGGCTACAATCACACCTTTTCTCGCTAATATTTTACAAAGAAGTCTATAACTCTGAATAGCACTGAGAACCTTGTAGAGATAGTGATGGAGAATCAAACTAGAAGTAATCGAGTATGATTCGATGTTGATTTCGGCAGAGTAATGGTATGATTTTGTATTAAGAAATGTGGAAGAAGAAGAGGAGTGAAAACCAGAAAAAAGTGATTGAAAATTCATTGAAATTGACCCTTATTTATAGAAGATCAACAGCCATGACCATTCATGAAGAGTTATGGTGAATAGACACTTCTTTTGAAATTTGAATTTTGAACTCAACTGACACTATGTCGACATGGGGTACTTGGGCATATCGACATCCCAAAGGGATTTTTGGTGTTTTGATTTTCTTTGAAAATAACCTCTATCTTATATTAAAATTATTTTAAACTTTATAAATATACTTAACTATAGTTAAAATACATAAGTAAATATAAAGACCAATATATACATATTATTTAACTATAATTTAAATCAAAGTATAAATAATTTAAAAGTTAAATATATTATTGAAAAGATAGTTTAAAAGTAGGAGTAATTTTGACTCTGAAAATAAAGATGTTTTTGAGGCTAAAATTATTTAAAAACAGAACCGAGGGTTTTGAATCTTTTTAAAAGGAAAGTTTTGAAATCATTTTGAAAACAAGATAATTTTGAAAAATCATTTGAATTAAAATTAGTGGATACAAAACAATGTCCCACTAGATTTTTGTAGGTTTCATCCTACTTAGGGTTCCATCCCTTTAACAGGCTCGAAGTGGATTCCATTCCACGAATAAATTGGATATTAAGATACCAGTGCTTTTCTACGAGTTTTAACAAATATTCCTAATAAAACAAACTTAACCTTGAACTCTTGAACTCTTGATAATCTTGATACTCATGAGTCTTCTATCTCTATATCTTGAATCTCTATACTGTACAGTCTTCATTCTTGATACCTACATGGTTAGATCCTGCATATACATATATATCTAAACGTGTAATGTTAGTATTTATATTTTATAATCTATTCTAAGGTTGTTGTCATCAAAACTAACTCCTCAGGGACTAACATTAAGGACTATGGTTACCATGGATGAAGGATAAGTAGATGGACGTAGACTTTGGTTGCTGCTTGTTAGTTTCATTTTTCTGTCCTTAGAGATTTTGAGGACAAGATCCTTTAAGGGAGGAATGTAACACCCTGAATTTTTTCCAAAATAAACAAGAAAATATAAATAAAAGTTAAGAATTGACTTAAAATTAAATTTTTACAAATGTCTGAATCTGGCTATGGGACTTGCACAATTGTGTCTGTAGCAATTATTTGGATGATTTTCATACATAACTTGTCATAATCCGGGTTAGCATGAGAAAATTACGAGTGTCGAGAAGTTAATAGAAAATAAAAATAAAAATAATAAGGAATAAAATAGGTTTAGGTCCACCCTCAATAGGGCTAAGTCTACCGTGGGCAGTCGACCCAACCTTAAGGGCAGTCGACCTAAACACTTAATTATCGAGTGATTTTAGTTCCGTGTCGCTTCGTTTGGATGGTCCAGGTTGCATGCATGGGGATCAAGTAAATGGGGAATTGTTCGAATGGCCCTGATGTTGATCTAATGGCTAGGATTAATTAATTACCCTTATAAATTAATACTGAACCTAAACCCTAATATCTAGTTTTCAAACATAGTTGAAGTGCTGCCAAATTTTCTGTCTTCTCAAAAACTAATACACAAATCAAACCCAAAACCTAACCTAAATCAAAAATTAAAAGAGAGATCAATCAATTGGAAGGAAGGCTAAGCAGATCTAGGGGAAACAAGCAGAGTTAGAGTCAGATCTAGAGCTAAGGATAGAGGTGCATAGGTGTAAATCTAATAAAATGGTTAAATCAGTTAATTTTAATTTTATTTTAAGTTGATTAGACCTAGCAACACCTAAATTAAATTGTTAAATTATAGATCTGTAAATTAAATAAAATTTGATGTTAAATCAAATTATTTGGCTATGTTAAACTGTAAACCATATCATTAAGTTGAATATGTTAGAATTATAATTTTTATGTAAGATCCGAGTTGAATATGTTGGGAATTTAATTGAACATGCGTATGGATTGGAATAATAGGCACGAATTGGAAAATTAATTAAACATGCATATGGATAGAATAATAGGCATGGATAATTAAATTGGATATATTAAATCTAAATTGGAGATGGGTAGGTTATTGAATATGTTAGAAACATGAATTGAATATGTTAGATTACTGTAAATTTAATATGTTAAGTTAAAGTGAATATGTCGAAAATTTACATCTATTATGCCAAAATTCTAAATTTAAAGCTAACACCTTAAAATTGGAAGTACATTAAATTGTTAACCTATTCTATCATCAAGTTGTAAACCCTAAACAACAAATCCTAAATTGTTATGTCTTAGTAGTAAATGAATAATTGGACTAAAGTTAGGATTCACTAATATGTGTACAACTTGATAATTAACGCGTGAACATACAACAATTCAAAAATGATGATTTGAACTTCGGCCTTTGGCCCAATTAAATAAAAGAAATTTTGATGAACAATGAATGGTATGTTGCACTGTTTTGAGCCATGATGTATGTGTGAGGGAGTTGGGAAGTTAGTTCCAAATCTGAGTCGTAGGGCGAATTTACTTGACAAAGTGGATAAGATCCAGATGATCTGTAAACGTACGCAATTGCGCGGTCCGTTAGGCGGACGTCGAAACTAGATTTAGTGAGATGAGGGTGATTGATTCACGTTAGTTCTAGGAAGTGTTACGTACAGGTGAGTGCAGCACTAGCGGGAAAGATTCCTAAGGGAGGCTCAGTCCTAACAGGAGATTCAGGTACGGCATATTTTCTTGTGCAACGTGGTACTGGTGGACGCTGGAGCTGAATAATAAGTGGTCATATGAAACACGACGATCTAGATCGGAACTCTGTCCTGGTGGTGGTTTACACATGGTGAACAGCGGATTAGGCAATAAGAGGTAGTTTGCCACTACAATCGAGTGATGAGCACGGGCGCATAAGATGAGTCGCTATGCGAGTTTGCGTACCATGATCTCCCTCTTCAGGCATAGTGTGAGTAAATAAGGGACATCAGATCCCGATTTTGCCGGTCGATAATTTGAGGTTATGACCTGTAAATTTGACCTAGTGAGTTGGATAATTATCCTTAGTCAAATGACCTTAGGAATGCACTGACACGCTATATTTACACTATATTACACTTAGAGTTGATTTAGAATTCATTGCACTTAATCATGTTTTTAGTCTTGTTCTCATTCACCAAACTTGATATCTGACCCACCCCTTTCTTTTCATTTTCCCCTACCATGGGTTGACTTGTTAGTAGTGATTGGATATGGTATGGGGGAAAAAGGAGCTCAATGATGGAGTTCTCATATTATCTACGGTTTCTGTTGTACTCATCTATTAAAGTACATATCTGTAGAGTTTATATTGTAATTTGGAAATAACGTATTATGTAATTCAAGTATTTCAGAGAATGTTTTTTTGAAATGTCTATTTTCTATATTTATATTTTAATTCCTTCAACTGTGAGATCTGAAAGTGTAGAATTTCTTATAACTCTATCTTTGTAATTATGCTCTTTAATGTTTTAAAAACCCAGTAGCTCGTATTTTCTTGGCATGATTTATGTCGAAAAGTGCAGGTTGTTACAAGACCTATGAATCTCAGTGCCAACTTCCCCTTACTGTCGAATCGAACAACATTCTTCACCATATCACTGACAGAGAACTCCAAATATCAACATTTCTTATCAGCACCGCTCTTCGTCCTATCTTGGGCAGCTTTCATTCTTTTTCAAATGACTTCACTCTTCTCCGAAGTCTGTTTGATCATATCTGGCCCAAGTATCAGTTTCGCACCCGCAGCCTACTAATATGTAGGAGCGTTACGTAGTTGGCCATACAATGCTTCGTATGGTGCTATACCAATACTAGATTGATAACTATTGTTGTATGTAAACTTGACCAATGCAAATGATCATCCCATGAGCCTTCGAAACTAAGTATGCAAACTTGCAAGAGATCATCTAATATACAATTCACTCTCTCGGTCTATCCATTGGTTTGCGGGTGATAAGTTGTACTAAGATGCATTTCCATCCCCAATGCCTCTTATTAGCTCTTCCGAAACCCACTAGTGAATAAAGAGTCTCAGTCACTCATAATGCTCTTCGATGCATCATGTAAATGCACTATCCATTTCACATACAACTCGATCAATTTGGATGTCATTATACTAGACTTAATGGGTATGAATCAGGTACTCTTCATCAATCTACCAACTATGACACAATGCTATTGTACCTTCCTCTAGTCCCCGGTAATCCGTCAATGAAGTCCATCGAAACTTGCTCCCATTTCAACTCAAGAACCTCAAGTGGTTGCATCAACCCACTTGACTTCTTATGCTCTGCCTTTAACAACTGGAAGTTCATACACTTCGAGATGAATATCCTGACATCATTCTTCATCCCCTCCCAATAATATGTCTATTTTATATCATGGTACATCTTATTACCGCTTGGATATATAGCGAATCTAGAATGGTGGCACTCTCATAGCACCTCATCCCATAGTCCATCACTGTGCAGTTAATGCCCCGCTATTACCCCGCTATAACCCCGCTATATCTCATAGCGGATTTCTACCGCAACGATTTTTCCATATAGCCCCAAAATATAGCCTTTCCGCTTTAAGCCCCGCTATTTACGCTATATCCCGTTATTTCCGCTATATTCCGCTCTTTCCGCTATATCTTCTTTAATAAAATGAATTGAAAAATTGCATTTATACATTATAAAAATTATGAAACTAATTTATTTGATTTAATTTTTAATATATTCTCATAAATGAAAATACTCTAATATTCTACTAAATTCAATTATGTTATATAGCAGTTTTACGTTTATTTAAAGTATATTCGCACATGATTTTATTTAAAATTATTTATGTATTAATTATAATTCAATTGAATGATAATTTTTTATTTAATTACCATCTATATATTTGTAAAAAAACATTAGATACGAGTTTTATATGCTATTTTAGAGCCATCCGCTATATCCCGCTATATCCTCGTTGTATCCCCGCTATGACTTTTTGCACCTCCACCGCTTTAAATCTGCCGAGCGCTTTAACTGCACAGGTCCATCAATATTAGGAACAAACAATCATCCATCCTTACGGAGCCAATCTTCACTATCAAGCCCGTATTGCTTCATCTTATTAGATTCCATTCCTTCTTCTATTTTCACCATGATCTCTGCTAGTCGAGCATCTCCCATCTGACTAGTATCGATTCGCTCAATCAAAGTGAGTTTGGTGGTTAAACTTGAAAACACCTCTTGCTCTAACTCACAATGAGGTCCGAAGTCATAGCCAGTGACATACTCCAACTGCTTCCACCCTTGGAACATTGCTCCCAAACTGGCATGTCTTCAATTTAATGCACTGGCGATTGCATTTCCTTTACTGGGCGTATAAGAAATCCTAAAGTCGTAAGAGGCTAAGAACTCCAACTATTGCTGTTGACGAAGATTAAGGTCCTTCTGGGAGAAAACATACTTCAAGGATTTGTGGTACATAAACAACTCGAACCTTTATGCTAATAGATAATGCTTCTAAATCTTTAAAGCTGAAATTATCACTGCCAACTCAAAATCAAGGGTTGGGTACTTCCTCTCATGCGGTTACAACCATCGACTAGCTTAGATGACAACCTTACCTCCTTGCATTAGGACCTCGCCCAATCTGGTACCATAAGCATCGGTGTATACCGTCATCTCCTCATTTGCGCTCGAAATGGCCAACATTGGTGCACTCGTCAACCTCTCATTCAGACTCATGAACGCATTCTCACACTTCACGTCCCATATAAAAGGCTGATAATTCTTTGTCAAATTGGTCAATGGTGTTGCTATCTTCGAGAAGTCCTTGATAAAATGTCTATAATATCCCACCAATCCTAGGAAGCTTCTCGCAATAATAGTGTTTTTGGGTCGTTCAAATCCTAAACCGCTGCCACCTTTGTAACATCTAGTGTGATCTCCTGCTCGAAAATGACATGAACCAAGAATCTCAATTCCCTCCTCCAAAAGTAACACTTTGAAAACTTCATTTTCAACATATGTTTCCTCAACACTTCAACCACAACCTCAAGTGCATCTTTTGTTCCTTCTTTGTCCTAAAATAAACCAGAATATCATCCATGGACATAAGCATGAACTTGTTTAATCGATCCCTGAAGACACAGTTCATGAGATTAAAAAGTATGCTGGAGCATTGGTTAGCCCGAACGGCATAACCATCCACTCATAGAAACCAAACGACAAACAAAATGTGATGATCAATACTCTCTATTTCGCCACTCTTAGCTAGTGAAACCTCGTAGCATAATCCAACTAAGAGAACACCTTCATGCCATGGGGCTGATTGAATAAGTCATAAATACACAGGTGTGGATACTTGTTCTTCCTCATCATCTTATTCAACACATAGTAGTCTACGCACAACCTCAAAGTGCAATTCGCCTTAGTAGCGAATACTACAGGCATGCCCCATTCAGATATATTCCTACGAATGAACCCTTGCCTCAATAAGTCATTCACTTGCAACTCTAAATCCTTCTGCTCTCTAGGTGCCATAAGCCTCAAAAGCATAAATATCGGCCTTGCTTCCTTTACCATGTCTACATGGAACTCAATCTTCAAGGCCCCAAAGATGATCAAGGAGGTCTAAAGTTTGAATGGGAAGGTCGTCACCCTAAGTCGATTCATCTCCAAAGCAACAGACAAATGCATCCCTTTCTTTAATGTGATTAAGAAGGGAAAGAGAAATTTCACTTGGATGTAGGAGTGTAAAGACCCATTCTAGGTTCTGGTGAATCACTTCGAGAGGCCCCCAATTCTTTCGATTCCTTTGGATGACGATGACTTGTTTATATATCTGGCAGTGTGCATGCTTTGGGCATCGCGCTCGTACGTGAGGAATCTTGTATCCAACAACCGATCCACTACATCAGTAAGCGATTGTCGGGATAGAAAGAAATTATCCAAAGCTGGAAAAGCTTATATACTACCCGTTGATTGCTTCAAGGAAGCTCCGCCCCTTCTTTCAGGCTCATCCAATCAAAGTTCTCACCAACTAGCCTTTATGATAAGTCTTGCAGCGACTTGAGACTTTTGGGAGGCTATTGAAATGGAACATTGAATTGAGCAAATATGACACAACCTATCACCTTCGAAGAGCAATCCGGGGTCAAGCTTTGACATATTTCATAGCTAAATACACTACATGAGATGATACTTTTAAAAGCAGTGGTGAGCAGAATGTTAGGTGAAAGATGTACACGGATGGTGCACCGAACGAACGTTTTTCCGATGTTGGAGTTTTACTTGTCACTTCCGAGGAACATTCAATATGTTATGCCTTGAGACTAGATTTCCCTATAACGAACAATGAAGTAGAGTATGAAGCATTGATTGCAGGACTCAAAATCGCTAAGGAATTGGTAGTTAAAACTTTACATATCTTGTGTGATTCCCAGCCGGTGGTATGTCAAGTAAGGAAAGAGCTTCAGGTGAAGAGAGCGAGGTTAGCTCCTTATCTAAACCGGACCTTGAGCTGCTTAGTGAAATTCAATATTACACAATAACACATATTCCCAAAGAGGAAAGTGCAAAGGCCGGCTCTCTGGCTAAGTTGGCTAGTTCTGGAGATGGACAGCTCATAGGCCTGGTTCTGGTGGAAGTATTGTCAGCACCGAGTACCGAACAAATGGATATCGATTGGGTCTGGGAGGCTGAGTGTGAGGAGTCGTGGATGATTCCAATAAAGAACTATTTATAGAAGGGAATCCTTCTAGACAAGAAGAACAAGCGACTGAAGCTCCTTTTGCCAAGCTTCAAGATATATCTTTCAGAAGAGAGCACTTTATAGGAAAGGATTCTCAGTCCCAATGTTACGGTGTGTCACTAACAATGAGGCCAAACAAGTCCTGAGAGAAGTTCATGAAGGGCCTGTGGCGATGACATAAGGGGTAAACCCTGTTGAAGAATATTCTCCGCTATAAGTACTTCTAGCCATCTATCAACCAAGATGTAGTTGATTAGACTTAAAAGTGTGACAAGTGCTAGAGATTTTCTAAAATTTCAAGAGCCTCGTTGATGGAGATTACTCTAATGGTCAGTCTAAGGCTGTTTACAGTTTGGAGAATCGATATTATCGTTGTGTTACCGATATCTAAGGGTGGCGCGAAGTAAGCTATCGTCGCAATTGATTACTTCACCAAATGGGCCGAGATGGAGCCATTAGCCATAATTACCACAGATAAAGTAATCAACTCCATGGTCTGAAACACCTCTGTTGTTTTAGAGCTCCACAACCATTTGTCACCGATAAAGGGACCCAATTTTATAGCACCAAGTTCAAAGATTTCTACTGCCAACATCACAACGAGAAGAGATTTACTACGGTGGCACACCCCTAGATGAATGGACAAGTTGAAGCTGTGAACAAGATTATCAAGTCCATTTTTAAGAAGCGGTTGGAAAAGGCTAAAGGCAAGTGGGTCGATGAATTGCCATTGGCACTTTGGGCTTGTTGAACGACCCACGAGTCAGTGACTGGCCACTCTCCGTCTCCCCTAGCCTATGGATCAAAGGATATTATTTCGGTTGAACTGGAAGTGCCTTCTCATTGAGTAACTCACTATAATCCATGGACGAATGAGCAACTCCTATTGGAGTCTCTTGATATGATTGATGAAAAGCATGATGAAACTGACTTGAGAAAAGCTATACACTTAACCCAAGTCACCCGATATTACAATGCCAAGGTCAGGAATCAGATCTTTGAAATTGTTGACTTGGTTCTCAAACGAATCTTCCCAGGTCCATGAACTTGGGCAGAGTTGGAAAGGTCCATATGCAAGAGCAACAGCTTGGAGATGACACTTTCAAGCTAGCAACCGTAAATGGGATCTCACTCCCAAGCGTGTGGAATAGTGAGCACTTGTGATGCTATTTCACTTAAAAATAAATTTGTACATAATTAAAGCCATGTAATAAGGCAGAATCTATCATTTCCCATCTTTTATAAAGAGAAATTGATTTTTGAATCTACGACATTGCCTTTATATAGCTTAAGAGTTGTGAAATATGACCAACTCAAATGAATCTACATGTGCATAATGTAGGTTTGCAAGTACCCGGAGTTAGGTGCTAACCAAACTTCTACTGTCCATGATCAGACCCTTAGAGTTCAACTACACTTAGTGTCTGGAGATAGATGCCAACTAACTCTTGTCCTTGATGAAGGGGCATGAGTATAAACCAAAAAGGACATAATTTGACCGTCTATAAGCTAACTCTTGTCATTAATGTAGGGGCAGAAGTATAAACCAAAAAGGATGTGACTAGACCGTCCATCAACTAACTCTTATCCTTAATGTAGGGATAGGAGTATAAACCAAAAAGAACGTGACTTGACCGTCCATCCACTAACTCTTTCCCTTGAAGCAGGGGCAGGATTATAAACATTCAAATGCTAAACAAGACCGTTTGCCTCTACAACTCATGCATAGAGTTCGGCAGAACACTCAGATCTCGCCTGGGGCAGGCGAGTCAAAAGGTGTGTGCTTGGAGTTAGGCGGGATCTCTTAATAACTTTGATTGATACCTTGAGTGAGGCGCGATCAAAGGTAAACATCCTATATGAGGATGTACAAACTAGGCCTTAAGTAGTTAGCTTAAATCAACACCTAGGGTTTGATGCAATCGAAGATCACTATCCTAGAAAAGGATACCTGAACCGCTATACTAAGTGGTTAACCTCAACCAATGCCCGGAGTTTAGCCTAGTTTAAAATAAGAGCATTCAAACATTGCCTGGAATAAGCAAGGCAAAGGGTCTACGCCAGAAGAAAGTCGGAATCTCATTTGTAAATTTCGATCAATGCCCAGAGTTAGGCACGATCGCATTTAAATTTCCTATAAAAGGAATGTCTGAATCACCTCTCTATGTGGTTGAAGTTCGATCGGATTCCGAAATTGGATGTGATTGCATACAAATGCTCAAAGATTGGCACTTCAATGATCACTTTACGTTCACAAGATCGATGAAAGGCTGACAAATCATAGAATAGGCTAATGACTTAGTCCAACAATAGTCATGAAAAGAAATGGATCACATGTACATCAAATGTAAAGTTCATTTCTCAAATACTTAGCCAAATTTGCATAAGGTTTAGGAAAAACAAAAGTCTATATTATTCAAAGTCAAAATAAGACTTAGAAGAAAAAGTACAAGTGTTGTTGACACTGAAACTGAAAAGCAAAAGCGGAGGCCGAATCCACACAATACCGGCTAGAAAGAAAAGGAAAAGGTAAAGAGAAAGGTAGAAGAGTTAGATTATATATACCCAAGAACCTAATTCTTAAGGCAACAAAAGTGAGGACATTTCAAGTCCTGGATCGGTACCAATCCAAGGACTTGGATCAGTACCGACTCAGGTTGTTTTTAAGAAAAATTACAATGACAATGATGGCTTATATATGCCTACGTGAGTACATGCATATGATCGGTGACTTCCATAAGAGAATGCATGTGTATGCGTGTATATAGTCATATTCAACACCCAATGATTAGAGTAAAAAAAAAGCAGGTCTAAACCTTGAAAATCCATGGAAAGAACAAGTTCAAGATTACTAAACCTGGAATGATAGATCGTGAGAGCACACTCTAGTTTTATAGTACCGGATGCTAATAAAGTGTCATCACAAATAGCTAGAGATACGACTCTTTATAAAAGTAGTCTAAATAAGGATAACGACTATTCAAAGCATAGGATAGAATCTATCACGGTAACCTCGACTTGTCTCAATTTAAAGCACATCATGTTTGAAACAAGATGTACTTTGGGGCGCAAGTGTCATCTAGCCTTTTGACTAGGCAGTATTTGGATAGGCTAAATGAGTAGAACCTGAAAGTTATCAAGGCAGAAAACCCAGAAAGATAGCCATAAGAGTCCAAAAACCAAGTACAGATAGAGCCACGAGATGAAGACCAAACCACCATAAGAAATAAAGTGCCAGGATCCACCAAAGTGGTGGATCGATACCGATCCACAATACTTTGTCAATTCTGGCCCAAACTCCTCCTACTTGCAGGTCTTGATGCTAGAAGTTTATTCCATGTCATATTGCATCGATCCTAAGCAATATATCCTTTATCGATCTCCACGAGCACTTGAAGTCGGCAACTCCATTCTTCCATCGATCCATCATTGGGACTCAGAAACAAGCTAGTAACGGTGCTAACTAGTTTGAAATCACAAAGCAAAGCATGAATCGAGCTAGGACAAAGTATCCAAAGTGATCCATGTGAAGATCATCTGGACCGGTATTGATCCAAGCACATGGATCGGTACCAATCCATGATTATTGATGAGGTGGCCATTGTTTTCTCAGGGAGATTTGGTCTGGACGTGGAAAACTCTATGGAGATCATGAGGGCGAATTTTTGGGCTATCCATAGTTATAAATTGGAAGATAGGAGCTCATTTTCAGGGATCTTTCTGGATCTGGTGCTCTCGTACTCTAATCTCTTGTAATCACATTGGATTTATACCGATTCATAAGAACTTGTACTTTCAAACCAACAATCAAAGCAATAAAATCACTAAGTGGATGTAGGCCAAGATTAGCCGAACCACTATAAAACACTATGAGTTCTTTTCTTACTCATTTTAATTTACTTTTGTTTACTTTTATTCTTTACACAATCTCTTGGGTGTTTGTGCCATTTTTGGTTCCAATACACAAAAAACCATACAAAGACTAGTGGGTCTCAAACGAGGTATGTCACCACTAAAGGTCGATGAACTATTTTGGTTCTCATTCCCAATCTATCAACCAGGTCACTAGATATAAAGGAATGTGAACCTAAGTATCAAACAAAACACATATAGAAACACCATAAATAGAAAGCATACCTTAAATAGTGATACTCTTCGCCTTCTCCTTTGCCAAGGGTGCATCCAACAGGGTCGAGATAGAATCCAAAGCATATGCCTGCGCCACCTGCTTCTGCTGCACTGGTTTTGGGAAACTATTCTACATATGTCCAAACTTTCCACTATTATAGCACTTCTTCTTTCCATCAAACTTGCAATTCCTAATCAAGTGGCCCTTATTTCCACAACCATAGAAAACAGGATCACAATTTGCCTTCTTCTAAGCATTTTTCTCTTGGAACTACTTCCTCTTTTTGTTCCATTTATTCTTCCCTCCACTACTTTTTTGTGGCATTTGCTCCTCCTTAACAGTCGTAGACTTGGGTTTAGTACACAAACTCTAAAGTCGAAGGGCTTTCTCAACCACCTTTTTAAACGGCTCACCAATATGACCTACAAGCTTCCCACCCAAGTAGTCAACCAATCCCATAATGAGCTTCTCATTCTTCTTTGAAGGAGTGTTAATGAAAGACATCCTATACTTTGACAAGGCGCTAAACTCAGCCACGTACTCGAGGATAGACATGTCCCGATGCTTCAAGTTTGCAAATTTTCAATACAGTACCAACTTATGAGCAGTCGAGATAAACTTCTCCTTAAATCTAGTTTTAAACTGGTCCCAGGTAAACCGATCCTTGGGAGTAGCAATATTAATAGTGTTCCACCAGTTCATAGCTCTCCCTTGAAGTTGTCGGGAAGTCAACCTTCTCTACATCGCATCTTTCAATTCCATGTCGTTAAAAAACCTTTCACTAGTGTCCAACCAATCCTGCACTTCCATAGCCGATTCCATTCTATGGAACGATTTTCCACCAAGACTACCAAAATCTGTATTTAGCTTCGTGAAATCGAATTTGAGCACATACGCTTGAGCACCACGACCAATAGAAACATTACGAGCAGCTGCTTGGACATTTTACAACATGTTAGCCAACATCATGTTGAACATAACTTACAAGTCAAGGTTAGCAGCCCTCGAGCCTACTCCTTCCTCTTCAACTCCAGAAGCGGAGTACCTTGCAGTGTTTCATGTATGCTAGCTCATTCTTGATCTCTAACAAGAATGATCAGTCTCTCATAAAGAAAACTGCACCTATGGTACACGTGTGTGCATGCGGCTTATATATACTATATATATACTACTATATAGTTTTGAAAACCAAAATATATGGCAAATACGCTTTCTCTTGTATATACGCACACCCTTGATCCAGTCTAAGGTGATAACTTCTTCCCTATCTCTATCAGACCATGATATGAACTCAGGTTAGTCATGTAACCTAATCTCTGATGCCAAAAGTGACGACCACCCTACGCCTCCAGCACCTAATATACCTAAAGAGTACGCTACTGCGGTGCTTGGTTGATGTAGAATGATAACTAAGGGTAAAAAAAAGAGAAACAATCACAGAAGCTATTATATATTTCACAAGGCATCAAATAAAATATAATAATAAATGTCACAAATATAAAATAGGCGAGACGGTAATAACCAATGAACCACAATATTAGAGTACACAAGTTCACAAAGTTATAAAAGATAGTAATAGAGTTTATACAACTGATAATAAACTCAGACTGTCTCTAAATATAGTAACGAACACTATCTAGGCTCCATAGTGTCATACGGTTTAATAATCAATGATAGTTCATATACAATACAAGAATGCCCCATCTCGCTCGTTCTCTACACTGCCACCATGTACCACATAGACCTACTATTTAGTCTACTCATTTAAGAGTACCTGAGGTAATAAGAAGCAAAACATAAAATCTTGAGTCGAACAACAGTCTGGTCTGGGCGATAAAAAATCATAAAAATACTATACAACTTGATATAGTAAGGAACAAAATTATACGAACCATACCTGACCTGTCCATACAACCAAAGAGTTAGCACATCACGTTGATAATATGTTACTCTACAAACATCATAAAGGCGTACTACATCCTAAGTACAACATTGGGTGTCTAGGTATCCAAATCCATAATACCTACATCATACGACATCCCTAGAGTGATAAATTACTAGAAAAACAATCATAACAAACATGGCATCCATCAAACAATCCTAATTGTCACTCAATGTGCCTTGAATATATGATAACTTGTATGATCATTCCTATGCCAAGGATTAATGGAAAAATCATGGGTTTCAGTGTACTCACCACCAGCCCATAGTTGACACTAGATCCATCCACCTGTTCAGGGTAGATGGATCCATTCTATTGATCCGAGTAGCCATTTCAAGTACCTAATGAGCTTCCTCACAATACCCTTGCTTACGAGTACATTTGAAAACACTTCGGATATCAATGATCCCTTAGCACACATATCTAAGCCCTTTCCTTTCTCCATCAAGTTTTAATTCTACCTCAAAAAACCATTCCACATTCCTTTATTTCCATGATAGAACCATTCAACATTCTATCCAAGGGTCACCCTTCCTAGAAGCTGTCTTTGTAGATAAGCGTCATCACGACTCCATTCACCATAGAGCCATCGTCATAAGAACACAACTCCATCTCCAATGAGTTACAATCATTCAAGTTTCGAAGTATTCATACTTCATTGCATTGCCGCATCATAATCAAACATTAAGCGAACAAACAAACACCTTCAGCACAACCTGTAGGATATACTTACTTCGTCTTGGAAGTTTGACCCAAATTGGCATAATCAATTCATGTTGGTACCGATCAAAAGAGATTGATACTAATATGAATTACATAGCCATTGCTTAGCCAAGATTTGGCTAAGTACTTCTTTCCTCGATCACTTCCTCCTTTGCATGTATAGAAACCCCCTTTCTATGTCGTGAGCTTCTAGAGTCCCAACACCATCCCATGTGCCATAAAAGAGGTCGGGTATCGATGAAAAGTGATCGGTACCAAGTTGTATAATTAACTAATTTTTAGGCCTTGAACTCCTCAAACCCCTCTCTTATCATGACTGGAAGCATGGCCCGAAGTTCCACCATCTTTAACTTGAAGCACTCCTTCCATCGACCTGAACTACACTTGCTCCTACCATATTTTGGTCGGTATCGGCCTTTAGTTGAGCATCCCAATCAACTCCTTTTCACTTGTGACCTGAAATTTTGGTTCCTCCCCTCCTCCAAAGCCCCACCTCCAAGTTTCATCCGATTTTAGAACATTTTTGTCATCGTTTTGCTCAATGACCACTTATTAAGTGATCTGAAAGCACTAGCAGACACATCAAAGCAAATCATACAATAGCAGGGATCTCCATATACATTCATTAAACATAAACAATCAATCCAAACATCGTAAACATACAAGAATTTACCTAGATTTAACTTTATATTAAAGTGACAATATGATCCAAACGGGATTACAAAACCATATAAAATCCATTTCTATCTTTTTTAATTCGGTCATAAACATGTTTAAAGTTGAATTAAAGTATAAATTCATTTTAACATGGAAATCAAATCAAAAACATCATTCTGAACTATATGGACGAACATAGAATAGTGAGAGATCAATAATCACTCACCTAATATCCAAAATACCAATTTAAATGCTCAAATCTGAAGTGCACAGCAAAACACATGAATTCTAAAGTACCAAGATGATAGATCTATAACCATCTTCACTAATTACTCCTCCAATGACGGATTATGTAACATCCCCGACTTGGAGGCCCAAAACTAAGGACTACGGATGCTGCAGTCATCCATAGTTATTAATCCTTGGCGACCAAATATGGTAATGTTAGATTCATTGATACAACAGAAAACATGGATATGAAGAAATTTTAAAATTATTTAAACAAATTTCTCATTCCATTTCAAAACCATTTCAGATTCATTACATAATCCTAAGTTCGAGAACCACATTTCAAAAAATATAATTATTACACCATACGCCAAGAGCGACATATGAAGATGCCCCCTTGGATGATCGGAGTGTGTGTGTGTGTGTGTGTGTATATATAGGCAATTAAACAACTTTGCCTTTACATCAAACACAGTGGAAGCAAAAAGAAATAAACTCTTATTTAGCTAGCTAACCCCATGCTGGTCTCCGAAAGCTTATTCGTCTAAGGAGAACCTGAAAAACCCTTATCTTCAGCCTACTCAAATTAGTTTTGAGCACCCAAGAGTTTAAGGGTAAAATATAAACTTTGAGTCAGACATAAAGCCTGGTATGAATAATAACCTACCATCTCGAACCATTTGATATCTAGTGAGACCATGTCGCTTAGCGGAATGGGTTTTCCCCTCACTAGTATCTTATCAAAACTTATAATAACCATATACTATGCTCCTACATCCACAATGGTTAAAAACATAGCAATTTATAAAATTATGATGATATGCAAAAAAGTAAAACATTCTAGATTTCTCATCCCCATTTATTTGACTACTTGTCAGAGTTATAGTTTTTAGGGTCACTATTAACCTATTAGTTTTCATGGGCTGACTAATAACCTGTTTATAGTTTATCGACTACCTGTGCTATTTCATAGTTTTCATAGGATCACTAAGTGCCTATTTTTAATTTATGGACTATCTGTTCAGTCTCATAGTTTTCATAGGATCACTAAGAACCTATTGGCCCATACCAATAACTTAATTCAATTATTTCATGGGTTCTCCCTAAACCTATTGGTATCTCCAATAACTCCACTTATATCATAGTTTTCATGGGTTGACTATGAACCTATTGACTCCTGTCAATAACTTAATCCGAATATAGTTTTCATGGGTTCACTACAAAACTGTTGGCTCCTACCAATAACTCTATTTAAACATAGTTTTCATGGACACTATGAACCTGTCTCAACTGACAACTTCTTAATTAGTTTTTGGGCATCCTATATTCTGGTCTACCTGACCTCCTGGATGTAACTCTATTCATTCATGGGTTACTTAGTTTATATTCACCACTGGGTCAACCTACCTGGTTATTCTGCCTTTACTCCCCAAAATTTAGTTATGGGTTCATTACATAGTGAATACATTCATAGAAGAAGCATATACTAAAATAATACCAACATCTTTGGTTTAATATCTTTGAAATCATTTCCCCTTGGAAATTTGGTTAATCCCCTTAACCCGTTATTTATATCAAATCTAGCATCTTCAAAAACTCCAATTTTAAAGCATTTTAAAGCTCTTTTATAATGCCATGGGTTTTACCATTAAAAATTGAGATTTGGGTTCTTTCTTTTGAAAACTAAGGCTTTCGAAACCTTAAACCTTTACTTTCGAAACCATTGGAAAACCTCTTTTGAAAGCATTCAAATCCTCTTTTCAAATCAATAAGCATATGCCTTTTGAAACACTTTAAAACTTCTCTTTCAAAACCATCAAAACTTACCTTTCACAAGTATTAAAGCATTACTATCCATATAGAAGCATAGCTTCAAAACCATTTGAAAGTACCTCTTTCGAAACCATTGAAAGTACCCCTTTCGAAACCTTTGAAAGTACCCCTTTCGAAACCTTTGGGTCTAATTGTTAAACATATCTTTTGGGTCTAAGTGAATACAAGTGAAAGTACCTCTTTCGAAACCTTTAAAAAGAGTTTGGAAAAAAACAAATGGCTTCAACACCATCCTTTCGAAAGCATTAGCCTTTAAGTTAAAACAATAAGAAGGATAGCGTCGAAACCCCTTTTGACACCATTGCCTTCGAAACCTTCAGTATAGTTGGCCACTAGGGCCCTTTCAAAAGCATTGGGAAGTGGCTTGGTATTTTATAAAACAAAGGCTACCTTTCGAACTCGTTGATGACTTCAATCACTTTGAAAGGTATAAAGACAGCCGGGTGGTTTCGATTGGGTTCAAACTACCCTTTCAAAAGCTTTAATATAAAAACAAGGCAACTCATTCGAAAGCTACCTGTTCGAAACAAAATAGCGGCAACCTCGTCAAAAGCTATGTTAAACCTTTTCGAAAGCATTCCTTTAAAACATGGCTAGCGGCATTTCTTTATAAAGTAAGACAAAGGCTTTGACCCTTCGAAAGCATGGTTTCTACTCCATACCTACCGCCTTTCTCTAATCCGCTACGTACCAAAGCTTGATACCTTGTGTATTGGTTTCAACTTGGTCGGGGGTGGAAGTATAAGGTCGAAAGGTAGCTACCGGAAGTGGCGAAACCAAAAACTTATACAAAATCTGTTTTGTTGCCTTTTTAGGTAAATGCATTTCAACTAACTTGCCTATTTGTAAAAATATGATTGGTTGCCATAAAATTTATCAAAATCTTTTATAAAAGACTACCGAATTATTCAAAAATTTATTTGAAGTAATTAACAACATAGCCCTTCCCTTTAACAAAACAATTAAGACACTTAAGTCCTCCTTCTTAAATATTTGTTTCCCATAGTAAATTGCTTAGGAAAAATCCCCAATCATAGAAATTCACTTTTAATATGTTATCTAACACATAAAAATTTCGGACCCAAATTCTTTATATAATAGCTGAAATAAATATTTAAATCCAATTATATAAAACTACCCTTGAAAATTCATAATAAATTATCCATTGCTTGGATAATTACCAAAATTTAAACCCATCTCCAAAATAATGTTTTACATAAAATATTTAATCCTCATGGCAATCGAAACCCATTATAAACGATTTTAGCCTTAAAACCGTAATAAAAATTTATCAAACAATCTCATTTGAATCAAACATATCATATATTCTAAGCATATCATCATTAAAATCATCATATAGGATTAAATTGTTAAGCCTGAAAACAATTGTTTAAAAAAAATATGAGATGGTTTAGATTATTATTCACCTTGATTTGGATAAGGACTTGAGATTTGAACTTGATTAATTCTTCTTGCTTGATTCCTTAGATTTTACTTGATTTTCTTCTCCTATGTAATGGCCGGCTTGAGCTCTCTTTGGTTATGTTTTTAGAGTTTGGACGTGTGAAAATGAGAATGGGACTAAGGGTTTAGTGGTTAAGGATATGGTGGATGGCTATTCCCCATAATGCCCTTAGGCTTATTCTCTTGTTAATCATCATATAAAACCATTTACATAAACCCATTGTTTTAGTTTATATTTAGTTAAGCTCGGCCTCTAATTTACTTTCAAATCTCAATTTCCTTATCTCTCTAATCTTTACATTATTCTATTTAATTTATCTAATTAAATCTCCTGAATAATGCCATTTAAAAAATCTCCTGAATAATATCATTTAAAATTAGGGGCGTTACTGATTAGGCTAAGATTAGGATGAAAAAAGAGGCTTTTTGATGAAATTAGGGTTAATGGAGGGTTGGAACTATTTTTAGGAAGTGGGAAATGATCTAGATCTGTCCCATCAACCCAGTTAGGCACAATTCCATAAATTAGTTAGTGGGCCTAAGCATAGGCTTTGTTTAATTGCCCACTAATCTGTCCAGCAACAAATAGAACTTCAAATGGCCATATCTGCAAAATAATAAGTCCGTTGTCCTATTATGACCACTCTATGGAAAGAGAAACCATCATCCCGATCTAATGGAAGTGGTTCAAATCTTAATTCAATCGCTATAAAATGTTATAAGTCTTACAAAAATTTCTAGATCAAAACCATCTGATAAAAATTCTAAGTATGGAAAATGCCCCTTATAGTCCTATCCCAAAGTTTCAGAGTCGTACAACCTCATATGAATTACATAATAATATCTTACGATCCTCTAATACACAAAATACGGGTCGTTACATTTCTCTTCTCTATAAGCGGTCTTAGGGAGTGGTTGAGGTGACAGTGAAGGTTGAAGTGAAACCAAAGTTTTGATGAAGCGCAAGGGAAAAGAAGGTAAGAATGAGCAACAAATGCAACCATGGGAAGTGAGATGATCATATGTAGAGGATGCAAATTCAATGGGCATATACCTTAGGATTGCAAAGTGGATCTCGCAAAGTGTAAATGTTTTAATTATAATCAAGTGAGGCATTTTAAAAGGGAGTGTCCATTACTTTCTGGAGGAGGTCAACAAAGGTCTACGCTATTGGAGCGGCTCCAAGCTATTGTTGACCCACAACTCAAGAGAAGGAGAAGAATGTTTTCTTAGGATGTTTGATTTCTATTTATATACAACTATACGAGTTCATTTTTATATGGTGGCTTTAAATTGATTTATGTCAAGTCACTTGGTTGATAGCTTTCATTTGGTTTCCAAATTTGTTCGTAAACCTTTTTTGCGTTAAATTCCATTAGGGGTTCAGCTTGTTTGAATTTGGTTTGCTTAAATATTCCATTAGAGAAAAAAAGGATTCGAGTGTTCCTACGATGCATTTGTTCTTGGGATTTTAGGGCACGTTCTTATCTTGGGTACGGATTGGATGAGCAAACACATAACAGTTCTTAACTGTGAAGGGCGATAGGTTTGAGCAGGAAATTTAGAGTACAGTGGTTTGACATGTGTTGGGAGCCGAAGAGCTCCGTCATAGGTAGCCACTTGTATCTGCTAGACATTTATCACGACGAGTTGTCATTAGTTCTTATTATCCAGGATTTTTCCGGTATTCATAGAGGTTATGAATTTATCTCCTGATAAAAAGATTGAGTTCCATATCGATCTTGAGAAGGATATTAAGGTGATGGTTATGCCAATTTAGCACATGGCACCAAGGGAGCGAAGGGAATTGGAAATGCAAACCAAGGAAATGCTAAGAAAGGGCTTGATCAAAAGAAGTACTTCAGAGTGGGGTGCAACGATTGCTACCAAGGCCGATGGTTCATTGAGGCTTTACGTCAATTATAGAGAGTTTAATTAGTTGACCCGAAAGAATAAGTATCACTGCCGAGCATATATGACTTATTCGACCAACTTTGTGGCACAAAAATTTTATGCAATTAGTCTTAGATAAGATTCCATCGATTTAGGGTAGTAGAGGATATTGTTCCGAAGACCGCTTTTAGGATGCCTGATGGGTCTCTGAGTGGAAAGTCATGCTATTTGGATTTACTAATGCTCAGACGTATTTTATCGACTTAACAAGCCATATTTCTCAAAGAGAAACTTAACAAATTTGTCATCGTGTTTTTTGATGACATCTTGGTATATTCTAGAGATGAAGAGGTGTATAAATCACATCCTAGACTGGTGTTTGAGGTTTTGAGGCAGCTTCGGTTGAAACCTAAGTTTTCGATGTGTCACTTTTGGAGGCGAGAAGTACGATTCTTGGGGCATGTTGTATTCGAGCATGTGATCTCGATAGATCCAAGTAAAGTAGCCACGATGCAAGATTGGAAGGCACCAAAAATCGCCATAGAATTCTGTAGTTTCCTTGGATTGACCAAGTATCATTAGAAATTTATTAATGATTTTTGAATATGGCTACTCCTCTTACTCACTTAACCAAGAATAGTCAACTACTTGTTTGGGATGACTGTTTTGAGCATGCTTTTACTAAGTAAAAAAGTTGTTGACTAGTTCACTAGTACTCATCATTCCGAAGTGACCAAAACAATTTATTATATATACATTTGTGTATGGCATGGGTCTTTAGGCGATATTAATGCAAGAGGAAAAAGTGGTAGCTTATGAAAGTCAAGAACTAAAACAACATGAGGAGAATTATCCGACTTATAATTTGAAGTTGGTGGCTATTGTGTTCGCATTGAAGACTCAGAGGCATTTCTTATTAGGTGAGAAGTTTGATTTGTTCATAGATCATAAAGTTATTAACGTATTTCTTTTCATAAAAGAATCTAAACCTTTGTCAACAAAGGTGGTTGAAGTTCCTCGCCTCTTATGATTTTGGTATATTGTACACCTCCGGTAAAGGGATTGTGGTGGCTGATTCGCTTCATAAAAGCATGTCATATTAGGGGTTTATGTTTGTAGAGTGAAAAATGTTGTAATTCGTTGTAGGATTTGATATCCGACCCATATGGAAACTTGATGACAGATGTTTGGTGAGCATGGAAGTGATGCCTACTCTAGTGCAGTGGATAGCGTCTTTTCAAAATTAGGATGCTAAGTTAATAGATGTTTTCAAGCAAATCGAAAGCAGAGAAGATTCTAGTGATTTATCCTTGTTTGGTATTTATTGGAGCGGTTGGCTCCATAAAGACGCGAGGTTGTGTGTGCCCGATGTTGATGGACTTAGAGATGAAGTGCTTTAGGAGTGTAATCATTCTAGGATGACTATTCATCCCGATAGTAATGAAATGTACAATGTTATGAAGTGTTTATTTGATTGGAAGAGTATGAAGCATGATGCCTTAGAATTTTTTGCCAAGCGCATGACTTGCCAAAGAGCTAAAGCGAAGAAAAAGAACCCAAGTGGCTTATTATTACCGCTACATGTTCCAGAATGGAATGGGAGTAAACTTCCACTGATTTTATTAATGGGTTGCCAAGGAGTAAAAGCGGTAATGTGAGTATTAAGGTTATTGTTGATTGATTGACTAAAAGTACTCAATTTGTACTGTTTAAATCTTCAAGGACCGCTATGTCTTTAGCTACTTTGTATATGTAGGAAATTGTAAAATTACATGCTATTCCTAAAGGGATTGTGAGCAATAGGGATCCACTGTTCAATAGTGAGTTTTGACGAAGCTTTTCAACTTGCTTTAGGCACCGAATTGAATTTGAGTACTGCATGCCATCCGCAAACTGATGGGTAAATAGAGAAGGTTAATAGAATACTTGAGGATTTGTAGAGATCTTGCATATTGGACTTTGGGAAAACTGGCATTAAGATTTGTTGGCCTTTCTCCATTATTGAAATGATTAGTGAGCTTGAATATCAAGTCTCACTTCTCGAGAAGATGGCAAAGGTACATAATGTCTTTTATTTATATCATTTGCACAAGTGCATGCATGGTTCTATTGTCATCATATAGCCGAGTGAACTTAAGATGTGAGCGTTGTACCAAAGGCAAGTAGACTAAAGGGGCCTATCCATATTGTTGAGCATAAGGTGGTCAAGCATGTAAGGGTTCGATGGAGTGATAATATTCGGGATAGCACTTGGGAACCGAAAGAAGGAGTTCGACCTTCCCACCCGATGTTATTTACTTATATGATTCACTCTACTTTATAGAACTTGTCTTAATTTCAGCACACACTCATAGGATTGGGTAGGACTTGTTTGATTTATGCTTGCTTGTTGTTGGTGTATGCTTACAATGTTTGTGTTGAGCATTACATTGCTCCGCTTTTGAGAATATTGAGGATGAAATATTTTAAGAAAGAAGAATGACCGACCTTGATTTTGAAGAAGTGTTATGAATGTGATTAAAATGATTTTAATGAGTTAAATCTGGTTTACTTGAGTCTAAAGTAACGTTGGCCGTAAAAGTTGAATTTTAAAAGACGATGGAATTAGGACCCGAAATTAGTTTCATTGTGTTGGATGCTGTTTACGTTTGGAAAACGCATATGACTCAAGGGAATCGGAGAAAAGTGAAAATTGAGTTGAGAAGGGAAAACTTGTAAATGAGTTGGGGGGAATGGTCATTAAAAGGAAATTTTTGAAAATATGAGGCCTCACTTTCTCATTTTTCACTTTTTCCTCCTTCATCCTCTTCTCATCTTCCCTAAGCTCTGGCTCCTCATCCTCTTGCCATAACTCCTTTATTCCATCACCAAAAAATACTTTAAATTCAAATTAGATCTTCCTCTACAATACCCATAAACCAGATTTTTCTTGAATTGGAGCACTCATCTCAAAATTAAAAAAAAATGGAGGAGTGGGTTTCAAGCAAAATTGAGGTTTTCTTCTTGCATGGGTGAGTGGAAATGATTCTTTACCATATATGATTTCCTTTGCTACTTCTATGCTAATTTGATTACTTTATTGGGTTAGGGTTATCTGAGAGTTAAGTGGATCTTGTATAGATGACTAATATACTAATATAAGTGTATAAATAAAATATTAAGCTAACATAAGATAAAGTAAAGTAAAGTAAAGAACATGCACACCGAGATTTTTGTACTGGTTCAGACCACCATCCTACATCCAATCCTAGAATCTCTATTCTGGCTTTTTACTCTCTAAACACCGTCGCTTCACTAGGAGGAATCGGTCTATACAAATGCCTAAATAGGTCTTTTCAGTACCTTAATACAAAGAGTCTTTGGCAATATACATATCCGAATACACTGATATGCCCAATACAGTACAAGCTCCTATAACTCACAAGAACCAATTTGAAATTGAATATGCAAGAGTTGAAGAGGTTTGAAATCAGAAAGTTGATAGTAATTGTTGAATGATCACTGATTTGAAAGCAGTATGGTAAATTAGGGTTTCCAAAAAGTAAATTAGAGATTTAGAAAGCAAGTAAGGTGATTGATCCTCTAAAGAACATAATTATTTATATGATTGAAAAGCTTTAAAAAGAGGATATAATGTTTGCCATTGGAGAGAGTTTCGTTTGAAATAAGAATAAGAAACACAATTGTTCGGGATAAAAATAAATGTTTTATTACACTTCAAAAATACTAAAAGAAGTTCATGCTTCAGTGCTCCGATGGCCTACCATCGGTCCAGTGGTGGACGTCTTTGTTTCAGAATTCTGAAGCTTAAATGGCCTTAAAAAGTATTTGTTAAAAATATGTAAAAATTATTAAAAATATATATTCATGGTCATTAAGGCTTTGAGATGATAATGTGTGGTTATTATATTTTTTAACAATATATTTCCAAGGCAAAACGACTCACATATACAAGGTCTTCAAGTGTTCTTCATTTAGACGATTCGCTGAAGCTGTAGTGCACATTCTTCCATTGATTTAAAGCTCTGTGATGATTTTTCCTGCTTATATTATAGTATGGAGTTGTCATCATCAAAATTTGGGAAATCTTGCACTAACATTATCCATAAACGCTTTGTCCCTTAAATGAATGATGGGTAATTGATTACTTGATGAAATGTGTATGTTAGATTGAATGAAACATTTAATTGGATTAATGAACTAAGTTATAAATTGAATAAATGAAGTTGACTTAAACAAGATCATTGGATGATATTGTTGTTTATTAGCATTGGTTGATTATGATGGATGTATTGTTTATGGTTGTGTTTAATTTGGTTTTAGACACTTCATAATTGGCATTTGGTTTATCAAGTTTTGGAATTCCTGGATGATTTGTCAAATTTCCTTTATCGGCATTCGTCTCATGGCGGATCATCAATGGTATAAACTCGAGTATGAAAGGTAGCGGGTGGTCGCAAGGTCACCATGCCATGAAGTATGCCATTGAGGAGAAGAAGGCAGGGACAATGGTCAAGCGAAGTAAAAAGGTGGGATGATTTCTGTTAGGTAATTTCACCTCATCAAGGTTCAAGCTGGCATCGTAGCAGGATTTCAGTCGATTGAATTCGTGGTCAGTCAAGTGAATGGGTTTGAGTCTTATAGGGTTTCCAACCCATAAGAAAATTGGCTAAAATGGCCTAGTTCAGTCTATTCGACCCATAACCAATCGAATGGAATTGGTGGCAATAGACTGGTCTAGGTAGTTTAGTCAATTGGATTTACAATGGAGGAATTTCTTTAGGTTTTCTCGGTTGTGTGACATTCGGGTGGGGCTTTGATGACTTGTGCGAGGCTTGTGGGGTCCGGTGGGACTATAGAGCAATATTTTGGAGTTCTTCGACGTATAGTCATGCACGGCTCGGGGTTGAGACTGTGGGCACGTACTATGATGTTGGGTGATCGAGAGATGGTCAAAAAGCATAATTGGGAAGTGAGCTGTAGATTAGGATATTTTGACGATTTATATAAGGGATGACTAGGTGCTTGTGCTCGAGGCGACTTCTACGTGGTTTTAGTGTTGGTACGACTTCGTTATCTAGTCATCGGGATGTCGAAGGCATGCAAATCAAGGTTGGGTACAACACAGCGTTACTCACACCCAAGGCCTAAATTTAAAGCTACGGCGTATACATTGTTATTTTCCATTAAGACCATTGGTGATTAGCCATGGCTTTCACCGAGTGCAATATTCGAAGAGAGATAAAGACACTCATCTATACCAGTAATCGCCATGAAGTGGCGATGACAACTTAGTTTTCGCCAGCATATGGTAGTTCGAAGAAAAGGAATAGAATCATTATATAGTTTTCAGATACATAGGTAGATACGATATAACGTTAACCTAGAGTCAGGATTGCAGTACGATACAGTGTTGCTCAATGTTTCGGTTATGGGTAAGATACGGCGGTACCTTGGAGCTTCAGCTCATTGTTTATGCACATGGATTTACATATGCTTTTGTATGACTTTTTCGATGGTTGTATTAGCACTATTATTAGTTGTGCTAACTTGTTGGATGCAAGAGAAGAGCTGTAACAATCCACACCTTAGTGGGCCCAATTTTCGACTAAATCGGAAACCCGAGTCCATTAGGGTATGGATCATTAGTGTTGGTAACCTGTAATAAATATAAGTATATCATAGAGCTATCTATACTAACTCATAGTGGAATATTAAGATATAATAAAACATATATCGACTAAGGCTGCTACCTTGAAACCAATATTACTCCTTTGATATCTAGTTGCCTTGTCAGTGCAGAGCATGAATGAGAAGACCTGTCCATCTACCTTTCCCGTCTTATACCAGTATCATGTCCCTCTAAATGTATCATGTGGTTTGTAATGAGGTGGGGATTAGAACAACGTTCTAGTGACTAGTAAATTATATACTTTATCCATAATACTAGTTTATGTCGATTGATCTATATTTAAGTGTTATGTCTATTATTAAGGTTTCTAGATTTAATTTCATCTATGCGCATGATATATGTAACCTACTCCAAGGTATAAGTATGTACGTGTGTGTATGTGTGTGTGTGTGTGAGCGTCCCAATACTTCCAAAATGGAAACCCCTTCGCAATGTAATTGATAGTCAACCGACCTGAAGGACGATACCGCATCTCAAAGACTTATCTAAGGGTTAACTAGCCAATCTCCAATCGAATAATTTAAATAACCCACTTTGAGATCAGTGCATATCCCATACGAACTCTACACCAGTCGTAGGAAGTGTAATCTGTACAAGCTTAACCCAAGTATTTGCTAACGACTGCTCTAGACCAATGGTGGTCTCATCCTATGCCCAACCCTACTTCACAAATACCCGTTTACCAAATAATGCTCACATAACATCGACCACTATACAAAAATCCCATTTAGATTTGCCTAATGCAAATCAAGGAATATGCTCATTACTGGTTACTTGATACCTCTAGTTTTGAAATTAAAGCGAACCCTTCGGCTATTTAATACTTCAAATACGAGGTGAACCTCTCGGTATATTTCCCCCAAACCTATACACGAATGTATATCTCCACAAGTCCTATGGTTGGAGATGTCCCACATTAGTAATATGTATACACAACTGCTAGTAGTCTCTAACAGATAGCAGACTTCCATTGTGTAACTCTACTGACCTCGCATCCCAAGCCATACTAAAACAAGTCATTTATAATTAATCTAAATATTAGGCTAGGCTTACTAATTCTCAACCATCGCAAATGTACTATTGAGGCCATATAATTACAACTATGGAAATTATTACGCCTCTTAAGTTTGTTTATTCATATTCATTTATTTACTTACTATGACTTCTTCTTATTTTGTACATTTACTACCTTTATTTCTTCCTTCTGTAAATGTTATTAATGAGATCTATTTAATCATGCCTATTCAATTTTCCTTTACTCGTATCATATTTTGTCCCTATGATTAAATTCGTTAAATGGTTTATTACCCTTATTGACCTGATTACAGTAACCTCCCATTTTCTCCTTAATTTATTGCCTTATTCGTGTTTAGCATTTTATTTATAATTAATACGATCACATACAATCAATTGGACATTACAATATATGTGTATTTATGTTATAAGGGACATTTATTTATTTCTTAAGCTTATACTTTATTCTTATACATACATATTTAATTGGTAAACTTATTTCTACTTATAACTTTTTAAGTTTCTATAATTAGGGACTTTTGGATATACACTTATGTGTAACTTCCACACAAATATTTATTTCCACATTTTAATGCATTGGAACCATATTTTTTTAAGGAAGGAAATGTTACCATTGCAATTTTCCATAAACTACTAAAAAGTGGAATTGTGATGTGTTTGAAATTTCAATGAATTATTTATTTTTATTTTTATTGAAATAGAAGTGAAAACTACGGAAAGACATCCCTACTTTGCACATCTCTTTCATTTTGGGCATATTTCTTATTATTTCAAATGACGGACTTTTCATATATAATTGTGAGGTTGGACAATTTATGAAAATTCCTATGGAGATTTTACAATTATAATGAATTAAAATATAGAAATTAAAATCCTAAATCAAATTAAAGAATCTCCAATTGATGATTATCAAGTTTAATAATTTACAATCAAAATAAATTTTTTTTTGAAAATTACTACACAATTCCATTAATATTATATTCCATAAATTTTAGGGACTATTACCCCTAACTTTCAGATCTAGAGTGTATATATATTATTTCATCAAAGTTAAATAGTTTTTGAATATGTAAGCAAGGATTTCAAGTTAAATTTATTTATTTAAGCCTACAATTCAATGGTTTCCACATAGGCATAAAAAAATAGAATTCCATCGATAAAAATTTAGTATTATGTAAAATACATAATTTTCCACTAACCTTATGGCTTCCAAATCTCCATATCCAATCCCATTCTTCTTATTTGACTCCCTTTTCTTTTCAACCAAAAATATGTGCGTGTGCGTGTGCATACACTGTTAGAATTACATATCTAAGAGGAGATTTGAGTTATGTGGAATTTAAATTTATAATTCTAGAATTTACCGTTTTTGCAGAATTGATTCACCCCCTCTTCTTCTTCTCTTTTATTTTTCATCCTTCTCCAATATATATATATATATACATATATATATGTATATAATATTTTATAATTTCTAGATATAGTGGAGAAAGGAAAATGGTAGAGTTTCGTTGCTCGGTTGAGGATATATGAGAAGAAACGTGAGGGGCTAGGCTAGTATTTATAGGTGCTCGAACCCATTCTATCAGTTAGATTAAAATGTATTAAATCCGAGCCATTTAGGTCAAGGTTCAACCTTAGCCACCACACGTAGAGCAGTCGAACGGCCCAATGAAGGAGGTCGACCGGTGGTGATCCAGTCGATTATTAACGTCAACGTATCTTATTTATTTTTATTAGTTTAATTTCTAAACCTTAACGATTACTTAGACATTAAATATATTATTAAAGTTAACTTAAATGTTAAGTTATTGTCTTATTTCTATTTTAAATTATTTTTGATATGAAATCGTCAAATGTCAGTAACTTCTTCATTTGAACTCCGATTGTGAAACTTTATGTATGAAAGTTGCTCATAAAATCACCACGAACACAATGGTGCAAGTTTCGTAGCCAAATTCTCAATTTTCTCAAATTCCATTTTTTAGCTTTAATAATTATTTATTAATTCTTTTTAATTAATTACTATTCATTTTGCGGGGAGTTACAAGAGCAGTCTAGGCACAGTACGACATTCGTCTAGAGCTCTTGCACATTTATTTTATGTATACTTGGGTTATTGATGAGTGATAATCCGGTGTACCACTTAGAACATTATTCATGTCATATTAGTGTATCAGATATTGTAACAACTCGCACCTCCCGACACATAGATCCAAAGCCTAATGTGACCTTGGACACGTCATGCCGAGAAATACGAGAAGTTGGGTTTTAAAAACATCATAAAACATAAGTATAAGGGTGGAGTTTAAGACATTCTACAGTTTCAGATCTCATAATGGAAGGAATTAAAATATAAGTATATAAAATAGACATCTCAAAAAAACAGTTTCCAAAATACTTTTCTACACACACACTATTCTCAAAGTATAATATAAAATTTGTAGATATTTAATGCAATAGATGCCTACTAGGGATATAATGAATAATATGAGAACTCCAACATGAAGCTTCTTTCGCCACGTACTATGTCCAATCACCTGCTAACCTGTCATCCTGTGGTGGTGGAAAATGGAAAGAAGGGGGTCGATCAGACAAAAGTCCGGTGAATGAAAACAAGACTAATAAGATGATTAAGTGGAACTGACTTTAAATCTACTCTAAGTGATACAGAGTGTAATCCAGTGTCTATAAACTCCTAAGGTCTAATACCTAAGAATTCTTATCTAACACAATGGGTTGAACCTATTGATCGAACCTCACACCAACGATCGGCCAAAACAGGAACAACTCTTCCATCATAACTACATCAACAATACGCTTAGAGAGGGAGAACTCCAAAAATGCAAACTCGGATAATGAATCGTCGTACGCTCCCATGTTCATCTCTCGATCATAGTGACAAAATGCCTCTTATTGTACTGCGCTGGGGTCCGTCGTATATGAACACTCGTTAGTATCAGGCCCAACTTACTTTACTTGATACTATAGCCACTTATTATACTACACCGGCGTCTACCCATACCACGATGCATAAGAAAAAATGCGTATCCAGATCTCTCGTTAGTACCGGGCTCTCTCAGGAATCATTCCCACTGGTGATGCTCCCTACCGTACGTAACGCCCATGAGCCTATGCGAAATAAATTGCCCTAATCAACTCCGTTTGTGTGATATAAATCGCCTATACCAAATCAAACATTCGCAATATAATCGCCCATACCAATGTCAAACATTGCGAAATACACCACCCTAAGCAAATTTGATAGGGAACCAAATTTCCTTATACTATCATGCATGTAACTTAGCCCAAATTAATCTAACAAACTTGTTCACTAATTACATAATTTCTAATTAATTTACATAATTTTTATCCATTTAATTTGTGCCTTAGGCCAAGGTTCAATTTGTAAATTTTTAACTTAGACGATCGGCCGAGACATCCCCAGGTCGACCACTACCGGTCGACCAAAGCTACCCAGGATCGAACGTTCAAGTTATTTTGTTAGGGTTTGTCGATTTTGGAATATTGATTAATTATTTTATTTACTTTGTTAATCCAAGTCAATTAATAACTCTAATTAACCTTAATTCCTAGTTAATTAAGTATCTAATTTCAATCAATTCTAGGGTTTGTGCATCAGGGATACAAGTTAGCATTAATAAGTGTCCAGTTTACCCAGTTTTATTATCTAATTTCAAATTAAATTCTAGGGTTTAAGGATTAGCCAATTCAATTTCAAATTAACAATTTAATTAGGGATGTCAACGATTGTAATTACTTAAAATAGTTTAAAATCAACTGTATTAACCAAATTATTAAATCTCTGCCTACTCACCTTTAGCTATGTTCTAAATCTAAGAAACTGCTCTCCAATCAATAGCTCTCCTCTAGATCTTCTTAATCTTCTCCTTGATTGCTCGCTTTGCTCCTTAATTTAGCTTTAGATTTGATATGGATTTTGATTTGGGTTGATTTTGGTTTTAGGGTTTGAGAGATTAGGGTTTCGGTAGAAAATTTGAGAACATCAAGTTAATGATCGACTAAAAAAACTAAGGGTTTAGTTTAGAGATTAATTTATAGGGTCAGCTTAGAATCTAGAATCATTAGATCAACTCATTTGTAAATCTAGAGTACACTTCAATTTTTTCACATGTAAGCAATCATCTATGCCATCCATTCGAATCGATTGACAACGATAATCACTTGTTTTTAAGGTGTCGGGCCAACCGCCCCTTGATAAAGGTCGACCGCCACTGGTCGACCTAGCACGAGCTTAGGTCAACCTGACCTTTATTAATTTTTATTTTATATTTTTTTAATTTTCGTTTATCATTCCGTTGATCGTAACTCTCTCATACTAACTCGGTTATGACAAATTATATATGAAAATCATTCAGAAAATCGCTATGAACACAATGTTGCAAGTTCTGTGGAGAAATTTGGACATATGTGAAAACATTCTTTTAAGTCCTTATTTTTCATTTTAATTTACTTTTCTTTTAAAACTCTATTAATATTCTTGTTAAATTTTATGAAAATTTCCAAGGTGTTACATTCTTCCCTCCTTAAAAGGATTTCATCCCTGAACTTTGAAAGGACGGAAAAATGTAACTCGGACATCAACCAAGACTGTAACCATCTACTCATCCATCATTCACGAGCAGTCATGGTCCTTAAAATTTCTAATGCAGTATGTAGAAATATGCAACGTGAACCTATACTAATGCAAAAAAGTAGTCAGTCTATTGATTCAGTCGATCTCCTATTTATGCAAAATGCTTATGCTATGCATTCAAATATATGCAACATCCTAATTGATATACTAATAGTTCTATATGAATGCACAACCATCTAAACATATGCAACATCCATATGCAAATCATTCACTAATACAATAATAATTAAACATCCATTCATATACCATTTAACAGCTAGACAATATATAAACGGTAATATGAGTGTGTGTACTACTTAGAGGATATACTGTCCTAAACATGTAAACAAATACAATCCAAACAGTACATCCAAATACATCCATTAGCATCCATCATCCATAACATGTCCTATTGACACGTTGCAACCATTCCTACCATCCAATGGTCTCTACCTCAACTAGAACCTAAATAAAAAAATAATCTATGCTTTCCTAACTAAGGATGGCTTGACTATGGCAGCTACACCACATAGACACTTCCACAAGTACCTAATAATGACTCCTTAATAATTAAGTCACGTTCTATCTTTCCTTGGGGATTTTCTGCTTGTTTGTTGGACTCAGCCCCATGGACTCTATATGGACTCAACTCCAAAGACTACCCCACATTTCTCTTATGAGTATTTGCTTTCTGGTGCATACCTTGCCCTTTACCAATTGAATCCTTTTAGACAGAATTTTCGTCTAGCTAACACTCCAAAGCTTTCAAAAGCTAATTCCGAAAGAAAGCACATGATTAAAAAACCACTGAAACTAGATGGGAAATAAATGTCGAAAGGAAAAAGCGGCACAAGATTTATAGTGGTTCGGGAACAAGGTCCCTACATCCTCTCTGAAAGTTCTGCTCCAGACTTTATTTCTTATTTTGGTTTATAAGTACATTCATGAAAAATTCCACCATTGATGGTCTTTTCAAGCTAAAGCTTTTAAAAGGGGTAAGAAGTAATGATGACAATGGGATGTCATAAATTCTATTTTTCAACCCTTTATTATAGCAGTGGTCTTCTATTTATAGCAAACTTAAGGTTCTTCCATTGATGTAGGTGTTTTCTCTTGGATTGATGACCTGGCTTACTATATGCAGCTTAGATTTGAATGCTTGTCATTATCTGGTTTGAGTATGTTTTGACGCGGATTGCTGATGTGATGCTTTTATAATAGCTTCTTGGATATCTTCCGTTTGTCCTAATTGTTGGTCTATGCTTAGGCTATCTGAACTGTTAATTGTTGATACGTGCTGAGATTCTTTTGGTTACGGCAACTGTTGCCCTTGTTAGGCTTATTGTCTTCAGCTGGACAACAATCTTGATCTCGGTTGATACTTTGACTCATGCTCTTGGATACTAAGTCTGGTGCTTAGCTCTCGTTGGAAACCAAATAATGGTCTCGAAATTACAAGCCAAGGAACTTTCCTCCCGAAATGTTCATAATTTGTACTTTATAGAAATTATAGTGTAACACATGCCCCCCCCCCCAAAGTTCACCTTATATGGTTGATATA
Organism: Allium fistulosum; assembly: GCA_030737815.1. NCBI lineage: Eukaryota > Viridiplantae > Streptophyta > Magnoliopsida > Asparagales > Amaryllidaceae > Allium > Allium fistulosum. The sequence continues at coordinate 161,039,832 of CM060905.1, forward strand.
AGGTGGACTTTGGAAAGAATAACATCATATCATGCTTGAATATTTGGCTTGTTTGTTCTGTTCCCATCGTGAAGTTGATCCTTGTTTAGAGGGTTTTGAATTTAAAATCCAACCTCGTTTAGAGGGTTTTGGACATTGAAATTGGTACCTAGAGGCAAAAATACCTCGTTACTATGCTCCAGTCATCTGGATATGGTCTTACATAGGTATCGGTATTGAAAGCTATTAGTTGCGGTATAATGCCTATATTTTGCACATCACTATAAGAATGTGGCTCACTATATAGCATCGGGCATGGTATTATTCAAACATGGCTCACTCTTTGCATGACATGATTTGACCATGGCTCACTCTTTTGCACAACACTTTAGATGTGGTTCACTAGATGCATTTGGCACGGTTGTATTTTTCATGACTCACTCTTTGCACGATACTACCGGTCGTGGCTCACTATACAGCACCGCGCATGGTACTACTTGATCATGACTCACTCTTTGCATGACACAATTTAGCCATTGCTCACTCTTTGCACAACACTTTTGGAGGTGACTCACTAGGTGCATTCGGCACGGTTGTCTTTTTCATGACTCACTCTTTGCATGACACTATCGGTCGTGGCTTACTATTATTAGGGATCTACCCAATGCATGGTACTATTTTACCACGGCTCACTATTATTGGGAATCTACCCAACTTTCTAATCTTATTAGGAATCTACCCGATGCATGGTACTACTTAACCTTGGCTTACTATTATTCAGAATCTACCTAATGCATGGGATTACTTGACCATGGCTCACTATTATTAGGAATCTACCTAACTTTCTATCCTTATTGGGAATCTACCCATTGCATGGTACTGCTTGACCGTGGCTCACTATGTTTCTTAGCTTGAAAAAAAGTTTAGCGAGGGTTTATTTCTTATGTGACGCTACAAGGTCATGGCTAAAAGTGATAAATTTTTACCTTCGATACTTTGCTAGGAGGCAGAACCATTTTTACGGCCCAGAGGCAAAATCATTTACTTTCCTCGAGGCAAAAGCATGGCTTTAAAACTCGTATGATACTACTTGATCATAGAAGTTTCATGGCTAAGATGTTTTGATGCACTTTTAAAGGATTGCGTGATATTAATTGATCATGGAAATAATCATGACTAAAACATTTGATGAAATATTTGAAATGCTTAAAATGTAGTCTCACGCGACATACCCGAGTCAGTGAGTCACGGCTAAGAGATCAATTATTGTCTCGAACTTGTAATAAAGCATTTACTCAGGTAGCAGCCGCGTGCTGTGATAAAGATTCAGATGCTCGACATTGCAAGTCCAAGGTATTACATTGCTATTTGACTTCTTTAATCTATACGTTCTCAGAGGGATGATGTCAATAATTATTAGGGGTCCTTCCCAATTCGGTCCGAAAGGTCCATCTGCCGGATACTTTGTGTTTGGCATTGTCTTTCAAAGAACAAGGTGTCCTTTCTCAAACTTTCTAATCCAAACTCTCTGGTTCTAGTATCGGGCCATCTTTCAAATATACTATAGTGTCCTCAAAGTGGCTTGGTCCCGGAGCTCGGGCAACAAATCCAATGACTCCTCTCGAAGCTCTAAATTCTGCCATGTATTATACAAATACCTTCGATGAGAGGCAATTTCCAACTTAACCGGTAGCATGGCTTCGAAGCCGTAAGCTAGGGAGAAAGGAGTATGTCCTGTCGAGGTCTTGAAGCTTGTTCTATAAGCCTACAAAACAAGAGGCAATTCATGTGCCCAACTGCCTTTTGCCTTGTTTAATCTTTTCTTCAAACAAGCCTTGATAGTTTTGTTGGCTGCTTTTATGGCCCCATTTGCTTATGGATGTGCTAGTGAAGAAAAACACTCGATGATACCATGATCTCAACAATACTCTACTAACTCTTGGCTCTCGAACTGAGTGCTAGTATCTGTAATGATCTTATGCAGAAGACCGAATCTTGATACAATATTCTTTATAATAAACTTTATTACTTGATTGGAGGTTATGGTAGCTAAAGGTTCGGCCTCGACCCATTTTGCAAAGTAATCAATTGCATCTATGGCATATCTTGCCTTTACTTTAGTAATCGGAAGGGGACCAATAAGATCGATGCCCCAGAATCAAAGGGCCATGTACTCATCATCAAGGTGAGCTCGTTGGGAGGAGCTCTCAACACTTTTGCATAAAAATGGCACGTATAACATTTTCTTGCATAGTCTAATGCGTCTTGGTTAAGTGTCGGCCAATAGAAGCCTTGCCTGAGTAATTTCTTTGCCAACTTTTGGCCACCACAATTGTCTCCACAAATTCCATCGTGGGCTTCTTTCAACAACCAATGACCTTCCGAGGCCTTTACACACCAAGAGTATAGAGTTGAGAATCCCATCTTATAGAGTACTCCATCTATAATACTGAACCTTAGAGCATTATATTTAATCCGTTTTGCTTCGGCAACATCCGAAGGTAGAACACTCTCAGTCAAATTTCGAATATATGGCGACATCCAATTTTCTTCAGTTATTACTGGTGTTTTATATTCACCTCGGGCAGCTTGAGCCTATGTTATAACTAACACTTTCTCCGGTACCTGTATGCTAGGTTTCTCTAGGATCTTGACTGGGATGAAATTAAACTCACTTACATGCCTTGAGCTTGCATATTTTGCTAAGGGATCGGCCCTAACATTTCAATCTTTAGGGATGGTTTCTATGTGGTATCTCTTGAAAGCTCCAAGAAGCTTCTTTACCTGCTTAACATAGAGAGCTAACCTCAGGTCTCGGGCCTAATAGTGACCGAGAAATTGATTGACGACTATTTGGGAGTCGCCGTATATCCGAATATCCGAGACCTTGATAGAAATAGCCATTCTTAATCTAGTGATTAGGGATTCATACTCGGCTGCGTTATTGGTTGCTGAGAAGGCGAACTTGATTGCATAGTAAATTTGATGGTTGTTCGGGGTTACTAATATATAGCCCACACGTTCCCCTTATTCATTTGAGGCTTTGTCAACATAAAGTTCCCAAGAGAGTTGTTTATTCTTGTTGTCTTCTTTTTCAGCTTCGGTTTTGAAACTAGTGCATTCGGTGATGAAGTCAGCCAGTGCTTGACCTTTGATTGTTGTCCTTGGCTCATACGATATTTCATACCAGTTGAGCTCTATAGCCCACTTGATTAACCTCCCATAGTCCCGGGTTTACTAAAAATTTATCGAAGTGGTTGATCTGTAAGGACTTTAATAAGATGGGTTTGGAAATACGGCCAAAGCTTTCTTGCTATGAAAATCAGGCAATAGGTGAGCTTTTCAATTACAGGGTAGTGCTTCTCGGTTGGACCTAGCTTTTTACTTACATAATATACGGGTCTCTGGATCCCATTATCATCTCTCGCTAAAGTTGAACTTATGGCCTGATCCGAGGCAGCCAAATAAAGGACAGGGTTTCCCCATCTATCGGTTTAGACAACATCGGAGGAGAACTTAGATGCTTTTACAGATCTTTGAATGCTTTCTGGCATTCGACTGTCCATTTGAAAGTAACATGCTTCTTTAAGAGGTTGTAGAAGGGAATACACTCTTCGGTCGACATTTTGATTCATGCTCTCGGATGCTAAATTCGGTGTTTAAGCACTCGTTGGAAACCAAACAATGGGTCTCGGAATTGCAAGCCAAGGAACTTTCCTCTCGAATGTTCGTAATTTGTACTTTGTAGAAATTATGGTGTAACAAATCCTAACTACACTAACCAACTTTCACCACTAGCATAATTTCCAATTTAATTATATATATGTACTAGGTTCCTTCAACAATCCTTGCTACTAACCCAAATGGTGTCATCTTGCACCATGCTAAATAACTTAAGCATCGGTATGATTTTTCCAACTGTAGCTCCATAAAACCTCCAATGCATAACATATTATCTTATCTCTTTAGCGTTGCGCCTAATCCCCTCCATGTCTAGATACCAAGTGGTATAACTCAACTGTGGATTCTACTTCTTCTTTCTATGGTACTTCCCAATTTGCCCTTTGCTATACTCCCATTTCTCTCAAGTTTTCCTAAACTGATGATATCCTAAATATAAAAAATAACACAACTTCTATTCCAAATTCGGCTCAACTCAAGTCATTTCTCTTTACACTTGGACTGTTTCCCAAACTTTCAAAAATCATGGTACCTAGGTATCATGTTTGTGGTCTATGTGGATCTGTTCCAAGTTCTACAAACAAAAATTTAGTTTATCTTCCAATTTAACCTTAACAGTAAGAATCCTCATATTCATTAGATTTGAAATATAAGATCATTCTATCCAAAATAATATCCACTAAAGGCTTACTTCATTCACATGCGGTTGCTACGCACACGACCATGTACTGCATATCAGTCTCTCTTAAATTTTTCTTAAGAAAATCTATTCCTCCAATTAGATTCTTCTTAAGACATTCCATTTTTCTTTTTGAAACGTTTCTTTGGTACTTCAAAAATTTATAAGAGTTATAATCTAGGATTATTCTAGCATTGGTGATAATCACCTAAATACTTCGTTCGCATGCAATTGTTATGCAACCAAAAACTACGCATTTCAAATTAGTCTTCTCCACATCCGAGGGATGATTGGAGAGAATCCTTTTTATCCCTTACTCAGTCTTACCAAAATTTTCCAATCTTGTTCCCCATAAATCGCCTCTGCATTCTCAATGAGTGCAAATAACAGTATCTTTTTTATTGACGGAGACCCAAATCATTGAATTAACCTTCCATTGAAGAATCTTGACTACTACTTTTATCTAGGATATCTTTGATGTTTAAACTTCCAAAACCTTACCATTTCTTAATGTCCTCCTATAACTTCTTATTACTCTATTCCAATTGGTTTATTTATTTTATGGTTAAGACAACTTTATGTAGAATGGCGCCTTGCCATCTTAATCCAATAAACATGCTGACCATTACTTTGATTTACATAAGAATTTCTGCATTTTAATACATTAGAACTACACTTTTTCCTGAAAGGAAATGTTAACTCTGTAACTTTTCATAAATTATCTAAAAGAGGATTTGTGTCATGTTTGGAATTACAAAGAATTATCTCTTCTGTTAATATTGAAATAGACGGTACAAAATACGGTAATTATTCCCATTTCGTACATCTCTTTCTTTTGGGGTATATTTCTTGTTATTCCAAATGATACACTTTTATACTAAAACTGGATAAATTATAAAAATTTACGTTGCTACATACTTCATTCTAAAATGCTTCCTAAATCCCGCTCCATTTTATAACCACTTTTAACTTGGTGTTTGCTACTCCATATTAATTAGTCAAAAATTTGCTACAATGGCTAAATCTACATTTTTATTTGCTTAAGTCATATAGGTCCACAAATCTAGAATTTATCACACTATTTCATTTATGAAGGTTTTTATTATTTTGGAGACCACTTTCCCCTTATTTCCTATATTCCGGTTTATGCTATACTTAAGCCTACAATTCTAAGATCTACATTAGGCATACATGGAACACATCTACAATGATACAATTCCAATAACATGTATAAAATATATACTTTTCGATTTTTGTCTTTCTGGTTTGCCCGTAGCCTACAGGGAACAACACAATACCTGGACTGCCCGTAGCCAACAGGTGTCCTATTCTCATCAATATGGTATCAACTAATATCTTGTTGCTATGGCGCCAAGTCTATACTTATTGTTCCTTTTAAGTTTGCCTAATGTAATCAAGGAAATGCTTATTTGTATTTTACACCCTTAATACAGATTGAAGTAGACCCTACTTGTCCCTTTAACACTTCAAACCGCATCTACAACATTCTTGATGTAATAAAGAATCTTAGCCTTTTATTTCCTTACTTGGAAACTGTGCAGTTAAAGTGCTCGACAGACTCAATGCGGTGGAGGTGCAAAAAGTCATAGCGGGGATACATCGACGATATAGCGGAATATAGCAGATGACTCTAATATAGCATATAAAACTCGTACTTATTGGTTTTACAAATATATAAATGGTAATCAAATGAAAGATTAACATTCAATTGAATTATAATTAATACATAAATAATTTTAAATAAAAACTTGTGTGAATATACTGCAAATAAACGTAGAACTATTATATAACATAATTGAATTTCGTAGAATATTAGAGTATTTTCATTTCTGAAAATATATTAAAAATTCAATTAAATAAATTAATTTGATAATTTTTATAATGTATAAATGTCATTTTTAAATTCATTTCATATAAAGAAGATATAGAGGAAATAGCGGAATATAGCGGGAATAATGGGATGTAGCAGAAATAGTGGGGCTTAAAGTGGAAAGGCTATATTTGGGGCTATATGGAAAAATCGTAGAGGTAGAAATCTGCTATGAGATATAGCAGGGTTATAGTAGGGTAATAGCGGGGCATTAACTGCACAGCTTGGAAACATGTTCACCCAAATCATACTGTTAAATCTTCCTTACGTAAGGATCCTACAATTCCAACCATAGTTGGATGGAAAGATACATAGTGGTGTTTACTTTTCATTATTATGGAAAGTTCGACTTAATACTTTATCCTTCCAATTCAACCATTAACTAAAAAGGTCACTAAATTCCCATTTTTCTTTTTTATCTCTATCCCAACCATTTATGGCTTCCAAATTCTACAATGATATTCTTTCCTAATGAGTTAATTCTATTTGTCTAACTCCAATCTATTTCTCTTCTTTTAAGTTTAAGTGATAGTCACAATATTCTCACTTTACTTTTTTTTAAGTCAAAATCTTTGATTTTTGACATCATTTCCATAAAACTAGTATTTAAAACTGTAAAACTCTCTTTTCATTTTTAACAAGCATTTCCTTTTTGCTAAGATTGTGATATTTTTCTTTAATCAAATCGTCAAAAATGATTAACTTAACCTAGTAAAAATATACATAAAACACATCATTTCAAAATTTTCTTTCATAAACAAGAAATTCACAAAACGTATTTTTAAAGAAAATGTGGTACTTTAAACTTATTAATATTAAGTTTGTCAAAAGCATCTATACAATACATTTTCAAATATTAACCATTTCTTATTTATGAAAAGAGTTCTAAAGTCGAATCTTACATGCTTCTCAAATTTTATTTTTATTTTCCAAAAGTTATATTATTAAAAGCAAAGTGCACATTTAGAAAAGTATAACAATGTGCCCAAAACAAAACAAAAGATCTTAAAACAGTTATTAATAATAAATTTTCACTAAACTCTTTAATTTTTCTTTTTAAACAAGTTGCATAAATTTTAGTCGATTATTTTATATAAAATCGTATACCAAAACTTTTCTATTTAAAATACCAGATATATGCCGTTTCTAAATTTTTGAAAACATTTTCATTAGTTTAGCACTTGAGTTGGAGTAGACAATAGCAACCTAATTACCTAAGCTCATTTATACCTAATAATTCTCAATTGAAAAAGGTTTCTGTTTTTCTTTCCAAACATGGTTAACTCAAGTTTCTTTTCCAATACAATACCCAACATCAATATGGAAATATTCTAGCAGTTTAAGTAAATATGAGTCCTTGCAACTATTTTCAATATAAGAATAGGGTTTCTGCTTTAAATAGGGAATTTTCCTTATTTTATGGGTCTCTTTGTACTAGTCTTCTTCATTTATCCTTAAAACTAGTTAGTGCTAGTTGGTACAGGAAACCTCTATTAGCATTTCTTCATGGGGTATATCATAATAAATGTGAAATTTGTTTTCACCTCAACTGTTATAGCCTTAACATTTATTCTAACCCATAATTGTTTACTTACATAAAGGGATAAGCCAACAACTACCTTATAAGTCAACATGTATAGGATGTTGTGTATTAATACACATATTAGAAAATTATAATTATACCCCCTTAGTCGGGTTAGGCTCATCTTATCTCCTAAAATTTGTACTCATTCTCACTATCTATGTTTGAGAATTATTTTCAACTTTCCCATAAATAGTATAGGCACAAATAAAAAGAAATCTCTACATATAGATTAAGCCTTTGGAAATCTCTTTGAAAACTTTTATGTAATATATATATATATATATATATGTTCAAAAACCCATTTTTGAAAACTTTTTGAAAAACATTTTTGAAAACTATATATGTTTTCCAAAACCTATCCAAGTACGTTCCCTCAATACGTGCCTAAGTCCTAGGGAATCTTAAACCGAGCTCTGATACCAACCCACACCTCTCGACACACTGATCCAAAGCCTATTGTGACCTTGGACACGTCATGTCGAGAAATACGAGCAGTTGGGTTTTAAAACATCACAAAGCATAAGTATAAAGGTGGAGTTCTAAGACTTCTACACTTTTAGATCTAACAATAGAAAGAATTAAAATATAAGTATACAATGTAAACATCTTAGAAAAACAGATTCCAAAATACTTGTTTTACACATACACTGTTCTCAAAGTATAATATAAACTTTACATATATTTCATACAATAGATGCCCACTAGAGAAACAATGAATAATATAAGAACTCCAACGTGAAGCTTCTTTCTCCACTAACTATGTCAAATCACCTACTAACATGTCATCTTATGGTTGTGGAAAATGGAAAGAAGGGGTGGGTTAGACAAAAGTCTGGTGAATGAGAATAAGACTAATAAGATGATTGAGTGCAACTAACTTTAAATATGCTCTAAGCGATATAGAGTGTAATCCAATGTCCGTGAACTTCTATGGTACAATACCTAAGGATTCTTATTTAACACAATTGGTCAAACCTACTAATCGAACCTCACACTAACAATCGGCCAAAACGGGAACCACTCCCATCATAACTACATCAACACTATGCTTAGAGAGGGAGAACACTGAAAATCCAAACTCGCATAATGACTCATAGTATGCACCCATGTTCATCTCTTGATCGTAGTGGCAAAATGCCTCTTATTGTACTACACCAGGGTCCGTCGTATATGAACACCCGTTAGTACTAGGCCAGACTTACTTTACTCGATACCTATAGCCACTTATTATACTGCATTGACGTCCACCCATACCACGTTGTGTAAGAAAATGTTCATATCTGGATCTCCCGGTAGTACTAGGATCTCTCAGGAAGCGTTCCTGTTAGTGCTGTGCCCACCCATACATAACGCCTTTGAGCCTATGCAAAATAAATTGTCCTAATCAACTCCGTTTGTGCAATATACATCACCTATACCAAATCAACTATTGTGAAATATAATCGCCCGTACCAACATCAAACATTGTGAAATACATCGCTCTAACCAACTTTAATAGGGAACCAAATTTCCATATCCTCTCATGCATGTAACTTAGCCCTAATTAGTCCAACAAACTAGTTCACTAGTTACATAATTTCTAATTAAATTACATAATTTTTATCCATTTAGTTTAGATGGAAGGTTCAATTTGCCAATTTTTAACTTGGATGGTTGACTCGGAACATCCCCAGGGCGATCGTTAGTGGGCGACCTAGGTTACCAGGGTCAACCATTCACGTTATTTTTGTTAGGGTTTATCGATTTTTAAACGTCGATAAATTATTTTATTAACGTTATTAATCTAGGTCGATTAATTACTCTAATTAACCCTAATTCCTAATTAATCCATTTTCTAATTTCTAACAATTCTAGGGTTTGTGCACTTGGGTTGCAAGTTATCATTAATAAGTGTTCAATTTACCCAATTTCATCATCTAATTTCAATTTAAATTCTAGGGTTTAGGGTTTAGCCAATTCAATTTCAAACTAATAGGTTAATTAGGGGTTTCAATAATTCTAATCACTTAAAATAGTTTCAAATCAATTGTATTAACCAAACTGTTAAATTTGTACCTACTCACCTTTAGCCTAAGCTCTAGATCTGAGAAACCGGCCTCTAATTAATAACTCTCCTTTGTCTCCTCCTTTATTGCTTGCTTTGCTCATAAATTTAGCTTTAGATTTGATTTGGATTTTGAATTGGGTTGATTTTGGTTTTAGGTTTTGAGAGATTAGGGATTTAGTAGAAAATTTGACAGCATCAGTTTATTGATCGACTAAACAGAACTTAAGGTTTAGTTTAGAGATTATTATATAGGGTTAGCTTAGAATCTAGGATCATTAGATCAACTAAGTTGTAATTCCAGACCACACACCAATTTCTTCACATGCAAGCAATCATCTAGACCGTCCATTCGAATTAATCAACAACGATAATCACCCGATTTTAAGGTGTCAGGTCGATCGCCCCTTGGTCAAGGCTGGTCGATAGTCGTCGACCTAGCACAAGATTGGATCGACTTGACCTTTATTAATTTTTTTTATATATTTTTAATTTCCTTTTATCATTTCATCGGTCGTAATTCACTTATACTAACTCGGATTACGATAAGTTATGTATGAAAATCATTCAGAAAATCGCTATGAACGCAGAGGTGCAAGTTCCGTGGCCAAAGCGACATTTGTGAAAATTTGCTTTTAATTCCTTGTTTTTGTTTTAATTTAATTTTCTTTTAAATCTCTATTAATATTCCTGTTAAATTTTACATAAATTTTCGGGGTGTTTCAGATATCATGTTTAGTAGTAACGTTTCCTTTTCACCATACTTTATGTCTAACACTCTCCATATTTCCCTTTTTATCTATTTTTTGAGTATGTACGGACTAGAGACTTGGGGAACATCACTAGCTGGAGCAAGTTTATGGAGGTATAGTTTTATATTATTACGATTATCTATCTAGTATTTTTGTATATGGATGTGTTAGAATTTATATTGTATATGAGACATGTTATTTTGGGACGTTTTAACATTGAGGTCCAAATGATTGGAGTGTTATGTATTACCATGATAGATACGATTATCTTCAAAGTTATGATATTTATGGTCTTTTTTTAAAGTGGATATATTTACAATCTTATTCACACACACACATATATGTGTCGGTATTATATTTTATCATTCCGTTGTGAGTTTTGTGCGAACCTATGATTGATGCTTTGGTTTGTTTTCTTTCACCACCCTTAAGAGTTGTCAATTGTGGTACTTGGGAATCCTGGTGTCGCAGTTTATGGATTTTCTGGTATTACAAATGGTGGGTCCTTACATACTGATCTTCTATTGGCCAATCTCCTTTCTCACCCAAACCACCTTGCCATGAAATTCAGAGAGAGCACACAAGTCTGACCAACCTTAGGAAGATCGATCAATAGATTAAAGAATTGACGAGAAGGGGCATCGGTATGCTACCGGGTCATCGGGTCTCTAGGAATGTAGATTTGTTCAAAATTATTAAACCATTGGCTATTTGGGGTTGTTACTACAGGATCCTCTAGGGCTTTAGCACTAGGGTTGGAAGTTATTAAAGGTTAAAAGTAACGAACGAAAGTGTTGGAGGCCTGAAGATGTACTTTTTCTAGGTGCCTTGCAATTTTGGAATCCAAATATGAGCAATAGGGGATCCTTGGAACTTTGGAGTAATGGTTAGGAAACTTCAACATGGAACCCCTAAAAGGGGAATAAGAGTGCTTGCACGGTTCAAATTTCTTCTAGAGCTCGCCAATGACAAGTGAAGGCTTCGCGATAGGTCGATAAGTATCTACCTCCCCACTCTTGAGGAAAACTAAAGGATGACCTACATTCGGGCATAGCCAAAAATTCAAATGTTTCCAAAGTTCTTTTCCTCTATCCTTTGGGGTTAGCTACTTGTGAACCATGTAAAGGCGACTTTAAGAATCCATTTAGTGTGCAAAGGATAATAGATGAACTTTAAAATAGTAGCAAGATATAGAAAAGTCTATGGTGCAAGCAAATAATGTGTGTGATGTGTGTGCACTAACTAGGTAACAGATCGCTAGATCCCTCCAAGACTTTCTTAAGCGGTACTAAGTGTTTTTTGGTTCGTCAGTGTAACAAAAGATGCCATTTCACTAGCATGGAAGTACTTCGTAATAGGCCTGTGTAATTAGGATGGCACAGCACTGTCTCCCAAGAAAAAAATGCAATTCCCCGTAAAGTAAAAAGGAAACCAATTAATAAGTAATTAGTAAAGCCCGAAAATAGAATTTTTGTAAATTTTAGAATTTGGCTAAAAACTTACACTATTATGTTCATGATGATTTTATAATCAATTTTCATATATAAAGTTTTACCATCGCAGTTTAAACGAAAAAGTTATTAACGTTTGAAGTTTTCGGATCAAAACAATTCAGAACCAATTATGGAAGTAAATGTTAATAACTTAACATTAAAATGGGCATTAAGTATAAATGTAAACATTAAATATAAATATTAATTAGTGACACTCAATCAAATTAAATCTAATTAAGAAAGCGTGTAAGTAAACAAATTAGGCGCAGAAGTAAATAAGTATTAATAACTTACGTTAATGTAAATATTTAATGTAAATCTTATCATTTAAGTAATTGGCTATGTTAAATCTAATTAGAACAGAGATTATAAGGAAGTAATCAAATGAGATTAGCATTACATCAATTAATTCGGTGCTGAAAAGGAAATAAATAAATGAAAATTAATTAACGTTAAATCAAACGTTAATAAATAAAAACATTAACGCTAAAGGAAAGAAAATTAGAAAATAAATGATAATAAATTGATGATAATTAACGTTAGCGGATACTTAATGTGTAAGCAAGATTAATGTGAATTAGGTTAGAAGAAAAATGGTACGAACTAAAGGAAAAAGGAATTAAAGAAACGTACGTACATTAATTAACATAAACGCCATGACCAGTCGACACCCCAGGCTCAACCGGTCGACCGCTTGTGATAGACCAATGAAAGCCAAGCGGTTGACCAGTTTAGGTGGTGGCTATAGATTAAACTTAGCCTGAACGTTCAGAATTCAATAAATAAAAATTTAATAGATGGAATTGATTTGTGCGCCTATAAATAAAAGCCTATCCCCTTATTTTTCTTCTCATATTTTCTGAATCAAAGAGCAAAGCACTGTCATTTTCTTTTGTTTACAAATTCTAGGAAATATAGAAATTATAAATTAGTATATATATATTTCTGTGTATGTGCGTGGAGAATAGCGAAAAATAAAAGAGAAGACGAATAAGGGGTGTACCAATTCTGCAAAGAAAAGGTAAATCGAAATTGAAATGTAAATTAAATTCTAATATCCTCTCGAATCTAAATTTCTAATAAACATGTATATGCTTGCAGTACATATTTCGATAAGGAGAAAAAAGGAGTCAAAAAGAAATAACAAATTTTAGATCTGGATATTTGAAAAGTTTAAAGGTGAGTGGGAAAATTATATATATTTTATATGATACTAGATTTATTTTGTTGTAAATCTATTGCCAAGATATAATTATTCTGGAGTTGTGGGCTTAATTATATGTATAATGAAATTGAAAACTATGCCACATATTTTGCAAACTATTAACTTGAATTAAATGTTGCATATACTTGAATCTGGGAAGTTAGGGTATAAGTAGTAGTCCCTTGATTAACAAGGCAGTATAGAAATTACAGATTTGTGGATTAAAGTGGTATATGTTAGTAAATACGATATATAAGTTATTATAAATTTGATTGGGATTAAGGTAGTAATTCATTTGAATGAAATGTGTTGCAATGTAAATTTTTATAGATTATCAAGTTTTATAACTATGAATTAAAGTGTGTCATTTGAAGTAACAAGAAATATGCCTAAAAGAAAGAGATGTGTAAAATAGGGATATTTACCGTATTTAGCACTATCTACTTTAATAATGACAAAAAAATAATTCCATGTAATTCCAAAAGTAACACAAATCCCTTGTTAGATAAGTTACATAAATTTATAGTGTTAACATTTTCTTTTAGGGAAGGTGTAATTCCATCGCATTAAAATGCAAAAATCTCTATGTATAAACTAAAGAATTATAAGCAGTCATAATAATAATAGTCTAATTATAAAATGAATATATGCAATAAAGACAAGTTAGTAATTAAAAGAAATAAGCAATGAAATGTAAGTAAAGTAATGAAATGAGTAAGTAAGAAAGATAGTAATCAAAGGAATAGTAAAATAGGACTAACAAAATAAAAGGGAAGTAACCAGTAAAAGATATTAAATCTTTTAAGTTAACAGCAAGCGATAAATGATATTAAATTGACATAATGAAACAAGGAGTTAGTTATGTAAAAATAACTAAATATTAACAGTTGAACATTGGAGGCATAGTAAATAAACGAGTATGAATATATACATAGCCTCAAGTATGCGTTCATTATGGGTGTGAATTATTGAATGTAGCTAATAGCTTAGATCAACTAAGAACGACATAGTCATTTATACGGGTTGGAATGCGAGGTCGGTAGTGTTACACAATAGAAATCTATCCACTATAAGGGGATACTAGCAGTTGTGTATACATTATACTAATTTGGGACATATCCAACCGTAGGGCCCGTGGAGTTATACGTTCGCATATAGGTGAAGGGAATACCCAAATTATGATGGTTCGCCTCAGCCAAAGTGTCAGTAGACTCTGCTTCAACCTTTTAGGGGTATGTTTTAAGTAATTAAACGTGTAATTTTTAGATTGCATTAAGCAATCTAAATGGAACGGTGAGCTAGGCTCGACGTTATGATAGTGAAATTGGTATCAAATATGAGGAGTAGGAGCAGTTCACATAGATTGAGATCGTCATCGGTCCTAAGCGGTCAACGGAAAGACGGGATTACGCCTAAACGGACTACACCTCCTTTTAGTGTAGCTCATGTTTGGGACATGAATAGTCTCACAGTTGTTTGCTAAATTATTTGTTATTAGGAGGCAAGACTAGATAACCTTTTTGTGGAGGTTTTTCAAAAATGAATAGAGTATGGCTAAACAATTATGACGCTGTTATTAGGCACTATGGGAGTTCCTTGGTATAAAAGGCGGTGACGACATAATACTGCATTGACAATAGGTCCTGGCAAGGTGCATGGTTAAGGATAATAGTGGGGAAAGTATCTTAGTCCGAAAGGGGACTATAGTTCTTATATATATACATATGTAGTTATTGTTTATCTCGTGTAGATAGGGCGCATCGTACGCGTACATGAAATCAAGATGACTAAGTAATATAATAGACATAACTGTAATGGTAGGCAATCGACATAAACTAGTGTTATGTGTTAAGTGTGTAATTTACCAGTCACTAGAACGTTGTTTTAACCCTCTCCTCATTACAACCCACATGATAGCTTTAGAGGGATAGGTACTTGTACAAAGCAGGAACAGTGGAAGGACAGATTTCCTTATGCATGCTCGACACTAACAAACGCATTAAAGATTAAAGATGTCAGCCTTGGTCAGTAATCATATATTCTATTATACTTTACTATTCCGTTGTGAGTTTATATCGATAGTGCTTTTATGCTTTTATTATTTGTAGGATACCCAACACTAATGATCTGTAATTTAGTGGACTTAGATTTTCGATTTAGTGAAATTCGGGCCCACTGAGGTGTAGGTTGTTACAAAAATATCTTAAAAGGCTCCACTAATATCAAACCCAATGTATGGGACAACCACTGATTCCTCTTCCTAGTTTTACGAAGGCAAATATGTGTTAGAAACTGTAGTCCCACCATCCTCGGACTAAGTGACCTCAGTAGAAATGAAAAAGTCTGCAAGATCTTCTTCTTCCTAATCTCATAAAGTGTCAAATTACTATACGAGAGGAAGATCTACATCAATGTCGTGAGTTGGGTCTTGAGGTCGTTCAATTGGCGTGCCTTTACCTTTCCAGTAGATCTTCCTATAGCCATCAATCTTTAGTACCCGAGCAGTTGTATAACACCCTTGTTTTATTATACATTATTATGGAAATTTAATTAACTTATAATTAAATAATAATATAAGGGAAAATGGAATAAGTTTGGAAATAAGACATAATATACTATTTCGAAATTTTATTAGAAAATAAAATGGAGTAATAACATTTTATATGGAGAAAGAAATTAAAGGATTTAATCAATTTAGGGGAGAATAAGGAAGGGAGACTATTAATAATTCCCTAGCTCTTCTCTCCCTCTCCATATTACCTCATTAACTCTTCATAATAAAGAAAGAAACGAAAATTGAAAACTCTATTAAATTTCCAAACTAACGATAGAAGATAAAGCTTGAAGATGGAGGCTAAGGGGGTAATTCTCTCCATACTTAAAACTAACCAATGTGAATAATATTATCATCCCTATGTTTATAAGTTCTAAACCTTAGATCTACTTAAATCTATGTTTATTTATAATGTTTTATCATAATAAAACATGGATTTTGTAGCGACCTGGAATTTCGGACACTTCGTATTTAAATATCTAAATTATTTAAATATTTGAATCTTGGATTAAATGTTATTAAAAAGATTTAATAATATTTTTAGCCCCATTTTAAATCATAAATAACGATGGTAAACTTGTTTTGGAATTTTTTTAAATCAATACTTGAAAAAATATCGATAATGTGCCCGAATTTTTTTTTATCGATAAACAGCTTTTTCACTGTCAGAAGTTGTTCAGATTTTTTTTACATACACTTATTTTCTTAAGAATTAAAAAAAATGAAATAAAAACATTTTTCCATTTATGGAAATAAATTTTATGGATGATGTCATGTATGATGTAATGGAAGGTATTTAGGAAAAGACCTTTTATGGTAATACTTAAATTTTTAGTAAAAATAGAGAGGTGTAAATTAAACATGTGAAAAGGAGGCTCCTTCCTTTTGTGGAAGGTAAGAGGTGGTTTTGACCTCTTTTAAAACCCTATATAAGGAGGGGCACATCTTAGGAATAAATCACTAATTCACTTAAATGTGAGATGAAGTAGGGGGATTGAAAATGGTGGAAGTGCTTAAGCTCTAATCCACTTGTTGTTCTCTAACTTTTTCAAAAGTTAACCAAGTCTTCTCAAATCTCTTATTAACATTGGCTTTAGTCCAATAATATCATGATAAGCATGATTAGCAAGTGAGAAGTAGGAGAAGGTGAGAGGAAGAGGGGTATCCATGGAGGGCTGTGAGCATGGAAGGAGAAGGAGGACGTGTGGCTTTGTTTGGAAGTGCTAAAGGTTGGACCTTTAAGCTTGTGTTGATGGAAGGAAGTGGTCCTTTAATTCTTGTGGCTTTGTGCTTGGGTTTGGAATGGATCTAAGTGACTTTTCTTGTTATCTTACAAGTACATATTGTGTGTATATATATATGTTGTGTGCAAAGTATAATAGTTAAAGTGACATTAACTAAGTAAAGCTATAAACTTTGGACCCCTCTTGCTTTTGAAAGCAAATGATAACTTTATATTGTATAAAATCACTTCTATTACCCTTTTAAACATGTGGCATGGCATTGAGTTGATGTTTAAATGGTTGTTTTACTTGTGTGTTAAATTGAAGAAAGTTTGAAAGTGTTTGAAACGAGAATAGTCGTTACAAGTGCATTTCTGAATTCCTTGTTTTCGGGAATTTTTATAGATAAATGGAAAGATATTCTTAGGGATTTCATTCAATAGTTTTTAAGTACCCTAAGGATAGTACTTACTATAAAAATTTAAAGTCTTAATCATTTGTTTAAGTGGATAAAATTAGTTCCAAAGATTGTGCTTTTCAATGTTGTTTTAACTAGGACTTTTAACAGCATTTATAAATGCTGTAGTAAGTTGCTATGTTTTAAGTGATTAAAATGCGACGTTTTGACTAGTTTTTCGTAATTTAAATGGTTTCTAAATTCTTTTTTTTATAAAATCCTTTTATGGAAGTTCTTATAAAATGTATTTGAGTATGAAAAAAGAATAGAAGTTTAAATATAGTTCTAATGATTATTTATGAATTTTGAAAGTAAAGTACCGCAAAATGTAAAACATGTTTTTAATCAAACTTCTAAATTAGTTATTTTCAAGTAATATTTTATATAGATATTTAAAATCTATTTACAAGTATTTCTAAGGTATTATTTTATGTATATAAGTTTTGATAGAGGTGATTGACTAGGCTTAACACTAAAAGCCGACGAGTAAACCTATATGTTTGTGAGATTCAAGAATAAAGTGTCTAGGCAAGGCTTTGATGCTCTAACTTACCTGGCTTCACTCTTAAATGAGGAACATTATAAGTTGAACTGTCGAAAATATGTTAATCTTATTGTTTAATTGTTTAAAAAAGTAATTAACTTTGTTTAACGCTAAAAGCCGACGAAGTAGGCCTATCTATTTCTAAGAGTTAAAGATTAATGTCGAGTAGGAACGAAGTAATAGAGCTCGAATCTATTGGTTTACCCCTTGGACAAGGATTAGTTATTTTGGGAATTTCGAAAACCAGTTAAGTATATGTACAATGATTTGTATAAGCAATTGTTTTGACAAGATAATCGATTAGTCGACTATCGAACTTAACTAGATATTATCTTAGATCTTTAAAAAGACAGTTTTAAAAGATAATATAAATATGAAATGGTTTTTGGTTTGTCATGACAATGTGTTAATAGCATTCGTCTTTAACCCTTTTTTATTATACTTATGAATGTAAATAGATCTTTAAAAAGAATGTTTTAAAGATAAGCCTAAGTGAAATGGTTTTGAGTTTGTAATGATATTGTTCAAGTAACAATAGTCTTAAACCTTTTCTAATGGTTTTGTGAAAGTACTTAGATTCTTACAATGAATATTTTGAAGGAAATTATAAGTAAGAAATATTGGTAATGATTTGTGAATATACTTATACCATTTGAGATAAGTATATAACTACATTTTGAAGTATAAAAAGAGAAAGGTTTAAGGTAAGAAATATTGTTAATGATTTGTGAATATACTTATACCATTTGAGATAAGTATATGAATACCTTTTGAAGCATTGAAAAGAGTACAAATGAATAGTAGAAATTCATATGATGTTTATTAGATAAAATAGGTTTTACTAATATTTAATTAGTAAAAGATTAATTAAAAAAAGGGGATTAGAAGTCGTTTATGTGACTTAATCGTGCTTTGTATGACTTGATTATGCTTTGTATGTTTACTCATTTATGGAAAATATTTAGTCATATACTTAGCATTAAAAACCGATGAAGTAGGCTTGTCTATCTGTTGGAATTAAGACTAATGTTCGTGTAGGGATATGAGCAATTGAGCTATATCCTACTGGCTTCACTCTTGATCGAGGGATAGTGTGAGATGAAAATATCGAAAATGTGATAGGTATACGAGACTTGGTTTCCATATGTGATCGCTCTCATTATCATTGAATGATCAAATTCGTCAATTCGGTCTTGGAGAGACCGGGATCGGTAAGTGTTTTACTTACCAAAAACCACTTCAAGGCTAAGATACGTGTTCTATCTCTTGGAAGTGGATCTGTTTGAGATGCGGGAATCTATGTGGAGATTTGAGATCTGTTTAAGATGCTCGAACACTTGTAGTTGTTCGTGATCTATTCAGGATGTGGAAATCCATGTGTGATTCTGAGATCCGTTGAGATGCTAGAATCCATATGTAGTTTCGAGATCTATTCGAGATGTGGGGAACTAATTTGGGATTCATGTTATGTTCGAGTGACGAAGACTCATATGAAAGATGTCGAACGTGACCTCGAAATCGGAAGTGGCTAAAGACAGAGTAGACTGCATAATCTGGGGTTTTGCTAACCCACAACAGAATATTGTCAATTCTAGGTCTAGAGTATGCTTATCGACGTTGTGTGCGGGAGTTGATGATATTTGATACCAAGTGGTTCACGTTTATGTTCGGGGTAGGTCTTTGTGTTTTACTTATGGTATATATTTTATCTAGAGATATACGATGCTCGAAAGGTAAATTCTGATCCTTGTGGATGAAGACTGGATTTTGGCTTGACCGAAGGGATCTCCACGGAAAATCCATTATGCGAACATTCCTTATCGGTTTTGATTATAACCTAATATGTCGTTGAATGTAACTAATGTAACCATTCCAGCTATGTTATAATATTTATATTTTACACTCTAGACATTATCTATTATATCACCTTATATACTTATAGATGGTGGTTCTTTTGAGGGGATAACCGTTATGGCATTTCATGCGGTCTCAAAAGTACTATTATATGTTGGCCGCATTTTTCTTGAGTTTCTTATACCAGATTTATGTCTGACGCTAGGTTTTTTCTCCATTAATTCCTTGCGTGCTCTTTCGAGTAGTTTGAAAAAGATAGGTTTTCGTTGATGTTCTTTCGAGCTCGAGAGGATGAGCTGGATGTCTCACCTACTATAGTATTCCTATTACTGATGCATTGCTATATTGTACATATTAGTATTTGTGAGAACATGTTGTTATAACTGTCCAGGCTGATGATAGTACCTAGGTTTTGGTAACACTGAAATTTTTATACCGGAGTAACCCCTTTGTACTGTTCCTTTGATATTATACATTACCTTTTCTACATTAGTCTTTGTGCGCGTGATAGGGGTTTCTTAAATAGGTGAAAGTGTGATGAAGCTTTGTCTCTTTCCCCAACACGTCCCTTTACGGGTTGGTTGTGGAAGTCGAGAGGCTGGCCATAAAATCAAGAACAGGTTTACCATTTATGGTCATGCCTTGAAAAAGGGGTTATCATTACACTTGGCATCAGAGCTGAAGGTTAAGTGGGAACCTTGGCTTTGCTGGGTATGACTCATTAAGAGATAGGGTAATGAAATGCCCTGGCATGAGTTGAGTATATTATACATATGAGAGTGTATTTGTAATTGTTATAAACATATACCTTAATAGTAAATATAACAACAAAAATTAAAGATCTTATATAAGGTAACTTACATAAGTGATTTTTCAAAGCATATTTTAATTAATGTATAGGTTAATGATGTTTATTTATTATCCCTCTTTAATTGGTTTAGTTATGCTCGGCCAGTTTATTGGTGTTAACTTCATTTATTGATTGTTGATTTGTGCTTGACCAGTTTATAAATAGTTTTACCTTTCACTACGTGGGTAGGGTAGGCAGTAAATTGTGGGAACATTGAAATGAAAACCTTGTGAATTTAGTTTCATGGTTTGACTATAAGGCATTCGGTGGCAATGTTGGGTTAAAAGTTAACCTTGGTAAAAGATGTTTATTATAATCTGAGGAAAGATAAGATATTGTAGGAATAAGCATTTGTGAAAAGATTTTATATAAGAAAGTGATTTTATACAAGTATGGTTTATAAAGCATGATTTATAAACAAAGAGGATTTAATTGATTTTTTGAGAACTTAAATCTCGGTGTCTTTGAAAATGTTTTTCAAGATTTTGAG
This sequence comes from Allium fistulosum, assembly GCA_030737815.1. Lineage (NCBI taxonomy): Eukaryota > Viridiplantae > Streptophyta > Magnoliopsida > Asparagales > Amaryllidaceae > Allium > Allium fistulosum. Next base: position 161,061,112 of record CM060905.1, read on the forward strand.
AAAATAATAGCAGTATTACTTGAAAGTAAGTATTTGGGAAATTGGTTTACGAAATTGGGATCATAGTACTTAGTAATATTTATGAAGTATTTGATACCATTTTGAAATGATTTTGGATAAGTTCGAAAGGCATGAATTGGATGTACTGAACTAACTCTCGTCGCTTGAAAATAATTCTACTGATGACTTCAACATTGTAGGCGTTTATTTTCGGGTTTCTATATGGGGGATGCTATTGGGTTGTTTTAGTAGAACAAATTTCGATCTGATTCCAAAAGTATGATTTGTTATATAAAAGGTATATATGTATTATTATATCAAAATTTATTTGAAATAAAAACCCGGTGTTTAGATCTAAAGTTTTTCTTTGGAATTTTTTTTTGATGCTTTGTATAAAAAATATATATGTAGGGTGCCCAAGTGTTAGTGGCATAACTCAGAATAAATGTTGGAACTTTTCATGTATTCCCTTTTTGAGAAAAATGAGTTTAATAAATTATTGAAATTTATTAAAATATTTTATGGACACATGTAAACTATGCATTAGAATTATATGGGTTGTGCATCTTGTTATGATATATTGTTTGTAGTTTTCATTTGTTAAAATGAAATGGTATTTTCGACAATTTTGGACAATCGAAAACTTACGAATCATGCAGAATTTGAAACTAAGTATTTTGTGAAAATATAAAGATGAGTTATATAACACTTGAATTGAAAGTTAAAACAAGTTTTGAATTGGTTAAACATGCTTGTTAAGTAAAATATCTAATGTTTTGTATATACTTTTAGGATGTTATGGAGTATTATAAGAGTACGAACATAAGTTATAACTGTTTATAAGCTTGAAGTTATGTTTTATGAAATATTTCATAAATGATTTAGTATTATGACATACTATTAGTGTAAAGAAAAGTGATAAAAGATATTAGTATAGTTAAGAAACCAATAGGATAAGTACGTAAGTTGTACGTAAATTGTTTTATTCACATGACTATTCTTGATCCAGTAATCGAGTACATGATTTCGAGGTAGTTTACACCGGTCCGAATAAGGATTTTTCACTAGATTCTTGATGGCGAACACTTGATACAGATTCTTAACATGATCTCGAAGTTTTCTATCATAGTATATGGCTATGTAAGGAGAACAGAGGTTTCTAATCAAGGAACCTAATCGGAGTCCGCACTAGAGAGGTCAAGTGATCTATACTAGTTGGGAAGTGAAATTTATCTGATCGAGCAAGTGATCAAAATTGATATTGTGTATGGATGGTCCATGTGCATCATACAGGTTTTAATATTTGCATACTATATTTTGTTGGCTTATGGAGAGTTTTATGATGACTTTTTGATTTCTTATGAGGTATTGTGAATCGTTGACTAAGTAATAACCTAAGGCTGTTAAGTGTAATATACGCTTAGTAGGTTTTTTATCATCCTTGTGCGATGAGAGAATTTTGAACTTGAACAAACCATGAGTTTTTTTTTGCTAAGTGATATTTAATATTGTTAAGTATTGCTATGTGATTGTTTCTTTTGTTGCTCGTGTCAGAATTTCGAGGTTGAAATATTCTAAGTGGGGGAGAATGTAACGACCCGGAATTTCGAACATTTCGTATTTAAATATCTGAATTATTTAAATATTTGAATCTTGAATTAAACGTTATTAAAATGATTTAATAAGCTTTTTAACCCCCTACTAAATCATAAGAAATGATGGTAAACTCATTCTGGAAAAATATTTACAGAAATAAATACTTTGAAAAAATATCGATAATGTGATCGAAAATCGTTTTATCGATAAACAGCTTTTTAACCGTCAGAAGTTGTTCTGATTTTTTTTACATAAACTTATTTTCTTAGAAAGTAAAGAAAATGAAATAAAAAATATTTTTCCATTTATGGAAATAAAATTTATGGATGATGTCATGCATGATGTAATGGAAGATATTTTGGAAATGACCTTTAATGGTAATACTTTTAAGTAAAAAGAAAGAGGTGTAAAGTTAGCATGTGAAAAGGAAGCTCCTTTACAACCTTTCATAGAAGATAGGAGGTGGTTATGACCTATTGCAAAACCTTATATAAGGAGGGGCACACCCTTAGGAAAAAATCACTAATTCACTTGAACTTGAGATGATGGAGGAGGGTTGAAATGGTGGAAGTGCTTAAACACTAATCCATTTATTACTTTCTAACATTTTCAAAAGTTAACTAAATCTTCTCAAATCTCTTCTAATATTTATCTTTAGGCTAAAACATCATGGGAAGCATGATTAGCAAGTGATAAGTGAGAGAAGGTGAGAGGAAAATGGGGATCTATGAAGCGCAGTGAGCATGGAAGGAGAAGGAGGACGCGTGGCTTTAGTTTGGAAGTGCTAAAAGTTGGACCTTTAGGCTTGTGTTGATGGAAGGAGGTGGTTCTTTGATTCTTGTGACTTAGTGCTTTGGTTTGGAATGGATCTAAGTGAGTTATCTCACTATCTTATAAGTATATATATATATGTATATATATATTGTGTGTGTGTGTGTGTATATATATATATATCTGTATGTGTGATGTGTGCAAAGTATAATAGCTAAAGTGACATTTACTAAGTAAAGTTATAAACATTGGACCTTTGTTGCTTTTGAAAGCAAATGATAACTTTATATTGTATAACATCACTAATATTACCCTCTTAAACATGTGGTATAGCCATGACTTGATGTTTAAATGGTTGTTTAACTTGTGTGTTAAATTGAAGAAAGTTTGAAAGTGTTTGAAATGAGAATAGTCTTTATAAGTGCACTTCCGAATTCCTTATTTTTTGGAATTTTTATAAATAAATTAAAAGATATTCTTAGGGATTTCTTTTAATGATTTTTAAGTAACCTAAGTGTAGTACTTAATTTAAAAATTTCAAGTCTTAAATTATTTATTTAAGTGGTTAAAACTAGTTCCAAAGATTATGTTTTTCAATGTTGTTTTAACAATAACTTTTAGCAGCATTTATAAATGCTGTAGTAGGTCCTTATTGTTTTATGTGTTTAAAATGCGACATTTTGACAAATTTTTCGTAATTTAAATGGTTTCTAAATTCTTTTATTTATAAAATATTTGGAAGTTCTTATAAAACGTATTTGAGTATGAAAAAAAGAATAGAAGTTTAAATATAATTCTTATGATTATTTATGAATTTTGAAAGTAAAGTGATGCAAAATGTAAAACATGTTTTTAATCAAACTTCTAAATTTGTTGCTTTCAAGTAATAATTTACATATATATTTAAACCTATTTACAAGTATTTCTAACATATTATTATATCTATATATAAGTTTTGGCAAAGGCGATTGACTAGGCTTAACACTAAAAGCCGATGAGTAAACTTATCTGTTTGAGAGATTCAAGAATGAAGTGTCTAGGCAAGGCTTTAATGCTCTAACTTACCTGGCTTCACTCTTAAACAAGGAACAATGTAAGTTGAAATGTCGAAAACGTGTTAATCTTGTTGTTTACTTACTTGTTTAAAAAGGTAATTAATTTGTAATGCCCCACTTTTAGACCTAGGTTAACAAATAATATTACTAAGTAATATTGCCTGTTAATGCGGAGAATAATGCTGGTTAGGAGCGATCATTCGTATTTCTTGCTTTGGGCTAACACTATCACATTTTACTTTTTGTAACCACCTGTAATTTTCGATAATTAAATTTATTAATTAAATAAGATTTGGAATTTAATATTGTGGAAAATTAAAAAAAAATCAAGATTTATTAATGAGAAAAATAATTAGAATGAAATTTAATGATGTAATTTAAGGTAATTGATAACTACATTAATGTAATTTCAATTGATTAACATGATTGTAAAGTTAATTTTAGTTATAGAGTGTAAATAAAGAAATAAACCAAATGTTGTATTAGTTAGTGAAATAATACGTAATTAATTGTAATTGGATAAAATCGGTGTTGTGTAAGTAGTTATAACATTTGTTGTAGATAATAAACTTATAAATGTGATTAAATTAAGTAAAAAGTGACAATTATTATATGTTACCTATTTATTTAATATGTTGAATTAAATTTGAAATCAATTGCCATTAAATGTAATTAAATATTATGTTAATATGGATTAAGATGATAATTGTAGAATATTAGTGTAATAAGATATAAACCAATATTAATTATAGGGACAGTTTGGCATAGGTCCCTAACAAGTTTCAAAATACACAAAAACCCCAGTAAAAAAAAGTGTAAATTTGGTCCCTAGAATTAAGTTACTGAATAATGGCATACACTTATGTAATTATTCAGTGGATAATTGCAGACATTTATGCAATTATATCAAAAAATTGCAGACATTTCCGTAATTATTCACTGAAAAATTGCGGAAATTTCCGCAATTATTCAATAAAAAATTGCGGTAATTTACACAATTTTTTGAAAAAATTGCGTAAAATTCCGCAATTATTCACCAAAAAATTGCATAAATTTATGCAACTTTTGGATATAATTGCATAAATGTCTGCAATTATTCGGTGAATAATTGCATAATTGTATGCAATTACTTAGTGACTTAATTCTAGGGACCTAATTTACGTACTTTTTTATATTGGGATTTTTGTGTATTTTGAAACTTATTAGGGACCTGAGCCTAATATTCACTTAATTATATCCATAAGATGACAATTGATTAAATAATAAGATGAAAATTCTAATAAATGGATTTATTGGAATTTTAATTTTTAATTAACGGATTTACAATTGAAACCGAACACTGTAACTAGTGTAATATTTAACATTGAATTGATATGGAAATCTGTTTTAAAAGATTATAAATGTCTAGGTAATCAAAAGTGATAAAATTTTTAGTTATTAGAATTTGAATTTAAAAAATGATTTAATTAATTTAATAATTACTTATTTAGTTAACGTGAAAATAGCGATTTTGGCCACGGTCTTGGATTTCAACAAAATCAGTTTTATCGGATCTGTAACAGTGAATTATTGTAGGATTTCAAGTTTCGTAGCGATCGAACTTGTCGTTTGATCGTACGGGCTTGAAACGCGTAGAAATCAATTTGATACATGTTCATTTTCTTATCAGGCTTTGTTCGTATAAATAGTTTTGTTCTAACCCTAACATCCTTTTTATTTCTTATCTATGTACGTACAATTCCATCTGTCCACTCTCTCTTCTCAATGGCAGAAACCAATTCAGATTACAAACCCTAAATTCAATTTCCAAATCAATTTCATAATCAAACTTCTCGAAACTCTATCATATTATATACCGATTCAAAGCTCTCGACGAGCGCATGCTAGACCTGCAGTTTGTTTTTCGATTTAGGTCTACGTGTATCTAGAATTTGATTGTTTAACCTCGGGCGTTCATATGTGTTTGTCGGATCCGACGGTAGATCCCTTATCGTTCGACGAACGAAGGGCACCTGAAGCCAGAGGGGTCATGCAGGTCCGGGATCTGGTCGTCGTTCATCGCCTAGAGTCGTGATTTTGCTAGAATTGGGCCATCTTCATGTACGGCGGCAGAGGTGTTTTGGATGCCTGGGAGGGCGCGCGTGGGGTCGATGGAGGGCGGCTTTGGTAGAGCATGGAGGTTGCGTCGCCTGATCCGGTGGTCGAGGCTTGTAGCGGCGGCGGCAAGCTGATTTAAGGTGGTGGCTGGATAGGTTCGAGGCGAACGTGATTGTCTGGGTAGTTAGGGTTTCGTGTAAGGCTTGATGACGTGGTATGTTACGTGTACAATTATATTATTATTTTATTTGTTTTAAATTTAAATCGTATATCTTCTAACGTTAATAACTTTTACATGTGAGGTCGGATTTACGCGCGGTTTGTTCCGTTGCGATCATAACAAAATTCCAGACATTATGAAACTAGTTTGGACAAATTCTGAGACTATTGAATTTTGGGCCTTATTTTGGATTTCAAATCGACTTGAAATCAAAGGTGAGTGTTTTGACACACTCACAACTACTAAATTGTCTTATGTTAGTTAAATTGATTTTATGATGTGATTAGAAGTTGATTGATTGCTGTTTGATATATTTAATTTGTCATGCTAGTTAAATCTGAATTTTTTGAATTAAATCGCCAATTAATTTAACATTGAATTTAAATTGCCAATTAAATACTGTTAATGATAATCAATTAATTGTTGTTATTTATTGATTGATTTGAATGATGATTGTGATGGATGTTTAATTTTTGATATTGAATGACTGGATGTTATATTTATATATTGTTATCACACTGCAAGTTCCCTTAGTTATTGTTAGTAAATCATTATGGGTTGAAATGATACACACCCGAATGATCTGATAGACTAGGGAGAAATCGTTATGGGTTAAAATGATAGACTCAAGCGATTTCATGGATTTGAAATTAAATTTGGGATTGCGGGTTGAAATGATATATACCCGTAAATGTAAAAATATTTGCGAATTGAAATGATAAATATCCATATCACTTGACCATAGGATAGAAAATTTTATACGGACACGATTAAATTAAATGATTTTAAATCCTTGAAATTTGAATTTAGTTAAATGATATTTTGAAATAAAATTTTATTTGTATAAGCTGAATTATTTTTGAAATCCAAGCTTTAAATGTTGAAATAGTAATTGATTTAATGAATTGTTTAAAGAATTAAAATGGAAATTTCAAAGTTGAATTTTGAAGCATAAATGAAATTTATCGAAATTTAGTTATTGAAAATGTTTTGAATATAACTTTGAAATCTATTTAATTTGAAGTGGTTTAAATTGATAATTCAAACATGGATTTGAAATCGATATTGATTAAATGGTTTAAATGAGAATCTGAATTGAAAGACCAATTTTAGTTAGTTGATTTGAAAGCTGGACATGGTCTAGATGTGTTGAAATGGAAGAAATGGCTTAATTTTGGTATTAATTTCAAATTAATTATTTTAATATAAACTGTTTAAAGATTTATTATTTTAAAATCCCGATTTTAAGATTTTCAAACTATTAAACTAATTTAAATCTATTCTCAACTATTTTAAACTATTTTTACTCAATTTAATCTATTTTAATTTATTTTAATTTTTTTTAATCTATTTTAATTTTTTTAACCTATTTTAACCTATTTTAAACTAATTAACCCATTTAATATATTTTAAATCTATTTAATCTATTTTAAATCTATTTAAAACTATCTTAAATCAACCTAAACTATTTTAATCTATTTTTAAACTATTTTAAAGTATTTTAAAATATTTTAACTATTTTAAACTATTTAAACTATTTTAAAACTATCTAAACTATTTTCAAAAAAATAAAACGGTGTAAGGTTAGACTGCTATATTTAAATCCTTGATTTAAAAGAAAATATGGTTAAATGATGTTATAACCCAAGTAGGGATTTAAATGATATTTTCTGGTGAAATGACATATTTGATTGAATATGATGATTTTTAAATGAGATTTAACCTATTTTGTCGATATGATTTCGAAAGTGAATATGATTTCGAAAGTGATATGTTCGAAACGAATATGATATTTTGATATCAATTGTAAATTGACTTTTGAAATGTAAAAGAACCATCCAGTGTGAAATAAGCATTTGGTTGTTATAGAGACCGGGATCAGATATTGTCATACTCTCTGCCAATACCGAAAACCACTTTAACAACTGTGTACGTGGTGGAGATTCCATAATGTAGTAGGATGGTTTGGCGAACGACTTTGCATGAGGTATTTACGTAGCCCTGACTCCCGTGAGTCAGCTTGATGTGGCTAAAACAAGAGCTATACCGGGCCAAGTGAGGTCGCACCTCCTATCGGGCACATTTCTTCGATACCATATTATGACTTTGTGATTGATTTGGTGGCCACCCCTCGATTTTGATTACGGGAGTGTGTTCCGAGGTGGGCGGTAGTAGCTGCTATGCGTTACCACCAGTCTGGGAGTGCAAACGGTAGAATCCTACCCTGGCATTGCCTCGCGTGCTTGGTAACATGCCTTATCGCGCCTTCTACGAGTTTGATTTGTACCGTACCTATGGAGTGCCCTTAGATAGCCCTCCAGTTTACGGAGGAATTACGGTACTGTATAGACTACGAGAATATATAAAATGTGTTAAGGGGGATATGGGTAACGCCTTAACACTATTTTAATACTTTACTTTACTGTAGACACTATTATAATAGCGTATTGTACTATATATGTAGATAGTTTAACGGATCCTTAAAAAATGGAAATCCAAAACATCTCTTAAGTTATTGCACTCACGTTGGACACTGGATAAGAGATGTCAAACCCATTAAACATCTCTGACACCATTACACTCATGTTTATTTACTGTTGATTTAACTTACATAAGATCTTTTAGTTCTGACTCGAGTGATTTGTCTTCTCAATTCGCTCGAGTCAGTCTGAGCTTTTCAGTGTATTGAAGACCATTTATCTATGGAGGACGAAACTGGAGAACGTATACTATTTTTATTTATTCCGCTGCATCATGTTGTTCCGCTATATTTTGTTTATTTTTGTTGTATGTAACTCTGATATGTATTGTAAAAGTGCAATCAAATGTTATTTTAAACCAGCTTCATGAACTGTTTATTTGATTATTATATTTTGTCATTCTGCTGTGAGATTCTATGTTTTTGTTTTCCTTCTTTTCTCTTCCTTTTTCTTATTTACCCCATAACAATCCTCCTTTTTTGAATGGTTTAAGTCTGACATGTGTGGTTTATTGTCGATTTAAACCGTCCAAAAAGGTGGATCGTTACACTTTTTGTCTGAGCAATATATATACATATATACACACACTCACATAACTGTGTGTGTGAACAATCTCATCACAAAGTAATAGATAAGTTCGCTCTAAATAAAATTTAGAACAACATATCATACGTTATCCCATCTTTTGGTCAGGCCGGGATACCACAGATACGGCTAAAATGGATGGATTCGAAATCGATTATAGTTGAATCTATGGATGATAGTTGAATGGATTTGGATGGACAATACTAAAAAAATGGCTAAGTATGGAATTGGCACATCACCCAGACAACAGATCGGATCAAATCCCCAATTTCTGGTCTAATCAATGTGTGATTAGTATGGAGTGATAAGGAAAGGCATATAAAGCTACATTCCAAATTTCAAGTTGATTGGAGTTTGTATGCTCGAGTTATGAAAAAAAGAAGATGGATCGGTATCGACGGATCGGTGGTAATTTACCTGGAGTCGGACCTAGGAAAATTTACTATTTTCTTAGAGTCAGCGCGGTTCGCTTGCAATCATAGAAATTTGAAGTGCTAGATTGTGCTTGGTGTCGGATATATGTTTGCTTGGAGTCTTCTTGGAGAAAATCGATCAACATTGATAGTTTTTCATGCTTGGAGTCAGAATCATGTTTGCTTGGAGAAAATTTTGATTTTACCCGAGTCTAACTCTAGGCCAGATTCCTCAGCATTTGCTTCGAATCAGAAAGGTGATTACTTAGGTCTCGCTTCGAGTCAACCCTGAGGTGGGTTTTTCGACGACCGTTTTGGTGATTTTCGACGATGATCGATCTATAACTCAAAATCTACAAAGGCAATCGACATGAAATTTGTATGACAACCACACCACACCATGAGGGACTCACATCATCGGTCGTTGGGACCCACGATGAAGTTGGATCAATCGGTCATGATCCATATGAATCGATCCATAAAACAATTCAAATCAATGATGATCGATCAATATCTCAAATGGTTAGGAGCAACCATCCATATTTATTGCTTTGGGCTAATACTATCACATTTTACCTTTTTGTTTGAACTATATATGTGTGTGTGTGTGTGTGTGTGTGTGTGAACAGTCTCGACACAAAGTAATATATACATTGGCTCTAAATAAAATTCAGAATAACATAACATATAACACAGAATCAGACAACACAGCGAAAAATATAACACATATCAAATACATAATGTGAGTCTACAAAAAGAGATACAAGACCCACATAGTATACATATAGACCACAACATGTCTCCAAAATATACATAATAAGTAGAGTCGCTGTCTCATAAAAAATACATATCTGATAAGGTTGACTACATAAGGTACATATGGCATAGCTAAAGATAACATAATAGTCTACTCCTAAAAGCTAGCATAAGTCAAAAGTCCTCAAGTCCTGGTACCTAATAAATCTCAGTCTAACCCGAGCATAAAATAAAACCCGGATCAGATTATCTCTAAATATCAAATGCGAGATCTAGCTAACATCTTTATTGAATAGATATCAATAATAACAATTCATGATTATCGATATATAACATACATAAGATCGTAACGAATCATATAACACATAATATTCACCGTGTCACAAAAATCATCTCATGCCTAAAAATGGCTATCATTTCAATTATGGTGAATACAAATCTCATAAATCATAAAACTAATACGAAAGCTAACAAATGAAGCATATATCATGATAACCATGAAAATCAAACGGCCACGTGAAAGCAAGTCAGCGAAGCACCTGCACGAAGGCAAGTCAAACACAATAACGGATTTTTATAGCTATCATCTACCAAACTAATATTCTTAGTGTGAATTGCTTTCTTCCAAAGGGAGACTGATATGAAAAGCTCCAGGAGTTTAGCTCGCTAAATTCCAACAGTCTAAATGTACCGAATGTCCATAACCGGTGTTCAACTTATTATCGCACTGCTAAAGCTCCTACCAACGGATGGTGCAATTGTTATAACATCAAATATAGTCCACTGTATAGACTGCTAGCTCAGTGGTATAGGGCCAGAACTAAAGGAATAACCAAACTCTGGGTGCGACCACCACAGTCAAGCCGCTAGGTGAACAACTAGCCTACAAGGTCAAGCCACCGAATGCACTAACGAATATAGCAAACTCAAATAATACGCTTCCATTAAGATACTATTAAGTCCCACAATGTTATATACTCTTATAATAGTAATTATTAAAGTAACAACCGTGTTCTATAACCACTAGGTGTTGCTAAAATATTTACTATTAATTAGTAAATTTCACTACAAAATAACACTACACAAACATATCATATAATTATGATCGCTTATTATTACTAAACCGTTCAAATATAATTCTCATCTTATAGCAAAAGAATTGTTTAGCTTAAAAGCCAAATTCCACTAAATCCGTCAATTAACTCAACATAAGAGGTAGTTTATTTCTCGCATTCTAATAAAATATTCTATTTCATTTAAAACTAAGATTTCTGAAACGAAAATGCTAATATGGTTTTATATAAGCTAGAAATGATTTTTGGAGCTAAGCTAATATATATATATATATATAACTATAGTTTATAAACTCCTTCTTTGAAATTGATTTATAAAACACTTCTATAAAACCGTATATGTAATAATAATTTCCTTTTATCAATTCAAAGTATCATACACCTTTAAAGCAGTTTACATACTATATTTAAATTCAAAAAACAAACAAATATCATCAAAACAAATTATATCGAAAAATGGTTAAAAACCTGGAGCGAGAGCTCCAATTTTGTTCACGGCCGGTCCACCGGTGGACCGGTGACACGAATTCTCCTGGAGCTTTGCTCCAGATTTTGCGTCCCTGTCTCGGACGATGGTTTTAACGATCTCAATCAATGTTTAACATATTTAGGAGTGTAATTTCAATGCAATATACCTATATATCATCAAAGAACAAGCATGCAATCATAGACAACGAAACCAGATAGTAAAAATCGCATTTTCTATAGGGTTTCAGGTTTTAGTTTGCTGTAACATCAAACAAATATCAAACAATAGAGATTAACTACATGCAACCCTAATTACTTCAATTCAATTAACAAACACATGCAATTCAGATTTAAAGATAATTGTGAGCAAACTCTCACCTTGTTCCTTAGCTAACACAAATTAAACTACCCTAGCAGTCCTCTTCTTCAACCTTTGCTAAACCCTAGAACTGCAAATTCACAAATAACATAACAAAGATCACTATGTCAACCAAAAACTAAAATTGGGAGTTCTAAAGGCTAGAGATAGATATGAAAGACTTACCTTGAATTTATACGAATTTCTGGATATTTATTCTAATTGATTTGAGGAAATTTTGCTAGGTTTTCAAACTGGATTTTAGAGTTTCTTACTTCTATTTTCCAAGCATTCCTTAAATGAACATATAGACTTAGTGAAATGAGAAGGAAGTTATTCTTTCTTTTCTTTTTTAAATGGGCTTAACCCATTTAGACTTTAATTATCATTCTTTTAAATCTAATGAGGCATAATTCTAATTTACAACAAAAGCAAATTTTCTCTTTATTTACTTCATCAAACCTTCATTGATTTTCGCGAACTTTAAGCTCTAACTAGTTACAAACTTAAGAAATAAAACCATCTATTCTTATTTTCAAAAATGAATTTTTTTTAATTTTAAAAACTAATTTAATTAAATTCTCATTTATCCAACATTAGATAAAATTCAAATAATGATCAAAAATGAGAATTTACACTTTAAAACACTTATGCTAATTTTACCATGATTTCATTCTACATCTTATATTTTAATAAAATTAAAATACTCATTTAAAATGAGAAATATTATTATTTCCCTAATATTCAATTATTTCAATAAATCGTTTTAAAACAATTTTATCTCCTTTAATCACACAAAATCCATTATTTTCTTTATTTACATTAATTAAAGTTATAAATTCACTTAATTATCCCCAGAATAATTATTATGAAATTTGGATCAAGGTAATTATAAAATCGGGTTGTTACATAACTTTGCTTAACGCTAAAAGGCGACGAAGTAGGCTTGTCTATTTCTAGGAGTTAAAGATTGATGTTGGTTAGGGATGGAGCAATAGAGCTCCAACCTACCAGTTGCCCTCTTAAATGAGGAATAGTTAAGTCGGGAATGTCAGAAACGAGTTAAGTATACGAATATTGATTTGTATAAGCAATTATTTTGACTAGATAATCAATTAGTCGACTAACGAACTTAACTAGATATTATCTTAGGTCTTTAAAAAGAGTGTTTTAAAAGATAATATAAGTATGAAATGGTTTTGGGTTTGTTGTAATAATGTGTTAACAACATTTGTCTTTAACCCTTTTTTATTATACTTATGAATGTAAATAGATATTTAAAAAGAATGTTTTAAAGACAAGCATAAGTAAAATGGATTTGGGTTTGTAATGACAATGTTTAAGTAACATTAATCTTAGACCTTTTTGATAGGTTTTGTGAAAGTACTTAGATCCTTATAATAAATATTTTGAAGGAAATTATAAGTAAGAAATCTTGTTAATGATTTATGAATATACTTATGCCATTTGAGATAAGTATATGAATACTTTTTGAAGTATAAAAAGAGTAAAGGTTTAAAGTAAGAAATCTTGTTAATGATTTGTGAATATACTTATACCATTTGAAATTAGTATATGAATACTTTTTGAAGTATTGAAAAGAGTACAAATGAATAGTAGAAATTCATAAATGATGTTTTATTACATAAAAGAAGTTTTACTAATAAAAGAGGTTTTAATTAATAAAAGATTAATTAAACCAAAAGGGGATTAGAAGTCGCTTATTGGACTTAATCGTGCTTTGTATGTTTACTCGTTTATGGAAAACATTTAGTCGTATACTTAGAACTAAAAGCTGACAAAGTAGGCTTGTCTATCTGTGGGAATTAAGAATGATGTTCATGTAGGGATAAGAGCAATAGAGCTCTAACCTACCTGCTTCACACTTGATCGAGGGATAGTGTGAGACGAAAATATCGGAAACATGATAAGTATACGAGACTTGATTTCTATATGCGATCGCTCTCATTATCATTGAATGACCAAATTTGTCAATTTAGTCTTGGAGAGACTGGGGCGGTAAGTGTTCTACGTATCGAAAACCACTTCAAGGCTGAGATACGTGTTCTATCTCTTGGAAGTGGATCTGTTTGAGATGCGGGAATCTATGTGGAGATTTGAGATCTGTTTAAGGTGCTTGAATGCATGTAGTTGTTCGTGATCTATTCAGGATGTAGGAATCCATGTGTGATTCCGAGATTTGTTGAGATGCTGGAATCCATATGTGGTTTCGAGATCTGTTTGAGATGTGGGGATCCAATTTGGGATTTATGTTCTGTTCAAGTGATGAAGACTCATGTGAAAGATTTCGAACATGACCTTGACATCGGAAATGGCTAAAGGTAGAGTGGACTGCACATTCTGGGGTTTTGCTAACCCACGACAGGATATTGTCAACTCCAGGTCTAGAGTATGCTTATCGATGTTGCATGCAAAAGTTGATGATATTTGGTACCACGTGGTTCATGTTTATGTTCGGGCATGGGCCACTATATTTTTCTTATGGTATATTTTATCTAGAGATATACAACGCTCAGAAGGTAACTTATGATCCTTATGCATGGAGATTGGATTTCGGCTTGATCGAAAGGATCTCCGTGGAAAATCTAATATGCGAACGTTTCTTATCGGTATTGATTGTAACCTAATATGATGTTGAATGTAACCAATGTAACCATTCCTGCTATATTATAATATTTATATTCTACACCCTAGATGTTATCTATTATATCACCTTATGTACTTATTAGATAGTGGTTCTTTCGTGGGGATAGCTGTAATGGCATTCCATGCGGTCTCAAAAGTACTATTATATGTTGATCGCATATTTCTTGAGTTTCTCATACCAGACTTATATCTAATGCTTGGTTTTTGTTTTCCCTTAATTCCTCACGTGCTCTTTCGAGTAGTTTGAGAAAGGCAGATTTTCGTTGATGTTCTTTAGAGCTCGAGAGGATGAGTTGGATGTTTCACCTACCGTAGTATTTTTATTTCTGGTGCATTACTATATTGTACGTATTAGCATTTGTGAGGACAAATTGTTATACTGTCCAGGCTAATGACAGTATTTAGGTTTTGGTAACTCCGAAATTTTTGCATTGGAGTAACCCTTTGTACGGTTCCTTTGATATTATATATTATCGTTCCACTTTGAGATTATGATTATGTTTTCTCTTCTTTCTTGTTCTATTTCTTTGTCATTTTGTTTTAGCCTAACAATTCATCTTTCCGGTACTTTGGTGCTCGGCACGTGAATTCCGTGGATGTATTAGTGTCGACATTTAGGAGTCGATGTAACGACCGCTCCATACAACCCGCACCAAATAACCTAAAAGAGTGCTGTAAACGTGCTAGACTGATATGGGATGATCATCAAGATTTAAAAATTTAAAGTAGAAAACCTGTTACATATCTCACAGCGCATGGATAAAATATAATATAAAAATATACAACAGAAATATAGTGAGCCATAACAAATGAAAGACAACATCCGTACTAGAACGTCATGAGTTATGGTACAAATGTCATAATATCTTAGTACAACATTTCCTCAGAGTATATAAGAACAAAGAGCGGAAACTAGAAATATAGAGTAATACGCCATAGCTCCTCCAAGCTCGTCTTCGTACAGCAACTGCGACTCCAAAACCCGTCATCAAGTCTACTCATTTAAGAGTACCCAAGATGATAAGAGGAAACATAAAACCTTAGGTCAAACAACAATCTAGTGTGAGTGGTAAATGACTATCAAAAGCTATACTGGAAAATATGGTACTAGAAAGGTACACAGAACCATACCCGACATGTCCCTACAACCAAAGAGTTAGCACATAATAATAAGGTATAATATGCCACTCAAAATAAATGACAATATGATACTGTAACAGAACATGATAGAAGAATCTAAGCAGCCTCCATCATTGGCCCTATTCCCAAACCCTTCTCCAGCATTCCTATAGATGATAGCCTACCCAAAAGAAGACATAGCAACCATAGAATCCAAAACCTAGCTATCATCTTCTAAAGCCTTGAACATATGATAACTCATATGGTCTCGTACTCGCTTTGCCAAAGACTAATGGAAATTCTGGTTCTCGATTGTGTTCCCCTGTACTTTCAGGTCCGAAACCCTGCACGATTGTCTCTTATAGTACCTTCGTACCGTCTGACATTAGACCCTCTCGGAGCAGTCCAGGATGCACGACTGGCGCTACCAGCCCTCGGGTGCCCCCGCATATAGTACCCCTGCTTGAACACAACCAAAACACTCTGAGTTATCAACGATTCCATGGCACTCCCAAATCATCCGAGTTTTCATAATTCCAATCCATTTTCGGGCACGAGTCCTACCACCCAACCCAGACCATTATACCACAACCTCGTTTCATTCCGAGCTGTATCAACTCCTTCGATCCTACTCCTTATCCGAGCCCCCGATCGAAGAGCCGAAACTTCATCAAGCTATAACTTCCAAACCGTAGAAGCAATCAACGAGCCACAACTTCCAGCATGATCCATAACCATCCCAAAGTCTTCCCTCTAGATCTCATCAACTTTGGAGCCAATAATTTGGATCGGTACCGATCTAATTAGATCAAATCGGTACTGATTCAAATACCAAGCCAATTTTGGCTCCCTCTCACTTTTAGCCTCTAATGCATTTCCTCTAGATGCCATAGACCCCTTGCTTTCCTCTTAACCTCTTGGTCCTTCCATTTATGCTTCATAGCCGATCTAATATAGATGATCCATAAAATCTTCAGTACTTAGCCTATCCTCCGATCCAACTTCATAGAGCATCACTGGAACCCATGATTTACCTTCCCCCTGGATCTCACATCAGTTGGTGCACAAATTTTGGATCGATACCGATCCAAATAATTTGCTCCAATATTCGTGAAATTTTCGGGGCATCCTCCTTACATGCTCTAGAGCTTATCCTCCAACTTTCGTATGATTCTGACGAACTTTACTCTTGATATGCTCCGATCACAAATCTAAGTTCTAAAAATGCACAACACTAGCAAACGAATCAAGCATAGCAAGCAATTCAATCACAACAATGAATCAAACATAGCAAATCATTCATTTTACATTCAGTCATAGACATTCAAGTCATCCAATTCAATCAATGATCATAAACAAGCATAGTGTTTGTACCAAAATTGGGCACAACACTCTTCGGAAGTTTTTGAGGAGATAAAATGAAGAAATTAAATGGAAAAAGAGGATTATCTAACAAAAACTCCAAAAATAAATGATAAAAATGCACAGGATCACAGGGATTTAAAGTGGTTCGGCGTATTGCCTACGTCCACTATGGAATTGATCACTTTCACTACAATAAAGAGGGCTGTTTTCCAACCCATAATTCCCTACGTCATCCCTACGCCGCGTAGGCGCGGCATAGGGAAAACGTGGAAACATAGGGAAGGGGTGGGGACGGCGTAGAGAATTCGCTACACATTTCCTACGCGCACCAGGTTCTCCAACAATTGACTATGGCGTAGGGAATGTGTAGGGAATTGCCTACCCATTCCATACACCTTATTGTTCTACCTACGCATTCTCTACGCCTGCGGAGGAAAGAGGTTGGAATTTCTCTACGCTTTACCTACGCCAAACAATTATTAACTTTTGTAGTTTAACTTGAAATTATATTATAAAAATATATAATTTAATTTTTCAGTAAATCGTATTAACTTTTGAAACTAAAATAAAATTATATGTATATATATATATATTAAATTTAAATTATAATAATTAACTTTTAGATGTTTAATTAACTAAAAAAGAATAATAATTAAATTTAATAAGTTGAAATACCAAATTAATAGTCCGAAATATGAAAATTATGATTCAAGAAAAGTAAGCAAGAAATTTACATTATATAAAAAAAATTAAATTCAGTTAAACTTAAAAATAAAACTGATTAAACTTTGCGGAAAATCTGCTTTTGTTAGAAATGTGACATTTTTTAACGAGTTATTGTTTTTCTATATTATTGTAAAAGTCTTTTTTTTCTTTTGATAATTGATTATACTTGGTTTAAATTTTAACCTGGTTAACATAAATTTGCAAAATATAGGCATTGAGATATATCTGTTCAACTTTTGCATCCAAATCAACTATTTTTTGTCTTTTTAACATATTAAACATTTAGTAATTTTTTAATTTACATGGCCTACAAAAGAATGAAATCGCATAGGAAACGCATCAGCCACAGGCACTTAAACAATTACTTAAATAATAAATTATACAATAACAAACGCATCAGCCACTTTCCTTCCTCAGTACGACTAAACTACCAAAACCCTAAATCCCAAATCATTTCCACCTCCAACCGACTACAGCAGCAACCGATCCGAGCAATCCACGACTACAGGCGCCAACCTCCGACGATAATCGACGACGCGACCTCCATCCACACCGCTGCATCTATCGAAGAAACTCCATCATCCGTGGCTTTGATCAAGTAACACATTCTTTAGCTAATTGATTTATTCGTTTTATATGCAAAACTATATTTGTAAAATCATTTGATTTGTGTGTTTTTTCGCCTATTTTGGATATTAGTATATTGAGATTCTTGGAATTTTTTGATTTGTATAATGGTTAGTTGTTTTTAGGGTTTATTTTCTTTTATGCCACTCCAGTGTTAAAAAAATATGTGTATGTAATATATGCATGATGTATTTAAGGATTATCTCAATTTTGGAGTTATGAGGATCGAATTCTTCTGTTTAGAAGTAATGTGTCTCATCATTTGCGTTGAGGTACTTTTTTAATGTATGGTTTAATATGATTTGGCTCGATTGTTATCTTCTTTAAACGGTGCCTGGATTTTGATCTTGATATAATCGGATTTTGATCAACTTGTACTTTCACACGATTTCCACCATTTTCCATTATTTTTTTCAAACTGGGACCATTATGATTGATGAAAAGCCAATTATATTATTGTATTTCTAATATGATTAAAACTTATTTTTCAGTGAAGTTACTTTCTGAAGCAGAACACATAGTATGATGCATGCCTCATTTTCTTATTATGTTATGTTTTGGTTCATTTTATTTCCCACTATTCTGTGGAAGTGTAGTAGATTAATGGCTGATATCATCTGTTATTAACTATACAATTGATGATATGTACTCCAAAGAAGATAACACATGCAAACCAGGATTAATTCATATTATCACTAGTGGCATATTTTTTTTTGAAATGGTGTATTACTAGTTTGTAAAAGAAACAGATCTTATGATCTCCTTGCAGATGTCAATCAACAATTATAATTTTAAGTAGAATAGACTACATGACAGTGGAGTTTGTTAGGGTAAAATATGTTATGCTATTTTATTGTTCAGATGCTTGGGTTTACTAGTAGTAGTTTTTTTGGGCCCCAACTTTTTATGATTAATTCAAGGATATCTGCTAATGTCTATTGTAGCTATGATGGTTTAGTTTCCTACATTTAGAGGGAAAAATGTATTGTCTTTTATTTTACTTCCTTTTTTTCTGGAATAAAAGCATCTTTCATTTTGCGTATTTATTTTAGTTCTTAGTTTTATTGTTTGTCTGATAGGGTTTTTTTTTTCTTTTAAGCAGGGGTGTGTTTTATATAACTAGGGAATAAATATTCTCAATCATAATTTAGTTTTATAGTATGTGGATGTACAATAATTATTATAAATTATAACCACCTCTTTTTAACATAATATTAAGGCACTAAAAGCATGTTTTATATTTTATTAACGAATATTCTGTTTAAAATTTAAACCATTTTAACTTTTTATTCAAAGAAGTTAATTAAAAAAATTGTTCAGCATAGATTAATGTTTGGCCCCGTTTGATAGGCATCGTATATGATCGTTATATAGATGTTCGTTTTGTTGTGAAACGGACATCAATATTCATCTAATACAGTATTTTTCGAATTTGTCCCTGTATTGGACAAGTTACAAACAAAACTAAGTTTTTACATTACATAAATCATTTCAATTCAAGTGGTGACAAAATTTCGAGAGTGCTTCTTTTTTGTTCCCCGTGTACACGCATAGGCGTATGATACGGGGAATAAGGGAAAGTGCTGCCGAAATTTTGTTGTACCACTTGAGGTGAAATGATTTATGAAATGTAAAAACAAGGTTTTGTTTGTAATGGGAAGTAGGTTGACTGAGCCCATAAATAAACAGTTCTAATGGAAAGTTCGATTAAATAAACAATAGACAAATTTCTATTAGGGTTACGATAAGATATATTTAATTTGCATAAATGTAAGAATTTAAACATTTAGAAGAATTAGAATTTTTAAGTTAAACTAGCATACATCTAATATTGTATTTATATGTATACGAATTTGAAATTATATCTATCTAAATAAAATAATACAATAATTGGGTAGTAATTAAAATAAAGAAATAACTATAGTTCTATATAGTAATAATATAAGTACTCATCTTATAATATAACATATCTTAATTATGCAGTAGAAGATGGAACATTTGAAAGTTCGTCGCGCTTGGATGTACAAAAATGTTGGGCATAGAGGAACAATTCCATTTCAATTTTTAAGAGGTTTAACTGAGTTCATGCTAGTGGCATCTTCCAATGGGACAAACATGACAAAAATCCGATGTCCTTGTAAGAAATGCAAAGCCATAAAACATCATCCTTATGACCGAGAGTCAGGGTAGGGAGATCTCTCACGACGAGCTAAACCTTCTTTACATGCAGCTTATTGGAGAAGGTGAGACGCCCGCTTCCTCAAGAAGCACACGAAGGTCTGGTACTGGCAATATTCCTGGGGTAATGACTCAAAAGTTGAATTTCTTTTCCAAAACTGCTTTGATGTGTTTGTTTCTAATATTCCAAAACTGCTTTGATGTGTGAAAACAATTTTAATTAATTAAAATTTTGTTTTAATTAATTAGTGTGTGTGTGTGTGCACTGCATTTTTGATCACATTATAGTAAACAGATAACATTTTTGATCACATTATAGTAAACAGATAACATAAGCACCAAAAAATAATATTATAGTAAACATATAACATTTTTGATCACAAAACAAATTTATAATTTCAGATTCAGTAAATTAAACGAGAAGGCCATTTCCATTCGCTCAAATAAATAGTAAAAGCTTAAAGTATTTATTTAAAATCAAACAAATGATCAAATTTGATTACAAAATTCAGTTTAAATAAAGTTAATTATGTTTATGCTTACATGGTCAATGCAACAATTGTCAATATATCAACCATCAAAATCAAGAACAAATGATCAAAATGATAACAATAAGTATTACCATAGAAATATATGCTAAACTATTCTAATTTGGTTATTCAGAATCGAGTGATTGTACAATTAAACTGTATGACAATTCTAGAACTGGTTTAGAAATTGTACACTATGATGTCCATGTGACTGTATTAAATCATTGATTTCCTGAACAAATGGAACTTTTAAAAAGTAAATGACAATGGTAAAAATTATCTTAAGATAGCTATAATGTATCATGTCACAATAATTTCTAATGGGGCTTCACTTTATGGTAAAAATTATCACATGAGTGTGCACCAGAGGGAGCAGCTTCACTTTATGTACTTGCTCCTATTTGCTGAGGTATTTTATACAATTTGAAAAGGTATGTTATCTAGGAGGCCGCATGATAAAGGAATGTTTGTTTTGAATTGTATGAATGGACTTTTGAATATTGGACTAATGTTTATTCTTATTTTTGTTTGAAATAATGATCTGAGACAAGCCTGATGTCATGTTGTTTGAAGAATTCATAATTGAATCAGTTTCAGTGTTGTCCCTATGCGAGCTGTTGTTTGTGTTCATATTATTAATAATACTATTGTTGTCAACTTGCATAGGACTATTCACATTTTCCATAACATTACTTTGTTTAGGAACCCATGATTTTTGCACTGAGCATTTAGCATCCAAATGACCGTAACAATATACCCAGGCCCAGCTCTGTTTTTCACGCATTGATAATTGATTCATGTGTGCTCAGTTTTGTGTTAATATAAGCTACCGTATCCTCTGTGCTATTCTGAATTTGTATAAAATTTATTTTATCACTCACACAATTTGATTCATGTGTGCTCAGTTTTGTGTTAATATTATGTTGTGTTTGTGCCATCTAGATCATGTGTAAGATTTTTTTATTTTTGTTGTACTAATTTGATTAAATAATTTATATGTAGATATATAGAGACAATACATACACTGCTAGGTTTGGAGTTTCAGATGACAGAAAGAAACTTGTAGAGGAAGTAAAAGAGCTAAGAAGTAAAAATCAAGAAATGGATGTTACAATTAACAAACTACAAGGGGATTTATCTTCCATGCAGGAAGAGATGAATTCTGTGCAAGAGTTTATACGGGGGTTGAGGCGGGAGCAAGGATCGAAGATATGACATACTTCGTGAGTTAGTCTTGTTTTGACTGTGGGTTTGATGTTCTATTTTTATAAGGTACATTGTATGATGTTTGAATTAGATGAAACAACTATGTTTGAATTATGTAGCAACTTTATTTTATTGTTGGCCATGATTTTTTTAAATACATTTGTAGCAATTTTATGGTAATTTGACAATGATATGCATTCTACATTAATGTTTTGTAATGATATATATTGTTACGATTTTGCATGTGGTTATATATTATATTTAATGCTTTCTGTTGTTGATGTTCGGGTTTATTATATTTTATTATGATCTGTGGTAGATGAAGATAAATATAATAGAATCATATTGAATTTTGGTGTACGGTGGCGTAGGGAAGGCGTATGGAACTCGTAAGGAAAATCCGATTTCTGCACTTTAAAAGGAAGAAGGCTAGGCGTAGGGAAGATGTATGGAATTATGCGTAGGGAACGCGTATGGAAATAGGCGTAGGGAATGCGTATGGAAACAGGCGCAGGGAATGCGTATGGAAATAGGCGTAGGTAAGGCGTATGTAATGCGGCGTATGGAAGGCATATGGAATGCGGCGTAGGGAAGGCGTATGGAATGGGGCGTAGGGAAGGCGTATGGAAGGAGGCGTAGGGATTTTTTTGCGATGCATTGTTTTCCTACCTCTTCTTTGGCGTAGGGATGGCGTAGGTAAAATCTTTTCCCTACGCCGCGCCTACGCCAAACTGGCGTAGGGAATCCAAAATTCTTTTGTAGTGTTTATTGATGTTTCTTTGATGATTACAATTGATTGCAGCGGATTACAGCGAACTAAAGTTATGAAATTCGAGTACAACAGCAGTAATGCAGTATGAAATTGAATTTGGCAGAGTCTGGGCGTTGGAGCGTCAAAAGATCCCTTTTTTATAGGCTCTGGGGCTCTATTTATAGGCGTAGGAGGCTGATATTTCGCTCAGATCTCGGGAGACTTCTTCTGGCACGTGAGTGGGCCCACGCGACCGAGCCCATGAAGTTTCGGCTCGATCCGTGATCGATACGAACGAATTTCGTATCGATCAAGATTTCGTCCAATGGAGTCGAAACTTGGTGTGAACATTCTCTAACATGTACGTAAGCTCCTGTGAAAATTTCATAGCATTTGGACTTGTGGATTGCGAGATATGATCGATACGAATTGACATTCTTCGGCAGGCCGTTTAGTTCGAATCGATCCCTTCGACTCGATCGTTGCACGTGATTGGGTGATGACGTGGTGCGCATCCTTCGGATCGATCCACCTTTTGCACCGAGTTGATCGAGTCGTCTCAAGATTCTCGCCTTGTTCGTATCGATGTGATTGCCTTGTTCGAATCGATGTAGAACGACCCTATTCGTATCGATGAAACGAACTCTATTCGTATCGATGGAAACCACGTGGAACATGTTGACTGTATGGCCTTGTTCGTATCGATCAGAGACGACTCCAGTCAATCGATACGAAGTTCAAGTGGCCAAATGTACCCGAACATTGATAGCTCGATCGATACGAATAGCCATGATACGAACGATACGAACAGGGACTTCTCGATGGATACGATGTAACTGGACTTGAAGGATATGAACAAGGGCCTTTTAGGATGGATACGAACTAGACCACCAATGGATATGAATTATGCAATTGATGGATACAAAGCGGAAGGGTCCGAATGGATACGAAGTAGACTCCATATGTTGCTGATCGATTCGAAACTACGCATAGACGATGGATTCGAACAATGCCTTACACCAGATGGATGCAACTACTGTAACCCGATGGATGCGAAATGGAGCTTGCTCATTGATGGGTTCGAAATACGATCGGTTCGAACTAAGGCTTAATGATGGATACTAATGGATGGGTTTTCTTGACTTGCATCGATCATATCTTGAGCATATGAACCCGGATTGACTTGAAAATTAGAACGTTGGCTTTCCTGGCTTCGCTCGTCGTGTCTTGTCAATTGTAGCTTGATCCAGACTCGGACAAAATTCGTCGATATCCATAGTGAGCCTGCGCATAACCGATCTCCAAGACGAACCATCATTGGTTTCTAGTCAAGTTCTTGGTGTCACGGCCTTGCCAAAAGGCGGGATAACACATAGATCCAATCTAAATCATAGAATTACATAGTCATACATGCATAAATGACACTAGCCAATGATTTAATCCATATTACATGTTTTAATTAGGTTGATCTAGGGTTTCTAAATCTGAAATTAACTATGTCTAATTAATTTATAGTATAATTTGACAATCCTAACTTATAATCACCTAATTCAACATATAATCCATCATAGACTAGTGAGAGATCATAACCACTCACCAAACCAATCAAACCAATGAAAATGAGAGCATATCCGATCCAGACAGCCGCAAATTGGATGTAGATGTGATCCAATCAATGAGATCAAGCCTCTCGATGAAGATCTAGCCTCTAATTTGAGATTAGAGATGATTTGAGATGAAATCTATGCAAAGAATGGAGAATTAAATAGGAGGTATGTTTTGAGGCTGATATGAAATAAGAGACAAAGGTTTCAAATGGTCTCTCTCTCCTCATATTTATAGCCAAACCTGATTAGACTAATGGGCTTACTGATTGACCCATTAATCCCCTTTCTAATTCTGGCCAATAGTTTACAAAACTTAAAACTACTATAACTTCTTAAATAATTCGATTTTCCTATATGACCACTCTATGGAATGGGAAACCACCATCCTGAAGCAATAAACTAGGTTAGAATATCTAATTCAGCTTCTATCAAAAGTTATGGTCGAAATAATAT
The DNA here is from genome assembly GCA_030737815.1 of Allium fistulosum. Lineage (NCBI taxonomy): Eukaryota > Viridiplantae > Streptophyta > Magnoliopsida > Asparagales > Amaryllidaceae > Allium > Allium fistulosum. The sequence continues at coordinate 161,086,213 of CM060905.1, forward strand.
CTCCTAGGGCAAAATAGTCACATAGAAATTCAAGAAAATAATGGATGTGTAAAACATCCCTAAGAATCATATTCCAAAATATTAGAATGATACGACTTCAAATGAATTAAATAGAATTATTTTACGTTCTTTTGATACGTAAAATATGGTTCATTACATTCTCACGCCTTTAGAAATTTCACCCCTGAAATAACTAAACAACCATAAGCAACTAAGGTTATCCCGCATACCTACCATCCATTAGAAACCATCTAATAATCCAACTAAGCAGGCAAATCAACAATAACAAGCAAAACCTATCCTAGCACGTAGAATCCTAATGATACAATGGTGCAAGTTGATACAACCTATGGGTCTTACCACTCAAATAGTTCTAGATAGTCCTTCCTCATACTTTCTTCGGTCTCCCGTGTAAAATCGTTATTGCACTTACTCCATTGCACCTTAACTAGCTTAACTATCTTCCTTCTAAGCTGTTTCGTGTCATTCCCAATGACTCGAAGTGGCTTACGAGGTCTAGAAACTTCTAGCACAACCTTTATCTCTTCTAGCTGATCCGGTGCTACCACAATACCCGAGTCATGCACAAATTTCCATAGATAAGAGATATGAAAAACATTGTGTACACTCGCTATCTTCGGAGGTAGGTCCACTCTATAAACGAATTTCCTAATTCTCTTGATAATTTGAAAAGGTCCAACAAATCTAGGTGCTAACTTTTCCTTCCTACCAAATCAAACAACATTATTCAGAGGAGAAATATTAACAAATACCATGTCACCAACTGAGAATTCCAAATCTCTTCTTCTCTTGTCTGCATAGCTCTTTTGATGATCTTGAGCAGCCTTCATTCGTTGCTGAATATCTCTATCTTCTTATAAGTCTCTCTAATCATCTCTGGTCAAAGTGTCAATTTCTCACCTGCTTCCCACCAACATGAAGGCGAATTACAAGGTCATCCATATAATGCTTCATATGGTGCCATGCCAATACTCGACTGATAACTGTTTTTATAGGCAAACTCTACCAGATGCAAGTGATCATCCCAAGACCCTTCAAAATCCGTAATGCATTCTCGAAGAAGATCTTCCAAAATCCGATTTACTCTCTCAGTCTGGCCATCCGTCTATGGGTGATAATTTGTACTTAAGTGCAGCTCGGTTCCCAAAATCTCTTGTAAGCTCTTTCAGAATTCACTAGTAAACAATGGGTCTCCATCGCTTGCAATACTCTTTAGCACACTATGGAATCAAACAATCCACTTAACATATAATTATGCCAACCTGGATGTTATTCTGGTACACTTGACAAGTATGAATCTTGCACTCATGGTAGTCGATCTACCACTACCCAAATACTATCATATCCTACACTAGTCCGTGGCAATCCATCTATATAAGCCATAGATATCTGCTCCCATTTCCATTTGGGAATATCTAGTGGTTGAAGCAACCCACTAGGTTCTTATGCTCAGCCTTCACTAATTGGCAATTCATACACTTCGAGATGAATTTTCCTATAAGATCGATTTCACCCTAAAGGGGGGGTGAAAAGGATGATGCTATCAATTATAAAAATTTGATGCGGAAATATATAAAATAATTGCAGCACTGAAATAGTCAAATAATAGCAGCATAGATAATAGCAGAATATAAAAGCAAAAATAAAACAACACAAATTTACCCAGCTTTGGCAAAATCCTCCCTACGTGCTGCCCCAAGGTTTCTACTAGAAATTAAGTATTCAGACGCTTACACACGTAAACTCGCGACACCCGCTATCAACTAACCTAACTCTACGCTCAAAACCCTGCCACAACTCAACCACTAAGTTGCGAATTCTCGAACTGCACCACCGTAGTTCGTCCCCTAGTCACACGACTAGTAAATTACAAAAGTTTAAAAAGAAATTACAAATTTAAAAACAATTTAAAAAAACCCTAATTTTAAGAAATAAAGGCCCAAAAGAAATAAAGGATGCCGGCTCAAAATAAAATGAAAAAAATTATCTCCATTTTTTTTTATTTCTTCGGCCCTGTTGAAAAAATGGCGGCGTTCTTTTCTTTGCTCCTATTCGTTCCTCTTTAAGAAAGTTAGGGCTTTGGAAATGAAGCCGCTGGTCTATAATAGTTCGGTCGAGTTGAATAATTGTCCTTGCGTTGCTTTCTCGATCGTCTTCTAGCTTAAGCACAGTTGCAGTTGCTTCAATTCATCGAGTTCGATTTGATTGGTATGTGATTTCCTTTTTGCTTTCGTTTATATGCTTGAACTCCATTCAAATTAGGCCGATGATGTTAATGGTTTATATAGGATTCGAATTCCTATAATTTCATTCGAATATATTTACTTGAATTCGTCAATTGATTTTTCTCGACCACTGATTTTTGATTGAATGCTGTTGATGTTCTTTGAATTTTTCAATTCGTATATTTTATGTTTGCTTGGCCACCACGGCTTTGATTTTGAACTTGCTCGATTCCTTGGTTACCACGGCTTTGAATTCTCTGGCATTTAAACTTGACTTTGGTCGTGGTTCCGTTCTTTTCTCTTGTGACAACTTTGATTTCGCCACTTGACATCGTGATAATATTGTTGAGATGAAATTTTGCTTCGAACTTATTATTAATTGGCTTAGACTCATTGACTTTGTTTGAAACTGCTACTTAAACATGCCTTGATTTTCTGAATTGCTTGCATTTGTAGTTGTATTATGACTCAAGTAAATATATGTGAGATTTTATTACACTTGTTCGATTGAAACTGTCCTGTACCATTATGCCTTTGAGCTTCTGATAATTGCTTGAGCTCGAATCACTTGATTTTGTTACTGCAACTTGGTTTATTGTATACTTATATATATGTATGTCCTGACTGCCTTGATTGAGTTCATCCTGGTTTGTTGTCAGTGCATATGTCCTTGGTTCTCTGGTCTCTGTAGCATTGTGTCTTGAGTTGTTGTAGTGTCGCAGTCTGATATGCTAGCTCTTTGATGTGTATCACCATGTGTACACTTGCATACTTTGTTTTGAAGTTGAATCTGGATTGATACACTTGAGTCTGTTTGGTTTGAATCTCTGGTTTTCAATTGAACTTGTTCATTTGGAAATTGTGAGTCTGGCCATATTGTTTCACTTGAATTTGTGTTGCATGTGGTCTTGTTCTCGAGTCATGTATCATGTGTATGTCTGGTTGTCACTGCTGTGTGGTTCGATGCACTTAAGTATGCCTTCATCATTGGTGTTGCTTCATTAGTTCACTATATTTTGGAATTTGTTTGAACTTTGAAAGCTGGTCATTTCTACTTGTATACATACATTTATGTATGTATGTGTGTGTGTGTGTGTTCACCTCAGTTGCACTCCATTGTGCACTGTTTTCATATTGTGTAGTTCTGAACATACACATTTGAGTTTTGTTGCTCTATGTAACTTGCTTGAATTTGTAGCCTTTGGTATTTGACTTCATTTGCTCATTCGAGCCGCTATCTTCATGTTGACTGATAAGTGTATGCACTGAGTTGTTGCTTCAAGAATTGCTGCTTGGTTGCACTGTCCATTTCCTGGCATCACCCTTTGTACATGTTGAAGTCTGGTATGCATTTGTATTGCATTTGAGTTGAATCTGGCTTTTGATTGGGTTTGACCTTGTGCTCACCTGTCCTTGCATTTTTATCCAATGTATATTGGTGTGCACGGCCTTGTGGCATGTACAGTGATACACTGTACATGTCACAAGCTGTTCGTGTATGATGAATTCAAAATGATGACGAACAACCCAAATAACCGAGGCAAACAATATTTTCAAAAATACACATTTTATTTTACAATGTAAAAATATTTCTTTTTCAATTTTACTACGTCAGTGTGTATTTTGCAGATAACTCAGATGCTGGATTCAAGCTGGAATAAAGTTGACGATAAATACGAGTGAATGAGTGAAATGTAGTGAGGTGCAAATGTATAGTGAAAAATTGTATTATAATTTGAAATTGTATTGTAATGGAAATCTGTGTATATATATAGTGAGAGTACAAATTTGTACTATTTAAAATTGTAATAAAATATTTATTTGAATAAAATATCTATTTGAATTTAAATTCCGTGTTATTTATCTTATTCAGCAAATATTTATTTAATTATGTGAAAATAAAATAGTACATTAACAAATACGTTTAAATGAATATATATATATATATATATGTTTATTATCATCAAACAGAAATCATATATTAGCATATTCAACAATCTCCCCCTTTTGATGATAACAAACATATATTTAAGATTTTGAATTTATTAATTGTATTTGATCATTCAATTTGCTCTCCCTATTTGAATTCTCCCTCTCTACAACAAAGCTCCCCCTTCATATATGCGTGAAAATAAATAAAAATATGCCAATGAACCTAGATGCAAATAGAAAATAGAAAATAAAATATTTGACCTTTATTTGCCAAAATCTTAACTTTTCTCTCTCCCTTTTGTTATCAGCAAAAGAGTAATAGTGTTAGAAAAATAGAGATAAAGTAATAGACATTAATACAATATTAAAACTAAATCGAGTATAAATATTAAATTTCAAATCAAACAAAAATCATAAATACTCTATTAGGCACATATTCCACTTTAAATGATAGGGATAAAACCATATAGTTGTGTCTATTGTGGTAAATTTATATCAGGAATTTGAATATCTACTAACCATGCATAACCGTTAGGACTATTAAATGAGATTAGTACTATTCCTAATTTTTGAAAAAAATGAATTTCAAGCATCTTCTAACCACACATAACCGTGAGGACTTTTAAATGGGATTAGAATAAACTTGTCTATTTAATAACCAATTTTGATATGTGTTCCATACATGCATAACCGTGAGGATTTTTAAATGAGCATGAAAACACATATACAAATATTCCAAGTAATTCACCCATGCATAACCATGAGGTCTTTTAAATGAGAGAGAATACATTGGATGTTTTTATTGCTAAAAATATAATAAAATGAAAAACGAATAATTTCCCGTTTAAAAATACCACATATTGACATACTATATTGGATTTTGATGAGTGATGGTCGTTAGAAAGATGATAGAAATGGAGATGGTCATGGAATTTTTACCCATCAAAAGTTATTATAAATCTTTTTTAAATTTCTAAAGAAATTTACTAAATATACCGTCTTAAGTTATAATATATGATTAAATCAACATTCATCACTTTTTCAATCACTATTTATCTTTTCGATAATCAGTAGGGAGTCAGATTAGTTAATGTAGTCATTTAAGATCAAATCCAAAAATAATTATAAAATCAAATTTTCTAAAATGACTAATCTGAAACAAGGTCAAAAAAAATTATTTTCTGGAAGGGACTTTATAAGAAAAATGTCTGCTAATTGAAAATTATTTGAAATGAAACATATGCAGATATTTTTTTGAAAATGTGATGCAGCTAATGAATGTCTCTACATAAGATACTTCCACTAGTAATTTTTCTATCAACTAGATTACCAGTGTAATCTGCATCTGAATTTCTTGTTGACTCAAATTTATCATTAGATATCATAGACCAGATCATGAAGTTGCAACAAATTCCTTAAAATCCTTTTTATAGCTTTTAAATGAAATTCTTTTGAATTTGAATTGAAACCATGCAAACAAACAAATAGTGAACATAATATCAACAGTAACATAACCAAATATATCCATGAATATCTTGAGTAATCATCAATCAATAAAATACCATCGTTAGTCCAAGTAAATCTATATGAAATAGTTCAAAGATGATTGGTCAACATTTTTAAAATCAAAATCAACATTTATTTCATTATCACATAACTGGTTGATTTAATTCAGATTATGGTGCAGATTTTCACATTTAATAAATCATTCAAGATGAATATATCGTTACATGTTTTACCTTTACCGATAATATTTCATTGTGACCATTGTGATTCTACCACCTTTATACTAGGCTAAGGAACTTTGATTTTTGCCTATTGTGTGCCTGGAACAGCCAGAATCCAGGTAACACTATTGTTATTCCTTAGCCCGCCACCATATTTACACGAGAAAAGATTTTTGTGACCTATTTGTTTTTATAGGTCCATGATTGTTAGTGGCAACAGATTTTGAAAATTTTGTTTGTGTAGACCCAAAACTATTTATATATGTTCCTTTCGGCACCAAGATTTGTTTGACTTTGAGGAATTTTGTGTTCGTGCCTTTCGGAACCCAAACTGGAATTATTTCCACGTGTTCGGGTCTATACCAACAATTGTTTTGATTATGTCCAATTTTTCTACAAATTATGCACTCGGATTTGACTTGATTAATTTTGCTTCTAACACGTTCAGATTGATTATATCCAAGTCCTTGTCTAACAGGATTGATAGTTTGTTTCCCTAGTAGCATATTTAATGATCTTTCACTTTTTGAAAATTTTCCTAAAGTCGTAGACAGTTGTTGGACTTGTGTTTTGAGAGATTCATTTTCATTCAATAATTGTGTGCAATTTTTAATAGAATTTTCTCTCCTCGTGTTTTCACTTTCTTTAAAAATCAGAATTTCATTTTCAAGTGATTTAATTTTAATTTCTGATTTTTTAATTTCTTCTTCGAATGTTGGACACTTTTCACACTTAGGGCACTTGGTTTGATATTTTTTAACTAATTGATCAAGCTGTTTATTTAAATCTATCAAAGTATCTCTTTGTGATTCAATTTTAGCGTATTTCTCCCTAAGTCGTTCAAAACAGCCATTTACTTCATGGAAATATAAGTAATTCTGAGTGAGTAAGTTTTGATACCTCACTTGGCTCGTCATCATCACTCTCAGTTATATCACCTCGAAGGCACATATTTGCTTTTTCGCTCTCACTTCCAGTGCTTTTATCATCTTCATCGGTTTCATCCCAAGTGGCTGCATAAATTCTCCTTTTCTGTTTCTTTCCATGGCTGAATCGATTCTATGGACAATTGGGCTTGATATGACCGGGTTTGTTGCACTTGTGGCAAATAATCTCTTGCTCGTCTGAGTTGTCTAGTGCTTTGGCTATTCAGCTTTTCAATTTTTGATTTAGAGCTGGATTTCCGTACTTGTGATTCCATCTTTTGAATTTCTTTATTAATAGTGCCAGCTCAGCTGCTCCATCATCATCATCATCATTTTCACTTTTGGTTATTCCTTTAAGAGCAATCGATTTCTTTCGAGTATCACCTCCTTCACGCTCTTCCTTGAATTTCATTTCTAGCTCATAAATGGTGAGATTTCCAATAAGCTCTTCAACTTTGATTTGTTTCAAATCCTTTGATTCTTGAATGGCTGTGACTTTTGCTTCAAAATTCCGTGGAAGGACTTTGAGGATTTTTCGGACTATTTCCAACTTTGTGTATGATTTTCCGAGTGCTTTTGATTTGTATACGAGATTGGAGAGTCGTCCATACATCTCTTTGACATTTTCATCCTTGGCCATTGTGAAGTTCTCGTATTTGCTACTAAGCATGGCAAGGCGAGATTCTTTGACTTGAGAGGTTCCTTCGTGAGTCACTTCGAGTGTGTGTCATATTTCCTGCGCAGTTAGACAATGTGAGACACGATTAAATTCAATTTGATCCAACGAACAAATAATATAATTCATAGCTTTAGCATTAGCATTCTGTAGTTTATTTTCAAGGTCTGTCCATTGATCCATTGGTTTATCTATTTCCTGATTATCTACTATTATAGTTAGTGTCATATATCCCGTCTCAATAATATTCCAAGCATTAATGGTTTTCAGAAAACATTTCATCCTATTTTTCCAGTAAGCATATTCACCATTGAACATTGGTGGTCTAACTATGGACCGACCCTCAGCAAAAGCAGTATTAAAAGAAGCCATTTAAAAAAAATTAAAACAAAAAATTGGTTTTTGAAAAATCAAATTTTTAAAACAAAAATTGACTTCTGTTCCTAGCTCTGATACCACTTGTAGGCTCGATTTCACCCTAGAGGAGGGGGGTGAATAGGGTGATACTATCAACTATAAAAATTTGATGCAGAAATATATAAAATAATTGCAGCACTAATAAAAGTCAAATAATAGCAGCATAGATAATAGCAGAATATAAAAAGCAGAAATAGAACAACGCAGATTTACCCAGCTTCGGCAAAACCTAGCCTATGGGCTGCCCCCAAGGTTTCTACTAGAAATTAAGTAGTCAGACGCTTACACACGTAAACTCGCTACATCCGCTATCGACTAACCTAACTCTACGCTCAAAACCCTGCCATAACTCAGCCACTGAGTTGCAAATTCTCAAATTACACCACCGTAATTCGTCCCCTAGTCACACGACTAGTAAATTACAAAAGTTCAAAAAGAAATTACAAATTTAAAAACAATTTAAAAAACCCTAATTTTAAGAAATAAAGGCCCAAAAGAAATATAGGATGCCGGCCCAAAATAAAATGATAAAAATTATCCCTTTTTTTTTATTCCTTCGGCCTTGTTGAAAAAATGGCTGTGTTCTTTTCTTTGCTCCTCTTTGTTCCTTTAAGAAAGTAAAAGCTTTGGAAATGAAGCCACTGCTCTATAATAGTTCGGTCAAGTTGAATAATTATCCTTGCGTTGCTTTCTCGATCGTCTTCTAGCTTAAGCACAGTTGCAGTTGCAGTTGCATTCGTCGAGTTCTATTTGATTAGTATGTGATTTCCTTTTTGCTTTCGTTTATATGCTTGAACTCTATTCAATTTAGGCCGATGATGTTAATGGTTTATATAAGATTCGAATTCCTATAATTTCGTTCGAATATATTTACTTGAATTCGTCAATTGATTTTTCTCGACCACTGATTTTTTATTGAATGCTATTGATGTTCTTTGACTTTTTTAATTCGTATATTTTATGTTTGCTTGGTCACCACTGCTTTAATTTTGAACTTGCTCGATTCCTTGGTTACCACGTCTTTGAATTCTCTGGCATTTAAACTTGACTTTGGTCATGGTTCCGTTCTTTTCTCTTGTGACAACTTTGATTTTGGCACTTGACATTGTGATAATATTGTTGAGATGAAATTTTGCTTAGAACTTATTATTAATTGGCTTAGACTCATTGACTTTGTTTGAAACTGCTACTTAAACATGCCTTGATTTTCTGAATTGCTTGCATTTGTAGTTGTATTGTGACTTAAGTAAATATATGTGACATTTGATTACACATGTTTGATTAAAACTGTCTTGTACCATTATTTTTTGAGCTTCTGATAATTGCTTGAGCTCGAATCACTTGATTTTGTTACTACAACTTGGTTTATTTTATACATGTATATAAGTATGTCCGGACTGTCTTGATTGAGTTCATCATGGTTTGTTGTCAGTGCATATGTCCTTGGTTCTCTGGTCTCTGTAGCATTGTGTCTTGAGTTGCTGTAGTGTTGCAGTCTGATATGCTAGCTCTTTGATGTGTATCACCATGTGTACACTTGCATACTTTGTTTTGAAGTTGAATCTGGATTGATACACTTGAGTCTGTCTGGTCTGAATCTCTGGTTTTCAATTGAACATGTTCATTTGGAAATTGTGAGTCTGGCCATATTGTTTCACTTGAATTTGTGTTGCATGTGGTCTTGTTCTCGAGTCATGTATCATGTGTATTTCTGGTTGTCACTATTGTGTGATTCGATGCACTTGAGTATGCCTTCATCATTATTGTTACTTCATTAGTTCACTATATTTTGGAATTTGTCTGAAATTTGAAAGCTGGTCATTTCTACTTGTATACATACATTTATGTATGTATTTATGTGTGTGTTCACCTCAGTTGCACTCCATTGTTCACTGTTTTCATATTATGTAGTTCCGAATATACACAGTTGAGTTTTGTTGCACTATGTAACTTGCTTGAATTTGTAGCCTTTGGTATTTGACTTCATTTGCTCATTCGAGTTGTTGTCTTCATGTTGACTAATAAGTGTATGCACTATGTTGTTACTTTGAGAATTGCTGCTTGGTTGCACTGTCCATTTCCTGGCATCACCCTTTATACATGTTGAAGTCTGGTTTGCATTTGTGTTCATCATGTAGTTTGATCTTTACTGCACTGATTTTGTACATTTTGTACTTGAGCACTTGTTAGCATGGTCTGGTTTTTGGCTTCTTTTTATACTCGACAATTTTGTAATGTATTTGTATTGCACCTGAGTTGAACCTAGCTTTGGCTCGGGTTTGACCTTGTGCTCATGTCGTGACTTTATTTGTATTGCACTTGAGTTGAATCTGCCTTTTGATTGGGTTTGACTTTGTTCTCACCTGTCCCTGCAATTTTATCAAGTGTATATCGGTGTGGACGGCCTTGTGGCATATACAGTGTAATACATGTCACAAGCTGTTCGTGTATGATGAATTCAAAATGATGATGAACAACCAAAATAACTGAGGCAAACAATATTTTCAACAATACACATTTTATTTTACACTTTAAAAATATTTCTTTTTCAATTTTACTGCGTCAGTGTGTATTTTGCAGATAACTCAAATGCTGGATTCAAGCTGGAATAGAGTTGAAGATAAATACGAGTGAATGAGTGAAATGTAGTGAGGTGCAAATGTATAGTGAAAAATTGTATTATAATTTGAAATTGTATTGTAATGGAAATTTGTGTATATATATAGCGTTAATCGGCTAATTTTCTATCGATTAGAAAATAGTCAAAAAAAATTGAAATAAATTTACCGCAAGCGCACGTCGTACTATTGAAGTACGTGGCGAGTACGGGTCGATCCGTAGGGAATTTTTAAGATTTTAAACTTACTATTCAATCAAATTAGACCAAAATGAGAGAAACTTGTTTTTAACTATTTGTGAACAAAGAGAAGCTAAAACTAAAATAAAAATAAGATTAAAAACTATGAAATTAGAGAACAACTTAAGGGTCAATCCACTCTCATATTTTTGTAAATCAATCAAACAAATAATCTATGATCTCAAGTTTTGATATTAAATGAACTTATTGTAGTATTTATCATAAGTGTGTTAATTCTCCTGAAAATGAAGCAAAGCAAAAACTAATTTTAAGTATAATCTATTTACTATTGTGATTAGTAATATAGATCATCAATTATTATTTTTTCACATTCATTTCAAAATCAAAAATCAATTAGCAAATCATGATGTAACTTGTGTTTATATTGAATAGGAATAGCTCATTTGCAAATGCAACATAAGCTATCAAACCCACTTGTATAAACTTACATCAATATCTACTTTCATGAAGCACAACTACAAGAGATCATAAATCATAGAATTGTTGAATTTACATAATACTTGAGAACTTCATTACCCCTTAGTTGAGGGGTTTAGCTACTCATTTGTGGCATTGAAGCAACACAAGTAAATTTCAACATTAAAAAGAGAAGAAAATATAAAATAAGCAAAGAAGAGAATGTAATTAAACTACTTACAACAAAAGGAATTAAGCTACACTACTTGCATGAATGTAAAACTAATCTACTAAGAAAGAAAAGGAAAGAGCATAAATAAAAGCATGAAAAGTAAATAAAAGCATGTAAATAAGAGAAGAGAAAGAGGCTAAGAAGCCATTTTTATTTTATGAAACATTGCTTACAATTTTGCACTCTAATTTTCTAAGTAATATGAAAAGTAGTAGATGTTACATGAACATAATGGGTTATTTATACAAGCATGAAACCCTAATCCATAATTTGGGGAATGCCCAAACAACCCTTGAGAAAGTGTGGAGGCCAAGTAATCATTAGCTTGTAATAATCATCATTTAAGTTACATGAAGCAATTAATTCCATAAGCATGTGCATTAGCCTCTAATTTGTACATTAAGGTAGGTGGGTAGGTGGGGTCCTCCATGTTCTTCACTTTGAATTATTTTCCATCTTCATTCCTTTGTATTCATTTTGTGCCTGCATGTGTCTTCATGAAACCACTTATATTTGAGATCAAATTCCTACACAAATATATATAAATTTCCAATTAATTTTTCTCAAAGAAGTATATGCACACAAATGACTGTTTTGCCCCTATATGAAGATGGATATGTGACAATTTGGAATTAATATGGATTTTGGTTAAAACAAGTTAAAATACCCAATATGATGATTTATTTAATTTAAATAGAATAAATATGGTGGTAAAAATATACACATTTACGTGCACATTAAATACCCCCACACTTATCTTTTTATTCGTCCTTGAATAAAGGAAAACTAAGATAAATCCGTTTTTGTATGGAGCATGAGTGCATTGAGCGTATGCAACAAGCCGTTAAACCTCTGGGTGTCCCTAGTAGGACGAGTGTTGTCTCGTGAGGGTTTTCAGCGGATACTACCCACAAAATCCAGATGCAAAGTGAAAATATTTACAAAATGCAAGATTTATTTACAATGGGATGAATGCATGTTCTTGAAAATATTTACAAATGAAGGATTTACTTTAAATCGACACAAATAAGTTAAATATAAGTTTTGGTCCTTATCTTGAAAATTTAAGTCATTTACTTGTCAAAATTTCCAACAAAAAATCAAGTTATCATAGCAAATAGACTATAGTTTAACCATTGTTTTGGTTGATAACACAGTGTAATTATGAAATGAATCCTTTGTTGATTATCAAAGTTTATCAAAGTGGTCTATTCGTTTCTTTCCAATAACAAGTCAAATCAAATTAGTCAAAAATCACTACACCAAAACAGTCATTTGGCAACACTTTTTTTTTCATTTGGCGACACTTATATGGATTGCATTTTAGTCTCGCTAATAAGTGTTGCTATCCAATATAAGTGTTACTGAAAATATAAATTTACACTTTTAAATACGGCGACACTTATTTTCGTTGTAAGCCTTGGTTTAATTGGAGTTAATTGAAATATACTAGGGCAAAATTGTAATTGAATAACATATCACGCTAACCCTAGCCACGCACTATATCCCCTTTCATCACTCTCTCCTATCCCCAAATAAAAATAAAATCCCTAAAAATAACTTAATCCACAGCATCCCTAACTTTCATTCTATCCTTTCCTCCTAAATTCCACCCTCGCTTCATCACTGACCAAATTAGCAACTAAGTCCGATGCCAGAGTCAGACGACGAGTAAGCATCGCCAGATCCAGCTCCTTCTCTCCTGGACGCAATCGACTGCAAACACAACTTTGTCTGAGTTCAGATCCGCACTAGAGTAGCAGTCGGTTTCGAGCATCTCAAATCTCAAACAACATCAAGTAAGCAGATCAAGAATTCGCAAGCAAGGCGTGATTCACTTTCTACATTCAGAAACTTCGGCGACGTCGCAGGTACTTCCAAGCGAGGTGAAGTGGTCATCGGCAGCAGCAAATATTTCCAAGAATCGCTCTTCAGATCTCGAGTTTATCAAAAATGAACCTAGTCGACAGTTTAAATCTAGGCATGTAGAGGAATCAAACTTCACGAAACTAATGCAGCGAGCTCCATCTCCAGATTAGACTTCGACGACAGTGGACGATTTTTCTGGGAGCGCTGAATCACGGTAAATTGAGACCAAAGCTAAAAAAAATTCGATTTTGACAGCTCAGCATACTTATCCTAGTGCTGCTGTTGATACTCCATCTTTAGCAGTGCCAATAAACAAAGGAAAATGGACCTCTTTGTCTACTTCTCTTCCGAGAAATGTGTGTGCGTATGCGCCCCGTTCTTCTGATATGGTGGAAATTGACAAGGTCATGGTGCCTCCGGCAGAGGTGATTCAAGCAAGCATTGATTATTGGTCTGACTACTTGATATGGTAAACAATTGGCCTTCTTGTCTTGGTGTGGATAGTTTTTCTAGTTTGCATATTGCTTAGGTAATCTGGTCTTCAAAAAGATGATAAATTCAACTCATTGTTAGTCTTCATCTACTAACAACTTCTCTTCTATTATGATTATACACAGAATTACACAACAACTTGTTCAAGTTGGTACTGGTTGTTGAATGCACTACAGGTAAATCTATTTTACTCTGGCAACTTATGAAGTTTCCAGTTCTATCTCTGAATTCTGTTTTAGATTTCAGTTGCTGTAGGAGTGAGTGGTTTATAAGAAGTGAATTTATATACTGGTAAAGTATTAGCCCTTCTGAGACATTTGATTTTTATATGATTTTTGTTATTTTTTTAATAAATGATTCTGTTATGGCATGTTGATTATGGACTAGCATAAATTGGCAAGTTTTTGTAGAATAATGATATACATGTTGTTGCTAGAGCTTTGTTTGATGTTTGAAGTGTTAATTGTGACATTGAAAATTATTGTGATCCCATGAGTAAAACCTAGTCGGTTTCAGATTTTATTTAATCAACTTAGCTACAAGCAACAAGTTTTTATTTATGGATGAAGTAATATCAGTATCTCATATACACTGCTCATTCATGACACCTCTGGGAAAAGAAGTTACTTTATATGCTTAGCATATATTGTAGGCCATAAAGCATTTAACTTTTATAATTCTCCATGGCCGAACTGATAACTATGTTCCAAAAATAATGCACATGAATATAAACAATATTGCAATACCTTTCTTAGCTTAAGAATTTATTCTAAATTATTTATTTTGATCAATATGAGTTTACCTCTACTTTAGCTTATCAAATGCACTCTTATTAATATGCAACTTGAAACTTTATAATTTCATTTTTATTTTTGTTGCATACTTTCCTGTTTCTTCATATATAAAGGTAAACTATTCTAATCTAACCATTTTTTTTTGTTAAGTTTGAGTGTATAATTTACCTCTTATTTTCTAGTTGATATATAAGTAACTAGTTGATATGTTAGGAAATTGGACTGTTCATACTGGCTTTTGGAAATCATTTACCCAGCTCAAAATGCCAAGATAGTTCATGCAACAAGATACAACTTCTAATTTAGTTCGAACTAGTTGAGCCGGGACGCAGTTTGAGCCCAGTTACATTATTAATTATCAATTTAATTTAATGTTCAATTTAATTTTTATAAAGAAACTGCAAATTCAATTTAACGTGATATTAAATGCAGGCATTTCTTGAGGAAGCGGAAAAAAAGAGGAAGTTGGATGATAGTTCTAAGGGTGGAATCGAAGATCTTGAAGATGACCCAATTGCGGAATTTTTTGGTTCCGACACGAAGAAATTAAAATTATTTTCGAGCAATTACTTCTACTTCTTCTATAAAACAAGTGAAGATGGCTCGAGCTGTAAAAGCTGTAACTGAAAAGAAGCAAGCCGTGGATTTGTCTATTTGAAAATTGGAGATAGAAAGGCAAATAGCTAATCATGTTAATAATGCCATCACTTCAATTACTTCAACTTTTATGAAATTTATGCCTAGTTAATTATGTATTGTACTTGTTATGAAGTAGTTGACATTGTTATGAAGTAGTTGACTATGAAATTTATGTTATTTGATTATGAATATTGTAAATTTTGGGTTCCTATTGCATGTAGTATAATAATGCATATCATGTTAGTTATTAATTGTTTATTAATGTAAAAATAATTGACTATATTGAGAATGAAAATATTTCAGCGTTATAAGCGTTGGCAATTAAAATTTACCAATGCTTATAAGCGTCAGCATAGAAAATTAAACAATGTTGGATGGTTAATACACCGACGTTTATAAGCGTTGCTAAATAATATACACCAACGTTTATAAGCGTTGCTAAATAATATACACCAACGTTTATAAGCGTTGGCGAATACAACCTTCCAACGCTTATTAGCGTTGGGAAACTAAACTCCCCAACGCTTATAAGCGTTGGCAATAAATTGTGACGCCCCTATAGCGACGCTAATAAGCGTTGCTGAAACTGTTTGCGACAGTTATACTCATTGGGAATCACCTGTTTTGGTGTAGTGAATGGTGCTAGGATTTCAATTGCTTACTCTCTCTTGTATTTTTGAAAATTTTATTGATATTTACAATATTTATATGCCTAACTCAGGTAAAATGAGGCCAAATATATTACCCATGCACTACCTTGTGGACTGATGTGAGGGGAATACAGAGCGTGACGAGTGAACACAAAAGTGTGAACACTTATCGACTGTAGGAGTTATTAAAAAGAATTTTTATATTCGTACACCTAACTCGGATAAACTGAGGCCAGATATACCGATCATGCACTGCCTTTCGGGCTTACGTGAGAAGGATACAGAGCATGGCGAGTGAACACACGAGTGCGAACACATGAATCTAGGTGTTAAAAATATATACATATATACAAAAGTTTTTTTTTAATATATATTTTTTTAGAAAGAGAAAATTTTGCAAAATCATCTTAGCACCATTTAACTTGGAAGATAAAATTGTTATATCCTTTACTTTAAATTTATCACTTTTTTAAACAAAGATTTTCAATTAGAACATACTTCATAATTAACACATATGAACCTTCATATATACTAGTTAAACCATTGTTATTTGTAATCAAACTTCATTTTTATTTTTGTTAAGACAAATAAATTGTAATAAAATATTTGTTTGAATAAAATATCTGTTTGAATTTAAATTCTGTGTTATTTATCTTGTTCAGCAAATATTTATTTAATTATGTGAAAATAAAATAGTACATTAACAAATACATTTAGATGAATATATATATATATATATGTATATGTATATATATATGTTTATTATCATCAAACAAAAATCATATACTAGCATATTCAACATTTCCAACATTTCCAACATCCTTTTCATACCTTCCCAGTAGTAAGTCCTCTTCATTTCTCTATGCATCTTGTTACCACAAGGATGAATGGTTAATCTGGAATTATGGCATTCTCTTAGTACTTCATCTCATAATCCATCAACATCTGGAACAACTAGTCCCTTATCTTTAAGAAGTCAACCATCTCAATCAATCTCGTACTATCTCAAATCTTCAGATTCTACTCCCATTCAATCTTTTCCATGATCTTTACTAGCTTAGCTTCTTGCTTCTAACTAGTACCAATCCTTTCAATGAGAGTATGGCTGATCGTTAAACTTGATAGCATCTCAGGCTCGAGCCCATAACGTGGCCTGAAATCAAATCCAGCTATATACTCCATATGTTTCCATTCCAAAAACATAGCTCCCAATTCAGCATGTCTTCTGCTCAATGCATTTGTCACTGCATTACCTTTCCCTGGAGTATAGAAAATATCAAAGCCATAAGAAGCTAGGAACTCCAACCATCGTTGCTGCTGAAGGTTAAGATCCTTTTGAGAGAAAAGATACTTCAAGGATTTATGGTCTATGAACAGCTCAAATCTTTCTCCCAACAAATAGTGCCTCCACATCTTCAAAGCAAATACAATCGCCGCTAGCTCCAAGTCATGAGTTGGGTAATTCCTTTCATGCGATTTCAACTGTAGACTAGCATAACCGACAACTCCCCCTTTCTGCATCATCACAGCTCCAAGACCAGTACCACAAGCATCGGTGTATACTATCATCTCTCCATTCCCACCCGGGATAACCGATACAGGTGGACTCGTCAACCTTTCCTTCAAAGTTACAAATGCATGCTCACATCTTGCATCCCAAGTGAAAGTATGATTCTTCTTGGTCAAGTTGGTCAACGGTGCTGCAATCTTTGATAAGTCCTTTATGAAGCGCCTATAATATCCTGCCAATGCAAGGAAACTTCTCACATCCATAGCATTCTTGGGTTGATTCCAATTCTGGACCGTTACCACCTTTGCGGGATCCACCGCAACTCCTTGTCCTGACACGACATGTCCTAAGAATCTCACTTCTTTTTTTAGAAGTGACACTTAGAGAACTTAGCTCTCAACTTGTGCCTCCTTAAAATATCAAGCACAATCCTCAAGTGTATCTTGTGCTCTTCCTCGGTTTTGGAGAAAATCAAAATGTCATCCACGATCACAAGTACGAACTTGTTCAACTAATCTCTAAAGACTCTATTCGTAAGATTCACAAAGTATGCCGGAGTGTTGGTCAATACAAAAGGCATCACCAACCACTCGTAGAAACCTGACGGTGTCCGAAATGCAGTAATAGGCACACTTTCTTTAGCTACCCTCAATTGGTGAAATCCTGTTGCAAAATCCATCCGAGAAAACACCTTTGCACCATGCAGCTGATCAAATAGGTCATCAATCCATGGAAGTGGATACTTATTCTTCTTTGTAACCTTGTTCAGCTCACAATAATCCATGTATAGCCTCAGAGAACCATCCGCCTTCATTGCGAATACAACAGGTGCAACATATTCGGATATGCTTCTCTGAATGAATCCTTTCTTCAGCCGATCATCCACTTGCACCTCTAACTCTTTCTACTCTCTAGGTGCCATAGACCTCAAAGGCATAACTATGGGTCTGGGTTCATCCACTAAGTCGATCTCCCTATGCGACGGTAATCCTATCACTTCCTCAAAGACATCAGGGTACTCTCTAGCGATTGGCATAGATGACAGTCGTTGCTATGGAATCTCAAGCGAATAAAGAAAGCTGACTAATACCCCATCCTCTGGTAAGCAGCGTATCACTACCGTTCGCCCTTCCATATTCCCAATTGTCACCTCTAACTTCTCGCAATCTACTATAGCCGCATATCTCTTAAGCCAGTCCATTTCAAAAATAATTCTGAACCCAGCAAAATTATGAACAAAGAAACCACAAACAAAAGAACATCCATGACTCGATAATACTAAACCACGACAATTCATAGACATACTAATAGATCCTCTGACAAGGTTCATCACAATCAAAAGTCGGCCTACTATCTCGGGTACTAAACCTAGTCTACATACTAAGTCACCACAGATGAAAGAATGCGAAGCTCTAGTATAAAAAAGTACTCTAACAGAAACATCCCGGACGAAAAGCATACCTTGCACCACGACTCCTTTCCCTTTATCCTTAGTAGTAGGAGCACAAGATGAAGTTAGAACAACATTTAAAGCATACGCCTTCACAGTTTGCTTATCCTTAGGCGGTTCTAGACAATTTCTCTTCATATGCCCAGGCTTATTGCAGTTGAAGCACTTTTTAATAGCCTTGAATTCCTTAATATAGTAGCCCTTTTCCTTGCAAACATGGCAAACAATTTCACTCCTATTCTTTTTCTGACCCCCTTTTCCTTGTTGTTGCTGCTTCCTTTTTCCATCCCACTTCTTACCTCCACCGCCCTGTTGTGGTTTTGGTTCCTCCTTCTCAGCAACAGCCATAATAGCAGTTTTATTCTTTAGGTACAAACTCTCATGTCTAAGGGCTTTCTCAACAAGCTTCTCAAAAGACATCTCGATGCGGTCCACTAGCTTCTCTCCCAAGTGGTCATCCAATCCAGTAATAAATTTCTCATTCTTCTTCAAAGGTATATCAATAAAAGACATCCCATACCTCGACAAAGCATCAAACTCCGCCACATACTCAGAAACAGACATTTCTCCTTACTTCAACTCAGCAAACTTCTTGAAGAGCACTGATTTCTAAGCCGTTGGAATAAACTTCTCTTAAAATCTAGCTTTGAACTGATCCCAAGAAATTTGATCTTCCAAAGTAGTAATGGTAACAGCATTCCACCGATTCATTGCTCGGCCTTGTATTTGTCTTGAAGCAATTTTCCATTTCATCGCATCTTCCACTTCCATATCTTTGAAGATACGCTCACAAGTATCCATCCAATCTTGCACTTCAATAGCTGATTCTGTCCCCAAGAATGGCTTCCCTCCTAGAGTAGAATAACCCTTACAAAGCTTGGTGAAGTCGACTCTAGGCACTTGCACAGGAACACCACCTTCTAAAACCACACTAGGAGTAGTTTGGGCTTTCCTCATCGGCGAAGACATCATTGCATCGAACATGGCTTGAAAATCATGTGTAGTAGCTCCCGATCCTTCTCCCTCCTCCAATCCTGAAGCAGAGTTATTCCTAACAGCGGTTCTTGTGTTTCGATTCATTCTTATCTATAATAAGACTGATTAGCCTCATTCAAGAAAAGCTATAATGATAATCAAGTGCATAATATATATACTATATAATAATATTTTATAACCTACTATCTTCATTAACAAGTATGCTCCCTCTTTTAGCGTATACTCTCGAATTGCTTCGGTTAACTGGTAACCAAAGCTCTGATACCAAATGTGACGATCGACCCGTACCACCCACACCAAATAACCTAAAAGAGCGCTATAAACGTGCCAGGCTGATATGGGACGATCATCAAGGTTAAAAATTTAAAGTAGAAAACCTATTACATATCTCAGAGCGCATGGATAAAATATAATATAAAAATATACAACAGAAATATAGTGAGCCATAACAAATGAAAGATAACATCTCTATTAGAACGTCATGAGTTATGGTAAAAATATTATAATATCTCAGTACAACATTTCCTTAATACATCCCTCAGAGTATATAACAACAAACGGTGGAAACTAGAAATTTAGAGTAATACACCATAGATCCTTTAAGCTCATCTTTGTACATCAATTGCGACTCCCAAACCTGTCATCTAGTCTACTCATTTAAGAGTACCCAGGATGATAAGAGGAAACATAAAACCTTAGGTCAGACAACAGTCTGGTGTGAGCGGTAAATGACTATCAAAAGCTATACTGGAAAATATGGTACTAGACTGGCACATAAAACCATACCTGACATGTACCTGCAATCATAGAGTTAGCACATAAAAATAAGTTATAATATGCCACTTAGACATAGGATACTATAACAGAATAGGATAGAAGAATCTAAGCAGCCTCCCTCATTGGCCCTATTCCGAACCCCTTCTCCAACATTCCAATAAATGATAGCATACCCAAAGGCAGACATAGTAATCATAGCACCATAGAATCCAAAACCTAGTTATCATCTTCTAAAGCCTTGAACATATGATAACTTGTATAGCCTCGTCCTCGCTTTGCTAGGGTCTAAGTGAAATCCCGGTTCTCGATTATGTTCCCCCATACTTTCAGGTTTGAAACCACATACGGTTGTCTCTTACAGTACCAAAGTATCGTCTGACACTAGACCCTCTCACAACAGTCCAGGATACATAACTGGCATTACTAACCCTCAAGTGCCCCCACATATAGTATCCCTGGTTGACCACAACCAGAACACTCTAAGTTATCAACGATTCCTTGGCACTCCCAAATCTACTAAGCTTTCATAATTCCAATCCATTTTCAAGCACGAGTCCTACCAGACAACCCAGTCCATTATACCACAGCCTTAGTCCATCCTGAGCTATCTATTAACTCCTTCGATCCTACTCCTTATTCGAGACCCTGATCGAAGAGCCGAAACTATATCAAGCTATAACTTCCAAACCGTAGAAGCAATCAACGAGCCACAACTTCCAACATGATCCATAACCATCCCAGAGTCTTCCCTCTAGATCTCATCAACTTTGGAGCCAATAATTTGGATCGGTACCGATCTAATTAGATCGGATCGGTACCGATTAGAATACCAAGCCAATTTAGGCTCCCTCTCACTTTTAGCCTCTAATGCATTTCCTCTAGATGCCATAGACCCCTTCCTTTCCTCTTAACCTCTTGGTCCTTCCATTTATGCTTCATAGCCGATCTAATATAGATGATCCATAAAATCTTCAGTACTTAGCCTATCCTCCGATCCAACTTCATAGAGCATCACTGGATCCCATGATTTACAATCCCCCTGGATCTCACGTCAATTGGTGCACAAATTTCGGATCGATATCGATCCAAATAATTTGCTCCAATCTTCGTGAAATTTTCAGGGCATCTTCCTTGCATGCTCTAGAGCCTATCCTCCAACTTTCGTATGATTCTGATGAACTTTACTCTTGATATGCTCCGATCACCAATCTAAGTTTTAAAAATGCACAACACTAGCAAACGAATCAAGCATAGCAAGCAATTCAATCACAATAATGAATCAAACATAGCAAATCATTCATTTTACATTTAATCATAAACATTCAAGTCATCCAATTCAATCAATGATCATAAACAAGCATAGATCCAATCTAAATCATAGAATTACATAGCCATACATGCATAAATGACACTAGCCAATGATTTAATCCATATTACATGTTTTTATTAAGTCGATCTAGGGTTTCTAAATCTGAAATTAACTATGTCTAATCAATTTATAGTTTAATTTGACAATCCTAACTTATAATCACCTAATTCAACATATAATCCATCATAGACTAGTGAGAGATCATAACCACTCACCAAACCAATCAAACCTACGAAAATGAGAGCAGATCCGATCCGAACAGTAGCATATTGGATGTAGATGTGATCCAATCAACGAGATCAAGCCCCTCGATGAAGATCTAGCCTCTAATTTGAGATTAGAGACGATTTGAGATGAAATCTATGCAAAGAATGGAGAATTAAATAGGAGCTACATTTTGAGGCTGATATGAATGAGAGACAAAGGTTTCAAATGGTCTCTCTCACCTCATATTTATAGCCAAACCTGATTAGACTAATGGGCTTGCTGATTGACCCATTAATCCCCTTTCTAATTCTGGCTAATAGTTTCAAAACTTAAAACTGCTATAACTTCTTAACTACTTATCTGATTTTCCTATATGACCACTCTACGGAATAGGAAATCACCATCCTGAAGCAATATACCAGGTTAGAAAATCTAATTCTGCTTCTATCAAAAGTTATGGCCGAAATAAGATCTCCAAGGGAAAAATGATCACATAGAAATTCGGAAAAAATCATGGATGTGTAAAACATCTCTAAGAATCATATTTCAAAATATTAGAATGATACAACCTCAAATGAATTAAATAAAATTATTTTACGATATTTTGATACCCATAATATGGGTCATTACAGTCAAAAAGGCATAATCGTTATAGATTTGGTCATAATATATTTGTACAATAGATTTAACACGCGCTAGCTTTAAATATGCAATAGCTTTAAGAATGCAACAATTTTAAACATGTGATAGCTATGCATATGCGATAACTTCACCTCAAATATTCAATATCCCTATTTTGCCTACTCGATAGCATATTGTCAATTAATGGACTAGGCTTTCCTAATACATGAAAGAGTTAGCAGTATGCCTTAGGCATGTAATTTGTTACATATATCTAACTCTGCCGTCTATCTTACTCATAATAAAGGGGTTTGATTTATGTGATATACTTTGTTATATTGTGATATAATTAATTAGTAATTAATTTGAAGTATATTAGTAAAAAAGCATTAAATAACATGTTATGTTATTGTAGTCGCAAACAGTTGCAATCACGAGTACCTAAGCACAAAATAAAATAACATTTTATTTTAAATAGTCACGGTCAAGAGGTTTCGAGAAAACATATCGATACATCCATTGAGACTAAAGTACATATCGCTCTCCAAATGTTAGGCAATGTATTACTTATGGATGCTGGAGGCACCAAGGGGTTACATACTTTGTTATTGGATAATTATGGAATAATACGTTTGAGAGATTCTTGTTGGTTAATAACAACTAGGTCAAACATGAAATCTCAGGGTCATGATGTTACACAAATCCCTCAACTCGAGAATACTATGGAACTTTAATGTGAATATTCCACTTTGATTATTATTAAATCATGGCATGAAGATCCATCCATCGACTATAGTTGGGTCTAGGTTGAAGCATTGGAAGTGAAGAACTATTCAATAGAGAAGTTGTCAACCCAAAAAATGGATCAACACCCTGGTTGGAGTGTGAAAGCACCAGCCCTATTCTCACAGAGCAATAATATAGATAATAAATATAGAAGAAAGAAGGAAGAGAAAGAAGACAAGAAGATTTTTATAGTGGTTCGGCTGTTAGGCCTACATCAATTTTATAGTTTTTATTACTGACTGATTATTGTTAAAAGATGTATTTGATTACAAAGCTTTTGAATATCCTTAGTTAGGCTGAGTCTCCAATCTTGGAGTCCACTGGAGAATCACAGTGAAACCTTTTGAAGACTGTTGTGAGGGAGGTGAAGAGTGAAGAAAGCTTCCAATAGAGTCTAAGCAATTAGTCCAAAGGATCCTCGTTATGTTGTAGATAAGAGAGCATTTGTAGAGGTAGGAGAGCTATTGGGCCAAGCCCATTCGTCAAATGCTTGCAGATGGTCATGGGAAGGTTCACTGGAGAAAGCATCGTGACCCGAGCCGATTCAATGGATCGCTGGCGATCCATAAAGTACGCTGGA
Source organism: Allium fistulosum (assembly GCA_030737815.1). Classification (NCBI taxonomy): domain Eukaryota; kingdom Viridiplantae; phylum Streptophyta; class Magnoliopsida; order Asparagales; family Amaryllidaceae; genus Allium; species Allium fistulosum. The sequence continues at coordinate 161,110,383 of CM060905.1, forward strand.
AAGCGAGCCAACGCTTTAGCATCCTTCTCCCATCTTGTTCCATGTAGATCGCTGCAAATCAATGAAACTGTATGGATCGCTAGCGATCCATAGAATATGGATCGCTGGTGATCCATATACTTAGAATATTATTGGACTTTGCTTTCTGGATTGTCTTTGTCGTCTTGTGTCGACGTTATTCATGTAGTCTCATAGCACATTTCCTTGTCTTGATGACGGTTTTCTTGCCAGTCGTACTCGTCTGCGGGTTGGTCCACACGAATGTTTATCTCTTGATTTAGCTCTCTCAAAATCTCCTCAAACTTAGCCATTGTTTCTAGAATATGTGTTGGATCATGATGCAAGAGAATCGGTTGACCCCTGAGCTAATCCAGTGGACCGCTAGCGATCCATAGGCCATGGATCGCTAGCGATCCATGTCCATAGTGCATTTTCCATTCTTTTTGCTTGACTCCCTTTGGCTTGTTGTTTTAGTCCTTTTGGTTGACTTCTGAGTCATACTGGCTCGACCAAGTTGTTCCAACTTCTTTTGGATTTTGCTGGGTCAAAAACCTGGATAACATTTGCCCTTCGGAGACGTCTTCGTTGAAAACAAGGCATGCTCTGGAAGTAATCGCTTTTCATTTCCTGTTTGTTGAGTTTTGGATAGTCGAGTTTGGGCTACATGAATTTGAGCTAGGTTATACTTCTGCTTGCTAAGTTTCGACCTGGACTGCAATTGTTCGCCATAACAGACCAAAATTTTCTCTATATCTTCTCATCATGTCTTGAAGTACTAGGCAGATGTCACTAGGCAAATTTGAGGTTAGAGGCATGCAACACTATGGATCGCTAGCTCGGGCCGACTTATTCCATTTCTTTTCATTCCTTGCGACCTGATCCTACGAACTACCTCTGCGATCCGAGCTACCCTTAGCGATTTGATCCATCATCCCCAATTACTTGATCCATCATCTCCATTGATTCGACCTAAATTTCCATCGAGATTCCATCATGATTCCCTCGATGCCGCCAACCTTGCTTTGCCGCTTACTCCAGAGCTTCGTCATCGCTTTTCCAAGTTGCCTCTGACCGAACCCCGGTTTGCTTGCTACCTTAGATCGCCGTCGACCCATTTTTGGATCGCTGATTCTAAAGCTTCGACCAACTTTGTGTTTAGATCGTTAATCCAAGGTGGGTTTGCTGATTATGACGTTGATTTATCGATTTTGTGACAGAGTTGTATTCGTGGTGTTAGTCATGAAGAGTCCGAGTCGATTGTGGCTTAATGGAGGAAGATAGTAAATAAAGTCTAGAGTTCTTCACGGAATGACATTCGGGCCTTGCCCCGGTGCTTGACATATTTTGCTGTCTTTTTCCATTGAGCCAGAATTGACTTGTGCCAGGTCCCATTGCCGATACCGCACGACACATCGTGAATTGGTTTCGTCCTTTCAGAGCATTCGGATTGATTTTTCTTTTTTTTGCACGCACGGTGTACCTGTACTAGAAGGGACTTTCTGCGTCGTTTCAGACAACGGATCCGTTATCGATCGTTGATTGATAACGGGTAAGTGTAGGAGAAGTACTTTCAAAATGATAGTGATACGGGAAGTCCTTTTATCTCTCAACTGCGAGCGTACTATCTACATGGGATAGAGAGCTTGTAGTGTTCAGGACATCGAGCCACCACCGATAGATAACACGCCGCACTTGCCCCGGTATGTACTTGAAGTCTGACACATCAGTATGAACCAATATTTCTTTGGAATTCAAGTGTAGTACAGGGAATTCTTATTTTAGAGTAGAATTACCTGACCATTTCAGATGTAAGTTCTGTTGTTTAGAATGAAGTACCCGTCTTCTCGCCACAAGTCTAGCGGAGGAAGTACTGCGCTTTCGGAGGCCGAGTCATCGTCTGTTGCCCCTCCTTCTTTTGCTTCACAGGCTGAATATGGCCAGCTAGTTCCAGTCGGTCTGGTATTGGACTGGACTCCTGCTAATTTCAGATTTCTTCTAAATCTCCCGGAGAGAGCTTCCTCCATGATTTTGCTAAAGTCTTGCACAACATCTGCCTGCAACATGGCATTCTGGAGGAAGATGTGCGCCTCCCATAGAAAGATGAATTTGCTCATATGTCGCCTTCGGGATATACTACTTGTCGCCGGTATATGTGCCTAAACGGAGTAGTGCCACCCTTCAATGTCTTTTTAAGAGAAACCCTCTCGAACTTGGGAATCGCTCCGTTTCGGATTCATCCCAACAGATACACTATTCTAACCTGCCTGCTTGTTCTTTTCATGCGTACTATCAATCTTGCCCCGAGCTTCGACGAGTTAAGATATTTTCTCTCGTTCAAAAGAAGAGACAAGTGTCCATCCTTAGTTTTGATTGAGGCCCGGAGGAACCATACAATTGTGTTGCAACTGCAGAGCAATTTATCTCAATTCAAGACTCAATACTTCTTTGTTAAGTGTCCTGAGGGATTCAATCATCTCTGGACAACGGAGGGTAAGTTCTTTTCCCCACTTATAGAGCTCCAATATGTTGCTACGGGATTTCTGACGAGTTAAATACTTTCTACAGTTATTCTAAGGCCGAACAAGGACTCATCTCTCGACGAAACTTTTTGAACCCTGAAGGATGTCAACGCCGAGGAGAGATCAGTTAAATTCTTGCTAATAGACAAGAACCTGCTCCGGTACGGGCTGTTGCATCCAGGGAGATCTGCAGTCACAGTTGAGGTCCCATCCCCTTCTCGATCTAGCATATGTACACGATCCACTTCTTCATCTCATGGTTCTGAAGAGGGTGTTTTTCAAGAGTGGGAAGGCTTGTCCGACAAGTCGGTTGAAGAGACTCGTAAGGGAAAAGACGCCGTGACCGATGCCAGTTGCCCGGCTAGAATGCCTCCGATTTCGGAAGAAGGGGAAAAAGAGTTTAATCAAAGAGAAGGCAAAGCCACGATAGACATAGAAAAGGAGGAGGGTGAGACTGAGAGCAATAGCGATGAGTCCTCCTCCGATGACGACGATGATTTCTATGCATAATCCGACGATGGAGATTCTGAATCATGCGACGAGACTCCGAGAATGAGTCTTGTTGTTTCGAGCTCGCCTCCCCCAGACATGAGTAATAAAGTTGATGCTCCAGAAGTCAGACAACGTCAGGATTCTCTGATTAAAGAGGCTGGCGTAGACTTCGGAGATTTGAGCAATATTTACGTCGATTTTGACGCGCTCATGGGGGTAGACTTCAAGTTTGAGGAGGTGTCTCCTCGTCTAGGCCATGTTGCACCTGAAGTTAGTCTGATTCCTTCCACGATGCCTGCCCGATCTGGTTTGTGACATCGTTTTAAGCTCTCCTCCCAAACACATTTTATGTTCACTAGGGTTACACTCACTTATACGCATCTTTTTCGTGTTTATCTTCCATTTTTTAAGACTCCTTCTTTATTCTTCGTGTCAGGTACCATGAGAGGATGTGGCCTTTATGACGACCTTGAGGAATTTACCCACTCTCAACGCTGGTCAAAACAATCTTCCAGCCATCATCAGCCTCGCAAGATAGAGGAGGAATATCGAAGAAGAAAAGATTTAGAGGCAAAAACTCATCACCGAGACGAGAGGGAATGGGGCCAAGTATACAAAGGCGGGTATGAGAAAAGAAAAACTTTCGATGAGCAGGAGGAGATGCCTAAAAGGTCAAAATTTGATCGCGGTTCTCATTCTATGGAACAACATGCCTTCGCTCCGGCCCCCGCCTCAATCGATCTTGAAATTTCGATTTATTCTATCCATATTCCATCTTTAACTCAGGTTCCAACATCTCATGTGGCCCTTGCCCCGGTTCTTTATGCCTCCACCGAAGATCTGCATATGTCCTTCCATCTGATCCTCCCAGGCTTGAGGCAGTGCTCCCCAGGTGGTTTTTAAGGGGGGTTAACTTTGATCGAGATCTTCATCCGGTTCGTAGAGATACATACATGCCCCACCTTCAGGCAATCCAGAAAGATTTAGAATAGGCCGAAGGGTGGGAAAAAATATGCAAACAGCTGGCAGACACAAACCGCAACAACTATCAAGAAATCTTTTCCTTTGAATCGGAGAAGGATGACTTCGAAAGAGCGTTGGCGAAACGCGATGCTAAAATCAAATATCTGGAAGAAGAAAAGGATGCAGTGCTTCAAGAAAGCAAGAATAGTGCCAGCTTGCTAAAAGAGGCTCATGAGAGAATAGAGATCGTCTACAGGGACAAGATTAAGAAGGCTCATGCAGAAGAAGCCAAGTTAAAAGAGGAAGTGGCAGCTTGTAGTGCGACGATTGAGGCCCAAAAGAAGACCATTTCCGACCATGTCCTTATCGTAGAGGGGCATAATAAAACGATTGTGGAATATGGAGAAGTCATGAAGTCGCACGAAAAGACTATCTCCGACCAAGCTAAGATGATCGCCAGACTCCAAGATCAAGTTGTGTTGCTTAGCGCTGATAAAGCCCTTGTCGAAGTGGTCGCTGTTACGATGGATTATTTGGAGCTTCATAACGCTTTTGAGAGAAAGATGGATGAGACCATCTTGAAATTTTATGTCAACCCCCTGCTGCACCAAGAGAGTCTCAGTTACTTAGGCCTTAAATTCTCACGCACTCATGCTGTGAATCTTGACCGTTTCCATGATAGCGGGGATGTTTATACCGAGCGAGAGCTGGAGAACGCCTATCATAACAAAGAATCAAAGGAGGCGTTGCTAGAAGGCCGGGAGATTTTGTGGATTGAAAGAGAGAAGGAAGCTGCCGGTCCTACCATGGTGGCAACTGGTGAAGCATTACCGGAGCCTTTTATTTCCAGCCCCGGCGGACCAACGGGGCAGCCTCGCGATCCGTCAACGAGTTCTGGGCTTTAAGCTTCCCCTCGAATTGTGGAACCGTCGAAGAAGGGTGAAGGCGGTGAATACGAGGTTGACATTCTCGGTCACTCTTCTGGTGCAGGTAATCTACTTGTTTCTCCCAAGTCCGAAAACTTTCAACTCACGCCTCAAGAGCAGGATGAATTTAACGCTTTCATTTTTGATCATATAGGTCCATCTTTCTTGTCTGCCGATCCGTTGGTTCTCTCGATGCTTGGTCCTGTTGCTATCTCTACCGCTTTCGTGCTCGTTTCTGTATCTGCTCCGGTCACCGCGTCCTTGTCTGGCTCAAGGCTGGGGCCGGAATATGAGAAGATCGCCGGTTTGGATGACCCTTCCATATCTTTAGAGGGTGACTTCACGACGACCGAAGTTCGAGAGCAAGAAATTGAGATTGAGCAGCCACACATATTTCAAGAACAACTGGTTGCCATTAAAAAAGAGAAAGTTGAAGCGATAGAGGTTTTTAAGAGCTCCTGCATTTCTCGGGAGCACAAAATGAAAGGCGAGTCTCCTGTGAAAGTTACAAAGCAGGAAGAGGACATCAGCACTGAGGAGATCGTCGACATCACTGGCAGCAACACCACCCCTGAGGTAAAACAAAAACTTCGAACAAAAAGCGGGATGGGAGTGGTGGAAAGAGGCGTTGAGAAGTTTGGGTGGTAGCTGATCTGGTTTTGATTCATTTTGCATTGTTTTGTTCAAGTGCAGAGTCTGCACTTAATACTTTTGTTGTGCTTGGATGGCGTATTTACTTTTCCTTTTATTGGCCGGTATTGTGTGGGTATGGCCCCCACATTTTGACCTTGTACAGAAGAAAGTTATAAGTAATACATTGTTGATATTTTGACTATACCTTTACTTATCTGCTCATATGTGCTCTGTGCACTTATGTCTATTTTGTTTACTTCCATTCTACTTGACAAACGACCGATCATAGGGCTGTTTACTTCAAATACTTGACAAACGACCGGTAACTTATGGCTAGAATAGTTTGTGTACTAAAACTTTAGAATTTGACTAAGTCATGATTCGATTTTTCTGTTACAAGCTTTGTAACTTATGTTTTTATGCAAGTCTGGAAAGTGTGTAACATATGCATGTTTAAAATGTGCATAAAAATGTAAACTTAGTGCAGAATGTGTAGTTATGAGATTACTAAATGAATAATCTTTGCAAATTCTTGGAAGTTAAACCACTTATCACTCTCAAAAACGTGAGTTGGTACTTATGAGTATCATTTCTTTGGATTTTTACAATCTTCGAATATGCACTTCATTGCTCAGGGCGTATACATCATACGAGTTAACTGTAGACAGTTATACGTTATTCAAATTAAATGTTACTGTTCATCATGGGATGTCAGCAATTTGAGTTTTTTGCTGGTTCGTAGCACTCCGATTTTCTTGGAGTCGCGCCTGTTACTCCCGATCATGGGAGTGAATTGATCCTTGCAATTCCTGCGATAGATGAGTTTTCCTACATTGTTGGGGCAACTCCGGTACTTAAAAGTGTGCATAGCTTTATGGGATGCGCGGCTTTTGATACTTCTCAATGTTGCCAATCTTCGGGCAACGTGAGGAGTTTATGTTTTGAGAACGTGATTTCGTGGCTCGGAGAGTTGGTGCGTGGCTTACGGGATGCGTGGCTTTTGATACTTTTCAATGTTGCCAATCTTCGGGCAATGTGAGGAGTTTATGTTTTTAGAGCGTGATTTCACTGCTCGGAGAGTTGGTGCACGGCTTACGGGATGCGCGGCTTTTCATGCTTCTCAATGTTGCTAATCTTCGGACAACGTGAGGAGTTTATGTTTTAAGAGCGTGATTTCACGACTCAGAGAGTTGGTGCGTGGCTTACGGGATGCACATCTTTTGATGCTTCTCAATGTTGCCAATCTTTGGGCAATGTGAGGAGTTTATGTTTTCAGAGCGTGATCTCACGGCCCGGAGAGTTGGTGCGTGGCTTTTTATTTAAGCCTGCCCGATGCTACCGGGGCAACACTGGTTCTTAGAAGATGGGGATCGGGTTCCACCGATCCAACGGTTAGAGTGATTTGCTTTCATCGACCCGAGGGGTAGGTGGGGCATATTTGAGTGTGATTCCACTTTCTCAAGTCGCAATTGCGTGGTTTTGAGTCGATTTAACCCCGTCATTTAGTAGATTACTATTATAAACACAATTTTGTTGGTTTAAAAAGCGAATTAATTTTATTAATAGATGTTGGGAAAGTTTTTGCCTATTTACAATGCCCCCAGCATCCCACGATGGCTTATTTGTTGAAAAATAGAAAGTACATAAGGTAGTTTTCAGGTGAAGTAGCAGAGCAGCGATTCGCTATTCCATGCTTTGGGAATTTGGATTCTGTCGACGGTTGTCAAATTGAAAGTTCCGTCCCTTAGCTTTTGATTGATCACATACGGCCATTCCCAGTTTTGTTCGAAGGCTCCTGGCATGGGATTGACTCATTTGAGGATAAGGTCTCCCACTTCGAAGGTTTGGTTGTGAACTTTAGAGTTGAAGTATCGCGCGATCCTTTTTTGGTGGGCAGCGGTTCTCAATTCGGCTTCTTCCCTTCTTTCGTCAATCATATTTAGTGATTCGAGTAGGAGCTGCACGTTTTTCTTCTAATTAAAGTATTGCCTTCAGCAAGGGGGGACTTCTAGTTCGACGAGAATCATTGCTTCTGAGCCATATGCCAAGGCGAACGGAGTATGTCCAGTTGCCGCTTTGTGAGTTGTTCTGCTTTGGGCAAGCTTTGTTTAAGTCCGAATAGTCGATACAGGTTTGCCATTTCCCATTGGACTTTTTGACTAAGACCGGGTTAGATACCCATTCAAGGTAAGCTGCATCATGGATAAAACCATTGGCCATTAGCTTGTCTATTTCTTCTCTAATGCCTTGGACCGTTCACGGCCCAGGCTGTGCCTCTTTTGCTTTACTGGTGTGAACTTGGGGTCAATGTTGAGCGCGTGGCATGCGATTTCCAGTGATACCCCACACATATCGGAATGCGTCCAAGCGAAGACATCCAAGTTAGTGTGAATAAATTTATTAAGTTCCAATCGCATCTTGTTTCCAAGGTGCGATCCAATTTTCAAGACTCTTGTTGGATCATCCATATCGACTAGGACAGACACTATCAATTCTACTGGTGCTGCCCGATCGTCCTCCGAACTCTTCTTTTTAGGGTCCAAAGCCTTGCCAAATCAGCTATCGTCCCCGAGCCAAAGGCGGCTTTATAGTTGCTATTCAAAAGGTTCAAAAATGTGGAGAGTTCTCCCCCACATCCTTCCCCATTTCCCTTCTTTTAGATTCGCTTAACTCTACAATATAACATTCTCTGGTGGCGCATTGATCTCATTTGACCACCCCGATTCCATTTGCAGTCGGGAACTTCATGGTAAGGCACCATTGGGCCAAAGCGACTTTGAAATCAGCTAAGGTAGGTCATCCCAAGAAGATGTTATACGCAGAAGTTTTGTCCATAATTACGAAGGTTTGAATGAGGGTAACTCTTCGATTGCCCTCTCCAAGCTCCACTGGCAAGTCAATTGTGCCTACGGGATGTTTGGGTTTGCCAGTAAACCCTTGGATTTTTGTTTGGCATGCAGACATGCTTTTCATGCCGCACTTCATTTGGTCAAAGGTACATTTGAAAAGTATACTGACAGAAGAACTGCTATCAACCAATACTCGTCAGACCACAACAGGTCTGATTCCTTTTGTCACCACCATTGGATTGAGAGTTGGAGCTTCGATCCCTCCGGTATCTCGATTTTTGAATACAATGTCATCATTCAAAGTTTTCTGTTGCTTGGTTGGAGCCCCATCTTCTATTATGAGATATGATTCCTTCGGAGCGTGCTTTAATGAACTTGCATACTGCTCCATCTCTCCCCAACTTCTTTGTGCAGTATGTGGGCCTCCAAATATCGTTCCATAATGAGTCTTTGGTCAGTTCGCTTTGATCCATCTTCACTAGTTCCAACTTGGTTTCTTTGATTCCTAGGGGCTTGAGGAGCTACAGGCTGGTCGGGTTTCTATGGTTTTCTCACATATTGCTGAAGTTTGTTCTTCCGAATAAGCTCGTTAATCAAGTTCTTTAGGTGGCGACATTCATTTGTGTTGTGACCATGCGTCTCGTGGAAGTGGCAGAACTTCCCTGAGCGTTTCTGTTGTTCGGTTGCTTCCATCTTAGAGGGTTTTTTATATTCCTCAGTCCCTTGTGTCAGTAGATAAATGTTTTCTGAAGTTTCATTGAGAGGGGTGTAATCTTCAGGCCTGAAGCCTTTAAGGCGTTTATTGTTTCCATTTTTCTTATTGGAATTCTGATTCTTCCTTTTCTGATTTACATCTTTCCATGTGATTCCTTCAGCAGTTCCGGAAGCGTTTGTATTCTGATTCATTGCCACGTCACTCTGCCCGATGTTCATTGGTTGCATTCCAGTAGACTTCCTTTCTAGCTTCTGCACCTCCTCCAATCTCAAGTATTGACTTGCTTTGCGACTGAAATCCTTCACTGTAGTGGGTTGCTTCATCTTGATCCAATTTTTGAACTTAGTTTCAAGATGAATGGCTCAGACCAAAACCATGAAAACCATGTCCTCATTTGGATTTCTAACCTCTGTCACTGCGGTATTGAACCGGTTCATGAAAGACTTCAGTGATTCGTTTCGTCCCTCGAATAGTCTGGACAAGGACATCACATCTTTAGGCCGCATGGTATGGAGCCTGAACTGATCGAGGAATCTTGTTGCTAGTTGGTCAAAAGTTGAGATGGATCTCGGCGGAAGCCTAGTGAATCACATGGAAGCAATTCCTTCTAGAAAGATGGGGAAACATCTACACCGAACAGCCTCTGAAGCATTTGCTCCATCCATGTACCAACTATACTTGTACAAATGGGGTTTTGGTTCCTCCGTCCCGTCATAGGATGGAATAGTTAGCATCGTGAACATTTTCGGATATCGCTCATTCAAGATCTCATCAGTAAAGGAAGTCCGACTTGGTGCAAATCCTCATTCATCTTCTCTTCTATTTTTATTCTCGTCCATCAATCGCTTAACCATATCCGCGATGAATGCCTTGTATGTCCGATAGTCCTGGGGACGGCTGTCAGTCACTTCACCAAGTGTTTGACTTTGCAAATGGTCTTGGCGAGTGGGCTGAAGCCTAGGCTCTCCTATCTTTGGGAGAACCACTCCCTCGGGATCCCGTTGGCTTGCGGTTATTCTGGCTGGGGCGGTTTTGACATTTCCAGCATTATCGAATGCATTGGCATTCTCTTCCAACATATCATCATTGAATTGTTCTCCATCTTCTGAGTCGGAGAGGTCCATGGCTATATCCTCTCGGGGGTTTTCACCCCTTGGTTCAAGTTCAAAGTTGGTTGCCTTGCGGCGAAATGAGTACTTGTATTTCCTTTTACGTTAATTCCCATAGTTCCTGCTGTTACCCTTTTTTATGGCTGCTTCCCTTTTCTTATATTTAAGCCGAAAATGGAAGAATTTTCTTGCTCTATGGCAGCTGCGGGTTCAACTGTAGTTCTTAGAGCATGATTTGACTATAAGGTTAAGAGAGCATTGAGCTTATCCATTAGAGCTCTTTGACTTCTTTTAATTTTTTGGTTGATTTCGTCAACCATTTTGTTCAACTCGTCTCTTGTAACGAATTCGCATTGATTGGAAGATGCTGGCACCGGATCTCTTATGTTGGCACCATTTGCTTCAGTTTGCCAATGATTAATATCTTCTCTAGCTAATACTGCCCCTATGGACCTTCCAGAGGCAGTTCTCCTTCTTCCTGGAGCCATTGATTCCAAGCAATATATTTTTCAAGCAAAGATTGAGGATCTAACTTCTGGACCTGTCTGATCCAAAGTAGATAGCTAGATCTGAACCCTGAGTTGGGTTCTCAGTGAAAGCACCAAAATGTTAACCCAAAAAATGGATTAATACCCTGGTTGTAGTGTGAAAGCACCAGCCCTGTTCGCACAGCGCAATAATATAGATAATAAATATAGAAAAAAGCAGGAAGAGAAAGAAGACAAGAAGATTTTTATAGTGGTTCGGCTATTAACGAAGCCTACATCCACTTTATAGTTTTTATTACTGACTTATTGTTGTTACAAGATGTATTTGATTACAAAGCTCTTAAATACCCTTAGTTAGACTGAGTCTATAATCTTAGAGTCCACTGGAGAAATCACAGTGAACCCGTTTGAGAACTGTTGTGAGGGAGGTGAAGAGTGAAGAAAGTTTCTAGCAGAGTCTCAGCAACCAGTTCGGAGGATCCTCTTTATGTTGTAGATATGAGAGTATTTATAGAGGTAGGAGAGCTATTAGGCCAATCCCATTCGTCAAATGCTTGCAGATTGTCACGGGAAGGTTCACTCGAGAAAGCATTGCGATCCGAGCCGATTCAATGGATCACTAATGATCCATAGCTTACGGATCGTTGGCAATCCATAAAGTATGCTGGAAAGTGAGCCAACCCCTTAGCATCCTTCTCCCATCTTGTTCCATGTACTTCACTGAAAATCAATGAAATGGTATGGATCGCTGGCGATCCATATACTTAGAATATTATTGGACTTTGCTTTCTGGATTGTCTTTGTGGTCTTGTGTCGACATTATTCATGTAGTCTCGTAGCACGTTTCCCTATATTGATGATGCTTTGCTTACCAATCGTACTCGTCTGTGGATTGGACCATACAAATGCTTATCTCTTGGTTTAACTATCTCAAAATCTCCTCAAACTTAGCCATTGTTTCTAGAATATGTATTGGATCATGATGCAAGAGAATCAGTTGACCCCTGAGCTAATCCAATGAATCGCTAGCGATCCATGTCCTTAGTGCATTTTCCATTCTTTTTTCTTGACTCCCTTTGGCTTGGTGTTTTAGTCCTTTAGGTTGACTTCTGAGTTATTCTGGCTCGACCAAGTTGTTCCGACTTCTTTTGGATTCTGCTGCCTCAAACACTCGGATAACAGAAGTCGTCTCCTTAATTATGTGAGGTTAGTTTCATAGTCAACTACAATCAATTCAAAGTCAAAACCTTTGGCATTAGCAGTACAGTTAATAATAAATATTATTATTAAACCGAGGACTTTGTTTATAGACTAAACTTGTTGAATGTGGATAATATTGGAATTTTGACCAAAGCCAAATTCCATATATCCTAAAGTGATATAGTTTTGGCAAAGAGAATGTGTGTAAATTATCATTGCTAAAAGGTACCTCTTAAGTAAATGTGAAATTTGAGTTTACCGAATAGATCTATAAGTGAAGAATTTGGCTAAACTGTCACACTAGCTAAGGTGATGTGTGAACATTAATATTTGAATTGTTCTTGCTGACTGAATTCACACCTCTAAGTCTCATAACCGCATTTGTAAATTCTTCTAAAAACCACATGATTTAATTAGTTTATAAAATGTTAGCAATTAATCAAATTAACTAACATGAAAGAAATATTAATTATTAATTTATTTGGTTTTTTGGATGTTTTTACTATTTGGATGTACATGTATAAAGTTATATGTATGCATACATCAATATATCGTATTACTATATATTTAAAATGGATTTAAATAGAGATAATTACCTAAACGAGCTTATGGAATTTTTTCCATATATAACAATCTACGTGCTAGGGAAGGAGTGAGTTTTAAATTAATTGAAGATTAAATAGGAAAAGGAAATTTTTTTATAAAGAGAATACGAAAGGTTTCATTCTCTCCATTAAAAATCCCCTAATTTTATCTTATATGAATTTTTTTCCTTTGTCCACTCTTTTCTTCCTTCTCATTGCTGGCCTCCCCTTCTCTTTAATAGCCGAAATTTAATTATTATTTTTACCTAAAATTATATTAAATAAAATAAAGTGGCTCATCTGATTCTAGCAAAGTTTGGATGTTGATTCTAGGAACTTGAGGAGAATTTTCAGATCACAATGTCATTAGTATGCCCTATTTTAAAAGTACATCCTAAATTTAGATTTACATGTATTAGTGGTATCATTCTTATCACAATTTTATATATGTATTATTCCCACATCTTGATTTGGAACTAATGTTACATTATAAACAACAAATTGATTGATTTTGGTTGATTTAATTTAATTTATTAAAATCAAAATGCATATATGTTTAAAGTTATGTTTTTAACTATGAATATGTTTTTAATAAACATGTAATATATTTCTAAACATAGTATAAAATTTTAGTAATTCAACTATTTAGTTTTGAATTTTTATCATTTAGAAATGTAAAATTCATTGATCCCTTATTCAACTTAACACACACACACAAACATACATACATACACACATATATATTTCGAACTTTTGGTTGTTTTTTCCAAAAGGGTATATTTTGCAAAAGGTTCATTTATATTAATATATATATGTATATATATATATATATATATATCTGTGTGTATGTGTGCTTGTGAATGGATTAGAATAGTTTAATATAATATGTATGTCTATTTAGAATTAATCCAAAATTATTTGAATCTTATTATTACATATGTATTAATATATACAATTTATAATATTAATTAAGTCAACTAGAGATATTTTACATTAGTTAACTTAATCTATATTTGAAGTTAAGTATATTCTACAAGTCAAACTGAGATATGTAATCTACAATTTTGAAGTTGTATCTTTAATTCAATCAATCTATGTTAGATATTATCAATTCAACCTTTATGTTATTAAGATATGTATTTTAGAAATACACACACACACATTTGTATATTCACTAATCAATTTAAGGCAATATATATGTATATGCGTGCGTGTATGGTGAACATATATATGGTATATAAATCCCAATATCTACGCATGTATTAACATTGTCATTGTTTGTTATATCATCATGCTATACCCTATGCGTGTTATTAACCATCTTGTGTGTATACATATTAGGCGTAGTAGTCCATATACAAATCATTATTTCGTTGGCCACACATGGAAGGATGCGGTCTAGTTGTTGGATCCAAAATTAAAGGAATGTTTTAAAAGAGAGAAATAAAAAGGTTTCTTTCTCTAAAAGAAACAAAACCTTCCATTTTATTTAATTGAGTTTGATTCAATTTATTCATTCATTTATGGTCAACACTCCCTCCACTACCTCCCCTGACTATATATCAATAGACATATATTTAATTAATTGGATTAATTAATTAAATAAAAAACCTTTATATAAAATATAATTTTATTAAAACAACTAGGTTGGATCTGGTGTTAAATATTAGATTTCATATGCCCACTAAGATCCAATAAGGGAATTTTTTGAAATTTAAATATTTCACTCGTTGCGAAATTGACTAGATTCCTACAATACAAACATGAGTTGTGTATTTAAAAACTTGTTAAGAAGTTTTGAAAAGAAAAACACTTGTTAGAAAATATTTTCACAAGTGTGGAAAAGGAAAAGTAAGCCCAAAATTTCTTTGAAGTTATATGAAATAAACTATAAGTTTATTCTTATGTGGCATACATGTAAATGGCTATTATGAGAACACAATTATATTGTTGATAATAACTTTATATGTTCAATTATATCTATCTTGATCATTTATGTTATTGCCTATGTGAATTGTTTATGTGCTCACTTATATGAAATCACCAAATAATATGGCACTAGGGGTTAAGAATTGGTAACCAAATAGGGTTGTTCCATTAGTGGGTATAGTTAGGCTAAACTCCCATATGGGTAGAATTACATCCACGAGATTAGGAAGATCAAATTATGTTTGGATGCCCAAGAAAAACCAAAGAAATAACTTGTTTGATGTTTGGAAAACCAGATTAAGTTTTGTGGACTAGTGTCTGGGTAGCGCTTCACACTATAACCGATTAAGCCACTTGGTTATCAAGGTCAACAATTCTAATGCGTCGGGCTTTGCCAACAGCGTTGCTAAATTTTGTGAGTACGTATCTGGAAATCGAGTGAGGACATTCATTATTAATTTTATTTTGTCATAGGGATATCTTGGCGTCCTTATGGGAAAGGAAGCCACTGGTTATCTTGTTTTGGCTTGAGTTAGCCTAATAGGCTTTTAGTTGGCTTGTGATAATTAATAGGTTAATGGAGACCCTGTGAAAACTATATTGGTATACTGACACCCAATTGTATGGGTAGATATAGAGAATACGTAACCCTTAGACCTTTTTGAATATTGACATATTCACATTTGGCTCATTTTATATGATGTTTATGCTTGTTCTAACCATTGTGGTTGCAAGTGGATGAGGATAGCATAGTGCGTTAGGCATGTCTCATACTATCCAACAGATGTTTGTTTAACATTTGGATTGTTAAGATACTATTGAAGGGAAATCTCATTCCATTCAGTGGTGTGGTCTCACTCGGGGTAGGCATGGTCGAATAACTGAACCGATCGTTTAATTAGCTGATTTAACCGCCCAAAGTTTTCGGTTCGATTAACTGAACTGAAAATAATGTTGGCCTATTTGTACCAACCTAACCAATCAATTTTAACTACAGTTAACCAAAAATATTTAGCAATTAAATGACTTTTTAACTACATTTAACGGCTAAAAATTTAGCCGATACTATCTGTTACTCAAATGAAGTAAATGTCTCAGTAGTTCTTACTTCAATTCATTATTGATTGCTGTTCAATTCAATACAAAATAGCTTAAAATGACTCAGCTAAAACTCAAAGCATAGATTAAATGTCGCAGTTCACGATATAGTTCATTGTTATAGATAATTCATCAATTACAATATAGTGGTACATGAAAACAAAAGTTCAGATAGTTCATCATTTACAATACAATGGTACATGAAAACAAAAGTTTAGCAACAATACATAATATACACTACAAATTGTAAACTCCATCTAGTGAATAAAAACCGCAAGTGTTTGTTTTCACACTATAAGGCTTGTATTTCAACTTCAAGCTTCATATCATCCACAATAATAGCATGGGTCATATGTCAAAGATAAACAAATCATATATTAGACTCGGGTTGAAATCATGTATCACAGCTCAACTTGGCACAATAACACGATAAATTTCAATTGTTAACGTACTTTTCACTTAGAAAAAACATGTACCTATGAGAAACATCTCATGTCATGTTTTTGGATGCTTTTTCTTATTAGATGATATTCATTTAAAAATGCATATGTCCTATATTATAATCTAAAACAGATAGTTCACAATAATATTTTAGGTTATATTGATTATTTGATATATATATATATATATATATGGCTACTAAATTTATATTCAAATTTTCAAATCATTTGCACCAACATGAATGGAAGGCACTATAAAAAAGGATAAAACAAAATTATGGATCAAGATAAAATTAGAGAATCTGAATGGCTTACTAAAATCTTCAAATTTCTAATTTAATTGGTAGAAAATTCAATTTCAAACTTTAGTAACTGTTTAATGAATTCATTTGTAATAACCAACTTACCAATCCTATTAGTAATAGCAATCAGTACAAAATATCCATAAGTAATTCTATTCAATTCAAGAAAATATTCAATTTTCATAGATTTTAAAGGTTAAAATTTAAAAACATATGATTTACTTCAGTAGTAAAAATCTATAATTTTAAAAATTGTGACGACCCGCCTTTTTGACCCTTGAAGATCGACATTAATACATCCTCGGTATTCACATGCCGCAAATTCAAGTGCCGAAGTGGAAAATAATCAGTGGTTTTTAAAAGAAATAAAGATAGGAAATAGAATAACAACAGAATCTCACATTCGCATTAATTATATGTATGGAAAGTACATACAATCACTCCAAGTGAGCATCGAAGTTACGATAAGTACTAACCTAGCCAGGGATAGTTATAACTGCCTATCCTTATAGAGACTTTTAGATACTAAATACATACTACATGATACAGTGGAAATTTGAAATAGATCATTATTGACAAAAGGACCCTCCAGTCTTCTTGCTCCATGCTCCTTCCAAAATGCTCCAAGTTACCAGACTACTTGGCTGGCCGAGAAAATAGGGCACCCATAGTTTAGGGGGAAAGGAAAATAAATTCCAAGTCAGTCATGGAACTGGTGTGAGGAACTCAAAATACGAGTATTTGTCTAAAAGGGTATCTCATAAGACCACTCCGCACATAAACACGAAATAGGTTCTTACCTTATGATAACCAAATCATTTCTACGTAAAATTCAGTGATATTATTTTTAATGACATTCTTTAAAAACACTTTTCAACTAAATATACACAATCTTAGTCGAAATTGTTACATTATTAAATTCCAGCATAATAGGTTTACCACTAAAACCAAAGGCACTTATTGGAGATTTGAATTTCCAATGAATAGAGAGGTACGGGACTGCCTCCCGTACAATACATCTCTAGAGGGATGCACTGAGGATCGACATCTTCAAAACCTCTACAAATTAAGATGGGCCTACCCACAAACCCATTTGGTGGCTGATAGAATGGAATATGATATCACCCCGGCCGTTACCGACCTATCCGGGATCCCATAGCATACACAACATAATTTAAACCCGATGTCATAGTGGGTAGAAATAAATAAATCTAGAAAGGTGATATCATACCCTAATGGTTACGATTCATTTAGCCTTAAAATAAATCCTATTTCACAATTCTCTGGATGTAAGGCTTGACATAATGTTTACCTTTCTTAGAACATTTTCACTTAATATGCCACATTGCCATTTCCAACAACATTATTGATTTTCACAAAAGTACAACCTCTGAGCTCGTACATCTCAGAGAAGGTTGTTAAGTATAATAGGGGTTACCTCCTACACCACCATACAGATGTATGTTTGTAGAGATTAATGAACTGTGATCTTCGAAATGCAATGTCAGACATTTATCCATACAAGTTATCCAGGAACTGGACAAACCGAAGGCACTCTCCTACCACATCCTGTCTGGCATTACCCCTAGGATTAGTCGCGAGTAGTCCTTGCAAACGAAGATCTCAGAACGAAGGGACCACGGCTATTTATTTATATCAGGAGCTACTCTGAAATTATCAACAAGCAATCCTTTCGTTATGAAGATCCCCGCCTTCAACTTCATTGTCTTTAACATATCTTCACTTTCGAACTCATAAATTTGTTTGAAGTGGTTTTCGAATAAGAGTTACTCAAATCCGACCCCGGTTCCTTCGAGCCAATCATCGTTAAAAATATGTTTAAGTAGATAAGTGCTTATCACTTGATTTATTACTTTTCTCTCTACCAAAAATATATTCTAGAGATATATATTTTTAAAACATATTTTTTGATATATATGAAACCATTAAACCACTCTTTAACTTTGGCAATATCCAATCATTTTCATAATTCATATTTTAAAACATTGTTAAGTTAAAAAGGGTCGATAGGAATTATACTAATTCTACTCAACGTCGATTTCCGTAGTCAACATTACTATCCGTTGAATAACGGTGAAATCACCTTTTAAATTCGCATGGATAGTACGAGTTCCCTCCTCAGAATTTAATACCAAGTAGAAGAAGATTATTTCTATATGATCCAAGTTGTATTAAATTTGGAAAAATTAAATCTTTTATACTTGCCTCGTTTCCGACATTTTGAACTTATCTATTCCTCGCCTAGGAAAGAGACCAGGTGAGCAAGGGCACTGGTTGCTCTTGAACATCTCCTTAGTTTAAGCAACTCCCATCCAGATCTCAAGAATAGAAAAATCTAGTCTACTCATCGGCTTTTAGAGCCAAGATTAAATCACTTGGTTATAACAGCTTTTCTTTAAATCATTTACTTAAACTTTTTTAAAATAAATTATAAACATTTAAATTACCCCTAAAATACTTAATTATTTATTTGAAAATGTTTACAAAATATTTGGTAAAGAATACTTAAGTTTAAAGCCATATTTCAAAACTTATTAAAAGTGCTACAAAAAGTGCTGCGAATGGTGCTTTTAAGCTTATTTGATCAAAATAATTTTTCTATCATTTAGAAATCCTTTTTTAAAACTCAAATATCTTTTAAAACATATTAAAAGATTTATAGAATCTATCCCATATTTTTAATGAATTAAAATATTACTTTTAAAGATTTTATCGCTTTGGTTTCCGAACTACCAAAGCGCAACTTTTTTTGAAAACTTGATTTGCTTATATTTCAAATCTACTAAATGAAATCTCGATCTTCTTTATTTTTTTTGAAAACTATGATTATAAGAGTTTGAAAAATTCTTATTACAAAGAATTATGACACCAAATCCATCGTACTACGACGCGAAATCACGAAATGCCGTTATGCGACGCCCCTATTTTTGACTCAATTTTCATAACTTTTCAAAACTTCACCAAATTGGATTCTAGTGTTTATAAAACATTTATAAACCATTTTAAACCATTTTCAAGAGGTTTAACAATCTCATATACACCATTTTATTTATTAAAGGAAAGTGATTTCCTTTGTGAATCATCAAAATAAACATATAATCAACATCCAATCTTGATGATCAAACATAGTAAACATCCATAACAATCATATCACATCATCATTATCATATATGTATATGTATATGTATATGTATACATATATATATGTATATGTATATGTATATGTATATGTATATGTATGTATAATTATATAAAACGGTCTTTAACAGACATATGGCAGTTTAAATGTTTATTATGGAATTTTAATATGTGAAATTCAAATTTGAAAGAGTATTTCTTTGTTTATAAATAAATTAAACTAATTTGTATAGTTATAATAGTGTTTAGACATCGTATATTTGGAAATAATATCTACACTTAACATTTTGCCTTATGATCTATTCTGAAATTTAAAACGAGTCTTCGAATAACATTAAAGGATACTAAACAATTGTCTAATTTTATAACAGGTTAAGTAATTTGTTGCTATCAGGATAGAGTATACTATATTTTGGTTTAGTAAACTATTTATTTAATTCTATAATATATAATTATCTTTATTTTTATTTTTATTATCTATTTCTAAATAACTATGTTTATTATACAGGACTTTTGGCTGTAAAGGATTCATTATTAATTATTGATTATTGATGTGTTTAATATACTCATATTAAATTTTAGTTTATTTAGAGAAATCATCGATCTTCTATGTTCTCAAATTTCTTATCTTCCCAATATTGGTTTCATTGATATTTATTTAGTTAATTGTCTAATTAATTTTAGGATATATATATATATATATTACATATTTCCCAATCCTCAATATTAATTGGGTTATGTAAGATTGTTTGTTATAATTGATATATTATTGAATTATGAGTTGTGTGTCCAACTCTTACATGTCTTTTGATTAATCTACTTTATTCCATTTTTTTATACATACATTTTTTTGAATTTGTTCAGGGGGGAAACCGACCGGAGTCGTAAAACCCCCCCTAGTGCACCTAGCCTGGTCCGCGAGCACCACATAAGTGGCTGATCTGAGCGTATGCACATGGTAAGCTCTGGTAGTAGGGCAGTCCGGGAATCGAACCTGCGACCTCATTAACAGGAGGCAGGTGTCTCAACCACTGGACTGCTACTGCGGACTTTTATACATACATACATACATATATATATATATATTGTTTTGAATGCCTTAATATTATTAGGTATTGATCTGTTTAATTATTCTCATATGTATATTTATTTTAAATTAGTTTCTGAATTCTGATTTCCTATCTTCTTATATTAATTTCGATAATATAAATGATTCACCATTGATCTGGACTTGTTTAGTAATTTGACATGATACAGTGATGATATACTTCAATATTAGATTTGAGATAATATTGTTGTTGATATAATATTTAGTTTATGGCAATTAATGCAATTCAAATATTTATTTGGATATTATTCTTGTTTATATGAGTTATATAACATTATTTGAGGTTTATAATATAACGTATATATGTAGTTTGGTATGACTACTGTTATTATCGTAATTGAGTATTTTTATTTCCGTGTGATAAGAAATTTGAATAAACGGTTTAGTGATACCGCCTGGTATGGGACATTCGGTAACACTTTTCCGATTATTCGTCGGACTTGTCATACAGAGATATCTAGTGTGGGTTGAGGTAGTTTATGAGAATTAATCGAGTAACATGCGTCCCCCACGGGTATGGTACCTTTTCCATTGACTTCTCGACTGCTTCATCGGAGGAAGGTGAAGAAAGCCGGCCCTTGGCTTAAGAAGTACCTGCTTGTGCCAATGACTACTGACGTGCCTATTACTAGTCCAGACTCGGTGTATGAACCAAGCATTCGTTGACTTTGGTGACCATATTATGTTCACTGTTCGTATTTCGTTCATTCCATCAGTATGCTCCCAGGTACCTCACATTGTGATCCGTTTGCTAGAACCAAGGGGTCTTTTTGTGGAAACCTCCACGAGCAATCGTCGTTTTTAATGGTTTTTCAAGCTCAATGGCGAGCAATTACTTATCTATAAGGTCTCAATCATGGGAATATACTATGCCAGCTGGTAACCCGACTATGCGAACCCCTCGGGGCTTGGGCAGAGATGAATAGATTGGACTCTCCCTCTCTCCCCAAGGCGTGAAGTGAGCGGGAGGTGGTGCATACCGATTCTGCTTCGTATAATTCATTCAGAAAAAAAAGCAAGCAGACTTTAGTTTGAAGAGAGTGCCTACCTCCGAGCCGAGAGTGCCCGCAATTAATATACTGGATGTTAGTTGTCTAAGACCAATGTTTATACTGGGAATAGAATGGGAATTAATATCCTGGGGGCTCAACTTCTTAATATACTGGCGAAGCTCACTAGTGCTCGCCTTTGCTTCTCCGCAATTTTTCTCCCCTTTTGAAACAGCCTCGAAAAACCACTTTTGGCTTCTCTTCTGCTTCCATAATCCTACGAACCAAATGAGCAGGAGACTAAACTTCCTTATGTTACTAATCTTAGTTCAAGGGCTCTGACAATTGCATTACTGGGGCGCACCTGTGAAGGATCTACAGGCAACTGGCTCAAGGTGGCGGGAGCCAAGCCAGGTTGACTTTCTGGTTATTAGCTCCTTAACATGGGTAAAATCCCTCCCCGAAACATATGCACCAGTGTTTTAGCGAAGCTGGAGGTGCGAAGCCCTTGTTGTTCCGAGGTGCGGGAGCGTGAAAAGAACCCCAATCGGGGAGTGCAATAGAGAACCTAAGATCCGATGCGAACAATCAGTCGAAGGAGCGGAACGCGGGCACACTCACTCTAACAGCGTACCTTTCGACGTCATTATGTTATTTATTTGATTATTCATTGCAAGTAAAGGTCACTCAAATGGGGATATGCTCATATATATGTGATGGTACTCGCTACGGTGAGTATATGGTAGACATGTGTTATCTGGTGTGGCCATTTACTAGCCAGTGGTTGGAGATGTAAAAAGCTATAGGATGAATACTATATGACCATACACCTTGGGTCCGGCTCCCTTTATGGTTCAGGAGTGAACCAGATTAGCCAGTGACCACCTTGGCGGCTTGATTAAGGGATCGTACCCCCAATCTGTGGCACCTTGTTTATGATTATGTTAAGCCTTGTGCTAGTGTGTGTGTGGTGCCCCGGTGTCACATACTCCAGCAATCGGTTAACCTTGAGGCACAAGTGTCGGTAGTCGTGGCCAAAGCGGCTTCTTTTGTCAAGACGGTGGTGGATCATTGTCACGATATAGAGAGGGAAGAGGTTAGGATAACTGATAATTATAGGAGCCGTGTCATATGGACCATGTGTGGCTCTTGGAGCAAGTGTACATGCTGTCAGTCTCCCGTTTGGTTTCGATATGTGTTTGAGTGTAGTGGATTAGCATTTGTGTCTTGTTCCTATAATGAGTTGACTAGACTAGAGACTAGTTGAGTCTAAAGTGTAGTCAGTCCCTTGTTATATCCATATTGTTTGATGATTTGATATTTTGAGATAGCCTTTATTATTGATTGAGATTTGGATTGTGTTGGATTATCTATGAGTTTAAATAGCATTGGATATCATTTTGATGGTTTTACGGGCTATCTCACATTATCCATTATTCTATGATTTCATAATATTATATTAGAGCATTGATATGTGATAGCCCTTTTTTACTTGATGATTTCATATTATATGATAAGGTAGTATTGTATGATTGATTCACCTATTAGAGATTGTCTTCTTGATTTATATTGTTTTATATGGGTGATGATATCTTTTGATATCTGTTCTAATTGATTTATATGGGTTTGAGATACTTGAGTAATGTGATGCTTTGATAATTATATATATGTATGTATGTATGTATGTATGTATGTATGTATGTATCTGTGTGTGTGTGTGTAACTTTGATACGTCATGTGACGTAAGCTCTTTGATAGTAATATCATATTATTCTTCCTTGTATTATACTGTATCACCTTATTTATGATCCTTGATTAAACATTGATATATTATATAAGAATCAATATGGGTTAAATGTTACCAAGTTGAATATAGATTATTTATCTTGTTTTATTGAGAGAATTGGTATTTGAGATATTAGTATTTAAACCATAGTATACATTATATACCATATTGTATATTATCGCTGTGATTGACTCTATGTTCTTTGTTATTTATTACATATTGTGGATCGTTCTATCTTCGAGGCGCACATGTTTATTGATCTATATTGATATTGTGTACATATAGATAAATTACTTATTTGGTGTCTTCATACGTACCGACGTTAGCCTAAAGAAAATATACATGTGTCTACCCTATATAGCCTCATTCTCCCTATTATCTGACAGTATTACTTAGTACTACTCTTGGGTAATATGGGTATAGAGTTGGGGTGTTACATATGGTTAGAGTTCCTGACCTCCTACGACTTTGGCATTTCCTATATGCTCGGTAAGGGAAATGCAGTCGTCGATGCTTTGAGTAAATAACAATTAGAGTTTATCATTGGCTATGATTTTAGGCCTCAATGTAAGATAGAGCCGTAAGTGTTGGCTAAGATTAGACCTACTTTGATTTAGCGGATCGGTACTAGTCAGAGGAAAGGTGCTAGACTAGCGGTGATCATGGCGAAGATAGAGGAAGGAGTAGAGTATAAGGAGATGAAGTAGTACAAGCTCAACCGTGATGCTTGGCTCTATAAGGATGGGAGATTGTTTATTCCTGATCCAAATGGGTTGAGGGATGAGGTGACATGAGAGTGCCATCGTTCGAGATTGACTATAAATCCCGGTGGTAGTAAAATGTACCATGGTATGAGGCATACATTTTATTAGGAAGGGATGAAGAAGGACGTTGGGGTTTCCATCTTGAAGTGCATAAACTATCAATTGGTAATGGCAGAGCAGAAGAAGCCGAGTGGTTCACTGCAACCGCTTGAGATTCCCGAGTGGAAATGAGAACAAGTTTTGATGGACTTCATTGATGGATTGCTGAGGGCTAGAGGATGGTATGATAGCATTTGGTTTATAATCGATAGATTGACAAACAGTGTCTAATTCATACCCATCAAGTCTTATAGAATGGCATCCAAATTGGGAAGGTTGTATGTGAAGTGGGTTGTGCGATTCCATGGTGTACCGAAGACATTTTGAGTGACTGAGATCCTCTGTTCAACAATGGATTTTGGAAGAGCTTACAAGAGGCGTTTGGGATAGAGCTACATCTCAATATAGCTTATGACTCACAAAGAGATGGGCATACCAAAAGGGTGAATCATATCTTGGAGGATCTCTTGCGAGCTTGCATTCTCAATTTCAGTGGCTTATAGGATGCCAATTTGCACTTAGTAGAGTTCATATACAACAACAACTATCAGTCAAACATCGGTATGGCACCATTTGAGGCATTATATGGCTAACCGTGTAAAGCTTATTCATGTTGGTGGAAAGCATGTAAGAAACAGATACTTGGGCCAGATTTGATTGGAGAGACTCCGAAAAAGATCGAGATCATTCGACAATAAATGAAAGCAGCTCAGGATAAATAGAAGAGCTACGTTAATAGGAGAAGACTTGACTTAGAGTTCTCCGTTGGCGTTATGGTGTTTATCAAGGTCTCTCCACTGAAGAATTTTATTTGATTCTGTACTAAGGGGTCACCGAGATTCATCGGTCCTTTTTCGATACTTAAGAGGATTGGGAATCTAGCATATTGAGTCGACTTACTTTAAAAGATGGTGCGCATGCATAATGTGTTCCATGTCTCTCACATACGGACGTTTGTGCACAGCTCAGGCATGATAGTCAAACTGAATCAACTTGATGATATCGTGATTAAAATATCATGATTAAAGCTTCAAGACCTTATAGGCCTATTTGTATCGTCGAACGGGATACCAAGCAACTTAGTAGGAAGACGGTAGAGCTGGTGAAGGTTCAGTGAGTGAGACCGAAGGTGGTTATTCTTGGGAGACCGAGGAGAGCATGAAGACCGCTTATCCAGAGCTTTTTACTTGGTTCAACTTTTTGTTTATCGCATTTACTTTCACTTTCGGAATCATATATGGTATTTTAGTATCCTGCAGGCGAGGTTAGCTATAGGTATAATTTCCTACTTCTTTGTGCATGTTTGTTATTTGATATGTTTGCTTGTGGATGTTAAGCATGTAGAGCAGCTATGTTTGATTTTACCTTGATTGTGTTGGGGATGTCGGGGATGAAATTCCTAAAGAGGAGACAGTGTAACGATCCGTATTTTACGTATCAAAGGGCCATAATATATCATTTTTAAAATTCTTATTAGGTCGTATGCCCCTATAATTTTGGGGGATATTGAGTAGTGACATTTTCGACCCAGAGAATTTTATCGAACAATTTTACCCCTGAAAACTTATGACGGTTGTAACTTTTGATAGAAGCGGAATTCGCGTCCGGGACTACTTCCATTGGAAAGATATGATGGTTTCCCTTTACTTAGAGTGATCATCATAACGATTTGGATTTTCTAGCTAGGAGATATGGCTATTTGAAATTTGGCAGTTTTGGTGCAGCTTAATGGGTAATTAGTGAGATTGGGGAATGGCCAAACAACCCATTTCTGGTTTAAGCGTTATATTGACTGAAATAAACATCCCAAAATCATTCTACCATCTTCCAGATAGATCCAAGCCCCCATTAACCCATTTTTTTTTACTCAAAACCTTCCCTTTTATCCTTCAAATCAAGTATAAATCATAAATTAAGGGTAGATTAGTAAGGGGATTAGTTAGAGATCTTAATATCTACATTTTTTGGGAACAAAAATAAGATCTTTGTTATTCATTTTCGGATTTGCCTCGCTTTGCATGCAAATCTCCACTTTTCAGGTATTTAGTGAGTGACTTATCATCTCTCACCTTATTATATATGTATCTATAGATTTAACATGTTTTAAATCCATTTTTAAAGTCAAAATTTTGTACATTGCTGTTTTGAAACCCTAATTGTAGTAAAACCTAAATAAATGGATTTTTGTTATTTTAAACATGTTATTTGGATGTCTGATTACCTTGATATATGTTACGCTATGTTGTAGCGCATGATGATTGCTATTATTTGTTATGTGATTTGCATGTGTGAACGTTGATTGATGCATGTGTGGTGTTTGTATGTATGCTTGAATAGTTGAAAATGCTTATTTGAGCGAAATAGAAGTATGGACCGTTAAAGAAGACTTCGATGGATAGGCTCGAGGATGTTCAGGGTTGTATTAATGCATATGGAATGCACAAAGAAAAAGGAATGGAGCATAGTGGTGAAATTAGTGTGAAATTTGAGTTTGAAGAAACTACAACAATTCTATTCGGTTGCACTACTCGGCATCATTTCTATTCGGTAACATTTGTCTAAGGGTCTCTATCTGGTAGTAGTCGCTTCAGGTCTTACTTCAGGCCAGGATATGGGTTGGCTTGGGCGCTGCTTCAGTCCAATTTTATGTGTTCGGAGACCAAACAAAAATTCTTATCTGAGGTGCTTCAAGTCATGCTTCTGTTTAGTAAGGAGTCCACTAGGGGTTTGCTTCAGGCCATTCTGTGTGTTTAGGGCCTTACAAGAATTACTGTATGAGGGTTGCTTCATGTCGCACTTTAGGACATTGGGTGTTTAGCTTTGGTCCGGTACTTGGGAAGAAATTAGGATGTGGAGTTTGGAGCTGCTTCAGGTCAATGGATGTGTTGCTTCAAGACGCGCTTCAGGCTTAGTTGAGGAATTACCCAGACAGAACTTAGAGTTGGGTGAAATTTGGTCGTGGCGAGGAAAAACTTCATGATTTCTTTAGGGCTTGTTCCGAGGATCTAGCGGGTGATGTGGAGTGAAGTAGATGACTCCAAACGACTTGGGATGACCTTGGATTTCGTGTGGCGACTAGTGAATCGATGGATTAGTGCTTTGACATGACTATACCGACGATGATGACGACAACTTTGGAACTTTGGTATGATGGCTTTGAGACTTACGATTGGTGTCTGAAGGCTTTCGAAGATGATGACTTAATGATGGGATTCGTGATAGTGATTTATAAGGACAAGTTCAATGATGGGGGATTATGAGTATAATTTGCAATTGTGTTCTACTATGGAGATAGCCGAGATGGAATAACGATTGAGTCCATTATGGAGACGCTTGTAAAGGTATCGTTTATAATTCGAAGGTTTCTGGTGTGCTCGTAAAGTAGGGTATGTGGGGGACACCCACTTGGATTTGTGATCATGTCCAGATCTTGCGATAGTAGTTTACCCTAGTCTTTTGTGATATGAGCCTGGTTCCCAGCCTTACAAAGTGGCATGCATTCGAGCACCTATGAAGTTGGGATTTTAGTCGAGTCCTCGATTTGTGATTGTGACATACGATTTATTATATATTCAATGCACATGAGTGGTGGTGAGTATTGTTTGATGGATGCTATGTTTTCCATGGTTGTTTATCACTCTAGGTTGTTACACGATGTTGGTATTTTTGACCTTATACCTAGACATGAGACATTGTACTTCGATTGTAGTACACTTGTAAGGAAATGATAATGGATTAGCATATACTAAATGTTATGTGCTAACTCTTTGGATGTAGGGACATGTCAGGTATGGTTCTACATACCTTATGCCCCTATTTACTATATACAATTTTTTGTTTTTGAGATGATGTATCTCTCACACCAGACTATTATCTGACCCGAGGTTTTATGCTTGGCATCTTATTATCTCGAGCACTCTTAAATGAGTAGATTAGAGAAAATAAGTCTAGATAGCACATGGAGCTGTACGGAGTACGAGTAGGAGGCTGTGCTTTCATATATCTATACTTGGAGCTTACTATCGCTTATATTCCGCTGTGTAGTACTATGGAGATTCACATGTAGTTGTATTACCTTGGAGATAGTTGTAGAGTTTTTTATAGAGATTTTGATGTATAAACTACACTATTTCAATTTTTGTATAATCTGCAAACCTGTTGCACTCTGATGTTATTTGGTTATATCACTGTCTCGCCTATTTTACATATATATTATTATATTATATTTTTTCTATGCGATGTGAGCTTTTCTATAGATTCCATGCTTGGATTTCCATTACTTTACACTCTTGGTTACAGTCCTACATCGAATAGGTATCTCTACAGTGCACAATACAGATAAGTTGGATACCGAAGGTTTAAAACCGCCTTTTCGACCCTCAAAAGCCGACACTAATACATCCACGGTATTCACATGTCGAGCATCCAAGTGTCGGAAAGACGGATTATTGGGAAAAAGAACAAAACAAAAGAACAGAATCTCACATCATGATGAGTAATATATAATATACAATATATCTTCATAAAAGAAAAACTAAAATATACATACACCAAATTCGAGTTCACTAATCAATTTATCGGCCCGGATAGTTATAAAAACCTATCCTTATACATGTAGATAAATACAAACACCAATGTAATGGAAATAAAATATATATGAGTATGTCTTGGAGGAATCCAGCTCATCTTCAGAAGCTACATAGCATCCAAATCTAATATGAAAATATGCTCGGTCTAACAAGAGCATTATAAGAAAAATAACACCTGGATCGTTCTAGTAAACTAGCGTGAGAAACACAACTCAAAATAGTTTTAATGTTATAAAACCTTTTAAGATAAAGATATGTCGTAAGACCACGCTGCACATAAACATGGATAGGTTTTTACCTTATGATAAACCAAAACATTTTTTATAGAAAATCCAACAATTTTATAATAATGTATAGGATTTAAAGTAAATTATGAATATAATTGGAATGCTTATATCTCACGTTCCTACCGAGGGCCTCATAAGGACCTCTTACGGATCATGATCTGCCCTACCTCTTACTAGATAGTTCCGAACATTTCATCACCTCGGTTGCTTTTGCAACCTTTTCCGAGAGCTCTCGTGCACAACTAAATCATTAAATGTATATATCTAGAAAGGTTGATGACAATACCCAAACGAGTGCGACCCACTTAGCCTTGAAGTATATCCCCTGTTTTAGTCATTCCCAGTTGTTAAGGCTAGAGGCTACGTTTACCTTTTTAGCAGTCCCACTTGGATGCTAACACTTCCCTTTAAGCAGCAATGTAATGTCAACATTCATCCATACAAGTTCATTCTAGGTTTGAAAGAAATCGAAGGCACTACCTCTACTACATCCATTTTGGAATAACCCTCAGCATTAGTATTTAGTAGTCATTGCACTTCAAAGAGTTCCATCTTTGATTATCTTTAAGATATTCCAACTCGAAATGCTTATGTCGGTACAAAGTGTTTTCAGATAAAATATCTGAACATAGTCTCTCCGAACCGACAATGATAGTTTTAAAACTGTAACCACCTAAAATTTATGCTATAATAATTAATTAACGAATTAATTAAATGATAAAATAACTTTGTGAAATTATCAGAATTGAGCAACAGAAGTTGCTTCATTATGTCCGCAGTAATTTTCTAGTCAATTTCCATACATAGAACGTCAGAATTCGAGCTAGAATGAGAGAGATATGAATTAAACAAGAAATCAAAAAGGTAAAATAATAATATACATGGCTAGGTCGACACTTAGGTCGACCTAACCATTGCCTAGGTCAACATGCATGTCAACCTAGCAAGGGAAAGGTCGACACCTTGGTCGACCCGCCCAATTGTTTGAACGAAGAAACGAATTATTCATTCCAGAGAGCTTCAAACACGTCATTTTGTTTATTTCCTCTCATCCGGTGCATCCGTGTTCCTATTTGACGGCTCTTATCAAGCCTACGATGTGGTTGTACCAAATTCAATCTCCAAATCCAATGGTCTGAGATCCACAATCTCCACTATAAATAAGACCATAGGCCTAGCTATTTTTCTCATTCAATATTTTCTCCATTTGGGTTCACCTTCTCAGGCAGGACCCTAAAAGGAATAATTTTTCGAGGAGAAAATTGTTTTAAGTTTAAATATTTAATACCCTCAAGTGGATCCAGGAAGACCAAGGGAACGGCTAAGAACCACAGGTGAGTGATTGTAATTATTTTAGATTTTTAAGTAATTTAAAATAATAAGGTTTCCAATAGTTGTAGTTTTTCTACAATTTTGGAATAACCTTTTTACCAGTTTATTTTCAGTTTTAGATTTATTTTTCAGTTTATTCCCTTTTAGCTATTCATTTCAGTTATTTGTAGTTACTTACTGTTAATTATAGCTTTTTCATTTATTTACAGTTATTTACAGTATTTACAATTATTTACTGCTATTTACATTTTATTTACATCTTTTCTACGTTTGGGATTTCTTCTATAATTGTCAGTTTCTTTCTATTTTTCCTCTTTACACGAATGGAATAGAATAGATTTAAAACGCGAATATGGACTAAATAATAAGAACATTGAAATTACGGAAAATAAGATGTAAATTGAGAAGATTGTAATAAATTGGACTTCGACTGAATTTAAGATATTTGCAAGCTTAATTATGATGTATAATTATACTAAAAAGAGTAAATGGAGAAAGTAGCTTATTTTTATGCTTAGACCTTGGGTTAAGTTAATAAGCACAATTATAACGTAGGTTATAATTACAAACAAAACAGAAAAAGACTTATTTTGAGACTTAGAATAAATTAATAAGCAAAGATAACAGGGATAACAATAGAGGCTTATTTAAACAATTTATACTAAGTTAATAAGTAAAGATAAAAGTGGGACTAGTACCAACAACATTCCCTTATTTTTGATGGACACATGGTGGTCTCACAATAGCCGAAGTGAGCCTAAGGGCACACTTATGCTGGAGAAGTGGTAAATAAGTGGTCAATAAATAGAAGTTCAAATCATGGGGATTTGGACAAGGGGCGCAACTAGATTTTGTTTGGCAGGGACCAGTACCAACAGTATTCCCCTATTTTCGATGGACACAAGGTGGTCTCACAGTAGCCAAAGTGAGACGAAGGGCATGCTTATGCTGGAGGAGTGGTAAATAAGAGGTCCAATAGGTGGAGCAACAGGTAACGCGAGCTTAGTGGTGGTCACGCGTGTGGCCTCCAATGATGGCTCATAAATCGTTATGAGTTCCAAGCGCTTAGTAGGTATCTTCTGTAGATACTGGTGTCTTCTATGTAGGCGCCTATAGGGTCTGGTCCACAGTCTTCTGTGTAGAGAGCTATAGGAGCTGGTCCACAGTATACACATTAGTAGGAGGCTGATCAAAGGGTAGAATTAGGACTTCAGCCTAATTAAAGTAGGATTGGGAATTCAGCCTAATTAAAGCAGTTATCTAAGACAAGTGCAAACAATCAAGATAATCGAGTCGTATTAATCTAAGCAATAGTTAAACCATATTTTATTCTAGCTTTAACTTCCCTTCTATTTCTCAATTTCCTTTTATACTAGAACTGTTGCAAAGTTTATTATCTTTACATTGCTTAAGAATACTAGAAATTACTATCATTCACCAGACTTTTAGTCTGACCCACTCCTCTATTTCGCCTTTTTCTGCCCCATAGGCCAGCAATGGCAAGGACGGTAGATTACGGACTCTTGGAGACTTTAGTTGCAAAAGATTTCTCATGTATTCCTCTTCTTCATTTTCAACTTTTAGTTCATTTGATGTACTGGCACTTTATTTGAGAGGGATAGTTTTGTACTCTGATTTTTTTTATGAGACTTATGTTATGATTTTCATAAGACATGTATTGGTATTTTGAGGCATCTTATGTATTTGGTTTTATAACTCTATCTTATGAAGTTTTATTTTTAGTAAGTTATTGTTTTAATTGTTTCCACTATTTTTATCTATTTTGTCTTGTAAATCTTAGTCTCTGCAAGTTTTAGCTATACCTACAACGCACCACATCATTTAGTGTGTCCTTTTGGATATACTAAGGGGTGTGGGGTGTTTCAATTGGTATCAGAGCCTAAGGTTACATGATTCCTAAAAATTTGTTTTAAAAGTAAATTATTTTCCAAAATAACTTGTTTTAAAAGTATTTTTTCAGAAAAGAAGCTCTTTAATTTGGAATTAGTTTTCAAGTAATAAATGGTTTTTCTTAAAAATCCCCTCAAAGTCTAGTTCAATCTTCATTCGACTCTTTCTATCCCAAATTCTCTTTTCTTTGTATAGTATAGCTGACTGGTTCTGTAGAGCTACGGTACCAGAGGTGCAAGGGCAATCGCCTAATACAGCACCGGTAGGTGGAGATCCTTTTAATCCATTTACAACAGCCAATTTTTCTAAGCTATGCAAGGACTTCACTAGTCTAGGAGGCAAGACATTTTCTGGTATGGAGACTTTTTTGTAGGCACGGGCTTGGATAAGATACATAGAGAGGATATTTGGGCTATTGGGATTGGAGGATCAATAGTGGGTTCAGCTAGCATCTTGGCAGCTTAAAGGGGAGGCTTCTTATTGGTGGGAAGTTGTTGAGTTGGAAGAAAGAGACGTTTGTAGGAATGGGTTCCGAGAGAGATTTGAGAGAAAAAAATTTCTCATGCAGAAGAGAGTGTTCAGTTGGAGCGGTTTATTAGCTTGAAGCTAGGAAGTTTGTCTGTGAAGGAATATATCAACCAATTTAATGAGTTGTCGCGGTTTGGAATGGAGTTAGTGAATAAACCGCACAAGAAGGCCATGATGTTCGCGAAGGGATTAAGTCAGCCCCTTCAAGAATTTTTGTTGACTCATGTACCGATGGGAGCTACCTATGAGTCACTAGTGGAGATGGCGCTTATGTCTGATGCAGCTAAGGAGGGGGAGTCTAAAGAAGTCGTTAAGTCGGAAAGTTCTAAGAAGAAAGGAGAAGGCCCTCAGAAGCAGACCAAGAAAAAGTGCAAAAGTTGTGGGATGGTTGGTCAGTTAGCCATTAAGAGAGGGAAGATGAAGGGAAAGTGCTATAATAGTGGACATCCGGGTCACATTAGTAAGTATTATACCCAGAAGACGGGGCAGGAAGCTGGTGCACCAGCAGCGTAGATTTAGGCATTGGATGCAGCACCTTCCAGCAGCGAACCCTATAGAGGTAGGAAAGTCACCATGGAAGGGTTGATATATATTTTTGATTTTCCCATTCGGACTGTTTTCGATTCTGGAGTCTCACACCCTTTCCTAGTTCCTTGTTTGATTGTTTGCACTTAGATATCTCTTTAGTAGTAGACCCCATAGTTGTTTCAAACCCCATAGGAGGGTCGGCATAATTATCTATGATTTGTAGGGGTTTGAAATTTTTTATAGGCATAGAGTTTGACTGTGACGCCTATGTATTGGGATTTTTGGGGTATGGGATGATTTTTGGAATGGATTGGGTATCCACATATGGAGCTATATTAGATTGAGAGAGGAGAGTTGTTAGACTAGAGACATACATCGGTAGGACTCTTGAGGTTTCTTGCGACCCACAAGGGTCAGTCATGTTGAGCTTCCTTTATTCCCTCAATTCATCATCAACAGAGTTAGATTCAGTTCCTATCATCGGAGATTTTTCGGACGTCTTCGAGGAGGTTAGGGGATGACACCCTAAGAGAGAGATCGACTTCATGATTTATTTGACTGATAATGCTAAACTAGTAGCATTACCAGTGAGGCATATGGCACCTAGAGAGGGTTGAATAAGCTCACAAAGAAGAATCGTTATCCACTTCCTAGGATAGATGATCTTTTTGATCAGTTAGTTGGATCTTCAGTATTTTCTCAGCTTGATTTAGCCACTAGAGCTAATATAATTCATCAGCTTAGAGTCGCAGATGAATAAGGCAGCATTAGGACACCAGACGGATTCTTTGAGTGGTTGGTTGCACCATTTGGACTAACCAACACCCCAGCTTATTTTATAGATTTGTTGAGCCATGTCTTTGGAAATGTCCTAAGTAAGTTTGTTGTAGTATTCGTGGACGACATTTTGGTGTTTTCCAAGAGTATAAAGGAACATGCTATTCATCTAGAGGAGGTTCTTAAATTGAAAGCGAAATTCTTGAAGTATCACTATGGCATAAGGAAGTACGTTTCTTGGGGCATAGAGAAGGTCTACACATGAAAAGAGTTTGAGAAATGGTTTTGTATATTTAGGTTCGATTATGAAAATCCAAAGAGTTATAAGCCCATGTGTCAAATAATTGAAAAAATTATAATTGCTTCAGATAAGTGGAATTAACAGAAATGCCATAGGATAAAAATAAGCATAGAAGAGGAATACGAATAAAAGACTTTAGTAAGGAAATGAGGTTTCCAAGGTTTAGGAAGGGTACTCCTAGGGTAGTAAGAAGGAAAATCCACTTATGTCTAGCCCAATAAAAAAAATGGTATGAAATTTAAATTGGTTTTTATATGATGTAAATTGAAATTCTTTTTGAAGAATTATGGAGCATATATAACTCACTAGTTTCATTGTAAGTAAACAAAGATTTTAAATACAAAAACCTAGAGTGTATTAAGTATCGAAAACGCAGATTACAACATTTATTGTTGTAATAGATGTTTTCATGAAAAATAAGGGGAGCATAGATTATAACACTATTGTTATAGTAAGTGACTCCTAAGAGAAATGTTTTTACATAAGTATATGAGATTTATTAGTATTTATTTTAATTGAATCCGTACACTAGTATTTTTGGGTTGTAGTAACGGTGTTTTATGCAACATCTGTTTTGACCCAAATAAAAATGTGTCTTGAAGATAATTTCTAAGTATAGAAATAAAGTGGTTTGTAAGTACACTTATTTTTTTTAAATAAGTATAAGAAATTTTTTTCTAATTATGGAAAGGTTAAAACGGTTTTGAAAATGTGTTTCTTCGAAAAAGAAG
Organism: Allium fistulosum; assembly: GCA_030737815.1. NCBI lineage: Eukaryota > Viridiplantae > Streptophyta > Magnoliopsida > Asparagales > Amaryllidaceae > Allium > Allium fistulosum. Next base: position 161,145,519 of record CM060905.1, read on the forward strand.
GTGTAAGTTACATATTGGGAGATCAATATATTTCATAGAAAATGAATATATATATTAGACATACTTTAATCTATTGGAATAAAATGAATAATGATATAATTTTCTATGAAACCAAATCACAAATGTTTTGTGCAAGTTATAAGGAATACGTGAAAGAGATATACAAGGTATGGGAAGCATGATAGTTTGTATAGCCTATTTCGAAAATATAAAATAAGTTCCTTGTAATTTCACATAAACATGAAGTCCTCTTTTAAGGATTCACAGAAGGTTTTAGCATTAATAGTCTCTCATAAGAGAAAGTAGCTCCAATACATTAAGGTATAAAACTATCAGGTGTAATAAGAAGATGTTTTGAAAACATGTGAAGACTTTTTAAATGAATTTTAAAGAAAGATGGTTTGGTGAAAAAGTAAATAAGTTTTTGGAAGCGGAAAACTTAATAATAGTTAAACTTATAAATTCCAATTTTTATAGAAAGCTGTAAAGGTCTTTCAAAGACAATGATTTTGGGATTTGATGTTTTAAAAATTTAGAAACCTTAATTTTTAAAATGAAACGATAAACACCCAACCAAACTCTTAAATGTGGAGTAGATAGGAATCGTTTCCTAAGTGCAACGAGAAAAAGTGTAATGCTATATAGGAGATAGCAGTAATTACTTTTAAAAGTAATAATAGAAGTTTCCGAAGGGTGTAGAGGACACTAGTGAAACCTAGGATTGTGGCTTCATGTGTGTAAACTATTGAAGAATGATAAAGTGATATCAGTAAGATGGTAGGACACACGTGGTTGAAGAAGTGTATTCTTTATTTTAAGAAACTTGGTAGAAGAATCCTCCTTTAGTGAAATTCACATATGATAGTAGTTTTCAATCTAGCATTGGAGTGGCACCTTTCGAAGCTCTTTATAGAAGACCACGCAAGTCGCCTTCGTGTTGATTAGAGTCTACAAAGAGATTGCTACTTAGTCTCAACATAGTTAGAAATACTTCGGAGAAGATTGGTTTGATTAGGAGAAATTCGTATCTCATATCCTCATCTTTTCGATAGTAAATTTTAGAATTTCCTATTTTCATCTTTAGTTTTGAATAGGTTCTTACCTTTATTATCCTTTGGGAGGGTAGAACTTAGGATTTAACTTATGGATGGTAAGATTTAATGTAAACAAATTATTAGAACATGTTATGTATGATGGATGCTAGTGGACGCATGTACTTACACTAGGCACTATTATCCCTTAGGGATCGGCCTAACTAGGACACTAGAGCATATGCATATGGATGTTGCGCATTTGCATTTTTATTTTGTTTTCCATGGTCGCTATAAATGGATGATTATCACATGATTGTTGCATTTGGATGATGATTGTAGCATGCATATAGAACTATCAGTAATCACTAGGGAATTTGCATTTATTTGGATACATGGCACATACATGATTGCATAAAAGGAGGTCGACTGAATCAATAGACGACCTAATCTTTAGCATTAGTTAGGGACATTGACACTACACTAATTGCATAAGTATCATAAATCGCATTAGAAAGACTTAAGGACAATGGATGTAATGGATGATGGTTGAGTAGTAGGTTGTAAAACTTGGATGGAAACATTTATTTCATTCTTCTAACCTTAGAGATTTGGGGGACGAAATCCCTTAAGGAGGGGAGAATGTAACAACCCAAAATTTAAGCTATAATAATTAATTAACGAATTAATTAAATGATAAAATAACTTTGTGAAATTATCAGAATTGAACCACGGGAGTTGCACCATTGTGTCTGTGGTAATTTTTTGGTCAACTTCCATATATAGAACGTCAGAATCCGAGCTAGAACGAGAGAGATATGAATTAAACAAGAAATCAAAAAGAAAAAAAATATACATGGCTAGGTCGACACCTAGGTCGACCTAACAATTGCCTAGGTTGACATGCATGTTGACCTAGCAAGGGGAAGGTCAACACCTAGGTCGACCCGCCCAATTGTTTGAACGAAAAAATGAATTCTTCATTCCAGAGAGCTTCAAACACGTCATTTTGCTTATTTCCTCTCATCCGGTGTGTCTATGCTCCCATGCGACCACTCTTATCAAGCCTATGACGTGGTTGCACCAAATTCAATCTCCAAATATAATGGTCTGAGATCCACAAGCGCCATTGTAAATAAGACCCTAGGCCTAGCTATTTTTCTCATTCAATATTTTCTCCATTTGGGTTCACCTTCTCAGGCAGAACCCTAAAGGAATAATTTTTCGAGGAGAAAATCATTTTAAATCAAAATATTTAATACCCTCAAGTGGATCCGGGAAGACCAAGGGAAGAGCTGAGGACCACAGGTGAGTGATTGTAATTATTTTAGATTTTTATGTAATTTAAAATAATAGGGTTTCCAATAGTTGTAGTTTTTCTACAATTTTGGAATAACCTTTTTACCAGTTTATTTTTAGTTTTAGATTTATTTTTCAGTCTATTCCCTTTTAGCTATTCTTTTCAGTTATTTGTAGTTATTTACTGTTAATTATAGCTTTTTCATTTATTTACAATTATTTACTATTATTTACGTTCATTACTACGTTTGGATTTCTTCTATAATTGTCAGTTTCTTTATATTTTTCCTCTTTACGCGAATGGAATAGAATAGATTTAAAATGAGAATATATACTAAATAATAAGAACATTGATAAGGAAAATAAGATGTAAATTGAGAAGACTTTAATAAATTGGACTTCGACTGAATTTAGGATATTTGCAAGCCTAATTATGATGTATAATTATAACTAAAAAGAGCAAATGGAGAAAGTAGCTTATTTTTATGCTTAGACCTTGGGTAAAGTTAATAAGCACAATTATAACGTAGGTTATCATTACAAATAGAACAAAAATGGCTTATTTAGAGACTTAGAATAAACTAATAAGCAAATATAGCAAGGATAACAGTAGAGGCTTCTTTAAACAATTTATACTAAGTTAATAAGCAAAGATAAAAGTGGGACCAGTACCAGCAGCATTCCCTTATTTTCGATGGGCACAAGGCGGTCTCACAATAGCCGAAGTGAGACGAAGGGCATGCTTATGCTGGAGAAGTGGTAAATAAGTGGTCAATAAATAGAAGTTAAATCATGGGGATTTGGACAAGGGGCGCAACTAGATTTTGTTTGGCAGGGACCAGTACCAACGGCATTCCCTTATTTTCGATGGACACAAGGTGGCCTCACAATAACCGAAGTGAGATTAAGGGCATGCTTATGTTGCAGTGGTAAATAAGAGGTCCAATAGGTGGCTCAACAGGTAACGCGAGCTTAGTGGTGGTCATGCGTGCGGCCTCCAGTGATAGCTCATAAATCGTTATGAGTTCCCAGCTCTAAGTAAGTGTCTTCCGTAGACACTGGTGTCTTCTGTGTAGGGGCCTATAGGGTCTGGTCCATAGTCTTCTATGTAGAGAGCTATAAGAGCCGGTCCGTAGTAGACACATTAGTAGGAGGCCGATCAAAGGGTAGAATTAGGACTTCAGCCTAATTAAAGTAGGATTGGGAATTCAACCTAATCAAAGCAGTTATCTAAGACAAGTGCAAACAGTCAAGATAATCCAATGGTATCAATCTAAGCAATATTTAACCGTATTTTATTCCAGCTTTACCTTCCCTTCTATTTCTCTATTTCCTTTTATACTAGAGCCGTTGCAATGTATATTATCTTTACCTTGCTTAAGAATACTGGTAATTACTATCATTCACCAGAATTTTAGTCTGACCCGCTCCTCTATTTCTCCTTTTTCCCCCCATAGGCCAGCAAGGGCAAGGACGGTAGATTACAGACTCTTGGAGACTTCAGTTGCGGAGATTTTCTCATGTATTCCTCATCTTCATTTTCAGCTTTTAGATCATTTGATGTACTGGCACTTTATTTGAGAGGGATAGTTGTGTACTATGATTTTTTTTATGAGACCGAGGTTATGATTTTCATAAGACATGTATTGGGATTTTGAGACATCTTGTGTATTTGGTTTTATAACTCCATCTTATGAAGTTTGATTTTTAGTAAGTTATTGTTTCAATTGTTTCCGTTATTTTTATCTGTTTTGTCTTGTGAATCTTAGTCTCTACAAGTTTTAGCTATACCTACAACGCATCACATCTTTTAGTGTGTCCTTTTGGCTATACTAAGGGATGTGGGGTGTTTCAAAAAATGGCCAAGGTTTGATAGTCAGTTATTTAACTATCAAATAAAAACAACAATAAAATCAAGGATTTATTTCCGTAGCGAAACCAAGATTTGTTAAGCACATACGCAACCACTAACCTCATTAATTAATCCTTTCATTATATAAAATTAATTTGTAAATACTTGTATCAAAATACCTTTAGAAAGATATAGTCACAAATCCTTTATACTCCTCTCAATACTAGGAAAAATATCCATATACTTATCTCAATAGTATACGTACATTCAAAAAAACACTACACTTTCCCTACTTAGAAAATGTATTCATATACTTATCCCAACGGTATAACTATTTTCACAAAACAATATGAAAGATTTCTTATTTCAAAAACATATCACGAGGATTTAAACAAATATTGTTTTAAAAGAAACAGAGATAAGGATAAACCAAAACACTATTCCTTTAATGTTTAAGCATGGAACAAATATCCACACCACCAAAATTAAGAAGGTCAATTTGGGAAAATCCAATCTCAATTTCTGTTAAAAATTTCTTTAATAAATCCTTTTAATAAATCTCTTTCCTTTATGAACATCTCCTTTACTATAATTCCAAATCCATTTATTAAACTCTTAATAAATTTCGAAGTTTATTTATAAAAAGCTTTTATAAGTATCAAAAATCATTTATAAAACTTCTTTTTATAGAATACCATTTATAACTTATTTTATAATTCCTAACTTATTTACAACTCTTTATAAAACTCCAAATTCATTTATAAAATTCCTTTCATTAATTCTCTAAATAAAATTACCAAGACTCCTTTTTTAAATCAAACTTCAAATATAACGCCAAACTCCAAATACAAACAAATTCCAAATATCATTATAAAACTCATATGCTTTCCATAATACGATCTTTCCATATATTACAATAAATTTTCAAATGAAATTTATTGCTCCAATTTATTAATATGATATTGATTCAATATGATAAATTCATTTCAGCTTAAAAACACCGCTTGTACATCTCCAAATTTATCGCACTTTTAGTTTCCAAAATAGATCCACCTACTTTCTCTAAAATGACCATTCCACATATTATTATAAATCCACAAATGTGATTTATTTATCAAATTTATCAAATGAAAATATCTTCCCTTTTTATAAAATATTACTTATAAGACTCTCCTTAAATTTATAAGATACCATTTATAAATCTGTTCTTTTATTTACAACATTTCATATAAAATGTCTCATAAATATTTGTTTTAAAAATATTTCCATCTTCTTTAAAACAAAAATCACTTTTAAATAAAATGTAACCCCTTTTTATTTACTTTTGATTACAACTATTATTATCATAATAATTTTCTATAAAGACAAATACTTCCAAAAAGAATTATTGAAACATTTACTTAAATATATATATTAGGAAAGAAAAATGAAAGAAGTTGAAATAAAATAGAAAAGTTTAGAAACTCTTTTAAATTAAAATATAATAGAAATTCCTAAATAATTAGATTTAAAATCATTTCCAAACCAAATCAACAATTTATAGTATTTCAAAAATACTGTATCGAGGCCAAATAGTTACTATAGCACTTAACTGGTGCTATAACTACCTTTTCTACTAAAAGGTTCAATTTTCACATATGTCGGTGTCGCGTCCAAAATGACCAACAATCAAATTCAGCATTTAACAATTTATATCATAGATATATAACTGAAATAAATCAATAGGTAAATAGCTGGAAATTAAAAGTAACAATATCGAGAAATCCGGATTTCTCAATAAAATTCCTGTATTTCAATTTTAAATACTAATTGTTTTTCAAAGCGGATATTTTAACCAATCAGCCAATAATTTCAACCAAACACAACAGTAAAATTTTATCTATTTGATAATAAACTGATTAACCAAAAGGAGAGTTTAACTTACCAAAATTCCAGTTATCGCTTCTCATTCCAGTTCAGTCTAAAATCAAACATTTTAGCTTGAAATATTATAAGCTCCAATCTCAACCAATCCAATTCCAAAGCATAGCTATCATTGATACGAATCTAAGGCAAATAACCGCGTTCGATTTGGACCTTGTATGAAATAGATTTGGGTTTTAAAAGATTTATGTGTTAAATAATATAATTTTTTTCCTTAATTACATCATTAACCTTAATTAACCTTGCTTAATCCCTAATCTAGTCTTCACCAAACGCCGGCTGCCCTTCTTCCTTACTTTGACGTCGCCGCCAGAGAACCCCATTCGTCGCCACATCATCACCATCGACTGCCCCGACTTCATTGAACCCAAAGACCTAGACCTCACTTCCTCTCGATTACCGTAGCTCAAGAACGAGCACTCAAAAATCCATGTCATTGTGCCTCAGGTGACGATTGACTGCCGCACCACCTTCAAAAGCTAGCTCTCCTCCACGTTGACTCACGCCGCCAGCCACACCCCCCAATTCATCACTAACGCCAAGATCGAACCCGAAGTAGGGTTCGTGTTCAATTGTGATTTGTCGCCGCCATGCTCCAATCTAGCTCAATCCAACCTTTCAACATACTACCCTCGCCACCACGAACAACTTTCATGTTGACACCCCCACCTATCTCAGCTTGTAACACTATGGATGAACTATGCATGTTAGATCATATGGGGCTAGGGTTAGGTTTTGACAAATGAGAGAGGTTAAGGGTCCTTATACAAAAAAATCTCTCTAGTACTATTCATGCCCCAAAAATCTCGATCTCCAATCGAAGCGTGCTCATTGGCATTTCTAGCCAAATACTCCCATTCTTAATTCAATGGAACTATTTACGGAACCTAATTCCAACATATATAGAGGTTAAATTTTCGAGTTGCTCGATTTACGAACCAAAATCGACCTTTTAACTCGAAACCAACCCATCGGAATATATCGATACTTATACTCATTCTGGCTTACACGGACCATCCGGACCTAATGGAATTAATCCCAAGTCCTAAAAAGTCCATCTGCGAAAATTGAGTTTTCAGCTCATCAATAAAATAAAATAATTAAATAACTAAATATTCATAGCAGCCTAAAAATACGGATTGCTACAATCTTCCCCCATTAAAAAGATTTCATCCCCGAAATCCTAAAGGACTAAGTAACGAACCCCAACACTCTAGCATATTTGATGACATATGTGACGACCCATATTTCAGAAGGTTTAAATCAACAATAATCCACACATGTCCAACCCAAACAATCCAGAACATAGATGATCAATGGGGTTAATTAAGAAAAAGATAAGAAAAGAAGAAGAAAACAAACACAGAATCTCGCAGCGGAACAATAAAATATAGTAATCAAATAAACAATTCATGAAGCTGTTTACTATACATTTGATTATAATTTATACAACATTTATCAGAGTCGTATATACATCAAGGATAAACAATCAATGCACCAGAACAGCATGATGCAAAGAATAATAATAGTAATAATGGACCAAAAACTTCGTCTTCGTCCTCCAAAATTGATCTTCAATACGCTGAAAAACTCAGGGCTGATCCGAGCGTAATGAAAAGACAAAACGTTCGAGTCGGGACTAAAATATTCTTATGTGAGTCAAATCGATATTGCATATACCATGAGGGCCATGGCGTCAGAGATGTTTATGGGGTTTCACATTCCTATCCAGTGTATAACGTGCGTGCAATAACTCAAGAGATGTTACGGGATTTTCCATCTCTTAAGGATCCGTAAAAATATTTATATATAGTAGAATACGCTACATATATAATGTCCAATCATTAAAATAAATATTTTTCTTAGCGTTAAGGCTTTACATTAGTCCCCCTTAACGCGTTTTTAAGCATTGGCTTACAGTTTGCATTTGACACAACCAGTAGCACGTCAGTAGTCAGTGATGCACCGTGATACGACAACACTAAACCAAAATCGTAGGGGTCTTGTATAAGGATAAAAGTATGAAAGGGCACGTGAGGTAATGCCCAAAGTAGGATACTACTAGTTCGGGTTGCAGGGCTAGTGGTAACGCATCGTAGCCACGACCGCCCACCGCGTCCATCCATCCCATATTGAGTCAAAGGGAGGCTATCCCAAATCAAGGTGGACCAATCGAAACCAACAACAAGAGTAATAATATGGACCGAGTCCAAGAAAATCAAAGAACGGATGTCCGCTAGGGGTAGCAAGCCTGCTTGGCTTGTTTTAGTCATTTCAAATTGGCACAAGTGCCGGGATCAATCCATCATCGTTCTCTTTCTTCAAATCCAGCAAACGATGCCAAATCCAACCACTTCGTTCTGGATTCTCCTCCGCGTACACAGTTATTAAAATGGTTCCAATATTGACAGAGAGTATGCCAATAAGAGGCCCCGTCTCTTTAACAACCAAACGCCGTTTTACACACCGGTTGGTACTTTTACATTACGAAACGATTCATACTTGATATCAAAATATCATATTCACTTCAATCAATTTCATTTTGAAATATCATATTTACCTTAAATATATTAATTTCCACTTAAAAGTCATTTTTGCCTCAATATCTCGATTTTGCTTCCAAAATTGTTTTGAATTTCAATTTAGGTTATAACTTCATTTTAACCCAATTCGTATTTAAATCAACAATTTAAATATAAACATTCCAACCTTGACCAGTTTGAATTTTTAGAAAATAGTTTAAATAGTTTAAAATAATTTAAAAAGGTTAAAATAGTTTAATATAGAATAGTTTGAGTATTAAAAATGGTTTATAAAATAAAATAGCTTGGAAATCAAAATAATTTGAATATTAAAAAAATAGTTGTTAAGCAGTTTATATTAAAATAATTATTTGAAAATAGTTTCAAAGTCAAACTGATTCAGTTCTAAATCTTCGAATTCAAATCAATTTCAATTTCCATTTCCATTTAAATCGACTCAATTCCGATTCCAATTCGAATTAACTTCGATTCCAATTTTAATTCAAATCGATTTCAATTTCGATTCCAAATTGATTCAATTTCGATTTCAATTCCAGTTTATTCAATTTCAATCCCAATTAATTTTAATTCCATTCCAATTTGAATTAATTTCCACTCAATTCTCAATTTTAAACCATTTCGATTTATTTAAATTTGAGTTTGATTTTCAAAATATCGATTTAAATCACTTAAATTAAATTTAACATCAATACTCAATTTAAGATTCAAATCTTTAAAATAATTCAATTCCATGCTTAAATTTCGAAATATCCATTTAAATTTCTTTTACTTGGATTTATTTCAAAGTTCGAGTGAAAGTTCAAATCACTTAAACAATTAAATTTCCATCATCCAAATGGTTTCTCAATTATACTTCAAATTTCAAACTCGATTCATAAAACAATTTCTGTTGATAAGTTCATTTTTAACATTTCGAGCTTGAGTTCAAAATGATCCCATTTCCATAAATTCGATTTTAGTTCATAAAGTCAAAATCTGAAGATCCTTTAATTTAACCAATCCGGTGTTCGTATATAATTTTCTATCCTATGGCCAAGTGAATCAATTATTTCAATTTAATTCAGGGATGGATATATATCATTTCAATCCAAAATAATGCCATAGGTATATATCATTTCAACCTATTCTTAATTTATTTAAAATAATTCGATTTACAGTTTTATATTCTGTAAATAATTTACAGGATGATAACTGGATATATATATATATAATAAACATCCAATCATCCAATATTTCAACCAACTAGCATCCATCAAAATCAATCATCCAAACAATCAATAAATCACAACAATTAACCAATTATCAATAATCAGAAATTTTACTAACAGTTTAATTACAATTTCAATTTAACTGTTAATTCAAAATTTCTAACATATAAATTCTATATCGATTTCCATGTTAGCTAAATTTGCCAAACAGTTAATAAAATAAATAACTTCACGATTATCAATTTAACGAACACAAAAAACATTTTAGTACGTCGTGGGCGTTATAAAACACTCACCTTTTTATTTGAAACTGAAAATATTTCCAACTTCAAATAAATACCCAACTAGCTCCCTGACGTAGACGACGTCGATACGATTCCAACGCATTTTGTTTTGTCCAAAACGAGACTCGTATACAAAGATTACGAATTGATTAGCATAAAGATTAATCAACATTTAAATTAACTAATTTAATTTACTAAAAAAAACAAACAAACCTTCTCAATGCAAGCTCGTTTAAGCTCCCTCTTGTCCTCCTTCTTCCTAGATTGCACGCGACAATCATCATTTTTTTTACAACCGATCGATCGCCTCCACAGAAACACCACCACCGACGCTTGCCTCCCTCACCACGCAAGCGCCTGCCGCGCGCCTCCAATCATCGCGCACGTGAAGGTCGACGTCAAGAAAACCCAAACCCAAAATTGATGAACACGACCTGGCCCACACCACACGCGCTCACTCTCCTCCAATCCTCTGCCATCGCACGCTCTCACCAAGTCGATCGCGACTGTTGCAATTTTTTTTTCTTTCATTTGTCTTTGATCTTTCAAGTTCGAATGAGAGAATGGAGGTATACGAGATGACGGGGAGACAAAAGGGAGGCAGATGCGTACGAATGGTTGGATAAGGATAATTAAATATATATTATATTAGAAAATATCTAACCAATCTACCTACGAAAATTTTGAACTCCAAATGACGCATGTCGCCTAGCATTCATAATGTTTTACCCATATTCCGAAAACAATGGAACTAATTTTGGAAGCCAATTCCATCATATTCAGAAGATAGCATTTCAAAATTAGTTTACTTTATAGAAATTCTGGAATTAAATTCTACGCGTTTCAAACTCGCACGTCCAAACGATAAGTCCGACCGCTAAGAAACTCGAAATCATACAGTAATTCACTATTATGGATCCAATGGAACTAGTTTCGTCGAAATCCAAGACAATGGCCAAAATGCCTAATTTTACCCTTAATTATAATATAAAATTTCTATTATTCACTTAAAAATCCAATTTTAAATGTTAACAATCTTCATTCATATTTAGATAAAATTTAAATCAACTTCCGACATCATTTTCATTCACATTAAATTAAGAATTCAATTATTTGAAAATTTTAATATTAAATTTAAGCAATTTAATTATCCAATAAATTACATTATTTTGAATATAAGTTATTTCTTATAAAATTTAATTTTTAAAACAAATTCAAATAATACAACAACTACTTTCATTTTACGATCATTCCATATTCATTATTTAATTCCAACTATTGATTATAACCCATTCAATATATAGAATTCCATTTCAATATTTGTTATCGCCAAAATCATCGAAATTAGTTATTTCAAAATTTTATTAAGGTTCATATTCAATAACATACATAAATAAAACATTAAATTTTATTTATTTATTTTTTAACCATTTTTATTCAATAATCATATTAAATTTAATAACTTAAAATAACTAAAACACGGGTCGTTACATTCTTCCCCACTCAAAAGTTTTCGTCCTCGAAAAGGGACTAAATATAGAATTTAACATACAATATATTTTATTCAAAGTAATCAACTTATAAACTTTAAAACCTTATTAGAAAACCTTTACTACACTTCTGTTATGCCACTTCGATCGGCTTAAGGAAATTACAACTTATATAGAAAAGAAGTTATAAAATTTTAAAATCTTAAAATTTTTCTAACATCCGGATTTACGAAAAATTTCGATAGCGGCTTCTTTACGCGGCTCGATTGGAATTTTTTTACAATATAATATATAACACAAATATACCAAATAGATATCAAATATACATCTCTTCTCAATGATGAAGCATCTTGTAGGTAAAAATATAAAAGTGCGGTATGTAATCCAAGATGTGTACCTTATTATTATTAATACGAGCGAGTTCGCTCGTATTAAGCAAGCAAAAACATATAAAAACCCGCGTATACATCCAAACGATCTTTATATGTACCTATCTCAACTCAACTTAGAATATTAGTAACTTATAAAGGATTTAGCAACTTATATGAGTCTAATGGAACCAAATAACATGTATTGTGAATTCAAACCACAAATGCAAGCACGAATACACAACAAACCAATCATATGCGATCAAAACAATTAAAACAATTATAACAATGATTTATAACCAAAGAAATCATCCAACCAAATGATATTCATCTAATTTATTCAAACTATCACAATCTTCATTCAATGTTAATATTTAATTTATACACTACATTTCTATTAACATTCGATTAGTTCATTTACCATTTATTCATATTTGTTTTATTTACATTAAATCGACTTATATTCAATTTCATTTGTTTCCAATTGATGTACATTTACTTCACTTGTTATATCAACATCTTCTATTTACATTTGATTTTATTTCAGTTTGTTTATATTCCATTTTATTACTTTAGATTTAGTTACATTTAATTTATTCACATTTAACTTATTCGATTTCAATTATTTCACTTATTAACATTCATTTCATGTTGACATCTAATTGATTTGCTTTCATTTTATTCACGTCTCGTTCATCCACATTCACTTACTTCCAATTTGATTTAATTCATTAATTTCAATTTGTTTTTCATTCATTTAAATTTTATTATGCTCACATTCACTTCCATTTATTTTAAATTGATTCACATTCACTTATTTACATTCATTGAAATCAAACTTCTCTTACATTCAATGATTAAAGTTATTACATTCAATTTAACTTTACAACTTAAGTTCATTTTCATGTTGAATCAAATTCTATTTTATTTGACTCATTTTTTTAATTTATTCCCTTAACGGATTTTGTTTATTCATTTCCATTAACTTTTTGGCAAGCCAGTCGGCTTTAGAGTGGGCCGTGCCACTATGAATATAAATAACGAATAGGTGTTCTGTACATGCACAAAACAGCTAAATCTGGTTTTATAGTGACCAGACCACTTAAAACAGAAAAAAAAAACAGGAGCTAGACATATAGACTAGGCTACTCAGAAGGGGACCTGCACCCTCTGTCATGACTGATATCAACATTAGTACCAAGACCAATAACATGTTGAACAGCAGAAAAATACGAAGCTAGATACAGATCAAAGGACCTCGAGAGAGGTGAGTAGGGATAAATCCGGTCCCATGTCGGATCTAAGAATTGCCACCAATTCCTATCACCAACAATTCCAGTGGTCGACAAAGAAAGACCATCACCCTCAGCACGATACACTAACCTCCTAGACTCATCAGGGCCACCTAAGAACATATGATAACTATGCATCTATGGGTCATATCTCGTTTTCGAAGGCTCGTGAATCCAAGAACACTCCTCAGGTTTCCATACAACAACATTATCACCGGAATCACTAACTGCATTAATTTCTGTCTCCACAATGAGAGAAGCAGAAACAACTGGATCAGAGGGAGGTGGAATTCTAACCTTGGGTACCCATTCCATTAACTTATTCCATATTAAATTAGTTAACATTCAATTTATTAAACTCATTCCATTTGTATTTAATATATTTATATCCAATTTAAATCAAATTCAATTACTCTCATTGATTTTACTTATACTCGTTTATTTTTATTCTATTTCTTTCACACCTAAATTGCATTTTATTTTATAATTCAAGTTCGTATTCATATTATTAATTCATTTTATAGCTTAAGTGGAATTAATTCACTTTACTAATTTATCTAGTTATATTCAAGTCTAATTTAATTCATTTAATATTTATTAAATTAAACTTTATTTCATTTGATTCATTTCTTGGTTTATTCAACTTTATTTAAGTCAAACTTTTTTTCTCTTTCCTATCATTCACATTCAACAATTTAAATTTTTGTTTTTAGCTTAATATTCTCAAATCTATAAATTATTTAAACTTATTTACTTAAATTTCATTTTATTGTTTTTATCTAATTTATTTCAAATACAATTCACCTTTATTTGAGTTTTCTTCAGTTAAACTTCATTTTATTTACTTCATTTCATTAACTCAATTTATTCAACATTTCTTAGGTTAATTCTTTTATTTCATATCTCAAATTCAAATTTTCTTTTGTTTATTAAACAAAAAATATTCAACAGTTTTAAAATTAAATTTTACTTTCCTGTTTAAATCTATAAGTTATAACTTATTTTTATCTGTACTATTTTCAATTTATAAGTTCAAAAATATTTTCATATTTTTTATTAAATCATATTTGAAATATTTTTCACAATCAAACCTTGTTTTAATCAAAAATAATTTTCCTTTGGTAGCAATTCTCACTCAGAAACTCGAAAATGAAAACTAGCAATGCTGCAGTCATCCCCAAAATTACTTTCCAGCGACAAAAGCCAGTTTAATTCTTTTATTTCTTTCAAAAGTCCTTTTGAAATATTTTTCTAGTCAAAACTCTTCCAAGGAATATTATTATTAATTTTTGAAGGCTTTGACAATAAATTTTGAAAGCAACGGGTTTTAAATTCAAAAATTCTCGACTTTTATATCCTTTCTATTTATAAGCCATTTTATAAATATACTTATACAAATCTTATTGCCAACATTTCATTAATTTACAACTTTGACATTTAAAATAATATTATTGTAATTAGATTAAATTCAACTTAATTATTGAACGCTTCGTAAAATAAAATTCACAAAGTATTCATTTTATTTTAGTTGAACCTATAATCGATGATAATTAAATATTATCATCTCCTAGCAACTATCACTCATTAAAAATTATCATTTTATATATATAAAATAATTTAGTAAAATTATTTCATTTACCCTATTTTAAAACAATATTATGTCGACTTGCCTCGTTTAAGTGTTTAGAAACTCCTATTGATAACACAGCGTCCCACGTTTCGATCAGAATTCATAAACAACTCAACAGATAAGTAAACACAATATAAAAAAATTTATAACACTAACAAGTACGCTCTCTTATATATATATACACTCAAACAGACTCATTCTAGGGTATTACTACCCTATCTCTAATGAGTCAACCCAACAAAGCTAAGGTTACTGCTAAACTAAAGCTCTGATACCAACTGTGACGACCCACATTTCAGAAGGTTTAAATCGACAATAATCCACACATGTCCAACCCAAACAATCTGGAACATAGATGATCAATGGGGTTATTTAAGAAAAAAATAAGAAAAGAAGAAGAAAACAAACACATAATCTCGCAGCGGAATGATAAAATATAATAATCAAATAAACAGTTCATGAAGCTATTTACTATACATTTGATTATAATTTATACAACATTTATTAGAGTTATATATACATCAGGGATAAATAATCAATGCAGCAGAACAACATGATGCGGAGACTAATAATAATAATTATAATATACTAAAAACTTCGTCTTCATCCTCCAGAAAATGATCTTCAAGCGCTGAAAAACTCAGGGCTGACCCAAGCATAATGAAAAGACAAAACACTCGAGTCGAGACTAAAATATTCTTATGTGAGTCAAATCGATATCGCATATAACATGAGTGCCATGGCGTCAGAGATGTTTATGGGGTTTCACATCTCCTATTCAGTGTATAACGTGCGTGCAATAACTCAAGAGATGTTACGGGATTTTCCATCTCTTAAGGATCCGTCAAAATATTTATATGTAGTAGAAAACGCTACATATATAATGTATAATCAGTAAAATAAATATTTTTCATAGCGTTAAGGCTTTACATTGATCCCCCTTAATGCGTTTTTAAGCATTGGCGTACAGTTTGCATTTGACACAACCAGTCATATGTCGTTAGTCAGTGATGCGTCGTAATATAACAACTCTAAACCAAATTCATAGGGGTCTCGTATAAGGATAAAAGTATGACAAGGCACGTGAGGCAATACCCAAGGTAGGATACTACCAGTTCGAGTCGTAGGGCTGGTGGTAACGCATCGTAGCCACGACCGCCCACCACGTCCATCCATCCCATATCGAGTCAAAGGGAGGCTATCCAAATCAAGGTGCACCAATCAAAACCAACAACAAGAGTAATAATATGGACCGAGTCCAAGAAAATCAAAGAACGGATGTCCGCTAGGGGTCGCAAGCCTGCTTGGCCCTGTCAAGCCATCCTGTTTTAGTCATTTCAAATTGGCACAAGCGCCCGAGTCTATCCAACATCGTTCTCTTTCTTCAAATTCAAGAAACGACACCAAATCAAACCACTTCATTCTTGATTATCCTCCGCGTACACAGTTGTTAAAGTGGTTCCATTATTGACAGAGAGTATGCCAATAAGAGGCCCTAGTCTCTTTAAAAACCAAACATCATTTTACACACCGGTTGATAATTTTACATTTCGGAACGATTCATACTTGATATAAAAATATCATATTCGCTTCAAAATCAATTTCATTTCGAAATATCATATTTACCTCAAATAGTCAGGGACATTGACACTACACTAATTGCATTAAGTATTATAAATTGGATTAGAAAAACTTAAGGACAGTGGATAAATGGGTGATGAATGAGTAGTTGGTTGTAGAACTTGGATGAAAACAATTATTTCATTCATTTATCCTTAGAGATTTCGGGGACGAAATCCCTTAAGGAGGGGAGAATGTAACAACCCAAAATTTAACCCATAATAATTAATTCGTTAATTAATTAAATAATAAAATAACTGTGAAATTATCAGAATTGAGCCACGGGAGTTGCACCATTGTGTCCGTGGTAATTTTCTGATCAATTTCCATCTATAGAACGTCAGAATCCGAGCTAGTATGAACAAGTTACAAATTAAACAAGAATATATATATACATGGAGGTCGACCAACCCCTTGCCTAGGTTGACCGGCCGGTTGACCTAGCTAGAAGGGCGGTCGAACCCTATGTCGACCCGTCACTTGTTTTGAACGAAGAATTAATTCTTCGTGGTAGGTGCGATTTTAACGGCTCATTTGCATTCTTTTGCTCCATTTAGTCCTTCCGTGCTTCCATCTGACGGCTCCTATTCAACCTATGACATGATTACACCATATTCAAACTCCAAATCTAACAGTCTGAGATCCACTTCTACCCCTATAAATAAGACCCTAGGCCTAGCAAATTTTCTCATTCTAGATTTTCTCCATTTGGGTTCACCTTTTCAGGAAGGACCCTAAAGGAATAATTTTCCGAGGAGAAAATCGTTTTAAATTAAAATATTTAATAACTCCAAGTGGATCCGAGAAGACCAAGGGAAGAGCTTAGGACCGTAGGTGAGTAATCGTAATTATTTTAGATTGTTAAGTAATTTAAAATAATAGGGTTTCCAATAGTTGTAGTTTTTCTATGATTTTGGAATAACATTTTTACCAGTTTATTTTCAGTTTTAGATTTATTTTTCAGTCTATTTCCTTTTAGCTATTCTTTTCAGTTATTTGTAGTTAATTACTGTTAATTATAGCTTTTAAATTTATTTATAGTTATTTACAGTACTTATAATTATTTACTGTTATTTACATTTTATCTACATCTTTTCTACGTTTGGGATTTTCTTCTGTAATTGTCAGTTTCTTTCTATTTTTCCTTTTTACAAGAATGGAATATAATATATTAAAACGTGAATATGGACCAAATAATAAAAACGTACAGAGAATAAGATGTAAAATATGAAGACTGTAATAAATTGGACTTGGACTGAATTTAAGCCTAATTATGATGTATAATTATGATTAAGAAGAGAAAGTGGTTTATTTTTATACTTTGACCTTGGGTTAAGTTAATAAGCAATATTATAACGTAGATCTTAATTAGAAACAGAACAAAATGAGGCTTATTTTGAGACTTAGAATAAATTAATAAGCAATGATAGCAAGAATGACAGTAGAGGCTTATTAAACAATTTATACTAAGATAATAAGCAAAGATGAAAGTAGGACCAGTACCAACATCATTCTATATTATTTTTATGGACGCGGTGTCTCACATTAGCCTGAAGTGAGATGAGGGCACGCTTATGCTGTAGAAGTGGTAAACAAATGGTCAAATAATAGAAGTTCAAATCATAGGGATCTGGACAGGGGCGCAACTAGATATTGTTTGGATGATGGGCCTGTACCAACAACATTTCCTATTATTTCTATGGACACGGTGTCTCACATTAGCCTGAAGTGAGATGAGGGAAAGCTTATGCTGGAGTAGTGGTGAATAAATGGTCCAATAGGTGGAGCAACAGGTAACATGAGCATAGTGGTGGTCACGCGTGCGGCTTCCAGTTGGTGCTCGGTAATCGTTATGAGTTCCATGTGCTTAGTAGGTGCCTTTTGGAGGCACCGGTGTCTAAACTTCAGTTGACACATATTAGAAGGCTGATCGAAAGGGTAGAATTAGGACTTCAGCCTAATTAAAGTATGATTGGGAATTCAGCCTAATCAAGTAGCTATCAAGGACAAATGCAAACAATCGAAGTTATCCAGTTGAATTAATTTAGTAGTTAATCGTATTTATTTCGAGTTTTACCTTTCCTTCTATTTCCTTTGTTTCTTTTTATAACAAAAATTGTTGTATGGTCTATTATCTTTACTTTGCATAAAAATAGTAGTAATTACTATCATTCACCAGACTTTTAGTCTGACCCACTTCTTTATTTTCCCTTTTTCCCCCCATAGACCAGCAAGGGCAAGGACGGTAGATTGTGGACTCTTGGAGACTTCTTTGGCGGAGATTTTCTCATGTATTCCTTTTCTTCATTCTCAGTTTTTAAGTTATTTTGTTGTACTGGCACTCTTTGAGGGATAATTTATAATCTGATTTTTATGAGACTGAGGATTTGATTTAATAAAACATGTTTTGGCATCTTGAGACATCCTATGTTTTTGGTATTTTATGACTTATTTGGTTTATAAAGAATTTATGAAGTTTGGTTTCAATAGTTTCCGCTGTTTTTATCTATTTTGTTGTGTGAATCTTAGTCTCTACAAGTTTTTAGCTATAAATACAACGCACCACATCTTTTAGTGTGTCCTTTTGGGTATACTAAGGGGTATGGGGTGTTTCATTTGGTATTAGAGCCTAAGGCTATAGGATTCCTAAAAAATTGTTTTAAAAATAAAGTATTTTTCAAAATAACTTGTTTTAAAAGTATTTTTCAGAAAGGAACTCTTAGAAATAGTTTCCAGGTATAAAAGAGTTTTTACAAAAATCCCTTCAAAAGTCCAGTTCAATCTCCCTTCGACTCTTTCCTAAATTCTCTTTTCTTTGTGTAGAATGGCGGATGCCCCTAATCTTCCCAAAGGTATTCCAGTCCCAGGCTGGTTTTGTAGGTATCTACAAGCCACAACTCCAGAGGTGCGTGGGAAAGCGCCTAATCTAGCACCAGCTGGTGGGAATCCCATCAACCCACCTGTAGTAGTCAATTTCTCTAAGCTTTGTAAGGATTTTGTGAATTTGGGATGAAATACTTTTTCTGGTACGGAGACTTTTGTGGAGGCGTGGACTTGGTTAAGGAACATAGAGAGGATATTCGGGCTATTAGGATTGGAGGATTAGTAGCGGGTTCAGCTAGCATCTTGGCAACTGAAAGAGGAGGCCTCTTATTGGGGGAGGTTATTTGAGTTGGAAGGAAGAGATGTTAATTGGAATGGGTTCCGGGAGCGATTTGATAGGAAGTTTTTATCTCAAGCAGAAAAATGTGTCTAGTTGGAGCGGGTTATTAGCTTGAAGCAAGGAAGTTGTCTGTGAAGAAGTATATCAACCAATTTAATGAGTTGTCACGGTTTGGAATGGAGTTGGTGAATACACTACACAAGAAGGCTATGAAGTTCGCGAAGGGATTAAATCAGCCCCTTCAAGGGTTGTTGTTGACTCACGTACCGATGGGCTGCCTACGAGTCACTGGTGCAGATGGCGCTTATGTTTGATGCAGCTAAGGAGGGGGAGTCTAAAGAAGTTGTTAAGTCGAAAGGTCCTAAGAAGAAATGGTGGAAGAACAATAAAGAGAAGAAGAAAGGAGAAGGCCCTCAGAAGCAAATCAAGAAAGAATTGAAGTGCCATAGTTGTGGGATTGTTGGACATATCTCCAAGGACTACATGAAGGAGAAGATGAAGGGAAAGTGCTATAATTGTGGGCAACCCGGTCACATGAGTAGGAATTGTCCCTAGAAGACGGGGCAGGGAGTGAGTGCACCGGTAGCGTAGATTCAGGCATTAGATGCAGCACCGTCCAGCAGCGTTCCAGAGAAAGGTAGGAAAGTCACCGTGGAAGGTTTGATTCCTATTTCCAATTTTCTCATTCGGACTCTTTTTGATTCTGGAGCATCACACTCTTTCATCTCTAGTTCTTTGGTAGATTGTTTGCATTTAGACATTTCTTTAGTAGTAGACCCCATTGCTATTTCAAACACCATAGGAGGATTGTCACACTTGTCTATGGTTTGTAGGGGTTTGAAAATTTTTATCCTAGACGTAGAATTTGATTGTGATGCCTATGTATTGGGATTCTCGGGGTATGGGGTTATTTTGGGGATGGATTGGCTATCCACATATTGAGTATATTAGACTGCGAGTGGAGAGTCGTTAGACTAGAGACATGCAGTGGTAGGACTAACATGTAGTGGTAGGACTCTCTAGGTTTCTTGCGACCCACAAAGGACAGTTATGTTGAGCTTCCTTTATTCCCTCAATTCATCATCAGCAGATTTAGATTCAGTTCCTGTCGTCAGAGATTTTCCATACGTCTTTAAGGAGGTTAGAGGACTACCCCCTAAGAGAGAGATTGACTTCAGGATTTATTTGACTGATAATGCTAAGCCGGTAGCATTACTCGTGAGGAACATGGCTCCTAGGGAGAGGAAGGAATTGAGCAAGCAAGTTCGTGAGCTTTTGGAGAAAGGTTTCATAAGAAGGAGCATATCGAAGTGGGGAGCACCAGTCGTCTTCGCTACTAAGGCGGATGATTCCCTTCGACTTTGCGTAGACTATAGAGAATTAAATAAGCTCACGAAGAAGAACCGTTATCCAGTTCCTAGGATAGATGATCTTTTTGACTAGTTGGTTGGCTCTTCGGTATTCTCTCAGCTTGATTTAGCCACTAGATTTCATCAGCTTAGGGTCGCTCATGATAGCATTGATAAGACCGCATTTAGGACACCCAATGGATTCTTTGAGTGTTTAGTCATGCCTTTTGGGCAAACCAATGCTCCAGCCTATTTTATAGATTTGATGAGCCGTGTTTTTAGAGATGTCCTAAATAAGTTTGTGGTGGTATTCGTGGATGACATTTTGGTGTTTTCCAAAAGTATGGAGGAGCATGTTGTTCATTTAGAGGAGGTTCTTCGCACACTTCGTAATCATCAGTTGAGGGCAAAGTTTTCGAAGTGTCACTTTTGGCGAGAATATGTACATTTCTTAGGGCATGTAGTCTCGAGAGAAGGTTTGGCTGTTGACCCCGCTAAGGTGATGGCAGTGCAATATTGGAAGGCCCCCAAGAACGTTACCTAAGTTAGAATCTTCCTAGGATTGGCTGGCTATTATAGGAAGTTCATCAGAGATTTTGCCAAGATTTCAACACCACTTACTCGCCTCACTAAGAAGAACAAAGCATTCGTGTGGGACGTGGATTGTGAGGATTCCTTCATGAAGCTTAAGAGAGATCTTACTAATGCACCAGTGTTAGTTTTACCCGATGGAGCTAAGCCTTTTACAGTATACACTGATGCATATGGGACGGGTCTAGGAGCGATGTTGATGCAAGAAGGGAGGGTAGTGTGTTATGGGAGTAGGCAGTTGAGGACGCATGAGAAGAACTACCCTACCCATGATTTGGAGTGACATGAAGAAGGATGTAGCGGAGTTTGTAGCTAAGTGTCTTGTGTGCCAAAGGGTTAAGGCAGAGCAGCAGAAGCCCAGTGGACTACTTCAGCCATTGGATATACCCAAATGGAAGTGGGATAGCGTTTCGATGGACTTCATAGATGGTTTACCCCCGATCTAGGAAGGGGAATACTAGCATTTGGGTGATTGTAGATCGTTTGACTAAGAGCGCCCACTTCCTTCCGGTTAAGAGTAAGAGGACGACATTTTATTTAACATCCTTATATCTTCATGAGATAGTCCGTCTTCATGAAATTCCCTCTAGCATAATGAGCGATATAGAACCTATTTTTACTAGCGAGTGTTGGAGAAGCTTGCAAGAGGCTTTAGTGATGCAGCTTAGATTGAGTACGGCCTATCACCCTCAGACGGATGGCTAAATGGAGAGAGTTAATAGAGTGCTTGAGGATTTGTTGCGGATGTGAATTCTAGACTTTGGAGAAACTTTGGAGGAGCATCTTCCTTTGGTGGAGTTCGCATATAAGAAAACTTTCCAAGCTAGCATTGAGATGGCACCATTTGAAGCTCTATATGGGAGACCTTGCAAATCACCCTCATGTTGGGTAGAGTCTACAGAGAAGTTGCTACTTGGTCCTGACATGGTTAAGGAAACCTTAGAGAAGGTGGATTTGATTCGAAGGAGGATGAAGGCAGTCCAAGATAGGCAGAAATCTTATGCGGACAAGCGGAGGAGAGACATTGAGTTTGGGGTTGGAGACTTAGTTTTTATTAAGGTATCCCCGCTAAGGAAGGTGGTAAGGTTTGGATCGAGTGGGAAGTTAGCCCTTATATTTGTAGGACCATTCCCTATCGTAGAGAGAGTAGGGAAGAGGGCGTATCGAGTGAAGCTCCTAGAGAGGCTCGTAGGAGTGCATGACGTTTTCCATGTTTCGCACTAGAGAAAGTGCTTAAATGACTCGGTGGAGGTTATGGAGCCTAGTCAGTTGGAGGAAGTGGAAGTAGAAAAGGAAGCATCGGTTCGTCATATTCCTATGAAGATCATTGGACGAGACGCCAAGAGACTTAGGAATAAAGAAGTTCCGTTAGTAAAGGTGCAGTGGGGAGATGATGTTGCAGACGCTACATGGGAGGTTGGAGAGAAGATTTGTACTTCCTGTCCTCATCTTTTCGACAGTAAGTTTTAGAATTTCCTATTTCCATCTTTAGTTTTGAATAGGTTCTTTCCTTCATTATCCTTTGGGAGGGTAGAACTTAGGATTTAACTAACCTATGGATGTTAGGATTTAATGTAAACATGTCATTAGAACATGTTATGTATGATGGATGCTAGTGGTTGCAAGTGTTTGCTAGTGGATGCTAATGGACGCATATACTTACACTAGGCACTATTATCCTTTAGGGATCGGCCTATCTAGGACACTAGAGCATATGCATATGGATGTGTGCACATTTGCATTTTTATTTTATCTTATGGTTGCTATAAATGGATGATTATCACATGATTGTTGCATTTAGATGATGATTATAGCATGCATATAGAACTATCAGTTATCATTAGGAATTTTTGCATTCATTTGGATACATGGCACATACATGATTGCATAAAAGGAGGTCAACTGAATCAGTGGACCGCCTAATCTTTTGCATTAGTTAGGGACATTAACACTACACTAATTGCATAAGTATCATAAATTGCATTAGAAAAACTTAAGGACAATGGATAAATACGTGATGGTTGACTAGTTGGTTGTAGAACTTGGATGAAAACACTTAGTTCATTCTTTTATCCTTAGAGATTTCGGGGACAAAATCCCTAAGGAGGGGAGAATGTAACAACCCAAAATTTAACCCATAATAATTAATTCGTTAATTAATTAATTAATAAAATAATTTTGTGAAATTATCAGAATTGAGCCACAGGAGTTGCACCATTGTGTCCATGGTAATATTCTGGTTAATTTCCATATATAGAACATCAGAACCTGAGCTAGTATGAACAAGTTACAAACTAAACAAGAATTAAAAAAAATATAGGGAGGTCGACCAATCCCTTGCCTAGGTCGACCGGCCGGTCGACCAAGCTAGAAGGGCGGTCGACCCCTAGGTCGACCCGCCTCTTGTTTTGAACGAAGAATTAATTCTTCGTGGCAGGTGCGATTTTAACAGCTCATTTGCATTCTTTTGCTCCATCTGGTCCTTCCATACTTCCATCCGACGGCTCCTATTCAGCCTATGACGTGGTTACACTATATTCAATCTCCAAATCCAACGGTTTGAGATCCACTTCTACCCATATAAATAAGACCCTAGGCCTAGCTATTTTTCTCATTCTAGATTTTCTCCATTTGGAATCACCTTTTCAGGAAGGACCCTAAAAGGAATAATTTTCTAAGGAGAAAATTGTTTTAAATTAAAATATTTAATAACTCTAAGTGGATCCGGGAAGACCAAGGGAAGAGCTTAGGACCGCTGGTGAGTAATTGTAATTATTTTAGATTTTTAAGTAATTTAAAATAATAGGGTTTCCAATAGTTGTAGTTTTTTTACGATTTTGGAATAACATTTTTACCAGTTTATTTTCAGTTTTAGATTTATTTTTCAGTCTATTTCCTTTTATCTACTCTTTACAGTTATTTGTAGATAATTGCTGTTCATTATAGCTTTTCCATTTATTTACAGTTATTTACAATACTTATAATTATCTACTACTATTTATGTTCTATCTACATCATTTTTACGTTTGGGATTTTCTTTTGTAATTGTCAGTTTCTTTTTATTTTTCCTTTTTATGCGAATGGAATAGAATATATTAAAATGCGAATAGGGACTAAATAATAAGAACACTGAAATTACAGAGAATAAGATGTAAAATGTGAAGACTTTAATAAATTGGACTTGGACTGAATTTAAGCCTAATTATGATGTATAATTATGATTAAAATAGTAAAATGAGAAAGCGGCTTATTTTTATACTTAGACCTTGGGTTAAGTTGATAAGCAATATTATAACGTAGATTATAATTAGAAACAGAATAGAAAGAGGTTTATTTTGAGACTTAGAATAAATTAATAAGCAGTGATAGCAAGAATGACAGTAGAGGCTTATTTAAACAATTTATACTAAGTTAATATGCAAAGATGAAAGCAGGACCTTACCAACAGCATTCTATATTATTTCTATGGACACGGTGTCTCACATTTGCCTGAAGTGAGATGAGGGCACACTTATGCTGTAGAAGTGGTAAATAAATGGTTAAATAATAGAAGCTCAAATCATGGGGATTTGGACAAGGGGCGCAACTAGATATTGTTTGGATGACAGGCCTGTACCAACAGCATTCCCTATTATTTCTGTGGACACGGTGTCTCACATTAGCTTGAAGTGAGATGAGGGCACGCTTATGCTAGAGTAGTGGTGAATAAATGGTCCAATATGTGGAGCAACATGTAATATGAGTATAGTGGTGGTCACGCGTGCGGCTTCCAGTTAGTGCTCGGTAATCGTTATGAGTTCCATGAGCTTAGTAGGTGCCTTTCGTAGGCACTGGTGTCTAAACTTCAGTAGACACATAGTAAAAGGCCGATCAAAAGGGCAGAATTTAGACTTCAGTCTAATTAAAGTAGGATTGGGAATTCAGCCTAATCAAGCAGCTATCAAGGACAAGTGCAAACAATCGAAGTTATCCAATTGAATTAATCTAGTAGTTAAATCGTATTTTTTTCTAGTTTTACCTTTCCTTCTATTTCCTTTGTTTCTTTTTATAACTAGAACTGTTACAAGGTATATTATCTTTACTTTGCTTAAAAATACTAGTAATTACTATCATTCACCAGAATATTAGTCTGACTCACTCCTCTATTTTCCCCTTTTCCCCCCATAGGCCAGCAAGGGCAAGGACGGTAGATTGTGGACTCTTGGAGACTTCTTTGGCAGAGATTTTCTCATGTATTCCTTTTCTTCATTTTCAGTTTTAAGTTCTTTTGTTGTACTGGCACTCTTTAAGGGATAGTTTGTACTCTGATTTTTATGAGACTAAGGTTTTGATTTCATAAGACATGTTTTGGCATCTTGAGACATCATATGTATTTGGTATTTTGTGACTTATTTGGTTTATAAAGTACTTATGAAGTTTGGTTTCAATAGTTTCTACTGTTTTTATCTATTTTGTCTTGTGAATCTTAGTCTCTGCAAATTTTTAGCTATACCTACAATGCACCACATCTTTTAGTGTGTCCTTTTGGGTATACTAAGGGGTGTGGAGTCTTTCAAATTTAAATAATTTCAAGTCAAAATATGAAAATCCTTTAATTGAACCAATCCGGTGTCCGTATATAATTTTCTATCCTGTGGCCAAGCAAATCAATTATTTCAATTTAAATTCAGGGATGGATATATATCATTTCAATCTAAAATAATGCCATACGTGTATATCATTTCAACCTATTCTTAATTTATTCGAAATAATTCGATTTACAGTTTTATATACTATAAATAATTTACAAGGTGATAACAGTATATATATATATAATAAACATCCAATCATCTAATATTTCAACCAACTAGCATCCATCAAAATCAATCATCTAAACAATCAATAAATCACAACAATTAACCAATTATCAATAATCGAAAATTTTACTAGCTGTTTAATTCTAATTTCAATTTAACTGTTAATTCAAAATTTCGAGCATATAAATTCTATATCGATTTCCATGTCAGTTAAATTTGCCAGACAGTCAATAAAATAAATAACTTCACGATTATCAATTTAACGAACACAAAAAAAAATTTAGTACGTCGTGAGCGTTATAAAAAACTCACCTTTTTATTTGAAACTGAAAAATATTTGCAACTTCAAATAAATACCAACTAGCTCCCTGACGTAGACGACGTCGATACGATTCCAGCGCACTTTGTTTTGTCCAAAACGGGTCTCTTATGCAAAGATTACGAATTAATTAGAATAACGATTAATTAACATTTAAATTAACTAATTTAATTTACTAAAAAAACAAACAAACCTTCTCAATGCAAGCTCGTTCAGGCTCCCTCACGTCCTCCTTCTTCCTAGATCGCACGCGGCTATCATCATTTTTTTTGGTTTTTTACAACCGATCAATCGCCTCCACAACAACACCACCGCCGATGCTGGCCTCCCTCACCTCGCCAGCACCTGCCGCGCGCCTCAAATCATCGCGCGCATGAAGGTCGACGTCAACAAAACCCAAACCCTAAATCGATGAACGCAACCTGGCCCACACCATGCGTGCTCGCTCTCCTCCAATCCCCTGCCATCACGCGCTCTCGCCAAATCGATCGTGACTGTTGCAGTTGTTTGTTTGTTTTTTTCTTTGTTTCATTTGTCTTCAATCTGTCAAGTTCGAACGAGAGAAGGGAGGTATACGAGATGACAGGGAGACAAAAGGGAGGTGGATGCGTACGAATGGTTGGATAAGGATAAGTAAATATATATTATATTAGAAAATATCTAACCAATCTGCCCACGAAAATTTCAAACTCCAAATAATGTATGCTGCCTAGCATTTATAAAGTTTTACCCCTATTCCGAACACAATGGATCTTGTTTCGAAAACCAATTCCATCATATTCAGAAGATAGCATTTCAAAATAAAATTATTTTAATTAAATTCTACGCGTTTCAAGTTCACACGGCTAAACGATAAGTCTGACCGCTACGAAACTCGAAATCCTACAATAATTCACTATTACAGATCCAATGGAACTGGTTTCATCAAAATCCGAGACAGTGGCCAAAATGGCTAATTTTACACGTTAATTATAATATAAAATTTCTATTTCTAATTATTCACTTAAAAATCCAATTTTAAATGTTAACAATCTTCATTCATATTTAGATAAAATTTAAATCAACTTCCGACATCATTTTCATTCATATTAAATTCAGAATTCAATTATTTGAAAATTTCAATATTAAATATAAACAATTTAATTATCCAATTAATTAAATTATTTCGAATATAAGTTATTTAACTTATAAAATTTAATTTTTAAAACGAATTCAAATTATACAACAACTACTTACATTTTACAGTCAGTCCATATTCATCATTCAATTCCAACTATTGATTATAACCCATTCAATATATAGAATTCCATTTCAATATTTGTTATCACCAAAAGTTTCAAAATTAGTTATTTCAAAATATTATTAAGGTTCATATTCAATAAATTACATAAATAAAACATTAAATTTTATTTATTTATTATTTTTTTAAACATTTTTTTCAATAATCATATTAAATTTAATAATTTAAAATAATTAAAATACGGGACGTTACAATATATAAAAATCATCTTCAACTTATGCCAAAACAGCAACTCCATACTAATCTTTCTTGCACACTATCCTACCTACACGTGCACATGTCAGCCAACAAGGCGCTCTTATCCGAATCGAGATATAAACACTAAAAATGAGTTAGTAACAACAACTGCATCTATAGTGACGGCTTTTCATATTATCAATAAAATTCCTAAGTCACTTAGGACTACTCCAAATATCTCTAACACCGATTCTTACGACTATCGATCGTATCTAAAAAATCCTAGCACTTGCTTATTATCATCTGTGGCCTAAGCTTTTGAAAAAATTTGTCGGCATCTCCTTTGCGCGGCTAGATCCAAAAAACTACAACTGGCCCCAAACCAAAAAAGAAAACAATAGCCTAAAATTGGCCTCTTATATCTAGGGCATAAAATCACCAAACAATCACTAAATTCTAAATCTACTGCACACCAATTTTTCGAGCAATAACTCTTCTCATGAAACCAAAAGCAGCAAGCTAGCCTTTGCTTCCACGTACTTGAAACTCACTTATATAACCCAAAACAAAGTTAAACATAACAATGAAACAACATAACAACTCATCTGTCATATAACATGAATCTAAGCATACCAGACCGTAAATAACAATCATCTCAACCAATATGTCAAATCAAATCATGTCACTTACATTTCCAACGTAAACAAGAAAAATTTATATCAAAGTCCATACAATGTACATATGCTATCTATGTGCAATATCAAATCCGATCACTCACCCGATCACACAAATATCGCTTCCAAACTAGTATCGCTCACTCGATTCACTACTGCAAACTCTGATCCAGTTCCTTGATTGGAAACCATCATTCTCCTTGCATAGCCATATACTTGATAGAGAACTTCTGGATCATATCAAAAATTTATATCAAGTGTTCACCGTCAATAATCTAGTGAGAAGTCCTTGTTCGGACCGATGTAAATGACATCGAAATCATGTGTTCGAATCTGGATCGAGATCAGTTATACGAAAAAAATGATCTAAATAAATCTTACTGATTTATTTCATTGGTTTCTTAAATACACCAATTACTTTTCATTCACATTCAATTTCATCAGACATGATTTCACTTCATAAAACCATTACTTAAGTGTACCCGTATGTCATAACTTAAGTATATATTTGTATAATACTCTTCTACATCCTTAGAGTATATATACAATATCAAATTTGTTTTACTTAACGAAAATGTTCAATGAATTTTTTAATTGGTTTTAACTTACCACCTTCTCAAATTTATAAGTTACAGAAACTTATTTCCTTATAATTCCATCAAAAACACCTAGCTTCAAATTTCTATAACAAATTTTGAAGTCCTGACTGTCCAAAATCGTTGAAAATCCATTTCATTTCAATAAATTAAAACTACCAACCAAATATCAAAATGAGATGCAAAACCAAACTACCCTAATGTATAGGATACATGCATCCATATAAGAACTTGATTGAAAACTTCAGAATTAAATGCCTAGTTTTTATTTCAAATCATTTTGGAATAATAATAATAATATACAAATCTCTTTTTGTATATCAAATCATATTTCTGAATTTAAATTGAAACTTGTTTTACCAAACAATTATGAAGCAAAACTACCATGGTAGCAATTCCTCACTTAGAAACTCGAAAATAAACACCGGAGATGCTATAGTCATTATCGGAGTTATTTTCAAGCGACCTAAGTGAGTTCAGTGCTTTCTATCTCCTTCCAAATCCTTTGAAAACATCTCCATTCAAAAATTCTTTCAAATAATACTATTATTATTTTCCTTTAAGCATTGAAATTTTTTTTTCAAAAAGATTGAGATTTCAATTCTCAAATTCCTAGCTTAAATCCTTTTTATTTATAACCACATTTATAAATTATACTTACATAATTTTCACTTCCTTATATAAAGCCATTTCACAAATGTATATCTTTATTTAGATTAAAATAAACAACTTCATTAAAGTTAAATTTTAACCAAACATCATCATCGAACGCCTTATAGTCAAATTATGGAATTTAATTCATAAGGTGTTCGTTATTAATGGTCCCATAAATTGTTATTTTCCCAACCTATGCAGTGAAAAGGATAGAACTTCTTCTAATCAACCATAATAGTCAATGACCATAAACTGGTCGGGGATAACTACTCAATCAACAAATAATAGCCAATGTTCCTAACTTGGTGAGCATGACAAATCAAACAATAAATGATAATAATTGAATATCATTCACTAACAAACAACACATCAATAATAACTATATAAATTTTATAAAATACTGTACCGATTTGCCTCATTCAAGTGTTTAGAAACCCCTATAGAAACCATGGCATCCCACATCTCGACCAGAATTCATAAGCCACTTAACGGATAAATCAACACAATATGAAACATTTTATGGCACTAACAAATATGCACTCTATATATACACACTCAACTCATTATAGGGTGTTACTAACCCTATCTCTAATGAGTTACTCATTCTAGGGCATTACAAACCCTATCTCGAATGTGTTTACCACACCAAGGCCTAGGTGTTCGCTCAACCTAAGCTCTGATACCAACTGTAATGACCTGCCCTTTCGATCCTCAAAACTCGACACTAAAACATCCAAGTGCTGGAAAGGCGGATTTTTGAGGAACAAAAAAGACATAATAGAATCTCAAATCATGACGAGTAACATAAAATATACAATAGATCTATATAAAAGAAAAACAAAAATATAAATACATCAAATCAGAGTACACTAAATAATTCATCAGCCTAGACAGTTATAATAACCCGTCCTCACAAATACTGATAAATACAAACATCCAATGCTGTGGAAATAAAATATACGTATGTACGTCTTGGAGGCATCCGACTCATCTCTTGAAGCTCCAAAACATCCGAATCTAATCTGAAAATATGCTCGGTCTAACCCAAGCATTAGAAGAAAAATAACGTCTGGATCAGTCTGGTAAACCTTAGAAACACACCTTAAAAGGATTTTATTGTTATAAAACCTTTCAAGATAAAGGTATCTCATAAGAGCATGCCGCACATAAATACAGACGGGTTTTTACCTTACGATAACCAAAACATTTTTATAGAAAATCTAGTGGTATTATAATAGTGTCTAGGATTTAAAGTAAATTATGAATATAGTTGGAATGCATGCATCTCATATTTCAGCATAGTTGGGCGCAACTAAGTCCATACTGCGATTTTTGGAGAATGGATTTCCATACAATCACAAGGCACCGGGGTACCGCTTGCTACAGTACACCTCTAGAAAATGTACCGAGGGCCTCACATGGATCCCTTGTGAATCAGGATCGACAGCTCTCATACACAACCAAATCCATAAATGTATATATCTAGAAAGATTGATGACAATACCATAATGGGTGTGGCCCACTTAGCCCTGAAGCATATCCCCTGTTTTACTCATTCCTAGTTGTTGAGGCTAGAGGCTATGTTTACATTTTAGAAAATCCCACTTGGAACGCTAAAATTGCCCTCCATGCAGCAATGCAATGCCAACAATCATCTATACAAGATCGTTCTAGGTTTGATCAAAACCGAAGGCACTACTTCTACTACATCCATTTTGGATTCACCCTCGGGATTAGTAGCAAATAGCTCTTGTACTTCAAAGAGCTCCATCTTCGATTAACTTTAAGATTTCCGATTCGAAACGCTTATGTCGGTTCATAGTGGTTTTTAGATAGTATATCCGATCCCGATCTCGATCTCTTCGAACCAACGATGATAGTTTTAAAACTAGCCAAGGTTTGATAGTCAGTTATTTAACTATCAAATAAAAACTACAATCAAACCAGGGATTTATTTCCATAGGGAAACCAATATTGGTTAAGCACATAAGCAAACACTAACCTCTTCAATTATCCTTTCATTAATTAAATTCACTTTGTAAATACTTGTATCAAAATACTTTTACAAAGATATATTCACAAACCCTTTAATTTCCTCGCAATAATTGGAAAAATATCCATATACTTATCTCAATGGTACAAGTATAATCCCAAAAACACTAACTTTCCCTACTCGGAAAATGTATTCATATAGTTATCTCAACGGTATAAGTATATTCACAAAACATTATGAAAGATTTCTTATTTCAAAATCGTATCAAGAGGATTAAAACAAATATTATTTTGAAAGAAACATGGATAAGGATAAATAAAAACACTATTCCTTTGGTGTTAAGCATGGAACGAATCCACACCACCAAAATTAAGAAGGTAAATTTGGAGAAATCCAATCCCAATTTCTTTTATGAATTCCTTCAATAAATCCCTTTAATAAATCTCTTTCCTTTATGAACATCTCCTTTACTAAAATTGAAAGTCCATTTATAAAACTCTTAACAAATTTCCAAGTTTATATATAAAAACTCTTTTATAAATATCCAAAATCATTTATAAAACTTCTTTTTATATAATACCATTTATAACTTATTTTATAAAACCCCGACTTATTTGCAACTCTTAAAAAAACTCCAAATTCATTTATAAAATTCATTTTATAATTTTTCTAAATTATCAAGACTCCCTTTTTAAATCAAACTTCAAATATAACACCAATATCCAAATACAAACAAATTCCAAATATCATTATAAAACTCATATGCTTTCCGCCACACGATATTTCATATATTTCAATAAATTTCCAAATGGAATTTATTGCTCCAATTTATCAAAATGATATTGGTTTCCTTTTATAAATTCATTTCAATTTATAAAACACCGCTTATACATCTCCCCATTTATCACACTTCCAGTTTCCAAAATCGATCTGCCTACTTTCTCTAAAAACAACCATTTCACATATTATTATAAATCCAAAAATGGAAATATCTTCCCTTTTTATAAAATATCACTTATAGGACTCTCCTTAATTATAAGATACCCTTTATAAATCAATTTTTTTATTTACAATATTTTATATAAAATGTCTCATAAATATTTATTTTCAAAATATTTCCATCTTCTTTAGAACAAAAATCACTTTTAAACAAAGATAACCCATTTTATTTACTTTTGAATACAACTATTATTGTAATAATAATTTTATTTTAAAACAAATACTTCCAAAATAATTGCTAAAACATTTACTTAAATATATTAGGAAAGAAACATGAATGAAGTTGAAATAAAATAGAAAAGTTTAAAAACTCTTTTAAATTAAAATATCATGGAAATTCCAAACTAGTCAGATTTAAAATCATTTTCCCAAATAAAAAATCATTTCCAAACCAAATCAACAATTTATAATATTTCAAAAATACTATATCGAGGCCAAATAGTTACTATAGCACTTAACCAGTGCTATAGCTACATTTCCTACTAAAAAAGTTCAATTTTCAACTTTCACATATATCAATGTCACATCCAAAATGGCCAACAATCAAATTCAGCATTTTACAATCTATATCATAGATATATAACTGAAATAAATCAACAAGTAAATAACTGGAAATTAAAAACAATATCGGGAAATCCGAATTTCTCAATAAAATTCCTGTATTTCAATTTTAAATACTAATTGCTTTTCAAAGCGTATATTTTAACCAATTAGCCAATAATTTCAACCAAACACAAATAGTTAAATTTTTTCTATTATATAATATACCGATTAACCGAAAGGTGAGTTTAACTCACCAAAATTCCAGTTATCGCTTCCGCGTTCTGATTCCATCTAAAATCGAACAGCATTCGATTTTAGCTTGAAATTCTACAAGCTCCAATCTCAACCTATCGAATTCCAAAACGTAGCTATCGTTGATACGAATCCAATGCGATTGACCGCATTCGATTTAGAGCTTGTATGAAGTAGATACGGGTTTTTAAGATTTACGAATTAAATAATATAATTAATTTACTTAATTACATCATTAACCTTAATTAACCTTGCTTAATCCCTAATCCAGTATTCACGAAACCCAGGACGGCCCTGTTCTTTGCTTCGGCGTCACTGCTAGAGCACCTCATCCGCCGCCGCATCATCACAATTCACTACCCCGACTTCACTGAACCTAAAGACCCCAACCTCACCTCCTCTCGATCACTATAGCTCGAGAACGAGCTATCAAAAACACACGTCGCTCATCTAGGCATTGCCGCAACCTCAGGCGATGATCGACCGCCACGCCACCTCTAGAATCTAGCTCTCCTCCACGTTGCCCCACGCCACCAGCCACGCCCCCCAATTCATCACAAATGCCAAAAACGAACCCTTAGTAGGGTTCGCATTCAACTATGATTTGCCACCGTCGTGCTCCAATCTAGCTCAATCTAATGGTTCAATATGCTCCCCTCACCACCACGAACAACTTCCATGTTGACATCCCTGCTTATCTCGGCCTCTAACATTGTGGATCAAATGTGGCCATTAGATCCTAAGGGGCTAGGATTAGGTTTTGACAAATGAGAGAGGTTAATGGTCCTTATATAGCAAAATCTCTCCGACACTATTCACGTCCCCAAAAATCTCAAACTCCAATCGAGGCATACTCACTAGCATTTGTAGCCAAATAACCCTATTCTGAACTCAATGGAAGTATTTCTGGAACCTAATTCTAAAGTCTATTAAAGTTAACTTTTCATGTTGCTCAATTTACAAACCAAACTCGACCATCAAACTCAAAACTAACCAATCAGAATATATTGATACTTATACTCATTCTGGCTCGCTCAGACCATTCGGACCCAATGGAATTAATCATGAGTCCTAAAAGTCCGTCGTCCAAAATTCTATTTTTTGCTCATCGATAAAATAAAACAATTAAATATTCAAATTTTCAATATTCAGAGCACCCTAAAAATTCAGGTTATTACAAGAGGTTTAGGATGTTTGTCACATGATGCAGACAGAGCTTCCTTTTGTAGGTGTAGGAGGGAGTTGGTCGTCGAAGCTTATCGAGACAAGGTGAGGAAACGAAGGTACGGGCGGTCGATGAAAGGAGCGAGAGGGGAGTTTGGCCAAGCATTAGGATGTTAGTTGGACCACTCAATAGGCTTAGGGCCTATTATGTGTCTAGTTACCATCCGTTTACATCACCAACTTGCAAATGTTAGGAGCTTTGCTTTGATAAAGGAAGACTTAACCGGTTATAGGATGAGGCTGGGTAGGTTGACTACTGAGGGGTGCCTCGCACATCAAGCAACTGTTTGACATTACCTCATCCATTATTCTCTGAGCATGTGATGCTATTACAATTTGTACTCGAGCCAAGTGGTCTACTTATAGTGTGAGCCTTGTTGTGTTTGAGCCAAGGTAGGAAATTACAAGTGGGCGGGTGGAGGCCTATGGTCTTGGAAGTACGTAGGCAAAGATGAATACAGGTGCAATCATACAAGCTGGTTTGATAATGTGGTCTAGCCCAATTCATACTTGTGAGAAATTTGATCAATGCTCTTCCTTATGGAGGCATTTTGTGGCCGATGGAACATATTCCTTCAAGTATACCATCAAAATCATACTTTGATATTTTACATGGAATCCATTTTGGATTTGCGCATCATTTCATATGGCAGAATTAATACTTTTAATAGCTTATTAACAATTGAGGAAATTCTTTTCTCAACATCGATAAGAAAATCATAGTTTCCCTTTAATGTGCGAGAGTTCTTATTAGACATCCTAAGTAGTCATGTTCATTTAGCCTTGCTCAATTTCATTACATCCTTTGTAGTTAGTTTTATCTTTGGATCGTATCCAAATCTATTATACTACCAATAATTTCTAAAATAAATTCCTTCGTCACGAAGTTAGCGTTTCTTGAAACAACAACTGTTTCTTAATGCAATGGAATAGGTACACATAAACATCTTAATGAACTACCTTTATATATGTATATAAATGATTTAGTTTTTAGTTTATGAAACTTATGCTCGTCGCATAAATTGCTCAATCAATATTGATTGGTCCTAAACTCCTTTTGGGTGATCCACACAAGATCTCTTGTAAATAAGTATTACATTCAGTCTCCCGACTCACACAACCTATCAATTCCTTGATCTAAGATATGTAGGTGTTTCCTATAAACACTTATCTTGTATGATCACATAAACTATTCATTTGATGAAATTAAATTTAACCTTATGTACTTACTCTTTAGTACATGATCTAATAGAAAGAAGTTAACTCAACTTCACTCATTATCAATCGTTCTCTATCCAACAAAGTCTGATTACTCCTTATCGATACATCATTATATATCATTAGTAGGTGTGACGTTTGAGATAGAATCTTATTCGTTTAGTTACATTAGGAACTCCTTCCAATATACTTACTTATTCAATCGAATTG
Source organism: Allium fistulosum (assembly GCA_030737815.1). Taxonomy (NCBI): domain Eukaryota; kingdom Viridiplantae; phylum Streptophyta; class Magnoliopsida; order Asparagales; family Amaryllidaceae; genus Allium; species Allium fistulosum. The sequence goes on from CM060905.1 coordinate 161,182,117, forward strand.
AATTATTATATTTCCTTTAAATGTTATGATTTCTACTTCCATTCTATATTCAATTAACTTATTGTAAATACGTTGCTTGTGTATCAAATGCATGTTCGCTTCTATGATAATTCATTGTGAACTGAAATAAAGTAGGTGGATCCATTTTGGTATCATTAGACTTTTGACCACATACATCTTTACATAAAAATCTAAAGAGTCCACCAACTCTTCTGTCGCTTCCACTAAATGGGTGCTTCGCCCTTATTCTTTTGAGATGTAATTAATCAACCTCATATAATTCATAAACGTATGATTTAAATAATCATTTCTCCAAGATATGGCTTAGCTCATATTTCCAAACATAATTATTAAATTTTTAAATAGTTCTTTGTTATTTAGCTAATGCAACAAATACTGCTATTCTAATAGGTTTATTTTATAACGAATATTCAAAATGTTCATAACAAAATAAAACTATATTTATTTCAATCAAAAAGAAAATAGTTATTATTTCATAAATAATTTTTGGTATATTTATGAAAATAATTTTTGTATCTTGATGCATCCAATGATAAGTATTATATTATATGCACCTACTATTTCCGCCATTACTATAATATCGTATAAAATATAAAGCTTTGTTTAAATACTTATTGTGGGCTATTTATTTCTCTTACCATAACTAGTTTATAGTCTATAGTTTTTGATTGAATATCTTGAACTCAAAAAAATAAGCTTTATAGAAAACAATTTTCAATATTATAACACTATTGGAATAGAAATCACATTTCTCAATCTATATTAAGTATCTTTTAGTATTTTATACAGTTCTCATTTTCGATGTCCGTTGATGAAGCAAAAGTGACCATTCGCCCTCTTCATCCCAACTGTGTCAAAGTTACATCTGCTCTCATACATTCACTTACCTTTCCAAGATGGTCGAACCATTAAAAGGAGATCTTTATTATAATCAATTGCATTGAATACACGATTTTGCATTATGGTGTATTTTCCTATTTCCAACGAGCTAATTTCATTGAAGTTTTGTACATTATGAACCACGATTGTTTGCCATATAACATTTATATACGATTGATTATTGATCACATATCTATATTCTTGTATTACTATTAGAGTTCGACACTTATAGAAGACAATGTGTAGTCTTGTACAAATAAACAAGTAAGAGATGGAGGAAGGAATGTTTTAGTGGTTGTACAAATTGGCACTTGTGTGGGTCCTGAAGCGATAACATGTCAAATGATTTAAAGTTAAGTATATTTTATATTCCTTTTTCAACCTTTAATTTAGTTCATTTATATATCTTAACCGATAAACATTTTATCGGTTTTATTTGTTGCACAAATTTATCAATATAGATTATTTTAACTTTATATACCATATGTACGTACAATATTAGAAAGGTTAAATGTCACTGTTTCATTTTTCTAATAAGGTTCCAACTAGATTTTTTTGTTTTTCATAACCCTAAGCAAAACATAGAAATCATTCGATTTCTCTAATGAGCGTTAGGACTCGCTTTCCATGGGATCTGACATTGACGAAAGCTAAACAAATCATAGACCCTTAATTGATAGATAACACCTTATCGGTTGTATCATATACAACTACTAACCAATGGTTTTTGTCCTAATCTCATCTAGACCTTGAAGAAAGCTCAACAAATTAAGAGATATTATTAGCTCATACCTACCATTTCACGACGGCCTAAGTATAATGCACGTACCTTGAGGAAAGCTCAACAAATACATGCATGTATCTTATCTTCTCTAGTCACTATATCAATAGTACTATACATAACATCTCTACTTGAGGAAAGCTCAACAACTAAAGGATATGCAAGTAATATATTAATACATAAATTGTAGAAGACAACATTTATATTAGAGAATCATAATCTTTAATATTCACTTTTTTGAGTGATATTGATTTAGGGAATAATGTATTTCTTATGAAATACCATCGTGATTCAAGTGTTAGACCCATCTAAAATCATGGTGTATGTACTATACATAGGTATTTATTCCTTAAATCTAATTCGGGTTTCATTCTTCTTCCACTTAATATTATACGGATATAGTAATATAAATAATAACTTATTGTAACTTTTATAGTTTAATTCTAATGTATACACATATCTTATTAATTAAGTCATATTTAATTAATTTTAATTCTTATTAATGAAATCATATTTAATTAATTTAGTATATTTATAAAATTTCTAAAGTTTTACATTACTCACCTTAAGCTATTTAAGATGGTTAATTAACTATAACATTTATAATATGTTAATGTGCATATATCGATATATGTATACATCTTCATTAGTTAACCTTTATTTAATTTTATTTAGTTAAAACTTTTAATTAAAACTTTTATTTAATTTGAAATTTTAATTAAATTTATCATAAATAAATTTAAGATAAATAAATAACTACAATAATTATAGTTATACACATATATCAATATATATATGTTTTAACCCTTTAATTGTTTATTTAATCATATTGATTAAAATTAAAATTTCAAATTTAATCATTTAATTTTTCAAAACGATTTTGAATGCATTTTATAAAATTATTTCATATCTTAAATTTAATTTTTAAATTCAAAATATCTTTTAAATTTTCAAATAGAATTTAAAATTTATCTCAAAGTCAAAATCAATTCGGGACATTATATAGAAGATAACATCTGGGCTTAATTTATTCTTCGAGCCATTTCAGTAGTTGGGTAGGGAAGAGTACTCGACTACTCAATACAAACCTTCGATAATAGCTTTTTGGACACCCTACTAAATTGGTAGGCTTTAATCAGTTCGCCCTAACATTGCTAATTAAGACTGCATAGACCATTCAAGCTCTGATACCATTGAAGAAATCGGGTCTGTAAGAAGTGAGTGAAATAGGCGGATTTCAAAAAAATTCTTATTTTGGATCTATAGGGCCTATGAAGTCTAAAGGGTTATTAGATCTAATCTAGTATATTTTAAATAAAAATCTTTATTTTTATTTAATTTTTTGAAAAAGTTTTTTTTGTAAGTTTTAACTTATAAGTGTATCGAATACACTTATATATGTATTGCGCACTTGCTACAAATATGAAGTGTATATGGTTAATGTGATGATATTCAGGTGTTGGGATTTAATGTAATGACCCTACCTCTATACTCAGTTTAGCAAAGAACATTACAAGTAATATTGTTTGCCGATCTAAAGAATATGGCTGGTTAAGGGCGATCGAATGTGAATATATCTTTATACTAACACCGACACGTCATGTATACCTTTTCTTAATATCTAAACTGAAATTTAACGCGTACAATATTAATACAAAGTAATAAACACACTGATTTAAAATATTCATAATAGTATATAAAATAGAAATAAATATCAGAGTTATACAGATCATAACGGAATAATATACATCATAAAGTGTGAGTCTGCAAAATATATGTACTAGACCCATAATATATACATTACATCAAAATATAGTATGAGGTACAACTGACTATCTAAAATAATACATCCGACTAGACATCCTAGTATATACAAATAAGTAAACTCTAAAATCAAAATGACTACTCCAGTGCTAGTCCAAAATATCTAATAGTCTATGAGTCCCTGTACCTGTAATGTCTGGGCCTGACCCGAGTGTTATAAAATAATAAACATGTCAGACTATATATAAATGAAAGGGTAAGATACCGGTAACATGAATGTATGACTTAACAGTAACAAAATAAGTCATGGAATAAATATGCTCAACAATAATCATCATAATAAGACATATTAAGCAAATTACCATTTCATAAATTCATCTCAAGACATAATTGACTATCATCTAAAATATGGTGACAATAATCAAAATTCTTTAGAGCCCAAATAATAATAAATTATCTAACTATAAAATCTCAGAAGAAACATTTAAATAATGAATTTAGTAGGTAGTCCTCTTTAATCCGACACAATACGATATAAAAACCTACCCATAACAATATAGACTTGCATATTTTTATAAGAGCTACCCAGAACAATGTAGAAAAATCTGTCCAGAACAATATAAATTATCTCCTATATAAACTCTATCTAGAAAATAGATAATTTCGAGAATGCCTAATAACTAAAGAGTTGTAGTCCATCAAAAACAATATAGACCACGATGCATGTAAATATCTATCTAGAACAATATAGATAATACATCATCACAAATCTATCAAGAACAATATAGATTTGACTACCCAGAAAACATGACTCGAAAAATCTATAATATGCATTATTATAATATATCTCGACCGATCACAAAGATCATGAAAATTAAGTCTTGGCCCATTACAAGGATTGGGGAAAAATCCAAGAGTATACCTCTTAAGGATTTATCGGCCCTTGACCGAACCCTAAAAGGAAATACTCTAAAGTGCCAAATACTATCACTTTCAGTAATCACTAGAACTTAACCAAAACGTTCCATACCGCATGGTGAAATTCAAGTTTTACTAGAAGCTAGTAAATCTCACTTGTTACGGATACCACTAGAATACCTTCCGTACACCAAAAGAGAATACAACTCTAAAGTGTTAAATACTTTCCTATAAGCAATCACAAGAATTAACCCAAGTATCCCATGCTACCCGGTGAAATTCAAGTATTCGCTAATGGGTTAGTAATTTCCACTCAAACATTCTATTCAATGAGTTGTACCATATTCAACGAAGCGTTATTCGAGAGCATTTAAACCAATTGATAACACTAAGTTAATTATTAATATTTCCCAAATTATAGAATTAAAGTTCTCAAAACATTTTATTTTTTGATCTTCTTTAAATCCAAAAAACATTCAAAATCGACAAATTGGTATCTAAATAGCCAAGTGTTAAATCCAATAGAAATCCAATAAGAATTTATAATCTTAAAATGGATAATATTAATTTATTCTATAAGAATTGATTTCTAAGATACCTTATATGTTAATCTATTTTCAAACTACCTACTTGAAATCCATAAAAATGTTTATTTCTCAACTATATATATTTATATACAACTCTTCGTTAAAATTATTTATAAAAAGATCTAGTTTAATTTTAGAAACAAATTTGATATTTATAAATTTAAACAAACTCTCTTATATAAAAGGATTTTCCAATTATTAAGTGTATATATATAATTTCTTAAGAAATCCTCATTAATATATTTAAAGAGTTGCTTTACAATTCTTTCAAACATGGGCATTTATAAATCTATGTCCCAAATCATTTCCATTGAAATGTATATGTACTTATATATATATATATAACAAGTTATTACTGTAAAATTGTTACTTAACACATTTCCGATTTTTAAAACAATTTGTGATTCAAAATCAAACGATCATAATGTTAAAAACGGATTCTAAGATTCCCAAAACAAAGCAATGTATATATAACGACTTACATTAAAAGATACCATGGTATGTCATTTTAAACACTATATATATACAAATATGTATACACACAAGCAACACGTACCACAAAATCAAAATACTTAGCTTCATTGAAATGAGCAAAACCATCATCGGAAACTGGTACTTGAGCAATGCAAGAGATCAACCAAAACAAGCAAGGAAAAAGTGCAACCAAAAGGGCTAAGTAGAGAGGCAGTACACTGCCTGAAGCACTACTTCAGGATAGCGATCGGTCGACCGGTTGCAACGCACTGGTCGATCGGTGATACTACTTGGACCGTGCTCCAAGCAGTTCACCGCCTTCCCACCGGAGCTCTGGAACTTCAGAGCTCCGATGAATTTTCGGTGACTTCTAATCCTATTAAAGATGTAATTAAGTCTAACCAAGTATTCAAACCTATTAGAATATTGGTGTGTGAGTTGAACAACTCACATAAAATTTGCAAAGATGAAAAGATGGTTGAAATGAACTACTAATTACTGCTTCTTCTTCAAGATCCAAAAACTCCTATAAAAACTCCAAAACTCCACAAACAACCCTTAATTAGTTAAATTTCCGGAACTTACTAACCAAGCAAAACAATAAATTGATTATACTAATAGATGGAAGAAGAAAATAAAGTTTATACCTATCCAAATCAAGATTTGTGGATTTTTTTCTTGACTTGATTGAAATTGAATTATGGCTGAAATAGGTTTTAGGTTTCTTCTTTTGCTCAGACAAATAAACGTGAATAATTAGATTAGGATTTGGTTAGAGTTTGCAAAGGCTAGGGTATTAGGAATTATACTAAGACAACTGGCCTAATGGGAAAGTGGGTTAAATATTACTAAAGCCCAAAAGAATTAATTAAAGAATTCACTTAGCTATCAAATAAAATTGAACCGATCCAATCCTATTTTTCTTAATGCAACCATTTCTAGTTCATAATCAAATTATATTAAACTCAAATTAAACTCTAAACTTTTATTTATCATTTTTATCTCATATTAAAAAATCAATATTTATTGATAAAAATCAATACTTAAACAAAAAAATTCTAATTTCAAATTAATACTAATTCATTTTCGTTTGACAATTAGAATAAATCGTACTTGAGTCAAAACTCAACTAAAAATTTTATAATTAAAAAATTTATTTTATCATTAAATCCAATAATTGATTTAACAATATTTCAACTAAATCGAAATCCATAAATTAAATCAATTATTCAAACAAAATTAAATTTCATAACAAAATTTCAAAATTCTGGATTTAAATTAATTAACCCTAATTGGTCGTACTTAATTAGGTCATTAACAATAGAGTTGTTACATTTACACCACAATAGAACCATTTATCTCTTTACATATGCTTTGTTATCTAAAGTTTTGATTATACAATACATACACATATATATATATATACATATATATAAATTTTGACTATATTATATGTTTTAAAATCTAAAGTTAACGATGATAAATTTAGTTTCAATTAAGGAAGAATTTGAAATTAAGTATTACAATTTTACAAAATACCATCTTATGAATTTGAGTTAAAATAACATACACATATATGTATGTATGTATGTATGTATGTATGTACATACATATGTATAAATGATTGCAAATTATGTTAAAATAACATATGTATGTAAAGTTTCTAATTTATTATATGTATGTGTATATGTGATGTGTGTGTGTGTTAACAAATTAATCAAACCTTTAATTAAAAGGGAAACAAAGGATTATGTTTTACACAAAAGTCCAATTACGAAATGTAGACTAAAACAAACTTTACTTTTTTATAAACAATAAACAAAAGAACTATTTTCAAAATAGTAACCATATAACTTAAGAATTAGTTATTAAGTTAAGTTTAAACGATGAACATAAATGGTTTAATTATGTTCGTGTATACGAATGTTATAAAATTATATCACTTGATAAAATAGTTTTTCCATCCTAATTATTTTTTTAAACAATAATTTCCAAAATAATAACAACCAAATCAGACAACTTAGGCACATGTAAATTTGTTGAAAAAGGATTCAGATCTAAATTATATGATGAATATCAACAGTAATCAAATGAGATGAAGGATCTAAAATATATACCAACATAATGAACATACAATTAATTGTGATGTAGAAAGAAATGGGATCTAAATTAAATCAGCTTGATGAACATATAAATATATGAGATGCAGCGTGTATAGAATCTAAACACTGTAAACACAAGAAATATATAATTGAATCAAATTAGAATGGTGTCTTAAAATGTTGCCGAAAATTGCAGATTGAATAATGAACGAAGCTCCTAGATTCAATTAAATCGACCTCTAGATTTTTCATGAAATGATGGGGATAACAACTACCTTTTATTTTGGTTTAATCTGGATTTTTTATAGGATTTCTTTCTTCCATGGTGACATGGAATTTCAACCATAAGAGAGTGAAGAGAACAGAGAAAGAAAAGTAAATTGTCATAATCAATTCTGGAATGAATGAAAGAGAATTGGTTTTAAAGGAAACGTTGAAACCTTTCAATTCCTTCCTTTAAAACCTTCCTTATTTAATTCATTATTACATCTCATCCAGTCATCTCTCAGCTTTTCATATTTTTGGTAGCAAATAAAATGAAGAGAAAAGTGCAAAAATCATTTGATAAATGTGTTTTAAGTGAGTTATAAAGAAGAGTAAAGGATGGAGATTTATTTCCTTTGATTGCTACTTTGGGTTTTAAATCACATTCGAAACCTCTCCTCCCTCCTCCTCATCATCCATGGCCATCCATAAAAGAGGCACTTGGGCCTTAAAAATTTCTTAAAACCACTTAACAATTATCTATCTAAATTTAATTTAAATATTATATCGATATCGTATATCGATATGCACTTTTATAACTTTTATATACGTGTTTTATTAAATATTTAATATCCAACCAAATCAAATAAAATTTAAGAATTAATAATTAATTTAATCAATTTATGATGATTATAAATTAATTAAAGTGTGTGGTTTTTTAGAGTATTCATCATTGTGATTTTGCAAATTTAAAATGTAAATTCAATCGGCGGTTAATGTCGAATAATTCGAATATTAACGTTCGCACATCACCTTAGCTTGTGGTGTGACTCAAATCACATATACATTTTTTAGTAAAACCCAATTTTACTTTTTATAAGCGGTAATGAGTAGTAAAGATTATTTACGCCAATTCTCTTTGTCAATACTATATCACATTGGGACTTACGGAATTTGGTTTTTGTCAAAATTCCAGCATCGTCCACATTCATCTTGATTAGTCTAAACACAAAATCCTTAGTCCAATAATAACTATTAACCATATCGCTCTAGTCAGAAACTTTGACATTGAGTTGAATACGGTTGACTGTGATAATAACGTCGCATAACTGAGGAGTTGAATATTCTATTGAATAGTGTTTCACTTCCAATGCTTCAACTCAGACCAAATTATAGTCATTTAATGGATTTCATACCATGATTTAACTATAATCAAAGCGGAGTGTCCATATTACAATTCATTGGTTATGACGACTGCCCTACACCACCAGCATCTAATATGCATAAGACATGTAGGATGTTCATCAAGGGTTGTAATGAAATAAAGCATCATAGAACCTATCATATAGCTCACAACATATGGAATAAAATATAATATGCAACACATATATAAACAGGAGAAATAGTAGTAACTAAGTGATCCAAATATCAGAGTATAGATCCACAATGTTATACAACAAGTAACATAGTTTATACAAATGGAAATAAACCCAAATGACCGTCTCATAGTAGTAGTAGTAATAAGCAAGCACTATAAAGGCTCTATAGTGTTGCACAGCGGAATCAACATAGAAATCCATATATAATACAAGATAGCTCCATTCAACTCTTCCTCCATATAGCTACTTCGTTGCACCGAGACCTAGTATCTAGTCTACTCATATAAGAGTATAGTCTGGTGTGAGTGGTAAATGAATCTCAAAATACTATAAAAGTCAATATAGTAAGGAACAAGGGTGTATGAACCATACCTGACTTGTCCCTGCAACTAAAGAGTTAGCACATAACAAACATAATATGCTACTCTACGAATATGATAAAGGTTTACTGTAAACCAAGTATGATGACGGGTGTCTAGGTATTCCTATCTCTAATACTTATCTCTGGTGACATCCCTAGAGTGATTGAATACGAAAGAAAATAAACAAAGCAACCATAGAATCCATCAAACAATCATCACTATCACTCGTATGTGCCCTGGATACATGATAACTCGTATGACCTTTCCTTTGTCAAGGACTAATGGAAATCTCGATTTTCAATGTAGTCACGTATCTCGTAGCCTAAAGTTAGATACTAGACCCATTCCACCAGTCCAGGATATATGGATCCTCTCAAATGATTCGGGGTAGCCTTTTAAAGTACCCATGAGTGCACTCACAATACCCTTGCTCAAATACATCAGAAAACACTCCAGTATCAACGATCCCTGAACATGCGTATTCGAACCCCTTCCTTGCTTATCTAGTCTCCATTACTCGAGGAACCATTCCATATTCCCCTGTTCTAAGATATAACAATTCAAACATTCTATCCACGGGTCACCCTACCTAGAACCTGCCCTTTGTGGATAACTATTCTCAAGACTCCTTTCAACATCGGGCCACTTTCATCGGAACCAAACTCCTTTTACCATCGAGTTACCTTCATTGAAGTCTCGAAGCTATGATCGTGCTACTACATCGCCATCAAACCCCAAGCAAACAAACAAACACCGTCAGCATGACCTACAAAGCCTCTACTTCTCCCCTTGGAAGTTTGACCCCGAAACCATCAGAAAAGATCTCTCGGTAGCAATCAAAAGTAGTCGGTACCAAGTTTTATACTTAGCAAATTTTGGCTAGCTTTCTTTCCTTGCTTCTAGTGTTCCATCTTCTAAGTGCTTTGACCCCGACTACATCTTCCAAAAGCTCTCGGCATCAAGTCTAAAGCCCCTGGTGCAAACACAGAAGCTCTGGTTTCCATGCCCTCCAAAGCTCTCGATATGAAGTCCAATACTTAGCCAATTTCTTGCACTTAACCTTCGCTCATCACCCCTTTCTTTGCCTTGAAGAACCAAACACTCATTGATCTCACTCGGTACAGACCAGAAGCACTCAGTACTGAGTCCTTTCCTTAACTCCAATTCTTGTGTTATTTGAATCCTATGCTCCTCCCATGCTCCAAAACCCCTTCTCCAAGTTTCATCCAATTCTGACCATCTTTGCCTTCAATTTGCTAAATCGATCACTCATTTCCTAACTACCTAAAAGCACTAGCAAAACACGTCAAAGCACAACATACAAACATGAGATATCATGCATATACATCCATTCATACATACAATACCTAAGAATATGAAAATTAAACAAATCCAAATCTAAATCTAACTTTTACACTAGCATATACGCATAAAAAAAGGGGTTGACAAACCATTAACCATTTTTACATCCTTTAAAATTCGGCCATAAATATCTCTAAATATGCAGTTAAAGTTAGAAAACGTTTTAGGATTGAAAATATGTCAAAAACATCATTTTTAACCATAGAAACATGTATAGTAGAGTAAGAGGTTAAGAACCACTTACCAAATACCCAAAATACCAAATTTTCTCCTTAAATCTGAAGTGGATAGCAAAGGAGATGAGCATGATCCAGTAAAAATGATAATGTCCAATTCCTACATGCTAATTACCATTCTAGTTATGATTTAGGCTAAGATTAGTAAGGAAAATGTAGGTTTTTCTGATGAAATTGGCATTGATGGAGGTTTAGGGTTATTCTGGAGAAGGAAATGACTTACATTAGTTCCTATAGCCTCCCTTTAGCTTAATTTTTGAGATGAGTTAGTGGGTCTAAGCACATGCTTAGTTAATTATCCATTAATACAGGGCAGCAGCAACCAAAACTTAAAACAACTATAACTTTCAAACAGTATGTCCATTCTTCTATTATGACCACTCTACGGAATGGAAAACCATCATTCGGAAGTAAGGGAAGTGGTTTGACCCTGTTTCGGGTCCTATCAAAAGTTATAGTGCAAACAAGATTCTCAGGGTTAAAATGGCCAAATGGAAATTTGGCAAAAATCATATATATGGAAAATGTCTCTAAGAGTAACTTTCTAAAGTTTTAGAATTATACGACCTCATGTGAATAAAATAAAAATATTTTGCGATCCTCCGATACGTAAAATACGAGTCGTTACACTCTCCCCTTTAGGAATTTTGCCCTCGAAATCCCCAAATAAGTCAAATATAGTTACCTCGCATGCCTAACAATTATATGCAACCATCGTACATATCAAACAAGCATCCATGCAACCAATAGTGTAGATAAGCCTATCCTAGCATGCAAGACACTAAACTATCCTACATGATATCAAAAGTGAAAGCAATTACGGTAAATAGTATGCCTTACCATCATATATTTTTCCCTCATGCTCTCCTTGGTTTTTGACGTACAATCGCATTTTCTTTCTCCCCATTGAACTTTCACTAACTCCATTGTCTTTCTCCTAAACTATTTTGTATCACGTCCAACAATACGAATCAGCCTATGAAGTCTCGAAGCTCTTGGTTCAACCTCGATATCATCAAGTTAATCTGGTGCAATCATCATGCCTGAGTTGTGCATAAATTTCCGCAAGTGATAGATATGGAAGACGTTGTGCACACCCACCATCTTCTGAGGTAAGTCGACCTTATATGCTAGATTCTTAATCCTCTCTACTACCAGAAAAGGAACTATGGATCTCAAAGCCAACTTCCCTCTACTACTGAACTGAATCACATTCTTTAAAGGAGAAATATTCATAAACACCATATCGTCGACGGAGAACTCCAAATCTCTATGTCTTCTATGAGCATAGCTCTTCTACCTATCTTAAGTAGCTTTCATTCATTGCCTAATGATCTCTATCTTCTCTGAGGTTTCTCTAACCATATCTGGCCTAAGTTTTAGTTTCTCGCCTGCTTCTCACGAATATGAAGGAGCATTACATGATCGACCATACAATGCTTCGTACGGTGCTATACTGATACTAGACCATTAGTTATTATTGTATGCGAACTCTACCAAATGCAAGTGATCATCCCACGAACCTCCGAAATTGAGAATGTAAGCTCGCAAGAGATCCTCTATTATACGATTCACTCTTTCGGTCTGCCAATCTGTTTATAGGTGGTAAGCTGTACTGAGATGCAGCTCGGTCCCCAACACCCCTTGTAAGCTCTTCCAAAACCCACTAGTGAACAATGGGTCTTAGTCACTCACAATGCTCTTCGACACACCATGAAATTGTACAATCCATTTCATATACAGCTCGTCCAGTTTGGCTGTCGTTCTATTTGACTTGACGGGTATAAATCTAGTGCTTTTGATCAACTAATCGACCATGTCCCAAATTCTATCATACCATGTTCAATCCCTTGGCAATCCATCAACAAAATCCATCGATACTTGTTCCCACTTCCACACGAGAACTTCAAGCGGTTACAATAACCCACTTTGCTTCTTTTGCTCTGCCTTACCCAGATGGCAATTCATACACTTCGAGATAAATGTCTCAACATCCTTCTTCATCCCCTCCCAATAATAGGTCTGCTTCATATCATGGTATATCTTATTACCACTGGGATGTATGGTCAACCTAGAATGGTGGCACTCTTATAGCACCGCATCTCGTAGTCCATCAACATCGGGAATAAATAATCTCCCATCCTTACGGAGCCAACCTTCTCGGTCGAGTCGGTACTGCTTTGTATCCTTAGACTTTACTCCTCCTTCTATTTTTTTCCATGATCTCTGCTAGTCTATTATCTCACTTCTGACTAGTACCAATCCGCTCAATCAAAGTAGGTCTGATCGTCAAACTCGCTAACATTTCTAGCTATAATTCATAATGAGGTCTGAAGTCATATCTAGCAATATACTCCAACTATTTTCACTCTAAGAACATCGCTCCTAAACTGATGTATCTTCCACTTAATGCATCGGCGACCGCATTTCCCTCATCGGGTATGTGGAAAATGCCAAAGTCGTAGAAGGCTAAGAATTCCTACCACGCTATTGACGAAGATTGAGATCCTTCTGGGAGAAAAGGTACTTCAAGGATTTTTGGTCCGTATACAAATCAAACCTTTCTTCTAATAAGTAATGCCTTAAAATCTTCAAAGCAAGCATTATCATCGCCAACTTCAAGTCATCGGTTGGATATTTCCTCTCGTGCGGCTTCGATTGCAGACTAGCATTGGTGACAACATTTCCCTTCTGCATCTATACCGCACCTAATCTAGTACCACAAGCGTCTATGTATACTGTCAGCTGTTCTTTCAAGCACGGAACGGTCAATACTGACGCATTCATCAGCCTCTCTTTCAAACTCAAAAATGCATACTCACGGTTCGCCTCCCAAACAAAGGTATGATTCTTCTTCATCAAATTTATTAATGGTGCTACTATCTTCGAGAAGTCCTTGATAAAACATCTATATTATCCCGCTAATCCTAAGAAACTCCTCATATCTGTAGCATTCTTGGGTTGGCTCCAATCCTAAACCATTGCCACCTTGGTAGGATCTACTACGATGCCCTACTTAAAGATGACATGACCCAAGAATCTCACTTCCCTCCTCCAGAAGTGACAGTTCAAAAACTTTTCCATCAACTTGTGCCTCCTTAACACTTTAAGCACAATCCTTAAGTGCGCCTTATGTTCCTTTTCGGTCTTAGAGTAGACCGGAATATCATCTACGAACACAGCTTGTTTAGCTTTTCCCTAAAGACGTGGTTTATGAGATCCACAAAGTATGCTGGAGCATTGGTTAGCACGAATGGCATAACCAACCACTTATAGAAACCAGACGGCGTACGAAACGTGGTGATTGACACACTCTCCTTTGCTACTCTCAACTAGTGAAATTCCATCGCCAAATCCAATTAGGAGAACACCTTCGCACCGTGGAGCTAATCGAACAAGTCAGCAATACATAGGAATGGATACTTGTTCTTCTTTGTCACCTTATTTAGCTCACAGTATTCTAAACACATCCTCAGAGATCCATCCGCCTTAGTGGTGAATACTACAGGTGCTCCCCACCAGATATACTCCTATGAATGAACCCACTCTTCAATAGGTCATTTACTTGCACCTCCAACTCCTTCTACTCTTTAGGTGCCATACGCCTTAAAGGCATAACTATCGTTCTGGCATCCTTCGCTATGTCTATACGAAACTCAAACTCTCGATGCGTTGGTAATCTGGTCACCTCCTCAAACACGTTCGGATACTCTCTAACGGTAGGCACAGAAGACAAACCATCCTGTGGAACGTCAAGTGAATATAGTAAGCTAATAATAACCTCATCCTTTGGCAGGCAACCAATCACTACCGTCCACCCCTCCATAGCTCTGATCGTCACTAGTAGCTTCTCGCAATCCATTACTACCGCATACCTCCTTAGCCAGTCCATTCTCAAGATAATCCCGAACCCAAAAAAAATTAGCACAAAATAATCATATACAAAAGAGCATCCATGTCTCGGTAAGACCAAACCACGAGAAACCATGCACAGGTTTGTGGAGCCTCCAACAGGGTTCGTCACAATCAAAGTTCGGTCAAATATTTGGGTTTCAATCCCAATTTATCTACTAGGCCTCTAGATATTAAGGAATGTAAAGCAACAGTATCGATTAAAACATGTACGGGAACATCATAAATGGAAATTATACCTTGAATAACAATGCCCTTCCCCTTCTCTTTCGTTGAGGGAGCACTCGACGAAGTCGGAATAGCGTCCAAAACATATGCCTTCACAACCTATTTCTGCTACGCCGGCTTAGGATAATTTTTCTATATATGTCCAAGCATGCCACGGTTATAACACTTCTTCCCATCAACTTTGCAGTCTATAATCAGATGGCCCCTATCTCCACAACCACAACAGACCGTATCTCATTTTCCCTTCTTCTGAGCGTTCTTTCCCTGATACTTCTTCCTCTTTTCATTCCATTTCTTCTTACCTCAACCGCCTTGATACACTTTTGGCTCCCCTTTAACAACAACAGCTGATTTGAACTTAGGTTATAGACTTTCTCGGCGAAGAGCTTTCTCAACAAGTGTCTCAAACAGCACATCGATATGACCCACTAACTTCTTCCCCAAATAGTCATCCAAACCCATAATAAACTTCTCATTATTCCTTAAAGGAGTGTCGACGAAAGACATCATGTACTTCGATAAAAGCATCAAACTCAATAATATACTAGAAGATAGATATATCTTCCTACTTAAAATCAGCAAATTTTTTGAATAGCACCGACTTTTAAGCCGCCGAAACAAAGTTCTCGTCAAACCTAGCCATGAACTGATCCTAAGTGAACTATTCCTCGAGGTAGCAATAGTAATAGCATTTCATGGCCCGCCCTTGAAGCATCTAGAGGCCAGCTTCCTCTTCATAGCATCGTCTATTTCCATTTCAGCAAAGATGCATTCATAGGTATCCAACCAATCCTGCACTTCGATAGCTAACTTTGTTCTAAGGAATTGTTTGCCTCCTAAGGTGGAGTAATCCTTGCATAGCTTAGCAAAGTAAGCTCTCGGTGCCTGCACTTGAGCACCACCACCAACAGCAATGTTTGGAACGATCGCTTGGGCATTCTATAGCATGTTCACCATCATCGCATTAAACATAGCTTGCAAGTCAGGGTTAGCAGCCCCCAAACTCGCTGCTTCCTTAACTCCAGAGATGGAGTTCCTCATAGTGTTTCTTGTTTGCCGGCTCATTCTTGATCTGTAACAAGAATGATTAGTATCTATAAAAATAAAACTATGCCGATGGTACTCGTGTGTGCATGCAACTTATATACTATATAAACTACTATATAGTCTTGAGAACCAAAATATATAACAAGTACGCACTCTCTCGTGTATATATACTCTCGATCTAGTCTAGGGTGAAAGCTCTTTCCCTATCTTCATTGGACCATCGTATCAACTCAGATTAATCGTGTAACCTAAGCTCTGATACCAATTGTGACGACTACCTTATACCACCGATACCCAATATGCATAAGATAGTGCGCTGCTATCATGCATGGCTGATGTAGGACAATCATCAAGGGTAGTATATGAAATAAAATATCATAGAACCTGTCGTATATCACACAATGTATGGAATAAAATATAATATACAACACAAATATAAAATAAGAGAGACGGTAATAACTAAGTGACCCAAATATCAGAGTATAGATCCACAGAGTTATATAGCAAGTAATAGAGTTTATACGAATGAAAATAAACCCAAATGGTTATCTCATAGTAATAGTAGTAATAAGCACCGTTGACATCCCTAGAGTGATAGACTATGAAAGAAAACAACCAAAGCAACCATAGAATCCATTAAACAATCCTCACTATCATTCATATGTGCCATGGATGTATGATAACTCGTATGACCTTTCCTCTACTAAGGACTAACAGAAATCTCGGTCTTCAGTGTACTCACGTATCTCGTAGCCCGAAGCTAAGTACTTGACCTATTCCATTGGTCTAGGGTATATGGATCATTTCAAGTGATTCGGGTAGCCTTTAAACGTACCCATGAGTGCACTCACAATATCAATGCTCTGAGTACATCAGAAAACACTCTGAGTATCAATGATCCCTTAGCATGTGTACCTAAACTCTTTCCTTGCTCCATCTAGTCTCCGTTACTCGAGGAACCATTCCACATTCCATCATTCCACAATAGAACCATTCAGACGTTCTATCCACGGGTCACTTTTTCTAGAAACCGCTATTTGTGGATAACTATTCTTAAGAATCCTTTCAACATCGAGCCACCATCATCAGAACCTAACTCCTTTTACCATCGAGTTACCTTCATTGAAGTCCTGAAGCTATCATCGTACTACTACATCCCCATCAAACCCCCAAGCGAACAAACAAACACCTTCAGCATGAATAACAGAGCCGCTACCTCTCTCCTTGGAAGTTTAACACCGAACCCATCAAAGAAGATCTCTCGATAACTAGGGCTATCAATGAGTACCTGAAAAATTAGAAATTCATTTGTATCTGTATTCGAATATAAAAATTAGCCGATGTCCGAAAAACGGATGTAGATATGGATATGGCAATATCCGTATCTGATAATTACTGTTCGGTTTTTATCAAGATTATAGTTATTTTTTATGCATTTTAATGCATAAAATGATTGTCATTTACTATTTTATCTAGGTAGAAAAATTAAAATTTATATAAAAATCAATTTTTATCGCTTAAAATTATTTTTCTTAGTGTTTTACTATTTTTTATATATTTAGTACAAAAATGGATTTATAATTAATCAAAATTTTCTATTTATTTGTTTAGATCTATATGTGGTGAACTGGTCGAAGAATATCAAATATTCATCTGCATCCATGGATATGAATATCCAATATCCAAAAATGATTTCGGATATGGAAATAGATATGGCACTATCTATATCCGAAAGTATCTATTTACATGCCTATCGGTAGCAATCAAAAGCATCGATACTGAGTTATATTCTTAGCTAATTATGGCTAGCTTTCTTTCCTTACTTCTAGTTTTTCATCTTCCAAGTGCTTTGACCCCGACCACATCTCCAAAATGCTCTCGGCATCAACTCTAAAGCTCCTAGTGCAAACTCCAAAAGCTCTCGTTTTCATGCCCTCTAAAGCTCTCGGTATGAAGTCCAATACTTCGCCAATTTCTTGCACTTAACCTTCACTTATCACCCCTTATTTTGCCTTGAAGAACCAACCACTCACCGTTCACTTTACACCCATAAAAAGCACTTGGTACCGAGTCCTTTCTTTAACTCCATTCTTGTGTGATTTGAATCCTACGCTCCTCTCATGCTCCAAAACCCCTCCTCCAAGTTTCATCCAATTCTAACCATCTTTGCCTTATATTTTCTAATTTGACCTGTTAACCCTCCTTTTTCCAAGGCAGTACATAGGCGGATTTAACCCAACAAACTTCACGATCATCAAGACAGAAAGCCCAAAGAGATGGTTACCAGGATCGGAGATCGATTATATTTGGAACTATGGACGATAGTTGGATGGATTCGGATGGACAACACTCAAAAAATGGCTAAGTATGGAACTAATACATCCTTTGGAAGAGGGATCGGAATAGATGGATCAGAATAAAGGGATTAGATTAGACATGATGCACACAATACAACTCAATGATGATCACTCCATAACTCAACAACCACAAGGCAGATTAAAGTAAAACTTTGGGAACAAAAAGAAGGGACCCGAGAGAGTCTACCCTAGGGATCACACATCAAATGAAGGAGTTTGGAGGGATCGGTCCTCTTCCCTATAAGGCATCAACCCTCTTCCCTACGAGGGATCGGCCATATTCAAGTTCATAGCAATGATCAGTCAATAACCCAGCATCTACAAATGTTATCAACATGAAATTTAGAGGGGAAGTACATAGAACATGTGGGACCCATCATGGGGATCTCACCTCATAAATCACCTAAAATAGGGATCGGCCCCTATCCCTATTATTGGCTCCAGTGGGCCCAAAACTTTCTAGGTAGGTTCGTCTTGGCTTCAGAGTTCCAGATCTGGGTTTTGAGTGAGATATTTTCGCATCTTCTCCTATAAATACAGCGGACATAGCATCTGCAAAAGGATCTTCATTCTGCTTCATTCTATCTTCTTCTTAGGCTATACTTTGCCATTTTTATTTTGGGATTTCATAAATTTATACGTATAATAGCAGCATAAATGAATTAAAGGAAAATATTTAGAGTGGACGTAGGCCAAAATTAGCCGAACCACTATAAATCTATATCTCTCTTTACTTGCTTTCTATTTTAGTTTTATTTTTCTTCAATTTATATTCTCTATACTATAGTATCTGAGATCTATGACTGGATATTGGTGCTTTCACATAACCGGGTGTTGTGGCCATTTTTGATGCCAACATTTTGGTGCTTTCATTGGGAAAGCTAGCCCCCATGAATTTGTAGTTTATATTTGGAATCAACTGGATAGTTTAGATTTGGCGCATTGGTTAGACAATCAATAAGGTGAGTGCTACCAGAAAGGAGCCACCATGGAGGGAGTCAGGAGGCTTCCTTAGGAGTTGGAGCTAATCAAGCATCTATCTACATCACCGGGCATGAAATGGAAACAATGATGGATGCTATGCAGGAAAGGATGTTGAAAAGATAGGAGGAGATGACGTAGAATTTACTCCAACAGATTAGTCAAGCTGGAGTGTAGAACCAAATAAATAGAGTAGCAGGAGCTAATGACAACTTAGATCAAGGAGTTGAAGCAGTAGGAATTGATAGAAATTAGAACCGAGAACATAGAGGTGGTGCTATTAAACAAAGGAATGGAATAAAGAAGTCGGGGGCAGTCCCCGGCCATCTTAGTGGGATCGGCATCGATCCCTCTAGAGGGAATGGCCTCGATCCCCAAAGGCTTAGGTGCATGCGCCCAGGTCTGGTCGATCGCAATGCTGGAGGACTTGTAGTCGATCCTATAGAGCTTCATGCGAATTGAAATTTGGATGCTCGTCCGAAAAAGTACATTCTGGAATTCCGTCGTGGACTCAGAGGGCAGTTTGGAAATGATGATAGGAGGCCACTGTTGGATGACAAAGACCAGTTTATAGAGATGATCAGGCGAGCTATGCATGGAGGATTGGTGAATAGGGATCTAGAGGATATAAATAGAAGTCCATTCACTCCTAATATTAGGAATGCTAGAAATCCATGGAGTTTAAACTACCAACGCTGGAAGTATATAATGGAAAGTCGGACCCAACTATGCATATGATGAGATATATACGGCACATGGAAGTACTAGAGGATTCAAAGGAAGTCATGGCATGATGCTTTTCCCTGTATCTAATGGATATAGTTGCATTGTGGTTCAGGAAGTTGGAGAGCGGTTTTATTGGCACATAGAAGGAATTGGTCGAAAGATTTATGAGGCAGTTCAGGGTTCACATTTCGAGACCCAAAAATGTGATGAGTCTGGGTACATTGAAATAGAAGAACGGAGAGTCTCTAAGGAGTTTTCTAACACGATTTAATGCCATGGCGACATCAGTGGATCGACCAGATCCATCCATGGTTTTGATGGTAGCAGTATTACGAATTGTCGATGGCACAGATTTCAAGGATTCATTGGCGTAGGATCCACCTATGGATCTCGAGGAGTTTTATCATGAAGTAGAAAGGTTCCTGGGGGCAGGAAGACACACGAGCCGACAAACCAAAGGTGAAAGCTGTGTAAAGTGGAGGATCATCAGGAGATGCAAACAAGAACAATAAAGGCAAACAAAAACTATATGATGGATATGATAGGATGAAAAGGCGATGGAAAGAGCGGGAGCCAAAATTCTCCTCTTACTTGGATTTGATGGAAAGCCTAAAATGGATTCATTTGGACACTAGGGACAACTCCCCTATCGGAAACCGGCACAGAGGGATCCAACGGAGTGGGAGCGTATGTCTGGAAAGTACTGCCTGTTCCATGAATTGAATGGGCACACCACAGATGAATGCATGCATTAAACGATATGATTAAGGAGCATGTCAGGAATGACAGAATGCCGTAGTGCATGAGGAATCAGACAATGGCAGTGGATCAGGAGCAGCCACCGTCCGCATCAAATAGAAATAGGATTGGCCCTGGATCAAGGTCATGGATTGTCATCAACTGATTGTGATGGTAAGGGCCAAGTTCATGACTTGTACTCCAACCATAATAATAATAATAATAAACTCTATAATAAGGCGGCTAAGTCACTTACACATGCACGGGATCGAGCACGGTCCCGAGGCATGCTCTGAGATGGTGATGAAACGTCATGCCTGGAGAGGCACCCTTTGGCTTTTTTTAATTTTTTGGATTTCTGGATGTACAAACTCTTATTTATTAAGTTATTTATGATCCTCATTACTACGATAAATAAAACATGATGCGATTATTGTTTCGATCGGAGTGATGGGGCAGTAACTGCAAGGTACAAGTCCCTTTGCCGGAGGGCGATAGAATGGACTCTTACATGGAATAAGTCCTCGATCAGACAGTTGAGGCCGAAGAATAAAACCCAACAGGTCATCAAGTATGGATTATGTCTAGCAAGGAGTCGGTCACTGCACCGGAGAGCGACAATATCGGCCTACTCTAGTCATCGAGTATGGATTATGCTCGGCAAGGATCCGGAGAGACCACTATCGGCCTAGGACTTAGGCTAAGACACCACTTAATGTTCAGGGACACTAAACTGGAGTATAGAAAATAATGCTGCTTCGCCGAAGAGCAAAAGGATCGGCTTACTTGAATGTCGAGTATGGATTGTGCTCGACAAGGACCTAGAGAGGTCATGGATTTGGACATTAGCTTCGAACAGCTATGGATTTGGATATGGACCCGGAGCGGTCATGGATTTGGATATGGACCTGTAGTGGTCCCGGAATCGGCTAATGACCTGGTGACATCAATAATTTGGATAAAATGATCCAGAGAGATCGTGGATTTGTAGTGGATACAGAACTAGATATCGACTAAGAATGGTCATGGATTTCACAAACGATATGGAGAAATCATGGATTCGGATTGGATAATATAGCTATCGATGGATTACGGACTTTGAATTTTGGATTTGTGGCAATTCAAAACACACCTTCCTATTGCAAGGCGTGTTTTAGGGGGAAAATTGTTAAATTGCCTTTTTCCAAGGCAGTTCTAGGCGGATTTAACCCAATAGACTTCACGATCATCAAGGTAGAAAGCCCGGAGAGATGGTTACTAGGATTGGAGATCGATTGTATTTGGAATTATGGACGATATTGGATGGATTCGGATGGAAAGTACTCAAAAAATGGCTAAGAATGAAACTAATACTTCCCCTAGAAGAGGGATCGGAATAGAAGAATCCGAATAAAGGGATTGGATTAAACAGGATGAACATCGCACAACTCAATGATGATCACTCCATAAATCAACAACCACAAGGCGGATTAAAGTAAAACTTCGGGAATAAAAAGAAGGGACCCTAGGTAGTCTACCCTAGGGATCGGACACCAAATGGAGGAGTTTGGAGGGATTGGCCCACTTCCCTACGAGGGATCGGCCCTCTTCCTTATAAGGGATCGGCCCTCTTCAAGTTCATAGCAATGATCGGTCATAAACTCAAAATCTACAAATGCAATCAATAGAAAATTTGGAGGGGAAGTACATTACAACATGGGGGACCTATCGTAAGGATCACACCCCATAAATCCCCAAAACAGGGATAGGCCCTGATCTCTATTATGGGTTCTGATAGGCCCCAAACTTTTTGGGCAGGTTCGTCTTGGCTTCAGGGTTCTTGAAAGCGACTGTGCTATAGGATCGTGTAATATGGATAAACTAGTTGTGCGGAATAAGTAAGTAAATAATTAAAGCAGTAAAGTAAATGACACCAGAGATTTTTATACTGGTTCGAACTCTCGTTCTACATCCAGTCCCAGACTCCTTCTGGAATTAAACTAGCAACCCTCACATAACCAGGAGAAATAGGTTTACACCACCTGAGCAACCAAACATGACTTCTACCACCTAAGCAACCGAATAGGACGTCTACCGCCTGAGCAACCGAATAGGACTTCTTTACAAATAAACAAAAGTATCCGACTGTAGCATGCTCTTTAAAAAGCACTAATAAGTCAATTAAGTACAATCTTCCTATAATCTTCTCCTTTATGATATATAGTGTAATGTGCTTGAAGAATGTGAAAGATAGAATGATCAACGATTAGAGATTGTATGCAGTTTGAGTGCAAATTGAAAATAGAGAATAAGAGATAAGAATTCAAGAATATTAAAATCAACTATTGTTAATTGTTTGTTGAATTCTAAACTCTATTTATAGAGATTTAAAAGTTGCAATCATTCATGAAAGATAACATTGAAAAGAAACAGATGCAACTGTTGATTTGAAGATGTTTCTCTTCGACGAAGAGAAGTGTCTTTTCATAAAAAAATAGTCATTATAAATATTTAGCCGGCTGAAATAATTATTCAGCCTTCTGAATTTGTTAATTTTGAAAATAGAAAAGAAATATGCATTTTCAGGCCTAATTCAACCAGCTAAATGAAACCATTCAACCGGCTGAAACATCATATCAATTTATGAAATGTTTCAGCATTCAGCCGTGTGAATGGTATTATTCAGCCGGTTGAATTCTGTTGATAAACAAAAGTTACAATAGCTCATTTGGTTAGAGCACTTGCCTTCTAAACTAGTGACCTAGGTTCGAGCCCTGCTCCATGCAATTTTTAAAAACTTCATTTTTCATTTAGAATATGAATGTACATGTGTGTATACCATTTTGAGAAGATTTTAACATTTGTAAACTCTAGATATGACACTCTATGACTAATAATACTTTGTTTGTCACCATCGTCTTGTCTCTATCGTGTATATCTCTTCTTGTATCTCCATATACATACTTTCATCCTTTTTTGTACCGTGTATCTTCATTTTGAACATATTTGTTTGTCTCTTTTTGATGCTCATGTACCTGCAAATTGTTTAGAGATTCTTTGGCATAATTATATAATTGTTGTCATTAAAATCCAAAAATAGAGGTTCTAACAGTTCTGAATCAGGATTTTGAGCAAGATATTTTCACGTCTTCTCCTATAAATATAGTGGACATAGCATCAGTAAAGGGATCTTATTTCTACTTCATTCTATCTTCTACTTAGGCTATACTCTGCCATTTTTATTTTGTGATTTCATGGATTTGTAACTGTAACAGAAGCATAAATGAATAAAAGAAAATTCTTTGGAGTGGACGTAGGTCGGAGTTAGCCGAACCACTATAAATCTATGTCTCTATTTATTTGCTTTCTATTTTAATTTTATTATTCTTCAATTTATATTCTCTACATTATGGTATCTGAAATCTATGACTAGATATTGGTGCTTTCACATAACTGGGTGTTGGTGGCCATTTCTGATGCCAACATGATCGCTCCTCTTTTAACTACCTAAAAATACTAGCAAACCACATCAAATCATCACAACACATAAGAATATAATAATCAAACAAATCGTAAATCAAAATCAAACTTTTACACTAGCATATGGACGTAAACAAAAGGAGTTAACAAAACATTTAAAAACCGCTTTGAAATCCTTTAAAATTCGGCCATAAATATCTGTAAAGGTTTGGTTAAAGTTAGAAAACAATTTAGGATTGAAAATATGTCAAAAACATCATTTTTAACCATATAAACATGCATAATAGAGTGAGAGGTCAAAGAACCAATCGCTAAATACCCAAAACACCAATTTTTCTCCTTAAATATGAAGTGGATAGCAAAGAAGATGAGCAAAATCCAACAAAAATGATAATCTCCAATTCCTAGATGCTAATTACCCCTTTAATTATGAATTAGGATAAGATTAGTAAGAAATAGGTAGGTGTTTGATGAAATTAGGGTTAATGGAGGTTTAGCGTTATTTTTGGAAAAATGGAAACGACTTAGATGCGTTCCTATAGCTCCCCTTAGCACAATTTTCAAGCTGGGTTAGTGGGCCTAAGCACGGGCTTAGTTAATTACCCACTAATATAGGCCAACAGTAGCCAAAACTTATAACGACTATAACTTTCAAAGGTATGTCCATTTTTCTATTATGATCACTCTACGGAATGGGAAATCATCATCTTAATGCAACAGAAGTGGTTTGAGACCTTAATTCGGCTCTAGTCAAAAGTTATAGTCCAAATAAGATTCTCGGTGTAAAAATGGTCACATAGAAATTCGGCAAAAATCATATATGTGGAAAATGTCCCTAGGAGTCACTTTCCAAAGTTTTGAGTCATACGACCTAATGTGAATAAAATAGAAATATTTTACGACCCTTCGATACGTAAAATATGGGTTGTTACAACGGTATTCTCAAGTTGGGAGAGCTATGTAATATCGTTACATAAAGGTTCTCTATTTGACCTTAGTTATATTAACCAACATAAAACTCTCAAGTGAGTCATTCCATAGTTTTCCAATAACCACTGGTACGTAACCTCTTGGTGCCTCTAACAGTCATAAGTAATAAATTATCCAACATTAAGCGTTAAACACTCTAGTTACAACGGATGTATCAATATCCCATCTTGAAACATCTTGATTAAGAATATTTAAAATTAATATGTTGTTTTTAATGTGATAAATTTCTCATGATTACAATACATTGTAATTACTATCACATAACATATCATTTAAGGATTTTCTATTTAATACACTTTAAATTAATTACTTAATTAATTATATCATAATATAGAAAGTATCTAGCATAAAGAAAACACCTTTTATTTTGAACAAGATTGGTTATTGAGTTAGATATATGTACAAATTACATGAGTCCCCCAGGGACCACTAACTCTATCAATGCAACATTAACCAACATCATACGTTCACAAATTTTGATATTTGTGACTATCTTTGAAACAACATTATTGACCATTGATCTATCATCAATTTAGCTGAAAATCAAACATTTCATCTTTTTTTTGCAACCCCGGCCTGATAGCATAAGATTAGTCCAACAATTTATGATGTCTAACTTGAGGAAAAGGAAGTGTAAAGCATTTATGATGGTTTTGATATTGCAATTCTATATTTTTTTTCTATATTGGAGATGTAGATGCCTACATATGGTTACTCTATTTGATATGTTAAAATATTTCAGTCGTGTTGCTTGGATTAACACAATGGTAAATAAAACAAACGGTCAATATTCAGGCACATATATCTGTATCAAGTGAACACATAGTGCTACCTCTAATGTCATTTTTCCACATGAAGTTTTTAAATCTTATTATCCTTCTTGTAAATTCTTATTAAAGTGTCCCTCTGGGCATTTGAATTGGTTTCTATATAATTTATATAGATTGATCTGATTCGTTGTGTACTCAGGATTTACAAACTGTGACACCGCCTTACACCACTGATGTTCATATAACCGAATAATGCACCGTTAGAGCATCTGGTCGATGTAGGATGATTGTCAAGGGAAAGAAAAAGAAGTAAAGATGGAGGACAGAAAAGAAGAGAAGGGAATAGAAGAGAAGAAAAAGAAATAAAACATCACAGAATCACATAACTCGTCTTATATCTCACAATGCATCAGATAAAATATAATAGTCATTACAGATATAAAATAGACGAGATAGTAATAACTGTATAAACCACACAATAGAATTGCGTAGGCTCATATAATTGTATAGAACAATAATAGAGTTTATACAACTAATAAATGAACTCAACTGATAAACCGTCTCTAATAATAGTAAGTCAACACTATCAAGGCTCCATAGTGTCACGCAGTGGAATAACCAATAATAAACTCAACATATAAATATGAGAAAGCATCACCTTCTACTAGTCCATCTGCACAGCTCCAAGTGATGTTTGCGCCTGCTATCTACTCTAATCATTTAAGAGTATCCGAGATAATAAGAAGCAAAGCATAAAACCTCGAGTCAGAGAAGAGTCTGGTGTGAGCGATAAATAATCTCAACACTATAAAAGTCGGTATAGTATATGGAACAGAGGGTATGGCGAATCATACCTGATCTGTCTTTGCATCCATAGAGTTAGCACATAACACGGGATATATGCTACTCTATATCATAGTCATCGTGGGTGTACTATACATCAAATTACTAAGGGTGTCTATACATTGGCATCGGTAATATCTACATCATGTGAAATCCCTAAGGTGATAAAAATAGTCAAACAAACATGACATCCATCATCCATCCTTATATTCATTCACTCAGTGGTTGGATATACGACATTTGTATGACCCTGTCGTCATGTCAAGGACTACTCAACGTCCCGTTTCTCAGTACTCCAATCCATGCCACTCTGTAAGCTAGGAACAAGACTGCATACTCTGTAATAGTCCAGGGTAAATGGATATATCACATCACATATACCCCTGCTTCACGAGTATACATTGAAAGCTATGAATATCAACGACCTTTGCACATGTTATTCACAGCAGAGTTATCCTGGAACTGTCCTTATGACTCCCATCTAAAGTCATCGCGGTTAGGAACTATCCTAGATCGTCGTCGTCTATCGTACAATATCATTGGGCATTCCATAACCTTCCTCTACAGTTCCTTTCATTCAACTAATAGCCTACTACTCTACGTCTCAAAGTACAGCTGTCCATCATTAAAGCTGTCACTTCCTATCATGGAATCATCATCGTAGAATCCTGAAGTCATCGTGTCAAAGCGTCACATCTTTGCTTCACCGCCAAAACCACTCGTTGAAGAGTAGTAACAACAAAATCAAATGTCGAGCGGATGAACGAACAATCACATCATGCTCCTCAAAGCCTCTCCATCGTCCTGTCAAAATTGAAAAAATCAACCATCTTCAACAGTGGTAGATATCGACCACTCCAGAGTAGTCGATAACGACCACTTTGGTCATGTACTTAACCAAAATGGTTAAATACAAACCAAATGAAAAAGTCCAGCATCTACCCCGAAATCTGAAGCACATCTCTAAATCCATCTTCATATCAATCGGCGTGCATGATACTCTATGCACGAAATCCTAAACTATGGGATATATTCTAATACTATATCGCCTTCAAACGACATTTTCAACCAAAACAACCAAACTAACATACATACATCCAACAAGCATATAAACGCCCATAATAGCCAACATATGTCTATAATAACGCAATACAATACATCCAAAGCAGCCAATATGGAATAAATATATGTAATAGCCTAAATCTATCAATATCATCAAAATAGTGCATCAAATGGAAAAAATGTGATATTTAATTTAAAACCATTTTAAAACACTTTTAATACTTTATATAAACTATTTTAGAAATCATATTTTAATGTTAGAAAACATTTTAAAACGCCATTTTAATACAATACTAACAATCATAGTATAGTGAGAGACAATATTACTCATCTCAACGAAATCTAACCAAACCATTACCAAGTCGTAGAGCTCTCCATCATGAGCGCAACACAAGATATGGCGTCCAAAACGGACCTTGTATGCAAAAGATATGCATTTTATAAGATAACAGATTGAACAAACAATTAAATAACTTAATCAATATTTTAATTACCTAATTATTGTTATTCCCTTCTTTTCCAAAAGCACAAAACCACATGTACATGTATGCAACAGTAAACCCATTCATTCGCACAACTCTCTCCTTCATTTTCCCTCAATACTCAATGAAATGTTTAATGGTAGATTGAAGAGCGCTCCATTATGCGTACACTCCACGATGATGCCCAACTGGTCGAGCTTGGCCCTATCATGTGAGATGTGATACATCTCCAGGTGGTTGGCTTCATAATGTCGCGCATGCCGTATAGTGATCGGACCTCATGAGTTTGGTATAGGGAGATGCCCGTTGTCAAGAGCAACGCAACCGTATTCTCCGACAAGCCAAACTCCGCCTCGATCAATCGCCAAGTGTAACCTTAGTTTGCTACCCTAGATGGTCGATCTCACTAATCGATGCTGCACCCCACATCAAGCCTATAGGCATGTAGCTCTCCTCGCCACAATCTCAACGAAGAAAGTCTCGTGATTTTTAATGGCCCAAATCATAAGATTTTATTTTTTTGAAATATTTGAAGGAGGTGACTATGGTTTTGAATGTAATATTAAACTTGAATGATGAAGAAAGGAGGGTTTTGGATAGGGTTTTATTTATATCAATATTTTATTCTATTTATTTGATTTCTCAAAAAATGTTCGTACGTTTCGATTTCGCACGATCACATGGTGCGTCCAAAATGCAATGAAACTGGTCTACGTACATCACCTTATTTTTTGTCCCGATGGTATAAATTCATTGCTACCCGAGACAGTGCCCCTGGATGATAATTTCGCACTTTTCGAGATCGTTTTGGCCATTGGATCATCTGATCTTCAAATATAGTGATACTTATACTCATTTTAATTCGCAACGTTGATGCGAACTCAACGGAAGTGGTCTCAAGTCCTGTTCAATCGTATGAAAAAAAATCACATTTTTGGAACCGTAAATTAATTAACAATTCAATGTTTAAATCAATTATTTAAATATCCAATCATTAAAAATATGAGTCGTTACATTCTCCCCTCCTTAAAAGGATTTCGTTCTCGAAATCCCAAGGACGAAGCAATACAACCCAACACCCTCTCATAGGCAATGATACAAGAAAAAACGTCGCTAATCAACTCACGATCGCAATCACTGAAAAAGATTATAACAAAGGAAATAGATTCGGAATCAGCTAGAGCCATTATCCACATCCCTAAGTACAATACTATTAAATCCAAAATCAATGTGGCTAAACCAAACCTCTAAGTCACATAGTTACTTCCAAAGAAACGAACAATGGAAAAAGTAAGCGCCAACTCACTAATCAAAAGGCAAGTCAACTAAATATCATACATTACCTACTCTCTTAACTATCGGTAATGTCTAATACCTTATACATTGACTTTTCTCTCAATTTTGGCTTATTTCACGGGAAATTTCGATAACACCTCCTTTGCGCGGCTAGGTATAGGAAAAATCCCAATACAACATAGATATACACACACACATCTCATATCTAAAGCATCTCATTTTCGAGGACAACTAACCATACATCACCAAATCTACACTACAGATGTTACATACCTCTTTTATAGCAAGAGCATACAATTT
This sequence comes from Allium fistulosum, assembly GCA_030737815.1. NCBI lineage: Eukaryota > Viridiplantae > Streptophyta > Magnoliopsida > Asparagales > Amaryllidaceae > Allium > Allium fistulosum. The sequence continues at coordinate 161,212,377 of CM060905.1, forward strand.
AGATGCAAATAAAAGCGGGTAAGCATCCAAATAGCCAACAACTACTTCCATGTACCTGATCAAGGGATCAACAAAGAAGATTAAACACAATAGTAACATTATTATGTAAATAAGTACATTAATCGTATATATAGCAATCATCTCAAATAAATATGCTATATCAAACCATAACTATCCTACATGTCAAACAACCATATAAGCATACGTAATCATGTTAAATACCAAAAATCAAACATCATTGGTCACATATAAGATCAACATCAAAAAGTAACAAATATGCATATCCTAGCATACAGGATACTAAACTACCCTATGTAACACCTAAAGTGAAAATAAATGTGATAAGCAGAAGTATCACTTCGCCCTTACCATCACCAGGGTATAATATTATCACCAAAATGCTTCTTTATCCCGACCACCACCAAGGCCTTCTCCAAGTCTCCCTCCATCTTGGCCTTCTCAAGGCACCTCCGAAGTCTCACTTTGGTATGACCATTTCCAAAGTCTCAACCCATCATGATCATTCCCCGAGTCTCATCCCGTTATGACTGTCTCATGGTCCCTCTTTATTTTTTCCTTCTCAATGCACCCCACAAGTCTCACTTCGGCATGACCATTTTTGAAGTCTCACCTCGTCATGATCATTCCCGGAGTCTCACCTCGCTATGAGTGTATCACGGTCCCTCTTAGATACATGATAACTCACTAAACAACCTCTCAAGTTAGCGGAATCTCATGCCACAATAAGATCCGGTGTTATTTTGGATACCTATCTCATAGGTATTGTCCTCTTAGGATAAGCCATACCATCTCTCGGTCCAGGGTACACAAGTGAGCATCCTAACATACCCCTACCCCTAGGAACAACCATCATATCCTAAGTTATCAACCATCCCTTTAGCATCTGACTCGATCCAAAGCATCTCATGCTCCCCTACATCGGTTCACCTTTAGTTTCCTATGCTCTTTGGGCATCATATGCCTCAAAGACATAAGTACTGGTTCGGTACCTCTAATTAGATTGATACAAACTCTACCCTATATGGTGGTAATTTTATCATCGAATGTGTCCGAGCACTCTCTAGCTATAGGCACAGATGACAACTCATTGTGTGGGATATTGAGCAAATAGAGAAAGCTATCCATCACCTCATCATTAGGTGGGCAGCCGAACACTACCTTCCGCTCATCATATGTCCCTTTCATCACCAACAGCCTCTCATAATCCACTACTCTTCAGCCAGTCAGTTGCAAGGCTATAATACCGAACACAATTAAACCCAAAACAAATCAATAGAAAAAAAACAAACATCCATGACTCGATAGGGTAAAGTTTCGACAAACAATGTATAAGTTATGTGTATAGACAAACAATGTGGTAACATTCCACATTTTGAGGCCTAAAACTAAGTGCTACAGATATTGCAGTCGTCCATAGTATTAATTTTCGGTGATAAAAGTGCGATGTTACACTTGTATAGCCTGGCTGAGCCCTTAAAAAGGTTCGTCATAATTTAAAGGTCGATTAACAATTTCAGGTCTCAATTTTAATCTATGTACAAATCACTACATATGAAGGAATATGAAACCTCGACGTCGAATAAAACATGTATGAAAATGCCATAAATGGAAAGCATACCCTGGGTGGTGATGCCATTTCCCTTCTCTTTCATCAATGGAGCAATCGATGAAGTTAAAACGGCATTCAATTCATATGCTTCCATTATTTGCCTTTACTTAACTAGTTTGGGACAATCCTTCACACTGGGTCTAGGCTCTCACATCATAAAGCTTTTTCGATCAACTTCTCAAAACTCTCGCAATATGACGAATCAATCGCCTTCCAAGATGATTACTTAACCAAATGATAAATTATATATTCTTTTTGTTTGGAGTATCAATGGGAGATAGACCGTACTTCCATAGAAAATTAAATTCAGTCGCATACTCTAACACAGACATATCGCCTTACTTTAAACTGGCGAACTTCCTAAACAACACCAACTTTTGAAAAGTCAAGATAAATTTGTTCGAAGTGAACTATGAACTAATCCCAAGAAAATGATCCTTGGGAATTGAAGCTATATGGGCACTCCACTAGTTCATTACTCATCCCTGAAGCCATCTAGAGGTTAACTTCTACCTTATTGCATCATCTAACTCTAACTCATTGAGGATTAGTTTGCAAATATCATCCCATCTTGCACCTTAACAGTCGATCCCGTTCCAAGAAACGATATGCCTCTTAAACCCATAAAGTCTTTATATAGTTCGGCAAAGTCAACTATAGGCATTTGCACTTGAGCACCATAATCATTTGGAGTGACTTAGGCATTCCAAAATAATGATCTGCACAATCTCTACGAACATATTATGTAAATCGAGGCTAGTGGTCCTCGATCCTATCCATTATCAACTCTAGAGATAGAGTCAATAATAGCATCCCTTGTATGCTAGATATATCCTATTCTATAATAAGAATGATCAAAATATCATAGAGAAAAATTGCATCAATAGTGCTTGTGTTTTCAATACAACTTATATACTATATATACTATTATATAGTTTTGAAAATCAAAATATATAACAAATCACGCACTCTCCCATATACACACACACACACCATCGATCCAGCCTAAGCTGATAACTCCTACCCAATCTCTACTAGATCACGTATCAACTCAAGTTAATCACGTAACCTAAGCTCTAATACCAAATCTGATTATAGCCCTACACCACTGATGTTCATATAACCGAATAGTGTGCTATTGGAGCATTCGGTTGGTGTAGGACGATTGTCAAGGGAAAGAAAAAAGTAAACATATGGGATAGAAAAGAAGAGAAGGGAATAGAAGAGAAGAGAACGAAATAAAACATCACACAATCACATAACCTGTCGTATATCTCACAACGCATCAGATAAAATATAGTAGTCATAACAGATATAAAACAGACAAGACAATAATAACTATATAAACCATATAATCAGAGTACACAGGCTCAAACAGTTATACAGAACAGTAGTAGAGTTTATACAACTGATAAATAAACTCAACTTATAAATTGTCTCTATTAATAGTAAGTCAATACTGTCAAGGCTCCATGGTGTCACATAGTGGAATAACCAATAATAAACTCAACATATAAATATGAGAAAGTGTCACCTTCTGCTAGTCCATCTACACAACTCCAAGTGCCATTTACACTTGCTATCTAGTCTACTCATTTAAGAGAACCCGAGATAATAAGAAGCAAATCATAAAATCTTGAGCTAGACGACAGTCTGGTGTGAGCGATGAATAATCTCAAAGTAATATAAAAGTCGGTATAGTATATGGAACAGAGGGTATGGATAATCATAATGACCTGTCCCTGCATCCACAGAGTTAGCATATAACACATGATATATGCTACTCTATATCATAGTCATCATGGATGTACTATACATCAAAGTACTAAGGGTGTCCAGATATCGACATCGTTAATATCTACATCGTGTGAAATCCCTATGGTGATAAAAGCAGCCAAACAAACATAGCATATGTTATCCATCTTCACATTCATTCACTTAGTGCATTGGATATATGACATTCGTATGACCCCATCATCGGGTTAAGGACTACTCAACATCCCGGTTTCTTGGTACTCGAATCCATTGCACTCAGTAGGCTAGGAACAAGACTGCATACTCTGTAACAGTCCAAGTTAAATGGATCTCATTAGACATACCCTTGCTTCACGAGTATGCATTGAAACCTAAAAATATTAATAACCCCTTTGCACACGTTATTCATAGCAGAGTTCATCCTGGAACTGTCCTTACGACTACCATCTGAAGTCGTCGTGGTTGGGAACTATCCTAGACCATCATCGTCTATTATAGAATATCGTCATGCATCTCATAACCTTCCTCTACAGTTCCTTTCATTCGACTAATAGTCTACTAGTCTACATCTCGAAGTACAGCTATCCACTATCGAAGCCATTACTTCCCATCAAGGAATCATCGTCGAATCCTGAAGTCGTTGCGTTGAAGCGTCACATCTTCGCTTCACTATCAAAACCACTCGTCGAAGAAGAGTAACACCAAAATCGGATGTCGAATGGACAAATGAACCATCACATCATGCTCCTTGAAGCCTCTCCATCGTCCATGTCAAAGTTGGCTAAATAGACCATCATCAACAATAGTAGATATTGACCACTCCAAAGTAGTCGATAACGACCACTTTGGTCGTGTACTTAAACCAAAAATGGTTAAATACAAACCAAACGAAAATGTCTAGCATATATCCTGATATCCACAGCACTTCTCCAAATCCATTATCTGCCTTCATATCAATCGACATGCACGATACTCTATGCACAAAATCCTGTCCTATGGGATATATTCTAATATTATAACGCCTTCGTACGGCATTTTCAACCAAAACAACCAAACTAACATACATACATCCAACAAGCATATAAACGTCCATAGTAACCTACATACGCCTATAATAATGCAATACAATGTATCCAAAGCAACCAATGTGGGATAAATATCAGTAATAGCCTAAATCTATCAATATCATAAAAATAGTGCATCAAATGGGAAAATGTGATATTAAATTTAAAACATTTTAAAACACTTTAATTCTTTTTACAAAGAAATAGGTTTAACTATTTTAGAAATCACATTTTAAAAGTTAGAAAACATTTCAAAACGTCACTTTAATACTATACTAACAATCATAGTATGAGACAATATCACTCACCTCAACCAAATCTGACCAGACCATCGCCATGTCATAGAGCCCTCCATCACAAGCGCAATGCAAGGAACAACATCGAAAACGGACCTCGTGTGCAAAAGATACACATTTTGTAAGATAACGGATTAAACAAACAATTAAATAACTTAATCAATATTTTAATTACCTAATTAGTGTTAATCCCTTCTTCCCCAAATGCATTAAACCACATATACATGTATGAAATAGTAAACCCATTTGTTCACACACCTTCTCTCCTCCATTCTTCCTCAATACTCAATGAAACATCGAACGGTCGATTGCAGCGCGCTCCACTACACGTACACTCTACGATAATGCCCAACTGGTCGAGCTCGACCCTATACTATAAAATGTGACATATCTCTAAGCGGTCGGCTTCATAATGTCGTCTGTGCCATATAGTGATCGGACCTCGTGAGTTTGGTATAGAGAGGTGCCCGTCGTCAAGAGCAACGCAACCGTATTTTCCGACCTGCCTAACTCCGCCAAAATCAATCGCTAAGTGTAACCCTAATTTGCTACCCTAAATGGTCGATCTTGCTAATCAACGTCGCACCCCACATTGTGCCTATAGATGCATAGCTTTCCTTGCCACGATCTCAGCGAAGCAAGTCTCATGATTTTTAGTGGCTCGAATCACTAGATTTTATTTTTTGAAATATTTGAAGTAGGCGGCCATGATTTTGATGTAACAATAAACTTGAATGATGAAGAGAGGAGGGTTTTGGATAGGGTTTTATTTATATTAATATTTTATTCTATTTATTTGACTTCTCAATTAAATGGTTGTACGTTTCGAGCTCGCACGATCGCACGGTGTGTCCGATCGCGACGAAACTGGTATGAGTACATTACCTTGTTTTTCCGGTCCGAAGGTATAAATTTTTTCGTTATCCGAGATAGCGCACCGGGGTGATAATTTCATGCTTTTTGAGATCGTTTCGGCCATTCGATTATCTGATCCCCAAAAATAGCGATCCTTATACTCATTTTAATTCTCAACGACGATACGAACTCAATGGAAGTGGTCACGAGTCCTGATTCAATCCTGTGTGAAAAATCACATTCTTGGGACCATAAATTAATTAATGATTTAATATTAGAATCAATTATTTAAATATCCAATCGTTAAAAATACGGGTCGTTACATAAACTTTCAAAATGTTACGTTGTATGGTAAATTTTGTGTGATGCTTATTTAAGGTGAGTACATGAGGTGCTATATATTTTACAAGAAGGAGTGAGGTACATATAGATTGATTGAACTAGCCAAATGCTACTAAATTGTGAATTCACAAATATATGTTGGATGTGGATTGTAACGGTAATTAAATGGTTACATGTGCAAAAATGATATACTATTATAGGTTCATAGAAACTGTTTATTTCCTCAAATTTACAAATTACAATTGTTTTAAATCAAAATGTACCAATTATTTTAATAAAATACATATAAATTATACAGTCAAACTAAAATACATATTACTTTTGTAGTCATGCTTATGGGTTATTAAAATTATATTCATTTAAATGGTATATGGTTCATCTTCTAACTTTTTATAATATTTTAATACAAAACAATGGCCAGCTTAGTTTTCATGACCTTTTATGAATAGATATACTAGCGTACTAAAATGCAATGTATGAACAATAATGAAGACAAATAAATGATTTAATTTGTTTTGAATTTAAATTTGTAAATGTAGGTGTATTTGGTATTCAATATCTGCCACAGTGCTTTAAATAATCATTCTTTTAGTTTTCCTTTTCTAACTCTGATCTTCTCCTTTAATTCTTTCTCGTGTCTAAGTACTTTCTTAATACACACACAATCTACTTATTATTAGTATTTCTTCACTTTATTAGAAGTATACAATTAATTTGTTCATCACTATTATTATCTTCCTTAGGTTATTATATGGTTGCATCTGTTTTTATAACAGAACTTGTAATAATCATTTCACGAAATGTTAAACACTTCGGTACGTATATCATTATAATCCTTTTATAACAAAATTTCAATATTAAAAGAATTAAAGCTAGTATGAAATGTTGTGATAGCATATATAGAATATTTCGTTACACCAATAACACCTACATGCTCCTTATAAATAGCATGTACAAAATATTCTACATTCTTATGGTTTATAGATTTAAAATTTGTACATGTCAATTAGGTACATTAGATTCATGTTTTATGACAATATTTATACAAATGCATAGGTGTGGGAATATGGATGCAAACTCATTGCATAATGAAGATTAGTGATCAAGTTTTCGTCTTCAATCATTATGGTGAATTTGATAATGCTTAAGCTTTGTTGAGAAACTAAATGAATCAACCATTTTGTAGTTCACTTTTTAGGTTGAAACTTTGCAAATTAAAAGTAGTGGATCTTAAAAATAATCAAGAAGTTGTCGGAGGTTAAGAAGTAACTGATGATTAGTTCTTCACCCCTTATTAAAATCCCAATTTAGAATATTGGTGTATTGTATTCTGATGGTGACATCAGACAATGTAGTACTTAAGTGTATATAACCTTGGAATTAAATGTGATAAATTAATAACATTCATATTTAACTTTTTTTCAACACTTAGGTCATTTTTTTCTTAACTATTAATGTATTTGTTTTTTTAATGACATTTTACTAGATGACACTCATCTCTACTAACTACATAGTGGACACTCATTTCTACTCTACTTTAATTTTCGTATGGAGTAGTTGATTCTGTTGCTAAACACTACAATCATCTGTACTAGATTTGAAATTTTTTACCATGCTACCACTTGCCAATGGTTATCAACTGCAATCAAGTAAAATGGTATCGAAAAATCGATAATTGATTCTTTTTGTATATTTTGCCAAAACGTAGGAAAATATGCGATATAGTAATGGCAATCGACATCTGATAATGATAATTATCATACCTATTAACACATTAACCAACTTATATTTTTATATTTCATTATATAATTTTTCTATTATATAACATCTAATATATGATATGCAATCATTTAATGGACAATCTAACCAAAAAATTATTATGATATTAGATTGAAGGTAACTCTTATTATGTATATAATAAAAATACGGTTTTATACAATAATGTAGCTCTTTGCACAATATTTTTTTGTATGTTTTACTATATAAAATTAAATAAATAAATAAGTGTATTAATACAATAACTCTTAGTATTTACTTTTTTAACATGAAATATTATGAACAGTTGGATACCATACTTATAAATGGTAAAAGCTCATTAACAATCTTCGCCACCAATTACTAACAACAAACCAACGTGGGGGTTTAGCGATAACTCTGATTGGAAATGGTATGATTTCTATATTGTCGTATAATTGGTATGGTAATGGTTCAAACATAAATTATTGGTACCAAACCGAATCCTACCCAAATCTGCTCTTTCACTATGGTAAACAAATAAACTTTATCATAGTCAGAAACCTTAAAAAAATACCATCAAATCTGGCAAACGATTAGATAAATTATTACCAATCATTAACCTTTCTTACTATAATCCCATCTGCAACTTATGTAATAACCCGTGATTGTGATTACCGAATAATAAATTAAAATGGAAATTTTAATTTAATTGGAGATAATAATAATTTTAGTTTGGTTATTTATTCAAAATTTAATTATTTTGAATAAATAAGAAAATGGGGACTTAAGTGTAAAATGTGTTAGTTAGTGGAAAATAAATATGGAAAATGTGAGTATTGAATAGTGCAAAATTTTAGATGTTTAATGCAAATTGTGCTTTGGAATTTAGTTTGCAATTTATTTTGCAAAAATGTGATTTTTAGAGTGTTTTTGTTAAAAAGCGGGGTTTTGGGAAATTTTGGTATTAAAGAGAAAAATGACAATTATTGGTGTTATGAAATTTCATAACAAGGGCTAAATAAATTTTAGTAGCTTGTTTCAGAATTTTATGAAGTAGAGAAATGATTTAAAATGGGTTTTATGCATTGTTTTAGTTTTGTACTTGAAAAACAAAATAAAACAACACATAGCAAAATTTTCTAAGTCCTAATGGATATTAACAAAATTTAACCTAAGCCCAAAACCCATTAGCCTTGCCAAAATAGCCAGTACGACACCTCTCTTCCTCTTCATCCTCGTTTCTTTTTTTTCAAAAGACAATAGAGAGAAAAACATAGAAAATGGCTTCCTCTTTCTAAACTAGCTTCAATCTTTGTCAAAACTTAGGGGAAATTAGATCCAAATTCGTCAAAAGGTAATTTCAATCACATCTCCATTTCCTAATTTCGTTTTTGGTTGGATTTGAGGAAATTTTTTACTGTAACTATGTTTTCTTGTCTCCATGTTGTTTCTATAGCTTCTACAGGGTCTGTTGCTCCAATTTCTTGCTTAAAGTCACGAACTTGATTGCTATTATCATCTCTATTGCAAGCAAAAGGTAAGAATGCTAGCAAACATGCAAAAATAGTGCTTACAGTAGGTTGGAAAGGGAAAATTTCGTTTTCTGTAAATGAGATTGTTCACATATTATCCTGTTAGTAAATGGTCATAACTTTTGAACCACTGATCGGAATTTGACGATCTTGGTCATTCCGGAAAGCTTAGGAACTAAGGGCCGGTTTGGTTTGCTGTTTTTAATTTTGTGTTCTCGTCTAAACTAAAATGCGCATTTCTTATGCACTGTTGGAAAACACATAATTTTGAAAAATGAAATTAACATAGAAAATAGAAAACAAGTTTATTTGATTTTTCGTGTTTTGAAACATAACAAAAGAATGGAAAACAATTCATCCCCTCCATTTCCCGTCCATCGTTGTAATGGCTAAGAATTGTAAAAAAAATTCTCATGTTTTCTTGTATTTTGTAGTGTATGTTGAAAACACAAAACTCAAAACGAAACCAAACGGGCCCTAAGCTACAACTTTTATTTTATTCACTTTGCCAGAATTTGAAGTTTACTATGCCAAAATTGTGATTTTTCGTCTCTGGCCTGTTAGTGCATAGCTACAGGCCTTAGTCTCTTTTCTTCCGTTGTTTTCAGCGCAGAACCCCGACTTTGCGACGCCATCCCGGGCTCGTCCGATGTCGGAATCTGCCCTTCCTGGTCTCGTTGGAAAGATGAAGTGATGATCTACATTTCTGTATAGTTTCATAAAAATCTGGGTTGGTTAGCTATGCCGTCCTTGTTGCCGAAGTCGGACCTTTGCGCTGTTTTGAATAAACAGAAAATCCTAGTTTCGGTCCAACTTTGAAACGACGCCACTTCTTCGTTTTAAGTCGGAATCGAACGATTATTTTTGCAGATCGAAGTAGAAGCATCAGTATATGCTCCTACCATATATCAACAAGATCTGGGTTCAATTGCCCCTTCGAACTCATCGCCGAAGTTGAACCTTTGCGCTGTTTTTAAATAGCAGTTTATAGTGGTTTTAGTCCAACTTCGGAACGACGCAACTTCTTCGTTTGAAGTCAGAATTGGGTGAATATTTTTGCAGATTGGAGTAGGAATGTTAAACTATATTTATAAAATATTTCATGTCATTTGGACTCTGTTTGCAGGTCCAACCCTGCTGTCGAACTTGGGTTCGCAGCGTGTTTTCACCAGTTTTTTTATATACTTGGAATAATTTCCGACTTTTTTCTGATATTTCCCAATTTCTTTGAGATTTTTCTCAAGATTTCGTCCACAGGTTTTATAAAGCATTACCTAGTGTTTTTCAAGCAAATTGACTTTTGAAATTATTATTTAATATTATTTTCAAGTATTAAATTAATTACTCCATAATAGGAGAATTTCAAAGGCAATTTCTAAAGCGTTTTCTAAACGATTTCAAAACTCGTTGCAAATTATTTTTAGTGAAATATACACTCTTTTTCACTTCGAGCGAAGTGGAAAGGTGATTAAACGGTTAGGTAAAACACGGACTATGGAATCCGCGCGTTTATTTTTCCGATTAATTCCTAACCTATTCGTTTGATCGTTTTGACCTTTGGGTCTAGTTTACCGATGACATGAGGTGGACTTTTTACTGTTTTGAGTGTCTAATTTACTATTGGTTAGTAAACCATTTAGTGAGAACGTGGGGTATGAGACTCATGTTGACGCTTTACGGATTCCTCTCTAAGAGTTTATGTCACATTTGCTTCGGTGGCCAGTACTGGACCTATGTGGGTCATTGATTGTCTATGTGGACAATTGCTCCTATATGGGAGTATTATTATTATTTTGGCTTTGTCTATGTGGGAAATTGCTCCTATGTGGGAGTATTATTATTATTTTGGCTTTGTCTATGTGGGAAATTGCTCCTATGTGGGAGTATTATTATTATTTTGGATTTGTCTATGTGGGCAATTGCTCCTATGTGGGAGTAGAGCCTTCGTGTGTATCACCTCTGGGCGTGTGATATCACTAAATTAACAGTACTTTGAATAAAGACTATGGTCTTACCACGCGCGACTTTCTGATGTTTTATTATTATATTTCCCTTGAGTAGCGCCTTTCGGCGATGGTTCTATAGAACCACACGATATGAGTGCGACTACCCCGTGGAAATTATATTGCCTACACTGGCACTATTCTTTGCTATGTTGCATTGATTTTTGGATATGTTTCTATTATTGCTTATGATTGCCGCTATGGCGGGTTTTGGAATATCTCCTAAGTGGGAGTAATATTCTACAAACCATCTTTATTACTATTGCATTATGCCGATGAGATGAGGCTTATTATTCGACATTATGTGATGCTGATTCCTCTTTGGAGGATTTATTTATTTGCTAAGTGACTACGTTTTCACTATGTTAGAATGTGGTTATTGTTGCACTTCTCTTTGGAGGATTATTATATCATTATCTTTTACCGCATTATTATTATCTAGCTTTATCTAACTAATTTGTTTAGCTATCCTGACCTGTGTATTTTATACTCGGGTCAGACCGAGTTGTTTCAGGTTAGGTCACTTATGGACTTAGCTTTGCTTTTGGCTTCCGCATTGTACATATCTGCTATATCTTAGATAGCTTTTTGTGTAGTCCACTTTTGTGATACTCTGATATTATTCTATCATATGTATATTCTTTTGACTCATATGTATGAGTAGTGGTCGTCTTACCATGCCCATGTGCTATTTGGATTTGTACTTGATGTTGTATTGTACTGAGACTTATGCTTATGATATATGTTGTTCTGTGATGCTATTCATTTGAGTTATTATGCTGTGTTCTGATAGATCATTTAGCCATTATAGTTTTGTATTAGTTATTTATTGGATATGTCGAACAATAAGAGATAGAAAAAAAGAATCCATACCACTTTTCGAAGTATTCGATAGATAGCTAAGATATATAAGATTATACATGGTCGCTTCCATTATACTCTATCGTCCGCATTAGCAGACGGTATTATCCTTATAATACTCTTTGTTAATGAGGCTTTCAGAGTGGGGCGTCATAGCTTGGTACCAGAGCCAAGGTTCAGAACTAAGTATAATAAACACAGAACAGAAACACTTAGTACAATACATTTTAGTATCATGCAAATATTACAAATCCCTTCCTTGTGTCCTTGGATAGATAAGTAGGAATATGTCTAGGAATGCATTTAAATTCCGTAGTATTCCATATTGAATTATCTATCTTATTTTTGTGCTTAACCTTTATCTTAACTTCCAGCTTATGGCTGGAAGAGGCGGCAGGACTCATCGTACTACGGATGTTGGGCAATCCAGCAACCCACATCCGGACGGCGTCTACATGTCTGCCGATCAGTTTATGGAGATCTTTAGGAGCGCTCAGCCTCCAGCTCCCATTTCTGACACTCCACGCAAGTCTGCTTTTGCGCATCTTTGCAGTGACTTTTCTCATCTCGGGGGAAAGCCGTTCAGTGGCTCCGAGTCTGTTCTGGAGGTCCAGGCATGGATCCGTATTTGCGAGCGTATCTTTACTCGCATGGCTCTTCCCGATCATGATAGAATTCTTGTAGCTTCCGGTATGTTACAGAATCGTGCCTTAGACTAGTATGAGCTTCTCATTTCATAGGTTGATGAGACCACACTCACTTGGACTTAGTTCCGCGAGAGATTCGAGCTCAAGTTCGTTCCGGAATCCAAGAAGGCTTCTCTTGCCCGCTGCTTCATTGACTTGAAGCAAGGGAAGTCTACCGTTGATGAGTATGTTTCTTCTTTTGAAGCCCTGTCCAAGTACAACCTCGAGTTCATTAGCACATCATATAAGAAGAATCTAAAGTTTGTTCAAGGCCTCAAAAAGTATCTTAGGAAGCAATTAATGCTTTAGCTTAAGCTCTCCTTCAAAGAGCTTGTGGACTCAGCACTTCATCTTGAAGCAGTCGAGAAGGAGAAGGACAGTAGTGATGAGGTTGAGGTTCCCAAGAACCCCAACCATAAGCAAGCTCCATTTCAGAAGCCCAAGTCTTTTCCTCACAAGAAGAAGAAAAAGACTTTTATACCTAGCTCTCAGCCTCAGTCCAGTGGAACACCTTCCATTCTGTAGTGTTTCAACTGCGGATCTCCAGACCATATGATTTGGGAGTGCCCTAAGGATCTCTTCTGCAGCTTTTGTAAGAAGGAAGGTCACCGTATTTCTGCTTGTCCTACTGCTCCCGCTAGTGCCAAGCCTGGCAAGCTTCATGTTGCTAAGGCTTCTGGAGGTTCATCTCAGCCTAGAGGTACATCTCCTTCTGTTCTTGAAGGTTCTATATTATTTCGTGATCATTCTATTAGAGTTGTCTTTGATACGGGTGCTTCTCACTCATTCTATCCAAAGAGCTTGTTGATATGGTTGCTTTGGATGTTTCTTGTATGGTTACTTCACTAAGGATTGTGAATCCTATTGGCGAATCCGCAACCCTTAGCTTGCTTTGTGAGAATGTTGATATTGTTTTATGTGGCTTTTCTTTCTGTGCAAATCTGCACGTGATGTCCTCCTTGAGTTTTGATATGATTTTGGGTTTGGATTGGCTTGTTCGTTATGAAGCAAAAATCATTTGTTCTGAGCGGATATTATTTCTTAGTCATCCTGATTCGCCCGCTCAGTTGTCTCTTGTTCTTCGGGATGTGGATATTCCTGAAGCTTCTTTATGTGCTCTTGATTCACGAGATGATGATGTTGATATATCTCGTATTCCGATTGTTCGGGATTTTCCCGATATCTTTGGGATAGTTTTGAGTTTACCGCCTAAGCGGGCTATTGAGTTCCGCATTGATCTCATTCCCGGTTCTCATCCAGTTAGTCGTCCTCCCATGTGGATGTCTACAAAGGAGAATGAGGAATTCAAGAAACAACTTGTAGAACTCGAAGCAAAGCGGTTTATTCAGTCCAGTCATTCACCGTGGGTGCTGCGGTGGTATTCGTAAAGAAGTCTGATGGCTCTCTTAGGCTTTGCATTGACTACCGCAAGCTTAATGAGATGACCATCAAGAATCGTTATCCGTTGCCTCGGATAGACGATATGTTTGATTAGTTGAGTGGTGCTAAGGTCTTTTCTCAGCTTGACCTTGCCACTGGTTTCCATCAGCTACGAGTTGCGGAGGATAGCATTCCACTTACAGCTTTCCGCACTCGATATGGTTCTTTTGAGTGGTTAGTCATGCCGTTCGGTTTGACGAACGCTCCTGCATTCTTTGTCGATCTCATGAATCGAGTATTCCGGGAATATCTCGATAAGTTTGTTCTTGTATTCATTGATGATATCCTTATATATTCTAAGTCCGAGACAGAGCATGCCCATCATTTGAGGATTATCTTGGATACTCTTCGTCATCATCAGCTTAGAGCCAAATTCTCCAAGTGCCACTTTTGGGAGAACAAGGTTAAGTTCTTAGGCCACGTTGTATCTTCCGAAGGCATATCTGTCGATCCCGCTAAGATTGAAGCTATCCAGAATTGGAAGAGGCCCGAGAATGTTCATGAGATTCGTAGATTCCTTGGATTGGCGGGTTATTACCATCGGTTCATAAAGGATTTTTCCCATGTTGTGCTTCCTTTGACTAGCCTTACTCGTAAAGGCGTTCGATATATTTGGTCCGAGAAGTGTGAAGCTTCTTTTCAGCGATTGAAAGAACTTCTCACTAATGCTCCTATTCTTGTGGTTCCCGAAGGGAATCATGATCTTGTTGTCTACACTGATGCTTGTGGTAGTGGCCTCGGTGCCGTTCTTATGCAGAAATATCGGGTGGTTGCTTATGCTTCTAGGCAACTACGTCCGAATGAAGTCCGCTATCCTACTCATGATCTTGAGTTAGCCGCCATTGTCTTCGCCTTGAAGATTTGGCGCCATTACCTATTAGGTGAGCGCTTCATTCTTTACACCGATCATAAGTCCTTAAAGTATCTCTTTACTCAAAAGGATCTTAATATGAGGCAACAGCGATGGCTTGAGTTCCTTGCCTCATATGACCTTGATATTCAGTATACCCCTGGCAAGGGTAATCGTGTTGCAGATGCGCTTAGTCGCAAACATTCGGCTGTTGTTTCTATGATGCTAGCCGATTGGGAAGTTCTTGAGACTTTATCTTTATGTGATATTCATGATCGAGCTCCACCTTCTGATTCTCCGATTTTATTATTCAGCTTGGAAGCTCGTCCTAACTTGTTGGATCGTATAGCCCATGCTCAGCGGCAAGATCCAGATTAGTTGCATCTCATCCATCTTTGTGAGTCTGAATCCCGTGATGAGGAATCACAGGATTACAGTGTTGATTCTCATTGGTGTCTTCGTAAGAAGAACCATATCATTGTGACATCTGATTCATCACTTAGGCGTGGCATCCTCGATGATTGTCATCATACTAAGTATACTATTCATCCCGGCAGTAGTAAGATGTATGCCGACATGAGCCGCTTATATTATTGGGAAGGCCTAAAGCGCGATGTTGCAAGTTATGTGAGCAATTGCATGACTTGTCAACTTATCAAGGCCGAGCATCAGCGCCTTTCTGGTCTTCTTCAGCCTTTACAGATTCCATTGTGGAAATGGGATCAGATTTCGATGGATTTTATTGACGGTCTACCTCGTTCGAGGTCGGGCCATACTAGTGTTTGGGTCATCGTCGATCGCTTGACCAAGTCTGCTCATTTCATTCCTATTCAGTCCAATCGCACTGCTTCTCATTTGGCCAAGCTCTATATTAAGGAAGTTATTCGACTTCATGGCATTCCTAGTTCCATTGTATGTGACCGTGACCCCTTATTCACTAGTCATTTTTGGAAGAGTCTTCAGTCGGCTTTGGGTACGAAGCTGAATTTCTCTACTGCTTATCATCCTCAGTCTGACAGACAGACTGAAAGGGTGAATCGTATATTGGAAGACCTCCTCCGCATTTGCATTTTTGATTTTGGAGGTAGTTGGGAGGACCACTTGCCACTTGTAGAATTCTCCTACAATAACAGTTTTCAGTCGAGTATTGGCATGGATCCTTTCGAAGCCCTATACGGAAGGCCATGTCGTTCTCCATCATGTTGGTTAGAATCTAGCGAGAAGCTTATTCTTGGTCCGGATTCTATTCGTGAATCTTCTAAGAAGATTATTCTTATTAGACAAAGGATGAAAGAGGCGCAAAGCCGCCAGAAATCCTACGCGGACAACCATAGGAAGCCTCTTGAATTCTCTGTCGGCGATCTTGTTTTTATTCGTATATCTCCTACGAAGGGGGTTGTGCGTTTCAGCTCCACCGGGAAATTGGCTCCTCGCTATGTTGGACCATTCCCTATTACGGAACGCAACGGCCCCGTAGCTTATCGTGTGGATCTACCGGCTCATTTCTTCGGAATGCATGACGTATTCCATGTTTCTCAGCTTCGCAAGTGCCTTCGTGATTCTGATTCTATTATAGATCCGCATATTGTGCAAGACTTAGAGATCTCACCCGATTTATCCATCGAGCAACATCCGATTCGTGTGCTTGATTCGGAGGTGAAGCGCCTTCGAAACAAAGAGGTCCCGCTTGTTAAAATTCAATGGTCGTCTAATCCTAAGGATTGTACTTGGGAGACCAAAGAGTTTATCGAGCGTTCATATCCCGGTTTTCTCTCTTCTTCTGGTGCGGGTGAGCATCTTATTTCATCTTCGTTTGATTTCTTTTGAGGATATGAATGTTATGGATAACCTCCATCTTGTTCTTTTAAGGAATTGCGGGGACGCAATTTTCTTAAGAGGGGGAGTCTATAACAACCCGTGATTGTGATTACCGAATAATAAATTAAAATGGGAATTTTAATTTAATTGGAAACAATAATAATTTTAGTTTGGTTATTTATTCAAAATATAATTATTTTGAATAAATAAGAAAATGGGGACTTAAGTGTAAAATGTGTTAATTAGTGGAAAATAAATATGGAAAATGTGAGTATTAAATAGTGCAAAATTTTAGATGTTTAAAATGTTGCAAATTGTGCTTTGGAATTTAGTTTGCAATTTATTTTGCAAAAATGTGATTTTTAGAGTGTTTTTGTTAAAAAGCGGTGTTTTGAGAAATTTTGGTATTAAATAGAAAAATGACAAATATTGGTGTTATGAAATTTCATAACAAGTGCTAAATAAATTTTAGTAGCTTGTTTCATAATTTTATGAAGTAGAGAAATGATTTAAAATGGGTTGTATGCATTGTTTTAGTTTTGTACTTGAAAAATAAAATAAAACAACAAATAGCAAAATTTTCTAAGTCCTAATGGATATTAACAAAATTTAACCTAAGCCCAAAACCCATTAGCCTTGCCAAAATAGCCAGTACGACGCCTCGCTTCCTCTTCATCCTCATTTCTTTTTTTTTAAAAGATAGTAGAGAGAAAAACATAGAAAATGGCTTCCTCTTTCTAAACTAGCTCCAATCTTTATCAAAACTTAGGGGAAATTAGATCCAAATTCGTCAAAAGGTAATTGCAATCACATCTCCATTTCCTAATTTCGATTTTGGTTGGATTTGAGGAAATTTTTTACTGTAACTATGTTTTCTTATCTGCATGTTGTTTCTATAGCTTCTACAGAGTCTCTTGCTCTAATTTCTTGCTTAAAGTCACGAACTTGATTGCTATTATCATCTCTATTGCAAGCAAAAGGTAAGAATGCTAGCAAACATGCAAAAACAGTGCTTACAGTAGGTTGCGAAAGGGAAAATTTCGTTTTCTGTAAATGAGATTGTTCACATATTATCTTGTTAGTAAATGGTCATAACTTTTGAGCCACTGATCGGAATTTGACGATCTTGGTCATTCCGGAAAGCTTAGAAACTAAGCTACAACTTTTATATTATTCACTTTGCCAGAATTTGAACTTTACTATGCCAAAATTGTGATTTTTCATCTCTGACCTGTTAGTGCATAGCTACCGGCCTTGGTCTCTTTTCTCCCGTTGTTTTCAGCGCAGAACCCCGACTTTGCGATGCAATCCCGGGCTCGTCCGATGTCGGAATCTGCTCTTCTTGGTCCCGTTGGAAAGATGAAGTGATGATCAACACTACTGTATAGTTTCATAAAAATCTGGGTTGGTTAGCTATGCCGTCCTCGTTGCCGAAGTCGGACCTTTGCGCTGTTTTGAATAAACAGAAAATCCTAGTTTCGGTCCAACTTTGAGACGACGCCACTTCTTCGTTTCAAGTCGGAATCGAACGATTCTTTTTGCAGATCGAAGTAGAAGCATCAGTATATGCTCCTACCATATTTCAACAAGATCTGGGTTCAATTGCCCCTTCGAACTCATCGTCGAAGTAAAACCTTTGCGCTGTTTTTACACAGCAGTTTATAGTGGATTTAGTCCAACTTCGAAACGACGTAATTTCTTCGTTTGAAGTCGGAATTGGGTGAATCTTTTTGCAGATTGGAGTAGGAATGTTAAAATATATTTCTACAAAATTTCATGTCATTTGGACTCTGTTTTCAGGTCCAAACCTGCTGTCGAACTTGGGTTTGCAGCGTGTTTTCACCAGTTTTTTTTATATACTTGGAATAATTTCCGGCTTTTTTCTGATATTTCCCGATTTCTTTGAGATTTTTCTCAAGATTTCGTACACGGGTTTTATAAAGCATTACAAAGTGTTTTTCAAGCGAATTGACTTTTGAAATTATTATTTAATATTATTTTCAAGTATTAAATTAATTACTCCATAATATGAGAATTTCAAAGGCAATTTCTAAAGCGTTTTCTCAACGATTTCAAAACTCGTTCCAAATTATTTTTAGTAAAATATACACTCTTTTGCACTTCGAGCGAAGTGGAAAGGCGATTAAACGGTTAGGTAAAACACGTACTATGGAATCCGTGCGTTTATCTTTCCGATTAATTCCTAACATATTCGTTTGATCGTTTTGACCTTTAGGTCTAGTTTACCGATGACATGAGGTGGACTTTTTACTGTTTTGAGTGTGGAATTTACTATTGGTTAGTAAACCGTTTAGTGAGAACGTGGGGTATGGGACTCAAGTTGACGCTTTATGGATTTCTCTCCAAGAGTTTACGGAAAATTAACTGATTTTATTATTGAAATATTAATATTAATTAGTCAAATGAATAAATTTCTGATAATTAAAATATCGGAATATATATAAATTGATTTAAAACTATAATAAATATTGAATTATAAAAATCTCTGGAGATGATAAATCTTATTGAAAATAAATAATATATATGTGACGACCCGGGATTTTAGCAATATTATTTTATTAAGCATTCAATCTGATTTATTAAAATACAACTTATCATTATAAAAACCAATAAGACTTTTGGACATTCACCCTTTATTTATGTATATATGTGTATTTTGGAAGGAAGCTATGATTTAAACATTTAAAATAAAATCTCTCAAAAATATTTAAAAGAAAATCTACCTTGTTCACATTAAATTAAAGTAAAATTCTACCTTATTAACACTTGATCTAAATAAATAAATATATATATATATATATATGAATGTAATCTAGATAATAATGATTGAAATAAAGTCAATCTTATCAATACTAAATATAAGTATATCAAGATATATGATTATAAATTAAGTGTTTGATAGTTAAGCTTAAAATAGAAACAAAAATAAGGATTTATGTTAGTAATAAATTATATGGTTGTATAAAACATTAAGTAAACACATAAAGATAATTCTAGAAATATATAACCTATGGAAAATACATGTAGATATGCAAGGAAATAAAGAAAAAAAATATCTATGTACATTCAACAACAAGGGGATAAGTATTTAACTGGTAAGGACACATGCATTAAATGCTTTCATTTCTAGCCCAAAACCAGGACATTTCGAAATGTTCAAAAATCATTTCAGTTTTATAAAATCTTGCCTGGAAAGATAAGAAAAATCTCTGACCAAAATTTGTACCAGTAATACAAATCCTGAACTCTTTTCTATATA
This sequence comes from Allium fistulosum, assembly GCA_030737815.1. Classification (NCBI taxonomy): domain Eukaryota; kingdom Viridiplantae; phylum Streptophyta; class Magnoliopsida; order Asparagales; family Amaryllidaceae; genus Allium; species Allium fistulosum. The sequence continues at coordinate 161,232,526 of CM060905.1, forward strand.
TCAATCTCCTTATTTCTTTTCGTTCATTTAAAAATCTTACCTCTGAAGCTTAAACAACAACTCAACTCAACTCAACAAGCAAGAAGATCAGGATGATAACTTTTCAAAACTAGAAAGCTGCTCTCTGTTCAAATTATTTTTCAAGTGAGTAACATCACTTTTATCAAGTTTTAAGTATATAGTTTGGTTGCATGCTAGTTGTCTGAAAATATGTATGTTTGTGTATGTATATGGTTGTATTTCTGGATGTATGATGTTTGCATGTTTGTTTGCAACAGAATCTACTCTGTTTATAGTTTCCAGTCCTTGTTTTATTTTAAATTCAAAACCTTTTAATTTAGTCTCTGTTTAAAGTTAAGACTAAAATGAAACTGGTTTGTTTCATTTCAAATTCCAGTTCAAAATTACACTTAAGTCAAAGTAATATTGTTATGACTCTGGAAATCAAAATAATTGATCAAGTCTAAATATAAGTGAAAATTTAAATATCATAATTTATTGTTTCAGGGTTAGGATCTGAAACGTCATGCAAAAACATGAATTTTAAAACTAAAATCAAAATTTTTAGTAATAGGATTTAGGTGCAGTTCTTGTTTGAACTGAAAATGGTATATTGGGATTTTCTGGTGATCTACTTGATTTTGGAGATTGAGGTTCTTCCTGGAGGTGGAAGAATGATCAGAGATTTAGGGAAAATTGTCTGGAAGTTGATCAGAGCATGGTGGATGTGGTGGTTGATGTTTCTAGTCTGGAACCCTAGTTTTAACTAGGTTAGGTTTTTGGTTCGGCACAACATCTCTAGTTGATCGAGTGCAACGGGATTTTGGGTGATGATAGTTTGGTCGTTGACGAAGACTTGGCCGGAGTTTCAGAAGTAACGGTGGTCGGAGGGTCGTGGACGAGGCAGTTTTCAGGTTTGAAGGTGGTTCCAGTTTTGGTTTCCAGGTTTGGGTTGAGATCTCGAATTCGATTTCGAGATTGGGAGGACGATCTGATGATCGTATTGGGGTGTATGAGTGTTTGTTGATGTGAGAAGATCATCAGTGGTGGCCAGAGGTGATCAGCGTCGCTGTGCATGTGCACGATGCACTTTCTTTGTTTTGGTGATGTTGGTTTGAGCAGGGTTGAGGTTTCGGGTTTTTCTCGAGTAAACTAGGCGAGTGACTCGAAGTTTTGGGAAGTCAGACTCGAAGCAATTTTAGGTTGGCTCGGGTATTTGTTTCTGTACAGGTTTTAAACCTGACAGTGGTTTTTAAATTTAAAATGGATTTAAAAATTGTAAAGCAGATTTTAAACAGAGTTTTAAATAAATGTATGGATTCAAATTGAAAATGTTATCCTAGTTTTGAAATAAATCAAAGTTTTATAAAATCAAATGTTAAAGAAACAATTATCATTTATAAAGAAATTTTTATAAATAAAAGTTTAAACTAAATTACTCATTTTTTTTAAAACCAAGCTTTCAAAAATAAATAAATCATTTAACTTAAACATTTAAGTAAAAAAAACTATTTTATATAACTTCCCACTCAAAGGTTATATAGTGTTGTTAATGGATTAATTGTAATATAGTGTATAGTCAAATGGGTAATTAAAGATTAATTAATGTAAGTAATTACTTAAATGATAATTACTTAATGTAAGAAATTAAAGGATTAATTTGTTAAGGGATAGGTAATTCAATTAATTAAAAATTAAAGGTTAATTAATTAAGGATAATTAACCAATGGGATAATTACTTGATGCAAGAAATAAAAGGGAAATTACTAAATGGAAGTAATTAAGGATTAATTACTTAGTGTAATTAATTAAAGGATTGATTAATTTAGGAAATTAATTAAGGGTTAGTTAATTAATGAGTGTGATTAATTAAATGATAATTAATCAATGTAAGTGATTATAGGATAATTAATTTGAGTAATTAATTAATGATTGATTAAGCAGGGTTAAGTGATTAATTCTTAAGTAATTACTTTAAATTAAGTGATTAGAGAATCATTAATGTGATTAATAAATTTATGAGATTAATTAAAAGTTAATGTGAATGGTTAAGGCTAATTAATCTATGGGGTAATTAAATGTTAATTACTTAATGTAATTAAAGAATAATTAATCAAGGATGATAAATTTAGATGGATGATTAAGGAATGATTTATTAATTGGGCTGTAATTAATTAATGTTGAGTATGCATGATTAAGGTAATCCAAGTGATTAAAGTTGGTAATTAATTTAATTGGAGATTAATTAAATTAATTAGGAATTATATATCTAATTAACCTTGCTTATGAATGATTGAATGATATCGTGTGGCTTAGATTAGTTGATATCTCTGGTATGTGATGTGTGATGCTATGTGGTATAATATATTGGGTTAAAATAGTGATATCCTGTATTTAAAGTTTGAATTGTATTACATTTGAATAACTTGGGTTAAGATGACATGGATTCGAAGAGACCGGAGTCGGGTATTTGTAAATACCCGAAACCACTTCGATTAGAAATTTGCAATAATTCTTTATATGTGATATCAATAGGGTGGAATGGAATGATTTAAGTGAATTGGACCATTTAATCTAAGTTTTGGTACTTAGAAATTGATGTGTGAAATAAGTGATGTCTCTAACAAATTGTGAATTTGTAAATTGACACGAGTTACCTCGGGTTTTATGTAAGTTTTATGATGTTGTATTCCATGTTAGATGGGTTTACTCACGCTGGTTTCCAGTTTGACCTGGGTGTTACTTTGATGTAATGCTCGGGTTAGACCGAGTATTACAGATTTCCAGGTAAGGACGTTATGGAGCTCAGGAGACGAGCAGGATGGTAGGAATGTATGGAGTGTTTCGGCTGTGATATTATTTCTGTTTATCTGAGACATGCGATTTGTATATGTCCAGTGTTTGTGTATGAGTGTAACTCTGATGTAAAAATGTAATTGACAGATACAGTATTCTTTTGTAAAACTGTTATTATTTGATATTATACTTGATCCGCTGCGTTTTGTGAGAATCAGTGATGTGTTTCTGTTTCTTCTTCTATCTCTTTTCTTCTTTTTCCTAACTATCTAGAATTTTCGGGATCGAAAATTACGGGTCGTTACATTTGGTATTAGAGCGAAGGTTAAGCGAAAACCTTGGCTCTGGTGGGTTTACTCATCAGGGATAGGGTTAGTATTACCCTAGAATGAGTTGAGTGTGTGTGTATATATGAGAGCGTACTTGTTATTTTCTTATATAAAGGTTTTAAAAATGGTTTTAAAACTGGATGATTTTATAAAAGCTTATATCATATTTATAAAGCAATAATTGGTTATTAAATAAGAAATTAAGTAACATATATATACATATCTAAATAAGGATTAGATAAAATGTACTATACAAATAAGATGAATTAAAATGGTTTCAAACTAGAAAATAAATGGTTATTGTGTTTAAATAGGATGATTGTTTTCCAATAAACAAATAAATGTTTTAAGGAAGTAACCATTAGATGGGAATAACTTGTAAAAAAATTTGCCATAGCAGGAATAACTTGTAAATGAGAAAGGATGTAAATTGAAAAGTTTTGAAATTGTTTCAAATGTTAATAGAAATAATAAAGAGTATTATTCAGAATAATTTGAAAGTGATCTTAATTTATTTAAAATAAGAGTTGTTTGAAAGCATTAAAGAAAACTGTTTTGAACTAAAACCAAAGGTGGTTTAAAATTTAAGGATAACTTAGTGTGTAATGGAAATAATATGTATATATGAGGGATATACATAATATCAAAAATGGGTTGAAATAAACTCTAAGTGTTGAGTTTAAATTTTGCTTGGAGTGTGATGTGAAACCCAAGGTGATAAGTTTTTGAACTTATAAGATTATTAATGTGAAGTTTAAAATGTGAAGTTTAAAATTTGAAGCAGGAATTCAAATTGGGTAAGGTTAATGAAATTAAATTGAATTTAACTTTGGGAAAGTTAAATAAGTTAACAAACAACCTGAATCGGGAATTTCAAGATGAAATTGAGATTTAACTTGGGAAGTTAAATGGTTAATTTGAATTGGGAGTTTGTGTGATCTCAAAATGGGTTTGCGATCTGGAAATTGGAAATGGGTGGATGTTTTAAAATAAATTGGATGATATCATCCTATTGTTATTAATAACCTTTAAATTGTGAATTGGATTTGTTTAAATGAAAGAGGAATGAAGTGTGGTAATATATCCATTATTGAGATAAAAGGGAAATTAAACTTTAATTTGAAATTAAGGATATGGAATTACTTTGAACTGAAAATTTGAATAATTGAATTTTTAAATTAAAATTTGTTTAAGAACTGGTTTCAAAACTGGAAGATAAAATTGGGTAATAAATTGAATTTTTAAGATAAAATTATTTTGAACTCTTATTTGAGTTTTGAAATATGTTAAATAAAGATAATTTAAAATGGAATTTAGAGAATTGGACTCAGAATTAAATTGTTTAAAGATTTGGATTATTGATTTAAAAATAAAGGTTAATTTGATTTAAGGGGTTAAATCAACATTTGAAAATTTAACTCGAATTTATATAATTCGAGATGGTTTAAAGTTGAGATTTTGATTTCATTAGTTCAAATTGAATTTAGTTTGAATTGATTAGAATTGAAGATGGATAAGTATAAAATTCAAATGGAAAATTTGAATTGGATTAATTTGAAATAAAATTGAAGATTGAATGAGTTCAAATCCAAATGGGAATTAGGATTAATTCATATTGAAATTGAAATGATTTGAAGTTGAAGTGGATTCAATTTGAAATTAGTCTAAATTAATTTGAATAATTTGAAATTGTAATTAAAGTGAATATGTTTAAAATCAAATGGAATTTGATTTGAATTTGGAAAGAAGTTGAGGTTAATTCAACTTGAATTGGGGATAAATCAAGTTCAAGGGAAACTGAAGTTATTCAAATTAGAAGTGAGTCAATTTAATGGAAGTGGAAATTTAAATTGAATTGACGGGGAATTGAACAGTTTGACTCTGGACTATTTTCAAAATAAATTGTTTTAATATAAATATATTTTTCCAAACTATTTGCTATACAACTTTTCTTTTTAAACCTAAAACTATCTTAAACTTGTTTTACAATTACTTTTGGAACTATCTAACAATTTTACAACTGATTTATAAACTAATTACTGTTTTTCAATTGTTTTGTAAAAAAATTACTATTTTTCAACTATTCACAATTACTTAACTATTTTACAGCTTTTTACAGTTAATAATTATTTTTCAACTACTTATTTATTTTAAATAATTTCAAGCTATTTTCTAAATATAAACTGGTCGGAGTTCAAACTGTTATTGATTAAATACCCAACTGAGATAAGAATTGAAATGGTAATCCAAGAGAGGATTGAAGCAAAGGTGAATAAGTGGATAGAGATTAAAAGGAATGTAAATAGAAAGGGAATTGATTTAACTGAAAATTAATGAAGATAATTACGTAGGATGTACGTATATTATTCTATTCGCATAGTGATTTGATCCAAATTCGAGCACAGAATTTCGAGATAGTATTATCAATCCGAGTTGGAATTTTTCGCTCGATTTTCGACGGCGAACCTGGATATGGATTTTTGATTGGTTTTGGATATTCTCTATCATAGTTGTGACTATGCAAGGAGAATGACGGTTTCTGATCAAGAAACCAAATCTGAGTCCGCATTAGGAAGTCGGATGGACAATACTAGTTCGGAAGTGAAACTGTGTGATTGAGTGAGGGATCAGATTGATATAGGTTACGGATGATATGTGTACATCGTACGGGTTTGAATGAAATTGATATTGTAAGTTGTTGATAAGAATTGTAAAGTGGTTTTGAAATGAAAAGTATATTTTGTGAGATATATGATAAAGTGAAGTGGAAATTGGATATTTCTATGGTAAAAATTTACTTTATGGAATTAAGTAATTTGGTAAGTGACTTTATAGAGTAATCAAATTTGAATATTTGATTTGGAATAAACAAAGTTATGTATCTTTGTTATATATATGATAAAACTCCCCTTGTTGAATCTTTTGCCAGAAGAAAAGGGTTTTTGAAAGTATTTGAAGTATAAAGAGGAAATTTATACAAGTCGAAGTGATCCAAAGATTTTTAAAGTTATATATATATATATATATATATATATGTAAAGGATCTTATGAGGATTTTGGGCAAAGGTTTTTGGAACCTATGGATTTGGAAAGGCTTTTGATTTTTGGGAAAAATCAATATTGGAATTTGGAAAGCCTAATTTGAGAATTATCGATTTTGGGAAATCGATTTTGAGAAAGGAGCTTTATATGTGATTCATACTAGGTGTATGATTTGGAAAATACCATATGTGTATAGTATAAAGTGTTTTGAAAGTGGCTCCGGGAAAAAAGGCGCTCCCTTGAATGAACTTCTCAGGAGTGCCACAGAGTGGTACTGCCTTGAGCCCTAAAGGGGGGGTTCTACAGTTGATCCTGTGAGGAGTCCGGACAAACTAGTTCCTGAGGATTGTTAGGTAGCGAAAGTCGAGGGCGATGATGCCTACAGGGGCATTTGGGTTATGCTGTGACGACATTGTAACTCGATGTCGCTGCGATCTACTGTGTGGACCATAGCGAAAATCGTGTGGAGGATGAGTGCCAACAGTTTACACTTGATTTTTTCGGGATGGCAATGTAACATCGGTAGGCTGCGATTTATGGTCGAGTGGAGGAGTTTCATTCTTTTGGCAGCGAAATTCGAGGGCGCTGATGCCTACGGTTATATGGGTTTTTGCTGTGATAGCAACGTAAAGCCCGGGTATAACTGTGATCTGTAGCGGGTTCCACGGTGTAATCGAGGGGCATGGAGGCCTACAGTTATCTATGGATTTTGCCGGGATGGCAACGTAACCATCGGTTTAACTGTGACCATGGATAGGGATGATGATTTCCAGAGCATTCTCACCAAAGATATTTCCTCTATTTTCGAAACTGTTTTCTATATTTTCAATAAAATTATTTTCCAAAGTATTTTCACTGGGTGTTGAAATGGGTCTGCTAAGTACTTATAGATTTTTAGTCCTACGCCTGATCAACGTATGACCGAATCTCTATGAGAACAAGGATGGACTTGTTGAAACATCGAGTTATAAAAAGTATTTTTATATAAAAGCTATTATGGTTATATTATGTTATTTATAAGTGTTTGAAATTTTGAAATTTTGAAATAAAAAGAGTAGAGAGTTAAGAATGTTTAAAGGATAATTTAACTAATAATTCTCAGTATAATTTAAAAATTCTTTTTTCCTTTTCGAGGATGAAAAGTTCTAAAGGGGAGAGGAGTGTGACGACCCGGATTTTTGGACGTTTGTTAGTCGGGAAATTAACTGATTTTATTATTGAAATATTAATATTAATTAGTCAAACGAATAAATTTCTGATAATTAAAATATCGGAATATATATAAATTGATTTAAAACTATAATAAATATTGAATTATAAAAATCTCTGGAGATGATAAATCTTATAGAAAATAAATAATATATATGTGACGACCCGGGATTTTAGCAATATTATTTTATTAAGCATTCAATCTGATTTATTAAAGTACAACTTATCATTGTAAAAACCAATAAGACTTTTGGACATTCACCCTTTATTTATGTATATATGTGTATTTTGGAAGGAAGCTATGATTTAAACATTTAAAATAAAATCTCTCAAAAATATTTAAAAGAAAATCTACCTTATTCACATTAAATTAAAGTAAAATTCTACCTTATTAACATTTGATCTATATATATATATATGAATGTAATCTAGATAATAATGATTGAAATAAAGTCAATCTTATCAATACTAAATATAAGTATATCAAGATATATGATTATAAATTAAGTGTGTGATAGTTAAGCTTAAAATAGAAACAAAAATAAGGATTTATGTTAGTAATAAATTATATGGTTGTATAAAACATTAAGTAAACACATAAAGATAATTCTAGAAATATATAACCTATGGAAAATACATGTAGATATGCAAGGAAATAAAGAAAAAAATAATATCTATGTACATTCAACAGCAAGGGGATAAGTATGTAAATTGGTAAGGACATATGCATTAAATGCTATCATTTCTAGCCTAAAACCAGGTCATTTCGAAATGTTCAAAAATCATTTCAGTTTTATAAAATCTTGCCTGGAAAGATAAGAAAAATCTCGGACCAAAATTTGTACCAGTAATACAAAGCCTGAACTCTTTTCTATATATCAATCTCCTTATTTCTTTTCGTTCATTTAAAACTTAGCATACCAGAAAAGAAAATATAATCTTACCTCTGAAGCTTAAACAACAACTCAACTCAACTAAACTCAACAAGCAAGAAGATCAGGCTGATAACTTTTCAAAACCAGAAAGCTGCTCTCTGTTCAAATTATTTTTCAAGTAAGTAACATCACTTTTATCAAGTTTTAAGTATATAATTTGGTTGCATGCTAGTTGTCTGAAAATATGTATGTTTGTGTATGTATATGGTTGTATTTATGGATGTATGATGTTTGCATGTTTGTTTGCAACAGAATCTACTCTTTTTATAGTTTCCAGTCCTTGTTTTATTTTAAATTCAAAATCTTTTAATTTAGTCTCGGTTTAAACTTAAGATTCAAATGAAACTGGTTTGTTTCATTTCAAATTCCAGTTCAAAATTATACTTAAGTCAATGTAATATTGTTATGACTTTGGAAATCAAAATAATTGATCAAGTCTAAATATAAGTGAAAATTTAAATATCATAATTTATTGTTTCAGGGTTAGGATCTGAAACGTCATGCAAAAACATGAATTTTAAAACTAATATCAAAATTTTTAGTAATAGGATTTAGGTGCAGTTCTTGTTTGAACTGAAAATGGTATATTGGGATTTTCTGGTGATCTACTTGATTTTGGAGATCGGGGTTCTTCCTGGAGGTGGAAGAATGATCAGAGATTTAGGGAAAATTGTCTGGAAGTTGATCAGAGCATGGTGGATGTGGTGGTTGATGTTTCTAGTTTGGAACCCTAGTTTTAACTAGGTTGGGTTTTTGGTTCGGCATGGCATCTCTAGTTGATCGAGTGCAACGGGATTTTGGGTGATGATAGTTTGGTCGTTGACGATGACCTGGCCGGAGTTTCAGAAGTAATGGTGGTCGGATGGTCGTGGACGAGGTAGTTTTTAGGTTTGAAGGTGGTTCTAGTTTTGGTTTCCAGGTTTGGGTTGAGATCTCGAATTCGATTTCGAGATTGGGAGGACGATCTGATGATCGTATTAGGGTGTATGAGTGTTTGTTGATGTGAGAAGATCATCAGTGGTGGCCAGAGGTGATCAGCATCGCCGTGCATGTGCACAATTCACTTTCTTTGTTTTGGTGATGTTGGTTTGAGCAGGGTTGAGGTCTCGGGTTTTTCTCGAGTAAACTAAGCGAGTGACTCGAAGTTTTGGGAAGTCAGACTCGAAGCAATTTTAGGTTAGCTTGGGTATTTGTTTCTGTACAGGTTTTAAACCTGAGAGTGGTTTTTAAATTTAAAATGGATTTAAAAATTGTAAAGCATATTTTAAACAGAGTTTTAAATCAATGTATGGATTCAAATTGAAATTGTTATCCTAGTTTAGAAATAAATCAAAGTTTTATAAAATCAAATGTTAAAGAAACAATTATCATTTATAAAGAAATTTTTATAAATAAAAGTTTAAACTAAATTACTCATTTTTTTTAAAACCAAGCTTTCAAAAATAAATAAATCATTTAACTTAAACATTTAAGTAAAAAAACTATTTTATATAACTTCCCACTCAAAGGTTATATAGTGTTGTTAAGGGATTAATTGTAATATAGTGTATTGTCAAATGGGTAATTAAAGATTAATTGATGTAAGTAATTACTTAAATGATAATTACTTAATGTAAGAAATTAAAGGATTAATTTGTTAAGGGATAGGTAATTCAATTAATTAAAAATTAAAGGTTAATTAATTAAGGATAATTAACCAATGGGATAATTACTTGATGCAAGAAATAAAAGGGAAATTACTAAATGGAAGTAATTAAGGATTAATTACTTAGTGTAATTAATTAAAGGATTGATTAATTTAGGAAATTAATTAAGGGTTAGTTAATTAATGAGTGTGATTAATTAAAGATTAATTAATCAATGTAAGTGATTATAGGATAATTAATTTGAGTAATTAATTAATGATTGATTAAGTAGGGTTAAGTGATTAATTCTTAAGTAATTACTTTAAATTAAGTGATTAGAGAATCATTAATGTGATTAATAAATTTAGGAGATTAATTAAAAGTTAATGTGAATGGTTAAGGCTAATTAATCTATGGGGTATTTAAAGGTTAATTACTTAATGTAATTAAAGGATAATTAATCAAAGATGATTAATTAAGATGGATGATTAAGGAATGATTTATTAATTGGGCTGTAATTAATAAATGTTGAGTATGCAGGATTAAGGTAATCCAAGTGATTAAAGTTGGTAATTAATTTAATTGGAGATTAATTAAATTAATTAGGAATTATATATCTAATTAACCTTGCTTATGAATGATTGAATGATATCGTGTGGCTTAGATTAGTTGATATCTCTGGTATGTGATGTGTGATGCTATGTGGTATAATATATTGGGTTAAAATAGTGATATCCTGTATTTAAAGTTTGAATTGTATTACATTTGAATAACTTGGGTTAAGATGACATGGATTCGAAGAGACCGGAGTCGGGTATTTGTAAATACCCGAAACCACTTCGATTAGAAATTTGCAATAATTCTTTATATGTGATATCAATAGGGTGTAATGGAATGATTTAAGTGAATTGGACCATTTAATCTAAGTTTTGGTTCTTAGAAATTGATGTGTGAAATAAGTGATGTCTCTAACCAATTATGAATTTGTAAATTGATTCGAGTTACCCCAGGTTTTATGTAAGTTTTATGCTGTTGTATTCCATGTTAGATGGGTTTACTCACGCTGGTTTCCAGCCTGACCCGGGTGTTACTTTGATGTAATGCTCGGGTCAGACCGAGTATTACAGAGTTTCCAGGTAAGGACGTTCTGGAGCTCAGGAGACGAGCTGGATGGTAGGAACATATGGAGTGTTTCCGCTATGATATTATTTTTGTTTATCTGAGACATGCGATTTGTATATGTCTAGTGTTTGTGTATGAGTGTAACTCTGATGTAAAAATGTAATTGACAGATACAGTATTCTTTTGTAAAACTGTTATTATTTGATATTATACTTGATCCGCTGCATTTTGTGAGAATCTGTGCTGTGTTTCTGTTTCTTCTTCTTCTATCTCTTTTCTTCTTTTTCCTAACTATCTGGAATTTTCGGGATCGAAAATTACGGGTCGTTACAGATATTTGCAATTTGAACCCTCATCAAATTGCAAATATAACTTATGGTTTCTGCACTTTTATTCCATGACATTAATACCCTTTATTAATTATAATAGCATCATATAATAATACATATGTGCCCAAATAGGATTTTAATCCAACAGTCTCCCACTTGGGCAACGTATGTTTCCTTATAAATTTACAACTTTATGAGCTCAAAATTTGCTATTAAATAAAGGTATTCTTTAATAGTCTTGTACAAGTGGTCATTGCCATATTAATCATGACTAAACCCATCAACGGTCACATACATATATACAGTCAAATGACATAGATCAATCATGGATGCCAGCATGAAAATTACATGCAATGTGAACCAAGCGTGTCTATTTTCAACTGGTCCTCTTTAAACTTAAGTGAGGTCAGAATCAAAATAATAAAACAGAGTGAATGAACTGAATACTTCACTTCTAATCAGAAAACAACCAAATACGTAAATATCTTAAAACAAACATAAAGAAATAAAATACAAACTCCCACTAAACCATAATATCCTCAAATAATTTGACACCCATACGAGCAGTGTGCTCATGAAAGACCTTGGGCGGTAAACATTTTGTGAGCGGATCTGCTATCATGAAGTTTGTCCCAATGTGCTATATGGATATTTTTCCACTCTACACTCTCTCTTTCACAACCAGGAATTTTATATCAATATGCTTTGACTTAGTTAAACTCCTATTGTTGTTGGAATACAGCACTGTCGACTTATTATCACAATATAACTTCAGTGGCCTTTCTACATTTTCCAAAATGCGCAGCCCAGATACAAAGTTTCATAGCCGTATTCCTTGGTTTGATGCCTTATAACATGCTACAAATTCTACTTTCATAGTGGAAGAAGTTACAAGTGTCTGTTTAACACTTTTCTAGGATATAGCTCCACTAGCTAACAAATAAATATAGCCTGATGTAGACTTTCTGCTATCTTGGCACCCAGCGAAATCAGAATCAGAATACCCTATGACCTCCAAATGATCTGATCTTCTATAAGTGAGCATGTAATCTTTTTTCTCTAAAGATACCTCATAACCCTCTTGGCTGCTTTCCAATGGTCTATACCAGGGTTGCTTAAGTATCTGCCTAACATTCCAACAATGTACGCAATATCCAGACGTGTACATACTTGAGCATACATTAAACTCCCAACAGCTGAAGCATAGGGAATCCTTTTCATTTCCAGAATTTCAAGGTTACTTTTAGGGTACTGACTAAGGCCGAATTTATCTCCTTTAGCAACAGAGGTATCTCCTGGTCTACAGTCTTTCGTGCAATAAGCCTATATCATTAGTGGCCAGCAATATGTCATCGACAGACAGGACCAGGAATATCCACTGAACTTGTGATACACACAATCATCAACAACATTCATTTCAAAACCAAATGATATGATTACTTGATGAAACTTGTAGTACCATTGACGAGAAGCTTGCTTAAGTCCATAGATGGATTTCGTCAATTTGCAAACCGTATTCTTTGGATCTCCCGATACAAAGTTTTCTGGTTGTACCATATAAATTTTCTCATCAATTTCGCCATTGAGAAACACTGTCTTAACATCCATCTGATGTAACTCAAGATCAAGATGAGCAACAAGTGCCATAATTATCCTAAAAGAGTCTTTTGATGAAACTAGAGAGAAAGTCTCTATAAAATCGATGCCTACTTTTTGAGTATAGCTTTTTGCTACAAGGTGTGCCTTATACCTCTCCACATTACCATTTGCATCCCTCTTGGTTTTAAAAATCCATTTACAACCAATTGGTTTTGCACCTTTCGGTAATGGGACAAGTTCCTAAACTTTATTGTCTTGCATGAACTTATATCGTAATTCATGGCATCCATCCACTTTTGAGAGTTAGAACTTTTCATGGCATGATGAAAGTTGATTGGGTCATCTTCCATCATTCCATTATCATTCTCATGTTCTTGGAGAAATACAATATAATCATCTGAAATAGCACTTCTCCTTTCTCTCATGGTCCTCCTTAATGGCATAGGTTCTTGAGGTTGTTGAGTTTGTTCTTCTTGAACAATTGTTTCATTTTGAATAAGGGGTTGTACAAAATTGTCTTGTTGAGGTTCCGGATTCACTTCTTGGTCAATGATAGGTGTAGGAAACTAAACATTGCCAAAAGTGATAGTATAAACTAGGTTTGAATCCAATTCCACCTCAAAAGTAATGTCTTTAACTTTATTTCTTCCCCCAAACTCAACATCCTCAAAAAATACTGCAATTCCTGTCTCAAAAATATTCTTAACTATGGGATCATAAAACTTATAGCCCCTAGAACACTCAGAATAACCAATAAAGTAGCTGCTCACTGTTTTGGAGTCCAATTTCTTTTCATGTAGCCTATATGGCCTTGCCTCAGCTGGACATCCCCAAATGTGAAAGTGCTTTAGACTAGGCTTTCGACTTGTCCAAAGTTCATAAGGCGTTTTTGCAGCCACTTTAGTTGGTACTCTTTTGAGAATGTAAGCTGTTGTCTTTAATGCTTCTCCCCAGAGAGACTCCGATAAGGTGGATGAGCAATCATACTCCTTACCATATCCTTAAGAGTCCTATTTCGTCTTTCAGCAACACCATTCATGCTAGGTGATCTTGGCATGGTGTACTATGGGATAATACCGCATTCCTCTAGGAATTTAGTGAACGGTCTTGGACATTGTTCACCTGAGCCATCATATCGACCGTAGTACTCACCACCACGAACGGATCTGGCATTTTTAATCTTTTTGTTGAGTTGATTCTCAACTTCAACTTTATAAGTTTTGAACACATCCAGTGATTGTGACTTTTCATGAATGAGATATAGGTACCCATAACGTGAGCAATCATCTATGAATGGTATGAAATATTGTTGACCATTCCAAGATGCCGTAGGAAATGGCCCACAAATATCTGTATGAATTAATTCTAAGACGTCTTAAGATCTATTGGCACATAATCTTTTAGTTTTGGTCTATTTTCCCTTGATGCAATCTACACAAACATCAAAATTTGTGAAGTCAATAGATTCTAAAATGCCATTAGACACTGAGCGCTCAACTCTATATTTTGAGATATGACCTTAGCACTTATGCCATAAGGATGCTGAATTTTCCATATTTAATTTATGTTTAGTACCGCTGATTCCACATGCAAGGTTTCATTATAGGATGCTACTGTTTCCAACAAATAAAGATTGTCATAAGCATTTAAATAACCAGTTCCAACAACATTTGAATTCAAAGACAAAGTAAACTGATTGTTTCCAAATGAACAACAATATCCAAATTTGTCCAACACAGAAACAGAAACTAAATTCCTTCTAAATGACGGTACAACAAAAGTGTCTTTCAAATCCAAAAAAACCAGTTCCTAATAACAACCTAAAATGCCCAATTGTTTCCACTTTTACTTATTGTCCATCACCCACAAAGATGTGTTTTTCACCATCACTTGGCTTTTGGTAGCTCAGGAAACCCTGTATAGAAACACTTATGTGAGTAGTAGCACCAGAATCTATCCACCAAGTGTTCCTAGGTACTGAAGAAAAATTAACCTCAGAGCAGACCAGAGTAAGAAACATACCTTTCTTTGCACGCCATGCATGATATTTGTTACATTCCTTCTTCACATGTCCAGCCTTGTGACAAAAGAAACAACCCTCCTTCTGTTGTTTCTTTTGAGCTGGATCCTTAGCAGCTTCATTCTTAAATTTTCTTTTCTTGCCCTTATCCTTAGAGGTGCTTTCCAAATGAGCAATTTCAGTCTTCTCTTGCTTCAGCCTTTCTTCTTCTTGAACACAAAATGAAATGAGCTCATTTAGAGTCCACTTCTCCTTTTGACAATTGTAACCGACCTTGAATTGGCTGAGTTGTGGAGGAAGAGAGATAAGCACCAAATACACAAGCAAGTCATTCGAAAGTTCAAGCTTTAGTACCTTCAGCATCGAAGCAAGGTGAGACATTTCCATAATGCTCCATTATGTTTTCCTTGCCCTTGAACTTCATGGAAATAAGTTACTTTAAAAGATTACTTGTTTCCGCCTTATCGCTTTTTGCAAAGCGTTTCTCAATTTCAGCAAGGAAAGTTTTGGCATCGGTGATCTCCTCGGACACCGCACCCCTAAAAGCCTCAGGTATGCCGCGCTTGATGATCATAAGACTCATGCGATTTGAATGGTCTCACTTCTCAAAAAATCCTCCTTTCCTCGGAGGAACTAGCATCCATAAGAGAAGCAGGCCGATCCATCCTTAATGCAAGGTCAAGATCCATGCAGCCAAGAACAATGAAAATGTTTTCCTTCCAGTCCTTAAAGTTATTACCATTAAGGACCGGTACTGAATAAGGTTAGCAGATACAGTAGCAACAGCCGAAAAGAGAACATGACAATTATATAAATAACACGCTCATATAAGAATCCATATAAAACAATAAATTCAATTAATGGCTTATCCCATCTCAAGATACCAGACACATCATTAATATCAAGTCTTTGGACAGTAATATTAACTGTAAACGGTACTCTTGTTAAAGCGATCAAACATTGACAATATATTATGTCAAACAATATGCAATCTTTGGACTAACATATTGCTTACATAAATACCTTATAATTGTCACACATTTATCGGCATAAGTATGCATGAAATTCGGCCAAATACCAATTCACCTTTGGGTTCGTTAATAAATGCATGAATTACATACACACAATTATTTTGATATTTTAATTAAATTAATCTACACAAAAGCGATCACTTTGGTGATATTTTGTTTCAATTAATCTATTTAAAATATTTGATATCCTTAAGAAAATCTGAAACCAAATTTGAATATAATTTTTTTTAAGAAACAGGTGTAGTAATTTAAAAAAAATATTATGCTGCAACTGTTGCAGTTTATACTATTGAATTAGAAACTGCATTACAGCATAGATAATGTAATATTAAAATCACAGACTGAATGGACACAATGTTAATTGAATATATAACTAGTTCATCCAACAAACTAAATTTATCACTCTCGTTGTAATTTTCATACCTCTTAATGTACCTTACTTGAAAAAGTCAGTACTGATACATCTGATATATAAAAGCATGAAACGTAGGTCAACAAGTGATAATAATGACAAACTTTCTTTCACATCAGACAAATATTTTTTTTAAAAACTCAGATTTTACTGAGTGAATCAGCAATGAATTGCCTTGTCTAACTTACCAAACTAACAATATACGGTGTATTGTGTTTGGCTTCTCTAAATTATTTACCATGTACATTGTTTATTCCCTTTTTTTAAAGAAATATATTGTACGCATATCAATTTCAGTCCTAATCAAATAGGGCATACTATCATGCTTTAACTTCAAAGCATGTTCAAAAGTTGTGTATACTGACATCAAACAGTAGGGGAAAAAAGCAATTACAGAGAAGAAACAAATAGAAGACAGTGACATGTCTCTACTCATTTCAGTTCTTTCTTCCAAACGTCGGAATCTCATTTATAAAGAATGATTTGAACAATATCACTTTTCATAATTCCAGATAAATAAATGGAAAAAAAATCAATTGGCATGTCAAGAAATATCTAAAGATCCGAATGAAAAAATAATAATTGAATATCATAACAGTACTACAGTAAATCCTCAAGAATCAATTTAGGGTTGCTCTTATACCAATTGTTGATTAAACAAATCTGAATCTAGCCCTAATCAATTCATGAGAAAGCAAACTATAAATAAGCAAAGATTAGCGGAAGCGTACCGGAGTCCGTGGAATCGATTTTGCAAAGGATATGATCTTCCAAGAAAACAATTTCCCTTTTGTTTTAATTTCTCTCTAATGGGAAGAAGAGAAAATAAGAGACCTACTATTTCTTGGGGACCACAACCGTTTTTATTAACTGATAATAATCAGTTATTGGATATTTGCAATTTGACCCCTCATCAAATTGTAAATATAACTTATGGTTTTTGCACGTTTATTCCATGACATTAATACCTTATATTAATTATAATTGCATCATATAATAATACATATGTGCCCATAATAGGATTTTAATCCAACACATACATTATAAGATCATTTCATAGATGTTCAACAACATAGGAAAGCATAAGCAAGCGATAATACATACAATGATATGTATAGGCTAAAGCTACTAGTAAAATTAAGCTATAATATTAATGTGCGTGCTCTTATCATAGGAGATTCCAAGCTATGAGAAGAGGTTTTAGAATGCACTACGATATTCGTGCAAATAACATAGTGCAACAACATGGAGAGTGAGATGTAGAGGACATGCGTGGTTACGACTATGGTTGCTAGTATGGTTGTAAGTAAGAGGAATGGGGGCAATTTCATGAACTACTATAGCATGATATAATACAGGCCGGTGCACGTGAATGGTGCAAGGAGGCTTGCACGTGAATGTGTGAACTGATGTAGCATGAACTACATTAATGAATGCTACAAAGGTCCACGCCTACAAAAAGGAGACTTTTGTGTAGATAGCTATAGGATGATACTGAATGAGATTATATGAGTGGATGCTCATGTGAGATCGAGATATGCGTCATGAGAATAGTACAAACTGGGTTGAGTTGCTGTGCGACAAGAGGTACATCTTAAGTCGGTGTATGAACTGCTTGGTGATGCTTAACAGGACTGCCAAGGATGTAGGAAAATGTGCAGGTTTGCTAAAACTAGGAATACATGAAGTTGAATGGATAGGACTGGAATGTGAGTTGTTGGAGCTTGGAATGGGAAAGCATATTGATATAAATGAGTTGTTGAAGCTTGTATTGCTGAGTTTGACTAGTATCGAGAGGTGGAGTGTTGAAGTGAGGAATATTTGCCGGAATGTGGAAAGTGATAGTAGGCATGCATGAAATGAATAGTCGGCATGTAGAATGACTCACTTGAATAACTTTGCTGGTAGCATGAGTGGTTGCAACATCCAACGGGCATGATAAATCCAAAATAGACAGTTTGGTGTTGCGGATGTGCGAGCATGCAACCATGGACAAGTAGAAAACTCAGTATAACAGAATGTGAAGTGCCATGATGGATAAATACTAAAATGTATGAAATGGATACTCCTAAAACATGAGTAGACAATACAATATGCACCTAAGGACAAGGTTGTGAAGTGCCATGATGGTTGGAGCATGTGCAAGCTAAAGCGAAGAATTTTAGAACTGAGCTAGCATGCAGTGGATTAAATAGGGTGAATTTTAATTTTTTACCATTTTAGACCTTATTGGACCTATGAAGTCTAAATTGATTTAGATCCCATCTAAATAATATTGAATAAAATCTTTATTTTATTTAATTAATTAATATAAAGGTTTGATTTTGTAATATATAAAGTGTACATGTGTATCAAATACACATATGTGTAAGTGTGCGTGCAACATATAAATGTGTACATGGTATAATGTGGTCGTATATAAGTGTTGTAATTTACAACGCAATAGACACATTGGCTCTTTATATGCACACTACTATCTAAAACAAATTTAATTATAAATACACACACGTGTGTGTGTATAATATTTAAAATTTTGAATATTTATTTTATAATAAAATAATTTATTTTGAATAAGTCCATAATTTCTAAATTCAAAATTCATTTTAAATAACTAATTTATTTAATTAGTAAAATAGTTTAAAAATAGATCTGGATCTATAGATTTAAATTATAAGTGTGTGTGTGTATAAGAAAATTAATTAAAAATGATATGCATGCTCTTACTACTATTAATATCCAATCATTTTTCTCTCTTTCCAAGCAACCTAAAACAGCATCAATTCAAACTTCCAAACCATATCTCTTTACTTGTTCTCCCAATACAAATCATATCACTAAAGATTTAGTTTCAAATGTTCTAATGCTTCACCTTATTCCCATATCCCTAATCCCACTGGATGGATAACCCTTTTTTTATTTTTCTTAGTCTCAAAAAGTCAAGAACACATTACCTCTGATATATATCCATCTTCTAAAATAGCCTCACTCGCTTGTTGATACCTTGATTTATGGCAATACTAATAAAAAACCAAAGCACAACAGAAGAAGTTATTAAAAAAAACCTTGATCTTAATGAGGGTTTGTCTATTAAGGAAGTTGATACATTTCCTAAAATAAGCAAGAGTAGTTCTTCTTCTTTAAGGAGAATAAAGAGAAACTCAAACCAATCCCCCAATAGTATATTTATGTTCTGTAATATAGGTATATGGAATATTAAGGGTGCGCATAAGGATATCAAGCTTCTGCAAGTAAAGCGGCTTATCACAGATAATTGTTTGGGATTAATTGCAATTATGGAAACTAAACTAAATTTGTTCTTAACTGGTAGGGCTGCTTCAACTATAAACCCTCAATGGGTCTTATATCACAACATAGATCGATCTCCTTTTAGTAGGATTATAGTCCTAGCTAATCCTTCTATTTTAAAACTCAAGCCTATCTTATTCCATAGGCAATTCATCCACTTCCATGTTTTACATTTTTCCTCGTCAACATCTTTCTTCATCACCTTTGTGTATGGCGACAATCATCTTTTACCTAGGCAAGTTCTTCTTGATTAGTTGCCTCATTTGAGTAAGGATTCCCATCCATGGATTGTGTTAGATGATTTCATTTATATGTTGAGAGCATCTGATAGAAGTGGAGGTACTCCTCTCTTTCTTGGGGATATTGCTCCTCTTAATGAAGCACTTAACCTTTCTAGCCTTCTTGAACTGCATTTTACTAGTCCAACATTCATTTGGAATAATAAAAGTAGATCAAGTGGTAGGACTATGAGTAGATTTGACTATGTTTTCATTAACTCCCCAACTCTAGCATATGGCCTAATTTAAAATCCCATGTCCATCCTTCTTTGTTGTATGATCATTCCCCCATCATTGTGTCCTGTAGAGATAATGCCATTGGAAAAAAAGCAAAATTTAAAATTTTTAACTCTTGGATTGAAGATCCTGATTTCATTAATTTAGTCGAGATAACTGGTCTAATGTTATTCATGGTAATCAAATGTATATTTTTTAACAGAAGCTAAAAGGATACTAGGAATGCACTAAGGATTTGGGCTAAAGGAAAGTATGGTGATGGTGATGGCTCAACTAAATATTTATCAGAGCAGCTACGGAAGTGCAACTTAAAATGCTGGATCACCCTGGTTCCTCTACCTTCTATAATCAGGAACATAGCTTAACTAATCAATTGTTTGAAGCACTTGCCTTGGAGGTTAACATGAAGAAGCGGAAGTTAAGGAAGTAATGGGACTTGTAGGGTGATAGGAACTCTAAATTCTTTCATGAATCCTTAAGGATTAAGAAATCTCAAAATAATATCTATCAGATTTATGATGAGCAGGGTGATTTGCATGATTCTCCTACTCAAGCTGACAATTTTAAAAACCCGTGTTTTACCTATTGATAGATCATAAATTATTATTATTTAATTCATATGAGGTCGTATGACTCTAAAACTTTTGGAAAATAGCTATTAATGACATTTCTTACCTTTACAATTTTTAGGAAAGAAAAATCGGATCTTGGCTCGAATTCTCGGATTTGCATCGTTTTGCGTGCAAAACTTGGACTTTAAAGGCTTTGGTGAGTAATTTATCATCTCTCACCTTGTTATATATGTATCTATAGGTTTTGGTATGTTTTAAACTCATTTTTAAAGTCAAAACTATGTTTGGGGACTTATATAAAATGAGACCTGAAGTAAAAACAAATTTAAAATGTTTTAAAGTGTTTTAATCATGTTAATTTGATGTATGATTGCATGGATGTGTATTAGGCTATGTTAGATATTTATTATAGGATGATTTGCCATGAATCATTGTATGTTTGCATGTTTGAGTGTTGTTTGATGCATGTGTGGCGTTTGCTTGTATGCTTATATTGTTGAAAATGCTCATCGAAGTGACTTAGAGGTAGAAACCATGAAACCAGACTTCGATAGATAGGCTCGAAGAGGTTAGCAGTTGCATCGATGCATATGAAAGAAACATAGATCGAAGAACAGAGCGGAGTGATGAAATCAGAGCAAAATTGGAGTTTGGAAAAATCACAGCATTTATGTTTGATGCTTAGAGACGACTTGGTGTTCGGTGGTGCTCTGTTCGATGACCAAACAAGTTCTGTTGTTCGATGGTTTCTTGGTGTCTATGGGGTGTTTCCTTAGGGCCAGACCCGGGCTAGAAAATCAATTTGGTGCTTGGAGACAACTTGGTGTCCGGGAGGTGCTTGCTTGGGGCCAGACCCACGTAAGAAAATCGATTTAATGCTTAAGACGAATTGGTGTCCAGGGGGTGTTTACTTGGGGCCTGACCCAAGCAAGATTCACTGTTTGGTTTTCTTGAGCTACTTAGAGACACAGACGGGGCAGCTTGGGGCTTGGCTCAAGTAAATCCAAACAGAAAAATGAAAGTAGGGGATTTTCGTTGTGGCGAGGTGAAACTTCATAATTTCTTTAGGACATGTTCTGATAGTCCAGTGTGTTCCTAGGGAACATTCTAAGGGGGTTCATACTTTATTCGATGTTCGAGTGTAATGTTAGGGCACGATGAGGAGATGACCTTGAAATAGGAGGCAAGGTAATGCTTTGACAAAGTGACTTTAAAACTTTAACGAGATGACACTATAGGTAAAGTTAGATGTCGAGAGATATTCCAAACTATGATGGATCAATGGGTGGATTGTTTTAGTTGAATACTTTGGGTGAGAAGTGCACATGGACTTAGTGATGTCCGAAGAGGCACGTTCAATGGGTGGAGCGGTATGATGGGGCGTAGTGTTCTGATATTGAGTCGTGTGTAAAAAAAGGATATTGGTAACTGTGGATGACGAAAGCGTTTCATGGGCCAAGGGTGCGTTTCATGGGACAAGGGTCTGTGAGAATGCTTACTTGTGTGCCCTGGACCTTGGTGATGGTCTAGCCTGCCTTAGCGATGATAGTACCTTGGTGATGGTACATGAACGAACACTTCCAGTAGCGACGTGATGTGTCGTCGACCTTGGTGATGGTCATAAGAGTTAGTAGTAGTTTAAAGGCATGTTGGTGGTGATGCGAGACCTTAATGATGGTCGAGTGATACGAGACCTTGGTGATGGTTAGGTAACTCGAGACCTTGGTGAGGGAAGGTGCGAAGTGAGACCTTGGTGATGGTGATTCTTAAGTGTGCTTGCTATGGATTGCTCTTATTGCTATTGTTGTTGGTTGGATTGTTTTGTATCTCTTATGGATGTCTTGTGATGTAGGTATTCTGTGTTAGGTACTCCAACACCGATGTTTATACTTAATGTAGCATATCCCTATGATGATGATGATAGTGTAGCATATATGGTGTAATGTGCTAACTTGTTGGATACAGGGACAGGTCAGGTATGGTCCTTTATACCCTATGTCCACATTTACTATACATTATTTTTTATAGTATTTTGAGATGATGTATCACTCACACCAGATTGTTGTCTGACCTGAGGTTTTATGCTTTGCTTCTATTATTCCGAGTACTCTTAAATGAGTAGATTAGGGATAACAGGTCTGGATATCACATGGAGCTGTACGGAGTATGAGCAGTAGGCTACACTTTCATATATCTATACTTGGAGCTTACTATTTCTTATATTTCAATGTGCAGTGCTGTGGAGCTATGTCAGTACTTGTATTATTAGAGACAGTTATAGAGTCTATTTTGGAGATTTGGAATGTAATAAACTCTTTATTTTAGTTCTTGTATAGTCTGTGAACCTGTTGCACTATGATGTTCTTATTTATGGTTCATTTGATTATATGGTTGTCTCGCCTATTTTACATCTATGTTGTTATATTATATTTTATCTATGCGCTGTGATATGTTCTAGATGTTATATATTTAGTCTTCTTTTCTTTTCATCCTTGGCAGCCGTCCTACATTGGTCGGGCACGAAAGGGCGCATAACCTTATGTGTTTTGGGTGCGGGAGGTATAGGGCGGTCGTTACATTTGGTATTAGAGCTTAGGTTGCATAGACGACCTAAGTTGATACTTAGATCCATTAGAGATAAGGAAGGAGATATCGCCTTAGAATGGATCAGTTGATAGATGAGAGAGCGTATTGTTATATATTTTGATTTTCAAGGCTATTTTATAGTATATATTATATAATATATAAGTCTCATGCACACGATTATCATAGATGTAGTTTTCTTTATGAGAGACTGATCATTTTTGTTATAGATCAAGAATGATCCCGCATACAAGAAATACTATGAGGAATTATGCTTCTAAAGTTGAAGGAGGAGCAAGTTATAGGGCTGCCAACCCTGAATTGCAAACATGTTCATCGATATGGTTCAAAACATGGTTCAGAGTGCCAAAGTTGCTCTAGCTACGGCCATTGGTGGTAGTGATCCTGTGTAGGCGCCAAGAGCCGATTTTGCTAAGCTGAACAAGGATTTATTCTACATTAGGAAGAAAAATCATTTCTTGAAAGGAAATCAGCTATTGAGGTGCAAGATTGGTTGAATACCTGGGAGCGCATCTTTGAGGATGTGGAATTAAAGGATGCGATAAAGTAGAAGTTGGCCTCTAGGCATTTCAGGGTCGGGATATGGGATAGTGGAATGCTATGAAGATTGTTAATCCTAAGGACCAATTTACCTAGGAGTAGTTTAAAGCTTGATTCGAGGAGAAGTTCATACCGGCTGCCCAAAAGTCGGTATTGTTTAAGAAGTTTGCTGAGTTGAAATGAGGAGAAAGGACTGTTTCAGAGTATGTGGTGGAATTCAACATGTTTTCAAAGTATGGTTTGTTCTTTATAGATATTACATTAAAGAAGTATGAGAAGTTCATAGCTGGCCTGAATATGTACTTAGGTGAGAGGATGATTGTCCATATTGATGAGACCTTTGAGAGGGCATGGAGAAAGCTTTGAGGGATGTAAGCCTATACCCGAAACCAAAAGCTGAGGTTGTTGTTTCTAAGGGAGAGCACAAGCCACAATTTAGTGGGGGAGGCAAGAGAAAGTGGAACAATAACAATAGGGAAAAGAAGAAACCTCAGGAAGAAGAGGACCAGAAGAATGCTAAGCGGGAGCCGGTGTGCTTTAATTGCAATGAAAGGAGTCACCTTAGTAAGCGCTACAGGGCCCCGAAGAGTAAGAAGAGGAAGTGCTTCATCTGTGATAGGACTGGGCACATAAAGAAAGATTCTCCAAAACCACCGAGGAATAAGCAGGTTGTGTCTGCTTACGTTTGAACGTTGTTCCAGCTTCGTCTAGTGCTCCATCGGCGAAGGAGAAAGGGAAATGCACATTATCGAGGTATGTTTTATGTTTATGATATACCTATAAGTGTTTTATTTGATATCGATGTGTTAGGCCCTTTCATCTAGTGAATTAATGAGCAGGTAAGGTTTTGAGCAGGTTAGGTTTGTGTCCTGACCTAGTAGGCGAACCTATAGTTGTTTCAAACTTGGTGATAGTTCGATCGACATAGCTGTGGTTCATTGAGACTTAGAGTATTGAGTCATGGATGTTTGTTTGCTTGTGATCACTTTGTTTGGGTTTATTGAGTCTGATATCATTTGGGATGGAGTAGCCAAAAGAATACGAGGATATGGTGAATGAAGAGTAGTTGAAGATGACAATTGGGATAGGAGGAGAGTAGAGGATAGAGCTAGACAGTGCACCTAACAGGGTACAGTTATGGTTAGCTTGGCGTGTTCTCTTAGGAATTTCCAAGAGGATTCGTCATCATTCCCATTCTAAGGGAAACATTCGAAGGTAATTAAACTACTGATCTGTAAAGAGATTGAGTTCTATATCGACCTAGGAATAGAGTTCTATCTTCAAGGAGGATAGTACTCGAAGTGCGAGAAGGATAGGAGAAGAAAGTGGAAGACCTATAGAGAAAGAGGGTCCTATGTAGGAGTATATCCAGATGAGGAGTGCCTATAGTATCCGTATAGTGAGCATATGACTATTGGAGATAGGGTGTAGTATCAGGAACCTGGTGGGCTTGTACTAGTGTCCATGGATGATAATTCTCGTCTTTTGGAGGAAGGAAGTACATGATATACTTTAGAGTTATGTAGGTGGTACTAAGGAAATGTACCAGCCTAGGAGTAGTGTTCCTAGGGAAGACAAGACTTAAGTATATTACTAGTTATGATTTTCGACTAGTATGGGAGCTAGAGCCGAAGGTTCGATGGACTAGATTATTTTATACCACTAGAGATTTCCCAATAGGAGAGGGAAGAGATACTAAGAAACTACCAACACTGAAAGTAGGGTATGGTGACATTCGAGTCATACCCGATATGTTGACGAGGAGTGTCGAGTCTATAACTACGGAACCGAGTGGAATGACAGTGAATCGAGTAGAATGGTGTGTGAAGTGGGTTATGTGATCCCAGAGCATGTAATGGGGGCATTGTAAGTAATAGGTACCCTTTGTCCATGATTGGATTCTGGGAAGAGCTTACAAAAGGTGTTATGGAAAGTTGCACCGGATTAGTTGGATGATATCAAGATTGAACCAAAAACTTCGAGACATCATAGGTCGGTTTGTATTGTCAAATGTGATATGAAACCGTCGAGAAGGAATTCAGTGGAGTTAGTGAAGGTTTAGTGGGGTGAAAGTGATAGCGATTGCACATGGAAAACTAAGGAGAGCATAAAGCCTCATATTCAGAGCTCTTTACTTGGTGAGACTTATGTATATTGCATATACTTTCACTTTCGATATCATATAGGGTAGTTTAATATCTTTCATGCTAGAGTAAGCATATATATCATTTACTGCTTGTAACACCCCTAATCTTTAATAACATTATTCAGGATATTTCATTAGATAAATTAAATAGAATAATGTAAATATTAGAGTGATAAGGGATTGAGATTTGAAATTTTATTTAGAGGCCTTGCTTAAATAAACATAGAGAATGAGTTTATGGAAATGGTTTATTAGATAATTAATAAGAGAATAAAACAAGGGCAATATGGGTAATAGTCGCACCCATAATCCCCTTACCCTTAAAATCTCGTTTCCATTTCATTGCACGTTCATTTTTCAGAACTCAAAAATGTAATCAAAGAGAGTTCAAGCCAGCCATAACCTAGGGAAAGAAAAAGGGAAAATCAATTAAAGCTAAGCAATCAAGTAGGGGGAACTAATCAAAGATCAAATCTCAAGTTCCTTATCCAAAGCTAGGTGAATAATAATCAAAACCATCTATATTTTAGGTTCTATAGATCATTTGATTTCTGGTTTAAGTTTATATCCATTATGATGATTTTTGATGATGATATGCTTAAATTTCACGATATGTTATATTCAAACAAGTTTGTTTGATATATGTTTTATTTGATTTTAAGGCTAAAATCGTTTATATTGGATTTCAAATGCCATGAGGATTTAATATGCTATGTAAAACATTATTTTGGAGATAGGTTTAATTTTTATAGTTTTCCAAGCTATGGAAAATTTATTATGAATTTTTGAAGGAAGAAATGAATATTTGGGTTTAAATTTTATTTCAGCTGTTAAATGAAGGAATTTGGGTTAGAAATTTTTATATGTTAGATAACATATTAAAAGTGAATTTCTATGATTTTAGGGGATTTTTCCTAGTTAATTCACTTTGGAAATTAAATTAATTTATTTGGAGGATTTAAACGTTTTAATTGTTTTACTTAAGAGAAGGGCTTCTTTGCTAATTACCTTTATTTAGATCTAAAATGAATGCAGCAGTTTTTGGAAAAGAATTTGAAAAGCTTATGGCAATCAATTAAATTTTTACAAATAAGCAGGTTGGTTAAAAAGCAATTACTTAAAAAGGCAATAAAACAGCTTTTGTACAGAAGTATGGTTTCGCCACTTCCAGTAGTACCTTTCGACCCTATACTTCCACCTCAATCAAGTCGAAACCAATACACAAGGTATCAATGCATTGGTATGTAGTGGATTGGAGAATGGCGGAAGGTATAGAGTCGAAACCATGCTTTCAAAGGGGTCGAGACCCATTTAAATAACTTTCAAAGATGCCACTTGCCTTGTTTTCAAAAGAATGCTTTCGAAAGGGTTTAAAATAGCTTTCAATGAGGTTGCTGCCTTTTTGTTAAAGTGTAGCTTTCGAATGAGTTACCTTGTTTTTAAATCAATGCTTTCGAAAGGGTAGTTTGAACCCAGTCGAAACCATGTTGCCAACCTTATACCTTTCGAATGAATTGAAGTCATCAACTAGTTTGAAAGGTAGCTCTTGTTTTATAAATATAATAAGCCACTTTCCAAAGCTTTCGAAAGAGCTCCAGTAGCCACATAAGGGTTTCGAAGGCAATGGCTTCGAAAGGGGTTTCGAAGCTATCCTTTCAAATGTTTTGCTTAAATGATTTAAGCTTTCGAAAGGATGGTTCCGAAGCCATCAGTTTTCCCCAAACTCTTTTATATGAAGGACAATGGTTTCGAAAGGAGTACTTTCGTTTATATTCACTTTTACCCGAATGATATTTTAAAGATAAACCCAATGGTTTTGAAAGAGGTACTTTCAAATGGTTTTGAAGCAACGCTTTTATGTATAATTTAATACTTTCGAAAGATATGTTTTGAAGTGTTTTGAAAGGCATATGCTTAGTGTTTTGAAAAGAAGATTTGAATGCTTTCGAAAGGGGTTTTTCAATGGTTTCGAAAGTAAAGGTCTAAGGTTTCGAAAGCCTTAGTTTTCAAAACAAAGAACCAAATCTCATTTTAAAGGAAACCACATAGCACTATAAAAGAGCTTTTAAATGGCTTTTAAATTTGGAGTTTTCAAAGAAGCTTTCCTTAATAAAATAATAGGTTAAAAGGATTAACCATGTTTCAAGTGAAAAATGATTTCAAGGATATTAAACCATAAATGTTGGTATTATTTTTGTGTATATGCTTCTTCTATAAATATATTCACCAAGTAATGGACCCATAACTGTATTTTAGGGAGTAAGGGCAGAATAATCAGGTAGGTTGACTCAGTAGTGAATATAAGTTAAGTAACTCTTGAATGAATAGAGTTGCATCCAGGAGGTCAGGTAGACCAGAATATAGGATGCCCAAAGACTAATTAAGAAGTTCTTAGTTTAGACAGGTTCATAGTGAACCCATGAAAACTATGTTTAAAGAGAGTTATCGGCAGGGGCCAACAGGTTTGTAGTGAACCCATGAAAACTATATCTGGATTAAGTTATTGAAAAAAGTCAATAGGTTCATAGTCATCCCATGAAAACTATGATATGAGGGAAGTTTTTGGAGATACCAATAGGTTCAGGGGGAACCCATGAAATAATTAAATGAATTTATTGGCAGGGGCTAATAGGTTCTTAGTGATCCCATGAAAACTATAAAGCTGGACAAATAGTCCATATGCTTTAAAACGGGTTATTAGTCAGCCCATGAAAACTAAATAGGTTAACAGTAACCCTAGAAACTATAACTATGACAGATAGTCAAATAAACGGGGACGGGAAATCCAGAATGATTTACTTGATTGCATATCATCATAATATTTTAAATTGCTTTGTTTTTAACCATTGTGGATCTAGGAGCACAATATATGGTTATTATAAATTTTTGATAAGATACTAGTGAGGAGAAAACCTGTTCCACTAAGCGGCATGGTCTCACTTGATATCTATATGGTTCGTGATGGTAGGTTATTATTCATACCAGGCTTTATGTCTGACTCGAATTTTATGTTTTTCCCTTAACGGGTGCTCAATTAATTTTGATTAGTTTGAGAGTTGAGATTTTCAGGTTCTCCTTAGACGAATAAGCTTCTGAAGACATGTAGGAGGCAAGCTAGCTAATAGGAGATCTTTTCTATTTTGATTCCACTTTGTTTTGATGTAAAGGAAAAGTTGTTTAATTGCCTAGATATATATATACACTCTGATCATCCAAGGAGGCATCTTTGTATGTCGCTTTTGGTGTATGTTGTAATAATTATATTTTCTCTAAACGTGATTTTCGAATCTAGGATTATGTAATGAATTTCAAATGTTTAGAAATGGAATGTGAAAGTTGTTTAATGATTTTAAAATTTTTCCATATCCATGTGTTTCTGTTATATCAATGTATCTAACATTACTGTATTTGGTCGTCGAGGATTAATAATTATGGATGACTACAACATCTGTAGCCATTAATTTTGGGCCTCTAAGTGGGGCATGTTACAAGTTGGTATCAGAGCATTGGTTTTTGGAAACTTAGAAGAAATCTAAGCCTAAAAGATTTTTCAAAACATAATCCAATGAATCAAAATAAGATCGGGATTTGGGTTAATGCTATAGTAAAGTACTTGTATTTGATATATATATATACATATAAGTATGTATACCCCTTTCTCTTAGACCATTCTTCTGTATCTTACTAAGGGCGTATGCAGATTTACGAGGAAGGAAGATATGAAGGCAGGAAACGAAAGAGGAAATCTCGTTGGAGGAAGCACCACAACGAACGGAAATGTTTGACCCACTAGGAGGAACCTGGGTCGACAGGCAAATGCTAATCAAAATGCAGATTCCAATGTAGGAGTTGGAAATCTACCAATAGATATGGGGATGATGTATCCGTTTTTTATCAGTCTGATGAAAGCAGGAGCAGCTGCTGAAGTAGTTGGGAATGTTAGAGAAGCTAATCCCGCTGCTCCAATTGGAAATAACTATGCTAAGTTGAGTAGGGATTACACCAGTCTTGGTGGGAAGCCGTTTCTGGGAATGAAGGATGCCATAGAAGTTGAGAATTGGCTATTGCATTGTGAGAGGGTTTTTGTTGATTTGGGATTGAATGATGAGCAAAAGAGGAGACTAGCCTCTAGACAGTTGCAGGGAGTAATGGTTTATTGGTGGAATAGTGTTACTGCCGAAGTTCCTGAGGAAGAGTTGACCATGGAAGAATTTCGAAGGAGACTCGAGAAGAGGTTTTTGTCTGAAGTTGCTAAGTCAGCATTGTTTAGAAAGTTTATGGATTTGGTGCAGGGAGAGATGTCGGTAACTGAGTATGCTACTAAGTTTGATGAGTTGTCCCGATATGGGTATGCTACCATTGACACCGTCATCAAGAGGAATGAGAAGTTTATTCGGGGATTGAGGCCTGAGATTGCTAGGGCGACCCTACCACATCTCCGTAATCCTTGTAATGTTGTTGTGGAGATGGCAATCCGACATGAGGAAATGATTGCTATTTGTGGGAAGGAAAAGCCAGTTGAAACCCAGGGTTCTCAGGGGAAGAAGAGGAAGTTCTTTAAGAAGAAGGGAACCCAGAAGGGAGAGGTTTTCAAGAAGGCAAAGGCTGATTTAGTTTGTTTCAAGTGTGATAAGAAGGGTCATTATGCACATGAATGTTGGACAGGCAAGGGAAAGAAGGCTGCAGAAAAGAAGAGCGTGAAGTGCTTTGACTGCGACCAAGTTGGGCATTATAAGAATCAGTGTCTGGAACCAGTTCGAACAAGGGAAAAGTTTTTGTTGTTGGACCATCATCTGCTAGGCCAACTGCTGCTGAGAAGGGAAAGACTGTGACGGAAGGTATGCTTTTGATTCAGAGTATACCGGTTAGGGTACTATTTGATACTGGTGCATCACATTCATTTATATCTCAGTGTTTGGTTGATAGGTTATGCTTAGAACCTACATACCTTGTTACTTCCTTAAGTGTTGCGAATCCAATAGGAGGGTATGCAACTTTAGGGATGAGATGTGACCAGTTAGAACTTGATTTGCTAGGTCATAAGTTTGCATGCAGTCTGTATGTTTTTGATTTCGTAGACTTCGGGATCATTTTGGTATGGATTGGTTGGGTAAATGCGATGCTAGAATATTTTACCAGGATAGGGAAATATCGTTGACACACTTTAATAGTCATAACCGAATCATATTCTCAGTGGAGAATTTTGACTGGAGTGTTGTGCTTTCTTAAGTGCTATGGAAGTGGGAGAAGGGTTAAGTCAGGTTCGGATAGCAAGAGAATTTGCAGATGTTTTTGAGCCGGTTATAGGACTACCACCAAAATGAGCTATTGAGTTTCGGATAGATCTTGTGCCTGGAGCTGAACCTGTTAGTAGAACACCTAGATGGATGACACCGAACAAGATGAAGGAATTGAAGGTGCAGCTAGTGGATCTAGAAGGGAGGAATTTTATTAGACCAAGCAATTCACCTTGGGGAACGACCGTAGTGTTCGTAAGAAACTGGATGGGTTGTCAAGAATGTGTATCAACTATCGTAAGTTTAATGAGAAAACAATTACGAATAAGTATCCTTTGTCGAGGATTGGCGATCTATTTGATCAGTTATGTGGAGCCAGAGTATTTTCCCAGTTGGATCTGGCAACAGGTTTCCATCAGTTAAGAGTGGCAGAGGACAATATTCCATTGACAGCATTTAGAACTAGGTATGGTTTGCATGAGTGGTTAGTAATGTCATTCGGGTAAACGAATGCACCTGCTTTTTTCCATAGATTTGATGAACCGATTTTTCCAAGAGTAGTTGGATAGGTTCGTATTAGTGTTTATAGATGACATTTTAGTATACTCTAAGGATGAAAGAGAGCATGAAGATCATCTTAGAGTAGTGCTTGAGACGCTGAGGCAGCATCAATTGAAAGCGAAGTTTTCCAAGTGTCATTTTTGGAAGAAAGAGGTTTAGTTTCTTGGTCACGTGGTTTTAGAAAAAGGCTTGTCAGTCGATCCAGATAAGACCGAAGCTATCAATAACTAGAAGAGACTAAAGATGGTGACTAAGATTAGAAGTTTTCTTGGACTTGCTGGCTATTACCGGAGATTCATTAAGGATTTCTCGCGGATAGCAGCACCATTGACTAAGTTAACCAGGAAGGATGTGAAGTTTGGCTAGTCCGATAAATGTGAGGAAGCATTCCTTAATTTAAAGCATTGTTGACCAATGCACCTGTGTTAGTAGTTACAAACGGAAACCATGGTTTGGTGGTGTATACCGATGCATGTGGGACTGGATTAGGAGCTGTGTTGATGCAGAAGGGTAAAGTCATTGCCTATGCTTCACGACAGCTTAGACCACATGAAGTAAGATATCCTACTCATGATTTGGAATTGGCAGCGGTGATCTTTGCACTGAAAATATGGAGACATTATCTCTTTGGGGAGAGATTTGAGCTGTACACGGATCATAAATCCTTAAGGTATTTATTCCCTCAGAAGGAGTTGAATATGAGATGGCAAAGGTGGCTGGAGTTTTTAGCAGCTTATGATTTTGGTATAAAGTATATGCTTGGGGAAGGAAATAAATTAGCGGATACTCTTAGCAGAAGACATCAGAATGTGGTGTTGGCTATGTTGGTAGAATGGAAAGATTTGGAAGCTTTGACTACTTGTAGTGTGCAGCTAAGATCGACTGCTAATTCTAGTCAGAGCACCGCCATGTTGTCCTGTTTAGAAGTTCGACCATTGTTGATCGAAAGGATTACTTCTAAACAGAGGGAGGATCCAGTATTAGCTGAGAGGATTAGAAGGCTTGAGGTTGGATCTGAGATCGATGATCTAAGAGATTTTAGTCTTGATAAGAGAGGATGGTTGAGAAAGAAGGGACGGTTGTATGTTTCGAATGTTGAGGACTTAAGGAAAGAAGTTCTTAAGAAATGTCATCGATCCAAATTTACGATTCATCCTCGAGGAACCAAAATGTATCAAGACATGAAGAGGAGCTTCTATTGGGAAGGTATGAAGATGGATGTAGGTTTGTGGGTTAGGCAGTGTGTAAATTGTCAATAAGTGAAGGCCGAATATCAAAAGTCGAGTGGGTTGCTTCGACCTTTAGAGATACCAGTTTGGAAATGGGATTCAATATCCATGGATTTTATAGACAGGTTTCCAAAGTCGAATAGAGGAAATGAAAGTATATGGGTCATAGTGGATAGGTTGACCAAGAGTGCGCATTTCATTCCAGTTAAGTCAACCAGAACGGCACCTGTTTTAACTAACTTATTCACGAAGAACATAGTTAGACTACATGGAACTCCTAGTAGTATAGTCAATGATCGAGATGCTTTGTTTACTAGTGAATTCTGCAAGAGTCTACAGGATGTGTTAGGTACCAAGCTTAAGATGAGTACTGTGTATCACCCTCAGACAGATGGGTAGACAGAGAGTCAATAAAGTGCTCGAGGATTTATTGAGAGCTTGTCTATTGGATTTTGGTGGACCTTGGGAAGATCACCTACACTTAGTGGAGTTTTCCTATAATAATAGTTATCACAATAGCATAGGAATGGCACCTTTTGAAGCTTTGTATGGATGTCCATGCAAATCACCAGCATGTTTGTTGGAGACTAGAGACAGATTAGTCTTAGGTCCAGATCTATTCAGAGAGGCAACAAAGAAGATTGAGTTAATCTGAGAAAGGATGAAGGATGCTCAGTCTAGACATAAGAGTTACGTAGATAAGAGGCGTAAAGACATAGAGTTCTCAGTTGGAGATAGGGTTTACATTAAGGTATCATCGATGAAGGGTGTGGTGCGATTCGAAAAATCAGGGAAACTGGCACTGAGATATGTTGGTATGTTCCTAGTTATAGAGAGGATCGAAAAGCTCACATATAGAGTAAAGTTGTCGAGCCGTATGGCAGGTGTCCATAATGTGTTTCATGTGTCTCATCTTCGCAAGTATGTGCATGATCCAGAGACTACATTCCTCCGACAGAGTTGGATGAGTTGATAGTAGAGCCGAATTTGACTTCTGTTAACCAATTAGTTTGGTTTGTAGCAAGAGATGAGAAAAGGTTAAGGAACAAGACAGTTAAGTTGGTGAAAGTTCAGTGGAGCGACAACGAGAAGAACTGTACTTGGGAGACAAAAGACAGGATTAGAGATACTTATCCTGGTCTGCTATGAGGGTATGTTCTATATTTGCTTTATATAGACTTTTGCTAGTCAGGTAGGCTAGTATGGTAGTTAGGAGCGGTTACAGATAATTACTATGTTTATTATTTAGTACTTACTGAATTTCGAGGATGAAATTCTTTAAGGGGGAGCCTGTAACACCCCTAATTTTTAATAACATTATTTAGGAGATTTAATTATATAAATTAAATAGAATAATGTAAATATTAGTGTGATAAGAGGATTGAGATTTGAAAATTTATTTAGAGGCCGTGCTTAAATAAACATAGAGAATGAGTTTATGGAAATGGTTTGTTAGATAATTAATGAGAGAATAAAACAAGGGCTTTATGGGTAATAGCCGCACCCATAATCCCATTACCCTTAAAATCTCGTTTCCATTTCTTTGCACATTCATTTTTCAAAACTCAAAAACGTAAATCAAAGAGAGTTCAAGCTGGCAATAACCTAGGAAAGAAAAAGAGAATAATCAATTAAAGTTAAGCAATCAAGCAAGGGGAATTAATCCAAGATCAAATCTCAAGTTCCTTATCCTAAGCAAGGTGAATAATAATCAAAACCATCTCTATTTTTGGTTTATAGATAATTTTTTTTTGGGTTTAAGTTTAAATCCATTATGTTGATTTTTGATGATGATATGCTTGGATTACATGATATGTTATATTCAAACAAGTTTGTTTGATATATGTTTTATTCGATTTTAAGGCTAAAATCGTTTATATTGGATTTCAAATGCCATGAGGATTTAATATGCTATGCAAAATAATATTTTGGAGATAGGTTTAATTTTTATAATTTTCCAAACCATGGAAAATTTATTATGAATTTTTGAAGGAAGAAATGAATATTTGGGTTTAAATTTTATTTCGGCTATTAAATGAAGGAATTTGGGTCAGAAATTTTTATATGTTAAATAACATATTAAAATTGAATTTTTATGATTTTTGGGGATTTTTCATAAGTAATTTACTATGAAAAGTAAATTAATTTATTTGGAGGATTTAAATGTTTTAGTTGTTTTGCTTAAGGGAAGGACTTCTTTGCTAATTACCTTTATTTAGATCTAAAATGAATGCGGCAATTTTTAGAAAAGAATTTGAAAAGTTTATGGCAACCAATTAAATTTTTACAAATAGGTAGGTTAGTTAAAAACAATTACTCAAAAAGGCAATAAAACAGTTTTTGTACAGAAGTATGATTTCGCCACTTCCAGTAGTACCTTTCGACCCTATACTTCCGCCTTAATCAAGTCGAAACCAATACACAAGGTATCAATGCAATGGTATGTAGTGGATTGGAGAATGGCGGAAGGTATGGAGTTGAAACCATGCTTTCGAAGGGGTCGAAACCCATTTAAATAGCTTTCGAAGATGCCACTTGCCTTGTTTTAAAAGGAATGCTTTCGAAAGGGTTTAAAATGGTTTTCGATGAGGTTGCCACCTTTTTGTAAAAGTGTAGCTTTCGAATGAGTTACCCTGTTTTCAAATCAATGCTTTCGAAAGGGTAGTTTGAACCCAGTTGAAACCATGCTGCCGACTTTATACCTTTCGAATGAATTGAAGTCATCAACTAGTTCGAAAGGTAACTTTTGTTTTATAAATTAATATAATAAGCCACTTCCCAAAGCTTTTGAAAGGGCTCCAGTAGCCACATACGGGTTTCGAAGGAAATGGCTTCGAAAGGGGTTTCAAAGCTATCCTTTCAAATGTTTTTCTTAAATGATTTAAGCTTTCGAAAGGATGGTTCCGAAGCCATCAGTTTTCCCCAAACTCTTTTATATGAAGGAAAATGGTTTCGAAAGGAGTACTTTCATTTATATTCACTTTTACCCGAATGATATTTTAAAGATAAACCCAATGGTTTCACAAGAGGTACTTTCAAATGATTTTGAAGCAATGCTTCAATGTATACTTTAATACTTTCGAAAGACATGTTTTGAAAAGAAGATTTGGATGCTTTCGAAAGGGGTTTTTCAATGGTTTCGAAGGTAAAGGTCTAAGGTTTCGAAAGCCTTAGTTTTCAAAACAAAGAACCCAATCTCATTTTTAAAGGAAAACCCATGGCACTATAAAAGATCTTTTAAATGGCTTTTAAATTAGAGTTTTCAAAGAAGCTTTCCTTGATAAAATAATAGGTTAAAGGATTAACCATGTTTCCAGTGGAAAATGATTTCAGGGATATTAAACCATAAATGTTGGTATTATTTTTGTGTATATGCTTCTTCTATAAATATATTCACTAAGTAATGGACCCATAACTGTATTTTAGGGAGTAAGGGCGGAATAACCAGGTAGGTTGGCCCAGTAGTGAATATAAGTTAAGTGACTCCTAATTGAATAGAGTTGCATCCAAGAGGTCAGGTAGACAAGAATATTGGATGCCCAAAGACTA
Organism: Allium fistulosum; assembly: GCA_030737815.1. Taxonomy (NCBI): domain Eukaryota; kingdom Viridiplantae; phylum Streptophyta; class Magnoliopsida; order Asparagales; family Amaryllidaceae; genus Allium; species Allium fistulosum. Next base: position 161,269,234 of record CM060905.1, read on the forward strand.
ATTAAGAAGTTATCAGTTTAGACAGGTTCATAGTGAACCCATGAAAACTATGTTTAAAGAGCGTTATTGGCAAAGGGCAACAGGTTTATGGTGAACTCATGAAAACTATATCTGGATTAAGTTATTGACAGAAGTCAATAGGTTCATAGTCAACCCATGAAAACTATGATATGAGGGAAGTTTTTGGAGATACCAATATGTTCAGAGGAACCCATGAAACGATTAAATAAAGTTATTGATAGTGGCCAATTGGTTCTTAGTGATCCCATGAAAACTATGAAACTGGACAGATAGTCCATAAGCTTTAAAATAGGTTATTAGTTAGCACATGAAAACTAATAGGTTAACAGTAACCCTAGAAACTATAATTATGAAAGATAGTCAAATGAACGGGGATGGGAAATCCAGAATGATTTACTTGTTTGCATATCATCATAATATTTTAAATTGCTATGTTTTTAACGGTTGTGGATCTAGGAGCAAAATATATGGTTATTATAAGTTTTTATAAGATACTAGTGAAGGGAAACCCGTTCTGCTAAGCGGTATGGTCTCACTAGATATCCAAATGGTTCGAGATGGTAGGTTATTATTCATATTAGGATTTATGTCTGACTCAAAGTTTATGTTTTCACCTTAAACTCTCGAGTGCTCTATTAATTTTAAGTAGTTTGAGAGTTGAGGTTTTCAGGTTCTCCATAGATGAATAAGATTTCGAAGACGTGCAAGAGACAAGCAAGCTAATTGGAGATCTTTTCTATTTTGATTCCGCTGTGTTTTGATGTAAAGGCAAAGTTGTTTAATTGCCTAGGTATATATACTCTAATCATCCAAGGGGGCATCTTTATATGTCGCTCTTGGCGTATGTTGTAATAATTATATTTTCTCTAAATGTGGTTCTCAAATCTACGATTATGTAATGAATTTGAAATGTTTTGAAATGGAATGTGAAAGTTGTTTAATGATTTTAAAAATTTTTCATATCCATGTGTTTCTGTTATATCAATGTATCTAACATTCACATATTTGGTCGCCGAGGATTAATAACTATGGATGACTGTAGCATCCATAGCCGTTAGTTTTGGGCCTCCAAGTGGGGGATGTTGCACTGCATTTGTGTGCATGTTTGATGTTTGATATGGTTGCTAATGGAAGATAGGCATGTGGGGTAGCTATGTTTGACTTTGCCTTATTTGTGTTGGAATTTTAGGGGCGAAATTCCTAATGGAGGGAGAGTGTAACGACCCATGTTTTATGTATCGGATGATTGTAAAATATTGTACGAGGCTGTATGACTCTATAACTTTGACAAATGCCTACTAATGACATTACCAATCTATAGAATTTTTTTGGACGATTTTATCTCTAAAAAATTGTTTTGGCTATAACTTTTGATAGGGGCCGAATTAGCGTCCGAGATCACTTTCATTGAAAAGATACAATGGTTTCCTTTTCTGTAGAGCGGTCATAATAGTGATTTGGACTTTCTTGTTAGGATATATAGCTGTTTGAAGATTGGTTCTAGTTAGTGCTAGGCGTGTTCGAGGTTTGGTGAGGAGTGGCCTTGGTTCGACATGCTCAGTTCGGTAAGGAAGACCGGACAGGGATTTCTATCTAGTAGGTGCTTGGTTCGATGGTTGTTGGTTCGGCGATGTTGGTTCAAAGGGTGGTCTAGAGCTTCTTGGGGGGTGTGCCTGGGGGGTTTTTGCCTATAAGTAGGTGAGCCATCTTACCTCAAATCATTTTTTTACAACCACTTCCCATTCAAGCCTCAACCTCCATTATTCCACTCTTCACCCAAACTCTTTTCTCATCCAAATCTTGTCCAAATCATAGATAAGCAAGGGGATTCATTAAAGAGCTTCAAATCTACGTCTTTGGGAAAGAAAAACCAGATCTTGACTGGAATTCGCGGATTTGCATCGTTTTGCATGAAAAACATGGACTTTAGAGGCTTTGGTGAGTAATTTATCATCTCTCACAATATTATATATGTATCTATAGGTTTTGGCATGTTTTAAACTCAATTTTAAAGCCAAAATTACGTTTTGAGACTATTCCAAAGTGAAACCTGAAGTAAAATTAATAAAAATGTTTTAAAATTTTATAATCATGTTACTTCGATGTATGATTGCATTGATGTGTGTTAGGCTATGTTAGAGAAATATTATATGATGATTTGCCATGAATCGTTGTATGTTTGCATGTTTGAGTGTTATTTGGTGCATGTGTGGTGTTTGCATGTTTGAGTGTTATTTGGTGCATGTGTGGTGTTTGCTTGTATGCTTGTATGGTTGAAAACTCTCATTGAAGCGACTTAGAGGTAGAAACCATGAAACCGAACTTTGATGGATAGGCTTGAAGAGGTTAGGAGTTGCATCGATGCATATGGAAGACACACGGGTCGAAGAATGGGGCTATGAAATAAGAGAAAAATTGGAGTTTGGAAAAATCATAGCATTTTTATTCGATGCTTGGTGACGACTTGGTGTTTGATGTTGGTCTGCTTGTGGTCGTCTTGGTGTTTGATGGTGCTCTTTTCGGTGACCAAACAAGTTCTGTTGTTCGGTGTTTGCTTGGTGTTAGGGGGGTGTTTGCTTGAGGCCAAACCCGGGCAAGAAAATCGGTTCGGTGCTAGGAGACGACTTGGTGTCCGGGGGGTGTTTGCTTGGGGCCAGACCCGGGCAAGAAAATTGGTTCGGTGCTTGGAGAAGACATGTTTTCCGTGGGGTGTTTATTTAGGGCCGGTCCCGAGCAAGATTCTCTATCCAGTTTTCTTAAGCTGCTAGGAGTCACGGAAGGGGTTGCTTGGGACTTGGCTTGGGTATAGCCGAACAGAAAATGAAAGTTGGGGATTTTCTATAAAATACCACCTCTATACCCATATTACACCAAAGTATTAATGAACAATACTATCGAGTAACATAGAGAATGAGGCGATGTGGGTGAAGCACACATGAATATTCCCATAGACTCACACTAAATATATCTCATAAAATAAAAACTGCTCATCTCGACATAGAAAGTCTCAGTACAAAGGAATAAACACATGTGGTGCTTGAGGATAGAACAATACACAATATGAAATGAATCACAGAGAACATAGAGTCATTAATGCAGCTATAAAAATATAATGCATCACATAAGTCTGAGTGGGATGCAAAAAGTCAAATTCCCACTAAATCTCGATTATATACAACCTAAATGCAATACTTCTAATCCTATGTCATATACATACACGAGTCCATGTTATAATATACAATGCAACTAATATTCTATCCTCCAACTAAGCCCAATAAGCAAATCTGGTATCATCGTCTGAAATGTCTTGGACGGACCCAAGTATTATATAAATAATAAACAGGTTAGATTATGTCGAGATTCAGTGCTAAGAATATAACAATATCTGAATGAATTACATACTTAACATAATAAGAAATTCAATCATCAAAGGAATACTCAAACATCCACGACACATCTAACAATATTCATAACTCATCAAACATCGAAACATCCATCAAACATCAAAACATCCATCAAATATCCATCGCACACATTGCACACCTCACACATCGCACATCGCACACATTATACATAGCAAACAAGACACCACAAACATCAAATATTCATATTTATTTAGCAGTATTAAATTTATTCATTTTATTCTTCATTTTTAATCTCATTACAGCCACTGTTATTATATATGTTGTTTTAATGTTACTGCCAAAAGCCGAGTCTACACCTGAGCCTCGATGCTTCTCAGTCGCAAAGGGAGACCCAACTAGTAATATTTTGGTGAGCATCCTCACCAGTCTTTAGCTGCACAATACATCGCACATCGCTTCCTCATTTCCTTACCTCCTCATTCCTCACTCCCATCGTCAACCTTCTTGCTCATTTTGAATTCGTCCTATTAGCCCGTGTAGTAGACTGTGACCATGCAACGAGGGGGCCACGTCACCGCAACCATCAGGGAGCGACCCCATGGTCTGTTACGTTAGGATAGGGCTAGCAGAATACTTCTGGCAATTACATCCTAGTCGGGACTTCGTACTTCTCATTCCACTCAAAAGCGAAGATAATTATATTCCCGCTTTAAAATAAATAAGTAATAATATAATTTACCTCACACGTCAAGTTAGAAATCCAAATAACATCGATCAATATAGGTGTATAATATAGAATAATCCATTGCCATCCAAATATCAATACTCAGTCCCCAATGAATTATTCGATATTATACTTATGTTGAGTAAATAAATACACCCGACATGGACATCTCATAGCGCCCAGTGAAATATATTTATATACACAGCACCGTCAATTAATCAATATTAAACAAATTTCTACTTCGCTTATTAATCAGTCTTGTTTAAATCGCTTTTCTATTCATTATTCTTTACTTTTATTATTTAACAATTCAACACAACAGGTAATTATAACTTCATCTCGTTCGTATCAAGCAATCAACAATCATCCATTCACACATCAATATACTACTCAATTAATATTCAACGAGATGAAGGGTTTATTTAAATATATTTTACTCCATTATCTTCCTATTATAAAAATACTTCGATTTAATTTAACATCAAAATTCTCTTTTATTTATTCCTTCTCTTTTTAATATAAGAATTATTGATTCGCTCATTTAATTTCAAATCCGTATTTCAAAATAATTTATTTGGTTTCAAAGAAACCTTCATTCAAACTCATCAATAAATTTTAAAACCATAAAAATACTTTCTTTCCAGTTTAATGTTATTAAAATCTTCAAAACAATAGAGTATTCTCATTCCATAAATGTTTTTGAACACAAATTTATAATTTCAAAATCATCATTTAAATTCCTCATTTATTTTCAAACATCTTTAAAACTGACGTTATTGATAAATAATCAATAATACTAGAATTCTACTTCATATAATTTATTCTCAATATACTTCGATATTTAATCAAAAATATAAATATATTTCTTCCAAAATTCACTTCACGCTTTATAGCAAGTACTACTTTTCATTCAATGAATAAAGTAATTTGCTTTCATCTAAGAATTACTTCAAAATATCATTTTATAGCTTTCCATCACTTAATTCAAATTATTCATCATTTTATTAATATAGATTTCAACTTCATTTCATAAATAACCTCTAATATTTTTATAATCATCAGTAAATGAAATTTGATCTTTAAAATTTCTTTATTTTACCAAAACCTCAAAATTCATCCTTATCCAAACATCATTTCATAAACTCTACCTTTATTGTTATAATCAAAAGTTGATAAACATAGTTACAAGTATTCAAAATTCATTTAATTAAATAAATTTCAAACTCATCATCCATTAAATAAATGTTAATTCACATAATCTTTTATAAATATAAGAAATCATTCCAGAATTTGCTAATATTCTTAGAATAATTTATTTCTTTTTAATTTATTTCTTCTTTTTCAAACAATTTCAAAATTCCACTCAGTAATTTGCAAACATCAAATTACTAACAATCATTAGAAATCATCAATCCGACATCAATCATCGCAACCTTAAATAAATCATTATACATAACATCATTACGACTAATTCAAATAACATCAACCATTAGCAATCATCAAACAATCAAAATTTTCATCTACTCAACCAATCACATCCAATAATCCATCCAAAATTAATCGGGCCAGTATATAGGTAAATAAGCATTAATTAAAATAAAGAAATAGATATAGTTGTGAGTGAGAAAAACTCACCAAAATTCCAAGTGCGAATGACCACAACTAACTCATTGTCCTTCATTGTCGCGCATTACTATCACTATCGTCCACAGCCACATCTCCAACCAAGCTCGCCACTATAGCCATTCGCAAACTCCAAAATTATCACCACTCAATTCAACTCCCGATAGTCCAAGCTTGCCTCACTCCAACTCCTAAAAGTCGTTGCCCCAATCTTGGTTACACAACCTTTCCATCATGAGCCTACCAATACTACTGCAAACACTCACGTCGCGCCTCACCACGCGTAGCCCACCCTCGCAACCGCCTACACCCACCATCGTCGCCCTCTAAGTTGCTCACCATCCAACTATCCATTGCGATTTCCATAGTCAATCGTGCCGTCGACCTTACCCCCAACTGCCCTAGTCGATGCGGTCTTCATCCCTAGCACCGATGTCATCGTCGATTTCGCCAAGCCCGCTTGCGTGTTCGATTTCATTTTTTTCTTCATACGACGAAAAAAAAATTGGAATGAGGGAGCCAGGGCAAAATTGTATTAAGAGTTCGGGTTTTGGTTTTGGGACACAGGCTAGACGATTTGAGAAAGGAAAAGAGATGTTTAGAATAGGAAAGAGGGTATGGGTTTGGACTTGCTTAGTTTGGGCTAAACCATTAATTCACATTTTACCCATTTATTCTAATCCTCTCTTCATTTAAATTGTAATTAAATTTCCATTCTATTTAATTCAAGTTTACTTTACTCTACAAATTATATTTTAATAATCACTCAATTTTATTCAATACAATGCCCGCTTATTTTTATTTAATCATTCATCATTCTATTACCAAAAAAAATTAATTTATTCCAAATGGATTTAAAATTACTTACACTTCTAAATATTTCATATTCAAGTTAAATAATGTATTCGATTTCAATAAATCGCTCAAAAAGAATTTATTAGTCTAATTTAATTTATTACAACAAAACCTCATATTAAATAGAATTTAATTAACTAACAATTTATTTTCAAATTATTAATCGTGGAAAATAGGCACAAGGACAAACTTTGAAAAAAAATTAAACTGAAGGATAACAAGTTTCATTTTTGGACTGAAGGACAAACTTTGAAAAAAAATATGCTGAAGGACAATGCTAATTATAACTAACATTTTATATAGTGTAAAACTGAATATAGTGCTAGTTCTAACTAGCATTTTGTATAGTGTAAAAACTAAATATAATGCTAGTTATAACTAGCATTGTCCTTCAGCCTAGTTTTTTTTCAAAGTTTGTCCTTCGGCCCAAAAATGAAACTTCCTGCAGCCTAATTTTTTTTCAATATTTGTCCTTCTCCCTAATTCCCTCTTATTAATCATCAGAACCGAAATATACAACTCAACCCTGAACTTTCCTTGTATTCGTCGCTCTTCTATCAAACTCAACTGATCGCTTCTCTATGTGGCTCTTTACACATCAACCCATATTATTGTATGCTACTACTTTAAATAGAATTAATTAACGACTTTCTATTCTTCACATACAACTAATTTTGTGAATATTTATCTAAGTGTTCGATTTTACGAAAATTTTTGGCAGAATCTCCTTTGTACGGAGAGCGTTCCAAAAAATCAACACGCTATAATTACAAAAATATACATCTCTGAAGAGGCATCCTAACAGGGGCATCCGAAACACGGGAAACAATATAATATCACATCATATATTCGTATACCGTAAAACCATTCCTTTATTTAGCTTTTTTAAACTTGTTTATTGTTAAGCAAGCAAAAGTATACCATCGTCACCAAATTTTCCAAGCATGCTTCATGTGTACCTATCTCAACTTAAATTTGAACATTAGAGTAAGATATGATAAGAATGTATGGTTTTAATATGTTGATAACATGCATTTTATTTAGAGCCCCACTTGACAAGATTTTGAAGAATAACAATCATCATTTTAGATAAGAATTTTAAAATGAAGTTATGCCATTTTGTATTAGTATTCATAAGTTATTCTTGGATCACCGAAACATCAAATATATAAAGAGGTATGCGTTAATTCACAAAACGTTAAAAATCTGAAGTGGATAATTAGGTGCAAGCCCATTTACATAAACCATGTTTTTAGTCAAGAAACTTTAATATTTTGAGAAACATTTCAATTAAAAGTTGTTTCTTATATCTTAAGTTTTCCGAAATGGGAAAAATCATCGAAAATAGACAAATGGGTCAAAAGTTACGAGCAAAATGGTTCAACTCAAGTTTGAACAATTTACATTTCGGGATAGCGAATGCCGTTTACATTAATTCATGTTTAAGCCTTCACAAACTTCAAAATTTTATAAAGAGTAGAACAAAAAAGTTGTTACTCTTGCCATTGTCTAATTAATGAAAAAAGAATCAACAAAATCGGATCACAACATCACTAGTTATGGCTATCTTAGTAAAAAAAACTATAACCACTTTTCTTTATATTTTGTTTTCTTTTCATCTTCAACTATACACCACACTGTTTCAAAAATTTCCAAGACTTCAAAATCACTTTCTTTTAAACATATTTCAAATGATTGTAATACCCGTTTTAATCAAAATCATGCTTTCAAAAATATCTTCGCTTCCAAACACTTTTTATTCCAAAAGAAATTTCTAAAACATCTTTACCTTATTCGCTTTCAATTCGAATTTCATTTTTACCTTGTAGTATTTTATATATTAGTTTCACTTCAAAACTACTTATCGAAAATCATTAAATTTACAATTCTTTTTTGAAAATATTTTATTTCTTCTAAATATATCCCACCATTCCAAAATTTTCAAATATTTTTCAATCGTCTTCTAAACTTTCATTGAATCTTTTGAAAATAGCACTTATCTTGTTTAATCATAAATCCATTTCAAAATATTTTATTACCATCAAAATCTAATAATTATTATTCTTCGCAACCATATCATAAACAACTTCACATCACATATTGGTATTACAAACATCATACAATATAGCAGTCATTCAATCGCAAAACATCACAACAATACTAATTTCAAATTCAAATATATTTATTAATCTTAGGACAAAGCCACGACATGAATTTCTAGTGATTTACTTCGCCAATTGGCTGCAGTATTGATCATGTTATCAACATTGTCTTGCCATAGACTACAGCTGTCCACTAACGCTCGATAGTTGTAATTATCACATCAAACATCTAAATATAGAAGAAATCCATTTTTATTGCTTTTCAAAATAATTTGTTACCTCATTATAATAATACTTACTCATATGTACTCAAGTCAAAATAATATATAAAACTTCAAAACATTATAAAATTTTCATATCTCATCTTTTCTAAATCATCATCTCAAAAGAATATTCCTCTTATCAAAATATATATATATATATATACACACACATATATTCTTTTCAAAACTCAACTCAAATACTTTTTTTTACATATCGCTTTCCATCCAAAAATCTTTTATAAAATATAGCTCAATATGTTTTTCTCAAAATTTCATTTCCTCTTTGAAACATCTTTCTCAAAATATACTTATACTTTTCCTCAAATTATATATTTCTAGCAAAATAATAACTCTTCATTCATCAAAACACTTTGCTTGCTTCAAAATATTATACATATCACTCTAATCTATTCAAAATAATTAATTTATCTTCCTCAAAAAATTATTTCAAATATTGTTTTTAATATAACTCAAAAGATATTCTCCTCTTCCAAATAATTCATCTCTCTACAAAATAATTTATCACTCTTTAAAATCTTGTGCCCATAAGTCATGTTCCAGTGTTTAGGAATCCCTATCAAAAATGTTGGTCAGACGCATCGACCAGAATTCTTAAACACTCAAAAGACAGATAAACACGAAGTTTCTTCAAAAATTCTTTTATAAAAACATTTTCTAACTTCCAATAAAACATCCCTCCAAATCATTTATATACTATTCCCAAAAGATTTTAAATTAATATATATGTTTGCTTATATCAAAAGTTTTATAAATAAACGATCAAGTACAATAAAAAATACTCGACTAAAAAAATCCTAAACATCATTAATAATCTATTTATAATAATAAATAAGCAGGCTTTCATCTTTATTTTAATTCCATTTTAATTTTATAAAAACATACTACTTTATTTTATATGAAAATAATTATCATTATCTCTTGTGGTAACTTCGCAATTGAAGACACCTTCGGGTTCAAATCATCAAAACCCATATGGGATACAAGCTTGAGTGATTGCTTCTTCAGAATACCACACTCAAGATGAATCCCTCAAATTAAACATCATAAATCAATATAACCATGCATAGAAATCAAAACATCAATCATCCAATCAAAACTATCAAAATACTTGGTGGAAAGCAATTTACATACTTCCGCTGTGTCGCTCTGATCACTATTTGATCTTCTCACTCACCTTTCCTCGTCATAATTTAAAATGGTGAGGTATTCAATACAAAATTTGAATTAGAGTCTTTTGCAGCTTCTCTAACTAAATAGCTTCGTTCTCACTTCAGAGCCACATAGAGTTCTAACATTCGCCTTCAATACCAAAAATATTGGCCAGATCTACTACTTCTACCTCTTTAACCTTAAGTTATTCCTCTACAGCTCGTACAAAGATTTATACTTGGCAAAAGGTAGAAAATAAATTATATAATAAGAAAAATACAATTACGTTCCCAGATGATTACCCCCATAATCATCGTATACTCCTACTATCAATTAAATTTAAAGCATAATCTACCGCACACACATGGGGACAGGGACTCTAAGTCTCATCTAAGGCTAGGACTCGTGTCTCTAATACTCTGTATTATTCTAAACCTGCTTTGATATCAACAATGTAACACCCCGTCTCTATACCCATATTACCCAAAAGTATTAATGAATAATATTGTCGAGTAACATGAAAAATGAGGCGATGCGGGTGAAGCACATGTGAACATTCACCTAGACTAACACTGAATACGTCTCATACTATAAAAACTGCTCATCTCGACGTAGACAGTCTCAATACAAAGCAATAAACACGTGTGGTGCCCGAGGATAGAATAATACACAATATAAAATGAATCACAGAGAACAAGGAGTCATCAACGCAATGATAAAAATATAATACATCACATAAGTCTGAGTGGGTACAAAAAGTCAAATTCCCACTAAATCTCAATTGCATACAAGCTAAATGCAATACATCTAATCCAATGTCATATACATACACGAGAACGTGTTATAATATACAATACAACTTATATTCTCTCCTCCAACTAAGCCCAATAAGCAAATTTGATATCATCGTTCCTGAACCTGAAATGTCTCAGACTAACCCGAGTATTATATAAATAATACACGGGCCAGACTTTGTCCAGATTCAACGATGAGAATATAATAATATCTTAAGGAATGATATACTTAACATAATAAGAAATCCAATCATCAAAGGAATAATCAAACATCCACAACATATCCAACAATATTCATAACTCATCAAACATCGAAACATCCATCAAACACCGAAACATCTATCATCCATCAAACACCCATCACACACATTGCAAACATTGCACACCTCACATATCGCACATCACACATCATACATTGCAAACAGCATGCCACAAACATCAAATATTCATATTTATTTAGCAGTATCAAATTTATTCATTTTATTCTTCAGTTTTAATCTATTTACTGCTATTGTTACTATATGTGTTGTTTTAATGCTACTGTCAGAAGACAAGTCTACAGCCGAGCCTTAATGCTTCTCAAGTGCAAAAGGAGACCCAACTTGTAATATTTTTGTGAGCGCCTCACCGGTCTTTAGCCACACAATACATCGCACATCGCTTTCTCGTTTCCTTGTCTCCTCGCTACTCACTCCCATCGTCAACCTCCTCCCTCATTCTAAATTCATCCCATTAGCCCGTGCAGTAGACAGTGACATGCGACAAGGGGGCCATGTTGCCGCAACCATCAGGGAGTGACCCCATGGTCGATCAAGCTAGGATGAGGCTAGCAGAATACTTCTGGCAGTCACATCCTCGTTAGGACTTTGTACTCCTCGTTCCACTGAAAAGCGGAGATAATCAGATTCCCGCTTTAAAATAAAATAAGTAATAATATAATTTACCTCACACGTTAAGTCAGAAATCCAAATAACATCGACCAATATAGGTGTATAATATAGAATAATCCATCACCATCCAAATATCAAATACTTAGTCCCCAATGAATTATTCGACATTATACTTATGTTTAGTAAATAAATACACCCTGCAAGATGTCCCATAGCGGCCCGTGAAATATATTTATATACACAACACCCTCAATTAATCAACATTAAACAAATTTCAGCTTGGCTTATTAAATCACTCTCGCTTAAATTGCTTTTCTATTAGTTATTGTTTACTTTTATTATTTAATAAGTCAACACAACAGGAAATTATAACTTCATTTCATTCATATCAAGCAATCAATAATCATCCATTCACACATCAATATACTACTCAACTAATATTTAACAAGATGAAGGGTTTATTTAAATATATTTCACTTCATTCTCTTCCTATTATAAAAATACTTCAATTTAATTTAACATCAAAATTCTCTTTTATTCATTCCTTCTCTTTTAATATAAGAATTATTGATTCCCTCATTTAATTTCAATTCCATATTTCAAAATAATTTATTTAGTTTCAAACTAACCTTCATTCAGACTCGTCAATAAATTTCAAAACCTCAAAAATACTTTCTCTTCAAATTTCCAGTTTAATGTTATTAAAGTATTTCAAATCAATAGAGTATTCTCATTTCGTAAATGTTTTCGAACTCAAATTTAAAATTTCAAAATTATCATTTAAATTCCTCAGTTATATTAAAACATCTTTAAAATTGACGTTATTGATAAATAATCAATAATACTAGAATTCTACTTCATATAATTTATTCTCAATATACTTCGATAGTTAATCACAAACATAAATATGTTTCTTCCAAAATTCATTTCACATTTTGTAGCAAGTACTACTTTTCATTCAATGAATAAAATAATTTTCTTTCATCTAACAATTACTTCAAAATATTATTTTATATCTTTCTATCATTTAGTTCAAATTATTCATCATTTTATTAATATACATTTCTACTTTATTTCATAAATAACCTCTAAATATTTTTATAATCATCAGTAAATGAAATTTAATCTTCAAAATTTCTTTATTTTAACAAAACCTCAAAATTCATCCTTTTCCAAACATCATTTCATAAATACTCTACCTTTATTTTATAATCAATAGAAGATAAACATAGTTATAAATATTCAAATTCATTTAATTAATAAATTTCAAACTCGTCATTCATCAAATAAATGTTAATCCATGGAATCTTTTATTAAAGATAAGGAATCATTCCAGAATTTGCCAATATTCTCAAAATAATTTATTTCTTTTTAATTTATTTTCTTCTTTTTCAAACAATTCCAAAATTCCACTCAATTATTTGCAAACATCAAATTACTAACAGTCATCAGAAATCATTAATCCAACATCAATCATCACAACATTAAATAAATTATTATATATAACATCGTTACGTCTAATTCAAGAAACATCAACCATCAACAATCATCAAATAATCAAACTTATCACTTACTCAACGAATCACATCCAGTAATCCATCGAATAATTAATCGGGTTAATATATAAGCGAATACGCATTAATTAAAAAAAGTAGACATAGTTGTGAGTGAGAAAAACTCAACAAATTCCAAGCGAGAGTGTCCGCAACTAACTCGTTGTCCTTCATCATGACGCACTACTATCTCCTTCGTCCACAACCATGTCTCCAAGTAAACTCACCACCATAGCTATCCACAAACTCCAAAATTATCTCCATTCAACTCAAATCCTAGTAATCCAAGCTCGCCTCACTCAAAACTTTTACTCTTTGAATTAAATTTCATTAATTACCCAATTTTTTTCAATAAAATGCTCTCTTATTTTTATTTAATCATTCATCATTCTATTACAATATATATATAATTATCTTTCATTACTTACCCAATTTTATTCAATAAAATGCTCTCTTATTTTTATTTAATCATTCATCATTTTATTACAATATATATATATATATAATTATTCCAAATGTATTTAAAATTACTTACACTTCAAAATATTTCATATTCAATTTAAACAATATGTTCAATTTTAATAAATCGCTCAAAAAGAATTTATTAGTTTAATTTAATTTATTACAACAAAATCTCTTAAATAGAATTTAATTCACTAATGATTTATTTTCAAGTTATCAATCTTTAAAAATCGAATTCGAACTCTTTTATTCTAATCAAATCTATTTATTTATATGGTGTAGAAAGCCGAGCTGTTACATTTTCTTCGTGGCGAGGTGAAACTTCAGGATTTCTTCGGGACTTGTTTCGAAGGGCAATGTTAGCATTCCAAGAGGGATTTTCTAGAAGGTAAAAAGTAGCCTCAAACTTCACACCCTAAAATGACTAAAACAAGGGAGATGCACCAGGGTTATGTTGTTCACTACCATTAGGGGTATGATCATCACCCGTATCTAGATCGATATTTATGGATTATGTATGTTTGGTCCACGAAAACGGTTTATCAATTTGGCAGCCGTGGTGATGATCATATTCAGTACTATCCAAGATGGGGTAGGCTGGTTCTATGTTGATGGAGGTGCAATGTTGGTAGCCTTGGTACATTTTATCTAGAGGTGTACTGTATAGAAGGTTGTCCCGTACCTTGTTATTGTATTGAATCAATTTTCCAATTCGTACCTTACGGACTTAGTTGTATACTAAATATAATGTTGAATGTAATTATGTAATCATTCCAGGTATGTTAACTATTTACTTTAAACCCTAGACATTATTATAATATCACTAGATTTTCTAATAAAAATGTTTTGATTATCATAAGGTAAAAACCGATCCATGTTTATATGCGGCGTGATCTTATAAGATAACTTTATTTTTGAAAGGTTTCATAACATTAAAATTCCATATGATTTGAGTTTCTCATGTTGGTTTACCAAACTGATCCGGGTGTTATTTTCTTATAATGCTCAGGTTAGACTCGAGTCCATTTTCAGATTTAGCTATGGATGCTCAGAAGCTTCAAGGGACAAGTTGGATGCCCCTAAGACCTATTCACATATTTTATTTTCCACTGCATTTCTTGTTTTGTATTTATCAGCATTTGTGAGGACAGGCTGTTATAACTGTTCAGGCTGATGATAGGTTAGATTGCTATGATTGATGTATGTATATTATAGTTTTCTTTTGTAAAGATCATGTGTATATTATATATTACTCATCACGATGTGAGATTCTGCTCTGTCTTTTATTTTCTTTCACCTCAACAATCTGTCTTTTCGGCACTCGGATGTTCGGCATGTGAATACCAGGATGTGTTAGTGTCGACTTTTGAGGGTCAAAAAGTCTAGTCGTTACAACCTTTATAGATTCCTATACTAAATTATTAGGTAAGCCCGATCCCCATGTTCCAGACTGTAGTGTTATGACTTCTATCCATCTGCCTATGTTGAATTCCCAAGATATTGTCAATATATCGGCTCAAGTTACTGATGCTGAGATTAAGCATGCAATTTTCAGTATGAATAAAGAATCTTATGAAGGACTATGGTTTCAATGATTGATTCTACATTCACCACTAGAGTATAATTTCATTTGACCTCCTTAGGCCTATGCATAAGTTTTTCTATCACGGTAAGATGTTAAAGGGCATCAATGCAACTAATTTTGCTCTCATTCCTAAAACTAAAGATGTCAACTCTATTGTGAACTTTAGGCCAATAGCTTGCTGCAGTATAATACATAAATGTATTTCTAAGGTCATAGCTTAAAGATTGAAGTTGATACTCACTTCCTTAATTTCCTCTAATCGGTCTACTTTTCTGCCTAAGTGGAGTATATTGGATAACGTTTTGATGGTTCATATGCTTATGAATGGATATAATTGATCTTATATTTCTCTTACGGCTATGACGAAGTTAGATGTTATAAAAGCCTATGATACATTGCAGTGGAATGCTATAGTTGCTGTTATGGCTAGAATGAATTTTGCTCCACATTTTGTTAGTTGGATTTATACTTGCATCTCAACTTTCACTTATTCTTTAGGCTTTGATGGTAAAACTATGGGGTACTTTAGTGGCACTCAATGCAAAAGGCAAGGGGATCGTATGTCCTCTTATTTATTCATCATAGTAATGGAGCTCCTCACTCAGATGTTTAATAAAACTTTAGACAATAAAGAATTTGCTCTTCACCCTAAATGCAAAGATCCCATAATTTCTACTTTAAAGTTTGCAAATGATCTAACAATATTCTCTAAGCCAACTCAGGAATCTCTACAATGTATTTGTAACAACCGGATTTTTTTAGTAAATTAAATAAAATCAATAATGATTTAATTTGGAGAATTTAACATCATAAGTTTGGAATTCGTAGTCTTTTATAAATGATAATTTGTTTTGGAATGATTAATTCTAAAATTGTGTGAAATGGAGAAATTAGAATATTAGTGTTTATTTAAAAATAATTGGAATTAGAGTTTAAACTAGAATAATTATTTAATTGAATCTTTTATTTTTAAATAAAATAAGAATTTGAGAGTGTAGACTTGATTGAATTAATGTTCATTTTAATAAATATTTAAGAAATTACTTTGTTTGAATTATGGACTATGATTTAGGCACTTAGATATTTTATATATAAAGCCATTAGTGAATTAAATTAAAACAAGGCTTTTAGGTTAACTAAAAGAGAATTGGTTGTTGTTAAATACAATTAGTCTCTTATTGGATTTAATTGGAAACCAAAGCCCAATGATAATTTTAAACAAGGAGGAATTTTTTTTTGAACTATCCGTTCATTTCTAAGTCAGTAAACTCTCAGAAACTATTCCCCTTTTCAAAACCTAGAAACCAAAAATCAAAGTTCTTCAATTCGCTTGCAACCTAAACATTGTTAGAAGCTAGTAAATCCAAGGTAATGTTCTATAGTCCTATTCTAACTATTAGACAACTCAGTTTCAGTTTTTACAGTGTCTGAATATGGGTGTTATTTGTTTTAGATTGAGATGTTTTCTAGGGTTGTTGTTCTAGTTTTAGGCTGCTGTAGATATATGGCTATCTAATTGCAAGGAGAGAAAAAAGGTGAGTTAAACCTCACAAAACCTATCTCTAATTTCTGATTTGCATGTTTTTTATTTCATAATAATTGATTTTGAATTTAGTTGATGAATTGGTGTTTTGTAGTTGCAATGTTATTGTTTAGTCTCTATTCAAACTAAACACAGTTAGTAAATTAGACATATCTTCCTTGTTTCCTATCGGATGTAGATGATTTTAGAAGTTCCGAAAAGCTTATTTTGTGTGTGACAACTTTCATGTTGAACATATTTGCAAATTTTGAGCATAGTTTGATCAAAATCCTGTTGCAAACTCTCAGCTCTGTCACTTTGATAATTACATTATCTAAACTAAACACAGTTAGTAAATTGGACATATCTTCATTGTTTCTTATTGGATTTAGATGATTTTTGAAGTTTAGGAAAGCTTATTTTGTGTATGACAACTTTCATGTTAACCATATTTGCAAATTTTGAGGATAGTTTGATCGAAATCCTGTTGCAAACTCTCAGCTCTGTCACTTTGATAATTACATTATCTAAACTAAACACAGTAAGTAAATTGGGCATTACTTTTTCGTTTCTTAATGAATTTAGATGATTTTTAATATTTTCGAAAGCCTACTTTATATGTGACAATTTTCATGTTGGACATATTTGCAAATTTTGAGCATAGGTTGATCGAAATTCTATCGCAAACTCTCAGCTCTGTCACTTTGATAATTACATTATCTAAACTAAATACAGTTAGTAAATTAGACGTATCGTTCTCGTTTCTTGTCGGATTTGGATAATTCTTGATGTTCTGGAAAGCTTGGACTATGCTCCAAAATATTTATGTTTTGAGTTTTACAAAATTTTGAGGGTTACGTAGTCAAAACCATATTTCTTTGTCGCTGCCCTGAGAATAAACGACAGCGACAGTGAATTTAAAATCTGAGAATTATTTTGACTATAAATTTTGAACCGTAAGTCCAAATTAGATGATCTTTATCTTGTTTAAAATCTTAGACATTTTTCTACAAATTTCATGTTTTGAGATTTGAAAATTTATGGGATATATGGGGTTGAAACTGCAGATCTAAATGCTTTAAATTTGAGTTAAAATATATAAATGGATATGTTTCATATTCAAGTAATTTTACGAAAGAGAGTTTATATAAATTTATAAATCTCAAACTTGTTTCTATATTAGTTTGACTTTCTTTTGTAAATGACATAATATATATATTAATTATTTTTAGTATATAGAGTTATGGATTTGAAGATATGAGTGATTATGGTTTTATAAAATAAGTGATAGAACATACAAGTGGCTTTGGGAATATGATTTAAAAAAGTGAGTCTAATTTATTTCTAAACATTATATATATATATATATATATCAAAATGGATTTGGAAGAATAATAAAAGTGGTTTTAAAATATGGGTTATTAACTAAATGTTTTATATGGAAATTTGAGACACTGTGTACATAAATGTAAATTTGGAATAATTCGGGTTTATGGAATATTTTATCAAATAAGTGAAAATTTATTTTAATCAAAATAGTAAATAAACTTATGGAAATTCATAACAAGTGTTTCTAGACAATAAAATCAAAGAGAACAAAAAATATATTTTGAGAACCTTAATTCTATAATTTGAGGAGTACTAATAATCGACTTAGTGTCATCGATTGGTTTAAATGCTTTTGAATAACGCTTCGTCGAATGTGGTATAACTCATTGAATAGAATATTTGAGTGGAATTTACTAGCCAATTAACGAATACTTGAATTTCACCGGGTAGTATGGGATTCCTTAGTTAAATTCTTGTGATCGTATTTGGGAAAGTACTTAACAGTTTAAAGTTGTATTCTCTTCTGGTGTGTGACAAGTGGTTGCTAGATCCTTAAGAGAGTATGGTTCAGGTTTTCCATTGGTATCCGTAATAAGTGATTTACTAGCTTTTACTAAATACTTGAATTTCCCCATACGGTATGGAACGTATTGGTTAAATTCTAGTGATTACTGAAGGTGATAGTATTTGGCACTTTAGAGTTTACTCTCTTTTGGTGTGCGGCAAGTGGCTGCTAGATCCTTAAGAAGTTTATTCCTGGATTTCTTTTCAAACATAATAATTTAATAATATCAAAATAAATGTGGAATTATCGAGTCATGGTTTCTACGATCACCTTGATCGGTATGGACTATCCTTGAGATCATTCTATAATTCTGTGTTCCCAGTCTGAGTACGATCCTTGGTATCAGATCGGTTCGAGTGATACCAATTTGTTTGTTTGTTTGCCACGGGTTTTGAGTATAATCATTGCGATTGTTTTGGATGATCATTACGATCGGTTTGGATTAAGATCCCTTGGATTCTGGATATTTGGATTCTGTGACTATTCTGTGTTCGTGAAATAACTATATATACTCGTGCCTTGTGTTTGTGAAATAAACATATAGTCTTGTGTCGTGTGATCGTGAAATAAATATATGTTCTTGTGTCTTGTGATGGATGTTAAGTTAATTCTGTTATTTTGTGTTTAGTGACTAGTTCGTGTTTGTGACGTAAACTAATAACCCTGTACTGAGTTAATCACTGATATTTGCGTGCTTAGAGATATTGTGTTTTGTTTTGTGAATTCAATCCTGAACATCTGTATTTACTTATATGTTGTTTGTTCTTGTGCTATATCTTGTTCTCACCCTTTTGGATATTTAGACATAGTCTGACCCGGGTGTTATTTTGCTCAGGTCAGGCTGATATTTTTCAGGTTATAGGACAGGTTGACCTTTGAATGGTTGGGCTAGCAGAAGTTGGATCTTTGATATTTAGTTATATCACTTAAGAATTTTTGCTTGAAATTGAGATGTATAATTAAGATTAGAAAACCATAACTTGTATATTAATTGAATTTAGTATTTCATTTTGTAAACTAAATAATTTGTATATGTATAAGTTGAGATTTATTTCGATGTGATCTATGACTGTTATTTATATGATATATTGTTCTGGTTCTGAGAAATTGATGTGTCTATTACTTTGTATTAATACTGTACACGTCAAGTTCAGTTCAGATATTAAGTGAAAAAGGTAAATGTCGTGTTAGTAGAAAGATATATTCACATTCGATCGCCCCTAACAAGCCGTATTGTCCAGATTAGCAGACGAAATTACTTGTAATGTTCTTTACTAAACTAGGCATCGCGGTGGGGTCGTTACAGTATTAATAAGGTCTTGGATGCTTTTTCCTCCATTACCGGGCTACAGATTAATTTTTAAAAGTCAAGTTTATATGTTGCAGGTGTTTCTACTCAGCAAAGTGATTTCTTGCATGCCTTAACTTCCCTTCCATCTATGTCTGAAAGCATGTCCTACTTAGGCATCCCTATTTCTTCCAGAAAAATAGATTTCTCCCACTGCTTGACATTATTTGAAAAAATAACAAGAGCTATTAATAATTGGGTGAATAGATACATCACTCAGGTTGGTAGACTTATCATAATCAAGGTTATTATTCATGCCAAGATGGTATATTGGAGTAAGGCATTTTTATTACCTATAAAGTTGATCAATCAAGTGAGGCAAGCAATGACTCACTTATTGTACACAGGTAATATGCACTCTAAAATGCTTATCCCTCTAACTTTTTCTAAAGTTGAAAGAGCTCAGAGTTATGGGGATCTTGGTATAAAAATTTAAGGCTTTGGAACATTGTTGCATTCTCAAAACATTTTGAATAATAAAGATAATTTATGAGTGAAGTGGGCTAGGAAGTTTCATCCTGGCAATAAAAAAATTTGGAACTTGGAAGCATCTCCTTTGTGTGGTTGGATATAGAGAGGCATTCTTCGGCTCAGAACTAAATTACTGTCTCAAGTGCAACTAATTTTATATCTAACTAGTAAAGCAAAATTTTGAACTAATCCTTGGATTATGCAAGGTGTTTTATTAGTTAAAGAGCTCACTTATGAAGAAAGGTGCCAATCTGGAATTCCAAATGAAGCAATTGCATGTGATTATATTTAGGAAGGGGTTTTTACCTTGCCTTGTCCTAGTAATGAGAGAATTAGAAACGTTTGAAACATTATTAAAGGTGCTAAAATCATTGTTGGTAATGATAGTTATGTTTGGACTGTTAAGCATGAGAACCATTCCATTTCAACTATCTATAATGCACTAACAATTTTTGAATATGATAGAAGGTTCTGGTGGAACAAGAGAATATGGAACTTATATAGCACGAAGAGATTAAACTACTTGCTTTGGAAGGTGATTAGTAATGGTCTGCACACTTTGTCTAACTTGCAAAGTATGGGAATGGCTGTGGATAATCCGTATTTTTTCTGTAAAAATCATGAGGAGGATGTACTTCATTTGTTTTTTGAGTGTTAGGAAATCTATGATATATGGTGCATGATATTGAAGAAGGGTAAAATATGTCAGTCTGAGAGGGATTGTAAAATTGAGTGGAATCGCATTTTCAAAGCCGCTAGATGGAGAAGCAAAGAAACTAAAGTGATCTTGATGGTATTGAAGACATTCATTTTTGAGGTATAGATGAAATGAAATGCTAGGTTATTTGATAAAAAGAAAAGGAGAGTATGGTTATGTTTAATACCATACTGCATGAAATAAAAAGAGGTTGTGCGATGCTGGAATATGTACTGAGGCAACTATGCTTATGATGTAGGATTGAAGGTCTTATTCTTGTCATGCTGCTACAGTTTTACTATGTGAACTATTTTTCTTTTCACCTTCTTTTCCTCTTTTATGTTTTCTATCTGTTTCCCCTTGTGTTTTATTTGTTTTTTGTATTTATAGGTATAAGCTTGTTTATGCCTATTTTTGTTTTTGTTTCTAATAAACTGGAAAGGGCCCAATCAAACATGCTAGTCTTCCTAAAATTAAATAAAAAGTATCATAAATATAAATAAAATAATTTATTTTGAATAAAATAATAATTTTGAAATTCAAAATTCATTTTCAAAATATCTAATTTGTTTAATTTGTAAAACAGAATAAAAACAAATCTAGATCTATAGATTTAAATTAAATAAATATATATATAATTAAATAAAAATATCATAAAAATATCTATATCACATAATTTTCAAAAATGGTTTTTGTATATATATTTTAATAATAATACATTAAAATAATTAATAAGATAGTTAAAATCTATGTATTTAAATAAAATACCTTATGGCCAAAATTAAAAATAATATATATATATATATATATTGGTTTTTTATAAAATTCCTTTAACAATTAAGTATAATTCCATAAAATAAAAATATTAATATATATATAGTACTAGTTAATACATATTAATTAACATTAATACATATGTATGTATGTATAAATTTTATATTTAAAATAAAATAAATTTCAATATTTTTGCTGTAACATTAATTTATGATACATAATAAAATAATTTTGGATATATAATTACATATATTTATTTGTTCATTTATATTTGTAGTTAAGACAGTGTTAAATCGATTTAAAATAGTTTTTTAATGTTTTAAAAATTATTAAAAAACTATATTTGAAAATTCATTACTCTGATATATGTATGTATGTATGTATGTATATTTTACAAAATATTTTAAATTTTATTAGTTCAAACAAATAGAATTAATTGATGGTGAAATTTGTAGATTTATACTTGCATATACATATATAAGATAATATAATTAAACATGACAACGATTGAAATATAAATTTGATCAAATATATATTAATTAACTATATTAACATAATGACATATTAATCATAGATTATAGGATGTTACCTCAAAAATGTTGTCTTAGATTTGCATCTTGATTGGCAGACTTCCCTAGATACGATCCTGATTCGAGCTCGTAGCTTTACAACTGCTTGGAGAACCACTTTTGATTTTTTTTTCATTTGATGTTTGGATTTGATATCTTTTTCCTAAGAGGGATGGAAATGATAGCTATGTTAGAGGAGAGGGTGAGCTAAAGTCGCCTAAAAAATGAGGGGTAGTGTAGCCTTTTATAGAGAGGTAAAGGAGATATTCTCTCCTTGATTTACTCCTTTGTAACAAAATCTAGATCCAACTTTTTTTTGAATCTTTAGCCCCTCTCTTGCTCTTCTATAGCTACTGGATAAGGCTAAGTAAGCCTTAAAATTATTCCAAAACCATTAGTAATTAATCACAGCTAAATCCAAGTAAATGCATGTCGATACCGAATATCGGTTCGTACATATATAACTTTTATATACTCGCCTAATTAATTAGTATTGGCACATAAAAAATACTAATGACACCCAATACATTAACTAAAAAATAATTAATATTTTATAAATATTAATTAATTTAATTAATTTATAACAATTATAAGTCAATTAAACCATCTGGTGTTTCAAAGAATCTACCAATGCGGTTGTGCGACTCGTAGGTATAACTTCAGTCAGTGGATAATATCGAATAATTCGAATATTAACGTTCACACATCACCTTAGCTAGTGTTGTGTCAATTTGGCCAATTTATCGCTTGTACATTTTTTCAGTAAAATCCAATTTTACTATTTTAATCAGTACCCATTAGTGACAATTATTTACACTAATTCTCTTCATCAAGAATATAGCACATTAGGACTTACGGAATTTGGTAATGGTCGAAATTTTAGTATCGTCCATATTCAACTTTATATTCCAAACACAAAGTCCTTGGTTTAATAATAATAGTTATTACAAACTGAACTGCTCTGGCAAGAGACTTTGACATTGAGTTGACTTTTGTCGACCATGATACTAACCTCATATACCTAAGGAGATAAATTCCCTCTGAAATAATGTTTCACTTCCAGTTCTTCCACTCGACCCAACTATAGTCGTTCGATGGACATCATAGTGGAGTTTCAACATTGAAGCTCGACGGTTATCTTAAGTCGAGGAAATTGTGTAATATTGTCATATCGATATTTTCTATTTGACCTTAGTTATATTAACCAATAGAAAAGTATCGAGTGAGTCATTCCATAGTTATCTAATAAATATCAGTACGTAACCCTTTGGTACCCCCAACGGCCATGAGTAACACACTGCCTAACATTTGGAGAGCGTTACGTACTCTAAACTCAAGGGATGTATCGATATCCAGTCTCGATAGATCTTGTCTAGGAATATTTAAAATGATATGTTTATTTTAGTATGATAAATAGCTCATGATTATAACACATTGTAACTACTATCACAAAACATACCATTTATGGATTTTCTATTTAATATACTTTTAAGTAAATTAATTAATTAATATAACACATTATATCAAGTATATAATAGTAAGAAACTTTTATTTCGAACAAGATTGGTTATCAAGTCAGATATTGTAACAATTATATAATTGCCTGTAGGGCATACCCCAACTCTATCAATCTCCTACTTACACTTGGGGCCAATTATGGAATCTCAATCTCATCCCTTAAATCAGTTTGATGAGAACTTATTGAGTTAAACCCTTCATGAATGGATCTGCTATGTTGTTTAATTATCTACCATGTCAGTCAACTCTCTTCAATGCTGATAAACTACCTTTATTATGTGAAACATTAGAAGTATGTTTCTTGACTTCTAGTGAGCTCTTTTTATTATGTTGTTATCATATAACAATGATATAATATTCCCAACACTTGGAATCACCCTTAGCTCGCTTATAAATTTGTTCTTATATTTATACATTGCTTTTATTGTGGTGTTATTCAAGGTGATGTACTCAGCCTTATGTTGAATTAGCCATAACCTTTCGTTTGGAACATTTCCAATGTAAATCTTCTTAATTAAAGTTTGAAAATGAATTTAATTGACATATTATGCTCAGTAGCACTTATGAAGTTCGAGTTTGAACACTCTTTCATAAGAAGTTCGTTATTTCTATAAACAATTCTCTAGTATTTTGTAAATACTAGAGAATAATCTCAAAGACTATTTAGTAACCTAATTTGGATTTGGTATTTGCTTCATGCATCAAATACATAAGCATGTTATGATATTGAAGAAAATACAACATGTATGGTAATTCCAATTGCTAAAGCATAAGGAATCTATCTTACATATTCCTTGTTAAACATTTTAATAAGGTGTCTTTGCACATCATTTGGGACATTTCCAACATCCCTGATATAATTTACAAAGCTAGTATCAAGTATTAAACAACCAAACTATTACTGATTTTAACATAAGTACACCGTTAACATTCAGCAATATGTTGTTGAAACGACTCGGAGATTTTACCGATTTTTATAAAGTAATTAACTAAATTTTGCTTGAAATTAAACAATTAAATTTTGCAACGAAAATTTGATATTTGGTATGCGTCTATTTAAACATAGCAAATGGTAGATTTTCACCAGAAAATATTTAAGTTTGTTTTGTTGTGAAATTTCAGTTTTAAATTTAAAATCTGCTAGAATTAAAATATTTTTGAAACATGAATATTTTTATATAAGAAAAATGTAAATCATTTTTTGAGTGAGAGTCATATTTCATTTTGTAAAATTTGGAATGCTCTAGCTCCGTTTATCTTATTTTTGGCAAATTAGCAGCAGTTTGGCAGCGAATATCGAGTTTTGATAGGATGGTCATATCGCTGATATCTATGTACCATTCTGTTTGTCTCGTCGTGCTGATCACCGTAGTATATTCATTTTTGTAGTTTGGCGTCTGGTACGCGACGAAATCGGCGAAACAATTTGCTGTATCGGTTCCGTATTTGGGTCCTTTCGGTTTCCATGTCCATTCATTGTCCAACAGCTGAAACAAATAGCTGCTTGCTTTTAATATTCCCAAAAATTTATTATTGACTTTCACCATCCCTGTCACTTCAATATATTTGTTGGTTTCCTTCACTGTTCATTTTCTTCCTTTCGTTTCATCTCTCCTTTCTGGTTTTGTGCTTGGAAAGAAAATATATATGATAATAATATAAAATTTTATAATTCTAGATGCTAACTTCAGCTTTATATATAAAGTTTTATATATATCTATTTCTTGAACCCATCCGGCTCGTATCCTTTGCTCCTGAACCGCTCGTCCCTTGGCCGTGCTCAACGCTCCTCCTCCCCTCAAGCATTGACCGAAACACATCCCCTCACCACTGCTTCCACCACTACAACAAAAAGTGTCTTTTATAGCGGCATATAGCCGCTATTAATCACAACCATAGTGCTTTGATAAGCGATGTATATCGACATGTTAAAAAAACTGTTGAATATTTATAACACAAAATATGCCGCTATGGTTGGCTTAGTTTTATAACGCAAATCCACCGCTATGGTACGTTAATTCAATAGCTCATTATAGCCGCTATAATACAGCTAAATCTCAACGGAACTGGAAATCTTTATAACACCATTTTGCCGCTATAAAATATTTATTCAATAGCTCATTATAGCCGCTATAATACAGCTAAATCTCAACGGAATTGGAAATCTTTATAACACCATATTATACGATGCCTCATCGGCCCCATTGATTGAAACAAATTTGGTTTAGCTTAACTTAAAGGAGAAGAAAAGAAGAGAAAAACCAAAAGTACACCTCATAAAACAGATACCGTTGTAAGTAAACTTTTTATTTTATTAGTCCAAAGTGCACAACAAAAACACAATAACTCTATATGAACTTAACACCCAAAATCAACGTATATATTATGAGGTCAATACAATGAACCCATCTTTAGACTCACCTGGTAAATCTAGCAAAAACCTTCAAAAGGAAAATAAATAAATAAAACCCATCCATATCTATATGCTTTAGAACAACAAAACATTTTAAGTGGGCAAAGCTGCGTTAAGAACAGCAGTAGCATTTGGACTATCGTCGGTCCAGTTAGTGTCACCCCAATGCCACAACATGCTTTCCCAAAAACAGAACTCTTCAAAACAAATACTAAGCCTGGGATCAGTTACGTTTCTCTTCCAATGCCCATCCACATAGTTGCCTTTCTCCGCTTGCCTTCTGTCCCATTCGAGATGTGCCTTCTACTTCGACCTCAGAAGGCAAAAACTCTGCATATTCTCCGGCATTCTATCATGCACTTTCCACCATCTCTCATGCTTCGACCTCAGAAGGAAAAAACCTTTAACTTGTCTTCTGTGCATACAGCAGGAGTTGACATCAATCCAGCATATCTGTAACACATATAATGGGTGCATAAAAAGAGAGAAGGTAAGCAAAAAAGACGTGCTGAATGTATGGATGTTTTCTTACTCGCATATGCTTGGCTCATCAACATCAGCAAGCTCATTTTTCAAGCCACACCGAAGTCTAACCTGTAAAAAAAGGAAAATAAAACAGAAATTTTTTTGGGCATAAATTTGAAACAGTATCTTAAAGTTGAAAGCATTTCATATTTACCTTTAAACTCCGATTAGGGCTATTCCAGCATTTTTCGCCATTTGAAAACATCATAATTCTATAAGACTCCTCAAATTTCTCCCAATTGCTTTTGAAATTAAAAGGAGAAGTCAATAAGAAAAGAAACACTTGCATTTTAACTGTACAATTCAAAATATTTGATGTCAAAGCTACTAAGTTTGAAATCCACATCAGTCCATCATCAAATTTGGTAGGATAGGCAGTTTTGTGTTCATGCCACCTTTGCCAATGATAGCGCTAGATAGATGAATCGACACTTATTTTTGCAGTTGTAGACACACCAAAGCTAGAAAATGTCATCGAGAACTATCAAAAATGTCCGTTTATAAATATTATTAAATCTTAATATCGCTTGAAAATAGGATATAATCAAATCGGGATAAGGCATAATGCATTCTAAAAAATGAATACATTACTATTGTTCTTGAACTTATTTTTTTTAACTGGCCAGTTCATAGTGTGAATTGTTAAATGCACATTACAAATTAGGGATCGTATTAGTGGAATAATAATTATGGACTTTAGGGATTAGATAGGTATCATTTCTGACAGTAATGTAATACAATATTACAACTATTAGCTATCCTACACACTACTATGTAACTTTCTTGACAATGTCAAATTTACTTGGTATAAAAAAAGGCGGACATTGATAACTTCTTATGTTACTTGAAGTTCATTATCCAATTCAAACCATATTGCATGAATAACACGTATAGGAAACTTGTTTTCATGTGTCTCCACTTCCATTGCCCAACCCAAAAAGGATAGATGAACTCTATATACTTCGATTCAATTACACACCCTTTTTAAGAATATTGCATTGCATATTATTTAGTCTTTACCAGCTTTGCGGTAATAAATAACAGAGTTACTCTGTAACATCTATTTTGTAAGGTTAACAATTGTTTCTTTCTTATAATTACCGATCTTTATGTGCATCTTCTTCTCAGTGCATATTTCAATACTATTTGAATTTCGGCATGTATTAAATTTCTAATCCACAAAAGGAGCACTTATCTATTTTTGCCTTTTTTTTAAATTCAGTAGTGAGGGATTTTGTATATTAACTTGTAGTGCTTGGGGAACTTTCTCATTTTATATATTTCTTCCTAGTTAAGTATCAAATATTCATTATTATATGCCCACAAAAGCTACTAACCAGAATCGACTCTCATGCTATATTACATCAATATGGTTCTAATACTTGCAAGGCAATGCATTAATATTTCAGAACTGATGTTTAATTTAATACCCTAGTGACTAGACAATATCTGTAAACTCCTAGGAGAATATGCATCTAACCTTACAGTACATACCTCGACCAATTAGCCAAAAAATTTCAAACGGTTTTAGTCCAATAGTTTAGAAAATCAACTTCTAGAACTGATGGTAGTTAAACGATGTTCAAAAAAAGAGCCAGTTCTTTTTTTAATAACATATTGATAGTATAGGCTATGAGGTGTAATAGTATATGTACTCCAAATCTTAACTCAGCATTTTCTTCTATCAAATAAGAGAATCGACTCAATATAGGTAGACTGGTTTTGGTCGAACCTGATTGCAATATTGTGATTTTGGAGTATCGATAGAGAAGTTTTTTCTTCTTTGATGAAGTGTTATCGATGGTCAGAACCACTTTGCCTGGTTCACCAATCTTGAAGCTGTTTTTCATGTAAGCTTCATCGGTAGCAGTAAATTTTCTAGCCTTTTGAATAATAACTGTGTATCCGTTTTCTGCATCTGGAGAAAAATCAGCTCCATAACTCACTTCCCAGCCTAGAACTCTAAGCTCCCATATAAGTACACTTCCCTGTAACTCAACCAAAAAATAATAATAATAAGTTTTTTGAATTCTTTACAAATAGGTATAGAGGATGCAAGAAAGTTAACTATGTAGAGGAAAGTGATTTACCTCTTTAGTTGGAATTTCAACTATGTGCTTGCTTGTAGGCTTAATAGTGACCTCAGTAACAGGATCAGCAACAATGAAATCAGGATCGTTATCCTTGCTAAGACCTCCATATTGAACAGGAACTTGTTCTGGTGCTATGTATCTGATCGAGCATACAACATAATTTTAGTAAAGTTTGGAATACACTAAAAGAGATGTATTGTTTGATTTTCTTTTTACTAACTTGAAAACAGTTTCGGTGGATTTGGAAGGACCGACAAAAACAAACTTGCTCTTGGTTCTTTGAGTGAAGAATAGACTAATTACTAGGTTGTAGGAAAGATACCACCAAGGAACATTAATGAATATCTGTACAAAAAATGGTACATGTTATTAGCATTTCAATGGAAGTCAACACATCTAGCTTAAACATGAAAATTTAATGCTTGATGAGCATGTCCAAAATGTGAACTGAGATAGTAGAAAAACAGTGTGATTTGGCTAGATTTTTGCATGCTGCATTACCATAAATTGAATTATCATATTGAAAATAATACCAAATACATATCATCAATTAATTAAATTGAATCATCAAACTGGAAATAAAACCACATTCAAATACGAGTTTATATTACTACAGCTAACTAAAAGTATTTGATCGATAGTTGAAAACATATTGCTTATGGACTTTAGGAAATTTAAACTTGACATATGTTTCTTCACTATGACAATATTCTCAATTGTAGCAGTTGCATTAACAAAGGATCATCCACTGCAGTATTTTTCTACCATGTAATAGATCCCAACCACTTTACAATATATATTCAATAGCAAATTCCAATAGAAATGATCTATGCTATGCAAAAGAATTAGGGAACATTATAGCCTAATCGACAGCAATGGTAATAAGCGACGAAACAAAAACCAAAAAAGCATATGGCATTAACAAATCAACGCATAGTTTTGAAAGAAAAAAAACCTAAAATGTGTTCGAAGTTCGCTATCGAAGCAAAATCTACTTAATCGATTAGCGATTACCGAAGTTGAGGAATTTCAGCAGCATAAGCTAACCCTAGTCCACGCAATCCATCAATTGCAAACTGTGAGTCGATGGAGTAGGTTTAACATCTGGCATGGGATAACTTCAGTGATCGGAGCTACACGCAAAGCCCTTGCTTCGAAATCGAAGGAGTTTGCTTTCTTCGACAAAACTTGAGAGGGTTTCTGCTTTCTTCGAATCGCTAACGTAATTTGGAGGAGGGAGCTGCGCGCGTTTTGGAGTCTTCGAATCGCTAACGTAATTTGGAGGAGGGAGATGCGTGCGTTTTGGAGGGAGGCGGAATGGTTTTGGAGGGAGAGGGAAAATAATTTGGGAAGTTGGAGGGAGATGTTTTGGGGCAGCGTTACACGTGAAGGAGAAGGGAGATGCGCGCGTTACACCTGCAGGGAGAACAAAAGTCAACCGGTAACTAGATAATTAAGGGTCAATAATAACGCTTCAGAATAACGCGTTATTAAATAGCGTTATTAATATCATATTTTGTTGTAGTGCACAATCCCAGCCCTTGCCACCTAGTCCGTCTTTGCTCCTCCAGAATGCCAGGCAAACCCTCACCTTCAAGCAACACCACTCACGCCCGCTACCCTCCTCTGCATGGCTGAGGCTTCCTCCACCGTTTCACATCGCTTGGCCCCACAACCGAAAATCCTCCACTCCACCTTACATGACAGTTGTACTCACCCTTTCCCATACAGTGACTACCAAGCACACAACAACTCACTTTTCGAGCTTCTTCATCAGCCAACCCACCTTTCCATCACACCACTTCCTCCACCATTATTCCCTCTAACAGCCTCACAGCAGTTCACACCCAAAGCCTAAAGGCCAGCCGCATCACTTCCCCTCCGAACTGACCAGACCACCCACTGACCGCTGGAGCGCCATCCGAGCCCACCATATGATAACCGAACCTATAGCAGCCCACACGCCTACCTCTGCCCTTGTTGACTGCACGCATCGAGCACAGATCCAAATACCCAACCAAGCCTCTGCCTTGCTTCCTACAGCCAAACTCCTAGCTTCTCTGCATATATATTTACGTATTTAAAGTAAGACTTTATGTTTATCTTATTACTACATCAAAGTTTGCAGATCTGGTTTTCATTTATCATGAGAAAGTTATAATATTATATAAGATGTTGGTCATTCAAGAGTGGTTTGATTTTTGCATAGATTTATTTTTTTTGGTTTCTTCTAACTGATATGTACATATCAACTCTGTTAACTCATTCTGTTTAAATTTCTTTTCAGTAGAGAAATATGATTACTTTAAAAAAAGAGTATGGATTTTTAAATATTGATTTTTAAATATAATATATATATTTTGATTTTAAATATATGTGTTTAGAATTAAATAATGACTTTTCGATTTAATAATATATAAAGATTTTATTTTTATATGTGTTTTGAATTAAATATTGATTTTAATATATATAGGATTTGTTTTGATATGTGTTTCAAATTTGAATAATAATTTTAAAAGAAAAATATAATATAAAGATTTTTTATGAGTAAATGTTAGATTTTTAAAAAAATTATATATTTTGTTTTCATCAAGTTCGAATTCATGTTATCTAGCTTGTCGCAGTCATCTTTTGCCGGTCGCTATCTCGTATCTGTATCTGTGCTTATCCGTGTTCATCGCATCTTATTCTCGTTATTTCTCTAGCCTTGAAAGGAGAGCAATCACTCAAGATTGACATTCTTATATTTAGTAAATTTAATTCACATGACCTGACAATTGAAATATGCTGTTAAATTTGAATTGTTAAGTTATTTAATTGCTAAATATGACATGCCATTATCTGCAATTGTTTACCTATGACATATGACACCATAACCTATTGTATATATTATATTTAAATTTGTTACTGATGATATATGCCTGTTGTTGATATGTTATATTATTATCATATTTGTTCTCACTCTGCAAGTTCCCTGTTAGTTTAGAAATTCCCTGTGGGTTGAAATGATACATACCCGAACGATTTTATGGATTAGGGAAAAATCGTTATGGGTTGAAATGATGAACCGAAGCGATTTTATTTGAAATTTTGGGATTGCGGGTTGAAATTTTATATACCCGTAAATATTAAATTTAATTTGGGGATTGAAATGCAAAATATCTGTATCACTTAACCATGGGATAGAAAATTATATACGGACGACATTGGTCTATATTTTTAAAATGATTTCCAAAGTTGAAAGAAAATATATGGGTTTTATAAAATATTGATTTTTAAATATAATAGAAATATTTTAATTTTTAATATATGTGTAAAATTTATATTTTTAAAATTTTATGTTTTGGAAATTTTAAAATTATAAGTTAAGTTTTAAAATGTAAATTATAAAATTTTACTCATAACTTTATTATTTTAAAAATATATAAAATAAGATTTAAAATAGATTTAATAAAAAATAAGATTTAATTTAATAATAAGTAATATAATAAAATTTATTAAGAATTAAATTTAACTAATAATATATGTAATATGTAAGTATTTATTTAAATTAGATTTTTGTAATAACTTTAAGTAAATGGAGGTTAGAAAGATAAATTAAATAAGAATTGATTTATAATTAAATTTGTTTTTGAATTGAATTTAAATAAGGTTTGGTTTGAACTTATTGATTTTGAGATTTTATGTTTTATAACTTGATAACTTGATTTTGATTAAAGGACTTAATGAATATTTTAAATTTAAATAAAATTGAAATCAAATATTTAATTTTGATTTAAATTTGTACTCGGGGATTTTATTTAAATGGTCATTAAATGATTAAGTGAATTTTTCAAAATTAAAATAAAATTAAAGTTGAATTTGAAATATAAATGAAATTTATCAAATTGAGTTATTGTAGATATTTGAGTATTTAAAACTTTGAAACCTATTGAAATTGAAATGGTTTAATTTGTAGTTCAAAACTGTATTTGAAATCGATATAAATTAAAAATGGTTTTATTGAGAATTTGAATTGAATTGTAATTAATGAACTGAGATTGATTTAAATTAAATTTTGGAACTAAAGTTGATTTGAATCGATTTATGGAATTGGACTAAACAATTCTAATTTGAAACTATTTTTGATATAAACTCTTTTAATGTAAACTATTTTAATATAAAAATATTTTATCTATAACCTATTTTAAATATAAACTATTTTAATATCTATAAAAAAACTACTTTTAAATATTCAAATTGGTTAAGTGGGAACTGTTATGATTCGGATTTAATGGATTTAAATGCAAATATTTGATAAGATAGTTTAAACTATTTTGTGGTTATGATTTTGAAATGAATATGATTTTGAAAGTGATATGATTATTTGAATGAATATGATATTTTGGAATAAAGTATAAACTGTTTGAAATATAAAATGACCACGGTGTGAAATAACCGTTTGGTTGTTAATGAGACCGGGATCGGATATTGTCATACTCTCTACCAATACCGAAAACCACTTTAATAACTGTGTACGTGGTGGAGATTCCAGAACGAAGTAGGATGGTTTGGTGACTATTCTTTATGAGGTATTAACGCAGCCCTGACTCCTGCGAGTCAGCTTGATGTGGCTAAAACAGGAGCTATACCTGGGCCAAGTGAGGTCGCACCTCCGATCGAATATGCTTCTTCGATACCATTCTATTACTTTGTGATTTGATTGGGTGCACCATTGTTTTTGGGAGTGTGTCAAGAGGTGGGCGGTAGTAGCTGCTATGCATTACCACCAGTCCAGTTCTGCAAAATGGTAGAATCCTACCCTAGGCATTGCCTCATGTGCCTTATGCCTTATCGCGCCCACTACGAGTTTGTTTTGTACAGTACCTATGGAGTGCTCCCTGAGTAAACCACTGATTTGGTGGAGCTTACAGTATCTATATAGACTACAGGAATATATAAAATGTGTTAAGGGGGATATGGGTAACGCCTTAACGTTATTTTAATAGTTTACTATACTGTAGACATTATATACGTAGCGTATTGTACTATGTATGT
This sequence comes from Allium fistulosum, assembly GCA_030737815.1. Lineage (NCBI taxonomy): Eukaryota > Viridiplantae > Streptophyta > Magnoliopsida > Asparagales > Amaryllidaceae > Allium > Allium fistulosum. The sequence continues at coordinate 161,303,502 of CM060905.1, forward strand.
AGATAGTTTAATGGATCCTTAAAGGATGGAATCATAACATCCTTTAAGTTATTTGTATTTCACTTGGCATTTCACTTGAGTTGATTTACTGGTATAAGAATGTTAATCTTGACTCGAGTGTTTTGTGTTTTGCTTTATGCTCGGGTCAGACTGAGTGTCACAGCATTTGAGACTCACCTTTGGAGTTGGAGCTTTACTTGAAGATCTATCTTATCTATCCAGCTTTGCAGTTATTTCCAGTTATTTCTATTCAGACTTGTCATTTTCTTATGTATTGAGACTACTTTGTATTCTGGATTTCTATTGTATTTTGTTTTAACTCTGATGTTCTATAGTAGCTTCATGAACTACTATTTATCTATTTCCGCTGCTTATTGTTATATTACTCTGTTCTGTGATTCTGTGATTGATTTATTTACTGTATATGCTAAGTTTTGCCAAATATAAATTAACAATCTGTTGTTTTGAGCAATTCAAGTCTGACATGTGTGGATGATTGTCGATTTGGATGGCTCGAAATGGCAGGCCGTTACAGTTGGTATCAGAGCTCTGGTTTAGGCAAAATTTAGCATATGGAGTAAAAACTCATTAGAGGTAGGGTAGTAATACCCTAGCATGAGTAAAACCAATTACAGAATCATCTTCGTTCGAGCTTGAAATTCTTTGTTAGAATCCTCTTTGATTAGGATTTCTTTTGAATTTTTGGAACTATCCCCTTGTTCTGAAATCCATTCTCTTCTTTTCCTGTTCGTATTTTTGTTAATACCAGAGCATCCCATAGCTCTATTTCTGTTGATCTCTGTAATAAATTTGAGCACATCCTGTCACCTCAATTGGCAACTTCATCCTTGTGCGACTAATCCTATCGGCGGTCCCGCCAACCTTAGTGTGATTTGTAAAGGGGTGAAACTCCTTTACAACAGGCATCGATTCATCGAAGATTTCTATGTCCTCGGTTTTGATGCAGTCATTTCTTGCAAAACCCGAACCGTTTCTCTAGTAGATGACCCGGGTAATTCTCTTGTGATCGAATGTTGATTGCCTTAGGATTATGCAGGCAGCCAATCTTTCGCTTGATTCTCACCCTAGTGATCTTGACTCCACCTAGATAGTCAAATGATTATCCTGATGTTTGGTGAAGTCACTTCTCTTCCTTCAAGCAGGAAATTGAATTCTGCATCGATCTTATTCCTAGAGCTCGACCTGTTGTCCTTCCTCTCGGACGTATGGTTTCTATGAATGGTTAGTCATACCCTTGGGATTAACCAATACTCCTGCCCTCTTCGTCAATCTCATGAATCATGTTTTCCGCGATGTTCTCGACCGGTTTATCTTGGTTTCCGTTGATGATATTCTCGTTTTCTAAGTCTCATTTGACCCGGTTAAGATCACCGCGATTAATATAAGTCTATCCACCATTCCTCTTTTGTAATTTAACTATCTTATCTTCCTTTCGAGCCTATATTCGTAGTTGAATTCTCTTTGATCAAGATTCCTCTAAATTTGAATCTCTATACTTGTTTTAAAATCCATTCTTGAATCATCCTATGAGGGAGTGTGTTTGTAATTAATATCAAAATGTTTTTATATTGTGTTGTTTGGGATGTTAAGTTTGAATTTTGGGTTTCGATTGATTCGTCTGGCCAACGCTATCGGTAGGAATTCCAAAACACTTGAACAGAGCAAACTGACAAAATATTATTTTCAAAATTTATTAATTAAACAATTTTATGTATGATTATATTTTATATATAAAAGTATAATTTTCTGAAATTAGATAGTTAAATGAATTGGTCGTGAGATGACAATACTAGATTAACATTTATTGTTTTTTCAACATTTCTAAACCATTAACTATTATTGTATGTTATAAGGAGATGAAATTTAAAAAACATGGTTTATAAATTAAATTTGAAAATGAAATGAATTTAAATTAAGGATTTAAGAATTTAATTTCCGGTGCTTTCCAAAATTAAGTTTTCAAAGTTTTGAAAAATATATTATTTCAAAGTATTTTCAAATGGAAATGGTTTCCAAAGAATTTTAAAGGAAGTAAGTTAGTACTCTCCTCTTTTGTCGCTGAAAAATAATTTCGGTGATGACTGCAGCATCATCGACATTCATTTTCAAGTCTCAAAGTGAAGAGACCAATTAGTAGCTTTGCTACACTTTTGTTTTGAAAAATGGATTTGATTTGAATTTCTTAAGTATGATTTGATATACAAAATATATGTATATATTTATGTATGTATATATTTATTTCAAATAGTTGAAGTGAAACCAGAAATTTAACTCTTAAGTTTTATATTAAGTGATGGTTTTCAATTATTGAAATGAAGTAAAATTTTTGAATAATTAGAGTGTTTAAAATGAAAATGAATTTGAAACAGTTGAACTAGGATAAAATATATTTATATAATATTCGATTGCATTCTAGAACGTATATAACTTGCTTGAATATTCAAAGGTTAAAATGTTCATGTGAATATGTAATTGAATAATATACAATATAAATGTAAGTAATAAGATGTCCAAAAATTAAATTTTGTTAAGCGAATTTTTAAATAAAAAATTTTTAGTGGTTATAATAACTATTTATACACTTAATATATGTTGTAAGATATGTTAAGTGAAATAAATTTAAAAAAATGCTATTTATGTAAATAAATATGCAATGTTAATGTTAAACATAAATAATTTATTGAAAAGTTATTTAAGTGATGTTGACATTAAAGGAATATACCATGTGAATGAAATAAAAATAAATGAAATTTATATGGTTTTGAATTAATTGTTATATCTAGTATTATGTATTCCGAATCGATTTTTCCTTTCTGTTACTTCTATTCTCTTATCTCGTTTCTTTTCGGGGATGAAAAGTTTTGAGTGGGGGAGAGTGTAACTACCCGGAGATTTTACCTATTTTTATAATGTAATTAACTAAATTTTGCTTGAAATTAAACAATTAAATTTTATAACGAAAATTTGATATTTGGTATGCGTCTACTTAAACATAGCAAATGGCAGATTTTCATAGAAAATATTTAGGTTTGTTTTGTTGTGAAATTTCAGTTTTAAATATAAAATCATTTAAAATTTGCTAGAATTAAAATATTTTTGAAACTTGAATATTTTTATATAAGAAAAATGTAAATCATTTTTTGAGTGAGGCTGTGATATCCCGGGATTTTGGGCAATATAAATTTAATAATCTTTATTAATAATTTAATTGGATTAATAATTTTCCTTTCTAATTTTAATATAAATTGGTAAATTTAATCTTTTAAAAGCTAATAAAAATAGATTCTATTTATAATGTATATATTGATATATATATTGTGAATAGAGAATCTTTTGTTTAAATAAAAGATGTGCTTTCAGATTATAATATATATGTATGTATATGTTATAATTTGGATTGTTTTGAATTTAATTTAATCTATTAATAATTTATATATGTATGAATTGTGATTTAAAGCTTTGTTTTAAAATTAATATTTTTCAAAGGTTAGTTTAGATTAATTCAATTGTTTTCAAAATATAAGATAATTGTTTATTTTAAATATGATAGTTTAAATAAAAGTTTTATTTTGTATTCTTTAAAGTGTTTAAAATTAAAAGGTTATAAAAATATATGTATAAGATATATTTGAATTATAATTAGTTTTAGAATAATTTCTTTTAAAAGTAATTTATTTATACATATGTAAATTTTATTTATTAAGAGAATTAAAGTATGTAAGTTTATCTTTACATTTAAATTAAATAAAAATTTATTTAAAAACACTTAAGTAATATGTGTAAACATATTAACATGTTAAAGACACTTGTAAGCATTTTACAATCTAAATTAACAAATGGCAACACCTTGTTAAAAGAAAATTTAAGTATATATAACAATGTTTGAAAGAAGAAAGCCTGTTTATTTATTTTTTTCAGTTCAAATTGTCTTCGGTCCTTTCTTCCTTTCTTCTCAAAACCTATAAACTAAAACCTGGAAAATAAAATCAAATGAAGAATCAAGCTACAACCAACAACTCAAACAGTTTCAAGTTCAACTAAGCTTCAAGTTAAAGATTCAGCAGTAAATCAAACATGCAAAGGATTTCAATAACAAAGAAAATCAAAAAGCTTTTTGCCAAAATTCAAAATATTCAAGCCTGGAAGCAATAAAAACTGCTCTGCTTATAAAATGGTGAGTAAACTTCTTTAAAAACAGTTGAGTTGGATGCTTGTGATGATACTGATTCGTATGTGAATAACTTTATAAAAATAAATAAATCTAGTACAAAATCTGGTTGCATGCTAGTTGATGATGAGATGAATATGTTTGTGTGAATCTGCTGTATATATATACATATATGTAAGAGTATGCTTGACTGTTCCTACTCTGTTTATGGTCCAGACATTCTTGTTTTAATTTGAATTCAATTTTCTCTGGTACAAATTATCATTAGGACTTGATTTACAAACCAAGGATATTTGAATTAGTGTAGATTAAGGATTAAAAAACTTAATATAGTTAAATAAAAATCTGGCATCTCTGTTAAACCAAGAATATCAGAGAATGATGAATGATATGAAAATTTCAAACTGTGAAATCTATGGATTCAATATTATGAAATGAATACATAATCCAAATCATGAATTTTGATATGTATTTTGGAATTTTAAGTTGGGTATTTCTTGAGAATTTGGGGTTTGTCCGTTTTGGGAGTTTTGGTGATTTGCCATTGATCGGCATGATGATTGAAGCCAGGATTTTGATCGGAGCTTGTTTTAGTGTTGTGAATGATGGGAAAAATATTGTCGAATTTTTCAAATGTTTGATTGGTTTGAAATCGATTGAAGTAGGGTTTCATCGTTCATTCTGTTGACCCTTGCTTTTGCGGCTGTTGCTTCATCCTAAGATCACCGGAGGCAATCGCGAGATGGGGGATGGAGGTGTAGTGATGCGGCGTTGCTCTGGTAGGAGAGCCATGGGTTCCAGGCGTCGTGATTGTCGGCGTTGGGTGGGTTTGTGGTCGAGTGTGGGTTCAGTTTTTCGATCAGTGATCGAAATTTTGACTCGCGAGTTTATTGTTCGATCTGGGGACGTCTTTGAGTTCGCGTGAGATCGTGTGGTCGTAGGGAAGTGTCGCTCAGTTCGTCGTTGGCCAGAGGGCCGGTGCACATGCACCGTGCACGATAGGGTACAGGTGGAGTTTTGTTTTGGGAAGACGAGTTGAACTCGGGTTTGTGGTCGCGTTTTCTGGGAGACAACTCGAAGAAGTAGAGGGCGTGGGTTTGCTTCGGGGCTGGCTCGTCTGGGTTGAGGGATTTGCTCGAGTTCTGTGGGCTTGGTTCTGTAGTGATTATTACAGATTTAACTTGTTGTGTAATAAGTAGAATTTATAAAAAAGAAATAGATTTGCATAGTTAAAAACTTGTTCTTTGAAATAAAAGTTAATCAATCCTTTAAAAATATAAATTGAATTTATATTTCAAATTTAAATTGTTTAAGATGATATCTTTTATAAATAATTATCTTAATTAAATTTTGAGTTTTGATTTAAAGAATGTTTTGAATTTGATTAATTTCAAATAATTTAATTATGAAGATAAATAGGATTAATTTATCTTTGTTATTAACTTGAGAATACTTAATTAGAATATGATTTGTTAATAAGTAAAGTTTAATTAAGATTAATGATTTTCTAATTAATTAAAGATTTAAAATATAAGAAGTAAATTAATTAATTGTTTAATTAATTTTAAATAATTATTTATTAAATTTTCAATAGTCGCTTAATTATGAATTAATTAAGTGTAATTACTTAATGAAGTAATTAATGGCTAATTATTGAATTTAATTATTTATGGAAGTAATTAATGGAAAATTTCTCATGGAAGTAATTAGTTGAAGTGATTAATGGGAAACCACTTGTTGTAATCAATTAAGGAATTAATTAAGTTAATTGTTTGAAGTTAATTAATTATGGAATAATTAATTAATTAAAGATTAAGAATTATTTAATGATGGGATAAATTACTTGTTAAGGAAATTAGTTAAGAGAGATCATTTAATGAAATAATTAGAAGATAATTAATTATGTAAGTAATTAAGAGTTAATTACTTAATTATTTTAGTTAATTAATTAATGTGATTAATTAAATGTATTTAATTTAAGATTAATTACTAAGTGTAATTAATTAAAAAGTAATTAATTAATAAAGTAATTAATTAAGGATTATTTGTTAATATAATTGATTAATAATTACTTAATGAAGTAATTAAAGATTAATTAATTAGATTAATTAATTAGATTAATTAATCAAGATTAATATAATTAATTAAGAAGTTAATTAATTAAGATAAGTAATTACAAATTGTTAATTACTGTTTATGGTTAATTAAGACTAATTAATGAAGTGGTTGATTAAAATTAATTATTTAATTAATTAAAAGGTTAATTAATAAGGATTAATATAATTAATAAAATTAATCAAGGTTGATTAATAAAAGTAATTAATTGGAGTATGATTAATTAATTTTAATTAATTAAGGATTAATGCAAATAATTATAGTTAATTAATTAATTAATGGAAGTAAATGAAGGATCATTAATTATTGTAATTAATGATAGTAAATAAAGATTAATCACTTTATTTGATTAAGGATAATTAATTTGTAAAATTAATTAAGGATGATTACTTGAATGTAATTAAGGGGTATTAATCAAGGGTGATTAATTAAGATGATTAATGTGAGAATAATGAACTAATTGATTTATAATCAATTGATGGTTAAGTAAACAAGGTTTAAAATGATGAAGTAATTAATTTAATTCATTTTAAATTAATTAAAGATAAGTAATTTAATTCACTTTAAATTAATTAGAGATGGAAGTAATTAATTTAATTCATTTTAAATTAATTATAAATGGTGTTATTATAGATCATTGCTTATAAATGGATGATAGTAATTACCTTGAATGGTTTGAATCTCAAATATGAGATTAGTATTGTGTGATATGGATGTATTGGTTGCATAGTGATAATGAGATGGATTATTTGTTGGTAATAATAATGTTGATTATCTTTTGAGATATTGTGAATTATCTATCTTTGTGTATATAGATAAGAATTGAATTGTTTTAACCTTAAAACAACTTGGCCCTTAAAAGATACGTTTTGGATTTCGATGAGACCGGGATCGGGTTTCCGTATACCGGTATTCCAGGTCTGGAGACCCGAATACCACATCGATCCAAATTTACGATAGGTCGTGAATCTCAAGTGAAGATGAAGATTCAGAGTGCAAGGGTTATTGTCGTTAACTCTGAGGGTGATTCCAAAACGAGTGTAACGAGATAATGCCTTCGGTTTCGTTCGAACCCGGAACGAACTTATATGGATTGAATGCTTTCAGCACATCGTCAGGCGGACGATGAGCATTCTAAGTGATATGTTCTGATTAAAGGTAATCGTAACCTCAAGCCTCATCAACCGGGAATGGCTAAAACAGGGGAGGTGCAGCAAGGTTTCGTGGGTAGCACCCACTGAGAGCAAGATAGATCCCTGTCTAGAGGTCCCTTTTCTTTTATTCGGCTTAGTGTGTGGTTGGTCGCGCCAACTACGGGATTATCTTGTTCGGAATTATCCAGTAAGGGATGGTTCCGGCTTTGTGTTGCAGGGGAGCGGGCGTACTCCTCGGTACGGTGATCTAGGCCACGTACTGTGACAGGCGGTACCCCAGTAGCCCTGCCATTGTATGGAATCCAAACTCCAATAAGTGCCGTACGTATTAGTTGTGCCCAACTATGTTGGAATGTGAGATGTAAGCATTTCAGCTATTTCTGTATTTTACTTGAAAACCCTAGACCCTATTATAATACAATCAGATTTCCTATCAAACGTTTTAGTTAGCGTAAGGTAAAAACTTACCCATGTTTATTTGTGGGGAGTCTTACGTGATACTTTTGTTTTCAAAAGTTTTCAAAGTTAAGCAATCTAACCGTTTACTCACACCAGACCCATGTCTGACCCAAGTGTTTATTTCTGTTTTATAAACTCTTGGGTACTCAAATTTTTACGAGTAGCCAAGGGATTCAGGTTTAGCTTTGACGAATATTCTGGAGGAGCAATGGAGCAGGAGGCTTCGGCGTTCGTAGATATAGAATTCCGCTGTGTTGAGATCTGTGTTAGAGTCTTGTATTGTATTGAGTTGTAATATCTAGACAGATGTTTATAACTGTCTAGTATGTGTTGTATAGTTGTGTAAACTATGATAAGTGTTGTATACTATGCAATAGTTTATGTTATTAATATAATTTATTCGTTCCGCTGTGAGATCGTTGTTGTTGTTTCTTTCTTTCTTCTCTTCTTTTCTATTTTCTACCCCTTTCTTTCTTCATAATGATGCGACTTTCTGGGCATAGAAAGTCGGGTCGTTACATATGGTATCAGAGCATAGGTTGAGCGAATGCCTAAGCTTTTGGTTAAGTGAATATCAGAACACTAGGTTGAGTGAATACCTAGGTTCGGAAGGATTGTTCATTAGAGATAGGATCTGTAGCAACCTGTTGAGTCTGAGTATATATATACGAGAGCGCGTATTTGTTAGTTATATAAAAATGATTTTATATTGTGTTAATTGATCGGTTGAGTGGTATATGGATTCTGGTCAATACGAGTAGCTAACGTTATTGATAGGGATCTCTAAACACTTGAACCAGGCCAACGGACACAATATTGTTTTAAAGAGGTAAATGAAATAATTTTACCCAGAAATAATTTCTATATAAAAAGTATCATTTTAAATATATATATATATATATTTCTACCTATTTGTTGGGTTACCTGTTCGGGTTTTCCAATATAAGTTATAAAGGTAGATAAGGTGGTAGTGTGAGTAACACGACTACCATTGGTTAAAATCTGAATGTTGAGGTTGGAAGAGTATCTGTCGAGACTGTAGACCTAATACCGTCTCGAGTAAGTTTGGGCAGTATGGTGTAAGGATTTCTCGGATCTCTGAAGGTTCAAGATTCCGAGTCCATTATTGAAGTGTGAGTTTGGTTGAGCTCGGGTGAGCAGATTTTCTAGAGTTGGATCTGTCGGAAGTGCAGAAGCAAGTGATGGTATCTTGGCAACTTCAGGAAGAAGCAGCTGTGTGATGAAACGCAGTATATATGGATGTTCCCGAAGGAGATGTTCTTTTTGGAACAAAATCAAGAAGGTATTGGAGGAACAGTTGATGTCTACCGCAGGAAAGACTCGGCTGTATAGGAATTCTTGGATATCGAGTAAGAGAGTTTTATCTGTTTTGAAGTATGGGACTAAGGTCGATTAGTTGTTTCTTCGGACATGGTCTCATTATTTCCCTTAAGAAGAGTAAGTTGTTGGTGTTGGTTTGGAGTCCCGAGATTCTTTTGGGATGTCTGCCATCTTGGAGGTCCGTTGTGAGGTTTGTTGATGGTCTTAGTTTGAGAAGCCTTTGGATTAGAAGTTTTTGGTTAGCTGTGGTAGCAGTGCAACTCGAAGTGTTCGGTGTGCTGACGAGGAGGTCTTTGGCTTAGCAGTGTTCCAGAGATAGAGTTCAGAAGCAGCAGTGTGAATCATTTCTCCGATGGTTCAGAAATATTTGTGGTTCTTCTATCAGCAGTCCGGGTAGATGATGAAAGCTTTCTTGAAGGGTTAAGCTTGTTTGGAAAAGCTTAAGACTCTTTTTAATTAGTAAGAGAGAACAGTTTCTTTGGAATCTGAACTAGGTAGGATCGCAAAAGTGACTTGCGATTAGTTTGGGAATTTATCTTGGGTAATCTTTTGTGTGAGATGGAGGTTTCTCATGTGGAAGTAGGAGCTACTGAAGTAGTCAGAGATTTTCCGGATGTCTTCGAGGAAGTAGAAGTTTGTCTGCATCTAGAGTTTGAGTTCCGTATCGACTTGGTTCCAGAAGCGATACCGGTGGTTATTCTGGTAGTAGGATAGTTCCTAGAAAGAAGAGTTGGTGTAGCAGCTCAGAAATTTTTAAAATGGATTGGTCATATCTATTTTTCAAGTTTGGATTTCAGCAAATTTTGGAAGGATCATCTTGTTGATAGGATCTAGAGATCATTTTATTCTTGGTCCAGAATTGTTTCAAGAAGCATCAGCGAAGGTTAAGCTGATCAGGAAGAGATGAGGTAGCCCAGGAATCGTCTAGTGAGTTATGCAGATATGAGACAAGGAGTTTGGAATTCGGAGTTGGAGATTGGAAATTGTTTAAGTTTTTCTCCGATTATAAAGCTATAAGATTGGTAAGTCTGGAAGCTAGCACTGAAGTATTTTGGATTTTCCCTGTGTTCTCGAGAGGAGTAGTTCTTTGTCTACAGGATTGAATGGCCAGTTTGGATAGCTGGAATTCATTCTATTTCACGTATATCTGAGGGAATACGTGAATGATTCATCATTGGTTGTTGAATCTGCAGTTCAGATGGATTTGGAAGATGAGCTGGACTTGGGTGTGATCTGATATTCTGTTCAGATTAGTGGATCTAGAGATAAGGAAAGCTCTGGATTATGGGGTGTAGTTTGTTTAGATTCTGTAGAGCGGGTCTCCCGGTGATTTGTATCCGGGGAAACTCTAGATAGTGTTAGTAAGATCTATCCTGATTTGTATTAGGATAGTTAGTTTGATTGTTTGATTGTTTGATTGGTTGCTTTGGTTGTTAGGAATTGGATGATAGGTATGCTTTGCTGTTTTAAAATCTTGGCTGGATTATTAAATTATCTTTGCTTTTAATTTCGGGGACGAAATTATTTTAAGGGGGAAGGAATGTGATATCCCGGGATTTTGGGCAATATAAATTTAATAATCTTTATTAATAATTTAATTGGATTAATAATTTTCCTTTCTAATTTTAATATAAATTGGTAAATTTAATCTTTTAAAAGCTAATAAAAATAGATTCTATTTATAATGTATATATTGATATATATATTGTGAATAGAGAATCTTTTGTTTAAATAAAAGATGTGCTTTCAGATTATAATATATATGTATGTATATGTTATAATTTGGATTGTTTTGAATTTAATTTAATCTATTGATAATTTATATATGTATGAATTGTGATTTAAAGCTTTGTTTTAAAATTAATATTTTTCAAAGGTTAGTTTAGATTAATTCAATTGTTTTCAAAATATAAGATAATTGTTTATTTTAAATATGATAGTTTAAATAAAAGTTTTATTTTGTATTCTTTAAAGTGTTTAAAATTAAAAGGTTATAAAATATATGTATAAGATATATTTGAATTATAATTAGTTTTAGAATAATTTCTTTTAAAAGTAATTTATTTATACATATGTAAATTTTATTTATTAAGAGAATTAAAGTATGTAAGTTTATCTTTACATTTAAATTAAATAAAAATTTATTTAAAAACACTTAAGTAATATGTGTAAACATATTAACATGTTAAAGACACTTGTAAGCATTTTACAATCTAAATTAACAAATGGCAACACCTTGTTAAAAGAAAATTTAAGTATATATAACAATGTTTGAAAGAAGAAAGCCTGTTTATTTATTTTTTTCAGTTCAAATTGTCTTCGGTCCTTTCTTCCTTTCTTCTCAAAACCTATAAACTAAAACCTGGAAAATAAAATCAAATGAAGAATCAAGCTACAACCAACAACTCAAACAGTTTCAAGTTCAACTAAGCTTCAAGTTAAAGATTCAGCAGTAAATCAAACATGCAAAGGATTTCAATAACAAAGAAAATCAAAAAGCTTTTTGCCAAAATTCAAAATATTCAAGCCTGGAAGCAATAAAAACTGCTCTGCTTATAAAATGGTGAGTAAACTTCTTTAAAAACAGTTGAGTTGGATGCTTGTGATGATACTGATTCGTATGTGAATAACTTTATAAAAATAAATAAATCTAGTACAAAATCTGGTTGCATGCTAGTTGATGATGAGATGAATATGTTTGTGTGAATCTGCTGTATATATATACATATATGTAAGAGTATGCTTGACTGTTCCTACTCTGTTTATGGTCCAGACATTCTTGTTTTAATTTGAATTCAATTTTCTCTGGTACAAATTATCATTAGGACTTGATTTACAAACCAAGGATATTTGAATTAGTGTAGATTAAGGATTAAAAAACTTAATATAGTTAAATAAAAATCTGGCATCTCTGTTAAACCAAGAATATCAGAGAATGATGAATGATATGAAAATTTCAAACTGTGAAATCTATGGATTCAATATTATGAAATGAATACATAATCCAAATCATGAATTTTGATATGTATTTTGGAATTTTAAGTTGGGTATTTCTTGAGAATTTGGGGTTTGTCCGTTTTGGGAGTTTTGGTGATTTGCCATTGATCGGCATGATGATTGAAGCCAGGATTTTGATCGGAGCTTGTTTTAGTGTTGTGAATGATGGGAAAAATATTGTCGAATTTTTCAAATGTTTGATTGGTTTGAAATCGATTGAAGTAGGGTTTCATCGTTCATTCTGTTGACCCTTGCTTTTGCGGCTGTTGCTTCATCCTAAGATCACCGGAGGCAATCGCGAGATGGGGGATGGAGGTGTAGTGATGCGGCGTTGCTCTGGTAGGAGAGCCATGGGTTCCAGGCGTCGTGATTGTCGGCGTTGGGTGGGTTTGTGGTCGAGTGTGGGTTCAGTTTTTCGATCAGTGATCGAAATTTTGACTCGCGAGTTTATTGTTCGATCTGGGGACGTCTTTGAGTTCGCGTGAGATCGTGTGGTCGTAGGGAAGTGTCGCTCAGTTCGTCGTTGGCCAGAGGGCCGGTGCACATGCACCGTGCACGATAGGGTACAGGTGGAGTTTTGTTTTGGGAAGACGAGTTGAACTCGGGTTTGTGGTCGCGTTTTCTGGGAGACAACTCGAAGAAGTAGAGGGCGTGGGTTTGCTTCGGGGCTGGCTCGTCTGGGTTGAGGGATTTGCTCGAGTTCTGTGGGCTTGGTTCTGTAGTGATTATTACAGATTTAACTTGTTGTGTAATAAGTAGAATTTATAAAAAAGAAATAGATTTGCATAGTTAAAAACTTGTTCTTTGAAATAAAAGTTAATCAATCCTTTAAAAATATAAATTGAATTTATATTTCAAATTTAAATTGTTTAAGATGATATCTTTTATAAATAATTATCTTAATTAAATTTTGAGTTTTGATTTAAAGAATGTTTTGAATTTGATTAATTTCAAATAATTTAATTATGAAGATAAATAGGATTAATTTATCTTTGTTATTAACTTGAGAATACTTAATTAGAATATGATTTGTTAATAAGTAAAGTTTAATTAAGATTAATGATTTTCTAATTAATTAAAGATTTAAAATATAAGAAGTAAATTAATTAATTGTTTAATTAATTTTAAATAATTATTTATTAAATTTTCAATAGTCGCTTAATTATGAATTAATTAAGTGTAATTACTTAATGAAGTAATTAATGGCTAATTATTGAATTTAATTATTTATGGAAGTAATTAATGGAAAATTTCTCATGGAAGTAATTAGTTGAAGTGATTAATGGGAAACCACTTGTTGTAATCAATTAAGGAATTAATTAAGTTAATTGTTTGAAGTTAATTAATTATGGAATAATTAATTAATTAAAGATTAAGAATTATTTAATGATGGGATAAATTACTTGTTAAGGAAATTAGTTAAGAGAGATCATTTAATGAAATAATTAGAAGATAATTAATTATGTAAGTAATTAAGAGTTAATTACTTAATTATTTTAGTTAATTAATTAATGTGATTAATTAAATGTATTTAATTTAAGATTAATTACTAAGTGTAATTAATTAAAAAGTAATTAATTAATAAAGTAATTAATTAAGGATTATTTGTTAATATAATTGATTAATAATTACTTAATGAAGTAATTAAAGATTAATTAATTAGATTAATTAATTAGATTAATTAATCAAGATTAATATAATTAATTAAGAAGTTAATTAATTAAGATAAGTAATTACAAATTGTTAATTACTGTTTATGGTTAATTAAGACTAATTAATGAAGTGGTTGATTAAAATTAATTATTTAATTAATTAAAAGGTTAATTAATAAGGATTAATATAATTAATAAAATTAATCAAGGTTGATTAATAAAAGTAATTAATTGGAGTATGATTAATTAATTTTAATTAATTAAGGATTAATGCAAATAATTATAGTTAATTAATTAATTAATGGAAGTAAATGAAGGATCATTAATTATTGTAATTAATGATAGTAAATAAAGATTAATCACTGTATTTGATTAAGGATAATTAATTTGTAAAATTAATTAAGGATGATTACTTGAATGTAATTAAGGGGTATTAATCAAGGGTGATTAATTAAGATGATTAATGTGAGAATAATGAACTAATTGATTTATAATCAATTGATGGTTAAGTAAACAAGGTTTAAAATGATGAAGTAATTAATTTAATTCATTTTAAATTAATTAAAGATAAGTAATTTAATTCACTTTAAATTAATTAGAGATGGAAGTAATTAATTTAATTCATTTTAAATTAATTATAAATGGTGTTATTATAGATCATTGCTTATAAATGGATGATAGTAATTACCTTGAATGGTTTGAATCTCAAATATGAGATTAGTATTGTGTGATATGGATGTATTGGTTGCATAGTGATAATGAGATGGATTATTTGTTGGTAATAATAATGTTGATTATCTTTTGAGATATTGTGAATTATCTATCTTTGTGTATATAGATAAGAATTGAATTGTTTTAACCTTAAAACAACTTGGCCCTTAAAAGATACGTTTTGGATTTCGATGAGACCGGGATCGGGTTTCCGTATACCGGTATTCCAGGTCTGGAGACCCGAATACCACATCGATCCAAATTTACGATAGGTCGTGAATCTCAAGTGAAGATGAAGATTCAGAGTGCAAGGGTTATTGTCGTTAACTCTGAGGGTGATTCCAAAACGAGTGTAACGAGATAATGCCTTCGGTTTCGTTCGAACCCGGAACGAACTTATATGGATTGAATGCTTTCAGCACATCGTCAGGCGGACGATGAGCATTCTAAGTGATATGTTCTGATTAAAGGTAATCGTAACCTCAAGCCTCATCAACCGGGAATGGCTAAAACAGGGGAGGTGCAGCAAGGTTTCGTGGGTAGCACCCACTGAGAGCAAGATAGATCCCTGTCTAGAGGTCCCTTTTCTTTTATTCGGCTTAGTGTGTGGTTGGTCGCGCCAACTACGGGATTATCTTGTTCGGAATTATCCAGTAAGGGATGGTTCCGGCTTTGTGTTGCAGGGGAGCGGGCGTACTCCTCGGTACGGTGATCTAGGCCACGTACTGTGACGGGCGGTACCCCAGTAGCCCTGCCATTGTATGGAATCCAAACTCCAATAAGTGCCGTACGTATTAGTTGTGCCCAACTATGTTGGAATGTGAGATGTAAGCATTTCAGCTATTTCTGTATTTTACTTGAAAACCCTAGACCCTATTATAATACAATCAGATTTCCTATCAAACGTTTTAGTTAGCGTAAGGTAAAAACTTACCCATGTTTATTTGTGGGGAGTCTTACGTGATACTTTTGTTTTCAAAAGTTTTCAAAGTTAAGCAATCTAACCGTTTACTCACACCAGACCCATGTCTGACCCAAGTGTTTATTTCTGTTTTATAAACTCTTGGGTACTCAAATTTTTACGAGTAGCCAAGGGATTCAGGTTTAGCTTTGACGAATATTCTGGAGGAGCAATGGAGCAGGAGGCTTCGGCGTTCGTAGATATAGAATTCCGCTGTGTTGAGATCTGTGTTAGAGTCTTGTATTGTATTGAGTTGTAATATCTAGACAGATGTTTATAACTGTCTAGTATGTGTTGTATAGTTATGTAAACTCTGATAAGTGTTGTATACTATGCAATAGTTTATGTTATTAATATAATTTATTCGTTCCGCTGTGAGATCGTTGTTGTTGTTTCTTTCTTTCTTCTCTTCTTTTCTATTTTCTACCCCTTTCTTTCTTCATAATGATGCGACTTTCTGGGCATAGAAAGTCGGGTCGTTACATATGGTATCAGAGCATAGGTTGAGCGAATGCCTAAGCTTTTGGTTAAGTGAATATCAGAACACTAGGTTGAGTGAATACCTAGGTTCGGAAGGATTGTTCATTAGAGATAGGATCTGTAGCAACCTGTTGAGTCTGAGTATATATATACGAGAGCGCGTATTTGTTAGTTATATAAAAATGATTTTATATTGTGTTAATTGATCGGTTGAGTGGTATATGGATTCTGGTCAATACGAGTAGCTAACGTTATTGATAGGGATCTCTAAACACTTGAACCAGGCCAACGGACACAATATTGTTTTAAAGAGGTAAATGAAATAATTTTACCCAGAAATAATTTCTATATAAAAAGTATCATTTTAAATATATATATATATATATTTCTACCTATTTGTTGGGTTACCTGTTCGGGTTTTCCAATATAAGTTATAAAGGTAGATAAGGTGGTAGTGTGAGTAACACGACTACCATTGGTTAAAATCTGAATGTTGAGGTTGGAAGAGTATCTGTCGAGACTGTAGACCTAATACCGTCTCGAGTAAGTTTGGGCAGTATGGTGTAAGGATTTCTCGGATCTCTGAAGGTTCAAGATTCCGAGTCCATTATTGAAGTGTGAGTTTGGTTGAGCTCGGGTGAGCAGATTTTCTAGAGTTGGATCTGTCGGAAGTGCAGAAGCAAGTGATGGTATCTTGGCAACTTCAGGAAGAAGCAGCTGTGTGATGAAACGCAGTATATATGGATGTTCCCGAAGGAGATGTTCTTTTTGGAACAAAATCAAGAAGGTATTGGAGGAACAGTTGATGTCTACCGCAGGAAAGACTCGGCTGTATAGGAATTCTTGGATATCGAGTAAGAGAGTTTTATCTGTTTTGAAGTATGGGACTAAGGTCGATTAGTTGTTTCTTCGGACATGGTCTCATTATTTCCCTTAAGAAGAGTAAGTTGTTGGTGTTGGTTTGGAGTCCCGAGATTCTTTTGGGATGTCTGCCATCTTGGAGGTCCGTTGTGAGGTTTGTTGATGGTCTTAGTTTGAGAAGCCTTTGGATTAGAAGTTTTTGGTTAGCTGTGGTAGCAGTGCAACTCGAAGTGTTCGGTGTGCTGACGAGGAGGTCTTTGGCTTAGCAGTGTTCCAGAGATAGAGTTCAGAAGCAGCAGTGTGAATCATTTCTCCGATGGTTCAGAAATCTTTGTGGTTCTTCTATCAGCAGTCCGGGTAGATGATGAAAGCTTTCTTGAAGGGTTAAGCTTGTTTGGAAAAGCTTAAGACTCTTTTTAATTAGTAAGAGAGAACAGTTTCTTTGGAATCTGAACTAGGTAGGATCGCAAAAGTGACTTGCGATTAGTTTGGGAATTTATCTTGGGTAATCTTTTGTGTGAGATGGAGGTTTCTCATGTGGAAGTAGGAGCTACTGAAGTAGTCAGAGATTTTCCGGATGTCTTCGAGGAAGTAGAAGTTTGTCTGCATCTAGAGTTTGAGTTCCGTATCGACTTGGTTCCAGAAGCGATACCGGTGGTTATTCTGGTAGTAGGATAGTTCCTAGAAAGAAGAGTTGGTGTAGCAGCTCAGAAATTTTTAAAATGGATTGGTCATATCTATTTTTCAAGTTTGGATTTCAGCAAATTTTGGAAGGATCATCTTGTTGATAGGATCTAGAGATCATTTTATTCTTGGTCCAGAATTGTTTCAAGAAGCATCAGCGAAGGTTAAGCTGATCAGGAAGAGATGAGGTAGCCCAGGAATCGTCTAGTGAGTTATGCAGATATGAGACAAGGAGTTTGGAATTCGGAGTTGGAGATTGGAAATTGTTTAAGTTTTTCTCCGATTATAAAGCTATAAGATTGGTAAGTCTGGAAGCTAGCACTGAAGTATTTTGGATTTTCCCTGTGTTCTCGAGAGGAGTAGTTCTTTGTCTACAGGATTGAATGGCCAGTTTGGATAGCTGGAATTCATTCTATTTCACGTATATCTGAGGGAATACGTGAATGATTCATCATTGGTTGTTGAATCTGCAGTTCAGATGGATTTGGAAGATGAGCTGGACTTGGGTGTGATCTGATATTCTGTTCAGGTTAGTGGATCTAGAGATAAGGAAAGCTCTGGATTATGGGGTGTAGTTTGTTTAGATTCTGTAGAGCGGGTCTCCCGGTGATTTGTATCCGGGGAAACTCTAGATAGTGTTAGTAAGATCTATCCTGATTTGTATTAGGATAGTTAGTTTGATTGTTTGATTGTTTGATTGGTTGCTTTGGTTGTTAGGAATTGGATGATAGGTATGCTTTGCTGTTTTAAAATCTTGGCTGGATTATTAAATTATCTTTGCTTTTAATTTCGGGGACGAAATTATTTTAAGGGGGAAGGAATGTGATATCCCGGGATTTTGGGCAATATAAATTTAATAATCTTTATTAATAATTTAATTGGATTAATAATTTTCCTTTCTAATTTTAATATAAATTGGTAAATTTAATCTTTTAAAAGCTAATAAAAATAGATTCTATTTATAATGTATATATTGATATATATATTGTGAATAGAGAATCTTTTGTTTAAATAAAAGATGTGCTTTCAGATTATAATATATATGTATGTATATGTTATAATTTGGATTGTTTTGAATTTAATTTAATCTATTGATAATTTATATATGTATGAATTGTGATTTAAAGCTTTGTTTTAAAATTAATATTTTTCAAAGGTTAGTTTAGATTAATTCAATTGTTTTCAAAATATAAGATAATTGTTTATTTTAAATATGATAGTTTAAATAAAAGTTTTATTTTGTATTCTTTAAAGTGTTTAAAATGAAAAGGTTATAAAAATATATGTATAAGATATATTTGAATTATAATTAGTTTTAGAATAATTTCTTTTAAAAGTAATTTATTTATACATATGTAAATTTTATTTATTAAGAGAATTAAAGTATGTAAATTTATCTTTACATTTAAATTAAATAAAAATTTATTTAAAAACACTTAAGTAATATGTGTAAACATATTAACATGTTAAAGACACTTGTAAGCATTTTACAATCTAAATTAACAAATGGCAACACCTTGTTAAAAGAAAATTTAAGTATATATAACAATGTTTGAAAGAAGAAAGCCTGTTTATTTATTTTTTTCAGTTCAAATTGTCTTCGGTCCTTTCTTCCTTTCTTCTCAAAACCTATAAACTAAAACCTGGAAAATAAAATCAAATGAAGAATCAAGCTACAACCAACAACTCAAACAGTTTCAAGTTCAACTAAGCTTCAAGTTAAAGATTCAGCAGTAAATCAAACATGCAAAGGATTTCAATAACAAAGAAAATCAAAAAGCTTTTTGCCAAAATTCAAAATATTCAAGCCTGGAAGCAATAAAAACTGCTCTGCTTATAAAATGGTGAGTAAACTTCTTTAAAAACAGTTGAGTTGGATGCTTGTGATGATACTGATTCGTATGTGAATAACTTTATAAAAATAAATAAATCTAGTACAAAATCTGGTTGCATGCTAGTTGATGATGAGATGAATATGTTTGTGTGAATCTGCTGTATATATATACATATATGTAAGAGTATGCTTGACTGTTCCTACTCTGTTTATGGTCCAGACATTCTTGTTTTAATTTGAATTCAATTTTCTCTGGTACAAATTATCATTAGGACTTGATTTACAAACCAAGGATATTTGAATTAGTGTAGATTAAGGATTAAAAAACTTAATATAGTTAAATAAAAATCTGGCATCTCTGTTAAACCAAGAATATCAGAGAATGATGAATGATATGAAAATTTCAAACTGTGAAATCTATGGATTCAATATTATGAAATGAATACATAATCCAAATCATGAATTTTGATATGTATTTTGGAATTTTAAGTTGGGTATTTCTTGAGAATTTGGGGTTTGTCCATTTTGGGAGTTTTGGTGATTTGCCATTGATCGGCATGATGATTGAAGCCAGGATTTTGATCGGAGCTTGTTTTAGTGTTGTGAATGATGGGAAAAATATTGTCGAATTTTTCAAATGTTTGATTGGTTTGAAATCGATTGAAGTAGGGTTTCATCGTTCATTCTGTTGACCCTTGCTTTTGCGGCTGTTGCTTCATCCTAAGATCACCGGAGGCAATCGCGAGATGGGGGATGGAGGTGTAGTGATGCGGCGTTGCTCTGGTAGGAGAGCCATGGGTTCCAGGCGTCGTGATTGTCGGCGTTGGGTGGGTTTGTGGTCGAGTGTGGGTTCAGTTTTTCGATCAGTGATCGAAATTTTGACTCGCGAGTTTATTGTTCGATCTGGGGACGTCTTTGAGTTCGCGTGAGATCGTGTGGTCGTAGGGAAGTGTCGCTCAGTTCGTCGTTGGCCAGAGGGCCGGTGCACGTGCACCGTGCACGATAGGGTACAGGTGGAGTTTTGTTTTGGGAAGACGAGTTGAACTCGGGTTTGTGGTCGCGTTTTCTGGGAGACAACTCGAAGAAGTAGAGGGCGTGGGTTTGCTTCGGGGCTGGCTCGTCTGGGTTGAGGGATTTGCTCGAGTTCTGTGGGCTTGGTTCTGTAGTGATTATTACAGATTTAACTTGTTGTGTAATAAGTAGAATTTATAAAAAAGAAATAGATTTGCATAGTTAAAAACTTGTTCTTTGAAATAAAAGTTAATCAATCCTTTAAAAATATAAATTGAATTTATATTTCAAATTTAAATTGTTTAAGATGATATCTTTTATAAATAATTATCTTAATTAAATTTTGAGTTTTGATTTAAAGAATGTTTTGAATTTGATTAATTTCAAATAATTTAATTATGAAGATAAATAGGATTAATTTATCTTTGTTATTAACTTGAGAATACTTAATTAGAATATGATTTGTTAATAAGTAAAGTTTAATTAAGATTAATGATTTTCTAATTAATTAAAGATTTAAAATATAAGAAGTAAATTAATTAATTGTTTAATTAATTTTAAATAATTATTTATTAAATTTTCAATAGTCGCTTAATTATGAATTAATTAAGTGTAATTACTTAATGAAGTAATTAATGGCTAATTATTGAATTTAATTATTTATGGAAGTAATTAATGGAAAATTTCTCATGGAAGTAATTAGTTGAAGTGATTAATGGGAAACCACTTGTTGTAATCAATTAAGGAATTAATTAAGTTAATTGTTTGAAGTTAATTAATTATGGAATAATTAATTAATTAAAGATTAAGAATTATTTAATGATGGGATAAATTACTTGTTAAGGAAATTAGTTAAGAGAGATCATTTAATGAAATAATTAGAAGATAATTAATTATGTAAGTAATTAAGAGTTAATTACTTAATTATTTTAGTTAATTAATTAATGTGATTAATTAAATGTATTTAATTTAAGATTAATTACTAAGTGTAATTAATTAAAAAGTAATTAATTAATAAAGTAATTAATTAAGGATTATTTGTTAATATAATTGATTAATAATTACTTAATGAAGTAATTAAAGATTAATTAATTAGATTAATTAATCAAGATTAATATAATTAATTAAGAAGTTAATTAATTAAGATAAGTAATTACAAATTGTTAATTACTGTTTATGGTTAATTAAGACTAATTAATGAAGTGGTTGATTAAAATTAATTATTTAATTAATTAAAAGGTTAATTAATAAGGATTAATATAATTAATAAAATTAATCAAGGTTGATTAATAAAAGTAATTAATTGGAGTATGATTAATTAATTTTAATTAATTAAGGATTAATGCAAATAATTATAGTTAATTAATTAATTAATGGAAGTAAATGAAGGATCATTATTTATTGTAATTAATGATAGTAAATAAAGATTAATCACTGTATTTGATTAAGGATAATTAATTTGTAAAATTAATTAAGGATGATTACTTGAATGTAATTAAGGGGTATTAATCAAGGGTGATTAATTAAGATGATTAATGTGAGAATAATGAACTAATTGATTTATAATCAATTGATGGTTAAGTAAACAAGGTTTAAAATGATGAAGTAATTAATTTAATTCATTTTAAATTAATTAAAGATAAGTAATTTAATTCACTTTAAATTAATTAGAGATGGAAGTAATTAATTTAATTCATTTTAAATTAATTATAAATGGTGTTATTATAGATCATTGCTTATAAATGGATGATAGTAATTACCTTGAATGGTTTGAATCTCAAATATGAGATTAGTATTGTGTGATATGGATGTATTGGTTGCATAGTGATAATGAGATGGATTATTTGTTGGTAATAATAATGTTGATTATCTTTTGAGATATTGTGAATTATCTATCTTTGTGTATATAGATAAGAATTGAATTGTTTTAACCTTAAAACAACTTGGCCCTTAAAAGATACGTTTTGGATTTCGATGAGACCGGGATCGGGTTTCCGTATACCGGTATTCCAGGTCTGGAGACCCGAATACCACATCGATCCAAATTTACGATAGGTCGTGAATCTCAAGTGAAGATGAAGATTCAGAGTGCAAGGGTTATTGTCGTTAACTCTGAGGGTGATTCCAAAACGAGTGTAACGAGATAATGCCTTCGGTTTCGTTCGAACCCGGAACGAACTTATATGGATTGAATGCTTTCAGCACATCGTCAGGCGGACGATGAGCATTCTAAGTGATATGTTCTGATTAAAGGTAATCGTAACCTCAAGCCTCATCAACCGGGAATGGCTAAAACAGGGGAGGTGCAGCAAGGTTTCGTGGGTAGCACCCACTGAGAGCAAGATAGATCCCTGTCTAGAGGTCCCTTTTCTTTTATTCGGCTTAGTGTGTGGTTGGTCGCGCCAACTACGGGATTATCTTGTTCGGAATTATCCAGTAAGGGATGGTTCCGGCTTTGTGTTGCAGGGGAGCGGGCGTACTCCTCGGTACGGTGATCTAGGCCACGTACTGTGACGGGCGGTACCCCAGTAGCCCTGCCATTGTATGGAATCCAAACTCCAATAAGTGCCGTACGTATTAGTTGTGCCCAACTATGTTGGAATGTGAGATGTAAGCATTTCAGTTATTTTTGTATTTTACTTGAAAACCCTAGACCCTATTATAATACAATCAGATTTCCTATCAAACGTTTTAGTTAGCGTAAGGTAAAAACTTACCCATGTTTATTTGTGGGGAGTCTTACGTGATACTTTTGTTTTCAAAAGTTTTCAAAGTTAAGCAATCTAACCGTTTACTCACACCAGACCCATGTCTGACCCAAGTGTTTATTTCTGTTTTATAAACTCTTGGGTACTCAAATTTTTACGAGTAGCCAAGGGATTCAGGTTTAGCTTTGACGAATATTCTGGAGGAGCAATGGAGCAGGAGGCTTCGGCGTTCGTAGATATAGAATTCCGCTGTGTTGAGATCTGTGTTAGAGTCTTGTATTGTATTGAGTTGTAATATCTAGACAGATGTTTATAACTGTCTAGTATGTGTTGTATAGTTGTGTAAACTCTGATAAGTGTTGTATACTATGCAATAGTTTATGTTATTAATATAATTTATTCGTTCCGCTGTGAGATCGTTGTTGTTGTTTCTTTCTTTCTTCTCTTCTTTTCTATTTTCTACCCCTTTCTTTCTTCATAATGATGCGACTTTCTGGGCATAGAAAGTCGGGTCGTTACAGAGGCGTCATATTTCGTTTCACAAAATTTGGAATGCTCTAGCTCCGTTTATCTTATTTTCGACGAATTATCAGCAGTTTGGCAGCGAATATCGACTTTTGATAGGATGGTCGTATCACTGATATCCATGTACCATTATGTTCGTCTCGTCATGCTAATCATCATAGTATATTCATTTCTATCATTCGGCGTCCGGTAGGCGACGAAATCGGTGAAACAATTTGCCGTATCGGTTCCGTATTTGGGTCCTTTCGGTTTCTATGTTCATTCATTGTCCAATAGCTGAAACGAACAGCCGCTTGCTTTTAATATTCCCAAAAATTTATTATTGACTTTCACTATCCCTGTCACTTCAATATATTTGTTTGTTTCCTTCACTGTTCATTTTCTTCCTTTCGTTTCATCTCTCCTTTCTGGTTCTATGCTTGGAAAGAAAATATATATGATAATAATATTAACTTTTATAATTCTAGATGCTGACTTCGGCTTTATATATAAAGTTTTATATATATCTGTTGCTTGAACCCATCATGCTCGTATCATTTGCTCCTGAACTGCTCATCGCTTGGTCGTGCTCAACGCTCCTTCCCTCAAGCATTGAACGAAACACATCCCCTCACCACTGCTTCCACAACCCCAGCCCTTGCCACACAGTCCGTCCTTGCTCCTCCAGAATGCCAGGAAAACCCTCGCCTTCAAGCAACACCACTCACGCCCGCTACCCTCCTCTACATGGCCGAAGCTTCCTCCGCCAATTCACATCACTTGGCCCCACAACCGAAAATCCTCCACTCCACCTTACATGACAGCCGTACTCACCCTTTCCCATACCGTGACTGCCAAGCATGCAACAACCCACTTGCCAAGCTTTTTCATCAGCCAACCCACCTTTCCATCACACCACTTCCTTCGCCATTATTCCCTCCAATGACCTCATAGCAGTTCACACCCAAAGCCTAAAGGCCAGCCGGATCACTTCCCCTCCGAACTGACCAGACCACCCACTGACCGCTGCAGCACCATCTGAGCCCACCATATGATAACCGAACCCATAGCAGCCCACACGCCTACCTCTGCCCTTGTTGACTGCACGCAGTCCGAGCACAGATCCAAACATCCAGCCAAGCCTCTGCCTTGCTTCCTACAGCCAAACTCCTAGCTTCTCTGCATATATATTTACGTATTTAAAGTAAGATTTTATGTTTATCTTATTACTACATCAAAGTTTGCAGATTTGGTTTTCATTTATCATGAGAAAGTTATAATATTATATAAGATGTTGGTCATTCAAGAGTGGTTTGATTTTTGCATAGATTTATTTTTTTTGGTTTCTTCTAACTGATATGTACATATCAACTCTGTTAACTCATTCTGTTTAAATTTCTTTTCACTAGAGAAATATGATTACTTTAAAAATAGAGTATGGATTTTTAAATATTGATTTTTAAATATAATATATATTTTTGATTTTAAATATATGTGTTTAAAATTAATTAATGATTTTGCAATATAATAATATATAAAGATTTTATTATTATATGTGTTTTGAATTATTCATTTTAAAATATATATATATATAGGATTTGTTTTGATATGTGTTTCAAATTTGAATATTAATTTTAAAAGAAAAATATAATATAAAGATTTTTTATGAGTACATGTTAGATTTTAAAAAAAGTTGTATATTTTGTTTTCATCAATTTCGAATTCATGTTATCTAGCTTGTCGCAGCCATCTTTTGCCCGTCGCTATCCCACCAGCTCGTATCCGTATCCGTGCTTATCCGTGTTCATCGCCTCTCATTCTCGTTATTTCTCTAGCCTCGAAAGGTGAGCGATCACTCACGATTGACATTCTTAAATTCAGTAAATTTAGTTCACATGAAATGACGATTGAAATATGCTGTTAAATTTGAATTGTTAAATATGACATGCCATTATCTGCAATTGTTTACCTATGACATATGACACCATAACCTATTGTATATATTATATTTAAATTTGTTACTGATGATATATGCCTGTTGTTGATATGTTATATTATTATCATATTTGTTCTCACTCTGCAAGTTCCCTGTTAGTTTAGAAATTCCCTGTGGGTTGAAATGATACATACCCGAACGATTTTATGGATTAGGGAAAATCGTTATGGGTTGAAATGATGAATCGAAGCGATTTTATTTGAAATTTTGGGATTGCGGGTTGAAATGATATGTACCTGTAAATATTAAATTTAAATTGCGGATTGAAATGATAAATATCTGTATCACTTAACCATAGGATAGAAAATTATATACGGACACCGTTGGTCTATATTTTTATAATGATTTCCAAAGTTGAAAGGAAATATATGGGTTTTATTAAATATTGATTTTTATATATAATAGAAAGATTTTAACTTTTAATATATGTGTAAAATTTATATTCTTAAATTTTTATTTTTTGGAAATTTTAAAATTATAAATTAAGTTTTAAAATGTAAATTATAAAATTTTACTCATAACTTTATTATTTTAAAAATATATAAAATAAGGTTTAAAATAGATTTAATAAAAAATAAGATTTAATTTAATAATAATTAATATAATACAATTTATTAAGAATTTAATTTAACTAATAATTTATATAATATGTTAAGTATTTATTTAAATTAGATTTTTGTAATAACTTTAAGTAAATGGAGGTTGGAAAGATAAATTAAATAAGAATTGATTTATAATTAAATTTGTTTAGAATTGAATTTAAATAAGGTTTGATTTGAACTTATTGATTTTGAGATTTTATGTTTTATAACTTGATAACTTGATTTTGATTAAAAAGGACTTAATGAATATTTTAAATTTAAATAAAATTGAAATCAAATATTTAATTTTGATTTAAATTTGTAATCAGGGATTTTATTTAAATTGTTATTAAATTGATTAAGTGAATATTTCAAAATTAAAAAAATTAAAGTTGAATTTGAAATATAAATGAAATTTATCAAATTAAGTTATTTTAGATGTTTGTATATTTAAAACTTTGAAACCTATTGAAAATTGAAAAGGTTTAATTTGTATTTCAAATCTGTATTTGAAATCGATATAAATTAAAAATGATTTTATTGAGAATTTGAATTGAATTGTAATTAATGAACTGAGATTGATTTAAATTGAATTTTGGAACTAAAGTTGATTTGAATCAATTTATGGAATTGGACTAAACAATTCTAATTTGAAACTATTTTTGATATAAACTCTTTTAATATAAACTATTTTAATATAAAACTATTTTATCTATAACCAATTTTAAATATAAACTATTTTAATATATATAAAAAAATTACTTCTAAATATTCAAATTTGTTAAGTGGGAATTGTTATGATTCAGATTTAATGGATTTAAATGCAAATATTTGATAAGATGTTTAAACTATATTGTGGTTTTGATTTCAAAGTGAAAATGATTTTGAAAGTGATATGATTTTTTGAATGAATATGATATTTTGGAATAAATTATAAACTGTTTGAAATATAAAATGACCACGGTGCGAAACAAGTGTTTGGTTGTTAAAGAGACCGGGATCAGATATTGTCATACTCTCTACCAATACCAAAACCACTTTAACAACTGTGTACGTGGTGGAGATTCCAGAATGAAGTAGGATGGTTTGGAAATGATTCTCTATGAGGTATTAACGCAGCTGACTCCCTCGAGTCAGCTTGATGTGGCAAAACAGGAGCTATACCTGGGCCAAGTGAGGTCGCACCTCCGATCCAGCATGCTTCTTTGATACCATTCTATCACTTTGTGATTTGATTGGGTGCACCATTGATTTTGGGAGTGTGTCTTGAGGTGGGTGATAGTAGCTGCTATGCGTTACCACCAACCAGGTTCTCCAAAATGGTAGAATCTTATCCTAGGCATTGCCTCGCATGCCTTGTCACATGCCTTATCGCGCCCACTACGATTTTGTTTTGTACCATACATATGGAGTGCTCTCTGAGTAAACCACCGGTTTGGTGGAGCTTACAGTATCTGTATAGACTACGAGAATATATAAAATGTGATAAGGGGGTTATGGGTAACGCCTTAACGCTATTTTAATAGTTTACTTTACTGTAGACATTATACATGTAGCGTATTGCACTATGTATGTAGATAGTTTAACGGATCCTTAAAGGATGGAATCCCAACATCCTTTAAGTTATTTGTATTTCACTTGGCATTTCACTTGAGTTGATTTATTGGTATAAGAATGTTAATTTTGACTTGAGTGTTTTGTGTTTTGTGTTTTGCTTTATGCTCGCGTCAGACTGAGTGTCATAGCATTTGAGACTCGCCTTTGAAGTTGGAGCTTTACTTGATGATCTATCTTATCTATCCAGCTTTGCAGTTATTTCTAGTTATTTCTATTCAGACATGTCATTTTTTTATGTAATTAGACTACTTTGTATTCTGCATTTTTGTTGTATTTTGTTTTAATTCTGATGTTCTACCGTAGCTTCATGAACTACTATTTATCTATTTCTGCTGCTTATTGTTATATTACTCCGTGTCTGTGATTCTGTGATTGATTTATTTACTATATATGCTAAGCTTTGCCAAATATAAATTAACAATCTGTTGTTTTGAGCAATTCAAGTCTGACATGTTTGGATGATTGTCAATTTAAATGGTTCGAAATGGCAGGCCATTACAGTTGTTTACCTATAGTCTAGAAATATCTATGTACCTTTCAGTGGTTCTTTCTTATGGACACACACTTCCTCTATATTTTGACTGAAAATCAAACTATTTGATATTTCTATCTAAATACTTACTCAATTTTGATGCTTATAGAATGATACCTTCTTATCATTACTTGGATCATATCCGAAAACTCACAAACTCAATATCGCTCCCATGTACTACGAGACACTTTAGTTGTTATGTGTTAATGGTCTATTCTAAATCACTATTTAGAATTTTACATTTCAATACATATGTAACAAAATACTAAGTATTACCAAGCGATAATTTTTTGAGTAAATCTGAACTAATTTGAGCAGGTTGAATAACGAATCTATTACGCTAATTTCAATGATTGAAAATTACAATGTACTTCTTATCAATGTTGTTCATTGTATTCCAGCTGCATTAGTCTTGGTCATATTCATGGCCCTTAGATCATATCTCTTTGGTACAATTATTAAAATCACATTTAGATAAAGTGCTTGGAATCCACTTCAGATTTGCATACCATACCATATCATGGAGTCGACACTCTTAATGGTTTAATTGACAGCTAAGGTTTATCATTCTCGAATTGATAAGAAACTCATAGTTTTTCTTTAATATGCAAGAATAGTTAGTAAACATTCTAATGTGTTGTCTTCATTTAGGTTTGGCTAATTTTATTTCATCCCTCATAATCAGTTTTAACTTTGGATCGTATCTAAATCTAATTTGCTACCAATAATTTCTAAATGAAATTCCTTCGCTATGAAGTTGGTATTTCCTGAAACAACAGTTGTTTCTCTGTGCAACAAAAAAGGTATTTACAAGCACTTTATGAAATTCCTTATTTATAAAATTGATTTGGTTTTAGTTTACAATACTTGTGTCCAAAACATAAATTGGTCATCCAATGACAATCATTCTGAAACTCCTTTTGGGGTGACTTATACAAGATCATTAAAAACAATTATTATGTGTTGTCTTTCGACTCGCATAACCTGCCAACTCCTTGGCATAGGATATGTTGGGGGTTCTTCAAACTCTTATCTTGTATGATTTTGTTAATTATTCTTTAGATAAAATTAATTTTAACCTCGTGTGCTATTCTTAAGCATACCACCATTAGAAAGAAGTTAACTCAATATCACACACCATCAATCATACATTTTTCAACAAGTTCGATTACTCCTTATTGATACATCATTATGTATCATAGGAAGGAGTGAATTTTGAGACTAAATCTTTATTCATTATAGGTATGTTAGGAACTCTTAATATACCTACCTATTCGATCGAATCATTTTATTTTTATTGCACACTATTTTATTTATTTCCATTTTATATTCTATGAACTCATCATTAACATACCACATGTGTATCAAAAACCTATGTTTATGTTTGTGATAATTCTCGTTGAATACAACAAAATACGTGGAATGTTTTAGTGTAAAAGACTTGAGATTGCATATATTTATATGTATCAATTGAAGAGTTCATCAACTCTTATCATGCTCCCACTAAATGGATGCTTTTCCCTTAATTATTTGAGATATAATTAACAACATATAATTCGTAATCATATAATCAAATTATTTCTCAAGAATATAACTTAGTCTATCATTCCAAAATAATTGCAAATAATTTCGTATACTTCTATATTTTCCAATGCATCACATTTGTTATGAAAACAAATATCACATTAGAGTTTTATTTTATAGCGAATATTCATAATATTCATACTTAAATAAAACTATGTCCATTTTTCAGTCAACACTAAAAGACATTTATTATTTCCTAAATATTTTTTGGTATATGAAAACAATTTTCAAAACTTGATGTGACTAATAACTGTTATATGGCATGCTTCCACTATTTCCGCCATTACTATAATGCGTGTGAAATACAAAGCTCCATTTAACCACTTAATATAGGCTATTTATTTTATTTACTGTAACTAGTTTACGGTCGAGAATTTTCAGATCAAGTATCTTAAATTCAAAGAAATAAATATCATAGAAAACAATTTTCTAGTAAAAATACTTTTCGGATTAGAAATCATATTTCTAATTCCAATGTTAAGTATCTATTATTATTTTACAGTTCTCATTTCTGAGTTTCTTTATGAAGCAGAAGTGACCATTCACTCTCTTCATCCCAATCGTGCCATAGGATATATCCACTCTTATACATTCGATTTCCTTTCTAAATGGCCAAACCATTCAAAAGAAATCCTTACCACAATATCATAAAGAACTCTTTACAAAAGTGCATTTGGTCATCCTTAACTTGTATGGATATCAAATAAATTGCACTTTACGTAAACTGATCAAAATAACATTTCAGTGATCGTTCTTAGATTTATCTTGTAGCCTTTGGTCTAGTGTTACATTTAACACAAGGCCATTATTGTAATCACTCATATTGAATACAAGTTCTCACACTACGGTTTACTTGCTTATTTCAATGAATAATTTAAATCGAGTTTCAAACATTACAAATTGTAACTGATCACCATATATATGATCGTATATGGATCAAATACCCATATTCTTGTACTGCTTTTAGAGTTTAAACTCATGCAATACACAGCTTGGGAAAGTAAACTTTTAAGTAACCAAGTTACGAATTTATTTAATGGTTGTATAATTAGGCGATGCATGGGTCAACATGCAAAAAATTATTGGTAAATATATTTTATATTTCTATTTGTTAATATTAATTCAATTAATTTGTATATTTTAATTGATAAACATTTTATCAATTGTATTAATTACATAAATTTATCAATGTAGATTATTATAATTTATACATAACAGATATTCTTACAATATTAGAAAGGTTAAATGTTACATTTCATTTATCTAATAAGACTCCCACTAGTCTTTTATGTTTCTTCAAACCCTAAGGCGATAATAGAAGTCTTTTGACTTCACTGGTGGGAGTTAGGACTCGCCTGTCTTGGGATTCCGACCTTGAGTTTGCTCAACAAGTCATAGCCCCACAAATAATGGACAACCCCTTATCGGTTGGATCATATACAACTCTTAACTCTTGGTTCCTTGTCCTAATCTCATTTTGACCTTGAATTTTCTCAATAACTCGAAAGAAATTATTTAGTCGTACCTACCATTTCTCAATGGCCTAAGTATGGTAAATGTACAATGAGTTTGCTCAACAAGTATATAACGTCTAGTTAATATATTAAAAATACTACATATAACATTGCTAGCTTGAGTTTGCTCAGCAACTAGAGAGTGTGCAAGTAATTTATTGATATATAAATGGTAGAGGACAACGTTATATTAAACATTCATAATCTTAAACATTATACTTAAAGTGATATCGACTTATGGAATAATGTATTTCTTTTGAAATACCCTTGTGATTAAGTGTCAAACACATCGGAAATCATGGTATGCATGCAATACATATGTATATATATCTTTTAAGTCTAGTTTGGGTTTCTAATTATTCAACCTGTAATTTATGCACTCATATTATATAATTTTTAATTATTATATAACTTTTATAATTTATTAACTTATATAATAGTCTTGTGTGTAACAGTATATTAATTAAATCTTTTTTAATTAATTTAATTAATTAACATTTTAATTAATTTTATATTATTCAATTAAAACATTTTAAATTGAATATGTGGACTATATAACAATTATAGTTATACACATATATCTCATATATATGTATCATATTATTTATTAATTAACATTTAATTAAGTAATTTAATTAAAACAATTTTAATTAATTATAATTAATTTCAAAAATTATATATATTTATATAATATTTTAACATTTTAAGATAAGTTACATGTATCTTTTTTTAGTAGGGCTAGCCGGCTTTATAGTGGACCATCCACTTTTATTAATGAAATTCAAAAAGGTGCTCTACACATGCGTAGAACAAACTATAGAACATTTAACATAGGAGTTTGGAAAAAAAGGCCAAAACTACTATAAAAACACCACACAGGGTGCATACAATTTCAAGTTGCACAAGGCAGTCACAATATCACATTGGTGCATACAGCAAACAAGATGCACAAAGGCATTCACTCACACTAACTCACACAACTACTATAACTATGTAAAGGTACAGCAAAAGTTCACCAAACTATGACCAAAAGGAAGCAAATAGCTTCACATTATGACAATAATATATGATTTTCACAGTTGCCAAAGGCAAACACACATACAACACTCACTGCCCAGCCTAGTTACAACACCACAATACCCACCTAAAGCACGGTAGAACGAAAGATCCTAGAATAGAAGAAAGTACATACAGTATCATAGAAACTACCTTAATCTAATACACAAAAGCTCACAACAGAACATTTCCAAAACACAGCAGTTAACCAAAGACAACCCAATACCAGAAATAAATATGATACATAGAAGCATAGAACAGAACATTTCCAACACATAGTAACTAACCAAAAGAAACCCGATACCAAAAGGGACATGATAACAAGATAAGGTGACAATAGCCACAACCACATAAGAGCTAAGGAACAGCACAACCAATGCCATATCCAACAACTTATCCAAGAAACATGATAATCTCCAACAATTTAGAACACTTCATGTTGCTAGAGCAATCCCAAAAGCATGAGTGGAAGGAAAAGAGAAAAAAACAAGCTATGGACTTGGTTGCAACATTGCTCAATGACATATGAAAAAGGCAAATTAAAAAAACACAACAACCTTAGAACAAGATCGGACGCATAGATCGCCACTACCAGGTACAAGAAGAGCCATGAAGGAAAGAAAATGACCAGCAAGTGAACATCCTGAACCCATAATCAATGCACAACAAACATAGTCAAACAGTGTCACTTCCGTTGCTAACAATCACCAAGGACAAGTTGACTTGTTGAAAACGCGGGTTGGAAAAGAGCACAAACTGGAATTAAAAACCCTTACATCTGTATAGCAAGGCAGATATGAACGACTAGAAATAGTTGTGGGGAGAGGATTTAAGTGACGCGATTAGAGGAAAAAGGATAGAGAAAAAAAGAAAAGAGAAATCGTAGCATATAGGGAAAGCTAGGTCAAGGGAGAGAAAGATGAAGGATGGGGATGAAAAGGTTTGGATTAAATGAAAAGGAAAGAAATGGGGAAAGGGAGAGGCGGTTGAAAGGGAGACTTAGTCCTCATATATCAATATATATGCTATTTAATTTAATTAATTAACTTTTAATTAATTATTTAATTCATTAATCTAATTAATAATTAAACATTTTCAAAAATAATTATTTTATAACATTTGTAAAATCATTACTAATTTTAAATTTAAAATATTATTTTTATTTATTTCAAATTTAACCTTTTAAATTAAAAATATTATTTTAATTTCAAAACAAAAATTAAAAATCATCCTAAGGCCCAAATCAATTTTGGGCTTTATTTTAGGATAACCTTTGGGTTTATCTCATCCGTTAGGGCCAGACCAATAGGCACGTAGGGCAGGGTACTTGGTTACCCATACCCAATCTTGGACACTACTTTTCTAGATATTCTACTATATGGGTATGATTCAATAAGTTAACCTTAATACCGCTAATTTAGACCGTATATGGTATATGACTTTAATACTGTTGTTGGAACTGGGCCAGCAAACAGCGGGTTAAATGGGTGAATTTCAAAAATAAAATTGTTTTAGATCTTGTTGGGTCTATGAAGTCCAAACTGATTTAGATACAATCAAAAAAAAATCTTTATTTTATTTAATTAATTTACATAAAGATTTCATTTTGTTTAAATATGTAATATATAAAGTGTATATGTGTATCAAATATACAGATACGTGTACATGCAACATATAAATGTGTACATGGTATAATGTACCCATATATAAGTGTTGGGATTTACACCGCAACGGACACATTGGCCATTCATATGCACACTGTTGTCCTAAACAAATTTAAATTTTAACACACGCACACATAGATATATATATATATAATATTTAAAATTTTGAATATTTATTTTGAATAAGTCCATAATTTTTAAATTCAAAATTCAGTTTAAAAATCTATTTTTTTTAATTAGTAAAATAGTTTAAAAATAGATCTAGATTGTAACGACCTAGAATTTCGAACACTTCGTATTTAAATATCTGCACTATTTAAATATTATTTGAATCTTTGATTTAATAGGATTAAAGTGATTCAAAAACCATGTTAACCCCTTTTTTATTAACAATTCATGATGGTAACCTGTTTTTGAAATTTTTTTTACAGAAATAAATACTTTAAAGAAATATCGATAATGTGACCGCAAATCATTTTATCGATAATTAGCTTTTTATTCAATAGAAGTTATTCAAACTTTTTTTACATACACAAAATACTTAGGGAATCATTAAATAGTAATAAAAAAAATTCCTAACCAAAGCTTCTAGAAAGAATTTTAGATATTTCTATGAAGAGGGGTAGTTTGGCAATTAACTAAAGAAAAGAAGATACTTGTTTTGGTCAAAGCGAGTGTAAAGTTGTGGACATAGAGGGAGCATCTGGGGGAGGGGTTTTATTGGCCAAAAGTGGAAGGATATTGGGGTCGTTTTACTTTGATTAATTCCTAAGCAACTATCTCCTTCAATTTCATAATGTTATTTCTAAGTTTTTAAGATTAAATCCTAAGTATTCAAACCTCTTCTTTCTTCGTTTTCTCATATCAAACCAACTCCAAACTCAACCAAACTCGATCTTAGATACTAATGACAATAAGGATTAGCAAGTTAACATTAAAGGAAGTGGAAGAAATGGGGTGAACCATCATGGGCCGTGAGCTATTTTGGGGCTAGGGAGGAAGCAAAGTGCAAAAGCAAGGCTAAAGGTGAAATCTTTAGGTGTTTTGTTGAGGTAGGAAGATGGAAGCTTAGTGGAAGCTTGTACCCGGTTGTTTTCTTGGTTTTGGGTAAACTACCTTACCACTTAAATTAATATGAAGTGTTTTGTAACGCCCCACTCCGAGACCCACTGTAACAAAGAGTATTACGGGAGTAATACTGTCTGTTAAAGCGGAGAATAGAGTATAGTGGAAGCGACCATCTATAATCAAGCTATAACTATCTACCGAATACGTCGAAAGGTGGAATCTATTTAAATTTTTCTCAATCAGGTGGTTCGACATATTCGGTAAATACTTATAACGAAATTACAAATGGCTAAAGATCTATCAGGAACAAGCATAGTAATAAATGATAAAAACATCACAGAACAGAATCACATAACAGATATAAAATCCCAGAACAATACATCATCAATACAGATCCAAATATCATAAGTGGGTACAAAGCCACTGCTCACACATGTGAGTCAAAAATATGTACATATCAAAGTCTGAATAATAAGAGAGTAGCGGAATAGTGGACAAATAAAAGCGCTATCTATCAGCATAGCAGATAATGTCCAAGCGGAAGCACAGAAGCTAAGTCCAGAGACCTAACCTGAAACAACTCGGTCTGACCCGAGCGAAAACACTCGGGTCAGGCTAGCTAAACAATCAGTAATAACTGAGATATATAATAATGCGGTACATAAGTAAAACAGTACTTATCCAAAGAGAAGTATATTATGAACCACATGAATATAATGACGATCCCTAATCATCAATAAACCATAAAAATCTCCAAAGAGAAATCAACACCAAAGTGTAGAATAAATAAAATCGCCTCATATCATCGGCGTAGCCAAAGCTATAAAAAGATGCCCATAGGCAATAATCCCAATAGTGACCAGAGTCTGTGATCAATGCCCAAGCAAAGATCGATGCTCCAAAGAGCCATGGGGATATACTGAAAAGTCAATGAAATCAAACACTGAAAAGCAGTGTCCAGAGACACTGTGGATCCATAAGGTAACCGCACTTACATCGTATGGTTCCATAGAACCAACACCGAATGGCGGTACTCGAATGGATATAAAAATAATCAGATAATACAAGTTTTGCACGTGCACCGACCAGAGTCGTTGTTGCCAAGTACTGTAGAGTTGTGATCGATCACTCGCACCGATGCGAAACGCGCGAGACGGCGAGATCCTTCCCAGAAGGATAAAGGCCCAGAGGCACACGCCGAAAAATAAACTGCTCCATAGAGCAGGTGTCCAGAGACGGTTGCCCAGAGGCGTGGTGACCCAGAGGTCCAGTACTGGCCGCCCAGAGACTAATGTGTCACTAACTTCTTGGAGAGGAACCCGCAAAATGTTAACAATGAGTCCCATACCCCACGTTCGCACTAAACGGTTTCCTAACCAATAGCAAGCTCACACTCCAAACAATAAAAAGTCTACCTCATATCATCGGTAAACTAGACCCAAAGGTCAAAACGATCAATCGAATAGGTCGGGGATTAACCGGAAAGAAAATACACACGGTTTCCATAGGCCGGAGATTTCCTAACCGTTTAAGCACCTTTCCACTTCGCTCGACGTGCTAAAAGTGAGTGTGAGATTTTTATTATAGAAAATAATGGTGTAAAACGGATTTATAATTGATTTTCGAAATCACTTTTAAAACGGTCTTTTGAAAGGTCTCCTATTATGGAGTAATTAATTTAATAATTAAAATAATATTATATAATAATTTTCAAAAGCCATTTAGGAGTGAAAAATCTTTTGAAAATGATTCAAAAAACCCGTGTACGAAATCTAGAGACAAATCTCAAAGAAATCAATGAAAACCAGAAAATCATCAAAAATATTCTAAGTGTTTGTAAACATTCAAAAACAGCTGTGAACTCAAGTTCGATAATTTATTTGGACCAGCAAACTGTGTCCAAATGTCATGAAAATTTGCAGGCATGTAGTCCAACATCCCTACTTTAATATGCAAAAAGAATTTCTGGATTCCGAGTTGAGACGAAGTGGCAGCGACGTCTCAAAGTTGGACCCAGAACAAGATTTACACTGTTTACAAACAGCGACTAGAGTTCAACTTCGACACGAAATTCGAAGTACCAAACGAACTCCGATGTTGTCCAAATTTTCCTGAGATGGAGCTCGGAACTCCACCTTTCTAACGAGACCAAAAACGTTGAATTCCGACTTCCGATGCGAACGTGGAGGCATCGCGGAGTGGCGCTCAAAAGCTGGAAACAGAAGGGATATTTGATTTTCATTCTAAGTGTTTGACCATTCAAAAACTGCTGCGAACCCAAGTTCGGCAATTTATTTGGACCAGCAAACTGAATCCAAATGACATGAAAACTGGTAGGAATATAGTCCAACATCCCTACTATAAGATGCAAAAAGAATTTCTGGAATCCGAGTTGAGACGAAGTAGCAGCGACGTCTCAAATTTGAACCCAAAAAAAGATTCACACTGTTTACCAACAGCGACCAGAGTTCAACTTCGACATGAAATTCGTAGTACCAAACGAACTCCGATGTTGCTCAAATTTTCCAGATTTGGAGTTCGAAACTCCACCTTTCCAACGAGACCAAAAACGTCGAATTCCGACTTCGGATGCGATCGTGACGGCATCACGAAGTGGAGATAAAAATCTAGAAACAGGATTTACAAAATAAATTATTATTATTATTTTTTTTTTTTGGACGCGGGCCCGGCCCGCGTCAGCCTGCCCCAGCCCAGCCCGGGCTGGGGAAGTAACATGCCCAGCCCAAGTGGGCTGGGGTCCGGTTACACCCCAGCCCGCCTGGGCTGGGGTCAAACCCCAGCCCGCCCGGGCTGGGAAAGCAGCCCAGCCCGCGCGGGCTGGGTGCCTACTGCCCCAGCCCGCTCGGGCTGGGTGCCTACTGCCCCAGCCCAGGTGGGCTGGGTGCCTACTGCCCCAGCCCAGGTGGGCTGGGGAGCACCCAGCCCGTGCGGGCTGGGTGCCTACTGCCCCAGCCCGCCCGGGCTGGGGAGCACCCAGCCCGCACGGGCTGGGTGTCTACTGGCCCAGCCCAGGGCTGGGTGCCTACTGGCCCAGCCCAGGTGGGCTGGGGAGCACCCAGCCCGTGCGGGCTGGGTGCCTACTGCCCCAACCCAGGTGGGCTGGGGAGCAGCCCCAGCCCATGCGGGCTGGGGAGAAGGGGGGATGTGTGTGTGCCAGCCCGCTAGGGGCTGGCCTGCTCCTGGCTAGCCCAACTGGGCTAGCCTACTGTGTCTGGATGTAACCCAGGCCTGTTTTGACTGTTTTCAACCTGTTTTTCCAGCCTGCACATTTCCAGCCAGCAAATAATTGTGTTTTTAGTGATTTAGGGGTATTTTTTTCAAGTTTTGACATCAAATTTGCATCCAAATTAACTAGCAATAATCACTAATTATTAGTAATTACCAATATTACAACCAACATTAATTACTAATCAATAGTAATTACCAATATTACAACTAGCATTAATTACTAATCAATAGTAATTACCTCTACCAATCAAGCAAATAAGCAAACACTTCAAGTGCAACTTTCCAAAGCAAAGAGGATGTGGATTAGAGAGCTTCAAAATTAAAAAGAGAACAAAACCAAGGATTACAAAAAGATTTCAAAGATTAAAATTAAGATTAGAAGGTGATTAGGCCTAGGATTGCATTACCTTGCTAGGATTAAACAAGTCTAATTATGAAGAGATGGAGATGGGTCTTCTAAAGGGAGGCCATTAGTTTTGCTTAGGTTTAGGTTTAGGAATTTATGAAGAGGATGAGGGTTAGGGTTATGAAATGGGTTTAAGATATTATATAGAGTGGGTAGGCTAATGGGTTTGTTATGAGGGTTTTACAACCCAATAAGGCTTAGTTCAATTACTTAAGTGCATATGTAAATTTAAAAGAAAATTTTCTAATGTTATCATTTGAACAAAAATCCTAAGTAGTAACCTAGTTTTAATCAAAACCATATAATTGTCTCATTAGCCAATTAAACCCATTATCACATTTAAAAATTCTCCTTTTAAATATTAAATTCCAAAAATATTAATTTTCCCATTTTAAACCCAAAATACTTTAATTTGCAACCCAATTGCAAATTTAAATTCCCAAATTTTTTGTTTAGCTCCCTTTTCAACTTAAAATCATAATTTTAATTTATTATTCGGTAATTGCAATCTCAAGGTTGTTACATGTTTATATTGCTATGTGAACTATATGAATGTTGCTGAGTTTATATTATGATGTTTGATTGTAATTCTTGCTTTGGAAAGAAAATGGAATATGTAAATGATGTGTTTGAACTTCTATGACTTTCTCCGACTTGTTGCATAGCCTTAAAATAACTCACATAGGGTTTGGTTGGATGTAGATTGGAATCGGACTTGATTTGGTTGTGGTTTTATAGCTACAATGGCTACAAACGCACTTTGAATGTGTTCGGTATTTTCTATGATTTTTTGTTAAGAGATCATCAGGGGTTTCACCATATTTGTGATATATTATGTGTATACTGGTTACTGTAAAAATTTTGGATGCTAAAAAGTTTGATAGCATATCAAAAATCGATCAAACATTCAAGATAATAAATTGGCCTAGGTCACAGTCTTTTATAACGGTAATCCGCAGCATGTTAAAAAGGCTGTTTTTGCCTCCCCGTATAACGTTTTAGCATTCTGAAAATACCGAGGTTTGAAATCTTCTCCGGGTTCAACTTTCGGACATAATTTGAGTGGTTTAATGACCTTGGAATGGTCTGAAATTTGATATACACAAATTAGAACAATTTATCTATGAATTGGAAAAGGATTCACCGAATTCCGATATGAAATGCTAAAGATATGAAATTTCAAACATGGACTCAGGCCATGTTGAATTCTACCCAAGTTTGAAAACCCTCTTGAGTTCAACTTTTAGACATGAAACAGGTGACCAAACGACTTCTAATTGAACTAAAAACTGGTATGCACATAGTAGAAAACTTCAACTTTCAAATAAAAAAGAATCAATAAATTCCGGCAGGATATGAAAAAGATACGCTGTCTCAAACATGGACTTAGGATATGTCTGCAATAGCTCAGAAAACGGAAAAATGTACAGGCCTGAAAACCATCTTGGGTTCAACTTTCAAGCATGAAACAGAAGACCAAACGACCTCAGATTGAACTGAAAATTGGTACGCACATAGTAGAAATCTTCAACTTTCAAATAAAAAAAGAATCAATGAATTCCAATGGGAAAAGAAAAAGATATGATGTCTCAAACATGGACTCGGGCCATGTTTGCAGCAACTCAGAAAATAGAAATGTGTAATGGCAAAAATCTGGGTTCGTATTGATTTTGCAGCAAAGTTTTCAGATATCAAACGAAAGAGTTTTGCTACGAAATTTTGCACACTTATACTACAACACATGAACTACTATTAGAAGAAAATCCGGCAGCATTTCTTTGCCGAAATTGCAAGAAATTAACATGCAAAGTGGAGGTCAGAACAGTTTTAGCATAGAAACAAAACTGAGTATAAAAACATGATACAGAAGCAAACTTTTCATAGTTTTTGGCATTTTGAAGCTTGGCTTTAGCTAGCATTTGTGAGTTTTGATACTCGCCTTGTTTTTGAAGATCAAAACCCAGATTTCAGCTGAAAGATGGAAGCTTAGGGCTAGATTTGTCTTCAACAATCTATAGAAACTCAATACACAGACATGCAAAAGAAAGGAAACATATTGCAGACAAATCCAAACTCCAAATTGGAATTTGATGAGATATTGTAGATTTGGAATGGATTACCTAATGGAAATCTCTCTAATTTGAGTAAGACAACAACTTAATTGAAGAGAAAATGAGGTTGGAGCTTTAGATTTGAAAATAGGGTGAGCTTCTTTCTTTTCTTTCTGGTTGTTTACTGTAAATGAAAGTGGTGAATGTACAGGAGAAGAGAGGAAGCTTTTCTCACTTTCAGGTTATGTTAATTAATGGGCTTTGGACCCAAACTAAAGAAATTTTCCTAAGTAAATTCATTTTTATCACTAAAACACAAATGTACATATGTAATTAAATCAAAACAATATTTTAAACAAAATTCCTTCATACAACAATTATACAAACACTTTTCTATATTAAATAAAATATTTCACACTTAATAATAAGATAAGTTTAGTTGTAAAAATATTTTTATTATTAAAAACCCTATTTTTAAATAAATAACCAATTTACTCTAATATTTACATAAATCATCATTTTTAACTTCAAAATTACACAAAAATAATTTTCTTGTGTAATAAAATATAACAAACCATTTTTCATCAATTATGACCAAAACTTATTTTTAAACCAAATTTCACCTTTTTATTTAAAATAAACACATTTTAAAAATCAAATACTTACTTTAAAAATTGTTAAAAGAAGCATTTGGCAATAATTACAAGAATTATTGCATTTTCACTATATAAAATCATATTTCAGTCATATTTTTCACAAACAATCAGGATAAAGTTTTTAAAACTTCATTTCACATTTTATTTCCGAAATCCATTATTTATTTAAAATAAACGATTTAAATCTCTAATTTATTTTTATTTCTCAATATCAAATTATAACCACCGTTATAATTTAATATTTACAGGTAATCACCAAAACCAAGCTGGTTGTTACAGACTCTCCCCCTTATAAAAACTGTGTCCTCGCAATTTCTAGAGAAGAGCTATATTCAACACTATTTATTTCATCAAGCAAAGGAAGATAGACAAGCTCGAGTTTAAAATTTCTTACCCCAACACAAGATGATAAAAAATCAAGATAAGTTTGCTCGATTAATTCTATGGTTTTCCAAGTGTTATCATTGGGATTAGCGGACCATTGAATTTTTTTGAGCAATACATCATGATTTTGAAGCCGTCTCACCTTCGAATCAAGAACACAGACAGGATGCTACACAAAAGATCAATCGAGTGAGATTGATTTCTTAGAAGCTTCTCGAATAGAGTCGGGATTTAACAGAATTTTATCTCGGATTCCAACCAACTAGAAATTGTCGACATGATCTTTCGTACATCATTACGGAAAGAGCTACACCGACGTTAGATTAACAGTAATTATGGTAAGAAAACTCAATAAGAGGTAGGTGGTTTCCTCAATACCACCAACCCAAACGACCGCATAAATGCAAGTCGCTAGATAATTGCACAAAGGCAAGACAAACTCAAAGATTGGTTTTTATATTCCTATTTTACTAAACAAATATTTTCAAGGGTTTAAAAATCCATTTTCTTCATAATCAAATTCTCAAATCTCAACATTTAGAAAATTCTCAAAACCTCTTACAAACATCCAATTTAATCTCCAAACTCTTCATTTAAAGTGAATAAAATGTTTCACTCTTAAATTCTACCAAAATATATTTCATTTTGAAACATATATTTATATAAACATCAATTCAATTACATTCACAAAATAGGTCGAATACACATGACCACAAAGAAAACAAGTAAATTTCAATTTCCAACCTACCGTAAAGAAAACAAATTTTGACCTAGCAAACAACAAAATCGGAGAACTCTTATAAAATAAAAGTTGTTTTACTAAGTCTAAGCTTTCCAGCGATATAAAGATCATCAAAATCAGATTCATGATTTGAAAGTTATGCAAAATTTACTTCCAGCTCAAATTTTAGAAACTTATAAGACATAAATGTTTATTCACTTTCAAACCTATTTTAGACAAAATAAAACGCAAAATCTTCCAATGTGGTAAAAAGAAAATTTATAGCTTTCTAAAAGTTTTTCCATTTGCAGAAAGTTTGAACACATTCGGAGTTATAAATCTCAAGTTATTGTTGCTTTAGCATAGCACTTCAAACCAAATTTTATCTTTCAAATCAATTTAAATTTTGAAATTTTCCCAAACCATTTTAATTTCAAATTATATTTTCA
This sequence comes from Allium fistulosum, assembly GCA_030737815.1. Lineage (NCBI taxonomy): Eukaryota > Viridiplantae > Streptophyta > Magnoliopsida > Asparagales > Amaryllidaceae > Allium > Allium fistulosum. Next base: position 161,346,691 of record CM060905.1, read on the forward strand.
AACAAGCTCTTTGCTAAATCATTTATTAAATGATCTTCTTTTTCCCCGAAAATCTAAGACATACCAAAATATGATCAACTTTATGTAATCAACATAAAAGAAACAATTCATTAATTGGAAAAAAAATCCATTGCTTTCCAAAATCTAACATCAAAGTAATTAACTAAGAATACCCATTTTGAAAGAGATAACTAATCTCTTTCATTATCAAGAAAGGATTTTTTGATTAACCATAAAATAAATTTTGGGATATATATATAAAGTTTAAAATCATTCTCATAATTAAAATGATTATACTACATAAATGGTTCATTCATCAAAACAATTTAAATTCACATTTCCACTTTGTCAAAAAAATTAAATTTCCAACTAATTATCAACATAAGACTAATTAAAGTTGATAATTAATTCAAACTTGTTTTCAAAAGAATTTTAAAAATTCACCTCGAATTTTAACACAACCAAAGTTTAAACCAAAATTTGCTCACAAAATGCTAAAAAATAAAATTAGCATATATAATTTCAAAAGTTACAAATAATACAAGGGTTTTGCCTCGTCATTGATTTATAGCAAATACCCTCATCGATTGGCTGCAGAGTTGCCTAATGATCAAAACTGCCTCGCCACTCATCCAACACTCACTAGGGTTTAATGGCTACATTACTCATTCAATATAAAATTTAATTCTCAAACTATATTAATTAATTTCCAAACTTTACTTATAAAAACTAAATTTACCGTGTCCGACTGTCTCATCACAGCGTTTAGGAAATTCCTAGCGATAACGTTAATCAGGCGTATCGACTAGAATTCTTAAAGCACTCGATGAACAACCCAACACAAAAAAATCATCTTCTATAAAAAGCAATATCTCATGTCTACTCTACAAAATATTCTTAGCTTATCTCAATAAACAAAAATCCAATTTCACTTAAAAACATATCTTCAATTTGTAACATTTGAAAATTCAAATAGTTGCTTATATACTCAAAATCAAAGAACACAAAGAGAACTCATCGAGATATTCCTAGAATACTCGATTTACAAGATTGACGGAATAAACTAAAGTGTTCGTTAAACCTAGAGAAGATTATCTTTTATGTTAGAGACTTTAATTTTATTTGAATTGACTTTAAATTTAAGTATTTGACTTCAATCTTCTTAAGGATGTTTTATAACTTATATTAGGGTATTTAAAAGTGGTTTGGAATTATAAATTTTTAATAATTAATTATGAATTATTAAAGGAGAAGGTTTTTTTTAAATAAAAGGAAAACATGTATTATTGAAGTTTTGAATAATTTATAAAATAAGCATTTTAAGTAATATTTTAAATGAATTTTTTAAACCATATTATAAGTATTTTAAAGCATTTTTAAGTACATATAGTTTTTAGAAAATTAGTCAATTAATTTGTTGAAGTGTTAAAGGGCTTTTGTAATATAAATCTTTTAAATTGTTTTTAGAATTTTATTAAATATCTTAGCTTTATAAATAAATTAGTATACATATATATCATTTTTAAAGGTTTTTAGTAAACATATAAGTTTGGGGAAGTAAGTTAAGATAAGAATAAAAGAGGTTCTGGATTATAACACTTATGTTATAATACATGGTTTTGCAAAGTTAATTTAAAAGTATATTACCTTGTCTAATAAGTGTAGATATACTTAGATCTTTTATTGAATGTTTGTAAAGATGATGATAAGTATGAAATGGTTTTGAGTTTGTTGTGATAATGTGTTAATAACATTTGTCTTTAACCCTTTTTTATTTTACTTTGTAAAGTAATTAGATCTTTAAAAAGAATATTTTTAAGATTATTATAAGTGAAATGGGTTTGGGTTTATAGTAATGATGTTTTAATGACATTTTTTATTAGTCCATTAATGTATACTTGCGCAAATGTGAAATCTTGTTTAAGATTTGTGAATATTCCTATACCATTTGGAATAAGAATATGAATACATTTCTAAGTATTGAAAAGAGTAGAAGTGAATAGTGAAAGTGTAGAAGTGAATAGTGAAAGAGTAGAAATGAATAGTCAAATAGTGGTATACATGTATATATATTTTGTAAAGGCATTTTAAATATATGTGCAAGTGTTTACAAAGAGGTTTTAATTAATAAAATATTAATTAAATAAGGGATTAGGAGTTGCTTATGTGGCTTAAACGTGCTTAGTGTGACTTAATCATGTTTTATGTGCTTACTTGTTTGTGGAAAGCAATTAACTATACTTAACCTAAAAGCAAACGAAGTAGGCTTGTTCAATATGTGAGATTTAAGAATGATGATCGAGTATGGTTTAGAAGCAACATTGCTCAAGGTTTTAAATCCTGGATTTCGATCGCGTTTCGTCTTGAGAATTTTATAGACAATATCTCGTATTAGACGAGATCTGGGATAAGATGAGGGTATCTCGGGTGTACATCTAGGATTGACGTCTCAGATCTTTGAGTCCATCCTGGGACTATCTTGGAGTAACTTAACCATCTAAAGTTGAAATTTTAAAGATTTTTATAACAATTTTTATGAAGATATAAACTTTTAACACATAATTTGTATAAAATGATAGTATTAATTTTGCTTTTTAGAGTAGTGGTAAAATGATTGATTTATATTGATTGAATGAATTCTACTAATATGAATATTAAAAATAAAGAATATAAAATATATTTTATTTTTGTTTACTTATTAAGTAATAAAACACAGAATCAGAGGGTTAGTAAAATGTTATTAGAGCGCAATTTCTTTTTGATTAACATAAGAAGTAAAAGATATGAGTAAATGAAAATATATCACTTTGTATGAGATTTTATATTGAAATCTTACCCCAAAATTTTGCTTGAGATCTAAATATCTTGAATGAGATGAGTGTTGAATAAGATATAAACAAAATTTAATATCTCGTTCTGTTAAATCTCATCTCGCTCAAGTTCAAAAATGAGATCTCGAGCGAGATCTCGGGTGAGATAAATTAGATTTGAAATAGTGATAGTGCGCTAACCTACCGGCTTCACTCTTCAACGACAGATAAAGTAAGACAAAAAGGTCGGAAACATGTTAAGTATACAAAACTTGATTTTTATAAGCGATCGTTTGTAGAACTAGATAGTTGATTAGTCAACTTTCGAAATCGACCAAAATAGCTTAAGAAATATCCAGATGAAACTTGAGGATTATATTGTACAGTTATCTTCAGTGATGCTATATTGTATGTATAAACTCATCTTGCTCTTCCAGGACAAATGATACGGAAATCAGTCCGGATAGGAGATGATCTCCAACATTATGTATTGTCTATTTATTTCTGAAAGAACCGGGGTTAAGTTAACCGAAAATTTATCGGTTAGTTTTGGAGCATTTGGTAAGCGTGGGAGTGTACCTATTGTTGGAACCGGGCTAGCCCGCAAGAGAAGAAATGCATGAATTTCAAAAAATTTAGCCATTTTGAATCTTTAATGGGTGTATGAAGTCTAAAGATGCTTAGAACTTTTCTAAGTTTCTTTTAAATAAAATCAATATTTTATTTAATTTCATTAATAAAGTTTAATTTAATGTGAATATAAATTGGAGTATATCACATATACTCTTATATAAATATCTATGTGTGAAGGTTACATATTGAATTTATTTAAAGAAGGAAACTTTTCATTTCCTTACTCTTAACTTATTTAATTAATGACAGGGCATAAATTTAACTTTTCATTTCCTTCTACTTAACTTATTCAATTAATGACAGAGTTTAAATTTATTTAGATAGAGAGAAACCTTTTATTTCTCTCTGTTTAATTAAATTGATGGATTATATGAATGTCATTAATTAGTAACATGTATACGGCATGGATGTAAGTATAAACAAATATATTATAGTGTAAATTCTTTAATGCAATATATGATAGGTGCTATCAATTGTTGACAAGGTATGGACACACAAACAAAATTAAATGGATAGCTAATCATATAAAGGAATAATGGAAATAAATAAAGGGTAACAAGAATGATTGATTCAATTTCCCATTTCGTAAACTTAATTAATGCAGCATATAAATGACAATTAATAGGCATCATACTATAAGGATATAAACAGTCAAATATAAATGTATGTATATATTGTTGCCTCATTTAAATTGTTTCCTTCTTTTGGAAAGAAATCTAATCATACTTTGAAAATATGAAATACATGTAATAAATTTTATATATACAAACATACATATAAAATTAATTGTGTGTATATAAGATTAAATCAAGTCTTTCTAATTAATAAAAATTAGAGATTTATAGCAATCAATTTAAAAGTAGATTTATTGTCAAAACATTAATTATGAGTATGTATGATTCAATAAAATATGTCTAATCAATACGAATCGGAGACTTATAGTAATCAAATTAAAATTTAGATTTATTGCCAAAACAACATCCTTTTTTTAATTTCTAAAACAATACAAACACAAAATACATACATGTAAATTTTCAAATCTAAAATTACATTTTGTTTTATATGATTTAAAACATGAATCTTCAATAAAACACTGTAATGTTCATACACAAATTTCAGCTTAATTTGTTAAAATGAGATCCTATCAAAACAATATGAACATACAAAGTTTTAGATCTAAAGGATTATACTTTGAATTGAATGTTTATAATATAGATCTATAATAAAACATTGTATTCAACATATAAAAAAATTAATTTTAATTTAACAAAATATGAACCCAATTGATAAATTGAACATATAAAATTCCTGATCTAAAAGTTAGACTTTAAATTGAATTTTTAGAACATAATTCCAAAAAACATTGTATTTAAACATATACACCTGGTTTTGATTTATTAAAATGAAACATCAGTCGATTCATTCAACAAACAATTCAAGCTACATAAATCATTTTCAATTTTAATGAGGCGGTGCTATGTACATACAAATTATGATAATTAAATTTCTCTTTCAATAGATAATACATCAAATATCATTATCTATTAAGGAAAAACATACCTTATTACCTTAAAGCTTTGAAGCACATCTTGAAAATGGACTCCCCTTAGAATGTTGCCAAGAAGTCAAGACTTGAATGATGATATCTCCTCAGATCTTCAAGACCCTCATCTTATCCTTGCAATAGATGGATGAACCACTTATGTTTTATTTTGTTTGATGTTTTTATATGAAGTTGAAAGAAATTTTTTGTTATTGTCTGCCATGAAAAGTTAGGAGGAGAGAAAGAGACAGACTGAATGAGAAAGAATGAATTGTACGTATAGAATGAATTAGAGAATATGTTTTATTTGAAAAAATGAAACTTTTCTCATTCTTTAATTAAAACTTCCCTAATTAACTCCTTTGATTATTTCTCTCTCTCCAATCCTTTTTTTACATGTATGTTATCTGTAATGACCCGGTAATTTTGAATATTTAATAACATAAATAACAAAAAAAATCATGAAATTAAACAATAAAATTTGGCGTTAAAAATTTGATATTTGTTATGCGTCTATTGAAACATAGTAAATGGCTGATTTTCATTGGAAATATATATGTTTGTTTTGTTGTGTAATTTTCAATTTCAACCTAAATCAGTTAAATTTGATGAAAATAAAATATTTTCGAAAGTTGAATATTTTTATATAATAAAATGTAAATCATTTTCTGAAAAGACGTCATAATTCGTTTCATCAAATTTGAACTTCTCTAGCCCCGTTTATCTTATTTTCGACGAATTTGCAGCAGTTAGCAGCGAAATATCAACTTTTGATAGGATGGTCGTATCGCTGATATCTGTGTACCATTCTGTTCGTCTCGTCGTGCTGATCTCCGCAGTATATTCATTTGTGTATTTCGGTGTCCGGTACGCGGTGAAATCGGCGAAGCAATTAGCCGTATCCATTTGAGCCTTTTGGGTATGTGTCTTTTCATTGTCCTCCGTGAAAGTTAATAGCCACTAGCTATTAATGATTCCTAAATGTGACAATTGACTTTTGCTTTTCCTTATGGTTTCAATTAATATTATTCGTTCGTACTTTCCTTGGCCATTCCATTCTCTCCCTGTCATTCTAAAAAAATATGTTTTTATAGCAGCTGAAGCATGTTCATTCATGGCCGATTCATTTTTCTCTCGCCTGCACCATCTCTTTGCTTCACCGCGCCTCATCTTCTTCCTATTGCCGAACACCTCGCACCCAAACTTCACGTGTGTGCCGCACCCCTTACCGGCCCACCTACCCACATCAGAACACATCGCCCACCCTCATTTTCCACAAATCCTCTTTCAACCTACCCTCGTCCACCATTGACAGCCCATGCCCCTCAAGCAACAGCTCATGCCTATTTCCCTTCCCATCTCCGCACCTAAATGCCACGCCGTCCTTGCTCCTTCACATCTCATCACCACCAATCACACAAGACCACCGAGCAAGCACCCAGACCCAGCCATCACATGCGTCTCCTCCACCTTTCCTGCTTCCCCACTGCATGAACCCGTTCCCTTCATGAACAGCCGAGCTAACAGCGCTCTCTGCCTCATCAAAGCGACGCAGGAGCCCATACCTCCACGTCCTCTCCAAATCTCCCCATCCTTTGCACAACTCAACCAGAGCCGAACAAAGCAAACCCATCACTCAACCCAAACTTGCCGCCTAGCCACTCCATTTGCCGAGTTAGTAGTTGCAGCGTCCCCTGTCACTTTCGTACAGCCACCCACTTCTTCTTCTTTTGTATAAAGGTATATATTATATGTGTGCAGTGCACATTATAAAAAAAATTTAAAAAAAAAGAGTTTATATAAAGGAGTATTATATATATTATTCTATTTTGTTCTGTTCTATGAAAAAGTATAAGTTTATATAAAAAGTGAAGTAGCATAGTGATAATTGATGTTGTTTATATATAATAGTAAAGTAAGATTTTGTATATAATGTAAGTTATCTTGTTTTCAAAGAAGGAAAAGTATATATATTATATGTTTGAAGGTATTTGTTTAGATTTATATTAATATCTTAAAATAAATTTTTGAAATAACTTTAATATATATTATGTTTAAATAAATATGTTGTTGAATTTTGAAAATATGGATTTTAATAAATATTGATTTTTAAATATTATTCTAATATGTGTTTTAAATTAAATAATGATTTTAAATATATATATATAGCTTATATATATAAGTTCACTTATGTAATTGATTTTCATCGAATCCAGTTCATCGTGCTTTGCTTTTGTCTCGCCATTGTCTAGAATTGATCGCAACAGTTAGTTGCTTTGATGTGTCGCTTATCCGTGTGCTTGTCCTATTTTCTCTAGCCTCGAAAGGTGAGCAATCACTCACGATTAGCATTCTTATATTTAGTAAATTTAATTCACATGAAATGACGATTGAAATATGCTATTAAATTTGAATTGTTAAGTTATTTAGTTGTTAAATATGATATGCCATTATCTAAAATTGTTTACCCATGACATCTGACACCATAACCTGTTGTATATATTATATTTAAATTTGTTACTGATGATATATGCTTGTTGTTGATAAGTCATATTATTATCATATTTGTTCTCGCTCTACAAGTTCCCTGTTAGTTTAGAAATTCCCTATGGATTGAAATGATACATACCCGAACGATATTATAGATTAGGGGAAAATCGTTATGGGTTGAAATGTTAAACCCAAGCGATTTTCATTGATTTTGAAATTTTGAGATTGCGGGTTGAAATGATATATACCCGTAAAATATTTTAATTACGGATTGAAATGATAAATATCTGTATCACTTGACCATATGATAGAAAATTATATACGGACACCATTGGTCTATTTTTGAAAATGATTTCCAAGGTTTTGAAAGGAAATATATATGAGTTTTAATAAATATTTATTTTTAAATATAAAATTTAAATTTATTTTAATATATGTGAAAATTTAGATTTTAAACTATATGTTTTGAAAATTTTAAAATTACAAGTTAAGTTGTGAAAATGTAAATTTTAGGATTTTATTTGTATTTTTATTACTTTAAAATATAAGTAAGTTTTAAATTGAATTTAATAATAAGATTTAATTTAATAAAATTTGATGTACATTAATTTAATAAAATTTAATTTAATTAGTTTATATAATATATTCAGTATTTACATAAAATTATATTAATATTTTGAAATTCGATTTTGTAGTAACATTAAAAAAATAAAGGTTGGGAGGATAAATTCAGTTGATTATTAATTTAATTAGTTAAGAATTTAATTTAAATAAGAATTAACTGTAAACTTATTGATTTTGAAATTTTGAAAGGTATGATTTTATAATTTGATTTAATAAAAGGTGATTAAGTTAATATTTTCAAATTTAAATAAAATTGAATATTTAATTTTGATTTAAATTTGTAATTTGGATTTTATTTAAATGTTATTAAAAATGATTAAGCGAATAATTCTAAATTTAAATAAAATTAAAGTTGAATTTTGAAATATACATGAATTTATCAAATTGAGTTATTGTAAATTGTTTGAATACTTGAACTTTGAAAAAATATTGAATTGGAAGTGATTTAAATTTGAATTCAGTATAAATTAAAAATGGTTTCATTAAGAATTTGAATTGAATTGTAATTGATGAACCGAGATTGGTTTAAATTGAATTTTGGAACTAAAGTTGTGTAACAACCCTGGTTTGGAGATTACCTTTATATATTAAATTATGATGGAGGTTATAATTTAATATTGTAAATTAAAATATAATTGGAGATTTTAAATTGTCTATTTGGAATAAACAATAAATTTTGTAATTAAAATGGAAAAAATAAAGTTTGGAACTTTATTTTGTTTAGTTGGAAATAAAATATGGATTAGATAAGTATTTGGTTTAAATAAATTGAAATATTGGGTATTTATTAGTTCGGAGCTAATAAATTAATTAGGTGATGTATTTCAATGTTAAATTGTTGAAATAAATCTAAAGTAATGGAAATAAGGTTTTAAAAACTTTATTTTTAATTTGGAGTGAAAATAATCAATTTGTAATTTTATTTTGGCAAATACAACAATATTGGAAAATATTGCCAATATTAATCTTTTATTGAATTTAAAATGAGAAATATGAAGGTATTATGTGCTTTATTAAAATAAAAGATGAAATATTGTTTGAAGATAATATTTTAATGATTAAAAAGAGTTCAAATGATTTATTGTAATTTGTTTGACAAGAAAACAATTTTGTACAAATTGTTGTAGTGAAAATAGTATTTTTACACTAAAATAGTGTAGATTGGGTAATATTGTTAAAAATAAGGTTTTATTTGTAAAAATATCTTTTTGTTGTTAAATTAAATTTTTATTTGGTAATAATAACAATTTTATTTCAATACAATAGGATGAATACATTTTATTTGGTATTTAAATGATGAAATTGTGTATATAGTGTTATATAAAAGAAAATATGTACATTATTTACATTTTAATGATGTTTTTGATGATGACTATGGGCTATGATATCCATCAATGGATTAACCAAGATTTGGAGGAATCTAGAATTTAAAATTTTGAATTTAAATTCCATTTAAATTTGAATATCGATTGGGTGTATTTCCAACGTTTTCTTGATTTTCAAGCACTATTTCTTCCAAGTAAATTTTGAGAAAATTTCTAAATAGTTTGGTTTTTGAAATCTTTATTATATAATATTTTCAAATTATCATTAAATTATAATTAAATTATTTCAAAGTATTTTAGATATATTCAAGCATAATTTTCAATAAATGTCTTCTAAATGATTTGAGAAAATTATTTTAAAATCTTGTTTTCTCAAGTAAATTATTTTATATATAATATACAATAATTTTACACTTTTCGGATGTATGAGAAAGAGAATTAAATGGTTTAGTAAAACCTGTGGTATGGGATACGTGAGTTTACTTTATCGGTTAATTCCAGACTTGTACGATCGAAATTATCTAGGTTATTGATTCTGAATTATTTAGCCAAGTTATGGCGAGTTTTAAGATTATAATTCCTATCTTTAAGAATTATCTGGGAAGGCCAATATTTGGCGGGTTATGGTTCGAGATCTACTATTCTAGGAGTATGATCTATGAGAACCCGTTATAGTGTTTACTTGCCAATGAGATGAGGCGATTCTGAGTTTCCAAGTTTTGAGATTTTATGATGATTTTTGTTTTCTAATGTGGCAATGACTAGTGGTTAGTAAACCGTTAAGTGCGAACGTGTGGTATGGGATGCACGTTAACACTTTTCGGGTTTCTATCTAGGAGTTGTGACACATGCTGGGATTGCCAGTACTATAGACCTTCGGGTCATCCGGGATTACGACTTCGGTCGTCTGAGATTTACGACTTCGGTCATCTGAGAGAGGTACCTAATATATATAGTACTGGGGGGATGGCACGTGCAGCATCGCTTCGGCATGCAAATGGGATTTGGCTAATCTGGGGAATTTTTATGAGTTTTTGATTTTGATTTCGATTTCACCAATTTGAGATGATGAATTTACTTATAGCCTTGAGTTAGAGAAAGACTTATATATATGTTGTTTTATGGTGATTTCAATATTGGGATTATGAACTCTTATTGAGTTTCATGAGTTTTGATTGGAGATTTTGATGATTTCACATATGGATTATATATTGCTTTTGTTCACTTATATTATATAGCCCTTTGAATGTGAAACATCTATGCCTTGTTAAACCTTATCATGTGATTAACTTTGAGCCTTATGGAATACCTATTCTTAGTTGTATAAATAGACTTTCTTATATATATCATTCCTTTATCCTTAAGGGAATGTTTCCCTTATGCACTTATATTCCTTTATCTTTTACTAATATCAAGTTCTAGTTAGCCTGACCTGTGTATTTATTACTCGGGTCAGACGGAGTTGCAGGTTAACTTTTAGACCTTTGCTAGCTTTACCTTTTTGGCCTTCTTTATCGACTTTGGCTATGGCATAGTTTTTGTGTTGTAGTCTTTTGTTGGGAACCTTATGATGTATCTATTCTTTTATGAGGATGTATGTATATATTGTGGTTGAATATCACTTGTGGCATGTTGTATTACATTTGATGTAAGTGTATATGTATATTATTTGTATTGCTGTTATGTGACTTGAGATTGTATCGTTATCATATTTTGTTTCTAAATCGATCCTATAGCCACCATAGTAGTGTATTAGAAAGGAATTAAGTATGTCGAATACTCGTAATAAAATGAAAAATAATAATAAGTGCCAAATCCAACATACTTAGCTCTAATCTAATGCAAGACTATGATGATCGCCCTTAACCAGCCCTATTCTGCGCATTAGCAGACCGAATTACTTTGTAATTCTCATTGTTATTGTGGGTCTCGGGGTGGGGTGTTACAGCCTTGTATTAGAGCTGGATTCAGAACAAAATGTAATAAATGCAGAACAGTATACACGATTACCATACATCAAGTATAATACAAGTGTAAACATCATCCCCAAATCGTAGTAAACCCAACCTTGTCCTTAGTCTTTTGAGTCATTTGGGGGTAGATAGAAAGGAATATGTCTAGGAATGTAAATTATAAATTCCGTAGTATTACTTATTCAATGAATTCCAATTTCTTATATCTACCCCTATGTATAATCCTAGTTTATCTTCACTTTCAGCAAATGGCTGGAAGAGGTAGAGGTCATGCTTCGGTGTCGGGACTATCCAGTGGTTCTCGTCCCGAAGGAGTTTATATGTCGACCGACCAGATTCTTGAGCTTCTTAGGAGAACTCACCCTCCTGCTCCTACTTATTCCGGACCTCTGCGCAAATCCGCATTTGCGCGTATATGCAGCGACTTCACCCATCTCGGAGGCAAGCTATTCAAAGGCTCTGAGATAGTTTTAGAGGTTCAAGCTTGGCTCTGAACATGCGAGCACATCTTCACTCACATGGAGATTTCTGATCATCACCGTGTTCATGTGACATTAAGTATGCTGCAAGAACGAGCATTAGACTGGTACGAGCTCCTTATAGCTGAGATAGATGAGTCTAATCTTACATGGCAGCATTTCTGAGATCGTTTTGAGCTTAAATTTATGCCAGAATCCGAGAAGGCTTTCCTTGCATGTCGCTTCCTCGAGTTGAAGCTGGGCAAATCCTTTGTGTCAGATTATGTATCCTCCTTCGAGTCTCTATCCAAGTACGGGCTCGAGTTCATTGGTACCCCATACAAGAAGAACCTTAAGTTCGTATCTGGACTTAAGAAATATTTGAAGAAGTCGCTCATGCTTCAGCTTAAGCTCTCTTTCGAGGAGCTTGTGGATTCGGAGCTTCAACTCAAAGCCGTCGAAAAGGAAAGGGATAGTAGTGACGAGGCCGAGGTTCAAACAAACCCAAATAAGAAGAAATTTCCCTTTTAGAAATCCCAATCATTTCCTCCTAAGAAGAAGAAGCAAGGCAATTCTAGTTCTCATTCCGGTGCAACATCTCCTTCAGCTAGAGTGTTGGCTTGCTTCAATTGTGGTTCTAGAGACCATCTAGTTAGAGAATGTCCTCAAACCCCCAAGTGCCATTACTGCAAGAAGGAAGGACATATAGTTTCAGCATGTCCTAAGAAGGGGAAGAGTTCAGGTTCAGGGAATCTGAATGTGCGAACACTTCTGGTAGTGCATCTCAGTCTTGAGGTATATCTCCTATTATTTTGGAAGGTTCTATTCTTTTTCATGACTGTTTTATTCGAATCCTCTTCGATACGGGTGCTTGGAATTTATCCGTACTGGAGAAATTTGTTAATGCTATTAGATGTTATGGTCTTGTTGCTTACTTGAGGATTGTGAATCCTCTTGAGGGGATCCGTAATACTTGACGTGAGAATTTTGGGATTTGTTCCTTGTAGTTTATCTTTGCATGCGTATTAGCATGCTATTTTCTATCTTAAGTTTGGAGTAATTTGAGAGGGAGTGGCTTGCATTTATCAAGCCATATTATGTGATTTGAAGGGCCTTATATTTAGGTATCCTGATTCAGTTGGTTGGTTAATTATTGTCTTCAGAATACTGATTATGATTCTGAAGTCTCTGTATTCATTCTTGAGTATAGAGATGTTGATGATATATCTCAAATTCCCGTCATTGTGACTCTGTTGATTTTTGTAAGTCCGTTCGGGTATGACACTCAGTCGGGCAATCAAATATTGTATTGATCTCATTTTCGGTTCTTAGCCTTTCGGTCATCCTTCCACGAAGATGCCCGCTAAGGAAATGAGGTGATCCTTGGAATTAATTGATATTGAAATTCTTACCTCTTTTGAGATAACCTTTTTGGATACTCATATATAGGCTTAGTAATATTACTTCACCCAAAGTAATGATTCGCCGTTTGTGTTTTTCTTCTTATTTCAAGAAGATATTTTACTCTTACCCTTATATCTCGCTGTTTTCATATTCGATCTTGGTGGTGCTAGGGTCTTTCTTCAGCTTGACCCTACACCGATTCTTATTAGCTTCGAGTTGCGGAGGATAGTGTTCTTTTACCACATTCCACACTCGTTATGGGTTTCTGAGTAGTTCGTTATACCGTTAGGAACGACGAACACTCTAGTCTATTCCATCGATCTTGAGAATCGAGTATTCTGGGAATATCTCGATGAGTCCCTTTTTGTGTTTTTTATTTTTGAGTATATGTAATGATTGTGTTTTCTAATTTTTCAAAAATTGAAGATATATTTCCAAGAGAAATTGGATTTGGTTTTTGGGATAAATAGAGAGCTTTTTGAGAACTAAAAATGAGATACTTCTTTTATAGAAGATGATTTTTGTGTTGGGTTATCCATCAAGTGCTTTAAGAATTCTGGTCGATACGCCAGATCAACGTTATCGATAGAAATTTCCTAAACGCTGTGATGAGACAATCAGACATGATAAATTGAGTTTTAATAAGATTAAATTTGGAAATAAATTCAAAAGATTTGAGAAATTAAATTTTATCCTGGATAACTTATGCAGCCATTGAACCATAGTGGGATAGGATGAGTGGCAAAGTGGTTTTGATCATTTGATAAAAACTGCAGCCAATCGATAGAGTTATTTATTATAAATCAATGGCGAGGTAATGCCATTGTGATAATTGAAATATATAAGTTTGAATATAATTATGTTTCATTGTTGAAATAATGAGATATTATTTTGTTTAAAGAATAAATGTTTATTGAATATTCTAAAATAAGGGGAATATAAAATTCTTTCGAAAATTTGGGTATTTGAAAATAAAGAGTAGTAAATTTTAAAATTTATCTTAAAGATTGTTGAGATGAAATTATAAAATTCTTTCAAAAATTTAATTTTTGAATAAAAAGGGGAATATGAGTTTGAAATTAATTGTCTTTTTTTATAAGAACTATAGGAAGGAGTTTGGAAAATTTCCAAGTGTTGAAAATTGAGACTTTGAATTTAAAGGCAATAAGTTTTGTAACTTTAAGAAGTTTATATTATGGTTTTGAGGATAATGAATTTCGAACTCTAATAAATTTTGATTGTAAATTAAAATTTATATCTATTATGTTCCTCGTGATTGTCTTGCCTTAGTGCAATAGTCTAAGACTAGCATTTTGCGGTCGTTTGAGTAAGGTGATCTTTATAGTAACCATCTCTCATCGAGTCCTCTTACCTCAATTGTTGTTATCTTAGTATCAGTATGGCTTTCCGTAGTAAAATACGGAAAATCATTAGTCTGTGGTTGGAGTTTGGATAAAGCGATGCTAAGTCCCAACTCTATTCAGGAAACTTTTGTGAAATCAATCTCTTTCGATTGATTTTGGGTTGCACTTTTGCTTTTGTGTTCTTGTTTCAAAAGTGAGATACTTTCAAAATCATGATGTATTGCTCAAGAAATTCAATGGTCCGCAAACCCTAGTATTTATACTTAGGAAAATCATTGAATTTACCAAGCAATTTTTATCTTGGTCTTCTTTCGTCTTGAGTAGAAGAATGAGGAATTTTGATCTCATGCTTGTCTATCCTTCCTTTGAATGATGAAATAAATGTATTGAATACAAACTCTTTTCTAGAAATTGCGAGGACGCAATTTTGTTAAGGGGGAGTCTGTAACAACCCTGGTTTGGAGATTACCTGTATAGATTAAATTATGACGAAGGTTATAATTTAATACTGTAAATTAAAATATAATTGGAGATTTTAAATTGTCTATTTGGAATAAACAATAAAGTTTGTAATTAAAATGGGAAAAATAAAGTTTGAAACTTTATTTTGTTTAATTGGAAATAAAATATGGATTAGACAAGTATTTGGTTTAAATAAATTAAAATATTGGGTATTTATTAGTACGGAGCTAATAAATTAATTAGGTGATGTATTTCAATGTTAAATTGTTGAAATAAATCTAAAGTAATGGAAATAAGGTTTTAAAAACTTTATTTTGAATTTGGAGTAAAATAATCAATTTGTAATTTTATTTTGGCAAATACAACCACTACAACAAAACAGTCTTTTTACGTTGTAATATGGTTTTCGCAACGGGCATGTGCCCGTTGTAATAGGTCTCGTTGTAATAGATCCACCACATTTTACAACGGGCAAAGCACGTTGTAAAAACCGTTACAGTATACCTTTTTACAACGGGTATTAACCGTTGTAAAATACCTATTTAACAACGTGTGTTAACCATTGTAAAATACCTATTTAACAACGTGTGTTGACCATTGTAAAAATCTTATATAACAACATGCAGTGACTGTTGTAAGAAGCTCATATAACAACGCACATTGCCCGTTGCAAAAAAATAAACAAAGCATTGGTGCAACATGTATACAGATTATACTCACAATTGCTAAAAAAACTAAAACAAATTATACATTCACATCCTTTTAACTCATTAAAAATAACAATCAAAATCATCTTGTAGCTAGTTGTTAATACAAATTTCAATAACAAAGATCTGTCACCAATTCGTTAACCAGATCACTAACTATCCCATTCTCAATCTATACAATGGACTCTAACGTTTCGACCTTAAACTCCCACCACGGTTTATATGGATCTTTGGTATATTTTTTAACAGTGGCATGCATTGATTCACCGACCATGTCTTTCCATACATTACTTCACACGCCAATCTCCACAGACTTCCTTGCTTTGTCAACAAGGAGAACTTAAATCTTGTCTTAAACAAGCAATAGAATCTGCAATCAAAATGCTCTATAATGCAGTCTAATATAAGTTTATTATCAAACTTTCCTGAAGCTTTAATAATTGCTTGTAAAATATCATTGATGAAGATATCTTTCTTAATTATGTAGGGCAAAGGAATGACTTCAAGCAGCTAGCATTAGACTTGGCATCTGGGTGTAGTGTAGATTTAGCGAAACAGATTGCAGACAAATCATGGTCCCTCTGCTTCCAAGTAATCCTGTTTCCATCTTATGATCAATATTTTAGTGTAAATTATTAATGTGCAAAAGCAAAAGAAAAAGGGGCGTATCAGACAACATTCATTTATTTATATAAAGTAATTATTAAAAGTTTATTATTAATTATTTAATATTAATATGTATATATTATTAATTTTTAATTTTTAATAGTAACTATTAATCATAAATTATTAATATTTATTATTAATTATAAATTATTATATATTTAATATTAATTACTCGATATTACTTACTAATAATTGAATGTAAAATTAAGCATGTTGGAATACTGATTATGTATAACAATTAGTAATTAGTGATTATTTAATAATAATCATTAATTATTATAAGTTATAAATGATTAATATAATATTATTAATGATTAATTATCAAATATTAATAAACAATATAATATTATTAATGGTTAATAATTAGTAATATAATATTATAATTAGTAATTAGTAACATATGATTAATATAATATTATTAATGAATAATTATTAAATATTAATAAATAATAAATATTAATTTTAAGAAAGCATTGTAATTATTAATTATTGGTTGTCAAAAATTGGCAACAAACATTTATTACAACGGGCATTTTATGACCGTTGTAAAATTGGCACCTATTACAATGGGCATTTTTAGCCCGTTGTAAAATTGGCACCTCTTACAACGGGCATTTTGTGACCGTAGTAAAATTGGTATCTATTACAACGGACCTTTTGTGAACGTTATAAAATTGACATCTATTACAATGGGCATGAAAGGACCGTTGTAATAGCATTCTATTACAACAGGCAGTCATTGTCTATTGTAAAAAAGGCGTTGTATAGGGCATCTATTACAACGGGCCTGAATGGACCGTTGTAATAGCCTACTATTACAACGGGCAGCCAATGCCCGTTGTAAAAAGGGCGTTGTAATATAGTATTTTTGTTGTAGTGAACAATATTAGAAAATATTGCCAATATTAATCTTTTATTGAATTTAAAATGATAAATATGAAGGTATTATGTGTTTTATTAAAATAAAAGATGAAATATTGTTTGAAGATAATATTTTGATGATTAAAAACAGTTAAAATGATTTATTGTAATTTATTTGATAAGAAAACAATTTTTGTACAAATTGTTGTAGTGAAAATAGTATTTTTACACTAAAATAGTGTAGATTGGGTAATATTGTTTAAAATAAGGTTTTATTTGTAAAAATATCTTTTTATTGTTAAATTAAATTTTTATTTGGTTATAATAACAATTTTATTTCAATACAATTGGATGAATACATTTTATTTGGCATTTAAATGATGAAATTGTGTATATAGTGTTATATAAGAAAAAATATGTACATTATTTACATTTTTCTCTAAGTAAAAATGATTTTGGGCTTTTTGGGTTAGGTTTTGAACCCAAAACCCATTTTCTGGATTGTTCTGGTGAGAAAGGAAAGTGCAATACGTACACTTCCTTCATCTCCTTTTCAGAACAAAAGATGGAAATATTCAGTAAAGAAACAAAAAGAAAAACAATGGCTTCTCTCAACTAAATCAATTTCTACTCAATTTTTGCTGCAAAATTCAAAGGGAACTCATCTAAATCAAGAATAGAATAGGTAATCACATCCAATACTAGATAGATTTCATCAATAATCTTGAATTTGAAATGAGTCTGTTTGTAACTTTTTCTATTTCTACTGCATGTTCTGCTTCAGCATTTACATGTGCTTAGAGCTTCAATTCTCCTCCAAAGATCATTTCTTGCTATCAAAACTTTGCTAAATCGCCAAGGTGAGTGTAAAAGCTCATAATTGCTAGCTAAAAATCACTTTGCCTGTAAAAATTGGTTGTTTGAAACAAGTTCTATATATATATTGTTATCTGTTGTTGTTCTTAGTTTTCTGATTTTTGGTTGCTACTTTGAGCACCAATATCTCTTTCATTTTCAGTCGAATTGCTGCCAGATCTTTTTCAGATTGTAGTCTAGTTGTTAAACTACATACGTGTAAATTTTCACTACAAAACTTGATCGTTTACTATGTGTAATTGCTGTTCAAAGTTGAGTACGGGCCTGAAAATGCACACAGGAATCAACTCCGTGGTCTGGGTTGACAGGATGGTCGACCCAGCACCTTCCAGGTCGACCAGGCGGTCGACCCCCATTAGCCCAGGTACGAGAGGTTGTGGCTATTGTTTTTATACTTTTCACAGCACTTTGTCGTCTTTTGCTATGATTTTGGGGCCAATTCCTTTGCAATTTTGTGATGTTTTTGATGATGACTATGGGTTATGATATCCATCAATGGATTAGCCGAGATTTGGAGGAATTTGGAATTTAAAATTTTGAATTTAAATTCGATTTAAATTTGAATATCGATTCGGTGTATTTCCAACGTTTTCTTGTTTTTCAAGCACTATTTCTTCCGAGTAAATTTTGATAAAATTTCTAAATAGTTTGGTTTTTGAAATCTTCATTATATAATATTTTCAAATTATTATTAAATTATAATTAAGTTATTTCTAAGTATTTTAGATATATTCAAGCAGAATTTTCAATAAATGTCTTCTAAACGATTTCAGAAAATTATTTTAAAATCCCGTTTTCTCATGTAAATTATTTTATATATAATATACAATATTTTTACATTTTTCGGATGTATGAGAAAGAGAATTAAACGGTTTAGTAAAAGGGTACTTTTGGCATAGGTCCTTGATAGGTTTCAAAATTCACAAAAACCCCAGTGGAAAAAACTATGTAAATTAGGTTCTTATTTTTCGAAAATCATCAAAAAACAGAAAAAACTTCCAAATTTTAAAACTTATTTCAATTAACATTTATCTTCGTATTCATGTCAAAAAAATCAAAAAACAAGAATGAAAAGGGGAAAAAATGACACACGGATGTTTCAGGAATACATGCAGACATGTATGCAATTTTAGAGAATAATTGCAGACATGTCTACACTTATTCTGGATAGCATGCCTTTGCAACTAAAAATTGCAGATATGTCTGCAATTTTAAGGAATAAGTGTAGATATTTACGTAAATATCCTGATTGTTAAATCAAGGTGTTGTTATTCAGTGAATAATTGCATACATGTCTGCAAATATATGGAATAATTGCAGACACATCTGCAATTATATAGATTTTATTCAACGCACTTATTCAGTGAATAATTGCGTACATGTCTACAATTATAAGGAATAATTGCATACATATCTCCAATTATTCAGATGTTTATCGAATGCAATTATTCAGTGAATAATTGTAGACATATCTGCAATTATATGGAATAATTGCAGATATGTCTGCAATAATTGCAGATATGTTTGCAATTTATTTTTTTTCTTTCAGAAACCTAGTTATAATATTTACAGTTTTTTGAAAAAAAGTTTAAGCACTGGCGCAAAAAAACGAAAAATATATGCTGGTACGGTCAAATAATTATAGGGACCCGCTTTACAACTATTTTTTAGGGAGGATGCCGTTTGAATTAACTTTGGTTTTCGGGATGCGTGACTAATATTCAGTTAGTAAAACCCATGGTATGGGACACGTGAGTTTACTTTTTCGGTTAATTCTGGACTTGTACGATCGAAACTATCTAGATTATTGATTCTGAATTATTTGACCAAGTTATGGCGAGTTTTGAGATTATAATTCTTATCTTTAGGAATTATCTGGGAAGGCCTATGACGGCCGGTATTTTCAACGCTCGAAAATCGACATCAATACGTTCACTATATTACATGCCAAGCAATTGAATGCCAAAAATACCAGATCGTTAGGGAAAAGAAGAAAGAGGTAAAAGAAGAAAAATAGAAATAACAACACAGAATCTCACAGTCGCAGTGGAACAATATATAATAGATAATAACATGTCTCTATAAAAAAAGAAACTACAATTATTATTTATACATTACATGATCACAGTACAATACATCAATAACTCAATACTGGACAGTTATACAACTTGTCCGCACAAATGCTGAATATACAGCATACCATACACAGCGGAATATAATCAGATACGTGAAATACGTCTTCGTCATCCAACTTGTCTCCGGAGCTCCATAGCATCCTATCATGTATCTGTAATACTCGGTCTGACCCAAGCATTATAATAAAATAACACCCAAGTCAGTCTGGAAAACCAGCGTGAGAAAACACACTCAATTTGAATTATTAAAGTTATCAAAATCCTTTTGAAAATCAAAGGTATCTCGTAAAACCACACCACAAATAAACACGACGGGTTTTTACCTTATGATAACCAAAACATTTCATATCAAATCCTCTGATATTATAATAGCGTCTAAGCATAAAATACTTACTCAAATAGCTGAAGTTGTTACATTAATTAAATTCCAGCATACTAGGCTCTACAACCAAAACCGTAAAGGCACGTATTGGAGAACGGATTCCATACAAATGACTATTCACTGGAGTACCACCTGCCATAGTACACATCTAGAAAAATGTACCGAGGATCACGCAGGGATCCCCTGCAACACAAGACCGGACTTCCCCTAACCTGGATAGACCGAATATGCTATCACCCTGGGTGTTCCCACCCTTTTCCGAGCTCCTTCCATGTATCGTAGTAATAAAATAATATCTGAGGTTATCTAGAAAGGTGATAAACATACCCTAATTGGGTGCGACCCACTTAGCCTTGCTACATTCCCCCTGATTTTCAATCATTCCCGGTTGATGAGGCTAGAGGCTACGATTACCTTTTTAGAGGAATTTTAACTTAGAATTATCATTGTCCTCCAATGACAATGTACTGATAGCATTTATCCATACAAGTCTGTTCTAGGTCCGAACGGAACCAAAGGCACTATTCCTACTACATCCATTTTGGGAAAATCCTCAGGATTAGTACCGATTAGCCCTTGCACTTCACTGCTCCATCTTTGACTCCATGCTCTTGTTTTCACATCGAAAACGTGCTCGTTGGATCAAAGTGGTTTTCAAATAAATTATCCGATCCCGGTGTCTTCGAAACAACGTTCAATATTTTCCGATAAACTCAACCTTAGTTCTTTAGGAAATAAACAGACGAAAATAAGATCGGAGATCACCTCCTAACCGTTAGTAAACAGATTTCCTTATCATCCTCCTAGAAGAACAAACGAGTTTATACATACAGTATAGCACCTCGAACAGTAACTGTACCACATAATTCTCGTATTTCTCCTATATATTCCCAAAGTTATATTTTGGGTCCAGATTTGATAATCAGTTGTTTAACTATCAAATAACAATCATACAATCAAAGATTCCATTTTCCTCTGAAAAACACTAAGTCTTCTTTTTAATTTAATTTTAATAAATTAAATCTCTTTATCCAAAATATATATTTATCTTTCCGAATTTAGTATATTCACAAACTATCTTTTCCGAAAATATTTGAAAACCCTTTTTAAAGTAATATGGAAAGTACCACTATGATATCAACCATGGATTCACAACTCAATGGTTACGTCTCTATCCCAGAGAAATCCAAAACTCAACTGCAGGCACTCACTGCCTCCAATTACGCCATAAAAGTATACCATTACTTTCGGAAACTTTATTTATAAATTTTCAAAATAATACTTATAAAATTCCTATAATAATTTTCCAAGTTAAAATTTAGGCAAATACTCTTTAATAAAAGTTATTATAAAAAAATATTAATATTGAATAATTTATCCTTTTAAAATAATAATACTAATTAATTCTTAAATAATAATTAACTAAATATAAACTAACTTAATTAATAATCAAATATACTTTAAACAAATTTAAAATAACTAAATAATTTATTTTCTAAAATATCATTAAACACTTTTTTAAATTACCCAGTTGCTAATTAAAAATCCTTCTTTTAAAAAGAAACTCAATTTCTCGATAAAAATATTTTTTTTCCAATTCCAATATAACCAGTCTAACATTTATAAATCTCTCTCGATTTATTCTCAATTTTATTTATGTCCAAATTCCGTAAATTCCCTTTTCACATTTTTAAAAATAAATCAACCATTTATTTTTTTAAACTGATTTACCCATCTCCTATAAATTCTCACCGTGAATTTATAACTTCAATTTATCCACTGATAATCACTTCACTTTATTTATAAACTTTGTTTATAAATTCCATAGTCTCATTTCCCGTTTATAACAGTTTCATAATGCTTAATTGATTTTAAATCGATTTCTAAATTAAATTCCATTTTTAAATTAATTTCTCAAACAACACAAATATATCCCAAAACCCAACAAAATTCAGATTCCACTTTCTTTTCATAATCTTATTAAAAATATGGTATAACAATTTCATGTCTTCTTTTCAAATTTCCTTTTTATCTTCCCAAAATATTTTAAATCTCGATTTTAAAAATAAATCCCTTTTACACTTAAACAATATCGCTTAAGTTCTATTATTTAAAATCCTTTTATTTACATTATTCAAAATCTCTATTTTTTCCATATTCCGAAATTATTAAGTACAAAATTTAAAATCAAACTATTTATTTTTCCCAAATTCATTTCTTTTAATTAGTCCAAATTTTAATATAAATACTTCACTTCCAAAATCCCTTTTAAATTTCTGTTCAAACTCAATATATATATTTATGATATTTTAAAATATCAAAATCTAGGCCAGTAATACCATAGCGTTCAATAACTTCAAATTACACTATAATTTATCACAAATTATTCAACAGTTCATATATCAAAATATATGAAATTAAATTCAACATTTTTGAGGAATCCAGTTGGATCCCTCCAACCTGTTTCCCTGCATCCACAGATGTTAGCACAATATAAAAATACCAATCCCACTTCGAGGGGGATATCGTGGTATATAGGGTCATCCGCTATTATGTGGGCGCATAGGGTCTCATCTGCTATATATATGCGGGAATATCAATCACTCCAATTTCTAATATATATATATATATATACTACTATATATAATAACACATTCAACTAATAATAATTTATCAATTCAATCTATCAATCAATAATTATTTTTAACTATTTAAAATTAATTGCGATAATTCAAAATTGAGTGAGATTAACTCACATTGATTTTTTGTTGACGCGATAGCGATTTATTTCAATTAAAATTAAACAAGCATTTAATTTTAACTAAAATTTTCACTAGCTCCAATCAACTCCAACCTAGCTCTAAAATGTAGTGCTCGACAATACGGACCCAATGCAATTTGTTTCGTGTGATTTCAACCTTGTATGGAAAAGTTATACAATTTATAAGTTTAACTATTTTAAAACAATACAATTTATAAACATTTTTCTTTTCTTTTTTAAATGAAGGCCCATACCACTTCAAAATCGAACCCGACCCCCTTCTACATCTTCTTCCCCCTTTCGTCTGTGCATGAGAAACAGTAAACCATCACGCGTGCACGTGCACCCGCCATCGGAGCACCATCGGCCAAATCGACCTCGCCAATCTCTTCCCCTTGACATCGCCGACCATCCCACACCCATAAATCTTGAGCTAGATCCTCCATCGAAAATCATGACATGGTCGATCGATATTCAACCATGAAAATTTTGCGCATGCCATTACTCCACCAAGCTCCTCCAAACTCAACCCAGAGGTGCGCCTTGCCTCGACACATCCAAAAATCACCTCCGTTTGGCGAATCGAAGGCCAAAGCTTCCCATAACTAAAACCCTAGTCTACTGCAAAGTCGAGCACCAAAAAAAAATGCAGTCGCGCCTTCCCACATGTATATCAAATTGAAGAGGATGTTGAAACAAGAATTTAGAAACTGGTTTCGAAATTTTTAATGAAGTATTTGAGGAGAAAAAGATTTTTGAAGTTCATTGCCACCATTATTTCATTTTTTTATCTTGCTGTGCTCGGCCGTGTGATTTAAAAAAGAAAAGAAGGGGGAAATGATGGAAAGCGTGTTTGAATAGGTTAGCTACAGTGATTTGAGAAGGAAGAAAAGAGCTGATGTGAATGTTTGACATGACAATATTTGTTATTCAAATTACAAAACGTCTCGATTTCGTAGCCTAAAATCTTGACCTCCTATCGAGGTGCACCGCTAGGTGTTTATAATGTTATACTCCTATTCCGAACGCAATGGAAAAGGTTTCGAGTCCTAATTTGATCGTATAGAGAAGATAGCTTTTTTTGGACCCAATTATTATATTGAATTTTCGATATAAATTTCAGCGCGTTTATATCCCGTACGATCAAATGATAACTCCAAACGCTACGAAATTTGAAATTCGATAATGATACACTATTACGGATCCAATAGAACTAGTTTCGTCGAAATCCAAGACTGTGCCCCGGATGGCTATTTTAAATATAAATTTAAATGATATATTTTTAAAACTGAACAAATCACTTTTAAATTCCATTTTAAAAAGTTTTATTATCTTCATTATTACTAATATAAATTTTATAAACCTTTAAATTATTTTTATCAAGCCTAAAACTCAAGATTCAATAATTTAACCAATTTTCAATTATTAAATTCAATAATCAATTTATCCAATATATCGTTATATTTGAAATTCAAGTTAAAAATTAACTTTTAAATATTTAAAATCAATTAAATATTCCAATTTCAAATAACCAAAATTCTAGGTCGTTACATTCCCCCCCCCCCCCCCTTAAAAGAATTTCGTCCCCGAAATTGCCAAGTAAGAAGAATGGTCCAAAACCCGTTAATTTTTTCCCAAAACCAATCAGTTTAAACAACTTCCTAAAAATAGTTTTTATTGAAAACACGCTATCTCTTTTACTAATTTTCCAGATTCATTCATAGATTCCAAATAATATTAATTACGCAACCATTTCAAATTAAAATCCCAAATCAAATTTTAATTATCAAAAATTTCTTCAAAATTTTCTAACTCCCAAAATTTTCGAAAAATTTTGCCAGCGTCTCCTTTGCGCGGCTAGATCGGAACAACTACAAGTCGCCTTTACGGGCCCAAATCATCAAAAGAAAATAAAAGCCAAGTGGCTCAATCATAAAATCATCGATTTCAAACACAATTTAAACATGTACCTTTTTGTCGGGCAATCAAATTTTACTTCTGATATCGAAGACATCAATTTAGCTTTTGCTTTTAAATATCTGCATCTCACTTACCAATAGTATCCAATCATACAATTCAAAATCATTTTATTTTGCAAATTTCAAATTTTTAGTATTTGTTTCACCAAAACCCGTACGATGTACATATATCATCCGTACACAATATCAATCCTGATTACTCGCTCGACCACACAATTTCACTTCCGAACTAGTATCGTTCACATGACTCTCTAATGCAGACTCAGATCTGGTTCCTTGATCAGAAACCATCATTCTCCTTGCATGGCCATATACTATGATGGGGAATTCCAGAATCAATCAAAAATCCATATCCAGGGTTCACCGTGGAAAATCAAGTGAAAAATCCCAACTCGGATCAATATAACTATCTGGAAATTCTATGCTCGAATCTGGATCAAATCATTATGCGAATAAAATAATATACGTACAACCTACGTATTTATTCAATTGATTCTTAGCTATATCAACTTCTTTTTATTCATATTTATCCTTCACAATCGTTATCCACTTTTATTTTATTCACTTCCAATTTTCCACTTTCAGTTATTTACCTTTATTTGATCTGCATTCAAACATTTTTCTTAGTATATTCCCTTCCATACTAATTTCACTTAAAGAATTTATCCTATCAAATTATTACTTCATTTCTGAATTATTCCATAAATTTGCTTAACCTTATAAACATTTCATACAAAAGTTCTTATGTTTATTTTCATCTCATCACTTTAGTTTATATCCATTTCTATTTAAATTCAATTTCCAATTCCATTTGAACTCAATTTCCTTCCAAATTTTAAATATTGAATTTTTATCGACCATATCTCAACCCATATTTGATTCACTAATTTGTTTCGTGTCTCAATCAAATTTTATTTCCAAACTTTTATTTTAATTAGTCCACCCGAACTAATTCTTCAATTTCACTTTATTTAACATAATTCAAATTAAATATCATTCCAATATTCAATTTCAATTCCATTTATTTACAAATCAAATTAATTTGTTCATCCCCTAATTTATTTCCAACTTAATAAATTCTATTTCAATAACTATTCCATTTAACTTACATAGGCTAATTTTTCAAATTCTCTTATATTTAACTTAATTCGAGTTAATTTCCATTCCAAATCAAATTCCAAATTTTCATAGGCTATCAAACTTATTCATATTCCATAAAACATTTTAAATAAGATTCTAGAGTTTTAAATAGTTACTTAATATTTCAAAATCATTTTTGAAATCAAATACATATACACAATCCATTTGTATATCAAATTATTCCTTTGCATTTCAAACGAAAACCAGTTTTTCCAAAACAAAACTCCAATTGCAAATCATTAAGATAGCAATTTCTTCCTCGGAGGCTCGAAAATGAACACCGATGATGTTGCGATCATCATCGAAATTATTTTCCAACGACCGAAGTGAGTTCAGAGCTTTTGGCTCTTTTTAAAACCATTTTAAATATTTCAATTCACAAATATTTCCAAATAACATCACTATTATTTTCCAAGACTTCAAAAACATTTCAAAACCAACGGGAATTAAATTCCCAAATTTCCAACCTTTAAATCCTTTTAAATCATATATGAATTTTCCTTTGGGATTTCATTCCATTTCAAATTATAAATCACATTTATAAACTCATATTCACATAATTTCATTTTGTTATATGAATTACTTTCTTAACTGTTGACTAAAATATTAACTTTTTATTTAATTTTCCACAACAACAATGATAATAGTTTAATATTATAATTTCCTAACAACCAAGCAAACCATATATAACTATAATAATTTTCGAAAATTATTCCTTTTATATATAAAAATAATTTGGGTAAAACTATTTCATTTACCTCAATTCAAAACAATACTATGTCGAATTGCTCCGTTCAAGTGTTTAGAGATCCCTATCAATAATGTAAATTACTCGTATTGACCAGAATCCATAAGCCACTCAACTGACCAATCAACACAATATAAAACAATTTTATATTCACTAACAAGTACGCACTCATATTTATTAATACACTCAAACTCATTCTAGGGTACTACTGACCATATCTCTAATGAGTTATCCCCACCAAAGCTAAGGTTCTCGCTTAACCTTCAGCTCTAATAACAAGTGTAGCGGTCTAGGATTTTCAACCATCGACAGCGGCCACTCTCCGCCGTGGCATTCACTGGTACCTCGAATTTGCTTTTACGACCAGCCTCTCGACTGCAACCAACCACTCTAGGACATGTAGAAGTAAGAGTCTCCTGCTCGCCACCAAACACGAAGCGAGAACCCCCTATCATGCTGTAATGAAGCAAATCCGATCCCGGTCTCGTCGAAACAACGTTCGATATTTTCCGGTAAACTCAACCCCGGTTCTTTAGGAAATAAACAGACGAAAATAAGATCGGAGATCACCTCCTAACCATTAGTGGACGGATTTCCTTATCATCGTCCTAGAAGAATGAAACGAGTTTATACGTACAGTATAGCACCTCGAACGGTAATTGTACCACATAATTCCCGTATTCTCCTGGATATTTCCAGTTATATTATGGGTCCAGATTTGATAGTCGGTTGTTTGACTATCAAATAACAATCATACAATCAAAGATTCCATTTTCCACTGAAAAACACTAAGTCTTCTTTTTAATTTAATTTTAATAAATTAAATCTCTTTATCCAAAATATATACTTATCTTGCCGAATTTAGTATATTAACAAACTATCTTTTCCGAAAATATTTGAAAACCCTTTTTAAAGTAAAATGGAAAGTACCACTACGATATTAACCATGGATTCACAGCTCAATGGTTACGTCTCTATCCCAGAAAAATCCAAAACTCAACTGCAGGCACCCACTGCCTTCGATTATGCCATGAAAGTATACCATTACTTTCCGAAACTTATTTATAAATTTTCAAAATAATACTTATAAAATTCCTATAATAATTTTCCAAGTTAAGCTTTAGGCAAATACTCTTTAATAAAAGTTATTATAAAAAATATTAATATTGAATAATTTATCAATTTAAAATAGTAATACTAATTAATTATTAAATAATAATTAACTTAATATAAACTAACTTAATTAATAATTAAATATACTTTAAACAAATTTAAAATAACTAAATAATTTATTTTTTGAAATATCCTTAAACACATTTTTAAATTACCCAGTTGCTAATTAAAAATCCTTCTTTTAAAAATAAACTCAACTTCACAATAAAAAAAAATTTCCAATTCCAACATAACCAGTCTAACAATTATAAATCTCTCTCGATTTATTCCCAATTTGATTTACGTCCAAATTCCATAAATTCCCTTTTCACATTTCTAAAAATAAATCTACTATTTATTTTTTAAACTGATTTACCCATCTCCTTATAAATTCTCACTGTGAATATATAACTTCAATTTATCCACTGATAATCATTTCACTTTATTTATAAACTTTGTTTATAAATTCCATAGTCTCATTTCCCGTTTATAACAGTTTCATAATGCTTAATCGATTTTAAATCGATTTCTAAATTAAATTCCATTTTTAAATTAATTTCTCAAACAACACAAATATATCCCAAAACCCAACAAAATTCAGATTCCACTTTCTTTTCATAATCTTATTAAAAATATGGTATAACAATTTCATGTCTTCTTTTCAAATTTCCTTTTTATCTTCCCAAACTAT
The DNA here is from genome assembly GCA_030737815.1 of Allium fistulosum. Taxonomy (NCBI): domain Eukaryota; kingdom Viridiplantae; phylum Streptophyta; class Magnoliopsida; order Asparagales; family Amaryllidaceae; genus Allium; species Allium fistulosum. Next base: position 161,375,875 of record CM060905.1, read on the forward strand.
TTTAAATCTGGATTTTAAAAATAAATCCCTTTTACACTTAAACAATATCACTTAAGTTCTATTATTTAAAATCCTTTTATTTACATTATTCAAAATCTCTATTTTTTCCATATTCCAAATTTATTAAGTACATATTTTAAAATCAAACTATTTATTTTTCCCAAATTCATTTCTTTTAATTAATCCAAATTTCAATATAAATACTTCACTTCCAAAATCCCTTTTAAATTTCTTTTCAAACTCAATATATATATTTATGATATTTTAAAATATCAAAATCTAGGCCAGTAATACCATAGCGTCCAATAACTTCAAATTACACTATAGTTTATCACAGATTATTCAACAGTTCATATATCACCATGTATGAAATTAAATTCAACATTTTTGAGGAATCCAGTTGGATCCCTCCAACTTGTTTCCCTGCATCCACAGATGTTATCACAATATAAAAATACCAATCCCACTTCGAGGGAGATATCGCGGTATATATGGTCATCCGCTATTTAGCGGGCGTATAGGGTCTCATCCGCTATATATATGCGGGAATATCAATCACTCCAATTTCTAATATATATACTACTATATATAATAACACATTCAACTATAATAATTTATCAATTCAATCAATCAATAATTAATTTTAACTATTTAAAATTAATTGCGGTAATCTAAAATTGAGTGAGATTAACTCACATTGATTTTCTGTTGACGCGATAGCGAATTATTTAAATTAAAATTAAACAAGCATTTAATTTTAACTAAAATTTTCACTACCTCCAATCAAATCCAATCTAGCTCTAAAATGTAGTGCTCGACAATACGGACCCAACGCAATTTGTTTCGTGCGATTTCAACCTTGTATGGCAAAGTTATACAATTTATAAGTTTAACTATTTTAAAACAATGCAATTTATAAACATTTTTTTAAATGAAGGCCCATACCACTTCAAAATCGAACCTGAACTGCCTTCTACATCTTCTTTCCCCTTTCGTATATGCACAAGAAACAGGAAACCGTCTGTAACAACCCGCATATTTTACGATTGTATATTTAAATGTTTTATTTAAATATAGCATCGTTAATCAGATTAAAGTCTGAAATGTTAATTTTTTTAAACAGTCGAATTGGTAATAGTTTATGTTATTAATATAATTTATTCGTTCCGCTGTGAGATCGTTGTTGTTGTTTCTTTCTTTCTTCTCTTCTTTTCTCTTTCTATCCCTTTCTTTCTTATTAACGATGCGACTTTCTGTGGAGAGAAAGTCGTGGTCGTTACAGTGTAACGACCCGACTTTCTATGCCCAGAAAGTCGCATCATTATGAAGAAAGAAAGGGGTGAGAAAAGAGAAAAGAAAAGAAGAAAGAAAGAAACAACAATAACGATCTCACAGCGGAACGAATAAATTATATTAATAACATAAACTATTACATAGTATACAACAATTTACAGAGTTACACAGCATATACATCACTTACTAGACAGTTATAAACATCTGTCTAGACATTACAACTCAAATACAAGACAAGACACTATCACAGATATCAACACAGCGGAATACTATATCTACGAACGCCGAAGCCTCCTGCTCCATTGCTCCTCCAGAATATTCGTCAAAACTAAACCTGAATCCCTTGGCTACTCGTAAAAATTTGAGTACCCAAGAGTTTAATAACTCGAGACCACTTCTATTGAATCCAAAATGGCATTTACAACTTTTTTGAGTATAAACATCGATATGTTTGGAGTTGAGTAGAATTTTGCTATTTTTCTATTTTGGGCTTTGGGTTTGGGTTTCAGCCCACTAACCCAACATAATACCCTAACTCCGCCCCCACTCCTCTTCATTCAATCTACTCCTCATTTCCTAACACTCTCAAGCTAAAGTAAAAATGGGGGAAAAGATAGGAAATTAAAATTCCTAAACCCTAGTTTGATTAGGAAATACAAATTCAAGTCCAAAATCAAAGGGAAGCTTAGGTAAGCATACTCTTCTTCTCCACCTCAACCTCTCTCCAATTTCCAGAAATTCCTATAACCTAATTTAGGATATATTTTCTTATGATCCTAGATTGGAGCTTCTATAGTTGAAGTTGAAGAGTAGTTGATCTTTCCTTTCTTTTTGAGCTTCTCATTCGTTATTTTTGGGTTTAAAGGTGAGTTTTTGAACTCACATCTACGTCTATAACTTTCATTGTTGTTAGGTATGAATTCCTAACATTTATGCATGTTCATTTGCTTTTGATTTGAATTGATTTGGTGAATTTTCCAAATTTTGGTGTTTTGAAGTCAAAATCTTTAAAGATCCTATCTTGGATATTTGGACGTGTTATTTGAGGTGTATCGAAGAGCCTATAGGACTAGGTTGTCACTTGGCATAAATCTCTAGCCTCCGTCGCTCGTTCGGTCGCTTCCGAATCGTTTTGGCCATCATGGCCTAGGCAAACTGTTGCCCAGACCAGGTGACCAGACGTCTGGTTGGTCAAGTCCAGACGTCTGGTTATAGACCTGGATAAAAAAATATACGGTAGGAAAGAAAAAAATGGTAGAGACTTGGACCAGACGTCTGGTCCAAACCTACCAGACGTCTGGTTAGTTTTCAGACGTCTGGTTAGGGTTCAAACGCCTGGTAGGTTTCTGGAATATTTCCAGAACCCAAATCCAGACGTCTGGATGAACCCCCAGATGTCTGGAACTGCCAATTCTGCCTATTTTGGCCGTTTTTGATTAGATTTCCAATTTTAATTGATTTTTGTCGATCTGGTTAGTTGTTATCACTTATTATCAACATTGATGACTTCTTTCTTTGGATTTTTGGGAATATCCATTTGATGGATTTGATATCGATTTTTATGGATTTAATTCACATTGTCATATGTGAATTTTTGGTGATTGATTGTTTTTACAATCATTTTGTGATTTGTCACTTTAAAATACAAAGGTTTCGATACTAGTAGTATATACTAAAACTCTTTCATTAAAACGATTTCGACACTATTTTAAATATAAAGCTCGCTTTTAAAACCGTTTTCCAATCTATTAGTATATACAAACCTTTACCTCATTCGTCTGAGAAATCTAATTAAACGGCTTAGCAAAACAAATGGTATGAAATGCTTGTGTTTACTTCGTCGGTTAATTCTTGGACTTGTTCGATTGAACTCTCGTGACAATTTTCGAGTGGAAATCTACAATTTGTTCGTAAATATTTAAGTTAAGCCAGTGGTTATGGGACATGAAGCTAAACTCATCTATTTACTAGCTTGGTGTAATTTACACTTTTATTAATCTATGATGATCATTTTGTGTTTTAGACTAGCGATGTGCGATGTCTCTTTGTTTGTGTGGGGGACTAAAAACCCCGTTTGTGGAGATTCGGTTCAATTTGGTGGGGTAGCGACTCATGGTCTTCGGGCCGTTTGTGGAGCTTCGGCTCAAACTTGATGGTTAGCGACCATGGAATAGCGTTCTGTTTGTGACACATGTGTTGGTGAGTTTTCGTGCTCCCGTTTGTGATAGGCCTCCCCCTTTGTGTTTTCTGGATTTTTGGTTGTTGATTTCTAGAATTTGTGTTTCACCAATTTTTGTGGTTTGCATTGATAAGCATTATCAATATTTTTGGTTGGTGAATAAGCTAAAGAATGTGATATTCTTTTTGGTGTATGAAAAAATTTGAGATATTATATGATTTTTGTTGTTATTAAATGTATACTTGACACAGTATGGCATTATTGTTATCATATGTTTTTGTGGTATCTCTTATCCTTTCTCATCTTATCTGATATTTATAGCTAGACTGATCCGTTTATTATATTTCTTCTTAAATAATACTCGGGTCAGACCGAGGTGTTACAGGTGCTTCCACTTGACTATTTAGCAAGGACTAGCTTCTGACTTTTGGATAACTACTATAGCTTAGTAGTTTTTGCTTTTATACATTCAAGATAGAGACTCCTTAATGTATACATATTATTTTGTCTAGCACTTGTACCTATTCTTTTGTGATGTTGTGGATCTTATATGACCACTATTTTGATGTAGACTTCTATGTGTTATATTCATATCTGTTTCCGCCTTAGTGATATGAATATCTATGACTGGTTTGTGTTATGCTTATTTCTATATTTGTTTCCAAAGCCCACATAGCCACTGTGTAGTAGCTTTGAGTTTGAATTTGATATGTCGGATTTCCTCTTGAAATGAAATGCATGTTATACTATCTGCTATATCGGTACTCGCACAAAGCAATTACACAGATGGTCCCTCCTCAACAGCCTTATTCTTCATGCTAGTCGACAGCATTACCCAGTAGTGTCCTTAGCTAGTGTGAGTATAGAGGTGGGGCGTCACACCATCATGCATGCACGTGCACCCACCACCGGAGCACCATCGGCCAAATCGACCTCCCCAACTTCTTCCCCTTGACATCGCCAACCATCCCACACCCAAAAATCTCAAGCTCGAGCCTCCATCGAACATGGTCGATCGAACTTCGACCATGAAAATTTCGCGCATGCCATTACTCCACCGAGCTCCTCCAAACTCCGCCCAGAGGTGCGCCTTGCCTCGACACATCCAAAAATCACCTCCATTTGGCGAATCGAAGACCAAAGCTTCCCATAACTAAAACCCTAGTCAACTGCAAAGACGAGCACCCAAAAAAAATGCAGCCGCACCTTCCCACATGTATAACAAATTAAAGAGGATGTTGATACAAGAATTTAGAAACTGGTTTCGAATTTTTTAATGAAGTATTTGAGGAGAAAAGGATTTTTGAAGTTCATTGCCACCATTATTTTATATTTTTATCTTGCTGTGCTCAGCCGTGTGATTTAAAAAAGAAAAGAAGGGGGAAATGATGGAAAGCGTGTTTTAATAGGTTAGCTACAGTGATTTGAAAAGGAAGAAAAGAGCTGATGTGAACGTTTGACTTGACAATATATGTTATTTAAATTACAAAACGTCTTGATTTCGTAGCCTAAAATCTCGACCTCCTATCGAGGCGTGCCGCTAGGCATTTATAATGTTATACCCCTATTCCGAACGCAATGAAAAAGATTTTGAGTCCTAATTCGATCGTATGGAGAAGATAGCTTTTTTTGGACCCAATTATTATACTGAATTTTCGATATAAATTTCAGCGCGTTTTTATCCTGTACGATCAAACGATAACTCCAAATGCTACGAAATTTGAAATCCAATAATGATACACTATTATGGATCCAATGGAACTAGTTTCGTCGAAATCCGAGTCTGTGCCCCAGATGGCTATTTTTAAATGTAAATTTAAACGATATATTTTTAAAACTGAACAAATCACTTTTAAATTCCAATTTATAAAGTTTTATTATCTTCATTTTTACTAATATAAATTTTATAAGCCTTTAAATTATTTTTATCAAGCCTAAAACTCAAGATTCAATAATTTAGCCAATTTCCAATTATTAAATTCAATAATCATTTTATCCAATATATCGTTATATTTGAAATTCAAGTTAAAAATTAACTTTTAAATACAATCAAATATTCCAATTTTAAATAATCAAAATTCTGGGTCGTTACAAGGCCAATATTTGTCGGGTTGTGGTTCGAGATTTACTATTCTAGGAGTATGATCTCTGAGAACCCGTTATAGTGTTTACTTGCCAATGAGATGAGGCAAGTCTGAGTTTTCGAGTTTCGAGATTTTATGATGATTTCTGTTTTCTAATATGGCAATGACTAGTGGTTAGTAAGCCGTTAAGTCCGAACGTGTAGTATGAGACGCACGTTAACACTTTTCGGGTTCCTATTTGGGAGTTGTGACACATTCTGGGATTGCCAGTACTATAGACCTTCGGGTCATCTGGGATTACGACTTCGGTCGTTTGAGATTTACGACTTCGGTCATCTAAGAGAGGTACCTAATATATATAGTACTGGGGGATGGCACGAGCAGCATCGCTTCGGCATGCAAATGGGATTTGGCCAATCCGGGGAATTTTTATGAGTTTTTTATTTCGATTTCACCAATTTGAGATGATGAATTTACTTATAGCCTTGAGTTAGAGAAAGGCTTATATATATGTTGTTTTATGGTGATTTCAATATTGGGATTATGAACTCTTATTGAGTTTCATGAAGTTTGATTGGAGATTTTGATGATTTCACATATGGCTTATATATTGCTTTTGTTCACTTACATTATATAGCCCTTTGAATGTGAAACATCTATACCTTGTTAAACCTTATCATGTGATTAACTTTGAGCCTTATGGAATACCTATTCTTAGTTGTATAAATAGACTTTCTTATATATATATATATATCATTCCTTTATCCTTAAAGGAATGTTTCCTTATGCACTTATATTCCTTTATCTTTTACTAATATCAAGTTCTAGTTAGCTTGACCCGTGTATTTATTACTTGGGTCAGACCAAGTTGCAGGTTAGCTTTTGGACCTTTGCTAGCTTTACCTTTTTGGGCTTCTTTATCGACTTTGGTTATGACATAGTTTTTGTGTTGTAGTCTTTTGTTGGGAACCTTATGATGTATCTATTCTTTTGTGGGGATGTATGTATATATTGTGGTTGAATACCACTTATGACATGTTATATTACATTTGATGTAAGTGTGTATGTATATTATCTGTGTTGCTGTTCTGTGACTTGAGATTGTATCGTTATCATATTTTGTTTCTGAATCGATCCTGAAGCCACCATAGTAGTGTATTAGAAAGGAATTAAGTATGTCGAATACTCATAATAAAATGAAAAAAAAAATAAGTGCCAAACCTGACATACTTAGCTCTTATCTAATGCAAGACTATGATGGTCGCCCTTAACCAGCCTTATTCTCCACATTAGCAAACTGAATTACTATGTAATTCTCTTTGTTATTGTGGGTCTCGAGGTGGGGCGTTACAAGGTTATTTGAATTGATTTGTGAAACTGGAAAAGCAATCCTAATTTGAATCTATTTTCGATATATATATATATATATATATATATATTAATATATAAACTATTTTAATATATAAACTATTTTTAATATATAAACTACTTTAATTTATAACTATTCAATATATAAAAACTATTTTCAATATTTAAACTGTTTAAGTTGGAACTATTATGATTTGGATTTAATGGATTTAAATGCGAATATTTTGATATGATGGTTTAAACTATTTTGTGAATATTTTTTTCGAAAGTGATATGATTTCAAAGTGTACATGATTTCGAAAGTGATATGATTTTTGAAATGAGTATGATATTTTGATATGAAGTACAAACTGTTTGAAATATAAAATGACCACGGTGTGAAATAAGCATTTGGTTGTTAAAGAGACCAGGATCAGATATTATCATACTCTCTGCCAATACCGAAAACCATTTTAACAACCGTGTACGTGGTGGGGATTCCAGAACGAAGTAGGATGGTTTGGCGACAATTCTATATAAGGTATTAACACAACCCTGACTCCCGTAAGTCAGCTTGATGTGGCTAAAACAGGAGCTATACCGGGCCAAGTGAGGTCGCACCTCCGATCTAGCATGCTTCTTCGATACAATTCTATTACTTTGTGATTTGTTTTGGGTGCACCTTTGATTTGGGAGTGTGTCTCGAGGTAGGCGGTAGTAGCTGCTATGTGTTACCGCCAGTCCAAGAGTGCAAACCGTAGAATTCTACCCTGGAATTGCCTTGCGTGTCTTATCACATGCCTTATCGTGCCTTCTACGAGTTTGGTTTGTGTCGTACCTATGGAGTGCTCCCTAATAACCCACCAGTTTGGTGGAGTTTACAGTACTGTATAGACCACGGCATTATATAAAATGTGTTAAGGGGGATATGGGTAACGTCTTAATGCTATTTTAATAGTTTACTTTACTATAGACATTATCTATGTAGCGTATTGTACTATGTAAGTAGATAGTTTAACAGATCCTTAAAGGATGGGAATCCCAAACATCTTTTAAGTTTTTTTGTATTTCAGTTGACATTTCACTTGAGTTGAATTTACTGGTATAAGAATATTAATCCTGACTCGAGTGTTTTTTTGCTTTATGCTCGGGTCAGACTGAGTGTCACAGCATTTGACTCACCTTTGGAGTTTGGAGCCTTGCTTGAAGATCTGTCTCTTATCTATTTAGCTTTCGGTTATTCCAGTTATTTCCAGGTTATTATTCAGACTTGTCATTTTGTTTAAGTATTAGAGATTCCTTTGTATTTGAGATTTCTGTTGTACTTTATTTTAGACTCTGTTGTTTATATAGTAGCTTTATAAACTACTTTTTATCTATTATGCTGCTTATTGTTGTATAACTCTATGTCTGTGATTTTTTGATTGACTGATTTACTTTATATGCTAAGATTTTGCCAAATATAAATTAAAAATCTGTTATTTTGAGCAATTTAAGTCTGACATGAGTGGATGATTGTCGATTTGAACGGTTCAAAACAACAGGTCGTTACATTATCAAATGACATAAAATTTCCACAAATCATGTCATCAAATGACATAAAATTTCCATAGATCAAATCATGTAATTATCTTTAAATTACATTGATATCGTATACCAATGCGCGCAAATATAACTTTTCTAAATGCATTAAAATAATTATAAAAAAAATCCAAACATCAAATAAATAATAATTAATATTTCTCAAATATCAATTAATTTAATCAGTTTATAATATTTTATAAATTAATTAAATCATGTGGTTTTTCAAAGAATTCATCATTACGGTTGTGCGACTCAAAGGTATAAATTCAGTTAGAGATTAATATCGAACTATTCGAATAATAATGTTTGCACGTCACTTAGAAGGTGGTGTGGCATTTTGGCTGAATTTATCGCTTACACATCTTTTGGTAAAATCCAATTTTACTTATTATAAGCGATACCCGATAGTGGCAATTATTTATACTAATTCTCTTCGTCAAAATTATATCACATTAGGACTTATGGAATTTAGTAACGGTCAAAATTCCAATATCATCCACATTCAACTTTATAGTCCAAACACAAAGTTCTTGGTTCAATAATAATAATTATTATTAACTAAAATGCACTGGCCAGAGACTTTGACTTTGAGTTGGCTTTAGTTGACTGTAATGCAAACCTCATATAACAGAGAAGACAAATCCCCTCTTGAATAGTGTTTCACCTCTAATGCTTCCACTCGACCCAGCTATAGTCGTTCGATGGACGTTGTAACAACCCGTATATTTGGACCATTTAAATTGACAATAATCCACACATGTCAACTTAAATAATACAAAACACGAATCATTATGGGATTATAAATACATAAATGTAAATGGGAATCAATACAACATCACAGACACAGAACAGTCACAGAATAATGCAGCGGAAAATACATCGTCATAATAGCAGTTCATGAAGCCACTACATAATATACAACAATGTATTAACATTAAGTGACTAATACAAAAATGTCCAACAGACTAGGACATCAATACAGAAATAGAAATAGACTGATAAAGATAAATGCTAAGCCTTCAGCATCTTCAACCAACCTTGATCGGCAAACTGGATAGCTTCAGACTGACCCGAGCATATACAAAAGAAACACTCGAGTCAGGACTCAAAATCTTATACAATAAAATCAAGTGCAAGGGAATAGTTCATAACTTAAAGATGGATAAAATAACATCTCTAAGGATCCGATAAACTATCTATATATACAATAGAATACGATAGATAGATAATGTCTAATCAGTAAAGTACGATATTAAAATAGTGTTAAGGCGTTACCATAATCCCCTTAACACATTTTATTCCCAAGAGCATATACAAGACCGTAGTTTCCCCAAAACCGGAAGTCACCAGAGGGCAATCCATATACTAAAGGTACAAACCAAAACGTAGTGGTCGCGAATAGGATAATCAATATGACAAGGTACATGAGGCGATACCAACTAGGATACTAGTAGTTGCGTGATCCGAACTGATGTCGAGCATAGCAGCTACTACCTCAACACCGCGAAACAACACTCCCAATCAAGGGGTGCACCCAATCGAATCACAAAAGTAATAGATATGGTATCGAAGAAGTGCGTCCGCTAGAGGTGGCGAACCTCAATGGCCCGGCGCGGCTCCTGTTTTAGTCATGTCAGAGGTCATCCAATATCGTTCTCTTTCTTCAGTCAACGCGTTCACCAAACCATCCACTTCGTTCTGGATCAACACTTCGCGTGTAATAGTTATTAAAGTGGTTTTCGGTATCGACAGAGAGTATGTCCATATCCGATCTCGGTCTCTTTAATAACTACGTATTTATTACCCGATGGTCATTTAAGTTAAAGTTTAAACAAATCAAAGTCCAAAAGTCAAGCTGCAAATTTGACTTCCAAATTTGACGTTTCACGATTCAATTTATTTCGGATATTAAAACCTCTTTCCAAATGCAATCTTTTAGTTCATCATTTGAGTTAACAATATAATTAAGTATTCAAATTCAATTTAATAAATCTCACTTATTAAATTTAGTTAATACTCCAATTAATTCGGTTTTATGGCAAATTTTAGTTCACATCATTTAAACCAAATTCTATTCATTTCAATTCGTATTTACATTCATCGATACAATAACCATAATCATAAATTTGATTAAATCAATTTTATTAAATTTAAAATCATTTTAAATTTAAACTATCACTAAATTAAATCCATAAAACTTTAGTTAGTTTCGTATTCCACTTAAGTCAAATTTTCTAAATCTCAAACTTAATTTATGTCAAGTTTCAAATCTATTTAATTAAAACCGATTTTAAATCTAAATCTAACAACCTAATAAATTTTCAAATTATTAAATTCTAACTTCCTTGTTTTTAAATCTCATTTCAAATAAATTTGCCAATTCATTTTATTCAATTAAATATGTTTATTAATCCGTTTCAATTAAACTTCATTAATTTATTCCTTATTAATTTATTTCGATTTAATCCATAAATCAAATCCATTAAGTTCGTTACTAAATTTCCAAATAAATTGTTAAGTTCATTCCTTAATTTCAAATAGATTTCAATTTCAAAATAATTTTTGTTGACCAATCGGGTTTCTTATTTTTAATTGTCTATCCTAGGCCAAGTTGTTTAAGTGGGTATTTGTCATTTCAACCCGATATCATTCAATATAAAACAAAGCATAGCAAAGGGAACTTGCAGTGTGATAACTAGGATGGTGTCAAAGTAAATAAACAAGCAATAGCAAACATACATAACAATTTAACAATTTATTCAAATAATCCCGAAATAATCATATTAACTCACATTTGTTATTATGCAAATTAATACAATTATTCCTAGAATCCACACTATTATTTCCTGCGGATTAAAGATTATTACATTATGATTTTTACTTGGTGTCCATTATCAAATTTCTACATCAATCGTACATATCAATTTTAATGTCACTATTATTTGCCCTAATTAACATCATATTATAGTTCAACATGTTTAATCAATTTAAACAATACATGGCGTCGCATTTTTAGAAATTTACAGTTTATTTCAACCAAATTTTAACAATCAACAATTTAATATCCGAATTTAATATTAACAACAATTATCACTTGATTATCATAGCATAATAGATTGAGTCGTGAATAAAATATTCACCTTGCGTGGTTAGAGAAGATGGCGCGACACGAAGATGAAGAGATAAAATAGACCCTAATAGGGACGACGCAAAATGAACACAAATTGCAATCAACAAATAATTAATCAATAATTTGTTTATTGTAATATATATCGATTGAATATATATATAAACCATACCAACGACGAAGCAAGATAGATTCGTTAAGCGGGACGGAAATACTTATGCTTCCGGATCAATAGCAGGAGCTGAAACAACATAGCAACAGACTGTATGTGAGCAACCAAAATTTCAAAGTATACACTGCTATATAATATAACAGTTTTATATATATACTTATATATATAAAACTGATGTGCACAGAGCATGATTTCGGCCACTGCGAGGCACAATGGTGACGGCGGAGCGGCTGGGGCGGAGCGGGATGGTCGGGCTGGCGGGGCTCGACTGGGGATGGGGCAGTGGGCTGGGGCTGCATGGGGTAGTGGGTCGGAGGTGGGGTGCATGGGGCTGCTGGTGCAGGCGGGCAGTGGCTGGGCGCGAGCCGGACGCAGGGACGACGGAGGGCTGCGGGAGGTTGGAGGTGGGGTAGGGTGGTGGGCGAAGCAGGGCGGAGGTGGGGTAGGACGGGCAGCTGGGGCGGAGCCGGGCGGAGGAGGCTGGTGGCGTGGGCGAAGGCGGGCAGTAGGGAGTGGGTTGCCGGGGGAGCTGGTGGCAGGTGGCGGAGTTGCTTGGGCGGAGGAGGCTGCCGGGGGAGCTGGACTAAGGTGGGCTGGATGGTGCGCTGCATGGGCAGGGGGGCGGGGGGAACGGCAGGGTGGCGGAGCGGGTGAGAAGGCGGAGGGGAGTGGGACGGGCAGTGGCTGGGTTGGGTTGCCGGGGCAGGTGGCGGTGTTGCCTGGGCGGAGGAGGCTGCCGGGGAAGCAGGTGGCTACGGGCGGAGTGGGTTGCCGGGCGGAGTAGGGCGGAGGGTGGCTGGTGGTGCACAGGGCTGAGTGGAGTGGGATAGGGTGGCTGGTGGCTGCATGGGTTTTCATGTGGAGGGGGAGAGAGTTTTACAGAAGTTTCTTTTCAAAAATAAAAAAATAGAGAAGAAGAAGGAGGAAGGAAGTGCAGAGATGTACCAGAGAAAAGCAGTGAGCAATAAATGAAGCAACAAAATTTGTGAAGGCAGAGGGCAGATATACACAGAGAAGTTTAGAGTCCCCATGCCAATGAAATGATGATTTGGCACAGTGGTAGCTATTGGGTTTCTGAAGGGACAAGGGCCTTTTGAATTCTGAGCGGAAAGAGTAGGGTACCGGTTTGTGTGGCGTAACGGACCAGTTTGTACTTCGTTAAATAATTTATATCTTGCAACGCCGAACTCCGATTGACACAAACAAATATACCGTTTTGATCAGCGCGGCGAGGCGGACACAACGGTATAAAGATATTGGTGGTTTGACATTGTTTGCGAAGTGGTAAATCTTATTGAACCATTTTCTCGAACGACAATTTAACTAGCAATTAAAAGCGGAATTTGACGAAACGAAATTCGCCGTCATGATCAGAATATTTTTCTTATGCAACATTGTGAAAAATATTTGAGTTCGGACGATAGAAAATTTCCACATAAAATTTAAACTAATATGCAAATTCGGCGAGCGAAATTTACTACAATATTTTTCGACAAAATTTGGCGTACGCCTATGTCTATCTAGGCGCATTCCAAATGTGAAGTTTGAGTGGCAATGGAAGTTGTTTATGAATATTTGAAATTTCTATTACGGAGAATGCAGCAAAACACCGAAGAATAAGATCGACGGAGCTAAAGATGTCCGAATTTTGAAAAACGAAAAAATGACGTCTTGGTCAGAAGATGATTTAGAATTTTTCTATGTAAAAATATTTAGGTTCGGAAGATAAAAATTTTCACGTTTTAAAATGAACTGATGTGCAGTAAAATGCGCACGAAATTTACTGCGGTATTTTCTGACGAAACTTTACCCATATCTACAATCATCTAGGCGCAATTTAGAAACAAAGTTTGGACGTTGATTGAAATCGTATGTAAGTTTCATATTTTATATTAAAATAACGGTTCTAAAATTTTAAAATTGGGTCGGAATTTCAGGGTCGTTACATTCTCCCCTACTCAAAACTTTTCGTCCTCGAAAAGGAACAAAGTAAAGAGTGGAAGAACAGATAACAGAGATACAATGGATTCAGAATAGATTATTGAATATAGTAAAGAGTATAGAATGGAATTTACCTTCAACAAACAATTCTGGATTAGAGTCTCGGATACTCTCCTCGGTTTCCCAAGTGCAATCACGATCATCGGGACTCCATTGGACTTTGACTAGGCTAACCGACTTCCTTCTAAGTTGCTTTGTATCCCTATCAACAATACGAAGTGGTCTCCTCTCTATAGTCAAATCCGGCTCAATATCAACCTCATCTAACTAAGCAATAGGGATGGTCATGGATGGATCATGTACAACCTTCCGAAGATGAGAAACGTGGGATACGTTGTGCACGCCCTCAAATTTCTCCGGCAATGCAACTCTATAGGCTAGTGTACCTATTCTCTCAGTGATAATGAATGGTCCAACAAATCTAGGAGCGAGCTTCCCTCTACGACCAAATCGAATAACATTCTTCAAGGGTGATACCTTAAGGAATACCTCATCCTCAACCTGGAATTCTAAATCTCTTCTACGCCTATCGGCATAGCTCTTCTGCCTATCCTGTGCGGTCTTCATCTTTCTTCTGATTTCATTAACCTTCTCGGATGCTTCTATAATCATATCTGGGCCAAGAATTTATCGATCACCGGGCTCAATCCAACAAGCTGGCGATTTGCATGGCCGCCCATATAAAGCTTCGAATGGTGCCATATCGATACTTGCCTGAATATAAAGGTGGTTAAATTTCAATTCAAATTTACTTATTCAAATTGAAATTTTGATTTACCTTATAACTGTTATTATAAGTGAATTCAACCAAATGGAGATGGTCTTCCCAAGATCCACCGAAATCAATAATGCAGGCTCGGAGCAGATCCTCCAAAATCTGATTCACCCTTTCAGTTTGGCCATCTGTTTGAGGATGATAAGCTGTGCTCAGATTCAGTTTAGTGCCCAAGACGTCCTGAAATGCCTTCCAGAATTTACTAGTGAATAAAGGGTCTCTATCGCACACAATACTACACGGAACTCCATGAAGTCTAACAATCTCTCTCATATATATCTCGGCCAAACTCAAAGCAGTACGAGTGGTCTTAACAGGAATAAAGTGAGCAAATTTGGTCAATCTATCAACAATCACCCATATACTCTCGTTACCTTTTCTGGTCCTCGGTAATCCATCAATGAAGTCCATAGAAATCTGATCCCATTTCCAACACGGAATCTCTAGGGGTTGAAGTAATCATGCCGTCTTCTGGTGATCGGCCTTAACTTGTTGGCAAGTGGTGCATCTACTGACATATATAGAAATATCCCTCTTCATCCCACTCCACCAATATAAATGCTTCATATTTCGGTACATCTTAGTGACACCAGGATGAAATGAAAGTGATGACTGATGGTTTTCTCTAAGCACTTCCTGTCTCAATCCATCGACATTAGGAACGCAAATGTGATTGTCAATCCTCAGAACTCCATTACTATCTATCTGTGCTCCCACTTTACTATCGACATTTCCAACTCTACCAAGAACTAACTCCTTCATGCGATAGAGCAAGGTGTCCTCATATTGCTTAGCTTTGATGCGGTCCATAAGAGATGGGGAGATAACAAGCTGAAATAGCATGCCTTCTACAAGATTACAACATGACAATGCTTTGCTACGGCTCAAAGCATCAGCTACAACATTTGCTTTCCCAGGAGTATAATTGATGTCGAGATCATATGCAGCTAGGAATTCGAGCCATCGAACTTGTCTCTGGTTCAAATCCTTCTGAGAAAAGATATATCTCAAGGACTTATGATCAGTGAATAATTCAAATTTAATTCCCAAAAGATGATGCCTCCATAGTTTCAAAGAAAATACAACTGCAAGAAGCTCTAGATCATGAGTTGCATAGTTTACTTCATGGATCTTCAACTGGCAGCCAGCATAAGCAATAACCTTTCCGTTTTGCATAAGAACAGCGCCTAAACCTTCTCGGCAAGCATCTGTATAGACAGTTAATCCTTCACTTCCATCGATTACCGCAAGAACTGGAGCTGAAGTTAACTTACACTTCAACTTATTAAAAGCTGATTCGCACTTCTCACTCCAAATAAACTTGACATCCTTTCGGGTTAAAGCAGTGAGTGGGGCAAAAATCCGGGCAAAGTGCTCAATAAATCTACGATAATAACCGGCCAAGCCCAAGAAGCTACGAATATCAGTAGGAGTTTTAGGAGTCTCCCAATCCTGTAGATAAATTTCAAATTAGAAAGGGATAAGAGGAATTGGATAGAAATAGCGAATAGGATAGAACTTACATTGATTACGGCGATCTTAGCTGGATCGACGGAAATCCCATTTTCATAAACTATGTGGCCCAAGAATCTCACTTCGTCTCGCCAGAAGTGGCATTTAGAGAATTTGGCCTTAAGCTGATGATTTCGGAGAGTTTCCAGAACATAAGCAAGATGTGTCTCATGCTCCTTCTTGTCTTTGGAGAAGACGAGAATATCATCAATGAAAACAAGAACAAACCTGTTAAGAACATCGCGGAAAACTCGATTCATCAAGTCGACGAAATAGGCAGGTGCGTTGGTCAAACCGAATGGCATAACCAACCATTCATAGAATCCATTCTCGGTATGGAAGGCTGTCTTATGAATACTATCTTTTGCTACTCTGAGTTGGTGGAACCCAGTGGCAAGATCAAGTTGGGAGAAAACTTTAGCTCCATGGAGCTGATCGAATAAATCATTGATGCGAGGCATCGGATAGCGGTTCTTGAGAGTGCGTTTGTTCAGCTCCCTGTAATCAACACACATGCGAAGAGACCCATCCGACTTGATGACAAATACAACTACGGCGCCCCATTCAGAACAACTTCTCCTAATCAAACCCCTAGCAAATAGATCATCAATTTGAGTTTTTAAGTTCAGCTTTTTCTTTAGGAGCCATCCTTCTGTGAGGGAGAACTACGGGAGTAGCTCCAGGAATAAGGTCAATGCGAAAATCAATTTCCCGTTTAGGCGGTAGGGAGTTGACCTCTCCAAATACATCGGGAAATTTCTGAACAATACGGGTAGTACTAAGATCATCCGGGTGAGCATCAAGAGAGAATATGAAGCTTCCGGCATATTTCTGCGGTGATTTGCATTCAATGACAAGCGGTAGGCCCTTGTCATTGACTAGAGAAACAGAACGAGCCTTGCAAGAAATAACAGCATCGAATTTCCTTAACCAATCAGCACCTAACAAGATGTCAAATGCTGCGAAGCCAAGTACATAAAAATCCCAAGTGAATCGATATCTTCCATATAAGAGCACAACCTCTTTACAAATTCTACTGAGGTTGGCAAGTCCTCCAATAGGGTTGGAGACGCATAAGGAAGTAGTAGCAAGAGTAGGTTCTAAGTTGAGCTTATTGCAAAGATCAATAGATATGAAGCTATGAGAAGCACCAGTACCGAATAATACCCTAATAGGTAAATCATGTAATGAAAAAGTACTTCGTAAGGTACCTTGGTCATCCTGAGCAGGCGGTGTAGGAGTGGTGATAGCAAATACTCCAGATGGTGTGCCACGCTTATACAGTGGGCAGTCTTTCTTGAAATGACCCGGCTGGAGGCAGACATAGCATAAGTCTTTCCTAGTCGTAGAAGGTGGTGGAACAGCAGCTCCGGTAGATGGACAACTATTAGCATAATGGCCCTTCTTATCGCATTTGAAGCAAGTGATATTAGCAAGGTCGATTGGGCTTTTCTGAGCATATCCCAATCCTGTTGTCTTCTGCCAAGCTTTCTTTTGTTGATCAAAGTTCATCTTCCTCTTCCCGGGCTGGCTAGAGGAGGGCTGAGTGGGAGTAGCCTTGGCAGTAGGTCCCCTAGGCTTCGCCTCATATCTAAGAGCATAGTCAACAAGCTCTGTGAAGGTGCAGTGAGTGTGGCCAGTAAGCAAGTCATAATACTCTGGTCTTGCTCCCAAAATGAACTTCTCATTTTTTAGAAGCGGTGTATCAATCAATCCCGGACCGAACTTGGAGAGTTCGTTGAATTTTCTCTCGTACTCCGAAAAAGTCATACTGCCTTGCTTAAGAACCATGAAAGCTCTATAAAGCTGGGTTTTCCCAGCAGCTGGCATCCATTGTGTCGAGAAAGTATCCCTAATCAAAAGATAGACAAGATGAATAACATTTCAAAGATTAAAAGAAGAATTTAGACTACGAAATCCAAATAATTTTATACCTAAACTGGGCCCAAGTGATGGTGTTCTCCTCGATACGAGAAGTAACTGATTCCCACCAATCTTGCGCGGCATCCTGAAGTTGCCAGGCAGCAAGCTGACGCTTCTGAGCATCAGTGATCTCCAGACCAAAAAATATCTTCTCTAAGCCTTTAAGCCATTGCTGAGCCTCAATAATGTTCTCGGATCCAGAAAACTTAATACCTCCCAGCTGTGTATACTCCTTACTAAGCATGGTGAATTTGACAGGAGCTGGAGCGGCAGGTGCAGTCTGAGCAGGACCATGGCCCCTTCCTCCCCTATGGTTTCCTCTGGTACCCATCCTGAAATACCAAAAGATTGTTAAAACCAAAGGATAGAAAATCATAGAAATTTTTAAGGAAAGTCTAATCAACGAATCAAAGAAGTTTGAAATGAAAGGATTTGGATATTGAATCGATTCTCCTCATTCTAGGGTATTGCTACCCTATCTCTAATGAGTTTATATATAATCCCAAACTAAGGTTTTTAGGGAAACCGAAGCTCTGATACCAACTGTAACAACCCGTATATTTGGACCATTTAAATTGACAATAATCCACACATGTCAACTTAAATAATACAAAACATGAATCATTATGGGATTACATATACATAAATGTAAATGGGAATCAATACAACATCACAGACACAGAACAGTCACAGAATAATGCAGCGGAAAATACATCATCATAATAGCAGTTCATGAAGCCACTACATAATATACAACAATGTCTTAACATTAAGTGACTAATACAAAAATGTCCAACAGACTAGGACATCAATACAGAAATAGAAATAGACTGATAAAGATAAATGCTAAGCCTTCAGCATCTTCAACCAACCTTGATCAGCAAACTGGATAGCTTCAGACTGACCCGAGCATATACAAAAGAAACACTCGAGTCAGGACTCAAAATCTTATACAATAAAATCAAGTGCAAGGGAATAGTTCATAACTTAAAGATGGATAAAATAACATCTCTAAGGATCCGATAAACTATCTATATATACAATAGAATACGATAGATAGATAATGTCTAATCAGTAAAGTACGATATTAAAATAGTGTTAAGGCGTTACCATAATCCCCTTAACACATTTTATTCCCAAGAGCATATACAAGACCGTAGTTTCCCCAAAACCGGAAGTCACCAGAGGGCAATCCATATACTAAAGGTACAAACCAAAACGTAGTGGTCGCAAATAGGATAATCAGTATGACAAGGTACATGAGGCGATACCAACTAGGATACTAGTAGTTGCGTGATCCGGACTGATGTCGAGCATAGCAGCTACTACCTTAACACCGCGAAACAACACTCCCAATCAAGGGGTGCACCCAATCGAATCACAAAAGTAATAGATATGGTATCGAAGAAGTGCGTCCGCTAGAGGTGGCGAACCTCAATGGCCCGGCGCGGCTCCTGTTTTAGTCATGTCAGGGGTCATCCAATATCGTTCTCTTTCTTCAGTCAACGCGTTCACCAAACCATCCACTTCGTTCTGGATCAACACTTCGCGTGTAATAGTTATTAAAGTGGTTTTCGGTATCGACAGAGACTATGTCCATATCCGATCCCGGTCTCTTTAATAACTACGTATTTATTACCCGATGGTCATTTAAGTTAAAGTTTAAACAAATCAAAGTCCAAAAGTCAAGCTGCAAATTTGACTTCCAAATTTGATGTTTCACGATTCAATTTATTTCGGATATTAAAACCTCTTTCCAAATGCAATCTTTTAGTTCATCATTTGAGTTAACAATATAATTAAGTATTCAAATTCAATTTAATAAATCTCACTTATTAAATTTAGTTAATACTCCAATTAATTCGGTTTTATGGCAAATTTTAGTTCACATCATTTAAACCAAATTCTATTCATTTCAATTCGTATTTACATTCATCGATACATTAACCATAATCATAAATTTGATTAAATCAATTTTATTAAATTTAAAATTATTTTAAATTTAAACTATCACTAAATTAAATCCATAAAACTTTAGTTAGTTTCGTATTCCACTTAAGTCAAATTTTCTAAATCTCAAACTTAATTTATGTACAGTTTCAAATCTATTTAATTAAAACCGATTTTAAATCTAAATCTAACAACCTAATAAATTTCAAATTATTAAATTCTAACTTCCTTGTTTTTAAATCTCATTTCAAATAAATTTGCCAATTCATTTTATTTAATTAAATAGGTTTATTAATCCGTTTCAATTAAACTTCATTAATTTATTCCTTATTAATTTATTTCGATTTAATCCATAAATCAAATCCATTAAGTTCGTTACTAAATTTCCAAACAAATTGTTAAGTTCATTCCTTAATTTAAAATAGATTTCAATTTCAAAATAATTTTTGTTGACCAATCGGGTTTCTTATTTTTAATTGTCTATCCTAGGCCAAGTTGTTTAAGTGGGTATTTATCATTTCAACCCGATATCATTCAATATAAAACAAAGCATAGCAAAGGGAACTTGCAGTGTGATAACTGGGATGGTGTCAAAGTAAATAAACAAGCAATATCCAACATACATAACAATTTAACAATTTATTCAAATAATCCCGAAATAATCATATTAACTCACATTTGTTATTATGCAAATTAATACAATTATTCCTAGAATCCACACTATTATTTCCTGCGGATTAAAGATTATAACATTATGATTTTTACTTGGTGTCCGTTATCAAATTTCTACATCAATCGTACATATCAATTTTAATGTCACTATTATTTGCCCTAATTAACATCGTATTACAGTTCAACATGTTTAATCAATTTAAACAATACATGGCGTCGCATTTTTAGAAATTTACAGTTTATTTCAACCAAATTTTAACAATCAACAATTTAATATCCTAATTTAATATTAACAACAATTATCACTTGATTATCATAGCATAATAGATTGAGTCGTGAATAAAATATTCACCTTGCGTGGTTAGAGAAGATGGCGCGTCACGAAGATGAAGAGATAAAATAGACCCTAATAGGCACGACGCAAAGTGAACACAAACTGCAATCAACAAATAATTAATCAATAATTTGTTTATTGTAATATATATCGATTGAATATATATATATAAACCATACCAACGACGAAGCAAGATAGATTCGTTAAGCGGGATGGAAATACTTATGCTTCCGGATCAATAGCAGGAGCTGAAACAACATAGCAACAGACTGTATGTGAGCAACCAAAATTTCAAAGTATACACTGCTATATAATATAACAGTTTTATATATATATACTTATATATATATAACTGATGTGCACAGAGCATGATTTCGGCCACTGCGAGGCACAATGGTGACGGCGGAGCGGTTGGGGCGGAGCGGGGCTGGAGCGGGCTGGTCGGGCTGGCGGGGCTGGACTGGGGACGGGGCAGTGGGCTGGGGCTGCTGGTGCAGGCGGGCAGTGGCTGGGCGCGAGCCGGACGCGGGGACGGTGGAGGGCTGCGGGAGGTTGGAGGTGGGGTAGGGTGGCGGGTGAAGCAGGGCGGAGGTGGGGTAGGACGGGCAGCTGGGGCGGAGCCGGGCGGAGGAAGCTGGTGGCGTAGGCGAAGGCGGGCAGTGGGGAGTGGGTTGCCGGGGGAGATGGTGGCGGGCGGAGTGGGGTGGGTTGCTGGGGCGGGTGGCGGAGTTGCCTGGGCGGAGGAGGCTGCCGGGGGAGCTGGACTGGGGTGGGCTGGGTGGTGCGCTGCATGGGTAGGGGGGCGGGGGGGAATGGCAGGGTGGCGGAGCGGGTGGGAAGGCGGAGGGGAGTGGAACGGGCAGTGGCTGGGGTAGGTTGCCGGGGCGGGTGGCGGAGTTGCCTGGGCGGAGGAGGCTGCCGAGGAAGCAGGTGGCTGCAGGCGGAGTGGGTTGCCGGGCGGAGTAGGGCGGAGGGTGGCTGGTGGTGCACAGGGCTGAGTGGAGTGGGATAGGGTGGCTGGTGGCTGCATGGGTTTTCATGTGGAGGGGGAGAGAGTTTTACAGAAGTTTCTTTTCAAAAAAAATATAGAAGAAGGAGGAGGAAGGAAGTGCAGAGACGTACCAAAGAAAAGAAGTGAGCAATAAATGAAGCAGCAGAATTTGTGAAGGCAGAGGGCAGATATACACAAAGAAGTTTAGAGTCCCCATGCCAATGAAATGATGATTTGGCACAGTGGTAACTATTGGGTTTCTGAAGGGACAAGGGCCTTTTGAATTCTGAGCGGGAAAGAGTAGGGTACCGGTTTGTGTGGCGTAAAAGACCAGTTTGTACTTCGTTAAATAATTTATATCTTGCAACGCCGAACTCCGATTGACACAAACAAATATACCGTTTTGATCAGCGCGGCGAGGCGGACACAACGGTATAAAGATATTGGTGGTTTGACATTGTTTGCGAAGTGGTAAATCTTATTGAACCATTTTCTCGAACGACAATTTAACTAGCAATTAAAAGCGGAATTTGATGAAACGAAATGCATCGTCATGATCAGAATATTTTTCTTATGCAACATTGTGAAAAATATTTGAGTTCGGACGATAGAAAATTTCCACATAAAATTTAAACTAATATGCAAATTCGGCGAGCGAAATTTACTACAATATTTTTCGACGAAATTTGGCGTACGCCTATGTCTATCTAGGCGCATTCCAAATGTGAAGTTTGAGTGGCAACGGAAGTTGTTTGTGAATATTTGAAATTTCTTTTACGGAGAATGCAGCAAAACACCGAAGAATAAGATCGACGGAGCTAAAGATGTCCGAATTTTGAAAAACGAAAAAATGACATCTTGGTCAGAAGATGATTTAGAATTTTTCTATGTAAAAATATTTAGGTTCGGAAGATAAAAAATTTCACGTTTTAAAATGAACTGATGTGCAGTAAAATGCACACGAAATTTACTGCGGTATTTTCCGACGAAACTTTACCCATATCTACAATCATCTAGGCGCAATTTAGAAACAAAGTTTGGACGTTGATTGAAATCATATGTAAGTTTCACATTTTATATTAAAATAACGGTTCTAAAATTTTAAAATTGGGTCGGAATTTCAGGGTTGTTACAGACGTCGTGCCACGATTTAACTATAATCTAAGCGGAGCTTCCATATTGAAGACCAACAGTATTCTCAAGTCGAGAGAACTATGTAAATTAGTCACATGGATATTTTCTTCCCGACCTTAGTTATATTTACCAACAGAAACCATCGAGTGAGTCATTCCATAGTTATCCAATAACTACCAGTATGTAACCCCTCGGTGCCCCCAGCAGTCATGAGTAAAACATTGCCTAACATTTGGAAAGCTTTACGTACTCTATTCTCAATGGATGTATCGATATCCAGTCTCGATACATGTTGACTAGGAATATTTAAAATGGTATATTTGTTTCATTATGATAAATTACTCAAGTTACAACACTTTTTAACTACTATCACAAAACATACCATTTATGGATTTTCTATTAAATATACTTTTAATTAAATTGATTAATTAATATAACCATATTATATCAAGTATATAACAGAAAGAAAATACCTTTTATTTCGAACAAGATTGGTCAATTAGATATATGTAACAAATTACATAATTGCCCTTAGGGCATATCCCCAACTCTATCGATCTCCTGCTTGCACTTACGGTCAATTATGGAATCTTATTCTAACTTCTCCAACCGAATTTCTCAAACCAATTGGGTCGGTCCCTTTGTGAATGGGTATGCTATTATGTTTTAATTATCTACTTTGTCAATCAACTCTCTCCGACGGTGATAAACTGTTTTATCACGTGGAACAATTCGAATTGTCTCTCGACTTCTAGTGAGCTCTAAGTTCTATTATGAACTATATCACAACATTGTTTCATATAACAATGTTATGAGATTCTCAACATTTGGAATCGACTCAGTTATTAATTTGTGCACTTATATATTTTATATACATTGTCTTTATTATGGCACTATTCAAGGCGATATACTTATCCTTTTTCATTGAATCAGCCATAGTCTTTCATTTGGGAAATTTTTAGCTTAAAGATTCTTAACTTGAATTTGTTATTGACATATTATACTCAAGATCACTTATGAAGTTTGAGTCCAAACACTCCTTCATAAGGTGCTTTTGTTTCTGTAAACAATTCTCTAGTATTTCACAAATACACAAGAACACTTCAAACAACCATTTAGTGATATCATCTTGGATTTGATATTTGCTTCACGTATCAAATACACAAACAAACCACGATATCATAGACAACATAACATGTATGATAATTTCAATTGCTAATGCATAACGAACTCATCTCACATGTTCCATATTAAATAATTTAATAAGGTGTCTTTGCATATCGATTTAGGAGATTTCCAATATTTTTAATACTCGCTATAAAAGACATTATTTACAATCCAAAATTGAGCATTAAAACAACTAAGGTTAATTTTAACATAAGTACATCGTTTAAAATCAACAACGTGTTGTTTACTTATGGTTTAGAAATATCAATATACCTTTTTAATGTTCTTTCTTGTGAACACACGCTTCCTCTGCATTTTAATTGATAATCAAACTATTTGATATTTCTATCAAAATATTTGTACAATTTTGATGCTTATAAAATGATACTTTCTATCATTTCTTGAATCATATCCACAGACTCACAAACTCAATATCGCTCTTACTGACTTCGAGACATTTTGGTTATTATGTGTAAACAGTTTACCCTAAATCATTATTTAGAATTTTCTATTTCAATACATACGTACCAAACATAAAGTCATATCAAGTGTTAATTTTGTGAGTAAACCCTAATTAATTTCAGCACGTTGAATATTGAATCTATTACGCTAATTTCAACAATTGAATTTTGCGATATTATTCTTATCAACATTGCTCATTTAATTCCATCTGCATTAGTCTTCCTCATAAAGACACAATCACGGCCGATGGATCACATCCCTTAGGTTACGACTACCAAAATCATATTTTGATAGCATACTTATAATTCTTTCAAATTTGTGCATCATACATATCATAGAGTAAACACTCTTAATGGTTTAAACAATCGAGGATTATATATTATCAACATTGATAAGAAATTCGTAGTTTCTCTTCAATGTACTAGAATAACTATTAGACACTCTAAGCGTTGTGTTCGTTTAGGTAGTTAATTTCATCTTATCTCATCTAATCAGTTATATCTATGGATCGTATCTAATTCTATTTTACTACAAATAGTTCCTCAAAGAAATTTCTTCAAAATGAAGTTGGTATTTCTTGAAACAACCATTGTTTCTCAGTGCAACAGAATAGGTATTCGTAAACATTTTATGAATTTCTTTATTTATAAAACTGATTTGGTTTTAGTTTACAAAACTTATGTTCAAAACATAAATATGTCTTCCAATGACAGTCCTCCAAAAATTAGTCTTCCAAAAATTCTTTTGGGGAGATACAAACAAGATCCCTTACGAACAATTATAACGTGCAATCTTTCGACTCATACAACCTGCCAACCCCTTGGCCTAGGATATGTTGGGGTTTCTTATAACCCTCATCTTGTGTGATTTTGCAAACTGTTATTTAGATGAAATAATATTAACCTTGTGTACTACTCTTAATTACATGACCTTATAGAAAGAAACTAACTC
The DNA here is from genome assembly GCA_030737815.1 of Allium fistulosum. Classification (NCBI taxonomy): domain Eukaryota; kingdom Viridiplantae; phylum Streptophyta; class Magnoliopsida; order Asparagales; family Amaryllidaceae; genus Allium; species Allium fistulosum. The sequence goes on from CM060905.1 coordinate 161,401,533, forward strand.
AACTTCACTCATAATTATTCGTACATTGTCTGACAAAGTTTGATTACTCCTTATCGATGCATCATTATGTACCAGATGGAGGAGTGACTTTTGAGATTGAATCTTTATTCATTTTTAGGCACATTCAGAACTTTTTCCAATATACTCACTCATTTGATTAAATCGAATCATTTCTATTACATGTTATTTTATATACTTCTGCTTTATACTATATGAGTTTACCATAGACATACTACACATGTATCAAATACACATGTTCATGTCAGTGATAACTCATTGATGAATATGACGAAGTGCGTGGAGCCATTTTGGTATTTATAGACTTACGATTACATACATCTATATGTATCAATCCGAAGAGTTCATCAACTCTTATGATGCTCTCACTAATTGGGTGCATAACTCTTCAATTGTTTTAGATATAATTAACTAGTGTTATATGATTCACAATCATATAATAAAAATTATTTTTCAAAACTACGACTTAGTCTATAATTCTAAAGTAATTGTAAATAATTTTAGATACTTCTGTATTTTCAGTGCATCACTTTTGTTGTGAAAACAAATACCACATTACAATTTTACTTCATAACAATATTCATTATATCCACATTGAAAGATAACTATGTCTATTTTTAAGTGGGCACCAAAAAATAGTCATTATTTGATAAATAATGTTCGGTATGTTTTACGAAAACAATTTTCGTAATTTGATGCGATCAATAAGTGCTACATGTCATGCTCCTACTATTTCCACCATTACTATAATAATGTACTTAATTTGAAGGTCCAGCATTCACTTAATATAGAGTATTTATTTCATATACTACAACAAGTTTACAGTAGAGGGTTTTTTGATTAAATATCTTGTACATATAGAAATGAATCTCATAGAAAACAATTTTCTATACAAAAATACATTCAAAATAGAAATCATATTTCTTATTCCAATGTTAAGTATCTTTTATTATTATTACAATTCTTATCTCTGATGTTTCTTTATGAAGCAAAAGTGATCATTCACTTTCTTCATCCCAACTATACCTTAAATCACATCTACTCTTGTACATTCGTTAATCTTTCTAAATAGTCAAACCATTCAAAAAAAACCCTCACTACAATATCATAATGAACTCTTTACAAAAGTGCATTCGATTATCCTTAACTTTTAAAGACACCATATATGTTGTGCTTTGCAAAAACTTATTAAACTAACATTTCAGTAATCGAGTTCTTAGATATATATTGTAGTTTTGGTCTAGTGTTACATTAAACATGATATGATCCTTTTGTAATCAATCAAGTTGAATACTCGATCTCAAACACTAGGTTTGTTTGATTTTCGGAGGAACTAATTTCATCGAAACATTGTACATTACAAATTTCAACCGTTCATCATATAATATTTATATGCGATTGTATATGGATCAAATATCCATACTTTTGTATTGATTTTAGATTTTGAAATTCATAGAATGCAATACAAGATCTCAACCAAATAAATGCGTAAGTGACCAAACTATGAATGTATTCAGTAAATGTAAAATCAGGCACTTGCATGGGTGTTCAAACGTTAACATGCAATAATCTTTTATTGGTAAGAATATTTGTCAATCTTCAATTCATTTATATATCTTAATTGATAAACATTTTACCAATCTTACTAAATGCACAAATTTATCATTGTAGATAATTATAACATTATTTAGCATATGTTCTTACAATATTAGAAAGGTTAAATGTTACCATTTCATTTTTCTAATAAGGCACCCACTAGTCTTTTATGTTTCTCCAAACCCTAAGATGAAACATTGAAGTCTTTCGACTTCACTAGTGGGTGTTAAGGCTCATTTGTCTTGGTATTCTGACCTTGAGTTTGCTCAACAAATCATAGCCGCACAAACGATGGTTAAGTCCTTATCGGTTGTATCACATACAACTCATAACCCATGTTTCATTGTCCTAATCTCATTTCGACCTTGAGTTTGCTCAACAAATAGTAAGAGATTATTCACTCGTACTTACCATATCGCGATGGCCTAAGTATAGTATATGTACCTTGAGTTTGCTTAGCAAATACATATAGTTATCTTACCTCGTCTAATCAATATATTAATAATACTACACATAACATCCATAGCTTGAGTTTGCTCAACAACTAAGGAGTATGCAAGTAATATATATATATATATATATATATGGTAGAGGACAACATTATATTGAAGATTCATAATCTTTAATATATTATATTGAGTGATATCGACTTATGGACTAATGTATTTCTTCTAAAATTCCCTCGTGGTTCAAGTGTCAAAAACATCAGAAATCACGATATACGTACATTTACAAATGTATTTATTCCATAAGTCTATTTGGGTTTCTTTAATGTTCCACCTTTAGTTTATACATTCATATCATATAAGTTTTATTGGTATATAACTTTTATATTTCATATTACTTATTTGATAGTATTATGCATAATATTTTATTTAATTAAATATTATTTAATTAATTTAAATTAATTAACTCTTTAATTAATTTTATATTAGTATTCCAGTACAACAATTATATTAGACATATCTACTGTAAACTTTATAGCATATATTATAACCTTTATAATATAACACATATATCTTATATATGCCTATTTTTATTTAATTAATTAACCTTTAATTAATTTATTTAATTAAACAATTTTAATTTAAATTATATTAGTTTCAAAATTTATCTTATATACATACATGTATACTTATGTTATCCTAAACACTTTAAAATAACATAACATATATCAACATATATAATACATGCATATAATTATTAATTAATAAACTTAATTAATTAATTATTTTATTAATCTTATTAATAAATTTTAAATTTCGGAATTAATATTTAAATAATTTCAAACATTTTTAAATTTTCATTACAATTTCAAACATTTTGAAAATTTATGTTATATTATAACCAATTATAATAAACAAGTTTTTATTTTAAATCTAAAATCTTGTCTTAATTTTCAAAAATATTTTGAAAATTAGCCCAAGGCCCAATTCAAATTGGGTCTTTTCTATCAGGGGCAATCTTTGGGCTCACTTCACCTTTCAGGCCAGGCAGGTAACCGGGTAGAACAGGGTATTTGATTACCCAATTACAGTCCTAGACATCACCTTTCTAGCTACCGTACTAAGTGCGCAAGCTTAATTAGTTAGCCCAAACATGGCTAATTTATACCGCGTAGCCTATTGGGCTCTGATACCATTGTTGGAACTGAATCAGCCCGTAGTGAAAGAAATAGGTGAATTTTAGAAAAATTAGTCATTTTGGATCTTTATTGGGCCTATGAAGTTTAAATATACTTAGAACTTTTCTAAGTTTCTTTTAAATAAAATCAATATTTTATTTAATTTCATTAGTAAAGTTTTATTTAGTGTGAATATAAATTATAATACATCACTTATACTCTTATATAAATATCTATGTGTGAAGGTTACATATTAATTTATTTAGAGAAGGAAACTTTTCATTTCATTTCTCTTAACTTATTCAATTAATGACGGGACATAATTTAATTTAGAGAATGTAACTTTTCATTTCCTTTTACTTAACTTATTCAATCAACAGGGTATAAATTTATTTAGATGGAGAGAAACCTTTTATTTCTTTCTCTTTAATTAAATTGATTGATTATATGAATGTCATTAATTAGCAACATGTATATGGCATTGATGTAAGTATAAACAAATATATTACAGTGTAAATTCTTTAAGTGCAATATATTATAGATGTTATCAATTGATGAAAAGATGTAGACATACAAAAAAAATTAAATGGATAGATAATCACATAAAGGAATAATGGAAATAAATAAAGGGTAACAAGAATGATTGATTCAATTTCTCATTTCGTAAACTTAATTAATGCAGCATATAAATGACAATTAATAGGCATCATAATATAAGGATATAAACAATTAAATATAAATGTATGTATGTATAATTGCGTTATGTAAATTGTTTCCTCCTTTTGGAAAGAAATCTAATCATACTTTGAAAATATGAAATACATGTAATAAATTTTATATATACAGACATACAGGTAAAATTAATTGTTTGTTTATAAGATTAAATTAAGTCTTTCTAATTAATAAAAATTAGAGATTTATAGCAATCAATTTAAAAGTAGATTTATTATCAAAACATTAATTATGTGTATCTAAAATTTAATAAAATATGTCTATCAATACAAATTAAAGATTTATAGTAATCAAATTAAAATTTAGATTTATTGCCAAAACATCTTCCTTTTTTTAATTTCTAAAACAACACAAACACAAAATACATACATGTAAATGTTCAGATCTAAAATTACATTTTGTTTTATATGACTTAAAACATGAATCTTCGATAAAACACTGTAATGTTCATACACAAATTTTAGCTTAATTTGTTAAAGTGAGGTCCAATCAAAATAATATGAACATGCAAAGTTTTAGATCTAAAGGATTATACTTTGAATTGAATGTTTATAGTATAGATCTATAATATAACATTGTATTCAAACATATACAAATTTTAATTTTAATTTAACAAAATAAAAACCCAATTGATAAATTGAAAATACAAAATTTCTGATCTAAAAATTAGACTTTAACTTGAATGTTTAGAACATAGTTCCAAAAAAACATTGTATTTATCATATAAAATTGGTTTTGATTTATTAAAATGAAACACCAGTCGATTCATTCAACAAACAATTCAAGCTACATAAACAATTTTCAATTTTAATGAGGCAGTGCTATGTACATACAAATTATGATAATTAAATTTCTCTTTCAATAAACAATACATCAAATATCATTATTTATTAAAGAAAGACATACCTTATTAGCTTAAAGCCTTGAAGCACATCCTGAAAATGGACTCCCCTTAGGATGTTGCCTAGAAGTCACACCTTGAATGATGATACCTCCTCAGATCTTCAAGATCCCCATCCTATCCTTGCAAGAGATGGATGAACCACTTTTGTTTTATTTGATTTGATTTTTTTATATGGAGTTGAAAGATTTTTGGAACTTTTTTGTTGTCTGCCATGAAAAGTTAGGAGGAGAGAAAGAAACAGACTGAATGATAAAGAATGAATTGTATGTACAGAATGAATTAGAGAATATATTTTATTTGAAAAAATGAAACTTTTCTTATTCTTTAATTAAAACTTCCGTAATTAATTCCCTTGATTATTTTTCTCTCTCCAATCCTTTCTTTACACGTATGTTATCAAATGACATAAAATTTCCACAAATCATGTCATCAAATGACATAAAATTTCCATAAATCATTTCATGCAATTATCTTTAAATTACATTGATATCGTATACCAATGCGCGTAAATATAACTTTTACGAATTCATTAAAATAATTACAAAAAACTTCCAAACATCAAATGATAATAATTAATATTTCTTAAATATCAATTAATTTAATCAATTTACAATATTTTATAATTTAATTAAATCATGTGGTTTTCCAAAGAATTCATCATTACGATTGTGAGACTCAAAGGTGTAAATTCAGTCAGCGATTAATATCAAACTATTCGAATATTAACGTTCACACGTCACATAGCAGATGGTGTGACATTTTGGCCGAATTTATCGCTTACACATCTTTTGGTAAAATCCAATCTTACTTATTATAAGCGGTACCCGATAGTGACAATTATTTACACCAATTCTCTTCGTCAAAACTATATCACGTTAGAACTTATGAAATTTGGTAACGTCCAAAATTCCAGTATCATCCACATTCAACTTTATAGTCCAAACATAAAGTCCTTGGTTCAATAATAGTAGTTATTATTAATCAAAATGCTCTGGCCAGAAACTTTGACTTTGAATTGACTTTAGTTGACCATGATGCTAACCTCATATAACTGAGGAGACGAATCCCCTCTTGAATAGTATTTCACTTCCAATGCTTCTACTCGACTGAACTATAGTCGTTCGATGGACGTCATGCCACGATTTAACTATAATCAAAGCGGAGCTTCCACATTGAAGATCAATAGTATTCTTAAGTCGAGAGAACTGTATAAATTAGTCACATCGATATTCTATGCTTGACCTTAGTTATATTAACCAACATAAAACTATCGAGTGAGTTATTAATTCCATAGTTATCCAATAACTATCAGTACATAACCCCTTGGTGCCTCCAACATTCATGAGTAATACACCGCCCAACATTTGGAGTGCTTTACATACTCTAGTCTCAATGGATGTATCGATATCCAGTCTCGATACATCTTGACTAGGAATATTTAAAATGATATATTTGTTTCATTGTAATAAATTACTCACGGTTATAACACTTTGTAACTACTATCACAACACATATCATTTATGGATTTTCTATTACATATATTTTAATTAAATTAATAAATTAATATAACCACATTATATCAAGTATATAACAGAAAGAAAATACCTTTTATTTCGAACAAGATTGGTCAATGAGTTAGATATATGTAACAAATTACATAATTGGCTCTAGGGCATACCCCCAACTCTATCACTTATATGAGATGACTTGAAACCGTAATCACTTCAAAATCATATATGTGATCTATGTTTTGGAAGCTTTTTTGAAGAGAAATGTTATAGAGTTGTCTGTCTATCCTAAGATTAAGTCTAAGGATGAGGTTAGCGTTAACATTTTGAATGATGCTATCATGAGGGACTGTCTATCTTAAGGGTGATCCTAAGAGTGAGGACATCATTAGTATTCATCAAAGGAATTATACTGGAATCCATTTGAGGATTCATTGACTGTGCGAGATGCTGGAATCTAGAGAGAGATTCGAGATCTGTTCGGGTGATGAAGACTTGGGCGATGAGATGTTGAACGTGACTTCACCATTAGTAATGACAAAAATTAAAGTATAGGGCATAGCCAAAGGGTTAAACTAACCTAAGGGTATATCGTTCTGTATCTAGTGACGCTTTCAGAGATGCATGCGAGAATGATGATACTTGGAGCCACGTGATCGAGCGTGGACCAGCTATGGCTTCCTTATGGTATATTTTATCTAGAGATATATGATGCTTTGAAGGATATCTCTGATCCTTGTGCAGGAGACCCGCCTCGGTTTATTAAGGGCGTCTCCATGGATATCCTTACACATATAAGAACGTGCCTTAGAGGTATTAATTATATACCTAATATTGTTGTAGTGTACATGCATCACAGCTAATTTTTGATTTATATTCTAACCCTATACATTATACATTATATCACTTTACGTACTTATTAGGTGGTTTGGTTTCTTTTGAGGGAAAAACTGTACGGTGATCCGTACGGTCTCAAAAGTTACTGCTATATGTTGAACATATATTTCTTGAGTTTCTCATACCAGACTTATGTGGTTTTTATTTTCCATATTTCCATTGGTGCTCTTTCGAGTAGTCTAGTATAGGTAGGTTTTTTTTTATGTTTATTGGAGCTCGAGGAGACGAGCTCGATGTTTTCACCTACTTTAGTATTCTTATTATTTCTGTTGCATTACTATATTGTATATATTAGCATATGTGAGGACATGTTGTTTAACTATACAGGCTGCTGATAACACTTATGATTATAACTTTGAAATGTTATGTATCTTAAAGTGACACTTTGTACCAATTTTTGATATTATATGTTATCGTTCTGTTGTGAGATTCTAATATTGTGTTCTCCTCTTCCTTGTTTTGTTTCTTTTTCCTTTTATTTTACCCTAACAATTTGTCTTTTTAACACTTGAGTGCTTGGCACATGAATACCGTGGATGTATTAGTGTCGTCATTTGGGGATCGAAAAAGCGGATCGTTACATGGATCTATAAATTTAATTAAATATAGATTATAAAATTATATAAAATGTATCATAAATATAAATAAACTAATTTATTTTGAATAAGTTAATAATTTTGGAATTCAAAATTCATTTTTAAAAATATCTAATTTGTTTAATCGTAAAACAGTTTAAAAACAAATCTAATTCTATAGATTTAGATTAATATATATGTGTGTGTGTGTGTATTATATTTAAAATTAAATAAAAATATCATAAATATATTTATATCATACAATTTTCGAAAATGATTTTTGTGTATATATATATGTGTGTGTTTAATAATAATACATTAAAATAATTAATAAGATAGTTAAAATCTCTGTATTTAAATAAAATGCCTTACAGCAAAAATTAAAAATAATATATATATATATATATAATTTTTTTAATAAAATCCTATAAACAATAAATTATAATTTTATAAAATAAAAATATTAATATATATATAATATAAGTTAATACATATTACATTAACATTAATACATATGTATGTACATATAAATTTTATATCAAAAACAAAATAAAAATAAATTTTGATTTTTTTTGCTCTAACATTAATTTATGATACATAATAATTAATTTTAGAATATATTTATTGTCATTTATATTTGTAGTTAAGATAGTGTTAAATCAATTTAAAATAGTTTTTAATGTTTTAAAAATTATTAAAAATACATTTAAAAATTCATTACTATGATATATATACTAATTATTTTATTTTATTAGTTCAAAGAAATAGAATTGATAGATAGTGAAATTTGTAGGTTTATACTTACATATACATATATATGACAATATAATTAAACATGACAAAGATTGTGCATATAAATTTGTTCAAATATATATTAATTAACTATATTAACTTAATGACATATCAATCATAGATTATAGTATGTCACCTCAAAAATTTGCCTTAGATTTGCACCTTGATTGGAAAACTTTCCTCGATTCGAGCTCCTAGCCTTTTGCAACTGCTTGTTGAACCACTTTTGATTTTTTTTATTTGATGTTTAGATCCGATATTTTTGGCGTAAGGGGGCTAGAAATGGCAGCTATCATAGAGGAGAGGAAGAGCCAAAGTCATCTAAACAACAAAGGGCGGCGCGGCCTTTTATAGAGAGAGCAAAGGAAATATTCTCTCCTTGATTTGCTCCTTCTTTATTACCAAATTTAGATCTAACTTTTTTTAATCTTTACCCCTCTTTTGCTCTCCTACGGCTGCAAGATAAGGCTATATAGGCCTTAAATCATTCCAAATCCATTAGTAATTAATCACATTTAAATCCAATATAAATGCATATCGATATCGAATATCGATTCGTACATATATAACTTTTATATATGCACCTAATTAATTAGTATTGGCACCTAGAAAATACTAATGTCATCTAGAAAATACTAATGGCATCCAATACATTAAATAAACAAATAATTAATATTTCATAAATATTAATTAATTTATAACAATTATAAATCAATTAAATCATGCGGTATATCAAAGAATCTACTAATACGGTTGTGCGACTCGCAGGTGTAAATTCAGTCAACGGTTAATATCGAACAATTCGAATATTAACGTTCATACATCATCTTAGCTAGTGGTGTAATAATTTGGTAGAATTTATCCCTTATACATTTTTTCGGTAAAATTCAATTTTACTATTTTATGCAGTACCCATTTGTGATAATTATTTACACCAATTTTCTTCGTCAAAACTATGTCACATTAGGACATATGGAATTTGATAATGGTCAAAATTCCAATATCGTCCATATTCAACTTTATATTCCAAACACAAAGTCCTTAGTTCAATAATAACAATTATTATTAACCGAACTGCTATGGCTAGAGACTTTGATTTTGAGTTGACTTCAGTTGACTATGATACTAACCTTATAGAACTACGGAGACAAATTCTCTCTTGAATAATGTTCCACTTTCAATGCTTCCACTCGATCCAACTATAGTCATTTAATGGGTGTTGTATCATAATTTAACTATAATTAAAGCAAAGTTTCCACATTGAAGCGTGGAAGTATTCTCAAGTCGAGGGAATTGTGTAATATTATTATATTGACATTTTCTATTTGACCTTAGTTATATTTACCAACAGAAAACTATCGAATGAGTCATTTCATAAGTATTTAAGACTATTAGTACACAATCCTTTGGTGCCTAAGTGACCATGAGTAATACACTGTCCAACATTTGAAGAGCATTACATACTTTACTTTCGATGGATGTATCGATATCTAGTCTCGATACATCTTAACTAGGAATATTTAAAATGGTATGTTTATTTTAGTATGCTAAATCACTCATAATTATAACACTGTAACAACTATCACAAAACATACCATTTATGGATTTTCTATTAAATATATACTTTATTAAATTTGTTAATTAATATCACATTTTATCAAGTATATAATAGAATGAAACATCTTTTATTTTGAAAAAGATTGATTATCAAGTTAGATATATGTAATAATTACATAATTTCTCGTAGAGCATACCCCTAATTCTATCAAAGAATGCCCCGAACCATAGATTGTGTACACGACCACCTAGATACAAAAGACCTTAGTGGAACTTCGGGTGAATGGCTAGTTGTTGGCAAGTCTGAGTGTATGCAAGTCATTTGTAGTGTGTTCAGATCCCACGATCCCTTCGAGTAGAGATCGCAAGTCTGAGCGTCTTCGAGCTATTCATGTCTAAAGAGATATATATCAAGCAATAGTGAAAATAATTGAATTAAGGTTTTTATAAGTGTTGTTAAATATACTTTGATTACATTCAGACCGCAAGGTCCAACATGTGGTCGAGTAGATTAAATCTAAAGTTTTCATAGATATTTGTGCAAAGTTTAATCTAAACAGTTCCAATAATCCTTTAGAGGTGGCACTGTGGTAGTAATGCCCATGTTAAAAATCTCAAGTATCATACCAATAACGTATTAAGAGAAAGGGAAGTCGAAAAACAAGTGAGATGTGGCCTCAGACATCCATTTATAGAGATAACAAGGATTATTATTAATATTGATGGTTATCCTCCAATTTAGATTGGTTATGGTATTCGGTTTGCCATGTAGAGCGATCCACATATGAATTTTAACCTTAGGGGGAGCTTTGATTTTCCAAATAGGTTTAAAGTGATCGAAAACATTTGTTCCAGAACAAGATAAGAATTTATACATCGATTTGGAGGTATAGCTTTCTCTTTTGTCCCAACACTATACTAGACGATCAGGACCGTTGCTAATATCGTAGTTTTCAATCATATTAGTCAATCTCTAAAATTGGCATAGCACTTTCCCTATTAGGTTTTGGTTAAATGATATATCCCACTTAACGAGCGACCGAGGTCCGTAGACATTAGTGATAAGGTCCTATTTGTTGTTAGAGGCCAGAAATAGCTTAGGGAGTTCATGTTTTAGGGCGATGGAAGAGATCCCTGGCTCGTTCCAAAAGGAGGTATTGTCTTTAGAGTTAACGTTGTATCTAAGTCCTATTTTGAATATGTGATATAAGTTGGAGAAAATTTCCAAAAGAAAGAAGATTTTTAACTATTGCGTAAATTAAGGTTTTTTGATTCATTGTAGTAGTAATTACTAATAATTTCTTCCAAGTTGTAGGTTTGTCATCTAAGAAATCCTAAATCCATTTACATAACAAGGAGGTATTTAGTGCCTTTAAGTCGATAATACCCAGACCCTTTAGGTTTTGGGTTTGCATATAAGATTTCAGTTAACGAGATAGCTCAGATGAGAGCTCTCGGTCCCCACTTTCCATAAGAAAGTTTCTTTTGATGTTATCAATTCTTGTAATTACCCAATTAGGAAATTTATGATAAGACATCCAGTAAATCGGTATTGTTGACAATACCGAGTTAATAATAATCATCATACCAGCTCTAGAAAGACAATTAGCTTTCTAGGATGGCAATCTACTGTTACTTTTGTCGATAATAATGTTCCAGTCTTCATTTTTAGGTTTCGTGTGTCTTATTGTTATACCTAAGTATCAAAAGAAAATGTCATAGTTCTACAGTTTAGAGTGTTGGCCACTTCAACCATGTAGTTTGAAGTGTCGTTAAGAACTAGAGCCGAACTTTTGTTCAAGTTAATTTTAAGACCGGAAAGGAGCTCGAAGTTATATAAAATGAGTTTAAACGATGCAATATGGTGTGGAAGAGGGGAACATAATATAAGAGTATCATTTGGATATTGCAACGTGGACACACCGTTCGAAGTAATGCCATACTCAATTCTGGATAGGACGTTGTTTCTTAGAGCTAGCAAAATAATTCTATAAAAAACATCAGCCATAAGGTTGAACAGAAGCGGTAAAAAAGGATCACCTTGTCGAAGACCTCTCTTCGATTGAATTTTGTTACCCTTGATGTCGTTTACCAGGATGGTTGACGCCTTAAAGAAACATTGAGGTAGGAAAGGCAAAATGTGGTGTGTTAATAGAATTGACCAACCAAATATTTACAGTTCTATGTAGGGTTGTTATGGTAATGGTAACTGTTACCTATACAAGAAAACTGTTACCGTACCAATACCACTAATAAGTCGAAAATGACTACCGATGTTTTACCGTTACCGTTGGTAAAATAATCGTTGGTATACCGATAATCTGGCAAATCTTCTTTGATTGGTAATGAGAAATTTACTAATACATAAAACCATTAAAATTTTATTACATTAAGATTTTGATAATAATAAAACGATAATTATTTTATTACATATTCTAACACCATTAATGATTTACCATTATTTTTTGATTTACTTTAGTTGATTAAGGAAATTTTCTCAATTTATTATAAATTATGTATAGCAATATGAAATAATAACATTGATTATCTTAATATTGTTATGGTAATGGTTTTAATATTTCTTTACAGTTAAATTTATCACCAACCGTGATAAATTTATCGTTACCAAATGATAGCATCCCGTACCGTTTTATGGAATTGAACTTTGAAAACTTAGGCTGTTTGACAAAACGTCTGATGGACTTCTAGATCTGTTATGGAATATATAGTGGCTGGCAATTGAAAATATTGTGGATTAACAAAATTTCTAGTTCTCAACTGATTCAAAAGCAAATTCACTGGGTGAAACGGCCAGCGAGGAAGAGAGAATAATTACTTGTTGGTGGACGTCGGCGGAAGTGGGTTACCTAAACCAGATGAAATCCGATATTCTTCCTAGCTAAGGCTCATGCATTTCAAAATCAATCTTACTTTTTTAACTGGGGATTGCTTTGATGTTAGGGGCATACTTCCGAGAGAGAGATTCGAATTTGAGATGGGACTGTGATGCATTTTTTGAATAGATGCTGCGATTTATCCTGCTTTGAGAGATTAATACAATGTAAGTATGTAATCTATATAGAATTCAAAAGAGCACTTTCATATTGTTCGTAGCAAATGGTTTTCTAGTTATAAACATTGCAGTCGGGCATTGGTAAAGGAACGACTCCACGGATAAAAGGGGGCAAATTTGAAGGTGATCAGTTTATAAAAAAAATTGTTCCGGGAACTCCTTCGAAAACAAATTTTGGTAGGCCCCCATCGAAAAATGAAGTAAAATCCGACACTACTCCATCGAAAATTAAAGCAAAAAAAGACGTTAATTTACTGAAGATAACTTTCAGTGGGATTGATCAAAAAGTAAATCAAAATTGGCAGAGTTACCGAAATATAAATGATATTTACGAATTATTTATTTTTTGATAAGAGGGAACAAACTTATTTGGAACACCTCCTTAGTGATTTTTCGAAAAATGAAAAAAAAAACATTTCTTATTTAATACTGGAGTCTCATTAACAATGCCTTTGCAGTCCCTTAATAAAGATTTATGTAATTGTGCTTCATTTGAACCGTGGAGAGATATTTTTGTACGTTTGATTGTATATGTATACTGACCACGGATTGTGTAATTCTATGCTACATGAATCAGGTTGATGTAAAAATAAATCCCCAAATGTTAAAGTGAGTTTCCAAGATAAAAGAATTTTGATCAAGAGGTCCAGAAACCATATGTATTTCATATTATACGTGATTTATTCATAGCTAGAAATTGTTACTGCTTCAGACTATGAAGGCTAGTAGTCTGTATACTAAATTCACCATAAAACTTCAGGAAAAAAATCGTGGTCTTTGATTCTTTTGCCTTAGGAAACATTGGACGTAGATCCGGTTCGTACACCTTTAGTGAAGAACAAATATTCTCAACTCAAGGTTTTTCAGATAAAGCTCGGTTTCTTGTCTTCTCAACTATTGAAGTTAAAAATCAAGTTTACTATCTTATTATCAATTTATTAATAATACGATAGGGAAAAGTTTTTTGTTCTTTTAACTCCCAGACTAGGCATAATATATCAGGGGTCTTGGCCAATAGCTGTTAGTATACACATCTTTTTATTCTACAATACTGTTACCATTATGATACTTGAGCTAAAATGAAATCATAAAAAAATTCCGGTCTGGAGTATGTATAAGTAAAGCCTAAATTTTTTGGTACCACAATCAATTGCATTTTTTGGTACCAGGGAAGATGAAGACAAAAGGGAGAAATTTGTTGATGTTCATGAATTTTCAGTATATGGTGACATTGTTCGAGCTTTGCTCACAGTTTTATCTATATATTTTAGTTCTTTATCTAATTGTTCAATAGGTTGCGCAATTCATTCTGAATTACTGGTTGTGGACTAATCAATGTATATACACTTTTAGTTGCCAAAAATGTTACTGGAAGATGCATCAATAGAGAGAGCTTGATCAACGGTGAAGCTTATAAAAATTGCCCAAGCAAGAATTGGTGTCTAATTTTCAGGTCTGTCGTTTACTCAAATTTATTGACCGGTAGTTCTCCCACCATATGTGTTTATTTTCTTATAATTAATTAAGTAGTACCATTTGCATGATGTGCATCATAACCAATGGGTTAAGGTAAGTTATGTTGCAGAACTTGCATGCTGAATTACCATATACCTTGGTAAACTATTTTGCTGTGACTCTTATCTTATTTCTACCACTTCTTCCACAATATTGTTCGTGTTAACTGGGTTTTTAACCAAGCAGAGATCAAAAGAAGTTAGAACATCAAGACGAAGACGGAACGACTTGAAACTTGGCAGACATGCTTAAAAGAGGGAAAGAAGAGATCCTGGAAAGTTTCAACCCCAGATTGCTAAGGAAATCACTCGGCACCGACTCATTTCACTCAGTGCCGACTCATTTTTTCACCTCCGATTTACTCACCAACTTTATATGACCTATTTTCTACTTCTCCAGCATGTGCCCAAGCGATTTCATAAGGTTTTGACGACCTATCATCAAGATTGAATAGAGTATAACCCAAATAGCAAAGCAATCCAAGTGATGAAGGAACTATCACCAAAGTAAACCAAATCACTAAAGAAAAGGCATGAAACACATTTACTCAAAGATAAAAGGGAGGTGCAAATGAGAATGAGTCAGTACCGAGTCATTTATTGAACTCGTATGACTTTGAGTCTTCTTATACAACCTTGGACCGACATCAGGACTCTGCTCCAATTAAACTTCTGGTCCAATACGACTGTTCTGTAAATAAAAATCATAGAGCAATCAAAAGAGATTTGTTTTTTTCCATCACTACACAGAAACTCTGCCTCTTCTTCATCTTCTATCTCCACACATAGTCACCAAGACAGCTACTTTGGGCAATTCTAGGACTTAGAATCCGTCCAACCCAATACTAGTGACTTAACGTACACCATAGATTGCCGAACCACTATAAAGTCCTGTGTCTTCCTACTTTATTTCTGCTACTTTTCTTTTATTTCTATTATTATCTGCTAGATCTAGATCTTTCAGATTCCCTGCAGTCTATTCTTGGATCAACAGTTTGTATTAATAGGTTTGTTGAATTGTACTAATGAACATTGAAGACAAATATTTCTTCTCTAGGTTGGGCATGCAAAACCTGGTTTTTGTTTTATACACACATGTATGTATGTATCTAGATATGTATGTATGTATGTATACATACATACATACATAACATACATACCTGTGTGTGCGTGCATGCGTCAATTATAGTATTATACTATGCTTATCAAAGGTATATAACACAAGTAGATAATGTTTTGATTATTGATGGGTGATGCTTCATACATGAAATATGTTTCCCCTCAATAGCCTTAGCTTGAAATACACGAATATTTAATATCAGTTATTATAGCGATCAATTTTGCAAACTCTTGCACTTAAGAGTACACATATATAAATCATTCAGTGGTATAGGCGTTTGAAATAGACCAAACCGACGTTCATCTTTGAAGAGCGTATACAGTTAGGCCATTCTCAATGCTTAGAGTAACCATGGTCCTGTACCTAACATCCTCTGTTTCATTGCACAATTTAAACCTGAAAAAGTTCAAGAGAACAGCTGAGAAGATTTTCATTTGTCTGTAAGCGAATTCTTTACCCAAACAAATCCTTGGTCCAGCCTGATATGCAAATAATAAATACAGTTAGGCTGTCTGAAATTTGAAAAAAGAAGAAATTATGTTAGTTTCCTCACTAATAGCTTACCTGAAAAGCAGTGAATTTGAATGGGCTCTCAGGTTGGAATAGCCCGTTTGCATCAATCCACCTTTCAGGTCGAAAATTTTCTGCATCTTCGCCCCACAATGTCTTCATTCTACCCATTGCATAAGGCAAGTAGGCCAAAATGTCTCCTTTCTTCATTCCGTAGCCATCAGGTAAAGTGTCATTTGAAAAGCAAACTTTTGAATCCTTGGGAAAAAAAGAAGTTCAAATATTTAATCATCGCTTTCGGGAATCAAAGTATAAAATGAATTTCAAAGACAAGTTGCAAAAGGTGAGAAACTCAATCCACAGCTTAATTTACTATAGCTACATCCTTTGACGCATGGTTCAAAATTCTGGTGGAATTCCGGTTATTCCGGTGATTCCGTTCCGGTTCCGCTCATAACCGGAACGAAATCCGGTCAAAATTCCGGTTCCGATCTAAATTCCGAATTTGCTTTTCAAATATAGAAAACAATTATAAAAAAATACAAAAAATACAAAAAATATATAGTAATTTAAAAAGGGGAAACAAATTAAACAGAACAATAAATAAATAGACAAAAAATCATGTATATGAACAAAAATAGTTGTTATACTTTTGTTAATTTACATTGAATCATAATAAAAATTTCAAATATTTATCAAAATTTTAAAATCTCAAATGAACAATACAGAATTTTAAACAATGGTTTTTTAATTAAAGTGTATTTTATTTGTAATATAAAAAATGTACTATAAATTTATGACAATATTGGATATTTACTAGCGTAAATAGCTAAAGCAAAAAATGTACCGGAATTAGAAAGCAGGAATTAGAACGGAACTTTTGAAATTTCCGGAACGGAACCGAAAATTTTAAAATTACCAATGACCGGAATGGAAACGGAAAATGGAATTTCGAACCTTGGACGTTGAAATGAAAAAGTTACCATTTGTTCTAAAGGGCTGGACATAATAAAATATGGTGGTTTTTTCCCCCGGTCATTTTAGTACTAGGTAAAATTCCTCCAATAATCGAATGGTTATGTGGAATATTGAATCTTTTCTAATTAGTTCAATTTGTCTAGTAGGGAAAGTATTTTGTAAGAAGTTGCGGCGAATTGCTGATATATAACTCTTTCAAATGAGTTACAAGCCTACAAAGCTATACGATTAAGTTATATTGTAACACAGATTTAAATTTCTTTGTGTTGCAATACAAAAAGGCCAAACTGCTCATGTCAAGAGTAGAAATTGCCTGTCTATACTATACGCAGTTTATATCAGTTACACCATAATACATTTTCTTTATGTACTCCAAAACGGTGATCAATGATATAGGCAAGTGAAACATAACAAACTTAGAGCATAATATGTATAGCGATAAAGTGCTAAATTCTGTATAGTAGAAATTTATCTACATAGCTTACCAGAGGAACAGATGGATATAGTCTTAAAGTCTCAGTTATAGCTGCATGAAGATAGTGCATCTTCTCCAGCGTTTCATCAGTGAGATAACTAACGAATTCACCAAATTCTGCATTTCCAACGTTCTTGACTGCTTCTTTCACTTCGCCTGCTGCTTTTTCTTGTATATGTGGATGCTTACATAACATGTAAATGAACCAAGATAACGCCCCTCCTGTTGTATCTTTACCCGCAACTATAAAATTTAGTATTATGTCTCTCAAGTATTTCCTCGTCATATTCTTCGGATCTTTGTCCGTCTCCATTATAAATCTTGACAATAAATCATCTTTCTTTACCTGTTAATTATATTGATAAATTTACAACTTGTCAATTTGGATGATTTAAGTAAAAAGTGTAAATTCATAATTTTTTAGCTTACTGGACTATTTTCCTGGCTGGATGAATTCTGGATCTTTACGTCGATCACCTTGTAGATAAAGTCATCAACAATTTGTATTTCATTTTTAAGTTCTGCTTCATATCCTACGTTTAGATAACGTTTTATCTTCCAAAATGGATCAACGAATCGACGTACGATTTGGACACTTGAGTTATCGAATGCATTGGAGAACCGGGTTCCTTCTTCTGATCCATGCAACACATTCAGTTCTATGCCAAACCCAACTTTAAATATTGAGTCCATGGTTGATTTCATGAATAAGTCCTGCAGTGATGTTAGAACATGTTAGGTTATCATTTATCTACGTAATCGGTGCTTCAGTAGAAAGATAATACCTGAATATTGATCCCCACGTTTGAGTTAGCTTTCTCAGAGATAATTTGTGCTAGTTCAGATGCCTTGTTCTTAAACACCATGCTACTGAAATCCCGCAAAATTCTTCTCGAGAATTCATGGCTCGCTAGTTTTCTTTGCAGATGCCAGTTGTTGCCGTCAACTGCGAAAATGCCATCTCCTAAGAGATCACTAAGGTTGTCATAGTTATATGACCCCTGCAAAGATGTATTTATTTTAGAAAAACTCGTTTGTTTAAACACTTTGAAATTGTTCTCGCTCAGTAGAAGAAAATTGACACCTTTTGCATTGTGGTTATGTAAAACCCGTATGTTTTAAGCATTTTCTAAGTTTGTTGAAGTACTTGATGCTTTTCATTGTTAAGATAATTTAACAAAAGAAGAGAAGAATTAGAAGAAGAAGAAGAAACAAATATTTAAAAAGATTACATTTATAAAATAGCAAAGGTAACAACGCCAAGTCAATTAAACCAAGGTATGAAGAGAGATTTTCATGAGTTAAATAAAGGTTAATAAAAAGGCTCTTCTACCCTTAAGAAGTAAAAAGTAAAAAGTTCTGAATATTCTCAGACATTCTTTTATGTTCTCACTCAAACTCATCATTTGGATACATTGAGAGTTTACCAAATAGAAAACGAAAACATAAATGATACAAAAGAATGACAATGTCTAACAACCGACGAAAGAGGAGAACATCAAAAGTTAGCTATCAAAAAATGCAAATTGTCTCAAATAGCAAACAAACTAATAATTGGTTCTTGCAACCGCGATGTTGAAAACATTAAGAATTGCAATCTAAAAATGCAAACCATCATTAAATATCAAATGTCTAAATGCTTGTTTTCAATAAGTGTTACAAACTCACGATGCGCTAACATCGAGGGTTGGTCATCTAAAAATGCAAATCACCCTCAAACATCAAACAAACAAACAATAATATACCAAATGTCAATATCAAACCAAACAATAGATACAAACACACGAGAAAATACCAAAGAAACTTCCTTCCCAATGAAATATCATCATTTAATGACTAAACACAAAATGCATATACCGAAGCAACATCAATTTGTTACACATTTGTTTGCACTCTAGTTTCACTTATTATCACTTCACCAATAGTAATCAATATGCCATTTACTTTCAACCCATCCATCACATCAACGGTCCAAAATTCTATTTGATTGACTATACCCAAAAACTTCTCTTTAGCCCCAAAGCACTCGTCGATGATGAAATCAACACAAACTTTGGCAAAGATACCACCAAAACCGCCTCTTTTTGTTGATCAACTAAAAATCACTAAACGCTCCAATCTCATTTGATCCTTCACTTGGCATGAAAATGTCATTTTGGATCTAAGAAATGATAGAAACCCAACAATCAAAACTCCATTAGAATTAATCTCAAATGATCAATTAATCTCAAATGATCATAAATTTCGTTGGACTCAATCATCAATACTCGGACAAGCTCCTCTAACCAACTCGGCAACTCCAAAACGCAAAAAGCTCTTGGCCAATGGTTCATCCAACAATTGTGCAAGGGCATTGGTTCAAGTGAGAGGTTGAGAGTCATTGGATCGTACGATGGTTGTTTGAGAACCAATAAAGGTGAGAGACCGAGAGGAGTAATTGATTATCAGCAAGTGGAAAAGTGGTTAATGTGAAAACTAGGTTAGTTTTTGGTCTTATCAAGATTTTCAATCCTAACGAATATTTTCTACTTTTTTTTGCAATTATCGAATCAAGAAACCAAAATTTGGTCAAGTGTAAATCAACGTTGGATCAAAATGAATCCTTTTAACTTTTTGATATGAACCACATATCCAAACAATCCTAGATCGAGATCGAACCACATGTTCGAACATTGAATCCCCAGAATCAAATACTGGATCGTCAAAATTGAACATGTAATTTTTGGAGCAACATCGTGAGCCCCTGCAGGGACATTACCCTCTACAAAACTTTATCCAACTCACCATGGAGTTGGATCTACTAAATGTATCGTGATACCATTTTAAAATAATTTAACAAAACAAAATAAAGAAAATAAAAAAGAAGAAAGGACAAGAATATATCAAAAGATATATTTATTAAATAACAAAAGTTTACAAGGTTAAATTAACCGAGCAATAGGTATAAAAAGACATGTTTATTACCTGGATAAAGACTAATAAAAAGACTGCTATACCCAATAGGAAAGCTACATATACTTAAAAATTCTAAACGATTACCTAATATTCTTAACAATTATTTTATATTAAAATATCTAATGATCTTAGTTATTTTCTTACCAATATTTCACCCTCCACAAAAAATAAGAGATAGTAAATATAGGTAAAAATATCTTCTCGTACAATTTAAAATCTCAACAATTTCAACTATTTTATTTCTTAACCCAATTTTTTTTTATAAAACTCTCAAGCAATACGAAATGCACTAAGTGACACTATGCTTAGTTACACTCAACTGACGGAACCATGTCGTTATATCCAACTGCAAGAATATACGATTTCCAGTAAGCTTATCAAATAAATCATCAATGCGTGGTAAAAGATATTTGTTCTTCACCGTTAGTTTGTTGAGTTCTCTATAGTCCAAACATAATTGCAGAGTCCCATATGCTTTAGTTTCAAAGATTATTGATGTTCCCTAACTAATGGGCTTCTTGGAATAAAACATTTCTTCAATAACTCTTGAATGTGGACTTCAAATTTCACTTTATCTTTAGAAATCATCCTTCCGATAGGCATCACATCGGGTTCTGCAAGTATCTAGTCAATGCGAAACTCTATCTCACAGTGTGGAGGTAGACTTGTCACCTCCTCGAAGACATTTAGATACTCTTTTATGATAGGGTGTCAACTCGTCCTGAGAGATATCAAGCGAATATAGAAAATCTAACATCACTGAGTTGCTAAGCTCATTGTATAATTTCAGTTTCCACCCATTACTATCTCTTAATCATAAGTCGTCTTTTGCAATCAAATATCGCTTCATGTTCTCCTAGCCAATCCATATCGAGAAGAACATCAAATTTTAACAATCACAGAACATACATATTACACATGACCAAGCAATCAAGCAAAGTAGTAATCCTTATTACTTACATCCAAAAGAAAAGACTCATTCTGGTTGAACCTCCAATTTAATTCAAAAATCTAGTATGTTTACTACGAAATTAGGTTTTAGTTCTACATTTATGTGAAATTGTTTCTACAACCATGAACGATTGTTAATGTAATCTGGTTTTTGATGATTCGATTATTTCTCGACCCTAGTTTGCTTTAGACCATATTATTTCTGTATTTATTGATTCTTATCTGAAACATGGTGTTTCTGCTTGGGCTTTGCTTTTCAAGCATAAACCAAGAAACCCTGGTACTATATATCTAAATCCTTTAAGTTGATGTACAACAATGATACTGTGGATCCCTCCTCAAGATGTAATAGATGATGAGACAAAATCTTTCTTATATCATCATTTTCAATCATCAAATAAAAACTTGGGAGTTGTCTGGAAATGTAAATCGGACTAATCAATGTTGTTTTTCTAGCATGAATGACATACAATGAATCTTGAAACAAAGTCTATCATCTCTGATAACAAGTTTTTATCATTAGTCAGTGGATTCGATTGTCAATGGGATCCATGAGTAGGTACTTCATGCATCAGTTTGGATCACTTTTATAACATCCCTTTATTTTTTTATGAATTTTTGATTGTATAAACCGGTTATCTTTATATACTGGGAAATTAATTTGTTTTAACAAATTAAGTAGTTGGTATAAATATAAAGGTCTTGGTGTGCAAATAGCTTGGGGCTAAATAATTAAAAAAAGGACAAACTTCTATTTTAGACCCATAAAAAAAATTATTTCTACTTTAAGCCTTGATCAAAACTATTTACAAAAATAGATCTGATTTTGCGCAATCCAAATTTACGTAAGTGTATTTTAAAAAAAAAAAATTATGTTTGTGCAAATATGGATTGCACAAGCGTATTTAAAAAAAGAAAAATCGTGTTTGCGCACTTTTGGGATGCGCAAGCGTATTTTAAACAAAAAATCGCGTTTACGCATTTTTGGAATACGCAAGTATAAAAGGTTGATATATATAAAAAGAAACATATTTTTGTAATAAGTTTTGACCGAGACCTAAAGTGGAAATAAGTTTTTTTGTGGAGCCTGAAATAAAAATTTGCCATTCGCACTAACTAAGAAACTCGATCAAAATAAATGATCAAACCATCAAAAAAAATTCCATCGATCATAAAGAAATATCAACCTACCAATGAAAGTGCAGTCGTTTATGCCCTCGTCGATAAAGGAAATAATTATATAAGATTCATTTAAATTTTCCATATCCGATTGCACATTTAAAGTGCATGTGTACGCACAGTTGTATACTCTAGTGTGTAATAAGGAGAATCCAACAAATGTCCGTTGACCATTAACACACATATAATTAAGTGAATTAAGAGAAGGAGGACCTAAGTTAACGTATATTTAATAACAAGTTGGTTACAGTCTATTTATTTATGATGGCTACAATCATATGCTATAGATACATGTGATCCTAACGAAAAGGCATCGGACCTTATTGGTTGTTAAAGAACACAAAGCATCACATTGCATGTTGCAATAGAGAAGCCCAGGTAAATGGAATAAAAAGATGGGCCATAGTCTGATTAACTCACAGTATTAATATTAAATTTATTGCAAGTATTCACTGACTTGAGTTTGTGTTTACACAAATCAAACAATTCATAATCAAAATGACTATAGAACAAGCTACTAAATGGGTAATAATAATAATATCAACCTAACATCAATTAAGAATTATACGTTGTAAGTGACAAATCCAACGGTAGTAAGATTTAAAATGGACATTTGTTATTTTTGTAAAATTATATAACAACGATGCTATCTTTTGTTTAGACTTTTAGATATGCCTTGGCTATTCTGCTTGGACATATAAGTTGAAGGATAATCCATACGTCTACGTCATCAGGCAACAATTTGTTTGGCTTTGAATGGTAGCAACATAATTAAAAGTGGAAATTATGTCGAAGGGCTTCTATTTTCCGGGTAATAAGTTTTAAGGACAACACTTCTAAATAATTAGTTTTAAGGACAATTTACAGGATAATGATAAATTTATTTATCTTTTTAAGTTATACAGGAAAATGATAAATCTTTTTATCGTTATTTCTGTATAACTGAAAATGATAAATTCTTTTATCTTTTTTCTGTAAAATGTCCTTAAAACTAATTTTTTAGAAATAGTGTCCTTAAAACTTATTACCTGCACAAATAAGCCCTTGAAGTGAAAATCCCCTAATTAAAATTAAAAGGAGTACAGTACATACATTTAATGACAAGTTGGTTGCACTGTTGCAGTCTATTTTTTTATGGCGGCTGCAATCATACACTATATATACATGTGACCTAACCAAGAGTCATGGGACCCTATAGGTTGTTCTAGAACACAACGAGCACCACACTGCAATAGAAAAGCCCCGACAAATGGAATAAAAAAAGGATCCTTATCTTATAGTATTAATATTAAATTTATTGCCAGTATTCAATAACCTGAGTTTGTGTTTACACAGTGGTCTTCAAACAATTCATAACCAAAATGCCTATAGAACAAGCTACCAACTGGGTATCAACTTAACATCAATTAAGAATTATATGCTTAAGTGACAAATCCAACAGCAGTAAGCAGTAAGATTTTAAGTGCAATTTTGTTATTTATGTAAAAAATTATATAACAACGAAGTTATATTATGTTTAAACTTTTAGACGTTGAGACATAGCATAGGCAATATGCCTTGGCTATTCTGCTTGGACATATAAGTTGAAGCATAATCCATATGTTTACTTCAGGTGACAAGTTGTTTCGCTTTGAGTAGTAACAGCATAATTTAAAGGAGTATATATATTTAAGTATCAATATCTTTCATTTTACCCTTTACACAGTTTTGTTGGGTTTTCCACACATACTTAACAGCAAAAGGAGTAAGAGTTAAGAAGAAATATGCAAATATATATACTGAATTCTAGTTAAACTTGTATTGTTAATAGTAAAATCGTTACCTTGCCATAGTTCTTGAAGTTTGTCTTAAGGATGTATTCAACGTTTGCAGGATCACATGTAAAAATCTGCCTATTAAAGGGAGCGAGCAGCCTGAACGTCTTATACATTCGGCATAAATCGGTATTGAAGTCGTGCAGTCGCCTGAAGTTAAGAAGCTGATGAAATACTGTTCCTGCTACTGGTGGGCATTGCCTTTTCTTTTTGCTGCTTCTGAGTGTACAGAAAAAAAATGCTACTGCAGCTAACAGAGATATTGCAGAAATGGAGATCAAATCCATGAAGCTTTAATTTGCCTTTGATGGTAATTGAAAGGAAATGTGAACTATTTGTAATGTTACGAAATTGGCAAGGCTGTAATTGTTGGATTGAAAATCTAGTGTATTCCAATTACATTGATGGTATGATAGCCCCACACGCACATTCTTCATGTTTTGATGTTGGTATGGACGTTTAAAATTTTGCACAAGTGTTGCTTTCTTAAAGAAAATGCGAATTGAAATTCATGTTTTGATGTTCGTCCTTTTTTGTGTTTTTTATTTTTTTTCCTCCTCATCCGTAGAAAGAATTTATGCTATGGGGGTATACAACATTACAAATTTTAAGAAATGAAAAGTGAAATTTTGAATGGATATTGAAATTTTGAAACGTTCCACAGTTTATATCATTTATTTGCATGAAGCATACCAAAAAAATGAGTTCTAGTATAGAATCGCTGGGGATAATGTAAACACATGATATTGTACAATAATTCATACAACTTTAAACATTTATAATCGTCTAATTTATTTTTATACAATATTCAATTTATTTACAAGAAATTTTAGTAAAAATAAATAAAATTTTCACAATATAAAAAAATGGACGGAATAGTTATGCCCTTAGGACATGTGACACGTCGACCTCTAGAGTTGTCAACGCACCTTTAACAAATAGGCTGGCATCTCGTCCATTGATTTAATGATGCCCCCACCTAAGGGAGAATAACATAATGGGCTTCGTCTTTTCAATGTTTAATTTCACAATGTCTTTCTTACGGCTCCTACCTACACACAGTCAATACCTTTCTACTTTTTTTTAATGAAGCAACTTAATAATATGTTTCTTTCATACCCTCTTTCCTGGGAAGCTTTTTCAAAATTTGGTTGTTTTTGCACTTTTTCGTATTCATCTCTAAGGACCTCTAATTTAAGTGGTTGGAGATATGTGACGCTTTAGACAGTTGTTCTAAAGATCATAAGTTTGAGCCTCGGAGACATCAAAATGAATGCTTTGCTTTAGACAACTACACTATAATCGTTAAAGTATGTGAATAACACTCGACGAATCCAAATTTTACATCGATGTGTCCAAATACCACATCACCATGTTTCTAAATACTACAATAATAAGTCCAAATACCGCAACACAAACTAAATCTCTAACTTTGAGTTAAAAAAATGTGACAACCCATACCTTAACGGGCCCAAATTGCGACAAAAATCGAAAACCAAGTCCATCAAAGCGCATATCGTTGGATTTGGTATCTGCAAATAAGCATGAGCATTATTAGAGATATATAGAAATCTAAACTCGCAGCGGAAACAATAATAAGATAAGAATACCGACTATGACTACTACCTTGAAACTAATGGTATTCCTTGTATAGCGGATTGTCACATTAGCATCGAGCATGAGAGAAAGAAGACTCTCCAACAATAAAGCACATCCAGCTCCAATGACATGTTCCTCTAAATTCTATTCTATGGGTTGTAATGAGGACGGGGTCAGAACAACGTTCCCGTGACTAGAAAAATATAAATTGTCCATAACATAAACTTATACCGATAGATTTCCATTTAATTTTTAAGTCCATCAAAGTTAGAAATTCTAATCTAAGCTTGCATTGCACATACGATTACATACTTATCCTTTGCCAAGGTACGAAATATTAATAAAGCCATATCAACCACCCAATACTTCCAAACCCATTAGTCACTTAATACTTTTAAAAGAGAAATAGGCATAATCTGTTATTTACGACCTTAATTGAGATAGACCCCGTTATTTAAGACATATTTCTAAGGTGGTTTCTCAACAATGTTATCAATGGTCAGTGGGTCCTAGCTACAAGACCTCTAACCATTATTTAAGGCTTTTGACATTTAATGTCCAATTATTGCCGCATTTATCGCCGATAAAATCATAGTCATGTAATAAACAGTACCCAAGCCAATTAATACTTTTTTTATTAGAAAATAGGTAGACTCTGGTCATTTAAGACCTTAACAAAGGCAGACCCCATCATTTAAGACCTATCCTCAAGGCGTGCTTCTAAATGGTACTATTATTATTTCGACTTTAGCAATGTAAGAGACTGTAGCCAAGCCACTTAATACTTCTCGGTGGAAAATAGGTAGACCTCGTCATTTAAGACCCAATTTCGGAAGCGTACTCCTTAACGGTACTATCTAGCTGACATTGCTTGAAAATCTCATTGGACTACTTAATACTTCTTTTATAGGAAAGCGGAGGACTTTATATTCACTTAAGACTCCCAACTTGAAATGAACCCTTCTCGAGATATCCACTCTCACTCTTTAATTATAAATACGGCATCTCATTAGGTTACTTCTTTCGGTAAAGAGGCAGACTCTTCATCCACTTATGACCTCAACATTGAAGTAAACACTTTTTAGATACCTCCTTATTTATTTATTTGGAATCTCACTAGGTTACTAAATACTTCCATTTAGGAGAGAGGCGGACCCTTCAGCCACTTAAGACCTCAAACCAGAAACGAACCCCTGTGGAGACATCCCTCACCGTTCCTAATTTCAAATTTGGATCATTTGATACTTTCCAATTAAGAAAGCAAGCACAATCTCTCACGTCATCACGGGTCGTTGGATTAGTGATATCTCACATCAGTAGTAAGTGCACTCGACTGCTGGTAGCCTCAAAGTGAAGGGCAGTCTTTCGTCGAGTGACTCTACTGACCTCGCATCACTAACCCAATAAGTCTAATTAATCATCCTAAGTCTTTATTTATATTATCTTAGGTAGACATTGGACTTAGCTTACTAATTCCCTTTTTATTTAAGGTAATAAGATTTACCTTAAATATTTATCTACCCATAAATTCTAATTTAATGCTCATAAATGTTAGTTTGTCCATAAAATCCTAACGGACATTTCCTAAGACATTTATGTATGATTATTAATTTCAAATTAGTAACCTTTTATATCTATTCCATTTTTATCAGTCACATTAATCCACTTACCTTATTAATTTATTGCACTTCCACATTTATTACAGTTTATTGGAGTTACATCTTAATTAAATTCTTTTCTTATTAGTTAATTATCTTAAACACGGATATTAGTGCAAAAGTCGTTATTAGCTTTTTATTTAATTATTAAAAGCGCAGTCATTACGTACAAATATTTACTTTTATTAAATATGTTCTAGTTATATACCTTTACTAGAATATATTTTCCACGTTAAATTGTTGGAATTATATCTAAAAGATTATCCACTATAATTTCTATAAATGAGTTCAAAACAGAAGATTTATCTTTAAAATGTAAAAGATTACATCGTTTGAAATTACAAGGAATAATAATTTCTTTTTATTACTAAAATAGACATTGTAAAATACAATGAATTCGTACTTTACACATCTCTTTATTTTTCTATTTGCATTTATTCCTTGTTAGATCAAATGCTTTATCTTTCTAAAAAGGAAAGAAATCAAACTAATTTACAAATATTAAACGGATCTTAATTCCAACAATTCCAATTATATAAAAGTTTATATTCTAAATAGATTAGAGTAATAATCCAAATTTATAACATTCTTATACAACCCATTTCAAATCTAGAATAAATTTTATTTAAATTAATATTCTAAATTCATACTTTTGGGACTGATTTCCAGATCAGGTTGTATACAGTGCTAAATCAATTTATAAACAAGAATGTGTAGGCGATATTTGTTATATTCAGATCATATTCAATTTGTTGCCTACAACTCATATATAATTATCCAATTAGGCATAAAAATGAAATAAACACCAACAGGATAATTTTCATATTATAAAAATCTATAAAAAATCACACTCAACTTTTAAAAGCGATCTAAATCTTCGGATCTGAAATAGAACATTTGATTCATCTCCAAATCATTTTTAATCCAAGAGATATGTATAAAATGGTATATACATACTTTAGAATTACAGATCCGAGAAGATATTTGGGATAGGAAGAGAAATAAATACAAATATACAAATATATAAATTACCTCGAATACGCATATGATTGATTCTATTCTTTTCTCCTTTTTATTGTATTTATACTCTTCTCCGATTTGTATGAATATAGATACAAATTTCTTATCTTTATAATTAAAGATAGTGGAGAAGAAAAAATGACAGAACTTCGCTACTGCTTTTAGAAAAATATGAGAAGAGAAGGGAGAGTTGAGCTTGAATTTATAGATGCTATAATCAATCAGAACCGTTAGATCGAAATATATTAAATCCGGACCGTTGGGGCCTAGGTATACTGGAGCCGTCATGGACGAAGCAGTCGACCGCCCCTGGTCGATCGCTCCAATACGCGGGTCGAACTTTGGGCCCCGGCTAATTAATTATAAACGTTAATTATTTCTTATTTAATTATTTTCATTTCGAGTTAATTTTTCGTCTTTAACTTCTTCGTTTTGGATTCCAATCGCAAAACTCCAAATATGAAAGTTGCTCAGAATTTCGCCACGAATGGAATGGTGCAAGTTTCGTGGTCAAATTCCATCGTTTGCACAAATTATATTTTCAGAGCCTAATTAATTAACTAACTAACTAATTAAATAACAAGCACCAAATTACGGGGTGTGACATTCTTACCCCTTAAAAAGAATTTCGTCCCCGAAATTTCATCAATGACTAAGTCAAGATTTTGGCTCCTAATTATCCTAAACTACACAACCAACGAGTGTACAACCAATTTTGCAACCAAACGTACATAAGTGCATAGTGTATTACTGAATTACTACAGAAAATATGTATGCAGAATGATTCTAAATCGGATCCTTCTATATGAATGCATTTCTTTGCATTTTTGAAAAATATGATGCAAACAATCTACATATATGCTGACAATTCTATATATACGTAGCTTTTTGAAAAATCTTTTCAACCAAAACCCCATACTCCTACAAATAGAAGTATAAGCAACTAATTTTGCATCTACTTCCTATCATCAAATAATCTGGCGCATCGAAAAATCGCTTCCTAAACTTTACTCCTATGCAGGAAAAAGGAATTTAGGCGGAAAATTAAACATTCTTACCATACTATAATCTTCCTATCCCGTAGTACAGTGGAAATTTCCTCATTGGCCCGGATTTACTCTAAATTTTTCTCGTACAAAACGCATAAGGAGGTTTATTTTCAAACTCTAAAACGGACTTAAGTCTAAAAATAGACTTGCGCGCTTCGTCGACAAGGTATGAAAATAGAAATTTCAAAACTAAAACAACTTTTCCCTTGTTATCGCTTACATTAATCGCATCGTCCATCCTAATGCACCGCTAAATTCGCAATTTTTAACTCTATTTTCCTTTCTTACGCCTAACATGTGGCCTTTAAAATCAAAGTTTTCACAAAAATCTTTCTCACTCTTCAAATTGTACGTCATTTGGGAAATAAAATCCCAAAATATTTGGATGCACAACTTTGAAATAAAATTTGAACAAAAACCCTAAAAATAATTTAAGGATCAAGAATAACTGAAACACAAAACTTCACTCACTCTCTTTATTTTTTCAAAAGGGAACTTTTCAAATCAGGGAGAAATTTTTTAAAATATTTTCCCTCTCGAAAATTTGATAAATCAAGTCACAATTTCAGCGTAGTTGCAAGTTGGTTATGAGCCAAACGCATAAACCAAGTTCCAAAATTCTACAGCTAACCTTTACCCAAGAATTTGACATTTTATTTAGAAATGTCAACACGTCTATTATACGAGAATGTTAGGTTTTAAGGAACATGAGCAATGACCCGTGCTATCAAAACAACTTTATCATGTCCTTCACTAAAATTTCCAACTATTTTAAATTTCCAGTCTTATATTGCATTTACTATTCGTTAAGTGTCTTTATGACATTCTCATATGTATATTGTTTCTCTACTATGCATATATATATATATATGAGCGGTTCGCATATCCAGAAACCTTAATACAGAAAATGAATAAAAACTCATAATATTGTGCGTGTCTTTTATAAGAGACAACTAACAGTTTTACAACCCAACTACCCAAAAGAAAGAACGAATGCTGGAAATAAAAAGATACGGCAATCCTAAATAAAAACACCGTCTAAGAACTGTGAGAATGTCTCGCTCCGCGGCTGGAGCTCGAGCCATTATCACGACCACGGAATGGTCATAGCATGGCGGCTATCCACCCAATCTCACGCCATTGGCACTGCTGCTCCGCTCTAATCTCCCGGAGCTCTTCCTGAACCTGTCGGATAGCATCAAGCTCAGGACTCATGTATCCCTCGAGGTCCTGTGTTGTCCCCCTACTAGTGTTGCGGCTCTAGTGGTGGTACAGGTGGTGCGGCAGGCGAAAAAGGAATATTTATCCTCTTAATGGTGGTCCGGTCGATGGCGGGAGGGACCTTCTTCACTACTAGCTCTCCACTTAAATTTACCTCATAATGCCTAAACACTCGAGTGAGCAAGTGACAATATGGAAAGTGAGTCCTCGGGGCACTAACTCCCTGATCGACCATGTGGAGCATCAAGACATGAGCTCAATTGATGGCTATGCCATCAATTATAACATAGGCGGCTTTTTGCACTGAGGTATAGATCTAGTCAAGACTCCCCGTCTTCGGAATGATGTTGTGATGAATGATGTGCACAATGAGACATGAAACCAGTCGCAAATTGTCGGTCCTTCAATCATCGACATTTCTAGAAAAGATCTGTTGAAGAATCTCAGGGTCAGTCATCTCAATGTCATCCAAATCTGTGCCTACTGTAGATATCTCTAAAATCCCAGCAAGATCATCATCAGACATCTCAATCCGAGCTCCCTTCACCTTGAATTCGATGTAGCTATTGCCATTATCAAAATTTTGTGCTATCTGTGCATCGAAAAGATAAACGCAATGCGGGTAATATTCCTGCTCATAAGTCCCGAAGCAGAGGATTGGTGCAAGTTCTGTCATGATGAAAAGCTCTTCAAGCTTGAGAGCGGCGAAATCTCCGAACTTCACTGGTCATCCGTAAAGGAAATCAAAGTTGGTTGTTCCAAGATAGGTGGTGATCTTTCGCTCACTTCGGTCGAGCCAAGCGGCTTCTTGCGGAGTGAGGCCGGGATGACGAGAGGAAGAGCCGTCGGTACGTGGCGGTGTCATGGGTTGAGTAGCGGTTGGAAAAGGGAGAAAAGAGTTTAGATCCTGAGTAATGGTGGGGCAAGATCTGACGCGCAAGGATTTTGGCGTCGGTTGGTGGAGGAATGGAGGAGAGGGGCCTTGGTTAAGCGTAGGAAGGGGGAGATGGAATTGGGTTCAGCTAATAATTAAAATGAGGAAGAGAGTGAGGGGGGGGGGTTTGCGGAGGATGAAGGTTTAGATGCGACTTATAGTCACGTTTCAGGTTCGGGTTTGGCCCGAATCCACCTAGCGGTCGACCGCTACTAGGTCAACCGGTCAACCTCTACGGTCGACCGCTAGCCCAGATTTGGGCACGGCCTAAACTTGGACCCAATAGGGCTGGTTAAATTAATTAATATTCTTATAACCGTTCCGCATACCATCTTCAGCTTAGCCTATCCAGAAAAATTCAACCTTCCGCATGATGGTATCCACCTTCCCGTGTAGACCCTTCCTTGGCAAGATTGCAATAGCCTTAACAAAACTGTTGCGACCAATAACACTTCCAAAAACTCGAAAATATTCTAGCTACTATTTCCTGCCTACTTCGCACGGAAATATTTCTTCTAATAGCTGGTGGGTTTAACAACACTTCAAACTACATAGCCCAAATAAAATTGAACCTCATTCTTATTTTGTCCGTACCTTAAAAAGAGAAAATAAAAAAACCCTCGGGTTTATAAACCGAAAAATCATCGAGCTAAATATATACTTCTTTATACTTGTTTCTAAATAATAGAAACTAATTCATACCAAAACTTCCCTTAAAAGTCAAGCTTATATATATATATATATATAAATATTTCAGGGTTTCCAAATATCTTTTTAAAACAAAAATTTAGCAAGTTAGAAAATCTATTTTCTTGCCAAAAATCAATATCAAAACTTTACTGATATATATATATATATACATATAAATATTTAAGGATTTAAAGACTTAATCTTTTATAAACTAAATATTACTTAACATGACCAATCTAGTGGTATACGTATTTCTTTGAAAATTAAAATTCCAAAGCTTCCTTAAAACAAAATTTCCAAAATAAATCTTTGGGAAAGAAATTATTTGAAAACCGCTTTTTGAAAAATCTAAGGCATTTCCAAGATATACTTTATAAAAATTCTCTCATAGATTTTAGACTAAGGAATTGACATTAATCATTCAAATAAAAATCCAGTTTGCTATTAAAGAGGTGACCAATGAATGCACGACTTGCTTCTGGACAATTGCGACATACAGAAACTAATTTCCCATCCATCTGGAATAATTGTGTGTCTCCGACTGGAACTCAAAGTCCAAAATCACAAGGTAGCTAGAATCTCAACCATTAAGACGAACACCTCCAATCTTCGAGATTCAGCCATATGTTATACTCATGCTCTTTATCATTAGCGCTTTATGCATTTCCAACACTCTGTGGGGTACTTCGAAGTTGGCGTGAAAATCTTAGCTCTAAGATATTTCCAACTCATAGTTGCTTTGCCCATTCCTTCAAAGTGGAACTACAACTACTTCTATAGTCGGAACTCTTAGAATCTAGCGTAAGAATATAATATTAATAGATAGGAAAGTATGAATACGTTCTCTCAGTTTATCTTAGTTCTTTTGATCTACTAACCTAGAGCTCTGATACCAAATGTAACAACCCATACCTTAATGGGTCCAAATTTCGATAAAAATCAAAACATAATTCCATCAAAGCACAGATCGTTGGATTTGGTACCTGCAAATAAGTATGAGCATCATCAGAGATTTATAAAAATCTAAATTCACAAGGGAAACAATAATAGGATAAGAATACTGACAATGGCCACTACCTTGGAAATAAGGGTATTCCTTGGATAGTAGATTGTTGCATCAGCATCGAGCATCGGAGAAAGAAGACTCTCTAACAAGAAAGCACATCCAGGTCTAGTGACCTGTTCCTCTAAATTCTATCATGTGGTTTGTAATGAGGAGGGGGTCAAAACAAGCAACTGGTAATTGAAAAAATATAAACTGTCCATAACCTAAACTTATACCGACAGGTTTTCATTTAATTGTTATTCCCATCAAAGTTTGCAGTTCTAATCTAACCTTGCATTGCACACACGATTACATACTTATTTGTTCCCAAGGTATGAAATATTAATGAAGCCATATCAACCACCCAATACTTTCAAACTCATTAGCCACTTAATACTTCTAAATATTAAGCGTGCTTCTATAATACTTTTAAAAGAGAAATAGGCAGACTTTGTCATTTACGACCTTAATTGAGACAGACCCCATCATTTAAGACCTATTCCCAAGGTGGTTTCTCAACAATGTTGTCAATGGTTAATGGGCCTTAGCTACAAGACCTCTAACCACTATTTATGCCTTCTTATATCTTATGTCCAATTATTACCGCATTTATCGTCGATAAAATCGTAGTCATGTAATAAACAGTACCCAATCCACTTAATAACTTTTTATTAGTAAATAGGTAGACTTTGGTAATTTAAGACCTTAACTAAAGCAAACCTCATCATTTAAGACCTATCCTCAAAGTGTGCTCCTAAATGGTACTATTATTATTTTGGCTTTAGCAATGTAAGAGACTGTACCCAAACCACTTAATACTTTCCAGTGGAAAATAGGTAGACCCTGTCATTTAAGACCTAATTCAAGAAGCGTGCTCCTCAATGGTACTATCTAGTTGTCATTGCTTGGAAATCTCATTGGGCTACTTAATACCTCTTTTATAGGAAAGAGGAGGACTTTATAGTCATTTATGACCCAAAACCGGAAACGAACCCTTCCCAAGATATCCACTCTCACTCTTTCATTATAAATATGACATCTCATTAGGTTACTTCTTTCGATAGGGAGGCGGACACTTCAGCCACTTAAGTCCTCAACACTGAAGTAAACCCTTTTTAGATACATCCATATTTATTTATTTGGAATCTCATTAGGTTACTTAATACTTCCATTTAGGAGAGAGGCGGACCCTTTAGCCACTTAAGACTTCAAACTAGAAGCGAACCCTTACAGAGATATCCCTCACTGTTCCTAAATTTAATACTTTCCAATTAAGAAAGCAAGCCCAATCTCTCACGTCATCATGGATCGTTGGATTAGTGATATTGTAACGACCCAGAATTTCAGTCGTTCGAATTTGGAATATTTAATTGATTTTAGATATTGAAAAGTTAATTTTTAAGTAAAATAACTTATATTTCGAATATAGTGATTTATTAGATAATTAAATTATTTGATTTAAATAATTGGAATTGTTTAAATAATTGAATCTTGAATTTAATATAAATGAGAATGATTTCAAAAGTTGATTTAAATTCTATTTGAGTAATAATAGAGATAGTAAACTTTTAAATTTGATTTAAAAGTAATTAAATTAATTTTGGAAATTACTTGATTTAATTAACGTATAAAACTAGTCATTTTTGGCACTGTCTCTAATTTCCACGAAACTAGTTTCATTGGATCTGTAATAGTGAATTATAATATGTTGTCAAGTTTCGTAGCGATCGGACTTATCGTTTGGCCATGCGAGCTTGAAACGCGTAGAAATTAATTAAAGGAATTTTAATTAAAATAATTTGATTTTAAAAGTTGACTTTTGTATATGATGGAATTAGCTCCCGATATATATTTCATTGTGTTCGGAATATGAGTATAACATATAGAACGCCGAGCGACACGCTTCGTTTAGAGTTCGGAATTTTAACGCGCGAATAGTGCCAGATTTATTTTCTATAAATAGCCCTTACCTTCTTCCATTTGCAAAAACCTAACCCTTAAAATAATTCCAATCGCCATTAAAAACATATACATCCAACGATCGGAGCCTCTAGGAGCCGAATTAGCCTTCGACTTCAACTAAAGAAATGTAGAGGGCAACCATACAAAACTAACCAACGGTTGGATCGAGCTATCGTCGCTCGACATGGTGGCAAATCGCCTCCGTTTGATCACAACATTCACGGGTTTCGGCGAGGAGATTGTACGTGCGCACGAGGCCAGGCGCGACGATGGGAGGCGGAGCGCAACGGTGATCGACGGCTGTAGGCGAGGGTCGGCGACGTGGTAGCCGGTGGGGCGTTCGATCTCGTGCAAATATAAAACAACGCGTACACGCGTGGCCACGCGAGTAAGTCGGCGGCACGTGGCAGAGGGGCCGAAGCGGCGGTGCTCGACGGTGGCGGTCGGCGATGCGGGTGGCAGCGTTGGCGCGACAATTCGATGAAGAGAAAAAATGTGACGCCCCACCTCTATGCCCATGCTAGCCAAGAACACTACGGTGTAATGTTGTCAACTAGCACGGAGAATAAGGCTGTTGAGGAGCGACCATCCGTGTAATTGCTTTGTGCGAGCACCGATATGTTAGATAGTATAACATGCATTTTTATTTCAGGAGGAAACCCGACATATCGATACAAACTCAAAGCTACTACACAGTGGCTATAATAGTTTAGGACAATAAATATAAAAATAACACAGATAATATAAATGCGGAACACATATAGAACAAAAGGTCTCATATATATAATAACTGATGTCAGTTACAATACATTTGACACAATACAAATGATACAACTATAACTGTCGACTCGGGAAGTTATATATATACAAGTACATTATCTACTAATATACATGAATACACATCAACCTAAAACAATGCACTGACTACTACAAAAAGACGAAGACCCCTTCAAAAGATATGAAAAGTCTTCATAGCTAAACAGCAACTCAAAGCAGGAAATCTACAACCTGAAATAACTCGGGTCTGACCCGAGTATTAAATTCAAAAGAAAATAATACACGGGTCAGTCTAATTCAAACTCAGTTATTAGTGCACAGAAGCAATAATAATCAAATATCAAATAGACGACAGTTACAGAAATCTCGTATATCCAATTCTTTAATAAGAAATTGGATAACGATAAATATAACACGTATCGGCGTTAAGCAACAAATCAGCAGATTCAAAAAGACCAACAAAGACAAATGAAATGATTATCCATAAGGATAATTTAGGAAACAACAGAATTGCCTAAACAGCAATTAACAACGAAATCATCAAATTAAACTAAATCAAAATACACTTCAAAATATGTTGAATTGGCAACACAAAACAATTTCGACAATTGAAATGTCAATTTAAAATGTCAATGATGTGTGGCTGCAGTACACGCACGCGTGCACTGCCTCGCCATAACAGCATATAAAGAAATAGCAACAAGGCACAAAGGCCAATGCACAAGAATTCACAGTGCAAACAAATGCAGTAAGCAAGAGAATGTGATAACACCGTAGACTTCAAGAAGGTAACAACTACCACAAAATGCAAGAAGGTCAAAACACTGACTCAACACGTCTACAGCACCAACGCACACTGCAGTGGTACAACTACACAAATAGAGGGAGGGTGAGGGCACCAGAGGTATGGCACCACAGCACACGAACACACATATATCATAATAAAACTGGACAGAGCAACGCATGCTCGAAGTGAATGGTGGTAGAGTAAGTGCAACCCGAAGCAGCACAACTCAAATGAGCAAGTGCCCCAGAGCAGGCTGTACAGATAGGGAGGCCAGGCAACACAATGCAAATAAATTCGACAAAGTATTACACAAACTCAAGACAACTGCATCACAAAAACAATAGCAGGTATACAATTTCGAACACAGCAAGACAATGCCAAAATGGTCAAGAGAAGATGACAACAGTGGTATAGTGGACCACACTGAAACCAGAAGTATATAAGTCAACGCAATGCAAAGCACAACAGGCTTAAAGAGGAATGAAACTGGGTCAAGCAAGCGCAACAACAAGTGTCACAGCCTCAACAATAAAATGGTTCTAAAATAACCATATATGAACATAGTATCGACCAAAACAGCACCAGCTTCATCGTGAAGCTAATGCAAACACAAAAGTGCAGTGCAACTCAATGAGGCAGCATTTTTAATATGTACCAATATGCTATGCCGTGAAACCAGAAGTGTACAAGTCCAACTAAAATGACCAAGGTGCTATCAAATGAACATGGTAACACTGCAGACGAATGCACAGTGGATTACATTAAAAACTTATATACAGTGGCCAGTGAATAACTAAATGAAATTGGACCAAGTTCAACTCAAATGTAAACTATATCACACCTGATGCAGTGACCATATGGATGCAAGCAAATACATCTACTTTATGTAAATGAAAAGAGTAAAGTCAAGACTGATGCCAACAGTTAATGGCCTATGTTATGTAATTTCATAAACAAGTTCAAGTGGGCTACTGGGAAAATGCAACAGTCTTTGCAGGCTTGAGAAAACAGTGTTCAAGATTGAAGCTAACAGTATAGAAATATACAAATTTAAATGACCCAAGTGAAAGTGCCAAATATGTCGGGAATGAACTATCAAAACATATTTCCAGTATTGACCCAAATATGGTCAGAGACGAGACATCAGCTACAATGCTCAAAACTAACCCCAAATTCAAATATGCATTGACCAAACAGTGAAACAAAACCACAAACAAGTGTTCAACTGCAAGATATCAATATACTGCAAGTGCGATAGGTAAGAGATGAACATAGAGATGGTCAGAGCCGAAGCTCACAAGGACCGAGAAATCAAAGTCAGTGATAGAAAAAAAATGAAAAGGAATCAAAGTAAATTTTCATTTACTAAAGACAACGGAAAAATGCTCGAAGCTGAAACCATGTCGAACAAAGAGTCGAACAAGTCAAGCGATAATCAAAAATCAATAGCCTCAAAATCAACTCAAGGCAGAAAAGTATCAACAACGAACAAAAAAATCAAATCGAAGCCGAAGACCACGAAAACAGTAAAAGCAAACAAGGTCGAACAAATTCGAATTAGATGTGAGCAATATAAATTACTCACTTTTGCCACGAATGGAGCAGCCGAAGTCCCCTCGAGCTCGATCAAAAATCGAAGCAGTCGAAAGCCCTAATTGTTGAAGGTCGGCGAACTAACGAAACAGCCATTTTTGATGCGCCCTAGCTTTTGCAGTGGAATGAAGATCGAAAGTCCCAAACTTTTCAGAGTGAACGAAGAACGATCGAAGAAGCCCTAATTCTCGATCAAAGAAGAAGAACGAAAACGAGATGCCGCCATTTTCGTTCGATTGTTTTCGTTTTAGGGTTAGTGAACGAATGAAAAATGGATAAAGGGGGATCGGGTTTGTCTTGGTTAGTTATCACGGCAACCAGAAAGACTTAACCATTTTTCAAAAGAAAATTCAGACTGGTTTAAAAATTCCAACCAACAATTAGCTAGGAAAAGAAATCGTCTAAAGACGATGGTTAATCGGTACGACATACCGGGTTGTTACAAAAAAGATCGCGTGCGTGCCAGTTTTGAGGGAAGAGGAGAGATTGGGTAAACGTATAAATTTTTTAATTAAGTTAATTTTAATTATCTCGTATATTCATAAATTCATAACATGTTCGTACAAGGTCCGTTTCGAGCGCGACAAGTTGCATTGCGTTCGTATCAGGGAATACTATGCTATGGAGTTCGATTGGATGAATTCGGAGCTAGTTGAAATTTTGGGTTAAATTGAATGACCGTTCAATTTTAATTCAAACCTGTGCAGTTAAAGTGCTCAGGAGATTCAATGCGGCAGAGGTGCAAAAAGTCATAGCGGGGATACAACGAGGATATAGCGGGATATAGCGGATGACTCTAAAATAGCATATAAAACTCATACTTGATGTTTTTACAAATATATAAATGGTAATTGAATGAAAAATTAACATTCAATTGAATTATAATTAATACATAAATAACTTTAAATAAAAGCATGTGCGAATATACTGTAAATAAACGTAAAACTGTTATATAACATAATTAATTTAGTAGAATATTAGAGTATTTTAATTTCTGAAAAAATATTAAAAATTCAATTAAATAAATTAATTTCATAATTATAATGTATAAAAGTCATTTTTCAATTCATTTCTTTCAAAGAAGATATAGCAGAAATAGTGGAATATAGCAAGAATAACGAGATATAGCGGAAATAGCGGGGTTTAAAGCGGAAAGGCTATATGGAAAAATCGTAGCGGTAGAAATCTGTTATGAGATATAGCAGGGTTATAACGGGGTAATAGCGGGGCATTAACTGCACAGATTCAAACCGGAGCGCTTACGCGATTTATGGAATTTTTGTGAGTAAACTCACCTCTCTGGCCTGCTTATATTTTTATATAAGTGGGAATAATCTTATTTATACTGTCTGATGCTTGTTTGGATGATATATTATATTTATTAGTTGATTTGGATATATTCCCGTCTATTGGAGCGGATGAGACATTATACGTTCCTGTGTAAGAGCGGATGACCCTTTGTATACAAACCCCGCCTCAAAGCGATTGATTTTTATATTATTTGATTATATGTTGTATTTGATGCAGGGGGATAGGTTGAAGGGATCCAACATGATTCCTCTCACTGTTGATTTTATATTCATATATATGTTGATATATGATGTGATGGATGCCATATTTGATGACATGGATATGATTTGCTTATTTGGTGCTATGGTATTAGTGGGCCTTATTTTTGGTATTTTGAAATACTAGAAAATAGTGATTTTAGATTGAAAAGATTTTCAAGTGATTTTGGAAGTATATGTTTTTAATAATTTTTAAATTATGAAAAGGATTGGATTTACTTTTAATAGTATAAAGTATGATTTTTGATGTTATAAAAACATAGTTTTGGTGAAATATTTTTGTATAGAGATTTTTGAATATTTGATAAACGTTTTTTTTAAAATGATATTTATAAATAAAGAAATATATTTAAAATTGAAGTTTGAAAAGTATTTGGTAAATGGATTTATAAATGGATTTTTATAAATAAATTAGATTTATAAAGGAATGGATTTATAAATGAATATTGATAATAAATGAACTTTTATAAAAGAATGATTTATAAATAGAATTTTATAAATAAAGTGATTTTATAAAATAGAAGTTTTATAAAATAGAAAAGGAGATTTATAAACATAGTTTTTATAAATATGGAAATGACTCATGTGGAGATGTTAAATATGGATTTTTTATGTAAAGGAATCATATTCGAGTTTTTAAGAGTAACAATCTTTCAAAGGATTGTTTTGAAAATGATGTTTTGAAGAAATTATTGGCTTTGAAAAGTAAATTATCATTTTAAAGTAACGTTTTGGGAAGTAATAATTCCAAATGAAATTTAATAGTTTGAAAAATGTTTTGAAATGTGATATGAATCGAAAATATAGATTCCAACATTTATTGTTGTAATAGACGTTTTCGGGAAAGTTTGGAAGGCATGGACTATAACACTATAGTTATAGTAAATGATTTCTGAAAGGAAATGTTTTATATAGTTTACGGGATTTATATATACATATATATATATATATATAATTAGTCAAATCCCTATACTAATGTTTTAGGGTTGTCGTAACGATGTTTTACGCAACATTTGTTTTGACCCAATAAAGCGTGTTTTGGAAAATATGAAGCTTTCCTTAAATGATTTGTAAATATAATTATTACGAAATTTAAGTATATGGAAATATTTTTTAAGTGTTGAAAACGAGATGCTTTGCGAATATGCTTACACCGTTGATATAAGTATATGGAAATGTTTTCCTATAATTGAAAGATTGAAATGGTTTTGAAGAAATATCTTTTTAAAATATAATTTAAAGTAAATAGTTGGAAAATGATTTAATTAATGAAAGATTAATTAAATGGCCTACTGACTGCTTATGTGCTAGATATTGTTTGTTGCTTTGATGGTTAAATAACCGACTATCAAGTTTGGCCTCTATATCGTTGTTAGTTCGGAGAGACCGGGGTCGGATTTATCCGAGAACCAATTCGGACCAGTGTATGCATTCGAAAGTGCAGGGTTATGATTATGATTTTGAAGACGGAGATCTTCATGATGCAGGGCTATTTGCCACTAGTCCCTCGAGGTGAAATTTACCATATCATATATTTATGGTGGCAGTAGTACTTCATTATAAAAATCTACGATATGCAAGGACTTCTCGTTATTATTTCTAGGGGTAATTCCCGACAGGATAGGCAGGAGACTACCTTCGGTTTGTCCTGTTCCTGGACAACTTGTATGGAAGGATGTCTAACATTGCATTTCTGAGATTACATCGTTGACTTTTACAAACGTATATCTATTTGGTGGCGGAGAAGGCAACTTCTCTTAGCTTAACACCCTTCTCTGAGACGTACGAGCTCGGAGGTTGTATGTTCATGAAAGTCAATAGTGATCGAAGGAATGAAAATGTGGCATTCAAAGTGAAATGTGCTATGTGAAAGGTAATCGTTACCTTATGCCTCATCACCCGGAAATGACAGAAACATGGTAGAAGCGGCAGGGCTATGTGGGTCGCTCTCATAAGGATATGGTCATTACCTTTCTAGATTACCCTTTATATGTCGAGTATTTGTATGCCATGGCCACGGATTGGTCGGGAACGACCGGGGTGATGTCATATTCGGTACTATCCAGCGAAGGGGTAGGCCGGTTCTATGTTGGTTTAGGAGTTCAGTATCTAGACCCTAGGTGCATTTTTCTAGAGATGTACTGTATGGAAGGTAGTCCCTTACCTTGTCATTTGTATGGAATCCATTCTCCAATACGTGTCTGCCATTTTGTTTGTAGAGCCTAACATATTCTGGAATTTAATAATGGTAACAATTTCAACTATGATTAATTATTATTTGTATAATAGACATTAATATAATATCAGATGATTTGATATGAAATGTTTTGGTTATCGTAAGGTAAAAATCCGTCCGTGTTTATGTGCAGCATGGTCTTACGAGATACTTTTGATTTTGCTATTATAACTTTAAAATAAATTTGAGATGTGTTTTCTCACACTGGTTTACCAGACTGATCCGTGCTTTCATCCCTTTTAGTGCTCGGGTCAGACCAAGCATATTTACATATTCAGATTGATGCTTTGGAGCTTCAGCAGACGAGCTGGAGGTCTTCAGGTCATATCCACGTATATGTTTATTTTCCGCTACATTGTTGTTTAAATTATCGGCATTTGTGAGGACAG
This sequence comes from Allium fistulosum, assembly GCA_030737815.1. Taxonomy (NCBI): domain Eukaryota; kingdom Viridiplantae; phylum Streptophyta; class Magnoliopsida; order Asparagales; family Amaryllidaceae; genus Allium; species Allium fistulosum. Next base: position 161,444,833 of record CM060905.1, read on the forward strand.
GTTATTTTAACTGTCCAGGCCGATGGTTGTGATTTGATTGTTGTACTCTGATTAATATATGTATATTAAAGATTATAGTTTCTCTTTTGTAAAGCTCATTGATGTTATATTATATATGTTGTTCCGCTGCGATTGTGAGATTCTATTTTTGTTTTTGGTTTCTCTTTCTTCTTCTTCTTCTCTTCTCTTTCTTCTTTCTTCTTTCTTTTCCATAACGATCCGGTTTTCCATTCAGTTTGGGCTGGACATGTGCGGTTTATTGTCAGCTTGAACTGTGTGGATTTTCGGGTTTTTACACATGGTATCAAAGCTTAAATTTAGTGAATTCATTAAATTTATTTAAATGATTTGTTTTAAATAAAAATCGAATTTATGGAAATCGAGTTATTTTCGAACTTGAGCTCGAAATGTTGAAATTTAAATTTGATAACATGATTGGTTTAAATAATCGAAGTTGAGATTTTGAAGTTATAATCGAAATATGATTTGAATTTCAGAAATTGATTTGTTTTAAAAGATTGGACTTTTATTCGAACTTTGAATATTACTAAGTAAAAGTACTATAAAACGATATTTCAAAATTTGATCTCGGAATTGAGTTGTATTTGAAGATTTGGATCTTAAATTGAATATTGAAGGTTAATTTGATTTAAGTGGCTTGAATAGATATTTTGAAAATCGAACTCGAAATTGATATAAATCGAAATGGTTTAAATTCGAGAATTTAGTTGAAATTTAATCATTGAATCGGAAGTTGAAATTGAAATTGAAATTTATTTGGAATTGAAATTGAAATTGAAATTAAATTAGGATTGAATTAAAATTTATTCAAGTAGGAATTGAAATTGAAATCAATTGAATTGAAAGCGAAATTTAATTAATTCGGAATCGAAATCGAATTTATTTGAATTGAAATTGGTATCGATGTAAAATTCGACTTGAAATCGGAATTGAATCAATTAAATCGAAATGGAAATTGATTTGAATTGGAAAATTTGGAATTGAATCAGTTTGAATTTGAAATTATTTTCAAATAAATAATTTTAATATAAACGGTTTAAAATCTATCTTCTTAAATATTCAAATTATTTTGATTTTCCAAACTATTTTATTATAAAAACTATTTTCAACACTCAAACTATTTCCTACAAAACTATTTTAACTATTTAACCATTTTAAAACTATTTAAACTATTTTCTAAAAATTCAAACTAGTCAAATGGGTGGAATGTTTATATTTAAATCTTGAATTTAAGTGCGAAATGGGTTAAAGTGAAGTTATAACCTAAATTATAATTCGAACCAAATTTTGAAGTGAAATCGATATATCGAACTGAATTGACATTTTGAAGTAAAAATATGATTTTGAAGCGAATATGGTAATTTTGAAGTGGAATTAATTTTGAAATGAATATGATATTTGATATCAAGGATGAATTGTTTTCGAATTGTAAAAATAACAACCGGTGTGTAAAACGACGTTGGTTGTTAAAGGTACCAGGGCCTCTTATTGGCATACTCTCTGTCAATATTGGAACCACTTTGATAACCGTGTACGCGATGGATGATATCCAGAATGTAGTGGTTGAATTGGCGAACGTTTACCGGAGTAAAGTAAGAGAACGATGATGGATAGCCTTGACACTTGTGTCATAATTAAAATGACTAAAATAGGGGCCTATGTCTGGCCAATGAGGTTAGCTACCTCTAGCGACGTTGATGTAACAACCCGAAATTTAACCTATAGCAATTAATTCGTTAATTAACTAAATAATAAAATAACTTTGTGAAATTATCAGAATTGAACAATGGGAGTTGCACCATTGTGTCCGTGGTAATTTTCTGGTCAATTTCCATATATAGAACGTCAGAAACCGAGCTAATATGAACAAGATAGGAAATAAACAAAATAAAAGAATATATATATATATATGGCAGGTAGACCGGCCGGTCGACCTGGGCACTAGGCGGTTGACCGCTCGGTCGACCCGCCTGATGTTTTGGGGGCGAAAGAACAATCGTTCGTTCGAATGATGGCACGATTTTTTTAACCGACTATGACGTGTTTTGCATTCTTAAAACCAATCCAGTCCCTCCATTCTTGCATCCGATGGCTGCTATTCAGCCTATGACGTGGTTGCATCCTATTCAATCTCCAAATCCAACGGTCTGAGATCCACTTTTACCCCTATAAATAAGACCCTAGGCCTAACACTTTTTCTCGTTCTAGATTTTCTCCGCTTGGGTTCACCTTTTCAGGAAGGACCCTAAAAGGAATAATTTTCCAAGGAGAGAATCTTTTTAATAAAAATATTTTAACAACCCCAAGTGGATCCATGAAGGCCTAAAGGGAAGAGCTAAGGACCAGAGGTGAGTGATTGTAATTATTTTAAGATTTCTTTAAGTAATTTAAAATAATAGGGTTTCCAATAGTTGTAGTTTTACTACGATTTTTGGAATAACCTTTTTAGCAGTTTTATTTACAGTTTTTAGAATTATTTTCGGTCTATTTCTTTCTAGCTATTCTTTTCAGTTAATTATTTCTGTTAATTATATCTTTTTCATTTATTTATAGTTTATTTACAGTATTTTAATCTATTTACTGTTATTTATGCGTTATTTACATCTTCTTCCTACGCCTTGGATTTTCTTCTATTTTCAGTTTTTTTATTTCTCCTCCTTCTTCGTGTATGGATTAGAATAGAATTAACGCAAAATTGGATTAAATTATAAGAATTCTGAAATAACGAAAGATAAGATGTAAATTATAAAGACTGTAATAAAATGGAATTAAGACTGAAATTATGCCTAATTATGATATTAATTGGACTGAATTAAAGAGCGTGGCCTATTTATAATTATGAGATGTAAATTATAAAGACTGTAATATAAATAGAATTGGACTGAAATTATGCCTAATTATGATTAGAATTGGACTAATTAATTGGCTTAGTTATAACGTAGAATTATAACTAAAAGATGAAAGAAGCTTATTTTCACACTTAAACCTTGGGTTAAGTAATAAACATGATTTTAACGTAGGTTATAATAAGAAAAAGAATAGAATGAGGCTTATTTTAAGACTTGGGATCAATTAATAAGCGTAGAAAGTAAAGATGATAATAAAGGCTTATTTAAATAATTTATCTAAGTTAATAAGCAAAGATGAAAGTATGACCTGTACCAAATAGCATTCCCTATTAGACAAAACGGTGGTCTCACATTAGCCTGAAGCGAGACTAGGGCACGCTTATGATAAAAATGGTAGTAATTGGTCAATTAGAAGTCCAAATCATAGGGGATTTGGATAAGGGGCACAACTAGATATTGTTTGAATGACGGGCCAGTACCAATAGCATTTCCCCTATAGATTCTATGGACACACGGTGATCTCAAGTTAGCCTGAAGTGGGATGAGGGGCACACTTATACTGGAGTTTGATGTAATAAGAAGACCCAATAGGTGGAGCAAAAGGTAGCATGGGCATGGTGGTAGTTACGCGTGCGACTTCCATTCTGGTGCTCAGTAATCGCTATGAGTTCCAAGCGCTTAGTGTGGGTGTCTTTCGTAGACACCATTGCCTTCTGTGTAGGGAGCTATATATGTCGTCCGGATCCATAGTGGCTGTTTTGTGCATCTTTGGTGGATACCATTGGCTGTTGTGTAGGGAGTTATATAGCGTCTGGTCCGTAGTAAGGTCTATGGAGTAGCAGGCCGATCAAAAAGGGTAGGATTAGGGTTACATCCTAATTATAGGATTAGGAATTAAGCCTAATCAAAGCAGAAATCAAGGACAAGTGCAAACAATCAAAGTTAACCTATCTTATAGTTAATCGTATTTATTTCCAGTTTATCTCTTTCCTATTTCCTTTGTTTCCTCTTTATATACTAGAACTGTTGTAGAGTCTATTACTTTTACTTTGCTTAAAGACTCTAGTAGTTACTATCATTCACCAGACTTTTAGTCTGACCCACTCCTCTATTTGCTCTTTTTTCCCCCTTAGGCAATCAAGGGAGAGGACAGTAGATTGCAGTTGCTTGAAGATTTCTTGGAGGAGTTTGCTACCATGTATTTCTTTTTTTTCAGCTTTTGTTTTTTCTATGTACTAGCTTATTATGAGGGATATTATATACTCTGATTTTTAGACTATGAGTTTTTATTTCATAAGACATGATGGGTTTTGAGGTATAGATGCTGTATTTAGTATTTGACTTATTTATGAAACAATTATGAAGTTTTACTTTAAACAAGTTATTATTATTTTAGTTTCCGCTGTTTTTATCTATTTATGTCTTGTGAATCTTAGTCTCTGTTAGATTTAGTTATACCTACAACGCACCATGCCTTTTAATGTGTCCTTTTGGGTATATTAAGAGGTGTGGGGTGTTTCACTTGGTATCAGAGCCAAAGGTTGCAGGATTCCTAAAAATTTATTTTAAAAGTAAAGTACTTTCCAAAATAACTGGTTTTAAAAGTATTTTTTCAGAAAAGAACTCTTAGAAATAGTTTTTAAGTATAAAAGAGTTTTTATAAAAATCCCCTCAAAGTCCAGTTCAACCTTCTTTCGATTCTTTCGAGCCTAAGTTTACTTTTCTTTGCATAGTATGGCTAACTGGTTCCATAGAGCTACGGTACCAGAGGTGCAAGGGCAAGCGCCCAATACAACATCGGTAGGTGGAAATCCCTTTAATCCACTTACACCAGCCGATTTTTCTAAGCTATGGAAGGACTTCACTAGCATGGGGGACAGAACGTTTTCTGGCACGAAGGATTTCAAGGAGACACAAGCTTGGTTGGAAGATATGGAGCGAAAGTTTAGGCGGTTAGGCTTGGAGGACCGACAGCGAATTCAACCTACTTATTGGAAGCTGAAGGGAAAACTTAAGGAGGTTCCTACAAGCTCTAAGAAACAGTGGTGGAAAGACAAGAAGGATAAGAGGAAAGAAAGGGGACCTTAGGAGCGAATCAAGAAAAATGGAAAGTGTAAGCGCTGTAGAATGAATGGTCATTACGCAAAAGACTGTAAGAAGGCAGGAATGGAGGGAAGGTGTTTCAATTGTGGATAGCTTGGTCACTTTAGTAAAGTATGTCCTCAGAAAGTGGAGTAGGCAGCAAGCGCACCTGCAGCACAGACTCAGACATTGGATACAGCACATTCCAGCATTAGACCAAATCAAGGTAGGAAAGTTTGATTTCTATTTCTGATTTTTCTCATTCAGACTCTTTTCTATCCTAGAGCATCATACTCTTTCATCTCTAGTTCTTTTGTAGATTGTTTGCACTTAGACATCTCTTTAGTAGTAGACCACATTGTTGTTTCAAACCCCATGGGAGGATCGACACTCTTGTCTATGGTTTGTAGGGGTTTGAAAATTTATATCCTAGGTGTAGAATTTGACTATGACGCCTATATTTTGGGATTTTCAAGCTATGGGATGATTTTGGGAATATATTGGCTATTCACCTATGGAGCTATATTAGATTGCGAGAGGAGAGTCGTTAGACTAGAGACATGCATTAGTAGGACTCTCGAGTTTTCTTGCGACCCATAAAGGTTAGTTATGTTAAGCTTCCTTTATTCCCTCGATTCATCATCATCAGAGTTAGATTCGGTTCTTGTCATCAGATATTGTTCCAGACATCTTTGAGGAGGTTAGGGGACTACCCCCTAAGAGGGAGATTAACTTTAGGATTTAAGCCAATATCGTTACCTGTGAGGCACATGGAACCTAGGGAGAGGAAAGAATTGAGCAACTAGATCCGTGAGCTTTTGGGGAAGGGATTCATAAGAAGAAGCATATCGGAGTGGAGAGTGCCAGTCGACTTCGACACTAAGGCGGATGGTTCCCTCCGACTTTACGAGGACCATAGAAAGTTAAGTAAGCTCCGAAAGAAGAACCAATATCCACTCCCTAGGATAGATGATCCTTTTGACGAGTTAGTTGGCTCTTCGGTTTTCTCCCAGTTTGATTTAGCCACTGGATTTCATCAGCTTAGGGTCGCTGATGACAACAATAATAAGACCGCATTTAGTACACCAGACGGACTCTTTGAGTGGTTGGTTATGCCTTTTGGACTAACCAACGCCCTAGCCTATTTTGTAGATTTGATGAGCCATGTTTTTAGATATTTCCTAAGTGAGTTCGCGGTGGTATTCGTGGATAACATTTTGGGGTTTTCCAAGAAGTATGGAGGAGCATGTTATCATCTTAAGGTGGTTCTTCGTACAGTTGAAGATAGAACTCTTGAAGTGACACTTTAGGCATGAGGAAGTGTGTTTTTGGGGCATAGAGAAGGTCTACATATGGTAGGAATGATTTTGTACACTTTGGTTTCAGATTTTGAAAATCCAAAGATGGTAGGCTAAGGTTAGAGATGTACAATAAAAATTCGGTAAATAAGAAAGCCCATGTGTAGATAATTGCAGAGGTTATAATTGCTTCACATAAGTGGATTTCATGGTAATGCCTTAGAATAAGTATAAGCAGCAAAGAGGAATAGGAGTAAAAGACTTCAGTTTAGGAAAGGTACTCCTAGGGTAGTAGGTAGGAAAATCCACTTTATGTCTAACCCAATAAAATGAAATTATTAGAATTGAAAAGAAGAATTGTCAATGTTTTTAAAAGTAAATATTGAGTTTTTGGAAATATGGTAAGAAATTTAAATTTGTTTTTATATGATGAATTTTTTTTTAAAAAGAAATTCTTTTTGAAAAAAAAAATTATTATAGAACATATATTGCTCACTAGTTTCTTTTTAAGTAAACAAAGATTTTAAATATAAAAGCATAGAGTCTATTAAGTATCGAAAACATAGGTTACAACATTTATTGTTGTAATAGATGTTTTCGTGAAAAATAAATGAAGCATAGACCATAACCCTATTGTTATAGTAAGTAGCTCCAAAGAGAAATGTTTTTATATAGTATATGAGATTTATTAGTATTTACTAAATTCATACACTAGTACTCTTGGGTTGTAGTAACGTTGTTTTACGTAACATCTATTTTAAACCCAAATAAAAATATTTTTAAAGATAATTATTAAGAATATAAATAAAAGTGATTTATGAATATACTTATTATTTAAATAAGCATAAGAAAATGTTTTCTGGTTATGGATACATTAAAACAGTTTTGAAGATGAGTTTTTCTGAAAAGAAAATGTGAAAGTTAGATATTAGAAAATATTTATCATGGAAGAATATAAATTAAACATAATTAATTCGTTAATTAACTAAATAATAAAATAATTTTGTGAAATTATCAGAATTTAGCCACAGAAGTTGCACCATTGTGTCTGTGGTAATTTTCTGATCAATTTTCATATATAGAACATCAGAAACCGAGCTAATATGAACAGGATAGGAATTAAACAAAATAAAAGAATATATATATATATATATGGCAGGTCGACCGACCGGTCGACCTGGGCACCAGGCGGTTGACCGCCCGGTCGACCTGCCTGATGTTTTGGGGGCGAACGAACAATCGTTCGTTCGTTCGAATGATGGCACGATTTTTTTAACCGACTATGACATGTTTTGCATTCTTAAAACCTATCCAATCCCTCCATTCTTGCATCTGATGGCCGCTATTCAGCCTATGACGTGGTTGTATCCTATTCAATCTCCAAATCCAACGGTTTGAGATCCACTTCTACCCCTATAAATAAGACCCTAGGCCTAACACTTTTTCTCAATATAGATTTTCTCCGCTTGGGTTCACCTTTTCAGGAAGGACCCTAAAAGGAATAATTTTCCAAGGAGAGAATCTTTTTAATAAAAATATTTTAACAACCCCAAGTGGATCCGTGAAGGCCTAAAGGGAAGAGCTAAGGACCAGAGGTGAGTGATTGTAATTATTTTAAGATTTCTTTAAGTAATTTAAAATAATAGGGTTTCCAATAGTTGTAGTTTTACTACGATTTTTGGAATAACCTTTTTAGCAGTTTTATTTATAGTTTTTAGAATTATTTTTGGTCTATTTCTTTCTAGCTATTCTTTTCAGTTAATTTTTTCTGTTAATTATAGCTTTTCCATTTATTTATAGTTTATTTACAGTATTTTAATCTATTTACTGTTATTTATGCGTTATTTACATCTTCTTCCTACGCCTTGGATTTTCTTCTATTTTCAGTTTTATTTTATTTCTTCTTCTTCGCGTATGAATTATAATAGAATTAACGCGAAATTGGATTAAATTATAAGAATTCTGAAATAACGAAAGATATGATGTAAATTATAAAGACTGTAATAAAATAGAATTAAGATTGAAATTATGCCTAATTATGATATTAATTGGACTGAATTAAAGAGATTGGCCTATTTATAATTATGAGATGTAAATTATAAAGACTGTAATATAAATGGAATTGGACTAAAATTATGCCTAATTATGATTAGAATTGGACTAATTAATTGGCTTAGTTATAACGTAGAATTATAACTAAAAGATGAAAGAAGCTTATTTTCACACTTAAACCTTGGGTTAAGTAATAAACATGATTATAACGTAGGTTATAATAAGAAAAGAATAGAATGAGGCTTATTTTAAGACTTGGGATAAATTAATAAGCGTAGAAAGTAAAGATGATAATAAAGGCTTATTTAAATAATTTATCTAAGTTAATAAGCAAAGATGAAAGTAGGACCTGTACCAAATAGCATTCCCTATTAGACAAAACGGTGGTCTCACATTAGTCTGAAGCGAGACGAGGGCACGCTTATGCTAAAAATGGTAGTAATTGGTCAATTAGAAGTCCAAATCACGGGGGATTTGGATAAGTGTGCAACTAGATATTGTTTGGATGACGGGCCGATACCAAAAGCATTTCCTTTATAGATTCTATGGACACACGGTGATCTCACGTTAGCCTGAAGTGGGATGAGGGGCACGCTTATGCTGGAGTTTGAGGTAATAAGAAGACCCAATTGGTGGAGCAAAAGGTAGCATGGGCATGGTGGTAGTTACGCGTGCGACTTTCATTCTGGTGCTCAATAATCGCTATGAGTTCCAAGCGCTTATCATGGGTGTCTTTCGTGGACACCATTGCCTTCTGTGTAGGAAGCTATATATGTCGTCCGAATCCACAGTGGTTGTTTTGTGCATCTTTCGTAGATACCATTGGCTGTTGTGTCGGGAGTTATATAGCGTCTGGTCCGCAATAAGGTCTATGGAGTAACAGGCCGATCAAAAAAGGTATGATTAGGGTTACATCCTAATTACGGGATTAGGAATTAAATCTAATCAAAGCAGAAACCAAGGACAAGTGCAAACAATCAAAGTTAACCTATCTTATAGTTAATTGTATTTATTTCCAGTTTATCTCTTTCCTATTTCCTTTATTTCCTCTTTATATACTAGAAATGTTTTTAGAGTCTATTACTTTTACTTTGCTTAAAGACTCTATTAATTACTATCATTCACCAGACTTTTAGTCTGACCCACTCCTTTATTTTTCCTTTTTCCCCTTAGGCAATCAAGGGAGAGGACAGTAGATTGCAGTTGCTTGGAGATTTCTTGGAGGAGTTTGCTACCATGTATTTTTTTTCTTTCATCTTTTGTTCTTTCTATGTACTGGCTTATTATGAGGGATATTATGTACTCTGATTTTGAGACTTTGAGTTTTTATTTCATAAGACATGACGGGTTTTGAGGTATAGATGTTGTATTTGATATTTGACTTATTTATGAAGCAATTATGAAGTTTTACTTTAAATAAGTTATTATTATTTTAGTTTTCGCTGTTTTTATCTATTTTTGTCTTGTGAATCTTAGTCTCTGTTAGCTTTAGTTATACCTATAACGCATCATGTCTTTTAATGTGTCCTTTTAGGTATATTAAGGGGTGTGGGGTGTTTCAATTGATCCCTTGTATTTCTATTGCGATTTCATACTCGATGGGTGCACCCTTTTGTTTGGATTGATGGTCACGGTCGGCCATGTATGGGTTACGACTAGCCAGAAAGGGTATACTGGTAGAATCCTACCTTAGGCATTGCCTCACGTGCCTTGTCATATTTATCCTTATACGAGCCCATTACGACTTTGGTTTAGTATTGTACCTATAGGGGACTCACTGGCTACCGACGTTACTGGTTGTGTTACAGGACCTACATAGACTACATGCTATTAAAATGTGTTAAGGTGGATCAATGTAAAGCCTTCACGCTATTTTTATATTTATTTTACTAATAGACATTACCTATTATAGCGTATACTATTATATAAATAGTTTAATGGATCCTTAGGAGATGGAAAATCCCGTAACATCTCTTAAGTTATTGCACGCACGTTATACACGGGATAAGAGATGTAAAATCCCGTAAACATCTATGACGTTGTTACACTCATATTTCGAGATATTGATTTGACTCACATAAGAGTATTTTAGTCCTGACCGAGTGGTTTGTCTTTTCATTACACTCGGGTTAGCCCTGAGTTTTTTCAGCATTGAAGATCGTTTTTCCGAAGGACGAAGACAAAGATTTGGTATATTATTACTATTATTATTCTCTGCATCATGTTATTCTACTGCATTGATTATTTATCCTGGATGTATATATATAACTCTGATACATGTTGTATAAATTATAATCAAATGTATGATACAAACAACTTCATGAACTGTTTATTTGATTATTATATTTTATCATTCCGCCGTGAGATTCTGTGTTTGTTTTCTTCTTCTTTCCTTATTTTTCTTAATTATCCCCATTGATTATCTACGTTCTGGATTGTTTAAGTTGGACATGTATGGATTATTGTCGATTTAAACCTTTTGAAATGTGGGTCGTCACAGATTTGCTTATGTATTTGATACATGAAGCAAATATCAAATCCAAATCAATATCACTAAATGGTTGTTTGAAGTGTTCTCGTGTATTTATGAAATTCTAGAGAATTATTTACAGAAACTCCTTATTAGGGAGTGTTCAGACTCAAACGTCATAAGTGATATTGAGTATAACATGTCAATAATAAATTCAAGTTAAGAATCTTTAAGTTGGAAATGTTCCAAATGAAAGACCATGGTTGATTCAATGAAAAGGCTAAGTACATCGCCTTGAATATTGCCACAATAAAAATAATGTATACAAAAATTATAAGTGCACAAATTTATAACCGAGCCGATTTCAAATGTTGAGAATCTCATAACATTGTTATATGATAACAATGTCGCGATATGGGTCGTAATAGAACTTAGAGCTCATTAGAGGTCGAGAGACATACTCCGAATTGTTCCACGTGATAAAACAGTTTATCACAATCGGAGAGAATTGGTTGACAAAGTAGATAATTGAAACATAATAGCATACCCGTTCATAAAGGGACTGACCCAGCTGGTTTTGAGAAACCGATTAGAGAAGTTGGAATAAGAATCCATAATTGACCGCAAGTGCATGTGGGAGATTGATAGAGTTAGGGATATGCCCTAGAGGCAATTATGCAATTTGTTACATATATCTAACTCGTTGAACAATCTTGTTTATAATAAAGGTATTTATTTCTATTATATACTTGATATAATGTGGTTATATTAATTAATTAATTTAATTAAAAGTATATTTAATAGAAAATCCATAAATGGCATTCTTTGTGATAGTAGTTACAAAGTGTTGTAACTGTGAGTAATTTATCACAATAAAACAAATATACCATTTTAAATATTCCTAGTCAAGCAGCATCGAGACTGGATATCAATGTATTCGTTGAGACTAGAGTATGTACCGCTCTTCAACTGTTAGGCAGTGTATTACTCATGACTGCTAGGGGCACCTAGGGGTTACGTACTGATAGTTATTGGATAACTTTGGGATGACTCACTCGATAGTTTTCTGTTGGTTAATATAGCTAAGGTCAAACAGAAAATATCAATGTGACTGATTTACACAGTTCTCTCGACTTGAGAATATTGTGGATCTTCAATATGAAAGCTCCGCTTTGATTATAGTCAAATCATGGCATGACGTTCCATCGAGTGACTATAGTTGGGTCGAGTGGAAGTATTGGAAGTGAAGCACTATTCAAGAGAGGATTCATCTCCTCAGTTATATGAGGTTCGTATCATGGTTAACCGAAATCAACTCAAAGTCAATGTTTCTGGCTAGAGCATTTCGGTTAATAATAATTGTTATTATTGAACCAAGGACTTTGTGTTTGGACTATAAAGTTGAATGTGGATGATATTGGAATTTTGACCATTACCAAATTCCATAAATCCAAAGTGATATAATTTTGACGAAGAGAATTGGTGTAAATAATTGTCACTATTAGGTACCTCTTATAATAAGTAAAATTGGATTTTACCAAAAGATGTGTAAGCGATAAATTCAGCGAAAATGTCACACTACCTGCTAAGTGACGTGTGAACGTTAATATTCGAATAGTTCGATATTAATCGCTGATTGAATTTACACCTTTGAGTCGTACAACCGAAATGATGAATGCTCTAAATAAACCATATGATTTAATTAATTTATAAATGTTGTAAATTAATTAAATTAATTAATATTTATGAAATATTAATTACTAAATTTTTATTTAATTTGTTTGAATGCGCTTAGCATTTAGTAAGTGCGTACATATATGAGTTATAAATGCGCATATATGATAGCTTTACAGTGTTTAAATTTGATTTAAACATGATAAATACTATAAAGGGGGCTTTAAATAAATTAAATTAATTAGTATTTGTGAAGTATTAATTATTAAAATTTTATTTTAAATTATTTGAATAACATTAGCGTTTAATGGTGTGCGTATATAAAAGTTATAAACGCGCGCACATTTGAATTGGATTTAAATGTGATTGATGCTAATGAGATTTTGGAAATTTTTGAGGGTCCATATGGCACCATCTGTGGCTAGCCATGCATGTAGAAGAGAGAGATGATCTGATTAACATTTAAAAAGGAATTAATAGAGGAAATTTTTAAGGAAGGAATAGGAAAGGTTTCTATCATTCCTTTAAAACACATCTCCCATTATTTTCTTATACGATTGATTTATTTCCTGACATAACCATCCCTCTTTCTCTTCTATCAAATAATTTCGAATTTTCATGGCTTCTTAACCCCTAAATTTTCAAAATAAAAAATCAAATAAAATTAATAACAAAAGGTGGTTCTAATCTCATAATTCTTGCAAAATTCATAGATTGATTCATGGAATCTAAGAGCCTTTGATTCATCATTCAAGGTGCATTCTCTTGGCAACATCTCAAGGTGATAATTCAAATTTTATATATTCATCATTTAACTTGTTTATGTAATTTAGATTCATCTTCTATTTCATCTCATTTGTGTATTTGTTTATTTGGTCAAATAGATTAGATCCCTTTTGTTCCATCTTAATTAATTACATATGACAACCATGTTATTTCAATTTGAATCTGTTTTAAGATATATTTTGATTGTTTGCCAATTCTTGTTGTCATTATTAGATCTACATTATATGATCCCATATTTGATTATTTTTCATATTGCTTAATTGTTTAGATCTAAAACCTTTGCAACATATACATATGTGTCTGATTTGTCCTATCTATTTTGTTGTTGTTTCAAGTTTGTTATTTAAAAAAACACCTTTTAATTAAAATCTAAGTCTTAATTAATGAAATATTTCTGTTATTGATTCAAATAGAAAACATATGTAATTTATTTATGTTTGCATGTATGTTTTGTGTTCAATATTTCAAATTCAATCTTTTGGGTTTTGTATACTTCTGTTTAAAGTTACAAAAAAAAATTCTTTATAAACATAATTGGACTTTCTTGTAAAATATCATAAACTCTTGGATTTCCTTTTAAAATTAAAGTTAGGCTTTAGTTGTTACTTTATATTGGACATATACTAAATTATAAATTTTAACATAAAGATGTATTAAGTTTAAAACATTATTTACAACGATTTTTGTATGTGTATATATACACACATAAATTTATATGCGTGTGTATACATACATACATACATACACGCATATATATATATAATTTGAATTGAATTTATATGATGGACTTTTATGTAAAAATCATAATTTTTTAATCTTAAAAACTTTTAGTTTTGAAACTAGGTTCAAAATTGCTGACCTTTTGGAGTTATAAAAGTGACACTTAATTTATCTCATTTATATGTATATGTACATTGTATATAAATGTATGTATATGTATGTATATGTATTTTAAATAATACTATGGACAATAAAGACACATATGTAGGAAATATCATCTTTATACATTATCAGATTTGTTGTACTTACATAATTTACAGTAAAATACATTTGGACAATAGTTACATTTTATGCCATGAATAAATTGCCAATTAATATCATTTAATGACCCAATCAATTTAATTAGAGAGAGAGAGAAAATGGAAGGTTTCTCTCTTTATATAATGTTTATTATACTATCAATTAATTACCTATTTTTAGGGAAGAAATGAATAGTTTCCTTCCCTAAATTAACACTTATAAACAATTGTTGAGTGTATTTGATACACTATACATTAAACTAAATTAATTTCAAACATCCTTTCAACCAAACTTTAAATGAAATAAGACTTTATTTAATATTTTATTAGATTGGATCTAATATACATTTAGACTTCATAGGCTTATTAAAGATCCAAAATGGTAATTTTTTTTGAAATTCACCAATTTCTTCCGTTGTAGGCTGGCCCGGTTCCTTCATTAGTGTCGTCATTTGGGGATCGAAAAGGCGGATCGTTACATGGATCTATAGATTTAATTAAATATACATTATAAAATTAAATAAAATTTATCATAAATATAAATAAACTAATTTATTTTGAATAAGTTAATAATTTTGAAATTCAAAATTCATTTTTAAAATATCTAATTTGTTTAATCGGTAAAACAGTTTAAAAACAGATCTGGTTCTGTAGATTTAGATTAATATATATATATATAATATTTAAAATTAAATAGAAATATCATAAATATATTTATATCATATAATTTTCAAAAATGGTTTTTGTGTATATATGTGCGTGTTTAATAATAATACATTAAAATAATTAATAAGATAGTTAAAATCTCTGTATTTAGATAAAATGCCTTATAGCAAAAATTAAAAGTAATATATATATATATAATTATTTTTATAAATCATATAAACAATAAATTATTATTTTATAATATATATATATATATATATATAAAATACAAGTTTATACATGTTACATTAACATTAATACATATGTATGTACATATAAATTTTATATTAAAAATAAAATAAAAATATATTTTGATTTTTTTTACTCTAACATTAATTTATGATACATAATAAATAATTTTAGATATATAATTACATATATTTATTGTCATTTATATTTGTAGTCAGATAGTGTTAAATCAATTTAAAATAGTTTTTAATGTTTTAAAAATTATTAAAAATTATATTTAAAAATTCGTTACTCTGATATATATATATACTAATATATTTTTTATTTCATTAGTTCAAACATATAGAATTGATAGATAATGAAATTTGTAGGTTTATACTTACATATACATATATATGACAATATAATTAAACAGGACAAAGATTATGCATATAAATTTGTTGAAATATATACTAATTAACTATATTAACTTAATGACATATCAATCATAGATTATAGTATGTCACCTCAAAAGGTTGCCATTGATTTGCACCTTGATTGGCAGACTTTCCTCGATTCGATCCTGATTCGAGCTCCTAGCTTTTTGCAACTGCTTGTTGATTCACTTTTGATTTTTTTTATTTGATGTTTAGATCCGATATATTTGGCTTTAGGGGGCTAGAAATGGCAGCTATCATGGAGGAGAGAGAGAGCCAAGTCACCTAAAATACGAGGGGCAGTGTGGCCTTTTATAGAGAGAGTAAAGGAGATATTCTCTCCATGATTTACTCCTTCTTTATTACCAAACCTAAATACGACTTTTTTTTAATCATTGCCCCTCTCTTGCTCTTCTATAGCTGCAAGACAAGGCTATATAGACCTTATATCATTCCAAATTCATTAGCAATTAATCACATTTAAATCCAATTTAAATGCATATCGATATCGAATATCGATTCGTACATATATAACTTTTATATATGCACCTAATTAATTACTATTGGCACCTAGAAAATACTAATGACACCCAATACATTAAATAAACAAATAATTAATATTTCATAAATATTAATTAATTTATAAAAATTATAAATCAATTAAATCATGCGGTATATCAAAGAATCTACCAATACGGTTGTGCGACTCGCAGGTGTAAATTCAATCAACGATTAATATCGAAGAATTCGAATATTAACGTTCATATGCCATCTTAGCTAGTGGTGTGACAATTTGGCCGAATTTATTCCTTATACATTTTTTTGGTAAAATCCAATTTTGCTATTTACATAATACCCGTTGGTGATAATTATTTACACCAATTCTCTTCGTAAAAAAGAGTCACATTAGGACATATGGAATTTGATAATGGTCAAAATTCCAATATCGTCCATATTTAACTTTATATTCCAAACACAAAGTCCTTAGTTCAATACTAACAATTATTATTAACCGGACTGCTATGGCCAAAGACTTGACTTTGAGTTGACTTCGGTTGACCATGATACTAACCTTATAGAACCAAGAAGACAAATTCTCTCTTGAATAATGTTCCACTTTCAATGTTTCCACTCATCCAACTATAGTCATTTAATGGGTGTCATACCATAATTTAACTATAATCAAAGCAAAGTTTCCACATTGAAGCGTGACAATATTCTCAAGTCGAGGGAATTGTGTAATATTGTTATATCGACATTTTCTATTTGACCTTAGTTATATTAACTAACAGAAATTTATCGAGTGAGCCATTTCATAAGTTTCCAATAACTATCAGTACGTAATACTTTGGTGTCCCCAGTGGCTATGAGTAATACACTGTCCAACATTTGGAGAGCATTACATACTATAGTTTCAACGGATGTACAGATATCGGGTCTCGATACATCTTAACTAGGAATATTTAAAACGATATGTTTATTTTAGTATGATAAATCACTTACAACATTGTAACTACAATCACAAAACATACCATTTATGGATTTTCTATTGAATATACTTTTATTAAATTTATTAATTAATATAACACACTATATCAAGTATATAATAGAATGAAACATCTTTTATTTTGAATAAGATTGGTTATCAAGTTAGATATATGTAATAATTACATAATTTCTCGTAGGGCATACCCCTAATTCTATCGAAAAATGCCATGAACCATATATTGTGTACACGACCAACTAGGTGCAGATAATACAGAAGACCTGAGTGGTACCTCGGGTGAATGGCTAGTTGGCAAGTCTTAGTGTATGCATGTCATTTGTAGTTTGTCCATATCCCACGATCCCTTCGAGTAGAGATCGCAAGTCTGAGCGTCTTCGAGCTATTCATGTCCAAAGAGATATATATCAAGCAGTAGTAAAAATAATTGAATTAAGGTTTTTATAAGTGTTGTTAAATATACATTGATTACATTCAGACCACAAGGTCTAACATGTGGTCGAGTAGATTGAATCTAAAGTTTTCCTAGATATTTGTGTAATGTTTAATCTAAACAGTTCCAATAATCCTTTAGAGGTGGTACTGAGGTAGTAATGCCTATGTTAAAAATCTCAAATGTCCTACCAATAACGTATTAAGAGAATAGGAAGTCGAAAAAAAATTAAATGTGGCCTCAGACATCTAATTATAGAGATAACAAGGATTATTATTAATATCGGTGGTTGTCCTCGAATTTTGATTGGTTATGGTGTTCAGTTTGTCGTGTAGAGTGATCCACATATGAATTTTAACCTTATGGGGAGCTTTGAGTCTCCAAATAGGCTTATAGTGACCGAAAACAGTTGTTCTAGAACAAGATAAGAATTTATACATCGATTTGGAGGTATAGCTTTCTTTTTGTCTCAACACCATACTAGGCGATCGGGACTACATCGTAGTTTTCAATCATATTAGTTAATCTCTGAAATTGGCCAAGCACATTCCCTGTTAGGTTTTGGTTAAACGATATATCCCACTTAAAGAGCGACCGAGGTCCGTAGACATTAGTGATAAGGTCGTATTTGTTGTTAGAGGCCAGAAACAGCTTAGGGAGTTCATGTTTTAGGGCGATGGAAGAGATCCCTGGATCGTTCCAAAAGAAGATTTTCGGCTATTGTGTAAATTAAGGTTTTTTGATTCATTGTAGTAGTAATTAACTATAATTTATTTCCAAGTTGTAGGTTCGTCATCTAAGAATTCCAAAATCCATTTACACAACAAGGAGCTATTTAGTACCTTTAAGTCGATAATACCCAAGCCCCCTTAGGTTTTGGGTTTGCATATAAGATTTCAGTTAACGAGATAGCTCAGATTAGAGCTCTCAGTCCCCACTTTCCATAAGAAAGTTTCTTCTAATGTTATCAATTCTGTTAATTACCCAGTTAGAAAATTCATGATAAGACATCCAATAAATCGGTATTGCTGACAATACCGAGTTAATAATAATCACCACACCAGCTCTAGAAAGACAATTAGCTTTCTAGGATGGCAATCTACTGTTAATTTTGTCGATGAAAATGTTCCAGTCTTCATTTTAGGTTTCGTGTGTCTTATTGTTATACCTAAATATTTAAAGAAAATGCCCTAGTTCTACAGTTTAGAGTGTTGGGCACTTCAACCATGTAGTTTGAAGTGTCGTTAAGAACTAGAGCCGAACTTTTGTTCAAGTTAATTTTAAGACCCGAAAGGAGCTCGAAGTTATATAAAATGAGTTTAAACGATGCAATATGGTGTGGAAGAGGGGAACAGAATAGAAGAGTATCATTTGGATATTGCAACATGGACACACCGTTCGAAGTAATGCCATACTCAATTCTGGGTAGGACGTTGTTTCTTAGAGCTAGCAAAATAATTCTATAAAAAACATCAGCCGTAAGGCTGAATAGAAGCGGTAAAAAAGGATCACCTTGTCGAAGACCTCTCTTCGATTGAATTTTCACTACCAAAATAGTGAGTATTAAGGATGCATGATTAGAGGCAGAAAAATGCTAACGCCTCTATTAATAATTAGTTAGGGGCAAATATAAGTCAGGCCTCTATTAATCTTTATTAAGGCAGATTAAAACGCCGCTGCTGTACGGTATTTATTGAGTACATAAATATTTTGTTAATTAGGGGCCCAAAAGCAGTAACCCGTCATTTTTTTTGTCGCCGTTATCTTCTCCTCTTCCATCTTATTCCTCTTTCAAACCCTAGAATTCTTGTAACAACCCAAAACTTGGTAGCCATTATTATGGGGAAAGGAGGCTGCTATTCCCAGGCAGAAAAGGAAGAAGATCACAATCCAGTCATCGAAGATGGTCAGAGCATCACTGGAGGTGACTGGATGTTGCGGGAAGGTAACATGTGCTTCAATGGGTGAAGACTTGGCGTGAGATGCAAGATATTGGTGTGTGTCAAGGTGTGCACATGCACATTAATACTGGCCTTCTTTAAGCTTGTTTACTGTTGTATTTGGAGTTATGATCCTCTGTGTTCGGTGTTGAGTTGTATGCTTGTGGTATGGTTGAACCAGAGTGGTTGAGTTAACTCTGGTTGAATCAAGTTTGAGTGAGTCAAGGTGAGTGAGTGTTTGAAGTTCTATATAAATGCATGTTAAAGCATTGTAACGGGTTGTGAGAAATCTGAAGCTATTGAATACATTCCTTTACATTTCACTACAATTCTAATTGTAAGCAGTTCTTACTTCTTCTTAGATCGTAGCAAGTAGGTAATTCTTGTTAGTTGGATCTTAATTCCAGTTTTCAGTTTATATCTAGTTCTTTTTAGCCATTGCAATTTCTCTGTAGTTATTTCTTGCACTTACTATTCCATTTCCTTTGTTAATCTTTGCAATTTAGTACCTGTTCTTCTATTTGCCATTTATCTTTCTTGTTATATCCAATATTAGTTGATAATTTTTGTCTTTTGATTTAAGTTCTAGTAATCTGTAGCTTGCATTTTTCCCTTTTCTTATTCAATCTTGCAATTTTAATACCAGTTCAATAGTTCTGCAAAATAATCTTTGTAATTCTCTTCTTGTTCAAATTCTGTTATACTGATATTTGATTTACATGTT
The DNA here is from genome assembly GCA_030737815.1 of Allium fistulosum. Classification (NCBI taxonomy): domain Eukaryota; kingdom Viridiplantae; phylum Streptophyta; class Magnoliopsida; order Asparagales; family Amaryllidaceae; genus Allium; species Allium fistulosum. The sequence continues at coordinate 161,464,995 of CM060905.1, forward strand.
CATTCTTGTTTTTGTACATGATACATGTAACTGTCTGTGTCCACTTCAATTGCCATATCAATTTGTAAAATCTGATCTTCTTTTCTTCAAATTCTTGCTTCGATATCATTCTTTTGCTCCATTACTTCACAACTATCATTCATTTCTATGAATTCTTGCTTTATTTCATTCACCTGCACACTCAAACTTCCACCATATCATCTTCTTATCCATCAAACTGGCACATATCAACACCAGAAAATCACTAGAGCTCCATCATTCCACCGTGAATAAAGAAGCAGACCCGCCACGTCCTTCCAATTTGGTATCAGAGCTGATGACCAGGGCAACCTTTGACAACCAGTCAGATCCTTACTTCGCCTGCACTTGTTCCTAAATATTTCCACCATATCAAGATCTAGCGTGGGCAAGGCAAAAAGAAATCAGCTATCCATATCAAGATCCTCATCTACTAAATCCCTACCCTATGCAAATGCTTGCATTTCCTCAACCTGCACCCCCAAGACTCCCTGCAAATGCTCCAAGAACGTCTAATTTTTCATCAAGAACCACCTTATTACCAAATAATTCAAATCATTTCCAAAGCTCAAGAACTGCTGCTAACAATACCTTTAACATCTCTCAAACCCAAGATTTTGAATCACCGGCATGGCTAATATTTGAATTAGAGCATTTAATCAATATCTTGGAATCAATGGAGTTAAGCACCATAATGATGATCATCGAATCTATCAACAAAAAGATTGGTGATACTATCACTTCCCTTCACAACAGCCTATTAGCAACATCTCTTTCAAAGATTGAGAAAAAAAGGATCAACGGGCTTCCTTATAGAATTTGGAATATTTGCATCGAATTGACAAATGAATTTCTAGAAGGTTACGACTTATATCTCAACGAATTTGGGCTTTTCGCTGTGATCTTAGATGATCTATTAAAGAATTCATATATTGTTGATTTTTCTAGTAATTCTACACTGGCAGTTGCTACTTGTGGTATTAATGAAGGATTAGTTTCATCGTATGTCCAAGATTTCCAGCAAATCAAGAACCAACCTCCAGTTGCAACACAACCAGTACCCCAACCGCCAGCTGTACACATTCGAGAACCTCCTCTACATAACCCTTTCACCACCCTTGCCCAAAACTTACAGCAAATCAAGAATCAGACTGCTACTATACCGCAACCACCCATTGAATACCATCAAGAACCTCTCCTACCTAACCCATATACCACTGTCAATCCAGTTACTATGCCAACAGTTCATCGTTCAGAGCCAAGAGTTCTTATTCCTTCAGCTATTGAATTTGATGATGTGAGTGGTAATCCCAGTCTTGAGACTGAACATGATACAAGCAATGAAGTGGCAAATGATTCACATGCATCTAATTCACATGATGTGTATATTCAACTAACAAGGCCTATTCTTAAGATTGATGATATAACTAGGATGAAATCAAGTGATTCCATTACAGGTTTAAGTAAATTTCGTTTGCTCATTGAGGTCGCTAGCACAATTTATATTGAGGAAGACAAAGGAACATTCTTTGCATTTGAAGCTGTCATTTTCAATGAGAACCCATACAAACCATATAAACCACCATGGCCACCTCCTTTGCTACAACCCGACCTTGAGGACAAGGTCCGTTTTAAGGGGAATGGAGATGTAATGTAATAACCCGTATATTCGGACCATTTAAATTGACAATAATCCCACATGTCAACTTAAATAGTACAAAACACGAATCATTAATTGAGTATATGCATATAAATGAGAATCATCACAGAATCACAGACATATACAATAATAGAATAACGCAGCGGAATTACAACAATGTCATAATAGTAGTTCATGAAGTGACTAAGTAAATACAACAATGTCTCAAGCAAATAGTGAAATAGAAATACATAGATGTCTGATACAATATAAAAATAGAATAGAGGAATACCGATAAAGATAAATGATAGTCTTCAAAGTCTTCAGCTTCTAAGCAGCACATCAACAGAAATCCTCAGACTGACCCGAGCATAAGCATAAACAAACACACGAGTCAGGACATATATTCTTATACAAGATAATATGGTTTAAATTTGAAATAACAATAACCCAAAGATGAATGGAATAACATCTTCGAGGATCCGTTAAACTATCTATCTATATAGTAGTGTACGCTAAGTAGATAATGCCTAATAGTAAAATAAAGTATCAAAATAGTGTTAAGGCGTTACCATTTTCCCATTAACACATTTTATATAAGCATCATAGTCTATACAGCACTGTAAACTCCACCGTAAACTAGTGGGATATCAGGGAGTACTCTATAGGTATAACACAAAACAAATCGTAGTGGTCGCGCATAGGGATACAAGTATGACAAGGCACATGGGGCAATACCCAAGGTAGCGAAACTACCGTTTGCCTGATCCGGACTGGTGAGAACGCATCGTCGCAACGATCGCAACACCGCGATACAACACTCCCAATTCAAGGGTGTGCACCAATCAAAAACAAGTAATGAGTAGTTTACGAAGAAGTGTGTTCGCTCGAGGTAGCTAGCCTCATTGGCCCGGCACGGCTCCTGTTTTAGTCATTTCAAATTCGACACAAGTGTCAAGGTCATCCATTATCGTTCTCTTTCTTCAAATCCAGCAACGTCATCATTCCAACCACTTCATTCTGGATCACACTCCGCGTATAATAGTTATTAAAGTGGTATTCGGTTTAGACAGTGAGTATGTCCCTAACCGATCCCGGTATCTTTAATAACTTCGTAATTATTACACCGATTGGTCATTTAATGAATTTCAAAATCAAATCAATTTCAATTTCACTTAAAATCCGAAGGTTAACAATTCATTTGTCATTCTATATCCATTTCTATATTTTAAGTTTCAAAACTTCCAAATTTCCAATTTCAAAGTTCTATAATTCAACCTCAAATTTTATTTAAAACAATTCAAATATTGATTTAAATTCACATATAGGTTTCATTCACTAATCATTTAAATTAAGTTAATTTAACATAATATTGATTTAAATTCATAGATGGTTTTCGTTCAATTATTATTTAAATTAAGTCAATTTATCATTTTAAAATAATTTTGATTAAATTTCCAATTCATTAAATCATTCACTTAAGTTTACCTACATTATATCCAACTTATAAATAAAATTGAATTCGTCAAATTTAAATTCTTTAAATTACATATTTTATATTAATTTCAATAAATAAAACCCCTTTTTATTTCTTATTAAAGAAATTCAATTTCACTTATTTACTTATCAAATTAAATAATCACAAGTTAAATTCTTCGGTAAACAAGTTCAATTTTTGTTTATTTATTAAATAAATTTCAAAACTTAATTCAAAATTTACTTAAATTTAAACAACACTCTTTTATCAACACTTTGTTAATATTTATTTCAAATTATTAAATATTAACATTTTAAAAAAAATCCAAATTCCAAATCTCATTTAAACCTTTATTATTTTATTCAAACAAAATCTTATTTATTTATTTAAATCGAATTATTCGACCAATCGGGTTTTTATTAAATTCTCTATCCTAAGTCAATTTGTTTATTTGGGTATTATCATTTCAACCCGATTCCATTTCAATTCAAAATCAGAACATAGTAAAGGGAACTTGCAGTGTGATAACTGGGATGGTGTCAAAGTAAATAAACAAGCAATAACAACAATCAATACAATCCAGTAATTAATTTAAATAATCCCGAAATAATCATATTAACTTTCATTATAATTTTATGTAAATAAATATAATCATTTCTAAAATCTACACTATCATTTCATGTAGATTAAAGATTATTACATTATTATTTTATGCGATTCTACACTTGATATCTACTTATCCAATTTGATACTTTATCCAATTACATGACATGAATGTTTGTTTACAATGTTTAAAGTGTCGCTAACTACATTTTTACGTGTCAACTAATTATACATTTCAAAGGTCGTATTATACAGATTTTATTTAATCAAATTCAAACACATATATCAATTTCAAGTGTCAACTACCATACGTCAAATTCAAGTGTGCATTATTTATCACTTCATGCATTAACAAATTTTAACGTCCAACATCAACACCAACAATCAACATATTATCAACCAAACTTGATTATCATCGTATAAGAATATAAGTCGTGAAATTTATTCACCTTTCGTGGTTAGAGAAATGAACGACGAAGCACGAAGAGGCACGAATGGAATTGGTTCAACACAGCTCAACACGAATAATCGAACAACTGCAACCATCGACAAGAAAAGAATGGTATTAATTTCAATATGGTCGTTCATATATATTTATATTTTAAAAAAAATCATATATATGCTCTTACCAAACAACGAAGAAAGAAGAAAAGTTGAGAATTTGGGTGCTACTGCAAAATGGAAACTTCAACTGGTTGCTGCTGTATCAAAAAAAGGAGAACAATCGTTACTAAGCAGTAAATATTTCATGAAAGCAATGCAAGTTTGCTGTTTGTACACAACAAACATTTCACTTTCTTTTTTATATATATAAAACACAGGCTGCTTCTCCTCTTTTCTTTTTTTGAACGCAAGCCTGTATTTTGTGTACACACGCACACGGCATGTACAAGGACGGCCCTGAAGTGGTGGCGGTGGCGAGGCTGGGTAGCAGAGCTGTGGGTGTGTGGCAGTTCCGGTCTGGGTGCTGGAGGGGGTCGCGGCCGGTGGTAGGTGGAAAGGTGGCGCATGGTTCAGGCGAATGGAGGGGTGGAGCTTCGGTCTGGGAGGTGCGACGGCCTGGGGATGGTTGCGCGTGCGCACGGAGGAGGCGGTGGGCTGGGTCGTGTTTCAGGGAAAATGGCGCAGTCGGGAAGGCACATGGCCGAAGTAGGGAAGTGGTAGTGGTGATCGGCGGCTGTAGGGGTGGAGGTGACACGCGCAAGGTCTGGGGTGGTGGAGAGGGAACGGCCGGACGGCGCGGTTCGTGTGCTTGGTCGAGGTGAAGAAAATGGTGGAGTGTCGGTATAGGGGAGGAGTCTGGTGAAGTTTGTTTTACAGTGGACAAGAGAAAGAAAGAAAAATATAAAAGAAGAAGTGAGAGAGGAGAGGAAAGAAGGCAGTGTAATCACCTGTAGCAAATAATTTTCTTTGTGGCAACCGAAAGATGCGTAGATAACAAGGTGTTTATATTCAATGAATATACGAAGGGTCAGGCACCAAAATAAAATTTTTGTGAGTCGCTAGAAATTTCGTACGTTTCCAATGCTGTCCAACAGCTACCAACTACCCTAATGAATGCACATCAGCCGTAGTTTTTATATTCAAATTTAAATGGATACGGGCTGTAAATTTGGCTGCATATTGTAATGACCCGTAAATTTTAATAGTTTTAATAATATATTTAACTGAAATTTTGTGAAATTTTAAACAATAAAATTTGAAATTAAAAATTTATTATTTGGAATACGTCTATTTAAACATAGCAACCGGTAAATTTTCATCTGATAATATTGAAGTTTATTTTCTTGTGAAATTTTTATTTCATTTTAAATCGGTTAATAACAGTTGAATTTAAAAGTGTTCTGAAACCTAAAAGTGTCAACAAGAGAAAATTTATTTAGAACACTCTGAATCAGACTGCGAAATTCGTTTTGCAAATTTCGGACGTTTCTAGCTCTGTTTGGATTTTTCCGTACGGAATAACAACGTATATCAGTGTCCGATATCAGCTTTTGGTCGGATAATCATATCACTGACATCTGTATACCATTTTGATCGTCTCGTCATGTAGACCTCTACGGTATATTCAATTCTGCATTTTAAGTTCGGTTCACAGCGGAATCCGCGAAAAACCGGTAACCGTATTGGCACGGATCCGTGATCTTTTATTTCTTTTGCGTTTCAAGTTTTGAAACGTGCTGTCTAAACAACTAAATAAATTGCTTTAATAATTTGCCAGAATCAATGCGTGAGACCGTTACAATTTCTTTTAATTGTATATGTTCGTTCAAAATTCTCAGCTGACGCTTCCCGGTATGCTAGCGGTCACATTTATTTTGACTGTTCATTTATGCACTCTCTATTTTAATTGCTTGGCCTCGATTTCATTTGGGAAAATATTGTAACGGTATGATACAATAACTTGTATTTATTTATTTTGAAAAAAACTGGTATGTTTCTCTCTGCTAAGAATATTACTGGGATCTCTACTTTTATAATTTCATTCTTTTCTTTTCATCTAGCTCTTGAAACCGGGTATCCCCTTGATCTCGTCCCTCTCCACTCACCGAAAGAAACTCCTCCAGCCACCTTTCTCTTGGCCAACAACCGATAGTTGCTCCTCCGTCTAGTACCCCAAGCAGCCACCTCATCCCCAGCCATTGCCTCATCCCTCTCAAACACCCCAGGCTGCAAGCCTCTACACCTCATCTCCACCGCCACCTTTAACTTCACGTCAGATCTAGTTCTCTTCGTCACCCAACCCGAGACCCTTTTCGGTCATCACCCATCGCCATCTTTACCCATCAGCCCGCCTTCGCGGTGGCAACCCAGGCATGTGCTCCTCCGCAAACCAATCGAAGCTTCCGGCTACTCGTCTCCATCTTGTACGTATATGTATAGAAGAATATATATTTTGGTTTATGTATATATAATTTATCTAGTTGGACGTGTAAGTTTTTATAGGTGCTGTAGAATATTCTGTCAAATTATATATGAGTACAGTAAGTTTATATGACCTGTTGGATTTTAAATATGTAAATTTGTGAAAGCCTTTTTACCTGTTGATGTTTTGAGTCTAGTGAGCTATATATATATTACGTACATAGTCGGTTTATTTGTAAATTTATAGTGCAGAGCTATATTGTATATACATTTTTATGCTATTGTATATTTTAAATAATAATTTTTATATAAAGTATATGTTGTTGTATCGTAAGTTATGAATATAAAGTAAGTCTATATATGGGTTTTGCTGTTGCTATATTTATACGTATATTTTGTATATATATAAAAGCTATTTTATATCATATGAGTACTATATATATAAAAGTGCGTACTGTTTATAGAGGTACAATGTTTAAAAAGGGCTGTAATTTGTTACTGGCTATGTTGTTATATATATTTAATTTATTTTATGTTCAAAGAGTTTCAATTCTGAATGTTGCAGTAAAAGTATGGTTCGCATTTACTTTCCTATTATATATTGTTTTAAAATATATATGTGTGTGTGTGTTTATTTTAAATGTAATTTTCGCACTTACATATATATTGGAAGCACAACCGAGCCTTTTGCAGTATTATATGCATACTATACTATAATATTTTATTTTATATTATATTTCATTTTACTGTACATATATTATAAGATGTGTGACATTTTGGTCTGCATACATTAGTTTATAATAGTTACAGTTATCTACAGATTTTGATTTGTAAATGTGTATGAGTTTAAGTTAGGTGAATATGTTATGCTTATCCACTTATATGTATAAAGACATTTGGCCTGAGTTCGAGTATATATAAAGTTGTTAAATAAAATATATAAAGTTTCAAGTGTGCAGTTATGTACAGGTAATATATATCAGTTTTAATATAAATTTTTATGTTAATTATGAGTTTATAAGTATATATATAAGTGGTTACTTCAAATTTTATGATGTATATATGTTGATTTTAATATATGTGTTTTAATGTAAAACAATGGTTTTGAATTTCATATATGTTTAATTTAGTATATGATTAAATTTAGAATATGATGTTATAGATATATAGTTATATATAAGTTCACTTATATCAATTTTCTTCATCGATCCAGTTCTGATTTATTTCGTCTATTTCTATTTATCAGCTCTATTCGTCAAATTCGTGCCAATCTTGCTTTTCTTTGGAAGTCGTGCTTGGATTTGTAATTCATTTCATTCTCGTTTATCTCTAGCCTCAAAACGTAAGCAATCACTCACGATTAACATTCTTTTATTTATTAAATTTGATTTCAATTGAAACGACAATTGAAATATGCGGTTGTAGTTATTTAAATTGTTGTATATGCTATTATCTGTAACTGTTCACCTGTGGGATATGACACCATATCCTGCTGTTTATATTATATTGTTATTGATGATATATCTATGCCTGTTATATTATTTCTATATCTGTTATCACTCTGCACAAGTTCCCTGTTAGTATAGAAATCACTATGGGTTGAAATGATACATACCCGAACGGATTTTAGAATAGGAGAAAATCATTATGGGTTGAAATGATAAACCCAAACGATTTTCATTTGAATTGAAATTGGGATTACGGGTCGAAATGATATCTACCCGTATATATTTAAATTTTGGATTGAAATGATAAATATCTGTATCACTTAACCATATGATAAATATATATACAGACACCGTTGGTCCATATATATAAATATTCTGAAAATGAATTCTATGGTTTTGGAAAGAAATATATGGTTTTAAAATGTTGAGCCTTAAATTATTATATATAAATGGGAATGATTGATTAAATACATATAATATGGTTGAGTATTTAAATTTATGTTTCAAAATAGATTTCAGTAATAATTTGAATAAGTTAAGGTTGGGAAGATAATTTGAATTTAGTAAAGAATTTTATCTAATTAAACCGATTTAAAACTTATTGAAATTGGGATTTAAGATATGATTTATAACTTGAGTTTGATTTAAATAATTTAATGAATATTTCTTGTTTAAATAAATTTAAGGAAATATTTAGTAAAAATGAAATTTAAGGCTAGTTAAATGATATTGAATTTATTAAGTGAATATTCCCTGATTAAATAATAATAAAGTTAAATCAAGAGCTATATGAAACTGTTAAATTTAACTTTGAAAATGTTGAATATTAAAGCTTTGAAATATATTGAAAATTTAAATGGTCTATTTAGAACTGAATTGAATTGATGAATTGAGCTTTGAATAAAATTTGAATTTGGAATTTGAAGTTGATGTGAAGCAATTTGTGAGACTTGAGGAAATTATAAATACTTTACTTTTAAATTATTTAACCTATATATATATATATACTATTTTGGAAAATAGATATATTTGAAATGAAATGATATTTTGGTTGAAGTATAAATTAATTTGGAATGACCACGGTGTTATAGTGTATATTTCCACCTTGTAGATAGTTCCGCAGATCCGTAGAGGATGGTTATACCAAACATCCTTTAAGTTACTTGTATTTCAGTTGATATTTCACTTGAGTTGGATTTATTGATATAAGAATGTTAATCCTGACTCGAGTGTTTTGTGTTTTGCTTTACGCTCGGGTCAGACCGAGTGATACAGCAATTGAGACTCACCTTTGGAGTTTGGAGCTTCGTTGGGAGATCCAACCATCGATTCAGCTTTCAGCTTTCCAGTTGATTTGTTCAGAGAGGTCATCTATTCGTACTGAAGACTTCACTGTATTCGAGATATTCTGTTGTATTTTATTTGTAACTCTGATGTTTATATAGTAGCTTCATGAACTACTATTTTATCTATTCCGCTGCGTATTATTGTATTACTCTGTGTCTATGATTATGTGATTGATTTATTTACTGTATATGCTGAGTTTTGCCAAATTTTAAATTAACAATCTGATATTTTGAATTATTCAAGTCAGACATGTGTGGATTATTGTCGATTTGAATGGTCCAAAATAGTGGGTCGTTACACATATGCATTTAACCGATCTGTTTGGAACGGTTAAATTTGCACGACGACCTACATCAAACCCCGATTTTTTTACAAATGAATATACCGTTTTGATCAGCGCGATGAGGTGCTTCCAACAGTACATAGATATTGGCGATACGACAGTTTTATTAAGATTCAAAATTTACGCCGATTAAATTGTTCGTTTGAAAAAATAATTTAAATGAAGCAGGCGACGACGGAATTAGACGAAACGAAATGCGACGTCTTGATCGGATAAATTTTTACAACATTACTGTGTAAAAATATTTAGATTCGGAAGATAAAATTTACGCACTTTAAAATGAACTGATATACAATAAAACGTGAACTATATCTACTGCAATATTTTGCGATGAAACTTTTCCTATATCCAAAACTAACTAGACGCATCTCATAAACGAAGTTCGGACGTTAATTGAGAACATATATAAATTTCAAATTTTTATATTAAAATAATAGATTTAAAATTTTAAATTGGGTCGGAAATTCAGGGTCGTTACAATCTCCCCCACTCAAAAATTTTCGTCCCCGAAAAGGAACGAGACGGGAGAAGTAGGAAAGAAACAAGCAGAAAAGTCAAGATAGATTTAAGAAAATTTGAATTATACCTGAAATTAGTAATTCGGGGTTTGAATCCTGAATACTATCCTGAGTTTCCCATGTGCAATCTCGGTCATCTGCACTCCACTGAACTTTGACAAGATTGACCGACTTCCTTCTAAGTTGCTTTGTCTCACGGTCGACTATCCGAAGTGGCTTCCGCTCAATGGTCAAGTCAGGCTCGATAACTAACTCTTCCAATTGAGCAGTGGAAATGGTCATAGATGGATCACGCACAACTTTGCGGAGATGTGAGACGTGGAATACATTGTGCACACTGGCAAACTTTTCTGGTAATGCGATTCTATAGGCCAAAGTTCCTACCCTCTCTGTAATCTCAAACGGACCAACAAATCTGGGGGCAAGCTTTCCTTTTCTTCCAAATCTAATAACATTTTTCAAAGGTGACACATTAAGAAATACTTCGTCTCCAACACTGAATTCGAGATCTCTCCTCCTTCTGTCAGCGTAGCACTTTTGTCTATCTTGTGCCGTCTTAATCTTTCTCCTGATTTCTTCAACTTTCTCGGAAGCTTCCATAATCATTTCTGGACCAAGCACTAATCGGTCTCCAGACTCGATCCAACAAGCTGGTGATTTGCACGGCCGTCTATATAAAGCTTCGAACGGTGCCATACCAATGCTCGCCTGATTTATTAAAGATAATTAAATTCCAATTCAAATATACTTATTCAAATTTGAAATTTGATTTCTTTACCTGATAACTATTATTATAGGTAAATTCAACCAAATGGAGATGGTCTTCCCAGGATCCACCAAAGTCTATAATACAGGCCCGGAGAAGATCTTCCAAAATCTAGTTCACCCTCTTAGTTTGACCATCTGTCCGAGGATGATAAGTTGTGCTCAGATTCAGTTTAGTGCCCAAAGTATCCTGAAATGCCTTCCAGAATTTACTAGTGAAGATAGGATCTCTATCGCATACGATACTAGATGGTACACCATGAAGTTTAACAACTTCTTTCATATATATCTCGGCCAAACTCGAAGCAATACGAGTGGTCTTGACTGGAATAAAATGAGCGGATTTTGTCAGCCTATTGACAATCACCCAAATGCTCTCATTACCCTTTCTGGTCCTTGGTAGCCCATCAATAAAATCCATGGAAATCTGCTCCCACTTCCAACTCGGAATCTCTAGAGGTTGAAGCAATCCTGCCATCTTCCTTTGATCAGCCTTAACTTGTTGACAAGTTGTGCATCTACTAACATAGGTAGAAATATCACGCTTCATCCCACTCCACCAATATAATTTCTTCATATTCTGATACATCTTTGTGACTCCTGGATGAAATGAAAGCGAGAATTGATGGTTTTCTCTCAGCACTTCCTGTCTTAAACCATCAACATTAGGAACACAAATTCGATTGTCGATCCTCAAGACTCCATTACTATCAACTTGTGCACCCATTTTACTATCAACATTTCCGACTCTACCGAGAACTATTTCTTTGATACGATAGAGCAAAGTGTCCTCGTATTGCTTGGCTATGATGCGATCCATAAGGGCTGGGAAGACGACGAGCTAAAATAACATTCCTTCCATAAGATTACAACATACCACTGCTTGGTTTCTGCTCAAAGCATCGGCTACGGCGTTTGCTTTCCTTGGGTGTAGTTAATATCAAGGTCATATGCAGCTAAGAATTCGAGCCATCAGACTTGTCTCTGATTCAAATCCTTTTGTGAGAAAATATATCTCAATGACTTATGGTTTGTGAATAATTCGAATTTTGTCCCCAAAAGATAGTGCCTTCATAGCTTTAGAGCAAATACAACCGCAAGAAGCTCTAAATCGTGAGTTGCGTAATTTGCTTCATGGGTCTTTAACTGACGACCAGCATAGGCAATGACCTTTCCTTTCTGCATTAAAACTGCTCCTAATCAATCACGGAAAGCGTCAGTATAGACGGTCAAACCTTCGCTTCCGTCAATAACTATAAGAACTGGGGCAGAGGTCAACTTTCGCTTCATCTCATTGAAAGCTGATTCACACTTTTCATTCCAATTAAATTTGACATTCTTTCTGATCAGTGCGGTGAGCGGTGCAGTAATACGAGCAAAATTTTCTATAAATCTGCGATAATAGCCGGCCAAGCCCAAGAAGCTACGAATATCTGTAGGAGTTTTGGTAGTCTCCCAATCGTGCAAATTTGAAGGATTCGAGTTTAGACAGAGATAAGATGTTCAGATAGAAATGACAAGTAAGAATAGAACTTACATTGATTACGGCGATCTTAGTTGGATCGACCGAAATCCCATTCTCCGAGACAATATGGCCAAGAAATCGAACTTTATCTCTCCAGAAGTGACATTTCGAGAACTTAGCTTTAAGATGATGATTGCGAAGAGTTTCAAGAACAAAAGACAAATGTGACCTATGCTCTTTCTCATCTTTAGAGAAGACGAGAATATCATCGATGAAAATAAGAACAAACTTGTTAAGAACATCTCGGAAAACTCTATTCATCAAATCGACAAAATAAGATGGAGCATTAGTAAGACCAAACGGCATAACCAGCCATTCAAAGAAACCATTTTCAGTGCGGAATGTTGTTTTAGGAATACTTTCCTCAGCAATTCTGAGTTGGTGAAAGCCGGTAGCCAGATCGAGTTGAGAGAAAACTTTAGCTCCATGGAGCTGGTCGAATAGATCATTAATGCGGGGCATTGGATATCTGTTCTTGTATGTGATCTTGTTTAGCTCTCTATAGTCCACACACATTCTGAGAGAACCATCTTACTTTGTGACGAATACAACTGCAGCTCCCCATTCTGAATGACTTCGCCGTATCAAGCCTTTAGCAAATAAATCTTCAATCTGAGCATTCAATTCTGCCTTCTCTTTAGGAGCCATTCTCCTGGGAGGGAGAACTACTGGTCGAGCACCTAGAATAAGATCAATGTGGAATTCGATTTCCTGTGGAGGTGGTAGAGAATTGACTTCTCCAAACACATCAGGAAAAAGCTGAACAACCGGGGTGGAGCTTAGATCATTCGGATGAAAGTCAAGAGAGAATATAAAACTTCCAGCACACTCCTGAGGCAATTTGCCTTTAATAACTAAAGGTTTACTTGTGTCGTCAATTAGAGAGACGGTTCGAGCTTTGCAAGAGATAACGGCTTCGAACTTCCGTAGCCAATCAACACCTAATAGGATATCAAATGCCTCGAATCCAAGGACATAGAAATCCCAAGTGAAACGATGCATACCATACATAAGCGTGACAAATTTGCATACCCTTTTGAGGTTAGTGGGTCCTCCAATGGGATTTGATACACATAAGAAAGTAGATGCAAGGATGGGTTCCAACCCAAGTTTATTGCACAAATCAATAGATACGAAACTATGTGTTGCTCCAGTATCAAATAGAACTTTAATGGGTAAAGTATGCAACATAAAAGTACTCTGTAATGTACCTTGGGTATCACTAGGAGCAGGTGGGGTAGGTGGAGCACGGGTGGAAGAAGTCATAGCAAATACTCTAGATGTCTTGCCCTTTTGATGCATGGGACAATCCTTCTTGAAATGGCCAGGCTGCAAACAGACATGACAGAGGTTGTTCTTGGTATCCTGAGGTGGAGGAATGGCGACACTGACAGATGTTGGACAACTGTTGGCATAGTGACCCTTCTGGTCGCACTTTAAACAGGTGATGGAGGATAAGTCAATGGGCTTCTTCTGAGAATAGCCAAGCCCGGTAGTCTTCTGCCAGTTCTTCCTTTGCTGCTCGAAATTCGGCTTCCTCTTTCCAGGCTGACTAGAGGATGGCTGAACAACTGGAGCCTTGGTGGCTGATGCACCCTTCGGCTTTCCCTCATATCTAAGTGCATAATCCATCAGCTCGGTGAAAGTGCCATGGACATGGGCTGTGAGGAGATCATAGTACTCTGGACGTGCTCCATAAATGAACTTCTCGTTTTTCAGAAGTGGTGTATCAATCAAGCCAGATCCGAACTTGGAGAGTTCGTTAAACTTCCTTTCATACTCAGAGAAAGTCATGTTACCCTGTTTGAGATCCATAAATGATCGGTAAAGCCAAGCCTTTCTGGCTACTGGCATCCACTGAGCCGAAAAAGAATCCCTATTCACAAGCGAGACAAAGATGAGTCAAGATTCTAAGAGAAAGAAGGAATTATTTGGATAAAATTTTAGTTAGATTTTACCTAAACTGGGCCCAGGTGATGGTTTCCTCGTCAGTACGGGAGGTTACTGACTCCCACCAATCCTGTGCCGCATCCTGTAGCTGCCAAGTGGCCAATTGACGCTTCTGCACGTCAGTAATCTCAAGACCAGCGAAGATCCTTTCCAGGCTCTTCAGCCACTGTTGTGCTCCAATAATGCTCTCGGATCTAGAGAATTTGATGCCGCCAAGCTGGGTGTATTCCTTGCTAAGAGTAGAAAACTTGACTGCTGGAGCTGGGGCACGTGATGCGGGAGCATTTCCTCTACCCCCACCTCTAGCGTTCCTTCCGGTACTCATCCTGGAATACCAAAAGTGATTTAGAATCAAAGATAGGAATTTATAGAACTTAAGGAAATTCTAATCACACGAATTCAATAAGGAGGATGGAATCAAAAGGATATGGATTCTAAATGATTCTCCTCATTCTAGGGTATAGTTACCCTATCTCTAATGAGCTATACAACTCCACAGGCTAAGGTTTTCGGGAACCAAAGCTCTGATACCAACTGTAACAACCCGTATATTCGGACCATTTAAATTGACAATAATCCCACATGTCAACTTAAATAGTACAAAACACGAATCATTAATGGAGTATATGCATATAAATGAGAATCATCACAGACAGATACAATAACAGAATAACGCAGCAGAATTACAACAATGTCATAATAGTAGTTCATGAAGCTACTAAGTAAATACAACAATGTCTCAAGCAAATAGTGAAATAGAAATACATAGATGTCTGATACAATATCAAAATAGAATAGAGCAATACTGATAAAGATAAATGATAGTCTTCAGCTTCCAAGCAGCACAGCAACAGAAATCCTCAGACTGACCCGAGCGTAAGCATAAATAAACACTCGAGTCAGGACATATATTCTTATACAAGATAATATGGTTCAAATTTGAAATAACAATAAAGATGAATGGAATAACATCTTCGAGGATCCGTTAAACTATCTATCTATATAGTAGTGTACGCTAAGTAGATAATGCCTAATAGTAAAATAAAGTATCAAAATTGTGTTAAGGCGTTACTGTTGATTCATGGGTTTTGATTCATGACACAAGCTTCAGAGATCATAAGACGAACTACAAAGAGAATACTATACAAAGGCGACAAAAAGAGAATAAACGTATATTGTGCACTACAAAGGAGACAAGATTACAATCCAGAGATTAGTATGAATATTTTATTATATTGAGTCTTAGAATATTGTTAAAATCATTCCTCAAGTAGTCACACACACATACAAATAGTTATATATCATTTTATACTTAAAACAATGCGATCTATGCACATAACATCAGGTCGGTCGACCAACCAGTAAGCTCGGCTGACCGAACCTGTGTTAGTGCACAAATATACACTGTTTTGTGCATGATTTTAAACTCAGCTGACCGGCCAGAATTTTCAGTCAACCGACCTGGAAATAACGGCTATTTTTCTGAAGAGTTGCGATCGTTCGTGAAGAGGAATCACCTTCAATCCAAGAGATATGGTCACAACTTTTGATTGAAACTCTTCATGAAAGATTGTAACTATTCTACAACTATATAAACATGTTTAATTCACTTCTATAATCACCGATTCTTGTTTATAATTCTGAAATCTAATCTCTATTTATTCCTGCAAATAAAAGCATTCATTCTCATTCAATATCGCTAGAATCCCTGAATTAATTCATATACTTCGATTCTACGCGATTATCCTCCTTCTAAATCTTCAAACACACTATATATTCTTGAGGATTTGATTATAGGAGAATTGCACTATCAAAAGACAACCCGTGTTATTCAGAACACATTCGTCAACAAGTTATTTGTATTAAGTTGAAGTCCTCTTCGGCTTTTGAGGCGGAAAAATTCATGTTCGGCTGCTCAGGTGTCGTATACCTATTCCTTCGGGTTAAGTGAGGGGTTTATTTTAAATCCAGAGGGTATTTTGGGACTGGACGTAGAACGGGAAGTTCGAACCAGTATAAAAATTCCTGGTGTGCTTACTTTAATTTTTATTTTACTGCTATTATCAGTTTCCGCACTTATATACCATATTACACGATCCTTAGTACTGCACGTACACTTACATTTGGTATCAGAGCAAGGAAATCCTATAATCATCACAAAGTTATTTGATATCTATTTCTAGTAATATGGCAACGACTCAAACTAACGATTTTGACACTAACACTAATACTAGTTTCACAGAGGGTCAATCAACTTCACGACCTCCACTTTTTAATGGTATAAATTATAATTATTGGTCAACTAGAATGAGAATCTATATGCAATCTAGTGGATTCGATATTTGGAATGTTATACAAAGAGAGTACACAACTCCTACTGAAGAATACTCAACTTGGAGTAACACACAAAAACTAGATGCTACATCAAATGCAAAGGCTATGAATATTTTATTTTGTGCATTAGATAGAAATGAATTCAATAGAGTTAGCATGTGCACTTCTGGTTATGAAATTTGGAGAACACTTAAGGTAACACATGAAGGAACAAACAAAGTTAAATTAAGCAAAATCTCTATGTTGAAAAATCAATTTGAAAATTTCAAAATGAGGCCAAATGAATCCATAAATGATATGTACTCTAGATTTCAGGATATTTATCATGCTCTACTATCATTAGAACAAAAATTTACTGATTTTGATATTGTCACAAAAATCTTAAATTCTTTAACGGACGAATGGAAAAGAAAAGTCCTAGCCATTGAAGAAGCAAGTGATTTGTCAACATTAAAACAAGAAGAATTGATAGGTAATTTAATGTCCTACGAAGTAAATTTGCAGGCAAAGAGAAATGGAGCACAAGAAAAGAAGAATGTGGCATTTCAAGTAGAAAAAGATGACTCCGACTCAGAGAATGAAGATATGGCAATGATTGCTAAAAATTTCAAGAAGTTTCTGAAATTCAAAAGAAATAAATTCAGGGAAAACAAAAATAATACCAGCAGTAGTAAACCATCATCTTCAGCAATGGAATGTTATGAATGTCACAAGAAAGGTCACATGAAGAAGGATTGTCCAGAACGTAAAAAGAGCAATTTTAAGAAGGACAAAACCAAACGAAGAGCTTTTTCAGTCACTTGGAACGACACAGACTCATCATCCTCATTAGAGAGTGAAAGTGACAATGAAAATGAACAAGCAAATGTGTGCTTCATGGCTTCGTCAGACGATGTAAGTGATCTTAGTTTTGAAGATTTAATTGAAATTAATTCTGAATTAGTAGACTTAGCAAAGCAACTTAAAAAGAAAAATAAAGAATTACAAAGAAAATTAGATAGGACAGTCTTAGAAGTAGATATGCTGAAAGAGGAGAAGAAAATATTAGAAGAAGAACTTGAAATTTCTCAACAATCAAATTCTAACTTATCTTCTCAAATTTCTTCAATATCTGAAGAACTAGTAATTCAGAAAATAAAAATGATGTTTTATTTTTGGAAAATAATAGTTTAAATTCTAAAATTAAAAATTTAGATTTAGAAAAATCTAGTCTAAAAATAAATTTTGATGACATTTCTAAAAATATCTCTAATTTCAATAAAGGAAGAGAGAATATTTCTAAAATACTTGAAAATTCTCAATTTACTAACAATAAATCTGGACTAGGATTTAAAAAACAGAATAATTTTGCTAAAAGTAGGATTAATAATAATATTAAAAAGGATATTAAGAAAACAGTTTGTTCAAACATTAAAACCATTAAGATATGGATTCCAAAATCAAATAATGTTTTGATAAGGAATAAACATATCAAAATGTTCATGGAAACTGTTCATAATAACAAAAACTATGTTTATAAAGGGAATTCTGAACCCGTATGGGTTTGGCTTCCTAAGATCTAACTCTTAGGACCCTAAAAAGAAATGGGTACCAACTTTTTATAAATTTTTGCAGGTACCACATAAAAGGAGAGGAAAATGGATTTTAGATAGCGGTTGCTCAAAACACATGACTGGAAACAAAGAAATGTTGTCAAATATTATCTACTCAAATGGAGGATCGGTCACTTTTGGAGATAACTCTAAAGGATATATCATTGGTAAAGGTGATGTCAGCAGCAACGGTATCACTAATTTACCTCTCATTACTGATGTTTTATTAGTTAAAAATTTAAAACATAATTTATTAAGTATTAGTCAGTTATGTGATAAAGGTTTTAATATAACTTTTTCAGAAAATAAATGTAATATTTCCGATAAAAATCATAACACTATTTTTGAAGGAATAAGAGATAAAAACATTTATATCTTAAATATGAACGTTAATAATGATTCAAATTTGTGTTTAGTAGCTAAGGAAAATGATTCATGTCTTTGGCAAAAAAGATTTTGTCACATCAATTTTAATACCATCAACAAATTAGCTAAAAATAAATTAGTTAAAGGATTACATAACATGAGATTCAAAACTAATATGTTTTGTGATGTATGTAAATTAGGAAAATTAACAAAATCTTCTTTTAAATCTAAAAAGGTGATTTCTACAGAACAACCACTTGAAGTTTTACACATGGATCTTTTTGGTCCAACTCAAGTTCAGTCTATTAATCATAATAGATATGTGTTTGTTATTGTAAATGATTTTTCTAGGTACACTTGGACTTTCTTTTTGAAAAATAAAAGTGATACTTTTGATAATTTTAAAGTTTTTGTTAAAAGAATACAAAATATTAAAAGTTTTAAAATTAAAAATATCAGAAGTGATCATGGAGGAGAATTTGAAAATGAAGTTTTTGAACAATTTTGTAACAAGAAAGGTATTAACCATAACTTTTCATTTCCTAGAACACCACAACAAAATGACGTTGTAAAAAGAAAAAATAGAACATTACAAGAACAACCACTTGAGCTTGAGCTTTTACACATGGATCTTTTTGGTCCAACTCAAGTGCAGTCTATTAATCATAATAGATATGTATTCGTTATTGTAGATGACTTTTCTAGATATACTTGGATTTTCTTCTTAAAAAATAAAAGTGATACTTTTGATAATTTTAAAATTTTTGTTAAAAGAATCCAAAATATTAAAAATCTAAAAATTAAAAATATATGAAGTGATCATGGAGGAGAATTTGAAAATGAAGCTTTTGGACAATTTTGTAACAAGAAAGGTATTAATCATAATTTTTCGTTTCCTAGAACTCCACAACAAAATGGAGCTGTAGAAAGGAAAAATAGAACGTTACAAGAATGTGCAAGAACTTTATTAAATGGAACCACTTTATCAAAACATTTTTGGGCGGAAGCTGTAGCTACTGCTTGTTATGTATTGAATCGTGTTTCCATTCGACTGTTAACTAAAAATGCTCCATATGAACTTCTAAATGGAAGAAAACCAAATATTTCATATCTTAAAGCTTTTGGTTCTAAATGTTTTATTTTGAATAATAAAGATCAGCTAGGCAAATTCGATCCAAAATCCGATGAAGGAATATTCGTAGGATATTCGGAACAAAGTAAAGCTTATCGAATTTTTAATAAAAGAACTCAAATTATTGAAGAAAGCTTACATGTTTCATTTGACGAAAATTATAAAAATATAAAACCAAATATTACTATTGATTCTGATGATGAAACTATTCAGAATAAAAACAGTAATACTAGTGAAAATTTTGATAATAATCATGAATTTACCATTACTCCTAATATAATAAAATCTCCACCTAGAATTTTACAGGATCATCCTGTACAAAATATAACTGGAGAAGTAAATACGAATGTTAAAACCAGACATCAATTAAATCAAGTTGGTCATGTAGCTTTTCTCTCTAACATAGAACCTAAGAATATAAAAGAAGCCTCAACTGATGACTACTGGATTCTTGCCATGCAAGAAGAACTAAATCAATTCGAACGAAACGAAGTTTGGGAACTTGTTCCTAGACCAAGTGATCAATCAGTCATTGGTACTAAATGGGTCTTCAAAAATAAAGCAGATGAACTAGGAAATATAACTAGGAATAAAGCTAGATTAGTTGCACAAGGATATAATCAAGAAGAGGGAATTGACTACGAATAAACGTTTGCTCCAGTCGCCCGACATGAAGCAATACGAATCTTATTGGCGTTTGCTTGTTTTCATAATTTTAAACTTTATCAAATGGATGTTAAAAGTGCATTTTTAAATGGTTACATAAAAGAAAATGTCTTTGTTGAACAACCACCTCTTTTCTATGATGAAAAATTTCCAAATCATGTTTATAAACTCAAAAAGGCTTTATACGGTTTAAAACAAGCACCACGTGCTTGGTATGATCGTCTTAAAAGCTATTTATTAGATTCTGGGTTTGAAATTGGTAAAGTAGATCAAACTCTTTTTATTAAGAAAACTAAGAAAGATATTTTGATAATTCAAATTTATGTTGATGATATTATTTTTGGATCGACAAATGAAAAGTTATGTCAGGAATTTTTGACTATAATGACAAATGAATTTGAAATGTCTCATATGGGAGAATTTTCATATTTTCTTGGATTACAAATTAAATAAGTTGAAAATGGAATTTTTATTAATCAAGAAAAATATTGTTATAATTTAATTAAATAATTTGGTCTGGAAAACACTTCTTCCAAACCAACTCCTATGAGCACAACGATTCATCTCGATAGAGACGAGAAAGGCAAAAGTGTTGATCAAAAACTATATCGTAGTATGATTGGATCTTTATTATATTTAACAGCTAACAGCTAGTCGACCTGATATAATGATGAGTGTTTGTTTATGTGCTAGATTTCAAGCAAATCCCAAAGAATCACATATGCGAGCAGTTAAACGCATTATTCGTTATCTAACTAAAACCAAAGATTTCGAACTATTTTATCCAAAAGAATGTCCTTTCGAATTAGTTTCCTATAGCGACGCTGATTTTGGAGAAAGTCGGACGGATAGAAAAAGTACTAGCAGAACATGTCACTTCATTGGACGTTCCTTAGTCTCTTGGTTCAGTAAGAAACAAAACTGCGTTTCTTTATCGACATGTGAAGCAGAATATATATCTACTGCTTTGGCATGTGCACAAGTCATTTACATGCAACAAACACTTCAGAATTTTAACTGTCATCTTGAAAAATCTATAATTTATGGTGATAATACTAGTGCAATAAATCTTTCTAAAAATCATGTCAATCACTCACGAACAAAACATATAGATATTCGTCATCATTTTCTTCGTGATTGTTTGGAAAAAGGATTTATTAATTTAGAGTTTATTAATACTGAAAATCAGATTGCTGACATTTTTACTAAACCATTAAATGAAAATATTTTTATCAAACTTAGACGAGATTTAGGAATAATGTCTCTAAAAGAGCTATAACTAAAAATATGCAAAATGTTTAAAACAAAATTTTCTTTTACTTGCTTGTTAAATGGTGTATTATAACCACTTGAGCTATAGTTGTTTCTTCTCTCAATCTCCTTTTTACTTTAAATTGTATTTTCAGAAATCTATTTGTAGTTTTAAAATTTGTAATCATCCATTTACAAACTGTTTTGCTATTAATTACTTGTGATGAGAATTAAATAATAATTCTTATCCACTTGTTTTTTTTAGTAAACAAATACTTATATAAACTATGTTTAGTTTTCAAACAAATACTAAGAAAGTTTATATTCAAAATTATTTGAAAATGTCATCCAACAATGATTTTTACAATTCCGAAAACTCTCGTTTATCGTATACATCTGCGGACGATGATTCCAATCGTATTCCTGAAAACGGACCCTATCCTATTTTTCCCTTACCTAATCGTGTCCTTAAATTCTCTCCTTCCCTGGATAAAGACCCCCGACATGGCTGGAAACCATGGGAGAACACTCATACCGGTTATACACCGGAAAAGAAGAAAGGAAAAAATGCTATGGTCATATCTCCTTCAACTAAACAGAAAATAGATGAGATACACCACTATCAACAGCAACAATTGGATCTACAAAAGGAGTTATACTATGAACAAAAAATTACGGCAAGACGTTTGAGCTTTCTAGAACGGATGGCCATAAAAATTTGTTCGTCGAAAAAGGAAGACATTGTTAAACCCACATCTAGACCCTCAACCTCCTCAAATCCTGCTCAATCTCCAGTAGCTCCTACGTGGTCACCTATAGAGAATGTTCCATCTCCAAATTCTAGGGAACGTCGATATTAACAACCGGTGGCTAAGCATTTTTTAATATATATATATATATATATATATGTTGATGATTTTCTATAAGTTGTATTAATATCATGCAAAAATAATAAAATTTCTCTTTGTATAATTTTTTAACAAGAAACAGCAAAACTGGGCAAAACAACAGGGTCGGTCGACCGAAATACAGAGTCGGTCAGCCGAATCCTTCCCGAAAGTTTTATACGTTTCGGTTAAAAAAGTCGGTCAGCCGAAATACTGAGTTGGTCAGCCGAATCCCTTCCCGAAAGTTTCATATGGTTCGGTTAACAAAGTCGGTCAGCCGACCAGGTATTTCGGTCGATCGAACGACTAAAAAACTGTTGCTGCCTCTTTAAATATTTAACCTACCTATTCACTTTTTACAACTTCCTCTTCATTTTAACTTTCCCAATTTTAGATTTTTACCCCAAACTCCATTAAAATTTTCTCAAATTTTATTTTTTTTCCTCAAAATCAATGGCTCCTAGAAAGAAAACTAAAACTACCGCCGCTTCTTCGTCAACTCCAGTGGATTCTCAAATAGCCTCATGGCTTGTGAGTGATAAAGCACTCGAGAGATGGATAAAGCTTCAAGATGCCAAGATCTTCGAGGAATCCTTCGTAAGCTACCCCGATTTCTCTTCTTATGGTATTGAACATGCCGCAATTGAAAGTGGGCTTGACACTTTTCTTGACCATAGAAAGAACAATTTGAAAATTAACCACATTATGATCAAATTATTTCTTGCTAACCTTAACCTTGTTAATCCTCCTAGAAACACTGAAAATTGTGTTTGGACGTCGGTATGTGGTACGGAAATTTTCCTTTCACTAGATAGAATAAATCATACCTTAAATGCTCGACCGGGTGGAATATCATTACATGATGTGGATTGCAATGTAATGAGACGCGACCAAATAAGCCATCTCTTTTTCGAAGATGATGCTATAGATTTAAGACAAACATCATCTCTTCGACCAAAAGCTAGATTTTTTCATCGATTCATGATGAAATCCATTATTCCAAGAGGCGGCTCCTACCACTTAGTGTATCCTGAAAATTTTAAAGCATTATATGCTATATGTTGGAATGTTCGAGTCAATTGGGCACAATTACTTATGGATGAGTTGTTAGTCCTTGATATGATGGTTTTGATGACAACAACCTTAGAATAGATTATAAAATATAAATACTAACATTACAAGTTTAGATATATATGTATTTGCAGGATCTAACCATGCAGGTATCAAGAATGAAGACTGTACAGTATAGAGATTCAAGATACATAGATAGAAGACTCATGAGTATCAAGATTATCAAGAGTTCAAGGTTAAGTCTGTTTTATTAGGAATATTTGTTAAAACTCGTAGAAAAGCACTGGCATCTTAATATCCAATTTATTCGTGGAATGGAATCCACTTCGAGCCCGTTAAAGGGATGGAACCCTAAGTAGGATGGAACCTACGAAAATCTAGTGGGACATTGTTTTGTATCCACTAATTTTAATTCAAATGATTTTACAAAATTATCTTGTTTTCAAAATGATTTCAAAACTTTCCTTTTAAAAGATTCAAAACTCTCTATCCTGATTTTAAATAATTTTAGCCTCAAAACATCTTTAATTTCAAAGTCAAAATACTCCTGTTTTTAAATGTCTTTTCAAATAATATATTTAACTTTTAATATTTATACTTAGATTAAATATAAAATTATAGTTAAATTATGTATTTATTGTTTTTTATATTTACTTATGAATTTCAACTATATTCAAGTATATTTATAAAGTTTTAAATAGTTTTTATATAAGATAAATATTGTTTTTATAGAAATTCAAATTATCATTTTTGGCTGAGGGATGTCGACATGCCCCTAGGTAGTATGTCGAAATAGTGACAGTTGAAGTTCAAATTCAAATTTCAAAAGAAGTGTCTATTCGCCATAATTCTTCATGAATGGTCATGGCTGTTGGTTTTCTATAAATAGGGGTCAATTTCAACGAATTTTCAATCATATTTTTCTGATTTTCACTCCTCTTCATCTTCCACATTTCTTATTACAAAATCATACCATTACTCTGCCGAAATCAACATCGAATCATACTCGATTACTTCTAGTTTGATTCTACATCGCTATCTCTACAAGGTTCTCAGTGCTATTCAGAGTTATAGACTTCTTTGTAATATATTAGCGAGAAAAGGTGTGATTGTAGCCTTTGAAATCAATCAAGCGAGAAAAGGTGTGATTGTAGCCTTGGAAATCAATTGGGTGAACTTGTTGCCCCGGAAATCAAGTATCTCTACCCAGAGGATTGGTATTCTGGAGGGTGTACCTTGTAGCCTTAAAATCGAGGGTTGTAATTGTTGAATTGCTTTTGAAAGGAAATCCATACTTAGTTGTACGGGACTGGATGTAGGGTAACTCCGAACCAGTATAAAATCCGGTGTGTTCTTTCCTTTACTGCTTTTACTTTATATTTGCATCTGTATTTGATTCTGTGTTCATATTTGTGTCTAATTAGTGTATACATTGTTAATAAAGTTAGATAAACTCAAAAAGATTAACAAATTTCTTAAAACACTATTCAACCCCCCTCTAGTGTTCATTCTAGCCTTAAGATCCTTAATCCGCATTTCTCACATTTGGTATCAGAGCCTGGTTTTCAAAAGTTTCATTATCTGAATTTTGAAAATTTTCAAAATGGCTACTAACACTAGTACTGCTATTACCACCAACACTAGTTCATTTGTAGAAGGTCAGTCTACTGCCAGACCACCACTTTTTAATGGCAGTAACTATGCATATTAGGCATGTAGGATGAGAATATATTTACAATCTGTAGGATTAGATACTTGGAATATCACACAAAATGAATATTCTGAACCCACAACTAATTTTGCACAGTGGACCACTGAGCAAAAGACTGTTGCACAAAATAACTCTAAGGCAATGAATATTCTGTTTTGTTCACTTGAAAGAAATGAATTTAATAGAGTGTCAGTTTGTAAGTCTGCATATGAAATCTGGAAAACTTTGCAAGTAACTCACGAAGGAACAAGCAAAGTTAAACAGACCAAAATTTCCATGCTCACAAATTAGTTTCAGTTATTTAAAATGAATACTAATGAGTCTATTTCAGATATGTATAGTCGATTTCAAGATATTGGTCATTCTTTAATATCTTTGGGAAAGGAATTTTCGGAAGAAGATCAAGTCAGAAAAATTTTAAATTCTCTCACTCCAGAATGGGATCAAAAGACACTTGCAATTGAAGAGGCAAATGACATCAGTACTTTAAAGATAGAAGAATTGATTGGAAATATAATGTCGTTTGAAGTTCAAATGATCGGGAGAAGAGAAAGCAAAGCATCTAAAAAGAAATCAATGTCATTCAATGCATTGACCGATGGATCAGACTCAAACAGTGACAATGATGAAGTGATAGTATTTATGACCAGAAATTTTAAGAAATTTCTGAAGTACAGAAAATTGAATAGTTCCAAGAGAAACAACTTTAAGAATTCCGGTAATCAGACTACAGTACCAAACTTTGTCAAATGCTTCAATTGTGACGAACCATGTCATATCAAAAGAGGTTGTCCATATCCAGATAGGCAGAATCCTCCTATGAACAATGAACCAACAAAGAAACGGAAGCATGCATTTACTGCTACTCTAGATGACTCAGACTCGTCCTCAAGTGATGATGATCAGAAGACGGATAACTCAAATTTGTGTTTCACTGCAGTTCACGACTCCGACGAGTTCAAAGAAACGGACTCAGAAAAAGGTACACGTTTACAATATAATTGGTTGAAATTGCTTGCATAGAATTAGTTGCTTGATTGTTTGATTGATTGATTTTGAATTGATATGCTGTTTGAATTTTAAAATTTATTTTCTATTTTTACTATTATTTTATTATTATTATTTTTGACACATTCTGAAATATATTAGAAGTAAAATAATATTTCAGAAATATAGACATTAATAATAATATTTATATATATGTATATTAGATATCTTAGGAAAATCATATCATGAAAATTCATAGGCACATGTCGACATGGCCCCTACCACGATGTCAACATGCCTACCTGAATTTGAATTTCAAATTTTGAATTCAAATGTTTGAATTTCCCTCCACCTTTTCACTTCATTTATCTCTCTGAAAAGATACCTTTTGACCAGAGAATATGTCCTTTGAAAGTCTATTTATCCACTATCTTTTATCATATCTTTTCACTTTCATTTTCAAATTCAAACTCTCTCTTCATATCTTCAAGCACTCTACTCTTTACTCTAATGGCTTCTTCAAGTAAACCCTCAACCATGAGAATTTCCAGAAAAATCAAAGAGCAATTATTCAATGACCCGGAGGCAATTAAATCATACATCAATTATGCTAATTATACCAAAGTCCATCCCGGAAAATTTGCTATTTTTCAAGATTTTTCTTCTTATGAAATTGATTCTCTTTTTGCAAACAATGGTGTTTTAAGTCTTATTGACTCTTCTCAAAACAATTTTGTTTACTATCCTAATCTTGTCAAAATCTTTTATGCTAATCTAAACCGTGCTTTTTATAATGGAAATGAGAATGAGATTTGGAGTAGTGTCAAAGGGACTCAGATTGTTTTGAATTGTGATCACTTGGGTACCATTCTTAATTGCAAAAGAACGGGAATGGATCTTTCTAGTTTTAAAATCGATGAACATGATCGTGAGACATTTCACCATATTTTTGAAGGAGATGAAAACTTTGAATTTAAAAACCGAAACTTTCGTCCTAAAGCAAGAATTTTCAATCTTCTTTTACAACATACTTTGACCCCAAGATCGGGTAATTTTAACAATCCTACTTCAAAAGTGTGCAAAGCACTTTTTGGTATTTTCGGAAATTATGACATCAATTGGGCGCAAGTTATTTTGGATGAACTTCGTCCTAAAAATTTTGAAATGGGAGAAAACACTTTATATCATGGAATTTACCTTACTCGGATTTTTAACTATTTTGGGGTGGATTTCAAAGGTGAAGAATTTGTCTCTAGAAAAGTTTTTAATATCTCAAACATTTCTCTCATGAAAATCCCATATATTTTTCAACCTTATGAGACTCTTACCGAAAAGGAAGAGCGTTTGGCTCATGAAGAAATGGAAGAAGAAGAAGAAGAAGAAAGGGATGAAATGGAAATAGAAGAAGAAGAAGAAGGTGAAACATCCTTAGAAAGTATTGAATATCCTTCCAATCCATCCAACAAAACCCTTCTCAAAAAACAAAAGATAATTGTGGAGAATCAACGGATTTTAAAACGATCCGTTAGTAAGAAGTTGGATAACATGTCTAGAATAAATGTTAGTATATTATAGAAATATATATACATCATTATTCACAAAATAAAATTATCATCAATTTTCACTGAAGTATGTCGACATACCCCCCTTGACCATGTCGACATGTACTGGTCAGAAGTGACTATTGATTTTGAATTTGAAATTTGAATAACTATCAAATGTCTATTCATTTCAAACGAATTTCTACACCTATATATACCTGTGTCTTCCAGAAATCTTCACTGAAATTTATTTCTCATTATCTATATCCTTCATTTCTTTCTCTAATTCAATTATGGCCAATCCTATTCATAATCTATCTGAAAATCTTGAAGAAACACTCAATTCATTCAAGAATATTCTCTCTATCATCCTCCGTAATCAGCGTCACTTAGAATTAAGTCAAATGCAGATGATCAAGGAACAAGAGAGACACTTCGATGCAATTCGATGGATGATCTCCTCCCTGCACAAGGATGATAACGAAGCACATCCTCCTGTTTCTCTATCTGTTGATAATGAAAATTGGGATGCCATCAAACAAGACCTTATCTTTGGAGAAGAAGGATGGGTTGATGTTCCTCGTAACGTTTAATTTTCTTTCTTTGATTGATTTGTTTGAATTAATTTGTTAGATTTGATTTGGTTTGGATTGATACTTTGTGTGGATTGATTTCATTTGGTTTGAAGTTTGCTGTGTGAAACATGTATATATATACATTAAAATGAATATAGTCTTTAGTTAAGTTATTATGCTCATAAGTATCATTATTTCTTAATCTATATATTATATATTCTGTTGTATAGTTTATCAATGCAGGTACTAAAGTCCAAGAGTAAGGGGGAGTAAATTTTTGTTGATGACAAAGGGGGAGAAGTATGAAATAGGGTAGTTAGGCATAGATTAAGGGGGGATTTATTAGTTTTAGGGGGAGTTATTAGGATAGAAGGAATATTTTATAAACAAAGGTTGTCATCATCAAAAAGGGGGAGATTGTTAGTCCTTGATATGATGGTTTTGATGACAACAACCTTAGAATAGATTATAAAATATAAATACTAACATTACAAGTTTAGATATATATGTATTTGCAGGATCTAACCATGCAGGTATCAAGAATGAAGACTGTACAGTATAGAGATTCAAGATACAGAGATAGAAGACTCAAGAGTATCAAGATTATCAAGAGTTCAAGGTTAAGTCTGTTTTTTTAGGAATATTCGTTAAAACTCGTAGAAAAGCACTGGCATCTTAATATCCAATTTATTCGTGGAATGGAATCCACTTCGAGCCCGTTAAAGGGATGGAACCCTAAGTAGGATGGAACCTACGAAAATCTAGTGGGACATTGTTTTGTATCCACTAATTTTAATTCAAATGATTTTACAAAATTATCTTGTTTTCAAAATGATTTCAAAACTTTCGTTTTAAAAGATTCAAAACTCTCTATCCTGATTTTAAATAATTTTAGCCTCAAAACATCTTTAATTTCAAAGTCAAAATACTCCTGTTTTTAAATGTCTTTTCAAATAATATATTTAACTTTTAATATTTATACTTAGATTAAATATAAAATTATAGTTAAATTGGGATACCGACGAGGGTGAGGTGTGATCTTGTTGTTGTTTGTCTTGTTATTATATTATTTCAAGTATTCTGTTTTTATTGTGAACAATATTTCTATTTTATGATGTTTTAAGTAATGGTATCATTACCAATTTATTTGGTTTCGGTATGTAAATTTAATTCTATGGTCCTAAATTTGATACATGTTCCGTACTGTTTTTTACATTTTATGTATCATAAGTATTCCTTTTTGTCGATGACAAAGGGGGAGAAATATATGAAAGCTAACAAGATTTTGCAGAAAAGTCGCCATATATTCAAGGGGAGAATTACAATATATATGTATATACTACTTCGTCACATAAGTATTGTCATTAATCCAAAAGGGGGAGAATGTTGATTCATGGGTTTTGATTCATGACACAAGCTTTAGAGATCATAAGACGAACTACAAAGAGAATACTATACAAAGGCGACAAAAAGAGAATAAACGTATATTGTGCACTACAAAGGAGACAAGATTACAATCCATAGATTAGTATGAATATTTTATTATATTGAGTCTTAGAATATTGTTAAAATCATTCCTCAAGTAGTCACACACACATACAAATAGTTATATATCATTTTATACTTAAAACAATGTGATCTGTGCACACAACATCAGGTCGGTCGACCGACCAGTAAGCTCGGCTGACCGAACCTGTGTTAGTGCACAAATATACACTGTTTTGTGCACGATTTTAAACTCAGCTGACCGGCCAGAATTTTCAGTCAACCGACCTGGAAATAACGGCTATTTTTCTGAAGAGTTGCGATCGTTCGTGAAGAGGAATCACCTTCAATCCAAGAGATATGGTCACAACTTTTGATTGAAACTCTTCATGAAAGATTGTAACTATTCTACAACTATATAAACATGTTTAATTCACTTCTACAATCACCGATTCTTGTTTATAATTCTGAAATCTAATCTCTATTTATTCCTGCAAATAAAAGCATTCATTCTCATTCAATATCGCTAGAATCCCTGAATTAATTCATATACTTCGATTCTACGTGATTATCCTCCTTCTAAATCTTCACACACACTATATATTCTTGAGGATTTGATTATAGGAGAATTGTACTATCAAAAGACAACCCGTGTTATTCAGAACACATTCGTCAACAAGTTATTTGTATTAAGTTGAAGTCCTCTTTGGCTGTTGAGGTGGAAAAATTCCTGTTCGGCTGCTCAGGTGTCGTATACTAATTCCTTCGGGTTAAGTGAGGGGTTTAGTTTAAATCCAGAGGGTAT
The DNA here is from genome assembly GCA_030737815.1 of Allium fistulosum. NCBI lineage: Eukaryota > Viridiplantae > Streptophyta > Magnoliopsida > Asparagales > Amaryllidaceae > Allium > Allium fistulosum. The sequence continues at coordinate 161,495,896 of CM060905.1, forward strand.
TCTGGGACTAGACGTAGAACGGGAAGTTCGAACCAGTATAAAAATTCCTGGTGTGTTTACTTTAATTTTTAGTTTACTGCTATTATCAGTTTCCGCATTTATATACCATATTACACGATCCTTAGTACTGCACGTACACTTACAGTTACCATTTCCCCCCTTAACACATTTTATATAAGCATCATAGTCTATACAGCACTGTAAACTCCACCGTAAACTAGTGGGCTATCAGGGAGTACTTTATAGGTATAACACAAAACAAATCGTAGTGGTCGCGCATAGGGATACAAGTATGACAAGGCACATAAGGCAATACCCAAGGTCGTGAAACTACCGTTTTCCTGATCCGGATTGGTGAGAACGCATCGTCGCAACGATCGCAACACTGCGATACAACACTCCCAATTCAAGGGTGCGCACCAATCAAAAACAAGTAATGAGTAGTTTACGAAGAAGTGTGTTCGCTCGAGGTAGCTAACCTCATTGGCTCGACACAGCTCCTGTTTTAGTCATTTCAAATTTGACACAAGTGTCAAGGTCATCCATTATTGTTCCCTTTCTTCAAATCCAGCAACGTCATCATTCCAACCACTTCATTCTGGATCACACTCCGTGTATAATAGTTATTAAAGTGGTATTCGGTTTAGACAGTGAGTATGTCCCTAACCGATCTCGGTCTCTTTAATAACTTTGTAATTATTACACCAATTGGTCATTTAATAAATTTCAAAATCAATTTCAATTTCACTTAAAATCCGAAGGTCAACAATTCATTTGTCGTTCTATATCCATTTCTATATTTTAAGTTTCAAAACTTCCAAATTTCCAATTTCAAAGTTCTATAATTCAACCTCAAATTTTATTTAAAACAATTCAAATATTGATTTAAATTCACATATAGGTTTCATTCACTAATCATTTAAATTAAGTTAATTTAACATAATATTGATTTAAATTCATAGATGGATTTCGTTCAATAATTATTTAAATTAAGTCAATTTATCATTTTAAAATAATTTCAATTAAATTTCCAATTCATTAAATCATTCACTTAAGTTTACCTACATTATATCCAACTTATAAATAAAATTGAATTCATCAAATTTAAATTCTTTAAATTATAGATTTTATATTAATTTCAATAAATAAAACCCTTTTTTATTTCTTATTAAAGAAATTCAATTTCACTTATTTACTTATCAAATTAAATAATCACAAGTTAAATTCTTCGGTAAACAAGTTCAATTTTTGTTTATTTATTAAATAAATTTCAAAACTTAATTCAAAATTTACTTAAATTTAAACAGCACTCTTTCATCAACACTTTGGTAATATTTATTTCAAATTATTAAATATTAACATTTAAAAAAAATCCAAATTCCAAATCTCATTTAAACCTTTATTATTTTATTCAAACAAAATCTTATTTATTTATTTAAATCGAATTATTCGACCAATCGGATTTTTATTAAATTCTCTATCGTAAGTCAATTTGTTTATTTGGGTATTATCATTTCAACCTGATTCCATTTCAATTCAAAATCAGAACATAGTAAAGGGAACTTGCAGTGTGATAACTAGGATGGTGTCAAAGTAAATAAACAAGCAATACCAACAATCAATACAATCCAGTAATTAATTTAAATAATCCCGAAATAATGATATTAACTTCCATTATAATTTTATGTAAATAAATATAATCATTTCTAAAATCTACACTATCATTTCATGTAGATTAAAAATTATTACATTATTATTTTATGCGGTTCTACACTTGATATCTACTTATCCAATTCCATACTTTATCCAATTACATGACATGAATGTTTGTCTACAATGTTTAAAGTGTCGCTAACTACATTTTTACGTGTCAACTAATTATACATTTCAAAGGTTGTATTATACAGATTTTATTTAATCAAATTCAAACACATATATCAATTTCAAGTGTCAACTACCATACGTCAAATTCAAGTGTGTATTATTTATCACTTCATGCATTAACAAATTTTAACGTCCAACATCAACACCAACAATCAACATATTATCAACCAAACCTGATTATCATCGTATAAGAATATAAGTCGTGAAATTTATTCACCTTTCGTGGTTAGAGAAATGAACGACGAAGCACGAAGAGGCACGCATGGAATTGGTTCAACACAGCTAACACGAACAATCGGACAACTGCAACCATCGACAAGAAAAGAATGGTATTAATTTCAATATGGACGTTCATATATATTTATATTTTTAAAAAAAAATCATATATATGCACTTACCAAACAACGAAGAAAGAAGGAAAGTTGAGAATTTGGGTGTTACTGCAAAATGGAAACTTCAACTGGTTGCTGCTGTATCGAACAAAGGAGAACAATCGTTACTACGCAGTAAATATTTCATGAAGGCAATGCAAGTTTGCTGTTTGTACACAACAAACATTTCACTTTCTTTTTTTTATATATAAAACACATGATGCTTCTCCACTTTCTTTTTTTTGAACGCAAGCCTGTATTTTGTGTACACACGCACACGGCATGTACAAGCACGGCCCTGAAGTGGTGGCGCAGGCGAGGCTGGATAGCGGAGCTGTGGGTGTGTGGCGGTTCCGGTCTGGGTGCTGGAAGGGGTCGCGGCCGGTGGTAGGTGGGAAGGTGGCGCGTGGTTCAGGCGAATGGAGGTGTGGAGCTTCGGTCTGGGAGGTGCGACGGCCTGGGGATGGTTGCGCGTGCGCGCGGAGGAGGCGGTGGGCTGGGTCGTGTTTCAGGGAAAACGGCGTGGTCGGGAAGGCGCACGGCCGAAGTAGGGAAGTGGTGATCGGCGGCTGTAGGGGTGCAGGTGACGCGCACGAGGTCTGGGGTGGTGGAGAGGGAATGGCTGGACGGCGCGGTTCACGTGCTTGGTCGAGGTGAAGAAAATGGTGGAGTATAGGGGAGGAGTCTGGTGAAGTTTGTTTTACAGTGGACAAGAGAAAGAAAGAAAAATATAAAAGAAGAAGTGAGAGAGGAGAGGAAAGAAGGCAGTGTAATCACCTGTAGCAAATAATTTTCTTTGTGGCAACCGAAAGATGCGCAGATAACAAGGTGTTTATATTCAATGAATATATGAAGGGTCAGGCACCAAAATAAAATTTTTGTGAGTCGCTAGAAATTTCGTGTGTTTCCAATGCTGTCCAACAGCTACCAACTACCCTAATGAATGCACATCAGCCATAGTTTTTATATTCAAATTTAAATGGATACGGGCTGTAAATTTGACTGCATATGCATTTAACCGGTCCGTTTGGAACAGTTAAATTTGCGTGACGACCTACGTCGAACCTCGATTTTTTTACAAATGAATATACCATTTTAATCAGCGCGACGAGGCACTTCCAATAGTACACAGGTATTGGCGATACGACAGTTTTATCAAGATTCAAAATTTACGCCGATTAAATTGTTCGTTTGATAAAACAATTTAAATGAAGCAGGCGACGACGGAATTAGACGAAACGAAATGCGACGTCTTGATCGGATAAATTTTTACAACGTTACTGTGTAAAAATATTTAGATTCGGAAGATAAAATTTACGCACTTTAAAATGAACTGATATACAATAAAACGTGAACGAAATCTACTGCAATATTTTGCAACGAAACTTTTCCTATATCCAAAACTAACTAGACGCATCTCATAAACGAAGTTTGGACGTTAATTGAGAACATATATAAATTTCAAATTTTTATATTAAAATAATGGATTTAAAATTTTAAATTGGGTCGGAAATTCAGGGTCGTTACATGTAACAACCCAAAACTTGGTAGCCGTTATTATGGGGAAAGGAGGCTGCTGTTCCTAGGCAGAAAAGGAAGAAGATCGCAATCCAGTCATCGAAGATGGTCAGAGCATCACTGGAGGTGACTGGATGTTGCAGGGAGGTAACATGTGCTTCAATGGGTGAAGACTTGGCGTGAGATGCAAGATATTGGTGTGTGTCAAGGTGTGCACGTGCACATTGATACGGGCCTTCTTTAAGCCTGTTTACTGTTGTATTTGGAGTTATGATCCTCTGTGTTGGGTGTTGGGTGTTGGGTGTTGAGTTGTATGCTTGTAGTGTGGTTGAACCAGAGTGGTTGAGTTAAGTCTGGTTGAATCAAGTTTGAGTGAGTCAAGGTGAGTGAGTGCTTGAAGTTCTATATAAATGCATGTTAAATCATTGTAACGGGTTGTGAGAAATCTGAAGCTATTGAATACATTCCTTTACATTTCATTACAATTCTAATTGTAAGCAGTTCTTACTTCTTCTTAGATCGTAGCAAGTAGGTAATTCTTGTTAGTTGGATCTTAATTTCAGTTTTCAGTTTATATCTAGTTCTTTTTAGCCATTGCAATTTCTATGTAGTTATTTCCTGCACTTACTATTCCATTTCCTTTGTTAATCTTTGCAATTTAGTACATGTTCTTCTATTTGCCATTTATCTTTCTTATTATATCCAATATTAGTTGATAATTTTTGTCTTTTGATTTAAGTTCTAGCCATCTGTAGCTTGCATTTTTCCCTTTTCTTATTCAATCTTGCAATTTTAATACCAGTTCAATAGTTCTGCAAAATAATCTTTGTAATTCTCTTCTTGTTCAAATTCTGTTAAACTGATATTTGATTTACATGTTCATTCTTGTTTTTGTACATGATACATGTAACTGTCTGTGTCCACTTCAATTGCCATATCAATTTGTAAAATCTGATCTTCTTTTCTTCAAATTCTTGCTTCAATATCATTCTTTTGCTCCACTGTTTCACAAGTATCATTCATTTCTATGAATTCTTGCTTTATTTCATTCACCCGCACACTCAAACTTCCACCATATCATCTTCTTATCCACCAAACTGTCACATATCAACACCAGAAAATCACCAGAGCTCCATCATTCCACCATGAATAAAGAAGCAGACCCGCCACGTCCTTCCAATTCTCGACAATAAATAATCTCCAGATCAATCCAATATTGCGAAAAGATTATAGAGTTAATACCTTAGCCAACTTCAACAATACTAGTTTCTGGAAAGAGAAGGCACATCGGAAGAAGAAGGCTAGGCTACTTTTGATCAGTATCTTCCGAAATCAAGGTCTCACCTTAATCCGTATTTTAGTTTCTTTTTAATGCACTTCCAATAGATTATGGATTCAATCTTACTGCAAATCAAATTAATAAATTTTACCATGGATATTCATGTCCTCTACTTGATACCAAGTAAAATTGTGGATATGTTAATTACCACATATGAATATAGTCCCATATCTTCATGTGCTCTAAATGAGCATAATTGAGTAATTTTAGTTCTGTTAAATTAGCAAAATCTGTTATTATTCCTTTCAAATTTGCTTCATAATTTTCGTAAAATGGAGAAAATCAGCAATTGATTATAGGTCAAATTTTGATTCCTAATACGTTCACGCTAATGAGGAACGAAGAAAACAAATTGTAGCAATTTGCTCTAAAGATATTTGAAGTTATATATGTATATTAGATTTCTTAATACATACGTTGCATTTTGATGGCTGGTGCATGCATTTTTATGACCTAGGTAGATAGCTAGGAAAAAAATTAACACCAATTGGGAGATGTAGTGATTATGATTAAGAAAAGTCCACTAAGTATTAATTTTTATTTACAATGGGCAATTCAACTCAAATGTTATTAGGTATAAAAATGTAATTACTGATGTATATGATTCAACCATTTATTTCATGGTTTGTTCTTGACTTTTTGATTTAGCAGATTTTCAGATTAGTGCTGTTTTTTGTTGAACAAGAAAATATTTCGCAAAGTTCATAGTACTTTAGCCTCTTATTGAGCTAAAAGTTATGTTGAACATAATGCACTAAGGAAAAGTGGTTATTTGGATTTTATTATTTAATTAATTTACTTTAATACATCAAATTTTTTAATCATGGGCATACACCAAGGTTTAGTACATGCAAATGCATTAATTAGGAGATGAAGACATTAAAAAAGGATTTAAGTAAGAATAGTATGATGACATTTAGGTCCATTCATTTTACATCTCAGTGGAATTCATTTTTATATTGAGTGGTGAAATTAAAATTTGTATCAAGGAAAATATTCTTTGCAATATAAGGAAAAAAAGATCCATATCTTTTGGCTCAGATTCTAATGTTTTAAACTTCTTTTAAGATGCAATAAATCAAATATTATCCACAAGCTTCTCATAGGTAAGTTGTTGGAGTGGCAAATAACCGATCCTATTTTATCATGTTCTACTCTATTAGGACATTAATAACCCTTCAAAAGTGAATTTATAGTACTTATTTCCTACCATGCATATAATATTTTGGTTCAATCATCAAATTCGAACATGATCTTTGATTTAGAAGACGAACTGAGGTATTTTACATGTATGTTCATGCACATTTATGTATATTTAATTGTATACATTTCTTTCATTAGACAAACACATGCACATATATGTCATCGCACAAACAATGAGCATTTCTAAGTGATCAACCTTTACTTTGATGAGCATCTCAATAAATATCTCATGTTTGTTCTTTGTTTTTTTTCTTTTTCAGTGTTGCAAGTTGCACGAATTTTACCAAACACTTGAAAATTATTCATCACTTTTACCCATTACAAAAACTAGCTGAAACTTCGGATAAAATTATTGTAATGTGTGCTTCTTTGTGTTTCTCAAATTTTTAGGTATTTTATCAATAAATATGTAATCATTTTATTTTGTTAATACTCTACTGCACCTCTACATCATGTGCATATGCACCATTTCAAATCTCGATTATCTCAACCGAGATCTTGCTTAAGCTCTCATTTTTAAACCCGAGCAAGATAAGATTAAGCAAAGCATGACCTTATCATTTTTGTATCATGTTTTACACTCATCTTGTCTAAAATATTAAGATTTGAAGCAAAATTTGATTTTGGTTAATAATCTCATACAAAGTTAATTTTTTTCATTGCATCTTTTATGTGCTTCTTATGTGTGTCCAAAATACAGTCCGCTCTAATGATTTTTTACTAGCTGCTAAATCGATTTTTCTTTACAACGAGTGAGCAAAAACATGACTTTTTATTTTCTATTTTTAATACTTTAAAAGAGAATTTAATATTATCATTTTATATAAATTTTGTACGTCAAAATTTTTATATTTAGATGACAATAATTATATTAAATCTTTAAAATGTCAATTTTAAAGTTACTTTGAGGTAGTCCCGAGATGGATTTTAAAATCTACGATGACGATCTATGATATACATCCTAGATACACTTATCTTATACGAGATACATTCATGTCACTCGAGATCTTGTTCGAGACAGAGAATGTGTATAAAACTCCAGAGAAGACGCGGTCAAAACCAATGATTTAAAACCTCGTGCATACGTGCATGCCATGCATTAGTATTTACGATCAATTCTTAACAAGAACAAACCACTTCCTATTTTTAATCCATTTCAAGTATGTGTAAATTTAAGGTTTTAACTCAAAATAATTAATTACCAATGGCGTCCGAGCGAAATTTTCTGGCATCCGTAATATCTAGCTTTCCTTTCGTCTGAATTCAGTTTGTCCCTACCACGCTTTCTCCTCGATTTTCCCCCTCCGCTCATTCCTCGCTTCTTCGTCGTCTGCCCCTCATGCCGCCGAAAAAGAAATCGTTAGTTGTTTCTGTTTCGCCAGATCTGGGTGAATCCATTACTGGCTCCGTTACTCGCTTCGCCTCGTCAGTTCGTGCTTCTGCAGTCGAGACTTTTTGTGGGACTGCGGCGCCTCCAAGTAGCAACCCTCTGGTCGTTGTCCCTGATTTGGATCTGTCTACTGTTGGTAATCCTCTTTCTGGGCTAATGAACGATTTAAACTCCACTTCAATCGATGCTCCTGTGCTCCCACGCAGTGCCTTAGATCCTAGTAAGCATCCTCTCTCCCCTCTATTAGCCACTGTAACCAGGGCCGCTTGGTCAGTGAATGACGTTGGCTTGGTCGATAATATAATTGGACATAAGTTGGTTTCTACTGTTCAGTCTGTGGAGCATGATGCACATGGTAGTTTGGAACGTGATACTCAGGAAACGGTGCTCATTTCTAATCAGTTTGGTAAAATTAAAGCATGCTCTACTAGTGTTTGCATAAATGCTGAAATACCAAAATCTAGTTCTTCTCCCACTAGCGCTCAAGTAGTTGATACAAGCTCTAGTCCGTTGGCTTCTCCAACTTCGCTTGCTACTAAATGGTTGTCTTTATTCACCAAATTGCCTAAGAATGCGGGTGTTCATTCCCCTCGGTGTTTTGATAATGTTGAGCTTGATGGAATCATGGTTCCGCTGAAGGAAGTTATTGATGCAGGCGTTGATTATTGGAAAGATTATTTGGTCGGTTTTTTCCTTGATTCCAATCCCGCATATCACCTTGTAAAAGCGCGTTGCAATCAGGTTTGGAAGCCGAGGAGGGGTTTGAGTGTTCATTATGATAATGCTATGTTCTACTTCAAATTCTCCAGCTCTGATGAAAGACAGCAAATTTGGAAGCAAACCCTATTTTCATAGAAGGGAAACCGTTCATTATTACAATCTGGAGCCCGTCAGTTGATCGGACCGTTGATCAGATTTTATCTATTCTTGTATGCACACACTTTTCTCACATCTCATCTGTTCTACAGCCTCTCATTGGGCTTAATTGGCTTGTTGGCCTTGTTGGTAAAGTTATTTGTTATGACGCTAACACTGTGGCCAGAAAGAGACTAGTATATGTCAAAGCTCTGATTGAAATAACTCCTGCCAAATCCTTACCTTCGGTGTTAAAAGTCAGACTCGATAAGGGCCATTTTGCTGAGGTCAGAGTCCGTTATAGTTGAAAACCTGAGATTTGTACGTCATGTCAGTCTTTTGGGTATCTTGCGGATGCGTGTTCTAGTTCGGCATCGTATGTCCATGTTCCACTTGCTGATCGGATTCCTCTTCCCCGTTCTTCAGTCCGAAAATGGGTTCCAAAGGTTGTGCCACCTACATCTGATCCGATTACCACCTCCCCTGTTGTTGTGGGACCTATTGATGATGCTCCTGTCACTCCTTCCTCTCCCAGTTTGTCTCTTACCCTGATTGAGGCTGACATTACATCTTTGACCGATTCTATTATTTGGAACCTGAACGAGCGGGTCTGGTTACATGTTCCTTCTGATATGAGGTACTCTCCTGAGACTGACACTTTTTATGCCTTTATCAGCGATATTGAGGGAGAGAGTCGTAGTCTTACATATCACATTGAGGGTGAGGATCTATCTCTTACTAGGATTGGTAAGATTGGTGAGGCGAACAAAAGTTATTTTTATGATGTCAGCTGGGATAGAAAATTTATTTACTCTCCGTATTCTGTGGGCTATGATCCGTTACTGGCTACACTTTTCTCTGGTTTCTCTCATGTGTTTGGATCTGCGTCGATTGATTGTCGGGCCAGCTCCTCCTCTTCTGAGGGTGCTTAGTCATGTTTGTTTAGTAGTTTAGACACTTTTGTCTAGCTCCCGTGCTTTTATTTTTTTCCTGGTTTAGTCTCTAAACCCTAGTAGTTGTTCTGTGCTTGTACAGAACATCTGTTTTTCTATTTTTATATAGTGTCACGGTCCACTTTAAAGCCGACTAGCTTTGCTAAAAAGTATGTGTTTTAGAATGGTCATGATCCTCGATGAGGTGATTTTCGACATCTTGATTTTGATTTATATTATTCAAAGTTATTCAGAATAAACAGATGTTGATTTGTTTTTCAATTCAGGTTGATGGTGATTTTTAGTTGGGCGTATTGGTGTTTATGATTGTGCTAAATGAAAGTTTAGATGAATAAAACCATGTTCTTTGTATGTCACTAAACTTATTACATTATTGTAAAAATCCATATATAATTTTATGAAAATTTAATATTGTTTTGTATCAGCAGATTTTCAGCATGGGTTCAAACTTTTGGAATGCTAGTAGGACAGATGTTCTGTTTTTCAAGGTATAAATCTCTAAACTTTTGTATCTTTTTTACAGAAGGTTTATCGTTTAGTGAATTTGCAGTATCAAATGCAAGATTTTCTTCTTATTTCGATCATTATTTTCTTGGCCAATGAAATGAACAAACAAAAAACAAGGGCCAATAATACACTCAACTCTATAACTAACCATTGTTGACGACTTTCTAGATCACTTCTATCTTTTCTATTTTTGGATGAATTGAATTTCAAACACCACATGCTTGAAAATGTGTGTAGTAATATAATGTTCCAAATGGGGAGCTAGAAAATTATAAGATTAATTGGTCTACAAAGATAAAATAATATTTCAATTTTGCCTCTTTGGATCAGTGTACCAACATTATAGTGCTTTTCAACCAATTATTTACTGTATGCAGTTTTCTTACAAATACATCAAAATATAGCTCTGTCTATATTGGGTTTACTTTTAGGTTTCATACACCAGCAGCCCACATATACACCAAGTTCCTACAAACCCGAAATATGGCAATTTATAAATCACTTTTTTTTCTTCTCTTATATCAGATTAAGACATGAACTAGTACTATAATTATTCTAGTAGCAATAAAAAGTTTAAAATCCAAATAATCAAAGTAAAATAAAGCCTTAGTGTTATGCTTTATGTGTTAATCTTAATCGGCTAAGTCAAACATGAACTAAAATAATATGTTTGTTGAGGCCAGAACTGAACTCGGTATGATATTTAGCTTATTGAATCCTACATCACTTATATTTATGCAGATAGTTTGTTAAGATTGAAACTAAATTCTTTTATACTTATTCTTTTATTGTACAGACTTTATATCTTCAGCAATGATTCATAAAATACCAACATCTTCAGTAATGCTTATCCTTTGGCATTTGGATCTTGCTACGGTGCTCATGTTCTAATGTGCTTCCCTTGCTAAGAAATTCAATGTTTAACGATAGATTTCTTTACCACTTTGTTATAACCTACTCAAAGATAACAAGAAGTTTTCTCTGTCTGTTTATTTTTGCATAATACACTGGTTATGCCCTTTTAATAAGGCTGTTTGATGCATTCAATAATTGAAGATGTTATATGTTCTTGTATTAATATAATACTTCAATATTTGGATATTACCTTATATATTTATTATTCAAATTTATGTTCAGTGTCATGTTGATAGTCTATTTGTTAAAATATTATATTACCGCATAGTTACATTTTGTTCCATAGTCTATTTATGAAACTGAGTTTTTATTTTGGTACTAAATGTGTATGCAGCAATTGAATTTATAGGGGCTTTTTTAAGTGCCTTTAGTGCTTTAATTTAAATGAACAAATCCAACGTGGCACAAGCACTAATAGAGGCCTTTTTAGCAACAAATATGCCTCTATATACTATTAGAGGCTTGATTTTCAGAGGCCTATCTTCTTCTGCCTCTCATTCTTTTAGAGGCGTTACTATCTAATTATTTGCCTCTATCACTTATAACAGAGGTGTTTGTTAATAATCTTATTTTTGGTAGTTTGTTACCCTTGATGTCATTTAACACGATGGTTAACGCCTTATAGAAACATTGAGGTAGGAAAGGCAAAATGTGGTGTGTTAATAGAATTGACCAACCAAATATTTACAGTTCTATTTGGGTTGTTATGGTAATGTTAACTGTTACTGTTTGCACAAAAAATGGACAAACACCTCAAAGTCGTATGATTTAGTAGATCTTATGTTGTTCTTAGTGATTTTGGAGATTTATGCAAATATATGAAAAGCAGGGGCTAAACTGTAAAAAAGACACGCAGATTTATAGTGGTTCAGCCAGAATGTGCCTACGTCCACTTTATATGTTATTTCTCTTCTCTCGTTTTGATTACAAGTACAAAGCTTTGATACAAGTAAAAGAAAGTTATTTGAAAGTTCTCTCCGTGTTTGAGCTCTCAAACTTGTCCCCATTGTTGTACCCCTGCCCCTCTTTTTATAGAGTGAGGCTGGGGGTAGGGGTCTAGGATGTGTATAGTTGCTGATGGGCCTGGGCTGACGTGATCTGGCCTGGTACGTCTTGGTTCGGCATCGCTTGGTTCGGAGATGGTTGGAGTGTAGAGTGGACCGGTTGTAGGTGATTCGGTGCTATGTGGTAGTACCTTGGTCCGGTTTGGGGTTGGTCCGGTAGGAGCTTGAGAAGGTTGTTTGGTAGGAACATGAGAAGTGCAGTTTGGACCGGTAGTTGCTTGGACCGGTGGTGGGATGGTGAGGTTGGTCCGGTGTGGTATGTTGAGTAAGGTGCTTGGTTCGGTGGTGAGTGAGCAGCTTGGTCCGGTGGTGAGTGAGCAGCTTGGTCCGGTGGTGAGTGAGCAGCTTGGTCCGGTGGTGAGTGAGCAGCTTGGTCCGGTGGTGAGTGAGCAGCTTGGTTCGGCGAAGCTTGGAGGTGGGTTGGTTCGGCGAAGCCTGGAGATGGTTGGTTCGGCGAAGCTTGGACCGGTGGTGAGAATTCACCCAACATTTGCCCCCCAAAGTGGGGTATATGCTGGCATATGGCCTACTTTGTTTCCTTCCATTCGATCGCTTAGTGCCGATCCAACTGGTCCGGCATCCTATATTTGCCTATAAGTAGGGGCTGTATACTTTCATTATTCCCTTCCAACCCAAGACAACCGAACCAGACATTCATACCGAATCGAAAGAGGTGATACAGCCTTCTCTCGCCGAATAGCCCTTTTAGACAACCGAACGAATCCGGGTATTTCGAGTGCCGAATGAACTATCGTCCTTGGATTACCGGATGAGTTCGTGGATCCTGAGTACCGAACTAGCATTCTCATTTGGATCACCGAATGAACCCTATAGGGGAATGCCGAATGAACCTCGAGACTCCAAATACCGAATGAGTATTCTCATTTGGATCACCGAATGAACCCTATACGGGGAATGCCGAATGAACCTTGAGACTCTGAATACCGAATGAAATTTAACCTTCACCTTACCGAATGACAATAGGAATTTGAGCATTTTGATTTTATGAGTGAAATTCCAGACTGCACACACTCGCTCCTTTACTTCCTTTATTCTAACGACGCACTTCTTTGTGTTTGCAGATAAATGTCTCGAAAAGCATAAACTCGATCGGATAAAAAGAAGTCCCAGGGCGAAGGAGGATCTTCCGCAGTGCCCCCTGCTCAGCCAGGACTGGAACGTCACGGAACTGCCCCGAGATCACTGGTGGACGGGTACGGCCCTCAGGAGCTTCTGAACTCCCCGCCCGATTGCTTTCCCAGCTCCCTCAAGGAGGAGCAGCTTGATGTCATCTCCCGTTCTTTAGGAATCGATAGAACGCGCATGCAGTTGCCAGGGAGAGAAGTTATGCCATACGACCCTCCCGAAGGGTACTTTGCCTATAGCAGATACCACTGTATGTGTGGTGCCATCCCGCCTCTTAATGCTTGGGTAGCCAGCTTCCTTACATATCTAAAGGTGGCCTCATTCCAGCTTCAACCCAACTCCTATGCTATACTGGTGAGCCTCTTCGTCATCTTCCAGAGGAAGTATGGGCGTGCTCCTTCCAACCGGGAGATCCGGTACTTATATAATCTGAGGGGCTATAAGAAGGGGTCCCCATATATCAGCTTGGAGTCAGCTGTAACCTTCAAGCCGGTCTTAGATCTGTATTCTAAGTTCAGCATGTTCAAGAAGGAGTGGTTCTTCGTCAGGGACGACTCTGTTTCTATTCGGCGTTTCACCTCTGGATGTAAGTCGATGCTTTATTTATAATTTCCATTCGGGTTGCGATGCTTCTTCTCATACGTTTCCATTTTTGCTAGCGACAGGTGGCTTTGCGGTTGCGGAGACTGATCGCCTGGTTCAGACAGCGGCTGAGATAGAAGCTATCCCCGGGAGAGATAGATCAGCTGCCTACCTGATCAGAAATGCGACCCTTCTGGAGTATAACTTGATCCTCCCACAGCAGTCAGTAGTCAAGCTGAGGGAAACGGCGGAGGAGAGGGCGGCTGCTCAGGCTAAGGGAGGTGTCACGGTAGAGAGTGGCAAGAGGAAACCTTTCACGAAACCTCCAGCTGTCGGAGGTAAGAAACTTAAGAAGTCGGACGGTCCTTCCCCCAGCAATTGTCCACTTACCCAGGGGGAGGAAGACGTAGAGGAGGAAAGAGGTGAGGGTGGAGATGGTCGGGAAGGTGATGATGGTGGCGATAACATCGGGGCCTTGCTTCCTAGGCAGGCATGTGAGATTCAGGAGTGGACGGATGATGCATTTCGTCAGGCTTTTGAGGGGCTGGACGGAGAAACGGCTTTGGTAGAGAAATCCGGGGAAGCCGACAAGGCCGGGACCGGTGCAAGCGAATCTTCTCAGACTACTCCAGCCAAGGTGGCTCTGACGACTCAAGGTGAACTTTTGACTCCTGCAGGCTCCATTTATGATAGGGACTTAGGAATATTTTATGATCCGCTCCCGTCCTGGAATGAAATCCAGGACTCATTGCAGTATCCTACTACTCCCCAGGGTTTGTATAACAGATGTGTTTCCTTTCTTCTTTTAACTTTTTAATTTACCGCGTTTCTTGAATTATGGATCAATGTAAGCTTGTGACACTTGTTCTTTATATCAGGAGCAGGTAAAACGGCCAAGGCCTCAGATCTTCGGCACAGGCTTGAACAATACAAGCTCTCCAAAGCTTCTGCCAAGCCGAAGACTCCGACCCACCATTCCGGGGATGTAGTCGACTACCGTCCTCTTCTCGGGGTTATTGAAGAGGGTATTCAGAAGAGAAAGAGGAGTCATCCCTTATCCGAACCTTCACTCGATCCCCAGCCCCCAATTCAGCCCCTTCATGATATCACAGAGGAGGATACTGAGTTCGCACTCTCTCCGCACCTGTCTAAAAATCCTACCATTACGCAGATTGATCGTCCTGGTTTGGCTCGTAATCCATTTGCGGGTCACCCTGATCTGGATCCAGGTTCTAATGATATTACCTTTGACGAGGTTACCGGTGAGCACCTTCTTCCCCGCAATCCCTTGGTACGGGTGCTTGATGAGGCTAAGTCCTTAGATCTCGATTTACTTACTACTCGGGTAATTACCATGGGAGACGAGGCCAAGGCTAATATTGATCGGGTGGCGGAGGAGACTAGGAAGCTGATGGGGCATCATGCCCGGCTGGTTAAGGCTGGAGAGGAGATTGGGAGTGCCAACATCCGACTACGATTGATGGTTTCGGATCAGGCCAAACAGCTTGCTGATCAGGCCCTTCAGATTTCTCAGCATGAGGCTGCCTCCGGGCGGTTGAGGAAGACTATGGAGGAGGCTAGTAAGGCGGAATTGCGGAAGATGGAGGCTGCTTGCAAGGAGCAGATAAATATGGCCATCTCGACAGTGGACGAGGTTCGGAGGGTGGATCTTGAGCAGGTAGAGGAGCTGTCGGGGAAGCTTGAAGCCGCAGAGCTTACTCAGGTCAGGCTAAAGGAGGAGATGGAGGTGATGAGGAGGTCCCTTCAGGCTGACTGCTCGCGATACCGACTGGAAAGGGATGCTGCCATTGCAAGGCTATCGGTTTCTGAGGCACGTATGAGGGAGTTTGAGGAAAATGAGGGGATGATAGACGATATGCTGCAAGACATGTACTTTCGCACTTGGAAGCAGGGCAGCTTATCTTGGATGGATGACTACCCCCGGGTTATGGCTAGGATTTACCTCAGGGCTCTAGAGGAGGCCAAGGCTGAGGCTGATAAGGAGGGTGGAGCGGCTTTTAGGATGGATGTGGTCACCGCTCAGTATACCAAGGAGGAGAAGACAGCGATGAAAGAGGGGATGCGGTTGTTCGCTGTTGAGGAGGCAGGTGTGGAAGTAGGGGATGATGACCAAGACGATCAAGGGGAAGTTGCTGGTAATCTCTACTTCATTAGTTTCTTCTTTTGTTAAATCTGTTGCTTATCACTAATGATTTCTTTTTCTGACCGGACAGGTGGGCAACAGGACAAGGACAAGACTCCAACGCAGCCGGCTCCTTGATTAGACCTGGAGAATTCTTTTTGTGGATTTGACATGGCAGTATATGTTAGTCTTAAAACAGTAGAGTAACTTTTAGGTTGTAATTCTTGCTACTTGTAATAAATAGCTCTATTCTTGATGTGCAATCCTTTAACTTAAGCTGATCTTGTCGTCTTTTGAATGTTTTTGCTATTTTGACATGTTGCCTAAGAAATATAGCTATGCATATTCTTGTAATTAAATTGTTTTTGGTGTCAGGTTTTTTTTTAAAACATAATTTCATGACTTGTAGTGTTAGTGTGAGGTGTGAACAAATTATAGGCATATATGAAAGAAGGAAATACCGCCCCTTATATTTTGCTTGTAGATGGCAACTTTGAATATCCTGTGTGACCGAATAAGGGATGCGGTCCAGTATTTTGCTGTGAGTATCCGCTTCTATTAGTGAGTGTCTCCTGTTTTGTGTCCTGCACTTCAGGGATTGTTATAGAGGATAGGAGAAAAGTTTCTTAAGTAAAATTGAAATATGTGAAATAGTAAAACTTCCAATCACGGAAGGCCTTCGATGTGCTTAAGTTCGTGGCAAACGGGCTTTGTAGTCACTTTCCCTAGCTGTGGGTCTTGGAGACATTTGTCACCCATCTTACGCCTCCGCGGGGAGTTAATTCTTTTTTACCACAGCCGTACTTAAGACACATCGGAGCCAAGATCGCGCACAGTAACTACCCGGGCCATTATGGCCCGTAATCGTGGGTATTATTCGATTTACTGTGGCCGGCTAGCGTGGGTGCTGATCGTCAACCGTGAACTGCCCCTGGCTGGCCACACCTTATGTTGGGGCTTATAATCGGTTCACAGTTGCCGGCGAGCCGAACGCCGTAATGAGCTGCCTCGGCTATAGTCGGCCTTCTCGGTGGCTTATAATCGGCTCATTACAGTTGGCTTTAAGGGCCATCGCGAGCAATGAGTTAACCCGCAGCAGAGGGATGCTGGAGTGAAAGTGTCTCATTGGCGAGGGCATAGATTCGCATAGTACCTGTTAGGTCTTGTCCAGATGAAGTTGTGCTGTGGAGTGCCTCGAATTGAAATGATGTATGCACAGGATTTTGTCCAACAGAAAAGGATAAAGTTAACAAGCAGCCAAGATATAAAGGAACAAGTTAAAAAAAAGACTAAGGTTTTTTAAAGTGGTTCGGCACGAAAATGCCTACGTCCACTGATTCTCTTTGTTAATTCACTTCATATGGGCAATACAAGTTAAGAAAAGTATCGACGGAGGTGTTGGATGTTCCATGCCCTCTGGAACACCTCTTCGTCCACTGTTGACAAAATATAAGCTCCGTTGTGGAGATCTTTATGGATTACATATGGTCCATCCCAGATTGGGTCTAGTGCTCCGGGGCGAGGGAAGATTCGCTTGAGGACAAGATCCCTTTCTTGTAAGGTACGATGCTTGACTTTGGAGTTGTATTGTGCCGCCACTTTCTGTTTGTGGGCTGCTGCTTTAAGGATTGCATCATTTCTTCTCTCCTCAACTAGATCCAAAGACATGTGAAGGAGTTCTTCGTTCTCTTCTGGGTATAGTGGATCCTACGGTGGGAAGGCACAAAGGTTTCAACTGGGAGCATAGCCTCCGATCCGTATGCCAAAGAGAAAGGAGTGTGCCCCGTCGATGTTCTGAAAGATGTGCGATATGCCCATAATGCCGTAGGGAGTTCATCCACCCAAGCGCCCTTTGACTTTTCGAGCTTCTTTTTTATTAGAGTTTTTAGAATTTTGTTGACTACTTCGACTTGTCCGTTTGCCTGGGGATACGCAACGGATGAGAAGCTTTTGTGAATTCCGTGTTCTTGGCACCAGTTGGCGAATTCCTCGCTGTCAAATTGAAGTCCATTGTCTGATATGATTTTGAGTGGGACTCCGTACCTGCACAGAACATTTTTGATCAAGAAGTTGATAACTTTTGTTGAAGATACTTTATTCAAAGGTTCTGCTTCCGCCCATTTGGTGAAATAGTCGACTGCCACTATAGCATATTTGGCCCCGCCTCGGCCCATTGGCAGTTCGCCGATTAAGTCGATTCCCCATATTGCGAAGGGCCAAGGGCTGGTCATTTGAGTAATTTCAGTTGTTGGTAGCCGCGGAATCTTAGCAAACTTCTGTCATCTGTCACACTTTTTGACGAAATCTAAGGCGTCCTTGCTTAAGGTAGGCCAGAAATATCCATATCGGAGTGTCTTCTTTGCTAAAGTTTGCCCTCCGGTGTGATCTCCGCAGCTTCCCTGATGGATGTTAGATAAGATTTCCTTGGCTTCCCTCCCAGCGACACACCTTAATAACGGGTTAGAGAATCCGCGCCGATAGAGGACGTCTTCTTGAATTGTGTAGCGGGATGCTTTCCTCAAGATTTTCTTGACTTCGTTACGCCCGTTGGGTAGCGTGCCGCTTTGTAGGTAGTCTTGGATGGGAGTCATCCAAGTTGCTTCTTCAGTTGTAGCTATCAGATTCACTTGCTCAAAACTTGGGGCTAGTTGCTTCGAGATGGTTACTGCCCCGAAGATGGCGATGTCTCTCACACTTACTTGCTTTGCCAATTCGTCGGCCTCTTGGTTATCTTCCCGAGGGATGTGTTTGACTAGGTAGTGGTCCAATCGGCTGAGAAGTAACTTGGTCTTCTTTAGATATGCTATGAGTCGTTCTTCTCGAGCTTGGAATTCTCCTAGTATCTGGTTAACAATAAGTTGAGAATCGCTATGAAGACACAAAGAATTGGCTCCGATTTCTATGGCAAGTTCTAATCCAGCTATCACCACTTCATATTCTGCATCGTTGTTGGTGGCAGCGAACTCCAACCTTATAGCATAGTGCAGCTTATTCCCCCTGGGAGTGATTATTACCACACCTGCCCCCGAGCCTTGTTCGTTCGATGCGCCATCCACAAAGAGATTCCACTTGATGTCTTTTGCTATTTCCAATTGCTCCTTATCTTCGTTGGTAATGAATTCTGCAATGAAATCAGCCATGGCTTGTCCCTTGATGGCGGTGCGAGGGTGATAGGTGCTATCATACTGACTTAGTTCAATGCACCATTTAAGTAGTCGCCCAGAAGTGTCGGGACGATGGAGTACCTGCCTCAGTGGTTGATCGATCAGAACTTTGATGGAATGGGACTGGAAGTAGTGACGCAATTTCCGTGATGTGATTAGTAAACAGTATGCTAGCTTCTCGAGTTTAGGATATCTGACTTCTGCCCCAGTAAACCTCTTGCTGACGAAGTAAACTGGCCGCTGCATGCGGTTGTCTTCCCTTACCAAGGCAGCGCTTAGGGCGTGAGATGACACAGCAAGGTATAGGTATAATTCTTCGCCTTCGCTTGGAGTCGAGAGTAACGGTGGTTTCTGGAGGTGTTCGATTAAGTTAAGGAAAGCGGTTAAGCATTCGTCAGTCCATTCGAACTTTCCTTTGTCTTTCTTTAGAACTTCGAAAAAGGGAACGCACTTGTCTGTTGCCTTGGAGATGAATCGGCTTAGGGCGGCCACTTTTCCATTCAAACTTTGCATTTCCTTCCGAGTGGAAGGTATCTTGATATCCCTTAGCGCTCGGACTTGTTCAGGGTTTGCTTCAATCCCTCTGGCATGTACGATGAATCCTAAGAACTTTCTTGATGACACTCCAAAGGAGCACTTTAGTGGATTCAACTTCATTCCATATTGTCGAAGTACCTGGAACATCTCGCCTAGGTGGCTTACGTGATCTTTGGCTTTCCTTGACTTTACCAGCATGTCATCCACATATACTTCCATAGTTTGTCCTATTAGCCCTGCAAACATCTTGTTGACGAGGCGCTGGTAGGTGGCTCCTGCATTTTTAAGTCCGAAAGACATTACCTTATAGCAGTATAAACCCCGGTCGGTGATGAAACTAGTGTGGTCTTGGTCGGGAGCATGCATAGGAATTTGGTTATATCCTGAGTATGCGTCCATAAAAGATAGGAGCTCGTGCCCGGCTGTGCTGTCTACAAGTTGGTCGATTCGGGGAAGTGGGAAGCAATCCTTTGGGCAGGCGTCGTTTAGGTTGGAAAAATCAATGCAGGTTCGCCACTTCCCATTAGCCTTCTTTACCAGTACCGGGTTGGCGATCCATTCCGGGTAGATAGCTTCTCGTATGAAGTCATTGGCGAGTAGATTCTTTACTTCTTCATCGAGGGCTGCTGATCGTTCTGCCCCCATACTTCTCTTTCTTTGTTTTACGGGCGCCTTGGTAGGATCAATGTTTAATACGTGGCATGCTATGTCGGGGGAGATTCCGGTCATGTCAGCGTGTGACCATGCGAATACATCCAAGTTATGGCGGAGAAAATCGATGAGTTGTTCCTTCAATTCGGCTTTTAGTTGGGACCCAATTTTCAATAGTCTACTTGAGTCGTGCTTGTCTCCAGATATAAACTCCATAGCCTCTGCAGGCTCGGCGGTGGCCTCCTCCTCTTTGTCCCTAGGGTCTAATTCATTGAAAGGGTCGCTGGTATATCTAAGAGGAGGGGCTTTCTTTAGTTGCTATGCTTCTAGACTTTTCGTGCAGAGGGCAATCTCTACACCCTTCCCTTTATCCTTCCTGTGGTTGTTGCGAAGTTCAGTCACATAGCAGTCTCGAGCAATGTCCTGGTCTCCTTCTACTTCCCAAATTCCATTGTCCGTTGGAAACTTCATCTTTAGACACCATGGGGCTAGGACAATTTGGAAGTCAGACAAGGCTGGTCTTACTAAGAAGGCGTTGTAGGCCGAATGGTTTTCTATTAGCACGAACGTCTGCTTCCGTACAATGGAGCGGGGATGGCTTCCAATCTCAACAAAGAGGTCCAGTTGCCCGAGGGGCATCTTAGCATCCCCAGTGAAACCGTGTAGTGGTTTATCGCAGGGAGATACATCCTTCATTGATAGCTTCATTTTGTCGAATGCGTGTTTGAACAGGATGTTTACTGAGCTTTCAGTGTCTACCAGGATTCGGTAAACTTCGGCGGGACCGAGTCGGGCAGAGATGACCATGGGATCCATGTGAGGGTACTGCCTTCCTTCTAGGTCACGCTTACCGAACGTGATGTCATTACTTTCTTTCCGCTTCGGGTGGCGCTCTTCTATAACCGAATTGACACAGTCTTTATTGTCTCTAAGCGACTTTCCATACCTTTCCATCTCTTTCCAGCTTCTGTCCGCGATGTGCGGTCCTCCTGAGATGGTATGGACCACTATTTTCTCTTGACTAGAGCTGCTAGCGTGGCGGTTTCCTCTGTCGGTGTCTGGTGAGGGTAGCCTTGGGTTTTCATTGGCAGGAGCTGGAGTCCTGTCCTGACTTTTTACATAATGTTCCAGTTTCTTCCTTCTGATGTGTTCCTCAATCAGATCCCAGAGATGATGGCATTCATTGGTATCATGCCCGTGAGATTCGTGGAAGCGGCAGAACTTTCCAGATTTCTGCGCGTTATCTGATTCCTTTTTGTATGGTGGGCGTTTGTATCTAACTTCGCCTGGGTGGCAAGGAAGATATTTTCGACGGTCTCGTTCAAAGGAGTGTAAGTGTCGAATCTCGGCCCAGGCCGATATAGGCGCTTTTCTCCCTTCTTGCCCCCAGCATTGTCTCTGGAATCATTTCTTCGAACATCCCTTGCCACAGCGGGGGCGTTGCTGTGAGTTGCCTTATTTTGCTGTCCTGACTGCCCCTCAACGGCAGCATCCTCAATCCTCATGTATTTCCCGGCTTCATGGAAGAAATCGGGTAAAGTAGCTGGTTTTTCTTTCGTCAACCTTCTAGCAAATTTAGTGTCCGGATGCACACCACTACAGAGGGCCATTAGGATAAGCTTCTCATCGGCATCTTGGACTGCGGCTGCTGCGGCATTGAATCGGGTTAGGTATTGCTGCAGTTTTTCTCCAGGTTTCTGTTTGACGCTGGATAAGGAATATGCGTCCTTAGGTTGTTCCACATGGATGCGGAACTGACTGATAAACTTTTCTTTCAACATTTCCCACGAGCTGATGGATCCCTGGGGTAGATGATAGAACCAGGAGGTAGCGAGATCTGCTAAGAAGAGCGGAAAGCATTTGCATAGTACTCCCTCTGTTGCTCCACTCATGAGCATATGTTGCGTGTACCTCTGTAAGTGTACAACGGGGTCGGAGGTTCCTTTGTAAGGTTCCATTGTCGGCATCTTCCATTCTTGGGGGGTGATAGCAATTTCGATATTGCGGGCGAAAGGGCTGGTTACCCTAGCACCTATCCCTCGATCTCTTTGCTCCCGTTGGACACACTCTCTGAATAAGCGTGCCATCCTTTCATCAGAATTTGGAGCAGATAGAAATGAGTTTGGTTCTGTTCTGTGGGATTGATTCCGTCCAGATGACCTGTAGGGATGGTATCGTCTATCTTTCCTCATATTTTCCAGCGGCTGCCTTTGATCTTCTGTGAGCATGCTAGGGTCAGCTACAGTTGGCCCTTGCCTTGATCTTCCCCTGCTGGGTTCTGATCTAAGCACTTCCTCGGGTCCAACTTCGGGCTGGACTCTAGCTCGGCCCCGTTCACCGGCGTTTCCGTGGTTAGGCAGTATGACAGGCTCAGCTACAGTTGACCTCCGTCCGGTACCTCCCCCGTTGGGTTCGGTACCAAACGTTTCCTCAGGCCTAACTTCGGGCTGTGCTCGGTCTCGGCTCCTACCATGGCTACTTCTGTCGTTAGCTCCTTCGAAGAAGGAAGATCTTTGTTGCCTCTGAGATCCTCCAGACTGGGACTCGCCCCATGTTTCAGTGTTGCGGTTGGATTCTTCAGCATCCCTTAAGCGTGACATGAGATGGTCCACCAAGGCTTCCTGCTGGGACGTGAAGCGGTTAGTTACTTCAACCACAACTCTGTCCAAATCTGCCCTAGTAATTGCTGCAGGCTGTTCTGTGGCAGGAGTGGTTGGGTTAGACTGTCCTTCATTTGTTACTGCTGCTGGAGGAGGACGATTTACTTGATTCGTGACAGCTGGATCTGGAAGACTGCTGGATGCGATGTTTTTTCCTTTGTTAACATCTTTTCTCTGTTTGGGAGGCATGTTTTCCAAGTGGCGGACGATGCTGTTAGGAAAACTTGTTAAGTGGATGAAGCTGAAGCTTCGAGCTTCTAGCTCTCGATGAAAGCACAAAAAATGTTTGCACAAAAAATGGACAAACACCTCAAAGTCGTATGATTTAGTAGATCTTATGTTGTTCTTAGTGATTTTGGAGATTTATGCAAATATATGAAAAGCAGGGGCTAAACTGTAAAAAAAAACGCAGATTTATAGTGGTTCAGCCAGAATGTGCCTACGTCCACTTTATATGTTATTTCTCTTTTCTCGTTTTGATTACAAGTACAAAGCTTTGATACAAGTAAAAGAAAGTTATTTGAAAGTTCTCTCCGTGTTTGAGCTCTCAAACTTGTCCCCATTGTTGTACCCCTGCCCCTCTATTTATAGAGTGAGGCTGGGGGTAGGGGTCTAGGATGTGTATAGTTGCTGATGGGCCTGGACTGACGTGATCTGGCCTGGTACGTCTTGGTTCGACATCGTTTGGTTCGGAGATGGTTGGAGTGTAGAGTGGACCAGTTGTAGGTGATTCGGTGCTATGTGGTAGTACCTTGGTCCGGTTTGGGGTTGGTCCGGTAGGAGCTTGAGAAGGTTGTTCGGTAGGAACATGAGAAGTGCAGTTTGGACTGGTAGTTGCTTGGACCGGTGGTGGGATGGTGAGGTTGGTCCGGTGTGGTATGTTGAGTAAGGTGCTTGGTTCGGTGGTGAGTGAGCAGCTTGGTTCGGCGAAGCTTGGAGGTGGGTTGGTTCGGCGAAGCTTGGAGGTGGGTTGGTTCGACGAAGCCTGGAGATGGTTGGTTCGGCGAAGCTTGGACCGGTGGTGAGAATTCACCCAACAGTTACTTATACAAGAAAACTATTACCATACCCATACTACTAATAAGTCACAAAGACAGCTACTTTGGGCAACTCTAGTACTTAGAATCCGTCCAACCCATATACTGGTGACTTAACGTAGACCATAAATTACCGAACCACTATAAAGTCTTGTGTCTCCCTACTTTATTTCTGCTACTTTTTTTTATTTCTATTATTATCGGCTATACTAGATCTTTCAGGTTCCCTGTAGTCTATTCTTGGATCAATAATTTGTATTAATAGGTTTGTTGAATTGTACTAATGAACATTGAAGACAGATATTTCTTTTCTAGGTTGTGCATGCAAAACCTGGTTTTTGTTTTATACACACATGCATGTATGTATCCAGATATGTATGTATGTATACATACGTACATAACATACATACATGTGTGTGTATGCATGTGTGCATGCGTCAGTTATAGTATTATACTATGCTTATCAAAGGTATATAAGACAAGTAGATAATGTTTTGATTATTGATGGGTGATGCTTCATACATGAGATATGTTTCCCCTCAATAGCCTTAGCTTGAAATACACGAGTATTTAATATCAGTTATTATAGCGATCAATCTTGCAAACTCTTGCACCTAAGAGTACACATATAAATCGTTCAGTGGTATAGGCGTTTGAAATAGACCAAACCGACGTTCATCTTTGAAGAGCGTATACAGTTAGGCCATTCTCAATGCTTAGAGTAACCATGGTCCTGTACCTAACATCCTCTGTTTCATTGCACAATTTAAACCTGAAAAAGTTCAAGAGAACAGCTGAGAAGATTTTCATTTGTCTGTAAGCGAATTCTTTACCCAAACAAATCCTTGGTCCAGCCTGATATGCAAATAATAAATACAGTTAGGCTGTCTGAAATTTGAAAAAAGAAGAAATTATGTTAGTTTCCTCACTAATAGCTTACCTGAAAAGCGGTGAATTTGAATGGGCTCTTAGGTTGGAATAGCCCGTTTGCATCAATCCACCTTTCAGGTCGAAAATTTTCTGCATCTTCGCCCCACAATGTCTTCATTCTACCCATTGCATAAGGCAAGTAGGTCAAAATGTCTCCTTTATTCATTGCGTAGCCATCAGGCAAAGTATCATTTGAAAAGCAAACTTTTGAATCCTTGGAGAAAAATAAGTGCAAATGTTTAATCATCGCTTTCGGGAATCAAAGTATAAAATGAATTGCAAAGACAAGTTGCAAAAGGTGAGAAACTCAATCCACAGCTTAATTTACTATAGCCACATCCTTTGACGTTGTAATGAAAAAGTTACCATTTGTTCTACATTGCTGGACATAATAAAATCGAATGGTTGATGCAGCGCAACCCTTATTTGGCCAAGGCATAAGTCGTCTACGACTTAAGGAGGCGGTGATGAGTCGTCCATGACTCATCTGGTCAACCAAAGGGGAAGGCATAAGTCGTCTACGACTTATGGAGCCATGTGAGGGGAAGCGGCGAACTAACGAATGGACATTGAGTCGTCTACGACCTACCAGTTCAGATAGGAGGAAGTTACGACTTAAGGAGAGCATGAGTCGTTCGGTGTTGATGAGTCGTATACGAGTTAACGGTGCAGCTATAAGTCGTCCACGACTCAACTGGATGGAAGATATATGTCGTCTCCGACTTAAGGAAACAGGTATGAGTCGTCCACGACTCAACGGAGATGAGGAGGTAAGTCAACCACGAGTTAAAGACAGAGCTATAAGTCGTCTACGACTTAAGAAGAAGGATCCAGGAAGGGCAACACGAGTTGAAAACAAACAAGGGATAAGTCGTCTACGACTTAAGAGAAGGGATGAGTCGCTGAAGACTGAAGCGTGGGATCTTCCTCCGAGTTAATCTCTACCGTTGGGATGAGTCGCTGAAGACTGAAGCGTGATATCTTCTGCGAGTTAATCTACACCGTGGATTCTTAAGTCGAAGGAAGTGACTGTTGTGTTGGTTGTTAAGTCGTATCTGTTATAAGTCGTCTGTCTTTTGTTGGGTTGTAAGTCGTGTACGACTTATGTTGAGTCGGAGACTTGATAAGTCGGAACCGACTTAGTACTTGTAATATTTTTAAGTTTTTCTGAACTGTGTTGTAAATAGTATACGACTTATGTTAAGTCGGAGATGTTGATAAGTCGGTTGCCGACTTATGACTTGTACTTTTTCTGTTTTGGTGTGTTGTAGCCTATAAATAGGCAAGTGAAGTCATTTGTAAAGTTGTTGATTTTTGAATAAAATTCTCTTTTGTTAGCTTTGTGCTTTCAATCTCAATTGGTAGTCGAGTGTATCTCCTATCTCCACTAACGTCATTCGAGTGCGCTCGAATCATCGTTTGTTGAAGCCGATTCACGGTATCTTGTGCGCAAGATCAACGTCGAAGAATCGTAGATCTCTTTCCCGGTATCTTCGGATCAACGAGTCAGAGATAGCTAGAGTTCGGTATCTTCGGATCAACGAATTCGGGCATTTCAGTATCCATCAATCCACAGATTGCTATTTTCATCGATTGAAGATCGTCTTGAATTATCCGCTGCGTCAGTTTGGTATCAGAGCTTGTTCTAGCCAATCATAGCTAGATCGAGACTTGGAGCCTATTCAGTTGAAGTTTGAAGAGATTTGCCGAGCTTGAAGTGAAGTTTCGAATTTGTTTGTCACGACCGAGAGTGAGAAGGCTTGTTCGAAGATTGTTTGATCGGATTTATATTGGAGGCCGAAGCTTTGTCCATCGTGTTCATCGCGATTTGCTACAAAGTGGAAGTTTTCGATCCGTTTCATTTTGGATCAAAGTCCGGAAAGTGTTTGAATTTGAAGTGTTGAAGAATTGTGAAGTTTTCAAGTATGCCGCCAAGAAGAGCTAATCGCCACCAAAACGTAGAAGCTTTGTATCGAAGAGAAGAAGCTGATGAGATGGAGCAAAGAATCAATGAGAATTTTAGTGAAAAGCTTAACGAAGGAATTGGCCGGTTAGAGAGGCTTATGACAGAAATGAATCAAAATCGGAGAAGGGTTTCACCAGAATCTAACCATAGGGGTAGTAGAGTCTCACCACATTCCAATCGAGACAGAAGTGTTGAAAATGATCAAGGACGTGGGAGGAACGTGAATGATCGTGAACGGAGGAATGTCGATAGAAGGGATGAAGGTGGAAGGCGTAATGGTAGTAGAGATGTTGGTGGTCAGAATCGACATCGTTATGCATCTGATTTTGAAGAGGAGTATGATGGTGGTAGTGTTCAAGGAAGAGGTCAAGGAAGAAACTATTCTGAATATGATCACAAGTGGGAGTCGGGGATGAAGACAGAAATTCCTGAATTTAAAGGTGGTATGCAAGCGGAGGAGTTTCTAGATTGGGTAGCTAATGTTGAGGAGATTTTTGACTTTAAAGAAGTTCCAGAACATCGTAGAGTGAAGTTGGTTGCTACAAGGCTGAGGGGTAGAGCTTTGGCATGGTGGCAGCAAACCAAGCTTACACGTGAACGTATGGGGAAGTCAAAAGTTGAATCTTGGGAGAAGATGAAGAAATTGATGAAAGCAACGTTCTTACCTTACAATTATCAATCTTTGATGTATCAACGTTTGCAAAACTTGAGGCAGGGCACAAAGACAGTTAATGACTATGCTGATGAATTTTACCAACTGATTGCGAGGAATGATATTATGGAAACAGAAGAGCAGCTGACATCCAGGTTCATTGGAGGATTGAGAATGCAGATTCAGGATATGGTTAATATGTTCGATCCAAGATCTGTGGCAGAAGCACATCAGAAAGCGTTGGCTTGGGAAAAACAAGGGAGACGAGGAAGTGGTGTGTTTACTAATCCTAACAATCAAGTGAAGGGTGTTGGAGGAAGTTCTAATGTTTCTAAACCTATCAGTAAACCAGTAGTGAAGGAGGTTGAGAAGGCGAAAGTTAACAATGGGTTTAAATGTTACAATTGTCAAGAATTGGGTCATAAAAGCAGTGAGTGTCCAAAGCCAAAGAAGAGAACCATGATTGCAGAAGTTGAGGATGAGGATGGTGATGGAGATTGTTCTAGTCCAGTTGAGGAGGATGAGCAGGATATTGCGTCAGGAGATGAGGGTTGTAACCTAATGCTGAGGAGATCGTGTTTAACACCGAAGCAGGAAGAAGCTAGTTGGTTGAGGAGTAACATCTTTCAGTCAACATGTACTATTCTGGGGAAGGTGTGTAAGTTTGTGATCGACGCAGGAAGCTGTGATAATATTATTTCAACCGAAGCTGTGACAAAGTTGAAATTGAAGACAGAGAAACATCCGAGTCCATACAAGTTAGCATGGTTGAGAAAAGGAGGAGAAGTGAAAGTGGATAGACGAGTTCGTGTACCATTCTCTATTGGGAAGAAATACAAAGACGAAATCTGGTGTGATGTCGAAGAAATGGATGTTTGTCATTTATTATTGGGAAGACCATGGCAGTATGATCGAGCAGTACAACATGACGGTCGGACCAATAGTTACAGTTTTATGTTTAAAGGCACAAAGATTATCTTAGTTCCGAAGAAGAGATCACAAGAAGAAAGTAAGTCAGAAGAAATTGAAGAGCTGAAAACTTTATTGACTTTAAAGGAGTTTGTTAAAGAAGTTGAGGAAGAGCCGGAAGTATTCTTGTTGATTGGACGTGAGAGCAGTGAAGAAGTTGAAATTCCAGAAGAAGTTAAACCAGTTCTGAAAGAATTTGACGATGTATTTCCAGAGGAATTACCAACGGAGTTGCCACCGTTGAGGGATATACAACATCAAATAGATCTTGTTCCAGGTGCTGTGTTGCCACACAGACCACATTATCGAATGAGTCCGAAGGAACATGAAGAGTTGCGGAGGCAGGTAGAGGAATTGCTTGAGCAAGGACGTGTGCAGGAGAGTCTATGTCCTTGTGCTGTACCAGCTTTATTGGTACCCAAGAAGGATGGGACGTGGAGGATGTGCACTGACAGTCGAGCATTGAATAAGATTACCATAAGATATAGGTTTCCAATGCCGAGGTTGGATGACTTGTTGGATCAGATAAGCGGAGCTACTGTCTTTTCTAAGATTGACTTGAAGAGCGGTTATCATCAGATTCGCATTAGACCAGGAGATGAGTGGAAGACTGCTTTTAAAACCAGGGAGGGTCTATACGAATGGTTGGTCATGCCATTTGGTTTATCCAATGCACCAAGTACTTTCATGAGGGTGATGAATCAGATTTTTCGACCGTTCATTGGGAAATTTGTGGTGGTATATTTCGATGATATTCTAATTTACAGTGGGAGTCCCGAGGAACATTTGAATCATCTTAGAGAAGTGCTGATGGTACTGAGACAAGAACAATTTTATGCTGCTACGAAGAAGTGCGTGTTCATGACGCACAGTGTTTTATTTCTGGGGTATGTTGTTTCAGAGAAAGGAATACAGGTTGACCAAAGTAAAGTTGAGGCGATCAGAAATTGGCCGCAGCCCAAGACGATAACGGAAGTTCGTAGTTTTCATGGGTTGGCTTCATTTTATCGAAGGTTTATTCCACACTTTAGTAGTGTGATGGCGCCTGTTACAGATTGTATGAAAGGCAAACAGTTTTCATGGTCAGAAGAAGCAGGGGTTGCTTTTGGGAAGATCAAGGAATTGCTGACGACTGCACCAATTCTAGTATTACCAGATTTTCAGTTGGTGTTTGAACTACATACTGATGCATCCAAGGTTGGGATTGGAGGGGTGTTGAGTCAGAAGGGGCGTCCTATTGCATATTTCAGCGAGAAGTTGTCAGGAGCAAAGATGAGATACAGCACATATGATGTGGAATTTTATGCTGTTGTACAATCTATCAAACACTGGAGACACTATCTATTCCAGAAGGAGTTTGTTCTTTACACTGATCATGAAGCATTGAAGCATTTGCAAGGGCAAGACAAGATTTCAGCGAGACATGCATCGTGGATTGCATATCTGCAACAGTTTACTTTTGTTGTGAAACACAAGTCAGGGGTGACAAATCGTGTGGCTGATGCTTTGAGTAGGAGGAGTCATTTGTTGACTACACTAAAGGTTGAAGTGACGGGGTTTGAAATATTGCCAGAATTATTTACTGATGATCCTTACTTTGCAAAATTTGTTGATAAAGTCAAGGAGGGAGGGACGGATGACTTCGTGATGGTAGATGGTTTTCTGTTCAAAGGAAATCGATTGTGCATACCGAAGGGTAGTCTGAGAATGAAGATTATCAAAGAGTTACACGAAGAAGGACATGTTGGGAGAGACCGTACCTTACAGTTGATTTCACAATCCTACTTTTGGCCATCGATGAGGAAGGAGGTGGAAAGGTTTGTTGAGAGATGCCATATCTGTCAAGTTTCGAAAGGAACTGCGACTAATGCGGGTTTATATATGCCGTTACCGGTACCCACTAAACCCTGGGTTGATGTGAGTATGGACTTTGTGTTGGGGTTGCCGAGAACGCAGCGTGGTAATGATTCCATTTATGTGGTGGTTGATCGATTTTCAAAAATGGCACATTTTATTGCTTGTAAGAAGACGGCGGATGCTGTTCATGTTGCTCAGTTATTTTTCAGAGAGATCTATCGACTTCATGGATTACCAGAATCTATTGTGTCAGATAGAGATACTCGATTTCTGAGTCACTTTTGGTTGAGTTTGTGGCAAATGGTGGGAACGAAGCTGAAATTTAGTAGTGCTTATCATCCGCAAACGGACGGACAGACTGAGGTGGTTAACAGATCATTGGGAAACTTGTTGAGATGTCTTGTTCAAGATAATCTGAAGAGTTGGGATGTGAAGTTATGCCAGGCAGAATTTGCTCATAATCATGCTGTGAATCGAAGTACTGGGTTCAGTCCATTCCAGGTTGTCTATTCGAGCCTACCGAAAGGACCGTTAGATTTAACGATGATACCACACTCAAAGGGGACAATTAAGAAAGCTGTTGACTTTGTTGAAGGGCTGACGGAGTGTCATAAAATCGTTCAAGAACGATTAGAGAAAGCAAATGAGAAGTATAAACAATCTGCAGATTTGAAACGACGAAATGTTGAGTTTAATGAAGGAGATTTGGTTTATGCAGTATTAACAAAAGATCGTTTTCCAGTGGGCGCATACA
This sequence comes from Allium fistulosum, assembly GCA_030737815.1. Taxonomy (NCBI): domain Eukaryota; kingdom Viridiplantae; phylum Streptophyta; class Magnoliopsida; order Asparagales; family Amaryllidaceae; genus Allium; species Allium fistulosum. Next base: position 161,526,943 of record CM060905.1, read on the forward strand.
ACAAGTTGAAAGCCAGGAAAATCGGTCCGGTGGAAGTTGTGAAACGAATCAATGAAAATGCTTATAAACTGAAGCTGCCAGATGATGTGTATACATCTGACGTATTCAATGTTAAGCATCTCGTACCATATCATGGGGATGAGTTTGTTGGGAATAAAGAGTGTGCAAATTCGAGGTCGAATTTCTCTCAACTTGGGGAGGATGATGCAGCGCAACCCTTATTTGGCCAAGGCATAAGTCGTCTACGACTTAAGGAGGCGGTGATGAGTCGTCCACGACTCATCTGGTCAACCAAAGGGGAAGGCATAAGTCGTCTACGACTTATGGAGCCATGTGAGGGGAAGCGGCGAACTAACGAATGGACATTGAGTCGTCTACGACCTACCAGTTCAGATGGGAGGAAGTTACGACTTAAGGAGAGCATGAGTCGTTCGGTGTTGATGAGTCGTATACGAGTTAACGGTGCAGCTATAAGTCGTCCACGACTCAACTGGATGGAAGATATATGTCGTCTCCGACTTAAGGAAACAGGTATGAGTCGTCCACGACTCAACGGAGATGAGGAGGTAAGTCAACCACGAGTTAAAGACAGAGCTATAAGTCGTCTACGACTTAAGAAGAAGGATCCAGGAAGGGCAACACGAGTTGAAAACAAACAAGGGATAAGTCGTCTACGACTTAAGAGAAGGGATGAGTCGCTAAAGACTGAAGCGTGGGATCTTCCTCCGAGTTAATCTCTACCGTTGGGATGAGTCGCTGAAGACTGAAGCGTGATATCTTCTGCGAGTTAATCTACACCGTGGATTCTTAAGTCGAAGGAAGTGACTGTTGTGTTGGTTGTTAAGTCATATCTGTTATAAGTCGTCTGTCTTTTGTTGGGTTGTAAGTCGTGTACGACTTATGTTGAGTCGGAGACTTGATAAGTCGGAACCGACTTAGTACTTGTAATATTTTTAAGTTTTTCTGAACTGTGTTGTAAATAGTATACGACTTATGTTAAGTCGGAGATGTTGATAAGTCGGTTGCCGACTTATGACTTGTACTTTTTCTGTTTTGGTGTGTTGTAGCCTATAAATAGGCAAGTGAAGTCATTTGTAAAGTTGTTGATTTTTGAATAAAATTCTCTTTTGTTAGCTTTGTGCTTTCAATCTCAATTGGTAGTCGAGTGTATCTCCTATCTCCACTAACGTCATTCGAGTGCGCTCGAATCATCGTTTGTTGAAGCCGATTCACGGTATCTTGTGCGCAAGATCAACGTCGAAGAATCGTAGATCTCTTTTCCGGTATCTTCGGATCAACGAGTCAGAGATAGCTAGAGTTCGGTATCTTCGGATCAACGAATTCGGGCATTTCAGTATCCATCAATCCACAGATTGCTATTTTCATCGATTGAAGATCGTCTTGAATTATCCGCTGCGTCAATGGTTATGTGGAATATTGAATCTTTTCTAATTAGTTCAATTTGTCTAGTAGGGAAAGTTTTTTGTAAGAAGTTGCAGCGTATTGCTGATATATAACTCTTTCAAAAAGCTATACAATTAAGTTATATTGTAACACAGATTTAAATTTCTTTGTGTTGCAATACAAAAGGCCAAACTGCTCATGTCAAGAGTAGAAATTGGCTGTCTATAATATACGCAGTTTATATCAGTTACACCATAATACATTTTCTTTATGTACTCCAAAACGGTGATCAATGATACAGGCAAGTGAAACATAACAAACTTAGAGCATAGTATGTATAGCGATAAAGTGCTAAATTCTGTATAGTAGAAATTTATCTACATAGCTTACCAGAGGAACAGATGGATATAGTCTTAAAGTCTCAGTTATAGCTGCATGAAGATAGTGCATCTTCTCCAGCGTTTCATCAGTGAGATAACTAACGAATTCACCAAATTCTGCATTTCCAACGTTCTTGACTGCTTCTTTCACTTCGCCTGCTGCTTTTTCTTGTATATGTGGATGCTTACATAACATGTAAATGAACCAAGATAACGCCCCTCCTGTTGTATCTTTACCCGCAACTATAAAATTTAGTATTATGTCTCTCAAGTATTTCCTCGTCATATTCTTCGGATCTTTGTCCGTCTCCATTATAAATCTTGACAATAAATCATCTTTCTTTACCTGTTAATTATATTGATAAATTTACAACTTGTCAATTTGGATGATTTAAGTAAAAAGTGTAAATTCATAAATTTTTTTAGCTTACTGGACTATTTTCATGGCTGGAGGAATTCTGGATCTTTACATCGATCACCTTGTAGATAAAGTCATCAACAATTTGTATTTCATTTTTAAGTTCTGCTTCATATCCTACGTTTAGATAACGTTTTATCTTCCAAAATGGATCAACGAATCGACGTACGATTTGGACACTTGAGTTATCGAATGCATTGGAGAACCGGGTTCCTTCTTCTGATCCATGCAACACATTCAGTTCTATGCCAAACCCAACTTTAAATATTGAGTCCATGGTTGATTTCATGAATAAGTCCTGCAGTGATGTTAGAACATGTTAGGTTATCATTTATCTACGTAATCGGTGCTTCAGTAGAAAGATAATACCTGAATATTGATCCCCACGTTTGAGTTAGCTTTCTCAGAGATAATTTGTGCTAGTTCAGATGCCTTGTTCTTAAACACCATGCTACTGAAATCCCGCAAAATTCTTCTCGAGAATTCAAGGCTTGCTAGCTTTCTTTGCAGATGCCAGTTGTCGCCGTCAACTGCGAAGATGCCATCTCCTAAGAGATCACTAAGGTTGTCATAGTTATATGACCCCTGCAAAGATGCATTTATTTTTAGAAAAACTCGTTTGTTTAAACACTTTAAAGTTGTTCTCGCTCAATTGAAGAAAATTGACACCTTTTGCATTGTGGTTATGTAAAACCCGTATGTTTTAAGCATTTTCTAAGTTTGTTGAAATACTTGATGCTTTTCATTGTTAAGATAATTTAACAAAAGAAGAGAAGAATTAGAAGAAGAAACAAATATATAAAAAGATTACATTTATAATATAGCAAAGGTAACAGCGCCAAATCAATTAAACCAAGGTATGAAGAGAGATTTTCATGAGTTAAAGATTAATAAAAAGGTTGTTCTACCCTTAAGAAGTAAAAGGTAAAAAGTTCTGAATATTTTCAGACATTCTTTTATGTTCTCACTCAAACTCATCATTTGGATACATTGAGAGTTTACCAAATAGAAAACGAAAACATAAATGATACAAAAGAATGACAATGTCTAACAACCGATGAAAGAGGAGAATTACTAGCTTTGGATATGAAACGAACAAATGCTTGTTCATGCAAACACCAGTACGAACTCATGATGCGGAAATATCAAAAGTTAGCTACCGAAAAATGCAAATTGTCTCAAATAGCAAACAAACTAATAATCGGTTCTTGCAACCGCGATGTTGAAAACAATAAGAATTGCAATCTAAAAATGCAAACCATCATTAAATATTAAATGTCTAAATGCTTTTTTCCTGTAAGTGTCACAAACTCACGATGCGCTAACATCGAGAGTTGGTCATCTAAAAATGCAAATCACCCTCAAACATCAAATAAACAAACAAACGACAATATACCAAATGTCAATATCAAACCAAACAATAGGTGCAAACACTCGAGAAAATACCAAAGAAACTTCCCTCCCAATGAAATATCATCGCTAACAAATGACCAAACACAAAATGCATATACCGAACCAACACCAATTTGTTACACATTTGTTTGCACTCTAGTTTCACTTATTATCACTTCACCAATAGTAATCAATATGCCATTTACTTTCAACCCATCCATCACATCAACGGTCCAAAATTCTAATTGATTGACTATACCCAAAAACTTCCCTTTAGCCCCAAAGCACTCGTCGATGATGAAATCAACACAAACTTTGGCAAAGATACCACCAAAACCGCCTCTTATTGCTGATCAACTAAAAATTACTAAACGCTCCAATCTCATTTGATCATTTACTTGGCATGAAAATGTCATTTTGGATCTAATAAATGAAGGAAACCCAACAATCAAAACTCCATTAGAATTAATCTCAGATGATCAGAAATTTTGTTAGACTCAATCATCAATACTCGGACAAGCTCCTCTAACCAACTCGACAACTCCAAAAAGCAAAAAGCTCTTGGCCAATGGTTCATCTGACAATTGTGTAAGGGCATCGGTTCAAGTGAGAGGTTGAGAGTCATTGGATCATATGATGGTTGTTTGAGAACCAATAAAGGTGAGAGACCGAGAGGAGTAACTGATTGTTAGCAAGTGGAAAAGTGGTTAATGTGAAAACTAGGTTAGTTTTTGGTATTATCAAGATCTTCAATCCTAACGAATATTTTTTACTTTTTTGCAACTGTCAAATCAAGAAACCAAAATTTGGTCAAGTGCAAATCAACGTTGGATCAAAATGAATCCTTTTAACTTTTTGATACGAACCACATATCCAAACAATCCTAGATCGAGATCGAACCACATGTTCGAACATTGAATCCCCAGAATCAAACACTGGATCGTCAAAATTGAACATGTAATTTTTGGAGCAACATCGTGAGCCCCTGCAGGGATGCATTACCCTCTACAAAACTTTATCCAACTCACCATGGAGTTGGATCTACTAAATGTATCGTGATACCATTTTAAAATAATTTAAAAAAACAAAATAAAGAAAATAAAAAAGAAGAAAGGACAAGAATATATCACAAGATATATTTACTAAATAACAAAAGTTTACAAGGTTAAATTAACCGAGCAATAGATATAAAAAGACATGTTTATTACCTGGATAAAGACTAATAAAAAGACTGTTATATCCAATAGGAAAGCTACATATACTTAAAAATTCTAAAAGATTACCTAATATTCTTAACAATTGTTTATATTAAAATATCTAATGATCTTAGTTATTTTCTTACCAATATTTCACCCTCCACAAAAAATAAGAGAGAGTAAATATAGGTAAAAATACCCTCTCACACAACTTAACATCTCAACAATTTCAACTATTTTATTTCTTAACCCAATTTTTTTTATAAAACTCTCGAGCAATACAAAATGCACTAAGTGACACTATGCTTAGTTACACTCAACTGATGGAACCATGTCGTTATATCCAAATGTAAGAATATACGATTTCCAGTAAGCTTATCAAATAAATCATCAATGCGTGGTAAAAGATATTTGTTCTTCACCGTTAGTTTGTTGAGTTCTCTATAGTCCACGCATAATTACAGAGTCCCATATGCTTTAGTTTCAAAGATTATTGATGCTCCCTAACTAATGGGCTTCTTGAAATAAAACATTTCTTTAATAGCTCTTGAATGTGGACTTCAAATTTCACTTTATCTTTAGAAATCATCCTTCCAATAGGCATCACATCGGGTTTTGCAAGTATCTAGTCAATGCGAAACTCTATCTCACAGTGTGGAGGTAGACTTGTCACCTCCTCGAAGACATTTAGATACTCTTTTATGATAGGATGTCAACTCGTCCTGAGAGATATCAAGCGAATATAGAAAATCTAACATCACTGAGTTGCTAAGCTCGTATAATTTCAGTTTCCACCCATTACTATCTCTTAATCATAAGTTGTCTCTTGCGATCAAATATCGCTTCATGGTCTCCTAGCTAATCCATATATCGAGAAGAACATCAAATTTTAACAATCCCAGAACATACATATTACACATGACCAAACAATCAAGCAAAGTACTAATCCTTATTCCTTACATCCAAAAGAAAAGACTCATTCTGGTTGAACCTCCAATTTAATTCAAAAATCTAGTATGTTTACTACGAAATTAGGTTTTAGTTCTACATTTATGTGAAATTGTTTCTACAACCATGAATGGTTGTTAATGTAATCTGGTTTTTGATGATTTGATTGTTTCTCGACCCTAGTTTGCTTTAGACCATATTATTTCTGTATTTATTGATTCTTATCTGAAACATGGTGTTTCTGCTTGGGCTTTGCTTTTCAAGCATAAACCAAGAAACCCTGGTACTATATATCTAAATCCTTTAAGTTGATGTACAACAATGATACTATGGATCCCTCCTCAAGATGTAATAGATGATGAGACAAATCTTTCTTATATCATCATTTTCAATCATCAAATGAAAACTTGGAAGTTGTTTGGAAATGTAAATCGGACTAATCAATGTTGTTCTTCTAGCATGAATGACATACAATGAATCTTGAAACAAAGTCCATCATTTGATAACAAGTTTTTATCATTAGTCAGTGGACTCGATTGTCAATGGGATCCATGAGTAGGTACTTCATGTATCAGTTTGGATCACTTTTATAACATCCCTTTAATTTTTTATGAATTTTTGATTGTATAAACCGATTATCTTTGTATATTGAGAAATTAATTTGTTTTAACAAATTAAGTAGTTGGTATAAATATAAAGGTCTTGGTGTGCAAATAGCTTGGGGCTAAATAATTAAAAAAAAGGACAAACTTCTATTTTAGGCTTCAGAAAAAAAAAATTATTTCTACTTTAAGCCTTGGTCAAAACTATTTACAAAAATAGATCTGATTTTACGCAATTCAAATTTACGTAAGTGTATTTTTTTTTAAAAAAAGAAAGAATTATGTTTGTGCAAATATGGATTGCACAAGTGTATTTAAAATCAATTTTTCTGAAGATAAATGTAGCATTTCTGATCACAATAACAATCTTATTTTTGAAGATTTTAGAGATAAAAATATTTATGTTTTAAACATGAATATAAATTATAATTCAAATATGTGCTTATTAGCCAAAGAAAATGATCCTTGGTTATGGCACAAAAGATTTTGTCATATAAATTTTAGAGCCATATCTAAATTATCTAAAAATGATTTAGTAAGGGGTTTACCAAAAATAAATTTCAAAGTAGATAATCTTTGTGATGCTTGTCAACTTGGGAAATTATCAAAATCATCCTTTAAATCTAAGAAAATTATTTCTATAATGCAACCATTGGAGTTATTACACTTGGATCTATTTGTTCCAACTCAGGTTCAATCTATTAATCACAATAGATATGTGTTTGTAATTGTAGATGATTTTTCAAGATATACCCGGACTATATTTTGAAAAATAAAAATGATACTTTTGAAAATTTCAAAATTTTTTGCAAAAAGAATTCAAAATCTTAAGGATTTAAAAATTAAAGCTATTAGAAGTGATCACGGAGGTCGTAACCTAGCTAAGTCGCGTGAGTTGTTAGGTCGCGTAGGGGCTAAGCTGTTAGGTTGCGCGCTTATGCTATCTGTTAGGTCGCGCGCAGTGTAGGTCGTAGTGTTTTTAGGTCGTAGAAGCGCAGAATCGTTAGGTCGTGGATGCGCATAGGCTTAGGTCATTAAGACTTAGGTCATGGAGTTTCTTAGATCGTAGGTCGCGAGAGTTAGATCGTGGGCGACCTAAGGGGGACGGACGACCTATGAAATCAGCTATAAATAGGAGGGTTTTTCTTCATTTTTGGGATCCGAATTTTGAAGCGACGAAGTGCTGCCATTTTGAGAGCTCGACTTTTACACTTCTTCACTTCTTTTCTCCACTTTAATCTTGTGATTCCTTCCATCCAAATCGAAGATCAAATCGAAGATCGAAGAGCTTAGATTGAAGATCTACATTCTTCGAAGAGTGATTTCATCGTTTAAAGCGGATTTGTGATAGATCGAGTTAGATCCTTCGCTGTCCAGATCTGAAGTGTGTTGCTTTTGAGTTGTTTAGGTGATTTGGTGAGTGGTGATTATCTCTCACACGGATCCAAAGGAGTATATCGGATCGTTGGCTTGATTTTGTGTTAAAGTAGTGATTTCCATGCATTTTCTTAATCCTAAGTATAGATCCATATAGATCCATTTTTCATGATGATTTGACAACCAAATTACTAAGTGTTAACCTATGCAAGTTCATTCATCAAGATTATAGAGATATTGTTCATGTTTTCATGCTTGTTAGAATTTTGACTCTTTATTTACGAAATTGTCATTATTGTTATAATTGTCTATTTAGATCATATTTGAATGCTTGTTTACTTGGATTAATGTTTGACTTGATTGATTGCTATGAATTAGATGATTGATGATTTGATTTAGACCAAAGATGATTCAAAGCTAAGGGAAAGGCTCTTGAATTGGGAAAGCTGCTTGTGGCATATGTAGCGGATGATGAAGCTCATATGGATAGATTTGATGATGATGTTGAGATGAAGCTTTGCTATGATGATGATGAGGTGAAGTATGATATGAGATAGTCTTGGTCTAATCTAGACGGGATCATTCCAAACATGTTGATAACTCGGTGAAATGGTTCGAGTTAGAGGATAATGGTTTGCTCGAGAGGCGTTTGAGCTAGTATGGAAATAGTCATCGAGGAGGATGACTAGAAGGCTGAGATCTCATCGTTGTTGAAGGTTCTAGCATGCTCAAAGCAAGAGTACGTTGGGCAGATTCGATAGTCCTTGAAGGCTACTGATTGGTAGTCGAGTACTCTGGGCAGATTCGATAGTCCTAGGCACGGGTCACGATGACGTGCGGAGTTATGTCTAGAACCGGGGTTTCCATTAGCCCTTGACGGACGGATGAAAGAATGAGCCGGTCATTCAATTAACGATGATATCGAAGCAATGATAACAGTGATAGCCAGAGTCATGGATGTTTGGTTGTATCGTCATTCGGTCTCAAGAGCGGTATTTTCTAGGTGCTTATCTGATCTTGGTTTAGGCCTTGGGGGTTTGTACTTGGAAAACATCGCCCTTGACTCGAGTGATAATTGCTTTACTTTAAATTGTATGCTCTGCTATGTTTGCTTCTGCTTAGTGTGTGTCGGGGGGCTATCACTGTAGAAAGAGGTGGAGTGGGAGGGTTGTATTCCTATTCCTTTTCCTTTATGCTCTTTTGGTATGTTGTTAGTTAATTTACTGCTCACTAAGACTGTTGTCTGACTTAAGGCTTTATGTTTTAACTCTTATTGCCTTGGGCTGTTCGTCCATTTTGGGACGGGCAGACTAGGTAGCAGGTGACAGGTGCTGTTCTTGCTTCCCACGATGCTGATGTCGAAGACGAGCTGGAGGCTTGCATATTATCTTCTTACTATATGTACTGGATGTTCCGCTGCTTTGTATAATTCTCTGAGTGATATGTAGTGAGGCTTGATGTATTGACTATTCAGATGTTGTATTCAACTATTATGAAGTTTTATTGATGATTCTATTTCTATGAAGCTTCACTATATATATTCTATTGTATTTTGTCCATGCGCTGTGAGTAATACGATAGATTCTGCTGTTTTAATTTACCCTGACAATCGTCCATGGTCGCCTGGCACACTTTACAGCGCACTTTCTCTAGGTTCAGTGCAGGGGTCATGGGCGGTCGTCACATTTGGTATCAGAGCTTTGGTTAATCGATTTTACCCAACGCTCGCTGACGTAACTACGTATGAGAGACGTAATTGTATTTTGATGGATGATTACTATATATAATATAGTAGATTAGTAGAGTTTGAGTCTTTTATGCAGTTGTTTCTCAAGGTGTATTAATCATTCTTTTTTTTAGATATTAAGGATGAGTCGAAGAGGGAGACCAGCTGCTAGGGAAGGCCGTGCTACTGAAGGGGCTGCTGATTATGCTACTATGTTCGAAGCTATGATGACTTCGATCATGAGAAGGATGCCAGCTCCGGGGCCATCGGTGGATGTTGGAGTTCAAGTTCAAACTCCAAGACCGGTGGATTTTGCTAAGCTGTGTAAGGACTACACTGCTCTTGGAGGAAAGATTTTCTTGGGAACAGAATCAACCATTGAAGTCCAGAGATGGATAGATACTTGTAGAAGGATCTTTAGTGATTTGGGAATTGAGGATGCAACAAAAAGGAAGCTTGCATCGAGACAGCTTCAAGGAAGAGCTTTTGATTGGTGGAACTCTATCACCATTAATACTCCGGAGGAAGAGATTACTTGGGTGCAATTCCAAGCCAGATTTGAAGCTAAGTTCATTTCTACAGCTCAGAAGTCTGTTCTGTTCAAGAAGTTTGTGGAGCTCAAGCAAGGTGGAAGACCAGTTCTTGAGTATGTTTCTGAGTTTGAAGCTTTGTCCAAGTATGCCCGGTCGTATATAGAATCTTCATACCAGAAGAACGAGAAGTTTGTGACAGGCTTGGACAGTTATCTTGGGAGGCAGTTGGTGGATCATTTGGACGATCCATTTGAGAAGCTTGTAGAGAAGGCTCTCAGGCATGAGAATCTGTTTCCTAAGGAAGGATCTGTTGTTGCTGTGACTAAGGAAGAGTTTAGACCTCAGCAGGGTGGAAACAAGAAGAGGAAGCAGCAGCAGCATCCAAAGGGTAAGGATGGTCAGAAGAAGCCGAAAGGCGAAGTGACCTGCTACAATTGTCAGCAGAAGGGTCATTTCTCTAGAGATTGTAAGAATCCGAAGGTGCCGGTGAAGTGCCACAACTGTGACAAGCCGGGGCATTTTAAGAGGAATTGTCCAGAACCGCGGAAGGACAAGCAGATTGTGCAAGCTTATGCTTTGGGGGCTGTTCCATCATCTTCAAAAGCTCCTACCGCTGAAGAGAAAGGAAAGAGTGTAGTGGTTCAAGGTACTCTTTCCATATGTGGTGCTCCAGTTAGAGTGTTATTTGATACTGGGGCGTCGCATTCGTTTGTTTGTAGTGAACTTGTAGGCCGGTTGGGTTTAGAACCGGATATTGTTGATAGACCATTGGTTGTGACTAATCCAGTTGGGGGTTCGTCTTGCTTGTGTATGCTCTGTCGTGGTCTGATTGTATCGAGTCATGGTTGCTCTTTTGTTTGTGATTGTTTTGTTCTGAACTTTGCGGGGTTCGGAATTATTTTGGGTATGGACTGGCTTAGGAAGTATGCGGCAAAGGTTGATTGTGAAAGGTTGGAGGTGACAGTCGAGAATGTGGAGGGGCGAAAGATTGTGATACGATGTAAGCATGAAGAAGGCGTCTTCATGAGCTTCATGTATTCGCTGGTTGTTCCACGGGATGGACTGTCATCGTTGCCAATCGCGAATGGATTTGAGGATGTCTATGACGAGGTCAAAGGGTTACCACCGCATAGAGAGATCGAGTTTCGTATAGATCTAGTTGAAGCAGCCAGACCTGTTGTGATGCCTCTTAGGCGGATGGCGCCTAGAGAACAGCAAGAGTTGAGGGTGCAAGTTGATGATCTTTTGCAGAAAGGATTCATTCGGCGTAGTGTGTCCGAATGGGGTGCACCAGTTGTGTTCGCAACCAAAGCGGATGGATCGTTGAGGTTGTGTGTGGATTATCGTGAGCTGAATAAAGTGACTAAGAAGAACAAGTATCCATTGCCGAGAATCGATGACTTGTTTGATCAGCTTCACGAAGCGAAGGTGTTTTCTTAGATGGATTTGGCAACGGGATTTCACCAGTTAAGAGTGGCTAAGGATAGTGTGCCGAAGACTGCTTTCAGGACACCATCCGGTTTCTTTGAGTGGCTGGTAATGCCATTTGGATTGACTAATGCGCCAGCATATTTTGTGGATCTTATGAATAGAGTGTTAAGAGATCAGTTGAGTAAGTTCATGCTAGTGTTCGTGGATGATATTCTGATTTATTCCAGGACTGAAGAAGAGCACAAGACGCACTTGCGTATTGTTTTGGAAATCTTACGGAAACATCAGCTGAAGGCTAAGTTTTCGAAGTGTCACTTCTGGAAGAGTGAAGTGAGGTTCTTAGGCCATGTTATTTCTGGAGATGGAATAGCGGTTGATCCCGCTAAGGTGGCAGCAATCCAGGATTAGGTTAGACCTAAGAATGCATCTGATGTGAGAAGTTTTCTTGGATTAGCAGGATATTATCGACGGTTTATCAAAGACTTCTCCAAGGTAGCTGCACCGTTAACAGGATTGACAAAGAAGAACCAAGTGTTCAGATGGGATGATAAGTGTGAGCAAGCTTTCAGAATCCTGAAAGAGCGATTGACAAGTGCTCCAGTTTTGACTATTCCAAGTGGGAATGATGAGATGGTGGTTTACACCGACGCATGTGGTACTGGACTTGGAGCAGTACTGATGCAGAGGGATAAAGTTGTCGCGTATGCAAGTCGACAACTGAAGCCGCATGAAAGGAATTACCCGACTCATGATTTGGAGTTAGCGGCGATTGTTTTTGCTCTGAAGATGTGGAGACATTATCTATTGGGAGTTCGATTCGAGTTGTTTACAGATCATAAGTCGTTGAAGTATCTTTTCTCCCAAAAGGATTTGAATCTTCGGCAGCAACGGTGGCTAGAGTTTTTAGCATCATATGATTTTGGTATAGCTTATACTCCGGGAAAGGGTAACGCAATGGCCGATGCGTTAAGTCGAAGACATGCAGGATTGGGAGCCATGTTTTCAGAATGGAAGAATCTCGAGTATTTAGCTGGATTTGACTTCAGGCCCAAATGTGAATTGGAACCTGAGATGTTGGCAAACTTATCGATAAGATCGACTCTTATAGAAAGGATTGGCGAGAGCCAAAAACGAGACGATAAGCTTGTCAAGATTATCCGTGATTTGGAATCTGGATTGGAACCAGAAAAGGATAAAGGATTCGAAGTCGATCGAGAGGGTTGGCTTCGGAAGCAAGGACGACTAGTTGTTCCCGATATAGATGAATTGAGGGATGAAGTTCTGAAGGAAAGTCATCACTCGAAGCTAACAATTCATACAGGTGGAAATAAGATGTATCGGGATATGAAGAGAACCTTTTACTGGGAAGGTATGAAGAAGGATGTTGGAGATTTTATTTCCAAGTGCATGAACTGCCAGTTGGTAAAAGCCGAACAGAAGAAGCCCAGTGGATTGCTTCAGCCATTAGAAGTTCCTACATGGAAGTGGGAGCAAATATCGATGGATTTTATTGATGGGTTACCTAGAACAAGAACGGGAAATGAAGGGATTTGGGTCATCGTAGATCGTCTGACTAAGAGTGCAAGATTCATTCCTGTTCGATCGACTAGGACTGCATCAAAGTTGGCAGAATTGTATGTTAAGTGGATAGTCCGATTCCATGGTATTCCGAAGAGTATAGTGAGCGATCGAGACCCATTGTTCGCTAATGGATTTTGGAAGAGCTTCCAGAAAGTTTTGGGAACCGAGTTGTGTTTGAGTACCGCTTATCACCCTCAAACAGATGGTCAGACCGAGAGAGTCAACCGAGTTTTGGAAGATCTCCTCAGAGCTTGTGTTCTAGATTTCGGAGGATCATGGGAAGATCACCTTCATTTGGTGGAATTTTCGTATAATAACAGTTACCAGTCAAGCATTGGTATGGCACCATATGAGGCATTGTATGGAAGACCGTGTAACTCTCCGACATGTTGGTTAGAGATCGGAGAAAAGCTGATACTTGGGCCAGAGATGATTCGACAGACTACGGAGTGCATAGAGATCATTCGGCAATGAATGAAGGCAGCCCAAGACCGTCAGAAAAGTTATGCCGATAAGCGTCGTAAGGATTTGGAATTTGACGTAGGTGATATGGTTTTTGTGAAGATTTCTCCACTAAAGAATGTTATTCGATTCGGGAAGAAAGGAAAATTAACTCCAAGATTTGTTGGACCATTCCCGATCATCGAGCGAATTGGAAAGCTCGCCTACAAATTGGAGTTACCAGAAAAGATGTCGAGTGTGCACAATGTTTTTCATGTATCGTATCTACGGAAGTATGTGCACGACTCGAATACAGTGGTTTCTGCTAATAGCTGTGAAGATTTCGAAGTTGATCCAGTCGATAAGAGACCTCGTAAGCCGCTTCGTGTTGTGGAAACCGACACGAAACAGCTTAGGAGGAAGGTAGTTAAGTTGCTCAAGATACAATGGAGTGATGATGATAACGACTGTACATGGGAGGTGGAAGAGAGGATGAAAGCAGCTCATCCTGAACTCTTCAAGGTATGGCCCTAAGGTGTCGTTTCATCTAATGACATTGTAACTTGTTCTAGTTTTAGAATTCTGCATGCTAAGCTAGAGTTGGATGCATGGTTTGTTGATTGCTATGGATGGTAGGCATGCAAAATAGTCTTTGATTGCTCTGTTTGTTTGGAATTTCGGGGGCAAAATTCCTAAGGGGGAGAGAATGTAACGACCCGTATTTTTACGGATCGAAACATCGTAGAACAGTTGACATTTAGTCGCATTGTTGATAAGTCGTCCTGAGTCTAAGTCTTAGGTCGTGTAGTAGTTAGGTCGGAGTAGACGACCTATGAAAGTGGAGCGACCTAAGGTAGTTGGCGACCTAAGGATTTTGGGGATAGGTCGTATAGAAGATAAGTCGTATGGTGGCTTAGGTCGTGGGGGTAGGATTAGGTCGGAGGAGCGACTTATAGAAGTTGGCGACTTATAGCAGTTAGCGACCTAGTAGACTGGACAAGGTAAGGACTTAGGTCGTATAGCAGTTAGGTCGCGTAGTGGTTTAGGTCGTATGTTAGTTTGTAGCGACCTATAGGATTTGACCGATCTAAGGAGTTAGGTCGTGTGATAGTTAGGTCGTGTTATAGTTTAGGTCATTCGAGCGACTTAAGGCTAATGGGATAAGTTGTTAAGGTTTAGGTCGTGAGACCCTGTGTCTGGGATAGGTCGTAGACGACTTAAGGATAGGAGCGACTTATAGGATTGGCGACCTAAGAGTTGGCGACCTAGTGGTTAGCAACCTAAGAGCTAACAGTATAAGAGAGTTAGCGAGTTAGCGTAGTTAGGTCGTGAGCGACCTAAGGAAGTTAAGTCATAAACGGCTTAGGAGTTAGGTCGTGAAGTATTAGGTCGCGAGGTGTTAGGTCGTAACCTAGTTAAGTCGCATCTTTGTTAGGTCGCTAAGTCGCATCTTTGTTAGGTCGTAACCTAGCTAAGTCACGTGAGTTGTTAGGTCGCGTAGGGGCTAAGCTGTTAGGTTGCGCGCTTATGCCATCTGTTAGGTCGCGCGCAATGTAGGTCGTAGTGTTTTTAGGTCGTAGAAGCGCAGAATCGTTAGGTCGTGGATGCACATAGGCTTAGGTCGTTAAGACTTAGGTCGTGGAGTTTCTTAGGTCGTAGGTCGCGAGAGTTAGGTCGTGGGCGACCTAAGGGGGACGGACGACCTATGAAATCAGCTATAAATAGGAGGGTTTTTCTTCATTTTTGGGATCCGGATTTTGAAGCGACGAAGTGCTGCCATTTTGAGAGCTCGACTTCTACACTTCTTCACTTCTTTTCTCCACTTTAATCTTGTGATTCCTTCCATCCAAATCGAAGATCAAATCGAAGATCGAAGAGCTTAGATTGAAGATCTACATTCTTCGAAGAGTGATTTCATCGTTTAAAGCGGATTTGTGATAGATCGAGTTAGATCCTTCGCTGTCCAGATCTGAAGTGTGTTGCTTTTGAGTTGTTTAGGTGATTTGGTGAGTGGTGATTATCTCTCACACGGATCCAAAGGAGTATATCGGATCGTTGGCTTGATTTTGTGTTAAAGTAGTGATTTCCATGCATTTTCTTAATCCTAAGTATAGATCCATATAGATCCATTTTTCATGATGATTCGACAACCATTTTACTAAGTGTTAACCTATGCAAGTTCATTCATCAAGATTATAGAGGTATTGTTCATGTTTTCATGCTTGTTAGACTTTTGACTCTTTATTTACGAAATTGCCATTATTGTTATAATTGTCTATTTAGATCATATTTGAATGCTTGTTTACTTGGATTAATGTTTGACTTGATTGATTTCTATGAATTAGATGATTGATGATTTGATTTAGACCAAAGATGATTCAAAGCTAAGGGAAAGGCTCTTGAATTGGGAAAGCTGCTTGTGGCATATGTAGCGGATGATGAAGCTCATATGGATAGATTTGATGATGATGTTGAGATGAAGCTTTGCTATGATGATGATGAGGCGAAGTATGATATGAGATAGTCTTGGTCTAATCCAGACGGGATCATTCCAAGCATGTTGATAACTCGGTGAAATGGTTCGAGTTAGAGGATAATGGTTTGCTCGAGAGGCGCTTGAGCTAGTATGGAAATAGTCATCGAGGAGGATGACTAGAAGGCTGAGATCTCATCTTTTTTGAAGGTTCTAGCATGCTCAAAGCAAGAGTACGTTGGGTAGATTTGATAGTCCCTGAAGGCTACTGATTGGTAGTCGAGTACTCTGTGCAGATTCGATAGTCCTAGGCACGGGTCACGATGACGTGAAGAGTTATGTCTAGAACCGGGGTTTCCATTAGCCCTTGACGGACGGATGAAAGAATGAGCCGGTCATTCAATTAACGATGATATCGAAGCAATGATAACAGTGATAGCCAGAGTCATGGATGTTTGGTTGTATCGTCATTCGGTCTCAAAAGCGGTATTTTCTGGGTGCTTATCTGATCTTGGTTTAGGCCTTGGGGGTTTGTACTTGGAAAACATCGCCCTTGACTCGAGTGATAATTGCTTTACTTTAAATTGTATGCTCTGCTATGTTTGCTTCTGCTTAGTGTGTGTCTGGGGGCTATCACTGTAGAAAGAGGTGGAGTGGGAGGGTTGTATTCCTATTCCTTTTCCTTTATGCTCTTTTGGTATGTTGTTAGTTAATTTACTGCTCACTAAGACTGTTGTCTAACTCAAGGCTTTATGTTTTAACTCTTATTGCCTTAGGCTGTTCGTCCATTTTGGGACGGGCAGACTAGGTAGCAGGTGACAGGTGCTGTTCTTGCTTCCCACGATGCTGATGTCGAAGATGAGCTGGAGGCTTGCATATTATCTTCTTACTATATGTACTGGATGTTTCGCTGCTTTGTATAATTCTCTGAGTGATATGTAGTGAGGCTTGATGTATTGACTATTCAGATGTTGTATTCAACTATTATGAAGTTTTATTGATGATTCTATTTCTGTGAAGCTTCACTATATATATATTCTATTGTATTTTGTCCATGCGCTGTGAGTAATACGATAGATTCTGCTGTTTTAATTTACCCTGACAATCGTCCATGGTCGCCTGGCACACTTTACAGCGCACTTTCTCTAGGTTCAGTGCAGGGGTCATGGGCGGTCGTCACAACAACCCATCTTGATAGAGATGAAAATGGCAAGAGTATTGACCAAAAATTATATCGAAGTATGATTGGATCATTATTATATTTAACAGTTAGTCGTCCAGATATTATGATGAGTGTCTGTTTATGTGCTCGATTTCAAGCTAATCCAAAAGAATCTCACTTAAGAGCGGTCAAACGTATATTATGTTATCTTAGTAATACCAAAGACTTTGGTTTATTCTATCCAAAAGAGTGTCCGTTCGAATTAGTATCATTTAGTGATGCTGATTTTGGTGGATCTCGAACAGATAGAAAAAGTACTAGCGGTACGTGCCATTTTATTGGAAAATCGTTAGTATCTTGGTTTAGTAAGAAATATAACTGTGTTTCACTCTCTACTTGTGAAGCAGAATATATCTCTGTTGCATTAGCTTGTGCTCAAGTAATTTACATGCAACAGACACTTAGAGATTTTGATATAAATCTTTCAAATTCAACAATATATTGTGATAATTCAAGTGCTATTAATTTATCAAAAAATCCTGTCAATCATTCACGAACCAAACATATTGATATACGTCATCATTTTCTTCATGATTGTATTGAAAAAGGTTTGATAAATTTAGATTTTTTCTCGTCTGAAAATCAATTGGCTGATATCTTCACTAAACCACTTCTTGAAAATGTGTTTATCAAATTAAGACGAGAACTTGGAATCATCTCGTTTAAAGACTTATAGTTATTTTTTTGATACTTATATTCATATCATTTTCTACGAATTATTATCTACCTCTGTTAAATTTTTTTTTTTGTTTGTTATTTTATATCTTATCTGGTTCTCAATCAAGTGGTCTATTGTTGTTCATTCTTTTGTTGTCTATTTTTAGCTTTGAAATTTTCTCTGAAACCTATGTTTTCGAAAACTTCTACCACCAATCTATGCTTTTTTCTTGATTAGCCTCAAAATGTAGTACTATTTTTATCTCTTAATTCTTATATATTTTCCACTTCTTGGTTGTTTTGTCTCACTCATTCTGGATTAAATTTTTTTTTACTAAACTATGGATTTTGTGCACTTCTTTGCAATATTTTTCTATACCATGGCTTCAAACGGTTACTCTTCTGAGGAACCCTCTACATATTCGTCCGAAGATTTTTCTACACCCTCTTCTGCATATTGTTCGAACTTACCATCTCCAACCCCCACTTGTCAACCTGCCCGGCATGTTTCTCCAAACAATCATACTGGTCACACTCCAGAAAAGAAAAAGGCTAGACGTTTCTTGTTTTTTGGTTCTCCTCAAACTAAACAAAAGATAGATGAAATTCATCATTATCAACGAGAATCGATGGGAATTCAACGAGAAATGTATTACGAATCAAAAGTTAACTCGCAACGGCTTAGCTTTCTAGAGAATCCGGGCTTTAAATTTTGTGATGTGTCTCGTTCAAATGTTCATCAACCAACTTCATATTGTACACCACCACGTCCCCCTGTTTTACCTAACTCATGGGAGCGTGGTAGTACCCGACATTCTTTAGAATCATCTAAAGGTAAGGGAAAACAGAAGATTGAACCATACGAGTATAAAACACCCAAAAAATCGCCTTCTTCATCAAAATAATTTATTTGTTGTTATTTATTGTTATATGTCTCTATGTTATGTATTTTTTTGTTTCATTTGTGTTTAATATAACATCTTGTTCTTAATAAAGTACTTTAGTTGTTTTTACAATTGTGCATTTTTTAATCAAATTCAGCCGTCTGAAATGATGAATTCAGACGTCTGAATATTGTCAAGATCATATTTTTCATTTCAGATTTAGACGTCTGAACCCACTATTTCAAATGTCTGAAAGTCCCTTAAAATACACTGTTTTTCTTCTGTTTTAAAATTTGCAATTTCAAACGTCTGAAATTATACTTCCAGACGTCTGAATCGTACTGTCAATTCAAAATTCAAGGGTTATTTCAAATTTTTCCATCCACCAACCATATTAAAATCCTTCATCTACCTCTTCAACCCACTACTTCAACCGAACCAGTTTTACAAGAACTCCATTTTTTATCAAAAAGAAACTTCATACTCTTCAATTCTATCACAAAAATCTCCAATGGCTCCAAGATCAAAACGTCCAAGGGCTTCAACCTCTTCAACTACACCAAATGTAGATCAATGGCTATGGAATGATGAAGCTAAGAAAAGATTTGCTCAAATGGATAGATCTAGTTTCTTCCCGGGAGCTTTTGTCAAATTTGACGAATTTGCACCCTATAGAATTCAACAAATTGCTCTCTCAAGTGGGTTAGAAACTCTCTTATCCTTCTCTGCAAATAATGTTAAGATAAATCATCTTTTAGTTAAATTATTCTTTGCTAACATGAATTTGGACCATCATCATCCTCATAATAGAGAGGACTGTATTTGGACTTGGGTATGTGGTGTCAAAATCTATCTTCCCTTAGTTCGTCTTGGAGATATTTTACAATGCCCTTCGTCCGGAACAGATTTGGATAATATTGAAGCTTCACTCTCTTTGGATCAAAGAGATGAAGTCTCTCATAGATTTCTTTTCGATGATATCACTAGGCTTACTTTCGTCCAACTCCGGCCACAAGCTTGTATTCTTCATCGAGCTCTAATTCGCTCCGTCTTACCGAGAATCGGAAGTTATGAAGTTGTAAATAAACGCAACTTCCAAGCTCTTTATGCCTTCTATTCCGGACAATCAATAGGTTGGGGTCGTGTTATTCTGGAGGAATTTATGGATGCTAATCGTCGTCGTCGTTATAAAACTTTTCATTATGGTGCCTATATAATGAAAATTCTTAGAAATTATGGAGTAACTTTTCCGGATTCAGAATTTTCACCTATAAAGGAGCTAGGATCCAAAACTTTAGGTCTAATGAACTTGCCTAAGCATCCATAAAACCTTGACTTTATTTCTTTTCAAGAATGGATCACAAACCGAGATCAAAATAGACCTCAACCTCACCAACCTCATCGACACATTGCTCCACAAGATCCCGAGCATGACAATGATGACATAGAAGTACTTTCTCTCGAATCCACACCGAAATAAGCCTTGGTTACAATTTCTAAAAATCAGGCTAAGCTCAATACCAAGATTGATCGATTCGAGAAGCAAACCAATAGGAAGTTTAATTCTATTCGTGGCTTCCTGAATAAAATTTGGGAACGTATTGGTTGCTCCACTTCCACTTCTACCGAGGTTTTTGATCCCGTACCCTTTCAATGGTCTTCAAGCTCCGGTACTAACAATAATGAAGATGATGATGACGATAGTAACAAAGGTGAACATAGTACATCTTTTTAATTGGTGGTGGTATGGATCTTTCATTTCATAAATATTTTTTGTCTGAATCATGATTTTTTTTTCTAATGTTTTTTTGCTATGAACTTTTTAGTACTTCAGTTATGTATTTTTGGTATGTAACTAAACCATATGCTGCTACCTGTTGGTTCTGTGTATTTTATGATGATTCTGTTGGTTATTTGCTCTCCTACTCTTGTTTGTGTTATGTAACATCTATGATATGCATGATTGTTTAACTTTCTTTTTGTCGATGTCAAAGGGGGAGAAATATTTCCTATCGACATGGGGAGTTTATATTAAGGGGGAGTATTTGTATTTCCTGCTTCTGTATGATCATGTTGTATACTATAATTTTATATAGTTGTCATCGTCAAAAAAGGGGAGAATGTTGAAACTTCGTGTTTACGGTATTTCGTAAATACGATATTTTGACTATGACAACTATACAATCATTTATATACTAACTTGTTTTTGCAGGGATTAATCTATGATAAGATTCGACTAGGTATAAACTTATATAAGATTGCTTCAAGTCCTTGTCTAGAAGTTAAAATATGTTAAAATCTCTCCTATATGATATATGCTACATCTCATTATCATTGCATTGGCATACATTTTGTTTTAAGACAAAAATCTCATTTTCATGTTACATTCAGACGTTTGAATCTGGAAATTTGAATGTTGTAAAATACAATATTCAGACGTCTGAATTGGATAGTTCAGACGTCTAAATCTGGCAATTTTTTGCCTATTTTCTTTCTGGTCTAAATTCGTTGCATTTCAAAAGTCTGAAATTTTAAATTTAGAAGTCTGAATATTTACAACGGCTAGTTTTTTGAAAAGGCACTTTCATTCGTGAAGAGTTGAAATCTTTAATCCAACAGATATGATCATAACTCTTGATGATAACTCTTCACGAACAATTGCAACTATTTATTATCTATACAAACACATTAGAATCAAGTTTTCAAACAACAATTCAATTGATTATTATTCTACTCTCTGAATTCTTGATTCTAATACACTTGTGCTTTCAACATCATTCAAATTCACTTTCTTACTTCCTTATTCTTCACACATTCACATATATATCATAAAGGAGAAGATTATAGGAAGGGTGTACTATAATTGACAAATTCGTGTTACTCAAGAACACATAGTGTCAAGAAATATTGTTTTGTATAAGTCCCGTTCTGCTGCTCGGGCAAAGTGAAGTCCTCTTCGGCTGTTGAGGCTAAATCCTGTTTTGTTGCTCAGGTCCCTGTTCGACTGCTCAGGGTTGTATAGACCTGTTCCTTCGGGTTAAGTGAGGGTTGTTGTTAGTTGAAATTCCAGAAGGAGTCTGGGACTGGTCGTAGAATGGGAAGTTCGAACCAGTATAAAAATTCCTGGTGTGCTCGTTTATTATTTACTATCATCTGCTAATTATTCTATTATTCCGCACTGCTTTTATACTATTCCATATTACACGATCTATAGTCACTTTCAACCACTATTTATTTTTAAAACGAATTACCATCTCCTTATAAATTCCCATCGTGAATTTATAATTTCAAATTATCCACTGATAAATATTTCACTTTATTTATAAACCTAGTTTATAAATTCCATAGTCTCATTCTCCTTTTAGTCACTATTTCAAAACACTTAATCGATTTTCTGAATTAATTCCATTTTGAAATCTATTTCTTGATTTACCCAAATTACCCCAAACCCCCTAATTTCGGGTTCACTTCCCCTTTCTGATTTAAAATCCTATTTAAATCTGGAACATCAATTTCATACTTTATTTCAAAATTTTCCTTTTATTTTTCCCAAACCATATAAATCTTACATTTAAAAATATATCCCTTTATTCTTAAAAACAATATTGCTTAAGTCCTTATTTTTAAAACCCTTTTGTTCACATTTTACCAAATATCTCTATTTTTTTCCTATTCCGAAATTTATTAAATAGGATTCTTAAAATCAAACTATTTATTTTTCCAAAATTCATTTCTTTTAATTTATCCAACTTCACTATAAATATTTTACTTATAAATTCCCTTTTTTTCCTTCAAAAATCCAATATTTATATTTTTCATATTTCAAAATGCCAAAAATATATCCAGCAGTATCATAACATCCAATAATTTCAATTTTCAACATAATCTATCACAGATTATTCAAAATAAATCATATTACTGAATATGAAATAAATTCAACATTTTTGAGGAATCTAGTTGGATCCCTCCAACCTGTTTCCCTGCATCCACAGATGTCAGCACAATATAAAAATACTAATCCCACTTCGAGGGGGATATCGCGGTATATACGGTCATCCGCTATTATGCGGGGCGCATAGGGTCTCATCCGCTATATATATATGCGGAAATATCAATCACTCCAATATATATATATATATATACTACTATATATAATAACACATCCAACTGATAATAATTATCAATCCTATCAATCACTCAAAATAAATTTTAACTGTTTAAAATTTATTACGAAAATCCAAGTTGAGTGAGGTTAACTCACCTTTATTTTCGAATTTGTTGATCGTTCCCATTTGATTCTATTGCACACATCATGCTCGGTTTTAACCTTGTAAAAGCAAATTTGAATAAATATAAATTATGATTACAATTTAAATTAACCAACTAGTTATTTAATTCAAACTAATCACTTATCGGTGATAATTCCTCTTTTTCCAATTATAGTAATTAGCAAGAATAATTGTTACTTTACTGTTAAAATTTTTTCTTTCTTTCACATATAGTAAACATTATTAACATAAATCTTAAAAAAAATGTTTTCAAAATCAAACTACCTCGACAATTAAAAAAAAGATCGCCTGCCGCCTTCCTCTCCATCATGCGCGAGCTCCTTCCCACCCCGATCAACAGCCCCGATCCACCCTCACCGTGGTCACTCCCTCACCCTAGCCTCGCCCTCCTTGCATCGCATGCGCCTTCGACTAACCCAAACCCACCTTCATCGATCGACACCCAATGCCGCGCGCGCGCCCTCCAACTCGCGAGCGTGCGCCCCCCTACGATCTCCTCTAGCCTTGCAACTTCGAGAACTTAACCTCGATTTGATTTTCACCATCGTTCCCCCATTTCCTTTTTGAATACGAAGAGAAGAGGAAGGAGGCTTGGCAATTTAAATGAAGGAAAGGTTAGATTCGATTACTGGAGAGGAGGAAGGGAAATCGGAAACCGAGAGAAAGAATTATACTCGGCCATTCATTTTTTTTTTGAATTGGAAACGAGAAAATGGAAAGGGAATGGAAGAATGTTTAACTGATTCGAGCTCGGCCATTTTTTATTTTGAAAAGTTTTGAAACTGTTTGCATTTAAAAAGTAAAATAGGGGAAACGCACAAGGAGACATTATCGTACTCGAATCAACTTGCTACAGTGATGTGAAGAGAAACGAAAAGCTCTGATGTGAATAAAACGTCAATCAATAGAAATAAATAAGTATTAAATTTTTAAACCGTCTCGATTTCGCAACTTAAAACCTTGACCTCCTATCAAGGCGTGCGGCTAGGCGTTCATAATGTTATATCCCTATTCCGAACGCAATAGAAAAGTTTTCGAGTCCTAATTCGATCGTATGGAGAAGATAACTTTTTGGATCCAATTAAAATATTGAATTTTTGATATAAATTTCAGCGCATTTACATCTCGTACCGCCAAACGATAACTCCAAACACTACGAAATTTGAAATTCGATAATACACTATTTCGGATCCAATGGATTCGGCGAATTCCGAGACTGTGCCCAGAAGGCTATTTTTAAATATCAATTTAAACGATATATTTTCAAAACTAAACAAATCACTATTAAATTAAATTTTAAAGTTTTCATTATCTTCGGTATTATCAATATAAATTTTATAAGCCTTTAAATTATTTTTAACAAGCTTAAAAACCTAGATTTCATATTTTTCCGAATTTCCAATTATTAAATTCAGAAATCAAATCATCCAATAAATAGTGATATTTGAAATTCAAGTTAAAATTTAACTTTTACATATTTAAAATCGATTAAATATTCCAATTTTAAATGTCCAAAATTCCAGGTCGTTACATTCCTAGTCGTGATCTTTTTCCCCACTTCCATGGGTTTCACAAGTTCGAGTGATCAGGTGGTATTATAGCCTCAAGTACTTCTATTAATTATCAGTCGAAACTTATTCATAAAAGTAAATATACCTTTGCTTAACAGTCCTCATAATCTATGGGGATACTCATTCTCTAGATTATTATATTTCACGTTCAGATAAATTTGAGCCCATCTTTGGGTTTGTTAAAAAACAACACTCCACTGCCTCTGGCGACGTCAGACCAATTTCTGGGACTAGTCAAAATTACACTCCATTGTCTTTGGCGAAGTTGAGCCTAGCCTCCAAGGCTAAACAATTGTATACTTCACTATCTCTCCCTAGTGAAGTTATACCTTGTCTATGAGGTTAAGCAACAATACACTCAGTTATCTCTGATGGAGTTGAACCATATCTTCGAGGTTAGGAAGTTTATACTCCAGTATCTCTGGAAGAGTTGGGTTAGTTTATACTCTACTATCTCCGGTAGAGTTAATTGAGTTTATGTTCCACTTCTCTGGCAAAGTTGATTAAGTTTATTGTTCAATCGACGAATTTTCTATCGATTAGAAAATCATCGAAAAATTGTAATAAAAATAACTGCAAGTGCATGGCGTACAATTTTAGTACGTGGCGAGTACGGGTCGATCCGTAGGGAATTGAGTTGATTTTTAATTCTACTCAATCAAATTAACCAAGAGTTTGAAGTTGTTTAAGTTAGAAAATGTAAAAAAACTAACAAAAGAAAGTGACTAAAAATATGAGAGTAAAAGGCAATTTAGAGGCAAATCCCTTCTCATGATCACATAAATCTACATAATGAAATTATGATCTCACTTTTTTTGGTCATTAGTGAATTTAGTTGATGCATTTATCATAAGTATGGTTTATATATGCTATTAATTAGCCCAACATAAACCATCAAACTTTAATTCATCCTCCAAACCACTTGTTAACTCTCATGAAAATGATAATGAAATCAAAAATAAAATCTATTCTAAGCATGATCTATTTACACTTGATTAGTAATATAAACCATCAAATTTTGATTCTAAAATCCACTTCATTACCATAATCATATGTAGATGAAGAGGTAATTTGTGTTTATGTTTGTTTAAGCATAACCTATTTGGTGAGTGTAGCTGATTGACTGATTGACTCAAATCAAGACTGCTCTTCCTAATTGCCCATTTTGGTAAGTGTAGCTGATTGACTCAAAATCAACAATCTAAGCCGCTAGATAGAAAGCAACGATCGAAGAGTACGTTGTTAGATGAAGAGCAGTCTACTCATGGGGGCATATTCATCTAACAACGTCCTCTTCGATCATTGCTTTCTATCTAAATTGAATTCTTAGTGAAAGCACTAAAATGTTGGCGTCGAAAATGGCCATACACCCTAGAACAATGATTTAGTAGGAACACTGAGTGTGATCCTAGTGCAAGTTTTTAGATGGTGGGATCTCGGGTTGAAAAATATGCTAAGTTCTTTCTCTAATTCAAATCACAAATCACAGACGGATATACTAGAAACTAAGTGTTAAGTGCAGAAAAAGTAGAAGACACATAGAATTTTATAGTGGTTCGACAATCTCTAGCCTACATCACTTTATATCTTTTATTCTATGATTTACAATTGTTTTAACGCTCAGTATATCTCTTTGGACCAGTTAAAATAATTTTGAGTTGATAAATATGCAATTGGCAAAGCTCTGATGTCGTAGATCTTAAGGTTGGTCCACCGTAACTTAATGTTGGATGGTGAATTAATGATTGGAGGTGATTGGATAAGATTATGATGATTCCTTGGTGCCAAAAATGCTCTAGAAATTTAGTTCGGCAAATTTGTTTAGGAAGAGATTTGGTTTGGCTAATTCAGTTTGGTAGTTTATAGTGCTTCAAACTTGTCCACCATTACTATTCATTCATGAGGAATTTATAGACATGGGATTCCTATAAAATAGGCACTTTCCATGTATGACTAATTCGGTTAAGTAGTATTCGGTTCGGTAGGAAACAATTAGGTAGAAATGGTTAGGTACTAAAATGTTAGGTATGAAATAGTTCGATACTTATTCCCATCAGACCGTTTTTTCTGTTCGGCACTTATTCCCTACCAGACTATTTTTCATCTTCGATACTTTCTCCCTACCGGACCGTTTCTGATGTTCCTTTCCATACCGGTCTTTTTTATGTCATAACTTCTTCGTTTTAGGTCGATTGAGTGAAACTTAGACCAATGGCTTTGTATCCTCAAGTAGAACAATTCAATGCCAATGTCTTTGGATGTTCTATTTGAGTAAAGTAGATAGTATCTCTTTAAAGTGCGGCTCAAATCAGTTAAGTAATTGACAATTTTAAGATGAATATATTTTCCAATCTGTAGCTTGGATTGTGATGCGGTTTCGACTAACGTGCTTGTCCTGGCCTTAAGTATATTTTTTAACTAGTTTGGGTCTTTTCCAAGACCATGCCAAAATATCCCCAATGCTTATTTTGTGTTTATATGAATAATAAATTGTACTTAATCATATTTGGTAATGATTAATAAAAGAGTTCAGGTTTTAGTTTTAATTTAATTAATTTGTATCATTACTTGTAAGTTTACATGTTATGATTTAATTTGTAATATATGTTTTATTTTGACTTAATTTTATATTTTAGTTTATAAAATGTTCGTATTCATAATGAAAACATTACAACCATAACAAATATGGTATGTTAACCTAGAGTATAAATGATGAATAAATGTCATACGTGTATGATCAACCATTGTGATATATGATTAATAAATATAGCGCCAACATAATAATTTTAACATGGGTACTTCACATATGTATAACGAATAAGGATGTGTGTGTGTCTAAATTTAATTTGTTTTATTTTTTTATTTGGCCATGAATTAACTATATATATAATATAATTTTAAATTTATTAAATAGTAATACATATGATATTTATTTTGTATTTATGTTCGGGTTTAAAAATTAAATTTTTTTTAAAGTCAAAAACTATTTTTGTATATAATACCAAATAATTTATTTAAATTCAATTTTAATATATATTTGAGTAATTAGATATTCAATATGTATTTGGCTTAATCAAATAAATAAATTAAATCAAAACCGATAGCTAAATAATTTTATTTTTAGCTGCATATATAATTTAAATAAACACACACACATGTACATACATATTATAATTTAATAATTCAAAAACATATGTACATATATATTATTTAGATATGAAAATATGTTATTTCAAACCAAGAAAACATGAAAGAATAAACCGAAGATCGCAACAAAAAAACAAAAGATCGAGGTCAAATGTCGCAAACTATGCCAAATTCTGAGGAGACTGCATACACTAACCCTGAGCCAACCACATCCACATTCCGTCAGACGTCTATTGGAGCAGTTCTGCACAAGCACATACTGAGGGTAACCTAGACAGTGCATACGGAGCCGAAAGCACTCCAAAGGGGCTGCATATAAGGTCATTCAAGATGCGCTTCAACGTAGACTAATTTTACAAACAAACGATAAAGATATGCACCAAATCAGCCCTCGAAACGGGCTAGAAGAGTGCTATTCCATTTCGACCTGACATGTTGTAAGGTCAAGAATAACAATTGTATTAGCAGAGCAATGCGGTCTGAACGCTAATCAGCATTCACCCCTATACCTCTTCATATGCTTCACTCCATAGTAACATAACTGGTCAGCATAAACGCGATTGAGTCAACAAGCTGCAACCAACATTCCTTTAAAAACCAAAGCGGACAAGACCAATTCAAATTTGGATTCTACCGCCCAAATTTTGGATACTCCCCTCTAATTTTGTGAATTCCCGCCTTTATACAAACTTCCTGCCAACAATACATCAGCAATCCAATTACATCATATAAGCAATACAGATGAATGACACCTAGCTGGATCCATGGGTTAAGGTGCAACGGTAAGAAAGAAATTCCAGTAATCCACGTGCAACTTACAACTATAAATAGGAAAGCACTGTAGTGAAGAGGACTTCTTTTCTGACATTTTTTCCTTTTGAGAAAACCTTTAAGATTCTATTATACTAATCGCCATGAAATTATGTACCAAATTAGCAAAAAAGGAAGAAAGATAAACTTTCCCTATGGACATAGGATTCCTTAAAATCTAAACCACATAAATCTTATGCCCGTTACTATTCTCTATCATCTTGTCGGTTAGCTAATCATTGTGTTTTATTTACTTGTACCTAAAAAATATGTCAAATAGATTTGACATTTTAACAAACAGTTAACTTGCAATTACTTGGTTGTATAAGCATTCAGCAACACAATCACCACCTCACGATAAAGTTAATATCAATTAACTCTACTAATTCAAATTTATCAGAGTAATTAACCAATCGGTTACCTTAAGCATAATTGGGAAGTTGAAGGATGAAAAAGTTCCTCAATGGTTGGTTTTTTAATTTTACGGCATTCCTTTGTGCATCTTCTCCATCTTCTCTAGCTTACGACCTAGTCTTGATTTCCAGCATCTCCAGCTGCTCTTTTTGTTCCATCCATTTTCTTCTTCTCGTGCTAAGGGTCTCATTTGCATCTTCGTCATCACCCATTCCATCTCTTCTCTAGTCACGTAGATAAAAGGTGGGTTTAAACTAGAGGACACCACCTGGCTTGCCCCATACTCTAGTTGACTTCATCCAGTAATGGCTTTCCTTACCGTCGACATCTTCATTTTCAATCAGATTAGATCCTAAGTTCAATTCTTAATGAAAGCATCAAAAATATTGAACACAAATGTGGTACAACATCCTAAATATAAAATAGATATAAAAAATCGAAGAAATCAAAGAAAGGAAAGATAAAAGGCATAATCTTTTTATAGTAGTTGGGCAAAA
This sequence comes from Allium fistulosum, assembly GCA_030737815.1. Lineage (NCBI taxonomy): Eukaryota > Viridiplantae > Streptophyta > Magnoliopsida > Asparagales > Amaryllidaceae > Allium > Allium fistulosum. The sequence continues at coordinate 161,556,336 of CM060905.1, forward strand.
TCTCTGGCCTATGTCCACTTAGTTGTTTTTATTGATTAATTCTCTTTGCAATATTCAATTTACTATTGATTTCAGTTACAATAAAGTAGATCTTAGTTTTTCTCAAAGTTTCTTAAGGAGGAAGAAGAAAAATTCCATCCCATTTCAAGTTGAAGGCTTGCCATTTATAGATTAAACTCCCTTTAGGATCGCCAAAATATCTTCAAAATAGGTAAATGTTTAGATTCAAAATCCCAACCAAGAGAAAAGGTTAGAATTGACTCAACTTCAAGATCAATCGGTTTCGACCGATTTTCCATCTTTATTTTGCCTTGCTTTAGCTTGGAGTCCTTAATCTCCTTGCACAATTCCAAGAAATCAGGATCTATTGGTGCCGACCATAATTGGTCGGTATCGATCATTTATCCCCAACATTTTAGCACTTGTATTCATACCTTCAAGCTTCAAGCATCACTTAAGAGAGCTCAAGTGGGGTCCCACTCAAATCGTTTGGTATTGAACATAATCGACCGGTACCTATCGGTTTCATGTCTTCCACATGTAGTGTTTTTTCACCGTCTTTCCATCTTAGTGTCCCTTGAGCTTCATGATCCATTCATTCTTTATTATGTTTCCAGTTTCTCTAGTTTCAGTCAACTCCAAGACTATAGTAAAATTGTCAAAAACACTAACAAACTGCACAACTTGGTCATCTTAAATATATATGGTATAAATTGATAAACAAACCAAATTTCATTACAAAATAAAGCCACATAAGTTATACATCAAGAAAAATTCAAACAAAATAAACATTCTTAAAGCTACCAATAAAAACTGATAGATTTGGAAATAAAAATAACCTGAATTTAACTGTAATATATAAATTGTTAAGGAACCCAAATACTATTGAAATCTAAAGGAGTTAATAAAAATCAACGAATGCTTACCTAAGATTGAAGTTCAATGGATGCCGGATGTATGTATGACATATATATATATAAGGATGTAGGTATGTATATACGTATGCATGTATGTATTTGTTTATGGATATGTGTGTGTATGAGAGTGTGCACGTGTGTGTATGTATGTATGTATATGTGTGAATTACTAAACATTTTAGTGGTTAATATGCTAGAACTATGTCATTTCAAATTTATATGCTGTAAGTTGATGAACAAACCAAGTTTCATTACAAAATAAAGCAACAAAAGCAATACATCAAAATAAATTCAAACAAAATCAAAAAATCCCAATGTAATCAATAAATATCAATAGATTATGAGACAAAATAAGTTGAATTTAATTGTAATACATAAATCATTAAGGATCCCGGATAATATTGAAAATCCGGAGGAGTTAACGAAAATCAGTGAATACTTACCTAAGATTGAAGTTTAATGGATGTCGTATAAATGATGATTGAGCTCAATTCTTTATGTGCATTAAATTAGTAAATCCAACTTCATTCTATGCTTAATTAATAGTTGAAGTTTGAGAAGACAATAGATTGGGAATCCTAGTTTAACAGACTTCAGAACCCCGTCATTTAAAATATATATGGTATAATTCGATGAACAAACCAAGTTTCATTACAAAATAAAGCCATAGAAGTTATACATAAAGAACTATTCAAACAAAATAAAAAATCCCAAAGTTACCAATCAATATCAATATCAATAGATTAGGAAATAAAAATAACATGAATTTAATTGTAATATATAAATTGTTAAGGAACCCAGTACTACTTAAAATCCAAAGGAATTAATGAAAATCAGCGGTTACTTACCTAAGATTGTAGTTTAATGGATTTCAAATGTGTGAATGTATTTGTGTGTGTGTGCGCGTATGTGTGTGAGTCTCTATCTCTCTGTGTGTGTGTATGTATGTATGTGTGAATAATTGAACATTTGTGCGGGTAATATGCTAACAAACTACAAAACTTTGTCATTTCAAATCTATATGCCGTAAGTTGATGAACAAACCAAGTCTTATTACAAAACAAAGAAACATAAATTACACAACAAGATAAATTCAAACATATAAAAAATTCCCAACGTTATCAATAAATATCAATAGACCAGAAAACAAAAATAGGCCGAATTTAATTGTAATACATAAATTATTAAGGAACCCAGATATTACTGAAAGTCTAGAGGAGACGGTGAAAAACATTGAGTACTTACCCGAGATTGAAGCTTAACGAATGCCGTATAAATGATGGTTGAGCTCAATTCTTTATCTACATTGAATAAGTAAATCCAAGTTAGTTTTATGCTTAGTCGATAGTCAAAGTTTGAGAAAACAATAGGTCAAGGATCCTAATATAACAGACTACAGAACTCTATCTTTCAAATCTATATGGTATATGTTGATGAATAAACCAAGTTTCATTACAAGATAAAGGCACATAAGTTATACATTAAGAAAAATTCGAACAAAATAAAATATCCTGAAGTTATCAATCAATAACAACAAATTAGGAAACCAAAATAACCCGAATTTAATTGGAATACATAAATTGTTAAGGAGCCTAGATACTACTGAAAATCCTAAGGAGTGAATGAAAATTAGCGAATACTTACCTGAGGTTGAAGTTTAATGGATGTCATATGTGTGAGTGTATGTGTGCAAACACACACACACACACACATATATATATATGGGAAAATCTATTTGGACATAATTTGGTGACATAATTGATGACACAATGGATCTCCACCTTTGGATTGCCCCCCTGAATTCCACCTCCCATACAAGGAAAAAAGGTCTAATGGTCCAGACCTTTTATGTCCCCATTTGTGTCTTATTTTGTATCCAAAATACCCAGGCCCTATGTGTGTGTGTTTATGTGTGTCTGTGAATAATTGAACATTTTTGTAGGTAATATGATAACAAACTACAGAACTCTGTCATTTCAAATTTGTATGTTGTAATGAACAAACGTGTCATTACAAAATAAAGCAACAGAAGCTATACATCAAGATACATTCAAACAAAATAAAAAATCCCATAATTATCAGTAAATATCAATAGATTAGGAAACAAAAATAAGTTGAATTTAATTGTAATACATAAACCATTCTCGGTACTCAAGTATTACTGAAAATCTGGAGGAGTTAATGAAAATCACCGAATACTTATTTGAGATTGAAGTTTAACTGATGTCGTATAAAAGATGGTTGAGCTCAATTCTATGCATGGAATAAGTAAATCCAAGTTAGTTTTATGCTTAATCGACAGTCGAAGTTTGAGAGGACAATGGATTAGGAATCCTAGTTTAACAAACTAATCTTAGTTGATAGTCACTAACTGAAGTAGATATGGGATCACAATTTAATAAACCAACCCTAATTCGTGTCCATTGAAGTGGAAAGGCAAGGAAACCGATTCAGGATTTTAATAAATTTTACAAAGGGCATTATGGATATTACAAAAAGACATTGTGAATTTCTATTTATTGAATTCTCTTTATTAGTAGTAGAGACAGAGATAATTGGGTTGCAAATAATTGCTTTGATAAAATAGAAAAGAGCTACAGGTCCTTGTTTTTGATACTGTTATAAGGAAAGTCCATACATAAATGAATATATAAATTTGGTCCCTAGTTTTGAAAACTAGAAAATGTAAGGTGTCTTACACTTTTCTGATTTTGAAACTTATGAAAATTTTGAAATCTTTGAAAAGCGCAAGTTAACTTGCGCTTTCTATCAGGAAAGTGCAAGCTAATTTGCGCTTTCTAATTTTGTTTTTTTTTTGAAAATTTTGAACTTTTAGAAAATTTTAAAATTTTTGAAAAACGCAAGTTTATTTGCATTTTCTGATTTTGAAATTATTTTTGAAAAGCGCAAGTTAACTTGTGCTTTCTATCAGGATAGCGCAAGCTAGTTTCCGCTTTCTGATTTTGAAAAAACATGGACCTAATTTACATACTCATTGCTACAAGGACTTTCCTTATAACAACATCAAAAATAAGGACCTTATGTGCAAAACCCTTGATAAAAAATGTTCACTTTAAAGGATATCTCACCAACGTAAAAGGTCGCACTGATATTTAAAGATAAAAATTGCTCTTGATAATAGGAGAAACAATATGGCCTTAAGCACCGACCAAGATGCTTTTAATGATAACTCTTTAGACTTTTACTATTAATTGAAAACTAATTTCGTTGGACATTTGGATTTTGTTTTACTTCTCACACACACAAATATATACGAGTGTGTGTGCATGCGTGCGTGCATATGCATGCGTGTGTGTATGCATGCGTATATAATATGTATATACGTTTGCATGTGATGGCCTTACTGCTTTTTTGAGCTTTTCATTTTTTAGAAGTTACTTTGAATTGATTTTCTTATTCTACCGCCGTATTGTGGATTAGATTGATAATATTGGGTTGTGACCTTCTTTGGTAGTGATTTTTGGATTTATTTTTATTATTACTTCTTCTTTATTATATTTTAGTATGGTGCTAATTGAAAGTGTGTACGCTTGTGCACACTAATTACGGATCGTGTAATATGGACTAATATATACGGAATGTTATTTACAATTGCTATATAAGTAAATATTCAATAAACTAACTATATAGCAATTCACAGATATAGAATAGTAAATGCAGTAAACAGTAAAAATCACACCAGGGATTTTTATACTGGTTCGGACCTCCCGTCCTACGTCCAGTCCCAGACTTCTATCTGGATTTCACTACCAACTACCTCGCTTCACCCGGAGGAACAGGTTTATAACACCCGAACAGCCGAACGGGATTTCGTGCCTCTTACAACATCGAGGACTTCAACAAAAATAAATACAATTGTTGTTGACAACTTGTGCTCTTGATAACACGGATTTGTCACTTGTAGTACACCCTTCCTATAATCTTATCCTCAAAATATGTGAATGATGTTTGTGAAGATTGAAGGAAGTATATTACTTATTTGAATCAAAAGATATGAAATAATTTAATGATTCAATAAGCAATTTGAAGTAGAGAGCTTTTAGAATGCAAGAGTATTTAGAATTTAAGATCAGAATTTTAAAGCAAAGAATTGTTGTATATCAATCAATGATTTAGATATGTTTATATAGAGAATAAATGGTTGTAACTCTTTGTGAAGAGTAGCCATTAACAGATGTGATCATTGATGAAAGGTAAGAGAAGCAACCATTGAAGAAAGAAGTGTCTTTTGGGAAAGGTTGCTTTTTGTTTAAAAACGGTCGACAGGTCAAAAATGACCAGTAGACAAAATTTCAAATATATAGACGTTATGTGCATGTATGCACGTTCATTGTGCAATTTACACAGGAACGGTCGACCGCCTGGTTTTGGACCGGTCGACCGGTCCCTGTTAAATTGCACAGTGAATGTGCAATGTCATTCAAAACGTTTATACATCGATTCTTTTGAGATGCATGATTATTTTGACGATAGATTTTAACATAACTAATACTACTAACATACCAAATAATCAACCTCTAACGTATGAAGCTCGTTGTGTCTCAATGAATGACTTCTTTTTGTCGATCACGGTTTATCCCTTTGTCAGAAATCAAAACTATATAAAAATCTTGACTCAACACTAATGACACCACGCTGGTTGCTTGGGGGCATCGCAATCAGTGTAAAATAAAGGTTATGTTCAGTAGTTAACTGCTGAACGCGATACCCTAAGAACAAGATGCGGTGTCTTCGGCATTATCCTACTTAAAGCTAATTTCTTCCACTCAAGCATCACTTAAGAGAGCTCAAGTGGGGTTCCACTCAAATCGTTCGGCATTGAACATAATCGACCAGTACCTATCAATTTCATGTCTTCCACATTTAGTGATTTTTCACTGTCTTTGCATCTTGGTGTCTCTTGAGCTTCATGATCCATTCATTCATCATTATGTTATCAAGTTTCTCTAGTTTGAGTCAACTCCAAGAATGTAGTAAAGTTGTCAAAAAGACTAACAAAATGCATAACTTGGTCATCTTAAATATATACGGTATAAATTGATAAACAAACCAAGTTTCATTACAAATAAAGCCACATAATTTATACATCAAGAAAAATTCAAACAAAATAAACATTCCTAAAGCTACCAATAAAAATCAATAGATTTGGAAATAAAAATAACCTGAATTTAACAGTAATATATAAATTGTTAAGGAACCCAAATACTATTGAAATCAAAATAAGTTAATAAAAAACAATGAATACTTACCTAAGATTGAAGTTCAATGGATGTCGGATGAATATATATATAAGGATGTATGTATGTATGTATGTATGTATGCATGTATTTGTTTATGGACGTGTGTGTGTGAGAGAGCGCGTGCGTGCGTGTGTGTGTATGTATGTATGTATGTATGTATGTATGTATGTATGTATGTATATGTGTGAATTACCAAACATTTTTGTGGGTAATATGCTAGAACAAAATAAAGTATCCCAAAGTTATCAATCAATAACAACAAAGTAGGAAACCAAAATAACCCAAATTTGATTGGCATACATAAATTGTTAAGGAGCCTAGATACTACTGAAAATCCCAAGGAATGAACGAAAATCAGCGAATACTGACCTGAGGTTGAAGTTTAATGGAAGTCGGATGTGTGTGCGTGTGCATACAAATACATACAAGGGCGTGCATCCGTGCACGCGCACATACACACACAACAGATATATATATATATATGGGAAAATCTATTTGGACATAATTTGGTGACACAATTGATAACACAATGGATCTCCGCCATTGGATTGCCCTCCTGAATTCCACCTCCCATACAAGGACAAAAAGATCTAATGGTCCAGATCTTTTACGTCCCCATTTATGTCTTATTTTGTATCCAAATACCCGGGACTTGTGTGTGTGTGAGAGAGAGAGTGTGTGTGTGTGTGTGTTTATGTGTGTGTGTGTGTGAATAATTGAACATTTTTGTGGGTAATATGATAACAAACTGCAGAACTCTGTCATTTCAAATCTGTATGTTGTAGGTTGATGAACAAATGTGTCATTACAAAATAAAGCAACAGAAACTATACATCAAGATACATTCAAACAAAATTTAAAAAATCCCATCGTTATCAATAAATATCAATAGATTACGAAACAAAAATAAGTTGAATTTAATTGTAATACATAAATCATTCTCAATACTCAGGTATTACTGAAAATCCGGAGGAGTCAATGAAAATTAGCGAATACTTATAGGAGATTGAATTTTAATTGATGTCATATAAATGATGGTTGAGCTCAATTCTATGCATTGAATAAGTAAATCCAAGTTAGTTTTATGCTTAATCGACATTCGAAGTTTGAGAAGACAATGGATCAGGAATCCTAGTTTAACAAACTAATCTTAGTCGATAGTCGCTAATTGAAGTAGATTGTAACAACCCGCATATTTTATGATTATATATTTAAATGTTTTATTTAAATATAGCATCGTTTGTTAAATTTAAAGTCCGAAATGTGACTTTTTATAAACAGTCGAATCCGGACTCAAGACCACTTCCATTGAGTTCAAAACGACGTTTACAACTTTTTTGAGTATAAACATTAATATGTTTGGAGTTGATTAGGATTTTGGTATTTTGTTTGGGCTTTGGGTTATGTTCTAGCCCACTAACCCAATAAGAGAATCCAAACCATCTACCAAATGCCTCCCACGTCACTCCTCTTCATTCATTCATTCCACTTTCTAAATTCCTAACACTCAAGCCCTAGAAAAATGGGGGAAAAGAAAAGAGATTAGAAATTCCTAATTCCTAATTCTCTTAGGAAATTCAACTTCAAGTTATAAATCAAAGAGAAGCTGAGGTAAGCATCCTCTCTATCTCAATCTCTCTTCAATCTTCAGAAATTCCTATAACCTAACTTAGGAAATTCATTTCATTTGGTAATAAATTGAGATTCTTGAGGTGTTGTTGAAGAAAAATCGATCTTGCTTTGTTTTAGAGCTTCTCATTTCTTGTTTTTGGGTTTAAAGGTGAGTTACTGAACTCACATCTATGTCTATAGCTTTCATTGTTGTTAGATATGAATTTCTAACATCTATTTCATGTTCAATTGCTTTTGAATTGAATTGGTTTGGTGAATTTTCCATTTTGGTGTTTTTGAAGTCAAAATCTATGAAAATCCTACTATGGATGTTTGAACAAGTTGTTTGCAGTGGATTGAAGAGCCTATAGGGCTGGGTTGTCACTTGGCATAAATCCCTAGCCATCATCGCTCATTCAATCGCTTCTGAGTTGATTCGGCCATCAATGGCCTATGCTGATTTTTTCCCTGAGCTTCAGCTCAGAAGTCTGAGCAAACAGGTCAGACGTTAGGGCCATCGGAATAAAAATTCCAGATGTATAGTTCAGAGGTCTAAGGTTATTCCCAGACGTCTGGTGCTGCTTAATTTAGCCAATTTGCCTAATTTTCAATGGACTTCCGTTTAATCGATTTTTGTTGATCCGGTTGGTTGTTGTCATTTATTATCGACTTTGATGGCTTCTTCTCTGGATTTTTGGGAATATCCATTTGATGGATCTGATATCGATTTCTATGGTTTTGATTCACGTCATCGAATGTGAATTTTTGGTGATATATTTTTTTTACAATCGTTTCTGTGACTTGTCACTTTTAAAATACAAAGGTTTCTAAACTAGTAGTAAATAATCAAACTCTTTCACACAAAAATGATTTCGACATTTACTTTTAATACAAAGCTTGTTTTTAAAACCATTTTTCAATCTATTAGTATATACAAACCTTTACCTCATTCGTATGAGAAATCCAATTAAACGACTTAGCAAAACAAGTGGTATGAAACGCTTGTGTTTACTTCGTCGGTTAATTCTTAGACTTGTTCGATTGAAATCTTGTGACAATTTTCGAGTGGAAATCTACAATTTGTTCGTAAATATTTAAGTTAAGCCAGTGGTTATGGGACATGAAGCTAAACTCATATATTTACTAGCTTGGTGTATTTTACACTTTTATTGGTCAATGACGATCATTTTGTGATTTAGACTTGCAATGCGCAATGTCTCTTAGTCCTCGTGGGGGACTGTACCCCGTTTTATGGAGTTTCGTCTTATTTTTATGGGCTAGCGACCCATGGTTTTTTTTATGGAGTTCGGTTCATCGAGCGTACTGTTGTACTACGTCGTTGTTCTGGCTTATTTGAGTTTCAGGTTCCTCGGGCGTACCGTTGTACTACGTCGTTGCACCGGCTCTATGGGTTAGCGACCCATGGGATAGCGTCCCGTTTGTGATACACGTGTTGATGAGTTTTCATACTCCCGTTTATGATGGGCCTCCCCCTTTTTTGTGATTTCTGGATTTCTAAATGGATGATTTCTAGAATTTGTATTTTACCAATATTTGTGATTTGCATTGATAAGCTTTATCAATATTTGTGACTTGGTGAATAAAATAAAGAATATGACATTCTTTTTGGTGTTTGAGAAAACTTGGGATATTATATGATTTTTACTTTTATCATATATATATTTGTTATATCTCTTATTCGATCTCATCTTACATGATAATTATAGCTAGACTGATCCGTTTATTATTTTTCTTCTTATATAATACTCGGGTCAGACCGAGGTGTTTCACGTGCTTCCACTTAACTTCTTAGCAGGGACTATCTTCTGACTTTTGGCTAACTACTTTAGCTTAGTAGTTTTTGTTTTTATACATTCGAGATAGGGACTCCTTGATGTATACATATTCTTTTGTCTAACACTTGTACCTATTCTTTTGTGATGTAGTGGATCTTGTATGACCACTACTTTGATGTACACTTCTATGTGTTGTATTCATATCTGTTTTCGCCTTAGTGATATGAATATATGTGACTGATTTATGTTATGCTTATTTTATATTTGTTTTCGAAGGCCACATAGCCACTGTGTAGTAGCTTTGAGTTTGTATATGATATGTTAGATTTCCTCTTGAAATGAAATGCATGACATACTATCAGACATCTCGGTACTCGCATAAAGCAATTACACAGATGGAGCTCCTCAACAGCCTTATTCTTCGTACTAATTGACGGCATTACCCAATAGCGTCCTTGGTTACTGTGAGTATAGAGGTGGGGCGTCACAGCTTGGTATCAGAGCCAAACTTTGGAACAATATAGAATATTATAGCAAGGATCATTGTCCTAAGTCTCTCTTAGGAATCGTGCCTTAGGATTTAATTCGAGTCTTAAAACCCGTTCAATCCTATTTTCTTTTATAATGCCTTATTTTATCAATCAAGTTTGTTTGATATTCATTCTGAGAATAACATTTTTCCTCTTCTTTCTTTCTTTCTTAAAGAAGAAAAATGGTTAGACCTGGCCGTCCTAGCGTCGGTCAATCTAGTGCTACTCCTCAAGATGGCGTATTCATGTTTGCCTAACAGCTTTTGGATCTTGTAAAGAATACCCAAGCTGTCGGACCCCTCCTTGAGCCTACTAATCCTAAATCTGGGTTTGCACATTTGTGCAGTGATTATACCAATTTGGGTGGAAGGCCATTCAAGGGTTCCGAAAGCGTTATAGAAGTCCATGCTTGGTTTAGAACATGTGATCGCATCTTTTCTCGCATGAATCTTGTGGATTTACATCGAGTCCAAGTGGCTTCTAGCATGCTCTAGGAGAGAGCATTAGATTGGTATGAGCTTTTGATTTCAGAAATTATCGAAGCGGATCTTACTTGGAAGCAATTTCGGGAAAGGTTTGAGTTAAAGTTTGTGCCGGAGGTTGAAAAAGTAACTTTAGCTCGGCGCTTTATTGACCTTTTTCAAGGTGAATCTTCTATGACAGATTATGTCGTATCTTTTGAATCCCTCTCTAAATATGGGGTCGAGTATATTAATACCCCATTAAAGAAAAATCAGAGGTTTATCTAAGGGTTGAATAAGAACCTCAAAAAGACTTTACTTCTGAAACTAGAAGTTTCTTTCGATCAGCTTGTAGATATCGCTCTTCGACTTGAAGGGGCCGATAAAGAAAGCGATGTTGAAGTTGTCGGTGCCAAGAAGAACTTCAACAACAACTTGAAGAGGCCTATTAAGTTCAAATCTAACCCCAACAAGAAAGGGAAGCAAACAACTTCGGTAGAAAAGACTCCTAGCTCTAATAGTGGAGAATGCTACAATTATGGTTCTAAGGACCATTATGCAAATAGGTGTCCAAAACCCCTTTATTGTCGCTATTGCAAAAGTTCGGGTCATCTTATATCTTCATGTCCCAAACTTCAAAGCAAGAAAGAGGGAAAGCTAAATGTTTTGCAAGCCCCTAGGAACACCTCTCTTGGTCAAGGTATTTCTCATTCTGTCCTTGATGGCATTATTATGTTTCGTGATCATCCTATTCGAGTTCTTTTTGATACTGGTGCATCTCACTCTTTTATATCAAAGGAACTTGTTGATACTTTGTCTTTAAATGTTATGGGCTTGATGACATCACCGAGCATTGCGAATCCGGTTGGTGGATCCGCAACACTCAGTTTGTTTTGTAAAGATGTCGAGATTATTTTACGTGATTATGCTTTTCGTGCCGATTTGCATGTTATGCGTTACTTATGTTTCGGAATGATTTTGGGAATGGATTGGCTTAATCGTTATGAAGCCCACATCCTATATCCCGAGAGGACTATCCATCTTCGATATCCCCAATCTGTTAAGAAGATTTCTATTGTTCTTAAAGATTCAGATTCCAATTCGATAGCATCCTTATATTCTCTAAATCCACATGATGACGATAATGATGATGAGGAAGATGTCATTTCCCTCATTCACGTTGTTCGTGAATTTCCCGATATATTTGAGCTCGTTTTAGGATTACCACCCAAGCGAGCAATTGAGTTCAGATTTAATCTAATCCCTGTAGCTCTACCTATCACTCGTCCTCCTTATCGTATATCCAATAAGGAAAATGAGGAGATGCGTAAACAATTATCCGAATTGGAAGCAAAACAGTTTATTCGATCTAGTTCCTCTCCTTGGGGAGCTTCAGCTATCTTTGTGAAGAAATCAGATGGTACATTTAGGCTTTGTGTTGACTACCGCAAGCTTAATGATCTCACCATCAAGAATAAATATCCCTTACCTCGGATTGATGATCTATTCGATCAATTTAGCGGTGCTAGAGTCTTTTCACAGTTAGACTTAACAACCGGTTTTCATCAGCTTCGTATTGCAGAGGATAGCGTTCCTTTGACATCTTTTCGTATTCGTTATGGATCTTATGAATGGCTTGTTATGCCATTTGGTTTAACGAATGCTCCAGCTTATTTCGTTGACCTAATAAACCGAATTTTCAAAGACTTCCTCGATCGATTTGTTCTCATCTTTATTGATGATATTCTTGTTTATTCGAAAACTGAGGAAGAGCACGAAAAACATCTTCGGATTGTGTTGGAAACTCTTAGGAGCAATCAATTGAAAGCAAAATTTTCTAAGTGCCACTTTTGGCAATCTCGTGCGAAATTTTTGGGGCATATTATTTCTGAATCCGGAATTTCCGTGGATCCTTCAAAGATCGAAGCGATTCAAAATTGGAAGAGACCGGAGAGTGTGATGGAAATTCGTAGCTTTTTTGGATTGGCGGGCTATTACCGTCGGTTCATAAAAGAATTTTCTAAAATTTCCGTACCTCTTACTAGTTTGACAAATAAGGGAATTAAGTACATTCGGTCAGGCAAATGTGAAGCTGCTTTTCAAAAATTAAAAGAACTCCTTTCCGATGCTCCTATTCTTGTGATTCCTGAGGGAAACCAAGACTTGATTGTTTATACCGATGCTAGTCGTGTTGGTTTGGGAGTCGTTCTCATGCAAAGGGAACGTGTTATCGCTTATGCTTCTAGGTAATTAAAGCCTGCCGAGACTAGATATGCCACTTATGATTTAGAGCTCACGGCCATTGTTTTCGCCCTTATAATTTGGCGTCATTATCTTTTAAGAGAGAAATTTGTTCTCTACACTGATCATAAATCTTTAAAGTATTTGTTCTCTCAAAGGGAACTTAATTTGCGTCAACAATGTTGGCTCGAATTCCTTGCATCTTATGATCTTGATATTCTTTATACTTCCGGAAAGGGAAATCGTGTTGTCGATGCCCTTAGCCGAAAGCAACAAGCAGTTGTTTCCATGATGATATCCGAATGGAATGATCTCGAGACTTTGTCTACTTGTGAGATTCAAGATCGGGAATCCAATTCGTGTTCATCTCTTGTTTTATGTAGCCTTGAGGCTCATCCTTCTCTTTTAGACCGCATTCTTGAAGCTCAAAAGCATGATCCTGAATTGGCTCATCTTAGCCAAAGTTGTAGGGATAAAATTGATGTTGATGGTTTGAAAGACTTTGAAATCAATGCTCGTGGGGGAATTCGAAAATTTGGTAGACTTATTATGCCAAATATTATTGATCTTCGTAAAGACATTTTAGAAGATTCTCATCGTTCTAAATTTACCATTCATCCCGGTAGTAGTAAAATGTATGCGGACATGAAGCGACTTTATTACTAGGATGGAATGAAATCTGATATTGCAAACTTCATTAAGCGTTGCATGACTTGCCAACTCATAAAGGCCGAACATCAAAGGCCCGGTGGGTTATTACAACCTTTAGACATTCCCGTTTGGAAGTGGGATCAAATTTTCATGGACTTTATTGACGGTCTTCCCCATTCTCGTTCGGGTCATGACAGTCTATGGGTGATTGTAGATAGACTTAAAAAATCCGCCCATTTTATTCTCGTTCGGTCCAATCGGACCGTACCTCTTTTGGCCAAACTCTATGTTAAAAAAATTGTTAAATTGCATGGAGTTCCTACTTCTATTGTTAGCGATCGTGATCCGTTATTTACTAGTGGATTTTGGAAGGGTCTTCAAAAAGCTTTGGGAATAAAGCTTAATTTTAGCACCGCTTATCATCCTCAGTCCGATGGACAAACAGAGCGTGTGAATCAAACTCTTGAAGATCTTTTTCTTGCATGTATTCTTGATTTTGGTGGAAGTTGGGAAGATCATATTTCTCTTGTTGATTTTTCTTATAATAATAGCTTCCAATCTAGTATTGGTATGGCACCTTTCGAGACACTCTACGGAAGACCATGCTGATCTCCTTCGTGTTGGCTTGAAGCCAGTGAGAAGCTGGTTTTAGGTCCAGATTTTATTCGTGATGCCATAAAAAAGATTGACCTTATTCGTCACAGGATGAAAAAAGCTCAAAGTAGACAAAAATCGTATGCCGATAACCGAAGAAGGAATTTGGAATTTTCTGTGGGAGATTTGGTATTCATTCGTGTTTCACCTATGAAGGGTGTTGTGCGTTTCAGTCGATCGAGAAAATTAGCACCTCGATATATTGGTCCATTTCCCATCATCGAACGCATTTGGTTCCGTGGCTTATTTTCTTTTATTAACGGCTCAATTTTCTGCTATTCATGACGTTTTTCACGTTTCTCAACTACGGAAATGTCTTAGAGATTCTGATTCTATTCTTGAGCCTGGTGTTATTGAAGAAATTGAAGTTTCACCTAATTTGACTTATGAGCAACATCCTATTTGTATCATTGCTACGGAGGTTAAACGCCTTAGTAATAAAGATGTTCCGCTTGTGAAAGTTCAACGGTCAGCAAATCCAAAAGATCGTTCTTGAGAATCCAGAGAATTCATCGAGCGAACACATCTGGACTTAGTCTCTCGTGCTCTTCAAGGTGAACTTCTCACTTCAAATTTTTTCTTTTGTGTTGTTATTCCTTAGAGTGGTTGTTACTCTTTATTTCCTTCTTAAGGTATTGCGAGGACACAATTTCTTTAAGGAGGGGAGTCTGTAACAACCCGCATATTTTACGATTATATATTTAAATGTTTTATTTAAATATAACATCGTTTGTTGAATTTAAAGTCCGAAATGTGACTTTTTGTAAACAGTCGAATCCGGACTCGAGACCACTTCCATTGAGTTCAAAACGATGTTTACAACTTTTTTGAGTATAAACATTGATATGTTTGGAGTTGATTAGGATTTTGGTATTTTGTTTGGGCTTTAGGTTGTGTTCTAGCCCACTAACCCAATAAGAGAACCCAAACCATCCACCAAATGCCTCCCACTTCACTCCTCTTCATTCATTCATTCCACTTTCTAAATTCCTAACACTCAAGCCCTTGAAAAATGGGGGAAAAGAAAAGAGATTAGAAATTCCTAAGCCCTAATTCTCTTAGGAAATTCAACTTCAAGTTATAAATCAAAGAGAAGCTTAGGTAAGCATCCTCTTCATCTTCTCCATCTCAATCTCTCTTCAATTTTCAGAAATTCCTATAACCTAACTTAGGAAATTCATTTCATTTGGTAATAGATTGAAGATTCTTGAGGTGTTGTTGAAGAAAAATCGATCTTGCTTTGTTTTAGAGCTTCTTATTCCTTTTTTTTTGGTTTAAAGGTGAGTTCTTGAACTCACATCTATGTCTATAGCTTTCATTGTTGTTAGGTACGAATTTCTAACATCTATTTCATGTTCAATTGCTTTTGAATTGAATTGGTTTGGTGAATTTTCCAATTTTGGTGTTTTTGAAGTCAAAATCTATGAAAATCCTACTATGGATGTTTGAACATGTTGTTTGCAGTGGATTGAAGAGCCTATAGGGATGGGTTGTCGCTTGGCATAAATCCCTAGCCATCATCGCTCATTCGATCGCTTCCGAGTCGATTCGGCCATCAATGGCCTAGGCTGATTTTTGCCCTGAACTTCAGCTCAGACGTCTGAGGAAACAGGTCAGACGTCTGGGCCATCGGAATAAAAATTCCAGATGTACAGTTCAGATGTCTGAGGTTATTCCCAGACGTTTGGGCGATCTGGAAGAAAATTTCCAGATCCTCAGATCAGACGTCCGGGAAAACCACTAGACGTCTGGTGCTGCTTAATTCAGCCAATTTGCCTAATTTTCAGTGGACTTCTGTTAAATCAATTTTTGTTGATCCGGTTGGTTGTTGTCATTTATTATCGAATTTGATGACTTCTTCTCTGGATTTTTGGGAATATCCATTTGATGGATCTGATATCAATTTCTATGGTTTTGGTTCACGTCGTCGAATGTGAATTTTTGGTGATAGATTGTTTTTACAATCGTTTCTGTGACTTGTCACTTTTAACATACAAAGGTTTCTAAACTAGTAGTAAATAATCAAACTCTTTCACAAAAAATGATTTCGACATTTACTTTTAATACAAAGCTTGTTTTTAAAATCATTTTTCAATCTATTAGTATATACAAACCTTTACCTCATTCGTACAAGAAATCCAATTAAACGACTTAGCAAAACAAGTGGTATGAAACGCTTGCGGTTACTTTATCAGTTAATTCTTAGACTTGTTCGATTGAAATCTTGTGACAATTTTTGAGTGGAAATCTATAATTTGTTCGTAAATATTTAAGTTAAGCCAGTGGTTATGGGACATGAAGCTAAGCTCATCTATTTACTAGCTTGGTGTATTTTACACTTTTATTGATCAATGACGATCATTTTGTGATTTAGACTTGCAATGTGCAATGTCTCTTAGTCCTCGTGGGGGACTGTACCCCTTTTGTGGAGTTTCGTCTCATTTTATAGGCTAGCGACCCATGGTTTTTTATGGAGTTCGGTTCATCGGCGTACCGTTGTACTACATCGTTGTTTCGGCTTATTTGAGTTTCAGGTTCCTCGGGCGTACCATTGTACTACATCGTTGCACCGGCTCTATGGGTTAGCGACCCATGGGATAGCGTCCCGTTTGTGATACACGTGTTGGTGAGTTTTCATGCTCCCGTTTATGATAGGCCTCCCCCGTTTTTGTGATTTCTGGATTTCTAAATTGATGATTTCTATAATTTGTGTTTCAGCAATATTTGTGATTTGCATTGATAAGCTTTATCAATATTTGTGACTTGGTGAATAAAATAAAGAATATGACATTCTTTTTGGTGTTTGAGAAAACTTGGGATATTATATGATTTTTACTGTTATCATATATATTTGTTATATCTCTTATTCTATCTCATTTTACATGATAATTATAGCTACACTGATCCGTTTATTATTTTTCTTCTTAAATAATACTCGGGTCAGACCGAGGTGTTTCAGGTGCTTCCACTTGACTTCTTAGCAGAGACTATCTTCTGACTTTTGGCTAAGTACTTTAGCTTAGTAGTTTTTGTTTTTATACATTCGAGATAGAGACTCCTTGATGTATACATATTCTTTTGTCTAGCACTTGTACGTATTCTTTTGTGATGTAGTGGATCTTGTATGACTACTACTTTGATGTACACTTCTATGTGTTGCATTCATATCTGTTTCCACCTTAGTGATATGAATATCTGTGACTAATTTATTTTATGCTTATTTTATATTTGTTTTCGAAGGCCACATAACCACTGTGTAGTAGCTTTGAGGTTGTATATGATATGTTAGATTTCCTCTTGAAATGAAATGCATGACATACTATCTGACATATCGGTACTCGCATAAAGCAATTACATAGATGGTCGCTCCTCAACAGCCTTATTTTTTGTACTAATTGACGGCGTACCGAGTAGTGTCCTTGGTTAGTGTGAGTATAGAGGTAGGGCGTCACATAGATATGGGATTACAGTTTAATAAACCAACCTTAATTCGTGTCCATGGAAGTGGAAGGCAAGGAAACCGATTTAGGATTTTAACAAATTTTACAAAGGGCGTTATGGATATTTCAAAAAGACATGGTGAATTTCTATTTATTGAATTCTCTTTATTAGTAGTAGAGGCAGAGATAATTGGGTTCTAAATAATAGCTTTGATAAAAAATGTTCACTTTAAAGGATATCTCACCAAAGTAAAAAATCGCACTGATATTTCGAAGATAAAAATTGTTCGTGACAATAGGAGAAACAATATGCCATTAAGCACCGACCAAGATGCTTTTAATGATAACTCTTCAGACTTTTACTATTAATTGAAACCTAATTTCGTTGTACTTTTGGATTTCGTTTTACTCCCCACACACACACACAAATATATATTTTTTGAAAGGAAAGGTTCTTTTATTAATAACGATGAAGAACCAAACAATAGCAGGATTCTCCTCCTTAAAAAACCTTACCATTGTGGTAAGGAAAAAGAGCATGGCATCCTCTATTACAACATCTCTAGTAAAGTAAATCCATGCTACACATAACAAATACAATACAAAAAAATCGAAGGAAAAATAAACTAAGAAAACGAATTCGGCCCACTTGGGCAATATATCACACCGCCACTTCCAAAAGAAACCAACCCAGTCTGGCCCATCACTACGCAAACAAAACTGAACCTAAACAACCCTTGTTCGATACCGCCGCCATTAATTATCCAGCATCATCTAAATCAATTCCCCACTTCAAAAATTTCTGTCGCTCGGACGATGTTTGGTGACGATGGCAGACTTGTCTCCTTAGCTGCAAGCGAACATCGATTTCAACAAGTTTGCATATTTGCTCCATCGAGTACCTTTTCCTTTCGAATCGACGCCTAACCCTCTCCATCCAGTTGTGATGAGTGGTTGTAGCTGCTGCAAAGTATAAAGTTGTTGTCTCAGCGAACTCTCCACTATAGGCTGGAGATCTAATTTGGACAACAAGGACTTCCACGGATAAGTGCTGAATTTACAATCTATAAATAGGTGTTGATGAGATTCGTTATGTTGTTTGCAAAGTTCACACTGTGTATCTACAGTCAATCCCCATGCAGTTAACCTGTCGGAAGTAGGCAAATGTTGTATATAAGCCATGTACGTTGTATAACAAAAATTTCTAGCAGTTTTGTTAAACCATATGAGTTTATATGTATCATCTTGTTGTGCATGTAGTCGAATCTCATTCCATACTGTAGAAAAACTGAATTTTTCCTGGCGTGCAATAGTCCATAAGTCATTAGGCTATTCAGTAGATAAAGGAACTTGTATTATTTGTTCTGCCACCTCCCTAGGTTCGGGCAGTATTTGAGGTTGTAGTTGTCCATCCTGAAATATGCAGCTTACCGTATTGTGAGTAGTGTTACAGAGAAAAATCCTGCTCCAACCAATAAGATCAACAAGGGATTTATGGTTAATTCATGGATCGTACTACAAGTCTGTATGCTTCCCGTTAACGATAAAACGAGTCATGATATTTGCTACCAAAGCACGTTACCGTAAAATAGATTTCATTGTACCGGAAAAATTATTATTGATGGGCAGGATCCAAAAATTTGTTTTAGACAAATATTTGGTTCTCATCCATCTGAACCATAAGCAATTAGAAGTTAATAACTTCCATAATAGTTTAATTCTGGCAGTTGTATTAAGATCAGTGAATTTCTAAAGCCCTATATCACCTTCCATTTTGGGTTTGCATAAAGTATCCTAAGATATTTTATGTAACTTGCCTTTTCAAAAAAAGTCTGCACATAAGTGATCAATTTTTCGTAAAACTGAGGCAGGCAGATGATAAATAAGAATCCAGTACATAACAATAGGAGTTGTTGTACTATGTATTAGCTCAGACACACAGAAATATATATATATATATATATATATATATATATATATATATATATATATATCTGTGTGTGGGGGGGCGCGCGCGCGCATGCGTACGTGCGTGTGCATATACATAATATTTATATACGCTTGTGATGGTCTCACTACTTTTTTGAGCTTTTCATTTTTTAGAAGTTACTCTGAATTGATTTTCTTATGTTACGACCATATTGTGGATTGGATTGACAATACTGGGTTGTCACCTTCTTCAGTGGTGATTTTTGGGTTAATTTTTATTATCACTTCTTCTTTATTATATTTTTAGTTTGGTGCTAATGACACCACGCTGACTACTTGGGGCATCGCGATTAGTGTAAACAAAAAAGGTTATGTTCGGCAGTTAACTGCTGAACGCGGTACTCTAAGAACAAGATGCATTGTCCTCGGCATTACCCTACTTAAAGTTAATTTCTTCCGTTTATATACTTCATTTCTTAGAGCATGGGCTATTTCTTTTTCTTTAGAATGTAAAAGGGGTTTTGGTAAAGCATAAAATAAAATTAGAGCGGTCGCCTCGGTTGACGGAAACCATCAATTGTTTGATGGCAGTGTAAATAAAGAAAAACAATTTTTTTTTTGGATTTTTTTTCGATTTGATCTCATTTTTAAACTTATTATCGCAAATAGCCTCGTTTTAAAACTAATATCAAATATAGCCCTGTTTTAACCAACTCGGCGCTGAACTGGCCAAAATGCACTGCCGACTTTTCAAAAGTCTCCAGTGTAATTTTTTTCTCTTTAAATTTTTTTCTCTTTAAAACTGGCGACTTTAAAAAGTCGCCAGTGTTTTTTTATTAAAAAATAAATTACACTGGCGACTTTTGAAAAGTCGCCAGTGCATTTTGACCAGGTTAGTGCTGAGCTGGTCAAAACAGGGCTATATTTGATAGAAGAAATTAGTTTAAAGGAAAAAGTTTAATAAAAATTTATTTTAACGGACGTTAAAATACAACTTCCGTCTCAAGGACAAGCGCGAAAAATTTCACGATCGTTCCTTCTTTTTTAGTCTGTTTTCCTCTGTAACAAAATTTCTTCTCCATCAATCAATGGCATTCCAAAACCATATCAATTTTCTTCCTCAAGCTGATTTACAAGCGCAATCAGCTTTTGAAGCTAAGTCAATGGACGTAAATCCACAAATTTCAACAAATCTAGAACAAATAAACGATGAAACTGGGATTTCAAAAAGCAGGGTTTCGACTGCAATGCGTACAGATATAAAGAGAAGACGAAAAAATAATCCATCCATGGCTATTAATTCGTCTGATGTTGAACAACAAACAAAGAGAACGATAAAATCTAGGGCAGCAAAAACTGTAAAAGAAGACGACATGAAGAGACAACAACTTTGTGATGAAATCGTCAGTAGAAAAAGAAAGACAAAGGTATAACATCTGATTTATTTTTCTTCAAAATAATATTTCAGTATTTGTTAGACAGTAAATGATAATTAGATCGATAGTTATTGAATGATACTTCAATACATCATTTGATTTATTGCATGCATCATATTGAAGTATTAGATGATGATGAACATAGCATTCAGTCTTTGACAAAAGACAGACTACAATAAGATGCATAGTTATAGAATGATAGATAAATATAGCATTGAAAAAAATGATAGAAAAACATTGCATTATAGAATGATAGTTGAATATATCACTGTATTTACTGTATGTATAATGATGCAATAAGTGAAAATAGCATTTCCATATTCGATATACGACAGACAATAATTAAATAGATAGTTATTGAATGATAGTTCAATATATAATTTCATTTGTATACACAATATTGAAATATGAGATGATAGATGAACATAGCATTCAGTTTTTGATGGTTGATAAACAACAATAAAATGCATTATTATAGAATGATAGACAAATATAGCATTGGATAGAATGATAGACAAACATAGCATTGGGTCTTTAAACTGTAGGAGCATACATTGAAAAAGAGTAATGATAGACAAATATAGCATTGGATAGAATGATAGACAAGCATAGCATTGGGTCTTTAAACTGTAGGAGCATACATTGAAAAGGAGTAATGATAGACAAATATAGCATTGGATAAAATGATAGACAAACATAGCATTGGGTCTTTAAACTGTAGGAGCATAAATTGAAAAGGAGTAATGATAGAAAAATATAGCATTGGATAGAATAATATATAAACATAGCATTGGGTCTTTAAACTATAGGAGCATACATTGAAAAAGAGCAATGATAGACAAATATTGCATTGGATAGAATGATAGACAAACATAGCATTGGGTCTTTAAACTGTAGGAGCATACATTGAAAAAGAGTAATGATAGACAAATATAGCATTTCTACAAATAATGATAGATGAATATAGCACTAGAAAATTGTGCATTCATGGTTGAGAAATAAGATTATAGTTTGTTAAATACTGAATTATTCATTCATAATTTTTTGTACAGGAATCAAAAGGCAAAAGATCAAAAAAAGCAAAAAAAAAACAAAAGGGAACAAATCAAAGAAATTATCTCAGGATAAAATTCAGTATAGATGCAGCTTGCTTCCAATGATAAAAAATTTCCGGAAAATTAAGGAAAAAGTAGGTTATCTTGTTGATCAACTGAATTATTTAAAACAAACACCTTTTGAAAAATTTATGCTTGTGTTTTTCAAGGAAATTTTATCCATAGATGCTTTTACAAAATCATCAAAAACCTTAGATGATATCATTGAAACATTTTCTATCACTGACGAAGCTTTTAAAGTGGGGAATGTTTTTTTAAAGATCAAACCTGAAGATATTTCAATTCTCTTTAGCTTACCTTTGTTTGGAATTAATATTTTTCCATTACCTAAAATGAGTTTACAAATACTTCCAGACAATTGTAAGGATTTTGTACTAAGAAATTTTGAAATAGTAGAGCACATAACAAAGGATCTTACAGTTTCAAAAATAAATAATGTACTAGAAACACAACAATTTCAAAATGAAACTGATTTTCCAAAACTGATTATTATTCTTGCAATGATAACCTTCTTCTTTCCCGACAACCAAAGATACTTACCATGGGGATATATTCCTTATATTATTGATCACAACAAAATGAACTCGGTATCTTGGCCAGTTTCAATTCATCATTTATTGATTAGAGCTTTGATGGCTTTCAAAACAAAGCCAAGAAACATGTCAGGTTGTTCCATGCTCCCAATTATAAGTACAACATTCTAACTTTATGTTAATACATCTATGTCTATAAATTAAATTATATACATTATATATTTTAACAAGTAATATTTTATTTGTAGTTTTTCCTATGTGAGCATGTCAATTTGATATCTCCATTAGCAACATACTGTTCTACTTTACCTAGATTTGGGAGGTGGAATATAGGAAGCTTGAAAAAAGTCATTTCAAGAGAAGCTTTGATAAACATAGACAAAAGAAAGGTATTATTTCTTACACAAGTACAAGAAATGTATACTGATAGATAGATATATCATAACATAATGTATATTAACAGTTTTCATTTTGTTATTATACAGTCATAATTTAAATGATAGTTACATATATCATTTCTGCACAAATACAATTTTCTATAGTTGCTACTAAAAAATGATAGTCAGATATAACATCACATGAAAAATGAAAATTATAAATAAAATTACTTCATTCATTGTATCTTAGCTCATTCATTACTACTTCTGTTATTACGTAGATTTTTGTTGAAATAAGAAACCTGACTGAAGATGAAAAAGCACTTCTTCAACAAAAAAACCAACAAAAATTTGTTCAGATGGATACAAATGAGAATATTGTGATACAAAAAGTAGAAAACTTGGAAGAGACATCAGAAAAGCAAGTTGGCTCAATGAAACAGTACATTGAAGATTTGGAAAATAAATTAAAGAAGGGTGAAAAAGAATTAGAAATGGAGAGACAAAAAAGAATAAAAGCAGAAGGCACTATCATACAGTTGAGAAAAGAAATCAAAATGTTGAAATCAAAACCAAGAGAAGATATAGAAGCACCATCATTTGATCTGAATATAACCCAGGAAATAAAAAAGATGCAGGAAGAGAAAAAACAACAGCATCAGAAGGAACCTTCAGAGGAAACAGAAAAATCCCCGACAGTGAATGAAAGAACACAGAAAAAACCAAGCTCTTTAGTTTTGAGGGTTAAAAAGCGCCAACGAAGGAATAAAATTGATCCCAATTGCTAGTATGAAATTGTTCATAGAAAAACTAAGAAAAATGCTGACAATGAAGGCCAAAAGGAACAACCTGAAACTGAAGAAGGTAAAAAAATATACAAGTGAACAGAAACAAGAAGAACAAAATGAAGAATCTGATTATGAAGAGGAATCTGAAACTAAAACAGATGAGGAAGCCACTACAATTGAAAATGAAGAAATAATTGATGTTGATGGATACTCGCCAACAACTAAAGCTTACAAGAGTAAAGATATAACAAAAGGCAGTATTCTAAAATTATTGAATGAAGAACAGCAAAACAAAATTCTTACTTTCTTCAAATTTAATGAAAATGAGAAGTAAGATTTCTGATATTATTTCTTTCATTATATTTGTAATAAATAAAACTGAAAAAAAAACCAACTTGTCAATTATTGATTTTCAATTACAGCACTGTAGCATATCAAAAAGATGAAGGGAACAAAGGAGGAGTCACGATATTGAAATCTATGCTGGAAGCTGTTCTATTTGAGGGGGTTACAGATGGACATGTATGCATCAACTCAGAATTATGATAGTAAAAAAATGTATATAAATGTATAAAATGAAAGAATGATAGGTAAACCTAGCATTCAACTTTCAAAGTGCATATAAATGAATTGAATGAGACTGTGACAACTAAAAGCAGCATTACTATTTGTAAAATGCACATAACTGTATAGGATAGGAGAATGATTGTTACAACTAGCATTCATAATTTTTTAAGTGCATATAAATGTAAAAGATGAGAGAATGATAGTTAAAACTAGCATTCGAAGTTTCTAACTGCATATAAATGTATTAAATAAAAGAACGGTATTTAAAAACAACATTGCTATTTGTAAAGATCATATAAATATGTCGAATGTCAAAGATGATTGTTTAAACTATAATTTGCATTTTTCAGTGCATACAATGAAGTAAACATGTAAATGATAGTGAATACTAGCATAAATATTCCTGGTTCAAAAACAAAATATCCCATAAAACTTACAACCTTTTTTGTTTTCTTAAACAGATTATTGATTGGTTTTACTACAATCAGGAGATGTATGAACACAGTTACTACTTCACTACAATGATGATGGTAAGTATAAGCTTTTCATTATAAATGTTAAAAAATAATACAAAGTATTCTAATGCATATGAATGTGCAGAATGCTATAGCACATGATCAGCAAACTATGATCAAAGACGTAGTCATACCGGCAATAGATGTCATTGTCAAAGATGAATTTACAGAGAAAATTTTCTTCCCTCTACATTACACAAACCATTGGAGCTTGTTGATGCTAAACTATGAAACAATGCAGTGGAGTCATTATGATTCAACAAAACCAAAAACTAGATCAACAAGGACTTCAAACCCCAGCTATAACCAAGCCATCATTCTTGTAAGAAAAGTATAATTTTTATATCAGTCTAACATTAATATACAGCACTAATTTTTCTTCTTGCAGAAAGACAAAATTGAATTAATGTTCAAGAAGAAATGGGCAAAGTAGGAATACTGAACAAAGAATTTCACAAACCTAAAGTGTTGCAGCCAAAAAGCCCACCACAGGATTGTGATTCGTAAGTAACTAATTCCATTTCTTCTCTTGTCATTGTAGTTTGTATATTCATCCAACTTTTGTTATTCTTATTTAAATTACAGCTGACTACATCTAATGATCAAAATGATAGTTAAACCTACAACTGAAAATTTTAAAATGCATAAAATTGTGAAAATGAAAAAAAAACGACAGTTCAAACTATGATTTATATGTTTTCAGTGCTTATGAATTTATCAAATATCGAAAATGATTATTTACACTAGCATACATATTTTTAAATTCTTTTGGACTAGACTAAACATGCAAAACAATAACAAAATATCATTTGTATTTTTAAAATGCACTAGAATGCATTAAATATGCAAAAATGATAGTTAAAACTAGCATTGCTAATTGACAGTTCATTTAACTGCATCTATTGAACAAAAAGATTATGTATAAGATGTACATTACAAACACAGCAATGGTGTCTTTATGAATGCATTGATTGATTGTGTGATAAAAATATAAAGCTATATTTTAGAATTCTAGTGTAAAGAATGCTATTTTATTTTAGCATTAGCTTATACTGTAATATTAACTAATATTTCCATATCTGAAACAGGCTTGATTGTGCATTCTTTGTGATGACAAACTTGAAAAAACTGGACAAAGATGAGATGCCAGATAAATATTCAAATGAAATGCTTAGAAACCTAAGAGCTGCAGTGGTGCCTGACATACTCAATGATCCACAATATAGTTGGTCAATGCAGAAATACTGATACAAATATTCTACATAAGAATAGCTGTTGCATTTTAACTTCTTTGAACTTTAGAATTATTTGAACAGAAACACTTCTGCTAATTAAACTAAGATGGAGTCTGAGATGGAGTCTGAGATGGAGTCTGAAATGGAGTCTGAGATGGAGTCTGATATGGAGTCTGAGATGAAGTCTGACATAGAGTCTGAGATAGAGTCTTATTTGTTATACAACACTTGTATTTTGTTCTCAATGCTTAAACTGCTCAGATGTATTTGAATTTCTCGATTTGAATTTGACTTGATTATAATTGTCTGTATTCAGTACATGAACTACAATGTATAAACTAAAGATATATTCAACTGTCATTTTTATGTGTTTTCTGATGCTTTTACTGTATTTCTGAAGTGGTAAATAATCATTTGCACTGAAATGCTAAATAAAACTAGCATTATGCGAAAATACATTTCTTGGTAATTGAACTGTGATGAATAATGCGTGGATTTATCCATATATCATTTATATATGATTTCCCATGTATGAACTCTGTTTCAAGAGTCATGACTACTGTTTACACTGTAACTTGCTTTTAACTGAAATGCTAGATACAACTAGCATTCAACTGTACATCATCATAATGTCAATTAATCACAAAACCACTTATGTAATCTCATTAGCTAATCATATAAACAGTATATCATCATAATCAGATACCTCATTCTTGCACAACAGCATTACTTAGTTCTATACAATAACAGATTATGGGTTTCAATGTTGAAATTGTATTTCAGGTGAAATGTATATTGATTACAATGAAATGCTAGTTACAACTAGCATTGGACTAAAATGATAAGTACATCTAATATTGAATAGAAATGTTAATACTGAAGTGCAGAGCTAATACAGTTCTTCAATTCATTTATATATTTTGCAATATGATTAAATCATAGATTCCTAAAAAAATCAACAACAAAAGGAAAATATAAGAACATCAGATATTTCAACTTAAAACAAAATAACCAAAACAGTTCACATTTTATTTTCTAATGAATTCACAAAGTATGACTTCATTCTTCTATAAGCTTTAGCAGCTTTACAGTTATAAAACTATTCTATTACACTAACAAAACACATTTTGTTTTCTTAACTTTTTGAAGAAGCAAGGCAATTCCTTTTGTTGTGGCCAACTACATTACACAGGCTACATCTGTTTCTTTTACTTTGAGAATATCCAAATCCACCATGCCTCTTTGTAGATGGTCTTCCTGCACCACGAACTTCTTTAGGAGGCCTAATCAAAACATCATTTTCAGCAGCAACTGGTTTATCAAAATCTGGAATTGGATTGATAGCATTAGCATACGAAGATCTGAAAGCATTAACAGTAAAATATTCCTCCACAAAATCATAAACTGATAATCTAGACTTGTTAATGCACTTAATTGCATGCGCACATGGAAAACTAGTAACTCTCCATTGATTACAACTGCATAAACGATTTTTAAGATCAACAACCTGTGACTTAGGTGATTTAACTTCAAACACAAATTCCGAGGACTTATAAACATCCCAACCAAAGCCATCATCTACTAACTTAGACAAACGTTCCTCCATAACAGGACAAAGATTTGTTGTCCACAAACAACATTCCTCTCTTCGTCTCGCCATTTGCTCCATAACTTTTACTCGAATACCATCAAAACAAGAAGTTATAGGCATAACTCTATCTTCCAAAATCCATGAGTTGAAACTTTCTGCGACATTTGAAGAATATTCACCATAACGCTTTCCTTGAAAAAACAAATCTGCCCAATGGTCAAAAGGTTTATCTCTAAGAAAATTTTCAGCAGATGTACCCCCAATATCCTTAAATTTAGAAAGATATCGCTCAAAATCATACATATTAGAGGCTTTAGCACAAAGTTTGAACAACTCCACAATAGATGAATCACCTTTAGCTGACTTGACAACAGTATCAATATTCTGTTCCATGTGAAGCAAACAATAGCTATGATATGAAGAAGAGAATATATTTGGAACACCTAAAATGAGACCCCATTGACGATCAGACATAAAAACTAAAGACCGATCTTCATTAAGCATTCCTTTCAAATGTGACAAAAATCAAGACCAATTAGATTCATTTTCATGTGAAACAATACTCATAGCAAGAGGAAAGAAACCTACAAAATAAACAATTAATGACAGTTGAGTAGTAAGAAACATGTAGATATCAGTAAACATCAAAACCTGTATTAAATGTTAATAATTTCTATTATACACAATTAAATTAGGTTCAAATGATATATGAATATAGCATATGTTATTTTAAAAGTCTTCCAGTTACTGCTGCATAAAATTTTAGTTCTTGTTTTTACATTTCTACTATAAAACATTTATACTGTAACCAGCTCAATCATTAAACAAAATGAAGAAACAATTCTAGTGTAAACATGAATGCAGTAAAAATTATGTACAATTTTGAACAATGATAGTTTAATATATCATTACCAGAAAAATAAATAAGTAAGTAAAACAAAAGTAAAATGAAACTCATACCCTAGTTACCATTTTTACAAGTAGCAGCTAACAAAACACCTGGTCTTCCCTTCAAAGCAGCAGCATCTAAAAATATTAGTGGCCGACAGTGTTTAAATCCAAGTAGACAAGCACTAAAACCAATACAAACTCTCTCAAACTGATTAGTTAAAGCATTAACTTCCATGGCCACGTAACTACCAGGATTATACTTCTGCAACGCCTCCAAATACCAATTTAAATCGTTATATGACATAGCATTATCCCCATATATTTCTTTTAAAGCTAACTGTTTTCCGCTATAAGTATAATAATATGACAGATTAAAATTGTACTCTCGTCTAAATTCGTTCATAATATCCTTTGGCTTCTTCATAGGAGCATCTCGAATTTGATCAACAATCAAAGATTTAACAAATCTAC
This sequence comes from Allium fistulosum, assembly GCA_030737815.1. Classification (NCBI taxonomy): domain Eukaryota; kingdom Viridiplantae; phylum Streptophyta; class Magnoliopsida; order Asparagales; family Amaryllidaceae; genus Allium; species Allium fistulosum. The sequence goes on from CM060905.1 coordinate 161,585,346, forward strand.
TTGAAATATTAACTTTATTAACATATCTAAGACCGGCTCCACACGAATGATGAAAAATTGTACGTTCTAATAAAAAACCGAGAGAGTAGACCAGGATCCGAAGAAGCATTAAGATAAAACTTACAACCATCCTTCAACCAAGAGCAATTAACTGAAATTCTATCAGGAGAGTTTCTTACAAAAATCAAATCATAACCATTTTTAATTTGATATGCCATTAAAAACTCCCGAAAATCCTCAGCTCCATTAAAACAAAAACCAAGAAAATCCACAATAGTTTTTTGAGAACCTTTCTTCAACATATCTTTCAAGTAGTAAGAAGAATCAGCATGTGAATCACTATTAGCACCAGAATTACTACCAATTGAAGTACTTTGAACACTTGCATAGCCTAATCCATAGCCAGCATTATCAGCTTCCATACCACAAACATTTTCCTTAACAGTGAACTTAAAATAGTCACGCTTTTTGAAAATTAGAAAACACAAAATACTAATCAAATCTGAATCGGTATCAATGATTATATTCTTATTCTCGAGAACATAAGATATCTCAGTACAAAATGGACTAAGATGTGGCCAAACTTCATAGATTTCAGTCTTAACAGCAAACAAAGAAGAGTCTGTCGTAAGTCGAGTAGAATAACAATTCTCATTATGTTCAAAAATAACTAGCAAACTATTTGCTTCATCATTGTAGATATCAATACTACAAAAGAAATTAAAAAACCAGTTAAAAATGCTAAATTAACATAGAATAACATATGGATATCAAATTAACTGCTAAAATGAAAGAAGTATAAATGACATGAAAAATCAGATAATAAATGAACATAGGACAGTCAAATTAAAAAAAATTATGAATACAACAACAAAGAATGCTATATAAATATAGCATAACGCAACAAACTACCTAAAAATTCAGTACAATGATAGATGAACATTAAAATTGTAAAACAATAAACTGTGCCGAATAAAAATAACAGTACAAAATAAAATCTTACTTTGCCATTTAAACAAATCTAAAATAGGTACCCAAATCTGAAAGAAGACAAAACTGTGCAACCTACAGAAACAAAAATATACTTAATAATCGAAAATTATTAGATCAGAGGAAGATAAGAATAAGATCGAAACAAATAAGAGCAACATACTTGAATGTAAGAAAATCCAGAGGACGATGAAGATCAACGATAGAGAAAAACGATGAAGATTGATAGACAATAGAGAAGATCGAACATAAAAATAAAGAAACACGCGTCGTTGAATTGAAGATTGATTAACTAAGATCGGTAATATCAGAATTAGATCAACGTGAAATAAAGAAGCAAAATTTAAATTGTACAGAAGTTTGTCCTTGAAACGAAAATAAAAAGTCCGCGTCCTTTAAATGAAAAAAAAAAATTCTGCCTCCGTAGGTTCAAAAAGGGAAGTAAAAACTTTTTATTACAATAATAAGGTAAAAAACGAGGTAAATTTTTTTTTTTTCCTCTCTAATATCCGTTAGGCCTGATGCCGGCCTCTGTCTAAAACTACAGGAGTACCGCAACAGATTCAAAAGCAAGTTCGCTGGGTGAAACGGCCGGCGAGGAAGAGAGAAGAATAAATTGTTGGCAGATGGCGGCGGAAGTGGGTTACTTAAACCAGATAAAATAGATATTCTTCCTACCTAAGCTCATGCATTTCAAAATCATACTTTATTAACTGGGGATTGTGTTGATTGTAGGGGCATACTTCCGTGAGATAGCTTAGAATTTGGGATGGGACTGTGATGCATTATTTGAACAGACGTTGAGATTTATCCTGCTTTGAAAGACTAATACAATGTAAGTGTGTAACCTAAGCTATATAGATATCAAAAGAGCACTATCGTATTGTTCATAGTAAATGGTATTTTAATGATAAAAGGTACTGCAGTCCTTTAATCTAGACATGTAACTGTGCATTATTTGAACTGTGGAGAGAATTTTTTTCGTATGTTAGATTGCGTAGTTAACTAACTATATGCTACATGAATCACGTTGATGCAAATCCCCAAATGTTAAGTGAGTTCCAGGATAAAAGGATTTTGATCAAGAGGTCGAGAAACCACCATGTATTTTATTTTATACATAATTTACATGTTCATAGCTAGAAATTGTTTCTGCTGCAGACTATGGAGGCTAATATTCTGTATACTTGGAAAATTCACCATAAAACTTCTGGGAAAAAAATGTGGTCCGTTGATTCTTTTGTTACAAAAATATGTCCTAGTTAAAGCTGCAGGAAACATTCAACATAGATCCGGTTTATGTACATGTTTTGTGAAGGACAAAAATTCTCAGCTCAAGGTTTTTCAGATAAAGCTCGATTCTTGTCTTTTCAAAAGAATACATTGAAGTTAAAAAGTCAAGTTTGCTATTATCAATTTATTAATAATACAATTGGGAAAAGATTTTTGTTATTTCAACTCCCAGACTGGGCATATTATATATCAGGGGCATTCATTCTTCGCCAATAACTATTAGTATACTGTATACACTTCTTTTCATACTACAATGCTGTTCTTCCATTCACCCATTATGATATTTGAGCTAAAATGAAATCATAAAAAAGTGCCACTCTGGAGTATAAGTAAAGCCTAAATTTTTTGATACCACGATCATTAGCGTTTTTCTCTAGCTATATCAAACCAGGGAAGATGAAGATAAAAGGGAGAAATTTGTTGGAGTTCATTAATTTTCAGTATATGGTTACATTGTTCGAGCGTTGCTCACAGTTTTATTTATATGTTTTAATTCTTTATATAATTGTTCGATATGTTGCACAATTCATTCTGAATTACAGCTTTTGGACTAATCGATGTATATACACTTTTAATTACCAAAAATGTTATTGGAAGATGCATCAAAAGGAAGAGCTTGATCAACAGTGAAGCTTATAAAAACTGCCCGAGCAAGAATCAGCGTCTAATGTTCAGGTCTGTCATTAACTCAAATTTATTGACTGGTAGTTCTCATTATATGTGTTTATTTTCTTATAATCAATTAAGTAGTACTATTTCCATGATATGCACCATAACCAATGCTTTAAGGTAAGTTATGTTGCAAAACTTGCATGCTCAAGTATTATATATCTTGGTAAACTATTTTGCTGTCACTCTTCTCTTATCTCTACCACTTCTTCCACGACATTGTTTGCATTAATGGGTTTCTTGAATTGTATTAATGAACGTTGAAGATAGATATTCCTTCTCTAGGTTGTGCATGCAAAATCTGGTTTTTGTTCTTTTTTTATATATTATCCAATTATACTATGCTTATCAAAGGTGTATAATACGAATAGATAATGCTTTGATTATTGATAGGTGATGCTTCATACATGAGATATGTTTTCCCAATAGCCTTAGCTTGAAATACACGAGTATTTAAATATCAGTTACTATTTTTAGGAGCGATCAACTTTGCAAACTCTAAGTTCTCAATTAAGATAATACACATAAATCGTTCGGTGGTATAGGCATTTGAAATAGACCAAACCGATGTTCATCTTTGAAGAGCATGTACATTTAGGCCATTCTCAATGCTTAGAGTAACCATGGTCCTGTACCTAACATCCTCTGTTTCATTGCACAATTTAAACTTGAAAAAGTTCAAGAGAACAGCTGAGAAGATTTTCATTTGTCTGTAAGCGAATTCTTTACCCAAACAAATCCTTGGTCCAGCCTGATAAGCAAATAATAAATACAGTTAGGCTGTCTGAAATTTGAAAAAAGAAGAAATTATGTTAGTTTCCTCACTAATAGCTTACCTGAAAAGCGGTGAATTTGAATGGGCTCTCAGGTTGGAATTGCCCTTTTGCATCAATCCACCTTTCAGGTCGAAAATTTTCTGCATCTTCGCCCCACAATGTCTTCATTCTACCCATTGCATAAGGCAAGTAGGCCAGAATGTCTCCTTTATTCATTCCGTAGCCATCAGGTAAAGTGTCGTTCGAAAAACAAACTTTTGAATCCTTGGGAAAAAAAAGTTCAAATGTTTAATCATCGCTTTCGGCCATTGAAATATGCAATGAATTGCGAAGACAAGTTACAAAAGGCGAGAAACTCAATCCACAGCTTAATTTACTATTTCCACAACCTTTGACGTTGAAATGAAAAAACTACCATTTGTTGTAAAGGGATGGACATAAAAATATGGTGGGTTTTAGCTTCTTTTTTTTTTTTCATTTTAGTACCAGGTAAAATTCCTCCAATAATTGAAAATTTACGTGGAATATTGAATCTTTTCTAATTAGTTCAATTTGTCCGGTAGGGAAAGTTTTTTGTAAGAAGGTGCGGTGTATTGCTGATATAGAACTCTTTCAAATGAGTCACAAGCCTAGAAATGTGTATAATTACGTTAATATTGTAACACACAGTGAAATTTCTTTGTGTTGCAACACAAAAAGGCAAAACTGCTCATATCAGGAGTAGAAATCGTCTGTCTGTGGTATGTATTCCAAAACTGTGATACATTTTCTTTATGTATTCCAAAACTGTGATCAATGGTAGGCAAGTGAAACCGAACAAACTTAGAGCATAATATGTATAGTGATAAAGTAATAAATTCTGTATAGTAGAAAAAAACTTCATCTACATAGCTTACCAGAGGAACAGATGGATATAGTCTTAAAGTCTCAGTTATGGCTGCGTGGAGATATTGCATCTTCTCCAGCGTTTCATCATTGAGATAATTAGCGAATTCACCAAATTCTGTGTTTCCAACATTCTTAACTGCTTCTTTCACTTCGCCAGCTGCCTTTTCTTGTATATGTGGATGCTTACATAGCATGTATATGAACCAAGATAATGTCCCTCCTGTTGTATCTTTACCCGCAATTACAAAATTTAGTACCATGTCTCTTAAGTATTTCCTAGTCACATTCTTTGGATCCTTGTCCATCTCCATTATAAATCTTGACAATAAATCTTCTTTCTTTATCTGTTAATTATGTCGATAAAGTTATAACTTGCGAACTTGGACAATGTCAGTGAAAAATGTAAATTCATAATTTTTTAACTTACTGGACTATGGGTGAATGAGTTCCCGATCTTTACATCAATCACCTTGTAGACAAAGTCATCAACAATTTGTATTTCTTTTTGGAGTTCTGCTTCATATCCTACATTTAGATAACGTTTTATCTTCCAAAATGGATCAATGTATCGCCGTAAGATGTGAACACTTGAGTTATCAAATGCATTGGAGAACCGAGTTCTTTCTTCTGATCCATGTAACACATTCAGTTCTATGCCAAACCCAACTTTAAATATTGAGTCCATGGTTGATTTCATAAATAAGTCCTGCATTGACCTTGAACATGTTAGATTATCATTTATCTACATAATCGTTGCTTCAGTAAAGAGATATTACCTGGATATTGATCCCCGCTTTTGAGTTAGCTTTTTCAAAGATAATTTGTGCTAGTTCAGATGCCTTTTTCTTAAACACGATGCTACTGTAATCCCGCAAAATTCTCGTCGAGAATTCATGGCTTGCTAGCTTTCTTTGCTGATGCCATTTGTCGCCATCAACTGCGAAAATGCCATCTCCAAAGAGATCGCTGAGGTTGTCATAGTTATATGACCCCTGCAAATGTATTTACTTCAGAAAAACTCGTTTGTTTAGCATTTTGAAGCTGTTAATTCTCGCTGAATGGAAGAAAATTGGCACCTTTTGTATTGTGGTTATGTATAGCTCGTATGTTTTAAGCATTTTCTATGTTTGTTGAAGTACCTAATGCCTTTCATTGTTAAGATAATTTAACAAAAGAAGAGAAGAACTAGAAGAAGAAGAAGAAACAAATATTTAAAAAGATTACATTTATAAAATAGCAAACGATAAATCAATTAAACCAAGGTATGAAGAGAGATTTTCATGAGTTAAATGAAGGTTAACCCTTAAGAAGTAGAAAGTTAGAAATTCTGGATATTTTCAAATATTCTTTAGGCTCTCACACTCAAACTCATGATTTGGATACATTGAGAGTTTACCAAACAGAAATGATACAAAAGATTGAGAAGGTCAAACAACCGAAGAAAGAGGAGAATTATCAGCGGGAAATAAACAAATGCTTGTTCATGTAAACACCCCCACAAACTCACGATGCGGAAACATCAAGAGTTAGCTATCGAAAAATGCAAACCGTCTCAAATCTAATAATTGGATTTTGCAAGCATGATGCGGAAAACATCAAGAATTGATATCTAAAAATGCAAACCGTCATTAAATATCAAATGTCTAATTGCTTGTTTCTTGCAAGTGCCACAAACTCACGATGCGCTACAATTGAGAGTTGGTTATCCAAAAATGCAAATCACTCTCAAATATCAAACAAACACACACCATATGCCAAATGTTAGTATCAAATCAAACACTGGATGCAAACACTAGAGAAAATACCAAAGAAACTTCTCTACCAATGGAATATTCGAACAATACCAAATGACCAAACACCAAATGCAAATACTGGCAAATCTATGCTCCATTGATGTTATAATAAACTTTCCAATTAACTGCAATTTCAAGGTTCATATAGCAAGTTTTATCTACTCGCAACAATCGAAATAATGAGAACAAGGGTACGTAAAAAAATTCCCTCCACGGAATTACTATTCTTCTCCTTCTCAACTTTGCCATCAATGATCAAAAACTAGATCGACCAACTCTAATGTCAAGGGTGCATCTTGCCTTGATGATCATTGCATCATTCCCGGATAAACCACTCCTCCAAAGGTTAAGATATTTGGTCAACTTCTATTTAAGCCCCAAACCACTCGTCATTGATGTACTCAACGCAAACTTCAACAAAGATACCACCGATACCACCTTTTATTGCTCACCAACTAAAAATATCTAAACGTTCCAGTCTAGCTTGATCCTTCACTTGGCATGAAATTGTTATTTCAGATCTAAGAAATGAAGAAAACCCAACAATTAAAACTCCACTAGAATTCATCTCAAATGACCAAAAATTTGTTGGACTCTATCATCTATACTTGGACAAACTCCACTAGAATTCAATTGGCCTATCATTCGATTTATTTTATTTATCAAACTGGTAATGTGTCTTTAGTAATTTTCTCATAATTCATTTGATTAATCGCTGTTTTTATTCTGCAAATGAAGGCCGAGAAATTTGGATGGCTACATATGAACTGCAACAAAAACTACTTGAGATTGCAGCCTTCTATAGTTGGACATCAGTTCATCCACAGCTTGCAGTAAGGTTTGTCCATAAGTTGGTTCAGTTCATCTTTTAATACTCTTTTAACATATATTATAATGATACGGTTTGTCCATAAGTTTTGTCAGCAACGTAAGGGTGCTCAACGCGTTGAATTGCGTCTATCAGAAGTAAATGTTTCTGTTTATCTTGATATCTCTACCACAGCACCGAATATTACTTCAAATGTTGTTGAAAAATATCTCAATGTCACAAATAAACTGAAAATTTTAAAATTGAATAGAATTTTTTTTCCATAATTTGAAACCTTATTGTGTGGGTTCGGGTGTTCTGAATACTGAGTAGAGAGACAAAAATCAAGGTAACTTGGTGATAAACCTAAGAATAAAATTGGCAGGGTTGAGTCTGTTAAGGTTGTCTCGCATGTTGAAATAGGAACACCGGTTTAAAATTGAAATAGTCCCACATCGTTAAAATTTTAAGGATCATTTAGTTTATCACTAACAATTGGAAGATGTATGATTTGAATGTGTATACCTACCATTACAAACAAGCAGTTTCGTAAATCTTTTCGATTAAGTGAGTGCAAAGAATCATTGTAGCAAATTTAGTGCAAAGAATGTATAATTGTTAGCAAAAAATCTTATAAGATGTGCAAGTATTTACTATGTTATTTTTTATTTTTTTTGTTGAAATGTTAATTGGGGTACACTTAAAACAAAGTTACAACGTTAATATAACAACAAATATACCTGCATCTATATCGATGTGAGTATGACATGGTTCCATAGTAAATTTTGCATCACCTTGAAAGTTTGAAGCATTGTTTCTCTAATTTATCAACTTATATCCTTCTACGGAAATATATCCTCTTTTACATATTTTAAATTGATGAGGAATCCTGACTTTTTGTCGTTAAAAGTAAAAGCCAATGCGTAATAAAATTGACATGTCAGTCATTTTCGTACTTTGCTTGGTTGGTTGTGATAATGTACTCTTGAAAAATGTATCAACTGATGCTTAGGTTGAGGCAGAGATGGATTTTCCTAAGGTCCAAGTTCTAAGGTGTCACATGTTGGCAGAGGACGGTTACTGTAACCGCTTAATGCAAATGAAGTCTCGATTCAGAAGTGGCACCTAAGTGGGCTGAATGAATGGGCATTTGGGCCTTAGTTTTGGATAATTGGTGTGTGGATAAGTGTAGCTTTTTATGTGTGTATGATATGACTAGAATATGTAGCTCCAACATATACTGAGCAGTGGTATGATGTAATGTATTTGAATACCTTGAAGAAAATCAATAAAAATGAACCGATTTCAAGCACATCCACTCACACATATCTATATATAATTTATATATTAAGTATAAACTTTCATTTTGTCTCTCAAAACGATTATAATGTAACTGAATTTCCAATAAAATTAATTCTGTATTTATTACTAGGCATTTACCGTAAAAAGTATTCCTATTGATAATAGTTATACTTGGACTCCACATTTGTGGAACATTTAATGGCACAAAACCATAAAATAACAAGATAATCTCACCTTTGCCATTTATATGTACTAGTGTGTATAAAAGGGAAAAAGACTATAAAGATGGAAATTTTGTTTTGAATTTTGTAAATATGCTATCTTCATTTCCAACTTTTTATGTTATTTACATTGATTAATAAACTCTAATCAAAATAAATGATCAAACCATCAACAAAATTTCCATCAATCATAAAAATATCACAATCGACGCCCAAGCTACCGATGAGAGTACTGTCGTATACGCCCTCGTCGATTCATTTAACTTTTCCATATCATATTGTACGTTTATGTACCTGTATGCACACAGTGCTATATGCTAGTGTGTAATAAGGAGAATCCAACAAATGTTCATTGACCATTAAGACTCATATAATTAAGAGAATCAAGAGAAGGGGACCTAAGTTAACATATATTTAATGACAAGTTGGTCGCAGTCTATATTTTTATGGCGGCTGCAATCTTACACTATATATACATGTGACCTAACCAAGAGTCATGGGACCCTATAAGTTGTTCTAGAACACAACGAGCACCACATTGCAATAGAAAAGCCCCGACAAATGGAATTTAAAAAGGGGCCTTATCTTATAGTATTAACATTAAATTTATTGCTAGTATTCAATAACTTGAGTTTGTGTTTACACAGTGGTCTTCAAACAATTCATAACCAAAATGACTATAGAACAGGCTACTAAATGGGTAATAATAATAATATCAACTTAACATCAATTAAGAATTATACGTTGTAAGTGATAAATCCAACGGTAGTAAAATTTAAAATGGACATTTGTTATTTATGTAAAATTATGTAACAACGATGCTATCTTTTGTTTAGACTTTTAGATGTTGAGACATAGCATAGGTAATATGCCTTGGCTATTCTGCTTGGACATATAAGTTGAAGCATAATCCATATGTTTACTTCATCAGGCAACAATTTGTTTGGCTTTGAATGGTAGCAACATAATTAAAAGGAGTACATACATTTAAGTATTGATACCTCTCATTTTATCCTTCATCAAATTTTGTTGGGTTTTCAGCTCATAGTTAACAGCAAAAGGAGCTTTTTCAACAAACGTATAAGCTTTGTTTAACAAACATTAAACCTCAATCCTTTATTTAACAATCATCCTCGTCCGTTGGTAATATTACATCCATGGTTCTCGATATGTAATCTTATTTGTTACTTTTTGAGATATTACGAGCCATAACTAATTGTTGGATGTTATTTTTTGTCGAAAACAACTACCTATGCATATTAAATTTGTAAATTTCCCCAATTGATAGGCAATGCCCTGAACTTTCTAGTCAAAGACCACTAGCTCAAATAACAAAGTAGTATGGTATTGGAGCCTGAGGTCCTAGAGATCATAGTTCAAACCCTTAAAATGAATCCTCGGTTTGAATAAAATACTACTCTTATTATCAAAAAATAAAAATAAAAAAAGCCCTGAACTTTCCATGAGGTGAGCAAAAGTTGAGAAGAAATATGCGCATATATACAGAATTCTAGTTAAACTTGCATGTGTATAATTGAATATAAATATACAAACCTTGCCATAGTTCTTGAAGTTTGTCTTGAGGATGTATTCAACGTTTGCAGGATCGCATGTGTAAATATGCCTATTAAAGGGATCGAGTAGCCTGAAGGTCATATATTTGTGACATAAATCGGTGTTGAAGTCGTGAAGCCGCTTGAAGTTGAGAAGCAGATGAAATATCGTTCCTGCTGCTGGAGGATACTGCCTTTTCTTTTTGTTGTTTTTCAATATAGAGATGCAAAATGCTACTGCTACTAAGAGAGATATTGCAGAGAAGAATGATCTTTTGAAAATGGAGATGGAATCCATGAAGTCAATTTGCTACTGAGGATAACCGAGAGATAATTTGAACTATTTATAATGTTATGGAATCAAAAGGTAGCTTTAATTTCTAAATTCCTATCATTCACACATGCCTAACCAAACGTACTGTAGATGTAGATAACTAGCTTTATGTTAGCCATGCATTCTTTTCAGTTTTAATGTAACCATTGACTTTTAAGAAGTTGGGGTAGGCATTGCTTGTGGAGTTTAAATTGTTAATTTTCCCATAGTGGAAATTAGCCACAAGGGCCTCTTTAGCAACTGGAATTGGTTTCTAGAACACACAACTGAAATAATTACTTTCAAGGACAAAACTTAAAATAATTAGTTTTTAGGGCCTAAAAACCTATGAAATTATGTCCTTGAAAGTAATTGGACTGCTGACTTTGTCCTTGAAAGTAATTATTATGCTGACTTTGGTCTTGAAAATAATTTCTTTAAATGTGTGTCCTAGAAACTAATTGGACTGCAAAGTTTGTCCTTATGGTGAAATGCCTCATTTCCATATTCAGTAATACAGATAATACAAATCCATGAAGATTAAATTTGCTTTTGAGGGTGATTGAGTGGAGGTTTGTGGGACTATATATTATCTTTTGGAGCCCAGAAATTTGTAGTTGATGGCTTTAAAAAAAAAAAATTTTGAAAGAAGGTAAAGGGCCAGATCCATATTACAAAAGAAGGGAATACCAAAAACTGGTAAAACCCGATTCACAAATACAAAACCCTAACTCAATTAGGGTTGCCGACATATTCGCTTATCAAACAAAACCAAATAATGGCGACGAGATATTCTCGAAAGCGAGAAATCAGATCTCCTTTGTCTTCTCCTTTCTACTGCTTTCTCCCCTTTCCCAATACGAAAGACATTGATTAAACTTGCTTCTCATACTACTGTCGGCTTTGATTGTGTTGGTGTAGTTCTCCAAATCTGAGTTTTGGTTCATAGAGCTAAGATTTACAGATCTGGTGTCATCGCGACTCAGATATGTAGATCTATAGCTATTATCGCCAGCTTCAGGATGTCTGATGGTTTGAAGCTCTTTAGCGCCTTGAGTAAATTGCTGATGAATGCTTAAATCAGTTTGATAGGCCTTCGGATTGAGGAGATAATGTTCGATGTACTTGCTACCAGCCTCTTTGCTCCACAAATCTGCAAGGAAATCAAATTTGGTTTGGTCTTTAACCTTTTTCTTAGATTTCTGAAGAATAATTCTGCTGTCATTCTCTATAATTAGCCATTTTTGCTCTTTGGACAGTTTCGACTTGTTATGAGTACGATTATTTCTCTCTTTCCATATATGATAAACTGTTGTAGTCAATAATACGTGAGCGAGATCTCTTTCGAGAGATTTTCTTCTAAATTGGTTGTAGATATTCATGATAATCTGATTTAGATCCATGATGCTTTTATTGTACATGCTCAGCTTAGTTCTAATTTGGCTCCATATGTAATAACTGTAACTGCATTCAAAGAATAAATGAGTAACAGTTTCCTTTGTTAAGTTGCATAAGGAACAGAGTGAAAAAATATTTCTCCCCCATTTATTGATTATGTCCAAAGTTGGCAATCTGTTTTTAATAGCAAAATATGTACAGATAGTCATCTTAGGATTATTCACTTTGTTCCATATGCACTTATGCCAATCAACTGTAGGTTGCTTGTTTCTAATATGCTTCCGAGTTTTCTTAAAAGAAAACCTACCTTTGTTGCTAGCTAACCATTTCCAATAATCACATTCTGCATTAGGATCTAAAGGGATATTAGTAATAAATTTTTTATGAAGATTAGTAATTGGATGAAGATGAGGTTGATAGTGATTATTTTTAATTATGACATTTACATTAGCATTAGCTTCACCACAAATAACAAGATTATCCCATCCTACCCTATTAATAAAAGAATCATTTTGAAACCAAGGGTCAAACCAAAGACTAGTTTCATTACTAGATTTGAATTTTCTTTGAATTAAAGATTTTCCTAAATCTCTGCATTTTAAAATTTGATTCCAAGCATTGGATTGATTATTTTTTGGTAAAGCTGTCCAAAAATTACCATTTTGAGATATTTGCATGTCATCCATTTGGTCCATAAAGAATCTCCACTTATAAATCTCCAAAAAAGTTTTAATTGACAAGTTAAACTAAGATCATTAAGATTTCTGATACCAAGCCCACCTTCATTTTTGGGTTTGCATACTTTGTCCCAACTGATTTTATGGTATTTTCCTCTCCAAAGAAATTCAGCACATCTGCTTTCAATTTTTTTTAATGGTAGCAATAGGGATGTGGTGTGTTTGAAGCCAATATAAAATGATGGCATAAACAACAGTTTTAATTAACTCAATTCTACCAGCAATAGATAGAAGCTTGCCTGACCAAGTTTCCATTTTGTTTTGAATTTTATCTATCAGATAGGAACAATCACTATCTTTGATTTGATTAGCAGATAAAGGAAGGCCTAAATATTTAATAGGAAGATTACCTTCACTTACTTTAAGAACATCCAGAACTTCTTTTTTGTACCTGCAATATTTGCTGAAATATGCCTTTGTTTTAAATTCATTAATTTTAAGACCAGCATATTTATACATATTCTCAAAAACCTCACTAATAGCCTCTGCATTATCTTTGTTAGCTTTAGAGAACAACATAAGATCATCAGCATAAATCAGGTGAGTAATGGATGGTTGTACTCTATTTATTGGAGAAATATTGTTTTTGATAGTTTCAATATCAATAAGAATAGAAAAATTTTCCATGGCTAAGGTAAAAAGATAGGGAGAAAGAGGGTCTCCCTGTCTGGTACCCCTGTTACTCTTGATGAAACCCTCAGGTTTACCTTGAAATAATATAGAGAAGGTGGGTGTATTAATGCATTCAAAAATTAACCTACAAAATTTAGCAGGAAAATTCATGCATTTCATGATATGGATAATAAAATTTCTGTTAACTTTGTCATAAGCTTTTTGGAGATCAACATTGAGACACATTTTATCCCCTTTTTTTGTAATGACCCTAAAATAAAATAAAATAAAAATATATACATTTAATATATATGGGGCATTTTCTGTTTTATATAAAGGTAAAATAAAATGAAGTTTAATAAAAAGATTTATATGTCTTATAATTGTGCCAGAAATAATTAGCATAATATATGTGATTTTTAATTTAAATATACAAAGGAGATTTTCAGATTCTCTAAACTTAGAAGAAAAAAAAGAAAGAACAAGGATCACATGCATATGGCATGAGTAAAATGGAAACATGAAAATAGCATGCAGTGTTTAAAATGTTCAACTCCCGAAATAACCAATTAAAGTAACCTAATGTGTGCATTTCCCATTTAGGACCACACAGGAATGAGATATGTGTATGAACAACTAAGGGTATTAGGAGAATTACCCATTTTCTTAAACCCTAGAATGATTTATAAATAACTGCACATAACCAGATCCATCATCCTCTCGGGATCAAAACAAAGATAAAATAAACTAGGAGAAACACTAGCTTGGGGCTTTGGGGGGATTTGCTGTTCAAAAGATTAAAGCAGTGAAAGGAAAAACATTATGTGAGTATTTATCCTTTGTATGCAATGGCATTAAGTCCTATTGCAGGCAGCCTAAAATATTATGAGACATTTAAATCTCTGAATTGATTTGTTATGGGTGATATGGATGTTTGTTTGTGCATTTTTTTAATTTAGAGTATTAATCTGTAAGTGGGCTTTTGGTGTTAACATGATTGGAGCATTCTTGTTCTATCTTATTATCATTAAACATGGATATAGATTAAACAGGGGAACATGGGGTTGAATCAGAAAAATATACAAGCAGTTATATCTTTCTGAAATATGAATGAAAGAAAAACTAAATTGGTCACTTGGGAGTTAGTCAATGATCTGCTTACTTCAGGTGGAAGCAAGTATATGCATGGTGCAACTGCACCCTGAGGCCTTTGTGTGTTGGAATAATTTAAACAACCTGGGAGTTTCCTTCACAATGCATACATAGTGTTCATTTGACAAGGAGTTAAAGACCATAAAATAAATGGGGACAGGGGTTTAAAAATCTGGGTTATAAATATCCAGATATGGTGTTAATTTAATCAAGATAAACCTTGTTCATTGATTAGTTACTGGGTGAAAATTTGGAGTATAAAACCTGGGTTTATTTATCTAGATTTGGGGAGAATAAATCAAGAGTTATACATATGTTTATCTTTACTGTTTGCTGTGTATTTGTTTGAATAGATGAATGTGTTTTTGTATTACCTTGTATGAACCAAAACATGCTAAGTATAAACATCTGTTAAACTAGGAAGGCACTGCAAGATTATGTTTTAAAATTATGAATATGTATACAAATTGATAAATGCTCATACCAGTGAAAACTGACCCTTTTGGTTGCCCTTGCAATCATCTGGGTGTCTCAAAAATTCTTTGGGGCAGCTAAATGATTTGCTTGCAGGAAATTGAAGTTGGCTTGATGAGTAGAGAAGGCATTGGCTGCTAGTATAAATAAGAGAGACTTGTTTTAAAAATCTGTAGTTGCTTTGTAATGAACTTATTAGTCAAATTTTAGGTTGTAACTGAGGTTCCTTGTAAGGAGATTTCTAAGTATTTGGGTTGAAAACATGTACTCAAGTAAAACCTGATGTGAATGATCATGGATGATGGTTGGTTAACTACAAATTTATTTTATGAATGTCTGATTTGGAGAAAATAAGGAGATAGACATATCATATACATATGACATGTGTATATGTATGTATATATATTTGATCTCTGATTTATATTGCTTATATTTTGTCTTATGGAAATTAAAAAGCTAAGGGGATTGATTTTTTTTTTAATGAACTCTCAAGATTTTAGTAGAATATTCAAGTGAGATGAATTTGTGCATGGCAGGTAAGTGATACTGGCATATGCACGAATTCTGGAAATTTGTAAGTAATTGAGTATTTAAATTTAACCTCTGAGAAAATTTGTCAAAAATTTTAGACGTCTAAGATCAAATTAGACATCTGTCATAAAAATTTAGACGTCTGAGATCGAATTTAGACGTCTGTCAACAAAAATTTAGATGTCTGAATTTAGTTCAAAATGTTTTCTACTCTCTGTTTAAAATTTAGACACTCTAAGACGTCTGTCATAAAGATTTAGACGTCTGAGATCGAATTTAGACGTCTGTCAACAAAAATTTAGATGTCTGAATTTAGTTCAAAATGTTTTCTACTTTCTGTTTAAAATTTAGACACTCTGAGACGTCTGTCATAAAGATTTAGACGTCTGAGATCGAATTTAGACGTCTGTTACAAAAAATTGAGATGTCTGAATTTAGTTCAAAATGATTTTTACTCTCTGTTTCAATTTTAAACCTCTAGGACGTCTGTCATAAAAATTTAGACGTCTGAGATCAAGTTTAGACGTCTGTCATAAAAACTTAGACGTCTGAACTGCTGATTTTGCCTAGTTTGCCTATTTTCGAGTAAATTTCCAAGATTTATCGATTTTTGTCGATCCGACTTATTGTTATTATTATTGACTTCGATAACTATCATGAGATTAAGTAAATGCTATTTTATTGATAATAGAATTATCTAGGCAGATAAATATATATATAAGTGTTATAATTTGCCAAAGTATACCTCTGGTAGTAGAACAAGACTTAGAAAAGAGGCAAGTGACTATGTCAATAGCTTGTATGGTATTTTGATTTCTATTTGATTTAAATTCCCTCTGATAAAAAAAATAAAGAAACAATTGTATATCATCAAATATACAATTGACTTAATTCGTTTGTACACTGATATGATTATATTGGTAAAACCAGGGTCTTGGGAAAAATATTTGGAAATTATATAAATATTCAAATATAAGAAGAATCGGGGTTTAGTGGTGAATTCCTCTTGAAAGTTTTAAAAAAAATCTATGTGTTATAGAGTGAGGGTCACCACAGTTGGTATCAGAGCTATGTTTTGAACAACATAGTAAATATTATTGTATGCATATGGATGTTTGAATGCATTGTTTGAATTATTGATGTTGAATGCTTTTGTTTTATGACTGAATAAAAAAATATATATGTATGTACATGTGATACATGCACAGTGTGCACAGAAATAAAAATGAACCAAGTAAAGACACCAAAAATGATAGGGGTAAATAAACTAATGTAAAAATCATATTTATAGCATTATGGTAGGACCAAGGCACCATACAGGTGCAGGATCATCACGAGAGCCACCTGTGATGAGCATGGAGGATTTTGTGAGAGCTTTAAGGGATGGAATGGCACCAAGGCAAGACAATCCTCATGAAGAACTCTCCAAACTGCTAAAGACATGTACCACTTTGGGAGGAAAGGATTTTGAAGGTACTGAAGGAGCTATAGGTGTTCAAACTTGGATAAGAACTATGGAGAGGGTCTTCACAGATATGCAAATCAATGACCAGAGGAAGAGACAGATAGCTTCAAGGAAATTGAAGGGGGTTGCACTGGATTGGTGGGAAGTTGTGACAGTAGGAAGACAAGAGGATACTATCACTTGGAATGATTTCAAGGACATGCTTGAGGCCAGATTTGTCCCAGCATCTGCCAAGGCCACACTGCTTGAAGACTTTATCAGATTAAGGCAAGGAAGCATGAGTGTGAATGAATACACTCAGAAGTTTGAAGCATTATCCAAGTATGGACTGGTGTTAATAGGGAATGCAGAAGCAAAGAATGCAAGGTACATTCAAGGCTTGAACCCTAGTCTGTCAAGGGCAATGTTGCCATACAAGGACAAAACCTTTGATCAAGTAATTGATCTAACTCTCTCATTTGAGCAACATGACACTGCAAGAGAGAAATTCAGGAATATGAAGCTCAATAAGAAGAAGGGTGGTCAGAACAAAGTACAACCTTATGACAAGAGAAATGCAAGTAAAGGAGTTAAGAAAGGGGAAGGAGCAACAGCACTTGAAAACAAGAAATTCACTCATTGTTTTAATTGTGGAAAAGCTGGACATTATAGTAACCAATGCCCTGACCCCAAGATACCCAGAGGAGGCTGCTATAATTGTGGAAAGATGGGTCATCTCAAGAAGGATTGCCCAGAAACCAATAGAGGAACAGCAAGGGTAGGAGCTTTGGCAGCAGGTAACACTGGGAATGTTGGGCAAC
This sequence comes from Allium fistulosum, assembly GCA_030737815.1. Taxonomy (NCBI): domain Eukaryota; kingdom Viridiplantae; phylum Streptophyta; class Magnoliopsida; order Asparagales; family Amaryllidaceae; genus Allium; species Allium fistulosum. Next base: position 161,603,121 of record CM060905.1, read on the forward strand.
TTGAAGGTATAATTTTTATTCATACCCAACCAATATCAGTAATATATGACACTGGTGCCTCACATTCACTAATATCTTTGGAAATTGTAAAGAAGTTAACACTTGCATGCGTTTCCATTGATCAGCCCTTGGTTGTACACAGTCCCATAGGGAGTCATTGTATGTTGGGGATGAAGTGTATGGGTCTGAAATTAATTATAGGGGGTTATGAATTTAATTCAGACTTATATACCTTAAATTATCCTGGTATTGGGATTATTTTGGGGGTAGATTGGTTAATGAGAAATAAAGCAATTTTAAATTTAGAAAACCTCACTATTTCTTTGGAAACAAATGAAGGCAAAAGAATTACCATCTTAAGTGAAATAGCAAAGAATACATGTTTTAATAAAATCTGGAGTATTAATGAAGTTCAAAAGGAATTAAAAATAGAGGAAATCCCAGTAGTCAATGGATATATCGATGTGTTTGGAGAAGTGAAGGGAATTCCTCAAAACAGACCAGTTGAATTTAAAATAAAATTAATTCCTGGAACAAATCCAATCATTAAGAAGCCTTATAGAATGGGTCCAAAAGAATTGGTAGAATTAAAACATCAACTAGAAGAATTAGAAGAGAAAGGATTCATAAGATCAAGTAGTTCCAGTTGGGGTTCCCCAGTGCTTTTTGTTAAGAAACATGATGGAACAATGAGGTTGTGTGTAGACTACAGGGATTTAAACAAGGTAACTATCAAAAATAAGTACCCACTGCCTAGAATAGATGAACTATTTGATCAATTGCATGGAGCTAAAATATTTTCAAGGCTAGACTTAGCCTCTGGATTTCACCAAATGAAAGTTGCAGAGGAAAGCATTGAGTACACAGCCTTCAATACAAGGTATGGCCTTTATGAATTTCTAGTAATGCCATTTGGCTTGACCAATGCTCCCTCCTATTTTGTAGACTTGATGAATAGAATTTTTAGAGACTTTTTGGATAAGTTTGTCTTGGTATTTATAGATGACATATTAATTTATTCAAAGACAGAAAATGATCATGCCATGCACCTACATTTAGTATTATCCAGACTTAGAGAACATGAATTAAAAGCCAAGTATTCAAAGTGTATATTTTGGCAACATGAAGTAAAATTCTTAGGACACATAGTGTCACAGCAGGGAGTAAGTGTAGATCCAAGCAAGGTCATTGCAGTTCAAACATGGAGTAGACCCAAGACAGTGACTGAGGTAAGGTCATTCTTAGGTTTGGCAGGATATTATAGGAGGTTCATCAAGGATTTTTCAACAATAGCTGCACCAATGACCAAACTAACCAAGAAGAACCAACCATATGTGTGGACCGAGCAGTGTGAACAAGCTTTTGAGAAATTGAAGCAAGAATTGGTGGAAGCTCCTGTCCTACAAATCCCAGAAGCAAATGAAGGAATGGTTGTATACACTGATGCTAGTGGGTCTGGGTTAGGTGCAGTACTCATGCAACATGGCAAGGTAGTGGCATATGCATCAAGACAGCTTAAACCCAATGAAACCAAATATGCAACTCATGATCTAGAATTAGCCGCAATAGTGTTTGCACTAAAACTATGGAGGCATTATTTGCTTGGGGCAAAATTTGAATTGTTTACAGATCATCAAGCATTGAAATATTTATTTTCTCAAAAAGATTTAAATATGAGGCAAGCAAGGTGGTTGGAGTTTCTAGCTGCATATGATTTAGATATTTTGTACACTCCTGGAAAAGCTAATAGAGTGGCAGATGCTTTGAGCAGAAATCATATTAGATTAGCCAGTTTGATGATTGATGAATTTAAAAACCTTGTAGTGCTTGGGGAGGCAGATATATACAGCAAGGATGCAGTGAATTTTAAAGAACATGGTGATATGGTGGAGTATGGTACACTGGAAATAATCACAGTGAAGTCTAATCTGGTGGAGAAAATTGGTAGCATGCAAGATCAGGATCAAAGCCTAAAGGAGAAGAAAGAAATGTTATTAAATAACCTTGAGTCAGATAATTTTAAAATAGATTCCAAGGGTTATTTGAGGAAAAATGATAAGCTTTGTGTACCAAACATTGCAGAGTTGAAGGAAGAAATCATGAATGAGCATCACAAGACCAAGTACACCATACACCCTGGTGGTACTAAAATGTATCATGATTTAAAAAGAAGCTACTGGTGGTCAGGAATAAAGCAAGCAGTAGCAAGATATGTGGCAAAGTGTTCCACATGCCAACAAATTAAAGCAGACTACCAAAAGCCTTCTGGCATGTTGCAACCTTTGGAGGTACCTCAGTGGAAATGGGAAAGTATTTCCATGGATTTTGTGGATGGTTTGCCTAGAACTAAGAAAGGCAATGATAGTATATGGGTAATTGTTGATAGACTAACCAAATTAGCTCACTTTGTCCCTGTCAGGTCAGATAGGAATGCATTTAAGCTTGCACAATTGTTTATTAAGGAAGTGGTGAGGTTACATGGTATACCCAAGACCATTGTAAGTGATAGAGACACTTTGTTCACCTCAAGATTTTGGGAAAGCTTCCAAGAAGCAATGGGAACACAACTTTGTTTAAGCACTGCCTACCATCCTCAAAGTGATGGGCAAACAGAGATAGTGAATAAAATATTGGAAGATTTACTTAGAGCATGTGTGCTTGATTTTGGGGGTAATTGGGAGGATCATATTCATTTGGCAGAATTCACTTACAACAATAGCTATCAATCAACCATAGGAATGGCTCCCTTTGAAGCCTTGTATGGGAGACCCTGCATGTCTCCTGCCTGTTGGTTGGAAGCAGGAGAGGGTGTAATATTGGGGCCAGATCATGTTAAAGAAACCACCAACATGATAGAATTGGTTAGGCATAGAATGAAGACAGCACAATCAAGACAAAAGTCTTATGCAGATAGAAAGAGAAGGCCAATGGAGTTTGAAATAGGAGAGCATGTTTTTCTGAAGGTATCACCAATGAAGAAAGTGTTCAGGTTTGGAAAATCTGGTAAGCTATCACCAAGATTTGTAGGACCATATGAAATTATGCAGAGAATTGGTGCTATGGCCTACAGACTTAAGTTACCTGAGGAGTTGAGTGGTGTGCATCCTGTATTTCATGTTTCTCAATTGAGAAAATGGGTGCATGATGAAGGAGCAATTCTGGAGTCACCAACTCAAGTTCAAGTCCAGAAAAATCTGGTTTATACAAATGAACCAGTAGGGATAGTTGCCAGGGAAGAGAAAAAGTTGAGGAACAAGGTGATCAAACTGGTGAAAATCCAATGGAGCTTGGACACTAATGATTGTACATGGGAGGTTGAAGACAAAATGAGGGCTAAATACCCCAATTTGTTTACTGATGGGGAGGTATGTTTAAACAGCCTATGATAATTTTTTTTCTAAAAATATTTATATATTGTTTGTTTCCATAAGATATGAGTATGGGGTTATGGAATTACAACAGGCTATAGATTAGAGCTTTTAATTAGAGAAATTAGGTGAAATTATGGGGACATAATTCCTTTAAGGGGGAGGGTATGTAATGACCCTAAAATAAAATAAAATAAAAATATATACATTTAATATATATGGGGCATTTTCTGTTTTATATAAAGGTAAAATAAAATGAAGTTTAATAAAAAGATTTATATGTCTTATAATTGTGCCAGAAATAATTAGCATAATATATGTGATTTTTAGTTTAAATATACAAAGGAGATTTTCAGATTCTCTAAACTTAGAAAAAAAGAAAAGAAAGAACAAGGATCATATGCATATGGCATGAGTAAAATGGAAACATGAAAATAGCATGCAGTGTTTAAAATGTTCAACTCCCGAAATAACCAATTAAAGTAACCTAATGTGTGCATTTCCCATTTAGGACCACACAGGAATGAGATATGTGTATGAACAGCTAAGGGTATTAGGAGAATTACCCATTTTCTTAAACCCTAGAATGATTTATAAATAACTGCACATAACCAGATCCATCATTCTCTCGGGATCAAAACAAAGATAAAATAAACTAGGAGAAACACTAGCTTGGGGCTTTGGGGGGATTTGCTGTTCAAAAGATTAAAGCAGTGAAAGGAAAAACATTATGTGAGTATTTATCCTTTGTATGCAATGGCATTAAGTCCTATTGCAGGCAGCCTAAAATATTATGAGATATTTAAATCTCTGAATTGATTTGTTATGGGTGATATGGATGTTTGTTTGTGCATTTTTTTAATTTGGAGTATTAATCTGTAAGTGGGCTTTTGGTGTTAACATGATTGGAGCATTCTTGTTCTATCTTATTATCATTAAACATGGATATAGATTAAACAGGGGAACATGGGGTTGAATCAGAAAAATATACAAGCAGTTATATCTTTCTGAAATATGAATGAAAGAAAAACTAAATTGGTCACTTGGGAGTTAGTCAATGATCTGCTTACTTCAGGTGGAAGCATGTATATGCATGGTGCAACTGCACCCTGAGGCCTTTGTGTGTTGGAATAATTTAAACAACCTGGGAGTTTCCTTCACAATGCATACATAGTGTTCATTTGACAAGGAGTTAAAGACCATAAAATAAATGGGGACAGGGGTTTAAAAATCTGGGTTATAAATATCCAGATATGGTGTTAATTTAATCAAGATAAACCTTGTTCATTGATTAGTTACTGGGTGAAAATTTGGAGTATAAAACCTGGGTTTATTTATCTAGATTTGGGGAGAATAAATCAAGAGTTATACATATGTTTATCTTTACTGTTTGCTGTGTATTTGTTTGAATAGATGAATGTGTTTTTGTATTACCTTGTATGAACCAAAACATGCTAAGTATAAACATCTGTTAAACTAGGAAGGCACTGCAAGATTATGTTTTAAAATTATGAATATGTATACAAAATTGATAAATGCTCAAACCGGTGAAAACTGACCCTTTTGGTTGCCCTTGCAATCATCTGGGTGTCTCAAAATTCTTTGGGGCAGCTAAATGATTTGCTTGCAGGAAATTGAAGTTGGCTTGATGAGTAGAGAAGGCATTGGCTGCTAGTATAAATAAGAGAGACTTGTTTTAAAAATCTGTAGTTGCTTTGTAATGAACTTATTAGTCAAATTTTAGGTTGTAACTGAGGTTCCTTGTAAGGAGATTTCTACGTATTTGGGTTGAAAACATGTACTCAAGTAAAACCTGATGTGAATGATCATGGATGATGGTTGGTTAACTACAAATTTATTTTATGAATGTCTGATTTGGAGAAAATAAGGAGATAGACATATCATATACATATGACATGTGTATATGTATGTATATATATTTGATCTCTGATTTATATTGCTTATATTTTGTCTTATGGAAATTAAAAAGCTAAGGGGATTGATTTTTTTTTTTAATGAACTCTCAAGATTTTAGTAGAATATTCAAGTGAGATGAATTTGTGCATGGCAGGTAAGTGATACTGGCATATGCACGAATTCTGGAAATTTGTAAGTAATTGAGTATTTAAATTTAACCTCTGAGAAAATTTGTCAAAAATTTTAGACGTCTAAGATCAAATTAGACATCTGTCATAAAAATTTAGACGTCTGAGATCGAATTTAGACGTCTGTCAACAAAAATTTAGATGTCTGAATTTAGTTCAAAATGTTTTCTACTCTCTGTTTAAAATTTAGACACTCTGAGACGTCTGTCATAAAGATTTAGACGTCTGAGATCGAATTTAGACGTCTGTCAACAAAAATTTAGATGTCTGAATTTAGTTCAAAATGTTTTCTACTTTCTGTTTAAAATTTAGACACTCTGAGACATCTGTCATAAAGATTTAGACGTCTGAGATCGAATTTAGACGTCTGTTACAAAAAATTGAGATGTCTGAATTTAGTTCAAAATGTTTTTTACTCTCTGTTTCAATTTTAAACCTCTGAGACGTCTGTCATAAAAATTTAGACGTATGAGATCAAGTTTAGACGTCTGTCATAAAAACTTAGACGTCTGAACTGCTGATTTTGCCTAGTTTGCCTATTTTCGAGTAAATTTCCAAGATTTATCGATTTTGGTCGATCCGACTTATTGTTATTAATTATTATTGACTTCGATAACTATCATGAGATTAAGTAAATGCTATTTTATTGATAATAGAATTATCTAGGCAGATAAATATACATATAAGTGTTATAATTTGCCAAAGTATACCTCTGGTAGTAGAACAAGACTTAGAAAAGAGGCAAGTGACTATGTCAATAGCTTGTATGGTATTTTGATTTCTATTTGATTTAAATTCCCTCTGATAAAAAAAATAAAAATAAAGAAACAATTGTATATCATCAAATATACAATTGACTTAATTCGTTTGTACACTGATATGATTATATTGGTAAAACCAGGGTCTTGGGAAAAATATTTGGAAATTATATAAATATTCAAATATAAGAAGAATCGGGGTTTAGTGGTGAATTCCTCTTGAAAGTTTAAAAAAAAAATCTATGTGTTATAGAGTGAGGGTCACCACATTTTTATAATTGAAATTCCTGACCATTTCATGTGCTAGCAAAGAATTTTCATAAATTAGTCTGCCAGGTATATAAGTGCATTGATTTTCAGAAATTAAAAAGGGGAGAAACAACTTTATTTTATTACTTAAAATAGTAGCAATGATTTTATAAACAAAATTGCAACAAGATATTGGTCAATAATCTTCAATACAAGTTGGATTTTTGTTTTTTGGAATTAAGGTAATGAAAGTATGATTAAAACTTTTGAGCAATTTACCTTCATTCATAAATTCATTAACTACTTTAGAAATATGATCTTTGATATTATCCCAATGAGTTTTGAAATTTTTTGCATTGAAACCATCTGGACCAGGACTTTTATTATCTCCTGCATTAAAAATAATTGCTTTAATTTCATCTATACTAACAGGAGCTAATAAGATGTCAGCAGCATTATCATTTAACACATTCTTACACACAATATTAGGAAAACTAATTTCATTTGAGTCTGAGAAATATAACTGAGAATAGTAATTAATAGCTTCATTGACAATCTTATCAAAGTCATTTATGCACTCACCTTTACTGTCAATAATTTTACCTATATTGTTGATATGCTTCCTGCAGCCCATTTTTGCATGAAAAAATTTGGTGCACTCATCTCTCATAGTAAGCTAGTCAACTTTAGCTTTCTGCTTGTGACTGACAGTGTTTATATAAAGTTCTTGAGAAAGCTTATCTTGATTAGAAAAGAATTTATCAATAATATCAGTATTGCCAGGGTTATCATCAGCAAGTTTTTGTAAAAATTTCCCTTCCTCCCTTAATTTATTTAAACAGTCATTCTTACTAAAGTTAGCCTTATTCCAGTTTTTGATTTTTTTTTTGTATTTTTAAGAAACATGCTGAACTGGACTTGATAAGAACCATTATTTGAAAAAGTAAAACAATCTTTAATAATATCATTATAATCATTGCTTAAGACCCAACCATTTTTAAATCTAAAAGGAGCAGCTTTAAGATTATTATTATTAGTTTGATTTTGAAAAAAGTTTATCAGTAAAGGGGTATGATTACTTGTATTTTGCTCAATGTAGTAACAACATAAATTTGGAAAAGAATTACAAAATTTTTCATTAATTAACACTCTATCAAGCTTGCAATGAATTTTTTTCTCCTTTCCAGATTTCCAAGTGTATTTATTGCCATTCATATTAGGTTCAATAAGCCCATATTCAAGTAAAAATTTATTAATTTTTTCAAGCTTACTGTGGGGGATTTTATTACCACCAAATTTTTCATTAGCATGAAAAACAGTATTAAAGTCACCCAAAATAATCCAAGGGAAAGCATAGCTTTGACTAAGAGCTTTTAATCTATACCATAAACTGTTTCTTTCATTTTCAAAATTACTACCGTATATATTGGTGATTTGAAGGGAAAAACCACCAACATTTTTGAAGTTGCAGTCAATAAATTGAATATCCTTATTGACATTAACCAAATTCCAAATATTAGAGTCCCATACGACAAGGATTCTACCTTTACTACCACAATCATTATTGTTTATGGATTTTCAGTTATTGGAGAGTTTAGAACAGAATTTCTCAGTATTAGTATCATCCATCTTGTTTTCAATGAGGGCAACTACTGATGGTTTGTAAATACTGACCATATTTAAAATGTCAGTTTGTTTAGCAGGGGAATTCATACCCCTAACATTCCAGGCCATGATAGTCATAAAAAATAATAAAAGGATAAAGTGAAAGAATCAGGGTTTCAGATTGAACCTGATACACTGCTACCCTTACCCTTCTTCTTTTTCTCTGATCTTTTAGCTTTAAGTCTTGTGGTCATTTCATTCCAGTCTGGATTGATTGATATGTATTTTTGCCCAAAAGCTTTCTTCTCTTTATTTGTGCTCTTGTATTTACCAATTGCTTTAGTCTTGGGAATATGTAATTCTGATATATCAAATTGCTTTTCAGATTCCTCCATAACATTATCAGATGTAGATGCAATATAACTTTCTGGGATTTGAATGCGAGAGATGTCAAACTCCTCAGCATTGCGAGGCAAGGTTGAGTGGATGCCAACATTGTCCTCAACTTCTGCAGCATTATCTGATGGAGGTTCACTCTCCATGTTATAATCTAGACTCTGGTTGGAACTCAAAGGCAGGATGTTGTTTGTGTCTGTATCATGATTATTTGTAATTAAACATAACTCTGAAATGGGGGGATTTCAGAGTTAAAGACCTCTTCGTTACTGATACCCTCCTTTGAGATGAGATGTGAACTATCTTTTGAATTTTCTTTTATGCTTTCTGTATAATGAACTTCCGAAGCAAGGATCTGGTCATCTTGATCAGTGAGCGAATGAGATGTTGTTTCTTGATTGAAGATGATACCTTTCTGGTTGATTCGATCTATGTTCTTTTGGATTTTTGATTCTTTTAATGTCTCCTCATTGAGATGCGAATCTTGAAATGTTGTATCTGCATCATTTTCTTGATCAGTGGCTATTTCTTTGTTTTGATTGTGAGCTCTGGGTATCCACCTTTGTTTTGAGACACATTGTTCTCTAATGTATCCCAAGCATTTACAGATACTACACTTCGGTGGTACCCATTCATATTCAATCTTTTGAGTGATGTTTTCCCCATTGTATAATGTAAGATTTATTTCTTGTGGAAGTTCATCATCTGCAGATACCTCCACCAAAAGACGAGCATAATTCAATATCGTTTTCAAGGTTGTAGCTGCATCCATTTTTATGGGTTTTCCGATAATGCTAGCCATTACACTGAACGCTTCACGATCCCATAATTTGAGATTGACACTGGGTAACTTAACCTATATCGGCATCGTACTAAGGAGATCCCTGTCCATTTTCAGGGACTCGGACCATCTTCTCATTATGATGAACTTTCCATTATAGAAGTATGGGCCATTCTGAATGATTGAATCGCAATCTTGAACTTCTTTGAATTTAACAATAAAGAACCCATTTTCTCTGGTAAAAATTTCAAATTCTCCAACAGGTTTCCATACACGTTGGATGTAAGCTTTGAAAAACGTATAATATGGTTTGGTACCAATAGCATAAACCAAAATCGAATTGCTCCAACAATCAATTGCCCTTTTGCAGACAGATTCTTTTATCAAACCAAATTTCTTACTGTTAATTTTGATGGGAGCAATAGTTTCAAGATTGCATTCATCATTATTTGGTTCTTTGGATTGCTCAGAAACGATTTCAATCCAAGATTTTTGCCCCTGTGCTTTATTCAGAGAGAAATTTGTGGGTTTCCGCGGTTGATATGATTGATTTCTTGTAATCAGAGGGGGGATGGTTGAACTCTGACCATCTATCTTTTTAGTTTGAGTATTATTGCCCCGTAAATTTCTCTGATGCCCAGGCATATAGGGTTGTCGTTTCTTTTGTGATCTTGATTGAATTAATTGAAACCCATCTTTATCAATGATGATTCCATTGCTTGATTCTCTAATGTGAGATTCAGGTGGTCTGTTTAGATGCTTTGAAAAAGAAAGATGAGAAAGATTTCTGTGAGGAGAGAGATTTTCTCCCATGGCTGAGGAAAACCCTAAAAAAAAATTTTTAACTATTTGTCAGGAAGTAAACAAAAGTCCGATGGCTTTCAAAATCGTTGTATGGATTCTTGTTGTTGACAGATATATATGCTTACTGAAGTATCGTCTTGGATGTTCTGAGGTTTACTATTATTAATCAAGGATATTTTCTTTTTTTTATTATCTTTCTAAAATTTAGCTCACTAGTGTTGCACACATACCCAAAGGCCGAAGTCAACGATGGCGCAACCGTATCAATTGTGACGTCGTAACAGTATCAATTGTGCATGTATGGTCATATTTATATTGTTTGTCTGTGTAATTTATGAAACTAAAGGAAAAGAATCACAAGTTTTTTTATTGTAAATCACAAGAATAAATTTTAATCAAGGGTAATTTTCTTAGAAAACAAATAATCCTAACAATGCTGAGTTTTTTTATTAGCTTCATGACTATAAGTCAGCAAAAAATGAAAAACTTCAAAATAAAATTTCTGTTCATTTTATGATGGACAGAGTAGTGGGGTGCAACCATTGATGATCGGCGTACGTGGTGATGGCAAAGGTGGTGGACAATGGTAAAGAGGATGATTGGCTTTTGATGGAAGTAAAGATTAGTGGGACAACAATGATTGACTTTCGACGAATGCAACAATGTCAACGGTGAAGTTGGACATTGAAAATGATGATGATGAGCAGTGGTGTAGATTGTCAAACGTAGACTTGAATTCAGAGAAAATGATGTAGTTTCAGCTCGTGCTCGTGATGAAAATAATGACTAGTTATGTTTTAATGTTACCATCTGGTGGTATTTCATCCTTTATAACATGTTTATGTATTTGTACGTTATAAATACCATTATCTGGTATTTTTCACAAACAACATTTCAATGGAGTTTGATTATGAAAAGGTGAAGGAAGGAAAGTCAGACTTAATGACATTCAAGTGCGAAGAGCAATCAAAGGGACGAGTGGATAAATTGGTTAAGTCCATAGAATGATGGATCAGTGCTGATCCTTAAAATTGACCACTTTACCCCATGTTCTCAATGAATGATGAAGATACCTAGGCAAAAAGGAAAGTATCGAAATGTGGTTAAGTCTATGGATTGGCATCAATTCACATATTCCTTCCATAAAGCCAACATTTCCACTGAATACATGAAAGAACAAGCTCAGAAGCATCAAGGGAAGATTGACTCAAGGAATGAAGAAACTAGACTGGAGAAAGGTGGAAGAAAACATAAGGAAACGGAGAATTTTACCGATATTTTGAAAAAGAACCGGTCTATTCCATATATTATTGGATTTAACTGTTTGATGAATTCTATTGTGATCCGACGACTTAGAAATTCAATTACATCCTACGTCAGCTATAAACAGAGGGCTGCTTGCAACAGAAAAAAAGACTTTTGAAATCTTAAAACGTTGCTTATGCAAATTTAGAGGAAACTGTGCCGTTATCAAATTTGAGATTGAATTTTGAGTTGTACTTGAAATTCCTCCTGATCTAAAGTGAGATAAGCAATAAAATACATTCAAAGTGGACGTGGACATAACTGATTTACTATAAAACTTGTTGTCTCTTGCTTTTCTGATTATTCTTCTTCATTGTTTATTATTCTATAATAAGAGTGTTACTTTATTATGGCACAACACTCATTTTTGATGTTTCGAAGGTTCAAACACATGACCTCTTAGACCTCAGCTTCGGGCATCGTATCACTACCACTCATTTTTATTATTTCAGTGCATACTCCTTACTGGACCATTTTTCTATTTGGCACTTACTCCCTACCAGACCATTTTTCATGTTCAACACTTACTCACTACAAGACCGTTTCTGTTGTTCGATATTTACTCCCTACCGGACCATTTCTGTTGCTTCTTTCCAAATCGATCTTCTTTATTTCACAACTTCTTCATTTAAATCGGAATTAAGTGAAACCTGGACCAATAGTTTTTTATCGTCGACTAGAATACTCATTTTCCTTTGGATATTCCATTCGAGTGAATTAGATAGTGGCTTTCCAAGGTAGGCCCAAATCGGTTAGGTAGTGGATGGATTTTAAGATAACCATATCTTTGAATCCATAGCTCGGGTTGAGATGCACTTTCGACCAAGGTGCATGTCCTAATCTTAAGCATATTTCCCAACTAGTTTGGATCGTCCCCGAGACTATATCAAATTTTCCCAAACACTTTGCCACTCAATGCATGCTTTGTGGATATGAAGCGTGCTTTGCTCGAGATCCGATTGTAGTGCGGGAATGGTGCAGTCGAGGTAGAACATCATAATCCTCAGGTGCGTCCATTCAACTAGTCAGTAAATCAATAGGTTTATCTAATACATAGAGTCAAGAACATACGTTCTTTCCTAGTCACGGTCTTTTTCCCACTTCCATGGATTTCACATATTCGAGTGGCAATGTGGTATTATGGCCTCAAGTACTTCTATCAATTATCAGTCGAAACTTATTCATAAAAGTAAATATACCTTTTCTTAACAGTCTTCATAATCTATGGGGATACTCATTCTCTGGATTATTATATTTCATGTTCAGATAAAGTTGAGCCCATCTTTGGGTTTATGAAAAAACAACACTCCACTGCCTCTGGTGACGTCAAACTAATCTCTGGGGGTAGTCAAAATTACACTCCATTGTCTGGAGAAGTTGAGCCTAGTCTCCAAGGTTGAACAATTGGATACTTCACTGTCTCTCTCTAGTGAAGTTATACATTGTCTATGAGGTTAAGCAACAATACACTCAATTGTCTCTGTTGGAGTTGAACCCTATCTTCGGGGTTAGGAAGTTTATACTCCACTATCACTGGAAGAGTTGGGTTAGTTTATACTATGATATCTCTGGCAGAGTTAATTGAGTTTATACTCCGCTATCTTTGACAAAGTTGATTAAGTTTATACACTATTGTCCTTAGCAGAGTTGTATGAGTATATACTCCATTATCTATAGTAGAGTTTTTTGAGGTTATACTCCACTATTTATGGTAGATTTTTGGAATAACTGATCGGTCATTTCAAGCATTTGGCAGTGAAAGCGGTTCATGGATTCTAGGTCAAAAAGTATCCAACAAGTCCTACCATTCACTCGTCAGCAAAAGAGACTTGCGTCTTTAAGATCGAGGAGCGTTCAATGAACCCTTCCAGTTACTCATCAAATGGAAAGGAATTATGGATATTCCGTATTCACAATTTGTATGCTCATCATCGCGTCTGCTTCGTGAGTTATCCAATCCTTGAAGGGTTGCTAATAAAAATTCCCATTTCAGTCTCTCTGGACCTACGTTAGTGCTGCTTACTCCATATATCTAAGGAACATGCCCATTTTCTCCTTTTACTTATTCAAAAAAGAAGCTTCCATATTTGTCATCATCGTCTACACCTCTTCCCTGGTATGGTAGTTAACTGATTGACTCGGATCGAACATTTTTTTCTAATCACCTCCATGAGTAGACTTCTCTCCATTCAACAACGTCCTCTTCGATCGTTGCTTTCTATCTAGTGGCTTTATGATCTAAATTGAATTCTTAGTGAAAGCACTAAAATGTTGGCGTCGAAAATAACCATACACCCTAGAACAATGATTTAGTAGGGACACTGAGTGTGATCCTAGTGCAATTTTTTAGAAGGTGAGATCTCTGGTCGACAAATATGCTAAGTTCTTTCTCTGATTCAGATCATAAATCACGGACATATATACTAGCAAGTAAGTGGTAAGTGTAGAAAAAGTAAAAGACATGTAGAAAGTTTACAGTGGTTCGACAATCTCTGGCCTATGTCGCTTTATATCTTTTATTCTCTGATTTACAATTGTTACAACACTCAGTATATCACTTTGGACAAGTTAAAATAATTGTGAGTTCATAAATATGCAATTAGCAAAGCTCTGATGTCGTAGATCTTAAGGTTGGTTCGCCGTAACTTAATTTTGGATGGTGAATTGGATGATTGAAGGTGATTAGATAAGATTGTGATAATTCCTTGGTGCCTAAAAATGCTCTAGAGATTCAGTTCGGCTAATTTGGTTAGGAAGAGATTTGGTTTGGCTAATTCGGTTTGGTAGTTTCCAGTGCTTCAAACTTGTCCACCATTATTGTTCATCCATGGGTTATTTATAGACATGGGGTTCCTATAAAATAGGCACTTTGCATGTATGACTAATTCGGTTAAGTAGTATTCGGTTCAGCAGGAAACAGTTAGGTAGAAATGGTTAGGTACTAAAATGTTAGATAAGAAATAGTTTGATACTTACTCCTACCAGATTGTTTTTTCTATTCGACACTTACTCCCTACCTGACTGTTTTTCATCTTCGATACTTTCTCCGTACGGGACTGTTTCTGATGTTCATTTCCACACCGATCTTTATTGTGTCATAACTTCTTCGTTTTAGGTCGACTGAGTGAAACTTGGACCAATGGTTTTTTATCCTTGTGTAGAACAGTTCAATGCCAATGCCTTTGGATGTTCTGTTTGAGTAAAATAGATAATATCTCTCCAAAGTGGGGCTCAAATTAGTTAAGTAACGGACCAATTTAAGATAAACATATTTTTCAATCTGTAGCTTGGATTGTGATGCGGTTTCGACTAGCGTGCGTGTCTTAGCCTTAAGTATATTTTTTAACTAGTTTGGGTCTGTTCCAAAACTATGCCAAACTTTTCTCCAATGCTTATTTTGTGTTTATATGAATAATAATTTTGTACTGAATCATATTTGGTAATGATTAATAAGAGAGTTCGGGTTTTAGTTTTAATTTAATTAGTTTGTATTGTTACTTGTAAGTTTACATGTTATGATTTAATTTGTAATATATGTTTTGTTTTGTTTTATTTTGACTTAATTTTATATTTTAGTTTAAAATATGTTCGCATTCACAATGCAAACATTACAACCATAACAAATACGGTATGTTAACCTAGAGTATAAATGATAAATAAATGTCATACGTGTATAATCAACCATAGGGATCTATGATTAATAAATATAGTGCCAAGATAATAATTTTAACATGAGTATTTCACATATGTATAATGAATAAGGATGTATGTATCTGTGTGTGTGTCTATAATTTATTTATTTTTCTTTTTATTTGGCCATGAATCAATTATATATATAATATAATTTTAAATTTATTAAATAGTAGTACATATGATAATTATTTTGTATTTATGGTTGGGTTTAAAAATTAAAATTTTCAAAGTTAAAAACTATTTTTATATATAATACCAAATAATTTATTTAAATCCAATTTTAAGTATATTTGTGAGTAATTAGATTATCAATATGTGTTTGGCTTTATCAAATAAAAAATTAAATCAGAACTGACAGTAAAATAATTTTATTTTTAACCGCATATATAATTTAAATAAATAGACACACACACAGATATACATACATACATATATATGTATGTATTAATTTAATAATTCAAAAAATATGTACATATATATTATTTAGATATGAAAATTATGTTATTTCAAACCAAGAAAATAAAATTAGATTTTTTTAAACAAGCCGGAAACCATTGGTATTAAATTTAGTTCAGAATTATATATGTGTATGTGTCTAAAACAAATTTTTTTAATCTAGGCCATGAGTAAATATATAAGTAATTTGTATTGTAAACCTTAATTTTTTTTAATCTAGGTCATGAGAAAATATATAAGTAATTTGTATTGTTAAACCTAACTTAGCAGTTATACACACACACACACACACACACACACACACATATATATATATATATATATATATATATATATTTGTGTATTAAATACATATTTTATTAAATTGTTTAAAATATTTTGATTTTTTTTATTTATAGTCGAATATAATAGGGGGGAGCATGTATAAATATAATTGTGAATTAGATTTTAAACAAAGAGTTTTTACCATTTTAGATCATGTCGACAGTTGACACCCACTACAAGAAAATGGTCTATAAGTAGCATGGGGATAGCATTGAAACATGAGTTGCTATGGTTAGTTAGTTAGCAGACATTTAGGTTAAAACATAACTCGTGTTCATGCTTTATTAACAAAAAGAAAAGATTGGTCGTACAATTTTACTCCCCCTCCTTCGTATTCCTATTTCGCAAAGAATCCCTCTTTTCACCTTCACTTCCAAAATCCAAAATCACGAGGCCTGCTAAATTACGAACTTCATCGTCACGAATCCCTCGTCACTTGAAAATCCATAAACTTTTCAACCTTTCTTCCCTTTTCCAACCTATTGCAAATTCGCTGAAGTGCGATTCCTACTTCGCTTAAGTCGACTCCTCAACTTTGATGAAGCGTGATTCCCCAACTTCATGCGCCGAACTGGATACCGAACTTGACACTTTTAGTTATATTTTCAATTTCTTTTTTTATGGAGCATTGAGTGGTTCCTTTTAGTGCATTAGCTATTACCAGACAAAAGTATAGAGATTTAATATAAATTCTTTAATGCTTTTGATGTCTAGTAAAGGTTTGCTATTTTTTCATCTGAAAATAAAGTACAGAGAAGAACTCTCATCCGAAAATAAGTTCACTAATTTTTCATCACAAAGCGATAGGTTCCTCTGATGTCTAGTAAAGGTATATTTTGAAATAGCAATAGTTTCAAGTCAGTTACAATTTGAGTGAGTGCGCACAATTTATTGGATGTTACAGTTGATGCGGTGAACAAATTTGAAACTAATTTTGTACTGAAATTAAAACTGCAATTCAATTTTGTTTCTTGATTCTGTATTTTATATGATCGAGAAATATAACGTCATGTTATTATGTGTCCATGTTCATAATGTATTTATCCAGTTACTTTTTAGAAGATGTTTTCATGCATCTTTAACATGCAATTTATGATGTAACTGATAGCAAAGTTTGTCGTTTACTAGCATCTAAGATGTAGAAATTTTAGTAGAGTAAAACTACTTGAAGTAAATTATTCTATCTTAGCACTTAGGTTTATAACTGTCTCAATTTCCATAACCAAATACTCAAAATAAAACTACAAACGTATATAAATGTATATGTAGGACTATCTCTATCACTACATGAATACATGAGTTATATCATAAGCTGATATCAATTGACCACAAGTCCAGGTTTGACAAAACTAATGATCAGAGCTTCTATAAACTATAAATAATATCTCGAACAAAAGCGTAAGTACCAAAAATTGCTGCAAGACCACTACACATTAAGATGCGTATAATGCCAACAAACTAACACAAAATATGCGCAGTCACATAAGTCATAACATTCAAAAATAAAATAACTATTTTTTCATCTGAAAATAAGTGGATAATGTCAGGTTTGGGATTCATGTGGCAATCACTGTAGCAACTTAGTATAGTGCATTATCGAACTGAGATGAAGGCTCGGGTTGTTAATGCAAAAGATTACACTTCACCAAATCATGGATTGTCATCTTAATGCTTCCACACCTACAAATAATTCCCCTTTGTTTCTTTCCATCTATTTTGTTAAAAGCATATTGATTCCTTTACTTATATAACATGGTTTGAACATATGGATACATCTTGAATTGTTTAAGGAGTAACACACTCGAATCCATGGAGTCTGCACTGGCGAATTAAATAACAAAGCCTATTTTTGCAGTTTGTATGAGGGAAGGATTTACTTGAAAAGATAATTTAAAATTTGCCATTGATAAGATTTATCTGAATAATTTCAATATGTTTATGCTTCTATATACATGCATGCATGCACACACTATGTGCTCAAATTCAATTTAATAGGACAATAAAGTTTTGCACGATATAAGGATAAAGCTACATGACTCTGAGTTGGTTACCATGGCTAAACTACAATTCAAGCTATGCTTTTAAGAGTTACTAAGTTAGCATCCATTTTGAGTGTTTTAAGAGTAATTTATTTTTAATTAATTGTTACCTTTGATGTTTAGAAATTTTTTTATTGCAATATTATATATGACGATGGAAAAAGGTCGGATGCATTTACACATGTAAGAATATACTATTTAACTTAAAACTTAACTTGCAAATTAAAATAAAAACTTGATTTGGAGCGAATAACTTTATTTTTTATTTACCCTAGGATCGGTAGAAAGTACGAACAAGAAGCATGGAATTTGGTGCATGCCCCAATGTGAAATTTAGAAAATGTGGAAATAATTTTTTGCCTTTTCTAAGATCTTCGAAATCTTTGTCATCATTATGATGACATTGTGTCAAGCATTTGATTATGAGAGGAATGCATCCTTTATACAAGTGAAGTAAGCAGTATAATCTGGTATGCAAATAAATGTAGCTAAAAGATGAAGTTGGATGATACATATAAATTACTCCAAGCCATTCACTTTAAAGGCAAAAGACTTTGTCAACCATACTTTTTTCCCTCATGATAAAAATAATGATGGTGCATAAAAACGAACGGATGATTTCCTTGAAAATTTAGAAGTTACGGAAAGCCCATTTTACCCTCATTACATAGATTAAACAAAATTACCAACTATCACTATATTGTATAATCTTAAATGTGAAAGTGGATTATTCGATTCTTGTTTCGATAAGCTTCTAAATGTGCAGTAATTGTTATTATCCAAAAGTAATGTACTTTTGATGACTCTACTTGAAGTAAATAAGTTCCTCAAAGTATTCGACATGGGATTTGAGAAGATTCATGCTTATAAGAATGGTTGTTGCCTTTTTAAGAAAGAGTACAAAATTTGAATAGTTGTCCGAAATGTGGTTCTTCAAGATGGAAGGTAAATGAGCATATGAAAGAGATAATACAAGGTATTCTAGTCAAACTGTTGAGATATTTTTCGATCATTCCAAGATTTAGGATAATGTTTGGATTCCAACGGATGATAGAAGAAGTAAGATGGCATTTTAGTAACAAAAGCAATGATGATAAAATGCATCACATGGATTCTTTAACATGGAGTATGGTGGATGATAAATGATTTCCATTTTCAAGTGATCCACATAACCTCAGGCTTGGTCTTACCACAGATGGTTTTGACACATTTTCCATTCAGAGTTCCAAGTGTAGGTGTTAGCTAGTAATGCTTTTGACATATAATCTCTCGCTTATATTTTGCATGAAGAACGTGAATATTATGTTAACATTATTGATCCCTAGTCCAAAGCAACTAGGAAATGATATTGATGTATACTTAGCCCCTTTGGTAGAAGATTTGCATCACTCGTGGAGTAATGGGGTCTAGATTTATGATGTATTTAGCAAGACACGTTTTAACTTAAAAGAAATCTTGTTATGGACTATAAATGACATTCTACTTTATGGAAATCTTGGTGGATGTTGTGTAAAAGGTAAAAATGGTTGTCTAGCGGTGTTAATACTCATCATCGATGGCTGAATCATACCTGAAAGAATGTTTATATAGGAAAAAGAAGATTCCTACCCCCATAGGATCCATTAAGGAAACAAAAGGCTTAGTTTGATAACACCATGAAGAAATGTAAAAAAACCCAAAATCTTGAAGGTAGAGAATTTTCTGTTATTTTGAAAGGTTTTCCAAAAGATTTTTGAAAGATTGATAATAAACCAATGGAAAAGAGAAAGAGGAGAAAGAATAAGAAGAAGCTAAATAAGCAGCAAATTTAAACATTACAAGTAATAAGAGAAAGTGTAATGACAACAATGAAGATTATCCTATAAAAATAGAGCTATCAAGGTAGGAAAAAAACTTAGCTGTTAATGATCTCCTTCTTGGAACTCTAGGTTTTATGTCCTCGGCCACGAGTTGCACCTCCATCTACAAGGCATCATCAATTTTCTATTAATGGAGGCTAAGGCTTGCTTGTATGTGGAGAACTTGAAGGGTGCTGATATTTTTAGCCAACCGGATCATAAATATCTTACATTCATCTCTCCAGATATTGTAAGTGGCTTGCTATTTATAGGCAAAAGTGGAGAAAAAATATTATGATATTTTCACCATCCATGTGCTTGCCTACATCACCCTACCCCCTCATCATTCTTGGCCTTGACCTCCTCCCCCATGTGCCTCCTCTCCATGTGCTCTAAAGTGATGGGAAATTTTGTTTTATTTTGGCACAAAATATCATGATATTTTTCCTTAAGTAAATATGTATGTATGCATGTGTATTTGTATGTATATGACATATATATGGCATATGTATGTGCATGTATCATATATGTGACAAACTAAGTTGCAACATCTCGAATCAACTTCTTCTCGTCAAACCGTAACGAATCTGAAACCCGATTTTCGGTCATATTTTTACTTCTTAATTAAACTATACATATTTGTAAACAAAGTTTAATAGTAATATTTCTATTATTATTTAATGATAAAAAAAGAGCCTCATTTGATTTTAAAACAATTATCAAATCATTTAAGCTTAATTTAAATTCAGAAACTAATTATTCAAACACGGTGATATCATTGACGATGTCATAATAACATTTTATTTTTAAAGATAAAATAAATAATTCTATTACATATTCTAGCTTGTATGGAAAATTAGGTGTACGTATCCAGACTCATTTGTGATTCCTGATGGTTAAAAATAAATTTATCGATAAAATCACTTTATCGATATTTTTCCAAAGATATATCATTGTAAATACTTTTTTTTTTTTCTTTTTTTTCTTTTTTTATTTTTTTTTTAACAAAAAACATAATATATATATATAATTGGAGAAAAACCGCCTTTCTCCGATGGCTCACAAAATAGAAACAAGATGGGCTGAAAACCATCCGAAGGAAAAACCTCAAAACAAAAGCAGAAGATAAAAGCAGAAATCTGAAAACAGTAACAAATCTACACCAAGACAGTGGAGGAGAACGAGGAAAAACCACCAACTAGCACATACCCGCCTTTACCCGAAAGAAAGGCCAGACCTCCAAGCCGAACCAATAGATATCCAAATATAAAAAGTCAAACCAACAAGATAAGGAACGCACGGAAGAAGCAACCAGGGAAAAGCAGACGACATCAGGCCTAACCAGGGGAAAGAATAAAAGCAAGACCAGAATCTGCCGCCGAACAACCACAGAGAAACCACCAAAAACTAGCGATCAGAAGGATGCCGGCTCCCGAAATCAGTAGACAAGATGCAGACCGAGAAAATCCGAAGCTGCCCAGCTACCGCAGAAACCACCCATGAATCAGAAAAAAAAAAGGCCGGTCCTTGCAGACAAGGCAGACAACCCTGGAAACGGCTCCTGGAAAAGTAACAACCACATTAAACAAAAAAAAAGGGGGGGGGGGAGGGGCAAAGAGCGAAGGGTGAAGGCCAGCGCTCGCACACGATGATCAGCCTATTCCCAGTCTAGCGTGAGACGAGTCACACGAAATAGAGAGGAGTCTGACCAGCTGCTCCGCACGGGAGTTTAAGCGACCCTTGAAAGGACGGCCACGGAAGGCGATGAAGACGTCTTTCCGAACACGCCGAATGATAGTAGGAGGATCCATACGAGCATTTTCAAATGTTGCCTTGTTTCGCGCGCACCAAAGGTGCCAGCAGATGAGACAAGGAATCAAGCGGAAAATGATCGCACGAAGTGATTTACCGGCATTCCCAGACCACCAAGAATTCCTGAGATCAGAAGCAGAACATGCCATCCGGCGCATACCAATAAGGTTACCGAAGTAATTCCAACATGATCTGGCTGTAAAGCCACCAAAGAACAAATGATTTAGGGATTCGATATCCCCATTACCGCAGCATCTACAACGAGAAGCGAATGGGATGCCGATTCGTTGGAGGTTCTCGTCTAGTGGTAAACCATCATGGATAATTCGCCACATTAGAGTAGAGACCTTGGGAGGAATACGAGAGTCCCAGATAAAGGAAAACACCTGACGAATGAGGCTTGGCACCCTAATCGAAGACCAAGCTCTCAGAATGGAAAAGGGAGATCCATCCCAACCGGAAGAACCGCCGTGACTGTCGGAAAAAGCTTTAACGGACTGCATGTGCTTCCAGGTTTCACTAGCAAAAGACGGGGAGCCAGTGAAGTTAGAGCCCTCTAGACTACGGTATTTCGCGTGGAGGAACGTAGCCCATAAGGAGCTGTTAGCGCCAAATCTATTCCAAAGTTTACAAGCAAAGGCGGCGCAAAGGTCTTCAGGTCTTCGCAGACCCAGACCGCCTTCATTCTTGGGTCGGCACACCACATCCCATGACACCCAATGGTGGCGACGGGCGCTATCTTTGTTGCCCCAGAAGAAGGAGGCAGCCAAGGAGCGGTAAGATCGAAAGAAGGAAGAAGTAGGGGTCATAGCCGCGAAAACATGAGTACCCAACGAGTTCAAAACGGATTTGATAAGGACGAGACGACCAGCCTGAGAAAGAAGAGAAGCATTCCATCGTAAAATTTTACCCCTCACTTTATCAGTAATCGGGTCGAAAAGAGCATTGACCTTTCTGCCCCTGTAGAGGACAACTCCCAAATAAGGGAGGGGAAGGGTGGTTTCCTTGAAACCAGAGAACGACTCGATCCAACTAGCCCGGGAGGGAGGCATATCCTTTGCGTGGACGAAACAGCTCTTGGCAGGATTGACAAGCTGACCCGACGAGCGCTCATATTGGTGAAGAAAGGTTAGTAGCCGACGGACAGAGGGTATGCTGCCATTAGAGAAGATGACTACGTCATCAGCAAAAGACAAGGAAGACACTAGGGGGCAACCCCTCGGAATCCCGAAACGCTGAATCTGGCCGTAGATAGTTAAGGAGTGGAGACCGCGAATGAAAGCCTCTGCCGCGATCACAAAGAGGGTTGGGGATAGAGGGTCTCCCTGACGCAAGCCTCTACCGCCCTTAAAATAACCGTAAGCCGATCCGTTAATAAGCACAGAGAACCAGCAGTTAGAGATGAGCCTCCACACCAAGTCGATAAGGTATTCCGGGAACCCGAAAGCCCTTAAAACCTTGATGATGAAAAACCAGGACATACGATCATAGGCCTTAGCCATGTCCAGTTTGAAGACAACATTAGATCCCCTGATTTTCCGGTCGATCTGGGAGATAAGTTCTTGAGCAAGCAGAACGTTATCAGTAATCAGACGCCCTTTTACAAAACCCGCCTACGAAGGGGAGATAATGCGCTCAAGGAAGGGCGCTAAACGAGTGGCAATGATTTTAGAAATCACTTTGTTCGAAAAGTTGCAAAGACTGATTGGCCGGAAATCCGCACACGACCTAGGGTTTTCGCATTTTGGAATAAGGACCAGGTTAGTGGATGTCCAGCCAGAAGGAAGGGAACCCCCTGAAAAGAAGGATTGAACGGCAAGGCAGAAATCCTCCTGAATCAACGACCAGGAAGACATGAAGAACGAACCGTTAAAACCATCTGGACCACTAGCGCTGTCCTTGCTAAGGGCGAAGACTGAAGCACGAATCTCCTCCGAAGACGGGAGATTCGTGATGTTGTCGTGTTCCGGAGGAAGCACAATACGCGGAATGAAGGCCAGCAGCGCTGGGTCCGATTCCGAAACCGACGGAGAGCCCAAAAAAGCTTGAAAATGGGACAGGATGGTCTCTTTAACATCTTCCGGCGAAGAGGCCAAAGATAAATCCGGACGCAAGATCTC
This sequence comes from Allium fistulosum, assembly GCA_030737815.1. Taxonomy (NCBI): domain Eukaryota; kingdom Viridiplantae; phylum Streptophyta; class Magnoliopsida; order Asparagales; family Amaryllidaceae; genus Allium; species Allium fistulosum. Next base: position 161,626,774 of record CM060905.1, read on the forward strand.
ACGGATCGTGAGGATGTTGTTCTTCTTACGAATAGAGGAATGAAAGAATTTAGAGTTTGTATCACCGACAACTACCCATTTGATCCTAGCCTTTTGGTTTAGGTAGTCATGCTCGATACGAAGTTCCGAGGAAAAAATGGTTTGAGCAAGATCCCAAGCCTCCTTGTTAGCCACGTTAGGGACCTCATCTAACAAGGATTCGGCTGCTATAAGAGACTCTTCGGCCAGACGGACGCGGTCGAAGATGTTCTTAAAAACCTGGGAGTTCCAAACCTTAAGGCAATCTTTGAGACGCTTAAGCTTACGGCTGAACGTCTTGCAAGGAGAATCAACAATAGGAACACTCCAAGAATCAGCAACAACTTGTTGAAAGGAATGGTGAGATAACCACATACTTTGGAAACGGAAGGAAGAGGGCCCCGTTAAAGAGCGGGGAGAGCAACGAACAACCATGGGAGCATGGTCAGAGAAAGACCGATGAAGGTGCGCGATCGAGAAGGAAAAAGGAAGGCGAAGCCACTCCTCCGATCCGAAAACACGGTCAAGCCGGGAGAGGATTCGGTTCGGACCTTCTTGATTGTTGGACCAAGTGAAAGCAGAACCCACAAAAGGAAGCTCAGACAAACCAGAGCTAACAATGAAGGAGTTGAAATCCGCCATCGCTACTCGGTTGATGGCAGCCCCTCCCCGTTTTTCCGCTTGGCAAGCAACGATGTTAAAGTCGCCGCCTAAAACAGAGGAAGCGAAGCCCAGCGATTCGAGGCCTAAAATGTCAGACCAGAGTGACAATCTCTCCACACGGTCACATCTGGCATAAACCGCCGAGAAGAGGAAGGGAGAGCTAAACGAGGGGGACGAACAGACCAACGAAAAAAGCTGAAGCGAGTCAAAAGCAACTCGGACTGAAAAAGATTTGGACCACAGAATCCAAATCTTCCCCGAGACGTTGGAGGAGCCCCCACCAAAACCTAAGGATAAGACAATGCTGGAAATGTCTTCAGGGCCCAGGAATGGTTCCAGGAGAGCAACCAATCCAACAGAGTGTTTCTTGACAATGCGTTTAAGTCTAGCCAAGGACGCTTCATTGCCAATGCCACGGATATTCCAGAAAAGAAGATTCGCCATTGATACCAGGACCAGGAATCACGGAGGAAAAATAAGAGGAGAAATCAGACCAGGTAGAGGGAATACCGAGCAGCTCGATCACTCTGCTCGGACGCCGCTATAGAGCGTGTGCGAATGGTGCGCGGGGTAGCATGGACCCTACGCGAACGGCGCCGAGCCGCCCTAGTGGGGGAGACGGAAATCTGGGAAGAAGACAACGAAGAAACTTCGAGGCCCAGACCCGGAGCAGAAGACAGCGAGGCTCCAAGCAGAGAAGACGAACGCGAGGAGTTCCTAGCAAGACAGTCGAGACGCTCATTAAGGAGCGCAATCTCTGCCTTGCTCATAAGGGGAATAGATAAGGACAGGGAACAAGAAGAAGAGGGAAGAGAGCAGTCCGACGAGCAACATGAGGAAGAGGGACTCGCCAAAACAGAAGGAGTCGAAAGCTTCTGGGGAAGCTGACAGAAAGAGGGAAGGCGAAGCAGACGTAAACTACTCTTCTGAAAAAACCAATCAGCTAACAGAGAAGAAGAGTAACTGACAGAATCGAATTGGCCCGAGGAGAGCGAAACCGACAAGGAAGACTCGACAGGAGAGGGGGACAAGGAAGAGGGTGGGGCGACGACTAAGAAGGAGGACGAGAGAGCAGAGACAGATCGGATAAGTGTCGGGCCGCTAAAATAAAGCGGTACATGTAGCTGTGGGAGTCTTACCAATGCCGGACTGTCACTAATAAAACAGTCCCGCGAAGACGGTAAGAGTCGCAAAACGGACCAATCAGAGGGGAAAGAGGAACATAACGGCTGGCAAAATCTCTGTCTGTCCGTATAGTGGTCAAAACTGGCCACTATACGACCAGGAGGTAAAGAACGCCTGAACCAATAGTTCCAGACCCTCAAAGTCCAACTAGTAGACCAGTCGAGAACAGACGAAGGAATACGAAACCTGGAAGAGAAGGTCGCTGACGACAATGGAAATGCCTCGTCACGACTCAAAGAAGAAAGCCAACAACGAAAAGCCAACATGTCAACCCAAATCAAAGACCTGGGATGGACATCACCTAACCGGAAGACGACAGCCCACAAGACCAAATGAGGCCGAGAGAGCAAAAACAGTAAAAAGGACAACATGGACCAAAAGGTCCAATACAGAACTATAGGCAAAAAGTGACCCGACATCAACCCTGTCGAAGGGGAGACGGCAATGTCAGGGAGCTCACAATGAATTGTGACATGGCTCAGGCAATCAAAAAAATCCGACAACCAAAAACCAGCAGATGTACCATAAACAAAATCAGCATAACAGCAATCAAAGATGGAATGTACCTGCCCACAACGAACACAAACCTGAATAAGCGGCTTCAAAGACAAAAGTAACGAAGAACAGTACTCAGAGGGAAGAGCCAGCGGGAGATCCGGTACATCAAACGCCAAAGGTTGAGATTCCAAGGCGACTGACATGGCCGAATCAGAGCCAAGGCCAACCAAGTCAATCAACGGTCGAACTGCGCGAGGAGGTAAGGTGGTCAAATCCAAAACCTCAGACGCTTCGACACACCTATCAGCGAGGTCATGCCCAAAAACAACAGAAGCCACAAGAGGGGCACAACCGGCAGCAAGGCCAACAAAAGCTAAACGAGGCGCAAAGCGAGTGATGAAATCTCGTTCGACGCTCGGTAAAGGGCCACTGACAGGCAAAGGTTCCTCACGAAAACCATCACCAACCGAGCCAAACCCAAAATCAAGCTCACAAGAAGCCAAGCCAACGGTCTTCTCTGCGAAAGATAAGCACGGCACAAAACTGGAGGCCTGGATCGAACCATTGCCGGACCCAGTCAAAGCGACCATCTCTGCCTTCGACTCGAAGGAAGGAATCGAAGGGAGAGGGCGACAAATTGGGTCCAAAAGCAAGAAACAACCATCAACGTCAACAAATCTGAATCGAGCAAGGCTCGAAAAGGCCTCAGCAGAGAACACACCAACTTCGATCGAGCTACCGCCTGAGAAGCAGACCGAAATAGGCGGAGACACAAGCTCTAACAAAGCCTGGGCAATAGATTCGAATGAAGGACAGCACCGCACAAAAGTGCCTTGAAAACGAAAAACCCCCAAATCCATCACTGTAGCCCTAGAAACAGCACCCAAATCAGAGATAGGGGAGACGAGAAACTAGAAAGAAGAGCGAAATAATCGCAAAAGCAGTAGAACGGAGACAGCCAGAGAGGAGAAACAGAAATCGCTAATCAGAGAAGCCAGAGGAAGCCATGGATTTATTTTTTATGACCGTTGAAATTACGATCATTGTAAATACTTATTTAAAAGAAGATTACCATTATTAATCATTGTTCAAAACAATATAATTTGTGTTATAAAACCTTATATTTGAATATTATTAAATTAAATATTATTTTTCAAAGTGATAAATTCCCGAGTCGTTATAATTGTGAAAAGGTTCGGTATGGAAAATTCCAAGTGCGAAAATATTCCGACGCAATCTGAAATCGTCTTTCTAAGAATGACGCTCCTTAAATTTATTAAAAGAAAGAACATATGAAGTGGATATCGTATGCATCGACAATCTATTCTGTAATGTATGTTATGCTATGTACTAGACCAGATGTGGCTTACTCATTAAGATGCGAATGCTGATATCAGTCTAATTCTGAAGAAAAACATTGGATTGCGGTAATTGTATACTTAAGTATTTAAGAAATACTAAGGACTTATTCCCCATATATGGAAATAGAGACCTCCTTATGATGGGGTATATAAACTTCAGTTTTCAAAGTAATATCAATGATAGTTTGTCGTTGTCTAGTTACGTCTTTACTTTAAATAGTAGGGTCGTTAGTTGGAAAAGTTTCAAACATGAAATAATTGTTTATTCTAAGATAGAGGCTGAGTACATCGGCCTCAACGAAGTAGCTAAGGAAGCGGTCTGGAAGCGCAAATTTATGAATATGCTAAGGGTGATTCTCGACACGGAGAATCCAATGACATTGTTTTGTGACAATAATGCGGCAATGCATATCGCAAAGGAAACCAGATAACACAAGAAATCGAGATACATTCTCGAAAATACCACCTTATTAGAGAATTTGTCGAGAAGAAAGAAGTAGTGGTTCAAAGGGTAGATACAAAGGACAATATAGCAGATCCATATAAGAAAGGTCCGGCTTGGTTGGTTCTCAGCAAACTGACCAAAGAGATGGGATCGGGATTTCATAACTGGCACCAAATGCAAGTAGGAGATTGATAGAGTTAGGGGTACGCCCTTCGGGCAATTCTGTAATTTATCGTAAAATATAAACACTATAATACAATCTCATTCGAAATAAAAGGCATTTTTCTATCTATTATATACTTGTTATAATGTGTTATATTAACTATTTGTTTAATATATGTATATTTAATAGAAAATCCATAAATGATATGCTTTTATGATAGTAATTACAATGTGTTGTTATCATGAGAAATTTATCACAATGAAAATAAGCATATCGTTTTAAATATTCATAGTCAAGATGTATCGAGACTGGATATCGATATATCTGTTGGTCAATATAAGTAAGGTCAAATAGAGAATATCAAAGTGACGATCTTACACAGTTCTCTCGACATGAGAATACCATTAAACTTCACTGTGGACACTCAACTTTGATTATAATTGAATTGTGGCACGGCGTCTATTAAACATCTTTAGTTGGATCTGAGTTGAAGCACTGGAAATGAAACACAATTCAATAGAGAGCTTGTCTCCTCAGTTATATAAGGTTAGTATCACGGTCAACTGTGGTTAACTCAAAGTCAAAGTCTCTTGCTAGAGAAGTTCGGCTCATAATAATTTTTATTATTGAACAAAGGACTTTGTGTTTGGATTATACAAGTTGAATGTGGTTGGTATTGGAAATTTGACCAAAACCAAATTACATAAGATCTAATGTGATATAGTTTTAATGAAGAGAATTGGTACAAACAATCATCACTATCGAGAACCGCATAAAATAGTAAATTTTAATTTATTTAAATATTAATAGTTAAGATGTTTCAAATCTTTAATCTTTCAAAAGAGAATTGGTGTAAATAATCATCTTAGATTTTAAATATTCATCACTATTTGATTCCATCAAAAACAACATATTATTTTAAATAATCATAGACAAGATGTTTTGAGATGAAATATCAATACATCCGTTGAAATTAGAGTACTTAACGCACTCCAAATGTTGGATGGTATATTACTTATGACTGATGAGGACATCAAGGGGTTATGTATTGATAATTATTGGATAACTATGCAATGAGACATTCGAAAGCTTTCTATTGGTTAATATAAAAAAGATCAAACAGAGAATCTCAAAGTAATAATTTTACATAGTACTTTCAACTTGAGAATGCTATTGAACTTCAATGTGGACACTCCACTTTGATTCTAGTTAAATCGTGGCATGGCGTCTATCGAACGACTGTAGTTGGACTTGAGTTGAAGCATTGGAAGTGAAACACTGTTCAATATAGAATTCGTCGCCTCGGTTATATAAGGTTAGCATCATGGTCAAATATAGTCAACTCAAAGTCAAAGTCTTTGATTAGAGCATTTCGGCTAATAATAATCGTTATTATGAACCAAAGACTTTATATTTGGATTGAACAACTTGGATGTATACTATGTTGGAATTTTGACCAAAACCAAAATTCGTAAGTTCTAACGTGATATAGTTTTGACAAAGAGAATTTGTGTAAATAATTGTTACTATCAGGTACCCCTTAAAATAGTGAACTGGATTTTACTGAAAAATGTGTAAGCGATAATTTTGACCAAATTGCCACACCATTAGTTAAAGTGACGTGTGAACATTAATATTCGAATTGTTCGATTTAATCGCCGACTGACTTTAAACCTTTGTGTTGCACAACCGCAATGTTGAATATTCCAAAATACCACACGATTTAATTAAATTATAATTGTTATAAATTAATTAAAGTAATTAATGAAATATTAATTAATACATTTTATTTGATCTATTTGAATTACTATTTAATAAAGTGCGTGTATAAGAGTTAAATATTTACGTATCAATAGATATTTTAATTGGATTTAAATTAAATAAATACCGATTGGATTTTAAAATTTTATGGGCCCACGTGACCTATACCATAGCCGGCCATAATGGAGTGAAGGGGTGAGTTTTGGAAGCAAAATTCAATTTTGAATTGGCAAAAAGAATAGGTAAACAAGGAGATCTAAAACTCCATCTTTTACTCCCTTCTGTCGCTACTTAAAGCTTGCCTCCTCCTCTCTCATTTGTACTTGATTTTTTTCCTTCCCCTCCTCTTCTAGGCTACAAGCACCTAAGGACTTCCCCCTTTATTTTTCCAAATCAAATACAATCAAATTAAATATGTTCCATGGAGTCTAGTTAGCTACACTTTTTAGAGGAGTCTAGGTCAGATCTAAGTGAGCTTTCTTTCAACATTCAAGTTGCACTTCATAGGCTACATCTTGATAATGATTTACTTTCACTATAACTTCATATCTACATATATTATTTGTATCAGTTTTATTGCTTATATGTTATTTACTATAATGAATTTATGTATAAAATTGCCGTCTAATTTGCGCATGCACACACACACATATATGTAAATATTTAAATTGATTACAAAAAAACCTTATATACATACGTATAAAACACATATGCCTTTCGGCCACTTTAAAAAAATTGAAATTAAAAATGCTTTTAATTAATTACTAAAATTTAAAATATGCATTTTGTAATTAGTGTGTGTGTTAATTAATATACACACACGTATATACATGTGTGTGTGTATTCAAAAAATTGGATTTTATATATGCATTATGTGCATATGTATTTAATTCTAAAAAATAGATAATAATATATAAATATATCTTAAATTATTAATGTATGTTTATAAAAAAGTATTAATGTAAATCCGTGTAGATTTACATTATAAAAAAATTATATACAAATTCATATGGATAACTATAATAAAAAATTATAAAATAAAATTTTATACAGATCCATATGGAATCGTATTATAATAATAAAAAAAATTAATAAAATGTTTTGACCCAAGAAAAAAAACTTTTTAACGTATGTAATTATATTTACTAATAATAGTTTATATATATATATTTTAATTTATTTCGAAAAATATTATACACACACATATGTATATGTGTGTCTGTGTGTGTATACTTAAACATTCAATATTTGAAATTTGAATTTAATTTAAAATGGATTTTATCTACATCTAGATATGACTTTTAAATTTAAAACCGTTATTAGATATTTTAAGTATTTATTCAAATCATTTTGAATTGGTCAATATTTTAAAATAAACAAAATTAGTATACATGTTTTATACATTCATACATACATATAAATTATAGATGGCAAATATTTATACGAAGAAACAAACATGTCCATTGCGTTGTAAGTCCCGGTACTTATATACGGTCATATTAAACCATGTATAATCCCAGTACTTATATAAACTAATTAAATAGAATAATAATTCTATTGAAATTATTTAGATTGAATCTAAATTAGTTTAGATTTCATACCCAATCAGATTTAAAAATGAAAAGAAAAAAAGTTTAGTCATTTATCTCGCTGTGACCCAATCCAGATCCTACAACTTCTTCATCATACAAACCTAGAGCTAATTTTTTTTAAGCTTCATCTTTCAAAATTATCTATCGGTATCTTCAAATTATCGTAAGAAGTTTTTAACCCACTAAAAAAATGCCATAGTTTATGCTGCGTCAGTCAAATGCAGTTAATATCATGGAGATGTATTTATAATTACATCTGTCATGTGCAATTATAACTACATTAAAATGATATAAGATGGAGATATAATGCATTGCATCTCATTAATGCAGTATCGTGCATGTCAAACTGCATTGGACTGATGTGGTTTAATCATTGCAGAATAAATAAATAAACAATGGAAGAGCTATCGCCTTCAATCACAAATCCTGACCACCACACCGCCATTTAGACGGATCCAGCCTGTTTTTGAGAAAGTGTTTTTAATGTTTGGAACGCTCTCTCAAGGAAATCTCTGCACGGCAGAACTCGGCCTTTCGCATGCCCAATTATAAACTAGTACTGGCACTGGCATAGTACCTACCCATGCATAATATGCTTTTACTGCTCACCCTACCATCATACAGCAACAGCATTATGATAAAATAAAATAAGCATTCTCCATCACTACACCACTTTCAACCTGATTCCATCGTTCATTTACTCCGTCCATGTATTAATCACACATCTCAATCAAGCAATGGACACAAATATAATGTAAAGTCGCATTTGCGGACCCATGACGTTACAGCTTTGCTTACAAACAGAGAAAAGGAACCCCACCCACACTTTAAATTTGTATAAAAACACATCATTTAGCCTAAAAATACGGATAAGATTTGTAATTCAATTGCAAGTGCATCAGTCTTTTTTTCTTCTTGTGTTTAACCATAGCGTATCTAATGCCGTAGCCACTACCACGGTTAACGTCCGCTGTTTGCTACAATTCAGCTTTACATATCCCAAAATTTAGCAGCTCGCTCGAGATGAAATGAAAGCAAAGTGGAGATTAAATTTAATTTCAAAGGCTACTCAAAATTTAAGGGACAAAGGAAAGGAACACAATCTGGCATACGTTTGCACTGTCCATAACTCAAACTACAAAAAACACAACTCATCTATTAGCTAAATTGCACTTGAATAGAAATTTGTAGCTCATGTTTAACTTCTTATTTAATTTTGAATTTAAATTTCTATTATTGCTTATTAAATATTGAACAAATTTTCAAAATAGGTTGGTTTGAAAACTATTTACAATTGTATGCTAGATTTGGTCAGCTCAACGATAAGTTGGCCATTTACAAAAAAAAAATACGGAGCGCATTTGTGAAATGCATCCCTTATAATTTACACTGGCGCATCTGCCAAATCCGCCAGTGTAAATCTCAGGTCCAAACCTGGACAGCAACCTTCACCAAACAATCCAAATCCAAATACACAAAATCCAAATCCAAATGCACTATCTTAAATAACAACAAACGTTTATCTACATAGAAGTCAACAAATAAAACTACCATTAAATAAATTCAAGCATAACATAATTAAAATTCGATTACATTCGAATTAAAGTAGAAGTTATAGTTCGATTACAAAAGCAAACTAACAGTAAACTAAAAATAGGAATACCCACGGTTGAGTTGGATCGTCTTGAGTAGGTGGGGGTTGAGAAGGTCCAGCGGGTTGCGATTGGTGTGTAACATGCCTTCTTTTAGTTCTTTGATCTCTAGTCCGCATAGCTTGTTCGGAAGAGCTTGGCCGTGTTAATCGATTTCTAAAAAGAAGTGTGTCAATAAGTTTCTTCAAATCAAGACACCGTGGTTGGACTTCTCGTTCGGGTACTTTACTAAGTCCAATGTCGTCCAACCTTCTTCCTACCGTCTCTAGTACATCGACCTACAAGTTGTGGTTATTTATTCAAAATTAGAAACATAATTCAAGTGAACGAACTAAAAATATCACGATAATGTGAAGATTTACCACATCTCACTCAACCGGTGCACGAACGGTGTATGCTCGTTCGTGAGAAGTCCGATCTGCAACAATGAATCTTCGAGTAATCGACCAGTACCAAGTCATGTATCTCGAAATAGGAATGGTAGGAAACTGTTGGTGTACGATACGGTTATGTCTATCGTTCCACTGGACGATAACAAACTCCTAATCCGGCTTTGGTTCGCATGGATCAGATATGTGTTGTTGAAGACCAAACTGTCGCATCACTCGATCAGGATTATACATTTCTACATCTCGCATGCATATGATATGTGTCTTACAAAGCCAACTATGCATCCCACTTAGACATATCTACGGAAGATCGACTAGCACATCCTGTGTGTACGGATTCCATATAACAACTTCATCTGTTAACATGTCGAGTTGGTCGCGATAGTAAGTGGCCACCTGCTTTGGAGACTCAACCCAACTCCTTGAACCAAACCACCTATATAAATAGTTATACAATTAGAGTTTTATTAGTACAAAAATACACACATGTAAATGTAGTTGGAAATTAACTACCTTGCACTATAAGGAAATGTTTTGTCGATCTGCATGGATGAAGTCACATTTGGACGACCAATGGGAAGATGTGTCCATGCTCAAAGTTTTAAATCAATCAAAAATTTGAATACATTAGAATTAAATATTATATATGAGTTTATAACAAATATATCTATGCATATTATACCTGTAAAAGCGAGAGACAACTAGCTATCGATTTGGATTTCATGAGTGCAACATTTGTTAACTCATTATATAATGTTGCCAATATAGCACTGCCCCAAGAATATCGTGCACACTCATCCAAATTTCGCAAAAACAATAACCAAAAAAGATTTAGTCGTCCTTTAGAATGATCGGGAAATAGACGACAAGATATCAAATGTAGAATAATAGCTCTTGCATGATATTCAATTTCTACATCTGAAGCATCCGGTGATGGCTCATCTGCAAACATATCGCGAAGCCATGTCAACTTAACTGTTGCACCTCTTATCTCACTTCGAGGTGGAACCACACCTAAACACTGTTGACAAATATCTTCATAATTACTTAGTTGTCTAATAGTAATAGGATTTTCTTCTACTGTAACACCTAGAAGACAACTAACATCTGCTAATGTGATGGTAATTTCACCAGTAGGAAAATGGAAGGTTGAAGTCTTGGGTCTCCATCTATCTACCAATGAAGTAACTAGCGCATGATCTATTTTGAAAATGCCCAATCTAGATATTTCCCTGAATCCCGCTCTCTGTAATGCAAGTTGAACTCTTTGAGTATTAGACTTGATGAATTTTAATTTGCTTGAATGATCATGACACTCAAGTGGCTCATCACTCCATACATTTAGAAACGAACAAAAGGAAAAAAAGTGGAATTCGTAACCAAATAAAAACATTCTAATGTAAGCACAGATGTTTTAAAAAAATATACCTGCATCAAGTTCCTATTATTGCTTCGATGTTCATTTTGAAGATACAAAACACTTGGATTCACGGGACCGGGTATCAACTCTATAAGAAAAAAATGTTCAAGTGTACAAACTAAATTTGAACAATTTTTGAATGTAATTGCTTCGATGTAATTGAATGTAATTGCTTCGATGTTCATTTTGAAGATACACAACTTAATTTGGTCAATGAACAAACTAAATTTGAATAATTTTTGAGACTTTAATTCAATTCATAAAGTCTATGTATAATCTAAATTCCTATATTTGAACAAATTAATTGTAACAAAGGTGTATACTACTAATTTGAATAAAATTCTTGTGACAAATAGCATATTTTGAACAAACAAAATTCCAATATCCCAACAAAGGTGTATACTTCTAATTTGAAGATTATACCTCTAACTTGAGAAGATGATGACGATCCTTCCATTCTTTAGCAGATTTGATGAAGAAATAATTGCAATTGATGTTGGGGTTGAGAATTTAGAAAATTTAGGGTTTTAGGGATTTTGAGTGAAAGGATGGAACAGAGTGAAGTGAGGAAGTAAGGCTGTTTGCCTTTGTATATACATAGCACGGGGCGCATTTTGGAAGTGCGCCTTTACAAAATTACATGGGCGCACCTGCCAAATGCGCCCTGGCAATTCTTTTCAAATAACAGAGACCTGCTGCTGCAATTTTTTACTACCTGAGACAATTTGGTGCTGCTACTTTTCTACTACTACAACATGCAAATACGTTCAAATTTCGGCACAAGAAGCTAACAGACAACATACAAATTCAAGAAAAACATCCAAACGAAATATCAATTACAAAATACGTTCAAATCATTCACTACAAATCATCCAAACGGAATATCAAATCCAAACGAAATATCAAATACAAAATATGCAAATTATTTTGACGGACAAGTTGATCTTTTATGCCCTTTTTGACCACATTTGCTACAAGTATTTTTTTTACTTCCTCCCATTTTATCCATCATGCCTTTGATTCTTGTCGACTGTGGACGTCCCATCTTTCTTTTTGTAGGCGGTGGCAATATGGTCGGATCATGATATGCATCCCAATATCTACTATCTGGAATAGGATGAAAACTTGGAGTGTAACTTGCTTTATAATTTTCGACTGAAAACCACATTGAACAAAAATCGTAATATGATCTATTCGCTCCTCCAATGGTTCGAGCACAAGCGGCCATCACATGCAAACATGGCAACTTTTGCAATAAAGGTATGTTGCAAGTGCAACTACATATATTATCTTGTAGTGTCACTGTAAACGCTCTTCCAAATTAATCATTCACTTGTCATTCGGTTTGATTGAATATAACAATTCCACAATATCTTGCTTGTTTTGCTCTTTTGGCTAAAAGAGTTTCGACTTTTGGACTCATTTGCGTTTCAAATCGCTCGGCATCGGAACGACGTTTCATGAAATAGTCGTTTAAATGATAAAACGTTCTTGCTACTAACGACTTAACTGGTAAAGCACGAACACCTCTTAGCACTCCATTAAAACTTTCAGACACATTTGTTGGCATCATCATAAATCTTTCACCATTATCCTTGCATAGAGCCCAATTTTCCTCTGCACCTCGTAAACTCTTTTCAATCCAAGCATGTGCTTCTGAAGCAATAGTTTTCAAGTGTCCCCTTAACTCTTTGTACTGCAAATCATTTGTTGCACTAGCACATGAATAAAACAAGTCTACCAATTTTTTTTGAGTAAATCCAGCAACTTGGAAGTTAGCTTTGAGATGTCTAGCACAAAGGCAGTGATGGTGTTCTTGTGGCCAATTATCTAATGCTCTCGGAATATGTAACGATACGGATTTTCGCGTTCGAAAATCAGCATCCATACTTTACATCGTACTCGAATGCCGTAGATTCGACCGTTCAAATCCGAGTCGCCGGAGCTTATAACACCATTAAGTATAACAACACAGCGGAAAAGAAAGAGAATATAGATATACAACATCTGATACAATATCCAGATACAATGATGATACAATGAATATCTATATACATCAGAGATATGATACAAGAAATAGCAGCGGAAAAGAAAATAGATAACATCAGCAGCGGATAATCTCCATCTTCAAAGCACCAAGATAAGCAAGTGCAGTACATATCCAAAGACTGAACTAGCTCCAGAAAATCTACTAAACCTGAATATCTGAGAAACCCAACTCTAGACTGCCCGTGTGGAAAATTGTGGGCACCCAGAGTTTAGGAAGGGAACAATAAACTCCGGATCAGTCATGGGACTGGTGTGAGAAACAAAAACAGTTTATCTTTAAACAATCAACAAAAGAATTTAAAACATTGAAGTCCGCAATGCTTTTGGAAAATGAAACTACCATAAGACCTCCCACCACACACACAATGCAAACGCAGAATTGGAGAAGATTTCTTCTTATGATAGTCAAACATGCTTACTACGCAAAATCATTGGATTATTATTATTAGTGCATAGTGCTGAAAATCCTTTCGAAAGTATAATATTAATCTTAGCCAACATACAACCATTATTGTATGCCTACTATAGCTACTATGTTCAATAGCAGGTTACCGCCACATTCCATAGCAGGTTATACAACTAAAACCGTACAGGGTTCGTATTGTTTCTTTGGATTTCCAACAAATGGTCAGGCAAAGGAATTTCCTTACCGAAATGGAAACGCCTTTGGAAAGATGCCCCGAGAACCTAACCGGATCTCTGCAAACAAAAGGCCGACGCTACCTCACGCTCTAACCGAGCTGTAACTAGGTAACTAACACACGAGTCATGTCATCCTCCGGTCGTTACCGACCTTTATCCGGGATCCCGAAAACCAACAAAGCAACATCACACAGTAATAAATTATAGTGTCCACACGAGTTAAGTATCTGGGCTTCATACCATGATACCACCCTTTTCCAGAAGGAAATGACATACCCTAAAGGGCGCGACCCTCATAACCTTGCCGCATATTCCTGTTTCGACCATTTCCGGGTTGTGAGGTCCGAAGAGGTCTCGTCCATAAAGCTACGCTTTGTCCCAAAGCCATGCTTCGGGTCAAACAAATGATCAAAGTAATGATCACAAAGATAAATGATCAAACAAATGATCATATCACAAATGATCAAACAATGATCATTTCACAGCAACACTCAGCATGCCACATTACCAAATTGGGAATATATCGCTGATAAATTTCAACTACATAACCTCTGAGCTCGTACGTCTCAGAGAAGGGTGTTAAGCTAAGAGAATAAATTCTCCGCCACCAACAGAAATGCATTTGAAAGAAATCGGCTTTATATCTCAAAGTGTAATGTCAGACATGTAACCATACAAGTCTGTTCCGGGTTCGAACAGAACCGAAGGCACTTCTTACGAAGCCCTTGCAAATCCGGATAATTTTCTAATCACGTCCGGAGTTCCCATCACAAAGGGTGATAAAATCTCTATATCGGGGTCAATCGATGCAGAGACATTCGACGAGTTGTCCTTTCATTTTCGAAAATATCCGGTCTTCACCACCGGTCTTCAAATGCTATCCATATACGACGTATCAGTATTCGGAACGGGTTATATGACACAAAGGTCCTCTCCCGGCTAAACCGAATAATGAGCGCAATACTTTAAAAACATATGGATATTGGGATTTCAATTAAGTCACAACTTATTACCCAAAACTTTTCTTTAAATGGTTTACCAGATTACCATTTTCAAATCTTTAAACAAAAAGATTCATTTTAACAACCTTCAACGGTTTAAACAATTTTCCACACTTTAATCTTTTAAACAAAAGATTCATTCACAGATTTTCCAAATTAATTTCCATTTCAATTTGATTAACTCGTTAAATCTTTAAATCAAAGATTTAACTCATGGCTTTCAAAACAATTCCATTTTAAATGGTTTAAACAAATCATCATTTCAAATCTATTAAAAATAAACAGATTCAATTCATAGCTTTCAAAAAGAAGAATTCATTCATAACTTGGAAAACCATTTTTCAATTCAATCTTGAAATTCCTTTAATCAAACCGGAATTTCATTTCTTATCTGAAAGCTCTTATTCTTTTGAAAACAAACAGTTTTCATTTTAGAAATCAGATTCATTTATACGAGTTAAGGTTCTTGGGTTAAATCTAAATTCTCAAACAATACTTTTAAAATAGTTTAACCCATATATAACTGGTATAACATCTTTAATCTCTAGTTTCAAATTATAGAATTCAATTTTAAACTTCGAATTTTAGTTTAAATCAAATTATTTAAATTTTCAAAACTTTGTCAAATTATTCAAAAATAACTTTTATCTTTGAAATTCCATTTCAAAAGCTTTTCACTTTAAACCCGAATTTCAAATTTCAAAATAAATTGAAATTAAAATTTCAATTTCAAAAACATCAAATTTAAATCATCTGTGACTTAACCGATTTCCACGTGAAATCCATATTTGTGTGTGTAAAGGTGTAGTCCAGGGGTTTAACACAATAGTGCAATACAATGAATCATCACAGATCAAAATACAGGATATAGTTGATAAGCGATTTAAACTATAACGCTTATCGTTCATGCACAGATCACAGATATACAAAAATCACAAATTACATCACAGATAATTTATCACAGATCATGTAACGACCCCGGAATTTAAATTTATTTAAATTAATAATTTAATGAATTTTTGAATTTAATTGAGTAATTTAATAAATTTTTGGATAAAAATTTGTT
The DNA here is from genome assembly GCA_030737815.1 of Allium fistulosum. Lineage (NCBI taxonomy): Eukaryota > Viridiplantae > Streptophyta > Magnoliopsida > Asparagales > Amaryllidaceae > Allium > Allium fistulosum. Next base: position 161,642,679 of record CM060905.1, read on the forward strand.
AATTTAATTTGAGAATTGTAGCGAGTTTCCCCAGATCCAAATTAAAATTTGTTAAATCATTTAATTTTAAATATTATATATATAGGTGATTTGAATCTTGATAAATGGTTTAATAAATAATTTAAGTTAAAATAGAAGTAAATGTTTGAAGTAGAATAAACCTTATAAATATTAAAAAGCATAAGTATAAAATAAAATTTTAACAACATATTATTTTAGAATGTCATTTGAATTTCAAGTAAATGGATTTAAAATAAATAATTTAAGTTAGAAATATATACATAACATAACTAAAACAAGTAAACAAAACCAAAACAAATGTACATAAAAAAACAAATATAAGCTGCAGCCCCCCAAATCTTCAGCCGAAGTCAAGAGGAAATAGACAAAAGCAAAAGAAGTACAAATAAACAAAGTATGTAAGTTTAAAATGAAATATAAAACAAAACAAAGCTGCAGCCCATAACTCCAAATCACTTCAGCCGTGCTTGTTGTACAAAGCATTAAATACAAGTATGTAGGCTGTATGCTTCTTATATACTAAGATAATATCACCTTGTACTAACTATACCAGCCTGTAGCTTCATATATACATCAAACTTTAGCCTGAAACAAGCTTTAGGCAGATATTAAAAGAATTAGAAGTATACAAGTTTCATTTGGAAAACAAAGGAATTCAAAGCCTGTTTCAAACAAAAATAAAGCAACTCAACAGATCAGAGAAACATTAAGCAACTTTAGAATTCAAAATCAAGTTGCAGGCAACTCAAAAGCTATATAAACAACAGAAAATCAGATCAACAACTCAACAAATTCCAGATTCAAAAACCTGAGCTTTGTTTCTCTGTTCTTCTAGTTCTCTGTTTCTTCTTGTCCAGGTGAGCAAACTCACCCATCTATATGTTCTGATATCTGAGTCATGCTGGAAGTTATTGTGGAATGTGATTGTTTGATTGATAATTCTGTCTGCATGTTTATATATATATATATATATCTGTGCATCTGGTATCTTGACAGGATTAAGAACAACAGATTGAAAAATATATATCTTCCTTTTTAAACAAAATTAAGCTTTGTCATTTCTAAAACATGATTTGGAAGGTGAGTAAACCTTTGATCTTATCAATCGTTTGTTGTTGTATGAATGCCTGAATGATGTTTGCACATAGACAAGTTTATGTGCTTATGTTTTCTTTTGCCTGGAATGTTAAGACTGGGATTTTCTTCCTGTTCTTCTGTTCCTTTAAACTCTCTATCTTACAGAGTAAACCATGTCAATATCCAAATCTCTCTTCCTCTCGTTGCTTTTGAAATTGATTTTTAAAATAAGTGAAAGCATTGTTAAACTTGTATTTTATTTTCAGTAATGATTTAAAATAAGTTCATATATACATTTTCTTTCTCTGGGAATCATGAAGCAAATTCACCATTCAAATTTTCCAAGAATTCGAACTTCATGAACTTTGGTTTCAGTAATACTATTGGAATCACCATCGGAAATAATGATTTTTGAAAGTGAAATCTAAATTTTTCATGAAATTTTTACTGAGGAAAGGTGGATGATCGGAAAAATGGAATTTTGCCAAAATCAGATGATTCAAGCGATGGTGGCTCTCGAGTTTGATGTCGTTGATAGCTTGAGCATTATAGATCATTAGAAAAATGCTAGAAAAATTCAAAGGTCATTGAATCTTTGATTCGAGGTCAAAGTAGGGTTTAAAGAACCCAATTCGTTCACAACCAAAATAATGGTGTTGCCCCATCTATATGCGACCGGACTATGTGGCGGCGGTGCAGATCGACGCATCGAGTGATGGCGAAGCTAGGGTCAAAATTTGGTGGCCGATAGTGGACTGGGGAGGCGGCGCGAGGCGATTTACTGATGATGAGTTTAAGTCGAGAAATGGATCGAGCAGCCTAATTTCGAATTTCGATGAAATCATCGCAGCTGGGCGTTTGAGATGATCGATGAAGTCGTAGATGACTTGTGGAGGGGCCCGGTGACGATCGGAGAAGCTCCGATTGTTTGTGCACGTGCACGTCGTTTCTGATACGTCTGGGGGTGTAGCTTGAATGGAGGGTGGAGAAGAAGTTCCTGGCTCGGGGAAGACGTGTGAGTGACTCGAAGTGGTGGGTGATTTTCTCGAAGATGAGAGAAGAGGAGGGAAGCTCGAAGTTTGGCACGGGGATATACGTGAAATTCTCCAAGCAGTACTCGAGTTTTAGAGGGTAGCCTCGGGTTTATTTATGTTGCCAGTTATAAGGTCTGTTTGGTTTTAAAGTTTAAAAATTTGAGAGTAGGGTTTTAACAGAGTTTAAAACAAAAGAGTTTAAGATGGATTCAAAATTTACTTTGTCTCCTAGTTTTAAATAAAACAAGCTTTATAAAAGAATAAAATGTTTTAACAACTTAAAAAAAAAAGAATGTTTAAAAGTATATTTTAAGGTGTGTTAAAAATTTACTTTGTTAAATGATGTATTTATTTGAATCTAGAATTTGAAATGAGAATTTGATCATTTAATAAGAAAATGTTTTATCCTTAAATAAATGAAAATTAAGGATTTGAAATTATTAAGTAAATAAATAATTAACTAATTTGATTTATTAATGATTGTATTTATTAATTTAGTAATTAAAAGTTAAATTAGTAAATTAAGGTGTAAGATAATAAATTGGTAATAAATGGGTAATTAAGAATCATTAATAAAATAATTAGTGATTAAATATATGATTTTAAAGGTTAATTAAATGATAATTAACAATAAGTAAATTGAGTTTAATTACTTAAGAATAGTAATTAAATAATTATGAATAGTTAATGAGGATCATTTACTTGAAATTTATTTGATAATAAATGTGAAAAAAAATTTCATAGAAATTTAATCTGACTTAATTAATCAGATAATTAAACTGATCCTACTTATGGATGTTTGATTGTATTGAATGTTTTGAATTGTTGATATTCCCTGATCTGTGATGCTTTGTGATACATCCTGATTTTGTTGTGATCTGTAATTGATTATCTCTGATATATATATCTGTGATTTGTACGATAAGCGTTATAGTTTATATCGCTTATCAACTATATCTCTGTATTTTAATCTGTGATGATCGAATGAAGTTGCACTATTGTGTTAAACCCCTGGACAACACTATACACACACAAATATGGATTTCACGTGGAAATCGGTTAAGTCACAGATAATTTAAATCTGATGTTTTTGAAATTGAAATTCTTAATTTCAATTGATTTTGAAATTGGGAAATTTCGGGTTTAAAGTGAAAAGCTTTTGAAATGGAATGTCAAAGATAAAAGTTATTTTGAATAACTAAATCGAGTTTTAAAAATTTAAATAATTTGATTTAAATTTGAATTCAAGTTTGAAATTAAATTCTACGATTTGAAACTAGGAATTAAAGATGATATACCAGTTATACATGGGTTAAACTATTTTAAAAGTATTGATTTTGGAATGTGAATATAATTCAAGAGTTTTAACTCGTGTAAAATATAATTGGATTTTTCTGAAACGAAAACTATTTGTTTTCAAATAATAACAGCTTTCATATAAGAAGTGAACTTCCAATTTGAGTTGAAAGGTTTCAAATTTAAAATGAAATTGAATTATTTTTGAAAGCTATGAACTGAATCTGTTTATTTTTAACAGATTTAAAATGATGATTTGTTTAATCCAATTGAAATGAAATTGTTTTAAAAGCTATGAGTTAAATCTTTGATTTAAAGATTTAACGAGTTAATCCAATTAAATTGGAAATTGTTTTGAAATCTATGAATGTATCTTTGTGGATGGGTTAACTTTGTGAAATAAATCTTTTTGTTTAAAGATTTGAAATTGGTAATTTGTTTTAACCATTCGAATGAAAGGTTTTGGGTAATAAGCTGTGATTTAACTGAGACCCCATTATCCATATGATTTCTAATAATTGCGCTCATTATTCGGGTTAGCCGGGAAAAGACATTTGTGTCATATAACCCATTCTGAATAGTGATACGTCGTATATGGATCGCATTTGAAGACCGGTGGTGAAGACCGGATATTTGCGAAAACGAAAGGACAACTCGTCGAATGTCTCTGCATCGAATGGCCCCGATATAGAGATTTTATCACCCTTTGTGATGGGAAGTCCGGACGGGATCGTGAATACCCGGAATTGCAAGGGCTTCGTAAGAAGTGCCTTCGGTTCTGTTCGAGCCCGGAACAGACTTGTATGGATTGTATGTCTGACATTACACTTTGAGATATAAAGCCGATTTCTTTCAAATACATTTCTGTTGGTGGCGGAGAATTTATTCTCTTAGCTTAACACCCTTCTCTGAGACGTACGAGCTCAGAGGTTATGTAGTTGAAGTTATCAGCGATATATCCCAATTTGGTAATGTGACATGTTGAGTGTTGCTGTGTGATGATCAGTGTTTGATCATTTATGATATGATCATTTGTTTGATCATTTATCTTTGTGATCATAGGTTGATCATCTATTGACCCAAAGCGTGGCTTTTTGAAAAAGCGTAGCTTTGTGGACGAGACTTCGTCGAGCCTCACAACCCGGTAATGGTCGAAACAGGAATGTTGCGGCAAGGTTTCAGGGGTAGCTCCCCTAGGGTATGACCATTCCTTCTGGAAAAGGGTAGTATCATGGTATGGAGCCCAGATACTTACTCATGTGGATACACTTATTTATTACGTGTGATGTTGGTTTCGAGGCGCCTCGGTTAAAGGTCCCAAAGGACCGGGGGTGGCATATCTGAGGTTTCTTTTATCCCTTGGGAAAAGGGGTTGCCGGCCTTGTTTGGCAGAGAACAGTTGGTTCTCGGAACGTCCCGCCAGAGGCGTTTCTTTCGTGGAATAGGAAGTTCCTTAGCCTGACCATTTGTTGGAAATCCATCTTCCAAATACGAACTTTGTACGGTATTAGTTGTAGAACCTGCCATTTACGTACGGTGGTCACCACTGTTTAGATGGTAGCTATAGTAGGCATACGATACTGGTCGTATGTTGGCTAAGATTTATATTCTACTTTCGAAATGTTTTCTGCACTATGCACTAGTAATAATATCAAATGATTTGATTTTGCGTAGTAAGCATCTTTGACTATCATAAGAAGAAATCTCCTCCAATTCTGCGTTTGCATTGTGTGTGTGGTGGGAGGTCTTATGGTAGTTTCATTTTCTAAAAGCATTGCGAATTGACTTTAAAATCATATGCTATTTGTTTTTAAAAGATAAACTGTTTTTGTTGCTCACACCAGTCCCACGACTGACTCGGAGTTTATTGTTCATTTCCTAAACTCTGGGTGCTCATAATTTTCTACACGAGCAGTCTAGAGTTGGGTTTCTTAAATATTCAGGTTGAGTGGATTATCTGGAGCTATTTCAGTCTTTGGATCGGACTGCACTTGCTTATCTTTGTGCCTCGTTATTGGGAGTTCGAGCTATTTCTAGATCGGTGCTTTGAAGATGGAGATTATCCGCTGCTGATGTTATCGTTTTTCTTTTCCGCTGCTATTTGTTGTATCATATCTCTGATGTATATAGATATTCTTTGTATCATCATTGTATCTGGATATTGTATCAGATGTTGTATATCTATATTCTTTTTATTCCGCTGTGTTATTTACTTAATTGTGTTATAAGCTCCGGCGACTCGGATTGGAACGGTCGAATCTACGGCATTCGAGTACGATGTAAAGTATGGATGTCGATTTTCGAGCGGGCAAAATCCGTATCGTTACATTTGGTATCAGAGCTAAGGTTGAACTTTAGCTCAGGAGTATAACACATTAAGTAGCTCATTAGAGATAGAGTGAAGTAAACTCTAGAATGAGTATTTCTCAGATATCCGTTCGAACGTCTCAGTAAATTCTCTTGCTATCCACTTATAGTGAGTATGAGTACAAGAAGAGGACGAGATAGGGGACAAGGGAATACGACTATAAATGATCAATACCCTGTAACAGTGGAAATAACCTTCTTATCAATCTTCTTTGATTCGTTTCCAAATTCTTTTGATTTCTTCGTATCAGCTCCAGAAAGAAGTTTCGGTGTGATGATGGTTCTACGAATCGTTGTAGGAGATTCTTATTTCGTATCTTCATCGACTTCTTATCAGCTTTTTTTGCTTTAAACCTTAATGAATTTGAAATTGGGAATTTTAAATTAAGGTAAATTGATTAATAGAATATGAAGCTAAATTTGAGTTAAATCGGTAAAACAATTTCGTTTGAAACCAAAATTTGAAATTATATTCTAATTTCTTTTGAATACCAAAGTCTAAAGAGGGACAAATTGGTATATATTCTGAGATATTCCGACTTGAGTTTGGAATTCATATCGTAAGTTGAGGAATTATAGGAGATCGAATCTATCTATCTCTGCGTTATTTTCGCGCTTGCGAATTTCGAGGACGAAATTCTTTTAAGGGGGGAAGTTTGTAACGACCCCGGAATTTAAATTTATTTAAATTAATAATTTAATGAATTTTTGAATTTAATTGAGTAATTTAATAAATTTTTGGATAAAAATTTGTTAATTTAATTTGAGAATTGTAGCGAGTTTCCCCAGATCCAAATTAAAATTTGTTAAATCATTTAATTTTAAATATTATATATATAGGTGATTTGAATCTTGATAAATGGTTTAATAAATAATTTAAGTTAAAATAGAAGTAAATGTTTGAAGTAGAATAAACCTTATAAATATTAAAAAGCATAAGTATAAAATAAAATTTTAACAACATATTATTTTAGAATGTCATTTGAATTTCAAGTAAATGGATTTAAAATAAATAATTTAAGTTAGAAATATATACATAACATAACTAAAACAAGTAAACAAAACCAAAACAAATGTACATAAAAAACAAATATAAGCTGCAGCCCCCCAAATCTTCAGCCGAAGTCAAGAGGAAATAGACAAAAGCAAAAGAAGTACAAATAAACAAAGTATGTAAGTTTAAAATGAAATATAAAACAAGACAAAGCTGCAGCCCATAACTCCAAATCACTTCAGCCGTGCTTGTTGTACAAAGCATTAAATACAAGTATGTAGGCTGTATGCTTCTTATATACTAAGATAATATCACCTTGTACTAACTATACCAGCCTGTAGCTTCATATATACATCAAACTTTAGCCTGAAACAAGCTTTAGGCAGATATTAAAAGAATTAGAAGTATACAAGTTTCATTTGGAAAACAAAGGAATTCAAAGCCTGTTTCAAACAAAAATAAAGCAACTCAATAGATCAGAGAAACATTAAGCAACTTTAGAATTCAAAATCAAGTTGCAGGCAACTCAAAAGCTATATAAACAACAGAAAATCAGATCAACAACTCAACAAATTCCAGATTCAAAAACCTGAGCTTTGTTTCTCTGTTCTTCTAGTTCTCTGTTTCTTCTTGTCCAGGTGAGCAAACTCACCCATCTATATGTTCTGATATCTGAGTCATGCTGGAAGTTATTGTGGAATGTGATTGTTTGATTGATAATTCTGTCTGCATGTTTATATATATATATATATCTGTGCATCTGGTATCTTGACAGGATTAAGAACAACAGATTGAAAAAATATATCTTCCTTTTTAAACAAAATTAAGCTTTGTCATTTCTAAAACATGATTTGGAAGGTGAGTAAACCTTTGATCTTATCAATCGTTTGTTGTTGTATGAATGCCTGAATGATGTTTGCACATAGACAAGTTTATGTGCTTATGTTTTCTTTTGCCTGGAATGTTAAGACTGGGATTTTCTTCCTGTTCTTCTGTTCCTTTAAACTCTCTATCTTACAGAGTAAACCATGTCAATATCCAAATCTCTCTTCCTCTCGTTGCTTTTGAAATTGATTTTTAAAATAAGTGAAAGCATTGTTAAACTTGTATTTTATTTTCAGTAATGAGTTAAAATAAGTTCATATATACATTTTCTTTCTCTGGGAATCATGAAGCAAAGTCACCATTCAAATTTTCCAAGAATTCGAACTTCATGAACTTTGGTTTCAGTAATACTATTGGAATCACTATCGGAAATAATGATTTTTGAAAGTGAAATCTAAATTTTTCATGAAATTTTTACTAAGGAAAGGTGGATGATCGGAAAAATGGAATTTTGCCAAAATCAGATGATTCAAGCGATGGTGGCTCTCGAGTTTGATGTCGTTGATAGCTTGAGCATTATAGATCATTAGAAAAATGCTAGAAAAATTCAAAGGTCATTGAATCTTTGATTCGAGGTCAAAGTAGGGTTTAAAGAACCCAATTCGTTCACAACCAAAATGATGGTGTTGCCCCATCTATATGCGACCGGACTATGTGGCGGCGGTGCAGATCGACGCATCGAGTGATGGCGAAGCTAGGGTCAAAATTTGGTGGCCGATAGTGGACTGGGGAGGCGGCGCGAGGCGATTTACTGATGATGGGTTTAAGTCGAGAAATGGATCGAGCAGCCTAATTTCGGATTTCGATGAAATCATCGCAGCTGGGCGTTTGAGATGATCGATGAAGTCGTAGATGACTTGTGGAGGGGCCCGGTGACGATCGGAGAAGCTCCGATTGTTTGTGCACGTGCACGTCGTTTCTGATACGTCTGGGGGTGTAGCTTGAATGGAGGGTGGAGAAGAAGTTCCTGGTTCGGGGAAGACGTGTGAGTGACTCGAAGTGGTGGGTGATTTTCTCGAAGATGAGAGAAGAGGAGGGAAGCTCGAAGTTTGGCACGGGGATATACGTGAAATTCTCCAAGCAGTACTCGAGTTTTAGAGGGTAGCCTCGGGTTTATTTATGTTGCCAGTTATAAGGTCTGTTTGGTTTTAAAGTTTAAAAATTTGAGAGTAGGGTTTTAACAGAGTTTAAAACAAAAGAGTTTAAGATGGATTCAAAATTTACTTTGTCTCCTAGTTTTAAATAAAACAAGCTTTATAAAAGAATAAAATGTTTTAACAACTTAAAAAAAAAAAGAATGTTTAAAAGTATATTTTAAGGTGTGTTAAAAATTTACTTTGTTAAATGTTGTATTTATTTGAATCTAGAATTTGAAATGAGAATTTGATCATTTAATAAGAAAATGTTTTATCCTTAAATAAATGAAAATTAAGGATTTGAAATTATTAAGTAAATAAATAATTAACTAATTTGATTTATTAATGATTGTATTTATTAATTTAGTAATTAAAAGTTAAATTAGTAAATTAAGGTGTAAGATAATAAATTGGTAATAAATGGATAATTAAGAATCATTAATAAAATAATTAGTGATTAAATATATGATTTTAAAGGTTAATTAAATGATAATTAACAATAAGTAAATTGAGTTTAATTACTTAAGAATAGTAATTAAATAATTATGAATAGTTAATGAGGATCATTTACTTGAAATTTATTTGATAATAAATGTGAAAAGAATTTTTCATAGAAATTTAATCTGACTTAATTAATCAGATAATTAAACTGATCCTACTTATGGATGTTTGATTGTATTGAATGTTTTGAATTGTTGATATTCCCTGATCTGTGATGCTTTGTGATACATCCTGATTTTGTTGTGATCTGTAATTGATTATCTGTGATATATATATCTGTGATTTGTACGATAAGCGTTATAGTTTATATCGCTTATCAACTATATCTCTGTATTTTAATCTGTGATGATCGAATGAAGTTGCACTATTGTGTTAAACCCCTGGACTACACTATACACACACAAATATGGATTTCACGTGGAAATCGGTTAAGTCACAGATAATTTAAATCTGATGTTTTTGAAATTGAAATTCTTAATTTCAATTGATTTTGAAATTGGGAAATTTCGGGTTTAAAGTGAAAAGCTTTTGAAATGGAATGTCAAAGATAAAAGTTATTTTGAATAACTAAATCGAGTTTTAAAAATTTAAATAATTTGATTTAAATTTGAATTCAAGTTTGAAATTAAATTCTACGATTTGAAACTAGGAATTAAAGATGATATACCAGTTATACATGGGTTAAACTATTTTAAAAGTATTGATTTTGGAATGTGAATATAATTCAAGAGTTTTAACTCGTGTAAAATATAATTGGATTTTTGTGAAACGAAAACTATTTGTTTTCAAATAATAACAGCTTTCATATAAGAAGTGAACTTCCAATTTGAGTTGAAAGGTTTCAAATTTAAAATGAAATTGAATTATTTTTGAAAGCTATGAACTGAATCTGTTTATTTTTAACAGATTTAAAATGATGATTTGTTTAATCCAATTGAAATGAAATTGTTTTAAAAGCTATGAGTTAAATCTTTGATTTAAAGATTTAACGAGTTAATCCAATTAAATTGGAAATTGTTTTGAAATCTATGAATGTATCTTTGTGGATGGGGTTAACTTTGTGAAATAAATCTTTTTGTTTAAAGATTTGAAATTGGTAATTTGTTTTAACCATTCGAATGAAAGGTTTTGGGTAATAAGCTGTGATTTAACTGAGACCCCATTATCCATATGATTTCTAATAATTGCGCTCATTATTCGGGTTAGCCGGGAAAAGACATTTGTGTCATATAACCCATTCTGAATAGTGATACGTCGTATATGGATCGCATTTGAAGACCGGTGGTGAAGACCGGATATTTGCGAAAACGAAAGGACAACTCGTCGAATGTCTCTGCATCAAATAGCCCCGATATAGAGATTTTATCACCCTTTGTGATGGGAAGTCCGGACGGGATCGTGAATACCCGGAATTGCAAGGGCTTCGTAAGAAGTGCCTTCGGTTCTGTTCGAGCCCGGAACAGACTTGTATGGATTGTATGTCTGACATTACACTTTGAGATATAAAGCCGATTTCTTTCAAATACATTTCTGTTGGTGGCGGAGAATTTATTCTCTTAGCTTAACACCCTTCTCTGAGACGTACGAGCTCAGAGGTTATGTAGTTGAAGTTATCAGCGATATATCCCAATTTGTTAATGTGACATGCTGAGTGTTGCTGTGTGATGATCAGTGTTTGATCATTTGTGATATGATCATTTGTTTGATCATTTATCTTTGTGATCATAGGTTGATCATCTATTGACCCAAAGCGTGGCTTTTTGAAAAAGCGTAGCTTTGTGGACAAGACTTCGTCGAGCCTCACAACCCGGTAATGGTCGAAACAGGAATGTTGCGGCAAGGTTTCAGGGGTAGCTCCCCTAGTGTATGACCATTCCTTCTGGAAAAGGGTAGTATCATGGTATGGAGCCCAGATACTTACTCATGTGGATACACTTATTTATTACGTGTGATGTTGGTTTCGAGGCGCCTCGGTTAAAGGTCCCAAAGGACCGGGGGTGGCATATCTGAGGTTTCTTTTATCCCTTGGGAAAAGGGGTTGCCGGCCTTGTTTGGCAGAGAACAGTTGGTTCTCGGAACGTCCCGCCAGAGGCGTTTCTTTCGTGGAATAGGAAGTTCCTTAGCCTGACCATTTGTTAGAAATCCATCTTCCAAATACGAACTTTGTACGGTATTAGTTGTAGAACCTGCCATTTACGTACGGTGGTCACCACTGTTTAGATGGTAGCTATAGTAGGCATACGATACTGGTCGTATGTTGGCTAAGATTTATATTCTACTTTCGAAATGTTTTCTGCACTATGCACTAGTAATAATATCAAATGATTTGATTTTGCGTAGTAAGCATCTTTGACTATCATAAGAAGAAATCTCCTCCAATTCTGCGTTTGCATTGTGTGTGTGGTGGGAGGTCTTATGGTAGTTTCATTTTCTAAAAGCATTGCGAATTGACTTTAAAATCATATGCTATTTGTTTTTAAAAGATAAACTGTTTTTGTTGCTCACACCAGTCCCACGACTGACTCGGAGTTTATTGTTCATTTCCTAAACTCTGGGTGCTCATAATTTTCTACACGAGCAGTCTAGAGTTGGGTTTCTCAGATATTCAGGTTGAGTGGATTATCTGGAGCTAGTTCAGTCTTTGGATCGGACTGCACTTGCTTATCTTTGTGCCTCGTTATTGGGAGTTCGAGCTATTTCTGGATCGGTGCTTTGAAGATGGAGATTATCCGCTGCTGATGTTATCGTTTTTCTTTTCCGCTGCTATTTGTTGTATCATATCTCTGATGTATATAGATATTCTTTGTATCATCATTGTATCTGGATATTGTATCAGATGTTGTATATCTATATTCTTTTTATTCCGCTGTGTTATTTACTTAATTGTGTTATAAGCTCCGGCGACTCGGATTGGAACGGTCGAATCTACGACATTCGAGTACGATGTAAAGTATGGATGTCGATTTTCGAGCGGGCAAAATCCGTATCGTTACAGATCACAATACAAATCAGAATATATCAGGGATATCAAACAATTCACATTCAATAGAATCCAAGCATTCATAAGTAAGATCAATTTAATTATCTGGTAAATTCAAATCAGATTTATTACTTATGAATAAACCACAAATCTTGGTTAATTAATCATTAATTAATTATAAACTATTTTAATTAATTAACCTTTAATCATTTTAATTAATTAACCTTTAATCATTTATTACTTAAGCCTTAATTAATTAATTATCCTCAAATTAATTACCTTAATTTATAAATCATATTAATCAATTAACCTTAAACCAATTACATAATCAATTAACCCCTTAATTGCTTTCATTAAGTAATTAACAATTTACAATTGATTTTCTTGATTAATAAATCTGATTAATTATCAAATTTAAATCACATTTATTTAATTACTTAATAATTTCTAGTTAATTTCCTTTATTAACTAATAATTCAGAACTCTTGATTACTTAATTAATCATCCATAGCATTAATTAATTTGAATTAATTAATTATCCATTTTTAATTATCTTAACAATTTAGTGAATCATTAAATTCATATAAATGATTTAATTATCATACAAATCTTTAATTACTTAATTCATTGCAAATATAATTTAGTTAACCCTTCTTAATTACTTCTTTTAAAAACAGTTAAACAAAAATGATCACTTAAAATTGTTTAAGTGATATAACTTTAATTCGTTTATTTTTGAAGTTTGCAAACAGTTTCGCCAAACATCAACAAACCCGAGAATACCCCCATATTTACTCGAGCAGTCACTCGAATTTACCTCCAACTTTCCCGAGTTGTTTTCTTCCCTCACGTACGTCCTTCTTCTTTTATTCCTTTAAACTTAGTAAAATTTTAAAACTTTAAAACTGCAGCCTATCTCCTACGAATTCACGAGTACGAACTCGAGTCGAAACCCCAAAACCCCAAGCCTAACTTCGAGTCGACCACCACGACAAAACCCACTGATACACGAGCCTTCTCGTGCACATGCACCATCGCTGGAACTATCTCTGACCGGTGACGAACTCTCCGGCACGTCACTCATCAACGTTGCAACCATAATCAATCACCAGATCCCTCGATCGAGCCTCCCAATGAAATCGAGCCACTCAAAAGAACAGGAACCGAGAACCACCACCAGAAAAATCCCTGTAACCCTTGACTTCGACCACGAGCACCGCCGCAACTCCAGCTACGCCTTCCCTAGCCTCTACGCCACCATCCCCCTGAAATTCGTGAAGCGCGATCAACCAACGATGACCCAGTCATCACGTTTCCGACCTCAACAAACAAGGGTGCTAAACCCTAGTTTCGACCACAGCCTACTCCACGGCGTTCAGGAATTTCTCCTGGCATTTTTGCCGAGTTCATCAGACCTTCCCCTACCTCCAATTGATAACTCGACCACCCAAACAACCCCAGTCGCCGGAAATCACTCGAAAACCAAAAACTGGTCATACCCAAAATGCAATCCCAATACTACACTAAAAATCACAAATTTCCCCTTAAAAATCCCATTTTCTCAAGGTGATTAAGATTTTATAACTGAATCAAAGTTTTACAACATTCGAATTTAACACATTTTAAATTTTGTTCTGTAAATCTAAATTTTCAGAGACAATCCAACATTATTTAGCTTGAAACTAATTTATGATCATACCTTATGTTTAAACTCACTCATTTGGTTTTGAATCCTATGCCTGATAATGTTTAGATAAAAGGAAATTGAATTTAACTGTTTATTTCCACTCTGAGAACTAGAAAACAGGGATGTTTTTTTTTCCCAGATCATTAAACAGGCAGACTTCATATGTCATAGAATTTGCACAAATATATCTATATACAGATAACATACTTATTTCAGATAAGAGAGAGGTAAGTAAAGATACTTAAGCAAATTTTAAATTAAAGTTACTCACAGTAGTCTCCAGAAAGAACAAAGTTTCCCAGATTTTTGAAAACAGGCTTTTGAAATCTGCAAGTTGAAATCCTGCTCTCTGGTTTGTATTAAATTTGTTGGTTGATTCATTTGTTTGAGTTGAGCTTTTGTTTAAGTTTTAGATGTTATTTCTTACTACAAGTCTTAGCTTGAAGGAACGAACTAAATAGATAGTTTGATATATACATAAATATATGATCCTGTTTTGCTTAGCTTACAGGTGATAATAAAAAAATTGAGTTTGTACAAATTGTTACCAGAGATATTTTTTTGTTTTTGTTTTGGTGGCTGGTTCGTGTACTAAAGAGGATGAGGTACCTTGCATTAATTAAGGTGTACAAACATATACTCATTTTGTTTCTTCTTTTTTTTTATTTACTTACAACTTATGCAGACTGGTACACTTGCTTTTGTGTGCTTGCATTAATTAACTTAGCTTATTTGATAAGCCTTCATAGATATTTATGTTTGTATTTGTTCAACTTGACTATATTTTATTGATGTCTTCTTTTGTTTATCCTTGTTGACTTCGGCTGCAAATGCTTTGAGATAACATGATGGCTTCTATACTTTATCTTATCTTTTGTTATGTTTGTTTATTTGCCTAGAATTACTTCTTGTGTGCTGGTAGACATTGCTTCTACATGCTATATATTTGTATCTCTTTTATTTGTTCATATGTGAAAGTGTTTCTTTCTTTTCTTTAGTAAGTGCACCACTTACACTTATTTTTATACGGCTGTACAATATGAAGATAGTTGTTATAATTTATTTTACTTTACATTGTATAAAACCATATAGTTTATTTATTTTCATTTGTAATTTGAAATGACAATTTCTATTTAAAAATAAGAATCCATTTGTAAAGACATTCTATTATTATTTAACTCTATATTTATTTTTAAAACCATTTATTATTTTAGATTTTATTTCAAATCCAATATATATATACATATATACAAATTTTCAAATCCATATGGCTAGATATACTTTCTATTTGAATCAGGGAAACTCGCATCAATTTATCGTTTTATTTCACAAATTTTATTCAAAAATTAATTAATTATTAATTTAAATAAAATTAAATTTCGGGGTCGTTACAGAATACCTTTCATTCGATCGGATATAACAGTTAAACACCTATTGCGAACACTATGTATGTAGTAGTACATGCATCTAAGAAACCAATCCCAACTATCTTTTGATTCAGAGTCTACGATTGCATATGCTAATGGAAATATACCATCATTTGCATCTGCTCCAGTCGCGACTAGCAACGTACCTTGATATTTACCGTATAGATGAGTGTCATCAATGCAAATCAACGGTCGACAATGTGCAAAACCCTCAATAGATGCACCGAATGCCCAAAATGCACTCTTAAAAAGAACTTTATCATTGGTGATTCTTTCGACATCAACTTTGAAAACTGTTCCCGGATTATGTTTTTTAATAGTAGCTAAATATTATGGTAACTCAGCATATGATGTTTCCCAATCTCCAAAAACTCTCTCAAGTGCTTTACGCAATGTTCTATATGCCTTGAAGTAGCTAATTTTGATAAAAAAAAAGTTTCAGACATTAGAACTTGAATCGCAGAAGAAGTGGTATTGAAATCCGATTTCACAAAAGGAAGTATTTTATTAGCAATAAATCTGTTTGTAGCTTGTTTATGATTTGAATTAATAATCGGATTAACACAAGTATGATTTCCATCATATTTTCTAATTTCCCACCACCCCATCAATGATTTTTTAGGGACAATTGCATGTATTCTGCAATGGCAATTTTTATCAACACTACAAATTGCGTTGTATTCTATTTTGCGGGATTTTATGGGTTTAAAAGAAACATAATTCTTGATGGACCACTCACTTAACTGGTGAATAAGTATTTCCTTTGTTTGAAATTGCATTCCCACTTGAAAACCAGAATCAACACATTCTGAGGTAAATACATCTCTAATAGTGGTAACATTTTCAATCAATGATGCCGCCATAATTTTCGCACTACATAAATCATCTATCAAAGGCACCTCAAATTACATATGTTCATCGTTATCATCATCATCTTCTTCTTCCACCAAAGATGCTTCATTATTTTCATTTTCTTTCTAATGATCAATTTCAAACTCTAAAGCTTCATTATTAACTTCCATATTATTCATCCATGACATATCATTATCCATTGAAGCAATTTGCATACTATCTATATGCGGTGAACTACGACCTCCATCATCATTGTTAACCTCTCTAGCATTTGAAGGAACAGAGTGTAAAAATTGATCATTTGCTAATCTAGAGCTTGAACCACCCGGATGCACCGTAGAACTGTGAAAAAAAGAGTATGAGATCAAAACACTATAAATTTCAACTACTCAACTGTAAATACTTTAACAAATTAATTACTTTGTATTCACACAAGTAGAAAATACTGGACTTGGATTGCTCTAATAAAGATAACTAGGAATAGTACCAAGAATTTGAGTAGAATGTTGGTTCAAATTAGTAGTAATTGCCTCTTCAAATGTCTCAACTCCTCTTTTATTACAAATAATTCAATCACTTTCATATTAACGGAAAACATAGCATCGGCATCTTCATCATCGTTGAATCCGTTACCCACTTGTGAATCAATTTTTGTAACCCTATACAACGTTTCTTTTAGTTCATGATAGGAGCAAAAAAATTTAACCTTTGAACCTTTTTGTTTACCACCAACATTTATCGGTGTATTGTTTTCTTTCATAGTCAATTTTCCATCAAAGTAGCAAATAATTGAGATAAAATCCAACATACTTCTAAAAAAGAAAACATAATTAATTTTAGAACAATCAATGGCTAAACAAATACTAATGACATAATAAAGCATAAAAATGAGATGATAGATATGTGAAAAGTAGAATATGAAAATAACTAAAAATTGAGCTAGGGTTTGAATTTAATCTAGAATTTTACCTTCAAATTGATGCCAAATAGCTGATAGAAGTAATCCGACTAGTAATCCTTGTATATTTTGAGATTTTTAGTAGATTTTGATGAATTTTTGAAGTGAATGGAAGAAAAGTACGAAATTGTATTTTGTAGCTCGAATATGTTGTGAAACAAATGAGTAGCTTCTGCTTTCTGTATGTGGTAGATTGAAAAATTTACACTGACGCATTTAGCAGATGCGCCCGTGTAAATTATAAGAGGCGCATTTCACAAATGCACCATGTATGGCCAGCTCATTGCTAAGCTGGCCAAATGTAGCCTACAATTGCAAATAGTTTTCAATCTAGCCTATTTATGCCAATACTTTTGAAAACAAGTCTTTTTTGAAAATTTGTCCTTAAATATTTTTCCTAGTAAGATAAGCAATACTCTTTATGATGTTTCAATGGCTCAAAGGTCCAAACCACAACTTTCTGATTTGAATTAAAATTCAAAATCAAATTTGAATTAAATATTTCTCTCATTCAAGCACAGCGCACACATTCCTAATCATTTCAGCTAGAAATCTTTACCTACTGCTAATTAAATATTAAATATAAGATACTACTTAATTGAATTTCTTAAGTAATGATTAATGATTTATAATTATTGTAAATAACAAATATTACACAACACCTTTTATGGTTTTTAAACTCATTAAATAAAAGAAAACATTAGATAAAGATATAAAAATAAACATTGACAATTTTGGTTGTGGAATTTAACTATATTGAAATACGATAGAATAAAAGAAAAAAAAAATTATTATCCTTCTGCTTTCCTTGTTGATTTTTTTCTTGAATCGGTTAGATTAAAATACAATGACTTGTAAAATAGATGTGGGTAGTTCTCTTAAAGCATGAACCAAGATGATTTTAAAAATCATGAAAATTTGCCAAAACTTCAACCAAATGTAAAGTTGAAAATGTTGAATTTATTTAAGAATTCTGTTTGAAACAAGAGATTACAATTTATTTGATATAGATAAGATATCAACGGATACGCACTGAACTTTTGGTACAAGTGCAGCATTTTAGTTGTTAAAAAGCAGATGCTAATTCGTTCCCATTTACAACTTGGATGGACATAATTGGCCACGATAATCAAAAAAACAGTAACAGATGGTCAACGTAAAAGAACAGATACAACTCCAGAAAACTTATGGAATAAACAGTGAAGTATTGAAACCGACAACGATAATAACAGAATTTCATAATGGTTCTAATATCCAAAACTAGAAAACCTACTCTAAGCACAGTGCAAACGTTAGTAGCAAAGAATACATGCATCCGTCTTTTTCAGGTTCATTATATAACTGCAGCAAAAGCTAAAAAAGAGCAGAAAAAGAAAACAGCGACATAAGTATCGACTTCAGTAATAGGGAGAACGAGAATATGACCTTCCTCGATGCCTCCTCTCATCACGAGGAGAAACAGACCTACAAAACATTCAGGTCAAACTTTTCACACTATTGCTCCATGGCTAACATCATAAATTCAGAAAAAGCATTCCAAATAAATTTAAAAAGATACCTGGAGTAGCGGCGTCTTCTAGGTGAAGGAGAATAGGAGCGTGATCTAGATCTACTGTACCTGGAACGATGATATCTTGGAGATGGCGAAGGCGAATATCGTGAACGAGAATGCCTTGGTGGTGACCTATAGTCATAAGATCGACTCCTGCTCACACTATCACAAATGTTAGTTGATGCTTATCACTATCACAGCGTCCGCAAAACAACCGTTCTTAATGATTTACTTCATTTGTAAAGTTCATACCTGAGCCTCTCCCTAGCTCTCATCTCAGAAGGTTTCTTTCTGTTCTCTTCAGCAAATACAACAGTCAACTCTCTGCCAAGGAAAACCCTTCTATCCATTTCATACTTGGCATCTGCTGCATCTTCTGGATCAATATACTGAACAAAACCAAATCCTCGCTGCTCTCTGAAACAGACATCAGCGTATTTTGTTACAAAACAATTATTTACAAATTAGCAGCAAACTAACATCCAGTGGGGTTGTAAGAGCAAAGCTACATATGATTCTCTACAAGAGAAAGAAAATGTCAACAGTAAAGAAATATTATTTATTTGCTACCAGATTGCTGACCTCACATTCTCACACATTGTTAACTTCAATTTCTTCAATACTTGAATAACTTCAACAGACATACACAAGTTCAATTCTTCAATTCTTGAATAACTTCAAGAGACACATACAAGTTCAATTCTTCACTTCCCCTTCAGTCAATTTCAGTAATCTTTTACAATAGATACATCTTCAGACTTTATTTTCACTGTTAAACCCCAACAGGGATGGTGAAAGACATTCATTCAATAAGAATTACAAAAGAATTCTATGAAGAGAGGAATATGGTGTAGCACGCATTTAATGGCATAAAAATGAATGACAATAGTAAGCTCAAGTGATGCAAGCGATTCACATGCACCCTTTTACCTCGATGGTTACATGAGGCTATTAAAATGAAGCATCAGTACATATTGCAATTCTGCTGCAATTTCAGATTCACCTTATTCACAGTTGTACAGTCACATTTTATGACAAGGAACTTATTTTCCAAGAATTCAGAAAAAATAGTGCTGCACATTAGCACATTAAATTTTATTATCAAATGAGAAAGTGCATTCTCATGACTATATAATTACATATCCAACTATTTTTAGATGTATGCACATACATATCTGATCATACATGTATACATACACAAAAACACGCATACACATAAGTGTGTGGATACATATGTAACTGTGTGTGTGTGCTTGACAAAATAAAGGGAACATGTTGCTCCCACTAAGCACTGAATTTCGAATTCGCCCTATGGTGATCCTTCTGACGGTATTTGGAGTACAAAAAGGCAAAGAAAACAGAGTCAACATACTCCTTGTATAATTAAACCTCATCATCACCTACAGTATTTCATATTCAAATGGAGATTTTTCGTTCAGTTCTCTCTATAGTGCAATAGTACCAACTCATTTAATGGGATACAATTCAAAACTAAATTCAGAATGAAAGAGCATTAATATTTGAAGTAAATTCTAAGGTCTTCGCCTAAATGCCAATGATAAGTTCCAAAACATGCATTTTTCAAAAAAATCATGTTCCTTGCAAAAAAGTAATGCTATGTTGATTTTCTAAGTTCAAGCCTCAAGCAACCATGTGTTACTAAAACAAATGGTCTATGCATTAGAAAATTGAAGATATTTCAATTTAAGTTATACATGCCAAACTTCCTAAATTTGTATTTACAATCAAATACTGAAGCTCAAAGACATGCAAAACAAGTAAAGCTTGTATCTGTGTAGTAATGTGGGCATGTATGGTTACTACATGTGCGCACTGAAACAGTGCTTAGAATTAAACAGCATTTGGAATTATAATAATTTACCCTGTGTAGTAATCCCGTGGTATGTAAACATCCTTTAAAGGACCAAACTGGGAAAATGGCCTACGCAGGTCATCGGCCCTGTGATAAAAAATAATGACTTGTTAGAATTGCATCTAACAATAGGTGACAAGAAATTACACTTAGGGCTTCTAAGGATGCAAGTCAAAAGGCGCAACTATTTCTTAAATACTGGCAGTCAATAACAGTTGATCAATAATATTACACTTGACCAAGCTGGCAGCCCACATTAGTTAAAAAATATAACCGTTAAACTGGGAACAAAGGGCCACAATGGTAACTCTAGTTGTTCAAGGCAAAGGGAAGCGCTATGCGCCAGACATCGCTAAAAACACTAAACAAGATGTAGCTTTGCATTAAGTAATAATGTTTTAAAGACTTCCATATTCAGAAAAGCTTAATAGCAGAACCACTACAATGTCACAAGATTGTTAAACAGTTTAGCCATCTAGCAAAATATAAATATTCCGCAAATAATAATTAAGCGTATAATATAAGAAAGTCATGCATGTTCAAAAAATAGAGGGGGAAATGACCTTTAAGAAACATCTAAGGCATTAGTGCAGGCAGCCAACTAGACTAGGGTGGCAACTAAAAACTAGACACAATTAAACAATCATATTAATGGAGAAAATCCTACTATGAATAATCACAAATAATACTCGATATTATGACCAACCAGAGTATTACTGATTTACAATCACTGTGGAATGGCACAATCTGGTGCAATTTCTCTTTGCTGACATGTCAAGTATAACAATCTATTTTCCCTCTAACTCTCTATTTCTCTACTTTTCTAGAGTTTATAATAATTTATTTAATTTCTAAATTCCTGTTTTAGAGAAGTAATCATTCTAACCTTCGCATTATTACACATTATTGTGATGCAGTTTCTTCCTCTCCCCACTAGAAAACTATTTCTTCAATTTCAATTTGTCCACGTCCATCCAGACTCTTCCTCTCCATGAATAAATCGATATTATTTTTTTCGCATCGGCATTACACATTTGATTCTATTCAACTCCAAATTTAAAAGCCCTAAACATTTATCTTATTTACACTTATAACTCTCCCCTTTCCTCTATTCAGCCAATCAATTAATAAAATTAGAATTCCATCTTTAGCTGCATTAACAGATTTCATGTTCATGCATAGCTCCTACTCTTTACATCTTCTCCAAAATTATTATTTAATTGTGAACTTCTATTTAATTTTATCACTTTTTAATTCATCCACTTTGGCTTTGAGCAATTATAATCTTTCTTACTTCGTTGAACCTTTTGCACGATTTTGGATTCATTGCATTAGCTTGATGCTCATGGTTAACATGTTAATTCTTTGTCAACTAAAATGAGGAAGTTTCTTATAATATTTGTAAGAGCATGATGCAATTTTAATTTCTCTGGTACAATGCTCTTTTAGCCAATGGATCTTTGGATCTTTTTGTACTGTGCGTTCCATTTATTTTATTTGACTAAATGTTTCAATGATGTTATGCTTTTTAGAATAATCTAAATGATTTTACGTTGTTTCTAGAGAATAATGGGCTTCAAATATTAATTTTGGATCTTTGAATTTGTTTGATTCATTGCATCTATGGAATTTTTGACACTAACCGAAATGAGTATGATAGCATTACACGTAATTAGAAAATGGAAACACTCGACAATTTTCGTCTTTGAAATTATTTAGTTGCATCTTTGTTTCCAATATCAGTTAAGATATATTACATGTTACTAATGCTTAAAATCTGCTAATTTGAAAGCAAAATATTGCAACCATCTAAACAAATTAAACATAAGTATATGCATGTCAAAATAATTTCTTATTTAGCATGCCTTAGTATTGATTATAAATAGTTAATGTTGACAATGGACAGCTCTACACCTTCGCATTTGCATAGTCAACAAGTAATTCAAAACTGATAGATTTGATTACTACTAAAATTTGTTTGTTTCGTTAAGTTTCTATTATAGCTTATAACTGCTAGCTATGCCACCTATATTATATTTTGAAATTCGTTCTATTAATAAATATCAACGGCCATTTCATTTCTGATGGCATAATATATACACATAAGTCTTTCGTATCAATAAAGATTAATTTACCTACTGCTCATAACAAAGAAAATTATGTAAAACATTTGGACCATCATAAGCTAAGCGTCAAACTTTCAAACAATATATATTTACATATAGTACATTCCTATATTAATATTTGCCTCCATATGGAGTATAAGGAGAATAATGATAATAGTATAAAATGTAATCAGTCATCATTCAATTGATCATTAATTTGGTTTTGAAGTTGCCTACACTAGCATTCTCATTTTCAATATTCTAGAATTTAATATGGAGGTTGCCATACTCATTGTATATTCCTTTGGCTACATTCTAAGTTACAGTTGATTTTTTTGTTAGGTACCAAACATAACAATATTGTAATGCCTTTTGTCTGAATGACCTATGTTCCATTCTATCTTTACATTTATCGTTTGGTTTTCGTCACACTTTTCAGCAAAACATCACAATTGAAGTTTGTAATTGTAACATGAAGTTGTCTTTACAAAGTTTCAAACTATTTAAATGTTTTCCACGGTTTCTCATTCATAAAATTTCATCTTGAATCATGTGTGTACCACGAGTTAAACTAGTTATAAACAAACTAAAGAATATTTAAACAAATTCATTTTCCAACTTCTTGTTTTGAGATTTGCTAGTATGACCAAACAAAAGTTTGTCAAAAGATTCAATGTAAATCAACAAATTCAAGTGCATGATGGTATTTTATGTGTGATTCCTCATAAAATAGTGATGTAGGATTTGAAAAAACTAGCTTTGGGTTGGAATAGCTTTATTGTATTGTTTTAAAAAAAAAACCAAAAGCCAAACGTACTGTAACAACTCTTTACTTAAAGACAACTTAGTAAATCTGCAACCTTCTATCGATTTACAATTCATTGGAACTAAGTTACATTTGCTTAGCTTTCACCAAAATGTTCATGTAGATCCATTCAACTACTATAACCTTTTGCACACTAAGATCAAGATATAATCCTCAAAACATGTTTACTAATATCTCATTGGAGCATGCATTCACAAGAAGAGTACCAAGCAAATACATGTAATAAGATTGAGCTAATCTACTAAACATATCGTAATGACACATGTATACAACATTGGGAAACTAAGGTACTGACTATTATATAACAACAACAATGCATAAAACATACTGTAACTATAATTACACAAAGATACCTGCAATCACGAGGAAGGTTCCTAACAAGAAGACTAGTTGGAAGGTCTCTCCTATGACCACCATAATGACCTCTCGGGCTGGGGCTCCGGCCTCTTTGCTCATAACCACGGGGTTCTGGACTGTAACTGTAACTTCTTTCCCTCATATTAACTATAAATATGAACATTTATTCATTAATTTTCAAAAAGCAATATGCAGAATTTGTTACATAAAAAAGATACAAAACTAGTACTGCTATTACAGTTGATGATTCAGAATCAATGGATACGGATCCAATTTTTGTTAACTTGAAGTTCTTCATTAGGGCATCTCCAGTGGTTGAAATTCAGCCTTTAATATTACGAAATGTCCCCCCAGTCGTCAATTCAGCCTTGAATATTAAGCTTAATATTCAGTTTTCGATTCAGAAAACTGAATTGGGCTTGGGCGCCCATTTATTGGGCGCCCAAGCCCTGGCGCCCATTTAATGGGCGCCAGAAGCCTGACGCCCATTAAATGGGCGCCAGGGCCACCCCTCCCCCAGCAAAAAACGTAAAGGGGAGGGGGGCTGGCGCCCATTTAATGGGCGCCTGATGTCCAGGCGCCCATTTAATCCATTAAATGGGCGCCTGAGGCCTGGCGCCCATTAAATGGGCGCCAGGCCACTGGATATTCCAGCCCTGTTACGGGCTGAATATTCAGTACCCTGAATATTCAGCTCGTAACCGACTGGAGATGCCCTTAGATACTTCATCAATAACCCTTACGATTGAACATGTGAGCTAAATCTAATTTCTAATGGATTTAAATTTCAAACAATAAATAAAAAATATACAGGTTTTCTAATTAATTCAGGAAAAGAATCAAGATCAGAAAAGAGAATCTGATGAAAATTTGGTGACTACAAAAGCAGTTTTTCTCCATCGATTTCATTTTTTTTCCGATCTATCAATAATTCCGCAACCAGCTAGAAAATGGAGATAACAAAATAAAATAACACGAAATTGAGTACGTACCGCGAACAATCTTGAGAAATCGCAAGAAATTTTACTTCAAATTAAAGATGGTAAAAGAGGAAAGAAAGGTGGTGAATAAAACGTGGAGGCCGATATATTTATTTCTGCACAGAATCGAGAAGCTTCTCAAGGAATATAACAGCCGTCCACGTGGCATTTAACACCTTCAAACCGGTGGAATCGAACGGTTCAGATGAACTCCTACAAAACATGAACGCTAGAAACTTCCGGAAAAACCCTGATTGCAAATTTGTGATTAGTTGAGCGTTAAAATGCGAAGCAATCAAATAAACTTGAAATATATATTTTTGAAACAAAAAATCACCGATTCAAAACCCAAGTATGCCAGAAAACTTCTATGCTTCAACTGTTGGAGCAATTGTTTCAAAGTGTAGTATGTATTTATGCCAAAAACGTTCTATGCTTTAATTATGTTGGACGCCTCTTGGAAAAGATTGTTCAACATGCATCTGGCTTTTGGACAGTTGATCAACAAACCGTCCAATAACGATGTTTTAAAACGGCTATATTCTTTCTCAATCATCCATAATTTTCAATTCACGTTACAACACTCTACTTCATTCATTACATTCTACCACACAAAAGTACTTACTTTTTACTCCTCCGCTTCTCATTCGCAAAAATATTGTGTGATTTTAATGTCAATATTGCGCAATATATAGTTATGAGAAAATTAATTTTCAAGTCAACACTATTCCAATTGAAGGGACGTTCACTAGTGCTAGGTGGACAATGAACGAAAATTTCAATTTATATTATCTTTGGCGTTAGGCTCAGCCCGGTAGAGGTTGAGGTTCTAGGCCAATTTTTGTTTTTTGTATAAGGGAAAAAGGAAAAAACTGAACAACCAATTTTATTTTATTTTTGAAAAATACTTCTTTGATGACATAGTAGGAATCAAACTTGAGTCAGTGATGTGAATAATCACATCCTCTGCCACTGAACTACAACTACCTTTAAGTTTAAACACATAACATACTTAATACATGCAACAACCTTAAATTTGGGCCCCCTACAGATAGGGGCCCTAGGACATCGCCTAGGTAGTCTATGCCCAGGGCCGAGCCTGTTTGGCATATTATCTCAATCGATTCGATTCGAGTTACCGACCAAAGTAGCTCTAGAGCATACTTATAAATTGTTATAATCGAAAGAACTTGGATCGGAAAAATCCAATTGCTTTGATTAAAGGATGATTTAGAAAAATTAATCTTCAAACACAAAAATGGAGTCTCAAATGTTTAAGCTAAAGCAGACGAACCTAAATGGATTTGGAGGTGAAATACATTTGGTAAGCTTACTAAATTTACATGCGTTTATAAGATATTTTCTCATTTTCTGAATATTCCGTTTGATTTTTTACAAAGGGCAGGCATAAATAAACTTTCAAAAATGTCAACATTCCCAAGGATAAAATGACACCCTGTTTTTATCAGTTCATGCATATTTATGATACACTTGTTCAGCATGCAAAATGGAAATCGTCTCTTTAGAAAACTATTCAAGGAGCGCAATCAAACAATCAAGAGGCAAAATTCAGGGAGTCGAAGAAACTTTCAATCCTGGAGAATCACAAGAAAGTCAGAGTATGGAATCAAAGGATTATCTAACTTCAAGTGAATATTATCTTGTTAGGCCTCTAACATCTAAAGCAGCAAAGAAGAGGCAAGCTACCGGTGTGTTGCAGACCAGAATAGAAAGTCTTTTACAGCCATCTCAAGAGGGGCATAATCGTGCGATCAAACTTCGAGTTGCTCAACACCAAGAAAACCCGATGAAGATGGAATGACTTATTGCTGGGTATACACGAAGAGATTAGGATGCACTATGTTACTAGACACA
The DNA here is from genome assembly GCA_030737815.1 of Allium fistulosum. Classification (NCBI taxonomy): domain Eukaryota; kingdom Viridiplantae; phylum Streptophyta; class Magnoliopsida; order Asparagales; family Amaryllidaceae; genus Allium; species Allium fistulosum. The sequence continues at coordinate 161,669,462 of CM060905.1, forward strand.
TCGAATTTGACTAAACAACAATTAGTTTATGTGGAAATAAGAAGAAATGAAGTTATGAGTCGTACGAGTGGAGAGAGGCAGTAGCATTATCACGAAGATAATCAACATAGCATCTTTACATGATATTGTGTAATATAATGATTTGCCTTTCTTACACCTAAAGATGACACTTAATATATCCTCGATATTCATGTGCCGATCATCTATGTGTTCGAAGACAGGTCATGGGGTAAAGAAAATAAAAAAAGGCAAGGAAACAAACACAGATTTTTCTCACAACGATAGAGTTACATATACATCATCGCTGAATAGTACATATGGTTACTCCAAAATATTACATCAAAGTTACAACAAGTACTATTCTCAATAAGAACAGCTATATCAGTCTACCCAAACTGCTATACAAGACACAACGAAAATATGGACAACTACCAGATGATGATGAAAGCTCCTACTCCATACTGCTTTCTAAAATGCTCCAAAGAAACCTGACTACTTGGATACTCAAAAAAATTTGAGTACCCAAGAGTTTAAGAGAAATAAATAAAACTCCGGATCAGACATGAATCTGGTGTAAGTAAAGCATAAATTTTAACTTATAAAAAAGTCTTTCAAACCAAAAGTATATCGTAAGATCACGCCACACATAAACACGGGCATGTTTTTATCATGCGATAACCAGAATGTTTTTGTATAAAATCCTCTGATATTATCATACTGGGTTTAAAATAAATATGGAATTATTGCCGAAATTGTTATATTAATTAAATTCCAGCATAATAGATATACAACTAAGTCTGTAAAGGCACGTATTGAAAAATGAATTCCATCAATAATAAGGCATCGGGGTACCACCTATCACAATGCATCTCTAGATAAAATGCACTGAGAGCCACGCGTGGACTCCCTACCAACACAGGGTCAGCTTAGCCCTTATGGGATAGTACTGAATACGATCATACCTAGGTTGTGATCAACAAGCATAATGGATCCGAAGCATAATATAAAGGAATGATATCAACTCTAGAAAGGGATGACAATACCCTAATGAGTGCGACCCACTTAGCCCAACTGCATATCCACTGATTTTAGTCATTTCCGGTTTTGAAGCTTGAGGTTACGCTTTACCTTTCCTCATAGCAGACCATCTTGGAATGCTAACATTGCTCTTTAGGAAATTAATGCAATGATAGCATTCATCCATACAAGTGGTTCGGGGATCGAATAAACAATCAACAATTACTAGCTCCATAGCATACTTCATAACGATCCATCACGAACGTTATTAGTTTGGAGTGGTTTGGATAAATCATACTTATTCGAAATCAGTGTCTCCAAACTAAGCGGTAACTCCCGACAAACTCAATTCCGGTTCTTTGGAAGTATGCAACAAGTATTCGAGTCCTTACCGAGGAACTCGAATATACACAACATACTTCCCGAGTTAAAACATGTCAGGTTATAAATGGCGGATAATCCGCTACTAAGGGTAATTATACAATGTTTGCATATGGATAGCCATATACTTAATTTAAACATGACCCCTTGATAGAAATTAACCCTCCCATATCTATAACATTTCCGATATTTCGACCTTACTCTATCCCTCGTCTAGAAATAAATTTTTGATTTCACAGATAGTGGATCAGCCTACTCATCGGCTTTTAGAGCTAACTATAGGATGACTTACTTCCCATAAACATGTCAGCACATTAGCATTGGTTTCATATTCGTTTGAGGTTACTTAAGGGTAATCGACAAAGAAATCCCTTGATTTAAAACATTTTCAAAAAAGAAATTTTTTTTGAACAAAACCGATATTTTAGAAACAAAGTGATTTAAAACCCTTATTTATTAATTAAATAATCAATTAAACCCTTATTAAATAATAATTAAATCTTAACTATGTCCTATTAAAATCTTAATTAAATTTAACCAAATCGATAATTAATTAATGATTAAACCCTCTTTTAAATAAATTAATTACTAATTAATCTTAGATCAATAATTAAATAATAATTAATCCCTAATTAATAATTAAATAATAATTAACTTTTAATTAGTTAACTAATTATAATTAACTTACTTAATTAACACCTAAGTACAATTACCTTGGTTAATCAATGATTAAGTACTAATTACCTTAATTAATTAGTTAATAATCATTAATTAAGTAAATAATTAATTAAATAATTAAATACTTCTTTTATACTTAAAATATGTTTGAAATATTTTCCAAAAAGATTCCTAGGTGAAAAACTTTTAGATTTCAAAAACAATTCGTTTTCATGAACTGCACTTATAGGCGACTATCGCTATACGACCCATAATTTTCAAAACGTGAAATTTTGTCCTCTAAATCTTTAAAAAATTTAACTCTTGGAAACTTTGCCGCTTTGTAAAACATAATGGCATGATTTAGAACTAAAAAATTTTAAATTAAAAATATTTTTAAATTTAAAACCCAAGTTCAAAGCATTTACACAAAGGGTTACATGTCGCTTAAACGAGCAAAAGTGCTAACTATCTTAACATACATCATGTATTCAAGACCATAATATTCATATTCACATCACAATCATTAACATAAGTCAAGATCTCAACTTTTTAACTAATATAAACATTAGACTTCAGTTCAAGTCTAATTTCAAATCATGACACATAAACACATATACATCATATCCAAACATCACTATAATCCAAGCACTTATACATTCATATAAACCAACAATTATTTCACCTAAACACACATTATATTTACAACAAGTTAAGCAATAATATATGTTTAAAATCTTAGTAAAAAAGGTGAGAACTTTACTCACCAAACGTGGACTAAATCAAGTTAACGTTTACTAGAATCTAAATATGATCTAGGCCTTCACTTTAGCTTAGGAAAATGGAGCCTTTGGTGGCTTATGGATGCAAAATGATTCGGCCTTGGTGGTATTAGTGTTCGACCAATAAGGTGGAGGGGGTGTATGGACTTGTTTTGTGGAAGAGAAGTGTAGAAATGGAAAGAGGTGAGTTTAGACAAGGTTTGGGGAAATTTTAAAATGAATAAAAACTAAATTTCTTAACTTCAGAACTTAGGAATTTCTTTTTAGAGGCAATGAAAAAGAGCATGAAGACATGAAGAAAATTTTACAGAGTATGAATGAAAATGAAAATGAGAAAAGTATTAGGAAACTAGTTTTATATGAATTGCATAAACCAAATTACCATATTACCATAAGGTACTTAACCTCCACTAAATTTTTGCCACTTTACTTTTCTTATACCCTTCCCTCCTCATCACGTGAAAGTCATGTCCCCTCCCACTTTCATTTCAAAACCAACATGTTTTAATTACCCAGTGTACTTTGTGTTTGTGAAAGGATGACATTTTGTGACTTCTTTTTACATATATATATTTTATTAAACGTATTTAACTTTCATAAGATGTCATATCATATTTAAATAACTTATATAAACATATACATATATTAAAATGTATTCTAACTTATATATAAATGTGTATATATGTTACACAAATATGCATAACGTTTTCCGACAACTTTTAGACATCAAAGAGTCGAAAATTCGAAAAACGATTTTCGGTCACATTTTCTATTTTTCTTTGAACTCGTTATTTTTGTAAACAAATTTTAAAAACTATTTCAATATCACTAGTTATTATTTAAAGAGTTTTATTTTGTGTTATAAAATTCATTAATTAATTATTAAAAATATATTTAAATATACATGTTTAAAGTATTAAATTCTGGGTCGTTGCACTCTTCCCTCCTTAAAAGAATTCCGTCTGAAATTAGCAAACAAAGAGATAACTCATAATAACTTAAAAGGTCGTATATTATATATCATGAAATCCATACAAAGGACATACACTAAGTATCCATTACACAATAATGCATACACTATACATACAATCAATGACTATCCTAACATCAATTCTGGGTAGGCTTCCCTCGTATTATCCCCCGTCTCCCAAGTACAATCTCAGGGATCCTTACTCCACTGAATCTTTACTAACTTCACCACTTTATTGTGCAATCTCTTCTCATCCTGATTTACAATATGATTGGATGTCTAATCATCGTCAGGTTCGGTTCTATCTCCAAATCATTTTAAATCGATGACTCTACAATCAACGAAGGGTCATGAACAAATTTTCTCAAATGAGACATTTGGAAAACATTATGGACCCCGACAACCTTTTTGGAAACTCGACTCTGTAGAGATCCAATCCTTTTAATAACTTTAAAAGGTCCAATATACCTTGGTGCTAACTTTCCAGCCCTTCCGAATCGAACGACTCCTTTAATAGGGGAGATCTTCAAAAAGTAAGAGTCTTCGACTTCAAATTCCAAATCTCTTCTCCTTTTATTGGCATAACACTTTTGTCGATCCTGGGCTTCCTTCATCATTTTCTTTATCACTGCAATCATTTTAGTAGCTTCTCGGATCATATTTGGTCCAAGTACTAGCCGATCTCCAGTCTCAACCCAATATGCTGGTGACTTACAAGGACGTCCATAGAAGGCTTCGTAGGGTGCCATACCGATGCTCGCTTGATAACTATTGTTGTAGGAGAATTCCACTAAGTCAAGATGATTTTCCTACGATCCTATAAAATCCCAAACACATGCCCTTAAGAGGTCTTCTAGAATCTGGTTTACCCTTTCCGTCTATCCGTCCATTTAAGGGTGGTATGATGTGCTTAAGCTTAAGTTTGATCTTAAAGCTACTTGCAACGCCTCCCAAAACTGACTAGTAAAGATAGGGTCTCGATCACTTACTATACTCACTGGGACTCTATGCAGTCTAACAATCTCTCTCATATAAATTTCGGCCAAAGAGGCCGCAGTCCTTGTCAGTTTTACTGGGTTAAAATGAGCAGTCTTCGTTAGTCGATCCACGATAACCCATACTCCTTCATTTCCCCTTATTATTCTGGATAGACCATCGATAAAATCCATTGATATCATCTCTCATTTCCAATTTGGGATTTCTAAGGGCTGAAGTAAACCAGCCATCTTCTGGTGATCGCCCTTTATCTGCTGACAAATCAAGCATCTGGTGACATATATTGAGACATCCATCTTCATTCCTTTCCATGAAAACACCCACTTCATATCTTGATGCATCTTAGAAACACTTGGATGGATATTAAATTTGGATCGATGACATTACAATAAAACTTCTTGTCTAAGGCCATCGATATTAGGGACGCGGATCCTCCTATTCATTCGCAAAATGCCTCGGTTATCCATGTTAAAACTTGCACACCGTCTCTCCTCAACATCCTTGATGATCTCCATTAAGCGCTTATCTTCCTTTTGCTTGCTAGCAATCCTTTCCAATAGTGTCAATGTAACTTCCAAAGAGGGCCAAAACTGCATTCCTACGTAGAGCGTCCGCCATTACATTTGCTTTTCTCGGTGTACAGAGAATATCCAAGTCGTAAGCTGCTAGGAACTCCAACCATCGCTACTGCCTCAGGTTCAAATCCTTCTGAGTGAAAAGATACTTCAGGGACTTATGTTCCGTGAAGAGCTCGAACTTTCACCTATTTAAAGAAGAAAATTACTAACTAGGATCCCTAAAGATTAGAAATAAACAAAAGAGGAAAGAAGGATTCTTACCCAACAAGTACTGCCTCCACATTTGTAATGCAAAAACTACGGCTAACAGCTCCAAGTCATGTGTTGCATAATTCTTCTCCTGAGGCTTAACTGTCTACTTGCATAGGCTATAACCTTCCCATGTTGCATCAACACTGCACCCAAACAAACTCTACATGCGTCTGTATAAACAGTTAACCCTTTATGTCTATCAATAATAGCCAAAACATGGGCATTGGTCAACCTTTCCTTTAACTCAAGGAATGCACTCTCACACTTCGAAGTCTACTCGAATTTAACATCATTTTTTGTCATCATGGTTAGGTGAGCGGCGATCTTGGAATAATCCTTTATAAACTTTCTACAATAACCCGCCATTTCTAAAAAGCTTCTCACTTATGTGGCAGTTTGGGGTCTTTTGAAGTCTTGCACAGAAGCTACCTTAGCCGGGTCAACTGAAATGCCATCTCCTGATACAACATGACCTAGGTATCTTACCTCTGATTGCCAAAAGTGGCACTTAGAAAACTTAGCCTTAAGAATGTTTTTCCTTAACGTTTCTAACACCACTTCCAAATGGTGTTTATGCTCTTCTTCAATCTTGGAATAGATAAGGATGTCGTCAATGAAAACCAACACAAACTTATTGAGAACATCCCTAAAAACCCGATTCATAAGATCAATGAAAAACACAAGTGGATTGGTCAGCTCAAAAGGCATAACCAACCACTCATAAAAGAAAATCTGATCCTCTAAAAGCAATTAAGGGTATACAATCCTCCACTACCCTTAACTGATGGAAACCCGTAGAAAGATCTAATTGGGAGAATATTTTAGCTCCATGAAGTTGGTCAAACATATCATCTATGCGAAGTAATGGGTACTTATTTCGAATGGTCAGTTTGTTCAACTCCCTATAATCCACGCACAATCTTAAAGAACCATCAGACTTAGCTACAAAAACTATTATTGATCCCCAACTCAAACGACTCCACCTAATCAATCCTCTTCTCAACAATTCATTGGTTTAATCCCTTAACTCCTGCTTCTCTCTCGGGGCCATTTTACACAGGGGTTGAATAACAGGTCTCACACCGGGAACCGATCAATACGTGATTAAATTTCTCGATGGGGAGGTAAACTGTTAACTGGCTCAAAAGTATTAGGGAAATCTTTAACCACTAATATAGACCCTAGCTCTTCTTAGGATGATTCTAAGGTATATAAGAAACTACGTGATAATTTGATAGGATGATCACAAGGCACCACTGCCAAACTTCCCAATTTGGTTACTAAAGATATCGTCCTTCTAACATAATATAAGATAGCTCTATTCTCCGCTAGCCAATCCACACTGAGTAAAATACCATACTCCTTAAAATCTAGAACAAACAAGTTATAAGAAAAATGGTGGGTAAGATACGAAGCTCGTACATCTTTACAAATCATACATATATTAGTTATGCCTTCTATGGGATTTGACACACAGATAGGGTTTTCTAGGATTTTAGAGGAGAGTTGCAATTTTCTAACCAAATCAAGAGAAGTAAAGCTGTGGAAGCCCTGATATCAAACAAAACTCTAGCAAAAATGCCATTGATAAGTAAAGTACCTTCCAAGACTCCCTTTCCCTTAACATTTTCGAAATTTAAGGGTTCATCCTTGATTGTATAAACTTTAACTTGTTGCCCCCTCTTCAGTAATGAGCAGTCCTTAACAATGTGCCTCGGCTGTTGGCAATTGTAGCAAAGCATCTTTTGAACCATCGAGAGATAGATCTTGCCTTTTGATTCTTACAAAATTTTGGAGTGTGACTCTTTTGATTACAATTCTGACAAATAACTTTCTCATACCATTTCTCATATGCCACACTTCGGCTTTCCCTTACTTGCTTCTTCCAATTTGGATTAAACTTCCTTCTATTTGAGTTATTGGTACCGCCATTGGGTGCTGATGCTTCTGATGGCTTCTTCTTTAAAAGCACTACATACCTTAAGGCCATGTCCACCAAATCTATAAATGATCCTTCACATGAACGATCATCATTTCATGGAACTCTTCTCTCATACTCAACACGAACCTTTCGTTTTTCTTTAACGGGTTGTCAATAAGTCTAGGGTCAAAAAGAGATAATTCATTAAACTTCGTCTCCTATTATGCCACCGATAAGTCTTTCTGCTTTAGATCCATAAAACTTCTATATAAGCGAGTTTTGCCCGCAGCTAGCATGAACCGGTCTTTGAATACTTCTTTGAATCTAGCCCATGAGAACTCATCTTCTGGAACATTTGCGGTGACAGAATCCCACCATGCAACTGCACTCTCCTACAACTGCCATGACGCCAAGAAGTGTTTCTGATCATTAGAAATGTCCAAGCCTTTGAAAATCTTCTCACATAACCGTAGCCAAGCTTGTACTTAAATGATGGATTATATATCTTGAAAGGTTTTCCTCCTAGTTTTGTGAAATCCTTGCATAGAGCTGTAAAGTTTACTCAATGCTACACTGGAGCTACTACCTCATCAACCATTCCACTGCTTCTAACATTTGGGGTTCTTCCATTTGTGTTTGTTATGCTACTGTTTCCCCTTCATCGTCCCATTCTCGTACTCATTCTTACTATGTGAATAAGGTAAGATATCTTTAGAATACATAGACGAGGTTATCTTAGGAAAAAATGCATAAAACCAAGCATAGAAATGCTGATCAGAATAATACAAAAAAGCATTCTCAAAGACTGAACTCATTCTAGGGTACTACTAACCCCATCTTTAATGAGTCGACCCCAACCAAGGCCTAGGTGTTTGCTCAACCTAAGATCTGATACTAAGGATAACGATCTACCTTACACCTAAAGACGACACTTAATACATCTTCAGTATTCATGTGCCGATCATCTAAGTGTTTGAAAGGCAGGTCGTGGGGTAAAGAAAATAAAAAAGACAAGGAAACAAACGCAAATTTTTCTCACAACGACAAAGTTACATATACATCATCGTAGAATAATACATATGGTTACTCCAAAATATTTCATCAACGTTACAGTAAGTACTATTCCTAACAAGAACAGCTATGTTAGCCTGCCCAAACTACTAATACATAATATATAAGGCACAACCGAAATATTGACAACTACTAGATGATGATGAAAGCTCCTACTCCATATACTACTTTCTAAAATGCTCCAAAGAAATCTGACTACTTGGCTACTCATAAAAATTTAAGTACCCAAGAGTTTAAGAGAAAGAAATAAAACTCTGGTCAGACATGGGTTTGGTGTAAGTAAAACATAAATTTTAACTTATATAAAAAAAATTCAAACCAAAGCTATCTCGTAAGACCACGCCACACATAAATCTGAACATGTTTTTACCTTACGATAACCAAAACGTTTCTATATAAAATCCTTTGATATTATCAAAATGTCTAGGTTTAAAATAGATATGGAATCATATATGAAATTGTTACATTAACTAAATTCCAGCATAATGGGTATACAACTAAGTCCATAAAGGCACGTATTGGAAAATGAATTCCATCAATGACAAGGCACCATGGTACCACCTGTCATAGTGCATCTTTAAATAAAATGCACCGAGAGCCATACATGGACTCCCTGCAAACACATGACCGGTTACCCCTTACTTATAGTACCGAATACGATCATACCTAGGATGTGATCAACAACCATAATGGATCCGAAGCATAATATAAAAGAATGATATCAACTCTGGAAAGGGATGACCATACGCTAATGGGAATGATCATCTTAGCCCTGCTGCATATCCACTGATTTTAGTCATTTCCGGTTGTGAAGCTTGAGGTTACGCTTTACATTTCCTCCTAGCTGTAACACCCCATATTTTTAGTAACATTATTTAGGATATTTAATTAGTTAAATAAAATAAAATAATGTAAGATGATTAATGGATTGAGATTTGTGATTAAAGAAGGGGTAGCCGTGCCATGTTAAACAAGTGAACTAAAGAATAAAAAGAGAATAAAAGGTTAAGAAATATGCAAGGGTAAAATAGGAACAAGGCATATCCTTATACCCTAAACCCTTAACCCCTCAACACTCATGTTCACTTCATTCTCACAAATAAAAAATACAAGCTAAGGCCGGCCACCATTAGCAAGCTCAAGAGAAGATAAACACTAGAATTTCAAGATGGAGAATCAAATCACTTAATCAAGAACAAATCTCACATCTTTAATCAAAAAGTTAAGGTGAATAATGACTACATCTCAAGTTTTTAATAGTTTTCAGTTTTTAGTATGAAATCCGAATTATTTGCAAATGCTTTGTCATGTTTTGGATGATAAAATGTATATTTGTATCTTGTTGATGATTTATGCTAATTCACATAGACTTTGTGATATGTTTTGATATGAAAACCCTATTGTATGACAATCAATTGCCTTGCGAATTTAAATTTAGATTAGAAACAATAATTTAGAAATGAGTTTCAATTTTCATAATTTTCCGAATTAATGTAGATTTTATATGAATTTTCTAGTAAAGAAAATGCTAATTTGGGTTTTTATGACCAAATTATATTGGATTAGGGTCTGAAATTTATATATGTTAGAAAATATATTAAAAATGATTTTATGGAATTTTTGTAGAATTTTCCTAATTGTTTTAATGGATATATAAAATTATTTAAGGTATGGAACTTAAATGTTTTATATATTTATAAAAAGGAGAAGAGGTATTTTGTAAATAATCCAAATTGTTATTTTTGAAAATCGGCAGTACTTTTAGAAAAGAAAATTTTACAACCAATCATAATTTGACAAACAATGCAGGTTAGGTACAAAGGACTAATTTAAAAAGTCAAATCAACATGCTTTTTCCTGTTTCAATGCTTTCGGCACCAGGCTTCCGACTCCTTACCTCCGCCTCCGACCCCATGGAAATTAATGCACATTGTATCAGATATTTGGTACGTAGTGAATTGGATATAGGCGAAAGGTACTGGGTCAAAACCAAAGGTTCCGAGGGGATCGAAGCATGCTTTGTTTTAAATTGAAAATGCACCTGCTTTTGATTTCGAAGGAAGTGCTTTCGACTTGGTTAGCTTTCGGCCGAGTCAAATGTTTCAAAGGAAAGGTTTTGAATGGGTTGCGTCTTTTGTTTTAAATGAATGCTTTTTAAGGCGTCGACCCCTGACTGCCGCTTTTTACCTTTCGACCCAAATTGGTTTCGAAAGGGTTACCTTGTTTTTAAAACCAAGCCGCTTCTCCAATGCTTTCGAAAGGATGGTTTCGACACCATCACTTCTTTACTTAGGAAATGCTTTCGAAAGAGATGCTTTCGACTTAAATGTTTTAATAACCCTTTTGCTTTTTAAAAGGTATAAGCCAAATGGTTTCGAAAGAGATAGCTTTAATGGTTTTGAAAGGTGTTTACACATGTTATAAATTGAACCAAAATGCTTTCGAAAGGCTTGATGTTTTTATTCTTTTGAAATGTTTTAATGAAAGGTTTCTAAGGGGTGGTTTTCCAATGGTTCCGAAAGGTCTAAAAGGAGAGGTTTTCCAATGGTTTCGAAAGGCAATGTTTAAGTGTTTTAAAGATAGGATGTCTAAGGTTTTAAAGCTTTCGAAGGAGTTGTTTCAATGCTTTCGAAAGGGTAAATATAAATGGTTTTGAAAGGTATGATTTCGAAAGGTATGTTTTGGCCTTCGACCTAAAGTTTTACTTGTATTGAAAGGGATACTTTCAAAGGTTTCGATAGGGGTACTTTGGAAATTTTAAACTTTTTCATCAACATGGTTTTGTGTAAAGAATAAGTAACACGACAAAGTGATTTGAGTAAAGCAAAGTGTATATATAAATAATTTCCTTGTTTAAAGAATGATTTAAAGGTTTAAATCAATTTGAAAGAAAAGGTTTTCAAGGAAAATTTTTATCGGTAGATAACCCTAAGTAAAATGACTCAAATATTAGAATATCAAATGAGACCGGTATGGGATCGTGCTCTATACTTTAGTTTGTAGCCCCTAGCTAAATTAAGTCCAAAATTACAGTGTGTAGGGCTTTGTCACAGGTGAGACTAAAATTATGTTACACGCAGAAAGGAATCTGAAAAGGAAAGATAGGTTATTGGTGAGCCCGCAAAACAATTAGGATCAGTTAGACCTGGAGAAGTAAGTAAGGACAGACCGTCCATAAGAGGAGTATCTAACATATGTTAGATTTTACTTTTTTTGGTAGGCCCGAGTAAGCCAAGGGTTAGTAGTTAGACAATAAAAACTACAGTGAATGGACATCTAGTTCATTTGATAACGAATATGTACAAATACATGATATTGCTTTACATGTTTAACCAGTTTTGGGTTGCAGGATTATAATTTGCAAAAGATTAAAAGGATATTAGTGAGGGGAAACCCGTTCTGCTAAGCGGCGTAGTCTCACTTAATATCAAATAAGCGAGATGTATAATATTATTCACACCAGGCTTTATGTCTGACTCGAAGTTTACGTTTTTCCCTTAAACTCTCAGGTGCTTAAAAATTGATTTTAGTAGGCTGAGGGTTGAGGTTTACAGGTTTTAGTAGGTTGGCGAATAAAGCTTCCGGAGACGAGCAGGTGGCTAACGGATAGCTAATTAGGAGTTGTTGTTATATTTTGGTTTGATTCCACTGTATTGTATATATAGTACTCTGGTCAGCCAAGGGGGCATCGTTATATGTCGCTCTTGGCATATTTATGTAATAACTATATTTTATCTAAACCTGGGAAAGCGATGGGATTATGTAATTTGAATATGGAACATGTTTTGGAAATGTAATCAAAAATATTGTTTTTTTAATTTGTGATTTTGTTTAATGTTTATGTGCTTCTGATATTATGGATACCATTAACATTACCGTATTTGGCCACCAGAAGTTAATACTATGGATGACTGCAGCATCTGTAGCACTTAGCTTTAGGCCTCCAGATAGGGGATGTTACAACTTGGTATCAGAGCATAGGTTTATGAAAAACTTTAAACTAAAAAGATGATTTTTGAAAATATAATCTTAAGGAATTAGCGATGATTGGGGTAAGGGATAATGTTATAGTAACATACTTGTATTTGCCATATATAAGTATGCGCTTTATCTCTAGTCTCCTATCTCTATTTGGTTATTTTTCTGTATCTCACAAAGGTTCGAATGCAGATATGGATTCTCGAAGAGATAATGTTGGAAGGGGAAGCACCACTGCATATGGAAATGCCAGACCTAATACTAGAAGGAACCCAGGCCAGGCACGAGCTGAAAATATTGGTGCCGAAGTCTCACAAGTTGACATGGGAGCCATGTATCAGTTTTTCATGAATATGATTCAAGCGGGGTTGCTGTTGGAGTAGTTGGAGGAGTCTAAGAAGCTCCAGTAGTCAACAATTATGCTGCTTTGAGTAGAGACTATGCTAGATTAGGAGGAAAACCATTCATTGGGACTGAAGATGCCATAAAAGTGGAGAATGGGTTGCTGCATTGTGAGAGGATTTTTATAGATTTGGTGCTTAGTGATGAGCAGAAAAGAAGGCTCGCTTCGAGGCAGCTTCAAGGAGCAGCTTTATACTGGTGAAATAGTGTGACGGTTGGAGTGGATGAAGGAACGATAACATGGGCTGAGTTTAAGAGGAGGTTTGAGCAGAGATTCATGTCTGTGATGGCAAAGTCTACCTTGCTCAGAAAGTTTGCTGAGTTAGAGCAGGGAGAGATGGCTGTGTTAGAGTATGCTACAAGGTTTGAGGAGTTGGCAAGATATGGTCATGCCACTGTGGATACCATGATTAAGAGAAACATGAAGTTCATTATGGGGTTGAAACCTGAATTAGCCAGGGCTACATTACCTCATATCAGGGATATTTGTGATGTTGTAGTAGAGATGGCTCTAAGACATGAGGAAATTATTGCTTCTGTGGAGAAGAATAAGGTGAAGGAGGTCCAGGTAGGGCAGAGTCAGAAAAGGAAGTTCTTTCCTAAAAAGGGAGCCCAGAAGGGTAGAGCCGTGAAGAAAGGAAAGTCAAAGGTTGTCTGTTTTAAGTGCGACAAGAAAGGGCATTTTACGAATGAATGTCGTTCTGGAGAGGCAAAGAAGGTGACTGGGAAGAAGAATATCAAATGCTTCAATTGTGATCAGATGGGTCATTACAAGAGCCAATGTAAGGATCCTGCTAAGGATGGAAAGGGAAAAGTATATGCATTGGAGCCAACTACCTCGAGACCCACGACAGGAGAAAAAGGGAAAGCAGTGTTGGGTGGTATGCTTGTGATTCTTGGTATAGCAGTTGGTGTTCTGTTTGATACTGGTGCATCACATTCTTTTATATCTCGTTGTTTGGTAGATAAGCTTAACCTAGAACCTTCATACCTAGTTACTTCCTTAAGGGTTGCAAATTCGATAGGAGGGTATGTAACACTTGGGATGAGATATGACCACCTAAAGTTTGACTTTTTGGGTCATACTTTTGTTTGCAGTTTACATGTGTTTGATTTTGTAGGATTCAAAATTATTTTGGGTATGGATTGGTTAAGTTAGTACGATGCTAGGCACCCAGACTGTAGGGAGCAGATTGTATATACCGTAGAAAAACCTAGCTGTGAGGTGATTGCTTTGTCAGGTGTTGTGGAGATAGAAGACGAGCTGAATCGATTTTTTGTAGTTAGAGAATTTGCGGATATTTTTGAACCCATAGTAGGATTACCACTGAAATGAGCCATTGAGTTTCAGATAGATTTGGTGCCCGGAGCAGAACCAGTAAGTAGACCGCCAAGTAGGATGACACCTACCAAAATGAGGGAGCTCAAGGTGTTGTTGGTGGATTTGGAAGGAAAGAATTTTATCAAACCTAGTAGTTCACATCGGGGAGCAACCGCATTGTTTGCTAAGAAGCCGGATGGATCTTTAAGGTTATGTATTGATTATCGTAAGTTGAATGAGAAAACGATAAAGAATCGATATACGTTGCCTAAGATAGACGATTTATTCGATTAGTTGAGTGGATCCAAGATATTTTCGTAGTTGGATTTAGCAACAGGTTTCCATCAGCTTAGAGTGGCAGAGGATAATATTCCTTTGATGGCATTTAGAACCGGATATGGATCGTACGAATGGTTAGTGATGCCGTTCGGACTGACTAATGCGCCAGCTTTCTTTGTAGATTTGATGAACCGGATTTTCCGAGAGCACCTGGATAGGTTCGTATTGGTTTTCATAGATGCTATTTTGGTGTACTCTAAGGATGAAAGAGAGCATGAAGTTCATCTTAGAGTAGTGCTTGAAACGCTGAGGCAACATCGGCTAAAGGCGAAGTTCTCAAAGTGTCATTTTTGGAAGAAGGAAGTGAAGTTTCTTGGCCATGTAGTTTTAGAGAATGGGTTATCAGTGGATCCAGCTAAGATCGAGGCCGTGAATAGTTGGAAGAGACCAAAAATGATGACTGAGATATGAAGTTTTCTGGGTTGGCTGGTTACTATCGGAGGTATATTAAGGATTTTTCGTGGATAGCGACACCAATGACTAAGCTTACTCGAAAGGATGTGAAGTTCGTTTGGACTGATAAGTGTAAGGAGGCATTCCAGAAGTTAAAACACTTATTGACTAATGCACCTATGTTGGTTGTTCCAGAGGGGAATTAGGATTTGGTGGTGTACATGGATGAATGTGGGATTAGGTTAGGAGTTGTGTTAATGCGGAGGAGTAGAGTAATTTCCTATGCTTCTCGACAGCTTAGATTGCATGAAGTCAGATACCCAACCCATGACTTGGAGTTAGCTGCGGTAATTTTTGCGCTGAAGGTGTGGAAACATTACCTTTTGGGAGAAAGATTTGAGTTGTATACGGATCATAAGTCGTTGAAGTATTTGTTCTCTCAGAAGGAGCTGAACATGAGACAGCAGAGGTGGTTAGAGTTCTTAGCTGCTTATGATTTCGGTATTGAGTACACACCGGGGAAAAGCAACAAGGTTGCAGATGCACTTAGTAGAAAACATTAGAATGTGGTGTTAGCAATGATAGCCGAGTGGAAAGATTTGGAAGAGTTAACGACTTGCAGAGTACAGTAAAGAACTAAAAGCAGTTCAAGTACAGAAACTGCTTTGTTATCATGTTTGGAAGTCCGACCAGTTATGATCGAAAAGGTTGCTTCTAAACAGCTAGAGGATCCAGTGTTGGCTGAACGGATCAGAAAGTTGAAAGATGGAACGGTGAGCAATGACTTAAAAGATTTTAGTCTTGACCAGAATGGGTGGTTGAGAAAGAAAGGAAGATTGTGTGTTCCGAATGTGGGAGACATTTAGAAGGAAGTTTTGGAGGAATGCCATCGTTTGAAGCTCACTATTCATCTGGAAGGAACTAAGATGTATCAAGACATAAAGAGAAGTTTCTTCTAGGAAGGTATGAAGAGGGATGTAGGCTTATGGGTGAAGCAATGTCTAAATTGACAACGGGTATCAGCCGAACATCAGAAGCCAAGTAGGTTACTTCAGCCTTTGGACGTTCCAGTGTGGAAGTGGGATTCTATTTCTATGGATTTCATTAACGGGTTGCCAAGGTCTAATAGAGAAAATGAAAGCATATGTGTCATTGTAGATAGGTTGACCAAGAGTGCCTATTTCATTCCAATTAAGTCAACCAGAACGGGACCTGTGTTAGCGAAGTTGCTTATGAAGAATGTGGTTAGACTGCATGGAATTCCTAGTAGTATAGTGAGTGATAGAGATTCTTTATTCACTAGCGAGTTCTGGAAGAGTCTACAGGATACCTTAAGTACCAAGCTCAAGATGAGTACCGCTTACCACCCATAGACTGATGGGTAAACGGAAAGAGTTAACAAAGTCTTGGAAGATTTGTTACGAGCTTGTGTGCTTGATTTTGGGGGATCATGGGAAGACCATCTACATCTAGTCGAATTTTTGTATAATAACAGTTATCAGGCTAGTATAGGGATGGCACCATTTGAAGCTTTGTATGGAAGGCCATGCAAATCTCCAGTTTATTGGTAGAGACCGGGATAGGTTGGTTCTTGATCCGGATTTGGTTGGAGAAGTTGTAGAAAAGGTTGAGTTAACTCGAGCAAGAATGAAGGAAGCTCAATCTAGGCACAAGAGTTATGTGGACAGAAGACGGAAAGACTTAGAGTTTTCTATTGGAGAACATGTTTTCATTAAGGTGTCGCCGATGAAGGGTGTGATTCGATTTGGGAAACCAGGGAAGTTGGCACCGAGGTTCGTTGGACCATTTCCTATTATTAAGAGGATCGGGAAACCTGCATATAGAGTAGAGTTACCGAGCAGTTTGGCAGGAGTCTACGATGTTTTCCATGTTTCTCATCTAAGGAAGTGTGTTCGAGATCCGGATACTACTATATCACCGACTGTGTTAGATGACTTAGTCGTAGAGCCGAATTTGACTATGTTAAAAGCCGGTTCACATAGTCGCAAGAGATGAGAAGAGGCTAAGAAACAAGACAGTCAGATTAGTTAAAGTCCAATGGAGTGAGGACGAGAGAGACTGTACTCGGAAGACTGAGAATAGGATGAGAGTTGCTTATCCTGATTTTTTTGATGGTATGTTATACCTTTGATTGTTTTGATGTGTACCTTATCGTAATTTCGAGGACGAAATTCTTTAAGGAGGGGAGTCTGTAACACCCTATATTTTTAGTAACATTATTGAGGATATTTAATTAGTTAAATAAAATAAAATAATGTAAGATGATTAATGGACTGAGATTTGTGATTAAATAAGGGGCAGCAGTGCCATGTTAAATAAGTGAACTAAAGAATAAAAAGAGAATAAAAGGTTAGGAAATATGCAAGGGCAAAATAGGAACAAGGCATATCCTTATACCCTAAACTCTTAACTCCTCAACACTCACGTTCACTTCATTTTTCACAAATAAAAAATACAAGCTAAGGCCGGTCACCATTAGCAAGCTCAAGAGAAGATAAAAGCTAGAACTTCAAGAGGGAGAATCAAATAACTTAATCAAGAACAAATCTCACATCTTTAATCAAAAAGCTAAGGTGAATAATGACTATATCTCAAGTTTTTAATGGATTTCGATTTTTAGTATGAAATCCGAATTATTTGCAAATGTTTTGCCATGTTTTGAATGATAAAATGTATATTTGTATGTTGCTGATGATTTATGCTAATTCACATAGATTTTGTGATATGTTTTGATACGAAACCCCTATTATATGACATCGAATTTCCTTGCGAATTTAAATTTAGATTAGAAATAATAATTTAGAAATTGGTTTCAATTTTCATAATTTTATGAATTAATGTGGATTTTATATGAATTTTCTAGTGAAGAAAATGCCAATTTGGGATTAAAATTAATTATGGCCAAATTATATTGGCTTAGGGTCTAAAACTATATATGTTAGAAAACATATTAAAAATGATTTTCTGGAATTTTTATAGAATTTTCCTAAGTGTTTTAATGGATATATAAAATTATTTAGGGTATGGGACTTAAATGTTTTATATATTTGTAAAAAGGAGAAGGGGTATTTTGTAAATAATCCAAATTGTTATTTCTAAAACTCATAGTACTTTTAGAAAAGAAAATTTTGCAACCAATCATAATTTTCCAAACAAGGCAGGTTAGGTACAAAGGACTAATTTAAAAAGTCAAATCAACATGCTTTTTCCCGTTTCAATGCTTTCGGCACCAGGCTTCCGACTCCTTACCTCCGCCTCCGACTCCATCGAAACCAATGCACATTGTATCAAATATCTGGTACATAGTGAATTGGATATAAGCGGAAGGTACTGGGTCGAAACCAAAGGTTTCGAGGGGATCGAAGCCTGCTTTTTTTAAATTGAAAATGCGCCTGCTTTTGCTTTCGAAGGAAGTGCTTTCGACTTGGTTAGCTTTTGGCTGAGTCAAATGTTTCAAAGGAAAGGTTTCGAATGGGTTGTGCCTTTTGTTTTAAATGAATGCTTTCGAAGGGGTCGAAACCCTTGACTGCCACTTTTTACCTTTCAACCCAGATTGGTTTCGAAAGGGTTACCTTGTTTTTAAAACCAAGCCGCTTCTCCAATGCTTTCGAAGGGATGGTTTCGACACCATCACTTCTTTACTTAGTAAATGCTTTCGAAAGTGATGCTTTCTACTTAAATGTTTTAATGAACCTTTTGCTCTATAAATGGTAGAATCCAAATGGTTTTGAAAGAGATAGTTTTAATGTTTTCGAAAGGTGTTTCTACATGTTATAAATTGAACCCAAATGCTTTCGAAAGGCTTGATGTTTTGATGCTTTTGAAAGGTTTTAGAGAAAGGTTTCTAAGGGATGGTTCCCCAATGGTTTTGAAAGGTCTAAAAGGAAAGGTTTTTCAATGGTTTCGAAAGGCAATGCTTAAGTGTTTTAAAGATAGGATGTCTAAGGTTTTAAAGCTTTCGAATGAGATGTTTTCAATGCTTTCAAAAGGATAAATATGAATGGTTTCGAAAGGTATGATTTCGAAAGGTATGTTTTGGCCTTCGGCCTAAGGTTTTACTTATATTGAAAGGGATACTTTCAGAGGTTTCGAAAGGGGTACTTTCAAAAGTTTAAACGTTTTCATCAACAAGGTTTTATGTAAAGAATAAGTAACACGTCAAGGTGATTTGAGTAAAGCAAAGAGTATATATAAATAATTTCCTTGTTTAAAGAATGATTTAAAGGTTTAAATCAATTTGAAAGAAAAGGTTTTCAAGGAAAAAATTTATGGGTAGATAACCCTAAGTAAAATGACTCAGATATTAGAATACCAGATGAGACTGGTATGGGGTCACGCCCTATACTTTAGCTTGTAGCCCCTAGCTAAATTAAGTCCAAAATTCCAGTGTGTAGGGCTTTGTCACAGGTGAGACTAAAATTATGTTACGCACAGAAAGGAATCTAAAAAGGAAAGACAGGTTATTGGTGAGCCCGCAAAACCATTAGGATCAGTTAGACCTGGAGAAGTAAGTAAGGACAGACCGTCCAGAAGAGGAGTATTTAACAGATGTTAGATTTTTATGTTTTTTTTTCTGGTAGGCCCGAGTCAGCCAAGGGTTAGTAGTTAGCCAAAAAAACTACAGTGAATGGACAGTTAGTCCATTTGATAACGGATATGTACAAATACATGATATTTCTTTACATGTTTAACTAGTTTTGGGTTACAGGATTATAATTTGCAAAAGATATGTTTTAAAATGATATTAGTGAAGGGAAACCCATTCCGCTTAGTGGCGTGGTCTCACATAATATCAAATAACCGAGATGTATAGTATTATTCACACCAGCTTTATGTCTGACTCGAAGTTTATGTTTTTCCCTTAAACTCTCAAGTTCTCAAAAATTAATTTGAGTAGGCCGAGGGTTGAGGTTTACAGGTTTTAGTAGGTTGGCAAATAAAGCTTCCGGAGACGAGCATGTGGCTGATGGATAGTTAATTAGGAGTTGTTATATTTTGGATTGATTCCGCTGTATTGTATATATAGTACTCTGATCAACCAAGGAGGCATCGTCATATGTCGCTCTTGGCGTATTTTTGTAATAACTATATTTTATCTGAACCTGGGAAAGCGATGAGATTATGTAATTTGAACATGGAACATGTTTTGGAAGTATAATAAAAAATATTGTTTTTTTTAAATTTGTGATTTTGTTTCATGTTCATGTGCTTCTGATATTATGGATACCATTAAAATTACCGTGTTTGGTCACCGAAAGTTAATACTATGGATGACAGCAGCATTTGTAGCGCTTAGCTTCGGGCCTCCAAATGGGGGATGTTACACTAGCGGACCATCTTGGAATGCTAACATTTCCCTTCAGGCAATCAATGCAATGATATCACTCATCCATACAAGTTGTTCAACAATTACTATCTTCCATTTTGGAATCACCCTCAGGAAGAATAATATAGCTCCATAGCATACTTCATAACGATCCATCGCGAATGTTCTTAGTTTGGAGTGGTTCGGACAAATCATACTTATCTGAAACCGGTGTCTCCAAACTAAGTGGGAATTCTCGACTAACTCAATTCCATTTCTTTGGAAGTATGCAACAAGTATTCGAGTCCTCACCGGGAAACTCGAATATACACAACATACTTCCAGAGTTAAAACACATCCAGTTATAAATAGTGGATTATCCGCTAGTTAGGGTAATTATACAGAGTTTCCACATGGATAACCATATACTTAATCTAAACATGACCCATTAATAGAATTAACCCTCCCATATCTATCGCGCTTTCGATATTTCAACCTTACTCTATCCCTTGCCTAGAAATAAATTCTAGATCTAACAGATAGAGGATCGGCCTACTCATTGGCTTTTAGTGTTAACTATGGGATGACTTACTTCCCATAAACATGTCACTACATTAGCATTCGTTTCATATTTGTTTGAGGTTACTTAAGGGTAATCGATAAAGAAATCCCTTTATTTAAAACATTTTCGAAAAAGAAAAACATTTTTTAATAAAACCGATATTTTAGAAACAAAGCGGTTTAATATTATTATTTATTAATTAAATAATAAATTAAACTCTTATTAAATAATAATTAAATCTTAATTATGTCCTAATTAAAATCTTAATTAAATTTAACTTAATCGGTCATTAATTATGATTAAACCCTCTTTTAAATAAATTAATTATTAATAAATCTTAGATAAATAATTATATAATAATTAATCCCTAATTAATAATTAAATAATAATTAACTTTTAATTATTTAACTAATTATAATTAACTTACTTAATTAACACTTAAGTACAATTATCTTGGTTAATTAATGATTAAATACTAATTACCTTACTTAAATAATTAATAATCATTATTAAGTAAATAATTAATTAAATAATTAAATATTTTTTATACTTAAAATATGTTTGAAAATATTTTCCAAAAAGATTCCTGGGTGAAAACACTTTTAGATTTAAAAAACAATTCATTTTCATGAATTGCACTTATAGCGACTATCGATATACGACCTGTAATTTTCAAAACTTGAAATTTTGTTCTCTAAATCTTGAAAAACTTTAACTCTTGGAAACTTTACCACTTTGTAACATAACGGCATGTTTTGGAACTAAACAAGTTTAACTTAAAAATATTTTTAAATTTAAAACCCAAGTTCAAAGCATTTACACAAAGGGTTACATGTCGCTTAAACGAGCAACAGTGCTAACTATCTTAGCATACATCATGTATATAAGACCATAATATTCATATTCACATCACAACCATTAACATAACCCAAGATCTCAACTTTTTAACTAATATAAACATTAGACTTCATTTCAAGTCTAATTCCAAATCATGGCACATAAACACATATACATCATATCCAAACATCACTATAATCCAAGTACTTATACATTCATACAAACCAATAATTATTTCACCCAAACACACAACATATTTACAACAAGTTAAGTAATAATATATGTTTTAAAATCTTAGCAAAAAGGTGAGAACTTTATTTATTAAACGTGGACTTAATCAAGTTAACTTTTACTACATTTCCGAATATGATCCAGGCCTTCACTTTAGCTTAGGAAAATGGAGCCTTTGGTGGCTTATGGATGCAAAATGATTCGGCCTTGGTGGTATTAGTGTTCGGCCAATAAGGTGGAGGGGGTGTATGGACTTGTTTTGCGGAGGAAAAGTGTAGAAATGGAAAGAGGTGAGTTTAGGCAAGGTTTTAGAAAATTTTAAAGTGAATGACAACTAGATTTCTTAACTTAATAACTTAGGAATTTCTTTTTGGAGGCCATGAAAAAGGGCAGGAAGACATGAAGAAAATTTTACAAAGTATGAATGAAAATGAGAAAAGTATTATGAAATTAGTTTTATATGAATTGCATAAACCAAATTACCATATTACCCTAAGGTACTTAACCTCCACTAGATTTTTGCCACTTCATTTTTCTTATCCCCTTCCCTCCTCCTCACGTGAAAGGCATGTCCCTCCCCTTTCATTTCAAAGCCAACATGTTTTAGTTACCCAGTGTACTTTGTGTGTGTGAAAGGATGACATTTTGTGACTTATTTTTAAATATATATTTTATTAAACTTATTTAACTTTCATAAGATGTCATATCATATTTAAATAACTTATATAAACATATACATATATTAAAATGTATTCTAACATATATATATGTATGTATATGTGTGTGTGTGTGTGTATACGTTACAAAAATGTGCACAACATTTTTCGACAACTTTTAGACATCGAAAAGTCGAAAATTCGATAAACGATTTTGGGTCACATTTTCTATTTTTCTTTGAACTCATAATTTTTGTAAAAAAATTTTGAAAGCTATTTCAACATCATTAGTTATTATTTATAAGTGTTTTATTTTGAGTTATGAAATTAATTAATTAATTATTACAAATATATTTAAATATTCATATTTAACGTGATTAAAATTTGGGTCGTTACATGTAACATCGCTCTGTATTGTTAAATCTTGCCTTTTTTGAGTTTTGATGAGACAACTATATATCTCTATAAATTTGTACAAGTTTATCTATGTAGGATATTTCAATAAAGAAAACGGACCAGCTGTTGTGCTCAAGCAAAGAAGAATGACTATCAAGAAAATCGTTGTATTAGTAAATCTAGAAAACTTGTATAATATCCTTTGACGGTATATACACTACTATTATTTTATTAATTTAAAATAGTTTTTTAACTCAAAATACTAAACTAAGAATATTTTTGAACATAATCAGGAGTCAGGGGTCTGAGTAACTACACAAACATCTGATTAAATCAAATGTGGCCTAAATACTCTCGGGATAATAATCTATAAAATAACAGATGTCTAGTTTATTTTACCAGACGGCTGAATAATGAATTTTTTTAACCTATTCAGACGTTTCAGGCACGAAAGACAAACGTCAGAATAAATCAAATTTGCTTTAGAATCTTTCGGGAAAGAACACTGTAAAATATCAGACGTCTGGTTTATTTTCCCAAACGTCTGAATAATAAAAAGTTTGATTTTAAAACCCATTTAGACGTCCGAGACATTAAATCCAAACGTTTGGTCTAATGTTAAACTGGTTTTTAAACAAGATGTCTGGGATTAGAGCAGACGTCTGAACTAGGCTAGAAACAAACGCATTCCTTATGGAACATATTCATACGTTTGAGCCTACTTATTCAAACGCCTAGGTAATCTTAAGATTGTTTACACACACACACACAGATATATATATATATAATATATAAGCCAGACGTTTGAATTGGACAAGTAAAACGTCTGATAAACCTGGAAATGACTATATTTTTGAACATACATTTATTTTCTGAAAGGTTATAACTTTTGATTAGAGATGCAACTCTCTAAATAATTGTAATTTTTTAGAACTAATTTTAAATAATATAAATATAGACCACACTCACTCTTTTGATTTCATTTCTCTTACTCTCTAAATCTCCGAGTCTCACATACTCTTTGTGAAATTAAAAGTTCTCACAATTATTTCATGCTTTCTTAATCTCTGCACGTTCAATTTACTCAAACTTAACTTATCTGTGTTGTGAAGAACGCCTTGAAGAAAATAAGTAAAGCCTTTGCTTTAGAATTGTGTGAAGTCCTGTTCGGCTGCTCATACAATTGTAAACACGTTCCTCTAGGTGAAGTGAGGTTATTGCTAGTGAAATTCCAAAGTGGAGCAGGAGGTTTGTGTTAGAGATCCCTGCATAGGTGAATGAAGATATAGCCCACATCGTCAAAAACAAAGAAGTTTTTCATGTTTATATACTCCTTTATTAGCCCTTAGGGTCAGGTAATTTTGTGCGAAGGGTAGGACCTATACGGCTATGGTTTAAACACACATGCGTGCGCGGTGCTCGTTTGTTCGACCGACCGGCCGTGTTCGGGTCTGGGTCTAATGTGTTACTATCTTTTTGCTAGAAAAATAAACCTGTTTTGAACAGTAGTTTTTTCAAATATACGCAAACAATGATGAATAGACACTAACAGATGCGACTGTTGGCTCAAAATAGAAACGATTATTAGGCGTTGCAAATGACAAACGAACAGAAACGACTATTAGGCGTTGCAAATGACGGATGAACAGAAACGATTGTTGGGCATTGCAAATGACGGATAAATAGAAACGACCATTGAACGTTGGAAATTGCCGACTAACATAAATGATTGTTGGGCATTGCAAATGACCGACGAATAGAAACGACTGTTGGGTGTTGCAGATGACTCTTTGATTCAACATAATCGATACAACCTTCTGAGCGGACGCAACCATTGAAGACTATAAAAGGAGACGAATACCAATCACATTTCTTATTCCATTTTCTTCATCTTCTTCTTCATCTTCATTCCGTTCTCAAATGAAATCATTATCAAATCACAGAGTAGACATACTCATCATAATCTCGTGTAGATTATTCTATGGTATCTTGGAAAACTTTGCAAATAATTTTTTAAGGAGATTGCTAAGGCAAGCTATAGAATTCCTTACTATTTTATATCAGTATCTTATTTTTATGCATTTGTGTGCATTTTCGTACAGTTCTTACGCTTTGTTTTAGCTGTTACTTACTGCTTTGGTAATACGACCATCTACAACCAGTATGAAAACTCTAGTGTGATAGTATCTTTACTTTACTTACTTACTCTACATACTTGAGTTAGTTCTTTTAAGATATAATTATTCATATCACTTAGATCCT
This sequence comes from Allium fistulosum, assembly GCA_030737815.1. Taxonomy (NCBI): domain Eukaryota; kingdom Viridiplantae; phylum Streptophyta; class Magnoliopsida; order Asparagales; family Amaryllidaceae; genus Allium; species Allium fistulosum. Next base: position 161,694,790 of record CM060905.1, read on the forward strand.
AGAGAATTACATTTGGTATTGGAGCTTGGTCTCACTAAACTATAATGAAGTTAGTGATAATTGAAAAGTAATATGGATAACACAATTGCCACTTTTTTTGAAGGTCAATCTACCACACAACCACCACTATTCACTAGCTCAAATTATGCGGTCAACTTGGATGAGAATATATATGTGTGTGTGTGTGTATGCGCGCGCTTGCGCGCGTGCAAGCAAATGGGTATAAAATATGAAATACAACACAAGTAGAATATACTATACCTACCATTGATTATGACACATGGACTAACATACAAAAAGCAGATGCTACTAATAATGTAAAAACTATGAACATATTATATTGCTCTTTAGACAAAAATAAATTTAATAGAACTGGTGTTTGCAAAACTTCTTATGAAATATAACATACTTTACAAATCACACATGAAGGTACTAATAAAATTAAACAATGTAAAACTTTAATGCTAAAGAATCAATTTCAAAAATTTAGAATGAGACCGAGTGAAACTATTGTTGACATGTATTAAAGACTTCAAAATATCACTCATGCTCTAAGAGTTTTAGGAGAATTTTTTTTATGAATTTGATGTAGTATCAATTTTTTTAACTCTTTGACGGCTGAGTGGGAATGGAAAGTATCGGTCATTGAAGAGGCCAATGATCTTTCGACCCTCAAGACGGAAGAGTTAATTGGTAATCTCACGTCCTATAAAGTTAACTTGCAGGCCAAAAGAACTCAAACTCAGGAACAAAAAGACTTGCTTTCCAAGCGGAAAATGATTCGAACATTGAAGAAGATGATTTGTGTTTCTTTCCAAAAGTTTTAAAGGTTTTTGAAATATGGTAAAAACAAGCGTTTTGGCAAAAGCAACAACTCATCCTTTCTAAAATGTTACGAATGCAACAAAACCGACCACATCAAAAATGTTTGTCCAAATCTATAAAAAGAGAAGCAAAGTTTTAGAAGAAAGAATGACAAAGAGTTCAAAAGGAAAAAAAGCAAGCTTTTTAAGTAACGAGGGATGATTCAGACTCATCATCTTCATTAGATAGTGAGAGCGATTCGGAGAAAGCCAATATATGCTTCATGGCCACCGACAAAGATGTTACTTTTGAAATTCCTTAGAACTTACTTGAGATAAATTTAGAATTACTTAAAAAATTAAAATCTCATAAGCAAATTAATAAAGAAATTATTGAAAAGTTAAACAGAGCTAAATTTGAAATTGGAATGCTTAAGGATGAAAAAAATTATTTTAGAAGAACTCCAAAAATCGTAAGACTCTTGGGCAAATGTGACTTCTCAAATCACTACTTTGAATAAAGAACTTAAAATTTATAAAGATGAGAATATCAAATTAGCTAAAAAAATTGTGATTTGGGTTATATAATTGATTCTCCTAAGTGAGATTAAGGATCTTAAAAATAATTTTGAAAACTTTTTGAAAATGTTTCTAATTTTAATAAAGGTGGAGAAAATCTGTCTAAAATTAGAAATATTTCAAAATATCTTAATATAAAAGAGGTGTAGGATTTGCTAGTAAAAAAAATCTTGTCCAATAAAATATAGCTTTTTATATACAAAATTTTGAAAATGCAAGAATTTTAGTCATGAAAAACCCATATCTAAAACTAATGTAAAAACAATAAAATATGAGTACCAAAAACTAACATAAAATTTGATTAGAAATAAATATATATCTAATTTCTTGAAAAAAAAATTCATAATAATGAAAATTTTATTTTTAAGGGAATACCAAACTCTTATGGATATGGTTTTCTAAGATCTAACACTTAGGACCCTAACATAGAAAGTCAGTACCAATTCAAACTCTTATTTTTTGTACCTACCCGACAGGAAAGAGGAGAGATGGATTCTTGATATCTGATGTTTAAACATATGATGGGAATCAAGATATGCTTACAAATGTCAAATATATAGATTGAGGCACTGTCATATTAAAAGATAAATCTAAATATTATGTCATCGATGTGGAGGACGTCAATAATAATGGTATATTAACTCACCACTTATAACAAATGCTGTACTTGTAGAAAATTAAAAACATAATTTATTTAGTATAAGCCAATAATGAGACAAAAGTTTCACAACATCTTTTGAAAAAGATAAATGTAATATTTTTTATCAAAGTAAAAAAATCTAATTTTTGAAGGTATTAAAAAAAGAAATATTTATGTTTTAAACATGAAAATTAATTATAATAATGGTATGTGCCTTATAGCCAATGATCATGATCCATGACTATATCACAAAAGATTTTATCGCATAAATTTCAGATATATAAACAAGTTCTCCAAAAATGATTTAGTAAAAGGTTTACCCAAAATGAGTTTCAAAGTAAATAATTTCTGTAATGCATACCAACTAGGAAAATTAACAATATCCTCTTTGAAATCTAAGAAAAGTATTTATACTCTTCAACCTCTAGAATTACTTCACTTAGTCTTTTTGGACTAGCCCAAATTACATCTCCTAAACATAATAAATATATGTTTGTCATAGTGGATGATTTTCCAAGATATACATGGACTATATCTTTAAAACATAAAAGTGATACTTTTGATGTTTTTAATTTTTTTGCAAAAAGAATTCATAATCTGAAAAACTTAAAAGTTAAGAATGTTAGAAGTAATCATGGTGGTGAATTAGATAATAATTTATTTAATGACTTTTGCAACTAGAAAGGTACAAGTCATAACGTTTTCTTTCCTAGAATACCTCAACAAAATAGTGTTGTAGAATGGACAAATCGAACCTTACAAGAATGCGCAAGAACATTGTTAAGTAGTAGCCAATTACTAAAGAATTTTTGAATCAAAGTTTCGGCTACTGCTCACTATGTTCTAAATCGCGTTTCTATAAGACCATAAATGAAACACACACCCTATGAATTATGTAATGGAAGAAAACCAAATATTTCATATAGTAGAATTTTTGGTTTTAAATGCTTTATACTTAATACAAAAGATAATTTAGGAAAATTCAATCTAAAAGTCGATGAAGGAATATTTGTCGGTTATTGGGAAAGAAGTAAAGCATATAAAATCTTTAACAAAAAAGTTAATACTATAGAAGAAACTTTGCACGTATATTTTGATGAAATTTCAAAATGAACATTGATGAAGATGAAAATATTTTAATAAATCAAACGCTAATCGTTGAAAATCTCCATCGGAATGAAAATGATGATGATACTTCAAAATCATCACAACGTATTTTAAAATATCATCCACTATACAATGTAATTGGTAAAGTATACACTAGAGTTGGAACTCGAAATAAATTAAATCAAATTACGTTGCATTTATTTCAAACAATAGACCAAAAAATATTAAAGAAGCTTCAAAAGATAATTTTTGAATTTTAGTAATGCAAACCAATTTGAACAGAATGACTTTGGGAGTTGGTTCCAAAACCAATCGATCAAACTGTAATTGGTATAAAATGGGTTTTCGAAAACAAAGTAGATGAAAATAGTAATATAATAAGGAAAAAAGCAAGACTAATAGCTTTGGGGTATAACCAAGAAGAAGGTATCGACTATGAAGAGACTTTTACTTCTGTTGCTAGATTAGAAACTATTAGAATTTTACTTGCTTTTCCATGTCATCATAATTTTAAACTTTTCAAGTGGATGTTAAAGGCGCTTTTATAAATGGATTTATAAAAGAAAATGTTTTTGTTGAACGGTCATCTTTATTCGAAAGCAAAAAATTTCGTAACCGTTTTTATCAAACTAAAAAAATCTAATTTTTGAAGGTATGAGAAAACAAAATATTTGTGTTCTAAACATGAAAATTAATTATATTAATGATATGTGCCTTCTAGCCAATGATCAAGCTCCATGGCTATGACACAAAAGATTTTTTCACATAAATTTTAAATATATAAACAAGCTCTCTAAAAATGATTTAGTAAAAGGTTTACCCAAAATAAGTTCCAAAGTAAATAATTTATGTAATGCATACCAGCTAGAATAATTAACAAAGTCCTCTTTCAAATCTAAGAAAATTATTTCTACTCTTCAACCTCTAGAATTACTTCACTTAGATCTTTATGGACTAACCCGAGTTACGTCTCTTAATCATAATAAATATGTGTTTTTCATAGTAGACGATTTTTCAAGATATACATGGACTTTAATTTTGAAATATAAAAGTGATATTTTTGATGTTTTTAAATTTTTGCAAAAAGAATTCAAAATCTGGAAAGCTTAAAAGTTAAGAATATTAGAAGTAATCATAGTGGTGAATTTGATAATGATTTATTTAATGACTTTTGCAACAAAAAAGTATAACTAATAACTTTTTCTTTCCTAGAACACCTCAACAAAATGGTGTTTTAGAATGGATAAATCGAACCTTACAAGAATGCATAAGAACATTGTTAAGTAGTAGCCAATTACCAAAAAAATTTAGGGCTGAAGTTGTGGCTACTGCATGCTATGTTCTAATCCGCGTTTCTATAAAGCCATTAACGAAACACACACCTTATGAATTATTTAACGAAAGAAAACCAAATGTCCATAATTTAGAATTTGTTGGTTTTAAATGCTTTATATTTTATACAAAAGATAATTTATTGAAATTTAATCCGAAAAACAATGAAGGAATATTTGTCAGATATTGGGAAAGAAGTAAAACATATATAATCTTTAACAAAAAAATATAATACTATAGAAGAAACTTTGCACGTATCTTTTGATGAAAATTTCAAAATGAACGTTGACGAAGATGAAAATATTTCAACAAATACAATCTTTGAAAATCTCCCTCAAAATGAAAATGTTGATAATACTTCAAAATCACCACCACGCACTTAAAAAGATCATCCGCTAGATAATGTAATTGGTGAAGTAAACACTGGAGTTAAAACTCGAAATCAATTAAATCAAATGAGATATGTCATATTTATTTCAAATATAGAATCAAAAAGTAGTAAAGAAGCTTCAAATGATGATTTTGGATTTTAGCAATGTAAGAAGAATTAAACCAATTTGAACAGAATGACGTTTGGGGACTGATTCCAAGACAAACCGATCAAACCATAATTTGTATGAATGGGTTTTTTAAAAAACAAACTAGATGAAAATGTTGATATAATAAGGAATAAAACAAGGCTAGTAGCTCCGGGGTATAACCAAGGAGAAGGTAACGACTATGAAGAGACTTTTACCCCTGTTGCCAGATTGGAAGCTAATAGAATCTTACTTGCTTTTGCATGTTATCATAATTTTAAACTTTTTCAAATGGATGTTAAAGCTGCTTTTATAAATCGATTTATAAAACAAAATGTTTTTGTTGAACAACCATTTTTATTTGAACAAGAAAATTTTCTTAACCGTTTTTGATCAAAGTAAAAATCTAATTTTTAAAGGTATTAGAAAAAGAAAAATTTATGTTTTAAACATGAAAATTAATTATAATAATGATATGTGCTTTCTAACCATGATCATGATCCTTAGCTATGGCATAAAATATTTTGTGTCATAAATTTTAAATATATAAACAAGCTCTCTAAATATGATTTAGTCAAAGGTTTACCAAAAATAAATTTCAAAGTTAATAATTTATGTAATGCATGCGAACTAAGAAATTAACAAAATCCTCTTTCAAATCTAAAAAAATTAATTTTTCTCTTCAACCTCCAGAATTACATTACTTATATCTTTTTGGACCAACCCAATCTTAGTCATAATAAATATGCGTTTGTCATAGTGGACGATTTTCCAAGATATATATGGACTTTATTTTTAAAACATAAAATGATACTTTTGATGTCTTTAAATTTTTTGCAAAAAGAATTCAAAATCTGAAAAACTTAGGCTGTGTTTGGTTTGCTGCTTTTAGTTTTGAGTTTTCGTCCATACAAAAATGCATAAGATGCATGTATATTGTCGAAAACTACCAATTTAGAAAATGAAATTAACATACAAAATAGAAAACAACTTTTTTATTTTTCGTGTTTTGAAAAATAATAGAAGTACGAGAAACAATTCATTCTTCCATCGTCCTTCCATCCCCTCATCGTCCCTCCATTTTCCTTCCATCACCTACGTCATCACTTCACTCCTCTCATGTTTGAGATACATATTTAAAAACAGAAAACACAAAATTCGTACCTTGAAAATTAAGAATATTAGAAATAACAATGGCGGTGAATTTTATAATAATTTATTTAATGACTTTTGCAATAAGAAAGGTACAAGTCATAACTTTCCTCTTCCTAGAACACATCAATAAAATGGTGTTATAGAATGGACAAATCGTGTAACAACCCAGAATTTTATCACATAGATTTATGAATATTTAATTTATTTTAAATATTCAATTAATGGTTTTAATAATTAAAATAACCTCATTTAATTAGTAACTAATGATGGTGAAATAGTTTTCAAAATGTATTTACAAAAATATCTAGTTTGGAGAAAAATAAAAAATATGATTGAAAATCGTTTTTTGAATTCTCGGCTTTTCGTCGTCTAAAAGTTGCCAGAAATATTGTGCACATTTTAGTAAATATATACACATACTTACAATAATAACATAAGTATGGTTAGTAATAATATATGGTAAAATATATTTACTTAAGTAAATATAAAGAGAGATGTGACTTTTTTTTTCAAATTTTAAAAATAAAAATAAAAGAATGTAGTATCATATTATCACATAACATCAAAGTACAAGGTAGGGATTTACACGTTGGACAAAGAGGGGGTTCTTGATTCCATGCGTGTGCAACAAGGCTAGGAAGGATGGTGATGATGTGGCAAAGAATAAGTGGAGGGTATGTATTAAACGGGTATTTAGTAATTTGTTTATTTCACTTTTTTAAAAACAATTTCCAAAATTTCTCTCTCATTTTTCATTTAATTCCTTATTTTCAAAAACTTCATCTCTTTTTTTCTACGTTCTAAAAACTCTTTAATGGTCCATGTTTTTTTTTTCAAAGTTTTAAAATCATTCTGTTTTCCACTTTTGATTCTTAAAAACTTGTTTAAAACCGTTACTCTTCTTTTATGCACCTTCCTCCTTCAAAAGCAAGCCCATACCACCCTCTACACCCCTAGGCCGAGCCCCACACACTTTATGGTCGAACAATATTTCACTTCATATGGTCATAAATCAAGTCTTTTGCAAAGGAAAATCAAAGATCTAAGGCCGATCCAAGTTGTAGTGGTAGTTCTAGTTGATTTGGTTAAGTTTTGGTGAGTAATGCTCACATTTTTAAACAAGTTTGAAATTTCATGTTATTGCTAATAATTATGTTGACCTTGGTTGAAAATTATTGTGTTTGGTGCTTTATATATGTCAGATTATATATATTGTTTGGTTGTGAACTTGGAAATATAGTTTGGATGTTAAGTGATGATTGAAAGTAGTGATTTTTACTATGTATAATGTTATGGCATGTGATAAATGAATGAGCTTATGTTATAAATGTGTATGCTAAAGAAAGTTAGCACTTGAACTTGTAGATGTATGACGTCGAGATCCCTTGATTACTTATTTTATTTTTCTAGAAAAGTTTTACAAGTTTTCAAAATTTACTTTTTAGTTTTTCAATAACTTTATACTAAGTTTATAAAGAAATTTAAAAGTAAAAAGGTAGATTTTCTAGGTGCATTTGATATATAAAACTAGTTTTAAAGTTATGGTATCCACAGCGATAGTCGCTATAGATGCAGTTCGTAAAAACAAACACTTTTTGCAAACTAAAAGTATTTTTTCAAACATATTTTAAGTATTAAAAGGTAATTTTTAATTACGAGTGTCACGGCACGCGCTTCGCATGTGACAATAGCACATGCTTCGCTAGTAAATTTGTTGAGGGGGATTTTTTATCGTCCTTTGTTGATTCTGGACATGTACACTATTTTTCATTGAAGATGCTTTTGGAGATATATCATCTTTTTTAGTCGACCTTTGCTTATCAGAGTGTGTAGTATCCATTGGTTGGCTGATAAATTGCGTTGTATGCTTAAATTAATTTTTAATATATAGAGTAAAGTAATAATAATGCAATGATTGACATGTACTTTTGAACATTTTTTATAAGAAGCACAATCTTTATGCATATTTAAAAATAAAAATCAACATGAAAAAAGAATAAATTTTCATCGATCAGTTGATTTTATGTCTATAAATAACATGTAATCATGATATTATTTTGAGAATACACAAAGCAATGCATTTAAATAAACAGAACAAACATAGTCTAAAAAGTGCAAATTACCTTTCTAATACAAAACAGAAGTGTAGAAGTTGCAATCACAGAAATGATTTTTTTCCCGTAGAATAAGATTGAAATATATTTAAAAATAAAAAATAACATGAAAAAGAATAAATTTTCATCGATTAGTTGATTTTATGTTCGAAAATAACATATTATCATGATAATATTTTGAAAATGCGCAGAGCAATGCACTTAAATAAATAATACAAACAAATTTTAAAAAGCGCAAATTACCTTTTTAATATAAAACAGAAGTGTAGAAGTTATAGTCCTAGAAATGATTTTTTTTCCTGTAGAATAAGATTGAAATATAAAAGTGCAAGATAGGGCTATAGTGTAAAGCACAGTTTCAGTGGTATAATTACACTAGCCTCAAGCTGTGATATTGGAGATTAACGAAGGCGAGCAACTCAATGTAACGTGTCCAAAAGGATACAGTAATGGTGAGAAATCTGAATAGAGATGACAGAAGAGAGAAGTGGAAAAGGAATAGGGGTGAACAGAGATGTGAATATAGATGGATAGAGTGAGTGGCATTCATAGGATTTGGTAGATATTTCTAGAATGCTATATTTGTGTTATGAAGTTTGAATATTTCTATTTTGTGCCTAAATTGATATAATAACGGCATTATTGAATTAATTGAAATTAATTCCACTCTCCAACATTTTATTCCTCTTCCTTTAGATCTATTTTTGCACTCATTAAGTTTTTCATACGTATACATTTTGATATTTGTATCATTTAATCACAATTTAATGCATAACCTTGAAATTCATACATCTCCAGATATGTTATATAATATGTCAAGATATATTCATTTGTTTAAATTAAGTAATCAAAATCAGAAAACTAAATTATTGCCAACATTGTAAAACCATTTTTGTTTTGATATTTGTATCATTTATTTACAGTTTACTTCATAAGCTTGAAATTCATAAATCTATAGATATGGTATGCAATAAATCAAGATATATTCATTTGTTTAAATTAATTATACATTAGCATATATTTTAGGGATGTGTCCCTTATTTTCACTATATTTTTTCCATGTCCCATATAAAGGGCAATTTTGGAAGTTCGCGGTCGGGCCAAAAGTTTGCGCTTCCAAGCCAACTATTAATAAAGATTAATTATTGATTAAGGTTTTAGTTATTATTTCATTAATTAATTTATTAAGGAAGTAATGATTATTTAAATTAGTTAATTAAGTAAAGGTAATTAGTACTGAATTATTAATTAAGTAAGATAATTATAATTAGTAAATTAAGTAAGGGTTAATTAATTATTAATTAACAAAAGGTTAATTATTTAATTAATTATGATTTAAATAAGGTTTAATTATTAATTAACTACTAGTTAATCAAGATTTAATTATTAATTAATTATTATTCAAACATGGTTAATTATTAATTAATTATTAATTAAGTCAAATTTTAATTAAGATTTAATTATTTTTAAATAAAGGTTTTATTTTAAATTATTTTATTTCCAAGGATCGGTTTGTTTAAAAAGCAGCTTTCTTTTTCGAAGAACGGTTAAAATACAAGGGATTCTATTTGTCTGTGCCATTAAGTAACCAAAGAAATTGAATAAATTATTGATGACATCTGTTTAGCAGAATAAATCCCTGATCTGCTATAATTTAAATTGAATAGATTATTGATGACATCTGTTTAGTAGAATAAATCCCTGTTTTGCTATTATATTAATTTGGACATTTATTCATATGCTAGTTAATTAATATTGGGAAAAGTGATATGTAGCCATTGATGATTAATTATGGATTTGATTTACATACATGTTGCCTATGTAAATACCAGTTATGTGATTTGAAAAGTTAAATTGAATTAAATGGTAACTTGATTTAGTACCATTGTAGTCGCTAAGCCTCTTTTCAAATTTATAAAGTTATGGATTTAAAGTAACTTCAATTGTATAACAATTTGAGGTTAAGTGTTTATAAATGATGTTTTAAAGTAAGTTATTTAATTATTTTAATAAATATGTTTAAAGTTATTTAATTATATTATTAATGATGTTTTAAGTTATTTAATTATATTATTAATGTGTTGGTTAACTGGTTTAGTTTTGTTTAAAGTTAATTAATTATTTAATTAATGACATGTTTAAAGTTAATTACTTATCTTATCAATGTTGTTTTAAAGTTAATTATTTATCTATTTTTGATGTTTAAAAGTAATTAATTAATTGAATAAAGTTGTTTATAAATGATGAATTGTTTTATAAAAAGGATTATACTTAGTAAAAAGAATTTATTTATGAAGACTTACAAATGTTATCCTGTAAAGGAGATTTTACACGATATTTGGTAAAGGAGTTTATAAATCATTTTAGATATTTGTAAAAGAAATTTTATAAATATATTTGGAGATTTATAAAAGGATTTATAGATATGAAATGAGCTTATAAAAAGAGAATTTTATAAAGGAATAAGGTTTGATTTTGATAATTAATCCTTCTTAGTTATGGTGGTATGAAAACATTCTTTCCATACTTAACACCAAAGAATATGTGGTTTGGTTTTTAGTGAGAAATATTTTAAATAATATTTGTTTAGCCCATTTAAATATGATTTTGGAAAGAAGGAATCCCCTTTAAGTTTTGTTAATATACTTATACCGTTGAGATAAGTATATGAGTATTTTCTAAGTATTGAAAATATAATGGTTTGTAATATAATTAGACCAGTGAGATAAGTATATAAATGTTTTATAATCATTGAAAGAAATATAAGGGGTTTATGTACATATATTTTTTGTGAAGGTATTTTGAATAAAATAACTAAAAGAGGTTTTAATAATTGAAAGATTTATTTATAGAGGCTTAGTGGATCCCATATGGGATTAAATCTATGACTGATTGCTTGTAATTTGATAGTTAAACAATCGACTATCGAATCTTGGTCCAAAATATAATTTTGGAAATATATAGGAGAAATACGAGGGTTATATGGCACAGTCATCTTCGAGGATGTTAACTATGCATATAAATCTTGTTTTATTCTCCTCGGACAAATGATAAGAAAATCCGTCCACTTAAACGGTTAGGAGGGGATCTCCGCCCTTATGATTGTTTGATTATTTACGAAAGAGCCGGGATTGAGTTTACCAAAGACTATCGAATGTTGATTCGAATAGATCGAGAAGTATGAATTATCTGAAAACCACTTCGAACCAACTCAAGCGTCGTATTAAAGACATCATGAAGATCATGGGATCAATGATGGAGCTTGTAACAACCCGCATATTTATCGATTTTATATTTAAATATTTTATTTAAATATTTAATCATAAGTCGGATCTTAGTCTGAAAAGCTACTTTTTGCATACAGTCAAATTAGGACTCGAGACCACCCCCATTGAGTTCAAAATGACGTTTGCAATCTTTTTGAGGATAAACTTCGATATATTTGGAGTTAGTGGAATTTTGTCACTTTTTCGCTTAGGGCTTTGGTTTGGGCTGAACCATTACTAACTCAGTTCCAACCCATCTCCTCTTCATCACTTCCTTCTTCATAATCCTAACAGCAAGCTTTATCAAAAATGGTGGAGGGAATGGGAAATTAAAATTCCAAGCTCAAGTTCATTTGCATATTCAACATCTAACTCCAAAATCAAAGAGAAGACATTGATTCAAGCTTGGGACTGTTCTCACTTTGCTTTCAAGCTCGGTTTCCATCAATTTCCGTGAAAAGGTGAGATTTTTATCTCATATTCTTGCCTATAACTGTCATTGGATTGTTGGGAATGATTCCCTATCACTTGTGCACATGCATTTGCATTCGGTTTGGATTGAATTGGTGAAAAACCCAATTTTTAGTGTTTTGGCAAAATTCTGGACTTAGGTCGTTCGGCCTTGGAGAAGACAGGCCTGCAATTCTGTCATGCCTCGTTAGGTCGTTCGACATCCTTAAGTCGTTCGGCACACTTAGGTCGTTCGGCTGTTAGGCCGGTCCTTCTTAGGTCGTTCCTTGCTAAGTCGTTGGCTATGCCTAGGTCGCTCGGCCATTGAAAACTCTGTGCAGTTAGATCGCTCGACCTTTTTACCCTTAGGTCGTTCGCCTCTAGGTCGTTCGGCTACGTGAGTCATGCCAATGTCTTAGGTCGCTAACCCCTTGGGTCGTTCTATGCTTAAGTCGCTCGGCCTATTTACCTGTTAGGTCGTTCGCCCAAGTTAAGTCGTTCCACCCTAAGTCGCTCGACCTGTTGTTCCCTTAGGTCGCTTGCCACTTAGGTCGTGTGCCTAGCTCTTCCCTTAGGTCGCGTGGCCTCACCCCTTAAACCGCTATCACGATAGGTCGCCGGCCCTAGCTCGCAAGCAAGTAGGTCGCTCATCACCGCTTAGGTCGTTTGACCTTATTTCTTTTAGGTCGCTCGACCTTACCACCTTAGGTCGTTCACCCACTAAGTCGCAACCACTAGGTCGCTCGACCCTGTCGCCATTTTAGGTCGCAACCATTAGGTCGCTCGGCCTCTACTTTTAGGTCGTTCGGCCCGTCTCCAAGTTAGGTCGTTCGACCCTTTCCTTAGCTCGACCTTGTTAGGTCGCATCCCCCTGTTGCTTAGCTCGACCGAGTTAGGTCGTTCACCCCTTTTAGCTCGTGGCACCGTGTTAGGTCGCGCCATCTTAGGTCGCGCCTTCTTCCTGTGTCGAATTTTGGTTATGTCGCAGGGGAACTTGCACTTTGATGCATTTTGAGCTGATTTCCTTGGATTTTATTCACGTCTTCGAACGTGCATTTTTGTGACTGATGGTTTCTGCAATTGTTTTGTGATTCGTCACTTTAAAAATATGAAGGTTTCAATACTAGTAGCAAATATCAAAACTCTTTCATCAAAGCGATTTCAACACTATTTTATTACAAGGTTCTTTTTCCTAAACCGTTTTTCAATCTATTAGTATATACAAGCCTTTACTTCACTCGGATGAGAAATCTAATTAAACGGCTTAGTAAAACAGGTGGTATGAAACGCTTGCGTTTGTTTCGTCGGTTAATTCTTGGACTTGTTCGATTGAACCTTTTGTGACAATTTTCTAGTGAAGATCTACAGTTTGTTCGTAAATATTTAAGTTAAGCAAGTGGTTATGGGACATGAAGCTAAACTCATATATTTACTAGCTTAGTGTGATTGACACTTCTTGATGATCATGACGATCATTTTTGTGATTTAGACTAGCGATTGAGCGATGTCTCTTTGATTCGGTTCATTGGACGTTGCGCTGTACGACGTCGTTGTTCCATTTTATTGTGATTTGGTTCATCGGACGTTACGCTGTACGACGTCGTTGTTCCATTTTACTACGTGTTGGTTCATCGGATGTTACGCTGTACGACATCGTTGTTCCTTTTTTATCGTGTGTTGGTTCATCGGGCGTTACGCTGTACGACGTCGTTGTTCCATTTTCCTAGGGGTTGGTTCATCGGATGTTACGCTATACGACATCGTTGTTCCTTTTTATTATGCTTCGGTTCATCGGACGTTACGCTGTACGACGTCGTTGTTCCTATTCATTGTGTCTCTGGATTATCGGACGTTACGCTGTACGACGTCGTTGCTCCGAATTATAGTGATTTTTGGATTTCGTGTGATGATTTCTGGAATTTATGCTTCACCAATTTTCGTGATTTTCATTGATATGTTTTATCAATTTTTGTGCATTGGTGAATTCGTGTGTCATTACCTTTTTGAGGATTTGGATCTTTGAGAAGATTCTTGTGATATTGATTGATCTCTTGTTGATTATCATTTACATACTTATAGTAGTATGCCATTATGGTTATTATATGTTTATGCCATATCTCTTATTCTATATCATGTCATCTGATATTTATAGCTAGACTGATCCGTTTATTATTTTCTTATGAAATAATACTTGGGTCAGACCGAGATGTTACAGGTGCTTCTGCTTGACTTCTCTCCAGGGATCTATTACTCTGACTTTTGGCTAACTACTTAGATTAGTAGTTTTTGCTGTATACATTTGAGATACCGACTCATAGATGTATTCTTTTGTGTAGCACATGTTGCTATTCTTTTGTATTATCGTGGATCTTTCTGACCACCACTCTGATGTACACTTTCATGTGTTATATATTCATATCTTTTTCCGCCTTTGTGATATGGATGCTTATGACTGATTTATGTTATGTTTATTTCTATGTTTGTTTTCGAAGATTTTATATATCCACTGTGTGATAGCTTTGAGTTTGTATCGGTATGTCGGATTTCCTCCTTAAATGATATGCATTCTATACTATCTGACATATCGTTGCTCACACAAAGAAGTTACATGGATGGTCGCTCCTCAACAGCCTTATTCTCCGTGCTAATTGACAGCACTACACCGTAGTGTTCTTGGTTAGCGTGGGTATTGAGGTGGGGCGTCATAGAGCTCTTTGAAGTGCAAGGGCTACATTACTAATCTTGAGGGTGATTCCAAAATGGATGTAGTAAAAGTAGTGCCTTCGGTTTATTCATATCCTGAACAACTTGTATGGATGAATGCTAGCATTGATTGATGCTTGGAGGATAGTGTTAGCATTCCAAATTGGATTTACTAAGAGAGAAAAAGGTAATCGTGACTTCACAAGCCTCGCAACTCGGTAATGACTAAAATAGGAGATATGCTTCAGAGCTATGTGGTTCACTACCACTAGGAACAATCATTCCTCAATCTAGAATCTATATTTATGGATTTGGTATGCACACGGAAGTGGGGCAATGGCTGTTGCACATTGTTTTTGGAGCCTCGCTCCTAGGAAATGATTTAATCCGGTCGATCGTGTTAAAGGGGCAACCGGCTCTAATTTGCAGAGGTTCCATGTGAGGCCCTCGGTATATTTTTCTAGAGGTGTACTATGGCAGGCGGTACCCCTGTAGCCTTGTCATTGATGTAAATCCAATCTCCACTACGTGCCCCTACGGATTTAGTTGTATACTTATTATGCTATAATTTAATTAATGTAACAGTTTCGGCTATGATTAATATTTATTTTACCCTAGACATTATTATAATATCAACGTATTTTATAATAAAAATGATTTGCTTATCGTAAGGTAAAAACCTATCCATGTTTATGTGCGGCGTAGTCTTACTAGAAACCTTTATATTGAAAGGTTTTATAAAACATTAAGAATCCATTTGATTATGTTTCTCATGCTGGTTTTATCAGAATGATCCAGACGTTATTTTTCTTATAATGCTCGGGTCAGCTAGAGCATATTTCAAGATTTAGCTGGACACTTAGAGCTGTAGGAGACGAGTTGGATGCCTTGAAGACATGCTCCCGTATTTTCTTTATCTTCCGCTATTTGTTTCTTGTCTGTATTTATTAGAAATTATAAGGACGGGTTGTTATAACTGTCCAAGGTCTGATTAGTTGCTCTGATTTATGTAGGTACATTAAAGTTCAGTTTTCTTTTATTAAAGATTCATTGATAAATTATAGATTACTCGTTACGTTGTGAGATTCTGTTCTGTCATTTTCTTTTCTTTCACCTCAACGGTCCGTCCTTCTAGCACTTGGATGTTCGACACGTAAATACAATGGATGTATTAGTGTTGACTACTAAGGATCGAAAATGCGAGTTGATAGAAATCAAACCTTACTAGAATGAACAAGTACATTGTTAAGTAGTAGGTAACTAACAAAGACTTTTTGGGTCAAAGTTATGAATACCGCTTGCTATGTTCTAAATCGCGTTTCTATAAAGCTATTAATGAAACACAAGCTTATGAATTACTTAACAGAAGAAAACCAAATGTTTCATATTTTAGAATTTTTAGTTTTAAATGTTTTATACTTAATACAAAAGATAATTTAAGAAAATTCAATCTGAAAGCCGATGAAGGAATATTTGTTGGATATTGCGAAAAAAGTAAAGCATATAGAATCTTTAACATAAAATCTAATACTATAAAAGAAAATTTACATGTATCTTTTGATGAAAATTGATGAAGAAGAAAATATTTCAATAAATTAACCGACAATCTTTGAAAATCTCCCTCAAAATTAAAATGTTGATAATAATTCAAAATCACCAACACGTATTTTAAAAGACCATCCACTAGACAATGTAATTGGTGAAATAAACACTAGAGTTAGAACTCAAAGTCAATTAAATTAATTGAGACATGGTGCATTTATTTCAAATATAGAACCAAAAATTATCAATAAAGCTTCAAAAGTTGATTTTTGGATTTTAGCAATGCAAGAAGAATTAAATCAATTTGAATGGAATGACATTTGGGTGTTGGTATCAAGACCAACCGATCAAGTTATAATTGGTACAAAATGGGTTTTCAAAAACAAAGTAGATGAAAATGGTTATATAATAAAAAATAAAGCAATACTAGTTGCTCCGTGGTATAACCAAGAAGAAGGTATCGACTACGAAGAGACTTTTACCCCTATCGCTAGATTAGAAGCTATCAGAATCTTACTTGCTTGTGTGTCATCATAATTTTAAACTTTTTCAAATGGATGTTAAAGGTACTTTTATAAATGGATTTATAAAAGAAAATGTTTTTGTTGAGCAAACAGCTTTATTCGAACACGAAAAATTTCCTAACAATCTTTTCAAGCTCTTTATGGTTCAAAACAAGCACCACATGCTTGGTATGATCGATTAAAAATTTATCTTTTAGAATTTGCTTTGAAGTTAGAAAGGTGGATTCTACGTTATTTATTAAAAACAAGAAAATGATATTTTGGTTTTTCAAATATATGTAGATGATATTATTTTTGTTTCTACAATAAAACATTAAGCAACGAATTCTCAAATGTTATGAAAACAGAGCTTGAAATGTCTCATATTGGAACTTAATTATTTTCTTACTATGCAACAAATTCTCAAACATTATGAAAAAGAGTTTGAAATGTCTTATATGGAAACTAAATTATTTTCTTGGTTTACAAATTAAACAACTAAATAATGGAATTTTTATTTATCAGAAAACATATTGTAATGATTTATTAAAAAGATTTGGAATGGAAAATTTTTCTAGCAAACCAACACCAATGAGTACTAGCCTACATTTATAAAAAGATAAAAATGGCAAGAAAGTTGATCAAAAACTTTATAGAAGCATAATTGATTCTTTGCTATATTTAATGACTAGTAGACCCAATTTAATGATGACTGTTTGCTTGTGTGCTAGATTTCAAGAAAATCTCAAAGAATCACACTTACAAGCTGTAAAACAGATTTTGCGCTACTTAATAAATACTAGAGACTATGAACTTTTTTATCTGGATGATTTTCCTTTTTAACTTGTATTATATAGTGATGCAGATTTCGGAGGATGCGAAATCGATCGAAAAAGTACAAGTGGTACATGCCACTTCATTGGTCATTCTCTTGTACCAAGCTTTAGTAAACAGTAAAATTGCGTTTCACTCTCAACTATTAAAGTGAAATATATTTCTGTTGCTTTTGCATGTGCACAAGTTTTGTACATGTAACACACTTTAAGGCTTTGGTGTTTTGTTAAAAAATTCACTCATACTGCGATAATAATAGTGCTATAAACTTATATAAAAATTCTATCAATCACCCATAAATGAAACATATTGATATTAGACATCACTTCTTATGTGATAATGTATAAAAATGCATCGTATCAGTAGAATTTGTTGACTTCAGAAATCAAATTGCAGATAATTTTATAAAGCCACATGCCGAAAACATTTTTATAAATCCAAGACAAAAGTTAGGAATATGTCCACATAATGAAATAGTTTAATAATAAGCTAAAATTAACAAAGTTATTTATTCTATGGTTTTAACTTAACTACTATATAGATCACCAAAATTAAAGAAACCATATATAATTAGCTTTGTCAAATCCTATTAATATTTTACCTTAGACTGTTTTTTCAACATTAATATTTGTGTATCAAAAATAAAAATAAGCTTTGGAAAAAGTTCTTACTCATCAATTAGAATAACTTCATCTTCATCAAAAGAATCTAGTGGATATTCGCCTTAAGGAAATAGAATTAAGGAAGCAATTACCTTCGATGGTTATTTAATACGACACAATGACAAATTCGATATTCTAACATATTCTCAACAATAATTAATGGAGTAACAGGAAGCAATCATCTTGAAACAAAGGGAGATAAGAATGGAGCAACGAAGACAAAAGGGAGAAGTTACATATCATTGAAAGGACCTTGAATGCCTTTGGTGGAAAAACACATACCAAAAACCGTATCAGCAGTAGTGGAAGTATTCCTTAGTTAAAATTAAAACCGTTGAAAATCTATACTTCGAAGAAAAGTCCATCCTCTAAATCCGATCCATCGAGTCCTCCCAAATATCATGATTGGTCAAAACCATTTAATCCATATAATTGAAATTGTTTATATTTGTAAAATAAAATTAATATAACATTTTGCACTTCTAATGCAATTTGAAAATATATCTCTCATTTATGACGATTCTGAAGTGGTAACGTGTGACAACAAATTTTTTTTGCTCTTATGAAACACTTGGCTATAATTCCTCCATATATTTATATAAAGAATATTTGCAATGTGTTCAACAACCAACCTCCTTTACCACTAGAGGAAAGGAAATTGAAGTCCCTAATGAAGAAAGTGGTGAAGAGGAGAGTGATGATGGAAATGGAAGTGAAGATAGTATTGAGTCCATGAAGGTTGTTTCCTTAAATGTATCCCATTTTGAGATGCCTCGACTCTATAAGACCCAAGTTCTTCTTTCTCAAAATAAACAAAAATTAGAAAAATGACTTTTCAGAAGTTGCTTAAGAATGAAAAATATTGAAAATGAGGTTTCAGGTATCAAGAACTTCTTAAGAAAGTTTTGGAAGAAGTTGTCGGGAAAATCTTGTTCTCCTTCACCCACAATTCTTCCACCTCAACCACCTTCACATCAACAAACTCCACATACTGGACCATCCTCTTAACCCATTACACAAAAAGAATGGTGGAGATGAAAGTGAGAGTGGAGAATATGAAACCGACAATGATGAAGAGGAGGAAGAAACTGAACATCAGTAAAAAAATTAGGGTAAAAGTAAGTTTTCTTTCAAATAATAACATCCATTCTTTTAATATTTCTAACACTCACCACACGATATTGGCAGTTTTGCAATGCCCCATGCGCAAAATTTGCAACGACTTTGAGCCGTTGCGAAATACTTGGCAATGGTTAGAGTCCATTAAAATTTTGCAATGGACCTTGGACCATTGCAAACGCTCACCATTTCTTCTTGAAAATTTATAGCCCGTGAATGCACCCCCATGCATGAAATAATTCATTCAGAAAATTCGATCCCAAAATAAAACACCCCCGTGCCCTAATTTCACTCCTCCCTCCCTTATTTCTCTCTCTCCTTCGATCGACCATCCGAGAGCCCAAAACCTATCGATGACGTGCCCTAATTCCACCTTGATTGTACCCCATGCCACCAAAGTCCTCCTTCCACCCTATGCCACCTTGCCTTGCATTTTCAGTCATCCTTCGTCAACGCCTTGATTCCACTCCGTAGCCAATAAGTCACCCAATTTTCCATCAATCGATTTCTCACCCCAAACTTCACACACATTTATCAACCTACCCAATTACTTTGTTTGGATCTTCGATTTCAAACCTACCTCTCAAATTCGCTTTACTATGCCCATCCCTAAATTTTAAATTAACAACAATTTTCCCTCTTTCCAACCGTCGATTGTTCATAACTAGTGCGAAGCACCAACGACTGTAGACTACCTCCGGACGGTAAGTTGTTACTATGTTCTTGCTAATTTATTACTTAGTGATGCCTAATTTCAAATAGTTGACAACATATGTTATTGTTTCAAACTATAATTTTAGTGGAAATATAGTAATTGTGTAAATAAATTTTTGAACACTGTATGTAGTTATAACTAGGTAGATCTCATTAGTTTTGTACCATTTTTTGACACTTTGGACAGATCGAACGGTCTCGGCAACTACTTATAGTTAACAAAATTTACTGATCATAAAAGTCATAAAGTTATACTTTTAAACATATAATTCGACCAGGTTAAATTTAATTATAGCATGTACAATATATCCCATCTTGAAATTGCTGATTTGTCGTATATGATAATAAATTCCTGCTATGTATTGGATATGATGTTCATGCACATATTAGTTATATTATTATGACATGATTTAGGTGTATGATTATACTGATTATGCATACATAAACTTGGAATATAATGTGTGTGTTTTTAATGTGCAAAAAATATTGTGGAATTCATTAATAACTAGTGTGCACCAGTGCTTCGCACACGGGTTGGTGAAAGTAGTTGTATAAATATATAATGAAGTAAACAATAATAGAAAGTCAATTAAAGGAACTCATTCATGAAATATGTAGTAGTAATCTATTTTTAGCACTACAGATGTTTAACGTTTGAAAATTTAAAATAGAACAATGTTGTAACAGTTAACAGTAATCTATATGCAGTAATCAAATGTGTTGCATATTAAAATGGGTTTGTGAGTAATAGTTTGAATATAAACTTAGTTATAAAAACATTGCAACAAATTAAAAAATTAAATTCACCATAGAAACAATGTAGAATAGTGGTAATACAAAATGGAATTGCTGATCTCAAGTTAAGTTATAAATAGGACATTGATAAGTGTAAAATAATTTATAATCAGCAGTCATCATCACAGGTTTCAGAGAACAAATAATATCAATTTTTAAAAGGTTAGGTCAGTTTTTAGTAAAAATTGAAACTCAGATATTTAATTCAAAAAATTACCTTTCTTTCAGATGAAGATGGACAAAATGGAATTTTACATGGAAATAATTAATAACATTCAAATAGACTGAATAAAACATCTAATAATATGAAAATGAAAGGTTCGTCAACATGTTGGATGTTGAGTATAGAATAAAAAAAGCAGGCTCAATCTTAGAAAGGGAAAAAAATTAGTAAAAGAATTTAAATTTGACGTAGGGAGAAATATAATATGCAAAATAATGCAAGGACAGTAGTCCACCAAAGCTTGCTACAGTTAGATGCAGAAGACAGATTTTGAATGTTGGGTATTGTGATAACAAATTGCAGCGATCTATTTCAGTGGCCATGGCTGCAGATGTTCAGCACAAAGGTAGAGAATGAAATTTAATAGCATACAACAAATAAGTCTAGTTAAACCTTCATATATACACAGAACAAAATATTTATACATTTAGAAATCAACTTTTGCATAAGTGCGTGTGCTAAATCTCTTCGCAATGCATCTCATAGCCATTGCGTATGGAGTAAAATTAAAAAGATGGAACTAATAGCTCTGTATTTGAATAAGGTAATTCAAAAAATTTCATACTATTGGATAAAACAGAGCAACTAATTTTTTTTTACATATTGGTGACATCGACAATAATATTGGCAATCAATAATGTGAAAATCAAAAAAATTGGAGAGAATATATTTACTTTAAAGCAACACTGACAAACACCATCATCCAAGCTTAAGAAACCCAAGCTTTCCATTCATAAGGAACAACTTTTCCTACCTGCACCCAGGTCTATCAATTTCAACTATTGGGTAGAATTTCGATACCGATCGGTCCTTTAGGTGGTATGACTACATCTCAAACTCCTTCATATTCCTTGGGCATTTGTTTCCCTTCTTTGAATTCTTCCTGGAAATTCATATTAATTAATCATATCTAGTCAAATGTGTATCAATAATGATTGCACTAGTTTTGCAAAGTTCTTACATATCCCGTCTGCGTGGTTTTCCTCTATAAGAGGTTCTAAAAGATGGTGTATTTTTTTCGTTATGCTGGCATAATTGTACAGTGGTAACATAGACAATGACAAAGGCAAGGTAGTCTAAGTATTTTCTCTCTTCTTTAATTTGAAACATCGTGTCATCCCCAATATACTGAAATAATACCCTACATTATATGCATCCACCAACAGATTATTCACCAATTGTGTGGTCTCATAACTATAGTGCAATGTTGTAATGTGAATACCTGCATACCCTATCTAATAAGTAGTGATGATAATTCAAATAGTGAGTTCAATTTATTCGGTAATAAATAAAAGTTTAATAGTGGAAACTACACGTATACCATTGTTTGTTTCCATCAATAAAAAGAATATATAAGCTATATGTAAAAAGAATAATACTACCCTGTATCTTTTTTGTACTGTTTTAATATACTTTACCCTTGTGTAGCTTAATATCTTTATGGTTTTGACATACTTATCAAACCTATATGTTGCAGGTAACATAAATTGAAGTTTGAAATGGTATAAAAATAAATGGTTTTGACATAAGAGTTAAAAGTTATCTTAAAACCTGCCAGATATATACATTTTTCACCATAATCTGCAATGTAAGATCCATTCTATGTTCAATTATATAGGTTGGAGTGAACTTTTTTTATCAATTGTTGAAAAGAAAAACATGAATCAAGGGGTAATATGGCCTAATACACTCCTTATTCCTACGTAAAATATTAGTTGCATCTCAAGATTTCATCTATCAAAACTTTGAATGAAGTATATAATGACAGTACTCTTAAAATTCTATAAGTCATTATGACTTTGGGATCCCAACTTCAATTTCTACTTTCCTCTAAAGTGGCTTAAGCTAATAAGAAGTAAGAAAAATATAGCTCTTATAGATACTTTATAACTTGTTCATTCCACTAACCACTCATTTAGCTCCAAATGTGAAATAATGTCCAACACGTATTCTTATATAAGAGTCAAACGACTATAACATTTGCATTGGATATTGACTTCTATAAAAGAAGGGTTAACTGCATCATTTCTCTCTTTTAAATATATACATGAGAATCTACACTCGTAACTTTTCCAATCTTTATCCATTGGATATATTTTTTTATCGATGAGGAATAAAAGGAAATACAAAAACACTCCTGAATATAGTTATTATAAGTGTGAAACTAACCTTATTTCCCATGTAAGATCTATATGCAAATATAGTACGAATGTTGGAAAATAGGTTTAATGGTTAAGTATACGAAAAGTTATATACTTACAGTTGATAACTCTATGGTATATATATTTAGCGTTGTTATTAATTACCTGCCTACAACTTAACAATTAAAGATTCCATGAAAACTGTTCCACGGTAATAAATTTAAAATTCACTTAATTAGGTATACATAAAACTGATACAAAAATGCCAATAATGTATAAATAGGACAATGAGTTTTTCCACTGGTACTTTATTTACTTAAGCTCTACCCATCCAAATCTTATACTAATATTAGCTTGCCAATGACCAGGAAATGCATGCATATGATAATTAAGTAAACTATTCTTCTATTAGACTCTTAAGAATATGGACTAATATATGAAAAGATAAAAAATAAACCTTTTCGAAAACCAAAAGAGAAAAGGATTGCCCAAAGTGTCTCTAGCACTTCATCCAATGTCATTGGACGACCCTTTCTCATTTATGCATGCCACCATTTTCTGCAAATATATATATTAATTGAAGATCGAAAATAAATAAATAATTTGTTAGTTTCTCCCCTATGATTTCTTTCTTCTTTAATTAATGGAAATTGAAGTTAATACTTATCTGATAATTTTACCGTTAAATCTTTCCCAAAAAGATCATGAAGAGGAAATCAAAAGTTATATCAATAACAAAACGCTTCATTTAGGTTTTGGATTTAAAATAATTTTGATTCTCTTGAAATTAGTTAAACCATAATTTGTAGAATTAGATTGAAATTTTGTTCAAATGAGTTTCGTTGAAAAGAATTACATGTAAACATGGAATATACAATTATTTTTCTATTGAGATTTAGTTTTAGGAAGGAAGAAGACATCTTACTATATAAATGTATAGGGGCTAATTAGGAAATATTTTTTTTATTTTAACCGAGATGGAAAAGATAATTAAAGGGGGTTAGTAAATTTAGCCAAATCATATAGCATTTTAAGGATCCGCAGCTAGTTTCGAGGAAATATTAGAGAAATCATGTAGTACTCTTTGCTGCCTTAATTTTGATTATGACCATATGTTAATACCGAAATTTTAGAGAAACATAATTTTGATTATGACCATATGTTAATACCGAAATTTTAGAGAAATCATGTTTCAAGGAAATATTAAAGAAACATAATTTTGATTATGACCATATGTCAATACCGAAATTTTATATTGTTATTACGTTCAACTAATTTGAAATATTAAACACTCACTACAAGGAGAATTCCAATTGATAAAGAGCATTGTTAAGAATTATAGTGTTGATTTTAAGATATTAAGCATTTTGTGGCAAAAATATAAGTATACATGATAACTAACATTTGCCTATGCATTACGCAGTATGAGACATTATTTTTGTACACTATCAGAAACAAGAACTGTATGTGTCAACATATTTGCCAACATACACTGTCAAAAACATGTTTTGTCAAAAACATGTACTATACGGAGAGAAACAAATAGGAAGACCTCGTAAATCTAAAAGTTAAGTCCAATATAACTTGACTTGTGTACAAGTAATTTGCTAAAATAGTAAAACACCGTTGCTTTAGCATTGGACAAGAAATGCCAACTATTACGAATGGATTTGAAGTAATCTTCGTCAATTGTATTTTTAGTGTAGAAATATGGCCAAGTACGTATGACATATCATCATCACCAATAAAATCATGTATATAGATAGGTAATTAGAAAATAATAATGAAGATCTAAGTTGAACAAAATAATGATACATATCTGTGAATTAGTAGTTGTTTAAATTAATTTTCTTTAGTTTATGCTTCCATATTGTATTTATTTCTTCAATTAGGATCTAATGTTGATAAATTTAAATTCCAACCTAACATTTTCTATTGTATAGTACTTCATTTTTTTAATCAATAGAAAAATTTCTAGCTAACATTAATTTCTTACAGGATGAAGAAAAATCAGTAGAAATAGACTCATCAAATAATTATTGTGATGAGTATAACTCAGTTGATGAGAAAAATGAACTACAAATTATGGAACAAAATTCCATTTTAGAATAAAATAATTCTGAAACTGATTCAGATGTAAAAACAAAGGAAACTAAAAGTTGTAGAAATAATTTACGAAATTTTACGAAATATACAAATGGAGTAACAAAGTATTTAAAACCAGAACATTTGAATATAATGAGTGATACTCCATTTTAGAATTTTATAAAATTGTTTATTGAAAAGGAGCTAACAAAAAAGATATTAAAAATAACAAGGAATGGCTCTCTAGTCCTTGTTTTCAATGCTCGTATACAAAACATCCCTCCCTTTGGCTATTCGTAAATTTAGTCCCTCTTATTAACTTTTGCTTATTTTATTCCCATCATACCCTTAGTTTTGTTTTACAGACGTTTTTTTTCTTGTCTTTTACCCTGCAATCAAATTTCGTTCTCGCGCATCTTTTCTTCTTCCTCATGAATGTCGTTATCCACTCTCGGCTATTGCTTCTATTTGAAATTTAAATTTCCTTTTCCATAATTTCTAGATTGACAGTATATCGCTCTGATTCTGCATTTGATCTAGGGTTTACTTATCTAGGTATTCCATTTTGTTGGGCTCGTGTAATTTTATATTGCGTTTTATTTTTGTTTTACTTTAGTTTTTTTTGTTTTATTTACAGTTGCTTATATCATTTCTTCAACTATTTTCTGGTATTATGGATCTGAACATTCCTGTTGCAAGGTACATATTATTTGATTCTGTTTAGTCTTTTTCATTTTGCATATGTGTAACTTTTCTTTGTTCATATGTTTATATTGATTTATAGTTTGTATCTATTCTGTTAAAATATTAAAACTGCAATATGACTTGCATTCTATCTTTTTCAATTTGCTTATGTGCATTTCTTCTTTGTTCATATGTGTATATTTATTTACAATATGTATCTGTTCTGTTGCAATATTAAAACTGCAATATGACTTGCATTTTATCTTTTCAATTTGCTTATGCGCATTTCTTCTTTGTTCATATGTGTATATTTATTTACAATATGTATCTGTTCTGTTACAATATTAAAACTGCAATATGACTCGCATTTTATCTTTTTCAATTTGCTTACGTGCATTTCTTCTTCGTTCATATGCGTATATTTCTTTACAATATGTATCTATTCTGTTAAAATATTAAAACTGCAATATGACTTGCATTTTACTGTTGAATTATTGTAGATTATCATTTTTGTTAAACATGTTTTTTTATATTAAAATTTAATTTGGGTTTGTTTTATTAACTTTTTTTTAGTGTTTGCAAATTACTATGTTCATGTTTATTCTATTTCATGCTTATAATATAGTTTTCTGCAAGCTGATATTTAAGACAAACTTTTCTGTGTTCCGTCCCGTGTATGTGCATTTATGAGCTGTTGGTTCATTTGCTTCACGATAAGCCTTTGTAATGGATTATCAAATTCATCAGGCAAGTTCAAGTAAATCAAACATATTAATACCTTAAGAGTTTCTGGTGATTTTATTTTTTTATTTTTTCCAAAGCTTGGAGTGCTACTATGTTTGTCTATCGTTTGACTTTCCAACATCTATATTCATAAACTGATGGCCGCGGTTGGCAAATTTGTACATTTTTTTTAAATCTGCAAAAGCCAATTCACAAGGGATGGTTTTGGAGATGTATCGATTTTTACATCTTAAACCTTGTAGACAAATCTCGTTTTCCATTATTTAATAGTTGAACTAAATAATAAAATGCAGTGCATGCATGGAATATGCTGTGGGAATTCCTTATTCATTGTTTGTGGGTCTTCTTTTTCTGTTGTTGCAGTTTCGATGATAATATAATGTCTTCTTTTTCTGTTGTTGCAGTTCCGATGATAACAGTGAAGGTGTTTTGGTTATATTTGTTAATAAGGGTATTAGTTATAGCAAGAGAGTTGTTGTTGGTTATTCTCTTCATGATTTGAAAGTTAGTCTATGCAATGTTTTCCAAGAATACGTACCTTCTTCTTTGGAGTTGTCTTTTAATTTGGAAAACAAAATTCGAATTATTGAAACAGATTCCGACTTGCAATCTAGATTGTGTCTTTCTATGTTTAGACATGAAGATTATTTTCATATTAATGTTAATCTAAGCATGTCTTTTGAAGATGTTGAGATCAGTAGTAATTCAGCTATTACTACCATTAGTTCTACAAATAATGTTTCAAGTTGTGCTTCTACTATGTCTAATGGGAATGCTCATTATGATTTAAAGTCTCTTTTGAAGAAGGATTGTTCTATTCCTATATTTACTGAAAATGGTCAGTTATTCTCTGGAGGCGTTAGTGAGTTTAAGCTCAAATTGCTTTTGTATTGTCTTCGTGGTGGTTATAGGGTGAAGATGATTAAAAATGACACGGTTAGAGTAACTGCAAGATGTTCTAGAGTTGGTTGCGAATTTCATGTGCATGCATCAACTAAATTTAATCTTTCAGGCTATTTTGTACTTAAAACTAGTAATCTTGTTCATTCCTGTGGTGCTGGTGTTGTTGATATCAATCATCCACCTATATCAAGCAAACTTGTTAAAAGATTGGTGATCGATTTTATTCGTAGTAATCCTCTTACTAGAACCAAAGACATAGTTGATCATTTTAGAAATGAATATGATATTATACTCAGTTACTACTTTGCCTATAAAGGAAAGCAATTAGCAATAGAAGAGATTCATGGTTCTATTGCTTTGTCCTATCATCAACTTAATTGGTATGTTGGTGCTTCGAAGAAAACTAATCCTGGAAGTTATATTAATTTGGAACTTAATCCATATAATTCCCAAATTGAAAGAATATTTATAGGGCATGAAGCTTGTAAGAAAGGTTTTGTGTATTGCAGACCTATGATAATTCTTGATGGTACATTTATGAAAGGAAAAAATATGGTTGCTTAATGTCCGCAGCTGCAAAAAATGGAAATGACGGTATGTATTATTTTTTTCTTTTAATTATTTATCTGTATAATAATAAAATGATGCTATGTATTTATCTATAGCATAGTGCAATGATGGAAATGATGGTATGTATTGTTTATTGTAACAAGCTCTACTAATGTCTTTTATATTTCTTCTGCTTATTGGGTGCAAGGTTGCTGAAATATGACATAGGAGCCTGCAATAAAAAAACATGTTTATTTACAGAATTTTGTTTATAGCAAAAAAACATGTTTATAGGAAAAAAACATGTTTATAGCAAAACAACAAATTTGCTATATCAAAATTAGAAATCTCCATTTTATTTGTCAAACAAAATGCAGAGTTTTGTTCCTAAACATGTTATATGTTGTTTCATATATTGTGTTTATTCTCTGTTCATGGTGTAGTAATTATTTTCCCACAGGACTTTTGATCTGTGTTATAATATGTTGTAATTTCACCTCCAATATATAATACAATGGTTTTGATATTACGTCAAAAGCTCGTATAATATTTTCCTGTGGAATGTAATCAACAAACTAATTGAGTTTTGTATGCTTAGTATATAATCAGCTTCCCTCCTATATAAAAACAAACAAGTACATTGCAAAGATTACAAAAAAAGTCCTAGTATAGCTCAAGGATGATACCAAACCATACCTGGAAGTTCAACAGACAGAGGTGCAATAGAAATAATAGCTATGATGGAATCAATGTTCAGTAGTTGATGTTGAACTATTTTCCATAATGCATTGCAAAATCATTCTTTAGTTCAAAGTACACATTGGCAAAGCTATATGAAGAAAGTTCAATGCAATTAAAAATATTAAGTTTGTAACCATGTAGTGTGCCTTATGCCGTCTCATAAACCAGTATATATTTTAAACCAATTTAAAACATGTTAAACAACATAACAAAATGATGGTATCCAATTTTGTTTTGTTAAAGTTTTGAATTTTTTACCACGTTTGTTATACTCTATTATAATATTAGTACTGATCTAATTGTTTATATCATCATCTCAAAATTTGATTAAATTTTCTTTAATTTTTCACTGTATTCAGGTTTTTTTCCAATAGCTCATGCTATAGTGTCAGGAGAAGATGAAAGCAATTGGTCTTGGTTTCTTTCTAATCTACAATCAATGTTGTCAGATGATCGAATTATAACATTTATATCAGATAGGCATCCGGCTATTATATCTTCTGTTTCGAAGTTGTTTCCAAATTCTTGTCATGGCTACCATATGAAAAACAACTTGCGTGCTATGTTGGGAGGTGATCCTAGAAAGGAATGGATAGTTAAGCTGTTTGTTGATGTTGCATATGCTTCTACTCATTCAAAGTTTGAAGTGGCATTGAAATTGTTTAGAGATTTTGGGGGTAATGTAGCTTCTAAATTTCTTAATGGAGTTAAATTTGAACACTTTGCAAATGCTTTCTTTCTAGGTAAAAGGTATGGTGAAATGGCATCTAATATTGCCGAAAGTTTCAACTCATGGGTCATTGAAGAAAGGCATCTTCCAATAACATCTTGTCTAGACTCTGTTCGAATTAAAATTATGGATCAAATTTCTAAACGTCGACAATTGAGTCAAACATGGAAAACTAAAATATGTCCAACTATGGAAAAGCATTTGAATTCTTTTATTAGTTTGGGTCATGGTTGGATCGTTAAGAAATCTGATGAATATTGTTTCGAAGTATTGTCTAAAGAGTCGCAACATGTTGATCTTTTACATCATTGGTGCAGCTGCAATATGTGGACTATTGATGGCTTTCCTTGTCCACATGCTATTCGGGCTATTAGATCTCAAAGTTTGAACGTCTATGAGTATATTGATAAGTGTTTTTCTACTGCATACTTTCGTGCATCATATTTGTTTCCTATATCTCCTGTTCCAAATACTGATAAGCCTGAAGTTCTTCCAGAAAATCCTGCCATTTGTCCTCCAATTCTTAAACGTGGCCCTGGTCGTCCACATATCAAGCGAAAACCTTCTATTGGTGAAGCTAAGAAGAAACGAAGATGTGGAAAATGTCGAAGTTTGGTCACAACAAGAGCACTTTTCCTTTAGTTAACAATTCGGTTGTTTTAATTGAAGACGTCAAAAGAGTTTATTTGGCATTGTACTGTTTCGAATTTGAAATTTGATTTTATTTGATATTGCCAAGTTATTTGCTGTTATAATTTGTTACTGTTGTGGTTTGTATTTTACTCTTCAGTGTGTTCTATGCTGTCAAAGTAATATGACTTAAATGGGAAATTGAAATTCAGTCTAGTATTCAAGTTTGCTGTTTATTTTAATAGTTTTTAAAGCATTGATCGGTTTGAAATAGGCTCGAAATTCGTATTATGGAAACATGTATGACTGTTCTGTTAAAGTTTGGAAGGCATTTTTTTTAATATAAATTAGTGTAGGAACTGTGCTTTTGGTTGCATAATATCCAACTCTATGCATGTGGGGAGCATAATAGTTTTTAAAGCAAAGGCAAACTCTCCATGCATAGTTTTCATAGATGAGATAGACACAGTTGGAAGAATGAAAGGCACTGGTATAAGAGGACGAAACGATGAAAGGGAGCAGACATTGAATCAGTTGCTGAGTCAGATAGATGGTTTTGGCGGAGATAGTGGCATTATCGTAATTGCTGCAACGAACAGGCCTGAAATTCTTGATTCTGCATTGCTTAGACCTGGAAGGTTTGACAGACAGGTGTCTGTTGGGTTACCTGATGTAAGAGGTAGGGACGAGATACTTAAAGTGCATAACAGTAATAAAAAGCTTGATAAAGATGTTTCATTGAGTGTTATAGCAATGAGAACATCTGGGTTCAGTGGGGCTGACTTAGCAAATCTGATGAATGAAGCTGCCATTCTTGCTTGAAGAAGATGCAAAAGTAATATAACTACGAAGGAGATTGATGATTCTATTGATAGAATTGTTGCAGGTCTTGAAGGAACCAAAATGACTGAGGGAAGAGGAAAGATTCTTGTTGCATATCATGAGATTGGACATGCTATTTGCGCGTAAGTATACAAACCATAAACTTTTCTTAGTTTCTTCTCTAGGTGATTTAATGATATGAATGTGATGTTGGTATAATTGTAGGACACTGACCCCTGAACACGACCCAGTACAGAAAGTTACACTGATACCACGTGTACAGGCACGAGGTCTTAATTGGTTTATACCGAATGGAGACCCTGCACTAATTACAAAGCAGCAGATATTTGCAAGAATAGTAGGTGGACTTGGTGGTCGAGCAGCAGAAGAAGTTGTACTCGGAGAATTGGAGATCACAACTTGTGCTGCTGGAGACTTGCAGCAAATTACTCAGATAGCAAGACAGGTAGCAAATGCAATGTCATAGTGTTGAGAATGTTAGCAAGAAATGCAATGTCAGAAAAGCTTTTGGAGGATATAGACAAATCAGTTAAGGCAATTGTTGACAAAGCTTATGAGATTGCAGAAGAGCATATTAAGAATAATCGAGCAGCCATGGACAATTTGGTTGATATATTACTCGAAAAGGAGACTGTTACAGGAGATGAATTTCGAGCGATTCTCTCTAAATACACCGACATCAAAAAAGGAGGATCCAATATGACCAGTGTGAACAGCGTCCGCAGCTTAGTTGAAGCTTGAATTAGCATGTATATTGTAAAGTAGAAGTTCATTGATTTTTGTTGTGACAATATTTGTATTTACTGATATTTGTATTTACTGAAATTGAGGTACTCCTGTTATTTTCATTTTGGTCATAAAAAACATAGAGCAGAAAAAAATATTATCACAGCAAAACATTGATCATTCATCAATTACATACTTCAACATACATATCAACACTGATACTTTTTCCAGATATCAAACTGTTTTCAGATATCAAACAAACTAGCATTGTATCAAACAAACTGTTTCCAGACATCAAACAAACTGTTGTACTTTATCAGACATACAATTAACATAAACTAGCATTAGATCAAACAAACTGTTTCTAGATGTCAAAATAACATAAACTCTTTCCAAATATCATTCAGATAAATTTTGCTGTGCTTCCTTCCCATCCATATTTTGAATCCGATATAATAAGGTATGAGAAATATTCTTTGCGTTCATGGAAATCCTCTGAAGTTGTCAAGTAGTGTTTATATGAACAAATTTTCATATATAGCATGATATCTATTGCACTTGTTTCTCTGTAATAAGTTCAAAAGTTTCAATTTAGAACTATGAATATATATATATGTTTGTATGTATATATATATATGTTTGTATGTATGAATGAATGATAAAATATTGTGGAAATATTGAAGTATTTTGAAGTTGAAATATTTCTGTTATACAACTTATAAAATGAAAATATATAAATGTATGATATTTTGGTTACATGTTAGGAAATTGTCTTCTTGATGCTTCATCTTGAAACAACACCATTTTTTTTCTTTTTGTGTTTTTCCCTTTTCCTTTAATATCTCATTTATTGAAATAAGTGCATTCTCTTTCTGCAGGAAACAAATATGTTTTTAACGTTAGTATTATAAAATATACATACAAGAAAACCATAAACAAAAGTTTTTCCTTAAACAACTAAATGAAATAATGGTAGAGTCAAATGAATGGTTTATGCTGGAATACTAGATGAGTATCAAAAATATGAGTCATGTATTTAAGATCCTATGTTATAACAACAGCACAACCTGGTGTTATGAAATACATAATATTCCATTTTACTCTTTGACTTGTAAAAAAAAATTTAGACAATTTTGGCATCCATAAATTGCTTCAATTTGACAATAATGCATATGTGATCTAACAATTCTGTGAACAAAATTGAACTTGCAATACAAAATAAATATTGCTTACTATCATATTTGCTTTTTGTGCATAATTATCTGGTCTTGCTTTCACATAATTAAAATGACGCCATTCCTGCTTCTGAAGATAGTAGACAAGAAGTGTCCAATGATTATTCAAATGTTTAATAGGAAAAAACAGGAGTTGAATTGGTTTTTCATCTGACAGTAACTTGTCTCTTAAATGTTTTTTAATGAGTTCATTGTTTTTTGCCTTTATTGTTAGTGATGCTTGCAAAATATTTAAATGTAAGTTTACACTAAATTATTACTTGGTGTATGTAAAATATTATTAACAAGGAGATATAATAACATACCACTTCCTCTGATCTGAAGTAGATTTTTTGTTCATTCGTTTTCTGGCAATATTTATTATATACCAATTAAAAACCTGTATATAATATAATTACATTGTTATAATAGTACTTCAAAATTTTGTATAACTTTTCATAATAATAAACAATAAATGAGTATATATAAATATTTAAATAGATTAAACATTTTGAACTTTTAAGCTAGTAAATTTGTAATGAATTTAAGGAATTATACCTGTTCATCCACTGTTCGTTTGTACAAGTAACTCTGTATCATACAAGAAGATATTATGATATTGTTGTCCGTGTTCTTGTACACTATGAAACTGCAAAGAAATTCAAAAAAAAAATGAAATATTATAAAGATATTATAGTGTTATTTCAATTTTATTTTCTTACCTTTTTTTATATCTCAAGCAAGCATTTTCAAATTGTACAAGCTCTTTTTTCTGCAGATCTTCGTTAGCAGATACAGGTAACTCATTTTTTTCAGTCACCATTGCTTCAGTTTCCAAATTTTCTTTTGATTTTTCTAATTCTGTTGCTTCATTTTCAGTTGAACAATTTTCTTCAATTGGTTGTTGAAGTTCTTGCAGATCAACCATTTCTTTATTACCAGTTATAGGTAAATCAATTTCTTTAGTCACTACTGCTGTGGTTTCCACTGTTTGTTCTTTAGTTCCCAAATTTTCTTCTGATTTTTTCAACTTCGCTGCTTCATTTTCAGTTGAACGATCTCCTTTAGTTGTTTTTGTAATGTTATCATTCACTGATTTATCTTCTACAGTTTCCAATTTTTTTTTATATTTTCAACATCATTCGTCAGAGCTGTAACTTTTTTTCCAGGTCTTTAACATAACTTTTTAGCTTTTTGTACTTCTTTTTTAAACCTTGGAAGTTAGTAGAATTATCACTTTCTGAACTTGATAATGAATTTTCATGCCCTAAATCTGACAACATCTTTTCATCATCCATTTCAACATTTGCCTGTATTTTACATATGATTTATTAGACATGAAAGAAATTTTTTGATCTAATATAGAATACACTGTTAATTAAAACAAAAAATTATTGCATTTTGTTATAAAAAATTAATAGAAAAATTAAAATTTAAAAACATTCATTACAATTAATTTTTTATGTTAAAAGTAAATTTTATTTTGAAATGCATTGAAACTGCAAGCAGAAGTGCAATTTTTTTTATTCTGTTTCAGTTTTGTAAAATTTAAGATATGTTGTTTAAATTATTTAAAACATAAGAAAATATTTTACATTAAAAGTTCATATTACAGTGCTAAATGACATTTTAAATTTTAAATACTTGAAAAATGCAAGCAGGCATGCATTTTTTTAATTCTGTTTCAGTTTTGTATCATCTAAGCTATAGTTTATTTAATATTGTTTAAATTTTTTAAAAACTTAAAAAAATATGTCTACATTGAAAGTTTACATTGCAATGCTAAATGACAATTGAAATATAAAATATTTGAATATTGCAAACAACTATAAAACGCAAATAACTGTGCTCTTTGTAAATATTAAAGTCGGGTTTTGAAATATTTATGCTTCAGTTTTCTTATTTTTTTTACAAATCTATTACAACTCAGAAAATAATATTTATAATTAAAGTTTATACTGTCATTTTAAAGTTAAATGGAAAATTAAAATATATGAAAAGTGCAAAAAGCTATGCGTTTTTTTGAAATTATGTTCTGCTTTTGACAAACTTAGGTTCCATTTTATTTCAAGGTAGGTTACATTTTTTTATATTTTAGAAAATATATTTTCATTAAAATTTTAATTCATCATACTAAAATTTAATTAATATAAGAAATGTGCATAAAATGCAAGCAGCTATGCGATTAAAATTTAAAATGTTTCAAAAGCGCAAATAGCTGTGCGCTTTGTAAATATTTATGCATCAGTTTTCTTATTTCTTACAAATTTAGTGCAACTTAGAAAATAATATTTATAATTAAAGTTTATACTATCATTTTAAAGTTAAATGGAAAATTAAAATATATGAAAAGTGCAAAAAGCTGTGCGTTTTTTTGAAATTATGTTCTGCTTTTGACAAACTTAGGTTCCATTTTATTTCAAGGTAGATTACATTTTTTTTATAGATTAGAAAATATATTTTCATTAAAATTTTAATTCATCATACTAAAATTTAATTAATATAAGAAATGCGCATAAAATGCAAGCAGCTGTGCGATTAAAATTTAAAATGTTTCAAAAGCGCAAATAGCTGTGCGCTTTGTAAATATTTATGCATCAGTTTTCTTATTTCTTACAAATTTATTGCAACTCAGAAAATAATATTTATAATTAAAGTTTATACTGTCATTTTAAAGTTAAATGGAAAATTTAAATATTTGAAAAGTGCAAAAAGCTGTGCGTTTTTTTAAAATTATGTTCTGCATTTGACAAACTTAGGTTCCATTTTATTTCAAGGTAGATTACATTTTTTTTATATTTTAGAAAATATATTTTCATTAAAATTTTAATTCATCATACTAAAATTTAATTAATATAAGAAATGTGCATAAAATGCAAGCAGCTGTGCAATTAAAATTTAAAATGCTTCAAAAGCGCAAATAGCTGTGCGCTTTGTAAATATTAAGGTCGGGTTTTGAAATATTTATGCTTCAGTTTTCTTATTTTTCACAAATTTATTACAACTCAGAAAATAATATTTATAATTAAAGTTTATACTGTCATTTTAAAGTTAAGTGGAAAATTAAAACATATGAAAAGTGCAAAAAGCTGTGCGTTTTTTTATATGTTCTGCTTTTGACAAACTTAGGTTCCATTTTATTTCAAGGTAAATTACATTTTTTTTATATTTTAGAACATATATTTTCATTAAAATTTTAATTTATCATACTAAAATTTAATTAATATAAGAAATGTGCATAAAATGCAAGCAGCTGTGCAATTAAAATTTAAAATGCTTCAAAAGCTCAAATAGCTGTGCGCTTTTTAAATATTAAGGTCGGGTTTTGAAATATTTATGCTTCAGTTTTCTTATTTTTCACAAATCTATTACAACCCAGAAAATAATATTTATAATTAAAGTTTATACTGTCATTTTAAATTTAAGTGGAAAATTAAAACATATGAAAAGTGTAAAAAGCTGTGCGTTTTTTTTTTAAATTATGTTCTGCTTTTGACAAACTTAGGTTCCATTTTATTTTAAGGTAGATTACATTTTTTTATATTTTAAAAAGTATATTTACATTAAAATTTTAATTCATCATACTAAAATATAATTAGTATAAGAAATGTATCGAAAATGCAAGCAGGTGTGCAATTAAAATTTAAAATGTTTCAAAACCGCAAATAGTTGTGCACTTTGTAAATATTAAGGTCGGGTTTTGAAATATTTATGCTTCAGTTTTCTTATTTTTCAAAAATCTATTACAACTCGAAAATAATATTTATAAGTTTATACTGTCATTTTAAATTTAAGTGGAAAATTAAAACATATGAAAAGTGCAAAAAGCTGTGCGTTTTTTTTTAAATTCTGTTCTGCTTTTGACAAACTTAGGTTCCATTTTATTTCAAGGTAGATTACATTTTTTATATTTAAAAAAGTATATTTACATTAAAATTTTAATTCATCATACTAAAATTTAATTAATATAAGAAATGTGCATAAAATGCAAGCAGCTGTGCAATTAAAATTTAAAATGCTTCAAAAGCGCAAATAGCTGTGCGCTTTGTAAATATTAAGGTCGGGTTTTGAAATATTTATGCTTCAGTTTTCTTATTTTTCACAAATCTATTACAACCCAGAAAATAATATTTATAATTAAAGTTTATACTATCATTTTAAAGTTAAGTGTAAAATTAAAACATATGAAAAGTGCAAAAAGCTGTGCGTTTTTTTTTAAATTATGTTCTGCTTTTGACAAACTTAGGTTCCATTTTATTTCAAGGTAGATTAAATTTTTTTATATTTTAAAAAGTATATTTACATTAAAATTTTAATTCATCATACTAAAATATAATTAGTTTAAGAAATGTACAGAAAATGCAAGCAGCTGTGCAATTAAAATTTAAAATGTTTCAAAACCGCAAATAGCTGTGCACTTTGTAAATATTAAGGTCGGGTTTTGAAATATTTATGCTTCAGTTTTCTTATTTTTCAAAAATCTATTACAACTCAGAAAATAATATTTATAATTAAAGTTTATACTGTCATTTTAAATTTAAGTGGAAAATTAAAACATATGAAAAGTGCAAAAAGCTGTGCGTTTTTTTTAAAAAATTATGTTCTGCTTTTGACAAACTTAGGTTCCATTTTATTTCAAGGTAGAATACATTTTTTATATTTTAAAAAGTATATTTACATTAAAATTTTAATTCATCATACTAAAATATAATTAGTATAAGAAATGTACAGAAAATGCAAGCAGCTGTGCAGTTTGTAGAACTTATGGTGTGGATTTTTTGAAAATTATCTACTGTTATCTTAATGTTGTTGAAATTTCTATAATCTTTTTTAAAAAAAAAATATTTACACTAAAAAATTTCTTTGCATTTAAATCCCAATTTATTTTAAAATGTTTGAAAAGCGCATGTAGGTGTGCGCTTTGTACATATCGAGGTTACCTTTTGAAACTTTTGTGCTACAATTCTTTTTTCCTTTTTCAAACCTAATTAAACTTTTAAAAAAATTATATTCAAAGTTTACTTTGTCATTTTAAAGTTAAATACAAATTTAAATTATGAACTTCTATTTTCATACAAGGTTATTACAACGGACAAAAGAAACCAATTATCCAAATTCGTATAGCTTTGTAACAATAATAAAAAGAACAAAACAATTCTCAAATATTCATGGAAGTACATAACACTATTCATAAAGATTAAATATTAAAACATGGTATCATCTTGTTTGCAACTTCAAACTTATCTAGGAGTCATGTTTCACTATTTCTATTTTGGTATTTCCTATATTTGTCCCTGCAACCTTTCCTCCTATGGGCTTTATTTTAAGTAATCGATAACAATACAAACTCCCAAACAAGAAGAGCATTATGTTAGGTGAAGTTTTATCACTTGCCCATGCACATAAATTATAACCCTATTACTAAGGTACTATACAAAATTAATGAATAAGAGGAGGAAAAAAAAGACGTGTTTAGTAAATAAGTTCATGAAATCGAAAAATGAAAAATTACAAAGTTTAAATTATTACCACGGTAGTATGTGCACTTTGTAAAACTTATCTTGTGGTTTTTTTTGAATTTTAATTTAGTGTTATTTTAATATTGTTCCAATTTCTGCTACTTTTTAAAAGAAAATATTTACAGTAAAAATTTACTTTGCATGTTAAAGTGCAATTAAAATTTAAAATGTTTGAAAAGTGGAAGTAGGTGTGTAATATTTAAATATTAAGGCGAAATTCTGAAATATTTATGCTCAAGTTTTTTCTTTTCAAACCTATTATAAATTTTAAAAGTGATATTTATATTTAAAGTTTACTTTGTAAATTTAAAGTTAAATACAAATTGAAATATATGGAAACGCAAAAAGATGTGCATTTTATAAACTTAAGAAAATGTACTTTTGTTTACAGTTAATTATTTGATGTTTAATGCCAATTGAAAAAATTGCAATCAGGTGTACACTTTAAAAAAACATACTAGATTTATATTTTTACCATTTTCTCAACCACTTTAGAGAGAAACTTTGATGTGAGCAACTTTTTCAGTGTTGATAATCTCCACTTTGCCATTGTTGGCATTTCTTCTTCGTAGGTTTCTCTCTTTTCCATTATTTCTAAAACATCACAAATCCAATACTGTATGGAATTAAACTAATAATTAGTACTTTAACATTAATTAAATAATATAACAATTAGTTGACTAACAATAATTTTTTTTAAGGAAATAAAATAATACCAGTAAAATTGTTACACACGAATGATTTCTCCTAGAATCTTCAGCAAATTTTTTCAAATGCTCCTCCAAATTAAACAAAATTGCTTTTGACCAATTAACTTTTTTCATTTTCTCAAAGTCATGAATATATGGTAAAAGTGACCATTTTAATTGCGAAGTGCTGCCTGTAAATGAAATTAAACAAAACATCATTCACTTACATAAGTTTAGTTTAAGGAGTAAAAACGAAAAACAAAAAAAAAAGTTCATACTTACTTGAGAAGAAAAATGAACACATGAGCTGCATCACAATCAATCTAGCCACATCTTCAGAAAATTGATCGTCTCTTTTTTCCAGAATTTTAACAACTTCTCTTTCAATTAATTTTTTATTAAAATGTTCATCTTCATGCAAATATTTATTAATAAATTGTTTGCATGGTAAAGGTAGAAATTTTTTCGGTTGCAACTCTTTTATAGTTATACCTTTGCTTGGAATTCCAAACATTTTTGCAACATGTTTGTACTTTAATTTTAACTTAAACCCATTTATTTCAAAAACTTCCTGTTCTGCATTATATGTTTTTATCACTTCATCTAAACATTTAGATGACCATTTTATATCACTTAGATGAAGTTCTTCAGTGAGAAACAAATTGATAAACTTCCAAAATGGTGTTGTTTTCAGAACATTTATATCAGTAGGTTTCAAATATTTCTTAATTTTCTTTATAAATTTATAAAATGAACTCAATGAGTTCCTGTAAATTTTCTGATTTTTTCTTGCATTGCGTTCAATCACTTCAGTGGATTCTTCAGACATTTCTGAATCATTTTGTTCATTAGCCTGTCACAACAAAAAGAACAAATATTAGTACAATAAATATAGATTTATATTATTATTACAGTATAATTTTGTATGTTCAAGTAATAATATTTGGGCTTTAAAAAATGCCTCCATTTAACTTGAATCTTGCACAAAAACAAATATTAAAGAAAACCAGTACTCTCCCTTTCTGACTCAACTTGTGAATTGCGCTTTCCTTAAAGAAACTTTTAAGGGTATAAGCAGAAACAACTTCCTAAGACTTACTTAAAACGGAAACTATGTTTACATTGCTTTGGCATTTGTTTTAGTAGCAGTTATGATATCCCTTGTTTTCTAAGCTATTTACACGAGGGAGTATAGGCATTGCAAGTACAGTAAGCAGTTTATTAGGAGGGGAGGGCAAAGGCCTCTAGGTGAACATGGCAAAGTTTAAAGGCTTATTTTAAAATATTTATTTCCTGACGTGGAAATATATGTACATTTTTAAAAAATGTTTTGACATATGTAACCCTAGTTCAAACTTGACTAGATCAAAACCAAACTGTATTTTACAAGTAACACATAGCCTCTAGTGAATATATATATATATATATATAACTACTTGTAAACTGGAACTGTAAAGTATTCTTCCACTAAATATGGATGTGAAGTCTTTTGAAAAGTAACATTATGATCACATTTAGAGTTTTATGGTCTTCTGGAAATATGAGTGGGTTAGGTCACCTGATTGAAACAGTCTGAGAAATTTCACGAAACAGTTTGAAAATTTTCGTTAAATAGTTGGCATGTAAGTTTAGAAGTTGTATTGTGGACATAGTTATACGAATAGTACCAGGTGTCAATGCAATGTGTCATAAGTACACTCAAAATGGTAACACCTTACAACCAACACAAATGGTGTTTGAGCAAACCTAGAGCTCAAGGTCGGTTTGCTTGAGTTAAAAATAATCGTTAATTAAATCTGTGTTCTGCATTGCTAAAATGATAAATCGTGCATTAGGAAGAAATCACCCCTTAGTCTCACATATACAAATACCTTTCTTTTCACCTTTCAGATCATAACAACAAATTGAACAATGATGAACTCGTGGTGGAAGTTAAGTTGCATGATTCAAAATTACATAGTTCTAGTATTCAATTGTGTAATATATAATATTACATATCTAATATTCAACAAATTGAACAATGATGAGCATGTTTTTTTTCAACTGATACATATCTACTATTCAAGTATTTATCATGATGAGATGTCATACACTCAGTTTACAACGTGCTTCTTTTGTATATTTGATTGCATATAGATACTACAACTAAATTATTAATGCACTTAAGGTAAGTAATTAAATTTTCTTGACAGTAACTAATAACATACATCTAATGCATGCACATTCCAACTCCAGAGAACTAGAAAAAAGTTTTATTAACAATCAAATAAAAAATCTATGCATCCTTAATAACACCAAGTCAACAATAAACATCATTAATGACATCAATTGGTACAATACAAAAATAAAACTGTAAATGGTTTTTAAGCATACCTTTATTTGTTGTTGAATGTGTTGTTGACAAAAAAATCCACCTCTTCTTCTCTTTTTATCGCACTTCTTCCCTGTTCCTTCTTTGAATTCGCAAGTTACCATAGCTTTTGGATGTAACTGAATGACAGATAATCTCCTCTTAGTCGTGATTTTGGAACTGAGTAGTTGCAAGTGAGAGATGGAGATATCGTTGTTGCAGATTTGCGAAGTTTCGTGAAAAAGCCCTAAAAGTTTCGTGTAAAATTCTTTGAATTTGATAAAGCAAGAGAGTAAAGTAATATGATGTAATGATGGAAAATCTACCTTTTCCAGGTGTAATGATGAAAAAAGATAGTGGTGAGTTTTTAGGGGTCATATGGTTAGATGGTGGGGACTTGCAAATCTAGTTTGAGTTAATGATGTGCTTGCTTCTGGTCATTTGATTAATACTTCAAAATTTTCATACCTATGTTTAGTTTGAGTCTCACCTTCAAATTTTCAAGCTAAGGCTTGGTTCGGCATGGTGACTAGTAGTTATACTTAGAAAATAACAAGTTACATCCTCATATTTGAACTCCGCCTAGGCAGAAGCCGCTATTTTTTTCTTCAGACTGCAATAACTTCTTCACACTAACTCGGAATTAGGCAAACCTTCAACCGATGAACTCCCACCTAAATTACAGACAATATGGTACACTTGGATACTTCATCTTATGAACGCACACCGTAGTTCTCCATGGGGAATGACAGTTTACTTAGAAAATAACATGATACCACATTCTCATATTTGAACTCCGCCTAGTGCAGAAGCCATTATTTTTTTGTTCAGACTGCAATAACTTCTTCATACTAATTCGAAATCCGGCGAGACTTTGACCAATTAACTCCC
The DNA here is from genome assembly GCA_030737815.1 of Allium fistulosum. Taxonomy (NCBI): domain Eukaryota; kingdom Viridiplantae; phylum Streptophyta; class Magnoliopsida; order Asparagales; family Amaryllidaceae; genus Allium; species Allium fistulosum. Next base: position 161,737,288 of record CM060905.1, read on the forward strand.
ACCTAAATTACGGACAGTATGTAACACTCAGATACTTCATCTTGTGAATGCACACTATAGTTCTTCATAGGGACTGATAGTTGTACTTAGAAAATAACAGGCTACCACATTCCCATATTTGAACTCCGCCTAGTGCAGAAGCCACTAATTTTTTGTTCAGACTGCAATAACTTCTTCATATTAACTCGCAATTAGGGGATACTTCGACCGATGAAATCCCACCTAAATTACGGACAATGCTGTACAGTCAGATACTTCATCTTGTGAACACACACTGTGGTTCTCCATGTTGACTAACAGTTGTACTTAGAAAATAATAGGCTATATCCCCACTTCAATGCTCACTTTCATTCTCCATGGTGACTAATAGTTGTAATTAGAAAATAGCATGATACATCCTCATATATGAACTTCGCCTAGGCAGAAGCCGCTTTTTTTTCTTCAGACTGTAATAACTTCTTCATACTAACTCGAAATCATGCAAAACTTCAACCGATGAACTCCCACCTAAATTACAAACAATATGGTACACTCGAATACTTCATTTTGTGGACGCACACTAAAGTTTTCCAACATGACTCATAGCCGTACTTAGAAAATAACATGCTACATCCTTGTATTTAAACTCCGTTTAGGCAGAAGCCACTGTTTTTTTGTTCGTACTGCAATAACTTCTTCGTACTAACTCAAAATCGGACGAAACTTCGACCAATGAACTCCCACCTTAATTACAAACAATATGGTACACTCGGATACTTCATCTTATGAACGCACACTATAGTTCTTCATGGTGACTAACAGTTGTACTTAGAAAATAACAAGCTATATCCCCACTTCAACGCTCATTGTAGTTCTCCATGGTGACTAATAGTTGTACTTAGAAAATAACAGGCTATATCCTCATATTTGAACTCAGCCTAGACAGAAGTCGCTATTTTTTTCTTAGACTGCAATAACTTCTTCATACTAAATCAGAATCAGGCAAAATTTCGACCGATGAACTCCTACCTAAATTACGGACAATGTGGTACACTCGGATACTTCATCTTGTGAACACACACTGTAGTTCTCCATAGTGACTAACATTTGTACTTAGAAAATAACAGGCTACATTCCCACTTCAACGCTCACTGTAGTTTTCCATGGTGACTAACATTTGTACGGACTTAAAGTTAGCTTATGGGCGGTTGGTTCACTCTTGAATTATGTTTATACTCCAGCCCATGCTATTGGGACTTAGAGTTATCTCATGGGCAGTTGATTCATGTCCACTTGGTGATTATAGCTCCTCTAATCAAGTTGAGGAAGGATGTAAGTGATGGATGGCTAGATCACATCCATGCTGGGGTTGGATGATCGAGCCTTGTATAGTTTGTTTCATATTCTTCCTAGCAAGTGGAGGTAGAGAGTTATTGGGTGGATAGTTAAGTCACATCCACCCCAGGATGCAATCATGTCCATGTGTTGAGAGTGGTGGTTGATGAGTGGGCAGTCAGTCACGTCTACTTTAATTTGTGCTTACAAACCACCTCTTGTGTTCAAAGCAGGAATTAATGTGTGGACGATCAAATCACGTCTACTCTAGTTAGATCCCAGCATCACCGAGCTTCGGGAGAGATAAGGAAGAAGAGGGGTAGTAGGAAAACACCAGATGGGCATAGCGCATTTTCTTTTAGGAAAGAGAAAAGGAAGAAGAAGCACGAGAAATAATTACCCGTTTGCTTTCTACTTTTTGGTTGTATAGCTATAGGGCTTGTTTTGTTTTAGGTCGGCTTTGTGGGGGTTCGACCCTCGTTTTTTTGTCTTCTAGTTCAGCGTTAACAAAACTTGTATCATTCATCAAGCTTCATTTGATATGAATAACTAATACGTTTTGTTCTGTTCGACCCTTGTATGAATTTGCTTAAGTTCTAAGAAATGCACATATAATCTCGTTCATGCGTTTGTGAACTATTTCTCATCATCGTTATCAGATTAAGTTATTAGTCCAATTTTCCATTTACTAGTCTAGCCCTACCCGATTAGAGATGAGAAACGACGTCATCATCATTTTGATGAGTGAAGAGCAATCATTAGGGCGCCTATCTTTGATTGCCCTTATGCGATCATATCAGATTCAAGAACTTGGTCGAATTCCAGTTACTTGTAAAGGTGTCTTAAACATCCTTTTCGAAGACGTTTTGAGAGTGATTGCACCTAACTTCGAGCGTCAATTGAAGAGATCCATTTTAGATGGCGATTTAGGCATCCATCAGGAGTGGAGCCTGCGTCTTATTTTGACTCAACACGGGGAGACTTACCAGGTCTGGACATAGTAAGGATTGACAGACTGAGAGCTCTTTCTTGATTCTATGGCTGGTGGTGCATGGTCGTTCTTAGTTGGTGGAGCGATTTGTCTGGTTAATTCCATTAACGAATGAGACCTTGGTCTGCTAACTAGCTACACAGAGTCATCCCTTCGTGGTCAGCTTCTTAGAAGGACTATGGTCGCTTAAGCCATAGAAGTTTGAGGTAATAACAGGTCTGTGATGCCCTTAGATGTTCAGGGCCGCACGCGCACTACACTGATGTATTCAGCAAATCTAATCCTTTGTCGATAGACATGGGTAATCTTTGAAAATTTCATTGTGATAGGGATAGATCATTGCAACTGTTGGTCTTCAATGAGAAATTCCTAGTAAACGCGAGTCATCAGCTCACATTGATTACGTCCCTACCCTTTGTACACACCGCATGTCGCTCCTACCGATCGAATGGTTTGGTGAAGTTTTTGGATGGTGGCGATAAAGGTGGTTTGCCGCCCGTGGCATCACGAGAAGTCCACTGAACCTTACCATTTAGAGGAAGAAGAAGTTGTAACAAGGTTTCCGTAAGTGAACCTACGGAAGGATCATTATAGATTTCCTTTTCGAACAACTGCAAAATTGTACTCATTACATCATTACCGACTCCTACTACAGTGGACCCCGTTTCTCATTACATCAACCAATCAACACCATAAAAATTAAAGTAGTTGTATGTGGAAATATATTAACTTTAAGTAGTCCCACATCATCAAAAATATCTTAATTATCAGTGTATATAAGCTAAGAGAGGAAGCATAAGGTTGTCCATCCATGCAGATTCTATAAAATTGTGTTGAGGTGGGGAGGGTAAGTGAAGTTATGTTGACCGCATAATAATTGAATGATAGTATGCAGCAATACCCAGAATGCTTCTTCAGGCGTTGTTTAAGTCCAACCATTCGAAGGTCATTTTGAACTTTTGGTGATGCAAAGGGCATTTCAGGAATTTCAAAAAGACACGGTTGATTTTTAGTTCATTGAATTATCATTATTAGTAGTAAAGATGTGATTTTTGTTATTCCAGTGAGCGTGTAAATGACTCCTGGCAATGGATATCTTCACTCTCGTGTCGATGAAGAACGTAGCGAAATGCGACACTTGGTATGAATTGCAGAATCCCATGAACCATCGAGTCTTTGAATGCAAGTTGCGCTCGAGGCCATTAGGTTGAGAGCACGTCTGTTTAGGCGTCATGCCTTGCGTCGTTCTAACCATTCACCTACAATAAGTCAAAGAGCGCTTGAAATTGTCAGGAGGGAAATGAATGGGGGTCGGCGATGCATGCTGGTTTGATGTTGAACTACTCACATCTAGGGTAGTTAGCCAGTTGGCTTGGCACGTGGATCGTTGCAGGTTGTGCTTGCGGTCGAAGCCTTGGGCGTTTGATTTGCTTGAAGCAATGTCATCGGTGAAATCGAGGATACAGTGCACGCTTTAATGGCAGTACTTTGCGGCGCACTTGTGCGCTCTTAGCATTGTCCAGTGGGCTCCCCATTCGACTCGTCTTAAAACATGGATCAAGGAGTCTGACATGCATGCAAGTCAATGGGGGGTGTGAACACTCGAAAGGTGTAAGGAAGATGATTGGTGGGATCTCCTTTGTAAGCAGAATCAGCGATGTGGGATGAACCGAAAGCCGGGTTAAGGTGCCCAACTATACGCTAACCTAGAACCCACAAAGGGTGTTGGTCGATTAAGACAACAAGATGGTGGTCATGGAAGTCGAAATTCGCTAAGGAGTGTGTAACAACTCACCTACCGAATCAACTATCCCCGAAAATGGATGGCGCTTAAGCGTGCTACCCACACTCGGCCATCGAGGTGGTTTCCATGCCTCAATAAGTAGGAGGGCGTGGTGGTTGCTGCAAAATCTAAGGCGTAGACCTGGATGGAGCGGCCATCAATGGTGCGAAGCTACTGTGTGTCGGATTATGACTGAACACCTCTAAGTCAAAATCCAAGCTAGAGAAACGGTGCTTAAGCACAAGGACCTCCTCTTGACCCACAGTAGGGATGTGCAAGCATTTCCATGGGCACATATAAAAGAATTTGACCAATTCGACAAATTTGTCCTAGGGTCTTCCTTAGATTAAAATTCCATAAGGTCCATTGATTGAACCTTTTGCAAACGATTTAAATATGCAATAGGGCGTTGTAAGTGGTAGAGTGGCTTTATTGCCACGATCCACTAAAATCCAACCCTTAGTTACATAGATTACCCCCAAACCACGATGAGGTGAAAACATGCGGTATGGTCAAAAGGTTGCCATTGGCACATTGAACTAAGGTAAATGCTCGCACTAACGAACTACAGTAAAGCCGAACAACAAGTTAAATAAAGAAATGCTATTTCTTCAAATTTTGCCCTCCAATAGAGATGCTTTGGAGTGTCTAGGGCACGATAGATGGATTTCATGGGGAGTTGGTTATGAAGGAATTACACGATCTGAAAAGAGATCGGATCTATTTACTCAATGTAAGCTTTGTTGAGGCTTATATTTACTCGGGCAGCGATCCCTATCAATAATGCATTTTAAAGTTCGATACGATTTGGAAATAATCGAATTGGTAACTATCGCTACCAACAGCTAGATCCGTGTTGAAATGAAGTTTCCCTAAATTTCGTTTGGATCAAGCAGCTATTTACCCTTAGTTTGCTCTGGGTCAAACATGTGAAAATTTGATGCTTGCTGTAGATCAAGCATATGAATGTTTGTTGCGTGGTCCTAATCGAGCATTCAAGTCAAATATATAAAAAATCAAATTCTATTTCGAGTTATATTGCTAGTTACCCGTTACTTGCCTTGTGATATGGACACTACGAGTCAAACATGTAAAATCTCAGGGCTCACTTTGAGTCGACCAACATTCTGACCCGAGAAAGTTATTTGCCTAGATTTTCCTACATAGCAAAGACACTTTGAACTAGAAGAGTCATATTAGCTATTTTTTAAAAATTCATATATTGGGGGTTGAGATATGAGACTTTTGGGCTTTAGCTTGGAGTCAAGTTGGAAAATACACTAAGCTTACTCTTAGTCAAGCTGGTTAATGTTAATTCCTATATCGGGCATTGATTGACAATGTTATTGTTTGTTGGTGAAGTTGGTCGTTGAGTGGTTCCAAAGTTTTACGGATATTGCGTATTGATTAAGATTTCTCTATGGGTCCCTTGTTTGACGAAATCTTTAAGGACGTGCTACCTGGTTGATCCTGCTAATATTCGTATGCTTGTTTCAAAGATTAAGCCATGCATGTGTAAGAATTAACAAATTCAGACTATAAAACTGCTAATGGCTCATTAAATAAATTATAGTTTGTTCGATGATACGCGCAACTTGGATAACTATAGAAATTCGAAAGCTAATACCTGCAAGAAAACCCAACCATCGTTTATAGCACTATATGTAACATGTTTCTTAGGCTGTCGACCATTCGTTCTTAGCCAAATTGACGATATCATGACTTTGCTGAAAGGCAGGATAACAGTGGTATTTATACTTTATAGACACATGTTCGTCAATAGCTTACCATGTTGTTTAAAAGAGAGTGATTAGATTTCTCTATAAACAGCTTAGATTACTATTGTGTTCCTTTTACCTTTACCCTAAAATATTGTTAGAAAAAGGCAACCAAAGGTAGTGTATATATGTAATTAGGAAGAGATACTTACTAAAATTTGATACGTAAAACTAATTGAAATGTGAAGTAAACTAGATCCTTACTAAAATTAAGTCAATACATCAAATAGTTAATTGTACTAAAAATTGCCGATGATTTCTCGATTAAACTTGGCATCCAATTAGGTTTTACGTCAACATGTACCCAATTAGACTTGGAATTTGGTTGATCCAATGATATTTCAAACGACTGTGGGGCTGAGTTATAACTTTATATTGCCGTTGCATTATTTGATTCTCTATTTATTGAACTTGGACACTACTAGAGTTCAAGAAAAAAACATCATCATTGTGAAAGAAAGGTCATACATTATTTGAAGCGACTGTATGTTCAATGCTTTTACATGTACACAAAGAAGTAAAGGAAACAACGCCCACTAGAAAAGAGGCGGTTGAAGTCCCTGAGTATGAAACATACTTTTAAAAGCTAACGAAGTGGACAAGAGGGTGTTGCTTCTTATGAAAAAGCCGTCGGTGTTGTATAAAAGAGCCAAAATGATCAAGTGTTTTAGTGTAAAGAGAGAACTTACTTTCTTTACTTTTAATGAGGAGCCAATCATCATTGTGACATGATGTGCATCCTAAAACGTTATTTTGTTGATTATATTTTTATTTGTTGCAAAGGTAAGTACAAAACGATACAATGTAATGTTATGTGTGACAATTCAACGCGACAACAAAAAAAAGAATCCCAGCAAATTCAATAATTAACCATTGTTTCATACAGTAATATAATTTGGACAATATTATATTGAAATTTAAATCTGTTGCACATATTAAATTGAAGTTTAAAATCAACAGAAATGCAACAAATTCTGAAACAAAAGTCTGAACCGTGACATCAATTGAAGTACAAAACAAAAGTAACATTTTGTATGAGCTGAAGCATAAACTAGACTATAAAGCATTGCAAAATTTACTCTTTGTACATATTTTCAACAGTATCCTCCACTTGCTTTCTTTTTTGCTCAAGATCATCTTGAAGCATAACATAGTTGAGATGCTTAACTTCACTCCAACTATTATTGTTACTGGTAAATAAACCATATGCTATTTCAGCTCTCATTGCTTGAATTTCTTTCCTTGAAAAGGATGTAGGTAGCCATTCATTAGTGCTGATGATTTCCATATATTTCATAATGTACATTCCACAATCCAACCTGCAAGTATTAAAATTATAAATAAAATTCCTATTTCATCTATGTATCAAAGGTAAAATAATATAAATTAAACCGACGTTATTCAAGACTAGTTTACATTGTCAGGCAAATTCTAAAAACTAAACAATATAGTTAGTAAATTATTATTATTATTATTATTTTAATGATGCACAATATATATTAAATCACTCATAATAATGTAGTGTACACTATGGTTATATTCTGGTTGAATAAAATGATTACTAGAGATGTTTAGATTGATTTTCAATTATTTTACAAAATGAGTAATGGAGATGTTTAGATTGATTTTTAATTATTTTATGAAATGAGTAATGAAGATGTTTAGAAGTAGAAGCATTATTTATCCAAAAGTGTTCTTTTTTGCTGTTTACAAATTAAACTATATAGTTAGTGTATGATTCTTCCCTTCACAATTTTATATGTCGTCTCCTGGTTTATATATTATATTTGTGACTACAAAGTTTAACTACTTATTTTATACAGCAACATTCAATATATGTTCAACATTGATCATAGAATATTAACCATAGATTAAATATGAATTAATGGATAAATGAATTTTACTAATAATCAACAACCAATTAAGGTTCAGTAACAACATATTTTTTTTATCCCAACACCATACTCTATAACTTACTAAAACGGATGGTTAGAAACTTTTTTTGTCACAGGAAAAGTCAGTCAAAAGTTTTAATTTAAGGAATTAACCTTTAATATGATTTTTAAAGCACTTGAGTATACAGATAACTAGCAAGAACAAGTGAAACAGCTTCTTTAATTTATACCTTGTTTTATAAAAAATACTCTTTCTTTTGAATATAATTATTTTAGAAAATGTAAATCTGTTTCTGCTTTTTTTCTCAGATGCCTTGCTTTTAAGAACTTTTATGATGCACCCTGAAATTCTAGTTTATTTCTTTTTATTAAAATTTCATGTATAATTTTATTTAATAAAATGATGTATGATGAAAATAAAAATAACATCTAATATAAGTAATTATCATGTTATTAATGAAAGTATAATTACACATAAAATTATAGAATTAACTTACGACTTTTCTGGTTGTTGAAGACAATCTTTGCATTCAATATTACTTTCATTACCAGATTTCATTTGTGGAATTGCATTTCTAAGCCATATGTCTTTCATCATGTCCTTAATGTTCTTTCGCTGCACATTTAAACAAAAGTTAATTTATTAAACAATATAATATATTAATATTTGATAGTGTTATTTTACTTACCACTTTTACTATTTCTTTTGCATATGGCCAGTTTGAAAAAGAATTTGGTTTTACCGAATTATAGAGGCTCCATTGCATATCTTCATAATCAAGCACTAACAGTGTCCAGTGAGATTGTTGATGACATATTGGCAAGAATATCTTGTACAATTCAAGTTCTTTTTTATGATATCTCACTATTCTTTCTTCCAATTGCTTAGCCAACAGAGTATGAGTTGTTGATTTCAAATCCAACAATATGCAATTCTATAACACAAGAAATATAAATAGTATTATATAAAGGAATTAACTAAGTAATTAAGACTTATATTTGTAAATAATATGAAAAACAAACACACCGTGTCTTCAGGTCTCACATACAAATTGTTCGGATAGTGTGGCCTTAGCTTGGTAACTCGAAACCAGTGTATTACCTTTAAATTACATTTCAGACAAGATAAATATACTGTAAATACTATATACCATAATCAATAAACATTATTAGATTAGTTAAACAAAAAAAAAAGGTAAACAATTTTACTTACAGAATAGTCTATGCCGTCTTCACTCATTATATCATCAAGCACACATCCCATAATCTTTATGCCATCATCAAAGTTTTCATAAACTGCCAAGCTTTAAACATTCATGTTTCAATGTTAGCACTTATATCTTAAAATGTAGGTTCTGCAAAGTATATTTGTATGTAAGCTAGTAACATAATATGTACGTACTTTTGATCATCATACTTATAAAATGTTTGAATAGGTTTAAGCTGCTTCTAATCTAGAAAACCAAATATTGGAGTGTTTTCTAATTTCCCCATTGGTTTTGGCGGTGCAATAGGAGAAACAAAAATTACTTTATTATTTTCTGCGTCTTCTTCAATCAGCTTTTCTGCATTTACTTCAATTCTGTCCGTTTTACAACTTTTTGCTTCTCTTTTGTAAGTAATAACAATTTTTCCCTTCTCAACCTTTTGATTTTCTTTGACTGCTTCAAGTCTGTTTTCTATTTTTATTTTTTACTTTTTTGCTAGTAACAAGGCTTTTCTTCTCCTTAGCTTCTTTAAACAACCTCCTTTTCTTTTCATATGTGAACTCTTCATCTACTTTAGGTATTCTATCTTTCCTTTCTCTCACCCTTTTTGTTAATGAAGATATTTTTGGCCTTTTGTTCTTCTTTTCTTTTTCTGATAAGTCAGTTTTATGTTCCAACCCTTATCTTTCTTGAGTAGGAAATAGTTCAAAACTTGGCATATCAACTTCTAACATTTTTTTTAGTTTCATTGCCTCCTTCAATATCACCTACATTTTGAACAGTGTGATCATTGACTTTGTTTACTTCTTCAACTTCAGTAGTGTTTTCTTTATTCACTTCATCTTTGCTCTGTTCTTTACCACTCCAAGCCATAAATACACTTTCAATAACATCTGCTCTAAAATTTTCTTCACTTCCATCAAAACTTTTACATGACGATACTTTTTTTATAGATTTGTCATCTGATTTTTCTTCATCAATTTCATTCACTTTTATATTTTCCTCTTCGTTCAACTCCATAGTAGCCATCGGTGTTGCAAAAGAATCGTCAAGGTTTTCGCTTTCATTTGTGTTTTTTTCAAATCATCATTTTCTTCCATGCTAAATTTTCCTTGTAAACTTTCTTTTTCACAGCATCCCTCTATCATTTCTTTGTCCCCAATAGCATGATCATTATTTTTCTTGCTTGCAATTTTATCGCTATCCCCTATAGCATCATCGGCAGCAAGAATGTTTTGTTGCTGAAAAATTATGTCATTGTCCATTTCGAAAGTATCTTCCACCTCAGTAGAATTTGGTTCACAAACTTTGATCTTTTGTTTTAACTCTTCATTCTCAATCTCAAGTTGTTCAACTTTTTTCTTCAAGTATTCATTCTCTCTTTTTAAATGTTCAGCTATTTTGACAATTTCCTCTTCACTTTCAACTGAATTTTCTTTTATGTATGCTATAAAAATTTTCACCGGTTGTTGTAATATAACATAAATAAATAAAACTTTACCGATATAGTTAGTCTTTCATCAATAGTATTATTAAAATTACATCAATTACAAAGACCCTAGTAAGAATATGTACTTGAGCGATGAATAATCAATAACAAAATAATTACTTTTGCATGTTAAAGTGCAATTAAATTTAAAATTTTTGAAAAGTGCAAGTAGGTGTGCACTTTGTAAATATTAAGGCAAGCTTTTAAAACATTTATGCTACAGTTTTTATTTTTCAAACCTATCAAAAACTATAAAGGTAAAAGTTAATTACTATAAGAAATGTACTGAAAGCGCAAGCAGATATGTACTTTGTAAAACTTATGTTGTGGATTCTTTCAAATTTAAGTTAGTGTTATCTTAATATTGTTTAAATTTCTATAAAAGTTAACAAAAAATTAACAGTATATTTGCATGTTAAACTGCAATTTAAATTTTAAATGTTTGAAAATTGCAAGTCAGTGTGCGCTTTATAAATATTAAGGTGAGCGTTTGAAAATTTTATGTTATATTTTTTTTTCCAAACCTATTAAAACAAGGTAAAAAATATTTATATTTAAATTTAAAATTTTCATTTTAAAGTTAAACAGATGTTTAAAATATATGGAGAATGAAAGAAGGTTTGCATTTTTTTAAAATATGTTCTGCTTCTGAAAAACTTAGGTTTGATATTTTTCAATTTAGTTTACATTTTTTTATAAATTTAGAAAATACGTTTGCATTAAAACTTTTATTCAGCACTTTATAAGTTAATTAAAATAAGAAATGTATGAAAAGCGCAAGTAGGTGCGCTTTTTATAAAATATAAGTGTTGCTTTTTTTGAAATTAAAACCACTATTTTCTTAATGTTGTCTAAATTTGTGGAAGGTTTTAAAAAAATTTATTTATAGTACAATTTACTATGAACGCTAATGTTGAATTAAAATATAAGTAACATGAATAATGCAAGTAGGTGTACACTTTGCAAATATTAAGATGAGCTATTGAAAGATTTATGCTATAGTTCTCTTATTGTAAAAAATTTACCTTATTTCCATCAAGACTCTTTAGAAACTTGCATGTAAGTTTACCCTTCAAATCACTCAAGTTCCACTTAGCTACTGTTGGCATTCCTTCTTTGTATGATTCCCTTTCTTGAATTATCTCTATTCGATCGCATATCCAATACTACATTAATTAAAATATTTGTATAGTTAGAAAGTGTGTACTGTTCGCAATGAATATTTATACAAATTAGAATACAACATAACATGAAAAATTTGAGAAATAGACAAATTAAAAAAAAAACATGTTAATGAAACTAATGCGAAGGATGCACTCACACAAATTGTACAAGAGTTGTACACATACTAGAGAAAATTAAAGAAAAATAAATAACATACAAGAAATCTGTAAAAGCAACATATTTTGTACACCATGACAACCTATATGCAGAAGAACTAACAAGCATAGATGTACGGAAGAACAGAGCCTTACAGTAACATCATATGATTCCAAACTATCTTAAAATAATATATTGTTACTTTACTTTTTTTTAAATGCATGAGACTTTCGAAAGGTATTTACTTTGGAAGATTATATACAAATAGAAAGAAATGATCAGTTTTATGATAAATGAAGAATTATTCGACAATAAACATTAAAAGAATCCCTTTAAATATTCAGTGTTGCCACTTGCAATGTATTGTAGTTAAATTAATATGCATGTTGATTTCGTACTTTTGATACAGGTACCATAACAAAAGAATTAATTTATGATGACAAACAGCTTTAACATAATTGCTAACTTAAATCTGACAAGTATGATAGCCTGGTTAATATGCATTGTAAACAATATAAATGTGTATTCTACTAGTGCAGAAATCTAGAAATAATTTCCTTGTTTAAAACTTCAATACTTTTGCTAAACTAAAATTATGACATCAATTATAAGATGTTACAGTGATACAAAGATAAAATTACTAAGAAAAGTTGTGTAGTTCAACAGGAATGGACATGTGGCACCTGGCAAATTTGTCATGGTGGCATATATTGTATGCAATGAACACTGTCAATTTGTCAAATTCAACTACATTCATCTCATAAACAACTGTAATGGTATACTTACTGTGCAGTTCTAAAATTCAAATAATCGTACATGTTAAATAGTCTTAATACGATCTATAAAGTGTTTTATCGTGCTGCATGCATATATCATCCTACAAAATATGTACAACTTTCTAGCAATCTTCATCCCATGACGTTGACATATGATCTATATGTAAAAATGATTTTTATAGCCTTTAACTTCTGTAATTTCTACAGAGTTCATAGTTTACATCTAGGAAAAAAATAGTTATTCAATATAGTATAGTTGTACATATTTTACCTAAATTTTATAGTATTGAACAAATTTAATTTAATTAAGTGGACTATTTGTATGAATATTCAAAAAAAGAGAAATGAGACAAAATACGTTAGTTACAAGCAATAATAAACTTACCAGCAAAACAGTAACACATGAGTTGTTACTTCTCGGATTTTCCATATTTCTTTTCAAATTTTCCTTCAAGTTGTCCAAAATGGATTTCGTCCAGTTTGTTTTTCTCATTTGATCGAAATCTACCACATACGGTAGATATGACCACTTCAGGTCAGAATTGCTACTTGTAAATTATATTAATATTAGTTAATATAATGTAAAATCATTGAAATAACAATCAAAGTTTAAAGTAATTATATTACCCGAGAAGAAAAATGTACAAAGGAGATGCATTATAATAAATCTGACGACATCTTCAGCAACTTCTGGGTAATTCTGTTTTAGCGCTGTATATACATATCGTTCTACCACCTTTTTGTTTATCTTTTCATTTTCCAAAAAATATTTCTTAATAAAATTTTGGCAAATTGGTGGTAAATATTTCTTTTCTCTTTGAGGTAAAATTGTTATTACCGTTCCTTCTATAGGAATATCAAATATCTCTTTCATTTGCATAACATCGAAATCCAGTAATTGTTCAGCTATTTCGAATTTCTCTAAATCGGGCCTATATGTTTGTATGATTGCGTCTAAACATTTTGAATTTTTTTTATATCTATTTTGGTTAGCTCCTTGTGATGACCCGAAATTTTAGCAATATTATTTTAATAAGCATTCAATCTGATTTATTAAAATACAACTTAACATTTTAAAAACAAATAAGATTTTAGCTTTTACCATTTATTTATATATATATATATATTCATTTTTGAAAAGAAGTTATGATTTGGAAATTGAAAATAAAAACTCTCAATATAATTAAATTTAAGCTCTACCTTATTAACATTTGATCTAAATATATATTTGAATGTAATCTAGATAATAATGATTGGAATAAAGTCAATCTTATCAATATTAAATATAAGTATAACAAGATATATGATTATAAATTAAATGTTTAATAGTTAAGTTTAAAATAAAAATAAAAATAAAAATAAGGATTTATATTAGAAATAGAAATAAATAGGTAAGGTAAATTATATGGTTATATAAAAACATAAGTGCACACTTAAGATAATTCTAGAGATATATAGTCTATGGAAATACATGTTTGTAAGGCAAGAAAGAATTATATCTCTGTACGTACAAATCAAAAGGGATAAGTATGAAAAATAAAACCAGACAATAGCATTAAATGCTCTCATTTCAGCCTCCTCAAGCAAGAAAAATCTCTGACTAAATTTGTACCAGTTAAATACAAGCCCTGTATACTTGTTCTGTATATATCAACCTCCTTATCTCATTTTGTTCATCAAAAACTTAGCTTACCAGAAAAAAAGGAAATATAATCTTACAACTGAAGCTTAAACAACAACTCAGCTCAACAAATTCAAAGCTTTGAGTTTCCAGTCTCCAGATCAACTCCTAGTTCCAGAGAAAATCAAAATTGTTCTCTGTTTTAAGTTGAACAGGTGAGTAACATCACTTTTTAAAAAAAGTTTAAGTATATGAAATATGTTTGCATGTTCATATCTGAAATTAGTATGTTTGTATGTATATATATTGGTGCATTTCTGTGTATATATGTGAATGTATGGATGTGTACTTGGCTGTTTATCTGAGACTTAATTGTTCTTAGCTTCAAAACTAAGAATTCAAACAAAATTTATTTTCTCTTGATCTAGTCTTTGTTAGGATTTAAGTCTTAAACTAAAGTTGGTTGTTTCATCATAAAGTAAGTTTTAAAATTTTATTTAAGTTAAAATAAATTTGGAAACTCACTGGAAATCAAAAAGAACAGAGCAAACTTAATATAAGTGGAAATTCAAACATCTTAATTTAGCAATCCAAGAATATAAACCAAATCCTAATTCAAAAGCATGGTTTTTAGAAGTGGAATTACACATTTTAGAAGTATGATGAAGGAGCGGTTCTAGTTTGATCAGATTGGGTGTTTTGGGTAGCCTCTGGTGATCTAGTTGCTTGGCGAGGTCGTGGTTCTCACTGGAGGTGGAAGGGTGATCAGGGAGTTTGGGAAAAATATCAGAGTGGTGATCAAGGAGTTGTGGTAGCGGTGGTGATTGTTTTATGTCTGTAAACCTAGTTTTGGTGATGGTCGGGGAATGATCCACCACGGCGTCTCTGGTGGATCGAGTGCTACCAGTCTCTGGGAGATTATAACTGGGGTGTTGGCGAAGCTATGGCTAGAAACGCAAGCATTCTGGTAGTCGGAGGAGCAAGCACGAGGTTGTTCCAGGTTTTGGTCTTTGTTCCAAGTAGATGCTCGAGTGCTCGAATTCGATTTCGAGTTTGAATCAGTGATCTGATGATCAGGATCAGGTGCGAGGGCGATCGCCGATGTGAGGAGGTCATCGTGGATGACTGGAGTTGGTCGGAGCCACCGTGCATGTGCACGGTGCATTTTTTTTATTTTTCTGGTGAAGTATGGGTAGAGCAGGGATGGGTACTCGAGTTTTTCTCGAGTCAATTGGGTGTTTTGCTCGAAGTAGTGGGGAGTTTGACTCGAAGCATTTGAGGGTGGGCTCGGGTCTTTTGCCTGTTACAGGTTTTAAACCTGTCAGTGTTTTTAAATTTGAAAATGAATTTAAAATGTAAAGCAAGATTTAAACAACATTTTAAATCAAATTTTTAGTATGGATTCAAATTCAAATTTGTATCCTAGTTTTGAAATAAATAAAGTTTATAAAATTAAATTGTTTAAACAAGTTTTAATGTTTTAAGTATGTTTTTAAATAGAATTAGTTTTCCAATAAAAGGTTTAAAACTTTATTTATATAAATTCTTGTATAAAGGTTTTCTTTAATATTTGAATAAAGAGTTATATAAATTTGTTTAACTTAAATATGCAAATTAAATGATTAATTTATTTTTAAAAGCTTGATTTTAAAGTAATTTAGTTTAAACATTTATTTATATAAGTTTCTTTATAAATGATAAATGTTTCTTTAACATTTGATTTAAAAGAGTTTTTAAATTGGTTTAAATTTTGTTAAAGTTAAATTTGTAATTATTTGAAATCTTTAATTTGAAATGAAATTTAAAGGTAAAATTAAAAGTAAAAGGTTTCAAATGACTTGTAAATAATAATTAAGTCATTAATAAGAATGATGTTTTTATCTTAAGTTAATTAAGATTTAATGATTTATGATTCATTAATTAATAAGAGATTAAAGAGTAATTAATTTAATTAATTAATGGTTTATCTTAAAGTAAATTAAGGCCTTGGATAATTAATGATTAATTAAATTAATGAAGTAATTAAAGGGAAATTAATTAATTAATGATTAAGGATTAATTAATAACTAAGGGTTATAAATTAATTAGAGGTTAGTTGGAAATTAGGAATTAATTAATGTAAGTAATGAGAGATTAATTACTTAAATGATAATTACTTAATGTAAGTAATTAAAGGATTAATTTGTTAAGAGATAGTTAATTTAATTAGTAATTAAGGTTAAATTAATTAATAATCGAAGGTTAATTAATTGAGGATAATTAACCAAATGGAATAATTACTTGATGAAAGTAATAAAAGTGTATTACTTAATGGAATTAATTAAGGATTAATTACTTAGTGTAATTAATTAAAGGATTGATTGAAAAAAAAAAACATCCTCTCATGTCTGCTCATGGAGACCCCAACCCTACCTACCATGTTCCCTCAGTTGTACCGTCTCCCTTACCCACTGCCAGCACTGTTCCTTCTCCAACCATACCCTCTGTCATCCTAGTTGACCCCTCTTTGCCCCTCTCTGACACTCTTGCCCGTACCTCCGACACTTCTTTGTCCCCAACTGTTTTTGCCCTACCCTCTTCTCCTTCATCCCCTTCCCTCTTGGTTAACCCCCCGCCTGATCCACCTGATCCCACTCTAACTCCTCCCCCGTCTCCTTCACCTATTACTCCTGCTCCTCCTCCTTGTGAACGGGCATGGACTTCCTTGTTCAAGCATATACCCAAGAATGCAGGGAAGTACATCCCCGTTCACTTGTCCCCTTTTTATGAAGATGATGCTTTAGTGCCTCCTGCTGAAGTCATTGAAGCTGGCACAACGGTTTGGAAAGATACTTTGGTGGGGTTCTTTCTTGACAAACCTCTTTCCTATACTGCAGTTATCTCCAAACTAAAACAGATTTGGAAACTTAAAGGCTCAGTGAAAGTTAAGTCTGATGGTATCTTATTCTTGTTTAACTTTTCTTTTGCTGAGGACAGAGATTACATCCTACAGTGTGATCCTATTATTTTGAACAAGAAGTTATTTATACTTAAACCTTATGATCCATCCATTAGCAACGTTGCTGGTTCGGTTACAGCAGTTCCTGTTTGGGTTAATATGTATAACCTTCCTATTTTTGCGTGGTCTCCTCTTGGTATTAACTGGCTTTGTAGCCATCTGGGGAAGATGTTGTGCATGGACCAAATGACTGAAAAACAGGAAAGACTTAGCTTTGCCAAATGCTTAGTGGAAGTAAAACCGAGTAAGGAGCTACCAGAAGATTTTATGGTCAAGTTGGTAGAAGGTGGACATCAAAAGATACATGTTCAATACATGTGGAAACCTGACATTTGTGTGTTATGTAATGCTTTTGGACACAAGTCCGATGTATGTAATAATAGGAAGGAAGAGTTGTTTGAGAATAAAGAGGAAGATAACAGTAAGGCTATCAATGATAGAGAAGTGATAAAAGCTAAACCAAAACAACTGAAAGGAAATGAAAGACAGGCTGTTAAGCGAAACTTTAAAGTTTGGCAACGTGTAACAAGGAAAAGGATGGATTCTGTAAACAGAAGTAACAAGGAAGAGAAGAGAGAAGATATTATAGAAGTGCAGAGAGAAGAGAGTGAAGTTAACAAAAGTTGTGAACTTACTCACTCAGGAAAAATTGAAGTTGAAAAACAAGTCGCGAGAGAAATGGATGAAAACAATGAAAAACTCGAAGAAGACACTGTGAATATAGTGGTAGGAAACGAAGGAGCTGAGGAGATTAGTGAAAGTGAAACTGAAGGCAACCCACACACATATAACAAGTTTGCAGTGTTACTTGCTCTAGATGATGAGGAAAATGTCAGTGTTAGGCAAGAAGAGGAAATGAACGTTAGAGATAACTGTCAATTTGTACAAAGTAAGGTGGATGCTAAGCAACAGAAAAATAATATTCAGAAACAAAATGAGGTAGTAAGCAGTAGCAAATCTAAAAAAGAGAAGCACAAGATGGACCATTCTAAACTTAGTAAAAGCAGGAGGGAATCAGAAGTTGAAGTAAACAAAGGTGATGGTGAAGCAAGTAAATGTGAAACGCTGGAGAGTGGACAAAGGAAAAAGAGCAACATCAAGTTATCAACGAGCAGTTCTATACCACAAGAAGACAAGGAAGTGCACAGCCCATGCACAGCAAACCACATAAATCATTCTTCCCATACTCTTAACCCTGTCCTTATCTCATCCCCAAATACCCCTTTCCCCCACTTGTATTCCAATATCAAGCCTCCCCAAGCTTACAAAGCCCCACCTTCTACAGCCATCACTACTCTACCAACCATAACTACCACTCCAACTCAGTCAACATCCAAAATGCAAGAAGATTCTTCTAAACAAGCTCTGACCCCCCTATCAGCCACCATTCCTAATTACTTGTCTTCGAAACAAGCAGTTACTAGGAGTATGAAAATAGAGATTCTCAACGCACAAATTGACCAATGATGCTACGCATAGGGGCATGGAATATTCGCGGTGCACATCATGTAATTAAGCAGGACCAATGTAAACAACTAATTTCTACTCATCAGCTGGCAGTCTTGGCAGTTCTTGAAACTAAGTTGAACCTTGCCCTTTCTATCAAAGCTGCAGAGTACATTAATCCCAGGTGGAAATTCATACACAACCACAATGAAGCAACGTATGGTCGTATTCTGATCCTTTACAATCCAAATCTTGTCCAACTATCCCCAATCCTTTCCACTTCTCAACTAATCCACTGCCATGCCATAGATATCATTGATCAATCAACCTTCTACGTCTCGTTTGTGTATGCTTACAACTCTGTAAACTCCAGAGAGTCTTTACTTTCTGTAATTCCTTCACTAAGACAAAGCACACATCCTTGGCTAATTCTAGGAGATTTTAATTGCTGTCACTCCCTCTCTGATAGAATAGGGGGTAATCCCCTCTCTCTCAGAGAAATAAAGCCCCTTGCTGATGCTCTCTACGACTCTGACCTTGTCAAAATTAGATCTCAGGGCATGCAGTATACATGGAACAACAAAAGGAAACATGGTTGTAGGACCTTCTCCACCATCGACCATTCATTCTCGAACCTATATGCTTATTCAAAATGGCCTTTCCTGTTCAACCTTATTCCTCCTCCTCTCCTATCTGACCACTCTCCACAAATCATCTCTCTTCGTGAAGCGGACTTGAGGGGAAAATCAAATTTTAAATTTTTTAACTCTTGGATAATAGAATCAGATTTCAAGAACGCTGTTTTATCTGCATGGAGTTTGCCTAAGTTTGGTAATCACTTGTATGTTTTGCAGGAAAAAATCAAGGAGACTAGGAATGTCTTGAAACGATGGGCGCATAACAAGTATGGTGAAGGAGACAAGATGAGCACTGTAATTAAAAGAAGACTAACAGATGTCCAAACAGCTATGATGGCCTCTGTCAGCAATGCTAATCTATCTGCGGAGGAAAGTGTTCTCTCTTTGCAATACCACCAAGCTTTAATAAAAGAGAGTGAGATGATCAGGCAGAAAGCGCGAATTAAATGGAGAGATAAAGGTGATAAGAATAGTGCTTACTTTCATGCTAGTCTAAAGGACAAGCAAACTAGTCAGAACCTCTCTACAATATATGACACTCAAGGTAATCTTCACACATCTCCTCAAATGGTCAAGGAAGCTGTAGTCAGACACTTCTCTGAATTATATGGAAATGCTAATCACTTCGTGCCGAATATCGATCTTATTCCCAGTGACATACTCCCTAGACTAAACACAACTGATTATGACCTTCTCTGTAAGGAAGTAACACCCGAAGAAATAAAAAATGCCATGTTTTCATTAAACTCTGAATCTTGTGGAGGACCTGATGGTCTCAACACTCTATTCTATACTTCTTGCTGGTCTATCGTTTCTGTTGATGTTATCAATGCCATTCTCCTCTTCTTCAGAAAGGGTAAACTATTCAGATCAATTAATTACACTAACATTGCTCTTATTCCCAAAATCAAGAATGCTCACTGTGTTAATGATTATCGTCCCATCTCCTGTTGTAACACCATATACAAATGCATCACCAAGGTTATAGCTACTAGACTCAAGATTGTGCTCCCCAATATTATTTCCAAAAATCAGGCAGCATATCTTCCAGGCAGGAGTATTCTAGATCATGTTCTTCTTTCCCATGAACTCATTAAAAATTATAAACGCAAGAACGTTTCTCCTAGAGCTATGTTGAAGTTGGACATCATGAAGGCTTTTGATATGCTGCAGTGGAATAGTATTGTCAGAATCATGGGATATATGAACTTCCCTCCTCATTTCATATCTTGGATATATGAGTGTATTTCCACCCCTACCTTTTCTATTACTATCAATGGAAGGAGTGAGGGGTTCTTTACTAGTGAACAAGGGATAAGACAGGGGGATCCCATTTCAGCTTATATTTTTATCATGATTATGGAACTCTTAACGAGAATGTTTGAGAGGATAATAGCACAAGGAAATTACAAGCTTCACCCTGGGTGTGCTGAACCAAGGATCTCTGCGCTGATGTTTGCAGATGATCTTGTGGTTTTTTGTACCCCACAAACCAACACTCTCACAAGCATAATGCAAACACTTCACGAATTTTACGAGATGACAGGGTTGAAAGTTAATCTCCAGAAATCTGACATCACCATTTCTGGAGTTAGTACTGAGCAATGTAGTTTTATCTCACATATCACTGGGTTGTCCATAAATCATGATACCACCAGTTATCTTGGTCTGCCTCTTACTAGTTCTAGGATTACTGCTAACCAATGTCTACCACTTTTTGACAAAATTACAGCTAGGTTAAACTGCTGGACTTCCAAGTTGCTTAGTCAAGCTGGAAGATTAACTCTTATACGATCAGTGATATTCTCAATGCAAGTCTACTGGGCTAGGACGTATATCCTCCCCTTCAAACTAATCAAACTCATAAGAGGAGCTATGATGAGATTCCTATGGAAAGGCAGGGTTACAGGCAGATACATAGCACCGATCAAGTTTAGTTCAGTGGAAAGGCCCATGGACAAGGGGGGGCTGGGCATTCTAAGCTTAAAGAATTGGAACATTGCTGCTTTTGCTAAACACATTGACACTTTCTTTAATAATACTGACAGTTTATGGGCTATTTGGTCTGATAAGAACGTGATCAAGGGGAGAAGCATATGGAGTATGACTAAACCTCAAAATTTGAGTTGGACGTGGCAATGCATTTTCAAACACAAAGAAAAAGTTCTTCCTTTAATGCTATTGAACACGAACCCCATATATAGTGTGAAATTTTGGGAAGACCCCTGGTTGAAAGAGGGTCTTATTCTAAATCGTCAACTTACACACAGTGAAATGCAACAATCTGGTATACATCAGCAAGCTAAGGTTCGTGATACTCTATACAACCTCCAAAACACATGCTATTCAACGTCTAATCCTAGAATACAACAAATATGGAACATGATACGTTGTCACACTGCTATCTCTGATGTCACCAAGCGTTTGGTTTGGGGCATTAAGAAGTCTGCCTACAGAATTGGAGACACATATGAATATCTGATGAAGAATGGTGATCGCCCTAAGTGGAGATGGTGCAAACGAACGTGGGGAAGAGACAGTAGCTTCAGACATGACCTAATGCTCTGGAAAGTGTTGAACCGTGCGATGCTAACATCAGAGAGACTAGCTAGTTTAGGTATGAGTATAGATAATCGCTGTAAGTTTTGCAATATCATGCCTGAAACTGTGGATCACTTGTACTTTGAGTGCCACTATATTCATCAAATATGGAAAAGAGTTATGGCGAAGTTTCAAAGGAGGAATGTCTCTACAGATAATCTGAGAGAATGGAAAAGAATATACGAAAGCATCAACGGGAATACTGACGGAGGGAGAACCCTAAATGCAGTGCTAAAATGCTTTTTAACATCGGTTTGGAGGGAGAGAAATGCTCGGTTATTTGATAATGCAAACGCAAAAAATGATAGCAGCTTCAAAAGTTGGGTTTTGAGTGAAATTAGAGTTTGTGTGGGCCAGCTGACTTATGCAATTGATCCTGGTATACGTCTTTCTCTACTGTGTAGCTTATAATTGTTGTCTTCTTTTATTTTTGTTTGTTTGTTGTTTGTCTTCCCCCGTGCTTGCTGCGCCAAGTGATCCCCGTTTTTTCCTTCTTCTTGTGTTTGTATGTCGTTCTTATTGGTGTAGCAATATATGGTCGAGGTCCATTTAACCTCGTCGGCCTTGCCAAAAAAATTAAAGGATTGATTAATTAAGGAAATTAATTAAGGGTTAATTAATTAATGAGTGTGATTAAGTAAAGGATAATTAATCAATGTAAGTGATTATAAAATAATTAATTTGAGTAATTAATTAAGGATAAATGTAATTAATGTGAATGGGTGAAGGTTAATTAATTTGTGTTATTAATTAAAGGCTAATTACTTAATGTAATTAAAGAGGAAAATTAAGGGATGATTAATTAATGGTTTGTAATTAATTAATGTTGAGTAAGCAGGATTAAAAGTGATTAAAGGAATTAATTTAATTTAATTTATTTAAATTAATTGGAATGGTATGACTAATTAATCTTGCTTATGAATGATTAAATGATATTAAATGCCTTGGATTATTGATATTTCTGATATGAAATGTTTTGTGATATGATTGCGTTGAACAGTGATAATGTGGTTATTTATCGGGATGAATTGCTGTATAAGTGACATCCTGTGTTTTAAGTTTGAATCGTATTTCATTTGAATAACTTGGGTTAAGATGACATGGGACTCGAAGAGACCGGGGTCAGGTATTAGTAAATACCCGAAACCACTTCAATTTGAAATCTTCTATAATTATTTATAGATTTGATATATATAATCAATAGGCTGGAATGAAATAATTTAAGTGAACTGGATCATTGAAACTAAGTAAGGATACTGTAACGCCCCACCTCTATGCTCACAATAACGAAGAGTATTAAAAGAAATACTGTCTGTTATTACGAAGAATAAGGCTGGATAGGAGCGGCCATCCATAGTTGGCCTTACACTAGCATTGGTTACCTCGATAGGAGTGGTATATATTTTTCATTTTTCATCTCTTATTTATTTACTCCCATCGACATACCCAATTCCAGTATAAAACGAACTATGATGGTTCATAATAGTTTAGGAAATTATATATAATACTAACCCAGATACAAAAAGATGCGGAACATAGATAACAAAAGTCTCATATATATATATATATAACTGATGTTAGTTACAATACATTTGACACAATACATATGATACAACTACAACTGCCGACTCTGGAAGTTATATATACAAGTACATTATCGACTAATATACATGAATACATATCAACCTAAATCAGTACACTAACTACTACAAAAAGACGCAGCCCACTTCAAAAGATAAGAAAAGTCTTCATAGCTCAAACAGCAATCCAAAGCAAGATATCTACGACCTGAAATAACTCGGGTCTGACCCGAGTATTAAATTCAAAAGAAAATAATACACGGGTCAGTCTAATTCAAACTCAGTTATTAATGCACAGCAGCAATAATAATCAAATATCAAATAGACGACAGTCACAGACATCTCGTATATCGAACTTCTCGATAAGAGAATCGGATAACGGCAGATATAACACTAAACAGTGTTAAACAACAAATCAACAATCCAAATCATCAGCAAGATGAATAAAACGATTATCAATGAAGAAAATATGAAAACTCCAGAATTGCCTAAATAGCAATTTACAACAAATTCCAATTATTAAATAGATAGTTAGAATCTCAAATGATCAATCAAATCAAATTTCTGTGTGGATGCAGTACACGCACGCGTGCACTGCCTCGCCACACAGTACGTGAAATCATCACAACAGTGATTACTGCAGAGGTCAAAGTGAAACCCAAGCCAACAAAACAGCGTAAACAACAAAAATCTAATTATCGATACGATAATTAGAAAACATATAATCTAATTATCTAAAAGATAATTAGATATCAACAAAATCATCAGCTTAAACCAAATCAGAATACAACTCAAAATATTTTAAATTGGCACACGAAACAATTCCAACAATTGAAATCATCAATTATAACCTCAAATTTGATTTGGCTGCAGTACATGCACGTGTACTGCCTCGCCAAAATCAGACGTACAGATAAATATATGTTAGATAAAGCTCCAAGTGAAACACAGTAAAACCAAAATGTTGAACAAGTTTAAAACAATGGGACAACAAGAATATGAATGCAGCAGTATCACTGCAATAGGTCGGGAAACAAGCATATGCAACAACAACAAGTGCTGTACACATGAATGCAACTACCCTCGAATACCAGTGAACAATCAAACTGTCCAGACTTAAAAAAAAACCAATACAATACATCACAGTCCAATATGCTATGGACAGTGGAAAATACAACACCAAGCTCAATAAATTCAAGCAGTCAAACTCAACTCAAAGAGATAGTTGACCAGCAGAAACTAGGTCAATATGCATATGTCAACAGCACAGAAATACATGAATGCAACTAGAAATAATCAGACTTCAAGCTAAGCAATGGATCAGTAAAATGGTGACTTCAACATAACAGTGACAGCTATGCAAACTGAAACTAGATCAGTAAGCAAAACCAAAGTGCAACCGTATGTGCAAAGATGCACATCAGTCATGGAACAGATCAGAAGTGAACCCAACACCCTTCAGTAAAAACAAATAAACTTGAATTATTTATACGCAAAGATTATTAAATATCCTGGGCAACAAGTCTACACGCACGCAAGTTAAATGGTGGCGCACGCACATGAACAAATAATTTACCAATATAACCAGACTTTTATCTAGTTTCTTCAAATGCATGCATACATGCAAATGAATTACCTAATAGCATTTTTATGCGCGTTCTAATTAGAACAAATCTACACAATGAAAGTACCAGGATTTTCTTTGTGTGAAGGATTTGCTTTGTGCTTCACACGCACGTATATATTGAATGTAGACAAAATAAATAAGTAAAACTGGCAAGGCTAGTTTTGATTTACTTTTCGCATCAGTTAGACAAACATTTTAATGAAACCAAACTGCCCAGGCCCAAAGACAAGCGCAAACGTATTAATGCTCGACTGCTCGATTTCATTTCATTTTATTTTTTTGAACCCACCTACCCTCGAAATCTGATGTTGTGCGATGAAGACCACAAGGGAATGCAACAGTACATACTTACGTGTTGCCTACATTTATATACAGTTAGGAATTTGAATAAGAATACATATAAATGAGTCACTTTTGTTTATGATCTGGGAATCAACTTCCAGATATTGCATGCCTACAAATATATGATATTTGAAATACACTAGTACTCAAACACTACTATTCTGGACAACTATATGCGCGCATAATATAAATGCAAATTGATCTATGCCTAACCAGGTGTAGCCTGCTAATAAATTTAATTAGATACTTCAAAACCAAGGCCAGACAAAAAAATATATAAATCAGTGAACTGCAAATTCAAGGAACTCAAGCGAACAGACCAGAGAAGGAACGGCAAGTAAAAGCAAACAGCAGTTTTATCAAATCAAATAATTCATCAACAATCGAATTAGAGGATGCGAGTGAAGAGAAAATCACTCGCCTATTACGAACAGTCAAACAATCGAATCTAGATGTGAGTGAAAGAAATTCACTCACCTGAATCGAAGCAAAGATGAGCTCGACTCGGAGGAGGAGCCGCGAACGATCCACTGATCGACGAGAGCATAGCGGTGCCTACGATTTCACAAGCCCTAGCTTTTGAGGAACGAACGAGAAGGAGCGAAGCAGCCACCATTTCTTTCGTTCGATTTGTTTAATTTTAGGGTTTTGAATCAAATGGATAAGGGGCTGGTTATTAACTTGATAATCATGGCAACAAAAGGGGTGGGCCAAAATAAATTTTAAAGCCCGTAAAACAAATGATGAATTTTACGAAAGAATTTCAATCGATTAAAATTTCAATAACAATCAGCTATCGCCATTAATCATTTAATGACGATAATCAATTGATACGAAATCCCGGGTTATTACAGACTCCCCTCCTTATAAAAATTGCGTCCCCGCAATTTTCATAATTAAAGTCGTCAATAACAATTATTTTTCTAACATAAACTGGTTAAGCTAGAAAAATAAAAGTCTGGAATCCAAACGCCGAAGAAAACTTTTAATTCCATAAAAGAAATTGACAAATTCTCACAAAATCTAATCATTAAATAGATAATCAGAAAACAACAAAACTGAATAAATGCAATTATCAGCAATATTCAATTATCAATTAGATAATTAGAATACAGAAATCACAAAACAACACTATCTAATTATCGATACGAAAATTAGAAGACAGCAACATCTAATTATCAACAAAGATAATTATAAAACACAAATCATAATTCGCAAAACTGCAATTATCTAGTTATCAACCAGATAATTTAAAAACAACTCTTATCTAATCACCAAAACAATAATCAGAATTCTCAAATCAACAAATATTTAATTATCACAAATGATAATCAAATCTCAAATCAACAAATATTCAATTATCAAAAACGATAATCAAATCTCAAATCAACAAATATTTGATTATCAAAAACGATAATCAAATCTCAAATCAACAAATATTTAATTATCAAAAGCGATAATTAAATCCCAAATCAGCAAATATTTAATTATCAAAAGCGATAATTAAATCTCAAATCAGCAAATATTTAATTATCAAAAGGGATAATTAAATCTCAAATCAGCAAATATTCGATCATCAAAAGCGATAATCAAATCTCAAATCATGAAATATTTAATTATCACAAATGATAATCAAATTTCAAATCAACAAATATTTAATTATCAAAAACGATAATTAGAAACAACAAATATCCGATTATCAAAAACGATAATCAGAACTCATATCAACAAATATCTAATTATCACAAGCGATAATTAGAAGCAACAAATATCCGATTATCAAAAACGATAATAAGAACTCATATCAACAAATATCTAATTATCACAAGCGATAATTAGAAGCAACAAATATCCGATTATCAAAAACGATAATCAGAACTCATATCAACAAATATCTAATTATCACAAGCGATAATTAGAAGCAACAAATATCCGATTATCAAAAACGATAATCAGAACTCATATCAACAAATATCTAATTATCACAAGCGATAATTAGAAGCAACAAATATCCGATTATCAAAAACGATAATCGGAACTCATATCAACAAATATCCAATTACCTGCAGATAATTGGAAACAACAAATATCTAGAAATCAATTAAGAAGACTAGAAAATCAATATAAAAGCTTGGATCGATCCCATCAGATGACGAGTTTTTAATTCGCCGCACGTGCATCAACAAATGGCCGAAGCCTACCAAGTACTCAACATAATTTTGGCGCCCAACAAATGACCCGAAGGTCCAACAAATGACCCGAAGGTCTAGTACTGGTATTGACCCGGAGGTCCAACAAATGACCCGAAGGTCCAACAAAGTGGCTCGAAAGCACACGAAATCATCAAATATTTCAATTAACGAGTCCGGAATTAACCGAAATAGCAAACGCATATGTCCCATACCACGTGTTTTACTAAATCGTTTGATTCTCTTCATCGTTCCCATGAAAGTGCAAAATTGTGTATTTTGTAAAAATACATTTTACATTCTCAAACGGACAAGTCCGGAATTAAGCGAATCAATAAAAGAAAGGGTTCATAGTCCTCGATTTTGCTAAAACGTTTAAGTCGCTTCCTCATTCTTTTGAAAGCGCAAACTGTAAAATTCCTGAAAACAATTTTATTTATTTTATAAAAATAACAATTCACATTCTCAACTGAACAAGTCCGGAGTTAAGCGAATCAGTAAAAGAAAGGGGTCATAGTCCTCGATTTTGCTGAAACGTTTAAGTCGCTTCCTCATTCTTTTGAAGGCGCAAACTGTTAAAACCTTTATAAAACAATTTTTATTTTAAAACGATTTTACCAATCACGTGATTAAAACAGCAAATCAGTAACAATTTCGATAAGGAAATTGTACTTCTCACAATACCGTAAAAACTCGTCACATATCAGCATTGCGGTATAACCGCTTGAAAATCCACTTTTCAAAATTTGAATGCTACTGAAGTCAAAGCAACAGTAATTTTTAAACGTCAAAATCTCATCAAAATAATTTACATAAAAATGTAACACTAGTGAATTTTCATTCATTAAAATTGCCAACAAACATCGTGCCTCAAAATTTAGCATCGATGTAAAAAAAATCCCGTTATAAAATAACGGCAACAAAATACGTTTCATAACCAAGCATCGGTTCAACGTAAAATTAATGCAGTAACGTGCAACTCAAATTTGCACGTACTACAAAACGAACAAAGAAATCATTTGAATGTATCTTCAATGAAGATAAGTCAAAACAGCTAAATCTAATCAATATATGATTAGCATAAAAGAAAACCAGCAAAGATCTCAACAAAAATCACATAACCGCAATCGTTTCAAATCCTCAAATTGGATTCGAAATTCTCAAAGAAACAAAATAAATACAGCTATGTAAACAACAAATGAAATTTATTTCAATTTCATATTTCGATTTTTTTAAATCAAAAAGATTATCAGTTGTACTCAGCGAAGACAGTTTCACTGTTTTCGCTGCGCACTCTGATAAACAGTACCCAAATCAATCAAATCAACAAAACACAGTTTCACTTTTATTTTTAAATAAAGATACTTAAAAATTTCATCTAAATTTCAAAACTTTTGTTTTGACTCAAAGCACAACTAAAAACATCGACAAACAGTTGTAACACATGTTCCATCTAAGTTATGTTTTATATTATGTCCATAAACCCCAAGCTCTGATACCAACTGTAACGCCCCACCTCTATGCTCACAATAACGAAGAGTATTAAAAGAAATACTGTCTGTTATTACGAAGAATAAGGCTGGATAGGAGCGTCCATCCGTAGTTGGCCTTACACTAGCATTGGTTACTTCGATAGGAGTAGTATATATTTTTCATTTTTCATCTCTTATTTATTTACTCCCATCGACATACCCAATTCCAGTATAAAACGAACTACGATTTTTCATAATAGTTTAGGACAATATATATAATACTAACCCAGATACAAAAAGATGCGGAACATAGATAACAAAAGTCTCATATATATATAACTGATGTCAGTTACAATACATTTGACACAATACATATGATACAACTACAACTGCCGACTCTGGAAGTTATATATACAAGTACATTATCGACTAATATACATGAATACATATCAACCTAAATCAGTACACTAACTACTACAAAAAGACGCAGCCCACTTCAAAAGATAAGAAAAGTCTTCATAGCTCAAACAGCAATCCAAAGTAAGATATCTACGACTTGAAATAACTCGGGTCTGACCCGAGTATTAAATTCAAAAGAAAATAATACACGGGTCAGTCTAATTCAAACTTAGTTATTAATGCACAGTAGCAATAATAATCAAATATCAAATAGACGACAGTCACAGACATCTCGTATATCCAACTTCTCGATAAGAGAATCGGATAACGGCAGATATAACACTAAACAGTGTTAAACAACAAATCAACAATCCAAATCATCAGCAAGATGAATAAAACGATTATCAATGAAGAAAATATGAAAACTCCAGAATTGCCCAAATAGCAATTTACAACAAATTCCAATTATTAAATAGATAGTTAGAATCTCAGAATGATCAATCAAATCAAATTTCTGTGTGGCTGCAGTACACGCACACGTGCACTGCCTCGTCACACAGTACATGAAATCATCACAACAGTGATTACTAACAGTAATCACTACAGAGGTCAAAGTGAAACCCAAGCCAACAAAACAGCGTAAAAAACAAAAATCTAATTATCGATACGATAATTAGAAAACATATAATCTAATTATCTAAAAGATAATTAGATATAAACAAAATCATCAGCTTAAACCAAATCAGAATACAACTCAAAATATTTTAAATTGGCACACGAAACAATTCCAACAATTGAAATCATCAATTATAACCTCAAATCTGATTTGGCTGCAGTACACGCACGTGTACTGCCTCGCCAAAATCAGACGTACAGATAAATATATGTTAGATAAAGCTCCAAGTGAAACACAGTAAAACCCAAATGTTGAACAAGTTTAAAACAATGGGACAACAAGAATATGAATGCAACAGTATCACTGCAATATGTTGGGAAACAAGCATATGCAACAACAACAAGTGCTGTACACATGAATGCAACTACCCTCGAATATCAGTGAACAATCAAACTGTCCAGACTAAAAAAAAAACTAATACAATACATCACAGTCCAATATGCTATGGACAGTGGAAAATACAACACCAAGCTCAATAAATTCAAGCAGTCAAACTCAACTCAAAGAGATAGTTGACCAGCAGAAACTAGGTCAACATGCATATGTCAACAACACAGAAATACATGAATGCAACTAGAAATAATCAGACTTCAAGCTAAGCAATGGATCAGTAAAATGGTGACTTCAACATAACAGTGACAGCTATGCAAACTGAAACTAGATCAGTAAGCAAAACCAAAGTGCAACCGTATGTGCAAAGATGCACATCAGTCATGGAACAGATCAGAAGTGAACCCAACACCCTTCAGTAAAAACAAATAAACTTGAATTATTTATACGCAAAGATTATTAAATATCCTGGGCAACAAGTCTGCACGCACGCAAGTTAAATGGTGGCGCACGCACATGAACAAATAATTTACCAATATAACCAGACTTTTATCTAGTTTCTTCAAATGCATGCATACATGCAAATGAATTACCTAATAGCATTTTTATGCGCGTTCTAATTAGAACAAATCTACACAATGAAAGTACCAGGATTTGCTTTGTGCATCACACGCACGTATATACTGAATGTAGACAAAATAAATAAGTAAAACTAGCAAGGCTAGTTTCGATTTACTTTTCGCATCAGTTAGACAAACATTTTAATGAAACCAAACTGCCTAGGCCCAAAGACAAGTGCAAACGTATTAATGCTCGACTGCTCGATTTCATTTTATTTTATTTTTTTGAACCCACCTACCCTCGAAATCTGATGTTGTGCGATGAAGACTACAAGGGAATGCAACAGTACATACTTACGTGTTGCCTACATTTATATACAGTTAGGAATTTGAATAAGAATACATATAAATGAGTCACTTTTGTTTATGATCTGGGAATCAACTTCAGATATTGCATGCCTGCAAATAGATGATATTTGAAATACACTAGTACTCAAACACTACTATTCTGGACAACTATATGCGCGCATAATATAAATGCAAATTGATCTATGCCTAACCAGGTGAAGCCTGCTAATAAATTTAATTAGATACTTCAAAACCAAGGCCAGACAAAAAAATAAATAAATCAGTGAACTGCAAATTCAAGGAGCTCAAGCGAACAGACCAGAGAAGGAACAACAAGTAAAAGCAAACAGCAGTTTTATCAAATCAAATAATTCATCAACAATCGAATTAGAGGATGCGAGGGAAGAGAAAATCACTCGCCTATTACGAACAGTCAAAAAAATGAATCTAGATGTGAGTGAAAGAAATTCACTCACCTGAATCGAAGCAAAGATGAGCTCGACTTGGAGGAGGAGCCGCGAACGATCCACTGATTGACGAGAGCATAGCGGCGCCTACAATTTCACAAGCCCTAGCTTTTGAGGAACGAACGAGAAGGAGCGAAGCAGCCACCATTTCTTTCGTTCGATTTGTTTAATTTTAGGGTTTTGAATCAAATGGATAAGGGGCCGGTTATTAACTTGATAATCGTGGCAACAAAAGGGGTGGGCCAAAATAAATTTTAAAGCCCGTAAAACAAATGATGAATTTTACGAAAGAATTTCAATCGATTAAAATTTCAATAACAATCAGCTATTGCCATTAATCATTTAATGACGATAATCAATTGATACGAAATCCTGGGTTATTACAGATACTTAGAGGTTGATTTGTGAATTAAGTATTGAATATAACAAGTTAAGAACTCGTAGTAAGGTACGAGTTACCCGAGTTTAAATAAGTTTTTTGCATTAGAATTTCATGTTATATGTGTTTACTCACGCTGGTTTCCATCCTGACCCGGGTGTTACTTTGATGTAATGCTCGGGTCAGACCGAGTATTACAGATTTCCACGTAAGGACGTTCTGAAGCTCAGGAGACGAGCTGGATGGCAGGAACGTATGGAGTGTATTCCGCTGTGATATATTGTTATTTATCTAGGACAAGTTATTTTAACTATCCAGTGTTGTGTAATGTTGTAGCTCTGATAAATTGATGTAAATTAACTGGTATAGTTTTTCCTTGTATAACTGTTATTTCATTTGATATTATATTTTGATCCGCTGTGTTTTGTGAGAATCAGTGCTGTGTTTCTATTCTTCTTCTTCTATCTCTTTCTTCTTTTCCTAACTATCTGGAATTTTCGCGATCGAAAACTCCGGGTCGTTACATTTGGTATCAGAGCTGAAAAGTTAAGCGAGAACCTTGGCTCTGGTGGGTTTACTCATCAAGAATAAGGTCAGCGGTACCCTAGGATGAGTTGAGTGTGTGTGTGTGTGTGTATATATATATATATGTGAGAGTGTACTTGTTATTTTCTTATATAAAGATCTTAAAAATGGTTTTAATGAAAGATTTTTTTAAAATCTTATATTATATATATAGCAATAATTGGTTATAAAATAAGAAATTAAGTAACGTATATATATATATATATACACACATATATCCAAATAAGGATTGGATAAAATGAACTATACAAATAAGATGAATTAAAATGGTTTCAAACCAGAAAATAAATGGTTATTGAGTTTAAATAGGATGATTGTTTTCCTATAAACAAATAAATGTTATAAGGAAGTAACTATTAGATGTGAATAACTTGTAAATTAGAAAGGATGTAAATTGAAAAGTTTTGAAATTGTTTCAAATATTTATAGAAATAATAAAGAGTATTATTCAGAATATTTTGAATGTGATCTTATTTTAAAATAAGAGTTGTTTGAAAGCATTAAAGGAAACTGTTTGAACTAAAACCAAAAGTGGTTTAAAATTTAAGGATAACTTAGTGTGTAAAGGAAATATGTATATATGAGGAATATACATAATATCAAAAATGGGTTGAAATAAACTCTAAATGTTGAGTTTTAAATTTGAAATGAGATGTGATATCCAAGGTAATAAGTTTTTGAACTTATAAGATTATTAATGTGAAGTTCAAAATTTTGAAGTGGGAATCCAAATTGGGTAAGGTTGGCTGGATTAAGTAAATTGAACTTAACTTTGGAAAGTTAAATAATTTAACTGTAAGGACCGCCCATGACCCCTGCACCGAATCTAGAGATAGTGCGCTGTAAAGTGTGTCAGGCGACCATGGACGATTGCCAGGTTAAATTAAACCAACAGAATCTATCGTATTACTCACAGCGCATGGACAAAATACAATAGAACATATATATAGTGAAGCTTTACAGAAAAGAATCTCATTAATAAAACTTCATAATAGTTGAATACAACATCTCAATAGTCAACACAATAAGCCTCACTACATAACACTCAGAGAATACAAAGCAGCGGAACATCCAGTACATATAGTAAGAAAGAAACAATATGCAATACTCCAACTCGTCTTCGATATCAGCACCGTGAAAAGCTAGAACAGCACCTGTCACCTGCTACCTAGTCTGCCCGTCCCAAAATGGACGAACAGCCCAAGGCAATAAGAATTAAAACATAAAGCCTTGAGTCAGACAACAGTCTTAGTGAGCAGTAAATTAACTAACAACATACCAAAAGAGCATAAAGGAAAAGGAATAGGAATACAACCCTCCCACTCCAACCTCATTCTACAGTGATAGCCCCCAGACACACACTAAGCAGAAGAAAACATAGCAGAGCATACAATTTAAAGTAAAGCAATTATCACTCGAGTCAAGGGCGATGTTTTCCAAGTACAAACCCCCAAGGCCTAAACCAAGATCAGATAAGCACCCAGAAAATACCGCTCTTGAGATCGAATGACGATACAACCAAACATCCATGACTCTGGCTGTCACTGTTATCATTGCTTCGGTTTCACCGTTAATTGAATGACCGGCACATTCTTTCGGCCGTCCGTCAAGGGCTAATGGTAACCCCGGTTCTAGACATATCTCCCGCACGTCATCGTGACTCGTGCCTAGGACTATCGAATCTGCCCAGAGTACTCGACCATCAACAGTTGGTCGTTGGGACTATCGAATCTGCCCAAACGTACTCTTGCTTAGAGCATGCTAGAACCTTCAACAACGATGAGACCCAAGCCTCCTAGTCATCCTCCTTGACGACCATTTCCATAACCATCCATTATCCCCAACTCGAACCATTTCACCGAGTTATCAACATGCGTGGGATGATCCCGTCTGGATTAAACCAAGTCTTCATCACATGATCAGATCTATGCATAAGAGCTTCATCATCCCGCTACATATGCCACAAGCAGCTTTCCCAATTCAAGAGCCTTTCCCTTAGCCTTTGAATCATCTTTGGTCTAAATCAAATCATCAATCATCTAATTCATAGCAATCAACCAAGTCAAACCTTAATCCAAACAATCAAGCATTCAAATATGATCTAAGTAGACAATTATCACAATAATGACAATTTCGTAATTAAAGAGTTGAAAGTCTAACAAGCATGAAAACATGAACAATATCTCTACAATCTTGATGAATGAACTTGTATAGGCTAACACTTAGTAAAATGGTTGTTAAATCATCATGAACAATGGATCTATATGGATCTACACTTAGGATGAAGAAAATGCATGGAAATCACTATTTTAACATCAAATCGAGCCAACAATCCGATATACTCCTTTGGATCCGTGTGAGAGATAATCACCACTCACCAAATCACCTAAACAACCCTAAATCAACACGCTTCAGATCTGGACAGCGAAGGATCTAGCTTGATCTAGCACGAATCCGCTTCAAATGAAGAAATCTCACTTCAAAGGATGAAGATCTTCAATCCAAGCTCTTGAATCTTCAATCTTGATCTTCGATTTGGATGAAAGGAAGCACTAGATTAGAGTGGAGAAAAGAAGTGTAGAAGTCGAGCTCTCAAAATGGCAGCACTTCGTCGCTTCGAAATCCGGATCCCAAAAAGTGAGAAATGGACGAGTATTTATAGCTGAAATTCCTTAACTCGTCTGCCTTCATAGGTCGTTTCCGACTTAAGCCCTTCCGACCTATCACCCCAGACGACCTACGACTTACTGCTTTGCCGACCTACGACTTATAACTAAGCAGGGCCTTCGACTTAACAGGTAACTGGGTTACGACTTAACCCCATACGACCTAAACAACTTAGCCGACCCAAAAACTCACTTGTCTAACAACTTAAACGACTTAGCAGCTAACTCCTAAGTCGGTCACAACTTAACACAGCAGCCTACCTACGACTTAACTCATGAAACGAGCTAACACTTAAGTCGTCTGGACGACTTAACTAACAAAGGTGGCTTACGACCTAACTACTAAAACACACGCGACTTAACAACAGCTCCGACCTAACGAGGTAGCCGACCTAAACTCACACGACTTAATAACTTAGCAACACCACGACTCAACTAGGCTACGACCTAACTTTCTTAAGTCGTCTAACGACTTAACCTCGCTAACCACTAGGTCGCTAACCTGCTAACTTTATAAGTCGTCAACACTTAGGTCGCTCTATTACTTAACTCGGTCAGTTTCTTAAGTCGCCCCTATTCCTTAAGTCCTTAACTCGCCCAGACTTATCACTTAACTCGTACAAAACTCCTAAGTCGGCTACGACTTAGGACTTAAACAAAATTCTGCCAACCTCTGAAACGACTTAACAGCAATGCGACCAATTGTCAACTATTTTACGATGTACCGATCCGTGAAAATACGGGTCGTTACATTCTCTCCCCCTTAGGAATTTCGCCCCCGAAATTCCAAACAAACAAAGTAATCAAAGAATATTCTGCACGCCTATCATCCATAGCAATCAACAAACCATGCATCCAATTCTAACTTAGCGTACAGAATTCTAAGACTTAGAACAAGTTACAATATCGTGAGATGAGACGACACCTTAGGGCCATACCTTGAAGAGTTCAGGATGAGCTGCCTTCATCCTCTCTTCTACCTCCCACGTGCAGTCGTCATCATCATCACTCCATTGTATCTTGAGCAACTTGACTACCTTCCTCCTAAGCTATTTCGTGTCGGTTTCCACAACACGAAGCGGCTTACGAGGTCTTCTATCGACTGGATCAACTTCAAAGTCTTTATAGCTATCTGCAGAAACTACTGTATTCGAGTCGTGCACATACTTCCGTAGATACGATACATGAAAAACATTGTGCACACTCGACATCTTCTCTGGTAACTCCAATCTGTAGGCAAGCTTTCCAATTCGTTTGATAATCGGGAATGGTCCAACAAATCTCGGAGTCAATTTCCCTTTCTTGGAAGTACATACCACTCAGCCAAAGAAAGATAATGGAGAGTTGACCGAAATGAGCACTAAATACTTTTCGAGAGATCTCCTCCAAATCGCTGGTATGACTATCGTTTCCGAATCGAATAACATTCTTCAGCGGGGAAATCTTCACAAAAACCATGTCACCTACGTCGAATTCCAGATTCTTACAACGCTTATCGGCATAACTCTTCTGACGGTCTTGGGCTGCCTTCATTCGTTGCCGAATGATCTCTATACAATTCGAAGTCTGTCGAATCATCTCTGGCCCAAGTATCAGCTTTTCTCCAGTCTCTATCCAACATGTCGGGGAGTTACACGGTCTCCCATACAATGCTTCATACGGTGCCATACCAATGCTTGACTGATAACAGTTGTTGTATGAAAACTCCACCAAATGAAGGTGATCTTCCCATGATCCTCCGAAATCCAAAACACAAGCTCTAAGAAGATCTTCCAAAACTCGGTTGACTCTCTCGGTCTGACCATCGGTTTGAGGGTGATAAGCTGTACTCAAACACAACTCGGTTCCCAAAACTTCCTGGAAGCTCTTCCAAAATCCACTAGTGAACAATGGATCTCGATCGCTCACTATACTCTTCGGAATACCATGGAATCGAACTATCCACTTAACATACAACTCAGCCAACTTTGATGCAGTCCTAGTCGATCGAACAAGAATGAATTTAGCACTCTTAGTCAAACGATCTACGATGACCCAAATCCCTTCATTTCCCGTTCTGGTTCTAGGCAATCCATCGATAAAATCCATCGACACTTGCTCCCACTTCCATGTAGGAACTTCTAATGGCTGAAGTAATCCACTTGGCTTCTTCTGTTCGGCTTTTACCAACTGGCAGTTCATACATTTGGAAATAAAATTTCCAACATCCTTCTTCATACCTTCCCAGTAGTAGGTTCTCTTCATATCCCGATACATCTTATTTCCTCCTGGATGAATTGTCAACTTCGAGTGATGACTTTCCTTTAGAACTTCACTTCTCAATTCATCTATATCGGGAACAACTAGTCGTCCTTGCTTCCGAAGCCAACCCTCTCGATCGACTTCGAATCCTTTATCCTTTTCTGGATCCAATCCAAATTCCAAATCACGGATAATCTTGACAAGCTTATCGTCTCGTTTTTGGCTCTCGCCAATTCTTTCCACAAGAGTCGGTCTTATCGATAAGTTTGCCAACATCTCAGGTTCCAATTCGCATCTAGGCCTGAAGTCAAATCCAGCTAAATACTCGAGATTCTTCCATTCTGAAAACATGGCTCCCAATCCTGCATGTCTTCGACTTAACGCATCTGCCACTGCGTTACCTTTTCCCGGAGTATAAGCTATACCAAAATCATATGATGCCAAAAACTCTAGCCAACGTTGCTGCCGAAGATTCAAATCTTTTTGGGAGAAAAGATACTTCAACGACTTATGATCTGTAAACAACTCGAATCGAACTCCCAGTAGATAATGTCTCCACATCTTCAGAGCAAAAACAATCGCCGCCAACTCCAAATCATGAGTCGGATAATTCCTTTCATGCGGCTTCAGTTGTCGACTTGCATACGCAACAACTTTATCTCTCTGCATCTGCACTGCTCCAAGTCCAGTACCACATGCGTCGGTGTAAACCACCATCTCATCATTCCCACTAGGAATAGTCAAAACTGGAGCACTCGTCAATCATTCTTTCAGGATTCTAAAACCTTGCTCACACTTATCATCCCATCTGAACACTAGGTTCTTTTTCGTCAATCCTGTTAACGGTGCGGCCACCTTGGAAAAGTCTTTGATAAACCATCGATAATATCCTGCTAATCCAAGAAAACTTCTCACATCAGATGCATTCTTAGGTCTAACCCAATCCTGGATTCCTGCCACCTTAGCGGGATCAACCGCTATTCCATTTCTAGAAATCACATGGCTTAAGAACCTCACTTCACTCTTCCAGAAGTGACACTTCGAAAACTTAGCCTTCAGCTGATGTTTCCGCAAGATTTCCAAAACAATACGCAAGTGCGTCTTATGCTCTTCTTCAGTTCTGGAATAAATCAGAATATCATCCACGAACACAAGTACGAACTTGTTCAACTGATCTCTGAACACTCTATTCATAAGATCCACAAAATAAGCT
The DNA here is from genome assembly GCA_030737815.1 of Allium fistulosum. Lineage (NCBI taxonomy): Eukaryota > Viridiplantae > Streptophyta > Magnoliopsida > Asparagales > Amaryllidaceae > Allium > Allium fistulosum. The sequence continues at coordinate 161,776,220 of CM060905.1, forward strand.
GGCGCGTTAGTCAATCCAAACGGCATTACCAGCCACTCAAAGAAACCGGATGGTGTCCTAAAAGCTGTCTTCGGCACACTATCCTTAGCCACTCTCAACTGGTGAAATCCCGTTGCCAAATCCATCTGAGAAAACACCTTAGCCTCGTGAAGCTGATCAAACAAGTCATCTATTCTCGGCAATGGATACTTGTTCTTCTTAGTCACCTTATTCAGCTCACGATAATCCACACACAACCTCAGCGATCCATCTGCTTTGGTTACAAACACAACTGGTGCACCCCATTCGGACACACTACGCCGAATGAATCCTTTCTAAAAAAGATCATCAACTTGCACCTTCAACTCATGCTGTTCCCTAGGCGCCATCCGCCTAAGAGGCATCACAACAGGTCTGGCTCCTTCAACAAGATCTATACGAAACTCGATCTCTCTATGCGGCGGCAACCCTTTGACTTCGTCAAAGACATCCTCGAATCCATTAGCGATCGGCACTGATGACAGTCCATCCCGTGGAACAACCAGCGAATACATGAAGCTCATGAAGACGCCTTCTTCATGCTTACATCGTATCACAATCTTTCGCCCCTCCACATTCTCGACTGTCACTTCCAACCTCTCGCAATCAACCTTTGCCGCATACTTCCTAAGCCAGTCCATACCCAAAATAATTCCGAACCCCGCAAAGTTCAGAACAAAACAATCACAAACAAAAGAGCAATCATGACTCGATACGACTAGACCACGGCATAACATACACAAACAGGACGAACCCCCAACTGGATTAGTCACAACCAATGGCCTATCAACAATATCCGGTTCCAAACCCAACCGGCCTACAAGTTCACTACAAACAAACGAATGTGACGCCCCAGTATCAAACAGGACTCTAACTGGAACACCACATAGGAAAAGAGTACCTTGAACCACCACACTCTTCCCCTTCTCTTCAGCGGTAGGAGCTTTCGAAGACGACGGAACAGCTCCCAAAGCATAAGCTGGCACAATCTGCTTGTCCCTCCTCGGTTCTGGACAATTCTTCCTGAAATGCCCTGGCTTGTCACAGTTGTGACACTTCATCGGTGCCTTCGGATTCTTACAATCCTTCGAGAAATGGCCCTTCTGCTGACAATTGTAGCAAGTCACCTCGCCTTTCGGCTTCTTCTGGCCATCCTTACCCTTTTGCTGCTGCTGCTTCCTCTTCTGGTTTCCACCCTGCTATGGTTTAGACTCTCCCCTGGTAACAGCAACAACAGATCCTTCCTTAGGAAACAGACTCTCATGTCTGAGAGCTTTCTCCACAAGCTTCTCAAATGAATCATCCAAATGATCCACTAACCGTCTCCCAAGATAACTATCCAAGCCTGTCACAAACTTCTCATTCTTCTGATATGCAGATTCAATATATGACCGGGCATACTTGGACAAAGCTTCAAACTCAGAAACATACTCAAGAACTGGTCTTCCACCTTGCTTGAGCTCCACAAACTTCTTGAACAGAACAGACTTCTGAGCTGTAGAAATGAACTTTGCTTCAAATCTAGCTTGGAATTGCTCCCAAGTAATCTCTTCCTCCGGAGTATTGATGGTAATAGAGTTCCACCAATCAGAGGCTCTCCCTTGAAGCTGCCTTGATGCCAACTTCCTCTTAGTTGCATCCTCGATTCCCAAATCACCAAAAATCCTTCTACAAGCATCTATCCATCTTTGGACCTCAATGGTTGATTCTGTTCCCAAGAAAGTCTTTCCTCCAAGAGCAGTGTAGTCCTTACACAGCTTAGCAAAATTCACCGGCTTTGGAGTTTGGACTTGAACTCCAACATCAACTGCTGTCCCTGGAACTGGTATTCTTCTCATGATCGAAGTCATCATAGCTTCGAACATAGCTGCATAGTCAGCAGTCCCTTCAATAGCATGGCCTTCCCTAGCAGCTGGTCTCCCTCTTCGACTCATTCTCAATATATATAAAAAGGAATGATTAGAACATCTTAGAGAAACAACTGCATAAAGGACTCAAACTCTACGAATCTACTATATTATATATAGTAGTCATCCATCAAAATTACAATTACGTCTCTCATACGTAGTTACGTCAGCGAGCGTTGGGTAAAATCGATTAACCAATGCTCTGATACCAAATGTGAGGACCGCCCATGACCCCTGCACCGAATCTAGAGATAGTGCGCTGTAAAGTGTGTCAGGCGACCATGGACGATTGCCAGGTTAAATTAAACCAACAGAATCTATCGTATTACTCACAGCGCATGGACAAAATACAATAGAACATATATATAGTGAAGCTTTACAGAAAAGAATCTCATTAATAAAACTTCATAATAGTTGAATACAACATCTCAATAGTCAACACAATAAGCCTCACTACATAACACTCAGAGAATACAAAGCAGCGGAACATCCAGTACATATAGTAAGAAAGAAACAATATGAAATACTCCAACTCGTCTTCGATATCAGCACCGTGAAAAGCTAGAACAGCACCTGTCACCTGCTACCTAGTCTGCCCGTCCCAAAATGGACGAACAGCCCAAGGCAATAAAAATTAAAACATAAAGCCTTGAGTCAGACAACAGTCTTAGTGAGCAGTAAATTAACTAACAACATACCAAAAGAGCATAAAGGAAAAGGAATAGGAATACAACCCTCCCACTCCAACCTCATTCTACAGTGATAGCCCCCAGACACACACTAAGCAGAAGAAAACATAGCAGAGCATACAATTTAAAGTAAAGCAATTATCACTCGAGTCAAGGGCGATGTTTTCCAAGTACAAACCCCCAAGGCCTAAACCAAGATCAGATAAGCACCCAGAAAATACCGCTCTTGAGATCGAATGACGATACAACCAAACATCCATGACTCTGGCTGTCACTGTTATCATTGCTTCGGTTTCACCGTTAATTGAATGACCGGCACATTCTTTCGGCCGTCCGTCAAGGGCTAATGGTAACCCCGGTTCTAGACATAACTCCCGCACGTCATCGTGACCCGTGCCTAGGACTATCGAATATGCCCAGAGTACTCGACCATCAACAGTTGGTCGTTGGGACTATCGAATCTGCCCAAACGTACTCTTGCTTAGAGCATGCTAGAACCTTCAACAACGATGAGACCCAAGCCTCCTAGTCATCCTCCTTGACGACCATTTCCATAACCATCCATTATCCCCAACTCGAACCATTTCACCGAGTTATCAACATGCTTGGGATGATCCCGTCTGGATTAAACCAAGTCTTCATCACATGATCAGATCTATGCATAAGAGCTTCATCATCCCGCTACATATGCCACAAGCAGCTTTCCCAATTCAAGAGCCTTTCCCTTAGCCTTTGAATCATCTTTGGTCTAAATCAAATCATCAATCATCTAATTCATAGCAATCAACCAAGTCAAACCTTAATCCAAACAATCAAGCATTCAAATATGATCTAAGTAGACAATTATCACAATAATGGCAATTTCGTAATTAAAGAGTTGAAAGTCTAACAAGCATGAAAACATGAACAATATCTCTACAATCTTGATGAATGAACTTGTATAGGCTAACACTTAGTAAAATGGTTGTTAAATCATCATGAACAATGGATCTATATGGATCTACACTTAGGATGAAGAAAATGCATGGAAATCACTATTTTAACATCAAATCGAGCCAACAATCCGATATACTCCTTTGGATCCGTGTGAGAGATAATCACCACTCACCAAATCACCTAAACAACCCCATATCAACACGCTTCAGATCTGGACAGCGAAGGATCTAGCTTGATCTAGCACGAATCCGCTTCAAACGAAGAAATCTCACTTCAAAGGATGAAGATCTTCAATCCAAGCTCTTGAATCTTCAATCTTGATCTTCGATTTGGATGAAAGGAAGCACTAGATTAGAGTGGAGAAAAGAAGTGAAGAAGTGTAGAAGTCGAGCTCTCAAAATGGCAGCACTTCGTCGCTTCGAAATCCGGATCCCAAAAAGTGAGAAATGGACGAGTATTTATAGCTGAAATTCCTTAACTCGTCTGCCTTCATAGGTCGTTTCCGACTTAAGCCCTTCCGACCTATCACCCCAGATGACCTACGACTTGCTGCTTTGCCGACCTACGACTTATAACTAAGCAGGGCCTTCGACTTAACAGGTAACTAGGTTACGACTTAACCCCATACGACCTAAACAACTTAGCCGACCCAAAAACTCACTTGTCTAACAACTTAAACGACTTAGCAGCTAACTCCTAAGTCGGTCACAACTTAACACAGCAGCCTACCTACGACTTAACTCATGAAACGAGCTAACACTTAAGTCGTCTGGACGACTTAACTAACAAAGGTGGCTTACGACCTAACTACTAAAACACACGCGACTTAACAACAGCTCCGACCTAACGAGGTAGCCGACCTAAACTCACAAGACTTAATAACTTAGCAACACCACGACTCAACTAGGCTACGACCTAACTTTCTTAAGTCGTCTAACGACTTAACCTCGCTAACCACTAGGTCGCTAACCTGCTAACTTTATAAGTCGTCAACACTTAGGTTGCTCTATTACTTAACTCGGTCAGTTTCTTAAGTCGCCCCTATTCCTTAAGTCCTTAACTCGCCCAGACTTATCACTTAACTCGTACAAAACTCCTAAGTCGGCTACGACTTAGGACTTAAACAAAATTCTGCCAACCTCTGAAATGACTTAACAGCAATGCGACCAATTGTCAACTGTTTTACGATGTTCCGATCCGTGAAAATACGGGTCGTTACATTAACAAGCAACCTGAATTGAAAATTTCGAGATGAAATTGGAATCTAACTTAGGAAGTTTAATGGTTGATTTGAATTGGGAGTTTGTGTGATCTCAAAATGGGTATGAGATCTGAAAATTGAAAATGGATGGATGTTTTAGAATAAATTAGATGATATCATCCTATTGTTATTAATAATCTTTAAAATTTGTTTAAGAACTGGTTTCAAAACTGGAAGATAAAATTGGGTAATAAATTGAATTTTTAAGATAAAATTGTTTTGAACTCTTATTTGAACTTTGAAATAAGTTAAGTGAAGATAATTTAAAATGGAATTTTGAGAATTGGACTCAGAATTAAATTGTTTAAAGATTTGGATTATTGATTTAAAAATAAAGGTTATTTTGATTTAAAGGATTAAATCAACATTTGAAAATTTAACTCGAATTTATATAATTCGAGATGGTTTAAAGTTGAGATTCAGATTTCATTAGTTCAAATTGAATTTAGTTTAAATTAACTAGAATTGAAGATGGACAAGTATAAAATTCAAATGGAAAACTTGAATTGGATTAATTTGAAATAAAATTGAAGATTGAATGAGTCAAATTCAAATGGGAATTGGGATTAATTCATATAGAAATTGAAATGATTTGAAGTTAAAGTGGATTCAATTAAAAATTAGTCTAAATTAATTTGAATAATTTGGAATTGTAATTAAAGTGAATATGTTTAAAATCAAATGGAATTTGATTTGAATTTGGAAAGAAATTGAGGTTATTCAAATTAGAAGTGAGTCAATTTAAATGGGTGTGGAAATTTAAACTGAATTGATGGGGAATTGAACAGTTTGACTCTGGACTATTTTCAAAATAAATTGTTTTAATATAAATCTATTTTTCCAAACTATTTACTATACAACTTTTCTTTTCAAACCTAAAACTATCTTAAACTTGTTTTACAATTACTTTTGGAACTATTTAACTATTTACAACTGTTTTATAAACTAATTACTATTTTTCTACTACTTTATAACTAATTACTGTTTTACAACTATTTTACAATTACTTAACTGTTTTAAAGCTATTTTACAAACTAATAATTATTTTTTTCAACTACTTATCTATTTTTAAAATTTTCAAGCTATTTTCTAAATTTAAGCTGATTAGAGTACAAAATGTTATTGATTAAATATCCAACTGAGATAAGAATTGAAGTGATAATCCAAATGGGGATTAAGGCAAATATGAATAAGTGAATAAAATCAAGGTAAGGATGAAAGGAAATTGATTTAACTGATAATCAATGAAGATAAATACGTAGGATGTACGTATATTATTCTATTCGCATAGTGATTTGATCCAGATTCGAGCACAGAATTTCGAGATAGTATTATCAATCCGAGTTGGGATTTTTCGCTTGATTTTCGACGGCGAACCTGGATATGGATTTTTGATTGGTTCTGTATATTCTCTATCATAGTTGTGACTATGCAAGGAGAATAACGGTTTCTGATCAAGAAACCAAATCTGAGTCCGCACTAGAAAGTCGGGTGGACGATACTAGTTCGGAAGTGGAATTGTGTGATCGAGTAAGCAATCAAATTGGTATAGCGTACAGATGATATGTGTACATCGTACGGGTTTGAATGAAGTTGGCATTGAGAATTTATGGATAAGAACTATAAAATGGTCTTTGAAATGAAAAGTATATTTTATGGAATATATGATGGGGTAAAATGGAAATTGGAAATTTCTATGATTAAAAGATTCACTTTATGAAGAAAAGTAATGTGGTAAATAAATTTATAAAAGAGTAATCAAATTTGAATATTTGATTTGGAATGAAGTAAGTCATATATACGTATTATATGGTAAACTCCCTTGGTTGAATCTATTGCCAGAAGAAAAGGGTTTTGAATGTATTTGAAGTATAAAAGTGAATTTATACAAGTATGAAGTGATTCAAAAAAAAATTCCCAAGGTTATTATATATACGTATATATAAAGGATTTTGTGAAAATGATTTTGGAAAAAGGTTTTGGGAACCTATGGATTTCTAAAAAAGGCTTTTGATTTTTGAGGAAAATCAAATTTGGAACTTGGAAAACCTAGTTTGTGAATTATCGATTTTGGGATAATCGATTTTGAGAAAGGAGATTTACATGAAATTCATACTAGGTGTATGATTTGGAAAATACTATATGTGTATAGTATAAAGTGTTTTGAAAGTGGCTCTGGGGAAAAAGGCGCTCCCTTGAATGAACTTCTCAGGAGTGCCACAAAGTGGTACTGCCTTGAGCCCTAAGGGGGGGTTCTAAAGTTGATCCTGTGAGGAGTCCGGACAAACTAGTTCCTGTGGATTGTTGGGTAGCGAAAGTCGAGGGCACTGATGCCTACAAGGGGCATTTGGGTTATGCTGTGACGATAGTGTAACTCGATGTCGCTGCGATGTACTGTGTGGACCATAGCGAAAATCGTGTGGAGGATGAGTGCCAACAGTCTACACTTGATTTTGCCGGGACGGCAACGTAACATCGGTAGACTGCGATCTATGGTCGAGTGGAGGAGTTTCATTCTTTTGGCAGCGAAATTTGAGGGCGCTGATGCCTACAGTTATATGGGTTTTTGCTGTGATAGCAACGTAAAGCCCAGGTATAACTACGACCATAGCGGGTTCCATGGTGTAATCGAGGGGCGTGGAGGCCTACAGTTATCTATGGATTTTGCCAGGATGGCAACGTAACCATTGGGTTAACTACGACCATGGATGGGGGTGATGATTTCCAGAGCATTCTCACCAAAGATATTTCCTCTATTTTCAAAAACTGTTTTCTATATTTTTAATAAAATTATTTTCCAAGTATTTTCGCTGGGTGTTGAAAACGGGTTTACAAAGTATTTATAGATTTTCAGTCCTACGCCTGATCAACGTATGACCGAATTTCTATAAGAACGAGGATGGACTTGTTGAGACATCGAGCTATAAAAGTATTTTTATAAAAACTATTTTAGTAATATTATATAGACTATTAAAGTATTTTAACAATGATTAAAGAAAATTTATCTAATTTTAAGCATTTTCATAAATTCTGGTTCGTTCCTTTTCGAGGACGAAAAGATTCAAAGGGAGGAGGAATGTGATGACCCGGAATTTTTGCAATATTATTTTAATAAGCATTCAATCTGATTTATTAAAATACAACTTATCATTTTAAAAACAAATAAGGTTTTAGCTTTTACCATTTATTTATATATATATATTCATTTTTGAAAAGAAGTTATGATTTGGAAATTGAAAATAAAAACTCTCAATATAATTAAATTTAAGTTCTACCTTATTAACATTTGATCTAAATATATATTTGAATGTAATCTAGATAATAATGATTGAAACAAAGTTAATCTTATCAATACTAAATATAAGTATAACAAGATATATGATTATAAATTAAATGTTTAATAGTTAAGTTTAAAATAAAAATAAAAATAAAAATAAGGATTTATATTAGAAATAGAAATAAATAGGTAAGGTAAATTATATGGTTATATAAAAACATAAGTGAACACTTAAGATCATTCTAGAGATATATAGTCTATGGAAATACATGTTTGTAAGGCAAGAAAGAATTATATCTCTGTACGTACAAATCAAAAGGGATAAGTATGAAAAATAAAATTAGACAATAGCATTAAATGCTCTCATTTCAGCCTCCTCAAGCAAGAAAAATCTCTGACTAAATTTGTACCAGTTAAATACAAGCCCTGTATACTTGTTCTGTATATATCAACCTCCTTATCTCATTTCGTTCATCAAAAACTTAGCTTACTAGAAAAAAAGGAAATATAATCTTACAACTGAAGCTTAAACAATAACTCAGCTCAACAAATTCAAAGCTTTGAGTTTCCAGTCTCCAGATCAACTCCTAGTTCCAGAGAAAATCAAAACTGTTCTCTGTTTTAAGTTGAACAGGTGAGTAACATCACTTTTAAAAAAAGTTTAAGTATATGAAATATGTTTGCTTGTTCATATCTAGAATTAGTATGTTTGTATGTATATATATTGGTGCATTTCTGTGTATATATGTGAATGTATGGATGTGTACTTGGCTGTTTATCTGAGACTTAATTGTTCTTAGCTTCAAAACTAAGAATTCAAACAAAATTTATTTTCTCTTGATCTAGTCTTTGTTAGGATTTAAGTCTTAAACTAAAGTTGGTTGTTTCATCATAAAGTAAGTTTTAAAATTTTATTTAAGTTAAAATAAATTTGGAAACTCACTGGAAATCAAAAAGAACAGAGCAAACTTAATATAAGTGGAAATTCAAACATCTTAATTTAGCAATCCAGGAATATAAACCAAATCCTAATTCAAAAGCATGGTTTTTAGAAGTGGAATTACAATTTTTAGAAGTATGATGAAGGAGCGGTTCTAGTTTGATCAGATTGGGTGTTTTGAGTAGCCTCTGGTGATCTAGTTGCTTGGCGAGGTCGTGGTTCTCACTGGAGGTGGAAGGGTGATCAGGGAGTTTGGGAAAAATATCAGAGTGGTGATCAAGGAGTTGTGGTAGCGGCGGTGATTGTTTTATGTCTGTAAACCTAGTTTTGATGATGGTCGGGGAATGATCCACCACGGCGTCTCTGGTGGATCGAGTGCCACCAGTCTCTAGGAGATTATAACTGGAGTGTTGATGAACGTATTTTTCTGCATATTAAACCGTTTGTTTCATATATTTTTATTTTAATAAAGCGGTACTATACGGGTATTTTGTTGTCGTTTTGCAGATTATAGATTCCGAAGTGCTATGCTGAAATTAATCGGTTGTGCCATCCATTGATTCAAATGACACGTAGAAAAGAGTGCAACATTTTGAGCACCGAATAAATCAAGCAATAAGACATGTATATTTCAACGTAATGAGTCAGTTCACGTTTTCACTTCAGCATATGGGTACAAGCAACATGGGAAACAAATCATATATATCTCAAGTCACGTGCTCAATCTCAAAGCATGGAACAAATTTAATAAATTCAAGCAAGTGGGGACCAACCAATGTTCAACATATATTTTCTTCAATCAATGACGTGGCAAAACATGCACATACTTTGACTTAGTAAATATTGGCTGCATATTCTCAAAGTAGCAAATATCAATTCAAAGCAATATGGACCAATTCAAGCAATGATGTGGACGTATATATGTTATCTTTCACCAATTCAAGCAAAAGACTAGTTCCTCCTAAAAAGTAGCAATTGATTTTCTGGGCTGGAAAAGGCTATATATACAGCATCATACAGCAACCAAAGGATCATCTCTTACCCAGCACTTCTTTCTTCTAGTTTATTTTTTCAGCAATGTTATTTATTTCAGAGCATGGATAGATTTGTTAATTAGTTTTAGCAGTCTGTTTATTTTTGTTTTAGTACTCTTTTCAGTAATTTAAATACAGTTCGTTTGATTTCCAGTTGTTTATTCTGTTTATTTCCCTTCCGTACTTTTTATTTCTACTCTGAATTCTACAGTAAATTTCGTTGATTAGTTTCAGTGAAATTTGGAATTTCAGGGTGATTGCTTTTATTATTGTTTTTATTATCCGTTCAAAACCATCATCGAATTTGTTTAACACGCCTAAGATTTAAAAATGAATTTCAATTGTTTTAAAACGTAATTCCCTGTGTTCGACCTGCATACTACACGCCTGTGCGCTTGCAGAATTTATTGAAATTTGTGTTTTTCTAATCAATAGAAAAGTCGCAACAAGTGTTTGCGAAGCTGTGGCTGGAAACACAATCATTCTCATGCTCGGAGGAGCAAGCACGAGGTTGTTCTAGATTTTGGTCTTTGTTCCAGGTAGATGCTCGAGTGCTCGAATTCGATTTCGAGTTTGAATAAGTGATCTGATGATCGGGATCAGTTGCGAGGGCGATCGCCGATGTGAGGAGGTCATCGTGGATGAATGGAGTTGGTCGGAGCCACCGTGCATGTGCACGGTGCATTTTTTGTTTTTCTGGTGAAGTATGGGTTGAGCAGGGATGGGTACTCGAGTTTTTCTCGAGTCAATTGGGTGTTTTGCTCGAAGTAGTGGGGAGTTTGACTCGAAGCATTTGAGGGTGGGCTCGGGTCTTTTGCTTGTTACAGGTTTTAAACCTGTCAGTGTTTTTAAATTTGAAAATGAATTTAAAATGTAAAGCAAGATTTAAACAACGTTTTAAATCAAATTTTTAGTACGGATTCAAATTCAAATTTGTATCCTAGTTTTGAAATAAATAAAGTTTATAAAATTAAATTGTTTAAACAAGTTTTAATGTTTTAAGTATGTTTTTAAATAGAATTAGTTTTCCAATAAAAGGTTTAAAACTTTATTTATATAAATTCTTGTATAAAGGTTTTCTTTAATATTTGAATGAAGAGTTATATAAATTTGTTTAACTTAAATATGCAAATTAAATGATTAATTTATTTTTAAAAGCTTGATTTTAAAGTAATTTAGTTTAAACATTTATTTATATAAGTTTCTTTATAAATGATAAATGTTTCTTTAACATTTGATTTAAAAGAGTTTTTAAATTGGTTTAAATTTAGTTAAAGTTAAATTTGTAATTATTTGAAATCTTTAATTTGAAATGAAATTTAAAGGTAAATTTAAAAGTAAAAGGTTTCAAATGACTTGTAAATAATAATCATTAATAAGAATGATGTTTTTATCTTAAGTTAATTAAGATTTAATGATTTATGATTCATTAATTAATAAGAGATTAAAGATTAATTAATTTAATTAATTAATGGTTTATCTTAAAGTAAATTAAGGCCTTGGATAATTAATGATTGATTAAATTAATGAAGTAAATAAAGGGAAATTAATTAATTAATGATTAAGGATTAATTAATAATTAAGGGTTATAAATTAATTAGAGATTAGTTGGAAATTAGGAATTAATTAATGTAAGTAATGAGAGATTAATTACTTAAATGATAATTACTTAATGTAAGTAATTAGAGGATTAATTTGTTAAGAGATAGTTAATTTAATTAGTAATTAAGGTTAAATTAATTAATAATCGAAGGTTAATTAATTGAGGATAATTAACCAAATGGAATAATTACTTGATGAAAGTAATAAAAGGGTATTACTTAATGGAATTAATTAAGGATTAATTACTTAGTGTAATTAATTAAAGGATTGATTAATTAAGGAAATTAGTTAAGGGTTAATTAATTAATGAGTGTGATTAAGTAAAGGATAATTAATCAATGTAAGTGATTATAGGATAATTAATTTGAGTAATCAAGGATAAATGTAATTAATGTGAATGGGTGAAGGTTAATTAATTTGTGTTATTAATTAAAGGCTAATTACTTAATGTAATTAAAGAGGCAAATTAAGGGATGATTAATTAATGGTTTGTAATTAATTAATGTTAAGTAAGCAGGATTAAAAGTGATTAAAGGAACTAATTTAATTTAATTTATTTAAATTAATTGGAATGGTATGACTAATTAATCTTTCTTATGAATGATTGAATGATATTGAATGCCTTGGATTATTGATATTTCTGATATGAAATGTTTTGTGATACGATTGGGTTGAACAGTGATAATGTGGTTATCTATCGAGATGAATTGCTGTATAAGTGACATCCTGTGTTTTAAGTTTGAATTGTATTTCATTTGAATAACTTGGGTTAAGATGACATGGGACTCGAAGAGACGGGGGTCGGGTATCAGTAAATACCCGAAACCACTTCATTTTGAAATCTTATATAATTCTTTATAGATTTGATATATGTAATCAATAAGCTGGAATGAAATAATTTAAGTGAACTAGATCATTGAAACTAAGTAAGGATACTTAGAGGTTGATTTGTGAATTAAGTATTGAATATAACAAGTTAAGAACTCGTAGTAAGGTACGAGTTACTCGAGTTTAAATAAGTTTTGTGCATTAGAATTTCATGTTATATGGGTTTACTCACGCTGATTTCCAGCCTGACCCGGGTGTTACTTTGATGTAATGCTCGGGTCAGACTGAGTATTATAGATTTTCAGGTAAGGATGTTCTGGAGCTCAGGAGACGAGCTGGATGGCAGGAACGTATGGAGTGTATTCCGCTGTGATATATTGTTATTTATCTGGGACAAGTTATTTTAACTGTCCAGTGTTGTGTAATGTTGCAACTCTGATATATTGTTGTAAATTAACTAATACAGTTTTTCCTTGTATAACTATTATTTCATTTGATATTATATTTTGATCCGCTGCGTTTTGTGAGAATCGGTGTTGTGTTTCTGTTCTTCTTCTTCTATCTCTTTCTTCTTTTCCTAACTATTTGGAATTTTCGCGATCGAAAACTCCAGGACGTTACACTCCTTTTCAATGAACAATTTCACAAAATTCCAAAATGGAGTATCTCTCAGTATATTCAAATGTACTGGTGTCAAATACTTTGCCAGTCCATTTATAAATTTCAAAAAACTACCTAAATTATTTCTATAACTTTTAGTTTCTTTAGTCTTTACATCTGAATCGGTTTCAGAATTTTCTTGTGCTAAAATTAAATTTTGTTGTACAATTTGTGGTTCATTTTTCTCATGAACTGAGTGAGCCTCATCAGAAGAATTATTTGATAACTCTATTTCTACTGATTCCTGTAAGAAATTAATGTTAGCTAGAAAGATTTCTATTGATTAAAAAATAAATAAAGTACTATACAGTAGAAAATGTTAGATTGAAATTGAAATTTATCAACATTAGATCCTAATTGAATAAATATATACAATATGGAAACACTAACTGAAGAACATTAATTTAAACAAATACTAATTCATTGATCTGCATCATTATTTTATTTAACTTAGATCTTCATTATTCTTTTTTAATTACCTATCTACATACATAATTTTACTGGTGATGATGATATGTCATACATATTTTGTCATATTTGTACACTAAAAATACAATTGACGAAAATTAGTTCAAATGCATTCACAAAAGTTGATATTTCTTGTCCAATGCAAAAGTAATAGTGTTTTACTATTTTAGCAAATTACTTGTACACAAGTCATCTAAAATTTAAAATATATTAAAAGTGCAAGCATGTGTGTACTTATTGAAAATATAGTTGCAGTGTTAGATTTAAAAAATATTAAAGTGCAAGTATGTGTGAAAATTTTGAAATCATACTAAATGTATATCTGTAAATCATATTATCTGCGAGTATGTGTGCAAGTTTTTAATATAATATATTTCCATTATAAATTTACTTTTTCATTACAAATCTCAATTAAAATTTCAAATTTATTAAAAGTGCAAGCACATGTGCAGTTACTAAAAATATATTTGCCATGCTAAATTTAAAAAATATTAAAGTGCAAGCATGTGTGCAATTTCTGAAATTGTACTAATGTATATCTGTAAGTCATGTTATGTTGAAGTATGTGTGCTAGTTTTCAAAAATATTAAAAGTGCAAGCATATATGCATTTACAGAAAATATAGTTGTCATGTTAAATTTCAACTACCATTTAAAATGTATTAAAGTGCAAGTGTGTGTGCAATTTCTGAAATCATGCTAAATGTGTATTTGTAAGGCATGTTATCTGCACTCATGTGTGCAAGTTTTTTGTTCCTTCAACTCAAAAATATGCAACAAAAGTTCTGTTTACAATTATACTAAATTCTACAGTGTTAGTTATTCTGTATTTTTACAACAATATTGAAAACTTATAACAATAAGAAGAAATAGTTCATTCAATCACAAAGGAAAATGCAACTTTAGCACTTTAGCAGCAGTATTACACAAAATAGGTTTAGTAATCACTAAACCCTAACAGAAAATACTTTGATAGCAAAACCTAATTTCACAACAACAAATACTTAAACGATTAAACAGTAAAAGGAAAAAATCGATTAGAAAACCCCTAATACTACTTCGATTAAACAATGACAAAAGATTGATCTACCTTGTTTTGGCTTTTGGATTTCACCCCTTTTGATTTTTCGCTCCTTCTTTGCCGTCGTTTCATAGAGACTTTGATTTGGATTATATTTTCTTTCATCTTGGATTTTAGAAGAAGGTTTTTCATTTGAATGAGGTTATTTGAGGAAAGTTTTTATTGTTTTATAAAAATAGGGACTCAGTTTATAATTGTTTTGGGCTAGGGACGTTTTGTAAGTGGGCTTTGAAAACAAGGACGGTTGGTGCAAAGCCCCTAAAAATAATTCAAAAAGTTTAGATCCATCCATACAAACGTATAGGCCCGATTTAGAGAAATTTGAAATAGCCGAACAATTATTGAATTTCGATGTTATGCAAATGAAAGACATATTTGATATTCCCGTAGAAGGAACAGTAATAGCATATTTACCTCAAAGGAAAAGAAAGTATTTACCACCAATTTGCCAAAATTTTATTAAGAAATATATGTTGGAGAATGAAAAGATAAACAAAAAGGTGGTAGAATGATATATATATATATATATATATATATATATATATATAAAGCGCTAAAACAGAATGACTAAGAACCTGTTGAAGATGTCGTCATATTTATTATAATGCATCTCCTTTTTTACATTTTCTTCTTTGTTAATACAATTACTTTAAACTTTGAATGTTATTTCAATGATTATACATTATATTAACTAATATTAACATACTTTATAGGTAGCAATTCTGACTTGAAGTGATCATATCTACCATATGTGGTAGATTTTGATCAAATGAGAAAAACAAATTGGGCGAAATCTATTTTGGATAACTTGAAGGGAAACTTGAAAAGAAATATTGCAAATCCGAGAAGTAACAACTCATGTGTTACTGTTTTGCTGGTAAGTTTCACTACTCTGTTATTACTTGTAAGTAACATGTTTTATTTCATCTCTCTACTTCTGAACATGCATACAAATTAGTCCACTTAATTTAATTTAATTTGTTCAATGCTATAAAACTTAGGTAAAATATGTGCAACTATACTATATTGAATAACTATTTTTTCCTAGATGAAAACTATGAATTCTGTACAAATTACAGAAGTTAAAGGCTGTAAAAATCATTTTTATATATAGATTAAATCTCAAGGTCACGGGATGGAGATTGCTAGAAAGTTGTACATATTTTGTAGTATGATGTATGCATGTAGCACGATAAAAGACTTGATAGATCTTATTAAGATCGTTTCACATGTACGATTATTTGAATTTTAGGACCGCACAGAAAGTATATCATTACAGTTGTTTATGAGATAAATATAGTTGAATTTGACTTGTGAAACTATATAGTGTAGAAGAGCAATGCAATCTATGGTTGCCTGATAAATTTTACTTATCTTCATATTCCTATTTGCTACATTCATAAATTCTGGTAATCTCATATTGAGAAAAAGAAAATTAAATTGTAGAAAAGTACATTACTTAAATTTATGATTAATGTAAGAGTGAACATGTAAGAATGTTGTTACACGCATGTCATAATTGCTTTCAATAACAACTTTTTCTGAAGAAAAAAATGTTGTAAATGTGGATGGAGATATTAATGTATATATTTTGTCTTGAAATGTCTAGGATCAAAGTTCGTTTTTCCTACTAAAAACAACAGTATTAGGTATGGCAGTGTTCATCACATGCAATGTATGCCATCATGACAAATTGGCTAGGTGCCACATGTCCATTCCTGTTGAACTGCACAAGTTCTCTTAGTAATTTTATCTTTGTATCACTGTAACATCTTTGAAATGATGTCATACATAAGTAGGTATCACGGTGCCATGTCTATATTTGGAACTTGACGAGCATAGTCTCCAAATTATATTCAAACTTTTTGGTAACCTTAACAAGATTAATATGTAATCACTTAGATGTATTAAACAGAATAAAGGAAGATAGTTATATTCTACTCTCTTTTTTTCTGTTAAATAAACCAAATGATGTTTCGGTTTTCCATGCTTTCAATTTGAAATTTTTTCACAAACATGCCAATATCTAGTTGAATATCAAACTTAACAATATTTTTGAAGTATGAATCATAAGTTTTGTTTTGAATTTGTAGTTTGTCATAATTTTAGTTTAGTGAAAGTATTCAAGTTTTAACCAGAATATTGTTTCTAGGTTTCAGTAGAATACACATATATACTGTTTACAATGCATATCAACCAGTATATCATAGCTGTCAAATTTAAGTTAGCCGTTCTGTTAAAGTTGTTTGTCATCGTAAATTAATTCTTCAGTTACGATATCTATATCAAAAGTATGAGATCAAGATGCACATTATTTTAACTACAATACATTGCAAGTGGCAGCACTTAATCTTTAAAGAGTTTCTTTAACATCTATTGTTGAATAATTCTTCATTCATCATAAAACTAATAATTTCTTTCGATTTGTATATAATCCTCCAAAGTGATTACTTTTTTAAAGTCTCATGCATTAAAAATAAAGCAGAATAACAATATATTATTTTAAGACAATTTGGAATCATGTGATGTTACTATAAGGCTATGTTCTTCCATACATCTATGCTTGTCAGTTCTTCTAGGTATAGGTTGTCATGGTGTACAAAGTGGATTGTTTTTAAAGGTTTCATGTATGTTATTTATTTTTCTTTAATTTTCCCTAGTAGGTGTACACCACTTATACAATTTTTGTGAGTGCATCCTTTGAATTAGTTTTAGTAACATGTTTTGTTTAATTTCTCTGTTTCTAAATTTTTTCATGTTATGTTATATTCTAATCCATATAAATATTCATTGTGAAAAGTACACACTTTCTAACTATACAAATATTTTAATTAATGTAGTATTGGATATGTAATCGAATAGAGATAATACAAGAAAGGTAATCATATAATGAAGGAATGCCGACAGTTGCTAAGTGGAACTTGAACGAGCTAACGGGTAAACTTACATGCAAGTTTCTACAAAGTCTTGATGGAAATAAGGTAAAATTTTAACAATAAGAAAACTGTAGCATAAATCTTTCTAAAGTTCACCTTAATATTTACAAAGTGCACATGTACTTGCACTATTCATATAATTTATATTTTAATGAACATTAACATGCATAGTAAATTTTACTGTAAATATTTTTTTTACAAAACCTTTCACAAATTTAGTCAACATTAAGAAAATAGTAGCTTTAATTTCAAAAAAAGCAAAACTTATATTTTACAAAATGCACACATGCTTGCACTTTTCATACATTTCTTATTTTAATTGACTTATAGTATGCTAAATGAAAGTTTTAATGCAAATATATTTCTAAATTTATTAAAAAATGTAAACTAAATTGAAAAATATCAAACCTAAGTTTCTCAAAAGAGGAAAATATTATGCAAACCTTCTTTCGCTTTACATATATTTTAAATATCAATTTAACTTTAAAATGAAAAAGTAAACTTTAAATATAAATATTTTTTTCTAAGTTTTAATAGGTTCGAAATAAAAAACCGTGACATAAATATTTCAAAGCTCACCTTAATATTTACAAAGCGCACACCGACTTTTGCTTTTCAAACATTTTAAATTTTAATTGCAGTTTAACATGTGAATATATTGTAATTTTTTTTAAGTTTACAGAAATTTAAATAACATTAAGATAACACTGGCTTAAATTTCAAAAAACCCACAACATAAGTTTTACAAAGTGCACACCTGCTTGCACTTTCTGTACATTTCTTATAGTAATTAACCTTTTATGATGAATTGAAATTTTAATGTAAATATATTTTCTAAAATATAAAAAACATGTAAACTAGCTTGGAACACAACTTTAAAAAAATGCACAACTTCTTGCGCTTTCCATATATTTTAATTTCTATTTAACTTTAAAATTACAAAGTAAACTTTAAATATAAATATCACTTTTATAATTTTTAATAGGTTTCATAAATAAAAACTGTAGCATAAATAATTCAAAAGCTCACCTTAATATTTACAAAGCGCATACCTACTTGTGATTTTCAAAAGTTTTAAACTTTAAATATTGCACTTTAACATGCAAAGTAATTTTTTTGTTGTTGATTATTCACCGGTCAAGTACATGAATAACTTATTATATTTTATTCTTACTAGGGTCTTTATAGTTGATGTAATTTTAATAATATGGAAATTAGGTTGAAGGACTTCTCATTTCAAGGTGATAAGTTTTAAGAACAACACTTCTGAATAATTATTTTTAAGGACAATTTACAGGAAAATGATAAATTCATTTATCTTTTTAAGTTATATAGGAAAAAGAAATTCATTTATCATTATTTCTGTATAACTAAAAATGATAACTTCATTTATCTTTTTTTTGTAAATTGTCCTTACAACTAGTTTTTCAGAATTGTTGTCCTTAATACTTATTACCCTACACAAATAAGACCTTTAAGTGAAAATCCCCGTTTAATAATACTATTGATGAAAGACTAACTATATTGGTAAAGTTTTATTTATTTATACATGTTATATTACAATAACATGTGAAATTTTTTATAGCATATACAAAAGAAAATTCAGTTGAAAGTGAAGAGGAAAGTTTCAAAATAGTAGAACATTTAAAAAGAGAAAATGAATATTTGAATAAAAAAGTTGGACAACTTGTGAAGAGTTAAAACAAAAGATAAAAGTTCTTCAATCAAATTCTACCGAGGTAGAAGATACTTTTAAAATGGACAACAACATCACTTTTCAGCAACAAAACATTCATAGTGCCGGTGATGCTATAGGAGATTGCAATACAATTGCAAATAAGAAAAATAATGATCATGCTACGGGAGACATTGGAAAAGAAAGTTTACAAGGCAAATTTAGCATTAAAGAGAATGATGGTTTGAAACAAAACACAAATGAAAGTGAAATTTTTTATGATTCGTTTGCAACTTTGATGACTACTATGGATTTGGATGAAGAGGATAATATAGAAGTCAATGAAGCTGATGAAGAAAAATCAAATGACAAATCTTAAAAAAAACATCAACATGTAAAAGTTTTGATGAAATTGAAGAAAATTTCAGTGATGATATTTTTGAAAGCGTGTTTATGGCTTGGAGTGGTAAAGAATAGAGCAAAGAGGAAGCGAATAAAGAAAACAATACCGAAGTTGAAGAAGTAAACAAAGTGAGTGTTGACACTGTTCAGAATGTAAGCGATATTGAAGAAGAAGGCAAAGAAACTATAAAATTAGTGTTAGAAGTTGATATGCCAAGTTTTGAACTATTACCTACTCAAGAAAGAGAAGAGTTGGAACAAAAAACTGACTTATCAGAAAAGGTAAACAAACCAAAAATATCTTCATTAACAAAAAGAGTGAGAGAAAGGAAAGATATAATACCTAAAGCAGATGAAGAGTTCACATATGAAAAGAAAAGGAGGTTGGTAAAAGAAGCTAAGAAGAAGAAAAGTCTTGTTACTAGAAAAAAAGTAAGAAAGAAAAATAGAAAAAACAGGCTTGAAACAGTAAGAGAAAATCAAAAGCTTGAAAAGGAAAAAAGTATTATTACTTACAAAAGAGAAGCAAAAGGATGTAAAAAGACAGAAATGATGTAAATGCAGAAAAGCCGATTGAATAAGACAGAGAAAATAATAAAGTAATTTTTGTTTCTCTTATTGTGCCACCAAACCAATGGGGAAACTCGAAGACACTCCAATATTTTGTTTCCTAGAGAAGAAGCAGCTCAAACCTATTCAAACATTTTACAAGTATGACGATTAAAAGTGAGTACATATTCTATTACTAGTTTACACAAAAACATACTTTGCAAAACCTACGTTTTAAGATCTAAGTGCTAACATTGAAACATGAATGTTTACAACTTGGCAGTTTATGAAAACTTTGATTATGGCATAAAGATTATGGGATCTGTGCTTGATGATATACTGAGTAAAGACTGCATAGACTAATCTGTAAGTAAAATTACTTACCTATTTTTTTCAACTAATCTAATAATGTTTATTGATTGTGGTATAAAATTTCTATATTTACAGTATATTTATCTTGTCCAAAATGTAATTTAAAGGCAATTCACTTGTTTCAAATTACCAAGCTAAGGCCGCACTATCCAAATAATTTGTATGTGAGACCTGAAGACACGGTGTGCATGTTTTTGTTTCATATTATTTACTAATGTAAGTCTTAATTACAGAGTTATTTATTTTATACAATACTATTTATATTTCTTGTTTTATAAAATTGCATATTATCGGATTTGAAATCAATAACTCATACACTATTGGCTAAACAATTGGAAGAAAGAATAGCGAGATATCATAAAAAAGAACTTGAATTGTACAAGATATTCCTGCTAATATGTCATTAACAATCACATTGGACACTGTTAGTGCTTGGCTATGAAGATATGCAATGGAGCTTCTGTAATTCAGTAAAACCAAATTCTTTTTCAAACTGTCCATATGCAAAAGAAATAGTGAAAGTGGTAAGTAAAATAATACTATCACTACAAGAAAAATGTGGTTTACCTACGCCAATATGGCGTAAACGGGGCGTAGGTAAATGCAGCAACTACGTAACCCCTACGCCAATTCCGCCGTGGGTAAAATCTGCGTAGGTAATAAAATACCTACGTCTTACCTACGCCGTCCGTGGAGTTGTTTCCTACGCCTTTCCTACGCCATAATTTTTCTACGTCTTCCCCATGCCATTTTGTTCCTACGGTTTTGTTACGACATTTTTACTTCTTTAGCTACTCACGTCTTTCCTACGTCATTCGTTTACCTACGTCTTCCCTACGCCGAGTTTTCCTACACTTTCGCTATGCCATTCTTACATATTACATTTCCTACGTCTTTTCTACGTCATTCATTTATCCACGGTTTACCTACACCTAAGTTTTCAATGTTTTTCCTACGCCATGCACACGATTGTTTGCTGCATCAATATTCGATTAACCTACGCCTTCCCTACGTCTTTTCTGAAGCAATTTTGATATATTACTATTGTATTTCATTCACCACATTAAATAGAAACTAAAATCAACTTATTTTTTATATATACACATTCCAACAGAAAGATTAACATCAAACCATTCATCTTTAATTCAAAAAACAAATATCTCATTCATAGTATAAAATCAAACAATATTAATCAAGTTCTCATATGTCAAAATAATACGATAATATGTTCATGATACATGACATCATACAGATACCATTAAGAAAGTTTTCAATACCCTCATCCCTCACGATGATCATTCGGCTCTCCATCAAATCTCTGTCGAAGCATCTCGGTGAGTTGTTCATACTGCATCTTCAGCATTTGAATCTCCCCTTCTTGACGCTCCACCTTTTCCTCTAGTTTGGCTCTAGTCTGTGCTTCTTCCTTATTGATGCTATAAGTGGCGTCTTTGTATTTCTGCATTTTATCAAATATTGCATCAATTTCTACATTTTAAACTAATTAAAATAATGTTTTGTTGAAAGTTTAAATACTTACTCCAGGGATATTGCCATAATATGGCCTACGATCCTTTCTTTTAGCTATAGCACCGGTAAGCATGTCGAATACTTCTTCCTTGACTTCATATGAAATTACTGTGCCTTGACTTTTCAAATCTTCGATTCTAGCTTGATATTGTGTCTGTATTTGAAAATTTTCAAATAAATTTTATTAGATATATGTATAAGTCAAGATGTGGTGTAGGACAACTAAGATGTTGTGTAGGACAGCTAAGTATCTTAGGTGTCAATGATAACTTAACATGGGAATACGTCCGATTAGATAGGTAATCAAATCAATTTTGGTATATCCAACGCAAAACTAATTGACAATCTATAAATTTCACGGTTTGCAACATACAGGTATATGCTCTCTGCTCATGTATATGCTAAAGCATGATATTACCCTTTCATCTCCAATATATTGGATAGTTATAAGTGTTGTAATTAAGCTGTGCAATATAGTTGACGGGGCTTACCAGAGCATCTCTTCCGTTTGTCTGTTGAAAGTTGCTGACGTGCATAGTTAATACTCATTGTTTCTCTAGCAGCAATATTAACTATCTGATTTATCTAAATTTCTAAAGCTCAAATATATAGATACTTTAGTTCTAAAGCTCTTATAGATAGGTACTATCTGATTTAGCAATTAAATAGATAGATAGTATTTGATTTAGGTGTATGTTATACGCACATATTAAACTATTAACCAGTTATTAAAACTAAGCTATAATTAAGAATCACTTACTGCAAATTCCATCGATGCTTCATCAATCCATCCAGTAGTGGTAGATCCGCTGTCTGAAGTGACCTTGTGAGTCCTACAATACACTTCCCAAGTAGTTGGCTCCCTATTAAGTTCATTGGTCTAGAAAATAAAGACAACAATAGAGTAAAAATGTGATAAGCTGATGTAAATTAACGTTAAAACAAGATTTTGGAGATCAAACCAAATCGTTTCGATAATCCGCAAAGGATCTCGAACCACCACAATGTTGCTTTTGGTTTTGAGCCCTAGAGTTTGCAGATTTTTCTGCCAGAGCTTTTACTTCAGGAAGCTCCTAATATGCCAAAAACTGCTCATATATCTCTTGGGGTAGGTTCGGATGCTTCTTCCCTGACTCTTTCATACTGTGAATCCAGTCGTGATACTTCAAACTTGCTTTCCTATTCCATATCTGCTTCACAATTGCTGGTGAAGCATCATCTGTCCATTGAAATGACTCCTGTACATGTAGTGGAAAATATTATGACCAAAAAAATAGATGTAACAGAAATACACTAATATTATTTTACCAGAAACTCCTGAAACATCACTTTCTTAACATCATCGGGGATACTTTTAAAATTGGGCCAAAAATCGTTAACCCGTGCTAACAAACCGACTCGAATAGCATAAGATGTAGCCTTGGAAGTGAACTCATATCTGAAACATATAAATGTAAAGCATGAATATACATTACTCAAACTGTTTGTTTAATTATGCTGCCCCTGATGAAGTAACTGATTCTGAAGATAAAGACAGCATTGATAGCAACTCGCATAGATTAACAGATGGTGGATACGAAGAAGCTTCAGCTTCATATTGTTTTTATGCTAGAGAAAATTACAAAGATTCGTGAATTACATGCATATGCGCATCAAAACATTTTACTGTGCAGTCCTAAAATTGAAGTTGATTAGCATATTCTTGTTGCATAGATCCTGTAAAGGACATATATTGTGCTTAATTGATCAATTAGTAAGATTTCTTAATAGATCCTGTAAAGGACATATATTGTAAAGTCCTACTATGTTATCCACTACCAATTTCTATTTGCATTGCTAACCTTGTTGTGTACTTTTGCTATCAAAGATTTATCAGGAACCAACTTCACATATCACAAATCGACACAGGTTCAATTGGACCAAATGTGTTCACTTCCTCAAGCTTGGAGCAGTATTTTTCCTGCCTCTAATTTTTACCGCATACAATTTATATAGTAAGTCTCTACATAATATACTAGAAGAATAGAAGTTCAAAATGCCATACTATATCTTGCAAACTTTACAAAACAGCTTCTGTAAATGGACTAAAAATACAAATAAATATCGGTCTTGGTGACAGTTACTTTCCTTAGCATGTAAACCAATCAGAAGCTAAAAGGAACACAAATAAAATGTGGTTATATGTTTGGAAAACAAAGTTGTAATCAATGTCATGCTTGTCGTTTTAGGCTATTACTTTATATAACTGATGATTTCATCACTCGAATTTTTTTAGTTGTTCTACTTTATGAATGGAAGGTTCATGGCAAATGTCTGTTTTCACCCACTTCAGGACGTC
This sequence comes from Allium fistulosum, assembly GCA_030737815.1. Taxonomy (NCBI): domain Eukaryota; kingdom Viridiplantae; phylum Streptophyta; class Magnoliopsida; order Asparagales; family Amaryllidaceae; genus Allium; species Allium fistulosum. The sequence goes on from CM060905.1 coordinate 161,800,722, forward strand.
ATTGACATTAATGTTGCATGAACTAACCATGTTGAAATACCTTTTCTTTTCTCCTTTTATATATCATGATGAGGTAGCACTACATATGATCGAAGAAAATTGTCTCGTTGTATTTTTGTATTGCATAATTATTAAGCCTTATCCCTTATATCAGGCACAATCCCTAATTAAAGAAAAGATCAATAAAATAAAATAAACAAACCAGCATATGACTAATTGAGTCAGGTGCATAAGTTTTTTAAGTGATTTGATCCCAGTTTCCTAAAAGTTCACCCGACTACAAATCGATACCTTAGTAAACAAACCATAAACATAAATTCATCCGAGTATTCTGAACGCTGCATGGACTAAAAAGTTTATGAATAAAAATGTGGTTTGTAACCATCTTTTAGAAGTAGAATGAGATAATTGACGTGAATGCTAGATACAAAATCAAAATTCTAATACTCCTTGAACTATTAACAATTAGAAGGAGAGAATACTGAGCTTATACGTGAATAAGCAGTATTAGGTGAAGTGATAACCACCTGACTAAGCAGTCAACTTGATATACATGAATAAAGTATTTTAGGGTCAACAAAAATTCTCAAGAACTCACATTGTAAGCAAAAGATTATAGACTTCTAAACCTGCTATTGACAGTTGATGAACTGTAATGTAATATTGCTTGAATTGTTTTAGCTAAAAGATCGTATGGGGCTACCTAATTCAACTTAAAAGCTTATATGAGTTTTTCTCTTTACAACCCGTTCCCAGTTAATAAAAAACTCCAACACCACCTACTCCACCATGACAAACACCAGACCACAAACCCAGAAAAACAAAGATCCTCACACTAAAATAAAATAAATTACTTTGGTTTGTCATAATAAAAATAAGCATATACTTTCAAAGTGTATCGGATAAATTATTATATTTGTTGGCTTTGACAGTAGATTAATATCAATTAAACAACTATTTGATCAGAAAATTTTAGATAGAGGATTTTTTGCACTTTTGTTGAAGATCAACCTATAATGTAGCAAGAAATCTTACTGATTACATTTTGCACATGTATTCTAAAATGCAGGTTCTCTTAAGTTATGGAACATGAAGCAGGAAATGCACTACGTTGACAGAGCACTGTAAAATATACTGGCAGGAAATAGTTGAAGCAGGAATAATGGTTGACAGAGCACTATAAAAATATACTGTGAAATGGTTGAAATGGTTGACAGAGCACTGTAAAAATATACTCAGATCATTGTGTCCGCCTCAAATCTTTTTTCTATAGCTCACAAAAAACAACATCAATTAATTATTTTGCAAGAATTCTTACCCAACATTGGCTTTCCAGAAAACTCCGACCCTTGTTACAGAGGAGGAGTCCGACATAGATGCATTAGTCGATGGATTGGCAGCATCAACTTCAAGGGAAGTAGGATGAACAACGGGAGACATGATATGCTGCTCTGCTGACTGTGATCCTGATCCATCTTGATCACCAGGAGATGCACTAGGTTGTGTTGCGGCAGATGTGTTGTTGCCAAAAAGACGTAGAGCAGGTCGTTTCATGGAACGACGATGATGATCAGCTCGAGTAGACATGTCTGTTAAATGCAATTTGTAACGACCCGTATTTTTACGGATCGAAACATCGTAAAACAGTCGTTATTAGATTGTTAGTATTGTTAAGTCGTCCCGAGTTTAGATCGACTAGAGCTTAAGTCGTGTAGGAGTTAAGTTGTCTAGAAGTTAGGCCATGTTGTAGCTTAAGTCGTTTAGAAGTTGAGTCGTGGGGTAGGCTAGGTCGAGTGAATGACCTAAGGGATTGGAAGAACCTACAGTATTTGACCGACTTAAGGATTTAGACGACTTAAGGTAATGACCGACCTAGGGGAGATAACGACCTAAGGGGTAGGTCGGCGACGACCTAAGGAAGCTGGGTTAGTAGTTAGCGACCTAGTAGACCGGACGAGGTAAGGACTTAGGTCGTATAGCAGTTAGGTCGCGTAGTGGTTTAGGTCGTGTGTTAGTTTGGAGCGACCTATAGGATGTTAGCGACCTAAGGTTGGAGCGACTTAAGGAAAAGGCAGCGACCTATAGGAGTTAGCGAGTTAAGGAATGAAGCAGCAGGAAGTTTGCGACCTAAGAAGTTAGCGACAACGACCTAGTGGATAGCGAGTCAGAGTAGTTAGGTCGTAGGCGACCTAAGTTAGTTAGGTCGCATCTCAGTTAAGTCGTAGGTCGTAACTCTGTTGAGTTGTTAGGTCGCGAGGAAGTGTGTCTGCGTTAAGTCGTTGGGTTTTGGCTGAGTGTTAGGTCGTGAGCGACCTAGGAGTTTAGTTGTTAAGTCATAACTCGTTGAGTCCTGGTTCGCGCGCATATGCTATGTGTTAAGTCGCGAGCGACTTAGGAGTTAAGCTGCTAAGTCGTAAGTCGTAGACAGGTGGGTCTGGTAGGTCGTGAGTGCGCATGGGCTTAGGTCGTTAGGTCGTAGGATGTGGAGTTTTGATAGGTCGTAGGTCGCAGGATGTGGAGTTTCGATAGGTCGTAGGTCGTAGGATCTCTTTAGGTCGTGGACGACCTAAAAGCGACCGACCTAAGGGGTTTTTCAGCCTATAAATAGGAAGGTTTTTCTCCATTTTTGGGATCCGGATTTCGAAGCGACGAAGTGCTGCCATTTTGAGAGCTCGACTTCTACACTTCTTCACTTCTTTTCTCCACTTTAATCTTATGATTCCTTCCATCCAAATCGAATATCAAATCGAAGATCGAAGAGCTTAGATTGAAGATCTACATTCTTCGAAGAGAGATTTCATCGTTTGAAGCGGATTGGTGATAGATCGAGCTAGATCCTTCGCTGTCCAAATCTGAAGCGCGTTGATTTGGGGTTGTTTAGGTGATTTGTTGAGTGGTGATTATCTCTCACACGGATCCAAAGGAGTATATCGGATCGTTGGCTTGATTTTTGTGTTAAAGTAGTGATTTCCATGCATTTTTGTAAACCTAAGTATAGATCCATATAGATCCATTGTTCATGATGATTTGACAACCATTTTACTAAGTGTTAACCTATGCAAGTTCATTCATCAAGATTATAGAGATATTGTTCATGTTTTCATGCTTGTTAGACTTTTGACTCTTTAATTACGAAATTGCCATTATTGTTATAATTGTTCATTTAGCTCATAAGTGAATGCTTGTTTACTTGGATTAATGTTTGACTTGATTAATTGCTATGAATTAGATGATTGATGATTTGATTTAGACCGAAGATGATTCAAAAGCTAAGGGAAAGGCTCTTGAATTGGGAAAGCTGCTTGTGGCATATGTGGCGGATGTGGAAGCGCATATGGATAGATTTGATGATGATGTTGAGATGAAGCTTTGCTATGATGATGATGAGGTGAAGCATGATATGAGATAGTCTTGGTCTAATCCAGACGGGATCATCCAAGCAGATTGATAACTCGGTGATATGGTTCGAGTTTGAGGATAATGGATGCTCGAGAGGCGCTTGAGCTAGTATGGAAATAGTCGTCGAGGAGGATGACTAGAAGGCTGAGATCTCATCGTTGTTGAAGGTTCTAGCATGCTCAAAGCAAGAGTACGTTGGGCAGATTCGATAGTCCTTGAAGGCTACTGATTGGGTAGTCAAGTACTCTGGGCAGATTCGATAGTCCTAGGCACGGGTCACGATGACGTGCAGAGTTATGTCTAGAACCGGGGTTTCCATTAGCCCTTGACGGACGGATGAAAGAATGAGCCGGTCATTCAATTAACGATGATATCGAAGCAATGATAACAGTGATAGCCAGAGTCATGGATGTTTGGTTGTATCGTCATTCGGTCTCAAGAGCAGTGTTTTCTGGGTGCTTATCTGATCTTGGTTTAGGCCTTGGGGGTTTGTACTTGGAAAACATCGCCCTTGACTCGAGTGATAATTGCTTTACTTTAAATTGTATGCTTTGCTATGTTTGCTTCTACTTAGTGTGTGTCTGGGGGCTATCACTGTAGAAAGAGGTGGAGTGGGAGGGTTGTATTCCTATTCCTTTTTCCTTTATGCTCTTTTGGTATGTTGTTAGTTAATTTACTGCTCACTAAGACTGTTGTCTGACTCAAGGCTTTATGTTTTAACTCTTATTGCCTTGGGCTGTTCGTCCATTTTGGGATGGGCAGACTAGGTAGCAGGTGACAGGTGCTGTTCTTGCTTCCCACAATGCTGATGTCGAAGACGAGCTGGAGGCTTGCATATTATCTTCTTACTATATGTACTGGATGTTCCGCTGCTTGTATATTCTTTGAGTGTTATGTAGTGAGGCTTGATGTATTGACTATTCAGATGTTTGTATTCAACTATTATGAAGTTGTATTGATGAGATTCTATTATGTGAAGCTTCACTATATATATATTCTATTGTATTTTGTCCATGCGATGTGAGTAATATGATAGATTCTGTTGTTTTAATTTACCCTGGCAATCGTCCATGGTCGCCTGGCACACTTTACAATGCACTATCTCTAGGTTCGGTGCAGGGGTCATGGGCGGTCGTCACATTTGGTATCGGAGCCAGGTTAATCGATTTTATCCAACGCTCGCTGACGTAACTACGTATGAGAGACGTAATTGTATTTTGATGGATGATTACTATATATAATATAGTAGCTTAGTAGAGTTTGAGTCCTTTATGCAGTTGTTTCTCTAGGTGTGCTAACCATTCCTTTTTATAGATATTAAGGATGAGTCGAAGAGGGAGACCAGCTGCTAGGGAAGGTCGTGCTACTGAGGGGGCTGCTGATTATGCAGCTATGTTCGAAGCTATGATGACTTCGATCATGAGAAGGATGCCAGTTCCGGGGACAGCAGTAGATGTTGGAGTTCAAGTTCAAACTCCAAGACAGGTGGATTTTGCTAAGCTGTGTAAGGACTATACTGCTTTTGGAGGGAAGGTTTTCTTGGGAACAGAATCAACTATTGAGGTCCAAAGATGGATAGATGCTTGTAGAAGGATTTTTGGTGATTTGGGAATTGAGGATGCAACTAAGAGGAAGTTGGCATCAAGACAGCTTCAAGGTAGAGCTTCTGATTGGTGGAACTCTATCACCATTGATACTCCGAAGGAAGAGATTACTTGGGTGCAATTCCAAGCCATATTTAAAGCTAAGTTCATTTCTACAGCTCAGAAGTCTGTTCTGTTCAAGAAGTTTGTGGAGCTCAAGCAAGGAGGAAGACCAGTTCTTGAGTATGTTTCTGAGTTTGAAGCTTTGTCCAAGTATGCCCGGTCGTATATCGAATCTTCGTATCAGAAGAATGAGAAGTTCGTGATAGGCTTGGACAGTTATCTTAGGAGGCAGTTGGTGGATCATTTGGACGATCCATTTGAGAAGCTTGTGGAGAAAGCTCTCAGGCATGAGAATCTGTTTCCTAAGGAAGGATCTGTTGTTGTTGTGACCAGGGGAGAGTCTAAACCTCAGCAGGGTGGAAACAAGAAGAGGAAGCAGCAGCAGCAGCAAAAGGGTAAGGATGGCCAGAAGAAGCCGAAGGGTGAAGTGACCTGCTACAATTGTCAGCAGAAGGGCCATTTCTCTAGAGATTGCAAGAACCCGAAGGTGCAAGTGAAGTGCCACAACTGTGACAAGCTGGGGCATGTTAAGAGGAATTGTCCAGAACCGCGGAAGGACAAGCAGATTGTGCAAGCTTATGCTTTGGGGGCTGTTCCGTCATCTTCGAAAGCTCCTACCGCTGAAGAGAAGGGAAAGAGTGTGGTGGTTCAAGGTACTCTTTCCATATGTGGTGTTCTAGTTTGAGTTCTGTTTGATACTGGGGCATCGCATTCTTTTGTTTGTAATGAACTTGTAAGCCGGTTAGGTTTAGAACCGGATATTGTTGATAGGCCATTGGTTGTGACTAATCCAGTTGGGGGTTCGTCTTGTTTGTGTATGTTATGCCGTGGTCTGATTGTATCGAGTCATGATTGCTCTTTTGTTTGTGATTGTTTTGTTCTGAACTTTGCGGGGTTCGGAATTATTTTGGGTATGGACTGGCTTAGGAGGTATGCGGCAAAGGTTGATTGCGAGAGGTTGGAGGTGACAGTCGAGAATGTGGAGGGGCGAAAGATTGTGATACGATGTAAGCATGAAGAAGGCGTCTTCATGAGCTTCATGTATTCGCTGGTTGTTCCACGGGATGGACTGTCATCAGTGCCGATCGCTAATGGATTTGAGGATGTCTTTGATGAGGTCAAAGGGTTACCGCCGCATAGGGAGATCGAGTTTCGTATAGATCTAGTTGAAGGAGCCAGACCTGTTGTTATGCCTCTTAGGCGGATGGCGCCTAGGGAATAGCAGGAGTTGAGGGTGCAGGTTGATGACCTTTTACAGAAAGGATTCATTCGGCGTAGTGTGTCCGAATGGGGTGCACCAGTTGTGTTTGCAACCAAGGCAGATGGGTCATTGAGATTGTGTGTGGATTATCGTGAGCTGAATAAAGTGACTAAGAAGAACAAGTAACCATTGTCGAGAATAGATGACTTGTTTGATCAGCTTCACGAAGCGAAGGTGTTTTCTCAGATGGATTTGGCAACGGGATTTCACCAGTTAAGAGTGGCTAAGGATAGTGTGCCGAAGACTGCTTTCAGAACACCATCTGGTTTCTTTGAGTGGCTGGTAATGCCATTTGGATTGACTAATGCGCCAGCATATTTTGTGGATCTTATGAATAAAGTGTTCAGAGATCAATTGAACAAGTTCGTGCTTGTGTTCGTGGATGATATTCTGATTTATTCCAGAACTGAAGAAGAGCACAAGACGCACTTGCGTATTGTTTTGGAAATCTTGCAGAAACATCAGCTGAAGGCTAAGTTGTCGAAGTGTCACTTCTGGAAGAGTGAAGTGAGGTTCTTAGGCCATGTTATTTCTGGAAATGGAATAGCGGTTGATTCCGCTAAGGTGGCAGCAATCCAGGATTGGGTTAGACCTAAGAATGCATCTGATGTGAGAAGTTTTCTTGGATTAGCAGGATATTATCGACGGTTTATAAAAGACTTCTCCAAGGTGGCTGCACCATTGACAGGATTGACGAAAAAGAACCAAGTGTTCAGATGGGAAGATAAGTGTGAGCAAGCTTTCAGAATCCTGAAAGAGCGATTGACAAGTGCTCTTGTTTTGACTATTCCAAGTGGGAATGATGAGATGGTGGTTTACACCGACGCATGTGTTTCTGGACTTGGAGCAGTGCTGATGCAGAAGGATAAAGTTGTTGCGTATGCTAGTCGACAACTGAAGCCGCATGAACGGAATTACCCGACTCATGATTTGGAGTTAGCGGCGATTGTTTTTGCTCTGAAGATGTGGAGACATTATCTGTTGGGAGTTCGATTCAAGTTGTTTACAGATCATAAGTCGTTGAAGTATCTTTTCTCCCAAAAGGATTTGAATCTTCGGCAGCAACGTTGGCTAGAGTTTTTGGCATCATATGATTTTGGTATAGCTTATACTCCGGGAAAAGGTAACGCAGTGGCAGATGCGTTAAGTCGAAGACATGCAGGATTGGGAGCCATGTTTTCAGAATGGAAGAATCTCGAGTATTTAGCTGGATTTGACTTCAGGCCCAGATGTGAATCGGAACCTGAGATGTTGGCAAACTTATCGATAAGACCGACTCTTGTGGAAAGGATTGGCGAGAGCCAAAAGCGAGACGATAAGCTTGTCAAGATTATCCGTGATTTGGAATCTGGATTGGACCCAGAAAAGGATAAAGGATTCGAGGTCGATCGAGAGGGTTGGCTTCGGAAGCAAGGACGACTAGTTGTTCCCGATATAGAAGGATTGAGGGATGAAGTTCTGAAGGAAAGTCATCACTCGAAGTTGACAATTCATCCAGGTGGAAATAAGATGTATCGGGATATGAAGAGAACCTATTACTGGGAAGGTATGAAGAAGGATGTTGGAAATTTTATTTCCAAGTGCATGAACTGTCAGTTGATAAAAGCCGAGCAGAAGAAGCCAAATGGATTGCTTCAGCCATTAGAAGTTCCTACATGGAAGTGGGAGCAAATATCGATGGATTTTATCGATGGGCTACCTAGAACAAGAACGGGAAATGAAGGGATTTGGGTCATTGTAGATCGTTTGACTAAGAGTGCAAGATTCATTCCTGTTCGATCGACTAGGACTGCATCAAAGTTGGCTGAGTTGTATGTTAAGTGGATTGTTCGATTCCATGGTATTCCGAAGAGTATAGTGAGCGATCGAGATCCATTGTTCACTAGTGGATTTTGGAAGAGCTTCCAGGAAGTTTTGGGAACTGAGTTGTGTTTGAGTACAGCTTATCATCCTCAAACAGATGGTCAGACCGAGAGAGTCAACCGAGTTTTGGAAGATCTCCTCAGAGCTTGTGTTTTGGATTTCGGAGGATCATGGGAAGATCACCTTCATTTGGTGGAATTTTCGTACAACAACAGTTACCAGTCAAGCATTGGTATGGCACCGTATGAGGCATTGTATGGAAGACCGTGTAACTCTCCGACATGTTGGTTAGAGACCGGAGAAAAGCTGATACTTGGATCAGAGATGATTCGACAGACTTCGGATTGCATAGAGATCATTCGGCAATGAATGAAGGCAGCCCAAGACCGTCAGAAAAGTTATGCCGATAAGCGTCGTAAGGATTTGGAATTCGACGTAGGTGATATGGTTTTTGTGAAGATTTCTCCACTAAAGAATGTTATTCGATTTGGGAAGAAAGGAAAATTGACTCCGAGATTTGTTGGACCATTCCCGATCATCGAGCGAATTGGAAAGCTCGCCTACAGATTGGAGTACCAGAGAAGATGTCGAGCGTGCACAATGTTTTTCACGTATCGTATCTACGGAAGTATGTGCACGACTCGAATACAGTGGTTTCTACTAATAGCTGTGAAGATTTCAAAGTTGATCCAATCGATAAGAGACCTCGTAAGCCGCTTCGTATTGTGGAAACCGACACGAAACAGCTTAGGAGGAAGGTAGTTAAGTTGCTCAAGATACAATGGAGTGATGATGATAACGACTGTACATGGGAAGTGGAAGAGAGGATGAAAGCAGCTCATCCCGAACTCTTCAAGGTATGGCCCTAAGGTGTCGTGTCATCTAACGACATTGTAACTTGTTCTAAGTTTTAGAATTCTGCATGCTAAGCTAGAATTGGATGCATGGTTTGTTGATTGCTGTGGATGGTAGGCATGCAGAATAGCCTTTGTTTGCTCTTGTTTGTTTGGAATTTCGGGGGCGAAATTCCTAAGGGGGAGAGAATGTAACGACCCGTATTTTTACGGATCGAAACATCGTAAAACAGTCGCTATTAGATTGTTAGTATTGTTAAGTCGTCCCGAGTTTAGATCGACTAGAGCTTAAGTCGTGTAGGAGTTAAGTTGTCTAGAAGTTAGGCCATGTTGTAGCTTAAGTCGTTTAGAAGTTAAGTCGTGGGGTAGGCTAGGTCGAGTGAACGACCTAAGGGATTGGAAGAACCTACAGTATTTGACCGACTTAAGGATTTAGACGACTTAAGGTAATGACCGACCTAGGGGAGATAACGACCTAAGGGGTAGGTCGGCGATGACCTAAGGAAGCTGGGTTAGTAGTTAGCGACCTAGTAGACCGGACGAGGTAAGGACTTAGGTCGTATAGTAGTTAGGTCGCGTAGTGGTTTAGGTCGTGTGTTAGTTTGGAGCGACCTATAGGATGTTAGCGACCTAAGGTTGGAGCGACTTAAGGAAAAGGCAGCGACCTATAGGAGTTAGCGAGTTAAGGAATGAAGCAGCAGGAAGTTTGCGACCTGAGAAGTTAGCGGCAACGACCTAGTGGTTAGCGAGTCAGAGTAGTTAGGTCGTAGACGACCTAAGTTAGTTAGGTCGCGTCTCAGTTAAGTCGTAGGTCGTAACTCTGTTGAGTTGTTAGGTCACGAGGAAGTGTGTCTGCGTTAAGTCGCTGGGTTTTGGCTGAGTGTTAGGTTGTGAGCGACCTAGGAGTTTAGTTGTTAAGTCGTAACTCGTTGAGTCCTGGTTCGTGCGCATATGCTATGTGTTAAGTCGCGAGCGACTTAGGAGTTAAGCTGCTAAGTCGTAAGTCGTAGACAGGTGGGTCTGGTAGGTCGTGAGTGCGCATGGGCTTAGGTCGTTAGGTCGTAGGATGTGGAGTTTCGATAGGTCGTAGGTCGCAGGATGTGGAGTTTCGATAGGTCGTAGGTCGCAGGATCTCTTTAGGTCATGGACGACCTAAAAGCGACCGACCTAAGGGGTTTTTCAGCCTATAAATAGGAAGGTTTTTCTCCATTTTTGGGATCCAGATTTCGAAGCGACGAAGTGCTGCCATTTTGAGAGCTCGACTTCTACACTTCTTCACTTCTTTTCTCCACTTTAATCTTGTGATTCCTTCCATCCAAATCGAAGATCAAATCGAAGATCGAAGAGCTTAGATTGAAGATCTACATTCTTCGAAGAGAGATTTCATCGTTTGAAGCGGATTGGTGATAGATCGAGCTAGATCCTTCGCTGTCCAGATCTGAAGTGTGTTGATTTGGGGTTGTTTAGGTGATTTGGTGAGTGGTGATTATCTCTCACACGGATCCAAAGGAGTATATCGGATCGTTGGCTTGATTTTTGTGTTAAAGTAGTGATTTCCATGCATTTTTGTAAACCTAAGTATAGATCCATATAGATCCATTGTTCATGATGATTTGACAACCATTTTACTAAGTGTTAACCTATGCAAGTTCATTCATCAAGATTATAGAGATATTGTTCATGTTTTCATGCTTGTTAGACTTTTGACTCTTTAATTACGAAATTGCCATTATTGTTATAATTGTCCATTTAGCTCATAAGTGAATGCTTGTTTACTTGGATTAATGTTTGACTTGATTGATTGCTATGAATTAGATGATTGATGATTTGATTTAGACTGAAGATGATTCAAAAGCTAAGGGAAAGGCTCTTGAATTGGGGAAGCTGCTTGTGGCATATGTGGCGGATGTGGAAGCGCATATGGATAGATTTGATGATGATGTTGAGATGAAGCTTTGCTATGATGATGATGAGGTGAAGCATGATATGAGATAGTCTTGGTCTAATCCAGACGGGATCATTCCAAGCAGATTGATAACTCGGTGATATGGTTCGAGTTTGAGGATAATGGATGCTCGAGAGGCGCTTGAGCTAGTATGGAAATAGTCGTCGAGGAGGATGACTAGAAGGCTGAGATCTCATCGTTGTTGAAGGTTCTAGCATGCTCAAAGCAAGAGTACGTTGGGCAGATTCGATAGTCCCTGAAGGCTACTGATTGGGTAGTCAAGTACTCTGGGCAGATTCGATAGTCCTAGGCACGGGTCACGATGACGTGCAGAGTTATGTCTAGAACCGGGGTTTCCATTAGCCCTTGACGGACGGATGAAAGAATGAGCCGGTCATTCAATTAACGATGATATCGAAGCAATGATAACAGTGATAGCCAAAGTCATGGATGTTTGGTTGTATCGTCATTCGGTCTCAAGAGCAGTGTTTTCTGGGTGCTTATCTGATCTTGGTTTAGGCCTTGGGGGTTTGTACTTGGAAAACATCGCCCTTGACTCGAGTGATAATTGCTTTACTTTAAATTGTATGCTTTGCTATGTTTGCTTCTACTTAGTGTGTGTCTGGGGGCTATCACTGTAGAAAGAGGTGGAGTGGGAGGGTTGTATTCCTATTCCTTTTTCCTTTATGCTCTTTTGGTATGTTGTTAGTTAATTTACTGCTCACTAAGACTGTTGTTTGACTCAAGGCTTTATGTTTTAACTCTTATTGCCTTGGGCTGTTCGTCCATTTTGGGACGGGCAGACTAGGTAGCAGGTGACAGGTGCTGTTCTTGCTTCCCACGATGCTGATGTCGAAGACGAGCTGGAGGCTTGCATATTATCTTCTTACTATATGTACTGGATGTTCCGCTGCTTGTATATTCTTTGAGTGTTATGTAGTGAGGCTTGATGTATTGACTATTCAGATGTTTGTATTCAACTATTATGAAGTTGTATTGATGAGATTCTATTCCATGAAGCTTCACTATATATATATTCTATTGTATTTTGTCCATGCGCTGTGAGTAATATGATAGATTCTGTTGTTTTAATTTACCCTGGCAATCGTCCATGGTCGCCTGGCACACTTTACAGCGCACTATCTCTAGGTTCGGTGCAGGGGTCATGGGCGGTCGTCACACAATTACTATAACATAGAGAAATACATATATGATTTGAAGAATTAAATATACAACAAACTAGTTAAAACAACATGAACTGAAGACTAAATACCCATAGATAACTAAGCATACAAGAGTGATTTGAAGTAAAAATTCATACTAGTAGAAAAATCAAACAAGTATATTAATGAAAGCATGCTACCAATCAAAATTATCATCATAACTTCCATTATTTACACTATCATATTCATCTTCACATTCATCAACTTCGACATCTTCATCAACTTCAATATCATTTTCATCAGCTTCGATATCATAATCAACTTCGACATCATCGTCAACCTCCACTCCATCAAATACTTCATTATGAAGTGGTCCGATGTCGTCAATGTCTTCAGTGATTTGCAGTAGTCCGTTATGGTCCAAATCATTCTAATATGGTTGATCTTCGCTTACGATCATGTTCGAATTGAATGACCATCTTGGCTTTGTTTTAACAACAGCCCACCAATCCGCTTTATTGTTGTTCATAGCAAGATAGGGAACATAATAAACTTGAGTCGCTTGCATCGCTAACACAAATGGATCATAACCTTGGTATCGTCTTTTGCGATTTATTTCAACAAGTGGATAATCTTTATGTGCACGACGTATTCCTACATCTTTTCTATTGTCGAACCATTCACATTTGAACAAAAAGGTTTTAAGCTCTGGTGCCATCGAGTAAGTAAGTTCAATTATTTCCTGTAACATGCCATAATAATCTTCTAGATCATCATTCCCGTTGCCTCCTTTAACACACACCCCACTGTTGTAAGTTGTTTTATTTGCTCCAAATTCAGTTGTGTGAAATTTATAGCCATTAACGTACATAATTGGACATTTTCTATACTTCGTCATAGGACCAAATGCAAGTTTTGCATAACAAACATCAGTGATTCCATTATCATCAACCTATTAAAATAAATTCGCATACATTATAATATTATATAGATTTACGATATAAAACGCGATAAATATATAATAAATCATGCTCACATATTTCTTAAACCATTTCTCAAATCCTTTACTGGGCTCAACATCAGGATTTGCTTCTTCAAATTGACTGTTGGACGATTAAAATTACCAAGGAAAATTTATAATATGAAACATAAATCATTTAATTGATTGAAATTGTGTTACATACCAAATAAGATTTGACAGGTCATCACAATTGAGAAGCACGGTTGATTTAGCTAAAGTAAAATCTTTAATTGTCTGAAAACCTCCATTATTCCATTTACCATATGGACGTCCCCGTTTATGAAAGATGGATAGAGATATATCAGATGAATCATCCATATCATCCTCATTACGGTGGCCACTGTTAGAAATCTTGATATGGTCTTCAAAATAGTAATTGAAAAATGTGGATGCTTCTTCAGTAATGTATGCTTGGCAAATTGAACCTTCAACGCGTGCTTTTTGTTTCACCTTTTTTTTAAGGTGACCAAGATACCTTAATATGAATACATGAAATATTAAATATAACATTCTCATAATGATATGATGAAAATATGAAAATAAAGTCCACTTTAGTTATATATACCTCTCAAAAGGGTACATCCATCCATATTGTACCGGTCCTCGCATTAAAGCTTCAGTTGGTAGATGTACAAGTAGATGTTCCATGCTATTAAAAACTCCAGGAGGAAATATTTTTTCCAATTTACACAATAACTTCGGTACATCCTTCTCTAGTTTCTCCAAATGAGCTTTAATAAGAGTAGTTGAACATAAATCTTTGTACATTAAGCTAAGCTCAGTAATGGGCATCCAAACTTTTTGTGGTAATAGCTCCTTGAAAACTATCGGAAATAGAGTCTCAAGAAATACATGACAATCGTGACTCTTCATTCCCGATAGTTGAAGGTCCTTCATGTCAACACATCGTTTTATATTAGAAGCAATTCCATCTGGTAACTTCAAATTTTCTACCCACTCTAATACTTTTTTACGACGAATATTTTCCAACTCATAACAAGCTAAACGTTTGAAATTTGGACGTTCACTATCAATTTTTAGTTCAGGACGATTACAGTAGAATGCAATATCCTTCCTTGAGTTCAAATCATCTTTTGTTTTTCCCTTAACATTCATAATTGTGTTAAAGTAGTTCTCAAACACATTTTTCTCATTATGCATTACGTCCAGATTGTGCCGAAGTTTCAGATTCTTCCAATATGGTAACTCCCAAAATATACTTTGTTTGCACTAATTATGAATTTGTCCTTTACCAGGGATTTTTGGCTCTCTTCCTATCTCATGTATTTTAGGATAATCTTGCACGATCTCATACACTTGTTCACTACTCAGAATGTCAGGTGGCTCTAAAGTAATAGTTGTATTTTCCCTGAACTTTTTTTTATCAAATCTAAAACGATCATTTGGATGCAAAAAACGACGATGACGATCCCACCAACACTGTTTGCCGCCATATTTTAATCGAAAGGATTCTGTCGAATCCATACAGATAGGACAAGCGAACTTGTCGCTAGTACTCCAGCCAGAAAGCATCTCATATGCTGGAAAATCACTTATTGTCCATAATAAAGAAGCAAACATTCTGAAATTTTTTTTCCTTGACACGTCGTAAGTAACAACGCCATCTATCCATAGTTTTTTCAGCTCATTAACTGAAGGTTGCAAATATACATCTATTCCGTTTTTGGGATTCTTTGGTCCAGGAATAATCACAGTTAAAAACATGTATGAATTTTTCATACACATCCACGGAGGTAAATTATAAGGTGTTACAATAACTGGCCATGTCGAATAAGGTTTTCCGAACGAAGTAAAAGGCACGAAACCATCCGTACACAAACCAAGTCGGACATTTCGTGATTCTTTAGCAAAATCGGGATAAATTTATCAAAATGTTTCCACGCCTCACCATCAGAAGGATGAAATAAAATCCCTTCCTCTCGTTGTCGTTCATTGTGCCATCGCATATGTTTTGCGGTAGCACAAGATGCATATAACCTTTGTAATCTGGGTGTAAGCGGAAAATAATGCATACGAGTGAAAGGTACACCTTTTCCATTGGTTTTTGTAGACTTATATCTTTTTTTATTGCAGAATTTACAATTCGTAAGGTTTTTATCTTCCTTCCAATATATCATGCATCCACCTGGGCATGTGTCAATTTTTTCATACGGCAAACCAAATGCAGATACTTCCTTTTTTAATGAATACCAATTACATGCCAACACATTGTCAGGTGGAAGCATTTCTTTACACAGACTTAAAATCGCATTCATCATGTTTTCCGACGCATTGTATTCGGATTTTATAGTGATTAACCTAGATGTAGCCAACAAGTGTGTCATTGTACAACCTTTATAAAGCGGTCGTTTCGATGCTTCTAACAAATCAAAAAACTTTTTAGCTTCCGAGTCAAGTTCTTCTGCATCAGGTTCATCAGTCCACATACTAGGACCGGCAGCATCATGGACCATTTCTGTCATTCTATCTTCCATACTATAGTCATCAAAATTAGCTTCGATGGTTTCGGTTGCATCTTCAACTACCACTGTCGAATCATGCTTTGTCCCTGATTCACCGTGATATCTCCACACGTAATAATTTGGCATAAAACCATAATTATGCAAGTGAAAAGTTATAGTTTCGTAATCTTGAAGTTTCATGCAATGGCATTTCTTACACGGGCATCGAATTTCTTTCATCTTTGTTTTATTACAAGACGCCACTTTTAGAAATGCTTCCACGCCGTTTCTAAAATGCAATGATATTGATCCTCTTTTCCATCCAGGCTCATACATCCAAGTTCGAACTTTCATATAATCCATCTTTTACTGCATAATTAGAAATAAATTAAATTATATTTAATTTTAGGAAATTTAAAGTCCAGAAAACAAAAAAATCTTATGCTCGGTTTTTGTAATATCATAAACTAAACCTAGCTTAATTTAATGTCGTAGAAGCTTGATTTCCAAAATTATGAAATGTTAACTCAGTTTAATTATCTAAAATGTTTGCTCTGAAATGCTTAATTTAATGCCTGATTCTAGTTGAATTTTTTTAGAATTCATTTACAAGGTATTACCATTGGTTTTCCTGGGTTTGATTAAATTCGATTTATTATTTTGGTACCTAGAAAAGCGTACCATTGTTTACTATTTATCTTAAAAAGTAAAGGATGTAAAGGGAAAAAAGATTGATATTTTTATCTTCATAGGGAGGGCAATTACTCAGTGCAATAAAAATAGGATCATTAAAATTTGATATTTTATCCTAGATAGTAGTTCATCTGATCATAGAATTGAGATGTCATTAAAATTATCATTATCCTCGCTCCAATTGTGTAGATTTTATGACACGTTCATTCAGAAATTTTTGGACAGTGTCCTGTTTATCAATCATCTCAGTGTTAAGAAAAAAAACGCAGGACAAAAGAAACTGCTAAACATGCACATCAGAAGGTATTTAGGTATTAATGTATAGTCACGGTGTAAATATTTCTTATACATTGTTATATGCTATTGAACTTTATTTTTATTTGGTTATGCAATCTTCAGTTCACGTACGTGTCATAAATTCATACACTGCAATTAATTTGCAGACCTACATAAATTTTAAACTTAATGGTACTTGTCATGCATTAAGGTAAGATGAATTAATACTTGTACCGATCTTTAAAAAAATAAAAGCAATAATTTTAATTTAAGAACAGATGTAGGTGTCTTCTTCTTTTCGTGTGTGAAACATAAAGTAGCAAGTTTGAAGTGGGGATTTCATTTGCAAATCTGACTTAAATCAAGACTTTATGTTAATGTAAGTAGCCGCCATTTTCAAATTTGTATGAACAGGGTTCGATTAACATTGCCTGTCATGAACATGTGTCATTTATTGGATTGCTTGAAAATAAGAGATCCATTGCAATTTGCTCACCTACATTAATTCGGATTGTTAAAATAAACCATGGCATAAGAGATCACCAATTATTTGCTTTTAAATAAACTTGAATTTAACCAGACAAGAAGAAGCAATTATTCATATATTACCGACATGAAGATATATGTATATGTATGTGTGTGTAAAAGCTAAAAATTGCGATTTCGCCAAGTATTAAGAGACCATGGGAAAGAAGAGAAGAACTAAAAGGAGACAAAAGCTAAACAAAGAGATGGTAAATTTTGATATGATTCATCTACTCACACTAGATCAATTATCATTTTTGAACTAGAATTATTATAATTTAATGAATTTTCCATTCGATTTATACAGACTGAACCGTCCACAATCCACACCCTCACACCATCTAAAACACGCATACAAACTGAAAACTATCGATATAATACAATCTAATCATGGCATTTATTCAAAGTAATTGCAGGCAAAATGACTGTAGCTTCACCATCAATAACGGAATCTTTACCAATGTAACATTTTGTTAACCACTTCACATAGTATTTTTCCTTAATTGCACGAATGGTTACTGCCTCCACTTCAGCAACAACCTCATCGCCAATGTAAACTAGTGATTTGAATTGTAGAGTCTGTGACGTGTATACTGCTCTAGGGAAAATGGACGCAATGGTTGAAGGAAAGAATTAATGTAGGTGAGCAAATCCTTAGCAACAAACAACCAGTCTCCAGCCTCGACCCTAAATCGCAGCCTTACTTTGCATCAACCACAACTCCACTTCCTTTCTTCCTCGAAATCGCATCGACCCCCAATAACCGTCGAATCACCTCAGCAACCCAAATCTAAAACCGCGACCTCAGCATGTGATCGAAATCGTGTACGAATTTTAATTTACGTTAAGAAAATGCGTAACTGATGAGTTGCGTGAAATTTAGGCTTTTGTATTGGAGAGGAAGGAGAAGATGAAATCCAATCAAAACAAATATAAAACGATGAGAAGATAATTTACCTGAAATTTTAGCGTCCAAAATGATCGACGATTGTAGAATTAGGTTTTTTTTTATTCGGTGAAAACTAATGTTAGTTAGGAGAATGGAAGCGGTGATTAATGTAAAAATAAAAAACTATTTTGTCCTAGTGCATGTGTAGGGATGGCGTGGGAAATTTCCTACGTCTTTCCTACGTCAACGTGGAATTGTATAAAATTAACAGAGGCGTGGAAATGATGTAGGAGATTATCTACGCCTTTTCTACAGTACCATTTTAGTGTAGGCAATTTCCTACACCTTACCTACGCCTCGATTTTTTTTCTACGTGTTGAAGTTGGTGTAGGAGAAGCGTAGGAAATTTCCTTACGTCTTTCCTACGTCTTTACCTCTTTCTACCAGTTTCTTACGCCTACCATACGCCCCGCCTTTTGGCGTAGGAAAGACGTCGGAAACTTTGCGTAGGAAAATGCAGTATTTTCTAGTAGTGTATCAATTATTAATATAGTATATTGTATAATAAATTAAATTTTGTTTAAATGTGAAGCGAAAGCACATTAAGGACATGATGAAAGACATATGGCTTAGAAATGCAATTCCACAAATGAAATATGGTAATGAAAGCAATATTGAATGCAAAGATTGTTCTCAACAACCAGAAAAGTCGTAAGTTAATTCTATGATTTTACATTTAATTATACTTTCATTAATAACATGATAATTAATGGTCGGATCGTATTCATAGCTTTGATTTGCACTAATTGTTTCAAAATAATATTTCAACTCAACTGCAAGATCCATGTTCCTCACTCTCATCACTTTTTACGCTTGATCAAAAGT
Organism: Allium fistulosum; assembly: GCA_030737815.1. Taxonomy (NCBI): domain Eukaryota; kingdom Viridiplantae; phylum Streptophyta; class Magnoliopsida; order Asparagales; family Amaryllidaceae; genus Allium; species Allium fistulosum. Next base: position 161,819,664 of record CM060905.1, read on the forward strand.
TGTAGCATAACTCAGATCTTATTAGATAGCTTTACATTTTCTAAAATAATACTCGAAAATTTAACGGTTGTATTAGATGTTATATTTATTTTCATCATACATCATTTTATTAAATAACATGATACAAAAAAAATTAATAAAAAGAAATAAACTAAAATTTCAGGCTGCATTCTAAAAATTCAAAAAGCAGGGCGTTTAAGAAAAAAGCAGAGACGACTTTACATTTTCTAAAATAATTATATTCAGAAGAAAGACTATTTTTTATAAAATAAGATGTAAGTCAAAGAAGCTGTTTCACTTATCCTTGCTAGTTATCTATATACTCAATTCAGCAAAAATAGAAGTGCTTTAAAATTCATAATAAAGGTCAATGCCTTAAATTAAAACTTTTGACTGACTTTTCCTGCGACAAAAAAAAGTTTCTGACTGCGCTTTTTAGTGAATTATAAAGTATGGTGTTGGGATGATAAAAAAATGTGTTGTTATTGAACCTTAATTGCTTATTAGTAGAATTCATTTATCTATTAATTCATAATTAATCTATGGTTAATATTCTATGATAAAGTTGAACATATATTGAATATTACTATATAAAATATATAGTTAAACTTTGTACTCACAAATATAATATACAAATCAAGAGACAACAAAAAGAAGGGATAACTCTAACTATATATTTTAATTTGTAAACAACAAAAAAGAACACCTTTGATTACATAATGCTTCTGCTTCTAAACATCTCCATTACTCATATTTTAAAATAATCAAAAATCAATCTAAACATCTCATTACTTATTTTATTCAACTAGCATATCACCATAATGTGCACTACATTCTTATGAGTAATTTAATATATATTATGCATCGTTACAAAAAAACTACTGACTATATTGTTTAGTTTTTAGAATTTGCCTGACAATGTAAACTTGTCTTGAACAACTTCAGCTTTAATTTATATTATTTTTACCTTTAATACAAATATGAAATAGGAATTTTATTTTAAAATTTAATACTTGCAGGTTGGATTGTGGAATGTATATTATGAAATACGAGTGTATGTGCACGTCCATATGGACATGCACTTAAACACTATACTATTTGCTTCTAATTTTTTACTTGGAAGTGGAAGGTATTATTATATCCAGTGAATAAAGCAACATTCAGAAATTAAGATACGGATCACACAATTATAATTGTGAAGTATTGCAATAATAAAAAGTAAAAGTTAGAGGTTTAATCTCCACAAAACTATGAATTTGTATATTTAAATATGTAAACAATTGTAATATGTCCATAAAACTATGAATTCATATATTTAATTGTGTAAACAACTGTGACATATCCACAAAACCTTGTGCTTTGAACAGTAAACAAACGGTAAAAAAATGGTTATTAAAAGTTTGGGAATACTTAACACAATCACCGATCCATATATTAAATTGGGTCTAGCGAATGTGATTGTAATCCATATATGTAATTGTAATTGTGACCATAATCATTGATCACACAATTGTAATATGTCACTTATGCAATCCCTGATGATAGGATTCTATGTACATGTCATGCTAATATTAAAGATGGAACCAACTTCTGTGCTTTTGGGTTACTTTGCCTTCATGGCTATTGAAAGTTTACTTGGTAACTAATTCTGGGAGAGGATCATATTTCTTTTTACTACACCGAGTTAAAGATTCAAAGTGCAAGAGGAGTATCATGCAATATTTGAGGACACTATGCCTTTCAAAACCATTACATATTTCAGCATCATTCGGGTTGTTTGCTGTCATGCGCTTTGTAAGTGGAAGTGGACAAATCACAATTGTGTGATTGTATCCACAATCAGCTGAAAAGGATGTAATTAAGTAAATGCAGATCCACAGAAATATGACTGCATATACATAATCGTGGACCGCTATAACGATATTTGCCAACTCATTATAAATATAATGTACTATAATGGGTATGTAATATAGCACAACAATAGTAACATTGCTAAACATCCATATAAAACTATCAACATCAATAAGCAAAACAATAGCCTGTAAACAGTCATATAAAACTATTAATAACAATATAACATTATCAATATCAATATAGCATCCAAAGGACAAAAACTAAGCAAAAATAAAATTATTAATATCAAATCAGTGTTTTAAAATACATGCCAAGCCGTTGTACCCAGCTCAGCAAAACCATAGCTTTAACATATGGACCCGAGTTGCACATTAGCATTAAAAGTGCCAAAAAGTGTCACTGTCTGCCCAAAATTCACAAACATCAATAGTTATGCTAGCAATAGTGCCTCCTTATTTGCATGCTAACAGATCAGCCAGAGTTATTTTTAGTGGATCTATTGGTTTGACCATATCTCAGATTTCATCTCTCACATCTTGAATGCGTGGCTCGCAGTTTCCACCTTCTATTCATTTTTGATGTACATCCCTACACGATATTGAAAGGTCCAGTTATCTTAATTATCTCATATTACATGATGAGAGATGTAACACTGAAATCAATTTTCTCATATTGGGTAAAGAACAAAGTTCTAGATATGGTCTCTATCGTCAACGGCGGTAAATTTTCTGTATTGGCAATCATTTTGTTGTTATATTATAGTACACATTTGGTATAAAATTCTACAGGTAAATGATCGTTAGTCGAAACATTTTTTGTATAAAAAGCAAATTCTGGATAACAAAACAATTAATAACTTTAAACATTTTTTGTTGGTATTACAATGCTGAGTGTAGATTAATAGTACATTCAAAGTAAACTGCATTAATTTTTTGGGTGCCTATAGAAAGCTACTATTTTTTGGAAAGATTGAATGAAAATGGAGTATCAGATTAAGTTCGTGTAAGTAATTATCATAATACATTGAACTTTAAACGCATAAAGAGATAAAAATAAGTAAAATAAACAATGAAAGTAAAATAAATCAGTTTTGAAGTTTGTATGCTATGTGTAACATAAGAAAATGATAATATCCATATGTTAAACCGTTTGTGAAATAAGAAAAAGGAAAAAAAATTGATGCATGAAGATAGTAATAATCAAATATGTTGAAGGTTCTATTCTAAAGATCTCTATTATTGAAATAGAAATATATGGCTTGCAAAATTCATTGTATAATAGTCTCGATAAAGATGAAAAAGCTTGTGATATTGTGTATTAGAAGTTTGTAGCAGTCTAAAGTTCAACACAACAAATATCATTTTCAAAAATTACATTATAGTATATTTTTAGGAACAATCAAAACATATAGACAATATAGTATTTAAAGTGCATTATACAAATTCTAAAAAGATGAACAGAAGGTAACATCGTACCTCTTTTAAGTATCCTGACAGTTTGATGAGTTGAGAGCTCCTTACTTCTATGTAGAAATCTGTTGGAATAATTGGTTTACATGCATGAAAAAATGACACTACTGGCTCGTTCAAAAGTAACAAAACAATAAACTATGATTGCCATGATTATGTAGCATAAATACAGCTAATCTAACATAATGTACACTCATATGATCTACCATTAATCTTAGAATGATAAAAGAAATAATAGAAAATAGCTTTTAAAAACTACTGCTATGGATGGGAAATAATTTGATGCCCAAAGGATTGGCTAGTCTTAGTAGAAATTGGTCGAACAAATTTCTACAAAGGTAAAACAAACCTCACCATACTATAAGCCATGGGTGATTGATCGTATAAAATGAATGGATTGTTATTTTAACTTTAATGATCATGCAAATAAATAACTAAATTTTGTTTATTTGGAAATTTTAGTATTTGCATTTATTGCACTAATTTATAGTCAGGCAACAGGTTTCTATTAATCCAATCAGTCCATCAGTTGGCATCCTAGCCCAAAAGCTATATACTGATTTATAGTCATTTAAAAATTATTTTTATTTCACTTCCACGTTCTTTTGATGAAGTCTGTTCGTATCACTGTATCTTGCATATCATTGTTCTACTACATTTCAAGTTCTTTAGTTGAAACATGTTCTCAAACGAATCCAACCCTAATCATTTCATAGAGCTTAGGATTCTACACAACCGCCTGCTTATTTTTATGTATAAAGTAATATTGTTTTTAATGTACATTTGGAAAAAAATTTGACATAAAAATTAGATGGCAGAGGAGTAAAACCTGACATTCTTAGACAACCAACTCAATGCATGGCTATGTTAAGCCAAACAAATAGAGAAACTGGTATTTCAGTGGACTATCATGGATATACATGTATTATTTTTTGTAAAGAACTGTTATTTAAAAACTAACGAATATAACTTTGATGTATCCAAAACGACATTCACTAAAGCACTATTAAAAGATACAATGACATTTAAATCCCTGAATTGAAGTTGTACAAAATATATTTTTGTTTGATATTTAAATAGACATTAGAATGATGGATGCATGAAGAATCAAACATTAAACTACCTATATGGCTAACCTATAAATTGTGGTGCCATTATGTTAGTGTCACAAATTTGTACACAAATGTCAAAAAAATTTGACAGCATGATTTAAGTGAAATATACATTCATAACTTCTTACAACATGCACTCATATAATTCACATTCTGGTCTATCCATTTATATTCTGAAAATGTTATATATAGGCATAGTAAAATGCAAAGTACTCATTCCAGGTTGTGTTTCGTAAAAATTGTAACAATGTCCAACTATAATTATCCAAACATTAAATGTTTGAGTGTAACATCATAGGCAACATTGACCTGGTGAGGTAGCTATCAAGCCATTTCTCATATGGATTGAAGAGGGATTTTATAAAGATTTTTAAGGTGAACCACACCAACAAATAAGGAAATCATAATGTTACGAATGCACAATTTAATAACTAATAAAGTTTAAATTTAATAACTAATAAAGTTTCAAAATACATTCATAGAAAATTAGAAGCATAACGAACTTTCAAATCAATGCAACTACCTGGGAGTGAAGCCTATTAGATTTCGGATCAGGGATAGTCGATAATCGGCAATCATTGAAAATTGAAAATCGATAATTAGCAACCATTGAAAATTAGAAGCATAATGAACTTTCAAATCAATGCAAGTACTTGGGAGTGAAGCCTATTAGATATAAGATCAAGGATGGTTGATAATCGACAATCACCTCAAATCGATACTCGGCAATCACTGAAAATTAGAATCATAATGAACATAAAAGGAGTATTGAAACAAATGTTGGTCGGTATATTTTCAAAAATGGGTCAAATACTTTTAAAAAACATAAAAGGAGTATACAAACTTCAAGAAAAAGAAGGAAAAAAACATTTCTTTACTTACAATGGAGATAAGAACAACGCAAGGGAGATGATATTTCCTGCAAAATAGTTGAAATAAATATCAATAAAATATATTGAAGAGCTAGACGATGTATATATAAGAAACTTTTAACTAATCATATATCATGAATTATATGTGTATGCTGACCTTAAGCAGAATCATAATAGAAAAACATACATGTATGTATGAGCACTATAAAATATATATAACCGACTAACATAGTGTTTCATTTTCATCTAATTAGAATATGAAGAAAGAAATAATGATGGGTGTGTTTACCTATAATACCCACTACAGTACGAATCAACTCTACTTGAACCATGGACTGAAAGCTAACTTTTATAAGCCCAAAAGGAAAATATTTGCCTTAATTTCTAATATATATATGATATTCATGATGAGAAGTAACTTCTCCCGTTTCATGAATCAATATAAAGAAAGAATAGGAATTTCCCATTATGTATGCTCTCATATAAAAGAAGCCTAGCCACTGATTTTGCCAAGAAGCCCAATAAATTAAGGGAAATGTAAGCAACATAAGATTTTGTGAGTGTACAGATAAAACGGGGCACAATTTATGTATGTCCATCTATATTTTGACGTATTTTTCTTTCCTACATAATGGCCTATATAGTTTAAAAAATGGCTCAAATACTTTTAAAAAACATTTCTTGATGAAGGAAATGGACACATTTCTTGATGAAGACAATTTGTTCTGCCAGTTTTTTGAAATGCAGGAGCCATTTGATAAGTAGTGTTTGTTTTCTTTTTCTATGACAAATTTTCTTCATTAGATAAAATAAAAAAAATGGGAGTTCAATTTCTTGATGCTTAGGTCAACACCAAAACTACCACCTCCGGCCACCATTTCTTGATGCTCCAGTTTTTGGTAATTTCATGGACTCGTAATTTAGATGTAAAATGAAAGTGATGTTTTAACGAACTGGTTTTTTTAGTAAGTGGGACGTGGGACAAATTTCGACAAAAATATATCTTCTTTGTATTTTAATGATTTTGTATATGCATCAATGTACATTATTTTTACCTGCTTATATATCTATAGTATAAAAGTGGACAGTAAAATGATCGAGACTTTAACTTCTCAAACCAATGTAAGCACAATATGGTTAAACTGCTATAAGTAATGCAATAATTAATTTTTAATCAAATAAACTAAGTTTTTGAAAAAAGAAGGAAAAAACATAATCTACCGAGTTTTATCCCACTTGCATCCTTGATCATCAGATACATAAAAAAGAAAGGAAAAAACGGAAAAAAACGAAAAAAAAGGAAAATTAGTTGTAGGCCTTTCGTACATACTCTCTCTTAACATCAACCAAAGATAACATGCTTTTTGGACAAAAAATTAAAGGATTACTATGAAATGGGGACTGCAATGACCTAAGCTGTTGGATAATACAGTTTTAGAACTTAGATATCAACAATGAACATTATCGGTTCGTTAACAATGAACCTGATAGCTATAAACATAATCACTTCATATGTAAGGGTTACTATAATATCTAATTCAGCAAGTATTTGAAGGTTATATTCTAAATGTGAGATATGTTTACAGGCTTATCCTTGTATTCATATTAATAAGATATCACCAACAATAGTATTTAGTTAAACCTCAATATACATTATTTTGAAGATTTGTGAAGTAGGTAAAGTTACTATAATATGTTAACAATGACTTTTATATGTCACATGAAAGCATGATATAAGGCTAATTATCATCAACGTATTGAGTAAGAAATTAATCCTAAAGCTTTGATTTGAAAATCATGAAGCTAGCACAAATATTTGTCAGTAAATAAAGCATGTTAATATAGAATGATACCTCAAAAGCATGATTGTGTCAACATGATGCTTCCTGCTTCTTATTCCTTGCCATATTCAAGTTTCTCCAATAAATATTTTCCATAATGGTGTTTTTACCCAATAGGCTCCTGTTAATAATACCTTGTCATTATTGATTCACATATAATCGTTTTTAGGGACGAAAATGTCATAAACTTAAAATTAGAAATAGGAGATTACAAAATTTAGCTTCATAAACCAATGTGGTGCACTCAATAATATACATGGCCTTAATTCATAAATCTCCAAAAATCAATCATATACATAGTTTTTAAGAACACTAAAATCAGATTTCAATACTCATATAATGAACAAATTACGTGCATGCACATATAGCCTTAAGAGAAATAAATAGTTTTCAATACTCAAATAGCTTATATACATGCATAGTCAAGTAAAGGGGGAAAAAATTAAACACCAACATGAACAGGAAATGACAGCAAGTGAAAAATGTATAATAACAAAGATATGATGTTTTTGAATTGATACATGTCCAATTATTACGCTCATACTCTTCTTTCTCTTGGTCCTCTTTATTCAATCCAAAAGAAGAAAAGAAAGAGAGTGGAAGATCAGAGAAATGCCTTATTTATTTTCTCACTTCAAGCAGATGTCCAGTAATCTTGTAGCTGCAAAATTCAAAATTTTAATTCAATCAATCAAAATACCCCAATGATTTGATAGTATCTGTGGGTAGGCTAATAATATCCATTAGAAAAAATAAGAATTATGACCACCATTGCAGCAAAGTAAGAGTTCCATGGAGACGAAATCAGCAGGTATGAGTTGGTTTTGTACTGTCTCTGATGTGAGTATATTAGTGGTTCAAATTTGAAAAATAAAAATAAAAATAAGACATAGAATTCTCTGGTAAAGCGCTATCTGGAGTTCGATGTCCAATGTAAGAATGTAAGGAGAAGTGGACAAACATGAGAATTATAATCGGACATGATTCCATCTTAGGGGAAGAGTACGTTAATTTGAGGAGAAGAATACGTTGATTTGAAGAGAAGCAGAAAAACGAAATGCCTTGAATTGGGATCCAACCGCTTCAGCGTGATGTAAACGTGGGGTAAACGTGGTGTGGACATGGAGTTTGCAATTCAAAACTGAAGACGAAATGGAAAGAGAAGGCTGTACGGAAGCATACCTGGTGAATCGTCCAACAGAAGTACGATAGCGTCCAGATCTCCGGTCGACGTCGATGGTATAGGAGGTGTGGATAATGATTAGGGTTTGAATCTGATAATGATTTAGGGTTTTAATTAATCGTCCGATGGAAAGAATGCAAGGTTAGAAAGAATGCAAGGTTAGAAAGAACGCATGGCGTAGAGAGGATAAAGAGGAGGACGGAGTTTGAAACTGATAATGATTGAGGGTTACCTGAGATAAATCTGATAAGGAGGGTACTTTTGGTGATTCAAAAAGACGCGGTCGAAATTAGTTCATGGTCTTTTCATTATTAGTAGTAAAGATATGGAAATCATTAGCACTAATGAATGGTTACCTAGCTTCTTTTCGTGGAAAGAAATTCAAGAAATGAGAGCTGAAATAGCATATGGTTTATTTACCATTAACAAGTATAGTTGGAGTGAAGTTAAGCATCTTAGCTATGTTATGCTTTAAGATGATCTTGAGCAAAAAAGAAAGCAAGTGGAGGAAACTGTTGAAAAAATGTACAAAGAGTAAATTTTGGAGCGTACAGTTCATGCTTCAGCTCAAATAAAGTGTTATTTTTGTTTTATGCTTCAATTAATGCCACAGTTTAGACTTTTCTTCAATAATTTGTTGCATTTTTGTTAATTTTAAATTTCAATTTAATATGTGCAGCAGAATATTAAATTTCAATTTAATATTCTGCAAATTATATTACTGTATGAAACAGTGTTGAATTATTGAATTTGCTGTGATGCTTTTTTTGTTGTCGCGTTGAATTGTCGCACATCGTATCACGTCGCTTTGAACTTGCATATGCAACTAATAAAAAATAAAAAATAAAATAATGTTTAAGGATGCACATCACACCACAATGACGATTGACCCCACACAAAAAGTAAAGGGAGAAAATGTCCATAAATGGAAAGGGTAAATGCTAAATACATCTTTTTTACTTTTACTAGCATCGTTTAGGTTGTCAAATTAAGTTTATTTTGGGCCAAAAAATGGGCTGGGCGTGATCGGAATAGCAAACTCACTAAGATGCCAACCCTAGATCAACCGTAGACAATTCTTAAAAATCATTAAATTTACAGCCGTTAGTCATCAATTTACATATACTTCATTACGGAAATAGAATCTTTGATGCAGCGCAAGGCATAAGTCGTACACGAGATAAGGGGGTAGACTTGAGTCGTCCACGACTCAAAGAAACACCACGAGATAACAAAGGAAATGCGCGTGTTGAAGGCCTAAGTCGGTTACGACTTAAAGGGAAGGTTTTGAGTCGTCCACGACTCAGTTGGAAACCAGAGGGAGAAATTACGTTGAGTTCACGACCTAACAAAGCGGCCATAAGTCGGAAACGACTTAACGAAGATGAGGTACAAAGTTGTCCACGAGTTATCAAAGCAGATGGCATAAGTCGTCCACGACTTATCGGAGTTGAAGACATAAGTCGTCCCCAACTTAACTCGAGCGAATTACGACTTACAGGAGGAGCAACACAAGTTGAAAATGCGCAAGGCTTAAGTCGGCAATGGCTTAAGGGAAGTGTTTTGGGTAGTGTACGACTTAACGGGACAAGTGATAAGTCGTTACCGAGTTACGACTTAGTTAAGTCGTCTGGATTCCTTAAGTTCGATTCTGGGTTAAGTCGAGAAGTTACTATTCACTAAGTCGTTCAAGCTTAAGCCGTGTGAAGATGCTACTGTGATATGTGTTTAAGTTGCTGGTAGTTTTAGTTGAGTCGCCGCTGAGGATAAGTCGTCGCCGAGCTATGATGAGTCGTTAAGTCGTATACGACTTAAGTGTTGTAAAGTCGTGATATATTGTATGTGTTGTTTGTTAAGTCGCTATGATCTATGTTGTATTGTTTCTTTTTACATATTGTTGAGTCGTTCTGTTATAGGTCGTAAGTCGTGACGTTTGTAGTGTAAACTGATAAGTCGTGAACGACTTATGATGAGTCGTAGGTCGTAGGTGATGAGTCGGAAACGACTTAAGACTTGTGTAAATTTCTGTGGCATGTGTTGTAGCCTATAAATAGGCAAGTTGTGTCATTTGTAATTTTTTAGTTGATTTGAAATAAAACTCTTGTTTTGTTAGCTTTGTGCTTTCGCCAAATTGGTAGTCGAGTGTAATCTCCTATCTCCTCTTTCGGTTAATCGAGTGCGCTCGATTCAACGACTGCAGAAGCCGATTCACGGAATCTAGTGCGCTAGATCAACGTGTGAAGAATCGCAGATCTTTGAACCCGGTATCGTGCACGATCAACGAGTTCGGGATAGCTAGAATTCGGTATCTTCGGATCAACGAATTTGGGCATTTCAGTATCTTCCAATCCATCGATCGCTACTTTCATCGATCTACATTGTTTTGATTAATCCGCTGCGTCAGTTTTGGTATCAGAGCCTGTTCTAGCCAATCATAGCTAGATCGAGACTTGGAGCCTAATCATTTTGGAGTTTTGAAGAGATCAAGTGATAGCCGAGCTTGAAGTGAGAAGCCGAGCTTAGTAGAAGTGTTGGAGATCAAATTTGCCTCATTTGGAGAAGTTGTGTTCATCGCGAAGTTGCAACAAAAGTGGAAGATTCGATCCATTTCATTTTGGATCAAAGTTCGAATTGTGTTTGAATTTTGAAGTGTTGAAGAGTTTTGTGAATTTTTCAAGTATGCCACCAAGGAGAGCTAATCGACATCAAAACGTAGAAACTTTGTATCGAAGAGAAGAAGCTGATGAGATGGAGCAAAGAATCAATGAAAATTTTAGTGAAAAGCTTAACGAAGGAATTGGTCGGTTAGAGAAGATGATGTTAGAGATGAATCAAAATCGGAGAAGGGTTTCACCTGAATCTAACCATGGGGGAAGTAGAGTCTCGCCACATTCCAATCGAGACAGAAGTGTTGATGATGATCAAAGGCGTGGGAGGAACGTGAATGATCATGAACGGAGGAATGTAGAGAGAAGGGATGATGGTGGTTGGCGTGAAGGTAGTAGAGATGTGGGTGGACGAGATAAACAATGATATGCATCTGATTTTGAAGAGGAATATGATGGTGGTAGTGTTTGAGGACAAGGATGAGGACAAGGAAGAAATTACTCTGAGTATGATCACAAGTGGGAGTCGGGGATGAAGACTGAAATTCCTGAATTCAAAGGTGGTATGCAAGCAGAGGAGTTTTTAGATTGGGTGGCTAATGTTGAAGAGATTTTTGACTTCAAAGAAGTTCCAGAACATCGTAGAGTGAAGTTGGTTGCTACAAGGTTGAGGGGTAGAGCTTTGGCATGGTGGCAGCAAACCAAACTTACACGTGAACGGATGGGAAAGTCAAAAGTTGAATCTTGGGAGAAGATGAAGAAATTGATGAAAGCAACGTTCTTACCTTACAATTATCAATCTCTGATGTATCAACGTTTGCAAAACTTGAGACAAGGAACTAAGTCTGTTAACGACTATGCTAATGAATTCTATCAACTGATTGCAAGGAATGATATTATGGAAACGGAAGAGCAGCTGACATCTAGATTCATTGGGGGACTGAGAATGCAGATACAGGATATGGTTAATATGTTCGATCCAAGATCTGTAGCAGAAGCACATCAGAAAGCGTTGGCTTGGGAGAAACAGGGAAGACGAGGAGGTGGTGTGTTTACAAATTCCAATAATCAAGTGAAGGGTGTTAGTGGAAGTTCTAATGTTTCAAAAGTTGTTGCAAAACCAGTTATGAATGAGGTTGGGAAGGCGAAAGTCAATAATGGTTTCAAGTGTTATAATTGCCAAGAAATGGGCCACAAAAGTAGCGAATGTCCGAAGCCGAAGAAGAGAGCTATGATAGCGGAGGTTGAGGATGAGGATGAAGAAGCTGAATGTTCCAATTCACCACCTGTGAGGAGGAAGAAGAAGTGACGGGAGACGAAGGTTACAATCTAATGATGAAGAGGTCCTGTTTAACACCAAAGCAAGAGGAGGATTGTAGTTGGTTGAGGAGCAATATTTTTCAGTCAACATGTACTATTCTGGGGAAGGTTTGCAAATTTGTTATTAATGCTGGAAGCTGTGATAATATAATTTCTTCAGAAACTGTGAGGAAGTTGTCGTTAAAGACTGAGAAACATCTGAAACCGTACAAGCTAGCTTGGTTGAGGAAAGGCGGAGAGGTGAAAGTTGGACGAAGGGCTTGTGTGAAGTTTTCAATTGGGAAGAAATATAAAGACGAAATCTGGTGCGATGTGGTAGATATGGATGCCTGTCATTTGTTGCTGGGAAGACCGTGGCAGTATGATAGGGCGGTGCAACATGATGGGCGTACCAACAGTTACAGTTTCATGTTTGAAGGCACAAAGATTACTCTAGTTCCAAAGAAGCGACAACAGGAGGAGAACAAGTTGGAGGAGATTGAAGAGCTCAAAACCTTGTTATCTTTGAAGGGGTTTGTGAAGGAAATAGAGGAGGAGCCTGAAGTGTTTTTGTTGATTGGGAGAGAGAGCAGTGAAGAAGTTGAAATTCCAGAAGAAGTTAAACCAATATTGAAAGAATTTGAGGATGTATTTCCAGAGGAGTTACCAACGGAGTTGCCACCGTTGAGGGATATACAACATCAGATAGATCTTGTTCCAGGAGCTGTGTTGCCACACAGACCATATTATCGAATGAGTCCGAAGGAACATGAAGAGTTGCGAAGGCAAGTGGAAGAATTGCTTGAACAGGGGCGTGTGCAGGAGAGTTTAAGTCCTTGTGCTGTACCAGCTTTATTGGTACCCAAAAAGGATGGAACGTGGAGGATGTGCACAGATAGTAGAGCATTGAATAAGATCACAGTCAGATACAGATTTCCGATGCCGAGGCTTGATGATCTATTGGATCAAATCAGTGGGTCCGTAATCTTTTCTAAGATTGACTTAAAGAGCGGTTATCATCAGATTCGCATTAGACCAGGGGATGAATGGAAGACAGCATTCAAGACGGGGGAAGGATTGTATGAATGGCTGGTAATGCCGTTTGGTCTATCGAATGCACCGAGTACATTCATGAGGGTGATGAATCAAATTTTCAGACTGTACATTGGAAAATTTGTGGTGGTTTACTTTGATGATATTCTGATCTACAGTGCTAGTACAGAAGAACATGTTCAACATTTGAAGAAAGTGTTAATTATTCTTCGTGACGAACAATTCTATGCTGCTACAAAGAAGTGTGTTTTCATGGCGAGGAGTGTTCTATTTCTGGGGTATGTTGTGTCGGAAGAAGGAATACAGGTTGACCAAAGTAAAGTCGAAGCTATTAGAGATTGGCCGCAACCCAAGACGATAACGGAAGTTCGTAGTTTTCACGGGTTGGCTTCATTTTATCGAAGGTTTATTCCACACTTTAGTAGTGTGATGGCACCTGTTACTGATTGTATGAAGGGTAAACAGTTTGCATGGACGGAGGAAGCCGGGGTTGCTTTTGATCGAATCAAAAGACTCTTGACGTCTGCACCAATTCTAATATTACCAGATTTTCAGCTAGTGTTTGAACTACATACTGATGCATCCAAGGTTGGGATTGGAGGAGTGTTGAGTCAGAGGGGACGTCCGATTGCATACTTTAGCGAGAAGTTATCAGGAGCAAAGATGAGATACAGTACATATGATGTGGAATTCTATGCTGTTGTGTAATCTATTAAACACTGGAGACACTATCTATTTCAGAAGGAATTTGTTCTTTACACTGATCATGAGGCGTTAAAGCATTTACAAGGGCAAGACAAGATTTCAGCGAGACATGCATCGTGGATTGCATATCTGCAACAGTTTACTTTTGTTGTTAAACACAAGTCAGGGGTGACGAATCGAGTGGCTGATGCTTTGAGTAGGAGGAGTCATTTGTTGACTACACTAAAAGTTGAGGTGACAGGGTTTGATGTGTTGCCAGAATTATTTTTCGATGATCCTTACTTTGCGAAGTGTATTGATAAAGTCAAGGAGGGAAAGACGGATGAGTTTATGATGGTAGACGGTTTTCTATTCAAAGGAAATCGATTGTGCATACCTGATTGTAGTTTGAGAATGAAGATTGTAAAGGAGTTACACGAGGAAGGCCACGTGGGTAGAGACCGTACTTTGCAATTGATTTCGCAGTCTTACTTTTGGCCATCGATGAGGAAAGAAGTGGGAAGGTTTGTGGAAAGATGTCATGTTTTCCAAGTTTCTAAGGGAACAACGACAAATGCGGGACTGTATATGCCGTTACCCGTGCCTATAAAACCATGGGGGGATATCAGTATGGATTTTGTTTTGGGTTTTCCTAGAACTCAAAGGGGGAATGATTCTATATTCATTGTGGTGGACAGATTTTCAAAAATGGCACATTTTATTGCTTGTAAGAAGACGGCGGATGCTGTTCATGTTGCTCAGTTGTTTTTCAAAGAGATATATCGACTTCATGGGTTGCCAGAATCTATTGTGTCGGATAGGGATACTCGTTTTCTGAGTCATTTTGGCTAAGTTTGTGGAAGATGGTGGGAACGAAGTTGAACTTTAGCAGCGCTTATCATCCACAAACGGATGGACAGACCGAGGTTGTGAACAGATCATTGGGAAATTTGTTGAGATGTCTAGTGCAAGACAATCTGAAGAGTTGGGAGGTGAAGTTATGTCAAGCAGAGTTTTCTCATAATCATGCAGCAAATCATAGTACAGGGTTCAGTCCATTTCAGATTGTATATTCTAGTTTGCCAAAAGGTCCGTTGGAGTTAACGGTCATACCACAACCAAAGAAGACAGTCAAGCGAGCTGCTGATTTTGTTGAAGGATTGACAGAGTGTCATAGGATCATTCAAGAACGATTGGAAAAGGCAAATGAGAAATACAAACGATCTGCAGACTTGAAGCGAAGAAATGTTGAATTTAATGAAGGTGATTGGGTTTATGCAGTGTTAACAAAGGATCGTTTTCCAATGGGCACTTATAACAAATTAAAAGCCAGGAAAATTGGTCATGTAGAAGTCGTGAAACAAATTAATGAAAATGCTTATAAGTTGAAGCTGCCAGAGGATGTGTACACTTCTGACGTGTTCAATATCAAACATCTCGTACCATATTATGGGAATGAACAATCTGATGTGGAAGAATTTACAAATTCGAGGACGAATTTTTCTCAACCTGGGGAGGATGATGCAGCGCAAGGCATAAGTCGTACACGAGATAAGGGGGTAGACTTGAGTCGTCCACGACTCAAAGAAACACCACGAGATAACAAAGGAAATGCGCGTGTTGAAGTCCTAAGTCGGTTACGACTTAAAGGGAAGGTTTTGAGTCGTCCACGACTCAGTTGGAAACCAGAGGGAGAAATTACGTTGAGTTCACGACCTAACAAAGCGGCCATAAGTCGGAAACGACTTAACGAAGATGAGGTACTAAGTTGTCCACGAGTTATTGAAGCAGATGGCATAAGTCGTCCACGACTTATCGGAGTTGAAGACATAAGTCGTCCCCAACTTAACTCGAGCGGATTACGACTTACAGGAGGAGCAACACAAGTTGAAAATGCGCAAGGCTTAAGTCGGCAACGGCTTAAGGGAAGTGTTTTGGGTAGTGTACGACTTAACGGGACAAGTGATAAGTCGTTACCGAGTTACGACTTAGTTAAGTCGTCTGGATTCCTTAAGTCGGATTCTAGGTTAAGTCGAGAAGTTACTATTCACTAAGTCGTTCAAGCTTAAGCCGTGTAAAGATGCTGCTGTGATATGTGTTTAAGTCGCTGGTAGTTTTAGTTGAGTCGCTGCCGAGGATAAGTCGTCGTCGAGCTATGATGAGTCGTTAAGTCGTATACGACTTAAGTGTTGTAAAGTCGTGATGTATTGTATGTGTTGTTTGTTAAGTCGCTATGATCTATGTTGTATTGTTTCTTTGTACATATTGTTGAGTCGTTCTGTTATAGGTCGTAAGTCTTGGCGTTTGTAGTGTAAACTGATAAGTCGTGAATGACTTATGATGAGTCGTAGGTCGTAGGTGATGAGTCGGAAACGACTTAAGACTTGTGTAAATTTCTGTGGCATGTGTTGTAGCCTATAAATAGGCAAGTTGTGTCATTTGTAATTTTTTAGTTGATTTGAAACAAAACTCTTGTTTTGTTAGCTTTGTGCTTTCGCCAAATTGGTAGTCGAGTGTAATCTCCTATCTCCTCTTTCGGTTAATCGAGTGCGCTCGATTCAACGACTGCAGAAGCCGATTCACGGAATCTAGTGCGCTAGATCAACGTGTGAAGAATCACAGATCTTTGAACCCGGTATCGTGCGCGATCAACGAGTTCGGGATAGCTAGAATTCGGTATCTTCGGATCAACGAATTTGGGCATTTCAGTATCTTCCAATCCATCGATCTCTACTTTTATCGATCTACATTGTTTTGATTAATCCGCTGCGTCAATCTTGAATCAGATAGTCAATCACCTTCAACCATCAAACTTTCAAGTAAACAAATCTTGCAAAGTGTGTGATAAATTGGTGGGATCTTGTATTATTTTGCAAAGCGTTTTTAGTGGCTGTTGGATTCATGCCAAGGAGGAAAATTTATTATCTTGTTCATATTTTAGTTAAAACCTCTTCTAATAGTCCTTTATCTATTAGCAAATGGATGAAATTCACTTGTCAAAATTCATATACGAAACTACGTAAAATCAAGCTATGGTTGTAGCATCTGAAATCATTTGTTCACCCAAAAGTAAGTCCTCTCTCCATGCTAAAATGCTTAATCATTTTGGCTTTTTTACATAACATCGACAGCTTTTTCATAAGAAGCAACACTCTATTGTTCACTTTGTTAGCTTTCAAGAGCATCTTTCATACCCTGGGTCTCCAACCCTCTCTTTCCGGTAGGCGTTCTTTCCTCTGCTTCTTTGCGTACATGTAAAAGCATTGAACATACAACAATTACACAATAAAGTAACCGACATTTATAATTCTTAACATGCAGTCCCAAAAAAAACACTAACATCACATAAAATAAAATTAAAAATCTATGGCATGATGACAGCCACTCTAAAAAGTTGATACCCATGTAATTCAAAAAAATATGTAAGCGCAAGAAGTATGGTGGGCTTGGCATCTCCGATCTTAGTACATGGAATAAAGCTACTGCTACGAGACACATTAATGACCTTCTTAATCATAAGGACACCTTACTTGTCCAATGACTTGACTCTAATCATCTTCGCTCTAAAAACTTTTGGACTATGAATATTCTATCCAACTGCAGCTGGCTATTCAAAAATCTTCTCTATCTTAGACTACGCTCCCTTCCTCTTGCCTTACATAACCCTACCCCTCCCCTACCTCTAAATAGTCTTTTTGGCATGATCCTTGGGGTGATTTCGGTCTTATTCTTGAACAATCCCCGACCCACAGCCAAAAAACTATGACTGGCATAATAAACAATGTTAATGTATAGCCTTTCTTTCACAATGATAATGTTATTTTCCCGAACTCCAACAGCGTCCAAGTTCAATAAATAGAGAATCAAATAATGCAGTGGCAATATAACCTAATGATAATACTATGCTCTGGACTCCCTATAAGAAAAAACACACCATTAAAAATATTTATAAAGCTATGACTCAACCCTACAGCCGCTTGATATATCTTTGGACCAAACATATCTAGTGAACAAGCTAATACACAGTGCAAAAACATGATGCTTTGGAAAGTGCTCAAGAAAGCCCTAATTACCACAGATATCTTGATATATCCTTGTCAAATTAAGTTTATATTGGGCCAAAAATGGGCCGGGCCTGATTGGAATAGCAAACTCACCCAGAGACCAGCCCTAGATCAACTAGAGATGATTCTTAAAAATCATTAAATATACGGCCGTTAGCCATTAATCTATATATACTTCATTATAGGAATAAAATCTTGAATTAGATAGTCAATCACCTTCAACCATCAAACTTTCAAGTGAACAATCTTGCAAAGTGTGTGATAAATTGGTGGGACCTTGCATTATTTTATAAAGTGCTTTTAAAGGCTGTTGGATTCATGCCAAGGAGGGAAATCATTGGAAATTTCTAGTACAATTAACTATTTGACGGATTGACTCAATTTTAGTAAGGATCTAGTTTATTTTACATTTCAATCGGTTTCACATATCAAATTTTAGTAAGTATCCCTCCCTAAGTACATAGGTGCACTACCTTTGGTTGCTTTTCCTATCAATAATATTTTCGGGTGAAGGAAGAAGGAACATAATGGAAATCTAAGGTGTCTAAAGTGATATCAAATCACTCTTTCTCTTTCAATCAGAATGGTAAGCTGTAGATGAATATGTGGATATTGGTTATGTATATTGTACAAATGATAAATACCACTTCAAATACACTTCTAATGGTTGTAACCTCATGCTGTGTTTTATCATGTTAAGAAATTTTTTTAAAATATCTTATACATAATTAATCAATTTCAAAAATATTTACACATTTAACATGTTTTATGTATATACAACATATGTTGAAATGAAAGACATCAGTATACTTAAGTTAACCAGCCTATACACAAGATATATTATTTAACCAAGCATACCAACGAATATAAAAGCTAACCAAATGTTAAGACTAATTGAGTATGTATGGATGCAAAAGCAAACCAGATGCCAAGCCTAATCGAGTACATATGGATGCAAAAGCTAACCGGATGCCAAGCCTAATCGGGAACGTATAGATGCAAAAGTTAATTGAATGCCAAGCCTAATCGAGTATGTATCGAATAAACCTATACCCAAGATATATTGTTTAACCGAGCATACTATTGAATGTAAAAGAAAACTAGATGCCAAGCCTAATCGGGTACATATGGAACCAACCTATATCCAAGATATATAGTTTAACCGAGCGTACCATTAAATGCAAAAGCTAATCGGATGCTAAGCCTAACTGGGTACGTATGTATGCAAAAGCTAACCGGATGCTAAGCCTAATCGGGTACATATGGAACTAATCTATACTCAAGATATATTGTTTAACCAATGTACCATTGAATGTAAAAACTAACCAGATGGTAAGCCTAATCGGGTAAGTATGATTACAAAAGCTAACTGGATGCCAAGCCTAATCGGGTATGTATGGATGCAAAAGCTAACTGGATACCAAGCCTAATCGGGTACGTATTGAATAAACCTATACCCGAGATATATTGTTTAACCG
Source organism: Allium fistulosum (assembly GCA_030737815.1). Classification (NCBI taxonomy): domain Eukaryota; kingdom Viridiplantae; phylum Streptophyta; class Magnoliopsida; order Asparagales; family Amaryllidaceae; genus Allium; species Allium fistulosum. The sequence goes on from CM060905.1 coordinate 161,839,179, forward strand.
AGCATACCATCAAATATAAAAGTTAACCGGATGCCAAGTCTAATCGGGTATGTAAAGTCGCAAAAGCAAACAAAATGCCAAACCTAATCAGGTATGCGATGACCCGCCTTTTGCGAACAACTTAAGCTAACAATGAACCACACATGTCCAACTTAAGCCGTTCAAATTTGACAGATTATCGATTTGGGTTTTAAAATAGAATCAAACATAGAATCACACACAGAATAATATAGAATCTCGCAACAGAAATAAATAATATACATAGTAGTTCATGAAGCTACTAAACAAAATACATCAGAGTTCAACCTTTAATTATACAATACTATAAATACATAAGAGTCTACTGGAACAAGCCAAAATGAAAATAGATAACTAATACTGGATAGAGTGGAGTCTTCGACTAAGTCTTCGCCTCCCAAAATAAGCACTGCTCACACACTGCAATACTCAGGCTGACCCGAGCATAAAGTAAAATAATATACTCAATTCAGGACTAGAAGTTCTCATGTAAGTAGTCTAACTCAAGTGAAATGTACAAAGTAACTCAAGAGATGTTATAGGATTTTCCATCTCTTAAGGATCCGTCAAATTATCTATATATATAGTAGGATACGCTATATATGTAGTGTCTATCAGTAATATAAAATATCAAAATAGCGTTAAGGATTTACATTGATCCCCCTTAACGCGTTTTAAGCATTGTCGTACCGTTTGTATATAAAACACCAGTAAACTGTCGGTGGATAGGGATGTGCCATGATACGACAACACTAAATCAAAATCGTTGTGGTCTCGTATAGGGATAAAAGCATGACAAGGCACGTGAGATAATACCCAAGGTAGGATACTACCAGTTCGGGTCGTAGGGCTAGTGGTAACGCATCGCCGTAGCGACCGCCCACCGCGTCCAACACTCCCATAATCAAGGGATGATCACCAACAACAACCGAAGTAAGGATATAAATACGAAGAAGTATGTCCGCTGGGGGTAGCTAGCCCGCTTAGCCCTGTCAAGCCGTCCTGTTTTAGTCCCTTCAAATTGGCACAAGTATCGGGGTCTACCCATCATCGTTCTCTTTCTTCAAATCCAGCAACGTACGCCAAAACCAGCTACTTCATTTAGGACCATCACCCCACGTACACAGTTATTAAATGGGTTCCAGTATCGACAAAGAGTATGTACATATCTGGTCCCGGCCTCTTTAATAACCAACGTCATTTTTCACACCGATTGGTTATTTTATTAAATCAAAGTATCTCTTATTTCCAAATAACATATCCTCATTTGACTTAAATGAATTTGGATTTAAAATCTGAAGATTCAATTTTAAACAAGTATCTCACCTTTACAAAATTAGCCAAATTGAATAACTATTCAATTTAACAAAGGTAATTAAATCTTAAATATAAAAGTTTTAGTATTAAATCTTCTATATAATTAAACTTCTGGATTAAGCAATTTACTTAAATACTTAATTCAACACTTTACTTAAACATTAATTTAAAACAATTCAGTTGTTTATACATTAATTTAATAAAATCAATTAAAATTCCCTTTTAAATTAAATTAAATATTTATTTAAGAATTTAATTACATATACAATATTAACAAATTCCATTTAATTTCAACTAATCGACTTAATGAGTTTAAATATCATTAATATTTAACATAACCACTTTAATTCAATTTCAAAATTTAAAACAGTTCAATTGATATTTCATTTTAAAATCTAATTTAATTTAATAGATTTCATTTAACTATTAACTTCAACATAAATTCCAAATTTATAAATTTTCGTTAAATTTCCAAATTATTCCTTTATCTCAAATTTAAATATTAAATATCTAAAATAAATTTCATTTGACTAATCGGTGTTTATTATTAAATTTTCTATCCTAGGCCAAGTGATTTAAATTTGGGTATATATCATTTCAACCCATATTCCGGTTCAAATTTCAGTGTCCAATCAATGTATATGGTAATAACATAAAGGTGACATGGTATATTATCATACCAACATTTAAAATAATCAACAGTTAAAGGTTTTCACATGCAACTGGGGTCCCAATCAATAAATTAAACTATGTCGGCAAATCATATATCGCAGCGTCAACTATCCATGGTTTCCAATTCCAATACCAACCATATTTACACACCAATTATTTATAAAAATCATGGGGTACTTGCAGTGTGAATTTCCAGTCATGAGTTTATAAATGCTCACCTTCGTGGATTAGAAAAACAAGAACAGACACGGCGATACGGGTACGGACATGCGCACATGCACTAACAGCTATGATATGCCGCTGCAAACTTGAAAATGGATGGTTTAGTTGCCGGCCGTGGGATAGTGGACTGGGTTCGATTTCGATGAAGGCGGAGGAGGTTGGTGGGTGCACGGGTTCGGTGGTTTGGCAGGGTGCGGGTTCGGGCTGAGATGGACTGGGTGGGGGTTGGGTGATGTGGTGCTGGGTTCGGCCGAGGAGGATGCGGGCAAGGTTCTGGTGGGGTTCGGTGGCCAAGCGGATGCGGGGTGGGCGAGGCTGGGTTGGTTGTTGGGTGGTGAAGGGAGGAGCAGGTCGGTGACTGGGCTGGGTGAAGGGGAGTGGCGGAGCAGGTGGGTTCGGTGAAGGGTGTTTGGCGGAGGAGCAGGTGGCTGGGGCGGAGAAGCAAGGTGGGGTCGGGTTGCGGGGTAGGTCGCGGGCGAGTTCGGGCTGACAGTGGGGACTAGCGGAGGTGAAGGGGGGACTGGGCTGGATGAAGGAAGGTGCGAGTTGGCCGAGGGGGGACTAGGCTGGAGGGAGGAGGGTGCGGGTGGAGGTTGGGTGACTGGGTGGTGAGGAAGGAAGGAAAATAAAATAAAAGTGGGAGGAGAGTTACGTGGAGATGGTATATATATATACTTAGTATATATTTACTTCTCAAGCAAATGTTCACAGAGAAGATCAAGCATGGGAGGAGCAGAAGGAGAGCACGCACATATAAATAAATGGAGGGAAGAATATACGATGATAATTAATGCAAGCAATTAATTTTTGAAGCTGCGCACACAAAGTATACAACGAAAAGAATGAATACTGTGAAAAGAATGAAAAGAAATAAAAAAGCAAAGGTGATGGTTAAATATCCATCAGGGCACGGTCACAGACAGCTATCCCGTCCATTTAGCATTTTGCAACGGAAACCAAAATATGAAAACGAATATACCACGGAGATCGGCGCGGCGAGATGAATCCAACGATGTACTAAAATATGTGTTACGACATTCGTAACAAAATTCCATCTATTGCCAGTTATACCGCTTCGAATTTGAACGACAACGACAATTCTTGATAAACGGAGCTACAAAAGGTCGGAATTGGACGGAACGAACTTTGACGTTTTAATCAGAAATTTTTTTAGATCATTTCTTTTTAAAAATATTTATCCTTCAAAATTTGATATTTCGTACCGAAAATATATGATGATCGAGTTTCGAACAAATTTTGACGTAATATAAATTTCGTTGGCCTCATTTCTATGGACGCATTTCAAATATCTAGTTTTCGTTGTAAAATTTTATTATTAAAATAAATTATATTTCAAAATCTTCGTTAAAATTCTTATTTAAATTGTTTAAAAATTCACGTCGTTACAATATCCCCCACTCAAAACTTTTCGTCCTCGAAAAGTGCAGAATAAGAGAACAGAAAGATAGAAATAGATTCGGGCATGGACTACATACCCGGTATTTGCAGTTCAGGATTTGAAGCATGGATGCTCTCTTCCGTTTCCTAAGTACAATCTCGATCATCTCTGCTCCACTGAACCTTGACGAGATTGACTACCTTCCTCCTTAGCCGCTTTGTGCTTCTGCCTACTGTACGAAGCGGCTTTCTCTCAACAGTTAGATTGGGTTCAACATCCATTTCTTCAAACAAAGCAGGCTGGACAATCATGGATGGATCGTGCACATATCTACGGAGGTGTGAAACATGAAACACATTATGTACCCCCGATAGCTTCTCTAGCAAGTCAACTCTACATGCCAGAGTACCAATTCTTTCTAAGATGCGAAAAGGACTAACAAATCTAGGAGCGAGCTTCCCTTTCCTACCAAATCGGATTACATTATTCAAAGGCGAAATTTTGAGAAAAAGTTGGTCTCTAACTGCAAATTCCAAGTCTCTTCTCCTTCTGTCTGCATATTTCTTCTGTCGATCCTGGGCAGTTCTCATTTTCCTTCTGATTTCTTTGACTTTCTCAGAAGCTTCCAAAATCATTTCAGGACCAAGAACAAGTTGATTTCCCGATTCAACCCTACAATATGGAGATTTACATGGCCGTCCGTAAAGAGCTTCGAACGGTGCCATCTCAATACTCGTCTGGTAGCTATTATTATAGGTGAATTCAACGAGATGGAGATGCTCTTCCCAAGATCTTCCAAAATCTAAAACACAAGTTCGAAGAAGATCTTCCAAAATCTGATTCACCCTTTCGGTCTGGCCATCCGTTTAAGGACGATAAGTTGTGCTCTGATTTAATTGAGTACCATGAGTCTCCTGAAAAGCTTTCCAGAAATTGCTGGTGAAGATAGGGTCCCGATCACATATAATGCTAGACGGAACACCTTGGAAGCGAACAATTTCTTTCATATAAAGCTTGGCTAAACTCGAGGCAGTTCGAGTAGTCTTCATAGGAATAAAGTGAGCAGACTTGGCCAATCTATCGATAATAACCCAACTGCTGTCATTACCTTTTCTGGTCCTCGGTAGTCCATCAATAAAATCCATAGAGATCTGATCCCACTTCCAATTCGGAATCTCAAGAGGCTGTAATATCCTGTTGTCTTCTGATGGTCGGCTTTGACTTGCTGGCAAGTGGCACACCTGCTAACGTGAATGGAAATATCTCGCTTCATTCCACTCCACCAATACAACTTTTTCATATTTTGATACATCTTTGTAACTCCAGGATGAATGGAAAGTTTGGATTGGTGATTTCCTCTAAGTACTTCTTGCCTCAAACCATCGACATTCGGAACACAAATTCGATTATTAATTCTTAGAATTACATTTCTATCGATTTGTGCGCCCCATTCGCCTTGGGTATTATCCTTCCTACCAAGAACATTTTTTTTATTTGCCTAAGCATCGGATCCTCATCCTGCTTAGTAGCTATGCGATCCAAAAGAGCTAGAGAAGCAATAAGTTGACATAACATGGCTTTGCTCCTACTCAGAGCGTCGGCCACAAAATTAGCCTTTCCGAGAGTATAGTTGATGTCAAGGTCATATGATGTTAAGAATTTGATCCATCTAACTTGTCTCTAGTTCAGATCCTCTGGGTAAAGATATACTTCAGCGATTTGTGGTCCGTAAAGAGTTTAAATTTTGTTCCAATAAGGTGATTCCTCCGTAACTTCAAAGCAAAGATAACGGCGAGCAATTCCAGATCATGAGCTGCATAATTGACCTCATGAGTCTTCAACTAACGACCATCATAGGCAATAACATTACCATGCTGCATCAAAACAGCACCCAATCCCTCACGACAAGCATCTATATAAATAGTTAACTCTTCACTTCCATTCAGAACAGTGAGAATAGGGGCAGAGGTTACCTGTGCTTTAGTTCATCGAATGATTCCTTACACTTATCACTCCAAACAAACTTAACGTTCTTTCTAGTCAAAGCTGTGAGTGGTGGAAAAATTTGAGCGAAGTTCTCGATAAATCTCCTATAATAACCAGCTAAGCCTAGGAAGCTGCGAACATCTACAGGATTTTTAGGAGTTTCCCAATCATTAATTACGACGATCTTAGCTGGATCAACCGAAATTCAATTCTTCGAAACCACGTGCCCAAGAAATCTAACCTCTTCTCGCCAGAAGTGGCATTTAGAGAATTTAGCTTTCAATTGATGACTTCTCAGAGTTTTAAGGACAAATTTGAGGTGTACCTCATGCTCCTTCTTAGTCTTAGAAAAGACTAGAATATCGTCAACGAAAACTAGAACGAATTTGTTTAGAACCTCTTGGAATACTCTGTTCATGAGGTCAACAAAGTAAGCCGGGGCATTAGTTAAACTGAAAGGCATAACTAACCATTCATAGAAACCATCTTCTGCTCGGAAAGCAGTTTTGGGAATACTATCTTCTGTAATTCTAAGTTGATAAAAACCCATAGCAAGGTCGATCTGAGAAAATACCTTTGCTCCATGCAGCTGATCAAACATGTCATTAATACGAGGCATTGGATATCTATTTTTGAGTGAGCTTATTCAGCTCTCTATAATCTACGCACATCCTTAGAGAACCGTCAGATTTAGTAGCAAATACCACAGCCGCGCCCCATTCCGAATGACTACAACGAATCAAACCTTTAGAGAATAAATCTTCGATTTGGATCCTTAATTCAACTTTCTCTTTTTGTGCCATTCTTCTTGGAGCAAGTACGACAGGCCTAGCTCTAGGAATGAGATCAATTAGGAATTCAATTTATCACCGAGGTGGCAAAGAATTCACTTCACCATAAACATCGGGGAAGTGTTGGACAACTGGAGTAATACTAAGATCACTCGGACAAGGTCAAGGGAGAAAACAAAACTTCCGGCAAAATCTAAAGGCATTTTACACTCCACTACCAAGGGATTTCCACCATCATCTACTAAAGAAACCATTCGAGATTTGCTAGCAATATGAGCATTAAATATGGTCATCCAATCTATGCCTAATAGAATATCGAATCCTATAAAACCAAGAACATAAAAGTCCCATGTAAAATGGTGTCTATCGTTTTTGAAGAGTCCGACCCTTTTACAAATCATACCAAGATTTGCAGGACCCCCAATAGGATTTGATACACATAAAGGTTGAGATGCTGGTTCGGGTTTCAAAATATGGTTGAGTTTGTCACATAAATCAGCAGATATAAAACCATGGGATGCTCCAGTGTCAAACAAAACATGAACAGAAAAAGACGACAAGGTATGGAAGGTACCTTAAAGGGTTGCGTTGGTGGTTTCATCCTTAGGAGTAGACGCAGAAACTGCGAAGACACCTGATGGAGTTCCCTTCTTTTGAGTGGAACAATCCTTCTTGAAGTGGCATGGCTGCAAGCAAATATGGCAAAGATCTCGCCTAGTCATCTAAACTGGTAGAATAGACGCTCCTACAGGAACTGGGCAACTATTGGCATAGTGACCTTTCTGATCGCACTTGAAGCAAGTGATAGAAGAGATATCAATGGGCTTTCTCTGAGAATGTCCAATCCCACTCATGTTCTGCCAATTCTTTTTCTGCTGCTGAAAGTTAGACTTTCTCTTCTTAGAATTGTTGGAAGCCGCTGAAGGAGTTATGGAGTGAACAATCGATGCTTCCTTCGAACTCGAGTTATCATATCTAAGGACCATATCAATAAGACTAGTGAAAGTGCCATGAACATGGGCAGTCAAACGGTCATAATATTCTGGATGAGCGCCGGTTATGAACTTCTCATTCTGCTTAAGCGGAGTATCAATCAGACTTGGTCCAAACTTGGATAACTCGTTAAATTTCCTTTCATACTCCGAAAATGACATGCTTCCCTGCTTAAGATCCATAAAGTTACGATATAACTAAGACTTTCCAACTTCAGGCATCCACTGGGCCATGAAAACTTCCCTGGACTTTCCCCAAGTGATGTTTTCTTACTCAGTGCGGGTAGTAACAAATTCCCACCAATATTGGGCAGCATCCTACAACTACCAAGCGACCAACTGACGCTTTTAGGCATCAAAAATCACAAGTCCTGTAAAGATTCTTTCAAAGCTCTTAAGCCACTGTTGAGCTTCAATAATACCTTCAGACCCTGAGAATTTAGTACCACCAAGCTATGCGTACTCTTTGCAAAGCATAGTGAACTTAACTGGCGGAACCGGTGCAACTGCATCTGGTACGGGGCCATTCCCTCTTCCCCAAGCTTGAGCATTCCTTATGTTGCTCATCCTGAAAAGTCAAGGATGGGTTTAGAACATGGAAAAGCACTAAACTTAAGGAATTCCTAATCAAAGCGGATTCTAACAAGGAAGATGTATTCGAATTAATAGAAATTTTGAAAATAGATTGGATTTTAAAACATTTTATATTTTAAAAATACACTCTCTCAAGAATGATTCCACTCATTATAGGGCATTACTAACCCTATTCCTAATGAGTTTACCTTTCAGGCTAAGGTATTCACTAAACCAAAGCTCTTATACCAACTGTGATGACCCGCCTTTTCCGAACAACTTAAGCTGACAATGGACCATACATGTCCAACTTAAGCCGTTCAAATTTGACAGATTATCGATTTGGGTTTTAAAATAGAATCACACACAGAATAATATAGAATCTCGTAGCAGAAATAAATAATATACATAGTAGTTCATGAAGCTACTAAACAAAATACATCATAGTTCAACCTTTAATTATACAATACTAGAAATACATAAGAGTCTACTGGAACAAGCCAAAATGAAAATAGATAACTAATACTGGATAGAGTGGAGTCTTCTACTAAGTATTCGACTAAGTCTTCGCCTCCCAAAATAAGCACTGATCACACATTGCAATACTCAGGCTGACCCAAGCATAAAGTAAAACAATATACTCGAGTCAAGACTAGAAGTTCTCATGTAAGTAGTCTAACTCAAGTGAAATGTACAGAGTAACTCAAGAAATGTTACGGGATTTTCCCTCTCCTAAGGATCCATCAAATTATCTATATATATAGTAGGATACGCTATATATGTAGTGTCCATCAGTAATATAAAATATCAAAACAACGTTAAGGCTTTATATTGATCCCCCTTAATGCGTTTTTAAGCACCGTCGTACAGTTTGCATATAAAACACCAGTAAACCGTCGGTGGATAGGGATGCGCCATGATACGACTACATTAAATCAAAATCTTAGTGGTCTCGTATAGGGATAAAAGTATAACAAGGCACGTGAGGCAATGCCCAAGGTAGGATACTACCAGTTCAGGTCGCAGGGCTGGTGGTAACGCATCGCCACAGCGACCACCCACCGCGTCCAACACTCCCATAATCAAAGGGTGATTACCAACAACAACCGAAGTAAGGAAATAAATACAAAGAAGTGTGTCTGCTAGGGGTAGCTAGCCCGCTTGGCCATGTCAAGCCATCCTATTTTAGTCATTTCAAATTGGCACAAGAGCTGGGGTCTATCCACCATCGTTATCTTTCTTCAAATCCAGCAACGTACACCAAAACCAACCACTTCATTCTGGACCATCACTCCACGTACACAGTTATTAAAGTGGTTCCGGTATCGACAGAGAGTATGTCCATATCCGGTCCCAGCCTCTTTAATAACCAATGTCATTTTTCACACCGATTGGTTATTTTATTAAATCAAAGTATCTCTTATTTCCAAATAACATCTCCTCATTTGACTTAAATGAATTTGGATTTAAAATCCGAAGATTCAATTTTAAACAAGTATCTCACCTTTACAAAATTAGCCAAATTGAATAACTATTCAATTTAACAAAGGTAATTAAATCTTAAATATAAAAGTTTTTAGTATTAAATCTTCAATATAATTAAACTTCTAGATTAAGCAATTTACTTAAATACTTAATTCAACACTTTAATTAAACCTTAATTTAAAACAATTCAGTTTAATCTTTATACATTAATTTAATAAAATCAATTAAAATTCCCTTTTAAATTAAATTAAATATTTATTTAAGAATTTAATTACATATACAATATTAACAAATTGCATTAAATTTCAACTAATCGACTTAACGAGTTTAAATATCATTAATATTTAACATAACCACTTTAATTTAATTTCAAAATTTAAAACAGTCCAATTGATATTTCATTTTAAAATCTAATTTAATTTAATAGATTTCATTTAAATATTAACTTCAAAATAAATCCCAAATTTATAATTTTTCTTTAAATTTCCAAATTATTCCTTTATCTCAAATTTAAATATTAAATATCCAAAATAAATTTCATTTGACCAATCAGTGTTTATTATTAAATTTTCTATCCTAGGCCAAGTGATTTAAATTTGGGTATATAACATTTCAACCCATATTCCGGTTCAAATTTCAGTGTCCAATCAATGTATATAGTAATAACATAAAGGTGACATGGTACATTAGCATACTAACATTCAAAATTCTCCAGAGTTAAAGGTTTTCACATGCAATTGGGGTCCCATTTAATAAATTAAACTATGTCGGTAAAATCATATATCGCAGCGTCAACTATCTGTGGTTTCCAATTCCAACCATATTTACACACCAATTATTTATAAAAATCATGGGGTACTTGCAGTGTGAATTTCCAGTCGTGAGTATATAAATGCTCACCTTCGTGGATTAGAAAAACAAGAACGGACACGACGATACATGTATGGACACGCGCACATGCACTAATAGCTATGGTATGCCGCTGCAAACTCGAAGACGGAGGGTTTAGGTGCTGACCGTTGGATGGTGGACTGGGTTCGATTTCAGTGAAGGCGGAAGAGGTTGGTGGGTGCACAGGTTCGGTGGTTCGGCAGGGTGCGGGTACGGGCTAAGGTGGACTGGGTGGGGGTTCGGTGATGTGGTGCTGGTTTGCGGGTTGGCGGAAGTTGGCTGGGTTCGGTCAAGGAGGATGCGGGCAAGGTTCGGGTGGGATTCGGTGGCCAAGGGGATGCGGGGTGGGCGAGGCTGGGTTAATGGTTGGGTGGTGAAGGGCGGAGCAGGTCGGTGACTGGGCTGGGTGAAGGGGAGCGGTGGAGCAGGTGGGATCGGTGAAGGGGGTTTGGCGGAGGAGCAGGTGGCTGGGGCGGAGGAGCAAGATGGGGTCGGGTTGTGGGGTAGGTCGTGGGCGAGTTCGGGCTGAGGTTGGGGACTGGCGGAGGTAAAGGGGCGACTGGCCTTGAAGAAGGAGGGTGCGGGTTGGCCGATGGGGGACTGGGCTGGAGGGAGGAGGGTGTGGGTGGAGGTTGGGTGACTGGGTGGTGAGGAAGGAAGGAAAATAAAATAAAAGGGGGAGGAGAGTTACGTGGAGATGGTATATATATATACTTAGTATATATTTACTTCTCAAGCAAATGTTCACAGAGAAGATCAAGCATGGGAGGAGCAGAAGGAGAGCACGCATGTATAAATAAATGGAGAGAATAATGTACGATGATAATTAATGCGAGCAATTAATTTTTGAGGTTGCACACGCAAAGTATACAATGAAAAGAATGAATACTGCGAAAAGAATGAAAAGAAATGAAAAGCTAAGGTGATGGTTAAATATCCATCTGGGCACGGTCACAGACCGCTATCTCGTCCATTTAGCGTTTTACAACGGAAGCCAAAATATGAAAATGAATATACCACGGAGATCAGCACGGTGAGATGAATCCAACTATGTACTAAAATCTGTGTTACGACATTCGTAACAAAATTCCATCTGTCGCCAGTTATACCACTTCGAATTTGAACGACAACGACAATTCCTGATAAATGGAGCTACAAAGGTCAGAATTGGACGGAACGAACTTTGATGTTTTAATCAGAAAATTTGTTTTAGATCATTTCTATGTAAAAATATTTATACTTCAAAATTTGATATTTTGTACCCATAATATATGCTGACCGAGTTTCGAACAAATTTTGATGTAAAATAAATTTCTTTGGCCTCATTTCAATGGACGCATTTCAAATATCTAGTTTTTGTTATCAAATTTTATTGTTAAAAATAAATTTTATTTCAAAATCTTCGTTAAAATTCTTATTTAAATTGTTGAAAAATTCAGGTCGTTACAAGGTACATATGGAACCAATCTATACTTGAGATATATTGTTTAACAGAGAGTACCATCGAATGCAAAAAGTAACCAGATGCCAAGCTTAATCGGATATGTATGGTTGCAAAAGCTAATCGAATGCCAAGCCTAATCGGGTAGGTATTGATGCAAAAGCTGACTGGATGCCAAGCCTAATCAGGTATGTTTGGAAGCAAAAGCTAATTGAATGCCAAGCTTAATGAGGTACGTATGGATGCAAAAGAAAACTAGATGCCAAACCTAATCAAGTATATATGGAACCAATCTATAACCGAGATATATTATTTAACTGAGTACTATTGAATGTAATAGCTAACCAGATGCCAAGCGTAAAAGGGTATGTATGGATGCAAAAGCTAACCGGATGCCGAGCCTAATCGGGTACATATAGAACCAATCTATACTCAAGATATATTGTTTAACCGAGTGTACCATATGTAAAAACTAACTGGATGTTAAGCCTAATCGGGTACGTATGAATGTAAAAGCTAACCGGATGCCAAGTCTAATCGGGTATGTAAGGATGCAAAAGCATAATGAGTGCCAAACCTAATCGGGTACATATGGAACCAATCTATACTTGAGATATATTGTTTAACTGAGCATACCATCGAATGCAAAAGTTAAACAGATGCCATGCTTAATCGAATATGTATGGATGCAAAAGCTAACCGAACGCCAGCCTAATCGGGTAGGTATTGAAGCAAAAGCTAACTGGATGCCAAGCATAATCGGGTATGTATGGAAGCAAAAGCTAATCGAATCCCATGCCTAATCGGGTACATATGGATGCAAAAGGAAACCGAAAGCCATGTCAAATCGAGTATATATGGAATCAATCTATAACCGACATATATTGTATAACCGAGCGTACCATTGAATGTAAAAGCGAACCAGATGCCAAGTGTAATTGTGCATCCATGGATGCAAAAGCTAACTGGATGGCAAGCCTAATTTGGTACGTATGGATGTAAAAACTAACCGGATGCCAACCTAATCGGGTACATTTGGATGCAAAAGCTAACCGGATGCCAAGCCTAATTGGGTACGTATGGATGCAAAAGCTGACCGGATGCCAGTCCTAATCCGGTACGTCTGGATGCCAAAGAAAAACGGATGGCAATCCCAATCGAGTACATATGGAAGCAATCTATACCCTAAATATGTTGACTGAGCGTACCATCCAATGTAAAAGCTAATCGGATGCCAAGCCTAATCGGGTACATATGGTTGCAAAAGCTAACCGGATGCCAATCCTAATCGGGTACGTATGAATGTAAAAGCTAACCGGATGCCAGGCCTAATCGAGTATGTACGGATGAAAAAGCCAATCAAATGCCAAGCCTAATCACGTACATATGCATGCGAAAGCTAACTGAATGCCAATCCTAATCGGGTACATATGGATGCAAAAGCTAACCGGATGCCAAGCCTAATCATGTACGTATCGAATAAACCTATACCCAAGATATATTGTTTAACCGAGCATACCATCGAATGTAAAAGCTAACCGAATACCAAGCCTAATCGGTTATATATGGATGCAAAAGCTAATCGAATGCCAAGCCTAATCGAATGCATATGGAACCAATCTATACCGAAGATATATTGTTTAATCGAACGTACAATCTAATGCAAGAGCTATCCGGAAGCCAAGCGTAATTAGGCACATATGGATGCAAAAGCTAGTCAGATGCCAAGTCTAATTGGGTGCATAATGATGCAAAAGATAACAGGATGCCAAGCCTACTCAAGTATGTATGGATGCAAAAGCTCGTTGGAGGCTAAGCTTAATTGGGTACATATGGAACCAATCTATACTCGAGATATGTTGTTTAACCAAGTATACTGTAACGATACGACTTTTCGACGCTCGAAAGTCGACATTAATACGTCCACTGTATCAAATGCCGCGCAATCGAATGCCGGAAAACCGAACCATTAAGGTTAAAAAGAAGAGGTAAAAGAAGACAGAAGAAAAAGAAAGAACAGAAAAACAGAAACAGAAACAACAACAGAATCTCACATTCGCAGCGGAACAATATATAATAGATAATCACTAGTCTTTAAAAACAAAAGACTATATCAGTTTTTACATACATCAATCAGAGTCAATATACATCACAATACAACAATGGACAGTTATATAAACTTGTCCTCATACAGAATACACAGCGGAATAAATAAACAAGTACGGCAGTACGCTTCGCCATCCAGCTCATCTCCAAAGCTCCAGAATATCCTGATAACATAACTCTAGGCTGCCCGTGTGGAAAATTATGGGCACCCAGAGTTTAGAAAGGGAACAATAAACTCCGAGTCAGTCATGGTGACTGGTGTGAGATCGTAAAACAGTTATTTTCACAAAGAAAATAAAACAAATTCGCAATGCTTTTGGAAAATGAAACTACCATAAGGCCTCCCGCCACACACACAATGCAAACGCAGAATTGGAGGAGATTTCTCCTTATGATAGTCAAAAATGCTTACTACGCAAAATCAGTTGATATTATTATTAATGTCTAGTGTGGAAAACATTTCGAAAGTATAATATCAATCTTAGCCAACATACAACCATTATTGTATGTCTACTATAGCTACTACGTTCAATAGCAGGTTACCGCCACATTCCATAGCAGGTAATACAATTAAAACCATACAGGGCGCGTATTGTTTCTTTGGATTTCCAACAAATGGTCAGGCTAAGGAACTTCCGTACACCGAAATGGAAACGCCTCTGGAAAGACGCCCCGAGAACCTAACCGGATCTCTGCAAACACAAGGCCGACGCTACCTCATGCTTTAACCAAGCTGTACCTAGGTAGCTAACACATGAGCTATGCCATCCCCCGGTCGTTACCGACCTTTATCCGAGGATCCTCAATCATAAAGCAACAACCACAAAGTATAATAACTGTGCAGCATCAACATAGGTAAAATATCTGGGCTCCATACCATGATATCACCTTTTAACCAGAAGGAAATGGCATACCCTAGGGGCGCTACCCCTACAAACCTTTGCCGCAACATTCCTGTTTCGACCATTACCGGGTTGTGAGGCTCGACGAAGTCTCGTCCACAAAGCAACGCTTTTTCACAAAGCCACGCTTTTTCACAAAGCCATGCTTTTTCACAAAGCCACGCTTTTTCACAAAGCCACGCTTTTTCACAAAGCAACGCTTTGACCAACAAATGATCAACAGCACTTCGTATGCCACATTACCAAATTGGGAATGTATCACTAGTAACCATCAACTACATAACCTCTAAGCTCGTACGTCTTAGAGAAGGGTGTTAAGCTAAGAGAATAAATTCTCCGCCACCAACAGAAATGTATTTGATAGAAACCAGCTTTACATCTCAAAGTGTAATGTCAGACTTACATCCATTCAAGTCCATTCTGGGATCGAACGGAACCGAAGGCACTTCCAAAGAAGCCCTTGCAATCCGGATATTCACTAATCACATCCGGACTTCCCATCACAAAAAGAGTGATATAAATCTCTATACCGGAGCAACTCGGTGCAGAGACATTCGACAGGTTGTCCTTTCATTTTCGAAAATATCCGGTCTTCACTACCGGTCTTCAATACGATCCATATCGTCGCATCACTATTCGGAATGGGTTATATGACACAAAGGTCTTTTCCCGGCTAACCCGAATAGTGAGCGTTTGTTTTAAAACAAATCAAGTGTCATTTCAAAGGCAAATATTGATAGTCGGTTATTTAACTATCAACAACATTCACAACAATCAACCAATTTAAATAATTTTCCCCAAATTATTTATTTTCAAAATATCTTCACAAGATATATATTTTTCCACACTTCACATTTGAAAAAAAATTTCAAATCAATTTTTCGCCTTTCAACTTTTGAAAATAAATTTCAAATCAATTTCCTTACGCGGAATATATTTCCAAATATTTCTTTTAAAAACCAACTTTGGAACTTTTGATTTATATTTTTAAAAGCTACTTTGGAAATATATTCGGCTTTATAGTGAAAATACACTTTTACTTCAAAATGGTACATTTAAACCAATTAAATAAATCCTTATCGATTTATTTTAATTTTACATTCTAAATCCATAAATTTATTTCCACATTTTAAAAATAAATCAGTGTTTATTTTAAAAACAAATTTCTCTTTCCTTTCTAAATTCCATTTGGATTTACATTCCCAAATATTCACTTTTAACCCCAAAAATCAAATTCCAAATTGATTTCTAATTTTATTTCAATACCAAATCAATTACAAATTGATTTCTAAGAGTTTATCACTTTTACATAAATTCCTTTACCCTTTCCAAATTATTCAAAATTCCATTTTCCATAAATTCTTCAACTTTTAAACAATATTACTAAAAATCCTTTTATTAAAATCCTTTGCCATATTTTGGAAATTTATTCGATAAGATTACTAAAAATCAAATTTTATACTTTAATTCCTTCTTTTATATTCAACCAATCCTTTCAAAAAGAATTTACTTAAAATTTCCAACTTTAAATTCAAAAATCCAATTTCATTTATTTTCGGTATCCAGCGATACCAAAAATTCATTCGGCTAAATTTTTAGCCTTCAACAATTTCAATTATCAATAAATCATCCACAGATTATCAATAAATCACATCATTCACATATGAAATAATATTCAATCAATTTTTGAGGAATCCAGTTGGATCCCTCCAACCTGTTTCCCTACATCCACAGTTGTTAGCACAATACCAATTCCACTTCGAGGTGGAATATCGCGGTATATGGGATTTATAAAATATCATCCGCTATTATGTGGCGCATAGGGTCTCATCCGCTATATAATGTGGGAAATCAATCAACTCCAATATATACATATTCCAATATATATATTGGTATATACTACTATATATATATAGTATCACATCCAAACAGTCAATCAATCAATAACTGCAAAATCAAATTTTCATTTTGAGTGAGAAGATCTCACCTTTGCTTTTAATTTGTAATCCATTTTCATTTCCAGCTTGATTTCACGATTTCACGGTTTTAAACCTTGTATAGACAATTTTATACAATTCATTAATATCTGAGATAACATACAATAATCTTTCATTCATTAAATTAAATTGACCTATAATTTAATTTATACTATCATTTGGTTTTAAACTAAATTCCCTTTTATTTTCCAAAAGCTTATTCATACATATATAGAATGAGATTTGACAGGTTTAAACTTCACTGTTGAAATTTTAAAATGGCAATACATAATTTTCCTTTTACTGTAAAGATTTTATTTTCTACATATTCATATCAAATAAAAATCAAACTTCTCACTATGAAAATCATTTTCTAATACATAAATATATTCAAAACAAAATTCTTATTTTCAAACCCTTTATTAAATGAAAACAGAATTACTTATATATCTTACTGTATAATGTTTATTTAATTTCTTTTTTTTTCTTTAAATTTAAATTGAACATAAAGCTTGCTGCTACAAATTTCCTGTTTTAAACTTAACATATATTTTTCAATCTGGGTATATATATATATATGTGTGGAATCAAGTTTAATCAAAAAGAAAGAAGAAAGAAAATAAATCGAATACCTCGACGCATAGCAACCATCGACATCCCCTGCCTCGTCCAGATCGAATCGCTACCTGGGCCTCCACGCTATTCGACTTCACCGTGCTCATCGACATCGCGACACCCGTGCTCGAACGTGCTGTCGTATGCATGCGACCACTGAATCCACTCGCCTCGAAGCTATCGACTATGCCCAGAAACTTCGACTTCGCTCCGCCTAGAGTTGCACGCGCACACCCTTGTCACCATTGCACGGGAGCGCCCCAACCGATTCCAGTTGCCACGACCTCATCGCCTTCGTTTGTGAGCAACACTGCTCGAGTTTCCCCTCTAGAATCGCGAACAGCTGCCTTTGTTAAAATCGAATTCGAATTCGATTGCTTAACTTGATTTTCGATTTGAATGGAAGTTTAAGGAGGATGCCATTTTTTCATTCGATCTGAATGTTTTTTTCGAGAATTGATTTTTTTTCTTTGAAGAGGGCTGCCGATTTGAATTTGAACGATTTCTTTGAAACTAAAGAGGAGGGCATGTTTTTTTCTTTCCTTTTTAATAAACGAAAGGCGTCGGCCATTTTTTCCTTTATTTCTGTTTTCTTAAACTGAAGGAGGGATACGTGATTTATGGAAGATGGTGAAAGACAGGGTAGGTTATAATAATTGAAAAAGGACGGAAATGAAAAGGTGTGATGGTGAAAGGAAGTAGGCTGAAGTTGACTAGGGTATATAAATTTATATTTTAACTTAAATTCAAATTCAAACGTCTCGAAAAATACAACTAAAAATCTTGACCTCTTATCGAGGCGTGCCGCTAGGCGTTCGTAATGTTATACGCCTATTTCGAATGCAATGGAAAAGGTTCCAAGTCCAAACTTGATCGTATGGAGAAGATAGCTTTTCGGACCAGTTACAACATTAAATTTCGATATAATTTTCAGCGCGTTTGCTTATCGTACGGCCGAACGACCACTCCAAACATTACGAAAATTGAAATCCGATAATAATAAAATACTACGGATCCAATGGAACTAGTTCGTCAAATTCCATGACTGTGCCCCGGAACGCTATTTTTAAATATCGATTAAACGATAAAATTTCAAAACTGAACAAAACAGTTTCAAAATTCAATTCCGAAGCTTCCATTATCTTCAGTATTATAAATATGAATTTTCTAAGACTTCATATTATTTTTAATCAACTTAAAACTGAAGATTCAAATTTTTACCCAACTTCAGTAAATTAAATTCAATAATTTAATCGCCAAATCCATTCTAATATTTGAATTTCAAATTAAATTATCATTCGAATATTTAAACTCAATTAAATATTCACATTTCAAATGTAGAAAATTCAGGGTCGTTACATATACCATCAAATGTAAAAGCTTACCGGATTCCAAGCCTAATCAAGTAGATATGGATATAAACACTAACCAGATGCTAAACCTAATTAGGTATGAATAGATACAAAAGTTAACCGGATGCCAAGCCTAATTGGGTATATCTGAATGCAAAAGCAAACCGAATGTAAGCCTAAAAGGGTACATATGAAACCAATCTATACCCAAGGTATATTGTTTAAACGAGTATACCATCGAATGCAAAGGTTAATCGGATGCCAAGCCTATTCGGGTATGTATGGATGCAAAAGCTAATTGGGTGCCAAGCCTAATCGGGAACGTACCAGATGCCAAACCTAATCGAGTACGTATGGAAGCAAAAGCTAACCGGATAGCCTAATCAAGTACGTATCAATGCAAAAGCAAACTAGATGCCATGCCTAATCGGGTATATATGGAACCAATCTATCACTGAGATAAATTGTTTAACCGAGCATACCATTGGATGTAAAAGTTAATTGGATGCCAAGATTAATCAGATATGTATGGATGTAAAAGCTAATTGAATGCCAAGCCTAATTGGGTACATATTGATGAAAAAGCTAACTAGAAGCCAAGCCTAATTGGGTATGTATGAAACCAATCTATACCTGAGATATACTATTTAACCAAGCATACCATTGATTGTAAAAGCTAACTGAACGTCAATCCTAATCGGGTAAAAATAAATGCAAAAGCTAACCAAATGGCAAGCCTAATCGGGTATGTAAGGATGCAAAGCAAACTGGATGCCAAGCCTAAATGGGTACATATGGAACCGATCTATACCTAAGATATATTGTTCAACCGAGCGTACCATTGAATGAAAAAGCTGACCGAATGCCAAGCCAAATCGGATACGCATAAATGCAAAAGCTAACCAAATGCTAAGCCTAATCGGGTATGTGTTGATGCAAAAGCTAATTGGATGCCCACCCTAATCGGGTAAGTATGGAAGCAAAGCTAACTGGATACCAAGCCTAATCGGGTATGTATCGATGCAAAAGCAAACTGGATGCCATACCTAATTGGGTATATATGGAACCAATCTATAACCGAGATAAATTGTTTAACCGAGCGTATTATTGGATGTAAAAGCTAACTGGATGCCAAGCCTAATCGAGTATGTATGGATGCAAAAGCTAACTGGATGCCAATTCTAATCAGGTACATATCGGATGCCAAGCCTAATTGGGTACGTATGGATGCAAAAGTTAACCGGATGCCAAGCCTAATCGGGTACGTTTGGATGCAAAAGCTAACCGGATGCCAAGCCTAATTGGGTACGTATGGATGCTAAAGCTAACCGGATGCCAAGCCTAATTGGGTACATATAGAACCAATCTACACTCAAGATATATTGTTTAACCGAATGTATGATTTAATGTAAAATCTAACCGAATGGTAAGCCTAATCAGGTACGTATGATTACAAAAGCTAACTATATGCCAAGCCTAATCGGGTATGTAAGGATGCAAAAGCAAACTAGATGCCAAGCCTAATCGAGTACGTATGGATCAGTCTGAGATATAATATTTAACCAAGCGTACCACTGAATGAAAAAGCTAACTAAATGCCAAGCCTAATCATGTACGCATAAATATAAAAGCTAACTGAATGCCAAGCCTAATCGGGTACGTGTTGATGCAAAAGCTAACTAGATGCCAACCCTAATCGGGTACATATGGAAGCAAAAGCTAACCGGATGCCAAGCCTAATCGAGTACGTATCAATGCAAAAGCAAACTGGATGCCATGCCTAATTGGGTATATATGGAACCAATCTACAACCGAGATAAATTATTTAACCGAGCATACCATTGAATGTAAAAGCTAACTAGATGCCAAGCCTAATCGAGTATTTATGGATGCAAAAGCTAACTGGATGTCAAGCCTAATCGGGTACGTATTGGATGCCAAGCCTAATCGGGTATGTATGGTGCAAAAGTTAACCGGATTCCAAGCCTAATCGGGTAAATTTGAATGCAAAAGATAACCGGATGCCTATCCTAATTGGATACTTATGGATGCAAAAGCTAACCAGATGCCAAGCCTAATCGTGTACATATGGAACCAATCTATACTCAAGGTATATTGTTTAACCGAGTGTACCGTTTAATGTAAAAACTAACCGGATGGTAAGCCTAATTGGGTATGTATGATTACAAAAGCTAATTGGATACCAAGCCTAATCGGGTATGTAAGGATGCAAAAGCAAACTGGATGCCAAACCTAATCAGGTACATATGGAACCAATCTATACTTGAGATATATTGTTTAACTGAGCATACCATTGAATGAAAAAGATAACCGAATGTCAAGCTTAATTAGGTACGCATAAATGCAAAAGCTAACCAAATACTAAGCCTAATCAGGTTCCTGTTAATAAGGCAAAAGCTAACTTGATGCCAAATCTAATCGGGTACATATGGAAGCAAAAGCTAACCGAATATCAAGCCTAATCGGGTATATATCGATGCAAAAGCAAATCGGATGCCATGCCTAATCGGGTATATATGGAACCAATCTATAATTGAGACAAATTGTTTAACCGAGCGTACAATTGAATGTAAAAGTTAACTGGTTGCCAAGCCTAATCAGGTATGTATTGATGCAAAAGCTAACTGGATGCTAAGCCTAATCGGGTACGTATCGGATGCCAAGCCTAATTGGGTACGTACGGATGCAAAAGCTAATCGGATGCCAATCATAATTGGATACGTATGGATGAAAAAGTAAAACGGATACCAATCCTAATCAGATACGTATGAACGCAATCTACACCTAAGATATATTGACCGAGTCTATCATTAAATGTAAAAGCTAACCAGATTGCAAGCTTAATCAGGTATATATGGATGCAAAAGCTAATCAGATGCCAAGCCTAATCGAGTACGTATAGATGAAAAAGCCAGCCTACTGCCGAGCCTAATCGAGTACGTATGCATGCAAAAGCTAACCGAATGCCAAGTGTAATCGTGTATATATGGATGCAAAAGCTAACCGGATGTGAAGCCTAATCAGGTTCATATGGAACCAATCTATACCCAGGGTATATTGTTTAACCGAATGTACCACCGAATGCAAGAGCTAATCGGATGTCAAGCCTAATTGGATATAGATGGTTAGAAAAGCTAACCGAATACCAAGCCTAATCGGATATATATGGATGCAAAAGCTAAATGAATGCCAAGCCTAATCGAATGCATATGGAACCAATCTATACCCAAGATATATTGTTTAACCGAACGTACTATCTAATGCAAGAGCTATCCGAAAGCCAAGCGTAATTGGGCACATATAGATGCAAAAGCTAGCTGGATGCCAAGTCTAATTGGGTGCATAATGACGCAAAAGATAACAAGGTGCTAAGCTTACTCAGGTAAGTATGGATGCAAAAGCTCGTTGGAGGCAAAGCTTAATTAGGTACATATTGAACCAATCTATACTCGAGATATGTTGTTTAACCGAGTATACCATCGAATGTAAAAGCTTACTGGATGCCAAGCCTAATCTGGTACGTATGGATAAAAACGCTAACCGAATGCTAAACCTAATTGGGTATGTATAGATGCAAAAGTTAACCGGATGCCAAGCCTAATCATGTACATTTGGATGCAAAAGCAAACCGAATGTCAAGCCTAATAAGGTACATATGGAACTAATCTATACCCATGATATATCGTTTAACCAAGCATACCATCAAATGCAAAGGTCAACCGGATGCCAAGCCTATTCGGGTATGTATGAATGCAATAGCTAGTTGGATGCCAAGCCTAATCGAGTACATACCGGATGCCAAGCCTAATCTGGTACGTATGGAAGCAAAAGCTAACCGGATGCCAAGCCTAATCGAGTACCTATCGATGCAAAAGCAAATTGGATGCCATGCCTAATCAGGTATATATGGAACTAATCTATAACTGATATAAGTTGTTTAACCGAGCGTACCATTGAATGTAAAAGCTAACCGGATGCAAAAGCTAACCAGATGCCAAGCCTAACCTGATACGTATTGGATGCCAAGTTTAATCAAGTACATATGGATGCAAAAGCTAACCGAATGCCAAGCCTAATTGGATACGTATGGATGTAAAAGCTAACCGTACGTAAAGTCTAATCGGGTACATATGGAATCAATCTATACTCAAATATATTATTTAACCGAGTGTACCATTGAATGTAAAAATTAACCGAATGGTAAGCCTAATCGGGTACATATGATTACAAAAGCTAAATGGATGCCAAGCCTAACCGGGAACGTATGGAAGCATAAGCTAACCGGATGCCAAGCCTAATCGCATATGTATCGATGCAAAAGCAAACCGGATGCCATGCCTAATTTGGTATATATGGAACCAATTTATAACCGAGATAAATTGTTTAACCGAGCTTACCATTGAATGTAAAAGCTAACCAGATGCCAAGCCTAATCGGATATGTATGGATGCAAAAGCAAACCGGATGCCAAGCCTAGTCGGGTACGTATGATTATAAAAGATAATTGGATGCCAAGCCTAATCAAATATGTAAGGATGCAAAAGCAAACCAAATGTCAAGACTAATAGGGTACATATGGAACTAATCTATACCTGAGATATATTGTTTAACCAAGCGTATCATTGAATGAAAAAGCTAACCGAATGCCAAGCCTAATCGGGTATGCATAAATGCAAAAGCTAACCAAATGCCAAGCCTAATAAAGTATGTGTTGATGTAAAAGCTAACTGGATGCCAAGCCTAATAGGTTACGTATTGAAGCAAAAGCGAACCGGATGCCAAGCCTAATCGGGTACGTATCAAAGCAAAAGAAAACTGGATGCTATGCCTAATTGGGTATATATGGAACCAATCTATAACCGAGATAAATTGTTTAACCGAACGTACCATTGAATGTAAAAGCTAACTGGATGCCAAGCCTAATCGGGTATGTATGGTTGCAAAAGCTAATTAAATGCCAAGCCTAATCGGGTACGTATCGGATGCCAAGCCTAATCGGGTACGTATGGATGCAAAAGCTAACCGGATGCCAAGAAAATTCGGGTACATTTGGATGCAAAAGCTGACCTGATGCCAAGCCTAGTTGGGTACATATGAATGCAAAAGCTAATCGGATGCCAAGCCTAATTAGGTACACATGGAATCAATCTATACTCAAGATATACTATTTAACCGAGTGTACGATTTAATGTAAAAACTAACCGGATGGTAAGCCTAATCGGGTACATACGATTACAAAAGCTAATTGGATGCCTAACCTAATCAGGTATGTATCGATGCAAAACCTAACCAAAAGCCAAACCTAATCGGGTACATATGGAACCAATCTATACCCGAGTTATTGTTTAACCGACCGTATCATTGAATGAAAAAGCTAACCGAATGCCAAGCCTAATGAGTATGCAAATGCAAAAGCTAACCAATGCCAAGCCTAATCGGGTACATGTTGATGCAAAAGCTAACTGGGTGCCAAACCTAATTGGGTACGTATGGAAGCAAAAGCTAACCAGATGTCAAGCCTAATCGGGTATGTATCGATGCAAAAGCAAACCGGATGCCATGCCTAATCGGTTATATATGGAACCAATCTATAACCGAGATAAATTGTTTAACCGAGCATACCATTGAATGTAAAAACTAACTGGATTCCAAGCCTAATCAGGTATGTGTGGATGCGAAAGATAACTGGATACCAAGTTTAATCGAGTACGTATCGGATGCCAAGCCTAATCGGGTACGTACTGATGCAAAAGTTAACCGGATGCCAAGCCTAATTGGGTATGTTTGGATGCAAAAGTTAACCGGATGCCAAGCCTAATTGGGTATGTATGGATGCAAAAGCTAACTAGATGCCAATCATAATTGGGTACATATGGATGCAAAGTAAAACGGATACCAATCCTAATCTGATATGTATGGAAGCAATCTAAACTTGAGATATATTGACCTAGCGTATCATTAAATGTAAAAGCTAACCGGATGCTAAGCCTAATCAGGTACATATGAATGCAAAAGCTAATCGGATGCCAAGCCTAATCGAGTACGTATGGATGAAAAAGCTAACCTGATGCCAAGCCTAATCGAGTACGTATGCAAGCAAAAGCTAACCAAATGCCAAGCGTAATCGGGTACATATGGATGCAAAAGGTAACCGGATATGCAGCCTAATCAGGTACATATGGAACCAATCTATACCCAAGGTATATTGTTTAACCGAGCATACCATTGAATGTAATAGCTAACCGGATGTCAAGCCTACTTAAATACATGCAGTTGCAAAAGCTAACCAAATACCAAGCCTAATCGGGTATATATGGATGTAAAAGCTAATCGAATGCCAAGCCTAATCGAATGCATATGGAACCAATCTATACCCAAGATATATTTGTTCAACCGAACGTACTATCTAATGCAAGAGCTATCTGGAAGCCAAGCCTAATTGGGTACGTATGGATGCAAAAGCTAGCTGGATGACAAGTCTAATTGGGTGCATAATGATGCAAAAGCTAATAGGATGTCAAGCCTACTCAAGTACTTATGGATTCAAAAACTTGTCGGAGGCTAAGCTTAAATAGGTACATATGGAACCAATCTATACTAGAGATATGTTGTTTAACCGAGTATACCATCGAATGTAAAAGCTTACTGAATGCCAAGCCTAATTCGGTACGTGTGGATATAAACGCTAATCGAATGCAAAACATTAGGTATGTATGGATGCAAAAGCTAATCGGATGCCAAGCCTAGTCATGTACATCTAGATGCAAAAGCAAACTGAATGCCAAGCCTGATACGATACATATGGAACCAGTCTATACCCAAGAAATATTGTTTAACCGGGCATACCATCGAATGCGAAAGTTAACCGCATGCCAAGCCTAATCAGATATGTATGAACACAAAATCTAGCCGGATGCTAAGTCTAATCGAGTGCGTATGGATGCAAAAGCTAATCGGATGCCAAGCCAATTTAGGTAAATATGGATGCAAAAGCTAACCGGATGCCAAGCCTAATCTGGTACATATGGAACTAATCTAAACCCAAGATATATTGTTTAACCGAGCATACCATCGAATGTAATGAAGGAACTGGGCCAGCCTGCAATGGAAGAAATGGGTGAATTTCAAAAGTTTTAGCCATTTTGGATCTTTAATGGGCCTATGAAGTCTAAACATATTTAGAATTTTCTAAGTTTTCTTTTAAATAAAATCATTGTTTTATTTAGTTTTAGAAATAAAGTTTAAAATTTAATTTAATGTGTATGTAAATTAGAGTATATCAAATATACTCTTATGTACATATTTGTGTGTAAGGTAACTTATTAAATTTATTTAGAGAAGGAAACTTTTCATTTCCTATCTCTTAAATTATTGAAATAATGAAGGGGCATAAATTTATTTAGAGAAGGAAACTTTTCATTTCCTATCTCTTAAATTATTGAAATAATGAAGGGGCATAAATTTATTTAGAGAAGGAAACTTTTCATTTCCTTCTCTTAACTTATTTATTTAATAAAGGGCAAATTATTTATATGGAGAGAGAAACCTTTCATTTATCTCTCTTTGATTAAATTGATTAATTATATGATTGTCATTAATTAGCAACGTATATATATGGCATGAATGTGAGTATAAACAAATATATATTATAGTTTAAATTCTGTAAGAGCAACATATGATAGGTGCTATTAATTGATGACAATGTTAGACATATAACTAGAAATAAATGGATAGTTAAACACATAAAGAAAATATGAGAAATAGATAAAGAATAACAAAGATGATTGATTTAATTTCCCATTTGGTAAACTTAATTAATGCAGCATATAAATGATAATCAATTGGCATCATGGTATAAGGATATAAACAATCAACAACAAAAGTATGTATGTATTATTAACTAACTGTGTGAGTGTATTATTTAATGAATCCTCCAAATATAATAAATTAATACAGCCAAGTCAACTATTATCCACTCAAAATTTATTACCAAACATGAAGTGATCTGATTTAGTAAATCAATTTGAAAATAGACCTTAATCAATAAATCCAAATGTAACCAATATGTATATGTTAATAATTTAATGTAGAATCAAACATAGATATTTATTATAAAAAAATTGTCCAAAGTATATTTTGTATACTAATAATATTATGTTGATTCATATTTATTTATACATAAACACAGTGTACATATATGTATGTGTGTGCATGTATACACACACACACACACATATATATATATATATATATATATTTAAAAATATTTATATATGTATTGTTAATGAATCCTTTAAAATTAATAAATCAACTCAACTAAATCAATTATAATCAATTTAAGATTATTACCAAACATGTAGTAATCTAATTTAGTAAAACAGTCTGATAACATATCTTAATCAACAAATCTATATATAATTTATATGTATATGTTAATAAAAAAATTCTTAAAACCTTTTAAAATATTTCAACATTATTTTAACATACACATACATAAATGAATAAATACACACACACATACACATATGCATTTATGTATATGTATGAATCTTAAAGTGGAAAACAAAATTGGAATCAATGTAAACTATTGTTAACAATTAAATAAAATAAAGTTAATTAGAATAAAAAGTTAATTGCTAGATCTATATTTAGATCAAAATGAATAGGAATTAACATAGAAAATCATGAATAGAAGCTATCAATTTCAAATGAAAACCAATTCTAATGATAACAGGTTATACTACTTTAAGATCTACAATTGTATGCTTATAAGAGACAATAGATGCATATATAAAATTTTCAAAATGAATTAACTACTAGATCTATAATATCATGGAATAAATAAATAAATAACTAATAGAATTTACCTTGTTTGATGTTGCCTGTGATTCGTACCTTGAATGATAAATGCTTTTAGATCCGATTGAATTGCCTCTAGAAATTGCAACAATCCGAAGCACCACTTTTGAATTTATTTTATTTGATTATTTTTTTGGGAATTTTTGTGGCTTAGAAGCCATGAAATTTCGACCAAGAAGGAAGAACAATGAAGATGGAGGCTAGGGATTAGAAGGAGAGTGATTAAGAGAGGCTAGTGAATGGAATATAACATATTTATAGAGGAATCCTTCCTTAACCTCCTCCCTTCATTTTCTAGATCCAACCATTGGAATTTAAACCTCCTTTTCTTATGCCTTTTATGAATAAGGTTATATGGGCCTCAAAATATTTCCAAACCCATTTAGTAATTAATCTATTTAAATCAAATTTAAATATTTTATCAATATCATATATCGGTATGTACATACATAACTTTATGTACGTACTTTATTAAATACTAATGGATTCAAACAAATCAAATAAATAAATAAACAAAAATTTAATAATTAATATTTCATAAATATTAATTAATTTAATTAATTTATAACAGTTATCAATTAATTAAATCATGTGGTATTCGAAGCATTCATCATTACGGTTGTACGACTCAAAGGTATAAATCCAGTCAGCGATTAATATCGAACTATTCGAATATTAACCATCACACGTCACTTAGCAGGTGGTGTGACATTTTGGCCGAATTTATCACTTACACATCTTTTAGGTAAAATCCAATTTTACTTATTATAAGCTGTACCTAATAGTGATAATTATTTACACCAATTCTCTTCGTCAAAACTATATCACTTTGGATTTATGGAATTTGGTAATGGTGAAAATTCCAATGTCATCCACATTTAACTTTAGACAAAGTCCTTGGTTTAGTAATAACAGTTATTATTAACCAAAATGCTCTGGCTAGAGACTTTGACTTTGAGTTGACTTGAGTTTACAATGATACTAACCCCATATAACCGAGGAGACGAATTCTCTCTTGAATAGTGCTTCACTTCCGATACTTCCACTCGACCCAACTATAGTCAC
Organism: Allium fistulosum; assembly: GCA_030737815.1. Lineage (NCBI taxonomy): Eukaryota > Viridiplantae > Streptophyta > Magnoliopsida > Asparagales > Amaryllidaceae > Allium > Allium fistulosum. The sequence continues at coordinate 161,867,862 of CM060905.1, forward strand.
TAGATGGAATGTCATGCCATGATTCGACTATAATCAAAGTGGAGCTTTCATGTTGAAGATCCACAGTATTCTAAATTTGAGAGAATTGTGTAAATCAGTCACATTGATATTTTCTATTTGACCTTAGTTATATTAACCAACAGAAAACTATCGAGAGAGTCGTTCCATATGTAACATCCCCCACCCCTTAGTATACCCAAAGGGACATACTAAAAGGCAATGTTGTCTACGAAAGACACACATACTAAGCGCTTGGAACTCAATAGCGACTTATCTCCCCTAATCGATGTCGCACGCGCAGTCACCGCCGGTTCGCACTATCTATTGCTACCTCTTTTGACCTTTTATTTACCCTATACAGCATAAGCGTGCCCTCCTCTCACTTCAGGCTATTGTGAGACACCATGTCCATAGAAAATAGGGAATGCTGTTGGTACTGCTCCCTGTTAAACAAAATCTAGTTGTGTCCCTTGTCCAAATCCCCATGATTTAGTCTTTTAATTATTAACCTCTTATCTACCGTAAACAGCATAAGCGTGTCCCATGGGAAATGCCACTGGTACGGATATTTTCTTTTAACTATTGACCACTTATCTACCCTAAACAGCATAAGGGAAATTTTGCCGGTACGGATCTTTTCTTTTAACTATTGACCACTTATCTACCCTAAACAGCATAAGGGAAATGCTACAGATCTTTTCTTTTAACTATTGACCACTTATCTACCCTAAACAGCATAAGGGAAATGCTGCCGGTACAGATCTTTTCTTTTAACTATTGACCACTTATCTACTCTAAACAACATAAGGGAAATGCTGTCGGTACGGATCCTACTTTCATCTTTTCTTATTAACTTAGATAAATTATTTTAAATAAGCCTTTGTTATTATTCTTACTATCTGTGCTTATTAATTTATTCTAAGTCTTAAAATAAGCCTCATTCTGTTCTGTTTTCTTATTATAACCTACGTTATAATCATGCTTATTACTTAACCCAAGGTCTAAGTGTGAAAATAAGCTTCTTTCATCTTTTACTCTTTTTAGTTATAATTCTAAGTTATAACTAGGTCAATCTCTTTAATTTAGTCTAATTCTAATATTTACATCACAATTTCAGTCCAATTCCATTTTTATTACAGTCCTTACAATTTATCTATTATCTTCCGTTGTTTCAGTATTCTTATGATTTAATCCAAATTCACGTTTAATCTATTCTAGTCCATACGTGAAGAAGAAGGAGAAATAAAAGAAAACTGAAAATAGAAGAAAATCCAAAGCGTAGGAAAAAGATGTAAATAACGCATAAATAACAGTAAATAAATTAAAATACTGTAAATAAACTGTAAATAAATGGAAAAGCTATAATTAACAGAAATAAACTAAAATTAATTGAAAAGAATATCTAAAAGAAATAGACTGAAAATAATTCTAAAAACTGTAAATAAACTACTTAAAAAGATTATTCCAAAAATCGTAGTGAATCTACAACTATTGGAAACCCTATTATTTTAAATTACTTAAAGAAATCTAAAATAATTACAATCACTCACCTGTGGTCCTAAGCTCTTCCCTTTAGATCTTCCTGGATCTACTTGAGGGTATTAAAATATTTTTATTAAAAAGATTCTCTCCTTGGAAAATTACTCCTTTTAGGGTCCTTCCTAAAAAGGTGAACCCAAGCGGAGAAAATTTAGAATGAGAAAAAGTGTTATGCCTAGGGGCTTATTTATAGGGGTAGAAGTGGATCTCAGACCATTGGATTTGGAGATTGAATATGGTGCGACCATGTCATAGGCTGAATAGGAGCCGTCAGATGGAAGCCCGGAGGTATCAGATGAGAGAAAACAACGAAATTGACGTGCTAGCATTTTACTGGAATGAAGAACTCCTTCATTCGTTCACAAAAAGGGCAGGTCTACTTTTAGGTCGGCCGCTCCCCCTCCTAGGTCGACTGGCCGGTCGATCTAGGTGATGGCTAGGTCGACCTGGAGGTCGACCTAGCCCATATATTTATTTATTTCTTTTTTTTCAATTTCTTGATTAATTCGTAACTTGTTCATATTAGCTCGGATTCTGACGTTCTATATATGGAAATCGACCAGAAAATTACCATGAACACAATGGTGCAACTCCCGTGGCTCAATTCTGATAATTTCACAAAGTTATTTTATCTTTTCATTTATTCGTCAATTAATTATTATAGTTTAAATTTCGGGTCGTTACATTCTCCCTTCCTTAAGAGATTTCGTCCCCAAAATCTCTAAGGATAAAAGAATGAACTAAATGTTTTCATCCAATATTTACAACCAACTACTCAACCATCAAACATCCATCCATTGTCCTTAAAATTTTCTAATGCGATTTATGATACTTATGCAATTAGTGTAGTGTTAATGTCCCTAAATAATGCTAAAGATTAGGCGGTCCACTGATTCAGTTGACCTCCCTTTATGCAATCATGCCCGTGCTATGTATCCAAATGAATGCAAAAATTCTAAACGATAACTGATAGTTCTATATGCGTGCTACAATCATCATCCAAATGCAACAATCATGTGTTAATCATCCATTTATAGCAACCATGGAAAATAAAATGCGCACACATCCATATGCATATGCTCTAGTGTCCTAGTTAGGTCTATCCCTAAGAGATAATAGTGCCTAGTGTAAGTACATGCGTCTATTAGCATCCACTAGCAAACACTTGCAACCACTTGCATCCATCATTCATAGCATGTTCTATTAACATGTTTACATCAAATCCTATCATCCATAGGTTAAGTCCTAAGTTCTACCCTCCTAAAGGATAATAAAGGAAAGAACCTATTCAAAACTAGAGGTGGAAAATATGAAATTTGAAAATTACTATCAAAGAAATGTGGATATGAGATACAAATTTTCTCCTAATCAAACTAATCTTCTCTGAAGTCTCCTCAACTATGTCGGAACCACGACAATCTCTCTGTAGACCCTATCCAACACGAAGGCGACTTGCACGGTGTAACGACCCGTAATTTTCGATAATTAAAAATAAATAATTTAATAAGATTTTGTGAGTTAATAATGGGAGAAATAAAAAAATTTGTGAATTATTAATGAAATAATAACTAGAATGGAAGGTAATAATGTCAATTTAAGTCAATTATTAACAATTTTAATGAAATTTCAATTAATTGAAATGATTTAAATGTTATACTTGGTTATAAATTGAATATAAGAAAACAAATGTAAATATCGAATCAATTAATGAAATAATATATAATTAATGGTAATTGAATAAAATCAGTGTTATGTAAGTAGTTATGACATTTGTTGTAAATGATAAACTTACAAATGTTACTAAATGTAGAAATGGTGACAATTGTTATTTGTTACCAATTTATCTGATCAATTACAAATAAATGGAAATAAATGTTGCATTAATGTGAGTTAAGACAATAACGGCAAATTGTGAATGCGATAAAGGTATAAAATGTTAATTATATTTACAAGGCAATAATTAATGTAATAAAAAGAGTGAAACAAAAAAAAATTAATTTATTGAGATTTTTAAATTATAATAAAATTGACAAAAAATTTAATATAATGGAAATATAGTAGTTAATACAAATAAGAGATGAGAAACTATTATTTAGTAAAAAAATGTGTAATTACCGTTTGTATCCAATAGTGTATAAATATGTTTAAATTACTATTAGATAGGAAATAATTGTTCTACTTCTCATTACATTCATTTAGTCCATTTTGAAACTTAATCGACTGAAATTAATGTAATTGAAAATTTTCAATTAATAGGAGAGAGAATGCTAAATTGTAAATTAATAGGTGTAATTAAAAGTAGCTTATGTTTTGTGAAAATATAAGGAAAGACCGATTGATTTTAAAGGAATGTTTCATTTGTGAATGTAGGTTTAATTTCATTAAAATAAAGAATAGAATGATTGATTTTAAAGGAAGAAATATATGTTTATTGAACTGTGTTTTAGCTTACAAATTGATTACAAGAATAGGAAAATAATCTATTTCAAATTTATTTATTACTCTTGTGTATAAACAACAAATTTATAAACGTGTTTAAATAAACAATTGTTCTATTTTTCATCCATTTTAGTTGTCTGTTTTGAAATTTAACTTTGTAAGTAATTGCAATTAATGTAACTCAAATATTTCAATTAAAAGGAAAGAAAACATTGATTGCAATTAATAGATTTAATAAAAGAAACGCACGTTTTGTGTTAAACAAAAAGGGTGTTTTAATAGAAATAAAAGATCATTTTGGGAAAACCAAATTGAACATATTCATTTTTAAGGTAAGTTTAATTTTTTTTATTATGCGTAGATAAAAACCTAAATGCGTACAAATTTGAATATTATTTGAGTTAATAAAGTTAATTTGGTTACGTTTCAGAAAAATTGAATTTCAAAAGGTTATGCGATGTACATGGTCCCTTCATTTCTTTTGTTATTAATTGTTGCATGAACGTTTTAAAATAGTTACCTTGTTATTAATACTTAATATATTCATTTCTCCTTCTGTTTAATACCTGAGCCTAGACTTTTAGGTTGTATTTAATTCTTACCACCTCATTTTCACGTATACAAAATTTTACTTTCCTTTGGTTAGCAAACTTTTCCATTCCTATGTGCATTTCCTTATGCATTATTAATGCCTCAAGCTTTCAAAATAAATCGTGACATTTATTTTCGTCCCTCCACCTTCATTTCCTAATTATAAATAACCTGCAGCTTATTTCTTCATTTGCGTTTTGTTTCTCCTGACACCTCATATTCAAAAGCTCTTATGCTTGCAAATCCAAAAGCTTTCTTTTATGAAACATGATTTTTTTTTTCATTTTCCGTACACGTCCTGTCCTCATCTTAGTTGTTCTTCAATCTTTTCCTGAAGCCTCGTTATGAGAAAAACGTAAGTATTAAATTTTTTTTTTGCGTACTAATTATTATTTTAATAATATTTCTTATAACATGAATATCTTTTGCATATAAACTTTGCTTCACGCGCGATTTCTTCTATTGGATTCATATTTTAATTCCGCACAACATGAAATTGATTTAGTTGAATTTGGGGATTGTTGAGTTTTGCGCTTCTGTTTGGATTTTTATGGGCTAAAATCAAAGGTGAGTGTTTTAACCCACTCACAATTACTAAACTATCTTATGTTAGTTAAATTAAATCTGTGATGTGATTTGAAATTAATTGATTGATGTTTGGTATGTAATTGTCATTCTGGTTAAATCTGACTTTTTTTGCATTTAATCATTGTTTAATTTAATATTAAATTTTAAATTGTCAATTTACCTGTTATTGATTATCAGTTATCTATTGATGTTTATTGATTAATTTGGATGATGATTGTGATAGATGTTTGATTTGTTGATATTGGATGACCGAATGTTGTAGTTTATATGGTTATAACACTGCAAGTTCCCTATGGGTTGAAATGATACATACCCGAATGATATATAGATTAGGGAAAAATCGTTATGGGTTGAAATGATAGACTCGAGCGATTTTATGGATTTTTATTTAATTCAATTCGGGATTGCGGTTTGAAATGATAGATAACCGTAAAATTTTAAATTACGGATTGAAATGATAAATATCCATATCACTTGACCCTAGGGTAGAAAATTATATACGGACACCGGGTTACTTAAATTAAATGATTTTTGAATCTTTAAATTTTGAATTCAGTTAACTGGTATTTTGAAATGGAAATTGATTTATATAAACTGAATTATTTTTGAAAGTCCAAGCGTAAATGTTGAAATTGGAATTGATTTAATGAATTGTTCAAAGGATTTAAATTGGAATTTCAAAGTTGAGGTGTCGAATATAAATGAATTTATCATAATTGGGTTACTGAAATGTTTGGGGTATAACTTTGAAATCTAATTTAAACTAATTTAGACTATATTAATTTATTTAACTATTTTAATCAATTTAAACTATTTTAATTTATTTTAATCTACTATAACCTATTTAATCCAATTTAATCTATTTTACATATTTTAAACTAATTAAATCTATTTTAAATTTATTTAATCTATTTTAAATCTATTTTAAATTTATTTAATATATTTAAAATATATTTAATATTATTTAAATCTATTTAATCTATTATTAATCTATTTAAACCATTTTAAATCTAATTAAATCAAATTTAAATCTATTTAAACTATTTAAACTATTTCAATCTATTTTAAACTATTTTTAAAAACTATTTAAACTACTTATGACTACCTAAACTATTTTCAAAAATTTCAGGCTGTGTAAAGAGAAAGTATTTACATTTAAATCCTTGATGATAATACAACCTAAGTTGGGTTTTGAAATTGATACCTTTTTGTGAAATGACATATTTAAGTAAATGTGATAATTTTGGAACGAGGATTTGATTAACCTATCTTATCGATAATTTCATAAGTGAATATGATTTTTGAAAGTGAATATGATTTCGAAAGAGATATGATTTAAAATCGAATATGATATTTTGATATAAGTTGTGAATTGACTTTTGAAATTTAAAAGAATCATCTGGTGTGTAATAAGCATTTGGTTGTTAAAGAGACCGGGATCAGATATTGTCATACTCTCTGCCAATGCCGAAAACCACTTTAACAACTGTGTATGTGGTGGAGATTCCAGAAATGAAGTAGGATGGTTTGGCGAACGATTTCTGTAAAGGTATGAGGTGACCCTGACTCCCGTGAGTCAGCTTGGATTTGACTAAAACATGAGCCATGCCGGGCTAAGTGAGGTCATTCCTCCTATCGGGCACACTTCTTCGATACTATATTCTGACTTTGCGATTGATTTGGTGGCCACCCTTGATTTTGATTTGGGAGTGTGAACGAGGTGTGCGGTAGTAGCTGCTATGCGTTACCACCAGTCCGGATCCGCAATTGGTATATCTACCCTGGCATTGCCTCGAGTGCCGTGTTCACATGCCCTAGAGCGCCTTCTATGAGTTTGTTTTATACCATACCTATGTGGCGCCCTCTGTGTAAACCTCCAGTTTACGGAGGAGCGTACGATACTATATAGACTATGGGAATATATAAAATGTGTTAAGGGGGATATGGGTAACGCCTTAACGCTATTTTAAAACTTTTACTTTACTGTAGACATATTATAATAGCATATTGTACTACATAGTAGATAGTTTAACGGATCCTTTGGAGATGTGAATCCCGAACATCTCCTAAGTTAATGCACTCACATTAGACACTGGATAGGAGATGTCAAACTCCGTAAACATCTCTGACGCCGTTCCACTCATATTTATTTACCGTTGATTTAACTTACATAAGATCTTTTAGTTCTGACTCGAGTGTTTTGTCTTTTCAATTCGCTCAGGTCAGCCTGAGCATTTCAGAGTTGAAGACCTTATTTCTGGAGGACGAAGACGAAGATTTGTTCTAGTATTATTTATTATATTCCATTGCATCATGTTATTCCGCTGCATTTATTTATTTATTCCTGTTTATGTAACTCTGATGTTTGTGTTGTAAAGAATAATCAAGTGTATTTTTTTTAAACAGCTTCATGAACTGTTATTTGATTATTATATTTTGTCATTCCATTGCGAGATTCTGTAATTGTTTTATTTCTTTCTCTTTTTCTTAGTTACCCCATAACAATCTGCCTTTTTGAATGGTTTGAGTCCGGCATGTGTGTCTGCTTAAAACGTCCCAAAAGGCAAGTCGTTACACATGGTCTTTTATAAAGAGCTTCGAAATGTGAGAATCCCATTAAAGGAAGATGCTTTTCCCCAGTTTCTTCAAAATAAAAAATGCACGTCCTCAACCATGTGTGCCTTACAATCTTACTAATTTCACTTTACTGTTCTTCTTTAGTCTGTTCACATGAATCAACATTCTTAGGTTCTCACTAGGGTCCTATATACCTTATGGAAACTCAATTATTACTTTCAAAAGTAATCCCTGCTGTCTCCTTCATAGCCTTACATTTTATACCTAGGAAATGATTCCTACCTACTTCACATTTAGGAGTTTGGTTCGGTGTTTATAGTTCCATTTCCAAATTTCTATTAAATTCAATGGTACTTGGTTACTTGACCTTTTATCTTTCTAGACTTGCATCCTTACAGCCTTTTGGATTTACATTGTTTTCCAAACTTAGAGGGAAAACTTCCAAATTCTGTCTAAAACTTATTCCTCCTTTATTTTAAAGACCTTTACAGCTTTCTATAAAAATTGGAATTTTTAAATTTAATTATTATTAAGTTTTTCGCTTCCAAAAACTTATTTACTTTTTCACTAAACCATCTTTCTTTAAAATACCTTTAAAATGTCTTTACATGTTTTCAAAACATCTTCTTATTACACCTAATAGATTTATACCTTAATGTATTGGAACTACCTTTTCTTATAAGAAATTATTCCTGTTAAAACCTTCTATGAATCCTTTACAAGCAGACTTCATGTTTATGTGAAATTACAAGGAACTTATTTTATATTTTTCGAAATAGGCTATACAAAATATGGTGCTTCCCATACCTTGTACATCTCTTTCATGTATTCCTTATAACTTGCACAAAACATTTTTTATTGATTCCATAGAAAATTATACCATTATTCTTTTCACTCCAATTGATTAAAGTATGTTTAATTTATATATATTAATTTTCTAATATCTAACTTACACTTTCTTTTCAGAAAAACTCATTTTCAAAGCTGTTTAATATATCCATAACTAGAAAACATTTTCTTATACATATTTAAAAAATAAGTGTATTCACAAATCACTTTATTTCTATCATTAGAAATTATCTTTTTAAAATAAATTTTTATTTTGATTAAAATGGATGTTGCGTAAAACACCGTTACTACAACCCAAAAAGACTAGTGCATGGATTCAAAAATAAATAAATCTCATATACTATGTAAAAACATTTCCTTTGGGAGCCATCTACTATAACAATAGTGTTATAATCTATGCTCCCTTTATTTTTCACGAAAACATCTATTACAACAATAATTGTTGTAACCTACGTTTTCGATTCTTAATAAACTCTAGGTTTTTATATTAAAACTTTTGTTTTTCTACAAAGAAACTAGCAAGCTATAATTCTTCAAAAAGAATCTTACTTTTAACAAAATTTATATCATATTAAAACCAATTTAAATTTCATGCAAATTTCCAAAAACCCCATATTTATTGTCTAAAAGAAAATATTTCAATTCTAACAATTATATTTTATTGAGCTAGACATAAAGTGGATTTTCCTATTTACTACCCTAGGAGTATCCTCCCTAAACCTTGGAAATCTCATTTCCTTACTAAAGTCTTTTGTTCCTATTACTCTTGTATGCTTATATCTACCTCAAGGCAATACAATTATAATCTTTGTGATTATCTACACATGGGCTTTCTTCTTTTCTTATCAACTGCATCTATTGTACATCTCCAATCCTTAGCCTATCACTCTTTGGATTTTCACAATTCGAGCCTAAATGTACAAAACGGTTTATCAAACTCATTCTATATGTAGACATTCTCCGTGCCCAAAGAAATACGCTTCCTTATGCTGAAAGTGATACTTCAAGAATTTTGCTCTCCACTGATGAACACGAAGCATACGAAGAACCTTCTCAAAATGTCTGAAAAATCTTTAATGAGTAGAACAGAATCTAGCTTTCCTAGTGATGAATCAAAGGAATAAAGGAAGCTCAACACGACTGACCCTTGTAGATCACAAGAGACCTCGAGAGTCTTATCACTACATGTCTCTAATCCAACGACTCTCCTTTCGCAGTCCAAAATCGCTTCACAAGTGGATACCCAATCCATTTCCAAATCATGCCCTAACCCAAGAATCCCAATACATAGGCATCGCAGTCAAATTCTACGCATAGGATATAAATTTTCAAACCCCTACAAACCATAGACAAGGGTGTTGATCCATCTATGGGGTTTGAAACAACAATGGGGTCTACTACTAAAGAAATGTCTAAGTACAAACAATCCACAAGAGAACTAGAGATAAAAGAGTGTGATGTTCCAGAATCGAAAAGAGACTGCATGGAAAAATCAGAAATAGAAAAAAAAAACTTCTAAAGTGATTTTCCTACCTCTATCCGGTCCATTTCTAGAAGGCGCTGCACCCAAAGCTTGGATCTGTGTTGTTGGTGCGCTTGCTACCTGCCTTATCTTTCGAGGATAGGCTTTACAAAAGTGATCAGGCTATCCACAATTGAAACACTTCCCTTTCATTGCCGCCTTCTTACAATCCTTTGCGTATTGACCAACCATCCCACAACTCTTGCACTTCTCGTTTTTCTTGATTTGCTTTTGAGGTCCTCCTCCTTTCTTTTTATCCTCGTCCTTCTTATCTTTCCCCCACTTCTTCTTAGAACTTTCTGACTTAAGGGCCTCCTTAAACTCTCCCTCCTTAGGTGCATCAGACATAAGTGCCATCTCTACTACTGACTCATATGTAGCTCCCATCGGTACGTGAGTCAACAACAAACCTTGAAGGGGCTGATTTAATCCCTTCACGAACTTCATAGCTTTCTTGTGCGGCGTATTCACCAACTCCATTCTGAACCGCGATAATTCATTGAATTGATTGATGTACTCCTTCACCAACGAACTCCCTTGCTTCAAATTGATAAACCGCTCTAATTGAACACTCTCCTCTACTTGAGACAAAAACTTCCTATCGAATTGCTCCATGAATCCATTCCAAGTCACCTCTCTTCCTTCTAACTCGATGACCCCCCAGCAATACAAAGCTCCTCTTTCAGCTGCAAAGATGCTAGCTGAACTCGCTATTGATCATCCAATCCCAATAGTCTGAATATCCTCTCTGTGTCTCTAAGCCAAGCTTTCGCCTCCACCAAAGCCTCCTTACCAGAAAAAGTCTTTCCACCCAAACTCGCAAAATCCTTACAAAGCTTAGAGAAATTGACGGTGTGGGTTGATGGGATTCCAACCCGCTGGTGCTGGGTTGGGCGCTTGCCCGTGCACCTCTAGAGTCGTGGCCTCTAGATACATACGAAACCAGGCTGGGATTGGAATGCCCTCGGGAAGGTTCGGGGCATCCGCCATTCTACGAAAAGAAAAGGATAGTTTAGGAAAGAATCGAAGGGAGATTGAACTGGACTTTTGAGTGAATTCTTATAAAAAATCTTGTATACTTGAAAACTATTTCTAAGAGTTCTTTTCCAAAAACTACTTTCGAAACAAGTTATTTTGGAAAATACTTTACTTTTAAAATAAATTATGAGGAATCCTGTAACCTAGGCTTTGATACCAAGTGTAACACCCCACACCCCTTAGTATACCCAAATGGACACACTAAAAGGCATGTTGCGTTGTAGGTATAACTAGGACTAGTAGAGACTAAGATTCACAAGATAAAAATTAAATAATAATAATAACACAACGGAAACAATTATAGTATTTTGCTAAAAAATCAAATTCCATAATATAAGATGATAAAAATAAGTCACCAAATACCCAATACATCATATGACAAAATACCCATACAAGTCTCGTGAAATTAAAAATCCAAAGTCTCAAATAATATCAGAGTACAATACATCCCTCTCAAAATACCAGCTCAACAAAAGAACTAAAAACTGGAACTGAAGGAAAGAAATACATGATATAATCTCCAATAAGTCTCCAAGAAGTTGCGGTCTACTTTCCTTACCCCTGATTGCCTATGGGGGGTAAAGGGGAAAATAGAGGAGTGGGTCAGACTAAAAGTCTGGTGAACGATAGTAATTACTAGAATCTATAAGAAAAATAAAAGTAATAGACCTTACAATAGTTCTAGTATATAAAACGAAACAAAGGAAATATGAAGAAGGAATAAGATGGAAATAAATACGATTTAACTAAATTAACATAATTGATTAACTTTGATTTTCACTTGTCTTTGATAACTGCTTTGATTAGGATGAATTCCTAATCCTATAATTAGGCCAAAATCCTAATTCTACCCTTTGATCGGCTTGCTACTCCATAGACCTTACTGCGGACTAGACGCTATATAGCTCCCTACACAGAAATGGTGTCTACAAATGACACGCAAAGTATCTACTGTGGACTAGACGTTATATAGCTCCCTATACAGAAGGCAATGGTGTCTACGAAAGACACACATACTAAGCGCTTGGAATTCAATAGCGACTTATCTTCCATAATCGATGCCGCACGCTCGGTCATCGCCGGTTCGCACTATCTATTGCTCCCTCTTTTGAACTTTTATTTTCCCTAGACAACATAAGCGCGCCCTCGTCTCACTTCAGGTTATTGTGAGACACCGTGTCTATAGAAAATAGGGAATGCTGTTGGTACTGGTCCCTGTTAAACATAATCTAGTTGCGTCCCTTGTCCAAATACCCATGATTTAGTCTTTTAATTATAGACCTCTTATCTACCCTAAACAGCATAAGCGTGTCCCAAGGGAAATGCTGCCGACACGGATCTTTTCTTTTAACTATTGACCACTTATCTACCCTAAACAGCATAAGGGAAACGCTGCCGGTATGGATCTTTTATTTTAACTATTGACCACTTATCTACCCTAAACAACATAAGGAAAATGTTGTCGGTACAGATCCTACTTTCATCTTTGCTTATTAACTTAGATAAATTATTTTAAATAAGCCTTTGTTATTATTCTTACTATCTGTGCTTATTAATTTATCCTAAGTCTTAAAATAAGCCACATTCTGTTCTATTTTCTTATTATAACCTACGTTATAATCATGCTTATTACTTAACCCAAGGTCTAAGTGTGAAAATAAGCTTCTTTCATCTTTTACTCTTTTTAGTTATAATTCTAAGTTATAACTAGTCCAATCTTTTTAATAGTCTAATTCTAATATTTACATCACAATTTCAGTCCAATTTCATTTTTATTACAGTCCTTACAATTTACATCTTATCTTCCATTGTTTCAGTATTCTTATGATTTAATCCAAATTCGCGCTTAATTTATTCTAATCCATACGCGAAGAAGAATGAGAAATAAAAGAAAACTGAAAATAGAAGAAAATCCAAAGCGTAGGAAAAAGATGTAAATAACGCATAAATAACAGTAAATAAATTAAAATACCATAAATAAACTGTAAATAAATGGAAAAGCTATAATTAATAGAAATAAAATAAAATTAACTGAAAAGAATAGCTAAAAGAAATAGACTGAAAATAATTCTAAAAACTGTAAATAAACTATTTAAAAAGGTCATTCCAAAAATCGTAGTGAATCTACAACTATTGGAAACCCTATTATTTTAAATTACTTAAGGAAATCTAAAATAATTACAATCACTCACCTGTGGTCCTAAGTTCTTCCCTTTAGATCTTCTCGGATCCACTTGAGGGTGTTAAAATATTTTTATTAAAAAGATTCTCTCCTTGGAAAATTATTCCTCTTAGGGTCCTTCCTAAAAAGGTGAATCCAAGCGGAGAAAATCTAGAATGAGAAAAAGTTTTAGGTCTAAGGTCTTATTTATAGGGGTAGAAGTGGATCTCAGACCGCTAGATTTGGAGATTAAATATGGTGCGACCATGTTATAGGCTGAATAGGAGCCGTTAGATGGATGCACGGAGGGACCAGATGAGAGAAAACAACGAAATTGACATGCTAGCTTTTTACTGGAACGAAGAACTCCATTATTCATTTACAAAAAAGGGCGGGTCGACCTTCAGGTCGACCACTCCCCCTCCTAGGTTGACTGGCCGGTCGACCTAGGTGATGCTTAGGTCGACCTGGAGGTCGACCTAGCCCATATATATATATATATATATATTCTTTTTTTCTTCGATTTCTTGATTAATTCGTAACTTGTTCATATTATCTTGGATTCTGACGTTCTATATATGGAAATCGACCAGAAAATTACTACGGACACAATGGTGCAACTCCAGTGGCTCAATTTTGATAATTTCACAAAGTTATTTTATCTTTTCATTTATTCGTCAATTAGTTATTATAGTTTAAATTTAGGGTTGTTACACCATAGTTATCCAATAACTATCAGTACTTAACCTCTAGGTGCCCCCAGCTGTCATGAGTAACACACTATCCAACATTTGGAGAGCCTTACATACTCTAGTCTCAACAGATACACCGATATCCAGTCTCGATGCATCTTGACTAGGAACATCTAAAATGGTATATTTGTTTTATTGTGATAAATTACTCACAGTTATAACACTTTGTAACTACTATCACAAAATATACCATTTATGGATTTTCTATTAAATATACTTTTAATTAAACTAATTAATTAATATAACCACATTATATTAAGTATATAATAGAAAGAAACACCTTTATTGTGGACAAGATTGTTCAATGAGTTAGATATATGTAACAAATTACATAATTGCCTGTAGGGCATACCTCTAACTCTATCAATCTCCCACTTGCACTTGGGGTCAATTATGGAATCTTATTCTAACTTCTCCAATCGGTTTCTCAAAACCAGTTGGGTCAGTCCCTTTGTGAATGGGTATGCTATTATGTTTCAATTATCTACTTTGTCAATCAACTCTCTCCGACGGTGATATACTGCTTTATCACGTGGAACAATTCGAAGTATGTCTCTCGACCTCTAGTGAGCTCTAAGTTCTATTATGAACCATACCACGACATTGTTATCATATAACAATGTTATTAGATTCTCAACATTTGGAATCAGCTCAGTTATAAATTTGTGCACTTATATTTTTGTATACATAATTTTTACTGCGGCAATATTCAAGGCGATGTACTTAGCCTTTTCATTGAATCGACCATGGTATTTCATTTGGAACATTTCCAACTTAAAGATTCTTAACTTGAACTTATTATTGACATGCTATACTCAATATCACTTATGAAGTTTTAGTCCGAACACTCCCTAATGAGGAGTTTTTGTTTCTATAAACAATTCTCTAGTATTTAATAAATACACGAGAACACTTCAAACAATCATTTAGTGCTATCAATTTGGATTTGATATTTGCTTCATGTACCAAATACATAAACAAATCACTTTATCATAGACAACATACCATGTATGATAATTCCTATTGCCAATGCATAAGGAACTAATCTCACATGTTCCATATTAAACAATTTTAATAAGGTGTCTTTGCATATCAATTTGGGATATTCCCAATACCTTTTATACTTACTATAAAAATCATCATTTATTAATACAATGTTGAGTATTAAAACAACTATGGCTGATTTTAACACAAGTACATCGTTAAAATCAACAACGTGTTGTTTACTTATAGTTTAGAAATATCAATGTACCTTTTAACGTTCGTTCTTATGAACACACGCTTCCTCTGCACTTTGATTGAAAATCAAACTATTTGACATTTCTATCAAAATACTTATTCAATCTTGATGCTTATAAAATGATACTTTCGTATAATTTCTTGGATCATATCCAAAGACTCACAAACTCAATATCGCTCCCACCGACTTTGAGACATTTTTGGTTAATATGTGTAAACAGCTTACTCTAAATCATTATTTAGAATTTTCTATTTCAATACATATGTACCATAACACTAGGACTTATCAAGCAATAATTTTGTGAGTAAATTCGAATTGACTTAAACATGATCGAATCTATTACGCTAATTTCAACAATTAAAATTTGTGATATTATTCTTATCAACATTGCTCATTTAATTCCAACTACATTAGTCTTACTCATAAAGACACAGTCGAGGTCGATGGATTATATCCTTTCAGTTATGAGCACCAAAATCTATATTTTGATAGCGTACTTAGAATTCATTCGGATTTGTGCATCATACCACATAGAGTCAACACTCTCAATGGTTTAATTAAACAATCTAGGATTATATATTTTCGACATTAATAAGAAACTCATAGTTTCTCTTCGATGTGCGAGAATACTTATTAGACATTCTAATGCTATGTGTTCATTTAGGATAGTTAATTTCATTCCATCTCATATAATCAGTTCTATCCATAGATCGTATCTAATTTCATTTTACTACCAATAATTCCTCAAAGAAATTTCTTCATAATGAAGTTGGTATATCTTGAAAAAACAATTTTTTCTCAGTGCAATAGACTAGGTATTCATAAACATTTTATGAATTTCTTTATTTATAAAATTGATTTGGTTTTAGTTTACAAAAATTATGTTCTAAACATAAATATGTCATCTAATGACAGTCGTTTCAAAATCCTTTTGGGGAGATTCGTACAAGATCCCTCATGAACAATTATTACGTGCAATCTTTCGACTTGCACAACCTGCCAATTCCTTGGCCTAGGATATGTTGGAGTTTCATATAAACCCTTATCTTCTAAAATTCTATAAACTGTTATTTAGATGAAATAATATTAACCTTGTGTACTACCCTAAATTACATTACCTTATAGAAAGAAACTAACTCAGCTTCACTCATAATTAATCGTACATTGTCCAACAAAGTTCGATTACTCAATATAGATGCATCATTATGTAGGAGTAATTTTGAGATTGAATCTTTATTTATTTTAGGTACGTTCGGAACATTTTCCAATATACTCACTCATTCGATCAAATCAAATCATTTCTATCGCAAGTTATTTTATTTACTTCTGTTTTATATTCTATAAGTTTACCATAGACATACTACATGCGTATCAAATACACATGTCATGTCGATGATAGCTCATCGGTGAATATGACGAAGTACATGGAACTATTTTGGTATTTATAGAATTATGATTGCATACATCTATATGTATCAATCTGAAGAGTTCATCAACTCTTATGATACTCCCACTAAATGGCTGCATACCACTTTATTGTTTGAGATATAATTAACAAGTATCATATGATTCAAAATCATACAATAAAATTATTTCTCAAAACTACGGCTTGCTCTATAATTCCAAAACAACAGTAGACAATATTAAATACTTTGTATTTTCCAATGCATCACTTTTGTTATAAAAAAATTACCACATTATTGTTTTATTTCATAAAGAATATTCATAATATTCATATTGAAATATAGCTATGTCTATTTATTTTCAGTCGATACCGAAAAATAATCATTATTTCATAAATAATGTATGGTAAGTTTTACGGAAACAATTTTCATACTATGATGCAATTAATAAGTGCTATATGGCATGCTCCCACTATTTCCACCATTATTATAATAGCGTACTAAATTCGGAGGTCCATTATTCACTTAATACGATATTTTTATTTCATACACTGCAACTATTTACAGTGGAGAGTTCGTTGGTCAAATATCTTGAGCTCAAAGAAATAAATCTCATAGAAAACAATGTTCTATATGAAAATACATTTCGAAATAGAAATCATATTTCTTATTCCAATATTAAGTATCAATTATTATTACAATTCTCGTTTCCAATGTTTCTCTATGAAGCAGAAGTGACTATTCATTCTCCTCATCCCAACTGTACCTTGAATTACATCTATTCTTATACATTCGTTTTCCTTTCAAAAGGTCAAACTATTCAAAAGAAAACCATACTACAATATCATAACAAACTCTTTACAAAAGCGCATTCGATTATCCTTAACATTTAAGGACATCAAATATGTTGCACTTTATGTAAACCAGTCAAAATGGCATTTCAGCGATTGAGTTCTTAGATCTACCTTGTAGTTTTTGGTCTTGTTTACATTAACACAATATGATCCCTTTTGTAATCAATCGGACTGAATACTCGATCTCGCACTAATGTTTATTTGGTTTTTCGAATGAACTAATTTTATCAAAATATTGTACATTACAAACTTTGACCATTCACCATATAACATTTATATGCAATTGTATATGGATCAAATATCCATAGTCTTGTATAGCTTTTAGAGTTCGAAACTCATAGAATGCAATACATGGTTTTGACCAAATATATGCATAAGTGACCAAACCACGAATGTATTTAGTAGTTGTAAAATCAGGCACTTGCATGGGTGTTGAAACGTTAACATGCAATAGGAATTTAATAGTGGGCATTATATTTCCATTTGTCAACTTTCAATTCAGTTCGTTTGTATACGTTAATCGATAAATATTTTATCAATCATATTAAATGCACAAATTTATCATTGTAGATAATTATAACATTATTTAGCATATGTTCTTACAATAATAGAAAGGTTAAATGTCGCCATTTCATTTTTCTAATAAGGCTCCCACTAGTCATTTATATTGCTCCAAACCCTAAGATGAAACATAGAAGTCTTTCGACTTCACTAGTGGGCGTTAGGACTCGTCTGTCTTGGTATTCTGACTTTGAGTTTGCTCAACAAATCATAGCCCCACAAACAATGGATAACTCCTATCGGTTGTATCACATATAACTTCTGACCCATTTTTCCTTGTCCTAATCTCATTTCGACCTTGAGTTTGCTCAAAAAATCGAAAGAGATTATTCACTCGTACCTACCATATCGTGATGGCCTAAGTATAGCATATGTACCTTGAATTTGCTCAACAAATACATATAGTTATCTTACCTCATCCGTTCAATATATTAATAATACTACACATAACATCCCCAGCTTGAGTTTGCTCAATAACTAAGGAGTATGCAAGTAATTTATTAATATATATATATATATATATATGGTAGAGGACAACGTTATATTGAAGATTCATAATCTTCAATATATTGTATTGAGTGATATTGACTTAAGGAATAATGTATTTCTTATGAAATACCCTCGTGATTCAAGTTTTAGACACATCAAAAATCACAGTATACGTACATTACGTATGTATTTATTCCTTAAGTCCATTTGGGTTTCTTTAATGTTCCATCTTTAGTTCATACATTCATATCATATAAGTTTTATTGTTATATAACTTTTATATTTCATATTACTGATATGATAGTCTTATGTATGAAATTTTATTAATTAAATCTTATTTAATTAAATTAAATTAACTAACTCTTTAATTAATTTTAAATTACAATACAACTTTTGTATTGGACATATCTATTATAACCTTTATAGTGTATACTACAACCTTTATAGTATAACACATATATCTTATATATGCGTATTTTTTATTTAATTATTTAACCTTTAATTAGTTTATTTAATTAAACAATTTTAATTAAGTTATATCAATTTCAAAATTATCTTACATACATGTATGCTTATGTTATCTTAACACTTTAAAATAACATAACATATATCAGCATATATAATACATGCATATAAGTATTAATTAATTAACTCATTTAATTAATTTTATTAATAAATTTTAAAATTTGAAACTAACAGTTTCAAAATTTTTGAAATTTTCATTACATTTCCAAACATTTTGAAAATTTATGTTATATTATAACCTTTTATAATAAACATGTCTTTATTTTAAATTTAACTTTTAAATTTAAAATCATGTCTTAATTTTCAAACTATTTTGAAAATTAGCTCAAGGCCCATGTAAAGGCCTGCAATCCGTACCCTTTTGACTCGACAATATTTCACACCGGCTCAACTCAAATTGGACGGAAATACGAATCTTTAAGGTAAGAAGAAGAAAGGTAGAAGAAGAAAATAGAACAACAACAGAATCTCACAATCGCAGCGAAACAAAATATAATATATAACAACAGGGTTTTATACAAAAGAATCTGTAACTGTTACTATACATACCATTATCAGAGTACAATAGACAACAATCAATCTGGACAGTTTAATAACTTGTCCTCACACGGCGGGAATACAAATCTATGGAAATACGTCTTGTCATCCAGCTCGTCTCCTAAGCTCCATAGCATCCTATCCTGAATCTGTAATACTCGGTCTGACCCGAGCATTATAATAAAATAATACCCGAGTCAGTCTGGAAAACCAGCGTGAGAAAATACACTCAATTTGAATTATTAACTTTTATCAAAACCCTTTGAAAACAAAGGTATCTCGTAAGACCGCATCACACATAAACACGACGAGTTTTTGCCTTACGATAACCAAAACACTTTTATCAAATCCGTTTGATATTAAAATAGTGTCTAAACCAAGTAAATAGAAGATAGTTGAAATGCTTGCATCTCACGTTTCAGCATAGTTGGGCACAATCAAAACCGTACGACGCTTATTGGATATTGGATTCCATACAATGACTAGGCACTGGGGTACCACCTATCACGGTATACTTCTAGAAGCATGTACCGAGGACCTCACCAGGATCCCCTACAACACAAGACCGGCCCTATCCCTAACCTGGATAAAACCGAATATGTTATCACCCCGGGTGTTCCCACCCTTACCGAGAGCTCTTTCGCATGCACTGTGTCCACATAACATAATATATCTGAGGTTATCTAGAAAGGTGATAACATACCCTAATTGGGTATGACCCACTTAGCCTTGTTGCATACCCCCTGGTTTTCAGCTATTCCAGTTGATGAGGCCAGAGGCTACGATTACCTTTCAAGGATAATTTCACTTAAAATGCTCATCGTCCTCCAATGACGATGTTCTGATAGCATTCATCCATACAAGTTGTCCTGGGTCTGGACAAACCGAATCACCGTCTTCATCATCTTCACGGTATTTATTCGTTACGTTCAAACCAGATCAAAGTGGTTTTCGGATAATTAAATCTGATCCCCGTCTCTTCAAAATGATTAACGAAATTGGCCAATATCGATAGTCGGTTATTTAACTATCAATAAACACCCATAAGCAATCGTCTGGCCTTATTATAAATTTCCAAAAATATTTATTTTCAAAATATCTTTAAAAGATATATCAATTCCTTCCAACATTTGAAAACAATTATCAAATACTTAAATTCGTAACTGGATACTTCCAAACATCTCAACACTTAGAAATATTCCCAAATTTCCATTTTCTATACTTAGGAAAATATCATAAGTCTTACTTTCCAAAATCCTTTCAAAAATCAATACTTAAGAGAATGTTTTGCGACTTATCTCATAAGTCTTCGGAATTTACATAAATTCCTTTTCCCTTTTCAAAATTTGATTATATCTACTTATAATCTCTTCTATCTATTTATAACTTCTCTACGACTTCAGATTCAACCCCGAATTTCTTATCCCTAATATCTCGGAACCTCCCTTAAGTTCCAAAAATTTTATTATAAGATTTTCCATTTAAAAAAAATCCTATCCGTTAAATAACTTCGTTCGCAATCTCGAGAGGATTTACAAAATAAATTCCAATTTTTTAGAACTAAATATACAAAATAAGTATTTTTAAAGGATAATAGTTTATTTTAAAATATGTTTAAGTAAATTTAAATTATTAAAACATTTTAAATAACATCGATAACTCATTTTCAAATCATTTTTAAATAACTAATTAATTTACAAAGCTGATTTATGAAATTAGAATTTATTTCAATAAATATTAAATATTAGAATAACTAACTATTCGGAATATTATAAATAATAATTTTAGTTACATAGTATAGTGATTTAAAATCCCATTTAAAACAATTTTAATTCCTCATTAAAAAACTATTTAAAAAAAATTCAACATTGCCAATTTTAATTTATAAATCCCTCCCGATTCATATCACATCGATTATATCTCAATTTTATCACCATTCCCATATTCAAAGATAGATTCCACTATTTCTTTCCCAAACGATTTCCATAACTCAATATAAATTCACATCGTAAATCTATATTTCCAATTTATCAACTGACCATCATTTCCTTACTTATAAACATTGTTTATAAATTCATAACTCCTTTGAGTTTCACCTGTTTATAAAACAAATCTTATTTATAAAATTCCATTATAATAATTCATTTCTTATAAATCGCATTTATACTTCCAATCTATTTTTAAATATTGATTTTAATTTCCTTTTTTATATTTCCATAATATTTTTTACAAATTTTCTTTGTATAATTCATTATTAAAATTCCCATCTAATAATCTACAATAGTTAAGTATAACCAAAAACAAAATATATTTTTCTAATTCAATTTCTTTAAAATAACTCCAATTTCAATATATATTTTTATATCAAATTCCCTTTAATTCCATAAATTTTAAAAATATATTTATAGTATTTAAATTATCAAAATTCAGGCCAATGCTACAATAGCATCCAATTTTTTCAATCACCATAATAATCTATAATAGATTATTCTACACAAATCATTTACCACTATGTATGAAAATGAACAACATATTTGAGGAATCTAGTTGGATCCCTCCAACCCGTTTCCTGCATCCACAGATGTTAATACAACATAAAATAATACCAATCCCACTTCGAGGGGGATATCGCGGTATAAAGGGACATCCGCTATTATGCAGGGCGTATAGGGTCTCATCAGCTATAATGTGCGGGAATATCACTCCAAATACTAGTATATATATACTACCATATGTATATAATATCATTCAGCAAATAATTATAATTTATCAGTCCAATCAAGCATCAAATAATTTAATTTAAACATTTGAATTTTAAATTTGGCAATCCAAATGAGTGAGAAATTCTCACCTTGATTTTTATTGCGATCCATTCCAATTTTTAATTAATAGCTGCCTTTAAAAACCTCCAATTGATTCCAGATTAAAGTTCGCGATTTTTGTACCTCGTACGAATTTGTTATCATATTATAAGCATTTGATTTTTAATAATATGATTGACTAAATTAACTATATCATAAATTACAAATTTTTAAACTAAAATAACCTTAGTATCTCAGCCTGGCCTGCTCAACCCAAAATCACTGCTCGAACACCACTGGCCGCCGCCTCCATCATCTCACCGCCACCGCTACAGGCGCCGTGCCGCCGCCGCAACTCACCTCAAAACGCACGTGACCCCTTACTGACCATCGCCTCCCCCTAGTCATCAAACCCGGCCAACGAATGGCCATCGCGACCTGCTCGCGACCACTTCCAACAATCGTCGTCCACCTCCTATAGCTGTATCACCGCGACAAGCAACGGCTGAATGCCCACGTTTCCATCCTTGCCCAACCTTTGCTCACACCTTCACAACTCCTCACATCGCCGTCGTTCGCCCATACACATGCCTCCCCAGCATTGCCACCCTCCAGATTTCTTCGCGCAACATCTTCGGTTGTAGGTCGCGACTTCAACCTCCAGTCGCTACGTCTCCACTTTGACGCCACACCCCTTATCCAAGCTCGATCAATAGTCTTGAACATATTTGATTTTAAAAGGAAGAAGGGTAGTCACAATTTTTATAAAGGGAGGAGACCCGCTATTTTTTTAAAGTTTTCGTTCGATTTTTTTTGATTTTTTTGAAGAGAAAGGGGGACCTGATTTAAAACGTGAAAGGCCTGTATGTGATGGTGGCGTGTATGAATGGAGAAAGGCTGATTTGATTTTGACCTGATTTTTATAAATATATTTATTATTTAATTATAAAATAACTCGTTTTAGCCACTTAATATTTTAATCTCCTATTGAGCGTGTTGCTAGGTGTTTATAATGTTATACTCCTATTCCGAATGCAATGGAAAAGGTTTCGAGTCCTAATTCGATTGTATGGAGAAGATAGTTTTTAGACCCAATTATTATACTAAATTTTCGATATAAATTTCAGCGCGTTTATACCCTGTATGACCAAACGATAATTCCAAATGCTATGAAATTTGAAATCCGATAATAATACACTATTATGGATCCAACGGAACTGGTTTCGTCGAATTCCGAGACTGTACCTTGGATCGCTATTTTTAACTCGTCGATTTAATTGACGACTTTCAAATTTTTTGAAATCGCTTAAAAATCCAGTTTAAAAATCTTACTAACTCAATTGTAACTCCAATCCAAATATTTAAAACCATTTAAATATTTAAAATCGAACGACGAAAAAATCCGGGTCGTTACAGCCCAATTCAAATTAGGCACTATATCTTAGGGGCAACCTTTGGGCTCACATCACCTTTCAGGCCAGGCAGGTAATTAGGTAGGACAGTGTACTTGATTAACCAATTCCAATCCTAGACATCACCTTTCTAGACACCGTACTAAGTGCACAAGCTTAATTAGTTAGCCCTAACATGACTAATTTAGACCACATTTAGCTCTAGCATGACTAATTTAGACCGCATAAGTTATTGGGCTTTGATACCATTGAAGAAACTGGGCCACCCGTAGATGGAGGAAATTGGTGAATCAAAAATTTTAGCCATTTTGGATCTTTAATGGGCCTATGAAGTCTAAACATACTTAGAAATTTTCTAAGGTTTCTTTTAAATAAAATCTTTATTTTATTTAGTTTTAGAAATAAAGTTTAAAATTTAGTTTAATGTGTATGTAAATTAGAGTATATCAAATATACTCTTATATACATATTTGTGTGTAAGGTAACTTATTAAATTTATTTAGAGAAGGAAACTTTTCATTTCCTATCTCTTAAGTTATTGAAATAATGATGGGGTATAAATTTATTTAGAGAAGGAAACTTTTCATTTCCTTCTCTTAACTTATTTAATTAATGAAGGGCAAATTATTTATATGGAGAGATAAACCTTTCATTATCTCTCTTTAAATAAATTGATTAATTATATGAATGTCATTAATTAGCAACATATATATGGCATGAATGTGAGTATAAACAAATATATATATATATATATATATATATTATAGTGTAAATTCTGTAAGAGCAACATATGATAGGTGCTATTAATTGATGACAATGTTAGACATATAACTAGAAATAAATGGATAGTTAAACACATAAAGGAAATATGGGAAATAGATAAAGAATAACAAAGATGATTGATTTAATTTCCCATTTGGTAAACTTAATTAATGCAACATATAAATGATAATCAACTGGCATCATGGTATAAGGATATAAACAGTCAACAACAAAAGTATGTATGTATTATTAACTAAATGTGTGAGTGTATATATGTTTAAATATGTTTATATATGTATTGTTTAATGTATCCTCCAAATATAATAAATTAATACAGCCAGGTCAACTATTATCCATTCAAGATTTATTACCAAACATGTAGTGTTCTGATTTAGTAAATCAATTTGAAAATAGATCTTAATCAATAAATCCAAATGTAACCAATATGTATATGTTAATAATTTAATGTAGAATCAAACATATACATTTATTATTAAAAAAAGTTGTCCAAAGTATATTTTTTTATAATAATAATATTATGTTGATTCATGTTTATTTATACATAAATACAGTGTACATATATGTATGTGTGTGCATGTATACATACATATATATATATATATCTGTGTGTGTGTATTGTTAATGAATCCTTTAAAATTAATAAATCAACTCAACCAAATCAATTATAATCAATTTAAGATTTATTACCAAACATGTAGTAATCTAATTTAGTAAAATAGTATGATAACAGATCTTAATAAGCAAATCGAAATATAATTTATATGTATATATTAATAAAAAAATTTATTAAAACCTTTTAAAATATTTCAAAATTATTTTAACATACACATACATATATATATATATACATACGCATTTATGTATATGTATGAATCTCAGAGTAGAAAACAAAATTGGAATCAATGTAAACTATTATTAACAATTAAACAAAATAAAGTTAATTAGAATAACAAGTTAATTGCCAGATCTATATTTAGATCAAAATCAATAGGAATTAACATAGAAAATCATGAATATAAGTTATCAATTCCAAATGAAAACCAATTCTAATGATAAAAAGTTATACTACTTTAAGATCTATAATTATATGCTTACAAGGGACAACAAATGCATATATAAAATTTTCAAAATGAATTAACTACTAGATCTCTAATATCATGGAATAAATAAATAACTAATAGAATTTACCTTGTTTGATGTTCCCTATGATTCGTACCTTGAATGATAAATGCTTCTAGATCCGATTGAATCAACTCCAGAACCGCAACAATCTGAAACACCACTTTTGAATTTATTTTATTTGATTTGTTTTGATTTTGTTATAGGAACTTTTATGGCTTAGAAGCCATGAAATTTCAGCCAAGAAGGTATAAAAATGAAGATGGAGGCTAGGGTTTAGAAGGAGAGTGATTAAGAGAGGCCAGTGAAGGGAAGATAATATATTTATAGAGGGATCCTTCCTTAACCTCCTCCCTTCATTTTCTAAATCCAACCATTGGATTTTAAGCCACTTTTTTGTATGTCTTCTATGAATAAGGTTATATGGATCTCAAAATATTTCCAAACCCATTTAATAATTAATTTATTTAAATCCAATTTAAATATATTATCAATATCATATATCGATACGTACATATATAACTTATATATACGTACTTTATTAAATACTAATGGATTAAAACCAATCAAATAAATAAAAAAAAATTTATAACTAATATTTCATAAATATTAATTAATTTAATTAATTTATACCGGTTATCAATTAATTAAATCATGTGGTTTTCGAAGCATTCATCATTACGGTTGTGCGACTCAAAGTGTAAATTTAGTCAGCGATTAATATCGAACTATTCAAATATTAACGTTCACACGTCACTTAGCAGGTGGTGTGACATTTTGGCCGAATTTATCGCTGACACATCTTTTAGGTAAAATCTAATTTTACTTATTATAAGCGGTACCTAATAGTGATAATTGTTTACACCAATTCTCTTCATCAAAACTATATCACTTTGGATTCATGGAATTTGGTAATGGTCAAAATTCCAGTGTCATCTACATTCAACTTTATAGTCCAAACACAAAGTCCTTAGTTCAATAATAACAATTATTGTTAACCAAAATGCTCTGACCAGAGACTTTGACTTTGAGTTGACTTGAGTTGACCATGATACTAAC
Source organism: Allium fistulosum (assembly GCA_030737815.1). Classification (NCBI taxonomy): domain Eukaryota; kingdom Viridiplantae; phylum Streptophyta; class Magnoliopsida; order Asparagales; family Amaryllidaceae; genus Allium; species Allium fistulosum. The sequence continues at coordinate 161,894,701 of CM060905.1, forward strand.
CCCATATAACCGAGGAGACGAATTCTCTCTTAAATAGTGCTTTACTTCCAATACTTCCACTCGACCCAATAATAGTCACTCGAAGGAACACCATGCCGTGATTTGACTATAATCAAAGCAGAGCTTTCATATTGAAGATCCACAGTATTCTCAAGTTGAGAGAACCGTGTAAATTAGTCACTTCGATATTTTCTATTTGACCTTAGTTATATTAACCAACAGAAAATTATCGAGTGAATCGTTCCATAGTTATCCAATAACTATTAGTACGTAACCCCTAGGTCCCCCAGCAGTCATGAGTAATACATTGCTCGACATTTGGAGAGCGTTACATACTCTAGTCTCAACAGATATACTGATATCCAATTTCGATGCATCTCGACTAGTAACATTTAAAATGGTATATTTGTTTTATTGTGATAAATTACTCACGATTACAACACTTTGTAACACTATCACAAAATATACCATTTATGGATTTTCTATTAAATATACTTTTAATTAAACTAATTAATTAATATAACCACATTATATCAAGATATAATAGAAAGAAACACCTTTATTGTAAACAAGATTGTTCAATGAGTTAGATATATGTAACAAATTACATAATTTCCCCTAGGGCATACCCCTAGCTCTATCATGTAAAAGCTAATCGGATGCCAAGCCTAATTGGGTACGTATGGATGCAAAAGCTAACTAGAGGTCGTGCCTAATTGGGTATATATGGATGCAAAAACTAATCGAATACCAAGCCTAATTAGGTACGTATGGATGAAAAAGCTAACTGAATGCTAATCCTAATTGGGTGCATATGGAACCAATTTATACCCGAGATATATTATTTCACCGAGCGTACAATTGAATGCAAAAGCTAACCGGATGCTAAGCATAATCAAGTACGTATGGATGCAAAAGCAAACCAGATGCTAAGCCTAATCGGGTACGTATGGATGTGAAAGCTAATCGGAAGCCAAGCCTAATCGGGTACGTATGGATGCAAAAGCTAATCGGGTTCCAAGCCTAATTTGGTACACATGAAACCAATCTATACCCAAGATATGTTGTTTAACCGAGTGTACCATCGAATGTAAAATCTAATCGGATGCCAAGCCTAATCGGGTACCTATGGATGCAAAAATTAACTGAATGCCCAGCCTAATCGGTTACATATAATACCAGCCTATACCTGAGATATATTGTTTAACCGAGCGTTCCAGCGAATGCAAAAGGAAACCGGATGCCCGGTTTAATCGAGTGCGTATGAATGCAAATGTTAACAATATGCCAATCCTAATTAGGTATATATGGAATCAATCTATACTGGAGACATATTTTTTAATCGAGCGTACCATCGAATGTAAAAGATAACCAGATGCCAAGCCTAATCGAGTATGTATGGATAAAATCTAACTGGATGTTAAGCCTAATCGGGTATGTATGGATGCCAAGCCAAAATACTGACTGTTGCCCATAGTCACTTATTGCCTCGTCGCCCCATCACCTACATCATTGTCATAACCCCATTTTTTCCCCTTTGCTGTGACGCCCCACCTCTATACCCACGCTAACCAAGAACACTACGATGTAGTGCTGTCAATTAGCACGGAGAATAAGGCTGTGGAGGAGCGACCATCCATGTAACTTCTTTGTGCGAGCATCGATATGTCAAATAGAATAGAATGCATATCTTTTAAGGAGGAAATCCGACATACCGATACAAACACAAAGCTATCACACGGTGGCTATATAATCTTCGGAAACAAACATAGAAGTAATCATAACATAAATCAGTCACAGACATCCATATCACAAAGGCGGAAGAAGATATGAATAAATATATATAACACATGAAAGTGTACATCAGAGTAGCGGTCAGAAAGATCCACGATAATACAAAAGAATAGCAACATGTGCTATACAAAAGAATAAGTACACAACGTAGAGTCTATATCTCAAATGCGTACAATCAAAAACTACTAATCTAAGTAGTTAGCCAAAAGTCAGAATAATCCTGAAGGGAAGTCAAGCAGAAGCACCTGTAACATCTCGGTCTGACCCGAGTATTATTTATAAGAAAATAATAAACGGATCAGTCTAGCTATAAATATCAGATGATAAGGTATAGGATAAATAATATGGCATGAACATGTAACAACTATGACGGCATACTACTATAAGTATGTAAACGATAATCAACAAAAGATCAATCAATATCACAAGAATCTTCTCAAAGATAAAATAGGGTATCATACCCTAAACTTGTATTCATAACAAGTCAATAACACATAAATTCACCAATGCACAAAAGCTGATATCATATCAATGAAAATCATGAAAATTGGTGAAGCATAAATTCCAGAAATCATCACAAGAAATCCAGAAAAACACATAAAAAGGGGGAGGCCTAACACATGAATGGGAGCATGAAAACTCACCTACGCGTAAAACACATGACGAGAAGCTATCTCATGGAAGCTATCCATTAAATTTTCACACAGGAATGGCCCGAAGACCGTAGGGTGCTACCCTAAATATGTGATGGCAAAACATCACATAAACGGGGTATAGTCTCCCTCGCAGACAAAGAGACATCGCTCAATCGCTAGTCTAAATCACAAAAATGATCGTCATGATCATCAGGAAGTGTCAATCACACCAAGCTAGTAAATATATGAGTTTAGCTTCATGTCCCATAACCACTTGCTTAACTTAAATATTTACGAACAAACTGTAGATCTTCACTAGAAAATTGTCATAAAAAGGGTTCAATCGAACAAGTCCAAGAGCTAACCGACGAAGTGAACGCAAGCGTTTCATACCACTCATTTTACTAAGTCGTTTAAGTCGATTTCTCATTCGAGTGAAGTAAAGGCTTGTATATACTAGTAGATTGGAAATCGGTTTGAGAAAACGAACTTTTGATTTTAAAATAGTGATGAAATCGCTTTGATGAAAGAGTTTTGATATTTACTACTAGTATTGAAACCTTCATATATCTTTAAAGTGACAAGTCATAAAGCGATTGTTGAAACAATCTATCACAAAAATTCACATTCAAAAACGTGAGCAAAATCCAAGGAAATCAGCTTAAAATGCATCAAATTGGAAGTTCTGTTAAATGCTTTTCAGATAAGATTGCCTACGCAGAGTTGTACGGGGTTTGACCTAGTGGTTGCCAAGCGGCCTAGTGGTTGCCAAGCGGCCTACGACCTAAAGGAGATAAGGCCTAGCGACCTAAAAGGGTAGAGGGCCAGGCACACGACCTAGTGCAGAGGTCGAGCGACCTAAAAGAAGTAGGTCTAATGACCTAAAGAGTTCGCGACCTAAGGGATACGACCTAAGGGGTACGCGACCTAAGTGGTACGCGGCCTAAGGGGTACGCGACCTAAGATCTGCGACCTAAAGGCGAGCGACCTAAGAGGTCCAGCGACCTAACACCTCGCGACATAAAAACTCTCGACCTAGTGGCCAGCGACCTAAAGGAGTCAAGGACGAGCGACCTAATGGTACGCGACCTAAAGGCTTGCGACCTAAGACTCCGACCTAAGGACTATCGAACGACCTAATTGTCGAACAACCTAAAAGTAGATAGGTCAAACGACCTAAAAGAGGAAGCGACCTAAGAGGTTCAGCGACCTACGACCTAAGCTTTGAACGACCCAGGGAGTTAACTCGCGAACGACCTAACACTTAACTCGCGAACGACTTAGCGCAGGCAAACAGAAATACAAAGGCGGTGACTTTTCAATGCGCGCGACCTAAAGCCCTAACTCACGCACGACCTAGCGAAGGCCAGAACGACCTAAAGCCAGAAAATCACCAAAACACCAAAATTCGTAGTTTTTCGCCAATCCAATCCAAACCAAATGCAAACAAACATGCTAAAGTGATGAGGAATCATTCCCAACAGTCCAATGACGATTATAGGCAAGATGTGAGATCAAAAATCTCACCTTTTCCACGAAATTGATGAAGATGGGACTTGAGAGCAAAGCAAGAACACCAACAAGCTTGAATCAATGTTCTTCACGTGAATTTGAGGTTGAATCTCGGATTTGCAATAGAATTTAAGTTTGGAGTTTTAATTTCCACTTCCCACCACCATTTTTGATGAAGCTTGAATGTTATTTGATAAAGTGAGGAAGAGGGGGTGGGTTGGGGCTGAGTTAGAAGGGTGCAGTCCAACCAAAGTCAAAGGCGGGAAAAAGTGACGAAAACTTCACTATCTCCAAACATATCGAAGTTTACACTCAAAAAGATCGCAAACGTCATTTTGAACTCAATGAAGGTGGTGTCGAGTCCTAATTTGACCATATGCAAAAAGTAGCTTTTCGGACTAACATCCGACTAACGATAAAATATTTAAATAAAGTATTTAAATATAAATTCGATAACTATGCGGGCTGTTACATTCGCCTTCATCAACTAACCCAATTATCACTAAAACAACAAAAAACCATAGCCGCCACCAATTCTCACCATCACAACCCACCACCATATCATCGCATCAGACCAGAACTATAACTAGCACTAAACCATACTGTCGCAGCACACCATAAAATGTAAAAGCCAACCAAATAACCAATCTGATTGGGTTTATATATAAAAAAAAGCTATTTATATGTCAAACCTAATAGGGTATGTGTGGATATAAAATTAAATTATATGCCAAACATAATTGGGTACATAATAGGGTGTCAAACCTAACTATAGTTGAAGCACTTATTGTCATGGTTCAAAATCATCAATGAGCATCATAGTTTAGTACAGACCGAAGCCTTAGTCTGAAAATTTGAAGGTAAGACTCGAAGCAAACATATGTGTGAAAACTTGAAGTAACAATCAAATGACTAGAAGCAAGTACATCATTGACTCAAACCTAGTTTGCAAGTCCCCATCATCAAACCAATAACCCCTAAACATGCACCACTAACCTAAACTAGCTGCAAACCATCCCATCACTGATCCAATACTTCAACATAATTAAACCATGCTTCATCCTCGAACCATCATTTCATTGAACCAAGCTGTTAACCTAAATCTCATGAATCATTATCAACCCATGGATCATAGATTCCACACTTCATTGTTTCATGACCCTTCAAGCATCATTCTTCTACCAACTCAAACTCACCCTTCATTTGACTTGAAGCAGCTTTCACCTATCTCATATCTCAAATCATCTTCGATACAACCCTTCATCAAATTTCACTTCTTGTTTACACCAAAAATGGCATAAACACCCAAGTATTATATAAAAGCATCAATTCTAATAAAGTGAATCTTAGATTTACAATGAAGTTTATAGAGTGATTTTGAGATAGATGATAATAGTGAAGAAGAAGAAGGAGTTCAAGATCCAAAAGTTAGAAAGCTGGAGAAGAAATCTTCCTCCTTTGGTTGCAAGTATTCTAGTATTTATAGAGAAATAGTTGTACAGGTCCAGAAGTCTGCTTTCACTAAACTCCAAAAGATAGTCCAGTACTGCATAAGAGAGCTTGGAGGCACATGAGTTAAAATGATAACTCAATACTGACTCAAGCAAGTTAACTCAGTACCAAGTTAAGGATATCGATGTATGTTGAAGATTTTCACTTTCTTTGGCCTTTTATCTCCCACTTTAGTTGTTTTTAGCTCTTTTCCTTCATCTTTGAGTTGATTCTTGTGATCTTTTCGATAACTTCATCCTTAGCTTTCTTCTCATCAATATTTAGAATTGCTCATCCAAATCATGGAAAAACCACTTGACTGCAAGTTGTTGTAATTATATAAGAGATGTATGATGTTTAAGAAGCAAAAAATGGAAGGAGGTTAACTCGGTACAGACCTATATAACTCAGCACCAAGTTATATCCTTATTAATTTTAATTTTAATAAAAATGATATTCCATAACATAAAAAAGAGACAAACTTGTTTGTACTACCAAAATTTGCTATAATTTAAAGATTAAACAACTATAATTTAAAATTATATTCTAAATAAACAAATAATGATGTAGGACAATCAAAGTAGACAAATTAGAAGAATGAAAATTTAATTTTTTTGAAAAATTGAACCTATCCATAACAAACAAGGAAAGATAACCAAATATGATCTAATCTACAAAACAGAAATTAACTTAACTTATATAAGATGATCTAATCAGTTTAATAAGCTAATAAAACATGGCCTAATATAATTAAAAAAGGTCCAGTTGCAAAAAAAGCCCGCTACAAATATCAAAGCAAAAGGTGAGATTCTCTATCATTACTCGTGGACAGAAAACGTAGCATCACATCAGAATTACTTTACACTTTATCAAATCCAAAAAAATTTACACGAAACATTTAGGTTTTTTTCTAGAAATTTCCCAAATATGCAACGATGATATCTCCATCGCTCACTTGCGAATACTCAGTTCCTAAATCATGACTAACAGTACGTTATCTATCATTCAGTTTCATCTAAAGCTATGGTAACTTGCGAATTCAAAGAAGGAAGAAGGAAGAAGTGTGAAAACAAGTGAAGAAGAGGTGGATCGGTTTGTCAACAACACATTCAACAATAGATAATGGAATGCTTAAAAACAATTTACAGTTTTATTTTTATGTTGTACCAATTGATGTCATTAAGGACGTTTAGTGTTGGCTTGATGTCATTAAGGATGCATAGTCTTTTTATATGATTGTTAATAAAACTTTTTGCAAGTTCTCTGGGGTTGGAATGTGCATACATTAGATGAATATTATTAGCAACCGTTGGAACAATGCAATTACTTCACTTATGTGCACTAATAATTCAATTGTAGTAACTATATGCAATCAAATACGCAAAAGAGGTACATTGTATACTGACTATATGCCATCTCATCATGATAAATACTTAAATATTAGCTATATATCAGTTGAAAAACAACATGCTACTAAAAATGTATAATTTTGGATCATGCAACTTAACTTGCACCACGAGTTCATCATTGTTCAATTCGTTGCTACAATTAGGAAGGTGAAAAGAAAGGTATATGTGAGACTAAGGGGTGATTTGTCCCTAATACACGAGTTATCATCTTAGCAATTGCAAAACATAGATTTAATTAAAGTTTTTTTCAACTCAAGCCAACAGGCCTTGAGCTCTAGGTTCACTCAAACACCATTTTTTTGGTTGTAAGGTGTTACCATTTTAAGTGTGCTTATGACACATTGCATTGACACCAAGTACTATTCATACAACTATGTCCATCATACAACTTCTAAACTTACATGCCAACTATTTGATGAAAATTTTCAAACTGTTTGATGAAATTTCTCAGACTGTTTCAATCAGGTGACCTAACATCCCTAATATCCAATAGAGCATAAAACCCTAAATGTGATCATAATGGTAATTTTTAAAAGGGTTTGGATCCATATTTAGTGGAAGAATACTTTATAATTCCAATTTTCAAGTGGATATATATGTGTGTGTGTGTGTGTGTATTCACTAGAGGACATGCTTTGCTTGTAAAATACAGTTTGGTTTCGATGTAGTCGAGTTTGAACTTGGCCTACATATATCAAAGAATTTTTAATAAGTTTTAATAAATTAATGAAATTTTATCATCACTTTAGAAGTTTAAAAGTATGTAAAACCAAGTGTTCTTTAAAAGTATGTTGATTATTCATATACACTTATCATCTTACAAGATTTAAATGCACTACATTATACAATAATACTACATCAAGTAGTGGTAGTTGCATTTCATTTATGAAACAATATTAGTATAAATTTTAACTTCTTTTCAAAATCACTAAGTGGTTCGATACGGTTTAATATGACCAGTTCAAACATTCAAACTACAATTGAATATTGTATTATATTAAACTGATCCGATTTCTAATACCATTTTTTAATTAGATCAATTTATGCGCACCCCTCCATTCATTATTTATTTCTAGGTCTCTAACAAGGACTAGCAATTTTGCATTTTTTTCTCTTTTTTGCGCCCTTAAGAAAAAACCGTATCAGTAAATAAACCAGTTTCAGTAAATAACATTGATTATAAAAAGATTAAACACCATAATATGCACACACTGCAACAAAAACTATTATTTATTGCAGCAAAAGATAGCCGCTTACTAGTACTTGCTGTAATTTTATTCAGCCGCGTATTACTGTCGCAAGCTACAACGATTGCATTTTAACCATCAAAAGTTTGGCGGTTAATTTTCATGCTCCCGCTTTTGTTTCTTAATTTCATTTCTTCCCCCTTTACTCTCTCCCGTGACATAGCAGCCTATTTCTTCTTCCTCAAATCCCGTAATCTCCAGAAAAACCTAAATTAACAAACGAAGCATTCAAATTATAGACGAAGGAAAAAGGTGAGCTATTTATCATGTCAATTTTTTATATAGTCAAATATATTGGAAGCAGCTATTTTCGTTGACAAATTATGTTCGAGTACTGACTTTATGTGCTTATTTAACAACTATTTGTGCAAATTATGGTTTTATGCTATCAAATTATCAGTGTTGCGTGAGTATATAATTGTTTGTTCAAGAGTTTTGAGCATGGATAATTTGATATCGACTGTCAATAGAAGTTCCAGTACTGACTATCAATGTGTTTGACTGTATGAATGTTTATTGTGCCGCTCTATGTAGTTTTGTTGGTTTTGTTTCTGTATATCTGAAGTTCATCGGACTTATCTGTTACTGTTTTTAATTTTGTAGCCAGAGAATTCAGTTTGAAAGCACTGTTCGATATATCCGGTCTCTTATGTGCTGCCTCTATAATGTTATGTCAGATAAATGAAACTAGCAACCTAGGCATGAAACAAAATTAGGTGATAATGGGTAAAACAGCAGACTACAAACCTCGGTTATGATTTTGTAAACTTGTAAACAGTTCTGTATTATAAGTACCTGAAATACAGTGTTTCAAATTATAAACTCAGTATTATATGTTACGTAGAATTACACAGAAGATGATCAAGTATGAGAGTTTCCCATTGTATCTTAACTTAAAGAATAATCAACTAAGATTGAACTCAAACATCACAAAATAGATTACAGCTATTAGTTACATAACAATTAAAGGGAAACGTAAACAACTGTTCCTAGGATGAACTTCGAAATTTATCCGAGAACAAACATCATAAAGCGTGCAACACAGAAAGAAGTAATCAATGAATATAAACAGTTTAGAAAGGTCAGGCCAAAGACAAGAGAATAGAAGGATTTATTGGTGTTCCACTATTTCTCTTTAGAGCATTTTTGTTTGTAAACAGAATTCAAATTTGTAGAGTATAAGGAAAATAACGATAACAAATACCTGGATATTTTCACAGTTAATTTTGCGGACTTCTTTTCTTCAATAGGTTTCCAAATTTCTTAAGCAAAGGCTTCTTCTTTTTTTTGCTCCAATAGAAGTTCGAGTACAATATGAAATGTTATCCTACTTGCATAATTTAAATATATAATTGATTAATATGGGAGTATGGGAATAAACAAGAGCAAATATCTTAAGTAATATTGAGATTTATATATTCCATTTTCATGGATTTAAGTCTGCATACGATGAATTTGAGTGTGGAACTAGTGGTCACCTTGCAAAAGAGGTTAAATCTTGGCAACTTGCTTTTTCTCCACTTAAATGTTGAACATAAATAAACTAAAAATATGCGGCCCTGTAATCGGATATTTGCACTTTCATATGAACTAGATAGATGCAGATAGTTGCACATTCATATGAACTATAATTCATATGTATTATTGATAGATATTATAATGTATAGTGCTATGCTTTTTATTATATAACGATTATTCTGCTTTCATACACCTGCATTCTAAAGCTTTCATCTTTTTGCTATTTTGAATGATGGGGCTGTGTGCAATTGTAGTAAAACCAAAAGTAAACTAGCATTATTTGTAATAGAATCCTTAAAAATCTGGGTGTATGGTCATTAACCTGAGTCAAAATAACTATCTTGTTGAATTATAAGCGGGTTGAATATCCGCTATAAATTGAATAACAAATTTTATGTACATGCCTAAGAAAAAAGCTTATTAGTATCACAATTGTTTTGATGGCAATTTTATATATTTGCATTATTTCGCTGCATGAGTTCAGAGTGATCGGTATGGTTTTAATTGCTGTCCCTCTGTAAATTTGCTTCAGCCTGTATTCTATTATAACAGACACCACAAGAAAATTCAGCAGTGGATTTCAAAGATTGGCAAAGTGCACTTGGAACACTTTCAGGTTATTACCTGAATCTCTATGTTGAATAGTCAATAAAAAATCCTCTTAGTTTTTGTACATTTTATTATCATTTACTTTATCAAATCTCATTATTTATGAACAAATGCATTTTCCGGATGGCTATATACGGAAAATTATTTATACATGTGGTTAATGGTTGGTGAGAAGATTGGTATAAAGTATAAACATTAAACTATTATGATGAGTAAAATGCAGTCTTTGAATACTGCCTGAATTACTCTTCCCAACAGCAACATCAAATCCTCTTAGTAAGTATATTTATACATTAACTCTTCCCATCCTAATAAGCTAATATCTATAAGACACCCAATTCATATATGCTTTATATATGAATATGAAATTAATATGCATAATGTTCGAGCATTGCTTCTATCAAATATAAGAATGTCAAATGTGGCTGCATGGGTAACCATGATATAACAGCTTATACAAGTCTTGCTGCATAATTCTATGATTTCGTGAAGCAGATATTGGTGTTGTTGTACTGTTGCACATTTCAAAGTATTGGATTAATGTTACAAAGATGAAAAAACCTTGATTTCATTTTAAACCACACATTTTCAGCCAAATCTAGTTCCCCGCTTATTATTGTTGTCTCGTCGTGAGCGAGCTCCACACCCTTACCTTCCTAAAATTTAAAAATGACTTATGAATTTAGATCAGTGAACGTTGCAACTATTTTCGAAGGTAATTATTACGAATTTGAACTTGATAGTCTACTTTCATTTACTCCTTTATATCACTTCATTTGAACCCAATGGTGATTATTAGGAATTTTAAAAGCTCGATATCATCCATAATAAAATCATATTCGCAATTAGTTGTATTCTATACAGAACATGTATCTATTACTTTAAGCATTCTGCTCTAATAAGAATCTGTAATTTAGTTATACACAAATATTGGAATACAACAATAACCAGTACTCTTTTGTTTATTTTGTTTGAGATGTGTAATATCGGTAGGGAATGAATGCAATATTTCATCTTATTTTGTGATTTTATTTCCATTGTTATTTCCGATGAGTATTAAATTATCATGTTTTTTTAAAAAATTTGCTTGTCACAATATTGTATTTATGGCGATGGAAAAAGATTGGGTGCATTTACACAAGTAAGAGTACAATTTAAGCTTAAAATTTAACTTGGAAATTAAAATAATGATTTTTTTGTCGTTTATTTTTGTACCGTAGAACCAGTAGGGAGTACGAGCAAGGAGCAAGGAATTTTGTCCATGCAGCAAAGAGAAATCTAGGGAATATGGAAAAAAATTTGTGCCCTTGCTTAGATTGTCGGAATCTTACTCACCACTATGATGACATTATTATTGAACATCTGATTATAAGAGGAACGGATCCTTTATACAAGTGCAGTAAGTGGTATAGTCACAGTGAGCAAGTAAATGTAGCTAAAAAAGTGAAGTTGGATGACACATACGAATTACTTCAAGCCATTCACTTTGAAGATGAAGAGTTTGTCAACCATACTTTTTTCTCCGATGATAAAAATAGTGATGATGCACAAAAGCGAACGAATGATTTTCATAAAAAATTGGAAGATGCAGAAACTCCACTGTACCCCAACTGCGTAGATGAAACAAAATTATCTACTATCACTGCATTGTATAATCTTAAATGTGAAACTGGATTATCTGATAATGGTTTTGATAAGCTTCTAAGTGTGCAACAAATGTTATTACCCAAAAATAATGTCCTTCCAAAGACATTATATGAACTGAAAAAGTTTCTCAAAGTATTTGACATGGGATTTGAGAAGATTCTCGCCTGCAAGAATGATTGTTGTCTTTTCAGGAAGGAGTACAAAGATTTGAATAGATGTCCAAAATGTGGTTCTTCGAGATGGAAGATAAACGAGCGGACGAATGAGATAATGCAAGGTATTCCGGCCAAAGTTTTGAGATATTTTCCAATTATTCCAAGATTCAGAAGAATGTTTAGATCCCAATGGATGGCAGAAGATCTAAGGTGGCATTTTAGTAATAAAAGCAATGATGATAAAATTCGTCACCCTGTGGATTCTTTGACATGGAGCATGGTGGATGATAAATGGAAATCATTTTCAAGTGATCCGCGTAACCTTCGACTTGGTCTTGCTACCGATGGTTTCAACCCATTTGACATTAAGAGTTCCAAGTATAGTTGCTGGCCAGTGATGCTTGTGACATACAATCTCTCGCCTATATTGTGTATGAAAAAGGAGAATATTATGTTAACATTATTGACCCCTGGTCCAAAGCAACCTGGGAATGATATTGATATATATATTTAGCTCCTTTGGTAGAAGATTTGCAGCATTTATGGAGTAACGGGGTGGAGATTTATGATGCATTTAGCAAGACACTTTTTAACTTAAAAGCAATTTTGTTATGGACTACAAACGACTTTCCAGCCTACGAAAATCTAGCTGGATGTTGTGTAAAAGGCAAAAAAGGTTGTCCATTGTGCGGTGTTAATACTCATCATCGGTGGCTAAATTATAGCCGGAAAAATGTCTATACGGGACACAGAAGATTCTTACCTCTATCAGATCCATTAAGAAAACAAAAGGCTTGGTTTGATAACACCGTGGAGAAAGGTAACAAACCCAAAATTCTTACAGGAAGAGATATTTCTGTTATTTTGAAAGATTTTGGAAAAATTTAAAATGAAGAAATACAAAAGGAGAAGAAAAGAAAGTGTACTGTCTACAAAGATGATAAAAACGATCCTACAAAAATAGAACTATCAAGGTGGAAAAAGATCAATTTTCTTTGAATTACCATATTGGGAGGTTAGTGTTCAAAATTTATTTTATTTATAATAATCTAACTATAAAACTATATATGTTAAATTGTTGTATTAATGATGTTTATAGGAACTTCCGCTCCGCCACAATTTAGATGTGATGCATGTTGAGAAAAACATTGGCGAAAGTTTACTCAGCACAATGTTGCATGATAGCAAATGAAACGATGGTATTAATTCTAGAAAGGATTTAGAAGATTGGGGAATTCGACATGCTTTATATGCACAACCTCATGGGAAGAAAACTTATCTTCCACCGGCTCCGTATACTTTGTCTAGATCTGAAAAAAAACTTTTTTGCAAAAGATTGTATGACTTTAAGGGACCTGATGGTTACTGTTCAAATTTCAAAAGATGTGTGTCGTTGGAGGATTGCAAAGTTAGTGGATTTAAGTCGCATGATTATCATGTTTTAATGCAACAAATGCTATCGGTTGCAATGAGAGGATTGCTCCCAAAAAAACCAAGGAAAGCAATAATTCGTTTGTGTACATTTTTTAATAAAATATGTCGGTTTGTTCTTGATAGAGAGAAGTTGCAACAAATGGATGATGAGATTGTTATAATTTTATGCGATCTTGAAAGATATTTTCCACCTTCATTTTTCGACATAATGATACATCTAACAATTCATTTTAGTAAAGAAGCTCGATTATGTGGACCAGTTCATTTTCGCTGGATGTACCACTTCGAAAGGTATATGAAAACACTTAAAGACTATGTAAGGAACTATGCACAACCCAAAGGATGCATTGTAGAAAACTATCTCACAGAGGAATCTATGAGATTCTTTTGTGATTTTCTACAGAAATCATCAGAATTAGGGGAGAAAGAAGGTAGAAATGAAGATAATAACCACTGTTGGCAAAAAATCAGGTATGAACTAACCACTGTTGTTTGTAACAAAGCAGCATCATCAGTACCTACACTTAACTCAAACAACTACACAATATCACATATAAGTTGATAACCACTTCAGAAATAAAGATAATACGCAAGCTCTCCTAACCAAGCGGCAGTTTCTAAACAGAAATAATCTGGATGTATAAATTATTTATTTCTAGAAACTGAGTCATTAATGTACACACCAGTTTGACTAAGCACATTTTAGAGTTTCTGAATATAGTTGCATCTCTTACGATTAAATTTAAGCTTTGGAACATAACAGTAATCCCCTATATTGATAAGCATTGGCTTTTCTAAATATCCAGTTTTATCATTTACTGTTTTGTTATAGCACATGGATAGATGTTGGGCGTTCTCAATTTATTTGGACCATAACCATAGTACATAAATGAAGACATAAATGAGTAATACATAGATTCATATTTTTCATTATTACAGGTATACAGTATTCAGTGACTATAATGAGTTGCTCTTCAAATTACTATTTTCTAAAATATTCATTAGTTCATTTGTTTACATTCACATTGTCACTTATGTAGAAAAAAGAAAATATGTCCCTGCTCTAATTAGCTAGCTAATGGTTAAAAATATTGTGAACCTAATATGCCTGATATCATATTGTGCTGCCAAAAGTAACTAATTTCAAAACAAAAACAAGACGACAACAAATAATTATCTTTTTCCTTTACATTATGGATACATTTTGTATGTCCAAACAAAATATACTTAATTTCCTTTATTATGACTCCTTTATACATATTTGTACATAATTATAGATTTACTGCTTTATAAGGGAAATGATGAAAATTATGTACATGGTATATTTGGGTTTGAAGAAGTAGGGGTTGTATGCAAAAATTTCTATTAGAGTTGTAGTTGGAAAATTTCTCATCCCTAAGATAACTGGGTCACTGGAATTGGTAGATCATGTTGATCATCAATAATGATACTTTTTCTGAAGTACCATTATATTTTCATACCTATTGCAACAATAAGTGAGTGAAATTTATCATATCAGATCACTGCAGTGAAAATGCAACTTATATGTGAGATTATTTATTTCCGTTTAGGGTAAATTCGCTATTGAAAAGAATTATGATATTTTTTCTAAGTTGATGACAAGTGTAAGGGTTGATATGTGTTTTTCTGAGATAAGATGAAGGCATTACGACATCCAAGATTTCATGAGAAGATTTAGCAAGTTATATGTTTAACATGGCTGAGTTTATATTGCAGTAGTTGAGTTTGAATATTCTCCATAGTTGACCATAAATGTGTTGGCATCTTATCATAAATTCTGTAGAATATATATGTATTCAATTAAATCAAATTTAATGTAGGGGATTACTGGTTATCAATATAAACAGCAGCTGGTCCCTTTTTTTTGCATGAAATATAAGTTCATACACTATTTTCTTCAAGAAATTGCCAGGGGTTGTGAAAATACAATGATTTGCAATTCGTCACTAAAGTTGTTTTTGATTTTTTGTTTGACACAGAAAAGAAAGCTGGGATGAAGCTAATGTTCATCAAGTGGTAAAATTTATTTATAGTACTAGTGTGATATCATTATATTTAACATTTAATTTCACTGTTAATGTAATTTTCTTTTGATTAATTATAGAACAAAGATGGTAAACAATATGACAAACTAGATTTATTGGATTGGAGTGAGACGGACGAAATTGTTGTGGAAGGAAGAGTTGTGCCAAGTGACACAAAGGAGCTTGTCCAACAAATCCCTTTAGGGTCTGATGCTAGGAAAATCATAATAGACACCGTAAGGAAACCGGATGCTTTCTTGTGGAGACCTTCACTTTATTCGACACGCATTGGAGATGTTGAAGGTGAGATAGTAGTGTGGCCAGCTACTAGAGTTGTTTTGCGCAATTTCGATAACTTTGATAAAGAAGATAATGGGGTATTCTTTCATCTTTATACTAATTAATTTTTTAATTTCAATGTACAAATATAATAATATGTACCTTTTTATTAGAGTAAAAGTAATAGCATAGATCATAAATGCAAATTAATCGATTGGAGTGGGAGTGAAGAATTAGTCGCCGAAGGACGACTACATTCGAGTGATCCAAAAGAACTTGTCAATGATGTCCCTCTTGGTCCGACAGCCATTGCAGTTTGGATAGATAATCCAAAAATTGAAGTTGCTTTTCTATGGAGGCCCACTAAAGGATTGACACGAGTTGGAGAAGCCATTGGAATCAAAGTTGCATGGTCAGAATCAAAAGTAGTTATCGAAACAGTTAACACCGCATCATAAATAATCATACGAGTAATGTTGGAGTTGTCGAGAAGGTAGGTATCAAACTTATTTATATTTTATTCAATCATTTTTTCATCGTATAAATTATTGAAGCACATAATAAAATAAACTCTTTGTTTAATTGATGGAGTACAAATTCTATGGAAAACAGTAAATGCAAGCTGATCGATTGGTCGGAAAAGAGAGAAATAGTTGCGTTAGGCTGCGTGTCTTCAACCGATCCAACTTCAATGGTTCATTGTGTTCCTTTAGGGAAAAATGCAATCAAGGTTTGGGTAGATATTGTAAAAATTCCAAAAGCATGTCTATGGAGAACAACGTCCGATTTAGAAGTCATTGAAGATTCTCTTAGTACCATGATAGCTTGGCCTGCTGCGAACGTTATAATGGAATCAACTTCTAGTAAGTATAATTCAAACTTTGTTTAGATATGAGACTTTTTCTATTTAATTGAATACCGTCTTAAATTCGTATATATTCATCACCGTAGTTAAATTAGTTTCAGAACTGAAATGGAAATATCACAAAATTAAAAAATTATAGCATGAAGTTTTAACTTCTTTTAAACTATAAATTTGAGCTTTAGCTTCAGACAACAATTCTTTTCTTGCAGTAATTCCGTTTCAGCTATAATTCGCTGCATGTTATAGTAAATAATAACAATTAAAGAGAATAAACGTTGTACATGAAATTATATAATAACAAACTGTTAGTTCAATATATATTCACTTGCAATGGTTTTCTACTATAATGTATATATGTTATCCCGCCTTTTGGCAAGGCCGTGACACCAAGAAACTGACTAGAAATCAATGACAATCCGTCCCGAAAATTAGTTACATCACAAGAACACGGTGGATGTCAATGAATTTTGTCTAAGTCCGGATCGGGCTGCAATTGATAAGACACGTCAAGCGAAGCCGTGAAAGCCAAAATTCCGAATCTCAAGACAATCCGAGTTCGTATGCTCGAGTTATCGCTAATGAAAAGTGGAGGAAGCAGCCTTAGGCTCGAATCCATCTGAAGTAGCCTTAGGTTCGAATCCATTGAGGAATAACCCTGCCTCGAATCCATCAAAGGAAAGGCCTTCGAATCCATCATCACATACCTTGGCTCGAATCCATCTGAAGTAGCCGTAGGTTCACAATCCTCGACAAGCGTTCGTTCGAATCAAGTCAAGTTGAAGCCACTTCGAATCCATGATGCTACTTCACTTCGTATCCCTCAGCTTGAAAAGTTTTGAATCCATCAGGGCGAATTACTTCGAATCCATGAAGTCGAATTGCTTTGCATCTGTCCGGTGACTTAGCTTCAAAACCATCCTACTAAGATGACTTCGGATCAATGGGCTATAGTGTAACACGATCGATACAAACAAGCTCACGTTCGAATCCATGAGCGAATGAAGATCTTCGAATCCATTAGGCCAGGTCAGCTAGAATCACGAATTCGACCCAGTCAACTCGGAGTGAAAGGCGGATCGATACGAAGAAAACACGCCACGTCAACAATGCCACGCGCGAAGTCATCGATTCGACCCTATCGATTCGAAGGGATCGATTCGAACCAGGCTGGTACACCGGAAATGCAACCTTGGATCGATCATATCTCGAGATCTACAAGTCCAAATGCTATGAAATTTTCACAGTAGCTTACTGGCAACCTAAGGAATGTTCATGCAAAATTTCATCTCAATCAGAGCAAATCTTGATCGATTCGAAGTTGAGTTCGAATCGATCTCGAAGTGGGCCCGGATTTCCTGAAAGCGGGCATGTGGGCCCCCTCACGTGCCAGAACTGGTCTCCCTTCAATTTAGGCAAAATATCAGCCTCCTACACTTATAAATAGAGCCCCTGGTCATTCAGAAAGAAGGTCGGACAATTCTAAGAGCTAAAGAGCGCCCAGACTTTACTAGATTTACTCAGAATCACCACTGCTTCCTTAGATTTAGATTATAATCATAAAATCAGTTGTATTACATCAGAAGAAATTGTAATCATCAAGTGAACATCAATAAAATCATCAACTTCAGAGTGGACGTAGGCAAGATCGCCGAACCACTATAAATCTCGTGTTTCTGTTCATTATTTCTGAATTGTGATACTCTGTTTGCTTAGATTTGAGATTTGTGTGTGAATATTGTTGATTTATATTCATACACTGGTGCTTTCACAACATTTGGGGTTTGTGACCAATTTTGGCGCAAACACTTTGGTGCTTTCACTGAGAATTGAACTAGCACCCGCTACACAAAATTTGAAGTTTAGATCTGAAAGCTTGGAGATTTGAAAGACAATGACCCGACAAACAAGTAGAAGGCAGAGACCAGAGCGAAGTCAACACGAAGGGAGTCAAGAGGCTTCCTCAAGAGCAAACCAAGCATCGATCTTCGTCACCAGGGATGAGATTGAGACAATGATGAAGAGACAGAAGGAAATGATCCAGAATTTGCTTCAACAGATTGGACAACTTGGAGCGCAAAATCAAGGAGCAACCAGAGTCCAAAACGGAGCAGGACCATCTGGCGCAGCACCGGAGCTGGGGGGCACACACTTAGAGCATGTTGATCCGAACCCGGGAAGAGAGACAAGGACATCCGAGCAACCTGACAGCAATAGAGGGATGAACGCTCAGCCAGGGGGGCAGACACCCGAAAGCTCACACGGACTCGGGGGGCAGATCGAAGATAGTGAACGAGGACTACAGCTTGGAGACAACGATAGATTGGCAGAGATGGTCAGGCGAGCCATGAGAGGCGGATTAGTAAACAGAGATCTTGAAGACATGAACAGGAGTCCCTTTTCTCCTGCGATTAGGTTGGCTAGGAACCCACCAGAATTCAAACTGCCGACAGTGGAAAGGTATGATGGGAGGACAGATCCTGCGGTCCATCTAACAAGATATATAAGGCACATGGAAGTGCTGGGGGCATCATAGGAAGTCATGGCCCGATGCTTTCCATTGTATTTGACAAACATAGCAGCTTTATGGTTCAGACAGCTAGAGAGCGGCTCCATTGGGACATGGACCGATTTGATTGAGAAATTTATGAGGCAATTCAGGGTTCACATTTCAAGACCCAAGAATGTGATGAGTTTGGCAACGCTAAAGCAGAAAGCTGGGGAATCTTTGAGAAATTTCCTGACGCGATTCAATGCGGCAGCGACATCGGTGGATCGGCCAGATCCATCCATGGTTATGATGGCAGCTATGTCCGGAGTAGCTGACGGCACAGAATTCAAAAATTCACTAACTAAGGATCCGCCTATGGACCTAGGAGAATTCTATCACGAGGCAGAAAAGTTTTTACGATTGGAAGACGCTAATGCTGAAAGAGAAGAAGGAGAGGGAAT
The DNA here is from genome assembly GCA_030737815.1 of Allium fistulosum. Taxonomy (NCBI): domain Eukaryota; kingdom Viridiplantae; phylum Streptophyta; class Magnoliopsida; order Asparagales; family Amaryllidaceae; genus Allium; species Allium fistulosum. Next base: position 161,914,290 of record CM060905.1, read on the forward strand.
AGAAGTTTATGCAATTAAAGACAAAAAGCCTCTCGAAAAGGACTCAGGCAAGGATAAAGGAAAACGAAAGGCTGAGGATAGTGGTGACGGGCCAAAGCGACTGCGGAGAGAGCCACGATTCACCACCTACTCAGAGCTGAATGAGAATTTTGAGCGAATCTACCGCGATACACTAGAGCAAGTTCCCAACCGTAGGCCAATACGAAGGGACCCCACTGTTGACGAGAGGAAATCAGACAGATATTGCTTGTTCCATGAACTGAACGGTCATAACACTAACGACTGTAGACATCTGAAGGATGAGGTGGAAGGGCACATCAGGAACGGTATGCTACTTCAGTATGTGAGAAGGCGAGCTCCAGCAGTGGAGCCAGAGCGACCACCGTCTACATCAGCTAGAAGTGACCCTGAGCCGGGACACCGTATGGTTATCAATTAATTGAAATAACGATGAAAAGTCGTAAACCTCTCACCAACACGGGTAAGTCATTTACACATGTGCGAGATCACGAGCGGTCCATAGGCATGCTCTGAATGACTATTAACCCTATCGTTATGGGAGTTTACACTTTGTCATCCTTGCTTTGCTTTTGTTTCATCTTGATTTGAACATTTGAACTTGATTTTGTTTAACATTTCTGCTAAAAACTTATTCTCAATGAAAAAAATCTACTTGTGATTTCATAACGGCTAAACCACTTACACATGTACGAGATCGCGAACGGTCCCTAGGCATGCTCTTAGATGGCGATAAACCATTGCAACAAACAATCCGGGAATTCACCCGAACGTGAAACCTGGTATCAATGATGCTAAGTCCCCCCCGGGCACATACATTTCGCCCCGAACGGCACCCGACCTCGAACGGTCACAATCTGCCTCGTACGGCACCCAACCTCGAACGGTCATCATTTGCCTCGAACGGCACCCGACCACGAACGGTCATCATTCGCCTCGAACGGCACTCGACCACGAACGGTCACAACTCGCCTCGAACGGCACCCCTCACCTCAAATGGCTAGATCGCGAACGATCGTCATTTGAGGTCTTACAAAAAAAGCTAGATTGCGAACGGTCGCATACCACCTCAAATGGGTAGATCGCGAACGATCGTCATTTGAGGTCATATAAAACTGTCAAACTCTTCGCAGGTTGTACCACAGGTCATCAACAGGATATGAACATCCAACTTATGGAACTATAAAACACACCTTCCTATCGCAAGGCATGTTTTGGGGGGCAAATGTTATACTGCCTTTTGGCAAGGCCGTGACACCAAGAAACTGACTAGAAATCAATGACAATCCATCCCGAAAATTAGTTACATCACAAGAACACGGTGGATGTCAATGAATTTTGTCCAAGTCTGGATCGGGCTGCAATTGATAAGACACGTCAAGCGAAGCCGTGAAAGCCAAAATTCTGAATCTCAAGACAATCCGAGTTCGTATGCTCGAGTTATCGCTAATGAAAAGTGGAGGAAGCAGCCTTAGGCTCGAATCCATCTGAAGTAGCCTTAGGTTCGAATCCATTGAGGCATAACCCTGCCTCGAAACCATCAAAGGAAAGGCCTTCGAATCCATCATCACATACCTTGGCTCGAATCCATCTGAAGTAGCCGTAGGTTCACAATCCTCGACAAGCGTTCGTTCGAATCAAGTCAAGTTGAAGCCACTTCGAATCCATGATGCTACTTCACTTCGTATCCCTCAACTTGAAAAGTTTTGAATCCATCAGGGCGAAGTACTTCGAATCCATGAAGTCGAATTGCTTCGCATCTGTCCGGTGACTTAGGTTCGAACCCATCCTACTAAGATGACTTCGGATCGATGGGCTATAGTGTAACACGATCGATACAAACAAGCTCACGTTCGAATCCATGAGCGAATGAAGATCTTCGAATCCATTAGGCCAGGTCAGCTAGAATCATGGATTCGACCCAGTCAACTCGGAGTGAAAGGCGGATCAATATGAAGAAAACACGCCACGTCAACAATGCCACACGTGAAGTCATCGATTCGACCCTATCGATTTGAAGGGATCGATTCGAACCAGGCTGGTACACCGGAAATGCAACCTTGAATCGATCATATCTCGAGATCTACAAGTCCAAATGCTATGAAATTTTCACAGTAGCTTACTGGAATCCTAAGGAATGTTCATGCCAAATTTCATCTCAATCAGAGCAAATCTTGATCGATTCGAAGTTGAGTTCGAATCGATCCCAAAGTGGGCCCGGATTTCCTGAAAGCGGGCATGTGGGCCCCCTCACGTGCCAGAACTGGTCTCCCTTCAATTTAGGCGAAATATCAGCCTTCTACACTTATAAATAGAGCCCCTGGTCATTCAGAAAGGAGGTCGGACAATTCTAAGAGCTAAAGAGCGCCCAGACTTTACTAGATTTACTCAGAATCACCACTACTTCCTTAGATTCAGATTATAATCATAAAATCAGTTGTATTACATCAGAAGAAATTGTAATCATCAAGTGAACATCAATAAAATCATCAACTTCAGAGTGGACGTAGGCAAGATCGCCGAACCACTATAAATCTCGTGTTTCTATTCATTATTTCTGAATTGTGATACTCTGTTTGCTTAGATTTGAGATTTGTGTGTGAATATTGTTGATTTATATTCATACACTGGTGCTTTCACAACATTTGGGGTTTGTGACCAATTTTGGCGCAAACAATATATAACTTGTTATTTCAGTTTTCTTTGAATAAACTGTTTTATGTTTAAAGTAGTATATATGTATGATTTTTCTTCAGGTAAAGGAAGTTGATAGTCAGTGTAAATGATGGTGGGAGGCACATATTTGGTATGAAATTTTATAAAAACTGTAAAATACTTCAACATAAAATGCTCAGATGTTAATACTGATTAGTTCATTAACATAGGCAAAGAGATGCTGGAATTGTGAAGTCAGCATGCGTGGCATATCTTACCAGTGAGGAAAACACATGTCCCTGAATTTAAAGGTACACTTGATGTTAACCTATGCAATAGAGTTGAATTTGTGTCTACTAGAGTTCATTTGACATCCATGTCCATAGAAACCAATGTCAACTTAGCAATAGTCCGCCACTACTTATTTAGAACTTTTCCAAACATAATTTGTGTCTACTAGAGTTCAAGGCATTTTCCGAGGAGTTTATTAGGATGTAAGTTACTGTCCTTTTGTTTAAGGGAAATAAAATAGTTGCAACCTAAAAATATCTAAACAAATATGCAACAGGACTGTGTCCAACCCTGAAACATGCAAATTAAGAGAAGAAACATTCAGACTAAAAATTATGAGATCAACATTCCCAGTACAGTATCTACATATGTATCTACATATGCAATATGAAAGTCAGGGATTACCTGCCTTTGACAGTATTACATGACAATAATACTAACAAACCATATGAAAACACAAAATAGTAATGGAGTATTACATGGGCTAGGGTCTTTCAAGTACGGTTCTGGTTGAACTTAATCTATGAAGAAAAAAAAATTAAGCAAGCAAATCAAAACGAGTGCAGTTGGGTTTTCTTTTATCCCGTGCACTGCATTATAGAGAAACAGCCAGCAACCCCTTAACATTGATTCTTAAAGTTTCTTATCAATTGTGACTAACATACACACGTATGTGCTTTTTTTTGACATGTGTTGTATGATGCTATTGAGGTTGCTACATGATGTCGCACTCTTTCTCTTTCAAGTCGGTCATTTTGTGTATGTATCATTTTGGTTAGCTACATGATGACACACTCTTGTTTTTAATATGTATCATTTTTATTAGCTACAGTTGTATGTATTGTTACTTTTTATCACAAATATTTATATGTTTAATACTCCGTGTATGAAATACTATGGATATATATTGTGGTTTGGCATATGACTCCGTTTGATTACGTACATTACAATGTGATAAGTGCGGTTTTTTGAATTTTTATAATATATTAGTTGAAATAAGCTTGGTAACTGAAAATTGTAAGCTTGAATTAATATGGCAATAAAAAAATGCCATGGAAATTTTTTTTATAGCGTTTTAGGTAGGCTATGAAAATAAATTTTTTTAACGCTTTTAAACTTTTTATGGCGTTTTAAGTAGGCTATGAAAACTTTTTATAGCGTTTTAATTGGGCTATGAAAATAATTTTTTTAAAAGCTTTTATACTTTTATAGCGTTTTAACTAGGCTGTGAAAAGAAATTTTTTATAATTTTTTACAGCGTTTCAAATGCGTCATAAAAGATTTTCTACAGCAAGATTCCAACGCTATAGAAAAGTAGTTGTACCAATACGACCTGCCTAAGATGGCAACAAAAACGCTGTTAAAAGTCCATTTTTCATGGCAATTTTGAAATGCTATTGTATCTCTCAGACAATAGCGGTTTATAGAAACACTGTAGAAAGTTTTAATAGCGGTTTTAAACGCTATAAAAAGGCCTGTTTGTTGTAGTGACATGACTATAACTGAATTAGATATGAAGCACCAAGCTTAAAACATGTACATCTAATTCCATATCAGGAAACAAACATTTTATAGTAAGCCTTGAAACTTTGCCATGTTCACCTAGAGGTCTTTGCCCTCTCCTCCTAATAAACCGCTTACTGTACTTGCGATGCCTCCTCTCCCTCATGTAAACAGCCCAGAAAACAAGGGACAGCGTAACTGCTGCTAAAGCCAACGCCAAAGCAATGTAAACATAGCTGCCATTTTAGGTAAGTCCTGGGAAGTTGTTTCTGCTTATACCCTTAAAAGTTTCTCTAAGGAAAGTGCAATTCACAAGCTGAGTCAGAAAGGGAGAGTACTAGTTTTCTTTTATATTTGTTTCTCTGTAAGATTCAAGTTAAACAAAGGCATTTTTTAAAGCCCAAACATTATTAATTGAGTATATAAAATTATATTGTAGCAATATTATAAATCTATATTTATTGTACTAATATTTGTTCTTTTTATTGGGACATGCTAATGAACAAAATGCTTAAGAAATGTCTAAAGTGTTAGAGATTATACCTGAATTCGGGAAGAAGCCATTGGAGAAGCTCGTGGAGAACTGATGCTGAAACCCTAGGCTGTGAAGTTGAATTTGTCAAACTTGGAGATGGGATCTCATTCGATGTTGATAGCAAAGAGGAAGGTGGAGTTTCGAACGGTGAAATCAGGGAGATGCTGATTTCGTTCCGTAAAGAAGAGAAGTCAAGTACCGGACGAGAAGTTTCGTTCGGTGTTGCTTGAAGTTGGAGCGGCAAAGTTTTGTTCGGTGAAGAGATAAAGGGTTTGGTGCGGTGATTTGAGGAAGACCGAACGAAATATTTCGTTCGGTGGTTTGAGAATGCCGGTCCAGAATTCTCGTTCGGGCATTGATTGCCGAACCAAATGCCAAGCTTTGCCGGACAAAACATGTTGGGCTTTGCCAAACCAAAGTGATGCCGAACCAGGTGCATGCCGAACCAGGTGCATGCCGAACCAAGTAATGCCGCTCTAGATGTTTGGTTCGAGAATTGGGCTTTGCCGGTCCAGATGGATGTCGAACCATTTTTGGTGTTTACCGAACAAAACCTCAGGACTTCTATATAGCAGCTACTCCTCCTCGTATCTTTACTCTATAAATAGTGGAGCTTCTGGACAACAATGGTAGCCATCCTAGAGAGCTGAAACACTGTAGAAATTTGTCTGTATTGTAAATTCTTCTTATGTATAGCCTCCTAAAGTGAATCAATCTTATAACTCTAATCTTTCAGTGATTAATAAAATCTCCTCGCCCTAAGTGGATGTACACTACCTCACGGTAGTGGAACCACTATAAATACAGGTGCTATTTATTTTTTTGCATTGCATAGATTAGTGACTGTCTATTCTAGTGTTTAGCTCTGTTTGTTTCATCTCACTACAATCATGATCCAGTTGTTTTCCGCTGCATTGGGTTTTTTATTCCCTTAGACCGATCATCTGAAGGGATTTTCCCCAATAGTCTTGTATCGGAGCTGCAAGGTTGATTGAGGAGTGTTAGACGCTATGGCAGGAGATGAAGCGACTCCAGTTGTTACAAGACCCTATACTAGAGGGATGTATATTGTGTCAGGATCACAGTTGGCAATTGAGAAATGGAATGGGGATAAAGACTTTGAGATGTGGCAATGGAGGATGAAGGCTGTTCTAATGAGGAATGAAGTCCATCTAGTAGTGTTTGTTCCTGAGGAGTTGACGGCCGAGATCTCAGTCGTGGAAAGGAAGGAGATAGAGAAATGGGCATTTACTATATTACAACAAGCTATAGCAGAGAATGTCATCTCAAAGATTATCAGTGAGACCACTGCTAGGGGCATTTGGACCAAGCAAGAAAATCTCTACTTGAAAAAATATCTAACTAACCATCTGATATTGCTGAAGACATTTTTCACCATGCGGATGAGAGAGGGTACTTTAGTGAAGGAATATCTTAATTTCTTTAATGATCTCGTGATGAAGGTGAAGACTGTTGAATTGAAGATGGACGAGGAGCAAATGACAATGATTCTTTTGTGTTCTCTTTCGAAGCGATACACAGGTTTCACTAACAGCCTTATCTTCACTAAAGACACATTGACAGTGGAAGATGTGAAGTCAAGCCTTCTATCTGAGGGCTTGAGAGATCAGATGAAGGAGATAAGTGAAGGAAGTAGAGGTGGAAGTAGTAGTCACGGCCTGTTTGTTGAAAGAGGTAGAGATGATAAGAAGAATTGGCACTCTAGAGGGCGTTCCAAGTCCAGGAAGCCCGGTAATGTTAGGATAGGAAAGTTTAAGGACGGGAAGTGCTTTATCTGCAAGAAATCTGGTTATTGGAAAAATGACTGTCCAAATTTGAAGAAGAAGGAAGAAGACGGATCATCATCATTTGCAGTGGAGAAGTCTGTATCTGACGATGTGTTGTCTGCAGTAGTATCGGATGTCTCAGACCATTGGGTGCTAGACTCGGGGGCGTCTTTCCATATGACACCTAATAAGGATTACTTCAGTTCTTTCGTTGGATAAGAGGGAAGCTCTATTCTTATGGGTAATGATGTTAGTTGTAGAGTAATGGGTGAAGGTACAGTGAGGATCAGGATGTTTGATGGAGTGATACGCACTTTGACAGGTGCCCGGTATGTTCTAGGTCTTCGAAAGTCCTTAATTTCTTTAAGAAAATTGGCATCTTTGGGATGCAAGGTAACTATCGAGAAGGATAGTCTAAAGGTTTCGAGAGGTGCACTAGTTCTTATCAAAAGAGATGTGTTTCGAAATCTGTATTTGCTGAAAGGAACCACAGTTCTTGGAGAGTCGTGTGTTGGAGTAGATAGTTCTCGTGCATTGGATGCCACAAAGCTTTGGCATCTCAGGTTGGGTCATATTTCAAAGAAGGTCTTAGAGTTGCTTCGAAGACGGAAGATGATCAAAGGAGAAAGCTTCGACAAGATGGAATTTTGCCAGGAGTGTGTGTTAGGCAAACAAACTAAAGTATCTTTTTGAGTTGGACTACATAGATCGAGGCAAGTACTTGATTACGTGCATACAAATGTTTGGGGACCGGTTGCTACTCCTTCTCTTGGAGGAGCAAAGTATTTTATCTCTTTCATTGATGATTTTTATCGCAAAGTATGGGTATATGTGATGAAGGCCAAATCCGAAAGTTTTGAGAAGTTCAAAGACTGGAAAGTGCTTGTTGAGAACCAATATGGTTCTATGTTGAAAGTGCTGAGATCTTATAATGACGGTGAATTTGTCTCTAGGGAGTTCCTCGACTTTTATAGAAAGCATGGCATTCAGAGACATTTCACTACACCCAGAGATCCGCAATCCAATGGGTTGCAGAAAGGATGAACATGACTCTACTAGAGAAGGCTCGTTGCTTGAGATTGACGGTAGGCGTGTCTAGAGGCTTTTGGGCTGATGCATTATCAACTGCGGTGCATATCATAAATCAAATTCCGTGCTCAGCCATAGATGGGAAGATTCCAGAGGAGAAGTGGAGAGGTAAACTAGTGTATCTTGGTTACTTCTGAATTTTTGGTTGTCCTGTGTACGTTCACCATACAGGTGATGAAAAGTTAGAGGCTAGAGCATACAAAGGCATATTAATGGGATTCACCGATGGTATCAAAGGGTATCGAACATGGAACCCTCTTGATCGGAAGATTGTTCATTCCAGACATGTTACTATTGATGAGTCTGCTATGTTCAATCCAAAGGAGAAGCTACCTACCACATCAGAAGATTCTGATAGGCCTAAGGAGATGGAAGAAGTTCCCGTGTTCCTGCCAAATAGTAGAGTTGTTGTTGATGCTGTCGAAGAAAACACGGTTGATGAAACATCATAGGATAGTCCACAGGTACCTTCTAGTAGTGTTGGTCATCTGCATAAATCTAGAGGAAGTTCATTTCAAGGTGGAGCTGAAAAGAGTTTAGGCGAAGTAGTACCTAACCGGGTCAGTCGTAGGACTATTAGGCCGCCCGAAAGGTATGGTGATTGGAAATTTGCGAACCTTAGCCTTGGTGATCAGTTTGACTATGCCCTACATGTGGTTCATGAGGAGCCGCTTGACCTTGATGAAGCTTTGAAGTCATGTGACAGTTCGAAGTGGATGTGCGCTATGGAATAGGAGTTAGAGTCGTTAAAGAAGAACAAGACTTGGGATTTAGTACCACCTCCTCAAGACAGCCGAGCCATAGGTTGCAAGTGGGTGTTCAAGGTGAAGGATGATGGAAGATACAAGGATAGAGTAGTTGCTAAAGGGTTTTCACAAAGAAAGGGATTGAAGTATGATAAGATATTCTCTCCAGTAGTGAGGCATACATCCATCCGCATTTTGCTCGCTATCGTCGCAGCTCATGACTTGGAGCTGGAGCAACTGGATGTGAAAACCGCTTTCTTGCATGGAGACTTGGATGAGACCATCTACATGAAGTAGCCAGAAGGATTTGTTGTAGATGAGAAAGAAAATTGGGTTTGCAAATTGAAGAAGTCTTTGTATGGACTTAAGCAGTCACCTAGGCAATGGTATAAGAAGTTTGACTCTTTTATGCTTTCACTTGGTTTTGATCATAGCATCAAAGACGCTTGTGTGTACTTCAAGCATTTGAAGAATGGTAGATGGGTGTACCCTACTCTTGTACATGGATGATATGTTGATTGCTTCCAAGGATAAGGCTGAAATCGATAGTTTAAAGCTATAGCTAAAAGCGGAATTCGAAATGAAGGACCTTGGAGAAGCAAAGAAAATATTGGGTATGGAAATCCAAAGGGATAGAAAGCTAGGACTTTTGAGTCTCACTCAAAAGGAGTACATTTGAAAAGTGCTTGCTCGGTTTAGCATGGAAGGGGCAAAGGCAATCAGCACACCCATGCCTATGCATATACAGCTTTTTAGTAAAGGCTCTCCGATCTCGGAAAAAGAAAAGGCTTATATGATGAAGGTCCCATAGGCAAGTGCAGTTGGCATCTTGATGTATGTCATTGTCTGCACTAGGTTTGACATTTCACAAGCTGTTGGATTGGTGAGTAGATTCATGGCGAATCCAGGAAAGACGCATTGGGAAATGGTGAAGTGTATCTTCAGATACCTTAGAGGAACTCCAAACCATGGACTTGCCTTTGGCGGCAGAGGAAGAGATTTTAGCTTGGTTGGATTTTGGGATTCCGACTATGCCAGTGATGGAGATAGAAGGAAGTCAACCTCCGGATATGTGTTCACCATTGGTGGGACAACGATCAGTTGGAGAGCGAGGTTGCAGACGATTGTGGCTTTGTCTACTACAGAGGCAGAGTTCATAGCTGCGGTTGAAGCAGCTAAGGAGGCGCTTTATTTAAGGCGATTGTTGTATGATTTAGGCTTCGCATATGAAGGAGTGAGTGTGCATTATGACAATCAAAGTGCAATTCACTTAGCTGAAAATCTAGCATTTAGCTCGAGGACAAAGCATATTAAGGTGAGAAAGTCGTTTCTTGTCTCGATGAGTGAAGTGAAGCTAGTTCGTCTTCAGAAAATTCACACAAAGGAGAATGCAGCAGACATGTTTACCAAGTCGTTGCCTGTTGTTAAGTTCGAGCATTTCTCGGACTTGATTCGCTTAATGAAGTGCTAGGTGCCACGGGGTGGCATGAGGGGAGAGTTGAGATGGTTCATTGAGACGTTTGTTTTCATGGTGAAGATTGATAGGTTCTACACGGACTGGGTACTTCGAACACTTTGTTGATGAGCGGTGGCCTTGTCGGAGTTCGTTGACAGAGTGTAATGGGTGATGGCATTGCCAAAGTTCATTGGGTAAGTATCCATTGCCTGGAGCATAAAGGTGTAGATGGAGTTGGAAGGCTTGTATGGAATTCGGTATAAAGGTGGATATTGTTAGAGATGATACCTAAATTCGGGAAGAAGCCATTGGAGAAGCTCGTGGAGGACTGATGCTGAAACCCTAGGCTGTGAAGTTGAATTTGCTGAACCTGGAGATGGGATCTCATTCAGTGTTGATGTCAAAGAGGAAGGTGGAGCTGGGAACGGTGAAATCAGGGAGATGTTGATTTCGTTCAGTAAAGAAGAGAAGTGAAGTGCCGGACGAGAAGTTTCGTTCGGTGTTGCTTGAAGTTGGAGCGGCAAAGTTTAGTTCAGTGAAGAGGTAAAGGGTTTGGTGCTGTGATTTGTGGAAGACCGAATGAAATATTTCGTTCAGTGGTTTGAGAATGTCGGTCCATAATTCTCGTTCGGGCATTGATTGTCGAACAAATTGCCAAGCTTTGCCGGACCAAACTTGTTGGGCTTTTCCGAACCAGGTGCATGCCGAACCAAGTAATGCTGCTCCAGATGTTTGGTTCGAGAATTGGGTTTTGCCGGTCTAGATGGATGCCGAACCATTTTTGGTGTTTGCCGAACCAAACCTTAGTACTGCTATATAGCAGCTACCCCTCCTCATATCTTTACTCTATAATATTGGAGCTTCTGGACAACAATGGTAGTCATTCTAGAGAGCTGAAATTCTGCAGAATTTTGTCTGCGTTGTAAATTCTTCTTATGTATAGCCTCCAAAAGTGAATCAATCTTGTAACTCTAATCTTTCGGTGATTAATAAAATCTTCTCTGCCCAAGTGGACGTACACTGCCTTGCGGTAGTGGAACCACTATAAATACTGGTGTTATTTTTTTTTGCATTGCATAGATCTGTGACTGTCTGTTCTGGTGTTTATCTCTGTTTGTTTCGTCTCACTACAATCACGATCTAGTTGTTTTCCGCTGCATTGGGGTTTTTATTCCCTTAGACGGATCATCTGAAGGGATTTTCCCCAACATAAAGAAACCGGGGAAGAGAGCGAACGCAATCTAAGAGAAAACGAAAAAATTTATAGGAACTCATTAAGTTCATTTTATAAATTTATAAAGAATATAAAGAAATGTTTGAAACCTAGTCATATAAATTTTCTAAAAACATTACCATTTTGGGAGTTTATCAATTTGTTTCTCATTGAAGAACTTCAACTAAGTGATATAAAATGGTCATCTAAATGTTTAGATGAAGTGATAAAGGCATATAATCCTGAATAGGAAATTTTTGAAATAAATGGTTTTAATTAAAATTAAAATACAAACATGTTGCTAAATTGTTTGGAATTCCAAGAAAAGGTATAACTGTAAAAGAGTTCCAATCGAAAGAAAAAAAAATGTCTACCTTTACAATGCAAACAATTTATTAATAAATATTTGCTTGAAAATGAAACTTTGAATAAAAAAGTAAATGAAAGAGAAGTTGTAAAAATTCTAAAAAAAAGAGACAATCAATTTTCTAAAGATGTGGTTAGATTGATCGTAATATACCTCATGTGTTCATTTTTCTTCTCAAGTAAGGATAAGTTTTTTTTGGTACTCTTTATACTGAACTTATGTAAGTGAATGATGTTTTGTTTAATTTCATTTACAGGCAGCAATTCAAACTTAAAATGGTCATTTTTATCGTATATTCATGAATTTGACAAGATGAAACAAGTTAATTGGTCAAAAGCAATTTTGTTTAATTTGGAGCAGGAAATGAAAATTTTTGCTAAATCCTAGAAAAAAACCATTCATGTGCAACAATTTTGATGGTATTTTTTATTTTCTTTAATTTTGTTTTATTATTAGTCAACTTATTGTTATACCATTTAACTAATTTTAAAGTACTAAATATTAGTTTAATTTCAAACAGTACTGGATTTGTGATCGTTTGCTAGTAATAGAAAAGAGAGAAACTTATGAAGAAGGAATGCCAACAATGGCAAAGTGGAGACTATCAGGACTGAAAAAGTCGCTCACATTAGAGTTTTTCTCTACAGTGGATGAGGAAATGGTAAACATATAAAACAAGTATAATTTTTTAAAGCGTACACCAGATTGCAATTTTTTCAATTGGCATTCAACATCACATAATTAACTTAAAATATAAGTAATTTTTCTTAAGTTTTAATTCCTTTTAATAACATTATGCACGATAGTTTCTCATTTACGTATAAGGAAGGGTAGGAGAATATGTAACATGACATAGTAAAATTATAAAATTTTATTTTTTTAGAAATTTAAACAACGTCGAGAAAACAGTAGCTTAAATTTAAAAATAAGCACAACATAAATTGCAAAAACTGCACACCTGCGTGCATTTTCATATATTTTTTGTTTTAATTTACTGTTAGTATAATGAACTAAAATTTTAATGCAAATATATTTTCTAAAATTTAAAAAACGTAAAGTACTTTGAATAAATGTAATTGAAGTTTCTCAAAAATGCTATATAATATTTAAAAAATGCACCCTCTTGTGCTTTCCATATATTCGAAATTTCTATTTACCTTTAAAACGAAGTAAACTTTTAATTTTTTTTTTTAAAGTTTAATTGATTTTAGAAACAATAAGCAAACTGTAGTGTAAATTTTTGCAAAACTCACTTTAATATTTACAAAGTGCACACCTACTTGCACTATTCATATAATTTATATTTTAATTGAACATTAAAATGTGTAGTAAATTTTACTGTAAATATTTTTTTTTTAAAACCTTTCACAAATTTAGACAACATAAAGAAAATAGTAGCTTTAATTTCAAGCAAAACTTATATTTTACAAAGTGCACAACTGCTTGCGTTTCTCATACATTTTTTATTTTAATTAACTTATAGCATGCTGAATGAAAGTTTTAATGTAAATATATTTTCTAAATTTATAAAACAAATGTAAACTAAATTGAAAAATATCAAACCTAAGTTTCTCAAAAGCGGAAAATATTAAAAAAAATACAAACCTTCTTTCGCTTTACATATATTTTAAATATCTATTTAACTTTAAAATGAAAAGGTAAACTTTAAATATAAATATTTTTTTCTAAGTTTTAATAGGTTTGAGAAAAAAAAGGGTAGCATAAATGTTTCAAAAGCTCGCCTTAATATTTATAGAGTGCACACCTACTAGCTCTTTTCGAACATTTTAAATTTTAATTGCACTTTAATATGCAAAGTAAACTTTTACTGTAAATTTTTTTTTAAAGTTAACAGAAATTCAAAACAACATTAAAATAATAGTGGCTTAAATTTCAAAAAACCAACAAAATAAGTTTTACAAAGTGCACATATGCTGGCATTTTCTGTACATTTCTTATATTAATTAACTTTTAGTATGATGAATTAAAATTTTAATGTAAATATATTTTCTAAAATGTAATCTACCTTGAAAAAAAATGGAACCTCGGTTTGTCAAAAGCAGAACATAATTTTAAAAAAATGCATAGCTTTTTGCGCTTTTTATATATTTTAATTTTCCATTTAAGTTTTAAATGACAATGTCACCTTTAAATATATTTTCTAAGTTGTATTAGGTTTGTAAAAAATTAGAAAACTATAGCATAAATATTTCAAAAGCTCATCTTAATATTTACAAAGCGCACAACTATTTGTGTTTTTCAAACATTTTAAATTTTAATTGCACGTTAACACGTAAAGCAAATTTTTACTGTAATTTTTTTTTAAAGTTTAGAGAAATTTAAACAGCATTAAGATAACAGGAGCTTAAATTTCAAAAAATCCACTGCATATGTTTTACAAACTGAACACCTGCCTGCACTTTCTTTTCATTTTTATTTTAATCTACTTTTAGTATGAAAAATTAAAATTTTAATGTAAATATATTTTCTAAAATACAAGAAAATGTAATATATGTTGAAAAAAATGGAACCTTAGTTTGTCAAAAGCAGAACATAATCTGAAAAAAATGCACAACTTCTAGCGCTTTCCATATAATTTAAATTTCTATTTAACTTTAAAATGAGAAAGTAAATTTTGAATATAAACTTTTTTTTAAAGTTTCAATAGGTTTGAAAAAGAAAAAAAAATTGTTGCACAAAGGTTTCAAAAGCTCACCTCAATATCTACGAAGCGCACACCAACTAGTGCTTTTCAAAGATATTAAATTTAGTCGCGTTTTAACATGAAATGTATACTGTAATATTTTTTTTAAAAGATTAGAGAAATTTAAGCAACGTTAAGATAACAGTAGATTAATTTTCAAAAAACCCACACCATATGTTCTACAAAGTGCACACCTATGTGCACTTTCAATACATTTCTTATTTTAATTAACTTTTAGTATGATGAATTAAAATTTTAATGTAAATATGTTTTCCAAAATATAAAACCTATGTAAACTACGTTGAAAAAAATGGGACCTCAGTTTGTCAAAAGCACAATATAATTTTCAAAAAACCACACAGCTTCTTGCGCTTTTCATATATTTTAAATTTCTATTTAATTTTAAAATGACAAAGAAAATGTCAAATGTAAATAAATTTTTAAATTTTAGTTCACTTTAAACATGACAAAGTAAATATTAATTCAAATAAAATTTTCTAAATATAAATAAAATTTAAAACCATTAACAAAACTGTATTTTAAATAAACAAAAATGCAACTTACATTTCAGAAAAAGCACACTTTTTTGCGAATTTCATAGATGTCAAGCTTTATTTGATCATTAACATTATAAAGTAAATTTTTATTTTAAATATATTTTCTTAAGCTTTATTAAATTGAAACAATGGTAAGAAAATTATAGCTTAAATTTCAAGAATTTCAACTTTAATTTTTAAAAAATGAACAGTTGTTTGTACTATTCAAATATTTGATATTTCAATTGTCATTTAGCATTGCAATGTAAACTTTCAACATAAACATATTTTCTTAAGTTTTTAAAGATTTAAACAAAATTTAGTAAACAATAGCTTAAATTTTACAGAACTGAAACAGAATTAAGAAAAACGCACGTCTGCTTGCATTTTTCAAATATTTAAAATTTCAATTGTCGTTTAGCGCTGCAATGTAAACTTTTAATGTAAAAATATTTTCTTAAGTTTTATATAATTTAAACAACTTTAAGTAAACTATAGCTCAAAATTTACAAAATTGAAACAGAATTAAAAAAATTTGCACGCCTGCTTGCAATTTTCATATATTTCAAAATAAAACTTACTTTTAACATAAAAAAATAAATTGTAATGAACCTTTTTTAGATTTTAATTTTTTCCATTAATTATTTTATAATAAAATGCGATAATTTTTTTATATAACAATGTATTCTATATTGTAACAAAATATATCATTCATGTCTTACAGATTATATGTAAAATACAGGTAAATGTTGAGATGGAGCACGAAAAGACGTTGTCAGATTCAGAGGACGAAAACTCATTATCAAGTTCACAAAGTGATAATTCTTCCGACTTCCAAGTTTTAAAAAAGAAGTACAAAAAACTGAAAATATATGTTAAAGAGTTGGAAAAACAAGCTATAGCTCTAAGGAATGAAGTGGAAAATATGAAGAAAAAAAATGGTAACTATAGAAGATAAATCGATGAATTAAAACATTTCAAAAACAACTGAAGATGATTGCTCAACTGAAAATGAAGCAATGGAATTGGAAAAATTAGAAGAAGATTTGAAAACTGAAGAGCATACATTGGAAAACACAGCAATGGTGATTGAAAAAAATGAGTTACTATAACTGCTAATGAAGAAATCATTGATCTGCAGAAAAAAGAACTTCTACAATTTTAAAATGCTTGCTTAACATATAACAAAAGGTAAGAAAAGAAAATTGAAATAACACTATAGTATCTTTATAATATTTGATTTTTTTAAATTTCTTTGCTGCTTCATAGTATACAAGAATACATATTAGAATATTATATTTTCGTCTTATATGCTACAAAATTACTTGTCCAGACAAAGAGTTGACAAAACGGTATAAATCCTTAAATTCATTACAAGTTTAATAGCTTAAAATTTCAAAATGTATAATCTATTTAAATATTTATATATATTCATTTATTGTTTATTATTTTGAAAATTTATACAAAATTTTAAAGTACTGTTATAACAATTAATTATATTATATACAGGTTTTTAACTGGTATATAACAAATATTGCCAGAAAAAAGAATGAACAAAATATCTACTTCAAATCAGACGAAGTGGTATGCTATTATATTTCCTCGTTAATAATTTTTCACATACACCAAGTAATAATTTAGTGTATACTTACATTTAAATATTTTGAAGGCATCTCTGACAGTAAAAGAAAAAAATAATGAACACATTCAAAAACATTTAAGAGACTAATTACTGTCAAATGAAAAATCAATTCAACTCCTATTTTTTCCTATTAAATGCTTAAATAATCATTGGTCACTTGTCTATTATCATGAGAAGGAGGAATGGCATCATTATAATTCTGTGAAAGCAAGACCAAACAACTATGCACAAAAAGCAAACACAATAGTAAGTAATATTTATTTTGTATTGCAAGTTTAATTTTGATCATAGAATTGTTAGATCACATATGCATTGTTGTCGAATTGAACATAGCAATTGATGGTTGCAAAACTTGTCTAAAAATTTTCTTCCAAGTTAAAGAGTAAAATGTAATATTATGTATTTCATAACGCCATGTAGTGTTATTGTAGTTTCATTAGTACATTTCATATACCTGCCTTATAGATGTCATCATTTCACTTATCTAAAAGGTTTTACTTCATGCATATAATGAATTAGCAGAAGATAACGAGTAATGATGCCTAATTATTATTAGTACTAAGCAAACAAGATTTTGAAAAATTGTATCATAAACTATTTGATTTTCCTGATAGAAGATTTAGTTTCCAATAATATAAATATCGTCGCCTTGTATAAACATAGGATCTTGAATACATGACTCATATTTTAGATACTAAACTAGTATTCCAGCGTAGAGCATTCATTTAACTCTGCCATTATTTCATTTAGTTGTTTCAGGAAAAATGTAACGACCCGTAAATTTCAACTGTTTTAATAACGTAATTAGTTGAAATTTTGTGAAATTTTAAACGATAAAATTTTGAAATAAAAATTTAATATTTGGAATACGTCTAGTTAAACATAGCAACTGGTAAATTTTCGTCCGAAAATATGAAAGTTTATTTCGCGCGTAAACTCACTTCAATTCAATCAGTTAAAAAGCGATGAAAATAAAATGTTTCCAAAACCTAAATATTTTTACATAGAAAAATTCTAAACCATCTTTTGAGCAAGATGTCAGTTTGTCGTTTTTCCAAATTCGGACATCTTTGGCTCCGTCGATCTTATTTTTCAGTGTTTTTCTTGCATTTTCCGTAGTAGAAAAATTCGAATTTTTATAATTCAATCGTACCATTGATTTCTATATACCGTTTTGATCGTCTCATCGTGCTGATCTCTACGGTATATTCGATTGTCAAATTCGGAGTTCCGTTGTACGTTGCATTTTGCGTAACGCCTACCGTATCGATACCGGTTGTGTAACGTTTGGTTTCTGAAATCCTTTGAATTCTTTGTCCATTCACTTCCACCGTAATAATCAGCTATTAACAATTTAAAATTCATCTTTTCAGATTTAACTATTGCTATTCTCTAGGAATTAAATTACATCTGTTCATTCGTCTTCAATTATTATCAAATACTTCCAGCCTAGACTTTTCAATATACACCTGTTCAATTCTTTTGACTTCGGTTCACATTTTTCTGCGTTCTTAAAATTTTTTTTTATAACAAAGATGGTTCACTTTCATTTTTGGAGGAAGAAGCTAGCTCAACCCAAGCGCACCCACCCCATCCGCAGTGTCAGTCACCTCCGCCCTACCCACAGGCCGCCTCCACCTAGAGAACCACCCACCACAACAACTTCCAAACCGAGCACAGCCCCACCCCTCACACGCACTACGCCAGCCGATCTACTACCTCTCTCCGCACATTGCACCTAACCCACTACTTCATCGCAAAACCCATCCTCTTTCCCCTCTCGCGTGCCACAGCCGACCCATCACCACTGACACACGCCATCAGCCCACTCGGACCTGCCTACCTCAGCCTTCCAACAGCCTGGCCGCATTCCCACGCCAACCGCACCCACCAACCGTGCTCCTCCCTCCGCCTTCTCCTCCCCACCGCCGAACACCAGCTTCGTCCCGCCCTCCTCCCTGGCGGCAGCTCACGAAATTCCATCGCAGCCTCTCCTCCTCCCACGAGTGACAGCTCCTCCACTCGCCACCATGCTCGCGCCAAACCATCCACTTCGCTTGTGCTGCAACCAACCGACGCCGCACCTCACCTCAAATCTGCCCCTCTCCTCATGTTCAACCACTCTCTCCTTTCCTCGCCTGTCTCTACCTTCGGCCTTCTCTATTCCATAGCTAAGCCACTCTTCCTTTCGCAAATAGGTATGCAATTTATTCTATACGTTAGTCAAAGTAAATTTTGTATATGTTTTATATATGAATGGTTTTATGTAAAGTATAATATATATACTATGTTCTGTGATTTATAAAATAAAAATTATAATAATAAAAAGAAGAGAAGCATTGCAGTTTAAAAAAAAAGAATAGATCATTTATATATTCTGTAATGAATATATACTAACATGTTATGCTTGTATTTAAACGAAAATATATATGTTTGGAAAAGTATATTATATTATATAAACTATTATATTACATTGTTTAAAAGTGTATGTTATACATTATATATTTATAGGTTGTATATTTGTATACGTGAGTCGATTCTTCCATATATATGCTGTTTATATTTGTTAGCTTACTCATTATATAAGTTATATACGGAAGTTGTATGTGCTTGAATATATAAGCATTGATTTACTTTTACTGTATGTATATATAAGTGCAATATATATAGGAAGCCCCTCTTTTGTCCTTTAGTTATATATGTCTCTAAGTTGTTTACAGTTGTTCCCATATTTAAGTTTTGGTGTAATAACTTTATAGGCATAGGTCAGTTCATGAAAATATACAACTATTAGTTTACATGGCAGATTTGATATTATTATTATTATTATATATTAAAAAAAATGTAATATATATAAAAAAGTATAAAATGATGATATGTTTAAAGTGTTAACGTTTACCTGGGTTACATAAGTAAGATGATATATTGTTTATTTAATATTGATGTTTGAAACATATATATATATATATTTGATTACAATGTGTAATTTAAATTGAATATTGGTTTTAAGAAAAATATTAATTATAATAATAACAGTTTATATGTATATTCCATTTGTGTCGAGCTATTTGATTTTTTTTCTAATCGATTCTATTTATCACCTCTATCAGTCGAATACGTGTCAATCTTGCTTTGCTTTGAAATTCATGCCTGAATTCGCAACTCATCTCATCCTCGTCCTTCTCTAGCCTCGAAAGGTGAGCACTCACTCACGATTAACGTTCTTTTATTTATTAAATCTGATTTCAATTGAAACGACAATTGAAATATGCTGCTGTTAGATATTTACACTGTTATTACTTGTATCAGTTCACCTGTGACACCTGACACCAATATTTGTTATATATGCAATGATAATCTAGTTTGATTGTTAAATGGCTGATTGTTTGATGTTTACAACTGGACGTTAGAATTGTAATGTATAAAGTGATAAATATTATGCAAGTAAATTTGACGTAGGATAATTAAAATTTGAATTGACATATATGTTGAATTTGATTAGTTGAATATGACCCCTTTTATTTGTTAAATTAATTGACATGTAAAATAGTGATAATTACACTTTGAACCATTGAACGCATATTGGATTAATCGTTGTAGTGTAAAAAAAAATTGAAATCGAATGACAAGTGAAGAACCGTAATGTAATAATCTTTAATCTACATGAAATGATAGTGTAGATTCTAGAAATAATTATATTAATTCGTAAAAATAACAATGCGAATTAATACGGTTATTTCGGGATTATTTGAATTGATTGTTGGATTGTTATTGTTTGTTGTTATTGCTTGTTTATTTACTTTGACACCTTCCCAGTTATCACACTGCAAGTTCCCTTTGTTATGCTTTGATTTTTAATTGAATTGGAATCGGGTTGAAATGATAAATACCCAAATTGAACTTTGACCTAGGATAGGAAATTAAATAAAACCCGATTGGTCAATAAATTTGATTTAAAAATAAAACAAAGATTTTATTTGAATAAATAATATGGTTTTGAAATGAAGTTGAAATTTGAATTTTTAATGGAAGGAAAATGTTAATATTTAATAATCTGAAACAGAATATTAACAATGTAATTGATGAATGAATATTGTTTAAATTTGAGAAATGATTGAATTAAGTTTGAAATTATAATTAAGTTTGAAATTATTAAACTTTGAAATGATTTAATAATTAAGTTTGAGATTATAATTAAGATGGAAACTATAATTTAGTTTGAAATTATTAAACTTTGAAATGATTTAATAATTAAGTTTGAGATTATAATTAAGATGGAAATTAAATTTAGTTTGAAATTATTAAACTTTGAAATGATTTAATAATTAAGTTTGAAATTATAATTAAGTTTGAAATTATTAAACTTTGAAATTATTTAATAATTAAGTTTTGAATTATTTAATAATTAATAAGATTGAATCATTTAATGATTAAATTGAATTGAATTCTTTAATAAGAGAAAATTGAACTTTTGAATAAGTGAATTTTACTTTGTAAATAATTGAAATTGAGTTTTATTGTTTAAGAAGTTTTGGAAAATTATTTAAGTAAGTAAATAAGTGAAATTGAATTTCTTTAAGAAGAAATAAAATGTGATTTATGGAAATTAATGTAAGACTTGAAAGTTGAAGAATTGATTTGACGAATTTAACTTAATTAAATTTGTAAGTTTTGATATAATGGAGTTGAATTTAAGTAATTGATTTAATGAATTGGAAGTTTAATAGAAATTGCTTTGAATGACAAATTAATTTAACGATATTGAATGAAATCGATAAATGAATTTAAATTGATTTGAATGTTAAATTAAATTAATTTAAATGTTTTCGAAATGAAACTTATTTACGAACTTGAATCAATATTTAAATTGTTTTAAATAGAAATTGAAATTGAATTATAAGATTTTGAAATGGTAATTTGGAAGTTTTGAAACGTAAATTATGGAAATTGATTTGAAAGACAAATGAAATGTTGGTTTACGAATTGAAATTGAAATTGAATTTGATTTGGTTTTTGAAGTATATAAACGACCAATCGGTGTAATAATTACGAAAGTTATTAAAGAGACCGGAATCGGTTATGGATCTACTCTCTATCTAAACCGAAAACCACTTTAATAACTATACGCGGAGTGATGATCCAGAATGAAGTGGTTGGAATGATGTACGTGTTGACTGAAGAAAGAGAACGATAATGGATAGCCTTGACACTTGTGTCAATTGGAAATGACTAAAACAGGAGTCGTGCCGGGCCAATGGAGGATTAGCTACCTCAAGTGGACACACTTCTTCGAACTACTCATTACTTGTTGTCGATTGGTGCACCCTTGATTTTGGGAGTGTTGTTTCACGGTGTTGCGGGCGCTGCGGCGTTGCGTTCTCACCAGTCCGGATCAGGCAAACGGTAGTATCACTACCTTGGGTATTGCCTCATGTGCCTTGTCATACTTGTATCCCTTTATTCGCGACCACTACGAATTTGTTTTGTATCTTTAGTATATGGATTGCCCTCTGGTGACTTCCGGTTTTGGGGAAACTACTGTCTTGTATATGCTTTTTGGAATAAAAATGTGTTAAGGGTGGAATGGGCCATGACTTAACACTATTTTGATATCTTTATATTACTGATAGACATTATCTACTTATCGTACACTACTACATAGTAGATAGTTTAACGGACCTTAAAGGATGGTTATTCCAAACATCCTTTGAGTTACTTGTATTTCAATTGCTATTTCACTTGAGTTGGATTTATTGATATAAGAATGTTAATCCTGACTCGAGTGTCCTGTGTTTTTGCTTTACGCTCGGGTCAGACTGAGTGTACCAGTATTCGAGACTCACCTTTGAAGTTGGAGCTTTACTTGAAGATCCAGCAATCTATTCTGCTTTCAGTATTCGATGATTCCAGTGATGTATTCTGATTTGTATCTGATGTATCGTATTACTCTTCTGTTGTAAACTCTGATGTATCTTATATATTCATATAGTAGCTTCATGAACTACTATCTCTTTTATTTCCGCTGCAACTTATTACTCTGTGTCTGTGATCTGTGATTATTTTATTTACTGTATATGTTCAGTTTTGCCAAATTTAAATTAACAACGCGATATTTTGAGCAATTCAATTCCGGCATGAGTGTCTACCTATACACTTATAATGGATGCGAATGGTCCAAAATATCGGGTCGTTACAGTTGGTATCAGAGCTTTGGTAGCTCTAGGCAAAACTTAACATATAGGGTAAATGTATTTACAGAATCACTCTCATTCGAGTTTCAATCTCTTCCCTTGACTCAATTCCTTTGAATTTTGGAACGTTCCCCTCGGTTCCGAAATTCATTCGTGTCCTTCACTATTCGTCTTCTTTTAATTCTGGAGCACCCCATAACTCCATTTTGAATGATATCTATAATAGATCGGCGGTCTCGCCAATCTTCGAATGATTCGTAAAGGAGTAAAACTTCTTTATAATAGACATCGATTTACCGGAGATTTCTGTATCCTCGGTTTATGATGCTATCTATCTCCTGCTATACCTGAATTCTATCTCTTGGGATCGAGTGTTGATTTACCTCGGAATTCAGCATCGATCCTATTCTTGAGTTACGGACGACCCGGTTAATGTAAAGACCCACAAATCCGTCTTTTGAAAACTCGACACCGATACGACCACTGTACCAAATTGTCGAATAATCGAATGGTGGAAACGCGAAACTTTAGGGTTAAAAGAAGAGGTAGAAGAAGACAGAAGAAGAAAAGAAAGAACAAAAAAACAGAAACAGAAACAATATCAGAATCTCACATTCGCAGCGGAACAAAATATAATAGATGAATCAATAATCTTTAAAACAAAAGACTATATCAGTTTATACATACATCAATCAGAGTCAATATACAACTCAATACAACAATGGACAGTTATATAAACTTGTCCTCATACAGAATACACAGCGGAAATAATAAACAAGTAAGGTAGTACGCTTCGCCATCCAGCTCATCTCCAAAGCTCCAGAATACCCTGATAACATAACTCTAGGCTGCCCGTGTGGAAAATTATGGGCACCCAGAGTTTAGAAAGGGAACAATAAACTCCGAGTCAGTCATGGTGACTGGTGTGAGATCGTAAAACAGTTATTTTCACAAAGAAAATAAAACAATTTCGCAATGCTTTTGGAAAATGAAACTACCATAAGGCCTCCCGCCACACACACAATGCAAACGCAGAATTGGAGGAGATTTCCCCTTATGATAGTCAAAAATGCTTACTACGCAAAATCAGTTGATATTATTATTAATGCCTAGTGTGGAAAACATTTCGAAAGTATAATATCAATCTTAGCCAACATACAACTATCGTTGTATGCCTACTATAGCTACTACGTTCAATAGCAGGTTACCGCCACATTCCATAGCAGGTAATACAAATAAAAACCGTACAGGGTTCGTATTGTTTCTTTGGATTTCCAACAAATGGTCAGGCAAAGGAACTTCCTTATACCGAAATAGAACGCCTCTGGAAAGACGCCCTGGATCCTAACCGGATCTCTGCAAACAAAAGGCCGACGCTACCTCACGCTCTAACCGAGCTGGAACTAGGTAACTAACACACGAGCTATGCCATCCCCCGGTCGTTACCGACCCTTATCCGAGGATCCTCAATCACAACGCAACAGCCACAAAATATAATCAACATAGGTAAAATATCTGGGCTCCATACCACGATATCACCTTTTATCCAAAAGGAAATGGCATTCCCTAGGGGCGCTACCCCTACAAACCTTTGCCGCAACATTCCTGTTTCGACCATTACTGGGTTGTGAGGCTCGACGAAGTCTCGTCCACAAAGCTACGCTTTTTCACAAAGCCACGCTTTTTCACAAAGCCACGCTTTTTCACAAAGCCACGCTTTTTCACAAAGCCACGCTTTTTCACAAAGCCACGCTTTGATCCACAATTGATCAACAGCACTTCGTGTGCCACATTACCAAATTGGGAATGTATCACTAGTAACTATCAACTACAAAACCTCTGAGCTCATACGTCTCAGAGAAGGGTGTTAAGCTAAGAGAATAAATTCTCCGCCACCAACAGAAATGTATTTGATAGAAACCAGCTTTACATCTCAAAGTATAATGTCAGACACACATCCATACAAGTCCGTTTCGGGATCGAACGGAACCGAAGGCACTTCCAAAGAAGCCCTTGCAATCCGGATATTCGCTAATCACTTCCGGACTTCCCATCACAAAAAGAGTGATATAAATCTCTATACCGGAGCAACTCGGTGTAGAGACATTCGACAGGTTGTCCTTTCATTTTCACAAATATCCGGTCTTCACACCGGTCTTCAAATGCAGTCCATTCACGACGTATCATTATTCAGAATGGGTTATATGACACAAAGATCCTCTCCCGGCTTAACCGAATAATGAGCGTTTGTTTTAAAAACAAATCAAGTGTCATTTCAAAGGAAAATATTGATAGTCTGTTATTTAACTATCAACAACATTCACAACAATCAATCAATTCAAATAATTTTCCCCAAATTATTTAATTTCAAAATATCTTCAAAAGATATATATTTTCCACACTTCACATTTGAAAGTCAATTTCAAATCATATTTCACACTTCACATTTGAAAACCAATTTCAAATCATATTTCACACTTCACATTTGAAAATCAGTTTCAAATCATATTTCACACTTCACATTTGAAAATCAATTTCAAATCTCAAAACGGTCCATTTAAACCAATTAGATAAATCCTTATCGACTTATTTCAAATTTACATTCCAAATTTGAAATTTTATCTCCACACTTCATCGCTTTGAAAACCGATTTCAAATCATATTTTCCACACTTTAAAAATAAATCAATATTTATTTTTAAAACAAATTTCCCTTTCCTTTACCAATTCTATTCGGAATTTACATTCCCAAAAATCCACTTTTCACGATTTTCAAATCATTTTCCAAATATTCATTTTCAACACCAAATCAACTTTCAAATTTGATTTCTCAATTTATTTCAAATCCCAAATCGAATTCCAAATTGATTTCTGAATTTACTTTAACACCGAATCACATTTCAAATTGATTCTAATTTTAATCCCAAAGACCAAATCATTATTTTACCAATCGATTTCCAGATTTATTCTAAACACAAAAATCAATTTTCATTCAACATCAAATAAGTTTTCATATCGATTTCTCAAAGATTTATTTCAAATACCCAATCAATTATCAATTTGATTTCAAACAAATTTATTTCCTTTTAAATAAATTCTTTTATTCTTCCAGACCGTCTAAAATTCAATTTTTATTTCAGAAATCCAATTTCATTTATTTCTGGTATCCAACGATACCAAAAATACATTCGGCTAAATTTTAGCCTTCAACAAATTCAATCATAGATATAATCATACACAGATTATAAATAATCAATCACACAACATATGAAATCAATTCAAATGTTTTGAGGAATCCTGTTGGATCCCTCCAACCTGTTTCCCTGCATCCACAGATGTTAGCACAATACCCATTCCACTTCGAGGTGGAATATCGCGGTATATGGGTTTTATAAAAATATCATCCGCTTACTAACGGCGCAATAGGGTCTCATCCGCTATATAATGCGGGAAATCAATCAATCCAATATATACATATGCCAATATGTATATATTGCTATATATATAGATATATCCTACTATATCTAATATCACATCCAAACAGTCAATCAAATCAATAACTAAAAATTCCACTTTCATTTTTGAGTGAGAAGATCTCACCTTTGCTTTTATTTGCAATCCCATTTCCATTTCCAGTTCATTTTCTCGATTTTTAACCTTGTATAAATATTTATACGATTTGTTAATTGTCTGAATAAATTGAATAATTAATTCCCATCAATTTAATTAACTAATTATTAAATAAAAAACTATACCCCTTTAAATAAATTAATTAGTTAACCATTCAATTTTAATTACATAATTGTTATTATTTAAATGTAAACCACATCCGGTAGAGATGACCTTTACGAGTTTTCAAAGATCTAACCTTTATATAAATCCTACAACATTTACAACTTCTATCATACTAAATTGAGACAAAATAGCTTTTATCTTTTACTATAAAAATTATTATTATATATATATTTTTGTAAATCATATTATATATGCATATAAAAGTCTCTGCTAACAAACTTCCTGTTTAAACCATATAGATATCATGTTATCGTTTCAACTAAAAATGGATTTAAGTTGATTTCCCAATTCATGATTTATTTTTTTCAAAACGTAAATAATTTTTTTCTCTTGTATATAAATTCGAAAAATGAAAATAAAATTCCAGGTCTCTATATATATATTCACTGTAATTATCTCCCTTTTTTTAAAAAAAACTTTACCTTATTGCAAATTATTTCCTAATATATATAAATTAAAGATAGCTGATATACCTTAGTGCCCAAAACCACGACCACGGCAATGACTAAGCAAATCGAACACGGCTACCTAGCTTCGCCGCAGGAGCTCACGAACACGACCCAACTATCGATCATTCTTTCTACTCACCACGATGACACATCACAGGCGCACGCGATTCGAGATGCCGCGCTGCCCTTCTAGCGCCTCGCGTGTCGAATATCACCATCGAGAGTCCCCTCTCTGTCGCGAGCTCCAATCGACTCCTCCACACGAAATCCCAACAACCTGAAACCCTTTTGAACAACCCTCGATCGAAACGTCTAATAGGTTCGCGTACGAGCTTCCAGATCCAAGTCGCGATTCCAAAAATCTCGAACGAGTTTCGAATCGCGTGAGAAGGTGGACGAGTTGGCTTGGGAAATGTTTTCGTACCGGAGGCGGCCATGATTTAATTTGAAGAAGAGGATTCGATTCCTTATATATATTTTTTCTAACTGAGAGAGTTTCGATCTCTCTCAGGCTTCGGCCATTATTTTTGTATTTAAAGAATTGATTTTTTTTTGATCGAACTAAGACTTGAGAGGATGGGAAGGAAAGGGAGATGGGTACGAAGGAGGCAGATAGGCGGCAGGTTGTACAAAATGTCGGATTAAAGAAAAGGGAATATATTGTATTTAAATTTAATTTCATCTCAGTAATTTCCATGCGTTTATATACCGTATACTCACACCGAAATCTCCAATCAATGCGAAATTTGAAATCCGGTAATAATACAATATTACGGACCCAATGGAACTGGTTTCGTCGAATTCCGAGACTGTGTCTCGGACGGCTATTTTTTAAATATCAATTTGAACGATTAAATTTCAAAACTGAACAAAACAGTTTCAATTTCAACTCTGAAGCTTCTATTTTCTTCAGTATAATCAATATGAATTTTCAAAGACTTCATATTATTTTTAATCAGCATAAAACGGAAGATTCAAATTTTTACCCAGTTTCAATAATTAAATTCAATAAGTTAATCGCCAAATTCATTCTGATATCTGAATTTCAAATTAAATTATCATTCGAATATTTAAACTCAATTAAATATTCATATTTCAAATGTCAAAAATTCAGGGTCGTTACAATCTTTCCCCCTTAAAAGAATTTCGTCCCGAAATTACAAGTTAGGAAAAATGGTCCTTAACTCGTCTACTATTTTTCACAATCCAAATGATTTTATCAAATTATCAAAACAAATCTTTCTACTAAAGATTCGTTATCAATTCAACTAAATTTCCCACTTTAATTATAAGTTTCAAACAACATTGTTTTACTTCTCAATTCAAATTTAAATTTAAATTCAAATTTTAAACTTTCAATATTTCTCAAAAAATTTCTAACACCCGATATTTTCGAAAAATTTCGCCAGCGTCTCCTTTGCGCGGCTAACACGGTACGACTACAAAACGTCCCTACGGACTCTCAGATCTCAATAGAAAACAAAATGCCAAGTGGCAGAATCAGAAACTCAGTGAAATTTCATACTGAAATTTAAATACATACCTTTTGGTCGAGCAATTTAAATTATCTTCAAAATCGAAAATCCAATTCCATTTCCCTAGCCTTTACAATCCCTGTATATTTTACTTGACAATAATGTCCAAATTCACTTATTGGATTCCAAATACCCATTTTACTTAAGAATTTCATTCATTCATTTCTTAAGTGCAATATAAGTATTACATACTTCTTATATTTGTTTTCACTTCACTAACAAAGTTATATATTCATTTCCATTCAATTTTGCATTTCAATTCCATTTGAATTCAATTTACAATTTCAATTCTATTTGGTATTCATTTTATCTTCAGATTTCCATTCAGATTTTCATTTCGAATTTTACTTGAATTCGATTCATCTTCTAATTCTGAATATTGAGCTTTATTCACTTTTATCTCAATTCCCAATTTTAAATCTTTTGTCGTTAGTCAAAAATTTCCAAAAATTTCAAAAACATTTCTAACTCCCAGTGAAAACACTTAAAAATCCTTTTAAAAATGGATATGGAAAGCACGTTCCCCCATGGATCACAATTACTCGGCGGTTTCGCTACTATCCCAGTAGAATCACTTGTAACTGTAGATTTCACATCTCTTGAATTTCGCCATGGTTGTTGCCATAGATCGTAGTTTACACGGCGGCTGCGCCACTATCCCAGTGGAATCACTTGTAACTGTGGGTATCACACCCCTCGAATTACTCTAGCATACATCATGATCAATCAATATGATCCCATCACGATCAAATGGACACCCATACCGAGTTCCAACACCTTCACAACTTTTTTTTCAATGGAAGGTACTTTTTCATATCCTTAGTTTGGAAAACATAATATGTCATATATGTATAGTACTTCATTTCCAATTGATTCCATTCAATTTTAATTGGCATACCATTAATCAAACAAATCACATTGAAAACCATTCAAATCTATTCCATCTACTAATTTAATTAGTACATTCACTCATCCATTTTAAATTTCAACTTTCCATACTCAATTCGTCTCGAATTTATTTTATCAATAACAAGGAAATTTCAATTTTGATTTACTAACTCAACTTCGAATTCACTATTTCATGAATTAATAATTTATCAAGTTAGTTTACTTGAATTCAATCCATTTTATTATATTCCTCCAAGTTTGGATTTTTTTATTCATTCAACTTGATTCAAATCAATCTCATTTCATTTTTCAATTCCAATTCATTTATTTACAAATGTAGCTTCATTTGTTCATTCACAAATTCATCTCTTTTCAATTTGAATCTCATTCCAATCCAATTTCAAATATTTTATAAGTTATCAACTTATTACATTCCATTGATGAATTTTATTTCAAATAATTTCTTGGAATTCTATTTCAATTTGTAAATTACATTTACACTTTACACTTACAAATTTCATTCGTATATGAATTTTATTTCCTTATCTTCCAATTCATATTTATAATTTCCATTAGTTAAATGGATTTATCTTCAAATCTTTGGTTATTATTTTATTTCTTATTCAATTTCCATATAACAATGATAATATTTCAATATTATCTCTTCCTAACAACCAAGCATCCATATACTATAATAATTCATAGAAAATCATTTCTTTTCTATACAAAAATAGTTTTGGGCAAAATTATTTAATTCACCCTATTTAAAACAATACTGTGTCAGTTTATCTTGTTTAAGAGTTTAGAAACCCCTATCGATTACAGTTGGCCAGACTGCACCGACCAGAATCTATAAACAATCAACCGATAAGTCAACACAATACAAAACAAATTTTGGATTCACTAACAAATACGCGCTCATATCTATTATTACACTCACACTCATTCTAGAGTACTACTGACTCTATCTCTAATGAGTAATACCCAACAGAGCAGGGTTGTCGCTTAATCGGATGCTCTGATACCACTTGTAAAGACCCGCAAATCCGTCTTTTGAAAACTCGACACCGATACGACCACTGTACCAAATTGTCAAATAATCGAATAGTGGAAACGCGAAACTTTAGGGTTAAAAGAAGAGGTAGAAGAAGACAGAAGAAGAAAAGAAAGAACAGAAAAACAGAAACAGAAACAATATCAGAATCTCACATTCGCAGCGGAACAAAATATAATAGATGAATCAATAATCTTTAAAACAAAAGACTATATCAGTTTATGCATACATCAATCAGAGTTAATATACAACTCAATACAACAATGGACAGTTATATAAACTTGTCCTCATACAGAATACACAGTGGAAATAATAAACAAGTACGGTAGTATGCTTCGCCATCCAGCTCATCTCCAAAGCTCCAGAATATCCTGATAACATAACTCTAGGCTGCCCGTGTGGAAAATTATGGGCACCCAGAGTTTAGAAAGGGAACAATAAACTCCGAGTCAGTCATGGTGACTGGTGTGAGATCGTAAAACAGTTATTTTCACAAAGAAAATAAAACAATTTCGCAATGCTTTTGGAAAATGAAACTACCATAAGGCCTCCCGCCACACACACAATGCAAACGCAGAATTGGAGGAGATTTCCCCTTATGATAGTCAAAAATGCTTACTACGCAAAATCAGTTGATATTATTATTAATGTCTAGTGTGGAAAACATTTCAAAAGTATAATATCAATCTTAGCCAACATACAACTATCGTTGTATGCCTAATATAGCTACTACGTTCAATAGCAGGTTACTGCCACATTCCATAGCAGGTAATACAAATAAAAACCGTACAAGGTTCGTATTGTTTCTTTGGATTTCCAACAAATGGTCAGGCAAAGGAACTTCCTTATACCGAAATAGAACGCCTCTGGAAAGACGCCCTGGATCCTAACCGGATCTCTGCAAACAAAAGGCCGACGCTACCTCACGCTCTAACCGAGCTGTAACTAGGTAACTAACACACGAACTATGCCATCCCCCGGTCGTTACCGACCCTTATCCGAGGATCCTCAATCACAACGCAACAGCCACAAAATATAATCAACATAGGTAAAATATCTGGGCTCCATACCATGATATTACCTTTTATCCAGAAGGAAATGGCATTCCCTAGGGGCGCTACCCCTACAAACCTTTGCCGCAACATTCCTGTTTCGACCATTACCGGGTTGTGAGGCTCGACGAAGTCTCGTCCACAAAGCCACGCTTTTTCACAAAGCCACGCTTTTTCACAAAGCCACGCTTTGATCCACAATTGATCAACAGCACTTCGTGTAACGACCCTAAATTTTCAACCCAATTTAAAATTTTAAATTCATCGTTCCAATAAAAAATTTTGAAATTTTAAACGATCTAAATTTACATCCAAACTTTATTTGTGACATACGTCTAGTTAGATATGGACATAGAAAAAGTTTCGTTGAAAAATATTACAGTAAAGTCGGTTCGCGTTTTACTGTATATCAGTCCATATAAAGCTGCGTAAAATTTATCTTCCAAATCCAAATATTTTTACACAGTCCGCTTGTAAAAATCATTCTGATCAAGATTTTATGATTCGTTTCGTCTAAAACTGTCATCGCCTGCTCCGTTTATATTATTTTGCAAAACGTACAATTTAAGCGGCGTAAATGCAAATTTTATAAAATCATCGTATCGCAATAATCTGTATACCGTTGGAAGCGTACCGTCGCGCTGATCAAAATGGTATATTGGTTTGTATCATTCGGAGTTCGGAATTAGAAGTTACTGACATTTTATCGGTTGATAAACTGTCCGTTACGAACAGTTATTCGGCTCCTATTGGGCTGAATTGGTGTGAGAATCGAAGCAGCCAGTCAGCAATCATTCTTGAAAAGCCAAAAGCCTTTTGGTTACCGAGATAATTAATTAAAACCTTTTGAGTCCCAAAACCGTCATCATTTCTGTACTATTTCCCATAAACCTGGTTACAATTCCTAATTCAAAACCATTCTTTACGTTAGCTCCTTTCCCTTCCTCCCTCAGTTCTTCTTTCCTTCTCCTGGTAAGTATTTTATATTTTCTCTTGTTTTCCATTTCCATGAAACTCCCACTCCAATAACATCTTCCCCCTGAGACCCACTCCGGCAGCCTAACACCAACCACTGCCCGACGTCCTTCCGCCACCAGGCCCTACAACCCACAGCAGCCACGTCCCCTCCGCCTGCAGCCCTCCGTACCCCACAGCAGCCACGTCCCCTCCGCCTGCAGTCCTCCACCCCCTGACGCGCTGCCACACTCCGCCTCACTACGCCCATCCAATCACCCACACGCGCCACCCTCCGAACCCACGCCCATCCGTGCCACCCTCCAGCCTCGCACCACCCACGTCCATCCGTACCACCCAGCCCCCGCGCCACTTGACCTCGCCCAGATCCCCTCCGCAGCCACCCTGACAACCACCCCGTCCCAGTCCACCAGCACTGGCCTCAGCCCACCATCCCACTGACCCTCGACTGCCCACAACAGCCAACCCGTCCCCTCCAAGCCCAACAACCATTCGCCTCCCTCCTGTTCGCCTCCCCCTCCGCCTTATCTATCTGAGCCCGAGCTTCAGCCTCGCCTCGACAACCACCAAACCCGCTCCACTGCCCCACCTCTGACCTCCAGCCGAAGCCTTCCCTTCCTTTTCTCGTGTGGCAGTTGTATGTATTAATGCATATGAAGCCAGGCAAATTATTTGCTATTTGATCTATTTTATATTTATATGTAAATATACATACGGTTGTTTATAAAGTATTCGTATAAGATTATGCTGTATATATTTTGAGGGGTGAGTTGTGTGTGTTTTGTGTTGAGAGTTGAAAAAAAAAATGAAACTGAGAATAGCTAATAGTATAGGTTTGCTGAAAAGTCTTTAAGCAAATTTCTAGTGGTTGCCGAAATTGTAACCAGTTTCTTTCCTTTTGTTTGTTGTTGCAGCAACCGACTGATTTCTTGCGCAGCAACATCGATCTTCAGCTTTTGTTCTTTTCTCCGTCTTCGGTAAGCGCATTTATATAAATTTATAAATTATATACAAGCGTTCATTGTATTAATATCGTTTTCTTTTGTCGATATTACAGTGTCCGTTGTTTGTGCTGTATCGTTTCTTTTCTGCTTCTTCGTGCTTCGCCGCCAAATTCTTATCCACGAAAGGTGAATTAATTTTCACGACTATATTCTTATGCAAGTTTGAATTGATAAATGATTGCTATGTGATGTTAAATTGGATGTAAATTGTTATTGTTAAGTGATAAATTAATTGCAAGTTAAAAATTGGATATAGGATGATTAATGATTTAAAATGAATTATATACGTCGAATTTTGATTGTTAAACTTGACCCCTTTATATGATGAATATTGATTGATTAAATTGACCCTTTAAATTGTTGTCACGTAGAATTTGATAAATGTCACTTTGGACTATTGAACGTATTGAATTAACTGTTGTAATTGAAATTGAACGATAAGTGAAACCGAAATGTTATAATCTTTAATCTACATGAAATGATAGTGTAGATTCTAGAAATAATTATATTAATTGGCGTGAATAACAAACGCGAATTAATACGATTATTTCGGGGTTATTTGAAGTTGTTGAATTGTTGAAAATGGATGCTATTGCTTGTTTATTTACTTTGACACCATCCCTGCTATCACACTGCAAGTTCCCTTTGTATGTTTTGATTTTGAATTTAAATAGAATCGGGTTGAAATGATAAATACCCAATTGAGTGAATTGGCCTAGGATAGATAATTAAAATAAGAAACCGAACGGTCAACAAATAACGTTTTGAAATTGAGACTTATTTGGAATTATGGAATGAACTTAGAAAACTGTATTGAAATTTGGTAACGTAAATATAAATAAATTTGTTGAAATAAATAAAATGATTTTATTGAATTGAATAAATAAATTTGTTGAAATAAATAAAATGATTTTATTGAATTGAATAAATAAATTTGTTGAAATAAATAAAATGATTTTAATTGAAATAAATGAGAACGAATTAATGTAATGAATTGAAACGGATTTGTAAATTTATTTGATTAAACAAAGTGTTTTGACAAAGTTAATCGAAATGAGATTTAAGAAGTAAATAGGATGAAGGATAAAGTGATTTAATTTCGAGTTTTGATAAATAAATAAACGAAGTTTTTACAAAGTGAATGTAGTAAATGAAATTTATATAGTAATGAACCTAGGAATGTAAATACGGATTTAAAGAATAAAATTACTTGATTTAATTAGTTGAACTAAGATTGACTATTTCATGTAATCCATGAATTTGAATTTGATTTAATAAGTGAAATGTTGATTTAACGTGAATACTTAAAATTTTGATAACTAAAGGGCTTGAACTAGAATTTCTTTTCGAAATATGAATTTTAGTAATTGAAACGAATCGAATTGTGAAATATCAAATTTGGAAGTCAAATTTGCAACTTGACCTTTGGATTTGATTTGTTTTAACTTTAATAAAAAGTTGACTGTTGGGTAATTAATACGTAGTTATTAAAGAGTCCGGGATCGGATTATGGACATATTCTCTGTCGATACCGAAAACCACTTTAATAACTAATATACGCGAAGTGTTGATCCAGAATGAAGTGGATGGTTTTGATGAACGCGTTGACTGAAGAAAGAGAACGATTTTGGATGACCCCTGACATGACTAAAACAGGAGCCGCGCCGGGCCATTGAGGTTCGCTACCTCTAGCGGACACACTTCTTCGATACCTTATCTATTACTTTTGTGATTCGATTTGGGTGCACCCCTTGATTTGGGAGTGTTGTTTCGCGGTGTTGGGATAGTAGCTGCTATGCCCAACATCAGTCCGGATCACGCAACTACTAGTATCCTAGTTGGTATCGCCTCATGTACCTTGTCATACTGATTATCCTATTCGAGACCACTACGATTTTGATTTATACCTTTAGTATATGGATTGCCCTCTGGTGACTTCCGGTTTTGGGGAAACTACGGTCTTGTATATGCTTTTGGGAATAAATAGGTTAAGAGGTGTATGGGCCCTGCTTAACCCTACTTTGATATCTTACTTTATGGATTAGACATTATCTATTTAGCGTATTCTGTAGGTAGTTTATCGATCCCTTAATGATGTTTATATTCACCTTTGAGTTATGGACTTTATTATATGCATTGAGTATCCTGTATAAGATTTGAGTCCTGACTCGAGTGTTTCTTTTGCATATGCTTGGGTCAGTCTGAAGATATTCCGTTGCTGGTCAAGGTTGGTCGAAGATGCTGAAGGCTTAGCTTTTATCTATATCATTTTATTTTCAGTATTTGATGTACTTATGTATTAGACATCTTGTATCTCTTTCAGTCGCTTTATGTTGAGACATTGTTGTATTCTCTGTAGTAGCTTCATGAACTACTATTATGACGATGTATTTTCCGCTGCATTATTCTGTGACTGTTCTGAGTCTGTGATGTTGTATTGATTCTCATTTACATTTATGTACTTATAATCCCATAATGTTCTGTGTTTTGTATTATTTAAGTTGACAAGTGTGGATTATTGTCAATTTAAATGGTCCAAATATACGGGATGTTACAGTTGGTATCAGAGCTCTGGTTTTCCCAAAAACCTTAGTTCGGGATTATAAAGAAACTCATTAGAGATAGAGTAGCAATACTCTAGAATGAGGAGAATCAATTCAATATCCAAATCCTTTCAAAAATTCAAGCTCCTTTGATTCGTTGATTAGTTTTCTTAGCATTCTATTATCTTATCTTTAGTTCTAAATCTCTTTTGGTATTTCAGGATGAGTACCAGAAGAAATGTTAGAGGTGGAAGAGGCAATGGTCCTGCCCAGGCTGCACCTGCCGCTCCAGCTCCTGTCAAATTCACTACTCTTAGCAAGGAGTATTCGCAACTGGGAGGTACTAAGTTTTCTGGATCCGAGAACATCATAGAGGCTCAGCAATGGCTTAAGGGTTTGGAGAAGATATTTTCTGGATTGGAGATTACTGATGCCCAGAAGCGTCAACTTGCTGCTTGGCAACTCCAAGATGCCGCACAAGATTGGTGGGAATCCGTTACTTCTCGTATCGAGGAGAACACCATCACTTGGGCCCAGTTTAGGTATGAATGGTTTGGATTCTAGTGGTTTAAATTCTTCCTTCTATCTTTGAAATGATTGTTCATCTAGTCTATCTTTTGGATTAGGGATACTTTCTCGGCACAATGGATGCCAGCTGCTGGGAAGGCCCAACTTTATAGAGCTTTCATGGATCTAAAGCAGGGCAATATGACTTTTTCTGAGTATGAGAGAAAGTTCAACGAACTCTCCAAGTTCGGACTCGGCTTGATTGATACACCACTTCTGAAGAACGAGAAATTCATTATGGGAGCCAGAGCAGAGTATTATGACTTACTTACCGGCCACATCCATTGCACCTTCACAGAGCTTGTTGACTATGCCCTTAGATATGAGGCAAAGCCTAAGGGATCCACTGCCAAGGCTTCCCCTACTCAGCCCTCTTCTAGCCAGCCCGGGAAGAGGAAGATGAACTTTGATCAACAAAAGAAAGCTTGGCAGAAGACTACAGGATTGGGATATGCTCAGAAAAGCCCTATCGATCTTGCTAATATCACATGCTTCAAGTGCGATAAGAAGGGCCATTATGCTAATAGTTGTCCATCTACCGGAGCTGCTATTCCACCACCTTCTACGACTAGGAAAGATTTATGCTATGTCTGCCTCCAGCCGGGTCATTTCAAGAAAGAATGCCCAATGTATAAGCGTGGCACACCATCTGGAGTATTTGCTATCACCACTCCTACACCACCTCCACCACCTGCTCAGGATGACCAAGGTACCTTACGAAGTACTTTTTCTTTACATGATTTACCTATTAGGGTATTATTCGATACTGGTGCTTCTCATAGCTTCATATCTATTGATCTCTGTAATAAGCTCAAATTAGAACCTACTCTTGCTACTACTTCCTTATGCATCTCCAACCCTATTGGAGGACTTGCCAACCTCAGTAGAATTTGTAAAGAGGTCGTGCTCTTATATGGAAGATATCGATTCACTTGGGATTTTTATGTGCTTGGCTTCGCAGCATTTGACATCTTGTTAGGTGCTGATTGGTTAAGAAAATTCGATGCCGTTATTTCTTGCAAAGCTCGTTCTGTTTCTCTAGTCAATGACCAGGGCCTACCACTTGTCATTGAATGCAAATCACCTCAGAAATATGC
This sequence comes from Allium fistulosum, assembly GCA_030737815.1. Classification (NCBI taxonomy): domain Eukaryota; kingdom Viridiplantae; phylum Streptophyta; class Magnoliopsida; order Asparagales; family Amaryllidaceae; genus Allium; species Allium fistulosum. Next base: position 161,951,981 of record CM060905.1, read on the forward strand.
CGGAAGCTTCATATTCTCTCTTGATGCTCATCCGGATGATCTTAGTACTACACCTATTGTTCAGAAATTTCCCGATGTATTTGGAGAGGTTAACTCTCTACCGCCCAAACGGGAAATCGATTTTCGTATTGATCTTATTCCTGGAGCTACGCCCGTAGTTCTCCCACACCGAAGGATGGCTCCTAAAGAAAAGGTCGAACTAAAAACTCAAATTGAGGATCTATTTGCTAAGGGCTTGATTAGAAGAAGTTGTTCCGAATGGGGCGCTGCAGTTGTATTTGTCACCAAATCAGATGGATCTCTTCGCATGTGTGTTGATTATAGAGAGCTCAACAAGCGCACTCTCAAGAACCGTTATCCGATGCCTCGCATCAACGATTTATTCGACCAGCTTCATGGTGCTAAAGTTTTCTCACAACTTGATCTAGCCACTGGGTTCCACCAACTCAGAATAGCGGAAGATAGTATCCATAAGACAGCTTTCCGGACCGAGAATGGATTCTATGAATGGTTGGTTATGCCATTCGGTTTGACCAACGCACCTGCTTACTTCGTCGACTTGATGAATCGAGTCTTCCGTGATGTCCTTAACAAGTTCGTTCTTGTATTCATTGATGATATTCTTGTCTTCTCTAAGGACAAGGAAGAGCATAAGGCACATCTTCGTTATGTCCTTGAAACTCTCAGAAACCATCAGCTTAAAGCCAAGTTTTCTAAATGCCATTTCTGGCGAGATGAAGTGAGATTCCTTGGCCATATTGTTTCCGAGAATGGCATTTCAGTCGATCCAGCTAAGATTTCCATAATTAATGTAAGTTCTATCATATTCGAAATTCTATTCAAACAATCTTATCTCTCGCTAATTCATATCAATTAATCTACAGGATTGGGAGACCCCCAAAACTCCTACTGATATCCGTAGTTTCTTGGGTCTAGCTGGATATTATCGCAGATTTATTGAGCACTTTGCCCGGATTTCTGCTCCTCTTACTGCTTTGACTCGGAAGGACGTTAAGTTCATTTGGAGTGAGAAGTGTGAATCAGCTTTTAATGAGTTGAAGCACAGGTTAACTTCGGCCCCAGTTCTTGCAGTCATCGATGGAAGTGAAGGATTGACTGTTTATACAGATGCTTGCCGAGAAGGTTTAGGCGCTGTTCTTATGCAAAATGGAAAGGTTATTGCTTATGCCGGTCGTTAGTTGAAGACCCATGAATTGAACTATGCCACTCATGATCTTGAGCTTCTGGCTGTTGTATTTGCTTTGAAACTTTGGAGGCATCATCTTTTGGGAACAAAGTTCGAACTATTCACTGATCATAAGTCTTTGAGGTATATCTTTTCTCAGAAGGATTTGAACCAGGGGCAAGCCCGATGGCTTGAATTCTTAGCCGCATACGACCTCGACATCACTTATACACCGGGGAAAGCAAATGTTGTAGCGGATGCTTTGAGCCGCAGCAAAGCATTGTCTTGTTGCAATCTTATCGAAGGCATGTTATTCCAGCTTAGTATCTCTCCATCTCTTATGGATCGCATCAAAGCTAAGCAATATGAAGACACTTTGCTCTATCGTATGAAGGAATTAGTTATGGGTAGAGTAAGTAATGCCGACAACAAAGTGGGTGCACAAGTTGATAGTGATGGAGTTTTGAGGATCGACAATCGTATTTGTGTTCCTAATGTCGATGGTCTTAGACAGGAAGTGCTGCGAGAAAATCATAAGTCTTCGCTTTCATTTCATCCCGGTGCTACCAAAATGTACCAGAATATGAAGAAACTATATTGGTGGAGTGGAATGAAGCGCGATATTTCTATCTATGTTAGCAGGTGCACCACTTGCCAACAAGTTAAAGCTGATCACAGAAAGACAGCAGGATTGCTCCAACCGCTAGAGATTCCAGGTTGGAAATGGGAGCAAATTTCTATGGATTTTATTGATGGGCTACCAAAGACTAGAAAGGGTAACGAAAGCATATGGGTGATTGTCGACAGACTGACAAAGTCCGCTCACTTTATTCCAGTCAAGACCACTCGTACAGCTTCGAGTTTGGCCGAAATATACATGAGGGAAGTTGTTAAACTTCATGGTGTACCATCTAGTATTGTATGCGATCGGGATCCTATTTTCACCAGTAAATTCTGGAAGGCATTTCAAGATACCTTGGGCACCAAACTGAATCTGAGCACAGCATATCATCCTCAGACAGATGGTCAAACTGAGAGGGTGAACCAGATTTTGGAAGATCTCCTCCGTGCTTGCATTATCGACTTTGGTGGATCTTGGGAAGACCATCTTCACTTGGTAGAATTCACTTATAATAATAGTTACCAGGTAAGAAATTTGAATTTCAAATTTGAATAAGTATATTTGAATTTGAATTAATTATCCTTTATAAACCAGGCAAGCATTGGTATGGCACCGTTCGAAGCCTTATATGGACGGCCGTGCAAATCGCCAGCTTGTTGGATCGAGTCGGGAGATCGATTAGTGCTTGGACCAGAAATGATTATGGAAGCTTCTGAAAAAGTCGAAGAAATCAGGGAGAAGATAAAGACGGCACAGGATAGACAGAAAAGCTATGCCGACAAAAGGAGAAGAGATCTCGAATTCGGAGTAGGAGACAAAGTATTTCTGAAGGTGTCGCCTTTGAGGAATATTGTTCGATTTGGAAGGAAAGGGAAATTAGCTCCCAGATTCGTTGGTCCGTTTGAGATTACAGAAAGAGTTGGAACATTGGCATATAGAGTTGCATTACCAGAAAAGTTCGCTGGTGTTCACAACGTGTTCCACGTCTCACATCTTCGCAAGGTTGTACACGATCCATCTATGACCATCCCTACTGCTCAGTTGGATGAAATAGTTATTGAGCCTGACTTGACTATTGAGCGAAAGCCACTTCGGATAGTTGATCGTGAGACAAAGCAACTCAGAAGGAAGTCGGTGAATCTCGTCAAAGTACAGTGGAGTGCGGATGAGCGAGATTGCACGTGGGAGACTGAGGATAGCATTCGGGATTCAAACCCCGAACTATTAATTTCAGGTATTATTCAAATTTCTCGAAATCTATCTCGACTTTTCTACTTATTTCATTTCTACTTCACTCGTCTCGTTCCTTTTCGAGGAGGAAAAGTTTTGAGTGGGGGAGATTGTAACGACCCTAAATTTTCAACCCAATTTAAAATTTTAAATTCATCGTTCCAATAAAAAATTTTGAAATTTTAAACGATCTAAATTTACATCCAAACTTTATTTGTGACATACGTCTAGTTAGATATGGACATAGAAAAAGTTTCGTTGAAAAATATTACAGTAAAGTCCGTTCGCGTTTTACTGTATATCAATCCATATAAAGCTGCGTAAAATTTATCTTCCAAATCCAAATATTTTTACACAGTCCGCTTGTAAAAATCATTCTGATCAAGATTTTATGATTCGTTTCGTCTAAAACTGTCATCGCCTGCTCCGTTTATATTATTTTGCAAAACGTACAATTTAAGCGGCGTAAATGCAAATTTTATAAAATCATCGTATCATAATAATCTGTATACCGTTGGAAGCGTACCGTCGCGCTGATCAAAATGGTATATTGGTTTGTGTCATTCGGAGTTCGGAATTAGAAGTTACTGACATTTTATCGGTTGATAAACTGTCCGTTACGAACAGTTATTCGGCTCCTATTGGGCTGAATTGGTGTGAGAATCGAAGCAGCCAGTCAGCAATCATTCTTGAAAAGCCAAAAGCCTTTTGGTTACCGAGATAATTAATTAAAACCTTTTGAGTCCCAAAACCGTCATCATTTCTGTACTATTTCCCATAAACCTGGTTACAATTCCTAATTCAAAACCATTCTTTACGTTAGCTCCTTTCCCTTCCTCCCTCAGTTCTTCTTTCCTTCTCCTGGTAAGTATTTTATATTTTCTCTTGTTTTCCATTTCCATGAAACTCCCACTCCAATAACATCTTCCCCCTGAGACCCACTCCGGCAGCCTAACACCAACCACTGCCCGACGTCCTTCCGCCACCAGGCCCTACAACCCACAGCAGCCACGTCCCCTCCGCCTGCAGCCCTCCGTACCCCACAGCAGCCACGTCCCCTCCGCCTGCAGTCCTCCACCCCCTGACGCGCTGCCACACTCCGCCTCACTACGCCCATCCAATCACCCACACGCGCCACCCTCCGAACCCACGCCCATCCGTGCCACCCTCCAGCCTCGCACCACCCACGTCCATCCGTACCACCCAGCCCCCGCGCCACTTGACCTCGCCCAGATCCCCTCCGCAGCCACCCTGACAACCACCCCGTCCCAGTCCACCAGCACTGGCCTCAGCCCACCATCCCACTGACCCTCGACTGCCCACAACAGCCAACCCGTCCCCTCCAAGCCCAACAACCATTCGCCTCCCTCCTGTTCGCCTCCCCCTCCACCTTATCTATCTGAGCCCGAGCTTCAGCCTCGCCTCGACAACCACCAAACCCGCTCCACTGCCCCACCTCTGACCTCCAGCCGAAGCCTTCCCTTCCTTTTCTCGTGTGGCAGTTGTATGTATTAATGCATATGAAGCCATGCAAATTATTTGCTATTTGATCTATTTTATATTTATATGTAAATATACATACGGTTGTTTATAAAGTATTCGTATAAGATTATGCTGTATATATTTTGAGGGGTGAGTTGTGTGTGTTTTGTGTTGAGAGTTGAAAAAAAAAATGAAACTGAGAATAGCTAATAGTATAGGTTTGCTGAAAAGTCTTTAAGCAAATTTCTAGTGGTTGCCGAAATTGTAACCAGTTTCTTTCCTTTTGTTTGTTGTTGCAGCAACCGACTGATTTCTTGCGCAGCAACATCGATCTTCAGCTTTTGTTCTTTTCTCCGTCTTCGGTAAGCGCATTTATATAAATTTATAAATTATATACAAGCGTTCATTGTATTAATATCGTTTTCTTTTGTCGATATTACAGTGTCCGTTGTTTGTGCTGTATCGTTTCTTTTCTGCTTCTTCGTGCTTCGCCGCCAAATTCTTATCCACGAAAGGTGAATTAATTTTCACGACTATATTCTTATGCAAGTTTGAATTGATAAATGATTGCTATGTGATGTTAAATTGGATGTAAATTGTTATTGTTAAGTGATAAATTAATTGCAAGTTAAAAATTGGATATAGGATGATTAATGATTTAAAATGAATTATATACGTCGAATTTTGATTGTTAAACTTGACCCCTTTATATGATGAATATTGATTGATTAAATTGACCCTTTAAATTGTTGTCACGTAGAATTTGATAAATGTCACTTTGGACTATTGAACGTATTGAATTAACTGTTGTAATTGAAATTGAACGATAAGTGAAACCGAAATGTTATAATCTTTAATCTACATGAAATGATAGTGTAGATTCTAGAAATAATTATATTAATTGGCGTGAATAACAAACGCGAATTAATACGATTATTTCGGGGTTATTTGAAGTTGTTGAATTGTTGAAAATGGATGCTATTGCTTGTTTATTTACTTTGACACCATCCCTGCTATCACACTGCAAGTTCCCTTTGTATGTTTTGATTTTGAATTTAAATAGAATCGGGTTGAAATGATAAATACCCAATTGAGTGAATTGGCCTAGGATAGATAATTAAAATAAGAAACCGAACGGTCAACAAATAACGTTTTGAAATTGAGACTTATTTGGAATTATGGAATGAACTTAGAAAACTGTATTGAAATTTGGTAACGTAAATATAAATAAATTTGTTGAAATAAATAAAATGATTTTATTGAATTGAATAAATAAATTTGTTGAAATAAATAAAATGATTTTATTGAATTGAATAAATAAATTTGTTGAAATAAATAAAATGATTTTAATTGAAATAAATGAGAACGAATTAATGTAATGAATTGAAACGGATTTGTAAATTTATTTGATTAAACAAAGTGTTTTGACAAAGTTAATCGAAATGAGATTTAAGAAGTAAATAGGATGGAGGATAAAGTGATTTAATTTCGAGTTTTGATAAATAAATAAACGAAGTTTTTACAAAGTGAATGTAGTAAATGAAATTTATATAGTAATGAACCTAGGAATGTAAATACGGATTTAAAGAATAAAACTTGATTTAATTAGTTGAACTAAGATTGACTATTTCATGTAATCCATGAATTTGAATTTGATTTAATAAGTGAAATGTTGATTTAACGTGAATACTTAAAATTTTGATAACTAAAGGGCTTGAACTAGAATTTCTTTTCGAAATATGAATTTTAGTAATTGAAACGAATCGAATTGTGAAATATCAAATTTGGAAGTCAAATTTGCAACTTGACCTTTGGATTTGATTTGTTTTAACTTTAATAAAAAGTTGACTGTTGGGTAATTAATACGTAGTTATTAAAGAGTCCGGGATCGGATTATGGACATATTCTCTGTCGATACCGAAAACCACTTTAATAACTAATATACGCGAAGTGTTGATCCAGAATGAAGTGGATGGTTTTGATGAACACGTTGACTGAAGAAAGAGAACGATTTTGGATGACCCCTGACATGACTAAAACAGGAGCCGCGCCGGGCCATTGAGGTTCGCTACCTCTAGCGGACACACTTCTTCGATACCTTATCTATTACTTTTGTGATTCGATTTGGGTGCACCCCTTGATTTGGGAGTGTTGTTTCGCGGTGTTGGGATAGTAGCTGCTATGCCCAACATCAGTCCGGATCACGCAACTACTAGTATCCTAGTTGGTATCGCCTCATGTACCTTGTCATACTGATTATCCTATTCGAGACCACTACGATTTTGATTTATACCTTTAGTATATGGATTGCCCTCTGGTGACTTCCGGTTTTGGGGAAACTACGGTCTTGTATATGCTTTTGGGAATAAACAGGTTAAGAGGTGTATGGGCCCTGCTTAACCCTACTTTGATATCTTACTTTATGGATTAGACATTATCTATTTAGCGTATTCTGTAGGTAGTTTATCGATCCCTTAATGATGTTTATATTCACCTTTGAGTTATGGACTTTATTATATGCATTGAGTATCCTGTATAAGATTTGAGTCCTGACTCGAGTGTTTCTTTTGCATATGCTCGGGTCAGTCTGAAGATATTCCGTTGCTGGTCAAGGTTGGTCGAAGATGCTGAAGGCTTAGCTTTTATCTATATCATTTTATTTTCAGTATTTGATGTACTTATGTATTGGACATCTTGTATCTCTTTCAGTCGCTTTATGTTGAGACATTGTTGTATTCTCTGTAGTAGCTTCATGAACTACTATTATGACGATGTATTTTCCGCTGCATTATTCTGTGACTGTTCTGAGTCTGTGATGTTGTATTGATTCTCATTTACATTTATGTACTTATAATCCCATAATGTTCTGTGTTTTGTATTATTTAAGTTGACAAGTGTGGATTATTGTCAATTTAAATGGTCCAAATATACGGGATGTTACACTTCGTGTGCCACATTACCAAATTGGGAATGTATCACTAGTAACTATCAACTACAAAACCTCTGAGCTCATACGTCTCAGAGAAGGGTGTTAAGCTAAGAGAATAAATTCTCCGCCACCAACAGAAATGTATTTGATAGAAACCAGCTTTACATCTCAAAGTATAATGTCAGACACGCATCCATACAAGTCCGTTCCGGGATCGAACGGAACCGAAGGCACTTCCAAAGAAGCCCTTGCAATCCGGATATTCGCTAATCACTTCCGGACTTCCCATCATAAAAAGAGTGATATAAATCTCTATACCGGAGCAACTCGGTGCAGAGACATTCGACAGGTTGTCCTTTCATTTTCACAAATATCCGGTCTTCACACCGGTCTTCAAATGCAGTCCATTCACGACGTATCATTATTCGGAATGGATTATATGACACAAAGATCCTCTCCCGGCTTAACCGAATAATGAGCGTTTGTTTTAAAAACAAATCAAGTGTCATTTCAAAGGCAAATATTGATAGTCTGTTATTTAACTATCAACAACATTCACAATAATCAATCAATTCAAATAATTTTCCCCAAATTATTTAATTTCAAAATATCTTCAAAAGATATATATTTTCCACACATCACATTTGAAAGTCAATTTCAAATCATATTTCACACTTCACATTTGAAAACCAATTTCAAATCATATTTCACACTTCACATTTGAAAATCAGTTTCAAATCATATTTCACACTTCACATTTGAAAATCAATTTCAAATCTCAAAACGGTCCATTTAAACCAATTAGATAAATCCTTATCGACTTATTTCAAATTTACATTCCAAATTTGAAATTTTATCTCCACACTTCATCACTTTGAAAACCGATTTCAAATCATATTTTCCACACTTTAAAAATAAATCAATATTTATTTTTAAAACAAATTTCCCTTTCCTTTACCAATTCTATTCGGAATTTACATTCCCAAAAATCCACTATTCACGATTTTCAAATCATTTTCCAAATATTCATTTTCAACACCAAATCAACTTTCAAATTTGATTTCTCAATTTATTTCAAATCCCAAATCGAATTAAAAATTGATTTCTGAATTTACTTTAACACCGAATCACATTTCAAATTGATTCTAATTTTAATCCCAAAGACCAAATCATTATTTTACCAATCGATTTCCAGATTTATTCTCAACACAAAAATCAATTTTCATTCAACATCAAATAAGTTTTCATATCGATTTCTCAAAGATTTATTTCAAATACCCAATCAATTATCAATTTGATTTCAAACAAATTTATTTCCTTTTAAATAAATTCTTTTATTCTTCCAGACCATCTAAAATTCAATTTTTATTTCAGAAATCCAATTTCATTTATTTCTGGTATCCAACGATACCAAAAATACATTCGGCTAAATTTTAGCCTTCAACAAATTCAATCACAGATATAATCATACACAGATTATAAATAATCAATCACACAACATATGAAATCAATTCAAATGTTTTGAGGAATCCTGTTGGATCCCTCCAACCTGTTTCCCTGCATCCACAGATGTTAGCACAATACCCATTCCACTTCGAGGTGGAATATCGCGGTATATGGGTTTTATAAAAATATCATCCGCTTACTAACGGCGCAATAGGGTCTCATCCGCTATATAATGCGGGAAATCAATCAATCCAATATATACATATGCCAATATGTATATATTGCTATATATATATATATATAGATATATCCTACTATATCTAATATCACATCCAAACAGTCAATCAAATCAATAACTAAAAATTCCACTTTCATTTTTGAGTGAGAAGATCTCACCTTTGCTTTTATTTGCAATCCCATTTCCATTTCCAGTTCGTTTTCTCGATTTTTAACCTTGTATAAATATTTATACGATTTGTTAATTGTCTGAATAAATTGAATAATTAATTCCCATCAATTTAATTAACTAATTATTAAATTAAAAACTATACCCCTTTAAATAAATTAATTAGTTAACCATTCAATTTTAATTACATAATTGTTATTATTTAAATGTAAACCGCATCCGGTAGAGATGACCTTTACGAGTTTTCAAAGATCTAACCTTTATATAAATCCTACAACATTTACAACTTCTATCTTACTAAATTGAGACAAAATAGCTTTTATCTTTTACTATAAAAATTATTATTATATATATATTTTTGTAAATCATATTATATATGCATATAAAAGTCTCTGCTAACAAACTTCCTGTTTAAACCATATAGATATCATGTTATCGTTTCAACTAAAAATGGATTTAAGTTGATTTCCCAATTCATGATTTATTTTTTTCAAAACGTAAATAATTTTTTTCTCTTGTATATAAATTCGAAAAATGAAAATAAAATTCCAGGTCTCTATATATATATTCACTGTAATTATCTCCCTTTTTTTTAAAAAAAACTTTACCTTATTGCAAATTATTTCCTAATATATATAAATTAAAGATAGCTGATATACCTTAGTGCCCAAAACCACGACCACGGCAATGACTAAGCAAATCGAACACGGCTACCTAGCTTCGCCGCAGGAGCTCACGAACACGACCCAGCTATCGATCATTCTTTCTACTCACCACGATGACACATCACAGGCGCACGCGATTCGAGATGCCGCGCTGCCCTTCTATCGCCTCGCGTGTCGAATATCACCATCGAGAGTCCCCTCTCTGTCGCAAGCTCCAATCGACTCCTCCACACGAAATCCCAACAACCTGAAACCCTTTCGAACAACCCTCGATCGAAACGTCTAATAGGTTCGCGTACGAGCTTCCAGATCCAAGTCGCGATTCCAAAAATCTCGAACGAGTTTCGAATCGCGTGAGAAGGTGGACGAGTTGGCTTGGGAAATGTTTTCGTACCGGAGGCGGCCATGATTTAATTTGAAGAAGAGGATTCGATTCCTTATATATATTTTTTCTAACTGAGAGAGTTTCGATCTCTCTCAGGCTTCGGCCATTATTTTTGTATTTAAAGAATTGATTTTTTTTTTGATCGAACTGAGACTTGAGAGGATGGGAAGGAAAGGGAGATGGGTACGAAGGAGGCAGATAGGCGGCAGGTTGTACAAAATGTCGGATTAAAGAAAAGGGAATATATTGTATTTAAATTTAATTTCATCTTAGTAATTTCCATGCGTTTATATGCCGTATACTCACACCGAAATCTCCAATCAATGCGAAATTTGAAATCCGGTAATAATACAATATTACGGACCCAATGGAACTGGTTTCATCGAATTCCAAGACTGTGCCTCGGACGGCTATTTTTTAAATATCAATTTGAACGATTAAATTTCAAAACTGAACAAAACAGTTTTAATTTCAACTCTGAAGCTTCTATTATCTTCAGTATAATCAATATGAATTTTCAAAGACTTTATATTATTTTTAATCAGCATAAAACGGAAGATTCAAATTTTTACCCGGTTTCAATAATTAAATTCAATAATTTAATCGCCAAATTCATTCTGATATCTGAATTTCAAATTAAATTATCATTCGAATATTTAAACTCAATTAAATATTCATATTTCAAATGTCAAAAATTCAGGGTCGTTATAGTTAAGGTTGCCCGTGAATTAACTAAACTCATCCACCTCCCGATTGTGGTAATTGAATTATCTTATCTTCGGTTTCAAACTTATTTTCGAATCAAAATTCTCTTTGATTTGAGTCAATCAAATTTGAACCTCTATTCTTGCTTTGAAAATTTATTCCTGTATCGTCGAGCAAAGAAATGTATTTGTAAACTAATATATAAATGTTTTAATATATGCTGTGTTGTTTGAGTTGTTGATGTTGATTTGGATTTCTGATCGATTCGTTTGATCAACGCTATCGATAGGATTTCCAAAACACTTGAGCAGAGCAAGCTGACACAATATTGTTTTCAAATTTGGAAAAATAAAAATAAAGTTTGTATGATTTTACTATATATACAAGTATGAATTTTCTTTAACCAAACTGCTAATAAATTGATTGTTGGAATGATAATATTTGATTATCATTTATTGTTTTGTAAACAATTTACTATTTCAATATCAATAAATGAATTCATAAACTTGGCTATAATTTGATTTGAAATTTGAAATGTATTTAAATCAAGAATTTGAGAATTTAATTTTCAAAAATTTCAAACCTTGGTTTTAAAGGTTTTAAAATGTATTATCTAAAGTATTTTCGAATAAAAATCATTTCATAGAAATTTTAGATGTTTAATCAAGTGCTCTTTTCTTTGTCGCTGGAAAATAATTTCGGTGATGGCGGCCGCATCATCGACATTCATTTTCAAGTTTCGAAGTGGAGATACTATTCTGTAGCTTTGCTACGGTTTTGTTTTGAAAAAAATATTTTGATTTGAATTTCTTCAGTATAATTTTATTTATATATATATATAGGTATCTTATTTTAAAATTAAATTTGATTTGATATAAATATATTATATATATCTCTAAATTGTTTAAAGTTAATCGGAAATCTAATTCTTAAATTTTGTTAAAGGATGATTTTATTATAAATAAAACCAAAATTTGGAATAAATATTTAAACTTGAATAATTGAATTTGGGAAATTTTATTTGTATATTGTTCAACTGCATTCTAATACAACTTACCTAAATCGTTCAGAAGTTGAATATGTAATTGGATAATATATAAGATAAATTGAATTTATAAATAAAATTTGAGTGTTTATAATACATGTTATACACTAAATTTTTGATTATAAAGATGTTAATAGAGTTAGATAGGATAATAAGTAAACTCGGTTAAAGAATTAATAAATTTGTTTTGAAAAATTGAAATTTGATCAACTTATGAAATACCTTGAATTTGAAAGCAATTAGTAAATATAAATTAATTTAAATCGAAACTTTTATGGTTTAAATTAATTTATATGGGTTAAATATATGTGATAAGATATATTAAGGGAAATAAAATTTATAATAATTTGGAATTAAAGAATTTAATCTGTTGAAAATAAAATATGATTATAATAAAAGATTATTCAAATTTATGGTTTTAGAAATTATAAATTAAAGATAATTGGATAATAAGATAATGAATTTAGAAATAGTTGAGATTGATTTTAGTGAAATCAAATGGATTAAATCAATTATTGAATATCAATTAATTTAAATTTGAATTTATATGGTTTAAATTAATTATTATTTTGTATTTCAAATCTGTTTTTCTTTCTGGTTGTTTCTATTCTCCTACCTCGTTCCTTTTCGGGGACGAAAAGTTTGAGTGGGGGAGAGTGTAACGACCCGTAAATTTCAACTGTTTTAATAACGTAATTAGTTGAAATTTTGTGAAATTTTAAACGATAAAATTTAATATTTGGAATACGTCTAGTTAAACTTAGCAACTGGTAAATTTTCGTCCGAAAATATGAAAGTTTATTTCACGCGTAAACTCACTTCAATTCAATCAGTTAAAAAGCGATAAAAATAAAATGTTTCCGAAACCTAAATATTTTTACATAGAAAAATTCTAAACCATCTTTTGAGCAAGATGTCAGTTTGTCGTTTTTCCAAATTCGGATATCTTTGGCTCCGTCGATCTTATTTTTCAGTGTTTTTCTTGCATTTTCCGTAGTAGAAAAATTCGAATTTTTATAATTCAATCGTACCACTGATTTCTATATACCGTTTTGATCGTCTCGTCGTGCTGATCTCTACGGTATATTCGATTGTCAAATTCGGAGTTCCGTTGTACGTTGCATTTTGCGTAACGCCTACCGTATCGATACCGGTTGTGTAACGTTTGGTTTCTGAAATCCTTTGAATTCTTTGTCCATTCACTTCCACCGTAATAATCAGCTATTAACAATTTAAAATTCATCTTTTCAGCTTTAACTATTGCTATTCTCTAGGAATTAAATTACATCTGTTCATTCGTCTTCAATTATTATCAAATACTTCCAGCCTAGACTTTTAAATATACACCTGTTCAATTCTTTTGACTTCGGTTCACATTTTTCTGCGTTCTTCAAAAAATTTTTTTTATAACAAAGATGGTTCACTTTCATTTTTGGAGGAAGAAGTTAGCTCAACCCAAGTTGCACCCACCCCATCCGCAGTGTCAGTCACCTCCGCCCAACCCACAGGCCGCCTCCACCTAGAGAACCACCCACCACAACAACTTCCAAACCGAGCACAGCCCCACCCCTCACACGCACTATGCCAGCCGATCTACTACCTCTCTCCGCACATTGCACCTAACCCACTACTTCATCGCAAAACCCATCCTCTTTCCCCTCTCGCGTGCCACAGCCGACCCATCACCACTGACACACGCCATCAGCCCACTCGGACCTGCCTACCTCAGCCTTCCAACAGCCTGGCGGCATTCCCACGCCAACCGCACCCACCAACCGTGCTCCTCCCTTCGCCTTCTCCTCCCCACCGCCGAACACCAGCTTCGTCCCGCCCTCCTCCCTGGCGGCAGCTCACGAAATTCCATCGCAGCCTCTCCTCCTCCCACGAGTGACAGCTCCTCCACTCGCCACCATGCTCGCGCCAAACCATCCACTTCGCTTGTGCTGCAACCAACCGACGCCGCACCTCACCTCAAATCTGCCCCTCTCCTCATGTTCAACCACTCTCTCCTTTCCTCGCCTGTCTCTACCTTCGGCCTTCTCTATTCCATAGCTAAGCCACTCTTCCTTTCGCAAATAGTATGCAATTTATTCTATACGTTAGTCAAAGTAAATTTTGTATATGTTTTATATATGAATGGTTTTATGTAAAGTATAGTATATATACTATGTTCTGTGATTTATAAAATAAAAATTATAATAATAAAAAGAAGAGAAGCATTGCAGTTTAAAAAAAAAGAATAGATCATTTTGATATTCTGTAATGAATATATACTAACATGTTATGCTTGTATTTAAAACGAAAATATATATGTTTGGAAAAGTATATTATATTATATAAACTATTATATTACATTGTTTAAAAGTGTATGTTATACATTATATATTTATAGGTTGTATATTTGTATACGTGAGTCGATTCTTCCATATATATGCTGTTTATATTTGTTAGCTTACTCATTATATAAGTTATATACGGAAGTTGTATGTGCTTGAATATATAAGCATTGATTTACTTTTACTGTATGTATATATAAGTGCAATATATATAGGAAGCCCCTCTTTTGTCCTTTAGTTATATATGTCTCTAAGTTGTTTACAGTTGTTCCCATATTTAAGTTTTGGTGTAATAACTTTATAGGCATAGGTCAGTTCATGAAAATATACAACTATTAGTTTACATGGCAGATTTGATATTATTATTATTATATATTAAAAAAAACGTAATATATATAAAAAGTATAAAATGATGATATGTTTAAAGTGTTAACGTTTACCTGGGTTACATAAGTAAGATGATATATTGTTTATTTAATATTGATGTTTGAAACATATATATATATTTGATTACAATGTGTAATTTAAATTGAATATTGGTTTTAAGAAAAATATTAATTATAATAATAACAGTTTATATGTATATTCCATTTGTGTCGAGCTATTTGATTTTTTTTCTAATCGATTCTATTTATCACCTCTATCAGTCGAATACGTGTCAATCTTGCTTTGCTTTGAAATTCATGCCTGAATTCACAACTCATCTCATCCTCGTCCTTCTCTAGCCTCGAAAGGTGAGCACTCACTCACGATTAACGTTCTTTTATTTATTAAATCTGATTTCAATTGAAACGACAATTGAAATATGCTGCTGTTAGATATTTACACTGTTATTACCTGTATCAGTTCACCTATGACACCTGACACCAATATTTGTTATATATGCAATGATAATCCAGTTTGATTGTTAAATGGCTGATTGTTTGATGTTTACAACTGGACGTTAGAATTGTAATGTATAAAGTGATAAATATTATGCAAGTAAATTTGACATAGGATAATTAAAATTTGAATTGACATATATGTTGAATTTGATTAGTTGAATATGACCCCTTTTATTTGTTAAATTTATTGACATGTAAAATAGTGATAATTACACTTTGAACCATTGAACGTATATTGGATTAATCGTTGTAGTGTAAAAAAAATTGAAATCGAATGACAAGTGAAGAACCGTAATGTAATAATCTTTAATCTACATGAAATGATAGTGTAGATTCTAGAAATAATTATATTAATTCGTAAAAATAACAATGCGAATTAATACGGTTATTTCGGGATTATTTGAATTGATTGTTGGATTGTTATTGTTTGTTATTATTGCTTGTTTATTTACTTTGACACCATCCCAGTTATCACACTGCAAGTTCCCTTTGTTATGCTTTGATTTTTAATTGAATTGGAATCGGGTTGAAATGATAAATACCCAAATTGAACTTTGACCTAGGATAGGAAATTAAATAAAACCCGATTGGTCAATAAATTTGATTTAAAAATAAAACGAAGATTTTATTTGAATAAATAATATGGTTTTGAAATGAAGTTGAAATTTGAATTTTTAATGGAAGGAAAATGTTAATATTTAATAATCTGAAACAGAATATTAACAATGTAATTGATGAATAAATATTGTTTAAATTTGAGAAATGATTGAATTAAGTTTGAAATTATAATTAAGTTTGAAATTATTAAACTTTGAAATGATTTAATAATTAAGTTTGAGATTATAATTAAGATGGAAACTATAATTTAGTTTGAAATTATTAAACTTTGAAATGATTTAATAATTAAGTTTGAGATTATAATTAAGATGGAAATTATAATTTAGTTTGAAATTATTAAACTTTGAAATGATTTAATAATTAAGTTTGAAATTATAATTAAGTTTGAAATTATTAAACTTTGAAATTATTTAATAATTAAGTTTTGAATTATTTAATAATTAATAAGATTGAATCATTTAATGATTAAATTGAATTGAATTCTTTAATAAGAGAAAATTGAACTTTTGAATAAGTGAATTTTACTTTGTAAATAATTGAAATTGAGTTTTATTGTTTAAGAAGTTTTGGAAAATTATTTAAGTAAGTAAATAAGTGAAATTTAATTTCTTTAAGAAGAAATAAAATGTGATTTATTGAAATTAATGTAAGACTTGAAAGTTGAAGAATTGATTTGACGAATTTAACTTAATTAAATTTGTAAGTTTTGATATAATGGAGTTGAATTTAAGTAATTGATTTAATGAATTGGAAGTTTAATAGAAATTGCTTTGAATAACAAATTAATTTAACGATATTGAATGAAATCGATAAATGAATTTAAATTGATTTGAATGTTAAATTAAATTAATTTAAATGTTTTCGAAATGAAACTTATTTACGAACTTGAATCAATATTTGAATTGTTTTAAATAGAAATTGAAATTGAATTATAAGATTTTGAAATGGTAATTTGGAAGTTTTGAAACGTAAATTATGGAAATTGATTTGAAAGACAAATGAAATGTTGGTTTACGAATTGAAATTGAAATTGAATTTGATTTGGTTTTTGAAGTATATAAACGACCAATCGATGTAATAATTACGAAAGTTATTAAAGAGACCGGAATCGGTTATGGATATACTCTCTATCTAAACCGAAAACCACTTTAATAACTATACGCGGAGTGATGTTCCAGAATGAAGTGGTTGGAATGATGTACGTATTGACTGAAGAAAGAGAACGATAATGGATAGCCTTGACACTTGTGTCAAATTGGAAATGACAAAAACAGGAGCCGTGCCGGGCCAATGGAGGATTAGCTACCTCAAGTGGACACACTTCTTCGAACTACTCATTACTTGTTGTCGATTGGTGCACCCTTGATTTTGGGAGTGTTGTTTCACGGTGTTGCGGGCGCTGCGGCGTTGCGTTCTCACCAGTCCGGATCAGGCAAACGGTAGTATCACTACCTTGGGTATTGCCTCATGTGCCTTGTCATACTTGTATCCCTTTATTCGCGACCACTACGAATTTGTTTTGTACCTTTAGTATATGGATTGCCCTCTGGTGACTTCCGGTTTTGGGGAAACTACGGTCTTGTATATGCTTTTGGGAATAAAAATGTGTTAAGGGTGGAATGGGCCATGACTTAACACTATTTTGATATCTTTATATTACTGATAGACATTATCTACTTATTGTACACTACTACATAGTAGATAGTTTAACGGATCCTTAAAGGATGGTTATTCCAAACATCCTTTGAGTTACTTGTATTTCAATTGCTATTTCACTTGAGTTGGATTTATTGATATAAGAATGTTAATCCTGACTCGAGTGTCTTGTGTTTTTGCTTTACGCTCGGGTCAGACTGAGTGTACCAGTATTCGAGACTCACCTTTGAAGTTGGAGCTTTACTTGAAGATCCAGCCATCTATTCTGCTTTCAGTATTCGATGATTCCAGTGATGTATTCTGATTTGTATCTGATGTATCGTATTACTCTTCTGTTGTAAACTCTGATGTATCTTATATATTCATATAGTAGCTTCATGAACTACTATCTCTTTTATTTCCGCTGCAACTTATTACTCTGTGTCTATGATCTGTGATTATTTTATTTACTGTATATGTTCAGTTTTGCCAAATTTAAATTAACAACGTGATATTTTGAGCAATTCAATTCCGGCATGAGTGTCTACCTATACGCTTATAATGGATGCGAATGGTCCAAAATATCGGGTCGTTACAAAAAACTTTTGGTTCTGGTTTTCTTGTATGTATATTTTATAATATTAATGTTAAAAACATATTTTTTTTTCCTGCAGAAAGACAATGAACTTATTTCAATGAATGAGATATTAAAGGAAGAAGGAATAAACACAAAAAGAAAAAAATGGTGCCGATGCAACATGGAGCATCAAAAAGACAATTTCCTAACATGTAAGCAAAATATCATACATTTATATACATTTATATTTTCTCATTCATATATATATATAGTTCTAAATTGAAACTTTTGAATTTATTGCAGAGAAACAAGTGCATTAGATGTCGTGCTATTTATGAAAATTTGTTCATTTAACCACTACTTGACAACTTCAGAGGATTTCCATGAATGCAGAGAATACTTCTCATACCTTATTCTATCAGATTCAAAATATGGATGGGAAGGAAGCACAACGAAGTTTATTTGAATATTATTTGGAAAAGTTTATGTTATTTTAATATTTGGGAACAGTTTTTTTGATACACTTCTAGTTTATGTTAATTGTATGTCTGATAAATTACTACTTAATATTAGTGTTGAAATATATAGTGAAACATGTAAATGATGAATGATTAATGTTTTGCTGTGGATATTTAGTTCTGCTCTATATTCTAATGACTCAAATGAAATGTTGAAATTATATAGCCAATTTTGTAGTATATTTATAAATTGTTTGTCAAATTTGTTACAATGTTTTGTCATTCTCTGACTACTACAAAAAACTGGAAAAAAAATTGCTTGATCATGAATTTTATATTATTGAATACAAGGCAGATGTTGATAACACTAATTTGTTGAAGAATATGATGTTCAATGTTGTATTTAAATATTCACCACAACCAGTATGATTCAACAGGTAGTGTGATTCAGTTAACATATAGTATTGTACAAAATTTTAACATTCAATACAAAATAAGGTAATTAATACTTTATAACTCACTCAGTTAAAACATTGTATTAATGCAGTAAATTTTATGCACCGTAAGCACTCAATCCAAGTTCTATATATGAATTTGAAGGTCCAGTATAGAGTTCGTTCAAAAATATACTATAATGATTAAGTGCATTATCTATTCTTGAACACTTCCTTTAAAAGGTCTTGGCCCTTACCTATGCGATTGGAACATCCTTTAAAAGGTCATATTCTCCAGATAATGGAAATGGTAGATACACCAGTGATTAAATAGTACAATAAGTGTTGTAACCATGATGATTGTATAACTACATTGCTGTAAACATAATCATGCATCAAATCAAATTTCGGGTTCCTTTAAAACTCAGTTGCTAACTTTACCTTCTGTAATAATATTCTTTTGTAATTTATTCATACCTGGATTTGCTAATCTCACAAGAACTTTCAGCAAGGATTCACTACAAAGACAAATCTGACGTCTCAGATTAACAAAGTTTGTAACATTTTCAACTTGTCTCACCTGAAAGCCTACATTTGCACTGCCTAGTTCTTAATACTAAAAAAGCCTCATGTATGTGATATATATGTTCTAATCTTGCTTTTGATACAAAGTGGAACAATACATACTCAACCCTGCACTTAACTAGCTTATATTCATACGTATTTACTGAAAATAACAGGAGTACCTCAATTTCAACCATGCTCGCAATCGATACACACCTATTATAACTATTACTACCCTTGATTTATTAAACCATCACATCCTACCTCACCCTTCTCATTTCATACCTTGCAATATTCTAAAAATATTTTGTTGTGATATCCTACAAATGGTACATCATTTATTGACTAATTGAAACATTGTGGAGATTTTGCAGATATATCACCAGATGATGATTCCCTGAACTCTTCATTAATATAGAGAAAGTAGCATTGTGGTATGATTTTCAATACTCCTTTATTTAACTTCATTTCTGTTGCACATAAAACATTAACCTCTGAAAATAAAATCAATATGCACAATGAAACAAACATGCATATATATATATACAAGATTACCCAATCACAAACTTGTCTACTATACTCAAACAATACCTTCTACACTACCACCTGTAGTAATAGCACCATTACCTCCACCTCTGTATAACAAAGCTGAGCTCCCCACATGCATTGAGTTAGATATTATGCAACCAGAAGCACAGTCCCTACACTAACTTATATAAAAAATGCCTTTCAAACATAAATCATTCATACATGTTTTCATAATACGAATTTCGAGCCCATTTCAAATCAATCAATGCTTTAAAAACTATTAAAATAAACAACAAACTTAAATACTAGACTAAATTTCAATATCCCATTTAAGTCATATTACTTTGACAGCATAGAACACACTGAAGTCTGGATATAAAGCACAACAATAACAAATTATAACAGCAAATAACATGACAATATCAAATAAAATCAAATTTCATATTCAAAACAGTACAACCCAGATAAACTCTTTTGACACTTTCAACTTAAAACAACCGATTTGTTAACTAAAGGACAAGTGGTCATGTTGTGACCAAACTTTCGACATTTTCCACATCTTCATTTCTTCTTAGCTTCACCAATAGAAGGTTTTTGTTTAATAGCTGGACGACCAGGGCCACGATTAAGAATTGGAGGACAAATGTCAGGATTTTCTATAAGAATTTCAGGCTTACCAGTATTTGGAACAGGAGATATAGGAAAAAAAATATGATGCACGAAAGTATGAAGTAGAAAAATACTGATCAATATACTCATAAACATTCAAACTTTGAGATCTATAAGCCCGAATAACGTGTGGACATGGAAATCCATCAAAATCCACATATTGCAACTGCACCATTGATGTAAAAGATTAACATGTTATGACTCTTCAGACAATACTTCGAAACAATATTCATGACTTCTTAACGATTCAACCATGACCCAAACTAATAAAAGAATTCAACGCTTTTCCATTGTTGGGCATATTTCAGATTTCCATGTTTGACTCAATTGTCGATGTTTTGAAATTTGATCCATAATTTTAATTCTAACAGAGTCCAGACAAGATGTTATTGGAAGATGCCTTTCTTCAATGAACCATGAATTGAAACTTTCGACAATATTAGATGCCATTTCACCATATCTTTTACCTGGGAAGAAAGCATTTGCGAAGTGTTCAAATTTAACTCCATTAAAAAATTTAGAACCTACGTTACCCCCAAAATCTCTAAACAATTTCAATGCTACTTCAAACTTTGAATGAGTAGGAGCATATGCAACATCAACAAACATCTTAACTATCCATTCCTTTCTAGGATCGCTTCCCACCATAGCACTCATGTTGTTTTTTATATGGTATATACAGTAGTTATGACAAGAATTTGGTAACAAATATGAAACAGAAGATATAATAGCTGGATGCCTATCTAATATAAATGTTATGATTTGATCATCTAACAACATTGATTATAGATTATAAAGAAACCAAGACCAATTACTTTCATCTTCTCCTGACACAATAGCATGAGGTATTGGGAAAAAACCTGAATAAAGTGAAAAATTGAAGAAAATTTAATTAAATTCTGACATGATGATAGAAACAATTTGACCATTACTAATAATATAATATAGTACAACAA
This sequence comes from Allium fistulosum, assembly GCA_030737815.1. Taxonomy (NCBI): domain Eukaryota; kingdom Viridiplantae; phylum Streptophyta; class Magnoliopsida; order Asparagales; family Amaryllidaceae; genus Allium; species Allium fistulosum. The sequence continues at coordinate 161,973,741 of CM060905.1, forward strand.
ATATGGTAAAAAAATTCAAAACTTTAACAAAAAAATACATACCATCATTTCGTTATGCTGTTTAACATGTTTTAGACTGGTTTAAAATACATATTGGTTTATGAGACAGCATGAGGCGGACTACATGGTTACAAACATGATATCTTTAACTGAATTGAACATGTTCGTATAGCTTTGCCAATGTGGACTTTGAACCGAAGGATGATTTTTGTAATGCATTAGGGAAAATAGTCCGACATCGACTACTAAACATTGAATTAAACAACATTATACACGTGTAGGAACAAAATTCTGCATTTTGTTTGACAAATGTAATGTAGATTTCTAATTTTGATATAGCAAATTTGTTGCATTTTGTTTGACAAATGTAATGCAGATTTCTAATTTTGATATAGCAAATTTGTTGTTTTGCTATGAGGATCATCATATACTAAGAGAAGTCTACAAACAAAGAAATAAGTTTTCTAAATTTTAAATTCTTGAATATTTTCCCAGTAGCATGTTATTAAATTTGTTTGGAGAAGTTTTTTTGCTGTTGAATCAACAAAATTATATTTCATGTCAAAGTCTCTTGTTAGTCCATTTTATGTACAAAATTTTATAAATAAACTCGTTTTTTAATTGCAAGCTCCTATGTCAGTTAATGCTATATTTCGCCAACCTTGCACCCAATTAGCAGAAGAAATATCAAAGACATTAGCATAGCTTGTTACAATAAATAATACCATCATTTCAATATGCTATAGATAAATACATAACATCATTTCATTATCATACAGATAAATGATAAAAAGAAAAAAAAATACATACCATCATTTCCCTTTTTTATAGTTGCAGACATTAAGCATCCATAGTTTCTTCCTTTTATAAATATTCCATCAAGAATCATCATAGGTCTGCAATACACAAAACCTTTCTTACAAGCACCATATCCTATAAATATTCTTTCAAATTGGGAATTATACAGATTAAGTTCCAAATTAATATAACTTCTAGGATTAGTTTTCTTCAAAGCACCAACATACCGATTAAGTTGATGATAGGAAAAAGCAATAGAACCATGAATCTCTTATATTGCTAATTGCTTCCCTTTATATGCAAAGTAGTAACTCGGTATAATATCATATTCATTTCTAAAACGATCAACTATATCTTTGGTTCTAGTAAGAGGATTACTGTGAATAAAATCGATCACTAATCTTTTAGCAAGTTTACTTGATATAGGTGGATGATTGATATCAACAACACCACCACCGCAAGAATGAACAAGATTACTAGTTTTAAGTACAAAATAGCCTGGAAGATTAAATTTAGTTAATGCATGCACACGAAATTGGCAACCAACTCTAGAACATCTTGCAGTTACTCTAACTCTGTCATTTTTGATCATCTTCACCCTATAACCACCACGAAGACAATACAAAATCAATTTGAGCTTAAACTCACTAATGCCTCCAGGGAATATTTGACCATTTTCAGTAAATATAGTAATAGTACAATCCTTCTTTAAAAGAAACTTTAAATCACAATAAGCATTCCCGTTACACACAGTAGAAGCACAAGTTGAAACATTATTTGTAGAAATAGTAATAGCTGAATCACTAGTGATATCAACATCTTTGGAAGACAAGCTTAGATTAACATTTATATGAAAATAATCTTCATGTCTAAACATAGAAAGACACAATCTAGATTGCAAGTCAGAATCTGTTTCAATAATTCGGATTTTGTTTTCCAAATTAAAAGATCCCTCCAAAGAAGATGGTACATATTCTTGGAAAACATTACATAGACTAACTTTCAAATCATGAAGAGAATAATCAATAGTAACTCTCTTGCTATAACTAATACCTTTATTAACAAATACAACCAAAACACCTTCATTGTTATCATCGAAACTGCAACAATAGAAAAAGAAGACATTATATTTTGAATTTGAAATAACACGATAAAATATAAAAAGTAAAATAAAAAATAAACAGTACGAAAACTATGTTATAAGCATATAATAGAATAAACATGAACACAATAATTTGCAAACACTAAAAAACATTTAATAAAACAAACCTATATTAAATTTTAATAAACAAAAGCAATATTTTTACCAAAAATGATAATCTACAACAATTCCAAAGTAAAATTCAAGTCATATTGCAGTTTTAATTTTTTTAATAGAATAAATACATATTGTAAATAAATATAACATATGAACAAAGAAGAGCTGCACATATGTAAAATAAAAAAAGTAAAATACAAGTCATATTGCAGTTTAATATTTTAACAGGATAAATACAAACTGTAAATCAATATAAGCATATGAACAAAGAAGAGTTGCACATATGCAAAACGAAAAAAGCTAAATAAAATCAAATAATGCGTACCTTCTAATAGGAATGTTTAGATCCATAATAGCATAAAAGAGTTGAAGATATAATATAAGAAATTGTAAATAAAACAAAAAGAAGCTAAAGTAAAACAATAATTAAAAGCAATATAAAATTACATGATCTAAATGGAACACCTAGATAAGTAAACCCTAGATCAAATGCAGAACGAGAGCGGTATACCGTCAATCTAAAAATTATGTAATAAGAAACTTAAAATCTAAATAGAAGCAGTAGCCGAAAGTTGATAACGAGATTCTAAGAAAGAAAGAAAAATATATGCGAGCCACGAAATTTGTTTGCAAGGAAAAAGACAAAAGAAAGAATAATGAATGTGAATCAAAAGTAAGGGCAAAATGGTAATGCAATAAGTAAAAGGTATTAAGAAGGAATAAATTTACAAATGGGCAAACGCAGGGATGTTTTGTATACAAGCATTAAAAACAAGGACTTGAGAGCCATTCCTTGATAAAAATATGAGACGGTTCAGTTTAAAATTTATGTATGAATTCCAAGGAGGCTTCTGAGCTATAGAAACCAAACTCAGTAATCATAGTATAGTATAGGTGTTGGATGTGATACATGATTCCATCGTTGACGAAGAAGAAGGAAGTCGCGGAGGAGAAGCTGACGAGGAAGAGCCTAGGCTGAAACCATAGTTGCAGTGGAGGAAGAAGAAGCAACGAGTTGAGAAGTTGAAGACGTGAAATATTTCGTTCGGTGATTTGGAGCATACCGGTCCAAAATTCTTTCGTTCGGATGTTGTAATGCCACTCCAGATGAGTGTCAGCCCAGATTTAATATTCAACTACCGAACCAAGCTCTGAACAGAATGCCGGTCCAAGTGAGTGTTGGACCATGCCGATCCAGATCATGAGTGTTGTTTGCCGAACCAAATGTATCAAACCAAACCTCAGGACTGCTATATAGCAGCTACCCTTCCTCATTTCTTCATTCTATAAATAGTGGAGCTTCTGGACAACAATGGCAGCCATCATAGAGAGCTGAAACTCTAAAAAAAATTGTTTGTATTGTTAATTCTTCTTATGTATAGCCTCCAAAAGTGGATCAATCTTGTCTCTAATCTTTCAGTGATTAATAAATCTCCTCTCCCCAAGTGGACGTACACTGCCTCGCGGTAGTGGAACCGCTATAAATACCGGTGTTATTTATTTTTTCTACATTGCATAGATCTGTGGCTGTATGTCCTGGTGTTTATCTCTGTTTGTTTCGTCTTACTACAATCACGGTCCAGTTGTTTTCTGCTGCGTTGGGTTTTTTTATTCCCTTAGACTGATCATCTGTTGGGATTTTCCCCAACAGTCTGGTATCAGAGCTGCAAGGCTGATTGAGGAGTGTTAGATGATATGGTAGGAGATGAATCGACTCCAGTTGTTACAAGACCCTATACTAGAGGGATGCATATCGCGTCAGGATTACAGTTGGAAATTAAGAAATGGAATAAGGATACAGACTTCGAGAAGTGGCAATGAAGGATGAAGGCTGTTCTAATAAGGAATGAAGTCCATCCAGTAGTGTTTGCCCCTAAGGAGTTGACGGTTGACATCTCAGTCATGGAAAGGAAGGAGATGGAGAAATGGGCGTTTACTACTTTACAACTAGCCATGGAAGAGATTGTTATCTCAAAGATTAGCAGTGAGACCACTGCTAGGGGCGTTTGGACCAAGCTGGAAAATCTCTACTTGAAGAAATCTCTAACTAACCGTCTGATATTGCTGGAGACATTTTTCACCATGCGGATGAGAGAGGGTACTTCAGTGAAGGAACATCTTAATTTCTTTGATGATCTCGTGATGAAGATGAAGACTGTTGACATGAAGATGGATGAGGAGCAAATGGCAATGATTCTTTTGTGTTCTCTTCCAGAGCATTACACAGGTTTCGCTAAAAGCCTTATCTTCGCTAGAGACACATTGACAGTGGAAGATGTGAAGTCAGGCCTTCTATCTGAGGGCTTGAGAGATCAGATGAAGGAGATAAGTGAAGGAAGTAGAGGTGGAAGCAGTAGTCACGACCTGTTTGTTGAAAGAGGTAGAGAAGATAAGAAGAATTGGCACTCTAGAGGGCATTCCAAGTCCAGGAAGCCCGGTAATGGCAGGAGAGGAAAGTCTAAGGATGGGAAGTGCTTTGTCTGCAAGAAATCTGGTTATTGGAAAAATTATTGTACAGATTTGAAGAAGAAGGAAGAAGACAGATAATCATCATTTGCGGTGGAGAAGTCTGTATTTGACGATGTGTTGTTTGCAGTAGTATCGGATGTCTCAGACCATTGGGTGCTGGACTCGGGGGTGTCTTTCCATATGACGCCTAATAAGGATTACTTCAGTTCTTTCGTTGGATGAGAGGGAAGCTCTATTCTTATGAGTAATGATGTTAGTTGTAGAGCAATGGGTGAAGGTACAGTGAGGATCATGATGTTTGATGGAGTGATATGCACTTTGACAGGTGTCCGGTATGTTCCAGGTCTTCGGAAGTCCTTAACTTCTTTAAGACAATTGGCATCTTTGGGATGCAAGGTAACTATCGAGAAGGATAGTCTGAAGGTTTCGAGAGGTGCACTAGTTCTTATCAAAAGAGATGTGTTCCGAAATCTGTATTTGCTGAAAGGAACCACAGTTCTTGGAGAGTCGTGTGTTGGAGTAGATAGTTCTCATGCATTGGATGCCACAAAGCTTTGGCATCTCAGGTTGGGTCATATTTCAGAGAAGGGCTTAGAGTTGCTTCGAAGATGGAAGATGATCAAAGGAGAAAGCTTTGACAAGATGGACTTTTGCCAGGAGTGTGTGTTAGGCAAGCAAACTAAAGTATCTTTTGGAGTTGGACTCCATGGATCGAGGCGAGTACTTGAGTATGTGCATACAGATGTTTGGGGACCGGTTGCTACTCCTTCTCTTGGAGGAGCAAAGTATTTTATCTCTATCATTGATGAATTTTCTCGGAAAGTATGGGTGTATGTGATGAAGGCCAAATCAAAGAGTTTTGAGAAGTTCAAAGACTGGAAAGCGCTTGTTGAGAACCAATCTGGTTCTATGTTGAAGGTGCTGAGATCTGATAATGGCGGTGAATTTGTCTCTATGAAGTTCCTCGACTTTTGTAGACAGCATGGAATTCAGAGATATTTCACTACACCCAGAGATCCACAATCCAATGGGATTGCAGAAAGGATAAACATGACTCAACTGGAGAAGGCTCATTGCTTGAGATTGACGGCGGGCTTGTCTATGGCTTTTGGGCTGAGGCATTATCAACTGCAGCGCATATCATAAATCAAATTCCATGCTCAGCCATAGATGGGAAGATTCCAGAGGAAAAGTGGAGAGGTAAAGCAGTGTATCTTGGTTACTTCCGAATTTTCGGATATCCTGTGTACGTTCACCATACAGGTGATGACAAGTTGGAGGCTAGAGCATACAAGGGCATACTAATGGGATACACCAATGGTATCAAAGGGTATCGAATTTGGAACCCTGTTGATCGGAAGATTGTTCATTCTAGACATGTTACTTTTGATGAGTCTGCTATGTTCAATCCGAAGGAGAAACTACCTACCACATCAGAAGATTCTGATAGGCCTAAGGAGATGGAAGAAGTTCCCGTGTTCTAGCCAAGGAGTAGAGTTGTTTCTCATGCTATCGAGGAAACGTAGTTGATGAAACATCACAGGATAGTCCACAGGTACCTTCTAGTAGTGCTAGTGATGTGCATGAATCTAGAGGAAGTTTAGTTCAAGGTGGAGCCGAAAGAAGTTTAAGCGATGCAGTACCTACCTGGGTTAGTCGTAGGACTATTAGGCCGCCCGAAAGGTATGGTGATTGGCAGTTTGTGAACCTTAGCCTTGGTGATCAGTTTGACTATGCCCTACATGTGGTTCATGATGAGCCGCTTGACCATGATGAAGCTTTGAAGTTATGTGATAGTTCAAAGTGGATGTGCGCTATGGAAGAGGAGATAGAGTCGCGGAAGAAGAAAAAGACTTGGGATTTGGTATCACCTCCTCAATGAAGCCGAGCCATAGGTTGCAAGTGGGTGTTGAAGGTGAAGGATGATGGGAGATACAAGGCTAGACTATTTGCTAAAGGGTTTTCATAAAGAAAGGGATTGGAGTATGATGAGATATTCTCTCCAGTAGTGAGGCATACTTCCATCCCCATTTTGCTCGCTATCGTCGTAGCTCATGACTTGGAGCAACTGGATGTGAAACCGCTTTCTTGCATGGAGACTTGGATGAGACCATCTACATGAAGCAGCCAGAAGGATTTGTTGTAGATGGGAAAGAAAATTGGGTTTGCAAATTGAAGAAGTCTTTGTATGGACTTAAGCAGTCGCCTAGACAATGGTATAAGAAGTTTGACTCTTTTATGCTTTCACTTGGTTTTGGTCATAGCATCAAAGACGCTTGTGTGTACTTTAAGCATTTGAAGAATGGTAGATGGGTGTACCTACTCTTGTACGTGGATGATATGTTGATTGCTTCCAAGGATAAGGCTGAAATCGATAGTTTAAAGCGAAAGCTAAAAGCGGAATTCGAAATGAAAGACCTTGGAGAAGCAAAGAAAATTTTGGGTATGGAAATCCAAAGAGATAGAAATCTAGGACTTTTGAGCCTCACTCAGAAGGAGTACATTCGAAAGGTGCTTGCTCGGTTTAGCATGGAAGAGGCAAAGGCAATCAACACACCCATGTCTTTGCACATACAGCTTTCTAGTAAAGGCTCTCCGATCTCGGAAAAGGACAAGGCTTATATGATGAAGGTCCCATATGCAAGTGCAGTTGGCAGCTTTATGTATGTCATGGTCTGCACTAGGCCTGACATTACACAGGCGGTTGGATTGGTGAGTAGATTCATGGCGAATCCAGGAAAGACGCATGGGGAAGCAGTGAAGTGTATCTTCAGATACCTTAGAGGAACTCCAAACCATGGACTTGTTTTTGGCGGCAGAGGAAGATATTTCAGCTTGGTTGAATTTTGTGATTCCGACTATGCTGGTGATAGAGATCGAAGGAAGTCTACCTCCGGATATGTGTTCACCATTGGTGGGACAGTGATCAGTTGGAGAGCAAGGTTGTAGACGATTGTGGCTTTGTCCACTACCGAGGAAGAGCTCATAGCTGCGGTTGAAGCAGCTAAGGAGGCGTTTTATTTGAGGCGATTGTTGTGTGATTTGGGCTTCGTATATGAAGGCATGAATGTTCATTGTGACAGTAAGTGCAATTCACTTAGCTGAAAATCTGGCATTCATCTCGAGGACGAATCATATTGAGGTGAGAGAGTCGTTTCTTGTCTCAATGAGTGAAGAGAAGCTAGTTCGTCTTCAGAAGGTTCACACAAAGAAGAATGTAGCAGACATGTTTACCATATCGTTGTCTCTTGCTAAGTTCGAGCATTGCTCGGACATGGTTCGCTTAATGAAGTGCTAGGTGCCACGGGGTGGCACGGGGGAAGAGTTGAGATGGTTCATGGAGACGTTTGTCTTCATGGTGGAGATTCATAGGTTCTACACGGACTGGGTACTTCGAACACTTTGTTGACGGGCGGTGGCCCTGCCGGAGTTCGTTGAAAAAGTGTAATGGGTGATGACTTTGCCGAAGCTCATTGGGTAAGTATCCATTACTTGGAGCATGAAGGTGTAGACGGAGTAGGATAGGTTGAATGGAATTTGGTATCAAGGTGGAGATTGTTGGATATGATACCTGATTCCATCGTCGACGAAGAAGAAGGAAGTCGTGGAGGAGAAGCTGATGAGGAAGAGCCTAAGCCGAAACCCTAGTTGCGGTGGAGGAAGAAGAAGCGACGAGTTGAGAAGTTGAAGACGTGAAATATTTCGTTCGGTTATTTGGAGCATACCGGTCCAAAATTCTTTCGTTCAGATGTTGTAATACCGCTCCAGATGAGTGTCAGTCCAGATTTATTATTCAACTGTCGAACCAAGCTTTGAACAGAATGCCGGTCCAAGTGATGTCAAATCAAGTTAAGGCCGAATAAAATATTTGGTTCGGTATTGGACCATGTCGGCCAGATCTTGAATGCTGTTTGCCGAACCAGATGTGCCGAACCAAACCTCAAGACTATTATATAGCAACTACCCCTCCTCATTTCTTCACTTTATAAATTGTGGAGCTTCTGGACAACAATGGCAGTGATCCTAGAGAGCCGAAACTCTGTAGAATTTTGTCTGTATTGTTAATCCTTCTTATGTATAGCCTCCAAAAGTGATCAATCTTGTAACGCTAATCTTTCAGTGATTAATAAAATCTCCTCTTCCCAAGTGGACGTACACTGCCTCGTGGTAGTGGAACCATTTTAAATATCGGTGTTATTTATTTTTTCTGTATTGCATAGATCTGCGACTGTCTGTTTTGGTGTTTATCTATGTTTGTTTTGCCTCACTACAATCACGATCCAGCTATTTTCCACTGCGTTGGGTTTTTTTATTCACTGATCATCTGAAGGGATTTTCCCCAACAATAGGTTCATTATTGTTTTTTAACAATAGTCCATCCAATTTCAAGCTTCGTACTTACATACATCTGTGTAAAAATTAAAGTCACAAACATATACATGATTAAATTATGACTTATTGGTCATGTGTGTGTATCTGTGTGCGTGCACACAAAAAAGTTTCCCATCCAAAACATTTTTTCTACCGTGTATTTTCACTACTGTTTTCAAAGTAAATTAATTTCTTACCCCATACCTTTTAAGAAATTGTTGTGCATACTCATTACCAAAATGAAACAGTTTGTTTGTGTTCTACCATATTTATATTTATATATGTTTTTTAATAAATCTATATAGTTGTATACATTTAAATATTTTTTTAAAAATACACATAAATATATATACTTGCATTGAATACGCATTCCTACAGAATATACTAAATTATAATTATTTTGTAAACTGTTGTGCAAACTAAAATATGGAATTTGTACATAAATAATCAGTATTTGTTTTTTTACCCAATATGCACCTATTTCTTCCTTTCCATTACAGATTGACTATATGGTGCATTAGTCAGAGGAATGTACATTTCTCTACTTCTATATATGTACGAACATAATTACATTGATCTGTTTATGTGTAACTTATTTGTTTAAAACATGTGTATATTAACACGAACTTACATATATAAAAAAACTGTACATAAGACTAAATATATAAATGCAAATTTATATATATGCAATGTGTTTTATATGTGCATTTCTATATATGTATATCTATTTGTATTATGCACATATAAATTTTCAATCCAAAACATTCCACTCACTATGTGTATTTGTATTATTTTTCAAACAAAATAGTTGCTTGAACTCGTGTATTTGTGATTACCACCACTGTATAAATTTTCCATCCAAAACATTCCACTCACTATATATCTATATTTATGTATTTATGATTACCACTAGTTCAGAAATATAGTTGCGAGAGAATGTAGTAGAAAGACTGGACATTGTTATGAATGTGGGAAAAGGGAGACTTGATGAAGAAGTATTTTATAATAGTGGTGACTTTAATAATTGTAATTTGTACAAGGGGTTTTTTGAAGGTTATGCACTTCCTGTTATGTAGTGTCTGGAGAGAATATTTTATACCATATCTCTACTATTAGTAAAAGGAACTAATTTTATAAGATTCAACATTGTCTTTTGAAACAACAAGAATACCCTTTTCAGCTTATGACTTTATCTTTATCTGTGCTAATCTATACTATATTATGATTAATGAGTTTCACTTCAACAACACACAAGCCCCCTTGAATTTGGCTAACCGAAATGTCTCCCAGTTTATACGTATTTCCATCTTTCCCATTTTCCTCCTCAAGCCCTTCCCTTCTGTCGGCCTCTTCTTCCCTCCACCCAATTAATGCCACCTACTGCCGATCGAATCCCCTTCCAGTTTTATCCCCTTTCGCCCTTTCCGTCGTTCCCTCGGGAATTGACAAATTCCCTTCGATTTTGACTTCAGCTATTCCTTCGCCCCAATTTTACCGCCACACCGTGTGCCCTACCCTCGACGTCAACATCGTTTTCGGCTCTACATCTCTTTGTGCCTTCCTTCTCCCAGTGTTGGCGCAAGAACAATATATTACAAGGTATGACCAAGGAACTGTTATTCACCATTTTGTTATATGCCGTAAGTGATTGTTGTCGTTTTCTGAATTTTGCGTCTGATTTCAGTGCAACGGATCTTGGCCATGCTTGGTTCACTTGGATTTAAACCTGTAGAGGAGCTGTACGTGTTGTTAGCCTGTGTCTCTGCCCAATTGGAGGTAAAATTTGATGTCTGTTTTTTGTATTCTTCATACTGCCAATACTCTGTATCCTTTTAGATTTGGTTGCCTTAGGCGGTTTTGATGAAAACTATAGGTACAATTACTATTTTATACTTTTGTATTTTGTTATTTACACATTTAAATCTATAGTTTATTCCTACTTTGTCATTTATCTCAAGAATGTAGTGTAGAGAATTAGGAACTGGGAGGAGCATAGAAGTTATCAAAACAAATATAGAATCCTTTTATCTAAAGAGTTCAAATATATATCCTTTGTATATATAGTACAATATGAATCTAAATTTTAATATTCATTTTTATAATATTTGTTTCCCACTAATGTCAATATTACAGTTATGTTTGCCATTGATTGTAAGCATTGGACCATAACAATCATAGGTTTTATATCCATTTTTCGTTTCTTTCCTCAAATGGAAATATTGTTTCATTTAATTATCAATTTGGAATTTTCAACGAGGTTGTACATAATGTTTGAATCCATGGTCATTTGAAATACCAAGGTCAGATCACTAATTAATTTTGAAAACAATATCGATTTAAGATCATATCAATCACGCATAAATAACAAGAAGTTAAGTTTTCAGTATGAGTAAACATTGTTTTAAGAGTAAAGAATACTTATGTGTGTTTATTTGTACACAACATACATACAGACACACACACACACACATCCCACTCACGATTGACTACATCTGCCAATCTAACGACCATGCATGCTATTTTTTCATTTTAGCCTAGATAATTTATGCTTTAGGTACTTAATTTGGATAAACTTTCTTATGTCAAAGGAGCTTTTGAAGTGAAAGTATTTTATTCTGACAAACATAAAAAAATTACATTGCTTTTAAATAAATTCTTGCTCAAATTTAATAAGATAATAATTTGCCCAAGTTTCAATAGCTTATCTATTATATTATATATCAAATTCAATATTTAACCATTCATCTCCTGTTCCCTCAATTTCACTCATCTCAAATCCTTCCTTCTCTGCATTTCTAGCTACCGTTTTCCGGTTTCCCCCTTTATAATTTACATTTGAGCGTAAGCATCCTCAAATTAAAAACTACAATTAACTGTGCTAGGACCAAAGCGTCAACTGCTCCTTACCCACTTCATATGTTTGATTCGGCTTTCCATCCGAATTAACCACTCAGATTATATATTGTTTCCTTTTACATCTTCTTATAAAGACAATACTTTGATGTAGAAGACTTCGTAATTTTTGCATTTTTCATTTTTTGATAACAATTCTATATGATGTCACTTTTATCCTTTCCCCGATTCACATTTTCATCTGCAAATTACTCCATAATTATAATCAACATCTACTTTTAAATATTAAATACATCAATTTTTTTATTATCCATCTAATCCAATTTTCTATTTGCTTTCTATAGTTGCTGAAGAAGAATATGAGCTCTGAAATGCTTTCAATCAGGTGTCAGAATAGAAGATTGATTGGAAGTGGCAACTCCGAGTGTGCTATGAATCTCAATTCTATGGCCAACTGGTTTAATTTAGAAGTTTATATTTTTGTTTTATAGATTTAATAATTATGGATGTTGGCTGATATTAGTTGTGCAACAAACGAAAATTCCACATGAGTTCATCTTAGCTTATTCCATATATGCCTATTTATTATGCCAATTCGAGACATTCATTTTTTCTCGTGGAAATTGATGCTTTTTATTAGCAGATTCATTAGCTAACTCCAAGCCTTTTAGAAATCGAAAGCAAACAGTTATTAAATGTTTTCTACACTATTATCTTAAAATTTTACTTTATTATTTAGAAAATTCTATCTTAAAGACTAAAATAGTATGATATTGAAATACTTCTTTTACTTAAAAATGATATCTGCCTATCTATAAACTAACAGTGGGTTTTTAAAAAAGTTATCAGTATAAGTTATAGTTTGGTGTTTGGGCAAGTAATTGATTGGTATGTTTCTATTCAGTTGAATAAAGAAAAACACTAGCCTTTCTATTTGCATGTAATGCTTTTGAAATGTTGGAAAATATTCGGTAAAAAATTTCAATATATAGTTGTTGTTTTTATACTTCTGTTTAGTTATACTTTTTTTAAGCATTTTATAAATTAGAGCTTTAAACTTAATAATCAAGTGTGGAGTCAAGTACATAGAATTTTGCACTCTATTTTACCTCATGTTCTGATCGATAGTGTACCGTTGACCGTCCTTTAAAAATACCATTGTACGTTATCGCTGCAGTTCAATTTCATTTTATCAAAAAAATCTATTAGCAGCGTATCGTCGATCGAAACTGCATAAAATGGGATACATATGTGAATATAGCACCACTCTTAATTATAATGGATGTTCAGTGGATTATTAGAAACACACTAAACAATAGTTCATTCAAATTTATGTTTTTTGCATACCAAATTTCAGCTTGCAGCTCGAAACATGGATTATATACTTTGGGCAGTAGAGATTAGTTAAAGCATTTGTTCCAATTGCCGACTAGCTATTCTCTAAAATTTCATTGGTAGGCAGTTCTCTAATTTATATTACTTCCCCATGCGTTTTAACCTTTACTCAGATGCATTTTCCATGTTTGTGGAAACTTCTACTCATGTTAGTTTCATGCATTTACATATAAGACTGTATATAGAGGCCCGTGTTTGCATTCTGTCCTTAAGTCATACTTTATTCAAAGATATACTTATGTATAATCAAATACACATGTTAATCTCAAGCAACAATTTTCCAACAATACTTATTATGCAGTCCATATTTGAGTATTTTAGCTTTTGTTGTTTTATGATTTATCTTCTTCATACTTTTTCATAATGAAATAATCATAAAAAATGTTGTGCGCTAGATTGTATATTATGCTTGATATGATATTTGATTTTTGGTAGAAAATTTATAACAGAAATGCATAAAAGTATAATAGGTAATAATGATCCAAAATTTTCATTTTGTAATCGAGACTTCTTTATCATCCTTATATATAGCTCAGTGAACCTATAATGAGTCATTAGATGCTTATCCCTAGAAAAAGGGATGTAACTTCCGCTTATTAGCACATTTTAGTTACGTGATTCTTACTATAAAAGTTTGAAGATATGGATTGCTTTATCATAGTTTAAATATCTTTCACAACAAGTTTTCAGCAAACAAGCTTACTAGAGTACGTACTAAAAGATATATCTATCTTATTTTCATCAATAATATTCGTTGGTGTACTATATGCCAAAGCATATATTAATAACAATTCACAATTATTTTATTCACGTTTGTCCAAAGGAACCCATCTACTACTTCCCCTCATCCATATCTTTGGGGTTCGACTGCACAATAATTAGTATTAGAGTGGCATGAATATGGGATTCTATCAGTATGCATACTAATAAGGTCTTTAGCTTTGAACATGGGCGAGGTCAAGTAAAATTCAATGACCCACCTAAGTTTTATGTCATTATTTTAATCCTACGAGCTACAAGTTTAACATGCTGAGGGTTATTACCAAATATAGTTTAGCAGCTTTGTTGTATGTGTTAGGATTGGTCAAGTGACAGATTGATATGCAGTAATACTACTACTTTTGTATAGTTTCATTTGTTTTAACAGCAAATAATTGTATGTACGGTAAGTTTTAAGCATATAAGCTCAATAATAGTAAATGCTCACAAATCTTCCTGCTCAACTGGTGTACATATACTAGTTTTTTTGCAATACTTTTATAGTTATTCCACAATAACTTGCATACTAAAATTTTGTTAAGGATACTTTCATCATTTTACTTCAAAAAAATATCTTGGTTAATGAGAATGAGGACCAAACAAGATACAGTCTTGGTAGAGTTTAAATTTAAGGTGAATCAAAATTGATTCCTAAGGTTGACATCATTTTTGTCAGTTTCTAACATTTTATTTCATTATATATGTAATGCTAAATAATGTTTGAGGGTGCTGTTTTGGAATGCACATGTTTCCTAGTTTTATGGCCCTATCTCTTTATATCAGTTCAAAACTAGATTGAAATTTTTATTTGCATACTCATATTTATGCAAAACTCTACTATATGATGTGTCAAAAGGTGATGAAATGAAGAAGCATACAAATTATGGTCCCCATACAAAAAATTCAACTTCTACTGGATTAATTAAAGGTTATAATGCTAACTTATCTTTATTTTTGCAGTTACCACAAAATTGTGTTTCTTGACTTTTGGTAATTAATAAGGTAACTTTAATTACATTTTTGTTTAATAGTCTCATGAATCAGTTTTAGCATGTCAACCCTTTTTACTTTTAATATTCTCACAGAATAAACGTCAATGTGAATGACTTTTCCAAACTAATTTGAATAAGCTTGATCTCTTATAACTTATATTGAATAAATATGAACAAAAATATAAATTCAACTAAATTAATCGAATGTCTAATTAGTTAACCCAGTCATACATATTTTCATAAATTTCATCTATTTTCCTTGGTCAACTGTTCTATATTTATTATTAACTTCTTTGTATCTTCTAAATACGAAAACACTCCTTTTACAACATTTTCAGTATTTTAATTAAAATTTTCATATATCAAAAATTACTACTACTCGAATATTTTCATCTTCAAATATGAATATTATTTATCTAAATAAAATTGTTCTGCCTAAAAAATCTGAAGTATATCTAAATAATTATCTATTTAAACAAAAAATAGCAAATTCTTTATTTTGATTAAATAATAAACATATATGATGTTCATGTACCAAATGTTAAGCTTTATAAAAGAATAAAATATTTTGTTGAATAACTTATATACTTTTGAAATGGTACTTCACATATAATAATATATGTGAAATACCAAAAGTTAATCTCTAAAAAATATTTAAGTTTTCAAAATTAGAATTTACAGCCTCAGCCTGTAATATAATAACTAAAAATGGATGTTCCTGAGAAAACTTTATATACCAATTCTATTACTAACATGTTGTTTGTTGTATATTTTATTTAGAGATTATGATGGATTTTCGTAAAATCGAAGTATTAAATAATTTAGGTTGATTTGATTTGGTTAATAGGTCGTCCACTTCATTTTCTCCTAGAGAGTATTAAGAAGGCAATGAACTTCTAGAGGAGAATGAAGAGAAAGACGCATAGTGTAATAGGAGAATTTGATGCAATTTGAATATTGTTTCTTCCATTCAATTTATTCTTTTGTATTTTAATATTCAGAAATTTTGTATGTTCATGGTAGGTGTTTGTAATGTTTTATACTGATGATTGGATATATTTGTTTCCTTATTAATTTAAAAATAAGTTATAAAGTTACTAAAAAATAAAAGGCTAAATAATTATTTGTTACCATTTTGACATTTGTAAGATTTCTTATTTTTGTTGTCATATGTTTGATAGTACTGATCTTGCAAGTGTTTCAGTTTGATTTTTACTTCTACTGCTTATATTTAGGCTAACTTACAGTATTTCTTAATTTATAATGGTAGACTTGCACTATGCAATTCATTTGTATTTTTTGAGGCTCATGCAAACACTCGAGTTGAGCCATTGTATATGAATTTGTTTCGTACATTATGATCCCTTAATCGATTGTTGATCTTAGAACATTAAAGTCAGTTGTGTGTATCTTCATGCTTTTATTCCTGTATTATGCACCTCTATTGTTCCTCTTTTATATAATGTGTAAATGAAATTGTATAAACACTCAAAGTCATATACAAATGTGTTAATGAATAATTAATCTTCAACATTTACTGTATCAGAATATTTAAAAGTACCCACCTAGCGAATAATGTTCTTATTTAAGTTATTTTTGAATTTTTTTCTTCTTATAATTACAAATAATTAGCTACAACTCGTATGCGTAGTACGGTTTCGCGCTAGTTAAAACTAATAATCGAAATTCCAGCGAGTCTTGCACTTCACTCATTTTTAATCATTTATTACTAGGATGTTTCAATTGTTTGTTTTTACGTATTTGATATATAAATATTTTTCTATACATAGAATTTATTTCAAATTTTTCAATAGGTCTATAGTTCAGATAAAAACTATGTATGTGAACAAAACCAAATCATAAATCAATGTATCTGTCTCTTTTTTCTTTTTTAGTATTTTTGGTTTTATTTTTTATAAATTAAATAACATAAGAAAATCAAAGTGCATTTACGAACATCATGTACGTCGATTTACTAATAGAATCTTAAAATAAATATGACTTATAATCGTATATAGTGGTTCGTTATCTTATTGTAAATGGATCCTTAAAAAACATGATGCCACGATGGTGGTTATTATACTATAAGCAGAATTTTATACACTTGCATTGATTTAAAAATGTCCATCTTTTCTACACTCCAACCGATGATGAAGTTATTACATATTTTGGGTTTTAATATTTTATTGCTCGGTATTATGATTTTGGCAGGTTGGCTGTTGAATTTATGATAACTTATTTATTAGTTTAGGTATTTGGAGCTTTGCGGATGTCTGTAAAGATGCTCTTGATGTGGAACTCTAGAATGCTTATCAATGCTTTGCTACTTCAATCCTTGAGGTGTTGAATTTTGGTGACACTATATGGTGAATTAAAGAGGTCGAGAATAACCTGATAACGTTGAAAACGGCGCGCTAATCGGAGCTCGGATGCTCAAGTTATCGCAATTTGAAAATGCATAGGCTAAAACTTGTGTCAGACGTCTGATAGGAATCCTCAGACGTCCGACAGCAGGTTTACTGCTGCCCGAAAGTTGCGACAGACATTTGAGAGATTGCGACAGATGTCAGATGCGGTGCAGTTTTGTTTTTTCGGCCAAAAATTTGTGAATTTGCTTGTAGGGCTTCAAGGGGTAAATCAGATATTTTTCATGGAAGGATGGTTCACTATATAAGCTATTTTCAAGATTCAAAGCAAGATGACTTAAGGATTCCAAGGGTTTGATTAAGGGTTTTATCTTCAATTAACTAGGGTTTAGCAAAACTTAGTTATCTTCAATTCTCTTCTCCACAAATTTATTCTATTTGAATATTTGATCATTGTAATCAATCTCTTGTACTCTTCTTATTGGTATTAATAAAGGCTCTCTCTCAAATTGGATGTACACTAACAAGACGTTAGTAGAACCACTATAAATTGGTGTGTGATTTATTTTATCGTTGTTGCTTTGGTTTTCTATTACTTCTTTGTTGATTGTGATTGACTTTGGATTGGATTGAGATTTGGATTGAGATATTGATTGGTTGTTTTTGCACTTCTTACCACGATCTCGTTTTCCGCTGTGCGTTGGGGTTTTGGTTTGTGTGGTCTCGAGTTAGAATTCTCATAACAT
The DNA here is from genome assembly GCA_030737815.1 of Allium fistulosum. Classification (NCBI taxonomy): domain Eukaryota; kingdom Viridiplantae; phylum Streptophyta; class Magnoliopsida; order Asparagales; family Amaryllidaceae; genus Allium; species Allium fistulosum. Next base: position 161,991,748 of record CM060905.1, read on the forward strand.
TTGGTATCATGGCTTTTGGTGTTGGTAGGTGGTTGTGGAAATGCCAGAATCAGATAATATCTCAAGTAGTCCCTCAATGGTTAGTCCAAGTGGTGTAGCGCCATATGTACGTGGCACGTACGCTGCTTTAGGATCACAATTGGTTATAGATAAGTAGAATGACGATAATGATTTTGAAAAGTGGAAATGGAAGATGAAAGAGGTTCTAAGGCGGAATCGAGTGCATCGGGTAGTGTTTGATATACATTTGTTGCCAGCGGACATCTCGGATGTTGAGAGAGAGGAAATGGAAGAGTGGGCATTCACTACACTTCAACTTGTTATGGAGGAGAACGTTATCTTTGAAATAAGTCATGAGACTACCGCTAAGGGTATATGAGACAAGTTGGAGGAGTTGTATATGAAGAAGTCACTAACTAATAGTTTGACCTTGTTGTGAACGTTCTTCACCTATAAGCTGAAGGAGGGTACTTCGCTAATGGTGCACTTGAATATATTTGATGTTTGCTAATGAAGATGAAGGTGGTAGATTTGAAGATTGAGGAAGAAAAAAAGACGATGATATTGTTGTGTTCGTTGCCGGACCGTTATACGGGTTTCTCAAATAGTTTGATCTATAGCCGGGATAGTTTGACTCTAGATGATGTCAAAACGGGTCTTCTTAGAGAGAAGTTGCGGGATCAAATGAATTAGTTGGGTGATGGAAGTAGTGGTGCTAGTAATGGTCATAGTTCATTTGTAGAGAATGAGAGATATGCGAAGAAAGGAAATCGGGGGCATTCTAAATCAAGAAAGCCTCGTTTGAGAGGAAAGTCAAAGGAAAGAAATGGTAGGTGCTTTATTTGTAAGAAACCTAGTCATTTGAAGAATGAGTGTCCAAACAAGGAGAAGGAAAAGAAGGAAGTAGCATCTTCATCCGTAGTGGTGGAGAGTGGAGTTGGTGAGGAAGACGTAGTTGTTTTGACGGCGGTAGCATTGGATGTTTTGGGTACTAATTGGGTGCTCGATTCGGGGGCATTTTATTTTATGATGCCGAATAGGAATTGTTTTTCTTCTTATGTCGACAAAGAAGGAAATTCAATTGTTATAGATAATGGTGCTATTTGTAAGTCGAAAGGCATTGGTTCCGTGCAAATTCAGATGTTTGACGGAGTGGTACGTATTCTCACTAATGTATGCTATGTTTCGGGTCTTTGGAAGTCTCTTATCTCTTTGGGGCAGCTGGATTCTTTAGGATGTAAGATCACTAATGAGAGTGATAGCTTGCGGGTTTCGAAGGGTGCGCTTGTGGTGATGAAGGGTGCTAGGACTCATGGTGTTTATTTGCTTCAAGGAGTGACTATTGAAGGTGAAACTTGTATGAGAGTTGATAGTTCTCATGGCTTGGATGCGACTAGGTTGTGGCATTTGATGTTAACTCATGTTTCAGAGAAGAGTTTGGATATTCTTCGAAAGAGGGAGATGATCGATGGAGAGAGTTTCAACAAACTAGAGTTTTGCAAGGAATGTGTCATGGGCAAACAAACTAAAGTGTCATTCGGTGAAGGAAAACATGATTCGAGAAGGGTACTTGAGTATGTTCACACGGATGTTTGAGGACCGGCACCGGTAGCTTCTTTGGCAGGAGCTCGCTATTATATTTCTTTCATAGATGACTTTTCTCGAAAGGTATGACTATATGTAACGAAGGCCAAGTCGGAGGCATTTGCAAAGTTCAAAGCATGGAAAGCTCTTGTTCAGAATGAGAGTGGCAAGTCTTTGAAGGTTCCAATGGCGAAGAATATGTTTCTTGAGAGTTCTTGGAGTTTTGCAAGCATCATTGGTATTCGGAGGCATTTTACTACACCGGGAGATCTGCAGTCGAATGGTGTTGCAGAGAGGATGATCCGTACTCTACTTGAGAAATCACGATGCTTGAGATTGACATCGTGTTTGTCTAAGGGATTTTGGGCTGAAGCTTTGTCAACTGCGGTGCATATTGTGAATTGAATTCCATGTTCGGCTATTGGTAAAAAAAATCCGAAGGAAGTGTGGAAGGGAAAGAGCATTGGTTTGAGTTATCTTCGTGTGTTTGGTAGTCCGGTTTATATACATGATCTGGGAAATGATAAGCTTGAGCCTAGAGCTTTCAAAGAGGTCTTGCTTGGTTATACAAACGGTGAAAAAGGCTATCGGATTTGGAATTCAAAAATGAAGAAAGTTATGAATTCTTGTCATGTTACTTTTGATGAGTCGGTTTTGTTCAAGGAGAATAAGAGCTCATCGGATGTTTCAGATTTGGTCCATGGTGTGTTAACCCAAAAAATGGACCAACATCCTAGTTTGAGTTTGAAAGCACCAACACTGTTCTGACAGAGCAATATCACAGATAACATATATAGAAAAAGAGCAGTAAAAGAAAGAAGACAGAGAATTTTTATAGTGGTTCGGCTGTTAATGAAGCATACGTCCACTTTATAGTTTTATTATAGACAGAATGCTGTTACAAGAGATGTTTGATTACAAGGCTTTGATTATCTTTAGCTAGATTCAATCCCCAGAGTTGGAATCCATTGGAGAATCATGGTGAATTCCTTTATAGATTATTGCGAGGGAGGTAGGGAGTGAGGAATAGTTCCAGCAGAGCTTCAGCAACCAGTCCGGAGAAGATCTTGTTTATGTTGCAGGTAGGATGGTAGTTATAGAGATCAGAGAGCTTCTGGGCCAGGCCTATTTATCAACTGCTCGTGGGTAGGTAGGAAACGACCCAGGGAGAGTTTGGCTCGCAAAATGAGATAGAGCCATAGGTTGTTGGCGACCCATAGACTTGGCTCGTTTGCGAGCCAATGCCTTGGTCGCTTTTCGTAGTGTTCTTCAGCTAACTTGTTTGAAGGTTTGAAGAGAGGCATGGGTAGCTGATGATCCAAGCACTTAGGATTTTCTAGAGTTTGGAATTGAAGATGCTTTGATAGTCTTTTATCATAGTTGTTCTGTTTCGATGGCAATTCACTAGTTGTTTGTGTTCAGCTGCTGATTGAGCTAAAAGAATGCTAGTCCCTTGGTTTAGTCGAACCCAGTCATTGCCTTAGTAACATTGCTTGGCTCACGTTCACTCCTTGTCTTAGCCTTTCTGGTTGAGTTCCTGATGTCACGAGATTGTCCTGCTTTCTAGTGGGTCCTGCTGGGTCAAAAACCCAGATAACATGGTGAATCAAATGAGAAGGAAGTTATTCTCATCTTTCGTCCAAGGAGTAGAGTAGTTGAAGATGCTTGTGAGGAGGAAGTGTTTGATGTTACATCATATAGTCCACAGGATGCCTCTTATAGTGTTGGTGATGTACATGATTCTAGAGAGGATTTGGTTCAAGGTGGAGCCGAAAGGAGTTTGGGTGATAGTATTGCTACTCGAGTGGGTCGACGTGCTATAAGGCCACCCGATAGATATGGTGATTGGAACTATCTTAGCTTTTGTGATAATTTGGATTATGCTCTTTCTGCAGTCCAAGATGAGCTGATGGACCTTGATGACGTCATGGATTCGAGTGATAGCTCGAAGTGAATTTGTGCCAAGAAGGAAGAGATGCAATCGTTGTTGAAGAATCAAACTTGGGATTTGGTTCCACTTCCTAAAGGAAACCATGCTATTGGGTGCAAATGGATATACAGGGTGAAGGATGATGGGAGATACAAAGCTAGGCTAGTGGCTAAGGGGTTTGCACAAAGGAAGGGAAAGGAGTATGATGAGATATTTGCACCGGTTGTAAGACATACTTCAATCTAGATATTACTTGCTATAGTTGCTATTCACGACTTGGAGTTGGAGCAACTTGATGTAAAAACCGCCTTCTTGCATGGTGACACGGGTGAAGACATCTACATGGAGAAACCGGAAGGTTTTGTTGTAGATGGTAAGTCAAATTTGGTTTGCAAGTTAAAGAAATCACCATATGGTTAAAGCAATCACCTAGACAATGGTACAAGAGATTTGATCATTTTATGCTTGAAAATGGCTTTGATAGAAGAATCAAGGATGCTTGTGTACATTTCAAGAGGTTGGAAAATGATTGTTGGGTGTATTTACTCTTGCATGTGGACGACATGCTCATTGCTTCTAAGGATAACAATGAAATCAACAAGTTGAAATTGAGTTTGAAATCAGAATTCGAAATGAAGGATCTTGGAGAAGCAAAGAGGATATTGTGCATGGAAATAGAAAGGGATCGAAAGCGTTTTGAGTTGAAATTGACTCAAAAGTAGTATATAGAGAAAGTACTTTGTCGGTTTAGCATGGAGAATGCAAAGACGTCAAATACACCTTTACCTTGCATATGAAGCTTTCGAGCAAGGGATCACCTATCTTGGAGAAAGACAAGACTTATATGGCAAATGTGTCAAATGCTAGTGCGGTTGGAAGTTTAATTTATGCTATGGTGTGAACAAGGCCCGATATTTCAAATGCCGTCGGGATGGTTAGTTGGTATATGACTAATCCGAGAAAATCGCATTGGGAAGCTGTGAAGCTTATATTGAGATACCTTAGAGGTACATCTCATGGTCTTGTTTTTGGTGGTGGTGAGGGAATGAATTACAAGTTGATTGGTTATTGTGATTCAGACTACGCCGATGATAGGGATCGAAGAAAATCAACTTTCAGATATATCTTCACACTTGATGGTATGGCCATAAGTTGGAGATCGAGATTGCAGACCGTAGTTGCTTTATCCACTACGGAGGCAGAGTTGATAGCCGCGGTGGAGGCGACAAAGGAGGCACTTTATTTGAGGCGATTGTTGTGTGACTTGGGATTCAAGCATGATAGTATCGATGTTCAATGTGATAGCCAGAGTGCTATTCACTTGGCAGAAAATTTGGCGTTTAACTCACGGACTAAGCATATTAAAGCGAGAGAGTCATTTTTAGTAACCATGGATGAAGATAAGCAAGTATACCTTCAAAAAGTGCACACAAAGGATAACACGGTGGATATGTTCACTAAGGCATTTCTGGTTGGGAATTTCGAGCATTGCTCAAACTTGATTCACTTGTTGAAGTTCTAGGTGCCACAAGGTGGCATGGTTGAGGGAGGAGCTTGGTTATGGATGATAAAGAGTATCGGTGAGAGTTTCCGGTTCTATCTTCTTGGTGAGTACTAGTTTACACTCCTTAGAACTTTATTATTTGGCGAGACAGTTTCGAAATTGGGTGCTTTCAAAATTTCGTTAGAAGACGGGGACTTTGTCTGAGCTCGTTGATGGAGTACAATGGGCGGTGGCTTTGTCGGAGCTCATTGGGATAGTATTCAAGCTTATTTGGTTGAAGGTAGAAGTGATGATAGTTTTACACTATCGGTTGTTGGTGATGGAGATAGATATAGTGTCGAGGTGGAGTGTTGAATTTTGGTGACATTACATGGTTAATTGAAGAGGTCGAGAAGAGCTTAATAATGGTGAAAACGGCACGCGAATCAAAGCTTGGATGCTCAAGTTATCACGACTTAAAATGCATAGACTGAAAGTTGTATCAGACGTCTGACAGGAATCCTCAGACGTTTGACAGTAGGTTTTCTGCAACCCGAAAGTTGCGACAGACATCTGATAGGAATCCTCAGATGTCTGTCGGCAGGTTTACTACAGCCCAAAAGTTGCGACAGATGTTTGAGAGATTCTGATAGACGTCTGAAGCAGTGCAGTTTTGTTTTTACGGCTAAGAATTTGTGAATTTGCTTGTAGGGCTTCAAGGTCAAATCGGGTATTTGTCATGGAAGGATGGTTCACTATATAAGCTATTTTCAGGATTCAAATCAAGATGACTTAAGGATTCCTAGGGTTTGATTAAGGGTTTTATCCTCCATTAAATAGGGTTTAGCAAAACCTAGTTCTCTTTAATTCTCTTCTCCACGGATCTATTCTATTTGAATATTTGAACATTGTAATCAATCTCTTGTACTCTTCTCATTGGTATCAATAAAGGCTCTCTTTCAAAGTGGATGTACACTAACAAGACGTTAGTGGAACCACTATAAATCGGTGTGTGATTTATTTTATCATTACTGCTTTGGTTTTCTATTACTTGTTAGGTGATTGTAATTGATTTTGGATTGTATTGAGATTTAGATTGAGATATTGATTGGTTGTTTTTGCACTTCTTACCACAATCTCGTTTTCCGCTGTGCTTTGGGGTTTTGATTTGAGTGGTCTCGACCCAAAACATAAGGCTAGCAATTTAGTGTTTTGATGGTGAATCTGCTTATTGGTTTACATATTATATTGTTCTTGAGTTTTATTTTGTAGCATATTAAACATGTGCATTGTTGCATTTTAGGAGTCATCTGTTATACATTTAAATGTTAACCGTGGGATTCATGGACAAGGCCTGTTGAATTTATCTGGTCCTGCAGATATGATAGAAGAATAATACTTAGTTTAATCACTCTTTTATGGGATTCATGTAAATCAATTTGATTAAGTATGTATGTATTTTATTTATTCGGTATTTCTTATAACCTTATTTTTTTAATGTATACAGAAAGAATAAGCATTATCCTCCGTACAAGTACAAAAGTAAATAAATTTTTCTATCTCCCTAATGTATAAGCATTAATGCAGCCTTTTTTCTTTATGTATGCTAGTTCTGTGGCATGCTGACCATCTAAACCATTAAACCAAAAAAGTTCAATCTCTTTAATTAATTTTTTTTCCTTTTTCCCATCATTATTTTGATAGATTGGTTGAAAAAGTGTGAATGCGCAAAAATGATCGTTAAGGTGGAGATTCTGTTGGATATTTTTTAAGAGAAAGAGGGAGAGAATATAAGAAAGAGGCTTTTTTGTTGTTGAAAACTTTTCTTTTATTGATGGTAGATTTCTTGCTTGATTGCTTGATACAAAATGATGAGAGAGCTCTTCATTTATAGGACTCCATAGACTATTCTAGAAAGATGACTCTTTAAACAATTCTAGAAACATGACTTCATACAAAATTCTTATTTCTACTAGAAAATTCAAGAGCTCTCAACAAACTACAGTAAATACAAGAAGACTCTAGAAACTATAATAACAAGAAGCTTCTAGAAATTAACCATAACAAATCAAGTTTAATATTTCAACACTCCCCTTTAAACTTGATTTGTGACTCCAAGCAGATTCCTCAACCTGACAAAAGTCTCATGCTTAAGAGGGTTGGTGAAGATATCAACTACTTGATCATGTCTTCATGTACTCTAGTTACACATCCTTTTTGGCGACACTCTCTCTAATATAGTGATAGCATGTATCAATATGCTTGCTTCGATCATGAAAAGCTGGATTCTTTGCCAAAGCAATTGCTGACTTGTTGTCCACGAAAATCTTGGTCGACTCCTCTTGTGGTAATTTCAACTCCTTTAGCAGATTTCGTAACCAAATTGCATGGCAAACACATGAAGTAGCAGCTACATACTCTGCTTCGCATGTGGAAAGAGTGACAATCGACTGTTTTTTCAACATCCAATTGAAGGCTGTGTCTCCCATGTAGAATATGAAGCCACTTGTGCTTTTTCGGTCATCCATATCTCCACTCCAATCACTATCGCTATATCCAACAAGCTCATGATTATCAGAAACATAGTAGTACAAGCCAAAGTTTGTTGTGCCTTTAACATAACGAAGAATCATCTTTGCTGCCTTCAAATGAGTTGTTGTTGGATTCTCCATGTATCGACTCACAATTCCTACCGCATATAGAATGTCGGGTCTTGTGCACGTTAAATATTGCAAGCTTCCAACCAAGCTCTTGAATAGTGTTGAGTCCACTTTTCTCCTTCCTCATGCCTTGATAACTTGATTCCACATTCAATTGGCGTGCAAATTGGGTTAGAGTCATTCATCTTGAACTTCCTCAATACTTCCTTAGCATAACATTCTTGAGTGATTAGGATGCCTTTATCTTCTTGTTTTACTTCAATGCCAAGGTAATAAGACATGAGCCTAATATCAGTCATCTCAAACTCCTTCGTCATCTCTTTCTTAAACTCTTTAAACATGCTTGGATTGCTACCTGTTAAGATCAAGTCATCTACATATAAGCATACAATTAATTTATCACCATTTTGATTTTAATATAGAGTGCATGCTCACATGGACATTTGATGAAGTTTCTTTCTTGGAGGTACTTATTAATTCGAGCATTCCAAGCTCTTGGATATTGTTTCAACCCATAAAGTCCCTTCTTTAGCTTCAAGACTTTGTTTTCTTCTCCCTTGACTTTGTAGCCTTGTGGTTGCTCGATATAAATTTCTTCTTCAAGAACTCCATTTAGGAAGGCAGATTTCACATCCATTTGATGTATCTTCCAATTGTTTTGAGCTGCTAAAGATATTATTAGTCTAACAGTTTCTAGTCGAGCGACTGGAGAGAATACCTCATCATAGTCAATGTCAGCTCTTTGACTATAGCCTTTTACCACCAATCTCACATTATATCTTTCGACTTCTCCTTTGGAATTTTCCTTTGCTTTGTACACCCACTTCACACCAATTGCCTTGTGTTCTTTTGGAAGTGAAGCTAACTCCCATGTGTCATTCTTCTTGATGGCCTTGATTTCTTCGTCCATAGCCTTTTTCCAATTCTTCTTTTGCAAATCTTCTTGGAAGTTTATAGGCTCACAATCCGAAAATAGACAAAAGAGAGTAAATTGTCTTGATTTTCTGTTACCTCGTAAATTTCTTGAAGGCTTTTAAAGCGTGGAGCCCATTCACTTGAGCTCTCATCTTCTTAACAACTTGTGGTTGGTGAAGCTAGTGGGGAAGTGGGCTCTTTGCTTGATTGTTCGATCCCTGGTTGTTGCATTTCATCTCCTTCAAGGTATTTTAATAAGTTGTAATTGTCATTATGCGATCTCCATTCCCATTCTCCTTCTTCATCGAACGCAATGTCTTAACTAGTTATTAACTCCTCGTATCAGGATTGTAAAGCTTATAGCCTTTGGAGTTGGTGTCATAACCAATGAAAATATACTTCTCACTCTTGTCACCCAATTTGCATCGCTTCTCGTCCGGTATATGTACATGAGCTGTACTTCCAAAGACTCTTAGATGAGAAATACCAGGCTTCCTTCCACTCGATGCTTCTTGTGGTGTCTTTCCCCACACACTTCTTGTTGGTGATCGGTTTGATAGATAAACTGCACATGCCACAGCTTTTGCCCAAAATTCCTTTGGCAGCCTTTTACTTTTAAGCATGCTCTTTGCCATCTCAAGAATTGTCCTATTCTTCCTCTTTGCTACTCCATTTTGTTGGGGGGATTTAGGCACTATCAACTGTCGTTTGATTCCATTATTTTGCCAATACTTTTAGAATTCTTTTGATGTGAACTCTCCTTCACGATCAGATCTCATGGCTTTAATCACAATGCCACTTTCCTTCTCAACTTAGGCCTTGAACCTTTTGAAGTTCTCAAAACCTCTAATATCTCCTTCAAGAAATACACCTATGTTTTTCTTGAAAAATCATCGATGAAAAGAAGGAAATAGTTACTCTTACCAAGTGAATTTGGCTTGATCGGACTACACACATCCGTATGTATGAGTTCCAACGGCTTTTTAGCTCTTGAGTATGACTCCTTTGGAAAGTCCATTTTGAATTGCTTTCCAAGTAAACATCCTTCGCACACTTGATTAGGATGACTTATGCATGGTAATCCTCTTACCATTTCCTTCTTGGAGAGCAATTCTAGTCCATTGAAGTTAAGATGTCCAAAACGAAAATGCCAAAGCCAAGAGGCATCTTTGTAGCACACCTTAAGCCATTGTGCGACATCATTTTGAATGTTGAGCACAAACATTCTACTTCTTGATATTGGTACCTTAGCAATGAATTTACTTGCACCGTCTCTTATAGAAAGGTTATTATCTTTTAATCGAATATCATAACCTTTCTCTAAGAATTGTCCTAGGCTCAAGATGTTGCTCTTCATGTTTGACACATAATAAACATTAGAAATGAATTGGTGCTCTCCATTCTTCAATCGGATAAGAACCTTTCCTTTACCTTTCACTACTATCTTTGATTCATCTCCAAATGCGACGTTGCCCTTCATGGATTCATCAAGCTCCACAAACATATTATTTCTTCCACACATATGGTTTCTTGCACCGCTATCTAGGTACCATTGATTTTCCTCACCTTTTTCATTTTCTTTGTGAGTCGGTAGTAATGTACCATCCTCTTGATTTTTTGTCTTCAACGTAATTAATCTTCGCTTCAACTTTATTGTTTCTTGGAGCTCTACATTCGGAAGCATAATGTTCAAATTTCTCACAATTGTAGCATTTAACGCGTGACTTATCATACCTTGAATTTCTTCTTCCACGACCTCTTGTTGAACTTTATCCTCTTTTATTGTTATTGCTGTTGTTGTTTTCATTGTTGGGCCTCCAACCTCGTCCATGTCCATATCCACGACCTCTTCCTCTTTCTTGACCACAACCTCATCTTTGTTGGCTTCGATTATTTTCTTCCTTTTTTGAATCAATCCGTGTCTTAAGAACTTGCTCCACGGTCTCTTCCTTCTTTCTTTTCTTTTCTTCATAAGCTTGCAATGAGCCTAGAAGTTTCTCTATTGCCATGGTCTCCAAATTTTTTGCAATGAGTCTAGAAGTTCTTCATAAACTTCGATCTCGAAACCTTCTCAAAAGTATCATCATCAAATGCTTGGTAGATTAGACATAGAGCCTTCTTGTCTCTCGTCCTTTAGTTTCTCAAACTATCTCTTTGAGTTTGAGATAAGCTACCTTCATTTTCTTGTTCAGTATAGCCTTTCTCCACTATTTCTCATACGTCATGTGCTCCAAGGAGAGCCATCATCCTTAAGCACCAATTGTCATCATTATTCTTGGTGAGCATTGGAACTTGTAAGGGAACACCGTTATTCGTCATCTCTATCTTTTTTTAAAGAATCTAAAAGCTCTGATGCTACTTTGTTGAATATTTTTTATGAGAAAGAGGATGAGAATATAAGAAAGAGGCTTTTTTGTTGTTGAAAACTTTTTTTTATTGATGGTAGATTTCATGCTTTATTGCTTGATACAAAATGATGAGGGAACTCTTCTATTTACATGACTCCATAGACTATTCTAGAAAGATGACTCTCTAAACAATTTAAGAAACATGACTCCATACATAATTCTTATTTCTACTAGAAAATTCAAGAGCTCTCAACAAACTACAGTAAATGCAAGAAGACTCTACAAACTATAATAACAAGAAGCTTCTAGAAATTAAGCATAAAAAATCAAGTTTAATATTTCAACAGATTCATCAGGTTTTGCTAAGTTAAATTTGTTTGAACATTTTAGTCGTGGAAGATTAAATCATGACTCAATCGTTATATTGACAGAGAATAATAACTTAAATTGACTAGTTTCAGAACTTTTTGGTTGAGTGCCGATACAAATCATTTTTAACTGTTCTATTTTTCAGGGTATAATGTATGGATTTAATATTGTACAAGTATATCCTTGCTTATCATATAATTACTTTTGATTGGCTTGAACATTATAATGTTAGTCTATTAAGCATATTATCCTATAAACAGATTATTATACCTATTTTTAATAATGTCATCCTTATTGTTTGGCACTTATGGGTTCAATGAATCATGTTTTATCAAGTTTAACCATATATGGTTTAGTAAAAGCAGACGGCCAAAGTTATGAAGAAAATGCCATTGGTGAAGAACTAGTTGGTGGGCCTGGTGGTGGGTCTGGGGGCTCCATTTTCTTATTTATGACATTTTTGACTCTTGCTGATGGTTTTGTCCTCTCAAGTGCCGGTGGTACTGGTAGCATTTATAGTGGTGGCGACAGCAGTGGTGGTAGAATTCACTTGCACTTGACTGAAATTCCAATAGGTGATGAGTATCTTCCAGTTGCAAGCGTGAAAGGAAACAAACAAGTAATTAAGGTATGATATGCTCCTGTTATTGATTTAATTCAGCCTTATACTATATAATTGAAGGCATATTATTGTTTGTTTCCTTTTCATTCATTCATGGATGGGTGTGGCATCCTTTTTCTATTCTATTTGCTTAACGTTGTCATTATTTAATAGAAAGCTATTGTCAAATCTGTCTTAAGGCATGCACACTTCTATCTGTTCTGCACACATTCCAAAATAATTACGATATAAGACATTATGTGGACCATTATGCTGTTTTATATAAATTATGAGTATAAAAATGATGGATTGCTGGTATTGTAGTATATGGAAGGGAATGCATTGAATTAATAATGCACAATCGCCATAACTCTCAGCAATTTATCATAGTATGATGTTCAACACTTGATATTATGAATAATCGGGTCAAGTGGGAGAATATTAGAAATCTGCTATTAGAAACTGCAATCGTTTCATTTACTTTTAACGTTATGCAGTTTCTAATCTTAATGTGACCCTATTAATTAGGTCATAAATAGAACGTTTCATTTACCTTTAACGTTATGCAGTTTCTAATCTTAATGTGACCCTATTAATTAGGTCATAAATAGAACGTTTCATTTACCTTTAACGTTATGCAGTTTCTAATCTTAATGTGACCCGATTAATTAAGTCATAAATAGACCGTTCTATAATTAGAACATTAGGTCTGTGATTAATCTTAAGCGTTGAATTGGTATATGATGGATGTACCAGATTTAGAGTTAAATGTTGTATAAAGGATTGGGTCCTCTCCCTCCCAGCCTACAGATGTATTCTTCTCCATCAAGAAACACATAAAGAAATAGGGTTAGAGAGAGAAACCGAATTCTGAGAAGAAGAGTAATTATTAGAAGTCTGAAGAAGAAGATGACAGCCATTACATCTTCCACAGTTAATCAAGGTACGTCATCTTAAAAATAAATCATATTAAGTTTTGTTTATGAAATATTCGGTATTGGTGATCCTTGGGCTATTACTTGAATTGTTCATCATTAATCATGAAAGATCGAACAGTAAAGAATTTCTGAAATTTGGTATCAGAGCAACCAATCAATAACTGAATATTTCCTATGATTGCAATTGATCTGTTTTATGCTTTACTCATGATGTTTAATCAAGTATGTGTTATAAGTCATTTATGCACATGAGATTTATGATTTTGTTAATCACCAAAGTGGTCAAAATCAGAATAATCATTTAGTGCATAAGTGACATAATGATTATTGATAGAAATTGCCAGTTATAATAATACCAATTAAAAACTGGCGTCACTAATGATAGAACCTGAGAACTTACCCAAAGGAATGTCTTGTTCTATAACTAGTTGACATGATGAGGTTTAATAGATATCTTGATTAAATAAATATTGATCATCCAAAGATGTCAATTCTATTTAATTGAATATATTTATTACTTACTTATGTTTTGGTATTTAATTATGTTAAGTATAAGATAGTATCTACCCAAAGGAGTGCTATATTATACTATTATGTACATATCTGAATCGCGTTAGCTATGAGCTTATAGTTATTTCAATTTTTTTTATTTAATCAAGTAGTTCCCATGAATACACATGCTTCATCTGTTACATTGTTCACTGGTGTTAATTTTTCTGAATGGAGAGAACAAGTCAATTTCCATTTAGGTGTTCAGGATCTTGACTTGGCACTCCTTGAGGATAAACCTGTTGCTCTTACAACAGCTAGTACCGAGATAGAAAAATCACACCATAAAGCATGGGAACGTAGTAACAGATTGAGCCTTATGTTTATTAAGATGATTGTTGCTAACAACATCAAGTCAACAATTCCGCAAACAGAAAGTGCTAAGGAATATATGCAGTTTGTGGAAGAGCATTTTCGTTTAGCTGATAAGTCACTCGTTGGTACTCTTATGGAAGAACTCACGACCATGAAGTTTGATGGGTCGCGAACTATGCAAGAGCACATTATAGAGATGACTAATCTTGTAGCAAGGTTAAACTCCCTTGGACTTACAATAGAGGATTCTTTTCTTGTCCAGTTTATCCTGAACTCGCTACCTTCTGAATATGGACCTTTTCAAATTAACTATAACACTATAAAGGATAAGTGGAATGTTAATGAATTGGCTAGTAGACTTGTTCAGGAAGAAGGATGTTTGAAAAATCAAGTGAATCACTCAGTAAGTTTTGTGAGTAATAAAGCTGGTAAAGAAAAGAATGGAAAATCAAGTCATTTTAAGAAGAAAAAGGCACCTGCTAAGAATGGGCAGGATAAGGAAAAGAGGGAACTAAAGGATGTTCGATGTCATTTCTGTAAAAGGAAAGGACATTATCAAAATGACTGTCCGAAAAGGATAGCTTGGTTCGAAAAGAAAGGGATTTCTTATGATCCGAACCATAAATCCAAATGAAGATCGTTTTCTCTTTATGGGAAACGGAATGAAATCCACAATAGAAGGCATTGGGACTTATTGTCTAATTCTAGAAAGTGGATATGTATTAGACTTATATGGTACCCTTTATGTACCTTCATTATCTAGAAACCTTATTTCCGTAAGTAAGTTGGATATTTCTGGTTTTAGATGTACGTTTGGATCTGGTTGTTTTGATTTATATAAGAATACTGATAATGTTGGTTCTGGTATTCTAGTTGATGGTTTATATAAATTGAAACTGAATGACACTTATGCGAATTCCTTGCTGAATGTAATAAATAATGCTATATGCAAACGTAGCATGTTGAATGAAAATTCTGCTTTCTTATGGCATAAAAGACTAGGTCACATATCCAAAGAAAGAATGATGAGATTAGTAAGTAATAAAATTTTGTCAAATTTGAACTTTAGTGATCTAGAATTATGTGTGGATTGTATTAAAGGTAAACAAACCAAACATAATAAGAAAGGAGCCACTAGAAGCAGCCAGCTTCTTGAAATAATACACACTGATATTTGCGGACCTATGGACACTCCAGCCTTTAATGGAGAAAAGTATTTCATCACTTTTATTGACGATTTTTTCCGCTATGGTTATGTCTATTTGCTTCATGAAAAATCTCAATCTGTGAATGTCCTTGAGACGTTTGTAAAGGAAGTTGAGAGGCAATTAGATAAAAAGGTGAAAATCCATAAGGTCTGATAGAGGTGGTGAATATTATGGCAAATATAATGAGTCGGGCCAGTGTCCAGGTCCATTTGCAAAATTCCTCGAAAGTCATGGCATATGTGCGCAATACACAATGCTAGGTACACCATAGCAAAATGGTGTAGCAGAAAGGCGCAATAGGATGTTAATAGATATGATTAGGAGTATGATGTCAGATTCTACACTACCTAAGGATTTGTGGTCATATGCTCTCAAAACCGCTAATTATTTGTTGAATAGGGTTCCTAGTAAAGATGTTCAAAAGACTCCTTTTGAATTATGGAGTAACAGGAAACCTAGCTTAAGAAACCTGCATGTTTGGGGTTGTCCAGCGGAAGCGAGAATTTATAATCCACATGAAAAGAAATTAGATTCTCGAACGATTAGTATTTTTTAGGTTACCCTGAAAAATCTAAAGGATATGTGTTTTACTGTCCTAATCATAGTCCAAGAATTGTAGAAACTGGTAATGCATGATTCATTGAGATTGGTGAAGTCAGTGGGAGTACTAGAAGAGAAATAGTGGAAATAAAGGAAACAAGGGAAAATGTTACATTGCCTAGAATAGTTCCTCCATCTACTATTACTCCAAATGTTGTTCCAGCTGTTGGAGAACAACATGATGATGAAAAACATATAAATGAAGAAGTACTTCCTGAAGGAAATGACTTACATAATGCTGATATGCATGAACCATAACAAGTAGCATTAAGAAGATCTCAAAGAGATCGTAGGTCAGCTATTTCTAATGATTATATGGTTTATATGCAAGAATTAGATTATGATATAGGAATCAATAAGGACCCAATTTCGTTTTCACATGCTGTAGAAAGTAAAGAGTCAAAGGAATGGATTAATGCCATGAAAGAAGAACTAAAATCCATGCAACAAAATGAAGTTTGGGATCTCGTTGAGTTACCACATGGCTGTAAAAGAGTCAGATGCAAATGGGATTTTAAAACCAAACACGACTCTAGTGGTAATATCGAACGGTATAAAGCAAACTTGTTGCTAAGGGTTACACTCAGAAAGATGGTGTTGATTACAAGGAGACATTTTCTCCTGTTTCGAAAAAGGACTCACTAAGAATAATAATGGCATTAGTAGCACATTATGATTTGGAATTGCATCAAATGGATGTGAAAACAGCCTTTCTGAATGGAGATCTTGATGAGGATGTTTATATGGATCAACCTGAGGGTTTTTCTGTAAAAGGTAAAGAACAATTGGTGTGTAAACTTAAGAAGTCAATATATGGGCTTAAAAAAGCATCCCAACAATGGTATATTAAGTTCAATACCATTATTACTTCTTTTGGTTTTAATGAAAATACGGTTGATCACTGTTTATAACAAAAGATCAGTGGGAGCAAGTTTATTTATCTAGTCCTTTATGTTGATGACATCTTGCTTGCTGCAAATAATTTAAGCATATTGCATGAGTCTAAGGAATTTCCCTCAACGAACTTTGAAATGAAAGATATGGGAGAGGCATCCTATGTGATTGGAATAGAAATATTTCGTGATCGATCACAAGGAATATTGGGATTGTCTCAGAAAGGATATATCGAAAGGATTCTAGAGAGATTTGGAATGAGTAAGTGTTCACCTGGGAAAGTTCCTTTACAGAAAGGTGATAAATTCAATCTCATGCAATGTCCTAAGAATGATGTTGAACGAAAGGAAATGGAATCAATTCCATATGCATCTGTAGTTGGTAGCCTAATGTATGCTCAAACCTGTACTAGACCGGATATCAGTTTTGCGGTCGGTATGTTAGGGAGGTATCAAAGTAATCTAGGAAGGGAACATTGGTAAGCTGCAAAGAAAGTGTTGAGGTACTTACAAGGCACGAAAGATTACATGCTCATGTATAGTAGATCCAATGAATTGGAGGTGATTGGATATAGCGATTCAGATTTTGCTGGATGCATCGATACTAGAAAATCGACTTTTGGTTACCTGTTTATGTTTTCTCAAGGAGCCATATCATGGAAAAGTGTGAAACAAACTATCGTTGCTTCATCTACTATGGAGGCAGAATTTGTGGCATGTTATGAAGCCACAATTCATGCACTATGGTTGTGGAACTTTATTTCAGGACTTGCGGTTGTCGACACCATTAGCAAGCCGCTGAAAATTTATTGTGATAACTCTACAGCAGTGTTTTTCTCAAAAAATGACAAGTACTCTAAAGGTGCCAAACATATGGAACTGAAGTATCTTGTTGTGAAAGATGAGGTTCAGAAACAAAGAGTGTCAATCATGCACATCAGGACAGAACTTATGATTGCAGACCCTTTGACGAAAGGGTTATAGCCAAAATAATTTAAGGAACATGTTCAAAGAATGGGTCTTGGTTGTTAATAATAATTGATGTGTGACATTCTGAGATCCTTTGTGTGTTTCTGATATACAATTATGTGTCTCTTGTTTTAATGTGGTAGTATGTACTTTATGTAATTTTAAACAAGAAAGAGTCTTATAAAGATATTATGTTTAATCATTATGATATAAGACATTATGTGGACCATTATGTTGTTTTATATAAATTATGAGTATAAAAATGATGGATTGCTGGTATTGTAGTATATGGAAGGGAATGCATTGAATTAATAATGCACAACTGCCATAACTCTCAGCAATTTATCATAGTATGATGTTCAACACTTGATATATGAATAATCGGGTCAAGTGGGAGAATGTTAGAAATCTGCTATTAGAAACTGCAATCGTTTCATTTACTTTTAACGTTATGTAGTTTCTAATCTTTATGTGACCCTATTAATTAGGTCATAAATAGAACGTTTCATTTACCTTTAACGTTATGCAGTTTCTAATCTTAATGTGACCCTATTAATTAGGTTATAAATAGAACGTTTCATTTACCTTTAACGTTATGCAGTTTCTAATCTTAATGTGACCCGATTAATTAAGTCATAGACCGTTCTATAATTAGAACATTAGGTCTATGATTAATCTTAAGCGTTGAATTGGTATATGATGGACGTACCAGATTTAGAGTTAAATGTTATATAAAGGATTGGGTCCTCTCTCTCCCAGCCTACAGATGTATTCTTCTCCATCAAGAAACACATAAAAAATAGGGTTAAAGAGAGAAACCGAATTCTGAGAAGAAGAGTAATTATTAGAAGTCAGAAGAAGAAGATGACAGCCATTACATCTTCCGCTGTTAATCAAGGTACGTCATCTTAAACAATAAATCATATTAAGTTTTGTTTGCGAAATATTCGGTATTGGTGATCCTTGGGCTATTACTTGAATTGTTCATCATTAATCATGAAAGATCGAACAGTAAATAATTTCTGACAACTCTCCCTGTTTACATGATGTTCTAAACCTTTTTTTCTTCTCAAAATATATGATGTTTTAGAAGTATGGTTGGTATTGTTCTAGGCTAGGCTGTCAATAACTTCATTAGAGGCAACAGCTTTAAACTCAAGTGCTTTCTTGCCCAAGGTAGTTTTTCTGCTTGCTTTTTATCTGGTAATTGGCCTATCGAGTATTTTAATCTCTGTTTACTTTAATCTCATTTTCTAACTTCCTCTATGCATAAACTGGCACACGCGTGCATATATACTTATAGTCTTATACACACACATATTTATACATGCACTTGATTTGGCTCAAACTATCATATATTTTTTGTTTCTACACTGCATATTTATATATTATGCATCGTAACAACCTAAAATACTTCTTTTCCATAATTACATCATTAACTTGAAATAATAAATTATCAGTTGATATGTCTCTTGCTTTTTTAGTTCAAAGAATAAGGATGACATTTGGATTTTTCATAATATAACTATTTTCTACCTTTGTAAGCATTTATTTATTTTAAAACAAAGGTGTTGTCCAAAAAGGTAAGAGTGTAAAATTAATGTTGTCCAGATATCCAATTAGGAGATTTAATATTGTGGATATACTCAAATATACCAGTACTCATCAATGGCTTTAAATTAACAGAGGGCTGATGTCTAGGTAGAAAAATTTATGCAAATTTGTTTTTGACTACCTGCTCTAAGCCGTTACAATGTAAATTATGTCTACGTGATATTGGTAAATGTTTTCTGTTATTCGGTTGTTGCTTTTTTATTGCTTATTTTATTTCATCTCTTTCACGATGCAATGTTCATATTCACATTTTTATCTGGAATTCTTTGCTAATCAACTATTATTATGTTCAGTTAAGTTGAAGCGATGACTGGCCTATAATTGTAAAGACACTGAACCGGAACAAATATACTTGAAGATTGCATTTTATTTCTCATTATTTAAAAAAATTGCATTATGAACTCTACAAACTAGTAAGGAAGTTTAATTGTTTTCCTCTTCTGTAGACAAATCAAACTATTCTTTATCGTTAACTTGCTCGGATAGTATTGTATTTTCTTTATCAGAAATTGCAATTGCTATGTAATGATCCGTCTTTTCGATCCTTAGAAGTCAACACTGATACATGCATGGTATTCACGTGTCGAGCATCCAAATGATGAGAAAACAGATTGTTTGTGGTGAAAAGAAAAGAAAAAACAGAACTGAATCTCATAACGTGCTGAATGATATATAATATTCCAAATTATCTTTACAAAGAAAGATCTTTAATACTTAAACAACATAGAGTCTAATCAATTATCAGCTTGGACAGTTATAATAGCCCGTCCTTACAAATGTTGATAAACACAACAATAAAAACATAGCGAAATTAAAAATACGAAAATATGTCCTGAGCATCCAGCTCGACTCATGAAGCTTCAAAGCATCTAAAGCTAACTCTGAAAAAATACTCAGGTTTGAGCCGAGTATTATAAAAAAATAACACCGGATCAGTCTGGTAAACTAGCGTGAGAAACTTAAATCAAATAGGTTGTTATATCTTATAAAACCTTTTGAAAATAAAAGGTATCTCGTCAGACCACATCGCACATAAACGCGGACGAGTTTTTACCTTATGACAACCAACCATTTTTATAAAAAATTCAGTGATATTATAATAATGTAAATGGTTAAAATAAATTATGAATATAGCTAGAATGCTTGCACCTCGCGTTCCAGCATAGTTGGGCACAACTAAGTCCGTACGACGCTTATTAAAAAATGGATTCCATCAATAACAAGGCACCGGGGTATCTCCTGCCATAGTACACCTCTAGAAAAATGTACCGAGGGCCTCACATGGACCCCATGCCAACATAGGACCGACCTACCCCTTACTGGATATTTCATCACTCCGGTTGCTTTGCAACCTTTCCCAAGAGCTCTCTTGCACAACCAAATCCAAATATATATATATATATATATATATAAGGGTGATGATAATAGCCTAATGGGAGCGACCTACATAGCCCTGCTATATATCTCCTATTTTATTCATTCCTTATTATCGAGGCTACGTTTTACCTTTTAGATAGCATCCCAATTGGAATGCTAACACTTTCCTCCAAGCGACAATGCAATGCCAGCATTCGTCCATACAAGTTGCTTAGGATATGAACAAACCGAAGACACTACTTCTACTACATTCTTTTTGGAATCACCCCAAGAATTAGTAGTATGTAGCCCTTGGACTTCAAAGAGCTCTATCTTCGATTCCATCATCTTCAAGATGTCTTCAATTTGAATGCTTTGAGTTAGCTCGAAGTGGTTTTCGGATAACTAATACTTATTCGATCCTGGTCTGTTCGAACCAACATTCAATTTTTTTTAGTAAACTCAACTTTGGTTCTTTCGAAAATAAAAAAACAATACATAAGAACGGGGATCACCTCCTAACCCTTTAAGTGGACGGATCTCCTTATCATTTGTCATAGAAGTACACAACAAGTTTATATGTATAGCATAGCACCACAGAAGATAACTGTACCATATAATTCTCGTATTTCCTCTAGATATTTCTAAAGTTAAAAGTTGGTCCAGGGTTTATAATCGATCAGTTAACTATCAAATAAACAAAAAATAAACCATTGATTAATTTCATACTAGATCCACTAAGCCTCATTTAATTTATCTTTATAAATTAACTACTTCAATTATATATGAAAATATTCATGTACTTTACTCACTGGTATAAGTATATTCTCAAACCATTTATTTTCTGTATATTGAAAACTTTACCATTTACTTATATAACGGTATAAGAATATTCACAAGGCATTTAAGAAAGATTTCTTATTCTCAAAATCATATTAAATGGATCAAAAACAATGTCATTCAAAACATTGTTTACTATAAACTCAAAACACTAATCCTTCGGTGTTAAGTATAGAAGATGCTTCTATACTACCAAAATTAAGAAGAATTATTTAATAGATTCATAAACTTGATTTATATAATTGATCCAGTTCATATACGGAGATAATGCTCTATATGCCAAACATCGAACTTAGATTTCAAACTTAGACTATCCTTCGGGTAACAATAAAGTCGTTCAAGTTGAGATATTATTACATATGAACTTGACTCAAAATCATTCTTACCTTTCATTATAGGTAGAAATTTCCCTATCTCGAAGTATAGTGTCCAGTATATGTTTTCAAAAATCTCTGTATAATATTCATTTAAAAACAAAGTTTTACAAATCAAACTTCTTCCTTTTCCATTCTCAAGATCTCTTCCCAATTTACAAACTTTACTAAACCCTTCATTTAAAAATGATTCTCTTTTATAAAATAATTTATTACTTTAAGCACTTTTCATTTAATAAATTAATTATTTTTAAAACACATTAGTAAATAATTAATTAACTTTAAAACACGATTAATAAATAATTAATTAACTTAAACATTATTAGTATAATGATTAATTAATTTAAAACACTATTAGATAAATAATTAATAAATTTCAAAAACAACCTCATTGTTAAATAATTAACTAACTTAAAATATCAAATAATTAATTATCTTTAAAATAACTTAAATAAATATTTATTTAACTTTGAAATAACTTTATTCAAAATAACGAATCAAATTAAAACATCGTTATTAAATTAATTAGTTAACTTTAAAATATTATTATTACTCAAATAATATTAACTTAACCATTTAAATATAAAGAACGTTTTACTTTCAAATATTTTAAAGTTAAAGGGAATTCAAATCCATTTCTTTTCAACTTTTGGATAGAGTCTTAGCGATCCCAATGATACTTAAACAAGCTACCACTCATTTTCAGTTCAACAATACAGATTATATCACTGATATTTACATAAGCAACATATATGTAAATAAAATTCATAACTAACAAATGACAAATATCACATCATTTGTTCAAGTCAACTGACATATAAATAAATGTCAAGATTAATAAAAAAGCAGAACGAAGATTTATTCTGCTAAATAGATGTCCAATAATCTCAATTCAATTTAAATATAACATAAGGTGTTTTATTCTGCTAATAGAATGTCAGTGATATAATATAATTATCCATTGATGTAATTATTTTTCTAGACTATTAATTGATCATCAAATTACACATCATTAAAATTATCAACCATTTTTATTAAGGTGTTGTACTCGTAAGTACGAGTCTAGTGCAAGAAACCGTGAGTTGAACGGATCTAAAATGGGTGCGTTGCACTTTCTCAAAGTTTTAAACTATTAGTTAATTACTAATTAATTAAAAGAATTAAACTCCGTCCCATAGGCCCAAGACCAATATCCAAACACTACAAAGCCTCTCTTCCAAAACCTATATCCAAATCAACCTCCAAAATTCAAACTTCCCAAATCACTAATGCCTGGAAACAGCCCGATACCCTATGCACCCAAACGTGCACAACGTCGAAGCCAACTCGACCGCCGCCCCGACCTAACCTGCAAACTCCAAACACCCCTCTCGCCTTGCCTGACACCTCACTGTCGTCTCCGGTGCCTGCTATCCAAAAAAGACCCTCCAACCCAGGTTCCATTCATGTCCAGGTCACGATAAAATACCAACCAATGTCACCTCGTTCATCTACATTAATGCACTCCCATGCCATTCGACTCGACATCCCCAGCCTCACCTTCGGGCCACTCGACAGCCGACCCGATGCACCCAAACGCCTCCACCATGCCGAAGTTCGAACCCGCCCATAGAAGAGGATAAAACCCTAGATTGAGATCAGGATGCCACCTTAGGCCATCATACCGCCCACGATCACTGCCACACCTCCGCCTCAACCTAATGCTGCTCTAATCGCCGCCGCCCCTCCTCTAGCCCATCGCTTCATCTGAAATTGCTAAATGAGTGAAAATGGTTCATCTCCACACCACGACCCAACCCTAGCCAGTAAAATCACCCGAACAGCTCTAAAAAACTCAATTCGCAGATACGAACATGATTATCCACTCCATTCGTCATTTCGTGATCGATGAAAAACTGACAAAGTTTGACCATTTAATGATTTAAACCCATATCTCCTACCCTACTCAACAAATCCACTCCCGACTATTTAAAAAAAATAGAGTCCAAACATAACAACTTCACAGTTGGGAAATTTAGCTAATTTTAGGCGGAGACAGAGAGATAAGGATTTTTGAATATGGAAATGGAGATGGAAATTTGAAAAACCGAGAATAGTATATGTTGTTTTCTCCTTACTGTAACTTATCTTGTCCATTTCAAAGCAAGTTTAACTAAAAATATGATTTTTAAACCTATTACTTAAACTGGAAAATCACATACAAATCACAACCAAGCTAACACAAAAATTTACATAGTATTAATTAATTTCATAAAAATATTAAACAAGTTTAAATAACTACCTTCCCTATGCTTGAAATGCTTTAAGTTAGATCTTTTGAGTAAAGTCTAAATTTTAAGTTTAAAAAGATGAGATTTTCCAAAATTAAAAAGAAGTAGAGAGGATGGAAAAGGGTGGTTAAGAAAATGAAGTTAAAATGAAATATATAAGATGAAAGATCTGTGTATATATAGAAGATGAAATATATATATATATATATATATATATATATATATATATATATATATGTGTGTGTGTGTGTGTGTGTGTATGAAATAAAGGAGGCAAAAGGCCAAAATACCCTTAAATCGCATTTTCAACTCTTACATCAAATCTCAAGCCACCAAAAATGTCAAGCATTTGAAAGTATGTTGGTTAATAGAGTAAGTTGTAACAACCCTGGTTTGGAGATTACCTGTATATATATTAAATTATAACAGAAGTTATAATTTAATATTGTAAATTAAAATATAATTGGTAATTTTATATTGTTTATTTGGAAGAAACAATGAATTTTGTAAATAAAATAGGAAAAATAAAGTTTGGAACTTTATTTTGTTTATTTTGGGAATAAATATGGGATTAAATATTAATTGGATAAGTATTTGGTTCAAATAAATTGAAATATTGGGTATTTATTAGTTTGGAACTAATAAATTAATTATATGATGTATTTCAACGTTAAATTGTTGAAATAAATCTAAAGTAATGAAATAAAGTTTTAAAAACATTATTTTGAGAATTTGAATAGAAAATAATCAAATTGCAATTTTATTTGGGTAAATACAACAATATTGGAAAACATTGTCAATATTAATCTTTTATTGAATTTAAAATGAGAAATATGAAGATAATATGTGTTTTATTAAAATGAAAGATGAAATATTGTTTGAAAATAATATTTTGATGATTAAAAAGAGTTAAAATGATTTATGGTAATTTAATTGACAAGAAAGCAATTTTTGTACAAATTGTTGGATTGAAAATAATGTTTTTGTAATAAAATAGTGTAAATTGTAAAATATTGTTGAAAATAAGGTTTTATTTGTAAAAATGACTTTTTATTGTTAAAATAGATTTTTATCTTGTTAAAATAACAATTTTGTTTGCAAACAAATAGATGTATACATTTTATTTGGCCTTAAAATAAAGAAAAGTGTGTATATGTTGATTATATAGGTTAGAAATTGTACATAACTTATTTTGCTCTAAGTAATAATGGTTTTGGGCTTTTTTGAGTTAGGTTCAAAACCTAAACACAGTCTTCTCTAAGTAATAAACTACTGTACGTAGTTTCTACTTCCTCCCCAAACAAAAGTACAGTAAAAGAAAAAAAAAGAAAAGTAATGGCCATCTTCAACTAAAATCAATTCCCACTCAATTTGCTGCTAATTCAAGAAGTTAATCCACTAAAACAAGATAATAGAAGGTAATCTCCACCAATACTAGAGTTATTTCATCAAAATTCTTGAATTGAGATATGGATTTGTCTGTAATGTTTTTGTTTCCTGTTGCATGCCTTTCTTTCAGCTTTTACAGGTTCTGGAGGCACTTCTTCATCTCTAAAGTTTGTGTCTTGACTTCGAAATCATATGATATTTTGCTAAATCATCAAGGTGAGTTAAAGCTCACAAATTTCTAGTTGGAAATTGAATTGCTAGTGAAAATTTGGCTAAAATCGTTTACTGTATATAGAAATTTTGTCTGTTAGTTGTTTCTTAGTTTTTGATTTCTGGTTGCTACTTTGAGCACCAATATCTCTTTCAATTTCAGTCAAATTGCTGCCGGATCTTTTTCGGATCGTAGTTTAGTTGTCAAACTCTATACATGCCAATTTTTATGACCTAAAACAACCCGTAGATATGTTAACTTTTGCTCAAAGATTGAATCGCACTAGAGAAACGGACCTGGAACGAGAGGAAATCAATTCGCGTATGAATGGTCGACCGGGAGGTCGACCATACACTTCCCCAGGTCAACCGTAAGGTCAACCTGAGGAGCCACATGGTCGACCTGGCGGTCGATCTGAGGAAGGGCAGGGTTGACCTCCTGGTCGACCTGCATATGGCCTTTATATTTATTTGTTTTTCGAGTTTTTCTATAAGCTTTTTCTTCCAATTCTGATGCCTTTTGTGGCCAATTTCTTTGCAATTTTGAGATGTCTTTGATGATGGTTAGGGGCTATGATATCCATCAATGGGTTAGCCGAGATTTGGAGGAATTTGGAATTTAAAATTTTAATTTAAATTCGAATTGAATTCAAATACCGATTTGGAGTAATTTCTTTGTTTTTCCTCGATTTCAAGCACTATTTCTTCCAAATAAATTTTGAGAAAATTTCTAAATAATTTCGGTTTTTGAAATCTTTATTATAAAATATTTTCAGATTATTATTAAATTATTTTAAAGTATTCAAGCTGAATTTTCAATAAAATGTCTACAAAATGATTTCAGAAAATTATTTTAAAATCCCGTTTTCTCAAGTAAATTATTTTATAAATAATATACATTATTCTTACACTTTTTGGACGTATGAGAAAGAGAATTAAACGGTTTAGTAAAACCCGTGGTATGGGACATGTGAGTTTACTTTATCGGTTAATTCCAGACTTGTACGATCGAAACTATCTGGATTAATGATTTCTGAGTTATCCAGCCAATTTATGGCGAGTTTTTGAGATTATAATTCCTATCTTTAGGAATTTTCTGGGAAGGCCAATATTTGGCGGGTGGTGCTTCGAGATCTCCTATTCTAGGAGTATAATCTATGAGAACTCGTTATAGTGTTTTACTTGCCAATGAGATGAGGCGAGCCTGAGTTTTCCAAGTTTTGAGATTTTATGATGATTTATGTTTTCTAATGTGACATTGACTAGGGTTAGTAAACCGTTCAGTGCGAACGTGTGGTATGGGACGCACGTTAACACTTTTCGGGTTCCTATTTGGGAGTTTGTGACACATTCTGGGATTGCCAGTACTATAGACCTTCGGGTCATCTGGGATTACGACTTCAATCGTCTGGGAGAGGTACCTAATATATATATATATATATATAGTATTGGGGGGATGGCACGTGCAGCATCGCTTCAGCATGCAAATGGGATTTGGCCAATCCGGGAAATTTTAATGAGTTTTGATTTCGATTTCACCAATTTTGAGATAATGAATTTACTTATAGCCTTGAATTAGAGAAAGGCTTATATATATATATATGTTGTTTTACGGTGATTTCGATATTGGGATTATGAACTCTTATCGAATTTCATGAGTTTTGATTTGGAGATTTTGATGATTCACTTATGGCTTATATATTGCTTATGTTCACTTACATTGTATAGCCCTTTGAATGTGAAACATCTATGCGATGTTAAACCTTATCATGTGATTAACTTTGAGCCTTTATGGAACACCTATTCTTAGTTGTATCAATAGACTTTATCTATATCATTCCTTTATCTTTAAAGGAATGTCTCCCTTATGCACTTATATTCCTTTATCTTTTGCTAATATCAAGTTCTAGTTAGCCTGACCCGTGTATTTATTACTCGGGTCAGACCGAGTTGCAGGTTAGCTTTTGGACTTATGCTAGCTTTACCTTTTGGGCTTCTTCATCGACTTTGGTTATGGCATAGTTTTTGTGTAGTAGTCTTTTGTTTTGGAACCTTATAATGTACCTATTCTTTTATGGGGATGTATGTATGTATTGTGGTTGAATACCACTTGTGACGGGTTGTATTACATTTAATGTATGTGTATGTATATATATTATTTGTGTTTCTGTTCTGTGATTTGAGATTCTTGTAGTTATCATATTTTGTTTCTGAATCGATCCAGTAGCCACCATAGTAGTGTATTGGATAGGAATTAAGTATGCCGAATACTCGAGATGAAATGGAAAAAAAATAAGTGTAAAAAATCGACACACTTAGCTCTTTTCTAATGCAAGACTATAATGGTCGCCCTTAACCAGCCCTATTCTCCGCATTAGCAGACAAAATTATCAACCTAATATCAATCCAAACAACATGTATAAAATTCGTATACTCTAATTAAAACCAAAATACTACGACAACCATATAATTTGATTAATATATTTACTGTAATAAATCAAATAAAGGAATATGGATTCATTCACTAATGATCAAAATATGGATTATACTTACTGAAATATTTAATTCAAACAAAAGTACTTCTGTAAATTAAAAGAGATGATATACTCGCTATTATTATTCCATCTTCTTTTCTACCACTAACATCTACTATTTTGTCTTCACTAAGCCTGCACAAACACCCGCGCACCCAGCCTAAATCACGCACAGTAATCCTCCTAGTGCAGCCCAAGCGCCATCAATCTTCGATGTCGACAGTAGATGGCCGAGCCTTCCTTCATCGCACGCACAAGCCAACCACGCTCAGTGCTTCCTGACATCGCATGCCTCCATTTTGTCGATGCGTACCGCAAACCGCCACACATCCTCATCGTCGCCAGATCGTGCTTTACTCCTCACATCACTAGTGATTCCATTCGAGTTTTTTTTCTTTTTTTTCATATTACCAATTCCATTTAAGGCTGAAGGAAAATGAGATTGGGTATTTATACGGGTGTAGGTATTGGTTTCTTTTGCGTTAGGGAATGTAAATTATTAATTAAGGATAAGGATAAAACTTAAGGTCCAATCACAATTTAACTACATATTTTAATAACTTTTAACCCTTAACCATCATATAGTCTGGACCGACATTCGTTTTTTGATTAAAATTCCGCTCAAGGCATTTTATTTTATATTTATAACAATTTTTTCTTCTATTAAAATTTTACTTATCAATATAATTGTTTTATTTCCAAAATAATTTTCAAAATTCCACAATTATTATATTTTATCAAAATAATTTTTCACACAACTTTTGGAATTTTAAAACACAATTCCTATTTTCAAAATTGAATTTTAAATATATATATTCTTCTTTTATTATCTAATAAATCCAAAATTTTAATTTATTGAAATAAATTAAATAAACTATTCAGTTAAATTTCCAAAATCCATTTTAATATATTTATTTTATTTAACTCCAAAACAGGCTGTTACAGTTTCCATTCTAGTTAAATGAGTATAAACCAATTTTGTGTTAGGTTTTGGCTTAGAGTACCCTATAGGTATGGACATTGGATGTTAGAAATGGTTATGACCGTGTCATTATGACATGTTTTGGATGATGGATGCTAATGGATGTATCTATTAAATTGATCTTTACACATTTAGGAAAATAAATTCTTGAGTTAGCATACACTTACATCATCACTTGTTTTATTCCATTGAGCCATATGCATATGTATATTGCATATGGATTGAATGGTTGTGCATACATGTAGAACTGCCAGTATATTCACATAGGATGTTGCATACATTTTGGACACATGACATAAGCACTTGCATTTCAGGAGGTCGACTAGATCAGGAGACCGCCTAATCTTTGCATTAGTATAAGTTCAAATACATTCCATGCCTATATGTATATATTGCATTAGAATTTAAAAAAGGACAGTGATTGCCAATGGTTGATGGATGAGTAGATGGTTGTAGTATTAATTTTTATACTCACGAGATATATTTTTCCGTCCTTGAAGATTTCGAAGAAAAAAAATCTTTTTAGGGGGATAATGTAACACCCCGAAAATTTAAGTGGAAATTTAATAAAAGAATTAAATTTAAATACAATAAGGGTAAAAATGGAATTTTTACAAACATCCATATTTAGCTTCGAAACTTGCACCACTGCATTTGTAGTGATTTTCTGGACAACTTTTATGTATAACGTTTTGAAAACAGAGCTAATATGAAAAAGTTATTAACGTTCAAAGAAGTGGAATCGAAAATAATTAAATAAACAAATTTGGAAAGAAATAAAACATTAAAAATTAGTTAACCAAAATTAAATAGCAGTCGATACTCTGGTGCGACCGGTCGACATGTAGCGGTCGACTGCCCAAGAACCAGCGGTCGACCGGTGGGTGTTCTACAGCTAAGATTTGCCTAGGCCAAACAACATGGATTTGATCGCATATTTTTCAGCGTTTAGCATTTGATCGTATCTTTTTGGACGGACAATATTGTATTCTATGCCTGTAAATAAGATGGTATACCTAACCCTATTTAACAAAAAAGAATAACACGTCTAGGTTCTGCCAAATTTCTATCTCTTCTACCTAATTTCTCAAATCAAAATTTTAAAACAAATTGGAAGAGAAATAAAGCGAAGGAAGGGAATTAACATCGAGGAGAAGGACGCTTCGGCGCAAATAAAAGGGAATAGCTTTTAAAGGCGAGTGTGTTCATATTAGTAAGTTGATTATATGTAATTAATTTTATTATACCCAATTTTGATCTAGAAATGTTATAAATCGAATTGGAAACATTGTTTAATTGGATTGGGAATTTAATACAATGATTATATGAATATGATTCCTTCTTCTAATCTAGGTCTGACTAATGAAAATCTGTAAATTAAGAAATTGATAATTTTGAATTGACCTTTTTTGTCAAATTTGATAAGAATTGATATAACATGTTGATGTTAAATCTAGGTTAAACTGATTTACTGCAAAATTGAAATGCCGTGTATAAAACTAAATATGAAGTTTTGACAATTACAAATCATAGATCCATAAGTTTGGTTAACTGTAATTAAAACTACTATATGACAAATTATAATTCAAGTTTACCATAATGTGATTTGGGAACAGCAGTAATTAACAAACAAAATGAATGATAATCGCTAATTAAAAATAATAAACAATGACGACCGGTCAATAGGTTCATTAGAACTGGTCGATGACAAGTGGTCGACTGCTCCAGTGAACAACGGTTGACCAGTTATCTAAAATTGGGCACGACCTAACCTCGGCCTAGGGCCCAAGTATATATAAAATAAATTGTATTATATATATATATTATATGTATATATATATATATGGAAGTTAGAAATAGTAGGGAAGTTGGTTCCCTATGTTGGCGACGCTAGGACGTTACGGGACTGGATAAATGCTATTTATCCAACAGGGTCGATATTCGACGAGGGCGATTCTATCGCAAAATTGTACTCACAGGAGGTTGTACAGTAGATGTGCAACACTACGACGATGCCTGATGGAGTATGTTCCCAAGAGTAACCAAAGTTCCTTGGTATTCATGGGCGCAGCATGGTACTGTGTTGTTGATGGATCCTGGCGCGGTGCGATAAGAGGCGTTACGTCACCATTGAGAGGTGGACATGCATGCGGCATACATTGATGTCTTCGGTGCAAGTCAGCATTGCGGGCTCCCCCTCAATGTGTAAATATTATACGTGTAGTCATAATGTGGGAAATGTAGTCACATGGAGGAAATTGTAAGGAAACCTATGTTGAAGTAGTGACGTCTAATCGTAGTGTGGGAAAACGTAGTCCCATGGTGGAAATTGTAGGATAATCCTATGTTGGAATGATTCCAGTAGCTATTAACTGAACGTTAGTTATTTTGAAGTTCGATTTGTTATTCAACCCTAAGCATGAGCCTTCATAAGTTGTTAGTGTAGGTGTGTTTAAGAGTATACCTCTTAGATAAATGAAATAAGTAATTCATGGACACTTGTAGGACATCTTAGGTCACATAGAGTATTACTAAAGTCAAATGCATTTGATTACTATATATTAAAGATGTAACTCATTCACCAGACTTTTGTCTGACCCACCCTTTCTCTCTTTTTTTCCCCTCATCACAGGAGGATAGGACAGCATGTGATAGGCCTGAGATCGGTATCTGGAGAGGCGAATTTAGCATTGGACTTGCTTATCATTTTAAATTACTCTTCATGTAACTATTTATCGTATTCAGTACTTGTTAAATTATATACTGTATTTCTGTGTAATCTGGATTATGATTACATACTGTTTTTGAGACTGTTTCTGAGATGGTTATTTTCTGTATTATATTTTGTTGCCTTCTGCTGTGAGATCTGAAAGTGTAGAATGTCTTAGATCATATTTGAATATTCTTAGTATCTGTAATGTTAAAAAAACTTCAAAGCTCGTAGTTCTGGCACCGACGCGAGTCCGAAAGTCACCCTAGGTATTGGATCGGTGTGTCGGGAGGTGCGGATTGTCACATATAGTTATCATCGTCGAAAAAGGGGACAATGTTAAATCTTTCCTTTTTGAGTTTCGATGAGACAACTTTGTATCTCTATAAATTTGTACAAGTTCATCTTTGCAGGATATTTCAATAAAGAAAAACGACCAGGTGTTGTGCTTAAATTAAGAAGACCGACTATCAAGAGAATCATTGTATTAGTAAATCTAGAAAACTTGTACAATATTCCTTGACGGCATACACACATAACTATAATTTTATTAATTTTAAAATAGCTTTCAAACTCAAAATTTTAAACTAATGATATTTTTGAACATTGTCAAGGAGTCAGACGTCTGAGTTAATTATTCGAACGTCTGATTAAACCAAATCTAGCCTAAAAACTATCGGAATAACACTTTGTAGAATATCAGACGTCCAGTTTATTTCCTCAGACGTCAGAATAATAAAAAGTTTGTTTTTAACCCATTCAGACGTCTAAAGCATGAAAACCAAACGTCTGAATAAATCAAATTTGGTGTAGAAACTTCAGGAGAGAACACTGTAAAATATCAGACATCTGCCTTATTTTCCCATATGTACGAATAATAAAAAGTTTGATTTAAAAGCCCTTCAAATATCTGAGGCATTAAAACCATATATCTAATTTAGTGTTAAACCGGTTTTTAAGTCAAACGTCTAAGATTGTATGCCAGACGTTTGAACTAGGCCAAAAATAAACGTGTTTCTTTCTAAAACATGTTAAGACGTCTGAGTCTACTTATTTACACTTCTTAGTAATCTTAAGGTTGCTTTTATATATATACTCAGACGTTTGAATTGGACAAGTGAAACGTTTGATGAACATAGAAATGACTATATTTTTGAACGGACATTTCTGAAAGGTTATAACTTTTGATTAGGGATGTAACTCTCTGAATAATCATAATATTTTATAACAACTTTTCAATACTATAAATATAGACCACACCCAGTCTTTTAATTTCATCTCTCTTGCTCTTTAATTCTCTAAATCTCTAATACCCTTTATGAAATCAAAAGTGCTCAAAATTATTTCCTGCTTCCTAAATCTCTGCACGTTCAATTCACAATCATCAAAGGATATTATAGGACAGGAGGTCTGAACTAGTATAAAAACTCTGGTATGATAATATCTTTACTTTACCTACTTATTTGCATACTTGAATTTGTTACCTTGAGATATAATTATACATATTGCGTAGATTCTAGAGAATTACATTTGCATGGCATAATCGTAGCATACAAACATATGCAAATTTTGGCTTTCAACAATGAATTATATACAATGAACTATTCAACCACAATTCGATCATAAACTAACATCACTCATCCACACATACTTCATCAACGTAATAGCATGATTTTCATTCAAGTTATATTGGAAAATAATAAATTCCAAAAGACAGAAAATTTTATCGAATTATTTAAATAAATATTTCCAATACTCAAAATCTCCCTTTTTAGATAATCTATATATAGTATACACATTTACTTTATTCCTTTTGAATTAGCATAGGCAATATATTAAATAATTATATTAGGGGTGATTCTTTTAAAATATAATTTATTTCAATCGTCAAAAATAATTTTATAAACATATACATTTTCTCCATAAATTCTAAATATTCGTTTTCATAATGAATTATTTTATATTATAAATATTATATTATTTTCACAACACATGCCATAGATTTTTAATTGAAAAATCAATTAAATTATCAATCCAATTCATCTAATCACCACGAAAAATTATTTCATCATCCAATGGAGCATGCATTCAATTCAAGATTAGCTATCAATCAACATAACATGCAATTAAACATTATACTTTAACCCAATAAAAAGATGTAAAATTTCATCCATAGTTGATTGATATATGATAGCATGCATTTAATTCAATATGGAATGAATATGTATGTAAACCATTGTTTGGGTTAAATGATTTCACTAGCTGATTCTACCGCAAATTTGATTTTAGTACCAATCATCAATATATTCAATTATTCAATATTTAATTCATATTGAACAATTGAAACATTTAATTACAAGTACTGATAATTTTATTTATTAATCTTACTACTTATCCGCATACAAACAATCTTTTCTTCATCTAAAAATGCGTTAGTAAGACGCAACTATGCATTTAATTTTAAAGTCAAATTATAGTAAATAAATGGGATGTATTGATTTCACTTGCCTAAACGATATTATATCAATGTGAAAAATGGTCAACGAATCATAGTGTGAATCAAATAAAAAAGGGGATAGCTCACCTAACTCATATGACTTTAACTTGTAATAATGTAGTGAATTGCTTATGTATGTAAAATTGTAAGGGATGAGTTAACTCACAGAATCAATGCAACAACACGCCCTCAACCCTTCTTCTTGCGGCCCCCATTGCACCATACTCCACCTCCTTCAAAATTGATTCACTCTGCCAAGCAAGAACTTCACCTCTAGACTTCGCACAATGTCTACTATCTCAGCCTCAATCTCACATGCGACCACCACTGGAGAACCGCATCTCACCATCTCATGCGTCCAAGCTCCACTCCATGTTGCATCTTTCCCCACTCATCCTTGCGGTACTCGTCGATTTTATTTTTTACCTCGTGTTTTTTTAGAATTCCCGATTTATAGTTTTTGAGAAGAATGTTAGAACCTCTCTTGTTGGATTTTAATGATAATAACTATATAATTATGCAAAAGAACCTCTAAGCTAATTTGCAGGTACATGAGCATAAAAAATGACGATCAACATTGAAATCGAGCTCAAATATTAAAGACAAAAATAGAGTTTGTCGTATGTTATAGTTGATTTAGTTATAATGTACAATCTTCTATATAATGATTTCACACACACACACACACAAATATTGCTTTGAAAATTTGTTTTCAGAAAAATTATATTTTAAATTTTTCCATAAACAAGAAATTAAGATTTTCAAAAGTAATTTAAAAAATTAGAAATAAACATACACCAAAAAATGGTATTTCAGACATTTGGAACAAATTTCAGACATCTGAAATTTAATTTCAGCCGTTTGAAATAGCTGCTTTTTGAACTGGTTTGTTTCTGTCTTTTCCTGTACAATTCCAGCCATCTAATTTTTAAATTCAGCCAGCTGACCTGTACGAGAAGAGTTGTCTCTTTACAGAAATTCAAATTCTAGAGAGTTTCTTTCTTCTCCAAAGGTTACAATCTATCTAATGGTTGTATTCCTTTAACTAGAACTCTTCATAACTATAAATAGAGTTGAAATCTATCCTTTTAAACTACCAATTCTAACTTGCTTTTCTACTTTCAATATTCATGTGAATTACAAAGCATTCAACTTTCAACTTCCTAAATTAGCACGTTCAATCATCATCTCAAGGAAATTATAGAAAGGGCGTGCTTAATTGATTAGTTAGTGTTATTCAGAACACAAGAAGTCAAAACACTTTACTACTCTTTGTAGTCGAAGTCCTGTTGGAGATCTTCAGGCACGAAGCCCTGTTCGATAGCTCGTGCGGTTTGTAATATACTTGTTCCTCCGGGTTAAGTGAGAGTGTTGTTTAAATCCAGAAGAAGTCTGAAATTGGACGTAGAACGAGAAGTTTGAACCAGTGTAAAAATCATCGGTGTGATCTTTTTTACTTTCTTTACTTTATTCCGCAGCTTATCTACTAGTGATTAGATATATAAACTTTGTTTAAGCTATTGGCATACAAGTATCAGTTTAGTACAATATTTCATGTTACTTGATCCATATCGACTTTCAAAGAAGAATTAAAAAACGAGCTTGGGATTTGGTCGGATGTCAAATGAGGGGGAGAGAGTGGGGATGTTTCACTAAAGGAGTTTTACTATAAAGTCCTCATTGTCTTCAGTTTAATGCATCTAATAACTCCCTTTATTTCCCATTTTAAACTCTACATTACTCTATTATTTATTTATGTATGTATTCTTCTTCAACATAGGTTGATCCATCATATATTTTACAATTAGTGTCATTTATTATTTAAACTCGTTAAGTATTGATTTATTTAATATCGGACAATACGTTATTCTGTTTATTTAAAAATTATCCTAGATGATTCAAATTATCATCACATTATTTTCAAATTCATTTCTTTATATAAATTTCATATTTAACCCCTTTTAATAATTTAAATATGAAAATTTATTCATGATATTGTTATTTTTTATTTTCACAATAATGTACATCGAATAAAGTTATTAACTCCTTTTGTTAATACATCCAATTCGTTTCTCAAAATTATAATTCTAATTTTCATTCATTACGACCATAAATAATTTTTTTTACAGCAGATAAACATTTTCATATTTGTTCTAAATTTTTACTTGAGCTCATTTATTTCCCAAAAGAGGAATAATTA
Organism: Allium fistulosum; assembly: GCA_030737815.1. NCBI lineage: Eukaryota > Viridiplantae > Streptophyta > Magnoliopsida > Asparagales > Amaryllidaceae > Allium > Allium fistulosum. The sequence goes on from CM060905.1 coordinate 162,028,086, forward strand.
ATTTAAATCATTAAAATAAAATTTCTTATTACAATAGATTTTAGCTCAACAAAATAGCTTTGTAAATAGTTTTCATTCCAAAAATTCAACTAAAATAATCTATTACAATAAAATTTTATTTAATATTAGTATACTAGGAGTTGGTTTGTTACAGTTGTGACCACGTTGAAATACTACTTAAGAGAGGATTCGTCTTCTTTGTTATAGAAGGTCAACATCATCGTAATTAGTAAGTCAACTTAAAGTCAAAATCTCCGATCAAAGTAAATCAGTTAATCAATAATGTTATCAGATTGAAACATGGACTTTAAAGTGACCTACGCAATTAAATGCGGATATTAATAACATATTTTTTTACCTTAGACCAAACACTAGATATCTAAGTGGTATAGTGACGATGAAAAGATTATGTATACAAATTGTCATTACTGGGTCAGCTTATTTCAAGACCAAAAATTGGATTCTGCTAAAATGGCCTACATGCATTGAACTCGGCCCGGTAATGTGCTCTAAAAAGTCCATACAAACTTCAGTATTTAATTGTTTAAATATTGACTGATGACGGTCTTTACATGTGACTGAGAACCAGGTTTACCCCAGAGAGTCAATACAACCACGTTGTTAATTACTTTCAAGTTCGACTAAGGGTAAAATTTATTTAGAAATGTTATAAATTAATAATTATTTGAGGCATTTCACCAGAAGGACAAACTTTGCAGTCCAATTAGTTTCTAGGACACACATTCACAGAAATTAATTTCAAGGCCAAAGTCAGCAGAATAATTACTTTTAAGGACAATGTCAGCAGTCCAATTACTTTCAAGGACATAATTTCATAGGTTTTTAGGCCTTAGAAACTAATTATTTTGCATTTTGTCCTTAAAAGTAATTATTTCGGTTGTGTATCCTAGAAACTAATTGCGCTTGCTAAAGAGGCCCTTATGGCTAATTTCCACTAATAATTAATTAATATAAATGGTGTATTAATATTTTTGGCTGTTTAAATTGTTTATTTAAAGCTTAGAATCAAACAGATCAATGTATAAAAGATATACAACGGTTCGGTCGATTAAGGAGCAAGATATTATATAATTAAATGTTGATTCAAATGGGAGTCAAGGCTTAGTTGACCATGCTTGCTTAAGCATAGGGCCGGCCATAATATTTGAATAAGGGAAACAGGGTAAAGTCTTTTAGGACTAGATGAAAAGGGGTAGAGAAAGGTGTTGATCCCTCGCTATAAATTGTCTAGCCTCTGCACACCTTTTACATACCATTTGTTCATCTCCTAGCCGCCTATTCATACCACTGATAAAACTTCATTTTAACACTGAAAATTGATGCAGAGGAGGAGATCTCAAAGCTCCAAGAGGAAGTAGTAAGTAAGCAATATGTTATGCTCTCGGCATGACTACTTTATTGAATGGTATACTTTCTAATCACAACACACACATAATATTCGTATATTTCGCTACCCATTATTTATGTTAGGTCATAAATTAAAAAATTTATTTGTAAGTATTTTCAAGAATTATTTATTATATTTAAAACTATTATAAACGTAAATATAATTTAAGTATAAACATACACACATTTTTATTTAAAACAAAAATTATTATTTTATATATGTGTGTGTAGATTTCCACGTGGAAATCACTTAAATTTTCTTAATCTCCTTTTGCTTTCAACCCTGAGACAAAAAAATTTAATTTAATTTTTATTCAATTATTAATAACGGTGACCGATATTGTTAGAGAAAAGGGGTTTATTTGTTCTACCATCTTCTCCGATCATTCAACCTCATCCAGATCTTGGATTTCACGCAAGAAAAGGGGTTTCTTTTGTTTTAGATGTGGCGGTGGTAATCACTTTGCTAAGGATTGTCGTGACCCCATTAGATGGTTTAAGTGCGGAATCTTTAGCCACAGGAAATCTGCTTGCTCACTATCTTCTTCTCCACCCTTACCTAAATCTTTAAAAATATAGAATGTGGGTACTACTTCTATCTTGAATTCTGTAACTGGAAAACTTTTTCTTTTTCTGGATGGGTACTAAAAGAAGAAAGATGGTGGTGTTTGTCTCTTTAACAAATTATTTTGGCCTTTTGATTCTTACACGTCTGAGAAGTTGAGTCAAATAGGGTTCGGGTGATGATAAAAGATTGGCCATAGTGCAAACTGTTAAGGTTGAAACTAATACGAGGGAGATGGTTGATGGCAGAAACCTTCATGTAGATGTTGAATCTATTGTGGGTTCGGGAATGATCGATATTGAAGAGAATGAGGATACGGGTTCGGGTCCATGTTTGGTGGTTTTGTAATCAAAGAGTGATATCTGAATCTGATGATGTACTGTTAGTAGATAAAAGGAGGATGGAAGATTAAGAATTTAAGATATTGATTATGATTTGGTGGGTTTTTAGGATGTAAATTCAACAACATTGGCTGTGCGGGCTAATATAGGGAGAGATGTAGATGTGACTTCTGGTAGAGATGATCAAAGGAATGTATCAAATATGGAATCAACTGTTTGTATGAGGTGTGGACTTACTAATTTCTTGAACTTACTAATATTTATGGCCGAACTGTAAGGTTGATAGAAGGATTCTTTGAAACGAGCGGCTTCGATTTAGAGCACTTGCTTTTGGTCCATGGACTCTCGAAGAAGATCTTATGTGACTAGTTTTATCGAGTACGCTCATATAGTGTAACACCCCGTAAAATAAACAATAATTAACTAAAAATAATTAGTAAATAATTATTAAAACTCAAAAATGGAATTTGAGCACGTTAGAATTTGACTATAAAACTTGCATCATTGTATTCGTAACAATTTTCTGAGCAACTTTCATATATAAAATTTTGCGATAAATGTTCAAACGAAGAAGTTATCGACCTTTGAACATTTCAGATCGAAAATAATTCAAAACCAATTAAGGCAATAAATGTCATGTAATCGTTAATGTTTAGAATTAAAGTAATAAAAATAAATAAGATATGTTGATGTTAATAATCCGGGCAGGTTCGAATCCCAGCGCCAAACCATCGGTGGGAGTTTCAACGTTACGCATCCGTGTGCGACGACTAAATAAAAGCGGGGTAGACACACGGCGTGGGGTTTACTTAAGTGAGTATCAATGAATACCATGATCTTAAGGTTCCCCATGATCTCAAAAAAAAAAATCGGCTGGACCACCACTGGTCGATCGCCTTCATTTAGCCGTTTCTGAAGGACAAGTCGACTAGTTTACGCATGACGGTTAGGGTTGAATTTCAGCCTAAACGGCACAAACTCAATATGTTTTAATCTAACGAACATAATTGATATGTGTGTCTATAAATACAGACACATCCGCTCACTCTTCTTTTCATATTTTCTGAACCATTATTCTTACTTCTCCGCTATTTCTAAAAATTATAATATATATATATTTTTGCATGTGTGTGTAAGTGTGTGTGTTAGAGAAAGTCGGAAAATAAAAAAGAAGAAGAGAATGAGTGAATCTATTCTGTGAAATGGGTAAATTTCTGGATTTATAAATTTAGACTCCACTTCTATCAAATCTCCTATTAGATATGTAATTCTAATGGGTATGTATACACTTTTCTATACATATTTTTGGTTGAAAAAGAAAATAGTCAAATAATAAGAATGAGTTTGGATATGGAGATTTGATAGCCATAAGGTGAGTGGGAAATTATGTAATTTACGTAGTGCTAAATTCATATCGTTGAAATTCTATTTTCGTTATTATGTCGATGTGGAAACCATTGAATTGTAGGCCTAAATGAATAAATCTAATTTGAATCCTTGCCTACATATTCAATAAATTAAATAACTTTGATAAAACAGTATATACAACATAGATCTGGAATTTAGGGAGAATAATCCCTAAAATTTATGAAATATAATATTGATAAAATTGAGTAGTTAATCTGATTTTTGTTATTTGGGGTGTAAATTGTTAAACTTGATAATCATCAATTGGAGATGATTTAATTTGATTTGAGATTTAAATTTCTATGTTTTAATTCATTGGAATTGTAGAATGTACAATCTAGTTGTATTGATTGCCATGTGAATTTCCATAAACTGTCCAACCTCACAATTATATGTGAAAAATGCATCATTTTGAATAACAAGAAATATTCATATATCCAAAGGAAAGAGATGTGCAAAGTATGGATGTTTTGCCATAGTTTGCACTGTTTATTTCAATATAAATAAAAAGAGATAATTCCTTGTAATTTCAAACGCAGCACTATCCCACTTTTTGGTAGTTTATGGAAAGTTGCAATGGTAATATTTTTTTCTTGGAAAAGATATGATTCCAATGCATTAAAATGTTGAAATAAGTATTTTGGAGCAATTTACACGTAAGTGTATATCCAAAAATCCCTAAATATAAACTAAAAAGTTACAAATAGAAATATAAATAATCCAGTTTACCAACTAAACACACACACACACATATAAAGTATATGTTTAAGAAACAAATAAATAAACGTCCATTACAATATTAATATATATGGTAACGTACAATTAATTGTATGTTATTGTTAGGTATGGCTCGCATTGTAAAATGGAGTGGGTGCATGGATTGAACAGGTTAAAAGTCCCACATCGCAGGATATTCAGGATAATCGTGGTATATATATGGGATTGGTGGCACGTAACATTGGGGATTCCTTTTGTTACAATGTGTTGCCAAGATCAGATTATATGCTCGATGGAGGCGATGGAGGGATGTTCAATCGGGACCCCGGCATGGGAGACTTCGACCGTTGACTCCGGCTAGACACGGTGAAGCGAACACGTACGGTAGCGGGAATGCCGAAACTCAACATGGTATCAGAGCTCCATGGTTCGATGGGATCGGTACGATGCAGCGTGACCGAAGCATGGCTCCTAAGGGGCTTGAGCATGGGATGCTCGTCAAGGTGGAGATATGGTTAAGCAGTCTCATTCCTGCTTATGAGAGAACTCGAAGTAGCAGCCGCCTTCCCTACGAAGAGGACTCAGTATAACTTCAAGGTGACTTGAGCAATGCTCGCCAAGGTGGAGATTAATGTTGGTGCGGGATTCCTAATAGAGACCACTCGAATCGAAACCCCACAAGCACAGCGGAAGACGGGATCGTGGTAAGAAGTGTAAAAACAACCAATCGATAACTCAATTCCAATCTCAATCAATCCAAAAGTAATCACAATCCAAAACAAGCGATTCAGAAATCAAAGCAATAACGAAAAGTAAATCACACAGCGATTTATAGTGGTTCCACTAACGTTGTGTTAGTGTACATCCACTTTAGGAGAGAGCCTTTATTAATATTGATGAGAGGAGTATAAGAGATTGAATACAATGATCAAAATTCTAATTAGAATTGATTTGTGGAGAAGAGAATTGAAGAAAATTAGGTTTTGATAAACCCTAATTTGGTGGAGGCTAATCTCGTGCAGTTGCTTGCACTCGCTAGATCTAGAACCTGAAGCTAGCTTATATAGGAGAATAAAAACCCTAAGCAATGTTCCGAAATTGCCCCCGCGGTTGTCACAAATCTTCACGCCGAGTCCACAGAGCAAAAATAGGCGATAAACGCCTCAGACGTCTGACCAACATGGTCAGATGTCTGAATGAAGCCTCTGGAATAAGGTACGCTTCAGCTCAGACGTTTGACCATTTGGTCAGACGTTTGATAAATGTTTCTGGAACCAACACTTCTCAGACTTAGACGCCTGACCCTTTTGGTTAGACGTCTGAGCTCATTCTCTGGAACAAATTTCCAGAGGGGCCAAATGTTTGGCCATTTTCCTCAGACGTCTGACCCTGCCAAAAACACCCTACTCCACCTTTTTTCATATAACTTCCACCTCCGAACTCCGATTTGAGAACCGTTTTCTCCGTTGCGAAGCTACTTCCGACCTCTACAATTCTCCATATAGTGTCGCCAGAATTTAACACTCCACCTCGACACTATATCCATCTCCAACTCTAATGGTACCATACCATCAACAACAACCGATAGCACCAACTATTACTTCTTCTACCTTCAACCAAACATGAATGCTTTCTCAATGAGCTCCGGCAAAGCCACCACCCATTGCACTCCACCAACGAGCTCACGCAAAGCCCCCGCCCGCTAATGAAATATTGAAAACATCCAAATCCTAAGCTATCTCACCAAAGACTAGCACTTACCAAGAAGATAGAACCTCAATCTCTCACTGATACTCTTCCTCATCTACCACCAAGCTCCTCCCTTAACCGTGCCACCCCGTGGCACCTAGCACTTCTCCAAGCGAATCAAGTTTGAGCAATGCTCGAACTTCCCAACCGGCAATGCTTTAGTGAACATGTCCACTGCGTTATCCTTTGTGTGCACTTTCCAAAGATATACTTGCTTATCCTCATCCATGGCTAATAGAAATGACTCTCTCACCTCAATATGCTTAGTCCATGAGCTAAACGCCAAATTCTCTGCCAAGTGAATAACACTCTGGCTATCACATCGAACATCAATACTATCATGCTCGAAACCCAAGTCACACAACAATCGCTTCAAATAGAGTGCCTCCTTTGCCGCCTCCACTACGGCTATCAACTACGCCTTCGTAGTGGATAAAGCAACTACGGTTTGCAATCTAGATCTCCAACTTATAGCTGTACCCCCAAGTGTGAAGACATATCCGGAAGTTTATTTTCTACGATACCTATCACCGGCGTAGTCTGAATCACAATAACCAATCAACTTGCAATCCATCGCCTTACTACCGCCAAAAACAAGACCATGAGATGATGTGCCTCTAAGGTATCTCAATATAAGCTTCACAGCTTCCCAATGCGATTTTCCCAGATTAGCCATATATCGACTAACCATCTCGACGGCATTTGCAATATCGGGCCTTGTACACACCATAGCATACATTAGACTTCAAACCGCACTAGCATATGGCACCTTTGCCATATAAGCCTTGTCTTCATCCAAGATAGGTGATCCTTCACTCGAAAGCTTCATATGAAAAGGTAAAGGTGTATTTGACGCCTTTGCATTCTCCATGCTAAATCGAAAAAGCACTTTCTCAATGTATTCCTTTTGAGTTAGTTTCAACTCAAAATGCTTTCGATCCCTTACAATTTCCATGCCCAATATCCTTCTTTCTTCTCCAAGATCCTTCATTTCGAACTCCGATTTCAAACTCAGTTTTAGCTTGTTGATTTCATTCTTTCCTTAGAAGCAATGAGCATGTCATCCACATACAAGAGCAAATACACCCAACAATCATTTCTCAACTTCTTGAAATAAACACAAGCATCCTTGATGCTTCTATTAAAACCATTGTCAAGCATAAAATGATCAAACCTCTTGTACCATTGTCTAGGTGATAGCTTTAATCCATATAGTGATTTCTTCAACTTGCAAACTAAATTTGACTTACCATCCACAACAAAACCTTCCGGTTGCTCCATGTAGATGTCTTCATCCAATTCACCATGCAAGAAGGCGGTTTTCACATCAAGTTGCTCCAACTCCAAGTCGTGAATAGCAACTATAGCAAGTAATATCCGGATAGAAGTATGGCGCACAACCGGTGCGAATATCTCATCATACTCCTTCCCCTTCCTTTGTGCAAACTCCTTAGCCACTAGCCTAGCTTTGTATCTTCCATCGTCCTTCACCTTGTATATCCATTTGCACCTAATAGCACGGTTTCCTTTAGGAAGTGGAACCAAATCCCAAGTTTGATTCTTCAACAATGATTGCATCTCTTCCTCCATGGCACAAATCCATTTCGAGCTATCACTCGACTTCATGGCGTCATCAAAGTCCATCGGCTCATCTTGGACTACATGAAGAGCATAGTCCAAATTATCACAAAAACTAAGATAGTTCCAATCACCATATCTTTCGGGTGGTCTTATAGTACGTCGACCAACCCGAGTAGCAATACCATCACCCAAACTCCCTTCAGCTCCACCTTGAACCGAATCTTCTCTAGAATCATGCACATCACCAACACTACTAGAGGTACCCTGTGGACTATGTGATGTAACATCAACCGCTACTTCCTCGCAAGCATCTCCAACCACTATGCGCTCTCTACTCCTTGGACAAAATGTGAAAATAATTTCCTTCTCCTTTGATTTATCATGAACCAAGTCCGAAATATCCGATGAGCTTCCATTCTCCTTGAACATCGCCGACTCATCAAAAGTAACATGACGAGAATTCACTACCTTCTTCGTTTCCGGATTCCAAATCCAATAGCCTTTTACTCCATCTGTATAGCCAAGCAAAATCCCCTTGAAAGCTCTAGGTTCAAGCTTATCATTTCCCGGATCATGTACATAAACCGGACTTCCAAAGACACGAAGATAACTCAAGTCAATGCTCTTACCCTTCCACACTTCCTCAGGAATTTTGTTACCAATAGCTGAGCACGGAATTCGATTAATAATATGCACTGCGGTTGATAAAGCTTCAGCCCAAAATCCCTTCGTCAAACCCGATGTCAATCTCAAGCATCGAGCTTTCTCAAGTAGAGTACGATTCATCCTCTCCGCAACGCCATTTGACTGCGGATCTCCAGGTGTAGTAAAATGCCTCCGAATACCATGATGTTTGCAAAACTCCAAAATTCTCCGGAAACATACTCTCCGCCATTGTCAGACCTTAGAACCTTCAAAGACTTTCCACTCTCATTTTCAACAAGAGCCTTCCATGCTTTGAACTTTGCAAATGCCTCCGACTTGGCCTTCATTACATACACCCAAACTTTCCGAGAAAATTCATCTATAAAGGAAATATAATAGCGAGCTCCACCTAAAGAAGCTACAGGTGCCAGTCCCCAAACATCCGTGTGAATATACTCAAGAACTCTTCTCGAATCATGCTTTCCCTCACCGAATGAAACTTTTGTTTGCTTCCCCATGACGCATTCTTCGCAAAACTCTAACTTGTTGAAACTTTCTCCATCGATCATCTTACTCTTCCAAAGAACGTCCAAACTCCTCTCCGAGACATGACCTAACCTCAAATGCCACAACCTAGTCGCATCCAAGCCACGAGAACTACCAACTCCTATACAAGTTTCGCTTTCCACAGTCACTCCTTGAAGCAAATAAATACCATGAGTCCTAGCACCCTTCATCACGACAAGCGCCCCCTTCGAAACCCGCAAGCTATCACTCTCAATAGTGATCTTACAACCTAAAGAATCCAGCTGCCCTAAAGAGATAGGAGACTTCCGAAGTCTCGGAACATAGCGCACATTAGTGAGAGTACGAACCACTCCATCAAACATCCGAATTTGCATGGAACTAATGCCTTTCGACTTGCAACTAGCACCATTTCCCATAACAATTGAATTTCCTTCCTTTTCTATGTAAGAAGAAAAACAATTCCTATTTGGCGTCATATGATAAGACGCCCCCGAATCGAGCACCCAATTGCTACCCGAAACATCCGATGCTACTGCCGACAGAACATCTACATCTCCCTCACCAACTCCACTCTCCACCGCTACAAATGAAGATGCTACTTCCTTCTTTGCCTTCTCCTTGTACGGACACTCATTCTTCGAATGACCGGGCTTCTTGCAAATATAGCACCTACCTTTTCTTTCCTTTGACTTTCCTCTCCAACCGGGGTTCCTTGATTTAGAACGCCCCCGGTTCTCCTTCTTCACATACCTCTCCTTCTCCACAAACAAACCATGACCACTACTAGCACCACTACTTCCATCACCTAACTCCTTCATTTGATCCCCCAACTTCTCGCTAAGAAGACCCGTCTTGACATCATCAAGAGTCAATGTATCTCGGCTATAGATCAAACTATATGAGAAACCTGTATAGCGATCTGGCAATGAACACAACAATATCATCGCCTTTTTCTCTTCCTCAATCTTCAAATCTACTGCCTTCATCTTCATTAGCAAATCATCAAAAGTATTCAAGTGCACCTTAAGCGAAGTACCTTCCTTCATCTTATAGGTGAAGAACGTTCGCAATAAGATCAAACGATTTGTTAGTGACTTCTTCATATACAACTCCTCCAACTTGTCCCAAATACCCTCAGCGGTTGTCTCACCACTAATTTCAGAGATAACATTCTCTACCATAGCAAGTTGAAGTGTAGTGAATGCCCACTCTTCCATCTCCTCTCTCTCAACATCCAAGATATCCGCTGGCAACAAATGTGTGTCAAACACTATCCGATGTACCCGATTCCTCCTTAGAACCGCTTTCATCTTCCATTGCCATTTTTCAAAATCATTATCGCCATTCCACTTGTCTATAACCAATTGTGATCCTGAAGCTGCGTACGAACCACGTACATAAGGAGCTACACCACTTGGATTACCCATTGAGGAACTACTTGAGGTATTATCTGATTCTGGCATTTCTACAACCACCTACCAGCACCAATGCTCCGATACCAAATGTTGGTGCGGGATTCCTAATAGAGACCACTCGAATCGAAACCCCACAAGCACAGCGGAAGACAGGATCGTGGTAAGAAGTGAAAAAACAACCAATCGATAACTCAATTCCAATCTCAATCAATCCAAAAGTAATCACAATCCGAAATAAGCAATTCAGAAATCAAAGCAATAACGAAAAGTAAATCACATAGCGATTTATTGTGGTTCCACTAACGTTGTGTTAGTGCACATCCACTTTAAGAGAGAGCCTTTATTAATATTGATGAGAAGAGTACAAGAGATTGAATACAATGATCAAAATTCTAATTAGAATTGATTTGTGGAGAAGAGAATTGAAGAAAATTAGGTTTTGATAAACCCTAATTTGGTGGAGGGTAATCTCTTGCAGTTGCTTGCACTCGCTAGATCTAGAACCTGAAGCTAGCTTATATAGGAGAATAGAAACCCTAAGCAATGTTCTGAAATTGCCCCCGCGGTTGTCACAAATCTTCACGCCGAGTCCACAGAGCAAAAATAGGCGATAGACGCCTCAGACGTCTGACCAACATGGTCAGATGTCTGAATGAAGCCTTTGGAATAAGGTACGCTTCAGCTCAGACGTCTGACCATTTGGTCAGACGTTTGATAAATGTTTCTGGAACCAACACTGCTCAGACTCAGACGTCTGACCCTTTTGGTCAGACGTTTGAGCTCATTCTCTGGAATAGATTTCCAAAGGGGCCAGACGTCTGGCCATTTTCCTCAGACATCTGACCCTGCCAAAAACAGCCTACTCCACCTTTTTCCATATAACTTCCAACTCCGAACTCCGATTTGCGAACCATTTTCTCCGTTGTGAAGCTACTTCCAACCTCAACAATTCTCTATATAGTATCGCTACAATTTAACAGTTATCATATTAATTACAAACAAAACGCTAAAATACGAATAATGCAATAAATTAAGGAGTTAATGGGAAGTTACTGTAATCAAGCCAATATGGGTATAAACCATTTAATGAATTTAATTACAAAGACCAAATATGACATTGATGAAGGAAATTAAATAGGCTTGGTAAATTAATTTTGTAACGTACAAATAAATATCATTAACATTTGTCCAATTTAATTATAAACGAGCATTTATAAAGGGCATTAATTCGAGGTAAAAGAAGTAGTTGATGCCATTTAATAACATTAATGAAATAAGAAGTCAAAAATTGTAAGCCTTTAAAATAAAGGGGAAGTTCGTAGAAAGTAAATAAATGAATACTAATAAATGAACTTAGAAGGCGTAATAATTTCCACAGTAAAAATTATATGGTCTCAATAATATGTTTGTGATGGATGAATTAGTGGGCCTAGACTAATATTTGGATTAATTTTAAATGACTTGGTTTAGTATGGATCGGGGTGCGAGGTATGTAAAGTTACACAATGGAAGTCTGTCCTCCGTAAGGGGCTATCAGCAGTTGTATATATGTACTACTAACGAGGGACATCTATAGGACCTACGGGAATATACGTTCGCGTATGGATTTGGGGTAATTCCAAGAAGGGCCTGCTTCAGGGTTAAGGTACTAAACACTACAAGAAAACTGCGGTTTACCTACGCCAAATTGGCGTAGGCGGGACGTAGGTAAATGCATTAACTACGTAACACCTATGCCAATTTTGGCGTGGGTAAAACTTACGTAGCTAATAAAATACCTACGCTTTACCTACGCCATCCGTTGGGTTGTTTCCTACGCCTTTCCTACGCCATAATTTCTTACGCCTTCCCCACGCCATGTTGTACCTACGGTTTTGTTACGACATTTTTACTTTTCTACGCCTTTCCTACGCCATAATTTACCTACGCCTTCCCTACGTCTTTTCTGAAGCAATTTTGATATATTACTATTCTATTTCATTTCACCACATTAAATAGAAACTAAAATCAACTTATTTTATATATATACACATTCCAACAAAAAGATTAACGTCAAACCATTCATCTTTAATTCAAAAAACAATATCTCATTCATATTACAAAGTCAAACAATATTAATCAAGTTCCTATATGTTAAAATAATATGATAATATGTTCATGATACATAACATCATACAGATACCATTAAAAAGTTTTCAATACCCTCATTCCTCATGACGATCGTTCGGCTCTTCATCAAATCGCTGTCGAAGCATCTCGGTGAGTTGTTCATACTGCATCTTCAGCATTTGAATCTCCCCTTCTTGACGCTCCACTTTTTCCTCTAGTTTGGCTCTAGTTTGTGCTTCTCCCTTATTGATGCTATAAGTAGCGTCTTTGTATATCTGCATTTTATCAAATATTGCATTTCTGCATTTTAAACTAATTAAAATAATATTTTGTTGAAAGTTTAAATACTTACTCCAGGGATATTGCCATAATATGGCCTACGGTCCTTTCTTTTAGCTATAGCACCGGTAAGCTTGTCGAATACTTCTTCCTCGACATCATACGAAATTACTGTGCTTTGACTTTTCAATTCTTCAATTCTAGCTTGATATTGTGCCTATATTTGTGATTTTCCAAATACAAGAACAAAAACATAAATACATGCTCACACTATGCAGTTTCAGAAATCATGAGAAGAATAACTTTAATGATGTATCAAATTTAAGTATGGTACATATATGATATTCATTTTAGAAATGATGAGAAGAATAACTGTAATGATACAGCAAATAGTGCACTATTATGGCAATACCAAATATATCTAGATGGAAATGAAGACAACCTTAAAAAAACAAGCACTGGATCAACTGTACTATGTTGCCAAAGGTTTGTCCGGTTTACTTTGGTTATTGATTGCATTGATTATACATGTCAGATTTCGCTTTATTGATTTCTACAGCGAACATTTTTAGGAAAAAGTGGCAAAGGCAAGTGAGTGCTTATAGAAAAAGTAGCATTGTTCCATTATACTGAAACTGAGGTAAATGTACATATTCCAGTGACATATCATAATCATATCATAACCCTGCATATCTCAATTATTGGACATATGGTACGCGACATATTGCCTTGAACTTCGACTTTGGCTCACATTATATCCCGAAAAGCAGCATGTGGCCTATCCATGCATATTCTTGAAGCTGACTTTACATTAACATGAATCTTCTCTATTCAATTATTTTGTAAATATTGACGATGCACTCATAATATTGTCTACCATTAATTATCCACCTTTTCCCTAACCACATGACTCTCTCTTTCGAAAATTGACCAATGATCAAAATATGTAAGGCTCTTAGCAAAATTATGCATATGTGCCTTTTGAATTAGTTTAATGGACGCAGTGTCTTGCAATTAATCAGCGGTAACATCTAATGCTAATGTTTCCACAGTGTATATTGGCTATTATTTCAGGTTAATAATATCGCCACTGCAAACTATGTTTGCAACTATCGGCCTACAAGGATAGACCCAGCAGCTACATGCATTAAAGAATTTATTAAAATAAAAATAAAAAATCATGAAATAACTTTCTGATTGTCTTCAGCAAAAAGTGTTCTAAAAGCAGGACCTTGATGCTTATGGCTCGAAGAAGAAATCAGTTATTCCCATTGATATTCAACAAACATACCCATGCAAACAATTAAACAAAACTACGTGGAAAATACATTAAAGCAATTACACACCCCCCCAACATACATACATACATACACACTCGCACGCATATACAATTCCCTTTGGATGCATTCTTTTGTCATACGAAAGTGGCATGGAAAAACAACATTTGAAAGGGGCACGAAAAGAAAATGGGTTCTTGTGTTGCGAAAGGAGCACAAATAATTTTGTTATTAATAATCATATTATTAATGTATTTGTATTGTTTTACAAAAGATGCATTTTGAGAATTTAACTAAATCCATAAATTTAATAATTCAAAAATTCATACATCACAATCAACTCTTTAAGATCTTTAAAGTCTGAATCACTACCTTCCATTATTTTTCTGAAATACAAGATATAATATACAGCTCAACTGGCTTAACAAAATTTAACTAATCTTGCACATATTAAACTATTAACCAGTTATTAAAACCAAGATATAAGAATCACTTACTGCAAATTCCATCGATGCTTCATCAATCCATCCACTAGTGGTAGATCCGCTGTTCGAAGTGACCTTGTGAGTCCTACAATACCCTTCCCAAGTAGTTGGCTCCCTATTAAGTTCATCGGTCTAGAAAATAAAGATAAAAATAGAGTAAAAATGAGTCCGATAGTATGGAAATTTTTATGCATCCAAATCATTTTTTGATCCTGTTAAAAAACGAAGAATTTTGTGGGGTTGGACAAATGAGTCCGATAGTAGGCATGATGATTATAGTAAAGGATGGGCAGGGCTTCAGGTTCATCTAATAAATGTTTCTATATAATCATGTAACTTTGGCAGTTGTAATCATGATCGTTGCACAATATATTTTATATACAAATTTACAGGCAATTCCAAAAGCTGTTTGGCTTGACAGCAACAAGAGGCAACTCATTCTCTGGCCAGTTGAAGAGATTGAAACTCTAAGAGGAAAACACATTTCAACTCATAATAAAGTTATTAGAAGCGGTGGGCTTTTGGAAATTTCAGGAATTATGACAGCCCAGGCAAGATTTTAAATTAATGACACAGATTAATTGACTAAGGATGTTAATCATACCGTATTTTCTCTGACTTGAATATATAATATTATAGTCGGATGTGGAGGCAACATTCCAGTTATCAAATTTAGAAGAAGCAGAGCAATTTGATCCAAAGTGGACGGATCCACAAAAACTCTATGAACAAAAAAATGCAAATGTAAAAGGTGTTGTTGGACCATTTGGACTATTAAGTTTAGCATCTCATAAAAGAGAGGAAGAAACTGCTGTTTTCTTCAGAATATTTAAAGATACCAACAAATACATGGCACTTATGTGTCATGATCCTTCAAGGTATGAAATCGTTCTTCTTTCCCAACATCACAAACTATTTGAAGATGAAGATGAAAATTGCATGTTTCTATAAACAGAGATGAATTTTTTTGCAAATGTTTCCTGTAAAATGTAAAACAAGTCTACATTAAGGCCGAGACTGTACAAACCTACTTTTGGAGCCATAGCTGTGATGAAATAAAAGATGTTTTTTCAAACCAACTTCATAGTATGTGTGTGAGGTGAAACTTATGACAAATGGATAATCTAGTTAGTGTGGATCAAACCCTTAAACTCGTTAGCGGAACTCAATTTTAGAAAATTAGACAACTCAGAACAAGAAATTCGCATACCTAATTAGCAGTGGCAGTATAAAGAGACTGTAGTAGGACTTCAAACCAACAGTAGAAAATATCGCGTAGGAGGCAAGGATGAGCCGACGATGGCTGATGGAATAGCCGAGTATGCAGCGATGATTATTTAGAAGGCGTTGATTTTTGAAACCCTAGTTTTTTTGGGTTCAAGCATCGGGTTTTTTTTGGGTTTTTTTTTTCGTGAAAATCTGAGCTTAAAGAATGGAAGAATACGGTGACGAATATAAAAATAAAAAGCTTTTTTTTTCATGTACAGGGATGCCGTGGAAAATTTCCTACGTCTTTCCTACGTTAATGTGGAATTGTATAAAATTAACAGAAACGTGGAAATGGCGTAGGAGATTATTTACGTCTATTTTACAGTATCATTTTAGTGTAGACGATTTCCTACACCTTACTTACGCCCTCGATTTTTTTTCTACGTGTTGAATTTGGCGTAGGAGAAGCGTAGGAAATTTCCTTACGTCTTCCCTACGCCTTTACCTCTTTCTACCAGTTTCCTACGCCTACCCTACGCCCCGCCTTTTGGCGTAGGAAAGACGTCGGAAATTTTGCGTAGGAAACTGCAGTATTTTCTAGTAGTGAAAAGGCCATCGAGTCTGTCACTTCCCTATTTAAGAAGTATTAAATGGTAGGGGTTATCATTTAGGTGCGTTACAGAAAATCTCTTAGTGGATGTCCACTTTGGTGTTCAGGTATTAAATGGCCGTTGGATCCGCCTTTTCCCTATCTAAGAAGTATTAAGTGGCATAGAACGGATTTTATATGATGGTAGCTAGGAAATATCAGGAGGGATTCACCTTGGATAGGTCTTAAATGGTTAGAGAGCCTGTCTATGTTCTAGGTATTAAATGGCTAAAAAGTCTACCTATTTCCTATTTAAAAGGTCTTAAGTGACCCAGGTGCTTTCTCTTGCATCGTTAGGATATGATTAGAAGGTAGATGGTCTGATGAACCCAATATACTCCATAGTTATGTTAGGGAGGGGGCGGGGGAGGGCTTCAGGATTGAGGTATTAAATTCTCGTTGGGTCAGCCTCTTCCCTATTTAAAAAGTATTAAGTGGTCAGGGTTTTCTTATCGGAAGTACAGGGACGTGCGCGCGTTCACGCACACAAATGCGCATACACACACACACACGTATATAGTTACTTATACCTCGGAGTAGGTTATGCATATAGATACTTATACCTTAGAGTAGGTTATGCATATAGATACTTATACCTTGGAGTAGGTTGGACATACTGTATGCGCGTATGGAACTAAACGACTAATCCATGAATAATAGACATAAAACCTAAATGGAAATCAATTCGCATAAACTACTATTATGGATATAATTTATCAATCACTAGAATGTTGTTATGACCCACTCCTTATTACAATCCACATGATAGATTTAGAGGGACATGATTCTAAAGATGAGAATGGTAGATGGGCAGGTTTTCTCATTCATTATCTACATTGATAAGGCTACTAGATATCGAAGGTAGTAGCCTAAGTCGGTATGTATGTGTTTGATATTCAAAATAACATATATATACATGAAACTTACATTCAATTTCATAAGATAATTTCAACTATGTTATGTATGTGTTTTAGTTATATTTTTTTACACAATATACTACAATTTTTTTTTAAATATGGTTCTTTAGTGCTAACAAGTCGATCACGGGGATCGAACTCATGATCTTCAATCTCGTAGTTTGAACTATCAACCAACTAAGCCAACCTTGCCGGCAATATATTACAAACTATTTCAACTAATTGATATTGGATCTAGATTGAATTTTTTAGTAAACTTTAGTTTTTAAAAGAATAGAAAAAAATATTGGACAACATAAGCATATATGATTTCGTTAAATAAGATATGAGAGCTACACTAAATTAACAAGATGTAACATATAATCATAATGAGATGTAAAAATATGAGATCCAACCCATTCTAACAAGATGTAACATACATTAAAAGAGATCAAAATTTACCTTTTGATGAAGCCAAAAAATCACACCTTGAATAACGAAAAATTCCTAAATCCGATTGAATCACTTCTTGAAATTTCACTAACCTAAAGTACCATTTTTATATTTATTTTATTGGTTTTGATTTTGTGTCAGGAATTTTTATGGCTTGGAGGCCATGGACATTTAGCCAAATAAGAGAGAGGAAGGGAGAAAAGGAAAATGAATTGTGAGAAAAGAATTAACGAATGAATGGAAGTAATCTTGTTTTAATGAAACGTTGAAACCTATCAAATTCCTTCCTTAAACATTCCCTCTTTATTTCCTTATTAAATGTCAACCAAGTTGTGACGCCCCATCCTGAGACCCACATTAATAAAGAGTATTACGAGTAATACTGTTTGCTAATGCAGAGAATATGGCTGGTTAGGAGCGACCATCCATAGTTTTGTCTTAAACATCTATTAAATACGTCGATTTGGTGCTCCACTTTTTTTCATTGTCAATTGGATCGAAATATTCAATAAATGCTCAATATAAAACTACGTGGCTGCAGGATCTATTCAGAACAAAACACAATATAGATAACACAGATTACAGAATAGCAAAAACAATCGAATGCATACTTATGTATATTCTTTTATGGGACAGATGTATGTATATATTATGGTTGTAATACCACTTCCGACACTATGTATTATATCTGATGTTCAAATTGCCTCCTCCTTACATGTATTGCCAGCCAAAATATGGGTTGTTTGGGCCCTTTAAATTTCTAAAACCATTTATTTAGTGATTAATCGCTTTAAATTAAATTTAAATATTTTGTCGATGTCGTATATCGAACGCGCATGCAAAACTTACATATATATGCTTTTCATTAAATACCAATGGCATTCAAACATAAAATAAAATAACTAATATTTCATGTATATTAATTAATTTAATTAATTTATAATGATTATAAATTAATTAAATCTTGTAGCTTTTCGAAGTATTCATCATTATAGTTGTGCGACCCAAATGTATAAATTCAATCAATTAATATCGAACCATTCAAATATTAATGTTCACACATCACATTTGCTAGTGGTGTGACATTTTGGCTGAATAGCAACACGCACCAAAATCACCACAAAACTATCTTACACAACATCTCAATATACAGGGGTATATACTTTAATTCATATACTTTGCATTTCCTCCATTTATATCTTATCATTTTTAAAGGAAAATATCATCACGTCAAGGACAACTAGCTCGATTAGTTAGTGGTATGAAGCTTTATACTTTGGTTATAGAGGTCAGGGGTTTGAACCCCTGAGACATCAAAATGAGTGATTTGCTTGAATAAGTACTACTATCAGAAAAGCAACATATCATTAGAAATCATATAACATATCTTGAGATGCAATAGTTTTTCAACTTAACTCACGTGACTCATTACTTAACATGATGGAGACTTGGCCACTTGCATAAATATATAACAATAATATGATCATTCACCTACAAACTCGTCCATTTTTATGAAAACCGAATCCAAAAAATTACAAGATAATTCAAATAAATTCCTAAAATACTTTTGGAGTCACTGAAATGATTATGATATGCTAGGAGGCCGAAAATCATATTTCCCAAATGTTTGCAAAGCTTAAAATATATAAATTTCTCATTTTCAAAATTTAAACTTTCATTTATATCAACCCATGACATGTAACTTCCAACTCAATTCATTTAAATTCAAGATGTATTATTTCTTTCAAAACTTCCCCTTATTAAACCAATTCAATCTATATTTTGATATTTAATTCACTCAATATCGATTGTATGTCAATTTATTTGATTATTCAAAATTTAACTCAAATCAATGTATTAATTAATAGACACTGAACATTTTTATCTATTAATCCATGTCTCATCACACACAATTATATTTTTATTTTCTTCAAATCAATTGACATATAATATATATAATATATTTTTCCAAACAATACTCAAAATATAATTTCATCATCCAACTTACATGCATTTGTAAACACAGTTTATATACTTCCATCCAGTTTACATTGTATCAAATAATTTGACTCTCTTCTTATATATATATATATATATATATATAGTTACTATCTTTGGATTTCGAGCGATAATAGACACAACTAAGCATGCAAATCAACTTTTGTATATAATAAGGCTTTACATTTTCAAACCCAGCATTAAATAAATAATTATCATACTAACTAAAATATACTTGTGAATTCATCCGCTACATTGAGTTTTAGATTGAATAAACTTAACCAAAGATCAAAATTCATACTCAATCAAACATAGATCAAAATTCATACCCAAGCAAAATTCATACTTACCCGAGACTAAATTGGCTTCTGAATTCGCATGCCCACGTGCTTGTTTCTTTTCATTTTTTTGCCAACTTCGAACAGGTGAAAAGGGGGGAGGTTAGGGTTTTGAATAGACAAGGATGGAAATAGTGAAGGGATTAGGCTGGCTTAAGAACTAAGGGTATTTGGGCTTCTTAATACTCATTAGGCCCAATAGATTAAAGAAATTGCATTTTCTTCTTACATTCAAGCTTACCATCTCATTTTTCAATCATTTTAAATTATTCCAACACATATGAAATATTTTCAAACCATTAAAATATTTTTGCCAAATTTATATCCACTCAAAATAATTTTTAATGGCAAAAATACCACCTTTAACCCATAGAGCAATTTGAAAATATTTATTTGTTCCTTCAAATAATTTCCAAACTCATAAATATATTTTATTTCACAACTATAAATTTTGATTGACTTTTGGATTCACAAAACACAATTTAAACTTCAAATTTGAATTTTAAACCAATATTTTATATTTTATTTCAAAAATCAAATTTATTGAATTTAATTCAATAAAATCCCCAATATACTTATTCAAACTCATTTACCTAGTATTTCAACTTTTATCCATTTGAAATAACTTTCACAATTCATATCCATTTTAAAATTCAACTTCTCTGTTTAACTCTGAAAATTCCATATTATTTATCAATGTTCCGATTTAAATCCAAAAATATATTTTATTACATTTGCTTTGTTTAGCTCCATGCCAGGATGTAACCCTTGCCCTACAAAGTATGTTTTTTTGAACACAAAGCGTGTTTTGAACCTAAACAAGCGATCGTATCCAAATCAACAAAGGCACTTCTGTTACTCGAACCGTTTCCATGCAATGCTGCATCTTCTAAACACTTCGCATTCATACAGTTGTTGAGTTACATCATATCAGCAAATGTAAATAATTCGGTTTTGCATTCTAGAAAACTCGTTCCTTTTGTTCGTTGTTAACAACTGACTGAAAGCTGCTCTATGGTCAGGTAGATAGTAGATACATTCCTTTTCCTATCATCATTTTCCATTTGATGAAGGGCAAGGTCGATCTGGGTTTGGGTGAAGCAAGGACGGTGTCGGCTTGAATGTAGGAAGTGAAATTAGATTAGAGAATTTTCCATCGATTGAAGCAATTTCAAATTGTCTTCACATATTTAAGGAATGATTGATACATTCTCACCTATGACTTGGAGATTTCAAGGATTTTGAAGATGTCTCAAAATTCACATTCCACCAAGAGTCACATTCGTTAGTGAAGAATTTCCATTTTTCAAAAATTGCACCGTCTCTTTTGGATATGCTGGTCGAGGGTCAAACTTCATGTCTGTGTTTGATTATCCAGGGCAGTTAACGTAGTCACTACGTTAATAGTTCTCATCTGAAGCAATGTTTCATTGCTCGCCAAAGCTTCTTTGCCAGCATGATCGGACGTCCACTCTACACAGCATGCTTTTGTACACCGCGCATAAGACATAGAATACAGAATGCTGAAAATAAACTACCCTCGGTTGATATACAAAATCTGATGTGCCGATACACGTCAATGTTTGTCAGATAATATACATCGACCATGCTAGGATTTCACCTATATCCACCCACGAATAAAAAATAAATAGTACTTACCTGACCATGCTCTTTCCATCTTTCCAATTAACTTATCAGCAAAATGACACACTCTTCATCTTTCCAGTTAACTTAGTGCATTTTGTCCACTAAGTCGTATGATGATTTTTCAAATGGTTGGCGTTTCGGGTATTGGTTGTATGGCCCACTTGGGCAGCTCTATTGGCGACCGTGTATCTAATTCACTAGTATTTGGTTAAGTTTGAGTAGTATTAGAATTTTCTTTTTCAGTATATCTTCTTGTTTAGCTTTTGGTTTATGGCACACATAGTCTACACGGTAAGCGTTGTTTAAGTTGCCTTGAATGTTGCAAATTTGAACGACGATTTGAAATTGAAATAGTCTCACATTGCTTAATAACTTGGAGATGTTGTGTATACGTAACATTGCGGATTTCTTTTGTTGCACTAGTGTTGCCAATTCAAATGTATACGCTACGTGTAGGAGATGAGAGAGCTTGGTCAATTCCTCAAAATTCAACATGGTATTATACCCAAACGTTACGAACTAAGGTATGCAGACAAGTAAACGTTGCTCTAAAAAAACTCAAAGGGGATGCGAGTCAAAAATGAGATTATTAGGTGTTATGGTGGATTTCGATCGAGATCGCTCAAACTCAAATCCCCAAACACACGCGGAAAAGATAGATCGTGATAGATAGTGCAAAACAACCAAACACTTGAAGAATTCAATAAAACCAAATCCAAACACGATCACAATAACACCACAAGCAATATATGATAACAAGCAATAACGAAAGCAATAAATCACACACCGATTTATAGTGGTTCCACTAACGTCGCGTTAGTGTACATCCACTTTGAGAGAGATCTTTTATTATCACCAAATTCGAAGAGTACAAGAGATTGATTACAATGATCTATTCAATAAGAATATCTGTTTGAGGAGATTAGAATTGAAGAAATAGAGTTTTGCCTAAAACCCTAAAAATGGAGGACTAAACCCTTGAATAGAGATGATCTGCCTCTTTACTTCTAAACTTGAATAGAGTATATATACTAATGGAGAAAACCCTGGCGAAAGTCCACTTTGCCCTTCAACAAATCACAAAACAGCTCAAAGACTCGGCCTAGAAAAACAGATAAACGCCGCTTCAGACGTCTGATTTCAGACCTCAGACGTTTAAGGTCAGGTTCTGGTTGGCAAACAGAGGCAGAACCAGACGTCTGGCCTCAGACCTTCGACGTCTGAGGCCAGGTTCTGTTTGGAATAGGTAGAACCAAACATCTGGCCAGAGGGACCAGACGTCTGCGAGATGTTTCTGGCAACAGCCTGAACCTCGTCAGACGTCTGGCCCTCTCAACCAGACGTCTGACCTACAGTAGAACTCCAGCTTCTTCCCTCCTATCTTCTTCCTCCGGACTCCAATTTGCGAACCGTCTTCTCCGACACCAAGCTACATTCATCCCCTTCAATTCTCCATCATATAGTGTAACAAAATTTAACACTCCACCTTGACACTTATAACCATCTCCAACACCAATGGTACCATACCATCAACAACCGAGAGCTCCAACTACCAACACTTCTACCTTCAACCAAACATGAATGTTTCCCCAACAAGTTCTGGCAAAGCCTCCCCCCATTGCACTCCATCAACGAGTTCAGGTACAAAGCCCCCACCCGCCAACGAAATGTTGAAAACATTCAAACACCGTCTCACCAAAGACAAGAGCACTAGGAGTGTAAACTAGCACTACACCAAGAAGATAGAACGACAATCTCATATCAATACTCTTCCTCATCTACACAAGTATCTCTCTCAACCGTGCCACCCCGTGGCACCTAGCACTTCTCCAAGCGAATCAAGTCCGAGCAATGCTCGAACTTCCCAACCGGCAATGCCTTAGTGAACATATCCGCCGCGTTTTCCTTTGTGTGCACCTTTCGAAGATATACTTGCTTATCCTTATCCATGGCTACCAAGAATGACTCCCTCACTTCTATATGCTTAGTCCGTGAGCTAAATGCCAAATTCTCCGCCAAGTGAATAGCACTTTGGCTATCACATTGAACATCAATGCTATCGTGTTCAATACCCAAGTCACACAACAATCGCTTCAAATAGAGTGCTTCCTTCGCCGCCTCCACCGCGGCTATCAACTCCGCCTCCGTAGTGGATAAAGCTACTACGGTCTGCAATCTAGATCTCCAACTTATGGCCATACCACCAAGTGTGAAGACATAACCGGAAGTTGACTTTCTCCCATCTCTATCACCGGCGTAGTCTGAATCACAATAACCAACTAAGTTGCAACTCCTCTTCCCACTACCGCCAAAAACAAGACCATGAGATGACGTACCCCTAAGGTATCTCAATATAAGCTTCACAACTTCCCAATGCGATTTTCCCGGATTAGACATGAAACGACTAACCACCCCGACGGCATTTGCTATATCGGGCCTTGTACATACCATAGCATACATTAAGCTTCCAACCGCACTTGCATATGGCACCTTTTCCATATAAGCCTTGTCTCTCTCCAAGATAGGTGACCCTTTTCTCGAAAGCTTCACATGCAAAGGTAAAGGTGTATTTGATACCTTTGCATTCTCCATGCTAAACCGGCAAAGCACTTTCTTGATGTACTCCTTTTGAGTCAATTTCAACTCAAAATGCTTTCGATTCCTTTCTATCTCCATGCCCAATATCCTCTTTGCTTCTCCGAGGTCCTTCATTTCGAATTCCGACTTTAATTGCAATTTCAACTTGTTGATTTCATTCTTGTCCTTTGAAGCAATGAGCATGTCGTCCACATACAAGAGTAGATACACCCAACAATCATTTCCCAACTTCTTGAAATACACACAAGCATCCTTGATGCTTCTATTGAAACCGTTTTCAAGCATAAAATGATCAAATCTCTTGTACCATTGTCTAGGTGATTGCTTCAATACATACAGTGATTTCTTCAACTTGCACACCATATTTGACTTACCATTTACAACAAAACCTTGCGGTTGCTCCATGTAAATGTCTTCACCCAAGTCACCATGCAAGAAGGCGGTCTTCACATCAAGTTGCTCCAACTCCAAGTCATGAACAACAACTATAGTAAGTAATATCCGGATAGATGTATGACGCACAACCGGTGCGAATATCTCATCATACTCCTTCCCCTTCCTTTGTGCAAACCCCTTAGCCACTAGCCTAGCTTTGTATCTTCCATCGTCCTTCACCTTGTATATCCATTTGCACCCAATAGCACGGTTTCCTTTAGGAAGCGGAACCAAATCCCAAGTTTGATTCTTCATTAATGATTGCATCTCTTCCTCCATGGCACAAATCCACTTCGAGCTATCACTCGAATTCATGACGTCATCAAGGTCCAAAGGCTCATCTTGGACTACATGAAGCGCATAGTCCAACTTATCACAAAATCTAAGATAGTTCCAATCACCATATCTTTCGGGTGGTCTTATGGGACGACAACCAACCCGAGTAGCAATATTTTCACCCAAACCCCTGTCGGCTCCACCTTGAACCGAAACTTCTCTAGGCTCGTGTACATCACCAACACTACTAGTGGCACCACGTGGACTTTGTGATGTAGCATCAACCGCATTTTCTTCACAAGCATCTTCAACTACTCTACCTCCTCTACCACTAGGACGAAATGGTGGAATAATTTCCTTCTCCTTCGATTCATCACGAACCAAGACCTGAATATCCGATGAGTTCTCATTCTCCTTGAGCAATGCTGACTCATCAAAAGTAACATGATGAGAGTTTGTCACCTTCTTCGTTTCTGGATTCCAAATCCGATAGCCTTTCACTCCATCCGTATAACCAAGCAAAACCCCCTTGAAAGCTCTTGGTTCAAGCTTATCATTACCCGGATCATGCACATAAACCGGACTTCCAAAGACACGAAGATAGCTCAAGTCAATACTCTTTCCCTTCCACACTTCTTCCGGAATTTTGTTATCAATAGCCGAGCACGAAATTCGATTAATGATATGCACCGCGGTTGACAGAGCTTCGGCCCAAAATCCCTTAGACAAACCCGATGTCAATCTTAAGCATCGAGCTTTCTCTAGTAGAGTACGATTCATCCTCTCCGCAACTCCATTTGATTGCGGATCTCCCGGTGTAGTAAAATGTCTCCGGATCCCATGATGCTTGCAAAACTATAAGAATTCTCCGGAAACGTACTCCCCGCCATTGTCGGACCTAAGAACCTTCAAAGACTTACTACTCTCATTCTCAACAAGAGCCTTCCATGCTTTGAACTTTGCAAATGCCTCCGACTTGGCCTTCATTACATACACCCAAACTTTCCGAGAAAAATCATCTATAAAGGAAATATAATACTTTGCTCCTCCCAAAGAAGCTACCAGTGCCGGTCCCCATACATCCGTGTGCACATACTCAAGACCATTTCTTGAATCATGTTTTCCTTCACCGAATGATACTTTTGTTTGCTTCCCCAAGACACACTCTTCGCAAAACTCCAATTTGTTGAAACTCTCACCATCGATCATCTCCCTCTTCCGAAGAATCTCCAAACTCCTCTCCGAGCTATGACCCAACCTCAAATGCCACAACCTTGTCGCATCCAAGCCACGAGAACTATCAACACCTACACAAGTTTCACCTTCTACGGTCTCTCCACGAAGCAAACAAACACCATGAGCCCTAGCACCTTTCATGACCACAAGTGCCCCTTTCGAAACCCGTAAACAATCACTCTCAATAGTGATCTTACATCCAAGAGAATCCAGTTGCCCCAAAGAGATAAGAGACTTCCGAAGTCCCAGAACATAGCGTACATTAGTGAGAGTACGAACCACTCCGTCAAACATTCGAATTTGCACGGAACCAATGCCTTGAGACCTACACATAGCACCATTTCCCATAATAATTGAATTTCCCTCTTTAGCAACAAGAGAAGAATTTTTTTTTCTATTAGGCGTCATATGATACGACGCCCTCGAGTCGAGCACCCATTCACTATCGGAAACATCCGATGCTACCGCCGTCAACACATCTACGTCTTCCTCACCAACACTTCTCTCCACCACTACAGATGAAGATGCTACTTCCCTTTTACCCTTCTCCTTGTCCGGACATTCATTTCTCCAATGACCGTGTTTCTTACAAATATAGCACTTGCCTTTCCTCTCCTTTGATTTTCCTCTCCAACCAGGATTCCTTGATTTAGAACGCCCTCGGTTGTCCTTCTTCACATATCTTTCCTTTTCCACAAACAAACCTTGACCATTTCCGGCACTACTACCACCAACACTCAACTCCTTCATTTGATCTCTCACTCACTAAGAAGACCCATCTTGACATCATCTAACATCAATGTATCCCGGCTATAGATCAAGCTATTTGAGAAACCCGTATAACGGTCCGGCAACGAACATAACAATATCATCGCCTTTTGCTCTTCCTCAATCTTTAAATCTACTGCCTTCATCTTCATAAGCAAATCATCAAACACATTCAAATGTGCCTTTAGCGAATTTCCTTCTTTCATCTTATAGGTGAAAAACGTTCGCAACAAGATCAAACGATTAGTTAGAGACTTCTTCATATACAATTCTTCCAACTTATCCCAAATTCCCTTAGCAAGTTGAAGTGTAGTAAATGCCCACTCTTCCATTTCCTCTCTCTCGACATCCGAGATGTCCGCCAGCAACAAATGAGTATCAAACACCACTCGATGTACCCGATTCCTCCTTAGAACCGCTTTCATCTTCCATTGCCATTTTTCAAAATCATTATCGTCATTCCACTTGTCGATAACCAATTGCGATCCCGACGCCACATACGACCCACGCACATACGGCGCTATACTACTTGGACTAACCATTGAATTTTCAGAGGTTTCCGTTTCCGGCATTTCAACAACCACCTACCAACTCCAAAGCTCCGATACCAAATGTTATGGTGGATTTCGATCGAGACTGCTCAAACTCAAATCCCCAAACGCACGCGGAAAAGCTTGATCGTGATAGATAGTGCAAAACAACCAAACACTTGAAGAATTCAATAAAACCAAATCCAAACACGATCACAATAACACCACAAGCAATATATGATAACAAGAAATAACGAAAGCAATAAATCACACACCGATTTATAGTGGTTCCACTAACGTCGCGTTAGTGTACATCCACTTTGAGAGAGATCTTTTATTATCACCAAATTAGAAGAGTACAAGAGATTGATTACAATGATCTATTCAATAAAAATATCTGTTTGAGGAGATTAGAATTGAAGAAATAGAGTTTTGCCTAAAATCCTAAAAATGGAGGACTAAACCCTTGAATAGAGATGATCTGCCTCTCTACTTCTAAACCTGAATAGAGTATACATACTAATGGAGAAAACCCTGGCGAAAGTCCACTTTGCCCTTCAACAAATCACAAAACAGCTCAAAGACTCGGCCCAGAAAAACAGATAAACGTCGCTTCAGACGTCTGGTTTCAGACCTCAGACGTCTGAGGTCAGGTTCTGGTTGGCAAACACAGGCAGAACCAGACGTCTGGCCTCAGACCTCAGACGTCTGAGGCCAGGTTCTGTTTGGCACAGGCAGAACCAGACGTCTGGCCTCAGACCTCAGACGTCTGAGGCCAGGTTCTGTTTGGCACAGGCAGAACCAGACGTCTGGCCAGAGGGACCAGACGTCTGCGAGATGTTTCTGGCAACAGCCTGAACCTCGTCAGACGTCTGGCCCTCTCAACCAGACGTCTGACCTACAACAGAACTACAGCTTCTTTCCTCCTATCTTCTTCCTCCGGACTCCGATTTGCGAACCGTCTTCTCCGATACCAAGCTACATTCATCCCCTTCAATTCTCCATCATATAGTGTCACAAAATTTAACATTAGGGTTGTCTTGCATGTTGATAATTGGAACGATGGCTTAAAATTGAAATAATCTAACATTGTTATATAGTTTGAAGATGTGGCTGCTGGTGTGTGTTTATATCATTTGATAGGGAAGTAACGTCAGATATTCTTTTTGTTACATTGGTATATGTTAACTCACACACGTAACTCACGTGGAAAAGATAAGGGAGCTTGGTCCGACTATCAAAACACAACAAAGGTTAGTCACTGCAATCCATTTTGTAATTGTTTTCTTTTAATCGTAATAGACAGGTTAACTTACTAACAAATTGTATCTCTTTTAATCATTCTTTTTTTAGATCCCTTTATCTAGGGCTGTAACGGTAACGGTTACCGTTATACAAATACCGTTACCATACCATTTTCTTCGGTAAATAAAAAACGTTTACCGTTACCGTTACCGATACGTCGGTAACCGTTTTATCGGTATACCGATATGTCGGTAACCGTTTTGTCGGTAACGGTAAATTACCGCTCCCTAAAAATAGTAAATATTATACTTCTGTAGCTGTACCAGATCATGTATCAAAGGTCCAAACATGTACCAAATTATGCAGAATAAATCAATAAACATGTTAAATAGTAAATACATCACATACATGCTATTAGCTATTTCATTTCAGTTTTAAATCTCACTGGCAGAAAACAACAAAATGAAACATACAATTTGAACAATAATGAACCGTTTAAGTGAAATAAAAACACATGTAAAATGGAAATAAATCTCCACAGGTTGAAAACATCATGTATGTCAAGTTGTCAACAATTCAAGTGAAATAACAAGCACATATATTGTACATAAATTTAGGATTATACATCATTTCAGTAGAAAAAAAAACTAGAAAACCAGTTTTAAAAAGAGTTAATGATGCCAATAAGCCACCATGCATGTCCCAGTTTTTTCATCTGTTGTATGATCTTATGATGTGTCTCCCAACAGTGTAGTCAACTAGGTGAATTGGAGGAAGATGGTGGAGCTTTATCATTCAAGCCTGTAAAGGTAAAAATATGAAAAACATTTTATCATATAAGTAATGTATAGAAGAAGAAAAGAATTTGAATCTGTTTTTGAATGAAGTTGCTTGAATCGGTCGAGGAAGTTCCTTGTCTCACAGATGTAGAAATATGAATCTGTTGCTATAAAGGCTATAGTATATATTATTCACAAACAATAACCTGCTAGAAAAGATGACACCTATTAACGCATCCTTCATGCATGCATATAAATACACCACTGCTGCCAGGACGAAAATATCAAATGTAAAGCAACGGAACCGTAAGAAAAATAGTAGAGCAATTGATGAGGTTTCCAGTTTCGTTTTTTATTTCCTAAAATATTTCTAATGTTCATTATGCAGTGTGCACACAGACGACCTTGGTCATTTTTAGATTGCATTGTCAAATTCTTTGCAGCAACTTTGTAATATTTACATCTTTATTTTTATTGTTATTATTTTTTCATTCAGTTTGAGTTGTCAGTTTGAGTTGTTGGAAGCTTGTGAAAAAGAAAATTAGCTTGTTTGTTTCAGTGTCCTTGGTAATTTTAACAACTTTATTTTTATATGTGAAACTAAGGATGTTGTTTAACAAAATACTCACTTGAGGCAAGTATTCTTTGCAGTGCCAGTTCTGACCTTTGAGTTCCCCAAAGCAATAAGCAAATTTGTTGCCTTAAGAAAATGTACAATATGCAATATGAACTAATAGTTGCTTTAGTTAGCCACATGAGTAATAGTTTGTGTTTCCTCGAATAATAACGGACCATAGCTTGATTGTTGTACTGTTGATTAACAACACTCGGTACTTCACGCAAATTAAATTGTTTTTTGGATGGGAGTTGCATGCAAATATTAAACAAACGTACGGTTAACATTTGTAATGTATTACATGAATGAAGGTTATAAAGTCATGGATATGCATGAACTTACATGAAGGCGGGAGAATGAGTGAATTTAGCATCGCGTGAGACAGAGGAAGGAAAGGGTGGTGGAAGCATGGTGGCGTGAGACAGAGTCAAGAGCAAGGATCACAACAGAACCGATAATGAAAACTCCAATCGCCACAACCCAAATCATGAACCAAAAATATATAAAGCTTGCTTCTATGCAAATTACGTGTTTATGTTTGACAACTTGTTTCCAGTAATAGAGAAAGCTAACATTATTAATCTTGGTATGATATTTTTGTGATGTCTCACCTAATATTTCTCAAAGTATACAAAACATATAACAGCCAAATTTGTATACCATATATCATAACCAATTCATTAAAAACATAATTGCTTTTTTATTGTTGATTTTTTCCATCGAACAAAACTACTGTATTGACATCCATAAAGCTAAAAGAATGCCAACTCCTTTGCTCATAATATAAAGTTAAACCATCAAAATATAAAAACACAAATGCAAAAATGGATGCAGACTGTGTTAATGTACATGGTGCAATCACATTATGGTGCTTTCTTTTCTTGTGAAAAATTCAAATCGCTAGCTATTTTCATACGTATAGCTGTTTATTCACGAGAAAAATGATGATAGATATGTTGGAGTGGTGTAAATAAAACTTCCTAGATTAGACACAAATTCTTAATATTCCAAAAGATATTTCTGCATCTCTTTTCTTTTCACATTCATATTACAAATTCATGTAATAATTTTAAAAAAGATATGAATCGAATATATTTGTATTCATCTCTTAACAAAAGATTGAAGCAGACATACCCGAAGAGATTCGTATCTTGTACCAGTGGCCAAACATAGCAAACAAAAACAGCTAAGAAACTTAAAAACGTACCAAATCGATTGATCTGGTTCAATCAAAGCACGTCAAAGCTCAAAACCCTCTAGTCGGCAATTGAAACAAGGAGAAAGGAGAGGACTGAGTCGCGATAGCCACGATAAGTCGATAATCGCCTATTCGCCCAATCGGCAGTCGACAGACGAAAAAATGAGAAATAAAAAAAAAGTAAGAACGAAGAAGATAAAAAAGATTAAAAGAAAGAAGAGCGGCTGTGTAACTGTGTTATATTTTCTTTGTTAGACAGATAAAACCCTAGCATTTAGCAGCGTTAGATATTGAAAGTCCATAATCCAACGGATCAAAATATAAAAAAGTTTGAAATAAATCAATTTGTCGGTAAATTACCGATACCGACGGTTCAAAATTTTTTTTACCAATAATTTACCGCTTGTAACGGTAAAATTACCGTTACCGTACCGAATTAATCGGTATACCATTTTATTTTGTAATCGGTAACCAATTTATCGGTAACGGTATGGTAACGGTAAATTTACCGTTACCATAACAGCCCTACCTTTAACAACTCTTGAAATGTGTGATAAGTATAATTCCTTGGAGTTATCATCATATATGTATATTTGGGTTATAGTTTATGACACCTGAAAGTAGACTGACTGACTGATTAACTGTACCTGAAAGTTATGTTCTAACAGAGTCTTCACTCAATTGTACACTATAAATTTTTGTAACACCCAACCACCTTGAGCAATCTCTAACATGAAACTCTCCAAATTTCATAGTATATTCTTCCTGCTTTTGATAATATCATCAACTCTTACTTTTTCATCATCGTTCCAAGCTTCTGAACCAAAAAAGAAAATGGTTCATCTACACTTCTACATACACATGACCTTTGGAGGACTAAATGCAACCACTGCAGTGTCTGTATTACCAAACAAGAACAATACTTATGCTTTTGGAACAATAAGAGTTTTCGACCACTATTTGAGAAAAGGACCAGAGCCAGATTCTGCTTTTATTGGAAAAATACGAGGGAGTTCGATCCAAAGTTCAGTAAATGGAATAGGAGTTCTAACTGAAGCAAATCATGTGTTCATGGCTGGAAGGTACAATGGTAGCACACTTGCTATCTTTGAACGGTATTATAATACACAGATAATTCAATATCGTGCAAATAACCTCTATCATTTCTTTTTTAAATATATATACGTTTTACATTTTTGATGGGTATATGATCCCTGTAGATGGTGTAACTGTGGCTAACATAATTGGCGGAACAGGTAAGTTCAAAGGGGCAAGAGGATATTCAATAGTGAAACCTTTTACTATGCTCAATTCTTCGGATTCATATACTATGGTTTTGGACAATAATTCTTACTTTACACACGGTTAAATTAAGCAATACAGGGAGCGTTTATGTAAAGTAGTTAAATTGTAAATGAATAATTACTTCGATAAATATTACTGTGTGAGGAAGATTTGTGCATGAAAAACTGAAAAAAAAAGTCCCTGTGTCTAGATTTCTTGGCAGAATTTATTTGATGTTTGCATCCAGTGCACCCAAATTACACGTGAAGTTTGGAATGACTTGTGTGACAAAAAATACTAACATGGTTCAGATTTTTCTGCATCTGAAATGATTTATGAGAATGATTTGCAAGTAATGGTTTGCTATGCACCCTCTCTCTTTGAAGCAATTGCAACTCATAATCACTTTTTGATTGCTTTTTCATGGATTTTTATGAAATATTGTTTCATTTAGAAGGTTATCCGTGTGTAATGCTTAATAATCTCACCTACAGACTAAAGTTTCATACATCCATTAGATGATTCGTGTGAGCCGGTACATAGTCTAAAAATTAGCACAAAGATAGCTTAGATCAATACATTACAAAACGAATGAAGATAATGAATAACAGTCTTCTGAAGAGTTCTAGAGAATAATTTTAAATCATTGGATCAAAATCTATATCCATCCTTCTTTTGAGAGTTTATTGATATGAATAAGGTTTAAGTCGTTTTGTATGAAAGGAAAATGAAAGAAAAATTGTAACTTGCATGTAAAATATAGTATTTATACTTTTAATGTTAAAATTAGAAATTTGTTATGTTATGTGTAACAAAGTCAGTTAAATTAGTTAATTATAAATTAATTGTTACTATTTTATGTTTACTGTATTGTATGTAGCTTATATATCTCTAAATTTAATTAAACCAAATAACTTTATCATTTTTGCTTGAATGAATATGGTATACATATTGTAATGATTTATTAAACGAATGAACGAATATTATTTAACCAAAATTTTTAAATAAGTTAGATTTAAAATTACGTAATTAGGTTAAATATATGGACTTAAAGGTAAATAGTGGAAAAAAATTGAGAAGAATTTTGTAAAAAAAAATTGTATAAACCTTAGTGTGGATATTTGAAGTTTAAAACGGAATTTTGTAAAGCAATATATGATAAAATTTTGACAAAAATTATTGGGACACTCTATTTGGATACAAAATATCAACACAAAATAGGACATAAGGGACCTTGACCATTATATTTTCTCCTGGATTCCCCCTTCCATATGAAGACAAAAAGATCCAATGGTCCATACTTATTTTGTCTAGTTTTGTTTTATTCTGTATCCCAATAGCCCCTCACTTATTGTTTGTAACGATACGTCTTTTCAATCCCCGAACGTCGAAACTACATCCAGGGTATTTACGTGTCGAACACTCAAGTGCCGAAAAGACGAATTGTTAGGGTAAAATAAAAATAAAAATAAATAGAATAAGAAAGAGGAGACCACAATATCAGAATCTCAC
Source organism: Allium fistulosum (assembly GCA_030737815.1). NCBI lineage: Eukaryota > Viridiplantae > Streptophyta > Magnoliopsida > Asparagales > Amaryllidaceae > Allium > Allium fistulosum. The sequence continues at coordinate 162,062,258 of CM060905.1, forward strand.
ATGCGGAACGATAATATATAATATCCCAAAAGGTCTTTACCAAAAAGGAAAACATTTATATCCATACATCAATCAGAGTAAACTAACCTATCATCAGTCTGGACAATTATAACAACTTGTTCTCACAAATGCTGACAGATACAATCAAGTACTGTAGCGGAAAATAAGTACGACAGGAAATCATCCAGCTCCTCTCCAAGAGCTCCAATGAACATCAGCTAAATCTGAAAACATACTTGTGACTACCCCATCATTATACCCAGTTTAGCAAAGAACATTACAAATAATGTTGTTTGCTAATCTGGAGAATACAGCTGGTTAAGCGCGATTGAATGTGAATGTATCTTTATACTAACACTGACACATCTTATTTACCCTTTAGAGGATCTGAACTGAAAATTTAACATGTGCAGTATTAATACAAAGTAATAAACACACCGATTAAAAATATTCAGAACAATATATAATATAGATAAATTAGAATCAGAGTCACAAATTGCAGCGAACTAATATACAACATATTTCATAATAAGATGTGAGTCTACAAAATGTCAATACTAGACTCGCTCTAATATACATCGTATCTCATACAATATATCAGCTACAAAATTACCACTGAATAATATACATGACATAACTACTAAATGTCAATACATAATGATGAAGTAAACTGAAACTGTCAAAATAGTCTACTCCAAAGCTAACCCAAAATCCAAGAGTCAATGAGTCCCTGTACCTGTAAAGTTTCGGTCTGACCCGAGTATTATTAAAAATAACAAACGGGTCAGACTATATCTAAATCAAAAGGTGAGATGCTAATACCATAATTATATGACTTAAAATAAAAAGGCATAATAAAATATGCCGAACAAACAATCATAATAAGGCTTATTAATTAAATTCACCATTTTATAAATCCATAAATGACTTAACTTTAAAGTAAGTCATCTCAAAATATGCCAAAAACCCAAAAATCCATAAAAGGCATATCAAACCAATAGATACAGATATTATAATTATGACCTAACAGTAACCAAATAAGGCATAAATAAAATATGCCCAAAACAAATACTCAAATAAGGCATATCTAACAAATCACCATTTCACAAATACATATCAAGTCTCAATAGACTATCATCTCAAAATATGGTGAATACCAATACAAAATTCCTCAGAGCCATAAAGGATACAAAATATCCATACTAAAAATCTCTGAAGAAATAATAATCAATAATGAATAATAATGACAATCATGTATCAGTTTAATATAGTGACACACAATCTACTGAAAGAGATCCGCTACATAGAAAGGAAGCCTGCCGAAAGAGACTGCAGATTAGGAACACCGCTCAAAGAAAAGAGCAGCCGTGTACCTAATCTGTCCTATGAAAATTTACCTACCAAAAGAGGTAAACTATAATGACCCACCTTTTTGGACAGTTTAAATCGACGATAAACCACACACGTCAGACTCAAACTATTAAAAATGGAGGATTGTTATGGGGCAAATAAGAAAAAGCAGAGAAAGAAAGAAACAAATACAGAATCTCACAGCGGAATGACAAAATATAATAATTAAATAAATAGTTCATGAAGCTATTTTACAAATAACATTTGATTACACTTTTACAATACATAATCAGAGTACATATAGTAATAAATAGATAATGCAGCGGAACAAAATGATGCAGCAGAATAAATAAAAGAAATAATATAGTTTACAAATCTCCATCTTCGTTCTCCAGAGAAACAGTCTTCGATACATTGAAAAGCTCAGATTGACTTGAGCGAATTAAAAAGACAAAACATTCGAGTCAGAACTAAAAGATCTTATGTGAGTTAAAGCAACTGTAAATAAAATATGAGTGTAACGGCGTCAGAGATGTTTACGGGGTTTGACATCTCCTATCCAGTGTCTAACGTGAGTGCAGTAACTTAAAAGATGTTTGGGATTACATCTCTTAAGGATCCGTTAAACTATCTACATACATAGTACAATACGCTATTATAATAGTGTCTACAGTAAAGTAAAGTATTAAAATAGCGTTAAGTCATTATCCATATCCCCCTTAACACATTTTATATAATGCCGTAGTCTATACAGCACCGTAAACTGGTGGGCTATCAGGGAGCACTCCATAGGTACGACACAAACCAAACTCGTAGAAGACGCGATAAGGCATGTGACAAGGCACGCGAGGCAATGCCAGGGTAGGATTCTACCATTTGCAGAACCGGGTTGGTGGTAATGCATAGCAGCTACTACCGCCCACCTCGGAACACACTCCCATAATCAAATCGAGGGGTGGCCACCAAATCAATCACAAAGTCATAATATGGTATCGAAAAAGCATATCCGATCGGAGGTGCGACCACACTTGGCCCACGTATAGCTCCTGTTTTAGCCATATCAAGCTGACTCGTGGAAGTCAGTGCTACGTAAATACCTCATACAGAACCATTCGCCAACCATCCTACTTCATTATGGAATCTCCACCACGTACACAGTTGTTAAAGTGGTTTTCGGTATTGGCAGAGAGTATGACAATATCTGATCCCGGTCTCTTTAGCAACCAAACGCTTATTTCACACCAGATGGTTCTTTTACATTTCCAAAACCGATTCATAATTGATATCAAAATATAATATTCAATTCAAACTATATCACTTTCGAAATCATATTCACTTTCGAGATCATATCACATTGAAATCATATCACTTTAGAAATCATATTTTCTTTCAAAATCATACTTCCCAAAATAGGTTAAACCCTAATTTAAAATTATCATATTTACTCAGAATATGTTATTTCACTAGAAAATATCATTTCAAATCTCAACTTAGGTTATAACATCATTTAACCATATTCGCTTTAAAAATCAAGGATCTAAATATAAACGCTTCCAATTTACACAGTCTGAAATTTAAGAAATAGTTTAGATAGTTATAAATAGTCTAAATAGTTTAAAATAAATTTTTAAATAGTTAAAATACTCTAAAATAGTTTAAAAATAGATTAAAACAGTTTAAATAGTTTAAATAGATTTAAAATAGATTAAATAGATTTAAAATAGAATAAAATGGGTTAATTAGTTTAAAATAGGTTAAAATAAATTAAATTGGATTAAATAGATTAAAATAAATTAAAATAGTTTAAATTGATTAAAATAGATTAAAATTAGTTTAATAGTTTAGAAATCTTAATAATCAGGGTTTAAAGTAATATAATTTTAAACAGTTTATATTAAAATAATAAATTGAAATTAATATCAAATTAAACCATTTCTTCCATTTCAACACATCTAGACCTTGTCCAGCTTTCAATTCAATTAACTAAAACTGATTTTAAATTCAAATTCTCATTAAACCATTTAATCGATATCGATTTCAAATCTATGTTTGAATTATCTATTTAAACCACTTCAAATTAAATAGATTTCAAAGTTATATCCAAAAATCTTCAATAACTCAGTTTCGATAAATTTCATTTATACTTCAAAAATTCAACTTTGAAATTTTCATTTTAATTCTTTAAACAATTCATTAAATCAATTCCAATTTTAAACATTTAAAGCTTGGACTTCGAAAATAATTCAGTTTTTTACAAATCAAATTTTATTTCACAATATCGTTTAACTGAATTCAAATTTTTAGGATTTAAAATCGTTTAATTTAACCAATTCGGTGTCGGTATATAATTCTCTACCCTATGGTCAAGTGATACGAATATTTATCATTTCAACCCACAATTATTTTATATTTACGGATGTATATCATCTCAACCCGCAATCCTGAATTTAATTCAAAATCTATAAAATCGCTCAGGTTTATCATTTCAACCCATAACGATATGCCTAATCTATAGATTATTCGGGTATGTATCATTTCAACCCATAGTGATTTTCCTAGCAATAACTAAGGGAACTTACAGTGTTATAAAAATATAAAAATATAACATCTAGTCATCCAATATCAACAATCAAACGTCCATCATAATCATCATTCAAACCAACCAATAAACAATAATAAGTGACTGATTATCAATAACGGGTATTTACTGGCAATTTAGCATTTAATATTAAATTAATGGCTATAATATTCAATAAAATCAGATTTAACTGGAATGACCATTTAAAAAATTCGAAACATTAACCAATCAATTTCTAATCACATCATAATTTTAGTTTAACTAACATAAGATAATTTAGTAGTTGTGAGTGGGTTAAAACACTCACCTTTGATTTCAAATCGATTTGAAATCCAAAATAAAGGCCCAAAATCTAACAGTCTCAGAATTTGTCTAAAACAGTTCCATAATGTCCGAAATTTTGATACGATCGCAGTGGAGAAACCCACGCGTGAATCCGAGCTCGTATGCAAAAGATAAGACGATTAGAAGATTATACGATTAAATTTAAAGCAAATAAAATAATTAAATTAGTAACTCAATACCATGCCACGTCAGCACGTCATACCTCTTCGTTGTCACGCGTACGAAACCATACCCGCTATCTTGATGTCGTGCACGAAAGCAGGTTGCAGTCGCCACTTCATCAACGACGAACGCCGCCTCTGACACGTCACGCCCACTCCTACTCGAGCGCCTTCACCCGCGCAACCTCCCATGCCAACCATGACACCCACCTCGCCACCGATCGGCATCAAAAAGCTCCAGCCGCCGCCTATTAGTAAAACCCTAGTAGAATTGTTTAGGTCGATCCAATCACTGGTATGACAAACGGCGAGCACAGATGAACTCCGCGCGTCCCTCTCCACGCGATGGTACCCTCGATTCGACAATCCGACGCTGTTGATCAAACCCAATGAACGGCCGAGAATAAATTGCCAATTATTGGCCAAATGGTAAACCAAATCGGAAAACAAATCACTGCAGTAAATTGCGCTCGTCTAGAGCTTTCCTACGATATATAATATGACATAGTTTTGAGGAGTTTGGTTTTCGATTTGAATTTGAAATTGCAATAGGGTTTTGGAATTGACAATAGGTTTTTGCCATTAGAAGAAGGAATAGACAGAAGTTGATGTACGTACAGAATAAGAAATAAAAAGACTGCTAGAGTTTTAGAAAAATCTATTTATATGGACAATGCCCTATAAGAAAGAATGAACGTATTGAATTGATTTGAAACGACAATAACTACCCGAAAAGCCCGTTCCACTTCCGAAACGGAAGTATGTCATCCCATATATCAAAATAGATGTTTTCGATATTTTTAAACTCAATGGAATAAGTTTTAAGTCCTAATTCCATTATATGAAGAAGTTAGCTTTTAAAATTAGCTTTTTTCAATTTGATTTCATTAAATTAATTTCTATGTGCTTCAAGCCCGCACGATCAAATGACAAGTCTGATCGCTATGAACCTTGAAATCCTACAATAATTCACCGTTACGGATCCGATGAAGTTGGTTTCGTCGAAATCCGAGACAGTGGCCAAAATAGCTATTTTCCCGTTAATTAAATAAATTATTTTTAAATTAATTAAATCACTTTTCAATTCAATTTTTATAATTAACAAATTTTATCATTTCTAATTACACAGAAATTAACAATCTTTTCAAAACCCATTTCCCATGCCAAATTCAACGTTAATTATTTCACTAATTACAGTGTTTAATTTTAATTGCAATGAACCCATTAATTATAATTTAAATTTTAATAAATTTATTTATTTTGATTTCAATCTTATTATTCAATCAATCATTACTTTATGGACGTAGTTAACATTGGTTCGCCACTTATTACATCAATATTCTACAGTTGTCTTTTTAATTTACATTAACTGCAATATTTCACTAGATTAATTACAAATTGATTTCCAATTTATTTCAATGAATTATATAGTGAATTCATAATTAACCATTGTTACAAATTACCAATTCAACACATTTCTATGTTTTATTGTTAACAAACAACTAATAAATTCACATACTGATTAATTGTTCTATACTAACCAATTTCAATTTATTACTTACGATTTCACCGTTTAATACAACCTTTGGTTTATTTCTTTATTTTCAATTTATAACCAAATTTTATATTTACAATCATTTCAATTAATTGGAATTGCATTAAATTAGTTATCAGTTGCCTTAAATTAACATTACAAAAATTACATGGTAGTTATTTTCCTCATTATTAAATCTTAAATTTTTAGTTTTCCACAACATTAAATTCCAAAACTTATTTAATTAATAAATTTAATTATCGAATATTACGGGTCATTACACTTTCCCCCACTCAAAACTTTTCATCCTCGAAAAGTGAAAAGAAGGAGTTAGGAAATTAATATATCTTATTCAAAGTATTCAATTTATAAACAATTAATTTACATAATTAAACAATTTAAATAAAATATATCAATTTATAAACAATTAAATCCTTTCATATTCAAGTTCAATAAAAGTTTGAAAAACATTACCACTTTCACAAAAAAATTTAAGTCCAAAATTCACGAATTTTTTTGGCAAAGTCTCCTTTGTACGGAGAGGTCTGGGAGAAATAATAATATCAAGAATAACAATATATATATCATATTTCAAAATAAAAAGCAGTAGCCATTGCTTTCATAAACCTGTATTTCACTTATATAATACAGGTTTGTCGGGCAAACAACGCTTTATTTATGAAACAAAAAGCAGTAGCCATTGCTTCCAACGCTTTATTTATGAAACAAAAAAGCAATAATATCAAGAATAACAATATATATCATATTTGTCGGGCAAACAACGCTTTATTTATGAAACAAAAAGCAGTAGCCATTGCTTCCATAAACCTGTATTTCACTTATATAATCCAAAAGAGTTAGAATTATACAAAAGAGAAATATTTACGTTGTCTCAATCAATAACAACAAATCAACACAACATAACAATAGTCACTTACAAACAAATCATACAATCATCACATGTAGTCAAAGTAATCAACTATCTATCCATAACACCCAAAACAAATGGTTGGTTCCGGTTCATAAACTTTTAATCGTATAAAAATGATAAATAACTACTAAGTATACCATACACTCAACAGTCTTAGATAAAACTCAATTGATTATTTATACGTCATTATACAGTTAGAAGTATCTGATGCAGCGCGTTACAACACTAGGTCGCAAATTTTAGGTCGCGAGCGACCTAATGACTTACGGGCTAGCGAGACAGAGCATGCATTGGAACTAGGGGATGGCGAGCTAAGAGAGAAGGGAGAAGAAACTCGCAAGCGACCTAATGTGATACGACCTAACGAGCAAACCAAGCAAGCCAAACCATTACTGTCATTGCCAGCGACCTACGACCTAGTTAGGTCGCGTGAAGAAGATCCAGTTGCTGATGGACTTAAGTCGCATGTAGAAGGTTTCCCCTTATGTCACTCTGTTGGTAGGTCGCTTGAAGATTTCCAGGAGCCACTTCTTTAGGTCGCTCAAGCGAGCTAACGACCTTATACCGCATATGCTGCTTTGACTTAAGTCGCGTGGAGCTTAGGTCGCGTGTGTTGTAACTATTTCTGTTAGGTCGTATATTTGTAACTCATGTAATGTGTTGTATCTATATTTTCCTTAAGTCGTGTATTGTATAGGTCGTAGGTCGGCAAGTGGTTAGGTCGGCCGTGTATGTTGTGTTGTAAGTATTAAGTCGTATGTCGTTCATGTTGTATTTGTTAAGTCGCTTACCTGTTAGGTCGCATGCCTTTGTGTTGAGTCGCTGTTTGTTTTTAGGTCGCAGGTTTGTTAGGTCATTCACGACCTAGTGTGGGTTGTAACCCTATAAATAGGGATGGTGGTGTCATTTGTAAAGTGAGTTGATTTTGAATAAAACTTTGTTTATGTGCTTTGTGCCACTTTGAAATTGGAAGTTGAGTGTGAGCTCCTTTCTCCATCTTCGGTATTCGAGTGCGCTCGAATCAACGGATTTGAAGCCGATTCACAGTATCTCATGCGCGAGATCAACGTTCAAAGAATCGTAGATCTTTTAACACGGTATCGTGCGCGATCAACGTGTTGGAGATAGCTAGAATCCGGTATCTTTGAGATCAACGGATTTGGGCATTCGAAGATTGATCTGAAGAGTGGCTATCATCAAATTCGTATAAGACCAGGGGACGAATGGAAAACATCGTTCAAGACATGGGAGGGGTTGTATGAATGGCTGGTCATGCCGTTTGGTATGTCGAATGCACCTAGTACATTTATGCGGGTGATGAATCACATCTTTAGACCATTTATTGGGAAGTTCGTGGTGGTGTATTTTGATGATATACTGATATACAGTCGAAAGCCCAGAAGAACACTTGCATCATCTGAGAGAAGTGTTGATGATACTGCGACAGGAACAATTTTATGCTGCAACGAAGAAATGTGTATTCATGACGCATAGTGTTTTATTTTTGGGATATGTTATATCAGAAGGAGGTATATAGGTGGATCAGAATAAAGTTGAAGCAATCAGAAATTGGCCAAAACCCAGGAGGATAACAGAAGTTAGAAGTTTTCATGGTTTAGCATCATTCTACCGAAGATTTATTCCACACTTCAGTAGCGTGATGGCACCAGTTACTGATTGTATGAAGGGGAAGAAATTTTCATGGTCAGAGGAAGCAGGATTTGCTTTTGAGCGGATCAAGGAACTTTTGACGACAACACCAATTCTAGTATTACCAGATTTTCAGTTGTTGTTTGAGTTACATACTGATGCATCTAAAGTTGGTATTGGAGGGGTGTTGAGTCAGAAAGGACGACCAATTGCATATTTCAGTGAGAAACTTTCTGGAGCAAAGATGAGATATAATACATATGATGTAGAATTTTATGCTATTGTGCAAGCCGTGAAACACTGGAGACATTACTTGTTTCACAAGGAGTTTGTGTTATATACTGATCATGAAGCTTTGAAACATCTGCAAGGACAGGAGAAAATTTCAGCTAGGCATGCATCATGGATTGCATACCTGCAGCAATTTACATTTGTTGTGAAGTATAAGTCGGGAATTACGAATCGCATGGCAGATGCATTGAGCAGAAGAAATCATTTATTGACTACAATGAAAGTTGAAGTGATGGGGTTCGAAGTACTTCCAGAATTGTGTGTTGAAGATCCTTTCTTTGCGAAGTTTGTAGATGAAGTCAAGGAGGGAAAGACGGATGAGTTTGTGTTGGTGGATGGTTTTCTCTTCAAAGGAAATCAATTGTGTATACCAGAGGGTAGTTTACGAATGAAGATTATCAAAGAATTGCATGAGGAAGGACATGTGGGCCGTGATCGTACAATGCAGTTGATTGCAAAATCTTATTTTTGGCCGTCAATGAGGAAAGAAGTTGAGAGATTTGTGGAGAGATGCCATATCTGTCAAGTTTCGAAGGGAACCGCTACAAATGCAGGATTATATATGCCATTACCTGTGCCTACTAGACCGTGGGTTGATGTGAGCATGGATTTTGTTTTTGGTTTGCCTAGAACTCAAAGGGGAAATGATTCTATATTTGTTGTGGTGGATAGATTTTCGAAAATGGCACATTTTATAGCTTGTAAAAAGACCACTGATGCAGTCCATGTTGCTCAATTGTTCTTTAAAGAAGTGTATCGACTACATGGGCTACCTGAGCCTATTGTTTCTGACCGGGATACGCGATTTCTAAGTCATTTTTGGTTGAGTCTGTGGAAGATGGTTGGAACGAAGCTGAATTTTAGTAGCGCCTATCATCCACAATCAGATGGGCAAACGGAAGTGGTGAACAGATAATTGGGAAACTTGTTGCGATGTCTTGTGCACGATAATTTGAAGAGTTGGGATATGAAGTTGTGTCAGGCAGAATTTGCACATAATCATGCTGTTAATCGAAGTACTAGATTCAGTCCATTTCAAGTTGTATATTCAGCAATTCCGAAGGGACCGTTGGATTTAATGACAGTACCATATCAGAAGGGAGTTGTTAAGCGAGCTTGTGATTTTATGACTGAGTTGCAAGAGTGCCACAGAACCGTTCATGAACGATTGCTTGCATCAAATGAGAAGTATAAACAACTGGCGGATAAGAAGCGAAGGAGTGTGAACTTCAGAGAAGGTGATTTGGTTTATGCCGTTTTGATGAAAGATCGTTTTCCTGTTGGAACTTACAACAAGTTGAAAGCTCGAAAAATCGGTCCAGTAGAAATTTTGAAGAAGATCAATGATAATGCGTATCAGTTAAAATTGTCGGATCATATTCACACTGTAGATGTTTTCAACGTCAAATACTTGATTCCGTATCATGGGGATGAGCTTGTTGTGGAAGAGGAAGGTGCAAATTCGAGGACGAATTCTTGTCAACCGGGGGAGGATGATGCAGCGCGTTACAACACTAGGTCGCAAATTTTAGGTCGTGAGCGACCTAACGACTTACGGGCTAGCGAGACAGAGCATGCATTGGAACTAGGGGATGGCGAGCTAAGAGAGAAGGGAGAAGCAACTCGCAAGCGACCTAATGTGATACGACCTAACGAGCAAACCAAGCAAGCCAAGCAAGCCAAGCAAGCCAAACCATTACTGTCATTGCCAGCGACCTACGACCTAGTTAGGTCACGTGAAGAAGATCCAGTTGCTGATGGACTTAAGTCGCATGTAGAAGGTTTTCCCTTATGTCGCTCTGTTGGTAGGTCGCTTGAAGATTTCCAGGAGCCACTTCTTTAGGTCGCTCAAGCGAGCTAACGACCTTATACCGCATATGCTGCTTTGACTTAAGTCGCGTGGAGCTTAGGTCGCGTGTGTTGTAACTATTTCTGTTAGGTCGTATATTTGTAACTCGTGTAATGTGTTGTATCTATATTTTCCTTAAGTCTTGTATTGTATAGGTCGTAGGTCGGCAAGTGGTTAGGTCGGCCGTGTATGTTGTGTTGTAAGTATTAAGTCGTATGTCGTTCATGTTGTATTTGTTAAGTCGCTTACCTATTAGGTCGCATGCCTTTGTGTTGAGTCGCTGTTTGTTTTTAGGTCGCAGGTTTGTTAGGTCGTTCACGACCTAATGTGGGTTGTAACCCTATAAATAGGGATGGTGGTGTCATTTGTAAAGTGAGTTGATTTTGAATAAAACTTTGTTTGTGTGCTTTGTGCCACTTTGAAATTGGAAGTTGAGTGTGAGCTCCTTTCTCCATCTTCGGTATTCGAGTGCGCTCGAATCAACGGATTTGAAGCTGATTCACGGTATCTCATGCGCGAGATCAACGTTCGAAGAATCGTAGATCTTTTAACACGGTATCGTGCGCGATCAACGTGTTGGAGATAGCTAGAATCCGGTATCTTTGAGATCAATGGATTTGGGAATTCGGTACTTTTCAATCCATCGATTTCTACTTTCATTGTTGTATCCATTTCGTGAATATCCGCTACGTCAGTATCCTTTCCCAAACATCCATAAGCCAAAACAAACAATGATTTCCAAATATTATTCAAGTTCATTCTTATTAATTTCTTTTCATATCATTTACTGTTCATCAGTTTCATTTACCCATACAATGATTATTTCATTAATTTACGTTCATTTCTTATAAAAAAAATATATTTCCCATTCACCTATATAATGCAAACTTACATTCATTTACTTACATAAGTTATTTTCATTCAATTATTTAAAATAAACAATGGATTCATTATTAGAGTATTACATACATTTTATTTCAGTTTAATTCACATTTATCATTTACTTTGATTATAATTGGCTTCAAACATCACTTAAGTTTATAGTCATTTACTTATAGTATTCACCATTCATTAATTATAAATACTAGCATTTCAAATTATTAACTTAAGTTTATAACATTCTTATACATCTTAATTCTTCATTTATAACATACTTCCATTGAACACTCTCATTTCCTAAGTTTTACTTGTATAATATCCTATTACATATTTCTATTAACATTTCAACTTTTAATATTTTGGTAAGTTATATATATGTCTTTTAGGATGCAATTGAATGTTACACAAGTTTGTTTTATTCCTTTTATTTAACAGAATGTTCAATAGTTACATCTTCTAAATTTTCATATCTACAAGTTATAGGTCTTCAATTTCTTACATATTTCATTAATCGCTTAGCATTGATTTTCTTATTTTCCGCTTTTAGAAGTTTACAATTATTAAAAGGTTAAGATTTCATTCATTACAATGATTGAAACTACTAATTTACAGAAATTTAAGAACTAAATATCGGGTTCCATTTTCAAATCATTTAAAATAATATATATAATCATATCTTTCATATATCCAAATCATATTTAGAAATTAAACTTAAGATTTAGTCGTCAAAACAAATGTGTAACAAAACTACTACAGGAGTCTTTCCACTTTGAAACTCGAATATGAACATCGATGATGCGTGTACTCATCATCGAAATTTTTTTCCAGCGACAGAGAAGGGAGTACAGAACTTATTTCCTTCCAAAATTCCTTTAAAACATTTCTTTCAAATCATATTGAAATATTTATATAAGAAAATACTTTCAAATGATACTAGCATTATATTCAAAAAAAAATTCTTTCGAAAGAAATTTTCAAAATCCCGGAACTTAAGTTCTCAAATTTCTATTTGTATTCATTTTATTTGTAAATCTTATTTTACAATCAATATTTATAAAATTTCACTACCTAACAAACAACATATTACATCCAACTATATCACCTATAAAATTTATTCTTTTATATACAAACTACAATACTAGGTAAAATTATTTCATTTACCCAGATTTCAAAACAATATTGTGTCGGTCTGCCCTTTTAAGTGTTTAGAAATCCCTATCGATGCCATAGCGTCCTATGTACCGACCAGAATTTATAAATACTAAACAAAAGAAATTAACACAATATAAAACCTTTTATAACACTAATAAATATGCTCTCTCATATACACTCAACGACTCCTTCTAGGGTATTACTACCCTATTTTTAATGAGTTAGACCCCACAAAGCTAAGGTTATCGCTAAACCAAAGCTCTGATACCAAATGTAACGACCCACCTTTTTGGACAGTTTAAATTGACGATAAACCACACACGTTAGACTCAAACTATTAAAAAGGGAGGATCGTTGTGAGGTAAGTAAGAAAAAACAGAGAAAGAAAGAAACAAACACAGAATCTCACAGCGGAATGACAAAATATAATAATCAAATAAACAGTTCATGAAGCTATTTTACAAATAACATTTGATTACACTTTTACAATACAGAATCAGAGTACATACATTAGTAATAAATAGATAATGCAGTGGAACAACATAATGTAGCGGAATAAATAAAAGAAATAATATAGTATACAAATCTTCGTCTTCGTCCTCCTGAGAAACAGTCTTCGATACACTGAAAAGATCAGACTGACCCGAGCGAATTGAAAAGACAAAATACTCGAGTCAGAACTAAAAGATCTTATGTGAGTTCAATCAACAGTAAATAAATATGAGTGTAACGGCGTCAGAGATGTTTACGGGGCTTGACATCTCCTATCCAGTGTCTAATGTGAGTGCAGTAACTTAAGAGATGTACGGGATTACATCTCCTAAGGATCCATTAAACTATCTACATACATAGTACAATACGCTATTATAATAGCGTCTACAATAAAGTAAAGTATTAAAATAGCATTAAGGCGTTACCCATATCCCCCTTAACACATTTTATATAATGTCGTAGTCCATATAGTACTGTAAACTCCACCGTAAACTGGTGGGCTATCAGGGAGCACTCCATAGGTATGACACAAACCAAACTCGTAGAAGGCATGATAAGGCATGTGACAAGGCACGCAAAGCAATGCCAGGGTAGGATTCTACCGCTTGTAGAACCAGACTGGTGGTAACACATAGCAGCTACTATCGCCCATCTCGAAACACACTCCCATAATCAAATCGAGGGGTGGCAACCAAATCAATCCCAAAGTCATAATATGGTATCGAAGAAGCATGTCCGATCGGAGGTGCGAGCTCACTTGGCCCAGGTATAGCTTCTGTTTTAGCCACATCAAGCTGACTCGCGGGAGTCAGGGCTACGTAAATACATCATACAGAACCGTTCGCCAAACCATCCTACTTCATTCTGGAATCTCCACCACATACATAGTTGTTAAAGTGGTTTTCAGTATTGGCAGAGAGTATGACAATATCCGATCCCGGTCTCTTTAACAACCAAACTCTTATTTCACACTAGATGGTTCTTTTACATTTCCAAAACCGATTCATAATTGATATCAAAATATCATATTCAATTCAAACTATACTACTTTTGAAACCATATTCACTTTCGAGATCATATCACATTTGAAATCATATCACTTAAGAAATCACATTTTCTTTTAAAATCATACTTCCCAAAATAGGTTAAACCCTCATTTAAAATTATCATATTTACTCAGAATATGTTATTTCACTAGAAAATATCATTTCAAATCTCAACTTAGGTTATAACATCATTTAACCATGTTCGCTTAAAAAATCAAGACTTAAATATAAACGCTTCCACTTTACACAGTCTAAAATTTAGAAAATAGTTTAGATAGTTTAAAATAAATTTTTAAATAGTTAAAATCCTCTAAAATAGTTTTAAAATAGTTTAAATAGTTTAAAGATAGTTTAAATAGATTTAAAATAGATTAAATAGATTTAAAATAGATTAAAATAGGTTAATTAGTTTAAACTAGGTTAAAATAGATTAAATTGGATTAAATAGATTAAAATAAATTAAAATAGTTTAAATTGATTAAAATAGTTTAAAATTAGTTTAATAGTTTGGAAATTTTAATAATCAGGGTTTAAAATAATATATTTTTAAACAGTTTATATTAAAATAATAAATTTGAAATTAATATCAAATTAAGCCATTTCTTCCATTTCAACACATCTAGACCTTTTCCAGCTTTCAATTCAACTAACTAAAACTGATTTTAAATTCAAATTCTCATTAAAACATTTAATAAATATCGATTTCAAATCTATATTTGAATTATCAATTTAAACCACTTCATATTAAAAAGATTTCAAAGTTATATCGAAACAATTTCAATAACTCAATTTCGACAAATTTCATTTATGCTTCAAAATTTCAACTTTGAAGTTTCAATTTTAATTCTTTAAATAATTCATTAAATCAATTCCAATTTTAAACACTTAAAGCTTGGATTTCAAAAATAATTCAGTTTTTTTACAAATCAAATTTTAATTCACAATATCGTTTAACTGAATTCAAATTTTAATGATTTAAAATCGTTTAATTTAACCAATCCGGTGTTCGTATATAATTGTCTACCCTATGGTCAAGTGATAGGATATTTATCATTTCAACCCGCAATTATTTTATATTTAAGGATATATATCATTTCAACCGACAATCTTGAATTTAATTCAAAATCCATAAAATGGCTCAGGTATATCATTTCAACCCATAACGATTTCCCTAATCTATAGATCGTTCGGGTGTGTAGCATTTCAACCCACAGTGATTTTCCTAGCAATAACTAAGGGAACATGCAGTGTTATAACAATATAAAAATATAATATCCAGTCATCTAATATCAACAATTAAACATCCATCACAATCATCACTCAAACCAACCAATAAACCATAACAAGTGATTGATTATCAATAACGGGTATTTACTGGCAATTTAGCATTTAATATTAAATTAATGGCTATAATATTCAATAAAATCAGATTTAACTGGAATGATAATTTAAAAATTCGAAACATTAACCAATCAATTTCTAATCACATCATAATTTTAGTTTAACTAACATAAGATAATTTAGTAGTTGTGAGTGGGTTAAAACACACACCTTTGATTTCAAATCGATTTGAAATCCAAAATAAAGGCCCAAAATCTAAAAGTCATAGAATTTGTCCATACAAGTTCCAGACTGTCCGAAATTTCGATACGATTGCACCGGATTAAACCGCGTGTGAATCTGAGCTCCTATGCAAATGATACGACGATTAGAAGATTATACGATTAAATTTAAAGCAAATAAAATAATTAAATTAGTAACTCAATACCATGCCACGTTAGCACGTCATACCTCTTCGTTCTTACGCGTACAAAAACCTACCTGTTATCTCGATGTCGCGCACGAAAGCAGGTTGCAGCCGCCACTTCATCAACGACGAACGCTGCCTCTGACACGCCGCGCCCGCTCCTACTCGAGCGCCTTCACCTACGCAACCTCCCATGCCAACCATGACACCCACCTCGCCACTGATCGGCGTCAAAAAGCTCCAACCGCCGCCTATTATTGAAACCCTAGTTTAATTGTTTAGGTTGATCTAAGCACTGATATGACAAACGGAAAGCACAGATGAACTTCGTGCATCCCTCTCCACGCGATGGTATCCTCGATTCGACGATCCGTTGCTGTTGATTAAACCCCAATGAACGGCCAAGAATAAATCACCAATTATTGGCCAAACGGTAAACTAAATCGAAAAACAAATCACTGTAGTAGATTGCGCTCGTCGAGAGCTTTCCAAAGATATATAATATGACATAGTTTTGAAGAGTTTGATTTTCGATTTGAATTTGAAATTGAAATAGGGTTTTGGAATTGACAATAGGTTTCTGCCATTAAAAGAAGGAACAGACGGAAGTTGATGTACATACAGTATAAGAAATAGAAAGACTGCTAGGGTTTTAGAAAAATCTATTTATATGGACAAGGCCCGATAAGAAAGAATGAACGTATCGAATTGATTTGAAACGACAATAACTACCCGTAAAGCCCATTCCACTTCTGAAACGAAAGTAGGTCATCCCATATATCAAAATAGATGTTTTCGATATTTTAAACTCAATGAAACAGGTTTCTAGTCCTAATTCCATTGTATGAAGAAGTTAGCTTTTAAAATCAGCTTATTTCAAATTGATTTCATTAAATTAATTTCTATGCGTTTCAAGCCTGCACGATCAAACGACAAGTCCGATCACTACGAACCTTGAAATCCTACAATAATTCACCGTTATGGATCCGATGAAGTTGGTTTCGTCGAAATTCGAGACAGTAGCCAAAATAGCTATTTTCACGTTAATTAAATAAATTATTTTTAAATTAATTAAATCACTTTTCAATTCAATTTTTATAATTAACAAATTTTATCATTTCTAATTACATAGAAATTAAAAATCTTTTCAAAACCCATTTCCCATGCCAAATTCAATGTTAATTATTTCACTAATTGCAGTGTTTAATTTTAATTGCAATGAACCCATTAATTATAATTTAAATTCTAATAAATTTATTTATTTTGATTTCAATCTTATTATTCAATCAATCATTACTTTATGGACATAGTTAACATTGGTTCACCACTTATTACATCAATATTCTACAGTAATCTTTTTAATTTACATTAACTACAATATTTCAGTAGATTAATTACAAATTGATTTCCAATTTATTTCAACGAATTATATAGTGAATTTATAATTAACCATTGTTACAACTTACCAATTCAACACATTTCAATGTTTTATTGTTAACAAACAACTAATAAATTCACATACTGATTAATTGTTCTATACTAACCAATTTCAATTTATTACTTACAATTTCACCGTTTAATACAACCTTTGGTTTATTTCTTTATTTTCAATTTATAACCAAATTTTATATTTACAATCATTTCAGTTAATTGGAATTGCATTAAATTAGTTATCAAGTGCCTAAAATTAACATTACAAAAATTACATTTTAGTTATTTTCCTCATTTTTAAATCTTAAATTTTTAATTTTCCACAACAATAAATTTCAAAACTTATTTAACTAATAAATTTAATTATCGGAAATTACAGGTCGTTTCATAAACATAGTCTAACTGTATAAAACGAAATAAACTGATTGTGTGACGCCCCACCTCTATACCCACGCTAACCAAGAACACTACGATGTAGTGCTGTCAATTAGCGCGGAGAATAAGGCTGTGGAGGAGCGACCATCCATGTAACTTCTTTGTGCGAGCATCGATACGTCAGATAGAATAGAATGCATATCTTTTAAGGAGGAAATCCGACATACCGATACAAACACAAAGCTATCACACGGTGGCTATATATAATCTTCGGAAACAAACATAGAAATAATCATAACGACAATCAGTCACAGACATCCATATCACAAAGGCGGAAGAAGATATGAATAAATATATATAACACATAAAAGTGTACATCAGAGTAGTGGTCAGAAAGATCCACGATAATACAAAAGAATAGCATCACGTGCTATACAAAAGAATAAGTACACAACATAGAGTCTATATCTCAAAGGTGTACATCCAAAAACTACTAATCTAAGTAGTTAGCCAAAAGTCAGAGTAATCCGGAAGAGAAGTCAAGCAGAAGCACCTGTAACATCTCGGTCTGACCCGAGTATTATTTATAAGAAAATAATAAACGGATCAGTCTAACTATAAATATCAGATGACATGATATAGGATAAGGGGTATGGCATAAACATATAATAACCATGATGGCATACTACTATAAGTATGTAAATGATAATCAACAAGGGATTAATCAATGTCACAAGAATCTTCTCAAAGATCCAAACACATAAAAAGGTAATGACACACGAATTCACCAATACACAAAAACCTGATATCATATCAGTGAAAATCACAAAAGTTGGTGAAGCACTAAATCCAGAAATCAACACACGAAATCCAGAACAAATCCCAGAAATCAACACACGAAATCCAGAAATCACTAAAAGGGGGAAGTCCGACACACGGACGAGAAGTTATCTCATGGAAGCTATCCATTTAAATTTTCCGAACACACGGATGGCCCGAAGGCAAGTCCGACACACGGACGAAGAGACATCGCACATTGCTAGTCTAAACCATAAAATGATCATCATCGATCATAAAGAAGTGTCAATCACACTAAGCTAGTAAATATATGAGTTTAGCTTCATGTCCCATAACCACTTGCTTAACTTAAATATTTACGAACAAACTGTAGATCTTCACTAGGAAATTGTCACAACAGGGTTCAATCGAACAAGTCCAAGAGCTAACCGACGAAGTGAACGCAAGCGTTTCATACCACTCGTTTTACTAAGTCGTTTAAGTCGATTTCTCATTCGAGTGAAGTAAAGGCTTGTATATACTAGTAGATTGAAAATCGGTTTGAGAAAACGAACTTTTGATATTTAAAATAGTGTTGAAATCGCTTTGATGAAAGAGTGTTGATATTTACTATTAGTATTGAAACCTTCATATATCTTTAAAGTGACAAGTCATGAAACGATTGTAGAAACAAATCAATTCACGTTTGAAGACGTGAGTAAAGTCCAATGAAGTCAATCCCAAAACCATCAAAGTAGAAATTCTGATAAATGTTTTTCAGATGAGATTGCCTACGCAGAGTAATACGGGGTGACTTAGTGAAGGCAGGCTGGTCAAGCGACCTAAGGAAAAGTAGGTCATACGACCTAAGGGAAGACTGCCGTGCGACCTAGCAGAAGAACATGTTAAACGACCAAGTACTAACTCGCGAGCGACCTAACGAAGTGCGCGACCTAACAGTGAGGCGCGACCTAAGTGTTCACGACCTAAGAAAATGCGCGACCTAAGATAGGCGAACGACCTAACTGTCTGAAGTGTCGAGCGACCTAAGGGTTAACTCGCGAGCGACCTAACAGAGGTATTCGACCTAAAACTCGCGACCTAAGGAAGGTGCGCGACCTAACTGGTTCGCGACCTAAGGATGGTGCGACCTAACAGGTTCGCGACCTAAGGTCTTGCGACCTAACTGGTCCGCGACCTAAGGTCTTGCGACCTAAGGAGGGTGCGCGACCTAAGGTCAACACGACCTAACGACCTAAGGATGAGCGACCTAACTCCGAGCGAGCTAAAAATGGCCAGAACGACCTAAGTGCTAACTCGCGAACGACCTAAGTCCTTAACTCGCGAGCGACCTAACACTTAACTCGTGAGCGACCTAACTTTGCCTGGGGATTATAGGTCGGCAACGACCTAAGACTTAAGGTTTAACTCGCGAACGACTTAGCATTTTGCCTGGAGATTACAGGTCGGCAACGACCTAAGAAGTTAACTCGTGGACGACCTAGGGATGGCCAGAAACGACTTAAGCCCAGAAAAATCACCAAAACGCTGAAAATTGCAGTTTTTCGCCAATCCAATCCAAACCAAATGCAAATGTTGATGCAAATGCAATAGGGGATCATTCCCAACAGTCCAAGATAGATATAGGCAAGATGTGAGATCAAAAATCTCACCTTTTCCACGAAATTGATGAAGATGAAGATTGAAAGCAAGGGGAAGCAATCCAAAGCTTGAATCCACAATCTTCTACTTGAATTTGATGTTGAATCTCGGATTTGCAATAGAATTTGAGTTGGGAGTTTTAATTTCTCTTTCCCTCCACCATTTTTGAAGAAGCTTGAAGTATTTGATGAAGTGATGAAGAGAAGAGGGGGTTGGGCTGAGTTAAGAAGGTGCAGTCCAAACCAAAGTCTCAAGCGGGAAAAGTGACGAAAATTTCACTATCTCCAAACATATCGAAGTTTACACTCAAAAAGATCGCAAACGTCATTTTGAACTCAATGGGGGTGGTCTCGAGTCCTAATTTGACCGTATGCAAAAAGTAGCTTTTCGGACTAACATCCGACTAACGATAAAATATTTAAATATAAAATCGATAGATATGCGGGTTGTTACAGATTGGTTTTAGTATTTATAGACTATGATGCATGTAAAAATCTGCCTTCCGAAAGAGACATCCATATTTTCACCATAATAGATCTTCCGAAAGAGATATGCCTACCCAAAGCTAAAAATGTATATATTCTCAAATCGATTAAAAATGAGTTATCTTCTCTCGGGGATCTATCGGTATGAAATCTAAACACCCTAAGATAATACAACTCTAAGTGTTAATTACTGCCACTCTAGTAATCACAAGAATTTAGCTACTGTCCCATACCAGATTGTAAATTTAGGTATTTATTAAAACTAGTAATTTTCACTCAAACTCAATTTAATAAATTATAGTAATAAATGAAAGAATTGTACGAAAAGTCTCATACCAATCCAACAATTCAGTTGTTTATTAAAATTCTTTGTTTTATAGATTATCATGAAATTCACTAAAATCACAAGTGAAAACATAAATTTCTCGAAAGCAATGATTTTAAAAGTTATAATAAAATTTTATCATACAAAAAATGACTTCTTATTTACTTTATCTTTAGTTTACTTTTAAACTCATCACTTTAAAATAATCCAGTAACCCATATATAAAAATAAAAGTATTACAAAGTTTTAAGTCTAAAAATTAAAATTCCTTTATTAGGTCTTTGAGTCAAAACAATATTTTCATAGTTAATAATTATTTCAAATCTATATAAACCTATATATATATACACACATACATGCAATATTACTTCACAACAAAGAGCAACAAAAAAATCATGTGCATTCAATCGCAGTTTTGACCCAATAAACTTCAGAATTTCTAAAAACATAAAACATGAAAGTTGTTCTTTAAAGTCTTAGCTTTCCACAATTTTTTTTGGATAAGTTGAGTTTATGATTAAAAAGTTATTGTCATTTTACTCTCGGTATAAACTAAGAAATTTCATATGGCTATACTGTAACATCGGTTTCAAACTCAATTTAAACCTTTTTAAAAGCAGTATTTCGAGAAATGATCAAAACAAAAGTTCTTCCTTATGGAATTGTCTTTCTACTGCAATAAGATTCATTGAAAATGGATTTATCAATTAAAATATATGATCAAAGCAAGTTTCAGATTTTTGTTACCTAATTCTATCTTTCATCCTCAGGACAGCGAAGGTAAAATGCATTTTCGACCATCTAAACATCCAAATATGGCAAACTCTAAACGATCAAAGTTGTAGGATAAAGTTTAGGATTTCTAGAACATCAAGAATTATCGAATTATGATCAATAACGAAAAAGATATGGGAAAATCAATTTCAGATTTAAAACTCATAAATTTATACTAAAGACAGAATTGTGATTGTACTTTCAATTCTATTTCAGGTAAGTAAATGGCAAAATATTGCAAAGCAACCAAAAGTGAAATTGTTTCTCCCTAAATATAGTTTCTAACCTAAAATGATTGACCACAAACGGGTTTGAAACGTGCAAGTTATCGCTGTTTTACTTCATTATATTTTCCTAATTCAATTTCAGCAACCATATCATGTTTTCAAAAGAGCATTCATTTCAATTTTCACATAACCATGGACCTTTCAGCAAATAGTGTTTCATAACAGTAATATATTGATTCAATTTAATATCTAAATTACTAGTTGAATCAATCAAAACGATCATGCAAGCAATTTCAAAGATTGGGGTGAGGATTACTCACCAAAATCTCTACCATTGAACACGAAATCACCTCCATGCCCTAGTTTTCACATTCGTCGCTGTCTCAACCAGCCACCACGGTCTCCACCATGTCGCTGCCCTGTCCCCATATGCAGTTATGCCGGGCTATGCCTTAGGGTAGAACCAAATTCGCATAGCCTAGATTTAGTAATTTGGGAAGGGGATTTAGGGATTTGATTTTCTAATTTGAGATGAAGAGAAAAGAGAATGGAGCAATATTTATTTATTGGAAATAAAAATAGAGAAGAGGAAGTAAACGTATTTGTTTACTTAAGTAATAGAATTGGGTTAAGGGTACTAATGGGCTTGAGTTAAACTTAAGGCCCAAATGTTTTAAATAAGAGAATCCTTTTCTTAGCTCAACCAATAGATTTAATTAGCTTAACTACTAAAATCAACTAAGCTAGGTTAAGTTAAATTTTCACAAACCAATTTAGTTATAAATTTATAAACCCAAATATTTATTTAGATAATATTTCGATTAAATCTAAATATACAATTTTAAATCATTTATTCAAACTAAATTGAATTTCATAATCCAATTATAGAAATTCCAGATTTTAAATTTATCAACGCAAATTAATCGTAATTAATTAGGTCATTAATAACAGGTTTGTTACAATACTCTAGTTGAGCCGAGCATTATAAGAGAATAATACTCGGATCAATCTGGTAAACCAGCGTGAGAAACTCAAATCACATAGAATTTAATATATCTTAAAACCTTTCAAAATAAGAGTATATCATAAGACCACACCGTCAATAAACACGGACGGGTTTTTTCTTACGATAACCAAACCATTCTATTATAAAATACAATGATGATATAATAATGTCTAAGGTGTGTAATATAAATTATCACATAGCTACGATGTATGTGAGTGTACACCATTATAATAATAGGTATACAATCACGACTGTTAAGGCACGTTCGCTAATTATGTAGGATTTCCATGCAGATCTCTTCGGGAAAGCCAAGTCCGAACTACTGCACAAGGATCAGAGATATCCTTCAAAAGCATCGTACATCTCTGGTGAATGTACCATACGAAAACCATAGCTATTCTTACTAAGACCTGATGCATCGTTTCTACATGCATATCCCAATAAGTACCTCTAGAAATGGAGTCACATGCACCCTATGGGTTTGCCAATCCTACTGGTTATGTCTCCTATCTCTCTGCTTTTTGCCATATCGATGATGAGGCTACGCCCGACATTCCAGCCCACGAGTCACCACCCAAACAGATCTTCCACACGAGCTCCAACTCTAACAGATCACCGCACCACACATGGATTCACATATCTCAAATAGATCTCTGAACCGCATATGGATTCCTTAACAGATCCCGGAATCACACATGGATTCCTATACCTCAACAAGTCTTGGAATCACTCATGGATTCCCACATCCTGAATAGATCACAAACAACTACAAGTGTTCGAGCATCTCTAACATATTTCGAATCTCCATATAAATTCCAACATCACGAATCAATCATGGACCAACCACGAAGCCATCACAAACCAATCACGAAGCCATCACGAAGCTTTTCCAAAGCGTAGAACATGTATATGGCTTTGGAGTGGTCACGGTTTGAAGTCATCTCATATAAGTACACTTCCCCGCTTACTGGGTGCTCCAAAACCAATCGATCGATTTCCCGGGAATTCAACCACGGTCTGTGGGAAATAAACAGACAATACATAAGATCGAAGATCACCTCCTAACTGTTTAAGTAGATGGATTTCCTTATTATTTGTCCTAGAAGAGCAGAACGAGTCTATACGTACAGTATAGCATCACGGAAGATAACTGTACCATATAATCCTTGTGTTTCTTCTAGATATTTCTAGAGTATATTCTGGCCAAGAATTGATAGGCGGTTATTTAACTATCAAATAAACAAATAATCCAATACAATGAGAATAATCACATACGGGAAAACCAAGTCCCGTATATTGTCCATAAGCAGTAATAGACAAAGCACAATTGAAACAAACAAGCACAATCAAGTCATTTAAACGGCTTCTAATCCCTTTTTTTAATTAATCTTCCTTTATTAATTAAAATCCTCTTTTATTAGTAAAACTCATTTTTACTTAATAAACTCTTTATATATGAAACTCCATTTGTTAATTAAACTCTACTATTTAATTAAAACATCACTATTCATTTTCAATAGATTTCAACACTTTCCAAAAGTATTCATATACTTATTCCAATCGTATAAGTATATTCCCTAATCAATTCAAAAGGACTTAAGACAAATGTTACTCAAGCATCGTCACTACAAACCCAAAATCATTTCACTTATGATTATCTTTAAAACATTCTTTTTAAAGATCCATTTACATTCACGAGTATAATCAAAACGGGTTAAAGGCGAATGTTGCTAACACATTGCCACAACAAACCCAAAACCAAATCATACTTGTTATCCATTTTAAAATCTGATTACTAAAGATATAAGTAATTTCCCAAACTCATTTAAAATATTTTAACACTTTAAAATATTATCTAATGGGTTAAAAACAAATGTTACTAAAACATTGTTTACGACAAACCCCAAAACACTTCACTATACTATTATCTTTAAAATTCCATTTTAAAGATTCAATTACTTTTCAAAAGTATAGTTAAATGGGTTAAAACGGATGTTGCATAAACATCAATAATATAAACCGAAAATCCACTTTAATACTTGCCATTGACTTTAAATTATCCATTTAAAGTTTCGTTGAGTTGTTCTGTAATTGTTCCAAACAACCATAAGTACATAACCACTTGATGCCCCAGTAGTCATGAGTAAATGATCATCCTAGTCATGAATAAATAATCATCCATCATATGGAGAGCGTTATGAACACTAGTCTCAATAGATGTATCGATATCCTTTCCTCGAATCAAGTAACAACCCATAAATTAATCGCTTTGTATTTGAATATTTAAATCATTTTTAAATATTAAAATAATAGGTTTTAGTAACCAAATAAACATAATTTAAACATTAATTTATGATATTGAAATCATTTTCAATTTTTTTTACCAAAATAATTAGTTTAAACAAAAATAGAAAATGTGACCGAAAAACGTTTTCCGAAAATTCGACTTTTCGGCATCAAAAAAGTCATCAAAAACGTTGTGCATATTTTGTATCACTCATATACACATGCACACACATGCACATATGTCATGTGATAAGATAATCATTGCATTAATTTTAATAATTAAGCTTAGTTTAAATATAAAACTTGATTTGACATAAAATGCACAAAATATATATTAAATAACCTTAGGAAATTAATTAAATGACCTAACCATATGCTAATTTTGTACAAGGCATGATGTAGGTGGACCTAAGGGGGGCGCATGTGTGCCTATGATGGTAGAGAGGCATGGCTTCCATGTGGCATGATAACATTTAATGTTTAAGTTAATTAATTTAATACTCCACTTCTTTGCCTATAAATTCCAACCATCTCCACACATTTTCCACTTTACATATTCATTTCTATCTTCATTTCTTAGCTCTTCATATACATGAACACTTCCATGGCTTCTAAAATTATTTCCAATATCAAAAACTAGAGAATACATAAATAAAATTCAGGCTAAACTCCTTACTTCACTTCCAAAAACCATTCTCTACCAAATAAGACCCATATCCCCCACATATCCACCACGGCTGAGCCCCATTTGTTCTAGGCCAAGCCCAAAATCTCCACCAAGATCTATTAAATCGAGCTATTTACATAGTAGAGATTAGATCTTATCGCATTCGTGAAGTTAGTGCAAGTTCGGTTGAGTTAGTAAGCGTTTTGGTGAGTAAAGCTTCCACCTTCGAACCAAATGTTTTCAAACTATATTTGTGTTAATGTTATAGCTATTGAATGATTGTTGTATTGGTGAAATAAGGGTTTAGTCGTTGGATTGGTTTGTTGCTTTGAAATTTTTTCGCTTAGGAAAGTTCGTAAGCGAATCATAAGTTATATGGAAATCTAGTAGTTAACTAATTCCATTGTAAATAAATGTTTGTTACATGTTGAATCATTTTTACTACCATGTATGTATGTTCATCCTCTTGCTTTGTGATGGTTGGTCGTATTGAAATTGTCGTATACTTAAATTCCGAACTGCACGTATTGTGATAGTCGCTATATTGACACTTTCGGAAAATCATCTTTTACGAAACCGTTTGGTTTCATTATCGTGCTTGGAATTATTTTACAGGTTAAGCAAGTTTTCGATTAATGATGTTTTCAAAAAATAATTAATTATTTTAATAATGATTATTTAATTTAATTAATTTTTTAATCAATAAAGATTAAAGTTTACCAATTAACTTACTGTTACCCGGCTACTTGGCCCGGCTACAAAACGACAGTTGCAGAAGTTATAGTTAGCACTAGACAAGATTCTGGCCAAGAAGAGACTGGAGATATAAGGGTTTGGTGCAATTGATATGGTTCGGCATGAATGCACGGCTCGGTGAATGCAAGTTGCTTGCTTTGGGCCAACGTACCTTGTTCTTGGGTTTGCGCAGGGAGTCCAGCCTATCTTCGTCTATAAATAGAGGGGCAGTGACACAGTTGAAGGGACCCTTTTGGGGAGAACTCCAGAGAGACTCTGCCATTTTTTATACTCTCCTCTTTTAATTCAAACTGGTATTCCAATGATTGATTTACGAATTGTATCTGTATTCAAGTGATTGAGAAAGTAATAAAGATTTCATTCAAAGTGGACGTAGGCAATTACGCCGAACCACTATAAATCCGGTGTTCTCATTTTTGTTGTTCTTTTGGCATTCAATTACATTATTTCTCTATTTTAATTTACTCTCTTCATTAATCTCTCTACATAACTCTACTCAAGGGTGCTAGTGACCAATTCTAGTGCTAACACTTACTAACGATGTATTTAAAATTAACTAATCACTTGGTTAATGATGTTTTTAAACTAATTAATCGTTTTATCTAATGATGTCTAGGGGTTAATTAATCTTTTAATAATAATGGATTAAAGTTAAATAATCAATTTACTAATGATGTTTTTAAAATTAATTAATCTTTTTAATTAATGACTTTTAAAAGTTAATAAATCTGTTTAACCTTAATTAATCTTTACTTAAATAAAATTTTAAATTAATTAATCACTTTTAAATAATGATATTTAATTAATTAATTATTTAATTAAATTAGTTATATTCAAATATTTTTAGTTAATTTAATTAATGATATTTTAAAGGTGATTTATGCTTTTTAATTAAAGGTTATTGATGTTAATTAATTAACTTAGTTGACAAAGTTTTAAAGTTAATCAATCAATGTACTAAGGATGTTTTAAATTGTCAAAAACTTTTTATGGAGATATTTCAAAGTTAGTAAACTCTTTTGACAAAGTGTTTTAAACCTAATACTTTTAATGTGAAGCCAAGTAAGAATTCGGGTTTTTAAAAGAAAAGTTTGAATTGTTTATGGAAATGAATTAATTTTCATAAAGCGATTCACTTGTATAGAAACAATTTATTTGTATAATTAGCACTAAACATCGAAGAAGTAGACATGTCGCTATTTCGAAAATTAAGAATATTCGTGGAACATTTGTATAATTAGCACTAAACATCTCATTTAGATTGGATTCGGTAGCGCTTTTAGATGTGAAATATTCGGATTCTCGGTAACGATTGGCGTGGTCCGGCTTGGAGGTTTTTGAAAAGTGTCATAGAGTAAATGAGCTTCTCAGAAGTATATTACTAGATGTATACTTCAAGGGGGTGCACCCTCCTAGTCATTTGATTGATATTTTTCTTTTCTTATTTGATTTGAACCTTCGAATTTATCTCCTTATTTTCATCGGGAAGAGTCAACCACTCTTCATGGTGTTATATTATGTATCCATTCTTTATATTTGGATGTTGATTTATGTGGGAGTAAACCCGTTCCTTGTTCAGCGGCGTGGTCTCACATGTTTGTATTTAATTTTAAGCCTATTGTTTTAAATTTTACTCATACTAGACATATCCTCTGACCCGAGTTGTTTGTTTCCCTAAACTCTCGGGTACTCATTTTATTTGAGTAGTCCGAGAGTAGCAGGTTTTTGTTGAGCTCTTTAGAAGACGACTTCAGAGTAGGGAGCTTTCATCTTCTTAGTTATCTACTCCGCTGTATTATCTAGTTTGTGTAATTATACTTTGTTTCAGCATTTGTAAAGGCAGGATGTTATAATTGCCTAAGTTGATTTGTACTACTTTTGCGTAACTCTGATAATTCCCCATTAATGAGCAACCTGATGTACTATTTACTATTATGTTTTATTTTGCAGTTTCTTCGTGTGGTTTTTTGTTTTATTTTACCTCATGACGATTCATCTTTCCGATGCTTAGGCAACGGCACATGAACACTAAGGATGTGTTAAGTGTCGTTCCTAGGGGTCAGAAAGCTGGGTCGTCACGGTTGGTATCAGAGCTTCATTTGAGTGCACAGCTTAGCCTGTTTGGGGTAAAACTCATTAGAGATAGGGCAAGTAAAGCCCTAGAATGAGTAAATCTTGAGAGAGCATTTCCTTTCCTCCCCTAAAAGTCTGGTTTGAGATCCTTTGTTTGTAGTTTCCCTTTTATCATCTTTGACCCTATATTTGTATTCTAATAATACCTATCACTTATCCACGTTATTGAAAATGAGTACAAGAGGAGGAAGAGGGAGGGGATCTAGAACCAGCACGGCTATAAATGGCAGAGCTTCTAGAAATGAGCCAATTGTAGAGCCGGTAGTAAAAGCAGTGATGCAAGTTCAGCCGCCTCAAAACTTTGCGACCTTGTGCAAGAATTACACTACTTTAGGTAGTAAGTCTTTCTATGGAACTGAAGATATTTTGGGAGTTCAGACATGACTCCGCTCTTGTGAAAGGATATTCTAGGATCTTCAGTTAGGAGATGCTAGAAAGAGATTGTTGGTATCGCATTAGCTTCAGAAAGCAGCAATGGATTGGTGGGATTTAGTCACCATGAATACACCCGAATAAGATTTTCCATGGGCATAGTTTAAAGAGGTTTTTGAAGCTCAGTTTATCCTAGAGGCAGGAAGGACTCGGTTGTTCAGAAGTTTTATGGATTTGAAACCAGGTGAGATGACAATGACGTAGTATGTGCATAGGTTCAATGCGTTGTCCCACTTTGGACCAGGATTAATTGATATGCCAATAAAAAAGAATGAAATGTTCGTGAAAGGAATGCAACTAGAATTTCATCAGGAAATGACCAATCATCTCAAAGGTATCTTTACCAATCTGATTAGTATGGTTTTGAGATTTGAAACTCTTGATATTAAGCAAGGAGTTCAGAAAGGACAGTAGTTAATGCTCAACCTTTATCAATGATACCAGTTGCTAGTTAGCCATTTTCCAAGCGCAAAGGGAACAAGAAGTGGTCGGGAAAGAAGCCTTGACGTGGAGCTCCAACTCAGAATAAGCAATTAGAATTGACCAAGATCCTTTGTTACAAGTGCAACAAAATGGGCCACTTTGCAAATCAGTGCCCGGACCCAGCTAGTGGACCCCTCTGCTACAATTGCATAAACATGGACATATGAAAAATGAGTGTCCATTTTCGATGACGGGGGCTTAGGGAAAAGGTTTTACTATTAAGGAAATACCATCTACTTCTATGCACCCGAAAGGAAAGCAGGTGTTGCAAGGTACATTATCCATTTCTGATATTCCTGTTGGAGTGTTATTTGATACCTGTGCATCCCATTGTTTCATTTTAGTAGATTTTGTTGGTAAGTTTAAACTCAAATCCATTCTTTTAAAAAATCTCCTTATGTATCCAACCCAATTAGGGACCTTACCAATCTTGACACTATATGTTTGAATGTGCCTATTTCTTATGAAGATCGGTCTTTCTTTTCTGACTTGTTTGTTCTTAGATTCATGGGTTTTAGGGTAGTATTGGGTATGGATTGGTTGTCTAAATTTAGAGTGGTCATAAATTGTAATAAAAGGATTGTCAAAATTAGCGATGCTTGAAATGTTAGTATGGATATTTATTGTGGGGAGTCTAATAAATTGATGAGCAGTTTCCTTTATTCCCTTGAAGTACCCAAAGGGGAGATAAATAATATACCAATTGTTCGGGACTTCAAGGGTATTTTTGAAAAAGTGCAAGTTTACCTCCTCACCAAGAAGTAGTGTTCTGCATTGATTTGATTCGAGGAACCAGACCGATTGTTCAACCTCCTCGAAGGTTGGCTCTGAAGGAAAAGAGAGAGTTAGAGAAGTAGATGTTTGATTTATTGTAGAAGGTTTGATTAAACATAGAATATCTAGTTGGGGATCGCTAGTAGTTTTCGTTACCAAGGAAGATGGTTTTCTTTGATTATGTGTGGATTATTGAGAATTAAATAAGAAGACTACCAAGAATAAGTATCCTTTACCTAGGATTGACGTCATTTTTGACCAGCTCCACGGAGCTCGAATATTCTCTCAGTTGGATCTTGCCACTGGTTTTCACCAATTAAGGGTAGTAGAGGAGGGTGTACCCTTAATAGCTTTTCGAACCCCTGATAGTTTTTGCAAGTGGTTAGTCACGCCGTTTGGATTGATCAACGCACCCACTTATTTCATGGATTTGATGAAAAGAGTGTTTTGGGATTTTCTTAACAAGTTTGTCCTAATCTTTATTGATGACATTCTCATTTATTCAAAAACGGAGGAAGAGCACAAGTACCATCTTCAAGTTGTTCTAAGTACTTTAAGTAGTCATGTTTTAAAGCAAAAAATTTTCAGTGTCATTTCTGGAAATCCAAAGTTTGATTTCTAGGGCACGTAGTTTCGGGAGAAGGCATATCAGTGGACCCAGCTAAAGTAGTTGTGGTTCATGATTGGAAGAAACCTAAAAATGCAACTGAGGTCAGAAATTTGTTGGGATTGGCTAGAGTTTCTCCCATCTTATGACCTAGAGATTCTTTATAACCCAGGGAAAGCAAACACCGTTGCAAATGCATTGAGTAGGAATGTGGCGACGATTGCAAATTTGGAAGTTAAGCCAAAACTAATGGAGAGAATTGCATATTTCCAAGTAGAAGATCCTATTCTAGCTCGGCTTAAGAGGAGTGTTGAAGAGGGAATTCTTTCTAGTTTTTAGGTTGACTCCCGAGGCATTTTAAGAATGAATGGTCAGATTTGTGTGCCAGATGTTAATGGAAATAGACAGTATGTGCTGAGATAGTGCCATTGATCAAGGTTATCTATCCACCTAAGAGCTACCGAAATGTTTTAGAATATGAAGAAGACCTTTTGGTGGAAAGAAATGAAGAGAGATATTTCGATCTTCGTGAGCCAATGTGCGAATTGTCAACTGGTCAAGAGTGACTAGTAGAAGACTGCTGGGTTGCTCCAACCATTTGAGATACCGAATTGGAAGTGGGAGCAAGTACCTATGGACTTTATCGATGGGTTGCCTAGAATAAGAAGAGGTAATGAAGGCATTTGGGTAATTATATATCGATTAACAAAGGGAACCCACTTTATTCCGGTGAAGTCAACAAGAATTGTAGCTTCTTGGCAAGGGTTTATTGAGGGAGATCATTCGACTACATGGAATTCCTATAAGTATAGTTAGTGATCAAGATCCCATCTTTACCTGTCGATTTTGGGGGGCACTACAAGCCGCTTTAGGGACAGAGTTGAATTTGAGCATGGCTTATCACCCGTAGACAGATGGACAAACCGAAAGGGTGAACCGAATTTTGGAGGATCTCTTGAGGGCATGTATTTTGGATTTTGGAGGTTCTTGGGAAGATCATCTACATTTGGTAGAGTTCTCTTATAACAACAGTTACCAAGCCGGTATTGGCATAGCGCCCTACTAGGCTTTTTATGGACAGCCATGTAAATTACCTTCATGTTGGGTAGAGACTGAAGACCATTTAATTCTTGGGCTAAAGGTGATTCGAGAAGTATCAGAGAAAGTGGCTATGGTCAAGAAAAGGATGAAAGAAGCCCATGATCGAGAAAAGTTATGTCGATCAATGGAGAAGGGACTTAGAGTTTGCGGTCGGGGATTCGGTATTTGTGTAAGTTTCCCTATTTAAAGGAGTTCTAAGATTCAAAAGAACAAGAAAGCTAGCACCCAGATTCATTGGTCCATTTAGAATCCTTGAGAGAATTGGATCATTGGCCTATAGAGTAGAATTGGCTGAAAGATTGTTAGAAGTTCATAATGTCTTTCATCTATCTCATCTGAGAAAGCATGTCCATGATCCATCTTTGATTGCCGAGACGTCTGTTCAGGAAGACTTGGAAATAGAACCGAATTTGATGGTAGTCTGACACCATGTTCATATTGTAGATCGGGATGAAAGGAGATTGAGGAACAAGGTGGTGAAGCTAGTAAAGATTCAGTGCAGTGATGATCCCCGCGATTGTACATGGGAGACTGGGGATCATATTAAGGAAACTTACCCTGATGTAATGTATGTTCTTGTATCGCATAGTTGCTTTGCATTGTTATATGAATTTCTAGGTATAATACATACCTTTTGGATTGTCTTTTGTGTATTAATTTCGGGGACGAAATTCTCCTCAAGGGAGGAGAGTGTAATGACTCGTAAATTAATCGCTTTGTATTTGCATATTTAAATCATTTTTAAATATTTAATAATGGATTTTAATAACCAAATAAACATATTCCAAACATTAATTTATGATATTAAAATCATTTTCAAATTTTGCTTACCAAAATAATTAGTTCAAATAAAAATAGAAAATGTGACCAAAAAATATTTTCGAAAATTCGACTTTTCGGCATCGAAAAAGTCATCAAAAACGTTATGCACATTTTGTATCACTCATATACACATGCACATATGTCATGTGATAAGATAATCAATGTGTTAAAGTTAATAATCAAGCTCAGTTTAAATATAAAACTTGATTTGACATAAAATGCACAAAATATATTAAATAACCTTAGGAAATTAATTAAGTAACGTAACCATAACCTAAATTAGTACAAGGCATGGTGTAGGTGGACTTAAGGGGGTTTGCGTGTGTGCCTATGATGTTGGAGAGGCATGGTTTCCATGTTGCTGATAACATTTATATTATTTAAACGTTTAAGTTAATTAATTTAATACTCCACTTCTTTTCCTATAAATACTTACCATCTCCATACATTTTCCACTTTACATATTCATTTCTATCTTCATTTCTTAGCTCTTCATATACATGAACACTTCCATGGCTTCTAAAATTATTTCCAATATCAAAAACTAGAGAATACACTAATAAAAATCAAGCTAGACTCCTTACTTCACTTCCAAAGACTATTCTCTATCAAACAAGGCCCATATCCCCCACATATCCACCATGGCCGAGCCTTATTTGGTCTAGGCCGAGCCCAAAATCTCCACCAAGATCCACTAAATTGAGCCATTTGCATAGTAGAGCATAGATCTTGTCGTATTCGTGAAGTTGGTGCAAGTTCGGTTAAGTTAGTAAGCGTTTTGGTGAGTAAAGCTTCCACCTTCGAACCAAATGTTTTCAAACTATATTTGTGTTAATGTTATAGCTATTGAATGATTGTTGTATTGGTGAAATAAGGGTTTGGTCGTTGGATTGGTTTGTTGCTTTGAAAATTTGTCGCTTTGGAAAGTTCGTAAGCGAATCATAAGTTATATGGAAATCTAGTAGTTAACTAATTCCGTTGTAAATAAATGTTTATTACATGTTGAATCATTATAAACTTCCATGTATGTATGTTCATCCCCTTTCTTTGTGATAGTTGGTTGTATTGAAATTGTTATATACTTGAATTTCGAACTACCCGTATAGCAATAGTCGATGTATCAGCACTTTTGGAAAATCACATTTTATCGAAACCGTTTGGTTTCATTATCGTACTTGGAATTATTTTACAAGTTAAGCAAGTTTTTGATTAATGATGTTTTCAAAAATAATTATTTATTTTAATAATGATTATTTAATTTAATTAATTATTTAATTAATAAGGATTAAAGTTAACTAATTAACTTATTAACGATGTGTTTAAAATTAACTACTCACTAGGTTAATGATGTTTTGAAATTAATTAACCATTTTATCTAATGATGTTTAAGGTTAATTAATCTTTTAATAATCATGTATTAAAGTTAAATAATCAATTTACTAATGGTGTTTTTAAAATTAATTGATATTTTTAATTAATGACTTTTAAAAGTTAATAAATCTGTTTAACCTTAATTAATCTTTACTTAAATAAAATTTTAGATTAATTAATCACTTTTAAATAATGATATTTAATTAACTAATTAATTATTTAATTAAATTAATTATATTTAAATATTATTAATTAATTTAATTAATGATATTTTAAAGGTGATTTACCCTTGTTAATTAAAGGTTATTGAAGCTAAGTAATTAACTTAGCTAACGAAGTTTTAAAGTTAATCAATCAATGTAATAAGGATGTTTTAAATTATTAAAACCTTTTTATGAAGATATTTCAAAGTTAGTAAACCCTTTTAACATAATGTTTTAAAACTAATACTTGTAATGTGAAGCCAATTACAAATTCGGGCTTTTAAAAGAAAAGTTTCAATTGTAGAAATGTATTAATTTTCGTAAAGCGATTCACTTGTATGGAAACAATTTATTTGTATAATTAGCACTAAACATCGAAGAAGTAGACTTGTCGCTATTTAGAAAGTTAAGAATATTCGTGGAACATGACTTTGAGGTAAAGCTACATTGACTTGTCCGGTATTATTGTTAACCAAGAAATAGTACAAGTTTGAATTCAATGAGTGGTGGTAAGTATACAAAACTTAATTTCCCTATACGATCGTTCTATATCCTCAATAATTGGTTTCTCAGCTATCGGTTACTTCAGCTTCTTTATTTCGTCATTCTAAGGCGATTTGTTGCTCCGTTGAGCTTTGATATCCTTTGTCGGAAATGACTAAAACCAAAGCACGAGAGGGGGCCAAGCTATATGGGTTGCTCCCATTAAGATACTTTCACATCTCATTTAGATTGGATTCAGTTGCGCTATTAGATGTGAAATATTCGGATTCTCGGTAACGATTGGTGTGGTCTGGCTTGGAGGTTTTCGAAAAGTGTCACAGAGTAAATGAGCTTCTTAGAAGTATATTACTAGATGTATACTTCAAGGGGGTGCACCCTCCTAGTCATTTGTTTGAGATTTTGCTTTTCTTATTTGATTTGAACCTTTGAATTTATCTCCTTATTTTCATTGGGAAGAGTCAACCACTCTTCATGGTGTTTTATTATGTATCCATTCTTTATGTTTGGATGTTGATTTATGTGGGAGTAAACCCGTTTCGTGTTCAGCGGCGTGGTCTCACATGTTTGTATTTAATTTTACACCTATTGTTTAAAATTTTACTCATACTAGACATATCTTCTGACCCGAGTTGTTTGTTTTCCCTAAACTTTCAGGTACTCATTTTATTTGAGTAGTCCGAGAGTAGTAGGTTTTTTAGCTCTTTTGAAGATGGCGTCCAAGTAGGAGGCTTTCATCTTTTTAGTTATTTATTCCGCTGTATTATCTAGTTTGTATAAGTGTAGTTTGTTTCAGCATTTGTAAAGGCAGGATGTTATAACTGCCTAAGATGATTTGTAGTACTTTTGTGTAACTCTGATAACTCCCTATTAAAGAGTAGATATACTATTTACTATTATGTTTCATTGGTAGTTTCGTTGTGAGGTTTTCTATTCTGTTCTTTATTTTACCACACGATGATTCATCTTTTCGGTGCTTAGGCCATGGCACATAAACACAAGGATGTGTTAAGTGTCATATTTAGGGGTCAGAAAGGTGGGTCGTCATAATACATCTTGACCAGGAACATTTAAGCAGTAAGTATATATATTTGTGTGCGTGTGTCGGTTCAATACTCATGGCTACAAACATGTTCGTAATTGCAATTAATAAAAACTTCTCCTAAGGAATTTCTACTAATATATGTTTAATGTATTTAATTCATTATTTATATTTTCTATAGAAAAAATATACACTAGAAAAAGACACCGGATGCACACATCATTTTGAACAAGATTCTTTTATAAGGGTCAACTTACAAAATAAATTACGTAATTCCTCCTAGGGCATACTCTTAACTGTATCACTTTGTACATTGGTTGGGAGAATTCAAAATAAATTCTAGATCTATCTCTATACCATCTATAAAGAATGCCTCTCTCAAATCATTCATTGAAATTTTTTTGGACAACTAAGCTTTCACTGATTATAATATTTGCACATCGTTACCAATCGATAATAAATCATCGATGTATAAAACTAAAAATGTAGGAACATCATTTTTTTCTTTCCTATATATGAGTGCTTTCTCTTTGTTTTGATTTAAACCAAACTATTTGATTACCTTGTTGAAACATTTATTCCGACGCCTTGATGCTTGCTTAAGACAATAAATTGATCTTAAAATTCTACATGCTATGTCGTCGCTTCCACCTGACAATATAACACTTTGGCTATGATATATAAATAGTTTTTTCTAGACCACCATTTAGAAACATTGTTTTAATGTCCATCGGACATATTTCGTACCCATAATAAGCCGAAACAGCAAGTGGAATCTGAATTGATTTAAGTATGTCAACAGGAGAAAATGTTTCTTTATAATCAACACCTTAAATTTGACGAAAACTTTCGCCATCAACACAGTTTTATAAGTCTTGACTTTTTGATTTGCACTTATTTTTTTCTTACAGATCCATTTGCAACTGATGGAGTTTACCCCTTCTGGTACACTTTCCAAAGTCCAAACTTTTTCCTTGTACATAGAATCCATTTTGGATCTCATCATATCAAGCCACAATGCAGGGTTGTTACTCTCCAATATTTTCATAAAGTCCAAACATGTGAGGCGATCGTCGTCATGGACGATGCGATATTCTTTTTTCCCATCAATGAGAAACCTATAGTGTCTCTCTAGCATTTGAAATTCCTTGTT
The DNA here is from genome assembly GCA_030737815.1 of Allium fistulosum. Taxonomy (NCBI): domain Eukaryota; kingdom Viridiplantae; phylum Streptophyta; class Magnoliopsida; order Asparagales; family Amaryllidaceae; genus Allium; species Allium fistulosum. Next base: position 162,099,656 of record CM060905.1, read on the forward strand.
AAACATTATAATAGGTTGCATTTTTTCTGTGGTTGTTGAATTACTATCTAAATATTCAATTTATGTAGCATTTTTTTGGATTGCATCCGAGTATACCATATTGCCACTAATTTTTGTAATAGAAACTCCTTTTCCAAAAAGGTGTATCAAAACAAACACATTGTTCCTCAATGCGAGAAATATGCATCTATGAGAATAACTGGGATACCAGATACCCAATAAACATGCATAAAACTGATCTTACCTCAAATTAACTGCGTTATGTACTTAATGTAAGACAAAAAACCCCATATCTCAAGTAATTAAGGTGGGTTTTCTTGAAATTTCATAACTCGGATTGGGTCTTTGGTACATATTTAGATGGTACTGAATTCATCATATATCTCGTGGTTTCGAGCGTGTTGTTGGAATGATTGCATTGGGCAGCGGATAATTGGTCCAAATTTCAAAAAAATCTCTATTTCATTTAAAGCATTACATGTAATGGTGTGTTAATGCAAATAAATTGGTTCATTAAATCACATTTAGTGCATTAAAAGGTATTTTGAAGGTTGCATTAGGTGTGTTAATGTAAATAAATTGGTGCATTAATCATATTTGATGTACTAAGATGGATTGATAGGTTACAGATTGAGTTGTGTTATTTTAATATTCTAATATTTCTTGAAATATATTTACATCCTTTTGATCTTAATATATATAAGTACATATCCCTAGATTTATGTGTAGATGTGTACATGTATACGTGAGCATATTTGTTGGTAAGTGTACATTTATGAATTAACTTGTGTAACAAGAAATTATATACACATCAACATAAAATATACCTAAATATATACAAATATATTTATTAGGATATATGACTATATATATATAATATATTACTAGAACATGCCCTGTATGAAAATATAAATTATATACACACATGTACATATTAGTTATATAATACAAAATGATCTTAATATCTTGATATATCTTTATGCTTTTTTTCCTTGTGTATATGTTTATTAATTACATGCATTTTTTTGAAAAGTTTAATTATATATATATATATATTAAATCCGCACTTATATTTCAAAAAAATTCATCATAGAGCTAGGATTACATAACAAATAATATAATTTTCCCTAGAGCATATTATTAACTTTCTCGCTCTCCCACTTGCACTTGGAAGAATTATGGTACTTTATTCCCATTCTTTCACTCGATTATCTCTTAGAACGTACTGAGAAAGAGCCTTAGCGAGTGGATCTGCGCTACTATTATTTATTATATTATTTATCGATTATACCTCACCATCATTGATAAACTATTCTATGATGTGGTAATTACAGAGAACATTTCTCAACCTTTTATTGGCCTATTAGTTCCAACTACAGTCTATATTGCATCATAGTCGTCACAATATGTCAATGGGCTCTCAATGATGGGAACTAATCCTAGCTTTTTTATAATTTTATGCATATATACTACTTTCAATGTGGCACTATTTAAGGAGATGTACTTAGCCTTTATAGTTGAATCGATCACAACCTCTTATCTAAAACCTTTTAAACCTAAAGCCCATCTGAGTAAACATGAAGACTGACTTACTATTTTAATGTAAGTTATGAAGTTCAAGTTTGAATACTCTTTCATAAGAAGCTCGTTGTTTCCACAAACATTCTTTAGTATTTCATAAATACTAAAGAATGCTTTTAACTACCATACAGTGATATTAACTTGGATTTGATATTCGCTTACTGCACCAAATGCATAAGTGGATTTTGGTCTAGTACATAATATAACATATATGAAGGTTCCTATTGCTAATTCATAAGGAATTTATCTCACATGCTCCATATTAAAAATTTCAACATTGGTCAATGTACATCCATTAAGAGAATCCCATTATCCTATTATACTAAGTACAAGGATTTCTCTTTCAATGAGAATTGAGAAACAAATCTTTAACCGATTTTAACATAGGCACGTCATTACCGGTCAGTAGCATGTTGTTTACTTATAGTATTAGAAATGTCATTGGATCTTCTATTATCTTTCTTACGAACACACGCTCCTATGCATTTTGATCGAAACCATACCATCTCATTTTTCTATTAAAATAATAGCTCAACTACCAGATGCTTGTCTAAGATCATATTTCAAAAGGTTCGTAAGGTTTGTTACCGATCCCACTAAATTCAATATATTTTTTCTGTGGTGTGCAAACAATCTACTTCAAATCATTATTTAGAAGTTCCATTTAACATCAATACACCAAAACTACTAGTCATATTATGCGATAATTTGTGAAGAATTCGAATGGTATTAAGCATGCCACCTGGCAAAAATGGTTCACTAATTTTAACATTTGAAATCAATAATGTCCTTTTCCACCAACTCTACTTTATAAACTTCCAACTGCATTGACATTTTTCTCGAAGAATCACTTGTAGATAATGGACCATTTACTTTCAGACTCTATCTTCAAACTCAAATTTTGTTATTGTACTTGGAATCCTTTTAGATTTAAAGTATCACACCACGGGTCAGTTTATACTCTACATGGCTTGTCGGCATCTAATGAGATTGTGTGTTAATTAATCTGTATTATTTTGGATTTTAATTTTTATTATTTTAATTTCAATCAATTAATATGTATTAATTAAATATAATGTATGTATAAGTATGAATGTAACACCCCCATAAAATTAACGTTGATAAATTAATAATTAATAAGGTTCCAAAAATGGAATCTGAGCGAATGCCAAAATTTGGCTAAGTAACTTGTATTATTGTGTTCGAGGCGATTTTATGCGCAACTTTCATATTTGGAGTTTCGTGATCAGAGTTCAAACGAAGAACTTATGGGCGTTTAAAGTTTGCGGAATGAAAATAATTAGAAAACAAATATAGTAATAAATAATAATAAAATTCGAGACCCCACCGGTAGACCCCCACTATGGGTAGGTTGACTGCTTGTGGTCGACCACTTATAGAGGTGCGGTCGACCGGTTAGAATGTAGCGGCTAGGGTTTGAACCTTGGCCAATGACCCGGATTTAATAATTTTACTCTAACAGATACAATTGATACGAGCGCTTATAAATACAGGCCTAACCCTCACTTCTCTTCTCATATTTTTTTATCAAGACCAGCAAAGTTCTATCATTTTTTCTTCTCCATTATTTCTTCATCCATAAAATAATTTGTATTTATACAAATTGGGGAAGAGCAAAAAATCAAAGGAAGGAAGAGAAGAAGCGAATCAGCGTTGTGCAATAAAAAGGTAAATTTCAATATTATAAATCTATATTCCCCCTAACCCTAAATCACTTAGATATGTAATTCTAATAGTATGTATATACCCTGTTATACATATTTCTTTGGACTAAAAAGGAGATAAAGCCGAATCAAAGGATCACATTCAGATTTGGAAGATTTGGAAAGCTTCAAAAGGAGAGTGGGAAATTGTGTAATTTATTTATAACATTGGAATTTATTTTGTTGGATTTTATTTAATTATTATGCCTAAATAAAGATCTAAAGAGTTGTAGGCTCTAATTAAATGCACAAAAACATTACCTACATATTCTGGAAATTAGATAGGAATATTATTTACAACCAGATCTAGAAGTTAGTCCCTAAGTTATTAAAAGTTGAATGCCGATAAGATGTAAAATTTATTCCAGATCTATAATTAGGTTGTAAAGATGTTAGTATAATATAGATTTGCCCTAATTTTGTTGGAATGTGAATTTCCATGTTTTAATTTGTTAGAAGTATTATCCGCGTAATCTCCATAAATTATCTAATTTCTTAAATACATAAAAAGTGCAGTGTTCGAACTAACAAGGAATATATGCAAAAAGGAAAAGATATGTGTAAAGTATGGATATTCTTTCAGTAGTTTACACCGTCTATTTCAATAAAAAGAAAATAAAAAATTCCTTGTAATTTCAAATGAAGCAAATCTCTTATTTTAGGTTAATTTATGGAAAGTTATAACGGGAACCTTTGTAAAAGAATAATTCTAATGGATTAAATATGGAAAGGAATATTCTAGTTAGGGACTAATAACTAGAAATATAAAAATAAATATATAAATACATATAACCGTGCTAAACATTTAAAAGTACAAAAATAATTAATACAATAAAATACACATCAATATCCATATTAGACATAATTAGAACGTTAGAATAAATCACATAACAAATAATAGGAATAGAAAATATATATGGAAAAGATTGTAACACCATAATTAATAATGAAATAAATGTGTAATAAATAGGAAATTATAAGAATTTAATAAAGGATATAAATGGATTAACGAGACTGATTAAAAAGATTAATAGGGTAATTATGGAGAGATAAGGGAGGTATAATAGGTAAAATTTTAGAAATTCTCCAGTTAGAATAATAATCATTTATTACGGATAAATTAACATTTACAGAATTAGCAGATAAACACGTTAGGTAGTAATTAAATATTATAAGGCAGTATAATTCTCATTATGGTAGATAATACAACCTTAATTATACAAACGAAGATAAGTAGGCTTAGCCCAATACTTAAACTTAGGATGAATAATTTGATTTAGTAGGTTGGGATGCAAGGTCAGTAGAGTTACATAATAGAAGTCTGTCCTTCACTCAGAGACTACCAACTGTTATGTACACTTACTATTAATGTGGGACATCTCCATCCATAGGACCCACGAGAAAGGGATATACGTTGCGGATAGGTAACGAAAAATATACCGAGGATTTGCCTCGTATTTGAAGTATAAAATGGCCCAGTACCATTTAGGAAATGGGGTATGCCTCATATCTAATAAGAAGTAGTAAGTAACTAAAAGAGGCATTTTCCTTGACTTGCTTAGGTTAGTCTAAACAGTATGTCAGTTGGGGAGGGTCGGCGGGCTATGTCAGTTGTTTATATTGATATTTTGTAGTAGGTTTGACATATAGGCTTTGACGTCCAACGATCCCAAGCGAGCGGTAGCAAAGACTCAGGTTATGTTCTGACAAATTTTGCTTTCTACTAGTGTAGAATCCATATGGGAGACGCACATACCTTAAGATAGATGGCTAGGTGAAAAACTAGTTTAATGGAGGTGGGCTGGTTAACCCTAAGATGTGTCTTTGAGTTGAGGTAGTAATACGGTAATTAAATTATATATTATAAAGCCATATATAGGAGTCATCGATCTCTGTAGCTAAAACCGATAGATTATCATTGACGATACGAAGGGTTCACTTCATATTTAAGAAGTATTAAGTGGTCGTGGTTTTTTGTAGTGAAATGTTAGAATGTATATATGTACATAGGCATATATGTATGTATAGTATACCTTTTAGAAGGTTAGGATAGATATATCGTACTCACATATAAAATTAAACATATTAGCTATAAATAATAGACATAACATTTAAATGGAAACCAATTGATAAATTTGTGTTATGGATAAAGCATGCAATTTTCCAGTCACTAGAACGATGTTATAACCCTCTCCTCATTATAACCATATGATAGATTTAAAGGGACATTGCATTGGAGCAAGACGGGAACGGTTAATAGAGAAGTCTTCTTATTCATGCTTGGTACTGACAAGGCAATTGGATGTCCAAGGAATACCGTTAGCTCCGAGGTAGTATCCTTAGCAAGTATTTATGTTATATTATATTTTCCATTCCTCTGTGAGTTTAGATTGGTTGATCTTCGATATAATTATGTTTATTGTAGGTTACCAAAACCAACGATTCGTACCCTGATGGACTTCGATTTTTTTGAAATTCAGGCCGATTAAGGTGCGTGTTGTTGCATTTGGTATCACAGCCTAGGTTAATCGATCATAAAAATTAGGATATTCTAAGAGAACATATTTGTATTTTTCAACCTATAAATATATATATTATACATCAAACTCTATAAATTCTGACTATATAATAGTCACGATCATATTTTGAAAGGATGAGCGAGGTGATTATGAGCTGGAAAAGTTTTATAGAGTTAAAAATTACGCACCCTACCTCGATTACCCCGCGGGGCATTGGTTGTACATAAGATGTTAACTAAGAAGAGCATGAGTATGACATATGGAAAATCCCAGAGGCTGGATAATGTTTGGCTTCTTTGAGACAAGGCTGCTATGTGATTGTGGATTTTGATGGATTGGCGATTGAAGATACACATTTTATCCAAAAAAGTGGAAAACAAGAATCTATATGTCAAAAATATTCGTAGGCAAGTTCTAGCAAGAAAATGTTCATCAATCACCTCAAGATGACAAAATGGATTTTTATCGAAGAGGAGTAGAAGAAGTAAAGTCCATTTCTAAGTCTAACCCCATGTAAGAGAATTTGATAAAATATTGTGAAAATGCCTTGAAATGTTTGGATGGGTTTTTAAGATGGAATTTTCCAAAGGGTATATTTGGAAACTATTATTTTGAAAAGTAGGAAAGTTTAGAATCTCTTAAAGATATATATATATATAGCAATATAAAAGTTTGTTCTTAGTTTAAAAGGTTTTTGGTGAAAAAGAGTTTTTCATTTTGGAAACAAATAGGGGAAAAAATAGCGTCCGTTTAGCTCGATGATTTTTTATCTTTATAAAAAATGAAAGTTTTTAAAATTCACTATTTAAGGGGTAGATAAAATAGAAATGGCACTTATTTTAGTTGGGGTATGTAGTTAGGAAGTGTAGAAATGCCTACCAGCAAAATATGAGGAATATTCCCATACAAAAAATAATAACTGGAATATTTTCAAGTTTTTGAAGTTAATGATGGACGAAGCAGTTAAGTTAGGAGTACTGCGAAATAAAAGAGAAAAAAGGTTTGAGGAGCTAGACAGTAAGCTAGGGCACCATCATATGGAGAACATGAATTTTTCAGGATAGTTCGGATCGTGTCAGATTGAAGAAGGCGACGCAAAACGATTATTATTATTATTATTAATTAACCTGGCCCAAATAAGGTCCACATTCAACCTGCACGTGAAATTTGGCAATCGATCAATCATTAGCGGTCGACCGGTAGCAGTCGTCCGGTAACCTTAGAAGAGGTCGTTCGGTTAACGGGTAAAATGTGCAACTCGAACCTCAAACATGGCATATAGCCACATCTAGGTTTGCCGCCCCCTCATTTCTATAGTTCTCCTTCTCCTCCAACTCCCAAATCTCCTTACCTTTTTCCAATAAACAATGTCGTTGCCTCCCCATCCCCCATAGCAAGTGACATCACCGCCCCCTCCTCCGCCTACAGCACCACCGTAGCCGCCATGCTTTCCCTAAGTGCCAATTGTGTGTGTCAGATCTAGCTCCTCCACCTCTCCAAATCTAAACCCAACTTCCTCTCCTTGACCCCACACAGTTTATGGAACCACCTCGAACAACCGGCACTTCCTCATGCCATCTCGGTCTCACTACTCAAGAGATCGCTTGGCTCGACCGAAGCGACCATAAAATCTCCACTTACATTGCCTTAGCAAATTTCACCTTTCTTTAGGGATGGCCAATAAAATTTGGAGATTTTGCCGCCTTTGGACTTGAGAAATTATTCATAGCAACAAGATTAGAACCGATCCTCCACCATGACACTTTTGAGCGGGAATTCTACCCGCGTTGCATGCGGCTACTTGATACCCATTTGGAGTACAATTTTGATGAGGATATCTGTAATCTCAGGATGTAAGTGAAGGGAGTCGAGATCGATATGTCCAACAATGATTTCAGTGAGATTTTGGGGATAGCCACAGAGGAAGCGGACTTGGAAGATTTTGAGATAACTGACGAAGAGAATCTGCATTGGATCTTTTCTGGAGATGTCGGTGTCTGGAGGTCAAACAATTTGTGGCTTACAGTCTGCCTCGTCGTTCGCATCATTCAGTAGAGCATAATTCCAAAGACAGGGAGCTTCGATCAAATTTATCTGTTTATGTAGAAGGCCAGCTGTGCCATCATGAGTAGTGTAGCTATCAGTTGGGCTTCTGCTATCATGAACTACTATGTGACTCGTGGAGTTGGGACTCCATGGAGCTACATTCCATATTGCCACCTCGTTACTTGTGTATTTAGGCGATATGAAGTGGACCTCCATGAAGAGCCGGTCAAGAAGAAGGTCCCTACCTTATTCGATGGAGCCTCCCTCAAGAAGATGGGGATCCCTGAGCTCCTAGCTAAAATAGCGGCACCAGCAGTAGAATAGAAGCCGCAACAAAAGGTAGAGCAAGGATAGGGTATTGGAGGATACCAGAGCCCCAAACTAGTCATTATCCGACAGGTCCAGGCCGAACTCCAGGAGATTTAAGCCTAGTAGCAGCGCCAGAGCCACGAGATTGATGTATAGCACCATGCTACGCCCATTCCGGGGTCGCGGTAATGGCTCGAGCTCCCGCAAGGGATCGGGACCATCCTATAGTATGTAGTTAGTATTTTAGGTCTAGTAATGTTATTGTTGTCATTTTCTTTCCAGCATTTGTTCTTCTTTAGGTTGTTTGGGTTGTAACCATTAGCTATCTCTTTGAATAAAAGATGCGTACGATATATTATGAGACGTGATCCTATTTATATATGTTTCTGGATATGCAGACCGCTCTTATTTGTGTATTTGAAAGAAACGGTATGGAAATCTCATAAAGACAGGTACTAACGGCAAACACAATGTAAGACTGGAAGTTTATAAAATAATAAGTTTTAGCAAGAGAAGGACAAACTAAGGTTGTTGCGAAATCACGGGTCATTATTCATGTTCCTTAAAAGCTAAAATTTATAAATAGTTTATCATGTCATCTTTTTAAATAAAAGAATGTATTTTAAGGTCTAGGATTTATTGCGAAATGTTAGGATCAGACATATGCATTAACTCGTAACTGAATTCCAATTACGCTGAAATATGGCTTGAGTTATTAAAAACGGAATATGTGAATGTACTAAAATTTTTCGTTCAGTTGAAGAAAAAAATTGAGCATTGAAATAATTTTTGGAAGTTTTTGTCCAAATTCTTAAAAAGAAATGGTGTTTAAATGTTTTTGGAAGTTGACTTTTCAAACTATGTGCAAATTTGATTGAAAAGGTGGGAAATTTTTTTATAGGAATTTTTTATTTTCAAAACCACATACTAGGCATAGGGAAGAGCGATGGGTTAGTAGATATGATTTTATTGGTGCATTAAGGCCGACATTAGGATAAGCACAGACGATAACTAGCGGCGCATTAACAATTTATAGGAATTTTAGGTTAATTTATGAAAAGTTATAACGTGAACCTTTTTAGAAGGATAATTCTAATGGATTAGGAAAGGAATATTCTAGTTAGGGATTAATAACTAGAAATATAAACATAAATATTTAAATATGTATAACCGTAGTAAACATTTAAAAATAAAAACATAATTAATATAACGTAATACACGTCAATATTCGCATTAGACATAATTAGAACGATGGACTAAATCGCGTAATAAATAGTAGGAATAGGAAATGTAGATGGAAAAGATTATAACTTCAAAATTAACAAGGAATAAATTTGCAATAAATGGGGAGTTGCAAGAATTTAATAAATGATATATATAAAATAGGGATTAATAGGACTGATTAAAAAGATTAATAGGTTAATTATTGAGAGATAAGGGAGATATAATAGGTACAATTAGAAGGAATAAATAAATGTCTTTAGAAATTGTCCAGTTAGAATAATAATCATTTATTACAAACAAATTGACATTTATAGAAATAGCAAATAAACATGTTAGGTAGTAATTAAATATTATAAGGCAGTTTAATCATCATTGTGTTAGATTATATAGCCTTAATTATATTAACGAAGATTAGTGGGATTAGCCTAATATTTAAACTTAGGATGAATAATTTGATTTAGTAGGTTGGGATGCGAGGTCGTAAGAGTTACACAATAAAAGTTTACCCTTCACTCAGAGGCTGCCAGTAGTTGTGTACACTTATTACTGATGTGGGACATCTCCAACTATAGGACCAGTGGGAAAGGAATATACACTTTGGATAGGTGATGTAACAACCCGCATATTTTACGATTGTATATTTAAATGTTTTATTTAAATATAGCATCGTTAGTCGGATTTAAGTCCGAAATGTCACTTTTTGCAAACAGCCGAATTAGGACTCGAGACCACTTCCATTGAGTTTAAAATGGCATTTGCGACCTTTTTGAGTATAAACATCGATATATTTGGAGTTGAGTTAAATTTTGATATTTTCATTTAGGGCTTTGGGTTTGGGTTTCAGCCCAATAACCTAACACCCAACCCATCTAATACCCTAACTCCCACTCCACTCCTCTTCATTCCTTCATAACATTTCCTAACACTCAAGCTAAAGTAAAAATGGGGGAAGAGAAAGGAAATTAGAATTCCAAGCCCTAGATTGATTAGGAAATACAAATTCTAGCTCCAACATCAAAGAGAAGCTTAGGCAAGCATCCTCTTCTTCTTCTCCATCTCAATCTCTCTCCAATTTCAGAAATTTCCTATAACCTAACTTAGGAAATATCGCTTATGATCTTAGATTGGAGCTTCTAGAGTTGAAATTGAAGAGTAGTTGATCTTTTCTTTGCTTTAGAGCTTCTCGTTTGTTGTTTTTGGGTTAAAAGGTGAGTTTTTGAACTCACATCTATGTCTATATTTTTGATAGTTGTTTAGTAGTAATTCCTAACATCTATTCCTTGTACATTTGCTTTTGAATTGAATTGGTTTTATGAATATTCCAATATTTGGCGTTTTGAAGTCAAATCTTTAAAAATCCTATCTTTGATGTTTGAACACGATGTTGGGGTGTATCGAAGAGCCTATAAGGCTGGGTTGTCGCTTGGTATAAATCCCTAGTCTCCGATGCTCGTCCAATCGCTCCCGATTAGGATTTTTGCCCCTTTTGGGGGCTAGACTGATAATACTGCAACTGGCAGTTCAGTCGACTAAAACTGGGGACAGAACGTTCCTGTCCCTGTGTCAGTCGACTGACCTTCTGGTTCAGTCGACTGAATTTGGGAGATGTGCTTTTTGCCTATTATAGGCAGTTTTGTGTGGGATTTTCGGTTTTTAATCGATTTTTGATGATTCGAATTGTTGTTATAATTTATCGACTTTGATGACTTCTTTTTCGGGATTTTTGGGAATATCCATTTTGATGGATTCGGTATAGATTTTTATGGTTTTAATTCACGTCGTCGAATGTGGATTTTGGTGATTTATTGTTTCTACAATCATTTCTGTGATTTTTCACTTTAAAATATAAAGGTTTTCCATACTAGTAGTAAATATTCAATCTCTTTCACAAAGATGATTTCAACTCTATTTTTAATACAAAGCTCGTTTATAAAACCGTTTTCCAACCTATTAGTATATACAAACCTTTACCTCATTCGTATGAGAAATCTAAGTAAACGGCTTAGTAAAACAAGTGGTATGAAACGCTTGCGTTTACTTCGTCGGTTAATTTTTGGACTTGTTCGATTGAAAATCTTGTGACAATTTTCGAGTGGAAATCTACAATTTGTTTGTAAATATTTAAGTTAAGCCAGTGGTTATGGGACATGAAGCTAAACTCATCTATTTACTAGCTTAGTATAATCGACACTTCTTATTGATCAATGGTGATCATTTTGTGATTTAGACTAGCGATGTGCGATGTCTATTTGTTTGTGTGGGGACTAAAAACCCCGTTTGTGGAACTTCGGTTCAATTTTGTTAGGTAGCGACCCATGGTCTTCGGGCTGTTTTTGGAGCTTCAGCTCAAAATTGATGGTTAGCGACCATGGAATAGCGTTCCGTTTGTGACACACGTGTTGGTGAGTTTTCATGCTCCCGTTTGTGATAGGCCTCCCCCTTTGTGATTTCTGGATTTCTGGTGGTTGATTTCTAGAATTTGTGTTTCACCAATTTTCTTGGATTACATTGATAAGCTTTATCAATATTTGTGTTTTGGTGAATAATTTAAAGAATATGACATTCTTTTGGTGTTTGAGAATATTTGAGATATTGTATGATTTTTGTTGTTATCTGATGTATACTTGTCATAGTATGGCAGTATTGTTATCATACGTTGTTTGTGATATCTCTTATCCTATCTCATTTTATCTGATATTTATAGCTAGACTGATCCGTTCATTATTTTTTTCTTAAATAATACTCGGGTCAGACCGAGGTATTTCAGGTGCTCCTGCTTGACTTCTTATCTGGGTCCGTCACCTGACTTTTGGCTAACTACTTTAGCATAGTAGTTTTTGTTAGTATGCATTTGAGATAGAGACTCCTTGTTGTTTACTTATTCTTTTGTCTAGCACTTGTATCTATTCTTTTGTGATGTAGTGGATCTAGTTTGACCACTATTTTTATGTACACTTTTATGTGTTATATTCATACCTGTTTCCGCCTTTGTGATATGAATATCTATGACTGATTTGTGTTATATTTATTTCTATATTTGTTTCCGAAGGCCTCATAGCCACTGTGTGGTAGCTTTGAGTTTGTATTTGATATGTCGGATTTCCTCTTGAAATGAAATGTATGTTATATTATCTGACATATCGGTACTCACACAAAGTAATTACATAGATGGTCGCCCCTCAACAGCCTTATTCTTCATGCTAGTGGACGGCATTACCCCATCGTGTCCTTGGCTAGCGTGAGTATAGAGGTGGGGCGTCACAGCTTGGTATCAAAGCCAAACTTCGGAACAATGTAGAATAATCTTGCAAGGATCATTGTCCTAAGTCTTTCTTAGGAATCGTGCCATAGGATTTAATTCGAGTCTTCGTACCGTTCTATCCTATTTCTTTTATGCCTTGTTTTATCAATCAAGTTTGTTTGATGTTAATTTTGTGAATAACCTTTTTCCTTTTCTTTCTTTCTTAAAGAAGAGAAATGGTTAGACCAGGCCGTCCCAGCGCCGGTCAATCTAGTGCTACTCCTCAGGACGGAGTATTCATGTCTGCTCAGCAACTTCTAGATCTTGGGAAAAATGCTCAGCTATCGAACCCATTCCAGAGCCTACTCATCCTAAATCTGGGTTTGCACGCTTGTGCAGTGATTACACCAACTTGGGTGGAAGGCCTTTCAAGAGATCCGAAAGTGTTATAGAAGTCCAAGCTTGGCTTAGAACATGCGATCGCATCTTTTCCCGCATGAATCTCATTGATCTACATCGAGTCCAAGTGGCTTCTAGCATGCTCCAAGAGAGAGCATTAGATTGGTCTGAGCTTTTGATTTCTAAAATTATTGAAGCGGATCTTACTTGGGAGCAATTCCGGGAAAGGTTTGAGTTAAAGTTTGTGCCAGAAGCTGAAAAAGTAACTTTTAGCTCGACGTTTTATTGACCTTGTTCAAGGTGAATCTTCTATGACGGATTACGTCGCATCTTTCGAATCTCTATCTAAATATGGGGTCGAGTATATTAATACCCCATTGAAGAAAAATCAGAGATTTGTCTATGGGTTGAATAAGAACCTCAAAAAGTCATTACTTCTGAAATTAGAAGTTTCTTTCGATCAGCTTGTTGATATCGCTCTTTGACTCGAAGAGGCCGATAAAGAAAGTGATGTTGAAGTCAAACAAAACATCAATAAGAAGAGGCCTTTTAAGTTCAAGCCTTATCCCAACAAGAAAGGGAAGCAAGCAACTTTGGTAGCAAAGACTCCTACATCTAGTCGTGGAGAATGTTACAATTGTGGTTCTAAGGACCATTATGCAAACAAGTGTCTGAAGCCCCTTAGTTGCCGCTATTGCAAGAGTTCGGGTCATACTATATCTTTGTGTCCCAAACTTCAAAGCAAGAAAGAGGGAAAGCTAAATGTGGTGCAAGCCTTTAGTAACACTTCTCTTGGTCAATGTATTTCTCATTCTATCCTAGATGGCATTATTATATTTCATGATCTTCCTATTCGAGTTCTTTTTGATATGGGTGCATCTCACTCTTTTATATCAAAAGAACTTGTTGATGCTTTGTCTTTGAATGTTATTGGCTTGATGACTTCATTGAGGATTGCGAATCCGGTTGGTGGATCTGCAACACTCAGTTTACTTTGTAAAGATGTCGAGATTATTTTATGTGATTACTCTTTCCATGCCGATTTGCATGTTATGCGTTACTTAGGCTTCAGAATGATTTTGGGAATGGATTGGCTCAGCCGTTATGAAGCCCATATCTTATGTCCTGAGCGGACTATATATCTTCGACATCCTCAATCTATTAAGCAGATTTCTCTTGTTCTGAAAGATTCAGATTCCAATTCGGAAGCATCCTTGTATTCTCTAAATCCTCATGATGACGATAATGATGATGAGGAAAATGTTATTTCTCTCATTCACATTGTTCGTGAATTTCCCAACATATTTGAGCCCATTTTAGGATTACCACCTAAGCAAGCAATTGAGTTCAGAATTAATCTAATCCTTGGAGCTCTACCTATTACTCGTCCTCCTTATCGTATGTCCAATAAGGAAAATGAGGAGATGCAGAATCAATTATCCGAATTGGAAGGAAAATAGTTTATTCGTTCTAGTTCCTCTCCATGGGGAGCTTCGGCTATTTTTGTGAAGAAATCTGATGGTACACTTAGGCTTTGCATTGATTACCGCAAGCTTAATGATCTCACCATCAAGAATAAATATCCCTTACCTCGGATTGATGATCTATTCGATCAACTTTGTGGTGCTAGAGTCTTTTCACAGTTAGACTCAGCAATCGGTTTTCATCAGCTTCGCATTGCAGAGGATAATATTCCTTTGACATCGTTCCGTACTCGTTATGAATCTTATGAATGGCTTGTTATGCCATTTGGTTTGACGAATGCTCCAGCTTATTTCGTTGACCTTATGAATCGAGTTTCAAAGACTTCCTCGATCGATTTGTTCTCATCTTTATAGATGATATTCTTATTTATTCTAAAACCGAGGAAGAGCATGAAAAACATCTTCGGATTATGTTGAAAACTCTTAGGAGCAACCAATTGAAAGCCAAATTTTCTAAATGCCACATTTGGCAATCTCGTGTGAAATTCTTGGGGCATATTATTTCTGAATCCGGAATTTCTGTGGATCCTTCAAAGATTAAAGCGGTTCAAAATTGGAAGAGACCGGAGAGTGTGACGTAAATTCGTAGCTTTCTAGGATTGGTAGGTTATTACCGTCGTTTCATAAAAGACTTTTCTAAAATTTCCGTACCTCTTACTAGTTTGACAAAGAAGGGAGTTAAATACATTTGGTCAGACAAATGTGAAGCTGCTTTTCAGAAACTAAAAGAACTCCTTTTCGATGCTCCTATTCTTGTGATTCCCGAAGGGAACCAAGATTTTATTGTTTATACCGATGCTAGTTGTGTTGGTTTGGGAGCCGTTCTCATGCAAAGGGAACGTGTTATTGTTTATGCTTCTAGGCAATTAAAGCCTGCCGAGACTAGATATGCCACTCATGATTTAGAGCTCGCGGCTATTGTTTTCGCCCTTAGAATTTGACGTCATTATCTTTTGGGAAAGAAATTTGTTCTCTACACCGATCATAAATCTTTGAAGTATTTATTCTCTCAAAAGGAACTCAACTTGCGTCAACAACGTTGGCTCGAATTCCTTGCCTCTTATGATTTTGATATTCTTTATACTCCCGGAAAGGGTAATCGTGTTGCCGATGCCCTTAGCCGAATGCAACAAGCGGTTGTTTCCATGATGATATCCGAATGGAATGATCTCGTGACTTTATCCACTTGTGAGATTCGAGATCGTGAATCCAATTCATGTTCATCTCTTGTTTTGTGTAGCCTTGAGGCTCATCCTTCTCTTTTAGACCGCATTCTTGAAGCTCAAAATTATGATCCCGAATTGGTTCTTTTTAGCCAATGTTGTAGGGATAAAATTGATATTGAAGGTTTGAAAGACTTTGATATTGATGCTCGTGGCGGTATTCGAAAATTATGTAGACTTATTGTACCAAATATTATTGATCTTCGTAAAGACATTTTAGAAGATTCTCATCGTTCTAAATTTACCATTCATCCCGGTAGTTGTAAAATGTACGCGGACATGAAGCAACTTTATTATTGGGATGGAATGAAATCTGATATTGCTAACTTTATTAAGTGTTGCATGACTTGCCAACTCGTGAAGGCCGAGCATCAAAGGCCCGGTGGGTTATTGCAACCTTTGGACATTCCAATATGGAAGTGGGATCAAATTTCCATGGACTTTATTGACGGTCTTCCCCGTTCTCGTTCAGGTCATGATAGCCTATAGGTGATAGTAGATAGACTTACAAAATCCGCCCATTTTCTCCCCGTTCGGTCCAATCGGACCGTACCTATTTTGGCTAAACTCTATGTCAAGGAAATTGTTAAATTACATGGAGTTCCTACTTCTATTGTTAGCGATCGTGATCCATTGTTTACTAGTGGATTTTGGAAAGGTCTTCAAAAAGCTTTGGGAACGAAGCTTAATTTTAGCACCGCTTATCATCCTCAGTCCGATGGACAATCCGAGCGCGTGAATCAAACTCTTGAAGATCTCTTCGTGCATGTGTTCTTGACTTTGGTGGAAGTTGGGAGGATCATATTTCTCTTGTTGAGTTTTCCTATAATAATAGCTTCCAATCTAGTATTGGTATGGCACCTTTCGAGGCACTATACGGAAGGCCATGCCGATCTCCTCCGTGTTGGCTTGAAGCCGGTGAGAAGCTGGTTTTAGGTCCAGATTTTATTCGTGATGCCACAGAAAATATTGACCTTATTCGTCATAGGATGAAAGAAGCTCAAAGTAGACAAAAATCCTATGCCGATAATCGAAGAAGGAGATTAGAATTTTATGTGGGAGATTTGGTGTTCATTCGTGTTTCACCTATGAAGGGTGTTGTGCGTTTCAATCGATCGGGAAAATTAGCACCTCGATATATTGGCCCATTTCCCATCACCGAACGCATTGGTTCCATGGATTATCGCCTTTTATTATCAGCTCAATTTTCTGCTATTCATGACGTATTCCACGTCTCTCAACTACGAAAATGCCTTCGAAATTCCGATTCTATTCTTGAGCCCGGTGTTATTGAAGAAATTGAAGTTTCGCCTAATTTGACCTATGAGCAACATCCTATTCGTATCATTGCTACAGAGGTTAAACGCCTTCGAAATAAAGATGTTCCTCTTATGAAAGTTCATTGGTCCACAAATCCTAAGGATTGCTCTTGGGAATCCAGAGAATTCATCGAGCGAACACATCCGGACTTACTCTCTCGTGCTCCTTAAGGTGAACTTCTCATTTTAAAATTTCTTCTTTTGTGTTGTTATGCCTTTGTATGTTGTTACTTTTTATTTCTTTTTCTTAAGTATTACGAGGACGTAATTTCTTTAAGGAGGGGAGTCTGTAACAACCCCCATATTTTACGATTGTATATTTAAATGTTTTATTTAAATATAGCATCGTTAGTCAGATTTAAGTCCGAAATGTCACTTTTTGCAAACAGTCGAATTAGGACTCGAGACCAATTCCATTGAGTCTAAAATGGCGTTTGCGACCTTTTTGAGTATAAACATCGATATATTTGGAGTTGAGTGAAATTTTGATATTTTCATTTAGGGCTTTGGGTTTGGGTTTCAGCCCAATAACCTAACACCCAACCCATCTAATACCCTAACTCCCACTCCACTCCTCTTCATTCCTTCATAACATTTCCTAACACTCAAGCTAAAGTAAAAATGGGGGAAGAGAAAGGAAATTAGAATTCCAAGCCCTAGATTGATTAGGAAATACAAATTCTAGCTCCAACATCAAAGAGAAGCTTAGGTAAGCATCCTCTTCTTCTTCTCCATCTCAATCTCTCTCCAAATTCAGAAATTTCCTATAACCTAACTTAGAAAATATCGCTTATGATCTTAGATTGGAGCTTCTAGAGTTGAAATTGAAGAGTAGTTGATCTTTTCTTTGCTTTAGAGCTTCTCGTTTGTTGTTTTTGGGTTAAAAGGTGAGTTTTTGAACTCACATCTATGTCTATATTTTTGATAGTTGTTTGGTAGTAATTCCTAACATCTATTCCTTGTCCATTTGCTTTTGAATTAAATTGGTTTGATGAATATTCCAATATTTGGCGTTTTGAAGTCAAATCTTTAAAAATCCTATCTTTGATGTTTGAACATGATGTTGGGGTGTATCGAAGAGCCTATAAGGCTGGGTTGTCGCTTGGTATAAATCCCTAGTCTCCGATGCTCGTCCGATTGCTCCCGATTAGGATTTTTGCCCATTTTGGGGGCTAGACTGATAATACTGCAACTGGCAGTTCAGTCGACTGAAACTGGGGACAGAACGTTCCTGTCCCTGTGTCAGTCGACTGACCTTCTGGTTCAGTCGACTGAATCTAGGAGATGTGCTTTTTGCCTATTATAGGCAGTTTTGTGTGGGATTTCCGGTTTTTAATCGATTTTTGATGATCCGAATTGTTGTTATAATTTATCGACTTTGATGACTTCTTTTTCGGGATTTTTGGGAATATCCATTTTGATGGATTCGGTATCGATTTTTATGGTTTTAATTCACGTCGTCGAATGTGGATTTTGGTGATTGATTGTTTCTACAATCATTTCTGTGATTTGTCACTTTAAAATATAAAGGTTTTCTATACTAGTAGTAAATATTCAATCTCTTTCACAAAGATGATTTCAACTCTATTTTTAATACAAAGCTCGTTTATAAAACCGTTTTCCAACCTATTAGTATATACAAACCTTTACCTCATTCGTATGAGAAATCTAATTAAACGGCTTAGTAAAACAAGTGGTATGAAACGCTTGCGTTTATTTCGTCGGTTAATTTTTGGACTTGTTCGATTGAAAATCTTGTGACAATTTTCGAGTGGAAATCTACAATTTGTTCGTAAATATTTAAGTTAAGCCAGTGGTTATGGGACATGAAGCTAAACTCATTTATTTACTACCTTAGTGTAATCGACACTTCTTATTGATCAATGGTGATCATTTTGTGATTTAGACTAGCGATGTGCGATGTCTATTTGTTTGTGTGGGGACTAAAAACCCCGTTTGTGGAACTTCGATTCAATTTGGTGGGGTAGCAACCCATGGTCTTCGGGCCGTTTGTGGAGCTTCAGCTCAAAATTGATGGTTAGCAACCATGGAATAGCGTTCCGTTTGTGGCACACGTGTTGGTGGGTTTTCATGCTCCCGTTTGTGATAGGCCTCCCCCTTTGTGATTTCTGGATTTCTGGTGGTTGATTTCTAGAATTTCTGTTTCACCAATTTTTGTGGATTGCATTGATAAGCTTTATCAATATTTGTGTTTTGGTGAATAATTTAAAAGAATATGACATTCTTTTGGTGTTTGAGAATATTTGAGATATTGTATGATTTTTGTTGTTATCTGATGTATACTTGTCACAGTATGGCAGTATTGTTATCATACATTGTTTGTGATATCTCTTATCCTATCTCATTTTTTCTGATATTTATAACTAGACTGATCCGTTTATTATTTTCTTCTTAAATAATACTCGGGTCAGACCGAGGTATTTCAGGTGCTCCTGCTTGACTTCTTATCTGGGTCCGTCACCCGACTTTTGGCTAATTACTTTATCATAGTAGTTTTTGTTAGTATGCATTTGAGATAGAGACTCCTTGTTGTTTACTTATTCTTTTGTCTAGCACTTGTATCTATTCTTTTGTGATGTAGTGGATCTAGTTTGACCACTATTTTGATGTACACTTTTATGTGTTATATTCATATCTGTTTCCGCCTTTGTGATATGAATATCTATGACTGATTTGTGTTATATTTATTTCTATATTTGTTTCCGAAGGCCTCATAGCCATTGTGTGGTAGCTTTGAGTTTGTATTTGATATGTCGGATTTCCTCTTGAAATGAAATGTAAGTTATATTATCTGACATATCGGTACTCGCACAAAGCAATTACATAGATGGTCGCCCCTCAACAGCCTTATTTTTCGTGCTAGTTGACGGCATTACCCTGTAGTGTCCTTGGCTAGCGTGAGTATAGAGGTGGGGCGTCACAGGTGACATATGAAGATGCCTCCTCGGTTGATCAGAGTTGAATACTAGATAGTTATAACTTCTATCATTACATCCATTTAGACACAAAACAACACAGCGGACAATAAAATCTCCTACTAATAGCTAGCTTGCCTCTGGCACGTCTGCGTAAGCCTATTCGTCTAATGTGGAAACCTGAAAACCCTTACTTTTGGCCCACTCAAATGATTACCCGAGAGTTTAAAGAGAAAAACAAAAACTTTGGGTCAGAAAAACAGTTTGGTGTGAATAATAACCTATCATCTCGAACCAAATAGATATATAGTAAGACCACGCCGCGGAGTGGAAAGGGTTTTCCTCTCATTAGTATATTAACCAATTATGTCAGTCAAAACTCATGCACCTGTAAGCACAATGGTTAGAACATAGTAAAATAATCATTTGTAGGCTTACAACATAGGTAAGTCTAACTAATCTGTCTTCATAGTGTTATACACTCCCTTACCCCATCCAAAACAACATAATGGATTACCCATCCCAATTCAATTGACTATCGGTCTAAATTTAAATGATTGCCCATCAAAGTTTAATCTGATTATCCGTCTTATATTTATGTGAACTACTCATCTCACATCTAAATATTATATGCCAGGGCATATGGACTACCCATCACACATGGTTTATCAAATTAAAACTCATGTGGAATATCCATCACACATGTCTTATTTCTCTAAAATTATATGGATTATCCATCCACATATCATAGTTTTCCTAGGATGACTATGAATCCATAGTAAACAATGTAGAGACTATCCATCTCTGCATTATGTGGACTACCCATCACACATCTCATAGTTTTCCTAGGATGACTATGAACCCATCAAATATCAAATGATAATTAGAATATAACGTTATTCACCAAAGTGCCCAACCTATGTTTATTGGTATCCTCAGTTAGGTTGTCGACCCTTAAACTTATGGCATATCGAAAATAAAATACAGTAGTATCCCCAGTGAAGTCGTTGAACTCATAAAACATATAATTTGTCAAGCCATCAATATAACAATCGACATAAAAATCTTATGAAACTCATGCCGTTAAAAACGATATCGTACCTCTATATGAGATTCGAAAACAAAATTCTGATTTTATAAATTATAAGGCTACATTGCCAAAATTACAAGGTTATTGACTTTCTTAAAACGTATGCTATCTCGCTTTTTAAAACATACTTTTAGTTTGCAAAAGAAAACAAGGCTTTTCAGCCTATAAAGCATCAGTTACGAAATAAAAGGGTTACCGCATCAAAGCCGCATAACCCGGTTATCGAAAACAGGGAAAACAAGTGATGTCGGAGCTGACAAGCCACAACATCAATTACTCCAATTGAAATCAATTTCTTATGGCATCAATACTTTGAAAACTATGGCATCAAAAATATAGTACTTTAGCCATTATGTTGCAAAACAGTTGATATCGAAAATGATGACTTGTGACATTATAATCTTAAAAATATTTGATATTGGCTTCATAAAAATGCGGTGACTACGTCGCTACTTGAAGGTTGTCGAAAGTAAAGACATGCGGCGTTGAAACCTTTAAAGCATAGGTTTCATGGAAGCGGCATAATTTTCCTGACTTAATTGCGTTATCTGATTCCTTCTTATGCGGGGGGCGTTTGTATTTAACTTCGTCTTGAGTGGCCAGGAAGATGTTTTCGATCGTTTCATTCAAAGGGGTGTAAGTGTCAAATCTCGGTCCTGGCCGATATAGACGCTTTTCTCCCTTCTTGCTCCCAGCATTGTCTCTAGAGTCATTTCTTCGAACGTCCTTTGCTGCAGCGGGCGTGTTGCCGTGAGCTGCCTTATTTTGTTGCCCTGAGTGCCCCTCAGTGGCAGCGTCTTCAAGTCTCATATATTTCCCAACTTCATGGAAGAAATCGGGTAAAGTAGCTGGTTTTTCTTTTGTCAATCTTCTAGCAAATTTAGTATCCGGATGCACCCCACTACAGAGGGCCATTAAGATAAGCTTCTCGTCGGCATCTTGGACTGCGGCCGCTGCGGCATTGAATCGGGTTAGATATTGCTGCACTTTCTCTCCAGGCTTCTGTTTGATACTGGATAAGGAATAAGCATCCTTGGGCTGCTCCACATGAATGCGGAATTGGCTGATGAACTTTTCTTTCAACATCTCCTATGAGCTGATGGATCCTTGGGGTAGATGGCAGAACCAGGAGGTAGCTAGATCTGCTAGGAATAGTGGGAAGCATTTGCATAGTACTCCCTCTGTTGCCCTGCTCATGAGCATATGCTGTGTGTATCTCTGTAAGTGTACAACTGGGTCAGAGGTTCCCTTGTAAGGTTCCATTGTTGGCATTTTCCATTCTCGGGGGGTGATGGCAATTTCGATATTGCGGGCGAAAAGGCTGGTTACCCTAGCGCCTATCCCTCGATCTCTTTGATCCCGTTGGACGCACTCTTTGAACAAGCGTGCCATCCTTTCATCAGAATTTGGAGCAGATAGGAATGAGTTCGGTTCTGCTCTGTGGGATTGATTCCGTCCAGATGACATGTAGGGATGGTATCGTCTATCATTCCTAATATTTTCCAGTGGCTGTCCTTGGTCTTCTGGGAGCATGCTAGGGTCAGCTACAGTTGGCCCTTGCCTTGATCTTCCCCTGCTGGGTTCTGATCTAAGCACTTCCTCGGGTCTAATTTCGGGCTGGACTCTAGCTCGGCCCCGTTCATCGGCGTTTTCGTGGTTAGGCAGCATGACAGGCTCGACTACAGTTGACCTCCGCCTGGTACCTCCCCTGTTGGGTTCGGTTCCAAGTGTTTCCTCAGGTCCAACTTCGGGCTGAGCTCGGTCTCGGCTCCTACCATGGCCGCTTCTATCGTGGGCTTCTTTGAAGAAGGAAGATCTTTGTCGCCTCTGAGATCCTCCAGACTGGGACTCACCCCATGATTCAGTGTTGCGGTTGGATTCTTCAGCATCCCTTAAGCGTGACATGAGTTAGATCACCAAGGCTTCTTGTTGGGATGTGAAGTGGTTAGTCACTTCAGCCATAACCCTGTCTAGATCTGCCCTAGTAATTGCTGCCGGCTGTTCCGTGGTAGGGGTTGTTGGATTTGCCTGACCTTCATTTGCTATTGCTGTTGGAATAGGATGATTTACTTGATCTGTGACCACTGGATCTGGAATACTGCTAGTTGCGATGTTCTTTCCTTTGTTAACGTCTTTTCTCTGCCTGGGAGGCATGCTTTCCAAGCAATGAACGACGCTGTTAGGAAGAAGGTTAAGTGGGAGAAGCTGAAGCTTCGAGCTCCCTTCTCTCAATGAAAGCACCAAAAATGTTTGCGCAAAAAATGGGCAAACACCTCCAAGTCGTATGATTTAGTCGATTTTATGTTGTTCTTAATGATTTGGGTGGTGTATGCAAATATATAAAAAGCAGGGACTAAACTATAAAAGACACACAGATTTATAGTGGTTCGGCCAGAATGTGCCTACATCCACTTTATATGTTATTCTCCTTTACTGTTCAGATTACAAGTACAAAGCTTTGATACAAGTATATGAATGTTTTTTGAAAGTTCTATTCGTGCTTGAGCTCTCAAACTTGTCCCCCATTGTTGTACCCTACCCCTCTATTTATAGAGTGAGGTTGGGAGCAGGGGTTCTGGATGTATATAGCTGCTGGTGGGCCTGGGCTGATGCAATCTGGCCTGGCAACGTTGGTTCGGCAACGCCTTGGTTCGGTAGTGCTTTGGTCCGATGGTAGATGGTTGGAGCTGAGACCTTGGTCCGGTGGCACTTTGGTCCGGTAGGTTCGGTGGAGTGGCTCCTGGTTCGGTAGCAGGTGGAGTGGCTTCTGGTTCGGTAGCAGGTGGAGTAGCTTCTGGTTCGGTAGCAGGTGGAGTGGCGTCTGGTTCGGTAGTGATGGAGTGGCGTATGGTTCGGTAGTGATGGAGTGGCTTCTGGTTCGGTAGCAGGTGGAAACGCACCCAACACATAGCCTTTTGGGAAATATACCCATAAATCACTGAAAATCAAAAGTTATATATTCTTTCTCCTGTAAAAATTTCGAGATCAAAATAATTATTTAATTATTTTTAATAATTAAAACCCAAAATAAACACTATTTTCTCCTTAGGAAATTTATAAAATATTCATATTAAATTGGAAAATTATGAAATTAAAAATCCATCTCCAAAATAATATTTTACACAACGTACTAGAAAATCAAATCAATTGGAGATCAAAAACTTAGGTTTTACCTATAAAACCTACCATAATAATTCCATAAAATTTCCATAAATCATTATTTTATCCAAAAAATTATCAAACATCCATAACTTGGCAATACAATCAAGATCAATTCAGAAATTAACCATAACTAAATTCAAGCTCAAATAATAGAGATGGTTAACTATTATTCACTTAAGATTGGATGATGAGATTGAGATTCGATGGAGTTTAACTTCCCTAAGCTTTGCCTTTTGAAACCACTTTTGATTTCCTTCTCTTTTACCTTTTGGAATGGCCAACCTCTAATTGTTTGCTTTTGATTGTTTGTGCAGGTAAAGTGAGAATGAATGAGAGAGGAAGGGCTTAAGGGATGTAATAAGGCTCTGTTCCTAATTTGCCCCTCTCATTTATTCCCTTCTATATTAAGTTTTAAAATAATTTTATTAATTGATTAATTAGTCCTGACCAAATTAATTATCAAATCTCATCCTCCTTATCCCACTACATTATTTTATCTCCTGAATAATGTTAAACTAAAATTAGGGGTGTTACAAATAAGGAAAAATATACCGATGGTTCACCTCGGATTTGAAGTATTAAATGGCCTGGTACCATTTGGGAAATGGGGCCAGCTTCATATCCAATAAGAGGTAGTAAGTAACTGAAAGGGGCATTTTCCATGACTTACTTAGGTTAATCTAAACGGGTGGTCTGTTATTGAGGGTCGAAAGTCTATGTCAATTGTTTGTACTAGTACTTTATAGTAGGCCTGGCAAATAGGCTTTGATGCCCAGCAATCCCAAGCGAGTGGTAGCTAGACTTGGGTTATGCCTTGATGGATTTTGCTTCCTACTGGTGTAGAATCCATATGGGAGACACATAGACCTCAAGGTAAATGGTTAGGTGAAAAATTAGTTTAGTGGAGGTAGGATAGTTAACCCTTATATGAGTCATTGAGTTGTAGTAGTAATACGAAAATTAAATTATATATATTATATATTATAAAGCCGTATATAGGAGCCATCGATCTCTATAGCTTGAACCGATATACTAGCATTGACAATGCAAAGGGGTTGCTTCATATTCAAGAAGTATTAATTGGCCTGGGTTTTGGGTAGTGAAATGTTAGATAGTATATATGTACATAGGCATATATATGTATAATATAACTTTGAGAAGGTTAGGACTGATATTTCGTACGTGCATATAAAATAAACGTTCTACTCCTTCCTTATTATAACCCACAAGATAGATTTAAAGGGACATGTCACTAGAGTAAGACGGGAATGGTTGATAAAGAAGTATTCTTATTCATGTTAGGTATTAACATGGTAATTGGATGTGTCCAAGGAATACCGTTGATTTCAAGATAGTAGCATCAACCAGTATTTATGTTCTGTTATATTTTCCATTCTACTATGAGTTTAGATTGACCAATCTCTGATATACTTATATTTATAACAGGTTATCAAAACCAATGATTTGTACTCTAATGGACTTGGGTTCCGATTTTGTCGAAATTAAGGCCTTTTGAGGTGCAGGTTATTACAATGAGTAATATATTTATACACAATGTGACGACATACATATGAGATATCATATAAGTGTTATAAACATGGTCAAATGTATACATATGGGGATATTGGGATTATCTACCATGTATATATTTAGAATAAATATATATTACCTTGTTTAACTTATTTAATACAAATATATAAATATGAAGTATTTTAAATAAATTAATAAAATGATAATATATTTGATTTTGTAAAAATATCAAACATTATTTGATTAAGTCGAAATTTCAAATTCAAATTTCAAATTAAAATATCTACATTTGACATGGTAAAATATATTTAAGTTCAGATAAGTATCCGAGTTAGTTAATTTAAAATATCTTCAATTGACAATGTATTAATATTATATATATATATTGAATTAATTAATATAACCAAAATCAATTTTAGCTAGATTTAAAATATATACATTAAATTTTAAATCATTTTAAAATACTCTCTCTCACACACAAACATGTGTGTGTATATATATGGGTGTGCGTGCGTGCGTGCTATAACATATATATATGTTCCTTCAACCAGGAAAAATAATTTATTTAACCAAAAGTCGAGATAACATTTTATTAATAAATATATATTAATTTTTTTATATAGTAATATTATATCGAAATGTATATTTGTAAATTATATATATATATATATATATATTATAATACCTTTCGATAAAAATAATTTTTATCATAACCAAAATAAATATATAAATTATATATATTAATTTAAATATGATATTAATGTATTAAATGTTTTAGAATTGATTAAAATTTATAATGATTGTTTAAAAACTTAAAATTATTGTTTAACGTTTAAGAAAATGTTTCACATATATTAAAAAACTGTACATGGCTGGAATCAAGATACATATATATATATATATACACACACACATACAGTAAAGGCAACATATACATATATGTATACATACATGCATGCATGCATACGAATATATATGGTGATAAGGGTGATAGGATAATAATTTATGTAAACAATTTTTTTACCCAGTAGGAGAGTAAGCTAATAGACATGCCTTGATTTGAAAAGATATCTAGACCTTTTATATCTTTACCCTAATTTACAACTTTCAACCTATAACTATCTAGATCTGAGTAGTATTATATTTAAATGTAAATGGAGCTTATATACAGCTACTTGGAGGAAGTATTTTCATCAAAGTAAAGCGAAAGAGGAGTAAGAGAAAAAGCAATGAAAAATTATGGCTTGGTCTTTCTTTTATAGATAGAGTTGATGGAAATATCTCGCACCCTTTCTTTTACCAAATTAATCCAAGATCCACCTCTTCCTCCCTCCTTTTAGTCGACCTAGACAAGGACTTTAATGCCTATTCAGTAATTAGTTCCATTTAAATCCAATCTAAATGTACATTATATTATTTTTGCAAGCATTGGAATTTGGTGATGAAACCAGTGCCATTTTAACCATTTTGTTTTCCAAATTCATGTAGTATATTTATTTCTTTCGTTTGGAGTTCGTATGAAGGAGATACTATCGGAAACGTCATCAAGTCGAATGGATTTGAATTCAAATTTAAAAATAGGCGGTTAGAAAGACTTCTAACTTCTTGGACTTAAAATAGATTGCGTCGTCACTTTTTTATTTCAAAAACTATTCTTGTTTCTCTTTCTTCCCCCCAAACTCTCTATGTAACCCTAAATCCCAAAATTAAAGGTCAAACTAAGAAATTGAAACCCCAAATCGAAAAAAAGTAATGGCAAGCACGTAGGAGTCACCAGCGATGTTAGAACAATGAATTTAAGAGTGTTCTATCTCTAGAAGACAGAGGAAAGTAAGGCTTAGGGACTTGAATTTGGAAGGGATCGACTAGGATAAGTGGGTTAACCTAAATCCTACGTTTACTTGCTTGATTTCATAACTTAATATGATTAAATTTGATAAATAAATAAATAAATGTGAAATTTTTCTTTCTGATTTCGTTAAACCTTTCCAAACCTGGTTAATAAATGGTTTTTGGGTAATAAAATGGATTAGTGTAATTAAATAATGCATATATGAATATTATATGAAAAGTTTGGCAAATTAGAGATATATATTTAAGAAATCCACAGTAAACTGATGGAAATTTATATAAATAAATTTTTGTAATGAAATATGGTAGTAACAGACCCAAACAATTTTATTTATATATTTTTATATGATTTTTGGCTACGTGCAAAAGGTAGCTAAAGATTTTGAATTTGATGATTTGGAACAATATGTAGCTAAAGATTTTGAATTTGATGATTTGGAACATTTAAACATGTCAAATTGATATGAAAATATTTTCTTAGATTAGATATGATAATTTCAAGTCTACAAAGTATTTTTATATAATTTAATTCAATTTTTATGAATTTATATAGATTTAATTCTGTAATATGTGAAAGTTAGTTTAGATTTGTATATAAGTGGTTTGGTATATATAATCATATCAAAATGGCACGGGAATGATTTCTAAAGTTAAAATATAAGTTTTTGTAAATTTAGAAAATTTATCTTGGATTTATAGAAATATATTTTAACAGATATGATTTATTTAGTGGAAATATACAAAATGGTGAATATAGGTATATAAGAATGTATATATGAATTTTATATGTAAACAGAGCCGACTTTGGCCTAGTACTAACTGGTTCATCGCACGAGGCATCAAAAATACCTTAGGGGATCAAAAACCCTAAGTCGCACATATAGAAAAGAAAAAAACCATGCGTATAAAAGTTGTGCGTTCGTTCAAGGGTAGGCGTTATCGAATTATTTCGGAGGAGGAAGAAAGGGTGCAAAAGGAAATTGCTATCTTGTGAAGAGAATGTGCAATTTGATTTTGAGCCTTCAACCAAAGAACCCTAATTCCTAAATAGTAAGTTGTTCTCTTTTACACCAATTAATTTGTTTATATTAGAAATTTTGAAAAGGAAGAAAAATAATAATTTGAATTATGAAACTCTAATCCCTAAACTGTTCTCTACTTGGTCTATTTAATTAATTAGTTAATTGATTTTTCAGTTTCTTTTTTCAATTGCATATTTTATATTAAGTTTCATTTGCCTTTGGATTCAAAAATAAGATCCAACTCGGGTAATTCTAATAAAGAGAAATATGATGCAGTGTTGTACTTGAAGTTATGGATGATCATATTTTTCCTTCTAGAGAAACGAATTTGTGTAGTTCAAAGTCAGTAAAATGAAGTCAAGGTTGTTTCCCTTATGTTTATCATGAATATATTAACATGATTCATAGGATTACATACAATAGGATGCTTGCATATTATCCAACTTCCTTGATTGCGTTGATGCAAATATTGCCTTCTGGGATTACAAGTTATATACGTGAATTACTGTCACAACCCAAGATTTTGGTCATTGGATTTAAATATTTAATTAATTTTAAATATTAGAATCATTGGTTTTTAAGGTTTTAAACTTGAATTCAAATATAGGGATTGTTTAATTATATGAATTTTGAATTAATATTTGAATAGTGTTACAAATAATTGGATTTATAATTGAATGTTAATTTAATTGATTAAATGGTCTTATTTAACTCCTTGTAAATTATAAATAATAACGGTGAATTCATTTTGTAAATTTATTTATAGCAATAAATGGTTCAAATAAATAATCAAAATTTTATTCTTATTTTTACGACTCGATTTTCAATGACGTATTTTTAATTTTCATTTGATTTTTCCATAATTTTTAATTTGGAAAATGTTGAAATGATCGGTTGACGATTTATTTACAAATGATGGTATTTTTATGATTTTACATAATCGAATAACCAGCGTATACTTGTGTTGTTTTGAGGTCGCGACGCTGTTTGAGCGCTACTGTATTTTTATTTTATCGTTCAAAGTTCATCCACGAATGAAAACCTATGTTGCAAGATGCTGGAAACCTCATCATAAACTAACTCAAACTCAACCCTGACAAAGGTTAACACACTAATTTCCTTCCTCTCTCTTGTTTTCTTTGTTCCAGTAAAAGAAAAAGGTTAAGCATCCTCTTTCAAAAATAAAATCAAAATCAAAGAAAAAAATGGAAAGCTTTAATCTTTGGGTTCTAGACAGTGAGGTCTTTATGTTGAGGGGATTTAGAGGGGTGCAACATCAAGTTTCTAGGATCCACGGCATTGAAAAGTTTATTGGTTGAACTAGGGTTTCAGATAGGTGGCAGTATAGGCGGCGTTTGGCGTTTTGGACGTTGGATCTGGAACTTCTTGGTCAAAGGAGTGTCGGCGGTCATTAGTTGAGGAGGTGCGGTCGACCTTTGCAAGTCGCGACATTTTCCTGTTGCACGTTTTAGGGTTTGGGTCGAATTTTGTATAGTGAGGTCGAGTGCGACGAGAAGGTTCTAGGGTGGTGGAGCTTGCAAAGGTAGAGACTATGGTGATGTCAGTTGTCGATCTCGTTGGCCGTGGAGGGGGTATTGAGGAGAGAGAGAGGTCAGTCATGTCCATTTTGGTTTCAGATGCTTGGCGGCAGTTTTGAACTGAGGAAGATTGGATTAGTAATTTATTTGGGTAATTAAGTTGTGAAATTGTAATTAGTGAAAATTAATTGATTAAATAATTCTCAAACTTATATATTGAATAACTTGTTCATAAAAGGTCCAAATCAAACATGGTCAGTCGTGTTGGATTTCTAATGACGTTAATTATATCATGGAATTAGATAAGTTGAGATTTTAGCTATTGGAATGTTGTGCTAAAATAGATGGAATCAGAATGCTTCGGCGATAACTGGAATTTCGGTGAGTCAAACTTATCTTTTTGGTTAATCAGTAATGATATATAATAGATAAAAATAATTTATTACCTGCTTGGATGTGTATTTGCTGGTTGTTTAGTTTGGATAAATTATCATTTTTGAAAATGGATAATGTAAAAGTAATAAAATAATACTGGTTTAATATAATTACGTTGTTTAAATAATAACGTAGTTAATTTAAGCATACTTCCCTGGTCTTATCTATTTGGTTAAATTAGGCAACTCCGGAACGCAGTCCGCCGTGACCGTGTAAACACCATCTAATAATAAACGAAAGAGTTTATTTTGAATGACATTTATTAGCAGAATAAATCCCCGTTCTACTATTGTATTAATTTGGATATTCATTTAAGTGCTAGTTAATTTATACTGGATAAGTGATATGTTAACAATTGATTGTTAATTATGGATTTGGTTTGCATATGTGCCTGCTTATATAAATACCTGTAATTTAACTTAAGAAGTTAAATTGAATTTGATGGTAGCTTGTTTAAGTACCATTGTGGTCGTTAAACCTTTTTTGGATTTGGAAAGTTATGGACTTAAATTAACTTCAAATTTTATAACTTGAAGTAAAGTGTTTTATTTAATTATTACTTGAAGTAAAGTGATTATTTAATTATTATTTTAACAAAGTGTTTTATTAAAATTTTCTTTCACAAAGTGTTTTGTAAAATTATTTCTTTACTGAAGTTAATTATTATATTTATAATGTTTTAAAATCAATTGTTTTATTAGTGTTGTTTAAAGATAATTAATCAATTATCAAGGTTGTCTAAAATAATAAATTATTTTATTATTGATTATTTAAAACTAGTAAATTATTATATTAGAAGTGTTGCTTGAAAGTTAATTAATTATATTTTGAAAGTTGTTAAAAGCTATTTTATTATATTTATTAAAATGTTTTAAAAGTTGACTTTTATATCATTTTTTTTAATTTATTATTATATTATTTAAAAATGTTTAAAATTTATCTTTATGATGTTAAAGTTTTTATTTATTATAATTAAATAATAAATTGTTTATAAAAGGATTTCTTTATAAAAGGATTTATTTAAAGAAATTTATAAATTTGAAAGAGGTTTGGAATTTGAAAAGAAGTTGGGTTTTGAATGATTTTAGAAAAGTGGTTTATAAATGGATTTAGTGATTTGCAAGGGAAGTTTTATAAATGGATTTTTGAGATTTATAAAAGAGTATTTTTATAAATAAAACTTAGAGATTTATAAAGAAATATTATAAATAGACCGGGGATTTATAAAAGGCTTTATAAATAGATTTGGAGATTTATAAAGGAGATATTTATAAAATAAAAGAGATTTATGAAAAGGAACGGTGTTTTGGGTTATTTATATCTCCATTTTAATGACATATGGGTTTTTGATTCTGGCCCACTAGGGCGTGGGTTGTTACACTTAGTATATAAAGAATACAAATTTTTCTTTATCTGTAATTAATTGTCATCTAATAGTTTCGACTATACGTTGGAAAAGTCACGTAGAAAGTGTCAAAGCTATATTACATCAATTCTTCCCATGAAAATTGCTCTATAGAATGAAGTTTTTCAGCATTGATGTTATTAAAGTCATATTTGCGAACAACAAAGAATCGATGGACTTAAGATTAGAAAAATCGTATGCATCGAAAAAGATATCTTGAAATCCATTAAATATGAAGATAATATTAATGATTTTGCTTCTAAAATGCAAGAAGATAACATTTTGAATGATACATTTTGAACATGTCATGGTACAAAAAAGATAAAAAGGTACGTCATACAATTCATAAGATATTTATTTATATTATTTGTTATAAAAATACTGGTATTTTATGTCATTTATTTTATAATTACATTTTCCCACACCACGCTATCCATATCTTAGATATATGAAATGTTAATTATATTTAATGGTACAAAGGAAACAAGTGATGATTTCTAGTTGTTGGAACGGTTCAGGTCTTGTATGTAAAATTTCCTTATATTAAGACTTATTAGTGATATTTTCTTACATTATAACTGTGTTATTTTAATTGTCTTGTTTGAAATGTTAGTTCATAATAGTAGTTTTGAGTTTTCAAAAATTAATTATGATTCCTTACAAATAAGATGTAACACCCGTAATTTTATTAACATTATTCAGGAGATTTAATTAGAATAATTAAATAGAATAATGTAGATAAGGAGATTGAGGTTGATTAATGAAGTTGATGGTCGTGCTTATTTAAAATCTAATGAACTTATATAAATGGTTAAGTAATTGAACACAAGGGCATTGAGGGTAAATAGTCGCCCATATTTCTCACCCTTATACTATCTTTCTTAGTCTTACACGTTCATTTTACTTTAAAAAAAATTATAACCATGAGAAGCAAGCAAGGCCAGCCATTAGAAAGAAGAGGATAAAAATCAAATTAAAAGCTTAGGATCAAGCTAGAAGAAATCAATATCAATCAAACTTCAATTTCCTTATCTAATCTAAGGTGAATAATAATTTTTACATTTCTATTTTAGTTTTATGATCATATGGTTTTGGATTTTAGTGTAAATCTATTTTGATGATGTATTGAATGATGATATGCTTGAATTATGATTATTATGGATTAAACAAGTTTGTTAAAAAGGAGATATACACGGTTTTAGGGTAAAACCGAGATGAAATGATTTTTAAATACCATGGGAAAATTTTATGTTGTAGAAAACACGATTTTGGAGATGGATTTCAATTTCCATAATTTTCTAAATTAATGTGGATTTTGTATTAATTTTCTAGTGAAGAAAATGATTTATTGGGTTATAAATTATTTACGGCTGCAATGATAAATAGTTGGGTTTGAAATTTTTATATGTTGGAAAACATGTTAAATAGATTTTTGGGATTTTTTTCAGGTTTTTCCTAAGTGATTTGATGAATATATAAAATTATTTATGGTATGAGACTTAAATGTTTTATATATTTAATTAAGGAGAAGGGGCATTTTATAATATAAAACCATTATTTAATTCTGAAATTAGCGGCAGCATTTTTCTGAAAAGTAATTATTAACCAATGAGAATTTGATAAACAAAGGCAGGTTAGTTGAAAAGTTATCTTCTTTAAGTTAAAAACAAGAAAATCACGCTTTTAGCATGTTTCAGCCATTTTAGGCATCAAACCTTCCGACCCAGACCTTTTAACATAGTCGAAAGGTTATAGCTTTCGACAAGGTCAAACCAATGCATATGGTATCAGGTTACTTGGTACGTAATGAATTGAACAAGGTCGAAGGGTACTTAGTCGAAAGGTTGGTTGCCAAAGAGGTTGGGGTATGTTTGTTTTACAAACCAAAAGCTTACACCTGCTTGCTTTCAAAAAGGAGCCTTCGACTTGTTGCTTTCGACCAGGTCAATGATCTAAAATAAAGGTTTTAAACCTTCCGACATAGTCGAATGGTTACTACCGCTTTATCATTGTTTTGTTTTGAACCTTCCAACACAGTCGAAAGGTTACTGCCGCTTTATCAAATTTTTGTTTGAACCTTCCGACACAGTCGAAAGGTTATTGCCATTTTTTCCAACCTTTCGAAGCCGTTGCTTTCGACAAAGTCGAAAGGTTTACTTGTTTTAAAATTAGCCGCTTCTCCATGCTTTCGAAAGGTATCTAAGCTTTCGACTTAGATGTTTTACCTTGCTTTTCTAATTGAACTATAACCCAAAGCTTTTGAAGCAGAGCTTTCGACTATGTCGAAAGGTAGCTTCCAATGAAGTCAAAAGGTTTTTAAAAGAAGATTTCCACATGTTTTAAATTGAACCCAGCAAGCTTTTGAAAAATTTATGTTTTAAAAGGTTGAATGGTTTCGTAAGGTTTGGTTTCTAATGGTTTCAAATTGTTAGCTTTCCAATGGTTTCGAAAGGTTTGAGTTTCAATGGGGCCGAAGGGTTTGGAAAGAAGTGCTTTCGAAGGGGTCAAAAGGTTACTTTCGAATGGGTTGAAAGAAAGGCTTTCAAAGGGGATACTTTCAAAGGGGATACTTTCAAAGGGGTTGAAAATTTGTTTTCTTTTAACCTTATAAAATAAATGTTGTTTAACCTTGGAGATACCGGGGTGGATTTAATGAGTTCAACACAATAGTTGGGGATATCAACACTTATATGTTTTGACAATCATTGGGGATACTAATGTAAATTATAAATGAACATAACCTAAATTAGGGATACTAATGGCAATAGGTTAATCATGTGGATAGCATGAGATAATTAGATTCATGTGGATAGCATGTGTTAAATGGTCAAGTGATGGGTTCATAGTCATCCTAGGAAAACTATGGGATGTATGATGGATAGTCAACATCATGTTGGAGATGGATAGTCTCCATATGAATCAAGAAGGGTTCATAGTAATCTTGGGAAAACTATGGGATGGTTGATGGATAGTCAACATCATGTTAGGGATGGATAATCTCCTTATGTTTAATGAAGGGTTTATAGTCATCCTAGGAAAACTATGAGATATGAGATGGATAGTCCACATCCGCTTAAGTAAAATGAATATAGGATGGATAGTCCCTCTTTGAGGCAAATTAAAATCTAATAGGGGATGGGGAAATCTTAAATGTTTACAAGTATGCATATCATTAAAATATTTTGAAAATGTATGTTTTAACCCTTGTGGATGCAAGAGTACAGAATATGGTTTTATAAAAGTTATGGGATATTAGTTAAGGGAAAACCCATTCGGATAAGCGGCGTGGTCTCACTAGATATCTAAAAGGATTGAGATGTTAGATTATTATTCATACCAGGCTTTATGTCAGACTCAAAGTTTTTGTTTTCCTCTTAAACTCTCGTGTACTCAATTGATTTTGAGTAGTTTAAGATTTAAGGTTTACAGGTTTCTGCTTAGACGTATAAAGCTTTCGGAGGCGTGCATGAGGCAGATAGTTATTGGAGTTTTTCTTTTCCACTGTGTGATTTGTTGTAAAGGCAGATTTATTAGCCTTATTATATACTCTGATCTACCAAGGGGGCATCTTCATATGTCGCTCTTGGCATATTTGTAACAATTATATTTTGCTGAACATGGTTAACGTTTTGGGGTTAAGTAATGAACATCGAAGGTTTTGAATGAAATTTGGAAATATGTTTTTGAATTGTTAAAAATTTTGTGATTTGTGTATCAATGTATCTAGCACCGCCGTATTTGGTCGCTGAAGATTAATAACTATGGATGACTGCAGCATTCGTAGTCGTTAGTTTTGGGCCTCCAAGTAGGAGGATGTTACAAGTTGGTATCAGAGCATAGGTTTATGAAACTTTAAAAGAAAAGTTAAATCTAAAAGCTTTTTGAAACATAATCAAATGAATTTAAAAATAAGATCGAGGTTTGGGTTAACGCTATAGTAACGAATTTGTATTTGACATATAGGTATATATATATAAGCACATATTCCCCTCTCTCTTAGACTGTTATTATTTATCTTACTAGGGTTCGTATGCAGATATACGAGAAAGTGGATGTAGAGGCAGGAAACAGAAGAGGAAATTTAGGTGGTGGAAGCACCACAACCAACAGAAATGCTCGACCTAATACCCGGAGAAGGTTGATAGGCTAATGCTAACCAAAACGCCGAGGCCAATGTAGGTGCTGGAAATCCACTAATGGATGCGAGGATGGTATTTCAGTTATTGGCTAATCTTTTGCATGCGGGAGTTGCTGGTAATATTGGATGAGCTAATCATGTAGTTCCAGTTGGATATAACTATGCTAAGCTAAATCGAGACTACATCAGTCTTGGTGGGAAGCCTTTTGTTGGAACAGAAGATGCAGTTGAAGTTGAGAACTGGCTGTTGAATTGTGAAAGGTTCTTTACTGAATTAGGCTTAGGGGATGGAGAGAAGAGAAGGCTAGCCTCTAGATAGTTGCAAGGGCTAGCGCTTCATTGGTGGAACAGTGTGACAGCTGGAGTTCCAGAAGAAGAGCTTACATGGGTTGATTTCAGAAGAAGGTTTGAGCAAAGGTTCTTGTCTGGGGTTGCCAAATTAGCATTAACAAGGAAGTTTATGGATCTTGTCCTAGGAGATATGACTATGATCGAGTATGCTGCTAAGTTTGATGAGCCATCTCGATATGGTTATGCTTTGGTTGACACAGATATCAGAAGGAATGAAAGATTCATTAGAGGATTAAGGCTAGAGCTAGGCAGATTGACTATGGCCCATATCCAAGATCCTTCTAATGTGGTGGTGGAGATGGCCATTCGCCATGAGGAAATTCTTAGCTAAAGAGAAGCCAATTGAATCCCAGGGACCTCAGGGAAAGAAGAGGAAGTTTTTCAAGAAGAAGGACGCTCAGAAAGGAGGAGCAGCCAAGAAAGGGAATGTAGATATAGTTTGCTACAAGTGTGATTAGAAGGGTCAATATGCAAATGAGTGCCATTCGGGAGATGGAAGGTTGGTTGTGGGTAATCAGAATGTGCAATGCTATAATTGCAACCAGATGGAACATTAGAAGGACAAGTTTCCTGAAGCTGCCAAGGAAGGAAAATGAAAGGTCATTGCTTTTGAACCATCATCTTCTAAACCAACTGCTGTTGAGAAAGGAAATTCTGTGAAGGAAGGTACGCTTTTGATTCATAGCATACCAGTTAGTGTATTGTTTGATACTACAGCATCGCATTCATTTATATCTCAGTATTCGGTTGATAAGTTATGTATAGAACCCACTTACCTTGTTACTTTCTTAAGGGTTGCGAATCCAATAGGAGGGTATGCAATTCTTAGGATAATATGTGACTAGTTAGAACTTGATTTGTTAGGTCATAAGTTCGCATATAGTTTGTATGTTTATGATTTCATAGATTTCGGGATCATTTTGGGTATGGATTGGTTGGGTAAGTATGAGGCTAGGATATTTTGCTAGGATTGAGAAATATCATTGAGACACCCATATAGTCATAACCGAATCATCTTCTTAGTGAAGAATTTTAGTAGAAGTGGTGGTGCTTTGTTAAGTGCCATGGAGGTTGGAGATGAGCTTAGTCAGGTTCGTGTAGCAAGAGAATTTGCAGATGTATTTGAGCCGGTTACTAGATTACCTCCGAAATGAGCTGTTGAGTTTCGGATAGACCTTATACTGGGAACTGAACCTGTCAGTAGACCACCTAGCAGGATGACACCGACAGAGATGAAGGAATTGAAGGTGTAGCTAGTGGATCTTTAGGGAAGGAATTTTATCAGACCAAGCAGTTTGCCTTGAAGAGTAGCCACGGTGTTTGTGAAGAAACCAGATGGATTGTTAAGAATGTGCATCGACTATCGTAATTAAACGAAAGGATGATCAAGAATAGGTACCCTCTGCCAAGGATAGATGATCTGTTTATCAGTTGAGTGGAGCCAGAGTATTTTCCCAATTAGATTTGGCGACGAGGTTCCATCAGTTAAGAGTGGTGGAGCATAGTATTCCTTTGACGGCATTTCGGACTAGATATGGATCGTATATGTGGTTGGTGATGCCATTTTGACTAACTAATGCACCTGCTTTCTTTGTTGATTTGATGAATCGATTTTTCGAGAGCACTTGGATAGGTTCGTATTGGTATTTATATATGACATTTTGGTGTACTCTAAAGATGAAAGAGAGCATGAGGTTTGTCTAATAGTGGTGTTGGAGACGCTAAGGCAGAATTAGCTGAGGGCAAAGTTTTCCAAGTGTCACTTTTGGAAGAAAGAGGTTAAGTTTCTTGGTCATGTGGTTTCAGAGGAGGGATTGGCAGTCAATCCAGTTAAGACCGAAGTTGTCAATAATTGGAAAAGGCCAGAGACAGTAACTGAGATCTAGAGTTTTCTTGGACTCGCTGGCTATTACCGAAGATTCATTAAGGATTTCTCGTGGATAGCAGCACCTTTGAATAAGTTGACCAGGAAGGATGTGAAGTTTGTTTGGTCCGACAAATGTGAGGAAGCATTCCCTAAGTTAAAACATTTGTTAACCAATGCACCAGTGTTAGTAGTTCCAGATGGTAACCAAGGGTTGGTAGTATACACTGATGCATGTGGCACTGGATTGGGAGCAGTATTGATGCAGAAGGGCAAAGTTATTGCTTATGCATCTAGGTAGCTTAGACCGCACGAAGTTAGATATCCTACTCATGACTTGGAGTTAGCAGCGCTGATCTTTGCTTTGAAGATTTGGAGGCATTACTTTTGGGAGAGATATTTGAGTTATTTACCGATCATAAGTCATTAAAGTATTTATTCTCTCAGAAGGAGTTGAATATGAGGCAGCAGAGGTGGATGGAGTTTTTGGCTGCTTATGGCTTTGGTATAGATTATACTCCTGGAAAGGGAAATAAGGTAGCAGATGCTCTCAGTAGGAAACATTAGAATGTGGTGTTAGCAATGTTGGCAGAATGGAAGGATCTAGAACCTTTAGCCAGTTGTGGTCTGCAGTTAAGGTCTACTGCTAGTTCTAGACAGGGTACTGCCATGCTATCTTGTTTAGAAGTTCGACCAGTGCTGATCGAGAGGATAACTTCTAAGCAGAGAGAAGATCCAGTTTTAGCCAAGAGGATTAGAAGGCTTGAGGAAGGATCAGAGAATAATGACCTAAAGGATATTAGTCTTGACCAAAGAGGATGGTTGAGAAAGAAGGGATGGCTCTGCTTTCTGAATATAGAGAACTTAAGGAGGCAAGTTCTAGAGGAAGGTCATCGATCAAAGTTTACGATTCATCCTGGAGGGACCAAGATGTATTAAGACATGAAGAGGAGCTTCTATTGGGAAGGCATAAAAAGGGATGTCTACTTGTGGGTTAGGCAGTGTGTGGACTGTCAACAAGTGAAGGCCGAACATCAGAAGCTGAGTGGGTTACTTCGGCCTCTAGATATTCCAGTTTGAAAATGGGATTCGATATCAATGGATTTCATAGATGGGTTGCCAAGATCAAGGAGAGGAAATGAAAGCATATGAAATATTATGGACAGGCTGACCAAGAGTGCCCATTTCATTCTGGTAAAGT
This sequence comes from Allium fistulosum, assembly GCA_030737815.1. Lineage (NCBI taxonomy): Eukaryota > Viridiplantae > Streptophyta > Magnoliopsida > Asparagales > Amaryllidaceae > Allium > Allium fistulosum. The sequence goes on from CM060905.1 coordinate 162,139,248, forward strand.
CAACCAGAGTGGCACCTGTTTTGGCTAAGTTGTTCATCAAGAACATAGTTAGGCTTCATGGGATTCCTAGTAGCATAGTCAGCAACAGAGATGCATTATTCACTAGCAAATTTTGGAGGAGTCTACAAGTGGTATTAGGTACCAAACTCAAATATGAGTACAACATATCACCCACAGATGGATGGGCAAACAGAGAGAGTCAATAAGGTACTCGAAGTTTTATTAAGAGCTTATGTATTAGACTTTGGTGGATCTTGGGAAGATCACCTACATTTGATCGAGTTTTCCTATAATAATAGTTATCAGAATAGTATAGCAATGGCACCTTTTGAAGCTTTGTATGAAAGGCCATACAAATCGCCAGCATATTGGTTAGAGATTGGAGACAAATTGGTCTTAGGTTCGGATTTGGTTAGGGAGGCATCAGAAAAGATTGAGTCAATACGAGGACGGATGAAGGAAGCTCAATCCAGGCAGAAGAGTTATGCAGATAAGAGGCGTAAAGACCTAGAGTTCTTAGTAGGAGATAGGGTTTTCATTAAAGCATCACCGATGAAGGGTGTGGTACAGTTTGGAAAGTCGGGAAAGCTGGCCCCAAGATATGTTGGACCATTTCGGATCATAGGAAGGATTGGAAAGCTTTCATACAGAGTAGAATGGCAAGTGTCCATAATGTATTCCATGGTCTCATCTTCGCAAGTATGTCCACGATCCGTAGGCTACTATTCCTCAGACAGAGTTGGAGGATTTGGTTGTGGAGCTTGATTTGTCTTTTGTTAGACATCTAGTTTAGATTGTAGCGAGGGATGAGAAGAGATTGAGGACCAAGGTAGTCAAGTTAGTAAAAGTTCAGTGGAGCGACAACGAGAAAGACTGTACTTGGGAAACAAAAGACATGATTTGAGAGGCTTATCCTGATCTGCTGTGGTGGTATGTCTAAATTAGATTTATATAGATTGTTGCTAGACTGGTAGGCTAGTAGGGTTGTTAGGAAAATGTTACAGATGACTGCTATGTTTGCTAGTTAGGAGTCCTTGCTGAATTTCGAGGATGAAATTATTTAAGGAAGGGAGCTTGTAACACCCCTAATTTTATTAACATTATTCAGGAGATTTAATTAGAATAAATTAAATAGAATAATGTAGATAAAGAGATTGAGGTTGATTAATGAATTAGATGGCCGTGCTTATTTAAAATCTAATAAACTTATATAAATGGTTAAGTAATTGCACACAAGGGCATTAGGGTAAACAGTCATTTGTATTTCTCACCCTTATACTATCTTTCTTAATCATACATGTTCGTTTTACTTAAAACAAAATTTATAACGGTGAGAAGCAAGCAAGGCCAACCATTAGGAAGAAGTGAACAGAAAAATCAAAGTAAAAGCTTAGGATCAAGCTAGTCAATCTCAATCAAACTTCAATTTACTTATCTAATCTAAGGTGAATAATAATTTCTACATCTCTATTTTAGTTTTATGATCATATGATTTCAGATTTTAGTGAAAATCTATTTTTATTATGTATTGAATGATGATATGCTTGAATTATGATTATTATGGATTAAACAAGTTTGTTAAAAAGGAGTATACATGGTTTTAGGGTAAAACCGAGATGAAATGATTTTAAATGCCATGGGAAAATTTTATGTTATAGAAAACATGATTTTAAAGTATTATAAAATCTGGAACCTATTGTTTTAAAATTTATGGTTTATGCTTTTGAAGAGGTCGAAAGGTTGCTTTCAAAAGGGTCGAAATCAAAGCTTTCGAAGGGGTTGAAAAATTATTTTCTCTTAACCTTATAAAATAAATGTTGTTTAACCTTGGGGATACAGGGGTGGGTTTAATAAGTTCAGCACAATAGTTTGGGATATCAACACTTATATGTTTTGACAATCATTGGGGATACTAATGTAAATTATAAATGAACATAACCTAAATTAGGGATACTAATGGCAATAGGTTAATCATGTGGATAGCATGAGATAATTAGATTCATGTGGATAGCATGAGTTAAATGGTCAAGTGATGGGTTCATAGTTATCCTAGGAAAACTATGGGATGTATGATGGATAGTCAACATCAAGTTAGAGATGGATAGTCTCCATATGATTCAAGAAGGGTTCATAGTAATCCTGGGAAAACTATGGGATGGTTGATGGATAGTCAACATCATGTTGGGGATGGATAGTCTCCATATGTTAATGAAGGGTTTATAGTCATCCTTGGAAAACTATGAGATGTGAGATGGATAGTCCACATCCGCTTAAGTAAAATGAATATAGGATGGATAGTCCCTCTTTGAGGCAAAATAAAATCTAATAGAGGATGGGAAAATCCTAAATGTTTGCAAGTATGCGTATCATCAAAATATTTTGAAAATGTGTGTTTTAACCCTTGTGGATGTAGGAGTACATAATATGGTTTTATAAAAGTTTTGGGATATTAGTGAAGGGAAAATCCATTCTGCTAAGTGGCATGGTCTCACTAGATATCTAAAAGGAATAAGATGTTAGATTATTATTCATACCAGGCTTTATGTCTGACTCGAAGTTTTTTATTTCCCCTTAAACTCTCGGTACTTAATTGATTTTGAGTAGTTTGAGATTTAAGGTTTACAGGTTTCTTTTTAGACGAATAATGCTTCCGGAGGCATGCAGGAGACAGATAGTTATTAGAGTTTTTCTTTTCTGCTGTGTGATTTATTGTAAGGCAGATTTATTCGCCTTATTATATACTATGATCTACCAAGGAGGCATCTTCATATGTCGCTCTTGGCATATTTATAATAATTATATTTTGCTTAACGTGGTTAACGTTTTGGTGTTATGTAATGAATTGTTAATTTTTTCCATATTTCTATGATCTGTGTATCAATGTATATAGCACTGCCGTATTTGGTCGTCGAAGATTAATAACTATGGATGACTGCAGCATCTATAGCCGTTAGATTTTGGCCTCCAAGTAGGGGGATGTTACATAAGAATTTTATCAATATTATTGTGTAAATTTTTACAATATAGAGCATCATTTAATAAATCGCACTGGACATTGTAAACCACAAAATCAACTCTGTATATAAAGTATACTTTAAAAATTAACATTTGGGTTAAATTTATTATATATTTCATTATGGAATATATTTTTATTTTGAATTTAAACTATATGTATAAGATTATACAATATATTTTAATATGAGTAGGTTAAAGGAATTAGAATTTAAGAATAACAAATGATGATAAATCATTATGTGAAAAATACATTAATATGTTAGAAAGGTATGCAGCTATAGCTTCTCCGACCTTTAATCGAGCTTCTGACATCCTAGGCGACTTGCAATCGGTTTTGGTCAGCGACGCTTTTGCTAATGTTCCCCTTCCAGGCTCTTCACATGTATTGTTGGCTGGGTAACCTATCTCTGGAATAAGCACCCTGGTCATGAGCACTCCGCTTTCGCCTTTGATTGGTGCGGCAGCTGGTTCCGTTCCAAAACCGTAGTCCGTATCTTCTTCCCCTACTTTTGGTTTGAATTGTGATGAACGGCTATTGCCTAGTGAGATTGCTGGGTCTGTCATTGATGTCTCCGATGTAGTTGTGCCAGATGATATGTTGGTTGGACCTAACAAAACAAAATGTGGTGATTGCACTGATGATGCTTGTGGAAATGACTGTGTGGCAGCAGAGACAAAATGCAAGTCTGTGTGTACTTCCTCGGATCCTAAATTGCCGTCTCCTTGGACTTCTCTATTTATGAAGCTTCCCAGTAATGCGAGTGTCCGTTCACCGAGAGTGTTTGAAAATGTTAAGATTGAAGGAGCTATGGTTCCTCCTTCTGAGGTGATTCAAGCTGGCATTGACTATTGGAAAGACTATTTGGTTGGATTTTTCTTGGATTCCAAATCGGACTATCAATTGGTTAAAGCGAGATGCAATCAGGTTTGGAAGCCAAGAGGTGGTCTTAGTGTCCACTTTGATAATGCAATGTTTTATTTCAAGTTTACTCGCTCTGAGGAAAGGCAATGTATCCTAGAATCTGATCTGATTCTTATCGCTGGGAAGATGTTCATCATCACTTCCTAGAATCCTTCTATTGACAGGGCTTTCGAGCAGGTTTTATCCATTCCTGTTTGGGCCCATTTTTCTTGTATTCTCTCAGTGCTACAGCCTTTGATTGGTCTTGACTAGCTGGCCGGCCTTGTTGGCAAAGTGATTTGTTATGACGAGAACACGGTCGCAAGGAAGCGTCTAGTTTATGCTAAAGCCTTAATTGAGATAACCCATACCAAACGCTTACCATCTTCTCTTCGGATTCGTTTTCCTGATGGTCATGAAGCTGAGATTCTTGTTCGATACAGTTGGAAGCCAGAAATTTGTACCTTTTGTCAGTCATTTGGGCATTCCACTGATTCTTGTCGTGTGGGTCATCTGCTGCTCCCTTGTCATCGAGGACCCCGCTTCCTAGACCCCTCTTAGGAAGTGGGTTCAGAAAGCTGCCCCTGTAATTCCTTCCCTTCCTTCTGATGACATCATTCAGGCTACTCCTCCTAATATTCCTCCTCCTATTATTGATCAGGTTGTGGTTGTTTCCCCTGACCTATTGTCTGACGGTCCTTCCTCTGATACTATTGTTTGGGACCCACATGAGCGTGCTTGGCTACACCTCCCTTCTGACATGAGGTTTTCCCCTGAGCGAAATATCTATTATGCTTACATCAGTGACTCTGTTGAGGATATGAGAAATCTTATTTACCATATTTATGGTGAGGGCCTTGCCCTCACGAGGGAGGGTGAGATTAAGGAAGTGAACAAGAGTAAGTTCTATGATGTTACATGGGATAGGTCGTTTATTTACTCTCCTGCTTGTGTGGGTTATGCTCCTGACCTGGCTCTTCTTTTCGCTATGTATGCTGATGTTATTGATCAAATGTCAGATGATGTTAGTTCTTGTCCTTCCTCCTCTACGGGGGGATAGGCAGGTTCTTTTGTAGTAGTATAGGCCCTCTAGTCTATCTCCCGTTCCTTAGTTTTTGGTGGCTCGTCCACTTTAATCAGCTGCTCTGTGCTGGTACAGATCACCTGTTCTTTATTTATATACAGTGGCATGGCCCACTATAAAGCCAGCTAGCCTTGCTAATAAAAAAAAGGTATCCAGCTTAAGTATAAAATAAAAAGCTCAAGAATTACAAAAACAAAGAAATAAAATGAAAATACACAAATTTAAAACAAAGTTAGAATGTGCTTCGGGTAGTACACCGATAATGGCCTATACTAGTGACTTGTCACCGAATAATATTGATAATTTGAACTTGGGCCTGATATAGGCCGTAATATATATAATTAAAGCCCGACATCGGACTCTCTAAGTATATTTGGCATGAGTGAAGGGGTAGGAGACATACCCTAGCCTAATTGGAAACGTGTGTTAGTGCACAGATATCACATGCCTTCGTGGGGCAATGAATATAGGTTATTTGATTTAGTTTAGTTATTAAATAGGAATAGAGCAAGAACAGGAAGGAGTCGTGACTCTGGATGTTGTGGGTTGGCTGCAACACAACTGTTACCGGGTATAGTGGGGTTTCCCGTTTGTCCAATTTATCCATTAAACGACTATACAACTTACATACATATAAATATGAATTTTGTCACCTCGCTTTAGAATGAATATAGTAACTCGACTATATGGAATTTTGTGAATATGAATTTTATATCGGATTTGATATGAATTGAATATGAACCGAAATGTATAATAATATGGTAGCTTATCATTATTGATCATGTTATATTATGAAATAAGTATAGTAAATGTTGAATTCAGTTATATTCACTCACCAAACTTTATGTCCAACCCCCCTCTCCACCATGTTTCCTTTACTTATGATATGTGATAGGTTGATGGAGACAGGTCGGATTATGATGACACTGGAGGTTCAGGCGACGACGGCGCTCTATGTATATTAGATGTGTATGTGATGATGTGTGTATATAAGTAAGATACTTAAATTATTGTATGGATTTGGTTTGTATTGTATATATGTATTACTTACATGTGAAACTAAGTGTGGATTGGTTTTATAATGATATAGTATTATTTGATTATTATACTTTGTGTTACTTCCATTACGAGTTCCGAAAGACAAAATAAATAGTTCATATTTTGTTTTCTTATATCAATTACATAACAATCTATTGTTTTTCGACTTCTTTGGTAAAATTCAATACGCACATATATAACTTTTATAAACTGACCTAATTGAAAGAAATAGTGATGTGCCCTAGGGAAAATTATTTAAACGTTGCATACATCTAACTCTATAATCAATCTTGCTCATAATAATGGTGTTTATTTTTTAATATACTTTGTTATATTGTGATATAAACAATTAAGTAATTAATTCAAATTATATAATAATAAAATCATTAAATAAAATGTTATGTGACTGTAGTTACAAAGAGATGCAACCACTAGTAATCAATCACAATATGAAATAATTTTTTTTATATTCCTTGCCAAGATATTCCGAGAAAAGTATATCGACTCATATGTTGGTACCATAGTACATATCGCTTTCTAAATAATGGGCAGTGTATTAATCATGGCTATTGGAGGGCACCAAGGGGTTATGTACTTTTAGTTATTGGATAACTACGGATTGACTCGTCGGAGTGTTCCTTGTTGGTGAATAACAACTAGGTCAAATAGGAAATGTCATAATGACAATGTTATATAGTTTCTCGACTTGAGAATACCGTGGAACTTCAATATGAATACTTCATTTTGATTATAGTTAAATCATGGAATAGCAATCCATTGAGCACCTATAGTTAGGTCTGAGTTGAAGCATTGAGAGCGAAAAACTTTTTAATAGAGAGTTTGTCTCCTTAGTTGTATGAGGTTAGTATCATGGTCAATTGTGATCAACTGAAAGTCAAAATCTCTGAACAGAGTAATACGACTACGTATAAATGTTATTATCCGAATGCAAAAAATAAATGTTATTATTGAACCAAGGACTTTTTTTTGGTCTTACCGAGTCAAATTTGGATAATATCGGATTTTGACCACTACCAAATCACATACATCCTAAAGTGATATAGTTTGACAAAGAGAAAATGTGTAAATAATTATCACCACTAGTACCGCTTAGGAGATTATAAAATATGATTTTACTAAAAAGGTCTGCAAGTTACGAATTTGGCCAAATTATCATACCAATAGCTAAGGAGACGTGTGAATGTTAATACTTGAATCATTCAATATTAATCGTGATTGAATTCACCTCTGAGTCACACAACCGCATTTGTGAATTCTTCAAAAAACCGCATGATTTAATTAATTTATAAAATGTTGTAAATTAATTAAATTATTTAACAATTGAGAAATATTAAATATTATTTAATTTATTTGATTTTTGGGAGTTCTTCGTAATTATTTGAATTCATACATAAAAGTTATATTTACGCTCATTGATATTTGAAATCAGTGTAACTTTAAATGGGTTTGAATAAAAGATAATTACATTAAGGGGTTTTATGGAAATTGTATGCCATTGGATGGCATATAAGGCCAGCCATATATTGAAGGGAAAGAGGTGGAGTGAGAGAAAGATTAAAGGGACTAATTAGGGAAGTATTAATTGAAAGAAAAGGAAAGGTTTCATTCTTTCAAACAAGACAAATCCACTGATTTTATTCTCATTCATTCTTTCCTTAATTCACTTTTTGACTCTCCTCCTTTCATCCCAAGTTCGAAATTTAGTGTCCCCTTCCAAAATAAAACCAACTCCAAATCAAGTGAAAAAGTTCAAATAAATAAAACATAAGTGGTTCATCCTTCTTTGTAAGGATTTAGTATAGATGTTGGAGATCTAAGGAGAAGTCATGATGTAAAGTGTTACAAAGAGCAAGGCTTTTCAAGTGTGACTTTCCATCTTAAATTCATTCATGATATTTAGATCTAATTTAGTTCACATATATGTATATTCATTGCCACTTATTAAATCTAATTTTAAAATTCTCTTGTGTATTGTTTTAGTTAAATTGAAAATCAATCTTATCTATGTTTTATTTTCAAGATTGATATTGTTCTATTTGGATACAAATTCATTGGTTGATATAGATTTGATTGTTTTAAAATTAATTTTATTATCAGAAATTTAGTTAATTAGTTATTTAATTAAAACAAATACATGTTTGATTCATTTATGTTCTAAAACTAATTTCTTGTTTGTAAGATATGAGATTGTGAGTGTATGTAGATCTGGTATGCTGTAGCAAAATTTAATTTTATTATTCTAACTTAATGCTCTTACAATCATGCATTTAATATTCGAATAAATTAAGATAAGCATGTGTCGGGGGTGTGTGTGCATTTATATGATTCATCTTTCTGTTTTAAAATTTTTTAAATCAACATCAGGTTAAACTTTTAGTTGGGTTAATTCATTTTAAATTAATATATTCAAATTCATTGTGAAGTCAAATGTATGTTTTGATATGCTTATATTTTTATGTTGAATGTGTACTTTCAAATCTGCAATTTCAAATGTTTGGATTTTGCTATGATTAGACATGGAATTTTATATGGTATTGAATCTATTATTATATGGTGTTTGTAGAAAAAACTAAAATATCTCTTCATATTATTTCCTTTTAGTCCTGATTTGATTGGATCTAGATCTGATATAAAATTTCATTGCCATATATATTTTCCATATTTTGAAATATCTAGGTTTATGAAGATTTATTTCCATTATTTTATGTATGTATTTAGATAGTAAATATGTATAAAAGGCAAAAAAATATATCACATATACGTATATATGTCTAAACTACATATATATGTGTGTACGCACAAATGGTACTATCAATATGTGTATACAAACCATATATGTATATCGTAGTATATTCAAACATATGTACATACTTAGGTATTTATATTTCTAATACGCATACAAATTTACGACATGTATACATAAGTATAATATACATGCATTAATAATAGATATAAATCCCAATATGTATATGTGTGTGTATAGTTATACACATGTTTACATTATATCATGTTATGTTGCTATTGAATGTACAAATGATACATTCAAAATTAAATATTTAGTTCAATTAATCAATATGCTTAATTAACAAATGTAAAGTAAATGTAATGAATTTATTTTTGATTTAAAAAATAGATTGGTTTTAGTGAAACCTATTAGACTTCATAGACCCACTATGATCCAAATATGAATTTTTTTTAAATTATCCATTTCAACCATTGTAGACCTGCCGAGTTCCATAAACTAATTAATTACTAATAAAACATTTCTTGAAGCTACCTTATTTAATAAATACACCCCAAATACTAAATACAGTCAAAAATAATATTTCTCTAAATATTAATTAATTTGATTAATTTAATTAATTTACAACTATTATAAACTAATTAAATTGCAGGTATTTTGAACTTATCACTTGTAGATCACAGTAGTAAAATCCATTTTTCATATTCTAAAGCAATAACTTTTAGTAACAATTATTTACACAAGTTCTCTTCGTTAGTGCTATATCACTTTAGGATGCATGGATTTTGGTATTGGTTAAATTTCAGTATTATCCACTTCTATTAGTCCATAAAAAAGTCTTTAGTTCAATAATAATATTTATTATTATCTATTCCACTCTGGCCAGAGGTTTTGACTTTGAGTTGACTACAATTGACCATGATACTAACGTCATACAACCGAGGAGACAAATTCTCTATTGAATAGTAATTCACTTCCTATACTTCAACTTAGACCCAATTATAGTTGCTCGATACTCGCCTTGCCATGATTTAAATATAATCAAAGTGGAATATACACATAGAGGTTCAATGGTATCCTCGAGTTGAGAGAACTCTATAACATCATCACTTTGAGATTTCTTGTTTGACCTAGTTATTATCAACTAATAGAAAACTCTCAAACGAGTAATTTCATAGTTATCTAATAACTATGAGTACATAACTTCTTAGTTCCCCTATCAGCCATGAGTAATATACTATCCAACGTTTGAAGAACGTTATGCAATCTGATCTCAATAGATGTATTGATATCCTTTCTTAAAATATATTGGCCAAGAATATTTTGTTATTCTACATTGTGATAATTTTCTCATGATTAAAACTGTATGTAATTATTATCACATAACATGTTATGTGAGTATTTTTTTTATTTAACCACTTTAAATTAATTAATTAATTAATTATATCACTATATAACAGTTATCCAGCCTAGTGACCAGGCCATACTAAAAAAACTCGACCAGTCAAACTTGATAATTATTAAGATAGGACGTCCAGAATCATGACATCCAAGCTCAGATGCCAAGTACAATCAATGAATAAAGCCCTAAAGATAACAAAGTTTCCAAGCATGGTCCACTACATCTCCCATCTCTTGAGCAACAAGACCAAAGCCCAAGAAGCAAGATGTGCGGATCAATACCTATCCTTGGACAGGGTTCAGTACCGATCCATGAAAGCTCCCTAAAATGTTCAATTTTCCCATGTTTTTCCAAGATAAGGTGTTCATGACCATCTCCATGCTATGAAGGATGGTTTCAAGTTTAAATCAACGGTCACCATCAAGTCACAAGTCGAACATTATTGTCCTACCCCCGAACCAAGCAATTGACTTAGATTCAAGCCTAAAGAAAAACAAGTGAAATGAGAAAGATGAAGGCATGAGCAAGCCACATCCACTCAAAGGCAAAGAAGAGAGCCAAAAGGATATTTCATGGATCAATACTGATCCTTGATTATTGCTGATGTGTCCATGACTTCTCAGCATGACTCCTCTTGGATGTGGGGAACATGGGCATTAACGTAGTGTAGAGAATTTTAGGAACCTACAACTATAGATAGAGGGGTAAAGACATGCTTTTGGGGATTTTTTTGAGTCGATTACAAATTATCAAACCACTCTTGTAATTCCGAGGATCATCACCGAATTATAAGAACAATATTTGTAAACAACTACCAGAATCATTAACAAAGTTTAGTGGACATAGGCAATGATTAGCCGAACCACTATAAATCTAGTGTGCCCTGTTTTTCCTTATTTTAATTTACTTTCTTCATTTAGTTTTTCCACTTTTTATTTTTGGGTGTTTGTACCACTTTTTGGTGTAAACATTTTGTTGCTTTCACTGAGAACTAGGTAGATCCATTAGTTTAGTTATTGCAATCCATTACTACTCAGATTCCAGCAAAATCTATCAAAGGATTAATTGAAGCTATGGCCCTATGAGAGAAAAAAATTGTAGCTTCCAGACATGTCAATGATGTTGAGAATGCTGGTTCTCAACATGCTGAGGAAGTTGTGCAACCGGATGCTATTGAAGTTCATACCCTATTTGATTTGATAATGATGGTTGGGTGGACTAGATGATAAAGAAGATGAACGACAAGCTGTAGGAGAGCCACAATGAGATGAGGCATCAGATGCATGCAGGAGAGTCTTAACTTATTGAATCAATTGACCCATGGTCGCAGAAGAAGCAGGAAGGAGTTGGCGCCTTCTAATTCGATGTATGACAGTTCTTCATTATCCGGCGAAAAACATAGGGAAGTAAAATAGAAGATGGTTAGAAAGGTAATTGGCACTTCAAAGGAGAGGTTGGAGATCGATCGAGGAAAATGTTTGAGGATTGGTACCAAACCTCAAGCAAGGATCGATACTGAACCGTCGGTTCTCGATTTAGTGAACTAGCATGTTGATGTCTTGGATGATGATGTTGAGGGTAGGACTGATCATGTTGCTGATGGCCAAAATGCTAAAAATCAAGCGACCGCTATTGATTCGCCACGTAGAAGGCAAACTGGCAAAACTACTGGACGAACGGTTCTCCCGAAGTCAAGAGAACCCATATATCGTGAGACTAATTGATACCGTTTGCAAGGCAAAATACTTGGGGAAGACCATGATTACCGCCTTCAGTAAATCCCACAAAGCCAGAATACTTGACTAAGATGGTGAGAAAGTTGGTGAACGTAACTCAGCAATTGAATAATGATGAATGTGGCTCTTCACCTAGCCGGAACCCATTCACTGAACATATACTACATGAAGAGTATCCCATAAGATTTGTAATGCCAATGATGCCATCGTATAATGGAAAGACGGTTCCAAGGAAACATCTGATGAAGTTGACTAGCATATGGATTCGGCCAAAGTGACTGATGCTGTTAGATGTCATGGCTTCCTCGTTTTTCTCGAGGGTTTTGCGATGATGTGGTTCACTGGGCTACTATCGAGATCTATATCATCATTTGATCAGCCAACGTGGAAGTTTGTTAAGCAATTCTTCTTACACACTAGTCGTCCTAAGGATGTAATGTCACCGTCGAACCTCTTCCTAAATGTGAAAGAGTCGTTAAGGAATTGTTTGAGTAGGTTTAACATGATGGTGACTGAAGTGAGTAACGAAAAAGTAGACATTGAATTAATAGCCTTAATAAGGGGGTGTATCAAGGCACTGATTTTCGAAGATGGTTAGAGATGAAACACCCACCGATAATGGATGTTTTTTATAGGAAGGTGAATCGGTTCTTGTGCCTGGAAGAGGTAAATACTATCGCCATGAAAGCTACTGTTGGTAATCGGCTAAGGTTGTTCAGAGTAATGTTGCTGTCAAGTAGACTAGGAAATTTCCAGTAGAATTAATGTGAATGTAGAGAACAAAGATAATGTGCAGAAATAGGTTAACCAAGGAGGTGGAGATAGGAAAACGGGTCCAAAGTATGACCAAGATTCTCGAGATTCGAGGATTACACACCACTGAATAACTCTATTGAAAATATTTACCTTATCACATGGGGTGTTGAGCATCATAAGAAACCACCTTAAAGGGAGTCAACAGAAAAAGAGAAGAAATTTGGTAGGTACTATAACTTTTACGTAACCCATGATCATAATACGAATGAGTGTTGGCATTTTCTTTATGTGATAGAAGACTTGATCAGAATAAGAACTTCCAGCAATTTGTTAAAGCCCCATGGGATAGAGGGCAAAGAAATGCTCATCCCTAGGGACAACAATACCAACAAGGCTAGGTTGGGACAACAATACCAATAGTCTAGATAGCTTGGGAAGAGATTAGCCATAAATAGGATTTCTGGTGGACCTCATCTGGCTACAAAGAGCTGAAATGAGATGGAGAGATATGGGAGTTTGTTGGAGAATGCTATGAATGAGAGTTGCTTTGCCATCAAAGACGAAGCTTTGGCAAAATAACTTAAGACAATGACTGACGATATTGTTTTTCAGGAATAGAGATGCAGACAAGGTCGGAGCACCCACGCTTGATCCCTTGGTGATATCGGCCATGATTGGACCAATAATTGTGAAGAAGGTGCTGAACGGTAATGGTAGCTCAGTAAATATCCTATTTAAAAAAGCTTATAATCGAATGAAGATGCATAGTCAGGATCTTAAGCCATGCAAATCCTAGATCTAGGGATTTAACAGAGTGATGTGGGAACCTATAGAATGTGTGGACCTACCAGTGGTTTTAGGCAAAGGCGACCGCGAGCAAGTGCTGGTAGTGACATTTTTGGTGTTGGACTTTTTTCAGCACATTCTGGCTTGGGATGTGGAGAAAGAAAGAAACGGATGTGGAGAAGACTCTCCGCATCAAGTTGCTGAATGCATAGCAAGCATTGCCTATATCCTGGCTTGGGCAGCATAGTCGGTTCCATAAGGATATGAATCATAGGAAAAATCCAGAGGATGCAAGGGTGGTCCTTGCGGAGTTGACGATCAACATCCCAGTCAGTCATGATGATCCTACACGCGTCCTAAAGATCTGATCTCAACTTAGCATGAGGTTGATGAAAGAGCTGACAAGTTTTCTCTAAGCGAACCTGGATGTGTTTGCTTGGACGCATTTTGACATGTATGGAATATCATCGGAGATCGCTTGCCACACATTGAATGTGAACCCTAAATGTGTTCCTGTAAAGCAAAAACAACGTAGCCTGGGTTCGGAGTGGTCCACAACATTGAAAGAGGAAATGAACAAGCCGAAAGATAACGGCTTCATCCACGATGCTCTATACCTGGAACGGGAGTCCAACGTAGTTATGGTAAAAAAAAATTCCAATAGGAAATGGAAGACGTGCACCAACTATTCGGATGTGAATAAGGCATACCTAAAGGACAGTTTTCCATTGCCGAAGATTGATCAATTGGTGGATTGAACCGCTGGGCATAAGCTATTATCGTTTATGGACGCTTACTCTGGCTACAACTAGATTTCAATGCTTGTCCCAGATTAGGAACAAACTAGGTTCATAACCGACCTAGGACTATATTGTTATCTCATTATGCTTTTCAATTTAAAGAATGCAGGTGCGACTTACCAGAGACTGGTGACCTCGATGTTCAAGGGGTAGATCGGAGGCACAGTGGAAGTCTACGTGGATGATATGCTTGTGAAATCATGACAATCAATGAACCACCTAGAGGACTTGGTGGGTATGTTTAGCATGCTTTGCAAGTATGTGATGAAGCTTAATCCGTTGATGTGTTCATTTGGAGTTACGTTGGGAAAGTTCTTGAGTTTTAAAATGCACTTGAGAGGAATAGATGTGTTATCCGGGTTTTTAACCCAGCAGATCCAAGAGAAGACAGAACAACTTGGTGGAGTCAGGATAGCAGGATCAAACACATATTCTAGAGGCAAAGGCAGAGTTTGATGAGATCCTGAGTTAGTTAAATCGAGAGTAAGCATCTGTCCAGTCCAATCAACAGCTAAAAACAACTAGGAAGTAAATCATCATCAAAAAAGGATATGTGCAACGAGACTACACGAACAACGTCGATATAAGATAATGAAGATAGTTTAGAAACAAAAGCCCAAAAATATGCTAAGTGTATGGATCGCTAGCGATCCATACTTGATCATAGAACAAATGCAACCCAAACAAAGTGAAGCAGAGAAAAAGGCCAAGTAATTAGCTCGCATTCAAGCCAATGCTATGGATCGCTAGCGATCCATAGACCATGGATCGCCAACGATCCATGATTTTGGCTCGAATCGCGAGCTAAGCTCCACTACATCTTCTTGTGATCATCTGCAAATAGCTGGCAAACAGGCTTGGCCCAATAGCTCTCTGATCTCTATGAATACCATCCTATTTGTAACATAAACAGGATCTTCTCCGGACTGGTTGCTGAAACTCTACTGGAAGCTTTCTCCACTCCTCACCTCCATTACAACGTTTTTCAAAGGAATTCACTGTGATTCTCCAATGAATTCCAACCTTGGAGATTCAATCTAGCTAAGGATAATCAAGTGCTTTGTAATCAAATACATCTTGTAACAGCAATCAATCTATAATAAAAAATATAAAGTGGACGTAGGCTTCGTTAACAGCCAAACTACTATAAAAATCTTCTTGTCTTCTTAATCTTACTGCTTTTTTCTATATCTATTATCTACATTATTGCTCTGTGAGAACAGGGCAGGTGCTTTCACGCTCAAACTAGGGTGTTGATCCATTTTTTAGGTTAACATTTTGGTGCTTTCATTGAGAGTCCAACTCATGGTTTAGATCCAGCTATCTACTTTGGATCACACAGATCCAAAAGTTAGATCATCAATCTTTGCTCAAAGAATCGGTTGCTTGGTATCAATGGCTTCAGGAAGAAAAAGAACTGCCTCTAGAAGGTCCATAGGGGCAGTAGTAGCTGGGGAAGATATGAATCATCAACAAACTGATGTAAATGGTGCCGATCAAGTGCCTGCATCTTATAATCAGCGTGAAGTCGTTACAAGGGATGAGTTGAACAAAATGGTTGATGAGATCAACCAGAAAATGGAGAACAATCAGAAGGCTCTGATGGATAAGCTCCATGCTCTCCTAACTTTACAACCAAACCCCGCTCCAAGAACTATGGTTGAACTCGCGGCTGCCATAAAGCAAGAAAATTCTTCCATTTCTGGCATAAACAGGAAAAACGAGAAGCAGCTGCAGAAAAGGGGGACAACATGACTATGGGAATCAATGTAGAAGGGAATACAAGTACCTCGCTTGGCGCAAGGCAACCAACTATGAACTTGAACCAAGGGGTGAAAACTCCATGAGAGGATATAGCCATGGACCTCTCTGATTCTCTGAAGAACAATTTAATGATGGTAAGTTGGAAGGGAATGCTAACGTGTTCGACAATACTAAAA
The DNA here is from genome assembly GCA_030737815.1 of Allium fistulosum. Lineage (NCBI taxonomy): Eukaryota > Viridiplantae > Streptophyta > Magnoliopsida > Asparagales > Amaryllidaceae > Allium > Allium fistulosum. The sequence goes on from CM060905.1 coordinate 162,155,470, forward strand.
AGGCCAAAATTACCCAAGTCAAAACAACTGCAAGCCAATGGGATCCCGAGGGAGTGGCTCTCCCAAAGATAGGAGAGCCTAGGCTTCAACCCACTCACCAAGAATGTTTGCAAATTCAAATACTTGGTGCAACGACTGACAACCATCCCTAGGATTACGAACATCACAGGCATTCATCGTGGATATGGTTAAGTGGTTGATGGACGAGAATGAAAACAGAAGAGATGATGAGTGGGGGTCCGCACCAAGTCAGACTCCCTTCACTGATGATATATTGAATGAGTGATATCCGAAAAAATTTATGATGCCAACTATCCCATCCTATGATGGGACGAAGGAACTAAAACCCCATTTATACAAGTATAGTTGGTACATGGATGGAGCAAACGCTCTAGAAGCTGTTCGTTGTAGATGTTTTCCCATTTTCTTAGAAAGGATTGCTTCCATGTGGTTCACTAGGCTCCCACCGAGATCCATCTCTACTTTCGATCAACTTGCCATAAGATTCCTCGATCAATTCAGGCTCCATATCGTGCAACCCAAGGATGTGATGTCCCTATCCGGATTATTCCAGAGACGAAATGAATCGCTGAAGTCTTTTACGAACCGGTTCAATACCGCAGTGACAAAGGTTAGCAATCCAAATGAGGACATGGTTTCATGGCCCTGGTCCAAGCCATTCATCCTGAGACTGTGTTCGAAAAGTGGATCAAGATGAAGCAACCCACTACAATGAAGGATTTCAATCGCAAATCAAGTCAATACCTGAGATTGGAGGAAGCGCAGGAGTTAGAGAGGAAGTCAACAGGCATGTAACCATTGAACGTCGGACAGAGTGAGGTGGCAATGAACCAGAATACGAATGCTATCGGGACCGTCGAAGGGATCACAGGGAAAGATGGAAATCAGAAAAGGAAAAATCATAATTCCAACAAGAAAAATGGAAATGATAAACGCATTAAAGGCTTCAGGCTTGAAGATTACACCCCTCTCAACGAAATTCCGGAAAATATCTATCTTACGACACAAGGGACTGAGGAATATAAAAAACCCCTAAGAAGGAAGCAACCGAGCAAAGTAGAAGCGCTCAGGGAAGTTCTGCCGCTTCTACGAGATGCATGGTCACAACACAAACGAATGCCACCACCTAAAAACTTGATTGAAGAGCTGATTCGGGAGAACAAGCTCCAGTAATAAGTCAGAAAACCCTAGAATCCTGAGCAGCCCGTGGCTCCTCAGGCCCCTTGGAATCAAAGAAACCAAGCCAGAACCAGTGAAGTGGGATCAAAGGGAACTGGCTAGAGACTCATTATTGGAATGATATCTGAAGGCCTGCATCCTGCACAGAGAGTTGGGGAGAGATTGAGCGATATGCAAGTTCGTTAAAGCACGTTTCAAAGGTATCATGTCTCATGATAGAAGATGGGGCTCCAACCCAGCAGTAGAAAATAATAAATGATTATATTGTATTCAGGAACCGAGACACCAAAGGGATCAAAGCTCCAACTCTCAACCCGATTGTGGTAACGGTAGGAATCGGACCCGCTGTAGTCCGACGAGTATTGGTCGATAGTGGCAATTCTATTAATATACTTTTCAAAGTACCTTTGACCAAATGAAGATCGGCATGAAAAGCATGTCTGCATGCCAAACAAAAATCCAAGGGTTCATTGGCGAACCCAAACAACCCATAGGGACAATTGACATACCAGTGGGAGAGGGTGATCGAAGAGTTACCCTCATTCAGACCTTCGTAATTGTGGACGAAGCTTCAATGTATAATGCCTTCTTGGGACAACCTGCCTTAGCTAATTTCAGAGGCACTCTGGCTCAATGGTGCCTTGCAATGAAGTTCCCAACTGCAAATGGAATTGGGGTGGTCAAAGGAGATTAATGCGCTGTCAAAGAATGTTACATTGCACAGTTCGTGAATCCAGAAGAAGGGAAAAGGGGAAGGATTTGGGGAGAACTCTCCATATTCATGAACCTTCTGAATGGCGACTACAGAGCCGCCCCTGGCTTGGGGACCATAGCCGATTCGATAAGGCTTTGGACCCTAGAAAGAAGAGTTCAAGAGAGGATCGGGCAGCACCAGCAGAATTGACGGTGTCTGTCCCAGTCGATATGGACGACCCACCTAAAGACTTGAAAATTGGATCGCACCTTGGAAACAAGAAGCGATTAGAACTTACTAAATTTCTTCACGCCAACTTGGATGAGTTCGCATGGATGCATTTGGATATGTGTAGGGTGTCACTAGAAATCACATGCCACGTGCTCAACATTGACCCTAAGTTCACAATAGTAAATCAAAAGAGGTGCAGCCTAGGTCGAGATCGGTCCAAGGCATTAAGAGAAGAGGTGGACAAGCTAATGGCTAATGGTTTTATCCGTGATGCAACTTATCGTGAATGGGTATCTAACTCGGTCTTAGTCAAAAAGTCGAATGGAAAGTGACGAACTTGTATTGATTACTCAGACTTAAATAAATCTTGCTCGAAAGATAGCTTCCCTCTTCCCAGAATAGACCAGCTTGTGGATGGAACGGCAGGACATGAACCGCTATCATTCATGGACGCATACTCTGGGTACAACCAGTTCCTGATGCACGAACCCGTTTAAGAGAACACTAGCTTCATCACCAATCTAGGACTATACTACTACAGGGTGATGCCATTCGATTTGAAGAACGTTGGGGCAACTTATCAAAGTTTGGTAATTACCATGTTCAAGCGCCAAATTGGGAAAACTATGGAGGTTTACGTAAATGACATGTTGGTCAAATCACGTGTAGCTGCCAACCACCCAGATAATCTCTTTAAACTGTTCGAAGTACTCCAAAAGTATGGAATGAAACTCAATCCACTTAAATGTCACTTTGGAGTAGCCTCCGGAAAATTCTTAGAATTTATCATAAGTGCCAGGGGCATCGAAGCAATCCCGGAGCAAATAACGACCCGGCGAGAAATCCAAGCCTCGAAGAACAAGAGAGAATTGCAAAGCCTAAATGGAAAGGTCGTAGCTTTAAACCGATTTATCTTGAAAATCACCGACAAGTGCTTACCATTTTTTAATGCATTGAAGAAAGGAAAGAAATTTTTTGAATGGAATACAACATGTCAAACTGCATTTGAAGAATTGCTACGACAAATGGAAGCTCCACCAATCCTGTCAAAGCCAGTGGACAGAGAGGACCTATTCATTTACCTAGCAGTCTTACCTCATGCTTTAAGCGTTGCCCTTGTGCACGAAGAAGCGAAGATCCAACAACCCGTATACTACATTAGCAAGCAATTTACTAGGGCCGAGAAAAATTACCCAAAGCTGGAAAAGCTAGCATATTGCCTCCTGATCGTGTCTAGGAAGTTGCGACCGTATTTTCAAGCGCATCCAATCAAAGTACTGATTAATCAGCCTTTGAAACAAGTACTGTACTGAACCGAAACTTCCGGATGGCTTCTCAAATGGAATATCGAACTAAGCCAATATGATATTACTTACCATTCGAGAAAAGCGATCAATGGGCAAGCGCCGGCAAATTTCATCGCCGAGTTTACTATACGGGATGACGAAGAAGAAACATCATCAGAAGTGGAGACACAATGGAAACTCTTTGTTGATGGCGCATCTAACCACCTCTGTTTGGGGATGGGAGTAGTGCTTGAAATTCCTGAAGGATGAGCCATTTACTATGCATTACGCTTGGAATTTCCTACAACAAATAATGAAGTAGAATACGAAACATTAAGAGCAGGGCTGAAAATTGTGAAGGAACTTGGAATAAAATCCGTCCACATCTACAGTGACTCTCAGCTAGTTGTCTACCAAGTAAAGGGCGAGTACCAGGCTTGAGGGGAGAACCTTGCACCGTATCTGTCTAAAGTACAAGAGTTGCTGAGCGACATCAAACATTTTACCATAACTCATATTCCATGAGAGCATAACACCAAGGCCGACTACTTAGCTAAACTTGCAATCTCCGGAAACGCTCAATCGTTGGGACTAGTCCCAGTTGAGACTCTGACTCCCCCGAGCAAAGATGAAATGGACGTCGACTGAACCCTCGAGACCACCGTTGAAACAGAAACATGGACGACGCCAATCAAGAACTATTTACTCGTAGGGACCTTTCCAATTGACCAGAACTAGTAGAAAAAGCTTCTCCAGAAATCATCGCGATTCGTAATACAGGACGGGATACTTTACCAAAGAGGATTCTCAACCCCGTTCTTAGATGTGTGACCGATGACGAAGCTCGGTGAATCCTAAAGGAGGTGCATGAAGGCGAATGCGGAGACCATACCAGAGGTCAAACCCTCGCAAAGTTCTCCGGTACGGATACTTCTGGTCTACAATAAACCGCGACGTAGCAGACTACGCCAGGTGATGTGATCGTTGCCAAAGATTCAGAAAAATTAAAAGAACTCCCTCAATAGAATTAACATAGATGGTCAGCCCGTGGCCATTCGCAATATGTGGAATCGACTTGATTGGCATATTGTCAATAGCTAAAGGAGGAGCCAAATACACTATAGTTGTTGTTGACTATTTCACGAAATGGGCCGAAGCGGAACTTCTGGCCACCATTACTACAAAGAAAGTCATTAATTTTATTACTAAAAACATAATTTGCAGGTTTGGTGTGCCATAAAAAATCATCACCGATAACGAGACCTAATTCGAAAGCGCAGAGTTCAAAGACTTCTGCAAAAGCTTCCGAATTGAGAAGAGCTTCTCCGTAGTTGCTCATCCGCAAGCAAATGGGCAAGTGGAAGCGATAAACAAGATCATCAAATCCACTATCAAAAGGCGACTAACTAAAGTAAAAGGAAACTGGGTTGATGAACTTCCACTCGCACTGTGGGCTTACAGGACAACTCACGAAGTGGCAAACACACTCCATTCGCCTTGGCATATGGCTAAGAAGCAATGATTTCCGTCGAACTAGAAGTCGCCTCTCACCGAAGGCAAAACTTTAATCGGGAGAAAAATGAGCAGCTCCTACACGATGCACTAGATATGATTGACGAAAGGAGGGAAGAAGCCGAGTTAAGAACCATCGCCCACCAAAAAAGGGTCGCACGATACTTCAACTCCAAAGTTCACAACCAAACCTTTGTAGTGGGAGATCTCGTCCTCAACGGATCTATCTTATGCCGGGAACCTTCAAACCAAACTGGGAAGGGCCATATGTGATCAATCATAAGCTAAGGAATGGAACCTTCAAATTGACAACCGTTGATGGAGTCCAAATTCCCAGAGCATGGAACGGTGAATCGCTGCGCCGCTACTTTACTTGAAAATTACCTAATGCACCTTTTATTTTTCAGCAAATAAGCCATCCCGGGATGCCGGGGGCATTGTAAATAGGCAAAAACTTGCCCAAATTTCCTTAATAAAATTGATTCGCTTTTTGAGCCCACAAAACTGTGTTCATAATAATTATTTGCCGGGTCGACGGAAGTAAATCGACCCAAACCGTTGGATCGGCGAAACCCGATCTCCGTCTTCTAAGAACTGACGTTGCCCTGGCAACATCAGGAAGGCTCAAACATAAACTCCTCGGCGTTGCCCGAAGATAGGCAATGCTGAGAAGTGCCAAAAGCTGCGCATCCCGTAAGCCACACACTAAATCCTAAAACGCAAACACATCACATTGCCCGAAGATAGGCAATATTGAGGAGAACTAAAAGCTGAACATTTCATAAGCTGCACATTAACTCTCAGAGCCATGAAATCACGTTCCTAAAATGTAAACCCCTTAAATTTCCCGAAGATAGGCAATATCAAGGAGAACGAAAAGCTGCGCAGTTCATAAGCCGTGCATTAACTCTCGGAGCCATGAAATCACGCTCTTAAAACATAAACTCCTCATGTTGCCCGAAGATTGGCAACATTGAGTAGTTTTTTATGTACTGGAACTTCCCTGACAATACCGAGAAACCCATCTACTACAAGAATTGCAAAGATCAAACCACTCCCATTACCGGGAGTAACGGGCGCAACTCCAACAAAGTCGAAGTGCTACGAACTAGCATAAAACTTCAATTGCTGATGCTCCACGGTGAACCGAAACATTTAACGTGAATGACATTTGATTGTCTACAGTTAACTCGTATGATGTGCACATCGGGAGCAATGAAGTACATATTTGAGGATTGCAAAAGAAATGATACTCATAAGTACCAACTCGCACTTTTGAGAAGTGATAAGTTGTTTAGCTTACGAAAATTTGCAAAGATTATTCATTAAGTTAACGTCGTAACTAATCGCATTAAAACATAAATTGCAAAACTTGCAAAAGGAGAAGAATCGAATTGTGACTTAGTCAAATTCCAAATCTTGACATACAAACTATTTGAACCATAAGTTACCAGTCGTTTGTCAAGTGCTTGAAGTAAACAACCCTATGAACTGGGGGGCATACACCGGCACTTAAACAAAAAATTTATGCTTAAAAACAAAATTGCTATGCTTAAAAACAAAAATCTCACATTTCACAAGTACTATTACTCCAAACAAAGAATTCTGATAGTAATCACAGGACTAGATAAAGTGAAATAGAGGTCGACAAAATAGACATAAGTGCACATGAAATATAGGAGCAGAGAAGTAGAGGTACAGTCAAAATATCAACATTATATTACTTATAATTTTCTTATGTATAAGGTCAAAACGTGGGGACCGTACCCACATAATATCGGCCAATAAAAGAAAACGTACAGACAACATAACAGAAACAGTAATGTAGACTCTGCACTTGAACAATATAATGCAAAATGAATCAAAGTTAGATCAGCTACCACCCAAGCTTTTCAGCGTTTCTTTCTACCACTCCCCTTCCCTCCTTTTTTCGAAGTTTCTGCTTTGCCTCGGAATTGATGTCACTGCTAGTGATGTCGATGATCTCCTCAGTGCTAATGTCTTCCTCCTGCTCTGTAATCTTTTAAGAAGACTTGCCCTTCATTTTGCACTTTCGAGATTTGTGGGAGCTCTTAGAAGCCTTTATTGCTTCAACCTTCTCTTTTTTAATAGCAATCAGTTGTTCTTGAGATCTGCGTGGCTGTTCAATCTAAACTTCTTGCTCCTAAGCTTCGTCCGCCGTGAAATCACCCTCAAAAGATACGGACGGGTCATCCAAACCATGTAGTGAGGCGATCTTCTTGGATTCCGGCCTCAGCTGTGAGCTAGACATAGACATGGCGCCTGGAACATATATAGAAACGAGCACGGAAATGGTAGAAATGGAAATTGGCCTAGGCACCGGGAGAACCAGCAGATTGGCAGGTAAGGAAGACGAACCAATAAGATCAAAAATGAAAGCGTTAAATTCGTCCTGCACTTGCGGCATGAGATGAAAATTCTCAAACTCGAGAGAGGCATGTTGATTACCTACACTGGAAGAAAGACCGAGAATGTCAACTTTGTATTCACCGCCTTCACCCTCTTTTGACAGCTTCACAATCCGAGAGGAAGATCCAAGCCCAGGACTTGTTGATGGATCACGGGACTGCCCCGATGGTTCGCCGGCACAAAAAATTATAGGCTCCGGAGGTGCTTCGGCAGTTGTTGTCGTGGTGGCATCAGCAGCCTCCTTTTCCCTCTCAATCCGCAAAATCTCATGGCCCTCTAGCAACGCCTTCTATGATTCTTAATTGAGGTAGGTGTTCTCCAACTCTCTCTCGGAATAGACATCCCTGCTATCATGAAAGAAGGTCATGATCTCCTCCCAAACCACAGTGAGAGTGCATGGGAATTTAGGGCCCAAGTAGCTGGGACTCTCCTCATGCAACAGGGAGTTGACATAAAAGTTCAAGATGGCCTCATCCATCTTCTCCATCTTCCTTTCAAAAGCGTTCTGAAGCTCCAGATATCCACCGTAACAGCAGCCTTTTCAACTCCTTATCGGAGCTAATCTATGCAACTTGCTCCTGTAGCCTGGCGATTGTTTCGGCCTAGTCAGAGATGGTCTTATTATGCCCCTCTACGATAAGGTCGTGATCGGAAATGGTTTTCTTTTGGGCCTCAATTGTCCCGCTGCAAGCTGCCACTTCCTCTTTTAATTTGGCCTCTTCTGCATGAGCCTTCTTAATTTCGTCCATGTAGACGATCTCTATTCTCTCGTGAGCCTCTTTTAGCTCTATCAGAAGGCCGACGCTGTTCTTGCTTTCTCGAAGCGTAGCATCCTTTTCCTCTTCTAGGTGTTTGGTTCTCGAGTCGCGTTCCGCTTATTCTCTTTCAAAATCATCTTTCTTCGATTCGATGGAGAGGATTTCCTGATAGTTGTTGCGACTCGTGTCCGCCAAATGTTTGCATAATTTTTCCCACCCTTCAGCCTGTTCTGAATCGTTCTGTTTTTCCTGGAGGTGGGGCATATATGTATCTCTACGGACCAGATGAAGATCACGATCAAACTTAACCCCCTAAAAACCCACCCGGGGAGCACTGCCTCAAGCCTGCGAGGACTAGATGAAAGGACATAGGAAGGTCTTCGATGGGGGCGTGAATACCAAGGGCAAGAGTCACATGAGATGGTGGAGCTAGAGTTGAAGATGGAATGTGGACAGAGGATGCCGGGATTTCATAACCAATTGAGGCGGGGACCGGAGCGAAGACTTGTTGTTCCGAAGAATGGGAACCGCGAATAATTTTTGACTTTTTTGGCGACTCTTCTCTCTCATCAAAAGTCTTTCTTTTTTCGTACCCACCTTTATATACACGGCCCCATTACCTCTCGGCTCGACGACGAACTTCAGCCTCTAAATCTTTCCTTCACTAATATTCATCCTCTGTCTCGTGAGGCCGATGACGATTGGAAGATCGTCTCGACCAACGTTGGGAGTTGATGAATTCTTTGAGGTCATCATAGAGACCGCATCCTCTCATAGTACCTAACATGGAAGATGAATAAAGAGTCCTAGAAATAGAAAAAAAGCATGAAAAGTATGTGTATAGGTGAGTGTAACCCTAGTGAAACGTGTAATGTGTTTGGGAGGAGACCCTAAAACGACATGACAAACCGGATCGGGCAGGCACAGTGGAAGGAATCAGACTAACTTTGGGTGCAACGTGGCCTGAACGAGGAGGCACCTCCTCAAATTTGAAATCTTTCCCCATGAGCGCATTGAAATCGACGTAAACATCGCTCAAATCTCCAAAGTCCATGCCAGCATCTTTACTCGGAGATTCCCGACGTCTTCTGATTTCTGGGGCATTGACTTTACCACTCGTGTATGGGGAGGCAAGCTCGGAATAATGGGACTCATCCCTGACGTCTCATCACATGATCCAGAATCCCCATCATTAGATTCTATATAGAAATCATCACTAGAAGTGGACTCATCGCTACTACTCCCAATCTCTCCGTCGTCTTTTTCTAAGTCCATTGCGACCTTGCCTTTCCTCTAATTAAACTCCTCTTCCTCTTCTTCCGAAATCGAAGGCATTTTGACCGGGCAACTGACTTCGGTCACGGCAACATCCTTTTCCTCGTGAGTCTCCTCAACCGACTCGTCGGATGGGCCTTCCCTTCTTGAAAATCACCCTCATCGGAACCGTAAGATGAGGTGGTGGATCGTGTGCATATCCTGGATTGAGAAGGGGATGGGATCTCAAATGGAACTGCAGACTTCCCCGGATGCAACAGTCCATATCGAAGCAAGTTTTTGTCAGCCAACAAGACTTTAACAGATCTCTCCTCAGCATCAATAGCCTTCAGGGCTTGGAAAGTTCCATCGAGAGATAAGTCCTTGTTCGGCCTCAGAATAACTTTAAGAATTATTCGACTTGTTAGAAACTCCGTAGCAATATGTCGAAGCTCAATGAGTAAGAAAGGTAACTTACCCCCCGTTGTCCCAAGACGGTTGAACCCCTCAGGACATCTGACAAAGAAGTATTGGGTCTTAAATTGGGACAAGTTGCTCTGCAGTCGTAATACAATTTTACGATTCCTCTGAGCCTTGATTACGACCAAGGAAGGACACTCGTCTCTTCTTTTGAATGAAAGAAAGTGTCTAAACTCATCGAAGGTCGGAGCGTGGTGGAATGTTCAAATGAAAAGGATGTGCAAACAAGTTAAGATGGCGTAGCCGTTGGGGTGAATCTGAAATAGAGCAATCCCTAAGTTCGAGAGGGTCTCTCTCAAGAAATCAATAAAAGGGGGTATAGCTCTGTTCAAGAACATATACCGATGACAAGCGGTATATCCCGGGGGTGGCATATTAGCGAACACATCCTTCTCTGGGAGGTGAGCATCTTCCTATGGGATGCTGTGTTGCAGGCAGATATTGTGCAAGACTTTAGCAGAGATCACGGAAGACGCTCTCTTTGATAGATTTAGAAGGACTCTAAAATTAGGAGGACTCCGGTCCATGACCGGACCAACCGAAACTAGTTGGCCATACTCAGCCTGTGAACCAGAAGAAGGAGGGACAATAGACAATGACTCGACCTCCAAAAGCGTAGGACTTCCTCCGCCAGAGTTACGACAAGAGGACGGTTACTTCATTCTAAACAACAGAGCTTACATCTGAAACGGTCAGGTAGTTCAACCCTAAAATAAGAACTCCCCGTACCACACTTGAATTCCGAAAGAATATCATCTTATGCTGATTTGTCGAGCTTTATGTATGTACTGGGGCGAGTGTGATGTGTTATCTATCGGGTGGTGGGCTCGGTATCCTGAACACTACAAACGCTCTACCCCATGTAGATAGTACATTCGCTGTCGAGAGGTAAAAGGACTTCCCGTTTCATTTTCTTTTTGAAATTACTTCTCCTACACTTACCCGTTATCGATCAACAATCGATAACAGATCCATTGTCCGAAATGACATGGAAAGTCCCTTCTAGTACAGGTACACCGTGTGTGAAAAGAAAGCAATATTAATCTAAATTCTCCAGAAGGACGAGAACAATTCACAATGTGTCATGCGGTATCAGCTATAGGACCTGGCACAAGTCAATTCTGGCTCAATGGACGAAGACATCAAAACATGTCAAGCACCGGGGTAAGGCTCGAATGTCATTCCAGTAGGAACTCAAGACTCGATTTACTATCTTCCTCTATTTTGCCACAATCGACTCGGACTCCTCACGGCTAACACCACGAATACAACTCCATCGCCAAATCGATAAACAAACATCATACGTAGCAAACCCACCTTGGATTAATGCTCTAAATGCAAAATTGGTCAAAGACTTAGAACAAATGAGCTAGAAATAGGTCGGTGGCGATCTGAGGATGGGTCGGTGGCGAGCCAAGGCACAGGCAAATTAGGGTTTTGGTCAGAGGCGATTTGGGAAAGCGACAACAATGCTCTGGGGTTGGCGGCGTAGAAGGAAACTTGGCGGAGGCTTGGGCAAGGTCGAATTTCCGGATATGATGGATCAAGTCGATCAGTCGAAGGGTTGGAATACAGAAGAGAAGCTCGGCTTGAATGATAAGAGTGAATAGGTCGACTTGAAGGAACTTAAATAGGAAGATAAAATACGCTAAAAATACTTCTAAGTACTCAGGTCGCTAGCGTCCATCAACTATAGATCGCTAGCGATCCATGGAATTGCATGCAATTTGTCTCCAATTTGCCTAGCGACATCCTTACACTACTTCGGAGCATTCCAAAAAGCTATGGTATGAAATCTGGCCTTTTTTGGTTAGCAATGACAATCCAAGGCGAAAATTAGTAAATGAGAGTCTAGCCTAATTCAAATTCTTGTGGCCCTAACACAATAACTTTGAATTCAACAAATAAGAACTAAAAAGCGATTACTTCTAGAGCATGCCTTGTCTTCAACGAAGACGTACTTTAGGGAGCAAATGTTATCCGGGTTTTTAACCCAACAGGATCGAAGAGAAGATGGAACAACTTGGTGGAGTCAGGATAGCAGGATCCAAACATATTCTAGAGGCAATGGCTGAGTTTGATAAGATCCCAAGTTAGTTAAATCGAGAGATAAGCATCTGTCCCACCCAATTAGCAGCTAAAAACAACTAGCAAGTAAATCATTATCAAAACAAGGCAATGTGCAATGAGACTACATGAACATTGTCGACACAAGACAACAAAGATAGTTTAAAAACCAAAGTCCAAAAATATGCTAAGTGTATGGATCGCCAGCGATCCATACACTATGGATCGCCAGCGATCCATACTTGATCATAGAATAAGTGTGACCCAAACAAAGTGAAGCAGAGGAAAAGGCCAAGTAATTAGCTCACATTCGAGCCAATGCCATGGATCGTTAGCGATCCATGATTTTGGCTCGGGTCGCGAGCTAAGCTCCATTGCATCTTTTTTGATCCAAAAAATGGACCAACACCCTAGTTTGAGTCTGAAAGCACCAGCCCTGTCCTAATAGAGCAATATCACAGATCACAAATATAAAAAAAGAACAGTAAAAGAAAGTAGACAAAGAATTTTTATAGTGGTTCGGCTGTTAATGAAGCCTACGTCCACTTTATAATTTTATTATGGACTGATTGCTATTACAATAGATGTTTGATTACAAGGCTGTGATTGTTCTTTATCTAGATTAAACCTCTCGAGTTGTAATCCATAAGAGAATCACAGTGTATTCCTTTGGAGATTGTTGTAAGGGAGGTAGGGAGTGAAAAATATTTCCAATAGAGCTTTAGCAACCATTCCGAAGAAAATCCTTTTTGTGTTGTAACTGGGATTGTATTTGTAGAGATAGGAGAGCTTCTGGGCCAGGCCTGTCTTCATCAGCCTGTAGGTAGGTTACAGGCGACCTAGTGGGCTTTGGCTCGCAAAACGATCCAAAACCATAGGTCGGTGGTGACCCATAAACTTGGTTCATTTTGTGGATCAAATCTTGCCGCTTTTTGATAGTGTTCCATATCTGGTTTGTTTGATGGTTTGAGCAGAGGCATGGGTCGTTGATGAGCTAAGCACTTATGATTTTTCTGGAGTTTGGAATTGGAGATGTTTCCATAGCAATTTATCGTAGTTGTTTCGCTTCGATAGCAATTCACTAGTTATTTGCGATTAGCTGCCGATTGAACTAAAAAAATGCTGTTCTCTCAGCTTCGCTGATCCCAGTTGTCATCTTAGTCGTATAGCATGGCCCTTGTTAATTCCTTGTCTTAGCTTTTCTGATTACCTTTCGAACCATTCTGATAACATAAGGTTGTTCTATTTCCTGTTGGTTCCTACTGGATTAAAAACTCGGCTAACACTTACCCCCCAAAGTACACCTTTGATGAAAGGCGTGCTTTGTTTAAGAAAAAGTTCTTGTCTCCAGTCTTCGATAATTGATCTTTTTAGCTGCTTTAGCCTTGGTGAATCGTCCAGTTCCTTTGGATTCTCTTGCCAATCACCAGTGGTTCCAAACCAGCTACATCCTAAGGCTCTAGACTCTACCCAAGTGTAATCTATACATCACAATCATTCCGATTTCATTCGGAGTTATTACATCACATATCTCTAATTGTCCCATGTTCATCCGAGATTTACATCATTATTTTACTTCTCATTCAGAGTTCTCATATCATAAATCAAAATCACCTTATATATCAAAAATCACTTCATATATCAGAATCGCATCATATATTGAGATCATCTTGTGTTCATTCAGGATTTATCAGTTTTATTCTGTTTATGAGGCAGTCAAATCCTTTTATTGAATCAAATTTGTTTTAAGCCTCGATCTTTTTTGGCGTTTAAGTTTAACACGCGACTTCTCTAAATCGTTTGACGTTTAGTCATAAGTTAAGGGAACGATCTCTCAGGATCGTTAGTTTGTTAAGTTAGGGGGTTAAGTAAGCCCATCCGCTTACTCTCTGGTAAGGGGATTTACTTCTTGCACTCCGGTCCTGTGGTGGGACTCTAAGGCAATCAATTTTGTACAAGTCCATCCGCTCGCTCTCCGGCGAGGGGACTTGCACCTTGCACTCCGGTCCCGTGGTGGGACACTAAGGCGATCATATTGTACATCACATTTAATGCGGATTTTTTCAAAATTCAAATATTCAAATCAAAACAAATAAGCAGAAACTAAACAAGCAGGAACCAAAACATGCAGACATCCTAAATGTTTATCTTAGGCATCCGACTTAGGGCGTGCCTAGGGACCGTTTGTGATCCCGTACACATGTAAGCGGCCTTAGATCATTATTTTCCTAGGTTATCTTAGGCATCCAACTCAATGCATGCCTAGGGACCTTTCGGGATCCCGTACACATATAACCGGCCTGCGGTTATTATTGTCTAAATACCAAAAGAAAAGTACAAAAAAACAAACGAAAAAGCAAAGCATGGAGGCCGGATCCAACTCCCATCTAACCCAATCATGGGATAATCTGTCGTGGCTCGAGTCCCTTGGAGTTTCTTCATGTAGTTGTCATGGATGGTGGTTGTTCTAGTAATCCTATCACAGTTTAGTTCCTTACATACTGTGGAAACTGGTTGTTCCGAACTAGTTCTTTTATCAGATCACGAAGGTGTCGGTACTCGTTCGTTTCATACCCATTCAGCTCATGAAAGATGCAAAACTTTCCAGATCTTTTCTCTTGATATGTGGGCTCCCTCCTAAGTGGCCTCCCGTAGAGGTTTTTCACCCTAGTATCTAAGTATATCCACTGCGAGGTTTCAGCCAAATCAGTGTATGAAGAGAATCTCGGCTCCTTCTTTTGTCGTTTGGCTCCCCGAAGTTGTCGTCGGTTTTCCTTTTCCCTTTGTCTTTTGCAATTCCAGCTCTGGACGGTCCGCTGTCCTCCACGGCATTTATTTCAGCATCCACATCCTCATCATCAGCTTTAGCGTCTTCCTGATGCAAATATCTCTGGCGCTTCATAGTAGAATTCTACAAGATCCATTGGTTGATCCCTTTTCAATGCAGCTTTGAAATCAGTCTTACTCACGACCCCAAATACCACTTCCATTAGGACTAGGCCTGTCAATGAATACCCGAAATATCCGAAATCCGTTCGCATCCGTATCCGAAAAGCGGATAATTATCTGATATCCGAAAAGCGGATGCGGATATCCGATATCCGAAACATATTTCGGATACGGATACAGATATGGCTATATCCGTATCCGATAAATATCCGTCCGGTTCGAATTTATTTTATTATTATTTTAATATGTTATTTTATATCCATAATAAATATCCATCCATCCAATTCCTTTCCATTTAAATTTCCAAATAAACAAGCCTGATTGTATTTTGGCCTATATCTGTACCACATACCTACCCGTATTAAAACCCTACCCGTATTAAAAGTAAAACAAAACCCTAAAAGATAAAACCACAGCCGCATTTCATTTTGAAGTAATTTATTCCACTCGCGATTCCACACAATCGACATCGCCTTCTCCGTCGATCCTCATCGCTCCACCGTTCCTCATCGCTCCGCCGTTCCTCATAGCTCCACTGCTCGCCGCTCCTCATCGCGAATCACGGTTTCTGTCTGGCAATTTCTGTGCGGCAATTTCTTGCTCCTCATCGCGAATCGCGGTTTCCTCATCGCAAATTGCAAATCACTAGTACGTATTTGTTTTTATTTTTTAATTATTATTATATATTTTGGTTATTTTAAGAACTTTGTATGAATGCAGAATGAACATAGTTCAGGCAGAACTTGTATTTGACTTTAATATTTAATTTTGTAAATATCCTACTACTTTGATTGATCATACAATTAGTCTGTTTCTTCTAAAAGAAAGTAATGGTAAATCCTTATTATTTAATCCATTGGTTAACAAAAGTTAAACAAGACTAACAAGAAAGTAATTGTATTTTTGCAATGAACAGATTCAAGTCTTAAAGTAATGGTAAATCCTAAAATTTTTCTTTAAAACTGTTAACAAAAGCGATAGCTGAACAACACATTTAATACTACACATATTATAATAAATCGAGCAAAAATACAAGTATATTGTAACGCAATGAACACTTGCAATAATTTTACATCTGGGTAAAATACTTGTTGGAACAATAAACAAAACATTTTGTTCTATATACAAAAATTAAAACAAATAAAATCAATGGACTTTGTTTTTGCCCCATTTTGAGTTTATTCAAGTAAATAATTTTCAGGGATTCTTTTTTCTTTTTTTCATGATCCATTTTGGTATATATTTCACACATTAATCCTTCAATGAACATCTGGTGAACTTTAACTGCTTACCGAATGCTCCCAGTACACCACAAGCTACTTCCAACAATTTACCTACAATCAAAATTTCATGTAAAAAATATTAGTTACTAAATAATAATATTTTCACATTTTTTTAATATCAGTGATGGAGTCAGTGTAGCCAGGTGAGGACTGATTAGTTTTTGCAAAATTGAGATTTTTCATAACAAAGCAATTAGAAAGAAAAGAGGGATTAGAGCAATATAGTAGACATCAAAATGGGTGGAGTTTGGAAATAGGAGTCATTTGGTCATTTGATAAAATAAAATTTATTTTAGACAGTAATGAAACTTAGGCACAATGAAATTTATTTATTTGTGAATTGTGATAAAATGACTTGTTTGATAAAATGACGTATTTGTGATAAACTTAGACAATAATGACATATATTTTATTTGGTATTGTAGAGTTTTGAAAATGACGAACGCCTCGTCAAGCTGTAGTAACAAGGATATTTGTGGTAATGACGTTGTAGTCGTGGAAGAAAATCGAAACAGTTCAAACATGGTTACAGACTCTAGTTTGCCAAACACACAAGTATTTGAAAACCTTTCTACGGATGTAGACAAATCCACACCTTCAAATGTAAGAATTTTGAAATCCAATGTATGGAAAGATTTTAATAGAGAAGTAGTGGAAGGTGCTATTAAAGCCACTTGTAAACATTGTTCTAGATTATTTAATGGAGCTACTTCAATGGGAACAACCCACTTGAAAAATCATCTAAAATCATGTCCAAAAAATCCCACTCGTCTAAGAATATCTGGACAACAACTATTGAGTACCAAAAGTTCTCCCAACAAACCAATTAAATTATCGAGTTGGAAGTTTGATCAACATAGAAGCCGAATGTGTTTTGCACGTATGGTTGCTAAGCATGATTATCCATTTAACATGACTGAACATGCGTATTTTCAAGAGTATATTAGAAGTATTAATCCAACAGTTAAATTCTTTTCTAGAAATACAGTTCGATGAGATGTTTTAAAAGTCTATAATGATATGAGAGGCAAATTACAAGAGATATTTGATTGCTTGTCAACCTGTGTTAGCCTCACTACAGATTTGTGGACCTCTGAACACCAAAACATAGGCTATTGTTGCATAACTTGTCATTTTATTGATAATGATTGGAAACTACAAAACAAAGTCATCGCTTATTATGATTTGCCCCCTCCACACACTGGGTCCGCACTTAGCGCTTCTCTTATATCAAAATTATTGCAATGGAATATTGATAAGAAGTTACTTGCACTTACGGTTGATAATGCGTCAAATAATGATGTAATGATAAGAGATTTAAAAGAATGGTTAGTTGGTAAAAATGTGGTGCCTCTTGGTGGTGAATTATTTCATATGCGTTGTTGCACGCACATACTAAATTTGATTGTTCAAGATGGATTAAAAATGGTGCAAGGTCTTATTGAAAAAATTAGAGAAAGCGTCAATTATACAAAATCATCACATATGAGAAAACAAAATTGGGAAAATGCATTGGCTCAAACTCGATTAATTGGGAAAGGAGTGTCTTATGATGTTTCAACACGTTGGAATTCAACATATCTAATGCTTGAAAGGGCTCTTGAAGTGCGTCCGGCATTTGAGCGATTGGTTGATTTAACCCACAATTACAAATGGTTGCCATCAAACGAAGAATGGGAAATAGGAAATAGGAAAAGAAATATGTGAATGTTTGAAAATATTTTATGAAGTTACACTTAAGTTTTCGGGTGTTAAATATCCAACGGCTATATTATATTTTAAAAGCATTTGCGGTGTCTATGAAAGTATTTTAACTTGGGAGCTACATGAACATGAGTATATTCAATGTATGGCCCAAAAGATGAGAATTAAGTTTGACAAGTATTGGAGCAGTTGTAATCTAATGATGAGTATTGGTATGGTTTTAGATCCTTGTTATAGATTGGCTTATATTGAATTTTTCCTTGATGTGATTTATGGTGATCGTGCACAAGTTCATGTTGCAAAAATTCGTGAATCTTTGAAATCTCTATTTACTTTATATGAAATGGAATGGACTTCTTCTAAGGGGCAATCTAACAATTCTTCGTGTGATACTGATACATTTCATTCTTCTAATTTTGGTTCTAAGAAGAGAACAAAAATGGATTTAAAATGGAGAAATTATGTTGAGAAAAAAGTTGGTAGCTCTCAAGCTTCGAAAACAGAACTTGATAAGTATTTAGAAGATGAATTGTTACCAATGGGTGAAGATGAGGACAATTTTGTTATTTTGACATGGTGGAAAACCAATGGGCCAACTTGTCCAATACCTGCAAGAATCGCTCGTGATATTTTAGCCGTTCCGATATCAACCGTAGCATCCGAATCATCGTTTAGTAGTGGAGGAAGATTGATTTCCGAGAGTAGATCTTCATTATCTGAAGATATTGTAGAAGCTTTGAGTTGTATAAAGGATTGGTTTCCATCCGATATTGGTAAAACTATTATATTTTTCTACATGTTTTCAACATAATAACCATCCCATATATGATTTAATTCTTTTGTTTTAAAACTTTTAATAGGTCACCATGTCGAGTTTGTTGATGATGCTATGGTTACGTTATAAACATGCTTCGCAAAGGGTAATGGTAATTGTTCTTGATTTACAAATTACAAACAACTTTATAATTTTTGTTGTTTTAATTTTTTTAGCGTTAATTTTCACAAAACAAAAAACAAAAAAAACAAAACAAAAAAAACTGTGTTGTACATTTGTTGACATTTTATTCACTTCTTGCTGTTTGCATTTTCTTCTTCCTAAAAAAACCTTTGATTGCATTTGTTTTCATTTCATTGAGTTTCTCATTCATGTTTTTCAATTCGGCCTTCAGTTTACATTGCTCTGATGTTTGCAATTTTCAATTCATAAAACAATTTGCATTACAATTCCACTATTCATTCTCTGTCTAACTTCATTTTCATTTTCAGTGTTTACATTCATTTTCATTTGCAGTGTTTACATGCTCCAGATTTTATTTTCATTTATATTTGCATCTTCTGTCTAAACTGCCTTCTTCATAATCTTCCATACAGCCAAGTACTTCAACAACACCATCACCTTCCCCTTGCTCTGCTCCACCACAACCCATCACTTCAACCTATAACCTACCACAACCACACACAACTCACTCACATCCCTGATCATCTAAACCCTTCACTGTCAAACATAGCCTCCACCTTCAACCCAGCATAACTAAAACTCATGTACAAACCACATCACATAAACCTTTCTATAACCTCTGCATTTGTTTTGTGAAAACCATTATCAATTTAATCGATAACGTTTTTCAGGTTGAGTATTTAGATGGCCAATATTAACAAGGAGGTGAGTTTAGTACTGCAGCAAGCAATGCAATAGTGCATGCAACATGCATTACTCACATACTACACCATGCCCAGTTGAGTTTGACATTCACTAATCTTTATGCATGCCTATGTTTCTTCACTTGTACAGATGATATGAATTTACAGTTAAAGGTTCTATGTCATACACAATGCACAGTTCAATACACATTAACCACTTTCTTGGATTTTCCATAGCAGAACACCATCATAGAATATTTTTGCACAATATAGTTATGAAGTTAAGGGTTGCTTTCTTGTTATATTTGGGTTAGTTATGAAATTTAATTGTTTATAAACTAATATACAGGTTTATATTTTTCTACAGGGTCATCTTTTGAAGCTTCAACCACTCCATGGAGAAAGAACGCAATATTTTAGTTTATATGTGTGCAATTAAGATAAATTATGGTATTTGCTACAATTTAAAACATGTATGATGCATTTGCTTTATGTTTTTTTATGATTTTGTATGATTGAATTAGGGTATGGATTATATGATGAATTATGAAACATTATCGTATTTGTATGGATTTTATGTGATCGAATTAGCTATTGTTAATTTGATGTATTATTACAATTTTTCATCTTTTTTTTAAAGCCAAATTAAATATGCAGTATATTGAGTTAAATTTCAGTTACATTTTGAAGTTTGAATGCGGATATTTTCGGATATGTCAATATCCGGAAATATCCGTATTCGTTAAGCCGAATACGGATATTTTCAGATATCCGAAAATATCCGCGGATACGGATACAGATATTATTTAAAAGATATTCGCGGATATCAGATACGGATTCAGATACGGATTTTTTTTCCGGATACGGATACAGATACAGCACTATCCGTATCCGATTGCATCCGTTTACAGGCCTAATTAGGACGAATGATGGACCCGGCTTATCCACTGCAACTACCGCCGCATTAAATCTTGTTAAATAACTTCTTAAAGTCTCTCCAAATCTTTGTTTTACGTTTGAGAGCATAAGTACATTCCTTAGTTGTGAGACATGAACTCTGAAATGTCTCAAGAACTTGCTCACCAAGTTAGTCCATGTGCTTATGGACCCATTTTCTAATTGTCTGAACCACAATGCAGCCAAATCCGTTAAGTATAGGGGGAAGCACCGCCCCATTACCTCCTTAGAGGCACCCAACACTTCCATATGTTGGATGTACCTCATCATATGAATCATCGGATCTGTCTTCCCGTCGTACATTTCCAGCGTTTGGAGCTTGAAATATGGAGGATTTATAGTATTCCGGATGTTAGCAGTAAATGGATTCATGTTCACATCTTCCAAACCCTGATCTGGGGGTCCTCCTCTAACGCAACTTCGAACTAACTCAGCAATTCTGTTCTCACCATCCAATGAAGGTCTCCGTCCTAAGGCAATGCTTTGCCCCCTGTCCCGCTGGGGGTATCTCGAAATGAATCTTTCGGCCGTATGCCTATGTTCTGATTCACAACTCTAGCTTCATTCAATCCTTCGTTCCTTCGAGGAAGCTCTAGTACATATTCTTCTATTGGTTGTGCCTTAGTAATTGGGTTAGCTCCCGTACCACCAGTCCCTGGTGTTTCAACAGTTACTCCGGCATTGGGATTGATTCCCATGTTGATTCCAGAATTACCCCTTAGTATAGGTTGCTCTGAGCATGGGGGCAACACTCCATCCCGCTCCTATCCAACTCTGACAGCTCCTGCATTGTTCCCTGGAGTTTGATTCCTATTCCCTGTAGATCTAGCCATCCTTTGTTGATCCATCCTCCGGAAGAAGCCCTTCATCATCTCCCGTTGTCTAGCTAAGATTCCATCTTGCATTTCTTTCATCATCATTTCCATCTCCTCTCTAATCACATACTTGAGTTGATGAGAATCTGATGACACTTCCTGGCTGCCCCCATGCTCCGGTTGACTTGCTATAGCTCTGGATCTAGTATTAGGCCTACTCATTTTCTCTAAATCTTAGATTCAAACTTAAGATCTTTGGATCTCGTTCAAGGTTCTCAGTGAAACCACGAAAATGTTGACCCAAAAAATGGACCAACCTGGTTTGAGTCTGAAAGTGCCAGCCCTGTCCTGACAGAGCAATATCACAGATCACAGTTATAGAGAAAGAATGGCAAAAGAAAGTAGACAGAGAATTTTTTTAGTGGTTCGGCTGTTAATGAAGCCTACGTCCACTTTATAGTTTTATTATGGATTGATTGCTGTTACAATAGATGTTTGATCATGTGCTGTTAAAGCGCTCGGTAGATTCAATGCGGTGGAGGTGCAAAAAGTCATAGCGGGGATACAGCGGGGATATAGCGGATGACTCTAAAATAACATATAAAACTCATACTTAATGTTTTTATAAATAATAAATGGTAATTACATGAAAAATTAACATTCAATTGAATTATAATTAATACATAAATAATTTTAAATAAAAACATGTGCGAATATACTCTAAATAAACATAATATCGTTGTATAACATAATTGAATTTAGTAGAATATTAGAGTATTTTCATTTCTGAAAGATATATTAAAAATTCAATTAAATAAATTAATTTCATAATTTTTATAATGTATAAATGTCATTTTTAAATTCATTTATTTTAAAGAAGATATAGCGGAAATAGCGAAATATAGCGGGAATAACGGGATATAGCGGAAATAGCGGGGCTTAAAGCGGAAAGGCTATATTTGGGGCTATATGGAAAAATCGTAGCGGTAAAAATCCGCTATGAGATATCAGGGTTGTAGCGGGGTAATAGAGGGGCATTAACTGCACAGGTTTGATTACAAGGCTGTGGTTTCTCTTTAGCTTGATTAAACCTCCAGAGTTGGAATCTACTGGAGAATCACACTGTATTCCTTTAGAGATTGTTGTGAGGGAGGTAGGGAGTGAAGAATAATTCCAGTAGAGCTTCAGCAACCAGTTCAGAGAAGATCCTCTTTGTGTTGCAGCTGGTATGGTATTTATAGAGGTAGGAGAGCTTCTGGGCCAGACCTGTCTTCATCAGCTTGCAGGTAGGTTATAGGCGACCTAAGGGGGCTTTGGCTCGCAAAACGAGCCAAAACCATGGGTCGCTGGCGAACCATGGTCCATGGGTCGCTGGCGAACCACGGCCGATGGGTTGCTGGCGACCCATAGACTGGGTTCGTTTTGCAGACCAATTCTTGCCTCTTTTTGATAGTGTTCCATATCTGGTTTTTGATGGTTTGAGCAGAGGCACGGGTTGCTGATGAGCTAAGCACTTAGGATTTTTCTAGCATTTGGAATTGGAGATGTTTCCATAGCCTTTTATCGTAGTTGTTTCACTTCGATGGCAATTCACTAGCTATTTGCATTTAGCTGCCGATTGAACTAAAAGAATGTTGATCTCTCGGCTTCGCCGATCCCAGTCGTTATCTTAGTCATATAGCATGGCCCTTTTTAATTCCTTGTCTTAGCTTTTCTGATTAACTTCCAAACCATTCTGATAACACAAGGTTGTTCTGTTTCCCGTTGGTTCATGCTGGGTTAAAAACTCTGTTAACAATCTTCTTGTAATCATCTGCAAACAGCTGGAGAACAGGCTTGGCCCAATAGCTCTTCGATCTCTATAAATACCATACTATCTGCAACATAAAAAAGATCTTCTCCATATTGGTTGTTGAAAATCTGCTGGAAGCTTTCTTCACTCCTTACCTCACTCACAACGGTCTTCAAAGGAATTCACTGTGATTCTCCAGTGAATTCCAACCTGGGAGATTCAATCTAGCTAAGGACGATCAAGAGGTTTGTAATCAAATACACCTTGTAACAGCAATCGGTCTATAATAAAAGCTATAAAGTGGACATAGGCTTCATTAACAGCCAAACCACAATAAAAATTTCGTGTCTTCTTTCTCTTACTGCTTTTTTCTATATATATTATCTACATTATTGCTCTATGAGAACAGGGCTGGTGCTTTCACGCTCAAACCAGGGTGTTGATCCAATTTTTGGGTTAACAAGATGCTAATCAAGAAAAGATTGAGGCATTTAGAAACATCGAAACCCCGAAGTCAATGAAAGAAATTTAGAGCTTGAATGAAAAGGTTGCCGCCCTGAGTCGGTTTATTTCAAAAGCCACTGACAAGTGTATACCTTTCTTCAATGTCCTCAAGAAGGGGTAGAGGAACTTCGATTGGACGCAGGAGTGTAAGGATGCTTTTTAGGCTTTGGTGGATCACTTGGAGAGGCCTCTCATCTTGTCAAAGCCCGTGGAGGAAGAGGACTTGTTTAACTATCTAGCAGTTTCTATGCACACTTTGAGTACCACAATTGTATGTGGGGAGTCCCGAATCCAAAGGCCGGTGTACTACATTAGCAAACAGTTGACGGGGATAGAGAGGAACTACCTAAAACTGGAAAGGTTAGTGCATTGCCTATTGATCGCTTCAAGAAAGCTCCGTCCATACTACCAGGCTCACCCAGTCAAAGTATTGATTGACCAGCCTTTGAGATAAGTTCTACAACGACCCGAGACTTTGGGAAGATTGCTCAAGTGGAACATTGAACTCAACTAGTATGATATATCATATCATCCCTAAAGTACAATTCAGGGCCAGGCGCTGGTAGATTTCATAGCCAAATACACAACTCAAGATGATACTCCGAAGGACAGTGAAGAGCGGAGCGTTAAACGGAAGATGTATACTGATGGGGCATCCAACGAGCGTTGTTTGAGAGCAGGTGTTGTCCTAGTGACCCATGAGGAATGCTCGATCTGCTATTACTTGAACTCGATTTTCCCACGACGAGTAACGAAGCTGATACGAAGCACTAATCGCGAGACTTAAGATTGCAAAAGAGTTAGGAGTTAAAACTTTACATATTTTCTGCGATTCCCAACTGGTGGTGTGCTAAGTTAGGAAGGAACATCGGGCGAAAGGAGCAAAGCTAGCTTCTTACTTAACCAAGGCCCTGGAGCTGTTGGATGACATTGAATACTATGATAACGCATATTCCCATAGAGGAAATTACGAAGGCTAATTCAGTAGCCAAGTTGGCTAGTTTAGGAGATGCGCAACTTATGGGTTTGGTTTTGGTGGAGATATTATCTGCTCCGAGCATCGACCAGATGGATGTCGAATGGATCTTGGAGGTAGAATGTGAAATGGGGTCATGGATGACTCTTATCAAGGATTACTTGTTGAGAGAATTCCTTCTAGATAGGAAGAACGAGCGACGATAACATTTTCACAAAGCTTCTCGATTCATCATGCAAGAGGGAGTATTGTATGGGAAGGGATTCTTAGTCCCCTTGCTGCAGTGTGTTGCAAAAGATGAAGCCAAGCGGGTCCTAATGGAAGTACATGAAAGGGCTTCCGATGAACACATTGGAGGGCAAACGTTAGCGAAGAATATTCTCCGTAATGGGTATTTCTAGCCAACTATCAACCATGATACAGTTAATTACACCAGGGAGTGCGATAAATGCCAAAGGTTCATGAAGATTCCTAGAGCCCAGCCAATAGAGATTATGCAAATGGTCAGTCCCTAGCTATTTGCAGTTTGGGGAATCCATATCATTAAGGTGCTTCCAATGTCCAAGGATGGCACGAAATACGCCATCGTCGCCGTCGAATATTTCACATAATGAGCTGAGGCGAAATTGCAAGCCATAATCACTACTAAGAAGGTGATCAACTTTGTAGTCAAAAATATCATTTGTCGTTCTGGGGTCCCGTAAAGAATTATTTTTGATAATAGAATCCAATTCGATAGTGCCAAGTTCAAAAGCGTCTGCCACAGGTATCGCACTAAGAAGAGATTTGTGGCGGTAGCACACCCACAAGTGAATGGACAAGTAGAAGCCGTGAACAAAATAATTAAGTCCATTCTTAAGAAGTGACTGGAGATGGCCAAGGGCAAGTGGGTCGATGATTTACTATTATCATTTTCGGCTTACATAACGACCTACAAGTCCGCAACCAGCCATACTCCATTTGCCCTAGCCTATGGATCAGAGGCTATGGTTCTAATTGAATTTGAAGTATATTTTCATCAAATGACCCATTATAACCCCTAAACGAATGAAGAACTCCTACTGGAGTCACTCGACATGATCGATGACAAGCATGATGAAGCTGACTTGAGAGCAGCCACACTCTAGAAATGGTATTACAACATCAAGGTCAGGAGCAAAAACTTTGAAATTAGTGATCTTACCCTTAAATGAATCTTCCCAGGCCATGTGAATATGGGCCTGAGCTAGGAAGGTCCATGTGTGATCGAACATAAGCTTGAAGATGGAACGTTCAAGCTGGGAACTGTTGACAGGATTTCACACCCGCGAGCATTTACGATGTTATTTCACATAAAATCCGACTTTGTGAATATTTTATCAATTCCCATGTAACAAGATAGAATCTGTCATTTCTTGTGAATATAAAATGAAATGACTTCCAAAATTTATGAACCTTCCCTAAAATAATTATGAACTGTAAATCGTGGCAAATGCGAATGAATTTGGATGTACATAATGCAAGTTCATAGGTACCAGAGATAAGTGCAGCCAAACTTCTGCAGCTCATGATCGGACCCACGTAGTAATACTATTCCAGTATTAGGAGATAGATACTGATCAACTCCTCCAACCCACTGCTTGGGGATAGGAGCACAAATACTCAAAGGTAGAGCGAAACAGTTCACCCTAACAGCTCATTCCTAGAGTTTGGTCGAGCATCAACGCCTTGCCCAAAAGATGGCAAGATGGAACGTCAACTCTGACAAACGCCCAACGATAGGCATGATTAGATTCATACATCCTAATGTAGGATGTCCAAATCACTAAGCCAGGTGATTAACTCTAACAAATGCCCGGAGATAGGCATGATCAGATCCGAACATCCTGACATGGGATTTCTAAATCCCCATCCCAAGTGAGCAACTCCGATAAACGCCTAGAGATAGGCGTGATCAGATCCGACATCCCGACGTGGGATGTCCAAATCACTATCCCAAGTGGCTAACACTGATCAACACTCAGAGTTAGGTATGACCAGATGTAAACATCCTAGAGAGAAGTATTCGAGTTGCCATTCCAAGTGTTCGAGCTCGATCGGATCCTGGAGTTAGGCGTGGCCGAACAAGGGTACCAGGAGATAGGCAATTGTGCTAGAACTTCTCGATCAAAGGGATAATTTGATTTCAGCTGCAACTACTAGTTAAAAAAACATGATTGGAAACAAACAAGATCGGCTATTAATTTGGCTAAATGTTAGTAGGGAAATAATCCACGTACACACAAAAGAAATAATAAGCAGATCTTTGGATGCTTAAATGAATCAACACAAGGCTTGAAAGAAAAACAAGTCTAAATTTTATTAACATGCCATTTAAACCACAAGCGAGGGTTGTCCGCACATAACTTTAGCCCATATACATAAGTCTCAAAAAAAAATAAACACGACCGAAATAAGAAAAGGTATGATTAAGTCTTCTTCCTCCTTTCCGACTCTTTCTTCTTCTCCTTAGAAGAAGGCATGCCGGACTCACCCTGTTTTTTATGTCTTTTCCTCTTCCCCAGCCACTCCTCGTAAGGTCGCCCTTCGAAGATTCAGGAGGCATGATTTGAGCGCTTCTAGAAGAATGAATTGTAACTAGGGCAAAGATGGGCTGACCGGGCAATGCCATAGACAAAAGAGAAGGCATCTCATCAACCGGTTCCTTCTTGATCTCTTTGGCCAATGTAACTCGAGTCTGGAGCATCTCCTGCATGGTGGGCCCTAAAGAAGGCTCAAAAGACCCAATTACGAGGACGTTCTCCTTAGCCTGAACTTCTTGGAGGTCACTTGTCATCTCCTCCGCCAAGGTGTGAATTATTTGTGCACCAGGTCCGGGGGTCGTGCTAGTTGGAACATCCAGAATAGTCTAAGGAGCAGACACATTCATGGACTCAGTCATTGAAACTTGTTGACCCAGTTGCGGACTTCCCTCGGGTAGAGGAGCGATGAATGGTTGACTTGAAACTTGAGAAACATAAAATGAGAGGTTAGCAACATCGACTGGTGTCATATGAGCCTTCTCAAATACAGGTGAGGTCAGTGATATAACTCTGCCAGATTTGGGCTCAATGTGAGCTGGGGTACCATCGGAACTGCCTTCCAAAATAGGAAATAAAATAGCGGTCCTTTAGAAATGAGGCTTATCTGGATTGTATTGAGCATTCGAGGAAGAGATTGAAGCAGTCAGAGCCCCAAAAGTAAGGTTTATTGTTACATCCTGGGGAGTTGAGCTAGAGCTTTCACATTGATCTTTTTGAGCCCTAGCATCCAACTTGGGGTGCAAAATGAGCTTGCTGGCTCTAAGTGCTTCAACCTCATCGTCGTCTAAAAGAACATGTTTCAATTCTTCCATGTCAATCTCAGCTCTGTACAAGAACTCCCGATCTTCGTTTACAATTTCTTCCCATGCTAATGCCATAGCCCTGGGGTAATCTTCATCGAGTATTTCAAGTTCTTAAACTTGATCATGTTAGCGTTGTAGCAAACTATTATCGGCTTGAACTCATCTTTGAACCGCTTATCCGCGACTTAAACTTTTTCTCCATATCTTTCACCTGAGTCTTCGTGGCATCCCTCGCCTGGCGGGCATCTGGCAATTTATTATAGTAGCCCTGGGCTATATTAAAAGCATCATCTTTTCCTTTCTTCTCTGACTCCAGCTTTTTCTTCACCTTCTCCAGCTCTTTGGACGGTTGCTCATTCTCCAAAGACAAGATATGACTCCTATGGTGAGCGGATTCTATAACACCCCTTCAAAATGGGAATAATAGTTATACATCGTGAAAAACACTATGAAGTAGGTGCTTATATACCAAAGCCTTCACCTCATAACAACGTCAAGGCCTTTTGAGGAACAAAACCCTACACCTTGGCTTGGCCCATGAGGCGATGGTGACTAAGTAGGGGACAATATCTGCGTTAAGTGAGGTGCGGGCTGTTACATTGGTATCAGATCCATACCCAGCCGGAATTGTGGTCCGTACGTGTTACAGCCACGACGCCTGGGTGGTGTAGTGTTCATGAGCCAACGAGGACATTGGGCTATAAAGGGGGGAGACTGTAACACCCCTTCAAAATGGGAATAACAGTCCCACATCGCGGAAAAACACTATGAAGTGGGTGCTTATATACCAAAGCCTTTACCTCATAACAACATCGAGGCCTTTTGAGGAACAAAACCCCACACCTTGGCTTGGCCCATGAGGCGGAGGTGACTAAGTTGGGGACAATATCTACGTTAAGTGAGGTGCGGGCTGTTACAGATTCAATCTATTTTTCATGACTTTGTCGCTTCAGCTCAGCCGAAATAACTGAATCATCCACCTTTTTCTTGGCCTCTTACAATGATTTGTTTAGTCTCTCCACTTCCCCCATTAGGTTGGCTATGCTACGCTTATCATCCTCTTTTTCGAGTTTCATTCATTTGAGTTCCACCCTTCTTTTATAAGAACCCTCGGAGATGAGCTCAGCAATAAGCATTCATTTGAAGTATTGGTCATATACGTCATCAATATAGGCAATAGTGCTTGTATGGACATGCAGAGGAATGTCTTTTAAATCAGGAGAAAATATGGCATTATTAAAAAACACCTTCGGGAACTTTCGTTTTAGATCCTCCAAGTGGGGGTTGGAGATAGTTTTCCTCTCGATGGTAGTAGTTGTATTTATGGTCGGCCTTTTGCCCGCCCTCTAATAGGAAGTGTCAGGAGCGACAAGCCTAGATGGCTGGTCGAACCGTCGAGGCACCCGAGGCTGTGCTGTTTGCTGTGTGGTTAAAGGAACTGATGTAGAGGCACGAGAAATGTCAGCAGAAGGGATAAAATATCTGGGCTCCATACCATGATATCACCTTTTATCCAGAAGGAAATGACATACCCTAGGGGCGCTACCCCTACAAACCTTTGCCGCAACATTCCTGTTTCGACCATTACCGGGTTGTGAGGCTCGACGAAGTCTCGTCCACAAAGCCACGCTTTGATCAACAATTGGTCAACAGCACTTCGTATGCCACATTACCAAATTGGGAATATATCACTAGTAACCATCAACTACATAACCTCTGAGCTCGTACGTCTCAGAGAAGGGTGTTAAGCTAAGAGAATAAATTCTCCGCCACCAATAGAAATGTATTTGATAGAAACCAGCTTTACATCTCAAAGTGTAACGTCAGACACACGTCCATACAAGTCTATTCCGGGTTCGAACAGAACCGAAGGCACTTCCGAAAAAGCCCTTGTAAATTCGGGTATTCACAATCCCGATCAGATTTCCCATCACTTAGGAAATCTCTATACCGGCGCGACTCAGTGCAGAGACAATCGATAGGTCATCCTATCGTTCTCGCAAATACCCGGTCTTCACCACCGGTCTTCAAATGCAATCCATATACGACGTATCATTTATTCAGAATGGGTTGTATGACACAAAGGTCCTCTCCCGGCTAAACCGAATAACGAGCGCAATTAAAAAATCATATGGATACTGGGGTCTCAGTTAAATCACAGCTTAAAGCCCAAAACTTTTCATTCGAATGGTTAAAACAAATTACCATTTCCGATCTTTAAACAAAAAGATTCAATTCACAAAGTTCACCCCATTCACAAAGATCCATTCATGGATTTCAAAACAATTTCCATTTCAATTGGATTAACTCGTTAAATCTTCAAGGCAATATTTAACATATAGCTTTCAAAACTAGTTTCCAAAGATTCATTCATAGCCTTTCAAAACAATTCTATTTCAAGTTGGATTAACTCATCCGGTCTTTGAATCAAAGACTCATTTTATAGTTTTCAAAACATTTCAATTCCATTTCAAACTTGAAACCTTTCAACACAATTTAGGAATCCTTTCTTAAAATGAAAGCTATTATTATTTGAAAACAAGTAGTTTTCGTTTCGGAAAAATCCAGTTATATTTACACAAGTTAAAACTCTTGAATTAAATTCAAATTCCCAAATCAATACCTTTAAAATGGTTTAACCCATATAACTTGTACAACATCTTTAATCCCTAGTTTCAACTCATAGAATTCAGTTTCAAAATTGAATTCAAATTTAAATCAAATTATTTAAATTTTCAAAACTCGATTAAGTTATTCAAAATAACTTTTATCTTTGAAATTCCATTTCAAAAGCTTTTCATATTAAACCCCAATTTCCAATTTCAAAATCAATTGAAATTAAAATTTCAATTTCAAAAACATTAAATTTAAATCATCTGTGACTTAACCGATTTCCACTTGAAATCCATATTTGTGTGTGTATGGTGTAGTCCAGGGTTTCACACACAATAGTGCAACAACATTCAATCATCATAGATCAAATACAGAAATATAATTGATAAGCGGTATTAACTATAACGCTTATTGTTCATTCATAGATCATAGATATATATATCACAGATAATCAATTACATTCATCCAAGATAAATAAATTACAGATCACAACACAAATCAGGATGAATCACAAAGCATCATATATAAGGGATATCAAACGATCAAATCATCCAATAGAATCCAAACATCCATAAGTAGAATCAATTAATATCTGATTATAATTAATTTATACCAGATTAATTACTTATGAATAAACTACAAATCTTGGTTAATTAATCATTAATTAATTATAAACCATTTCAATTAATTAACCTTTAATCATTTATTAACTAACCTTTAATTAATTAATTATCCTCAACTTAATTACCTTAATTAATAAATCATATTAATTAATTATCCTTAATTAATTACCTTAATTAATTACCATTCTTAACTAATTACCCTAAGTGATTACCCCTAATCACTTATATTAATTAAATCACAAATCAGTTTAAATCAGTCGATTAATCAACCCTAATCATTAATTAATCAAGTAATTATATTTAGTTACTTTCATTAAATAGTTACCTTTAATTTAATTACAACTATAAACATCTTTATCTTTTAAACTAACTTCTTAATTAAGTTATATAAAGTTTAATACCACATCGTTATATTTTCAAAAACACTTGTTAATTAATAAATTAACTAATGTGAAAATTTTCAATATCAAAACAATTTCCCCTTTAAAAACATTTAACTTTAAAATTTTAAACTTGGAAATTTGTTTAAAACTTGTTTACATTTCACTTTGAAACCCTAGTTATATATATATATATATATATATATATATATATATATATTTTCTCTCTTTTCATTTAAAATCTGGATATAACAAAAAAACCCAAGCCCACCATGATTTACCCGAACCAAATCTGGGTTTTCCCGAGCCTTCACGTTTATAAATTTCCTTTAAAAACTTAGTTTAGTTTTAAATTTAAAACTGTTAACATGATAGCCCACTCGCGAGCTTCACGAAACCAAACCCGGGTCAGGACAACACTTTCCCGAGCAATCCCCCGAGTCTCCATCTTCTACCCCCCATAATGCAAGCTCTGATACTCAGAGATCCTCATACATGTGCACCGCCGTTCGCCATCACTCCGGCGAATCTCACTGACTCTGACGAGTCGCAAATCGATTCAAGAATCGATTCAAGCCATCAAATCGAAAGCATACAACCCAAAACGAAAACGAGCGTTCAGCTCGAAACTGGAAACCTGACATCACCAGAAAAACCTCCTTCGTACCACCAACGCCGTCCACCGGAGTTTCCCAAACTCCGTCCACAGCATCGCTAGCCTCCACACTACCATCTCCTAAGGCCAGGTGAAGCTCGATCACCCCTAGGCACCGCGGTGACCACAATTCCAACCTCAACTACATTTGGGTTTTTAACCCTAGATTAAATCGTACCATCCACCATGATGACCAGAAAATTATGAACCCATTTTTCTCATGACCTCCGGCCTATGGACTTCCTCTGGCCAAACTCACGGGGTCGCCGATCAACTTGATCATCAGAAGGACCCAAAAACTCATAATCTGATCAATACTCAATTTCTTACAACATACTTCCTTAAAAATCATGATTTCTCTTTTAAAAATCCTTTTTCCCAGTGACAAATCAGATTATAACCTTGAAATCTTACATTATTCCCATCGAAATTTTGAGTTTAGTTGAGATTTAACTGTTCTACCTCCTTTAGGATGAAGCTACTCTTTAATACTATCTAGAAATGTTTCCAGATCGAATATTTGATCATTGCTAACAGGTTTTATTTTTATACCTATGTCTAAAATACATCAAGCAAGGAGATATTGATTTTAATTCAAATTTTGGAAGCCTGTAAATTTAACTGGGTATCTGTTTTGGGATATAGATATGATCATCCATACAGATATGAACATATATAAACAATCCACTCTAAACAACATTCTAATGCTTATCATTCTTAACTTTGAAGAATTTACAGCTTGTATCTATATTAAGTAGATTTAATTTGTTTACTCACAGAACAATATAGTTCAATGCATTTTTCACAATAACTTGAAGTATTCATGACAACATCAAAAATATAAACAGATTTCAATATTAAATGGGTAGTTTGCTCACCTGAAATATTGTTGAAACAGGGAATAAATGTTGTGTTGAAGAGCTGCAGTTTTTGAGTTTCCTGTAAATCTTCCCTTGCTTTTGATTTTGAATGATATTTAAGTTTGCAATCATGTTTATTTTCCTTTGCTTTCTAAATTATGTTTTCTTGAACGAACTGGAACCATATAGATGTGTATATGTGGAGAGAAAGGTGTTTGTACAGGCTGATAAGTTTTGTATAGGGTAATATATTTTGTACAAAGGATAAAATATTGTTTGTACAACATAGATCAGAGAAATGGAGGCTGATACATTTTCGAGTTGACCTTGTTTATGTTAGCATTAATTGTCATTGTACAAACTGAGATTTTTATAATTGGTTTAAATTCTTTTCCAAATGTTCATACTTATCCTGTTTATTTATACATAGATATTTATGTTTTTACTTTACTTCTTGTCTTGCATACTACATACATATTTACTTGCTTGGCAGCTGATATGTTGTATATTGTGGCTAAAGTGATTCTTGCTATTTCGGTTGAGATGATATGTTATGGTGTACTAAGATATTGTCATTAATTGCCATGTACAAGTATATGTTTATTTATCTATATGCTAGTATCTTCTACTACAAGCTAATGTATACCTATCTATATACTAGGGTCTTCATATATACTTATATATTTTATTATCTTCTATATGTTTACTTATTCCATTCCATACTTGTATATATTTTATTTTCCTTTCTTTTGTCTTATTATTTTGTAAGTGTATTTTGATCTTTACATTATTTATTTCTAGCTTAAATTTTTATTATTAATTTATTTCTTTCATTTCTAACACAACCCATCATTACAAATTTTAAAGTTATTTATTTTTAAACTTGTATCAATTATCTATATTTTTATATTTATCTTTAAACCATTATTTTAAGATTTAAATTCAATTATCAATATATATATATATATCATTTCAAATCTATTCAATAAATTTTTTATTCAAACTCAATATACACATATATACATATATTTTAAATTTAAATGATTTATACAAAATTTATTTGAGTTCGGGGAAACTCGCATCACTTCATCGATTAATCTCAATATTTTAATTCAAAAATCCAATTAATTATCAATTTAAATTTATATAAAATTCGGGGTCGTTACAGACTTCCCCCCTTAAAAGAATTTCATTCTCGAAATTTGCTAAGGAGACACAAAGATAGATGAAGAATGTTTCATCAAATCAAATTGAGCATCTATTCTGCATTTGGCTTACCAAATCAGAATATCAATAATAGATACAAGAACGAATATGTTTAACACTCCACAAAATACTCGGGTTATCCAGATCTACGAAGTATGCAGTGGCATTGGTCAGTTCGAAAAGATAACTAACCATTCGTAGAATATATCCGGACCCAAAAATAGACAGATATATTGATACCATTTCAAAACTTTCTAGTTTAAAAACTAAAGTATATCTATCAACCATAGCAACCAATCCATCCAAACAAACAATTTTGACCGACTTATTTGGAGTTTATGTCCCATATTAGTATATCGAATCTTCTTCCCGGATCTACCAGAAACTATCGAAGAATTGAGAAAAGATGACGAACAAAAGAGATTGATAGAGAAAAGATTATTTCCTTGTTGTTACAGGGTATCAACCATTTATAGTCGTATTCCCCTGTCCCCTATCTCATCCTCTTCTTGCACTCATACTTACTATCAATGGATAGCAAGAGAATTTACTGAGGCATACAAACGAATATCTGAGGAATACTCATTCCAGGGTATACTTCACCCTATCTCTAATGAGCTACTTAATGTGTTATACTCCTGAGCTAAAGTTCAACCTTCAGCTCTGATACCAAATGTAATGATCCTGAAATCGGCCTTCGAAAATCGGCATCCGTACTTCACTTGTACTCAAAATGCCGCAGATTCAAACGCCGAATCTGGTTCACCGGAGCTTATAACACAGTAAGTATAACAACACAACGGAAGAAAGAAAACAATGATATCATATACAACTCCAATGAATACAATATCCAGTATGATATACAACAATGATATCAATATGATACAACAATATCAGAGGTAAATAATGATACAGCGGAAATAACAGAACAGAAGAGATCACTCCAAATGATCTACAAAGGAGAATGACTCCAACTCCAACGTCAAGCTCGAACCACCATCACGATGCACAAAGATAAGCAAGTGCAGTCCTGAACTCCAAGAACTGAACCAGCTCCAGATAATCTACTAAACCTGAATATCTGAGAAACCCAACTCTAGACTGCCCGTGTGGAAAATGGTGGGCACCCGAGTTTAGGAAGGGAACAATAAACTCCGGATCAGTCATGGGACTGGTATGAGCAAACAAAAACAGTTTATCTTTAAACAACAACAAAGGAATTTTAAACACTTTAACCCGTAATGTTTTTCGAAAATGAAACTACAATATGACCTCCCGCCACACACACAATGCAAACGCAGAATTGGAGGAGATTTCTTCTTATGATAGTCAAACATGCTTACTACGCAAAATCATTAGATATTATTACTAGTGCATAGTGCAGAAAGCATTTCAAAAATACAATATTAATCTTATTCAGCATACAACCATTATTGTATGCCTACTATAGCTACTACGTTCAATAGCAGGTTACCACCACATTCCATAGCAGGTAATACAACTAAAACCGTACAGGGTTCGTATTGTTTCTTTGGATTTCCAACAAATGATCAGGCTAAGGAACTTCCTTACCGAAATGGAAACGCCTCTGGAAAGACGCCCCGAGAACCTAACCAGATCTCTGCAAACACAAGGTCGATGCTACCTCACGCTGTACAGCTGTGACTAGGTAACTAACACACTGACGCTACCTCACGCTGTACAGCTGTAACTAGGTAACTAACACACGAGCTATGCCATCCCCTGGTCGTTACCGACCTTTATCCGAGGATCCTCAATCACAAAGCAACAACCACAAAGTATAATAACTGTGCAGCATCAACATAGATAAAATATCTGGGCTCCATACCATGATATCACCTTTTATCCAGAAGGAAATGACATACCCTAGGTGCGCTACCCCTACAAACCTTTGCCGCAAAATTCCTGTTTCGACCATTACCGGGTTGTGAGGCTCGACGAAGTCTCGTCCACAAAGCCACGCTTTGATCAATAATTGGTCAACAGCACTTCGTATGCCACATTACCAAATTGGGAATATATCACCAGTAACCATCAACTACATAACCTCTGAGCTCGTAAGTCTCAGAGAAGGGTGTTAAGCTAAGAGAATAAATTCTCCGCCACCAACAGAAATGTATTTGATAGAAACCAGCTTTACATCTCAAAGTGTAACGTCAGACACACGTCCATACAAGTCTATTCCGGGTTCGAACAGAACCGAAGGCACTTCCGAAAAAGCCCTTGTAAATCCGGGTATTCACAATCCCGATCAGATTTCCCATCACTTAGGAAATCTCTATACCGGCGCGACTCAGTGCAGAGACAATCGATAGGTCATCCTATCGTTCTCACAAATACCCGGTCTTCACCACCGGTCTTCAAATGCAATCCATATACGACGTATCATTTATTCGGAATGGGTTGTATGACACAAAGGTCCTCTCCCGGCTAAACCGAATAACGAGCGCGATTAAAAAATCATATAGATACTGGGGTCTCAGTTAAATCACAGCTTAAAGCCCAAAACTTTTCATTCGAATGGTTAAAACAAATTACCATTTCCGATCTTTAAACAAAAAGATTCAATTCACAAAGTTCACCCCATTCACAAAGATCCATTCATGGATTTCAAAACAATTTCCATTTCAATTGGATTAACTCGTTAAATCTTTAAGGCAATATTTAACTTATAGCTTTCAAAACTAGTTTCCAAAGATTCATTTATAGCCTTTCAAAACAATTCTATTTCAAGTTGGATTAACTCATCCGGTCTTTGAATCAAAGACTCATTTTATAGTTTTCAAAACATTTCAATTCCATTTCAAACTTGAAACCTTTCAACACAATTTAGGAATCCTTTCTTAAAATGAAAGCTATTATTATTTGAAAACAAGTAGTTTTCGTTTCGGAAAAATCCAGTTATATTTACACAAGTTAAAACTCTTGAATTAAATTCAAATTCCCAAATCAATACCTTTAAAATAGTTTAACCCATATAACTTGTACAACATCTTTAATCCCTAGTTTCAAATCATAGAATTCGGTTTCAAACTTGAATTCAAATTTAAATCAAATTATTTAAATTTTCAAAACTCGATTAAGTTATTCAAAATAACTTTTATCTTTGAAATTCCATTTCAAAAGCTTTTCATATTAAACCCCAATTTCCAATTTGAAAATCAATTGAAATTAAAATTTCAATTTCAAAAACATTAAATTTAAATCATCTGTGACTTAACCGATTTCCACGTGAAATCCATATTTGTGTGTGTATGGTGTAGTCCAGGGTTTCACACACAATAGTGCAACAACATTCAATCATCATAGATCAAATACAAAAATATAATTGATAAGCGGTATTAACTATAACGCTTATCGTTCATTCACAGATCACAGATATATATATCACAGATAATCAATTACATTCATCCGAGATAAATAAATTACAGATCACAACACAAATCAGGATGTATCACAAAGCATCATATATCAGGGATATCAAACGATCAAATCATCCAATAGAATCCAAACATCCATAAGTAGAATCAATTAATATCTGATTATAATTAATTTATACCAGATTAATTACTTATGAATAAACTACAAATCTTGGTTAATTAATCATTAATTAATTATAAACCATTTCAGTTAATTAACCTTTAATCATTTATTAACTAACCTTTAATTAATTAATTATCCTCAACTTAATTACCTTAATTAATAAATCATACTAATTAATTATCCTTAATTAATTACCTTAATTAATTACCATTCTTAACTAATTACCCTGAGTGATTACCCCTAATCACTTATATTAAATAAATCACAAATCAGTTTAAATCAGTCGATTAATCAACCCTAATCATTAATTAATCAAGTAATTATCTTTAGTTACTTTCATTAAATAGTTACCTTTAATTTAATTACAACTATAAACATCTTTATCTTTTAAACTAACTTCTTAATTAAGCTATTTAAAGTTTAATACCACATCGTTATATTTTCAAAAACACTTGTTAATTAATAAATTAAATAATGTGAAAATTTTCAATATCAAAACAATTTCCCCTTTAAAAACATTTAACTTTAAAATTTTAAACTTGGAAATTTGTTTAAAACTTGTTTACATTTCACTTTGAAACCCTAGTTATATATATAATTTTCTCTCTTTTCATTTAAAATTTGGATATAACAAAAAAACCCGAGCCCACCATGATTTACCCGAGCCAAATCTGGGTTTTCCCGAGCCTTCACGTTTATAAATTTCCTTTAAAAACTTAGTTTAGTTTTAAATTTAAAACTGTTAACATGATAGCCCACTCGCGAGCTACACGAAACCAAACCCGGGTCAAGACAACACTTTCCCGAGCAATCCCCCGAGTCTCCATCTTCTTCCCCCCATAATGCAAGCTCTGATACTTAGAGATCCTCGTGCATGTGCACCGCCGTTCGCCATCACTCCGGCGAATCTCACCGACTCTGACGAGTCGCAAATCGATTCAAGAATCGATTCAAGCCATCAAATCGAAAGCATACAACCCAAAACGAAAACGACCGTTCAGCTCGAAACTGGAAACCTGACATCACCAGAAAAACCTCCTTCGTACCACCAACGCCGTCCACCGGAGTTTCCCAAACTCCGTCCACAGCATCGCTAGCCTCCACACTACCATCTCCTAAGGCAAGGTGAAGCTCGATCACCCCTAGGCACCGCGGCGACCATAATTCCAACCTCAACTACATTTGGGTTTTAAACCCTAGATTAAATCGTACCATCCACCACGATGACCAGAAAATTATGAACCCATTTTTAACATGACTTCCGGCCTATGGACTTCCTCTGGCCAAACTCACGGGGTCGCCGATCAACTTGATCATCAGAAGGACCCAAAAACTCATAATCTGATCAATACTCAATTTCTTACAACATACTTCCTTAAAAATCATGATTTCTCTTTTAAAAATCATTTTTCCCAGTGACAAATCAGATTATAACCTTGAAATCTTAAATTATTCCCATCGAAATTTTGAGTTTAGTTGAGATTTAACTGTTCTACCTCCTTTAGGATGAAGCTACTCTTTAATACTATATAGAAATGTTTCCAGATCGAATATTTGATCATTGCTAAGGTTTTATTTTTATACCTATGTCTAAAATACATCAAGCAAGGAGATATTGATTTTAGTTCAAATTTTGGAAGCCTGTAAATTTAACTGAGTATCTGTTTTGGGATATAAATATGATCATCCATACAAATATGAACATATATAAACAATCCATTCTAAACAACATTCTAATGCTTATGATTCTTAACTTTGAAGAATTTACAGCTTGTATCTATATTAAGTAGATTTAATTTGTTTACTCACAGAACAATACAGTTCAATGCATTTTTCACAATAACTTGAAGTATTCATCACAACATCAAAAATATAAACAGATTTCAATATTAAAAAGGTAGTTTGCTCACCTGAAATATTGTTGAAACAGGGAATAAATGTTGTGTTGAAGAGCTGCAGTTTTTGAGTTTCCTGTAAATCTTCCCTTGCTTTTGATTTTGAATGATATTTAAGTTTGCAATGATGTTTATTTTCCTTTGCTTGCTAAGTTATGTTTTCTTGAACGAACTGGAACCATATAGATGTGTATATGTGGAGAGAAAGGTGTTTGTACAGGCTGATAAGTTTTGTACAGGGTAATATATTTTGTACAAAGGATAAAATATTGTTTGTACAACATAGATCAGAGAAATGGAGGCTGATACATTTTCAAGTTGACCTTGTTTATGTTAGCATTAATTGTCATTGTACAAACTGAGATTTTTATAATTGGTTTAAATTCTTTTCCAAATGTTCATACTTATCCTGTTTATTTATACATAGATATTTATGTTTTTACTTTACTTCTTGTCTTGCATACTACATACATATTTAATTGCTTGGCAGCTGATATGTTGTATATTGTGGCTGAAGTGATTCTTGCTATTTCGGCTGAGATGATATGTTATGGTGTACTAAGATATTGGCATTAATTGCCATGTACAAGTATATGTTTATTTATCTATATGCTAGTATCTTCTACTACAAGCTAATGTATACCTATCTATATACTAGGGTCTTCATATATACTTATATATTTTATTATCTTCTATATGTTTACTTATTCCATTCCATACTTGTATATATTTTATTTTCCTTTCTTTTGTCTTATTATTTTGTAAGTGTATTTTGATCTTTACATTATTTATTTCTAGCTTAGATTTTTAATATTAATTTATTTCTTTCATTTCTAACACAACCCATCATTACAAATTTTAAAGTTATTTATTTTTAAACTTGTATCAATTATTTATATTTTTATATTTATCTTTAAACCATTATTTAAAGATTTAAATTCAATTATCAATATATATATATATATATCATTTCAAATCTATTCAATAAATTTTTTATTCAAACTCAATATACACATATATACATATATTTTAAATTTAAATGATTTATACAAAATTGATTTGAGTTCGGGGAAACTCGCATCACTTCATCGATTAATCTCAAAATTTTAATTCAAAAATCCAATTAATTATCAATTTAAATTTATATAAAATTTGGGGTCTTTACAGATGTCATCAGGTCAGTTAGAGAATCTATCCATACTTTTTGGTAGAGGCGACCTAGATCTAGACTTGCGCCCTAGGGACAAATCATAAGACCGATAGCCACTATCTCGGCTCTCTTAGTCTCCTTTGAGCATCTACTAATATCAGAATCATGACCAGAACCACAAAAATTTGTACGTGTACTATGCCTATTTTGCTTACTCGTCTGACCCTTAAGGGAATCATACATGGTTCTGTGCTCCATTGAAATTGCGAATGAAATGAGGACAAATTAGCCCTGGCAGGATAAAAGCATGACGCAAACTAAGCAAAGTGTGGTGTGTATGTGTGTCCTAGTGTCCCCCCAACTGACCATGGATCTGGATTTTACTAACAGGGTTGATCTCCTCCACGCTGGTAGTTGGCACTTCACACAGTAGATGGATAAGGGAGTAAATATCCCCAATGGCCATATTGCGTAGGTCGAAAAAGCCAAACTCATCTGGAATCAGACTGAGGTCCGAATATATGTCTTCAAAAGATGGAATAGGGTTTTGCTATATTACAGTAACTAGTGGAGGTTGTGTCAGAGTCCACATTGGGATGGTCTTTATCGTAGGTCGTCGCTTCAAGAGGAAAGCATGGTCATCAATACCTACATCATTGGAGGGCTCACAACCCATATTGGCATCATCGTTATCTCCTCCACCACTCTCTCCTCCCTCGGTATGTTCAATCCATACACCAATCTCCATGACGGTACTTGGAATTGGGGGCACTTCCTAGTTGTCGTCAACATCCTCCGATGAAGAACAATCATGATCTTCATCACCAACCTTGGAAACGTGGCCAACGCTACGATCCTCTTCCGAGATATGGTAAACTCTTAAGTTCTCATTGGTGAGAAGTGTCTTCATGTCCTTTTCCTCAATCGGAACTTGGTGGAGAGATGCAAGAGTGCTCGCCAAGGTTGTGTTGCTAGGCCTTCTCAAGCTATCTATAAGAACAAGGGATAATCGTAGGAGTAACTGAAGTTATATTATCCACACAAAAAGTAATGAAAGTAAGACATACGTTCGGATAACCACCTCTGCACTAAACTAGGAGGCCACCGCACAAAAGTGAAATCAGCTTCAAAATAGATCAGTTTGTTTCGAAGGCCCATTACAATACAACAACTCATGGAAGATTCTAGATATGTAAGCGAAGTAGATCATTTCCGGTGTTTGAAGCTATACAAATAGCGGATCTCCTATGTGTTGGGCTTGCGATTCAGTTAGAAGGCAAAAATGATGTAAATGCTGTTTAGAAAAGCATAACTATTAGGATGCAATTAGACTAGAGCTAGCTTCAAGAATTGGAAAACTTGACAGATGAACCGATTGAATGGTGGAACGCATACTGTCATGCACATGTATCGGTTGCATGCAATGTATCCAATAGGTGGGAGATGTGCTCGATGATGCCGAGAAGGGACTAATACATCCTCGAATGTGATGCCATGCTTCTCGCATATCCTCCTTAGAGATCCTTCATCGATTTTGAGGCAAGAGAATTCGGGTCATCCAATCTATATAGTTAATATTGGATAATATCACTAATATATCGCTGATATACCACATTGTTAGCACCAAAAATGGTCATAAACACCATGTTGTATGTGAAAGCACCAATATCCAATATTTAGATCCAATCGGAGAAATATAGATTCGTAGATCATAGAATAGATTGTAGAAAAGTAAATGAACACGTAAGTTTTATAGTGGTTCGGCAAACTCCGGCCTACGTCCACTCCAATAATCTTTTATTTATACTGTAAGATTACAAGTATAGTTGTTTTTTGCCTTAGAAAAATAATGGAGGAAGAGATAAGAAGTGATGAAGGAGAACCAGCTAAAAAGTCCCATGCAATGAGCCATGTCCACTGTATTTATAGGTAAAGATGTGCATGGATCGGGCTGAAATTTCGCCAGAAGAACCTCCTGATCCATACGACCCGATCCACCAATTTTTAGATCAATCGCATAGTATATAAATGATCGGTGCTGATCTTTCATATTAGCTCCAATGGGGGTGCGATCATTTCTCTGGTGTCCCACATGCCTCTAGTCCATGCTCCCAAAGTTTCTTTCCATTCCGACTTACCGTTTGTGAGATATTGATCGATCTTCGTTGTTTTGAGCAGAAAATGGATCATGGGAGATCATTCCATACTTGCTCCTTTTAGTGTGCGATCGTTCAGGTGAGTTAGCCATGATGTTAGCTACCCGCTCTCCGAATTTTGTGCCATTTTGAATTACCATTTGTGAGATATCGTGTTTTTCAT
This sequence comes from Allium fistulosum, assembly GCA_030737815.1. Lineage (NCBI taxonomy): Eukaryota > Viridiplantae > Streptophyta > Magnoliopsida > Asparagales > Amaryllidaceae > Allium > Allium fistulosum. The sequence continues at coordinate 162,198,632 of CM060905.1, forward strand.
GAAGTTGCGTTGAATTGTAATCAATCATGGGCGATCGTTCCATACATGCTCCTTTTAAGCTGCGATCGTTATGGTGAGTTCCCCATAATGTTCGATCCATAACTCGAGCTTATGAACTCCGATCGACCTGAAGCTTGAAATGTAGCCTTATGTGGCCTTCCTTGTCCCTTCATACTAAACGCACCTTGATTAGGTCAGAAATTGGGGATTTGATCCGATCCGTTGCCTAGGTGAAGTGCAAATTTCATACTTAGCCATTTTTTGAGTGTTGTCCATTTGAATCCATTCAACTATCATCCATAGTTTTAAATCTAATTGATTTCCAATCCATCCATTTTATCCGAATTCGATGTATCCCAGCCTAATCAAAAGGCGGGATAACACTCATAAAGCCAATATTTTTTCAAATCATCACTTAAAATATCACTACTGATATATTGCCTGATATATCGCTCGGATATTTAGTGTAAAATACCCAATATGTTTTAAGAATATCATGCATTATCGTAAATGTTGGAGAAAATATATTTACAAATAAATATCTTCACATTGTTAATTTGTTTTTTGTATATGGTGAAAGATAATATATAGACTGTATTAGAAATCCCAATTCCCTAATTTTTTAGTCTTAACCATTTAATTTTAGGCTTCTTCATTAGTATTTCAATAAAGAAAAGTCTACTTATTCAATTATTTATATGTTTTATTTTCCTTGAAAAAGACAAGATCATAAAAGAGCAACTTCTTTTTTTATTATTTTTTGTTCACCATTTCTAATTGGTAAGTTAGCTTATGAAATATTCATTTTATTAGTTATTATCATGCACTTAGAACTAAATTTTGAAGGGAAATAAGGTTATATATTTGACATATCGATAAGGAACGAGCTAAAGTAGTAATTGATATTAAATCAACATTACTTATTCGATAAATTAAGTGAAATTAAAAACGACGAAATTATAAATATGGAAAATTTAGGAAACTATTATGGATGATTAAATGATTAAAGAAATAATGAATATAGTATAAAAACGTAGAAATAATAAAGATGTATATTTGTAACAACCCGGTTTTTCGCGTCCGTTTATAAATGACGATTAAATCATTGTTAATTGCTAATGTAGATTTTAATCGAGTCGGAACCCTTTTTGTAAAAGTTTGTTATCGTCACTAGACGATTGAAATTGATAACAAATTTCTATCAGCAATTTTGATCGAATTGAAATTTTTTTTAAGTTGTAAAAAGATTCGTTAATAAATGTTTGGGTAAATGTTGAAGGGCTTTAACTTATAATCTCGGCCCACAATTATTTGGAATGCTATGATAATATCAGATAAACCCATACCAGACCATACCTTAACCCATGCCTAAGGCCACGATTTTTCTCTGTAAAACCACGTTCGCCCTTTTCATTTTGACCCATTCCTCTTTAAACCAATCGAAGAAAATAAATGGCGAACAAAATTTAGGGCTTCGGCGATTCTTTGTTCTCTTGCGAATCTTCGTTCGTTTTCGCTCGTTCCTCTTGAAGCGAATTAGGGCTTCGAGTTCAACCTTGCTCGATTCCTCGCTTGGCCACGACGTCGACTGGAGGGATCGATGATGACTCGGCCGTTTGTTTGAGTTTGCTTCGGGGCTTCGCTCGACTCGTCAATCTCGGACTCGTCAGTACAAGGTGAGTGGTTAATTCCCTCACATCTAATTCTGCTTCGTTGTTATATTTCCACTGCTCGTTTTCGTTTCAAAGCTGGTATGGTATTTATTAATACCTGTTTCTCGAGTTGATTTTTGAACAGTCGCGTGAGTGATTTAAGTTTCACTTACATCTAATTCGTGATTTTGTTGATTTTGGAACTTGTTGCTATTGATTTCTTTTGCGACTTGGTTCGCCTTCTTGATTTCCACGTCTTGATGAATTGGCTGTAATATTTTAGCTGTAATACTTTATTTGACCCATCCTTTGATTATTGCGTCCTGTAGCACATTTGACCTTGTTTAATTTGCCTGCTGTTTTGTGAATCTGGTCATTTTGCCTTTGACTGATGTATCACTTTGTTTATGATGCTCGACCATTGAATTTGGTAACCGATGAATTTTGGAAGTAATTTACTTTGACTTGATTGATCACCGTGGCCACCATCGTGATCTTGCCCGCTATGACTTTTGATGACTTCTCTGACTTTGGTTATTTTGATACCTTTTGAAGTGGCATCTGTTGGATTTCTGGTAGTTGACATTTGCTATACTTTGGGTTGTATCTACTTGTATTAGTAGTGTTGCAGGCGTGGGTTTTGTGGTCCCCATTGTTACCTGGTAGCACAGTCCTCATCGTTATCCGATAACACTTGTGTTTGCATTAATCTCGCACCTTGTCTTTGTAATTGTATCATATTGATAGATTTAAGTATTCCGTAGAGTAACTGGACTGACTTGAGTCTGGTTCACTCGAGTTGTCATCTGTGATTTGCACCATATTCGGTCCTCTGAGTTGCTTGTAGTTGTTTCTGGTATGTTGTCTTGCCTTTGTACATGCTTCGACTGATGCATGTTGGATCTGGTCGTGTGCTGCTGCTCATTCGAGCTGCGGTGTTATTCGCTGGTTGACAATTGAATTTTGTTGCACTGTGAAGCATTCGAGTCTGGTACGTTTGATTTCTGGGTATCATTGAGTTGTCTTTAGTTTGATGTACTCGAGTCTGTTATATTTTCCAGTATCATGTGGTCTTGTTTAGTTCCTGACCATAGGTGTTATGCATGAACAGTTGATATCAGCTATGTGTAAACTATTCTCTGTGATATACAAGTCTGCTCTTCACTAATTCTGTTGCATTGCTTCTGGACTTGTTTTCTAATCTTCCTCGAGTCTGGTTCAGCCTTGGCCTGAGCTGACCATTGATGTATTGCCTTGTATCATGTTGTATCCCCACTTCATGTTTAGTTGCTAAATTTCAACTGTCTGGTGCACTGGGTTCTGATCTTCGACTTGTGTATTATCTTTGTTCCTACCAGTTCATTTCTTCGAATTGGTCTAGACAGTCAAAAATCTCTGTTTCCTTTTGCATGTTAGTGAAGTCGGATTTGTGTACTGGCATGAGTTCGAACCTTTTTCACACTGTTGGTTCATGTTGCACTATTTTGTTGCAAATATTCATGTATATTTAAGAGATATGCACTTGTTCTGTCCATAGGTCCATTGCAGTTTGTTTTGAATTGCATCTTTCTGTTGGCTCTATTGTTATCTGGTTTATGACTTCGCTTATTTCAACCTTAATCCTTGAACACTTCTGAGTTGTTCCTTTTTACAGTGGTATTTGCTTGGGCACAGTTGCCTTGTGTCTTTGTTGCGCACTTCATATTTGCACTGTTTCTGTAGTGGTGTAGTATATATCCACTATCTTCTTGAACTTGTTTCATCAGTGATGTTCTGTACATCTACTATTCTCACTTGCCATCCTCGTCTGCATATGGCTGCTGCCTTGATCCCTGGTCTTGGCTCATGTAGTCTTGACTTCGAGTACTTATGTGTATGGGCACTTGTATCTGGTGCATGTACTATGTCCATTTGAGTTGTCCTTCTTTTATTGCCTGGTTTGGATTTGTGTTCTGGTTCAAGTATAAGCCAGTCTCATTGGTGTTGTTATCACACTTGAGTTGAACCCGATTTCGGGGTTTGACCTTGTGATCATTTGTGACTTTCACTGAGCTTTTGTGTATCTCATGCGATAGCGGCGAGGCAGTACACGCGTGCGTGTACTGCAGCCCTAGCAGATTTAACAGTTTTAAATTGATGTTTCGATTTGTTAAATTGTTTCGTTGGTTAATTTCAATGTTTTGGAGTTGTATTCTGATTTGGATTGTTGATTTATTGTTTAACACTATTTAGTGTATATATGCCGTTATCCAATTCTCGTATCGAGAGTTGGATATACGAGATTTCTGTGACTGTCGTCTATTTGAGTATCTGATTATTATTGCTACTATGAACTAATAACTGAGTTTGAATTAGACTGACCCGTGTATTATTTTCTTTTGAATGTAATACTCGGGTCAGACCCGAGTTATTTCAGGTTGTAGATTTCCTTCTTTGAGTTGCTGTTCAGGATATGAAGACTTTTCACATCTTCTAAAGTTGTCAATGTCATTTTGTAGTAGTCGTGTCATTGTATAGAACGATATGTATTCATGTATATTAGTCGATAATGTACTTGTATATATAACTTCTAGAGTCGACAGTTGTAGTTGTATCATATGTATTGTGTCAACTATGTATTAACTGACATCAGTTATATATATATGAGACTTTTGTTTTTATCTGTGTTCCGCAATTATATTATCTGTGTTATTGTTATATCTAATGTCCTAAACTATTATGAACTATCGTAGTTTGTTTTATACTGATAATTGGATATGTCGATGGGAGTAAATAAATAATAGATGAAAAATAAAAAGTATATACCACTCCTATCGAGATAACCAATATTAGTGTAAGACCAATTACGGATGGTCGCTCCTATCCAGCCTTATTCTTCGTAATAATAGACAGTATTTCTTTTAATACTCTTTGTTATTATGAGCATAGAGGTGGGGCGTTACAGTTGGTATCAGAGCTTGGAGTTTATGGACATAATATAAAACTTAACTCGGAAGGAACATATGTTACAACTATTGGTCGATGTTTTATTGTGATTGGAGTCAAAACTAAAGTTTTGAAATTTTGATGCAAGTTTTTAAATATCATTATTTAAAAATAAAAAGTGAAACTGTGTTTTGTTGATTTGATTGAATTGTGTTCTGTTTATCAGAGTGCGCAGCGGAAACAGTGAAACTGTCTTCGCTGAGTACAACTGATAATCTTTTTGATAAAAAAAAAATTTGAATTGCACGTTATTGCATTTATTTTACGTTGAACCGATGCTTGGTTATGAAACGTATTTTGTTGCCGTTATTTTTATAATGGGATTTTTACACCAGTGCTATTTTGAAGCACGATGTTTTGTGGCATTTTGATGAATGAAAATTCTCTGATATTACATTTTGATGTAAATTGTTTTGATGTGATTTTGACGTTTTAAAATTACTGTCGCTTTGGCTTCAGTAACCGTCAAATTTTAAAAGTGGATTTTCTAGCGGTTATTCCGCAATGCTGTTTTGTGACCGTTTTTACGGTATTTTGAGAAGTACAATTTCCTTATCGAAATTGTTACTGATTTGCTGCTTTAATCACGTGATTGGAAAATCGTTTTAAAATGAAAAGTGTTTTATAAATTTTTAACAGTTCGCGTTTTCAAATGAATGAGAAAGCGACTTAAACGATTCAGCAAAATCGAGGATTATGACCCCTTTCTTTTACTGTTTCGCTTAACTCCGGACTTGTCCAGTTGAGAATGTGAATTGTTATTTTTACAAAATAAATAAAATTGTTTTCAGAAATTTTAACAGTTTGCGCTTTCAAAAGAATGAGGAAGCGATTTAAACGTTTCAGCAAAATCGAGGACTATGACCCCTTTCTTTTACTGATTCGCTTAATTCCGGACTTGTCCGTTTGAGAATGTGAAATGTATTTTTACAAAATACACAATTTTGCACTTTCAAGGAAACGATGAAGAGAATCGAACGATTTAGTAAAACACGTGGTATGGGACATGTGCGTTTGCTATTTCGGTTAATTCCGGACTCGTTAATTGAAATATTTGATGATTTCGTGTGCTTTCGAGCCACTATGAGGACCTTCGGGTCATTTGTTGGACCTTCGGGTCATTTGTTGGGCTTTCGGGCCACTCTGCGGACCTTCGGGTCAAATACCAGTACTAGACCTTCGGGTCACTCTGCGGACCTCCGGGTCAATCTGATGGGCGCCAAAATTATGTTGAGTACTTGGTAGGCTTCGGCCACTCTGAGATGCACGTGCGGCGAATTAAAAACTCGCCATCTGATGGGATCGATCCAAGCTTTTATGTTGATTTTCTAGTCTTCTTAATTGATTTCTAGATATTTGTTGTTTCTAATTATCTGCAGGTAATTAGATATCTGATGTTATGAGATTTAGTTATCGTATCGATAATTAAATATTTGTTGTTTCTAATTATCGCTTGTGATAATTAGATATTTGTTGATATGAGTTCTGATTATCGTTTTTGATAATAAGATATTTGTGCTTTTAATTATCGCTTTTGATAATTAAATATTTGCTGATTTGAGATTTAATTATCGCTTTTTATAATTAAATAATTGTTGATTTGAGATTTAATTATCGCTTTTGATAATTAAATATTTGCTGATTTGAGATTTAATTATCGCTTTTGATAATTAAATATTTGCTGATTTGAGATTTAATTATCGCTTTTGATAATTAAATATTTGCTGATATGAGATTTAATTATCGCTTTTGATAATTAAATATTTGCTGATTTAAGATTTAATTATCGCTTTAGATAATTAAATATTTGTTGATATGAGATTTAATTATCGCTTTTGATAATTAAATATTTGCTGATTTGAGATTTAATTATCGCTTTTGATAATTAAATATTTGTTGAATTTGAAATTTGATTATCGCTTGTGATAATCGAATATTTGTTGATTTGAGAAATTTGATTATCGCTTGTGATAATCGAATATTTGTTGATTTGAGAAATTTGATTATCGTTTTTGATAATCGAATATTTGTTGAATTTGAAATTTGATTATCGTTTTTGATAATCGAATATTTGTTGAATTTGAAATTTGATTATCGTTTGTGATAATCGAATATTTGTTGATTTGAGAAATTTGATTATCGTTTTTGATAATCGAATATTTGTTGATTTGAGAAATTTGATTATCGTTTTTGATAATTGAATATTTGTTTTCTGACTATCGTTTGAAATAATCAGATATTTGATTTGTCTTCTGATTATCGTTTGAGATAAGTAAATATTTGCGATTTGAAAATTCAATTATCGTTTTTGATGATTGAATATTTGCGATTTTTGAGATTTGAGCTTCGTCTTTTTCTCTGGAAATTCAGGTGAGTAATTTGATTTACTCACATTCAATTCGTGCTTTGTATGGGATTTCTGCTCTGTTTTTCCTTCTCTTTTAGTCGCTGGAACTCGATTGTTCTTGCTTTTGTGAGTCGTCTGATTTTGATCCCTGATTCCCACAATGTTGAACCTTTTGATTTCTTATCTAATACTTCCCCGCTGACACTTGCTTTGCTTATACATTCGACATTACCATGCTCTTTTGGTTGTTACCTTTTATCCATTTATTCCCTATGATTGCGTGGACGCAATTTCTTTAAGGAGGGGAGTCTGTAACAACCCGGTTTTTCGCGTCCGTTTATAAATGACGATTAAATCATTGTTAATTGCTAATGTAGATTTTAATCGAGTCGGAACCCTTTTTGTAAAAGTTTGTTATCGTCACTAGACGATTGAAATTGATAACAAATTTCTATCAGCAATTTTGATCGAATTGAAATTCTTTTTAAGTTGTAAAAAGATTCTTTAATAAATGTTTGGGTAAATGTTGAAGGGCTTTAACTTATAATCTCGGCCCACAATTATTTGGAATGCTGTGATAATATCAGATAAACCCATACCAGACCATACCTTAACCCATGCCTAAGGCCACGATTTTTCTCTGTAAAACCACGTTCGCCCTTTTCATTTTGACCCATTCCTCTTTAAACCAATCGAAGAAAATAAATGGCGAACAAAATTTAGGGCTTCGGCGATTCTTTGTTCTCTTGCGAATCTTCGTTCGTTTTCGCTCGTTCCTCTTGAAGCGAATTAGGGCTTCGAGTTCAACCTTGCTCGATTCCTCGCTTGGCCACGACGTCGACTGGAGGGATCGATGATGACTCAGCCGTTTGTTTGAGTTCGCTTCGGGGCTTCGCTCGACTCGTCAGTACAAGGTGAGTGGTTAATTCCCTCACATCTAATTCTGCTTCGTTGTTATATTTCCACTGCTCATTTTCGTTTCAAAGCTGGTATGGTATTTATTAATACCTGTTTCTCGAGTTGATTTTTGAATAGTCGCGTGAGTGATTTAAGTTTCACTTACATCTAATTCGTGATTTTGGTGATTTTGGAACTTGTTGCTGTTGATTTCTTTTGCGACTTGGTTCGCCTTCTTGATTTCCACGTCTTGATGAATTGGCTGTAATAATTTAGCTGTAATACTTTATTTGACCCATCCTCTTATTATTGCGTCCTGTAGCACATTTGACCTTGTTTAATTTGCCTGTTGTTTTGTGAATCTGGTCATTTTGCCTTTGACTGATGTATCACTTTGTTTATGATGCTCGACCATTGAATTTGGTAACCGATGAATTTTGGAAGTAATTTACTTTGACTTGATTGATCACCGTGGCCACCATCGTGATCTTGCCCGCTATGACTTTTGATGACTTCTCTGACTTTGGTTATTTTGATACCTTTTGAAGTGGCATCTGTTGGATTTCTGGTAGTTGACATTTGCTATACTTTGGGTTGTATCTACTTGTATTAGTAGTGTTGCAGGCGTGGGTTTTGTGGTCCTCATTGTTACCTGGTAGCACAGTCCTCATCGTTATCCGATAACACTTGTGTTTGCATTAATCTCGCACCTTGTCTTTGTAATTGTATCATATTGATAGATTTAAGTATTCCGTAGAGTAACTGGACTGACTTGAGTCTGGTTCACTCGAGTTGTCATCTGTGATTTGCACCATATTCGGTCCTTTGAGTTGCTTGTAGTTGTTTCTGGTATGTTGTCTTGCCTTTGTACATGCTTCGACTGATGCATGTTGGATCTGGTCGTGTGCTGCTGCTCATTCGAGCTGCGGTGTTATTCGCTGGTTGAGAATTGAATTTTGTTGCACTGTGAAGCATTCGAGTCTGGTACGTTTGATTTCTGGGTATCATTGAGTTGTCTTTAGTTTGATGTACTCGAGTCTGTTATATTTTCCAGTATCATGTGGTCTTGTTTAGTTCCTGACCATAGGTGTTATGCGTGAACAGTTGATATCAGCTATGTGTAAACTATTCTCTGTGATATACAAGTCTGCTCTTCACTAATTCTGTTGCATTGCTTCTGGACTTGTTTTCTAATCTTCCTCGAGTCTAGTTCAGCCTTGGCCTGAGCTGACCATTGATGTATTGCCTTGTATCATGTTGTATCCCCACTTCATGTTTAGTTGCTAAATTTCAACTGTCTGGTGCACTGGGTTCTGGTCTTCGACTTGTGTACTGTCTTTGTTCCTACCAGTTCATTTCTTCGAATTGGTCTAGACAGTCAAAAATCTCTGTTTCCTTTTGCATGTTAGTGAAGTCGGATTTGTGTACTGGCATGAGTTCGAACCTTTTTCACACTGTTGGTTCATGTTGCACTATTTTGTTGCAAATATTCATGTATATTTAAGAGATATGCACTTGTTCTGTCCATAGGTCCATTGCAGTTTGTTTTGAATTGCATCTTTCTGTTGGCTCTATTGTTATCTGGTTTATGACTTCACTTATTTCAACCTTAATCCTTGAACACTTCTGAGTTGTTCCTTTTTACAGTGGTATTTGCTTGGGCACAGTTGCCTTGTGCCTTTGTTGCGCACTTCATATTTGCACTGTTTCTGTAGTGGTGTAGTATATATCCACTATCTTCTTGAACTTGTTTCATCAGTGATGTTCTGTACATCTACTATTCTCACTTGCCATCCTCGTCTGCATATGGCTGCTGCCTTGATCCCTGGTCTTGGCTCATGTAGTCTTGACTTCGAGTACTTATGTGTATGGGCACTTGTATCTGGTGCATGTACTATGTCCATTTGAGTTGTCCTTCTTTTATTGCCTGGTTTGGATTTGTGTTCTGGTTCAAGTATAAGCCAGTCTCATTGGTGTTGTTATCACACTTGAGTTGAACCCGATTTCGGGGTTTGACCTTGTGATCATTTGTGACTTTCACTGAGCTTTTGTGTATCTCATGCGATAGCGGCGAGGCAGTACACGCGTGCGTGTACTGCAGCCCTAGCAGATTTAACAGTTTTAAATTGATGTTTCGATTTGTTAAATTGTTTCGTTGGTTAATTTCAATGTTTTGGAGTTGTATTCTGATTTGGATTGTTGATATATTGTTTAACACTATTTAGTGTATATATGCCGTTATCCAATTCTCATATCGAGAGTTGGATATACGAGATTTCTGTGACTGTCGTCTATTTGACTATCTGATTATTATTGCTACTATGCACTAATAACTGAGTTTGAATTAGACTGACCCGTGTATTATTTTCTTTTGAATGTAATACTCGGGTCAGACCCGAGTTATTTCAAGTTGTAGATTTCCTTCTTTGAGTTGCTGTTCAGGATATGAAGACTTTTCACATCTTCTAAAGTTGTCAATGTCATTTTGTAGTAGTCGTGTCATTGTATAGAACGATATGTGTTCATGTATATTAGTCGATAATGTACTTGTATATATAACTTCTAGAGTCGACAGTTGTAGTTGTATCATATGTATTGTGTCAACTATGTATTAACTGACATCAGTTATATATATATGAGACTTTTGTTTTTATCTGTATTCCGCAATTATATTATCTGTGTTATTGTTATATCTAATGTCCTAAACTATTATGAACTATCGTAGTTTGTTTTATACTGATAATTGGATATGTCGATGGGAGTAAATAAATAATAGATGAAAAATAAAAAGTATATACCACTCCTATCGAGATAACCAATATTAGTGTAAGACCAATTACGGATGGTCGCTCCTATCCAGCCTTATTCTTCATAATAATAGACAGTATTTCTTTTAATACTCTTTGTTATTATGAGCATAGAGGTGGGGCGTTACAATATTATACGAATTTTTTTGATTTTTATGAGCCTATATTGTGATTTGTATTAAATAGAATATCTCAATAAACAGATTATAATCTATAAACTATATGCAATCAGTCTTTGATAGTAATTGGAATTGTTTATCTAAATATTTAAATACTTAACATCAATATAATATCATAACATAATACAATATCATTTATAGCATGTTCTACACATGTCCGATATTTTACCGATATTATCATGATATTTTAAAATATCTCATATCGGTACTTGACCAATACTTACTCGATTCCGATATTAACTACTTAGCATCAAATATTGAATAATCACGATTGACATCTGGAGCAGCCTCCACTTCAAGACCTTCTGCTTGCCTGAAGGGGATCATTTGAAGAGGTTGTTCTACTTGATGACGGTGGAATGTGACTTAGACGGAGTCTGTGTATTCCTCATGCAAGGACTATAATTGAACTAGACTCGGTGTCAGATTCAGCACACCTAGAAGTCTAAGTACTTACGGTCATCACGGAGAGACGCGAGGAGCCTCTAAGATCCAGAACTAACAAAACTTAACTTATAAGTGATATCACAAATATTAAAGGCGATAATCGTCATGCTAAAAAGAGAGCCCTACAAAGCTAATGCACCAAACCAGATAGATATAAATGTGTGTCGATCAATCGGGTCTCCACATCAACGAGGGGCAAAAGTGCGTTATTTAAAGTGTCATGTAGTGCAAACATCCCAAATAGTTTACAGCGAGCAGTCAGAGTTATGCAATGTGTTCACGACTCGAGCATTTTCAACTTGAACTTTGGACAAGAAACGAATTGACAAATTCAAAGATGGGATTGGAGAAATGTGCTTCCAAAGCACTAAATTTCAAATCGAAATTGCCCAAATGAGGGATTGGTTCTGATCCCCAAGGCCAAATGGTTTCAGCACCAATTCCTATAGTCAAACGTAGGAGAAGTGTACTTGTCCATAATGAGTTGCATATGGCTAAAGGTATGCGCCCCGATGCATCTTGTAACATCCCCCATTCGGAGGTCCAAAACTAACAGCTACAGATGCTGCAGTCATCTATAGTTATTAATTTTTAGTGACCAAATGCGGTAATGTTAGATACATTGATATAATAGAAACATATGTGTATGAAAAAAAAATTAAAATCATAAAACAAATTTCTCATTCCACTTCAAATCACATTTCATATTCATTACATAATCCTAATTCATAAACCACGTTCAGACAAATATAATTATTGCAAAATATGCCAAGAGCGACATATGAAAATGCCCCCTTGGTTGATCAGAGTATAAATACAGGCAATTAAATAACTTTGCCACTACATCCAAAACACGGTGGAACCAAACAAAATGAACTCCTAATAGTTAGCTTGCCTCCTGCATGTCTCCGGAAGCTTATTCATCTAAAGGAGAACCTGAAAACCTTAACTCTCAAACTACTCAAAATCAATTGAGCACCTAAGAGTTTAAGGGGAAAACATAAACTTCGAGTTAGACAAAATGTTTGGTATGAATAATAACCTACCATCTCGAACCATATAGATATCTAGTGAGACCATGCCGCTTAGCAGAATAGGTTTTCCCCTCACTAGTATCTTAACCTAATTTATAATAACCATATACTATGCCCCTGCATCCATAATGGTTAAGACATAAAATAATAAAAGGTATTATGATGATATGCAAACATGCAATATGCTATGGATTTCCAATCCCCATTTACCGGACTATTTGCCTCAAGTTATAGTTTCTAGGGTCACTATTAACCTATTACTTTTTATGGGCTGACTAATAACATGTTAATTCTTTATGAAATTCCTATCCACTTTCAGAGTTTCCATGGGGTCACTATGAACCTATTGGTTCCTACTAATACTATCATCCAATCATAGTTTTCATGGGATCTCTGTGAACCTATTGGTATCTACCAATAACTTTCTCTAATCATAGTTTTCATGGGCTTAGTATGAACCTATTGGATTCTCCAATAACTTCTCTCGTGTCATAGTTTTCATGGGATCACTACGAACCTATTGATCTCCTTCAATAACTTAATCCGAACATAGTTTTCATGGAATTACTGAGAACCTATTGGTCCCTGCCAATAACTATTTCCAAACATAGGTTTCATGTGCTTACTAAGAACCTGTCTAACAAATAATCCTTTGATCAGCCTTTGGGCATCCTATATTCTGGTTTGCTTGACCTCCTGGATGCAAATTCAACTCACACGGGAGTTAACTCAATGTATATTCACTACTGGGTCAACCTAGTTGGTTATTCTACCCTTAATACCCCAAAATACAATTATGGGTCAATTATAAAGTGAATATGTTTATAGAAGAAGCATACATGATAACTGATCAAAACATAACAATAAAACCATCCATGATTTAATTTCCTTGTAATCATTTTTCAAATGAAACATGGTTAATACCCTTAACCTACTATCTTTAGAAAGGAAAACTTCTTCAAAATTTTCAAAGTTAAATACCATTTCAAAACTCTTTCATATTGCCATGGGTTCACTTTTAAAAATGAGATTGGGTTTCTTGTTTGAAAACTAAGGCTTTCAAAACCTTAGGCCTTCTCTTTCGAAACCATTAAAACATACCTTTCGAAAGTATTCAAACCTTCCTTTCAAAATACTTAAAGACATACATTTTGAAACAGTAAAAATATTCCTTTCGAAAGCATTAAAACCTTCCTTTCGAAACACTTAAAGATATACCTTTCGAAACACTCAAAACATTCCTTTTAAAAGCATTGAAATCTTTCTTTTGAAACCATTAAAGATACATCTTTTTAAAGCATAAAGCATATCCTTCGAAACCACTTAGTTCATGTAGAATTTATGGAAGCATAGCTTCGAAACCATTTGAAAATATCTCTTTCGAAATCATTGGGTTTAACAATAAATATAACTTCTGGGGCAAAGAAAACAATAGTGAAAGTATCCCTTTCAAAAGCATTGATTTTTAAGTAAAATACTTAGGGAAAAGGATAGCTTCGAAACCAACCTTTCGAAAACATTGCCTTCGAAACCATTGATAATAACGGCTACAAAGACCCTTTCGAAAGCATTTGGGAAGGCGGCTTCAATATTAATAAAACTAAAGTCTTCCTTTCGAACTCATTCTTATAAGGCTATAAAGAAAAGCAGCCTTTAACCAATTTGAAAGGTATGAAGACGACAGCTAAGTATCGAATAGGTTCAAAATACGGCAACTCATTTGAAAGCTCTTTTCTAAAAACAATGGCAAGTTAATTTATTTGAAAGCTAATAAATTTGACTCTAACCCCTTCGAAAGCATCTTTTATAACCAGAAGTAAGTAATGGATTCGAAAGCATGTAGGAATAACTTATACCCTTTCAAAAGCATGGTTTTGGCACTGTCCCTTCCACCTTTCTCCAATGCACTACCTATCAATTACTTGATACCATGTGCATTGGTTTCGAATGGGTTCATTAGCAGAAGTATGGTGACAAAAGCTAGCAGGTGGAAGTGGCAAAGTGGTAAATTAAGACAAAACTGATTTTATGCCTTTCAAAGTAACTTCTTTCCACCTAACTTCCCAATTTGTCAAAACATAATTGGTTGTCATTTCTTTATCAAAATCCTTTTTCTAAAAAGGCTGCCGAATTCACAATTAATAATTGAAATCTTTTTAACAAATAAGCCGTTCCCTTCAACAAAATATTTAAACATTTAAGTCCTCCAACTTAAATATTTAATAACCATATTAAAATACTTAGGAAAATTCCCCAAAAATCACCATATTTCACTTTTAATATGTTTTCTAACATATTAAAATTCCAAACCCAAAATCATTTTATAATTGCCTTAAATAATTTAAACCCAGAATTATCTATTTCATCCATTGAAAATTCATAATAAATTATCCATGACTTGGAATATTGTGAAAATTTAGACTCATCTCCAAAATAATTTACATAACATACTCAAACATCATGGCATTCGAAATCAATTTACATGATTTTAACCTTAAAATCAAATTATCTCATTACACGAAAATCCTTGATTTAAATCAAAACATGGCATATAATCAAAGCATGTCAGCATTCATACATCCAAATGGTTTTTAAACCTTAAACTCGAAATTAAAATTGTTTAATAAAACATATATGAGATGGTCTAGATTATTAGTCACCATGGTTGGACAAGGAACTTGAGATTTGTTCTTGCTTTAATCTTCCTAGCTTGAATCTTAGCTTCTACTTGATTTTAAGCTCTTCTTCTCCTAGGATAATGGCTGGACTCGGTTCCCTTTTGTTTTTTTTTGGTTTATGAAAGTATGAAGGAGAATGAGTAAGGGTTTAGGAGTTATGGGGTTATGGTATACGGCTATTGGCATATTACCCTTGCTTTATTCTCTTAGGTGTTTACTTCTAAACCATTTTATAACCCATTTAATTAAGGCACGACCCTATTTAGTTTTCAGATCTCAATCCCCTTATCATTTTAATCTTTGCATTATTCTATTTAATTTCTCTAATTAAATTTCCTAAATAATGCTATTTAAAATTAAGGTTGTTACAGGCTCACCTCCTTAAAGAATTTCCTCCTCGAAATTCGGCAAGGACTAAATACTAATCATAGCAATCATCTGTAACATCTCATTACTACCATACTAGCGTACCTGACTAGCAAACAGTCTATATAAAACAAATATAGAACAAACCCTTAAAGAAGATCATGATAAGTATCTCTAATCCTGTCCTCTGTCTCCTAAGTACAGTCCTTCTCGTTATCGCTCCACTGAACTTTCACCAACTTGACTGTCTTGTTTCTTAACTTTTTCCTATCTCTCATTACAACCTGAAATGGTTGCCGAACAAAAGTCAGATTCGGCTTTATATTAAGTCTTCTAATGTAGTCGGAGGAATTGTAATTTGTGGATCATGTACATACTTACGAATATGAGACACATGAAATACATTATGGACACCTGCCAAACTGCTTGGAAACTCTACTCTATATGTGAGCTTTCTGATCCTCTCTAAAACTGGGAATGGTCTAACATATCTCGATGCTAGTTTCCCTGACTTTTCGAATCGTACCACACCCTTCATCGATGATACTTTAATGAAAACCCTATCTCCAACTGAGAACTCTAGATCTTTACGCCTCTTATCTAAGTAACTCTATTGTCTAGGCTGAGCTTCCTTCATCCTACCTTAGATCAACTCAATCTTTTTTGTTGCCTCTCTTACTAGATCTGGACCTAAGACTAATCTGTCTCCAGTTTATAACCAACATGCTGGTGATTTGCATAGCCTCCCATACAAAGCTTCGAAAGGTGATATTCTATACTAGTCTGGTAATTATTATCATAGGAAAACTCAACTAAGTGTAGGTGATCTTCAAAAGATCCACCAAAATCTAGCACACAAGCTCTTAACAAATCCTCGAGTACCTTGTTAACTCTCTCTGTCTGCCCATCTGTCTGAGGGTGATACGCAGTACTCATCTTGAGCTTGGTATCTAACACATCCTGTAGACTCTTCCAGAATTTGCTAGTAAACAAAGTATATATATCACTTACTATACTACTAGGAATTCCATGTAGTCTAATTATGTTCTTCATAAACAATTTAGCTAAAACAAGTGCCGTCCTGGTTGACTTAACTGGAATGAAATGGGCACTCTTGGTCAAGCTGTCCACTATGACCCATATACTTTAATTTCCTTGATTCGACCTTGGTGACCCATCTATAAAATCCATGGATATCGAATACCATTTCCAAACGGGTATCTCCAAAGGTTGACACAACCTACTAGGCTTTTGATGTTCGGCCTTCACTTGTTGATAGTTCACACACTACTTTACACACAAGCTAACATCCTTCTTCATACCTTCCCAGTAGAAACTCCTCTTCATGTCTTGATACATCTTTGTTCCCCATGATGAATTGTACATTTGGATCGATGATATTCCATAAGACTTCTTTATGTAAGTCCCCATCATTCGGAATGCACAACCGTCCCTTCTTCCTCAACCATCCTCTCTGGTCAAGGTTAACATCTTTTATATCATCAATCTCTGATCCAACCTCAAGCCTTTTAATCTTCTCGGCTAATAATGGATCTTATTTCTGCTTAGAAGCAATCCTTTCGATCAGAAATGGTTGGACTTCCAAGCAGGATAACATGGCAGTGCTCTGACTAGAACTAGCAGTCGATCTTAACTACACACTACAAGTAGTCAAAGCCTCTAGGTCCTTCCATTCTGTTAACATAGCTAACACCACATTCTGATGTTTTTTGCTAAGAGCATCCATTACTTTATTTACTTTTCCAGGTGCATACTCTATACCAAAATCATAAGCTGCTAAAAACTCCAACTACCTTTGTTGTCGCATATTCAACTCCTTCTGAGAGAATAAATATATTAAGGACTTATGATCTATGTATAACTCAAATCTCTCCCCTTAGAGATAATGTCTCCATACATTCAGTGTGAAGATCAGCGCCCTACCAACCTAGATCATGAGTAGGATATCTCACTTCATGCGGTCTCAGCTGTCGTGAAGCATAGACAATAACTTTACCTTTCTGCATCAACGCATCCCCTAATCTATTTCCACAAGCATCGGTATACACTACTAATCCTTACTACTAACACATGTGCTTTGGGCAATAAATGCTTTAACTTAAGGAGTGCTTCCTCACATTTGTCAGACCAAATAAACTTCACGTCCTTCCTGGTTAGCTTAGACAAAGGCGTTGTTATCTACGAGAAATCCTTAATGAATCTCCAGTAATAGCCAACGAGTACAAGAAAACTTCTAATCTCAGTCACCATCTCTGGTCTCTTCCAATTGTTAACAGCCTCAATCTTAACCGGATCAACTGATAAACCCTTCTCTGAAACCACGTGACCAAACTTTTTTCTTCCAGAAATGACATTTTGAAAACTTTGTTTTTAGTTGATGCTGCATCAGCGTCTCAAGCACTACTTTAAGATGATTTTCATGCTCTTTTTTATCCTTAAAGTATACTAAAATTTCATCTATGAATACCAATACAACCTATCTGAGTGCTCTCGGAAAACTCGATTCATCAAATTCACGAAGAAAGCTGGCGCATTTGTTAACCCGAATGGCATTACTAACCACTCGTACAAACCATACCTAGTCCGAAACGCCATCAATGGAATATTGTCCTCTGTCACTCTTAGCTAGTGGAAACCTATTGCCAAAGCTAGTTAGGAAAATACTCTGGCTTCAGTCTTCTGATCAAATAAGTCATCGATCCTCGACAATGGATACCTATTGTTGATCACCTTCTCATTCAACATACAATAGTCGATACACATCCTTAAGACCCATTCGGTTTCTTCACAAGCACCGCGGTCGCTCCCCAAGGTGAACTGCTTGGTCCAATAAAATTCTTTCCTTCTAAATCCACTAGCTGCACCTTCAATTCCTTCGTCTTGGTAGGTGTCATCCTACTAGGTAGTCTACTTACAAGTTCTACCACTGGCATAAGATCTATCCAAAACTCAATGGCTCGCTTCGGTGGTAGTTCTATGTCTGGCTCAAAAACATATGCAAACTCTTTTTCTATCAAAACCCGAATCAACTCTTCTGCTACTTTCATGGCGTTCAGCAAAGCACAAGCACAAGCACTTGAGTCCGACTTCTCTACCGAGTATATAATTCGGTTACGACTATTAGGGTGTCTTAGCGATATTTCCCTATCATGGAAAAATATCCTAGCATCACATCTATTTAACCAATCCATACCCAAAATAATCCCGAAGCCTATGAAATCAAAAACATACAAACTGCATACAAACTTATGACCTAACAATTCAAGTTCTAATAATTCGGTTATGACTATTATGGTGTCTTAGCGATATATATATATATATGTATGTATGTTTTCCCCTCTCTCTTAGAGCATCCTTCTGTATCTTACTAAGGCTCGTATGCAGATTACGAGAAAGAAGATATGGAAGCAGGAAATAGAAGAGAAAATCTAGGTGGAGGAAGCACCACAACCAATGGAAATGCTTGACCAAATACCAGGAGCAACCAAGGTCGACAGGCTAATGCTAACCCAAATGCTGAAGCCCATGTAGGTGCTGGAAATCTGCTAGTAGATGCGAGGATGGTGTATCAGTTGTTAGCCAATCTTTTGCAAGCTGGGGTTGCCGGTAATATTGGAGGTGCTAATCCTATGGCTCCAGTTGGGAATATCCATGCTAAGTGAGTAGGGATTACATCAGTTGGTTATTACACTGTGAGAGGATCTTTACTGATCTAGGATTGGATGATGGGAAAAAGCGAAGGCTAGCCTCTAGGCAGTTGCAAGGGGCAACACTTCACTGGTAGAATACTGTAACTACTAGAGTTCTAGAGGAAGAGTTGACATGGCCAGATTTTAGAAGGAAGTTTGAGCAGAGGTTTCTATATGAGGTTGCTAAGTCGGCATTATGAGAAAGTTCATGGATTTAGTTCAGGGAGAGATGTCAGTAGTCAAGTATGCTGCTAAGTTTGATGAGCTGTCTCGATATAGATATGCTATGGTTGACACTGACATTAGAAGTAATGAGAGGTTCATTCAAGGACTGAGACCAGAGCTTGCTAGAATGACCATGACCCATATCCGAGAACCTTATAATGTGATGGTGGAGATGGCCATTCACTATGAAGAGACGCTTGTTATTTCTGCTAGAGAGGAGCTAGTTGAATCTTAGGGTCCTCAGGGAAAGAAGAGGAAGTTCTTTAAGAAGAAAGGAGCCCAGAAAGTGGATGCTGCCAAGAAGGCAAAGGCTGATTTGGTGTGCTTCAAGTGTGACAAGAAGGGTCATTATGCTCATGAGTGCCGGACATGCAAGGAGAAGAAGACTTAAGATAAAAAGAATGTGAAGTGCTTCAACTGTGATCAAGTTAGGCATTATAAGAACCAGTTTCCAGAGCCAGTCAGGGCGAACAAGGGGAAGTTTTTGTTGTTGGATCATCAACTAAGCCTACTACAGCTGATAAAGGGAAGACTATGATGGAAGGTAAATTTTTGATTCAGAGTATACCAGTTAGGATACTATTTGATATAGGTGCATCACATTCATTTATATCACAGTGTTTGGTTGATAGGTTATGCTTAGAACCTACATACCTTGTTACTTTCTTAAGGGTTGCGAATCCAATAGGAGGATATGCAACTTTGGGGATGAGATATGACCAGTAAAAACTTGATTTGTTAGGTCATAAGTTTGCATTTAGTTTGTATGTTTTTGATTTTGTAGATTTTAGAATCATTTTGGGTATGGATTATTGAGAAGGTATGAGGCCAGGATATTTTGCCAGGATGGGGAGATATCTTGGAGACACCCTAATAGTCATAACTGAATTATATACTCAGTAGAGATTTCTAACCAGAATAGTTGTGCTTTGTTAAGTGCAATGGAAGTGGGAGAAGATCTAGTTAGGTTCGTATAGCAAGAGAGTTTGCGGATGTCTTTGAGCCAGTCATAGGACTGCCACCGAAATGAGCTATTGAGTTATGGATAGATCTTGTGCCAGGAGATGAACCTGTAAGTAGACCACCTAGTAGGATGACACCGATTGAGATGAAGGAATTAAAGGTGCAACTAGTGGATCTTGAAGGAAGGATTTTTATTAGACCAAGCAGTTCGCCTTGGGGAGCGACTGCGGTATTCATGAAGAAACTAGATGGGTCGTTGAAGATGTGTATTGACTATCGTAAGCTAAACAAAAGTATGATAAAGAATAAGTATCCTTTACCGAGAATTGATGATCTGTTTGATCAGTTGAGTGGAGCTAGAGTGTTTTCCCAGTTTGATTTGGCGATGAGGTTCCATTGGTTGAGAGTGGCGGAGGACAATATTCCTTTGACGGCATTTCGAACTAGATATGGTTCGTATGAGTGGTTAGTAATGCCATTCGGGTTGACGAATGCACCGGCTTTCTTTATGGATTTGATGAACCAAGTCTTCAGAGAGTATTTGGATAGATTCTTGTTGGTGTTTATAGATGACATTTTGGTATACTCTAAGGATGAGAGAGAGCATGAAGATCATCTTAGAGTTGTGCTTGAGACGCTGAGGCAAAATCGGCTAAAGGCGAAGTTTTCCAAGTGTCATTTTTGGAAGAAAGAGGTTAAATTTCTTGGTCACATGGTTTCAAAGAAAGGATTGTCAGTCGATCCAGGTAAGATCGAAGCTGTGAATAATTGAAAGAGACAAGAGACGGTGACTGAGATTAGAAGTTTTCTTGGACTTGCTGGCTACTACCGAAGATTTATTAAGGATTTCTCGTGAATAGCAGCGCCTTTGACTAAGCTTACCAGGAAGGAAGTGAAGTTTGTTTGGTCCGAAAAACGTGAGGAGGCATTCCTTAAGTTAAAGCATTTATTGACCAATGCTCCAGTGTTAGTAGTTGGAGACAAAAACCAAGGGTTGGTAGTATACACTAATGCATGTGGGACTGGATTGGGAGCAATGTTGATGTAGAAGGGCAAAATCATTGCCTATGCATCTAGGCAGCTTTGACCGCACAAAGTAACATATCTTATTCATGACTTAGAGTTGGCTGTAGTGATTTTTCCTTGAAGATTTGGAGGCATTATCTCTTTGGAGAGAGATTTGAGTTGTATACTGATTATAAGTCTTTATGATATTTATTCTCTCAGAAGGAGTTGAATATGAGACAGCAGAGGTGGTTGGAGTTTTTGGCTACTTATGATTTTGGTATAGAATATACCCCAGGGAAAGGTAATAAAGTGGCTGATGCTCTTAGCAGAAGACATAAGAATGTGGTGTTGGCTATGTTGGCAGAATGGAAGGATTTAGAAGCTTTGGCCAATTGTGGTGTGCAGTTAAGATCGACTGCTAGTTCTGGTCAGAATACTGCTATGTTGTCCTATTTAGAAGTTCGACCAGTGTTGATCGAGAGAATTGCCTCTAAGCAGAAGGAGGATCCATTATTAGCCGAAAGGATCAAAAGGCTTGAGGTTGGAACTGAGGTCGATGATTTGAAATATTTTTGTCTTGACCAAAGAGGATGGTTAAGAAAGAAGGGATGATTATGTATTTCAGATGTTGAGAACTTGAGAAGAGAAGTTCTTGAGGAATGTCATCGATCCAAGTTTACGATTCATCCTGGAGGGACCAAAATGTATCAAGATATGAAGAGGAGCTTCTATTGGGAAGGCATGAAGAGGGATGTTGGCTTGTGGGTTAGGCAGTGTGCAAACTGTCAACAAGTGAAGGCCGAACATTAGAAGTCGAGTGGGTTACTTCAGCCTCTAGAGATTCCAGTATGGAAATGGGATTCGATATCCATGGATTTTATAGATGGGTTGCCAAGGTCAAGCAGAGGAAATGAAAGTATATGGGTCATAGTGGACAGATTGACCAACAGTGCCCATTTCATTTCGGTAAAGTCGACCCGGACGGCACCTGTTTTGGCGAAGTTGTTCATGAAGAACATAGTTAGACTTTATGGAGTTCTTGGTAGCATAGTCGGCGACAGGGATGCTTCATTCACTAGCGAATTCTAGAAGAGTCTATAGGATGTGCTAGACACTAAGCTCAAGATGAGTACCTCTTATCACCCATAGACGGATGGGAAGACAGTGAAAGTCAACAAGGTACTCGAGGATTTGTTGAGAGGTTGTGTATTGGACTTTGGTGGATCTTGGGAGTTTCACCTACATTTGGTTGAGTTTTCCTATAATAATAGTTATCAGAGTATAAGAATGGCAACTCTTAAAGCTTTGTATGGAAGGCGATGCAAATCCCGTGTAAGTTGGTTAGAGACTGGAGACAGATTGGTCATAGGTCCAGATTTGGTTAGGGAGGCATCAGAGAAGATTGAGTTGATCCGAGTAAGGATGAAGAAAGCTCAATCCAGACAGAAGAGTTATGCAGATAAGAGGTGCAAAGACCTAGAGTTCTCAGTTGGAGACAGGGTTTTCATAAAGGTATCACCGATGATGGGTGTGGTACGGTTTGGGGAGTTAGGGAAACTAGCACCGAGATATGTTGGTCCATTCCAGATTATAGAGAGGATTGGAAAGCTCGCATATAGAGTAGAGTTGCCGAGTAGTATGGCAGATATCCATAATGTATTTTATGTGTCTCATCTTCGCAAGTGTGTGCATGATCCAGAGGCCACTATTCCTCCGACAGAGTTGGAAGATTTAGTAGTAGAGCCTGATTTGACTTTTGTTAGACAACCTGTTCGGGTTGTAGCACGAGATGAGAAAAGATTGAGAAACAAGACAGTCAAGTTGGTGAAAGTTCAGTGCAGCGACAACGAGAAGGACTATACTTGGGAGACAGAGGACATGATTCGAGATACTTATCTTGATCTGCTTTGAGGGTATGTCTATATTAGATTTATATAGATAATTCCTAGTCAGGTAGACTAGTATGGTTTTTAG
This sequence comes from Allium fistulosum, assembly GCA_030737815.1. Classification (NCBI taxonomy): domain Eukaryota; kingdom Viridiplantae; phylum Streptophyta; class Magnoliopsida; order Asparagales; family Amaryllidaceae; genus Allium; species Allium fistulosum. The sequence continues at coordinate 162,221,904 of CM060905.1, forward strand.
GAGTCGTTACAAATGATTGCTATTTTTAGTATTTAGTCCTTACTGAATTTCAAGGATGAAATTCTTTAAGAAGGGGAGCCTGTAACACCCCTAATTTTGATAACATTATTCTAGATATTTAATTAGATAAATTAAATAGAACAATGTAAATGCTAAGTGATAAGGGGGTTGAGATTTCAATAAATTTAATTACGGCCCTGCCTAATAAAATAATTAATGGGCTTAAGAATGGGATTTTTTTAATTAAATTACATAAGGGTATATTAGGAATTTTCCGCCCATAACCCTTACCATTATATATATGTTTTCCGTTCTTACCATTTCACCATTCACGTCATTTTGAAACACAAATCAAAAACCTAAAGAACGGCCGGCCATTGAGGAAGAAGAAATTCAATTAAAAGCTAGAGAATCAAGCTTAGGGGAAATCAATCTCAATCCAGTCTCCTTATCTTAATCAAGATGAATAATAATTCCATCTCTATTTTGTATTGAATCATATATTTTTTGATTTAAGGGTAAATTCGTTTTTGTGAGGAACTGAATGATGATATGCTTGAAATTTGCTTGTTTAATTTAAACAAGTTTGTTTAAATGGGTTTATACATGGTTTTAGGGAAAAACCGAGATATTTTGATGTTTAAATGCCATGGAAAATTTTTATGTTGTATAAAACATGATTTTGGAGTTGGGTTTCAATTTTGATAATTTTCCAATCTACGTAAAGATTGCTATGAATTTTCAAAGGAAAATATGGTTATTTGGGTTTATAAATTTATTTTGGAAAATATGTTAAGAATTTGGGTATGGAATTTTGATATGTTAGATAACATGATTAAAGTGAATTTCTGGAATTTTTGGGGGTTTTTCCAAAGTGATTTGCTATGCAAATTAAATTATTTTAGAAGAGGGGCTTCTTTGTAAAATTGGTCTTTTATAATGGAAGGGCTTATTTGATTAACTTAACCATGGTTTAGATCTGAATTTAGCGACAGTTATTTTGGTAAAGAATTTGAAAAAGTTAAGGCAACCAATCTGGTGTTGACATGTGGTAGGATAGTTAGAAAAAGATTTGCTTTAAATAGTACTAAACCAGGTTTACTCAGAAAAGAGGGTTTCGCCTACTTTGGAAGTACCTTTCGACACAGAGCTTTCTCCTTCAATCTAGTCGAAACCTACTAAGTCAAAACTAGTACAAAAGGTATCACAAAGATGGTATGCAGTGGATTGGAGAAAGGCGAAGGGTTAGGTATCGAAACCATAGCTTTCGAAGGAGTCGCTACCTTGGTTTGTTTTTAAAAGAGAAGCGCCTACCTTTGTTTTGCTTTAGCCTTCGAAGGGGTCGAAGCATATGGTTTGAAATGAGTTTTTAAAAGGTTTCGAAAGGGTTTCCATTAACATAAGTTTGCTTTCGAATGGGTTATGAAAGAATTTTTTGAAAGAAGGGGTTCCGACCTAGTCGAAGCCCTGCTGTCGTTCTTTAGCCTTTCGTTGGTATTAAAGATATCAATGCTGTCGAAAGGTACTTTGTTTTATAAGTATAAGCCACTTCCTATAGCTTTAGAAAGGGGTTAGGGGTTTTGAAGGTAATGGTTTCGAAAGGGGTTTCGAAGCCAACCTTCCACTATTTTACCCAGATGTTTTGTGCTTTCGAAAGGGTGGTGCCTATGCCATCATGTTTCCCCAATATTTTTATGTATAATAAAGGATAAAGGATGGTTTCGAAAGAGATGCTTTCACCTATATTCACTTTGACCCAAATAATATTTTAATTATAAACCTAATGGTTTCGAAAGGGGGACTTTCAATTGTTTCGGAAGGGTTACTTCCAATGGTATCGAAAGGAGTGCTTTTAACTGATTTCGAAGCTAAGCTTCTAAAGCTAAATATTAATACTTTAATACAATCGAAAGGTTTCTAAAGGAAGGTTTTAAATTATTAGAAAGGTAGGAGCCTAATATTTTGAACATATATTTTAAAGCTTTCAAAGGAGGTCATCCTATGAAGTCGAAAGCATGGTTTCGAATGTTTTGAAAGGTTTTGTAACCCAAACTCATTTTTAAAAGAAAAACCCATGGCTAAATTAAAGGAGTTTTTGTAATGGTTTGAGAAGAAGGTTTCTTTGATAAAAATAATAGGTTAAAGTGATTAACCATGTTTTATATTAAACCCACATGAGTGGTATCTTATGTAATTATGTTTGCTTCTTCAAATATAAATATATTCACATTGTAATGAACCCATAACTATATTTTTGGAATGAAGGCTAGAAGAACCAACTAGGTTAACCCAGTAGTGAATATAAATTGAGTAAACTCCTAGATGAGTAGATTTGTATCCAAGAGGTCAAGGAGACCAAAACATAGGTTGCCTAAATTTTGAAGTTGTTAGGGAGACAGATTCATAGTGATTCCATGAAAACTATGACTAGGAAGTTATTGGGGTTACCAAAAGGTTCATAGTGATCCCATGAAAACTATGTTATAAAGAGTGATTGGTAGGGGCCAATTGGTTTGTAGTGCACCTATGAAAACTACATCCGGATTAAGTTATTCACATTTGTCCCTAGGTTCCTAGTCAACCCATGAAAACTAGGATAAGAGAGAAGTTATTAGAATCACCAATAGGTTAAGGGGAACCCATGAATTAATTAAGTTAATTGGCAGAGGCCAATAGGTTCATAGTGCACCCATGAAAAATATGCAATTGGATAGGGAGTCCATACATTATATAAAGGTTATTAGTAAGCCCATGAAAACTAATAGGTTAATAGTGACCCTAGAAACTATAAAACATGATATGTAGTCAATTTAAACAAAGCTTGGAAAATCTAGTATGTTTTAAAATGTTTGCATATCATCATAATCTTTTGAAATGTCTATGTTATTACCCATTGTGGAGGCAGGAGCATAGTATATGGTTTTATAAAGATTTTGAGATATTAGTGAGGGGAAAACCCGTTCCACAAAGCGGCATGGTCTCGCTAGATATCTAAATGATTTTAGATGGTAGATTATTATTCATACCAGGCTTATGTCTGACTCGAACTTTATGTTTTCCCCTTAAACTCTCGGGTACTCAGTTGATTTTGAGTAGTTTGAGAGTTGAGGTTTTCAGGTACCTCATTAGACGAATAAAGCTTCTGAAGATGTGCATGAGGCATGATATCTATTTAGAGTTTTCTTTTATTTGATTCCACTATGTTGTTTGTGATGGTAAAGTTGTTATATTGCATATACATACTCTGATTGACTTCATATGTCGTTCTTGGCGCACGTTGTAATAAATATATCTTCTCTGAACGTGATTTGCGATTGTGGGATTATGTAATGAATTGGAAATATTTTGATATGGAATGTGATTTTGTTTAAGGTTTGACATTTTTCCATATTCATGTGTTTCTGTGTATCAATGAATCTAACACCGCCGTATTTGGTCGCCGAGGATTAATAACTATGGATGACTGCAGCATCCGTAGCCGTTAGTTTTGGGCCTCCAAATAGGAGGATGTTACAAAACTCTAACCATCTCTGTAGTCTCATGTTCAGCTCCCTCCGAGAGAACAAGTACTTCAACGACTTATGATCCGTATAAAGCTCAAACCTCTCTCCCAAAAAGTAATATCTCCACACCTTCAAAGAAAAAATAACAGCAGCTAACTTAATGTCATGAGTCGGGTATCTAACCTCATGCAGTCTAAGCTGTCGAGAAGCATAGGCAATCACTTTACCTCTCTGCATTAACACTGTTCCTAATTCAGTTCCACACGCATCTGTATAAACTACTAAGTCTTGATTCCCCTCCGGAACAACTAATACAGGTGCACGGGTCAATAAGTCTTTCAAGTTCTGGAATGCTTCCTCACACTTATCTCTCCAAACCAACTTCACATCTTTTCACGTTAGCTTGGTCACCGACGCTTCTATCCACGAAAATTCTTTTATAAACCTCCGATAATATCTAGCCAATCCAAGAAAACTTCTTATCTCAGTCACTATTTCTGGTCTCTTCCAACTATTCACTGCTTTGATCTTAGTTGGATCTACTACCAATCCTCTTTCTGAAACTACATGACCAAGAAAATTCACCTCTTTCTTCCAGAAATGAGACTTCGAAAACTTCGCCTTCAGCTGATGTTCTCTCAAAGTCTCAAGAACCACTCTAAGATGAACTTCATGCTCCTTCTCATCCTTAGAGTATATCAAATATCATCTATGGACACCAACACGAATCTATCCAAGTGCTCTCTGAAAATTCGGTTCATTAAGTCTACAAAGAATGTCGATGCATTAGTTAGTTCGAATGGCATAACTAACCATTCATACGATCCATATATGGTCCTAAACACCGTCAAAGGTAAACTATCTTCTACTACTCTAAGCTAATGGAAACCTGTAGCCAAATCCAACTGAGAAAATACCTTGGCTCCACTCAACTCATCGAACAAATTATCAATTCTAGGCAAAGGATATCGATTCTTTACCTTCTTCTCATTCAGCTTACGATAATTGATACATAACTTTCACGATCTGTCCGGCTTCTTAGCAAACACTACGGCTACTCTCAAAGGTGAACTACTAGGTCTGATAAAATTCTTCCCTTCCAAATCCATCAACTGCACCTTCAGCTCTCTCATCTCTGTAGGTGTTATCCTACTGGGCGGCCTACTAAATGGTTCTGCTCCAGGCACCAAATCTACTCGAAACTCAATGGCTCGTTTCGGTGGCAATCCTACTACCGGCTCAAAGACATCTGCAAATTCTCTAACCACAAAAACTCGATTCAACTCGTCTTCTAACTCCATAACACCCAACAAAGCATTTACCTCACAGCTAGGGCTTTCTACGGTATATACAATTTGATCACTACAACCAGGGTGTCTAATTAATATTTTTCTATCGTGGAAAAATTTCCTAGCATCATACTTACTTAACCAATCCATGTCCAATATAATTCCGAACCCTACAAAGTCAAATATATGCAAACTGCAAGCAAAGGTGTAACCTAGCAAGTCAAACCCTAAGTGGTCACACTTTATCCCAAGTGTCGCATAACCTTCTATCAGATTTGCAACTCTTAAGGAAGTAACTAAATATGTGGCTTCTAGGTTAAGCTTATCTACCAAACATCAAGAAATAAAAGAATGTGATGCACCGGTATCAAACAAAACGCTAACAGACATACTATGGATCTGAAGCATACCTCCCAATATTGATTTCCCTTTCTCTTGTGTCGTTGGCCTCGAGGTAGCTGGTTCCAATGCAAATATTTTTCCTCTCCCTTCCTTTGCTAGTTCCTTGCATTAGTTCTTATAGTGGTCAATCTGATCGCAATTGAAGCACATGATATTCTTCTTCCCGAGCACTTCCTCCGCCTTTCATATGCGGCATTCATTAGCAAAGTGCCCCTTCTTGTCGCACTTATAACAAACTACTTCAAACTTTCCTTTCTTCGCAGCTCCACCTTTCTGAGCACCCTTCTTATGAAAGAATTTTCGCTTCTGGCTCTGCCCCATCTGGACCTCCTTTGCCTTACTCTTCTCCAAAAAAATCAAGTATCTCCTCGTTCCTCAAAGCCATCTCCACTACAATATCACAAGGGTCTTTAATATGAGGTAACATAGCCCTTTCCAACTTTGGCTTCAACCCCTTAATGAACTTCTCATTCTCTTCAGCACAGTATCGACAATGGCATATCCATATCTAGCCAACTCCTCGAATCTTCTAGCATACTCCAGTACAGTCATAAATCTTTGTTCCAGCTTAGCAAACATTCTAATAAGAGTAAACTTCGCTATAGCTGACATGAATCTCTCTTCGAAACTCTTCTAAACTCAACCCATGCCATCGTCTCTTCATTCACTGCCACAGTCACACTATTCCATCAAAATAAAGCTGCTCCCTGAAGCTGTCTTGATGCCAACCTCCTCTTCTGCTCATCAATGAGCTCCAAGTCTACAAATATTCTCTCACAATCCAGCAACCAGTTCTCCACCTCAATAGCATCTTCAGTTCCAATAAATGGCTTCCCTACAAGCCTGACATAGTCTCTACTCAGAACATCATAATTATTGACTACCGGAGTTTCCTGAACTCCTCCTCCCATTACTCCAATAGCAACACTCGCTTGCATCATATTCATGAAAAACTGATACATAACTTCCATTCCAACCCGCGGGACTCCGGCACCCATACTACCAGCTTGTGCCTGACCTTGGTTCCTTCTCGTATTCGGTTTGGCATTATCATTTGTTGTGGTGCTCCCCCAAAGGTTTATTATTCGCGAATCCATATCTATATTCAAACCTCATAAGATACAGAAGAATAGCCTAATAAAGATAGGAGACTAGAGATATAGCATATACTTATATATAGCAAATACAAGTACGTTACTATAGCGTTATCCCATACCCCATCTTTTCACTAATTCCTAAGGATTATGTTTAAATAAAATCATTTTTAGTCAAAGTTTTCCATAAACTATGCTCTGATACTAAGTTGTAACATCCCCTATCTGGAGGCCCGAAGCTAAGTGCTATAGATACTGCAGTCATCCATAGTATTAACTTCCGGTGACCAAATACGGTAATGTTAATGGTATTCATAATATCAGCATCACATGAATACGAAACAAAATCACAGATTTCAAAAAAACATCTTTTCATATTACATTTTCAAAACATATTCCATATTCAAATTACATAATCCCATCGCTTTCCCAGGTTTAGATAAAATATAATTATTACATAAATATGCCAAGAGCGACATATGATGATGCCCTCTTGGTTGACCAGAGTACTAAATAGTTATAACTGACTTATGACAAACATAGCGGAAATACATCAAAATGAAACAAACTGCAACTCTTAAATAGCTATCTGTAAGCCACCTGCTCATCTCTGGAAGCTTTATTCGCAAACCTACTAAAACTTGTAATTCCTTAACCCTCAGCCTACTCAAATCAATTTTGAGCACCCAAGAGTTTAATGGGAAAAACATAAACTTTGAGTCAGACGTAAAGCCTGGTGTGAATAATACTATAAATCTCGGATATGTTATATTAAGTGAGTCCACGTCGCTTAGCAGAACGAGTTTCCCCTCACTAATATCCTTTTAAAACGTATCTTTTGCAAATCAAAATCCTACAATCAAAACTGGTTAAAAACTATAAAGCATTTTATGTAAGCATACATATCAGATAACAAATGGATTATCCATCTGAACATTATAGTTTTGTTTGGCTAACTCGGGCCTACCAGACAAATACACTAAAAACAACCTAACATATGTTAGATTAGATAAGTCTTCTGGACGGTTTATCCCTAACTCTCTCCCAGGGTCCATTGATCCTAATGGTTTTGCGGGCTCACTAATAACCTACGCTGTGCATATATATTCCTTTCTATGTGTACTATAATTTTAGTCTTACATGTGACAAAGCCCTACACACAGGAATTTTGGACTAAATTAGCTAGGGGCTAATAGCTAATGTATAGGACGCGACCCTGTACCGGCCCCATCCGGTATTCTAATCTTTGAGTCATTTTACTTAAATTTTCCTTGAAAACCTTTTCTTCTCAAATTGATTTAAAACCATTAAATTAAACTTAAACAAGGAAAATATATACTCCATGCTTTAGTTAAAATTGCCTTACCGTGCTGTATATACTTTACCCAAATCTTTGTTGATGAAAACATTTAAACCTTTGAAAGTACCCCTTTCGATCCCATTGAAAGTATCTCTTTCGTAACCAAATAAAACCTTTCTTTCATCTAGGCCGAAAGGCCAAAACCTTCCTTTCGAAACCATTTACATAAACCTTTCAAAACCATTGAAATACCTTTTCCTTCTAAAATTAAAAACCTTAGACATCCTATCCTTAAAACCTTTAAACATAGCCTTTCGAATCCATTGGAAAAACCTTTCCTTTAAACCTTTCGAAAGAATCAAAACCTTAAACCTTTCGAAAGAATTTGGATTCGCTTTTAAAACATGTGGAAACACCTTTTGAAACCATCTAAAACCATCTCTTTTGAAACTTTGGGTTAATCTTTAAAAATCTCTAAGGGTCACAAACAACAGGGTCGAAAGCAACTCTTTCGAAAGCCAAAACCTAAGTAAAAAAGTGATGGTGTCGAAACCATCCTTCCAAAAGCATTGGAGAAGCGGTAGCGTTTTTATAAAACAAAATCAACCTTTTCGAAGGCATTGCTTCGAAAGGTAGAAAGCAGCAGCTAAGGCTTCAACCTAGTCAAAAGCAGTTATTTAAAAAAAAAGCGCAACCTCTTAAAACCATTTCTTTAAACCATTTGACCCAATCGGAAGCCAACTAAGTCGAAAGCAATATAGTCGAAAGCAAAGCAGGCGCATTTTCAATTTAAAGCAAAGTAACGCTTCGACCTCCTTCGGAACCCCTAGTTTCGCCCCAGTTCCTTCCGCTTTTGTCCAATTCACTATGTACCAGGTTAATGGTACTATATGCATTGGTTTCGATGGCATAAAGGAGGAACTACTAAGTCAAAAGCTACCCAATCGGAAGCAGGGTGCCGAAAGTGGCGAAACATGCATTTGGCATGAAAAACTAGCTTTTACCCTTTTTAAGTAATCTTTTTAACTAACCTGCCTTGTTTGGCATTGGTTGCAAAGTTTTCTTTTCTAAAAGTAGTGCCATAATTTTAGAATTAATTAATTTAAATCATTTACGAAATACCCCTTCTCCTCTTTATAAATATATAAAACATTTAAGTCTCATACCTTAAATAATTATATATATTCATCAAAACAATTTGGAAAATTCTACAAAAATTCCAGAAAATCCTTTTTAATATGTTTCTAACATATATAAATTTCAGACCTACATTATTTATAATTTAACCATAAGTTATTTATAACCCAATAAATTATTTTCTTAACTAGAAAATTAATATAAAATGCACAATAATTCAAAAAATTGTGAAGATTGAAACCCATCTCTAAAACATCATTTCTGATCTTTATCTAAAATCGCAAGGTATTTGGATGTCATTAAACAGGGTTTTCACATCAAAACATATCATAAAATCTATATGAATAAGCATAAATCATCAACAAGCTTATATAAACATTTTGTCCTTCAAAATCATGGCTAAACTATGCAAGATAAATTTGGATTCCCTTAAAACCGAAAACATTTAAGAAATAAGAGATGTAGTCATTATTCACCTTGGCTTTGTGATTTAGGATGTGAGATTTGACCTTGATTAAGTGATTTGGTTCTTCCTCTTTGCTAATGGTGGTCAGCCTTAGACTTATAATTTTTTGCTTGTGAATGTATGAATGAACGTATGGAAGTAAATTCCTAAGGGTTTAGGGTATTAGAATGCTCTATTTCCTATTTTACCCCTCCTCTATCTTCCTTAACACTTTATTATTTAGTTCATTTGTTTATTCATTATCATGGCACAGCTACTCTTTAATTAAATCTAGAATCTCAATCCATTAATCAACCTACATTATTTAATTTAATTTAGCTAATTAAATTCCCTAAATATTGTTACTAAAAATATGGGGTGTTACACCTTCCTTTCAAAACACTTAAAGATATACCTTTCGAAACACTCAAAACATTCCTTTCGGAAGCATTGAAAACCTTTCTTTCGAAACCATTAAAGATATACCTTTCGAAAGCATAAAGCATATCTTTCGAAACCACTTAGTTCAGGTAGAATTTATGGAAGCGTAGCTTTGAAACCATTTGAAAGTATTTCTTTTGAAATCGTTGGGTTTAACATTAAATATAACTTATAGGTCAAAGAAAACAATAGTGAAAGTATCCCTTTCGAAAGCATTGGTTTTTAAGTAAAATACTTGGGGAAAAGGATAGCTTACCAACCTTTCAAAACTATTGCCTTCGAAACCATTGATAAAAGCGGCTACAAGGACCCTTTCGAAAACATTTGGGAGGCAGCTTTAATATTAATAAAACGAAAGCCTTCCTTTCAAACTCATTGTTATAAGGCTATATAGAAAAGCAGCATTTAACCAATTTGAAAGGTATGAAGATGGCAGCTAGGTATCGAATAGGTTCAAAATACGGCAACTCATTCGAAAGCTCTTTTCTAAAAATAAAGGCAAGTTGATTAATTTGAAAGCTAATAAAGTTGACTCCAATTCCTTTGATAGCATCTTTTATAACCAGATGTAAGTAATGGATTCGAAAGCTTGTAGGAATAACTTCTACACCTTCGATAGCATGGTTTCGACACTGTCCCTTTCGCCTTTCTCCAATGCACTATGTATCAATTGCTTGATACCATGTGCATTGGTTTCGAATGGGTTCATTAGCAGATGGTAGTGGCGAAGTGGTAAATTAAGACAAAACTGATTTTATGCCTTTTTTAAAGTAACTTCTTTTCACCTAACTTGCCAATTTGTCAAAAAATAATTGGTTGCCATTTCTTTACCAAAATCCTTTTTCTAAAAAGGCTGCCGAATTCACAATTAATAATTGAAATCTTTTTAACAAATAAGCCATTCCCTCCAATAAAACATTTAAACATTTATGTCCTCCAACATAAATAATTTATTTATCATAATAAAATACTTAAGAAAATTCCCCAAAAATCATCATAATTCACGTTTAATATGTTTTCTAACATTGTAAATTCTAGACCCGAAATCATTATATAATTTTCTTAAATAATTTAAACAAAAAATTATCTATTTCTTCCAATCAAAACTCATAATAAATTATCCATAACTTGGAATATTATGAAAATTTAATCCCATCTCCAAAATAATGTTTTACATAACATATTCAAACATTATGGCATTCGAAAATAGTTTACGCAATTTTAACCTTAAAATCGAATTATCTCATTGCATAAAAATCCTTGATTTAAATAAAAACATGGCATATAATCAAAGGATATCATCATTCGTCGATCCAAAAGATTTTTAAACCTTAAACCCGAAATTAAAATTGTTCAATAAAACATATATGAGATGGTGTAGATTATTATTCACCTTGTTTGGATGAGGAACTTGAGATTTGTTCTTGCTTGAATCTTAGCTTCTACTTGATTTTAAGCTCTTCATCTCCTAGGGTAATGGCTGGCCTTGGTTCTCCTTTGTTTTTATTTTTGTTTTATGAAAGGATGAATGAGAATGAGGTAAGGGTTTAGACGTTATTGGGTTATGGTATACGGCTATTCCCATATTTCCTTGCCTTATTCTCTTAGGTATTTACTTCTAAACCATTTTATAACCCATTTAATTAAGGCACGACCCTGTTTAGTTTTCAAATCTCAATCCCCTTATCTCTCTAGTCTTTACATTATTCTATTTAATTTATCTAATTAAAATTTCTAAATAGCTATTTAAAATTATGGGTGTTACACATATCCTTAATCATCGTGTACCTAGTTTATTACAACCCAGCTAAACTCGAGAAAATTGAAGCTATTATGATAAACCGATTTAAGGCTCATCATTCTTCGTCCATTGACTTTGGAGGGTGGATGGCGATGACACTTTAAGACGATGAGGGAGAAAGCATGATGGCGCCAGTTCAAGGCAAAGGCCGAGTCGGGGTTGAAGGAGTGTTAATGGCGATAAAAAGCTTGAGCAAGAGATGAGGGTAAAGTAAATAAACAAGTGTGGGATTTGCCCCTTTATAATAGCCCAATCACAAAAATAGGCCAGTGAATCCCCTAAACTTTCGAAGGTTGGGATCGTTACCGATCCCTAAACAGGGATCAGTACCAAACCCTATATATAAAAAAGAAGGAAGGAAGAGTATATATACATATGTGTGAAAGTGATGTGTGAAGGGATGACGTGCACGTATGTGTACACATGTATATGTGCGCATGTGCAAATTGACAAAAGAGTATGATAGGTTTGTAATCGCCAACATGACGTCGGACTATTAGAATACCAAGGAAAAAGGTCCAAACTTGTAAAATCCGAGCAAGGAAATCATTGGAAGTTTCCGAGTATGGAACAATGAGCTTGAAGGACGTGCTTTAGCCTTTTTTATGCTAGGAACTTGCAGGTAAGTTGAACGAAACATTGTGATGATTGGTTAAAGACACCATGCTTCACTAAAGTAGTTCGAGGAAAAGATCACAACCATTCGGAGTAAGGATTGAAATATGATATAGAAACTCCAATTTTTCTTATTTCAGAGCACATCTTTACAGAAACAAGATGCACTTTGGGGGACAAATATTATCCAACCTAGTGACCAGGTTATACTCGAAAGAACCTGATCAGTCAAAATTGAAAGTTATCAAGACAGGAAGTCCAGAACCAAGACTGCCAAGCTCAGATACCAAGTGCAATCAATGAATCAAGCCCAAAAGATAACAAAATCTCCAAGCATGATCCTACACATCTCCCATCTCTTGAGCAACAAGATCGAAGCTCAAGAAACAAAATGTACAGATTTGTACCAATCCTGATTTGTCCCATTTTTTGCCAAGATAAGGTGTTTGTGACTGTTTCCATGCTACGAAGGACGGTTTGCAAGTTTAAGTCAACAGTCACCATCAAGACACAAGTCAAACACTATTGTCCTACCCTTAAACCAAGAAATTCAATCATATTCAAGCCTCAAGCAAAATAATTGAAATGAAAAAGATAAGGGCACAAGCAAGCCAAATCCCTGATTATTACTGATGTGGCCACGACATAGCAGCACGACTCCTCTTGGACATGGGGAACATGGGCATGAACGTAGTGGAGAGAATTTTAGCAACCTACAGCTATAAATAGAGGGGTAAAGATATGGTTTTGAGGATCTTTTTTGAGTTATTTACAAATTATCAAACCACTCTTGTAATTCCGGGGATCATCATCGCTCCGTAAGAACAATCTTTGTAAACAGCCATTAGAATTATTACAAAGTTAACTGGACGCAGGCAATGATTAGCCAAACCACTATAAATCTCGTATGCCGTATTTTTCCTCGTTTTAATTTACTTTCTTCATTTAATTCTTCCACTTTTTATTTCTGGATATTTGCGCCAGTTTTTGGTGTAGCCAATGACAAATTATATAATAGAAATCAAACACCTTAATTATGAACAAGATTGGCTACATAGTTAGATATATGTAACAAATTACATAATTTGCCATAGGGCATACCTTTAATCTCTCAATTTCCCACTTCCACATAGGGCCAATAATGGAATCTTAGTCTTATTCCTTTTATCGGTTTTCTCAAAACTTAATGAACTTGTCCCTCAGTGAATGGATATGCTATATAGTCTTTGATTATATACTTTGTTAATCAACATCCCTCCGTCTCTGATAAATTGACTTAATCATGTGGAAACTTTTTGAGTATGTTTCTTGACTACTTGTGAGCCCTGGGTTCTTTTGTGATTTGGATCGCGACACTGTTATCATAAAACAATGTTATGAGATTCACAACATTAGGAATCACCCCTTAACATAACTATAAATTTATGCATATATACACTATTTTACTGCGACTCTTTTCTTGGTGATGTAATTAGCCTTTTAGACGAATCGTCCACCACTTCTCATTCAGAACATTTACAACTTAAAGCTCCTTAACTAAGGTTGAACATGAATTAGGATTGACAAACCAAATATGATCTCGCTTATAAAGTTCGAGTTCGAGCACTTCTTCGTAAGGGGTTTGTTGTCTCCATAAAAAATTCACTAGAATTTAGTAAATACTGATAATACTCTCAACTATAATTTTGCAAAATTAATTTGGATTGGATGCTCTCCTAAGGTATCAAATACATAAATGAAATGTGATACAGTAGATAAGATAGCATATATGATAGTTCCTATTGCAAATGCATAAAAGATTTATCTTACATGCTCCATATTAAACATGTTAATATGATGTCTATCACAATCCTAACATTTTTTATACTGATTATAAAAGCCATCATTTTCAAATCCCATATTCAAATTAAACAACCAAACCAAAATTGATTTCACATAAGTACATCATGAACAATCAGTATTATGTTGTTTGTTATAGTTTCAAAAATATTTTAGTATCTTTAATTTTTTTTCTTATAGACACATGCTTCCTCTGCATTTCGATTGAAAATCAAACTATTCGATTTTCCATCAAAATACTTATTAACTTCTAATGCTTGTAGTACGCTACTATTGTATCTATTTTGGATCATTTCCAAAACATACAACTTATGTACCGCTCCCACTGACTTCAAGACTTTTGGTTGTTACATTCAAACAGTCTCTTATAAATCGTTATTTGGAAATATTATTTCAACATTAATGTGCCAAAAGTTAAAATCAAACATGACGATAACCGCATGCAGAATCTGAATGGACTCAAGTATATTGACTATCGAAATTACTTCACTAATTTAGATATTTGAAATCAATGAAGTTATTTCCTATCAACACAACTTTATATATTCCTACTGCATTGATATTCTTAAAGATACATTTGCGGTTGATGGATCATATCCCTTCAGATATAGTTATCTAAATCATATTTTGATCATGTATTACGAGTTCATTTTGGATTCAAAGCATTGCTCCATATGATAGAGTTTATACTCTAGAGTATTGACGAATGAGGAAACTATTATTATTAACGGTTTTCTTTCATGACATTGACAAGAAACTCATAGTTTTGCGAGAATTGTTATTAAATATTCTAATATGTTGTGTCCATTTAAGCCAAGTTAATTTTATTTCATCTTATGTGATAAGTTTCTAGTGTTTGGATCATATCCAAGTCCATTTTACTACCGCTAATTTCTAAAAGGAAATTCCTTCAATCTAAAGGTGCCATTTCTTGAAACAATAATTATTTCTTAGTATGATCAAATAGATATTCAGAAATATTTTATGAATCACCGCTATACTTACATAAAATTGTTTTAATTTTGAGTATATGAAACTTATGTTCATAACATAAATTAGTCAACAATGCATCTTAAACTATTTAAGATCAGGTTTCTTATTAATTGATATTTTATATGATTTCATAAATAATGCTTTAGTTGAAATTATATTTAACATATGTGCTTATTCTTAAGTACAATCCTTATAGAAAGAAGTAAACTCAACTTCGCTCATCATCAATCGCACTTTGTCTAACAAAATTTGATTACTTATTGATACTTCATTATGTATCATATGGAGGAGTGACTTTTGAGATTAAATTTTTTTCATTTTTAGGTATTTTTAACTCTTTTCAAATACACTCACCTATTCGATCAAATCGATTTCTTTTATTTCTTTTTAATGTTATGTTTTCTACTTCTGTAATATATTCTATGAACTTATGGCAGATACAATACTTGTATATCAAATACACATGTTCATTTCTATGAAAATTCACCGATGAATTTAATGAATTTAGTGGACTCCTTTAGGTATCATTAGACTTTCGACTGCATATATCAATATGTATCAATTTGAAGAGTTCGATAACTCGTTAATCACTCCTACTAAATGAGTGCTTTTGCCTTAATTGTTTGAGATACAATGTACCAAAATCATGTAAGCCGTAATCATATGATTAAGGAATTATTCCTCAAAAATGTATGGGTTGGTCCACAATTTCAAAAAATATTAGATACATCTGTATTTCCCATGGCTAATGCATAATAACGTTGTAAAACAAATACTGTTATTATAACGGATTTATTTTATATTGAATATTCACAATTTTCATAAAAAAATAAAACTATATCCATTTTCATTCAATATTGAAAACAATTGTTATTTCATAAATCATATTGGGTATATTTATGAAAACAAATTTTCGTACCTTGATGTATCAACTAATAAGTGATATATAGCATACTCCTACTATTTCTGCCATTACTATAACAGATCTCCATTCAACCACTTACTATGGACTATTTATTTACTATTACAAGCTTATAGTCGCGGGTTTCACATCAAATATCTTGGTACTTGAAGAAATAACTCTCGGAGAAAATAATTTTCAACATGAAAATACATATGGAACAAAAATCACATTTCTCATTCCATATTCAGTGTCCACTAACATTTTATACAATTCTCGTTTTCGGTGTCTCTTCATGAAGCGGAGGTGACCATTCACTCTCTTCATACCAACTGTGCCTGTATTACATCCGTTTTTGAACATTTTCTTTCCTTAACAAATGGTCGAACCATTCAAAAGGAAAACCTTACTACAAGATTGTACCAAACTCTTTACAAAAGCACGTTAGGACATCTTTAACATTTTAAAGACATCAAATGGGTTAGACTTATGTAAATTGATCAAACTGACATTTCAATGATCGAATTCCTAGGCAGATCTAGTAATTCTTGATTTATGTTGCTTCTAACAAAATTATATCATCATTATATTCAATCATTTTGAATTTATGATTTGCACTATGATTTACTTGCTTATTTTGAATGAACCAATTTGATTGAGATTTCATATAACATGAATGTGGCTATTCACCATATGACTTTTGAATATGCTTGAGTATGGATCAAATATTCATATTCTTATTTAGCTTTCGAGTTTAAAACTCGCAGAAGACAATACCTATTCTTAGGAAAAAACACATACGTGACCATAGTACAAAAGTATTTAGTAATTGTATAATTTGGATCTTGCATGGGTCTTGAAGTGACAATAGGTTAAAATATTTGCTAGTAAGTATATTTTATATTTCTTTGTCAATCATGATCCAGTTCAGTTGTATATTCTATGTAACAAAAACCTTTATCAATTTCATTAGTTGTACAAATTTACCGAGGTAGATTATTTAACTTTATGTGGCATATGTTCTTATAATATTAGAAAGAGTAAATGTGTTAATTTCATTTTTCTAATAAGGCTCCAATTAGATTTTTATATTCCTCAAAACCCTAAAGGAAATATATAGACCGTTCAATTTCTCTAGAGTGTTTGGACTCACATGCCTTTGGATTCTGACCCTAAGTTTGCTCAATAAATCATAGGCCCGCAAGTAGTGGATAGCTCTTTATTGTTATCGTATACAACTCCTAACCACGGTATTAATCCTAATCTCATCCTTGACCTTGAGTTTGTTCAACAAATCAAGAGAGATTATTCACTACCACCTATCACTTTTTGAAAGCCTATGTATAATACATCTACCTTGAGCTTGCTCAATAAATACATGCATGTATCTTAACTCATCTAAGAAGTATATTAATAGTACCCCACATAACAACTCTGTAGGATCGATTTCACCCTAGAGGGGGGGGGGGTGAATAGGGTGATACTATTAATTATAAAAATTATTGTGGAAGCTTATATAAAATATTTTCAACACAGATCACAGCAGAATAATAGTAGCACGGATATAGCAGAATATAAATAACAGAAAGTAGAACACACAGATTTACCCAGCTTCGGCAAAACCCTGCCTAGGTGCTGCCCCCAAGGTTTCTACTAGAAATTAAGTAGTCAGACGCTTACACACGTAAACTCGCGACACCCGCTATCGACTAACCTTAACTTTACGCTCAAACCCTGCCACAACTCAACCACTGAGTTGTGAATTCTCAAACTACGCCACGTAGTTTGTCCCCTAGTCACACGACTAGAAATTACATAGAAATTTAAAAGGAACAATTAAAACAAAATTAAACAAATTAAAAACCCTAATTTTAATTAACCAGGTTGGCTCTAAATAATAATGTAGAAGTCTCCCCTTTTATTTCTTTAACTATGTCGGCCCGTTCCTTGTTTGTGATAATGGCAGCTCGTTCCTTTGCTTGCTCAAAAATTAGGGCTTTTGGTATAATTAAAGTCGCCGACTCCAGTAGCTCGATCGAAATAAATATATTCCTATTCCTTGCGTTCGTCGATCCGTTGTCACTTTGAATTGCTTTCGGCTACTTTAATTTGATCAAGTTAGAATTAAAATTGGTATGTTATTTTCTTTGCTTTTCTGGTTGATATGCTTGAACTTGATGATTTTTTAGTCGATGATGTTGATCGTTTATATAGGATTCGAATTCCTATTTCTTCGTTCGTATGCATTTGTTTGAATTCATCAATAATTCTGTGTTGTCCATTAATCTTCTCTTGGATGCTTGAGATTATTACTAACTTGTTCAATTCATATATATTTTGATTTATTGCTTCTCACGGCTTTTCCGTGGCCACCACGGCTTGTTTTTCAGTTGACTTCGTATTCTCTGATTTTCTGAATATCACGGCTTTGGGTTTCTGCATTTGAACTTGACATTGTTTATTCATTTTAACATAACTTGACTTGTTCGATTCTTTGCCTTTGACTTGGTCACAACTTTGTTTGTGAAATGATATTATCTGGCTTCGACTTCGACTTTGACATTTAACTTGGCATTTTAAGTTCCATAGTGAGTCTGGTTTGGCATTGCTTTGAACTGCAGTCATTAGTCTTGTTGACATTGTCTGCATTGGAATTATATGCTGTAAATGTTGGTGCACTTGTTATATTTGTTCATCATGTAGTTCACTGTATTGAGATATTTTGTTGCACCACTGTTGTCATCTTCATGTATAGTTGCTTTCCACATGCCTCTCTGAACTTATGTTGATTTAGACATCAAGTTTGCATTGAGCTCTGGTGGTACTTGAGTCTTGTTCCTAATTTGATGTACTTGAGTCTGGTATCTTTTGAAGCTTGCATCTGTAGCATAGCATGTTGAACTTGTTTCTTGAGTTTGAGTTGTTTTCATGTGTACTCGAGTGTGGTATGTGCCTTTGTTATGCACTGTATATTGATTTGTCATCTCGTCGCAGTTGGAGCTTTGAGCTGTTGTATACATGTATATATGTACATGTGACTCGGCTTTGATTGAGTTCATCGTAATTTGTTGTATTGAGTTTGCATTGTGTCTTGATTGCACTGAGCTCTGTAGCTTCTAGGTTCCATCAAGTACATCCATACTCCTATTTAGTGCTCACTTGGTATCTTCACCTCATTGTACATTTCCATGGGTCAGGTTCCAATGTACATGTCTGTTGCTTGAAGTCTGTGTTGCATTGATTGCTTTGATCGAGCATTTTCACTTGTACTTGACTTATGCTTGACCATTTTTACTGAATTTGTACATTTGGATTGATTCTTAGAATTTGCACCTGAGTTAAATCCGGTTTTAAAGCTCGGGTTTGACCTTGTGTTCGTGTCGTGATTTTATTTGTATTGCACTTGAGTTGAACCCGGCTTTTCATTTGGGTTTGACCTCGTGCTCACCTGTCCCTGTAACTTTATCAAGTGTATATCGATGTGCACGGCATTGTAGCATGTACAGTGATACACTGTGCATGTCACAAGCTGTTCGTGTATGATGAATTCAAAATTAAATGATGACGAACAACCCAAATAACTGAGGCAAATAATATTTTCAAAATACACATTTTATTTTATACTGCAAAATATTTTCTTTTTAATTTTACTGCGTTAGTGTTTATTTTGCAGATCGCTCAGATGCTGGACTCAATCTGGAATAGAGTTGAAGATTAATACGAGTGAATGAGTGAAATGTAGTGAGGTGCAAATGTAAATGGAAAATTGTGATGTAATCAAAATTGTATTGTAATTGAAATTATATATATACAGTGAGAGCTTGAATTTGTACTATTCAAAATTGTAATAAATATTTGTTTGAATAAAATATCCGTTTGAATTTAAATTCCGTGTTATTTATTATTCAGCAAATATTTATTAATTATGTGAAAAATAAAATAGTACATTAACAAATACATTTAAATGAATATATATATGTTTATTATCATCAAAAAAAAATCATATAGTCGCATATTCAGCAAACTCTAGCTTAAATTTGCTCAAAACTAGTAAGTATGCAAGTAATCTATCAATATATAAATGATAGAGGCCAATTATATTAAAGATTCATAATCTTTTTATATATATATATATATTTAGTGATATTGATTTAAAGAAAATGTATTGCTTATGAAATACCTTCATGATTAAAATGTTGGACACATCTAAAATCATGGTATATATAACATACATATGTATTTATTCCAAAAATCGATTTGGGTTTCTTATATTTCCACTTATATTATATTTATACAAATACAATTATATAAGTTTAATTTATCAATAAGTATTATAATTTAATCAACTTATATAATATTATGTGCATATTATTAATTAAACCGTATTTAATTAATTTTATTATTATTAATTAAATCATGTTTAATTAATTTTATTTTTATTTTTATTTTTTAAATTAGATTTAATTAATTCTTTTCCTTATTTTTTATCGGTAAATTTTCCATAAGTCTCAAAATAGACTCAAATAGGTGAAATGGACTATAACTGATAAAGGAATGAGTCGAGGAGCTTGGAAGTTGTCAAGACTGAAGACATTAACGGTTTGGCCAAGTTTTAGAAATGCAAATCAGGGTGGTATCGACATAATTCATGTTGGTATTGACATGATTTGCTCTGACATGTATTGGGAACCATCAAGAATGGCCAAAGGAAGGAGTACACCAAATTGAACTAAGTTCTGGACAACAAAATCATGTTGGCACCGACATGATTTTAGACTTTGAGTTGGTTACTTAGAGGGTTGGGACGTAAGCTATGAAAAAAAAAGTTAGAGTACAGGTGCACAAAATCATGTCGGTATTGACGTGATTAGCTTCTTGGATATTCGAGTGTGATGAAATATACTTCGTGCTTTATTTTGGGATCTAGAGATTGAGACATATTCAAGCCTGTATAGTAAGATTTGTGATGGGATTAGTCTATAAATTGCAAGGGGAATTCAACTAGAAAGGGGATTGGCATTTTGGTTCTTAAACTCTATTTTCTTCCTCTTTTAACTCATAAAACCTCCAACAAATCCAAGATCTACTATATTATGGTAATATTTTGATTGTTATTATTGTAATCCGGAGAGAAAACATCAATAAAAAGGATTAAAATGGATATAGGCCATAGTATTCGACGAACCGCTATAAAAATTTACATGTTTGCTCTTGTTTCTATCTTTTTCATACTTGCTAAATTTAGATCTAATCAACTTTGGGTTTTATGCCATCTTTTGGTTCAACATTATAAATTGAATAATATTTAATTAATTTCAAATTCTTGTTAATTAAATCATATTTAATTAACTTTCATTTCTTATTAATTTAATCATATTTAATTGTTTTTCAACGTTAATTTAAACTTCAAAAAAATTATTATTTGTCTTAAACTATTCAAGGTAAATAATTAACTATAACCTTTATCGTTTTATTTTATATATACATATCAATATATATACACACACACATACATATACATATATATTAACTTTTAGTAAATTATTTATTTGATAAATCCTTTTATTTGATTAACAGTTTAATTGAATATTCTAATTAATTCAATTTTTTTTACTTTAATTTATCTTAAACAATTTTATGATAAATATGTAACTATAACAGTTATAGTTACATACATATATTAATATTTTTTAATTTATTAACTTTTAACCAATTAATTAATTTAATTTATTTAATCATATTAATTAAATGAAGTAAAATTTTTGAAGATAATTATTTCAATTTCTCAAAACAAATTTAAAAAGTTTAAATTTATGTTTTAACTTTTATAAAGTTTTCTTCTGTATTTTGAACTTAATATTTAAATTTAAAATATATTTTAAATTTTCAAATATTAATTTGAAAATTAGAATAAGGCCCAATAAATCTAGTCCTTACATCGATGTCATCCTTTTAGACTTACTCCACCCATTGGGCCTGTCCAGTGGCTAGGGATGGATAATACTTGATGATCCAATCCTAAGTTTAGACATTACTATTTTTAGACACCCATCAGAAAGAAAAGTTTATTAATTGGCATTTAATGTTGACCATTTATACCGCATAGATCATTTGGGTTTTAATACCATTATTGGAACTGACAAGGTTCGAAGAGGGTGAAATGGGTAAATTTCAAAAAAAAATTCTCTGGTTGGATCTTAATAGGCCGATGAGGTCTACTAATTAATATTAGATCCAATTTAGTTATTTGATAAAATCATATTTTATTTTGGTTATTTTAATTTTCCATTTAATTAATCTGTATTAATTAAACATAATGTGTGTATAAGTATGAATATATTTAGTGTATTCATATATTATTGTGATGACATACATATGAAACATGTCATAAGTGATATAAGCATGGTCAAATATATACATGTGTAGATATTGGGATTTATATCTACTATATATGTACTTAGTACGTATATAGATTAATTGCCATATTTAAATTACTTGATATAAAATGTATAAATATAAAGTATTTCAAAATAAATAAATATATATATAGGTATATATATTGATAAAATAATAACAAATTAGATTTCATAAAAATATCAAACATAATTTGACTAAGTCAAAATTTACAAATTCAAATTTAAAATATCTAAATTTGACATGGTAACATATATTTAAATGCAAATTGTGATCTAAGTTAAATAATTTAAAATATCTTTAATTGACTAATTATTAATGTTATATGTGTGTGTATGTTAAATTAATCAATATAGCCAGAACAAATTTTAATTAATTTTAAAAAATGTATATTAAATCCAAATCATTTTGAAATACCCTCTCTCTCACACACACATACATATATGAATATATATAGTATATCGTAACATATATATTTATATTTTTTTTCAGGTAAAAAAATAATTCTTTTAAACCAAAAGCCGAGAGTATATTTTGTTATATATATATATATAAACTTTTTATGTAATATTATATAAAATTCATATTTGTTAATGATACACACACACCAACACACATATTAAATACCTTTCGGCAATAAGATTTTTTATATCATAATTGAAATGAATTTATATTTTTAATATATGTATATTTATTAAAATATGATATTAATGTACTAAATGGTTTTAAATTGATTAAAATTAATAATGATTAATTAGAAATTATGAAATTGTTGTTTTATGTTTAATAAAATATTTTACACATATTAAAAAAACTATACATGGCCGAAGGTAAAATATATACATATATTTTAATATAAACTAGTATATCAAATTAAAACAAATAATTATACAAATTGTTAAAACTAATTTTAAATTGCGAGGGCAACGACATATATATAAATGGTGATAAGTGAGCTAGATAGACACACCTTGATCTGAACAGACTCCTAGACCTCTACCTGAATTTGCAACTTTTAATGTATAGCCACCTGGATCTAAGTTGCTTTGTATTTAGATGTAAATAGGAGTTTGGATATTGCTATAGGAGGAAGTATTTTCGGTTGAAATAAAGGCAAGGAGGAGTGAGAGAAAAAGCACTAAAAAAATTGTGGTTTGGTCTTGCTTTTATAAAGAAAGTTGGTGAAAATATCTTGCACCTTTTCTCTTACAAAATTTGTCAAAGATACGCCTCTTCCTCCCTCCTTTTGGCTATCCTATACATGTCTTTAATGGACCATGTAATCCTCAAATCCCATCCAATAACTATTTCCACTTAAATCTAATTTAAATGTACATCGATATCGTATGTCGATACACACATATATAATGTTTATATACACATATAATTAATTACTAATAACTACAAGAACATTTCGAGGAGCTACTCCATTTATCAAATACACCAAATACCAAATAAACTCCTAATTAATATTTCTCAAAATATTAATCAATTTAATTAACTCATAATTTTTGGAAACTAATTACATCTTATAATATTTTGAAGACTAAATAGATTATGTTGTGTGACTTACAAATGTGAATTTAGTCAAAGATTAATATTTGAACAATTCAAATATTACTGTTCACACATCAGCTTCGCTAGTGGTGTGATAGTTTTCCTGAACTCGTCGCTTATTGATCTCATTAATGAAATCCAATTTTACATATTCTAAAGCGGTAGTTTTTAGTAACTATTATTTACATAGTTCTCTTTGTCAATACTCTATCTCTTTAGGATGTATGGAATTTGGCATCGGTTAAAATTCCAATATTATCTACATTCAACTCTATTAGTCCGTAAACAAAGTCCTTATTTCGGTAATAATGCTTATTATTAGTCGTTCTACTATGGCAAGAGATTTTGACTTTGAATTGACTACGCACTATAAGAGAAAAGACTTATTTCCGACGTAATTAGTGATGCCATACTGACTAGGCGCCGACGCGACGTCGCTAAACTCAATTCCCTCGACAAGGTGTCGGTAAGGCGTCACAAGGGCTTAACTAGCTAGGCATTAGTGATGCCATAAATACTACAACCTTTTCAAACCGCCATCACAAATTTGTTGAAAATCGCCTACGCTTTTGCAAGGCCAACATTATTTAGCGATGCCCTAATGATGTCATTGTAAGTCTTTTAAAAAAATTGATATCACAAAGGCATACGGGTTTATCTGTGCCTTTATGTTGTCGTTAGAGATTTAGCAATCTGCAACCTTACATTATTTCTCATCTGAACGGTTCAGATCGAAAAATTCGATGCTTAGTACCAATCAATCACGTACATCAGACTAATGATGATCAGAGCGTCGAATTGGGTAAAAACAATTGAATCAGCAATGCATAAATACCATGCAACTGCATAACTACCTCCTCGCATTTGCTCCCTTCTTTACCACTCCCATCGTGAAAACATTCTCAAATTGGAAAAACCTATTTTCTTCCCTCCCTTCCAATGGCACAGACCACCAGATACACTGATCTCAACTCCTTCATTCAACTCATCGCTGACAAACTCCTTTCCACCATCAAAAGACTCGATACTATCCTCATTTTCTACCCTCCTGGCCTCCATCTTATTAAGACCATATTTGCCTACTAGGTCGCTGCCCTTATAGTAGTACTCATCATACCTCCAACTAGGCCTGTCAATGAGCCGGGTCCGATCCGCATATCATAAAACCCAGATCCGAGTCTGATTACAATAATTGTAACCCGAACTCGGTCCGAACCTGTAGGGTATTTCAAACCAATACCCGAGCCCGGCCCGTCGGGCTTTTTAAGCCCGCTGGGTAATACCCGTATACCTAACTCATAATATTTATGTTAAAACCATATTTCAAAATTGTAGCTTTGGTAAAATTTGTATACAAACAATATTATAATATAAATTGGACGGTGATGCAGTCAAATTCACAACAAAAGTATGCAAAAAGGTCTACATGTAAACAAACAAAATAGTAAAAAAATAACATACACACTCACGTTTTGATACGATGGAAAACTAAAAGTCGGATTTGGCCCTAATCGAGCTAGGTTTTGATAACACCGTATCCGACTGTAATAGTAACCAAGTTAGGCTTGGATCGGGTTAGGGTAGTAAAAGGAAAAACCCGTACCCGCATTAATAGGACGGGTTCGGGCCGAGCTCGGGCAGAAACTCGTATCATTGACAGGCGTACCCCTAACCATCTCTGATTTCACTAAATGAACCTCTACCTACCGTCATCTGTTAATCGTCATCTCCCAAACCAACTCAATAGCTGCCTTTGCTGAAATTTGATGATATCTTGGATAACAATGGCAAGGATTTTGATACTATCAGGTATGCTCTTTCTTTTCTCTGTTTTTATCTAATAATTAAATGGTCCCTAATTCAAAAATTGGTCATCTCATCAAAGCACTAAGAATTACGATGTTCAACTAAATTAGGTGTACATATAGAATCCTAGCAACTTGAATTGCAGTAAAAAAAACACGAAGAAATACATGGATATTAAAAAAAGAGTTTATCATCATAAAGTTTTCGTACTCCAGGCTAACAAAGTAATTAGCTTTCATTCTAAGAGAAATTTATTCTTAATATTCATTTCAATGTGGTTTTTGTGTATTTGTTATTGTTTATGATTGTAATTATCGTAGGCTTGTGGCAGGCTGGCTGAAATCATTAGGAGCTGAATAGATTTTATACAATGGCGGTGCTGAATAGTTTTTATACATCGACGGTGCTACGATTTATAAGCCAACCGATGAAGTTCCTCATGTTGATGGGGTGTATAACATAATTTAGACACACACACGCTCTTGAAATATATATATATAGTTACTTTTGTCTTGGTCTTATTTTTTTGAATAACAATAAACGGCCCAAGGCCTATAAAGTTTATAAATCCGGGTTTACCCGAATACTGCATCCAAACATTTTATCTCATACAACTCTTGCTGCAAACCATTCTAAAGCCTATCTTCCTTTAGCAGAAAAATGAAGATCGCTATTTTAAAGAGAGAGCTCTCTAAATCTTCGATCTGAGATTATAATCTAAATCATGGGGGTTTCCAACTCCAGCGAACCCGTCTTCCCCTTTGTCACATATTCGAGTTGATTTCTCAAGAGTGGTAGTTCGCTTAACAATTTGATTTTTGAGCAGCTAGATGCAAATAACTACATTCCCCCCTTTGCCATATAGATAAGTGATAGATTTTATTGTCCAAAACACTGTAAGTTACCCTAAGTTTGCAACTTGAGGTCCATTTCAGTTCCAATTTCGTGGATGCTTATTAGAGTGGTAGAACTCCTCCAAATCAGGTAAATGAATCTCTTCTCCATCTCTTGAATTATTGATTTTATTCCATGCTCTAACTTTCTTGAATGTTTGGTTATAGGAAAATTTTCTGGTTTGGTGTAGAAAACAGCCGCTTATAGTTTGTCGAAGCTTGCCACAATCACCCTTGTCCTCTTCGGATATGTGATTAATACAATTTATTAGCTTGCTTTTTGTAAATGTTATCTCTAGATCTCCAGTTTTTAATATCAAGTTGTGGATTTCCTTATTGTAGGAATCTGGTCTCCCCATGCATGTAGCTATGTGAGCGGTAGTCCCTGCTCAAATCAGGTAAACACACATTTTTATTAGCATATATCATTGATTCGTAGTTTTAGTTATGACTATTAATAATTTATTTACTTCCCTTGCAAGAGTCCCTTTTGGTTTGAGCTAAGGATCGGCCTCCTCCACTAGTCATGCTCTCGAGATTGATTCTGCTCCAACTTATTGCCTTTTGCTTCCAATGAGTATTATTAAAATGGAAGAGTTTGCCATGGGAAATGTCAAAATTGACTTTCCCGCATTTTAAGAAAGCTTCTATCCTTTCTTCATAATTGTCCAGTTTCCATATTTCCTATTGTGCAACATCTGGAAGTTTGGATTGATAATTTTATTTTTTGGATAGTATTTGGCTTTCTAATTCAATTGTTTTCCATAGTTGAGTGCATGTTGTTTCTTCTTGTGTGTACAATCTCAAGTTTCTCTCTTTTTATATGTGAAAGATAACCGTTGTTAATAAAATACATGCTTTATTGAACTCTATTGATTTTTCCTTGAAATTTTGTTGGATGTATTGTATGCTTTCTCTGATGCTTTGCACTAGATGATGTAAATCAAATCTTAGTTTTGATTTGGCTATGAACCAGATGTGTCTTGAGTATTCACAATTAAATAACAAATGCTCAAAAAATTTCCGTTTCTATTTTGCAGAGGAGACTGATGGTTTTTCCTATTTTAGTCCATTTTAAACATCTGTCTCCGGTTGGTAGTCTGTTTAAAATTGCAAAGAATGTACAATGAGACATTTTTGGGCAATTTGATTTATTCTAAATGACTTTCTGCCACTCTACCTCTACTTCATTTCCTCTAATGTACTTCCATGTTTTTAAATGAAAATCTGCCTTTTGATGATAACTTCCAATACCAAGTATTTTGTTGCAGATTTGGATCAATTGGTAGTTTTTTTATTGTTGTATTGAAAATTAATGTTGCTGGGTGATTACAAACATTCCATTTTTGATTTTGAATAATGCTTTGAACTTTCTCATTGGCTCCTCCAAACAAGCAAATGTTTTGCCATCCCAACAAACTTACTAATGTTTTTCCATGAATCCAAGGATCAAACCATAGACTGGTTTGTTTTCCATCCTTGAATCTTCTTACCTATAATTTAATGGTTGTTTCTCTACAATTAAGTATATTTTTCCATGTAAAAGAATGATAATTTTCACTACTCATAGCCCAAAAATTCTTGTTTTTAAGATACTTCTCCTTCATCCATTTTGACCATAATGATTTTCCTTCCAAAAATTTCCAAAATAGCTTAAGACTGCAAACTTCTCTTAATTCGCTAATGGTCCTCAGCCCCAGTCCACCTGACTTTTTTGATTTGCAAATTGTTTCCCATGCCACCTTATGACACTTTCCTCTCCAAACAAAATTTTCACACATTCTTTCTATTTTGTGAATTACTTTTGCTGGGATGTTTTAAGATTGAATCCAATACCTAATAATTTCTGTGATGACAGTATGAGTTTGCTCCATCCTCCCAACTAATGACAACAGCTTACTAGACCATCCCTCAAGTCTATTTAGAATAATATCATACAATCTTGTGAAGTCTTTGTCATTTAATTGATTAATACTTAAAGGTAGTCCTAAATAATTTATTGGCAAAGATCCCTCTATGAATTTTAGAATATTCAAAATTTCCTCCTTTTTATCACATGCTTTGCTGAAGTAAATTTTGCTTTTACACTCATTGACTTGCAAGCCAGCAAATTCTTCCAATTTACTAAACATCATGCCAATAGCTTCTGCACTTTGTAAGTTTGCATTTAATAATAACAGTAAATCAT
Organism: Allium fistulosum; assembly: GCA_030737815.1. NCBI lineage: Eukaryota > Viridiplantae > Streptophyta > Magnoliopsida > Asparagales > Amaryllidaceae > Allium > Allium fistulosum. Next base: position 162,250,522 of record CM060905.1, read on the forward strand.
GAGCATACAGTAAATGAGAAATGTTTGGTTTAACTCTATTTATAGATTTAATATTTCCATTTATCTGTTCAGCCCCAATTAGGATTGAAAAGAATTCCAGAACAATAGTAAATAAGTATGGGAAAAGTGGGTCCCCTTGTCTAATACCCCTATTACTGTGAATAGAAACTCTGGGAGATCCAATAATATCTAATAAATAAGTAACATTATTTATACATTCATTAACCAAAGTACAAAATTTACCATGGAACCCTAATTATGTCATCATATGTATTATAAATTGTCTATTGATTTTGTCAAAAGCTTTATGTAAGTCAATTTTTATACACATGAGTTTTTTATTTTTATGATTAAAGTTCCTGATCAGCTCATGTGCAAGTAAAGTTTTTATGATATTAGTCTGTCAGGTATAAAAGCACTTTGATTCTCTAAAATTAAGTATTTTAGAAAAACTTTCATTCTATTACATAATATATTAGAAATAATTTTATACACAAAGTTACAACAAGCAATAGGTCTATAATCCTCTAAACCATTAGGGATCCTTACTTTTGGTACTAATGTTATAAAAGTATGATTTAAATTTTTAAGAATTTTTCCATTCCTAAAAAATTCATTAATTGCATCAAATAATTTATTATTTATTTCTTCCCACTGAAATTTATAAAAATTTGCTCCAAACCAATTAGGGCCAGGGCTTTTATCTACATTTGCATTAAAACTATGTTTTCAATATCTTCGATTCTAATAGGGGCAAGCAAAATTTCTTGACTATTTTCATGAAGCATAAATTTTGTAATAATTTTCGAACAATTATATTTATAAGAGTCAGTGTTATAAAGTTGTGTAAAATATTTTACTGGATCCATTTCAATAAATGTAGCATCATTTATTATATTCCCTTTTGTATCAATTAACTTCCCTATATCATTTTTATATTTTCTACTGGACATTTTAGCATAGAAGAATTTACTAGCTTCATCCCCATTAGTAAGCCAATCCACCTTAGCATTCTGCCTTAAATTGACAGACTGCACATGTAATGACCTAATCAGTTTAACTTGAGCTTGAAAAAACTTGTTGACTTTATTTAAGTCCGAGCAATCATTATCTATTTCATTTTGCAACATCTCACATTCCTCCCTAATTTTCTTCAGATCATTTTTATTTTTATGTTTATTCCAGTTTTTCATATTATGTTTTGTGACTTAAAGAATTTTATTGAATTTATACTATGTAGTGCCTTATACATTTATTATCAAACTTTTATTGACCATTTCTTTATAATTTTCTTCATAAATCCACTCATTCACAAATTTAAAAGGGGGATTGTCCTGTAAAATGAATTTTGAGAAAGGTACAATTGAATTGGTGTGTGATCACTTGAAGCTAGTGGCAAAGTACAACATTTAAAATCAGGAAAAATCTTTACAAAAATTTATTTATTAAAATTCTATCCAATTTGCAGCGAATATTTCTAAACTACCCAGACCTCTAGGTGAATTTATTGCCACAAATAACTGGTTCGATTAATCTAGTCTTTAAAATAAAATTGTTAACCTTTTCTAACTTTTTGAAAGTAATTGGATTAACCCCCTCCCCTCTTTTCAAAAGAATGTAAGATTGCATTAAAATCTCCAATGATTACCCAAGGATTTCCTATATTTTTATTTGACTGCTCAAGATGATCCCATAAAATCATTCTTTCATTCTCACTATTTGATGCATATACAAAAGTAATTTCCAAAAGGAATCATCCTTTATTCCTACATTTACAGTGAATATATTGTAAGTTAAAAAAATATTGGTTAATGTCCCACACATTTAAATCCCAAAGTATCTTAATTCTACCATTCCCTACTATGTTATTATTATTAATACTATTCCAGTTTTTTAGACTTTCGGCCTGATAATCATCAATTTTGCTAGACTCTAATTTTTGTTCTAATAACCCAATAATACTAGGTTTAACGGATGATAACAAATTTGATAGGTCTAGTTTCTTTCAAGGGAATTAAGTCCCCTAACATTCCATGCAATTATAGACATGATATAATATATAAAGGATACTCAAAAGGATACAGTCCCATGCTACACTAAAGCACTATAAGTACTTTCATCATCCGCCACTGTGAACTTTTTACCACTTTTCTTGTAAGTTTTTTTTTGTACTTTCAGCTCTTTTTCCCAACTTGCATCTTTCAATATATATTTTTTTGAATTCCTTATCTTCTGCTTCCTTTGGGCTAGCAATAGATACAATATCATTTATGTATTTTATTTTATTCTTTTTTCTTTTTCTTCTACTTGCTGATGCAGATGCATTTGCTATCTAACTTATAGAACCTTCAATTACTTGATTTGATATTGTTTCCCTTGATTGCTGATTTAAATTTCCAGAAGTATTTGAATCATCAATGATGCATGCTACATATTCCTTAACTAGTGGTGAGAAAAGATTTGTGTTATCATCTAGATTCATAACTTCATTATCTGCAGTACGTTCATAGATTTGTATTTGATCTGCCTTTATATTCTTAGCCTTTTGTTTACCCTGATTGATATGAGTCTCATTTTCATGAGAGATGGCTTTTTTGATCCTTTTGGCAAATTGATTTCTGAAGCTTTCTGTAGATATTCCTTTCCTTATTTTTGTAATCAGTTATGTGCTTTAGGTTTTTATCCATCACCATGCAATCATTTTTCTCTAACTGCTTCCTTTCCCCTATTTCTCTCTCAGTTATATATATATATATTTGTTTTTTCTTCATTATTTAGATTATCATTTATAGGATTTGCTTCCATGTCTGCTTGCATGCTATTATTGTTTCTGGATTGATTTCCATTCATTAAATTTGCTTTTGAGAAAGTTTTTTCCTTCCAAATTATTTTAGGGACACAGATTTATCATTATACCCAAAACATGCACAAACTTCACACCGTGGGGGATCCATTCATACTCTATTCTCTGCACCAAATTCTCTCCATCATGCATAGAGATGTATGCTTCTTCAGGTAGATCAGCATCGACTTTGATCTTTGCTAATATTCTTGCATAACATAATCTTCTTTTGTAGTGGGTTCATCCAATTTCAGTGAAATATCCACTACACTTGCAATAGTACTAAATGCATCCTTATCCTACAGTTTTAGATTCAATTCTGGTAAATTGGATCCATATTGGCAAAGTTGAAAGTAGATCTTTATCAAAGTTAAGTTTCTTGCTCCATTTTTTCAATATTATGAGTTTTCCATTTATGAAATAAGGACCCCCATTTATTGCTTTCTCACAATCTGCAGCATTTGAGAATCCAATAATAAAAAAACCATTATTGCTCATGTAGATTTCAAACCTGCCTGTAGGGTTCCATGACCTTGTGATAAATGCCTTGAAATGATGATATGCAGGCCCGTTGCCAAAGACATAAGCAACAACCGAGAATCCCCACTTGATTTCTGTTCTTCTGCTGACCTCCTCCTTCATGACAATAATCTTTTTCTTGCTGGTATTTAGTGGCTCAACATAACTCAAATCAAACTCTGAGTTTAACCCCCCTTTCTTGACCATGTCTGCCCAAGTTGATGCTTTATTCGGATTGTTATTAATTGTCTGCTGCATTTCCAGGCCTTATTGAACATTTCTTGAAACAGGGCCATTTCTTGAGACAGAAACTGGTTTATAAACTTGCTTTCTTGCAGTAGTTGTTGGCTAGGTGTTCTGCTTCATCTGGGTTGCATGGTATCGATTTGATTGATAGTTGTGTATCCTACTTTTCACAGTCCGGAAACCTTCATCATCAAAGTCCGGGGGTTTTTTCTTTTGGATTTGGTCGCGAATGTGGGTTAAGATTTGGTAGAGGAGGAGGAATCAAGGGTAGAGATGTGCCTTTGCTCTGATCTTGGCATTCATCATTGAAGATTGGATGGGTTCTTATTTCCATGGTAGCCATTAATTTTGAGATAATACTAATATTTTTGAATTAATCTTTATCCTGAAATGTAAAGTTTTGTCAAATAATTATATTTTGGTGCATATTTATTTTCCTCTTATAGTTTTTCTAAGATCATAAGTTGTTTCTCCCCTAATTTTAAAGAAATGATTACCATGGAGTTATACAGTTCACATCTACAATATTCATAGTTCATGAATAAATCAAAAACAAACACTTTGTGCAAATATCAACTTCCCCCTCAACCTTGTCTATTATTTTGTCTACATGCATAAAAATACAATTTTTGCCATAGAGCAACAAAACACATATAATTATAGGGTGCAGCCAAGGCAAAAAGCAAGTTGGCATTGTTGAGGTTTTGATGACCCCATTTCATGCAATGACTAGTACATATAAATGCTTGAAGTTATAATATTAACATTTGGATTATGTTTTTTTCTATTTTATATAATTGTGTTAATTTTCTTATTGATGGCTACTCAGAAGATAATAATAAAATATAAACTGACATAAATTAATTCAATCTTATGATGTAAACTTGGTTGCATGAACAGAAGTAACTATGTAATGAAAAAACCATACAAAATTTAATCTAGTTGCATATGATTAGATGCTTTTTACTTTAAATATCGATACTTTTATAGCAACAGAATTAGTTGCCATAGATCTAACACCAATTTAAAATAAAAATAATACACTTAAAAAAGGAAACGGGATAATGATCATTTTTCATCAATTTCACATGGAATTGTAGCCTGAATCCAATTATAGTTTCATAATTACTTTATGTTCTTGCTACCATTTATATTTGTTTTTGTAACTTTTCTAATCAATATCTTTCAACAATGATTCTTCCTTCGCTCAGTTTACTTCAATAAATCGGAAAATCTCGCGACTTTTATAGCTTACCCAAGGCAATTTGATATCATGGATACATTTCAAGACCTGTAGTTGTTTATGTAGTAATTTTGTAATCACTTCGTCTACTACGACTATCTGGAACTATTGTAGCTTTAATGCAAATATGAACTATACAATAAGTAATACTTACATGTTTAGTTATATATCAAGTGAGAAGGCAAGATTGTTAATTTTTCCATGGAATCGTTCTGTTGTCTGCACATATGTGACACACACACATACACACTCCTAATCCATTCTATTTTTAGGAGACATGGATGCTACGAGTAGGGTCTCTCGCTCACATTGTATTAATGCAATCATTTTTATAAACTCGTATAGAGAAAACACATTCAGCACAAGTATTGAATCGAATGAGAGACAGAAGCTCTACGAGGAGTCGAAACCGAAGGATAAGGAGATTTCTACACAAAAGACTAAAGTGAGTGAGTTAGAGATGAGCATGGCTGACGTGATGAAGTTTATGCAGGAGTATAGACAGTGGAGGGTAGTGGATGGTCGTGGACCATCGTACGATATATAACATGCTACGTTTGGACATTGAGTGATAGTTTTATGCATCGTATATGTATTATATTATTAAGTGTTACTCGAACATGTTGGTTGGAATGGTAGTTGTTATGTGACTTTTGTAATCTATTTTTAATTATTATGATGATGTGTATGTTTAGACTTAATTTGTATTTGTTTATCGTAGGTTATTAGTTATATATATTAATTATTCGTGCATATTTAACTATTTGTGATGGTATATATTAATTAGTTGTGCATATATAATTATTTTGTTTGGTTTGCAGTTGAAGAAATTGAATTCGACAAATTGCTCTTTAATGTTATAGTACTTTGACGACATAATGGCATCACTAATAATTTAGTAGTGCCATAACTACGAAAGTCTTGTATTATGGTCGTCGCTATGGCATTGCTCTATTTTTAGTGATGCCGTGGTGACTACAGAATTGTAAGTGTCACTAAAAATTAGTGATGCCATAGTGACGACCATTTTCTAATAAACAGAATGCCTTGCTATGGCGTCACTAAACAAAAGGCATCGCTAAAAAAAGCAATGCCATAGCGAAGACCATTTTCGAATAAACAGAGGACGAAGCTATTGCATCGCTAAAATTTAGCGACTCCAAAATTATGACGCCTTATCAACGCCAATCTGTTTAGTGACGTTCATTTTTCTATCATGCATTCGGCGTTGCTAAAAAAATCGGCAACACCAAATGCCCCATAGAAACCTCGTATCTGTAGTAGTGATAGTTGATCTTATATTACCCTAATACTATCGATGAGAGGAATTCTCTATTAAACAGTACTTCCCTTCATATACTTCTGTTTAGTCCCAACTATAGTCATTTTATGGTCTTCATGCCATGACTTAACTACAATTAAAATAAGGTATCCACTTAGATGTTCAACGACATTCTCAAGTCGAGAGAACTATGCATTATCATCACACTAAGATTTCCTATTTGACCGCTCTGTTATCAACCAACAAAAACCTCTCAGATAGATCATTCCATAGGTATCAAATAGCCATGACTATGTAACCCTTGGTTTCTCCAATAGGCACGAGTATACAATACCTATCATTTCAAGATCATTACAAACTCTGATCTCAACTGATGTATCTGTATCATTTCTCAAAACATCATGAAATAAATATTTAAAACAACATGTTATTCTATATTATGATTATTATCTCATGATTACAACTATTTGTAATTATTATCACATAACATCCTATTTAAGAATCTTATTTTACACTTTAAACTAATTGCTAAATTAACTATATCACTATATAACTATATCCTTATATAACAAAATATATAATAGAAATCAAACACATTAATTATGAACAAGATTTGTTATAAGGTTAGATATATGTAGCAAATTATATTATTACCTCTATGGCTACTCTTAACTCTCTCTAACTCCCACTTAAAGTAAGAATCAAAATATATCTTCCCCCCTACACTCTTTTTCTTCATCTTCCATATACGTAAGTTAGCATATGGAAGTCCAAATATGATGGCCTTTTACTTTTCCATATTATTTTACTAATGCTTGAAATCTTTTTTTTACAAAGGTTGGATCATTATAGGAAAATAGTGATTACAGAAAAAAGGGATGTTAGGAAAAATGTATTGGACTGTATGAAAAATGCTAAGTTTACTTATGTGCTAATGTAATACCACATACAAGAGGGACCAATGTTGGACTAACATCGATAACTCTTTATGTTGTTTGTACAACTTAGATAATGAATTGAGTAATCACTTGTTTTTAATTGTTCATACTCGAAAAGCATATGGAACATGCTAAATTCTAGTCTTAACTTGTAACTTATAAATACAAATAATTACGACTTACATCCTATAATTGAGAGCTATGCAAGTTGTAATCAAGTAAGCAATATGCTAAATGATTTGAGGGACATCACAATTACAACTGCTATTTTTCCTTTGTGGCAACAGAGAAATAAGAGATTATTTCAATCTAGAAGTATACAAACAGAGGTCAGATATAAATTACTCTTAATGGATGTAAATCTACTCGTGTCGAAGACAAAATTCGTACAAAAACACCCTCATCTGCAAGTTGTCATTTCTACAACGATTGAGAGCGAGATTTGGATCAGATTTGGAGGTACCCCATAGATCTGGGTGAAAGATTTTTGAGCTAGTAGTTTGAAGTCACAAGCGAATCGGGAGATTTGAAGTCTCCATTAAAGTTGCTAATTAAAGCTAGTGTTTCATTATTAATTGAATTTGGTGGTATTAAATGAACGAACTTCTTGTGTTTATTATTTAATCATGGACTGGGATAAAGTTGTGGGCACCCGTATCAAAAAAATTGTTTAGTTTGTGATGGTTTATTATACTATTCTTATTCTGGGTGTCGTTACTATTTGTATCCAAACTCCTTGTTTTCATTCAATTGTCAATAAAGCACCTTCTTCTAAAAAAAGAAGGATCATGCGGGATAGTGTTATCATCACCTACTAAATATTCTCATCTCAAAGCCTATTTAATTTTAGTATTAAACTTCTAGGACTCTTTACAGAAAAATTGTATTTAATAATTGTTTTTGCCATTAAACCATCGAATTTATGAACTTTTTGATGATATACATCGCTAATTGAAAATCTACCTTTGGAATCGTTTTTTAATTTTTTTTATCTATCTTTATAAATTATAGGTAATTTCTTTAATAACAAATAATGTGTTTTTAATCATTTTAAATATATTAGTAAATTAAATGAGTTTTAACTACTACTTTGATTTGATGATATATTTTTTAACTTAAAATTAGTTAATTTTAACCATCTTAAATAAGTTCTATCTTATTAAGTGACTTTTTAAATTAAAACATCATATCTTGTTAGAACCGGACCAGCTTACGGCGGATGTTATGGGTGAATTTTAAGAAAAATTACCCTACTGGATCTTTATTGGGCCTATGAAGTCTAATTTATTTGGAATAGTTCTAAATTTAATTTAAATAAAATTATATATTTCATTTAACATTGTAAATAGTTGATAGAAATTTATTCAATTTATCTACAAGTATACATATGTATAAGTGTGTGCACGTGTAACATGATATACCGTGCAAGGTATAACATGCTTGTATATAGATCTTAGGATTTACATCAACACGGACATGTTAGCTCATCCTATATATATTGTATGTTGTCTGAATATGTGTATATGTATACAATTATTATATGTGTATATAAATATTCAAGTAATGTATGTGTATATATATATATTATAAAATATTATATAAATATATATATATATATGTAACATACAATTAATTTTTTTTCTACATAAACATACATACCTATATCTAAATGTATTAAAGTAACATAATTATATATATATATATATATGTATGTATTTATAAATGTAAATATAATTATTCAATGTAAATATGATTTAGAATATTTTATATAATTATAAAATTTTAAATAAATAACAGCTCGAATAAACAACAATTCCAAATTTAAATATAATTTTATTATATTTATATATATACATATATATATTAAGAATTAATTAGTCAAACAATAATATATAAAAGAAAGAAAATATATATGTAACAAATATTTCTAATTTTAAGCTTTTAGAAAATCGGGAATACTATTATATAGCCTAAATTTTTTTTTTGGATTTTTCTACTTCAAAATAACATTTTTTTTATTACTTAAATGCTTTTCAACCAAAATAATAAATAATTTTTTAAAATATTAAAAATTATTTAAAAAATCTAATTTTTTTGACTAAGAGCTTATGAGATATAATACTAATTTAAAATATATATAAAAATGAAGTTTTGTAACATAATTTATTTTATATGAATTTATTAATTCTTATAATGATTAAATGATAATAAAAATATTAGATAATTACCAAAAAATTATTTTCTATTCTAAAACTAATGTTTAATATAAATGTACATTTTAAAATTATTAGATCAATTATTTATATGACATAGTCATATCGTTTAATATAAGTCATATAAATAAATCAATTAATATATTAATCTATGTGTGTGTGTCTATATATGTTAATAAAATAAAATAAAATAAAATAATATAAGTAATTTCGGCTATGTGTATCAGATCCTTATGGAAAAATTATAATATTTATTTTGTTTTATAAACATATACATATAACCAATCGATATGTGACAAAAACAATACCTATATGAATCTCACCTAACTACCAATATAGTAATAGCAATATATGTATATACATGAACAACATAAATTTATATAGAGGTAATACATCATATATAAAAACTATATACTTACCTAAATCTAATGTCCTCAAGTCCACCTTGCAATGATGAGTTCTCCGCCCTTAGAAAACTTCTCGATTCGTTAGACTGCTAGTCCTAGAGCCGTAGATTATCAAATAGCTTTTTATTTGAATTGATTTTATTTGAGCTTTGATGCAGTACATAGAGGGATAAATTTCGACCATAAGATGATAGAGGAGGCAGTAAAAAGTATATATGCATTAGGTTAGGAATCCTTTTACAGTGGAAGGAATAGAGAGAAAGGTGGATCATATCTTTTACCCTTTCTCCCCATATCCGAGCCATCCATCTAAAATAACCCTAGCTCATTTTTTAAACTCTCCTTAGATCCTTTTTGGTCGAAATTTGTAGCCCCTTCCATGGGCTGTAAACCTATTTTAAGCCCAAATAAATATTATTAATTAAATCAAATTTAGCTGCTTATCGATATTGTATATTGATCGATATATTTATAACTATTATAAATATACAATGATATTTATTCCTCAAATCATATTTAAATTTCAAAATTAATATTTCATAAATATTAATTAATTTAATTAAATTATAAGAATTATAAACTAATTAATACAATTGGTCCAAAGAGGATTCATCATTTCGATTGTATGACTCTGGGGTGTAAATTCGATCAGCAATTAACGTCAAACTATTCGAATGTTAACGTTCACACGTCACTTAGTAGGTGGTGTAGTATTTTGACAAATTTATCACTTACTTAATTTCGATAAAAATCTAATTTCACTTTATTAAGCGTTGCCCGGTTGTTACAATTATTTACGCCAATTCACTTCGTCAAAACTATATCACTTTGTACTTATGGAATTTGGTAGTGATCAAAATTCCAATATCATCCATATTCAACTCAATAGTCCAAACATAAAGTCCTTGGTTCAATAATAACAATTATAATTAACCAAAATGCTCTAGCCAGAGACTTTGACTTTGAGTTTCCTTTGAATTGACTAGAGTTGACCATGATACTAACCTCGTATAACCAAGGAGACGAACCCTCTTTTGAATAGTGCTTCACTTCCAATACTTCCACTCTACCCAATTATAGTCACTCGATGAAATGTCATGCCATGATTTGACTATAATAAAAGCGGAGCTTTCATATTGAAGATCCACAGTATTCTTAAGTCGAGAGAACTATGTATATCAGTTACGTCGATATTTTCTGTTTGACCTTAGTTATATTAACCAACAGAAAACTATCGAGTGAATCATTCCATAGTTATCCAATAACTATTAGTACATAACCCTTTAGTGCCCCCACCAGCCATGAACAATACACTGTCCAACATTTGGAGAGCGTTACGTACTCCAGTCTCAATGGATACATCGATATCCAGTCTCGATGCATCTTGACTAGGAACATTAAAATGGTATATTTGTTTTTAAGGTGATAAATTACTCATGGTTACAACACTTTATAACTACTATCACAAAACCATACCATCTATGGATTATATATTAAATAGACTTTTAACTAAATTAATTAATTAATATAACCAAATTATATCGAGTATGTAATAGAAAGAAAATACCTTTAATTTCGAACAAGATTGGTTATTGAGTTAGATATATGTAACAAATTACATAATTTCCCCCACGGCATACCCTTAACTCCATCAATCTCCCACTTTCACTTGGGGTCAATTATGGATCTTATTCCAACTTCTCTAATCTGTTTTATTAAAACCAATTGCGCCAGTCCCTTAGTGAATGGGTATGCTATTATGTTTTAATCATCTACACGGTCAATTAACTCTCTTCAACGTTAATAAACTACATTTATTATATGGAACAATTCAAAGAATGTCTCTTGACTTCTAGTGAGCTTTAAGTTCTATTGCAAACTATATTGTGACATTGTTATTATATAACAATGTTATAAGATTCTCAACATTTGGAATCACCCTCGACACAGTTATAAATTTATGCATTTATTATATATACATCATTTTTATTGTGGTGCTATAAGTCAATGAATCACCCACAATCTCTTCTATTTGGAACATTTCCAACTTAAAAATTATTATCTTGAATTTATTATTGACATATTATACTCGGTAACACTTATGAATTTTGAGTCTGAACACTCCTTCATAAGGAGTTTGTTGTTTTTGTAAACAATTTTCTAGTATTTCGCAAATACATGAGAGCACTCCAAACTACCATTAGTAATATCAATTTGGATTTGATATTTGCTTCATGTATCAAATACATAAACAAATCATGATATCGTAGACAACATAACATGTATGATAATTCATATTGCCAATGCATAAGGAACATATCTTACATGTTCTGTATTGAACATTTTAATAAGGTGTCCTTGTATATCATTTTAGGACATTCCCAATATCTTTTATACTTACTATAAAAGACATCATTTATAAATCAAATGTTGAGTATTAAAACAACAAAGGTTGATTTTAACGTAAGTACATCGTTAAAATTAGTGATGTGTTGTGACGCAGCGGATTAATAAAAAACAATGTAGATCGATGAATGTAGTAATCGATGGATTGGAAGATACTGAAATGCCCAAATTCGTTGATCCAAAGATACCGAATTCTAGCTATCCCGAACTCGTTGATCGCGCACGATACTGGGTTCAAAGATCTTCAATTCTTCAAGCATTGATCAAGCGCACTTGATTCCGCGAATCGGCTTTTGCAATCGTTGAATCGAGCGCACTCGATTAACCGAGAGAGGAGATAGGAGATTACACTCGACTACCAATTTGGTGAAAGCACAAAGCTAACAAAACAAGAGTTTTATTTCAAATCAACTTAAAAAACATTACAAATGACCACACTTGCCTATTTATAGGCTACAACTCACACGTCAAAATAGAATCAAAAATGACAACACTTAGGTCGTGAACGACCTAAGACCTAAATGGTGCGACCTAAAAACAGACGCGACTTAGTATAGGTCAGCAGCGACCTAACAGATCACATTACAACACACACATGCAAACCATCACGACTTAACATGTACGACTTATAACAAACGACTTAACAAAATGTACAACATATAGATCGACTATGACTCAACAAACAATTCTCGCGACCTTACTTCAATGCTCCAGCTTCCATTAGCGGCAGAGATTAACTCGGCAGAAGAATCAACGGTAACAAGCTTCAGCGACTTAAAAACATGTGGCATCCCAGATCAGCGACTTAAAGAAATCAACGGTAGAGATTAAAGCGGCTTAAAAAATCTACGGCTTCAGAAACTGCGCGACCTAAGTCTTTGCGACCTAAGGCTTCACGACCTATAGTGTGCGACTTATCTCCCCAGATTACCCAGCGACTTATCTTAAGTCGTTCCTGTTTCCTGCGACCTATCATAGGTCGTGACTTGTTAGGTCGTAGCACCCGGTTAGGTCGTACAGGCGACCTATTTCTTAGTTGTATCTTGCTAGGTCGTTCCAGCGACCTACCCCTTAGCTCGTTAGGTCGTACACGACCTAAAAACAAGTTAACTCTTGGTTTTCCATTAAGTCGGTCACGACTCATATCTTCTTTAAGTCGGTCATGACTTAGCACTTCTTCGCGAATTTTCTTGCTAGCTCCCATTATCTTAGGTCGTACATGACTCAATTTTTCAGAATGACTTAAGCTTTCGTTAGGTCACTCACGACCTAACCCTTAGTCTGCATCATTTTCAACTTTGTTAAGTCGGTCATGACTTAAGCCTTGGAAACTTATAGCTTGGCCTGCATCATCCTCCCCTGGTTGGGAGAAATTCGTCCTCGAATTTGCATCTTCCTTCTCTGTAGCACACTCATTCCCATGGTACGGAACTAAGTGTTTGACGTTAAACACATCAGACGTATGAACATTATCTGGCAATTCCAACTGATATGCGTTCTCATTGATTTTCTTCAAAAATTTTACTGGTCCAATTTTTCGTGCTTTCAATTTATTGTATGTTCCCACCGGAAAACGATCCTTTGTTAATACTGCATAAACCCAATCACCTTCATTAAATTCAACACTCCTTTGCTTCAGATCTGCAGAACGTTTGTACTTCTCATTCGCCCTTTCCAATCGTTCTTGAACGATTCTATGACACTCGGTCAATCCTTCAACAAAATCTATAGCTCGTTTGACTGTCTTCTTTGGTTGTGATATGACTGTTAACTCCAACGGCCCTTTTGGCAAACTAGAATATACAATCTGAAATGGACTGAACCCCGTACTACGATTCACTGCATGATTATGAGCAAACTCTGCCAGGCATAACTTCACATCCCAACTCTTCAGATTGTCTTGCACAAGACATCGTAATAAATTTCCCAATGATCTGTTCACAACCTCGGTCTGTCCATCCGTTTGCGGATGATAAGCGCTGCTAAAGTTCAACTTCGTTCCCACCATCTTCCACAAACTTAGCCAAAAATGACTCAGAAAACGAGTATCCCTATCCGACACAATAGATTCTGGCAATCCATGAAGTCGATATATCTCTTTGAAAAACAACTGAGCAACATGAACAGCATCCGCCGTCTTCTGTAACGACCCCGAATTTTATAAATATTTAAAATGATAATTTATTAATTTTGAATTAATATTTGTGAAATAAAACGATAAATGGATCGAAGAGATGCGAGTTTCCCCGGATTCTAATATATTCTATATAAATCATTTCAAATTAAAAATATTATATATGTGTGTATATATGTATTTGGGCATATACGAGTGAATTTGAAAATAATAAATATATAGGTATATATTTTGGTTTGAATTTAAATTGTAAATAAATGGTTTTAAAAATACATAAGAATAAGCCAGTCTTCAATATAATCTGCATTGTTAAGTAAACTTGTACAGGATAGCATGAAAACAAATAATTCGAAGATGAAAGTATGCAAATGTGAGTGCGACAAGATCAAAAGTTTTGTAGGCTGCTAGAAAACAAGCAAAGTAAAAATGTAATATGCTTATAGCTTGTAGTTTAAGTCTCAGGCAAGTAAAATAATGGGATATAGGTGTGCAGGCTGAAACTTGAAAGGGGAATAAAATACTTGGAAAATATAAATCAAAACAAACATTTAATTGATAGCCACCTTGTTTCTCATCTCAGCCACCAAGTTAAATGGACAAAAAGAAATACATTTCAATATTTGACATATATATATACACGAATACCTCACATAAGAAAATAAACAACCAAGTAAGCTTGCATAAGAAGGAAGTGAAGTTTAAGTAAACAAGAAAATATAAATAAATAGAATGGTACAATAGCATTTAATGCCAGCCACCAGGCAGCTCATATCAGCCTCCACCATGAACAAAATATCCCTGATATTGTACAATACTATACACTGTATTGGATATAAGAATATCACCTGTCTGTTTTCTTCCCTATATCATTTCTTTCATATCTGTTCGAGCTGAGCAAATACAAGTAGACTTCATTTTTAAAATTAAACAAAGCTTCAGTTTAAACTACACTCAAGATAAATCAATACTGAGAAGCAGAGAAAAGAGTCCAGCTTGTATTCAAATCTGTTTCATCTGGAAAGGAGCTCTGTTCAAACATAAGAGGTGAGTAACATTTAACTTAAAAAGTTAAGTATTTGAGTAAACAAAAGCTTTTAAACTAAAATCTTGAATTGCTTAATGTATATGTTAATCAGTGAGTAACTTTGTTTTAAAATTTAAAAGTTTGAATCTGCTTATTTGTGGGTAAATCATTTAACTTTAAAGTTAAATATATATCTTTATATCTGATGCCTGTGAAGTATGAAATTGAAGATACCTGTTATACACATATATCCATGATTTTGCTCTGTGTTAAAAAAACATTTGAATGTGTGTATGCCTGTATATACTAGAACCATCTCTGTTTCTTGATTCAGAGCCTCAAGACTTGATTAAAACCCAAGTATCAAAATTTCTTTGTTCACTTTTAGGCTAGAAGATCCAAACCATATGTTTGTTTGGTTACAAATTAAAGAAATATATTTTTTCTAGCAAAATAAAATTCACATATGCTTGAAATCTTCATAGAACTGATGACACTTGCAAGTATGATAAAAATCAAGTGTTATAATTTATTGATTCAATTATATGATGTGAAACATCTATGAAAAATAGGATTTTTAATATATAAATCTTGATTTTTAATTAAGTGTCGAAGGTGCAGTTCATAGTTGAACTGAGAATAGCTTTTGCCCATTTCCTAGTGATCGACTATCACTGGACTCTCGAGTTTTCAACTGGAGGTAGGGGAATGTATGACAAACTCGGCAAAAATGTCGGGAGTAATTTCTGATCGCAGTGGAGTAGGCGGTGGTCGAAACTAGGGTTTAAGGCTCTTGTTTGTTGTGGTCGGAAAGGAGATGTCTGGAGCATCGTTAGTTGATCGAGCTTCTCGAATTTCAAGGGAATGATAGTGTGGAGGCCTACGGTGGTGTAGCCAGAGTTGCGAAGTCGCTGGTGGTTCGTATCGCCGGTACGAGGAAGAAGTTGGTCAGAGCTTTATTCGATCTGAACGTCGAACTGTGGATTTTCGTTTTCGTGTACTATGGAAGATGTGGGGTGCTGGGATCGAACGAGTGGGAGATGGTCGATCTGTTGGCGATCGACTCAGGCGATGGAGGTTCGCCGTGGCACTGTGCACGTGCACGGCGATGGTGGCATTTTGGCGTGTCTGGGTTTGAATCGAGTTTGACTCGAGGTGGTCCTCGAGTAGGAGAGTGATTGGCCCGAGTTGGTCTCGTGGTCGCGAGTGTTTCTTAGTAGCAGTTAAGTAAACTTAGAAAAATTAACCTAGTTAAAAGGTAGAAGAAAGGGAAAGGTTGGAGGCAGAGTCGAGTAGGAAGGCGGGTTGTCTCGAAGCAGGATTCGAGTGGAGCTCGGGTAGGACCTGAAGTAGGAGCTAAGCCCTGTTTTCTTTTATAAGTTTTTTTAAAAAAAAAACCCAGTTTAAAATTTAAATAAATTAGTCTAAGACTTTTCTTAAAGTAAAATTCCAGTGTAAATGAACTCTTTAACATTGATTTAATAAGTTATGCATTTAGTTAACTTAAATGTGTTAAGCTAAGATTATGTTATGTTAATATTGAAAACTTAATTTAGGTAAATTAATTAAATGTAAATTAAGGTAAGATGTTAAATCTAGTTGATACTGAAATTAAGAAAGTAATGGGCTAAATAATTGATCTTAAAGTAATTTAGTTTTAATGGTTTAAGATTTAATTAATTGATTAAATAAGATTAGATTTTAAATTAACTGGTTATTAAGGATAAATTAATCTGTAATTAATATTGATTTATCTAAGTTAAATTTCTTAAGAAAAGAAATTAAAGGGATGATTAGTAGTAAATGAAGGTCATTAACTTAAGACTATTAAATAATTGATATATTAATATGATTAATTTTAATAATTAATTAGACAAATTAATTAAAGATAATTACTTAATGGAATTAATTAAAGGGTTAATTTATTAATGTGACTAATTAGTTATAAATACACAATTAATTCATCTTAATTGTAGATGGTTGATTATTATCGAATGCTTTGTGACATAATGCTTTGTGATATGATGCTTTGTGATATGATGCTTTGTGATATAAATTGCTTTGTATTGAGCTGTTATATCTGTGATATATATTACTATGTGAATATGAAACCCTTTACCCGTAACACGGCATTTGAATTTCGATGCGACAGGGAGTCGGATTCCAGTTGGTTATCCGAAACCCACATCGAATTGTAATAGTGAATCTTTGTGACTGATAAATTTATTTTATCTATGATCTGTGAATGAAGATAAGCGTTATCGATTTTACCGCTTATCGATATATCTGTGATGATTGATGTTGTGCACTATTGTGTGAAACCCCTGGACTACACCTTTACACACACAAATATGGATTTCACGTGGAAATCGGTTAAGTCACAGATAATTTAAATTCAATGTTTTTGAAATTGAAATTTTAATTTCAATTGATTTTGAAATTAGAAACTTGGGTTTAAAGTGAAAAGCTTTTGAAATGGAATTTCAAAGATAAAAGTTATTTTGAATAACTTAATCGAGTTTTGAAAATTTAAATAATTTGATTTAAATTTGAATTCAAGTTTTAAATTGAATTCTATGATTTGAAACTAAGGATTAAAGATGATATACAAGTTATATATGGGTTAAACCATTTTAAAAGTATTGATTTGGGAATTTGAATTTAATTCAAGGGTTTTAACTCGTGTAAATATAACTGGATTTTTCTGAAAACGAAACTATTTGTTTTCAAATAGTAAAAGCTTTCACAAAAGTAATGAACTTCCAATTTGTGTTGAAAGAATTTCAAGTTTGAAATAGAATTGAAATGTTTTGAAATTTATGAAATGAGTCTTTGATTCAAAGACCGAACGAGTTAATCCAACTTGAAATGGAATTGTTTTGAAAGCTATAAGTTAAATCTTGATTTAAAGATTTAACGAGTTAATCAAATTGAAATGGAAATTGATTTGAAAATCCATGAATGAATCTTTGTGAATGGGGTGAACTTTGTAAATTAAATCTTTTTGTTTAAAAGATTAAAAGTGTGGAAATTGTTTAAACCATTGAAGGTTTTTGAAATGAATCTTTTTATTTAAAAGATTGGAAATGGTAATTTGTTTTACCATTCGAATGAAAAGTTTTAAGCTTTAAGCTGTGATTTAACTGAGACCCCAGTATCCATATGATTTTTAATTGCGCTCGTTATTCGGTTTAGCCGGGAGAGGACCTTTGTGTCATATAACCCATTCCGAATAATGATACGACGATATGGATAGCATTTGAAGACCGGTGGTGAAGACCGGGTATTTGCGAGAGCGATATGATGACCTATCGATTTTCTCTGCATCATGGCTCCGGTATAGAGATTCCCTAAGTGATGGGAAGTCCGATCGAGATTGTGAATACCCGGATTTGCAAGGGCTTCTTCGGAAGTGCCTTCGGTTCTGTTCGAACCCGGAACAGACTTGTATGGATGTGTGTCTGACGTTACACTTTGAGATGTAAAGCTGGTTTCTATCAAATACATTTCTGTTGGTGGCGGAGAATTTATTCTCTTAGCTTAACACCCTTCTCTGAGACGTACGAGCTCAGAGGTTATGTAGTTGATGGTTACTAGTGATACATTCCCAATTTGGTAATGTGGCATACGAAGTGCTGCTGATCATTTGTTGATCGAAGCGTGGCTTTGTGAAAAAGCGTGGCTTTGTGGACGAGACTTCGTCGAGCCTCACAACCCGGTAATGGTCGAAACAGGAATGTTGCGACAAAGGTTTGTAGGGGTAGCGCCCCTAGGGTATGTCATTTCCTTCTGGATAAAGGGTGGTATCATGGTATGGAGCCCAGATACTTAACTCGTGTGGACACAGTAATTTATTACTGTATGATGTTGCTTTGTTGGTTTTCGGGATCCCGGGATAAAGGTCGGTAACGACCGGGGGATGACATGACTCGTGTGTTAGTTACCTAGTTACAGCTCGGTTAGAGCGTGAGGTAGCGTCGGCCTTTTGTTTGCAGAGATCCGGTTAGGATCCGGGGCGTCTTTCCAGAGGCGTTTCTATTTCGGTAAGGAAGTTCCTTAGCCTGATCATTTGTTGGAAATCCAAAGAAACAATACGAATCCTGTACGGTTTTAGTTGTATTACCTGCTATGGAATGTGGCGGTAACCTGCTATTGAACGTAGTAGCTATAGTAGGCATACAACAATGGTTGTATGCTGGCTAAGATTAATATTATATTTTCGAAATGGTTTTCGACACTATGCACTAATGATAATAATATCGAATGATTTTGCGTAGTAAGCATGTTTGACTATCATAAGGAGAAATCTCCTCCAATTCTGCGATTGCATTGTGTGTGTGGCGGGAGGCCTTATGGTAGTTTCATTTTCGAAATTCATTGCGGATTCCAATGTTTAAAAGCCTTTTGTGTTGTTTTAAAGATAAACTGTTTTTGTTGCCCACACCAGTCCCATGACTGATCCGGAGTTTATTGTTCCCTTCCTAAACTCTGGGTGCCCACTATTTTCCACACGGGCAGTCTGGAGTTGGGTTTTTCAGATATTCAGGTTTAGTAGACTATTTGGAGCTAGTTCAGTTCTTGGAGTTCATGGACTGACGTTGCTTATTTTGGAGCATTCTATTGGAGACATTCTATCCGCTGCTGGTGCTATCTATTTTCTTTTCCGCTGCTATTTGTTGTATCATATCTCTGATGTATATAGATATTCATTGTATCATCATTGTATCTGGATATTGTATCAGATGTTGTATATCTATATTCTTTTTCTTTTCCGCTGTGTTGTTTACTTAATGTTGTTATAGCTCCGGCGAATCGGATTTGAACGGTCGAATCTGCGGCATTCTAGTACAAATGTGAAGTACGGATGTTGATTTTCGAACGCGAAAAATCCGAGTCGTTACATTTGGTATCAGAGCTAAGGTTGAACTTTAGCTCAGGAGTATAACACGTTAAGTAGCTCATTAGAGATAGAGTGAAGTAAACTCTAGAATGAGTAATCTCTCAGATATCCGTTCAAATGCCTCAGTAAATTCTCTTACTATCCACTGATAGTGAGTATGAGTGCAAGAAGAGGATGAGATAGGGGATAGGGAAATACGACTATAAATGGTCAATACTCTGTAACAACAAGGAAGCAATCTTTTCTCTATCAATCTATTTTGTTCGTCATCTTTTTCTCAATTCTTCGATAATTTCTGGTAGATCCAGAAAGAAGATTCGATATAAATATGGGACATAAACTCCAAATGAGCCAAAATTGTTTGTTTGGATGTATTAATTGCTTTGTTTGTTATGGTTGATAAGTATATTTTAGTTCTGAACTAAAAGCTTTGAAATCGTATCCATATATCTATCTATTCTTTGGGATTCCGATTTATTCTACGAATGGTTAGTTATCACTTCGAACTAACTGATGTCACTATATATTTCGTAGATCTGGATAACCCGAGTATCGTGTGAAAGAATTCAACAGATTCGTTCTTGTATCTATTATTGATATTCTGATTTGGTAAGCCAAATGCAGAATAGATATTCAGTTTGATTTGATGGAATGTTCTTCATCTATCTTTTTGTCTCCTTGGTAATTTCGAGGACGAAATTCTTTTAAGGGGGGAAGTCTGTAACGACCCCGAATTTTATAAATATTTAAAATGATAATTTATTAATTTTGAATTAATATTTGTGAAATAAAACGATAAATGGATCGAAGAGATGCGAGTTTCCCCGGATTCTAATATATTCTATATAAATCATTTCAAATTAAAAATATTATATATGTGTGTATATATGTATTTGGGCATATACGAGTGAATTTGAAAATAATAAATATATAGGTATATATTTTGGTTTGAATTTAAATTGTAAATAAATGGTTTTAAAAATACATAAGAATAAGCCAGTCTTCAATATAATCTGCATTGTTAAGTAAACTTGTACAGGATAGCATGAAAACAAATAATTCGAAGATGAAAGTATGCAAATGTGAGTGCGACAAGATCAAAAGTTTTGTAGGCTGCTAGAAAACAAGCAAAGTAAAAATGTAATATGCTTATAGCTTGTAGTTTAAGTCTCAGGCAAGTAAAATAATGGGATATAGGTGTGCAGGCTGAAACTTGAAAGGGGAATAAAATACTTGGAAAATATAAATCAAAACAAACATTTAATTGATAGCCACCTTGTTTCTCATCTCAGCCACCAAGTTAAATGGACAAAAAGAAATACATTTCAATATTTGACATATATATATACACGAATACCTCACATAAGAAAATAAACAACCAAGTAAGCTTGCATAAGAAGGAAGTGAAGTTTAAGTAAACAAGAAAATATAAATAAATAGAATGGTACAATAGCATTTAATGCCAGCCACCAGGCAGCTCATATCAGCCTCCACCATGAACAAAATATCCCTGATATTGTACAATACTATACACTGTATTGGATATAAGAATATCACCTGTCTGTTTTCTTCCCTATATCATTTCTTTCATATCTGTTCGAGCTGAGCAAATACAAGTAGACTTCATTTTTAAAATTAAACAAAGCTTCAGTTTAAACTACACTCAAGATAAATCAATACTGAGAAGCAGAGAAAAGAGTCCAGCTTGTATTCAAATCTGTTTCATCTGGAAAGGAGCTCTGTTCAAACATAAGAGGTGAGTAACATTTAACTTAAAAAGTTAAGTATTTGAGTAAACAAAAGCTTTTAAACTAAAATCTTGAATTGCTTAATGTATATGTTAATCAGTGAGTAACTTTGTTTTAAAATTTAAAAGTTTGAATCTTCTTATTTGTGGGTAAATCATTTAACTTTAAAGTTAAATATATATCTTTATATCTGATGCCTGTGAAGTATGAAATTGAAGATACCTGTTATACACATATATCCATGATTTTGCTCTGTGTTAAAAAAACATTTGAATGTGTGTATGCCTGTATATACTAGAACCATCTCTGTTTCTTGATTCAGAGCCTCAAGACTTGATTAAAACCCAAGTATCAAAATTTCTTTGTTCACTTTTAGGCTAGAAGATCCAAACCATATGTTTGTTTGGTTACAAATTAAAGAAATATATTTTTTCTAGCAAAATAAAATTCACATATGCTTGAAATCTTCATAGAACTGATGACACTTGCAAGTATGATAAAAATCAAGTGTTATAATTTATTGATTCAATTATATGATGTGAAACATCTATGAAAAATAGGATTTTTAATATATAAATCTTGATTTTTAATTAAGTGTCGAAGGTGCAGTTCATAGTTGAACTGAGAATAGCTTTTGCCCATTTCCTGGTGATCGACTATCACTGGACTCTCGAGTTTTCAACTGGAGGTAGGGGAATGTATGACAAACTCGGCAAAAATGTCGGGAGTAATTTCTGATCGCAGTGGAGTAGGCGGTGGTCGAAACTAGGGTTTAAGGCTCTTGTTTGTTGTGGTCGGAAAGGAGATGTCTGGAGCATCGTTAGTTGATCGAGCTTCTCGAATTTCAAGGGAATGATAGTGTGGAGGCCTACGGTGGTGTAGCCAGAGTTGCGAAGTCGCTGGTGGTTCGTATCGCCGGTACGAGGAAGAAGTTGGTCAGAGCTTTATTCGATCTGAACGTCGAACTGTGGATTTTCGTTTTCGTGTACTATGGAAGATGTGGGGTGCTGGGATCGAACGAGTGGGAGATGGTCGATCTGTTGGCGATCGACTCAGGCGATGGAGGTTCGCCGTGGCACTGTGCACGTGCACGGCGATGGTGGCATTTTGGCGTGTCTGGGTTTGAATCGAGTTTGACTCGAGGTGGTCCTCGAGTAGGAGAGTGATTGGCCCGAGTTGGTCTCGTGGTCGCGAGTGTTTCTTAGTAGCAGTTAAGTAAACTTAGAAAAATTAACCTAGTTAAAAGGTAGAAGAAAGGGAAAGGTTGGAGGCAGAGTCGAGTAGGAAGGCGGGTTGTCTCGAAGCAGGATTCGAGTGGAGCTCGGGTAGGACCTGAAGTAGGAGCTAAGCCCTGTTTTCTTTTATAAGTTTTTTTTTTAAAAAAAAAACCCAGTTTAAAATTTAAATAAATTAGTCTAAGACTTTTCTTAAAGTAAAATTCCAGTGTAAATGAACTCTTTAACATTGATTTAATAAGTTATGCATTTAGTTAACTTAAATGTGTTAAGCTAAGATTATGTTATGTTAATATTGAAAACTTAATTTAGGTAAATTAATTAAATGTAAATTAAGGTAAGATGTTAAATCTAGTTGATACTGAAATTAAGAAAGTAATGGGCTAAATAATTGATCTTAAAGTAATTTAGTTTTAATGGTTTAAGATTTAATTAATTGATTAAATAAGATTAGATTTTAAATTAACTGGTTATTAAGGATAAATTAATCTGTAATTAATATTGATTTATCTAAGTTAAATTTCTTAAGAAAAGAAATTAAAGGGATGATTAGTAGTAAATGAAGGTCATTAACTTACGACTATTAAATAATTGATATATTAATATGATTAATTTTAATAATTAATTAGACAAATTAATTAAAGATAATTACTTAATGGAATTAATTAAAGGGTTAATTTATTAATGTGACTAATTAGTTATAAATACACAATTAATTCATCTTAATTGTAGATGGTTGATTATTATCGAATGCTTTGTGACATAATGCTTTGTGATATGATGCTTTGTGATATGATGCTTTGTGATATAAATTGCTTTGTATTGAGCTGTTATATCTGTGATATATATTACTATGTGAATATGAAACCCTTTACCCGTAACACGGCATTTGAATTTCGATGCGACAGGGAGTCGGATTCCAGTTGGTTATCCGAAACCCACATCGAATTGTAATAGTGAATCTTTGTGACTGATAAATTTATTTTATCTATGATCTGTGAATGAAGATAAGCGTTATCGATTTTACCGCTTATCGATATATCTGTGATGATTGATGTTGTGCACTATTGTGTGAAACCCCTGGACTACACCTTTACACACACAAATATGGATTTCACGTGGAAATCGGTTAAGTCACAGATAATTTAAATTCAATGTTTTTGAAATTGAAATTTTAATTTCAATTGATTTTGAAATTAGAAACTTGGGTTTAAAGTGAAAAGCTTTTGAAATGGAATTTCAAAGATAAAAGTTATTTTGAATAACTTAATCGAGTTTTGAAAATTTAAATAATTTGATTTAAATTTGAATTCAAGTTTTAAATTGAATTCTATGATTTGAAACTAAGGATTAAAGATGATATACAAGTTATATATGGGTTAAACCATTTTAAAAGTATTGATTTGGGAATTTGAATTTAATTCAAGGGTTTTAACTCGTGTAAATATAACTGGATTTTTCTGAAAACGAAACTATTTGTTTTCAAATAGTAAAAGCTTTCACAAAAGTAATGAACTTCCAATTTGTGTTGAAAGAATTTCAAGTTTGAAATAGAATTGAAATGTTTTGAAATTTATGAAATGAGTCTTTGATTCAAAGACCGAACGAGTTAATCCAACTTGAAATGGAATTGTTTTGAAAGCTATAAGTTAAATCTTGATTTAAAGATTTAACGAGTTAATCAAATTGAAATGGAAATTGATTTGAAAATCCATGAATGAATCTTTGTGAATGGGGTGAACTTTGTGAATTAAATCTTTTTGTTTAAAAGATTAAAAGTGTGGAAATTGTTTAAACCATTGAAGGTTTTTGAAATGAATCTTTTTATTTAAAAGATTGGAAATGGTAATTTGTTTTACCATTCGAATGAAAAGTTTTAAGCTTTAAGCTGTGATTTAACTGAGACCCCAGTATCCATATGATTTTTAATTGCGCTCGTTATTCGGTTTAGCCGGGAGAGGACCTTTGTGTCATATAACCCATTCCGAATAATGATACGACGATATGGATAGCATTTGAAGACCGGTGGTGAAGACCGGGTATTTGCGAGAGCGATATGATGACCTATCGATTTTCTCTGCATCATGGCTCCGGTATAGAGATTCCCTAAGTGATGGGAAGTCCGATCGAGATTGTGAATACCCGGATTTGCAAGGGCTTCTTCGGAAGTGCCTTCGGTTCTGTTCGAACCCGGAACAGACTTGTATGGATGTGTGTCTGACGTTACACTTTGAGATGTAAAGCTGGTTTCTATCAAATACATTTCTGTTGGTGGCGGAGAATTTATTCTCTTAGCTTAACACCCTTCTCTGAGACGTACGAGCTCAGAGGTTATGTAGTTGATGGTTACTAGTGATACATTCCCAATTTGGTAATGTGGCATACGAAGTGCTGCTGATCATTTGTTGATCGAAGCGTGGCTTTGTGAAAAAGCGTGGCTTTGTGGACGAGACTTCGTCGAGCCTCACAACCCGGTAATGGTCGAAACAGGAATGTTGCGACAAAGGTTTGTAGGGGTAGCGCCCCTAGGGTATGTCATTTCCTTCTGGATAAAGGGTGGTATCATGGTATGGAGCCCAGATACTTAACTCGTGTGGACACGGTAATTTATTACTGTATGATGTTGCTTTGTTGGTTTTCGGGATCCCAGGATAAAGGTCGGTAACGACCGGGGGATGACATGACTCGTGTGTTAGTTACCTAGTTACAGCTCGGTTAGAGCGTGAGGTAGCGTCGGCCTTTTGTTTGCAGAGATCCGGTTAGGATCCGGGGCGTCTTTCCAGAGGCGTTTCTATTTCGGTAAGGAAGTTCCTTAGCCTGATCATTTGTTGGAAATCCAAAGAAACAATACGAATCCTGTACGGTTTTAGTTGTATTACCTGCTATGGAATGTGGCGGTAACCTGCTATTGAACGTAGTAGCTATAGTAGGCATACAACAATGGTTGTATGCTGGCTAAGATTAATATTATATTTTCGAAATGGTTTTCGACACTATGCACTAATGATAATAATATCGAATGATTTTGCGTAGTAAGCATGTTTGACTATCATAAGGAGAAATCTCCTCCAATTCTGCGATTGCATTGTGTGTGTGGCGGGAGGCCTTATGGTAGTTTCATTTTCGAAATTCATTGCGGATTCCAATGTTTAAAAGCCTTTTGTGTTATTTTAAAGATAAACTGTTTTTGTTGCCCACACCAGTCCCATGACTGATCCGGAGTTTATTGTTCCCTTCCTAAACTCTGGGTGCCCACTATTTTCCACACGGGCAGTCTGGAGTTGGGTTTTTCAGATATTCAGGTTTAGTAGACTATTTGGAGCTAGTTCAGTTCTTGGAGTTCATGGACTGACGTTGCTTATTTTGGAGCATTCTATTGGAGACATTCTATCCGCTGCTGGTGCTATCTATTTTCTTTTCCGCTGCTATTTGTTGTATCATATCTCTGATGTATATAGATATTCATTGTATCATCATTGTATCTGGATATTGTATCAGATGTTGTATATCTATATTCTTTTTCTTTTTCGCTGTGTTGTTTACTTAATGTTGTTATAGCTCCGGCGAATCGGATTTGAACGGTCGAATCTGCGGCATTCTAGTACAAATGTGAAGTACGGATGTTGATTTTCGAACGCGAAAAATCCGAGTCGTTACATCTTACAAGCAATAAAATGTTCCATTTTCGAAAATCGGTCCACCACCACATAAATGGAATCATTGCCATGCTGCGTTCTTGGCAATCCCAACACAAAGTCCATACTCACATCAACCCATGGTTTAGTTGGTACAGGTAGCGGCATATATAAACCAGCATTAGTCGCAGTTCCTTTCGAAACCTGACAGATATGACATCGTTCCACAAACCTCTCCACTTCTTTCCTCATCGATGGCCAAAAGTAAGACTGCGAAATCAATTGCAAAGTACGGTCTCTACCCACGTGGCCTTCCTCGTGTAACTCCTTTACAATCTTCATTCTCAAACTACAATCAGGTATGCACAATCGATTTCCTTTGAATAGAAAACCGTCTACCATCACAAACTCATCCGTCTTTCCCTCCTTGACTTTATCAATACACTTTGCAAAGTAAGGATCATCGACAAATAATTCTGGCAACACATCAAACCCTGTCACCTCAACTTTCAGTGTAGTCAACAAATGACTCCTTCTACTCAAAGCATCAGCCACTCGATTCGTCACCCCTGACTTGTGTTTAACAACAAAAGTAAACTGTTGCAGATATGCAATCCACGATGCATGTCTCGCTGAAATCTTGTCTTGCCCTTGTAAATGCTTTAACGCCTCATGATCAGTGTAAAGAACAAACTCTTCTGAAATAGATAGTGTCTCCAGTGTTTAATAGATTGCACAACAGCATAGAATTCCACATCATATGTACTGTATCTCATCTTTGCTCCTGATAACTTCTCGCTAAAATATGCAATCGGACGTCCCCTCTGACTCAACACTCCTCCAATCCCAACCTTGGATGCATCAGTATGTAGTTCAAACACTAGCTGAAAATCTGGTAATATTAGAATTGGTGCAGACGTCAAGAGTCCTTTGATTCGATCAAAAGCAACCCCGGCTTCCTCCGTCCATGCAAACTATTTACCCTTCATACAATTAGTCACAGGCGCCATCACACTACTAAAGTGTGGAATAAACCTTCGATAAAATGAAGCCAACCCGTGAAAACTACGAACTTCCGTTATCGTCTTGGGTTGCGGCTAATTTATGATAGCTTCGACTTTACTTTGGTCAACCTGTATTCCTTCTTTCGACACAACATACCCCAGAAATAGAACACTCCTTGCCATGAAAACACACTTCTTTGTAGCAGCATAGAATTGTTCTTCACGTAGAATAATTAACACTTTCTTCAAATGCTGAACATGCTCTTCTTTACTAGCACTGTAGATTAGAATATCATCAAAGTAAACCACCACAAATTTTCCAATGTATGGCCTGAAAATTTGGTTCATCACCCTCATGAATGTACTCGGTGCATTCGATAGACCAAACGGCATTACCAGCCATTCATACAATCCTTCCCTCGTCTTGAATGTTGTCTTCCATTCATCCCCTGGTCTAATGCGAATCTGATGATAACCGCTCTTCAAGTCAATCTTAGAAAAGATTACGGACCCACTGATTTGATCCAATAGATCATCAAGCCTCGGCATCGGAAATCTGTATCTGACTGTGATCTTATTCAATGCTCTACTATCTGTGCACATCCTCCACGTTCCATCCTTTTTGGGTACCAATAAAGCTGGTACAGCACAAGGACTTAAACTCTCCTGCACACGCCCCTGTTCAAGCAATTCTTCCACTTGTCTCCTCAATTCTTCATGTTCCTTTGGACTCATTCGATAATGTGGTCTGTGTGGCAATACAGCACCTGGAACAAGATCTATCTGATGTTGTATATCCCTCAACGGTGGCAACTCCGTTGGTAACTCCTCTGGAAATACATCGTCAAATTCTTTCAAAACTGGCTTCGCTTCCTCCAGAATTTCAACCTCTTCACTGCTCTCTCGCCCAATCAACAAAAACACTTCAGGCTCCTCCTCTACTTCCTTCACAAACTCCTTCAAAGATAATGTGGTCTGTGTGGCAATACAGCACCTGGAACAAGATCTATCTAAAGTTGTATATCCCTCAACGGTGGCAACTCCGTTGGTAACTCCTCTGGAAATACATCGTCAAATTCTTTCAAAACTGGCTTCGCTTCCTCCGGAATTTTAACCTCTTCACTGCTCTCTCGCCCAATCAACAAAAACACTTCAGGCTCCTCCTCTACTTCCTTCACAAACTCCTTCAAAGATAACAAAGTTTTAAGCTCTTCAATCTCCTCCAACTTGTTTTCCTCCTGTTGTCGCTTCTTTGGAACTAGAGTAATCTTTGTGCCTTCAAACATGAAACTGTAATTGTTGGTACGCCCATCATGTTGCACCGCCCTATCGTACTGCCACGGTCTCCCCAGCAACAAATGACAGACATCCATATCTACCACTTCGCACCAGATTTCATCCTTGTATTTCTTCCCAATTGAAAACTTCACACAAGCCCTTCGTCCAACCTTCACCTCCCCGCCTTTCCTCAACCAAGCTAGCTTGTACGGTTTTGGATGTTTCTCAGTCTTCAACGCCAACTTCCTCACAGCTTCTGAAGAAATTATATTATCATAGCTTCCAGCATCAATAACAAATTTGCAAACCTTCCCCAGAATGGTACATGTTGACTGAAAAATATTGCTTCTTAACCAACTACAATCCTCCTCTTGCTTTGGTGTTAAACAGGACCTTTTCATCATTAGATTGTAACCTTCGTCTCCCGTCACTTCTTCCTCCTCATCAGGTGGTGAATTGGAACATTCAGCTTCTTCATCCTCATCCTCAACCTCCGCTATCATAGCTCTCTTCTTCGGCTTTGGACATTCGCTACTTTTGTGGCCCATTTCTTGGCAATTATAACACTTGAAACCATTATTGACTTTCGCCTTCCCAACCTCATTCACAACTGGTTTTGCAACAACTTTTGAAACATTAGAACTTCCACTAACACCCTTCACTTGATTATTGGAATTTGTAAACACACCACCTCCACGCCTTCCCTGCTTCTCCTAAGCCAACACTTTCTGATGTGCCTCCGCTACAGACCTTGGATCGAACATATTCACCATATCCTGGATCTGCATTCTCAATCCCCCAATGAATCTAGATGTCAGTTGTTCTTCCGTTTCCATAATATCATTTCTTGCAATAAGTTGATAAAATTCGTCAGCATAGTCATTCACAGATTTCGTCCCTTGTCTCAAGTTTTGCAAACGTTGATACATCAAAGATTGATAATTGTAAGGTAAGAACGTTGCTTTCATCAATTTCTTCATCTTCTCCCAAGATTCAACTTTTGACTTTCCCATTCGTTCACGTGTAAGTTTGGTTTGCTGCCACCATGCCAAAGCTCTACCCCTCAACCTCGTAGCAACCAACTTCACTCAACGATGTTCTGGAACTTCTTTGAAGTCAAAAATCTCTTCAACATTAGCCACCCAATCCAAAAACTCTTCAGCTTGCATACCACCCTTGAATTCAGGAATTTTAGTTTTCATTCCCGATTCCCAGTTGTGATCATACTCAGAGTAATTTCTTCCTTGTCCTCGTCCTTGTCCTCGAACACTACCACCATCATACACCTCTTCAAAATCAGATGTATATCGTTGTCTATCTCGTCCACCCACATCTCTACTACCATCACGTCTTCCACCTTCATCCCTTCTATCTACATTCCTCCGTTCACGATCATCCACGTTCCTCCCACGCCTTTGATCATTGTCAACACTTCTTTCTCGATTGGATTGCGGTGAGACTCTACTTCCCCCATGGTTAGATTCAGGTGAAACCCTTCTCCGATTTTGATTCATCTCTAACATCATCTTCTCTAACCGACCAATTCCTTCGTTAAGCTTTTCACTAAAGTTTTCATTGATTCTTTGCTCCATCTCATCAGCTTCTTCTCTTCGATACAAAGCTTCCACGTTTTCGTGACGATTTGCTCTTCTTGGCGGCATACTTGAAAATTCACAAAACTCTTCAACACTTCAGAATTCAAACACCTTTCGGACTTTGATCCAAAATGAAACGGATCGAAAACTCCTACTTTGTTGCAACTTCGCGATGAACACGATGAACACAACTTCTCCAAACGAGGCAAATTTGATCTCCCACTCTTCTACTTAGCTCGGCTTCTCACTTCAAGCTCGGCTATCACTTGATCTCTTCAAATTCTCGACTCCAAGACTCGATTTAGCTATGATTGGCTAAAACAAGCTCTGATACCAAAACTGACGCAGCGGATTAATCAAAAACAATGTAGATCGATGAATGTAGTAATCGATGGATTGGAAGATACTGAAATGCCCAAATTCGTTGATTCGAAGATACCGAATTCTAGCTATCCCGAACTCGATGATCGCGCACGATACCGGGTTCAAAGATCTTCAATTCTTCAAGCGTTGATCAAGCGCACTTGATTCCGCAAATCGGCTTCTGCAATCGTTGAATCGAGCGCACTCGATTAACCGAGAGAGGAGATAAGAGATTACACTCGACTACCAATTTGGTGAAAGCACAAAGCTAACAAAACAAGAGTTTTATTTCAAATCAACTTAAAAAACATTACAAATGACCACACTTGCCTATTTATAGGCTACAACACACACGTCAAAATAGAATCAAAAATGACAACACTTAGGTCGTGAACGACCTAAGACCTAAATGGTGCGACCTAAAAACAGACGCGACTTAGTATAGGTCGGCAGCGACCTAACAGATCACATTACAACACACACATACAAACCATCACGACTTAACATGTACGACTTATAACAAATGACTTAACATAATGTACAACATATAGATCGACTACGACTCAACAAACAATTCTCGCGACCTTACTTCAATGCTCCAGCTTCCATTAGCGGCAGAGATTAACTCGGTAGAAGAATCAACGGTAACAAGCTTCAGCGACTTAAAGAAATCAACGGTAGAGATTAAAGCGGCTTAAAGAATCTACGGCTTCAGAAACTGCGCGACCTAAGTCTTTGCGACCTAAGGCTTCACGACCTATAGTGTGCGACTTATCTCCCCAGATTACCCAGCGACTTATCTTAAGTCGTTCCTGTTTCCTGCGACCTATCATAGGTCGTGACTTGTTAGGTCGTAGCACCCGGTTAGGTCGTACAGGCGACCTATTTCTCAGTTGTATCTTGCTAGGTCGTTCCAGCGACCTACCCCTTAGCTCGTTAGGTCGTACACGACCTAAAAACAAGTTAACTCTTGGTTTTCCATTAAGTCGGTCACGACTCATATCTTCTTTAAGTCGGTCACGACTTTTCACTTCTTCGCGAATTTTCTTGCTAGCTCCCATTATCTTAGGTCGTACATGACTCAATTTTTCAGAACGACTTAAGCTTTCGTTAGGTCGCTCACGACCTAACCCTTGGTCTGCATCATTTTCAACTTTGTTAAGTCGGTCACGACTTAAGCCTTGGAAACTTATAGCTTGGCCTGCATCATGTTGTTTATTTACAGTTTAGAAATAACAATGTACCTTTTAACTTTCTTTCTTACGAACATAGGCTTCCCCTGCACTTTGATTGAAAATCAAACTATTTGATATTTCTATCAAAATACTTATTCAATCTTGATGCTTATAAAATGATACTTTTGTATCATTTTCTTGGATCATATTCAAAAACTCACAACCTCTATATCACTCCCACTGGCTTCAACGCACTTTGGTTGTTATGTGCAAATAGTCTACTCTAAATCATTATTTAGAATTTTCTATTTCAGCACATATGTACCAAAATATTAAGTCCTATAAAGCGATAATCTTGTGAGTAAATCCAAAATAACTTGAGTACATTGAATAAAAAATCTATTACGCTAATTTCAACAATTGAAATTTATGAGTTTATTCTTATCAACGTTGCTCATTAAATTCCAACCACATTAGTCTCTTAAAGACACAATCACGGCTGATGGATCACATCCCTTCGGTTACGACTACCAAAATTATATTTTGATTATGTACTTGGAATTCATTTTCTGATCTTTGCATCACACCATATTATAGAGACTGCATTCTTAATGGTTTGATCAAACAGCCGGGTAATATATATTTTCGATATTGGTAAGAAACTCATAGTTTCTCTTCAATGTACGAGAATACTTATTAGACACTCTAATGCGCTGTGTTTGTTTAGGTTAGTTAATTTCATTTCATTTCATCTAATCAGTTTTATCTATGGATCGTATCCAATTCTGCTTTACTTCTAATAATTCCTTAAAAAAATTCCTTCACAATGAAAATGATATTTCTTGAAACAACAGTTGTTTCTTAGTGCAATAGAATATGTATTCATAAATATTTTACGAATTTCCTTATTTATAGAACTGATTTGGTTTTAGTTTACAAAACTTATGTTCAATTCATAAATATGTCATTCAATGACAGTCTTTCCCAAAATCCTTTTGGGGAGGTTCATACAAACTCCTTCATGAAAATTATTACGAGCAATTTTTTGACTCGCACAACATGTCAACTCTTTGGCCTTGGATATTTTAGGGTTTTCTTATAAACCCTTATCTTATATGATTCTGTAACTATTATTTAGATAAAATAATATTAACCTTATGTGCTACTCTTGAGTACATGACCTTATAGAAAGAAATTAACTCAACTTCACTCACAATCAATCGTACTATGTCCAATAAAGTTCAGTTACTTCTTATCATTAAATCATTATGTATTACATGGAAGAGCGCCTTTTGAGATTGAATCTTTATTCATTATAGGTACGTTCGAAACCTTTTCCAATATATCCACCCATTCGATCAAACTGAATCATTTCTACCCCATGTTATTTTATTTACTTTCGTTTTCTACTCTATGAGTTTACCATAGACGTACTACATGTGTATCAAATACACATGTTCATTTTGGTGACAACTCATCAGTGAATATGATGAAATATGTAGAACATTTTTGGTATTAATAGGCTTGCGATTGCATACATCAATATGTATCAATCCGAAGAGTTCGTTAACTCTTACGACGCTCCCACCGAATGGGTGCATATCCCCTAATTGTTTGAGATATAATTAACTAGTATCGTATGATTCATAATCATATAATAAAAATTATTTCTCAAAACTACGGCTTAGTCTATAATTCCAAAATAATTTTAAATAATTTAGACATTTTAGTATTTTCCAAATGCTTTACTTTGTCATGAAAATAAATACCATATTATAGTTTTATTTCATAATGAATATTTATAATATTTAAATCGAAATATAACCATGTCTATTTCAATCGACACCGAAAATGATCATTATTTCACAAATAATATTTAGTATGTTTTACGGAAACAATTTTTGTAACTTAATGCACTCGATAAATGCTATATGGCATGCTCCCACTATTTCCGCCATTACTATAATAGCATACTAAATTCGAAGATTCATCGTTCACTTAATATATATTTATTTATTTCATATACTGCAATTAGTTTACAGTGGAGAGTTCTTTGATCAAATGTTTCAAACTTAAGGAAATAAATCTCATATAAAACTATTTTCTATATGAAAATATATTTCAGAATTGAAATCATATTTCTTACTCCAATGTTAATTATCATTCATTATTATTACAACTCTTGTTTCCGATGTTTCTTTATAAAGTAGAAGTGACTGTTCGCTCTCTTTATCCCAACTGTACCTTAAATCATATCCACTCTTATACATTCGTTATTATTTCTAAATGTTTAAACCATTCAAAATAAATTCCTTTCTACAACATCATAACAAACTCTTTACAAAAATGCATTTGATCATTTGTAACATTTAAGGACGTTAATATAATGCACTTGCATAAACTGATCAAACTGACATTTTAGTTATCGAATTCTAAGATCTTTCTTGTAGTTTTGGTTTAGTGTTACATTTAATACAATACAATCCCCTTGTAATCAATCAAATTGAATACTCGGTCTTATTCTATGGTTTATTTGGTTTTTGGGATGAACTAGTTTTATTGAAATGTTGTACATTACAAACTTTGACCGTTCACCATATAACATTTATGTGCGATTATACATGGATCAGATACCATAGTCTTGTAATGCTTTTAGAGTTTGGAACTCATAGAATGCAATACACAGTCTCGACCAAATAAACACATAAGGGACCAAATTACGAACGTAATAAGCAATTTTAAATTAGGCACTTGCATGGGTGTAGAAACGTTAACATGCAAGAAGCATTTTTTGGCAAAGCCAGTCAACTTTATAGTGGGTCGTGCCACTGTATATAAATGAAGAAAAGGTGTTTTGCACATACATAGAAACAACTATATATGGTTTTACAGTGGCCATTCCACTTAGAGTATAGAACAGGTGAGAAGCAAAAAGTGCTTCTGCAGCTGTAAAAGTGACCTAAGGAAACATCGGTTCCTCCTACCAAGAGGAGGATGAATCACTACCAATAGGGCCTAACACATGCAAAAAATCTGCAAACTGAGACACAATATCCAAAACAAAATCCAAGTGTTCCCTATAGTATATATATATATATATATATATATCTCCTATCCCAACTATCATCAAGGAGAAGAGATCTATTTTGCTTGCATCATGCTCCATCCACCATGAGAATAAGTCCACCACCGTCTATAGAGTAATGTAAACGCCTAGATTCGCCATCATCATCACTAACAAAAGTATGGAAGTCATGTCTAGCTAGGTCATATCTCATGTCGGACTGTACATGGATCCATGCCATCTCAGCAGGAATCCACACAATACCAGAATTCAGGGCATGCGGAGAAAAACCAGAAACAGAAATATCAAAAGGGGCGGTAGAATCGATAACAGCAACAGAGTGAGGAATAATAGTAGGCACTGAAGGCTCAATAGGTGGGACGGAATGTGCCACAGGAGGAGGAACAATGTGTTCTTTTGGGATCCATTTCATGTTCGGAGGCCTAGGAAGCGGGGTTCGAACCGAGAAAGGGCTAACAGATGACTTACGAGAGCATGCTGATGATATATAACCAAAAGACTGACAGGACGTACATATGTCTGGCTTCCAACCATAACGAACTACAATCTCTGCTACCTGATCCTAAGTCACTCTTACTTTGACTATTCCTGGTAAAGGCTTATCCGGGGAAATCTTTATCAAATCTCTATCAAAGCTTTAGCATATACTAGTTTTTCCCTAGCTACAGTGTTAGCATCAAAACATTTTACATTACCGACCGCACTAGCTAGCCTGTTTAGTCCTAACACAGGTTGCAAAATGGAGGGAATATGAGAGAAATAAGTCCAAACAGGAATAGATAGTACCTGCTCTCTAGCACGGTCAACATACGGACTCCAATGAGTGACTATAAATGGCTTTCCCCTGATAAATATACGATCTTTACTAAGAATTCGTAGACGCTCCTTAGGCCTAGAGAACTTGAAGAAGAACATAGAGTTGTCCATGTGGACTAGGAGACTACCCTTTGGTTGCCAAGATTTGAAGCAATGATCCTTAACTGTTAGATATGGTGGGTTATAGTCCAAAAGAACCCAATAAGATAGTCCGATCAATAATTAATACCAGCTTGAATAACCTCCGAAGGGGGATCATAACCCCATTATTGTAAACCATTTCAAAGGAACGGGGCACAAATCACCCGCATTTTTTGGCAATGTAGAGAATAAGGAGGACCGTTTTAATCCTATACTCAGCACATTAGGCTGGAGTACTATTGAAGGTGGAATACTTTCTTGAGAAATAGTAGCAGCTACATGAATTTTAGCTGTATCATCAAGGAGATGCTGCTGATGATGAGCTGGAGATGTTTTAGAACAATTTCGGGCAAAATCTGGTTCAATGTAACTATCAAACATTTTGCTAGTGTCAGCAATTTTATTTTTCAATCCATCAGAATTGGATACCAGACCATCAGATAATCGAGTAATTTCGTGATTTCTTGATAACATAGTAGAGTCATTCATTGTTTTATCCACTCCAAAACAATCAACATCATCCTTAACATCTACTATTGCAACAGAGTTTAAATTCAATTCAGCAATGTTTAGTTCACTGTAAACATTACCATGGACATCACAGCAATCAGTGACGTCACCATTCCAAGCTGAGGCAGCATACTGTAAGATAGGAGATATGGCAGAGGAAGATGAAGGTTTCGATATACCTGAAATATGACCTATTTTCGGAGGTAGCTTATGACAATCAGTAGCTATTGCATCCAACATAATCGGCTTTTCAACTAGGCCTGAATGACCATCACAAGCAGAGAGAAGCGCTCTAGATCTAGATGTGGCAGTAAAAGACCGAGGAACATCGTGAGCAGAGGACACATACATACAGCCGGATCTGGTAATCGATCGATTTGCAGTGGAGGAAATATATCTCGTTTTCTCTTTTCGGTTCTTTGCCATATGCGACAGGAGGGGCGAGCAGATTGAAGAGGCAAAGCAGAAGGGCGAAGTGACGAAGAGGGATAGGGCGAATAAATGATGGATATGAAACGATTCGAAAATGGAAGGAAACAGAAATCGCCATTTAGATGAGCAAGTAGCAGCCATTGATGAGCAATTAGCATATATCATTGTATGTCCATGTAAGAAGCATTTATTAGTAAGTATATATTATATTTCTATTTGCCAAATTTCAATTTGGTTCATTTGTATATTTTAATTGATAAACATTTTAACAATCGTATTAAATGCATAAATTTATCATTGTAGATTATTATAACATTATATAACAATATTAGAAAGGTTAAATGTTATCATTTCATTTTTCTAATAAGGCTCCCACTAGTCTTTTATATTCTACCAAACCCTAAGCGAAACATAGAAGTCTTTCGACTTCACTAGTGGCTGTTAGGACTTGTCCATCTTGGAATTCTAACCTTGAGTTTGCTCAACAAGTCATAGCTCCACGGACGATGGATGTTATCGATTTTATTACATATAACTCCTAACCCATAGTTCCTTGTCCTAAATTCATTTTGACCTTGAGTTTTCTCAACAAATTGAAAGAGATTATTCACTCGTATCTACCATATCGTGATGGTATAAGCATAGTATATGTACCTTGAGTTTGCTCAACAAATTCATATAGTTTTTTACCTCATTTATTTAATATATTAATAATACTACAAATAACATCCCTAGGTTGAAATTGCTCAACAACTAAGGAGTATGCAAGTAATTTATTAATATATATGGTAGAGGACAACATTATATTGAAGATTCATAATCTTCAATATATTATATTGAGCGATATCGACTTATGGCATAATGTATTTCTTATGAAATGCGCTCGTGATTCAAGCTTCGGACACATCTAAAATCACGGTATACGTACAATGCATATGTATTTATCTCTTAAGTATGCTTAAGGTTTCTTTAATGTTCCACATTTAGTTTATACATTCATGTTATATAAGATTATATTACTTATAAAATAGTCTTATGTATAACATTATATTAATTAAATATTATTTAATTAATTTTAATTAATTAACATTCTAATTAATTTTATATATTTTAATATAACATTTATATTAAATATTGTTTACATACTATAACCATTATAGTATTACATCTATATCTTATACATGGGTATACTCATTTAATTAATTACCCTTTAATTAATTTATTTAATTAATTAACCTTTGATTTATTTATTTATTTAATCAATTTTAATTAAATTACTAATTTCAAATTTTAATTCATATACATACATGTATACTTATGTTATTTAAAACATTTTAAAATATCACAACATATATCATAATATATAATACATGCATTATTTTATTAAGTAATTTATTTAATTAATTTACTTTATTAATCCAATGAATAAATTTTAAAATTTTCAAAGTTAATATATATTTTCAAACATTTTGAAAATTTTATTATATTATTATTATTATTATATATTTATATCTTATTTTAAATTTAACTTTTAAATTTACGATCTTATATTTTAATTTTCAAACAATATTGAAATTTTATATTATAATATTTATAATATCTTTCTTATATTAAATTTAACTTTTTAAATTTAAAACCTTTATTTTTAAATTCAAAACAATTTTGAAATTAGCCCATGGGACAATTCAAATTGGGCCTTAGGGATAAACTTTTGGGCGATGAGCTTAATAGCTAATATAGACTGCATAGGCTATTGGGCTTCGATACCATTGTTGGAACTAAGCCAGCCCATAGTGGAAGTTATGAGTGAATTTCAAAAAAGATTCCTATTGGATCTTTATTGGGTCTATGCAGTCTAATTTATTTAAAACATTCCTAACTTTAATTTAAATAAAATAATATATTTCATTTAAATTTATAAATTGTTGATATAAATTTATTCAATTTATTTTTAATTTATGTACAAGTATACATTATATGTGTGTGCATGTGTAACATGATATATCGTGCAAGGTATAACATGCCCACATAAAGATATTGGGATTTACATCGCAACGGACACGTTAGCTCATCCTATATGTATTGTATGTTGTCCAAATATGTGTGTATATGTTTACAATTATTATATGTGTATATAAATATTCAAGTAATGTACGTGTGTGTGTATTATAAAATATTATATAAATATAAATATATATGTAATATTATAGTATAAAAGTAAACACACATATGTATAAATTTATAATATACAATTACAAAAAAAATTCTTCATAAATATAAATACATATATCTAAATGTATTAAAGTAAAATAATTATATATATATATATATCTATGTATATAAAAATATAAATATAATTATTAAATGTAAATATGATTTAGAATATTTCATACAATTAGAAAATTTTAAAATAAATAATTTTTTTTAAAATTTTCATTCCAGATTGAATATAGAGCAATTCCAAATTTAAATATAATTATATTATAATAATATATATATTTATAAATATATATATATATATATATAAATATATATATATATGAAGAATTAATTAGTTAAACAACAATAAATAAAAGATAGAAAATATAAATGTAACAAATATTTCTAATTTAAAAAATTTAGAAAATAAGGAATGCTATTAAATAGCGTAAGAAATTTTTTTGAATTTTTTAAGTCAGAATAATTTTTTTATTAACTAAATTTTTTTGGCTAAAATAAAAGCAATTTCTAAAAACATTAAAAATGAATTAAAAAATATAATATTTTGACCGAGAGCTTATGAGATGTAATATTAATTTAAAAAAATATTAATATGGATTATTTATTTTATATGAATTTATTAATTCTTATAATGATTAAATAATAATGAAAATATTAGATAATTATAAAAAAAACTATGTTTAATATAAATGTACATTATAAAATTATTAGATTAATTATTTATGTGACATAGTCATGTATTTTAAATATAAGTCATATAAATAAATCGATTAATATATTAATCTATGTGTGTGTGTATAACAATTAATAAAATATAAATAATTAAAAATAATTATTTTGGCTATGTGTATCAGATCCTTATAGAAAAATTATAATTTTTATTTTGTTTTATGAAAAACAAAAATGGCGATCGTCTGGAGAAATACTCGTCCTCAAGAAAATGGCGCTCGCTCTTCCAAAGTCTTTGTCGATTCCGATTATTCGTTTTGTTTCTCACAAGGCCGAGCAAATCTAATCCACTACAATTAATCTTTTCCTCCGCTAACCCAATTTAAATCGAGATCTAAACTGTCTTATCCCTTCTGGAATTCTGGTTCTCAGCGTCGTTCTTATGCCCAAATTGTAAAGGAAGGATTTTCGTCAATCCAGTGATCGTTCTTGGGATCGTCAACATCACAAAATCTGGTCTGTCTCGAAGAAAAGGAAAAATTATTGTTTTAGATGTGGGGATCTTGATCACTATGCGTTTCAATGTCGAGACCCCATTAGGTGTTTTGCCTGTGGCAACTTCGGCCATAAGAAAGTTTCTTTTGTTGTTTTCTAAGTTGATAGATGATGAATCTCAAGTAAGTATCGGTCATAAGAGAAACTCGATGAAATCAAAATTCATAGCCTCTGGACCACAACTTACAGACCATGGTTTTCAATTCACATTAAAGTTCTTGATGCTTAAGGGATTACTTCTTGACAACTTATGGCAACAGAGAGATGAGGGGTTACAACTTTTAGAAGAATTATTTACTCATTTCGATGTGATAAATTCACCTAATATAGGAAATGGGTATAAGGATAAATTTGGCGACCCAAATGATTATTTTGGAAAATCGGTAGCCTCGGAAACTTCTCTCACTAGTTCTGTTGATAGTGATTTGTCTGTTGAATTTAGTGTTGAGGTAAAAGAACCCTTAAACTATGTCTGCTTCGAAAATAAGGGAGATGAAAAGATAGAATTTGATCCTATGCTTCTGGATGAGTCTGTGATATTATGCTCAAGTGCATCTATGGTAAATATAGAAAAGGATTATTCTGATTTAAATATTC
Source organism: Allium fistulosum (assembly GCA_030737815.1). NCBI lineage: Eukaryota > Viridiplantae > Streptophyta > Magnoliopsida > Asparagales > Amaryllidaceae > Allium > Allium fistulosum. The sequence goes on from CM060905.1 coordinate 162,291,734, forward strand.
TCGTTAATGATGAAGACATTGACTTACTGAATGGATTTACTAGAGTTAGTGGTATGAGAGCTATTTCATAGAAATTCGAGATTAAAACTAATAACAGATTTGATTGTTTGGCAATTGATATAGTGGATCAAGATTTAGATATAGAATCAATTGATGTTTCAATAGACAGAAATCCTTTATCTCATACAAGAATATCTGATACTTGTTTGAACTGCCCACAAAATTTTGGAAGCACTTATTTGAGTGAGGTGAGCAGAGATTCAAACTGTTCGCAAAATTCAGGAAGTAACAAATTGAGTAAGGTGAACAGAGATGGGGATCATGCTGCTTGTATCGAAAAGTATTCCTATTTTGGTGGTGATAAAATGCAGTTTAACTGCAACACTGTTAGTAATGTGGATCCTTCTTTCGGATTGTATCTAGTTGCTGGAATTCATGATAATAGTGATGATGGTGCTAAGGTATATTATGGAGAGATTATCGACGAGATATTGTTATCAATAATGCCTGTAGAAATTGATGAGAAGATAGATTGTTCAAGGTCATCAACTGCTAACTTACTTACTGATGTCGGTGCTCATGGTGTGCATGATAAGTATTATATTGATCATATAGATGCTGAGTCCTATCTGTTTGAAGAAGATAGAAGTAAGGATCTTAAAGCTAATTTAGATTTTGAAGGTGAGCAGAGATTGTTGTTTATTGAGGAATTGTCCCGTTATGACAATGAAGTTTTGGTCAACCAGGAGTTTACTGTCTCTTTATTATTGAATAGCTCTTCATCTGAAGTCTCTAATGTGGGTGTGGGTGTGGAGAAATCTGTAACGTCTAATATTTCTTTGGAGAATGAGGGAGAATTTCTTCACTTGACTTCGTCTGATTTGTTAGATTTTAGGCCAAACAACCAATTTGCTTGTGGGGTTTCAGAAATAATCGATTTGAGTTATGATGCTGTAAAGGGTCATATAACTTTTAGCGACATTTCAGATTTTTCGACTGTTAGTGCTGTTTCTGAAACTAGTTGTTTGGCTCCTAGAATTGGTAATGGGGATCCTTTGATTGGAAAAAATGAAGCTAATGTTTTAGAGTTTAATATGTTGGAGAAGGGCAGCAGTTCAGCTCCTTTGACTTCTTCGGTGATGAGAGGAAGGCGTAAGAAATTTGTGGCTTCTACAGGTTCAGTTCAGTTCGTCAAAGTGCTAGGATTCTCAGTTGTCAGACTCAGCCTTTGGGTGAGTTACCTGGTTCGAGCGCCATGAGTGGTGCTACGAACTCAGGCTCAGGTATGAGTTCTATTTTGGGTAGTACGTATTCTACTTATGCCTTGGGTAATCTTTCATCTGCTGAGTTCAGTCAGTTAGCTAGTGATACCACTTTTATTTTTTCTGATGTTGAGTTAGATCGTGAGTATATTAGAGGTAAGGAATTAGAGAGGGCCAGTACAGTTGGTTTATGAGGATCATTAGTTGGAACATTAGAGGTTTGCATGATTTGAATAAGTGTGACTAGGTTAGGGTGTTTTTTAAAGACTATTCTATTGACATTGCTTTACTTCAGGAAACAAAAATTAACTGTCCTGACTTTCGTTTCTTTAGAAGATTAGACGGGTATCATTTTAGAAAATGGGTGTTTCTACCTTTTGTGGGTACTTCAGGGGGTTTAATGATAGGGTGGTGTGATAACTATTTCAAGTTGCTTCAATGTATCACTAAGCAGCATTCTCTTCATATTATTCTTATTAATCTTTCTGATAATTCATTCTTAAATATTTCTAATATTTATGGGCCTAATTCAAAGATTAATAGGAGAATTTTATGGAAATAATGCCTAGAATTTAGATCCTTAGCTCCGGGTCCTTGGATTTTGGGGGGTGACTTTAATGTTACACGCTTCATAGGAGAACATTCTCCTAGGGAAGGGGATTACTCCGCTATGGAGGAATTTGATCAATTTATTATTAATTCTAATTTGATTGAGATTCCCCTTTCAAATAGAGAATTTACTTGGAACAATGCTAGGGTATCACCATCAATGGCTCTTCTTGATAGATTTTTCGTGAGTGATGAGATTGAAGATAAATTTCCAATATGTAGAGTCACCGATCTACCTTACACGTACTCTGATCATTGTCCTATTATCCTTTCCTGCGAGCATCATAGAGAAATTATTAAAAATTTTAAATTTGAAAAGATGTGGCTTTTGGAACCTAATTTTGTGAAGGGGGAATTAATTTAAAGGACAAAGATTTGTATATTTTTTGCCTCAAGGACACAACCTCAATATTTTTACCACAAGGACAAACATTCTCCTAAAAAATATTCATAAGGACAAACATTTTCCAAAATTATTCATAAGGACAACAAAACTGCTACCAAGCTAAAAACTGATACCTAAAAACTGCTACCGGTAACTACAAACTGATACCTAAAAACTGCTATCAATGACTAAAAACTGATACCTAAAAAAAGTTGTCCTTCAGGATAAAATATTGAAGGTCTGTCCTTGAGGCAAAAACGCTGAGAAATTTTGTCCTTGACAATAATTTCCTGTTTTGTGAACTTAATTAATGGTAAATGGCTTTTATTGAGTTACCATAATATTAGAAATAAGGAAAATTCTGCAAAATCTTTTGTTTTAAAACTTAGGGATCTTAGAATTTTTCTTAAAAATTGGAACAAAAATGTTTTTGGCAATATAAAAATTAGAAAAGATAATATTCTTAATGAGATGCTTCAAATTAATAAGATAGAAGAATCTAGACAACTAAATGTTGGTGAACGTAATGTTTTAGCCAATTTAAAAGATGAATTAAATTTAATATTGGAAAAGGAGGAGGTTATGTGGAAGCAGAGATCCAGAATTCAATGGATCAATGAAGGAGACAATAATACTAAATTTTTTCATAATATAGCTAATGGTAGAAAATGTAGCAATACAATTAACTCCATTATTGTTAATAATGAAGAGTTAGTTGATCAAAGAGGTCTAAACAAGGCTTTTACAAATTATTATAAGGGTATTTTTGGCACTAAAATCAAACATAGAATCAATGTTAGATGGAATGATCTGTACCCCTCCGACACTATTGTTGATTTATCTGAGCTAGATAATCCTTTTACTGTAGAGGAAATTAGAAAAGCTATTAATGACCTGCCAGGTGATAAATCACCGGGCCCGGATGGGTTTTCAATTTTATTTTATAAAACTTTTTGGGATGTTTTAAAACTAGATTTAGTCAATTTGTTTAATGAATTTTATAATTGTAATTTAGAATTAGGGAGATTTAATTATGCTAATGTTATTTTATTACATAAAAAAGTAGGAGCTAAAAACTTAAAAGATTTTAGACCTATATCTTTGATTAATTGTTCAGTAAAAATCATATCTAAAGTTTTAGCTAATAGACTTATTACAAGAATGAATGATTTAATTAACTGTTCACAATCAGCTTTTATTAAAGGGAGAAATATCACCGATGGAGTGGCAGTTGTTCAAGAATATATCAATCACTGTTGTAAGAATAACATAACTTGTGCGATTTTAAAACTGGATTTTGCTAAAGCTTTTGATTCGGTAGATTGGGATTTTCTTGTAGATATATTTCATGCTAGAGGTTTTGGTCATAGATGGATTAATTGGATTAAGAATTTGCATAGAACCGGTAACTCTAGTATTATGATTAATGGTATTTTAGGTAATAAAATTCAATCTAAGAGAGGTTTAAGTCAAGGGGACCCTTTATCGCCTTTATTATTTAACTTAGCTGCCGATGTTTTTGCTAAGATTATTAAAAGAGCAGTGGATAATGGGTCTCTAGGATATGTAGGTAATGACATATCGCGCAATGGTATATCGGTTCTCCAATTTGTTGATGATACCTTGCTTTTTTCTTCCCACTTACCTAGACACATTATTACCCTTAAGTTTATCTTATACAGTTTTGAACTTCTATCAGGTTTAAAAATAAATTTTGATAAAAGTTCTGTTTTAGTTTTAAATGATTTTGAAAAAGTTGAAAACTTAGTTGCTAATACTTTAAATTGTAAGACCATGAACTTTCCTTTTGATTATCTAGGTTTCGTGATTAGACCTACAAATCTTAAACATGATGATTGGCTTATAATCATTGATAAAATCAAAAATAAGATCTCTAACTGGAACGGTAGATTTTTATCTAGAGCAGGTAGACTAGTCTTAATTAAATCGGTTTTATCAGCCCTTCTGATTTATTGGATGTCAATGCATTTATTTCCAGAATGGGTTATTGATAAAATTAGAAGAGATTTCTTATGGAGTGGGGAAAACCCTAATAATAGTATAAAATGTTTAGTAAATTGGGAAACAGTTTGTAAAGCCAAAAAGGAAGGAGGCTTAGGAGTTTTAAATTTACGTAATATGAATTTGTCCTTGCTAGGTAAATGGTTATGGAAGTTTAAGGATATAAATGATAATGCTATTTGGAAAGAGATCATTTCCAAATATTACTACAATGGTAATAGCAATTTATATCAAATTGCTTCTCCTGTCACTCAAATCTATCTAATTTTTGGAAAAAACATTTTAAAATGTCATGAGATTTTTAACTTAGGTATTAATACGATAGTTCATTCTGGTAATCGTACTTCTTTCTGGCACAACCGTTGGATTTCGGTCTTGCCTCTTAAGTTGGAATTTAAAGACCTTTACGAAATTTGCAACTTTAAGTTTGCTTTAATTAACGAAGTTTATTCTTCTGAAAATGATCCTCCTTGGAATTTTAGCTTTAACAGAATTTTAGTAGGTCCAATCCTTAGTCAACCTTCTTTGCTTTATGCTAGACTAAATCTTTACAATATTGATATAGATAATGATATTATCAGCTGGGAATGGGATAAGAACAAGAAATATACTTCTAATTCACTTTACAGATTTATTAATTTTTCGGGTACAATAAACAACTCTTTTAAATTTATTTGGAAATCTAATGCTCCTCCTAAATATAAAATTCATATGTGGTTAATACTGCATGGAAAACTTAATACATTAGAATTAGGGGCATTTCACTAGAAGGACAAATTTTGTAGTCCAATTAGTTTCTAGGACACACATCCATAGAAATTAATTTCAAGGCCAAAGTCAGCATAATAATTACTTTTAAGGACAAAGTTAGCAGTCCAATTACTTTCAAGGACATAATTTCATAGGTTATTAGGCCTTAAAATCTAATTATTTTGCATTTTTTCCTTAAAAGTAAGTATTTCAGTTGTGCGTCCTAGAAACTAATTGCACTAGCTAAAGAGGCCCTTGTGGCTAATTTCCACTTAGAATTATTAAAGAGAAAAAACATACATAATGATAATAAATGTTATTTTTGTAATTTGCATCCCGAGGATATTAAACATATATATTATGATTGCATGGATTCTCATTACATTCTTAACAATATTCTTAAATTTTTTAACTTTAATATAATAACCAAAATCTCGGATTGCGACTTCTATTGGAACAATTTTAGATTTAGGTTCATTAAGAATATTAGATTTTTACTTGACACTTTATTCATTATTATTAGTTGGTATATTTGGTTTGAAAGAAATCAAAGAATTTTTAATAAAAATAATAGTCATTTTAACAAATTGATTTTTACAATTGCTTCATTTTGTTTCAATTGGATTTCTAACCCCAAATATAAATTAACTAAAAATAACTTTTTTAAAGGGTATCTTAATAAGGTTAATCATAATATTAACTTATTTAAACACAACAATAATATTTTTAACATTAACAATAGTAGTATTAATATTTTTTCAAATTTATATGATAATTTCTCTATTAATCATAACTTACTTATGATTCAAGGCTCATAAGATTTTTTAATGAACTGTCTCAATTATTCTACTAGACACTGTTGGTATTTGTTTAAAGGTAATTTAAATCTTTTGTAATTGTTCAGATAGTCATATTTAGGTTTTTATTTCCTACCTCATCAATACATATATATGTATATAAATAATATAAATATACATATATATGTATTACTCTAACTTTTTTCCTTAGTCTTCCTTCAAACATAGGTATGGGTGATAGGGTGTCAGGTTCACTTTTCAGGTACTCATGTCTTCAGATGTAGGATTTCAAATAGCAGAGAGGTCATCAGAGCAGAGTTTGCCACTCAGGATTACCAGCAGTTCCATCATAGACACAGGATTCTTTCATCTCCATTGTGGCATATTATTTTCAGGAGGATATATTCTTCTGCTTGGCACTTCTTCCTTTTGTTTAGAGTCTTCGGAGCGGATTTCTCATTTAGCAGGTCCACTTCAGAGTAGATGCTTATCTAGTCCTTCTGAGCCAGATTTCATGGAGCTTCCTTATTAGTTTGTGATGACATCTAGTATTTTATCTTTAGCTTTTTAGATACTTCTAACACCTTAATATCGGGCGGTGGCCATGCCGGAGCTCGATATCGGGGTGCGATGGGTGGTGGCCTTGCCCGAACTCATCTTAGGGTATTTGTGATTTGATACATGTATCTAGTTTTGTTACCTGCCAGGCATGTTGGCAGCGCCTTATTTCTGTGATATATATAGTTTCATGTGTGCTCTCCTCTATTTATAGAGGATCACACATTTTCTCAAAAAAAAATTATTTTGTTTTATAGACATATACACATAACCAAACAATGTGTGACAACAACAATATTTATAGAAATCTCACCTAGCTAACAATATAATAATAGCAATATATGTATATACATAAACAATATGCATTTATATGGAGGTAGTACATCATATATACAAACTACACACTTACCTAAAACTAATGCCCTTAAGTCCAGCTTGTAATGATGAGTTCTCCTTCCTTAGAAAACTTCTCGATTAGTCAGATTGCTAGTCCTAAAACCACAAATCCTTTGCTATTAAATAGCTTTTTATTTGAATTGAGTTTTAATGGAGTATATAGAGGGATGAATTTCGACCATAAGATGATAGAGGAGGCATCAAAAAATTCTATATGCATTATGTTACGAATCCTATTATTGTAACGACCCGTAAATTTTAATAATTTTATTAACGTAATTAACTGGATTTTTGTGAAATTTTAAATAATTGAATTTTGAAATAAAAATTTGATATTTGTAATACGTATACTTAGACATAGCAAATGGTAAATTTTCATCTGATAATATGGAAGTTTATTTTTTGTGTAATTTCATTTAAATTTAAATTAGTTAAAAATTGATGAAAATAAAATATTTTCCAAACCTGAATATTTTTATATAATAAATTTGTAAATCATCTTCTGATTCTGAGTGAGACGTCATATTTCATTTCGCCAAATTTGGGCAGCTTTTGCTCCGTTTATCTTATTTTCAACAAATTTGCAACATTTTCGGTACCGATTATCGACTTTTGATCGGAAGATCGTACCATTGATATTTGTATACCGTTTTGATCGTCTCGTCATGCTGATCTCTGTTGTATATTCATTTATGTATTTTGGGACACGGTACGCGACGGAAACGACAAAAACAAGTGTCGTATCGGTACCTTATCCGTGACCTTTTGATTTCTATTGCCTTTCAAACTTCAGCCGTGTCATCCAAGCAAATTAATTGCTTTTAATTTCTTACCTGAATTCACATTTGACTCTTTCTATCCTTTTGATTTTGTATTTATGCTTGCGTCCTTTATATTTTCTTCTTGCTGCCATTCTTTGAAAATAAAAATGAACAGAACCGTACCTCTCCCCTCGCCTGCATGCTCGCACCCCGACCTTTCCCATCCCCAACCCACCATCACAAAACCCTCCAGATCATCAAAACCGCACCGCCAAGGCCGAAGCTTCTCACCCACCATCCATTCCCTTGCTCGAGACCGACCCACTGCTGCACGCGACCACCACCTAGCCCGCCCCTCCTCCGCGTGAGCCATCTCCCACCGACAAACCCAGCCATCTCGCCTCGGCTGCCGCTCCACCTTGCACCATCACAATTCATGACCAAACCAGCGTATAGCTGCATCCTACCTATCTACCCACCTCGCCCTTCAGCTTGCTCTACCGCCGATATTCTCCATCACAAAGGTCTCGGCCGAGTTTCTCTTCTTCACTTGTATTTATAGGTAATATATTTACATACGTTTTAAGTATTGATTTAAATAATATGTGGTAAATTTATATATCAGTTTGCATATTTTGATTTAAAGAATGTATTTTAAATATAAAATAAATTTGCATGCTACTTTGAGTAACCTGTTTATGTTTTTATGCATGAAATCTTCTTAGTTACAGAGTAGTTTATATAAATTTTATAAATTTTTGAGTTATATATTCTGTTAGTTTGGATATGTTAGTGTATATATTATATAAGAGTGTTATATAAAGAAGTTTTTATATATGTTAGTTATATAACTGTATATATATTTATACATATCTATACGTACAATATACAAGTTATATATAGGTTATATTGAATATAAAGTCTATGAAGGTTAGTTTATATACATATGTTATTATTACCCGTTCTGTATTATATTCTATATACAGGTTTGTTTATAGGTATGTATATAAAATGTGTATGAATATATGTGGTTATTTATAAGGTATAAAATATGTTTATGTAAATTGTTATATAAGTTTTTATAAATACCGACTTGCATTTATTTTGTTTTTCTATATTAGTTATATATGTAAACGTACATTTGGTCACAACTTATATACTAGTGTATATATATGTATTGTTTTGGTTGTAGTTTATATATTAGTTTTTCCCATTATATAAGTTTATGCATTTGGGCTGTTGGGTTCATGTATATAAGTATTTATAAATATATGTAAGCTTTACTCTGAAGCATATAATATATATAACACATGTAATATATTACAGATCTGAGCCGTCGGATACACCTAAGCTTCTAAGTATTGTTTTGCAAGTACATATTATATATAAAGTTATAGTAGTATATACATTTACCATAGTGTAATTGTTGCTGAGGTATTGACTGGATTATAACAGGTACTATATAATATGTGTAATACACTCTATTGGATTTTGAACACATATATATACATATTAAGTTTGCATTATATACTATTATTTCCTGTGCCTATTGATTTCTGGTTTATTTACATGTATGTTTATAATAATATTAAAGTAAGTTTATATATATATATATGTGTGTGTGTGTGTTTTCCAAATTATTTTGTATTGAGGCTGCCTTATTTTATATGTATATATGTTTGATTTCAATATATATGTTTAAATTTAAGATTTATTTAAAATGTATATGTATTTTTAAATTGAATTTTGGGTTTAAAGAAGATAATAATATAATATACATCTCGTTTAAATTTTATATCAAGCTAATTTGATTTTTCCCATCGATTTCTGTTATCAGATCTGTTCGTCGAATTCGTGCCAATCTTGCTTTGATTTGGAATTCGTGCCTGGATTCGTAACCCATTTCATTGTCGAATATCTCTAGCTTCGAAAGGTGAGCAATCACTCACGATTAATGTTCTTATATTTATTAAATTTGATTTCAATCGAAATGGCAATTGAAATATGCTACTGTTAGTTATTTAAACTGCTATATATATGACATGCTACCATCTGTATCTGTTCACCTGTGACACCTGACACCATTATCTATTATTTATATTTTTCTGTTACTGATGATATATGCCTGTTATTGATATGTTATACTATATTCATAACTGTTCTCACCCTGCAAGTTCCCTATTAGTATAGAATTCCCTATGGGTTGAAATGATACATACCCGAACGATCTTGTAGAATAGGAGAAAATCATTATGGGTTGAAATGATAAACCCAAGCGATTTTCATTTGACATTGAATTTGGGATGCGGGTTGAAAAGATATATATCCGTAGATATTTAAATTACGGATTGAAATGATAAATATCTGTATCACTTGACCATAGGATAGAAAACTATATACAGACACCGTTGGTCTATATATATACACATTTTGAAATGATTTCCATAGTTTAAAAAAAAGAAAAAAAAGAAATATATATGGTTTCCATAAATATTGATTTTAAACATTATATATATAAAGGCTATTTTATAAAGGTTAAATATTAGATTTTTGAAATTTATATTTTAAAAACAGATTTTTTTATAATAATTTTTAATAAATTAAGGTTGGGAAGATAAATTTAAGATGATTTTGAAATAGTATTCTTTTAATAATTATTTAATAAAATCGATTTGAAACTTATTGAACTTGAGATTTTGAGATATGGTTTTGTAACTTGGTTTTTGATTTAAAGTGATTAAATGAATATTTCAAGTTTAAATAAATTAAAGAAAATATTTAGTTTAAATTGTAATTTAAGGCTTATTTAAATGATATTAGATTTTATTAAGCGAATATTTTAAAACCAAATAATAATGAAGTTAAATTGAGATATAAATGAAATTATCAAATTTAGTTTTGAAAATGTTGAATATTTGAACCTTTGAAATATATTGAAATTGAACCGGAATATTTTGTGGTTCAAATCTATATTTGAAATCGACATAATTTGAAAAGTCTTATTTAGAAACTGAATTGAATTGAAATTGATGAATGGAGAATGAATTAAATTAAATTTTGGAATTTGAATCGATTTGTGAACTTTGAGGAAACTATTTTATTATATAGTATTTTAAATTTATATTTATATATATATATTACTTTATAAATTATTTTAATATATAATTATTTTAATATAAACTATTTTTAATAGGAAATTTTACCAATATAGGCTTGTTGTAGAAAGTAATAACAACATTAGCCCAGTTTAAAAATAATTACAGATATAGACCACTTTTTTCTAGTCTATACAGTTGGCGATTTTCCAAAAATCACCAACGGACGATTTTCGAAGAGTCGACCAAAGGAAATAACATATTTCCTTTGGGCGACTTTTAGAAAATCGCCAACGGATGAAAGTTTTTGCTTCGGGCGATTTTTGAAAAATCGCCCAAAAGCCTACTATAAATCCAACCAGCAACCTACCTTCTTCTTCACTACCAACTTTACCAAACTCATCACCAAATTCTTGAACCTTCACAAACCATACTTCTTCATAGAAAACCAAAAAAAAGTACGATTCTCACAAGATATAATCAAAGCTTCTCAACAACTAATTGTAAACTTCGGTACAAGGTAATGTTTATCGATTTATAATATGTTTATGCTAACTGAAATCCTAATTCGGAGTTGTTGTGTATTCTAACCAATGTTGACGTACTCGTAGTTGAACTAGACATGGATGATTGGGATATAGACGACGAGACGATGTCGAAATGTTACGATGATTTTGAATCTCAAAGGGACATTACGAATCTAAGTGATGTTGAATTTGTTCCAGAAACGCAATTAGGGCCGATAAATCATAAGTTCCATTCGGGAACATCATCTCTCAATACTCGCTTACGCGAAGTTGCAGCGAACCAAAGACCTGGCAAGCAAATTTCTATTGACGGTAAAATACTAAGTCCTGGTAATCCTATAGGTCATACGCTACCATCCGGTGCATATCCAGATTGCCGATGTGGCGATGAATGCGTGGTTGTCGTAGCCAAAACTTAAACCAATGTCGGACGAAGATTTTACGGTTGTTCTTCGTACGAAGATCACATGATGAATCCTGGCGAAGTGGGGTGCTGTAATTTTATGAAGTGGATAGATGCTCCATTGTGTGCTCGAGGAGTGGAATACGCCCTCGAAATGCGAGCTGAAGTTAGGCGTTTGAAAAAATTAGTTGAAGAAATGAATAGAAAATGTTTGTAGAGAAGAAAATGTCAGCTTTAGCTTATGTTCACAATGAATACGTTTGACAAACTGTTTCTGATCAACAACCCTGTGTTGGGTAGTTTATTTATTTTCATGTAACTGATGGATATTTTCATCTTTCGTAGCATGTATGTTATTAGTTTTGTGTTATTAGTTCTATATATTGTTAGTACTCTGTAATTTATGGATAATCTCATGTTTCGTAGAATGTGTGTTTGATTTTCTTTGAAATTGATGGTTATATCCAAGTATTTGTCGTCAGTTGAATTTCCATGATCATATAGAGTTGTTTGGAGGAATCTATAGAGCATGCACGATAGAGTAGTTCCGGTATTGTAGAAGGATGTGTTGGTGCTGTAAATATGTTTGTATTTTTCAAACAACTATATCCCTTCTACCTTGTAATTATTTAAATTGCCGTTACATAGGCAAGTTGACTGAAATTCTGACTCCAGCGATTTTTGAAAAATCGCACGTGGGCGATTTTTCAAAAATCGCCCACTGTTTTGCCTATAACAAAACAGATAGCCAAGCCCCCCCACTCAATCTTAAAACATTCAACCTAACCCAAAAAACCCATTTCGGGTATCAGCTCTCTCCCTCCCAAAAATTTCAACTTTCATTGCTCTTTAATCAAATTCGAAGCTCATTCGGACCATGGCTTCTACATCCGGAATAGTGGAGGATATTGGTAATGTACTCATCTCCAATTTCACGATTTAGGGCATTTTTAGGGTTTTCTAGATTTCATTTTTTGCAAGATTTTGTGAAAGCTATATGTTGTAGATTGCATTAGGGGGTTTTTGCAAGTGAATGTTCATTCAATTGCGTATACTTTAGTATACATTGAAGAAAATCAAATTTATGATAATTAAGGGTTGAATACATTAATCTTTGTGTCGTAGATTACATCGAGATTGAGCCCTGTCCAATAGACCCTAGCGTGTTGTACTTACAACCTAGACACCGCACGTCTAGTGAAGCGTATATGATGGTAATTTCCTATGATTTTTGTTTCACAAATTGTGTAAATATTAATATATGTACATGTAATGTTAAACAGAGCGAAGAAGCAGATTTCACCATCGATCACTCTATTTCTCTCAAGAAAGTCACTTCACATCATCCTAGAGTATTAGAGGAGATTGATCGAGCGGGCTTTTCGACTGTACTGCGGTTAGGCTACCTCCAATTAGATCATCATCTGGTCACAGCTTTTGTCGATAGATGGAGACCGGAGACATCTACATTCCATCTTCCTGTTAGAGAGTTGACGATCACATTAGGAGATGTGGCCGTGCTTTTAGGTTTGCTTATAGAAGGCAATCCAGTGACGGGTGAGGACGATCATGATTATATTCAGTTGTGCACGGATTTGCTCGGTATTACTCCTCCTTTGCAACAAGTCCGGGGTAACGACATGGTAGAAGTGAAATGGTTTAGATACGCTGTAGCTGATGATATACCCGCCGATGCTATAGAGGTTCAGATCTAGCAGCAGGCTCGAGCCATTATTCTACACCTCATTACATCCTGTTTGATGTGCGATCATTCCAAAAATCGCGTGGACTTGAAATGGCTACCATATTTAGCCGATCTCGATCAGTACGTTCAGTACTCATGGGGTAGTGTTGTTTTGGCCTGCAAATATATGGAGCTCTCCAATCTCGCTCTTATGGTGACTAAGCTTATAGGCGGGTGTTTGACGCTTGTTCAGGTACACGTATACTGTATCTTGCTACTTCTGTGCTAGACCATTTCTGTGCATGACTTCGATTCAACTACTGTGTATGCCAAAGTAAAAAGACAATCATCTACATCTACCGCGGTTGCAACAAGCAACGTGCCTTTGTATTTACCATACAAGTGTGTCCCGTCAATACATAAGAAAGGCCGACAATGCACAAAACCTATAATGTAAGGCCCAAATGCCCAAAAAGCACGATCGAACACTCCCACTTCATCATGTGTCACATGACTTATAGAGTCAGGGTTCGTTCTTTTTATCTCATCAAAGAACTGTTGTAAAGTCGAGTATGATTCTGCCCAATCACCATATATTCTCTCTATTGCTTTGCTTAATGCTCGCCACGCTTTCATGTAACTTATGTTGATGAACAACTGATCGTGCACAAGCACTTGAACTGTACTAGCTGAAATATCCAAATCGGCTTTGACAAAAGACATGATTTTTGTCACAAGAAATTTCGAAGTTGCTTGCTTATGGTTGGAATTAACTATTGGGTTGACACAAGTGTGTTCGCTTGGATACTTCCGAATTTCCCACCATCCCGACTCGGATTTTTTTGAAACTATAGCATGTATTCTCCAAGGACAATTACCTTCAACGGTGCATATAGCAGTATATTGTGTTTTGTTCAACTTTATTGGTTTGTATGAAACAACATGCAGAATTGACCATTCCTTTAGTTGTTGAAGAAACTTCTCTTTTGTCTCAAAAACCATTCCAACACTAAAACCGCCTTGAATGCAAGCGGTTGAAAATCGTTCGCCGAAAAATTGAAGATTACCAACAACAGATCTTGCCAACATTTGAGTGGTGCAAAGATCATCGTCCAAAGGCACTTCCATCTCTGGTTCGTCACTATCTGCATCATGGTCATCTGCTGTAGGGAAGTCATAGTTCAACGACTCGTTGTTAACTTGCATTCTTTGTATCCAAGAGTCTTCATTAACATTCATAGAAGCAACGACCATGCTATCTACGTGACGTTCTTCACCCACAGCTGCATTCCCACCAACGTCTGTATCATTGTCAAAATTTGCATATGGGGAATGGGTGGATGGTCCAGCACTCCACTGTGCACCAAAATCAACTATTATATACCTGATTGAAATATAGAAGTCAACTAACCGACAATACATACCAAATGAGACGAAAAATATAGCCCAATCTGTAAACATACCTTTGACTCATATCATATAGTTCAGATGGATTAGGATACATTGACTGCGACAAATTTGCATTAACATGTTCATCACTTTCGTCATGCTGAATGTCTTGCTGTTGGAAGCTGTTTAAATTACGGTAAAGCATAAGAAAAATTAACTACATAATAGTACATCTACCAATTCATCAAACAAAATTTACCTCGCACTCGTATTTGTATCCCTAGGTGGGTTGAAATAAATGTTGCTTTGTTGCGTAAATGGCTGCGAGTTTTCGTACGGCATAAATCCGTACTGCATAGATGGAGGACGGTATCTCCATCGGTTCCAAAAGGATTGCTATAGCTTGGAGATACGTAGACAATAGATGGATCCGCAGTCTCCTACATCTGTGTATAGTATCCAATTCCATTACTCACAACAGGAGATGCCACCTCCTGTTCTTGTTGTTGCTTTGCAACTTTCCCTACGTATAACTCAATAGATTTCGCAATAGCAGAAAACATTACTTCTATATCGTCATCGTCCGCTAATGCCATTGCTTTAGAACCTGAATCCGTAGGCCAGTTAACCACTAGTTCAAGTTCAAATTCTTCTTTATTAATCTTTGTCGTTCTGTACACAGCTTCTTTTAATTCCGTCAATTTGCAACCTTTTCGCACTCTTCCTGGTTTACAAATACCACCAACATATTTACTATTCCTTTGATCATCGACAATTAGTTCGCCGTCATAGTAGCAAAGCGTAGGAATCATATTTCTCGCCATTCTACAGATCAATATACAAATCGTTCAGTATGTACACATTAAACCAATTTTGTACCTTAATATAACCAATTACTAAGTTCACCAAACTACATAAATTAGACAAAAAAACTAGGGTTTACTGATTTTACCTTCAACTAGATGAAATTTGCTAAGCAACGTCGACTGGATCTATAGATTTAGCACAAAACCAGGATTTTAAAGAGTATAAATATTGATTTCAGAATAGAGCTGCCATTAGAGAACTTTGTTTCAGTTTTATGGAAAAGGTGGAAGTGAGAGAGAAAGGTAGGTTGTTGGCTGGGTTATTTCCTTTGGGCGACTTTTCGAAAATCGCCAACTATATAGACCAGGAAATAAAAAGTGGTCTATATCTGTATTTATTTTTAAAACTGGTCTAATGTTGTTATTACTTTCTAAAACAAGCCTATATTGGTAAAATTTCCTTTTTAATATAAACTATTTTTAATATAAACTATTTTTAATAAAACTATTTTAACACATTAATTACTTTAATATAAACTATTTAATTTATAACTATTTTATATACAAATTATTTTATTATATTAACTATTTTATTTATAATTATTTTAATATATATATACACTATTATTAATATCTAAACTGTTTAAGAGGGAAGTGTTATAATTTCAAAGTGTTATAATTTCGAAAGAGTTATAATTTTGGAAAGTGCTGTAATTTTGGAAATGAATATTATTTAAGTAAGAAATGATATCGTATTGATACGCTTTTGGAATGGATATGATATTTTGGTTTTGAAGTATGATATTTTGAAATGACCATGGTGTTATAATAACGATTGGTTGTTAAAGAGATCGGGATCGGTTATTGTTATACTCTCTGCCAATACCGAAAACCACTTTAACAACTGTGTATGCGGTGGAGATTCCAGAATGAAGTAGGTGGTTGATGATGTTATATTTGAGGTATATACGTGGACCTGGCTCCCGTGAGTTAGCTTAAGGTGGCTAAAACAGGAGCAACCGACGGGCCAAGTGAGGTAGCTCCTCCGATCGGACACACTTCTTCGATTGCCATTCTATTACCTTGTGATTGATTTGGTGCGCACCTTTGATTTGGGAGTGGGGATCGAGGTGGGCGGTAGCTGCGGCTATGCGTTACCACCAGCCCGGAAGTGTAATTGGTATATCTACCCTGGCATTTCCTAGTTGTGCCGTGTCACCTACCATATCGAGACCACCACGAGTTTGTTTTGTGTCATACCTATGGAGTATCCTCTGGTAGCCCCCCGATCAGGAGGTATTACGGTACTGCATAGACTATTGGCACTATAAAATGTGTTAAGGGGGATATGGGTAACGCCTTAACGCTATTTTAATAGTTTGCTTTACTTTAGACATTATTATAATAGCGTATATTACTACATAGTAGATAGTTCCATGGATTCTTAGAGGATGGTTATCTCAAACATCCTTTAAGTTACTTGTATTTCAGTTGATAATTCACTTGAGTTGGCTTTATTGATATAAGAATGTTAATCCTGACTCGAGTGTTTTGTTTTTTTGCTTTACGTTCAGGTCAGACTGAGTGTCACAGTATTTGAGACTCCCCTTTGGAGTTGGAGCATCGCTTGGAGATCCATCTATCTATTCAGCTTGTAGTTATTCAGTTGACTCCCGTGACATATTCTTATCTTGTATTTGACTATTGTATTGAGACTTCTATGTATTCGAGATTTCTGTTGTATCTTATTTTAACTCTGTTATATATATATATATTTAGTAGCTTCATGAACTACTATTCATTTGTTTCCGCTGCTTATTATTGTAATACTCTGTGATTCTATGATTTATTTATTTACTGTATATGCTGAGTTTTGCCAAATATAAATTAACAATCTGATATTTTGGGCAATTCAAGTCCGACACATGCGGATGCGAATGGTTGAAAATATCTGGATGTTACAATTATAGTGGAAGGAATAGAGACAAAGGTGGATCATATCTCCTACCATTTCTCCCCAAATCCGAGCCATCCATCTAAAATACCCCTAGCTCATTTTTTAACCTCCCCTTACATCCTTATTGGTCGAAATTTGCAGCCCCTTTCATGGGCTGTAAACCCATTTTAAGCCCAAATAAATATTACTAATTAAATCTACTTCAACTTCTTATCGATATTGCATATCGATCGATATATTTATAACTATTATAAATATACAATAATATTTATTCCTCAAATCATATTCAAATTCCAAAATTAATATTTCAAAAATATTATAATTAATTTATATCAATTATAAACTAATTAAATCATTTGGTCTAAAGAGAATTCATCATTTCGATTGTGTGATTGTCGGCTATAAATTCGATCAACAATTAACGTCGAACTATTCGAATGTTAATGTTCACACTTCACTTAGCATGTGGTGTGACATTTTGGTCAAATTTATTGCTTAGTTTGTTTCGATAAAATAAAATTTCACTTTATTAAGCGTAACCCGATTGTGATATTTATTTACACCAATTCTCTTCATCAAAACTATATCACTTTGGACTTATGGAGTTTAGTAATGGCCAAAATTCCAATATCATCCATATTCAACTCTATAGTCCAAACATAAAGTGGTTCAATAATAAAAAAATATTATTAACTGAAATTCTCTGGCAAGAGACTTTGATTTTGAGTTGACTTGATTTGACCATGATACTAATCTTATATAACTGAGAAGACGAATCCTCTCTTGAATAATGCTTCACTTTCTATACTTCCACTCAACCCAACTATAGTCACTCAATGGAACGTCATGTCATGATTTGACTATAATCAAAGCGGAGCTTTCACATTGAAGATCCATAGTATTCTGAAGTCAAGAGAACTTTGTAAATTAGTCACATTGATATTTTTATTTGACCTTAGTTATGTTAACCAAAGAAAACTATAAGTTAGTCATTCCATAGTTATCTAATAACTATCAATACATAACCCATTGGTGCGCTCAACAACTATGAGTAATATACTGTCTAACATTTGGAGAGCATTACGTACTCTAATCTCAACAGATACATCGATATCTATTCTCAATGCATCTTGACTAGAAACATTTAAAATGGTATGTTTGTTTTCATTGTGATAAATTACTCACGGTTACAACACTTTGTAATTACTGTCACAAAAACATACCATTTATGGATTTTCTATTAATATACTTTTAATTAAATTAATTAATTGATATAACCACATTATATTAAGTATATAATTGAAAGAAAATACTTTTGATTTCGAACAACATTGGTTATTGAGTTAGATATATGTTACAAATTACATAATCGCCCCTAGGGCATACCCTAGCTCTATCATTTTTAACATTTTTTCTAACATGATGCAGTTAATTTTTAAATAGGAAACGAAAAAGAAATAAGAATTTAAATTTAGTTTTAGCTGCATTATTGTATTGTAGTTAAAGCTACATCACATTAGTGCAGGTTTAATTGCATCTTAGTGAAACAATTATAATTACATCATATGCACTATTACACATCATACTAATACAGGTTTAACTTCATTTTGGCGATTAGTTATAACTATATCATTTATTGTTGCCAATAGGATATTTAATTTCAACTACATCATATTATGCAGTTTAAACTAAATTTGAGAGATGTAGTAACTAACTGAAAATTATCATGTGGTTGATTTATTTTGATATTCTATTGAAATTGAAAATAGTTTGTCTTACTACATTTAAACGATGTAGTTTGAAGTAATTTATCGTTTTAAAGCCTTTTAACGCATATGTAAAGCCTAAAAACATCATTTGAAAGATGTAGTAATTAAATGTTCAAAGTTACGCGATTAGTTTTTTATGTTATGTTAATGTAGTTTTAAAATAAATATATTTTACCATATTTAAAAGATACAATTTTAATTACTTTAACACTGTTTTAAAGAATTTTATACTCAAAATACTTCATATGAGAGATAAACTAATTAATTGTATAATTGTTATGTAGTTAAACTTTTATAATATTTTAATGTAGTTGTAAAAAGATTTCTTATTACTATAATTTGAAAGATGAAGATTTAAATAATTTAATATTGTGTTAACGCATTTTATAGCATTAAAATTGCATTTGAAAGATGTAATGGTCGATTGAACAATTATTATGTAGTTAACTTATTATTATATTTTAATGTAGTTTAAAATAGATTTGTTCAACTGAATTTGGAAGATGTATTTTTATGTATTTAATATTGTTTATAAGCCCCTTTTAAAGCTTTTCAAGGAAGTTTGAAGAATTTTCGAAATAACTTTGTTGTAGTTTGTATGTCAATTTTCATATAATTAGAGAATATTGGTTTACATATTTGTATGTTAAAGATCAACCGTCGATGCAAAATTTATATTAAGAAATATTGATATATAAACAAATAAATGTGAGAAGTTTGATTTTTAAATATATATAATGCATATGATTAAAAGTATCATATAGTTTGTGATTTAATGGTGAAAACGATTTGTTATTCTGATATTTTTACAAAAAATAATTTTGTTTTTGTGGTGCCATACTATTTTTAATGTCTAAAAATAGTTACAAACACCATATAATTATGCTTGCAAAGATATTATAAACAACGAATCATTAGTTTAATAATCTAAGCAAAATCCAAAACTTTGAAAATGAAAGGGAAAACCTTACAGCGGAACTGGACATCAATTTGTATACATTATCTCAACAATTAAATACTATATAAATTTAATACATTAAATAAACATCTATATTTTTATACATTAATCACCATTAATCTATAATAATTGTAACTATGGTGCAATAGAAATATACCGAGTCACAATATGCAAAGTTGACATATACTCAGACCTTTGCTCCTGTCTCACTCCATCATGCTTCACTAATTCATGAAAGAAAAATATTCAGCTATTTTTGGACTACACCAATTTCTATATACACCAGCACAACCTAAGGGATTCCATGGCTATTGCATAGAACAAGACCGCGTAAGTACCCTTTCAAGGTCAAGCTCGCATAGTTCTGTATCTTGATTTTCTCCTAAATCAAATACCTGTTAGCACAAAACATTACACAATCATAGCAACCATGCAACCGATATAAGTGGTAAACCATATATTCCATTTAGCCACCACAATTCAACCATCATAAATATGGAGTAACAAAAATAATAGCAACACATGGCCATTAAATGTCATATGTATTTGAAAATACTCGACATTAACCCCAAATATCAAATAAAAACAAACATCATCAAAAATCCATTGATCTGCTATGTTAGTAACACAAACATCAAGTCATCAAATATGTACTAACCTACTATATTAGTGACATAAATATCATATCTTCAAATGTGTATTAATCCATTATATTAGTAACACAAATATCAAATTATCAAAAATATAATTAACTACACACAACGTAGTAATAATGACAAAATATCGTATAACTCATCCTAATGTGATTCATCTCTATACAAAAAGCATTCATGATAATTTTAACACAATAATAAATCAAATATGCCGCAACAATCCAAAATAATGTATTTACCCATTATTTCCTCTTAAATATAAATTCTTTTTATTACTTTTTATCATAAAAACACATTTATTTATTTGAACCTAAAATAATAATGATTTCCCAAAATGATAATATACTTTACAAATCCTTTATTTCCAAAATATACTACAAATATCCCAAATGTGGTTACTTAATCAAAAATAGTAATTTTCATCAAATTACTTTTCAAAATAATAATAATATTATTATTTTAAGTCAAAATAATAATATATACTCAAACGACTATAATATTTTTGAAAACTAATTTTTTGCAATTTACTGCAAAATTAACAATATTCTAATTTAAACCATTAAACTCCTATTTACAGCTATTAGTTTGAAAAAAGCAATAACTTAATCCAACATACGTTTGGAAACATTTCTTTACTACTATTATTATCATTCCCAAAATACCTTTTATTTTATTCCATAAACAACAATAATAATTTCTTCATAAACTCCGCCAAATTAATTATATTGTCTTTTACTAAAACTATACAATGTTTAAAAAATTTGAATTATTATTTATAAAATCTTACTTTATTTTATAAATAATAATAAACTCCTCGGTTTCAATTTAAAATGGATTTTCCATTATTATTTATGATTTCCTTTAGAAATTCATAAATAATAACCATATTAAATTTCTCATATTAATTTAAGTAAATTTGTTAAATTAATTTGATCTATAGGTATCACTCAAAATCTGTAAATAATATTCATCCTATTCATATTAATTAATTATTTACATTTTAAATCGATAATTATTTTTAATTAAACATTCATCATCAAATAACATATCAGATAACAATAAACTATCTAATCGAGGCGCAACATATCCAAATATTGCAACAACCAAGCAATCATCAATAGAACATAACATATTATAAATTTTCATCGATGGATGTCTATTTAATATTTTCATAACTCGATTTACAAAAATAATGTACTTTTACAAACAGCTTCAAAATTTGGCAAACCAAATGTCAAATCGTCTAGAATTTCTTCATTGATCTAATAGAACAAATCACGCAATAAAAAGAGGTCATATGCATAAGATATGGTGGTTAGAATGTTTTTAATTTAATTTGTGATGTTAAATTTCTAAGAGACTTGCTTGTAGAAATCCTTTGTCCTTCCCACCCTGACCTAGAACATGTGTGACATCATTCTCATTTGTGCAAACTTACGCGACATTTGCACATCAATTCGCCTAGATCCAGACCACCATTTGCTTCCGCTATGCTCTAACATGACTGATGTTGCCTTTAACACCCCCCCTCCCGATGTAAGACCTTAATAAATTAATAAAGATTCAATTAAAGAATAACTTATGGAAATAACTGTTATTAGGATTAAATATGGAATTAAATAAGAAGACACGTGAATTAAGTCAAGTAAACAGTTGGGGGACGATTATATACTTATTTAAATTATAAAAAGCAATTATTATATGATAATAGAAATGAATTCAATTCTATTACTAAAGGAAAATTTGGTTAATTATGTATGGACACTTTAATATGGTTAATCAAATAAGACCAAGGGTAATTGAGATATAATTAAATTCAATCGTGTGTCTAAGGAAATGTATAACACTTGAAATAAGGAGATTTTTACTTAGGTGGGCTGGTCAATGGATGCTTAAAAAAATATAATCCGTCTGCATCCGTATCTGAAAAGCGGATAAATATGCGATATTTGAAAAAAAGATACAGATGCGGATATGAAGGCATTCACACCTGAAAATTATTCATCCGGCTTTTTTCAAGATTAGAGTTTATATTATGTGTATTTTAGTACAATGAAAAATATGAATTTATTATTTTATTAAGTTAGTAGTCTATATTATATTCATTTGATATATATTAACTTCACAAAACTATTTATTACCTTTATATTTATATATTTCACACTTTTATAGTCAATAGGATGGAAAAAAAACTACGCGAAACAAAATTTTCTATATATATTTCTTGATTTATAGATCGTAGCAGATAGTATAATTATTCGATATCCGTTTGTATCTGCAAATTCAGATATCCAGTATCCAAAAATGATTTTGAATGCGTATAGAGCACTATCCTTATCCTAATGTCTCCTTTAATAGACCTATACTTAAAGAAATGAACTAGGTGAGGAAGGATTAAACACAGGAGATTTTATATTAAGGGAAATAAATTAATATAATGAGGAAAGGAAGGATCCTCCAAATCAAAAACCCTTGATATTTATGTGCTACTAAATATATCCTTTTCCTCATTTATTCACCCTCTCTTTAAATTAAAATAAAAGAAAATATTATCGGCTTCCACTGCTAACAATAAAAGAAGAAGAAAAGAAGAAAAAGTGAAAAGGGATAAGGACCCTTAAGAAGATTAAAGATCAAGTGAAATCATAAGACCTAGGTGAGTGGTAACATTTCTTTTAGGTTGTTTTCATCTATGTAGAGCATAAATTTGATTTTCTATGATCATATAATATGTGTTTATAAGTGATAGATCTTAATTTAATGAATGTTTAAGGTTGAAATAAACTTACTAGAAGAAGTTTAGCTATGACTCCCTACTTTAATGATTTTGAAATACCGTTAAAATTTAATATGCTGAATAAAACTTATTTTTAGAGATGGGTTTTAGGTTTGAAGATTTTCCCACATCAAATTATTTAGTTCTTAATTTTTTTAGCAATTCATATATTGAATAAATAAAGGCAAAATGACTAAAGAGTAGAAATGTTGGTAAAAATGTGCATATGAACATACTTACAAATTTCTGAAATTTATAAGTATTTTACCAATCATAAATAACCAGTTTTGAAAGTTATATTTGAATATTGAAACCAAATATTAATGCAACGGAGACACAAGTATGCATGCTAAATTCATGACTCGGTAATAAGGGCACAAGCTCCTATAAAAGTAAAGTAAACATAAAATAAAATAAATAAAGGAAATTGCTACTAACTAAAAGTAGAGGTGGAATGATAAGAAGGCGACATGTGGAAACGCATACGTAGACAAGCTTAGAATGGCAGACATGGGAAGTTAGTTATACATGCTTTATTATGTACTGAAGGAGGAGACTAGCTGAAGGTGTTATGCTAGGGGTATAACACTTGAAACCTAAAATGAATAAAGAAATGGCAAGAAAATTTTCTAATTAAATTAATTAAGAAAGATTATAGCCAAAGATGACAGTCGAAGGTCTTCTCAATGAGAAAGAATAATCTAGGCTTCTATAGGATGAGATATGAGGATAGTGAGTCAATAGCTGGGACCTATTGATTTTCGAGGAATGTCAATACCAAGACCTATTATCTTTCGAACATAAGCTAATACCGAGATCCAAGGCTTAAAATGGTTGAAGGTGGTACTTATAGTTTTCTAAAGCATGATGCGTTGCGAAAATAGTTTCAAGGCTTAATATAGCCAAATGTAGGCTAGAAGTCTAACGAAGTTAAAAGAATAGCTACAACCAAAACCTAATAAATGAACAATTAGGTGAAGTTTGAAAGGTTAAAGATAAAATAACACTCAAAAAAGGGAAGTTGAGAAAATGTCAGAATATGGCTACGAAACTTATACCATTGTGTTCGTAGTGATTTTCTAAACAACTTTCATATATAGAGTTTCATGATCGAAGTTCAAACGGAAAAGTTATTAACGTTTAAAAATCTAAAATCGAAAACAATTCAAAATATATTAAAGTAAATAAATTATCAAAGGAAATAAATCAACGTTAATTAAATAACGTTAACCGGTCGACACTGGTATATCAACTGGTTGACCCCCATCGGTTGACTGCTTCCTATTGACAGGTCAATCGGTGGTACTGTGTCGGCTTGGTTTAGCTTATGCCGAACGACCTAGATAATTGCTTTTGAGCACCATTCACTAGTAATAAAATTATTCACCAAACTTTTGTCCGACCCACCCCTTTCTTTCTTTTCTCCCATCGGAGGATAGGCTAGCATGTGAGTTGGGCCAAACATAGTATGTAGAGGAAGAAGCTAGATGCTAAAGATATATTACTCTTTTTAGTTACTCTCCATATACTATTTATTATATTTTATTTCAATTCGACATTATGTAGTTATTTTAGGAACTTTGTATGTGGACTACATGTTGTTGAGACATTATCTGAGATGCTTATTTCCAATATTAATATTTTATTTTTATCCGCGATGATAGTGTAGAATACTTTTAAATTTTATCTTAGTCTATGTATCATGTAATGCTTTAAACTGATAGCTCGTACTTCTTAGCATGACGCAAGTTTGAAAGTGACTTTAGACTTTGAATCAGTGTGTTTGGTGGTGTAGGTTATCATGTTGGTATTAGAGCTTAGTTTTTGGTTTCCTTAGGGATTAGGGATGTATTGAGATAACATACTTGTATGTTTAATTATCTTACAAAGACTATATATATATGTATACATATGTATATTTGTATATAAGTATAACACCCATACAACCACTAAATTCCAAAATTGCTTAATACTATCTAAGGAAATATGCTAATAGTTCCTAATCATACACAGTGAGAATGAGCTGTCAAGCTGGAAATGATTATGCCGAAGCAGCTGAGATTCTGAGCGTAAATGTCCCAATATGGTTCCATTAGTATTTACAAGCAAGAGGACAAGCTGGGCTCAACCCCAATGGAGGGCCTACAGCGTAAGCTCCAAGTGCAGTTCTTTTTAATCCAGCCGTCGCGAACTTCGCCAAGCTATATAGAGACTTTTCATGCTTTGGAGGAATTCGTATGTAGGACCGAATCTTTTGGACTCAAAGGCATGGATACATACTTGTGAGAGGGTTTTTGGGTTTTTGGGTCTAGATGATGTCTCGAGAAGATAGTTGGCTGCTTGGCACTTGCTAGGAGAAGCTTTAAACTGGTGGGAGGTGGTGGTGGCGGTAGAGACAAATGAGGAGAAGGTAAATTGGGGAGATTTTAAAAGGCGTTTTGAGATGATATTTCCTTTTGTGGTAGAGCAAGGAGTGCAACTAGAGGTTTACACATTTGCAGTAAGGAGAAATGTCGGTGAAGGAGTATATATATCAATTTAATAAGCTGGCTAGGTTTGGGCTTGATCTGATAAATACCCCACATAAGAAGGCTTTGAAGTTTGCGAAGGGGCCGAATCAACCTCTTCATGATTTAGCCTTTAGTCGCATTCCAATGGGAGCTACTTATAAGGGATTGGTGGAGATGGCTTTGCTTAATACCATTTTGCAAGGATGAAGCTAAGGATGAGGCCAAGAAGACAAGAGGAAAGCCATTTAAGCAGAATAGGTGCATGGGCGCAATGAGAACTCAAGGAAAGAAAAAGAAGCCAGAAATCAAGTGCAGGAGATGCACTATGAAGTCGAATGTTGCGAAAGATTGTAGAACAAACCTCTCATGGGTCAAATGCTATAACTATAATCAATTTGGGCACATGAAGAGGGAGTGTATGATAGCACGAAAGATCTAAATGCAGGTTGTACCATCTTATGCACTAGATGTTGTTTCTAGCTCGAGTGCGCCTCCAATGCTGGACAAGAAAGAAGATTGTAATTGGAGGTGTGTTTAATTTGTTTGATTTATCCATTTGTGCCTTTTTTGACACCAAGGCATCACACTCTTTTATTTTGGGTAGACTGGTAGATGAAATGCGCTTAGAAACTAGCATAAATATTGATCATGTAGTTGTATCATAACCATATTAGAGGATCGAATTACGTACATATGATTTGTAAGCACTTGAAGTTGTATATTGTAGGGGTTAAGTTCGATTGAGATGCTTTTGTTTTGGGGTTTTCTAGGTATGGCCTAATTTTGGGAATGGACTGGATGACTATGTATGAGTAGTGCTAGATTGTGGTAGGAAGGTCGTTCATTTCGGTACTTGTAGTGGGTGCAGTCTTGAGGTTTCTTATTACCCCAAGAATTTGATATTTTTAAGTTACCAATATTATTTAGATCTATCACATGATGAGTTAGCTTCAGTCTCAGTTTTTCATGACTATCTAGACGTCTTTTTTGAATTTAATGGTCTTATACCCCATAGGGAGATCGAATTCTGAATTTACGTTGCAGATAATGCCAGACCTGTTGCATTACCTTCAGGCATATGGTTTCTAAAGAAAGAAGTGAGCTAAACAAGCAAGTGAATGAACTATTGATAAAGGGCTTTAGTAGGAAAAATATTTTAGAATGGGGAGCACCAGTTGTCTTCACCATAAATGAAGATGGCTCTCTGAGGCTTTGCGTTGATTACTGTAAATTGAATAAACTAACAAAGAAGAATCATTATCTGTTGCCTTGTGTGATATCCCGGAAATTTTGGACAATATCAATTTAATAATCTGTTTAAATAATTAAATTGATTTGATGATCTGTGATAATTAAATTTGAATTGGTTTAAAAATCTAATTAAATAAATATTTAATTGGTGAATTTTATCTTTTATAAGTTAATAAAATGATTTCTATTTATAATGTATATATATATATATGTATATATTGTAAATAGATAAGCTTGGATTTGAAATTTAAATAATAAATGAAATCTTGTTTTAAATTTCTAATGTATATTCTTATAGTTTGGAAATTATGATTTATTTAATATTAGCTTTACAAAGCTATTTAAACAAAATAATTATATGGTTTTAAATAAGATTAATAATAAGATTTTTTTTTTGAATAATGCTTAATAAATATGATTTAAGAGTATATATATATATTTAAAGTACAAATTACATATGATATGTTAATTCATTTAGTAATAGTAGTAATCTATAATCTCTTTTATAAATTAGTTTTAAAATTGATAAATTTGTTATTTTAAACAATATTATTAATATAATATATTGTTTTATAAATAGATATGAATAGACTTTAATAAAATAAAATTGTTATTTTCAAATTGGATGTGTTGTTTTAAATTTACTTTAAATTGGATTTTAAGAATATAATTTGAATTTGAATTTGAAATTCAAAAGAGGTAATATTTAAATAGTTTTAGACTTTAAAATATATGTATAAGCTTTTATTTATAAGTATAATTGGTTATTTCTTTAAAAAGTTATCTTTATATATAAATAGATAAGTAATAAGTGTTTAATAAATTAAGAAAAGTCTTTTATTTACATTTAAAATAAATACAAATTACTTAAAAGACATGTGTAATTCTCTAAAGACTTGGTTATAACAAGTGTAAACTAATTAACACATATAAAGACAAGTGTCAATCTTTTAATTTCTATTTTCTTTTATTTTTAAGAAATTATTTTCAGCCTATATGAATATTGTTCTTTATTTCCATTTCTTTTCTTATCTTCATTCCAAAAGCTAATAAACTCTAACCAAAATCCTCATAACAAATCTGTAATTCAATCCTCCTCTCAAAAACAATCTGTAACCAAATTCCTCAAACCATAATCTCAGATCAAATCCCTGTTAACCATTTTTCAAAAATCAAGACTGCATTTCTTTAAAAACCTGGAATCAAAGCCTGTTTTTCTTTTTAAGTCAAAAGCAAGTACACCTGATCTAAAGCAACATCTCAACAATCAAGAGTATAACATGCATGCAAGTTTCTATAGCTAGCATTCCAGTTTTCAAAGAAAATCAAGCATTCAGTTTTAAAGGTTTCAAAATCAAAACTGTTTCAAAGAATAAGCTCTGTTCATTCTCAAATAGGTGAGTAACTTTCTTCTTATAAATTTAAGTATATAGGTATTTGTTTGCATGTGGAATTCTGGAATAAAATGTGTATTGTATGGATGAATATGATTGAAATTTCTATGTATATAGTTGGATATATAGATGCATGCTTACAGTTATACCTGTTCTTACCTGTTCTTACTTTTAGAAGTTTAAATCATGATCGAATTTAATTCCTCTTGATATAATCTCTGATAGGACTTAGAATTCAAACTATATTTGTTTGTTTAAATCATGGATTACAGTCTAAAATTTTATTAAGTTAAAATAAAATGAAAACTACTCTGTAAATAAAAAGGAACAGGGAAGTTTAAGTTTTATATAAAATTCAAATATGTTAATTTAGAAATCCAGGATTATTAACTGAATCTTTAAACCAAATAATGATTTTTAGAAGAGAAATCAAGATTTTTAGATTTTTAAATGATGAGATATTCTAGTATGAACGAAAGTTGGGTTTCGATCGATTTCTGATGATCAATGTAATCTGGAGGGTCGTGGTTCATTCTAGGGGAAGAGGAGCTATCAGTGATTAAGAGAAAAATGTTGGATGGGCGTATAGATGATCGTGGCGATAGTGGTTGGTCGATTGAGTTTCTAAACCTAGTTTTACTGGGTTACAGTTTTTGTTGGGTTTCGATTTCCTCTGTTGATCGAGTTTCCTGGGGCTTTGGGTACTGGAAGATGGTGGGTTGACGAGGTCTTCGCCGGAGTTTCAAAGGAAATGGTGGTCGGAGTTTCAAGGGAAGGACGTTGACAGGTTTTAGTTTCGTTCCTGTTTTTATGACAGGTAACTCGAATTCGATTGAGGTGTTTGTTCGAGGTTCTGGTGGTCGGAATCGTGAATGGTGGTCGTAGACGATATGCC
Organism: Allium fistulosum; assembly: GCA_030737815.1. Classification (NCBI taxonomy): domain Eukaryota; kingdom Viridiplantae; phylum Streptophyta; class Magnoliopsida; order Asparagales; family Amaryllidaceae; genus Allium; species Allium fistulosum. Next base: position 162,321,341 of record CM060905.1, read on the forward strand.
GGCGATGGCAGCGATGGTCGGAGGCGATCGACTCGCCTGTGCACGTGAACGTGTGTCAGGGTATCAGTGAATTGCTTTGGTATAGCAGAGGAGTGACACTCGAGTATTTCTCGAGTTTATAGCGTGAGAGACTCGAAGCGTGTAGGGTTTTTGCTTGGGGGAATTGGTGAGGGACTTGAGTAGATTTTGGTGATTTCAGTTTTAACCTGACAGTGTTTTAAAAATTTAAAATGAGTTTTAAAATTTAAAGGCAGGATTTAAACTAAGTTTTAAATCAAGTTTCCATATGGGTTTAAGTTTAAATTTGTATTCTAAATTTGAGATAAATAAAGTTTATAAAATTTATAATGTTTTATCAAATTTAAAATATTTAAAGTATATTTTTAAAAAGGGTTTGAATAAATGAATTTGTTCAAAAATCTTAATTTTCTTTATAAATGTTAAGTGTTTCTTAACATTTGGATTTAAAAAGATTTTGTAAATTGGATTTAAAATTGGTTAAAGCTAAATTGTAATTTATTTAAAATCTTTAATTTGAAATGAATTAAGGTAAGATTTTAAAGTAAAATGTTTTAAAGTCTTTGTTAATAATAATTAAAGTAGTTAAAGGTTAATACTTTAATTTAAAGATTAATTAAGTAATTGATTTAGTAATTAGAAATTAATTGGTAATTAAGAAATTATTAAGTTGTAATTAATAAATAGTTGATTAAAGCTAAATTTCTTAAAGAAAGTAATTAAAGAATTGTTAATAATTAATGAGAGATCATTAATTAGGAATTATTAAATAATTAATTAATGTGATTAATTTTTGATAATCAATTAGATTAATTAATTAATATAAATTGGTTAAGTATAAATTACTTAATGAAAGTAATTAAAGAAATTAATTACTTAAGGTAATTAATTAAATAAATTTGATAAGTTTAAATTAATTAGTTAAATTAATTTAAGATAATGATTTGGAAATTTGATAATTACTTAAATGTAATTAGTGAAAGTATAATTACTTAGGAAAGTAATTAAAGGTAATTACTGGATGTAATTAACTAAAGATGATTTAATAATAAAAGTAATTTGAGTTAATTACTTTTGAATAATTAATCAAGGGATTAATTAAAGGATAATTAATTAAGGAGTAATTAATTTATGAAGTGGAGTAATTAAGGGAAGTTAATTACTAAATGAGATTAATCAAAGGTGATTAATAAATGTGACTAATTAATTATTAAATGTAATTAATTTAAATAAGATAATTAATTAAGAGTAATTAAGGATCATTAATTAATAAAATTAATGATGTAATTAAGAATTGATTAATTAAGATTAATTAATAAATAATAAGTGATTAAAGTAATTAATTAATTGTAATTAATTAAGGATTAAGATAATTAAGTATAATTAATTAATTAATGAAGTAATTAAAGATTAATTACTGAATGGTTTAAGATAATTAATTTGTGAAATTAATTAAGTATTAATTACTTAAAGTAATTAAAGGATTATTAATCAGGAATGATTAATTAAGATGGATACTTAGAGTAATGATTAATTAATTGGTTTAATTAATAATTAAGTAAGCAGGATTTATAGAATGAAGTAATTAGTTTAATTCACTTTAAATTAATTAGATGATATAAATCATTGCTTAAGGATGGATGAATGAGATTGAATGTATTTCATTGTTTGATATCTCTGATGAGATATGATTGATATATGATATGGATGTTTGGTTGAATTATAATGATAATGTGAATTATCTGTTTGGGATGATAATGTAGATTATCTATTGAATTATCTATCTTTGTGTATATAGATAAGAATTGAATTGTTTTAACCTTAAAACAACTTGGCCCTTAAAAGATACGTTTTGGATTTCGATGAGACCGGGATCGGGTTTCCGTATACCGGGATTCCAGGTCTGGAGTCCCGAATACCACATCGATCCAAATTAACGATAGGTCGTGAATCTCAAGTGAAGATGAAGATTCAGAGTGCAAGGGTGATTCCAACACGAGTGTAACGAGATAATGCCTTCGGTTTCGTTCGAACCCGGAACGAACTTGTATGGATTGAATGCTTTCAGAACATCGTCAGGTGGACGATGAGCATTCTAAGTGATGTGTTCTGATTAAAGGTAATCGTGACCTCAAGCCTCATCAACCGGGAATGGCTAAAACAGGGGAGGTGCAGCAAGGCTTCGTGGATAGCACCCACTAAGAGTAAGGTCATCCCTGTCTAGAGAGTTCCTCCTTTTATTTCGGCTTAGTGGTGCAGTTGGCGACGGCCATCTGTGGGGTGATTTTATTTGGGATTATCCAGTAAGGGATGGTTCCGGCTTTGTGTTGCAGGGGATTGGGAGTGATCCTCGGTACGGTGATCTAGGCCCCGTACTGTGATGAGCGGTACCCCGGTAGCTCTGCCATTGTATGGAAACCCAAATTCCAATAAGTGATAACGGACTTGATTGTATACCTATGTATGCTGGAATTTAATGAATGTAACAATTTCGGTTATGTGAATACTTATTTGAAAACCCTAGACCTATTATAATACAATCGGATTTCCTATCAAATGTTTTGGTTAGCGTAAGGTAAAAACTTACCCATGTTTATTTGTGGGGAGTCTTACGTGATACCTTTTCTTTCAAAAGGTTTTGAAGTTAAGCAAGTTTAACCTGTTACTCACACCAGACCCATGTCTGACCCAAGTGTTTATTTCTGTTTTATATAAACTCTTGGGTACTCAAATTTTTACGAGTAGCCAAGGGATTCAGGTTTAGCTTTGACGAATATTCTAGAGGAGCAATGGAGCAGGAGGCTTCGGCGTTCGTAGATATAGTATTCCGCTGTGTAGATCTCTGTGATAGTGTTTGTATTGTATTTGAGTTGTAATGTCTAGACAGATGTTTATAACTGACTAATATGTGATGTATATGTTGTGTAACTCTGATAAGTGTTGTATACTATGTAATAGTTTATGTTATTAATATAATTTATTCGTTCCGCTGTGAGATCATTGTTGTTGTTTCTTTCTTCTCTTCTTTTCTCTTTTCTCACCCCTTTCTTTCTTATTAATGATACGTCATTCTGTAGAATGAGTGGCGGGTCATCACACCTTGCATAGACAATACCATTGATCAGTTAATTAGAGCAAATGTATTCTCTTAGCTTGGCTTTGCTACTGGGTTCCATCATTTGCGTGTAGCCGAAGATAGTATTCAAAAGATCGCTTTTCGCACACCTGATGGACTTTATGAGTAGTTAGTCATGCCATTTAGATTGACCAATGTACCAACATATTATGATAACCTCACGAGTCGAGTTTTAAAAGGGTTGTTGAACAAGTTCATGGTGGTATTCGTCGATGACATTTTGATCTATTCGAAAAGCGAGGAAGAGCACTGGTTGCATTTAGAAGAAGCGTTCGATACTCTCTGTATGATTAGGTTAAAGACGAAATTTTCCAAATGTCACTTTTGATACAAGGAGGTTCGCTTTTTAGGTCATGTTGTCATTGAGCATAGACTGGTGGTCAATCATAGTAAAGTTGTTGCAGTATAGGATTGGCATACACCAAAGAATGCCATGGAAGTGAGAAGTTTCCTTGGTTTGGTGGGCTATTATAGGAAGTTCATTAAGGAATTTGCTAAAATTTTGGCTCTTTTAACCCACCGTAGCAAAAAAACTTGGCTTTCCCGTGGGACTCAGTATGCGAGGAGCTTTTATTATGTTAAAGGAGCTGTTGACTAGCGCACTTGTTTTTGTATTACTTGGTGGTACGAAGACATTTACAGTATATACCAATGCTTGCGGTATAGGTTTGTGCATAGTTTTGATGCAAGAAGGAAGAGTTGTAGGTTACATTAGTCGACAATTGAAAGATCACGAAAGAATCTATCCTATTCATGATCTTGAGTTAGCAGCCATTGTTTTCACGCTTAAATCATGGAGGCATTATGGTTTAGGAGAACGGTTTGAGCTTTTTATGGATCACAAGTCTCTAGAGTATCTGTTGTCCCAAAAGAATCTGAATTTAAGGCAGCAGAGGTGGATGGAGTTCTTAATGTTGCATGATATTGGTATCTCCTACACTCAAGGCCAAAGAAATGTTATAGTTGATGCCTTGAGTAAAATGCATGCAATGTTAAGCCTGCGTTCTTTGAGTGGAACACTTGGAGTTCATTTCTACATTCGATTTTGGACCTTCATCGGACATTACCCCTGGATTGTTAGCAACTTTTAATGTGCAACTTACACTAGTGGAACGTATTGGATGGAATCAGAAACGAGATGTAGAATTGTTGGATATTTTGTAGAAGCCGGGTAGAGGAGAATGTTTAAGTCGTTTGATTTGTTATACCATTAATTCAAAAGGGTGGTTGTGGAGAGATGGTAGACTATGTGTCCCTCTCATTTTGGAGTTGATTGCCATGGCACTATCGGAGTCCCATCATTCTAGGACAACCAGTCACCCCGGTGGTGATAAGATGTATTGTGATGCAAAGAGAGTCTTTTATTAACTTGTTATGAAGTGACATATGGTAGAGTCGTGCCCAAGTGTGTGACGTGCCAAAGGGTAAAGGCGGATCAAAAGAAGTTGAGTGGATTATTACAAGCATTTGATATTTCGCATTGAAAGCAGGGGAGTGTCTCTATGGACTTCATCGATGGACTGCAAAAAAGTAGAAGCGGAAATGAGAGTATATGCGTCATAGTTGATCGACTGACCAAATGCACTAACTTTATTCTAGTTAGGAGTAAGAGGATGGTTGCGTCTTTGGAAAACTTATATGTGCGAGAGATGGTTAGGTTACACGGAGTTCCTTCAAGCATTATTATTGTTCGAGACCCACTTTTCACCGGTGTGTTTTGGTGGGGTCTTCAGGAGGATTTAGGCATTGAGTTGAACTTTAATACTGCATGTGAAGTATTGGAAGACTTGCTTCGGACGTGTATTTTGGATTTTGGAGGCTCTTGGGAACACCAGTTGTTAACTCACATATAATAATATCTATCAAGAAAATATTAGGATGACACCTTTTAAAGCATTGTACATGTAACAACCCTCTCTGAAATGGGCCTAATTTTCAACCAATAAAAGCCCATCGGACTTTAGGTCCATTCCAAAGTTGGTTGTTGGTTGGTAAAATTGATATAATGAACATTATGCAGAGCTATTTGTCTATGCTTTCAGAATCTCATAGTGGAAGGAATAAAATATATAATAGAAATAAGTACCTATTTCATAAAAATCAAATCTCATAAATACAACATATCATCCAAAAAATCCAAAAAAACAATATCTCAAAATAACATCAATATGTCTGAAACTGGGTACATAATAATATATTAAAAACATAGATAAACGGTAAAACTGCCACAAATCTTCACCACTACTTCTATTTTTTCCATCAGCATCGTCTCCTCTAACTTGTGTGCTGTAATGAGGAGGGGGTCAGAAAAACAAAAGCCGGTGAATGAAAATCTTAAGCCTTACCATAATAGTATTTGGGCAGTTCATACACATTCTATACTATATCCTACCAAGAATACCTACAACTATAAGGCTGAAGGCTATTCCAATCCAATGTCATAACGTACTTCAACAATTGGCCAAAGGCCCTTTCTAGTCCAACGCAAATACAGTCAACCATGCCCTAACGTTGCAAGAGAAAGTACTTGCTCCACTTAATACCTCTTTAATGGGAATTTGGGAGATTCTGACCACTTAATACCTATACCCTAAGTAGATCTCTGTGATTTAATACCTAAACCCAAGGCGGACCCCTCTTTGGTATTCTCTAACTGATATTGCAAGAAATCTCACTAGGCCACTTAATACTTCTGTAGAGGAAGAAGCAGACTCTATAATAACCAGTTAATACCTCAACCCTGAAGCGGACCACTCCCAAGATTTCCCATTATCGCACCTAAAAGATAATCTCGACCATCTAATACTTTTTAATTAGGAAGGAGGCATACCCTACAACAACCACTTAATACCCCCAACCAAGAAGCATGCCTTACGTCTTATGACTCATAACCCAAACCGTGACATCTCACTGTAGTTTGACTATCCGTAGGTACGTGTAGCCAGATTAGCAGGGTAGAATTACTCTACAAAATTGGGACTAACCTCGCATCCACCGTGGGTACTTATTATAGTTGATGTCTCACATCAGTCTCAAAGTCACACTATTGGTAGCCAGATTAGCTGAGCAGACTTCTATGTGATTTTGACGGATCTCGCATCCCTATTACTTAGTTATATTTTCGCTCTCCTAACATACTACCATTTACACACACACACACACACACATGCATGCATATACATACACCTCACCACATTTACGATTTAAGGATGTATAAGGAAAATTCCTTATTCCGCCTTTAATTATGGACTAATTTCCATAATTATCCTTAACTTTCTTCCTATATGGTTTAACGGTATTTACTAACCTATTTATTCTATAATACGTGATTATTACGCTGTTAGTTATGCGTTAATAGTATAATACATACATACATACATACATACATATATAGATATATAATTAAATATATTAGGCAAACTAAATATTCCTAAGCGTGCACAGCGTAAGGATATTCCTATTCTAAGGTTTTCGCTTACTATACTTATCGTTTAAAATGTCAAAATTTCCCAAATTTATATATGTACTAAAATTGGAACCTATTGCCAAATTTATTTTACATTATTACAATAGAATCAACGCCTTTATTTCAATTGAATAAAAATTCACAATTTAAACCCTTTTTTTCTATTAAGCTTTTGTATATATAAACTTGAAGTGAAAAAGGGATTCTTGTTTATCTTATATGGAAATAGGTGGTGCAAATTACAAATAAGAAGATTCATACTTTACACACCATTTTCAAACCCTTATCTGAAAATCTAATTGATTCTGAATCGTAGAGTTGAAGAAGAAGACTAATAGAGTTTCACGAGCATTCCAAATAATTTATGAATAAAAGTGAATGGGCTAGCCTCTTATTTATAGTGGTTCGAAAGCTCCAGAACTGTAGGATTTAAGTCAGTTTAAAATAATAAAATCCAGACCGTTCGTGCCTAACAAAACCTTAGGCGCCCTCAATAAACCGGTCGACCGCTCCTATCTAGACGGTCGAACGGTCCCCTGAATATAGCATACATTTATTATTACCTTAATTCATTTATTTATTTCCTTTTCATTAATATTAATATTAATGCTTTCCTAAAATTAACTAATTTTGATGCTATTTAAATTAAAAATTAGAATTCGTTCAAATTATTTTAAATTTGAAAACTTCAAACTTCAATAACTTTTTCGTTTAAACTTCGATCACAAAACTTTATACATGAAATTTGATTAGAAAATCACCCCAAACATGATGGTATAATTTTGTAGCCGAATTCATATTAATTTTTAAGGTACATTACATTCTCCCCCTTAAAAGAGATTTCGTCCCCAAAATCCCTGAGGGATAGATAGTGTAACGCTCACTCTACAACAATGTTATACAATCAAGTTATCTGCACAAATATTTACTCAACTAATAATTCAATGTGATTATGTATGAAAATGCAATAGTTGAGCTCAGTCCTAGCCTGAATGCAAAATCATGACATATAGGCATGCATGCAAGCATCCTAAATATGCATAAGATTCTATTTGAGTGCAAAAATAACAGTAAATAGTGCGACAACCATTCCCTACCACCAAATCTAGCAACCGCGATGCAAACAAAAACCAAAATTTTGGAAGAGAAAGTTTACCAGAGAAAAGCTTAGGGTGAGATGCCTTCATCTTCTCCGGTTTCCCATGTGCACTCCGTTGGATTTTATCACATTGCACTCGGATCAGCCTAATTTTCTTGTTACAAAGCTTTCTAGTTCTGTGCCCCACAATACATGCGATAGCACGGGGTGTTATCTTCTTTGTCTCAACATTTGCTAACTGATCGGGCTCTACTATGGTGGCGATGTCGGGAAGGAATTTTTTCAAGTGCGAAACATGAAATATGTCATGGATTCCGCTGACTTATCTGAAAGCACTATACCTTTACTAAAATTGTGCAAGGCCCAACGAACCTCGATGCCAACTCCCCTGATGTGCCAAACCTCATAATCTTCCTAAGAAGGGAAACATTAGAAAACTCCATGTCTCTTACCGCAAACTCAATTCCTTACTTTGCTTGTCAACATAGGACTTCTGACTATCCTATGTGGCCTTCATTTATTGCCTAATCATCTCTATCTTTTTCAAGGTCTTGCGGATTAAATCTGGTCCAAGTAGAATTTTATCGGTGGTTTTCTACCAACAATTTGACGATTTGCATCTCCTAATATCCTCCAAAATCCATAATGCAAACCCTCAATAAATCTTCTAAAATCTTATGCACCCTTTTGGTCTGACCGTCCGTCTATGGGTGGTAAGCGATGCTAAGATTCAACATTGTCCCTAAAGTTGACTATAAACTTCTCCAAAATTCATCAGTGAACAAGGGGTCACTATTTCTAACAATTCTAACTGCAACTCTATGTAGTCGTATCACTTCTTTGATATAGATTTGTGCCAAAAATGCTACAGCCCTACTACTTCTTACAGGAATAAAGCGGATAATTTAGTGAGTTTATCTACAATAACTCAAATAGCCTCATTACATCATTGACTCCTAGGCAACCCATTTATGAATTCCATCGATATGTGCTCCCACTTCCAAGTTGGCACCTCTAATGGTAATAACAGTCCTCTAAGTTTCCATTGTTCTGCCTTTATCTTTTCGTATGTCAAACATCTAGAGACATACTTTGCTACCCTTTTCTTCATCCCGGCCAATTGAAAATCCACTTCATATCCCTATACAATTTATCCCCACCAGGGCTAGTGGTCAGAATGGTGACACTAAGCTACCACTTCCTCCAAGACTCCTCCACTATTGGAACACATAGACGTCCATCTCTCCTCAGCCATCCTCTTTTGCCTATTGCATATCTACCAACAGGGGGAAATGTTCTCCTCTACCTAGCCTACCTAAAATATCTACTATTATCACATCTTTCTACTGCTCTTGCCCAGTGTGGTCCATCAATGTTGGCCTAACTTCCATCGCTGCCAAATAACCTAGAGTGGATTCTACTGGTGGTTGGAAATTGAAATTCAAGAGGAACTCCAACTACCTCCACTCATGTATATCACCAAGAGTAGCATGCTTTCGGCTAAGGGAGTCGCCAACAACATTCCCTTTTCCGAGGGTGTACTGTATCTCAAAGTCATATGATGCTATAAACTCCATCCACCTCTACTACCTAAGATTCAAATTTTTTGGTAAAATAAGTATTTAACGGATTTGTGGTCGGTGAATAACTCAAACATTTCTCTCAAAAGATAGTGTCTCCACATCTTTAATGCATAGACGATAACTATTTACTACAAGTCATGAGTTAGGTACCTCTTCTCATGGTACTTTAACTACCTATTTACATAGACTATTACTTTGCCTTCTTGCATAAGAATAGCTCCTAATCCCATATCACATGCATCGGTGTAAATAGTGAGGGGCTTTGTCCCATCCGAAATGGTAAGTATTAGTGAACTAGTCAATAGCTCCTTCAACTTATCAAATGCTTTCGTGCATTTCTCATTCCATGCTAAAGCTAAATTTTTCTTAGTTATGTGATTAAGTGGGACTGCTATCTTTGCAAAGTCCTTCATGATGCAAACCCAAAAAAACTCCTACCTTTTATGGCATTCTTTAGAATCTTCCAGTCTTGAATAGCCTCCACCTTCATAAGATCAATAAACAATCCATTCTTGGAGATAGTATGATCGAGAAATCTCATCACCTTTTTTCTAAAAGTGGAATTTTGAGAATTTTGCTTTTAGTTGCCGCCTTCTTAAGATCCCTAGTATCTCCCGTAAGTGAATTTCATGCTCACCTTCACTTTTAGAGAATACTATAATATCGTCTGTTAGCACTGTAGTGGATCTATTTAGCTGCTTCCTAAAGACTCCACTCATCAAATCTACAAAGTACGCAGGGGCATTAGTCAGTCTAAAAGGCATTACTTCCCATTCATATAGTCCATCTAGAGAGTGGAAGCGATCTTCTACTTGCTATCCTTAGTGATCCTCAATTGGTGAAATCCAGTGGCTAAGTCCAACTGAGAAAATATTTTGGTGCAACAAGTTGGTCAACTAAGTCATGAACTTTAGGTAAGGGATACCTATTTTTCTTGGTCAACTTATTTAGCTCTCTACAGACAACACATACCCTTAAAGAGATGTTTGTCTTACTAGAAAAGACAACTAGTGCTCCTTATTCTAAAGTACTTCGATGAATGAAACCCTTCTGCAATAGCTCAAAAACCTGCTTGTCCAACTCTCGCCTTTCTTTAGGGGCCATATGCCTTAATGATAGTACGACAAGTCTAGTATCCTTCTCCAAATCAATCCTAAACTCAATCTCCCTTCAAGGTGAGAGATCAGAGACCTCTTCAAAAATGCCTGGAAAGCTGTAACACCTCGTAAATTGAATGATAATCAATTAAAAAGAAATTAATTAATGATTAGTAAAGTCAAAAATAGAATTTTCACAAATGTCGGAATTTGGCTTTGAAACATGCACCATTGCATTCATGGCAATTTTCTAATTAATTTCCACATATAAAGTTTTTCGATCGAAGTTCAAACAAAAAGTTATTAACGTTTGAATATTTCAATTTGGAAATAATTATATATGTAATTAATGATATAAATATAATTAACTAATGTTAATTACCATCAGTTAAAGTTAACTGATAGTTAACATTACTTAACTTGGAAGGATAATTAACGTTAAGGTGGGTCATTAAGAATAGAGAGAATAACGTATAAAAGGAAATTAATCAATGTAATGAAACAACAAAGGGTAATTAACCAAAATACATCGATCGGTCGACCATTTAATAGGGACCGATCGACCGCTAGTGATTGACCAGTGGGTGATGGCGGCTATGAATTGGACCTAGGCCGAATGGCTGGATTTAAAACAAAAGAATCTAATGACTAGCATTGATTCGAACCCCTATAAATATGGGTCTAACCCCTCACTTTTTTTCTCATATTTTCTTAAGTGAAGCTCTTTTTATTTTCTATTCTCCATAATTTCTTAAACCAAAATAAATTTATAGTTTATATATGTATATAAAAGAGGAGAATAGCAGAGGATAATAGAGAAGAAGAATAGGGTCGACTCTAATCACCAAGCCAAGTAAATTATAAATCTAGATCTGAATCTAAATTAAAGCCAAATCTTCTCTTAGATCTAGATTTCTATTAGATATATGTATGCATGAGGAATATGTATTCTGATAGGGAAAAAGGGGAGTTAAACTATAGAAACAAGGATTAGATCTGGAGATTTAGAAAGCTAAAAAGGTAAGTGAGAAATTATAATTTTTATACAATATTAGATTCATTTCGTTGTAAATCCATTCCTTGTATGCCTAAATATAATTATTTTAGAGTTGTAGGCTTAATTATATGCATGTAATGAAATTTAAACCCATGACTACATATTCCGTGAACTGTTAACTTAAATCTGGAAAGTAAGGTTGTAAGTTGTAGTCCCTAAATTAACAAGGTCTTCTAGATATTCCAGATTTGAGAATTTGAATGGCATATGTTAGTTACTATGAAATAGAAGTTATTATAATTTGAATTGGGATTTAAGTAGCATTTTAATTCATTGGGATGAAGTGTGTTGCAATGTAAATTTCTATAAATTATCCAGTTTTATAATTAAGAATAAAAGTGTATCGTTTGAAATAACAAAGAATATGCCTAAAAGGAATAGATGTATAAAATATGGATGTTTACCTTATTTTTTTACTATCTATTTAAATAATAAAAACAAAAGGATAATTTCTTGTAATTCCAAACGTAACACAAATCCCTTTTTGGGTAAGTTATATAAGTTTATAGGGGTAACAATTCCGTTTGAGAAAGATGTAATTCACGCATTAAAATGCAGAAGTCCCTAGATATAGACTAAATAACTGTATGTATGGACAATAATGACAGTCCAAATTTAAAACTAATATATATAATAAAAGACAAGTTACAAATTAAGTAAAAGTGAAGAAATGTATGTAAAGTAATAAAATAAGTAGGTAAGAAAGCAGTAACCAATGTAAGATAGTAAGAATTAAAAAGGAACAGTAAAATAGATCAAATAAAATAAAATGGAAGTAAACAGTAAAGATAACTAAATCTTTTAAGTTAAACATAAGTGGTAAATGATATTATATTGACACTAAAGAAATAAGGAGTCAATTATGTAAGAATTACTAAATATTAACAGTTGAAAATTAGAGGCGTGATGAATAAATAAGTAGGAATATATATCATAGCCTCAAGTATGTGTTTATGACGAGTGTGAATCGTTGAATCTAGATAATAACTTTGTTTAATTAAAAATGACTTAGTCATTAAAATTTGTTGGAATGCGAGGTCAGTAGTGTTACACAACAAAAGTTTGCCTACCGCAAGGGGCTACCAGCAGTTGTGTAAACATTATATTGATGTGGGTCATATCCAAATGCAGAACCCATGGAATTACATGCTCACTTATTGTGAAGGGAATACCAAGTAGGATGGTTTGTCTTGGTCAAAGTGTCAAAGGACAAGTAGAGTCTGCTTCAACCTTTTAGGGGGTATTACGTAATAAGTGGGAATTTCCTAGATTGCATTAGGCAATCTAAATGGGACATGAGCAAGGCTTGGCGTTATGATAGTGAGATTGATACCATATATGGGTGTATAAGCTATTTTATAGGTTGAAAACGTCATTGGTCCTGACCGACCAGCGAAAAGACGATGGTTATGCCTAAACGGACTATACCTCTTACTAGTGTAGACCATGTTTGGGTCATGCACCACCGTAGTTATTTGTTAGCTTGTTTGTTAGGGGCAAGGCTAGATTACCCTTCATGGAGGTCTTTCAAAAATGAAGAGAATACAACTAAATTATTATGACGTTGTAACTAGGCATGGCTATAGTTCCTTGGTATGCACGACGATGAGGATGTGATACTATATTGTTAATGGATCTCGACGAAGTGCTGTATTATGGATACTAGCAGGGAAAAGTATCTTGATCCTAAGGATGACAATGGTACTTATATATACATGTATGTAGTTATTGTCTAGCTAGGATAGATGGGGATATCGTATGCATATGTAGAGTCAAGACGACTAAGTAAACTAAAAGACATAACATATAATGCAAGGCAATCGACATAAACTAATGTTATGTATAAAGTGTGTAATTTATCAGTCACTGGAATGTTGTTTTGACACCCTCCTTATTACAACCCACAACATAGCTTTAACGGGATAGGTATTGATGCATGGCAAGAATGTGGAAGGCTAGATTTCCTTATACATGCTCGACATTGACAAGGACACCAGATACCAGAAGTATAAACCTTAGTCAGTAGCTATATATTTATTATACTTCACTATTTTGCTGTGAGTTTATATTTGTAGTACTCTGATATGCATTTGTTTATTTGCAGGATACCGAAACCAAGGATCCATACTTTAGTGAACTTCGGTTTTTGATTTAGCAAAATTTCAGGCCCATTAAGGGTTGTTACACTTGGTATCAGAGACTAGGTTAGTCGATCTTAAGAATTAGGGTACGTTGAGTGAACGTATTTGTATTTTACTTATAATTATACATTATATGCCAAACTTTACAAATTCTAACTATAGAAGTAGTTGCAACCAAATTCTACAAAGATGGACAATGTGATTATGAGTTGAAATAATAGATGAAATTAAAGATATACACCTATCTCTATTACCTCATGGGAAGTAGGTCAAATTGGAAGGCATTGACTTAAGAAGAGCATGAATGCGAGATATGGAAGTGTCCCTGAAGCTCGATAGTACTTGACTCACTTGTAGAGAACTTATTGCTCTATGGTTGCAAATCCCCGTATGATTACCGATTGATGATGTACGGTAGGTCCAGATATGTAAGAAAATAAGAATCTATATGTTGTAGATATTCAGAAGTAAGAATTATATAAGCTCCTGAAGCAAGATGTGTGGTAATCATTCCAAGATGATAGCTGCATTTTTAATATATTCTGAAGGAAGAAAAGTCCAAAAGAAGGGACAATAAAAATCCACTTTGAGTTCGACCCCATGAAAGAATTTAATATAAAAGTTGAGAAAAATAATATATTTGAAATAATTTTCAAAGGAATTATTTGAAGGCAGAAAAAACCTTATTTTTGAAAAGTAAGTAGATATTAATTTTTAGAAAATAAAATATCTACATTTTATTTCAATAAAAAATTCTAGTATAAATTAAAGTTAGTTAACAAAAATTTCGGTAAATGGATTTTTGTCGCAAGTTATTTATTTTGGAAAAATTAATAGAGCATATATAGCTCATTGATTTTTCTAAAATGAAAAAAATTGAAGTTGTAAAATTATTTTAGGTAGGGATAATAGGAAGTGGTACAATTTAAAATATGGTAAATATAATGGGAAAGAAGATTAAACCCAAAAAGAAAGCGGAAGGCGGATGCACCGATATTGGTAGATAGGAATTTGGGTTGGTAGGAATTTCTCAATGCAGTTAGAAAGAAGATAAAGAAGATTGAGGCGGAACGAAACAACGTTAGTTGTTATTAATTAAAATTCGACCTGGCCCGATAAGGGTCTAAGTTCAACCTGGCCCAAATTCAGCAAGAGTGGTCCACCCTTTAGGCTCGACCCGTTGACCGGTAGTAGTCGACTACCCCAAGTTATAGCAGTTAACTGGTTGTGGGTTCTGTTGTGTGACCCAAACCTTGAACGTGAGATATGCTCAAGTCCAGATTCAAGCCGCCTTCGTTTTCATGAAACCCTCCACTTTCACAATCGTGATAGCTCCTCCTCTCTCCTCCTCAAAATCAATTGTTAATCACCATAGCACCCTGGGTCGATGACGTCCATCTCTAGCAGCACCCTAAGCAAACACAGCAGCACCTCCACAGCCAAAAAACCAATTGATTTCTAAGCCATAGATCCATATCCAAACCTACACCAAATCCAAATCATGGCCCCTCCACGAAGCAACCTCTCTGCTCGACACCCAGATTTGACCCCGCAAGAGATAACATGGCTTCAGAATGATGAGGTGGGGATTCAAGTATATGAAGAAACGATGAGTTTTTCATTTCTTTAAGGGCATTCGGTGAAGTTCGAAGACTTCGCCGCCTATGATTCGGAGGGTCTATTTAAGGCAATAGGATTACTAGCGATCCTTAGCCACGACACATTCAACCTAGAGTGTTACCCGAGATGCATGTGTTTATTTGACGCTTGGAGTATTTATTCATCGAAGAAGTGAGCGGCTTCACATCTAAAATTAAAGGAGTAGAGATTCAACCGATGAGAAGTTCGGTGGGATTCTGCACATCTCCACAACAGGAGAGGACTTGGAGGATATCAAGGCCTCCGAGTCAGTCACTCTTCAGCGGATCTTTCACTAGGGGATCGGCATCTGGCAGACGAAGAACTTACGGGACTAAGCTTGTCTAGTCGTCTGCATTGTTAAGCACGACATCGTCCCTAAGATAAGGACCTACGGCTAGATCTACCCTTTGTCCAGAAGGCCACGTATGCCGTCATAAGTGGTATTCAAGTGAACTGGGCCAAAGCCAACATACCATTATGTGAACCTAGGAGCAGGGATGTAGAGGAACTATCTCCCATACTATCATATTTTCACCCCGTCTTTCGATAGTTTAAAGTAAGCTTCCAAGGGGAACTGATATATAAGAGAATGCCTATGCCATTGGATAGGTCCTCCCTTAGGAGGATGAGGATAGAGGAGGTTCCTGTGGATATTGGAGCTCGACGGTAGGAGGCGGGACATGCACATATGGATTGGGCTTCTTGGCCGTATCAACAGGCCGTAGGGCAGCAGAAGTAGGCCCTTGAGTACGGAGCAACCTGAGATTCCTAGATCTGGATTGAGGCCGTGCTACAAGGGATTAGGCCGCAGCTATTGGAGATACGAGAGGAGCAGCGACACCAGGGTCATGAGCTTGGGTGCATAGCCTCCATGGTCGTCTCATTCAGTCGGAGCTATAGTTCAAGCTCTCGCGAAAGACCATCTCCCACCCTTTAGGTGGTGGTATTTCTAGTATTAGTACTAGAAGTTATTTCCTTCCAGCGGTTGTTTTTTTAAGGTTTGGATTATAAGCATTAGTTGTTTCTGTTTTATAAAACACGAACAATGTTAAGAGAAATGTTCATTTTCATTTGTTTTCTGTGGACTGTAGTATTACTTGGAAAATAGTAAAATAAGGAAATCTCGCAACAAAATAATTAACTAATGCAAAAGAAAAATAGGAAAAGGCTGGAAGTTTATAAAATAAATTAGAAAACTTATTTAATTAGCTACTAAAAGGAAAAAATATAGTTAAGTTCCAAAAAGATTTAAATTTTTAGGAGATAAATTTTGGCGAGCGAAGGACATGGAAAGGTTTTTGCGAAACCATGGGTCACCATTCCTACGTATTAAAAGCTGAAATTTATAAATGAACTTATGTGATAGTTGTTATTTTAAAATAAAAAAAGTTTTTGAAATTGAAAATTTACCGTGTAATAGGATAGAGTCCATTATAGATGTTAAACTGCTGACAAAATCCCGACCGCGTAGCATGTGGCATAATTTGTCTTGAAAAGAAAAAATATACATTTGGAAATTTTTACTCAAAATTCTTTGATTTTTAAATTAAATTTTATGGAACGTTTTGAAAAACAAAATTTTTGAATTTTTTCCAAATATTTCAAAATTTAATTTGAAATGATTTTGAATGGAAAAAGAAGAGAATTTTAGGTTTTTGAAATGCCATGTGCTAAGCATAGGCAAATAGTCGGCGGGTTAGCAAGTGTGAATTTTACTATACAACAAAAGTGACGGTAAAATAAAATATAGTTAATGGTAAGGGAAAAACTGTTATAACTATAGATATTTTTTTATACCATATCGGCAGATGAACAAAATTGGTTTGAAAATAATTCCATTTTAAAAAATTTATAGATCTAAAATAATTTTTTTGCTTATGCAGACTATACTTGGAAAAGTTGTAAAAAGAATCTGGGCATAAGAGAAGGTTCAAAGGTACAATAGAAAATAGGGTATACAAGAAAAGGATAGAAATATGAAATTCTCCATCTAAACTATTTTCCGGCATGATGAATATAGGTTTAACAAATTGAATTTTTCAAAAGTTTTGGATGTTAGCAATGGTGTGCTAGAATTTTGGACGGTAAGGATTGGATGCAAAATTTGTTGAACTATATTTCTATTCATAGAAGTGTGGGAAAATTTGAATGCAAAAACAAAAATTTTGATTTTCAATTTTTTCATACATATAGAACTACCAGTATATGTAACACCCTAGAAATTTAGCGGAAAATTTAATAAGAAAATTAAATTTAAATAAAATAAGGGCTAAAATGAAATTTTCACAAACGTTTGAATTTGGCTACGAAACTTGCACCATTGCATTTGAAGCAATTATATGGACTATTATCATATATAATACTTTGAAATCGGATTTACTATAGAGAAGTTACAGACGTTTGAAAATTTAAAAATAAAATAAATAAAAAATAGGAAGTTGCCTAATTTAACATTGTCACCGGTCGACACCCTAGGGTGTGCCGATCAACCTGAAGAAGTCGACCGGTCTACCTAGGAATCGATCATTGACATGTATTTTCATACTTGGAGCATGTAATGGGACGAAGACGATCGAATGAAAGATTTTTCTTTGTTGCCAAGTTACTAATGTGCGTCCAGGATGAAACTAAAGATTTCATAGGGACAACCAATGCTCCAAATCGATCCATAACCCCTATAAATTAACACCTAAGCTAACTCTAATTTCATTAGAAAATTCACCGCATACCGAAACTCTGCTAAAAGTTCTTCTCTCCACTTACAAAATTCTTTCGAAAACAAATTAAAAACAAAACAAAGGGAATACTAGTAATCGAATCAAGGAGGAGGCAAGCTAACGGCTGTCGATTCTTCGATGAAGTTTAGAGTTAGAGCTTGGATCCGAGGTGACTGGGAACAAGTTTAATAATTTGATTATTTACTGTTAATTCTAATATATTTTATCTAAACTAGGATGTTAACAATTAAACTATAAACTCTAATTGTTAAATCTTAAATTGAATTAGAAATTGAAATTGGTATAAATTAACTAATCTCATTTTAATACTTCTATATTGAATTGAAACCCTAAAAATTGGTTAACCATGAATTAAGCAAGTATAATTAATTTGGTATAATTTATGAATTTGAAACTAATAAAAAGTAGGGAAAAATTGCAAAGACTGGTCACTGTAAACAAATGCTTAGGGTTCACTCAGTAAGTCAACATTGATGAAATTAGTAAACAATTAAAATCGAACAATTAAAATAAGAAAATCATAATGTTTACACTATGATTGGTCGGCCGTTCACCCTGAGTGGTCGATCGCAAGCGGTTGACCGACAGGTGAAGCGGTCGACCAATTAAAGGCTGAAATACATAATTTGAACCTTTTCCTTAGGCCCAGGTTAAAACATAAACTATTAATTGTATGTATAAGTATATTTTATATATATTTGTGGATGTTAGGGATAGTAGGGAAGCTAGTTCCCTATGAGATGATACTAGGACGTTGCGGGGTTGGGTAAATGTACTTGATCCAATGGGGGAGATTTTATCGCAAATGGCACTCATAAAAGGTTCTACATTGGATGCTCAACACTGGCTGATGCCAGATGAAGTGTATGGACCTGGCACAACGGGACTCCTTGGTATTCACGATTCTAATGCGGCATGATACTGTGTTGTTGATGTATCCCAACGCATGTGACAAGGCGCATATAATACAATCGAGTGGTGGACACCAATGCGGACAATGAGACACACAGGCGAGTTCGGAGCCCCCTCGATGCATAGTTGGGTTACGTGTAGTTGTAGTTATGAGAAATTTATTCCCATGAAGCTCTAGTAGTGGTGTTTTCATATTGAGTAGCTCTAGGTGTAGTGTTTCCATATCAAGTAGCTCTAGAAGCGGTGTTTCCTTATCGATTTGCTATAGGAGCAATGGCCGATCGTTAGTTATTGAGGTTCAATCCGTAGTTCGATTCGTATAGCCTACACCAGTTGTAGTGTAGGTGTGTATTGGATAAAGACCCATAAGTAAAGGACCCTAGGAATGCACGAATACTGGTAGGACCCCCTAGCACACATAGAGTAGAATTAAAGTCAACCGCACATGATCATAATATATCATACATGTACCCATTCACCAAACTATTGTCTAACCCACCCTTTTTCCTTTCTTTCCCGACCACAGGAGGACAGGGCAGCAAGTGATTTGGCGCGATTTCAGTAGGTGGAGCGATGAGCTCATCACATGAGTTGCCTATCCTTTATTTACCCTCCATGTAACTGTCAATCAATCAGTACTTAGCGGTTCTTTTATCAAACTATAAGTGGTATTTCTATGTACTTTGTATTTGATTACATACTGTTTTTTTAGACCGTGTCTTGAGATATTTTCTAAGATGGTTATTTTCTATACTTATAATGTGTTCCATTCCACTGTGAGTGTTGAAAGTGTGGTATATCTTAGATCATATATGTTTATTCTTTTTCTCTGTAATGTTGTTAAAAAAACCCAGTAACACGTATTTCTTGGCACTAACATGAGGCCGAAAATCACCCTAGAATTTAGATTAGTGTGTCAAGGGGTACTGGTTGTCACATTTGGTATTAGAGCCTATGTTTAAAGTTTCTTAGGGATTACGAGCGTATTGAGAGAACGTACTTGAAAAGTTTTCGAAAAAGAAATGGTTTTTCAAAATGTTTTTCCAAAATGTTTTCAAAATAGTTTTTCAAAGTGTGTGTATGTCTATATATATATGTATAGATAAAGTTTCCAAAAAAATTTATATATCGTAATCTTACTCTCTTATTCGTGACTATGTTATCTCTTATTTGTGCCTATGCTACATGTGGAAAGTTACTAATAAAATTCCTAAAATCACAGTTTGAAGATGAACGATCCCGCAAGTTCAGGCTTAGGCGACACAGCCGAGGTTTCGGGCATGAACATTTAGGTTTGGTTTCGCTGGTATCTTAAGGTAAGGGGACAAGCCAAGCTTAATCCCACTAGAGGACCCACGGAGAGAGCGAGATGTGTGGTTCCCACCCACCCACCTACAGTTTATTTTGCAAAGCAATGGAAGGATTTCACTAGTAGATGTGCATGTAAAAGTGTATATTTATACTCCCATATTTAATCTTCTTTTATTAAAATAAATGAGCATATTAGGGTATTTTACATGTTTAAACCAAAATCTAATTTTTTTTCAAAACATCATTAATTCATCTTCATTCAGGGGAAAATAGTAATTTTGTGTATGAATTAATTTTTAGAAAATTTATTTGCACATTTTTATTTTTATTTGTAGGAAATTGGGTGCAAATTGGATGGAGCTTCATGGATATATGCATGCACAAATATTCAAAGCTTAAGAATTAAGGGAATAAAAGAATTCATGCAAATGGAGGAGCACACATGCCCAATAATTAATGGACCATAATTAAAAGCACATGCACATGTTAATGGAGATCTAAAGGCAAAAGCACATGTTAGTGGGGATTAATTAATTCCCTAATGATTACTTGGAGGTTACACAATCTCAAGGTTATTTTTGGTAGTTTCCTAAGAATGGAATTAGGGTTTTAGGCATGTATAAATACCTCTTATGTTTCATGTAATGATCTCTTCTCTTGGATGCAAAATTGTAGCACAAAATCAATGTTAAATAAAATATCTCTTTAATGGCATCTTAGCCTTATTCTTTATTTTCATGCACTTTCATTTCATGCTTTCTTTTATTGTTATTTTATTTCATGCTTTTTTATTTAGTTTATGCTTCTTTATTTCATGTTAGTAGTTAGTTTTAATTTATGCAATTAGTTTAGTTTCATTTCATGCAAGTAGTTGACTCTCTTTTCTTTGATTAGCTCTCATTTTTCTTGCTTTTTATGTTTAAATCATTTAATGTTGACATGAATTCAATTATAAAAAGCTATACCCCTTCAATTTAGGGGTAATGAAGCTCTCATGAATCGTACTAAATCAATATAAAATGGTTGCATTTGTAATATCTTTTTTTGTGCTTAATGGAAATTAAGAATGATGGTAGTTTATGTTTCTTTTTTTAGTGAATTCGATTGTCTATGTTGACATCTCAAATAGGTTATGCTTAATCCAATATAAACATAAACTATTTGATCATTTGCCTAAGCGATTTTGATAATGAAAATCAAACTAGAATCAAAATTTGATTATCTATGTTACTAGTTCATAGTAAATAGATCATGTTTAAAACAGATTTTATTTTTAATTTCATGATCATTTTCATGAGAATTTAGAAGTGGGTTTGAATAGTGTGTTAGAGTTTGATGTTTAAGTTGTGCTAATTAATAGCACAAATAAGCCATGCTTATAATAAACACATAATTCATTTCTACTTAAAATATAAATGAGAGGCTATGGATACATTTTGTGTTTAATTTATATGAATGATTGAAAGTGAATTTACCTCTAAATTGTTCCTTAATCTCATAGTTTTATTCACTTTTGCTCTAGTTTGTTTTCTACAATTTTCTTAGTTTAAAACAATTTCAAAACCTTGGGCTAATTTGATTGAGTAATATTAGAATTTTTGCATTTTTCGTGAATCGACTCGTACTCGCAATACATACTACGATTGTACACCATGCGCTTACGGTTTTATAACAATTAAGTTTGGCGGTTTTCTAATCGATAGAATTTTCCATCGTTCAACAAGTTTTTGGTGTCGTTGGCGGGGAAAGCAATTGTTATATTTTAATTTTAGTCTTCGAATTAATTTTTTTTCTTTAGTTTGTGTTAGTCGTCATTAAAAAAAATCAAAATTGTGTTGTGTTGTTATATTTTGTGTTTAGCTCATTTGTTTTTTCACTTTTGCGTTGTTTTTGTTTACTGGTGCATTTGTTTTTGTTGTCACATTTTGCATTTGTTGACATCTTTTGTTTTTGTTTTGTATTACTATTGATTAAAAAAAATTGTTATTTTTTTTCTTCTCTTCTCTTCCTTCTTCTTTAAAAAAGAATAATAATGCATTTGCATTTGCATTTGCAAGCTTCTCTATTTTTGTTACATTTCAGTTATTCACTGTTTGTGCATTTCATCTAAAACAGTGTGCATTCCAAATCACATTCCTTGTCCCTTGTGTTACTTGTGCATTTTGTCTTCATATAATAAAATTGCATTGCATAATTTTTTTTACAGTTCATTTGCTGAAAATCTCATTTCCTATCAAACTCTGTTTGACATTTTATAGGCAGTTCTTTGTTTACGTTTTGTATCACATTTTGTTTCAAATTTCTAAACACTGCACCCAGCAACCTGATCACCACCAGAAGCCTGCTCATCTTTTCGACAACAAACACCCATCAACTCGTCATAGCAACTACAAATTCTTACTGATCCTCACTGCCTGAAACCCCAACCTCCTCTGCTTACTCTGCCTTCATAGCATACAAAACCCATCCACCACAACTTAAACATCAACAACCTAACTACCAAGATCCTACATCCAAACTGCCTCTACACCAAACCAATTCATACACCTCAATCTGATATAGCAACCTTTTCTTCAACCCACAGCACTCCCGCTACTCCTCCTACGTGAACCGCACCTGACTAACTCACAAGTAGACCAACATAGCAACCTCGATAATCTCAGCACTTCACTCCCTGTCGTAATCTCCTACAACCTTCTCAAACCTGCAAATCTACCACTGCTCCAACCGCACTTCATTGGTCCACAACCATGCTACACTTCATCACTCTGCCATCACTGCAAAACTAGTGCAACTTCACCCTTCCATCAAATGTCCATCACCAACAATTCACCACATTTCCACCAACATCTACTCCTTCCTATCAACCATCCATACAACTGTACACATAAACCAAAACCGCACACTCACTTATCCTAAATCCAGTCAATGCTCCATCAAGCAAACCATTACAATTCACCCTGCAACTACCTCAACCAGCAATCGACTATAACCCAAAATCTACAACTTCACCATATCCACAACTTCACCTCACTACAGCAACTCCTCCTTAAACTTACCGTTGCCTCACCAACTCACCCTTTAACCCGAACTTGGAACACCCGACTTCAAACTTCGACCTCACTGAGAATCAACCCCATTTCTTACCTCTTGAAACCCTCAACCAACCAACCGCAATTACCAACCACCTCTAGCACCACTTCCTCCTCCATCTCACTGTCCCTAATCTCACTGCAACAATCTAATACAAATAACCATCCTCTATCAACTAGAAACAACCCACATCAAATCTGCTCGACCTCCCTGAACCTCATCCCGCAACCGCTGCCTGCCTTCAACCTCAGCAACCATAACTCGTACCCAAATACCCAAATCCATTTCACAATCGGCAAATCACTACTACCTCTTCGTCAGCATTGACCACTCAAGCATTAGCAACTGCGACCTCCAACTACTCCTCAAATCGACTAACCTCAACCGAACATCACCATCCATCGTCTGAAGGAAACCCGCGACCAACATCAACCTCACCCAAATCGCCCGAACCATCTCCGATACAGAAACCCTGTCGTTTGGAATATCAATTTTGATTTTGAATTTGGAATTTGATCTTGGAATCTTGATTTGGAATTCTGTGTTTGATTTTTTGAGATAATTTTCTGTTTTTGGTTTGCAGTAATTGAAATGTTTTGTTTGGTAAACTGTTTTGGGCCTACATTGTGTGTTTAATTATTATTATTTTATTTGGACTTTTTACCTTAGTGAGTTTGGTTTTTTTATTTTGGGCCGACGCTTTCTTTGGCTTTGGTAAAAAAATTAAAAACAAATTAAACAATAAAAAATTAGAACTTCTTTCCATTTTACACTTTACAAAAAAAAATTAAATTTTGTTTGCCTTTGGTTCGGTTGTGTTTTGTTTTGTTTGGCTTTTGTTATCTTCTATTTTAGTTATAAAAAATTTTGTTTTCTTTCCACTTGTTTTAAAAATAAAATAGTTTGCCTTTGAAAAAAAACAAAAACAGAAAATATAACTCTTGTTCAGCACTTTTTCAGGCTACAAAAGCAGACAAGGAAAAGAATTGCTTGCCAAAAAAAATTTGCTACTTTTAAATAAATTGCTAATAATTTTGTATGCTCTAGTATCATGTTCTTGACTCTTATTTTTATTTTTTTATGCATTGTTGGTTGCTTGCATCTTATAAAAAAACAAAAACAAATTAAATTTCATTCGTGGTTGCATTGTTAACTCATGTTTAATTTCTGTTTTGCATTCATTTCATCTTATTTTCTTTTCTAAGGGCAACACCCAACTTTACATAAGGTTGGGGATTTCATCACACCTTCCTTGGCCCACAAATTGCATATTATCTTAGAATTTGGCTAACGCTAACGGTTAGATGTTGGACTTAAGGGAGTCAGGAGCTCATCTAGGGAAAAATGGTATCTTGACAAGTTGATTTCTTTTAACAATTTATTTCTTGGTGTCTAGGCTACGGCAGAGCAATAATCATTTATAAATATTACGGTGATTTATAAATATTATAGTGATTGTTTCTCTAAAGGCACTTAAACCTTCGACTGCATTACTACTGTGATTCGTGGTGCACCAATAACTCCTGTCCGTTACCTGGTAAGAAATATTTTGTTGAATTAAGTCAATGTGTGAGTATACAGTTTTGGATTAGGAGCTACTAAGGACAGAAAATTTGTAGTTAAGTCATTGCATTCATTTACTTGCATTAGTTCATGCATATATAAAAAAACAAAATCCAAAAAATCCAAAAGTAAAAAAAAATATTCACGTTTTCCTTAACTTAGTTTTTAACAAAAATCCAAAAAATCTCTTCAAAAACAAAAACAAAAACTAAAAAAACAATTTAAAAAAGGAAAAAAAATTTAAAGTCCAAAAAAAACAAAACAAAAATAAATCTTCCTTTTGAAAATAATATCTTTTTAGTAAATATTTTTCTTTTAAAAAAACAAAAGAAAAGAATTTTTCACTTCATTTCATTCTCTAAACCTTGTCTCATTCTCTTAACCTTGATTTTCTCATCTTTCTCTCCTTGATCTTTTCACTTGTGCATGAGTACTTGGACTCGTGACACAACAATGAGTCATTTAACCCGAACGAACGAACCTCCAGCTATGGCTAATTAAAACCCTCCTCAAACTCTTATAGACGAATCTTTCCTGACAGAGTTTCTATTCCTTCTCGTATCTCATTACCCGCCCCAATGGGTAATCACTTTGAAATTCACTCAAATCAGATTGCCATACTCCCGGAATTTGGAAAATTTGAACATGATGACCCATGCATCGTCTTAAGGAAATTAGAATAACTCTGTGCAACCATTAAACTCCAATAATTATTTGATAATGGAATCAAACTTAGGTTAATTCCATTTGCCCTTACCGATTATGCTGAAAAATGGTTGTACAGCTTACCTTCGAACTCGATCGAAACTTGGGATGAATTCGTTAAAGATTTCTTAAAAGAATTCTACCCCTTGGAAAAAACAACCAAAATACGAAACGAAATTTTGAATTTTCATCAATTCAGGGTGAACCCCTAGGAAAATACTTTGAAAGATTTAAGGAGCTTTTGATAAAATATCCACACCATAATTTTGAAAAATACCTCTTTGCTAAATCTTGTATGATGGACTTGAAAATAGTTCACGAACCATGCTTGAATCGATGTTCCAAGGCAATTTTCTTGCCTAACATCACGACGATGCTTGTCAATTCCTTGAGAACTTGACCAAAAAGTCATCCCAATGGGAATGTTCTAACGATACCATTTATTCATAATCGAGCGCACACTCAATAGGATCATCGTTGGATTTGGAAGCTAATATCGATGCAATGATCAATAAATTCGACAACATTTTCTCATCCAATCAAATAAACCAAGCTTCACAACCATTGTGTTATAATTGTAATGATCCAAATCACATTGTCGATCACTGTCCTTATTTGTTAGAACAACTCAATGCTTTTGACAAAGTTAAGAATGAACCGTTTTCTCCAACGTACAATCCTAGTTGGAGAAATCATCCTAACTTTGCATGGAACCAAAATAGCTATAACCCAAATTTGGTTCGACCCAATTTTCAAGCATTTCCAAACAATGCTTCGAATCTTCCCTTACAGCCTAACCACTTTCAACAAAATCTTTCGCCTTCATCTCAAAATCAACCACAAAAATCTTTCGCTCCCTAAGATGATAAACGAACGACCTCACTTGAGAAAAGTCTGGAAACTTTGGTTAAAGCGACCACCCGAAACCTCCAATAAAATAGCAATTTGAAAATTTTGTTAACCTCGTACATGCAAAATACGAGTCAATCAATTGCTAAACTCGAAATGCAAATGAGTGAATTAGCCACTTTTGTGAATGAATGTGAACGAGGAACGTTCCCAAGTTAGCCAGTTCCGAACTGTAGAAATCAAAACACGATGCTCATGTCGTTCAAGATAGCGATGTGAACCAAATGAATGCTATCATAACTTTGCGTTCCGGTAAACTAATCGATAACCAAGTTTTCAATCCAAATGATTTACTGAAATCTCCTTTTGACACTTCGAAAACGACAAGCGATTCTAAACATAACATCGAGTCAAATTCCATTCCAAATTCTTCTTCTACTCAAGTAGACCGACCTACTGAGTATCGAATTCCATTTCCACATCGACTTTGACCTGATTTAAACATTTCGATCGAATGGAAAAGATGTTGGAAATTTTCAAGCTAGTCAAAGTAGTGAGCATCCCTTTCCTTGATATCGTTCAACAAGTCCCAACTTACACTAAGTTTCTAAAGGACTTGTGTACTCAAAAACGTCACGCTCATGTACCTAAGAAAGTTTTCTTAGCTACCGATCTTAGCGAAGTCTTGTCTCAATCAATTCCCGTAAAATACAAAGATCCTGGATGTCCTACGATCTCATGCATGATCGGAGACAAGACGATTAATAAGTGTTTATTAGACTTGGGTGCGAGTGTTAATTTGATTCCTTATTCAGTTTAACAGCAACTTGGCTTGGGTGAACTAAAACCGATGAAAGTAACTCTTTAATTTGCCGATTGTTCGATAAAGAAACCCGTGGGAGAAATCAAGGACGTACTCATCAAAATTAGTAAATTCATTTCCCCGTCGATTTCATCGTCCTTGAGACACAACCAGTGAACAATCAGATGGGTCAAATTCCATTGATTTTAGGATGACTTCGAATGCCCTAATCAATTGTTGAAGTGGTTCGGTGAAAATTTCTTTTTGTAACATGACTTTGGATCTTAACATCTTCAATCTCGAAAATCAATCGAACGGACTACTTGACCAAACATTGGAAGATAGCTCCATTCAAGAAAATTTTGACAATGGAATAGTTGACCTTAACAACGAATACGAGACTGAATAAGAACAACGGTTTCAAGATGAGCCTGACCAGATTGAAAATGCCCTTCCGTTTGAAACCCTTATGGTTGAGTAAGAACTTCAATCAAATTCTTTGATTGAGCAACCTCCTAGGGTGGAACTCAAACCTCTTCCCAATCACCTTATGTACGCATACTTAAGTGACAAAAAAACATTTCCTGTCATAATCTCTTTAAATATTTCTCTTGATCAAGAGGCCTCCCTTCTTTCAATTCTACCAAAAAACAAAGAGGCAGTAGGATGGTTAATTACCGATATTATGGGAATTAGTCCAACTCTTATTCAACGTCACATCACTTAGTTGACGAAGCCAAGCCTGTTCATGATGCGCAACGAAGGCTTAACCAAAAATGAAAGATGTAGTTTGAGACGAAATTATTAGGCTTCTTGATAATGGAATCATATATCTCATCTTTGATAGTTTGTGGGTTAGTCCAATCCATGTCGTGCCAAAAAAGTCCGGATTTACCGTTATCACGAACGATGCTAACAAACTCATTCCAACTCGTACTCAAATGGGGTGGCGTATTTGCATTAATTATCGAAAATTAAATGCTGCAACACATAAAGATCACTTTCCTCTTCCTTCCATTGACCAAATGCTCGAACATTTAGCTGGCCTCTATGGATTCTTAATGGTTATTCTAGTTATAACCAAATTTCGATCGCTCCCGAAGATCAAGAGAAAACGACTTTCACATGTCCCTTTGGCACCTTTGCTATCGACATATGCCATTTGGCCTTTGCAACGCTCCTGCTACTTTCCAAAGATGCATGGTCATCATCTTTTCTTACATAATCGAATGCTTTTTAGAAGTACTTATGGACGATTTTTCCAACTTTGGAAATTATTTTTTGAGTGCTTACACCATCTCGAGATGGTTCTAAATCGGTGCAAGGACAAACACTTAACGTTAAACTGGGAAAAGTGCCAATTTATGGGCAAACTTGGCATTGTCCTTGGGCATGTCATTTCAAACAAAGGCATTGAGGTAGATAAAGTAAAAGTTGACGTAATTGCAAATCAACCCATTCCCAAATCTGTCAAGGACATTCGTTCATTTCTAGGACACGTTGGCTTTTATCGACGCTTTGAGATGGACTTTAGTAAATTGCTCGACCTCTAACGACTCTTCTTGAAAAAGACATCCCATTTAACTTTAATTTCGACTGTGTTTCTGCTTTCGAATGTCTCAAAAATGAACTCATTTCTGCTCCCATCATTTATTCACCCAATTAGGATCTTCCTTTCGAAATAATGTGTGACGCTTCTAACTTTGCAGTTGGTGCTGTCTTAGGACAATGCATCAAAAAAATTCTTCATGTCATCTACTATGCTAGTATGACTCTAAACGATGCTCAACTCAATTACACAACCTCCGAAAAAGAGCTTTTAGCGGTGGTCTTTACGCTCGAAAAGTTCTGACCTTATTTGATTGGCTCACACATTACGGAGCACACTGACCACTCCACTCTTAGGTACCTTTTTGCTAAAAAGGATGCTAAGGGTCGTTTGATTCGTTGGATCCTTTTACTCCAAGAATTTTACCTTACGATCAAAGACAAAAAAGGATCCGACAATGCCATTTCTGATCATCTGTCTCTTCTATCAAACGCACCATCTTCTATACCTATCAATGATAAATTTCCTGATGAACAAATCCTTTCCATTTCTGCTAATCAGTGTTATGCCTATATAGTGAACCATTTAGTCACAAAGGAAATTCTTTTATTTTGGTCGAAACAAGATAAATATAAATTTCTTTCCTAAGTCAAGTTCTTCTATTGGGATGGTCCATACTTGTTTAAGTATTGTTCCAACCAAATCATTCAACGTTGCATCCCAGATTGCAAAATTAAGAGTCCCTTTCATTTTGTGATGACCAAGCTTGTGGTAGTCGTTTTGGTCTGAAGAAAACAACGAAAAAGGTACTCCAATGTGGTTTTTACTAGCCTACACTTTTTAAGATGCATTTGAGTTCTGTAAAACTTGCGATCGTTGCCAAATGTTAGGAAAAATCTCTCGATGAAACATGATGCCTTTGAACCATATTCTTACGATCAAAAGCTTTGACGTTTGGGGTATTGACTTTATGGGACCGTTTCTCAACTCTTTCGGAAATCTATACATTTTTTGTTGTTGATTACGTCTATAAATAGGTTGAGCCATTCCATGTAAAATAAATGACCACAAAGTTGTTGTGAAATTCATAAAAGAAAACATCTTTTTGAGGTTTGGAATACCTCGCACAATAAAAAGCGATAACGGAACCCATTTCTGTAATCGATCTTTTGAAATAGTAATGAAGAAATACTCGATAACCAACAAGTTATCCACTCCTTATCATCCTCAAACATATGGTCAAGTTGAAGTTTAAAATAGCCAAATCAACCAAATTTTGGTGAAAACTATAAATAAAAATCGAAAAGATTGGTCACAAAACTTGTCAGATACGCTTTGGGCTTATAGAACTGCATATAAATCTAATCTAGGGATGTCTTCTTTCAGGTCAGTATATGGTAAAGCGTGTCATATACCTGTCGAACTTGAACATAAAGCATTATGGGTAATTAAGAATATAAATTTTGATCTTGAAAAAGTTGGCGAAAATAGAAAATTACAAATCAACGAATTAGAGGAGATTAGGAACAACACATATGAAAATGAGAAAATTTACAAAGAAAAAACAAAAGTTTTTCATGACAAGTCAATCCTAAGAAAAACATTTTCTCCAAACCAAAGAGTTCTTTATATGACTCTCGACTTCATTTGTTCCCTGGGAAATTAAAATCAAGGTGGATAGGACCATACATAGTAAAGGAACTGGGCCAGCCCGCAACGGAAGAAATATGTGAATTTCAATAATTTTAACCATTTTGGATCTTTATGGGCCTATGAAGGCTAAATTCATTTGGAACCTTTTTCAGTTTCTTTTAAATAAAGTCAATATTTTACTTAACTTCATAAATAAAGTTTCACTTTAATTTAATGTGTATGTAAGTTAGAGTATATCAAATATACTTTTATATATAAATTGTATGTAACGTTTACTTTTCAAATATATTCATAGAAGGAAATATTTCATTTCCCGTCTCTTAACTTATTCAGTTAATGAAGGGGCATAAATTTATTTAGAGAAGGAAAACTTTTCATTTCCTTTCCCATATATTATTCAATTAAGAGGGATCATAAATTTAAGTTAAATAATTGGTTAATAATATAACATTAATAAGTAATTTAAATATGACATGAATTATAAATATATTCACAGTAAATATAGTGAAAGTGCAACATATAGGGAGTGTGCATAGTCAGTGGTAATTGATATGTATACATAAAATAAACAAGGACAATTTGAATGTTTATTACAAAGGAATTGAAATGGAAATAAAAAAGGAACAACAAGGGTGATTGATACAGTTTTCCATTTAGTAAACTTAATTAATGCAACATATTAATGATAATCAATAGGTACCATAATGTAAGAATATAGAAGGTAAACAATGAATTGTATGTATACATTATTGTCTTAATTAAAGAGAGAAATGATTTCATACTATGATAATATATGTAAAGAAAAATAAATTTTATGTGAACACATATAAGGAGATCCAAATATGTATATTTGGAATTCAATCAAAGCTTTTTAATAATATAAATTAGATAATTATTACAGTCAATTTCAAAATTTTGATTTGTTGTTAAAATTCCTTTTAATCATATGTAAATATCTAATGCAATAAAAATTTCAAGTAATACATGCATGCATACATACATATATTAAAATTCAAAACTAAAATTAAACTTTGTTATGAAAGATTAAAACATAGATCTACAATTGAAATATTGTATTGATTTCATATAAATTTCATTTTTAACTTTAAATATAATTCAATCAATCAACATGAAAATGAAATTTCCAAATTTAAAGAAATGGAATTTAAGCTAAATGTTAAAACATAGAACTAAAATAAAACATTGTATTTTAAAATATATAGATTTAGTTTCAATTTAACAAAGTAAAGAAAAAAAGCTAATCAATTCGAACATGTAAACGTTCAGATCTGAAGAATTATAATTTAACTAGAATGTTTAAAAACATAGATTTACACTTAAATATTGTTTTAAAACATAAAAAAAAATTAATTTTGATTTATCAAGTGAAAACTCAATTATATCATTCAACAAATAATTCGATCTTCATAAATAATTTTTAATTAAGCAAGACAGTAATAAATCATACAATTATGAACAACAAATTTAATTTCGATCCAACATTACAAAATCACTATATATATATATATATATATATAGAAAATGATATACCTTGCTACCCAATCCTTAAAACACACCTTATTAATCTTGCCTTTGATTTGCACCTTGAATGAAGAATGCTTCTAGATCCGATTGAATCAACATAAGATGTTGTATAGAAATCACACCTTGAATGATGATATCTCCTCAGATCTTCAAGATCCACATCCTATCCTTGCAAGAAATGGATGAAGCACTTTTGTTTTGTTTTGTTTGATCTTTTTATTTGAAGTTGAAAGATTTTGGAAATTCATTTTCTTTGTTTTGTTTCTGCCATGAAAAGTTAGGAAGAGAGAAAGAGAAATAATGAATGAGGAAAAAAATGAATTGTACGTACAGAATGAATTAGAGAATATGTTTTATTTGAAAGAATGAACTTTCCTCATTCTTTAATTAAAACTTCCCAAATTAATTCCCTTGATTGTATCTCTCTCCAATTCTTTCTTTACACATATGTCATCAAATGACATAAAATTTCCACAAATCATGTCATCAAATTACATAAAATTTCCTCAAATCATTTCATGCAATTATCTTTAGATTACATCGATATTGTATATCAATGCTCGCAAATATAACTTTTCTAAATGCATTAAAATAATTACGAAAACTTTCAAACATCAAATAAAAAATAATTAATATTTCTCAAATATCAATTAATTTTATAAACTTACAACATTTTATAAATTAATTAAATCATGTGGTTTTTCAGAGAATTCATCATTACGGTTGTGCGACTCAAAGGTGTAAATTCAGTCAGCGATTAATATCGAACTATTCAAATATTAACGTTCACACATCACTTAGTAGGTGGTGTGACATTTTGGTCTAATTTATCGCTTATACATCTTTTAGTAAAACTCAATTTTACTTATTATAAGCGGTACCTAATGGTGACAATTATTTACACCAATTCTCTTCGTCAAAACCATATGATTTTGGATTTATGAAATTTGGTAATGGTCAAAATTCCAATATCATCCACATTCAACTTTATAGTCCAAACACAAAGTCTTTCGTTCAATAATAACAATTATTATTAACCGAAATGCTCTGGCCAGAGACTTTGACTTTGAGTTGACTTTAGTTGACCGTGATAGTAACCTCATATAATTGAGGAGACAAATCCACTCTTGAATATTGTTTCACTTCTAATTCTTCCACTCGACTCAACTATAGTCGTTTGATGGACATCATGCTATGATTTAACTATAATCAAAGCAGAGCTTCCACGTTGAAGATGAACAGTATTCTCAAGTTGAGAGAACTATGTAAATTAGTCACATCGATATTCTCTGCTTGACCTTAGTTATATTAACCAACAAAAAATTATATAGTGAGTCATTCCATAGTTATCTAAAAACTATCAGTACGTAACCCCTTGGTGCCCTCAACAGTCATGAGTGATACACTATCCAACATTTGGAGAGTGTTACGTACTCTAGTCTCTATGGATACATCGATATCCAGTCTCGATGCATCTTGACTAGGAACGTTTAAAATGGTATATTTGTTTCATTGTGATAAATTACTCATGGTTACAAAACTTTGTAACTACTATTCCAAAACATACCATTTGTGGATTTTCTATTAAATATACTTTTAATTAAATTGATTAACTAATATAACCATATTATATCAAGTATATAATAGAAAGAAAATACCTTTATTTCGAACAAGCTTGGTCAACGAGTTTGATATATGTAACAAATTACATAATTTCCCCTAGGGCATACCCCTAACTCTATCAATCTACCACTTGCACTTGGGGTCAATTATGGAATCTTATTCCAACTTCTCTAATCGATTTTCTACAAACCAATCGGGTCAGTTCTTTTGTGAATGGGTATGTTATTATGTATTAATTATCTACTCTGTCAATCAACTCCCACCGACGGTAATAAACTGTTTTGTCATGTGGTACAATTCGGAGTATGTCTCTCGACTTCAAGAGAGCTCTAAGTTCTGTTACGAACTATATTACGAAATTGTTATCATATAACTATATTATGGGATTCTCAACATTTGGAATCGACTTGGTTATAAATTTATGCACTTATATTTTTATATACATAGTTTTTATTGTGGCGCTAATCAAGTCGATGTACCTAGCCTTTTTTGTTGAATAAGCCACGATCTTTCATTTGGAACATTTCCAAATTAAATATTTGTTATTGACATATTATACTCAATATTACTTATGAAAGTTTGAGTCTGAACATTCCTTCATTAGGAATTTAATGTTTCTGTAAAAAATTCTCTAGTATTTCATAAATACACGAGAACACTTCAAACAACCATTTAGTGATATCAATTTGGATTTGATATTTGCTTCATGTATCAAATACATAAACAAATCATGATATCGTTGACACATAACATGTATGATAATTCCTATTGCCAGTGCAAAGGAATCAATCTTACATGTTCTGTATTAAACATTTTAATAAGGTGTCCTTGCATTTCATTTGGGACATTTTCCTATTGCCAATACAAAGGAATCAATCTTACATGTTCCATATTAAACATTTTAATAAGGTGCCCTTGCATATCATTTGGGACATTTCCGACATCTTTTATACTTACTATAAAACACATCATTTATTAATCCAATGTTGAGTATTAAAACAACTAAGGCTGATTTTGACATAAGTACATCGTTAAAATCAACAGCGTGTTATTTACTTATATTTTAGAAATAGCGAAGTACCTTTTAATGTTCTTTCTTATGAACACATGCTTCCACTACACTTTGATTGAAAATCAAACTATTTGATATTTCTATCAAAGTACTTATTCAATCTTGGTGCTTATAAAATGATACTTTCGTATCATTTCTTGGATCATATCCTAAGACTCACAAACTCAATATCGCTCCTACTGAATTTAAGACATTTTTGGTTAATATCTGTAAACAGCTTACTCTAAATCATTATTTAAAATTTTCTATTTCAATACATATGTACTAAAACATTAGGACTTATCAAGCGATAATTTTGTGAGTAACCAAATAGACTTGAACATGTTGAATATCGAATCTATTACGCTAATTTCAACAATTGAAATTTGCGATATTATTCTTATTAAAATTCTCATTTAATTCCAACTGCATTTGTCTTATTCATAAAGACACATTCGTGGTCGATGGATCATATACCTTCAGTTAAGACCACCAAAATCTATAATTTAATAGCGTACTTGGAATTCTTTTGGATTTGCGCATCATACCATATAAAGTCAACACTCTTAATTGTTTAATTACACAATCTAGGATTATATATTTCCGGCATTAATAAGAAGCTCATAGTTTCTCTTCAATGTGCAAGAATACTTATTAGACACTCCAATGCATTGTGTTCATTTAAGTTAGTTAATTTCATCTCATCTAATCAGTATTATCTATGGATCGTATCCAATTCCATTTTACCACTAGTAATTCCTCAAAGGAATTTCTTTACAATGAAGTTGGTATTTCTTGAAACAATAATTTTTTCTCAGTGTAACAGAATAGGTATTCATAAATTTTTTATGATTTTTTTTATTTATAAAACTGATTTGGTTTTAGTTTACAAAACTTATGTTCAAAACATAAATACATCATCCAATGACAGTCTTCCAAAAACTCTTTTGGGGAGATTCATACAAGATCCCTTACGAACAATTATTACGTGCAATCTTTCGACTTGCACAACCTGCCAACTCTTTGGCCTAGAATATATTGGAGTTTCATATAAACCCTTATCTTGTAAAATTTTGTAAACTATTATTCGGGTGAAATAATATTAACCTTGTGTACTACCCTTTAGTAAATTACCTTATAGAAAGAAACCAACTTAGCTTCGCTCATGATTAATTGTACATTGTCCAACAAATTTCGATTACGCCATCTCGATGCATCATTATGTATCACATGGAGGAATAATTTTGAGATTGAATCTTTATTCATTTTAGGTACGTTCAGAACATTTTCCAATATACTCACTCATTCGATCAAATCAAATCATTTCTATCGCATGTTATTTTATTTACTTCTGTTTTATATTCTATAAGTTTACCATAGTCATACTCCATATGTATCAAATACACATGTCCATGTCGACGACAACTTATCGGCGAATATGACGAAGTACGTGGAACCATTTTGGTATTTATAGAATTACGATTGTATACATCTATATGTATCAATCCAAAGAGTTAATCAACTCTTATGACACTCCCACTAAATGGGTGCATAGCCCTTTATTGTTTGAGATATAATTAACAAGTATCATATGATTCAAAATCATACAATAAAATTATTTCTCAAAACTATAGCTTAATCTATAATTCCAAAACAACTGTAAATAATATTAGATACTTATGTATTTTCCAATGCGTCACTTTTGTTATAAAAAAATTACCACATTATAGTTTTATTTGACATAGAATGTTCATAATATTCATATTGAAATATAGCTATGTCTATTTTTTTTCGGTCGATACCGAAAAATAATCATTATTTCATAAATAATGTATGGTAAGTTTAACGAAAATAATGTTCGTACTATGATGCAATTAATAAGTGCTATATGGTATGCTCCCACTATTTCCACCATTGCTATAATAGTGTACTAAATTCGAAGGTCCATCATTCACTTAATACAATTTGTTCATTTAATAAACTGCAACTATTTACAGTGGAGAGTTAGTTGATCAAATATCTTGAGCTTAAAGAAATAAATATCATAGAAAACAATTTTCTATATGAAAATACATTTCGAAATAGAAATCAAATTTCTTATTCTAATATTAAGTATCAATTATTATTACAATTCCCGTTTCCAATGTTTCTCTATGAAGCAGAAGTGACTACATTAACTTCATCCCAACTGTACCTTAAATTACGTCTATTCTTCAAATTTGTTTTCCTTTCAAACGGACAATGTAACGACCCTGAATTTTCGACCCAATTTAAAAAAATTTAAATCCATTATTTTAATATAAAATGTGGAACTTACATACGATTTCAATTAGCGTCCAAACTTTGTCTATAAATTGCACCTAGATGGTTATAGATATGGGTAAAGTTTCGTCATAAAATACCGCAGTAAAAATTCGTCCACGTTTTATTGCACGTCAGTTCATTTTTAAAACGTGTAAAATTTTAATCTTCCGAACCTGAATATTTTTACATAGAAAAATTCTAAATCATCTTCTGACGGAGATGTCATTTTTCGTTTTTCAAAATTCGGACATCTTTAGCTCTGTCGATCTTATTCTTTTGCGTTTTTGCTGCATTCTCCATAATAGAAAATTTCGAATTTTTATAATTTAATCATACCACTGATATTTATATACCGTTGGGTTCGCCTCGTCGCGCTGATCAAAACGGCATATTTATTTGTGTCAATCAGAGTTCGGCATTGCGAATTATAGTTGTTTAACGGATTACACACTGGTCCGTTACGCAGGACAAACCGGTACCCAATTTTCTACACTATTCAGAATCCTAGGAGTCCTTGACCATTCAGCTCTCTAGGAAACCCAACAGGTTTTGGGAGTACCGATGCAAACAGTAGAGGCTTTTCAATTTCTGTATGGTTTCATATAAACTAAGCTTGGATCCCTAATCCTTTCGTTTGCATTCAAACTACTCTGGTTTGTTCATATTGCTTCTTCCTCTTCTATTATATATTCTTTTTTTTATTTCCTTTGCAAAGAAACCCACTGCCTGCCACCTCCTCCCACCGCCAGCCATGACCAGCCTACGCTCATGCCACCCATGCCACTCCGACCTACCCAGCCTCCGCCCGCCTGACTCGTCCACCGGCCCAGCCACCGTCCGCCTGACTCGCCCAGCCTATCCAGTCTTCGCCCGCCCGACTCAGCCACCCTGACCTGCTACCGCCTGACCAGCCACCCACCAACGACCCACGCCCAGTCGCCCTGACCTGCTACCGCCCGACCAGCCACCACCAGCCCACGCCCTGACCCCGTCCGCCACCCACCAGCCCAGCTGCCCTGACCAGCTACCGCCCGACCAGCCCACGCCCTGACCCCGTCCTCCTCCTACCAGCCCAGCCGCCCTGACCTGTTACCGCCCGACCAGCCACCACCAGCTACCCACGCCCCTGATCCCGTCCGCCCCACCAGCCCAGTCGCCCTGACTCCGTCCGCCTCCCATCCGCCCAGTCCACCTCCCCTACTGCCCCTTCCCAGCGCCCTGCTAACCACGCCCAGCCTCAGCCCCTTCCACCTGCCGTCAGCCTCTGCCTTTGCCCAGCCCACACCCCACGACCAATTGTCCCGCTTCCACCATCCGCCACCAAACTCAGTCCGCCCCGTTCCACCAGCCACCACCCGAGTCCAACCAGCACCACTGCCCACGTCCGCCTCGCCTTGGCCGCAACTGTATTTCATTGCATTGCCGTTTATATATAAATCTATATATGAATTGTATATTACATAGCAGTGTAACTTTTAGAATTCTAGTTGCTCACCTACAGTGTTTACTATGTTTGTTCCAGCTGCTCCTTCGGAGATTTAGGCTTCCATTCAGCTTGTCAGATATATCTAGTTTCTTTGCTTTGGTATGATTATATATAAAATCTATATATATTGTATTGAACAAATTTTCAATTTGATCTTTTGTTTGACTTACAGTTCGTGTTCAGATTCGTGTGTGTCGTCTATCTAGTCTATCCATTTTCGTGCTTCGCCGTCACCTTCTCTAACCACGCAAGGTGAATATTTCATTCACGACTCAATCTATTATGCTATGATAATCAAGTGATAGATGTTATTGATATTAATTTGGATGTTAAAATGGTTGATGTTAAATTGTGATTTGAAGTTAGTTTATGGTAAATAGTTGTGACACTAAATTGTTATGTGATGTTGAATTTGGTTGTTAATATAAGTGATGATTAATATGAAACTGAATTTGATATAGGATAGTTAACAATTTAAAATAGATTATATATGTTGAACTTGACCCCTTAAAATGTTAAATAAATCGACACGTAGAAGTAGTATTAACTACAATTTGAACCATTGAATGTATGATTGATGTAGTAATTTGATAATAGACGCTAAGTGAAAACCATATTGTAATAATCTTTAATCTACATGAAATGATAGTGTAGATTCTAGGAATAATTATATTAATTTGCATAAAGAACAAATGTAAATTAATATGATTTATTTCAGGATTATTTAAATAAATTGTTGAATTGTTATGTATGGTTGCTATTGATTGTTTATTTACTTTGACACCATCCCAGTTATCACACTGCAAGTTCCCTTTGCTATGCTTTGTTTTTATTTAATGATATTGGGTTGAAATGATAAATACTCAATTGAACAACTTTGGCCTAGGATAGATAATTAAAAATAAGAAACCCGACTGATCAACAAAAATCACTTTTGAAATTGAAACCTATTTGAAATTAAGGAATGAACTTAACAATTTGTTTGGAAATTAAGTAACGGACTTAATGAATTTAATTGTAATAAATTAATGAATTTATTTGTAATAAATTAATGGATTTAATTGAAATAAATTAATGAATTTAATTGTAATAAATTAATGGATTTAATTGAATGAATTAATGGATTAAATTGAAACGGGTTAATAAATATATTTAATTAAATAAAATGAATTGACAAATTTAATCAAATGAGATTTAGAAAATAGGTAAGTTGTAGAATTTAATAATTTAAAATTTATTAGATTTGTTAGATTTAGATTTAAACTCGGTTTTAATTTAATAGATTTGGAACTTGTTATAAAATTTAATTTGAGATTAAGTAACAAAATTGACTTAAGAGGAATACAAAACTAACTAAACTTTTATGGATTTGATTTAGCGATAAATTAAATTTAAAATGATTTAAATTTATGAATTAATTAAATTAGGACATTGTAAACTGAATTATGGATTGAGTTGATTTGTAACTCGGAAACAACTTATTTGTTATATGTAGATCATGGAACCAAATAAATGAAATGGATTTCTTAAAATAGAAATTTAATTGAATTTGGTAAATAAATCAATGAAGCTTTGATAAAAGAGAATTTATTTAATGAAATTGATTTAATCGAATTTATGATTATATTTAATGTACCGATGAATGTAAATATGAATTGAAATGAATAGAATTTGATGATTTGAACTAAATTGACCATTAAATTGAATCCATGGATTTATGAATTAAATTTAATAAGTGAAATTTGGATCTTATTAAATTGAATTTGAATACTTAATTATTGTTAACTCAAGGGTTTGAACTAAAATTTCATTTGGAAATATGATTTTTAAATATTTGAAATAAATCGAATTGTGAAATGTGAAATTTTGAAAGTCAAATTTGCAACTTGACTTTTGGACTTTGATTTGTTTAAACTTTAATATTAAATGACCATCGGGTAATTAATGCGTAGTTATTAAAGAGACCGGGATCGGATGTGGACATACTCTCTGTCGATACCGAAAACCACTTTAATAACTAATATATGCGTGGTGTTGATCCAGAACGAAGTGGATGGTTTTGGTGAACGCATTGACTGAAGAAAGAGAACGATTTTGGATGACCCCTGACATGACTAAAACAGGAGCCGCGCCGGGCCATTGAGGATCGCCATCTCTAGCGGACACACTTCTTCGATACCTTATCTATTACTTATGTGATTCAATTTGGGTGCACCCCTTGATTTGGGAGTGTTGTTTCGCGGTGTTGGGGTAGTAGCTGCTATGCCCAACATCAGTCTGGATCAGGCAAATACTAGTGTCCTAGTTGGTATCGCCTCATGTACCTTGTCATACTATTTATCCTAATCGCGACCACTACGATTTGTTTTATGTTATACCTATGGGGTACCCTCTGATAACCACTAGTTTACGGTGGGGTTTACGATGCTGTATAGACTATGGCATTATAAAATGTGTTAAGGGGGATTATGGTAACGCCTTAACACTATTTTGATATCGTACTTTACTGATTAGACATTATCTATTTAGCGTATTCTATTGTTTATATAAATAGTGTATCGGATCCTTAGAGATGTTGATTTTATTCATCTTTGAGTTATGGACTTTATTCTTGCATTTGATTATCCTGTATAAGATTTTGAGTCCTGACTCGAGTGTTCTTTTATTTATGCTCGGGTCAGTCTGAAGCTATCCAGTTTGCTGATCAAGGTTGGTTGAAGATGCTGAAGATTTTGCATTTATCTTTATCAGTTATTTCCATTCTAGTATTGATGTACTAGTCTGTTAGACATTTATGTATTTCTTCTCAGTCACTTTATGTTGAGACATTGTTGTATATCTTGTAGTAGCTTCATGAACTACTATTATGATGATGTATTTTCCGCTGCATCATTCTGTTACTGTTCTGTGTCTGTGATGTTGTATTGATTCTCATTTACATTTATGTATTTATAATCCCATAATGATTCGTGTTTTGTATTATTTAAGTTGACATGTGTGGATTATTGTCAATTTAAATGGTCCAAATATACGGGTTGTTACAGTTGGTATCAGAGCTTCGGTTTCCCTAAAAACCTTAGTTCGAGATTATAAAAAAAACTCATTAGAGATAGGGTAGCAATACCCTAGAATGA
The DNA here is from genome assembly GCA_030737815.1 of Allium fistulosum. Taxonomy (NCBI): domain Eukaryota; kingdom Viridiplantae; phylum Streptophyta; class Magnoliopsida; order Asparagales; family Amaryllidaceae; genus Allium; species Allium fistulosum. The sequence continues at coordinate 162,362,897 of CM060905.1, forward strand.
GGAGAATCGATTCAATATCCAAATCCTTTCAATTCAGACTTCTTTGATTCGTTGATTGGATTTTCCCTAGAGTTCTATGATTTTATCCTTGGTTCAAAATCTCTTTTTGTATTCCAGGATGAGTACCAGAAGAAACAATAGGGGTGGAAGAGGCAATGGTCCTGCTCAGGCTACACATGCCACTCCAGCTCCTGTCAAATTCACCACTCTTAGTAAGGAGTATACACAGCTTGGAGGTATTAAGTTTTCTGGATCCGAGAACATTATCGAGGCTCAGCAATGGCTTAAAGGCTTAGAGAAGATATTTTCTGGTCTGGAGATCACTGATGCTCAGAAGCGTCAGCTTGCTGCTTGGCAACTTCAAGATGCCGCACATGATTGGTGGGAATCTGTTACTTCTCGTATTGAGGAGAACACCATCACTTAAGCCCAGTTTAGGTATAAATTCGTTTGGATTTCGTATCATAAATTCTTCTTTCAATCTTTGGAATGTTATTAATCTAGTCCATCTGTTTGATTAGGGATACTTTCTCGACACAATGGATGCCAACTTCTAGGAAAACCCAACTTTATAGAGCTTTCATGGATCTTAAGCAAGGCAGTATGACATTTTCTGAGTATGAGAGGAAATTCAACGAACTCTCCAAGTTCGGACTCGGTTTGATTGATACCCCACTTCTGGAGAACGAGAAATTCATTTTGGGAGCTAGACCAGAATATTATGACTTGCTTACTGGTCACACCCACTGCACCTTCATAGAGCTTGTTGACTATGCTCTTAGATATGAGGCGAAGCCTAAGGGACCTACTGCCACTACACCAAATACTGAGATTTGTAACTAACCATCTGCGCATTTGGCAATGGTTATTAACCGTTGCCATTTTGAAACGGTTAATAACCGTCTTGGTTCCGTTAGCAACTGTTTTTTATCGTTGCTAATTAGGTACGGTTACTAACCGTAGCTTCTTTGGAGACAAATGATGGCGGTGAATTTCATCCTTTCGCGCCATAATTTTTGGCACGCTTCGTTCCAACTAGCAACAGTTTTCAACCGTGGCTAATTAGCAACGGTTTGTAACCGTGGTAAATGTTGTGGCAGCTAATTATGTGCCAAATATCACAGTTCTTGTGTCGTTTACTCTGGGGCACAAAATTTACCGAGCATACAGTAAAAAAAACGCAGATCTCTGATTCTCTCAGCCGCGATTTCGTCCTCGTCGATCGGCTCCTCCAGTAGTGGCAGCCGCGAATTAACTTCTCCAGCCTCCAACAGCAGCAGCCGGCGCTCCGGCGGATTCAAAGCTAGGGCATCTTTCATTTGTTTCAGCATCTTCATATCGCTTCTCATCTTCTACAGGTTTCCCTACTGCTGCAAGTTTTTATTTATTTCGTTAATTTCAACTTCCGTGAGCTTCGTACCCATTACCACTTACCTAACCAGATCTATCATTTTCAAGCCCTTAATCTCCTCCAACAGCACGAAAAAATTGGGATGTTTTGTCTCCTTGAGTTAGTCATTTTATTTTTTAGTGTTGTAAGTTTTCTATGGCCTGCTTATGCCGAGTCTCAGATTATTGATCCACTTTTTGATTGTAGAGATCTAGAATTTGGGCGTGATTAAGCTGTTTTATTATATTGGTGTAGATAACAACCAATTCCGTCCTAAGAGCTTTAGTGGATTTTTCCTTATTATTAAGTTCTTTATTCTAATGGTGCGGTCTATCTTTTACTTTCTTTAGCTTTGTTATTAGTTGAAAAAGTGGATTCCCATGGCATACGCTTTCCCATTTTATGCGTACTAGATCATGATAATCTGCCTTGGGACGCCATAAGTTGTTATATCTAAAAGGGGTACCTTTCCTGTAAAATGTCGAGATGGCCAGATTAAAAACGATAGGTGTATGATCGCCAGTATACCGATTGGTAAAATTGACTAAAAAGTTAGGATACTTATCTAGAAAATCCTTATTAATGAGAAGTCGTTCAATTATACTATGGATTGTTATGTTAGCTCACCCTTCCAAGTATAGTAATTTCCTATGCTTGGTGGCTCAAAATTGATGCCTCAATAAATTCAACCAAGTCTTTGTTCGGATTGGAGCTTAGATTACCATTGTTAATTTAATCTTTACAACAAAAACTAGCATTGAAGCAGCCTGTTAGTATCCATAAATTGAATGAGTTAAATTATTGTTTGATATAATCCCAAAGTTCCGTTCTTCTTTTTAGTTGGTTATGAGCATACACGAAAGTATAGTAGAATGTCAAACCCAATTTATTTTGGGTTAAGCATGTGATGTATTGTTCATTATTGTGAATTGTCAAAACAGACCAAATATTATCATCCTAAAGAATCAAAATTCTACTTGTATCATGGTGATCCTTATTGAAATTGAAGTTCCAATCTTTGTTGATTTGTCTACCTACGTTACTAATTTTACATTTGATAATTTTACTTTCTAGCAGCCCTACAATAGAAGCTTATTTTTTATTAATTACACTTTCTACATCTTGCTGTTTGGATAGGGTAATCCCCTGACATTCCAAACTATGCAATTCATTAAGTGCTCGTTTGGATCGACTTATATAAGTCGCTTTTTTGCTTTTTGCAAGCCAAAACCTATTCAGTTTGGCTTTCAAAAAGCTAAAAAGCGACTTATTTTAGTCGATCCAAACGAGGCATAAGTAGAGTTATCTAACTTGCTACCCAATTTCAAGTGAGTGGGAGAAGTCACATTAATTTTCGTTCATTTCAAAATTCCCCCTTTGTTTTCAGATGTGTAATAACATTTTGCCATGTAGGATTATCAATCACCCTAGCATTTTAATGGAAGTGAACTCAAAAGGAGTATTCTTTTTTCTATGCTTAAATGATCTAACAAGTTAAGGAACAGTTTATTCCCTATAATGTTTGCTTATGGGTTTGTTTAGTGTTACCATATAAGCTGTCATTTGAGTTCCATCATTATCTTCATCTTTTAGGATTGATGTTTCATTAAGTTTTTGGGGATTGATTATAGTCAATATCTACTACTCTTTAACAGTTTGCCAAAGTAGAGATGCACCGTCTAATCTGAACCATCAGAATACATATTTGATGTTTTAAGTGTACAGTGTTAGAGAACCAAGAAACAATTGGTTATGCAAAGGATGATCTTTTTACATTTATATATGATTTGTTTTACAAATTGTACGTGTGGTGTATCATCAGCCAAACATTGCAACATGGAAGAGAAGTAGTGTTGTAGTGTGCATTCTCATATTTACTAAAGCCTAAATGTTGTACCGTACTGCATGCTAGTTAGACATAGCTGCTTATAGTGACTGCTAAGGTATAAGTTGATGCAATGAATTTTGTTTTACTAAATATGAGACCATATTTAGTAAGTGGATAAAATTGTTATTAATGGCGCAAGCCAAGTATCAGGAGAGGGGTAATGCATAGACATTACTCTGGTGCTACAAAATGGCGCCGTTGTAATGGAAAATATTTTGGAAACAGTTTGATGCTAATGTTAAATTTCAAGTGAAATCAAAAGAATATTCATCTGTTTAGTTAATATTAGAGTTGAACTTGGTGGAAAGCCATAAGATATTGTTACCCATGATTTCTTATTAGCTCTTGTTATTTTCTTTTAGTATGTCTTTTAGTATAGACAAACAATGGATGAATCAATCTAATCGAAGAAATACAGAATATGTGGAAGGTGTGAGAAATTTCGTTAAATTTGTTGCTGAAAACGGTGGCAATAAGGAAAAGTATTCGTGCCCTTGCACGCGGTGCAAAAATGAAGATACATTCAAATTAAATGACATTCATTTTCATTTGCTTAGATATGGTATTGTTCAATCATATACCGTGTGGTGTTTTCATGGGTATCAGAGAAGCCAAAACAACAACCGGTTAGTCATGCCACAAATACTGATGAGTCTGAACATATTAGGATGGAGGATTTGATCAATGATGCATATAGATTCCATTATTTTCAACCTACAAGTCTGTTGCATGATAATGCTAATATTGGTGAGCAGTTTACGGATAAATCATTTTTTGATAGTGCAACTGCAACAGAGCCATTGTATCCTTCTTGTCCAAAAGAGATTACAAAGTTGTATGCCATTGTGAAACTGATAGCTTGAAGACCCAATACGGCTTTTCAGACAATGGTGTGACTGCAGTACTCGAATTCATAAAGGAGTTACTCCCCAAAGGTAACACGCTACCTTCAAAGTACCCCGACGTGAAGAAGATCATTAAGCAAGTTGGGATGAATTACATAACTTATGATGCATGCATTAATGACTGCATCTTGTACTGGAAAGATAATGCGAACAAAGTTTCATGTACAAATTGCAACGCACCAAGATACAAGACATCATTCGACGAAGAGAGAAAAGCTACCATAGTACCTCAAAAGACCTTAAGACATTTTCCTTTAATTTCTAGATTGAGAAGACTGTATACTGTACAATGGATAGCAGAAGCGATGACCTGGCATGGTCGTGCCAAGTCCGGTACAACCGTAATGCGTCATCCGCGTGATACTTCTCAATGGAAAACTACAGATTCTTTTGATTCTTCGTTTGCTGCTGAACCACGAAATATCACGCTTGGAATAGCAACAGATGGTTTCTGTCCGAATGCTTCTTTAACTAACCCTTACAGCTGTTGGCCAGTAATTGTAGTACCATATAACCTTCCTCCGTCTTTGTGCATGAAAAGAGAGTTCTCAATGTTAACACTGTTGATTTCTGGGCCAAAACAACCGAGGAAGGATATTGATGTTTATTTAGAACCTTTGATAGACGAGTTAAGGCAGTTATGGGAAGGAGTCGTTACATTTGATTCATTTATGAAATCTGAGTTCATAATGAGAGCTAGAGTGTTGTGGGCAATCCATGATCATCCCGCTCTTGCGACTTTATTGGGATGTACAACTCACGGCTACTTTGCATGTCCTCTTTGTGGAGAAGAAACTACATCTGTTTATCTCCCTGAAAGTAAGAAGATTTGTTACATGGGACATCGTAGATTTCTTCCATCCAGACACAAGTTTCGATACGATAAGACAAATTTCAACAATGAGCAAGAACTTAAGCGTCCTCCAAAACCACTGACTGGTTATCAAGTTGAAAAAAAGGTAGCAAATATAAAAATGAAAGTTGGTAAAAACATACCGGAAATTGGTCGAAAACGGAAAAAGAAAATCGATGAAGAAGTTCCTGCATGGTATAGGAGGTCGAAGTTCTTTGATTTGCCATATTGGAAAACAAATTTGACCCGACATAATATTGATGTTATGCATACGGAGATGAATGTCACGAAACATTTGATCAACACAATTATGAACCATAAAGACATGTCAAAAGATGGGATCAATGCACGGAAGGATTTGAAAATCATGGGTATAAAACAAAAGTTGTGGGTGATAGAAGATCCTGAAACAAGTAAAGTAACCATACCAAATGCGACTTTCACTTTGAGCAAAGAAGAAAAGATACGGTTTTGCACCATTTTGAAAAATTTGAAAGTGCCGAGCAAATTCTCTTCGAACTTCCATAACAATGTGAGCATCAACCCTCCTGAACTAAAAAATATGAAGTCACATGATTACCACGTCATAATGCAACATTTACTTCCGGTATTGCTTCAGCATTGTTTTCCGAAACATAAGGATCTACGGAATGCTATTCACCACATTAGTCTCTTTTATAACATTTTGTGCTCAAAGGTGATCAATAGGGAACATCTTCTAAAAGCAAAGGCTAGTTTGGTAGAAGCAATGTGTGTTATTGAAAAACATTTTCCGCCTGCATTTTTTGATATCAGTATTCACCTTATGGTTCATTTAGCCGATGAAGCATTGGTTTCTGGTCCTGTTAGATATAGGTGGATGTACCCATTTGAACGGTAAATTACTAATTTTAGTTATGTACATAATTATTCGATTTAAATAGCTATTGATGTCTACATTTTACAATTATTCATCTTCATAGGTTGATGAAAACATATAAAGGATATGTGCGCAACAAAAGATATATTGAAGGGTGTATTGCAGAAGGATATATTGTACAAGAAGCTTGTGATAACCCTGATTTTATGAACAAGTTTTATAATTTAATTTAATATACTTGTTTGAATTATTTTGGTTGCCTAGGAAAAAAATATATATATGATAAGTTGACCATAAATATATATTGGGTAAATATTGATATGTATACAAGATGATATAATACATATGTACATACTTCTCTGAAAAAATAGAAAATTATTTGTAAGCTGAAGAAAACTATAAATACATGAACATGACAAAATATGAATGTGCCATTGAAACAAGTCTAGGGTAAGGGAAATAAAGACTTAGGCAGAAATAGAAATATAGATAGTGTACAGGCATTTTAAACAAAGGCTGGCTAAAGAAAATGATTAGAAATTGCATGAAAATAGTATGAGTTGTTGAAAAATACTTTATCCACTTTTAGCAATTTTTCTTAGCTTTAGAGATATCATGCAAATATGGTGACTGAGGTAATAAAGTGTAAATTTCTGTTAATAGAACCAGGGACCATTTACCCATTTGCTCTTAAAAAATAAAAAGAGAGGCTGATCATAAGTGGTAGGGTAAAATTGACATTGGGTAAAATCTTAAAACCCTAGAGGCAGCCAAGGTCTTGTATAAAAGAGGGTTAAGGGTGAAAGGATCTGTCACCATTTTCTTAAAAAAAAATATATACAGAAAATATAGACAGTTAGCAAAAGAGAAACTGAGGAGCACTGGCCTTAGAGACAAGTAGGAGATAGCAGATGAAAAGGAAAGGATTAAGGTGAGTAATCTCACTAAAAATTGGCATTAAGTCCTGAATATTGAGGCAGCCTGAATGGTTTTATATTTTTAATTAATCTGTGCTTATTTTATGATATTGATGTGTTGATTATCTGTTTAAATATTGTGTGTTAATATATCCAGAAAATATATTGATGGCTTTCATGTTTGAATAATTATTGTGTCATGAATTATCTTTGAGATGAGATGCTTTCTTCATGTGACTGCTGCATATAAATTAATTCATGGAAACTCCTGAGATACATGATTTAAATCTATGGTCTAAAAATGAAAAAAAATAAATGGGGCAGTAGCATAAAGTGGTTGCTGCTTATGTCTCAAGAATACCATGGTAACATAGAAGTGCAATGTCATACTTGTGCTGAGCTTCTATGATTACAAATAAATCCAAATAAGAATAAAAGCTTGTGGTTTAGTCAGATCTTGTGAATCTGGGAGTATTTGATTAAACCAGAGGCAGATGGATGCATCAAAGCAAACTGAATATGACCATATATTTATAGGCATGATTCCTCAAAAGAAAACCCCATGATTTAAATAATATGTACACTAAGAAATCAAACTAGCTTGTGTGAATAAATCTATGATTATGAAAAGATTATCTGTTATTCTTTGAACATATACATGATGGTTGAGTTATTTATTTTCTCTGATTGATATATGAGATGCAGAAGGGATTAGCATGAATGGGGGAAAGAGGGAAAATGAACACTTAGTAATATAACTAAGGATTTGGATCTTAGGGCTACAAAGTATGGCTTGGCAAGGGAAATATTGCAAGCTCACACATGGTATGATTATACCCAGGGGCCTGAGTGTGCTGGGTTAACAGTGAATATGCCCCAGACAGTGTGTGTTTTAATAGAAAGAAAGTAGCTAAAGTCCATCATAAAATACCTGAGATTGAATTTGGAGAATAAGTTCACAGGTAGGTTGGGTAAAATCCCTGATAGCCAGCAAGATTATAAATAAGGAAAATGATTAAATGATGATTATGTTGGTTGGTTCAGAGTATTCTATTGAGAATTATATGTTTTGTGCTCTCTGAAATAATCCATTGAATTATGTATTTTTATGTTATGCATTAATAAACATGCATAGGTGGAAGAGGAATGTATGAAAAACATTGCTTTACTTCACTTGTTTTAAAAAGTTATTTACATTTTCAGTAAGATTATTCATACCAGACAATTTAGTCTGACCCTTTGTGTGTTTGTATACCATTGGGTGTCTCATCTTTTGATGAGGCAGCTCGTGGTGATTGTGCAGGTAAATAGGCATTTTCTTGATCAAGAATTAGATGAATTAGCTGCTAAGGAAATGGATATAATAGTTACAGACTCAAGGATATTAAATAGATGTTAAATTGAACTTGTGTTATGAAATGTTAGTTAAGTTGTTTTGGGAGGAACTGATGTAATGCTATTTTCTATCTGCAAGTATTGAACTACTCATGAGATTTCTATTAACAGTTGCAAGTTGCTTTTGAGAATGTTTATTTAAGTGATAATTTATAGTATTAACTCCCTGAATGCTTAACCTAAGTGTGCAACAATAAGAATAATTTGGAATGATCTGTAAATTGGAAATTTAAAAGAGTAACTTGAGATCTGTTGTAAGTAGTAATGGAAAGAATAGGTAGGATGAAAACCCAGATTAGTTTGTATAAGATGTGTGTAAAGTAGCAGAGGAATTCAGGTTAACATGACCAATTTTGTCAAGCCTGGGTTCAACCAGCCTGCTACCCTAAGCTAATTGATTGGGAAATATAACAAATAAAGCAACCCAGAAAACCAGGATAGTTATATTGTAAATATATGTTACCTGAAATCACTCAGACACACACATGCACACAGAACACACACATGCACACAGAACACAGATACACACATGCACACAGAATACATATACACACACTTGCACCAGGGATAATTAAGTGTTCAGTAGATCTAAATTCATGGAAATCTAAGCAAACTCTATAACTAGAAGAATAACATCTAGAATTTGCCAAAAGAAAAATAAGTAAGACAGAAAAGCTTTCTGGAAACTATTTTTTCCATGAGAAATTATATAGAAATTCCAAAATAAATTCTCTGCACCCAAAATTCTTTTACTCTGATTAAAAGAAAGAGGAAACCTTAAAGTATCATTTATACATGGTTTCTTGTAGGTAAGTTAGGTGATTTGATTACAACAATATTTTTATATTGGTGGGAAGATCCTGGATAGTAGAGAAAGGATGTTCTCTTGAATAGATGATCACTATATATAAAAAAAAATCTAAAAAAAAATCTTTTGTGAAAAGTGGGTCATCTCAATTTGGTATCAGAGCTATGTTGATATATAACATAGTAAAAATCTTGAATGAACTTGATTGTTTTGAATATATGAAAGTATTGACTGTCTTGGATGCCTTGTCTTTATATACTTATGTTAATACTATCTGTTATAATTGAATGATAATAAGTTGGAATAGGTTAATTTATATAAGATTAGATAAAATGGACTAACTCCAGTGTTGTATCCATAGAACTATGGTAAGACCCAGACAACAAGGGGTAGGACCAAGTGAACCACCCATGGTGAATATGCAAGATTTCATGAGGGCCATAAGGGATGGGGTAGGCAATAGGCAAGAAAATCCACATGAGGAGCTTTCTAAACTACTCAAGACTTTTACCAATCTTGGAGGCAAGACTTTTGATGGAACAGAAGGAATAATGGGAATTCAAAATTGGCTCAGAATTTTGGATAGAATATTTGCTGATATGCAAGTGGAAGACCAAAAGAAGAGGCTAATAGCATCTAGACAACTGAGAGGAGCAGCTTTGGACTGGTGGGAAGTCATTATAGCTGGAAGACCTGAAGGAGAGGTGACATGGAACCAATTTAAAGAAATGTTGGAAGGAAGGTTTGTACCTGCATCAGCTAAAGAGTCCTTGCTGGAAGAATTCATTAAGTTAAGACAGGGAACTATGAGTGTTACTGAGTATACCCAGAAGTTTGAATCTCTAGCAAAGTATGGTGCGGTGCTCATCACAACTAAGGAAGCTAAAAATGGTAGATACATCCAAGGATTGAATGCTAGTCTCAGTAGAGCCATGCTGCCATATAAGGATAGGACCTTTGATCAAGTTTTAGATCTAACTTTGAGCCTTGAACAACATGATAAAGCCAGAGAAAATTTCAGAGCATTTAAAAATAACCAAAACAAGAAAGGAAAGGGTAAGTTTCACCCTTATGATAAAAGGAAAATGGATGTAGCTTCCACCAAGCAATCAGAAGAGGTCAAAACTGCTGAGGTTAAAAAGAAATTACTTGCTATAATTGTGGACAAGAGGGACACATGAAAAATAGGTGTACAAATCCCAAACCAGCATCTTTCAAATGTCATCTGTGTGGGAAGGAAGGGCACATAAGAAGGAACTGTCCAGAGATGAGGCAAGGAAAGATGGGAATGTTGGAAGGGAAAAGCAAAATAACTGGAAGTCCCAATGTTGAAAATCATGGCCAAGTTGAAGGTACTTTGCTTATTCACTCAATACCTTTTGCAGTAGTGTATGATACTGGGGCAACACACTCATTAATTTCCCATGACATTGTACAACAGCTAAAATTAAATTGTATGCTTGTAGATAAGCCCTTGCTTATTAAAAGTCCTTTAGGTAGTTCCTGTATATTGGGTATAATATGTAAGCAATTAGGACTGAATATAGGGGGACATATGTTTAGTGCAGACCTATATGTGTTGCAATATCCAGGCATGGGAGTTATTTTAGGAGTTGATTGGTTAAAAAGATATAAGACAGTTATAAATATGGAGACCTCCACCTTATCATTGAAAACTCCTGAAGGAAAAAGAGAAATTGTTCTTTGTGAAGTAGATAAAAACAAGAACATGGCCACCCTTGACAATTTGACTGGTGAGAAGCACATGCCTGCATTGGAAGAAATCCCTGTAGTAAATCAGTATGCTGATGTGTTTGGTGAGGTTAAGGGAATTGTTAACCATAGACCAGTAGAGTTTTCCATCAAACTAATTCCAGGAGCTAACCCAGTGGTTAAGAGGCCAACTAGAATGGGGCCTAAGGAATTAACAGAACTGAAAAAGCAATTAGTTGAACTAGAGGAAAAAGGATTCATTAGACCTAGTAGCTCATCATGGGGAGCACCAGTGGTTTTTGTTAAGAAGCAAGATGGATCTCTCAGGTTATGTATTGATTATAGAGAGTTAAATAAAATCACAATTAAAAATAAATACCCTTTGCCAAGAATTGATGATCTTTTTGATCAATTTAATGGTGCAAAAATATTTTCTAGACTTGATTTAGCTTCAGGATTTCATCAAATGAAAGTGGAAGAGGAGAGCATCAAGTATACTGCTTTTAATACTAGGTATGGGCTTTATGAATTTTTGGTGATGCCCTTTGGCTTGACTAATGCCCCCTCTTACTTTGTTGATTTGATGAATAGAATTTTTAGAAAGTATTTAGATAAATTTGTATTGATATTTATTGATGATATACTAATTTATTCTAAAACAATTGAAGAGCATGAGAATCATTTGCATATAGTACTGCAGAAATTAAGGCAAGAAAATTTGAAGGCAAAATTTTCAAAGTGTACTTTTTGGCAAAATGAGGTAAAATTTTTAGGTCATGTAGTATCAGAAAAAGGCCTATCTGTAGATCCCAATAAGGTGATGGCAATTCAAACATGGAAAAGGCCTACCAATGTCACAGAAGTTAGGTCATTTATGGGAATGGCTGGTTATTATAGAAGGTTTATAAAGGATTTTGCAAAAATTTCAATTCCATTAACTAAATTGACTAGAAAGAATCAGGCTTTTGTTTGGACTGAGGAGTGTGGGAAAGCCTTTGAGAGATTAAAAGAAGCATTGATACAAGCTCCAATACTAAAGGTGCCTGAAGGGAATGAGAACTTGGTGATATATACTGATGCTAGTAGACAGGGACTTGGGGCAGTGTTGATGCAACAACATCAGGTAATAGCTTATGCCTCTAGACAGTTGAAGCCCAGTGAGGTAAGGTATGCTACACATGATCTTGAACTGTCTGCTATAGTATATGCTCTTAAGTTATGGAGACATTATTTGTTAGGGGCTAAATTTGAAGTCTATACAGATCATAAGTCACTCAAATATTTGTTTTCACAAAAAGAATTGAACATGAGGCAACAAAGATGGATTGAACTCTTAGCCTCATATGATTTTGAAATACTATATACACCTGGCAAAGCTAATAAAGTGGCAGATGCTTTAAGTAGACAGCATGCCAGTATAGCTAGATTGATGATAGAAGAATTTAATACTTTATCATTACTGATTGACTCGGAAGTGAAAAGGGGCAGTGAGGAAAATATGAGCATGTGCAGTGAGAAAGAAGAAATAGGGAAGTTGAGTTTTGTTACTTTGGGATCCGAATTGAAAAATAAAATTGTGAAGCTACAAGACCAAGATCCATTTTTACTTGAGAAGAAAGTTCAGATATTAAATGGTGAGATAGTGGAAGGATTTCAATTGAATAAACAAGGTCATTTAGTGAAGGGAAAGAGAATATGTGTTCCTGCCATAGAAGCATTGAAGCAAGAAATTTTGGATGCTTATCACAGAAGCAAGTATACTATACACCCAGGAAGTACCAGAATGTATCACAACCTAAAAAGAGATTATTGGTGGAGTGGGATGAAGAGTGCAGTGGCATTATATGTGTCTAAGTGCATGGTTTGTCAACAGGTAAAGGCTGAATATCAAAGACCCTCAGGGATGCTGCAACCTTTACAAATACCACAATGGAAATGGGAAGACATATCAATGGACTTCATTGATGGTTTGCCTAAGACTAGGAGGGGAAATGATAGTATTTGGGTTGTAGTTGATAGGTTAACCAAAACAGCTCATTTTATACCTGTAAAATCAGATAGGAATGCATGCACCTTAGCTCAGTTATTTATTAAAGAAATAGTTAGATTGCATGGGATACCAAAGACTATAGTAAGTGATAGAGATACCATCTTCACTTCGAAATTCTGGCAAAGTTTCCACAAGGCAATGGGGACTGATTTGTGCTTGAGCACAGCATATCACCCTCAATCTGATGGCCAAACAGAAATTGTGAACAAATTACTTGAAGACATGTTGAGGGCATGTATATTGGATTGGGGAGGAAGTTGGGAAGATCACATATTTCTGGCAGAATTTGCATATAACAACAGCCATCACAGTAGCATAGGCATGGCACCCTTTGAAGCACTTTATGGTAGACCCTGTTTATCACCTTCAAGTTGGATGGAGTCTAGGGAGAAAGTGGTCTTAGGACCAGAAGATGTAAAAGAGACCTCTGAGAAGATAGCCTTGATTAGGAAAAGGATTGCTTATGCCCAAGATAGGCAAAAGAAATATGCTAATCAAAAGAGGAAAGAAGTGCAGTATGATGTGGGGAATTATGTATTTATTAAAATATCACCCATGAAAAAGATTTTGAGATTTGGAAAACAAGGAAAGTTGATTCCAAGGTATATAGGACCATATAAAATTCTAGAAAGAATTGGAAATGTAGCCTATAAGTTAGCATTACCAGAGGAGATGAGAGCAATGCATGATGTTTTTCATGTATCCCAGTTAAGGAGATGGGTTCATGATGAAGAAACAATTTTAAAACCCCCTGAGAAAGTGCAGATTGATCCCAGAATGGTGTATGAGAAGAAGCCTGTAGGCATAGTTGCAAAGGAAATTAAGAAACTGAGAAACAAAGAAATAAAATTAGTAAAAGTGCAATGGAGTCTTGACCCAAATGATTGCACATGGGAGGTGGAAGATAAAATCAGAAGTGATTATCCACAGCTAATTGATTGAACCAGAAGGTAAAAATATATATATATATATATAAATATACTAATGAATGATTTGATTGAATACTTTGCTATGCATAGGAGTTTAATTAATGATTGATCTGAGAATGATTGATTGCTGAATTGAAAATGTCTGAATTAAGTATGGAAGTATTGTGAGACACAATTCCTAAAAGGAAGGGTATATGTGATAACCCTGATTTTATGAACAAGTTTTATAATTTAATTTAATATACTTGTTTGAATTATTTTGGTTGCCTAGGAAAAAAATATATATATGATAAGTTGACCATAAATATATATTGGGTAAATATTGATATGTATACAAGATGATATAATACATATGTACATACTTCTCTGAAAAAATAGAAAATTATTTGTAAGCTGAAGAAAACTATAAATACATGAACATGACAAAATATGAATGTGCCATTGAAACAAGTCTAGGGTAAGGGAAATAAAGACTTAGGCAGAAATAGAAATATAGATAGTGTACAGGCATTTTAAACAAAGGCTGGCTAAAGAAAATGATTAGAAATTGCATGAAAATAGTATGAGTTGTTGAAAAATACTTTATCCACTTTTAGCAATTTTTCTTAGCTTTAGAGATATCATGCAAATATGGTGACTGAGGTAATAAAGTGTAAATTTCTGTTAATAGAACCAGGGACCATTTACCCATTTGCTCTTAAAAAATAAAAAGAGAGGCTGATCATAAGTGGTAGGGTAAAATTGACATTGGGTAAAATCTTAAAACCCTAGAGGCAGCCAAGGTCTTGTATAAAAGAGGGTTAAGGGTGAAAGGATCTGTCACCATTTTCTTAAAAAAAAAATATACAGAAAATATAGACAGTTAGCAAAAGAGAAACTGAGGAGCACTGGCCTTAGAGACAAGTAGGAGATAGCAGATGAAAAGGAAAGGATTAAGGTGAGTAATCTCACTAAAAATTGGCATTAAGTCCTGAATATTGAGGCAGCCTGAATGGTTTTATATTTTTAATTAATCTGTGCTTATTTTATGATATTGATGTGTTGATTATCTGTTTAAATATTGTGTGTTAACATATCCAGAAAATATATTGATGGCTTTCATGTTTGAATAATTATTGTGTCATGAATTATCTTTGAGATGAGATGCTTTCTTCATGTGACTGCTGCATATAAATTAATTCATGGAAACTCCTGAGATACATGATTTAAATCTATGGTCTAAAAATGAAAAAAAATAAATAGGGCAGTAGCATAAAGTGGTTGCTGCTTATGTCTCAAGAATACCATGGTAACATAGAAGTGCAATGTCATACTTGTGCTGAGCTTCTATGATTACAAATAAATCCAAATAAGAATAAAAGCTTGTGGTTTAGTCAGATCTTGTGAATCTGGTAGTATTTGATTAAACCAGAGGCAGATGGATGCATCAAAGCAAACTGAATATGACCATATATTTATAGGCATGATTCCTCAAAAGAAAACCCCATGATTTAAATAATATGTACACTAAGAAATCAAACTAGCTTGTGTGAATAAATCTATGATTATGAAAAGATTATCTGTTATTCTTTGAACATATACATGATGGTTGAGTTATTTATTTTCTCTGATTGATGTATGAGATGCAGAAGGGATTAGCATGAATGGGGGAAAGAGGGAAAATGAACACTTAGTAATATAACTAAGGATTTGGATCTTAGGGCTACAAAGTATGGCTTGGCAAGGGAAATATTGCAAGCTCACACATGGTATGATTATACCCAGGGGCCTGAGTGTGCTGGGTTAACAGTGAATATGCCCCAAACAGTGTGTGTTTTAATAGAAAGAAAGTAGCTAAAGTCCATCATAAAATACCTGAGATTGAATTTGGAGAATAAGTTCACAGGTAGGTTGGGTAAAATCCCTGATAGCCAGCAAGATTATAAATAAGGAAAATGATTAAATGATGATTATGTTGGTTGGTTCAGAGTATTCTATTGAGAATTATATGTTTTGTGCTCTCTGAAATAATCCATTGAATTATGTATTTTTATGTTATGCATTAATAAACATGCATAGGTGGAAGAGGAATGTATGAAAAACATTGCTTTACTTCACCTGTTTTAAAAAGTTATTTACATTTTCAGTAAGATTATTCATACCAGACAATTTAGTCTGACCCTTTGTGTGTTTGTATACCATTGGGTGTCTCATCTTTTGATGAGGCAGCTCGTGGTGATTGTGCAGGTAAATAGGCATTTTCTTGATCAAGAATTGGATGAATTAGCTGCTAAGGAAATGGATATAATAGTTACAGACTCAAGGATATTAAATAGATGTTAAATTGAACTTGTGTTATGAAATGTTAGTTAAGTTGTTTTGGGAGGAAACTGATGTAATGCTATTTTCTATCTGCAAGTATTGAACTACTCATGAGATTTCTATTAACAGTTACAAGTTGCTTTTGAGAATGTTTATTTAAGTGATAATTTATAGTATTAACTCCCTGAATGCTTAACCTAAGTGTGCAACAATAAGAATAATTTGGAATGATCTGTAAATTGGAAATTTAAAAGAGTAACTTGAGATCTGTTGTAAGTAGTAATGGAAAGAATAGGTAGGATGAAAACCCAGATTAGTTTGTATAAGATGTGTGTAAAGTAGCAGAGGAATTCAGGTTAACATGACCAATTTTGTCAAGCCTGGGTTCAACCAGCCTGCTACCCTAAGCTAATTGATTGGGAAATATAACAAATAAAGCAACCCAGAAAACCAGGATAGTTATATTGTAAATATATGTTACCTGAAATCACTCAGACACACACATGCACACAGAACACACACATGCACACAGAACACAGATACACACATGCACACAGAATACATATACACACACTTGCACCAGGGATAATTAAGTGTTCAGTAGATCTAAATTCATGGAAATCTAAGCAAACTCTATAACTAGAAGAATAACATCTAGAATTTGCCAAAAGAAAAATAAGTAAGACAGAAAAGCTTTCTGGAAACTATTTTTGCCATGAGAAATTATATAGAAATTCCAAAATAAATTCTCTGCACCCAAAATTCTTTTACTCTGATTAAAAGAAAGAGGAAATCTTAAAGTATCATTTATACATGGTTTCTTGTAGGTAAGTTAGGTGATTTGATTACAACAATATTTTTATATTGGTGGGAAGATCCTGGATAGTAGAGAAAGGATGTTCTCTTGAATAGATGATCACTATATATATAAAAAAATCTTTTGTGAAAAGTGGGTCATCTCAAAGCTAGTCTTTACTGCATGGAGTATATGCCAAAAGGAGGTGCTGGCACTCATAAACATACCCGTGAAGCGTTTTTAGACGAGGATGATGAGTTTGCTGATGAAATAGCACTAGATAATGGTAAAGATATAACGTTAACTCAAGTGCAATTTCAACAAGTGCGTAAATGGGTCCTTGATAAATACGACGGATTGGATGAATGGAAGAAGTAAATTCATGAATTTGTTCTGAATTCTTATTATTGTAAATCAATTCATATATATAGTATTTATTGTGTGTTTTTCGTAGGAGGTATAACTCCTATGTTTAAAGCACCAAATCTCAAACTCGAGGCGGGGGTACATCTGGGGAAGCTATTAAAAATTTCAATATTTGGTTACGTGAGGAGGTATATGTATTAAATATTTAACGTATTTTCAAGTTGACCATACACCTCCTTGACAATGTTTTTTACTTATTGTGTTTGTTGTAGTGGTTGAAGACCGTCGATGTTGACTCAACTCTTTGGTTGTTAGTTAACGGGCCGAAGTTTGATGCCCGTAGTTATATGAAGTACCAAGTGAATGGGTTTTTATTTTCTCCGAAGAGTTATGAAGAGCGAAAGCTAACACAGGATAGTGGTGTATGCATGAGAGCAATTACACAATTTAGAGCGAGTGGGAAGGATAAAATTTTTAAGGAAGCAGAAACAACTTATTACGGAGTCATTCAACAGATAATTGAGTTGGATTACATTGACTTCAAACAAACAGTTTTTTTATTGTGATTGGGTAAAGGTCGAAGATAAGATCAATGGTTGCAAAATAGATTCTGTTTCAAGCTTGATCACAGTTAACTTGGGAAAATTAAAGAATAAAGATAGCGTGAATGATGAGCCATTTATTCTTGCATCGGAAGCGAGTCAAGTGTTCTACTCAAAAGATTTAAAAAATAACGGATGGTTTGTGGTTTTGCATACACCAAAACGGTTGACCATAAATGTGGATGACACTGAGTTTCCCACCGTTTATCAATCAGCTTTTGAAGACAATGAAAAATTAGAAGATCTTATCAAATGCATATGTTAACTTTGTATTTCAGAGCAGTTATTGTACCTTAACAAAATATTTATTTAAAATGGTGTAAAATGTAAAATATAGCGTGAATGATAGTAATAGATGCATTATATTTTTTATTAGTGTCATTATAATATCCTAATGGATCCATAAGGATGGATATATTGCAAGAGTTCATTTTGTGTTTGTAGTTGTAGGTACTTACATATGATCACATACACACACATGTACACATACATACATATAATCAGCTTGACTATTCTTTCTTTCTTTGTGTTTGTAGGTAGACAGGCAGTTCAAGATATTGTATTTGCACCCTTTAGTTCAGCAGTGCTAAGGTAGTATATTTTTGTATTTGCATCCTTTATTTCAGTCAGTATTTTAGATATTGTTTTGAATCCGCTTAAGTTTAAAATTCTGGTGATGCAGGAAGACTTTATCACTGCCGTATTAAAGTAAATGTTCCCCTTCCCGCCCATCCCTATGATCCCCGATTGTTGTTAGCCAAATTATTGCATGGACTCCCCTCCATAACTAGATCAAACGCATTATATGACTTAATAAAATTGCTCCAAGCGATTACTGGTAAGCTACTGTACATCTGATATAGTAAACAACGTTCCCTTCTGATTTGTCTGATCCCACCAGTTTCTCATCACATTACGATTATTGTCAGTCGGACTGACAAAAATCGTAATGTGGTGAGAAGTTGGTGGGATCAGACAAATCAATAAGGAGACGTTGGTTCATATATCAGATGTACAGCAGCTTAACTGTGATCGCTTGGAGCAAATTTTATTAAGACATATAAGGCGTTTGATCTTGTTATGGAAGGGACTCCATGCAATAATTTGGCCGACAGCAATCGGGCATCACAGGGATGGGCTGGAAGGGGAAGAACTGTACGTCATAATGTTGTTGGGATTATTTTAGGATTTGAGACTTTGCAGGACATAATGTCACAAGATGCCACACCACCGTCAAATGATACAACTTCCCAATCATCCACTTTAAAACGGGAGAAAATTGATATAGACAACTACGGTTCTCCAGTCAGAAAAAATGGTTCAAAGGTCGCTACGAAGATTGGTAAACTAGTAAGAAATCATGTGCCAATCTCATATCCAAGTTGGAAAAAAGTTCCGCCAAATTACAAGGAAGACGTGTGGAATCAATTGGAGGTAAGTTCTCCAATCTCATAACCATTTTTATGTACTGTTTCTGTTTGTAAAATATAGTCGTCTGAATGTAATATGCACTGTGTACATGAACTTAGATGGTTTAAATAGATCAATATCTACTACTGTCATAGAATTGTGATTTAACCAAGAATCTAACCACAAGGATGTTGTATCCTCATTTACAACGATCCTATGCATTATTTTTGCTGCTACGTCTCCGTCAATAAAATGTATAGTACAAGAATTATTGTTATAAACTGCAATAGTCCAAAAATATTGATTCTGAAGATACTTATTCTTTATCCATTTACTCCACTGGCATTCTTTTGTAAGAAGTACCCACAACAGTTTTAATAGAGCAGTTTCTCTTAACGGTTAAGTGGCCTGAGACCAATACTACCCTCTGATTTGGGTCTGCATAAAAGATTCATGCAATTTAATGTATTCGACCCCCCAAAAGAAGTCGGCACGCATTTTTCTATTTTATCAAGTACATAAGTAGGAAGATGATAAATTTGAAACCAATGTAACACTATTGGGGTTATAGTGCTTTGTATTAGTTCAGCTCTGCCTGAAGTTGATAACAAGTCACTGTCCCACCCTTCAAATTTTGAGAAAACTCCGTTCAATAAAGAAGTACAATCAGAAGCATGAATATAGTCAACAGATAAAGGCATAACCAGGTATTTTATAGGCAAACTATCTTCAATACATAACCAGGTATTTTATAGGCAAACTCCGTTCATTTATAATGCTTTCAATACATAAATAAAAAATGGTTTACATGCATTTTTTGTTATGCAGAAATATTATGAGCTCGCACCTTATTATGAAAAAAATGTCCGAGGCTTTTAGGAGACACAAGAATGATTTGCGCAAGAATCATTATGACCATTTCATCACTGACGAAGAAAGAATGAGAAATTGTCCACCGAAAATTGCTCAAGATGATTGGGATGAGTTCATAAGAAACGAATCAAAACCCGAGGCGAAAGAAAAAAGGAAGCGAGGCAAACAAAATAGATCAATGCTCGAATATGGTCATCATTCGGGACGTAAGAGTCACGCTATGATTACTCAAGAAATGGTATGTGTCATTGAATTGGTGCATCACATTGCATATACCATTAGTTACAAATATAATTTTAGGTCATTGTATGCAGGTCGATTCAAGTAGTCCGGGAACAGAAGTATCACGTCTTCAAGTATGGGAGAAAATGCATAAGAAAAAAGATGGCAGCACGTCAGATGCAACATCTTCCTACTTTGTAAGTTAAACAAATAATAACGCCTCTAAATTAAATTTTCATTATTCATATATATATGTATTTACTTTTTAGGACAAAATTGAAAAAGAAAAGGAAACGTCGAGTGGTGGTGATGAAGCCGTCTTTATATCAGTGTTTGGTAAAGATGTAAAGGGCAGGAGCCGAAGTATTGGGACCAATATAGCTCCTAGCCAAGTTAAGGGTGCTGCCATTCCATGCAAACGGCTCAAACAGGCCCAAGGAATATATGAGCAGCGACTGCAAAATATGGAGCAAAAATTGATGAAGCTGGACAATATGGATGATAAACTAGAGCGTCTTCTCATCATAGCCCAAGATAATCGTCAAGTAGGCAGTGAAATCGCATCTTCTCAGTTTGCCACTCCGAACAATCAGTAAATCGACCAAAGATGTGAAATCCTGAACTTCGAGGATGAAGTAATTGCAACAGGTACTATTTTAATCGACCAATCAGTCTTTTTGTGCTTCAACCGAGTTTACTGCTCTCTGTTTATTTTATATTTTATAATATTGTAGTTTGTTATTCTTTTGTTGTTGGATTATATTAGTTGCTGTGAATGTGTAATTTCAAAATGAGTTTGCTTTCTCTTGTTTCTAATGCGTTCCATTTATGGTATATAGGTCTTTAGTTTTTGTCTTTGATTCATTTATGACATCTTTTAATAATCTGTTTCAGTTTTTTAAACTCTCTTTCTCATTAGACTTATTTTCTTTTTTAGTCTGTTGGTTTGCAGGCTTTTTTGAGTTATAAGCAGTTTCAGATATAGATAATATTAGTTTTGTGAAATAGGCATAACAAGTTCATTGTTCCAGGCTTTTTTATCTGTTATTATTTTGTTTTTTTTAATTCTTTTGTTGTAGGAGTTCTATACAGTTTTATATTTTATAACATTGTAGTTTGTTATTCTTTTGCTATTGGGTTATATTAGTTGTTGTGAACGTGTAATTCCAAAATGAGTTTGTGTTTTCTTGTTACTATTGTGTTCCATTTATGGTAAATAGATCTTTAGTTCTTGTCTTTGATTCATTTATGATATACAGCATCCTGTAATAAACTATTTCAGTTTTTTAAACTATTTTTCTCATTAGACTTATTTTCTTTTTTAATCTGTTGATGTGCATGCCTTTAGGAGTTTTAAGCAGTTTAGATATAGATAATATGTGTTTTGTGCAATAGGCATAACCAGTTCACTGTTTCAGGCTTTTTTATCAGTTATTATTTTAATTTTTTAATTCTTTTGTTGTAGGAGTTATACTATTAGTTGCGTCTAGGACTTGTGTAGCTCTGCACAATGGTCTTAAATGTTTGGGCGCTTGTTAGTTCTGTAAATGTGATTCCATATATTCACTCCAGAAATGCTTATATAACAGGTACTATATGCCGAGATTCCACAGCATTAGTAATTCATGGAAAACCAGTACCACCCACATATGAAAAAGTGTTGTTGGACAAAATTTTATTGCCGGATTAGCTAACCGCCAAAATATGTCGACAATTTACCGAGACCTTTGGGGATGTTGGAGCCGGAGGTTATGTGAGCCATCAAAAGGGTTTGATACGATATCTTTAATCGGAGGTATTAATATTTCTGACTTGTTCTTTGCATATATTGCTGATTTTCTTTTGTTTGTTGTATATGAAATTTGCATATGCAAATGCATGTGTATGATACAAATCTAGATTGATATCTCCTATAATTGTTTATACAATACTATGCCACTAACCAAAATCAGTTTGTGCCATATTATTATTATTATTTAACTATGGCGACCAAGACTAAGTACTGTCCTGCAAAACCCCTGACCGTTATGAACTCATCCGAATCCTAACTTAAATAGTTGAACCTTTTGCATGCCAGCTATGCTGGGAATACTCACTGAAAGGCAACCCTCGCAATTAAATTAAAAATAGATCATCCCATTGATGTTATTGGTCCTAAACAGGGTTACCAAGAAAAGAATACAAGCTTCATAAATTTGAATACCATCAGTTCAAATGAAAAGGAAAAGAAAGATTGATGAATGATAGAAAAGAAAATCTTTATGCCTTCTAATTCTATTGTGCATAAACATCAAGAAGATTCAGATTGATGAATAACATGAGTAAAGTGATAATCCTTGTGCAACAAAAAGATTAACACATTTTCCTTCACCCTCATTTATTTTGCTTGAGCCGTAGTCTTTGTTGGTTGTCAGATCTGTTTATAGAACTTGATTTTGTACTGCTAGTATCTATCAGGATTCTACAAGCATAAAATACTAAATCTTCTCCACTGATTGGCATCATAAAGTGAACTTGAGAAAGTCTCAACAAAAAAGACTTCACTGCTAGTATCTATCAGGATTCTACAGGCATAAAATACTAAACCTATTTTTACTTTTGCGCAGGAATTGGATAGAATACTATATGCACCACAGCATGAACCAAAGAAATATCAGCTTCGGCTAACTTGCTCAGCATCCTTTTAATGTGTTTATTATATGTAGAATTCACTGCTTGCAAAACAATGTAGTGTAATTAATGAAATCTTTGTAGTTTAGTGTAATAAACAATGCAGTGTAATAAGTATGATATTCCGGCACGGTAGCATTCTGTTTGCAAAACAATGAGTGTAATTATAAGTTTGATAATTTTATATGTATGGTATATGTGCGATATGTTTATAGTGCTTCTGTACCAATATTTTGATATTCTGGCATATTTTGATATATATTGATATTCTGGTATATATATTGAGATATGCGTGTAACGCAATAGTGAGTTACAGATGTGATTTTGTAGGAGCAGGAGCAAACACTATGTGCAACGGGTGTTAACCGTTGCTTTATGTGTGACTTTGGGCATAAAGCAACGGTTTTTAACCGTTTTTTAGTGGACATAAAGCAACGCTTGCACCCGTTGCTTTTTGGAAAGAAAGCAACGGTTTATAACCGTTGATTTTTTGCCCATTAAGCAACGGTTCGTAACCGTTGCCTTTTTCCCAGTTTGCAACGGTTAATACCCGTTGCCTTTGACCAAGTTTTCAACGGTTTATAACCGTTGCCTTTGTCCCAATTTGCAACGGGTTACACCCGTTGTGTTTTGGACATTGTAACAACCCGAGTTTTTCTAACACGAAAAACCGGACCATTTGAATTAAGAAGAAGAGGTAGAAGAAGAAAATAAAAGAAAAACAACATCAGAATCTAACCATCGCAGCGGAATAAAATATAATAGATAATAACAGATCTTTACACAAAAAGAAATCTATATCTGTTTACATATACATCATCCAAATACATCATCAGAGTACATCACATCAATATCATACAACTGGACAGTAATCATAACTTGTCCACACAATCTGAATACACAGCGGAATATATATCTCAAATACGGAAGTACGTATCGCCATCCAGCTCCCTAGCATCATTTCCTGTAATCTATAATACTCGGTCTGACCCGAGCATCATATAAAACAATACCCGAGTCAGTCTGGAATACCAGCGTGAGAAAATCACACTCAAATTGATTATTAAAGTTTCAAATCCTTTGAAAACAAAAGCATCTCGTAAGACCACGCCACAAATAAACATGTCGGGTTTTTACCTTACGATAGCTAAAACACTTTATATCAAAATCCTCTGATATTATAATAGTGTCTACACAAAGTAAAATATAATCTAGCTGAAATGCTTGCATCTCACATTTCAACAATAGTTGGGCACAATCAAAACCGTACAGGCACGTAGGGAGAATGGATTTCCAACGAATGACTAGGCACTGGGGTACCACCTATCACAGTACGTGGCCTAGATCACAGTACCGAGGAGTACGCCCGCTCCCCTGCAACACAAGGCCGGAACCATCCCTTACTGGATGATCCCGAATAAAATCACCCCACGGTTGGGATCAGCAACCGCACCACTAAGCCGAAATAAAAAGGGACATCTAGACAGGGATGACCTTACCCTCCAGTGGAAGCTACCCACGAAGCCTTGCTGCATAACCCCTGATTTTCAGTCATTCCCGGTTGATGAGGTTCGAGGCTAAACGATACCTTTTAGAGAACATATCCCTTAGAATGCCCATCGTCCGCTGACGATGTTTCGCAAGCATTCGTCCATACCAGTCCGTCCCGGGTTCGAACGGAACCGAAGGCACTATTCCTACTACATCCATTTTGGAAATATCCTCAGGATTAGTAGCGACTAGCCCTTGCACTTCACTGCTCCATCTTCGACTCTGAACACGTTACACGAAACGTACAAACCGAATCGAAGTGGTATTCGAGTCTCCAGACCTAGAATCCCGGTATACGGAAACTCGATCCCGGTCTCTTCGAAACGATCAGCGCATTGGCCAATATTGATAGTCGGTTATTTAACTATCAATTAACATTCACAAGCAACCATCATACAATAAATAATTTCCCACATTTATTTGCCCAAATATCTTTCCAAGATATATTTCCAAATTTTCAAACTCCTTTTGAAAACAATTTCAAACAATTTCCGCTTACGGAATACATTTCCAAATATTTATTTCTCTGAAACACCAAGTACAAAACACTTTTAGATTTTTAAAATAATTTAAAAACACTTTATTTTAAAATATATTTTATAACATTGAAATCAAACTACTTTAGTACTTTATTAAAAATATATACTTTAAATTAAACCACTTAATAAATATAAACTAAATTTCTCTTTTTAAAAACATAATAGCAAATCACTTTTATATAATTACTACAATAATAGATTTTTAAAATATACCTACTTTGAAAATTAACATTTAGAAATAATAAATTTTCTAAAACATGCTTTTTAAAACATACTTAAAACTTTTAACTTATATTTAAAATTGCTTTGAAAACGTATTTGGCTATCCAGAGAAATACACTTCTCATTTCCATCTTTTAAAATAAATCAACATTTATTTCAAACCAATTCATATCCCTTTATAAATTCCCACCTTGAATTTATATTTTCTAATATCCACTGATATTTTATTTTACTTTATAAACCCAGTTTATATATCCAAAATCTCCCTTCTCTTTTAAAATTCCAATTTTAAATAACTAAATCAATTTCCAATTGATTTTCCAATTTACTTTACTTTACTTTGAAATAAATTTCCTTTACTACTTCATTTATTTCGAAATACATTAACTTTTAGATTTATTCCTTTATTTGAGTTAAAACCCTTTTTAACTGAAAATACCAATTTTAAACTTCCAAAATTCCTTCTTTAGCCTTTAATTAAATTTAATCCTTACATTCAAAATAAATCCTTTATTCTTTAAATTTAATATCACTTTAGTTTAAAGTTAATATTTCCCTTGTTATTTCGAAATTCCCTTATTCCAATTCACTTGAATTATTTACTTAAATTTTACTCTTTTATTTCTTTCAAAATCCAATTCAATATATTTTGATAACTCCTTTTTATTGAAATATTCAATCCAACCATATCATCCAATATTTCAATCATCAATAATATCATCACAGGATATCAATATTCATAACACAGAATATCAAATAATCTAAATAATTTTGAGGAATCCAGTTGGATCCCTCCAACCTGTTTCCCTGCATCCACAGACGTTAGCACAATACCAATTCCACTTCAAGGTGGAATATCGCGGTATATGGGTTTTATATAAAATATCCGCTATTATGCGGCGCATAGGGTCTCATCCGCTATACAAATGCGGGAATATCAATTCCAATATATACATATGCCAATATGTATATATTGCTATATACTACTATATATATATAGCACATCAATCAAAGCAATCATCCAATCAATTATTTAAATTTAACCATTTAAATTTTTAAATCTAACTGAGTGAGATTAACTCACCTTTGATTTTGTCCTGCCAATCCGACTCAACCCAGTTTGTTTCCTTTACGATTCCAGACCTTGTATAGATATTTACAGTTGATTAATATTCGAAATAAATCGAGTAATCAGTTTCCAATTTAAATTTAACAAAATGGTTTGGTTAAAAGCTAATTTCCTTTATTACATTAACATTAGTAATGTGATTTTAATTAAGTTTTAAACTGATTCTCTTTTATAAATCTAATTGATTAGGAATTTGGTTTTAAATTAAAAATTCGATTCCAAACAAATTTCCCTTCTAATAAATTATTTCTAGTAAGTAAAATAAATTAAATAAACTAATTAGATAAGTTAACTATCTAAATATTTATTTCTAAATGAAACAGCAAGTGAAAATATTTATAAGTATCCTTATAAAATAATTTGTATCACCATTTAAAGTCTTCTACTAGCCTAAATCTTACCTACAAATAATTTCTTATCTGTTAATCTACTTTTCTGCTTTCCGATTATACATATACAAGTGAAAAAAAACTGCATATAATATATACCTCACTGCCTCCAACATCTCAAGCTCGAGTACGAGTCTCCCCCGATTGCCACTGTCTAACTTCACTGCACCCTCCCTCCCTCGTTTCCCAACAACTCAGCCACCCCTAAGTGATTGCGAGCTACTAGCGATGGCCATCGTACGGGTCGACGAACACCCTTCCAGATTCTCCCACAACCCACCACGACGCTCAAAACAATTTATAGACCCAGACGCGACCGATTCCTTCGCCGCCGCTCCCTCCATCACTTCGCGAAGCCACCAACTCGCTGCCGTCGATCCCATCTCGAGGCGTTCGACCTCTAATTACTCAACAAACCCTAGGTCGAGCTTCATGCCGACATCACCACTCATGCCATCTCCCTTTTATCGCTGCTTTTACGAACCCCCAAACCCCAGCTTCGATCCTACCCCCTCCATCACGCGCGTACCCTGGCCAATCGTCGCGACTGACTTCGATCGCGTGCCCACGCCAGGCGCTCGCGCGCCACTAATCCCTTACTTGATTTCGATCGTTCTGAACTTGCGAACGGCTGGAAAAACAAAAGAAGGGGAGGGGATGCGATTTGAGGAGGGAGAACAAATCTGATTTTTAATTTTCGTTTGGAGTGTTCAAGTGATAATTCTGGATTGAGCTCGGCTATCATTTTAAAGAAAGAAGGAGACGCGTGTTTATTAGGTAGGACACGTGTTGTACCAAGAGAAACACGTTTTTGAGAGAAGAGAAGGTTGCTGAGAAAACTTTTCAATATACATTTAAATGCGTTTATATATCGTACACTCACACCACAACCCCAAACTCTACGAAAATTGAAATCCGATAATAATACAATATTACGGATCCAATGAAACTGGTTTCGTCGAATTTCGAGACTGTGCCTCGGACGGCTATTTTTAAATTCAATTTCAACGATATATTTTTAAAACTGAACAAAACTCTTTAAAATTCCATTTTAAAAGTTCTATCATCTTCAGTATTAATAATATAAATTTTCTGAACCTTTGAACTATTTTTAACAGGCTTAAAATCAAGATTCAATATTTTACCCAATCCCGATAATTAAATTTAATAATTAATTATCCAATAATTAATGATATTTGAAATTCAAGTTAATAATTATCTTTTGAATATTTAAAATTAATTAAATATTCCTATTTCAAATGCTCAAAAATTCCGGGTCGTCACATTCCTCCCCCCTTAAAAGAATTTCGTCCCCGAAATTACCAGTTAAGAAGAATGTCCCATATCCCGTTAGCTATTTCCCAAGTTAGCTATTTTCCAAATTCAAACAGTTTTAACAATACCCAAACAATCTTTTATCAATGATACACTAATCATCTTTAACTTTCCAAACTTATTCATAAGTTCAACCCATACTACCTACTTATCCATTCAAATTTAAATTTGAATTCAAATTTTTTTTATTATCAAAATTTTCTCAAAAATTTTCTAACTCCCTAAATTTCCGAAAAATTTCGCCAGCGTCTCCTTTGCGCGGCTAGCTCGGTACTACTACAAAATGGCTCTACGGCCTCCCAATCTCAAAAAGAAAACAAAAAGCCAAGTGGCTGGATCAAAAACCCAATCAAATTTCATATAGAAATTCAAATACATACCTTTTTGTCGGCCATTAAATTTTATCTTCTAAAATCAAAAATCCCAATTTATCCATTGCTTTTATACACCTGTATATCCTACTAAGCAATAATATTCAATTACAATTTCAAAACCATTCTATACTTTCCTTTACAAATTTCCAATATTTGTTTTACTTAAGCCCGTACGATGCACATATATCATCCGTACGCAATATCACATTCGATCGCTCAATCGATCACACAATTCCACTTCCGAACTAGTATTGTCCACCCGACTTCCTAGTGCGGACTCAGATCTGGTTTCTTGATCCGAAACCGTCATTCTCCTTGCATAGCCACAAACTATGATAGAGAATATCCAGAACCAATCAACAATCCATATCCAGGTTCGCCGTTGAAAATCGAGTGAAAAATCCTGATTCGGATCGATAAAACTATCTCGAAATTCTGTGTTCGAATCCGGATCAAATAGCTATGCGAATAAATAATATACGTACACCTTACGTAATTAGCCCAATTGATTATTAGTTATATAAATTCTACTTTATTCACATTCCTTTTTATTTGTTATCCCCTTATTCACAACTATTCCATTTCACAACTTCAGTTTTAGTCTTCATTCAACTATTCACTTAGTATATATATTTTTTCATTCCAAAATTACTAAGTATATTTCCAATACAAATTTTCTTAAGAATTTCATTCTTCAATTCTTAAGTTCATATAAAATTTTCTTATATTCATTTGCTACTTCACCACTGAAGTGTATATATTCAAATTGAATTCCAATTTCATATGAATTTTAATTTACTTCAATTTACTACTTCATTTCCAATTTTTTTTTTCCTTAAATTCAATTCATTTCCAATTTTCAAAAAAAAAAAAAATGAATTTTATTTAGCTCGAAAACAATCCAAGTTAATTCATTCAATAACTATTTCTCAACTTATTTAAACCACTCCTCTGTTTGAGTTCAGTTTCCATTCAACATTTACTTAAGTCAATAACTTAAGTTTATTTTCCATTTAACCAACCCTTTTTAAGTTTTATTTCCATCTTTCATTTGATTCTTATTTAATCAAATTCCATCCATTTATTTATTAAATCTAATTGGTTCATTCACTCAATCATTATGAATTTTATTTTATTACTAACCAGGCCATTTCCAATTTATTTTCACTTATTTGGATTTCACTCGTAATTCAAACCATCACTGTGTTAATCCAATTTCATTAACTCACAATTCCATTTCATTAACTAATTTATTATCTCATTAGTTCCTCCACTGGTTAAGATTAAATACTTTCTTTTTAATTCCTAATATCACTTCACTTAATTATCTTAAGTTCAATTTATTTTATAATTCAAGTTTGGATTTATTAAGATTGCTCATCTTAGTCGTTTCCATTTGATAATTACAATTTCATTTCTATTCATAAGTTTTAACTTACTTACTTAAGATCTAGGACTATTCATTTAAGTCCATTTCCATCTTTACAATCAAATCTCAAATTATTTTACTTAAGAACTTAAGAATATGAATTTCTTTACACAATTATAAGCATTTTACATTACCTTTAAATCCAATTCAATTCAACTTCAACTTACTTACATTTAATTCAATTCCAATTCTCAATTTTATTTAACTCATCTTAAGTTAAATTCAAATATATTTTATTCACCTTCATATACTCGAATTAAATTTTAATTCTAGGATACAATTTTATACAAGTTTTACAATTCATTCACCTTCAAGTTCTCTAACTCTTTTATCTACCAGCTTATATTACTCATTGAGTTAATTTCATCTCATAATTATAATCCCAGAATTTAACTTTCATTCCTTTCTTATTTCAATCAACTTCATTCTATACTTTATATTGTTGATTCATTTAAATTTCCACATTTAAATTTTAAATAGAATTTCCAGAATCCAATTGCTCGATTTTATTCCAAAACCATTTTGAATCCATAAATAACTCATACACATCTGGTATATCACATCAAACCCCAATTTCCAAAATAATCTGCTTTTACCAAACAATTTTCCCTTTGAATTTCAAAACCAACCCAGTTCACAATCATTTTCAATTTAAAACAGTTTGGTAGCAATTTCTCTTTGGAAACTCGAAAATAGACATCGATGATGCTGCAGTCATCACCGAAATTATTTTCCAACGACCAAAAGAGAATTTAATGCTTTTATCACTTGGAAACATTTCAAACATTTTTAAATCCCAAATCCCACCAGATTTCAATTCAATTTCAAAAATATTCATGAAATAATATCACCATTATTTTCCCAAAACCTTTAAAAACTATTTTTAAATCCAAAGGAATTTAAATCTTTCCCAAAACAAAAATCCATCCAATTTTTTTATATCCAAACATTACTCTGGAATTTTATCACATTTTATTTCAAATTATAAGTCACATTTACAATTTACATTTACAAATTTCATTTGTATATGGAGTTTATTTCCATTTATAAACTACATTCTCAAATTCCACTTATTATATAAATTATCCTTCAACTTAGGTTATAAGTTTCAATTTCTACTCAATAATGAGACTAACTCATTATTGTCATTTTCTAACAACCAAGCATCCAAATATATAACTATAATAATTTCAAATAATTATTTCTTTTATATACAAAATAATTTGGGCAAAATTATTTCATTCACCCTATTTAAAACAATATTGTGTCGAACTGTTCTATTCAAGTGTTTAGAAACCCCTTCGATACAGTTGTACAGACTGTGCCGACGAAGGTTCATATGCCACTCAATAAATCAACCAACACAATATAAAACCATTTTATATTCACTAACAAATACGCGCTCATATCTATTAGTACTCTCAAAATTCCCAACAGAGCCAAGGTTATCGCTAGCCTAAGCTCTGATACCACTGTAACAACCCGAGTTTTTCTAACACGAAAAACCGGACCATTTGAATTAAGAAGAAGAGGTAGAAGAAGAAAATAAAAGAAAAACAACATCAGAATCTAACCATCGCAGCGGAATAAAATATAATAGATAATAACAGATCTTTACACAAAAAGAAATCTATATCTGTTTACATATACATCATCCAAATACATCATCAGAGTACATCACATCAATATCATACAACTGGACAGTAATCATAACTTGTCCACACAATCTGAATACACAGCGGAATATATATCTCAAATACGGAAGTACGTATCGCCATCCAGCTCCCTAGCATCATTTCCTGTAATCTATAATACTCGGTCTGACCCGAGCATCATATAAAACAATACCCGAGTCAGTCTGGAATACCAGCGTGAGAAAATCACACTCAAATTGATTATTAAAGTTTCAAATCCTTTGAAAACAAAAGCATCTCGTAAGACCACGCCACAAATAAACATGTCGGGTTTTTACCTTACGATAGCTAAAACACTTTATATCAAAATCCTCTGATATTATAATAGTGTCTACACAAAGTAAAATATAATCTAGCTGAAATGCTTGCATCTCACATTTCAACAATAGTTGGGCACAATCAAAACCGTACAGGCACGTAGGGAGAATGGATTTCCAACGAATGACTAGGCACTGGGGTACCACCTATCACAGTACGTGGCCTAGATCACAGTACCGAGGAGTACGCCCGCTCCCCTGCAACACAAGGCCGGAACCATCCCTTACTGGATGATCCCGAATAAAATCACCCCACGGTTGGGATCAGCAACCGCACCACTAAGCCGAAATAAAAAGGGACATCTAGACAGGGATGACCTTACCCTCCAGTGGAAGCTACCCACGAAGCCTTGCTGCATAACCCCTGATTTTCAGTCATTCCCGGTTGATGAGGTTCGAGGCTAAACGATACCTTTTAGAGAACATATCCCTTAGAATGCCCATCGTCCGCTGACGATGTTTCGCAAGCATTCGTCCATACCAGTCCGTCCCGGGTTCGAACGGAACCGAAGGCACTATTCCTACTACATCCATTTTGGAAATATCCTCAGGATTAGTAGCGACTAGCCCTTGCACTTCACTGCTCCATCTTCGACTCTGAACACGTTACACGAAACGTACAAACCGAATCGAAGTGGTATTCGAGTCTCCAGACCTAGAATCCCGGTATACGGAAACTCGATCCCGGTCTCTTCGAAACGATCAGCGCATTGGCCAATATTGATAGTCGGTTATTTAACTATCAATTAACATTCACAAGCAACCATCATACAATAAATAATTTCCCACATTTATTTGCCCAAATATCTTTCCAAGATATATTTCCAAATTTTCAAACTCCTTTTGAAAACAATTTCAAACAATTTCCGCTTACGGAATACATTTCCAAATATTTATTTCTCTGAAACACCAAGTACAAAACACTTTTAGATTTTTAAAATAATTTAAAAACACTTTATTTTAAAATATATTTTATAACATTGAAATCAAACTACTTTAGTACTTTATTAAAAATATATACTTTAAATTAAACCACTTAATAAATATAAACTAAATTTCTCTTTTTAAAAACATAATAGCAAATCACTTTTATATAATTACTACAATAATAGACTTTTAAAATATACCTACTTTGAAAATTAACATTTAGAAATAATAAATTTTCTAAAACATGCTTTTTAAAACATACTTAAAACTTTTAACTTATATTTAAAATTGCTTTGAAAACGTACTTGGCTATCCAGAGAAATACACTTCTCATTTCCATCTTTTAAAATAAATCAACATTTATTTCAAACCAATTCATATCCCTTTATAAATTCCCACCTTGAATTTATATTTTCTAATATCCACTGATATTTTATTTTACTTTATAAACCCAGTTTATATATCCAAAATCTCCCTTCTCTTTTAAAATTCCAATTTTAAATAACTAAATCAATTTCCAATTGATTTTCCAATTTACTTTACTTTACTTTGAAATAAATTTCCTTTACTACTTCATTTATTTCGAAATACATTAACTTTTAGATTTATTCCTTTATTTGAGTTAAAACCCTTTTTAACTGAAAATACCAATTTTAAACTTCCAAAATTCCTTCTTTAGCCTTTAATTAAATTTAATCCTTACATTCAAAATAAATCCTTTATTCTTTAAATTTAATATCACTTTAGTTTAAAGTTAATATTTCCCTTGTTATTTCGAAATTCCCTTATTCCAATTCACTTGAATTATTTACTTAAATTTTACTCTTTTATTTCTTTCAAAATCCAATTCAATATATTTTGATAACTCCTTTTTATTGAAATATTCAATCCAACCATATCATCCAATATTTCAATCATCAATAATATCATCACAGGATATCAATATTCATAACACAGAATATCAAATAATCTAAATAATTTTGAGGAATCCAGTTGGATCCCTCCAACCTGTTTCCCTGCATCCACAGACGTTAGCACAATACCAATTCCACTTCAAGGTGGAATATCGCGGTATATGGGTTTTATATAAAATATCCGCTATTATGCGGCGCATAGGGTCTCATCCGCTATACAAATGCGGGAATATCAATTCCAATATATACATATGCCAATATGTATATATTGCTATATACTACTATATATATATAGCACATCAATCAAAGCAATCATCCAATCAATTATTTAAATTTAACCATTTAAATTTTTAAATCTAACTGAGTGAGATTAACTCACCTTTGATTTTGTCCTGCCAATCCGACTCAACCCAGTTTGTTTCCTTTACGATTCCAGACCTTGTATAGATATTTACAGTTGATTAATATTCGAAATAAATCGAGTAATCAGTTTCCAATTTAAATTTAACAAAATGGTTTGGTTAAAAGCTAATTTCCTTTATTACATTAACATTAGTAATGTGATTTTAATTAAGTTTTAAACTGATTCTCTTTTATAAATCTAATTGATTAGGAATTTGGTTTTAAATTAAAAATTCGATTCCAAACAAATTTCCCTTCTAATAAATTATTTCTAGTAAGTAAAATAAATTAAATAAACTAATTAGATAAGTTAACTATCTAAATATTTATTTCTAAATGAAACAGCAAGTGAAAATATTTATAAGTATCCTTATAAAATAATTTGTATCACCATTTAAAGTCTTCTACTAGCCTAAATCTTACCTACAAATAATTTCTTATCTGTTAATCTACTTTTCTGCTTTCCGATTATACATATACAAGTGAAAAAAAACTGCATATAATATATACCTCACTGCCTCCAACATCTCAAGCTCGAGTACGAGTCTCCCCCGATTGCCACTGTCTAACTTCACTGCACCCTCCCTCCCTCGTTTCCCAACAACTCAGCCACCCCTAAGTGATTGCGAGCTACTAGCGATGGCCATCGTACGGGTCGACGAACACCCTTCCAGATTCTCCCACAACCCACCACGACGCTCAAAACAATTTATAGACCCAGACGCGACCGATTCCTTCGCCGCCGCTCCCTCCATCACTTCGCGAAGCCACCAACTCGCTGCCGTCGATCCCATCTCGAGGCGTTCGACCTCTAATTACTCAACAAACCCTAGGTCGAGCTTCATGCCGACATCACCACTCATGCCATCTCCCTTTTATCGCTGCTTTTACGAACCCCCAAACCCCAGCTTCGATCCTACCCCCTCCATCACGCGCGTACCCTGGCCAATCGTCGCGACTGACTTCGATCGCGTGCCCACGCCAGGCGCTCGCGCGCCACTAATCCCTTACTTGATTTCGATCGTTCTGAACTTGCGAACGGCTGGAAAAACAAAAGAAGGGGAGGGGATGCGATTTGAGGAGGGAGAACAAATCTGATTTTTAATTTTCGTTTGGAGTGTTCAAGTGATAATTCTGGATTGAGCTCGGCTATCATTTTAAAGAAAGAAGGAGACGCGTGTTTATTAGGTAGGACACGTGTTGTACCAAGAGAAACACGTTTTTGAGAGAAGAGAAGGTTGCTGAGAAAACTTTTCAATATACATTTAAATGCGTTTATATATCGTACACTCACACCACAACCCCAAACTCTACGAAAATTGAAATCCGATAATAATACAATATTACGGATCCAATGAAACTGGTTTCGTCGAATTTCGAGACTGTGCCTCGGACGGCTATTTTTAAATTCAATTTCAACGATATATTTTTAAAACTGAACAAAACTCTTTAAAATTCCATTTTAAAAGTTCTATCATCTTCAGTATTAATAATATAAATTTTCTGAACCTTTGAACTATTTTTAACAGGCTTAAAATCAAGATTCAATATTTTACCCAATCCCGATAATTAAATTTAATAATTAATTATCCAATAATTAATGATATTTGAAATTCAAGTTAATAATTATCTTTTGAATATTTAAAATTAATTAAATATTCCTATTTCAAATGCTCAAAAATTCCGGGTCGTCACAGACATAATGCAACGGTTTTGTCCCGTCGCTAAATTCAACCACTCCTGTGTTGCAAACGGTTTTTACCCATTGCTTTTGGACTTAACAACGGTTTTTAACCGTTGTTAATAGCTTATAATGGTGTAGTGTGCCAAGGCCACTCCTACTCAGCCCTCTTCTAGCCAGCCCGGAAAGAGGAAGATGAACTTTGATCAACAAAAGAAAGCTTGGCAGAAGACTATTGGATTGGGATACGCCCAGAAAAGCCCAATCGACCTTGCTAATATCACTTGCTTCAAATGCGATAAGAAGGGCCATTATGCTAATAGCTGTCCATCTACCGGAGCTGCTGTCCCACCACCTTCGATGACTAGGAGAGATTTATGCCATGTCTGCCTCCAGCCAGGACATTTAAAGAAAGACTGCCCAATGCATAAGCGTGGCACCACTTCTGGAGTATTTGCTATCACCACACCTGCACCCTCTGCACCACCCGCTGACCAAGGTACCTTACGGAGTATTTTTCATTTACATGCTACACCTGTTAGGGTATTATTCGATACCGGTGCTTCACATAGCTTTATATCAGTTGACCTTTGTAATAAGCTCAAATTAGAACCTACTGTTGCCACTACTTCTTTATGTGTCTCTAATCCTATCGGAGGACCCGCTAACCTCCGAAGTGTTTGCAAGGAAGTTGCAATTATGTATGATTTTTCCCGATTCACTTGGGATTTCTATGTACTTGGATTCCAAGCATTCGACTTTCTTTTAGGAGCTGATTGGTTAAGCAAATTTGAGGCTGTTATTTCTTGCAAAGATCGTTCAGTTTCTTTAGTAAGTGACAAGGGTCAATCACTTGTCATTGAATGCAAATCACCTTAGAAATATGCCGGAAGCTTCATATTCTCTCTTGATGCTCATTTGGATGATCTTAATACTACTCCTATTGTTCAGCAATTTCCCGATGTATTTGGAGAGGTCAACTCTCTACCGCCAAAACGGGAAATCGATTTCCGTATTGATCTAATTCCTGGAGCTACTCCCGTAGTTCTCCCACACCGAAGGATGGCTCCTAAAGAAAAAGCTGAACTAAAAACTCAAATTGATGATCTATTTTCTAAGGGTTTGATTAGGAGAAGTTGTTCTGAATGGGGCGCCGCAGTTGTATTTGTCACCAAATCAGATGGATCTCTTCGCATGTGTGTTGATTACAGAGAACTAAACAAACGCACTCTCAAGAATCGTTATCTGATGCCTCGCATCAACGATTTATTCGACCAGCTCCATGGAGCTAAAGTCTTCTCACAACTTGATCTAGCCACTGGGTTCCACCAACTCAGAGTAGTAGAAGATAGTATCCATAAGACAGCTTTCCGTACCGAGAATGGATTCTATGAATGGTTGGTTATGCCATTCGGTTTGACCAACGCACCTGCTTATTTCGTCGACTTGAAGAATCGAGTCTTTCATGATGTCCTTAACAAGTTTGTTCTTGTATTCATTGATGATATTCTTGCCTTCTCCAAAGACGAGAAAGAGCATGAAACACATCTCCGTTATGTTCTAGAAACTCTCCGAAACCATCAGCTTAAAGCCAAGTTCTCTAAATGCCACTTCTGGCGAGACGAAGTAAGATTCCTTGGCCATATTGTTTCTGAAAATGGGATTTCGGTTGATCCAGCTAAGATTGCCATAATCAATGTAAGTTCTATCTTATTCGTTGTTTCTGTTCAAACAATCTTATCTCTTGCTAATTTGAATCAATTAATCTACAGGATTGGGAGACTCCTAAAACTCCTATAGATATCCGTAGTTTCTTGGGCTTAGCAGGTTATTATCGCCGATTTATTGAGCACTTTGCCCGGATTTCTGCCCCACTTACTTCTTTAACTCGGAAGGATGTTAAGTTTATTTGGAGTGAGAAGTGTGAATCAGCTTTTAATGAGTTAAAGCGCAAGTTAACTTCAGCCCCAGTTCTTGCGGTAATCGATGGAAGTGAAGGATTAACTGTCTACACAGATGCTTGGCGAGAAGGTTTAGGCGCTGTTCTTATGCAAAATGGAAAGGTTATTGCTTATGCGGGTCGTCAGTTGAAGACCCATGAATTAAACTATGCCACATATGATCTTGAGCTTCTTGCCGTTGTATTTTCTTTGAAACTATGGAGGCATCATCTTTTGGGAACAAAATTTGAATTATTCACTGATCACAAGTCCTTGAGGTATATCTTTTCTCAGAAGGACTTGAACCAGAGACAAGTCCGATGGCGTGAATTCTTAGTTGCATATGATCTCGACATTACTTATACTCCGGGAAAGGCAAATGTCGTAGCAGATGCTTTGAGCCGCAGCAAAGCATTGTCTTGCTGTAATCTTGTTGAAGGCATGTTATTTCAGCTTGTTATCTCTCCATCTCTTATGGATCGCATCAAAGCTAAACAATATGAGGACACTTTGCTCTATCGTATGAAGGAGTTAGTTTTAGGTAGAGTCAGAAATGCCGACAGTAAAGTGGGAGCACAGATTGATAGTAATGGAGTTCTGAGGACCGACAACCGTATTTGTGTTCCTAATGTCGATGGATTGAGACAAGAAGTGCTTAGAGAAAACCATCGGTCATCACTTTCATTTCATCCTGGTGTCACTAAGATGTATCGTAATATGAAGCGTTTATATTGGTGGAGTGGGATGAAGAGAGATATTTCTATATATGTCAGTAGATGCACCACTTGCCAACAAGTCAAGGCCGATCACCAGAAGTGTCGGTTTACTTCAACCCCTAGAGATTCCTTGTTGGAAATGGGATTAGATTTCTATGGACTTCATCGATGGATTACCGAGGACCAGAAAAGGTAACGAGAGTATATGGGTGATCGTTGATAGGTTGACCAAATCTGCCCACTTTATTCCTGTTAAGACCACTCGTACTGCTTCGAGTTTGGCTGAGATTTATATGAGAGAGATTGTTAGACTTCACGGAGTCCCATCTAGTATTGTATGGGATCGAGACCCTATATTCACTAGTAAATTCTGGAAGGCATTTCAGGACGTCTTAGGCACTAAACTGAATCTGAGCACAGCTTATCATCCTCAAACAGATGGCCAAACTGAAAGGGTGAATCAGATTTTGGAGGATCTGCTCTAAGCTTGCATAATTGATTTCGGTGGATCTTGGGAAGACCATCTCCATTTGGTTGAATTTACTTATAATAACAGTTATCAGGTAAAATAAAATTTCAGTTGAATAAGTATACATTTGAATTGAAATTTAACTATCTTGCATAATTAGGCGAGTATTGATATGGCGCCGTTCGAAGCTTTATATGGACGGCCATGCAAATCGCCAGCTTGTTGGATTGAGCCTGGTGATCGATTAGTTCTTGGCCCAGATATGATTATGGAGGCATCCGAGAAGGTAAATGAGATCAGAAAGAAGATGAAGACTGCACAGGATAGACAGAAGAGCTATGCAGATAGGCGTAGAAGAGATTTGGAATTCCAGGTTGGGGATGAGGTATTTCTGAAGGTATCACCTTTGAAGAATGTTATTCGATTTGGTCGTAGAGGGAAGCTTGCTCCTAGATTTGTTGGACCATTCACTATCACCGAGAGAATCGGTACACTAGCTTATAGAGTTGCATTACCAGAAAAATTTGAGGGCGTGCACAACGTATTCCATGTTTCACGTCTTCAGAAAGTCGTGCGTGATCCATCCATGACCATTCCTATTTCTCAGTTAGATGAAGTAGATATTGAGCCAGATTTGACTATCAAAAGAAGACCACTTTGGATAGTCGATCGTGAGACAAAGCAACTAAGAAGGAAGTCTGTAAATCTCGTCAAAGTCCAGTGGAGTGCAGCTGAGCGAGATTGCACATGGGAAACTGAGGATAGTATCCGGGATTCAAACCCCGAATTACTGATTTCAGGTATAAATCCAATTTTCTTAAAAGCTATCTTGACTTTTCTGCTTACTTCATTCTTACTTCACCGTCTCGTTTCTTTTCGAGGATGAAAAGTTTTGAGTGGAGGTGAATGTAACGACCCATAATTTTCGACCCAATTTAAAAAAATTTAAATCCATTATTTTAATATAAAATGTGGAACTTACATACGATTTTAATTAGCGTCCAAACTTTGTCTATAAATTGCGCGTAGATGGTTATAGATATGGGTAAAGTTTCGTCGTAAAATACCGTAGTAAAAATTCGTCCACGTTTTATTGCACGTCAGTTCATTTTTAAAACGTGTAAAATTTTTATCTTTCGAACCTGAATATTTTTACATAGAAAAATTCTAAATCATCTTCTGACGGAGATGTCATTTTTCGTTTTTCAAAGTTCGGACATCTTTAGCTCCGTCGATCTTATTCTTTTGCGTTTTTGCTGCATTCTCCGTAATAGAAAATTTCGAATATTTATAATTTAATCATACCACTGATATTTATATACCGTTGGGTTCGCCTCGTCGCGCTGATCAAAACGGCATATTTATTTGTGTCAATCGGAGTTCGGCGTTGCGAATTATAGTTGTTTAACGGATTACACACTGGTCCGTTACGCAGCACAAACCGGTACCCAATTTTCTACACTGTTCAGAATCCTAGGAGTCCTTGACCATTCAGCTCTCTAGGAAACCCAACAGGTTTTGGGAGTACCGATGCAAACAATAGAGGCTTTTCAATTTCTGTATGGTTTCATATAAACTAAGCTTGGATCCCTAATCCTTTCGTTTGCATTCAAACTACTCTGGTTCGTTCATATCTGCTTCTTCCTCTTCTATTATATATTCTTTTTTTTATTTCCTTTGCAAAGAAACCCACTGCCTGCCACCTCCTCCCACCGCCAACTACGACCAGCCTACGCTCATGCCACCCACGCCACTCCGACCTACCCAGCCTCCGCCCGCCTGACTCGTCCACCGGCCCAGCCTCCGTCCGCCTGACTCGCCCAGCCTACCCAGTCTTCGCCCGCCCGACTCAACCGCCCTGACCTGCTATCGCCCGACCAGCCACCCACCAGCGACCTACGCCCAGTCGCCCTGACCTACTACCGCCCGACCAGCCACCACCAGCCCACGCCCTGACCGCGTCCGCCTCCCACCAGCCCAGCCGCCCTGACCTGCTACCGTCCGACCAGCCACCACTAGCCCACGCCCTGACCCCGTCCTCCTCCCACCAGCCCAGCCGCCCTGACCTGTTACCGCCCGACCAGCCACCACCAGCTACCCACGCCCCTGATCCCGTCTGCCCCACCAGCCCAGTCGCCCTGACTCCGTCCGCTTCCCATCCGCCCAGTCCGCCTCCCCTACCACCCCTGCCCGGCGCCCTGCTAACCACACCCAGCCTCAGCCCCTTCCACCTGCCGTCAGCCTCTGCCTTTGCCCAGCCCACACCCCATGACCAGCTGTCCCGCTTCCACCATCCGCCACCGAACTCAGCCCGCCCCGTTCCACCAGCCACCACCCGAGTCCAGCCAGCACCACTGCCCACGTCCGCCTCGCCTTGGCCGCAACTGTATTTCGTTGCATTGCCGTTTATATATAAATCTATATATGAACTGTATATTACATAGCAGTGTAACTTTTAGAATTCTAGTTGCTCACCTACAGTGTTTACTGTGTTTGTTCCAGCTGCTGCTTTGGAGACTTAGGCTTCCATTCAGCTTGTCGGATCTATCTAGTTTATTTGCTTTGGTATGATTATATATAATATATATATATATTGTATTGAAGAAATTGTCAATTTGATCTTTTGTTTGATTTACAGTTCGTGTTCAGATTCGTGTGTGTCGTCTATCTAGTCTATCCATTTTCGTGCTTCGCCGTCACCTTCTCTAACCACGCAAGGTGAATATTTCATTCACGACTCAATCTATTATGCTATGATAATCAAGTGATAGATGTTATTGATATTAATTTGGATGTTAAAATGGTTGATGTTAAATTGTGATTTGAAGTTAGTTTATGGTAAATAGTTGTGACACTAAATTGTTATGTGATGTTGAATTTGGTTGTTAATATAAGTGATGATTAATATGAAACTAAATTTGATATAGGATAGTTAACAATTTAAAATAGATTATATATGTTGAACTTGACCCCTTAAAATGTTAAATAAATCGACACGTAGAAGTAGTATTAACTACAATTTGAACCATTGAATGTATGATTGATGTAGTAATTTGATAATAGATGCCAAGTGAAAACCATAATGTAATAATCTTTAATCTGCATGAAATGATATTGTGGATTCGAGGAATAATTATATTAATTTGCATAAATAACAAATGTAAATTAATACGATTTATTTCGGGATTATTTAAATAAATTGTTGAATTGTTATGTATGGTTGCTATTGATTGTTTATTTACTTTGACACCATCCCAGTTATCACACTGCAAGTTCCCTTTGCTATGCTTTGTTTTTATTTAATGATATTGGGTTGAACTAATAAATACTCAATTGAACAACTTTGGCATAGGATAGATAATTAAAAATAAGAAACCCGACTGGTCAACAAAAATCACTTTTGAAATTGAAACCTATTTGAAATTAAGGAATGAACTTAACAATTTGTTTGGAAATTAAGTAACGGACTTAATGAATTTAATTGTAATAAATTAATGAATTTAATTGTAATAAATTAATGGATTTAATTGAAATAAATTAATGAATTTAATTGTAATAAATTAATGGATTTAATTGAATGAATTAATGGATTAAATTGAAATGGGTTAATAAATCTATTTAATTAAATAAAATGAATTGACAAATTTAATCAAATGAGATTTAGAAAACAGGTAAGTTGTAGAATTTAATAATTTAAAATTTATTAGATTTGTTAGATTTAGATTTAAACTCTGTTTTAATTTAATAGATTTGGAACTTGTTATAAAATTTAATTTGAGATTAAGTAACAAAATTGAATTAAGAGGAATACAAAACTAACTAAAGTTTTATGGATTTGATTTAGCGATAAATTAAATTTAAAATGATTTAAATTTATGAATTAATTAAATTAGGACATTGTAAACTGAATTATGGTTTGTAACTCGGAAACAACTTATTTGTGATATGTACATCATGGAACCAAATAAATGAAATGGATTTCTTAAAATAGAAATCTAATTGAATTGGTAAATAAATCAATGAAGCTTTGATTAAAGAGAATTTAGTTAATGAAATTGATTTAATCGAATTTATGATTATATTTAATGTACCGATGAATGTAAATATGAATTGAAATGAATAGAATTTGATGATTTGAACTAAATTGACCATTAAATTGAATCCATGGATTTATGAATTAAATTTAATAAGTGAAATTTGGATCTTATTAACTTGAATACTTAATTATTGTTAACTCAAGGGTTTGAACTAAAATTTCATTTGGAAATATGATTTTTAAATATTTGAAATAAATCGAATTGTGAAATGTCAAATTTTGAAAGTCAAATTTGCAACTTGACTTTTGGACTTTGATTTGTTTAAACTTTAATATTAAATGACCATCGGGTAATTAATGCGTGGTTATTAA
Source organism: Allium fistulosum (assembly GCA_030737815.1). Lineage (NCBI taxonomy): Eukaryota > Viridiplantae > Streptophyta > Magnoliopsida > Asparagales > Amaryllidaceae > Allium > Allium fistulosum. The sequence goes on from CM060905.1 coordinate 162,406,280, forward strand.
AGACACCGGGATCAGATATGGACATACTCTCTGTCGATACCGAAAACCACTTTAATAACTAATATACGCGGAGTGTTGATCCAGAACGAAGTGGATGGTTTTGGTGAACGCGTTGACTGAAGAAAGAGAACGATTTTGGATGACCCCTGACATGACTAAAACAGGAGCCGCGCCGGGCCATTGAGGATCGCCATCTCTGGCGGACACACTTCTTTGATACCTTATCTATTACTTATGTGATTCGATTTGGGTGCATCCCTTGATTTGGGAGTGTTGTTTCACGGTGTTGGGGTAGTAGCTGCTATGCCCAACATCAGTCCGAATCAGGCAACTACTAGTGTCCTAGTTGGTATCGCCTCATGTACCTTGTCATACTGTTTATCCTAATCGCGACCACTACGATTTGTTTTGTGTTATACCTATGGGGTACCCTCTGATAGCCACTAGTTTACGGTGGGGTTTACGGTGCTGTATAGACTATGGCATTATAAAATGTGTTAAAGGGGATTATGGTAACGCCTTAACACTATTTTGATATCGTACTTTACTGATTAGACATTATCTATTTAGCGCATTCTATTGTATATATAGATAGTGTATCGGATCCTTAGAGATGTTGATTTTATTCATCTTTGAGTTATGGACTTTATTCTTGCATTTGATTATCCTGTATAAGATTTTGAGTCCTGACTCGAGTGTTATTTTATTTATGCTCGGGTCAGTCTGAAGCTATCCAGTTTGCTGATCAAGGTTGGTTGAAGATGCTAAAGACTTTGCATTTATCTTTATCAGTTATTTCCATTCTAGTATTGATGTACTAGTCTGTTAGACATTTATGTATTTCTTCTCAGTCACTTTATGTTGAGACATTGTTGTATTTCCTGTAGTAGCTTCATGAACTACTATTATGACGATGTATTTTCCGCTGCATTATTCCGTGACTGTTCTGTGTCTGTGATGTTGTATTGATTCTCATTTACATTTATGTATTTATAATCCCATAATGACTCGTGTTTTGTATTATTTAAGTTCACATGTGTGGATTATTGTCAATTTAAATGGTCCAAATATACGGGTTGTTACAGACAAACTATTCAAAAGAAAACCTTACTACAATATCATAACAAACTCTTTACAAAAGTGCATTCGATTATCCTTAACATTTAAGGACATCAAATATGTTGCACTTTACGTAAACCGATCAAAATTACATGTCAGCGATCGAATTCTTAGATCTATCTTGTAATTTTGGTCTTGTTATATTAACAAAATATGATCCCTTTATAACCAATCAGATTGAATACTCCATCTCGCACTAAGGTTTATATGGTTTTTCGGATGAACTAATTTCATCGAAATATTGTACATTACAAACATTGACCATTCACCACATAACATTTATATGCAATTGTATATGGATCAAATATCCATAGTCTTGTATTGCTTTTAGAGTTCGAAACTCATAGAATGCAATACAAGGTCTTGACCAAATAAATGTGTAAGTGACCAAACCATGAATGTATTCAGTAGCTGTAAAAATCAGGCACTTGCATGGGTGTTGAAACATTAACATGCAATAGGAATTTAGTAGTGGGTATTATATTTCCATTTGTCAACTTTCAATTCAGTTCGTTTGTATATGTTAATTGATAAACATTTTATCAATCTTATTAAATGCATAAATTTATCATTATAGATAATTATAACATTATTTAGCATACGTTCTTACAATATTAGTGAGGTTAAATGTAACCATTTCATTTTTCTGATAAGGCTCCCACTAGTTTTTTATGTTTCTCCTAACCCTAAGATGAAACATAGAAGACTTTCAACTTCACCAGTGGGTGTTAGGACTCGTTTGTCTTGGTATTCCGACCTTGAGTTTACTCAACAAATCATAGCCCCACAAACAATGGATAATTTCTTATCGGTTGTATCACATACAACTCCTAACCCATTTTTCCTTGTCCTAATCTCATTTCGACCTTGAGTTTGCTCAGAAAATCGAAAGAGATTATTCACTCATACCTACCATATCGTGATGGCCTACGTATAGTATATGTACCTTGAGTTACTCAACAAATACATATAGTTATGGGGCATTTCACTAGAAGGACAAACTTTGCAGTCCAATTAGTTTCTAGGACACACATCCACATAAATTAATTTCAAGGCCAAAGTCAGCAGAATAATTACTTTTAAGGACAAAGTCAGCAGTCCAATTACTTTCAAGGACATAATTTCATATGTTTTTAGGCCTTAGAAACTAATTATTTTGCATTTTGTCATTAAAAGTAATTATTTCAATTGTGTGTCCTAGAAACTAATTGCACTTGCTAAAGAGGCCCTTGTGGCTATTTTCCACTATAGTTATCTTACCTCATCTATTCAATATATTAATAATACTACACATAGCATCCCTAGCTTGAGTTTGCTCAACAACTAAGGAATATCCAAGTAATTTATTAATATATATATGGTAAAGGACAACATTATATTGAAGATTCATAATCTTTAATATATTATATTAAGTGATATCGACTTATGGAATAATGTATTTCTTATGAAATACACTTGTGATTCAAGTGTCAGACACATCAGAAATCAAGGTATACGTACATTTATGTATGTATTTATTCCTCAAGTCTATTTGGGTTTCTTTAATGTTCCACCATTAGTTTATACATTCATATCATATAAGTTTTGTTGTTATAAAACTTGTATATTTCATATTACTTATATGATATTCTTATGTATAATATTTCACTAATTAAATCTTATTTACTTAATTTTAATTAATTAACTCTTTAATTAATTTTATATTAGTATTCCAATACAACTTTTATATTGGACATATCTACTATAACATTTATATTGTAACACATATATCTTATATATGTTTATTTTTATTTAATTAATTAACCTTTAATTAACCTTTAATTAATTTATTTAATTAAACAATTTCAATTAAATTATATCAATTTCAAATTTTATCTTACATACATACATGTTTACATATTGTAATGACCCACCTTTTTGGACGGTTTAAATCGACGATAAACCACACACGTCAGACTCAAACCATTCCAAAGGGAGGATTGTTATGGGGTAAATAAGAAAAGTAGAGAAAGAAAGAAAACAAACACATAATCTCACGGTGGAATGACAAAATATAATAATCAAATAAACAGTTTATAAAGTTGTTTTACAAATAACATTTGATTATACTTTTACAATACAGATCAGAGTTGCATACAACAGGAATAAATAAATAAATGCAGCGGAACAACATGATGAAGTAGAATAAAGATAATAAATAATAATAGTACTAAATCTTCGTCTTCATCCTCCAAAAGGCAGTCTTCGATATACTAAAAAGCTCAGACTAACCCGAGCGAATTGAAAAGACAAAACACTCGAGTTAGAACTAAAAGATCTTATGTAAGTTAAATCAACAGTAAATAAATATAAGTGTAACGGCGTCGGAGATGTTTACGGGATTTGACATCTCCTATCCAGTGTCTAACGTGAGTGCGAAAACTTAAGAGATGTTCAGGATTTCCATCTCCTAAGGATCCGTTAAACTATTTACATACATAGTGCTATATGCTATTATAATAGTGTCTACAGTAAAGTAACGTATTAAAATAGCGTTAAGGCGTTACCCATATCCCCCTTAACACATTTTATATATTTCCGTAGTCTATATAGTACCACGTCAGCATCATCATGTTCGTTCATAGGAAAACCTAGAAACCCTTTACAGTAAACGCGATCAAACCTATCACTACAGCTGCCACCCTAAATCCGCTTGCCGCCGCCACCATAAGGCTCGACCACCTGATCAGGCGACGCCTCCAAGCTTCCCTCACTCCGCCGCACACTCCATGGCCGAGCGGCCTCGTCCACTACCACCTAGTGTTCACCGCTGCCATCGACTTATAGGTTAATTTATGGCGCAATCACCAACCTCTGACATGAACGAACTGTATGAATTGACTCCATTCGTCGAGCTCTACGTAGTGGCGCTCCCTGGTCGTCGTATCGAAGAAGATCCGCGGTTAAACGAGGCTATGGCCTATGGACGGCCGAGAAAAAATCACTGATTTTTGGAAAAACGGTGATTCGAATCGAGAAATGAATTGCACCAGTTAATTACGCTCATCGAGAGCTTCGAGACGGTATATAATATGTCATGGTTTGGAGGAGTTTAAATTTTTGAAATTGATTTTGATTTGGATTTGGGATTTAGTTTTTCAGCCATTAGAAGAAGGAGATAGCCAAACAGAATTGTATGTACTATATTCAGAAATAGAAACGTTGCTAGGGTTTAGAAGAATATATTTATATCAAAAAAGCCCGATAAAAGAATGAACATATCGAATTGATACGAAATGACAACGACCCGAAAACCCCGTTTCGCTTCCGAAACGAAAGTGGATCATCCAATATATCAAAATAGATGTTTTCAATGTTTTAAAATTCAATGGAATAGGTTTCAAGTCCTAATTCCATTGTATGAAGAAGTTAGCTGTTAAAATTAGCTTATTTCAATTGAATTCAATTAAATTGATTTCTACGTTTCGAGTCCGTACGATCGAACGACAAGTCCGATCGCTACGAAACTTAAAATCCTACAATAATTCACCATTACGGATCCCATGAAACTAGTTTCGTCGAAATCCGAGACAGTAGCCAAAATGGTTATTTTCACGTTAATTAAATAAATTATTATTAAATTAATTTAATCACATTCCAATTCAATTTTTATAATTAACAAATTTTATCATTTCTAATTACTCGGAAATTATCAACCTTTTTAAAACCAATTTCCCATGTCAAATTCAATGTTAATTATTGCACTAATTATAGTATTTAAGTTCAATTGCAATAGACCCTATTAATTATAATTTAAATTCCAATAAATTTATTTATTTTGATTTCAATCTTATTATTCAATCGATCGTTTAATTTATGGACATAGTTAACATTAGTTTACCATTTATTACATTATTACTCTAAAATTATCATCTTAATTAATATTAACGTAATATTTAATAACATTTAATTGCAATTGATTTCCAATTTATTTCAACAGATTACATAAATAGGTGATAAATGACAATTGTTACCTTTTACATAGTTTAATCACATTTATAAGTTTATTATCTACAAACAAATGTTATAACTACTGACATAACACTGATTTTTATCCATTGCAATTAATTACATATTATTTCACTCATTTAAATTAAATTAAATTTATTTTCTTATTTACAATTTATAACCAATTATAACTTTTCAATCATTTCAATAAATTGGAATTACATTAAAATAGTTAGCAATTACCTTAAATTAACATTATTACATTTCATTCTAGTTATTTTCTCACTAATAAATCATAAATTTTTATTTCTTCCAATATTAAATTACAAAACCTTATTAAATTCAATATTTTAATTATCGGAAAATTACGGGTCGTTACACTTATGTTATCTTACACACTTTTAAATAACATAACATATATCAACATATATAATACATGCATATAAGTATTAATTAATTAACTCATTTAATTAATTTATTTTACTAATCTTATTAATAAATTTTAAATTTTGAAATTAATATTTAAATAGTCTCAAACATTTTGAAATTTTCATTGCCTTTTCAAACATTTTGAAAATTTATGTTATATTATAACCTTTTATAATAAACATGTTTTTATTTAAATTTCACATTTAAATTTAAAATCTTGTCTTAATTTTCAAAACTATTTTGAAAATTAGCCCAACGCCCAATTCAAATTGGGATTTTTCTATTATGGGCAACCTTTGGACTCACATCACCTTTCAAGCTAGGCAGGTAACCAGGTAGGACAGAGTACTTGATTACCCAATCCCAATCCTACACATCATCTTTCTAGACACCGTACTAAGTGCACAAGCTTAATTAGTTAGCCTTAACATGACTAATTTAGACCGCATAGGCTATTGGGCTCTGATACCATTGAAGGAACTGGGCCAGCCCGCAGTCGAAGAAGTAGGTGAATTTCAAAAAAATTAACCATTTTAGATCTTTAATGGGCCTATGAAGTCTAAATTCATTTGGAACTTTTCTAAGTTTCTTTTAAACAAAATCAATATTTTATTTAACTTCATAAATAAAGTTTTACTTTAATTTAAAGTGTATGTAAGTTAATGTATATCAAATATATTCTTAACTTATTCAATTTATTTCAGAGAAGGAAATATTTCATTTCTTGTCTCTTAACTTATTCAATTAATGAGGGGGCATAAATTTATTTAAAGAAGGAAAACTTTTCATTTCCTTTCTCTTAAATTATTCAATTAAGAGCGATCATAAATTTAAGTTAAATAATTGATTAATAAAATAATATGAATGACTAATCTAAATGTGGCATGAATTGTAAATATATTTATAGTAAATATAGTGCAAGTGCAACATATAGGGAGTGTGCATAGTCATTGGTAATTCATACGTATACATAAAATAAACATGGACAATTTGAATGGTTATTACATAGGAATTGAAATGAATAAATAAGGGATAACATGGGTGATTGATACAGTTTTCCATTTAGTAAACTTAATTAATGCAATATATTAATGACAATCAATAGGTACCATAATGTAAGAATATAGAAGGTAAACTGTAACAACCCGCATACTTATCGATTGCATATTTAAATATTTTATTCAAATATAACATCGTTCGTCGGATTATAGTCCAAAAAGCTACTTTTTGCAAACAATCGAATTGGGACTCGAGACCACTTCCATTGAGTTCAAAATGCCGTTTGCGATCTTTTTGAGTATAAGCTTCGATATGTTTGGAGTAAGTCGATTTTTGCTACTTTTTCTATTGGGTTTTGGGTTTGGGTTCAGCCCACTAGCTAACTTAACACCCTAACTCAGCCCTCTCCTCTCCATTCACTCATTCTCATTCCTCAAACTCAAGCTTCAACTGAAAATGGTGGAAAGGAAAGGGAATTAGAAATTCCAAGCCCTAGTTCAATTACTAAATCCAAATTCTTGCTCCAAAATCAAAGAGAAGCCATTGGTAAGCCTCCTCTTCATCTTCTCCAACTCTTTCTTCCTTCTATTTCAGAAATTCCTGAACCTAAATTTGGGAAATGCTTATTTTGATCTAGATTGAAGCTTGTAGAGTTGAAGTGGAGAATGGTTGGTCTTCTCTTTGCAATTGAGCTCCTTCTTCTTTGTTTTTGAGTTAAAAGGTGAGATTTTTATCTCACATCTATGTTAGAACTATCTTGGATTGTTAGGTATGAATTCCTAGCATGTTTTCTTATTCATTTGCTTTCGATTTGGATTGATTCGGTGAAATTTCCAATTTATGATTTTTGAAGGCAAATTTATGAAATCCTTATATGTTTGATGTTTATGTTGTTCGGGGTGTTTGGGTGAGTCGTTAAGGTTGGGTAGTCGTTAGACGTAAGCCCCCGTAATCATCGCTCATCCGATTACTTTCGATTCGTGTTGGCCATCAATGGCCTAGGTTCAGGAAATGCCTGAGGAGCAGGTTCAGACGTCTGAATCCTCAATTTCAGACGTCTGAATATTATACTGGGAATTTCTTTCCCCAGTATTCAGACGTCTGAATCATGGGTTCTAGACGTCTGAATTGGTTCGTGAGCAACCAGAAAGGAAATAGGCAAATTTTAGCTATTTTCAGACGTTTGAAATATATGGTTCAGACCTCTGAATTATGTTCTGGAAAACTATTAATTTTCCAGATTCAGACGTCTGAACCACTTCTTTCAGATGTCTGAATCTGCTATCTTTTGCCAATTCGCCTATTTCGCTTGGTTTTCCAAATTTTATCGATGTGTGTTGATTTCAAGTGTTGTTATTACATATTTGACTTTGATGATTTATGAAGTGATCTTTTAAATTGTATTAAAAGCTCGTTCTCCAATTTATAATTTCTATTTAAAACACACACAACTTTGCACTTCGAGCGAAGAGGGAGGAGAATTAGATGATTAAATAAAACGCGTGCAATGAACACGTGCGTTTATCTTTTCAGTTAATTTCTAATCTATTCGTTTGACCGTTTTGATCTCTGGGTCTGGTTCACCGATGAGATGAGGTGAACTTTGTACTGCTTTGAGTGTGAAATTGACTAACGGATAGTAAACCGTTTAGTGCGAACGGGTGGTTATGGGACTCATGTTAACACTTTTCGGGTTCCTTTCTAAGAGTTTGTGACACATATTCGCCTATGGGATAGTGTCTTCGAACTGTCTCCCTTGGGTTATTTGCCTTTAGGATAGTGTCTACGGACTGTCTCCTTTTGGCTTGTGCTTTTTATAGCGCTTTCGGAGTGGGTTCTTCACCACCGCTCGAGAGATATTGGGGTGTTGCTTTTTATAGCGCTTTCGGAGTGGTTTCTTCACCACCACTCGAGAGATATTGGAGTGGTTTCTTCACCACCGCTCTAGAGATATTGGAGTGGGTTCTTCACCACTGCTCAAGAGATATTTGGGTTTGTTGAAGTTGGAATTTTCTGTTGTTTCTTTGATACGTATATTCCCTAGGTATCGCCCTTCGGTGTTGGTCTTTTGAGCCACACGATGTATAGCGGGTACCTTGTGGAACCTGTATTACCTTCATTGGTAATTGTTATTTGCCTTTGGCTTGATTTGGGATATTGGTATCCTTTGTTTATTTGAGTTGCCGATGATATGAGGCTTGTTTTGTTATGATTCATCTTATGTTAGATGATTGAATTATCTCATTTAGAGATAATTGTTATACTATATGATCTTGCAGGTTCATTATCGTTCAGTTTATCTAACTGATTTGTTTAGCTAGACTGACCCGTGTATTTTATACTCGGGTCAGACCGAGATGTTTCAGGTTAGGTGCTTTTGGACTTAGCCTCTTTTGCTTCCGCATGGACTATTCCGCTAGCTCCTTTTTGTCTTAGCTTTTTGTTTAGTCCTTATCTGTTGTAACTCTGATATGTATTCTTGTGAACTCGTCTGTATATTGAGGTTTTCTATACCACTTGTCATGTATCATTTTGTATACTCTGTTATGTATCTGAATATGTGTATGTGATGATCTGTTGTTCTGTGATGTGTATTACATTTGGGTTGTTATATTTTTTTCTTATAGATCCTCTAGCCACCTATATCATTGCATTGAGTATTTATTGGGTACGTCGATCTGCAGGTAGGGCGATCGTCGATGCATTCAATAGATAATTAAAGCAAGGTTATAGATGGTCGCTCCTAACCAGCTTTATTCTCCGTATTAGCAGACGGTATTATCTAATAATACTCTTTGTTATTATGGGTATCGAAGTGGGGCGTCACATAAACAATAAATTGTGTGTACACATTATTGTCCTAATTAAAAAGAGAAATGATTTCATACTATGACAATATATGTAAAGAAAAGAAAATTATATGAATGCATACAAGGAGATCCAAATATGTATATATGGAATTCAACCAAAGCTTTTTAATAATATAAATTAGGTAGTTATTATTGTCAATTTCAAAACATTGATTTGTTGTTAAAAATCCTTTTAATCATATGTAAATATCTAATACAATAAAAAGTGCAAGTAATACATGCATACATACATACATATATTAAAATTCAAAACTAAAATTACACTTTGTTATGAAAGATTAAAACATAGATCTACAATTGAAACATTGTATTGATTTCATATAAATTTCATTTTTAAATTTAAATATAATTCAATCAATCAACATGAAAATGTAAATTTCCAAATTTAAAGAAATGGAATTTAAGTTAAATGCTAAAACATAGAATTAAAATAAAATGGAGCATCCACATTGAAGGTCAACAGTATTCTCAAGTCGAGAGAACTATGTAAATTAGTCACTTCAGTATTCTCTACTTGATCTTAGTTATATTAACCAATAGAAAACTATCTAATGAGTCATTCCATAGTTTTCCAATAACTATCGGTACGTAACCCCTTGGTGCCCCCAAAAGTCATGAGTAATACACTGTCCAACATTTGGAGAGTGTTACATACTCTAGTCTCAATGGATACATCGATTTCCAGTCTCGATGCATCTTGACTAGGAACATTTAAAATGGTATATTTGTGTCATTGTGATAAATTACTCACGGTTACAACACTTTTTTAACTACTATCCCGATACATACCATTTGTGGATTTTCTATTAAATATACTTTTAATTAAATTGATTAATTAATATAACCACATTATATTAAGTATATAATAGAAAAAAATACCTTTATTTCGAACAAGATTGATCAATGAGTTAGATATATATAACAAATTACATAATTGCCCCTAGGGCATACCCCTAACTCTATCACGCAGTACGTATTTTTTCCACATGGTGTTATAGAAACAGAAAACCCTGGGGATGGATCGATTTTTAAAGTCGATGGTAATCGTTTAAAACCTTACTAGGAGTTGGTGACTGATCGGGAGGAGGAGCTCATGATTCTTCATGAGCCACACTACATCTAGTAAGAAATTTTAACCTTCTCTTGTAAATATGTACATATTTTTCTCCGTTACACTCATTATATCATGCATTGACTGTGGGAACACAGTCAAAATCAAGTGTGTGGGGAGTCTCATGTTTATTTTGATTTTTCATGGTATATTATTTGCATTACTCAAAACAATTTTTTTTTGCATATTGATTTATTTTTGAAGAAACACGTAGAATAAGTGTACGTTTTTGGTTATTAAATTGAAATTTTTGAAAATTTACTTGTCTCAACAAAAATAAAAATAAAAGTTTAATTGCAAGCAACTATGGTGTAACTAGTATATAGGATGGTTCATAGGTGATAGTTATGTAGTATATCCTAATTGTAATCTTTATTTAAAAGAGTGGTTGATTTAAAGTAAAGCGATAAGATTTTTGATCTTCTATGTTAAGTGGTGCTAAGATGATTTTGCATAACTCTCTCTTTTCAAAAACAAATTCATAATAATAAGAAACACCTAGAGTCATGTGTTCACACGTAAGTGTGTACACTCGCCACGCTTTGTACCCTTCTCACATAAGCCTAAAAGGCAGTGCATGATCGGCGTATTTGGCCTCAGTATATCTGAATTAGGTGTATGTAAATAAAATTAAAATAATAATAATAATAAACACTTAGAGTCATGTGTTCATACGTAAGTGTGTACACTCGGCATGCTCTGCACTCTTCTCACATAAGCCTGAAAGACAGTGCATGACCAATATATCTGGCCTCAGTATATCTGAGCTAGGTATGTAAATAATAATGTTAATATTTTTCAAAATAGAGAGAGCAAGCAATTGAAACCCAAGCAATATCTTCACTTATTTGATTTGATTTGTTATTCAAAAGAAATAAAAATACCACTTTGAAAACTTTGATAATCAACTAAAGGATTCATTTTATAGTTGCACTATGTTATCAACCAAAACAACTAGCCAAACTAGAGTCCAATTGTGATGATAACTTAGCTTTTGTTGGAAGTTTTGATGAGTAAAAAGACTAAAATTTCTTGATAATAACCAATCTTATATCTAACTTACTCATGTCAATTTAGAAGTAAAATTTTCATTTGTAAATATTTTCAAAAACTTGCATCATGTAGTCGCAATAGAATTTGCATATCGCATTCGGGTTTTGTGGGAAGTATCCATTGAAAACCCACACGAGACAACACTCGTTGTACTAGGGACAACTAGAGGTTTAATTGCTTGTTGCATACGCTCAATGCAATCGTGTTTCCTATGAAAATGGATTTATCCTAGTTTTTGTTTTTTCGAGGACAAATAAAAAGATAAATGTTGAGGTATTGATGTGCATGTAAAAGTGTATATTTATACTCTCATATTTAATCTTCTTTTATTAAAATAAGTGACCATATTAGGGTATTTTACATGTTTTAACCAAAATCTAAAATGTTTTCAAAACATCATCCATTCATCTTCATTTGGGGGCAAAATGGAAATTTTGTGTATGAATTAATTTTGAGAAAATTTATTTGCACATTTTTATTTTTATTTGTAGGAAATTGAGTGCAAATTGGATGGAGCTTTGTGGATATGTGCATGCACAAATATTCAAAGCTAAAGAATGAAGGAAATAAAAGAATTCAAGCAAATGGAGGAGCTCACATGCCTACTAACTAATATACCATAATTAAAGCACATGCGCGTGTTAATGGAGATTTAAAGGCAAAAGCACATATTAGTGGGGATTAATTAATTCCCTAATGATTACTTGGAGGTTACACAATCTCAGGGGTATTTTTGGTAGTTCCTTAAAAATGGAATTAGGGTTTTAGGCATGTATAAATACCCCTTATGTTTCATGTAACGATCTCTACCCTTGGATGCAAAACTGTAGCACAAAATCAATGTTAAACAAAATATCTCTTTAATGGCTTTTTAGCCTTGTTCTTTACTTTCATGCACTTTCATTTCATGCTTTCTTTTATTGCTATTTTATTTCATGCTCTTTTATTTAGTTCACGCTTCTTTATTTCATGTTAGCAGTAAGTTTTAATTTATGCAATTAGTTTAGTTTCATTTCATGCAAGTAGTTAACTCTCTTTTCTTTTGATTAGCTCTTTTTTTTTGCTTTTTATATTTAAATCATTTTGTGTTGACATGCATTCAATTATGAGAAGCTAAACTCCTTCAATTTAGGGGTAATGAAGCTCTCACGAACCATACTAAATCAACATAAAATGGTTGCATTTGTAGTCACTTGTTTTGTGCTTAATGGAAATTAAGAATGATGGCAGTTTATGTTTCTCTTTCAGTAAATTTGATAGTCTATGTTGACTTCTCAAATAGGCTATGCTTAATCCAATATAAACATAAAGTATTTGATTATTTTCCCAAGTGATTTTGATAATGAAAGTCAAACTAGAATCAAAATTTGATGATCTACGTAACTTATTCATCGTAAATGGATGAACTAGTAAATAGATCATGCTTAAAATAGATTTTATTCTTAATTTCATGATAATTTTCATGATATTTTAGAAGTGGGTTTGAATAGTGTGTTAGATTTTGATGGTTTAAGTTGTGCTAATTAATAGCACAAATAATCCATGCTTATAATAAACACATAATTCATTTCTACTTAGGCTATGGATACATTTTGTGTTTGATTTATATGAATGATCGAAAGTGAATTTGCCTCTAAATTGCTTCTTAATCTCATAATTTTATTCACTTTTTCTCTAGTTTGTTTTCTACAATTTTCTTAGATTAAAAAATTTCAAAACTTTGGGTTAATTTGATTGAGTAATATTAGAATTTTTGCTTTCTACGTGGATCGACCCGTACTCGCATACGTGCTACAATTATACGAAGTGCACTTGCGGTTTTATAACAATTAAGTTTGGCATTGTAGGAAGTGTGGTAAGAATGGACTGTGAGAAATGCGGATTAAGGATCTTAAGGCTAGAATTAACACTAGAGGGGGGTGAATAGTGTTTAAAGAAATATGTTAATCTTTTTGAGTTTATCTTAATTTGTTAACAATGTATACACTAATCAGACATAGATATGAACACAGAATCAAACACAGATGCAAATATAAAGTAAAAGCAGTAAAGGAAAGAACACACGGATTTTATACTGGTTCGGAGTTACTCTACATCCAGTCCCGCACAACTAAGTACGGATTTCCTTTCAAAGCCAATTCAACAATTACAACCCTCGGTTTCAAGGCTATGAGGTACACCCTCTAGAATAACAATCCTCTAGGTAGAGATACTTGATTTCCGGGGCAACAAGTTCACCCAATTGATTTCCAAGGCTACAATCACACCTTTTCTCGCTTAATTGATTTCCAAGGCTACAATTACACCTTTTCTCGCTCGATTGATTACAAAGAAGTCTATAACTCATATTAGCACTTGGATCTTATAGAGATAGTGATGGAGAATCACACTAGAAATAATCGAGTATGATTCGATGTTGATTTCGGCAGAGTAATGGTATGATTTTGTATTAAGAAATGTGGAAGAAGAAGAGGAGTGAAAACCAGAAAAAGTTATTAAAAATTCGTTGAAACTGACCTCTATTTATAGAAGAGCAACAGCCATGACCATTCATGAAGAGTTATGGCGAATAGACACTTCTTTTGAAATTTGAATTTTGAAGCCAACTGACACTATGTCGACATGGGGTATATGGGCATGTCGACATCCCAAAGGGATTTTTGATGTTTTGATTTTCTTTGAAAATAACCTCTATTTTATATTAAAATTATTTTAAACTTTATAAATATACTTGATTATAGATGAAATTCATAAGTAAATATAAAGAACAATATATACATAATTTAACTATAATTTTATATTTAAATCTAAGTATAAATATTTAAAAGTTAAATATATTATTTGAAAAGATAGTTTAAAATCAGGAGTAATTTGACTTTGAAATTAAAGATGTTTTTGAGGCTAAAATTATTTAAAATCAGGACAGAGAGTTTTGAATCTTTTAAAAGGAAAGTTTTGAAATCATTTTGAACACAAGATAATTTTGTAAAATCATTTGAATTAAAATTAGTGGATACAAAACAATGTCCCACTAGATTTTCGTAGGTTCCATCCTACTTAGGGTTCCATCCCTTTAACAGGCTCGAAGTGGATTCCATTCCAAGAATAAATTGAATATTAAGATGTCAGCGCTTTTCTACGAGTTTTAACAAATATTCCTAATAAAAAAAACTTAACCTTGAAATCTTGAACTCTTGAAAATCTTGATACTCATGAGTCTTCAATCTTCGATATCTTGAATCTCTATACTGTACAGTCTTCATTCTTGATACCTGCATGGTTAGATCCTGCATATACATATATATCTAAACTTGTAATGTTAGTATTTATATTTTATAATCTATTCTAAGGTTGTTGTCATCAAAACCAACTCCTCGGGGACTAACAATCTCCCCCTTTTTGATGATGACAACCTTTGTTTATAAAATATCACTTCTATCCTAATAACTCCACCTAAAACTAACAACTCCCCCTTAATCTATGCCTAACTACCCTATTTTATATTTCTCCCCCTTTGTCATCAACAAAAACCATATAACTCTATATAACTCCCCTTGAAACTAAGACTACATTACTTGTGATTATAATGATAGTGTTATCATACATAATCAATACTTAACTAAAATATAATCCTAAACTATTAACTACCCTAACTAAGAATTCACAATTATACTAACACATATAGGAACACAAATTTATTTATTACGAGTATGATTGTATTTACATTTGCGATTGAAAAACATATAAACATAAATAACAACAGGAAGAAAGAGAAGAAACTAATGTGTGTTTCTGAACATAGGAGATTTATGAATTGAACAATTTGGATAGTGGAAACAGAAATTTCCACGTTGTTCAACAAGATTCCCATTTTTGTCGAAACACACTTCTCCAACGCATACTACTTGGTCATGATCCTCCTCGTGTGCTTCTTCCATTGGTTCTTCTTCTTCTTCGTCGCAGACCTCATGTTCTTAATTGAGTGAAGAGCCTTCATCGATCAAGATAGGGTTGGCATGGTTATCCATTAGGAATTTTTGTAAACTCCTAAGAATCTTGCCTTGCCTCTCTTGCTCTTTCGCCATACGAAGTTGAGTCACTTGAATTTCAGTCAACATCTGAAGAGGATCCTTCATAGACTCCTCCAATTTAGTTGCACGTGCGAGAGTAGTGCATTGAAATGGACTAGAAGTAGGAGAGGGAAATAAGAAAGTTGGTTTTAAGTTTGATTTAGAGGAAGATGCCATTATTTTATATATTTCAGAATAGAAAATGAAGAGAGAACAGAGAGAATGAATAAGAATTCGAAATAGAGAAGAATATATAACTGAATTTTTAAATTTTGGTGGGAAAAAATTAAAAAAATAAAAACGTTATATGTCGACATGTCTTCCTAGGGGATGTCGACATGGTCCTCATATTTTAACTATATGATTTATTTTAATATTAATTATTAATTATACTTGTTATTTATATTTCATATTTCAGTTATAGAACAAATACCTAATTCTCTTCTTAATTTAGTAAATATAGATTCATTTAAGGGTTTTGTTAAGATATCAGCGATTTGATTCTCAGAGTTTATATATTCGAGAGTAATTACTTCTTTAGTTATATTATCTCTAAGAAAATGATGTCGAATATCAATATGTTTAGTTCGAGCATGATGAGTAGGATTTTTAGATAAATTTATTGCACTAGTATTATCACAATAAATTGGCGATTTTGAGATATTTAATCCAAAATCTCTTAAGGTTTGTTGCTTATATATTACTTGAGAACAAGCCAAAGCAGCAGAAATATACTCTGCTTCAGTTGTTGATAGAGAAACTGTATTTTGCTTTTTACTAAACCAGGAAACCAGAGAATGTCCCAAAAAGTGACAAGTTCCACTTGTACTTTTTCGGTCTGATTTACATCCAGCATAGTCAGCATCACAGTATGATATTAAATCAAATGAATCATTTTTAGGATAAAATAAGCCATAATCAGAGGTGTGTTTAATATATCTTATGATACGTTGTACAGCTTTTAAGTGAGTTTCTTTAGGATGAGATTGATATCTTGCACAGAGACATACACTATGCATGATATCAGGTCTACTAGCAGTGATATAGAGCAATGATCCGATCATTCCTCTATACAACTTTTGATCTACATCTTTCGAGAGATCTTCTTTACTTAGATATTCATTGGTTGCCATGGGAGTAGGTTTTCCACTCGCAGTAGTCAAACCAAATTTATTAACTATTTCTTTAGCATATTTTTCTTGACTAATAAAAATACCATTATCTAACTGTTTTATTTGTAATCCTAAAAAGAAGTTTAATTCACCCATATGACTCATCTCAAACTCTTTTGTCATTATTTCAGAAAATTCTTTATTCATTTCAAAATTAGTTGATCCCAAAATGATATCATCTACGTAAACTTATACTAGTTGAATATCATTTTTATTTCTTTTAATAAAAAGAGTATTATCTATTTTACCAATTTCAAAATTTGATTGTAATAAATAAGATCTTAGTCTATCATAGCAGGCTCTAGGAGCTTGTTTTAGACCATATAAAGCTTTCTTAAGTTTGTACACATGGTTTGGTAAATTTTCATCTTCAAAAAGTGGTGGTTGTTTAACATATACTTCTTCTTTTACAAAACCAGTTAAAAATGCACTTTTAACATCCATTTGAAATAATTTGAAATAATTATGATTTGCCAAAGCAAGTAGAATCCTAATGGCTTCTAATCTTGCTACAGGAGCAAAGGTTTCGTCACAATCTATACCTTCTTCTTGACAATAACCTTGGGCGACTAATCGTGCTTTATTTCTAACGACCTCACCTTGTTCATTCATTTTATTTTTATAAACCCATTTAGTTCCAATTATAGTTTTATCTTCAGGTCTAGGAACAAGTTCCTAAACTTCATTTCTAGTGAATTGATTTAATTCTTCTTGCATAGCCAAAATCCATGAATCATCAGTTGATGCTTCTTTAGGATTTTTGGGTTCAATAGTTGATATAAATGCTACATTACTCATTTTACTTAGTTGATTTCTAGTTGTAACAATAGATTGCATATCTCCTATTATATTTTCAGTAGGATGATCTTTTAAAAGTTTAATCCTTTTATTAGGATGATTAATTTCATTATTAATTTTGGTTGATTCCTGATTTTGAGTAATTAAATCTTCTTCATCATTTGTAATTTCAAAATCTTTTAAATTTTCATCAAACGAAACATGTATTGTTTCTTCGATGGTGTTAGATTTTAAATTAAAAACTCTATAAGCTTTACTTCTATTAGAATATCCGATAAAGATTCCTTTGTCGGATTTAGGATCAAATTTATCCAAATTATCTTTTGTATTTAAAATAAAGCATTTACTTCCAAAAATTCTGAAGTATGATACCTTAGGTTTCTTTTCATGAAGAATTTCATAAGGTGTCTTATCAGTTAAAGGTCTAATTAAAATTCTATTCAAAATATAACAGGCGGTAGCAACAGCTTCTGCCCAAAAGTGTTTTGGTAAATTACTATCTGAAAGCATAGTTCTCGCACACTCTTGTATCGTTCTATTTTTACGTTCAACTACTCTGTTTTGTTGTGGAGTTCTTGGAAATAAGAAATTGTGAGTTATTCCCTTCTTATTGCAGAATTCCTCAAACTTTTCATTTTCAAATTCACCACCGTGATCACTACGAATAGTTATAATTTTTAAAGATAATTGATTTTGAATCCTTTTTGTAAAGTTCTTAAAACATTCAAAAGTATCACTTTTATGTTTCAAAAATATTGTCCATGTAAATCTAGAATAATCATCTATAATTACAAAAACATATTTACTATGATTTATTGACTGAATTTGAGATGGGCCAAATAAATCAAGATGAAGTAACTCAAGGGGTTTTGAAGTTGAAATCATATCTTTTAATTTAAAGGAACTTTTTCTAAGCTTTCCTAATTGACATGCATCACATAAACTATCTACTTTAAAATTCATTTTAGGGAGACCTCTTACTAGATCATGTTTTGACAGTCTAGATAAGAGTTTGAAATTCAAATGTCCAAATCTCTTATGCCAAATCCAAGGGTCACTTGTATTTGCCAAAAGACATAGGTTATCATTTGAAACTTTCATACTAAGAATATAAATATTCTTTTTCCTAGTTCCCTCAAAAATTATGGTTGAGTTATTATCTTCAATATGACATTTATCTTTTTCAAATTTAATTTTATATCCTTTATCACATAGTTGACTTATACTTAGCAGATTGTGTTTCAGATTCTTAACTAGCAAAACATTAGGAATAATAGGAGTTTCAGAGTTACCGACATTGCCGATGCCAACCACGTATCCTTTCGAGTTGTCTCCAAGTTAACCAGTCCTCCGTCTTTGTATATAATATTATTCAGCATATCCGGATTACTAGTCATGTGTCTAGAACATCCACTATCAAGTATCCACTTATTCCTTTTGATCTGCACAAATTGTCCATTGTGGATTGATTCCTCAATGCCCATAAAGCATCTTTCCTGCACATTATAAAATTTGGGTAGACAACTAGAATTTGAATAACATTCATATGCAGACTCATGGAACAATGATGATTTAAACAATTCTAAACTAGTTTTAACAGATTTTTCAAAAATAGCCATTTTAAAACTTTTCAAAATTCAGATTATGAAACTTTTGAAAACAAAGCTCTAATACCAAATGTGAGAAATGCGGATTAAGGATCTTAAGGCTAGAATTAACACTAGAGGGGGGTGAATAGTGTTTAAAGAAATCTGTTAATCTTTTTGAGTTTATCTTAATTTTTTAACAATGTATACACTAATCAGAAACAGATATGAACACAGAATCAAACACAGATGCAAATATAAAGTAAAAGCAGTAAAGGAAAGAACACACTGGATTTTATACTGGTTCAGAGTTACCCTACATCCAGTCCCGCACAACTAAGTACGGATTTCCTTTCAAAGCCAATTCAACAATTACAACCCTCGGTTTCAAGGCTACGAGGTACACCCTCCAGAATAACAATCCTCTGGGTAGAGATACTTGATTTCCGGGGCAACAAGTTCACCCAATTGATTTCCAAGGCTACAATCACACCTTTTCTCGCTTAATTGATTTCCAAGGCTACAATTACACCTTTTCTCGCTCGATTGATTACAAAGAAGTCTATAACTCAGATTAGCACTTGGATATTGTAGAGATAGTGATGGAGAATCACACTAGAAATAATCGAGTATGATTCGATGTTGATTTCGACAGAGTAATGGTATGATTTTGTATTAAGAAATGTGGAAGAAGAAGAGGAGTGAAAACCAGAAAAATTGATTAAAAATTCGTAGAAACTGACCCCTATTTATAGAAGAGCAACAACCATGACCATTTATGAAGAGTTATGGCGAATAGACACTTCTTTTGAAATTTGAATTTTGAAGCCAACTGACACTATGTCGACATGGGGTATATGGGCATGTCGACATCCCAAAGGGATTTTTGGTGTTTTGATTTTCTTTGAAAATAACCTCTATTTTATATTAAAATTATTTTAAACTTTATAAATATACTTGATTATAGATGAAATTCATAAGTAAATATAAAGAACAATATATACATAATTAAACTATAATTTTATATTTAAATTTAAGTATAAATATTTAAAAGTTAAATATATTATTTGAAAAGATAGTTTAAAATCAGGAGTAATTTGACTTTGAAATTAAAGATGTTTTTTAGGCTAAAATTATTTAAAATCAGGACAGAGAGTTTTGAATCTTTTAAAAGGAAAGTTTTGAAATCATTTTGAAAACAAGATAATTTTGTAAAATCATTTGAATTAAAATTAGTGGATACAAAACAATGTCCCACTAGATTTTCGTAGGTTCCATCCTACTTAGGGTTCCATCCCTATAATAGGCTCGAAGTGGATTCCATTCCACGAATAAATTGGATATTAAGATGTTAGTGCTTTTCTACGAGTTTTAACAAATATTCCTAATAAAAAAAACTTAACCTTGTAATCTTGAACTCTTGAAAATCTTGATACTCATGAGTCTTCAATCTTCGATATCTTGAATCTCTATACTGTACAGTCTTCATTCTTGATACCTACATGGTTAGATCCTGCATATACATATATATCTAAAATTGTAATGTTAGTATTTATATTTTATAATCTATTCTAAGGTTGTTGTCATCAAAACCAACTCCTCAGGGACTAACATGGACATTTCATGAAGGAGTGCAGGACTGAAGGTTCGAAGGTCAAGTGTTATAATTGCAATCTGTATAGGCACATGAAGCGGAAATGTCCAGCACCTCAGAAGACCTCTACTCAGGTAGTCCCAGCTTATGCACACGTAGTACCTAGCTCGAATATGCCACCAGTTGAAGATAAGGGAAAGAAGGTCACGATTGAAAGTGTGTTGACTTCATCTAGTTTATCTATTCGCACTTTATCTAACACGGATGTAACGACCCGATATTTTGGACCATTCGCGTCCATTATAAGTGTATAGGTAGATACTCATGCCGGAATTGAATTGCTCAAAATACCGCATTGTTAATTTAAATTGGCAAAACTGAACATATACAGTAAATAAATATAATCACAGATCACAGACACAGAGTAATAATTGCAGCGGAAATAAAAGAGATAGTAGTTCATGAAGCTACTATATGAATATATAAGATACATCAGAGTTTACAACAGAAGAGTAATACGATACATCAGATACAAATCAGAATACATCACTGGAATCATCGAATACTGGAAGCAGAATAGATGGCTGGATCTTCAAGCAAGCTCCAACTTCAAAAGTGAGTCTCGAATACAGGATCACTCAGTCTGACCCGAGCGTAAAGCAAAAACACAAGACACTCGAGTCAGGATTAACATTCTTATATTAATAAATCCAACTCAAGTGAAATAGCAATTGAAATATAAGTAACTTAAAGGATGTTTGGAATAACCATCCTTTAAGGATCCGTTAAACTATCTACTAGGTAGTAATATACGCTAAGTAGATAATGTCTATCAGTAATATAAGGTATTAAAATAGTGTTAAGTCATGACCCATTCCACCCTTAACACATTTTTATTCCCAAAAGCATATACAAGACCGTAGTTTCCCCAAAACCGGAAGTCACCAGAGGGCAATCCATATACTAAAGGTACAAAACAAATTCGTAGTGGTCGCGAATAGGGAATACAAGTATGACAAGGCACATGAGGCAATACCCAAGGTAGTGATACTACCGTTTGCCTGACCCGGACTGGTGAGAACGCATCGCCGCAGCGACCGCAACACCGTGAAACAACACTCCCAAAAATCAAGGGTGCACCAATCGACAACAAGTAATGAGTAGTTCGAAGAAGTGTGTTCACTTGAGGTAGCTGACCTCCATTGGCCCGGCACGGCTCCTGTTTTAGTCATTTCCAATTTGACACAAGTGTCAAGGCTATCCATCATCGTTCTCTTTCTTCAATCATCACGTACATCATTCCAACCACTTCATTCTAGATCACACTCCGCGTATAGTTATTAAAGTGGTTTTCGGTTTAGACAGAGAGTATGTCCATAACCGATTCCGGTCTCTTTAATAACTTTCGTAATTATTTCACCGATTGGTCGTTCATTTATTTCAAAACCAAATCAATTTCAATTTCAATCAGAGTTTATAAATCAACATTTTGTTTGTCTTTCCAAATCAATTTCCATAATTTACGTTTCAAAACTTCCAAATTACCATTTCAAAATCTTATAATTCAATTTCAATTTCTATTTAAAACAATTCAAATATTGATCCAAGTTCGCATATAAGTTTCATTTCGAAAATCATTTAAATTATTTTAATTCAACATTCAAATCAATTTAAATTCATTTATCGATTTCACTCAATATTCATTAAGTAAATTTGCCATTCAAAACAATTTCTATTAAATTTCCAATTCATTAAATCCATTATTTGAATTCAACTTCATTATATCAAAACTTACAAATTGAATTAAATTAAATTCATCAAATCAAATTCTTTAAATTTCAAGTCTTACATTAATTTCAATAAATCACATTTTATTTCTTGTTAAAGAAATTCAATTCCACTTATTTACTTACTTAAATAATTTTCCAAAAACTTAATTAATAAAGAAAACTCAATTTCAATTATTACGAAGTAAAATTCACTTATTCCAAAAATTCAATTAAATTTAAATCATTAAATAATCCAATCTTATTTAATTATTAAATAATTCAAAACTTAATTATTAAATAATTTCAAAGTTTAATAATTTCAAACTTAATTATAATTTCAAACTTAATTCAATCATTTCTCAAATTAAACAACATTCTTTCATCAATTACATTGTTAATATTTTGTTTCAGATTATTAAATATTAACATTTTCCTTTTATTAAAATTCAAATTTCAACTTCATTTCAAAACCATATTATTTATTCAAATAAAATCTTCGTTTATTTTTAAATCAAATTATTGACCAATCGGGTTTTATTTAATTCTCTATCCTAGGTCAAAGTTCAATTTGGGTATTTATCATTTCAACCCGATTCCAATTCAATTCAAAAATCATAGCATAGCAAAGCGAACTTGCAGTGTGATAACTAGGATGATGTCAAAGTAAATAAAAAAACAATAACAACAACCAATATCAATCCAATAATCAGTTTAGATAATCCCAAAATAACCGTATTAATTCACATTGTTGTTTGTGCGAATTAATATAATTAATTCTAGAATCTACACTATCATTTCATGTAGATTAAAGATTATTACATTACAGTTCTTCACTTGTCATCTATTTACAATTTCATACATCATCAATTTAACAACATACATTTAGTGGTTCAAGGTGTAATTAAACAAATCCTACGTGTCAATAAATTTAACAGTAAAAGGGGTCATATTATACAAATATCAGTTAATCGAATTTAACATTTAACTATCCTATATCAAGTTCAATTGCATACTATTTATCATTTTAACATTAACAATTTAACGTCCAATATAAACATCAACAATCAATCAATTATCAGCCAAACTGTATTATCATCGCATAAATAATTAACAGATAATGGTGTCAGATGTCACAAGTGAACTGATACAGGTAATAGCATATATAACAGTGTAATTAACTAACAACAGCATATTTCAATTGTCGTTTCAATTGAAATCAAATTTAATAAATAAAAGAACGTTAATCGTGAGTGATTGCTCACCTTTCGTGGCTAGAGAATACAGAAGATGACACGGATACACGCACTGATATGGACGCTGAATTTGAATTACGAATCCAAGCAAAACAAAATCGGCACGAATTCAACGATCAAGGCTGATAAAATAGAGATTGACGAAAAAGGATCAGATCAGGTTGATAGAAACGGAAAATATATCTAAATTTTAAAACAATACCCACGATAATATTTATATATACTTATGGATACACTAACGTATAACATATATATAATTATACAATCCATATAGTTATAACAATATTGAATTTTTTCTTTTTTTTTCTTCTAAAAGAAAAATGTTATATGCAGACCTTAGTTGTAACATTGTATGCATACAGACCTCTAGCATAAATACTTTAATACATATTATAAAGAATCATATTTTTAATATATCAGAAATTTAAAGTCAAACTTTGCACGTAAATATATAATAACAAGCTACCTACATATACCTTTTACAACACATTAAAATCTTTATATATCTCAAGGTTACTTTATTAATTTAATCATATATTTAAAGCATATAAATATTACTAACAAAATAGTCAGCAAAACATTTCTTTAATATTAAAATAGGCTTCAGTCAAACACTGCAGTGCATACATATAATGCTCCGACAATATTAAATTTAAATATACACGCGTACTCGAGTGTTGTTTTGAATTTAACACATATACAAAATATATTAATAATATATTCGAAACAATGCTTATGTAGATATTTAAAATGTCACTTTATATATATATATAATGAAGATATTTTTGAAACTTTAACCTTTGTATTATATAACAATATGAACCTAGAAAATATTGCAGCCAAAGAATACTTTGGGTGATTTTATAAATCCATGTTGTGATAAAATATATATGCGCTAACATACGTACACGCTAACCTATTCACTACTGCTAAAAATTGAAGACTGAAACCATTTATAAAAAAAATCTATGCAAGTTATGTTAAAATCATTTATGAAATGACACTGTAAACATATAAAGGCCACTAACAAAATATGCTTTTGTCAAATATATAATACAGCCTATATAAACAAATCTTAAAATCACTATTTAATAAACATATATATCACCAACAGGTCTCGGCACTGCTTCTTATATTTTGAAATATATACTTGAACTAAATTTGCAACTTCTATATGTCCCAATTTTCCAACACACAGCATCAACATATTTCACATAAACAATATATATAAAAACAAACCTATACGTGTTATACAAATTGCTCTGAGTAAGTAAGAGAAGGCTTAGCTGAAACAGCAAGCGGTTGTTGTGCCGTGTGATGGTGCGTAGGTGGCGGCCAGAGGACCTGAGGCGATGGGTGAATGCGTGTAAGGCATGGAGAGGGAAAGATGTTGACGTGAGGATGGCGGAGGCTCTCGGCTGGGACTTGGAGCTCAGTCAAAGGCGGTGCTCGATGATGTAGGCACGACTACGGAGGAGCGCGTGTGCGATGGCCGCTGGAAATGCTCGATTGCCGAGGCCATGTGGAGGAGATGAACAGTTGAGGTGAGTGGAGCTGCTGCGGCCGTGGAGGGAGGAGAGAAAGGAGAGGAAGATGGGTGACGAGGTGATCGACAGGAGCTGGTGGAGGCGGTGCTGTCGGTCGGGAGGTTGGAGGCCTAGCCTCGGTGGTGGCTACATGCGGCAATAGGGAGGTGAATGGTGAGGTGGTGCGGGCCGAGGTAGAAGTGGAAGGAGATGGGCTGGTGTTGGTTGCAAACATGGAAGGGAAGAAAAAAAACGTATGAACTACTAAAATGATGAAGTAGTGGGAAGGCTACAGGTCCCAAAGCTAAAGTTGGATTCCAAAGAAAGAAATGAGCTGTCAAGACCAAATGAAGTGAATAGGTTGGATAACCAAAGGTCAATAGTAAAAGTAAAGTACGAATTCAAGAAGATATAAATGCTAGTGGCTATTGGATTACACGCAGGATAACGAAAAGTCTCAGAGCAGATTGTAACCGACTACCGATACGGTAGGCGTTACGCAAAGTGCAACGTACAACGGAACTCCGAATTTGACAATCGAATATACCGTAGAGATCAGCACGACGATACGATCAAAATGGTATATAGAAATCAGTGGTACGATTGAATTATAAAAATTTGAATTTTCTACTAGTGGAAAATGCAAGAAAAACACTGAAAAATAAGATCGACGGAGCTAAAGATGTCCGAATTTGGAAAAACGACAAACCGACATCTTGCTCAGAAGATGGTTTAGAATTTTTCTATGTAAAAATATTTAGGTTTCGGAAACATTTTATTTTCATCGCTTTTTTAGTGATTAAATTGAAGTGAATTTACGCGCGAAATAAACTTTCATAATTTCGGACGAAAATTTACCAGTCGCTATGTTTAATTAGACGTATTCCAAATATTAAATTTTTATTTCAAAATTTTATCGTTTAAAATTTCACAAAATTTTAACTAATTACGTTATTAAAACAGTTGAAATTTTCGGGTCGTTACACTCTCCCCCACTCAAAACTTTTCGTCCCCGAAAAGGAACGAGGTAGGAGAATAGAAACAACCAGAAAGAAAAACAGATTTTGAAATACAAAATAACAATTAATTTAAACCATATAAATTCAAATTTAAATTAATTGATATTCAATAATTGATTTAATCCATTTGATTTCACTAAAATCAATCTCAACTATTCTAAATTCATTATCTTATTATCCCATTTACTTAAATTTACAATTTCTAAAACCATAAATTTGAATAGTTTTTTATTATAATCATATTTTTTCAGTAATAAAAATTCTTCTTTATTCCAAATTATTGTTAAATTTATTCTCCTTAATATATCTAATCCCATATATTTAACCCATATAAATTAATTTAAACCATAAAAGTTCGATTTAAATAAATTTATATTTACTATTCGCTTTAAATTCAAGGTATTTTCATAAGGATCAAATTTCAATTTATTAATTAACCTTCAAAACAAAATTTATTAATTCTTTCAAAACAAATTTAATTCATTATTAACTGAGTTTACTTATTATCCTATCTAACTCTATTAACATCTTTATAATCAAAATTTAGTGTATAACATTTATTATAAACACTCAAATTTTATTTATAAATTCAATTTCTCTTATATATTATCCAATTACATATTCAACTTCTGAATGATTTAGGTAAGTTGTATTAGAATGCAGTTGAACAATATACAAATAAAATTTTCCCAATTCAATTATTCAAGTTTAAATTTATTCCAAATTTTGGTTTTATTTATAATTAAAATCATCCTTTAACAAAATTTAAGAATTAGATTTCCGATTAACTTTAAACAATTTAGAGATATATATATATATTTATATCAAATCAAATTAAATTTTAAAATAAGATACCTATATATATGTAAATCAAAATATACTGAAGAAATTCAAATCAAATTTTTTTTTTCAAAACAAAACCGTAGCAAAGCTACAGAATGGTTTCTCCACTTCGAAACTCGAAAATGAATGTCGATGATGCGGCCGCCATCACCGAAATTATTTTCCAGCGACAAAGAGAAGAGCACTGTTTTCAATATTTTAAAATTCTTTGAAAACGATTTATATTCGAAAATATTTTAAATACTATACACATTAAAACTTCAAATCAAAGTTTAAAATCACCGGAAATTAAATTCTCAAATTTTTATTTAAATTCCTTTCAAATCCCAAATCAATTTAAAACCAAGTTTCATAAATTCATTTATTTATATTATGCAATAATCAATGGTTTACAAAACAATAAATGAAAGTCAAATATTATTATTTCTGACAACAAATTTATTAACAATTTAATTTCAGAAAACTTATATTTATATATAATATAATCATACAAAACTTTTATTTTATTTATCAAATTTGAAAATGATATTGTGTCAGTTTGCTCTGCTCAAGTGATTTGGAAATCCTATCGATAGCATTGATCAGACGAATCGATCGAAAGCCCAAATCAACATCAAAAACTCAAACAACACAATGTATATTAAAACATTTTAAAATATTTGTAACGACCCGATATTTTCAACTCTTTAATTTCCAATTCTTTAATTTTCTTGTTTTAAATTCATTTCAGTTCCCACATAAATTTATAAACAACTATTTATAAATTCATTTGTAGAACAATAAATGATAAATCAAGTATTATCATTTCAAATTATCAATTTAAATCAATTTATTAAGTTCCATAAAATTATATATCCAAATTTATTTCATTAACCAAATTTTTTTTTAAAAAAAATATTGTGTCAGTTTGTTCTGTCAAAGTGTTTTAGAAATCCTATCGATAGCGTTGATCAGACGAATCGATCGGAAACCCAAATCAACATCAACAACTCAAACAACACCATATATAAGACAAAACATAGATTTACAAGTACAATTCAAAATGTTTGGAGATAGTTTAGAAACAAAAGACAAGATGGTTAAACAGAGTAGAGAGATGGGTAAGCTTAGATAAATCGCGGACAACCTTAACCGGGTCAACCGTGACTTAATGGATAAGATCAAATGTGGATTTTCTGGGGTAAATCTACTTTCGATCTCAAGAGATAGAGTTTGGAATAATAAAAGATATTAGCATCTAAACCAAGGATAGATATAAATCTATGGTGAATCGACGCAAATTTGTAAAGGAGTTCCCCCACTTTACTAGAAAATTGGAATATTGGCGAGGCAGCCAATTCACTATAAAGATCATTCGAAGTGGAGTTATGTGATACTCCAAAATCAAAAGAAGATGAATAGTGAGGGACAAGAATGAATTTTGGAACCGCAGGGAACGTTCCAAAAATTCAAAGGAAATCGAATCAAAAGGAAGAGATTCAAACTCGAACGAAAGTGATTCTGTAAATAAATTTACCATACATTCTAAGTTTTGCCTCAAAGCCAAAGCTCTGATACCAACTGTAACGACCCGATATTTTCAACCATTCGCATCCATTATAAGTGTATAGGTAGACACTCATGCCGGAGTTGAATTGCTCAAAATACCGCGTTGTAATTAAAATTTGGCAAATCTCAGAATATACAGTAAATAAATATAAGCACAGATCACAGACACAGACACAGAGTAAAATAATGCAGCGGAAGTAAAAGAGATAGTAGTTCATGAAGCTACTATATAAATATAACAAAGTTACATAAGATACAACAGAAGGAATAGAGTACAACAGAAGTCTCAAGACATAGAAGTCTACTAATACAAGAGCTTAAAAAGAACAACAGACTGAACATATAAAACCAGATAGCAGCTGGATAAGGATGATCTCCAGTAGTCCTAGCTCCGTGAAGATGAAGTCCAACTGATACTCAGGCTGACCCGAGCGTAAAATAAAACATAAACACTCGAGTCAGGATATACATACTTATACAATGTAAACCAACTCAAGTGAACTGTAGTAAAGGTACAAGTAACTTAGAAGATGCTTGGGACCGCCCATCCTCTAAGGATCCGTTAAACTATCTACTATGTAGTAATATTCGCTATTATAATAGTGTCTAAATAAGTAAAGTATAATCATATCAGAAAATAGCGTTAAGGGGATGGAGAACCTTAACGCGGTCGGATCTTAAAATCATAATCGTAGTAAAGCTCGATATGGTAGGTGACACGGCACAACTAGGCAATGCCAAGGTAGATATACCAATTACGCACACGGACTGATGGATACGCATAGCAGCCACTACCGTTCCACCTCGAACAACATTCCCAAATCGGAGGATGGCCATCTAGTCAAATCACAAGTAAGAGTATAAAGATCGACGAAATGCGTCCGAGAAGAGGTGCTACCTCACTGGTCCGAGATCGCTCCTGTTTTAGCCACCTTATGCCAACTCACGGGAGTTGGGTCCACGTAATATACCTTAAGGACGTCGCCACCATCCTACTTCATTCTGGAATCTCCACCGCGTACACGGTTGTCAAAGTGGTTTTCGGTATCGACAGAGAGTATGTCCATATCCGATCCCGGTCTCTTTGCCAACCAATCGTTATTATAACCCGTGGTTATAGATTTAAAACAATTTATCAAATATACTTCGAAATAGAATATCATTTCAAATCCAAATCTTTATCAAAATAAAGATTAAATCAATTCTAAACCATTTCCATATTTAAAAAAAATATCATATCATTTCAAAACTTCATTTCAAATCATTTTAATATTCCAAATATCATTTGAGTTCAAATCTAAATATTCAACTTTAAATACCTTTTAAATTCAAAGATATCGTTCATTTACTATCATTTCAAATCACCTTTAAATAGTTTATATTCCAATCAAAATAATTCATTTAAACCTTTTAAAGGTGTAATTATTATATTTTCAAATCAAGTATTCAATTTCCAAAGTTCCAAACCATTCTGAGTTCGTTTATTAAGTCAAAAACCCTAATTATTAAAATTTCAGCATTTCACAGCATTTAATAACAACTGCTATAAGTTATATTTGAAAACATTTTTAATTCAGCAAAACAACATTTACAAACTGCTATAATAGTTCAGTTTTAAACAAAATCATATTTCAGCCTACTGCAGTCCTTAACAAGTGCTACAGTAACCCTTTTATTAGTTCAGGTTAAATTTTTAGTTTCTGCTACAACAGCACTTACCAAGTACTATCATAGCCTTAGTTCATTTTAGTCTTTTGGTTCATTTATACAATCCACAACACTTAACAAGTGCTACAGATTCTACCTAGTTAAAACTTATAAAATCATACATTAAAAATGTTCATTTTCAATCCTTTAACAAATTTATTTAAAGAGAAATTTTACAAGTTAAAACCAAAACTTACAAATTTGCTTATTACATTCATTTCAACATTTAAACTTAAACTCCATTTTTTCCCACCAGTTTAAAAGCTAAAATTCATTTCAATTAAATTAACTTAAGTTCCCATCTTCCTTTTAATCAAAATTTCAAATTTAAGTTTCGTTTTAAAAATCAATACTCCTCCATTTATTTATATTTATCACATAGAAAAATCATTTCTATTTCTAAATAAATCACTTAAAAATTCGATTTAAATCAATTTAATATTATTACAATATTTAAATTATTTAAAGGTATCCAGAAAATACAGAAAAAATATAACCACGGGTCTGTATAATATTTTCTAGCCTAAGTCAAGTGATACAGATACTATATCATTTCAATCCGAAATTTACAAAGAAAAATCCGGGTTTTATCATTTCAAACCCGCAATCCCAAGTAAATAAAATTTAATTGAAAATCGCTCAGGCCTATCATTTCAGCCCATAACGACCTTCCCTTATTCTAAAGTCCGTTCGGGTATGTATCATTTCAACCCATAGTGATTCTATTCTACAGGGAACTTGCAGTGTGATTTAACAGAATAGAATAACAGTAAAATAAGAACAGAATATAACAGATGATACGATATGCAGTTTTAACAATTAACATCAACTATAAATAAATCACAAGTAGTTATAACATCATTTATTTGTTTATTTATTTCTACACATTCAGTTGCGGTTGTTTCACAATCATATAAGTATGGATATTCGTGTGAGATTTACTCACCTCTACGGAGCTGGGGATTCGATATAGAAATACGATGTCTATTGGAAGCACGCGGATAGCACGATCAGTCGTTAGCGGATGCGCCAACTAGATTCAAATCTAAAGTCAAAAGAATAATCAAAATCTAAGATTGCACGAATAATTATTCTTCAATGAAGCAAACAATGAAAAAGAAACAAGTTGAATACTAGAAAGGAATAGCTCGACCACTTTTAAAATATAAACTATAACTTCAAACAAAGGCTCGACCAAACAAATTGTTCATTTCATTTCATTTTTTTTTCTCTCAAAACAAAGGCCAGGGAAAAATGTAGCTTCAAAGTTTGCAAAAGTGACAAAACAACTTTTCATTCTTTTTTGTATTCAGACAACAGGCTCAGGGAAAATAGACCAATATAAAAATACAAAAGTGACAAAACAAAGCTTGTTCATTTTTCAAATACAAGGGCTCGGTCTGGCAATTCAACAAAAAATGAAAATGGCAAAAGGTGACAAAACAACTTTTCTCATTTTCCCTTTTTTTTTCTTGTTTTCAAATGGCAGGGCTTGGCCGAAATATAACCAACAACTTCAAAACAAAAACAAAAACAAAAAATGACAACAGCTATTGTTTATTCTCTGGTTCCTAACAAAGGCCCGGTAAGCATGGGGTTGAAGGCGTGACTGGCTCGGTCGGGGTTCGTGGTGCCATGGGGTGGTGGAAGCATAGAGTGGATGGTTGGTCTCGGCATGGCCTCGGTGGAGATCTGTCACGAGTCAGTGGTGGTCTAGGCTGGAATTGGAGACGTGGGGATTGGTGGTGTCAGGGGTTCGGTCTGGAGGGTGTGGTGGTGGTTTCTAGGCTGGGTCGGTGGTGGTTTCTAGGCTGGGTCGGTGGTGGTTTCTAGGCTGGGTCAGTGGTGGTCTGGCGAAGGGATTGGGTGACGGGGCGTGGGGTTTGGTCTGACCAGGTGTTCAGGTGGCATGGGTTGGAGGCGACGAGGGGTTCTCGAGTTCGGTGGTGGTAGGCTGGGGTAGGGCATACGTGGTGGTGGGCATGGGCTGGTCTCGGCACGGGTGGAGGTGGTAGTGGGTGGTGGTGGTTGGCTGGATCTCGTCCTGGGGTTAGAGGAGTGGGGACGTGAGTGGTGGCTGGCACGGGTTGGAGTGGAGGTGGTGGTAGCATGGAGTAGGCAAAAGATAAAGTAAAACAAAACAGGGGACAGGCAAAAATTAAAAACAAAACAAAAAGAAGAAGATGTTGTCCATTACCTTGGTCACGAACCTCAGTTGAAAGCTGAAGTGAAGAATTTTGAGGGATGAGATTTGTGAACGTGGAAAATGGAATAGCTGTTCACTTGATTAAAGTAGAAAAGGCAGAACGTATTGCTTTGAACGGTTATCAAAATTTAAGGCAATTAATTATTCAAGCTGGAATGAAACGTAAGGAAGATAAAAGGGAAAGTGGAATAATTCTCACGCGCACAATTCAATGCAAGATTTAATTGAAATTTTCAAACTGAAATTATGCAGCTGAAATAGCACTCTTAACACAAGAAAAGGTCAAATGGACAAAGAACAACGAACGTAAAGTGTAGCGCCCAAAGTAACGTACAACCGTTACTTGTTTCTTTTATTTAATAAATTTAAAAATGTTAACAGTTTCTTAAAAATATAACGTATCTCTTTAAACCAAAATTAAAATAGCTATTATCCTCATTAATAAAATTTGATTCTAATGTAAAGTTAAGAACGGACATAAATATACGTAACGAAATGTAAAGTTTAAATTTTCGTTTCACACAAATTACTACACTTTATATTTAAATCAATATTTCGAACTGTTTATTTTTAATTAAAAATTCGTTTAAAATATCGGGCTGTTACAATATTAATTTACAAATACACTTCCTCGCTCGACGATGCAAGAATAGATTTCAAACAAGAATAGAGATTCAAATTTGATAGACTCAAATCAAAGAGAATTCTGATTCGAAGATAGGTTCGAAACAGAAGATAAGATAATTCAATTATCACAATCGGGAGATGGATGAGTTTATTTAATTCACGGGCAATCTTAACCGGGTCGTCCGTAACTTCAAGAATAAGATCGATGCTGAATTCCGAGGTAAATCAACACTCGATCTCAAGAGATGGAATTCAGGTATAGTAGGTAATAGATAGCATCGTAAACAGAGGATACAGAAATCTCCGGTAAATCAATGCCTATTATAAAGGAGTTTAATCCTTTACGAATCATTCGAAGATTGGCGAGACCGCCGATCTATTATAGATAACATTCAGAATGGAGTTATGGGGTGCTCCATGATTGAAAGAAGACAAATAGTGAAGGACACGAATGAATTTCGGAACCGAGGGGAACGTTCCAAAATTCAAAGGAATCGAGTCAAAAGGAAGAGATTGAAACTCGAATGAGTGATTCTGTAAATACATTTACCCTATATGCTAAGTTTTGCCTAGAGCTACCAAAGCTCTGATACCAACTGTAACGACCCGATATTTTGGACCATTCGCATCCATTATAAGTGTATAGGTAGATACTCATGCCAGAATTGAATTGCTTAAAATACTGCGTTGTTAATTTAAATTGGCAAAACTGAACATATACAGTAAATAAATATAATCACAGATCACAGACACAGAGTAATAATTGCAGCGGAAATAAAAGAGATAGTAGTTCATGAAGCTACTATATGAATATATAAGATACATCAGAGTTTACAACAGAAGTGTAATATGATACATCAGATACAAATCAGAATACATCACTGGAATCATCGAATACTGAAAGCAGAATAGATGGCTGGATCTTCAAGCAAGCTCCAACTTCAAAGGTGAGTCTCGAATACTAGATCACTCAGTCTGACCCGAGCGTAAAGCAAAAACACAAGACACTCGAGTCAGGATTAACATTCTTATATTAATAAATCCAACTCAAGTGAAATAGCAATTGAAATACAAGTAACTTAAAGGATGTTTGGAATAACCATCCTTTAAGGATCCGTTAAAATATCTACTAGGTAGTAATATACGCTAAGTAGATAATGTCTATCAGTAATATAAGGTATTAAAATAGTGTTAAGTCATGGCCCATTCCACCCTTAACACATTTTTATTCCCAAAAGCATATACAAGACCGTAGTTTCCCCAAAACCGGAAGTCACTAGAGGGCAATCCATGTACTAAAGGTACAAAACAAATTCGTAGTGGCCGCAAATAGGGAATACAAGTATGACAAGGCACATGAGGCAATACCCAAGGTAGTGATACTACCGTTTGCCTGATCCGGACTGGTGAGAACGCATCGCCGTAGCGACCGCAACACCGTGAAACAACACTCCCAAAAATCAAGGGTGCACCAATCGACAACAAGTAATGAGTAGTTCGAAGAAGTGTGTTCACTTGAGGTAGCTGACCTCCATTGGCCCGGCACGGCTCCTGTTTTAGTTATTTCCAATTTGACACAAGTGTCAAGGCTATCCATCATCGTTCTCTTTCTTCAATCATCACGTACATCATTCCAACCACTTCATTCTGGATCACACTCCGCGTATAGTTATTAAAGTGGTTTTCAGTTTAGACAGAGAGTATGTCCATAACCGATTCCGGTCTCTTTAATAACTTTCGTAATTATTTCACCGATTGGTCGTTCATTTATTTCAAAACCAAATCAATTTCAATTTCAATCAGAGTTTATAAATCAACATTTCGTTTGTCTTTCCAAATCAGTTTCCATAATTTACGTTTCAAAACTTCCAAATTACCATTTCAAAATCTTATAATTCAATTTCAGTTTCTATTTAAAACAATTCAAATATTGATCCAAGTTCGCATATAAGTTTCATTTCGAAAATCATTTAAATTAATTTAATTCAACATTCAAATCAATTTAAATTCATTTATCGATTTCACTCAATATTCATTAAGTAAATTTGCCATTCAAAACAATTTCTATTAAATTTCCAATTCATTAAATCCATTATTTGAATTCAACTTCATTATATCAAAACTTACAAATTGAATTAAATTAAATTCATCAAATCAAATTCTTTAAATTTCAAGTCTTACATTAATTTCAATAAATCACATTTTATTTCTTGTTAAAGAAATTCAATTCCACTTATTTACTTACTTAAATAATTTTCCAAAAACTTAATTAATAAAGAAAACTCAATTTCAATTATTACGAAGTAAAATTCACTTATTCCAAAAATTCAATTTAATTTAAATCATTAACTAATTCAATCTTATTTAATTATTAAATAATTCAAAACATAATTAATAAATAATTTCAAAATTTAATAATTTCAAACTTAATTATAATTTCAAACTTAATTCAATCATTTCTCAAATTAAACAACATTCTTTCATCAATTACATTGTTAATATTTTGTTTCAGATTATTAAATATTAACATTTTCCTTTTATTAAAATTCAAATTTCAACTTCATTTCAAAACCATATTATTTATTCAAATAAAATCTTCGTTTATTTTTAAATCAAATTATTGACCAATCGGGTTTTATTTAATTCTCTATCCTAGGTCAAAGTTCAATTTGGGTATTTATCATTTCAACCCGATTCCAATTCAATTCAAAAATCATAGCATAGTAAAGAGAACTTGCAGTGTGATAACTGGGATGGTGTCAAAGTAAATAAACAAACAATAACAACAACCAATATCAATCCAATAATCAATTTAGATAATCTCGAAATAACCGTATTAATTCACATTGTTGTTTGTGCGAATTAATATAATTAATTCTAGAATCTACACTATCATTTCATGTAGATTAAAGATTATTACATTACAGTTCTTCACTTGTCATCTATTTACAATTTCATACATCATCAATTTAACAACATACATTTAGTGGTTCAAGGTGTAATTAAACAAATCCTACGTGTCAATAAATATAACAGTAAAAGGGGTCATATTATACAAATGTCAGTTAATCGGATTTAACATTTAACTATCCTATATCAAGTTCAATTGCATATTATTTATCATTTTAACATTAACAATTAACGTCCAATATAAACATCAACAATCAATCAATTATCAGCCAAACTGTATTATCATCGCATAAATAATTAACAGATAATGGTGTCAGATGTCACAAGTGAACTGATATAGGTAATAGCATATATAACAGTGTAATTAACTAACAACAGCATATTTCAATTGTCGTTTCAATTGAAATCAAATTTAATAAATAAAAGAACGTTAATCGTGAGTGATTGCTCACCTTTCATGGCTAGAGAATACAGAAGATGACATGGATACGCGCACTGATATGGACGCTGAATTTGAATTACGAATCCAAGCAAAATAAAATCGGCACGAATTCAACGATCAAGGCTGATAAAATAGAGATTGACGAAAAAGGATCAGATCAGGTTGATAGAAACGGAAAATATATCTAAATTTTAAAACAATACCCACGATAATATTTATATATACTTATGGATACACTAACGTATAACATATATATAATTATACAATCCATATAGTTATAACAATATTGATTTTTTTTTTCTTTTAAAAGAAAAATGTTATATGCGGACCTTAGTTGTAACATTGTATGCATACAGACCTCTAGCATAAATACTTTAATACATATTATAAAGAATCATATTTTTAATATATCAGAAATTTAAAGTCAAACTTTGCACGTAAATATATAATAACAAGCTACCTACATATACCTTTTAAAACACATTAAAATCTTTATATATCTCAAGGTTACTTTATTAATTTAATCATATATTTAAAGCATATAAATATTACTAACAAAATAGTCAACAAAACATTTCTTTAATATTAAAATAGGCTTCAGTCAAACACTGCAGTGCATACATATAATGCTCCGACAATATTAAATTTAAATATACACGCGTACTCGAGTGTTGTTTTGAATTTAACACATATACAAAATATATTAATAATATATTCGAAACAATGCTTATGTAGATATTTAAAATGTCACTTTATATATATATAATGAAGATATTTTTAAAACTTTAACCTTTGTATTATATAACAATATGAACCCAGAAAATATTGCAGCCAAAGAATACTTTGGGTGATTTTAGAAATCCATGTTGTGATAAAATATATATGCGCTAACATACGTACACACTGACCTATTCACTACTGCTAAAAATTGAAGACTGAAACCATTTATAAAAAAAATCTATGCAAGTTATGTTAAAATCATTTATGAAATGACACTGTAAACATATAAAGGCCACTAACAAAATATGCTTTGTCAAATATATAATATAGCCTATATAAACAAATCTTAAAATCACTATTTAATAAACATATATATCACCAACAGGTCTCGGTACTGCTTCTTATATTTTGAAATATATACTTGAACTAAATTTGCAACTTCTATATGTCCCAATTTTCCAACACACAGCATCAACATATTTCACATAAACAATATATATAAAAACAAACCTATATGTGTTATACAAATTGCTCTGAGTATGTAAGAGAAGGCTTAGCTGAAACAGCAAGCGGTTGTTGTGCCGCGTGATGGTGCGCAGGTGGCGGCCAGAGGACCTGAGGCGATGGGTGAATGCGTGTAAGGCGGTGAGAGGGAAAGGTGTTGACGTGAGGATGGCGGAGGCTCTCGGTTGGGACTTGGAGCTCAGTCAAAGGCGGTGCTCGATGATGTAGGCACGGCTACGGAGGAGCGCGTGTGCGATGGCCGCTGGAAATGCTCGATTGCCGAGGCCATGTGGAGGAGATGAACGGTTGAGGTGAGTGGAGCTGCTGCGGCCGTGGAGGGAGGAGAGAAAGGAGAGGAAGATGGGTGGCGAGGTGATCGACAGGAGCTGGTGGAGGCGGTGCGACAATAGGGAGGTGAATGGTGAGGTGGTGCGGGCCGAGGTAGAAGTGGAAAGAGATGGGCTGGAGTTGGTTGCAAACATGGAAGGGAAGAAAAAACGTATGAACTACTAAAATGATGAAGTAGTGGGAAGGCTACAGGTCCCAAAGCTAAAGTTGGATTCCAAAGAAAGAAATGAGCTGTCAAGACCAAATGAAGTGAATAGGTTGGATAACCAAAGGTCAATAGTAAAAGTAAAGTACGAATTCAAGAAGATATAAATGCTAGTGGCTATTGGATTACACGCAGGATAACGAAAAGTCTCAGAGCAGATTGTAACCGGCTACCGATACGGTAGGCGTTACGCAAGGTGCAACGTACAACGTAACTCCGAATTTGACAATCGAATATACCGTAGAGATCAGCACGACGAGAATATCAAAATGGTATATAGAAATCAGTGGTACGATTGAATTATAAAAATTCGAATTTTCTACTAGTGGAAAATGCAAGAAAAACACTGAAAAATAAGATCGACGGAGCTAAAGATGTCCGAATTTGGAAAAACGACAAACTGATATCTTGCTCAGAAGATGGTTTAGAATTTTTCTATGTAAAAATATTTAGGTTTCGGAAACATTTTATTTTCATCGCTTTTTTAGTGATTAAATTGAAGTGAATTTACGCGCGAAATAAACTTTCATAATTTCGGACGAAAATTTACCAGTCGCTATGTTTAATTAGACGTATTCCAAATATTAAATTTTTATTTCAAAATTTTATCATTTAAAATTTCACAAAATTTTAACTAATTACGTTATTAAAACAGTTGAAATTTTCGGGTTGTTACAACGGAGGCATCACGTTCTTTTATATATAGTAGTTTTTTAGATGAATTACACATAGACACTAGCATAGTTAGTTGTGTCAAACCCTATAGGAGGATTGGCCTATTTATCAATGGTACGTAAGGGTTTGAAATTATTTATTTTAGGGGTCCAGTTCGATTGCGATGCTTTTGTCTTAGGATTTTCTATGTTTGAGTTGATATTGGTCATGGATTGGATGATGATGTATGGGGCTATATTAGATTGTGGTAGGAAGGTTGTTAGATTGAGTACGTGTAGTGGACATAGCTTGGAGGTTTATTGCGATCAATGTCGTTAAATCGCTAGGCGGATGCTAGACGGCAAGCATAGACTAGGGATTAATCGCCTAGGTGGGGATTAATCGAGGATTAATCAGAGCTGCGCATGTTTAATAAACTCATGCATTTTAGATAAAATTTTAGTATTTTATTTAGTATTAACTGATCCACAATGGGATATCATGAATATGGAAGCTTTGGAAGCAACCATGGAGACAAAATTGCTTGAAACAAACATTTTGATACATCAAGCTTAAATTTATGCATAAATGGTGCATATAAGTCTGTTTCTATGCTAAGATGATGCAGTAAGCCTCACCTAGGCGGACTAGGCAAATATCTAGGCGGTAAGGCCAGCCTAGCGCCTAGGCGGGTCCTAGGCAGGAGCCTAGAAGGATTTTTACAACAGAGATTGCGATCCTCAAGGATCAGTTATGTTAAGCTACTTATATTATTTAGGCCTATCAGATTATGAACTAGATTCAATGCCTATAGTCAGAGATTGCCTAGATGTCTTTTCCAAGGTTATCGGTCTTCCACCCCCAAGAGAGATCGAGTTTCGAATTTACCTTATAGAGAACGCCAGACATATTGCCTTACCCTCAAGGCATATGGCTCTAAGGAGAGAGGCGAGCTGAACAAGTAAATGATTTATTGAAGAAGGGATTTATTGGGAGGAGCATTTTAGAGTGGGGAGCACCAGTAGTCTTTGCCACTAAGGCGGATGGTTCATTGAGACTTTGTGTTGACTATATGGAGCTGAATAAACTGACAAAGAAGAATCGGCATCCGTTGCCCCGTATAGACGATCTCTTTGATCAATTGGTTGGAGCGAGATTGTTCTCACAGCTTGATTTGGCTATCGGATTCCACTAGTTGCGTGTAGCTGAGGATAGTATCTAGAAGACTACCTTTCGTACACTTGATGAACTTTATGAGTGGTTAATAATGCACTTCGGACTGACCAATGCACCCGCCTAGTTCGTTGATCTAATGAGCCGAGTTTTCAGATGGTTGCTTAACAAGTTTGTTGTGGTATTTGTGGATGATATTTTAGTATATTCAAAGAGCGAAGAGGAGCACGTGTTGCATTTAAAAGAAGTTCTCAATACACTTCGTAAGCATAAGTTAAATGCAAAGTTTTCGAAGTTCCACTTTTGACGAGAGGAGGTATGCTTTTTGGGACACATTTTCTCAAAAAGTAGATTGGTGGTTGATCCCAGTAAAGTTGCAGCAGTTCAGGATTGGCATTTTCCGAAGAATGCCACGGAAGTGAGGAGTTTCCCTGGTATAGCGAGCTACTACCGGAAGTTCATCAATGTCTTCAGAAGATCTCTGCCCCTCTGACTCGTAAAATTATCAATTTGAAAAATAATATTTATTTTAAAAAAAAATCAAAGGTAAGAATTTGTAACACAAATTATAATATTTTAAAAAATAATTAATATTGGTGATCTTAATTTGAATAAGTATATACCAAAATACATTCTTCGGAAAAATATCGATAAAATGACTAAGAATCATTTTATCGATAAATAGCATTTAACCATTAGAAGTCGCGAATGAAACTGGGTACATACACTTATTTTTTCACTTAAGCGAGAATATGTAATAAAATTATTTATTTTATTTTTGGAAATAAAATGTCTTTATGACATCGTCAAGGATGTCATCATTTTTATATATTTTCTGGAATTTTAAATTTTAGTTTAAATATTCAAATAATTGTTTTAAAATAATTATAATTCATATTGGTTATATAATGGTAATTAGTGATTTATAATGGTTTCATAAATATATAAACTTCTTTTATAAAGATATACAAACTTCGTCGCATTTTGGTAAATCGACATCGTATTTTTATAAAAGGATCTTAATATTATTTAATATGATTTTATAGCTTAAATAATTTTATTTTAATTTTTTGAAATGATAAGAAATTTATTTTCAAGCGCTGTTTAATTAAATAATTAGTTTGATTAAAAACTGAAAATATGTCCAGAATTTGGATTCTGAATTCACAACGATTTAACGAACGGAAGTTGTTCAAAGTGATCGAAACATTGTTTTTATGTCTTGTGCACATATATAACACACTTATATATGCACTAACATATGCATATACACATATACACATAAAAATACATACATATTGTTAACCTACCTTTTTTCAAGGCAGTACACAGACGAATTTAACCCAATAGATGTCATGATCATCAAGGCAGAAAGCCCGGAGAGATGGTTATTAGGACTGGACTTCTATTATATTTGGAACTATGGACGATAGTTGGATGGATTCGGATGAACATCATTCAAAAATGGCTAAGTATGGAACTAGCACTCCCGTAAGAGATTGATCAGATCGAAATATTCAATCTACAAAGAGGGATAAGAATAGAGGCATCAGAACAAAGGGATCGGATTAAGTAGGATGCACATAACACAACTCAATGATGATCGCTCCTTAACTCAACAACCACTAGGCGGATTGAAGTGAAACTTTGGGAACAAGAAAAAGGTCCCTAGGGAGTCTACCCTAGCGATTGCATGACAAATGGAGAAACTTAGAGGGATCGGGTATGATCCCTCTATACGGATCGACCCATATCCCTATTCAAGGATCGGTTTAGTTTAATTTGCAGCAATGGTCGGCAATAATTCTAAATCTACAGATGCTATCAACATGAAACTTGGAGTAAAAGCATAGTACAACACAAGGAACACACCATAGGGATTCAAACCCCAAAGGAGAAAGTAAGAGGTATCGACCCCTATCCCTATATATGGATCGGCCCCCATCCCTGTTCACTACATAATGCGATGATGATCGATCGATATGAAATTTTGAGAGCAAGAAGATAACATCATAGGGGACCTACTATAGGATCACACCTCATGATTCCACCAAAATAGGGATTGGCCACGATCCTTATTATTGGCTCCGATTAGCCCCACACTTTCTAGGCAGGCTGGTCTTGGCTTTAAGGTTC
Organism: Allium fistulosum; assembly: GCA_030737815.1. NCBI lineage: Eukaryota > Viridiplantae > Streptophyta > Magnoliopsida > Asparagales > Amaryllidaceae > Allium > Allium fistulosum. The sequence continues at coordinate 162,448,658 of CM060905.1, forward strand.
CAGTTTCGGGTTTTTAGCAAGATATTTTCACGTCTTCCCCTATAAATACAACAGGCATAACATCAGAAAATGGATCTTCTTTCTGCTGCACTTCTATCTTTTACCTAGGCTATCCTTTGCCATTTTTATTTTTGGGTTTCATGGATTTGTAACTGTAATCGATAGTATAAACGGATAAAAGGAAAATCTTAGGAGTGGACGTAGGCTGATGTTAGTCGAACCACTATAAATCTGTGTCTCTCTTTACTTTCTTTCTGTTTTAATTTTATTATTCTTTAATTTACACTCTCTACATTATATTATCTGAGATCTATGACGGGATATTGGTGCTTTCATATGCAACTGGGTGTTGGTGGCCATTTTGGATGCGAACACATACATACATATGTACATATAAGATATTTCCATTTTCGTCATCCTTAAGTCACTAAAAGAAAACTTACCATCACATACTCATGCTTACACACACCTACACATAGAGGAGCACATGGGGGAGGGGGGTTGCGTATGTACTATTGATGGAGAGGCGTGGCGTGTATGACATGATGGATAGGAAGGGAGATTCTTTTTATCTTTATATCTAAGGTTACCTATCCTATATATACCCAGCCTACACCTTCATTATCAAACACACCAAGTTATAAACTCTCTCTTCTTCTTGCTAAACTCATTAATGGCCTCTCCATGAATGCAATATACACTTCCAAAAATAATAAATATATCCAAAAGTGACCAAAACTCCTCAAAACCAAAGTAAATTACATCCCCTACCTCCTAGTAGTGCACGGCAGCCACCACTTCCACCTTTGGCCGAGCACATCCACCCCAAAGACATCATGGACGAGCTTCCATAAGTGAAGGAGGAGATCTAGGAAGCTTCGAAGTAAAGAAAGTAGAAGGAAATACTGCCGGAGTGTCGACGGTTTAATTTGAAGAAGCTTCGAAAAAGTTTGGTGGAGTGGAAATAGATCGTGAGTACTTGAGTTTAGTTTTGTTTACTTAAAACTTAAAATGATGATATGCATGTTTAATAAGTAAATTAATATGCTTGGTTGAATATTGGATGAATATTTGGTTGATAACTTGGTCGTTAATGATGGGAAAATAATATACATCAAAATAGAAATGGTTAATCAATTAATCATAGTTAATTCATGAAAAATAAATCCATATTAAAATGTATATGGAGTTTATTAAGCCTCTTTATGGTTTTGAATATAAAAAGGTCGAAAAATGAATATTATAATAATATAATATTATAATATGGAATAAATTGGAAAATGAGTTTTTACTGTAGTAAAAAAAGTTTGAAATGATTTAAAATATCATAATAAACATTTTAACAAGTTTCGATAAAGTTTAATGGAGTCTGAATATTTGAGCCAAATCGACCTCGTCGCGTAGTGGAAGTTCGTAATTTTCTGACCTGAAAAGTTAAACCGAAGTATAGGATTCAAAATAAGTCAGAATTATTTGTAATAAAATTTTTTTCAAACCCATTAGAATATAGTTTTCAAATGAAAGTGAAAAATCAAGATTTCATCTTCTAGATTTTGAGCTATGTCCAATGATGTGCATGTAAATTTGCATACATTTACATCCATATTTTATCAATTTTTATTTAAATAAATATCATATTTGGGCATTTTGACATGTTTAAAACCAAAATTCAATTATTTTCAAATCATCATATATTCGTCTACATACAGGGGCAAAATAGTCATTTTTGTGCATACGTTAATTTGAGACTTTTTACTTGGACATTTTCAATAATTTTTATAGGAATTTGGATGCATACGGAAGAGGGTTTCATGAAGATATGTGCATGCACACGGGAATACAAAGGAATGAAAAGAAAATAATTCAAGCTCATGATAATGGAGGACCCTTCCCACTTACCTAAATCTACAATTAGAAGCTAATGGACAACTAAGTGGAGGTTAAAGGTTCATGCACTTTTAATCATGGATTAACTAGTGGCTAATGGTTACTTGGTGGCCACACTTCCTAAAGGGCATTTTGGGAAGCACCCTAAAAATTGAATTAGGGTTTTATGCATGTATAAATAGCCCTCTTATGTACATGGAAATATCTTCTACTCTCTTACATTAGTTAGGAAATTAAGAAAGCAAGTTGTAATGTCAATGTTTCATGAAATAAAAATGGCTTCCTAGCCTCTTCCTCTTTTCTACATGCTTCTTTTTACTTTTATGTTCATTTTTACTTCTATGCTCTCTTCTTTTCTTTGTTAGTAGATTAGATTTACATTCATGTAAGTAGTGTAGTTTTGTTTTATTTCTTTTATGCAAGTAGCTTAATAGTTAATCTCATTTTCCTCTTTTGTTTAGTTTCTATTTCTTTTGCTTTTAATGTTGAAATTTACATGTGGGGATATGATGACACAAATGAGTAGCTAAACCCCTTCAATTTAGGGGTAATGAAGATCTCTAACTTTATGTAATTTTAACATTTCTATGGTTTATGATCTCTTTTGTTTGTGCTTCATGAGAGTAGATTTTGATGTAAGTTTATACATATGGGTTTGATAGCTTATGCTGCTTTTGCAAATGAGCTATTCTTATTCAACATAAACACAATTTACATCATCATTTGCTAATTGATTTTGATTTTGAAAAGAAAGTAAAAGCAAATTTTGATGATCTATCTTACTAATTACAATAGTAAATAGATGATACTTAAAATAGCTTTTGTTTTGGCTTCATTTCCATGAGAATTTATAAGTGGTATAATTGTTGTATTATAGTTTGATGGTTTAAGTTATGTCAATTAATAACATAAATAAACCATACTTATGATCAATGTAACAATTATTTCACTTAATATCATAACTAGAGATCATAAATTATTTGTTTGTTGATTTACAAAAATATGAGAGTGGATTTGCCTCTAAATTGTTCTCTAATCTCATAGTTTTTAATCTCATTTTAATTCTAGCTTTAGCTTCATTTTGCTTGTAGTTAACAACTTCCTGTCACTTTGGTCTAATTTGATTGATTAGAAAATTCTAAAATCTAAAACAATTCCCTACAGATCAACCCGTACTCGCCACGTACTAACTTTTGTACGCCGTGTGCTTGCAGTTATTTTAATTTGAAATTTATCGGCGATTTTCTAATCCGATAGAAAACTCGTCGTTAAACATCCAAATCTAATTTTCGAAAACATCACGTTTTGGCAGTTCGGAAACCAAAGTGGTAAATATTTTAAAAATATATATTTTTAATCATTTAAAATTTGAAATAAATTCCATAAATATGTTAAAATGTTTTAAAGGGGATTTGAGTTATAAAAATAGACTTATATGAAATGGAATTAGTGTTTGATAAAGAAGCTTTAAAACACTATTCAAAGCGGTTTTTGCAACGATTTTTAATAATTTTTGTAAATCATGGTTGAACTTAATTATTCTTCCCCAATCTTTTTAGTGATCTTTTAAAATGAATAACTAAGTATTTTGAAGTGTTTGGAAAGTTGTATAATTCTTTTAAAGGAGTTTAAATTAAATTGGTTAAAGGAAATTATTTTGACAATATTTGAAATAGTGTTAAGTAAATAAAAATCGTCCCTAAAAGACAATATAAAAGGATTTAGAGTTGGTCAAATAACTTGACTACCTTATGGGTGACAAATAGATAGTCTCTGGATATGAGCTTGAATAACCAGTGTCTGGGTTCCACTCTAGCTATCCGGACTAGCCCGACGGAGGGAATAGTTAATTTGATCTACTTGGACCACATTTTCTTAAGTTAAAAGAAAAGAGATTTTGAGTTTTTCAAAAGTTAAATAAGATTTTAAAATATGATTTTGGTGGTATAGAAAATACCCTACTTAAACTCTGTATTAAATTCCAAGAAGGTAACTCGTACTATCCGTGTGAATTTAACAGGTGATTTCACCATTATTCGACGAATAGTACAAGTTGAATACGGAAAGTGGTATTGAGTATAATTAGTCTAATCTATGTAGATCCTTTTCTACTTAATACTAATTGATTTTGGTTTACAGTAAACGATGTCTTAAATAATATCATTTTTGACCAATTTAAAAGTTATGATTGGAAAATAAGAGATCTTTGTTAAGATTTAAATAAATTATTTGGAAATGTTTTCCCAAGTAAAAGGTGAAATGATTTGGAATTATTTCAAGATTAAAGGGTTTAACCAGCCAGAGAATTTGGTAAATGAGGGTTAATGATTCTATATACTCTTAAAAGGTAAAGTAATAGTTTAAAATAATACATCTCCAAAAGATATTTGATTTTATAAAAAAAATTGATTGGATGTTGTTTGATAATCATCTATATATTTGACATCTTTTTATCGGTGATTGGTTCAGAGAAATCAGGGTTGGATTTGGCTAATTCCAATCTAAAAACCACTACGAACCAATATACCTCTTCGAAAGGGAAGACATGTTGAATACAATGATTTGAAGACGGAGATCTTCATGACGTAGGGCTGGTTGCCACTAACCTCTAGGTTAATCCTCATATCATATATATATGGTGGCAGTAGTGTCTTCGTTTTGAAAATCTTTGATTTGTAAGGACTACTCACTACTAATCCTAGGGGTGATTCTGAAACAGGAAGTAGGAGGAGGAGTGCCTTCGGTTTATCCGTCACCTGGATACAACTTGTATGGATGAGTATCTAACATTGCATTTCTAAAAGCACATACATTGATCTCTTCAAACGTACATCTGTTTGGTGGTGTAGGAGGTAACCCCTCCTATACTTAACACCCCTCTTTGAGACATACGATCTCAAAGGTTTTACTTTAGTGGAAATCAATAGTGTGTTGTTAAAAATGGCAATGTGGCATTCTAAGTGGAATTTTCTTTATGAAAAGAAAACGCGTGGCTTTGTGAAAAGAAAAGCATGGCTTTGTGGAAAGAAGAGCGTAGCTTCACGAGCCTCACAACCCAGGAATGATACGAGATACTATGTGGTCTGTATGACATATATTTATGGTTATCGGTTTTATTGATGATGGAGGAGTCTAGTAGCACCTGAATCCTCAATGGTTTAAATGGGCAGGTATTGGAGGCTCAACTGAGAAAGAACAAAGCTATCAAAATATGTTGTTCCATAGTAGTGTAACAATGTATTACAGAGGCTTGCTTGAGAAAAGTGACTTGTCCCCGGAGACTAGGATGTTTTGCGTGGAATTCTCATCGGAGGAAATGACCACTAGTTCCCTATCATAATGGAAATCCAATTTCAATACGAGCTTTACTATTTTGGTGGTATTCCCAAAATAGTTGTAATGCTTTGCAAACATTTCAGCTACCCCTTTGGCATCATATACACCGTTTGACATTATCAGGTTATTGATAGCTGCTTTCTTTATATATTTATTTGAAAAATGTTTTCAAAACAATGTCATTATTGACAGTATCAAATTCGTTTTGGTATTAAGTATTTTTGTTATCATAATGTAAAAACCCATTCGTGTTTATGTACAGCATGATTTTACGAGATACCTTTCTTTTCAAAGGTTTTGATTGGCATCAATCTGATCTATGACACTTTCATATACATTTATAATTCGAGTTTTCTCATCCTAGTTTATCAGGCCTGATCTGGGTGTTTTTAATACTTAGGTCAGATCCGAGTAGTTTTAGGTTTAGCTAAAGACGCTTGGAGTTTCTAGAGGAGAGCTAGAGATCTTCTTCAACATATGGATGTATTCTATTTTTTAGCTGCATTTGTTTGTTGTTTTTCAACATTTGTAAGGAAAAAAGATTTATAACTGTCCAGGCTAAATCTAGGTTAGACTCTGATATTGTATTCAAAATTTTCCGCTGTAAAAGATTTTGTGGTTAATAATATATGATTATTCCATTCGTGTGAGATTCTGTTTCCTACTCTGTTCTATGTTATTTTCTTTTTACCCTTAATTAATCTGCCTTTTCGACACTTGAATTTGTGGCATGTGAATGCCGAAAATGTATTGGTGTCAATTTTCAAGAGCCGAAAAGGTGAGTCATGACAACCTACCTCACCAAGAAGAGTTGACTTTTCTCATGGGATGCAAAGTGTGAGGATGCATTTATTAAGTTAAAGGAGGCGTTGATTAATGCACCTATTTTGGTATTGCCTGATGGTACGAAGACATTCATAGTATATAATTATGCTTATGGTATGGGGTTAGGCACGGTCTTGATGCAAGAAGGAAGGGTAGTGAGCTACGCTAGTCTATAGTTGAAGGTCCATGAGAGAAACTACCCTACGCATGATCTTGAGTTAGTAACTATTATCATTGCGCTCAACTCATGGAGGCATTATATTTTAGGAGAGCGGTTCGAGCTATATATGGATCATAAGTCTTTGAAGTATTTGTTCTCACAATAGTACTTGAATTTAAGGCAACAGAGGTGGACGGAGTTTTTGGCATCACACGATTTTGATATCTCATATACCCAAGCAAGGGCGATGTAGCATCGGATGCCTTAAGTAGACAACATGTAGTATGATTCCTTTGTTTTTGTAGTAGAGGCATTTAGAGTTCATTTCAACATTTAATTTCCGATCGTCGTTAGATATGGACCCAGGGTTGTTGGTAGTCTTGGATGTGTAGCCTACACTTATAGAACATATTAGATCTAGTCAAAAGCAAGATAAGGAGTTAGTAGATATTTTTTAGAAGCTTGATAGAGGAGAGCGGTTGAGTCTTTAAGGCGTTATGCCATTGATTCGAAGGGATGGTTACGAAAAGGTGGTAGACTATGTGTTCCTCTCATTATGGATTTGATCGATCTAGTATTAGTAGAGTCTAATCGTTCGAGGATGGCCATTCATCCCGGCAGAGACAAAATGTACTGTAACATGAAGAGAGTCTTCTATTAGCCTATAATGAAGAAGCATGTGGTGGAGTATGTAGCTCGATGTATCATTTGTCAAAGGGCAAAGGTGGACCAAAAGAAGTTGGGAGGTTTGCAGTAGCCATTGGATGTCTCATTATGGTTTACCGATAGTAGGAGGGGAAATGAGGATATTTGGGTCATAGTTGATCGACTAACCAAATGTGTAACGACCTAGAATTCTATCTCTTTGATTCTGGAATATTTAATTAAATTTAATTATTCAATTAATGGTTTTTAATAGTCAAATAACCCTCTTTTAATTAATAAATAATAATGGTGAACTCATTTTGAAATTTGGTTTACAATAATTGTTAGTTCGGAGAAAAATCGAAAATATGGCTGAAAATCGTTTTTCGAATTTTCGACCTTTTATCGTTCGAAAGTTGTCGGAACATGTTGTACACGTTAGAGTATATATGTACACATATATAAAAATAACATATGCTTTTGTCTGATGATGTGATTGGATTAAAATATTTTTAAATATACACTTAAGTTAATAAAGTGGAAATTTGAACTTTCTTTTTAAATTTAAAAAGAAAATAAGCATAAAATCTGAGACAAGGTATACATAAAAGTAAAATGTGATGGCTTGGTGCGACAAGGATGTAAGAGAGTGGTGTATTGCCAATATTTGATATTTGGTTAAAAAGGGTATTTTAGTAATTTTCCATTTCCATTTTATATAAAAGTAATTCCACCTTTCTATTTTTACTTTACTTCATTTTATTTCTTTTTCCCATTTCTTTCTTCTTTCTTTGCATTCTCTTCTCTTCTTCTTCCATGGAATTCTAAGAGAAAAGTTTTAAAAATTGCTCCTTTTTCTCCTTAATACACTTAAACATGTTGCTAAAACAATTTCTATTCCTCTCTACCATCATAAACTCCAAACTTTTATGCACAAATCCCAAAATGGCCTTGTGCCCTAAGCTTTATGATAAAGGAGGAGGTGGTGTGTGAGCTAGGGAGGATAAAGGAAGGTTTTCTTTTTGTCATTTGGAGGCAAAGGTCGGATCTTATGTTGTTTGGTGAAGGTAGGAAGTGATGGTTGGTTTCTAGGGGGTTGTGCTTGGATGTTTGCTCGGTTTTAAAGTGAGATTTCTCATCCTAAAACTCTCCCCTTTAATATATATTCTCGGTGAAAAAATATATGCATGTTTGATGTTTTAAATATACATTTATGTGTTGATTAAATTACTATGGTGATGTGAATGTTGATGCTTGTTTGGAAAAACCATATGTTGTAGTGCTTTGGAAAGAACTTTAGTTTGTTGGTTTAAATAGCATATGTAATGGACACAGAAATATGGACTTACATTTTAACATACATGAACGTAATGGAATATGACTTTGATTTAAAACTTGGACTTTTATTTGAACATACATAATGTCACAAAAGGATTAGTAGGGGACTTGTACTTGAATAGAAGTGTCTATATAGCGATAGCCGCTATAAGAGCACTTTGTTGACATGAATTTTATTCGTATTTGAATAGTGCATTTCCATGTTTATAATGTTTTACATATAATCTCTATACTTCTATAATGTGATGTGAAGTTGAAAATGATTATATGATTTAAAAGTTGAATTCTTTTGAAAATGAAAATAAATAATGGTTTGTTTAAAAACCATAATAGTCGCTAAGCCTCTTTTCAACTTTCAAAAGTTATACCTTTGGATTTTATTTGGCTTCGTCTTTTATTTTGAAGTGTAATTTTTTCTATACTTATAGTAGTATATAATATAGAAAAATGGGAGTTTAAAAGTTATTTTATTTATAAAACCAAGTTTTAACAGTTATTATCCAAATAACGATAGTCGCTGTGGAAGTAGTTTTAGAAATCTACGATTTTAGTAGATATAAAAGGTTCTCTATTTTAGATATTTGTAAACTCTTTTCAAATACGGTTTATAAAGCTTATATAGTATTTTAAAAGAGATTTTAAATTTAAAAGATTTATTTTGAAGTATTTAAACAAGTGGTTTATTTAAAGGAAAGTGGTTTACTTTTCAAAGTTGAATTCTTTTTTAAAGATGATGGTTTTAAGTTATGATTTGAATGGAGTTTTAAACTTTGTTTAAAAATATTTTATAGAGGTTTGAAATTTATATATTTGATTTAAAGAATTATTTGATACTAAAGTAAGTGTTTACTTGTATATAAAGGAAAAATGCTTTCGAAACAGATGTGGTTTTAAAACCAGGATATCCAAGTGAGTTTTGATATGGAAATTTTAAGGTGTATTTTACAGATTTTTAAGTGGAATTTTAAAGAGACTATAATATTCAAGTTATAGTAAAAGATTTTGGAAAATGGAAAAAGAAGTTTGGTTTATAGCTCTTTTGTATTAAAAAAATAATATATGGAATTAAGGAATTTCATACTTAGTATTAAACTTCAAGGTAGGTGGACTTCTACCTATCCAAAAGATAAGAATGTTGTCCAGTCAAGGTTTGAGAGGTGATAGTACCCCAAATTGAACAACTTTATTGTTATCTTAAGGATAGTTTTAAGTTTGAAATCGAAGATTGATGTTAAGTATTTGAAGTCTTATTTCCGTATACAAATTTAATTATTAATGGAAATTTAGTAGTCCAACACTTGGTACTAAAAGTCGAAATTTGGAAAAATGTCATGTAACGACCCATAATTTAATCACTTTGAACATGAATAGTTAATTTGTTTTTAAATAATTAAATAATGGATTTTATATATAAAATTATTAACCCTGCCTAGTAAAACAAAATAGTATAATTACTTGCCTAATAAAACAAGAGAGAATTATTAATCCTGCCTAATAAAACAGAATAGTATAATTACTTGCCTAATAAAAACATAACAGTATAATTACTTGCCTAATGAAACAAAATAGCATAATGATTATTATATTCCATGTGGATGGTTGCCATTGGACCAAAATCTGGTCGAATCAGGTTTTGTCATGCGGATGGTCCCCATTGGACCAAAATCTGGTCGAATCATGTTATGCCATAGTTGATAAGGAGGATTTATATTGGACCAAAATGTGGTCGAATCAAATTAGGCCATCATGATGTTTTCTATTGGACCAAAATGTGGTCGAATCAAATTAGGCCAAAAGGCTGGTTTATATTGGACCAAAATCTGGTCGAATCTGGTTAGGCTATAGGAAATGACTAAAGTACCCTTCTCTTCACCTATAAATAGCCAAGTCCATATCTCATTTTAATTCATTCACAAACTAAAGAAAAGAACTAAAATTCATTATCAAAGGTGAAGTATTCCAAGTCTCCATCAAAACAAATAGGATGTGAGTATATTCCTTGTTTTCATAGTTTAGTGGGTATAACTTATTTTGTGAGTATAATTTAATTATTTTACAGTCAGTGTAATCTTAATCTCTTTTCTTTGAATCATTCACATTTTAACAAATGTTTTGTTAACTATTGATTGTAAATTGTTAATAATAATGAGTCTGTTATTATTCTTGTTATTATTCTTGTTTGGTTGTTTGATTTGTGCTCGGCCAGTTTATGAGCAATAACTTTGATGTTTAGTTAAAGGGAACTTACACCACCTTTTAACTTAGGATTGACATTTAATGACTTTTTGGTTAAAAGGAAATAACACCCCCATTTAGCTATCTCATTTGATTAAGAGGGAGCTTCACCCCTCTTGGTCGTATTCTCCATTAAAGTTGATGTGTTTAAGTTATGATTTGAATGGAAGTTTTAAATCTTTGTTTAAAGTATTTTAAAGGAGCTTCAAAATTTATATAATGATTTAAATGGGTTATTTATGGAAAGTAAGTAGTCCTATACTTGGCACTAAAAGCCGATGAGTAGATTGATCCTCTATCTGTGAGATCTGGAACCGAAGTGTCTAGACAAGGCTAGGAGCAACCAGTGCCCTAACTAACCTGGCTTTGTTTCTGGGCGAGGGGTAGAGTAAGTCGAGAATACCGGAAACGTGACAAGTGTAGGAGATTTGATTTCCATAAATGATCTTTATAATTATTATGGAAAACATTCTCATTCGTTATAGATAATTGTTTTTGACCATCTAAGTATGCTTTTGAAATATGAAATCCTCCCAAATGTTTTGTGAATATACTTATATCGATGAGATAAGTATATGGATATTTTCCAAGCGTTGAAAAAGTATAATATTTAATTTCCACATACAATCGTTTTGTTATCTCCGATGGTTGATATCTTGACTATCAATTTCGATACCCTTCTTCCTTTTGTTTTTGTTTCGTCAATCTAAGACGATTTGTTGCTCATTTAGAGCATTGATATCCTTTATCGGAAATGACTAAATAAAGAGCGAGTGGGGGCCAAGTTATGTGGGGTTGCTCCCATTAGGGTATTTTCACATCTACTCTAGATTGGTTTCGGTTGTATGCGCACGGAGATGTGAAATACTCAGATACTCGGTAAGGTTGGCGGGGTTTGGCTTGGAGGTTTCTGAGAGCCATCATAGTTCGCAAGTATATTTTCTAGAGGTATACTTTCGATAAGGGGGGGGGGTGCACCCTCCTAGTCATTGCTGGAAAAATTCCTTTCCCTTATTTTCGATTCAAATCTTTGGATTGATTCTTTCTTAATTGCATCGGGAAGCGTCTTGCGCTCTTCGCGGTGTTTAATTATTTATGTCCATTCTTTTATGCTTGGATGTTGTCCTTGTGAGGGAAAACCCGTTCTGCATTTTTCCGACGTAGTATCACCAGTTATTTTGTGTGTTCTATTTTTTTATTTGGAGTTTACTCATACCGGACTTATTGTCTGACCCGAATTGTTTGTTTTCCCTAAACTCTCGGGTACTCATTTATATTTGAGTAGTTCGAAAATTACAGATTTCTTTGGGCTCTTTTGAAGATGGTGGATGAGCAGAAGGCTCCGTATCTATCTAGCTATTTATTTCCATTGTTATAAGATGTTGGCTCTATGTATGTATATTTAAAGGCATGTTGTTATAACTACCTAGACTGATAGTAGTACTTTTGTTGTAACTCTGATAACTCCATGTTGGGAGTAACCTTATGTACTGTCTTATTTTTATGTTATAATTGACCGTTCCATTGTGAGATTATTGTTGTATTCTTATATTTTACCCCATGACAACTCGTCTTTCTGATACTTGGGCAACGACACATGAATACCATGGATGTATTAAGTGTCGTTCTCAAGGGTCAGAAAGGTGGGTCGTCACAGTTGGTATCAGAGCTTTGGTTGAGCGAACACCTTAGCCCGATTGGGGTACAACTCATTAGAGATAGGGTAAGTGATGCCCTAGAATGAGTTAATCTTGTGTGAGCGTATTTGTAATATTTATAATAATAATATTTATCCTCTAAATTCTAGTTTTAGATCCTTTGTTGTTATATCCTTAAACCATTTTAATCTTATTTTTGTATTCTAAAGATACCTGTTATTTGTTCAGATGATAGAAAATGAATACAAGAAAAGGAGGAAGGAGAGGATCTAGAACTAGCACGACTACCAATGGTAGGGTACCTAGAAATACTACCATGTCAGCTATAGATCCGGTAGAGGAAATGTTAGTGCAAGTTCAGACCCCTATGAACTTTGCAGCTTTGTGTAAGAATTTTACCACTTTGGGCGGGAAACCATTCTATGGGACTAAAGATATTCTTGGAGTGCAAATGTGGCTTCGAACTTGTGAAAGAATATTTGGAGATCTTCGGTTGGAGGATGCGGAGAAACGGCTGTTGGCATCGCGACAACTTCAAAAGTCGGCAATGGATTGGTGGGATTCAAAAACAACTAGTACTCCAGAGGGGGAGTTTTCTTGGGCCCAGTTCAAGGAAGTTTTTGAAGCACAGTTTATTCCAGAAGCCGGAAAAAATCAGCTATTTAGAAGTTTCATAGACTTAAAGCAGGGTGATATGACTGTGTCGCAGTATGAGCATAAGTTCAATGCTTTGTTCCGTTTTGGACTTGGATTGATAGACACAGCACTCAAGAAAAATGAAATGTTTGTGAATGGAATGCGACTAGAGTTCCATCGTGAAATGACCAATCATCTTATGGGTACGTTCACCAACATTATTAGCATGGCATTGAGGTTTGAGGTTCTTGATATTAAGGAAGGAGTCCAGAAGGGTGTAGTACCAACAATAAGTGTCAAGCCTTTATCAGTTATACTAGTTGAAAGAAAGCCAAACTTCAAGCGTAAGTTTAAGGGAAAGAAGCAGGGTGCAGGGAAGAAACCCGAAGATGGCGCTCCAACATAGAAGAAGCAGACCAACTTGACCAACATTCTTTGTTTCAAGTGCAATAAGATGGGCCACTTTGCAAATCATTGCCCAATTGCCACATGTTTTAATTGCGGCCAGCCAGGACATATGAAGAATGAGTGCCCTTTTCCAAAAAAGGGATCTCAAGGACAGACTTTTACCATTGAAGAGATACCATCCACTTCTTCAGATCAAAAAGGGAAGCAAGTGTTGCAAGGTACATTATCCATCTATGATATTCCTGTAAGGGTGCTATTTGATACAGGAGCTTCCCATAGTTTTATTTCTTATGATCTAATGGACAAATTAAACCTTAAATATGTTATCATAAGTAATCCTCTTTGTGTGTCAAACCCAATTGGAGGTCCGAAAAATGTTGACACTGTGTGTCTAAATGTACCTATTTCTTATCGAAATCGTCTCTTTCCTTTTGACTTGTTTGTTCTTGGGTTTATGGGTTTTGGAGTGTTGCTGGGAATGGATTGGTTATCTAAGTTTAAAGCTATGTTGGATTGTGGTAGAAGGCTCGTTAGAGTAGTGATGCAGGAGATGTTGGTGTTGATATTAGTTGTGAAGAGCCTAAGAAGTTAATGAGCAGTTTTCTCTATTCACTTGAAGTGGCTAAAGCGGAGCTAGGAGATGTGTCGGTTGTTCGAGATTTCACAGATATTTTTGACGAGGTACAACGTTTACCTCCTCACCGTGAAGTCGAGTTCCGTATTGATTTGGTTCCATGAACTAGACCTATTGTACAACCCTTATGAAGGATGGCTCCAAAAGAGAAGAGGGAGTTAGAAAGGCAGACTTATGATTTGTTGCAGAAAGGCTTGATCCGACGTAGTACCTCGAGTTGGGGATCACCAGTCGTCTTTGTTACAAAGGCGGACGGTTCTCTAAGGTTATGCGTAGACTATCGGGAGTTGAACAAAAGGACTATCAAGAATAAATATCCTTTGCCAAGGATCGACGATATGTTTGACCAACTCCATGGTGCTCGGATATTTTCTCAATTAGATATTGCCACCGGTTTCCACCAATTAAGAGTGGCAGAGGAGAGTGTTCTCTTAACAGCTTTTCGAACTCCTGAAAATTTCTACGAGTGGTTAGTTATGCCGTTTGGATTGACTAACGCACCCGTTTATTTTGTGGACTTAATGAATCGAGTATTTCGAGACATTCTTAATAAATCTGTTCTCATCTTTATTAATGACATTCTTATCTATTCCAAGACAGAGAAGGAACACAAATATCATCTCCATGTTGTACTCGATACCTTAAGAAGCCATGTGTTGAAGGCTAAATTTTCCAAGTGCCATTTCTGGAAATCCGAAGTTAGGTTTCTAGGGCATGTTATTTCGGGAGTAGGCATATCGGTGGACCCGGCTAAAGTTGTGGCGGTTCAAGATTGGAAGAACCCCGAAAGTGTGACGGAAGTTAGAAGTTTCTTGGGATTGGATGGTTTTTACGGTAGGTTTATCAAGGACTTCTCGAAGGTTGCTTCTCATCTGACAAAGTTAACAAAGAAAGATGTTAAGTTTGTTTGGACTTCTAAGTGTGATCAAGCATTCAACGAATTGAAAGAGAAGTTGATTAGCGCTCTTGTATTAACCATTCCAAATGAAAGCGAAGGTTTAACCGTGTATACAGATGCTTGTGGAACCGGATTAGGAGCAGTTCTGATGCAGCATGGGAAAGTTATTGCCTATGCAAGTCGACAACTAAAGCCGCATGAGAAAAATTATGCTTCACATGATTTGGAGCTTGTAGTTGTCGTCTTCGCACTAAAGATGTGGAGGAATTATCTTTTGGGTGAAAGATTCGAGTTATACACGGACCACAAATCCTTAAAATACCTTTTTACCCAGAAAGATTTGAATTTGAGGCAGCAGAGATGGTTGGAGTTTCTTGCCTCTTATGATCTAGAGGTTCTTTATACCCCTGGAAAAGCAAATGTCGTTGCTGATGCATTAAGTAGGAATGTAGCAATGGTTCCAAATATAGAAGTTAAGCCAGTATTATTAGAGAGAATTGCATCTAGTCAAGAGGCAGATCCTATTTTTGCTCGACTTAAGAAGGATGTTGAAGAAGGTGTTGTTTCTAGCTTTGAGATTGATCTCCGGGGCATATTGAAAATGAATGGGCGTATTTGTGTTCCAAACTTTGTGGACTTAGGCAAGAAGTGTTAGCCAAATGCCACCATTCAAAGTTATCTTTTCATCTAGGAGTGACCAAGATATTCAAAGATATAAAGAGGGTATTCTGGTGGAAGGGGATGAAGCGAGATATTTCAATCTTTGTGAGTCGTTGTGCAAACTGCCAGCAGATTAAGAGTGACCAGGAGAAGACAGTTGGATTGCTTCAACCACTTGAGATCCCAAAGTGGAAGTGGGAGCAGATCTCTATGGACTTTATTGATGGGCTTCCTAGGTCAAGAAGAGGTAACGATGGCATTTGGATTATAGTCGATCGACTAACCAAGAGTGCCCATTTCATTCCTGTTAAGCTGACTAGGACTGCTACGAGTCTGGCGAGTTTGTATGTGAAGTAGATTGTGAGACTCCATGGGATTCCTCGTAGTATTGTAAGTGACCGAGATCCGATATTCATTAGAAGGTTCTGGGAGGGACTGCAGAATGCTTTAGGGACTGAGCTAAGTCTAAGTACAGCTTACCATCCCCAAACAGATGGGCAGACGGAGAGAGTGAACCGTATCTTGGAAGATTTATTGCGAGCATGCATTCTAGACTTCGAGGGTTCTTGGGAAGATCATTTACCCTTAGTCGAATTCACTTATAACACATATATCAAGCAAGCATTGGTATGGCCTATTTTGAAGCTCTTTATGGTCGTCCATGTCGTTCTCCTTCGTGTTAGGTTGAATCTGGAGATAGACTTGTTCTTGGACCCGACATAATCTTAGAAGCCAATGAGAAGGTAGCTGATATTAGAAGAAAGATGAAGAAAGCGCAAGATCGGCAAAAGTGTTATGTAGGTCAAAGGCGTAGGGATCTAGAGTTCTTAGTCGGGGACTAGGTATTTGTAAAAGTCTCTCCTTTGAGAAGTGTCATGAGGTTTGGGAAGACAGGGAAGTTAGCCCCTTGATATATTGGCCCTCTTCACATACTAGACCGGATTGGTAAACTTGCATATAAAGTGGAGTTACCAGATCGAATATCAGATGTGCACAACGTATTTCACGTATCTCATTTACGTAAGTATGTACACGACCCTACGAAGATAGTAGAACCATGACAACAAGTTGATTTGTAGGTTCAGCCTAACCTAACCATTCCTAGGTGGCCTATTCGTATTGTCGCTCGAGATATAAAACAATTAAGGAGGAAGGTTGTGAATCTTGTTAAGGTTCAGTGGAGTAGAGATGTTAGAGATTGTACTTGGGAAACTGAGGACTATATTAGGGATTCTTATCCCGAGTTTATGTAGTTGTTGTTTGTATTTTGTTGTTTCTTTTTTAGTGTATTCACCAGTTTTGTCAAGGTCACTTTCCTTGTATCTTTGTATCATATATATGATATCATTTGGGTTTCTTTGATATCTAGAGTTTATTTGATTAATTTCGAGGACGAAATTTCCTTTAAGGATGGGAGGATGTAACGACCCATAATTTAATCACTTTGAACATGAATAGTTAATTTGTTTTTAAATGATTAAATAATGGATTTTATATCTAAAATTATTAACCCTGCGTAATAAAACAGAATAGTATAATTACTTGCCTAATAAAACAAGAGAGAATTATTAACCCTGCCTAATAAAACAGAATAGTATAATTACTTACCTAATAAAAACAGAACAGTATAATTACTTGCATAATGAAACAAAATAGCATAATGATTATTATATTCCATGCGGATGGTTTCCATTGGACCAAAATCTGGTCGAATCAGGTTCTGCAATACGGATGGTCGCCATTGGACCAAAATCTGGTCGAATCATGTTATGCCATAGTTGATAAGGAGGATTTCTATTGGACCAAAATGTGGTCGAATCAAATTAGGCCATCAAGATGTTTTCTATAGGACCAAAATGTGGTCGAATCAAATTAGGCCATAAGGCTGGTTTCTATTGGACCAAAATCTGGTCGAATCTGGCTAGGCTATAGGAAATGACTAAAGTACCCTTCTCTTCACCTATAAATAGCCAAGTCCATATCTCATTTTAATTCATTCACAAACTAAAGAAAAGAACTAAAATTCATTATCAAAGGTGAAGTATTCCAAGTCTCCATCAAAGCAAATAGGATGTGAGTATATTCCTTGTTTTCATAGTTTAGTGGGTATAACTTATTTTGTGAGTATAATTTAATTATTTTACAGTCAGTGTAATCTTAATCTCTTTTCTTTGACTCATTCGCATTTTAACAAATGTTGTGTTAACTATTGATTGTAAATTGTTAATAATAATGAGTCTGTTATTATTCTTGTTATTATTCTTGTTTGGTTGTTTGATTTATGCTCGGCCGGTTTATGAGCAATAACTTTGATGTTTAGTTAAAGGGAACTTACACCACCTTTTAACTTAGGATTGACATTTAGTGACTTTTTGGTTAAAAGGAAATAACACCCCTTTTAGCTATCTCATTTGATTAAGAGGGAGCTTCACCCCTCTTGGTCGTATCCTCCTTTAAAGATGATGGGTTTAAGTTATGATTTGAATGGAAGTTTTAAATCTTTGTTTAAACTATTTTAAAGGAGCTTCAAAATTTATATAATGATTTAAATGAGTTATTTATGGAAAGTAAGTAGTCCTATACTTGGCACTAAAAGCCGATGAGTAGAATGATCCTCTATCTGTGAGATCTGGAACCGAAGTGTCTAGGCAAGGCTAGGAGCAAGCAGTGCCCTGACTTACCTGGCTTTGTTTCTGGGCAAGGGGTAGAGTAAGTCGAGAATGATGGAAACATGACAAGTGTAGGAGATTTGATTTCCATAAATGATCTTTATAATTATAATGGAAAACATTCTCATTTCTTATAGATAATTGTTTTTGACCCATCTAAGTATGCTTTTGAAATATGAAATCCTCCCAAATGTTTTGTGAATATACTTATATCGATGAGAAAAGTATATGGATATTTCCCAAGTGTTGAAAAAGCATAATATTTAATTTCCACATACGATCATTTTTTATCTCTGATAGTTGATATCTTGACTATCAATTTCGATACCCTTCTTCATTTTGTTTCGTCAATCTAAGACGATTTGTTGCTCATTTAGAGCATTGATATCCTTTATCGGAAATGACTAAATAAAGAGAAAGTGGGGGCAAAGCTATGTGGGGTTTCTCCAATTAGGGTATTTTCACATGTACTCTAGATTGGTTTCAGTTGTATGCGCACGGAGATGTGAAATACTCGGATACTCAGTAAGGTTGGCGGGGTCCGGCTTGGAGGTTCCCGAGAGCCATCGTAGTTCTCAAGTATATTTTCTAGAGGTATACTTTTGATAAGGGGGGTGCACCCTCCTAGTCATTGCTGGAAAAATTCCTTTCCCTTATTTTTGATTCAAATCTTTGGATTGATTCTTTCTTAATTGCATCGGGAAGCGTTTGCGCTCTTCGCGGTGTTTAATTATTTATGTCCATTCTTTTATGCTTGGATGTTGTCCTTGTGAGGGAAAACCCATTCTGCATTTTTCCGACGTAGTATCACCAGTTATTTTGTGTGTTCTATTTTTTTATTTGGAGTTTACTCATACCGGACTTATTGTCTGACCCGAATTGTTTATTTTCCCTAAACTCTCGGGTACTCATTTATATTTGAGTAGTTCGAAAATTACAGATTTCTTTGGGCTCTTTTGAAGATGGTGGACGAGCAGAAGGCTCCGTATCTATCTAGCTATTTATTTCCATTGTTATAAGATGTTGGCTCTATGTATGTATATTTAAAGGCATGTTGTTATAACTACCTAGACTGATAGTAGTACTTTTGTTGTAACTCTGATAACTCCATGTTGGGAGTAACCTTATGTACTGTCTTATTTTTATGTTATATTTGACCGTTCCATTGTGAGATTATTGTTGTATTCTTATATTTTACCCCATGACAACTCGTCTTTCTGATACTTGGGCAACGACACATGAATACCATGGATGTATTAAGTGTCGTTCTCAGGGGTCAGAAAGGTGGGTCGTCACATGTCAAGTAAAGGAATTTTATATACAGATTTTTAAAGGAGATCGACAAAAGGAGTTTTATAAATAATTTATGAGACTTATTGAAGAAGTTTTATAAATAAATTTGAAGATTTATAAAAGGACTTCTAAATATGGAATGAGGTTATAAAAAGGGAATTTTATAAAAGGAATGAGATTTGATTTTAATAAATAATCCTTCTTAATTATGATGGTATGGAAGCATTCTTTCCATACTTGATACCAAAGGTAAAGTGGTTTGGGTTTACAGTAAACAATGTTTTAAATGACATTTTCTTTTGACCCATTTATATGATTTTGAAATATTTTGAAATCTTCTCAAAGATTTGTGAACATATTTATTTTGTTGATATAAATATGTGAAAATGTTTTCTACGTATTGAAAGTGAAATGGTTTGTGAATATACTTATTCCATTGGGATAAGTATATGAATATTTTTCAAATAATTAAAAAGAAATTTAATTAATGAAAGATTAATTAAAAGAGGCTTGGTTATTTCCACGTGAAATTTAATCTCTGATTTGAATGTTTTTTGTTTGATAGTTAAATAATCGACTATTAAACCTTGACCAAAATATAACTCTAGAAATATCTAGAAGAAACACGGAATTATATGTTATCATTATCTTCGGTGATGTTATACTATATTTATAAACTCGTTGCATTCTTCTAGGAAAATTGGTAAGGAAATTCATCCGCTTAAATAGTTAGGAGGTGATCTACACTCGTATGTATTGTCTATTTATTTCCAAACGAACCAAAGTTGAGTTTGCTGGAATATATCGATTGATTTTAGAGCACCCGATAAGCGGAGGAGTGTATTATATGAGATGACTCCAAACCGTAACCACTCCAAATACCATATGCATATTCTACGCTTTGGAAGAATTTCATGATTGGTTCGGGATGAGGGAAATTGAAGATGGAGTTCTTTGAAGTGCAAGGGCTACTTAATACTACTCCTAAGGATGTAGTAGACATAGTGCCTTCAGTTTATTCATATCCTGAACAACTTGTATGGATGAATGCTGGCATTTCATTATTGCTTGGAAGGTGGTGTTAGCATTCCAAGTGGAAATTATTAGGAGAAATAGGTAAAAGCATGGCCTCACAAGCCTCACAACCCAGAATGACTAAAATTAAGGGATGCTCACAGAGCTATGTGGTTAGCTACCATTAGGAGAATCATTCCTCGATCTAGAATCAGGATTTATGAATTTGGTATGTGCTTGAGTGATCAGGGGCAATGTTTGCAGCCTAGGTGTGCAAGGAATGATGTAATCTGGTACGCCATTTTATAGGGGCGATCATCTCTATGTTTGTGGGGGGCCCAGGTATGGCCCTCGATACATTTTTCTAAAGATGTACTTGGTAAGTGGTACCCTGGTGCCTTGTCATGTTGGAATCTAATCTCAAATACATGCTTTACGGTTTTAGTTGTAGAACTAGTCTTGTTGAATGTAATTATGGGTAACCATTCCAGATATTTTATATTTTTAATTTAAACCATAGACATTATTATAATATTACAAGATTTCTTAAGAAATAGTGTGGTTACCATAAGGTAAAAACATGTCCATGTTTATACGTGGCGTGGTCTTACGGGATACCTTTATTTTTAGAAGGTTTTATAAGATATAACAATCATATGATTTGTGTTTCTCACATTGGTTTACTAGACTGATCCTAGTGTTATTTTCTTATAATACTCGGGTCAGACCTGAGTACTTTTGCAGATTTATTATGGAAGCTTCGGAGCTTCAGGAGACGAGATGGATGCCTCCAAGACGTACTCGCATATTTTTATTTTCGCTGTATTTTCTTATTTGTATTTGTCTACAATAGTAAGGACAGGGTGTTATAACTATCCAAGCTGATGATAGGTTTGTTACTTTGATTTATGTATGTATATCATAGTTTTCTTTTGTAAAGATCATTGGTATATTATATATTACTCATCATGTTATGAGATTATGTTCTGTCTTTTCTCTTCTTTCACCCAAACAACATGTCTCTCTGGCACTCGGATGCTCGGCACATAAATATCGTGGATGTATTAGTGTTGGCTTCTAAAGATCAAAAAGGTGGGTCGTTATAATTGGTATCATAGCCGAAGGTTAAGCAGGAATCTTGGCCTTGGTGGGGTAAACTCATTAGAGATAGGGTAAGTGACAACCTAGAATGAGATGAGTGTACATATATTTAAGAGAGCATATTTGTTAGTGCTATAAAAATGATTTATATTATGTTGATTGATCTGCTCAGTGGTTTATGAATTATGGTCAATGCGTCGGCCAGTGTTATCGATAGGGGTTTCTAAACACTTGAACAAGGCCAACTGTCACAGTATTATTTTTGAAATAGGTAAATGAAATAATTTTACCTAGGATAATATTTTCTATATAAAAGAATAATTTTTAGAAATTGTTCTAGTTATTTATGATGTATTTGTTTGTTAGGTAATGATAACATCCAATTATTACCATTTATTATTTGATTAGCCATGCTCGGCCAGTTTATGAGCATTTATTATTTTAGTTAGATTAAATACAAACAAATTATGAATACAATTTCACGATTTTACTATAAGGAATTCATTAATAATGAAGGGTTAACAAGTTTACTTTGTTAAAATGGTTTCTATAAGGAAGGAATAATTTTATATAAGGTTGATTTTGTAAATTGGATTTATAAAATGTGTTTTGTAAATAAGGAGGATTTTTTTAGAAATTTCAATCCTGGGCTTTTTTAAAAAGGATTTCAAATAATTTTTGGAGAAAAATAATAATAGTATTAATTGAAAGTATATATAAGTATAAATATTTCAAAATGAATTTTTAGTAAGATACATTTCCTTTAAATAGTTCGGGGAAAGACTCTCAATTTGTTTTGTGATGATCTAAATAATCTTCTAAGTGACGATTGGATGTTTACTTAGGTGAATGGTATAGTGCACATTGTAAATTATTCCTTTATCATTGTACGATCGAAACAAGTTCAAATCCAAAAAAACCCAAACTAAGTTGGTAATAGATATATTGAAAATATATTCTGTATTGTTTCAAAATGAGATTATAAAACTAATAAGTATTTTTATGTTAGCTAGTTCAAATGTCTTGTAAATAACTAAAAATGGGTAAGAGATGTGTTCGGATGGTAAGCACTTCTCTTAAGTACCACCCTTCTTGGTAAGGTAATGTATGATACTAGTTGGTAGGACCCAATTCCTTGGTATTATTCTTTTTACTCGATCTATATGTATATTTTATATGGATTAAAATATATAGTATCATTTCAAAAAGATTTTAAAAATATTGAGTATTTAGTTATTAGGTTTCCTTAAGGAAAATGGTTTCAAAATAGAAAAGTATTTTGATATAAAAAATGTGTTGATGAATGACATTTTCATAGATAATTTTGGGAAAATAAATAGAGATTGGTATAAGTAAGAACCAGTAAGAATAAGTATGTAAGTTGTACATATATCATTTCTTCGCATGGTTCTGGATCCCAGATTCGAGTACATGAATTTGAGGTGACTCACATCGACCAAAATAAGGATTTATCACTCGATTCATGACGGACATTTGGTGAGGTTTCTTGATATGGAATTGAAGTTTTCTATCATAGAATATGGTTATGTAAGGAGAACGGAGGTTTCTAATCAAGAAGCCTGATAGGAGTTCACATTAGGTAAGTCGGGCGAGCAATACTAGTTTGAAAGATGAGTTATGCATTTGAGTAAGTGATCGAATTAGATATTTCCTACGGATGATCTATGTACTCCGTACCTGCTTATGAATAATATAAGTATTCATGCGTTGGCTTGTTTTCTTCTTTATTTTGGTTGGGATGAAAGTTTTGGGACAAAATTCTTTTATGGGGAAAGAATGTAACGACCTGGAATTTTATTGTTTTAATTTGGGAATATTTAATTAAATTTAAATATTCAACTAATGGTTTTTAATGGTCAAATAATCCACTTTTAATTAATAAAAAATAAAGGTAAACTCATTTTGAAATTTGGTTTATAAAAACTGTTGGCTTAAAGAAAAATCGAAGATGTGATCGAAAATTGTTTTTTGTATTTTCGACTTTTCATCGTTCGAAAGTTATCAGAACATGTTGTACACACTAGAGTATATATGTACACATATATAAGAATAACATATGCTTTTGGCTAATGATGTGATAAGGTTAAAATATGTTTAAATATATACTTATGTTAATAAAGTGGAAGTTTGAGTTTTCTTTTTAAATTTAAAAAGAAAATAACCACAAAATCTAAGACAAGGTATACATAAAAGTAAGATGTGATGGCTTGGTGTGACAAGGATATAAGAGAGTGGTCTATTGTCAAAATTTTGGTGTAAGGGTATTTGATATTTTATTAAGAAGGGTATTTTAGTAATTTCCCATTTCCATTTTAAATAAAAGTGACTCTGCTCTTTCCATTTTCAGTTTACTACATTTCATTTATTTTTCCCATTTCATTCTTCTTCCTTTCCATTCTCTTCTTTTTCCATGGAGTTCTAAGAGAATTTTTTTTAAAAATTGCTCCTTTTTCTCCTTAAAACACTAAACATATTGCTAAAACTATATCTATTCCTCTCTACCATTTTAAAGTGTAAACTTTTGTGCATAAATCGCTAAATGGCCTTGGACCGTGAGCTTTATGATGAAGGAGGAGGTGGTGCGTGACCTAGGGAGGATGGAGGAAGGCTTGTTTATGTCATTTTGGAGGTAAAGGTCGGATCTTATGTTGCTTGGTAAAGGTAGGAAGTGATGGTTTTTAGGGGGTTGTGCTTGGATGTTTGCTTGGTTTTAAAGTGAGATTTCTCATCCTAAAATCTCCGCTTTTATATATATTTTGGATGGAAAAATATATGCTTGTTTGATGTTTTGAATATACATTTATGTGTTGATTAAATTGCTATGGCGATGTGAATGTTGATGCTTTTTTGGAAAAACCATATTGTTGTGTGTTGTAGTGCTTTGGAAAGCACTTTAATTTTTGGTTTAAATAGCATATGTAACGGACATGCAAATATGGACTTACATTTTAACATATGTGAACCTGATGGAATATGACTTTGCTTTAAAACATGGACTTGTATTTGAATATATGTAATGGAACATAAGGATTAGTAGGGACATGGACTTGAATAGAGTGTATGTGTAGCGATAGTCGCTATAAGAGCACTTTGTTGACATGTATTTTATTCATATTTGAATAGTGTATTTCCATGTTTATAATGTTTTACATATGATCTTTATAATTCTTTAATGTGATGTGAAGTGGAAAATGGTTACATGATTTGAAAGTTGAATTCTTTTGGAAATGAAAATAAATTGTAGTTTGTTTAAAAGCCATAATAGTCGCTAAGCCTCTTTTCGACTTTCAAAAGTTATACCTTCGGATTTTATTTGACTTTCAAAAGTTATACCGTAACACCAGGGGGTAGATCTCATATCGGAAACCAGCAAGGAGATAGCCTACAGACGGTGAAAGGACGACCAGAAAATATTGCCTATTCCACAAGCTGGATGGGAACAACACAAATTACTATAGATACTTGTGCGATCTGATCGAGGAACAAATAAGAAACAGCCAATTACAGTAGTATGTAAAAAGCCGAGCTACGGTGGTGGAACAAGAGCAACCATCATCCACAGTGAATGGAAACAGCCTTGGATCGAGGTCAAGGATAGCCATCCCTTGATTGGGATGGAAGGAAATCAGTTTCGGTTCTCACATTCTATCTTCGCTTTCAATAAATAGTGCAATGCTACAGTCGAGCCACTTACTCGTGTATGGGATCCCGATCTGTTCATAGGCACACTCTGAGTTGGATGCTAGGTTGTGATGCCTGGAGAGGCGATTATTATGATGTTTGGCTTTGTATGTATTAATATTTTAATTCTGACTCAATAGATGGATCCTTTCTTATTAAATTCCACTTGAAAGTGATGACAAATATTTATTATGGTAGTCTCGATTGGAGAGACTGGGTGATGACCATAAGGTGCAAGTTCCCTTGCCAGAGAGCAAGTGGATGGACTTGTATGATATTAATCGCATTATGTCCCGATCGGAGTGTCAATACCGGAGTGCAAGAAGTAAGTCCCCTCATCGGAGAGTGAACGGATGGGCTTTCTTGTCATTGAGTCCCCTCATCAGAGGGTGAGTGGATCGGGATCAACAAGGGTCCGAAGAGACCATGGATTTGATTACTAGCCCCGAACTCCCATGGATTCAATTAATGGTCCGTAATGACCATGGATTTGACTACCAGCCTCGAACTGGCAAGGATCTGTTTAACGGTCCAAAGAGACCATGGATTGGATTATCGGCCCTGAATGGCCATGGATTTGATTAACGATCCGGAGAGATTATAGACTTAACTATCGGCTTGGAACAACCACAGATTCCACCAACAATACGAAGAGATCGAGATTCAACTAACGATCCAGAGAGATCAAGATTTCCACTAACAATCCGAAGTGATCGGATTTTCAACAAATGATCTGGAACGATCGAGAACTGAGTCGATCATCGAATGCATGACCAGGAGACATCAAAATCTAGGCTTCGGTTTGAATGCCACCGGACCTACAAACATTCCTTAGCGATTATTGAATCAAGCTATTGATTTCAACTTATGACCGCTTACTTCTGGAAGAACACTAATTGATTATTTTGAATGATACTCAAGCAAGGACTCAAGTCCTTGGCTATCACGGTCTAGAACGACCTCTGATCTACAAGTGAATGCATGGGAACATATGGCCTACGACAGCTCGATCAGCTGATAACTAGAAAATTCAGTTACTAATGTTCCATCAACTTTGATACTTGTTCATATACAAACCCATCATCCATTCACAAGGCATTCTTTGGGGGCAAGTGTTATCCGACCTTTCAACCTGGCAGTACCCAGATGGACTTGATGGACCAAGCTCAAAAATTATCAAGGCGGGAAGCCAAAGAGATAACTAAAGAGCCTAAAAACCAAGCACAACAAGAATAACAAGCTAGAGAAAAAGCTACCTCAGAAATTCTAAAGTAAAAATCACCAAGTGATGGTTTGGTATCGATCTGTCCCTATGGATCGGTATTGATCCATCCCTAAGGATCGGTACTGATCGATAAACTGGTGCCCAATTCACCTCGAACTTTCCATGCCCATCAACCATGATGCATATAACCCTCTTCAAGCTTTAGACCATCAATCTCATGTCGTTTGCTATCGATCCCCTTGATACCTGAAACTAGCAACTTCATTCCACCATTGATCCATCACTTTGACCAAGAAACAAGCTTCAAGCACTACAAACAAGATGAGAAATATGAAGCAAATAACGAGCCGCTTCATCATAAAGAGTTCAAAACAATTCATAAGACTATTTATTAGATCTGTACCGATCTATGCCTATGGATCGGTACTGATCCATAACAAGTAATGATGTGGCCATGTTTGTTAGTGTGGAGTTGCTGTTAGAACGTGGGAGAAGTGATAGAGGTCATGGAAGAGCATTCCTGGTGGTCTACGGCTATAAATAGAGGGGTGGAGACTCATTTTGGAGGATCTTTTGCCCCTCTTGCAATTTTTACATAATATTTTGTAATTGCCTGCAGAGTTGTACCGTACGATAAGAATGACACTTGAAAAACAGCTATGTCATCAATAAAATTCTCAAGTGGACGAAGGCAACTATTGGTCGAACCACTATAAACATGTGCTGTTCTATTTTTGCATTTATCACTTTTATTCTCTACTTAATCTTTGGGTGTTGGTGCAACATTTTGGTACTAACAATAAATAAACCTTCTTAATTATGGTGGTATGGACGCATTCTTCCCATTCTCAACACCAAAGGAAAAGTAGTTTGGGTTTACAGTAAACAATGTTTTAAATGACATTTTCTTTTGACCGTTTTAATACGATTTTGAAATCTTCTTTAAAGATTTGTGAACATATTCATACTATTGATATAAATATGTGAAAATGTTTTCTAAGTATTGAAAGTTAAATGATTTGTGAATATACCTATACTATTGAGATAAGTATATGAATATTTGTCAAATAATTGAAAAGAGATTTAATTAATGAAAGATCAATTAAAAGAGGCTTAGTTTTTTCCACATGAAATTCAACCTCAGATTTGAATGTTTGTTTATTTGATAGTTAAATAAAAAGCTATCAAATCTTGACTGAAATATAACTCTGGAAATACCTGTAAGAAAAACGGGAATTATATGGTATGATAATCTTTAGTGATGCTATATTGTACGTATAAACTCGCTATGTTCTTCTAGGTCAATTGATAAGGAAATCCGTCTTCTTAAATGATTAGGAGGTGATCTTCGCTCTTATCTATTATCTGTTTATTTCCAAAAGAATTGAAGTTGAGTCTACTGGAATCTATCGGTTGTTTTTGGAGTGCCCGGTAAGCGAGGAAGTATACTTATATGAGATGACTCGAAACCGTAGCCACTCTAAAAACCATATTTGCGTTCTATGCTTTGGAAGATGTTCACGATTGGTTTAAGATAAAGGAAACTGAAGATGGAGTTCTTTGAAGTGGAAGGGCTACTTACTACTAATCCTTAGGATGTAGTAGAAGTAACGCCTTCGGTTTGTTCATTTCCTGAATAACTTGTATGGATGAATGTTGGCATTGCATTACTGCCTGGAAGGAAGTGTTAGCATTCTAAGTAGGAATTGCTAGGAGGAAAAGATAAAAGCATGGCTTCACAAGTCTTATAACCTGGAATGACTAAAATCAAGGGATGCCCACAGGGTTATGTGGTTAGCTACCATTAGGAGCTTCATTCCTCGATATAGAATCGGGATTTATAGATTTGATATGCGCGCGGGCGATCGAGGGCAATTTTGGCAACCTCAGTGCCCGAGGGCTGATGTAATCCAGTATGCCATTTTATAAGGGCATCCGGGTCTGTGTTTGCAGATGGTCCAGGTGTGGCCCTTGGTACATTTTCCTAGAGGTGTACTGTGGTAGGTGGTACCCCGATGCCTTATCATGTTGGAATCCAATCTCCAATGTGTGCCTTACGGTTTTAGTTTTAAAACTTGTATTATAGAATGTAATTATGGAAAACTATTTCAGAAATGTTATATATTTATTTAAACCCTATACATTATTATAATGTCATAAGATTTCTGATAAGAAATGGTCTAGTCACCGTAATGTAAAAACCTATCCGTGTTTGTATGCGGTGTGGTCTTTTGAGATACCTTTATTCTTGAAAGGTTTTATAAGATATAACAATCCATATGATTTGTTTTTCTCATGCTAGTTTACCAGATAGGTCTGAGTGTTATTTTCTTATAGTACTCAGGTGAGACCTGATTACTTTTCCAAATTTTATTATGGATGCTTTGGAGCATCAGAAGAGGAACTGGATGCCTCTAAGACGTACTCATATTTTTTTTTCTGCTGTATTTTCTTGTTTGTGTTTATTAGCAATTGTAAGGACATGCAATTATAACTATCCAGGCTGATGATAGATTAGTTACATTGATTTAAGTATGTATATAACAGTTTTCTTTTGTAATGGTCATTATTATATTATATATTATTCATCATGTTATGAGATTCTATTTTTTCTTTTCTTTTATTTCATCCCAACAATCTCTCTTTCTGACACTCGGATGCTCGACACATGAATACCGTAGATGCATTAGTGTCGACTTTTGAGAATCAAAAAGGCGGGTCATAACAAAATGCGCTCATTGGAGATGACCCGTGAATTTTGATAGGAGATGAGTTAGGGTCTGAAACCACTTCCATTGCTTCAGGATGACGGTTTCACTTTCCGTAGAGTGGTCATAACGGGAAAATGGACTTACCGTTTGAGAGATATTGCTGTTTTAAGTTTTAAGGGCTTCTGGGCAGATATATGGGTAATTAGGCAAGCCCAAACCCAAGCCCATTAGCCCATTTCAGATTTTGGAGCTAGGAAGGGGTGTTGGGGCCGAGATGATTCACTTTCCATCTTCCAAAAACATCTCCAGACCTCTATTTATAATATTTTCTTCAAAAGATTCACCTTTTGTTGTCTAAATCTAGCCTAAATCTTCATTAGAGGGGTAGCTAGTGAAGAGAGATATTTGATTCATCATTTTTGTGCTTGGAAATTCAGGTTGCTTGCTGTCCAATTCGAATTCAAAGGGAAAAGTGGTAAATTTGAATACTTTGTGAGTGATTAGCTCTCTCACTTGCTAATTTGGTCATTTTACACCATAAATGATGTTTTAAAAATTATTTCAAAATACTAAGATGTTTTTAGACCATACTACACCATATATGTAAATTTTAGATGATTTGGACTTGATTTATAAAACTATGTTCTTATGGATCAGTATGTTTGGACCGGTACCGATCCATAAAGTTTGTCCAAATAAGGTGCGATCGATGTGGGTTGACAAGGAAGTCCCCATGATGTTACGTTTCAAATTTCAATTCATTTTGGAGTTCGTTTTCTCGAGTTATGGTCGATTGAAGATGGATCGATCGGCGATGATCCATCAAGTCCACATTGTCCAAATGACATGCAATCCATAGGGTAAGCCAAGAAGGAACCCCTAAAGCTACATTTCAAATTTCAAGTCATTTGGTGTTCGTATGCTCGAGTTATGGGCAAAAAAAGATAGATCGGTGCTGGTGGAACGGTGGTAATTTACTTGGCGTCCCATCCGAGAAAATTTTCCATTTGGTTGGAGTCGCACTTGGTTTGCTTGGAGTCCTAGAAATTTGAAGTGTTGGGTCGATGACGAACGGTGCTTGGAGTTATTTGCATGTTTTTCTTAGGGTTCGGTAACGAACCATGGGGTATGGTTCAGTGACGAACGATGCTTGGAGTTAAATTCGTGTTTTTTTGAAGAAAATGAGTCAAATCAGGGATCGGTACCGATCCCTGAGCGTGCTTGAGAAAATTCTAAGTTTACATGGGTCTGACTTTGGGCCAAAATTTTCAGGGTCTCCTTCAAGTCCATATGGTGGTTACTTCTGGTCTGAATTCAGTCCAACCTTGAAGTGAGTTTTTCGATGACTATTTTGACGATTTTCGACGACGACCACTCATGACTTGATGATCAGGATTCCATAATGAGAAGTGATGGCTTTGACTATGGAGAGCTATACTTCGAGATGCAAGTAGGCGACGACGAGTTGGATTGAACGAACTGTTGGAAGATGGTTACGAGATGAACAATGACATTATAGACTAATGATGGCTATCCAGAATAGTTCCTTACCACGATGACTTCAGGCGGGAGTTGTAAGGGTAGTTTCAGGATAAGAATGAGCACTACCGTGGACGACATGTGAAAATGGATTGTTGATAATCGAGATGATAGGGCACACTCATGAGATAAGGTATATGAGGATGCGGTCAGAATCCATTGATGTGAGGACCTGGTCTGCCAGTACCCCAAAGTCCATTGATGTTAGGACCTAGGTAGGGTTATATACTATAGTCCGTTGATGTGAGGACATAGTGATGACATGGCACAATCTATTGATGTTAGAACCTGTCTATACCCTGATGGATCAAGTGGTCGGGGATGTTTAGTGGTCCTTGATGATGAGATGGAGTATATGAGTATTATATATCCAACGTACTGAATGAGTGAATGTGAGCATGGATGATGGATGCTATGTTTTCTTGATTGTTTATTACCTTAGGGATGTCACACGGCGTAGTTATTATTGATGTAGATACTAAGACACCCTTATTATCTTGATGTATAGTATACCTACGATGACTATCATAGAGTAGCGTATATCTATTATATGTGCTAACTCTGTGGATGTAGGGATAGGTTAGGTATGGTTTTCCATATCATTTGTCCTAGTATATTGACTTTATAGTATTTGAGATTTTTACTGTTCACACCAAACTTTTATCTGACATGGAATTTTATGCTTTTCTTCTTATTACTCTGGGTACTCTTAAATGAGTAGATTAGGGATATCAGGTTTGGTGAGAACGTGGAGCTGGACAGGTGCGAGCACGAGGTTATTCTCTCGTATTAGTATATGTACGCATTTGCTATTCCACTACACAGCACTATGGAGCTTACTAGTGCCATACAATTTATAGGCAGTTTTTATGAGTTATTATTTGATGTATAACTCTATCACTTATGCTATTTACTGTATAGATCTATATACTCTGATGTTGTGATTCATTCATTTATTTACTGTCTTTCCTGTTTTATATCTAAGATGTTTACTATTATATTTTATTCGATACGCTGTGAGATATATGATAGGTTCTGTGTTGTTTATTTACTTTACAACCATTGATGATCACCCCGCATCAATCAAGCACTTCTACAACGCATTATACAAGTATATTGGGTGTCGGTGGTGTAGGGCAGTCGTCACATTTGGTATCAGAGCCAGATTGCATTGTTTAATCAATGGGATTCAATGATTCAGTGGAGATAGGTAGGAGTTCTCGCCTTAGACTAGATCAAGAGTATGTATATACGAGAGCGCGTACTTGTTATATATTTTGGATTTCAAAACTATGTAGTACATAAGTCGCACCGCACAAACGAGTACTACTTGAGCAGAATTACTGATAGAGAGACTGGTCGTACTTATTACAGATTGAACGATGAGTCACCAAACAATTAAGACTTCTAGGAACTCCGCCTCTAGAGTCGAATGAGGAGCAGGCTCGGGGCTGCTAATCCCAGTTTGCAGACTATTTTTAATACTATGAAGAGGAACATGCTACAAAATGCTCAAGTAATCACTCTAAATGATGTTGTTGATGGTGGTGTTCTAGTGTAGGTGCTCAGAGCCGACTTCTCTAAGCTGAACAAGGAGTTTACTAGGCTTGGTGGAAAACTATTCCAAGGAATGGAGTCGACAATGGATGTTCAAGATTGGCTTGACACTTATAAGTGCATATTTGATGATCTTGGACTCGGTGATGCTATGAAGAGGAGGTTGGCCTCGCATCAACTTCATGGAAGGGCGATCAACTGGTGGAATGCTGTGAAAATTGCTACACCTGAGGATCGATTTACTTAGAGTCTGTTTAAAGCCCGCTTTGAGGAGAAGTTTATCCCACTTGCTCAGAAGTCGGTCTTGTTCCGTAAGTTTGTAGATGTGAAGCAAGAAGATATGATGTCTTCAAATTTGTTGGTTAGTTCGACTTTGTTGAAACATGGGACATCCTTCATTGACACTCCATTGAAGAAGAACAAGAAGTTACTTATCTGCATAGATGATCAATTAGGAGAGAAGCTCGTGAGCCACATTGACGAGACTTTTAAGATGCTGGTTGAGAAGGCTTTGTGGATGAGACTCTATATCCAAAGCCGAAGGCTATTGCTACAAAAGAAGAGCCAAAGCCGCAATTGAGCAGGGGACGCAATAAGTAGTGGAATAATAGGAGGAAGCAGTTATAGAACAAGGAAGCTCGGAAGAAGAAGCTCAAAGGTTGACCTACTTGTTATAACTATGGAGAGAAAGGCCACATTAGCAGGGACTACAGAAACAAGGTAAAGAAATGCTTCAATTGCAACAGGGTTGGGCACATTCAGAAAGACTACCAGAGCCACTGAAGCAGAAGCAGGTGGTGAAAGCATATGATATCAATGCCATTCTGACTTCGTCATATGCTCCATCAGCAAAAGAGAAGCGAAAATGCATCGTTATTCAAGGTATACTTTGCATTTAAGATGTTCCTATATGAGTTTGATTTGATATCTGGGCTTCACATTCCTTCATATCTTGTGACTTGGTAGATAAGTTAGGATTGGAACCCGAAATTGTTAACCAACCTTTGGTTGTGACGAACCCCATCGGAGGCTCCACTAGCCTGTGTATGGTTTGTCATGTGTAACAACCCGAGTTCCAGTGGGTCCAGATTTTTTGCAAAAATGCTAAAATCCAAGCCCACTGAAGCCCGAGTTGGGTATCTGGTATCCTGCAAATAGGCAAAGATAAATATATCAGAGCTCGAATAAATATCTCACAACGGAACTAACTAAAATATAATAGTAAGTACATACTCACCAAGGTAATAACACTTTCTAAACAAGTGTCACAAAGCTGGAAAATCTCTGCCATCTATCTAACCTATGAGATGATATGAGGAGGGGGTCAGAATTAAAGTTCTGATGAATGGAGAAATTATACACTTCTAAGCATAATTCTACATATGTCGTTCTATTTCCATTTTCAATTATATTAGCTTTATTGGGTTTATAATACTCTCGCCTCTGTGCCTGAATCGTACCCATCAACTCCGTAGTAGATTAAGACCTAATAACCAATATATATATATATATATATCTGTGTGTGTGTGTGTGTCTGTGTGTAGCTACATGCCCAAAGATCGCATTAGTCCTAGGTACTACCCAGAGTACCTTCGGTATCCTCCTCGAAAAGGACTCCATCGTCTCGCTACTAGAGCATACTATAACTACATCTGTAAAGGACAGCTTCGTGAGGCCTACAATAAAGATGTTCCGTCATCTACTATGAAAACATGAAACTGCATCCGCACTAGCTTATACTAGTTATCGGACATCCACAATGTACCACCCAATGCGTACCTTGAGGACTATACGTAATTGTTCTGTCTACTCCCTGAATTCCACCAACAAGTTCTACCTTGTATGGAACTCAGTCGAGGATTTTCTATATCTGTAAAGGTCCGCTTCGTTAGGCCTACAATACAGACATTTTACTTGGTCTATCTCTTTTCTCATCGTGGCTATGGCCC
Organism: Allium fistulosum; assembly: GCA_030737815.1. Classification (NCBI taxonomy): domain Eukaryota; kingdom Viridiplantae; phylum Streptophyta; class Magnoliopsida; order Asparagales; family Amaryllidaceae; genus Allium; species Allium fistulosum. The sequence continues at coordinate 162,482,738 of CM060905.1, forward strand.
CACGCACCCCCCTCAACTAATCGAAAGACCTTTCAAGAGCTAAGTGGTTGTGACCTACTGCAAACAATCTAAACATCCAATTGGTCGTGCCCCTTATCCAATGTCTCAATAGTGAAAAAATCATTGGCCTGTTGGTTTAACTCTAGTCTTTCCCAAACTCGCTATGACCAATGATGGTTGATATCCGCATGCTACTATCCTTATGCATCCTTCCCACTATAACCTACTCGCAAACTAGAGTAAAGTGTCATACGAATATCCTACTACATCATCAACCTTTTGACTTCCTACAAAGGTCCGCTTCGTTAGGACTACAATGCAAAAGTAGTCAAGGCATACTCTCTTGATGGAACACCTACAGACCTGGCTCCGGGGGTGCAGTTTCGTTAGGCCTACCCCAGAGGGCCATCCTAGAGTATCCTCATGTCTCGTTTAAGTCTTGTACTTCCTTCTAGCCCAAATAACTAAGTTGGACGTGCTCTTTATGTACTAAAAATCTATGATGAACTACTTCGTTAGGCTCTTTATCCAGATTCCCTTCGGGCTGCTCCAAACGCACCTTACCATTTTGTTAGACCTTACGTCTAATCTTTTATTATGCGTTTAGTTTACTTTTTTATTTTGTTGGCTACTTATTTACCCTAATCAGCAAACCCAGCCCCACCCATGCGTTAGACCATCAGTCCTAGACCTGAAAGGGAATGCTGCCGGTACGGGCCACTTCTATTATTTTTTCTTATTAATTTAATCCAAGATCTAAGTTTGATAAAATAACCCTCTTCTATTTCTTTCTTTTTAATTATAACCTACGTGTTACAATTATACTTGCAATTGTCACTTTTATATTCTTTTCTTTCTTTTATAACCTAAATGTTGTAAATGTAATTGCAAGTGTCTCTTTTCTATTCTAGTTTGTCTTCTTTTATTATGATACTAAATTTTCTTTATTTCTCTTATATTATATAATAGTCTTAACTTGGGACTACATCCAACTGTTATAAGTTACTTATCATAATAACTACTTTACTTTTTATTCTTCTATCTACGCAGTAAATGCAGATCTAGTCACATTTTCTGTTTATTATTTCTAGTCTTGTCAAATATTTAACTTGATTATTTCCACTTCTTTAATGCTTCACTTTATTCTCTTTTATTATAGGAAGTAGTTCTATTCTATTTGGTTGGTTACAAAAACTATACTAAAGATCCATTTCCATATTTTAATACTAAATAATGCTATAAACAATAACTCATAACTGCAAGATATTTCTTTTATTGTTTTTTTAATTGTTGGGTAATGCAAAATACAGCAATGTCTCTATTTTTCACTGATTCCATTTTTCTTGCTTTTATTCTTGCAATCACGTTTATCGTTATTCTTACAATATTAAACTATGGAAACGTATTCCCTTTTTTAAACCAACCAACTAATCTATCACTAACTTCCAAATCAAGTTATTAGATTTCCTCTTTTTATTTCATTCCCTTAGTTTTAACATAATTTACAATACATTTCTCACTTTTAGGCTTATTCCTTTCTCTATAATTTTTTAAGCCTAATATTACTTATATTTAATAGGATTCCTTTCTTTTTCCATATAAATAACATTTAAATATAAGTACACTTCTCTTATAAAATTTACTGTTTCAACATAACTAGCTAGTAGAACCAATTACTAAAATTAGTCCAAATGCTGAATTAAATATTTAATGGGAATCTAACGATATTATATATCATAAACATAAAAGAGGTATAAATTAAATCTACTCACCTTTCATACTTAGCTTTAACCCTTGGCCTTCCTGGATCCACTTCTAAGGCGTTTAATATTTTTATTAAAAAGATATTTGTAACGGTCTAGGATTTTCAACCATCGACAGCGGCCACTCTCCGCCGAAGCCTGACGCTTCCATCTCCCAACCTCCGATCAAGCCCGATGCTCCAGTGACGTCGCAGCAATCAAGTTTTCAGCCTTGACTGAAACTATGCCCAAAACCCTACTCCTATGCCTCGCCGCCGCCACGGTGGCTAATAAAACCACCAAACATTTTTCCTTAGTTTGGCTACGCCCTGGCTACCTCCAGTATTGATCCCGACCACCCCGAGTTTCCCGATCACTAGAAAAGCCTCGAAAACTAATTCACGTTCAACCTCGATTTCCTCACTTGATACAACACTAGAAATTGTAATTCTTTTTTTAAAAATCATGATTTCCAAAGTCGATTTAGACTATATACCTTAATCAGCAAATCATGATGATTGATTTTAACAAGTTTCCAAGGTTTCACTATCTTTTTCCAATTTCCAGATGATATTCAAAACTATCATTCTTAAATATATTTTTAAATCTTAGTTTGTTATTATTTTAATGTGAATTAAGCAAGATTAGATAATGAATTCATAAGTAATTGATTCAATTTAAGTTAATTAAATTAACTATAATTATGGGACTAATTAATCTTGCTTATGGATGATTAAATTGTATTGAATGTTTGGATTGATTAATATCTCTAGTCTGATAAATTATGGTGTTTTGTGATATGAAATGCTTTGGTTGACCTATGATAATGTAAGTTATCGATCTGTAATGAATTGGTGTGTGAATATGTTGTTCTAAAGTTTAATTGAATTATTTAACTTAAACAACTTGGCTTAAAAAGATGATATTGAATTCGAAGAGATCGGGATCGGATATCAGCGATATCCGGAACCACTTCGATTAGAAATCTATAATTCTTTATAGATTTGATTGTAAGTCAAATAGGCTGGAATGGAATAAATTAAGTAATCTAGACCATTGAAACTAAGTAACGGTACTTAGATATTATCTTGTGAAATAATTGTTTGACTATAATAAGATAAGAACTCGTAGTGATAAACGAGTTACCCTGGTTTCAAAGAAGCTTTATAAATTAGGATTTCAAGATATGTGGGTTTACTCACGCTGGTTTCCAGCCTGACTCGGGTGTTACTTTAGTGTAATGCTTGGGTCAGACCGAGTATTACAGATTTCCAAGTTAGGACATTCTGGAATTCAGGAGACGAGCTGGATGCACTACGCCATAAATGACCTTCTGCAACATTTTTGCAAGGTGTTGCCAGCTAAAATGTTGCGATAGATATAAAATTTTGGTCCTACTGCAACGTTGTATTTATGGTGTTACCTTAGCCATAAAAATGTGTTGCTCTAGCTAAAAAAGTGTAACACGATGCAACATTTTTATATAGTGTTGCTATAGATGTATTCAGATTAAAAAATTAATAAAATTAGCAATCCGCGTGAATACGATCCAACGGTCTACATTTAATCCGATTGTTAAACTGGATCACCGCTACAATTTGCTCCAAATTTTCGTTCTCCCGCTTTACTTTTCATATCATTTTCGTTCTCACCCCCAATTTCCAAATCCCTAATTTTCAAATCATATTTTCGTTTCTTTTTTTTCTTCCAAAAACAAAATCTCGTCCTTTTTTCAAAGGTTGGTAGTGATCTCAGACAAGCTTCGTTCCCCATTTCGTTCTCACCTCTAATTTCGCTGCTGTTTGCCTACATGTCGAGCCCCGTTTGCTTTGTTGTCGAGATCTGGAAATGTCTGTTCGGCTTGTGAATCGGCGATTGTTGTTGGAGTTAGGTCATGATTGGACTGGGTTACGGTAGTGGGTGATTGCGATTGAAATTTCAAGCGATGGAGGTGAGGCCAATGGTGATTTAAGGTAGTTCTGGTCGATGGGTTGCTGAAATTGCGGTTGGTGAATTTGATATGGGAGGCGCTGGTGGGTTCGCGATTTGGAGGAGTTTTTAACAGGTTTGTTTTCAGTTTGATTGGTGAGGAAGTTAGGGTGTAGGGGTAGTTCGGGTTGTCAGAGAAGGCAGGTAGGTGTTTGTTGTGATGGTGAAGGCATAGGGTTAGTGAGGAGATGCGAATTGGTTGTGACAGATTGTAGAGGAAGGGATTTGTTGTGCTATGTGCAGAAATGGTTCGAGTTCGTTAGGTGATAGGGGCAGGAGTTTGTGGCTGATTGTAGCTGGATGGTGAATCTGGTTGTCGCAGTTTGCAGAAGTTGGATATGAAGGTGTGATGGAGGTTGAAGTATATGAAGTGATAGGTTAGAGCTTTGTTTGTTGTTGCGCGTTTGGGATGTTTTGGTTGTGAGATGGTAGTTTGGAAGAAAATGCAGTTTGCTGGTAGGGGTTTGGATAATGAAGTATGCAGTGGTTGCTTGAGAAGGTTGTTGTTGCTTGAAATGTAGCAGGGAGGAGTTTGGGTTAAGGCAGTTTGGATTGGTGAAAGAAAGTTGGTGGTGGAATGGTAGGTTGCTGTTATTGTTTTATGGAAGGAAGGAATGGGTGGTTATGCCAGCGATTGTGATTAGGTGATTAGGCAACATGTTCGATGAAGGGTAATGTATTACTTATTAACACGCAACATGTTCGATGAAATGTCAATTTTTATTTATCATGGTTTCATGTCTTTTACCAAGGCAGAGCTAAGAATGATGGCTGGAAAAAGGTCGGATGATTCAGAAGAAGCCATGAATGATGGCTGGAAAAAGGTCCGGGACTGCGGTGCCCCGGACCCCCACCGGCGCTGCACCCGGACCCGCTTCTCGCCTCGCCTTCGGCTCGGCACTCGGCTCGCCTTCGGCTCGGCATTCGGCTCCTCATATATTTGTCAGTGTCGGTGTTTGTATAAATTTAAACTGCATATGTAATGATTGAACTGAGTGATGTAGTGAGGAATATCTGTATATGTGAATATCAGTGTTATATATCATTGAATTGTAAAATAGTGGAGTCAGGAATTTGTACTATTTCAAATGTTGAAATAAATTATTTATTTAAATAAATTACTGTTTGAATATCAAATTCTATGCAAATAGCATTTTATTAAATAAATATTTATTTCTATTAAAAAATCAAATGTGCTCTACATTGTGGGCCCCACAAATTCAGAAAGTTAATATCTATAGCAACATTTTTGAATGTTGCTACAGGCACCTATGGGTGTTGCCATAGACCCAAATAGGGTTCTATTGCAACAATATTACTTATGTTGCCTTAGATAGTCAAAATGTTGCCTTTGAGGTCTAAGGCAACGGCAAAAATTGCATCACCCTAAAAGTGTTGCCATAGACCTATGGCAACATTTTTCGGGCCTGAGCCAACATTTTTTTTGTGTTGCAGTAGGCCATTTATGGCGTAGTGATGGCAGAGACATATGGAGTATATTCCGCTGTGTATTTGAGATTGTATTGATAGTAGTCAGGGACAAATTGTTATAACTGTCCAGTTTATTTGTAAATGGTTGTACTCTGATATATTGTTTGTAAATAGACAGTTACAGCTTTTCTTGTGTAAATGTTGTTATTTAATATTATATTTTGTTCCGCTGCGATTGTGAGATTCTGTGCTGTTGTTTTCTATTTCTTCTTCTACCGCTTTTTCTTCTTTACCCTAACAATCTAGGATTTCCGGCGTTCGATTGATCGGCACTTCTACAGTGAACGTATTAGTGTCGAATTTTCGGGGTCGAATATTTCGGGTCGTTACAATATTCTTCCTAGAAATATTTTCTATTTAGGGTTCAGCCTCAGGCAATGAACTCAATCGGGAGAAAATCTGATTGTGAGAAAATAGCTAGGCCTAGGGTCCTATTTATAGTGAATCTTAGGGAACTTAAGCCGTCGGATTTTAGGATTGAATCTGGTGCAACCACGTCATAGGCTTGCTGCGAATCATTGGATCCAGAAAACAACGCTCAAGATCGCGCGAAAATCAAATTATAAAACTTCGGCACATCCCTAGACGATTTCTCGTCCATGGAAAAACGCGGGTCGACCCGTGTGTTTTGCGGGTCGACCCATGGGGTCCTACTCTTTTTTTCGTTTAATTGTTTATATATTTTTATTATTCTGATTTCTTGTTCTTCTCATAACTTCTTCATATTAACTCGGATTTCGACAAGTTATATATGGAAATTGATAAGAAAATTTCCACAAATGCAATGGTATAAGTTTCGAGGCCATATTCTGACAATTCCAAAATTGCTTATTCTCACTATTCATCGATATTTGATTATTTAAGTATCTAAAAATGCGGGGTGTTACATTCTCCCACCCTTTAGGAAATTTCATCCCCGAAATTCGACAAGGGTAAAACTATGTAATTCCTCGCATCAATCACATCCATTTTCTATACATCCAATTTTGCGACCATCTGTGTCCTTGTGCAAAGTGTCATTCAACATAAAATATATGCATGTGCATGAATTTCTAAGCGGTACCTCCTAAATGAATTCTTTTCTTCTTTAAAAACACCTTTTTAAAATATGATGCACACATCCTAAATATACTTGCAATTTTTATATGAATGCAATCTTTTAAAGACTCAAAATATTTTTCATCCAATTTTTCCCACACTCCTACTGAATAGGTGCGTAGTTTAACAATTTTTTCATCCAAACCCTACCACACAACTTTTAATATTCGAATTTCAGAAAAATCTAATTTTCCGAACTCGGAAAGAAGGTAGAAAACGGAAAACCTCACATTTACCGTTTTACTTTTGCGCACCACATTCTCCATACTTGGAACTTATGCCGCTATTCAATAAAAATCTCTATTTTCTTTCCTAAGCATGGTTTACATAAGAAAAACTTCCTTTCCAAAAAGTTTCCCAAGCTTAATTTTTGGAAAAAAATGTATTTTTCTTTTGCAATTCTCATTTATTTTTATTGACGTTTCTGTCGCTTTCTTTAGATTTTACTATTTTTCTTTTAGTTACTTTTATCAGCTTTTACTTTTCTTTTATTATTTATGTCCTATGTTCTTATTCTCTTCTTGTGAACATCACAAAAATACAGAGAAAAAGCATCATATTAATCATTACTGATTTACTACAATAGGAACTAAATGCTTACATAGGAGTACAATCTCATAACTAAAAGAGAAAACAAGTCCTACTACAAAGCGATACTATATAGGTAAATATAACAGCTAAACACAACTATCATCTAGGGCTAGGAGGCCTAGGACCATGTCCACCCTGACATAGAAAGGTCCTACTCTAGGAATCCAAGTAACTCATATGCTCCTCCTACCGCCTATTACTCATAACTTACGATGTATTACTCACGATGAATAAGGTCAATTCATCTCTTCCATTCCATTCTCAAAATGGCATAACCAAGTCTCATTTACTGCAACGAATAAGGATTTCAATCTATGAAGTCTCTATCTTAAAAGGCAACTAAGCTTGGGAAAATTTTCTCTTTTCCTTTACTTTTCATTTTTCCCCAACTAAGGTCTACCTATCCCAACCATGTGTGTCTTACTATTTTACTAATGTCACTTCACTATTCTTCTATAGTCTGCACACATAAAGCAACATTCCTAGGTTCTCACTAGTGTCCTATACACTTTACGGGAATTTTTATTATTACTACTAAAAGTAATCACTGCTATCTCATAAATAGCCTTACACTTTTCCTATTACACCTAGGAAATGATTCCTATCTACTCCATATTTAAAAGTTTGGTTTGGTATTTATCATTTCATTTCAAAAATTAAAGCTTCTAAATTTTCTAAACATCAAATACCAAAATTCTTGCCTTTAAAATTGTTACTTTGAAGTTTCTATTAAATTCAAAGGTACTTGGTTACTTAACATTTTATCTTTCTAGACTTGCATCTTTACACTCTTTGAATTTAAATTATTCCCCAAGCCTAGAGGGGAAAACTTACAAATTCTAAGTTTAAAACTTATTCCTCTCTTCCTTTTAAAGACCTTTACAGCTTTCCAAAAAAAAATTTGGATTTTTAAATTTAACTGTTTACTAAGTTTTTCTTTTCCAAAAACTTATTTACTTTTCACCAAACCATTTTTCTTTAAAACATGTCTTGCTTGTCCTTAAAGCTTTTTTTTCTTGATTTCCAAAAATGTCCCCACATGTTTTCAAAACATCTTCTTTTCATAGATTTTCAAATTTACAAAAACTGGAGTAGATAAGAACAATTATTTTATCAAAAATCCCTTAACTTTCCTACTCTTCCAATTACCTAATCTTGGAGGAGTTTCTAACTTACTACTAATAGGGACTTTCTACAAAGGCAAGCAACCAATGCGCATAATCAATGGAAAAATATGAAATTTCCACTGCTTAGCTTTCCTACTAAGGCTCTCTATAATATCCCTCCTAACTAACATTGTCGCTAATTATTACACTTCTTATTACACCTAATGGTTTTATACCTTAATGTTTTAAACTACTTTCTCTTATGAGAAACCATTAACGCTAAAACCTTCTATGAATCTTTTAAAAGAGGATTTCAGGTTTTTGTGAAATTACAAGGAATTTATTTTATATTTTATCGAAATTGGCTTTACAAAATATGGTGCTTTCCATACATTGTACATCTCTTTCACGAATTCCTTATAACTTGCACAAAACATCTTTATTTGTGATTTGGTTTCATAGAAAATTATATCATTATTCATTTCATTCCAATATATTAAAGTATATTTAATCTATGTTCACTTACAATAAACATTTCCTATGAAATTTATTAATTTCCTAATATTTAACTTACATCTTTTTTTCTTCAAAAGAACTCATTTTCAAAACTGTTTTAATATTTTCATAACTAGAACACATTTCCATATACTTATTTAAATAATAAGTGTGCTTACAAACCACTTTATTTCTATACTTAGAAATTATCTTCAAAACACATTTTTATTTGGGTCAAAATAGTTGTTGCGTAAAACACCGTTACTACAACCCAAAAATACTAGTATATGGATTCAATTAAAATAAATATTAATAAATCCCATATTCTATGTAAAAATGTTTCCTTTGGGAGTCACCTACTATAACAATAGTGTAATAGTCTATGCTTCCTTTATTTTTCACGAAAACATCTATTACAACAATAAATGTTGTAACCTACGTTTTCGATGCTTAAAACACTCTAGGTTTTTTATTTAAATTCTTTATTAACCTACAAAGAAACCGGCGAGCTATACATGCTCTATAATTCTTCAAAAAAATTCACTTTTAATAAAATTTACATCATATAAAAACCAATTTAAATTTCATACCACTCTTTTTTTTCAAAAACCCAATATTTACTTCCTTAAACATATTAACAATTAAAATTTTCAACTTTTCAATTCCAAAAGTTTCATTTTATTAGGCTAGACGTAAAGTGGATTTTCTTCTTACTACCCTAGGAATACCCTTCCTAAACCTTGGAAATCTCATTTCCTTACTAAAATCTCTTATTTCTTCCAAAATAAAAATACTCTCCCTACTATCCCTAAGGAACTTTCCCACTTCCTATAACATACGAATACCAATCTTCTCTCAAAACATAGCTTATTGTACACTATAAATCAACAATAACGTAGGGCTCAACATCCTTAGGTCATCCCAACCCAACTAGCAAACTATGCACAAATATACTTCTAAAAACTTTCCCCATGTTTAAACCTATAATTGGGGACTATTTAGATTTTAGTATATAATATATTTATATTTTATTCACAAATACTAATACGTTCACTCATATTTCCTAATTTACTTAAGATCTACTAACCTAAGCTCTGATACCAAATGTAACAACCCGAGTTCCAGTAGGTCCGTATTTTTGCAAAAATGCTAAAATTCAAGCCCACTGAAGCCTGAGTTGGGTATTTGGTATCCTGCAAATAGGCAAAGAAAAATATATCAGAGCTCAAATAAATATCTCACAGCGGAGCTGACTAAAATATAATAGTAAGTACATACTCACCAAGCTAATAACACTATCTAAACTAATGTCACAAAGTTGGAAAATCTCTGGCATCTATCTAACTTGTGGGATGATATGAGGAGGGGGTTAGAACTAAAGTTCTAGTGAATGGATAAATTATACAGTTCTAAGCATAATTCTACATATACCGTTCTATTTCCATTTTCAACTATATTAGGTTTACTAGGTTTATAATACTCTTGCCTCTGTGTGTTAATCATACCCATCTACTCCCTAATAGATTAAGACCTAATAACCAATATATATGTAGCTACATGCCCAAAGACCGCATCGGTCCTATGTACTACCCATAGTACCTTCTGTATCCTCCTCGAAAAGGACTCCATCGTCTCGCTACTAGAGCGTACTATAACTACATCTGTAAAGGACAGCTTCATGAGACCTACAATACAGATGTTCCGTCGTCTACTATGAAAGTGTTAAACTGCATCTGCACTAGCTTATACCAGTGCTCGGACATCCACAATGTACCACCCAGTGCGTACCTTGAGGACTACACGTAATCGTTCTGTCTACTCCCCGAATTCCGCCAACAAGGTCTACCTTATACGGAACTCGATCGGGGATTTTATATATCTGTAAAGGTCCGCTTCGTTAGGCATACAATACAGATATTCTACTTGGTATGTCTCTTTTCTCATCGTGGCTATGGCCCACGCAGCCCTCCCTCAACTAATCGAAAGACCTTTCAAGAGCTAAGTGGTTGTGCCCTACTATAAACAACCTAAACATCCAATTGGCTATGCCCCTCATCCAATGTCTCGATACTGAAAGAATCATTAGCCTGTTGATTTATCTCTAGTCTTTCCCTAACTCGCTCTGACTCATGATGACTGATATCCACATGCGACTATCCTTATGGGTCCTGTCCACTATAACCTATTCGCAAACTAGAGTACGGTGTAATACAAATATCTTACTCCATTATCAACCTTTTGACTGCCTACAAAGGTCCACTTCGTTAGGCCTGCAATGCAAAAGCAGTCAAGGCATGCTCTCTTGATGGAACACCTACAGACCTGCCTCCGAGGGTGCAGCTCCGTTAGGCCTACCCCAGAGGGTCATCCTAGAGTATCCTCACGTCCCGTTTAAGTCTCGTACATCCTTCTAACCCAAAATAACTAAGTTAGATGTGCTCTTTCTATACTAAAAATCTGCGATGAACTGCTTAGTTAGGCTCTTTATCCAGATTCCCTTCAGGCTACTCCAAACGCACCTTTCCATTTTATTAGACCCTACGTCTAATCTTTTATTATGCGTTTAGTTTACTTTTTTTATTCTGTTGGCTACAAATTTACCCTAATCAGCATGCCCAGCCCCACCTATGTGTGAGACCATCAGTCCTATCCTAAAAGGGAATGCTGTCGGTACGGGCCACTTTTATTATTTTTGCTTATTAACTTCATCCAAGATCTAAGTTTGATAAAATAAGCCTCTTCTATTTCTTCCTTTTTAATTATAACCTACGTCTTACAATTATACTTGCAATTGTCACTTTTATATTCTTTTCTTTCTTTTATAACCTACATGTTATAAATGTTATTGCAAGTGTCTCTTTTCTATTCTAGTCTATCTTCTTATATTATGATACTAAATTTTCCTTAGTTCTCTTATATTATATAATAGTCTTAACTTAGGACTACGTCCAACTTTCATAAGTTACTTATCATAATAACTGCTTTACTTTTTATTCTACTATTTGCACGGTAAATGCAGTTATAGTCACATTTTCCATTTATTATTTCTAGTCTTGTCAAATATTTAACTTGATAATTTCCTCTTCTTTAATTTCTTTATTGCTTCATGTTATTCTCTTTTATTGTAGGAAGTATTTCTATTCTATTTGGTTGGTTGCAAAAACTGTACTAAAGATCCATTTCCATATTTTAATACTAAATAATGCTATAAATAATAACTCGTAACTGCAAGATATTTCTTTTATTGTTTCTTTAATTTTTGGGTAATGCAAAATATAGTAATATCTCTATTTTGCACTAATTTCATTTCTCTTGCTTTTATTCTTGCAATTACATTTATCGTTATTTTTACAATATTAAACTGTGGAAATGCATTCCCTTTTCTAAACCAACCAACTACTCTATCACTAACTTCCAAATCAAGTTATTAGGTTTCCCCTTTTTATTCCATTCCCCAAGTTTTAACATAATTTACTATAAATTTCTCACTTTTAGGATTATGCCTTTTCCTATAATTTTGTAAGCCTAATATTACTTATATTTAATTGGATTCCTTTCTTTTTCCATATAAATAACATTTAAATATAAGTACACTTCTCTTATAAAATTTATAGTTTCAACATTACTAGCTAGTAGAACCAATTACTAAAATTAGTCCAAATGCTGAATTAAATATTTAACGGGAATCTAACGATATTATATATCATAAAAATAAAAGAGATATAATTTAAATCCACTTAGCTGTCGTCCTTAGCTTTAATCCATGGCCTTCCTGGATCCACTTCTATGGCGTCTAATATTTTTATTAAAATGATATTCTTCATAGAAATATTTTATATTTAGGGTTCAGCCTTAGGCAATGAACCAAATCGGAAGAAAATTGGATTGTGAGAAAATAGCTAGGCCTAGGGTTCTATTTATAGTGAATCTTAGGGATCTCAGGCCATCGGATTTTAGGATTGAATCTGTTAAAACCACGTCACAGGCTTGCTGCGAATCGTTGGATCCAGAAAACAACGCTCGAGATTGTGCGAAAATCATATTATAAAACTTCGGCACGTCCCTGGACGATTTTCGTCCAGGGAAAAACGCGGGATGACCCGTGTGCTTTGTGGGTCGACCTGTGGGGTCCTAATCTTTTTTTCCGTTTAACTATTTATATATTTATATAATTCTGATTTCTTATTCTTCTCGTAACTTCTTTATATTAACTCGGATTTTGACAAGTTATATATAGAAATTGATCAAAAAATTACCACGAACACAATGGTATAAGTTTCGAGGCTATATTCTGAAAGTTCCAAAAATTCTTATTTTCATTGTTTATCATTATTTGATTATTTAATTATCTAAAAATGCGGGGTGTTACATCATGCCTTGGTCTTATCGAATAATGGATGTTCTTTTGCTTATGATTGCTATGTTTTGGGGTTTATGGGGTTCGGTATTACACTGGGATTCGGTATTATGCTGGGGATGAACTGGCTTCATACATACGGAGTGATGGTTGATTGTGAGAAGTCATTGGTGATGGTAAGGGTGGATGATAGGCGGATGGTATTGTTAGACTGCCTTCTAAATGGAGATGTGATGGTTAGCTTTCTTTGTTCGCTCGATATCCCACATGATTAGTTGTTATCAGTGCCTATTGTAGGGGAGTATCCAGACGTATTTGAGGAGATGACCGGACTTCTACCACATAGAGAGATTGAGTTCCGTATTGATTAGACGAAAGATGCCAGACCGATAGTGATCCCTTTGAGGAGTATGGCACCTATAGAGCAGAGGGAGCTTGAGGTGCAAGTGAATGACCTTTTGTGAAAGGGGTTAATTCATAGAAGTATATCTAAGTGGGGGGACGCCAGTAGTATTCGCCACAAAGGCAGACAGCTTCCTTAGATTATGCGTTAATTACCGTAAGCTGAATAAAGTGAAGAAGAAGAAAAATTACCCACTCCCATGTATTGATGACTTGTTCGATCAACTTCATGGTGCTAGAGTATTTTCTCAGTTGGATCTTGCGATAGGATTTCACCAACTGAGAGTAGCGAAGAAGAGTGTGCCCATTACAGTGTTTCGTACGCCATCAAGATTCTATGAGTGGTTGTTTATGTCCTTCGGGCTAACCAATGCACCGACATACTTTGTAGATCTCATGAACCGTGCCTTTAGGGCTCAACTAAACAAATTCATGCTTGTGTTCGTCAATGATAGTCTTGTCTATTCACGAATAAAGGAAGAACATGAGATGCATTTGAGGATTGTGCTAGAAGTGTTGAGAAAACGCCAACCTAAGGCGAAATTTTCTAAATGTCACTTCTAGAGGAGGGAACTGTGATTCTTAGGTCACGTTGTTTCTGAAAAGGGCATTACCGTTGATCCTGCAAAATTTGCAACAATCGAAGATTGGATTAGAACCAAAAATGCTATGGACATGAAAAGTTTCTTAGGGTTAACTAGATATTATAGATGATTCATCTAGGATTTCTTTAAGGTAGAAGCACAACTGACTCACTTGATGAAAAAGAATCAGACTTTTACTTGGGATGCGAGATGTGTGTAGACATTTGTAAGTTTGAAGGAAAAGTTGATGAGTGCACCAATATTGACTATTTTGAGCGGTAACAAGGAGATGATGGCATACACTAATGCTTCTGGTACCGGATTGAGCGCGGTATTGATGCAGAAAGGCAAGGTTTGCATATGCTAGTCGACAGCTGAAGCCACATGAGAAGAAATACCTGACCCATGATTTAGAGTTAGCAGCGATTGTGTTTGCGCTAAAGATTTGGAGGCAATATCTTTTAGGAGAGAGGTTCGAACTGTTCACAGACCATAAATCATTAAAATACCTCTTTTCGCAGAAAGATCTTAACCTTCACTAGCAACGTTGGTTAGAGTTCCTAGCCTCCTATGCTTTGATATTGCATATACACTTAGAAAAGGTAATGCAGTTGCTGATGCCTTGAGTATGAGACATGCCAGCTTGGGAGCTAAGTTTCTAGAGTGGACAGAGCTAGAGTATATTGTTGGTTATGATTTTCGACCAAGATGCGAGCTAGAGCAAGAGATGTTCACGAGTTTGACTATTAGACCTACTCTGATTGAGCGGGTTAGTACTAGCCAGAGGTACGATGCCAAATTAGCTGAGATCATTACTAAGATTGAACCTGAAGTAGAGTTAGAGGATATGAGATAGTACAGACTCAACCGAAATGGTTGGCTCTGTACTAATGGGAGGTTGCTTGGTCCTGATGTCGATGGGTTAGAGGACGAGGTGCTCAGAGAGTGCCACCATTTGAGATTGACTATACATCTGGTGGTAATAAGATATACCATAATATGAGGCAGACCTTTTATTGGGAAGGGATGAAGAAAGACGTTGGGACATTCATCTTGAAGTGCATGAACTGGCTATTGATGAAGGTAGAGTAGAAGAAGCCTAGTGGTTTGATGCAACCTATAGAAGTTCTCGAGTGGGAATGGGAATAAGAATCGATGAATTTCATCGATGGACTGCCAAGGATTTGAGTAGGGTACGACATCATTTGGGTCATAGTCGATCGATTGACCAAGAGTGCCGGATTTATACCCATCAAGTCAAGTAGAATGGCAGCTAAACTGGTCAAACTGTATGGGAAATGGGTAGTACAATTCCATGGTGTGCCGAAGAACATTGTGAGTAACCGAGATCCACTGTTCACTAGTAGGTTTTGGAAGAGCTTACATGAGGCGTTAAGGACATAACTGCACCTCAGCACGGCTTATCACCCTCAACTTACGGCCAAACTGAGAGAGTGAATCGTATCTTAGAGAATCTCTTGCGTGCTTGCATAGTACATTTTGGAGGCTCATGGGATGATCACTTAAACCTTGTTGAATTCGCATACAATAACAGTTATCAATCTAGCATCGGTATGGCACTATTCGAGGCATTATATAGTCGATTGTTCAATGCTCCTTCTTGTTGGTGGGAAGCAGGTGAGAAATTGATACTTGGGCCTGATATCATTAGAGAAACATCGGAAAAGATCGAGATCATTCGGCAATGGATGAAAGCTGCCCAAGGCAGACAGATTGATTATACTGATAAGAGATATCGGGATTTAGAGTTCTTTATCAACGGCGTGGTATATGTCAAGACCTCTCCGGTGAAGAATGTCATCAGTTCGTAGTATTGGGAATTTGGCAACGAGATTCATTCGTCCTTTTTCGATATTAGAGAGGATAGGGAGCCTTGCTTATAGAGTCGACTTACCTCAAAGAATGATAGGAGTGCACAATGTCTTCCATGTCTCTCGCTTGTGGAAATTTGTGCGCGACTCAGATGTAACTATCACATCGGATTAGCTGGATAATATTGAGATTGAACCAGAGGCTTCTAGACCTCATAAGCGAATTCGTATCGTCGGACGTGATAGGAAAAAGCTTAGGAGGAAGACGTTGAATTTAGTGAAGGTTCAACGAGTGATAATGAAGGAAATTGCACTTAGGGACCGAGGCGAGCATAAGGATAGTATATCCAAAGCACTTTACTTGGTGAGACTTTTATTTATTGCTTTTACTTTCACTTATGATATCACGAATGTACCATGGCATAGTATCCTGCATGCTAGGAAAGGCTTAGATGTTTTCATTTTCCTTTATTGTTATGTATGCATGTTTAATGTGTGATTGTTGCCTATGTTTGTATATGATTGTTAGGCATGCGGGATGACCCTATTGACTTGACTATGGAATTTCTAGGGCAAAATTCCTAAAGGGGGGAGAATGTAATGACTCGTATTTTATATATCGTAGGATCGTAAAATATTATTATTTAGTTTTTATCAGGTCGTGTGACTCTGATATCTTGGGAAATGACTCTTAGGGAAATTTTTGATATCTATGATTTTTTTCGAATTTCTTTGAGATGATTTTAACTCTAAAAATCTTGTACAACCCATGACTTTTGATAGAAGATGAGTTACCACTTCCACTACTTCAAGATGATGGTTTCTCTTTCTATAGAGTGGTAATCATAGGAAAATGTACTTACTGTTTGAGAGATATTGTTTTTTTTAGTTTTAAGGGCTTCCAGGCATATATATAAGTAATTAGGCAGGCCCAAACCAAAGCACATTATCCCATTTTCTATTTTGGAGCTAGGAAGGGGTGTTTTGGCTGAGATGATTCACTTTTCATATTCCCAAAACATCTCCAAACCTTTATTTATCATATTTTCTTCTAAAGATTGACCTTTGCTTATCTAAATCTAGCCTGAATCTTCATTCGAGGGGTAGCTAGTCAAGAAGAATCTTTAATTCATCATTTTTGTGGTTGCAAATTCGGGTTGCTTGTTATCCAATTCGGATTCAAGGGGAAGAGTGGTAAATTTGGGTACTTGGTGAGTGATTAGATCTCTCACTTGCTAATTAGGTCATTTTACACCCTAAATGATGTTTTATTTTTATTTTTAAAAATACTACAAATGTTTTTAGACTATATTACACCATATATGTGAATTGTAGATGATTTGGACTTGATTTGTAAAAATGTGTTATTATGGATCGGTATGTATGGATCAGTACTGATCCATAATAATTGGTCCAAATAAGGTGCAATCAATGTGGGGTGACAAGGAAGGCCCCATGACGCTACATTTCAAATTTCAGGTGATGTAGAGTTCGTTTGCTTGAGTTATGGTCGATTGAAAATGGATCGATCGGCGATGACCCATAATGTCCACATTGTCCAAATGATATGTGATCCATAAGATAAGCTAAGAAGGACCTCCTAAATTTACGTTTCAAATTTCAAGTCGTTTGGAGTTCGTATGCTCAAGTTATGGGAAAAAGAAGATGGATCGATGTTGATGGATCAGTGGTAATTTACTTGGATTCCGACCCAAGGAAATTTGCCATTTGCTTGGGATTGCACATGGTTCACTTAGAGTAACAGAAATTTGAAGTGCTAGGTCAGTGACGACTGATGCTTGGAGTCATTTGAATGTTTTCTTGGGGTTCAGTACCGAACCATGGGGTATGGTTTTCGATGACGAACGATGCTTGGAGTCAAATTCATGTTTGCTTTGGAGAAAGTGAGTCAAGTCAGGGATCGGTACTGCTCCCTGAGCGCGCTTGGAGAAACTTATGAGTTGACACAGGTCTAACTTTGGGCCAAAATTTTCAGGGTCTGCTTTGAGTCAATATGGTGGTTACTTCAAGTCTGACTTCAGGCCAACCTTAAAGTGAGTTTTTCGACAACCGTTTTGATGATTTTCAACAATGACCACTAGTGACTCGACGATGGGGATTTCGTGATGAGAAGTGAGGGCTTTGATGATGGAGTGTTATACTTTGAGATGTAGAATAGGCAACGATGAGTTAGATTGAAGGAACTGTTGGAAGAAGGTTATAAGACAAACGATGACATTCTATGACTAACGATGGCTGTCTAGAATAGTTCCCTGCTGCGATAACTTCAGACAGAAGTTGTAAAGGCGGTTCTGGGATAAGGATGAGATCTTCTATGGATGATATGTGTAAAGGGATTATTGATACTCGAGATAATGGGGCACACTCGTAAGATAAGGGTATATGAGGATATGATCGGAGTTCGTTGATGTTAAGACCTAGTCTGCCCGTACCCCAGAGTCTATTGATATTAAGACCTAGGTAAGGTTATATACAATAATCCATCGACGTAAGGACATACTGACGATACGGCAAAGTTTGTTGACTTTAGAACTTGTCTGTACCCGGATGGATCGACTGGCCAAGGATGTTGAGTAGTCCTTGGTAACGATATGGAGTATATGAGTATCATATATCCAATGCGCCGAGTGAGTGAATGTGAGGATGGATGATGGGTGCTATGTTTGCTTGATTGTTTATCACCTTTGGGATGTCACATGACATAGATATTATCGATGCAGATACGTAGAGACCCTTATAACCTTGATGTATAGTATACCAATGATGACTATCATAGAGTAGCGTATACCTGTTATATGTGCTAACTCTGTGGATGTAGGGACAAGTCGATTATGATTTTCCATACCATTTGCCATAGCATATTGATTTTATTGTATTTGAGATTTCTACTGCTCACACCAGACTGTTGTCTGACCTGGAGTTTTATGCTTTAGTTCTCATTAGTCTGGGCACTCTTAAATGAGTAGAATAGGGATATCAGGTTTGGTGAGCATGTGGAGCTGGACAGGTGGCGAGCAGAAGGCTATTCTCTCGTATTATTATATGTACTCATTTCTTTTCTGTTGCACAACACTATGGAGCTTGCTAGTGCCTTACTATTTAGAGACAATTTTTATGAGTTATTATTTGATGTATAACTCTATCACTTATGCTATTTACTGTATGGATCTATATACTCTGATGTTGTGATTCATTTAGTTATTTAACATCATGCTTATTTTATATCTGAGATGTTTACTATTATATTTTATTCAATGCGTTGTGAAATATATGGCAGGTTTTGTGTTGTTCATTTACTTTACAACCATTGATGATCGCCCCGCATCGATTGAGCACTGCTACAACGCACTATACATGTATATTGTGTGTCGACAATGTAGGACGGTCATCACAAGATGGCATCTTTAACGACTCTATACATGAGGGAGGTCATTAGGTTACACGGAGTTCCTATTAGCATAGTTAGTGACCTAGATCTACTTTTCACCAGCGAGTTTTAGAGGAGTCTACAAAAGACTTTGGGCACCGAGTTAAGCTTAAGTAACACTTATCATCCGTAGATGGATGGACAGATGGGGAGAGCGAATCAGGTTTTGGAGGACTTGCTTTAGATGTGTATCTTGGATTTTGAAGGCTCTTCGGAGGATCATTCTCCATTAGTGGAGTTCACCTATAATAATAGCTATCATGCAAGCATTGTGATAACACTATTTGAACCGCTATACGGTAGACCTTTTAAATCACCGTCATGTTAGTGGAACAATACAGATAAGGTTACTCTTGGGTTGGACATGATGAGGGAGACATCGAAGAAAGTAAACTTAATCCGTAGAAGAATGAAATTCTGTAAAGGAATGAAATTCCCGCAAAATAGACAGAAATCTTATGCTGACAGGATGCGTACAGAGTTCTGTTAAAGTGGACAATATGGTATTTGTGAAGGTCCCACCGCTTAGGCAAGTCATGAGGTTTGGTAGTTCGAGGAAGCTAGCACTAAGGTTCGTAGGACCTTTCCTATTGTAGAGAGGATATGAAAGTTGGCATATAGAGTAGAGCTTCCTGAGAAGTTGGCGGGAGTACATGATGCTTTCTATGTGTCACACTTGCAAAAGTGCTTGCATGACTTAGCTACCATAGTCCAATCGAGTCAACTAGAGGAGGTGGAGGTAGAGAAGGCATTACGTGTTCGCCATGCACCCACTTGTATTCTTGAGCATGGTACAAAGCGACTTCGCAACAAGGAAATCAAACTTCTTAAGGTCCAATGGAGAGATGATCCAGTTGAGAGTACATAGGAGCCTGAGGAGAAGATCTGAGCTACCCACCTACAACTCTTTTCTGGTACATTTTCAATTTAAGTTTAATAAGTAGAGGCTACTTAAGCTGTAGGACTTAGCTTGGTATAACCTTTAGATAGAGACCATTGGATGGTAGTGATGGTTGTAAACGTGTCATTAGGACATGCTATGGATGATGGATGCTAATAGATGTATTAGTTGCATTTTTTCTGTTAGAAATATAGGACAGTATATCCTCTGGATAGTAACACACATTCACATCATCTATTGTTTGTTGCTTATCTAGTTGAGCATTATGCATATAGATGTTTCATATGAATCAAATGGTCACACCTACATGTAGAATTGCGAGTAATGCAAAATTGGGCAACACCCAAGAATATGTTGTAGGAAACTAATGAGACCTAGATCTAGCAAATGATAGTAACAGTAAAGGAAAATAAACAGCAATAAGAAAGAGAGACATAAGATTTTATAGTGGTTCGGCAATCTTTGACCTAGTCCAAATTATAACTTTATTGCTTATGAATTTGAATGAGATTACAAAGGGTTTGAGGGAGGACAAGTCACAAGTATAGGGGTTAGGTTGATTCTAAGTCCTAAAATTGCCTAAAGTAGTTGCCTTGGTGATTGTTGTGTAACAGAAGAAGTTGAAGAAGAGACAGAGCTTCCGCATAGTGATAGCAGAAACCCACCCCTTATTTTGTTGCTCTATGGTTTGTATTTACAGTGGTAGCAGTCTATTGGGCAGGGATGAGTGCATGAGCAGAGTCTAAAAGTCGGCCTGAAGGAGCACAAAAAGTCATGAAGCCCACCGACATGTTTACACATGTTGGTACCAACCTCTTCATGTCAGCGACAACATGTGCACTTATGTCCAATGGTGTTGAACCCTTTTGCATTCATCTTGTTTTTCTATGTCGGGATGTCCTATGTTATTTCAATAAGTTATTGAATGATTTTGGATGATCGTCCCTTCATTGTTTAGTTTGTTCTGTTGTTCTGACTGTTAACTCTTCAACTCTTGCACTAGGTTATTCATAATCCTTTGATATCTCTTAGGCACGCATAAAATAGGAAAAAAGGACTCATGCAAAGTTCGAGTGAGAAACATGAAGGTATGAGAACTCTCCACCGACTTCTAGAGGTTAGTACTGACCTTTTTTGTTGGCTCCATTTTGGTTGAAATTTCTATGAAGTGCCTCCCTACCCAATCTAGGTGTGCTTCCAGGATTGCAAGTCATTTCATCTTTGTTTCAACGTTCTAGCTTCTATTAATTTCTTCTTAGTTAAAAACCCAGTTAACATATACTTAATTAGGATGTTGCATACATTTTGGATTCATAGCCTGAGCACTTACATGAAAAGAGGTCGACAAAATCAAGAGACCACCTACTCTTTGCAATAGTGTAGGTCCATGTTCATTTCACGCTTGCATATATACAGACTGCACTAGAAAGTTAATGACGACAGTGATTGCCCATGGATGATGGATGAGTAGATGGTTGTAGCTGTTGTTTGTTATGTATACGAGTAACATTTTTAGTCCTTTGAAATTTTGGGGACAAAATCCTTTTAAGCAGGAAGAATGTAAAACCCTGGAAATTTAGTGGAAAGTTTAGTAAGAAAATTGAATTTAAATAAAATAAGGGCTAAAATGAAATTTTTACAAACGTTCGAATTTGTCTATGAAACTTGTACCATTGCGTTCGTAGTGATTTTCTAGATATTTTCATATATAACACTTTGAAATTGAAGTTAGTATGGAGAAGTTAAAGACATTTGAAAATTTGAAAAAAGAATAAATAAAAAATAGGAAGTTTCCTAATTTAACATTGTAAGCAGTCGACACCCTAGGGTGTGCCAGTCGACATGAAATGGTTAATCGGTCTAGCCTAGTGTTCGAATGTTGATGTGTATTTTCATAGACCTGGAGCGTGCACTCCAATGGAGATGGTCGAACAAAAGATTTTTCTTCGTTGCCAAATTACTAATGTGCATCCAAGACGAGACTAAAGATTTCCTAAGATAAATCCAATGCTCCAAATCAATCCCTATCCCCTATAAATTAACACCTAAGCTAACTCTAACTTCAATAGAAAATTCATTGCATACCGAAACTCTGCCAAAATTTCTTCTCTCCTTGCAATTTTTTTCAAAAACGTATTAAAAATAAAGAAAAGGGAATACTAGTAATCAGATCAAGGAAGGGGCAAGCCAATGGGTGTTGATTCCCGATAGAGTTTAAAGCTAGAGCTTGGATCCGAGGTGAGTGAGAACAAGTTTAATAAGTTGATTATTTACAGTTAATTTTAACATATTCTATCTGATCTAGGAAGTTAGCAATTAAACTATAAACCCTAATTGTTAAATTTGAAATTGAATTAGAAACTGAAATTGGTATAAATTGACTAATCTCATTTTAAGCCCTCTGTTATTGAATTGAATCCTTAAAAATTGGTTAACCCCGAATTAAACTAGTATAATTAATCTGATACGATCAATGAATTTGAAATCAATAAAAAGTAAGGAATATTTGCAAAGGCTGGCCATTGTAAACTGATGCTTAAGGTTCACTCAATAAGTCAGAATTGATGAAATTAAAATTAGAAAATCATAAATTTTACATTGCGTTCGGTCGATCGTTCACCTTGAGCGATCAACCGCACGCGGTCGACCGACAGGGTGAAGTGATCGACTGGTTAAAGGCCGTATTGGGAAATTTGAAATATAAACTATTAATTATATGTATAAGTATATTTCATACATATGTGTGCATGTTAGGGATAGTAGGGTAGCTAGTTCTTTATGAGATTAC
Organism: Allium fistulosum; assembly: GCA_030737815.1. Taxonomy (NCBI): domain Eukaryota; kingdom Viridiplantae; phylum Streptophyta; class Magnoliopsida; order Asparagales; family Amaryllidaceae; genus Allium; species Allium fistulosum. Next base: position 162,505,562 of record CM060905.1, read on the forward strand.
GTTGGGATGTTGTCGGGTTGGGTAAATGTACTTTACGCAATGGGGGCAATACTATCACAATTGGCACTTAAAGGAGGTTCTACGGTGGACGTGCAGCACTAACTGATGCCCGATGAAGTATGTGGGCCCAGCACAATGGGACTCCTTGGTATTCATGATTCTGACGCGGCATAATATTAAGTTGTTGATGATCTCGGCGCGTGTGATAAGAGACGTATACTACGATCGAGAGGTGGACACGGATGTAGACGATGAGACACACTAACGAGTCAGCATTGCGGGCTCCCGCTCGATGCGTAGTTTGGTTGCGTGTAGCTGTAGTTATGGAAAATTTATTCCCATGTAGCTCTAGTATTGAGGTTTCTATATCGAGTAGCTCTAGGAGCGGTGTTTCCATATCAAGTAGATTTAAGTGCGATGTTTCCATATCAAGTAGTTCTAGAAGCGGTGTTTCCATATTGAGTAGCTCTAGAAGCAGTGGTCGATCATTAATTATTGAGGTTTGATCCGTAGTTCAATCCTTGCAGTAGCTCATACAAGTCAAAGTGTAAGTGTATGTTGGATAAAGGGCCTTAAGTAAGGGACCCTAGGAATGCACGAATGCTGGTAGGACACCCAAGCACACATAGAGTAGAATGAGAGTCAACTGCATATGATCACCATATATTAACATGTACTCATTCACCAGACTTTTGCCTGACCCATCCTTTTTTCCTTTCTTTCCTCACCATAGAAGAACAGGGCAGCAGGTGATTTGGCTCGATTTTGGTATGTGGAGAGGCGAGCTCGTCACAGGAGTTGCTTATCCTTTATTTTCTCTCCATGTAAAGGTATATCTATCAGTGCTTAGTATTTATTTTATCATACTATTAGTGGTATTTCTATGTACTTTGAATTTGACTACGTACTATTTTTCTGAGACTATGTTTTGAGATATTTTATGAGATGGTTATTTTTTGTGTTTATATTGTGTTCCATTCCATTGTAAGTATATCTTAGATCATATCTATTTATTCTTTGTCTCTATAAAATTATAGAAAATCATGATAGCTCGTATTTCTCGGCATTCACGCGAGTTCTAAAGTCACCCTAGACTTTGAATCGGTGTGTCGAGGGGTGCGGGTTGTCATGGTTATATAGGTTATTTGCACCATATTTTCAAAACTGTTTTAAAAGACGCATTCGTATAGGAGGCGCCGATTTAGAATTATTCTACATACATGCCATATATGTTATATTACACCATGCCCTTGTATATTGTTGGTTGCACACTAATTGGTTGGTTAGCTTAGAATAGTTGTGCGATATTTTACATTATTCGGTCCTTAAGGAATTTCATGGGATGAAATTCATTTAAGAGGGAGAATGTAACACCCTGTAAATTGAACAATAATTAACTAAAAATAAGTTAATTAATAATTAGTAACACAAAAAATAGAATTTTCACAAACATCAAAATTTGGCAACAAAACTTGCACCATTATGTTTGTGGTAATTTTCCTATCAATTTCCATATATAAATTTTCTGATCGGAGTTCAAACGAAATAGTTATTAACGTTTGAATATTTCGAATTGGAAATAATTATATATGTAATTAAGGAAATTAATATAATTAACTAACATTAAATACCATCAGTTAGAGTTAACTGATATTTAACGTTACTTAACCTCGAAGAATAATTAATGTTAGGGTAAATCGGTTAAAAACGGAGAGAATAACGTATAAAAGGAAATAAATCAGGGTAATGAAACGACGGAGGGTAATTAACTAAAATACATCGACCGGTCGATCCTTTAATTAGGACCGACTAACTACTAGTGGTCGACTGGTGGCATCATATTGATTGACCGGTAGGTGATGGAGTTGTGAATTGGACCTAGGCTAAATGATATGGATTTAAAATAAACGAATCTTACGAATGACATTGATTCGAGCCCCGATAAATATGGGCCTAGCCCCTCACTTTTCTTTTCATATTTTTTGAAGCAACGAAGAAGCTCTACCATTTTTCTTCTCCATAATTTCTTAAATCTAAATAAATCCATAGTTTATATATGTATATACAAGTGGAGAATAACATATGATAATATAAAAGAATAAGGTCGAATTGAATCGCCAAAGCCAAGGTAAATTATAAATCTAGATTTGAATCTAAATTAAATCCAAATCTCTTCTCAGATCTAGATTTATAGTACATAAATGTATATTTGTGGTATATGTATTCTGATAAGGAGAAAAATGGGAGTCAAACTGAAATTACAAGATTAGATCTGGAGATTTAGAAAGCTAAAAAGGTGAGTAGTAAATTATATAATTTTATATAATATTGGATTTATTTTGTTGTAAATCTGTTCCTTGTATACCTGAATATAATTATTTTAGAGTTGTAGGCTTAATTATATGCGTGTAAGGAAATTTAAACCCCATGCATACATATTCTATGATCTATTAACTTGAATCGGGAAAGTAAGAGTGTAAGTTATAGTCCCTAAATTAATAATGTCTTATAGATATTCCAGATTTGCATATTTAAATGGCATATATTAGTTAATATGAAAAGAAGTTATTATAAATTGAATTGGGAGTTAAGTAATATTTTAGTTCATTGGAATGAAGGGTGCTGCAACGTAAATTTCTATAAATTATCCAGTTTTATAATTAAGAATAAAAGTGTATCGTTTGAAATAAGAAGGGATATGCCTAAAAGAAAGAGTTGTATAAAACATGGATGTTTACCATATTTTTACTGTCTATTTCAAAAATAAAAACGAAATGATCATTTCTTATAATTCCAAATGTAACACAAGTGCCCTTTTAGGTAAGTTATAGAATTTTACAGTGGTAACAATTCCTTTTGGAAAAGATGTAATTCTAATGCATTAAAATGCATAAATCCCTAGGTATAAACTAAAGGATTATGAATATGGACTATAATGACGGTCTAAATATAGAATTAATATATGCAATAAAAGACAAGTTAGAGATTAAATAATAAGTGAAGAAATGTAGGTAAATTAATTAAATAAGTAGGTAAGAAAGTTGTAATCAAAGGAGGATAATAAGAATTGAAAAGGAATGGTAAAATAGATCAAATAAAATAACAGGGAATTAAATAGTAAAAGATAACTAAATCTTTTAAGTTAAAAGTAACTGGTAAATAACATTAAATTGACACTAAAGAAATTAGGAGTTAATTATGTAAGAATAACTAAATATTTACAGTTGAACATTGGAGGCATCCTAAATAAATAAGTATGAATATATATCGTAGTCTCAAGTATGTCTTTATGATGGGTGTGAATTGTTGAATATAGTCAATAACTTAGATTAATTAGAAATGACTTAGTCATTAAAACGGGTTGGAATGCAAGTAGTAATATTACACAACAGAACTCTACCCGCTGTAAAGGGTTACCAGCAGTTGTGTATACATTATACTGCTGTGGGACATATCCAACTGCAGGACCCATGAAATAATACATTCGCGTATAAGTGAAGGGAATATTAGGTAGGATGGTTCGTCTCAGTCGAAGTGTCAAAGGACAAGTAGAGTCTGCTTCAACCTTTTAAGGGTATTTAGTAACAAGTGGGTATTTTCTAGATTGCATTAGGCATTCTAAATGGGACAATAAGTAAGGCTCGGTGCTATGACAATGAGATTGGTACCATATGAGGGAGTAAGAATTGTTTCATTGGTCGAGAACATCATCGGTCCCGAGTGGTTATTGAAAAGATGAGCGTAACGCCTAAATATGCTACACCTTCTACTAGTGCAGATCATGTTTACTACATGCACCACCATAGCTGTTTTATTAGTTTTTTTGTTAGGAGGCAAGGCTAGATAACCCTTCATGGAGGTATTATAAAAATGAATAGAATATGACTAAACTATTGTGAAGCCGTTACTACGCACTACGGGAGTTCCTTGGTATGCACGATGATGAGGACGTGATACTACGTTGGTGATAAATCCTGATGAGGTGCGTTACAGATACTAGCGGGGAAAGTATCTTGGTCCAAAGGGAGACTATGGTACTTACACACACACACATACACACACACAAATTATACGAGAATGTATTTATTGTCTACCTAGGATAGATGGGGCGTATTGTATGCGTACGTTGAGTCGAGACGACTAAGTAAAATAAAAGACATAACATGTAATGGAAGACAATCAACATAAACTAATGTTATGTATAAATTGTATAATTTACAAGTCACTAGAACATTGTTCCGACCCCCTCCTCATTACAACGTATATGATAGCTTTAAAGAGACAAGTACTGGTGCAAGGTAGGAATAATGGAAATATGGTTTTCCTTATGCATGCTCGACACTGACAAGGACACTGGATATTAGAAGTGTCAACCTTGGTCGGTAGCTATATATTTTATTATACTTTACAATTTCGTTGTGAGATTATATTAGTAGTGATTTGATATGCATTTGTTTATTTGTAGGATACCAAAACAAATGATCCATACTTTGGTGGACTTGGATATTTGGTTTAGCGAAAATTCAGGTCCATTAAGATGTAGGTTGTTACAAATCTCTCGAACTACGGGCACAGATGAGAACTCATCTTGTGATAGGCTAAGAGAATATAAATAACTTAACTCGACTGAGTTTTGAGGTGTAAAATAGACATCAATATCTCACCCCTTACAACTCCTTAACAAAATGATCCTCCTGTCACAATCTAAGATAGCCCCACAGTAAGATAACTAATCTATCCCTAGGGTAAGTCCATACCCCTCAAACCAAGAACATACGCATTATATGTAGAAGTAATGTTGCATATATCCACAACTAGGTCTTTAAAAACAAAACAAAAAGGCATATTGACCCCTCAATAGGATAAGATACGACTATTGGGCCGGTGACAACTTGGGTTTTTTGGCTCAAGGATTTAACTACATTTCTAGCTATGAATGAACGTGATGTTCCCAGGTCAAATAAGGTTTGAATACCTTCCAATGTGGCTTGTCCTTGATCTCTAGGAGGAGATCAACTTGAGATACGTACAACATCAATAGCATAAGATTGTCCACCTTATCCCTCCTTTGCTAGCTTTGGACACCAATTCTTGTATTGTCCCTCCTCATGGCAGTGATAGAATCTCCCCTTGAACTCTTCCTTAATCAAACTCACCTTCAAATCCTTAGCAACATGTCCCTTTTTCTGACATATATGGCATATCACACCTCCTTTCTTGATATTCCCTTTGGCCTTCTTATCAACCCAAGATCCTCTTTTCTTAGTTTCACCTTGACTTCGCGCCTGTCCTACCTTCTCTTTTTCCTCAATACCAGTTTTATGAAGCAAGGCTTAATTTTCGATCCATTAAAAGCCCATCAAACCTTATGCTCGTTCCAAAGATGGTTGTTGTTTGGTAAAATTAATAAAATGAACAATATGCAGAGCTATATCTATGCTTTTAGAATCTCACGGTGGAAGGAATAAAATATAATAACAGAAAAAAGTACCCATTTCACAAAAATCAAACCATAGAAATACAACATATCATCCCAAAAAATACAATATCTCAAAACAACATCAATATGTTTGAAACTGGGTACATCATAAGATATTAAAAACATAGATAAAAAGTAAAACTGCCAAAAATCTTCACCGCCGCCTCCATCTTTTCCATCAGCATCGTCACCCCTAATCTATGTGTTTTAATAAGGAGAGGGTTAGAACAGTTATGTCAGGTAAATGAAAATCTCAAGCCTTAACATGATAGTATTTAGGCAGTATCATTTAGACAAGTAATATGTCTTACGCATCATATATTATATCCTACCAAGAATTCTTCCAACTGTAAGCCCGAAGGCTATTCCATTCGATTTCATAATGTACTTCAAAGGTAGGGCGAAGGCCCTTTCCAATCCAATGCAACTATCGTTTGACGATGTAAGAGAAAGTGCTCGAGCCACTTAATACCTCTTTAATGAGAACTAGGCAGACTCTGACCATTTAATGCCTATACCCTACACATACCCTCGTCATTTAATACCTGAACCCAAGGCAGGCCCTTCTCTGGTACTCTCTAATTGACATTAAGAAACTCACCAGGCCATTCAATACTTCTTTAGAGAAAGAGGCAGACCCTACAATAGACACTTAATACCTCAACCTTAAAGAGGACCCCTCCCAAGATTTCCCACCACCACACCCAAAAGATAATCTCGACCATTTAATACTACTTAATTAAAAAGGAGGTAAACCCTACAACAACCACTTAATAACCCCAACCCAGAAATAGGCTCTACGTCTTATGACATGTAACCTAAATTATGACGTCTTACATTAGTCCTACTATTCCTAGGTACTGTTAACCAAATTAGCTGGACAAACTTACTGTTAACCCAAAAAATGGATCAACACCCTGGTATGAGTTTGAAAGCACCAGCCCTGTTCTGACAGGGCAATATCACAGATCACAGATATAGAAAAAACAGTAAAAGAAAGAAGACAGAGAATTTTTATTGTGGTTCGGCTGTTAATGAAGCCTATGTCCACTTTATAGTTTTATTATGATGGATTGCTGTTACAAGTAGTGTTTGATTATAATGCTTTTGATTATCCTTAACTAGATTGAATCTCCAGAGTTGGAATCCACTGGACAATCATAATGAATCCCTTTGGAGATTGTAGTGAGGGTGGTAGATAGTGAAGAATGTTTCCAGCAGAGCTTCAGCAACCAGTCTGGAGAAGATCCCATTTATGTTGTAGGTAGGGTGGTATTTATAGAGATCGGAGGACTTCTGGGCCAGGCCACTTCATCAACTTCTCACAGATGGATGCATAACGACCTAGGAGGGTTTAGCTCGCGATCCGAGCCAAAATCATGGGTCGCTAGCGACCCATGGACTTGGCTCGTACGTGAGCTAATGACTTTGCTCTTTTGCCATTACATCGCTTAGTTAACTCACTGAAGATTCACGGAGGAGCATGGGTCGCTAGCGATCCATGGTTTATGGGTTGCTAGCGACCCATACACTTAGCACATTTTTTAACATCCTTCTTCCTTCCTTCTCTTCTTCCATGCAACAGAGCGACCCTTCATTTTGAATGGATCGATATCGATCCATAGGGTATGGGTCGCTGGCGATCCAAGCACTTAGGATATTTCTTGGAGTTTGGAGTTTGGGATGTTTCCATGGTCTTGTGTCGTCGTTGTTTGCATAGTCTCTTTTCACGTTGTTCCATTCTGATGACAATTTGCTAGTTGGTTCTGCTTAGCCGCTGATTGGACTGGACAAATGCTGGTCTCTTAGTTTAGTCATACTCAGTCATTGCTTTAGCCCTTTTTGGTTGAAATCTAAGCCGTTCTAACTCCATCAAGTCGTTCCATATTCTCCTGGATCCTGATGGGTTAAAACCCCGGATAACATTTGCCCCCTAGAGTATACCTTCGTTGAAAACAAGGCGTGCTCTGGAAGTAACTTCTTCTAAGTCCTCATTTTGTGAAATCTAGTTGATCATTTCAAGGTTACCATGCAAATTTTTCTTTGACTGTTGAATTTTCGATGTTACTCGTAAGAGTCCACCTAAAGATATTGTTCTCAATTGACTGACTTCTGACGATCGTTCATTTTTTGATTTCAATTTGAATTTCAATTCCTGGTATTGGCGATGCAATCTTTGCTCCATAGTTTACGCAAGGGTTTAGGTCAGTAAGTGGGTGCATGATGTAGGTTTGGAGTTGTCCTATATAGTTTTAATTCGATCGGTGGTGAAGCTATGTTTTGTCTCGAACAATTGTATGTCGTTCTGGAGTGATGTCTTGCTCTTGGTCTTTAACTTTTTTCTTTTCAAGAATTTGGTTAAGTTCTCGTCGATGTTTTTGAATTCCAATGCGACGATTTATTCCAAAATCAGATATAGTGGATGATTCAATCGTATCGCTCTTCCTATTTCTGTATTCCAGTGATCTTAGAAAGAAAAGCTTCCCGCATCGCTTCAGACAACGGCTCCGTTATCGATCATTGATCGATAACGAGTAAGTGTGGAAGTGGTAATTTCAAAGGAAGATATGGAATATTTTTCAAATGATACCAAGCTATCTACACTAGATTGTTTGTTCACAGTATTCAGGATACTGGACTCTTCTCATGTAGGTAACACACTGCATCTGCCTCAGTCAACGCTCAAGACCCGATTGGTCAACATACGTCGACTTCCCTTGGATTTCGGGCGTTGGTTATACGAGGATATTATTTAAAGCAACATTTTGGGCGTTGGTTATATGTCAACTCATGTCTTTGAGAATTGATAACCTAGCTGCTTAGTTCCAAGCAACATTTCCTCGAGGCTGCCTATCTTTCGGCTGTATCTAAATTCTTTCTAAGCTGAATTCGGGAAATTTGGTTGTGCACCAGCTTTCATCCCTAGAAATTAGTACACGGGCAATTCAGTACTAGGATTTCCTTTCGATGCTGCTTTATTCCTGTGCAGTGGCTGATTCCTGTGATGAAAGGTCGAACCATCCGGCTGATCTATGAAAGGATATGTCTTTCGGTCGTTGCCTGTCATTGGGCAACAGTAGTTTTCTGAAGAGAAGATATGAACTCAGTTGAGGACTAACTTCTATCTCCAGAAGCTAGTGCATTGATGGTTCACTACAATGAGTGTTTCTCATCAACGCCGTAGATTAAATTTTTCTTAGCATTGCCGGGGCAATACCGATACTTAATTAGCAGAAAGTTTCCCGGAGTAGTCGAGGCAACACCGGTACTTATGAAATAGAAAGTTTTGTAGCGTTGACGGGGCAACAACAGTACTTAGGAAATGGAAAATTTTCCTGGTGTTGCCAGTGCAACACCAGTACTTGAAAGATAAAAGAAGGCCTTGGCATTGCCGAGGCAACACCGACAGTTAGGAGTTTGGGATCGATTTTCCCCGTTGATTCGGCGGTACTTTTAGTCCGGTTGGGTACTATTTTCGGACTTCGAAAATTAGCACTTCGATGATTGGATTGTATAAGTATTTTCTTAGTGCTGCCTGTCTTCAGGCAGTGTTAAAGTCATGTTGGTGAGGATTGAATCATTCATCCGATCCTGTAGAGTTGAGTAGATTCCTTTTAACCCAGTGTGGCTATTTTCTCAACGTTTCTTAACTTCAGGATACGCCATGTTCTCGAAGGATAAGAGTGCCAGGCATTTCCGTTGCCTAGCTTTGTTTATAACCGTCAAGTGTTACCCTTAGAGATGCAAGGCTGTTGCTTAACCAAATCCATAGTTATTCTTATTCATGCAAAATCGAACTTCCTTTCAATGGTTTTTGTTATGATCTGACGACTATCTACGGAACCCTTTATTTTTGGGTGGGACCCTTCACTTCTAGGTGTCAAACTCCGGGTTCTTATAGAAAATCTGATATTGTGGAGTAAGTTATCACATTGCCCCTGGTACGACCGCGTTCATTCCTATATTGATCGTGGACCAGTAGGGTTCGGTAGTGTTTGTCTTGAATCCGTGACACTTAATCTTGCTTGTTTCAGGCCATATGTATTATTCTAGACTAATAGCATTATTGTAGATATCAACCTTATTCATTGGTTCCAATCTTTGGGAATCAATGGTTTAGCTGCTCGGTTATGAGCATTCTCTCCTTGTCGTTGTCTGTCTTCGGATAACAGTTAGTTTTTCGCAAGTTAGGGTTTGAGACCTCATTCGAGCACCTACTTCTGTCTTTGGAAGCTGGTGCATTGATGATTTGATTCTGGAAATGCTTTCCATCGTCGTCTATCTCTATACGTTGGTAAGTTCTTCCTTTTATTGCAAGTTGGAGCGATCTTTTATCCTGACCAAGTGTTAATGTGTTATGTGCCTCTCAGTCCACATGGCTGATTATTCTGAATAACTGATGTGAGACTTGATGTTCTGGGCGGCTCCCTGGATGCCCCCAGTCAAAGGTACATCACAACTCCTATCTTTGGGAACTCGTGACTTGGGTGTCTCGAATTTTGATGTTTTGTAAATTAACTTTGGTCAAAGATCAGAATTCTTTGCGGACTTCTTGGTTTGTGAGCTTTGTGGAACTACCGAAGTAATGCCAGTTCTTTCGGGTAGTGGGAGTCGATCCCTGTCAATCGAAGTGCACTGCTTTTGAGAGTGCGTGGCTTACGAAATCCACAACTTTTGGGAGTGTGCGGCTCATGGGATCAATACGACCCGAGGACCCGGAATGGTTTGGAACTTCTTTACGTTTCCACTGAGGAGTTTGTTAATATTATAGGCAGTGACAACACTCCCTAAACGAGGCAGAAACTACAAACAAAAGGCGAAAGGGGGAGCGGTGGAAGGAAGTGCTGAGGAGCTTATGTGGAGACCGATCTGACTTTTGTTCTTTTTGAGTCATTTTGTTCAAGTGCAAAGTCCGCACTTAGTGTTTTTGTCGTGGAGTCTGTATTTTCTTTTTGTTGGTCGGTGTTGTGTGGGTACGGCCCCCACATTTTGACTTTGTATAAAAGAAAATTATAAGCAATACATTGAAATTCTGACTGTATTCTTATTTGTTTGTTCATGTGTGTTATGTGCACTTATGCTTGTTTTTTTTACACATATCCAAATTTTTTGATTGCCACCAAAAATTTTATTTGGAGTAACATTCTTTGTTTGGAGCAACAGAGCTTGCGAACTTATTGTTTTCAATTGTTTTTATTTAAGTACCGGTATATGCCCCCTAGTTCATAGGGCTGTTTACTTCAAATGACTAGTAACTTATAGCTTGGATAATTTTCATATTAAGCTTGAAATTTGGTTAAGTTACAGCTTGATTTTCCATCTTTTGGAAGTTTTGCAACTTTAGCATATAATCCAAGTTTCTTGTGATATTCTAGTAAGTATGTGTTTGAGAGGTGCACACTACACGGGTTAACTAAGGGCAGTTTTAATCCTTAAGTGTCATTAGTTGAAACTTTCTGTTGGTTTGTAGCACTCCAGTTTTGTTGGAGTTGTGCCCATTATTCCCAATCATAGAAGTGGTTGGCGTTGGTTATGAGACGCGCGGTGTTCGGGATCGATTTGGCCCATCGATACGGTTCTGATGCTCCTCGGCGCTGCCTATCTTCAGGCAACGTGAGGAGTTTATTCTTTAGGAGTATGGTTTTTCGGCGATGTTCCTCGGTGTTGCCTATTTTCGGGCAATGTTGAGGAGTTGGTGCATGGCTTACGGGTGCGCGGCTTTTGATATTCCTCTGTGTTGCCTATCTTCGGGCAACGTGGGGGGTTTGTGTTTTGAAAGTTAGTGCATGGCTTATTGGATGTGCGGCTTTTGATACTCCTCGGCATTGCCTCTCTTCGAGCAATGTGAGGAATGTGTGTTTTGGCACGGCTTATGAAATGCATGGCTTTTGGTACACCTCGGTGTCGTCTATCTTCGAGAAACGTGAGGAGTTGGCGGTTTGAGTCGATCCGCTTTCTTCGATTCGGCGAGTTGATGGAGCATACTTGGGCACAGTTTGACTGATCCAAGCAGCTAAACAATGATTTTCGAGTCGATTTGACCCCGTCGACTCAGCAAGTTGCTTACATGAATACGGTTTTATTAGTTCAAGAAGCTAAACAGTTTTTTGGTTCGGGCAATCATGGCTTGGATGGTCCTTCCGTGTTTCTTTAAGATGTATACGTCTAAATAGATCAGGCTGCCATGCTGGAGAGATCTATAGCTGACTGCATTAAGATGGATTGAAGAAAGAACCTATGTGAGTTCAGGGAATGACTCTTAGCTCTTGGTCCAAACTGCATTTAGAGAATGGGTCTTTAACTGGCATACGGTCTAAGAGGAAGAGGAATTGGTCACCAAGAGCGGTAAAATAGTAATTTGAAAGAAGTGGGCAAGTATTGTGCTAGTATTTTGTTTGTTGCACTAGCTAGGACATTAAGTCTGCGGTTGTCAGAATTCTGGCATAACAGGACTGTGGTATGATTAGTCTAGGCCTTTCTTATGGTTATCCAAGTTTGTGAGGGGCCCCCCATGCCACAGGGCTGTTGGCGTGCTTAAACTGTATCCATGGTCTCTCTACAACTCGTTTGGTTGCCCCCGGTCCAATGGATGTGGTTCTCCCAGGTGCCGAATCTTGGCTTGATTTGAGTTGGCCTCTGATTGATCACAAGGTCAATTTAGTTTTGGCGTAGTTTCTTTGAGCGATTTTGAAGCTATGGAATTTAGCACTGTTTGTTTCATTGGCCATTGGAAGTGATTCCATTAATTTCGCGGAGTGACTGGTATGATTGCCGATTTGTGGCCCTAGAGCATGACTTCAAGGAGCTCTGGATCAGATGACTGTTGATCTTCCAGTTCACCTTCGTGGATATCGGTCATGCATAAATTTAGCTGATCTACCGGTTTTCCATCATGACGCTTTAGTTCATGAAAGATCTTCCTATTCACGAAGGGCTTTTGGATCAGATGACCATTGATCTACCGTTTACCTTCATGACGCTTTGGTTCATGAAAGACCTTCACATTTTTTGATCAGATGACTGCTGATCTACCGGTTTACCTTCAAGACGCTTTGGTTCGTGAAAGACCTTCGCATTCGCAAAGGGTTTTTATGGATCAGATGACCGTTGATCTGCCGGTTTACCTTCACAATGCTTTGGTTCGTGAAAGACCTTCGCATTCGCGAAGGGTTTTTTGGATCAAATGATCGCTGATCTACTAGTTTACCTTCATGATGCTTTGGTTCGTAAAAGACCTTGGCAGTTGCGAAAGGTTTTTTGGATCGAATGACCGCTAATCTACCAGTTTACCTTCACAATGCTCTGGTTCGTGAAATACCTTCGCATTCGCGAAGGTTTTTTTGGATTAGATGACCGTTGATCTATCGGTTTGCCTTCACGGTGCTTTGGTTTGTGAAAGACCTTCACATTCATGAAGGGTTTTTTGGATCAGATGACCACTGATCTACTAGTTTACCTTTACGATGCTTTGGTTCGTGGAAGATCTTCGCATTCGCGAAGGGTTTTTTAGATCAGATGACCGTTGATCTACTGGTTTACCTTCACGACGCTTTGGTTCGTGAAAGACCTTTCATTCGCGAAGGGTTATTTTCGATTAGATGACCACTAATCTACCGGTTTACCTTCATGATGCTTTAGTTCGTGAAAGACCTTCACATTCGCAAAGGGTTTTCTGTGGTCGGATGTCCAACGACCAGACAGCCTTGGAATGATAATTTATTGATTCCAAGAGGAGTTTTAAGTCGTGTCTCTAACGGCCTAGTGGTCTTAAAGCAATGATTCATCGACTTCAGGAAGAATTTTTCGGATTCAGCACAAGGGAATACAGTTTTATCGGTTCCTGTAGGCTAAGGTGTTGAATCTGTTTGTTCGATGATCCTTTGGACAAGACTTCTCGACGCCACCAATAACGCCGGTTCTCGGAAGGGAGATTGACACGACTCGTCGAGGACATAAAAGCATTTCCTTCTCCGTGCTATCTGCAATGCCCCTAGTGTTCTGGTATGGCTCATTTGGAAAAGGGGAGTAGACAAGGATGGATGAGAATGCCCCGCTTTAGGTTGTTGTCTCATTCCTTAGTTGCTAGCCAACTAGAGTGTTATTGATAATCATCTTTTCGTCAATTAGCTGGGGCACTTTTCTACTGGGTCTTAGTTGCCTTGCTTCGACAGAAGGTCCCTAAGGTCCTATAGCTCCTTTACCGTTTGGTATGTTCTTTGGCACACTGCCAGGTTTGCCTTCTTCTAATTGCACTACTTCTAGTCTTTAGAACCGGTTTTCCTTCCTATAGAATTCTTCTAGGGTAGCAGGTTGTTTCATCCTTTAATGATTCCTGAGGGCCTTGTAGCAGACTGCATCCATCGCCCTCGCTTCGTCCATATGTTAGTCATACCTATAAAGAATCAATTTCAAATCGGTTGTACAGTTGTATAAAAGGTATAGTTGGCACGATAAACTTCTTTGGATATTTTGCATGTTGAACGGCTTCGGTGAATGGGTTTCGATTGGGGAAGATGCTCTAATCCTTGTCAAATCGGTCCATTTTCAAGTTATGGCTATTTATAATGCTTGAGAATGATATATGCATGATTGTCTATGATTGAATGATTAGAAATGCCGATGAATGACAAATCACTTATGATGGGGTTATGGATCAGTCACGATCCCAAAAATTCTGAAACTACGCGAGATTAGTCTGGGGTGACAAAGAAGGCCCCAAAAGGTTACATCCTAAATTTCAAGGTATTCGGAGTTCGCACTTTCGAGTTATAGACAAAATAAAATGGATCGTTATTGAAGGATCAGTGGTGTTTTACTTGGGGTCCATCCCGAGAAAATTGGCCATTTGCTTGGAGTCGGCACATGGTTCGCTTGGAGTCACAGAATTTGAAGTGCTTGGTTGGTGACAAACATTGCTTGGAGCCATTTTCCTGTTTGCTTGGAGCAAATCTTAGTTTTACTTGAGTCTAATTTTGGACCGGAGTTTCCTAGGTTTACTTCGGGTCAAATGGGTGATTACCCGAGTTTGACTTCGAGTCAACCCTGAAGTGAGTTTTTCAACGACCATTTTGATGATTTTTGATGATTTTCAACGACAATCAATCGTGATTCGACGATGGGAGCTCCATGATAAGATCAAAAGCTAGTTAGTTGGGAGTGGTCATAGTATACCACAGGAGCTTGGCATTGTAACTGATCTCAGTTTGTGTCATATCTTCTTGGTCCTCCTGCTCTAAGAATACCGTTTGAGTAGCAGTTCCTCATCCAGTGATTGGCACATGCTACGACACGAATTTTAGAGCTTCTTCTAACATTTTGCATGTTGGCATTTTCATCCAATTTGTCTTCCTCAAATTGTTTGTCATCTTCAAAGCCGGAGAAAGCCATCCTTATAACCTTCCATAGGGATTTCACCCCTAAGTTCGGGTTTGTAGACGATGCTCTTGTAGTAGGTGGAGTGTTATTGTTTTCTTCCGTCATGATTCTTTGAGCTCCACCCTTGCTTCCTTTCCTGGATGACCGGGTGGAAGGCTAGGCCCCCATCCTTCCCTTGACTCACCCACCCAGGAGGGGCGGTCGATCGTTTTTCCAGTTGGGGCGATCGCGATCTGGGACCGTCTCGGCGCCCGAAAGGTGAACCGAACCCTGAATTCCTACGCAAAAATAGCCACCGTTATCGTCCCCAGAAGCATGTGGGGCCGCTATACGTCTTTTCGCGATGACTGGATGAAAGGCTAGGCTCCCATCCTCCCTCTGACCCACCCATCCAGGAAGGGCAGGCGATTGTTTTTTCAGTTAGGCGATCGCGATCCGGGACCGTCTCGGCGCCCGAAAGGTGGATCGAACCCGGAATTCTTGTGCAAAAATAGCCAACGTTATCGTCCCCGAAAGCGTGCGGAAGCCGCTAAAGGTCTTTCCGGGAAGACAGGGTGGAAGGCCGGGCCCCCCAACCAGGAGGGGCAGCCGATCATTTTTCCATTTGGGGCGATCGCAATCCGGGATCGTCTCGGCACCCGAAAGGTGGATCGAATCGGGAATTCCTATGCAAATTTCAAGGTATTCGGAGTTCGCATGTTCGAGTTATGGACAAAAGAAGATGGGTCGGCATTGATGGATCGGTGGTGTTTTACTTGGGGTTCAACCCGAGAAAATTGGCCATTTGCTTGGAGTCAACACATGGTTCGCTTGGAGTAACATAATTTGAAGTGCTTGGTTGGTGACAAACGTTGCTTGGAGCAATTTGCCTATTCGCTTGGAGAAAATCTTGGTTTTACCCGAGTCTGATTTTGGACTAGAATTTTCTAGGTTTACTTCAGGTCAAATGGGTTATTACTCGAGTTTGATTGTGAGTCAACCCTAAAGTGAGTTTTTCAACGACCATTTTGACGATTTTTGATGATTATCGACGACGACCACTCATGATTCGACGATGGGAGCTCCATAATGGGATTGAAAGCTGGTTAATTGGGAGTGGTCACAATATACAACGGGAGGTTGTCATTGTCACTGATATCGGTTTGTGTCATATCTTTTTGGTCCTCCTGCCTCTAAGAATACCGTTTGAGTAGCAGTTCCTCATCCAGTGCTTGGCACCATGCTATGGCATGGGTTTTAGAGTTTCTTCTAGCGTTTTGCACGTTGGCATTTTCATCCAATTTGCCTTCCTCAAATTGTTTGTCATATTCAGAGTCGGAGAGAGCCATCCTTATATCATTCCGTAGGGTTTTCACCCCTCAGTTCGGGTTTGAAGATGGTGCTCTTACAGTAGGTGGAGTATTATTTCTTTCTTCTGTCATGATTCTTGGAGCTCCGCCCATTACTTCCTTTCAGGGACGACCGGGTGGAATGTCGGGTCCCCCTCCTCCCCTTGATCCACCCACCCATAAGAGGCAGCTGATCATTTTTCCAAATAGGGCGATCGCGATCCGGGACCATCTCGGCGTCCGAAAGGTGGATCGAACCTGGAATTCCTGCGCAAAAACAGCCACCGTTATCGTCCTCGGAAGCGTGAGAAAGCCGCCATAGGTCTTTCTGGGATAACCGGGTGGAAGGCCGGGCCCCTCTCCTCCCCCTGACCCATCCACCCAGAAGGGGCAGCCAATCATTTTTCCAATTGGGGCAATCGCGACCCGGGACCATCTCGGTGCCCGAAAGGTGGATCGATCCCGGAATTCCTTGGAAAAATTTCAAGGTATTCGGAATTTGCACGTTCGACTTATGGACAAAAGAAGATGGATCAGCATTGATGGATCAGTGGTGTTTTCCTTGGGGTCCAACCAGAGAAAATTGGCCATTAGCTTGGAGTCAGCACATGGTTCGCTTAGAGTCACGGAATTTGAAGTGCTTGGTTAGTGACAAACGTTACTTGGTGCCATTTGCCTGTTTGCTTGGAGAAAATCTTAGTTTTACCCGAGTTTGATTTCGAATCGGAATTTCCTAGGTTTACTTCGGATCAAATGGGTGATTACCCGAGTTTGACTTTGAGTCAGCCTTGAAGTGAGTTTTTCAACGACCATTTTGACGATTTTTGATGATTTTCGACGAAGACCACTCGTGATTCGACAATGAGAGGTCCCTAATGGGATCGAAAGCTGGTTACTTCAGAGTGGTCAAAATATACCATGGGAGCTTGGCATTGTAACTGATCTCGGTTTCTGTCATATCTTCTTGGTCATCCTGCCTTTAAGAATACCATTTCAATAGCAGTTCCTCGTCCAGTGCTCGTCACCATGCTACAGCAGGGGATTTAGAGCTTCTTCTAACATTTTACACGTTGGCATTTTCATCCAATTTGTCTTCCTCAAATTGTTTGTCATTTTCAGAGCTAGAGAGAGCCATCCTTATATCATTCCGTAGGGTTTTCACCCATAAGTTCGGGTTTGTAGATGGTGCTCTTGTAGTAGGTGGAGTGTTATTGTTTTCTTCCGTCATGATACTTGGAGCTCTGCCCATTACTTCCTTTCCAAGATAACCAGACCCTATCCTTCCCTTGACCCACCCACCCAAATGGGGTAGCCAATTGTTTTTCCTGTTGGGGCGATCGCGATCCGAGAGGTTCTCGGCGCCCGAATGGTAGATCGAACCCGGAAATACTACGCAAAAACAGCCACCACTATCATCCCCGGAAGCATGCGGAAGACGCCATAGGTCTTTTCGGGGCGACCGGGTGGAAGGTCGGGCCCCCCTCCTCCCCCTGACCCACCCACCAAGGATGGGCAGCTGATCGTTTTTCCAGTAGGGTCGATCGCGATCTAGGACCGTCTCGGCGCCCAAAAGGTGGATCAAACCTGGAATTCCTATGAAAAAAAGCCACTGTTATCATCCTCAGAAGCGTGCGAAAGCCACCATAGGTCTTTCCGGGATGACCAGGTGGAAGGCTGGGTCCCCCTCCTTCCCCTGATCCACCCACGTAGGAGGGGCAGTCGATCGTTTTTCCAGTTGGGGCGATCGCGATCCAGGACCGTCTCGGGGCCCGAAATGTGGATCAAACCCGGAATTCCTACACAAAAACAGCCACCGTTATCGTCCCCTGAAGCGTGCGGAAGCCGCCATAGGTATTTCCGAGGTGATCAGCTGGAAGGCCGTGCCCTCTGCCTAGGAGGGGCAGCGGATCGTTTTTCCAGTTGGGGTGATCGCGATCCGGGACCGTCTTGGGGCTTGAAAGATGGATCGAACTCGGAATTCATGGGCAAATTTCAAGGTATTCGGAGTTTGCACATTCGAGTTAAGGACAAAAGAAGATGGATCGGCATTGACGGATCGGTTGTGTTTTATTTGGGGTCCAACCCGAGAAAATTGGCCATTTTCTTGAAGTCAGCACATGGTTCGCTTGGAGTCATAGAATTTGAAGTGTTTGGTTGGTGACAAATGTTATTTGAAGCTATTTGCCTGTTTGCTTGGAGAAAATCTTGGTTTTACTTGAGTCTAATTTTGGACCAGAATTTCCTAGGTTTACTTCGGGTCTAATGGGTGATTACCCGAGTTTGACTTTGAGTCAACCCCGAAGTGAGTTGTTCGACGACCATTTGACGATTTTTGATGATTTTAGACACGACCACTCATGATTCGACAATAGGAGCTCCATGATGGGATCGGAAGTTGGTTATTTAGAAGAGGTCATAATATACCATGGCAGCTTGGCATTGTAACTGATCTCGGTTTGTGTCATATCATCTTGGTCTTCCTGCCTCTAAGAATACCATTTTAGTTGTAGTTCCTCGTCCAGTGCTTGGCACGATGCTAGGACACGGGTTTTAGAGCTTTTTCTAGCGTTTTGAACATTGGTGTTTTCATCCAATTTGTCTTCCTCGAATTGTTTGTCATTTTCAGAGCCAGAGAGAGCCATCCTTATATCCTTCCATAGGGTTTTCACCCCTAAGTTCGTGTTTATAGACGGTGTTCTTGTAGTAAGTGGAATGTTATTGTTTTCTTCCATCATGATTTTTAGAGCTCCACCCATTGCTTCCTTTCCGGGACGACCGGGTGGAAGGCCGAGCCCCTCTCAATCTCCTGACCCACCAACCCAAGAGAGGCAGTCGATTGTTTTTCTAGTTGGGGCAATTGCGATCCGGGACTGTCTCGGTGCCCGAAAGGTGGATTGAACGCGAAATTCTTGCGCAAAAACAGCCACCGTTATCGTCCTCGGAAGCGTGCGGAAGCCTCCATAGGTCTTTCCTAGACGACCGGGTGAAGGCCGGGCCCCCCTCCTCCCCCTGACCCACCCAGGGTGGATAACTAGAAATAATGGAAAGACGGTTTTTCCTTATGCATGCTCAAAACTGACAAGGACACTAGATATGAGAAGTGTTAACCTTGGTCGGTAGCTATATATTTTATTATACTTTACAATTTCGTTGTGAGCTTATATTAGTAGTGATTTGATATGCATTTGTTTATTTGTAGGATACCAAAACAAACGATTCATACTTTGGTGGACTTGGATATTTGGTTTAGTGAAAATTCAGGTCCATTAAGGTGTAGGTTGTTACAAATGTCTCGAACTACGGGCACAGATGAGAGCTCATCTTGTGATAGGCTAAAAGAATATAAATAAATTAACTCGACTGAGTTTTGGGGTGTAAAATGCACATCAATATCTCACCCCTTACAACTCCTTAACCAAACGATCCTCTTGTCACAATCTAAGATAGCCACATAGTAAGATAACCAATCTATCCCTAAGATAAGTCCATACCCCTCAAAACCATGAACATACACATTATATGTAGAAGTAATGTTACATATATCCACAACTAGGTCTTTAAAAACCAAAGAAAGGTATATTGACCTCCAATAGGATAAGATACGACTATTGGGCCAGTGACAACTTGGGTTTTTTGGCTCAAGGACACTACAAGAAAAACCATTTATAGTTGCAAAAATTGGTGGCGTTTCTTTTTAAATGCAACCAAAAAGTATTTCCCTAAAAAATATAAATGCGGCTAAAAAGATTTCACGTTCCCGCTTTGCACCCGCGTAAAGTAAAAAATATTTCACGAAATTTTTTTATTTACTTTTTCACTTCCCGCTTTCCTTTTTCATCGATCACTTTGCATCTGAATTTACTTCATTCTCCCCTCAAACTATCCCTAAATTGCTAAGCCCCAAAAATCCCCAAACCTAAAAGCAAAATCATTTCCTTTCCTCTTCGACCAGGAAATGACTACTCTCGTCCCTCCGTTCACCCCATTCGTCCTGCGATCGATTAGGCTTTACGACTAAGGAAGAGGCGAAGACCAATAGCGCCAGGCCGCCAGCATAGCATAAGACGCGGCTAGTGACTCCAGACTTTGACCGACGATGGCGACTCGATTACGACGACGAATTGGTGACTCCAATTTGACAGCGACTCCAATCTGGCGGCAGTGGCGACTCTATCCATCAATGCACAGACATCTTCGGTGACTTGGTTGTTGACTTCTTGAAAAGGTACTCAATTTTGATTTGGAAATTCTGAGTGGATTACGATTTGATCTTTCCGGATTTAGAGTGGGATGTGATATACGTTTTGAGACGTATTGTTCAGATATTTGATTTATATTTCCTTATTGTAGTGATTGTTTTGACCTAATTAATTTGTTATATCCTGAATTTGGTTAAGTTTTATACTGTTTTGCATGTAAGTTTAGGCGAGTTTGACTTAATTATCTTTAAAAACTTTGTTTTTCCTGACATATGTTGGACTCATTTCATAATTCTGATATATGAAGATGATAGGTTGAAATTTAATTTTAAATTTCTCACTGTATAAAGTTTGTATGCTGAAGAGAGAATTTTTGAGGTTTTCAGCATAGTGTCTATAGAATGGAGAATGCTATAGTGATGATTGAAATGAACATAACAGAAATTTCAAGAACTTATGAAGGAGGTGAGGAAATTAAGGGCATTTCTATTTTTGAGCAAGTTAAAACTCTTAACTGATAAAACAGTCATGATCTGTTTATATCTAACAATCATTTAGATTATGGATTCCCCTTAATTTGCTCGGTTCCTTCTTGGATTCTCAATTTTCTATCCATTCATTTCAGTCTAGACTGGGATCAATTACAACATCGTCTGCCCTGAAACCAACTGCGTTCATCACCAAGCGTCCAGAGCGCTAGGAGATTTGACTGGGATCAATAAGCACTTCAACAGGAAGCATGAAGAGAAGAAATGGAGATGTGACCTTTGCTCCAAGTTGTTCGCTATCCACTCTGATTGGAAACCTCATGTTAAGACTTGTGGTACAAGGGAGTATAGATGTGATTGTGGAATTCTCTTTGCTAGGTAACTTCTCTCTCATCTTATTTCTTATTTCATCAGTTGAAGGTTTTATTATTAAGAAGAAATTGAGTAATTAGTTCATAATTTGCTTGAAACGTACAATAGTTTTCCGATACATGATTACTGTGTTAAGTCATCATTACTATATCCCATCAATTAACATTAGTATGTGATTAAATGAGTTGCCCTAATATTTTTGGTGATTATAAAGTTTGGAAAGTAATAGGTAACCACATTGACAGAGGCATAATGCCATACAATTATATAATTAAGCATGTTTTATCTTGGTTTTAATTTAAGAAAAAAAATAAACTGTAATCTCAATTAGTTTGAATTTGTGTATATATTAGATATAAACTACTTCTGTTAACTATAAATATAAAGACTAAATGCTGAAATTTTGATCCAACTAGTGCATTTTTTTGTTTTTTCTAAAATAAGATCACGGTCCAAACAGAATATGTTATTAGCTTCTCTTAGCTTTTCAAACAACTGCTTGAGACAAGTCTTCCCCTTATTCCATTCCTTAAGAGCTATTTAAACCATTTTCAATTTTTGTAGGAATTTATATAAGGGATTTCGCTCAACTACGGACTGCCATGTACTGTTGATGATGTCGCTGTATCCATTCATCTGGGTATGCATTATTAAATCTACTAAAAGGTGCGTTTTTGTTATTTATGTTTTCTTCTTTGAGTTGAATCACCATAGGTGAATGATCGGTTGTGGGGTGATTTAAAATGTGAGCACAAGAATTTGAGAATTTACTTTGAAACTCAATGTTGCTAAAAGATCCATCAATTTTGCTATGAGTAGCATAGTTCTTTCCACCACTCTGAGCAAAATTATTTTCCAAATATTGCATCTTTTGTAGGCCCACTGACAACATGGTATCATAAAATTCATCGTCTGCATTACATATATTATTGCTTGGGCTAACTCTGTCATGATCATTAAAACACATGTAAAATCTCCAACTATCAACCATGGAATTTTAATGTTTTTTGCTGCGCCACAAAAAAACCCCCAAATTCTTTGCCTTTGTGTGTGCAGCCCAATACAACAAAAATCACCAGATTCAGCCCTCCCATATTTTGCAATAAGATAGCTATTATTCTATTATCATTATATAGTGAATGGCTGTGCCACACATTTGGATCCTACATGAGTAATATTCTACTTTTATTGTCTTCCATCATGTTCAAATTGTATGCCCAATCTACCTTGAAACTTTTGACAAAAGTACGTACAACTTCACTGTTAAGTTTATGCTCTAGCAGACCCACAAAGGAAGGCTGTAGTATATTAACACACATGTTCGATTGCATTGTATTTTCCCGTAGTGATGTTTGTATTGTGATTTTTGTCTTAAGAAGCATCAAGTGGAAAAATTGGTGATATAGAATGGTGGTGCATGTGAACATTGAGTGCTTCTCTGTATAAGATTAGAACCCTTTGCTTATCTACTCTTTTAAAACATATTGGTAAATTTCAGTATAGTATGAACCAGATTTTAAATGCGGTGGAAGTCTTTTTATTGGTTAGTGAAACTAGGAGGCAGTTGACTGATGGTAGCATTCCTCCTCAATTACCATTATTTTCATGTTGTATTGGTCAGTTCTGGAAATTGGAAAGAGTGATATAAAGTGTTGTTATGGATTCAATCACTATCGTGTCCATGTCCATAAAAGGAAATCCAACATGGGTTGTTTAAGAATAAGCAAAATGGAAAAACCTTGGCTATAAGCAGAATAAAGAACTATATTCTTGGTCATTTTCGAATTTATTTAAGCATTAACTTCATGGCGTAGGTTTCAAATTTTTTGATGCCAAATGTGGTTTCAAATCTAATGATGATTCATTATGAGTGCCATCACATGAAAAAGAAAGTACCAGCATGTATATATTTTCTCTACTCTTGCTATACACTTACTTAAGTTCGATGTTCTTTTCTTTGACATCAGTGGGAAAACAATTTCAATTTGTTATATACATGTTTGATTTCCATTATTAGCATGTTGGTATATCGTGTGTTTGTAGTTTTGATTAGGAAAATTGCTTTTTTTTGATAACATGATAAAAAATTTGATGCAGCCGAGGCCATTCTCTTAGGATTCCAGCATTACCTTGTTATGCTTGGAACGACAGTGATCATCCTTACTGCACTTGTACCTCAAATGGGTGGAGGCAATGTATGTCTTTAACCCTCAATAGTTGAGATCATATAGCATATTATGTGCATGTTTCGTATTGACCCGGGCATTATTAAGGAAGAAAATATTGGCTGCATGTTTAAGCTCTTTTGGTACTTTCTTCTCAGCGATTCTACATTGTTGAAGTAGGCTAAATCTCTACTTAATTTTAGATTAATCGAATTAACATCGCATCATGTTTTTTCATGTATTTAGTGAAAGCATTGAATGAAATCAAGGCATCTCTTGGATGGAGAGTTGTATATGCATGGGTTGGAGACGATCCATGTGGAGATGGTGACCTACCACCGTGGTCTGGTGTTACATGTTCCCAACAAGGAGATTGCAGAGTTGTAACTGAACTGTAAGAAATCAGTGTTCATTTTAAAGATTTTTTCTGCATTTGCTTAACCTGCCATTAATGGAATAATTAGTTCATTTCTTTAACATATATTGTAGTATGTATCTGTTGTTTATATGGACGACCAAAGGCTCAACCTTCTTTGATAAGAATTTATAGTAATTTGCTGATAAATCTTGTATATCTCAAGTTAGGAAAAGTTTTATATGAAAATATATTATATCATATTGGTTATTTGGACTTCTTCCTTATACCTCACTGAAGCAGTACGTAGTCAGTCTTGTTTTCCCAATAAAGCTACTCAATAATAAGTTTGCATGGAACTTGTGCCAGTGGCTTGGTATTATAGTATAATAAAGCAACAGTTTTTGTAATGTAATTGTAATATATGCCCAACAGATGCTGATATCATTTATATACCGTGATGATCACATGCAGAGAGGTTTATGTTGAATCTTTAATTGGTCTATTTCCTACCGCTGTCACTAATTTGCTGGATTTGATAAGACTGTAAGTATTCTGACCATGATAAGCTAAAACACCGTGACAAAAACAATTATAATCTTATATACCGTACCATTATATTTCATGGTAGATCAATGGTCATAGACCATTGCAAAAGCTCGTCTAATTTGAAGTGTTAATTATTCATAGACACTTGTTGTATTCTAATATTATCTTTATCTATTACTCCATTATTTTGAAATCTCAGAGACCTTCATAATAACAAGCTGACTGGGCCAATTTCTCCTCAAATTTGAAGGTTAAAGCACCTAAGATCGTTGTATGTTCCATCACTTATATAGTAATATTTTGAATTACTCTTTGCAGAATTCTTTATTCATCTCTTTAAAAGGAGTTATCAACAGTAACTTTGAAGTAGTTTTAAGCGAATAATAAAAAGTAAAGTGTACGGATAATTAGTTGAAATTGTGGCAAAACTTAGTTGTAAAATTTGAAATAAGTCATAAACAAGTAATTGTTGTTTACAACTTATCAACTTATTTACTACTTTTAAATCAAAAAATTAAGTTACTGCCAAACACTTATTTCATAAAAAAAAGACAAAACAGTTGGTGCCAAACACTTCAAATTAACCAAAAAAATAATATATATACTTATTAGCTACTTTTGGTACTTATAACTAAGCCATTGCTACGCACTCTCTTACTTGTTACTTTCATTTGCAGAAATTGTTACTTCAAATTCTATTGAATA
Source organism: Allium fistulosum (assembly GCA_030737815.1). Classification (NCBI taxonomy): domain Eukaryota; kingdom Viridiplantae; phylum Streptophyta; class Magnoliopsida; order Asparagales; family Amaryllidaceae; genus Allium; species Allium fistulosum. The sequence continues at coordinate 162,530,577 of CM060905.1, forward strand.
AAACAGAGGTAACCCTATAAATCAAATTCACAGTTGTGTATGTGTGTTGTGTGTGTGTACACACGTCTGTATGTAAGTAAGTATATGTATATATATGTTCATGTGTGTGACATTCTATCAAAGGAGGGTTCGTAAGTGTGCAAAATTGATTCCTACTATTTAAACTCAAGAAAGGACTTTATTTAAATTTTTTATAACTTTGATAATTTGTATGACATCATTTATAGTAGGATATACTTGTATAATGTTGTAGATGTTTGATCTCATATTTGAAGTCCTACGAGCTAACGTAATTGTTTGACTATCTGTTGTGCTTTCACTTGTGTAGGCATCGGACTTTTGAAGAGAGCAAATTTGAACTTGATGATGCTAGCTTTCACTTGTGTATGCAACAAAGAATTATGGGTAATCAAACGTTTTGTTAGCACTAGTTAGATATAACATTTATTACTATCCGATGTGTAAATTTGTATACAAATGGTTATTGCATGTGAGTTAGGTCATTTTGTCGAAAAACTATTGTATTGGAATGGTTATGGATATTTTATTTGATTATATGGTTAATGGGTTTTTTAACTTATTTGAATATGATGATTATGTGAGTGATTGTTGATTGATATAATAGAACCAAAATAGACCATTAACAGGAAATAATAGCATGAAAAAATGGTGTAAAATAATAAACAACTTTTAGTAGCGTTTCAAAAACGCTACCGAAATATATATAGTGGCGTTGAGTAAATGCAACCGTAAAATAGAGGTAAAGTTGGAAATTCTATTAGTAGCGCCAAAAAATCTTTTGGTGGCGTTTTAAAACGCTACAAAAAGATTTATGGTGGCGTTTGAAAAACGCTGCCAAGAATGCATTTATAGCGGCGTTAAAATAAATGCAACAAAAAATCATGGATTTTTAGTTGCATGTTTTCTCGTGGCGTTTATCAAAACGCCACCAAAAGTTTTTCTAGCGTTTTTTGAGCGCCACAAAAAATAAAATTTCTTATAGTGGGATTTGACTACATTTCTAGCTATGAATGAACGTGATGTTCCCAGGTCAAATAAGGTTCAAATACCTTCCAATGTAGCTTGTCCTAGACCTCTAAGAGGAGATCAACTTGAGATACGTACAATGTCAATAGCATAAGATTGTCCACCTTGTCCCTCCTTTGCTAGCTTTGGACACCAATTCTTGAATTTTCCCTCCTCAAGGCAGTGATAGAATCTCCCCTTGAACTCTTCCTTAATCAAACTCACCTTCCAGTCCTTAGCAGCATGTCCCTTCTTCTGACATAAATGGCATATCACACCTCCTTTCTTGATATTCCCTTTGGCCTTCTTATCAGCCCAAGATCCTCCTTTCTTAGTTTCACTTTGACTTCATGCGTGTCTTACCATCTCTTTTTCCTCAATACTAGTTTTATGAAGCAAGGCTTAGTTTTTGATCCAATAAATTCCCATCAAACCTTATACTCGTTCTAAAGCTAGCTGTTGTTTGGTAAAATTAATAAAATGAACAATATGCAGAGCTATATCTATGCTTTTAGAACCTCACAGCGGAAGGAATAAAATATAATAACAGAAAAAAGTACCTACTTCATAAAAAATCAAATCTCAGAAATACAACATATCATCCCAAAAATACAATATCTCAAATAACATCAATATGTCTGAAACTGGGTACATCATAAAATATTTAAAACATAGATAAAAAGTAAAACTGCCATAAACCTTCACCGCCGCCTCCATCTTCTCCATCAGCATCGTCTCCCCTAATTTGTGTGTTTTAACAAGGAGAGGGTCAGAACAGTTATGTCTGGTAAATGAAAATCTCAAGCCTTAACATGATAGTATTTGGGCAGTATCATTTAGAAAAATAATATGTCTTACCCATCATATATTATATCCTACCAATAATACTTCCAACTGTAAGCCCAAAGGCTATTCCATTCAAATTCATAATGTACTTCAAAGGTAGGCCAAATGAACTTTCCAATCTAATGCAACTATCATCTGATGATGTAAGAGAAAGTGCTCGAGCCACTTAATACCTCTTTAATGAGAATTAGGTAGATTCTGACCATTTAATGCCTATACCCTACACATATCCTCGTCATTTAATACATGAACTCAAGGCAGACCCCACTCTGGTACTCTCTAACTGAATTGTAAGAAACTCACCAGGCCATTTAATACTTCTTTAGAGAAAGAGGAAGACACTGCAATAGACACTTAATACCACAACCCTAAAGAGGACCCCTCCCAAGATTACCCACCACCCCACCTAAAAGATAATCCCGACCATTTAATACTACTTAATTAAAAAGGAGGTAGACCCTACAACAGCCACTTAATACCCCTAACCCAGAAATAGGCTCTACATCTTATGACATGTAACATAAACTGTGACGTCTTACATTAGTCCTACTATTCCTAGGTATTGTTAACCAAATTAGCTGGACAAAATTACTGTTAACGCAAAAAAAAAAGATCAATACCCTAGTTTGAGTTTGAAAGCACCAGCCCTGTTCTGACAGGGCAATATCACAGATCACAAATATAGAAAAAGAATAGTAAAAGAAAGAAGATAGAGAATTTTTATAGTGGTTAGGCTGTTAATGAAGCCTACGTCCACTTTGTAGTTTTATTATGACAGATTGCTATTACAAGTAGTGTTTGATTACAATGCTTTTGATTATCCTTAACTAGATTGGATCTCCAGAGTTGGAATCCATTGGAGAATCACAGTGAATCCCTTTGGAGATTATTGTGAGGGAAGCAGAGAGTGAAGAATATTTCCAGCAGAGCTTCCGCAGTCAGTCCGAAGAAGATCCCGTTTATGTTGCAGGTAAGGCGGTATTTATAGAGATCGGAGGACTTCTGGGCCAGGTAACTTCATCAACTTCTCATAGATGGATGCATAGCGACCGAGGAGGGTTTAGCTCGCGTTCCGAGCCAAAATCATGGGTCGCTAGTGACCCATGGACTTGGCTCGTATGCGAGCTAATGACTTTGCTCCTTTGCCATTACCTTGCTTAGTTAGCTCACTGATGATTCATGGAGGAGCATGGGTCGCCAGTGATTTATGGTGTATGGGTTGCTAGCGACCCATACACTTAGCATATTTTTTAACATTCTTCTTCCTTCCTTCTCTTCTTCCATGCAGTAGAGCGACCCTTCATTTTGCATGGATTGCAAGCGATCCATAGGGTATGGGTCGTTGGCAATCCAAGCACTTAGGATATTTCTTGGAGTTTGGGATGTTTTCATGGTCTTGTGTCGTCGTTGTTTGCGTAGTCTCTTCGCACGTTGTTCCGTTCTGATGAAAATCTGCTAGCTGGTTATGCTTAGCCGCTGATTGGACTGGACAATCGCCGGTCTCTTAGTTTAGTCATACTCGGTCATTGCTTTAGCCCTTTTTGGTTGAAATCTAAGCCGTTCTAACTCCATCAAGTCATTTCATATTCTCCTGGATCCTGATGGGTTAAAAATCCGGATAGCACTTACCCTACATAATTGGGATTAACCTCGTGCCTACTATAGGTGCTTACTATAGGTAATGTCCTACATCATTCCTAAAGTTACATTGTTGTTAGCCATATTAGCTGGATAGGCTTCTATGAGCTTTTGACTGACCTCGCATCCCTATAACTTAGCCATATTTTTGCTCTCCTAACATACTACCATGTATATACTATATATATATACCTCACACATTTACAACTTAAGGCCATACAAAGAAAATTCCTTATTCAGCCTTCAATTATGGATTAATTTCCATAATTATCCTTAACTTCCTTCTTATATGGTTAAATGCTATTTACTAACCTATTTATTCTATACTACATGTGACAATACTTAATATATAAATTTATATAAAATGTTTATTATTTTTAAAACTATGTCTTGTCACATCACTTGATAATCCAAATTAACATAAGATAATTTATTTCTAAGTGTATTATTATCTAGCTAATTAACTCTTATATATATGTACATATAGTGCATAAAGACGAACAACGTTCATGACAACTTTCCGGTGTCGAAAGGTCGAAATTTCAGAAAACTTTCTTCGGTCACATTTTCTGTTTTTCTAAGAACTATTTAATTTGGTAAACAAATTTTGAAAATGATTTTACCGTCATTACTAATTTATTATTAAAATGAGTTTATTTTCATTATAAAATCTATATATTGAATATTTAAAATTAATTAAATATTCACTAATCAAAGCAGTGAAATTCTGGGTCGTTACATTATGCCTTTTCCAATAACTAAGGGAGACAAATAACGGTTACAACCCTAAAGAAAATTTTGCTGGAAGCTGCCATTCATCGTTAATTGGTGTAAATGGTGTTAAGATCCTAACACTCCTTACTAAAGATGGACAATCCTAACATGTCATTCCACTATCACCCATCTTCTTTAATTTTCCTTCTTGGTTTCAAAATAAATATGGTCCATCTATTACTTCAGTTAATATACCGGTAATAGTTAATCATTATTGTCAAAATTGGACCATCTCTAATCAGTCCCCATCTAAATCTCTTTGATCTGTTACGAATTTTAAAATCCGTCTATTACTCCAATTCAATTCCTCCATAAATGTCATATTAAATTTCGCTAATCAATACCCATTTAATTCCTCTTTACTCAAATTTATTGCTCGTTAAATTTACGATTGTATACATATTAGTTAGTAATTAACGGATTATGATTTATGGACATTAATTAGAAATTTAACGGGTGATAAATTTGTAATAGCCGTCCATAAATCATAATCCATTAATTACTAACTAATACGTATATAGTCGTAACTCACGCTATCTATATACATTTTTATTTTTAGTCATTAAGCGTGGTTATACATGTATACTAATCTCTAAACTGGAACACTTATTTCCATATTTTTAATTTATCAAAGCTATCATTCTAAAAAGGATTACCGTTATAATTTCACACAAATTAACCACGAATGAAAATTTTACTTTGTTTTAAATTACAGAGAATTACTTCTTTTTTTTATTGAAATAAATAGTGTAAACTAGGAAAAAAGATATCTATATCTTACAAATCTCTTTCCCTTTTTGGTACATCATTTGTTAGTTCAAATAACGCGCTTTTATACATATTTTGGAATATGAAAATTTATGAAAATTACATGGTAACCGCTCCAAATAAATTAAAACATAGAAATTTACATTCCAAGTCATATAGGGCAACCTAATTTAAAACCCAATTATAGATCTGGAATATCTTTACAACTTTACTAACTTTTACAAATAAAGATTTGGACTGATCTCGAATTTTTGAATCAGGTTGTACATACTATTCCTATTTTATTCATATTCTAAAACTTTTACCATGCCTTACATAAGTAGTGATCCCTAACTACTCCATAAAAATTTGGTTTTCACCATTCTTTATAACATACAAAATAATTTTCAATAAACTATCACCATACAAATAAACTTATTATATTAAATTCAAAATCAACATTTATTGCCCCATATCATGGCATATACTTATGAAAAGTTCATTGACTACTATTTTAGGGATATATTATTATTATTTTTCCAAATTTAACTTCTTAAAAAAATCCATTACAAAGTTTATAACTTTAATAACAAATTTTCCTGTATTAGCCATTTATTATTTCAAAGATACTTCACATGCACGACAAATTTCTAATTTCACATTGGTATATTATTCTAAAGACATACATCAACATCTATTGTTTTATTACTCGGAATGTACTGTCACTTAACCAAATACATTTTATAACTCTGTTTTAGAACTCCTATAATCTTTCGCAATCCTTTTCTTGTCAATCCCAATTTATCAATAATATTCTTATTCAAACAAGTTCTAAATACAAATAGAAATTTATATATATATATATATATATGTATGTATGTATGTATGTATGTATATATAATTCTCATCTTCGTATAAATGCTTTTCCTTCTATACAACATTATCCCAGCTCATTTATTATTTATTATTTAATTCCATTCAATTGTCTAAAACACCTTCTATAACTTTAAATGATGGAAATAATGGAGTAGACAAAGATAACTTCTATATTATTAATTTTTTATCATATTCCAATTACTTCTTCCCTATGTTATTTATTACGGGATTAAAATTCCTAATGCTATTACTATCTAAATTTCAGTTGTTGTTCTTTGCATTTCCTTATGTGTGAATGTTCCTCCTACCTACCTTATTGGACATCATTACCCCTCCTATTTTTTATTTTCCTATTTCAATCAAGTGTCACTTCCATTAATACACCCTTTAAAAAGAATTTTAAAGAAAAGAACTTCCAAATTTATAAGGTAGGAAAATCATTGAGTCCAGCACACGCCCTATTTTACATTCATTTCAAAAAAACGAAGAATCCAAAAAATTGGAAACTTCTTAACTCAACAAATTTATAATTGAGAATTTCAAAAATGAAAAATCCTTTTTACCAAAAAAAATTTGACTTTTGCAAGTTTTCAAATTATGAATTTCCCAAACTCCTTGTTGTTTTTTTCAAAACAACAATTTACTCATTCAAACATTTCAAGGAATTTTTCAAAATATTTTATCAAATTCTTTCACATAGGGTTGGGTTTAGAAATTGACTTTAATTGTTCTTATTTTGAACTTTCCTACTCAACCTTTAAAAATATGGTTATCTTCTTGTAATGATTAATGTATGCCATCTTATGGAAACTTATTCCATTCATTCTTTACATCTTACTTTTGGATGTTTACAAATATATTGCCTTATAGTATTTAATTACTACCTAACATGCTTATTTGTTATCTCTATAAATGCCACATTGTCCATAATAAATGATTATTATCCTAACCGGACATTTCCTAAAGACATTTATTTATTCATATAATTTTTACCCTTTATTCCTTCCTATCTCTCCATAATTACCATATTAACATTTTTAATCGGTCCATTTATATCCTTATTAAATTCTCGTAACTTTCTATTTATTCCACATTTATTGCTTTGGAGTTACAATCTTTTCCATCCATAATTTCTGTCCCTATTTCTATTCCGCTTATAGAGTCCATGATTATAAGGAAGCCTAGGTCCAACAAAGAAGTCAAGTACCATTCAGCTTCTATATGTCGTGGCCATGCTCTTCTTAGCCCACTCCATATGATACGACCTCCGCCCTGTGGGTAATCGGAGTAGGAGTATAAATTTAACCCTATTTATTTTTCCAGCTCATAGTCGCCTCGTCCATCCTCTCAGAATATGGTCGCAACTACTTTTATAGTCGAAATTTATAAAGTTAAGCATATAATCAAAATAAGTGTGTATAATAATAGGGTTTTTGAAAAACACTTTCAAAAATAACAAGTACGCCTCTCATACATATAACTATCCCTGTTAATCGGGTAACCTAAGCTCTGACACCAAATGTAACAATTTGTCCTTAAATGGACTTAAATTCAGATCCAGAAAACGCCCATCAAACTTAGACACGTCTCAAAGCTGGTTATTGCTTGCTAAAAGAACAATATAGAGCTATTTATTTACACATTCAGAATCCCTCAATGGAAGGATAAAATATAATAATAACAATAGTAACCATTTTATCATTCAAAATATCATTTAAAATCATAACAAAATATCCATAATCACTATTACATATCTGAGGTTTATTTCAAAATTACAAAATTATTTTTATTTCATGGGTACATCGAAAATTACAAAAAAATAAGTAAATAAATAGACTACTACCATAAGTCTCATCAGCATCTCCTGTCCTTCTTTACCTGTATTGTAATAAGAAGTGAGTCAGCACAACATATGTCTGGTGAATAAAAATCTTGAGTCCTACTATATTAGTACTTAGGCGGTAAAATTTAAATAGGAATATGTCTTATGTATTCTATCTATATCATAAGTGTTTTCAATTATAAGCCCGACGACTTTTCTAAAGAATAAAAGACTTTCCAAATATAAGCTCATAGCCAACTTGCTATCAACCCAATAACCCATATCTACCGTCCAAAATGTCCTATCAATATAAGAGGTGGTACTCAAGTTATCTAATACTTTTAATGGAATTAGGCAGACTCTGACCATTTAATACCTTATTTAAGGCAGGTCTACGTCATTTACTACCTATCCCAAGGCGGACTCCTCGCCAGTAACTATCTAACTGATATTGCATGGAATCTCTTCAGCCACTTAATACTTTCAATTGAAACGGGCCCTTTCTCGAGATATTCTCTATCGTGCCTAACCCATAACCTCGATCATTTACTACTTTCTACATGGAGAAGATGAGGGCCCTCAACCGCTTAATACCTTCAATCTCTAAAGAGGTCCTTCTTATTATAACTCGTATCCCATGGTGATATCTCACGCTAGTCTGGCTATTCGTAGGTACCGGTAGCCAGATTAGCTAGACAAATTTACTCTATTGAATTTGAGACTAACCTCACGTCATTGTAGTTACTTAGTATAGGCGATGTCTTACATTAGCCCCAAAGTCACACTACTGGTAGTCGGATTAGCTGAACAAACTTCCATGTGCTTTTGGCTGACCTCGCATCCCTATAACTTAGTCATAATCTATATCACACTCTACATATATTATCATACATCTCACCATTTACATAATCAAGGCCTTTTAAGAATTCATTCTTATTTTGGCTTTAACATTAATTACTTTCTTATGTGGGATTTAATTAAATTAATAACCTATTTAAGTATGCAATTATACGTTATAATTTTATGTTAATTACGCTAATATATATAATATATAGATACACGCCTAGCAATCTCTAAGCATGTGAAATTTACATCCTAAACTAGAGTTTAAATATCAACTCTTTCAACAATCATACAAGTCTCATTCTATATTATCAACAATGCCAAAATTCCAATATTCTTACCTAAAAATTCCAATCAACAAACCTGTATACCATTAAAATTTAAACTTAAATTATTACATCAAAATAATGGAATATATTGATAATAAAAATTTACAATTTCAACTTTATGCTCTATTCAGCTCCTTTTCACGTAAAAATAAACAAGAGAATTTCTATTTAATTTATGGAAATAAACGATGCAAACTACTAATAAAATTCGTACCTTACACACTATTTCCAAATAAAACCATTTAATAAAATTCAATAGGAAGTGGAATAGAAGGTAAGATTATCAAAACTGCAGATCTACACGATTCCCATTATTTTGACATAAACAATTGAGATTTTTACTTAGAATTGACATTTCGCATTGGAGGAGTTTTGGAGGTTTATAATATGATGTTTTCGCAAACCAAAACTGCCCAAGGCATATTCAAACTCAAACTAGACTAATCAATTACTAAAATAGAAAAGCTAAGATTTTCACTCATATTATATCTTTAGCTTTGCCTCCTCTGGATTTGACACGCCTTTAACAATCTCTACCAGAGTTATTCTTTTTTATATTTACAGCAAGGAGTTTGTATATATACTCTACATTCAAAAATTGGAGAAAAATAGTTTGGGAAAATAAATAGAAAACAAAATAGATATATAGGATTTCTTACCTGAAACCCTAATGAAGTTTTTTGAGTTGATAAAGAGACGAACTGACAGAACTTTGCTAGAGTTCTAAAATATTTTGTGAATAAAAGTGAGGGAGCTAGGCTCATATTTATAGTGTTAAAATGCACCAAAACCATCGGATTTAAGACGGTTTAATATTATATAATCTGGTACGTTTATTGTGCAAAAACCCTAGCCGCCATCGTTCAAAACCAGTCGACAACTAGCGGTCGACCGGCCCAAGGAGAGTGGTCGACCAGTACGTGCTATTTTGGGAAGATTTTGTGCGGCAAATTTTTTTAATTTATTTTATTCTTTAATTGTAATTTATCGTTAACGTTAATTTTTAATGTTTACTTAACCCCAAGTCTAATTACTGTTAACTTTCAAATTTCAAATCTAAAAATTATTTAATTATTTAAATTTGATTTCTATTTAAATTATTTTGAATCTGAAAACTTCAAACGTCTATAACTTTTCTGTTTGAGCTCCATTTTCAATATATTATATATGGAAATTGATCAGAATTTCATCACGAAGGCAACGGCATACCTACCGAGGTCAAATATTTACTTTTGCAAAATTTCCATTTTTAGCTCTATTTTATAAAATTAATTTGTTCAATTTATTTATTTGTGGTTGGTTTTACGGGATGTTATAAATCTGGTATACTCTAATCGTCCTATAATTGCAAATCCACTGTTGAATCAAAATCCTAGGACGGCTCTTGAGTTTCCAACGATCCCTTATTTTCCATTAGACATTTAGCCCAGATGTAACTGGATCTCAAAAAATGAGCTTTACCACTTTATTCACGTCATTGTGCCATATTAAATGACATCAGTTTTTGATTAATTTGTACATGGATTCATTTTTGTAATTAGTGGAGTTAGTCTCCATTATACTAAAAGAGATTTAGACTTGAAAATAGTTTAGAAAATGAAGGATAGCATGACAGTTAGCTATGATTTACACATTGATCCATATTTATAGGGGAAAAGGAACGTGTTAAGTTAAAGCGGTTATAAAGGTCCAGAAAACTCATTTTCGTACATCAATGAAAGTATATCATGTCATATATTAGAATATATGTTTTCAATATTTCTAAATGCAATGGGAGCATCAAAATCATCAAAAAGACATCCCTAATCAAAATTACCTTTTATCGTATATTAAATTTAAAAACCTATTTAAAATTAATTAATAATTAATATGTCAAATTTGTAGGTCGTTACAGCTTTGGATATTAGAACTAAAATAAGGCATGTAGCAATGATATGAGTCGTGAGAACAAGAGTTAGTTATGAAGAGAATATCGATCAAAGGTTTAGCTTTTACAAATTTTATAGTGTGAGCTTTTTATTTATTTTTATTACTCGAAGAGGTATGTCATCCAAAGCCCCTAATAGTAATATCATATACAAATTAATCAAAATCGAAAACTAGTATATAAATCATAAGTGTAAATCCAAAATCATAATGAATTGCAACGAGGATGACTCGAGCTTCTTGCATTAGTTAAAATGCAAAGTACCACGAAGCAAACAAGCATATAATATTTTGAATATTATGTATGTTTATATCACTACGTGAAATATTTCATTCTATAAACATAATTGTTTTATTAAAAATCCTTATGTAACTTGCATTATAATAATCTGATGATCTAAACTAAACATGTTGGATGTCCGGTAAAGAAATGAAACTTAAAATAAAAAAATCAAAATTTCAAAAAATGTAATACCAAGAACATTCTTTAGTTTATAATATTTATTTTCATTTAACATGCTATTTTTATTATGTGATGTATGTATATGTAAGAATATTTTTGGGAAAATAAATAAACTTACAGGTGTTGACCGATTTGGATTGCATGAAACTTATATATTGAATCAAATTATTTTAGCATATATTATAAAGCTGCATTCTTTTGTTAAATGAGAGAAGAATTTGAAAGGAGCATTTACAAGGGGTGTGAAATGAGAATATTTAACAAAAGGAGAATGCAGTTCTTATGTTGCGCAAGGAACATTTGAAAGGGGTATTTCTAATTGTTTGTTATGAATAATATTTTTGTTATTGTCTTATTTTGTTTCAGTTATTCAAAAATATTATAATTAAATGAATTATAAAATGCTAGAAAAATTGCGATTAAAAGAAGATAATTTTCATAATACTAGAAATTGAAATAAAAACTCAAGAATACAATAGTACATGCAAAAAAAATTAAAACATCGGAATGCATTAAAATAAAAGTAGAAATCGGGTCGTGGTTAGGCAGGTGGACTGACCATCATAAACATCCGGTACTTGGTTGTATGTTGCGAACGTTCTATCACAAACCGCAACCAATTCCTACCATTGTCATCGTCCAAAGAAATGAATATTTCTCTATTCTCTTATATCCTATGTAATGACGTTGCTTCAAAAAGTTGATTTTCCTTAAACTTCTTCACATGAGCAACTACTGCCTTGAAGATCATAAATGAGCGAGTAGATTCTACACTGACTTCCATTGGATTTGGACTTGAAGTAGGGGTGGGGGCTATCTGTTTCAAAATGAGATTTCTTCAAAAAAATTGATATTATATCAGGAATCACATGTATCTTCTCTTCGGTCTCAGTTCGACGTCTTCGATATGACTTTTGGAAGTAGAATCTTCGTCGTGCTCTGTTCGCGTTGTGGGGGTGAAAATACCCTGGAATTATGCTAGTTATGTGTTGCAGTCTTCAATTGGAGTATAAAATCCATCTTTCCCCATGTTTGATTGAACGGCCTATTGGTAGTTTGTTCTTGAAGAGAATGTTGAGTCTCAACTTGTTCTTCCATGGCATCAAGTGTGAAAACACCCTTTTCAGTTACAATAGTACCCTGAAATATCTGTTGCAGTGGCTCCATATGGCCTATTTTTTCTCTTCTATACTTTAGAAATATAGTGCCAAACTCCTAAAAAACAAAAGGAAAGAGGAACAAAAATTACTACTAAAACTCGTAGATGGTAAACAAAATTACAGTACAATACTTACATTCACACGATCGGCCCATCATTGCTCGCTTCCGCTAACCATTCCCCACATTGCATCTCATCTGATATCTATTTTGTTATACAAATTTTGTCATACTAACCAATGTTTTTTGAGTTCTTAGCATTTGTAGTAAACTTCTTTTTTTCCAACTACATGGTAAACACCAATAGAGCAATGCAAAATTTTTGTGGCAGCTCTTTGGGACCAATTTTTATGACTTGCAGGAATTTTGCAGAGCAACTTCAGTCATTTTTACGTCATTCTATCTTAAAAAACAAAACAAACAAAAAAATCGAAAAGGCCTACGATAAGAAGGAAAACGAACAAAAACATGTGTGTAAAGATTGATCTTCAAATGGCTTACGACAAGATAAATACAAAGTTCATTTTACTGATCGTGACAAAAATGGGCTTTCCCCCTCAATTCACGTCCCTCATAGATTGGTGCATATCTACACCCACAATCTCCACCATTATCAATGGAACTCCTTAGTGGTTCATTAAGAGTAATCGAGACAAGGTGACCCTCTTCCCCTTTACCTATTCGCAATTGAAATGGAATGCTTATCCTTAAAATTGAAAGTGAACATTTGAAAGATAATTTAAGCCCATCATACAACATAGACCCAGTGTTAACCCACTTGGTCTATGATGATGATTTGCTTCTATTCTCCAAAGCAACTACTGAAAGTGCTTACACTTTCAAAAAGGTAATACTTGATATTGAAACACATGCAGGTCTAACTGTTAAGACCTCCAAAACAAGAATATATTTTGGGAAAGATGTTGCAGTTAAGGATCAGATTGCACAAATTATTAGAGTTCGAAGTAGAAGTTTACCCATTATTTAGGAATACCCCTATCAGCCAACAAACTCAAAACTACAGATTTTAAGGTATTTGTTAAAATATGTGGATCGGTTCTTCAGCAGCTCCAAGACGTTAACACATATTCAGGGTTAGACCAAGACTTTAGGAGTTGTTATAGGAATTAATTCAAATTGTATATGATAGTTTACTGTTGCCAATTATCTGTATATATATCTCAACGTTGAATCAAATTAATTAAGTTACTGATCACAGTCTTTTCCTGCTTCACATGGTATCAGAGCACCATTAAATAAAAAAAATTACGCTCTTGTCTACCTCAATCTCTTATCATGGCTAATGAAAACAACTTTGCTGTCATCAGAGCTGATCCTTATGTTATCCATCACTCTGATAGTCCCTCTACTATTCTTGTGACACCTCTCTTAACAGGTGATAATTATGGCTCTTGGAATCATGCCATTACAATGGCATTACGGGCCAAGAGCAAATTAAGTTTCGTCGACGGTTCCTTGCCGATCCCAACGGTGGAAACTGACATTGCCAATTGGCACCGCTGCAACGATCTTGTTGGCAGCTGGATACTCAATTCCGTATCTCCGGAAATCAAGCCAAGTATTCTCTATGCCGATAGCGCTGCCCAGATATGGATGGATCTCAAAGAGCGCTTCTCTCAGTCAAATGCGCCGAAGATATATCAGTTAAATCTCTCTATCTCCTCTCTCAAACAAGAAGGTATGAGTGTTTCATTGTACTTCACCCAACTAAAATCTTTGTGGGATGAACTGAGTAGTATTATTTCGATTGCTCCATGTACTTGCAGAAATGGAAAGTGTATTATTGAACAGCAAAACCAGGATCGAGCCATGGAGTTCCTTCAAGGACTTCATGATAGCTTCTCTGCTGTGCGAAGTCAGATTCTCCTGATGGAGCCATTTCCGTCCATTCAGCGAATCTACAATCTTGTCCGTCAAGAATAAAAGCAACAAGAGTTGAATGGTCGATCAACTCCCGCTGTTGAGTCCGCTACCTTCCAAGCTTCAAAGCCACCATACCGTGGGCTGTCAAAGAGGCAACGTACATTCTGTGACCACTACAATCGACTTGGGCATATTCGGAAGAAATGCTATCAACTCCATGGCTTCCCAGACAAACAAGGAAAGCGCACTGCTGAACATGGATCAGCCTCTCATGCTATGCCAAACAATCATCTGACAGCTCAACAGTACAACAAATTGCTTGCTCTCTTGGCCAAAGACGAAGTTGGTGAACTCTCGGCTAACTTAGCAGGTACAATTCTGTCTTGTATGTCTTCTTGTTGGATTATAGATTCAGGTGCATCAAATCATATATGCACATCATTATCATTTTTTTCTTTATATGTTCCATTGGAAAAACATATGTCTATTCAATTACCTGATGGTACTTTTGCATCAGTGACTCACATTGGGATTGTTAAACATTCAAAATCTCTTATCCTCAAAGATGTATTTTTTATCCCAACATTCAAATTCAATTTATTATATATCTCACAATTAACAAAACAACTTAATTGTGAAGTAATTTTATCTAAATCTCAATGTCGTTTTCAGGACCTGTTGACGAACAGAACGATTGGTCGAGGTAGAGTTCATCATGGCCTTTACTACTTGGAGGATGTTCCCCATTTGAATTCTGTTTTTTCATTTCAGCTTTCAAATAATTTTGATCTTTGGCACTTTCGCCTTGGTCACCCTAGTAGTTCCCGTTTTAAATTTCTTGTTAATAATTTTCCGGATATATCCGCGAATAATAAATTTATTTGTGATGTTTGCCCACAAGATAAGCAATCTCGTGGTTCGTTTCCGCAAAGTGTATCTCGCTCTTGTGTATGTTTTGAATTATTACATGTTGATGTTTGTGGACCATTTAATGTTCCATCTAAAAATGGTTCACGTTTATTTCTCACCATTGTTGATGATTACTCAAGATGCACTTGGGTCTATTTAATGAAATTTAAGTCTCAAACCTTTCATATGATAAAACATTTTTTAATCAGGTTAATAGACAATTCGGACTGCCAATCTCCACTATACAATCTGGAGATGGTGGCATCTTTATTCCACAACTTCAAGCTCTTTGATCCGATAATGGAACTGAGTTTCTTTCATTAGAGTTTCAAAATTGGTTTCATTCTCATGGTATAATCCATCAACGAAGTTGTGTAGCCACTCCTCAACAAAATGGGATTGTGGAACGTAAACATCGACACTTGCTTGATGTTGCTCGCTCACTACGATTCCAAGCTAATCTCCCCCTCTCTTTTTGGGGCGAATGTGTTCTCACCGATGCGTTTCTCATTAATAAATTACCTACACGTATTCTTAATTTCAAGTCTCCTCATGAAATTTTATTTGGAAAGGCCCCGTCTTATTCCTCTTTATGCGTGTTTGTTTGTCTTTGTTTTTCCAAAAATATGCATATTAAAAATAAATTTGATGCACGAGGTAAACCACACATTTTCGTTGGCTATCCTTATGGTCAAAAAGGATATCGAATTTATGATCCTTCATCTCATTGCATAACAGTCTCACGTGATGTTATTTTCCATGAGTCGGTCTTTCCATACAAAAACATTTCAGATCATCGTCCTAATGATATTTCGATCACACCTCTAGAAGATGATTTACCCACTGATCAAATAATTTTTCAAAATAATTCATCAGTACCTACTGATATTGTAACAACCCGCATATTTATCGATTTTTTTATTTAAATATTTTATCGTTAGTCGGATTATAGTCCAAAAAGCTACTTTTTGCAAACAGTCGAATTAGGACTCGAGACCACCCCCATTGAGTTCAAAATGACATTTGCGACCTTTTTGAGTATAAACTTCGATATGTTTGGTGTTAGTAGAGTTTTGCTACTTTTTCACTTTGAGTTTGAGTTTGTGTTTCAGCCCATCAACCTCCTTATACCCCAAACTGAACCATCCCTCCCCATTCACTCTCACTTCCTCCTCTTTTCAGTTCTAAAGCAAAAATGGTGGGAGAGATAGGAAATTAAAACTCCAAACCCTAGTTTTCTTTTGCAAATCAAGTTTTAGCTCCAAACTAATAGTAGAAGCTTTGGTAAGCCTCCTCTTCTTCTTCTCCAACTCATTCTCTTATCAATTTCAGAAATTCCTAAACCTAACTTAGGAAGTGTTTCTCTTTTTAGCCTTGATTCAAGGTTGTTGAGTTGGAATTGAAGTGCGATCGCTCTTGCCATTTGCTCTATAGCTTCTTCTTCATTTGTTTTATGTAAAAGGTGAGATTTTTATCTCACATCTATGCCTATAACTATCTTTGTTGTTAGGTATGAATTCCTATCATCTATTTCGTGTTCACTTGTTGTGATTTGAATTGGTTTTGTGAATTCTTCAATTTTGGTGTTTTGGTCCAATTTTATGAAAATCCTTTTATGGACATTTGGACATTGATATTCGGAGTGTATCGAGGAGCCTTTAAGGCCGGGTTGCCGCTTGGCGTAAATCCTTAGTCGCCATTGCTCATCCGATCGCTTCCGAATCGTTTTGGCCACTTTGGCCTAGGCAAAATGTTGCCCAGACCAGGTGACTAGACGTCTGGTTTGAACCTAGAGAGAAAAATGTATGCACACTTTATTTAAAAAAATGCCAGAGACTATTTCCAGACGTCTGAAATTCAAGATCAGACGTCTGATCTTGAGGTTTCAAACGTCTGGGTGTTCTCTGGATAATTTTCCAGAGAACGAAACTAGACGTCTGGAATCAAAACCAGACGTCTGGCAATGGCTCAGACGTCTGATTTGCTATTCCAGACGTCTGGGTGGTCTTCTGAGCTATTTCCAGAAAACAAATCCAGACGTCTGGATTCCAAATCAGACGTCTGGAAGCATGCATTTCTGCCTGTTTAGGCTTTTCTAGATTGAATTTCCATTGTTTATCGATTTTGTTGATCCGACTTATTGTTATCAATTATTATCGACTTTGATGACTTCTTTTTCGGGGTTTATGTGAATATCCATTTTGATGGATTTATTATCGATTTCTTTGGACTTTACTCACGTCTTTGAACGTGAATTTATGTAATTCGATTCGTTTCAACAATCGTTTTGTGACTTGTCACTTTAAAGATATGAAGGTTTCAATACTAGTAGTAAATATCAAAACTCTTTCATCAAAGCGATTTCAACACTATTTTAAATATCAAAAAGTTCGTTTTCTCAAACCGATTTCCAATCTACTAGTATATACAAGCCTTTACTTCACTCGGATGAGAAATCGACTTAAACGACTTAGTAAAATGAGTGGTATGAAACGCTTGCGTTCACTTCGTCGGTTAGCTCTTGGACTTGTTCGATTGAACCCTTTTGTGACAATTTCCTAGTGGAGATCTACAGTTTGTTCGTAAATATTTAAGTTAAGCTAGTGGTTATGGGACATGAAGCTAAACTCATATATTTACTGGCTTAGTGTAATTGACACTTCCTTATGAACATGATGATCATTTTTGTGATTTAGACTAGTATTTGTGCGATGTCTCTTTGTATGCGAGGGAGACTAGACCTCGTTTGTGTGATGTTTCTACTCACATTCGTGGAGCATTCGGCTCATTGGTCTTCGGACCGTTCGTGGAGCATTCGGCTCATTGGTCTTCGGACCGTTCGTGGAGTATTCAGCTTATTGGTCTTCGGACCGTTCATGGAGCATTCGGCTCATTGGTCTTCGGACCGTTCGTGGAGCATTCGGCTCATTGGTCTTCGGACCGTTCGTGGAGCATTCGGCCCATTGGTCTTCGGACCGTTCGTGGAGCATTCGGCTCATAGGCCTTCCCCCCTTTTTATGTGTTTTCTGGATTTCTTGTGATGATTTCTGGAATTTTGTGCTTCACCAATTTTCGTGATTTCGACTGATAAGTTTTATCAATTTTTGTGCATTGGTGAATTCATGTGTTATTGACTTGTTATGAATACAAGTTTAGGGTATGATACCCTATTTTATCTTTGAGAAGATTCTGGCGATATTGATTAATCTCTTGTTGATTTTCATTTACACACTTATAGTAGTATGTCGTTATGGTTATTATATGTTTATGCCATATCTCATATTCTATCTCATTTTATCTGATAATTATAGCTAGACTGATCCGTTTATTATTTTCTTCTTAAATAATACTCGGGTCAGACTGAGATCTTACAGGTGCTTCCTCATGGCTTCCTATCTGGAACCATCATCTGACTTTTGGCTAACTACTCGTGCTTAGTAGTTTTTGTTGTATACATTTGAGATTAGACTCCTTGATGTATACATATTCTATTGTCTTGTACTTGTATCTATTCTTTTGTGTTATTGTGGATCTTATTTGACCACTACTCTGATGTACACTCTCATGTGTTATATTCATATCTATTTACGCCTTTGTGATATGAATTGTCTGCGACTGATTTGTGTTATGTTTATTTCTATATTTGTTTCCGAAGTCCATATAGCCACTGTGTAGTAGCTTTGAGTTTGTATCGGTATGTCGGGTTTCCTCTTGAGATGAAAAGTTATATTTTTATCTGGCATATCGGTACTCGCACAAAGCACTTATATAGATGGTCGCTCCTCAACAGCCTTATTCTCCGTGCTAGTTGACGGCATTACCTCGTAGTGTCCTTGGCTAGCGTGGGTATAGAGGTGGGGCGTCACAGCTTGGTATCAGAGCCAAACTTCGGAACAATGTGGAATAATCTAGCAAGGATCATTGTCCTAAGTCTTTCTTAGGAATCGTGCCATAGGATTTGATTCGAGTCTTCGTACCGTTCTATCCTATTTTCTTTTTATGATTCCTTGTTTTATCAATCAAGGTTGTTTGATATTCATTTTTGAGAATAACCTTTTTCCTCTTCTTTCTTTCTTTCTTAGAGAAGAGAAATGGTTAGACCTGGCCGTTCCTGCGCCGGTCAATCTAGTGCTACTCCTCAGGAGGGAGTATTTATGTCTGCCCAGCAGCTTCTGGATCTTGTTAAGAATGCTCAAGCTATCAGACCCATTCCAAAGCCTACTCATCCTAGATCCAGTTTTGCACGCTTGTGTAGAGATTACACCGATTTGGGTGGAAGGCCATTCCGGGGATCTGAGAGTGTCATTGAAATCCAAGCTTGGCTTAGATCATGCGACCGCATCTTTTCTCGCATGAATCTTGTTGATCTCAACCGAGTCCAAGTGGCTTCTAGCATGCTCCAAGAAAGAGCATCGGATTGGTATGAGCTTCTTATTTCTGAAATCGTTGAAGCGGATCTCACTTGGGAGCAATTCCGGGAAAGATTCGAATTGAAATTTGTGTCGGAGGATGAAAAAGTAACTTTGGCCCGGCGTTTTATCGACCTTGTTCAAGGTGAATCTTCTGTGACGGACTACGTCGCATCTTTCGAATCTCTTTCTAAATACGGAGTTGAATACATTAATACCCCATTGAAGAAAAATCAGAGATATTTTTATGGCCTGAACAAGAATCTCAAGAAGCCATTACTTCTGAAATTGGAAGTTTCTTTCGATTAGCTTATTGATATCGTTCTTCGTCTTGAAGAGGCCGATAAAGAGTGTGATGTTGAAGTTGTGGGTGCCAAACAGAACTTCAACAATAACATGAAGAGGCCTATTATGTTCAAAGGACCCAACCCGAATAAGAAAGGGAAGCAAGAGACTTCGGTAGCAAAGACCCCTACCTCTAGCAGTGGGCAATGCTACAATTGTGGCTCCATGGACCACTATGCGAGGGAGTGTCCGAAACCCCTTTATTGTCACTATTGCAAAGATTTGGGTCACCATATATCTTCTTGTCCCAAACTTCAAAGGAGGAGAGAGGGAAAGCTAAATGCGCCTAGTGACACTTCTCGTGGTCAAGGTACTCCTCATTCAATCCTTGATGACATTTATTTTGTGATTATCTTATTCAAGTTCTTTTTGATATGAGTTCATCTCATTATTTTTATCAAAAGAACTTGTGATTCATTTTCTTTAAACATTTTTTTGGGCTTGTTGACTTCGTTGAGGATTGCGAATCTGGTTGGTGGATCCGCAACACTCAATTTGCTTTTTATTTATGTCGAGATTATTTTATGCGATTTTTCTTTCCGAGCCGATTTTTACTTATGCTCCGGAATTGATTTTTTTAAGGATTGGCTTAATTATTACGAAGCCATATCCTTTGTCCCGTGTAGGCTATTCATCTTCGACATTTTTCAATCTGCTAAGCAGATTTCTGTTTTTCCTTTGTGATTTTGATTCCAATTTGATGGCATCATTTTATTCTTTAAAGCTCACCTGATGAGGAAAGTATTATTTCTCTCATTCATGAAGTTTGAGATTTTCCGATATTTTTGAGCTTATTTTAGGATTATCGCCTAAGAAATCTTTTGAGTGGTGTTAAGGTCTTTTTAGTTCGACCTTGCCACCGATTTTCATTTGCTACGAGTTGCGGGAGTTAGCATTCCATTTACCGCATTCGGCACTCGTTATGAAACTTATGAATGACTTATTATGTCATTCAGTTTGTCCAGCTTATTTCATCCATTTTATGAATCGAGTATTCTACGATCTCGATGACTCCATTCTTGTATATATTGATTTTGGATGAAAACAACAATTTGAAATTTTGCAAATCTTTTTCATAAGATTTATTTATAAGTACAATTTGATTTTGCTCTTAAACGAGCAAAGAATATTCTTAAAGGTTTTTAAGAAAACATGTTTACCATATAGAATATGATTTTGTGATTGTATTGCCCATTGAGTGCTTTAAGAATTCTAGTCGATGCGCTTGATCAACGTTATCGATAGGAATTTCCTAAACGCTTTGATGAGACAATCAGACACAGTAAATTGACTTGTAAAAATGTAAATTTCTCTAGAAAGATTATTACATAAAGATAAATGTAATTTTGAAAATTTTAGCTTTTCGGGAAAGAAGATTATTTAAAAGAAATTCTTTCTTTTCGATACTCTTATTCATGTGCTTCCCGAAGTGAACCAAGACCTTATCTTTTGTACCAATGCTCCTCGTATTGGTTTGGATGTCGTTCTCTTGCAAAAGAGAACGTGCTATCACTTGTGCTTTTAAATCATTAAAGCCGATCGAGACTAGGTATGCCACTCATGATCTAGTGCTCGCGGCTATTGTTTTCGCTTTTAGAGTTTGGCATCATCATTTTTGGGGGAGAAATTTGTTCTCCGCCTCGATCATAAATCTTTGGAATATTTATTTTCTCATAAGGAACTTCATGTTGACTCGAGTCCCTGGCATCTTATGATATTGATATTCTTTTTGTTCCCAGAAGGGAAATCATGTTGCCAATGCGCTTAGTCATAAGCAACAAGTGGTTGATTCTTTGATGATGTCTGAATGGAATTATCTTTTTATCAAGTTCATCGGACGTTTTGATATACTTCGTTTTATTGAGTTTTATCTCATTTCTTTTATGGACTAGCGTCCGATGTTCTTTTATGGCCTTCGGTTCATTGGACGTATCGTTTGTGCTGCATCGGTGTTCCGAATTATTTGAGCTTCGGTTCATTGGACGTACCGTGTTTGTACTACGTCGATGTTCGGAGTTATTCGTGTTTCCAGTTTCTCGGGCGTATCGTTATTGTATTACGCCGTTGCCCCAGCTCTATTTTCTGTTATTCATGACGTTTTCCACGTCTTTCACCTACGGAAATGCCTTTGGGATTTCAATTTTTATTCTTGAGCCCGGTGTTATTGAGAAAATTGAAGTTTCACCAGATTTGACTTTTGAGCAACATTCTATTCGCATCATTGCTTCGGAGGTTGAGCGCCTTCGAAATAAAGATGTTCTTCTTGTGAAAGTTCTATGGTTCTCAAATCCCAAGGATTGCTCTTGGAAATCTAGAGAATTGATTGAGCGAACTCGTCCGGGTTTAAACTTTCGTGCTCTTTATGGTGAACTTCTTATTTCAAATTTTCTTTTATATTGATATGCTTCTATGGTTGTTACTATTTATTTTCTCCTTAAGTATTGCGAGGACGCAATTTCTTTAAGGAGGGGAGTCTGTAACAACCCGCATATTTATCGATTTTTTTATTTAAATATTTCATCGTTAGTCGGATTATAGTCCGAAAAGCTACTTTTTGCAAACAGTCGAATTAGGACTCGAGACCACCCCCATTGAGTTCAAAATGACATTTGCGACCTTTCTGAGTATAAACTTCGATATGTTTGGAGTTAGTAGAATTTTGCTACTTTTTCACTTTGAGTTTGGGTTTGTGTTTCAGCCCATCAACCTCCTTATACCCCAAACTGAACCATCCCTCCCCATTCACTCTCACTTCCTCCTCTTTTCAGTTCTAAAGCAAAAATGGTGGGAGAGATGGGAAATTAAAACTCCAAACCCTAGTTTTCTTTTGCAAATCAAGTTCTAGCTCCAAACTAATAGTAGAAGCTTTGGTAAGCCTCCTCTTCTTCTTCTCCAACTCATTCTCTTATCAATTTCAGAAATTCCTAAACCTAACTTAGGAAGTGTTTCTCTTTTTAGCCTTGATTCAAGGTTGTTGAGTTGGAATTGAAGTGCGATTGCTCTTGCCATTTGCTCTATAGCTTCTTCTTCATTTGTTTTGTGTAAAAGGTGAGATTTTTATCTCACATCTATGCCTATAACTATCTTTGTTGTTAGGTATGAATTCCTATCATCTATTTCGTGTTCACTTGTTGTGATTTGAATTGGTTTTGTGAATTCTTCAATTTTGGTGTTTTGGTCCAATTTTATGAAAATCCTTTTATGGACATTTGGACATTGATATTCGGAGTGTATCGAGGAGCCTTTAAGGCCGGGTTGCCGCTTGGCGTAAATCCTTAGTCGCCATTGCTCATCCGATCGCTTCCGAATCATTTTGGCCACTTTGGCCTAGGCAAAATGTTGCCCAGACCAGGTGACCAAACGTCTGGTGACCAAGCCCAGATGTCCGGTTTGGACCTGGAGAGAAAAATGTATGCACGCTTTATTTTAAAAAAATGCCAGAGACTATTTCCAGACGTCAAAAATTCAAGATCAGACGTCTGGACGAGTCTTAGACGTGTGGACGAGTCTTAGACGTGTGGACGAGTCTCAGACGTCTGATCTTGAGGTTTCAGACGTCTGGGTGTTCTCTGGATAATTTTCCAAAGAACGAAACCAGACGTCTGGAATCAAAACCAGACGTCTGGCAATGGCTCAGACGTCTGATTTGCTATTCCAGACGTCTGGGTGGTCTTCTGAGCTATTTCCAGAAAACAAATCCAGACGTCTAGATTCCAAATCAGACGTCTGGAAGCATGCATTTCTGCCTGTTTAGGCTTTTCTGGATTTAATTTCCATTGTTTATCGATTTTGTTGATCCGACTTATTGTTATCAATTATTATCGACTTTGATGACTTCTTTTTCGGGGTTTATGTGAATATCCATTTTGATGGATTTATTATCGATTTCTTTGGACTTTACTCACGTCTTTGAACGTGAATTTATGTAATTCGATTCGTTTCAACAATCGTTTTGTGACTTGTCACTTTAAAGATATGGAGGTTTCAATACTAGTAGTAAATATCAAAACTCTTTCATCAAAGCGATTTCAACACTATTTTAAATATCAAAAGTTCATTTTCTCAAACCGATTTCCAATCTACTAGTATATACAAGCCTTTACTTCATTCGGATGAGAAATCGACTTAAACGACTTAGTAAAACGAGTGGTATGAAACGCTTGTGTTCACTTCGTCGGTCAGCTCTTGGACTTGTTCGATTGAACCCTTTTGTAGTGGAGATCTACAGTTTGTTCGTAAATATTTAAGTTAAGCTAATGGTTATGGGACATGAAGCTAAACTCATATATTTACTGGCTTAGTGTAATTGACACTTCCTTATGAACATGATGATCATTTTTCTGATTTAGACTAGCATTTGTGCGATGTCTCTTTGTATGCGAGGGAGACTAGACCTCGTTTGTGTGATGTTTCTACTCACATTCGTGGAGCATTCGGCTCATTGGTCTTCGGACCGTTCGTGGAGCATTCAGCTCATTGGTCTTCGGACCGTTCGTGGAGCATTCAGCTCATTGGTCTTCGGACCGTTCGTGGAGCATTCGGCTCATTGGTCTTCGGACCGTTCATGGAGCATTCGGCTCATTGGTCTTCGGACCGTTCGTGGAGCATTCGGCTCATTGGTCTTCGAACCGTTCGTGGAGCATTCGGCTCATTGGTCTTCGGACCGTTCGTGGAGCATTCGGCTCATTGGTCTTCGGACCGTTCGTGGAGCATTCGGCTCATAGGCCTTCCCCCCTTTTTATGTGTTTTCTGGATTTCTTGTGATGATTTCTGAAATTTTGTGCTTTACCAATTTTCGTGATTTCCACTGATAAGTTTTATCAATTTTTGTGCATTGGTGAATTCATGTGTTATTGACTTGTTATGAATACAAGTTTAGGGTATGATAGCCTATTTTATCTTTGAGAAGATTCTGGCGATATTGATTAATCTCTTGTTGATTTTCATTTACATACTTATAGTAGTATGTCATTATGGTTATTATATGTTTATGCCATATCTCATATTCTATCTCATTTTATCTGATAATTATAGCTAGACTGATCCGTTTATTATTTTCTTCTTAAATAATACTCGGGTCAGACTGAGATCTTACAGGTGCTTCCTCATGGCTTCCTATCTGGAACCATCATCTGACTTTTGGCTAACTACTCGTGCTTTGTAGTTTTTGTTGTATACATTTGAGATTAGACTCCTTGATGTATACATATTCTATTATCTTGTACTTGTATCTATTCTTTCGTGTTATTGTGGATCTTATTTGACCACTACTCTGATGTACACTCTCATGTGTTATATTCATATCTATTTCCGCCTTTGTGATATGAATTGTCTGCGACTGATTTGTGTTATATTTATTTCTATATTTGTTTCCGAAGTCCATATAGCCACTGTGTAGTAGCTTTGAGTTTGTATCGGTATGTCGGATTTCTTCTTGAGATGAAAAGTTATATTTTTATCTAGCATATCAGTACTCGCACAAAGCACTTATACAGATGGTCGCTCCTCAACAGCCTTATTCTCCGTGCTAGTTGACGGCATTACCTCGTAGTGTCCTTGGCTAGCGTGGGTATAGAGGTGGGGCGTCACAGATATTACTTCACTATTCAGGTTGAAATTCCGAGTGATAACAATACTTCCAATGTGATTCCCGCGGATACCGCTGACCTAATTCGTCCTCAGCGAATTCGACGACCACCATCACATCTTAGTGATTATGCATGCAATGTTTCTTCTTCATCTACTTCTTTTCCATTATCCAAATATTTTTCTTTAGAAAAGTTCAGTTCTTCTCATCACGTCTTTTTTTCCAAAATCATTGATCATAATGAACCTCAAACCTATTCTCAGGCCATTAAATCTTCTGTTTGGCACGATGCAATGACTGTTGAGCTTCGTGCCCTCGAAGCAAACAAAACATGGTCAATTTGCTCATTACCACCCGATAAAACACCAATTGGTTGTAAATGGGTTTATAAAATCAAATATCGTTCCGATGGATTTATTGAACGACATAAAGCTCATTTAGTGGCAAAAGGCTACACTCAAGTTGAAGGAATTGACTATCATGATACATTTGCTCCGGTAGCAAAATTAGTCACTGTTCGTCTACTTCTTTCTATCGCTACCATTAAAAATTGGACTCTTTATCAATTAGATGTCAATAATGCATTTTTACAAGGTGACCTAAATGAAGAAGTTTTTATGAAACTTCCTCCTGGTTTTTCAGTCTTCATAATAATCAAGTTTGTAAGCTTAATAAATCTATTTATGGGCTTAAGCAAGCCTCATGTCAATGGTTCTGTAAATTCTCTTCCACTTTGATTGGACGTGGTTTTCATCAATCTGTCTCCGATTACAGTCTTTTTATGTATATTCATGATCATATATCAGTATTTGTTCTTGTTTACGTGGATGATATTATCATTACAGGAAATAATGAATTTTTTATTTCCAAAATAAAAGAATTTCTCGCCAAATCTTTCTCCATCAAGGATCTTGGTCATCTACGCTATTTTCTCGGTATAGAAGTATCTCGTTCCAAGAAGGGATTATTTTTATGTCAGCGTAAATATACTCTTGACATATTAAAAGACTCTGGAATGCTTGGTTCTCGTACATCTGCATTCCCTATGGAACAACATCTTCGACTACTTCCGAATGACGGCGATCCCTTGTCTGACCCATCTCTTTATCGACGACTCATTGGTCGTCTCTTATATCTTACGGTCACTCGTCCTGATATTCAATATGCTATTAACAAACTTAGTCAATTTATGCAAAGTCCTCGTTCCACTCATCTTGATGCTGCAAATAGAGTTCTTCGATATTTGAAAGGAACTGTTGGTAATGGTCTATTTTTTTCAGCGATAAGTTCTCTTTCTCTCGTTGGCTTTGCTAATTCCGACTGGGCAGGATGCCCTGTCACTCGTCGCTCTACTACTGGTTATTTTACAATGCTTGGTTCTAGTCCTTCCTCTTGGAAATCAAAGAAACAACCAACTGTTTCTTGATCATCGGCTGAAGCTGAATATCGTTCTCTTGCCGCTATTACATCTGAATTACAATGGTTATGTTCCATTTTATTCGAACTTGGTTTTCCACAATCTGCTCCCGTAACAATACATTGCGATAGTCAAGCTGCAATCCATATTGCCGCAAATCCCGTCTTCCATGAACGGACTAAACACATTGAAATAGATTGTCATTTCATTCGAGAAAAGATACTCTCCGGCCTCATTGCTCCATCCTATATCAGTTCCCGCGACCAACTGGCAGATATCTTCACAAAACCACTAGGTGTTGATAATTTTAAGAGACTACTTAGCAAGTTGGGCGTGCTCGATATTTCTCTCCCGACTCCAACTTGATGGGGGGTGTTAAAATATGTGGATCGGTTCTTCAGCAGCTCCAAGACGTTAACACATATTCATGGTTTGACCAAGACTTTAGGAGTTGTTATAGGAATTAATTGCCAATTATTTGTATATATATATATATCAACGTTGAATCAAATTAATTAAGT
The DNA here is from genome assembly GCA_030737815.1 of Allium fistulosum. Taxonomy (NCBI): domain Eukaryota; kingdom Viridiplantae; phylum Streptophyta; class Magnoliopsida; order Asparagales; family Amaryllidaceae; genus Allium; species Allium fistulosum. The sequence continues at coordinate 162,558,097 of CM060905.1, forward strand.
TACTGATCTCAGTCTTTTCCTGTTTCACAATATTACTATATAAGATTAATGGTAGACTCGACTCGAGAAGAAGCAGATTTTTAAACACAAGTGGTAGATTGGAGCTGTTTATGACTATAATATACCCTATCATCTAATTCTAGATGCAATTTGTCAAATTTCAAAAATCATTTTACACAAAATAGAATAACACTATTCCCATTTTTTATGGAAATTAAAGCATCACAAAATAAGTTGGACAATACTTTGTAAACCGAAAAATAAAGGAGGTCTAGGTCTGAGGAATTTGGACGAGCTACAACAAACATATGCAGTTAAGCTGGTATGGAATAGCCAAGCTCAACAATTCACCATTTACATGGAAGCTTATGCTATGTACCAAAGAAAAATGCAGCAAATTAATGGAAAGAATAAGAGCAAATGGAAATGACACAAACTTATGGTTTGATCCTTGAAGCAAAGGAAAATCATTAGCAAACACAATTGGATGGTCTTACATGGCTCTTCTCAACTCTGGAAACTACACAGTGAACAACATCATTAATCAAGACCAATGGGACTTTATAGATGTTAACTTGCCAAGGCATGTTTGCAATTTAATCCAACAAATCAAAATTCACAGTAGTAGTAGTAATGATGAATGGGTTTGGAAAGAAAACAATGGAAAATTCTCGATAAAATCCATATGGGAATCATGTAGAATCAAAGGTGAACAAGTCCACTGGGATAACAGGGTGTGGAATAGAATATGTTCATCAAAAATGTCAACTACAGCTTATTTTGCACTGTTAAACAGCTCCCCACCAAAGAGCGTATACATCATTGGGTATCACTAGAAAACACAAAATGTTCTTTGTGTGAAGAAGGGGAAAAATCGAGCAGTCATTTATTTTGCAATTGCACATATTCCAGATTCATTTGAGAAAGATTAAACTCTAGATTTAACTTACAGCTTACGACTCAAGGCAGCTGTGACCTTCTAGCATTGATGGAGAGATACTCGAATTCGACACAACAGGAAAAATTATTAAATGACGTCAGGGATATTACCATAACAGCAGCATTTTGGCACTTGTGGCAAGAGCAGAATTTAACAACGTTTCAATTGACGAGTTTACCGAAGGAAGAGAGATACAAGCTTCTGATAGTGGATGTTGATATTTTATTGTCTGGATCAAGAAATTTGGAGGAATCAACGCCTCAGCAAGCGATAATCGTCAATACACCTGAAGAGGAACCAGCGAGTAATACTGTTATAGATCGACAGCAGGGGAGGCAATCGTGAGTCCGTGAAGCATCGTCGGTGAGGAGAAGTGATGCAGCAGCGGACAGCAGAAATGTATGATGCGGTGAAAGTAGCAATCGGTGGATTGAAAATACCAAACACCCAAATCCGTTGATCTCAAAGATACTGGATTCTAGCTATCTTCATCACGTTAATCGCGCACGATGCCGTGAAAGAAGATCTACGATTCTTCGAACGTTGATATAGCGCACTAGATTCCGTGAATCGACTTCAGCAATCGTTGATTCGAGCGCACTCGAATGCCGAAGGTGGAGATAGGAGATTACACTCAACTACCAATTTGAGAAGAGACACAAAGCACTCAAACAAAGTTTTATTCAAAATCAACTCACTTTACAAATGACACAACATCCCTATTTATAGGATTACAACTCACACGACTCAACACCTGACAACACATAGGTCGTGAACGACCTAACATTCACGGCTTAGTTACAACATCACACTTTACAACATGAACGACTTACGACCTAAGTACAAAACATCTCAAACGAGTTAACAAATTACAACACAACAAAATACAACAACTTTCAACAATGCGACTCAACTTATATACAACACGAATACAACACATAACGACCTAAGCAACACAGCAACATAAGTGTCTTCACGTGACCTAGGCTTGAACGACCTAACTCTGGTAGGCTTCAGCGACATACTTCCTGGAGCGACTTAACAACTGAGCGACCTAAGAAATCCCTTCAGAAGTGACTTAAGAAAGCAACGGTTTAAGGCAGAATGCGGCAGCGACCTAAGAGATGAACGACTTAGAGAAGAATGTGGCCTTGGATGAGCGACCTAAGGAAAACATAACAGCTTCATGAACTTGCGACATAACCACTTGAACATCTCAAGAATAAGCGGCATAACTTCTTGCGACTCAAGAACTTCAGGCGTCCTACGTAAGGTCGTTCACGATCTAAGGACGGAAGGTCGTTCGCGACCTAAGTCAAGTGGCATACTGGAGCGACCTAAAGAAGATAGCAACATAAGAAAGAGCGACACAATTACATGCGACCTAAGGAGCCATGTCTTTAGCGACCTAAGGATAATGCACACCAACATGAACGGATTGAGCGACCTAATAGGAAGTAGTATATGTGAGCGACCGAGTATAGGTCGTAGCTCGCTCGTACGTCCTGAGCGACCTAATGTTTCTCGCATATGTGAGCGACCTAGCATAAGTCGTAGCTCGCTCGTACGTCCTGAGCGACCTAATGTTTCTCGCATATGTGAGCGACCTAGCATAGGTCGTAGTCCTTTAGGTCGTAGCTTGGTAGGTCGAGTCTCAGTAGGTCGTAGCTTGTTTGGACGGTTTATCAACTTACTTGGCCGGTCCTCATAGCTCGCTTGCGACCAATAATGGTGCGATTTAAGGATTATCGTGCTAGGTCGTAGCTCAGGAGAGTTAGGTCGTTGACGACCTCAGTCTTCGTCAGGCTGGGCTGCATCAAGAAGTAGAAATCTTATGGGGGATGAAGGAGATAGGTATTACTGGCTACCGCCATGACTGGAAGTAAATGAAGTCGGGTTTCAATTAATGAAGCATGGAGTTTATTGATTGTGGAAGTATAGTGGGTCGGGTTTAAATGTCCACAAACCCATATTCAATATCAAGGTATATATTAAATATGGGCACTGAAACGAACATTGAATTTGTATCGCTTAAATCTTTAGGGTTTGTGGATGGTTTTAATTGAGTTTTTGAACGTGGGTTGCTACCATAAATTCAACGGTTCGTTTCAACTCCAAAAATTAATGCCCATATTAACTTGTAGGATTGAGGGGTTTAAATGTCCACAGACCCATATTCAATATTAAGGTATAAATATGGGTATAAAAGTATTGTGGGTATAAATGTATTAAATGTCCACAAATCCATCAATATGGGTATATATTGACATACATATACGCGTCAGACGCAAACTCAGCCTGAACAAATAATGATTGCGAACTGCAACTAAGTTGAATCGTCTCTATTTGCATCAAATATGGGTATAAATGTCACGATAATCCTTGAACTTTGTTACTTCAACTAATTTATTTTCCTGTAGAAGTCCAGATGAGATGAGGCAAGTGACTCTGCTAGCCCCATCGTAGCGATTATCATAAGGCAATCATGTGAATCATTAATGTCATCACGTGTAATGAAAACGAACGTTAACATAAATGATGGAATTAATCACATAAATGATGTTACGATAATCGGTCGGCTGTAATCAATATTAAGGGGAGATTTTCCTTACCAATGCAATCGGTCGGCCATTAAAGTTTTGCTGTGCAGCATTAATTCGAACATGGAAGCATGTACCTTTAGTTCAAGTGGGAAAGTATGGTCTTGCTGGTTCAATTTTCAATTTGTTAACGTGTGATCGTTATTTATTACCGGATTGACTTGCAGTATCACTTTGGGCACTGGTCGTATAGTTATGAAGAGATCTCAATCTACCAAAATCAGTCACCAACTTTGTAAAACCATTCAGCAAATTAATTAATATTGACGGATGAGGCTTAAAACCAAATATGGCTGGCTGGCTACATTGAATGCGACACCTATATCCAGATTATGACTGAATGAAAGATGGTTGAGCAAACAATAGTTAAGGCTTTTGTGATTATCGTTTTTTTAGGATATTATTATTTTGAATGAATAAAATGCGTTATTTAATGGTTATTTAAGTAATGACTATTTGATTTTCTTAAATTAATTTATAACGGCCGATCAATAGGGTGTTTTGCCACTAGATAATTCACACAAGTTACTTGAACTTGTTAAAACATTATGGTAGGCTAAGGCTGGTAGCTCAATTGTTTGCTCTAATAAAGTCGGGTATATTTCATTTTATTTTTAAGCTTTACGTGGAAGGATTTCCGAATGCAGTGGTGAATTTATTTCTGAACTAAAAAGATCTACATTTGTAAACAATTATTTAGTCTATAATGTATTTGCTCGTAAACTAAACCCAACGCATATCAAAATGCATATAGCATCCCGATACAGAGCTTGTCACAATGGATTTGCCTCCGCTTTCGCTCAAATCACCTGTTCCGACAAAGCACATTATAATGCATATACAAAATGCATGCCATGAACACATACAAATACACCATGAGTTCCAGGTCATTGGGATTCACGATGGTCAACAAGTTAAAGTCTGACAAAATCCAAGTTTGTATACAGAACTTACGAAGGTATGAAGTTATGATGTTTTGCTCCATGCACAGTTGCACACAAGTGTTAATCAGGGGAAAACCCTAAGGTCTACCCTACGTTGTGTTGAATTTTTATGCAATTCAAATTTATAGAAACTTTCCTAATTTGAAATACATGGAAATTTTTCTAATTTGCAATTTGGAATGTATGGAAGCTTTTCTATTTTGCAATTTGAAATTTATGAAAACTTTCCTTAATCACAACCCTACCTTATTCAAAAAATTTCATATCTCCACTTGAAAAGGACTATAAACAAAGGAATAATCAAATGAAGTTGAACATACGCACAACTCAGAAAGAAATAACCTGAGTCGATAAAAAATAACAAATTGTAACCCTAATTAATCAAATTAGATAATTTTATTATTCTTTTATAATCTCATGTAATCTCTCTTGTTTATTGTTGTTTATTGAAAGTAATAAAGCTTCTCTTCATCAAAGTGGACATACACCATCACTTACGATAGTGAAACCACTATAAATCTCTTTTGTCCCCATTTCTATTTTTAATAGTTATTTACTATTGCTTTTGGAATAACTGTGATATGATTGGAGAATTGATCAAATGTGTTTTACTATACCATAGCACGATCCTATATAATTAGGTTTTTCCGCTGCAGCAGATTGATCACCCCTCTACAACTAGTATTAGAGCTTTCAAGTTTGTTATTGCATGGAAAGTGTTTAGGTAGAATGGCAGGTGAAGATAATACATCAAAGATTAGTTCAGCACCAGTGGTTGCTCCATATATTAGGGGTTCCTACGTGGCTTCAGGTTCAGGTTATTGATAGAGAAGTGGAACATAGAAGGAGATTTTGAGAAGTGGCAGCGGATGATGAAAAGTACTAAGAAGAAATCACGTCCACGACGTGGTTTATGACTTAGAGGATTTAGATCCAGCTATATCCGCTATAGAGAAGAAGGAGATGGAAGAACGGGTCTATATATACTACACTTCAACTTGCTATGAATAAGAATATTATTTTTGAAATTAGTCAGAAAACTACCGCCAGAGTAATTTGGAAGAAGTTGAAAGACCTCTACATAAAGAAATCTTTAACCAACTGATTGATTTTGCTGAAGGCCTTCTTCTCCTATAAGATGAAAGAAGATTCTCCCAGTAAAGGACATCTGAGTATATTTGATGACCTGTTGATGAAAATGAAGTCAGTTGATATGAAAATTGATGAAGAACAGAAAGTCGTGGTTCTATTGTGTTTGCTTATGGAGTGGTTCACCATTTTTGTTAACGGTCTCATCTACGGTAGAAAAACATTGACATTGGACGATGGAAAGACAGGTTTAGTGAGGAGTTAAGAGATCCGATGAAGAGTTTAGGTTTAGGAGATGGTGGTGGAGGAAGTGATATTAGTTCAGGCTTGTTTGTTGAGGAAGGAAGAACGGAAAAGAAGTGCAACGCCCTGTAAAATTTAGGTTAATAATTTAATAATTAGTTAGCCTCCAAAAAGGAAATTTAGGCAAACGATGGAATTTGGCCATGAAACTTGCACCATTGCATTCGTGACGATTTTCTGAGCAACTTTCATGTTTGGATTCGCAATCAGAGTTCAAACAAATAAGTTACGAATGTTAAAAGAAATCAAAAAGAAAATAATTAAATAATAAAACATTAACATATATAATAAAGTAACAAGGACCCACCAATCGACCCTCCTCCATGGGCCGTTCGACCGCTTATAGGGGTGTGGTCGACCAGAGTGGTCGACCGGCCGAACCGTGGAAGCTAGGGTTTAAACCTCGGTTAACGATCCTGATTTAATATGTGTACTCTAGCGGTTAATTCAAAAGCCTATAAATACACGCCTAACCCCTTCCATCTCTTCTCATATTTCTGGATCATCTCCACTACTCCTCCTAACTTAAAATAGTTTGTATTTATACAAATTAGAGAAGAGCGGAAAATAAATAGAAGAAGAGGAGTGGATCAAAGTTGTGCAAATAACATGGTAAATTTCAATATTACAAATGTATATTACCTTTAACCCCAAATCTCTTTTCAGATCTGTAATTGTAATAGTATGTATATACTCATTTTATACATATTTCTTGAATTAAAAGGAGATGAAGTTGAATCAAGGAATCAAATTCAGATCTGGAGATTTGAAACACTCTAAAAGGTGAGTGAGAAATTATTTAATTTACTTATAACATTAAAATTTATTTCGTTGGATTTTTATATGATTATTATGCCCAAATAAAGATCTAAGAGTTTTAGTCTCAAATTAAATGTATAAAATATTGTCACATATTCTGCAATTTAGGAAACTTGATTAGAAAATATTGCTTACACGCAGATCTGGAAATCAGTCCTCAAGATAGTAAAAAAGTTGAATGTTGATAACGTGTATAATTTATTCCAAATCTTCAATTGGGTTGTAAAGATGTTAGTATAATATAGATTAATACCCTAATTCTATTGGAATGTGGACTTTCTTTATTTTAATTGTTGGGAATATTATCTGTTTAATTTTTATATATTTGCATAATATTCTTAATTACATAGAAAGTGCGCCGTTTGATTTGACAGGGAATATGCATAAATGAAGGAAAGAGATATGTAAAGTATGAATTTATTTTCCATAGTTTACACTGTTTCTATAAAAAAGAAATAAATCATTCCTTGCAATTTCAAACGAAGCAAACTTCTTAAATTTAGGCTAATTTATAGGAATTATAACAGCAAACCTTTTTAGAAATACAGTTCCAAAAAATTAATATATGGAAAAAAATGTTCTAACTAAGGGTTGATGACTAAAAATATAATTTATACACACACACACGTATTTAACCGCGCTAATTAATTAAAATGAAAAATTAACTAATACGATGATTTATGCATAATATTCGCATTAGGTATAATTAGAATGTTAGAATAAATCGCGTCATGAATAATAGGGTTAGGAAATAAAGATGAAAATATTATAACTCAGAAAAATAGGTAATAAATGTAGAATAAATTTGGGAGTTACAAGAGTTAAATATGGCATAAATGAGATTGTTAAGATAATAAACATGGAGGGATAAAGAAGGAATACTGGGCAAAATCTGAGTAAATAAATAATGTCTTAGGAAATGTCCAGTTAAGATAATAATCATCCACTACGGACAAGTTAACATTTATAAAAATAGTATAAAAAAATGTTATGTAGTAATTGAATATTTTAAGGTAGTGAAATTATCATCTGGGTAAATTATACAGCCTTATATATGCAAATAGATATTAGTGGGCTTTGCCCAATATTAAAATTTAGACTAATTAATTTGATTTAGTGGGTTTGGATGCGAAGTCAATAGAGTTACACAATAGAAGTCCGCCCTTCACTCAGAGGCTACCAGCAATTGTGTACACTTAATACTAATGTGAGACATGTCCAACCTTAGGACCCATGGAAAAGGGATATACGTTGCAGATAAATTAGGGGGAAGTATGCCTGGGGGTTTGCCTTGGATTTAAAGTATTAAATGGCCCAGTACCTTTTGGGAAATGAGGTATGCTTCCTATCCAATAAGAGGTAGTAAGTAACCAAAAGGGGTATTTTCCTTGGCTTACTTAGGTACCTAAACCGAGATGTCAGCTGTGGAGGGTCAGCGGACTATGTTAGTAGTTGGTACCAATATTTAGTAGTAGGTATGGCATATAGGCTTGGACATCTCCCAATCGAGCGGTCGTAAAGACTTAAGTTACACCCTGACGGATTTTGCTTTCTATTAGTGCAGAATTCGTATGAGATATGTATGGATTTCATGATAGAGAAAGTTGAAAATTTGTTTAGTAGAGGTGGGTTAGTTAACCCTTAGATGAGTCTTTGATTGGCGATAATAGTATGGTAATTAAATTAGATAGTAAGACTGTATATATAGGAGTTATTGGTCTCTGTAGCTAGGACCGATAGGCTAGCGATGACAATGTGCAAGGTCCGCTTCATAGTAAAGAAGTATTATGTAGTTGGGGTTTTGGGTAGAGAACGATTAGAATGTATATTTGTGCATAGGCATATATATATGTATAGCATACCTTGGGAAAGGTTAGGGTAGATATATCGTATGGACATACATTAAATTAAATGGGTTAACCATAAATCACATATATTACATTTAAATGGAAACCAAACGGTATAAATTTATGTTATGGATAAAGTATGTAATTTTCTAATCACTGGAACGTTGTTCTGACCCCCTTCTCATTACAACCCACGGGATAGATTTCGAGGAACAGGTCACTGAAGAAAGACATAATGGTTGATGGAGAAGTCTTCTTATTTATGCTAGGTACTGACAAGGCGATAGGATATCCAAGGAATACCATTGATTCCGAGGTAATGGCCTCAGTCATTATTTTTATCATGTTATATTTTCTATTCCGTTGTGAGTTTAGTTTATCGATCTTTGATATACTTATATTTATTATAGGTTACCAAGACCAACGATATGTACCTTAATGGACTTGGGTTTCGGTTTTTATCGAAATTCGAGCCCATTAAGGTGCGGGTTGTAACATTTGATATCATAATCTAGGTTAGTCGATCATAAGGATTAAGATACTCTGAGAATACGTATTTGTATTTTTCTAGCTATAATATTATACATCGAACTCTATAAAGTCCAAATATGGAATAGTTGTGACCATATTCCATAAGGATGGACGAGGGGACTATGAGTGGGGAATTTTTTTTATAGAGTTAAAATTCTAGCACCTACCCTGATTACCCCACAAAGCGTTGGTTGCACATAAGGTGTTAACCTAGGAGAGCATGAGCATAACATATGGAAGGATCCCGAAGAATGGATGGTGTTTGGCTTGATTGTTGAGACATAACTGTTGTATGACTATGGATTTTTATGGAATGACAGTGGAAGATGCACGTTTTATCTAGATAAGTGAGAAATGGGACTCTATATGTCGTAAACATCCAAGGGCGAGTTCTCGTAGAATGATCATCAATCACCACAAGATGACGAAGTGAATTTTTATTAAAAAAGAGTACAAGTTCATTTCTTAGTCTAGCACTAAAAAAGAGAATTTGAAAAAATATTTCAATAAATGCCTTAAAACATTTGAGTGGATTTTTCAAAGGATTTTCCCAAAGGATCTATTTGGAAAATATTGTTTTGAAAAGTAAAGAAAGTTTTGGAATTTTTTTGGCTGTGCTGAAAGTTCTTGATTTAAAAAGAGCAAGTTTTGAAATTCTTAAATAAAAAAGGTTGATTTTTTTAAAAGGTTTTTGGGCGGAAAAGAGTTTCTCATTTTTGAATCAAACTGAAATGAGTACCTGTATAGCTCGACGATTTTTCCTGTTTGTAAAAATTGGAAGTTTTTAAATTTTTCTCTCTGTAAGGGGTCGGATAAAATAGAAATGACATTTAATTTTAGTAGGGTATGTAGGAAGTGTGTTGAATGCCCGCTAGCAAATAGGAGGAATATTCCTGTATATAAATAATAAGGAGAATAGTAGCTGGAATATTTTTAGGTTTTCGAAGTTGTTGATGGCAGAAGCAGTATAAGTTAGTAATACTGTGACTAATTGAGGAAAAGGTTCAAAGAGCTAGACAGTAAGCTAAGACACAGTCATAAAGAGGACAAGAGGTTTTTTGATCGCGTCAGATAGAACAAAACGGCGCGAAACGATTATTATTATTATTATTAATTAACTCGGCCCAAATATGGCCCAGGTTTAACCTGTCCCTAGCAACAGGTCGACCGGTAACCCTAAGGCGGTCGACTGATTAATAGGTTGAGGCATGACCGAAACCTGGAAAGCGACTTATAGTCACGTCCAAGCTCCAACCGACTCATTTTCCTTCGTCCCCTCCTCTCTCAAATGTCGAACCACAATCCCCCTCATCCCCCCTCCAAATGAGTTACCGCCGCCTCCTCCTCTTGTTCACAACAGGCGATGCCACCTCTTCCCCCAACAGCAGCAGCAGCTTCCCCTCCCGCACGCCAAATTTTGCACGCCAGTTCTAGACCCGCCGCCACTCCAGATCTGAACCCAATCACCCCTCCTTGACCTCCACTCAGTCGATGGCACCATCTCGAACCTCTGGCTCTTCCTCACGTCATCCAGATCTCACCCCTACATAAAAGTTTTAGGATACTGACATGCTAACCAAAACATATATTTCAGAAGTATAACGGGCAAAAACTTATTAATGGCTTCCTCTCTCATCTTTATCGTCTAATCTCTGCCGCCTCTCCCCTTTCCTTCCTCTGCTATTTTCTTTTATTACGTCAGCTCCTTAGCGAGCGCCTCCTGGTGCTTAGTCTCTTCTCTCGAACTTAAGAGTTCGCTGCTGTTTTTAGGCGTAGTAATGGATTTGGGGATTTTCTCTTTCAGTGGTGTTTTTGGGAGACCTTGCCCCTCTTTTTCTGCTATCGCCACGGCGTTGCTAGATGTGGTGGATCCTGCGCTGTCGGTGTGCTTCTCGTCTGACAGTTCGGTTGAGATTTCGGTTTTCTCGATAGGGGCTTTCAGCGATTTGGCTCGATTTAAATTTCTATTGGTAGATGGAGTGTTTATGGAGCTGTCTCCTTGCTTTGTGGAGTTGTCTCGCTGCCCCTTTAGTTCATCGTCTCTGGCGAACCGGGATTTCACTACCCAGTTCGAGCCAAGGCTGGTTTTTGGGGCTTCGGCGGGTCTGTTGGCTGTCGATCCTACTGATTTTTATTTTGGTTCTTTGGTTGGTGACTCTGTCAGATCTGACGATCTCGTGGAGGTGGGTGGCTCACTGAGGAAGACGGGAGAGTTGACCACTCCTGTCATGCCTCGCCTGTCGTTTGTGAGTGAGACTGCGTGTGCTTGGCCGTGTGTAGATGTTCAGTTCTTTGCTTCAGCTGTTGGCTTTGCGGAAGATAAAGATTTGACCGCTTTATCTTCTCGCCCATGCCTCTTGGCTGTTGATGCTTTGGTTTCGAATATGGCTGGTCGTTCATCTTATACGGGGTGGTCCATCTGTGGGATGTCTCTGGCTGACAGTGCTGTTCTGGCATCTGTGTTGGGTGAGGGGAATCCTTTGGTTTCGGTTGATGCTTGCCGATCTGATCCAGAAGTCGTAGGTTGGCAGGTAGGTTGTGAGCTCTACAGGCAGGTGATCATCTATTTTTACAGCTCTTTTGGCTTTTATGGGATGCCTACTGATGTTGGGTGTTCGTTTGATTTGGTTTGCATTTGTTGTCTGAGCCTTAACACACTAGCGTGTGTGCTCCCTGACATTGCCGTCTCTTTTGAGACCGGGAGTGTGTCAGGTCATTTTTTGCCTATTGACTTGGTTTCGACCTTCGGATCCATATCATCTTTCTGTCTGTCCCACCATTCCTGGCCGCAGGTGTGTTTGTGGGCTCGTTTCGGTCGATTAGGTTGTATTCATCCCAGGCTTATTGTCTGGGTTGGTTCGATGGCTGATCGTTTTTGGGCCTTGTTGAGTCTTGACGACACCGTACCATTGTCGTCAACGACTTTGAGTTTCTGGTCCAGGTTCCCTTCGGCTCACTTCGATAGGACTATTACGAGGTTGATGAGGGAACGGAGCTATTGGCTCGGGCGCTTCTCTCGCCCTGCACGTATAGTGGCCATTATGGTCCACTATACGGACAGACTGAGGGTTAGTCAGCTCTTATGCTACTCATTTCCTTCTGATTGGTCCGACTTGCGACTCTTACCTACTACGCGGGGCTGTTTTATTAGTGACAGTCCGGCATTGGTAAGACTCCCACAGCGATATAGGGTGCACACTATCTGCGCCCTTACATTGACCCGTTCTGTTTCTGTTCTATCGCTCTCTCCATTGTCGGTTGATTCGATTCCCTCCTTCTGCTCTTCCACGGCTGAGTCTCCTTCATCGATGCCGATGCTGCTTAGCTCATGCCGTTTAGAGTCTCTTAGCTTGTCTGCTTCTCGCCTATCTGTTTGGTTTCTTCAGAAGCTTGGTATGAGTCTGCCTCGATTTCCTTCCTTTTATCGATTCCCACAGGCACATTCCTTTCATTCGGACCTGGAGGGTTCCTCCTCCCTCTCCGGCTCTTCAGATTGCTACCTACCTGTTTCTTCTGTTTCTTCCTTTTCTCTATCCATATCCATTTCTCTCATGAGTAAGGATGAGATTGCACTCCTTAATGAGCGTCTCGCCTGCCTCTCTAGGAACTCTTCGCAGTCGCTTTTGCTACTTGACGCCACTTTGCCTTCGGCAGTGGGTTCGGGTCTTGAAGTATCTTCGGATACTTCTCATCTGCACTCCGACTCTATCCCCAGGGCGTCTAGGCGCCGTTCGCGTAGAGTCCATTCTACTCCCCGCACCATTCGCACACGCTCTATAGCGGCGTCCGAGCAGATCGATCGATCTACCCGGTTTTCCCTTTACCTCGTCTGAGCTCTATCCTGCTAGTTGTCTGCTCGCGCTTTAAATGGCGAATTTGCTTTTTTGGAATGTCCGTGGTATTGGCAATGATGCGTCTTTGGCTAGGCTTAAACGCATTGTCAAGAAGCACTCGGTTGTCTTGGTCGCTCTCCTGGAACCCTTCCTGGGTCCAGAAGGCATTTCCAGTATCGTCTTATCTCTTGGATTTGGCGGTGGCTCTGCCAACGTATCGGGGAAGATTTGGATCTTATGGTCCAAATCTTTGTCGGTCCAGGCGGCTTTTGATTCCTCTCAGCTGTTCTCTTTGGTCTGTTCGTCCTCTTCTTTTAGCTCTCCCTTTCTTTTCTCGGCGGTCTACGCCAAATGTGATCGGATGGAGAGATTAGTCCTATGGTCTGACATTTTAGGGCTCGACTCATTGGGTTTCTCGACCTCTGTTATAGGTGGCGATTTCAATATCGTCACCTGCCAAGCGGAAAAACGGGGAGGAGCCGCCATCAACCGGGTAGCGATGGCGGATTTCAACTCATTCATTGTCAGCTCTGGCCTTTCTGAGCTGCCTTTTGTTGGGTCTGCTTTCACCTGGTCCAACAACCAGGAGGGACCCAACCGTATCCTTTCCCGACTGGATCGTGTTTTCGGGTCGAAAGGGTGGCTTCGTCTTCCGTTCTCCTTCTCGATCGCGCATCTCCATCGGTCGTTCTCTGATCATGCTCCCTTGGTTGTTCGCTGCTCGCCCCGTTCTTTAACGGACCCATCTTCTTTTCGTTTCCAGAGCATGTGGAGATCTCACCACTCCTTTATTCAAGTTGTGGCCGATTCTTGGAACGCTCCTCTTACTTCTTCTCCCTGTGAGCTGTTCAGTCGTAAGCTTAAGCGGTTGAAAGCTTGCCTCAAGGTTTGGAATCTTCAGGTCTTTAAGAATATTTTCGACCGCGTTCGCTTGGCCGAAGAATCTCTTATTGCTGCTGAATCCCTTCTTGACGAGGAACCTAACGAGGCTAACAAGGAGGCTTGGGCTCTTGCTCAAACCATTTTCTCCTCGGAACTTCGTATCGAGAATGACTACCTTCGACAGAAGGCTAGAATCAAATGGGTTGTCGTCGGTGACTCTAACTCTAAATTCTTCCATTCCACTATTCGTAAGAAGAATTACCTCCTCAACATTCGTGAGATTTTGCGACCGGATCAATCTGTGGCCTCTTCGCCAGAAGATGTTAAAGAGACCGTTCTGTCCCATTTTCAATCCTTTTTGGGTTCTCCATCGGTCTCGGTTTCTGACCCGTCTCTGATGGCTTTCATTCCTCGGGTTGTGATTTCTCCGGAAAGGGACGCTCTCGCAGAACTCCCAACAGAGGAGATTCGTGCTTCTGTCTTTGCCCTAAGCAAGGATAGTGCCAGCGGTCCAGACGGCTTCAACGGTGTTTTTTTCAGGTGTGCCTGGTCTATTATTCAGGAGGATTTTTGCCTTGCTGTCCAGTCCTTTTTTTCCGGAGGGTCCCTGCCTTCTGGTTGGACTTCTACCAACCTCATCCTTATTCCAAAATGCGAGCATCCGAGGTCCTGTATGGATTTCCGGCCTATCAGTCTCTGCAACTTTTCGAATAAAGTGATTTCTAAAATTCTGGCTACTCGTTTGGCTCCCTTCCTTGAGCGAATTATCTCGTCTTCTCAAGCGGGTTTTGTCAAGGGACGGTTGATTACTGACAACGTCCTTCTCACTCAGGAACTTATTTCCCAGATCGACCGGAAGACCAGGGGTTCTAATGTTATCTTCAAACTGGATATGGCTAAGGCCTATGATCGTATGTCCTGGTTTTTCATCATCAAGGTCTTAAGAGCCTTTGGCTTCCCGGAACCACTTATTGACTTGGTGTGGAGGCTCATCTCCAACTGTTGGTTTTCGGTGCTCATCAATGGTTCGGCCAATGGATACTTTAAGGCAGGTAGGGGATTACGTCAGGGAGACCCTCTCTCGCCTTCTCTCTTTGTGATCGCGGCAGAGGCATTCGTTCGCGGTCTCCAATCCTTAACTATCTACGGCCAGATTCAGCGCTTCGGGATTCCAAGGGGTTGCCCCTTAATCTCTTCCCTATCCTTCGCTGATGATGTTGTTATTTTCTCTAATGGCAGTGTCTCGTCTGTCCAGCGGCTCCTCAGGTTTCTTCATCAATATGAGCGGGCATCGGGCCAGTTAGTCAACCCCGCCAAAAGCTGTTTTGTTCATGCGAAAGATTTGCCCCCCTCTTGAGCTTCTTGGATCGAGTCGGTTTCGGGCTTCAAGGAGACCGCTCTCCCTCTTCCGTACCTGGGTGTTGTCCTGTACCGTGGAAGAAAGATCAATGCTATTTTTGACCCCTTGACTGATAAAGTAAGGGGAAAAATCTTACGCTGGAACGCTTCTCTTATCTCTCAAGCTGGAAGACTTGTTCTTATCAAGTCCGTATTGGACTCGATGGGTACTCATGTTTTCGCGGCTATGACCCCTACCTCGTCTTTCTTTCGTTCGTACTGATCTCTGGCTTCATCTTTTTTTGGGGCAACAAAGACAGTGTCCGTCGACACCATTGGGTGTCGTGGGACGTGGTCTGTCGACCCAAAAATGAAGGGGTACTGGGTCTGCGCAATCCTAAGGACCTTTGTGCAGCTTTTGCCTGTAAATTATGGCACAGATTCGGTGCTAACAACTCCCTTTGGGCCTCTTTCCTTCATGCGAAATACCGCAGTCTTGCGGGCACAAATTTCTCGGGCTCTCCGTCTTTTGCTAGTGAGACCTGGAAACATATGCAATCAGTGAAATAGTTTTCTGACTCTCATGGTGGATCTTCAGGATGGGATGGCTCTTCCTTTTCCATTCTGAAAGCTTGGTCTTCGATTAGAACCCAAGAACCCATTCGCCCTGCTTTTTCCTTCATCTGGGACTCTCGTATTCCCCCTAAAGTCTCCACTTTGATGTGGCGTATTCTCCATGATGGATTGCCTCTTGACGAGAACCTCCAATCTATCGGTATTCCTTTCGTTTCTCGTTGTAGATGCTGCGACAACGGGGACTCCGAATCCAAGAATCATTTGTTCTTTAGTGGTTATTCTGCCAGATGTTGCTGGAATTACTTCGGAAACCTTCTTGGCATTTGTCGGTCGGCCAGCTCGCCCTCAGATCTCCGTAACTCATGGTGGTCTGGGAATGCTGGTAAGTCTCTTCGTGCTATCGTTTTACGCTTGATTCCATGCCTCATCTGCTGGCACCTCTGGTGCGCGCGGAATAAGGCAACCTTCGAGAATTCTCGAATGGACCCCCCCCCCCTCTATTATTCGGCGTGTGAGGAACGATGTATTTCTCGCTTTCCGTGGTAGACCCTACAGGGGTCGTTTGAGTTCCCGAGCGGAGCGTCTTGTTGGTCTACTCTCTATCTCGTGTGATGTGTCTCAAGCTCGGTTGGGAATAGGTTGATCTCTGATCTCGAGCGTTGGCCAGCTCTCGACGCTCTATCCCTCTCCCCCTTTCCTGTTGGTATTTAATGTGTTTGTTAGTTTCCCAGTTACAGGTTTCTTTGGCTATCCTTTGGCCGGGGTCGTGATCTAGTTGACTAGTTTCGGGGATCGGCTCCCTTTTATCTGCTAGCTCTTTGGTGGGTTTTTCCTGCTCTATGACTAGATCCGGTGGTCTTTCTACTGATTTTTGCTGCTGATTGTTCGGTGGTCGCGCTTGGGCTGCTCAGCTTGGCTCCGTCCCCTACCTGGGTATCCGACTCATTTGGCTGGGAGTTTTGTCTTCATCGCTACTGGCTCACTATCTTGAAGTGGGCATCCCCTGGTCCTACTTTTATTGCGGCTTTCTGGTAGATCTCTTTTTGGGTTGGTTTGGTGATCTGGCCTTATCCTCTTGGACAAGGCGGGTTTGTGTTTGGTGGTCTGGCCTTATCCTCTTGGACAAGGCGGGTTTGAGTTTGGTGGTGGTCTGGTTTTACCTTCTTCTGCTGCTACTACGGGTGGTGTTGTTGAACTCTACTTTTGTTTCTATTACTGTTGTCTTAGCTTTGCTTTTCCGCTGTTTGTTAGCGATTCTGATGTTGTACAGTCCTTCGCTTTTTCTTTGTTTCTTGTTTTCCTGTAAGCCATCGGAGAAAGGCGTTTTTTCTCCTGTTAGTTATATATTTCTTTTCTTAAAAAAAATCCAGATCTCACCCCTAAGGATACCGATTGGCTCGACCGGAGAGATTAGAAAATCTCCATTTACCTGGCCTCGGTAGATTTCGTCTTTCTCCTGTAGCAACCGGGCCAGCCCGCAATGGAAGAAATGGATGAATTTCAAAACGATTTACCATTTTGGACCTTTATTGGGCCTATGAAGTCTAAATTTCATTTAGAACTTTTCTAAATTTAGTTTAAATTAAATCATGTATTGTATTTAAATTTGTTAAAAGGAAGTTTAAATAAATTTAATTTTAAATGTATAATGTATCAAATATCTAACATTTATTTACAAGAGTTAATATATATATATATATATATAGGAAAAGAAACCTTTCATTTCTTTCCCTAAAACAAGTAATTAATTGAGAACATGAATTGCATTAAATGGAGAGATAAACTTTTAATTTTCTCTATTTAATTTGAATTGATTGGTTCATAAATGTCATTAATTGATAATTTATTCATGGCATGAAATATTACTATGTCCATATGTATTCTAACTTTATAAATTGCAGTTTACATATTGTATACAAAGATTTCATTAATGTTATAAATTAGAACTTCAGAATTTATTTACTTTTGTTTTATTTATATAAGTGTGTATATATTTGTGTATCATATACATGTATACATATATATGTGCGTGTGTGTGCATGTAACATAACAATCCATGCAGGGAATGACATGCCCGTATATGTGTCTGTGTGTGTGTGTGTCTGTGTGTGTGTTGGGATTTACATCGCAGTAGACACGTTAGCTCATTTTGTATGTATTGTATGTTGTCAAATATATGCATGAACATATAATTATAAATTTCAAATGATTATTTGAGTGTGTGTGTGTGTATGTATATGTATATGTATATGTATATGTATATAAATAAATATTTTATTGAATTAAACAGTTTATGTCATAATAAATTAATGTAAATTAATTATATGAAACAATTACAAGTTTTATAATTTTAGAAAATCCGAAAATACATTTTTGGGCTTGGAAAATTTTTCTCGAATTTTCCCAATTAAAATAATATTTATTATTAAATAATTGATAATATTCTGAAAACAAATTAATTCTTAAAAATATGATATCAAATTGAAAAATTCTAAAACTTTTTTAAAAGGTACCCGAGACATATTTTAGGCTTAGGAAAAATTTATGGAATTTTCTCAATTGAAATTTTATTTTTAATTAAATAATTTATTACTGGTTGAAAACAAATTAATTTTTAAAATAACATTTTAAGTATATAAATACATAAAAAATTTGAAGGTGCCTGAGACAAATTTTAGGCTTAAGAAATTTTTATAGAATTTTCTCAATTGAAAATTTATTTTTAGTTAAATAATTTATTTCAGATAGAAAGTAAATTAATTTTAAAAAATATTAAACTAATTTCAAAAAATATAAAAATATTCTAAAGATTCCTGACATGAAAAATTAATTATAGAAATAATAAAATTGATTTTCTGTTACATGGATTATTTTATATGAATTTATTGATTCATATAGCCATTAAATATTAATAATACTATTTATATATATAATAAAAATTATTCTCAGCACTTATAATTCATAATAAACATAGAAGGGTGTTTGAAAACTTTCAAATCAATATTATACATAGTATATGAAAATATATGTTCTGATTTAAATTGTATGTGAATATCAGAATCATAAATTGGTTCATATATGAATATAAACATAAAAGATTTCAAACCTAAATTTATTTTAACATTCAACATCAGATCTGAAACATAAACCATAAGATAGATCTCTAAATTTCATACACAAATTCGATCTCCATTGTGACAACAACAATACATGCAAAATTCTCACCTAACTAATGAAATAACAACAATCTAATCACGTGCATAAGGTTAAATAATTAATAAATCATGAAAATACAAGAATAGGATTATCATAAAAATAAAATTACCCTGATTAGATGCCCTAAAGTCTACCTTGAAACAATGAATCCTCTTCTTATAAAATTCCTTGATTTTGGATTGCTAATATAGAATCAGCAACCAATCACTATCAAATAGCTTTGTGTTTTAATTTGAATTGGAGTTGAGATTTTGGGATTTTTTAGAGAATAGTTACTGCCATTAGAAGGAAGAAGAAGAAGAAAGTGACGGATAAAAATGAAATTACGATAAGATTAGGGTTTTGAGATAAGTATTTATATGCCTAGAATAAGAGAGCAAACTACGTAAGTTTCTCACTAGATCTTAGTCACACGTCACCAAACTCTAATTTCATGTGTAGCCACCTCTAACCCTAGGAAAAACAAAGCCTATCATCTCCAAATATCATGGGTCGTAAGCCCATTTATCCCAAATTAAATATGTACAATAATATTTAACCTATTTTGTAATCGATGTCTCATATCAATCAATATATTCATAATTATGAATATATGCAATAATTTTTTTTTCAAATCACGTTCAAATTTTATAACTAATATTTTATAAATATTAATTAATTTAATTAATTTATAAGAATTATAAAATAATTAAATCATTTGGTCTAAAGATAATTCATCATTTCAGTTCTGTGACTTTTGTGTGTAAATTCGGTTAGAGATTAACATCGTACTATTCGAATGTTAACGTTTACACTTCACCTGGCAGGTGGTGTGATATTATTATCAAATTTATCGCTTAGTCAGCTTCGGTAAAATCTAATTTCACTTTATTAAGCATTACCCAGTTGTGACAATTACTTGCACCAATTCTCTTCGTTAAAACTATATCTCTTTGGACACACTGAATTTGGTAATGGTCAAAATTCCAACATTGTCCACATTCAACTCTGTAGTCCAAACACAAAGTCCTTAGTTCAATAATTAAAATTGTTATTAACCGAACTACTCTAACCAGAGATTTTGACTTTGGGTTGACTTGAGTTGACCGTGATACTAACCCCCTATAATCGAGAAGACGAATCCTCACCTGAACTGTGTAAATTATTAAAGATTCACAGTATTCTCAAGTCGAATGAACTGTGTAAATTATTCACATCGATATTTTCTATTCGACCTTCATTACATTAACCAACATAAAACTATCAAATGAGTCATTCCATAGTTATCCAATAACTATTAGTACGTAACCCTTAGGTGCCTCCAGCAGTCATGAGTAATACACTGCCCAACGTTTGGAGGGAATTCCGTACTCTAGTCTCAACGGATACATCGATATCCAGTCTCGATGCATCTTGACTAGAAACATTTAAAATGATATATTTAATTTTATTGTGATAAATTGCTAATGGTTACAACACTTTGTAACTACTATCATAAAACATACCAATTATGGATTCTTTATTAGATATGTTTTTAATAAATTAAATTAATTAATTAATATAACCACATTATATAAAGTATATAATAGAAAGAAAATACCTTTATTTCGAATGAGATTGGTCAATGAGTTAGATATATGTAACAGATTACATAATTGCCCCTAAGGCATACACCTATTTCAATCATTTGTAGGGACGACTAGCCAAATTTAGAGATTTTGCCGCCTTCGAATTCGAGGAATTATTCACATTGTCCAGATTAGCACCAATCCTTCGCTACAACACTTTTGAGCAGGAATGCTACCCGCGCTGCCTGCATCTATTTGACGTGAATCTGGCATACAACTTTGATAAAGACATTAGCAATCGTCGATCTAAAGTAAAGGGAATCGAGATTGATTTTTCTGATGACGATTTCAGCGATATTTTGGGGATAGTCGCAAAGGAAGCGGATTTAGATGATGTGGAGATGACTGATCTGGAGATTTTATAGCGGATCTGTTCTGGAGTTATCAATGTTTGGAGGTCAGACAATTTGCGACCTACAGCCCGCATAGTTCAACAGAACATCATCTCGAAGACGGGGAGCTTTGATTAGATTTATCCATTGGTACAAAAGGCCACCTACGTCATCATAGGTGATATGGCTACCAATTGGGCTCATATGAGCAACTGCATCAATCCTGGAGTTAAACTCCATGGAGCTACTTTCCATATTACCATCACTTCACTCGTATCTTTAGGCAATACAGAGTGAATCCCTCTAGAGAGCTAGTCTAGAAGAAGGTCCCTCCTGCATTCGACGTAGCCCCTCTCATGAAGATGGGAATCCCTAAGCCACCAGCAGTAGGAGAGCAGCCACAACAGGAGGTAGAGCAAGGGCAGGACACTAGAGGATACTAGAGCCTTGAGCTAGATATCATTTGTCAGGTCCAAGCAAAGATTCAAGCTGACCAACAGCGCCAAAGCCATGAGATTGGGTCCATAGCTGCTATGCTATGCCCATTCCGGGGTTGCGGCAATGGCTCGACCTTCCACGGAGGATCGATACCATCCCATGGTCTGTAGTTAGTATCGTAGGTCTTATAGTATTGTTGTTGTCATTTCTCTTCCATCATTTGTTCTTTTTTCCTCAGGTTGTTTGGGTTGTAACCGTTGGTTGTCTCTTGTATAAAAAGGTGCGTACAATATTATAAGAAATATTCCAATTTATTAAATGTGTTGTGTTTCTGGATATGTAGATCGCTCGTGTATGTGTATTTAAAAGAAATAGTATAAATGTGGAAATCTCATGAAGACACTTAACCAACGGTATATGCAGTATAAGACTAGAAGTTTATAATATAATAAGTTTTAGCAAGTAAAGGACAGGCTAAGGTTGTTGTAAAATGACGGGTCATTATTCCCATTCCTCGAAAAGCTAAAATTTATAAATAGGTTAGTTTATCATTGTTTTAAAATAGATGGATAAATAAAGATAAGAAAGTAAGTTCTAAGTTCTAAGATTAATTGTCGAATGCTAGAATTGAGCGTATCCGTTAACTCATAACTGAATTTCAATTACGTTGCAATGTCGCTTGGTTTATTAAAAATAGAAAAGGCGAATGTTTCAAAAAATTTACGTTTGCAAAAAAATTTAACGTTCAAATAATTTTTGGAAATTTTTTCCATATTATTTTTAAGGAAATTGACGTTTAAATATTTTGGAAGTTAACTTTTTGAATCATGTACCAATTTGGTTGAAAAATGGAAAGGATTTTTATGGTAATTTCTGATTTTTAAATGCCATGTACTAAGCGTAGGAAAGATAGATGAGTTAATAGATATGAATTTAGCAGTGCATTAAAGCCAACATTAGGATAAAGCACAGACGATAACAAGAGAAAAGCTATTTCAGCATTGAAATTTCTATTTTCCTACTTTATCAACGACGCACGAGACTCCGCTTTGAATTCAATTCCATTTTAAAGCTTGAAAAAAAGCCTCACTATTTATATTGTACATGGAAAATTTGGAGAAAATTCCAATGTACAATGGGATTGGTAACCAATAGAGTGGTAAGAATGTAAAATTCTCCACCTATATTCCTTTTCCTGTCGCAGGAGTGAACGTTTAGAAGCGAAAATTCGATGCATTAGATTTTTGGATGGTAGGAATTGGATGCAAAATTGGTTGAACTATGCTTCTATTCTTAGGAATACGGAAATTCTTTTGAATTTTTTTTTTCAAAACCTGCATATATATAGAACTGCCAGTATATATAGGTTATTTGCATCATATTTTCAAAAATGTTTAAAAAATACATTCATATAGGAAGGCCCGATTTATAATCAATCTACATACATGTTTTCTATGTCGTGATAAACTATGCATTTGTGCACGTTGAAAGTGTGCTATGGATCGTGTAATATGGATATATGATAATACAAAGTATAGAGATGATAGTAATACTGTAAATAGTGCGGAATATAAAAGCAATATAGTTAAATGACACCAAATATTTTATACTGGTTCGGAGCACCGTCCTACGTCCAGTCCCAGACTCCTTCTGGAATTTCACTAATAATCTACACTTAACCCGGAGGAACAAGTATATACAACCCTTGAGTAGCCGAACAAGGACCTGAGCAGCAGAACAGGATTTCGTCTCAACAGCCGAAGAGGACTTCACACGCCTGAGCAACAGAACAGGAATTCAATGAATACAAAAATACTTTTGACTTTGTGTGTTCTTAATAACACGAATTTGTCACTTGTGTACATCCTTCCTATGATCTTCTCCTCGAGTATAAATATATATAATTGAAGTATATAAAGAGTAGAAAGGTCTAGTATTGCTTTAATGCAGAATATTTGAAAGTGTATTGCAAATAGATAGAAGAGCAAAGATCAGAGAATTAGATTATGATTCAGTGATTTGAAATGAAGTTGAAGTATGTATTTATAAAGATTAGAAAGCAGCAACTGTTGGTGAAGAGTTTCGATTGAAGTGTTGCGTCCGAATCTTTTCGTTAGAGGTTCGCAACTCTTCACAAAGAGTCGTGTCTTTTCGAAAAGTGGCTGTTATAGAAATTCAGTCGACTGAGCCTCTGGTTCAGTCGACTGAATGTTCAAACGAATTTAAATATTTAAATTTATATATTTGTGCACTGTGCATGGTGCAAAAAATTTCCAGTGTCAGTCGACTGGTCCTCTGGTTCAGTCGACTGACCTGGTGCATTTTGTGCAATATGCATAGTTTTCATATAAAAAATATATATAACTTTCGTACTTTTGTTATATGCTTATATATGTATAAAAGAAATGTGAAAGTAGAATAATAAAATATATATAAGCTAAATATATACATAACCGAGGAGAGATTTTAACAATGTTGACCTAAGACTCAAAAACAAAATAGTATAGTTGATGCACCGGTTTTGAAGTCTTGTCTCCTTGTAGTATATATTCTCCTTTTGTCGTGGCAGTCGTCAAATCTATATGTCGTAGTGATAGCTTTGTGTCATGAATCAAAACCAAGTCTCAACACACGTTTGGTCGAAAAATTGGTTGTACACTTTTTTTTTGGGTAGTTTAGGGTAGTTACTGCATTACCCCATTCAATCCTTGTAGTAATTTCGAAGATGAAATTCTTTTAATGGAGGAAGAATGTAACACCTCTTAAATTTAGGTTAATAATTTAACAATTAATTAGGCTCCAAAAATGGATTTTGAGCAAATGATGGAATTTGGCCATGAAACTTGCACCATTACATTCGTGGTGATTTTTTGAATAACTTTTATATTTGGAGTTTCACGATAGGAGTTCAAATAAAGGAGTTCTGGACATTTAAAAAAATTGGAATAAAAATAATTAAACAATAAAACATTAACATATATAATAAATTAATTGGGACTCATGGGTCGACCCTCCCCTATGGTCCGGTCGACCACTCATGGGGGTGTGGTCGATCAGTCGAATCCTTGTAGCTAGGGTTTGAGCCTTGGCTTAACGACCCGAATTTAATACTATTAACCTAATGGTTATGACTGATGCGAAAGCCTATAAATACAGGCCTAACCCCTTCATTCTCTTCTTATATTTTCAGATATAGGGAGACAAAGCTCTGTCATTTCCTCTTTACCACTATTTCTCCTAACTTTAAAATTGTTTGTATTTATAAAAATTAGAGAAGAGCAAAAAATAAATAGAAAAAGAGAAGGAGCAGATCAGCATTGCATAAATAACAAAGTAAATTTCAATATTATAAATCTATATTCCACTTAACCCTAAATCTTTTCTCAGATATGTATTTCTAATAGTATTTATGTACCCTTTTATACATAAATCTTGGATTAAAAAGGAGATGGAGTTGAATCAATGAATCGGATTTAGATCTGGAGATTCGGAACGCTCTAAAAGATGAGTGGAAATTATGTAATTTACTTATAACATTGAAATTTATTTCGTTTGATTTTTATTTGATTATTATGCCTAAATAAAGATCTAAGAGTTATAGGCTCGAATCAAATGTATAAAACATTGCCTACATATTCTGCAATTTAGGAAACTTTATTAGAAAATATTGTTTACACCCAGATCTTGAAATCAGTCCCCAAGATATTAAGAATTGAATATTGATAAGATGTAAAATTTATTCTAGATCTACAATTGGGTTGTAAATATGTTTGTATAATCCAGATTTATACCCTAATTCTATTGGAATGTGGACTTTCTGTATTTTAATTGTTAGGAATACTATTCGTTTAAGTTTTATAAATTTGCCTAGTATTCTTAATTACATAGAAAAGTGCAGCATTTGATTTGACAAGGAATATGCATAAATAAAGGAAAGAGATGTGTAAAGTATGGATTTATTTTCCATAATTTACACTGTCTATTTCAATAAAAATGAAATAAATTATTCCTTATAATTTCAAACGAAGCAAACCTCTTAAATTAAGGCTAATTTATGGGAATTATAATAGAATTTTTTTTAGAAATATAGTTCTAATAAATTAAAATATGGAAAAGAGTGTTCTAGGTAAGGATTGATAACTAGAAATATATTAATTTTTTTTTTTTTTTTTAAATGAAAGTATTATTATAAAAAGGAGAAACAAGCCTTTCTCCAACGGCACACAAAACACGGCAAGACATACAAAATATGCCTCCCACAATTCGAAAAAAACAGAAGAAAACACAGATGAAAAAGAACAATCTAAGCTAATAGCAGCACCATAAGACGATGCTGAAGAAGAAGTAACTAACAACCGCTCAACCATCATCCCCGCTACACCAAAAAAGGTGTAGGCCAGACCACCAGATAGAAAACCACCCGCCAACCGAGTAAGATAATACCAGTAAAGATCCGCAAGCCTAAATACTGTAATCCTAGAGACCAAGAGCAAGCGGCCATCAAGCAAACCCAACCATCCAAACAGCAAGACCCAATGAGCTCCGAATTCCTACAGCCGAAAAGTAGATCGGAACACTGTAGTGCAATCGAAGGAAACAACCCCAGCCAAAGATAACGACCAAAACTCCTTACAAAACCTGAACCTGAAAAAACTAGCAATCACATCAAAACCAAAAAGGGGGGGGGGTTGAGAGAGTCAAGAACGTCGGATGAGTACCAACGCTCCGATGCTCCGATTGGATCAAACACTCAACCAACGCCAGTTCTAGCGGAACTCTGCGCACAAGTAATAGACAAGAGACCCACTAGATGATGGCTACCGGGACTCAAGCGCCCCCTGAAAGGCCGACCTCGGAAAGCAAGGAATACGTCATTCCTGACGCGCCGAATAATGACCACGGGATCCATAGGAGAACTGTCGAAGATAGCCTTGTTCCGAGCACACCAAATGTGCCAGCATAGGAGACAAGGAATCAATCGATGGATGATCGAACGAAGAGATTTCCTGGAGTTCCCAGACCACCAGGTTGATGGAAGATCGTACTAGAAATATATTAAATACACACACACACATACTAAAATGCCCTTCAAATGTATGATACGTGATAAGGATTATTTTGTCTATTCTATTACTCACGTTCTTAATCACTATCTTTGGCGTGTTCCAGTCTAGACAGTGATTTGCCGCAGAATTTACTTTTCTTAAAATTTTACCATATCTCATTTCAAACCCTAATTCTATCTAAAATCCTTCCAGCCTAACTTCTTAGTTATTCCATTAGATTCACAACCAAGCTTCGCTTGCTGAATCCCATAATCTCCAGAAGTGGTATATTTTTAATCACTATTTTTGGGTTTTGAAATAGGTTGGAATGCATTCCGTTATTAGTGTTATAATATATTGTACCAATTGCCATATCAGATAAATGGAAATGAAAGACTCAAGTCAGAGGGTATTTTTAGCTTAGTCACTACGTTGTAAGTCAGAATTTAGTTTGATATCTTTTTTCTGCTATTATAAAAGATAACTCTATTTAAAGAAATAAGATATTTATGCCAAATGCTGATATTTTAGTTTTGCCTGCTTTTATGTTTACAGAACATTGATCTATTGTATGAATGAAATAAGAGAAGCAAAAATGTAATGTAATTAGTGTTTATAGGAATGTTGTCTCTCATATACTTTGAATTGGAAGATTTCATGCCTAATCAATCCTTTTAATTTAACCTACCGTTTAGTTTTTAGAAGGAGGATTTATTAGTTGAGATATAATTACTGATTAATATTAACTGATCTTTACTTTTCATGTTAACTGTTCTGTAATTAATGAAACTGTTTGTTCAGGTTAACCTCTATTTCTCAAATATTTTAGGTGAATTGACTCTTAATCGTGAATATATTAGTTCCCTATGTATAGTGCATAATCTTTATAAATTATGTTCTTGAACATTCATGTTCAAAGATGACTGTAGATTAAAACAAACATTTATCTTTAATTCTCATTAATAGTATTAACTTGCTATGATATTAGAAACAAGTTTTACTCAATTCTCTAGAAGAGAGCAAATTTATGTGGTAGTATC
Source organism: Allium fistulosum (assembly GCA_030737815.1). Classification (NCBI taxonomy): domain Eukaryota; kingdom Viridiplantae; phylum Streptophyta; class Magnoliopsida; order Asparagales; family Amaryllidaceae; genus Allium; species Allium fistulosum. The sequence continues at coordinate 162,585,477 of CM060905.1, forward strand.
AAATGATTATGTGGATGGCATTTTATACCCTTTGGAATAAATTTGCATAATGTTAGACATGTCAGTTAAAGAACCCTATGTTTTTAGAGTTACCTCAATCATTATGACACTACTAATCATAAAATTATAATTCAATGTGGAATTTGTTTTGTGCTAGGAATTTATTTGATGCTATGGTCATTAGGTGTAAAATAACAGTTAAAGAACTCTATATTTTAGTGTTTACCTCAATCATTATGACACTACTAATCATAAAATTATAATTCAACGTGGAATTGGTTTTGTTCTAGGAATTTGTTTGATGCTGTTAAAGTTAGCACATGTTTAGCATGTTTGTGAATAAGTCTATCCTAGTTTATTGGTCAAGAAATGGTTAGTGGCTTGAGTTTAGGAAGTGATTAGTCATTTTATATTTCTATTTAAAGCTTTGTATTTTCCCTTTGTTCAATAATTGAGTAACAATGTAGTTTCTTTTGGTTCATGTTGTATCTCTCTCCTCTCTAGCTAAAATCTTAACATGGTATCAGAGCTTGGTTAGAGGAGAGAGGAGGAGGTAGAGAGATCGAGAGATCTGAGAAATTTAAGTGAGCCAGAGTTTAAATAAAAAAAATCCCACTGTAGTTCTTTTGTGTTTTACTAGTTCTATCTTCCTCAAAGCATCCAAAAGCTCTTCATTCCGGAATCACATGAAGCTTTTCTTTTATCCAAAACAATCGCGCTTTAGTATCAGAAGTGAAACAGCGATGCAGCTGGATCTGAAGGATGTTTCAAATTTGCACCATCGCTTTGAAGTTTGTCGTCAATTTGAGGCCCATCGCATTCTGAGGTTGCGATCTGGAATAGCGCTTGTCTGAACAAATTTCGATGCTTTATATCTCGCGGATCTGAGTTGATAGCCGTTGTCGATTTGAAACCGAAGAATCTGGATCTTGCTCATTGGAGATGCTCGCGCCGGATTGATAGAGTACTTGTTGGTTCTGGTTGCTGGCACTTTGAGTTTATCTTAGCTCGGATGTATGATGGCTGAATCTGGAATTGCTGCTGTTCAACAAGGGAGTTGCTACCTGTCATGGGTGAAAATGGGGTCTGGTAAGTGAAATTGAAATTTTGTTTTGATGTTGAGAGATGTTGTTAGGTAATGCTGTGTTGGTAAAGCAGCAATGAGACTCTGAGTTGCTTAATGAATGATGGTTGTTGTGACAAAGTAGTAATTGAAATATGATGTGGGTGGAGTTTGATGAAGTATGGCTAGGATCTGTAGTTTAAAAATGGTTAATTGTATTTGTTTTGTTGAGAGTAATGATGATGTGCTGGTACTGAAGTATTGTGGGATGAAAATGACGTGAAATTGCAACTTGAGTCTAGTGGGTTGTGAGGTAGAGACTGTTATGCAGGGGATGCATGATCGGAGCAGGATTATAGTTCTGGTAGTACTGTAGACAGAAGTTTAGGACTGGAGCTCAGCGAAGATGGTCGTTTTGCTTGGAGATGATGAGATGTCACTTAATATCTAGTTCTGTCTCGAACCGCGATTGCTGCTACTATGTGGTTAGAGATTTGCCTGAGATGAAAAGAATACGAGTGCGTTGTCTGTCTATGAACGCTATGGAGTTCGGAGCCGATGTTTATTTGAACTAGAGGTTTTGCTAAGAGTCTTGCATCAGTCTATGGATGTCACGTCACTGCCTTAGATCCGAGTTGAGCTGCTTCAATTTAATGGAAATGATTGTGCCTAAAGTCATGAGATGAATGACTCTGCCTTAGGTTCCGCTGCTGGAGTTTATGGAATTCATGCTGGGTTCTGGAAATACCATTTCGCCTAAAAGAGATCCTTATCGTATTTTGGGATGCTCTTCGCTACTTGAGATTTTGTCATCATTGATGGAGATGTGGATCATTTTGGAGTCAACTGATGAACCTTGCCTGTGTTGGATTTATACTGTTGCCGAACCAAGTTGTTGCTCGCGTTGGTATTGCTTCGAGATGATGGACACCATCAGTTGTTTGCTTCACACTGAATGATTTGATATGCCAACATCGATGAAAATTACTGCTGTGTCTGTAATTACTCGATGCCACTTTGATGAACTCAAAGAATGTTGCACTTGTTGATATGTAGGTCACGTGCCTTCCTTTGTTCTCTGCTGCTTTGAGTTGTAGATTGACGTTTGAGGCTGGTGATTGCTTTGCAATTTGCTGACGGTTTTTTGGTCGGAATGGATGCGGTGGCAGCTGTGTGAAGGTGTCGGATTTTGGAGTTAGGTGATGTAGAAGCAACGGTGTTTAGATGGAAATCGATCTGAGTTTTGTTGGTTTACGGGTTGGGCTGCTATAATGTGTTTTTAGTGTGCTTTTGTGGTGAAGCTGTTTTGTTTTGGTGTTGTAGATGTTGGGAGTATTTTTTTTTTTTTGCGTGATGCTGTTTAGTGGTGGCTGGTGTGTAGTGTAGCATGGGCTGCCTTGTTAGTGTGTTTTGCAGGCTACAGGGTGAACTTTTCAGGGACTGAGTAGATGATATAGATTGCAGTGATGCTTGTTAAGGGCTTCATGTTGTTAGATGCTGGTTGCAAAGTTTTATACCCTATCTACATATCTTTGGTGCTGAGAATTTTTGGTGCCTGCTAGTTTGGTTGGAGTGTGCTATTTGGAATAGTAGCGGAGAAATGGTTGTGTTTGGTTTTGCTACAGGTAGTGGATGTGAGGTGATTTGTGGTAGGTAGTATTCATGTTTGGTGATGGTCCCTTGTTATTGAGGGGTTTGAGTAGACGGAAGCAAGAGGAAATGTGGGTTGTTGATATGTAATGAATGTGGCTGGCAAGGATGCAAGTTTGTGTTTGGTTGAAGATGTTGTGGTGAACAATGACAGTACTTTGATGCAGTCGTACTTGTTGCAGCAGAAGAGAAGTTGGTGTTGAGAAGGTGGCGATTGGTTGTCGTTCCGGCAGTGGTCGAAGTTGTTCGATTGGTGATTGCCGGAAGCAGTAGTGCAATAGTGAGATATTGCAGTCTTGGTGAAGTATGGTAGAAGTGATGTGGTGATTGCAGTTTTGTGATTTGGAAGATTGGCTGCTGGTGTATGGTGTTGGACTTGCTGCTGTTCAAATAAGAAAAGTTTGTGGTGCGGTTGTCATAGCTGTTGCTAGAGGAGCTAAAAAGGAGCAGTTACGGTAGAAGTCGAAGAATGCAGATTGTGTGCAAGTTGAATGGTGAAAAGAAGATGAGAAGCTGAATTCTTGTATTGGTGAAGGTATGTTGGCAGTGAAGCAAGGAGCATGTGCTTGCTATTGACAGATGAATTTTGTGTGAAAGTGACATAGTTATGAAGTTGTGATGGCGGAAGGTGTTAGCATGAAGAAGGCGTTCCGTAGAGCGTTGTTGTGGATGTTGATAGTGAAGAAGACATGTCGGTCATGGAGTTGGACAATTTGAAGAGTGCTCAAGAGAACTGTTTGAAGTGGAAGCCTATATGTGGAGTAGGTAAAACCTGTAAGTGAAGCAGGTTTGGTTTTGTGTCATCCAAGTAAGGAAGAAGAGCTGCGATTCTCACTTGTTGGGGGGATGACATATATAAGGGACGACCCGAATGGAGAGGTCAGTGGATCCCTATATGAAACCAGAAGTGTTTGTTGATGGTTAAAGTACCAATCAACGTGAAACAGTTGAGCATGCCCAACCAAATAGAGATGAGAGTTGTGACCGAGTTCGTCTATGCAAGACGATGAAGAAAATGTGTTGTAAACTGAATGTTGGCACTTTCAGTTTAAGGGAGGGTGTTAAAGTTAGCACATGTTTAGCATGTTTGTGAATAAGTCTATCCTAGTTTATTGGTCAAGAAATGGTTAGTGGCTTGAGTTTAGGAAGTGATTAGTCATTTTATATTTCTATTTAAAGCTTTGTATTTTCCCTTTGTTCAATAATTGAGTAACAATGTAGTTTCTTTTGGTTCATGTTGTATCTCTCTCCTCTCTAGCTAAAATCTTAACAGATGCCATGGTCATTGGGTGTAAAATAATGAAATCATGGTAAAACACCAAAGAATATAATTCAATTTTGATAGCCAAGTGTGTCACGTTTGCTAATTGTTTTTCAGTTTTATTTTCTGTTTTGAAATTTGTTTGGATAGTTTTTTTTCATGCTTTGTGCTTTTATAGTGTTTATGCACTTTGTTCGAATTGTTTTGGTTAATATGTCAACCACTACGATCACGTATCTTCTATTATTTCATAAGGAAAATATTATAGCTAATTTACATCTTGCATCCTCATATAGTGGTGATATGTACTTGCATGCTCCTGTAAATGATTGATGATACAAAATTCCTACTCCTGAATTATTTTCGATAAATGATATTGCTTTTTTTCATCTTTATTTGAAATATTTGAAAATATTCATAAAAAATGAATCATTTTTGTATAGTAAGGATCCAACCATTTCTGCTATAAACTGCATAAAGTATCAAACTTTCATATAGTGACTTGCAAGTTGCAAACTTATCATACGGTAAAAGGAGCAAATGGAAATTAAAAGATAAATGATGCTTTCTGTTTGTATAGAGAAGATGACTGAACAAAGAAGTAATTTCATGGCATTTATTTTCCCTGCTTAAACTTTTTATACCAAATTATGATCTTAATATAAAAAATTCATTTGAACACATGATACACTGTTATTTCTTATTTCCTATTTCTAATTTCCTATGCCTCACATGTATATAGTTATAGCAATTGAAAGAGAAAATACAAGTTATACATACGTACATACAAACACACACACACACATATATGGTGAGATTTAATGGTTAAGATTCATTACGCTCCTGAATACTAGTTAAATCTTAAAACAGGGAACTATTTAAATATTCTATGGAGACTCACATGCTTTATGTATGTATCTTAACTTATTTCTTTACAAAATAATATTAAATATATATATTTTATTGTATGGTGCTACAGAATACCAAGCTTCCAGTCTTAGTATGCAGCTAACACATGTGTTTTGCATTAAGAAAAGGTTAACTCATGTTTTACTTTGTGCCTTACATAAAATAATAGTTTATACAGGCTGATTCCATATGGTATAGTAAGTTGAGGAATTTTATTTTAATTATATCTTATTTAGCTTCTATATGATGTTATTCAACATTTTATTTTGGTGAGATTCTAATAGCCTTTGTGCTTATAGTTTTTTTTGCTCGATTGTCGTTTTGATGAAAGTATGTGTATTACTCAGTAAATATTACATGGGACACAAATTATATATCATATGCTATTTTTTTTCTTCTCATTATCATTCTCGAGGAACTAAAGAAAAACTACATATAACAAATTATGCATTGTATGCTCAATTATCATTTTGATAGCATGTGTATTATCATTTCATTGTTGCTTTTTTTCCTTTGCTCATGACAAAGCTTTAAACTGAATTAACTTGAACATTTTTTTCATTCAAACTACATTTTATTTTTGGCAGTAGTCTTCATGTACCACATTATGAAGTTTCTAATTTATATTTTTTTTTGTCTCGTTGTAGGTACCATATGTCTTTCATAGTTTACGTTGTCAGATCTTAAACTATAGAAAAAAAATTATTGACTTAAACCTTCAGGTTGAAACTACTAGATAGTTCCATATAACAAGGTTGACAAGAAAGAAATTTTATATTAATATTGCAGGTTTTGCCTTGGAATTGATACAATCACTTCTATATGATTCTATCAAGAGATGGATACAAGCATTTTCTTCCATAAGTTGCGTAACTTCTGCAATAGCGTTTAAATTCATAACGTCCTCCCCATATAGTAGTTTTTGATCTATTACATTTATTAAATCATTAGTTACCTGATTTTTAATGATTTTCTTCTTTCTATTTATTGTATTCTCTAATAATGGAATGGTATAGTATGTTTATTATTTTGAGGGTACATAAGTGTGTTTATGATAGCTTTATGAGTTACCTGATTTGTAATTTTTTTTCTCTGGCATATATAGTCTTTTAGTTAGTTGATGTCAATCTAAAGCCAAGAAAAAATAATTTATGAACAAATGATATATAGTTTGTCATTTATACCATCATGTTAATGTTTTATTTTTGTTATAATGTTGATGTCAAATATTCAACTATATTGAGGATCTACTAAAGTAAATTGAAGAATGAGTTTGAGAACTGATATCATAATAGCTTTATGTGAATAATTTACAATATAAATAGAATTTTAAATAAGTTAAAAAAAATTATGCATGCTTTTATTTCAGGCTTATGAGTGTAAATCAATATGACGTATTTTTCTCATTGAAAATTAATACAAAAATCAAATTGATGTTCCAAAATACACCAACAATTTTTGTGTTTTTTTCATATTATTTCATAGTAAAAAGTAGTTAGCTCACATATTTATTTATATCAAATATTATATATGCATATGACCATTATATCAAAATAAAAAATTTCTCTTAAGTTTCTTTGCACACGTCTAACGGACGTGCCTAAAGTACAGGTATATACACACACACATTTAACCGCGTTAATCAATTAAAATGAAAACTTAACTAATATGACGATTACATAATATTCGCATTAGGTATAATTAGAACGTTAGAATAAATCACGCCATGAATAATAAGGTTAGGAAATAAAGATGGAAGTATTGTAATTCCAAATAAATAGGTAATAAACGTGGAATGAATTTGGGAGTTACAAGAGTTAAATAGGGTATAAATGGATGAAAGGGATTGATAAATGAGATTGTTTGGATAATAAATATGGAGGGATAAAGAAGGAATACTAGGCAAAATCTGAGTAAATAAATGTCATAGGAAATGTCTGGATAGGATAATAATCATCCATTACGAACAAGTTGACATTTATAAGAACAGTAAAATAAAAATGTTAGGTAGTAATTGAATATCTTAAGGCAGTGTAATTATCACCATGGTAAACTATATAGCTTTAAATATGCAAATAGAGATTAGTGGGCTTTTCCAAATATTAAAGTTTAGAGTAATTAATTTGATTTAGTAGGTTGGGATATGAGGTCAGTAGAGTTACACAATAGATGTCTGCCCTTTACTCAGAGACTGCCAGAAGTTGTGTACACTGACCACTGATGTGAGACATCTCCAACCTTAGGACACATGGATATACATTGTAGATAGACGATAGGGAAGTATGTCCGAGGGTTTGCCTCGGATTTGAAGTATTAAATGGCCCGGTACCTTTTGGGAAATTGGGTCTGCTACTTATCCAATAAGAGGTAATAAGTAACCAAATGGTGTATTTTTCTTGACTTACTTAGGTTAGTCTACACCAGGATGTCAGCTGTGGAGGGTCTGCAGGTATGTTAGTAGTTGGTGCCAATATTTAGTAGTTGGTCCGGCGTATAGGCTTGGACGCTCAGAGATCCCAAACAAGCGGTAGTAAAGACTTGTGTTACGCCCTGACGGATTTCGCTTCCTACAAGTGTAGAATCCATATGGGATATGCACGGACCTCATGATAAAGATAGTTGAAAATTTTATAGTGTAAGTGGGCTAGTTAACCCTTAGATAAGTCTTTGAATGGCGATAATAGTACGTCAATTAAGTTAAATAGTAAAATCGTATATAGGAGTCATCGGTCTTTATAGCTAGGACCGATAGGCTAGCGATGACGATGCATATGCACACACATATATATATATATATATGTATGTATGTATATATGTGCATATGCATATATATGTATAGCATATCTTGGGAAAGGTTGATATATCATATGCACATACATTAAATTAAATAGGTTAGCTGTAAATCATAGGCATAACATTTAAATGGAAACCAAATAGTGTAAAGTTATGTTATGGATACAGTATGCAATTTTATAATCACCAGAATATTGTTTTGACCCCCTCCTCATTACAACCTACATGATAGATTTTGAGGAAAAGGCGCTAGAGCAAGACTAAATGGTTGATAGAGAAGTTTTCTTATTCATGCTCGGTATTGACAAGGCGATTGGATATCCAAGGAATACCATTCATTTCGAGTTAGCGGCCTCAGTCGGTATTTATATCCTATTATATTTTCTATTATGTTGTGAGTCTGGTCGATCGATATTTTGATATACTTATATTTGTTAAAGCTTATCAAAACCAACGATCTGTTCCCTAATGGACATGGGTTTCGATTTTTGTTGAAATTTATGTCTAAGGAGCGAGTTGTTACAAGAAGAAAGAGAATTTTAGGGGTCATTCTAATTTGAAGAAGCTCCACTGGTGCAATAAGTCTAATGATGGAAGTGTCATCGTTGTAAGAAATCGAATCACTGGAGAAGAGACTGTCCAAATTTGAAGAAGGAGACTGGCGGTTCTTCATCTATTGTGGTGGAGAATGAAAATAGCGATGTGTTGATAGCTGTAGTATTCGATGTTGTAGACCATTGGGTCCTTGATTCAAGAGCTTTATTATATATGTCGCCGGTAAGGATTATTTTTCTTCAATTGTCACTAATGAAGGAAGTTCCATCCTTATGGGTAATGATCCTACATGTAGGTCCATGGGAGTTTGTTCAGTTTGCATTAACATGTTCAATGGGATTGTTCGCACTCTTTCATATGTTCCTTATGTATCAGGTCTTTGGAAGTCTTTGATATCGTTTGGGAAGCTAGCATCTCTGGGATGCAAGGTTACCATCCACAGAAATGGTTTAAAGGTTTTTAGAGGGACACTTATAGTAATTAAGGATATAAAGGTCCAGAATCTTAATTTGTTGAAGGGTACCATTGTTCATGGGGAATCATATGTTGGAGTTGATAGCACTAAAATTTGGATGCTACTAAGCTTTGGCACTTAAGATTAGGTCATACTTCGAAGAAGAACTTATAATTGCTTCGTAGGAAGAAGAAGATCGGAGGAGAAAGTTTCAACAAATTGGATTTCTGCAAGGAGGGTGTCCTAAATAAGCAAGCCAAATAACATTTGGTGCTAGCGAGCATACTTTTAGGAGGACACTTGACTGTGAGCATTCAGATGTTTGGCGACCAGTTTCTATAGCTTCCATTGGGGGAGCTCACTACTTTTTATCCTTCATTGATGACTATTCGTGTAAGGTTCGGGTGTATGTAATAAAAGCCAAGTTGGAAGTGTTCGAAAAGTTTAAGGAATGGTTAGCTCACATTGAAAATAACCTAGAAGGAAATTGAAGATCCTTCAATTTGACAACGGCGACGAATATGTCTCGAAGGGGTTCCTTAGATACTATAGACACCATAGTATTAGGAAACATTTTCTACATCCGGTGATCTACAATCCAATGGGGTTGCTGAGAGGATGAATAGAACTCTACTAGAGAAGGCTCGTGGTTTGAAATTGACTATAGGCTTATCTAAAGTCTTTTGGGCTAAAGCTATATCAACTGCTGCTCACATCATTAATCAAATTCCGTGTTCAGCCTTTGGTAGGAAGATTCCAAAAGGGCAATGGAGAGAGAAATCTAGTATACTCGATTACCTTCATATTTTTGGTTTCCCTTTTTAAGTGCATAACACAGGATTTGATAAGTTGGAGCTAAGAGCTACTAAGTGTGTTTTGCTAAGTTATGCAGATGGAATGAAAGGATATCGTATTTGGAATCCCAAAACAAATATGATGAGACACTCCAGACATGATACTTTTGATGAATCAGCTATGTTCAGACCGTTTGAAGAGACATCAAATAGCCCAAGTTTGGAAGGAGACAATCCTAAGGAGACGTAGATTTTTCCCATATTTTAGCCAAAGAGTAGAGTTGATATTATTGATGACAAAGAATGCAGTCAAAGAACCATTATATAATAGTCTACATATTTCCTCTAATAATGATGGTGATGGTCATGAAGTTGGAGAAGATTTAGTTCAAGGTGGAGCTGAAAGAATGGCAAGCAATGTTGGAGTTGTCCATGCTAGTCAGCGAATTAGGAAGGCACCTGATAGATATGAAAATTGGCAGTTTGTAAACCTCAGCCTTAGTGGTCAATTTGATTATTCTTTTCATATGGTTCACGAGGAGCCATTTGACCTTAAAGGTGCTTTAAAGTCAAAGGACATTTTGAAGTGGATTTTGTCATGGAGGAGGAAATGCATTCATTGCAGAAGAACAATACATGGGATTTTGTCCCATTACCTCAGGGGAAATAGAGCCATAGGTTGCAGATGGATATTCAAGGTAAAATGTGATGAAGGCATAAGGCTAGATTGGTAGCAAAAGGGTTTTCACAGAGAAAGGGGAAAGTGTACGATGAAATTTTGCTTCGGTTTTGTGACATACATCTATTAGGAATTTGTTAGCTATAGTTGTTACTCACGATATGGAGTTGAAGCAGCTAGATGTGAAGACAGCTTTTTTATATGGACTTGGAAGAGAGAATCTACATTAAACAACCAAATGGGTTTGTAGTGGATGGTAAGTAAAATTGGGTTTGCCAACTTAAGAAGTCGTTGTGTGGTCTAAAGCAGTCGTCGAGACAATGGAACAAGAGGTTCGGTTCTTTTATGTTGAGCATTGGCTTTGATATGAGCATAAACGATGCTTGTGTTTATTATAAACACTTGGAAAGTGGTGATTGGACGTACTTGCTCTTATACGTGGATGATACGCTTATTGCTTCCAAGGATAGAGAAGAAATCAATTGATTAAAGATGCGTTTGAAAGCGGAATTCGAAATAAATGACCTTGGAGAAGCAAAGAAGATTTAGGCATAGAATCTTCAGAGATAGAAAGCTTGGACTTTTAAGACTGATTCAAAATGAGTACATACGGAAGGTTCTTGTTCACTTTAGCATAGATACTACAAAGGCTATTTCAATACCCATGCCTTTGTATGTAAAGCTTTTGGAAAAAGGATCTCCCATTTCAGTTAAATTAGACAACACTTATATATAGAGAGAGAGCTCTATGCAAGTATAGTTGGGAGCTTGATGTACATTATGGTCTGCACAAGACTAGATATTGCTCATGCTATCAGTATGGTTAGTCGCTACATGGCTAATCCGAGGGAGACGCATTGGGAAGTTTTTAAAGCTATTTTGAGATACTTGAAGGGAATACCAAATCATGGGCTTGTTTTTGGAACTAAAAAGAGTTGCAACATCGTTGGTTACTGTGATTCGGACTATGGGGGAGTTAGAGACGGAAGGAAGTCAACCTCGGGCTACGAGTTCACTTTGGGAGGTACAGCTATTAGTTGGAGAGTGAGGTTGCAGTCTGTGCTTGCATTAATTTACTATGGAATAGAGTTGATAATGGCTATTAAAGCAGCTAAGGAGGCACTTTACTTGAAACATCTATTCAATGATCTAGGCTTTGAGCATGATAGTGTGGTTGTGAATTATGACAGTCAAAGTGCAATTCATTTGGTTGAAAACTTAGCGTTTAGTTCGAGAACAAAGCACATAGAAGTCAGAGAGTCATTCCTTGTTCCTATGAATGAAGAAAGGGTGATGCATCTTGAGAAGATCAACACAACGGACAATACGGTGGACATGTTTACTAAGAAGTTGTCGGTTGCTAAGTTTGAGCATTGCTTGAACTTGATTCACTTGTTGAAGTGCTTGTGCCACATGGTAGCACAATGGTGGAGAGTGGAGTAGCTTAGTTGAAGCCAAAGGAAGATGTAGTATTCTTCTTGTTTGAGAGACAGAAGTTATCATATACTTCTTATTAGTAATTTGTTTTGACTCTACCTTTTTTTGAGTACTTTTAACACTTTGTTGGCCAGGGGTGACCTTGCCAAAACTTGTTAAAAAAGTGTGATAGGGGGTGGCCGAGCCAGGACCAATCAGGAAGGTATTTATATTAAGGTGGAGCATGCAATAGGAGTTGGTTGAGATATTTTAATCGAGGTGGAGTGCTGAATTTTCATCGATTCAAATTTATGGATACTTTCTTAATTTGCAATTTGGAATATATGGAAACTTTCATAATTTTCAATTTGAAATATATGGAAACTTCCTAATATGCAATTTAAAATTTATGGAAACTTGCCTTAATTACAACCTTAGCTTATTTAAAACTGTCAATATCTCCACTGAAGAAGATTATAAATAAAGGGCTAGTCATATGGAGTTGAACATACACACAACTCAGAAAGAAATATTGTCAGTCAATATAGAAAAACAAATTGTAGCCCTAATTAATCAAATTAGAGACTTTTATTATTCTTCTATTATCTTCTATAATCTCCTTTGTTTATTGAAAGTAATAAAGCTCATCTTCCCCAAAGTGGACGTACAGTATCATGATGATAGTGGAACAACTATAAATCTCTTGTGTCCTCTTTTCTCCTTTCTAGTTATTTACTATTGCTTTTGGAATATTTGTGATCTGATTGGAGAATTGATCGATCTATTTGTTTTACCATACTATAGCACGATCCTATGATTACACTTTTCTGCTAGAAGGGATTGATCACCCCTCTACACATTGTTCCCATTATGAGTGAACTTGACTCAAAACTCATCATTCTCTAAATCTATCAAAATCCCATGAGACGTGGCTCAGAACAAATTGTGAATGAGGATCCAAATCGCATCATAATTGTAGTTAGTACGAAGAAGATATAAGGCTCAAAATTCCACATCCAATCGATCAAACATAGTGGGCGAAATCGTTCCATCTAGCAGTGGAAAGCCCACTAAAAATAGTGGTTGAAGTTGCCTTTAACTATGTTTGAGCACATCACTAGAGTTCGATAATGATGCTTTAACCACGTCATTAGCGGTCTCGAACATATGAGATTTACGGATAGTTGAAATGGTAAAGTGTGGCAGTGTTTGAAGTGGGCTTTGGACTACTTGAAATGTAGCGATGTAGAGTGCTCTATTTCAAGTCTAGCCTAGGGCACTCAACTTGGCCACTTGTCTAATCGAAGTGGATCGATCGAATAAGAATGTAGCTAGTAATCAGTGGTTGCTTTTGTCAGAAAATGATATATATCATATATTCAAAATATTTTTTTCTTTATTGTACATTACACTACAAATGGTGAATAGGACCAGCCCTGAAGGTTTAGAGGCCGAAGGAAAAAATATTACTAAGTCCGATAGTAAAAATTATGCACACCTTGGAAATTTTTTTTTGGTTTTGGGGCCTTTAAACTATGCATTATAAGACCCGATCTTGGGTCACTAGATTGGAAACCTCGATCTACACCACAGAGCTATACAAAACTACTGGTTAAGGATAAAAAAATTACTATATATAAATACAAAATTAAAAGTTTGTGGCCATGAAAATTTAGGGCCATGTGTGACCACCTAAGTGGCCTAGGGACAGGGTCAGACCTGATGGCGAAACTCTAATGTGTCATCATTTTACATTGGATCTTTTACTTCTTATATTAAAATATTATGGTAAAAACCACGGGAGTAAACCACATACCTTTTTCCTAAATACAAAACATCTAGCTTGTGTTCGTAGATATTTATGATTAGAGGTTAGATGTTAGAGGTTGTGATGTTCATGGATACAAATTTGATTGGAGCTTAATTAGACAAGATGACTCAGGGGTATGGAAAAATGCTATACGAAGTAGAAACGAGGCGTTGAAATGTACAGAAAGAGGAATTGCAGATGACTAAACAACTTCACTATGGTATGACCTATGGATCAAAGGAGGGAGGCTAATAAATAAATTAGGAATTGACATGATGGAAAGAGTGAGAGGGGAAGAGCTTTAGTGAAAGATATTATAATTGAGGAGGAATGAAGGATTCAAAGATTTAGCTACTTAGGGAAAGTCGGAGAGGAAATTGAAGAAATTAAAATTTACAACGACAGAGAACAAGGCTACTGGGCATGGGTATGCAGTAAGGAGAAAAAATACAATTTGAAAGCAATAATGCAAACAATCAGAACATCACATGACAAATTCAAATGGGAAAAATTCATATGGAACAAGGTTAACAGTCCCACAATGGTAGAATGTGCATATAAAGTGCTCAACAACTTATTTTCTACCAAAAAAGGCTACGCCAAAAGGGTCTAAACATAAATCCAACATGCGAATTATGTGGGAAACACAAAGAAAGTGTGGAACACTTATACTTTGAATGTAATTATAGTGCCTATGTATGGAAATGGTGTCCCATTAAGAAAAAATGGCCTGCATCACATACATCAATACTTAACATCAAAAATGAAGTCGAAAACACTAGCTTGCGGTTACAGAAAGGAATATCTAAGAATTTAGCAAGCATAGTGTTTACAACATGTATTTGGTACATATGGAAAGAAAGAAATCTCCATGGTTTCGAGACTAAGAAATGAGCAGAAACAACATTGTGGCATCAGATTAAAGAAGCAGTTAAAATAAGGGCACGAAAATCAAAATTCACCTAAACACATCATGGAGAATTAAAGAATGGGTATAAAGATATTCACCAACCACCCTTAAAAAGTGGTCTCTGCCTTCATTTCAAGCCAGCTAAATCATGCAAATCCAAAGCAGCTCTTTAGCACCGATCAATTATCTCTCTGACCCCTATTTTGTGTTACATTTTATATCTATTTACATTTACAGAATATAAATCAAACATAACATATGAAGGAAATTGTAAATTAGCAATGCAGATTCGCTCAGGAAGCACATACAGAGGAGAGCATCTGAAGACAAAAGCAAGAACAAGAATTAATAATGCAGCAAAAAGAAAGCTAACAACAAAAAATGTTACACATTGGCATTTCATCGAACACCTGAGGCAGAATGTCGAACAGATTGGGAAGCCATGGCCAACTCAACTTCTAGCCATTCTGGATTAAACATGAAGGATGCTGAAGCATTAATGGTAGCTCAGAACCATGAGGAAGCAAGTATTAGGGGAAGATTGGCAAGGGATTAATAGAAGGAGAAACGTGCACGGTGTGCATGTGTGCATGTGCACAGCTAAAGTTATCCTGTATTTTCCAATTGCTGATTAATTTTATGATTAAGGGTGAGCTGTAATTCTAACGGCTAGTTGGAGTAAGTCAATGATGGAATGCGTGTGTGTGTGTGTGAATCAAAAATCATGTACTGATGTATGAAGAAAGATTAATAAAATATCAGTTTTCTTTTATCTTACCTATTGTGCATCTTCTCTTTACCACTGCTTCTTACTTCACCTATTTCTCTTATTCTTGTATCTAATCATACTTCAGTTCTTATTACTAATATCACCATCTTCTTTTGTATTCAACCTGCTCTGTTCTTAAACTCCTCCAGCCACCTGAACATTATTATCCTTCACTTTATCATGATGCAAACTCGAGCACAGGCCCACAAGGAGAAGGAACCTACCACTTTGGTATCGGAGCCACCTGGTGAGCATAATTCAGGCCCCTACCAACCATTTACTTTGTCTGATCCTGATACAAACAGAGAGGGTTCCTCTTCATTGGAATCTGCAATTGATGAACCACTGCCTGAAATATGGCAGAAGCAATGCATGATCAATAACAGGATTGCTCTATCATTAAAGAAGTTATAAAAGACAACTCAAGATTTGTCAATTACCACTCAGAATCTATCAAGAAGCAGTCAAGAAACCAATGAGAAGATTGATAAAATAAAAGAAATGATGGCAAAAAAATTTTGAGCTTCATGATATCAAGAACAACATAAATCATGATCACGAACCATCATCTATGCCTCATTCTTCTTCTCCAATACGATCAAACATCTATTTTCCTCCTAAAAACAGACCTGCCATACTTACTAGACCCGACAACATCCAGATTGATCGACATTCTCCATCAAGAATATTTGATAATTCTCCTACACTAGCAAGAGACCTATCCAAACTAAACATCAAGATTGATTTTCCCACCTTTTTAGGAGAAAATAGAGTTATAGATTGGCTAAGACAAGTAGAGAATTTCTTCAGATATAATAAAACTTATGTACAAGAATGGGTGCATGTCTATTCATATCACCTCAAAAAGGAAGAATTGCAATGGCTCTACAGATATTCACATAATGTTCAAGATTATGATCACTAGCCAATTTTCTACAAAACAATTCAGGTATGCTTTACTCCAAAAGAATTAGAACGACCATATGATACCTTTTCTTCCCTTAAACAAACAACATCAGTTATGCAATATGTAAATCAATATGAACAACTTGAGGGTATGATTGAACAAGTAACCCCTACTCATCTTTTACAAAAAAAATTAGGGAGTTTAAAGGAATAAATTAAATATGACGTTATTGCAAATAATCCACCCAATTTTGATGTTGTAGTTTCTCTTGCTAAAATTTTTGAGCAAAATGGCTTTCAGCCAATAAAATTGCTAAACGAAATTATTTCAAAAATAATGCCAATTTTAAAAATTCTTTTGGAAATAACCAAGAAATTTCTTCTAACAAACCATCAAAGGTTAAAACTCTTACTCCAACAAAGACTTTAGACAAGAAAAAGGATAATCTTTGTTTTGGTTGTAATGAGAAATACCACTATGGACATAAATGTAAAACAAAACAAATTTATATTTTAGAAGGGTTGATGGAATTAAACACTGAATCAGATACTGATGATTCTACCAATGATCATTTACATTTTGCTGTGCTAGATAATAACTTAAACCCAGATAATACCTTGCTGTCAATCTCAATAATGCACTTTTAGGGATTCCCACTCTACATACTATCAAGGTTAAAGGTAGTATAAATAATAAAAATGTTATATTATTAATTGATTCGGGATCCACTCATAGTTTTATTGATAGCAAATTAGCTCAGAAGTTAAAACTGCAGAAAACACAAACAACAGCCTATGAGGTTCAAGTTGATATTGGTCGAAAGCTCCAAGGTAAGGACATTTGCTCCCAAGTTTTATTGTCATGTCAAGGATGTAAAATGTTCATAGATTTATTGGTCTTACCTATGGAAGGATGTGATATTGTATTGGGTACTCAATGGATGAGAGAGCTTGATGAAGTATGCTTTAACTTTAAAAAGTTACAAGTCAGATTTTATTATAATGGTAAAGTAATAAATGGCAAGGCTTACTTCCTTCTGATTTTCAAACTTTAAATAATAAACATGCTACCAAAGAATTCACATCAGCTCATCTAAAATCATGCTTTTTTATGCACTTACACAAACACCCAATATTTCACAAATACATCCAGATATTCAGCTTCTACTTGATGCATTTCCTACTGTTACTTCTACACTTAATTCACTGCCACCTAGCCATGACAGTGATCATAAAATCCACTGTTAGAAAGATCAAAACCAATCTGTCTAAAGCCCTATAGATATTCTCATCATATTAAAAGTGAGTTAGATAAATTAATCACTAATATGCTTAATTCATGTATTATTAGAAATAGTTCAAACTCATTTTCAGCACCATTTGTAATGGTTAAGAAAAAAGATGGATCTTGGAGACTATGTGTAGATTATAGAGCATTAAATAAACAAACAATAAAAAAATTCTAATTCCTCTAATAGATGATTTATTAGATGAACTTTATGGCTCTAAATTTTTTACAAAATTAGATTTAGAATCTGGTTACCATCAAATAAGAATGCATGAGCATGATATCCACAAAACTGCCTTTCGAACAGATGATGGTCACTGTGACTTTTTAGTAATGCCATTTGGTTTAACAAATGTTCCATCTACATTTCAGTCTCTTATGAATAGCATTTTTAAAAATATTTAAGAAATTTTATACTTGTATTTTTTGATGATATTTTAATATATAGCAGGTGTTGGACAGATCATTTGAAGCATTTGAAAATTACCCTACAAATTCTTCAAGACAATAAACTGGTTATTAACTTATCTAAATGCTCTTTTGCTGAAGATCAAATCAAATATCTGGGTCATATTATTTCAGAAAATGATATTACTGTTGACAAAGATAAAACAAGAGCAGTAATGGACTGGCCACAACCTCACAGCATCAAAGCACTCAGAGGGTTTTTAGGACTTGTAGGCTATTATAGAAAATTTATCAAAGGATATGGGTTGATAGCAAAACCACTAACAGCAATGCTAAAAATGAATTCTTTTTTCTAGACTCAAGAGGCCACTAATTCGTTTTATAAATTAAAATCTTGTCTGATTAATCCACCTATTTTGGCAATGCCAGATTTCAGCAAAGAATTTGCGGTTGAGTGTGATGCTAGTGGTCGGGAATAGGTGTTGTGCTTCTTCAAGACAATAAACCTATTACATATATTAGTCAATCATTACAAGGAAGGAATTTATACTTATCCACATATGAGAAAGAGCTATTGGCCTTAATTCTTGCAACCAAGAAGTGGTCATAATATTTATTAGGAAGGAAATTTATCATAAGAACCGATCATCAAAGCTTACAACATTTATTGTCTTAAAAATTGACCACTGGAATTCAAGGCATGTGGTTAGAAAAGCTCCATGGATATGACTACCAAGTAGAATATAAAAAAGGTTGAGAGAATGTCATTGCAGACAGTCTTTCAAGAATACATGAAAAAGTAGAAGTAAGTGCATTGTCAGTGGTACAACCTGACTAGATAACTCAACTGAGAAGGCAGATAAATCAAACTCCTTTCTACAGAATAAAGAAAGACCAAAATTTACAAGGCAGTCTACCCTCAAGCAAATACCAATTAGTTGATGATTTGATATTTTGTAAGGGTAGAATCCTACTTGACCCTTCACAAACTCCTTTGGTAGACTCCATACTCTATGAATTTCATTCATCTCCTTTAGGTGGCCATGCAGGGGTATAGAAAACACTGAAAAAAATAAAGAAAACATTCTTTTGGAAGCACATGAAAAAATCAGTGGAAGCCTATGTTAAACAATGTGATATTTGTTAAAGATCAAAATCAGAGAATGATGCCTGCCCTAGTCTTACACAACCTCTACCAATTCCTGACAATATATGGACTGATTTGTTAATGGATTTTATCACACAATTGCCAAAGAGCAACAATGCTACAGTCATTTATGTGGTAGTGGATAGATTATCAAAATATGTGCATTTCATTTCCCCACAGCATCCTTATACAGCAAAACGAGTGGCAAAAATTTTCTTTGATGGAATTTTTAAACTCTGTGGAATGTCAAAAACAATTGTCAATGACAGAGATTCAACATTTTTAAGTAACTTTTGGCAAGAATTGTTTTCTCTTCAAGGATGAAGTCTTAAGTTCAGCTCAGCCTACCATCCTCAAACAGATGGTCAAACTGAGGTAACTAACAAAGTTTTACAGACATACCTACATTGCTTTGTGTCCCACCAACCTAGTAAATGGACCAGCTAGCTAACCTTAGCAGAATATTGGTTCAACACTTCATGGAAGGAATCTACAAAGTTAACACCATATGAAATTGTCTATGGAAGGTAGCCACCAACACTTCTGTCTTATGTACCTCACACTGTAAAAGTAGAGCAAGTTGAACAACATTTATTTTCTAGAGATATAACCATGCAATTTCTTAAGGACAGTTTACATTTGGCACAAGAAAGAATGCAAAAGTTTGCTAATAACAAAAGAACGTAGAAGTATTTTATAGTAAATGATTGAGTCTGTCTTAAATTACAACCTTACAGGTAAATTTCGGCCAGCACAACTAAAAAAAATAAATTATCTCCAAAATACTATGGACCATTTCGAATGATTAAGAGAATTGGAGAAGTGGCATACCAGTTAGAATTGTCTGCAGAAGCTCAAATTCACCCAGTTTTTCACATTAGTCAATTGAAAAAGAAACTGGGAACTCATATCACTCTTCAGCATGGCCTTCCTTCATTCAGAGAGGAAATAGTTAATGAGCCTGAAAAGATCCTTGATAGAAGGTTGATACCAAGAAACAACAAACCTGTAGTACAAGCACTAATTAAATGGAAGAATAAGCCAGAATCAGACTCTACTTGGGAAGAATACTGGAGTATTGCGAAGAAATTTTCGACTTTGGACCTTGAGACAAGGTCCCTTTTTTATGGGGAGGGGAACTGTTACACATTGCCATTTCATCGAACACCTGAGGCAGAATGTCGAACAGATTGGGAAGCCATGGCCAATTCAACTTCTAGCCATTCTGGATTAAACATGAAGGATGCTGAAGCATTAATGGTAGCTCAGAACCATGAGGAAGCAAGTATTAGGGGAAGATTGGCAAGGGATTAATAGAAGGAGAAACGTGCACGGTGTGCACGTGTGCATGTGCACAGCTAAAGTTATCCTGTATTTTCCAATTGCTGATTAATTTTATGATTAAGGGTGAGCTGTAATTCTAACGGCTAGTTGGAGTAAGTCAATGATGGAATGCGTGTGTGTGTGTGTGAATCAAAAATCATGTACTGATGTATGAAGAAAGATTAATAAAATATCAGTTTTCTTTTATCTTACCTATTGTGCATCTTCTCTTTACCACTGCTTCTTACTTCACCTATTTCTCTTATTCTTGTATCTAATCATACTTCAGTTCTTATTACTAATATCACCATCTTCTTTTGTATTCAACCTGCTCTGTTCTTAAACTCCTCCAGCCACCTGAACATTATTATCCTTCACTTTATCATGATGCAAACTCGAGCACAGGCCCACAAGGAGAAGGAACCTACCACTTTGGTATCGGAGCCACCTGGTGAGCATAATTCAGGCCCCCACCAACCATTTACTTTGTCTGATCCTGATACAAACAGAGAGGGTTCCTCTTCATTGGAATCTGCAATTGATGAACCACTGCCTGAAATATGGCAGAAGCAATGCATGATCAATAACAGGATTGCTCTATCATTAAAGAAGTTATAAAAGACAACTCAAGATTTGTCAATTACCACTCAGAATCTATCAAGAAGCAGTCAAGAAACCAATGAGAAGATTGATAAAATAAAAGAAATGATGGCAAAAAAATTTTTAGCTTCATGATATCAAGAACAACATAAATCATGATCACGGACCATCATCTATGCCTCATTCTTCTTCTCCAATACGATCAAACATCTATTTTCCTCCTAAAAACAGACCTGCCATACTTACTAGACCCGACAACATCCAGATTGATCGACATTCTCCATCAAGAATATTTGATAATTCTCCTACACTAGCAAGAGACCTATCCAAACTAAACATCAAGATTGATTTTCCCACCTTTTTAGGAGAAAATAGAGTTATAGATTGGCTAAGACAAGTAGAGAATTTCTTCAGATATAATAAAACTTATGTACAAGAATGGGTGCATGTCTATTCATATCACCTCAAAAAGGAAGAATTGCAATGGCTCGACAGATATTCACATAATGTTCAAGATTATGATCACTAGCCAATTTTCTACAAAACAATTCAGGTACGCTTTACTCCAAAAGAATTAGAACGACCATATGATACCTTTTCTTCCCTTAAACAAACAACATCAGTTATGCAATATGTAAATCAATATGAACAACTTGAGGGTATGATTGAACAAGTAACCCCTACTCATCTTTTACAAAAAAAATTAGGGAGTTTAAAGGAATAAATTAAATATGACGTTATTGCAAATAATCCACCCAATTTTGATGTTGTAGTTTCTCTTGCTAAAATTTTTGAGCAAAATGGCTTTCAGCCAATAAAATTGCTAAACGAAATTATTTCAAAAATAATGCCAATTTTAAAAATTCTTTTGGAAATAACCAAGAAATTTCTTCTAACAAACCATCAAAGGTTAAAACTCTTACTCCAACAAAGATTTTAGACAAGAAAAAGCATAATCTTTGTTTCGATTGGCAAGGGATTAATAGAAGGAGCAACATGTACGGTGTGCATGTGTGCATGTGCACAGCTAAAATTATTCTGTGTTTTCCAATTGCTGATTAATTTTATGATCAAGGGTGAGCTGTATTTCTAACAGCTAGTTGGAGAAAGTCAATGATGGAATGTGTATATATATATATATGAATCAAAAGTCATGTACTGATGTATGAAGAAAGATTAATAAAATATCAGTTTTATTTTATCTTACCTGTTGTGCATCTTCTCTTTACGACTGCTTCTTACTTCACTTATTTCTCTTATTCTTGTATTTGATCATACTTCAGTTCTTATTATTAATATTACCATCTTCTTTTGTATTCAACCTGCTCTGTTCTTAAACTCCTCCAGCCACCTGAACATTATTACCATTCACTTTATCATGACGCAAACTCGAGCACAGGCCCACAAGGAGAAGGAACCTACCAAAAAAATAAGAATATTATAATCAACTTAGCTGAAGATAGCAATTCCAAAAGGAGCAAGCCGAATCTCGTATAGATCTATGCTTATCATCTTAATTTGAAGCCAGATCGAAGCTATATTGGAACAGAGAGAATAAAAGCTAAAAAAAGTAGCAATACATCAAGAGAACGTTAAATCTAGAAGTAAGGGAGTATGAACTTGCTGGAAATGAGTACAACTTCTCGAGAAAGTGGATAAAAAGGGGAAAGATGAGATTTTTGCAATGAAATGGCATTATTAGATCTGAAGCTGAATATTAATTCGAGTTTAGAGTAAATGGATTCGGTGGAAGCCTCGAGTTAAAGCGGGTAGGTAGGAGGATTACGGCCGGGTCTTAGTATATTCGATTCTTATTGGGCCAATTTGTTTATTTGTATACAAAGACTTTGTTTTTCTCTTTCAAGTTGCTTTGTACGTTTTGTTAAAGCAATAAAGAATCCATTACTTGTTCAAAAAAAGAAGTAATATAAAAGTAGTTTAATTTTTATTTTGTATTAATTAATTAACAATTTTGGATTAATCATTAATTTTAAATAATTAAATAATTAAGATTTAATAGTTCATATTTCAGAATTAATAAGCGGTAAATTTAAATTTAAATTGAACTTCCAATTCAACTTCGACTATGAATTCAAACAAACTACAAAATCAAACAAACTAGAAATTCAAAAACTACAAATTCAAACAGAAATACAAATTTCAACTAGAATTTTAATGTAACGCCCTTTCAGAAAGTTAACACAAAGATTTTTTAGCATTGTGGTTAATGCATGTGTTGCTTGTCAGGACGATAGGGTTTCGAATCTTGTGGTCATCACATTATATAGCCTTAAGTAAACAGAGCACAAATACAAAATGAAACACATCTTCAAAAGTTTAACTTAATAATTATTTTACGTCCCAAAGCCGCACTCATGGATAGTCAAAAATATATTGATAACATAACTAGTAATGTCCCATTTGCTTATCCTCGTGCTTATCCCATTTGCTTCAAAAGAGAATGGAAAGAAAGAGGTGGTTATCTTTACTTCAAAAGAGTAATTTAGGCTGCTGGCCACTATCCCATTTGCTTACAAATTTGTAAGCACTTATGATTGCATTTAATTCTTATTAAATTAGATTTTCAATTAGGATTTTCCTAATGTCACTTAATTCATATAATCATAATGAGTAAATAAAATGTTTTACACCATTTTTTGTTATCTCTCTTTCTTAACCTCATATTTAATAATTAGTTAATTATTTACTAATTTATAGATTGTTACAATATACCCAGTCGGTATTGTGCATGGTAATGCTGCGAATGTTGGTCAGCGTGGTACTGATGCGGGTTGCAAGTACAACGCCCTGGTGGTGTGTGATGATGCGCCGACGAGGATGTTGAGCTCTTTAAAATGGTAGTCTGTAACATCCATTTTGGAAAGTTAACACAAAGATCTTTTAGCATAGTGATTGCATGGTGTTGCTTTCTGGAACAACAGGAGTTCGAACCCGCGATTCACATTTAACAACTTTCCCGTAATACCCTCAACTCTATTTCGATCCACTTACGTGCAACATCATCAAAATCTAATATTTTTATAGTAATTTTGTACTGACCCAACTTCATGCACCGTTCATGGCAAGCTAGAACTTCGGCCAATTCACAGCCGTTTGTTGTGGAGCCTCACGATCATCATAGCAAATTGATGACTTATAGCGCTTCATTCTACCCATCATTTTAGTCACTTTGTGTATATCTTCATAAAACGTTTGCAGTAAGTGCCCTTGATTAGAACGAGCAGTAGAATGAGCGGTGAAAGAACACCGAACTGAAGAGGGACTATCTACATCAACATCAGGCTCAATGTTTAGATTTAATTGAGCAAATTCATTTGGTTGAGAGGATTGGTAGGGTTGGGATCCCAAATGATCGTTCCATTCTACATGTACGAATCTTCTTTCAAACGTTTTTTGGAGTTGGATTTGAAGCAATGGTGTGAAAATAAGCTTGTACTTCATCTTCAATATCATGAGCACGTAATTCTATTTGAATGGAGACAATGACTTGTTTTCCGTTAGCGACATTTTTGAGTATTTGCTCCAGATATTCCAGCTCTTGTATAGAAGCATCTTCCCATTTAAGAACTACATTACCGATATCATAAAAAACAAAATTTAAACAACTGGCATGGGAAGTGATAAGAAATTAGAAAAAATTGTAATAAAAGGGTTATTGTACGTGCCTTGGCTTAATGCTGTAACGACCTGCCATTTTGAACCATTCGAATCGACAATAATCCACACATATCAGACTTGAATCGCTCAAAACAAAAGATTGTTAATTTATATTTGACAAAACTTAGGATATACAGTAAATAAATCAATCACAGATTCATAGGCACAGAGTAATATAATAATAAGCAACGGAATAGATAAATAGTAGTTCATGAAGCTACTACAGAAAACATCAGAGTCTAAAACAAAATACAATAGAAATCTAATATATAGAGGTCTCAATACAAAAAAAAATGACAAGCCTGAACATAAACAACTGGAATAACCAAAAAGCTGAGTAGATAAAGATAGATCTCCAAGCGAAGCTCCAAGCTCCATAGGTGAATCTCAAATGCAGTGACACTCAGTCTGACCCGGGCATAAAGCAAAACACAAAACACTCGAGTCAGGATTAACATTCTTATGCAAGTAAATCAACTCAAGTGAAATGTCCGAGTGAAATGCAATATAACTTAAAGGATGTTGGGATTCCATCCCTTAAGGATCCATGGAACTGTCTACATACATAGTACAATATGCTACATAGATAATGTCTATAGTAAAGTAAACTATTAAAATAGCGCAAAGGCGTTACCCATATCCCCCTTAACACATTTTTATATAAATGTCGTAGTCTATATAGTACCGTAATTCCTCCGTAAACTGGAGGGCTATGAGAGGGCACTTCATAGTGTATGACACAAACCAAACTCGTAGAGGGCGTGATAAGGCATGTGACAAGGAACACGAGGCAATGCCCAGGGTAGGGTACTACCGTTTTACGGATCTGGACTGGTGGTAACGCATAGCAGCTACTACCGCCCACCTCGAGACACACTCCCATAATCAAAGGTGCACCCAATCAAATCACAAAGTAATAGAATGGTATCGAACAAGCATGCTCGATCGGAGGTGCGATCTCACTTGGCCCGACGTGGCTCCTGTTTTAGTCACATCAAGCTGACTCGTGGGAGTCGGGGCTGCGTTCATACCTCATATAGACGTCGCCAAACCATCCTACTTCATTCTGGATTCTCCACCACATACATAGTTGTTAAAGTGGTTTTCGGTATTGGCAGAGAGTATGACAATATCCGATCCCGGTCTCTTTAACAACTAAACGCTTATTTCACACCGTGGTCATTTTCATTTCAAACAATTCATACTTCATATCAAAATATCGTATTCATTTCAAAGTCATATAACTTTCAAAATCATATCCACTTTCGAAATCATATCACTTTCAAAATCATATTCATCTCAAAATGATAACCATAAAATAGATTAAACCATCATATCAAATTATTCGCATTTAAATCCATTAAATCTAAATCATAACAGTTCCAACTTAAACGGTTCAAATATTGAAAGTAGTATTAAAAATAGTTTATAGATTAAAATAGTTTATGTATTAAAAATAGTTTATATATTGAAATATATATTTATAATTATTTATAAATTTAAAATAATATATATTAAAATAGTTTATATATTTAAAAGAGTTTATATCGAAAATAGTTTCAAATTAGAATTGTTTCTTCCAATTTCACAAATCAATTCAAATTCTCATTAAAACCATTTTTAATTTATATCGATTTCAAAACCAGGTTTGAACTACAAATTTAAACCACTTCAAATTCAATAGGTTTCAAAGTTTAAATATTCAAATATTTGCAATAACTCAATTTGATAAATTTCATTTATATTTCAAAATTCAACTTTAATTTTTTTTTAATTTGAAAATATTCAATTAATCATTTTAAATAAAATCTTAAATTACAAATTTAAATCAATATTAAATATTCAATTTCAATTTTATTTAAATTTAAGTATTCATTTAAACACCTTTAATCAAAATCAAGTTATCAACTTATAAAAACATATCTTTAAAATCTTAAATCAATTTTATTTAAATTCAATCCTTAAATAAATTGAATTACAAATCAACTTTAATTTATCTTTTCCACTTTTATTTATTAAAGTTAATACAAAAATCTATTTAAAAATATTAAAATAAATTTTAACAAATACTTTAAAACACATTATATATATTTAAGTTATTACGAAAATCTATTTTAAAATATTAACATAAATCTAAATAAATATTTTAAACATATTTTATATATATTAGTTATATTAAATTTTATTATATTAAATTTTATTATTAAACCTATTTTAAATCTTAATTATATATTTTTAAAATAATAAAGTTATAAGTAAAGTTTTATAATTTAAAATTTTCAAACTTAACTTATAAATTTAAAATTTCCAAAACATATAAATTTAAAAATCTAAATTTTACACATAAATTAAAATAAAATATCTTTATATTATAATTTAAAAATCAATGTTTATTAAAACACATCTATTTCCTTTCAAAACTTTGGAAATCATTCTTCAAAAACATACCAACGGTGTCCGTATATAGTTTTTTATCCTATGGTCAAGTGATACAGATATTTATCATTTCAATCCGCAATAATTTATATTTACAGGTTAATATCATTTCAACCCGCAATCCCAAATTTCAAAATCAATAATCGCTTGAGTTTATCATTTCAACCCATTTCAAACCAAACAAAAATCCTAGCTATAACAAACATTTCAAGGGTCAATTCAAGTGATGTTTATTCACTTAAACATAAAATTGTTAATCGTGAGTGATTACTCACCTTTCATGGCTATGGAACAACGAGAATAAGCAAACGGGCACGGATAAGAAATCGGGACACGACAAGTCAAAGAGTTGTTGTGACAAATTCCGGACAGCGAGCACAAAAGCAAATAACTGGACAGCGACAAGCTTGATAACTGGATAGCGATAAGCAAGATCTTAAATTCAATGGAAAAAAAAATTATGTATATAAATTTGTTTTTTTAAATCAATATTTATTAAACACAATAAACATTTCTTTTCAAAATTTTCAAATAAATATCTCAGAAAATGATTTACATTTTTCTTATAGAATATTTAGATTTCAAAAATATTTTATTTCCAACAAATTTAACTGATTTTAAATTTTAAATTGAAAATTTCACAATCAAACAAACTTACATATTTTTAGATGAAAATCTGACACTTGCTATGCTTAAATAGACGCATATCAAATATCAAGTTTTCATTTCTAAAATTTTATTATTTATTTTCATGAAAAATTTAGTTAATTACGTTATTTAAAATCGTTAAAATTCTCGGGTCGTTACACTCTCTCCCACTCAAAACTTTTCGTCCTCGAAAAGGAACGAGATAGAAGAATGGAAGCAACAGAAAGGAAAGATAGATTCGAAATACATAGTACTGGATAGAACAATTAATTCAAAGCCATATAAATTTCATTTTTGGACATCTCATTACTTACATTTATATTGTATATAATTCAATTACATATTCACATTAACATTTAACTTTTTGAATATTCCAGGTAAGTTATATATGTTTTAGAATGCAATTGAGTATTATACAGATAAATTTTATCCTAATTCAACTGTTTCAAGTTGTTTTAATTCCATTTCTCATTTTAAACACTCCAATTATTCAAAAAAATTGCTTCATTTCAATAATTGAAAACCATCACTTAACATAAAACTTAAGGGTTAAATTTCCAGTTTCACTTCAAACCATTTTGAAAAAAATATATACATATATATATATACATATATATATACATATATATATATATATATATTGTACATCAAATCATACTCAAGAAATTCAAATCAAATCTATTTTCCAAAATAAAAGTGTAGCAAAGCTACTAAATGGTCTCTCTACTTTGAGACTCGAAAATGAATGTCGATGATACTGCAGTCATCACCGAAATTATTTTCTAGTGACATAAGAGAAGAGTACTAACGTACTTCTTTAAATTTCTTTGGAAATAATTTCCATTCGAAAATACTTTCAAATAATATATATTTTTCAAAACTTTGAAAACCAAATTTTAAAAAGCACCAGAAATTAAATTCTCAAATCCTTAATTTAAATTCATTTCATTTGCAAATCAGATTTATAAACCATGTTTATAAAATTTCAACTCCTAATAACATACATCAATAGTTAATGGTTTAGGAATGTTAACAAATAATAAATGATAATCTAGTACTATCATTTCTAACAACCAATTCATTTAACCATCTAATTTTAGAAAATCATACTTTTATATATAATATATAATCATACAAAATTATTTCATTTACCAATTTCGAAAACAATATTGTGTCAGTTTGCTCTGTTCAAGTGCTTTGGAATTCCTATCAATAGCGTTGGCTAGACAAATCGATCGAATCCCAAAATTCAAATTTAACAACTCAAACAACACAATATAAAACATTTTTATAATAATTACAAATACGCTACCTCAAAGGATGATTCAAGAATGGATTTTAGAACAAGGATAGAGATTCAAATTTAGAGGGACCCTAATCAAAACGAATCCTAACTAAAAAGATAGGCTCGAAAGGAAGATAAGATGATTAAATTACAAAAGTGGAAAGATGGATTGACTTATATTAATCGCGGCGATCTTAGCTGGGTCAAACGAGACTCCATTTTCAGAAACAATGTGCCCAAGGAATCAGACTTCATCTCTCCTGAAATGGCATTTAGAAAATTTAGCTTTCAACTGATGACTCCTAAGAGTTTGGAGAACATAGATCAAATGAGGTTCATGCTCCTTCTCTAACTTAGAAAAGACAAGAATATCATCAATGAAAACCAGGACAAACTTGTTAAGAACATCACGGAAAACGCGATTCGTAAGATCGACGAAGAAGGCAGGAGCATTGGTTAATCCAAAGGGCCTGACTAACCATTCATAGAAACCATTCGTCTAGAAGAAAGGACAACAGGTCGAGCTCTAGGAATAAGATTGATGCGGAATTCAATTTCTCGCTTGGGAGGAAGAGAAGTGACTTCACCAAAACATCAGGATAATCCCTGACTATTGGGGTGGAGTCAAGATCACTAGGCTGAGAATCAAGCGAAAAGATAAAGCTGCCTACATAATCCTGAGGTATACGACATTCGATCACAAGAGAATTACCCTGGTCGCCTACTAGAGAAACAATTCAGGCTTTACAAGAAATAACAACATCATAATACTTTAACCAATCACCCCCAAGTAAGATATCAAATGCATCAAAACCAAGGACATAGAAATCTTCGATAAATCGACGCATGTTGTAAAGGAGTTTCGCCCCTTTACAAATCATACTAAGGTTAGCAGGACCGTCGATCGGATCAGTCATACATAAAGATGAAGTTAACAATTGGGGTTGTAAGATGTGCTCAAATTATTACAGAGATCAACAGAAATAGAGATATGGGATGCTCCAGTATCAGGAAGAAAAAGACAAGAATGAATCTTAGAACAAAAGTAAAGTTCCAAAATTCAAAAGAAATCGAAATCAAAGAGGACCCGAACTAAGAATTTCAAGCTCGAACAAAGATGACTCTGTAATTAATTTTACTCATTCTAAGGTATTACTACCCTATCTCTAATGAGTTTTTACTCCATATGCTACGTTTTGCCTAAACCAGAGCTCTGATACCACTTGTAACGACCTACCATTTTGAACCATTCAAATCGACAATAATCCACACATGTCAGACTTGAATCGCTCAAAACAACAGATTGTTAATTTATATTTGGCAAAACTTAGCACATATAGTAAATAAATCAATCACAGAATCACAGACACAGAGTAATATAACAATAAACAGCGGAATAGATAAATAGTAGTTCATGAAGCTACTACAGAAAACATCAGAGTCTAAAACAAAATACAACAAAAATCCAATACATAGAAGTCTCAGTATTAAAGCAAATGACAAGTCTGAACATAAACAACTAGAAATAACTGGAATATCTGAAAAGCTGAGTAAATAAAGATAGATCTCTAAGCGAAGCTCCAAGCTCCATCGGTGGGTCTCAAATGCAGTTACACTCAGTCTGACCCGAGCATAAAGCAAAACACAAAACACTCGAGTTAGGATTAACATTCTTATGCAAGTAAATCAACTCAAGTGAAATGTCCGAGTGAAATGCAATATAACTTAAAGGATGTTGGGATTCCATCCTTA
Organism: Allium fistulosum; assembly: GCA_030737815.1. Classification (NCBI taxonomy): domain Eukaryota; kingdom Viridiplantae; phylum Streptophyta; class Magnoliopsida; order Asparagales; family Amaryllidaceae; genus Allium; species Allium fistulosum. Next base: position 162,616,011 of record CM060905.1, read on the forward strand.
AGGTTCCATGGAACTATCTACATACATAGTACAATACGCTACACAGATAATGTCTAAAGTAAAGTAAACTATTAAAATAGCGTTAAGTCATTACCCATATCCCCCTTAACACATTTTTATATAAATGCCGTAGTTTATACAATATCGTAATTCCTCCGTAAAATGGAGGGCTATCAGAGGGCACTCCATAATGTGCAACACAAACCAAACTCGTAGAGGGCGTGATAAGGCATGTGACAAGGCACGCAAGGCAATGCCCAGGGTAGGATACTACCGTTTTGCGGATTCAGACTGGTGGTAACGCATAGCAGCTACTACCGCCCACCTCGAGACACACTCCCATAATCAAAGGTGCACCCAATCAAATCACAAAGTAATAGAATGGTATCGAAGAGGCTGCTCGATCAGAGGTGTGACCTCACTTCGCCCGGCGTGGCTCTTATTTTAGTCACATCAAGCTGACTCGCGGGAGTCAAGGTTGCGTTCATACCTCATATAGACGTCGCCAAACCATCATACTTCGTTCTGGATTCTCCACCACGTATACTGTAACGACCCATAAATTTTAGTGATTTTATTTATTAAATTAATTGAAATTTTGTGAAATTTAAACAATAAAATTTGAAAATAAAAAAATTTATTTTTTGGAATACGTCTATTTTAATATAGTAACCGGTAAATTTTCATCTGATAATAATAAAGTTATTTTATGGTGTAATTTTATTTCAATTCAGATCAGTTAAAAATTGATGATAATAAAACGTTTTCCAAACTTGAATATTTTTATATAATAAATTTCTAAATCATCTTCTTAGTAAGTCGTCATCTTTCGTTTTTCAAAATTTGGACTTCTATTGCTCCGTTTATCTTAATTCTGGTAAAATAGCAGCATTTTAGGTACCGATTATCGACTTTTGATCGGATGATCGTACCACTAATATCTGTGTACCGTTTTGATCGTCTCGTCGTACTGATCTCCACGGTATATTCAACTCTGCATTTTGAGATCCGATACACGCCGAAAAGAATAAACTGTTCATTGTAACGATACCTTTAATTGTGACCGTTAATTCTCCTTCGGTTTCAAATTTTGAAACGTGCTGCACACAAATATTAATTGGTTTAATAACTTTGCTGAATCAACGTACTATGGTTACAACTCCATCATTTCAATTTACTTTATGGTGGTACGTTTCTTCCCATATCTGTCTGTTCACTTCTTCTAGTCTCTGCCAAAACTTGCTTTTCAAAATCTAAACCGTGAAGCTTTAATTATTTTCTGCTGAATCGAAGGCTTGATCATTGTTGTTTAATTATTTACATCTTGTAGCTGACTGTTCACTATTTGAAACAGTTCACAAAATTTCTTTAATAACCATTCACTGTAGTTTTATTTTTATTTACTTTTAGCATTCCTCCTCTGTCCAATTCTTTTCCTCTTCTACTCTACAGCTACCCATTTTTATGGCCTCATCTGCATCTCCACCTTTTCCCAAAAGCAATTCCAAAGCAAGAATCGAACTCATCGTATTTTACACATGAACACAACCCACATCTCATCCTAGCTAACAAACCAAAACATCGTCTCGCCTTTCAATTTTGTTACAGCCATCTTCTTGTCTGCCTTCGATCTGCTACCCTGACAACGCGGCAACCACACTCACACGAATCGCCACCTCCGGAATATCCTCTCGACCATCCTTCCCCCTCAACCCGCGCTCAGTCTTCTCCGACCCACCGTAGCCTTCGCCTAAACCAAGAACCCACAGCCTTTGCCTCTCCCCATGTTTAACCTCCACAACTCGCCCGCTCCTCCCATCAACTGGCATCGCCCATACGCTCCGCTCTTCATGGCACATGGCTGCCGCATTCCTTGGAAACGCGCCCACCATCGTATCTTGCTCGGCCTCTCAACCTTGCAGCCTCCACCTCCAAGCATTGAACCCCAGCCTTCGAATTCCCACATCAGTTGCTTTGGCCACCGAGCTCCACATCATCGTGTAGCCATGTCTTTAAATTTTGTCCACCTTCCCTTGTAGTGCCGTAGAAGGCCTGTGTTTATAGGTAACTCATATATTACAGTATTCTGTTTTTGCATTGTATGATGATTTTAATAGTATATATTTGTATAAGTTTTGTTATATATATTAGTATGCGTATAAATACTAGTTTTAAGTTTTAACTATTGATTCTTTTGCATTCAAAAAATCTGTATTTCGTATAGTACATATGGTTTTGGATTTATCTAAATAAGGAAAATATATTTGCAGTATATGTCAACTAAGTTATATAATATTTATACTTACTGTGCTTTAAAGTATGTTCGGTTGGATATATATAATATACTTATGTTCTAAAGTGCATAACTGTCGTGCCGGGTATATATATGGATATTTGTGTAAGTGTATTTAAAGTTTTATATATTTCACATCAAGCTACGTTATAAGGAAATTGCCGTGAAGTGTAGGTATATATATATAGATATATATTAAATTTTTGAATAAACTGTATTAGATCTTATTTTAAGGTGTACTTGAGTCTGGGTTTCAAATCATATATATATATATTGGTGTATTTTATACGAGATTTGACATATGTTTTAGTGGAATTTTGTATGTATTGTATATAGATTGCAATAATATTTATTTTAATGTATATAGTCTGCATATTCACTTGGATATGGAGAGATACATTATTTACTGTATATATGTACTATGGGCTGTAAGCAATATGTATTTGTTATTAAATGTTGTTTTAAAGTGTATAGATGAAAATATATGTTATAATGAAGAAGTTTGTATGGGTTGGATGAATTTATACATGATATGTTGTGTAGATTTATATAAATTAGTTGAGTATATACATATAGGTATATATCGAATACAACTTAAGTACTTTTCATTTTTATAAGTATATGCCTATACACGAGTAGTTATTTCAAATTATATGATGTATATATGTTGATTTTAATACATATGTTTTATTTTAAAACAGCGATTTTGAAATACACAAATATTTTATTTAATATATGTTTGAATTTAGAATTTGATTATATATATATATATATATATTCATTCACTTATACCGTCTATCTTCATTGATCCAGTTCTGATTTGACTTCGTCAATTTCCATTTATCAGCGCGTCCGTCAAATTCGTGCCCACTTCACTTTGCTTTGGATTCGTAGCTCATTTCTTTGTCAAATCTATCTAGCCCCGAAAGGTGAGCAATCACTCACGATTAACGTTCTTTTATTTATTAAATTTGATTTCAATTGAAATAACAATTGAAATATGATGTTGTAGTTATTTAAATTGTTATATGTGCTATTATCTGTAACTGTTCACCTGTGGGATATGACACCATATCCTGCTGTTTATATTATATTGTTATTGATGATATATCTATGCCTGTTATATTATTTCTATATCTGTTATCACTCTGCAAGTTCCCTGTTAGTATAGAAATCACTATGGGTTGAAATGATACATACCCGAACGGACTTTAGAATAGGAGAAAATCGTTATGGGTTGAAATGATAAACCCAAGCGATTTTCATTTGAATTGAAATTGGGATTACGGGTTGAAATGATATCTACCCGTATATAATTAAATTACGGATTGAAATGATAAATATCTGAATCACTTAACCATATGATAGATATATATACAGACACCGTTGGTCCATATATATAAATATTTTGAAAATATATTCTATGGATTTGGGAAGAAATATATGGTTTTAATAAATGTTGATTCTTAAATTTTTTTTTATATAAATGGTAATGATATATATAGATTTAATAATGATATTTAATTTAATTAAGATGGATTTAATACATATAATATGTTGAGAATAAAATTTATATTTCAAAATAGATTTTGGTAATGATTTGAATAAGTTAAGGTTGGAAAGATAATTTGAATTTAGTTGAAATTGTATTAGTTAAAGAATTTTACTTAATTAAACCGATTTGAAACTTATTGAAATTGAGATTTAAGATATGATTTATAACTTGGGTTTGATTTAAGTAATTTAATAAATATTTCTTGTTTAAATAAATTTAAGGAAATATTTAGTAAAAATGTAATTTAAGGCTAGTTAAATGACATTGAATTTGTTAAGTGAATATTCCTGATTAAATAATAATGAAATTAAATCAAGTGCTATATGAAACTGTTAAATTTAACTTTGAAAATGTTGAATATTAAAGCTTTGATATATATTGAAAATTTAAATGGTATATTTAGAACTGAATTGAATTGATGAATTGAGCTTTGAATAAATTTGAATTTGGAATTTGAGTTAATTTGAATCGATGTGTGAGACTTGAGGAAATTATAAATACTTTACTTTTTAAATCATTTAATATATATACACTATTTTGGAAAATAGATATTTTTGAAATGAAATGATATTTTGATTTTGAAGTATAAATAAATTTGAAATGACCACGGTGTTATAATGTATATTTCCACCTTGTAGATAGTTCTGAAGATCCTTAGAGGATGGTTATCCCAAACATCCTTTAAGTTACTTGTATTTCAGTTGGTATTTCACTTGAGTTGGATTTATTAGTATAAGAATGTTAATCCTGACTCGAGTGTTTTGTGTTTTGCTTTACGCTCGGGTCAGACTGAGTGATACAGCATCTGAAACTCACCCTTGGAGTTTGGAGCTTCGTTTGGAGATCTAATTTTTGATTCAGCTTCCAGCTTTCCAGTTGATTCGTTCCCAGAAGTCATCTGTTTGGATTGGAGACTTCACTGTATTTGAGATATTCTGTTGTATTTTATTTCTAACTCTGATGTTTATATAGTAGCTTCATGAACTACTATTTTATCTATTCCTCCGCGTATTATTGTATTACTCTGTGTCTGTGATTCTGTGATTGATTTATTTACTGCATATGCTGAATTTTGCAAAATTTTAAATTAACAATCTGATATTTTGAACTATTCAAGTCAGACATGTGTGGATTATTGTCGATTTGAATGGTCCAAAATAGCGGGTCGTTACAGTTGGTATCAGAGCTTTGGCTCTAGGCAAAACTTAGCATATATAGTAAATTTATTTACAGAATCACTTTCGTTCGAGTTTAATCTCTTCCTTTTGACTCGATTTCCTTTGAACTTTGGAATGTTCCCTACGGTTCCAAAATTCATTCTTGTCTCTCTCTATTGGTATTCTTTTGATTCTGGAGTATCCCATAACTCCACTTCGAATGATCTCTATAAGAATAGGCGATCCCGCCGATCTTTGAATGATTTGTAAAGGGGTGGAACTCCTTTACAATTGGCATTGATTCATCGGAGATTTATATATCCCTCGGTTTTGATGTTGTCATCTCTTGTTATGCCTAATTCTATCTCTGGCGATCGAATGTCGATTTGCCTCAGAATTATGCACCAATCTTATTGTGAAATCACGGTTGACCGGTTAAGGTCGCCCGCGACTTATATAGGTATATCCATCTTCTATTTTGAAATATAATTATCTCATCTTTGATCGAGCCTATCTTCGAATCAGAATTCTATTTGATTTGAGTTCCTCTAATTTGAATCTCTATCTTTGTTTGAAATCCATTCTTAAATCATCTTTTGAAAAATTGGGTTTACTTGTATTTTGAATTTGTTTGATATATCGAAATTATTATTTTGATAAGTATGATTATATTCTATATATAAAAGTGAAATGTTTTCGATAAAGATTATAAATCCTTTTATAATAAGAATTTGAGGTTTCGAAAGGATTTGTAATTTTGAAAAATTACATAAGAAATTTGATTTATCTAAAATGATTTTTAACTGAAGGATTTTAAATTTGAAATTCGAGAATTGAACCCCGGTGTTGAAATTGGTTTTAAGATTTTGAAATATATAATAATAATATGATTTAAAAGTATTTTCCGAATAAGAAATGTTTCAAATGATTTTAATGAGTTTCGAATGATTTCGAAGAAATTTCAAAAGAAGTTTGAGAAAATAGAAATCCAGAACTCACTTATGTCGCTGGAAAATAATTTCGGTAATGAGTGCACGCATCATCGACATTGATTTTCGAGTTTCAGAGTGGGGGAGAGGCCACTTCAATAGCTTCGCTATGCGAGTGATTTTGTGAAACCAGTTTTGATTTTCAAATTCCGAAGTAATATTTGATATTCGAAAGATATATGTATATATATTTGAAATGATTTGAAGTAAGCCGGTGTTCAGTCCTCGAGTTTTGGATTTGATATAACCCTATCTATAAAAATTGATTTACTGATTTGTTGCTGATTTCCAACTCTTGAATTTTAAAATGATTTCTTCAACTATTTTAAAGGTTCGAGCACTTCCAAATCAAGGTTAACTTTTCAAAGCTAAGAAATTTTGAAAAGTATTTTGATAAAGTATATAAGTTTGTTTTGAATGTTTAAGTATGAAGTAATATGATTTAAATAAGTTGAAACTGTTCAGTTAAGTAAAAGAATAAGGAAATTTTAAATTTTCTAATATGAAATTTAGATTTGAAATGTCTTGAGAAGAATTTGGTCTTCAAAATATTTTGAATAAAATGTAGTTTAAATGTTTTAACTTAGTAACATCTTTATGAAACTATATATTTAACAAGTTGGAATAAATATATAAGTTATACGTATGCTGTTTTATTTGCATAATTTAATTGATCCAAGTTTGAGTACATAAGTTCGAGGTGAATTACACCATTTCGTGTTAGGATTTTTCATTCGATTCTTGATGGCGAATATTTGATATGGATTTTGGGCTCGATTCAAGAATTCTCTATCATAGTATATGGCTATGCAAGGAGACTGATGGATTCTAGTCGGGAAACCATATCGAAGTCCGCATTAGGGAAATCGAATGGACAATACTAGTTCGAAAGCGAACTTGTGTGATCGAGCAAGCGATCAAATGTGATTTTGCGAAATGATGACGTATGTACATCTTATATTCTAATATCAGTGATATATTTTGACGCTGAAATTGAAAGCTGTCGGGTTAGAATATCTTTGCTTACTTTTCCAATTTAAATTACAAAGATATATAACCCATAAAAGTAAAGATATTCAAATCCCATATGGCTCTTCATACAGCGAAATTTATTTTGGAAAATTTGATCCTTATATAAGATGGACCTTACGTAAGTATAAGATGATTTTGAAAACATTTGATTTTGAAAATGAATTGGTTGACTTAAATTATATTGATTTGGAAATTTGGATTTATTTTCTAAATATATTATTTTGGAAACTTTGAAACTAAAGATATTTAATTTGAGAAGAAATAATCTGGTGAAATTGTATATGATTTTGAAATTGAACTGATATTAAAACAAATTGAAATTTGAGAACCTTGTGTTACTAATACTTGATTTGGGAGTTGTCGAACTTATATAAAATTGATTTGTATGAGTATGAAATTTGATTCGAAAACTATAGATTTGAAAAGGTACTCAATTTGAAAGTGAAATCTTATATAATTGAAGTCTATATAAGTATGATTTGATATACTATTGATTTTGGAAAGTATTTGATTTGAAAATTAAATCTTATATATAATGGATTTTATATAAGTACGATATTTGAAAGTGATTTGAAAAGGTACTATATGATACATATTTTCGAAGTAAAGATATGGAAAGTGCCTTCTGCTTGATATCCGATTTGTGGCCACATCTTGGATTCATTCTATCGATATTATTCTCTCTGATTTTTGGTTTTCCGGATATGATACTCGAGTGTCCTTCGAATCCCATGGCGTTACCCATGGTCTTACGAGCGCAACTGCATAGCACAACTGCCTGGCTGAGTCTTGCCTAGGGGTACGGATTGTTTCCTGGGGGATCCAGGCGTAACCATTGTGTATCCTGCAATCTGTGTAGGTAGCGAATAGTAGCGCAACTGCTTGGCTGAGTCTTGCCTGGGGGTACGGATTGTTTCCTGGGGGATCCAGGCGTAACCATTGTGTATCCTGCATTCTACTAGTCATCATGGCGTAACTCGCAGGGCTGAGAAAGCTTACGGATATGGATTGTTTCCTGGGGGAACCAGGCGTAACCATTGTGCATCTGCGAACCATGGTTTGACAAAGGTTTTGTTTGTTTTTGTTTGGATTGTACTTTCCATATCTGTTTTTAAAAGTTTTCCAGTATTTTCACTGGGTGTTGAAACAAGTCTACTAAGTACCTGGAGAATTCTAGTTTTGCGCCTGATCAACGCACTACCAGAGTCTACAGGAACAAGGATAAACTTGTTGTAACATCGAGTTATAAAAGTATTTTATTATAAAGGTATTATCAACAAAGAAATTCTGTATTAATATTTGAAATTGAAATTCTTATGGTTCAAAATTAATTATTCGTGCCCGATACTATTCCTTAAATCTACCTTATCTGCTCAGCTTTATTTATTCACCTATATTCTGTTTTTCCAAGTCCTCCTTCTTTTCCTTGTTGACTATATCCTTTTTAAATATTGTTATTTAAATACTACATGGTTTAATAGAAAATTTTAGTGTTATAAATATTTTAGAAGTTATTAATTAAATAAAACATATTTAAAGTAAATGATTATTGGTTTATTAATAATATTTGAAAGTATCTTGAGAATTAATAAATTTATGAATTATAGATTTAATGTTTTCAAATAGCTTCTTTTTAAATATAAGTAATGATGTAAATAATTGTTTTCAAATATTTTACATATATTTATAAAGGTGTTATTTAAACATATAAATGATACTTATAAAGGAAACAAGAAATTTTACAAATGGGTTTGAAAAATTGAAAAGTATTAAAAATAATTGATTTGCAAATGAAGTTTTCAAATGAATATTTCAAGTAAAATTTTATATAGTCTCAAATTAATTGTTTAATCTTGACTTCAATCTACTTCTATTTTGGTTGTTCTATTCTCCAACCTCCTTCCTTTTCGAGGACGAAAAATTTTGAGTGGGGGAGAGTGTAACGACCCATAAATTTTAGTGATTTTATTTATTAAATTAATTGAAATTTTGTGAAATTTAAACAATAAAATTTGAAAATAAAAAAATTTATTTTTTGGAATACGTCTATTTTAATATAGCAACTGGTAAATTTTCATCATGTAATATTAAAGTTATTTTATGGTGTAATTTTATTTCAATTCAGATCAGTTAAAAATTGATGATAATAAAACGTTTTCCAAACGAATATTTTTATATAATAAATTTCTAAATCATCTTCTTAGTAAGTCGTCATCTTTCGTTTTTCAAAATTTGGACTTCTATTGCTCCGTTTATCTTAATTCTGGTAAAATAGCAGCATTTTAGGTACCGATTATCGACTTTTGATCGGATGATCGTACCACTAATATCTGTGCACCGTTTTGATCGTCTCGTCGTACTGATCTCCACGGTATATTCAACTCTGCATTTTGAGATCCGATACATGCCGAAAAGAATAAACTGTTCATTGTAACGGTACCTTTAATTGTGACCGTTAATTCTCCTTCGGTTTCAAATTTTGAAACGTGCTCCACACAAATATTAATTGGTTTAATAACTTTGCTGAATCAACGTACTATGGTTACAACTCCATCATTTCAATTTACTTTATGGTGGTTCATTTCTTCCCTTATCTGTCTGTTCACTTCTTCTAGTCTCTGCCAAAACTTGCTTTTCAAAATCTAAACCGTGAAGCTTTAATTATTTTCTGCTGAATCGAAGGCTTGACCATTGTTGTTTAATTATTTACATCTTGTAGCTGACTGTTCACTATTTGAAACAGTTCAAAAAATTTCTTTAATAACCATTCACTGTAGTTTTATTTTTATTTACTTTTAGCATTCCTCCTCTGTCCAATTCTTTTCCTCTTCTACTCTACAGCTACCCATTTTTATGGCCTCATCTGCATCTCCACATTTTCCCAAAAGCAATTCCAAAGCAAGAATCGAACTCATCGTATTTTACACGTGAACACAACCCACATCTCATCCTAGCTAACAAACCGAAACATCGTCTCGCCTTTCAATTTTGTTACAGCCATCTTCTTGTCTGCCTTCGATCTGCTACCCTGACAACGCGGCAACCACACTCACGCGAATCGCCACCTCCGGAATGTCCTCTCGACCATCCTTCCCCCTCAACCCGCGCTCAGTCTTCTCCGACCCACCGTAGCCTTCGCCTAAACCAAGAACCCACAGCCTTTGCCTCTCCCCATGTTTAACCTCCACAACTCGCCCGCTCCTCCCATCAACTGGCATCGCCCATACTCTCCGCTCTTCACGGCACATGGCTGCCGCATTCCTTGGAAACGCGCCCACCATCGTATCTTGCTCGGCCTCTCAACCTTGCAGCCTCCACCTCCAAGCATTGAACCCCAGCCTTCGAATTCCCACATCAGCTGCTTTGGCCACCGAGCTCCACATCATCGTGTAGCCATGTCTTTAAATTTTGTCCACCTTCCCTTGTAGTGCCGTAGAAGGCCTGTGTTTATAGGTAACTCATATATTACAGTATTCTGTTTTTGCATTGTATGATGATTTTAATAGTATATATTTGTATAAGTTTTGTTATATATATTAGTATGCGTATAAATACTAGTTTTAAGTTTTAACTATTGATTCTTTTGCATTCATAAAATCTGTATTTCGTATAGTACATATGGTTTTGGATTTATCTAAATAAGGAAAATATATTTGCAGTATATGTCAACTAAGTTATATAATATTTATACTTACTGTGCTTTAAAGTATGTTCGGTTGGATATATATAATATACTTATGTTCTAAAGTGCATAACTGTCGTGCCGGGTATATATATGGATATTTGTGTAAGTGTATTTAAAGTTTTATATATTTCACATCAAGCTACGTTATAAGGAAATTGCCGTGAAGTGTAGGTATATATATAGATATATATTAAATTTTTGAATAAACTGTATTAGATCTTAATTTAAGGTGTACTTGAGTCTGGGTTTCAAATCATATATATATTGGTGTATTTTATACGAGATTTGACATATGTTTTAGAGGAATTTTGTATGTATTGTATATAGATTGCAATAATATTTATTTTAATGTATATAGTCTGCATATTCACTTGGATATGGAGAGATACATTATTTACTGTATATATGTACTATGGGCTGTAAGCAATATGTATTTGTTATTAAATGTTGTTTTAAAGTGTATAGGTGAAAATATATGTTATAATGAAGAAGTTTGTATGGGTTGGATGAATTTATACATGATATGTCGTGTAGATTTATATAAATTAGTTGAGTATATACATATAGGTAGATATCGAATACAACTTAAGTACTTTTCATTTTTATAAGTATATGCCTATACATGAGTAGTTATTTCAAATTATATGATGTATACATGTAGATTTTAATACATATGTTTTATTTTAAAACAGCGATTTTGAAATACACAAATATTTTATTTAATATATGTTTGAATTTAGAATTTGATTATATATATGTATATATATTCATTCACTTATACCGTCTATCTTCATTAATCCAGTTCTGATTTGACTTCGTCAATTTCCATTTATCAGCGCGTCCGTCAAATTCGTGCCCACTTCACTTTGCTTTGGATTCGTAGCTCATTTCTTTGTCAAATCTATCTTGCCCCGAAAGGTGAGCAATCACTCACGATTAACGTTCTTTTATTTATTAAATTTGATTTCAATTGAAATAACAATTGAAATATGATGTTGTAGTTATTTAAATTGTTATATGTGCTATTATCTGTAACTGTTCACCTGTGGGATATGACACCATATCCTACTGTTTATATTATATTGTTATTGATGATATATCTATGCCTGTTATATTATTTCTATATCTGTTATCACTCTGCAAGTTCCCTATTAGTATAGAAATCACTATGGGTTGAAATGATACATACCCGAACGGACTTTAGAATAGGAGAAAATCATTATGGGTTGAAATGATAAACCCAAGCGATTTTCATTTGAATTGAAATTGGGATTACGGGTTGAAATGATATCTACCCGTATATAATTAAATTACGGATTGAAATGATAAATATCCGAATCACTTAACCATATGATAGATATATATACAGACACCGTTGGTCCATATATATAAATATTTTGAAAATATATTCTATGGATTTGGGAAGAAATATATGGTTTTAATAAATGTTGATTCTTAAATTTTTTTTTATATAAATGGTAATGATATATATAGATTTAATAATGATATTTAATTTAATTAAGATGGATTTAATACATATAATATGTTGAGAATAAAATTTATATTTCAAAATAGATTTTGGTAATGATTTGAATAAGTTAAGGTTGGAAAGATAATTTGAATTTAGTTGAAATTGTATTAGTTAAAGAATTTTACTTAATTAAACCGATTTGAAACTTATTGAAATTGAGATTTAAGATATGATTTATAACTTGGGTTTAATTTAAGTAATTTAATAAATATTTCTTGTTTAAATAAATTTAAGGAAATATTTAGTAAAAATGTAATTTAAGGCTAGTTAAATGACATTGAATTTGTTAAGTGAATATTCCTGATTAAATAATAATGAAATTAAATCAAGTGCTATATGAAACTGTTAAATTTAACTTTGAAAATGTTGAATATTAAAGCTTTGAAATATATTGAAAATTTAAATGGTATATTTAGAACTGAATTGAATTGATGAATTGAGCTTTGAATAAATTTGAATTTGGAATTTGAGTTAATTTGAATCGATGTGTGAGACTTGAGGAAATTATAAATACTTTACTTTTTAAATCATTTAATATATATACACTATTTTGGAAAATAGATATTTTTGAAATGAAATGATATTTTGATTTTGAAGTATAAATAAATTTGAAATGACCACGGTGTTATAATGTATATTTCCACCTTGTAGATAGTTCTGAAGATCCTTAGAGGATGGTTATCCCAAACATCCTTTAAGTTACTTGTATTTCAGTTGGTATTTCACTTGAGTTGGATTTATTAGTATAAGAATGTTAATCCTGACTCGAGTGTTTTGTGTTTTGCTTTACGCTCGGGTCAGACTGAGTGATACAGCATCTGAAACTCACCCTTGGAGTTTGGAGCTTCGTTTGGAGATCCAAATTTTGATTCAGCTTCCAGCTTTCCAGTTGATTCGTTCCCAGAAGTCATCTGTTTGGATTGGAGACTTCACTGTATTTGAGATATTCTGTTGTATTTTATTTCTAACTCTGATGTTTATATAGTAGCTTCATGAACTACTATTTTATCTATTCCACTGCGTATTATTGTATTACTCTGTGTCTGTGATTCTGTGATTGATTTATTTACTGCATATGCTGAATTTTGCAAAATTTTAAATTAACAATATGATATTTTGAACTATTCAAGTCAGACATGTGTGGATTATTGTCGATTCGAATGGTCCAAAATAGCGGGTCGATACGTATACAGTTGTTAAAGTGGTTTTCGGTATTGGCAGAGAGTATGGCAATATCCGATCCTGGTCTCTTTAACAACCAAACGCTTATTTCACACCGTAGTCATTTTCATTTCAAACAGTTCATACTTCATATCAAAATAGCGTATTCATTTCAAAATCATATAACTTTAAAAATCATATCCACTTTCGAAATCATATCACTTTCGAAATCATATTCATCTCAAAATCATAACCACAAAATAGATTAAACCATCATATCAAAGTATTCGCATTTAAATCCATTAAATCTAAATCATAACAGTTCCAACTTAAATAGTTTAAATATTGAAAGTAGTATATATATTGGAATAATTATACATTAAAAATAGTTTATATTTAAAATAGTTTATAGATTAAAATAGTCTATGTATTAAAAATAGTTTATATATTGAATATATTTAAAATTGTTTATAAATTTAAAGTAATATATATTAAAATAGTTTATATATTTAAAAGAGTTTATATCGAAAATAGTTTCAAATTAGAATTGTTTCTTCCAGTTTCACAAATCAATTCAAATTCTCATTAAAACCATTTTTAATTTATATCGATTTCAAATCTAGATTTGAACTACAAATTTAAACCACTTCCAATTCAATTAGTTTCAAAGTTTAAATATTCAAATATTTGCAATAACTCAATTTGATAAATTTCATTTATATTTCAAAATTCAACTTTAATTTTTTTTTAAATTTGAAAATATTCACTTAATCATTTTAAATAACTTTTAAATAAAATCTTAAATTACAAATTTAAATCAATATTAAATATTCAATTTCAATTTTAATTAAATTTAAAATATTCATTTAAACACCTTTAATCAAAATCAAGTTATCAAGTTATAAAAACATATCTTTAAAATCTCAAATTAATTTTATTTAAATTCAATCCTTAAATAAATTGAATTACAAATCAACTTTAATTTATCTTTACCACTTTTATTTATTAAAGTTAATACAAAAATCTATTTAAAAATATTAAAATAAATTTAAATAAATACTTTAAAACATATTATATATATTTAATTTATTACAAAAATTTATTTTAAAATATTAACATAAATCTAAATAAATATTTTAAACATATTTTATATATATTAGTTGTATTAAATTTTATTATTAAACCTATTTAAAATCTTAATTATATATTTTTAAAATAATAAAGTTATAAGTAAAGTTTTATAATTTAAAATTTTCAAACTTGACTTATAAATTTAAATTTTCCAAAACATATAATTTTAAAAATCTAAATTTACACATAAATTAAAATAAAATATCTTTATATTATAATTTAAAAATCAATATTTATTAATTCCCGTCTATTTCCTTTCAAAACTTTGGAAATCATTTTTCAAAAATAAACCAACAGTGTCCATATATAGTTTTCTATCCTATGGTCAAGTGATACGGATATTTATCATTTCACTCCATAATAATTTATATTTACGGGTATATATCATTTCAACCTGCAATCCCAAGTTTCAAAATCAATAAAATCGCTTAAGTTTATCATTTCAACCCATAACGATTTTCCCTAATCTATAAAATCATTCGGGTATGTATCATTTCAACCCATAGTGATTTCCTAACTAACAGGGAACTTGCAGAGTGATTGAAAATAGAGAATTAACAGCATAGCATAAAAGGAATTCGCAATTGTGAATCACAAATTAACATATCATACATGTCAAAATAAGTGTTATACAAAACAACATATCACCATATTCATTAAAATGAACATCACATCATACCATCATATATATATATATATATCAATCTAAGTGAGCATAGTAACATATAAGATCATATGTATATTAACTAAACAAAAATCCTAGCTATAACAAACATTTCAAGGGTTAATTCAAGTGATGTTTATTTACTTAAACATAAAATTGTTAATCGTGAGTGATTGTTCACCTTTCGTGGCTATGGAACAACGAGAATAAGCAAACGGGTACGGATAAGCAATCAGGACACGACAAGTCAAAGAGTTGCTGTGACAAATTCCGAACAGCGAGCACAAAAGCAAATAACTGGACAGTGACAAGCTAGATAACTGGACAGCGATAAGCAAGATCTTGAATTCAATGGAAAACAAATATATATTATATATAAATATTTGTTTTTTTAGATCAATATTTATTAAACATAATAAACATTTCTTTTCAAAATTTTCAAATAAATATTTAAACTTAATATATATATATATATATATTAAAGTTATTACAAAAAATCTGTTTTAAAAAATTAATCATAAATTTAAAGAAATACTTTATATATATACCACTTTTTTATAAGAGGAGAAAGGCTGCTGCTCGATTGTGGTGAAGGCGGATGACACGACAGCTGGCTTGGAGCAGAGGTGAGGCGTGCGGGGTGGCTCCGTGGATTTGGGTGTGATGGATGGAAGGATGTTGGCGGATGGTAGGCGTTGTATGGAGGGCTGACAGTCGGCAGCAAGAAAAGTGGAGGAGCGAGTGGTGGTAAGCTGTCAGGGTGTGGTGGAGGCGGTCAGGAAGTGGAGCAGGCTGTCAGAGAAGGGAGTCGATTCGGAGGAGGACCGGTTGTGGACAAGCTAGGCTGTAGGTGGATGTTGGGTTTGGAGATATGGCGGGTGAAGGGGCTAGAGAGATAGAAGCACGAGGTGATGAGGGAAAAGGCGAAGTTGACGGAGGGAGCTTGGTTCTGGTGAGGCGTTTGTGCTCGGACGCGGTGGTGTGAGTTGGAGGAGAAGGACAGGCGTGCAACCGGGCTGTGGGGAGACACGGCTGGAGAGAGAAAGGGAGGCGGAGGAATCTGAGGTCGGATGATGGTTGTGCAATGGAAGATGGGTGTGTAATGACCTGTAATTTTCGATAATTAAAATCTTAATTTAAATAAGATTTTTGAATTTGATGTTGAGAAAAAAATTTAAGATTTAATAATGAGAGATAACTATAATGTAATTTTAGTAACGTTAATTTAAGGTAATGATAACTATTTTAATGTAATTTCAATTGATTGAAATGATTGTAAAGTAAATTTGGTTAAAATTTGCAAATAAGAAGATAAACCAAATGTAGTATTAAACGGTGAAATTGTATGTAATTGATTGAAATTGGTTAATATAGAATAATTAATCAGTATGTGAATTTATTAGTTTTGTTTGTTAACAATAAACATAGAAATGTGTTTGATTTGGTGAGTTGTAACAATGGTTAATTATAAATTCACTATTTAATTCGTTGAAAATAAATTGGAAATCAATTGCATTTAATCTACTTAAATATTGCAGTTAATGTGAATTAAAATGATAACCGAAGAATATTGATGTGATAAAGGGTAAACCAATGTTAATTATATCCATTAGATAATGATTGATTAAATAAAAAAATTGAATCAAATTTAATCAGTTTAATGGAATTTAAATTATAATTAATGAATTTATTGCAATTGAAATTGGAATGCTGTAATTAGCGCAATATTAATAATTGAATTTAACATGGAAATTTGTTTTAAAGGATTATAAGTACATGTAACCAAGAACGACAAAAATTGTTACCTTTTAATTTTGAAATTTGAAAAGTGATTTAATTAATTTAATAATCATTTATTTAATTAACGTGAAAATAGCCATTTTGGCCATTGTCTTGGATTTCGACGAAACTAGTTTCATCGGATCCCTAACGGTGAATTATTGTAGGATTTCAAATTTCGTAGCGATCGGACTTGTCGTTTGATCGTACGGACTCGAAACGCGTAGAAATCAATTTAATGAAATCAATTTGAAATAAGCTGATTTTAAAAGCCAACTTCTTCATACAATGGAATTAGGACTTGAAACCTGTTCCATTGAGTTTAAAAATATTGAAACCTATATTTCAATATATTGGATAACCCATTTTCTCCTTGGAGATAGAACGGGCTTTTCGCGTCGCGTAATTGTTTCGATCCGTCCATTCATTTCTTATCCATATGAACATATATTTTTGTCAAACCCTAGCAGTCATTTCTTATTTTCTGTACGTACTGAAATTTCCATCGTTCATTTCTTCCCAATGGCTGCTAATATAAAACCCTAAATTCCCAATCCAATTTCAAATCAAAATTCAATTTTAAAATTCAAACTCCTCCAAACCCTATCAGATTATATACCGTTTTGAAGCTATCGACGAGCGCAACTCACTGATGCAATTCATTTTTGATTTGATGCACTGTTTGTCCAGAAATCGCCGATTTAACCTCAGCCGTCCATTCTAGGTTTTGACGATCCAACGGTGGATCGTCGCCCGATCGACGATTGGAAGGCACCGTTGGGAAGAGGAGGAAGAGCAGCTCCTGTTCATGGCCTTCGTTCGTCTCGAAGTTGAGGGGATTCGCCAGAATAAAGCCTTGAAGGCGGCGACGGCGTTGGTTGGCTAGGGGGTCGCGTGACGTCGTGTAGGTATAGGGGAGGTCGGCCGGAGGAGGTTGAGGCAACGACGATCTCGGATTGGGGTGGCGACCGTTGTAGGAGCGTGCGTTCATCAACATCAGTGGGCGACGGTAGGGTTTCAGGAGATCAAGCACGAGATTAAGCTGTAGGGTTTCTCGAAGTTACGAAGGTGACGTGGCCGTTGTGTTAGTGAATTTTTATTTTTATTTTATTTAAATTTCAATTTTAAACGTTCTAACCTATATAACTTTTGCATACGAGATCGAATTTATGCGCGGTTTGCTCCGCTGCGATCGTATTGAAATTCCGGACATTTTGAAACTAGTTTAGACGAATTCTGAGACTATTGAATTTTGGGCCTTATTTTGGATTAATCGATTTGAAATCAAAGGTGGGTATTTTAACCCACTCACAACTACTAAATTATCTTATGTTAGTTAAATTGAATTTATGATGTGATTTGAAATTGATTGTTTGATGTTCGGTATATTTAAATGGTCATTCCAGTTAAATATGACTTTTATTGCATTTAATCGTCATTTAGTTTAATATTGAATTTAATTGCCAATTGAATACCTGTTGATGATAATCAGTTAATTGATGTTATTTATTTGTTGATTGAATAGTGATTGTGATGGATGTTTGATTGTTGATATTGGATGACTGGATTTTATATTTTATATTGTTATAACACTACAAGTTCCGTATGGGTTGAAATGATACATACCCGAACGATCTAATAGATTATGGAGAAATCGTTATCGGTTGAAATGATAGACTCGAGCGGTTTCATGGATTTGAAGTAAAATTTGGGATTACGAGTTGAATTGATATATACCCGTAAAGTTAAATTTATTGCGGATTGAAATGATATATGTCCGTATTACTTGACCATAGGGTAGAAAATTATATACGGATACCGGATTGGTTAAATTAAATGATTTAAAACCCTTAAATATTGAATTTAGTTAAATGATATTTTGAAGAAAATTGATTTATATAAACTGAATTATTTTTGAAATTCCAAGTTTCAAATGATGAAATTGGAAATTGGTTTAAATTGAAATTTTAAAGTTAGATTTGAAGTATAAACGAAATTTATCGAAATTGAGTTATTGAAATGTTTGAATATTTAAATTTTGAAATCTATTGAAATTGGATTAGCTTAAATTGATATTTCAAACACGAATTTGAAATCGATATAGAATTAAATGGTTTATTGAGAATCTGAATTGAAAGATTTGAAATTGGGTTTTGTGGATTTGGAAACTAAATATGGTCCGGATGTGTTGAAATGAAAGAAATAGTTTGATTTGATATTAATTTCAAATTTATTATTTTAATATAAACTGATTAAAAATATATCATTTAAAAAAATCTTGATTTTTAAGATTTTCAAACTATCAAACTATTTTAAACTATTTAACCTATTTTAAAACCATTAAACCATTTCTAATCTGATTTAAACTTTTTTAATCTACTCTAATCTATTTTAAACTATTTAAAACTATATTAAACTATTTTAACCTATTTTAAACTAATAAAACTCATTTTAAAACTATTTTAATCTATTTTAAACCATTTAATTTTTTTAAAAGTATTTAAAACTATTTTAATCTATTTTAAACCCTTTAAACTATATTTAAAGTATTTTAAACAAATTTAACTATTTTAAACTATTTATGACTATTTAAACTATATTTCTAAATTTCTAGCGGTGCAAGGTTGAATTGTTATTTAAATCCTTGATTTGAAAGTGAAATGGTTAAATAGGTGTTATAACTTACGTTGGAAGTTGAAATGATATGATGATTTTGAAATGAGGATTTAACCTATTTTGTCGATAGGATTTCAAAGTGATATGATTTCGAAAGTGAATATGATTTCGAAAGTGATTTTGAGAATATGATATTTTGATATCAATTATGAATTAATTTTGGAAATGTAAAAGAACAATTCGGTGTGAAATAAGCATTTGGTTGGTAAAGAGACCATGATCGGATATTGTCACACTCTCTACCAATACCGAAAACCACTTTAACAACTGTGTACGTGGTGGAGATTTCAGAATGAAGTATGATGGTTTGGCGAACGATTCTGTATGAGGTATTTACATAGCCCTGACTCCCGTAAGTCAGCTTGATGTGACTAAAATAGGAGCCACGCCGGGCCAAGTGAGGTCGCACCTCCGATCGGACATGCTTCTTCGATACCATATCATGACTTTGTGATTGATTTGGTGGCCACCCCTCGATTTTGATTATGCGAGTGTGTTCCGAGGTGGGCGGTAGTAGCTACTATGCGTTACCACCAGTCTGGATCCACAAAACGGTAGTATCCTACCCTGGGTATTGCCCCGCGTGCCTTGTCACATGCCTTATCGCGCCCACTACGAGTTTGTTTTGTACCGTACCTATGGAGTGCTCCCTGAGTAAACCACCGGTTTGGTAGAGCTTACAGTATCTGTATAGACTACGGGAATATATAAAATGTGTTAAGGAGGATATGGGTAACGCCTTAACTCTATTTTAATACTTTACTTTACTGTAGACACTATTATAATAGCGTATTGTATTATGTATGTAGATAGTTTAACGGATCCTTAAGAGATGGAAATCCCGAACATCTTTTAAGTTATTGCACTCACATTGACACTGGATAGGTGATGTCAAACCCCGTAAACATCTCTGACGCCGCTACACTCGTATTTATTTACCGTTGATTTAACTTACATAATATCTTTTAGTTTTTACTCGAGTGTTCTATCTTTTTAATTCCCTCGGGTCAGTCTGAGCTTTTCAGTGTATCGGAGACCATTTATCTCTGGAGGACGAAGACGAAGATCGTATACTATTATTTATTTATTTTATTTATTCCGCTGCATCATGTTGTTCCTCTGAATTATTTATTTATTTCTGTTGTATGTAACTCTGATCTGTGTTGTAAAAGTGTAATCAAGTATTATTTGTAAACAACTTCATGAACTGTTTATTTGATTATTATATTTTGTCATTCTGCTGTGAGATTCTATGTTTTGTTTTTCTTTCTTTCTCTTCTTTTTCTTATTTACCCCATAACAATCCTTCTTTTTTGATGGTTTGAGTTTGATATGTGTGATTTATTGTCGATTTAAACCGACTAAAAAGGTGGGTCTTACAGGGTGGGTCGGAGCCACTGGTAGGGAGGGACGTTGTGTGTGGAGTCGGAGCGGTGGCTGACAGGTGCACAGTGAATTGAGCAAGTTTTTGTGGCAATGAAGATCTGGGTTTTATTTACTTTATATTATATATAACTTTGCGTAATATATATATATATATATTCTTACAAAATTGAAAGTACAGAAACGAGAATGGAGAGGAGAGAATGAAGATGGAAGGAACCAGAATAATACAAAATTGAACAGTGAGAATAGTGAAGGTCAATTGATTTCTGGAAATAATAAAAGCAAATGGCCCTTTGTTTCTCACGGTGGATAAATGAATGACCATAAGAAACTAAAAGGTTCAAAATGGGGAACCGATACGGCTAATCGTTTCGCAGGTTTCGCCGCGTACCAAACACCGAAATGCACAAATAAATGTACTGTGAAGATCAGCACGATGAGACGAACAAAATGGTACACATATATGAGTGAGACGACCCACCTATCAAAACTCGAATTTCGCTGCCAAAACTACTGCTAAAACGCCGAAAATAAGATAAATGGGACTAGAGCAGTCCAAATTTGACGAAACGAAATAGGACTCTTACTCAGAAAATGATTTACATTTTTCTTATATAAAAAATATTCAGATTTCAAAAATATTTAATTTTCAACAAATTTAACTGATTTTAAATTTTGAATTGAAAATTTCACAATCAAACAAACTTACATATTTTCAAATGAAAATCTGACACTTGCTATGCTTCAATAGACGCATACCAAGTATCAAATTTTTGTTTCTAAAATTTTATTGTTTATTTTCATGAAAATTAATTAATTACGTTATTTAAAATCGTTAAAATTCTCGGGTCGTTACATCGGCCCACCAGTCCTCGTCGCCGGCAACGTTGTTTCTTTAGCCATCCCAGCCCACTTCAGTCTTGTTTCGAAACTTCTATGGTTGATGTAGTCTTTATGGTTGTTGTCGTATTTTTCTTTTGCGACCGCTGCTTCCAATAGTTTGATGTGTTCTTATAAGAGTTGAATCATTCAGCTATCTTCTGATAGACTCATGTTTTAGTTTTTTTTTATTTGTTGCAAATTATTCCAAACATGTCATTATGAATAGAGTTGATAGTCCCGATGTTCCAGTAAAACGTTTGATTTTTACTTGGACAAACATTAGTGGAATCCATTAATGGATAAAGGTTAAGTAGAGTAAAACATAGAAGATTGGAAAGTGTCTATAAAATATGCAGTTTAAGTCTAGAGTCCCAGAGAGAAATTGGATGTAAAATTACGTTTGACTTAGCTATATTCATGTTCAAATTATCACTTACTTATATCATGCTTTTTCCCCTCATTTTGAGGTGGGAAAATATTTTTGACATACACGTTGACGTAATCAATAGGTCCGATTTATTGTTAAGTCGGATGTAATTCACGCTGAACGCTAAACCAAGAGCGTGTCCAGCGTCCACAAGCATATTAGGGACGAACATAAAGTATGCAATCGAAATTTACGTTTATTATGTTTGTTTGATGACAACTTCATTTTGTTTTTTCGCATTGATTGTTCATTAATTTTTGCGAACCAACCCTAACTACATAATCAACTGTACGCTAACAAGGACTGCCATACACCATCAAGTTTTAACTTACAGATCCACTGGGTTATTTCCATTTAATGTGTTCCGATGAATTTTTAATTTTCACTTCTTTTGATGAGTTCACATTTGTATAACGATTAACGACTATGATACACTTGCTAATCAAAGTTCAAAGTACAAAAAAGGAGGCGTCTCAAACCAGATCCCATCAACCAACAGGTATATTTTCCACCTAACAACTACTCGCATTTAAACCTCCCTCCATAAATTCCATTCCTTCCCAATCCATCTTACCCTCCCAAACATTCCCCCCTAAAATAAAAAAAAAATAAAAAGATCGACCATGTTCCCGAAAACCAAAAGCCCCCGCATCGAAATCTACGCAAAATCAACCGCCGTCTCCGGCACACCCGTAAAACCCGGCAAAATCTACCCGCTCTCCACCCTGGACCACGCCATGTCCAAACACCGTCTCAGCCTCGTCTTCTACTACCACCCCAGCCCCGCCCTCACCCGCTACAACCTCAAAGAATCCCTCACCGACGTCCTCACCCACTACCCCGCCATGATGGGCCGCCTCCACAGAGACGAATCCGGTAAATGGATCGTCAAATGCAACGACGCCGGAGTCCGCTTGTTGGATGCTAGAGTCGACTGCACTCTAGCTCAGTGGTTCCAAACAGCCACTGCCAAAGAGGAGGCCGAGCTCGCCTCCTACGAGGACATGTCGACCACCGAGGTCGGCCTCTGGTCCCCGTACTATATCCAGCTCACCAGATTCAGCGACGACTCCCTCGCCATCGGCCTGTCGTGCACCCACATGCACTCCGATCCCATGTCCGCGTCGCTGTTCATCAAGGCCTGGGGCGACATGCACCGCCGGTCGTACATCGCTAACCCACCTTTCTTCCACCCGCCGGGCCTCATCCCCCGCTCCGTCCCCAATCTCGACTCCGCCTCCGCCAGGTTCCTCGATTCGAAGTCGGAAAGAAGGAAATCGATTTTTACTGAGATGAGGAGCGCGACGTTCAGGTTCTCAGCGGATTCGGTGAAATCCTTAACCCAAATGGCGGGTTCGGACTGTACGCCGTTCGACGTGTTAGCGGGGTTGTTTTGGTGGAGGGTGGGGAAGGAGGAGGTGACGCTGTGCGTGGATTTCAGGAAGGAGATGCAGGCGCCGCTGCCGTACGGGTTTTACGGGAATGCGATGCATTTTGGGAGGGTGGGGAAGGGGGTGGGGGAGGGGTGGGCGGAGATGGCGAGTAGGGTGGGTGGGTACGTGAAGGGGTTGGAGGAGGAGGAGTACTGGTCAGAGATCGACTGGTTCGGGGAGAAGGGAGGGGAGGCGTTTCAGATGTACGGGCCGGAGCTGACGGTGGTGAGGATGGATCATCTGTTTTGCTACGGGGCGGAGTTTGAGAAGGAGGAGAGGCCGGTGCACGTGGGGTGTAGGATCGGAGGTGCGGAGGGGGAAGGGGTGGTGGTCGTCATGCCGGCGGTGGAGGAGGGGTTGGGGAGGACGGTGATTGTTACTTTGCCGACGGAGGTGATGGGAAGGATTTGTGAGGACAAGGAGATATTGAAGTATGGGCCTACTATTATGTTTAGAGATTGAAAGTTTTTCAGTTGTTTGTGCTGTGTGGTGTAGTCCGTCACTAAAGATGAAACTTTGTTGAGAAGGAATAATAATATCTTGTGGGTATGGAAACATCATCTTTTATGGTTTCATTTTAAGTTGTGCGTTTTCCGTTTTCGATATTTATTGTAAAATAGGAGAAAGTTGAAAAAATTATTTAAAACTCTTAGCTATTACGACAATGGACGGACAACGGTGAAAACGGATTGTTTTTCGTGCTTTTGTTATGTCCTAAAAAATGGAAAACAATTTTTTTTTTCCATGTTTCAAAAAACCAAAAGCCCGAAAAACAATTTATTTCCTTCGACGTCTGTCTATCATCGTAATCGCTAAGAATTTTATATTTTCTTCACCGCTTTCTTCACATTTTGTAGTACATGTTAAAAATGCAAAACACAAAACTCAAAATGATACCAAACGGACTCTTAATTTCCAAGGTGCCGGTTGAGGTAATTTAGTTTCCAGGACACAAACTCAAATTTCATACTTACTAAGGCTATATAATTAGGGTTTGTTAGTTGGCTAGTTCTATTTCCACGTCTCTTTCCTCCTTTCGTGTCCCCACTGGGTTACAAATAATCATCACATTACATTTTTTCCCTTTCGTCCCCCAATTGATTTCAAAAATATTCTCTTATTTTTTAAATCACGTTCAGTTTTGACGTTGTTTATTCATTAACCACTGTCGATTTGAACTAGGTTGTTACACAAATCTCACTCGATCCGAACTAAGTTGTTACACAAACCTCGCTCGGTCCGAACTAGGTTGTTACACAAATCTCACTCGACCTGAACTAAGTTGTTACACAAACCTCGTTCGGTCCGAACTAGGTTGTTACACGAACCTTACTTGGACCGAGTGAGGGTTTTACACAAACATTGCCCCTTTAGAGCTTTTGTACGTAATTATTATTTTTAAGCGTAATTTGGTGTGGTTCGAAGATAAGGGCAATTTTAAAAAACTTGAAATTGATGAAGTAGCCGGGTGTGAAAGGAAAGAAAGATGTGAAAAGAATCAGCTTTGTTAGTTTGAACTTTGAAGGATAAAATTATTTATTCCGACCAAATAGTCCCACCTTCGCACATTTGTTATTAATTTCATTTCTCTAATTAATATTGATTTCTTTGCTCGTGGCTCTTTCCTACTTAAAGCGAGCAGTGACATCATTCAAAATCCTAGTGATTAAATTTGAAATATGGATGCTCATTCAGATTTGAAACGTACTCACTTTTAACAAAAGTAGAAAACTTCAACTATCATGTTCTTTTTCGATTAGAATAACATTTTACTCAGATTTGTTCGGCGGAAAGGTAAAATATTTTAATTTCCTTTTGAATACAGATCCGTCTTTATAATTGTGAATTACAGTCGCTAATTTGTATTGGTACAGCCTAAAAACATTTAGGTAGAGTTGTTTGAATCTATGCAGTTTTGTACAATTTGGTTTAATTTTGTTTAAGTATTTAACTTAAGGAATATAAGATAACTAGTGCGAACCTGTGCTTCGCACATGGATGTTGAAAAAATATTGTTGTTGCATAGGTCATATCCAAATGTATAAGAAATTTAATACGGTGGTAATGAAAAAACATTGTTGAACGATAGTGTTACATCATGAATAATAATTTGGTAGGATAAAGAATACATAGATATATTTGGTTATGATAATTACAATTAAAATCGAACAAAACAATTACAGTGAATATGTTAAAGTTCACAGACTATTTTTAGGATAATGTGTTAAAAATTTATCCACTAATGCATAGATATATTCACTGTGGCATATAACGCCAATGTTGTTGCTTTTGCAATTACACAGCTGCTTCAATGTGCATAGATATAGTTGAAGTATTCACTGTGAACTGCAGACACAAAGACACAGTGCAATTCGATTCAATTAAATAAGAGTAACAAAAGTTTTTTGTAATGGGGAGAAATATAGTAATAGGATGAAATTTGTAAACAGTCAGAAAAAGTATTTGTCAACAGCTGAAAAAAGAGAACAAAAGAAAAAAGCAATAGATGTAGTACATGGGAAAAGTAGTAAAACAGAAGATTCAATTAAAATAGAAATGATGATGTAATAAGAAAATAACATGGGTTCCAATATAAATTACTATTGTTCACCGAATCTGATCTATGTCGATGCAGGGTACAAAACACGGCATACAGCTGGTCGTAGTAACCAATATTTGAAAATATCCAAAACATACAGAAGAGAATAATTGTGAGAAGTCCATTCATTTTTTAGCCTCAGAAATAACTGCTAGCAACGCGTGTATGATATTGGCTTGAGCGCAAATAGGTGATGTTTTCTTGGCCTTAATAGATGCATTACATCAGTCAATTATTTTAACTATTGATGGTATTTGTACCTGCAGCCAAAAAAGGCAAAAGTGTCATTGATGCAGTATTATTACTAAATTCTCTCACTCCTCGTCTGACCTATTAACTATATCTAATAATCAAACTATGACTACATAATCATCTATACAAAGATACATTCATCAATTGTTTTCTAGAAGTTTTCCGACGGTGGTGGTGCAAGTGATTTTAGAATTTACTGCAAAAAATAAAAAATAAACTCTTTTAGGTGGTTATCAACATTATTCTCACTACAACACATGTTTTGACCCACCACTTAAACTGTGCATCTACCTTAAGCCCGAATACAACAACTTATATGCTTATTGTATTATTGATCATCGTAATTGTAAACGAAATTGAGTAAACTTAGCCAAATTATGTCATCAAACCTGGAAGCAATGTATTAAACGCTGAGCTGCATGGTTGAATCAATCATTAATTATGTGAAGTCATTATTTAATCATCTCAAGCTATCAAAAATCAAAATTCATTTTTCAATTATATTTTCATAATGCGGTTAAATAACTATCGTTAACATCAAACAAAATTATTACTACAGCTAAATTAGTATTGCATCACACAAATGCAGTTAAAATATTCAAAAACAATAATTGCTTAATTCCAAAAATACTGCAAAATAATAACCGCTTTTGCTTAATGCATTTAAATTTTAACTATAGTAAGCTCGAATAAATCATCATGTACAACCAAAATTATTACTACATCACATAAATATAGCTGAAATATTCAATTTCTACCATGCATAATTCAAAATTGTCATTAAATTATAACTGCATTTTATTAATGTAGTTAAATTTTAATTGTATTAAGATTGAATAAATTCCTGAAATGTAGCCAAATTTATTACTTCATCACATAAATATGGTTAAAAATCTTCAAATATAGTTAAATTTACCAAAACTTGCTGGTAAATTATAATTGCATTTTCTTAGTTTCATTAATTTATAACTGTTTTAAAATTGAATAAAATTATCAAATATAGTCAAAATCATCAATAGTAAATGCAATAAAAAAAAATGCTAACGTAGTTAAATTAATTCAAAAAATGCCTATAAATTATTACACCTTTTTTTGATGGGGTTAAATTATAACTGCACTAAGTTTGAATACTATCAAACACAATCAAGATTATTACTTTATTACATAATGTAGTTACAATATTCAAAGGCAACCATAATTGTATAATTCAAAAAAAATATTCCTTTCAAATATGTTAAAAGATAATAAATACATTATAATAATCTAAGTAAAACTACTATGTAATGTTTATGATCATCATAATAATTCTGTTACAGAAACGCGGTACACAGCGGTGACACAAAATAATTGTGCAATTAAAGCTGCTATATAAAATTATGATTTAAAAAAATTTATTTTTAGCTATCAACAATGGATATCATTGGAAAGCAAATTAAATTTGAGATTTAATAGTGAAAACGATTCTTAAATCCAATCAATGTAAAAAAAGTTATCACATTTTAAAGTTTGCAATATAAAGAAATTAAAAATGCGACTGTTCAATTGCCAAATTTCAATGGGGCCTGTGTGAGCTTGAAATTCAACTCACTAATAATAATATAGTATAGATTAGTGTCTAATTGGGTATTGTAATATGGATAATATATTTAGCATTATGTAACATCGATGTTGTAGCAACAGAAAAATGATATAAAATAATGAATTGTAAAATCGATATCATAAGATGAACATTTTTATCATTTTCAATTGTGTAATATACAAAAGTTACGTAGAAGATTTAATCAATTCTCATTTTATGAAGAAATATTTATCTTGTTCTTTAAAATAATATACCATTTTAAATAGAAAAATGAAAAAAAGTTGAGGAATTATAGGTGTTTTTATCTTTTTTTTAATAAACTAACATAAAATTCATTTTCTTCCTTTTAAGAAAAGGTATATTTAAAATAGGGGTCGTATAAGAGACCGGTACGAACATCTGAAGGCGCTGCAATTTCAAATGAATGTTCGATAAATACTACACTCATTGTTTGAGTTTATTTGGAAACTACCTTGGCACAATGTTATTTTCACATGCTATAAGAATTATATTAAACGTACAATTTAATGTGTTGCTGAATATAATAATCCTATAAGAAAACTTGAATTGTAGGAAAGATTTTAGTAATCATGCTTGTTAGCATCAAAATTAGTTACTAACACCCAGAGAATTTCATGGACATCAGAGAATTAATGGAATCTAGAGAACAAAGCATAAAAGTAAATTGACACAAAGATTTTATAGTGGTTCGGCAATCTCGGTCTACGTCCACTTCAAATTTCATTCATTCTTCATTTGATTACAATTACATGAGTTGTTCGATTGGCTAGAATCCATTGATACAAGTTTATAAGAAAAATAGGCATGGAAGAGTATTTTGAGTAGGAAGAAGAAGATGATGAAGTCCCCCCAAAAAGAGAGAGCGAGCCCTCCAAAATGGCCCCCTACCCCTGTATTTATAGACGAAGGTAGCCTTTAGCCTAACTGACATCTTCAAGCCTGGACCCCTTTGGCCACTTGGGCCCACCATAAGAAAAGCTCAGCCCAACACACTATGCTAACTTCACTTATACACTCTTCAACTTATCAAACATCTATGCCGACACCTATTCCACCAAGCTAACCTTCATCATTCTGACATCATGTATCACCTATCCGTTGATCTTATTTACCCTGGGCTAGATATAACTGTTCGGATATCATGCTCTGGTAATATTATTGTCGTCTCATGGCCATCTTTCTCATCAATAGTCAAGTCCGGTCCTCGTAATCACCTTTGTAGCCGGACCAAAAGGCCGGATAACATTTGCCCCCCAAAGTACATCTTGTTGCGTACATGACGTGCTTTGAGTCGAAGCAAGTTAGAGTCTCCAGAAAGAAATCCATCATATTTTCTGAATAGTCATTATTCTTCAATTTTATCCTCCTAAAGTGTCGTATCCTTCTTTGGTCGTCATAACGCTTGGTCAATTCCCAATAGTATAAACTCAGGATTGTAGTTCATCAGTGGCCATATGTGTCCGGTTCTTTAGGGCTAGTAAACTTCGGCTATCTAATCCCGTCTTTCCTTAATAACCCTAAGTGAAAATCCAATTTTTGTTGATTTCAAGAAGTCGAATTTTATGAATATAAACGTGCACGTTCAGGTACATGTTCTTGCCATTGGCTCCTGGATGCGTTTTATATGTTCGTGAGTCATCACCAATTCCTTCTAGTTTAATTGCAATTCGATTGCAATTCCTTGTTTGTTTTTTGTTGTTGAAATATTGGTTGTAATCAGCCACTCAATGAGAGGGGACTTCAAGTTCTACGCGGATGATGACCTCGGAGCCGTAAGTAAGGGTGAATGGAGTATGGCCAGTCGCGAACTCTCGGGTAGTTCTGCAATCCCATAATGCTATTGGGAGCTCATTCACCCATTTACCTCTAGCCTTTTCCAAACCTCTCTTCAGAATATACTTTATGATTTTGTTCACAGCTTTAACCTGTCCATTTGCTTGAAGGCGAGCAAATATCGTAAATCCCTTTTCAATATGCTGATGGCAGAAGTCTTTTAAATTTAGCGATGTCGAATTGGGATTCATTTCCAGTTATAATGGTTCATGGAAGGTCATAATGACAGATGACGTTCCGGACAATGAAGTTGATTATTTTCTTCATCTTGGTCGTGGTTAAAACTTCTACATCTGCCCATTTGGTGAAGTAATCAACTGCTACGATGGCTTATTTCACACCACCTTTAGGATCGACAAGAAGACAATGATGTCAATGCCCCCAAGTGGCAAACGGCTATGGACTAGCCATTTGAGTAAGTTTCATCGGTGGGGCTCCCGGATTTTTGCAAACATCTTGCACTCGTCGCATTGTCTAGCATGATCAACTGCATCTTGATTGATAGTTGGCCAGTAATACCCGTAGCAGAGTATTTTCTTTGTCAGCGTTTGCCCCTTGATGTAATCGCCGCATTTTTCTTCATAAACTTCACTCAAGACTCATTTGATATCATCATGGGTGATACACCGAAGCATGGGAATGGATAAACTCCTTTCTAAACATGACTTCTTCTTGGATGATTTGGCATGATGCTTTGAGGAGGATCTGTCGTTTTCCATTCCTCCGTTCAGTAAGAATTCCTCACTGTAGATAGTCTTTGATAGGAGTCAACCATGGCCCCTTTTCTGGTTCTGTCTCCAAGATCTAGCCAATTTCCATCCGTTAATGCTTGGAATATTAAGTATTTCAACCGAAACAAAGTATGTCCGTTGGGCGTCCCTGAAACTGTCCAGCTTGGCCAATGACTTGACTCTTTTCATTTCGTTCGTTGAGAATGTGTGTAATGATGTAATACGTGAGGTCGGCTAGTGGCTCTTGGACCCGGCCGAGATAAGGAGCAAGACAATGACCCCGGCAAGATTAGCTTCCCTAACTTTGCATACTACCAATCAAGAATCACGAAAGATATGTAAAGTTTCCACTCCAAGTTCTCTAGCAAGTTTTAGGCTGGCGGTCGAGGCTTCATACTAAGCATCGTTGTTTGATACAAGGAAATCGAGTTTCAGGGCGTAGCGGATCGATCGTTCCTCAGGAGTCATTAACATGACTCCTGCACCATAACACTGATCATTGGATGCTCCATCCGCGTACATTTTCCATCTGTTGGTTGGTTCTCCACTACTCTTTGAGTAGTCATCTGATGAGGTCTGCTAATTTTCGTTCTTGGATAGCTTTTCAAGGGAAATAAGTGATATCGAATTGGCTTAGTTCGATATTCTATTTAAGTAGTCTTTCAGACATCTCAGGTCGTTATATGACCTGTCATAATGGGCTAGCTTTTGTAGCTTCGGGTCGATATTCAATGCATGGCTCGCGATAGTCGGTGAAATCACACGTGCATGTCAGAATGGGTTCAAGGGAACATATCATCATTTATTCAGAAAAATCCAACTAATTATTTTATCATCATTGCACTGAGCTGTGATCCGATCTTCAACACCCGTGAAGGGTCGCCATGGCTGACTGTAATGTCGACTGTCAGCTTAGTGGGTGCAATCTCGGATTCTTTAAGTTCGGATGTAACTATTTTGCGTAACATTCAATGTGAAATATGGTTGGGATGGTCAATGTTGATGGTTACTCTGGTCGAATCCTAGAGTCTTGTCATGAGTTATTAAGTCTGATAGTGAAGGGCTCTGAATGCTCTGATCGATTATTTGCAAATGGCCAAAGATCAAGCTTAGAAGCACGTTGAAGAAAATTTCGAGTAGGGGTCAGCCTCGAGTTGCGTGAAGATGCATAGCTGGATCTTGCTTTGAGTTTGAATTTGCTTGTATATTCGAGTAATGCGCTTTCCATTCAATGCATTCATGATCCTTTACCCGTCCTTCGGGTTGGAGTGATAGTCAGTTGCCCATGAGCTTAGGCATCGATTTAATGATTCTATCTCTAGGCATTCTTTAAGTCGTAGCCTTGAGTAGTTGTAAACACTATATATAAGTTTCAATATTGAGCTATCGCAGCTAGTCTTTGGATGATCACGCTTCTGCTCCCAGTCTCGGGTTGAGTGTCATCCTAGCTATGTTTATACCCCCACCTAAACTCCAAAGACATAGAGTTGATCGGTGAATAGTCGGTTCACATTCATCCTGCTTCTCGCTCGTGCCCCCAAGTCTGTGGCATATACCGATAAGTAGGAAGGCCAGCCATGCCCACTTTAGCTTTACTCTCTTTCCCGTTGAATTGTGGGATAAGGTCAGTTGATGGGAGGCTGAGTCTCGCCTATCCTGGATTGTATTGTTGTTTTTCATTCCAAAGGGAATACTTCGATGCCTTGTCAGTTTCTGGGCGTAAGTTGGGTACTAAACGGTCAGCCACGTCCACTTTGGTTCATATTCTGTAATCGGATATTAGGATAAAGTTGGCTTAAATGGAGTCGGGTCATGCGCATCCAGTATCATATTCCTCCTGACGGATCGAAGGAGGGTGCTGGAGAATTAATGACCAAGTCTTCATGGTTTACTCTCCTTTCCACACTCTGGAGGTCATAATTTTTCAAGGGACATTCGGGTCAAATTCGTATGTGCTTGGTGCAGATCGATATTGACTCTCGATCTGAGGTATGATATAGTCGGTCACCCATAGCTTTGGATTCCATTTCATTTGATTCTGTGTTGAAGCCTCCTTGCAGTCGTTGCCTTAAGTTGTAAAGAACGCCAGGCTAGAGCTATAATGAGCTGTCGTATTCGGCTTTTAGTGATTTGTACTCTTGCTCCCAGCATTGATTTGGCCAGGCCACAAGTCGGATGGTCGAACTCCATCCTTAGCGAGTTAAAATTCCTCCTGTCGATTTCAGGTCGAAGTTTGTGGAATTGAGAACGGTCGGAATTCACTCATCTATTTATCGGTGTTTATACGCCACTCTACATTCTAGTGACATAGAGTTATTCTTCCACCGGTCGACTCGCGCCCAATTTGAGTTCATGCTTTGGTCCATGCTCCGGGGACATAGAGATTTGTCGAATGGTTTATGCTCTAGTCCACAGTTTGGGACGTAGAGATTTTCGTCAAGTCATTTATACTCTAGTCCGCGTTCGGGGTACCCATAGTATTCTAGTCCACTTCAGGGACTTAGAGATTTTCAACAATACATTTATACTCTAGTCCGCGCTCTGGGGACTCAGAGTACTGTAGTCCGCTTCAAGGACTTAGAGATTTTTCTCAACTCGTTGATACTCTAGTCCGTGCTCTGGGGACTCAAAGTACTCTAGTCCGCTTCAGGGACTTAGAGATTTTCGTCAAGTCGTTTATACTCTAGTCCACTTCAGGGACTCAGAGTACTCTAGTTCGCTTCAGGGACTTAGAGGTTTTTCTCAACTCGTTGATACTCTAGTCCGCGCTCTAGGGACTCAGAGTATTCTAGTCCGCTTCAGGGACTTAGAGATTTTCGTCAATTCATTTATACTCTAGCCCGCGCTCTGGGTCTTTGAGTACTCTAGTCCGCTTCAGGGACTTAGAGATTTTTCTCAAGTCATTTATACTCTAGTCCACACTCTGGGGACTCAAAGTACTCTAGTCCGCTTCAGGGACTTTGAGATTTTTCTCAAGTTGTTTATACTCTAGTCCGCGCTCTGGGGACTCAGAGTACTCTAGTCCGCTTCAGGGACTTAGAGATTTTCGTCAAGTTGTTTATACTCTAGTCCGCGCTCTGGGGACTCAGAGTACTCTAGTCCGCTTCAGGGACTTAGAGATTTTTCTTAAGTCGTTTATACTCTAGTCCATGCTCTGGGGACTCAGAGTACTCTAATCCGTTTCAGGGACTTTAGAGATTTTTCTCAAGTCGTTTATACTCTAGTCCGCGCTCTAGGGACTCAGATTACTCTAGTTCGCTTCAGGGACTTAGAAATTTTCAACAATTCATTTATACTATAGTCCACACTCTGGGGACTCAGAGTACCGTAGTCCGCTTCAAGGACTTAGAGATTTTTCTTAACTCGTTGATACTCTAGTCCGCGCTCTGGGGACTCGGAGTACTCTAGTCCGCTTCAGAGACTTAGAGATTTTCGTCAATTCATTTATACTCTAGCCCGCGCTCTGGGGACTCAGAGTACTCTAGTCCGCTTCAGGGACTTAGAGACTTTTCTCAAGTCATTTATACTCTAGTCCACGCTCTGGGGACTTAGAGTATCTAGTCCGCTTTAGGGACTTAGAGATTTTTCTCAAGTCGTTTATTCTCTAGTCCGCGCTCTGGGGCTCAGAGTACTCTAAGCTCTGGGGACTAAGAGTACTCTAGTCCGCTTCAGGGACTTAGAGATTTTTCTCAAGTCATTTATACTCTAGTCCGCGCTTTGGGGACTCAGAGTACTCTAGTCTGCTTTAGGGACGTAGAGATTTTTCTCAAGTCATTTATAATCTAGTCCGCGCTCTGGGAACTCAGAGTACTCTAGTCCGCTTCAGGGACTTAGAGATTTTCGTCAAGTCATTTATACTCTAGTCCACTTCAGAGACTCAGAGTACTCTAGTCCGCTTCAGGGACTTAGAGATTTTCCTTAAGTCATTTATACTCTAGTCCGCGCTCTGGGGACTCAAAGTACTCTAGTCCGCTTCAGGGACTTAGAAATTTTCAACAATTCATTTATACTCTAGTCCACGCTCTGGGGACTCAAAGTACTGTTGTCCGCTTCAAGGACTTAGAGATTTTTCTTAACTCGTTGATACTCTAGTCTGCGCTCTGGGGACTCAGAGTACTCTAGTCCGCTTCAGGGACTTAGAGATTTTCGTTAATTCATTTATACTCTAGCCCGCGCTCTGGGGACTCAGAGTACTCTAGTCCGCTTCAGGGACTTAGAGATTTTTCTCAAGTCATTTATACTCTAGTCCACGCTCTGGGGACTCAGAGTACTCTAGTCCGCTTCATAGACATAGTGATTTTTCTCAAGTCGTTTATACTCTAGTCCGTGCTCTGGGGACTCAGAGTACTCTAGTCCGCTTTGGGGACTTAGAGATTTTCATCAAGTCGTTTATACTCTAGTCCGCGCTTTGGGGACTCAGAGTACTCTAGTCCGCTTCAAGGACTTAGAGATTTTCGTCAAGTCGTTTATACTCTAGTCCATGCTCTGGGGACTCAGAGTACTCTAGTCCGCTTCAGCGACTTTAGAGATTTTTCTCAAGTCATTTATACTCTGGTCCACGCTCTAGGGACTCAGAGTACTCTAGTCCGCTTCAGTGACTTAGATTTTCATCAAATCATTTATGCTCTAGTCTGCGCTCTGGGGACTCAGAGTACTCTAGTCCACTTCAGGGACTTAGAGATTTTCGTCAAGTCGTTTATACTCTAGTCCATGCTTTGGGGACTCATAGTACTCTAGTCTGCTTTAGGGACTTAGAGATTTTTTTTGAGAGCAATCATATTTCCATCCGTTTGATTTGTATTTCATTTACCGTAGCGAGGCTAATGTTGTCAAATGAACGGTCGAACGACGTTTGCTTATGGAATGGGAGTTTGCCCCCAGCATCAAGGATGAAACTTGAAAAATGGATGGTCGATTCTCGTCCGCTTGGTGATTGTAGCTCTTCCAATCAAGTCAAGGAAGTAGGTATATGATAGATGGTTGGATCACATCCATGATGGGGTTGGATAATCAAGTCTTGCACAATTTTCTTCGTATCTCTTTCTAGAAAAGAAAACAAGGATAATGGATTATTGAGTAGACAAAGTAAGTTTCATATGTTTCAAGGTGCGGTCGTGTCCATGTATTGAGAGCGATGGTTAACGAGCAGGCAGTCCATCACAGCTACTTCAAGTCGGGCTTTCGAACTACCTTTTGTGTTCAGGGTAGGATTTGATGTGTAGATGATCAAATCACGTCCACTCTAGATAGATCCCCGCATCACTGAGCTTTAGGAGAGGCATTTGTATTTTGTCAAACTTTGTTTTATGACTCGACTTGAGTGGATGATCGGGCCATATTCATCCCAAGCCTTGCTTAGGTCTCCAAGTCAAATGTGGAGGTCGATGAATGGACGGTCGGTCATGTTCGCTTTGTATTGGGCTCTGACCTTGACGAGCTTTTCAATCTCTAGTCCTTGGCCCTAAATCAAAGGCACATGGTTGTTGATGGGCGATCGAATCATGCTCGTATTGATGAAACTCCACAGGTCCGATCAAGGTCTGTATGGATTGGTTGGTGGCCAACTCTGAGTACTTGGTCACCTGCATCATTTTGGAATAAGTTTGGTTCAAGTCGGTCGTAATTCAAAGCACAATTTAAATTGAAATAGGAATAATCCAAAGGAGATTGGTATAAATCTCATTGATAAGTGGAGTAACATCGTGTGCTCGCTATTCAACTCTGCCCCTAGCCCCTTCTAACGGGATGTCGACTGCCAATGGTCCAATTGATAATTAGAGTTCTTTATTGATGGGCATCCGAAGTTCCTGGCTCGCCATTCTGCAAGGCTTG
Organism: Allium fistulosum; assembly: GCA_030737815.1. Classification (NCBI taxonomy): domain Eukaryota; kingdom Viridiplantae; phylum Streptophyta; class Magnoliopsida; order Asparagales; family Amaryllidaceae; genus Allium; species Allium fistulosum. The sequence continues at coordinate 162,652,639 of CM060905.1, forward strand.
CACGTACTATTGAAGCTTTCCTTTCCGAATCAGCTTTCCGATCACACCTCAGAGGTGTTTGTAATCGCTAGTGTTAGGATCAGTGTGTATCTTGGGATATACAACATTCCCCTGATTTTCTCTGGACTTCGGTGGACTCTATCGAGGTTGGGTTTCAGTACCACTCTAAGTCGCGAGTCTCCAAGTAGAGGCTATCGATTGAATCTTTCAAAGGACATATTAGTCGAATTTTGAAATCTTAGTTCATCTACTGGAATCTGAGTCCTTAGCCAACGATCCTGTATTGTTATTTTTTGTAGTCTGTTCCATTCCTCCTCACTTTGGTTCTAATTCATTTTGTAATAGAAACAATCCATGGTCGTAGGAGGCTCTCCAGCTAATTAGCTGCCAAAATATGTCTGGAGGTCGACTCCCCTCAAACGCGATCAGTATGATATCCTTGTTAGCATTTGGAACAAATTGCTTAGAGTCAAACATTGGTTTGCTTGGAGTCACTAAATTCGAAGTGTTGGGTCAGTGAAGAATGGTGCTTGGAGTCATCTTGGCATTTGCCTAGAGTCATATCATCTATGTTCTCCAACCTTTGGGAGTATCGTTTGAGTAGCGGTTGCTTGTCCGTTCGCTTGTTGCCATTCAGAAGCTGCCGCTTGATCTTCTATGCCATGGTTGGTCATAGGATGTAAGGGAAGTGGATAGAATGTTCCTTTACTAAGTTGAGTTTTGAATTCACTATGCGGAGGCACTACGCTGCGGCTAGGGTTTGGGTGGGTTCCACCCGAATTTTTTTAGAGCCTTTTTCTTAAATTTGGGTCGTACCCGAAAAAGTTTTTAAAAAAAATAGGGGTCGTATAAGAGACCGGTACGAACATCTGAAAGCGCTGCAATTTCAAATGAATGTTCGATAAATACTACACTCATTGTTTGAGTTTATTTGGAAACTACCTTAGCAGTTATTTTAACATGCTATAAGAATTATATTAAACGTACAATTTAATATGTTGCTGAATATAATAATCCTATAAGAAAACTTGAATTGTAGGAAAGATTTTAGTAATCATGCTTGTTAGCACCAAAATTGGTCACTAACACCCAAAGAATTTCATGGACATCAGAGAATTAATGGAATCTAGAGAACAAAGCATAAAAGTAAATTGACATAAAGATTTTATAGTGGTTCGACAATCTCGGTCTACGTCTACTTCAAATTTCATTCATTCTTCATTTGATTACAATTACATGAGTTGTTCGATTGGCTAGAATCCATTGATACAAGTTTATAAGAAAAATAGCCATGGAAGAGTATTTAGAGTAGGAAAAAGAAGATGATGAAGTCCCCCCAAAAAGAGAGAGCGAGCCCTCCAAAAATGGCCCCCTACCCCTGTATTTATAGACGAAGGTAGCCTTTAGCCTAACTGACATCTTCAAGCCTGGACCCCTTTGGCCACTTGGGCCCACCATAAGAAAAGCTCAGCCCAACACACTATGCTGACTTCACTTATACACTCTTCAACTTATCAAACATCTATGCCGACACCTATTCCACCAAGCTAACCTTCATCATTCTAACATCCTGTATCACCTATCCGTTGATCTTATTTACCCTGTGCTGGATATAACTGTTTGTATATTATGCTTTGGTCATATTATTGTCATCTCATGGCCATCTTTCTCATCAATAGTCAAGTCTGGTCCTCGTAATCACCTTTGTGTAGTGAGGCCAAAAGGCCGGATAACAATGCTCGTACCCTTTTTGAAGCATGTGGTGATAGAGTAAACCATAAAGAATTGGGTTCCATTTAATCAACCTCATGGCTTCTGAATTCAATGCTATGTTTTCGGTATTGAGGATCCAAAAAGGAGTTTGACAATGTCATGCCTATATTGTGGAAGTGGAGATTCATCCACAAAACTATAATTATTGCACCTCATCTTGTTTGCATATGCATCAATATTTAGTAAGCATTAGCCTCACCTCAGCGAACAATGAAATAACTGATAAAGTATGAGAACATTTATTTTAAATTTAAAATGAGTGTCAGACTTAACACATGTGAAATAAATATTTATAGAGAAAACAAGGTGACTCTATGGAAATTACTTTAGCCTATATCCAATACTGAAGAGGACATCAATGCTGCTTGTAGAGCAATAAAATTTGAATTGGGATGTCAAATGGATGATAACGTTTATACATACTTATAGTCTACAATTTTGGAGCTAACATCCTTTGTCCCCAACTTTCATGTTTCGTGTGTCCCTTGAAATTCTAACCATCATTATTTCTTAAAAAAAATTAATTGATGGATTCCACATGTAAAATGAATATGCTGGATTTGATGGGGGGCACACACAATTGAGGACAGAGAAATTGACCCCATCAAATTATTGGATTCTCTAGTATTTGACCGTTATGCTCATGCAATGAAGTGACGAGTAGGAACCAGGCTTCCAATTATTATAAGTGCATTTTCAAGATTGTTGACTAAGTTGCTTGATTTTGTTGGCATGAAGCATACTAGTATAATAAGAGTGTGTTTTTATTTTTTTCACTTACGTTCATATGTGCATATATCATGTAATTGTTGTGTATCTCACTGCATCGCACCCTAGAAAAAAGATTTTTGAAACTGCATGTCATAATATTTACCTTAATTTTCATTACAAGTACTAAATCTTTAACAAAATTCACTATTTTGTAAATGCGGCCCAAGGGATTGTCTCATCTTATCATTTGGTTGCAAGGACACCTTTATTTAGTGGTATAACTAAGGATAACTTATGTTTTTACGATAAAATAAGGCCCAAAAATATTTGAAGTTTACAATCAATGGACAAAACTATGCATTTCTCTGACCAAATTATCCCTTTGCTTAAATTATTCATTTCCTTTTCTTAGCTCATGTTCTAATTAATCTCTCACTCACGGTTTCTCTCGAATCCTTATCAAGTTTTTCCTCATAGTTAGAAATCAAGATAAATCTGAAATAGTATTATCGAGAGAATCTGTATAAAGTTGTAATGATGGAATTTTGTTTTATTCGATTTCATAATACAAACTGTTGCTCTATACAATGTATCTATATTAGCAAAAGTAACAGTTCATTATATTGGGTCGGGTCTTCATGTTGCTTGTATCCACTTTGTTATGTGAGAAATAAGACCTCGTATTTGTTGCTTTCTATTTATTTCGATATGCCCCTTCAATTCAAACTAGGGTTTTTGTTATCCCCAAATTGTCTTATGCAATTTCTTCAATCTTTAATCATTCTGTGATTTATATGAAATTTTCTATGTCTAATTCAGAGGTATGACACTCTACGTTGCTTCAATTGCTTGTTTCATCTCGATTTGAGGCTTTAATCATATCTTGGGTTTTTGGCTTTTCATTAAGTAGTCTGCAGCTTGGCATCTTCTTTGAGTTGTTTGTAGTTTCTTCAATCTTTAGCCACTGCCTCAGTTGAATAAAGCTTTTGGATGATAGTGGTTTTGTTAAAACGTTGGCTCTTTGGTAAGTGGCAGGTAAGTGGTTTATGTCTAGCTTTTGTTTTAGTACTTATTCTTGAACGAAGTATAGGTCTAGTTCTGTGTTTAGTCCTTGAATGTAATATTAGATTGGCTGTTAGTGATACTATGCTCAAATTATCATATCATATTGTAGATCTCTTGTTTGTGCTAATATTTAATTCACTCAGTAGAGATTCAATCCATATAATCTCTACTATTACACTAGCCACACTTCTAAATTCAGCTTCCGTACTTGATCTTGAGATTGTAGACTGTTTCTTAGTGCACCATGATACAGAATTTTCCCCTAAGTAAATATAATATCTTGTAGTTGATTTTCTGTCATCTAGATCTTAGTCCAATTTGCATCTGTGCAGCCATTTATGTTGATATTGTTGCTTGCTATAAGAACCAAACTGTAATTGATTGCTCCTCTTAAGTATCTCAATTTTCTTTTAACAACGTTCCAATGTTGATCTAGTGGTGCTTGCATAAACTGACACACTTTGTTTACACTAAACGTTATGTCTGGCCTTGTTATAGTAGCATATTGCAATGCTCCAACTATACTTCTATATTGCTTTTCATTTTTAATTGGTTCACCTCGATGTTTTGACAAATTTAGACTACTGACCATTGGAGTAGGAAGTGGATTGGCTTGATCCATCTTTGATTTGTTGAGAATTTTTGAAATGTATTTTTTCTGGCTTAAGCGAATCTCTGAATTTGATATTCTTTTAACTTCTATGTCCAAAAAATAATTGAGATCTCCTAAATCTTTAATTGAGAACTTCTGATCCAATTGTTGTATTAGTTTGTTGATTTCTACCTCATTATTACCTGTAATTATAAAGTCATTAACATATATTAGTATGTAAATTATAGCATCATTGGAAAATTTAGTAAATAAATAGTTGTCTGATTTGGTTGGCTGATAATTCAACCCAATTATAGTTAACTTGAGTTTTTCAAACCAGACCCTTGGTGCCCACTTTAGACCATAGATTGTCTTGTTTAATTTGCACACCATTTCTCTGTTCTTTGCTTGTTTAAAACCACATGGTTGCTCCATATATACTTCCTCGTGCAAGTCACCGTTTAAAAATGTATTGTTCACATCCAATTGTTTGATTTTCCATTTATTGTGCAATGCAATAGTCAATACTGCTCTGACTATAATTGGCTTGATAACTGGTGAGAAAGTCTCTGTAAAATCAAAATCATGTTGTTGAGTGTAGCCTTTTGCTACTAATCTGGCCTTGTGCTTGTATATTGTACCATCTAGATTTATCTTGAGCTTGTATGTCCACTTGCAGCCTATTATGTTTTTGTTTATGGGTGCTTGAACAAGTCTCCATGTCTTATTTTTTATGAGAACATTGTATCCCTCTTTTATAGCTGTTTTCCACATGTCACTTTTAATGGCTTGGTCGTATGTTTCTGGTTCTTCTTCATCCAAGTTTGTGAAATATACTTTTGGCTTAAATATGCCACCTTTTGCTCTTGTGATAATATGATGTTTAGTTTGTGCAGGTGATGCTTGACTTGTCAGTCTTTCTGTAACGACCCAGAATTTTGAACAAATTAAATTGAGAATATTTAATTAATTTTAAATATTTGAACGATGATTTAATTTGAATCTCCGATATAACTTTGAATTTGGCGATTAAATTATAATTTAATCTATTGAAACTGGATAAAAATCTGAATCTTCAATTTAAAAGCTAAAGAAAAATATTTCAAACGCTTGTAAGATTTATATTGATAACACTGAAGATAACAGCAGCTTCAGAATTGAAATTTGAACTGTTTTGCTCAGTTTTGAATTTAATTGTTTGAACCGATATTTAAAAATAGCCGTCCGAGGCACAGTCTCGGAATTCGACGAAACCAGTTCCATTGGGTCCCTAATATTGTATTATTATCGGGTTTCAAATTTCGTATCGTTCGGAGCTGTTGGGTGAGAATACGACACATAAACGCGTAAAAAATTGTACCGAAACAAATTGAATTTAAATTTAAATATTTAAACAAAGGACAGCATCCCTAAAGTCACGCCTAAATTCACGCCTGGTATCACGAGAAAATCGTGTAAGCACGTTCCTCTGAAAAAATAACGTTCCCCTGTCTTCCTCCTTCTATTTTTAAATAACTGATCCCCTCAGCTTTAAAACGAAAACAATTTTCTTCGTTCAAATTTATGGCCGCTCCTTAAGAAGATTAAAACCCTTCCCTTTATTCACTTCATCTCGAAATTGATTTGAACGAAATCAAATGAAGCCGTCCTTCCTTTCTTCCGTTCCAGTTCAATAGCAATCTCCACGTCGCGATGCTTGAACCCGTGAAAACTAGGTTTCGTAAATCAACGCCTTCGAGGTAATCATCACTGCATACTCGGCTATTCCATCAGCCATCGTCGACTCGTCCTTGCCCCCTACGTGATATTTTCTACTGCCGATTTCTTTCGAGTCACGTTTTCCAGTTCGAAGACTTCTTCTCCTCATTCGAAGTCGATGATGGAACGAGGAGGCTCGCATACGATGGGGCGACACGCGACTACGATTGGGTGTCGCGTTAGATTTTGAGGGGTTTGTCGGAGTCGAGGAGGGGCAGCGATCATCGCGAGGCCGGTTGGAAGTCGAGGGGAAGGGCGAGTGCGTTCGCATGGAACTGGAGAATTGGGGTGATGTTCGAGCCTGGGTCACGAAAACAGCGAGGTACATTGTTGTAACCGAAATTAATTTTATAATTTGTTATTTAATTTAAAAGTTTAAAATTGAAATTGATTGAGTCCTACAAAATTTATATTTAAAATTGAATAGGTATATGTATAGAGATAAGACTTTTGAAATTGGAGATTTTTAAAATGTTAAGTTTAAAACAGGAATTAAATCATTAGTTCATTAAAATATAAAAATGAAATCACCCATGAATCAAAATTATCAAATGAAAATTTGTTGCTCGATTTATTCGAATATTAATAGAATTGTATAATTATTTATACTAGGTCAAAATCTGTAAAGAAACAGCCGAAATTGGAAAATGGATTGCAAATAAAAGCTAAGGTGAGATTTTTCTCACTCAAATTGAATGTGGAATTTTTGCAGTTATTGATTGCTATTGGATGTGATATTAGATATAGTAGGATATATCTATATATATATATAGCAATATATACATATTGGCATATGTATATATTGGATTGATTGATTTCCCGCCTCGTATAGCGGATGAGACCCTATTGCGCCGTTAGTAAGCGGATTATTTTTATAAAACCCATATACCGCGATAATTCCGTACTGGAGCGGAATTGGTATTGTGCTAACATCTTTGGATGCAGGGAAACAGGTTGGAGGGATCCAACTGGATTCCTCAACTGTATTTATTTATTTACAGATATTGATATATATTCTGTTATCATATGATGATATATGATGTTTGATGTTGTGATGGACTAATTGATGCGTTGCATCATTGGATTCAAAATTTTGAAGTTTAAAAATAACGATTTTAACTTTAAAAGAGATTTTTAAGTATACGTTTTATTTGAAATTTTGAATTGATTTACTTTAAATAAATAAATGTTATAAATTTAAAGTTATGGAGATTATAATGTTTGTGAAAGATAACCAAAAGATGATTTTTGAAATAAATAGTTAAGTAATTTATAAGATAGTTTAAATTTGAATTTTTGAATTATTAAAAACGACGTATATAAAAAATGTACAAAATTGATATTTATCAATTAAAATTATTGGAATTTTAAACGAGTTTTTATAAGTGTTAAATTTGTAAAGATATGAAACTTATAGAATTATAAGTTGTAAAGATAGGAAATTTATAGAATTATAAATTGTGAAGATTTGAAGTTTATAGATTTATAAAATTTGAAGTTTATAGATTTATAAAGTATGAAGTTATAAAATGAATGGAATTGTAGAATAAAAGATTATAAGAAATTTTACTTATAAAATGGGTTTTTGCCTTTAAATGGAATATTGATCGAAGTTAATAAAAAGGAAGATTTATAAATCAAAGTGGTTATACAATAAAAATAGAAAGAGAATTTATAAACGTTGTTTTATAAATTCGAAACCAATTTATTTTGATAAATTAACATAGAAGGTTATTAAAGGAAATGTATTCGCGATTTGGATAGCGAATTATCCTTAAAATAAATGTGTAGAAAAGACTGAAATTTGGTTAGTAAAGTATATTCACGATTTTGGACAGTGAATATATTGTTAAATAAAATGGATTCATTTTTGAAGAAGTGATATTTTAAAATGAAGTTAAATTGTTTTTTAACGATGTTTTAAAAATGTATTATGAATCGAAAGCATAGATTTCAACACTTGTTATTGAAATAGATGTTTTCGAGAAATATAAGGAAATGGTGGACTATAACATTGTTGTTATAGTAAATGATTTCTGAAAGGAAATATTTTTATGTAGTATTGGGATTTATATATCTATCTTAAAATCCGAATCCCTATACTAGTGATTTTGAGTCGTCGTAACGATGTTTTACGTAACATTCGTTTTGACTCAAATGATTTCCTTAAAGAATGAAATATATACTTAATATTGATTTAAGTATATCGAATATTTTCCAAGTGTTGAAAATAAATAGATTTGTGAAATACATATTATTAAATAAGTATGGGAATGTTTTCCAAAATGAAATGAAACGTTTTTGAGATTTTATCTTCTTAAAGATAAATTGAAATGTGAATATTTGAAATTGTTTCAAACGGTTAAGTGTGGAAATTTTATATCTAGAAATGATATTTTGGAAGATAAAAAAATTGGGAAAAATTATTTGGAATCTGATGATGTTGCGCATCTTTATTGATAGTTAAATAACCGACTATCAATAATTACCTTGAATATGGTATTTGTTGTGAATTGGATGAATTTGAATGCCACACTTGTTTTTAAATAATCGCTCACTATTCGGGTTAGCCGGGAAAGGACCATGGGGTCGTATAACCCATTCCGAATATGTGATACGTCGTTATGAATTGCATTCGAAGACCGGTGTTGAAGACCGAATATTTTTGAAAACGGAAGGATTACCGTCGAGTTACTCTACATCGGCTGATCTCCGGTTTAGAGGTTTTATCACCCTTAGTGACGGGAAGTCCGGACGTGATTAGAAATTTATCCGGATGTGCAAGGGCTTCGTGAGAAGTGCCTTCGGTTCTGTTCGATCCCGGAACAGACTTGTATGGATTGTGTGTCTGACGTTACAAATTGAGATATAAAGCTGATTTCTTTCAAATACATTTTTGTTGGTGGCGGAGAATTTATTCTCTTAGCTTAACACCCTTCTCTGAGACGTACGAGCTCAGAGGTTATGTAGTTGAAATTTATCAGCGATATACTCCCAATTTGGTAACGTGGCATACTGAGTGTTGCTGCGAAATGATCAGTGTTTGATCATTTGTGATATGATCATTTGTTTGATCTTATATCTTTGTGATCATAGGTTGATCATTTGTTTGACCCGAAGCATGGCTTTGTAGAAAGCGTAGCTTTGTGGACGAGACTTCATCGAGCCTCACACCCCGGAAATGGTCAAAACAGGAAGGATGCAGCAAGGTTCTAGGGAGTAGCGCCCCTTAGTGTATGTCATTCCTTCTGGATAAAGGTGGTATCATGGTATGGAGCCCAGATACTTAACCTCTGTGGTTGCTGCAAATTTATTACTTTGTGGTTTGTTGGAAATCGGGAATCCTCGGGAAGATCGGTGACGATCGGGGGATGACATACGCGTGTCAGTAGTTACCTATTTTTGCAGAGGTAACCCGGCCTTGTGTTGGCAGAGATCTAACCGTAACGTTAGGTTCTCGGGTCGTCTATTCCAGGGACGTACCCATCGTGGAAAAGGAAGTTCCTTAGCCTGACCATTTGTTGGAAATCCAAAGAAACAATACGAGCCTTGTACGGTTTTAGTTGTAGAACCTGCCATTTAATATGGTAGCTATAGTAGGCATACTATAATGGTACCTATGTCGGCTAAGATTAATATTCTACTTTCGAAATGTTTTCTACACTATGCACTAATAATAATATCAAAAAGAATTTGATTTTTGCGTAGTAAGCATCTTTGACTATTATAAGAAGAAATCTCCTCCAAGTCTGCGTTTGCATTGTGTGTGTGGCGGGAGGTCTTATGGTAGTTTCATTTTCCAAAAGCATTGCGAATTTGTTTTATTTTCTTTGTGAAAAATAACTGTTTTACGATCTCACACCAGTCACCATGACTGACTCGGAGTTTATTGTTTCCCTTCTAAACTCTGGGTGCCCACCAATTTCCACACGGGCAGCCTAGAGTTATGTTATCAGGATATTCTGGATATTCTGGAGCTTTGGAAGCAAGCTGGATGGCGTAACGTATCACCTACACTTTGTATTATTCCGCTGTGTATTCTGTATGAGGACAAGTTATATAACTGTCCATTGTTGTATATTGACTCTGATGATTGATGTATGTATAAACTGATATAGCTCTTTGTTTTAAAAGACTAGTGTTTATTTATTATATATTGTTCCGCTGCGATATGTGAGATTCTGATATTGTTTTCTGTTCTGATGTTGTTCTGTTGTTCTTCTTTCTTCTCTTCTCTCTTCTCTTCTCTTTTTCTTCTATCTTTTCTTCTATTTCTTTTTCTTAAAACCCTCACTATTGGAGTTTCCGGCACTCGATTTCTCGGCAGTCGACAAAGTGAGTATCGATGTCGAATTTTCGAAAGTCGAAAATTCCCGTACGTGACAAAGTGGTATCAGAGCATATGGTTAAGCGACAACCCTGCTCTGTTGGGTGTTACTCATTAGAGATAGAGTCAGCAGTACTCTAGAATGAGTTTGAGTGTAATAATAGATATGAGCGCGTATTTGTTATTGAATATAAAATTGTTTTGTATTGTGTTGACTTATCGGTTGATTGTTTATGGATTCTGGTCGGTGCAGTCTAGCTAACTGTAATCTATAGGGGTTTCTAAACTCTTAAACAAGATAAATTGACATAGTATTGTTTTAAAACGGGTAAATGAGATAATTTTGCCCAAAACTATTTTTGTATAGAAAAGAAATAATTTTCTATGAATTATTATAGTATATGGATGTTTGGTTGTTAGGAAAGTGAGAACATTGAAATGTTATCATTATATGGAATTGAATAAGAAATTGAAATCATAACTCTAAAGATAAGAAATAAATGCACATACAAATGAAATTTAAGAATGTAAATTATAAATGTGACTTATAATGGAAGTAGAATTCCAGAGAAGTTTTTGAAAATGTTTTGAAAAGAATTTCAAAATTTTGGAGATTTGGAAATTTAAATTTCTTTTTGGCTTGGAAATGAATTTCAAGGGTTTTGAAAAATGTTTTGAAGAGATGAAAGCTCTAAACTCTTTTCGGTCGCTGGAAAATAATTCTGATTGGTGATCGCGACACTATCGGTGTTCATTTTCGGGTTTCCAAAAGAGGAATTGCTGCCAAATTGTTTTAAATAGAAGTTGTTTGAAAATTTGGGTTTTGTTTTGGAAATTCAAAGAATAAATTTAACTTAAAGAATGAAGTTAAATCAAAGTAAGTATAAGTGAATCAATTAAATAAAGTGAAAAGATTACTTAAAGAAAATTTATTAAGTTGAAAATAATTTTGGAGTAGTAACAAATAAATTGGAATGTAAATAAGTCAAAGACTTATAAATATTTGAAATTTGATGTATGAGATGCAAATTGAAAATAAATGAATCTGTGAACGAATAAATAAATTTGCAAGTGCAAGAAAATGAAATTGAAATGTTAAAATTCATTTTGAATTTGTAAGTAAGTAAGACTGAATTGAATTCAGATTTGTGGAAAACAAAGTGAACTATTAAACTAAAATTTGTAAGTGAAGCTTATTAAATGAAGTGAATAAGATTAAAACTGAATGTTAAACTTCTTTTGAATTTGGTAGTAAATGAAGTTGAAACCGAATTTGAATAAATAAATTGGAGTAGTAACAAATGAATTGGAATGAGAGTTCAAATTGAATGATATAGATATATAACTTCAACAGTGAAGTAAAAAAATGATATAAGAAGTAAGTATCGAAATTTTGTAATGGAATTTGCAAAATGGTTTGAATATATGTAACTAGATATTATAGCTAGTAGGATATACAGGTATAAAGGAATTGGAAATTTTGATTTCAAAGGCAATTTGAATTGCTCGACAAAAGGTAAGTATTTGAATTTCAATATGAGATTTACTGATTTTCTTGTCTAGCCGCTTGGCTTTTTCCTTTTCTTTTTGAAATCTGAGAGTCCGTAGGGACGTTTTGTAGTCGTACCGTATTAGCCGCGCAAAGGAGACGCTGGCGAAATTTTTCGAAAATATCGGGCGTTAGAAAATTTTTGAGAAAATTTTGAAAGTTTAAATTTGAATTTGAATTTAAATTTGAAAAGAGAAGTTAAACAATATTGTTTGAAAACTATGAAAGGTTTGGAAAACTAGTTGAAATAAATAACGAATCTTTAGTAGAAAGATTTGTTTGACAATTTGATAAAACTATTGGATTGTGAAAAATAGTAGACGAGTTAAGGACCACTTTTCCTAACTTGTAATTTCGAGGACGAAATTCTTTTAAGGAGGGAAGTCTGTAACGACCCAGAATTTTGAACAAATTAAATTGAGAATATTTAATTAATTTTAAATATTTGAACGATGATTTAATTTGAATCTCCGATATAACTTTGAATTTGGCGATTAAATTATAATTTAATCTATTGAAACTGGATAAAAATCTGAATCTTCAATTTAAAAGCTAAAGAAAAATATTTCAAACGCTTGTAAGATTTATATTGATAACACTGAAGATAACAGCAGCTTCAGAATTGAAATTTGAACTGTTTTGCTCAGTTTTGAATTTAATTGTTTGAACCGATATTTAAAAATAGCCGTCCGAGGCACAGTCTCGGAATTCGACGAAACCAGTTCCATTGGGTCCCTAATATTGTATTATTATCGGGTTTCAAATTTCGTATCGTTCGGAGCTGTTGGGTGAGAATACGACACATAAACGCGTAAAAAATTGTACCGAAACAAATTGAATTTAAATTTAAATATTTAAACAAAGGACAGCATCCCTAAAGTCACGCCTAAATTCACGCCTGGTATCATGAGAAAATCGTGTAAGCACGTTCCTTTGAAAAAATCACGTTCCCCTGTCTTCCTCCTTCTATTTTTAAATAACCGATCCCCTCAGCTTTAAAACGAAAACAATTTTCTTCGTTCAAATTTATGGCCGCTCCTTAAGAAGATTAAAACCCTTCCCTTTATTCACTTCATCTCGAAATTGATTTGAACGAAATCAAATGAAGCCGTCCTTCCTTTCTTCCGTTCTAGTTCAATAGCAATCTCCACGTCGCGATGCTTGAACCCGTGAAAACTAGGGTTTCGTAAATCAACGCCTTCGAGGTAATCATCACTGCATACTCGGCTATTCCATCAGCCATCGTCGACTCGTCCTTGCCCCCTACGTGATATTTTCTACTGCCGATTTCTTTCGAGTCACGTTTTCCAGTTCGAAGACTTCTTCTCCTCATTCGAAGTCGATGATGGAACGAGGAGGCTCGCATACGATGGGGCGGCACGCGACTACGATTGGGTGTCGCGTTGGATTTTGAGGGGTTTGTCGGAGTCGAGGAGGGGCAGCGATCATCGCGAGGCCGGTTGGAAGTCGAGGGGAAGGGCGAGTGCGTTCGCGTGGAACTGGAGAATTGGGGTGATGTTCGAGCCTGGGTCGCAAAAACAGCGAGGTACATTGTTGTAACCGAAATTAATTTTATAATTTGTTATTTAATTTAAAAGTTTAAAATTGAAATTGATTTAGTCCTACAAAATTTATATTTAAAATTGAATAGGTATATGTATAGAGATAAGACTTTTGAAATTGGAGATTTTTAAAATGTTAAGTTTAAAACAGGAATTAAATCATTAGTTCATTAAAATATAAAAATGAAATCACCCATGAATCAAAATTATCAAATGAAAATTTGTTGCTCGATTTATTCGAATATTAATAGAATTGTATAATTATTTATACTAGGTCAAAATCTGTAAAGAAACAGCCGAAATTGGAAAATGGATTGCAAATAAAAGCTAAGGTGAGATTTTTCTCACTCAAATTGAATGTGGAATTTTTGCAGTTATTGATTGCTATTGGATGTGATATTAGATATAGTAGGATATATCTATATATATATAGCAATATATACATATTGGCATATGTATATATTGGATTGATTGATTTCCCGCCTCGTATAGCGGATGAGACCCTATTGCGCCGTTAGTAAGCGGATTATTTTTATAAAACCCATATACCGCGATAATTCCGTACTGGAGCGGAATTGGTATTGTGCTAACATCTTTGGATGCAGGGAAACAGGTTGGAGGGATCCAACTGGATTCCTCAAATGTATTTATTTATTTACAGATATTGATATATATTCTGTTATCATATGATGATATATGATGTTTGATGTTGTGATGGACTAATTGATGCGTTGCATCATTGGATTCAAAATTTTGAAGTTTAAAAATAACGATTTTAACTTTAAAAGAGATTTTTAAGTATACGTTTTATTTGAAATTTTGAATTGATTTACTTTAAATAAATAAATGTTATAAATTTAAAGTTATGGAGATTATAATGTTTGTGAAAGATAACCAAAAGATGATTTTTGAAATAAATAGTTAAGTAATTTATAAGATAGTTTAAATTTGAATTTTTGAATTATTAAAAACGACGTATATAAAAAATGTACAAAATTGATATTTATCAATTAAAATTATTGGAATTTTAAACGAGTTTTTATAAGTGTTAAATTTGTAAAGATATGAAACTTATAGAATTATAAGTTGTAAAGATAGGAAATTTATAGAATTATAAATTGTGAAGATTTGAAGTTTATAGATTTATAAAATTTGAAGTTTATAGATTTATAAAGTATGAAGTTATAAAATGAATGGAATTGTAGAATAAAAGATTATAAGAAATTTTACTTATAAAATGGGTTTTTGCCTTTAAATGGAATATTGATCGAAGTTAATAAAAAGGAAGATTTATAAATCAAAGTGGTTATACAATAAAAATAGAAAGAGAATTTATAAACGTTGTTTTATAAATTCGAAACCAATTTAATTTGATAAATTAACATAGAAGGTTATTAAAGGAAATGTATTCGCGATTTGGATAGCGAATTATCCTTAAAATAAATGTGTAGAAAAGACTGAAATTTGGTTAGTAAAGTATATTCACGATTTTGGACAGTGAATATATTGTTAAATAAAATGGATTCATTTTTGAAGAAGTGATATTTTAAAATGAAGTTAAATTGTTTTTTAACGATGTTTTAAAAATGTATTATGAATCGAAAGCATAGATTTCAACACTTGTTATTGAAATAGATGTTTTCGAGAAATATAAGGAAATGGTGGACTATAACATTGTTGTTATAGTAAATGATTTCCGAAAGGAAATATTTTTATGTAGTATTGGGATTTATATATCTATCTTAAAATCCGAATCCCTATACTAGTGATTTTGAGTCGTCGTAACGATGTTTTACGTAACATTCGTTTTGACTCAAATGATTTCCTTAAAGAATGAAATATATACTTAATATTGATTTAAGTATATCGAATATTTTCCAAGTGTTGAAAATAAATAGATTTGTGAAATACATATTATTAAATAAGTATGGGAATGTTTTCCAAAATGAAATGAAACGTTTTTGAGATTTTATCTTCTTAAAGATAAATTGAAATGTGAATATTTGAAATTGTTTCAAACGGTTAAGTGTGGAAATTTTATATCTAGAAATGATATTTTGGAAGATAAAAAAATTGGGAAAAATTATTTGGAATCTGATGATGTTGCGCATCTTTATTGATAGTTAAATAACCGACTATCAATAATTACCTTGAATATGGTATTTGTTGTGAATTGGATGAATTTGAATGCCACACTTGTTTTTAAATAATCGCTCACTATTCGGGTTAGCCGGGAAAGGACCATGGGGTCGTATAACCCATTCCGAATATGTGATACGTCGTTATGAATTGCATTCGAAGACCGGTGTTGAAGATCGAATATTTTTGAAAACGGAAGGATTACCGTCGAGTTACTCTACATCGGCTGATCTCCGGTTTAGAGGTTTTATCACCCTTAGTGACAGGAAGTCCGGACGTGATTAGAAATTTATCCGGATGTGCAAGGGCTTCGTGAGAAGTGCCTTCGGTTCTGTTCGATCCCGGAACAGACTTGTATGGATTGTGTGTCTGACATTACAAATTGAGATATAAAGCTGATTTCTTTCAAATACATTTCTGTTGGTGGCGGAGAATTTATTCTCTTAGCTTAACACCCTTCTCTGAGACGTACGAGCTCAGAGGTTATGTAGTTGAAATTTATCAGCGATATACTCCCAATTTGGTAACGTGGCATACTGAGTGTTGCTGTGAAATGATCAGTGTTTGATCATTTGTGATATGATCATTTGTTTGACCTTATATCTTTGTGATCATAGGTTGATCATTTGTTTGACCTGAAGCATGGCTTTGTAGAAAGCGTAGCTTTGTGGACGAGACTTCATCGAGCCTCACACCCCGGAAATGGTCAAAACAGGAAGGATGCAGCAAGGTTCTAGGGAGTAGCGCCTCTTAGTGTATGTCATTCCTTCTGGATAAAGGTGGTATCATGGTATGGAGCCCAGATACTTAACCTCTGTGGTTGCTGCAAATTTATTACTTTGTGGTTTGTTGGAAATCGGGGATCCTCGGGAAGATCGGTGACGATCGGGGGATGACATACGCGTGTCAGTAGTTACCTATTTTTGCAGAGGTAACCCGGCCTTGTGTTGGCAGAGATCTAACCGTAACGTTAGGTTCTCGGGTCGTCTATTCCAGGGACGTACCCATCGTGGAAAAGGAAGTTCCTTAGCCTGACCATTTGTTGGAAATCCAAAGAAACAATACGAGCCTTGTACGGTTTTAGTTGTAGAACCTGCCATTTAATATGGTAGCTATAGTAGGCATACTATAATGGTACCTATGTCGGCTAAGATTAATATTCTACTTTCGAAATGTTTTCTACACTATGCACTAATAATAATATCAAAAAGAATTTGATTTTTGCGTAGTAAGCATCTTTGACTATCATAAGAAGAAATCTCCTCCAAGTCTGCGTTTGCATTGTGTGTGTGGCGGGAGGTCTTATGGTAGTTTCATTTTCCAAAAGCATTGCGAATTTGTTTTATTTTCTTTGTGAAAAATAACTGTTTTACGATCTCACACCAGTCACCATGACTGACTCGGAGTTTATTGTTTCCCTTCTAAACTCTGGGTGCCCACCAATTTCCACACGGGCAGCCTAGAGTTATGTTATCAGGATATTCTGGATATTCTGGAGCTTTGGAAGCAAGCTGGATGGCGTAACGTATCACCTACACTTTGTATTATTCCGCTGTGTATTCTGTATGAGGACAAGTTATATAACTGTCCATTGTTGTATATTGACTCTGATGATTGATGTATGTATAAACTGATATAGCTCTTTGTTTTAAAAGACTAGTGTTTATTTATTATATATTGTTCCGCTGCGATATGTGAGATTCTGATATTGTTTTCTGTTCTGATGTTGTTCTGTTGTTCTTCTTTCTTCTCTTCTCTCTTCTCTTCTCTTTTTCTTCTATCTTTTCTTCTATTTCTTTTTCTTAAAACCCTCACTATTGGAGTTTCCGGCACTCGATTTCTTGGCAGTCGACAAAGTGAGTATCGATGTCGAATTTTCGAAAGTCGAAAATTCCCGTACGTGACACTTTCAGTGACCCTTTGCTGAGAACTGGAAGAAAATGTTTCATCCAGTTCTTGATATGTGTCCTGATGCTGACTCACCATGCTGAGGAGTATGACTAGTGGGTTCTGATTCTGTACATCCATAACCTGGTCTGATGCTAGACATAGTGAGTTGTGGATCGGTCTCATTCTGATCTTTTCCAACCTAAATTCCAGTAAACATATCTAGTGGTAAAGATATAGTAGATATTGAAATTTTTGGATGATATATTTTTTGTGAAGGTTTTTCTACTATATTTGAAAAGGGAAAAACTTGCTCATTAAAAATAACATGTTTTGATACAATAATTTTTCCATTGCTGGTCAGACATTTATAACCTTTCTAATTTTTGGCATAACCAAGAAAAGTACAAGGAGATGATCTAAAATCTAGTTTATGTGTGTTACATGACCTTAGGCAGGGAAAACACGAACACCCAAATGTTTTTAAATATTGATAGTCAGGCCTTATATTGAGTAGTTTTTCAATGGGACTTTTATTTTCTAATACTTTGTTTGGTAGTCTATTAATTAAATAAACAATAGTACTGAATGAGCCCGGCCAAAATTTTAATGAAAGTGATGCTTGAGCAAGTAATGTTAGATCAGTTTCCACTATATGCGTATGTTTACTTTCAACTAAACCATTTTGTTCAGACGTATATGGACATGTAATTCAATGAACTATTCCCTTTTTCTAAAAATAGTCACTGAGTGGTTTAAACTCAGTTCCACCATTAGTTTGTATTATTTTAACTTGATGGTTTGTTTGCCTTTCAGCTTGAGATATAAAGTGCACAACTATATTACATGTCTTGGACTTATTTTTAACGAAGTATATCCAGGTATATCTAGAATATACATCAACAAAAGATATATAATATTTGAAGCCATAGTTTGAATTGATGGGTGCAGGGCCCCACAAGTTAGTGGCTATCATCTCCAAAGGTTTGTTATACTTGGTTTATGAGTTTTGAAAAGTGAGTTTGTGACTTTTACCTATTTGACAAAATGTACACACATAAGGTAAAGTAATATCTCCAAGAGGAATTTTATTATCAATTAGAACCTGCTTTACAACATTAACATTGGGATGAACTAATTTTCAATGCCATATTTCAAGCGTGTTCTACTACTTTCCGTTTGATCCATTCCAGACAGATTACAATATTTTCCTCTATTTCCAGAGTCTGTGGAATCAACTAGGCTGAATTTATACAACCCTTTGTTTACTTCACCCTGCAAAAGAATTTCCTTAATTAGTATGTCCCTAACTAATATTTAGAATAAAATTCAAAGTATACAATGTTATCACTTGAAAATTGTGATACACTTATAAGATTTTTCTTGATGTGAGGTACTCTTAATAAATTATTAAGATAAAGTTGTCTTTCACCTTTGATGCAGGCAATTCCAGTGTGGGTTATTCTAATAGACTCACCATTCCCTATGTGTATGGATTGATTACCTCTATATTCTTTATTGTCAAGATTCAGACCGTCAAGATTGCTTGTTATATGATTTGTGGGTCCTAAATATGGGTACCAACATTCATCTTGGATGTTCTCAGATTTTGCTACATCATTTTGGTAAGAAATTCTTGAATTCTCTACTTTGGCTCTTGATTCTTATTGCATACTAGCAAGATTTGCACTGGGTTTATAGTTAGAGGTTTGTTGAGTAGGTGTGAAGTTAGTATTAAATCTGAAATAGCACTTGTTAGCTGTGTGATTGTATTTCTCACAGATTTGACACCTTAATCTGTTGTTGTTGTTGTTCCATTTACCTCTTCTGCCTCTTCCTCTAAAACTTGACCACCTCTTTGTTAACTCTGATTAGTGATGCCTCTGTTCTGATTTCTGTTTCTTGATTGAGATGCAAGATTAACCGACATATCTGTATTAAGAGGTTTCTTTTATTCTATTCTACCTTCATGTGCAAGTAGTGTAGCATAAACATATTGTAGTGTTGGAGTAATTTCTTTTAATAAAATAACTGTTGCAACAGATTCATATTCTTCATCTAAACTATTCATAATACTTAATACCAGTTCAGTGTTAGTCACCTTATGACCAACAACTTCTAGTAGATCACAATATGTTTTCCATCTTCATAAGATATTCTCTCATAGAAAAATTATCCTTTCTTTGATTCTGCATCTGTCTTTTATAGTGCATAACTTTTGCTGCTGATTGAAAACTGAAAATCTGTTCAATTGTTGACCAGATTTCTTAGGCAGTTTTACAGCCTAGTATTTGTGGTAGTAGATTGACAATTATAGAGGATAATACCCAAGCACTTAACAAACTATTTTGTCTTGAATATGTTATGTAATCTTTATTTCTAATTAATTTTCCCTCACTATTAGCAGTGTATCTTTTAGGAATGTTTGCAGTTCTAAGAATGAACTCTTCAAGTCCATATCCTCTTATGGCAGTCTCTACTTGAAATTTCCAAAGCAAGTAATTGCCTTCATCAAGTTGAATGGTAATAATTTGACTTTGGGGTTTTATGAGAGACTTGATTGGAGCATCATATGGGATTTTTTTGGGTAGTGCTGGATTTTGGTGGTGGTGGAAAGGAGTTTGAGGAGTGATCTTCATCTCCTATTGCCATTGCTTATGAATGAACACCGAAACTGATCAAGAAGTGAAAAAGAGATTGACAAGAAAAGATGATCAGTGATGAAACCGAAGAAAAGAAACAATGCAACCACACTTTCTTGATAATTGAGGTGGTGCAGCCAAAGATGGGGATGATGACAATGTTCTGACCCACTTTCTGGCACGGCATTGCTTCAAGAATTGAGTTCTTGTGGAAGATGACTAAACAAAGGTGGATAATGGGATTCTCTAATGATGAGGTCTTCCTCTAAGGAGTTCTATATACTGGGTAAAAAACTTCTTTGATGATGAGTTTCCTCTGAAGAGAAGAACTCATAGCCAACTCCACGTGATGAAACTGTTCTGATGGAGTTTCAGTAAGACACAACAATGATGTAGCCGTTAGGCAATGACAGCTCTGATATCAAGTTAGAAATCAAGATAGATCTGAAATAGTATTACTGAGAGAATTTGTATAAAGTTGTAATGAAGGAATTTTCATTTATCTGATTTCATAATACAAACTGTTGCTCTGTACAATGTATTTATAGCAGCAAAAGTAACGGTTCATTATTTTGAGTCGGGTCTTCATGTTGCTTGTATCCCCTTTGTTATGTGAGAAATAAGGTCTCGTATTTGCTGCTTTCTATTCATTTCAATAATCATGATTATAATTTATCATCATCGTTCACTACTCAAGCTCCATTGTCAATCTGATTTAAAAGTAAGAACTTATGTAGTGTTTGGTTTAAAAATGAATTTTATGTTTTTGATTTTCAATACGTATGTCAAAATGAAAAGAGTGAAGGGATGACGAAAGGGATGAAAGAAAGACGGAGGGGTGGACAGAAGGGATAGAAGCACAATGGAAGAATGTATTGTTTCTCGTGTTTGTGTTATTTTCCAAAACACGGAAAATAAAAAATTTGTTTTCTATTTTGTATGTTAACCTCGTTTTCTAAATTGGTTGTTTTCGGCAATATACATGCATCGTGTGCGTTTTTGTATGGATGAAAACTCAAACTTAAAAATAAAAAACCAAACACTACCTTATATTTTGTGACTTTTGGCTTATTATTTCATGTTATGAATTGATTTTGTCCCACGATAGATTTGAAGATAATAATTGACGTTTGTTGTTCTTAATCTGTTGTTCATATTGATTATTTCAAGCAGCTTTTGATATGGTTTTCATAGTAGAGGCAATGATTGCGGTTTTTGGTGCATTAAGTTAGAGAGGCACAACCGAGAGACTTAAACTTGAGCAAGCCACAACCAAAGAAAAAGTTTTGCTAGTAAGAGATGTAACAAGAGTAGCTGTAATACAAGCGCAAAAGCTGAAACGAGAGCACAACATCAACATCCATGAATATGCAAAGTGCAAAGGCAAAGTAAGAGCATCTTTTATAGGTATAAATTTGAAACAAGGCTTGCACTAAAATAGGATCACCTGGATTACTTTGTAGAGCCAAAGCAAAGAAGGCTCAATATGTGAGCCGAGCTCGATGAAACTACAACAAGAGAATGCGAAGAGGGCAAGTGGCAACGTGAAGGGTAGAAGCATGTGAGGCAAAAGCGTACATAGGAAAAAATAATATGAATAGGTCGAGAGATAAATCTAAAAAATGTGGTAGAAGCAGGCAAGTTCAAAACTGGTGGAAGTATGCAACATAGAACCATGCATGGCGGTAGGAGAGGATATGTATAGGCGTAGTAGTAAACATGTATAGATTAGTAGAGGAAAACAAGCACAACACATCAGAACAGTGGGTAGGTGAAACACATGTTAAAAGCAAATCATGGTTCTTTATCTATAAATGTAAATATTAGGATTCATGTAAGAAGTATTTTAATAATATGATGTTCAAAGCATAACATCATGATGTTAAAGGCTAAAATTAAATGCTTTTTTGATGAATTTTGAATTTTTTTTATGGAGCATCTTGTTGTATATCATATTCTTTGTTAATCGACATCTCTTGACTTGTAAGTTGTTTTTAGGATCAAATGCATATCCTTTGTCAATCGACATCTTGACTTGTAAGTTGTTTTTAGGATCAAATTGCTTTAGAAAACGATCTGTAAGTGTAGAATGAAAGAGGAGGGAATTAGACACAAGAACAAAATTTGAAAAAAATGTAAGTTGAAGGACACCTAGTTTCATTTTTGAGCTGAAGGACAAACTTTAAAGAAAAGTAGACTGAATGACAGTGCTAGTTATATTCAGTTTTTACACTATACAAAATGCTAGTTATAACTAGCATTATATTCAGTTTTACACTATACAAAATGCTAGTTATATTTAGCATTGTCCTTCAGCCTAATTTTTTTCAAAGTTTGTCCTTCGGTCTAAAAATGAAACTTGTTGTCCTTCAGCCTAAATATTGTTCAAAGTTTGTCCTTATGCCTAAAAATGAAACTTGTTGCCCTTCAGCCTAAATATTTTTCAAAGTTTATCCTTGTGCCTATTTTCCACTTTTCAAAATTCTCTACTCCCCTACGTTTTCTGTTTTTACTTCAATTAGCAGAAATAAAAAAAATAAGAAGAAAACCCTATGTTTCTCTTTCCACATCTCCATTCCTTTCATCAATTTCTAAACCACTCTCTAATCTAACCCTATACCCTAACAACGGCCTCCTATTTTTTTAAATAATACTGTTTCCTGATTGTTCTTCATCATCCACGTCCTCACGTTACGTACGACCCCTACTTTTGAACAACTACTCCCGATTAAAACCCTAAAACCTAAAAATGATCTCCAATCTTTGAAATCGTGCTCCTTCCCCATTTTCTTCCGCATCCACACCCACACCTTACGTTAGCTTTCCTCTACTTTCATCCTTCTCCGCCGTACCCAAACGCCAAAAACTAAGGTAGTGTTTGGTTTAAAAACGAATTTTGTATTTTCGGTTGTCAATATGTTTGTCAAATATGAAAAGAACGGAGGGACGACGAAGGGGATGAAAGAAAGACGGATGAGGATGACGAAGGGGATAGAGGGACGATGGATGAATGGATTGTTTCACGTGTTTGTGTTATTTCTCAAAACACGAAAAATAAAAAAAAGTTGTTTTTTCTATTTTGTATGTTAACTTCGTTTTCTAAATTAGTCGTTTTCGACAATATACATGCGTCATGTGCATTTTTGTATGGACGAAAACCCAAAACTAAAAACAACAAACCAAACACTACCTAAATTTCCTCTAAATGGTCGCAATGGTTTCCAGCTTCCTTGACGGTGCGGGACAGTGATAGGTACTCTCTAGCTTCCTTGACGGTGCAGAACAGTGATAGGTATTCTTTAAACTTTGAGCTTTACAACTTAGTTTTATTTACTGATAGTTTTTCAAAATGCATCCATATTACAAGGATATCCTTTTGAAATACGTCTTGGTGTGCATACGAAAACTATACTTGAAGTTCTGTGCGATACTCTACCTTTCAATATTTTCTCTTCTTTTCCATACAACAGGGAATAGATATGTTTTAAATATGTCTATACTACTTATTTTGATTATCTTTACAAACTGCTGATGTGATGAAGAGCCAAACAACCTTTAACAAATATGGGAGAACCTATATGCAACTTTTAAGGAGGTAGCTGTAGTGGACAGGCAACCGACATTGTACTGTTTTCTAACAAGCCAACGACCTGAAAATACATGTAAGCATATGATTAGCCTGAGTGATAAAATACAAAAATACCTTTTTTGTGGGTGAACGATAAATCCATCAGTAACAGTTGGGTGGTAGTTCTACCGCACTATTAACTTATGCATAGATTTATGCAAAATAACTGTTAAAATTATACCACTCATAACAATGTTTATAAGTCAGCCCGAAGATGAATATAACTTTGGTTGAATTGATAGATTGATGATTCTCATTTGTACATATGGTAATCGTACTGTCAACAAAAGAAAAAATATGGTACATTGGGATAATGTTATAGTTCTGTATCATAGATTATTGTAAGGTGATCCTAGCATTGTTTGTACAAAGAGTGATACACAAAATACCTGTCGTAATTCTAAGAACACATAAATGATATGAATAAATAATCGGAATTAGTGTTACATGATTGAATTTTCCTCAAATCCTTTTCCTCATCTTTTCATTAACGGGTAGAGAAAGCATTAAGAAATCAACAGGCACTAATTAAGCGATTTAAAAACAAAAAAATCACAGATTAAAAAATTTAGTCCAGATCAGCACAACATGACCACACAAAACCTGTTGTATTTAGCTAATGTAACCATTTTAGAAAAAAATAACCTACATTACCAAAATTATTTCACTTCATCAACAGATGTCCAAAAAAATTATAGTAGGCTAATATTTGTATGTGTTCCCTATAAATTGATTTTTTACAAGTTTATTAGTAAACCATCACCATATTGCATGTTGTAAGCAACAATCTTTCAACACCGTCAATTGTCTGTGTTCGATATTTTTTTGCTAAATCACTTCAACCATATTTTTTCCAATGTTGTATAATATTTTAAAGACCTAAATATGTTTATGCATAGTTAATATTATAAAATCAAATTGTTCATACATTTGTTAGCCTGCAAATAGTTTGCTTCAATTGGCATGCATGTATCATATATCCTTCTGTTGTCTCATTGTTTTTTAAATTTGCTCCGAAGAGTGATCATAAGAGTTGTGTGACGACTGCTGGTGATGGAGATGCTCGACCGTGAAACGGGCAAGGCGGATGGTAGGTGAGCTATGGCAGTTTCTGGGCAGATGTGAGATGCAGATGATTGTAATGGGATTTTCGTTCGGGATGGCTGACGTGAGCAGGCTAATAGGAGTGGAGGGCTAGCTTTGTTGATGGGTAGAGTTTTAGTTTTGTAAAATAATGGAGATGGGATGGGTAATAGGATGAAGGAAAGAGGTGCCCGAAGCTTTGCAAAATAATGGAGGCGGTGAACAGTAGGGTTTTGGTTTTGTAGCAAATGGAGGTGGAAGATATACGAAATGGTGCGGGTGAATAGATTTGAGTATGAACAGTTTTCATATGAACGGTGGCCTACTTGAATTTGAAACATCAATGAATAAAAAAACGATAGAGAACAGGTAGTTGCCAAAATATTGGGTGGCGTGTGATAAGACCAATTCTTGCGACTTAAATGTACACAAATATATATATGTACGACCTTATTCAATATTATAGCGTGCCCCATAATCTATAGTTCAAACCGCTCTACATTACACATCGGGTGTCCAAACACTAAAATAAAAATACTATTCTATTCAGCGCACGGATATAGATGTAATAGCATACTGAAATTTAATTTTTAACATCCGCGTCAAAATTCTACTGTTACTGCTAAATACGTTACCGCTACATGTTAAAATAGTCTTCAAATCGACTTAAAATGGACTAGAAAAATCAGAATTTGACGAAATGAACTTTGACGTTTTGATCAGAAAAATTTTCTAGAACATTTTTATGTAAAAATATTTACATTTCGAAAAATAATATTTTTAATTAAAATATTAACCGGTTTTTAATTAAAATTAAAACAGAATAGATTTTCCGAAATACGCAAACTTAATTCATTTCATTTTCATATTAAACTTATTAAACATGTTTTAATCATACAACTTTAGTTTATTTTAAATTTTAAGTTTAGTGTTAAAATCAGTTCTGTACCACCTACTACTGCTATTTAACGGTCGTATAATTTTGTTTAAAATTCAGTTTTCTCTTTTTTATAAAATTATACTTATATTCAAAATGAAAACGTTCATTTTATTTATTTCCAAAACAAACTTTTATTTTCATTAAAACGCTCATTCTATTTTAATACAAACGTACCTTTTTATTTTAATTAAATATATGTAACCATTTTATCTTATTGCCAATCTGCGTTATTAATAAGAATCCAATTTAAGATCATAACTTATATTCTAATATATTTTACATCAATAAAATAAAAGTTTCATTTCTAATAATTTTTATTTAAAATTTTTATTCAATTTAATATTTTTAAATGGTTAAAAATACGGGTCATTACAAGTTGGATCAGACGATTTTTGATATTTTTTATGTTATTTTTTTTGCAACACCTACGTATCAACATTTTATTCCCTTAAACTTGCAAAATACCAAAATATAAGCTTGAAGAAGTACAAAAACATAGTCGATGAATAAATAGGCAAACAAAAGCTTGAACAACTTAGACTTCACACATAATATTAACAATTTTCATCCGTCAATTAATGACACATAAACAAACAATGAAAATTTACACATCATTCGTTTTTGACAACATAGTGCCTTATTTTAAATTTCCTTCAGATTTGACAGTTATGAGTTGCACCTATTGCCAGTGCTAATGAAGTTAGATTCTAGCAATATTTCATTCGGTTACATCACATAAAAATTCAAAAAAAAATGCTCATGCCTATTTGCATGTTCCCTTTTGTTTTCTTTTTCTTTTCTTTTTCATCTCCACAAGTGGTGAATGCGACCATCTTTACAGAAGCTGCTTAAGAGTCACTATCATTTTCTTCAAACAGTCAAAAAACATTACCAAACTTCCACATTATAAGTATCATTAACATGTGCATCACATGAACTTGCAACTGTTCCTATTTGTCCATCATTTGATAAACACCTGCATAATTCTTTTTTTTTTGAGCAAGACAGATGTGTAGTGATATACTACACAGCCGATTAATAATAATAGGATAATAGGTAATAAGGTCCGGTTGACAAGCCCAACCGGTAGCCCAAAAAATAGGCTTAACTAGATAGCATAATAATGTACATAAGAGAAATGGATTACAGGATGAAACACAAGCACCATATTCGATGTTTCAACTGACAAAATGGGGCTAATCTGTTTCGATTTGGAGCTGCTACCGAGGGTTGGCGCTGGTGCTGGCCATTGATTCCGCAGAGTTAGCAGGGGCGGTCCTCAGTCGAAATCTGAACGGGGCAGTGTTGGAACCTGTCCAGTAATTGAAAAGATGTGAGATTCGACTACAAATGGCTGCAAAAGAAGATCTTGGTTTGTTGAAGACGTGGGCATTTCTTTCTTTCCAGATGCACCAACAGAAAATGGTGATAAAGATGTCGAGTTTGTGATTTCCGAGATCTTGCTGCCAGTACTCAAAAAAAGAAGCGAACTCCGGTATGTAACCAAGGAGATGCGCGCTGGCTGGGGCCCAAATTGCGAAAGAGAAATCACAGTCTATGAAAAGGTGAGTGATGGTTTCGACGTGGGAGGAGCAAAGTACGCAGAGTGGATCTGTGGGGATGTTTAAACGAATAAGTCTATCCTTGGTGTTAATGCGGTTATGAATGAGGCACCATTGGAAGAAGAGGAGTCTTGGGTGTGAATGGCATTTCCAAATCCTGCTGAAGGGGAATAGGCGGCCAGGGTGGGTGAGGAAGGAGTAGCAAGAGGATACAGAGAAGCCTTTAGATGGATTGAGTGCCCAGATGAAGCGGTCCGGTGAGTGGGATAGACGAAAAGAACACCTGCATAATTCTTCTCATTATGTGTGATGCCTTTTAACTGCTACATCGTATTTAAATATAGATTTATGAATTTAAATTGAGATTTGATTTAATATTATTTTAATTATCCAAATAACTATTTTAAAATGATGATAATTCATTTTTGATAGTTATAAAGTGATAATAAATCATTTATAATAGTTTTATAAAGATATATATATATATATATATATATATATATATATATTTGATTTGAAAATATAGGAAAAAATCGATATCGCTTTATCGGTATAATAGCAATTACCATAAATAATTGTTAATATTAATTTATATGGTTTTATATATGAAATGTGATCATTTTAATTAGTTAAAATTGATAAGAAATTTATTTTCAAAATTTATTTACATTTATATGTAATTTAAATTATAAGTGAAAATATGACCGGAAATCGTTTTCCGATTTTCAACGATTTAACGAACGGAAGTTGTTCAAAGTTGTTGCACCCTTGTTTATATGTCATGTGCACATATATAACATACATATGCATACCCTAACATACACATGAACAAATATATACACATATATGAAAATATCAAAGATATTTTACCATTTCCTTACTCCTTAAGCCTTCTCTAAGTCAACACTTACACATCAAAGGACACACACTCAAGTAGGAACATAGGGGGAGGTTAATTCGGCTGAAATAGTGAGGTGAGGGTAGTGGTTGAAGTAATGATGGTGATGATGGTGGATGATGTAAGAAGGAGATAAATATCTACCTCTCCACTTGCCAATAAATACCAACCCATTTTGTCTCTTCTTCATTCCTCCATAACTCTCTCAAATTTGAACAAAAAATTCAAAATTTCAGTTGCTACAACTTTCTAATTGACCACTTCTTCCCATTCGAAGCTTAGCAATGCTCAAAACACCATTCTTCCTAAAGTATTTTCGTGTCCAGTTTTAATGGCCGAAAATACCTCTTTTTCATTCGAGTATAACTCCTACAAAATTGATCCAATTGAAGTAATTCTTTTTTTCAAACCATGTAGAGTTCCAGTGGCTACAACTTTCACGTATAACATTTCTCTCAATTTTGGGTCTAACTATGTCTAAATTTCAGATCTTTTATTATTTAATCAAAAATAATTAATAACCCAAATTAACTTTTTCTTTACTAGAAAATTCATATAAATTCCACATAATTTCAGTAAATTCAAAAAACTGAAACCCATCTCTAAAATATTATTTATGATCTTCAAAAAAATTCTCAAGGCATTTGGATGTCATTTTATAGGGTTTTCACCTTAAAACATATCATAAAATCAATATGAATATACGTAAATCATCAACATGTATATATAATCATTCCATCATTCAAAATCATGGCAAATCAGTGCAAACTATTCGGCAATCATCTAAAAACCGAAAATACAATCAAAAATGATATGTAAACATTATTCACCTTAGCTTTAGAGATTAAAGAGATTGAGATGTGAATAGTTTTGACTTGAATTAGCTCCTTCCTAGCTTTTCTTCCTCTCTTCCTTGTTAATGGTGGCCGGCCTTGTGTTATAAAAATTTTCAAATGAAATGAACGTGTCTTCTAACACACGGCCAAGGTTTGGAGGATATAGGAATGGCCTCTTTCCTATTTTACCCCTCGTCTATTTCAATTTAAACTCTTCTTTTAATTCATTGTTAAATGGCACGGCTACCCTTGATTAAATCAAATCTCAATCCCCTAATCAACACATTATTTAATTTAATTTAGCTAATTAAATATCCTAAATAATGTTACCAAAAATCCATGGTGTTACAGGAATCCACCCCGACACAGATTTCGAAGAATTGTTATCGAGAAAGCCTTCCTCCACTCTAGATCGCTTTTATAACAAGGCCGCTAGTATTTGCATAAGGAGGAGGTTCTACGGACTAAACGAGGAGATAGAACAGGCCATTAGGCCGACGGAGTTCAGAACAACATTGTTGTGAAACGGACCGGAGCGAGTTTCAGAAACGTTGATGTGAATGTACAGAACAATACTGGAAATCAAACTAAGGGTCGAGGCAGGGCCCCAGACAAGAATCAGGATTCTAGGAGACGACCAAGAATCCCGAGATTTGGCACCTACACTCTCTTGAATGGGTCAACTGAAAACATCTACTTAGCCACCATGACTTGGAGTAGTGCAGGAAACCAGCCCCAAGTGAATCGATTGAAATCTAAAGGAAGTCTGGAAAATTCTATAGATTCCACGAGACCCATGGTCATCACTGTAACATCCCCCACTTGGAGGCCCAGAACTAATGGGTACGGGTGCTGCAGTCTTCCATAGTTATTAATTCTCGGCAAACAAATGCGGTAATATTAGATACATCGATACAACATAAACACATGGATATGAAATTTTTTAAAACTATTTAAACAAATTTCACATTCCATTTTAAAGCATTTCAGATTCATTACATAATCCCAAATTCGAGAACCACATTAAGAGAAAATATAATTATTACAACATACGCTAAGAGCGGCATATGAAGATGCTCCCTTGGATGATCAGAATCTAAACATAGGCAAGTAAACAACTTTGCTTTTACATCAAAACACAGCGGAATAAAAGAAAAAACTCCTAATAGCTAGCTTGCCTCCTGCACGTCTCCAGAAGCTTATTCGTCAATGAAGTACTTGAAATACCTCAACTCTTAAACGAATCAAAATTAATTGAGCACCCGAGAGTTTAAGGGGAAAACATAAACTTCGAGTCAGACAAAAAGCCTGGTATGAATAATAACCTACTATCTCGAACCATTTAGATATCTAGTGAGAACACGCCGCTTAGCAGAAAGGGTTTTCCCTTCACTAGTACCTTACTTAAAAATTTATAATAACCATATACTGTGCCCCTGCATCCACAATGGTAAAAAACATAGCAATTTGAAATATCATGATGATATGCAACCCAGCAAAATATCATGGATTTCTCATCCCCATTCATTTGACTATTTGTCTCAGTTATAGTTTCTAGGGTCACTATTAACCTATTAGTTTTCATGGGCTAACTAATAACCTGTTTAAAGCTTATGGACTATCTATCCGGTCTCATATTTTTCATGGGATCACTAAGTACCCATTGGCCCCTGCAAATCACTTCATTCAATTATTTCATGGGTTCTCCTAGAACCTATTGGTATCTCCAATAACTTCTCTTATATCATAGTTTTCATGGGTTGACTATGAACCTATTGACTCCTGACAATAACTTAATCCAGATATAGTTTTCATGGATTCACTCATGGGTTTACTATGAACCTATCTAGACTGATAACTTCTTAATTAGTCTTTGGGCATCCTATATTATGGTCTACCTGACCTCTTGGATGCAACTCTATTCATTCAGGAGTTAACTTAATTTATATTCACTATTGGGTCAATCTAGCTAGTTATTCTGCCATTACTCCCTAAAATAGAGTTATGGGTCCATTACATAGTGAATATATTTATAAAAGAAGCATACAAAAAAAATACCAACATCTTTGGTTTAATATCCTTGAAATCATTTCCCCCTAAAGTTTGGTTAGTCCCTTTAACCCATTATTTTTATCAAAGCAAGCTTCTTCGAGAACTCCGAATTTAGAATCATTTTAAATCTCTTTTATAGTGCCATGGGTTTTTCCTTTTAAAAATGAGATTGGTTTTCATTGTTTTGAAGAATAAGGCTTTTGAAACCTTAGACCTTTACTTTCGAAACCATTGGAATACCTCTTTCGAAAGCATTTAAATCTTCTTTTCAAAACACTAAACATGTGACTTTCGAAACACTTTAAAACATCTCTTTCAAAACCACCAAAACATGCCTTCGAAAGTATTAAAGCACCACTTGCTAATTTATAGAAGCATAGCTTCGAAACCATTTGAAAGTACCCCTTTCGAAACCATTAGGTTTTATCTTAAACATATCTTCTGGGTGTAAGTGAATACAAGCGAAAGTACCCCTTTCGAAACCAATAATCTTCAAATAAAAGAGTTTGGGGGAAAAACAGATGGCTTCGGAACCATCCTTATGAAAGCTTTTATCCTTTAAGTAAAACAATTGGAAGTTTAGCGTTGAAACACCTTTCAAAGCCATAACCTTTGAAACCATTAGTATAAGTGGCTACTGAAGCCCTTTCGAAAGCATTGATTTGAAAACAAGGCAACTCGTTCGAAAGCTACCCTTTAAGCAAAAAGGCGGCAAGCTCTCTGAAAGCTATATTAAACCTTTTCGAAAGCATTCTTTTAAAAACAAGGCAAGCGACATTTCTTTGGAAAGCAATACGAAGGCTTCGACCCCTTCAATAGCTTGGTTTTGACTCCATACCTACCTCCTTTCTCCAATCCACTATGTACCAAAGCCTTGATACCCTGTGTATTGGTTTTGACTTGGTTGAGGTAGAAGTATAGGGTCGAAAGGTAGCTACTGGAAGTGGCGAAACATTAAATCTATGAAAACTTGTTTTGTTGCCTTTTTAGGTAAATGCTATTCAACTAACTTGCCTATTTATAAAAATTTGATTGGTTGCCATAAAATTTATCAAAATCTTTTATAAAAGACTGCCGAATTTATTCAGAAATATTTAAAGATAATTAACAAAGAAGCCCTTCCCTTTAACACAACAATTAAGACCTTTAACTCCTCCATCTTAAATAATTTAATTTACATGGTATATTACTTAAGAAATCCCCAAAAATCATAAAAATTCACTTTTAATATGTTAACTACATATATAAATTTCAGACCCAAATTCCTTTATATAATTGCCGAAATAAATATTTAAACCCAATTACACATATCTTCCTTTGAAAATTCATAGTAAATTATCCATGGCTTGGATAATTACCAAAATTTAGACCTTCAAAATAATGTTTTACATAACATATTTAATCCTCATGGCATTTGAAACCCAATATATATGATTTTAGCCTTAAAATTGAAATAAACATTTCTCAAACATACTTGTTTGAATCAAACATATCATGTAATCCAAGCATATCATCATTTAAAATCATCATTTATGATTTAAACTTAAACCTGAAATCAAATGCTCATAAAGAACCGAAAATGAGAATTTGATTATTATTCACCATGATTTGGATAAGGATCTTGAGATTTTATGTTGCTTAATTCTCCTAGCTTGATTCCTTAGCTTTTAATTGAATTTTCCTCTTCTTTTCCCCTGGGTAATGGCCAACTTGCTTCGTAGTTTATGTTTTAGGATTTTGAACTTGTGAAATGAAAATAGGAATAAGGGTTTAGGGGTTAAGGATTATGGTGGATGGCTAATCCCCATAATGCCCTTTGCCTTATTCTCTTATTAGTTAACATAGAAACTATTCACATAAACCCATTCTTTTAGGTTTATATTTAGTTAAGCTCGGTCTCTAATAAATTTTCAAATCTCAATCCCCTTATCACTCTACTCTCTGCATTATTCTATTTAATTTATCTAATTAAATCTTCTGAATAATGTTATTAAAAATTAGGGGTGTTACAGGCTCCCCTCCTCAAAGAATTTCATCCTCAAAATTCAGTAAGGACCAAATACTAAACATAGCAATCATCTGTAACATCTCCTAACTACCATACTAGTCTACCTAACTAGCAACAGTCTGTATAAAGCAAATATAGGACATACCCTCATAGCAGATCAGGATAAGTATCTCTAATCCCGTCTTCTGTCTCCCAAGTACAGTCCTTCTCGTTGTCGCTCCATTGAACTTTCACCAACTTGACTATCTTGTTTCTTAACCTCTTCCCATCTCTCGCTACAACCTGAACTGGTTGTCTAACAAAAGTCAAATTTGGTTCTACTATCAAATCCTCCAATTATGTCGGATGGATAGTAGTCTCTGGATCATGCACATACTTGCGAACATGAGATATATGAAACATATTATGGACACCTACGATACTGCTCGGCAACTCTACTCTGTATGCGAGCTTCCCGGTCCTCTCTATAATTGGGAGCGGACCAACATATCTTGGTGCCAGTTTCCATGACTTTTTGAATCGTACCACACCCTTCATCGGTGATACCTTAATGTAAACTCTATCTCCAACTAAGAATTCTAGATCTTTACACCTCTTATCTGTGTAACTCTTTTGTCTAGACTGAGATTCCTTTATCCTTTCTCGGATCAACTCAATTTTCTCTGTCGCCTCTCTAACCAGATCTGGACCCAAGACTAATTTGTCTCCAGTTTCCAACCAACATGCCGGTGATTTGCATGACCTTCCATACAAAGCTTCAAAAAGCGTCATTCCTATACTTGTCTGATAACTATTATTATAGGAAAACTCAACCAAGTGTAGGTGATCTTCCCAAGATCCACCAAAGTCTAGCACACAAGCCCTCAATAAATCCTCGAGTACCTTATTGACTCTCTCTGTCCGCCCATCCATCTAAGGGTGATACGTAGTACCCATCTTGAGTTTTGTACCTAACACATCCTGTAGACTCTTCCAAAATTCACTAGTAAACAAAGCGTCTCTATCACTGATTATATTACTAGGAATTCCTTGTAGTCTAACTATGTTCTTCATGAACAACTTAGCTAAAATAGGTGATGTCCTGGTTGACTTAATTGGAATGAAATTGGCACTCTCGGTTAACCTGTCCACTATGACCCATATACTTTCATTTCCCCTATTCGACCTTGGCAACCCGTCTATAAAATCCATGGATATCGAATCCCATTTCCAAACTGGAATCTCTAAAGGTTGAACCAATCCACTCGGCTTCTGATGTTCGGCCTTCACTTATTGGCAATTCACACACTGCCTAACCCATAACCCAATATCCTTCTTCATGCATTCCCAGTAGAAGCCCCTCTTCATATCTTTATACATCTTGGTTCCTCCAGGTTGAATCATAAATTTGGATCGATGACATTCCCCAAGAACTTCTCTTCTCAAGTTCTACGCATTCGGAACACATAACCGTCCCTTCTTTCTAAACCATCTCCTCTGGTCAAGATTAAAATCCTTTAGATCATCGATCTCAGACCCAACCTCAAGCCTTTTAATCTTCTCGACTAATAATGGACCTTCTTTTTGCTTAGAAGCAATCCTTTCGATCAACACTGGTCGAACTCCCAAACAGGACAACATGGAGGTGCTCTGACTAGAAAGTGTAGTCGATCTTAACTGCACACTACAAGTATTCGAAGCTTCAAGATCTTTCCATTCTGCCAACATGGCTAACACCATATTCTGATGTTTTCTGCTTAGAGCATCTGCTACTTTATTTCCTTTCCCAGGTGTATACTCTATACCAAAATCATAAGCTTCTAAAAACTCCAGTCATCTCTGCTGTCTCATATTCAAGTCCTTCCGAGAGAATAAATATCTTAAGGACTTATGATCTGTATATAGCTCAAATCTCTCCCCTAGGAGATAATATCTCCATATCTTCAATGCAAAGATCACCGCAGCCAACTCCAAATCATGAATATGATATCTCACCCCATGCGGTCTAAGCTATCATGAAGCATAGACAATGACTTTACCCTTCTGCATCAACACTGCTCCTAGTCCAGTTCCACATGCATCGGTATATACCACCATCCCTTGGTTTTCGTCTGGAACCACTAACATAAGTGCATTGGTCAACAAATGCTTTAACTTAAGGAATGCTTCCTCACATTTGTTAGACCAAATAAACTTCACATCCTTCCTGGTCAATTTAGCCAAAGGCGCTGCTATCCACGAGAAACCCTTAATGAATCTCCGGTAATAGCTAGCAAGTCAAACAAAACTTCCAATCTCAGTCACTGTCTCTGGTCCCCTCTAGTTATTAACAACTTTGATCTTATCTGGATCTACTGACAAACCCTTCTCTGAAACCACGTGACCAAGAAACTTAGCCTCTTTCTTCCAAAAATGACACTTGGAAAACTTCGCTTTCAGCTGATGCTGCCTTAGCATCTCAAGCACTACCCTAAGATGATGTTCATGCTCTCTTTAATCCTTAGAGTACACCAAAATGTCATCTATAAATACCAATACAAACCTATCCAAGTACTCTTGGAAAACTCAGTTCATCAGATCTACGAAGAAAGCTGGTGCATTCGTCAACCCGAATGGCATTACTAACCACTCGGACGAACCATACATAGTCCGAAACACGGTCAACGGGATACTGTCCTCTGCCACTCTTAATTGATGGAAACCTGTCACCAACTCTAATTGGAAAAATATTCTGGCTCCGCACAACTGATCAAATAGATCATCAATTCTCGGCAAATGATACTTATTCTTTATCGTCTTCTCATTCAACTTACGATAGTCGATACACATCCTTAACGACTCATCTGGTTTCTTCACGAACACCGCAACCGTACCCCAAGGAGAACTGCTTGGTCTAATGAAAAATTTCCCTTCTAGATCCACTAGTCGCCCCCTTCAATTCCTTCGTCTCGGTCGGTGTCATCCTGCTAGGTGGTCTACTTACAGGTTCAGCTCCGGGCACAATATCTATCCAAAACTCAACGGCTCATTTCGGTGGTAATCCTATAACCGGTGCAAAAACATCTGCAAATTCTCTTGCTACACGAACCTGACTTAACTCTTCTTCTACTTCCATAGCACTCAACAGAGCATAAGCACTCTGGTCAGAATCCTCCACTGAGAATATAATTTATGACATTAGAGTGTCTTAGTGATATTTCCCTACCTCGACAAAATATCCTAGCCTCATATCTACCCAACCAATCCATACACAGAATGATCCCGAAATCTACGAAATCAAACACATACAGACTGCATGTAAACTTATGACCTAACAAATCAAGTTCTATCTGGTCACATCTTATTCCCCGAGTTGCATACCTTCCTATCGGGTTCGCAACCCTTAAGGAAGTTACAAGGTATGTGGGTTCTAAACATAACCTATTAACCAGACACTGAGATATAAATGAATGTGATGCACCGGTATCAAATAGTACCCTAACTAGCATACTTCGAATCAAAAGCATACCTTCCATCACATGTTTTCCTTTCTCAACAACAGTTGGCCTGGCAGACGATGGTCCAAGAGCAAAGACTTTTCCCTTGTCCGTCCTGACTTGTTCTGGACACTGATTCTTATAATGCCCCACCTGGTCGCAGTTAAAGCATTTCACACCCTTCTTGTCGGTTATGGGCATAATGAACTTTCTTATCACAATGAACTTCTTCTCTTTGCCAGTTCTGTATTCATGAGCATAATGAACTTTCTTATCACAATTATAACAAACCAGATTAGTCTTTTCCTTCTTGGCAGCTTCTTCCTTCTGGGTTCACATCTTCTTAAAGAACTTCCTCTTCTTGCCAAGAGAACTCTGTGTTTCAACCTGGTTCTCCTTCCCATAAGTAGAAAGCATCTCCTCATGTCAAATTTCCATTTCCACAACAACATTACAAGGATCACGAAGATGTGGCAAGGTCGCACTAGCGATCTCAGGTCTCAGTCCTCGAATAAACTTCTCGTTTCTCTTGATGACGGTGTCAATAGTAGCATATCCATACCTGGACAACTCATCAAACTTTGCAGCATACTCAATCACCGATATCTCGCCTTGCACCAAGTCCATGAACTTCCTTAATAATGCAGACTTAGCAACTTCAGATAAAAACCTTTCCTCAAATCTCCTACGGAATTCCACCCAAGTCAATTCTTCGTTTGGAACTCTAGTAGTGACACTGTTCCACCAATACAGCGTTGTTCCCTGCAGCTGCATAGAGGCTAGTCTCCTCTTCTGCTCATCATTCAATCCTAAGTCACAGAAGATTCTCTCACAATGAAAAAGCCAATTCTCAACTTCTATAGCATCCTCAGTACTCGAAAACGGCTTCCCACCAAAACTGTTATAATCTTCGCTCAACTTAGCATAGTTATTTCCAATTGGAGCTATGGGATTAGCTCCTCCAACATTCCCAGCCATTCCTGCAGCTACTCCAACTTGCATCAAATTGTCGAAGAACTAATACATCATCCCCATGTCTACTGGCGGATTTCCAGCACCTACGTTGGCATTTGCATTTTGATTTGCATTTGCCTATCGACTCGAGTTCCTCCTGATATTAGGTCGGACATTTCCATTTGTAGTGGTGCTTCCTCCACTGAGATTTCCTCTTCCGTTTCCTGCCTCCATACCTACCTTTCTCGTAAATCTGCATTCGAGCCTTAGTAAGATACTGAAGAATGGTCTAAGAGAGAGGGGAATACGTACTTATATATGTATATATCAAGTACAAGTACGTTACTATATCGTTAACCCAAACCCCGGTCTTCATTTCTGGTTCATTGGATTATGTTTTGAAAATCTTTTAGGTTTAATTTTCTTAAGTTTTCATAAACCTATGCTCTAATACCAACTTGTAACATCCTCCACTTGGAGGCCCAAAACTAACGGCTATGGATGTTGTAGTCATCCATAGTTATTAATTCTCGACGACTAAATGCGGTAATGTTAGGTACATTGATACAACAAAAACAGATGGATATGAAATTTTTAAAAAATATTTAAACAAATTTCTCATTCCATTTCAAAGCATTTCAGATTCATTACATGATCCCAAATTTGAAAACCACGTTAAGAGAAAATATAATTATTACAACATACACTAAGAGCGACATATGAAGATGCCCCCTTAGATGATCAGAGTCTAAACGTAGGCAAGTAATCAACTTTGCCTTTACATCAAAATACAATGGAATAAAAGAAAAAAATCCTAATAGCTAGCTTGCCTCTTGCAAGTCTCCGGATGCTTATTCGTCAAAGAAGTACCTGAAATACCTCAACTCTCAAACTACTTAAAATTAATTGAGCACCCGAGAGTTTAAGGGGAAAACATAAACTTTGAGTCGGACAAAAAGCCTGATATGAATAATAACCTACCATCTCAAACCATTTAGATATCTAGTGAGAACACGCCACTTAGCAGAACGGGTTTTCCCTTCACTAGTACCTTACTTAAAAATTTATAATAACCATATACTGTGCCCCTGCATCCACAATGGTTAAAAACATAGCAATTTAAAATATCATGATGATATGCAACCCAACAAAATATCCTGGATTTCTCATCCCCATTCATTCGACTATCTGTCTCAGTTATAGTTTCTAGGGTCACTATTAACCTATTAATTTTCATGGGATCACTAAGAACCTATTGGCCCTTGCCAATAACTTCATTCAATTATTTCATGGGTTCTCCCCGAACCTATTGGTATCTCCAATAAATCCCCTTATTTCATAGTTTTTATGGGTTGACTATGAACTTATTGACTCCTGTCAATAACTTAATCTGGATATAGTTTTCATGTGTTCACTACAAACTTGTTGGCCTCTGCCAATAACTCTTACTAAATACAATTTTCATGGGTTTACTATGAACTTGTCTAGACTGACAACTTCTTAATTAGTCTTTGGGCATCCTATATTCTGGTCTACCAGACCTCCTGGATGCAACTCTATTCATTCAGGAGTTAACTTAATTTATATTTACTACTGGGTCAACATAGTTGGTTATTCTACCCTTACTCCCCAAAATACAGTTATGGGTCCATTACATAGTGAATATATTTATAAAAGAAGCATACACAAAAATAATACCAACATCTTTGGTTTAATATCCTTGAAATCATTTCCCCCTAAAGTTTGGTTAGTCCCTTTAACCCATTATTTTTTATCAAAGCAAGCGTCTTCGAGAACTCCGAATTTAGAATCATTTTAAATCTCTTTTATAGTGCCATGGGTTTTTCCTTTTAAAAATGAGATTGGTTTTCATTGTTTTGAAGAATAAGGCTTTCGAAACCTTAGACCTTTACTTTCGAAACCATTGGAATACCTCTTTCGAAAGCATTTAAATCTTCTTTTCAAAACACTAAACATGTGACTTTCGAAACACTTTAAAACATCTCTTTCAAAACCACCAAAACATACCTTCAAAAGTATTAAAGCACCACTTGCTAATTTATAGAAGCATAGCTTCGAAACCATTTGAAAGTACCCCTTTCGAAACCATTAGGTTTTATCTTAAACATATCTTCTGGGTGTAAGTGAATACAAGCGAAAGTACCCCTTTCGAAACCAATAATCTTCAAATAAAAGAGTTTGGGGAAAAACAGATGGCTTCAGAACCATCCTTTCGAAAGCTTTCATCCTTTAAGTAAAAAAATTGGAAGTTTAGCGTCGAAACACCTTTCAAAGCCATAGCCTTTGAAACCATTAGTGTAAGTGGCTACTGGAGACCTTTCGAAAGCATTGATTTAAAAACAAGGCAACTCGTTCGAAAGCTACCCTTTAAGGAAAAAGGCGCAACCACTTCGAAAGCTATATTAAACCCTTTCGAAAGCATTCTTTTAAAAACAAGGCAAGCGGCATTTCTTTGGAGAGCAAAATGAAGGCTTCGACCCCTTCAAAAGCTTGATTTACTTGCAGCCTTTCTCCAATCCACTATGTACCAAAGCCTTTATACCCTGTGTATTGGTTTTGACTTGGTTGAGGCGGAATAGGGTTGAAAGGTAGCTACTGGAAGTGGCGAAACATTAAATCTATGAAAATTTGTTGCCATTTTAGGTAAATGCTTTTCAGCTAACTTGCCTATTTATAAAAATTTCATTGGTTGCCATAAACTTTATCAAAATCTTTTATAAAAGACTGCCGAATTTATTCAGAAATATTTAAAGATAATTAACAAAGAAGCCCTTCCCTTTAACATAACAATTAAGACCTTTAACTCCTCCATCTTAAATAATTTAATTTACATAGTATATTGCTTAGGAAATCCCCAAAAACCATAGAAATTCACTTTTAATACGTTAACTAACATATATAAATTTCAGACCCAAATTCCTTTATATAATTGCCGAAATAAATATTTAAACCCAATTATACATATCTTCCTTTGAAAATTCATTGTAAATTATCCATGGCTTGGATAATTACAAAAATTTAAACTCATCTCCAAAATAATGTTTTACATAACATATTAATCCTCATGGCATTTGAAACCCGATATGTATGATTTTAGCCTTAAAATTGAAATAAACAGTTGTCAAACATACTTGTTTGAATCAAACATAACATGTAATCCAAGCATATCATCATTTAAAATCATCATATAGGATTTAAACTTAAACCTGAAATCAAATGCTCATTAAGAACCGAAAATGAGATGTTTTTTTATTATTATTCACCTTGATTTGGATAAGGATCTTGAGATTTTATGTTGCTTAATTCTCCTAGCTTGATTCCTTAGCTTTTAATTGAATTTTCCTCTTCTTTTCCCCTAGGTAATGGCCGACTTGCTTCGTAGTTTCTTTTTTAGGATTTTGAACCTGTGAAATGAAAATAGGAATAAGGGATTAGGGGTTAAGGGTTATGGTGGAAGGCTAATCCCCATAATGCCCTTTGCCTTGCTCTTTTATTAGTTAACCTAGAAACTATTCACATAAACCCATTCTTTTAGGTTTATATTTAGTTAAGCTCGACCTTTAATAAATTTTCAAATCTCAATCCCCTTATCACTCTACTCTCTACATTATTCTATTTAATTTATCTAATTAAATCTTCTGAATAATGTTTTAAAAATAAGGGTTGTTATAGGCTCCCATCCTTAAAGAATTTCATCCTCGAAATTCAGTAAGGACCAAATACTAAACATAGCAATCATCTGTAACATCTCCTAATTATCGTACTAGCCTACCTAACTTGCAACAATCTATATAAAGCAAATATAGTACTTATTTCTATTTGTTGTAAACTATTTCATAAGAAGACTGTTATTTTCTATTTTCAATGAATTTGCTTTCCACTTACATAACTATGTTTTTTTTCTGGCATATGACCCGTGAAACACGACCGACTTGAATGAAACTTCATATGAACAATGCAGGTACCCAGAGCTAGGTGCCCACCAAATCTTCATGACCCATGGCCCGACCTTCGGAGCTATATCGAGATAAGCGACTGCTCCTTAGCTAACTCTTGCCTCTGACTCGGGGAAAAGACCGTGATTCAAAGTGGATGTGCTCAACCATCCACTCTCAAATTCATGTTTGGAATTTTTTCCAAAATGCTTACGCCTTGCCTAAGGCTCAGCAGGCTCAAACTCCAATCCAACATGGACATGACAAGACCATCCATGTACTACCTCTTGCCCTCCATGCGGTACCCAAAGCATAATCTGAGGTGGATGTGACTGACATTCCATCTTCTAGCCCTTTCCCTTGATCCGACAAGGGGCAAAAAACATAATTCGGGGTAGATGTGCCTGACTGTCCATCTCCTAACTCGTTCCCTTGACCTGATAAGGGGAATACGAATTGCAAAACATATGTGATCCAACCGTTCATTGCCAAACTTAGAGCCAATATGACTCGACCCTCTGTCCCCTAATCCTTTCCCTTGACACGAGGCCCATCATATAATCAGAAATGGGTGCTACTTGATCATCAATTCAATAACTCTTTAATATTAGTTACTCTTTTCCTTGACCCGATAGGGGGAGTATGAATTTCAAGATGGCCATGACTTGACCGTCCATCGTCAACCATAGAACGGATGTGACCTGACTGACCGTCTCCTAAATCCTACCCTTGATCCGATAAGGGGAAGTTCAAATCCAAAATGGACATGACATGACCATCCAACCAGGACGAATGTGATCCGACTGTTCATCTATCAACTCTATTTTTCATGACTTCACTAGAATGCAAACATTGAACGAATGTGACATGACCATTCGTTCACCTACTTCTACCATTTGATCTGTCAAAGTGAGCACAAACTCAAGATGGGTATGACCTGACTATCCATTCGCCAACTCGAACCTTAGACCCAACAGGGAAGAATATCACTATATAAGGATGAGACTTGACCGTCCATGTACTAATCCTATTGACCTTAGATTAGGGAAGAGGAATATCATCATCTTATAGCAGAACATGATAGCTCAACACTATGGCTCGTGCCTAGCGTTCGACACAACTTAAGGCTACGATTGAAAAGATGCTTCAAAATGAAACGATCAAAACTGTTCGATCGCTGACTCATGACTTGAATTCACGATGTTATGGCCAGCTTCATCATCAATACCTACCATTTCATCTTCTTCAATATCTCCTGAGTCTCCTCGACCTCCTGACTAAGGAGTGAGGGCATGATTATAACGAATCATCTTGTAATAGGATGTCAAACTGATAACTTAAGCAGGAATTGTTTCAGTCAGCAACTGGAATTAGTTGCCCTGATGACTACCCTTCATCGAACTAGATTGAAAACAACTCGTGATTAAAATCCAGCAGAACTTGGCAACGACCTATAGGCATACGAACATGCTTGGGAGCCGATGACATACACGACATACAATTTCTAGGATTGATAGATATCAAATTCTCACTTGAAACTTTTAGAAAAGAAACCAGTTCAGATAACTAAGATCTACTATTCCAATCAACTAGCTCAATGGAACTGAGCAAAAGAATCACTAAGACAGTACATCCCGATTTATGATGCCAGATATCGACCATGCATCATAATAACCACCAATGATACTTAATGGAATTCTTCACAATGATCCTAACCTATCTCGATTTAAAGTACAACGTGTTCGTCACACAATGTATTTTGAGGGGAAGGTGTTATCCCACCTTTTGTCTTGGCTATATCCAAACCGACTAGAAAAGTTAGACTCGATAATAATCAAAACAAATAGCTTAGAGAGATAGCCCGTGAGTCCAGAAACCAGGCGCAGACAGAGTCGCAAAACCCAAACCAAAACAACTCAAGACAACGCAACTATGGGGTCCCCCAATTTAGGGATCAGTACGACTCCCACTTGGGGATCTGTGCTGACTCCCAAGAATAACTTGGATTGACCCCATCTTCTGCCTATATATCTATCTTAATGCCAAGACCCTATTTCCAAAGTAGTGTTACTAATTCAATGCAATTCTTCATCAATCTCCACGAACACTTGAAACTGCAACTTTGGTCTCCCTCAACTCCTTCATCTGGACTTAAAAACAAGCTTATATTAGTGCAAACAACTATGAAATCACGAAACTATCTACGAAACGATCCAAAGTAAAGAGTCGAAGATGCCAAATATAACAAGCTTGGGGATCGATGCCGACTCCCACTTAGAGATCGGTACCGACTCCCAGCTTCTATTGACGCAGCGCCTACTTTTTTGAGGGAACTAGTCTAAATCGGGTATAACGGCTTGGAGATATTTCTAAGCGAGATTTTAGCTCCCAACCTCTATAAATAGGGAGGTAGGGCTCATTTTTAGGAACTTCTGGCTCTAGTTCTATTCTAACTTATATTCTTGTAATTCTGAAAATTCAAGTGCTGGCTTCTAGGAAATTCTGCCTCCAAGTCAGAAATCAGCTATAAAGTATTAAAGTGGACGTAGGCCTTGCTTTGCTGAACCACTATAAACCTCACGTGTTCATTATTTACTTGTTTCTCTCTTGTTTTTCATTTAATTCTTCACTTTTATTCTCTACTTAAATCTTTGGGTGTTTGTGCCATTTTTTGTTCAAACATTAATACAAAATAATGTTTTTTCATTAAATTAAAAATTAGTTATTTTTAAGTAATATTTTACATAGATATTTAAACCTATTTACAAGTATTTTTAAAGTTTTGAAAAAGGGTAATTGATTGGGCTTAACACTAAAAGCCGACGAAGCAGGCTTATCTATTTGTAAGTGTTAAGATTGATGTCAAGTAGGGATATGAGCAATAGAGCTCTAACCTACCGGTTTCCCACTTGAACGAGGAATGCTTAAGTTGAAATGTCGAATACAAGTTAAGTATACGAACAATGATTTGTATAAGCAATTGTTTAAAATAGATAATCTATTAGTCAACTATCGAACTTAACCTCTTATTAACTTGGATCTTTAAAAAGAATGTTTTAAAGATTATATAAGTATGGAATGGTTTTGGATTTGTTGTGATAATGTATTAATAACATTCATTTTAACCCTTTTTTATTATACTTATGAATGTAAATAGATCTTTAAAAAGACCGTTTTAAAGATAAGCATAAGTGAAATGGCTTTGGGTTTGTAGTGACAATGTTTGAGTAACATTAATCTTAAACCTTTTTTAATGGATTTGTGAAAGTACTTAGAGCCTTAAAATGGATATTTTGAACAAAATTATAAGTAAGGAATCTTTTGAAAGAAGATAGAATAAGCAAAGGTTTAAAGTAAGAAATCTTGTTAATGATTTGTGAATATACACCTATACCATTTGGGATAAGTATATGAATACTTTTGAACTATTCAAAAGAGTATAAATGAATATTAGAAATTGATAAAA
Source organism: Allium fistulosum (assembly GCA_030737815.1). Lineage (NCBI taxonomy): Eukaryota > Viridiplantae > Streptophyta > Magnoliopsida > Asparagales > Amaryllidaceae > Allium > Allium fistulosum. Next base: position 162,697,482 of record CM060905.1, read on the forward strand.
GATGTTTAATTAGATAAAAGAAGTTATACTAATAAAAGATGTTTTAATTAATAAAAGATTAATTAAACAAAAAGGGAATTAGAAGTCGCTTATCTGACTTAATCGTGCTTTGTGTGACTTGATCATAATTTGTATGCTTATTCGTTTATGGAAAACATTTAGTCGTATACTTATCATAAGAAGCCAATGAAGTAGGCTTTTCTATCTATGGGAATCAAGATTGATGTTCGTGTAGGGATATGAGCAATAGAGCTCTAACCTACCAGCTTCACTCTTGATTGAGGGATAGTGTGATATCGGAAACATGATAAGCATACGAGACTTGGTTTCCATACGTGATCATTCTCATTATTATTAAATGACCAAATTCATCAATTAAGTTTTGAAGAGACATGGATCTGTAAGTGTTTTACTTATCGAAAACCACTTCAAAGCTGAGAAACATGTTCTATCTCTTGGAAGTGAATCTGTTCAACGTGCTGGAATCCATGTGTGGTTTTGAGAACTGTTCGAGATGTGGTAATCCAATTGGGGATTCGTGTTATGTTCGAGTGATGAAGACTCATGTGAAAGATGCCGAACGTAACCTCAACATCGGAAGTGACTGAAAACAGAGTAGGGGCATAGCTTGAGCTTTGGTGGACCCATGACAGGATATTATCACTCCATATCTAGAGTATGCTTATCGATCTTGCATGCAGGAGGTGATGGTATTTGGGATCACATATTTAGACGTGGACTGGCTATGTTTTTTTAATGGCATATTTTATCTAGAGATATACAGCGCTTGGAGGTAGTTTCTGACCATTGTGTAGGAGATTAGATCAGCGTTGACCAAAGAGATCTCCACGGAAAATCAACTATGCAAACGTACCTTATCAGTTTTGATTGTACTCTTAATATGCTATTGAATGTACTAATGTAACTATTCAAACTATTTTCTTATTTATATTTTTCGCCCTATGCAGTTAATGGCCCGCTATTACCCCGCCATAACCCTGCTATATTTGATAGCGGATTTCTACTGGTACAATTTTTCCATATAGCCCTAAATATAACCTTTCCGCTTTAAGCCCCGCTATTTCCGCTATATCCCGTTATTCCCGCTATATTCTGTTATTTTTGCTATACCTTCTTTAAAAGAAATGAATTGAAAAATGATATTTATACATTATAAAAATTATGAAATTAATTTATTTAATTGAATTTTTAATATATTTTCAGAAATGAAAATACTCTAATATTCTACTAAATTCAATTATGTTATATAACAGTTTTATGTTTATTTATAGTATATTCGCACATGTTTTTATTTAAAATTATTTATGTATTAATTATAATTCAATTGAATGTTAACTTTTCATTTAATTACCATATATATATTTGTCAAAACATTAAGTACATTTTTTATATGATATTTTAGAGTCATCCGCTATATCCCGCTATATCCTCGCTGTATCCCCGCTATGACTTTTCGCATCTCCCATGCATTGAATCTGCTGAGCGCTTTAACTGCAAAGTTTTCACCCTAGACATTATCTAATGTTAACCCAAAAATGGATCAACACCCTATTTCTGAGCGTGAAAGCAACGAACCTGTTTATCAAGGCAAATAAAATAGAAAAAGGAATAATAATTCATCGAAAAAGTAAAGAAACAAGAGATTTTTATAATGGTTCGGCTTTTAACAAAGCCTATCCACTTTATAGCCTTTATCGATTAACTGTTGTTACAAAGGGGTTTGGATTACAATATGATTCTGCTTTTCTAAGTCAGATCAAGCCACCATTATTAGAGACAACCGAAAGTATCTCAGTTGCCCTTTAATGGCTGTTGTAAGGGAGAAGAAGGGTAAAGAAACAATGGCAGAGTTTTAGCCGAGATCAGAGCAGAGATCCCTTTTCTGTTGTAGATGAGATGGTGTTTATAGGGGTTGTAAAGCTCTAGGTCGAGAATTGCTTTGTGAAAAGCCTGTAGCCATCATGCAGATATAGCTTAGAAAGTTTAGAGCCAAAATTGGCTAACCTTTTGGATCGGTACCGATCCTAATCCTAAGCAAATTTTTGGCTCCGATTTATTTGGTTAAGCTTATTACTTCATACTAATGCTATCTATATAATTTTGTACCTTGTTGACTTGTTTTGATAATGATTCTCTTGTGGGTTAGACTGAACTGTATTCTGAATCAGATGAACTTTTACTTTTTGAACTCGGATGCTTGGAATGTTACCAAACTTGTTGGGTAAGCTTGGTTAAGGCATAGAGTCACCATGCAAAAAGATTGGGGCCACCACAAATTACCAATTCGGATCGGTACAGATCCAATTGGATTAGACGGTGCCGATTCGAAAAGATAACATAATTTTCAGTCAAACTTCCGGGAGTCCTTTGTCTTGTATTTTTGGGCCTTTCGATCAAGTTTCGAGTCTTTCTGGTTTAATTTGAATGTTCTAACTCCCATTGAATTCTGCTGGGTTAAAAACCCGATTAACATTGGCCTCTCAGAGTATGGTTTCGTTATAAACAAGGTGTGCTCTAGAATTGTTTATCTTTGGGTTCTATTTTAAGGAGTTTCATTGGTTGTAAGTTATATATGACGTACCGGCTAACTGTCCAGTCTTTAGTGTGAATCTCCATTGTTTGTAATTATGGAATGAGCTTGACTTGATAATTTCTAGAATGAATACGAACATCGAGCAGGTCGAATAGGGAAAATTCGAGACCATTGGGGGGAGAAAATTTGGATCCGTACCAATCCAGTTGGATCGGATCGATACGGATCCAAGTACTTTACAATTTTTTCACCTTTCTCTTTCTTTTTATACGAGCTGATATCCCCTTCATTTCATTTTCATTCGATTCGAGCCTTTGTCCTCCAGCCGATTCGATTTTATTCAACCACTAGCCTACCGATCCGAGCTCTCTGTCCATTTAGGAGCTGCCGTTGTCTCCCCCACCAACACCATCAGTCGTCGCTTCCTAGATCTACCGCAGTCGTTTTAAGTAGGTCTCTCTATCGTGATCTTCTCTATTTCGAGGCATCGCCGATCCAATCCATCCAATACCCTAGTTTGGGTTGTCTTGAATCAGAGATCAAATCACTTTTCTCCATTTCGAAGGTCGGTGATGTGGATTTTGACGTATTACTACATTAACGATTGGTGATAAAGTTGTGTTGGCAACGAATATAGTGGAAGATTCGAGCTGATTGTGACTTTGTGGAAGAAGGTAGCAAATCGAGTCTTGAATTTTTTACGGAACGAAGTTATGGGTTTTCCCCGGTGCTCGACATGTTTTGCTATCTTCATCCACAGAGTCAGAATTATCTTACACCGAGTTACACAGTAGATCCCGGCACAGCATCTTGCGGATTGATTTTGGTTTTTCTGGGAGGTGATAATAGCTTAGGGTAGCGTCTTGTATGCAGCTCATGCCGTTATCACTTTCCAGAGAACTAAAATCGACTTATGCTTAGAATTCTCTACTTGATTCGGACCCATCGATCTATAGTTGCTCGCTTTGGATTGGTCCTGTCATTGCACATTTGGTGTACCTGGAATAGAAAGGGCTTTCCTTGTCGCTTCGGATAGCGGATCCATTATCGATCATCAATCTGTAATGTGTAAGTATAGAAGTAAATAAATTAACAGGTGATGCAAATCGCTCTTTCCAGTGTGAGTGAGCCATCTACACAGAATGGTTTGTTCACAGCTTCAGGATACCAAACCCATTCTCACTTAGATTATACATCACATACACCCCCAATTAATACTTGGAATCTGATTAGTGGTTGGTACATGTCAATTATCTTTTGGATTACAAGTATCAACTACGCTAGAGTTTATAATTTAGAGATTAGGCATACCTGACCATTTTGAACACAAGCTTTCTTATCTAGAATGACGTGCAAATCTTCTAGGCACAAATCAATTGAGGGGAACTCACCTCTTTCTGAAGAGGAACCATCATCGATCCCAGCTGGATCCGTCGCTTCCATTACTTCAGGTCAATATGGCCGCCTGATTCTAGTCGACCCCGTTGTCGATTGCACTCGTCCTAACTTCATGGTCTTGCTTGATCCTCTGGAGAAAGATCCTTCAATCCTTACACACAGGATGTTGCGAAGCATTTGCTCGCAATATGATATCCTAGAGGACGATGTGCTTTAGCCATCGAGAGGAGAATTTGCTCATAGGCCACCTTCTGGATACGTGGCTTGCCACCGATATATGTGTATGTACGGTGCAGTGCCCCCGTTCAATCACTTCTTAATGACAACACTTCAAATCATAGGGTTGGTCCTATTCCAGATTCTTCGAAATGGATATGCCATGCTAACATGCTTATATGTTCTGTTCATGCGAACGACCAATTGTGCCTTGAGTTTGCTAAGTTGCAGTATCTTCTATTATTCAAAAAGAGGGAGGCTAACACATCACTTGTCTATATTGAGGCACAACGTAGTCGGAAACTTATACTGGATCTTCCCAGCAAACTTCCTTCCTCCAAGAATCTATTCTTTTTCGTGGATGTCCAGAGGGATTCACCCGTTTATTGACCATGGGGGGTAAGTGTAACAACCCTTTTTTAAGCTGTAATATTAAACTAATTTAATTAAAACAGAAGTGTTTGAATTCAATTTTTGACAATTATTATTTTTGGAATCAAATTATTATTTAATTAATCTATTTAATAAAGGATATTTTTATAATAAAAGTGAATTGGTTAATAAATTCCTTTTTAGATAATATATTAAAATTCAAATAAATTGTTAACATAAAATATTTTAAAGCGTAAATAATTTTATATATTTGAAATGGATGAAAAAAAGTTTTATTTGATATTCAATCAAATCAATAAATCATCGAAGATGAATAGATTTATTTATATTAGTTCGATGCATAATTAAGTAAAGTGAACTAATATTGAATTGAAAGAAATTTTGCAATTTGGAAATTTATCTTGAAAAATGAAGTGTAAATCAAATTAAATTAAGCTAGAATAGATTTGCAAATTTATAAAGGAATCAATTAAAAGAAAACAAAAGTAATAAGCCCAAGCCTAAGTAAGTAAATTAATACCTTATCCTTTATTAGCCGCATACTTATCACGTTCAAAAAAAATCATGTTATCTTCCTTAGCCACAGAATCCTGAAGCTCATACTCTCATCCCTAAAATTTTGGAAACCCTAATTCAAAATCATTTAAACCCTAAACCCTAATTTGCTATCGAGCCATGAAGGCGCAACCACCTATCGATGATTGGAGCAAGCACCAGTGGCATGCGATGATGGGTAGGGCAGAAGTCAATGTCGATGCTGGAGGCTGCCCGTGCCTGGACTGGTCGCGACGAGGAATACGGGGCTGGCGATTGAAGTATAGGGTGGCGCGTGTGGTTGCGAGGGTGATGGACGTGATGGTTAAGGCAACGGTGGCTGGAGATTTGAGTTTGAATTGGCGACGGACAATGTACGCACTTGCTCATGGGGACAAAGGTTCTGATGATGTTAAGTGCAAGCAATGATGGAATGAGTGATGATGGCGGTATGCATGGGTAGATAGCAGTCGTATAGAAAGTTCAGAATCGCTTAAAATTTTGGTGAGTTAATCTATAACTCATACATTTATATCTATTCCATTGTTTGCTATATTAATATAATTATCTCGATAATCGATTGCATTGGTTGGTTGAATTGAGTGGATTGTTTGAATGAATTGTTGGTTTGAAATATTGAAAATTTATTATTGATGATATATGGATTGTTATGTGGATTGAAAAAAAGTCAATTTGTGTTACAAAAAAAATCCACCTTTCGACTGAGTCGAAAGGTCTTTCAACAAAGACTAAAGAAAAGGAGTTCAGATCAAACCTTTCGAAGGAATCGAAGGGATGCAGTCATCAGAATTCATTAGTAGCAAACCTTTTGAAGGAGTCGAAAGGTTCCATCTCTCAGCATCCAAGGAGTTCTTACCTTTCAAAGAGAATGAAGAAGTCAAAGCAAGTGTGAGCCACTCCATAATGACCTTTTCAAAAGCATAGCAAGCCTTTCGAATCGGTTGAAACACTTCCAGGAAACCTTTCGACAAAGTCGAAAGGTGTTATGAAGAAAGAAACACTCGCAAGTCAGCAAAGAATGAAAGACAACCTTTCAACAACATTGAAGGAAAGCACAACTCTCGACAACAATCAAGTGAAGGGCAACCTTCCGACAATGGCAAAGGGTTCACAATAATCAAGTGAAGAGCAACCTTCTGACAATGTTGAAGGGTTCACAACAATCAAGTGAAGAGCAACCTTTCGACAATGTCGAAGGGTTCACAACAATCAAGTGAATAATAACCTTTCAACAAGGTCACAAGCTTCTACACATCCACCAAGGAGTTTGATACTATACGGAAACCCAAAGAGGGCTATCATCCTAACCTTTCGACAAGATAAAACCAACCTTAAAATGACAAACTCAGAGAATTTCAACCTAACCAAAAGGAAAACCTTTGCAAGAGACTTCATACAAGTTCAACTAAGACGAAAGGTTATCTAACTCAAAGACCAAACCTTTCGACGACGTCAAATGGTCCAACACAAGAATCATCAACAAGTAAAGCTAAACTTAAAGGCAATTCTAAAGGGCATCATGCCCTTCATTCCAAACAAGTCTATCCATTCTTCTTGGTAAAACTTTGGGGTATTGACAAGAAATCTTATTAACATTTTTGGCGCTAGAAGGAGGGCTCGAACCTCCGACTTGGTTAACCCCTTAACACTACTATTCTCTAACCCCCCTTGGATCAATCCCACATCAAATTTATCCACTTTGGTTTGATCATGGCCAGAAGATTTAAAAGATCTAAACAAGGGTCTTCTGAACCATACTTGACAAGATTCTCCCAAGTAGACATCAAAAGCTCCAATCAAGATGAAGAGCAAAGACTAAGGGTCTAAGCCTTAAGGATTATAAACAAAAAGAAAGCAAAATCTTATGACCTTGAAAAATGGAGTCTAAATCCTTTTCATGTAGGCCCTACCCCAGTCTTTTCACTTGGAAGAAAACAAATGGAAGTGACAATGTCTTTAGTCAAATGAGAAGAACAATTCAACATTATAACAAGGGCATAATCTTTGAGAAAGAGATAATGAATGATTACAACGCCTTTGCACACAAATGGCAACAACCAGTAACGAGAGCATTTCCAACCCAAGAGATTCAAAGGGTAGCAAAAAGAAAGTTAATTGAAAAGCATAAAATGATAAGGTCGAAAAATAAATAGTCAAAGTGCCATCCTCAAGAGTCAAGTTTCAAGTCTAGACTTCTAAAAGAGTGCAACTTAACAACATCAATGGAAAACGTCTACTTACTTACAAAGGATGAACTTAAATATTGGCCATCACAAAAGAAAAAGCCAAAACATGAAAGAAATTTGGGAGGATCCTTCTGCCACTATCATATGATGAATGGTCATGAATCCAACCATTGCAAAGCCCTGGAGGGGATGATCATCAATTTCTTTAGACAAGGAAAGATCAGTGAATTTGTAAAAAGGACTTGAGAAAGATTAATAAAGATCAACTTTTTGTGAAGAGAAAGTCTACATGGTTGGGAGTGAAATGCTCCTCAAATTTGGATACTACCTAAGATGGTAGTCTACCTAAGATGGTAGAAAAGCCTCTGTTCGCGCCAAGATGGCTAGGGTAGAGCACCTACCGGAGGGAGGATGGAGTAAGCCTCTATCCACGCCTAAGATGGCCAGGGTAGAGCACCGAACAAGCCATTAACCACGCCACGCTATGGCCAAGTTAAGGCACCTCCTGGAGGGAGGATGGAGTAAGACTTTATTCACGCCTATGATGGCCAGGGTAGAGCACCGAACAAGCCCCTGTCCGCGCTGCAAATAGGGTAAGAGCAGGGCGCCTCCTGGAGGGAGGTCGGGTAATCCTTGGTTCTAACCTCTAAGATGAGCTAACCAAGAGCACCGAACAATAAACTAAGATGTCTAGGCCCAAGAAGAGGCCCATCAAACAATGGACTAAGATGTCCAAGCCCAAGTGAGGCTCATCCAATAATGGACTAAGACATCCAAGCCCAAGAAGAGGCTCAATCAATAATGGACTAAGATGTCTAGGCCCAGTAAGAGGTCCATCAAACTTTGGACTAAGACGTCCAAGCCCGAGAAGAGGCTCAATCAATAATGGACTGAGATGTCCTAGCTCAAGAGGCAGCCAATCAAATTACTCCTATATATATTCAAAATCTGGAGGGTTCATACATGTCAAAGAAGACGAAAGCAGAGGAGTAGAACGGAACTCCACTTTCTATTAATACCCGAATCTGGGTTTCGGGACCATCTTAACATCATCTATTAATGTCTGAATCTGGGCTCCGAGATTCTCGTATATGAATTTCAAAATCTAATTCCCGAATCTGGGTTTCAAGTCTTTCATATAAAAATTTCATCATCTAACACCCGAATCTAGGTTTCGAATCGTTATCAATCACTAACTTATTATACCAGAATCTGGATAACAAAACCGATGTTTATTTAAACCCTAATCTAGGTACAAGATCCTCGGATTTCTATTCATCTCAAATGCCCGAATCTGGGCCAAAGAATACTATCAAAAAGATCGCTATTAAGAGCCTCCTAATGGGAACTATGGGCTTCTAACTTTTTAAATCCCATTAATGTTAAGGAATGGGTGAGAGTGTTACTACTTCAAAAATTTCAGACATAGACTCCTGAATCAGGTTCTTTATTGAATAAAAGTTATATTTTGAAAGTCATGACTTTATGATAAGGCGGAATCTACCACCAATAAGTTTTATGCATTCCAAACAAGTTGAAGGAGTGAAATCTTTAATCATTTCTCATCATGGTTAAAGATGGAATCTTAACATTTTGAACGAATTACTTTTCATACACTTAGTAAAATGATTTGTTAATCAAAAGCAAAGGACATACAGGAACAAATATGTCAATCTAAAGTTAACAATTAGAAACATTGTTTGCTACATGTTCCACAGGGAAATCAGAATGACGAGGAACAACAAAATATTCAGCAAGCACAAAGGTCGTAGAATGAGCAATTCAAAGGCATGTCAAAAGTTACACTACAAAAAAAGATCAAAAATCAGGTGATATTTATAAAATTTCTATAATTTACATAAGTTATGAAGTCATTTACAAACAACAAAATTATGTACAAGATAGAGTTACATGGCTCAAATACATAAATGAATTACAAATCTTAAGCTGCTTTGTTAAGAGTCTCTACCACTGAAGGATTTACGACATGATTGATTGCTGCGCGGAGAACTTCCTTAAGCTTCTTTTTTTTTCTCCTTATTTAATTTTCATCATCAATTGCATCGATGTTGGTCTTTAAGGCGCGATTAAAAGCTCTATTCGCAGCCCTGACTGTTTTATTCTCTCTTTCTAACTCTGCAACCCGCTTGTCGAGCAAGTAATTATCATGCTCTAACTTCTGATTTTTAGCAGCGTAATCATTGATAGTATGAGAATACTTTATCTTCTGCTGCTCATCAAAATATTTGGCGATTTTGAATTTTACCCTTCGATGCCAGTTCCCCACTACATTATCGTCTAAGCCCGGGGGAGGGTTGAGCACAGTGGGAAACTTTTGAGCTGCAAGATGTTTTGACATAGTAGGCTTGGCAGTTGGAGGGGTTGCTTGTAGGCCGGAAGCTCAATCTTTGGGGTTTTGTCTCCCAAGATGAATTCTAAAGAGGCACATTGAGCCTGACTATCTTTCAATTTTAACTCTAAATCACTTATTTGGTGAATGAGTTCTGACATCTTTTCATCAAAGTCGATTGTGGGATTCGATTTCACTTGTCGTTTGAGTATAGTAATCACTTCATCTTTTTTCTTAATTTCAGCTTCAAGATAGTCAATGTGATCCTTATGATTACTGGCGAAGGTTTTTTGGATAAGGTATCTTTTGTGCCATTTTACGGCTCCAACGTTGCCACCAAAACGTTCTAATAATACTTCATCCTGAATCATAATTTCTCCACTCTCTAATAATAATAATCTTTTTCTGATTGCATCAACTTGGGATATTAAGTTTTGAGCAAGAGAGGTTGTAGATGACTGTGGCTCCTATTTAAACAAAAAGAAATGAGGGGAAATTAAAATTAGGATAAAAGATATCTTTATTATTAATGTAATGGATTACAACTCAAATAACGACAAAGTTAAAACGTACAACAAAAACTTTCATCACATCTAAAGTTGAGAGACCACATTCCAAATTGTGTCTAAAGTATTAGCTGAAAGCATTATTATTGAGTCAAAAGGTATAGTGACTCCTTCAAGAGTTATAACTGGCGGACATTTACTATAATCTCATTATCCGGCTGGTGGACTATCACGGCCACAAATTAACTTGGAATGGAATGTTCTAATTTCTTTTAAGAATGATTCCTTTTCTTCGCCGAGGACGTCAAAGCGGAGATGAGGGTATTCCAAGTATAATTTTTGTAAATCCCGAAGAAAGCAGTATCTTGCTACTTCGAAGTCTTTAAAATTGGTGCATTTTTAGAGTAAAATCTCCTCAAGTTAACATATTGACTTTGGTGGTCCTTTGGGACGACTCGACCTAAAGAACAGATATTCTGAAATAGTACAACAAAAGAAACTAAGCATAAAGAACATAACAAAAAGCATGTATTCATAAATCGATTACTTGATACATATTTATAAACACTCATCCGGTTCATACAAAATAGACTTAGAGAAAAACTCAGAAAGAAATTTGTCCTTATAGTACTTAAGCTTTTCAGGGGGAAGATCTTGAGGAATCGATTTGACCCATGGTAAGTGAAAGTGACTATGTGATTATGTAATATGAAAGCTAACTAAATTACTTGCTTGAGCAGAATATGAATATAAAAATATAAGCAATAATAAAAGACACCAGAGATTTTTATACTGGTTCGAACTTCCCGTTCTACGTCCAGTCCCAGACTCCTTCTGGAATTCAATCGATACCCTCGCTTCACCCGAAGGGACATGTATTACACCGCCTGAACAATCGAACAGGACTTTCCCGCCTAGACAACTGAATAGGACTTCTACTGCTTGAGGATACTACAACAGGACTTCAAATACAAGTGGAAATGTTTCTGACTAAATATGCTCTGTAATAGCACTGATGAGTCAATATGAGTACACCCTTCTTATAATCTTCTCCTTTATGGTATATAGTGAAATTCGTGAAGAAAGGAAGAATAATTGATCACACAAGAATATGCTTGAGTGTTAGTGATCAAATAGTTTGATTTGAGAATCTTTAAAGTAAATAGCAAGTGTATAGAATTTAGAAATCAAAAATAAGAATTGGTTTTTTAATAGTGTTGAAATTGCTTGCTATTTATAGTTGTTAAAAGTTGCATTGATTAGTGAAGAGTTTCCATGAATCAGAAAGAAGCAACTATTGAATTGAGCATTGTTTCTGTTCAGGGAAGAGAAGCAACCTTTCAAAAACTAGGCGTTAATTTTAACTCAGACTTCTGAATTAAAATTCAGCCTTCTTAATGTAGGAGATAATAAGGCAGCGCCGAAATAGTTCATTTTAGACCTTATTTAGACGTCTGAATATTATGTTCAGATGTCTGAATTTGCTATTTAAATATTATTTGCTTCAGCAGTCAGACGTCTGAATTTATGATTCAGACGTCTGAATTCTGCTAATCCAGACAACTTTAAAACTTCTTTTGAAAATAAGTCGTGTATTCAATAGCTTGTGCATGTATACCAATTAGGAGAGATTTTAACATATATTACTAACTATAAACAGACTCTAATAATATAAAAGATTACGCTCATCAATCCGGAGTCTGATCATCAATATTTTCCTGCAAAACTTGGTTAGATAAACTCATATAATTGTTATTATCAAAATATCAGGAACCGAGGTTCCAACATTCTCCCCCTTTTTGATAATGACAACTTACGAAAATATTGGTTGGCAAAAAATAACTTCTCCTGTCATTAAAACTTGGTTAGTATGAAAATATAAAATTTCTCCCCCTGAATAAAAGAATTCATACAACAATATTTTTACCTATTTCACCCCCTTTGTCATTACTAAAAGGAATTAGTGACTAAAGTAGCAATGAAATATACATAATACGATAATATCACAGAGAATGAATGAAGAGAAAAATATAGCTAATTTAAAGTAGAACACAATGTTTCAAGTGACAACATCACAGAACATAACATAAAACTCAAAACACAACATAACAAAAAAAAAATAGAAAAAACATCCATACCACTTCAGTAATAAGATAACACAACATAACAAAATAAAAAAACATCCATACCACTTCAGAAATCCTCACTATCCTCGGCTTGTTCATCACCTTCTTCTTCCTCTTCTTAGTCGGAAGACCAAGTGAATGGTGCCGGATTATGTTGCACGTCGGTAGATGAAGAAGATGCACACGAAAGCTTATCCCAAATTTTGTTTAAGAAACCTTTGATGGAGTTGAATTTCTTCTTCTTGTTGATGCGGTTGAGATGAAGATGATGAAGCTATGTTTGGATAAGATGGTTGACGAATACCACGATTTCAATTTTCAATCCATTGTTGAAAGGGAATGATATCATGAGATGGCGGTCGCTTTGGTAATTGCATTAGCCCTAAAGTTTTAGAGCTAAGAACACTTATGGATGAGCATTCAGAATCGGGTATCGAAACTCCACATTGCATTAATATCCTCATGATATAAGCCCCATAATGCAAATTCTTATATTTTCTTACGAATTGTCACATTTTGAAATTCGTCTAATATAATTTTTCCCCAATTGACTTGTTGGTTAGAATAGATAGCATAGAGTGCTTGGAAATCCCTTTTGTAAATTTTCTCATAGCTACCGGTTCGGGGTTGAAGAGATTGGATGAGCGCACGATGGATTATTCGAGCTTGTGGACGTAACTTTGTGGAAATCAAATTTGTCATGTCGTCGGAAAGAAATCTACAAGATACTTCGTCTCGTTCATACATATCCGCATCAACATGGTCAATGTCTATTCCTTCGTAAGGATATCTTAAAATATAGCCTAATCTTTGTAATGGGAGAAAGATTTTGACACCACCTACCATCGTCCAAACACAATCTTCTCTATTTTGGGGATTGTGGTGATCTAAATTCATATTTGCATAAAATAACTTGATAAGTAGATGATTGATTTTCAAGTTATTGAAATCATACTCAATTAATGAATCGAAGTGATTTGATTCAGCCATTTCTCTAATTCTATAGCCGTTGAATTCTTGAAATTGCATAAAAGCTCCTTCAAAGATTTTGGAGTTCTTCATTGTGTTAAATCTTGCAATAGTCGTATCATTGTGAAGCCAAGATCTAATTTGTGCTTCGGATGGTTCGGTTGATGATTCTCTTGATCTCTTGGTCTTAGGAGGCATTTTATGTTGATTTTGTGGAGGAAGATTTTGGGAAATTTAATGGAGTTTTAGGGTTTTGAGAATAGGTTGATGAAGTAAATAATGAAGGGATGCGGTAAAAAAAAAAGGAGATAAGAGAGGAAAGATAAAAAGTAGGTGGATAAAAAGATGTAGACCCCGCAATAGTTTTGAAAAAAAATGCCTGAGTTAAAACAGACGTCTGTTTTCAAAATAGACTTCTGTTTTTGTTTAATTTTGACAAGCAGCAAGAAAACAGTGTATTTCAGGATTGATTCAGACGTCCGAAATATAGAAACAGGCGTCTGAATCTGGTTAGAGTTTTGTTCCAGATTGACAAATCAGACGTCTAATTTGGTAATTCAGACGTCTGAATTAGCACAGGATGCTAATATCAGTTATCGCCTTTGCCGATGACGTATCCTTTGGAATTATCTCCAAAAGTGACAGCTCCTCCATCTGAGTAGATACTGTTAGTCAACATGTCTTTATTTCCTGTCATATGTTTTGAGCAACCACTGTCTAATATCATTTTCTTCTTTTCTTAAGTGGTGCCTGCAATAAATATGAAAATGAAATTGGTACCCACTTTTTGTTAGGGGCCTAAGAGTTAGATTTTAGGAAACCAAACCCAAACGGGTTCAACATTCCCTTTATAAATAAAATCTTTATTCTTATGAACATTTTCCATAAATGAGTTTATGTATTTATTCCGAATCAAAAAATTGTTAGTTTTAGGAACCCACATTTTAATGTTCTTAGAATGTTTTGGACTTTTTGAAATACTATCAATAATACCATGATTTCTTTTCTGAACATGATTTTCAAAAGAATTCCTTTTCTTAGGTAAACTATTTGAAGCTTTCTTATAGCCTAAACCCTTTTTATCTTACACAGTTTGAGAATTTTCCAAAATTTTAGAGAGATTTTCTCTTCCTTTATTAAAATTTGAAACATTCTTGGTAATTCCTTCTATTGAGGCTAGAGATATCTAATTCTAATATTTTAACATTTGATTTTAAATCATGATTTTCAACTTGGAGAGGGTCATTATTTTCTTTTTGAGTTTCGATTTCTTGACTCAGCATAAAAATTTGAGAAGTTGTATTAGAATAAGATTCTTGAGAAGCTTGAAGTTCTTCTTCTAAAATATTCTTTTCATCCCTTAGCATTTCAACTTCAAGTTCGGCTCTGTTTAACTTTTCACTAGCCTCTTTATATTTCCTTTTGATGTTTTTCATTTTATCTAATAAAACTGAATTTATCTCAATTAAATCATCAAAAGCTAAATCACTCACTTCATCATTTGTAGCCAAAAAGCAAACATTTGCTTGTTCATTGTCACTGTCGCTATCGCTATTTGAAGAGGAAGAGGATTCTGAATCATCCCATGTTACTGAAAATGCCTGCTTCTTTTTGTATTTTTCCTTTTTGTGTTTGAACTTGTATTTCTTTTGATCAGGACAATCTTTCTGCATGTGACCTTTCTTGTGACATCCATAGCATTCTATAGTAGAAGTTGATGGTTTAGTGCTGTTTTTGTTATGTCCAAACTTATTGTTCTTCTTGAACTTCAAAAACTTTTTGAAATTCTTTGCGATAAGAGCCATATCTTCATCATCGGTATCAGATTCTTCCATTTCAGCCTTGAATGCTATTGTCTTTTTATCTTGTGCCTATACTCGTTTAGCCTGGAGATTAACTTCATAAGACATTAGATTTCCTATCAACTCTTCCGGTTTTATGGTTGAAATGTCATTAGCTTCTTCAATTGCTAAGATTTTTCGTTCCCATTCATCCTTTAGGGAATTTAGGATTTTTGAGACGATATCAAAATCAGTAAATTTTTCTCCTAGTGCCCAAAGTGAATGATATATATCTTGAAATCTAGAGTACATATCATTTATAGATTGATCTTGCTTCATTCTAAAATTCTGAAATTGATTCTTAAGCATAGAGATCTTGCTTTGTTTGACTTTGTTAGTACCCTCATGAGTAATTTTCAATGTGCGCCATATTTCATAAGCAGTAGTACACATGCTAACTCTATTAAACTCATTTTGGTCTAAAGCACAAAATAGCATGTTCATAGCTTTTGCATTAGCAGTGGCATCTAGTTTTGTGTTTTAGACCATTCTGAAAATTGATTAGTTGGTGTAACGACCCGCTATTTTGGACCATTCACATCCGCACATGTCGGACTTGAATAATTCAAAATACCAAATTGTTAATTTAAATTTGGCAAAACTGAACATATACAGTAAATAAAATAATCACAGATCACAGACACAGAGTAATAAATGCAGCGGAAACAAAAGATAGTAGTTCATGAAGCTACTATATACATATCAGAGTTAAATAAGGTACAACAGATGTCTCGGATACAATAATCAAATACAATATCAGAATACATCACTAGAATCAACTGGATATCTGAAACTGGATAGATAGCTGGATCTCCAAGCGAAGCTCCAACTCCAAAGGTGAGTGTCGAACACTAGTACACTCGGTCTGACCCGAGCGTAAAGCAAAACACAAAACACTCGAGTCAGGATTAACATTCTTATATCAATAAATCCAACTCAAGTGAAATAACAACCGAAATACAAGTAACTCAAAGGATGTTTGGAATAACCATCCTTTAAGGATCCGTTAAACTATCTACTATGTAGTAGAGTACGATAAATAGATAATGCCTATCAGTAATATAAAGTATCAAAATAGTGTTAAGGCGTTACCATTATCCCCCTTAACACATTTTATACAAGCGTTATAGTCTATACAGCACTGTAAACTCCACCATAAACTAGTGGGATATCAGGGAGTACTCCATAGGTATAACACAAAACAAATCGTAGTGGTCGCGTATATAGGGATACAAGTATGACAAGGCACATGAGGCAATACCCAAGGTAGTGAAACTACCATTTGCCTGATCCGGACTGGTGAGAACGCATCGCCGCAGCGATCGCAACACCGCGAAACAACACTCCCAAAATCAAAGGTGCACCAATCGACAACAAGTAATGAATAGTTTTCGAAGAAGTGTGTTCGCTCGAGGTAGCTAACCCCCATTTGGCCCGGCACGGCTCCTGTTTTAGTCATTTCCAATTTGACACAAGTGTTAAGGCTATCCATTATCATTCTCTTTCTTCAGTCATCACGTACATCATTCCAACCACTTCATTCTGGATCACACTCCGCGTATAGTTATTAAAGTGGTTTTCGGTTTAGATAGTGAGTATGTCCCTAACCGATTCCGGTCTCTTTAATAACTTTCGTAATTATTACACCGATTGGTCGTTTAATATATTTCAAAGAAAATCAAATTCAATTTCCATTAAAATTTGTAAATCAACATTTCATTTGTCTTTCTAAACCAATTTCCAAAATTTACGTTTCAAAACTTCCAAATTCATAATTTCAAAATCTTATAATTCAATTCCAGTTTCTTTTTAAAATAATTCAAATATTGATTCAAGTTCGTAAATAAGTTTCATTTAAATCATTTAAATTAATTTAATTTAACATTCAAATCAATTTAACTTCTTTGATCGATTTTATTCAGTATCCATTAAGTAAAGTTGTCATTCAAAACAATTTCTATTTAATTTCCAATTCATTAAATCAATTACTTAAGTTCAACTTCATTAAATCAAAACTTACAATATTGAATTAAATTAAATTCGTCAAATCAATTCTTTCAATTACAAGTCTTACATTAATTTCAAAAATCACATTTGCATTTCTTGATAAAGAAATTCAATTCCACATATTTATTTACTTAGTTACAATTTCAAAGCTCAATTAATAAAGAACTAAATTTGGCTTTGCCAAAAAAAAATAAAGAACTAAATTTCACTAATTAAAAAGTTCAATTTTAATTATCAAAGGATTCAATTTTATTCAATTATTAAATAATTCAATCTCATTAAATTATTAAATAATTTCAAAACTTAATTCAATCATTTATTAAATTAAACAACATTCTTTTATCAATTTCTTATTAATATTTTGTTTCAGATTATTAAATATTCACATTTAAATTTCATCAAAATTCAATTTCCAACTTCGTTTCAAAACCATATTATTTATTCAAATAAAATCTTCATTTTATTTTTAAATCAAATTATTGACCAATCGGGTTTTTATTTAATTCTCTATCCTAGGTCAAAGTTCAATTTGGGTATTTATCATTTCAACCCGATTCCATTCCAATTCAAAAATCAAAGCATAACAAAGGGAACTTGCAGTGTGATAACTGGGATGGTGTCAAAGTAAATAAACAAGCAATAACAACAATCCAATATCAATTCAAATAATCCCGAAATAATCGTATTAATTCACATTGTTGTTTGTGCGAATTAATATAATCAATTCTAGAATCTACACTATCATTTCATGTAGATTAAAGATTATTACATTACGGTTCTTCACTTGTCATCTATTTACAATTTCATACATCATCAATTTAACAACATACATTCAGTGGTTCAACGTGTAATTAAACAAATCCTACATGTCAATAAATTTAACAGTTAAAGGGGTCATATTATACAAATGTCATTTAATCAAATTTAACCTATATCAAACCTAACTATCCTACGTCAATTTCAATTTCAAATTATTTATCACTTACAACATTAAAAAATTTAACGACCAATGTCAACATCAAACAATCAATCATTTAACAACCAAACTGGATTATCATTGTATATATAACAGATAATGGTGTCAGATGTCACAGGTGAACTGATACAAGTAATAGCATATATAACAGTGTAACTAACTAACAGCAACATATTTCAATTGTCGTTTCAATTGAAATCAAATTTAATAAATAAAAGAACATTAATCGTGAGTGATTGCTCACCTTTCGAGGCTAGAGATGTACGAGAATGAGATGAGTTACAACCCAAACACGAATTCCAAAAACAAAGCACGATTAAACGTGAATTTGACGACAAAGCTGATAAATAGAAATTAATGAGAATGGATCAAATCAGAACTGAACCGATGATGATACTGGTATAAGTGAACTTATATATGACTATAAATAACTATATATATAAAGTCATATTCTAAATTCTCTAACTCAAAAAAAAAATGTATATTATTCCAAAATCAACTGTTTTAAACAAAACTCAAATATTAAAGTCAAATGTATGTAAAATAATAAATTTTGAATTAATACATTTAAAACTTAACGGTTGAACATATATATTTATTTATATAGCTTAGGAAATCAACTAACAGACCAAAAGTTTAAACTGATAAAATGGAACACTGTACGTTATATTTTAAAACAATACATTACTATAACGTGTATATACATAAAAATCAACTTCCATATATTTTCCAAGATCACTACAAAATTTAACACATATATTTAAAACATATGCATTAGTAAAATTCAGTACAATAAATTACTTCTCAAAAGTGATATATATTATGTATGCTATCCAAATACTTATACAACTCATATATACTTCAAGAATCATATATATATATAAACTTAACTATAAAAGAGAGAAGTATATATCATAACCGTAAACATATATATAACATACTTTTCAATCAAAAAGGAGACTGTACTATAACCATATATAAATCATTTATTTTATATCCATATGCTAATATGGACGTATACACAGTAGACTTAGGTAATGAACTTTATATAAATATGCGGTCACATGCAAACTAAAAAAACAACAGTAATACTTACCAATATACAACCAGCATAATACTATATATATAATAATGTAGCCTATACAAACCTCTACAGGACCAACAAAATGATCAAGAACTTGTATGAATTCTTATATATAAAAGCAAAAGACTTTATATAAAACTAATATATATAGTTTACCTACTTTAAGCACATATAAGCTGATAGGTTATATAAACAAAATCCAACGTTTACCTTTTATACAATTCTTCTTATACAATACATCATCCAGTATACATAAATATCAACTATCGATAAACTAATATATATAATACACGTATAATCATTATAGAGTAGTTCTAAAATAAACTATACAACTTATATACATATAAAAACTGTCAAATACTATGCAGACACAAATGTATTATATATATATATACATTAAAATATGTAAGGATGCTACCTGCTATAACACTAAACGGTTATATTACATGTATACCATATTACATGTATACCATACATATAATTGCAGATTTATAAATATATTATATAACTATACATTAAACAGCTTTGAATACATACATTATTTTGTGATGTTTATAGCATGTGTACCTTCGTATGCATAAACACGAGATGGGAGAGTAGCAGGGAAGGAGAAGTAGGGAAGAATGGCTCACGCGAGGGGAAGGAGGGTGGGCCATGCCATTGCGTGAAGTAAGCTAGGGGAGGTGACGCCATCGGCTTCACGTGGAGGCAAGAAAAGGCTGGGGAGGATGGTGGTTAGCCGAATTTGAGGTGAGATGGAGCTGCTACTAGCGGTGGATTTCAGGTGCGAGGGATGAAGTGGTTGGGGATGGTGTTGGCTATGGTCGGTGAAGTGCGGAGATGAGGTGGCGGAGGGGTTCGACGATGGAGATTTTTGGCCGAGCTATGTGGATCGGAGATGAAGGCGAGATCTGGCTTTGGGTTGCAAAATGAAGCTCGGCTTACAAGTGGCAGAAGTTGCATGCGGTTCATGGAGGAGGTCAGGCCGAACGGTTGGTTGTCGCGGTGGCTCCGGCCAGGTCGGTGAGGTGGTGCATAGGGCGGGGTCGGCGAGGAGGAAGGAGAGGGAGAGGAGAACGGGAGGGTGCTTGTGTGAGAGAGGTGAAGGCAGAGGGGAGTATGTGCTGTAAACAAATGAGAAGAAGGTAGGAGAAAAATAAAAGAGGGGAAGGATGGTTTGGCTTCAGGAAGAATGCATGGGAAAGGATTTGCAGAGAGGAATTAATGCAGAGATGGGAAAACAAAGAAGCAGGTAGGGGAAGGAAATAAAAGCAAACGCTGAAAATAGAAAAGTGAACGGGCAAAATTATTGGAACTAGTGAAAATAAAAGTCAAGCATTGATTTTCTGAAAATAATAAATACCAGTGGCTGTTGGGTTTAGCCCAGAAATCAAAAATTGAAATTTCGTAACCGATACAGTTATCCGTTTCATAGTTTTCGTCGAGTAACGATCACCAAAATACGGACACGAATATACTACGCGAATCAGCACAACGAGACGATCAAAACGACATATAGATATCAGTGGTATGATTGAATTATAAAAATTCGAATTTTCTACTAACGGAAAATGTAGCAAAAATGCAGAAAAATAAGATCGACGGAGCTAAAGAAGTCCGAATTTGGAAAAACGAAAAATGACGTCTTGTTGAGAAGATGTTTTAGAATTTTTCTATGTAAAAATATTTAGGTTCCGAAAACATTTTATTTTCATCGCTTTTTAACTGATTAAATTGAAGTAAATTTACGTGCGAAATAAACTTTCATATTTTCGGACGAAAATTTACCAGTTGCTATGTTTAACTAGACGCATTCCAAATATCAAATTTATATTTCAAAATTTTATCGTTTAAAATTTCGCAAAATTTCAATTAATAACGTTATTAAAACCAGTTAAATTTACGGGTCGTTACAGTTGGTATGTGATATTCAGTTTGAGTGATATTCCATGTGTCATAACCATTAGCTTGCATATAGATTCTCATTCTAGTAGCCCAATAGTTATAGTTCAAACCATTGAATAGTGGTGGTCGTGCAGTGGATTGACCTTCAGTAAAACTTGTGTTGGTGTTACTTTCCATATTACTAAAATATCAAATAACCGTGTTACGGTTAAGAGATAACCTTGCTTTGATACCAAATGAAAGTGACTATGTGATCGTGTAATATGAAAGTTAACTAAATTAATTGCTTGAGAAGAATATGAATATAAAAATATAAGCAATAATAAAAGACACCAGAGATTTTTATACTGGTTTGAACTTCCCATTCTACGTCCAGTCCCAAACTCCTTTTGGAATTCAATCGATACCCTCGCCTCGCCCGAAGGAACAGGTATTACACTGCCTGAACAACCGAATAGGACTTTCCCACCTAGACAACCGAATAGGACTTCTACTACCTGAGGATACTACAACAGGACTTCAAATACAAGTGGAAATGTTTCAGACTAAATATGCCCTGTAATAGAACCGATGAGTCAATATGAGTACACCCTTCCTATAATCTTCTCCTTTATGGTATATAGTGAAATTCGTGAAGAAAGGAAGAATAATTGATCACACAAGAATATGCTTGAGTGTTAGTGATCAAATAGTTTGATTTGAGAATCTTTAAAGTAAATAGCAAGTGTATATAATTTAGAAATCAAAAATAAGAATTGGTTTTTTAATAGTGTTGAAATTGCTTGCTATTTATAGTTGTTAAAAGTTGCATTGATTAGTGAAGAGTTGCCATGAATCAGAAAGAAGCAACTGTTGAATTGAGCATTGTTTCTGTTCAGGGAAGAGAAGCAACCTTTCAAAAACTAGCCGTTAATTTTAACCTAGACTTCTGAATTAAAATTCAGCCTTCTGAATGTAGGAGATAATAAGGCAGCGCCGAAATAGTTCATTTTAGACCTTATTTAGACGTCTGAATATTATGTTCAAATGTCTGAATTTGCTGTTTAAAAATTATTTGCTTCAGCAGTCAGACGTCTGAATTTATGATTCAGACGTCTGAATTCTGCTAATCCAGACAACTTTAAAACTTCTTTTGAAAATAAGTCGTGTATTTAGTAGCTTGTGCACGTATTCCAATTATGAGAGATTTTAACATATATTACTAACTATAGACAGACTCTAACAATATAAAAGATTACACTCATCAATCCGGAGTCTGATCATCAATATTTTCCTGCAAAACTTGGTTAGATAAACTCATATAATTGTTATTATCAAAATATCAGGAACTGATGTGGGTCAGAACCGAATTCATCTAAGTATCTTTTGTGAAAATGTCTAAGAAGACCCCCTCTGAATTCCCATAAGTATGAAAAATCTATGATAAAGTTTCTACAATATGCTTTATACAAAAAAGTAATTAAAATATCTCTCTCTTCAATCATCATCCAGAATAGAGTTATTAATTCTCTATTTTCTTTCAAAAGAGCGTCGTACCGAAGACGCGCTTTCTTTAATAAAGGAGCTGCCCTCTGGTATTTAAAAGATGCTAAAACGGAGGTACTCCTGTCCAGGCTGTGATATTTCTCAAACAAAGCATTGTGCTCCTTTATTAATTTGTCTAACTCCCTATATAACTTGCTAATTTCTGCCTGTTTGCTCTCAAGTTTTGTTCTATGGGAAAAAATTGACTTCTTCTTTATCTAAGAGAAATGATTTATCACTAATTATTATCTTCAAAGTGTAAGATATTTAAATAGAGAAGCCCATACCTGTAAAACTGGAATGGAAGCCTGGGGGGCTCGTTCTTTCTCTTGTGGATCCTCGGTATGAGTGGGAGTAGTTTCCTCCTCTATAAGAGCAGGCAGACCTCGGATGTTGGTGGCATATCTTTTGAAGGAGAATTCTTTTGTTCAAGAGCTTTGTTTTGATCACCATTGTCCATCCCTGAAGCACCGAAAGGCCCCCTTTGTCTCTACCATGGCCTTGACCTCCAGAGGGGTTATCATCGTTGTCATCATCATAGCCATTGTCCTAGTCAAGTTCATCATCATCATCATCATCTTTTTCCACGGGGTCATCATCTTTATCATCTTCCTCTTCAGAATCGAATTCAATGTCGAATGAGGGGTTATCAAAAGAAAGAGCTTCCGCAATGTTAACTATCTCCTCATCGCCTTCAGGCCTGGAACCTTGCCTTATTTGGTCGATTTTTTCCATAACTCTTTTGGCTAAAGTCGGGTGAAGAGAGGGAAAGCCATAGTTAGGACATTTTTCGTGATTATCGGCATAGGCTAGTATGAGGGCATCTTCATAATGTTTCAGCATCATGGGCCCCGAGGTGGATTAAGCAAACTCAAAGACTTACTTTTTGACATCGGAGAGGGTTTGGATAACTAGTTTGAGCGAAGCTCTGGTCCTTTTGAATTTGTCTTTCAGCAGAGTATTCTTGGAGGCCAAGCGAGCTTTCTCATCTTCCGAGTCTTTTAGAGCTAGCTCCATTGCAAATTTTCCATCGAAGGTAAGTTGATGAACTTGCCTCTCCACTTCTAGATCGGCTTCAGTCCTAGTGAGAGAAGCCCTGACTCGCTCCAACTCAATGGAAGTGTCATTTTGAGCGGTTGTTAAAGAAGACAGTTGATCTTTAAGTTCAGCATTTTCCTCCTATAACTTGGAGGATCCAGCAGAGAGTCTGGAGACATGTTTATTTAACGAAATCCAATTCCTGGAAATCTGCAACAAGGAAAAAGAAACTCAAGTTAGAGATTAGAAAGATCCAATGATAATAGAGTTAGTTGGGAGAGAGCTTACCAGAAGCTGTTGCTCCATCAGAGAGCGATGATTTTCTGTCAAGTCTGGACTGAATGACGGCAAAGAAGAAGAAATGAAAGATTCTGAATAAAGAATAAGTTTGACGAGTTCATCAAAATTGGTCGACGGAGGAGCAGAAGATGATGACTCCGGAGGAACTTGCGTCTTGGAAGGAGTCGAAATTAAGGCAAGCTACATCTGCACTAGTGCAGTTGGGGAATCAGTGATAGTAATATGAGGAAAGGGTGCCGAAGAAGCTGGAGTTTGCTCCGTTGTATCTTTAGAAACTTCAATAGGGGACAGTTTGAAACTTTATCAGAAGATGAGTGCTTTTCTTCCTCCTCCACATCAGTAATTTTTGCAACTTTCACCGGAGGAGCGTCTTTAGAAGGCTCTATTAGTCTTCTCTTAAGAGATCTTTTAGATTTAGCGAAAGCCTTTAAAATCGATGTTACATCCTAAGATGATGGAGGAGGGGCAGCACCACTTGAAGATACAATAGCCTTGGAGGGAGCTAAAACAAATTCAAGCAGATATGAAATCCGTCAAAGTAATTTAAAGAATCCCAGAGACAAAGAAAGAAATT
The DNA here is from genome assembly GCA_030737815.1 of Allium fistulosum. NCBI lineage: Eukaryota > Viridiplantae > Streptophyta > Magnoliopsida > Asparagales > Amaryllidaceae > Allium > Allium fistulosum. The sequence goes on from CM060905.1 coordinate 162,721,984, forward strand.
TCTAAACTAATAATATACCAGAAGTATCAGCACATATAGGCGACATTGAAGTGAAGTGCTCAGCATCGCCTAAAGAAAAGAAGCGCTTGCCATGAGAAGTGTGCATGATTACGAGAGGAGTTCCTAGAATCCTTTGGCTAGGAAGCAGCAAAGAATGTTTTCTTAAATTTGAAGGGGTTAAGAGCCTCAGCCTGCTCGCAAGTTGCTTTGAAGCCGCGGTTAAAGTGTCAATGGTTTTCTTATTAGCATCATTAAGTTTCTTAGAAGGTTCACCTGGAAAAAGTCAGAGATTAGTTAACAGAAAACGTAGAGTAAAGCAAAGACAACAGTAAAGTAGACTTACGGGGGAGGCAAAAGTCCCGTGAACATCAACAAAGCATTTGATGAAGATAAATTGGTTGTCCCAATCCTTAAACTTATTGACGCCGTCTGATATAAGCTTCTTATACGCATTTACTCTGTAAATCTGCTTATTAAGGTTACTTAACCTTGCCAACTTGGTCAAGGTGTTCAGAACTTCAGCATTAACAGAAGGAAGTCCAGATTCCAACTCCAGCCTTTCCAAAGATAGAAGATGGGTATAAACATTTTTAGGTAGCTGTATTGGAGCCACTCCAACATGAGACAAGTAGGAAAGCAAGAACTCCAGAGATGGAAGAAAGCCACTGTGCCATATGTGGATGGCAGTGTATGAAAAATACCCTTCTGGAGGGTTTTCAATGGTATCTGTTGGTTTAGGGAGGATGGCTTTGATCCCAGTTATACCAAAGCCTTTGAGTATGGCATTGACTTCGCTCTGAGATTCGATGGAAGATTGCTTAGTAGTGGCTTCGATTTTTGGAGAGCTCAGGATTCTTTCAAGTGAAAACATTTTAGTTAAAACCCTTGATCAATTATGAATTTAGAAAGCAATCAAGAATTCAAAAGTAAACAAGTTTGTTTGGATAACCTAAGTGTGAAGACATACACAAAGTTTTAAGAATAATGCAAAAAGTTTGAGTCAAAAAACTTGATAGTAAAACCTTTCGACAAAGTCGAAAGGTTATAGTAAAGGCTTTCGACAAAATCGAAAGGTTTATAGATCAAGCTTTCGACAATGTCGGAAGGAATGATGACATAATCTTAACCATCATACTTCAAAATTATTGAAAACTTAGAAAGTGAATAAATAATGGTATAAATTCCTTAAGCTTACGACAAAGTTGAAAGGTAGAGATGAAATATTAACCCATTCACTACCTTTCGACAATGTCGAAAGCTCTATGGAAATCTAGATATACTCCAAGTGTAACACAAGGTCAAATGGAAAGACCTTTTGACATGGTTGAAACCAAAACCTTAAGGTTCTTAAGTTAAAAGTGTTGATATTGTTGATGTTGTCGAAAGGTCTAGTCAATGTTGTTAAAACACGTTCTACCCATCGAAGTCGAAAGGGTTTAGGTTTAACTCGTGTGTACTTTAAACGTTTCGACAAAGATGGGTAGAAGCAGCTCTAAGGTTTAAGAGTTCTAACCTTGTCGAAAGCTGGTAGTCGAAAGGTTTGAAATTCCCCAACCTTGTCGAGAGCTTGTTATCGAAAGGTTAGACCATTTAATTATCTAACCTTTTGACGACAATGGTAAAGTTAATATCACAATACCTTCTGACACCATAGAAAGGTATAAAGAGGGCAAATCTATTATTGTCGCCTCAATCTCTTTCGAAGGGGTATAAAGGTCATTTTGTATTACCAAATTTTACATGAGTGGGTTCCAGGTTATCATATTGGGTTTAACCAAACCCAAACCCGATAATAAATGCAGTTTTCAAATTCTTCTTGGAGAACATGTAAAACAAAAACATTAACAAAACTGGTTTCATTTGGAATCGATCTAATTCGATTTCATAGAAGAATAAAAATTATCAACAAGTCAAAACCCAGGATTGAAAACAAAAGGCCAAATTTATAGACTTTGGATTAAAAGTTAAACCCGATAAGGGGATTTCCTTTATCAAACATCACCAACTTCAAAATCCAAAGCCAAAGATGAATTTTGTTAGTTGTAGAAACCGATTTAGGAAGAAAATTTCTCAGAAAACCAAACTAAAATTGAATTTCGATTTTGGGTTTTGAAAACTGAAAATCTAATTGAAAATCGATAAGAGTAGAGATTAGACTAAAATTTATGAATCGGATTTAAGAGATTACCTTGTTGTTATAAATTGAAATTCAGAAAGTTTTGGAGAATTCTTTTACTTGTGTGCAATAATTTTGATTTCAAGTGAAAGAGGAAGAAAGAGAAGGAGCGTACTATATAAGAAAAGTTGCCCAAATTCTCAATCGTTGGATCAGATTTAAATGGACGTCCCAGATCAACGCGGGAAGACCAAGAGGCGGGAAGATTTATAGCTTTCGACAAAGATGACTTGGAAAGTCAAGAGCATCCCTTCGAATAGGGGGGCAAATGTTACTAAAAAAATCCACCTTTCGACTGAGTCGAAAGGTCTTTCAACAAAGACTAAAGAAAAGGAATTCAGATCAAACCTTTCAAAGGAGTCAAAGGGATGCAGTCATCAGAATTCATTAACAGCAAACCTTTCGAAAGAGTCGAAAGTTCCATCTCCCAACATCCAAGGAGTTCTTACCTTTCGAAGAGGATGAAGAAGTCAAAGCAAGTGTGAGCCACTCCATAATGAACTTTTCGAAAGCATAGCAAGCCTTTCGAACCGGTTGAAACACTTCCAGGAAACATTTCGACAAAGTCGAAAGGTGTTATGAAGAAAGCAACACTCACAAGTCAGCAAAAATGAAAGATAATGTTTCGACAACATTGAAGGGAAGCACAGCTCTCGATAACAATCAAGTGAAGGGCAACCTTCCGACAATGGCAAAGATTTCACAATAATCAAGTGAAGAGCAACCTTCCGACAATGTCGAAGGGTTCACAACAATCAAGTGAAGAGCAACCTTCCGACAATGTCAAAGGGTTCACAAGAATTAAGTGAAGAACAACCTTCCGACAAGGTCGAAAGGTTCGCAGCAGTATAAAGAAGGCAAACCCTTCGACAAAGTCGAAAGGTTCATGAAGGCATAAAGAAAGCAAACCTTTCGACAATCTGGAAAGGTCCACAATAGCATATGGAAGGCAAACCTTTCGACAAAGTCGAAAGGTTCACAACTACATATAAAAGGGAGACCTTCCGACCTAGTCGAGAGCATGGAGTCAAAAAAGGGGCCCCTTGCATCTATAAATAAGACCCAAGAGGTCATGTTTTGGGGATCTGAATTCTCTCATTTTAATCTTGTATTTTCTTAATCAATACATTGTAACCCTAATGGAGTGTTGATTTGGGAATTTAATAAAATAGTGTTTTTCATGGATAAAGAGGGAAGTCTTATGCTCGATTAATTACTTTGTTGTTTGCTTATACTTTTTTTGGCTTAACTCCTAATTACATGTTCAATATCAGCGAAGGGTTCTTGTTGACATGGTCGACAACACTTTTGATACGGTTATCTACTACAACCTTCCGAAGTCTTCAACCTTACAATCTTAACCTTTCGACAAGGTCGACAACTTAATTGGATCAACGTCTACTGGAACCTTCCGAAATCATTGATTTTTTGGTTTAAACCTTTCGACAAGGTTGATAATACATTTGGTCTAAACATCAATTACAACCTTCCAAAGTGATTAACTTTCAGGCTTAAACCTTTCGACTAGGTCAAAAGTGATTATGCTATAACAATATTAGTAACCTTTTGGAGCTATAATCCAAGTGGTCTAATCTTTCAACTAGGTCAAAGACTACTCTTTAAGTATAGATACCTAGACTTACAAGGCTTAATCCAAAAAAGACTGTTCCCATATCTTTCGACAAGGATCAAATCTACTTCATAAAAGTGATCTAACCTTTCGACAAGGTCGAAAGCTTCTACATATCCACCAAGGAGTTTGATACTCTACCTAAACTCAAAGAGGGCTATCATCCTAACCTTTCGACAAGATAAAACCAACCTTAAAAAGACTAACTCAGAGAATTTCAACCTAACCAAAAGGAAAACCTTTGCAAGACTTCATACAAGTTCAACTAAGACGAAAGGTTACCTAACTCAAAGACCAAACCTTTCGACGACGTCGAAAGGCCCAAACCAAGAATCATCAACAAGCAATGCTAAAATTAAAGGTAATTCTACAGAGCATCACGCCCTTCATTCCAAACAAGTCTATCCATTCTTCTTGGAATAACTTTAGGATGTTGACAAGAAATCTTGTTAACAATTTGCAAACGGAATTCTATTCGGTTGCAAATTGAATTTTACTAACTTATATAAAAAAGACGTACTGTTGGGCGTGTTCTCGCCCAGAAGACCTCGAGACCAAGGAGCTTAACTCATCCGGCATTCTCGTTCTCCAGAGCCCATTCGGCAGGAACTCGTCCGGCATCCATGTCTCACAGAGCCCATTCGGCAGTCTCATGCAACTCCGAACCAACCTACTGCCACCGAACCAACCTACTTCCATCTCCACACCGAACCAACCTACTTCCATCTCCACACCGAACCAACCTACTGCCACCGAACCAACCTACTTCCATCTCCACACCGAACCAACCTACTTCCATCTCCACACCGAACCAACCTACTGCCACCGAACCAACCTACTTCCATCTCCACACCGAACCAACCTACTTCCATCTCCACACCGGACCAACCTCACCATCCCACCACCGGTCCAAGCAACTACCGGTCCACTCTACACTCCAACCACCTCCGAACCAAGCGATGCCGAACCAAGATGTACCAGGCCAGATCACATCAGCCCAGGCCCATCAGCGACTATACACATCCTGGACCCCTACCCCTAGCCTCACTCTATAAATAAAGGGGCAGGGGTACAGCAATGGGGACAAGTTTGAGAGCTCAAGCACGGAAGGAACTTTCAAACAACTTTCTTTTACTTGTACCAAAGCTTTGTACTTGTAATCACAACAAAAGAAGAGAAATAACATATAAAGTGGACGTAGGCACATTCTGGCTGAACCACTATAAATCTGCGTGTCTTTTTATAGTTTAGCCCATGTTTTTCGTATATTTGCATAAATCTCCAAAATCACTAAGAACAACCTAAGATCTACTAAATCATATAACTTTGAGGTGTTTGTCCATTTTTTGTGCAAACATTTTTGGTGCTTTCATTGAGAGCTAGAAGCTCGAAGCTTCAGCTTCATCCACTTAACAGTTTTCCTAACAGCATCGTTCGCCACTTGGAAAACATGCCTCCCAAACAGAAAAAAGATGTTCACAAAGGAAAAAACATCGAATCCAGCAGTCTTCCGGATCCAGCTGTCACGAATCAAGTAAATCGTCCTCCTCCAGCAACTGTAACAAATGAAGGACAGGCTGACCCAACCACTCCTGCCATAGAACAGCTTGCAGCAATTACTAGGGCAGATTTGGACAGAGTTGTGGTTGAAGTAACTAACCGCTTCACGTCCCAACGGGAAGCCTTGGTGGACCATCTCATGTCACGCTTAAGGGACGCCGAAGAGTCCAACCGCAACACTGAATCATGGGGCGAGTCCCAGTCTGGAGGATCTCAGAGACAACAAAGATCTTCCTTCTTCGAAGGAGCTGACGGCAGAAGTAGCCATGGTAGGAGCCGAGACCGAGCACAGCCCGAAGTTAGGCCTGAGGAAATGTTTGGTACCGAACCCAACGGGGAAGGTACCGGGCGAAGGTCAACTGTAGCTGAGCCTGTCATGCTGCCTAACCACAGAAACACCAGTGAACGGGGCCGAGCTAGAGTCCAGCCCGAAGTTGGACCCGAGGAAGTGCTTAGATCAGAACCCAACAGGGGGAGATCAAGGCAAGGGCCAACTGTAGCCGACCCAAGCATGCTCCCAGAAGATCAAAGGCAGCCACTGGAAAATATGAGGAATGATAGACGATACCATCCCTACAGGTCATCCGGACGGAATCAATCCCACAGAACAGAACCAAACTCATTTCTATCTGCTCCAAGTTCTGATGAAAGGATGGCACGCTTATTCAGAGAGTGTGTCCAATGGGAGCAAAGAGATCGAGTGATAGGCGCTAGGGTAACCAGCCCTTTCGCCCGCAATATAGAAATTGCTATCACCCCCCGAGAATGGAAGATGCCAATAATGGAACCGTACAAAGGAACCTCCAATCCCGTTGTACACTTACAGAGGTACACGCAGCATATGCTCATGAGTGGAGCGACAGAGGGAGTACTGTGCAAATGCTTTCCGCTCTTCTTAGCAGATCTTGCTACCTCCTGGTTCTGTCATCTACCCCAAGGATCCATCAGCTCGTGGGAAATGTTGAAAGAAAAATTTATCAGTCAGTTCCGCATTCATATGGAGCAACCTAAGGACGCTTATTCCTTATCCAGCGTCAAACAGAAACCTGGAGAAAAGCTGCAGCAATACCTAACCAGATTCAATGCCGCAGGAACCGCAGTCCAAGGTGCCGATGAGAAGCTTATCCTAATGGCCCTCTGTAGTGGTGTGCATCCAGATACTAAATTTTCTAGAAGGCTGACAAAAGAAAAACCAGCTACTTTACCCGATTTCTTCCGTGAAGCTGGAAAATATATGAGACTTGAAGACGCCGTCACTGAAGGGCAGTCGGGACAACAAAATAGGGCAGTTCACGGCAACACGCCCGCTGTAGCAAAGGACGTTCGAAGATTTGACTCTAGGGATAATGCTGGGGGCAAAAAGGGAGAAAAGCGTCCATATCGGCCAGGACCAAGATTTGACGCTTACACCCCTCTAAATGAAACGATCGAAAATATCTTCCTGGCCACTCAAGACAAAGTTGAATACAAACGCCCCCCGCACAAGAAGAAATCAGATAACGCAGTTAAGTTTGGAAAATTCTGCCGCTTCCATGAATCCCATGGGCATGATACCAATGAATGCCATCATCTCCGGGACTTGATTGAAGAACACATCAGAAGAAGGAGACTAGAACGCTATGTAAATAGTGCATTGAACTAAGTCAATATGATATTACCTACCATCCTCGCACCGCCATCAAGGGGCAGGCCATGGCCGATTTCATCACCAAATTCACTACCAACAACTGAGATTACTCAAATGACCAGCCCGTGGCCCTTGGCTGTATGGGGAATTGACTTAATCAGCGAACTACCAATGGGCCGAGGCGGGGCCAGATATGATATAGTGGCAGTCAACTATTTCACCAAATGGGTGGAGGCGGAACCTTTGAATAAAGTATCTTTAGCAAAAGTTATTAATTTCTTGATCAAAAAATGTTTTGTGCAGGTACGGAGTCCCGTTCAAAATCATATCAGACAATGGACTTTAATTGGACAGCGAGGAATTCACCAACTGGTGTCAAGAGCATGGAATTCACAAAAGCTTCTCATCCGTAGCGTGTCCCCAGGCAAACAGACAAGTCGAAGCCGTCAACAAAATTCTGAAAACTCTGGTCAAAAAGAAGCTCGAAAAGTCAAAGGGCGCTTGGGTGGATGAACTCCCTATGGCACTATGGGCCTATCGCACACCTTTCAGAACATCAACAGGGCATACTCCTTTCTCTTTGGCATACGGATCGGAGGCTATACTCCCAGTTGCAACCATCATGCCTTCCCACCGTAGGATCCACTATAACCCAGAAGAGAACGAAGAACCCCCTCACATGTCTTTGGATCTAATTGAGGAGAGAAGAAATGATTCCGTCCTCGAAGCAGTAGCCCACAAGCAAAAAGTGGCAGCACAATACAACTCCGAAGTCAAGCATCACACCTTACAAGAAGGGGATCTTGTCCTCAAGCGAATCTTCCCTCACCCCGGAGCACTAGATCCAATCCGGGATGGACCATGTAAAGATCTCCACAACGGAGCTTATATTTTGTCAACAGTGGACGGAGAGGTGTTCCAGAGGGCATGGAACATCCAACACCTCCGTCGATACTTTTCTTAACTTGTACTGCCCATATGAAGCGAATTAACGAAGAGAATCAGTGGACGTAGGCATTTTCGTGCCGAACCACTTTAAAAAAAACCTTGTCTCTTTTTTAGCTTGTTCCTTCATATCTTGGCTGCTTGTTAACTTTATCCTTTTCTGTTGAACGAAATCCTATGCAAGGCACTCCACAGTGCAACTTCACCTGGACAAGACCTGACAGGTACTATGCGAATCTATGCCCTCGCCAATGCGACACTTTCGCTCCGGCATCCCTCTGCTGCGACTTAACTCATTGCTCGCGACGGCCCTTAAAGCCAACTGTAATGAGCCGATTATAAGCCACCGAGAAGGCCGACTATAGCCGAGGCAGCTCATTACGGCGTTCGGCTCGCCGGCAACTGTGAACCGATTATAAGCCCCAATATAAGGTGTGGCCAGCCAGGGGCAGTTCACAGTTGACGATCGGCACCCACGCTAGCCGGCCACAGTAAATCGAATAATACCCACGATTACGGGCCATAATGGCTCGGGTAGTTACTGTGCGCGATCTCGGCTCCGATGTGTCTTAAGTGCGGCTGTGGTAAAAAAGAATTAACTCCCCACGGAGGCGTAAGATGGGTGACAAATGTCTCCAAGACCCACAGCTAGGGAAAGTGACTACAAAACCCGTTTGCCACGAACTTAAGCACATCGAAGGCCTTCCGTGATTGGAAGTTTTACTATTTCACATATTTCGATTTTACTTAAAAAGCTTTCCTCCAATCCTCTATAACAATCCATAAAGTACAGGATACAGAGTAGGAGATACTCGCCAATGGATGCAGAGATTCACAATCGGATGGCAGGGCATTCAACTGCTTTCCATGCTCGGTCATACAAGATATTCGAAACTGCCATCTACAAACAGAACATGAAAGGCGGTATTTTCTTCCTTTATGTGCAGATGCATGACTATAATTTGTTCACACCACACACTAACATTGCAAGTCATGGAATTATGTCTTAAACCAGAACCCGACATCAAACACAATTTAATAACAAGAATATACATAGCTATATTTCTCATACGACATGCCAAAATAACAACAAACATTCAAAAGACGACAAAATCAGCTTAAGTTAAAGAATTACACGTCAAAAATAAGACTATTTATTACAAGTGTCAAAATATTACAACCTAAAGGCTACTTTACTATTTTTCGACTAACATATACAACACTGTCAAATCCACAAAAAGAGTTTTTCCAGGTATAATCAAGGGGCCGGCTGCAGTGGAGCTTTATCCTTGTCCTGTTGACCCCCTGTCCAGTCAAAAAAAGGATTCATTAGCAATAAGCAACCAAGTTGATGGAGAAACTAAAAAGGGAGACTTACCAGCGCCTGCTTCCTGACTATCCTGATCGTCATCCTCTACCTGCACGCCTACCTCCTCAGCGGCAAGCAACCACATACCTTCCTTCACCGCCACCTTCTCCTCCTTGGCAAACTGAGCAATGACCGCATCCATGCTGAAGACCATGCCACCATCTTTATCCGCATCGGCCTTAGCCTCCTCCAAAGCCCGAAGATAGATCTTAGCCATGACCCTAGGATAATCATCCATCCAAGAAAGGTTGCCCTGCTTCCAAGTTCGGAAGTACATGTCCTGAAGCATTTCATCCATCATCCCCTCATTCTCCTCAAACTCCCTTATCCGGGCCTCGGAAGCCGACAACCTTCCCACAACAGCTTCTCTCTCCAAACGGTATCTCGAGCAGTCAGCCTGAAGGGATTTCCGCATCGCCTCCATCTCCTCCTTCAGCCTAACCTGAGCGAGCTCTGCGGCTTCAAGCTTCCCCGACAGCTCCTCTACCCGCTCAAGATCCGCCCTCCGAACCTCATCCACTGTCGAGATGGCCATATTTATCTGTTCCTTGCAGGCGGCCTCCATCTTCCGCAGTTCCGCCTTACTAGCCTCCTCCATAGCCTTCATCAATCGCCCGGAGGCAGCCTCATGCTGAGAAATCTGAATGGCCTGGTCAGCGAGCTGTTTGGCCTGGTCCGAAACCATCAATCTTAGTCGGATGTTGGCACTCCCAATCTCCTCTCCAGCCTTAACCAGCCGGGCATGATGCCCCATCAGCTTTCTAGTCTCCTCCGCCACCCGATCAATACTAGCCTTGGCCTCGTCTCCCATGGTAACTATCCGAGTGGTAAGTAGATCAAGATCTAAGGACTTAGCCTCATCAAGCACCCGTACCATGGGATTGCGGGGAAGAAGGTGCTCACCAGTAACCTCGTCAAAGGTAATGTCGTGGGAACTTGGATCCAAATCAGGATGACCCGCAAATGGGTTACGAGCCAAGTCAGGACGGTCGATATGAGTAACAGAAGGGTTTCCGGACGGGTGCGGAGAAGGTGCGAACTCGCTGTCCTCCTCCGTGATATCATGAAGAGGCTGAGCCGGGAGCTGAGGACCGGGCAAAGGTTCGGATAAAGGACGACTCCTCTTTCTCTGCTGAATACCCTCTTCGATAACCCCGAGAAGAGGACGGTAGCCGACTACATCCCCGGAGCGGTGGGTCGAAGGCTTCGGCTTGACGGAAGTTTTGGAAAGCTTGTACTGTTCAAGCCTGTGCCGAAGATCTGAGGCCTTGGCCGTTTTACCTGCTCCTGATATGAAGAAAAAGTGTCACAAGCATATATTGATCTATAATTCGAGAAAACACGGCAAATTAAAAGGTAATAAGAAAGGAAACACATCTGTGGTTGTACAAACCCTGGGGAGGAGTAGGATACTGCAATAAGTCCTGGATTTCATTCCAGGACGGGAGCGGGTCATAAAATATTCCTAATTCCCTATCATAAATGGAGCCCGCAGGAATCAAAAGTTCACCTTGAGTCGTCGGAGCCACCTTGGCTGGGATGGTCTGAGAAGACTCACTTGCACCGGTCCCGGCCTTGTCCGCTTTCCCAGTTTTCTCTACCAAAGCCGGATCTTCGTCCAGCCCCTCGAAAGCCTGGTGGAACGCATCGTTCGTCCTCTCCTGAATCTCGCCCGCTTGCCCAGGGAGCAAAGCCCCGATGCCATCGCCACCTTTATCACCTTCCCGATCATCTCCACCCTCACCTCTTTCCTCCTCTATGTCTTCCTCCTCCTGGGTAAGTGGACAATTACTGGGGGAGGGACCGTCCGACTTCTTGAGTTTCTTACCTCCGACGGTTGGAGGTTTTGCGAAAGGTTTCCTCTTGCTACTCTCTACCGTAACACCTCCCTTAGTCTGAGCAGCCACCCTCTCCTCCGCCGTTTCCCTCAGCTTGACTACTGACTGCTGTGGAAGGATTAAGTTATACTCCAGGAGGGTCGCATTTCTGATCAGGAAGGCAGATGATCTATACTTCCCGAGAATAGCTTCTATCTCAGCCGCCGTCTGAACCAGGCGGTCAGTCTCCACAATCGCAAAGCCACCTGTCGCTAGCAAAAAATGAGAAAGTATGAGAAGAAGCATCGCAACCGGAATGGAAATTATAAGTAAAAGCATCAACTTACATCCAGAAGTAAAGCGCCGAATTGAAACGGAGTCGTCCCTGACAAAGAACCACTCCTTCTTGAACATGCTGAATTTAGAATACAAATCCAAGACCGGCTTGAAGGTCACAGCTGACTCCAAGCTAATGTATGGGGACCCCTTCTTATAGCCCCTCAGATTATATAGATACCGGATCTCCCGGTTGGAAGTAGCACGACCATACTTCCTCTGGAAAATGACGAAGAGGCTCACCAATATAGCATAGGAGTTGGGTTGAAGCTGGAATGGGGCCACCTTAATATATGTGAGGAAGCTGGCTATCCAAGCATTAAGAGGAGGAATGGCACCACACATGCAGTGGTATCTGCTGTAGGCGAAGTACCCTTCAGGAGGATCATACGGCATAACGTCTCTCCCAAGCAATAGCAAGTGCGCCCTATCGATTCCAAAGGATCGGGAAATGACGTCAAGCTGCTCCTCCTTGAGGGAGCTAGGAAAGCAATCGGGCGGGGAGTTCAGAAGTTCCTGAGGGCCGTACCCGTCCACTAGCGATCTCGGGATTGGTCCGTGACGTTCTTGATTCGGCTGAGCTGGGGGCACGGCAGAGGAACCTCCTTCGCCCCCAGATTTCTTCTTGTCTGACCGAGTTTCCGCTTTACGAGACATTATCTGCAAACACAGAAAGTACATCATTAAAACGCATGAATTATGTAACCTAGAACTTCACTGATAATTCAAGTATAAAAGATCGTTCGGTAAAGCAATGCGGGAGTTCGTTCGGCACTACACTCCCCGAGTTCATCCGGTAATAAGTGCCATTCGGTACTTAAACCCCCCCGGTTTCGTCCGATAGTTCAAGTGCTTTAGCACATTCGGTATTCGAACTCCCTATCCCGTTCGGTGGCCTAGCCACAAGGTTCATTCGGCAATTTTCAGAAAGCTCGTTCGGCAATACAAGCACAAGTACATTCGGCTCCTCACCTGATTCGGTAGGGACTTTGATTCGGCAAAGGCTAGGAAATGGTTCGGCTGATAAAAAATGACGAGGGTGTATGGCCCCTATTTATAAACGAATGTTGGACACCGGACCAATTGGATCGGCACCTAGGGGCCGAACGAAGCTATCCATAATACCCAACTTAAAACAAAGCACGCCATATACAGATATATGCCCTACTTTGGGGGGCAAATGTTGGGCGTGTTCTCGCCCAGAAGACCTCGAGACCAAGGAGCTTAACTCATCCGGCATTCTCGTTCTCCAGAGCCCATTCGGCAGGTACTCGTCCGGCATCCATGTCTCACAGAGCCCATTCGGCAGTCTCATGCAACTCCGAACCAACCTACTACCACCGAACCAACCTACTTCCATCTCCACACCGAACCAACCTACTTCCATCTCCACACCGAACCAACCTACTGCCACCGAACCAACCTACTTCCATCTCCACACCGAACCAACCTACTTCCATCTCCACACCGAACCAACCTACTGCCACCGAACCAACCTACTTCCATCTCCACACCGAACCAACCTACTTCCATCTCCACACCGGACCAACCTCACCATCCCACCACCGGTCCAAGCAACTACCGGTCCACTCTACACTCCAACCACCTCCGAACCAAGCGATGCCGAACCAAGACGTACCAGGCCAGATCACATCAGCCCAGGCCCATCAGCGACTATAAACATCCTGGACCCCTACCCCTAGCCTCACTCTATAAATAGAGGGGCAGGGGTACAGCAATGGGGACAAGTTTGAGAGCTCAAGCACGGAAGGAACTTTCAAACAACTTTCTTTTACTTATACCAAAGCTTTGTACTTGTAATCACAACAAAAGAAGAGAAATAACATATAAAGTGGACGTAGGCACATTCTAGCTGAACCACTATAAATCTGTGTGTCTTTTTACAGTTTAGCCCCTGTTTTTCGTATATTTGCATAAATCTCCAAAATCACTAAGAACAACCTAAGATCTACTAAATCATATAACTTTGAGGTGTTTGTCCATTTTTTGTGCAAACACGTACGTTGTTTATATGGCCGTAGTTGTTGGAAAATAACTCGGATCGCTTAATAATTCCATAATTGGAATAATCTTTTATATAGAGCGAGGTTGGCTCTAGATGATTCATTTTGAATTTCCTGATTCTTTGTTGCACTTGATTCTTCAATTTTGAGGCATTTAGAATTTCTATTCTATGAAATTGGGGAATTTTTTTAGTAAAAATATATATTTTATATAGATATTAAATTATGGAATTTTTAAAGAATAGTTTTAGAAATCATTTTTTTATAAGATATATAGTTTGAAATCGCTTTTAAAGTATATAAATTATACTTATGATCATATTTACAAACTTAAATTATTATTATTATTAGAAAATACTTTTAGAGATTAAAATATTAGAAAAACAAAGATTTAATATATATCTCAGGAATTTGTTTAAAAAGAAATGTTTTTCTTTATATTAGCAAATTATGAATTTTTCTTATATATTTATAAATAGTAAAAAGGGATTTATAATGAATTCAAAGGTTTTGATAAAATTATTAATAATACATAAATATATATTTTAAAAGAGATTTCTTATTATTTCAAAATTTTAAATCAAAGTAAATTTTATAAAATCCTTCTTTAAATTAAAATTGGATCAAAAAATTTAATTGGATTTTGAATTGGAAAATTGACTGATTTCCATTTCTATTGGATTCGTGCTTTTCTATAAAACAAAGAATTTTAATAAACCATTGAATTGTTGTATTGGTATGAGATTTTTCATACAATTCGTTAGTTTATTACTATATTTGTTAAATAGAGTTTGAGTGAAAATTACTAGCTTTTAGTAAATACTTGAATTAACTATCTGGTATGGGACAGTTAATTAAATTCTTGTAATTACTAGAGTGACAGTAATTAATACTTAGAGTTATATTATCTTAGATTGTTCGTATTTCAGACCGATAGATCCCCGAGAGAAGATAACTCATTTTTCATCGATCTAAGATCAATACATTTTTAGATTTGGGTAGGCATATCTCTTTTGGAAGATCGATTATGATGTAAATACGGCTGTCTCTTTCGAAAGGCAGATTTTTACATGCATCATAGTCTATAGATACTACAACCTATCAGTTTATTTTGTTTTATACAGTTAGACTATGTTTACCTCTTTCGGAAGGTAAATTTGCATATGACAGATTAAGTACACGGCAGCTCTTTTCTTTGTGCGGTGTCACCAATCTGCAATCTCTTTCGGAAGGCTTCCTTTCTACATAGCGGGTCTCTTTCGGTAGATTTTGTGTCACTATATTAAACTAATAGATGACTACCATTATTATTTCATTATTGATGATTATTTCTTTAGAGATTTTTAGTATGGATATTCTTTATCCTTTATGGCTCTGAGGAATTTTGAATTGGTTATCACCATATTTTGAGATGATGGTCTATTAAGACTTGATATGTATTTATGAAATGGTGATTTGTTAGATATGCCTTGTTTGAGTATTTGTTTTGAGCATATTTTATTTATGACTTATTTGGTTATTGTTAAGTCATAACTGTGATATCTGTATCTATTGGTTTGATATGCCTTTTATGGATTTTTGGGTTTTAGGCATGTTTTGAGATGACTTATTTTAAAGTTAAGTAATTTATGAATTTATAAAGTAGTGAACTTAATTAATATGTCTTATTATGATTGTCTGTTCGGCATATTGTAGATGGCTTATTATTTTAAGTCATAAATTTATGATATTAGCATCTCACCTTTTATTCAGATATAGTCTGACCCGTCTATTATTTTAATACTTGGGTCAGATTGAGACTTTACAGGTACAAGGACCCATTAACCTTTGGATTTTGGGCTAGCATTGAAATAAACTATTTTGATAGTTTTAGTTTACTTCATACTTGTATATATTGACCGTTAGAAGTTTATGTCATCTATATTAAATAATAGTCATTTTGTACCTGATACAAGATTTTGGATATAATGTATATATCTATGTGGGTCTAGTACTGATATTTTGTAGAATCACATTCTATTATGTACATGACGACGATGATGTATATTATTCCGTTGTGATTTGTGACATTGATTCTGATTTATCTATATTATATACTATTCTGAATATTTTTAATCGGTGTGTTTATTACTTTGTATTAATACTGTACATGTCTAAATTTCAGTTCAGATCCTCAAAAAGGTAAATAAGACGTTCCAGTGTTAGTACAAATATATATTCACATTCGATCGCCCTTAACCAGCCGTATTCTTCGGATTAGCAAACGACATTACTTGTAATGTTCATTGCTAAACTGGGCATAGCCGTGGGGTCGTTATAGTAAGTCTTTTTCATCATGCTTGGATTTTCCTTTAATTGCTACAAGTCTTCTGAACGATCATTTATTCCTTGCAGTTCTTCCAAAGATTAACAAGGATCCAGCACCCGGCACTATTCTTAGCTCCTTGAAAGTGGTCGATGCTCAGGAGCACACAATTAGGTTCTTACTCACAGATGAAAATCTTCGTCGATGTGGGCTTTTACACTCTAGGAGGTCCGTTGGATTCGTCAGCGCTCCTTCCCTCTTTAGAGTTCAGACCTGTTTTGTTTCCTCTTCCCATGACTTTGGTGAAGAGGATGATGATGACGAGCAAGAAGAAAGTGACCCATCCGATGGGTCAGAGAAGACCCCTAAGGAGATCCAAATTCAAATCGGGGTCGACAGTCCGCTCAAAATGCCACCGATCCCAGAAGAGAAAGAAGAAGAGTTTATTCAATGGAAGGGTAAGGCTCCGTTGGCTGAAGGGAAGAAGGAAGGAGAGATCAGTGAGGAGCATCCTTTAAATGAGGAAGAAATAGATTGGGACATTGATGAGGGCGACGTCAACATAGGCGACAAGGCCTTGGGGTTGATCTATGGGCATGCTCCCTCACTTCCTTTGAAAAAGCCCATTAAAGGGGCTTCTCCCAAGAATGAACCCGTATTCAGCTCTTAGCCGGAAGGTTTTGATATTGACTTGGGAGATACGAGCGAAATTTTTGTGAATATAGGTGACTTGATGGATGGCTTCACTTTGGAGGGGTTGCCTTCCGAGCTTACTTGGATCATCCTTGCAGGAATTAATGTCATGACATTAGTCGGTGATCGACCAAGTTTGTGTATTCTGCCGGGGTCGTTAAACTACTGCACACACTTCATTAGGATTACATACTTTATATTATCATTATTTTCTAGGATGTTTTAGTTCATTAAATGCCTCTTTCCTAAAGCTATTTTATCGCTTGCTGGAGGGATCATGTCTCGTAGTTTTTACACCAATCTCGACCAAGTTTTGGAGTCTCAGCATTCATAGAGACACTCTTCCAGGTACCATGCTTCCCAAGAGACTAACGAGGGGTGTAACGACCCACAGCCATATATTTGAATATTTAAAAATAAATATAATTTATCACTTTGATAAATTATATTTATTTTTAAATATTCAAATATAAGGCTTTATAACATAAGTCATGAGGACCTAAACCCTAATAAATAATGATAATACTTGTTTAAAAGGTTTAGAAACAAAAGAAGGATATTCAGATTTTTCGTCAAAAACGACGAGAAATAAGTTTGAGTAAATTTGAGATTTTCTAAATAATCGTGCACGACTTTGGATAGGTACACTTATTTATCTAAATATATGAGAATATTAAATAAAATATTTTATTTTATTTTTGGGAATAAAAAGTAATTATGACATTATCATAATAATTAGTAATTAATTTATTGGATTAAATCAAGATTTAATAACTTAAGAATTCATTTTATATATTATAAAGTGATAGGAAATAGATTATAATGATTCATAAGAAGTTATGATCATGCTTTGAAAAGACAACACTAGTTGTAACGTTATTGCGATTTTGACAGCGTAAATCCGTAGCACTTTTTATATATTCAATATAAAGGATTTTATAATTATTCCAGGGAGTTTAAGTGATATAAGATTATTGAAATATGATTTGTAAACTTTTTTACACTTGTATAAAGATGAGTATATGATAAAATATGTGACGAATAAAGAGAATAAAAATACGTTGTAAAACGTTGCATAAAACGTCGAGTAGAAGTCGTCAAACGTCACCAGAATGTCGTATAACCGGCATATGAGTTAACAGAACCTCAAATGGGTCCCACCCACAAAAGTAACGTGTAGAAGAGTGTGTGGAAGGGTGTGGGCCGTGTGTAGGCGTGTGGGGGTATGGTGTAGCTTGATTTGACATAAATCAAGAGGTACGGTGCATTGATGGAGGGTATGGAGCATTTAATGGAGGGTATGGCGGTGTAAGGTGTGTAAAAGCTTCCTGATGGGACATCCATGATTTGAGGGTATGGTGGGGGTGTAGGAGAGGACGGCATGGTGTGGTTGACGTGACATAAAGCATCGATGTGACATAAAGTGCCGATGTGACATAAAGCTAAGATATTTCCTAAGGTTTGCCTATAAATACTCCCCCTTTCTTTCTTATTTTCACTTTGTTTCTTCTTCATTTTCTCTCTTATCTCTCTCAAGCTCTCAAGCATCATTAATGGCTTCCATGCCATGAATCAAACAAAAAACAGTTCAAAAACTAGTTAAAACTTATATCCGGCCATGGATCTAAGCTTCTTGAAGCGTTCCGGAGCCAACTAGCTTGGTTTTGTCATCGTCGGAGTTCACCAACTCCACACACATGACATGGTCTAAAGTTTCAAAGTCAAGATGGAGTTTGGGAAGCTCTAGTGAAGGAAAATTTAGAGTTGGTTATGCCGGAGTGAAGGCATGAAGCACCAGTGGAGTTCGAAAGCAAATGGAAGTGCAAAAGCTTGGAGTTTTGCTTGGTACATGCCTAGGCCGAACCATGTAGTGTTTGGTAGTAGATTGGAAGCTTGACAAGGAGCGAAAGCGATGGCGAATTCATCCAGAGAAAGCTTGGGAAGGAGGGAGCTTGATTGTAAGAACACTTCGCCGCTTATAGTTTAGCTTTATGATTATAAAGTGATATTAATGTTTACTTAATATGGATGCAAGTTAGTAAGCTACACTTCGCCTTGATTTACTGTGATTAAAAGTCATATATGATTAGATGATAAGCTAATTGGATAATACATGTTTGGTTAGTAAAACGTGTTTAATTAACAAGTTATAAAAAGTTAGTAAACAAACTTAGAAAAGATTAGTAAACTTGCATCTGTTAATTTACTAATATTGGATGATAATAATGGATGTTATATGGATGTTTGGATGACTTGTTTGGATATGATATTACATTTATATTTGTATAATCATGTTATATCATGATTTTAAAACGGAATTCCAAGTCACATTACACTGACATTAATATGTGTACAAACCGGAATGGTTAAGCCTCATTTAAGCTAATAAAAGGTTAAATATAATATATAGTAATATAACATTATAAAGATAAAATATTAGGGAATAATATTTTATAAGTTAATAAAAGGTTAAATATAATATTATAGTATAATATTATAAAGATAAAACATTAGGGAATAATATTTTATAAATTAATAAAAGGTTAAATATAATATTATAGTAATATAATATTGTAAAGATAAAATATTAGGGAATAATATTTTATAAATTATGGAAAAAGAATTAAATATAATATTATAATAATATAATATTATAAAAGATAAAATATTAGGAAATAATATTTTATAAGTTAGAAAAGTAAAATAAATGGTTATATTATTTTATAATCATTTATAAGTGTTTAGGAAGTGTTTCGGATGAGTTCCATAACAATTCCCCAAATAGTCAAAATTGAGCACTTTCCTTAACGGCAGTTCGCAAGTATGCGACCTGTAATTTCGAACGGAAGTGTAGAATGCATTTCAAGACGGAATGACTTGAAATAGGAAACGTTTTTTCCATAAAGTTAATAGCTTTCAAATGAATCCAAAGAGCTAAGTTTTCGATTTGAAAATCTCAAGTTATGAGTAAAACAGTTTTCAAAAAGGTTGTTGTAAGAGTGGTTAAATCTAGATTTTTATAAATAGAGTTTTATAATTTTGAAAATTATGAAATAAATTTATAAATTAATTATTAATATAATAATGAGGTTTTGGAAGATAAAAATTAGTTTATACTTGATCAAAAGTATAATTATGGAAAATGACCTAGTTAATTACTATTCACTAGCGATTAAGGAATTGGATTTTGAAATTAAGGAACCGGAAGGAGTTTTTGACCCAAATATTTTATGAATGATTTCATAATAATTAATTATGATTTTTAAGATTTATTTGGGAATTTTCTACAGACTTAGAAAAATGGTCAAATTCTATAGTCAAATGAATTGTTTAAATAATAAACAATATTTGAAAATAAGCTCGGAAGTGGCATTAGACTTTGAGGTATGGAAGTGACTATTATTTAAAGGATAAAGAATGTGATCGAACCAAGGTCTGAGAGGAAATAGTTCCCCAACTTGGAAGGCCTCATTGTTTGTTGATAAATAACTGAGTTTGAAATCGAAGACTTAAGTTAGGAATGAGGTATTATCTCTAAATGAGAATTAAAGTAAATAACAGAAAGGCGTATGCAGTAATCATTAAGAGTAGACTGAGAAAGCAAACAAGGTAGTTAACAGGATGGAAATCCATCTGACCTTGTTTATTTCTTAGACGAGGGGTGGAACAGATCGAAAGGTATATCCTGGTACTTGTCAAAGATCATGTAAAAGTTTTGACAAGATAAAGAAAAGGGAACTGGATAAGCGAAAAGGAATTGGAACTCGATTGTTGTGACGTTAAGTTGGGTAGTTTTCTTGGTGTCGATGTGATGTTGGTTTAGGCCTTCGGGGTTTGCACTTTGGACATTATTCCCTCAATCTTTTACAATCAGGAACTGATTCTGATTGGGAAAAAGGGGTTAAGCAATTAAATTAAATGAGGCTTAACGATTCTGTATACACATATACACATTTTATTTCGATAATTGATATCGAAGGAACCGGAGTCAGATTTAGGGTAAAGTCCCGATCCGAAGACCACTTCGAATCAATGAACGGAGTTCCAGAAATGGACAAATGATTGAAGAATCCAACATGGAAAATCTCTATGACGTTGAAGACCGGAGATCTTCTACAGCAAGCGGGTTTCTTCTTGATAACCTCGAAGTTGCTCCCGAGGTAAATGAATAGCAGTGATTCTTTGTTGTGGGATCTGCGATGATGCAAGGGCTATGGCTACTGCGATTAGGGATGCACTAGGGTGGTTCCTTCGCTTCATCCTTTACTTGGATGACTTGCATGGGAGAATATCTGACAAAGCATTTCCAATGATTATGAACGTTGACTTTTACAAACGTACATCTGTTTGGTGGCGGAGAAGGCAACTTCTCTTAGCTTAACACCCTTCTCTGAGACGTACGAGCTCGAAGGTTGTATTTTTGTGGGAGTCAATTAGTAATTGGTGAATCTGGCAATGTAGAATTCAGAGTGAATGAGCTGGAACGAAAAAGTAATGCGTTATCTCGAGCCTCATCAAATGGGGAGTGATTGAAACAGAGCGTGTGGAAAGATGAGTCATGGTTTAGCACCTATGGGAATGCCCACATTTTCCCTTCTAGATAGAAAACTAATTTCGCTCTATATGTCGGGATTTAAAGTACGTGGTATGAGCGCGCTCGGACGGTCGGAAACGACCGGAGAAAATGGCGTATTCGGTCTATTGGTTGGATAGGCAGTCTTGTTTAGGCATTGGGTGGGGAACTCACACCCAGGTTCATCCCTCTAGAGGTGTACTGTACGGAAGGTAGTCCCTTACCTTGGTTACTAGTATGGAATCCAATAATATATTAAGAGCCTTGTATTATTTTGATTGTATACCAAATGCTGGAATTTAATGAATGTAACAATTTTAGCTAAGATTCATAAGTTTACTTGGAAAGCACTTTCAAAATAATGTCATTAAAAAAAATATCCCTTATTTTTGGCGTAATCATTTTATGGTTATCATAAGCGAAAAACACGTTCAGTGCTTTTATCCTGCGTGGTCTTATGAGATACCCTTTGTTTTCAAAATATGGATTTCTGGTTTGGCGTTCAATTGTGACACTATCACATTTGAGATTGTGTTCTTACGATGGTTTTTTTTCAAGCCTAATCCGGGTGTTTTCAATGCTCGGGTCAGTACCGAGTGATCTAGGATTAGCTATGTAAGCCGAGAAGCGAGAAGGCTGGACTTGGGGAGTTTCTTGGATAGACATCATATGGGATCGTGTTTGCTATGGCGTAGTGCAACATGATAGGAGGTTCGAGCTTTCTAGAGGAGTGCTGGAGATCTGCATCTACGTATGGGCATAGTATTATTACTTATGCATGCTATGTTTGTTGCTGTTGTTTATCTATTTCAGAAATTGTAAGGACACAGTTTATAACTGTCCAGGCTGATCATAGGTTAGACTCTGATTGATATGTTTCTAAATGTTTTCCGCTGTAAAGATATTGTTCAATATTACATTTTCTCCATGCGTTGTGAGATTCTGTTCTATTTCGCTGTTTTATTCTGTTCTGTTCTTGTTTCTTTTATTTCAGCCTTAATGAGTCAGTTTTTCATGACTTGGGAATTCGTGACTGAGGAGTTTCAGTAGGGTTTTTAAAGGTGTGAATAATCGGGTCGTTACAAGGGGAGGAAGAGGAGGAAGGATAGACAGGCGAAAGTGCATCGTCGTGTCGAGAAAGATCATGATCGTGATAGAGGAAGTGGATACGAGAAGAGGAAGGGCTCGATTGAGCGGGAATATCCGACAAAGAGGCCAAAAAGAAACCAAGACCAAGAACCCGCTTCACAGCTTCCTGCTTCCTGCTTCCACTGGGATAAACATTCCTGCTTCCGGTGTCGTGACCTCCTACTTTGACCGCCTCTCCCCCAATTTCTAGGTGAGCGCCTTACTTTCTCCCCACTGGTCCCTACATCTACAAGCCGCATTCTCTAACTTGTTCTTAAGGGAGGTTGTTTTTGATAAGCCCAATTTGAAGTCAGTTCACGCCGAATCTTATTTACCCCTTCTCCATGCGATTTAGAGAAGTTTGGAGCAAGCCAAGGGGTGGGAAAAATTATGCATGTAGCTGTCCACAGTTAATCGAAAGAATTACCAAGAAATTCTCTCGTTCGAGTCCGAGAAGGCTGAGTAGGAGAAGCAGCTCGCAGATCGTGATGCGGAGATTGAGAGGCCGAAGAAAGAGAGGGATGTTGCCCTCAAGAGAGAGAGCAAAAGTGCTTCTTTGTTTAAGGAGCTGAAAGATTCCATCGACGGGCCACACTCATATTTAGAGATGAAATAAAGAAGTTCCACACTGATGAGGTGGCTTTAAAAGAAAAGTTGAGAACAAGCGAGACAATGGTTGAGACGCAGAAGAAAATCACCATCGAACAGGCTCGAGAAATTGCCTATCTTTGTGAACAAATTTCGACTTTGGATGTTGAGAAAAAGCAGCTGGCGGTAGAGAAGGCTAGCGTGGATGCCAGCTTTTCAGAACTTCAAGATACCTTCACAAAGAAGATGAAAGGCTTGGATACTGCTATTATGTGCTTTTATCTCAACTCCGTGCTGCATCAGGGAAGCTACTTAGGCCCGTTGTTCTCTCATACGCTTGCTGTAGCCTGGGAAGAGATTCTGGCCCGATTTCAAGCCATGGGTGGCAGTTACACCGAAGAGGAGTTGGTTTAGGCATACCTAAACGAAGAATTCCACCAAGCTTTAGTGGAAGGCTAGGAAATCTTGAGACTGGAGAAGGAACGAGAAGCTATTGATGCCACGGCTGCCGCTAAGGCTGTAACGGGGCATTTTCCCTCAGGCCTTGGTGAGCCATCTTCGCATCTTCGTGCTGATGAGGGGATCATTTCTACTTATCCTTTAATTGTACAGCTATCAAAGGAGGGCAACTGTGAAGGCTTCGAAGTTGTGGTGCATGAGCAGACCCCCCGTAGCACGTAATTTTCTTATCTCTCCCGTGCTTGAAGACTTCCAATTTATGCCTGATGAAATTATTGAGATAACCGCTATTTATTCTGATATATTAGATCGGCCCTCTCTTCCTACCGAGTTACCTGTTTATCATGGTGCCAGATCTGCTGCCATTCTGACCTCATCAGCTGTCATCCCCGCATCTGGCTCGCAGCTCGGTTCGCACTCCGAGCAAATTGTAATACTGCATGGTTTCGATGACCCCTCTGTATCTCAAGAGGAAGGTTTGACAACTGCTGACAAATAGGAGCAGGCGATTCAAGCTAGCCAACCTGACAAAACAGAGACCGAGCAGCCGATGACCGAACAGCAGATGATAGCGATGAAGAAAGAGAAGGTAAATAGCAAAAAAGGTCATCAAAGAGTTCTCACAGATCCCGCAAGCATAAAGGCGAAGGTGGGTCCGCCAGTGGCCATGTTTCAGAGAGTAAGATCCCCCTGGGTTGGGAGAAGCCTAAAAAGTTGCCGATTAGAGGCGGAAAAGGCGATAGGAGAAGCGGTGACAAGAAGTCATGATTTGCCTTTTACTTTTTTGGTTGCTTTTTGTACAAGTGCAGAGTCCGCACTTAGCACTTCTTCATTTTGTTGTAACAATGGTGTTTACATTTTCCTATTCATGGCTGATATTGTGCGGGCATGGCCCCCGCTGTTTGTTGTTCTACATGAAAACATTATAAGTAATAAAACTGTTGAAATTTTGATTGTAACTTCACTTGTCTACTTATCCATGTTCCATGTAGTGTTGCCTATTTATGCCACTCTTTTTTTATTTATCACTGTTTTATTTAGTCCCATAATTACTTCCAAAATTCTTTTTTTGGAGTAACAGAACTATGGAGTATTTTCTACTTTGGTTGAGTGTTGGTTTGTGTGTGCCCCCTAGTTCACGGGGTTGTTTACTTCGAACACTTGACACGAGACTGGGTGCCCCCAGTCGGTTTATACTACAACTCCTATCTTTGGAAGCTTCTGGCTTGAGATACTTGAGTAGGTCTTTAGCGGCCTCATAGTGAGTAATTTACGCACTCAAGTGATTTACGTACTTAAGTCATTGGTGATGCCGGAGCAACACCGATTACTTGAAATTTTGTTAAGTGATTTCTTCGCGATGTTGACATTCGGGCTATCACGCACACGTATAACTCCTTGGAGTGCTATTTTCTTGGCTCCGTGGGCGGTGTATGAATTTTTGCAATATAAGAGTTCCTCATCTTTGGATGCAATTTTGCTAACCCAAGTATTAGTCCGCGGCTTATGAGATGCGCATAGAGGGGTCGATGCTTGCATGATCACAGTTTTGCGAACCAAGAAGCGATGTGTGACTTACAAGATGCGCGACTTAGGTAATTTTGTTTGCTTGGACATGATTCCAAAATCCAAGAGGCGGTGCGTGGCACATGACATGCGCGACTTTGATTTGAGCCTTTCCGGTGTCGCCGAAGCAACACCGGTTCTTAGAAGGCATGGATCAAGTTCCATCGATCCAACTATTTGAGTTGCTTTGCTTCCATCGACTCAGCGCGTATATGGGCCATACTTGAGCATCGTTCCGCTATCTCAAGCAGTTATTGGATGGTTTTGAGTCGATTTAACCTCGTCGACTCGGTAGGTTGCTTTTGTGAACACAGTTTTATTGGTTTATAAAGAAAAGCGATTTAATTAATTAAATTCGGGCAAGGTCTGTCGATCTACAATGCCTCCGGTATTCTGGGATGGCTTATCCGAGGGAAATAGAGAATACATAAGATAGCCTTAGATAAAGTAATGACGCAGTGATTCAATGTTCCAAGCTCGGGGAATTTGAATTCCATCAACAGTTGTTAGATTGAACATGCCATCCCCTAGCTTCTGGCCAATTACCTAGGACCCTTCCTAGTTTGGTCCAAATGTTCCTTGTACATGGTAGACCCATTTGAGGACAAGGTCTCCTACTTAGAAAGTATGGTTATGGACCTTGGAGTTGAAGAATCGTGCGACCCATTTCTAGTGAGATGCAGTCTTTAGTTCGGCTTCCGCCCCCTTCTCATCGACCAATCGAGCGACTCAAGCAGGAGCTGCTCGTTCTCCCTTTGATTGAAATTTTAACTTCAATAAGAAGGGACTTCTAGCTCGACTGGGATAATTGCTTCTAAACCATATGCCAGGGCAAACGGAGAGTGTCCAGTTGTAGATTTATGCGTTGTCCTGTAAGCCCATAGTGCGAGTGGAATTTCATCAACCCAATTTCCTTTAGCTTTAGGTACCCGCTTTTTGATGGTGGACTTAATGATCTTATTCACTGTCACCACTTCCCCGTTTTCCTATGGATGTGCAACAACAGAAAAGCTTTTCTCGATTCGGAAGCATTTGCAAAAGTCTTTGAACTCAGCTCTTTCGAATTGAGTCCCGTTGTCCATGATTATTTTTTATGGCACTCCAAACCTGCAAATAATGTTTTTAGTAACAAATTTAATAACTTTCCTTATGGTAATATGGTCAACGGTTTCGCTTTGGCCCATTTGGTGAAGTAGTCAAGAGCAACGATAACGTATTTGGCTCCTTCTTTGGCTATTGGCAATACAGCAATCAAATCGATTCTCTATATTGCGAATGACACAAGCTAACCATCTACGTTATCTCTGTTGAAGGAATTCTTTTGATCTTGCCGAATCTTTTGCATTGGTCGCACCATCTAGCATAATCTGCTACATCGTGGTTTACTATTGACCAAAAATACCCATATCGAAGGACTTTCTTTGCAAGGGTTTGCCCTCCGGTTTGATCTCCGCAGTCGCCATCATGAACTTCCTCGAGGATTCTTTGAGCTTCATTGTTGATCACACACCTGAGTAAGGGGGTAGAGAATCCCCTTTGATAGAGTATCCCATCTTGTACCACGAACCGTGGTGCCTTTCGAAGGAGCTTTTTCCATTTATTCCTATCCGTGGGAAGTGTTCCTATGAGCAGCTAGTCCTTGATCGGTGTCATCCATGTTTCTTGTTCTTCGATTGTTTCAAAAATCCAATCGATATCCATCTTGCCTACGCTCGGAGCGGTCAGAGTTTCAACTGGGACTAGTCCCAAAGACTGAGCTTCTTTAGAACTGGCCAGTTTAGCTAGATAGTCTGCCTTCGTGTTATGTTCCTCGGGATATAAGTTATGGTGTATCGTTCGATGTCATTTAGCACTTCCTGTAGTTTAGGTAGATACGGGGCGAGGTTCTTTCCTCGGGATTGATATTCACCTCTCACCTGATAGATGACTAACTGCGAGTCTCTATAGATATGTATAAACTTTATCCCGAATTCCTTCACAACTTTCAGTCTGGCTAACAATGCTTCATATTCCTCTTCATTGTTTGATGCTAGGAATTCCAAGTGTAAGGCATAGCAAACGGATCGTCCTTCGGGAGTTTCGAGCATGACTCCAGCCCCCGAGCAAAAGTTGTTAGATGCACCATCGACGAACAACTTCCAGTGTGTCTCTACTTTTGGAGTAACTTCTTCTTCATTATCTTGTATTGTAAACTCGGCAATGAAGTCTGCTAGCGCCTGCTCGTTGATCGCCCTTCAAGGATGGTAAGTGACTTCATATTGACTTAACTCGATGTTCCATTTGATAAGCTGTCCAGAGGTCTCGGGGTGGTACAACACCTACTTCAAGGTTGATCTGTTAGTACTTTGGTCGGTTATGCCTTGAAATATGGTCGTAACTTTCTGGATGCGATCAAGAGGAAATATGTTAGCTTTTACAATTTCGGATAGTTCTTCTTGGCTCCAGTGAATCATTTACTGATATAATATACAGGTCGCTGAACCTTAGCTTCTTCTCTAATAAGCGCAACACTTAATGCATGAGGCGAGATTGTTAAGTAGATGGACAAGTCTTCTATGTCTACCAGCTCTGATAGGATTATAATAATTTCCATATGTCGCAGCAGCTCTTCGAAGGCAGTCTGACAAGCCTGGTTTAATTCGAAGTTCTTCTTTCCCATCTTTAGCGTGTCAAAGAATGGTATACATTTGTCAGTTGCCTTTGAGATGAACCGGCTTAGTGCTGCAACTTTTCCATTCAAGCTTTGTAACTCTTTCTTGTTCTGTGGGGCCTCGACTTCCCATAAAGCGGTAATTTGTTCGCGATTCGCTTTGATGCCTCTGGCGCTTACAATGAATTCTAAGAACTTTATAGTGGCTACCTTGAAGTGACTTTTAAGTGGATTGAGTTTCATTCTATATTTGTGGAGTATTTCAAACATTTCGGCGAGGTTTTCCAAGTGATTTGCAGCTATACACAATTTAACCAACATATCGTCTACATAGACTTCCATAGTCTTCCTGATCTAATGTTTGAACATGGCATTCACTAGTCGTTGGTAGGTTGCTCCATCATTATTTAAATCGAATGGCATCAC
Organism: Allium fistulosum; assembly: GCA_030737815.1. NCBI lineage: Eukaryota > Viridiplantae > Streptophyta > Magnoliopsida > Asparagales > Amaryllidaceae > Allium > Allium fistulosum. The sequence continues at coordinate 162,749,856 of CM060905.1, forward strand.
TTTGTAGCAGTATAATCCCAGATCAGTGAGGAAAATGGTGTTTTCTTGGTCAGGTTCATGCATCATGATCTGGTTGTATCGCGAGTAGGCATCCATAAAGCAATTCGTGTCCAGCTATCCCATCCATAAGCTAGTCGATTTTGGGTAGAGGAGAGATGTCTTTTGGGCAAGCATTTTTTAGGTCCGAGTAGTCGATACAAGTTCGCCATTTTCCACTAGACTCCTTGACCAAGACCGAGTAGGATACCCGGTCAGGGTAGGCTGCATCGTGGATAAAGCCATTCACAATCAGCTTATCCTCTTCTTCTCTCAGTACTTTGGACCGTTCGGGTCCTTGACTGCGCCTCTTCACTGGTGTATACTTGGGATCAATATTAAGTGTGTGGCATGCAATCTCCGGCGACACCCCGCGGATATCGGAATGTGTCCAAGCGAATACATCTAGGTTGGTACGAAGAAATTTGATTAGTTCTTGTCGCATCTTGTTTCCAAGATGTGATCCAATTTTCAAGACCCGAGTTGGGTCATCCGTATCAACTGGGACAGGCACCGTCAATTCTACCGGTGCTGCCTGATTCTCCCCTAAACTCTTCTTTCTAGGGTCCAAACCCTTGTCGAATCGGCTATGGTCCCCAAGCCATGGGCGGCTCTGTAGTTGCTATTCGTAGGTTCATGAATGTGGAGAGTTCTGCCCACACTCTTCCCTTTTTCTTTTCTTCTAGACTCGTCAGTTCCACGATATAACATTCTCTAGCGGCACTTTGATCTCCTTTGATCACCCCAACTACATTCTCTTTTGGAAATTTCACGGTTAGGCACCACTGAGCTAAAAGCAATCCCGAAATCTGCCAAAGCGGGCCGACCTAAGAAAGCATTGTAAGCGGATACTTCATCTACAATCACAAAGGTCTAGATGAGGATGACTCTTCGGTCGCCTTCCCCGAGTACTACGGATAAATCGATTGTTCTGACAGGTTGCTTAGGTTCAATGGTGAATCCCTGAATCTTTGTTCCGCAAGTGGATATGTCTTTCATGTTGATCTTCATCTAATCGAACATCTATTTTGAACAGGATATTCACAGAGCTGCTACTGTCCACCAATACTCGTCGGACCATGGCTAGTCCGATTCCTACCATCACGACCATGTGGGTGAGAGTCCGAGCTTCTATTCCTTCAGTGTCTTATTTCTGGAATACTATGTCCTTGTTCAAGGTTCTCTGCTGCTTGGCAGGAGTTTCATCTTCGATCGTGAAGCACAAACCTTTCGAAGTGTGTCTTAGTGAGCTTACATATCGCTCCATTTCTCCCCAAATCATCCGTGTGGGATGAGGTCCTCCAGATATTATTTTGATGATGAGTCTTTGGTCGGTCCGTCTGGATCCTTCTTCGTTGGTTCGAGCTTGGTTTCCCCGGTCTTTAGGAACTTGAGGTATTGCAGGCTGGTAAAGATTTTGTGGTTTCCTCACATACTGTTGAAGCTTGTTTTCCCGAATCAACTCTTGATCAGGTTCTTCAGGTGACAGCACTCATTCATGTTGTGACCATGTGTTTCATGGAAGCGGCAGTGCTTTTCCGGAATGCTTTTGCTGTTCGGTTGCTTCCTTTTAAGGCTGCTTCTTGTACTACTCCATCCCTTGTGTCGCAAGGTAGATGTTTTCTAGAGTATCATTGAGCGGGGTGTAGTCTTCGGGCCCCAGGCCTTTAAGTCGCTTGCTACCTCCGTTTCGCTTGTTGGAATTCTTGTTCTTCCTTTTTGGGTTCCCATCCTCCCTAGCGTTTCCTGTAGTGTTCCTGGAGGTATTTGCATCTTGGTTAGCTGCTATACTATTCTGGCCAGTGTTGGTTGGTCATATGTTAGTAGGCTTTCCTTCTAGCTCCTCTGCCTCTTCCAATCTCAGGTACTGGCTTGCCTTTCGGTTAAAGTTCTTACTTGTGGTAGGTTCTTTCATTTTTATCCATTTTTCGAACTTGGTTTCAGGATGGATAGTGCGGACCAGGTCCATGAAAACCATATCTTTATTTGGATTACTTACTTCAGTCATTACGGTATTGACCCAACACATGAAAGATTTCAAAGATTCATTTCGTCCCTGGAATAGGCCAGATAAGGACATCACGTCTTTTTTTTGTGCCATGTGAAGCCTAAACTAATCAAGGAATTTTGTTGCTAATTCATTGAAAGTGGAGATGGATTTTGGTGGGAGCCTGGTGAACCACATGAGAGCAATCCCCTTTAGAAATATTGGAAAACATTTACATCGAACAGCACTTGAATCATACGCTCCGTCCATGTACCAATTGTACTTGTACAAGTGAGGTTCCGGGTCTCTAATTCCATCGTAAGACGGAATAGTCAGCATAGTGTACTTTTTTGGGTACCATTCATTCAGAATGTTATCAGTGAAGGGAGTCCGGCTTGGAGTGGATCCCCATTCATCATCTCTCCTATCTTTACTTTCGTCCATTGGGAGCTTAATCATATCCGCGATACATGCCTCTGATGCCCGGTAGTCCGAAAGATTTTGGTAAGTGGGCTGAAGCCTAGGCTCTCCTGTCTTTGGGAGAGTCCCTTGCTTGAAGTTCCGTTGGCTTGCGGTTGGTCGGGTAGGGGCAATTTGGACCTCTCTACCGGTATTGAGTGCATTAGTGTTTTCTTCCAACTTGTAGTCATCAAGTTGCTCACCATCTTTAGAGGCGGAGAGATCCAATGCTATATCTTCCCGTGGGGTTTTCGCCCCTAAATTCAAGTTCATGGTGGGATGCTTTACAGTTGGTGGAGTGCTTGCATTTCCTTCTAAAGTGATTCCTACAGCTCCACCCACTGCTCATTTTGCTTCTGCCTTCCGATTCTTTTGTTTAGACCAAAAACGGAAGAGTTTTCCTACTCCATGGTAGCCGCAGGTTCTAGCATGGTTCTTGGAGTAGTAAGCGGTTGCAAGGTCAAGAGGGCATTTAATTTGTCCACAAGAGCTTTTTGGTTGTTCTTCATCTTTTGATTGATTTCATCAACCAAACTATTCAATTCGCCTCTAGTGACAACTTGATGCTTGATAGAAGATCTTGACACCTGATCTCCTGTGTTGGCTCTAGAATTTGCTCTGATTAATGAATTATTGGCGTCGTTGTCCTCAACTTGCTGGGGATTGGTTTCTTCTCCAGCTATTACAGCTCCTATGGATCTTTCAGAAGCAGTTCTCTTTCTTCCCAGTGCCATTGATTCTTAGCGGCAAATCTTCTAAACAGAGATTGAGGATCCAATTCTGAACCTGTCTGATCCAAAGTAGATAGCTAGATCTAAACCTGAGTTGAAGCCTTCTCAGTGAAAGCACCAAAATGTTAGCCCAAAAAACAGATCAATACCCTAGTTTTGAGTGTAAAATTACATGCCTAGTTTATTAAGGCAAATAAAATAGAAAAAGGAATAGTAAATCATCGAAAAAGTAAAGAGACAAGAGATTTTTATAGTGGTTCGGCTGTTAACAAAGCCTACATCCACTTTTTAGCTTTTATTGATCATCTGTTGTTACAAAGGGGTTTGGATTACAATCTTCTTTTCTAAGTCAGGTCAAGCCACCATTTTAGAGATAACCGAAAGGATTTTAGTTGCCCTTTAATGGCTGTTGTGAGGGAGAAGAAGGATAAAGGATCAATGGTAGAGTTTTAGCCGAGATCGGTGCAGAGATCCCTTTTCTGTTGCAAATGTGATGGTATTTATAGGTGTTGGAAAGCTCTTGGGCCAAGAATTACTTTGTAAGAAGCCTATAGTCGTCATGCAGAGAGAGCTCAGAAAGTTTGGAGCCAAAATTGGCCAACCTTTTGGATCGTATCGATCCAAATTCTTAGCCAATTTTTGGCTTCGATTTGTGTGGTCAAGCTTCTTACTTCGTAATAATGCTCTCATATAATTTCGTAGCTTGTTGACTTGTTTTGATGATGATTCTCCTATGGGTTAGATTGAACTGTATTTTGAATCAGATGAACCTTTACTTCTTAAACTCGGATGCTTGGAATGTTACCAAACTTGTTGGATGAGCTTGGTTCAGGCATAGAGTCACAATGCAAAAGGATTGGGGCCACTACAAATTACCAATTCGGATCGGTATCAATCCAATTGGATCGGATCGGTGCCGATCCCAAAAGATAACATTTTTTCAGTCAAACTTCTTGGATTCCTTTTTCTTGAATTTTTGGGCCTTCCGATCAAGTTTCGAGTTGTTTTGGTTTAATCTAAATGTTCTAACTCCCATTGAATTTTGCTGGGTTAAAGACTCGGTTAACATCAAATATATCACCTTATGTACTTATTAGATGGTGGTTTTTCTGAGGGAATAACCGTTATGGAAGTAAATATGGTCTCAAAAGTACAATTATATGTTGATCACATATTTCTTGAGTTTCTCATATCAGACTTATGTCTGATGCTTGTATTTTGTTTTCCCTAAATTCCTCGCATACTCTTTCGAGTGGTTTGAGAAAGATAGGTTTTCATTGATGTTCTTTAAATCTCGAGAAGACGAGTTGGATGTTTCACATACCGTAGTATTCTTATTTCCGCTGCATTACTATATTGTACATACAAGCATTTGTGAGGACAGACAGTTATAACTGTCTAGGCTAATGAGAGTACTTAGGTTTTGTAACTTCAAAATTTCTGCATCGGAGTTACCCTTTGTACCGATTTTTTGATATTATATATTACTGTTCCGCTAGTGAGATTCTGATATTGTGTTCTCTTCTTGCTTGTTCTATTTCTTTTTCTTATTATTTCACCCTAACTTTCCGCCTTTTCGGCAATTGGGTGTTCGTAACGTGAATATCATGGATGTATTAGTGTTGACATTCAGGGGTCAAAAAGGCGTGTCGTTACAATATCCCTATGGATCCTATAGTTGGTTATGTTCCACATCAGTAGTTCGTATATGCAACAGCTGGTAGCCTCTTGCGGTGGGTAAACTTCCATTGTGTAACTCTACTGACCTCGCATCTCAACCCATACTAAACCAATCATTTTTAATTAATCTAAATATTGGGCTGGGTCCACTAACTCACAACCGTCGCAAATATATTATTAAGGCCATATAATTTTAGCTATGGAAATTATTACACCTCCTAAGTTTGTTATTTATTCATACTCATTTATTTACTTGCCATTACCTTTTATTTATACATTTACTGCCTTTATTTCTCTCTTCCATAAACATTATTAATGACATTTATTTATCATGCTTATTTAATTTTCTTTTAGCCATGCCATATTCGGTCTTTGTAAGTGAATTCATTAAATTGTTTATTTCTCATTTTGACTTGATTATAGTAACTTACCATTTACTTCTTAATTTATTGCCTTATTCGTATTTAGCATTTTATTATAATTAATATGATAACATATAATCAATTGCACGTTACCATATAGATACATATTTATGTTATAATGGACGTTTATTTATTTATTTCTTAATCTTTTACTTTATTCTTATATATTTTATTGGTAAAGTAGATTTATATTTCTGTTTATAACTTTTAGTTCCTATATTTAGGGATTTCTACATATGCACTTAAGTGTAACTTTTGTAGAGATATTTATTTCCACATTTTAATTCATTGGAATCGTATCTTTTAAAAGAAGGAAATGTTACTATTGAATTTTCCATAAACTACAAAAAAGTGAATTGTTCTGCATTTGAAAGTTTAGGTAATTACCTTTTTATTTTTATTGAAATAGACAGTGCAGACTAATAAAAGACATCCCTACTTTGGACATCTCTTTCATTTTGGGTATGTTCCTTGTTATTTCAAATAACGCACTTTTCATGTTTAATTGCGAGGTTGGACAATTTATGGAAATATAGAAATTTAAATCCAAAATTTAATCAAAGCATCTCTAATTGAGGATTATCAAGTTTAACAATTTGCAGCCCAATTAATAAAAACCTGAAATTAACTACGTAATTCTATAAATATTATATTTCGTAACTTTTAGGGACTGTTCTCTAACTTCCAAATCTAGGGTGTTTATATATCATTTCATCAAGGTTAAACAACTCTGAATAAGTAGGAAAATATTTCAAGTCAGATTTATTTATTTAGGCTTACAATTAAATAGTTTTCTCATAGGCATTATACAATGTAGAATTTCAATGATGCAAATGTAGTATTATGTAAATTACATAATTTCCCACTCGCCTTTTGGCTTTCAAATCTCCGGGTCCAAATCCATTATTCTTACTTGACTCCTTTTTCTTTTCAACCAAAAATATGTATATATACACATTACAATTATAGATCTGATAGGAGATTCGAGTTAGGTGAAATCTAAATTTATAACTTCTAAACTTACCTCTTTCGCAGAATTGATTCATTCTTTCTCTTCTTCTCTTTTATTTTCTATCCTTTTACCGCATATATACAATATTTTTTTATAATTTCTAGAAATAGTGGAGAAGGAGAAATCGCAGAGCTTCATTGCTCAGTTCAGGAAATCTAAGAAGAAAATGAGGGGCTAGGCATGTATTTATAGGCATTGGAATCAATTTAGTTCGATGGATTATTATTTATTAAATCCTAGCCGTTAAGCGGAGGTTCAAATAACTGCCGGCACTGATTGACCGGTCTATAGGAGCGGTTGACCGGCCCTATCTAGCTATCGAGCGGTGGTCCTGGGTTATTTATTTACTGTCTAACATCGACAACTTCTCCGTTTGAACTTCGATCATAAAGCTTTATATGTAAAACTTACTTAAATAATTGCAACGAACACAACGGTTCCAGTTTTATGGGTAAACTTTGACATTTGCTCAAATTTCATTTTTGAGCCTTACGAATTTATTTATTAATTCTTTTAACTAATTATTGTATATTTTATAGGGTGTTACATTATTCCCGCTTAAAAGAATTTATCCCTGAAATTTCTCAAGGATAGAACCATGTAACATAGCATGCAGTCTATCTAAATTATCCAACCAATTAGCGTACAACTAATTTTACAACCAATCATGTACAAGTGCATGGTGTGTCATAACACATATGATATGTATGCTGAATAATACTAAATCGGCGCTTCCTATATGAATGCATTCTTGAAAACAATTTTAAAAATATGGTTTAAACAACCTATATATATTGGCAATTCTATATGTATGTAAGTTTTCAAAAACCAAAAATCTTGTTGCTATACCATAATTTCCAAACTCCTATGAATATGAGTATGGTTCAAACAATTTTGCATCTAATCCTAACCATCTGGTACCTAACATACCATTTCTAACATTAAAATTTTTGAAAATCTAATTTTTTTTTAAATCTATGTTCTTAAGTCGAAAATGGAATTTAGATGCAGAATTTTATATTCCCACCTTCCTTTTGTATACCAATTCCGTTGTACCTTAGAAACTTCTCCTTTGCCCTCGAATCTTTTCTAGCTTTTCCAAGTACAATTCGTATATAGAAGTTTATATTTACTAAAATTTTAAAAACTGAATTAGTTTTTGAAAACAAGTTTTTGTTTACGATTAACAAGGTATGGAAATAGAAATTCCAAAGATAAAACAGCCCGTTCCCTTGTTATTATCTATGTTTTGCATACTTTCACACTTACTGAATAGTAAAATTCATACTCACTAACATATCGACTATTCCTGCGCTAAGCATGTGGAGAAAATTAGAGATATTCTCATTTTCGATTATCTTTTCCTCTTTAATTAAATTTGCAAAAATGTTTTAAACATTATTTTTTTAAATAATAATTTTTCTAAAGCATTTACCTTTACACCTTTAAAATAAATTAAGTCACATCTTAACATAATTAGTACTCAGTAAATGAGTTAATGGACATGATTGATCCTAGCATATTACATAGTTAATATCAAATCTTAAAAAACTGTTCTTTATTTCAAAACAACAAACCACACACACGTACGATTAAGCATTATTTATTTTTAATTGCTAATTTTATTTAATTTCATAATTTATTTTATAAACTTCCAGCCTTCTTTTACATTTATCATTAGTTACGTTTTCTTATGAGATTTCCCTATTTGTACTGTTTTCCAATATATATCCTAAATAAACAAAAACAAAAACAAATGCTGGTAGGAAATAGCGACTACTACTACTATAGCCTACTAATTACTAACTATAGGTTTTGGGATGGCCCAACCCCCATACCATGACCCGAACCATTGTTGGACCCTTTGAATGGGCATAGCATGGAAGCCAGCATCTAAATGGGCGACCTTGGCGCTGCCGCTTGGCTCGGATCTCCCACAGCTTAGTCTTGATCTAATGCTAAGCATCCTGGGTCTCCCTCTATAAACCTCCACCATTCTGTCCTTGCCCTGCGGCCTCCTGTCCTTACCCTAGAGCCTTCTGTCCTTCTTCCTCAATTGGTACCTCTACTATTCCCATCCTCCTTAGGGAGAACCAATCGCATAGGGCGTGGGCCTACTTCTGGACCTGCACCCCTCAGAGATTCACTCCAAACTATATAAAGACATGGGTGAAATGCTGATAGTACGTTCAATGTAGCTTTGAGGAGTCTTAGCTTCAGGATCTACATGGTTGCTCATAATGGCATAGGCTCAGTTCACTGTAACACTACGTATAATGGCATAGGAGGCCTTCAACATCAAGGGGTAAATCTGTTCAAAACTTCTTGTCTTGGGGATGATGTTGTGCTGGATGATGCCATTGACGAGATGGGCTTGGGCCCGTATGTTATCTACTCTCCAAACACATACTCTTCGATGAAAGATCCAATGCATGGGGATATCGAAGATGCTCATAAAGTCCTCATCCATCAGAGTGATCTCCATCCCCTTCACCTCTGATGTGAAATAGTTGACATCTTAATCAAATTCGTATTTTAAGTTGGCATCGAAAAGCCGCATGCACCGTGGGTAGCATTCCTGCTCAAAAGTCTCATGGCTCAGGATTGGTGCCAATCCTAAGGCCATGAATAGCTCTTCCAATCCATATGCGGTGAAGTCCTCGAACTTCTCCGGCCTCCCTTGCAAGAATGAGAAATTTATTGAGGTTTTGTAGCTAGAAATTCTACCATCGTCCCCATGGAGCCAGACAATCGCTTGGGGGTGAGTGTTGAGTGTTGTGAAGATCCATCTGCTAGTTGTGGGGGTGCTATGGACTATTTTGGAGGGGGAGGAGTTCAGGGGTTTTGGGGCTAGATCTGGTGGGGCGCGCTGCTCGGGTTGGTCTTGCACTGGACTAGAGGGGGGATGGGATTGCTCTCGTCTCTTGCGGCTTATGAGGGGGCGGGGGTGGTGTTTAGGAGGAGGAGGAAGAGAGAGGTCGAGATGAAGAGAGGAGGGGAAAGGCAAAAGGAATGAAGGGGGTGAAGGTCTAGAAGCGGCTTTCTACCACGTTCAAGGGTCAGGGCACGTGAAATGATGAAGATCGGTCAACCACTAGATCTCGGACGGTTGACTGCTATTGGTCGACTGTTTTATCCAAGGCTATTGACCGGTTAATGTTTTTTCGGCCCAATTTGAACTTAGACCCTAATCGGGTTGGGTAATATATTTTATTAACTTATTTTCTTTAGTTCTTGATTCCATCTTCTTCAGCTTGCTCTGTAGCCATTCTAGGAAAATTCATATATGCCCGTGGCGGTGCGTTAGCCTATTGCCTTAATCATCGGCCTCTATTTCCCATAATATAACTTATACTATAAATCTCCTTTCCATTCGAGCCAGCCTACTTCATCATGTAAATCCTTCACTGATCATTTTTCTCCATGTATATTTTTCCTACCTTCATCATCGGGTGTTCTTACCCTTCAACATTTTTAACCCATTTAAATATTATCATCCATCCCTTAAAATAGTTTTTTAAAAACTTTGAATTTACAAAGATAGAAAAATCATCGAGCTAAACATACGCTTTATTTCCATTTATTTCAAAAACGAAGGCCTTCTATCTAAAACCCTTTAATTGGAAATTTTTAGACTAGCTAGTTTTAATTTCAACTAGGAATTTTGATATAGCCCTTTTAATTAAAATTTCTAAATTTTCTTGTTCTTCAAGATATATATATATATATATGTATGTATGTATGTATGTATATATATGTATATATGTGTGTGTGTGTGTTGGTATATGTGTATATATATGTATATATATATATAATAGGGATAGTTTGGCTCACATCCCTGTTAAGTTTCAAAATAGAGAAAACATCCTCCCCAAAATAAACTTACATTTCTAGTCCCTATTTTCAAATCCACCCGCACTAAAAGACCCAAATACCCTTTACGTTTTTAGCATTTCAAACGCGCATAACTTTCTGTAGAAACATCGGATCAACATACCGTTTTCACCAAAAAATCATAAATTTTACAATCTTTAAAATGAGATCCATTATTGATACCAAAAAATCATATTTGCAGTAAGGCTACAATTATTTCATATATTTGCAGAGAATTCTGCAATTTTTGAAAAACATTAATTTTTCTTCAAATGTCAGCAATTATTCCATATAATTGCAGACATTTATACAATTATATGGAATAATTGCAGGCTTCTCTGCTATTATTGCATATAATTGCCGACGATTTGCAATTATTCCGTATACTTGCCATTTTCTACAATTATATGAAATAATCATCAATATTTCTTCAAATGTCAGCAATTATTCCATATAATTGTAGACTTTTATGAAATTATATGGAATAATTATAGACCTTTTGCAATTATATGAAATAATTGCAGACTTCTCTGCAATTATTCCATATAATTGCAGACTTTTTTGCCATTATATGAAATAATCATCAATTTTTCTTCAAATGTCAACAACTTTTTTAAATTAATTGCAGACTTTTATGCTATTAAATGGAATAATTGAAGACTTTTCTGGAATTATATCGAATAATTGCAGAAAAGTTTGCAATTATTCCAAGTAATCGTAGAAAAGTGCAACTGTACCATATAATTGCAGACTTTTATGCAATTATTGCATATAATTGCTGAATCTACGATCATACCATATAGCTGGATCCGTGAATAACTTGGCCTGCCGTTGTTTTTACATATGCATAATGCCACTTATTAGAAAGATAATAAATTTGTGATTTAATGGTGAAAACGGTTTGTTAATCCGCCATTTCTACAAAAATTTATTGCATTTTAAAGATTGATAATTAATAGGGTGCAAATTTTAATTATGGATATGAGAATAACATCCACATATGAAGAACCAACGTTCGGCCATGGGGCATTAGGGAAGAAAATTGTAGTATTTGAAAATAGGGTGTAATTTATATCTTTTTTTTAGGGAGGATGTTTTGTGTATTAAGTTTGATTTTAGGGATGTGTCCCTTATTTTCACTGTATAATATATTTAGGAAATTTTTATGTGGCGAAAAATTTAGTATTTACTTACTTATCAAAAGTAACAACTTTTCAGTGATAGATTTCTTCTATTTTTAAATACATTATTTTTAAAACTATTTAAAATATTAAAGAAAATTTAAAATCTTTTACATGGGGTCGAACTTGAAAATGGATTTTATTTGTCCTTTCTTTCAGACTTTTCTTCTTTTCCAATTATTCCTAGCTTATCTTCATCAAGAATATACTAGCTATCATCTTATGGTGATTAATCTATACCCTCTTACGGGAACTTACTCATTTCTATTTATACCTTACCTCTGGATATTTACAATATATAGGTTTTTACTTCTCATTTGTTTGGATGAAATGTACGTTGTCAATTTGCAATTCCATGAAATCCACAATCATAAGTAGTCTAGGTCTCGCAAAAGGAGTCAAGCACCTCCAGCTTCAGGGACCCTTCTATATGTCGTGTTCATGCTCTTCTTAAGTCATTACCCTACGTTGCAGCCTACATCTTATGGAGTAATCATTATGGGTGTATAAATTGAACTTAATTTATTGTCCCAACTCATAGTTGCCCTATCCATCTTTTCAGAATATGGTCGCAACTACTTCTATAATCGGAATTTGTAAAGTTTTCCATGTAATATATATATATAATTATAATTAGAGGTAAAAATAAGAATATGTTTACTTAGTGTATTTTAATTCCTATTATCGACTAACCTATGCTCTGATACCAAATGTAACAACCCGCACCATAATGGACTAGATTTTTTGACTAAATCAAAAACCCAAGTTCATTAGGATACGAATCATGGGTGTTGGTAACCTGTAATAAACATAAGTACATCACAGAGCTATCTATGTGAACACATAGTGGAATGGTGAAATATAATAAAACATATATAATAACTAAGACTGCTACCTTGGCACCATTATTATTCCTTGGATATCTAGTTACCTTATTAGTGCCAAGCATGAATAATGGTACATATCCATCTACCTTTCCCATCTTGTACTAGTACCATGTCCCTCTAAATCTATCATATGGGTTGTAATGGGGAGTGGGTCAGAACAATGTTCTGGTGACTGGAATGTAACGTACTTTATCCATAATACTAGTTTATGCCTGTTGATTTCCATTTAAGTGTTATGTCTACATTAAGTTTTCTAGAATTTCATCTATGCATATGAGATTTCTAACCTACTCCAAGGTATATGTAAGTATATATATATATATGCATATATATAAGTGTCCCTATTTTCCCAAAAAGGAAACCCCTTCGCAACGTAACCGATAGTCAACAGGCCCGAATACCGATGACTCAAAGATACAACTTTATAATTTAACTTGCTGTATTACTGCCGCACCTCAAAGACCGATCTAAGGGTTAAGTAGCCAAACTTCAACCAACTAACAAACAACCAACTTTGAGATAAGTGCATATCTCATGCGAACTCCACACTAGTAGGAAGTGTAATCCATATAGGTTTAACCCAATTTTCTATTAATGATCGCTCGAAATCGATGGTGGTTTTGTTCTATGCCTAGCCTTACTAAACAAATACCAGTTTACAAAACAATGATCACATAGCGTCAACTACCATCTAAAAATCCCTTTTAGATTTGCCTAAATCTAATCAAGGAAATTTCCCATTATCGGTTGCTTAATACTTCTAGTTTGGAAATTGAAGCAGATACTCCGACCATTTAATACTTCAAATCCAGGGAAAAACCCTAGGTATATTTTCCTAAACCTATATGCAAACGTATATCCCCACGAGTCCTATAGTTGAGATGTCACGCATCGGTAGTACGTATACACAACTGCTAGTAGCCCCATGCGGAGGGCAAACTTCCATTGTGTAACTCTACAGACCTTGCATCTTAACCCATATTGAACCAAGTCATTATAATTAATCTAATTATTAGGCTAGGCCCACTAATTCACAACCATCGCAAACATATTGTTGAGGCCATACAATTTCATCTATGGAAAATATTACGTCTCCTAAGTTTGTTATTTATTCATATTCATCTATTTACTCGCCACTACATCTTATTTTATACGTTTACTGCCTTTATTTCCCTATTCCATAAATGTTATTAATGACATTTATTTATCACGTCTATTTAATTTTCCTTTACCCATGCTATATTTGATCTCTGTAAGTAAATTCATTAAATGCTTTATTTCCCATTTTGACTTGATTACAGTATCTTCCCTTTTACTTCTTAATTTTTAACCTTATTAGTGTTATATTTATAACTAATATGATAACGTACAATTAATTGCACGTCACTATATATATATACATTCTTATGTTCCAATGGACGTTTATTTATTTAATTCTTAAGCTTGTACTTTGTTCCTATATATATATATATATTTAATTGGTAAACGATATTATTTATATTTTAATTTATTAATTTTAAGTTTCTATATTTAGGGATTTCTGGATATATACCTAAGTGTAACTTCCGTAAAAATATTTATTTCCACATTTTAATGCATTGGAATTGTATCTTCTCCAAAAGGAAATGTTACCATTGAAATTGTCCATAAACTACCAAAATGTGGAATTGTGCTGGGTTTTAAATTTCAAGGAATTATCATTTTATTTTCATTGAAATAGATTGTGCAAACTACTTTGCACATCTCTTTCATTTTGGGCATATTCCTTGTTATCAAACTACTCACTTTTCATATATAATTGTGAGGTTGGGCAATTTATGTAAATTCCCATAGAGATTTTACAACTCTAATGAACTAAAATATAGAAATTTAAATCCCAAATAAAATTAAAGCATCTCTAAACGAGGATTACCAAGTTTAACAATTTACAACCCAATTAGCCAAAATCTGGAATGAACTACGCAATTCTATAAATAATATATTTTATAAATTTTTGGGTTTATTCTCCCTAACATCTAGATCTATGGTATATATATATCATTCCATCAAGATTAAATAATTTCTGGATATGTAGGCAAATATTTCAAGTTAGATTTATTTATTTAAGCCTATAATTCAATGGTTTTCACACAGGCATAATAATAAAATAGAATTTCAACTATATAAACGTAGTATTATGTAAATTACATAATTTTTCACTCACCTTTTGGCTTTTAAATCTCCAGATCCAAATCCTTTCTTCTTTCTTGACTCCTTTTTTCAATCAAAAATATGTATATATACCCATTAGAATTATAGATCTGATATGATATTTGAGTTAGATGGAATCTAAATTTATAACTTCTAAACTAACCTCTTTTGTGGAATTGATTTACTCCCTCTCTTCTTCTCTTTTTTCTTCCGTCCTTCTCTTGTGTGTGTGCAGTTTTTTTCTTCATAATTTCTGGAAATAGTGTAGAAGGAGAAATAACACTCTGTGCTCGGTTCAAAAAATATAAGAAGGAAAGATTGAGGCTAGGTCTATATTTATAGGCGCTAAATCAATTTTGTCTGCTAGATTATTATTTATTAAATCCGAGCCGTTAGGCCAAGGTTCAAATAGTCATCGGCCCTAACCGAGCGGTCGATTAGTCGATAGGATCGTCGACCGCTTGTGGTCGACCGACCCTATCTGGCTATCACTTAGTGGTCCTGGGTTATTAATTTCCTATTTGACCATTATTCTTAACATTTTTTTATCTATAAATATTTATTTTCTTATTTCTATTTTAAATTATTATCAATCAATAATCTTCAAACTTCTATAACTTCTCTGTTTTAACTCGGATCACGAATCTTTGTATATGAAAGTTGCTCAGAAAATCACGACGAATATAATGGTACAAGTTTCATGGCCAAATTCTAACGTTTTCTAAAATTCAATTTTTGTGCCATATAAATTCATTTATTAATTCTTTTAATTGATTATTCTTTATTTACGAGGTGTTACATGTTTCTTTATTCATTAGCTATTAAAGGTATTGAAAATGATAATATTAAACCATATTCCTTAAATGAATGTTTACAAAGATATGATTGGCTAAAATGGAAAAAGAAATCTAACCTGGATTAAATTCTCTTGCAAGATGAGAAGTTTTATGGACCTGTAGTTCGAAAACCAAAGGATTACGAACCCTATGGTTACAAATAGGTGTTTACAAGAAAATGAAATAAAAAGGATGATAATTTTTGATATAAATCTTGATTTATTGCATAAGGTTTCTCGCAAAGACCAAGGATACATTTTGATGAAATCTATTTATTTTTGATGGATGTTATTGCATTATGTTATTTAATTAGTCCAGAATTCTCAGAAGGACTCGACATAAATCGAATGGATGTAGTGATTGCTATCTATACGGAGTATCAGATTTAGACATTTATATGAAAGATCCTGAATGACTAAATTTGTCCAAAGCAAAAACTTGTAGCTTATACTCAATAAACTTACACGATCATTATATAGATTAAAACAATCTTGAAGATTATGATACAATAGGATATGTAAATACTTAGTTTGAGAAGGTTACACTAACGATCACATATGTCCATGTGTATTAAATAAGGTCGTAAAAATCGCTAAGTAGATGCTAGACGACAAGCATGGATTAATGATTTATCGTTTATGCAAGGATTAATCGAGGATCAATTAGAGATTATTGATAACTCGTCTATTTTAGATAAGATTTTATTATTTGATTTAAAATTAATTTATCAAACTAGTAAATTTGGGTTATCCACTATCAGAAAGAGTTATGAGTTATCCACTATCGATAAAAGTCAAACCATAATATCTGAAGATGATATTGTGTGTCCCATTCATGTCAAAGACAGATATATCAAGGGAGATAGATTAGAGTTAAATCACCAAAGTTCTTTAGCAATTATGAGTAGTAGAAGAATAATGAAATTGAAATTCGACAAATATGACATATGACAATCTTGCATATTTATTTACAAAACCATTACTGACATCAATCTTCAGGAAATTTGATTATGGTAGTGGCATGCAAAGAGTTTTGCAATCAACCATCATAGTTGCACTATATTTAATCAAATGGAGCATAATTCCTATTATGTGTAAATGTACTCTTTCCATCCTCTAGGTTTTATCCCATTGGCTTTTCCTAATAAGGTCTTGATGAGGCAATTATCCTATAAGATATCCATCCAAGGGGATGCGTAATGAGTCAACTACTTATTTTAGATAGGAATGAGAATGATATTTCCGTGCTAATATATCTCCATGTCCCCCTTATTGTGTGCAAATATTCCTCTACCTCTTGCTAAGCTACCTCTATATAAACTAGTCAATGTTTTTAATTAACTGATAATTGTTTTAAATGCAAAGGAAATAAACTAAAGTTTATGATACATACTACTATACTTCTCTATTATTATTAAAATGCAATAATACATTCCATTCCATATTAAGACATTATATTAAGATTTAAAATATATTATTAAGTTTATATGACAAGATAGAAATTATAGATCGGTAAAATATTTAATACCTCAAAGTTGAAAATTAATCCAAACAAAGTACACATCCACAATATTAAATTCTTATTCTTTTTAATGTATGTTGCTTGACCTTTTCCACTTAGATGCTTATTTTCTTGGACAAATTTTAATTATTAGTCAAAAAAGTTCTTTAGATATGCGTATTCATATTAGACATGATATTTGTGTACTTTAAAAGTAATAATCTTATAGGTAAAGTTTATCATATTTTCTG
Organism: Allium fistulosum; assembly: GCA_030737815.1. Lineage (NCBI taxonomy): Eukaryota > Viridiplantae > Streptophyta > Magnoliopsida > Asparagales > Amaryllidaceae > Allium > Allium fistulosum. Next base: position 162,766,901 of record CM060905.1, read on the forward strand.
TTGATGTGCACACCAGTGGTGCTTGATTTATTCAGAGTAATAATAAACCTTTTCAAATCATGGATTATATAATTACATATTCATTCAACTTGTCATCGATGGGGTATGGGTTAGTAATTTTGTAAGGAGAAGAATGATTGGTTTGATAGTATGCGAAAAATGAGAGATGTGGATTTTACAAAAGAGGAAGTAGAATTTTATTACAAACTTTGATTTCAAAATTTTTGCTTGATTACAAAATAAGAGTAAGCACTCCTATTTATAGTAGAACGTCTCTTAAATGGTGTTGGAGATGTATTTAATCGTAGGGTTAATAAACGTTCTCTTGAATTATCTATACCTTTCATAGGAAATATCATAGATGTTATCCCTACATAACTCTAAACTAAATGATTCTAGTGACTCATCGCTATGACTACAAATCCCTAGATAATTCTATAGCTTGTAATCTTTAGTCCAAATTCTAATAGCATCCAAAAACAACTATAAACATTTAAGCCTAAAATCAAGTTTAACTTTAAAATCCCCTCTTAACCTTGATTTTGTAACTCCTACTAATCACATAAAGTTCTAAAGTCTTCATACTTTAGTGTATTTGAAAAAATATCTGCTATTCAATCTTTTGAATTAACATACTTTACTTGGAATTCCTTTTTGTAAAGTTCTCTCAAAAAAGGATAGTGTGTATCCTTACATCAACTTCAATCATGAAAGACGGGGTTCTTCACTAGAGCTATGGCTGGCCTGTAGCCATAAATATCTCTATTGCATTTGTGTCATATGCAACTCCTTTAATTGGTCTTGAGGCCTAAATTTCAAGATGAACACAAGTTGAAGCAGCAACATACTCAGCTTCACAAGTAGAAAGCATCACAAGTTGCTTTATTGAACTCTAGGTGAAAGTTGTGTATCGCATGAAGAAAAGAAATTCAGTTTTACTTTTACGATCATCGACATCTTCAACCCAATCACTATCATTATATCCAATCAACTTGAATTTGTTAGAATATGAATATAACAATCCAAAATCAATGGTTCCATTGATATATCAATGGATCCTTTTTACAGTCTGCAACGGCGATGTAGTAAGAGCATCCATATAGCAACTAATGAGACTAACTCCATAAAGTATATCATATTTTATGCAAGTTATTTATCTCAAAACACAAACTAGACAATTAAATAAAGTAAGATCCATTTCTTTTTAGTACAGTTCGAGAGCTTTGTTCCATATTCTACAAGAGTGCTTACTAGTTTATAGCCATCCATCATAAATTTCTACAATATTTAATTTGCATATACTTCTTGAGGTAAAATATGTCGATATCACTTTGAGCCACTTCGATTTCAAGATAGTATAATGTTAGTCCAATATCCATCATCTCAAACTTTGAACTCTTCTCCTTCTTACAGATCATAAAAATTGGATTATTTCAAGAAAAAATTAAGTCAACCGCATATAAACATAAAATTAAAATATCTCCATTTTAGTTTGTCTTCATGTATTGAGAATGTACATATGGGCATTTTACAAAGTTAAGTTTTGAGAAATACATATAATTCTAGTATTCCATGCCTGAATGGCATCTTTCAACCCATAACGGGCCTTTTTCAATTTCTAAACTTTACCTTCGTTGCCTATAATTTCGTTACAATGTAGTTACTCTACGTAAATTTCCATTTCTAAGTTTCCTATAAAAGTTGATGACATATCCATTTGAAACATTTTTCATTTATTTTTAGCCACTAGGAGAATTAATAATCTTATTGTTTCTAAATATCAATGGGAGAAAATACCTCGTCATAATTTATGCTCTATTCTTGTACCCTTTGGCTACATATTTTTCTTTGTACCTTTCAACTTCCTTCAACATTCTTCTTTACTTTGTATACCCACTTTTTACTAATTACTTCGTGTCCATTAGGCAAAGTCGCCCACTCTCATGTATCATCCTTTTCGATAGCTTTTGGTTCTTCATCCATAGCATTCCTTCATCTTTTATCTTGTATTTCACAACTTTAAAAAAGATAAGGTAGAGTAATATCTTCAATAGTAGGTGTTACCTTATATAATTCTTGTAAATATCTCATGCGATGTGGCCATTCACTTAGGCTTTCTTCAAATGGAGATTCTTGCTCATACATGGTTGATGGAAATGATGGTGTTGGACTAGTGGCCCCACCTTGCACAATAATGCTTCTTCTTCTTCTCCAAAAAAAGTGGAAGGAAATTATAATGCTCTTATTGTTTTCCCCAATTCTAAATGTTCTCTTCATTAAAGTCCACATCTCTACTAACAACAACTTTTCTTTTAATAGGATTATACAGCTTGTATACTTTTAACCTTAAACCATATCTAATGAAAATATATTTATCACTTTTACCATCCAACTTGAAGCGCCTAGGTTTGGCACATTGGCATATGCTATGCTTGCAAATATTTTCAAATGCAGTATACATAACTTCCAACCAATCCATGCTTCTTCCAGGGTTTTATTTCACACACTTCAAATTGGAAAATAATTGGATATATAGGCCATGCATTCGATGACTTGAACCCAAAACCTTTTTGGTACATTTTCTCTTTTAAACATACCATGATCCATGTTTCATACCGATCTTTAGATAGGCAGTGTGTTGTGAGCGCAGCCCAAGGTGTCATACTTAGATTTTTGGAGTTATTGGAGTATTGGTACTTTAAGTATTTCTATCAATTCAATTATGTGATGATCATGGCAGATCATTCTTTAGTTTTCCCTTGCATTAGGATATGGACATCCGAGAATAGGTAGTAGAAGAAAAGCAAAGCTAGGCATATATATCCCATTCCGGATACTCAACTCGATTTGATATTAGACAGAGACCAACTATTTGGCATCCCTTTTACAATAGCGATCATATTAGCCTTGATTTTATTATGACGACTCTGACACACTTAGCACTTGTCGGTTTCCCCTCGTTTTTGTTTCGACTAATTTAGGTAGCTACTGGTAATATTAATAGTTACATAACTTTGATGTTATTCCTAATGACCGTCATCCTCATACACATCTTGAATTGTGTGCAACGTGTGACATGGTCAGGTGGCCAACTAATAGATTTATGATCACTGGTATGCCTTACAAAACCGTTTGGCATAGATATCATAATAATCTTGGCAATACAATTCTACACTCACCTTATATTTGTTTGGTTGAACCAAATGCCCTTCGTCGAGGGATAGTCCACCACATGTCTAAGATTTTACTTAACATAATCAAAGATACACTATGCCTTACTACGGTTCCTGAAGTGATTTATAAAAATGGTCCTACTATGATTCTTGAAGTGCTTGCTTATGATGATTTGTGATTTTGGCATGCGTTCTTTGGAGTACTGGCTCGTTAAATTATACCACTATCTTAAGATAGTCTTACTTGTTCTTGGAGATAGAAAACGGTAATTTAATAGACGTGGTGTACAAAGTTGGTAATAATATGCATAAATAGGTCATTACCCAGTTGATGGAATATATCCCAGACGGAGAACATTAATTCAAGCTTTCAAGGTCCCTATCATAGAACATAAGGTCTATTTCATATAAACAAAAAAGCTATAGAAAAGATATTGAATGTTTTTTTTGGAGTTTTACAAGGAAGGTTCTATATCCTAATAAATCCAACTAGATTTTATGATGCCAAGGTTCTTCCTCAAATAATGTATGCTTATACTATAATCCGCAATATGGTTATTGAAGTTAAGAGGGAAGTTCACATAAACCAATAAAAGAACTATCCCAAAATGTTCTAAGGCACAAATGTGAACAAGTAAAAGGACCAAAATATAATGGATGAGTATATCGCAATAGTCAAACATATTAAAGATTGAAATGCACATTATGAATTATGTTACCAGCTACTAGACAATCTTTGGGTGCATAATGGCCGAAGGGGTAAGCTAAACAAAATTAGCATCATATTTGTATTGTTTGTTTGCTGGTTCGTCTATATGTACTGGCTATTTTTCTAACCATAACATTTGCTCAGTTGTTTTTCAATTTATATTGTTTGTTTGTTTTGAAGTTTTAATTTTCTAATGCTAAGTTGTATGCCCGTTTTGTGATTTCAACGTTGAATGCATAAAAGTAACTACAGATTCATTAGATCAAATATGTGAAATTACATAATACTTGGCTGAAGTAATTGTTCAATACATCAAATATAAGAAGTAACTTGATATAAGAAAATAAACATTCATCTTATCTAATTCTTCTCCAATTTGACTTGTAATTCACCCCGTTCAAGTCCTTAAAAGCCTCTACTTGAATTACCATCATCCCTCCTATAATTCTTTAACTCTTGTTACATCATTTCACACTGCAATGGTAAAAATTTAATCACATGACATCAACTTAAGCCTATCCTTCTCACGTAGCCTTGCATCCATTCTGTCTTCTTTTGCATAGTGACTAGCTTCCTTCCTTCTTCTGCATGGAAGATAGCGCACTTTGCACCATAATTTTGTTGCATTTTTTCTCTTTCTTGAATCCTACTCTGCTTCAAAATATTTTTATTTTTGCTCTACGTAAAAAGGCATTCCCTAATCCTCCAAGAAATTAGCATGTTCAACAATAGGTTGCTCCATTCATTGCACCATATGCTTGCTTACTAGGCGACCGTCTACATTTCGAAATAAAGGCATGTTTTTCTACCAAATTAATTCCTCTATCGGGACTCGAATCAGAGTAGTTTGTTCTTATTCCCTTGCATTTTTGTTCGTGCTTATAATTGTCAAGATTTTTCCACTTCGAATTATCAAACAAAATATTAAACTACTCTAGAAACTAGAATGGCCTTCCTGAATACTCATAAAACATCTTATATGCTTCACTAACTATAAAAATGTTAATAAAATTAGTGTATTTTTTATACTTAAGCACTAAAAAAGCAATAAATAGTGAATTTTAGTAGCCTTCAACATTTTGACCACTTACGTCCAACTGAATGAAACCTAAAATGGTTGCTAACCATCTTTGACCAGCATGATTCAGCACTCTTTAGCCTCCTCTTCATGTACCCCGAGTCATAGGCTTATCTTTCAAGGTGTTACGGAAATCGGATACTAGTAAATAAAATTTAGAACCCTTTATGTTCATACCAGTTACATTATCATTGGAAACTCAAACCCAAGCTCGTGCAAGAGATAAATATTAAGATGTAATAAACCTCTATTGCAATTTTCCATTGTATTCTCCTTTTGTTGTAGAATCAATTTCTCCAGGCCCGGTAGTGCTATCAGAAGCAACCGGCTTCTTGCCACTTTGTCGACCGAGCAAACCTACTAAAGATATGAACTTTATTTTTTACGACTGTTGGATTACTCGGCTAACTAGTACCTAGGTTTCCTAAACTTCTTCCTTTTCCTTCTCAAAAAATTCCACTTCTTCTATGGCTTCTTGTTCATCCCTATAATCCTCTCCATCATCAATGTATTCGTTGTCAACAAAATGCATCGAAATAGTATACAAAGCACTCTAAATACAGAAAATTATCTCATCAAGTTTCGTGTAACATCTTTACCTTGTCTTGTTATTTCTTACGCATTAAAGGATGCTACTTAAGGATGATTGTAACAACCCGCCTTTGTAACTCCCTAAATCAACGTTGAATGACAACATTCGACTTTCCAAATACCAAAAAAGATAGTCCATCGAGGTTAAATTAAAACTAAGCATCATACCAAGGCACATCGATACAATCTCACAACGAGAACATATAATATACCGAATATATAAGAAAAGAATAGGATAAACTATATATAAGAGACTGCACTAGCGGAAGCAGCCGATAAATAAATATCAGTAAAGAAAGTCAAAAGACATATCTCCATTCATAAGGAGTTCTGAACATAATATATGATATCACAAGTCTCATATAAAAAATAACATGTAAGCTATGTACTACATCAACAACAAATATACATATCCAATATATCAACTTCATGCCTCTAGGTTGCTCTACCTGTCCTGTAAGCCTACTCCCAAAAGTAGTGAGTCCCAAACTACTCAATCGAGTACCCAAGAGTTTTCATGGTATAAATAGACAAAGACAAAATACGGGTCAGTCATAAAGCCTACTGTGAGTAGAACTATCTCAAAATATTATATATCAAAACTTTGTACATTTATAAAATAGGAGCTACTAAGGCACAACCGGTCTTCTCTACTCTTATATCAAAATATTGTTTGGAGTTCGATACTCTTATAATCTCATCATCCTCTCTTAGGTACACGACTCCTTTTTATAGAAGTTAGACATGTTCTTGAAGTCGCCTAAAGCTTATTAACCTTGCTGAATGTTTGATTATTTTTCTTCTAAGCGTTCGGCATCTCGAATCACGATATATTCCCTTACATATTCAACGTCTTTATTTGTAGTAATGTTTACCCCTAGTGTAGAAGAAATGCTGACTTTTTAAGTTAACACTTCGATATTGACACTTACGCCTATTGAAATTTCATCTAAATCTTATTCGTCCATTCAAAATGAGATCAACAGCTCTTGTTGTCCCCATTCCTTCCTAAATAAATCTAACCTCGTTTATTATTTACGAATTCGACAGTCTTATAAATGTGCAATCGGTTACTGATTTGATATCCTATTTCTATAAGATGTTATTATTAGTATGTTACTTTAATTGAACCTTATTATCCAGCTATGAACTTGACATCCAGTCATAAATTTAAATGCTATTAGTAAATTTCCTAATTGGTTATAAATTTCTCAAATGTTATATAGATTCAATATCCTATTAGAGATTCGACATCTAGGAATAGACTTTTCAATGGATTTTTATCTTATTATAAGTTTTATAGCTAGTCTTGGTCTTGATATTCCATCACCATGAACCAGATTATTTTTAATTAATCAGGTATTCATTAATTAAGCATTCGGGCGTTCATTTTATCATCTATGAGTATTACAAACTTTTATAAAATATGCAATATTTCCTTGATTTTGTGTAATATCACCTAGCAAACAAATGGATAGCAAGAAGTCTGATAAAAATTCCAAGTCTCCTTCCTCTTCAGGGAAGGGAGATTACAATCTCTACTAATCTTTTATAACTACTCAGAAAGAACTAGACTCTATCCTTAAACAATTTGGAATTGTAAATATAGAAGCCATGATTGCTAGTCCATCTGGCAGGATAGATAATCCTCAAGAAAGATCCTTTGCTTTCTCTCCTATCCACATCTAGCACTCAGGCTATCTTCCTTTTACTGAATTTCTCATAAAATTCTTGGAACATCTGGGTATCGCTCCAATTCAACTTACTTCCAATTAGTATACTTATTTGAGCTGCCTAGAGATACTTGCTACGAAAGCCAACCTTCCTCTACTTAGTGCCCAAATACTCCATTTATTGGCAAATCCTGTAAAAGTAGAAGGGCGATTGGAGTATTCTATATACTACCTTCTTCCTCAGCCAAAGAGCTTGGTTATTAACATAATTAACAAGGCGACGTATTGGGAGAACCAATTCTTTTACGTTAAGTGCTATACCCCACGAATCAAAGGATCCTTTTCTATTTTTGGTAAGTTCTACTACTTTTTGTTGTTTATATTATATTTTTTTTATTCTTTTACGACAATAATTTTCTTTCTGAACCCGTTTCTAAAGGAACCCACCCTTCCATTTCTACTACAATTACCGGCTTACTTGAGGCCTCTAAGAATATAGGGAACAAACTCACACTTTCGATTGAAATCATCTTCGAAAATACTCTTTAATCTTGGAAAGCCACATGGTACTTGAAGATCCTTTTACGATTAAAGAAGATTCTCACGGAAGGCGAGCATTGGTTGTTAGTAGTAAGAAGGCTTTTTCTTATTTTTCTCATATTCAATGTTCTTACAGTAAGTTTATATCATAGTTAAATAAAGTTTCTTATCTTGGAATCTTATAAATCTTTCTTTGATTTAGGTTCAACCACTATTTTTGTGGCCTCTAAGTCTAAGAAAGTTAAAACCCGTAGTTCTACTTTAGACGAATCAACTAAGTCTACCCCTGTTGGGAGTTCTGTCTCTAAAGCTGTTGAAACTATAAAAAGGAAAGCAAGTGCCAATGCCTCAACAAATACTTCAATCCCCCTCTGAATAAAACGTCTAAACTTGGGGAGGTCCAGACTTCTGATGTTGTTGTCGAGAAGTCAAATGTTGATGCTTCCTTGAACACTCAAGATCTTGACATGATTAACTTAAGTCTTCTAGACCAGGCCCTCAAGAACATATAGAGGATGTTCATACCACAAATCCTTTATTAAACATCTGGCTTCCTAATTTTGCCTTGGGTTTTCAATGCTTGTTTGAGGAGTTAGGTCTGACCCCCACTCCCTCTGAATCGACTCCTTCAAAGATTCAAGCTCAAACTATTCCCATGGGCTTCGATGATCATATTCGTTCAGTTGTCCAGTCTCCCACATTGACTTCCCTTATGCCGATGCAGCCTTCAACATTTTCAATAGACCGTCTTTAAGTCCTCTATCAGCAACTTTTGTTGGTGCGCATCCTTCAGTATTTGATCAATCTTAACTATAATTTTGTGTGTCCTTTCTTAACTTATACTTGTCGTACATTTCAGGTGGCCAAGCACATGTTCTTTCTTCAGCGGGTCTCTCAAAGACATGTAGGTCAACTTACACAGCTTAAGGAACAGGTTTCCTCATTAACAGGTAAAATTGTGACCATGTATATGTGAGGAATGCGGAATATGGATCTTAAGGCTAGAATGAACACTAGAGGGGGGGTGAATAGTGTTTAAGAAATTACTAAATCTTTTTGAGTTATTGTTGATTTGTACACAAATGTATGTAATATTCAGACACAGATATAATCACAGAATCAAACACAGATCCAGAAATAAAGTAAATGCAGTAAAGGAAAGAACACACCAGATTTTATACTGGTTCGGAGTTACCCTACATCCAGTCCCGCACAACTAAATACGGATTTCCTTTCAAAAGCAATTCAACAATTACAACCCTCGGTTTCAAGGCTATGAGGTACAACCTCCAGAATCACAATCCTCTGGGTAGAGATACTTGATTTCCGGGGCAACAAGTTCACCCAATTGATTTCCAAGGCTACAATCACACCTTTTCTCGCTTGATTGATTTCCAAGGCTATAATCACACCTTTTCTCGCTAGATAGATTACAAAGAAGCCTATAACTCTGAATAGCACTTGGATCTTGTTGAGATAGTGATAGAGAATCAAACCAGAGATAATCTAGTTAGATTCAATGTTGATTTCGGCAGAGTGATGATAAGATTTTGAATACGAAAATGTGGAAGAAGAAGAGAAGTGAAAAACCAGAAAATCTAATCTCAAATTCGTTGAAACTAACCCCTATTTATAGAAGAACAATAGTCATGTCCATTCGTGAAAGGTTATGGCGAATAGACACTTCTTTTGAAATTCAAATTTTTGGTCCTAACTGACACTATGTCAACATGGGGTACTAGGGCATGTCGACATCCCAAAGGAAATTTTGAAGGTTTGATTTTCTTTGAAAATAACCTTTATCTTATATTAAAAGCTTTTTAAACTTTATAAATATACTTGACTATAGATAAAATACATAGATAAATATAGAGAATAATATATATAAAATTTTACTATAATTTTATATTTAAATCTAAGTATAAAGATAGTTTAAAACAAACGAAGTTTAAAAACAAGAGTTTATTAAAAACAAAAACAAAGAATATTTTAAGGCTAAAACATCTTTTTGAAAATCATTTGAAAAGATAATTTTTAAGGCTAAAATATTTTGAAAAGCAGTTTTGAAAATCATTCTGAAGTAGTTTTGAAAATTATTTTGAAGTAGTTTTGCAAGCTTCTTCCTGCAGAATATCTCATCATATCAGGACTCGAGAACTTGTACAAAACTAGGATGTTCGTGGGTTTGTAAGCCACTTGTCGTAGGTTTGTAAGCTACTTGTCGTGGGTTTGTAAACCACTAAAAAGGTAGAAATGGGTTCCATCCCAAAAGAAAAATGGAGTGAATATTTCAGTGTTATTGTGAAGTTCTAACAAAATTCTAGACTCAATACTTATCTTGAAATCTTGAACTCTTGATAATCTTGATATTCTTGATACTCATGAGTCTTCAATCTGGATATCTTGAATCTCTATATTGTACAGTCTTCATTCTTGGTACTTGCATGGTTAAATCCTGCATATACATATATATCTAAACTATAATGTTAGTATTTATATTTTATAATCTTATTCTAAGGTTGTTGTCATCAAAACCATCAACTCATGGACTAACAATCTCCCCCTTTTTGATGATTACAACCTTTATTTATAAAATATTACTTCTATCCTAATAACTCCCCCTAAAACTGATAACTCCCCCTTAATCTATGCCTAACTCTCCTATTTTATATTTCTCCCCCTTTGCCATCAACAAAAACAAACAAACTCTAAACTATATAACTCCCCCTCATTCTTGTATTCAAGTACCTGCATTAATAAACTATATAATAGAGTATATTAAGAAATAACTATACTTATAGACATGATATTCAATCAACGATTATAAATATATCAATGTATATTTATACATTCATCAATCCACACCAAGTGTCAATCAAATCAATAAAAACAAACAATTTCAATCAAAGCAATCAATTCAAACAAAGTAAGCAATCAAATTAAAAGTTACGAGGAACTTCCACCCATCCTTCTTCTCCGAAAGTAGGGTCTGCTTTGATGGCATCCCAATTTTCATTGTCATTTGTGAGAGAGACAGAAGGATGTGCTTCATTATCATCCTTGAGCAGGGAAGAAATCATCCATCGAAATGCCTCTAAATGCCTTTCTTGCTCCTTGATCATCTGCATTTGACTCAATTCTTAGTGTCGCTGGTTACGAAGAATGAACGAGAGAATATTCTTGAATGAATTAAGAGTTTTTTCAAGATTCTCGAATAAGTTATGAATTGGATTAGCCATTTTTGAAATTGTGAGAAGAATGAGAGATAGAATAGATAAGAAATAATATTCAGTAATGAATGGAAGAAATGGGTATATATAGGTGTAGAAATTCGTTTGAAATGAATAGACACATGGTAGTTATTCAAATTTCAAATTCAAAATGAAGTGTCATTTCTGACCAGTACATGTCGACATGGTCAAGGATGTGATGTCGACATGGTCCAGTGAATTTTGATGACTTTTTGATTTTGTGAATAATTGTGTGTGTGTATATATATATATATATTTATATAATATACTAACATTTATTCATGAGATAAGATAAGCTAGATAACTTGTGCCCAATTGATATCATAACTTCTGAAATAGCAAAGAGTGCTTTGCACACTTTTGAAGTAGGATTGTTAAAATTTCCCGATCTTGGGGTCAAAGTATGTTGTAAAAGAAGATTGACAATTCTTGCTTTAGGACGAAAGTTTCCGTTTTTAAATTCAAAGTTTTCATCTCCTTCAAAAATATGATGAAATGTCCCACGATCATGTTCATCGATTTGAAAACTAGAAAGATCCATTCCCGTGCTTTTGCAATTAAGAATGGCACCCAAAAGATCACAATTCAAAACAATTTTAGTGCCTTTGACACTACTCCAAATTTCATTATCATTTCCTTCATAAAATTCTCGATTGAGATTTGCATAGAAAATTTTAACAAGATTTGGGTAACAAACAAAATCATTTTGAGAAGAATCAACAAGACTAAGAATTTGATTGTTTGCAAAAAGAGTATCAATTTCATAAGAAGAAAAATCTTGAAAAATAGCAAACTTTCCGGGATGGACTTTTCCATAATTAGCATAACTGATGTATGCTTTTATTGCCTCCGGATTATTGAGGAGTTGCTCTTTCAAGTTTCTGGAAAGTCTCATGGTGGAGGGGTTGCTTGAAGAAGCCATTAAAGTAGAGAGTAGAGAGCTTGGAGTTTTGAAGAGAGAGTTTGAATTTGAAAATAAAAGTGAAAAGTTGTGATAAAAGATAGTGAATAAATAGATTTTTGAAAGACATGTTCTCTGGTCAAAAGATGCCTTTTCATAATATTGAATGAAGTGAAAAGGTGGAGGGAAATTCAACCATTTGAATTCAAATTTTGAATTTCAAATTCTGGTACTTATGTCGACATTAGGGTAGGGACCATGTCGACATACGCCTGTGAATTTCTATGATTTATTTTTCCTAAGTATTCTAATATATATATACTTATTATTTTAATGTCTATATATATATATATCTGGAATATTATAATATTATTAAATAAAATAATAAAAATAAAATAATAATAAAATAATAATAAAACTATAATAATAATAAAATAATAAAAAATAAATTTAAAATTCAATCAACACACCAATTCAAAATCAATCAATCAAGCAATCAATCATCTAATTCTAAGCATGCAATTTCAATCAATTTTATTGTAAATGTGTACCTTTTTCTGAGTCCGTTTCCTTGAATTTGTTGAAGTCGTGAACTGCCGTGAAACACAAATTTGAGTTATCTGTCTTCTAATCATCGTCGCTTGAGAATGAGTCTGAGTCATCTAGAGTAGCAGTAAATGCACGCTTCTGTTTCTTTACTGATTCATTGTTTATAGGAGGATTCTGCCTTTCTGGATACAGACAGTCTCTTTTGATATGGCCTAGTTCATCACAGTTGAAACATTTGACATTGTTTGGCACTGCATTCTAATTTCCAGAATTCTTATAGTTGTTTCTCTTGAGATTATTCATCTTTCTGTATTTCAGGAATTTCCAAAAATTCCTGGTCATAAATGCTATCTCTTCATCATTATCACTGTTTGAATCTAATCCGTCGGTTAATGCATTGAATGCCATTGATTTCTTTTCAAATGATTTGCTTTCTCTTCTCCCGATCATTTGGACTTCAAACGACATTAGATTTCCAATCAATTCTTCTATCTTTAAGGTACTGATGTCATTTGCCTCTTCAATTGCAAGTGTCTTTTGATCCCATTCTGGAGTGAGAGAGTTTAAAATTTTCCTGACTTGATCTTCTTCGGAAAACACTTTTCCCAAGGATATGAGAGAATGTACAATATCTTGAAATTGACTATACATATCTGAAATAGACTCATTAGTATTCATTTTAAATAACTGAAACTGATTTGTGAGCATGGAAATTTTGGTCTGTTTAACTTTGCTTGTTCCTTCATGAGTAACTTGCAAAGTTTTCCAGATTTCATATGCAGACTTACAAACTGACACTCTATTAAATTCATTCCTATCAAGTGAACAAAACAGAATATTCATTGCTTTAGAATTATTTTGTGCAACACTCTTTTGCTCAGTGGTCCACTGTGCAAAGTCAGTTGTGGGTTCAAAATATTCATTCTGTGTGATATTCCAAGTGTCTAATCCTACAGATTGTAAATATATTTTCATCCTACATGCCCAATATGCATAGTTACTGCCATTAAAAAGTGGTGGTCTGGCAGTAGACTGACCTTCTACAAATGAACTAGTGTTAGAAATAGTACCAGTGTTGGTAGCCATTTAGAAAACTTTTCAAAATTCAGATTATGAAACTTTTGAAAACCTTGCTCTGATACCAAATGTGAGGAATGCGGAATATGGATCTTAAGGCTAGAATGAACACTAGAGGGGGGTGAATAGTGTTTATAAGAAATTACTAAATCTTTTTGAGTTATTGTTGAATTGTACACAAATGTATGTAATATTCAAACACAGATATAATCACAGAATCAAACACAGATGCAGAAATAAAGTAAATGCAGTAAAGGAAAGAACACACTGGATTTTATACTGGTTCGGAGTTACCCTACATCCAGTCCCGCACAACTAAGTACGGATTTCCTTTCAAAAGCAATTCAACAATTACAACCCTCGGTTTCAAGGCTATGAGGTACACCCTCCAAAATCACAATCCTCTGGGTAGAGATACTTGATTTCCGGGGCAACAAGTTCACCCAATTGATTTCCAAGGCTACAATCACACCTTTTCTTGCTTGATTGATTTCCAAGGCTACAATCACACCTTTTCTTGCTTGATTGATTTCCAAGGCTACAATCACACCTTTTCTCGCTAGATAGATTACAAAGAAGCCTATAACTCTGAATAGCACTTGGATCTTGTTGAGATAGTGATAGAGAATCAAACCAGAGATAATCTAGTTAGATTCAATGTTGATTTCGGCAGAGTGATGATAGGATTTTGAATAAGAAAATGTGGAAGAAGAAGAGAAGTAAAAAACAAGAAAATCTGATCTCAAATTCGTTGAAACTAACCCCTATTTATAGAAGAACAACAGTCATGTCCATTCGTGTGGTGACCCTCCCTCTAAAACACATAGATTTTTTTCCTAAACTTTCAAGAGGAATTCACCACTAAACCCCATTTCTTTTATATTTGAATATTTATATAATTTCCAAATATTTTTCCCAAGACCATGGACTTACCAATATAATCATATCAGTGTACAAACAAATTAAGACAATCATATATTTGATGATATACAATTGTTTCTCTCTTCTTTTTTTTTATCAGAGGGAATTTAAATCAAACAGAAATCAAAATACCATACAAGTTATTGACATAGCCATTTATTTCTTTTCTAAGTCTTGTTCTACTGCTAGAGGTACATTTTGGCAAATTATAACACTATATATATATTTGACTTGCAGAGCACAGTACATCTTTTTTTATGCCATCTAGGCTTTCTACCCAACTAATTCTATTAACACTAAAATAATATTTAATTGACCTTATGAAAGTCATCAAGTGTTTACATGAGATTACTTACAAATTATACTTGCAGGCATGGATATTGGAACTAATTTCCATTTATCATTTCAAGTTGAACAATTGAAGTCATTTTTGAATTTTTAAGTTTAACATGGTGCAGACTTAAATACTTGGTGTTTTACTGGAAATGCTTGGTGTTATTTAAGGGCTGCTTGGTGCTTTCTTTGTTTTGTCCCGGAGCACTTACACTTCATTAATTGAAATGAAGTGGTTCCAGGCTCAAAGAGTTTGACCCATGGCCATCTAGGCCGGCCATAGTCCTTTATTTACCACTTTCAGACCAATGTTTCTCAAATAAACTTCTTCAAAAGCTTCTCCTAACACCAGCATATTTCTTCCTTATGTATGTTCCTGGGAATTCATCCATTTATGCTAACAACCAAAAACACAAAATGCTTCCAGGTTTGTTTCTTTTATAATCTTTTTTTATCTTGAAATCAGGTACATTAATGCAATGTTATAGACTCATCAGAATATATGCACAAATCAGTATCAATTATCTGCCATGCATACATTTATTCCACTTGAATATTTCTTATCCAAATCTTGTCAACTCCATCATTTTTTTTTCAAAAATTATATAATAAGCTCAGGCAATAAAACCAGAGATCATCACATACACATTTTATATTTATGTGTTATGCCCATCCCCTTGTTTTCTCCAAATCAGATAATCATAAAATCAATAGGTAATCAAACTCCATCAAAAATCATTTAGAATAAGTTTTACTTAAGTACAAGTTTTAATCCAAATACTCAAAGAAAAACTCCCTACAATTAACTCCAACTACCACATGTGATATGACTATTAACATCATTACAAGCATCTGCAAATTTAAAACAAGTCTCTTTTATTTATACTAGCAGCTAATGCCTTCTTCACTCATCAAGCCAACTTCAATTTCCTGCAAGCAATTCATTTAGCTGCCCCAAAGAATTTTTGAGACACCCAGATGATTGCAAGAGCAACCAAAAGGGTCAGTTTACACTGGTATGAACATTTATCAAAATTTTATACACATATTCATACTTCCATTTCTAGATAAATAAACTCAGATTTTATTCTCCCAATCTCACCCAGCAATTAATCAGAACATCACATTAATCCTGATTAATTTAACTCCCTGTCTAGATATTCATAACCCAAATTTATAAATCCCATTCCTTATTTATTTTATGGTCTACATCTCCTTGTCAAATGAACACTATGTATGCATTGTGAAGGAAACTCCCATGTTACTTAATTTATTCCAACACACAAAGGCCTCAGGGTGCAGTTGCACCATGCATATACTTGCTCCCACCTGAAGCAAGCAGATCATTGACTAACTCCCAAGTGACCAATTTAGTTTCTCTTTCATTCATTCATATTTCAGAAAGATATAACTGCTTGTATACTTTCTGGTTCAACCCCATGATTTTTATTTATTAGCCTTATTACAGGAAATACAACATTCCTTTGGTCTTCCTAAAAATAATTTGAGCATCATGATCCTGCTATATTATTGTGAATAAATGGATAAGGGTTTTATTAAGGAAGTCCCTAAAAAAAACCAGAAATTCTCTTCTGACTTGTGATATGAATATTGAGCTTCATGCTTCATTATCTAAGAAATAGACATAAGCTAGATCACTGTCTTGCTGCCTATTCCCTAAATAATGTAGATCCATACTTCATAATAATAAAGCAGAACAAAAGTGCCCAAACCATTTTGTCTTTGAAAAACCCACATATAGATTTAAAAACTCCAAACAATAAAGCACAACCAAACAAGAATACACAACCAAACATCCATCTCACCCATAATAAATCATTTCAAGGATTTTTTTCTTTTAAATGAATCATAACATTATAGGCTGCCTACCAGAGGACTTAGTGCCATAGCATAAAAAAGGATTAATGCTCACCTAGTGTTTTCTTTTACTGTCTTGCTCCTCTGAACAGCAGATCCTTTTAGTGTTTTAAGCTATTGCTTCTCCTATTTTTTTTTGTTTTGATCCCGAGAGAATGATGGATATGGTTATGTGCAGTTATTTATAAAATCATTCTAGGGTTTAAGAAAATGGGTAATTCCCCTGATACCCTTAGATGTTCATGTACATATCACACTACTGTTTGGTCCTAAATTGGAAATGCACACATTAGGTTACTTTAATTGGTTATTTCGGGAATCAAACATTTTAAACACTGCATGCTATTTTCATGTCTCCATTTTATTCATGCCATATGCATGTGATACTTTATTCATTTTTTTTCTAAGTTTAAAGAATTTGTAAACTTCTTGTGTTTTCTCTCTAGCTATTATCTCCATTTAATCATGAATATTATCATACCTAATCATGTAATGTAAAATCATTCACCCATATTATTTGCTTGAAATAAATATAAGATATGGAAAATTTTATTTGATCCTGTATGTATATATATATCTCTGCCTCTTTGTCAAAACA
This sequence comes from Allium fistulosum, assembly GCA_030737815.1. Lineage (NCBI taxonomy): Eukaryota > Viridiplantae > Streptophyta > Magnoliopsida > Asparagales > Amaryllidaceae > Allium > Allium fistulosum. The sequence goes on from CM060905.1 coordinate 162,784,173, forward strand.
GTAACTCCTCCTATATCTAAATAAAAAAAATCACATATATTATGCTAATTATTTCTAGCACAATTATAAGTCATTTGGTCCTTATAAAACTCTATTTTATTTTAGTTTTAGATAAAACAGGAAACTCCTCATATATTAAATATATGTATTTATGTAATTCTTTAGGCATGAAACTATATTTATTTTAAATCCCAATTTTTTTTAATCACCTTAACCCCTTGCATTTTTATCCAGCAGAACTCCCATGCATATTTAATTTATTAACAAGCTTTTCCATTTTTAATATGTCATTTAATATATATATGTATATTTCTCTACCTTTTTTCTTCAGAAATTCTCAAAGTAAATATAACTTTCGTTTTTTTAGGGTCATTACATACCCTCCCCCTTAAAGGAATTATGTCCCCATAATTTCACCTAATTTCTCCAATTAAAAGCACTAATCTATAGCCTGTTTTAACTCCATAACCCCATACTCACATTTTATGAAAGCAAACAATATATAAGAATATTTAGAAAAATCATCATAAGCTGCTTAAACATACCTCTCCATTAGTAAACAAATTGGGGTATTTAGCCCTCATTTTATCTTCAACCTCCCATGTACAATCATTAGTGTCCAAGCTCCATTGAATTTTTACCAGTTTGATCACCTTGTTCCTCAACTTTTTCTCTTCCTTGGAAACTATCCCTACTGGTTCATTTGTATAAACCAAATTCTTTTGGACTTGAATTTGAGTAGGTGACTCCAGAATTGCCCCTTCATCATGCACCCATTTTCTCAATTAAGAAATATGAAACACTGGATGCACACCACTCAACTCCTCAGGTAACTTAAGTCTGTAGGCCATAGCACCGATTCTTTGCATAATTTCATATGGTCCTACAAATCTTGGTGATAGCTTACCAGATTTCCCAAACCTGAACACCTTCTTCATTGGTGATACCTTCAGAAAAACATGCTCTCCTACTTCAAACTCCATTGGCTTTCTCTTTCTATCTGCATAAGACTTTTGTCTTGATTGTGCTGCCTTCATTCTATGCCTAACTACTTCAATCATGTTGGAAGTTTCTTTAACATGATCTGGCCCTAATATTACACCCTCTCCTGCTTCCAACCAACAGCAGGAGACATGCAGGGTCTCCCATACAAGGCTTCAAAGGGAGCCATTCCTATTGTTGATTGATAGCTATTGTTGTAAGTGAATTCTGCCAGGTGGATATGATCCTCCCAATTACCCCCAAAATCAAGCACACATGCTCTAAGTAAATCTTCCAATATTTTATTCACTATCTCTGTTTGCCCATCACTTTGAGGATGGTAGGCAGTGCTTAAACAAAGTTGTGTTCCCATTGCTTCTTGGAAGCTCTCCCAAAATCTTGAGGTGAACAAAGTGTCTCTATCACTTACAATAGTCTTGGGTATACCATGTAGCCTCACCACTTCCTTAATAAATAATTGTGCAAGCCTAGATGCATTTCTATCTGACCTGACAGGGACAAAGTGAGCTGATTTGGTTAGTCTATCAACAATTACCCATATACTATCATTGCCTTTCTTAGTTCTAGGCAAACCATCCACAAAATCCATGGAAATACTTTCCCATTTCCACTGAGGTACCTCCAAAGATTGCAACATGCCAGAGGGCTTTTGGTAGTCTGCTTTAATTTGTTGACATGTGAAACACTTTGCCACATATCTTGCCACTGCTTGCTTCATTCCTGGCCACCAGTAGCTTCTTTTTAAATCATGATACATTTTAGTACCACCAGGGTGTATGGTGTACTTGGACTTGTGATGCTCATTCATGATTTCTTCCTTCAACTCTGCAATGTCTGGTACACAAAGCTTATCATTTTTCCTCAAATAACCCTGGGAATCTATTTTAAAATTCTCCGACTCAATGTTATTTAATAACATTTCTTTCTTCTCCTTTAGACTTTGATCTTGATCTTGCATGCCACCAATTTTCTCCACCAGATTAGATTTCACTGTGATTATTCCCAGTGTACCATACTCCACCATATCATCATGTTTTCTAAAATTCTTCTCATTCTTGCTATATATATCGGCCTCCCCAAACATTACAAGGTTTTTAAATTCATCAATCATTAGACTTGCTAACCTAACTTGATGCCTACTCAAGGCATTTGCCACCCTATTGGCTTTTCCAGGGGTGTACAAAATATCTAAATCATATGCAGCTAGAAACTCCAACCACCTTGCTTGCCTCATATTTAAATCTTTTTGAGAAAATAAATATTTCAATTCTTGATGATCTGTGAATAATTCAAATTTTTCTCCAAGCAAATAATGCCTCCAAAGTTTTAATGCAAACACTATTGCAGCTAATTCTAGATCATGAGTTGCATATTTGGTTTCATTGGGTTTAAGCTGTCTTGATGCATATGCCACCACCTTGCCATGTTGCATAAGCACTGCACCTAACCCAGACCCACTAGCATCAGTATATACAACCATTCCTTCATTTGCTTCTGGGATTTGTAGGACAGGAGCTTCCACCAGTGCTTGTTTCAACTTCTCAAAAGCTTGTTCACACTGCTCAGTCCACACATATGGTTGGTTCTTCTTTGTTAGCTTGGTCATTGGTGCGGCTATTCTTGAAAAATCCTTGATGAACCTCCTATAGTACCCTGCCAAACCTAAGAATGACCTCACCTCAGTCACTTTTTTGGGTCTACTCCATGATTGAACTGCAATGACCTTGCTTGGATCCACACTCACCCCTTGCTGTGACACTATGTGTCCTAAGAATTTCACTTCATGTTGCCAAAATGTACACTTTGAATACTTGGCTTTTAATTCATGTTCTCTAAGCCTGGATAATACTAAATGTAGGTGCATGGCATGATCATTTTCTGTTTTTGAATAAATTAATATGTCATCTATAAATACCAAGACAAACTTATCCAAAAAGTCTCTAAAAATTCTATTCATCAAGTCTACAAAATAGGAGGGAGCATTGGTCAAGCCAAATGGCATTACTAGAAATTCATAAAGGCCATATCTTGTGTTAAAGGCTGTGTACTCAATGCTTTCCTCTGCAACTTTCATTTGGTGAAATCCAGAGGCTAAATCTAACCTTGAAAATATTTTAGCTCCATGCAATTGATCAAATAGGTCATCTATTCTAGGCAGTGGGTACTTATTTTTAATGGTTACCTTATTTAAATCCCTATAGTCTACACACAACCTCATTGTTCCATCATGTTTCTTGACAAAGAGCACCGAGGAACCCTAACTGGAACTACTTGATCTTATGAATCCTTTCTCTTCTAATTCTTCTAGTTGATGTTTTAATTCTACTAACTCTTTTGGACCCATCCTATAAGGCTTCTTAATGATTGGATTTGTTCCTGGCATTAACTTTATTTTAAATTCTACTAGTCTATTCTGAGGAATTCCTCTCACTTCTCCAAACACATCTATAAATTCATTAACTACCGGAATTTCCTCTATTTTTAATTCCTTTTGGACTTCATTAATACTCCAGATTTTATTAAAACATGTTTTCTTTGTTGTTTCACTTAGAACTGTGATTCTTTTGCCTTCATTTGTCTCCAAAGAAATAGTAAGGTTTTCTAAATTTAAAATTGCTTTATTTTTCATTAACCAATCTACCCCCAAAATAATCCTAAAACCAGGATAATTTAAAGTATATAGATCTGAATCAAAGCCATAACCCCCTATAATTAATTTTAGACCCACACACTTCATTCCTAATATACAATGACTCCCTATGGGGCTGTGTACAGTTAAGGGTTGCTCAATAAAAACACAAGCAAGTGTTAACTTCTTTACAATTTCCAAAGATATTAGTGAATGTGAGGCACCAGTGTCATATATTACTGATATTGGTTGGGTATTAATTAGAATTATACCTTCAAGTTGCCCAACATTCCCAGTGTTGCTTGCTGCCAAAGCTCCTACCCTTGTTGTTCCCCTATTGGTCTCTGGGCAATCCTTCTTGAGATGACCCATCTTTCCACAATTATAGCAGCCTCCTCTAGGTATTTTAGGGTCAGGGCATTGGTTACTATAATGTCCAGCTTTTCCACAATTAAAACAATGAGTGAATTTCTTGCTTTCTGGTGCTATTGCTCCTTCCCCTTTCTTAACTCCTTTACTTGCATTTCTCTTGTCATAAGGTTGCACTTTGTTCTGACCACCCTTCTTCTTATTGAGCTTCATATTCATGAATTTCTCCCTTGCGGTGTCATGTTGCTCAAATGAGAGAGTTAGATCAATTACTTGATCAAAGGTTTTGTCCTTGTATGGCAACATTGCCCTTGACAGACTAGGGTTCAAGCCTTGAATGTACCTTGCATTCTTTGCTTCTGCATTCCCTATTAACACCATTCCATACTTGGATAATGCTTCAAACTTCTGAGTGTATTCATTTACACTCATGCCTCCTTGCCTTAACCTAATAAAGTCTTCAAGCAGTGTGGCCTTGGCAGATGCTGGGACAAATCTGGCCTCAAGCATGCCCTTGAAATTATTCCAAGTGATGGTATCCTCTTGTCTTCCTGCTGTCACAACCTCCCACCAATCCAGTCCAACCCCCTTCAATTTCCTTGAAGCTATCTGTCTCTTCCTTTGGTCATTGATTTGCATATCTGTGAAGACCGTCTCCATAGTTCTTATCCAAGTTTGGACACCTATAGCTCCTTCAGTGCCTTCAAAATCCTTTCCTCCCAAAGTAGTACATGTCTTAAGCAGTTTGGAGAGTTCCTCATGAGGATTGTCTTGCCTTGGTGCCATTCCATCCCTTAAAGCTCTCACAAAATCCTCCATGCTCATCACAGGTGGCTCACGTGATGATCCTGCACCTGTGTGATGCCTTGGTCCTACCATAATGCTATAAATGTGATTTTTATGTTAGTTTATTTACCCCCATCATTCTTGGTGTCTTTACTTTGTTCATTTTTATTCCTGTGCACACTGTGCATGTATCACATGCACTCACATATTTTTTTTTAACATAAAACAAAAGCATTCAACACCAATAATTCAAACAATGCATTCAAACATCCATATGCATACAACAACATTTACTATGTTATTTAGAACATAGCTCTGATACCAACTGTGGTGACCCTCCCTCTAAAACACATAGATTTTTTTTCCTAAACTTTCAAGAGGAATTCACCACTAAACCCCATTTCTTTTATATTTGAATATTTATATAATTTCCAAATATTTTTCCCAAGACCCTGGACTTACCAATATAATCATATCAGTGTACAAACAAATTAAGACAATCATATATTTGATGATATACAATTGTTTCTCTCTTTTTTTTTATCAGAGGGAATTTAAATCAAACAGAAATCAAAATACCATACAAGTTATTGACATAGCCATTTATTTCTTTTCTAAGTCTTGTTCTACTGCCAGAGGTACATTTTGGCAAATTATAACACTATATATATATTTGACTTGCAGAGCACAGTACATCTTTTTTTTATGCCATCTAGGCTTTCTACCCAACTAATTCTATTAACACTAAAATAATATTTAATTGACCTTATGAAAGTCATCAAGTGTTTACATGAGATTACTTACAAATTATACTTGCAGGCATGGATATTGGAACTAATTTCCATTTAGCATTTCAGGTTGAACAATCGAAGTCATTTTTGCATTTTTAAGTTTAACATGGTGCAGACTTAAATACTTGGTGTTTTACTGGAAATGCTTGGTGTTATTTAAGGGCTGCTTGGTGCTTTCTTTGTTTTGTCCCGGAGCACTTACACTTCATTAATTGAAATGAAGTGGTTCCAGGCTCAAAGAGTTTGACCCATGGCCATTTAGGCCGGCCATAGTCCCTTATTTACCACTTTCAGACCCATGTTTCTCAAATAAACTTCTTCAAAAGCTTCTCCTAACACCAGCATATTTCTTCCTTATGTTTGTTCCTGGGAATTCATCCATTTATGCTAACAACCAAAAACACAAAATGCTTCCAGGTTTGTTTCTTTTATAATCTTTTTTTTTATCTTGAAATCAGGTACATTAATGCAATGTTATAGACTCATCAGAATATATGCACAAATCAGTATCAATTATCTGCCATGCATACATTTATTCCACTTGAATATTTCTTATCCAAATCTTGTCAACTCCATCATTTTTTTTTCAAAAATTATATAATAAGCTCAGGCAATAAAACCAGAGATCATCACATACACATTTTATATTTATGTGTTATGCCCATCCCCTTGTTTTCTCCAAATCAGATAATCATAAAATCAATAGGTAATCAAACTCCATCAATAATCATTTAGAATAAGTTTTACTTAAGTACAAGTTTTAATCCAAATACTCAAAGAAAAACTCCCTACAATTAACTCCAACTACCACATGTGATCTGACTATTAACATCATTACAAGCATCTGCAAATTTAAAACAAGTCTCTTTTATTTATACTAGCAGCTAATGCCTTCTTCACTCATCAAGCCAACTTCAATTTCCTGCAAGCAATTCATTTAGTTGCCCCAAAGAATTTTTGAGACACCCAGATGATTGCAAGGGCAACCAAAAAGGTCAGTTTACACTGGTATGAACATTAATAAAAATTTATACACATATTCACACTTCCATTTCTAGATAAATAAACTCAGATTTTATTCTCCCAATCTCACCCAGCAATTAATCAGAACATCACATTAATCCTGATTAATTTAACTCCCTGTCTAGATATTCATAACCCAAATTTATAAATCCCATTCCTTATTTATTTTATGGTCTACATCTCCTTGTCAAATGAACACTATGTATGCATTGTGAAGGAAACTCCCAGGTTACTTAATTTATTCCAACACACAAAGGCCTCAGGGTGCAGTTGCACCATGCATATACTTGCTCCCACCTGAAGCAAGCAGATCATTGACTAACTCCCAAGTGACCAATTTAGTTTCTCTTTCATTCATTCATATTTCAGAAAGATATAACTGCTTGTATACTTTCTGGTTCAACCCCATGATTTTTATTTATTAGCCTTATTATAGGAAATACAACATTCCTTTGGTCTTCCTAAAAATAATTTGAGCATCATGATCCTGCTATATTATTGTGAATAAATGTATAAGGGTTTTATTAAGGAAGTCCCTCAAAAAAAACCAGAAATTCTTTTCTGACTTGTGATATGAATATTGAGCTTCATGCTTCATTATCTAAGAAATAGACATAAGCTAGATCACTGTCTTGCTGCCTATTCCCTAAATAATGTAGATCCATACTTCATAATAATAAAGCAGAACAAAAGTGCACAAACCATTTTGTCTTTGAAAAACCCACATATAGATTTAAAAACTCCAAACAATAAAGCACAACCAAACAAGAATACACAACTAAACATCCATCTCACCCATAATAAATCATTTCAAGGATTTTTTTCTTTTAAATGAATCATAACATTATAGGCTGCCTACCAAAGGACTTAGTGCCATAGCATAAAAAAGGATTAATGCTCACCTAGTGTTTTCTTTTACTGTCTTGCTCCTCTAAACAGCAGATCCTTTCAGTGTTTTAAGCTATTGCTTCTCCTATATTTTTTTTTGTTTTGATCCCGAGAGAATGATGGATATGGTTATGTGCAGTTATTTATAAAATCATTCTAGGGTTTAAGAAAATGGGTAATTCCCCTGATACCCTTAGATGTTCATGTACATATCACACTCCTGTGTGGTCCTAAATTGGAAATGCACACATTAGGTTACTTTAATTGGTTATTTCGGGAATCAAACATTTTAAACACTACATGCTATTTTCATGTCTCCATTTTATTCATGCCATATGCATGTGATCCTTTATTCATTTTTTTTCTAAGTTTAAAGAATTTGTAAACTTCTTGTGTTTTCTCTCTAGCTATTATCTCCATTTAATCATGAATATTATCATACCTAATCATGTAATGTAAAATCATTCACCCATATTATTTGCTTGAAATAAATATAAGATATGGAAATTTTTATTTGATCCTGTATGTATATATATATCTCTGCCTCTTTGTCAAAACAGTAACTCCTCCTATATCTAAATAAAAAAAATCACATATATTATGCTAATTATTTCTAGCACAATTATAAGTCATTTGGTCCTTATAAAACTCTATTTTATTTTTGTTTTAGATAAAACAGGAAACTCCTCATATATTAAATATATGTATTTATGTAATTCTTTAGGCATGAAACTATATTTATTTTAAATCCCAATTTTTTTTAATCACCTTAACCCCTTGCATTTTTATCCAGCAGAACTCCCATGCATATTTAATTTATTAACAAGCTTTTCCATTTTTAATATGTCATTTAATATATATATGTATATTTCTCTACCTTTTATTCTTCAGAAATTCTCAAAGTAAATATAACTTTCATTTTTTTTAGGGTCATTACAGTTCGTGAAAGATTATGGCGAATAGACACTTCTTTTGAAATTCAAATTTTTGGTCCTAACTGACACTATGTCGACATGGGGTACTAGGGCATGTCGACATCCCAAAGGAAATTTTGAAGATTTGATTTTCTTTGAAAATAACCTTTATCTTATATTAAAAGCTTTTTAAACTTTATAAATATACTTGACTATAGGTAAAATACATAGATAAATATAGAGAATAATATATATAAAATTTTACTATAATTTTATATTTAAATCTAAGTATAAAGATAGTTTAAAACAAACGAAGTTTAAAAACAAGAGTTTATTAAAAACAAAAACAAAGAATATTTTAAGGCTAAAACATCTTTTTGAAAATCATTTGAAAAGATAATTTTTAAGGCTAAAACATTTTGAAAAGCAGTTTTGAAAATCATTCTGAAGAAGTTTTGAAAATTATTCCGAAGTAGTTTTGCAAGCTTCTTCCTGCAGAATATCTCATCATATCAGGACTCGAGAACTTGTACAAAACTAGGATGTTCGTGGGTTTGTAAGCCACTTGTCGTAGGTTTGTAAGCTACTTGTCGTGGGTTTGTAAGCCACTAAAAAGGTAGAAATGGGTTCCATCCGAAAAGAAAAATGGAGTGAAGATTTCAGTGCTATTGTGAAGTTTTAACAAAATTCTAGACTCAATACTTATCTTGAAATCTTGAACTCTTGATAATCTTGATATTCTTGATACTCATGAGTCTTCAATCTAGATATTTTGAATCTCTATACTGTACAGTCTTCATTCTTGGTACCTGCATGGTTAAATCCTACATATACATATATATATATCTAAACTATAATGTTAGTATTTATATTTTATAATCTTATTCTAAGGTTGTTGTCATCAAAACCATCAACTCATGGACTAACAGTATAGTCGGATGATTGATATTGCAGTGGAAAAGGATGAAGCTATTCTTGAGAAGAAAAAACTTGCCTCCTCCGTTGAGTAAGAGAAAAAACCGAACTATTACCTAAAAAGACGATGAAAACAGAGCTTGATTATGCCAATAAAGAGAACGCTAAAATAGCTGACAAGTTAAGGTCTTTGGAGAACCAGTTAGAAATTAAAGATGCTATTTTAGTTCATGCTGACCACACTATCTAGGATGCTAAGAAGTAAGTTTCCTTCTTCTTGGATCAAGGCCTTACTAAGATCACAGAGAAATGCTATGAAGAGAAAGTTTGATCTTATTTTGACAAATGCCATAATCTAGATTTTCCTTCTTTCCTAGACCTAAATGACAAATTCAAGAGAAAGTTCGATCTTATGTTGGGGAGATATCAAGGATCGCTTTAAGACGAATTCCTTGAAGAAGAAGCCGTAGATCAGAAGATGTTGTTATCTTTTGATGATCCTTTGCATGAAGGGGCAAAGACTCTGATGAGGAGGAGGAGGATGATAATAAAGGAGATGATGATAATGATGATGATAATGATGAAGATGATAGTGGCAAGGGTCTAGAACGACTAAGAGATGGGGGTGGCAGATCAGGCGATCATAACTTAGACTTGTCTGCCCATGATGTAGATCTTCCTGATTTACCTGATTCTCAAGATGCTTCATGAGAATGTATCCCTCAGAAAGACGCTGTCTCCTTCAGGTCCCAACTTCTCAGGTTACGGTCATGTAGGAATTGAATTCATTATTTAAATACATAAAGTTATCTCCCAGCCTTTAGTTAACAAGTTTATTACTTTAGTTAAGGAAAAGAACCAAATATTATTATAAGGCTTTATAGGAGAAGAACGAGAGCGAAATGCATCACTTGAATAGGGAGATTGAAAAATTAGTCAAAGACCACAACCATTTGCTTGAAAAGTATCGGAATCATCTAATTCATGCTAAGCGATTAAAGGACTTTAAGGAGAAACGTGTGGCTCCGCTTTTAAAAAGATCTCGCCTTCATTGAGAAAGAGTTTTAGAGGAAAATAGAGAATTAACCACACTTTTTTGGTTTCTTATTGAAGATAGGGATACCTTAGTGGAGTTCCTTTACAAAATTTAATCTAGAAATGTACTTACTGATTTTTAATTCTTAGGAGAAAAAAGTGGAGGTTTGCTTAGGCATTTGCATAGTAGATATTCATATGAGCATGGAACCAATCCCATCCTAGAGAATGCCGGAATCTTCCGAGAGTTGCGATCATTCCACCTTCCCAAAATACTCTTCCTCTCGAGAAAGTTAAATTTAATAAGGAGAGATTCATTTCTGAATTTTGCAAAAGAATAATATGGTATGAACCTCGGTAATTTTGTTTGTAATTCAGATAGTCTTATGAATTTCAGTATTTTCATTTCTCATTTCTTTGCAACTTAGCTTATTTCTCACACACTTTACAGATTAAGGAGTCATCAAGTTGTCTTATTTCATGGAACTTTTAATTAAATTTACCAAATTAAAGAGGGATTTCAAAGAGAAATCGCTAATTCTCAAAGACCTATCGACTACCGAAATATGTTTTCCTCAGAGATCTCCAGGAAGTTTACACATAGTTTCCTTACTTTCATTTTGATTTTTTGGGTGACGAAAAGGACAGATTTCTTAAGGAGATGTGACGAAAAGGATAGATTTCTTAAGGAGATGCGAACTAATTACACTAAACTGTTATGTGGTGAAGTAGTCCTCTAGCCGGGAAATGGGACTATCATTAATTCCCACCAGTTAACACCCCTGCAGGTTTTACTGTTCCTTTTTACGCTACCCTTCCGATGTCCATGGGTTCATTCAGAAAGGCCCAAATTGCTATCTTTGAACTTTGAGAATATTTATAAAACTTGTATAGTTAATGTATTTTGAATTTGCTTGCACTTGTAAACCTTCTTTGTTAATAAAGAATTAATTTTCTTGTGTACTGATTTACTTATTTTCATAGGGAAAAACAATCAACACTTACACTGAGCAATCCAAATTTCCTTTCTCGATTTGACAATATTACGGCCAGGATAAGGTCAGCCATCGAGAAGAAATGCTCTTCTCAACCCGGATGCATAGAAATGGTACAAAAAGTATTATCAATATAAATCTACATTAAGTAGTATGAAGGAGATGACTTTCAACTTAGAGGAAAATAATTAAAGAGAAAGATAGAGAAATCCCAGAGCTAAAAGGGGACATGAGTGCGGTTGGTCATTCTGAACTTTCAGTCCAAAGAATTGATGTTGATGCGGAAATTGCCCGGCTACATTAAAAGATAATGGGTCGTGAAGTGGATTTATTGAAAAGCCAATTATCCTATCATTCCTTAGAACTCGTTGCGAGTAGAGGAAAATTCAGCCTTTCTACTCCTAGTCCTTTGGCAAAGAACAATTTTCCACTTTGATGAACCCACCTTCGAGTTTAGATGATGGCGAAATTACCAAATGGAGTTAGAGAGTTAGATATGAATGCGTTCAATTTTTGAACAAGCAATGGGATGATAAAGTTTCTCAATATCTTAACAATTATCGGGGTCGAATGGAAAACTTGAGCGTGAAAAATATGCTCTTAAACAGGGGGTCAAGAAATCAAAGAGAGAAATTCAGACTTTAAAGGGAGCCAATAAGGCACTCAATCATGTATTGGAAATTCAAGTTAATTCCATTGACGATGCATATAATATTTGAAAGAAAGAAAAGAAGCTTAAGAAACTTTTAGATGCAGCAATTTGTCACATTATTGAACCTTCTTTAGTTGTTGAAACTTTGAAAGAGGAGGTGTAGAAACCTGACACCTAATGAAAAACCGCTTATGAGTTTTTGGGCAAATTTTCCTTTTAGCTACCCCCTCTTAGTATCTGTAATTATTGTATATAATATGTGAAATAAACAAATTTGTATTTAAATGATTTTTACCTTGAGTGAACTTTGTATTCTTCTTTTTGAATTTGTTGAACTTTCTGAAATACACAACTTTTATTCCAGAGCTTGGATTTGATTGCAATATGATATATAGCCTTTGATTGAGCAATGGTTGGTCGCAAAAATTCGAAATCCGTTTTGATAAAAATGTTAGCAACTTATTAATCAAAAGTTCGAAAGAACCCTTCCTTTATTTCATAGGAAATTAGAAATTTGTCTAATAACAAAGATTCTCGTTATTATAAAATTTGAACTGCAATTTAGGAGAACTAAATTTAGCCCTTTGAGGAGTGAAGCTTTTAATACCTTCGCTTTTTGACCTTATCACCTAGAAATTTGGAGCCTGACACTTGAATTTTAGTCTTGAAAGAGTAAATGTCCAGAAATCCATCTGATAATTGTAATTTCATCTGTACTGAAGATCAGAAATATTTTGCCAATAACTTGATTAGGAGACCAAAAAATCATTTGGCACTACTATAGAATTCCATTTGATATGAAGATTATAAATTTTCAAATAACAAGTCTAGAGTTCCATCTGGTAAGAGAACTAGAAAGCCAGCTATTAATGAAGATTCCCATTGTTTAGAAATCTAAAGTATTAATGGAGATTCCCATTATTTAGAAAGTTTAATTATTAATGTGGATTCCTGTCATTTAGAAATCTGATTGTTAATGGAGATTCCTCTTATTTGCTAATTTGAATTCTAATATGGATTGAGAGTTAATTTGTTATTTTGAAAAATGAAGCCTTGGGCTCCAGTAATAAGTCATAATTTATCAGATGTCGCTATCTAACATTAAAATTCTCAATTCTACATGATAGATAGCTTTTGATCCTTCCTCTGAAGGTTGTGTTAATTTTGCCTTGGTGCGGAGCTAAATGTTTTTAATAGTTCTTCCTCCAGAAGATTACCTTTGCATTTGACTGATCTTCCTTTATAAAACTACCTCGATCCTTCTTTAGAACAAGCTCTTGCATTCGATTGATCTTCCTCTAGAATACTGCCTCTTATTATTCTTTGGATAGTGATTCTTTTATTGATTTCCTTGGCCTCTTACTACTCTTCTTGGTGGTGATTTAGGCTTAAGACCCTTATTATCTTATAGGTAATGATTTAGGATGGTTGGTGCGTTTGGTTAGCTATCTTAAGCAGAACCAAAGTCTTACCCATCCTCCCTCTAGAAGACGCTCCGGTTATGCCTTATAGGCGGAACCGAAGGCTGATTTGGTGCTTTGGCCAGGCCATCTTAGGCGGAATCAAAGGTTTACTTCATCCTTCCTATAAAAGACACTTTAGATAGGCCTTATAGGCGGGACTGAAGGTTGGTCGGTGCTCTAGCCAGGCCATCTTAGGCAGAACCAAAACTTTACTCCATCCTCCCTCCAGAAGGCATTCCGGCTAGGCCATGTAGGCGGGACCGGAGGCTGCCAATGCTCTGGCCATGCCTTAAATGCGGGACCAGAGGCTTACTCCTCCTTCCTCTAGGAGGTGCTTTGGCTAGACCATCTTGGCGGGATCAAAGGCTTTTTCCTTTATTTTCTAAATCCTCTTTATGAAGCATTCTTCTTTATTGATTACTTGTTCTTTGAAGACACATTTTCCTTTGCTTAAATCTTGCTAATAAACTCTTGAAGCTCTCCTTCTCCCAAGAAATTCTTAATTATTCCTTATAGAGCTTGACATTGATTGGTTTCATGTCCATTCATCCGGTGATATTGGCAATAAGCACCTCCATGATTACTTTCGTTTCATGGTTGCTTCTTCTTTGAAGGCTAATAGTTTAATCTTTCTTTAGTTAGGAGGTAGATATTTTCATGGGATATGGTAAGGGAACAAAATCTTGAAGATCGGAAATTTTAGAGCATTGTGCTCTTTGCTTCTTCTTGATTCTCTTATAGAATTGGATTGGTATATCAACATCATTTGTAAGTTTCCTCTTTAAACATTCTCAAACTTTGGTTGGTGTGGGAGGAAGATCAATTATTCTTTTTCATAAATAGCTCCTTTGGATTGGAATTGTATAGCCCTTCTCATTTTTAGGAACAAACTATCCCTTTTTGTGTTTTCCTTTCCAAGCAAAGGACGATAACCATGGATAGGGGTAGAGCCTATATGAAATGGATTTATACTCTACTTATTGGGATTATAAGGAATCACTTGTCTCTTTTTCTTCTATGATTTGTAGTGCTAATATCCTTAACACTTGTTCCTCATAAAACTGAGGTTTAGAAGCGAATTGAGAAATTGGCTTAACTGCTTAAGGTTAAGAAGATCCTTGTTCCAAGATAGTCATCATATGGTCCAAAGAAGGTTATGTAGGATTTGAGAAGTTATGGAATATGCAGGTTGGGGTAAATTCTCTATACCTATGTATGCAGCTCAAGGATAATCCAATATGAGATGTGCAAAAAGTCAGAGGTTCGAGCCCTCCATCTAGTGCCAAAATATTAACAAATTTCTTTATTAACCCTAAAATGTGCAAGGTAGATAAGGCTTGATTAGAGAAAAACTTGGATAGAGTTAAGCCAACTAGCAAGAAGTATGCATGTTCAATATAAAGGTCATGTACATGTCATAAGCAATAGGGCATAAGAGTCATATGCAAGTCAAAGGTCATATCATAGTTAAGAATCAATCTTTATTCACTTGTTGTATAGTATGCAAAATCGATTTGTACAAGTCCTTGTATGCAAAAATTCACAAATTTACAATAGCACTCTAAATCCACAATTCAATTTAGGGTTTATAAATTTGAAAATGTAAGAAAAGTGATAGAAAGAATTCGCACCTTTCATGAGGCTATGGGGTCAGTATTTATAGGAGTTGAAGTCAGTGGCGTAGCTGCAACGTGTCCTTCGGCACCGTTGATTTTCGACATCCTTCGTTGTGTTGTTGACATGTGGCGACATTCTTCACCTTGATGATTTACAACATCCTGATGAACATCGATGATTTTCATCATCCTCCTTTATTGATGGTTTAAGGAATCGTGGCCATATTGATGATCTATGGTACTCTTGCCACATTAACAGTTTACGACGTCTTTTCCACATTGATGATTTACGGCATCTTTTGCCATATTGATGATTTATGACATCGTTTGCTACTCTAGTGAAATACAGCATCCTTCTTTGTATTGCCAATACTCGACATCCCTCTATATTGTTGATATATGACATCCATCCTGCATTGTCAATTCAAAGCATCTCTTGTTATATTGATGACATACAACACTCTAATTCACATCATTGACTTTCAGCATCATCCATAACTATAGATATCGGACGTCCCTTTTATTCTTTGAAACCTGGCATCCCCTACTGCTTTTAAATGCCCAAGAGCCCTCACCGCTTGCTTTAGAACTGTAACAACCCGTGATTGCGGTTACCAAATAATAAATTAAAATTGGGATTTTAATTTAATTGGAGCTATTAATGATTTTTTTATGTGACTAATTTCTTCAAAAGCTTATTATCTTGAATAAATTAATATTTTGGGCCTAAGTGTAAAATGGAGAATTTAATGGAAATTAATTAGGGTAAATGGAAATTTATAATATTGCAAAATTTTATATGTGTAAAATAGTGCAATATTTGAATTGGGAATTTAATTTACAATTAAATTGCAAAACGGTGATTTTGGGCAATTTTGACTAAAATGTGTTTTGGAATAAATAGGGGTTAAATTGTAAGTTGGAAAATATTGCGATGTAAAATTTATAACTATAGCTAAATTATTTTGGTAACATATTTTAAAATTTTATGGGTAAATAATGTGTAGTTTGTACTTAGAGAAATTAGCTAACTTGAGATATGGAACATATTCCAAGTCCTAATGGGTATTAGGCCCACTAACCCACTTCCATTAGCCTATAAACCATCTTTTACTCATTTGTTTCAGCCAACATCTCATTCCATCAACCCTTAAACCCTAGAGCAAAACCTAATTAATGGCCTCCATTTGGTAGAAGATCCATTTTCCTCTCCACATAGCTAATCTAGGTTAATACATGTTAAAAGATTGTAAAACTCTTTGATCTTCTTTTCATTGCTTGGGAAAGAGGTAATATATGCTAGCTGAAATCATAATTAGTTTATTGCTGTTAGTAAATTAGGCATATCTTATTCATCTTAAATTGGAATTAATATTTTCTTGATGTTCTGGAAAGTTTATTCTGTAGGCTATAACTTTTATGTTTTGAGCTTTGCCTAATTTTGTGGTTTGAATGGTCGAAATCACGTTTGTTTGTCGCTGACCTGACAACAAACTACAGGGTTGATAAAATAAAAACTTGAAATTGATTTGGCCATAAGTTACTCGTTTCTTATCAAAATCTAATAATTTTGGATGTTCTGGAAAGCTTAGATTTAGGGCTAAAACTTTCATGTTTTGAGTTTCAAGAAATTTTGAAGTTAATTTGGTAAAAACTGTACATTCTTACTACTGTCCCGAGAGCACATTGACAGTGATATATAATTTAAATCTGAGAATTGTTTTAGTCATAAAATTTTCATCCCCGATCGGAATTTGACAATCTTGGTCATTCCGGAAAGCTTAGAAACTAAGCTACAACTTTTATATTATTCCTTTTGTCATAATTGGAAGTTTACTATGCCAAAATTGTGGTTTTTCATCTCTGGTCTGTTAGTGCATAACTATAGGCCTTAGTCTCTTTTCTCCCGTTGTTTTCAGTACAGAACCCCGACTTTGCGACGCCATCCCGGGCTCGTCCTTTGTCGGATTTCATCGATTTTGGACTCGTTGGAAAGCTGGAGTTCCGAACTCCATCTCCAGAAAGTTTGATTAGTATCCGAATTCATTTGTCTCTTCGAAATTGCTGTCGAAGAGGGACCCGTATCTCAGCCTGAAACAGTGTATTCACTGTTTCTGGGTCCGACTTTGGAGCGTCGCTGCGACTTCGTTTCAAGTCGGAATTGAGTAATTTCTATTGCGTTCTGAAGTAGGAATGTCGGACTACGTTCCTACCAATTTTCATGCCATTCGGATTCAGCCTGCTGGTCCGAATAATTTTCCGAACTTGGGTTCGTGTCAGTTTTGGACTATTTTCCAACACTTAAAATATTTTCAGTGATTTTCTGGTTTTATCGATTTCTTTGAGATTGGTCGCTGGATTTCGTACACGGGCCTTATAAAAAGGTTTTAAAAGGATTTTCACTCCGAAATGGCTTTCGAAATTATTATATAACATTATTTTTAATTAATAAATTAATTACTCCATAATAGGGGAGTTTTCAAAGGCCGTTTTAAAGTGATTTCAAACCAATTATAAATCCGTTTTCCGTAATTATTTTCTATAATAAAATCCCACACTCACACTTTAGCACTTCGAGCGATGTGGAAAGGTGCTTAAACGGTTGGGAAAAACTCCGGCCTATGAAACCATGTGAATTTCCTATCCGATTAATCCCAGACCTATTCGATTGATCGTTTTGGCCTTTCGGCCTAGTTTACCGATGACATGAGGTGAACTTTTTACTGCTTTGAGTGTGGAAGCTTACTATTGGTTAGTAAACTGTTTAGTGTGAACGTGAGGTATGGGACTCATGTTAACACTTTACGGGTTCCTTGCTAAAAGTTCGTGACACATTCCTTTTATTACCCTTGGGATAGTGTCTTCGGACTGTCTCCCTTAGGGGTATCGTTTTGGCATCTCTACTTAGATGGCCGTTATACATCTCTACTTAGATGTATCATTTTTGGCATCTCTACATAGATGGCCGTTATACATCTCTACATAGATGTATCATGTTTGGCATCTCTACTTTGATGGCCTGTTAAACTTCTCTACTTAGATGTATTGTTTTTGGCATCTCTACTTAGATGTTTATGTTTTGGCATTTGTGCTTACGTTATGCCGATGATATGAGGCTTATTATACATCTCTACTTAGATGTTTTGTTTTGACATTTGTGACTATGTTATGCCGATGATATGAGGCTTATTATACATCTCTACTTAGATGTTTTGTTTTGACATTTGTGACTATGTTATGTCAATGATACAAGGCTTGCTATACATCTCTACTTAGATATTTATTTCTTCTCTATGTGAGAGTTTGTGGTCTATAGTACTATGTTATATATTGCCTCATTATCTATCATGTTTATCTCAGTTTATTAACTGATTGTTTGGCTAGCCTGACCCGAGTGTTTTTCGCTCGGGTCAGACCGAGTTGTTTCAGGTTAGGTCTCTGGACTTAGCTTTCTGTGCTTCCGCTTGGACATTATCTGCTATGCTCATAGATAGCTCTTTATATTTGTCCACTATTTTGATACTCTGATTATTCAGTCTCTTATGTACATATCTTTGACTCACATGTGTGAGCGGTGGCTTTGTACCCACCTTTTTGATATTTGGATCTGTATTGACGATATATTGTACCTATGTTCTATGACTGTTATGTGACTGTTCTGTGATGATGATGTTACCATTTAGTATTATGTTTGTTCTGAACCTATTTTCCTTAGCCATTGTAATTTCGTTATAAATATCTATTGGATATGTCGAACCACTTGGAAAAAAAGCGATACCACATTTCGACGTATTCAGTAGATAGTTATAGCTTGATTACATATGGTCGCTTCCATTATACTCTATTCTCCATTCCAGCAGACGGTATTACTCCATAATACTCTTTGTTAGAATGGGTCTCGGAGTAGGGCGTTACATCTTGGTATCAGAGCCAGGTTCAGAATTAAACATAACAAACACAGAACAGACACGTAGTACAATACGTTATAATACGATCCAAATTGAACATATCCACCTTTAGATAAATAAGTTAGGAATCTGTGTAGGAATCTATTATATTCCGTAATATTCCTTAATGAATTATCTATCTTTGAATCGTGCTTAACTAAATCTACCGATCATATGTTTAAAGAGTGTCCCAAGCCTCTTTTTTTCCGCTATTGTAAGAAGGAGGGTCATCTTAATTCCACTTTTCCTACTGCACCTCCTAGATCTGGCAAGCTTAATGCTGCCAAGGCTCATACATCTTCAGCTCAGCCTCGAGGTACGCATCCTTCCATTCTTGAAGGTTCTATTTTATTTCATGGTAGATCTTGTAGAGTTCTCTTTGATACGGGTGCCTCTCACTCATTCGTATCAAAGGAACTAGTTGATAATTTATCTTTGGATGTTACTTGTTTGGTTTCTTCACTAAGGATTGTGAATCCCATCGGCGGATCCACGACCCTTAGCTTGCTTTGTGAGGATATAGATATTGATCTTTGTGGATTTTCTTTCCGTCCGAATCTGCACGTTATGGAGTATTTGGGCTTTGACATGATTCTTGGCATGGATTGGCTCACTCAATACGACGCCAAAATCATTTGTTCGGAGCAGATATTATTTCTTCGTCATCCTGACTTGTCCGCTCCGTTAGCTATTGCTCTTCAGGATGTTGGGATTTCTGATATTACTTTATTTGCTCTTGATTCACGAGATGAGGATGTGGACATATCTCGTATTCCTGTTGTTCAAGATTTCCCCGATATATTCGAGCCAGTATCAGGCCTACCGCCAAAGCGGGCCATTGAGTTCCGCATCGATCTCATTCCAGGCTCCCACCTAGTTGGGCGTCCTCCCACGAGGATGTCTACTAAAGAGAATGAGGAACTCAAGAAGCAGTTAGTAGAGCTTGAGGCGAAGCAGTTCATTCGGTCCAGTTCTTCGCCATGGGGTGCTGCTGTGGTCTTCGTTAAGAAGCCCGATGGCTCTCTAAGACTTTGCATTGACTATCACAAGCTTAATGAGTTGACCATCAGAAATCGTTATCCATTGCCACGGATAGACGATATGTTTGATTAGTTGAGCGGTGCGAAGGTCTTCTCCCAGCTCGACCTTGCCACCGGATTTCATCAGCTCCGAGTTGCGGAAGATAGCATTCCTCTTACCGCTTTCCGCACTCGTTATGGTTCTTTTGAGTGCTTGGTCACGCCATTCGGCTTGACGAACGCACCGGCTTTCTTCGTCGATCTTATGAATCGAGTATTCCGGGAATACATCGATAGATTCGTTCTGGTTTTCATCGACGATATTCTTATTTATTCTAGATCCGAGGCAGAGCATGCTCATCATTTGCGGATCGTATTGGATACTCTACGTCAGCATCAGGTTAAGGCCAAGCTCTCCAAGTGCCATTTTTGGGAGAACAAGGTCAAGTTCTTGAGCCATATTGTATCATCTGAGGGTATTTCTGTCGATCCTGCCAAGATCGAAGCTATTCAGAATTGGAAGCAGCCCGAGAATGTTCATGAGATTCGCAGCTTCCTTGGTCTGGCGGGTTATTACTGTCGGTTCGTAAAGGACTTTTCCTGTGTTGTGCTTCCATTGACTACCTTTACTCGTAAGGGCGTCCGTTATATCTGGTCAGACAAGTGTGAAGATTCTTTTCAGCGATTGAAAGAACTTCTCACTCATGCTCCTATTCTTGTGGTTCCCGAAGAAAACCACGATCTTGTTGTCTATACTGATGCATGCGGTAGCGGTCTTGGTGCCGTTCTCATGCAGAAGGATCGGGTAGTTGCTTATGCTTCTAGGCAACTACGTCCGAATGAGGTTCGCTATCCTACTCATGATCTTGAGTTAGCTGCCATTGTCTTTGCCTTGAAGATATGGCGCCATTATTTATTGGGCGAACATTTCATTCTTTATTTATTGGGCGAACATTTCATTCTTTATACCGATCATAAGTCCTTGAAATATCTCTTCACTCAAAAGGATCTTAATATGAGGCAGCAGCGATGGCTTAAGTTCCTTGCCTCATATGACCTTGACATTCAGTATACCCCTGGCAAGGGTAATCGTGTAGCAGATGCGCTTAGTCGCAAGTATTCGGCTGTAGTTTCTATGACGATAGCCGAATGAGATATTCTTGAGACATTATCTATTTGTGATATTCGTGATCGAGCTCCGCCTCTTGATTCTCCGATATTATTATTCGGTCTGGAAGCTCGACCTAGCTTATTAGATTGCATTGCCCATGCACAGTGGTAAGATCCAGATTTATTGCCTTTCATTCATCTTGTTGAGACTGGATCCAGTGATGAGATGTCATGGGATTACAGTATTGATTCTCTTCAGTGCCTTCGCAAGAAGAACCGTGTTATTGTGCCTTCTGATTCTGCACTTAGGCGTGACATTCTTGACGATTGTCATCGTACTAAGTATACAATTCATCCTGGTTCTAGCAAGATGTATGCCGACATGTGTTGCTTATATTATTGGGAAGGCCTGAAGTGTGATGTTGCAAGTTATGTGAGCAATTGCATGACTTGTCAACTTATCAAGGCCGAGCATCAGCGCCCTTCCGGTCTTCTTCAGCCATTAGAGATTCCATTATGGAAATGGGATCAGATTTCAATGGATTTTATTGACGGTCTACCTCGATCGAGGTCGGGCCATACTTCTATTTGGGTCATCGTTGATCGATTGACCAAGTCTGCTCACTTTCCAATTAAGTCCACTCGGACTGCTCCTCTTTTGGCTAAGCTTTATGTGAAGGAAGTCATTCGACTTCATGGTATCCCTAGTTCCATTGTTTGTGACCGTGACCCGTTATTCACTAGTCACTTTTGGAAGTGTCTTCAATCAGCTTTGGGTACAAAGCTGAGTTTTTCTACTGCTTATCATCCTCAGACTAATGGTCAGACTGAGAGAGTGAATCATGTCTTGGAAGATCTCCTTCGCTGTTGTATCCTTGATTTTGGAGGTAGTTGGGAGGACCACTTGCCACTTATGGATTTCTCCTACAACAACAGTTTTCAGTCGAGTATTGGCATGGCTCCTTTCGAAGCCTTATACGGAAGGCCATGTCGTTCTCCATCTTGTTGGTTAGAATCCGGCAAGAAGCTTATTCTTGGTCCAGATTCAGTTCGGGAATCTTCTGAGAAGATTATTCTTATTCATCAGAGAATGAAAGAGGCGCAAAGCCGTCAGAAATCCTACGCGGACAACCGTAGGAAGCCTCTTGAATTCTCGATTGGGGATCATGTATTTATTCGGGTGTCTCCTATGAAGGAGGTTGTGCGTTTCAGCTCCACTGGGAAACTGGCTCCTCGCTATGTCGGACCATTTCCTATTACGGAACGCATTGGCCCTGTAGCTTATCGTGTTGCTCTGCCTGCTCATTTTTCCGGAATGCATGACGTGTTCCATGTTTCTCAGCTTCGCAAGTGTGTTCGCGATCCTGATTCTGTTATTGATCCACTTATTATACCGGATTTAGAGATTTCCCCTGATTTATCTATTGAGCAGCAACCTCTTCGTGTGCTTGATTCGGAGGTTAGACGCCTTCGAAACAAAGAGGTCCCGCTTGTGAAGATTCAATGGTCGTCTAATCCTAAGGACTGCACTTGGGAGACCAGAGAGTTTATCGAGCGTACTTATCCCAGTTTTCTATCTTCATTTGTTGTTGGTGAGTATTTTTACTTCACCTTCGCTTGATTTATTTTGAGGATTAGATGTTATAGATAACTTCCATGATAGGAAATTGCGGGGACGCAATTTTCTTAAGGGGGGAGTCTGTAACAACCCGTGATTGCGGTTACCAAATAATAAATTAAAATTGGGATTTTAATTTAATTGGAGCTATTAATGATTTTTTTATGTGACTAATTTGTTCAAAAGCTAGTTATTTTGAATAAATTAATATTTTGGGCCTAAGTGTAAAATGGAGAATTTAATGGAAATTAATTAGGGTAAATGGAAATTTATAATATTGCAAAATTTTATATGTGTAAAATAGTGCAATATTTGAATTGGGAATTTAATTTACAATTAAATTGCAAAACGGTGATTTTGGGCAATTTTGACTAAAATGTGTTTTGGAATAAATAGGGGTTAAATTGTAAGTTGGAAAATATTGCGATGTAAAATTTTATAACTATAGCTAAATTATTTTGGTAACATATTTTAAAATTTTATGGGTAAATAATGTGTAGTTTGTACTCAGAGAAATTAGCTAACTTGAGATATGGAACATATTCCAAGTCCTAATGGATATTAGGCCCACTAACCCACTTCCATTAGCCTATAAAACCATCTTTTACTCATTTGTTTCAACCAACATCTCATTCCATCAACCCTTAAACCCTAGAGCAAAATCTAATTAATGGCCTCCATTTGGTAGAAGATCCATTTTCCTCTCCACATAGCTAATCTAGGTTAATACAAGTTAAAAGATTGTAAAACTCTTTGATCTTCTTTTCATTGCTTGGGAAAGAGGTAATATATGCTAGCTGAAATCATAATTAGTTTATTTCTTTTAGTAAATTAGGCATATCTCATTCATCTTAAATCGGAATTAAGATTTTCTAGATGTTCTAGAAAGCTTATTCTGTAGGCTATAACTTTTATGTTTTGAGCTTTGCCTAATTTTGTGGTTTGAATGGTCGAAATCACGTTTGTTTGTCGCTGACCTGACAACAAACTACAGGGTTGATAAAATAAAAACCTGAAATTGATTTGGCCATAAGTTACTCGTTTCTTATCCAAATCTAATAATTTTGGATGTTCTGGAAAGCTTAGATTTAGGGATAAAACTTTCATGTTTTGAGTTTCATGAAATTTCGAAGTTAATTTAGTCAAAACTATGCATTCTTACTATTGTCCAGAGAGCACATTGACAGTGATATAGAATTTAAATCTGAGAATTGTTTTAGTCATAAAATTTTCATCCCCGATCGGAATTTGATGATCTTGGTCATTCCGGAAAGCTTAGAAACTAAGCTACAACTTTTATTTTATTCATTTTGTTAGAATTGGAAGTTTACTATGCCAAAATTGTGGTTTTTCATCTCTGGTCTGTTAGTGCATAACTATAAGTCTTAGTCTCTTTTCTCCCGTTGTTTTCAGTACAGAACCCCGACTTTGCGACGCCATCCCGGGCTCTTCCTTTATCGGATTTCATCGATTTCAAACTCGTTGGAAAGCTGGAGATCCGAACTCCATCTCCAGAAAGTTTGATTAGTATCCGAGTTCATTTGACTCTTCGAAATTGCTGTCGAAGAGGGACCTGGATCTCAGCCTGAAATAGTGTATTCACTATTTCTGGGTCCGACTTTGGAGTGTCGTTGTGACTTCGTTTCAAGTCGGAATCGAGTAATTTCTTTTGCGTTCTGAAGTAGGAATGTCGAACTACGTTCCTACCAATTTTCATGCCATTCGGATTCAGCCTGCTGGTCCGAATAATTTTCCGAACTTGGGTTCGCGTCAGTATTGGACTATTTTCCAACACTTAGAATATTTTAAGTGATTTTCTGGTTTTATCGATTTCTTTGAGATTGGTCGCTGGATTTCGTACACGGGCCTTATAAAAAGGTTTTAAAAGGATTTTTCACTCCGAAATGGCTTTCGAAATTATTATATAATATTATTTTTAATTAATAAATTAATTACTTCATAATATGGGAGTTTTCAAAGGCCGTTTTAAAGTGATTTCAAACCAATTATAAATCCGTTTTCCGTAATTATTTTCTATAATAAAATCCCACACTCACACTTTAGCACTTCGAGCGAAGTGGAAAGGTGCTTAAACGGTTGGGAAAAACTCCGGCCTATGAAACCATGTGTATTTCCTTTCCGGTTAATCCCAGACCTATTCGATTGATCGTTTTGGCCTTTCGGCCTAGTTTCCCGATGACATGAGGTGAACTTTTTACTGCTTTGAGTTTGGAAGCTTACTATTGGTTAGTAAACCGTTTAGTGCGAACGTGAGGTATGGGACTCATGTTAACACTTTACGGGTTCCTTGCTAAAAGTTCGTGACACATTCCTTTTATTACCTTTGGGATAGTGTCTTCGGACTGTCTCCCTTAGAGGTATCGTTTTGGCATCTCTACTTAGATGGCCGTTATACATCTCTACTTAGATGTATCGTTTTTGGCATCTCTACATAGATGGTCGTTATACATCTCTACATAGATGTATCGTGTTTGGCATCTCTACTTAGATGGCCTGTTATACATCTCTACTTAGATGTATTGTTTTTGACATCTCTACTTAGATGTTTATGTTTTGGCATTTGTACTTACGTTATGCCGATGATATGAGGCTTATTATACATCTCTACTTAGATGTTTTGTTTTGACATTTGTGACTATGTTATGCTGATGATATGAGGCTTATTATACATGTCTACTTAGATGTTTTGTTTTGACATTTGTGACTATGTTATGTCAATGATACAAGGCTTCCTATACATCTCTACTTAGATGTTTATTTCTTCTCTATGTGTGTAACGACCCAGAATTTTGAACAAATTAAATTGAGAATATTTAATTTATTTTAAGTATTTGAACGATGATTTAATTTGAATCCCCGATATATCGCTGAATTTGGCGATTAAACTTTAAAATTTAATCGATTGAAGTTGAATAAAAATTTGAATCTTCAATTTTAAGTTGAAGAAAAATATTTCGAAAGCTTTTAAAATTCATATTGATAATACTGAAAATAACGGAAGCTTCAGAATTTAATTTCGGACTGTTTTGTTCAGTTTTGAAATTTATCGTTCGAACCGATATTTAAAAATAGCGTTCCGGGGCACCATCTCGGAATTCGACGAAACCAGTTCCATTGGGTCCGTAATATTGAATTATTACCGGATTTCAATTTTCGTATTTTTCGGAATTGTTTTGTGATCGTACGGTTAGTGAACGCGTTGAAATTTAATCGGATTCAAATTTAAATTTAAATTTATATTTGTCAACATCACCACACGTTATCTCCTGTAAAAACGCCTACAATCACGAAGAATATCGTGCAAATCCATACCTCGTTCATTTTTAAATATCTCATCCCCCTCACCTATTCAAAACAATGGCAGACGAAACAAAATCACGAAGTAGCCTCATTTTTTCTTTCTCAAACCAAACCGACAGTCTCAAACAAACGAAAGAAAATCAAATCCCCCTTTTTAATTCGAAAAATGGCTGCCCTCGTTTTAATTCAATTCGAGTTCGATCGTGCTCGAGATTCAAGCAGGCAGGTCGCGAAAGTTTTAGGGTTCGCGTGGAGCTGACAGGAAGCGTCGATAGCACATCGACATCGCGTTTGGTGGTCGCGTACCTAGGGGAAGTCGCGTGCGATGGAGCAGCTGAGGTGGTGTCGCGATGGGTCGCGAGCGAGCGAGGCAGTGTGGCGCGTGGCACGAGCAGCTCGGGATTGGGTCTCGAGGGGGATTCGCGAATCAGTACATCGCGAGTTCGATCTCGCGTACGAAGAGAGGCTCGCGACTGGGTTTGGTGGATGGTCGACAGGTGACAGATACTGGCGATGGGGTTCGTGGCAGCGTTCAATCATGGTGATGATTCTGGCATTAGACAGAGATGAGTTCGAGCGATGTCGAGCTCAGGGTCGTGGCCTTCTAGGGTTTTGTGTTGATCTTAAATTCGATTGTGAGGTATTTTCTTTTGAAAATTTATTTATAAAATTTTATATGCCGAAAACAAGAGAAAATAAAAATATACATAAGCAGTTTTCGAATTGTATATATATGTGCGATTTTGAAAATATTGATTTCGGTGAGCTATTTGTTTTATTAACTTATCTAATTTTTGTTACCACCGAAAGAAAATTTATTAAAGAGATTCTAGTTCAAGATTTAATTCTTCTGTTAAATAAATTATTTAAATGTAATTTGTTTAAAAATAAATTATTGGTTAAACCCAAAATTTTAGTTTAAAATCAATTCGGTAGTTGACTAAAATTATAAATGGATAATGGAATTGTTGATTTATTCAAATATTAATAGATGGTATAAATTATTTATACAAGGTTAAAGTCGAGAAAATGAAAGAAGAATTGGATTGGATTGCAAAATTTAAAAGCTAAGGTGAGATTTTTTTCTCACTCAAAATAAATTTTTGTATTGCAGTTATTTATTGATTGATTTGATTGCTATATTGGATGTGATATTAGATATTTTAGGATATATCTATATATATAGCAATATATACATATTGGCATATGTATATATTGGATTGATGATTTCCCGCCTCGTATAGCGGATGAGACCCTATTGCGCCGTTAGTAAGCGGATTTTTATAAAACCTATATACCGCGATATTCCACCTCGAAGTGGAATTGGTATTGTGCTAACGTCTTTGGATGCAGGGAAACAGGTTGGAGGGATCCAACTGGACCCCTCACATTGATTGATTTTATTTATACTGTGGTGTGAATCTGTGAATGATTATATTGATGTATTAATCATATTGATATTTGGAAATTATTTGAATGCTAAAATTTAGCTGAATGGATGTTTGATATCATTGGATTCCAAAAAAATAAATAAATGAAATTGAATTTTTGAAATCAAAATAGAAATTTTTAAGTAAATAAATTTTTAGAAATTTAATAAATTCGAAGAAAGGAATTTTAAAGTATAAAAAGTTAATTTTTATAATCTTATCGAATTTATTTCCAGAATAAAGTGAAATTGTTAAATAAATGAATTTCGTATAATAGTGATTTTAAATTGAGGAAATTAATTTAAAATCTGGATTTTTAAATAGATTGAAAGAAACAATTGAAATTTATTTTCTTAAAAAGGAATTTATTTAAAAGGAGATAAGTTGGGAATCCAATTAGAAATTTAATTGGTAAATTGAAATGATTTGGGAAATCAATGTAAAATGAGTTCAATTTAAAGAATCCATTTAAAAACATGATATTGAATGATTTGAAGGAAAATAAGGGATTTATTTTAGTAGGGATAAATAAAATTAGAAATCAATCTGTAATTGATTTAATATTTGGAAAAGAACTTTTGAGAAATCAGTATGGAATCTTTTATTTAAAGTTGAAAATAAATTTAGAAATCAATATTGAAATTGAATTGATATTGAAGTTTTTATAAATAGAATTGAAATTTATAAAAGTTGTTTATAAATCCGAAATCACTTATTTTGATGAGTTAAATATAGAAGTTAATAAAAGAAGATTTATAAGTCGAAGTTGTTATTAAAATGGAAATTGAATTTATAAACGTTGTTTTATAAATTCGAAATCAATTGGATTTGATAAATTAAATATAGAAGGTTGTTAAGGGAGATATATTCGCGATTTTGGATAGCGAATTATTATTGAAATAAAACGTGTAGAAAATAGTGAAATGTAATTAGTAAAGTATATTCACGATTTTGGACAGTGAATATATTATTAAGTGAAATGGATATTATTTTGGGAAAGTGATATTTGAAATGAAGTTAATTGTTTTAAACGATGTTTTAAAATATATTGAATATCGAAATCATAGATTTCAACATTTATTGTTGAAATAGACGTTTTCGAGAAATAGAAGGAAATGATGGACTATAACACTGTTGTTATAGTAAATGATTTCCGAAAGGAAATGTTTTATGTAGTATTGGGATTTATATATCTATCTTAAAATCCGAATCCCTATACTAGTGATTTTTTGGGTCGTCGTAACGATGTTTTACGTAACATTCGTTTTGACTCAAATAAATGTGTTAAAAGAATATTTTCCTTAAAGAATGAATATATACTTAATTTTTGATTTAAGTATATCGAGTATTTTCAAATGTTGAAAATAAATAGATTTGTGAAATACTTATTATTAAGTATGGAAATGCTTTTCCAAAATGAAATGAAACGTTTGAGAATTTATCCTTGTAAAGATAAATTGAAATTGAATATTGAAAATGATTTGAAAATCGAATATCAGTAGATATTCGAAAGTATAAATTCGATACGGAATTTATAAAAGAAAGCGAAGTTGTTTAAAAAATAAATATTGATTTATTTTTGAAGTGTGGAAATTGATTTGAAATTGTTTTCAAATGGTTAAGTGTGGAAAATTCTATATCTAGTAAAGATATTTTTTAAAAACAAATAATTTGGAAAATTATTTGGAATCTGATGATGTTGCGCATCTTTATTGATAGTTAAATAACCGACTATCAATAATTACCTTGAATGGTATTTGTTGTGAATTGGATGAATTTGAATGCCACACTTATTTTTGAATAATCGCTCACTATTCGGGTTAACCGGGAAAGGACCATGGGGTCGTATAACCCATTCCAAATATGTGATACGTCGTTATGAATTGCATTCGAAGACCGGTGTTGAAGACCGGATATTTTTGAAAACGGAAGGATTACCGTCGAGTTACTCTACATCGGCTGATCTCCGGTTTAGAGGTTTTATCACCCTTAGTGACAGGAAGTCCCGACGTGATTGAAAATTATCCGGATGTGCAAGGGCTTCGTGAGAAGTGCCTTCGGTTCTGTTCGATCCCGGAACAGACTTGTATGGATTGTGTGTCTGACGTTACAATTTGAGATATAAAGCTGATTTCTTTCAAATACATTTCTGTTGGTGGCGGAGAATTTATTCTCTTAGCTTAACACCCTTCTCTGAGACGTACGAGCTCAGAGGTTATGTAGTTGAAATTTATCAGCGATATATCCCAATTTGGTAATGTGGCATGCTGAGTGTTGCTGTGTGATGATCAGTGTTTGATCATTTGTGATATGATCATTTGTTTGATCATTTATCTTTGTGATCATAGGTTGATCATCTGTTGACCCAAAGCGTGGCTTTTTGAAAAAGCGTAGCTTTGTGGACGAGACTTCGTCGAGCCTCACACCCCGGAAATGGTCGAAACAGGAAGGATGCAGTAAGGTTCTAGGGAGTAGCGCCCCTTAGTGTATGTCATTCCTTCTGGATAGAGGTGGTATCATGGTATGGAGCCCAGATACTTAACCTATGTGGTTGCTGCATTATTATCTATGTGGTTTGTTGGAAATCGGGGATCCTCGGGAAGATCGGTTACGATCGGGGGATGGCATACGCGTGTCAGTAGTTACCTATTTTTGCAGAGGTAACCCGGCCTTGTGTTGGCAGAGATCCGGTTAGGTTCTCGGGTCGTCTATTCCAGGGACGTACCCATCGTGGAAAAGGAAGTTCCTTAGCCTGACCATTTGTTGGAAATCCAAAGAAACAATACGTGACTTGTACGGTTTTAGTTGTATTACCTGCTATGGAATATGGCGGTAACCTGCTATTGAACATAGTAGCTATAGTAGGCATAAGTGCGGAATGCCTATGCTGGCTAAGATTAATATTCTACTTTCGAAATGTTTTCTACACTATGCACTAATAATAATATCAAAAAGAATTTGATTTTTGCGTAGTAAGCTTCTTTGACTATCATAAGAATAAATCTCCTCCAAGTCTGCGTTTGCATTGTGTGTGTGGCGGGAGGTCTTATGGTAGTTTCATTTTCCAAAAGCATTGCGAATTGACTTTAAAAATTATTTTGTTGTTATAAAGAATAACTGTTTTACGATCTCACACCAGTCACCATGACTGACTCGGAGTTTATTGTTTCCCTTCTAAACTCTGGGTGCCCACCAATTTCCACACGGGCAGCCTATAGTTATATTATCAGGATATTCTGGATATTCTGGAGCTTGGAGATAAGCTGGATGGCGAGACGTAGTATTTGTATCTGATAGTATTTATTCTGCTGTGTATTCTGTATGAGGACAAGTTTATATAACTGTCCATTGTTGTTTATTGACTCTGATTGATGTATGTATAAAATGATATAGATCTTTGTTTTAAAGATTATTCATTTATCTATTATATGTTGTTCCGCTGCGATGTGTAAGATTCTGATATTTTTTTCTGTTCTGATGTTGTTGTTGTTCTTCTTTCTTTCTCTTCTTTCTTTTCTTCTTCTTCTGCCTTTTCTTCTTTCTTAAACCCTCACTATTGTAGTTTCCGGCACTCGATTGCTCGACAGTCGATAAAGGGAGTATCGATGTCGAATTTTCGAAAGTCGAAAATTCCCGTATGTGACAGCGTGGTATTAGAGCATATGGTTAAGCGACAACCCTGCTCTGTTGGGTGTTACTCATTAGAGATAGAGTCAGTAGTACTCTAGAATGAGTTGAGTGTAATAATAGATATGAGCGCGTATTTGTTAGTGAATATATAAAAATTGTTTTATATTGTGATGATTGATTTATTGAGTGGTATATGGATTCTGGTCAATACGAGTAATTAACGATCATTGATAGGGATCTCTAAACACTTGAATAGAACAATTCGACACAGTATTGTTTTAAAATAGGGTGAATGAAATAATTTGGCCAAAACTATTTTTGTATAGAAAAGAAATGTTTTTCTATAAAGTACTATAGTATATGGTTGCATGGTTGTTAGAGGTGATAATATTAATCTATTATCATTGAAATTAAATGAGAAATTGGAATTATAACTCCAAAGTTAAGAAATAAATCCATATACTAATGAAATTTAAAGAATGTAAATTATAAATGTGAATTGTAATTTAAAACGGAATTCTTGAGAAGTTTTTGAAAATGTTTTGAAAAGAATTTGAAAATTTTGGGGATTTGGAAAGTTTAAATTCCTTTTTGATTTGAAAATGAATTTCAAAAGGTTTTGAAAAAATGTTCTGAAGGGATGAAAGCTCTAAACTCTTTTCGGTCGCTGGAAAATAATTCCGATGATGATCGCGACATCACCGGTGTTCATTTTCGGGTTTCCAAAAGAGAAATTGCTGCCAAATTATTTATAATGGAAGTTGTTTGAAAATTTGGGTTTTGTTTTAGAAATTCAAAGAAAGTTTGAATTGTTTTCAAAATGGCTTTGAAATGTTGGTAAACTCTGGAATACTATATAAAAATATTTATGAAATATTATTAAGTTGATAACTTATACCAATTGAATTTCGGTAGAATAAATTTAACTTAAAAAATGAAGTTAAATCAAAGCAAGTATAAGTGAATCAATTAAATGAAAATGAAATTGAAAGTTGAAATTCATTTCGAATTCGTAAGCAAATGAATTGAATTGAATAATGTAAATTGAAAGATGGATTAAAATTCATATGTTATTGGAAATCCAGTTTGATATAATTGGTTATAAACCAAAATAGTGAATTGAAAATAAATTTGAAACTGAATGTTGAAAACCGAATTTGAATAAAGAGAATAGAATTTGTAATGAATTAGTAATTGAAACTAATCTAAAATAAGTAGTTGTAAAGGAAAGTAAATCGATAAAATTCAATATTCAGAAGTTAAACTGAATCCAAATTAGATTGGAATTGTGAATTGAATTCAAATGAGATCAGAAATGTAAAATTGAATGGATATGAATATATATAACTTTAAGAGTGAAGTAAAAATGATACAAGTGGTTTATATTGAAAATTTTGTAATAGAATTTGCAAAATGGTTTGAATATATGTAACTAGATATTATGGCTAGTAGGATATACAGGTGTAAAGGAATTGGAATTTTGATTTCAAAGATAATTTGAATTGCTCGAAAAAGGTATGTATTTAAATTTGAATATGAGATTTGATGACTTATTTCTCTAGCCGCTTGGCTTTTTCTTTTTCTTTTTGAAATCTGAGAGTCCGTAGGGACGTTTTGTAGTCGTACCGTATTAGCCGCGCAAAGGAGATGCTGGCAAAATTTTTCGGAAATTTAGGGCGTTAGAAAAATTTTGAGAAATTTTGAAAGTTTAAATTTGAATTTGAAATTTAAATTTAAATTGTTAAGGAAACAATGTTGTTTTGAAACCTGTAATTGTAGTTGAAAATTTAGTTGAATAATAACAAATCTTTAGTAGAGAGATTTGTTTTGATAAATTTGATAAAACTATTGATTGTGAAAAATAGTAGACGAGTTAAGGACCACTTTTCCTAACTTGTAATTTCGAGGACGAAATTCTTTTAAGGGGGGAAGTCTGTAACGACCCAGAATTTTGAACAAATTAAATTGAGAATATTTAATTTATTTTAAGTATTTGAACGATGATTTAATTTGAATCCCCGATATATCGCTGAATTTGGCGATTAAACTTTAAAATTTAATCGATTGAAGTTGAATAAAAATTTGAATCTTCAATTTTAAGTTGAAGAAAAATATTTCGAAAGCTTTTAAAATTCATATTGATAATACTGAAAATAACAGAAGCTTCAGAATTTAATTTCGGACTGTTTTGTTCAGTTTTGAAATTTATCGTTCGAACCGATATTTAAAAATAGCGTTCCGGGGCACCGTCTCGGAATTCGACGAAACCAGTTCCATTGGGTCCGTAATATTGAATTATTATCGGATTTCAATTTTCGTATTTTTCGGAATTGTTTTTTGATCGTACGGTTAGTGAACGCGTTGAAATTTAATCGGATTCAAATTTAAATTTAAATTTATATTTGTCAACATCACCACACGTTATCTCCTGTAAAAACGCCTACAATCACGAAGAATATCGTGCAAATCCATACCTCGTTCATTTTTAAATATCTCGTCCCCCTCACCTATTCAAAACAATGGCAGACGAAACAAAATCACGAAGTAGCCTCATTTTTTCTTTCTCAAACCAAACCGACAGTCTCAAACAAACGAAAGAAAATCAAATCCCCCTTTTTAGTTCGAAAAATGGCTGCCCTCGTTTTAATTCAATTCGAGTTCGATCGTGCTTGAGATTCAAGCAGGCAGGTCGCGAAAGTTTTAGGGTTCGCGTGGAGCTGACAGGAAGCGTCGATAGCACATCGACATCGCGTTTGGTGGTCGCGTACCTAGGGGAAGTCGCGTGCGATGGAGCAGCTGAGGTGGTGTCGCGATGGGTCGCGAGCGAGCGAGGCAGTGTGGCGCGTGGCACGAGCAGCTCGGGATTGGGTCTCGAGGGGGATTCGCGAATCAGTACATCGCGAGTTCGATCTCGCGTACGAAGAGAGGCTCGCGACTGGGTTTGGTGGATGGTCGACAGGTGACAGATACTGGCGATGGGGTTCGTGGCAGCGTTCAATCATGGTGACGATTCTGGCATTAGACAGAGATGAGTTCGAGCGATGTCGAGCTCAGGGTCGTGGCCTTCTAGGGTTTTGTGTTGATCTTAAATTCGATTGTGAGGTATTTTCTTTTGAAAATTTATTTATAAAATTTTATATGCCGAAAACAAGAGAAAATAAAAATATACATAAGCAGTTTTCGAATTGTATATATATGTGCGATTTTGAAAATATTGATTTCGGTGAGCTATTTGTTTTATTAACTTATCTAATTTTTGTTACCACTGAAAGAAAATTTATTAAAGAGATTCTAGTTCAAGATTTAATTCTTCTGTTAAATAAATTATTTAAAAGTAATTTGTTTAAAAATAAATTATTGGTTAAACCCAAAATTTTAGTTTAAAATCAATTCGGTAGTTGACTAAAATTATAAATGGATAATGGAATTGTTGATTTATTCAAATATTAATAGATGGTATAAATTATTTATACAAGGTTAAAGTCGAGAAAATGAAAGAAGAATTGGATTGGATTGCAAAATTTAAAAGCTAAGGTGAGATTTTTTTTCTCACTCAAAATAAATTTCTGTATTGCAGTTATTTATTGATTGATTTGATTGCTATATTGGATGTGATATTAGATATTTTAGGATATATCTATATATATAGCAATATATACATATTGGCATATGTATACATTGGATTGATGATTTCCCGCCTCGTATAGCGGATGAGACCCTATTGCGCCGTTAGTAAGCGGATTTTTATAAAACCTATATACCGCGATATTCCACCTCGAAGTGGAATTGGTATTGTGCTAACGTCTTTGGATGCAGGGAAATAGGTTGGAGGGATCCAACTGGACCCCTCACATTGATTGATTTTATTTATACTGTGGTGTGAATCTGTGAATGATTATATTGATGTATTAATCATATTGATATTTGGAAATTATTTGAATGCTAAAATTTAGCTGAATGGATGTTTGATATCATTGGATTCCAAAAAAATAAATAAATGAAATTGAATTTTTGAAATCAAAATAGAAATTTTTAAGTAAATAAATTTTTAGAAATTTAATAAATTCGAAGAAAGGAATTTTAAAGTATAAAAAGTTAATTTTTATAATCTTATCGAATTTATTTCCAGAATAAAGTGAAATTGTTAAATAAATGAATTTCGTATAATAGTGATTTTAAATTGAGGAAATTAATTTAAAATCTGGATTTTTAAATAGATTGAAAGAAACAATTGAAATTTATTTTCTTAAAAAGGAATTTATTTAAAAGGAGATAAGTTGGGAATCCAATTAGAAATTTAATTGGTAAATTGAAATGATTTGGGAAATCAATGTAAAATGAGTTCAATTTAAAGAATCCATTTAAAAACAGGATATTGAATGATTTGAAGGAAAATAAGGAATTTATTTTAGTAGGGATAAATAAAATTAGAAATCAATCTGTAATTGATTTAATATTTGGAAAAGAACTTTTGAGAAATCAGTATGGAATCTTTTATTTAAAGTTGAAAATAAATTTAGAAATCAATATTGAAATTGAATTGATATTGAAGTTTTTATAAATAGAATTGAAATTTATAAAAGTTGTTTATAAATCCGAAATCACTTATTTTAATGAGTTAAATATAGAAGTTAATAAAAGAAGATTTATAAGTCGAAGTTGTTATTAAAATGGAAATAGAATTTATAAACGTTGTTTTATAAATTCGAAATCAATTGGATTTGATAAATTAAATATAGAAGGTTGTTAAGGGAGATATATTCGCGATTTTGGATAGCGAATTATTATTGAAATAAAACGTGTAGAAAATAGTGAAATGTAATTAGTAAAGTATATTCACGATTTTGGACAGTGAATATATTATTAAGTGAAATGGATATTATTTTGGGAAAGTGATATTTGAAATGAAGTTAATTGTTTTAAACGATGTTTTAAAATATATTGAATATCGAAATCATAGATTTCAACATTTATTGTTGAAATAGACGTTTTCGAGAAATAGAAGGAAATGATGGACTATAACACTGTTGTTATAGTAAATGATTTCCGAAAGGAAATGTTTTATGTAGTATTGGGATTTATATATCTATCTTAAAATCCGAATCCCTATACTAGTGATTTTTTGGGTCGTCGTAACGATGTTTTACGTAACATTCGTTTTGACTCAAATAAATGTGTTAAAAGAATATTTTCCTTAAAGAATGAATATATACTTAATTTTTGATTTAAGTATATCGAGTATTTTCAAATGTTGAAAATAAATAGATTTGTGAAATACTTATTATTAAGTATGGAAATGCTTTTCCAAAATGAAATGAAACGTTTGAGAATTTATCCTTGTAAAGATAAATTGAAATTGAATATTGAAAATGATTTGAAAATCGAATATCAGTAGATATTCGAAAGTATAAATTCGATACGGAATTTATAAAAGAAAGCGAAGTTGTTTAAAAAATAAATATTGATTTATTTTTAAAGTGTGGAAATTGATTTGAAATTGTTTTCAAATGGTTAAGTGTGGAAAATTCTATATCTAGTAAAGATATTTTTTAAAAACAAATAATTTGGAAAATTATTTGGAATCTGATGATGTTGCGCATCTTTATTGATAGTTAAATAACCGACTATCAATAATTACCTTGAATGGTATTTGTTGTGAATTGGATGAATTTGAATGCCACACTTATTTTTGAATAATCGCTCACTATTAGGGTTAACCGGGAAAGGACCATGGGGTCGTATAACCCATTCCGAATATGTGATACGTCGTTATGAATTGCATTCGAAGACCGGTGTTGAATACCGGATATTTTTGAAAACGGAAGGATTACCGTCGAGTTACTCTACATCGGCTGATCTCCGGTTTAGAGGTTTTATCACCCTTAGTGACGGGAAGTCCCGACGTGATTGAAAATTATCCGGATGTGCAAGGGCTTCGTGAGAAGTGCCTTCGGTTCTGTTCGATCCCGGAACAGACTTGTATGGATTGTGTGTCTGACGTTACAATTTGAGATATAAAGCTGATTTCTTTCAAATACATTTCTGTTGGTGGCGGAGAATTTATTCTCTTAGCTTAACACCCTTCTCTGAGACGTACGAGCTCAGAGGTTATGTAGTTGAAATTTATCAGCGATATATCCCAATTTGGTAATGTGGCATGCTGAGTGTTGCTGTGTGATGATCAGTGTTTGATCATTTGTGATATGATCATTTGTTTGATCATTTATCTTTGTGATCATAGGTTGATCATCTGTTGACCCAAAGCGTGGCTTTTTGAAAAAGCGTAGCTTTGTGGACGAGACTTCGTCGAGCCTCACACCCCGGAAATGGTCGAAACAGGAAGGATGCAGCAAGGTTCTAGGGAGTAGCGCCCCTTAGTGTATGTCATTCCTTCTGGATAGAGGTGGTATCATGGTATGGAGCCCAGATACTTAACCTATGTGGTTGCTGCATTATTATCTATGTGGTTTGTTGGAAATCGGGGATCCTCGGGAAGATCGGTTACGATCGGGGGATGGCATACGCATGTCAGTAGTTACCTATTTTTGCAGAGGTAACCCGGCCTTGTGTTGGCAGAGATCCGGTTAGGTTCTCGGGTCGTCTATTCCAGGGACGTACCCATCGTGGAAAAGGAAGTTCCTTAGCCTGACCATTTGTTGGAAATCCAAAGAAACAATACGTGACTTGTACGGTTTTAGTTGTATTACCTGCTATGGAATGTGGCGGTAACCTGCTATTGAACATAGTAGCTATAGTAGGCATAAGTGCGGAATGACTATGCTGGCTAAGATTAATATTCTACTTTCGAAATGTTTTCTACACTATGCACTAATAATAATATCAAAAAGAATTTGATTTTTGCGTAGTAAGCATCTTTGACTATCATAAGAAGAAATCTCCTTCAAGTCTGCGTTTGCATTGTGTGTGTGGCGGGAGGTCTTATGGTAGTTTCATTTTCCAAAAGCATTGCGAATTGACTTTAAAAATTATTTTGTTGTTATAAAGAATAACTGTTTTACGATCTCACACCAGTCACCATGACTGACTCGGAGTTTATTGTTTCCCTTCTAAACTCTGGGTTCCCACCAATTTCCACACGGGCAGCCTAGAGTTATATTATCAGGATATTCTGGATATTCTGGAGCTTGGAGATAAGCTGGATGGCGAGACGTAGTATTTGTATCTGATAGTATTTATTCCGCTGTGTATTCTGTATGAGGACAAGTTTATATAACTGTCCATTGTTGTTTATTGACTCTGATTGATGTATGTATAAAATGATATAGATCTTTGTTTTAAAGATTATTCATTTATCTATTATATGTTGTTCCGCTGCGATGTGTAAGATTCTGATATTGTTTTCTGTTCTGATGTTGTTGTTGTTCTTCTTTCTTTCTCTTCTTTCTTTTCTTCTTCTTCTGCCTTTTTCTTCTTTCTTAAACCCTCACTATTGTAGTTTCCGGCACTCGATTGCTCGACAGTCGATAAAGGGAGTATCGATGTCGAATTTTCGAAAGTCGAAAATTCCCGTACGCGACAATGTGAGAGTTTGTGGTCTATAGTACTATGTTATATATCGCCTCATTATCTATCATGTTTATCTCAGTTTATTAACTGATTGTTTGGCTAGCCTGACCCGAGTGTTTTTCGCTCGGGTCAGACCGAGTTGTTTCAGGTTAGGTCTATGGACTTAGCTTTCTGTGCTTCCGCTTGGACATTATCTGCTATGCTAATAGATAGCTCTTTATATTTGTCCACTATTTTGATACTCTGATTATTCAGTCTCTTATGTACATATCTTTGACTCACATGTGTGAGCGGTGGCTTTGTACCCACCTTTTTGATATTTGGATCTGTATTGACGATATATTGTACCTATGTTCTGTGACTGTTATGTGACTGTTCTGTGATGATGATGTTATCTTTTAGTATTATGTTTGTTCTGAACCTATTTTCCTTAGCCATTGTAATTTCGTTATAAATATCTATTGGATATGTCGAACCACTTGAAAAAAAAGCGATACCACATTTCGACGTATTCAGTAGATATTTATAGCTTGATTACATATGGTCGCTTCCATTATACTCTATTCTCCGTTCCAGCAAATGGTATTACTCCGTAATACTCTTTGTTAGAATGGGTCTCGGAGTGGGGCGTTTCAACAACTAATATAGTTGTAAAGGCCCGATATCTACAAAGTTACGATACACCTCCTTTATGACTATATGTTCGTGTATGACATCTTCTGGGTTGGGCAATTATTTGGGGTTCAACACTCTTATAATCTCATCATCCTCTCTTAGGTACACAACACTTTTTTTATAGAAGATTGACATCTTCTTGAAGTCGCCTGATGCTTGTTTCCCCTTGCTGAATCTTTGATTGCTTTTCCTCTACATGTTCGACACCTTGAATCATGATATATTCCCTTACATATTTGACATCTATATTTATAGTAACATCAGTTAAATAACACAAGCATACGATAACGTCACAGTAAAATCATACCATGCACTATCCATCACAAATCATCTACTATACAATATACTACTAGTTGTCTATAATACAATATATCCACCAATCTGTGGCTGGTAGAGTCCTTAGGAAATCCTATGTGATTGCCATCCATTGAATACATATTGGAGAATAAACC
Organism: Allium fistulosum; assembly: GCA_030737815.1. Taxonomy (NCBI): domain Eukaryota; kingdom Viridiplantae; phylum Streptophyta; class Magnoliopsida; order Asparagales; family Amaryllidaceae; genus Allium; species Allium fistulosum. The sequence continues at coordinate 162,823,980 of CM060905.1, forward strand.
AAAATAAGTCAGTATCTAAATATACCATAGACTCTGAGTCACATCACAATGCAATAGACTCCCATGGTTCTCATCTTGACCTCTGATATAGGCATGGGTGATATGTTATCTATTCTGGATAGCCATTAATATCTCTCTTCGAACATGCTCCATGATCTTGTGTAAAAGTCATGTGATTCTCCTTTGGTATCATGGATTACCTATTTAATCACTATATATACATACTATATGGATAATGGGTGTATATCATACAACGTGCTCTCGATGGCTCGAATCGGCCAACCAAAGCGGTATAAAATGTATCATCGCTTCATCAACATATAAGTAACGAGAATTAATATATAACTCTAGTCCTGCATAATGAGTCATATCAAAGTCACATCTTGCGGATTACATATTGTCCGCATTGAGTGAAAACATCACACAAGTTCCACCATAATCCAAGCATCGCTTCCTTCATTCAAAACCATACAAAGGTCTCTTCTTGCTTTGGGTTGAGTCCAATGATTCGAGGTCCTCGTAAAGGTCTTCTAAAACCTACATACCAAGTGCTAAAAGGATCAGATGGAGTTCGGGTGCAAATCACCCGGGACCAGAGCTCATTGTTGATTTCAGCTCATGACCAATCACTAAAAAATGTCGTTTCGACTACATTCATTGCATCATCTTACTACTGGAACGCGATACTCGATCCCTAGCAACTAAACTACAATCTATGACATTTCTCTCTTCTAATTAATTAACTCATTCAAATATACTTCTTGACTATCATATTTAACTAAATATTTTTTATGAGCCTACGTTGAATATAAAGACTACGTATAAATATATATACATTATATCGTGCAGTTTATACATTCAATTTATTTTATTATCTAATATAATTCATACATGCATTTCATACAATTATATCAATAAATCAATCGATTCATACTTTTAAGCAATTCCTATAAATCCTAACATCCAATTCACAAAAACACACCTTACTTTAGTACTTAATCTAATAATTGTAACATTTATTTATTAACTCAAATCATTCTTCTTTGTATTATTTTATCAAAGTCTCTAACCTATTTAATAAAATAATGTACTTGCTTATGAATAATATTATAGCTTGATATCACTTAATTCTTCTATTGAAATTAAGTTTAGCTATCAATAAGACAAAAAAATAGTATATAGCTCATGTATATAATTTATGTACATGTCTGTGCATATCTATCACAAATAATTTGTTAGGATCTACAGTTAATAAATCACGTTATAACAATATTCAAAATTTTATAACATTAACCAAACCCTATTAAATAATACAAAAATATTTTGTAATTTACTAACATCTCAAATCTCTTTTTTAGAAATTCAAAAGTTAGTTAGAATTACACTTTAATAAACCATTATCAAGGCCAAATAAAATTCAAGACCAAACTAAAATAAGTTTAACTCGCCAAAACCATTATTTAACCTTTTAGCTTATTTTTAAAAGTCATACACTTAACTTCGATTAGTAATAAAATATATAATAATAAATTAGAGTTTTGTTAATTTATAACCATGTTTTAAATTAATATCAACTCTATCTAACTCCATTCTATACGAATAGAACAGAATATATATATTGAATCTTAATCAACTATCCTAAATATCTACTCAAACAGCTAACAGTATGAGTTTTATATTATTTTGGTATTACTTTTGTCGTACATGACAGTCAACTAAATAATTAAATTTATAGAGCATCAAATTATATCAAGCAGCTGCTGGGTTCATTTTGCATATATGTAGGTATCAATTTTGTTGGAAATAACATTTAAAATAATTTACAAAATAACTAAGCCTGAATTCCAATGAACTGCTACTAGGCATGAGTTTGCAATATTTTGGTATCACTTTTGTCATAAATGATGGTGTACTAAATAATTAAATTTATAGAGCATCATATTATATAAAACAGCTACTAGGTATCATTTCTTCATGGATATAGGTATCAGTTTTGTTGTAAATAACATTTAAAATAATCAAATTTATAACCAATCATGAATTTCAATCAAACAATTATTAGGTATGAGTTTTTCACTATTTTGGTATCACTTTTGTCATACATGATGATCAACTAAATAATTAAATTTATAGAGCCTCAAATTATATCAAACAGCTATTGGGTATCATTTTTGCATATATATATATATATATATATGTATGTATGTATGTATGTATGTATGTATGTATGTATGTATGTATGTATCAATTTTTGTAATTTTAGCTTTTTAGGTTTTACTTTCTTCATCTGCAATTTTGGGTCATTCTGAGCTAGGTTTTCTGTTTCTTTAGTTGGGGATTGTTGTTGAATTACTACTAGAGCTAGGTTTTTGGTTGATGTAGTTGGGTTTTGCTGTTGAATTTCAAGCACAGCTGGGTTTTCTACTTCATGATTTGGGGATTGTTGTTGAATTTCTTATTTCCATTCATTGTGCGTTGATGTTTGTGGTTTTGTTGGAGATGATGATTTGCTTTTGGTTTTAGCCACCATTGCTAGTGTGATTTTAAGTTTTGAGAATGAATCAACAAATTATTTGAAAATGAAGAAGACTAACGAATGGAATGAACAAATCGGTAGAGGGAAGGTGAATAATTTAATTTTCAAATGGGATTTGGGTCTGTCCTTGAAAGAACAAAATAACGCATGTGTCCTTCTGCCTTATTTTTTAACAGAATTTTTCCTTTTTTCCCTATATTAAAATACATATATTTTATTTTATTACTTAAATAAATTGTCATGCATTTTGAGCTTGTACGATTACACAGTACATTGGATCGCCATGAAACTTATCGACGCACATCGCCTCATTTTTCTGGTCCTAGTGGTATAAATTTCATCACCATTTGAAAAGGCACCCCAAGATGATAGTTTCACACGTTTCGGTGTTGTTTTGACCATCAGACAGCCTGATTCCAAAAATTCTTCAACCGTATACCTCATAATGAAGTCCTCATTCCAAAGTACAGTCCGTTAGTCGAGATTCCACTGGACCTGATTATGTACGTATTTTTGCAAAATACATATAACAACCTATAAAATGCAAAAACGCCGTGACTCCAAACATTGCAATAGTTATACTCATTTTGATTCACAACGTTAATTCGGACTCAATGGAAGTGGTTCCGAGTCCTATTTCGTCTATATGCAAAAAGTCTAATTTTTGACCTTCAATTAATTAATGATTTGAAATTAATTATTTAAATATTAATTATTCAAATGCGGATTGTTACATTCTCCACTCCTTAAAGAATTTCATCATCGAACTTTCTATGAGTTTGATAATGTAACAAGACCGATCAAAATTTCCAAGCATCGGATTCCGAAAATCTCGACAGCCCTCCCCTTTTGCAGTTAGCATTACAGATGCTCCCAAAATACCGAATATATCTCCTAATCCTTAATCTTCTAAAGCTCCTCTCATTTAGGAAAAATTCGACAGCACCTCCTGTGCACGGGTAGCTCCAAGAAAAATCCAAAACAACATATACACATATCTATGCTAATTATCTTTTATACCCCTTTCTCAACAAGTGCATACCATTTAAATGCAAATAAGAGAAAGTAAGCATCCCAATAGTGCACAACTGCTTCTAGGTACCTAATATATACTCAATAAAGAGGATAATACACAATTTTAACTTTAAACCATAAATTTGAGCATGCTAAATCATATATAGCGGTCATCTCAAAATATTATGCTATAACAAACCATGCAATAAGCATCTCTGATACAACTAGAATCTCTAATGTAATAAGCATCTCCAATGAACATGCTATAACAAACCATGCAACAGGAACATATAATGCAATAAGCATCCCTGATAGACATGTTATAAAAAACTATGCAATAAGCATCTCTAATGTAACAACATCTCCAATGAACATACTATAACACGCTATGCATCAAGCATCTCTAATGTAACAAGCACTGCCAATGAACATGCTATAAAAAACTATGCATCAAGCATCTCTTATGTGACAAGCATCTCTAACATGCTATAACAAACTATGCAATAAGCATCTCTAATAAACATGCTATAATAGAAAGCAATAAGCATACATGTAAAATATAAGCAATAACAAAGCAAGTTCTACACTATGCCTTCATACATAATAATAAAACAAAAAGAAAAAAATTCCCTTAGGTAAATGAAGGCATACTGAATCAAAGCTCAGGTTGAGAAGCTTACATCGTCTATTTTGATTTCCAAGTACTCTTATCAGAAATATCGCTTCATCAAACATGGACAAGCTTATCCCCATTGGACTAAAGCCACTTAGCCTTATTATCCAAATATGAATAGGCCTTCGAGGACTATAGCCACTTCCAGTTCACATCTGCCTTCTCTAGTCGACTCCTCACGATGACCCCACTAGAATTACACATTTATACAAACATAATATACGAAATACATCGTGCACTCCTTTTACAGAAAAGGAAAAATTAACATGACATGCTATACCACTGATCCTCAAGATTCTTAGATAAACCCAACGGTCACTATCACTATTCTCATTTCCTTCCAAACCGAACCCACAAAACGCCAAACAACAACTAATATACAAGCAACCAATTACACAAAACAAGTAACAACAAGCAATAACAAATTAAAAAAGACTCTATACCAACCTGCATGGTAACCAACATAGGTCATAACATGCGTCAAGCTATAAGCTCGCATGAGTCTATTCGACATCTATGATGAACCAAATGCCTAAGTGGTGCAATTCCTTCCATGAATGTAATGTATGAAAGACTATTACACTACCCTCTATGAGAAAAACTTATATGATATGTTGGATCATTGTTCCTATTAACTTTCGAATAAATTCAGCAATATAAGTCTCAACTTTCTCCTTCTCCTAGATAGAACTCCTTGAAACATCCTACCTCTATACTTATACTGTTTGATATTATTACTAGGTAATACTGTCAGATAATACGAAGAATGAGACTATCCTTGAGACATATATCAATATTCCCTTGGAAAAAAATCGATACAAATCTCAAATTATATAATGACTAACATAGTTATACATGGTTTTGGTATAAAGTAATAAACACATGCCACCAGGACAGAACAATACATAACATATAACAAATAATAGAGTACATAGAGTCAGAGCACAGCAGATAAAATATAATATATCACATATACATAATCCACAAAAACCCATAATATACATACATCGCTACAACACCTCATAACATATACACAATTAGGCTACAAAATACAAAAGAGAATGTGTCATCCTAATGTAACTACTGTCTCCACAAAGTCTATACGTCTAAAGGATCTACAGAGTGCCTGCACCAGCACTTGTAATACCTCGGACTGACCCGAGTATTATAATAACACATGGGTCGGAAAATGTCTATAATAAAGTATTAATAAAGGTAATAAAATGATGTGTGTGTGTATGTATATGTAACATCATGTAAAATTAACGATAATTAATAAGGATTCAAAAATGGAATTTGAGCAAAGATAGAATCTGGTCATGAAACTTGCACCATTGTGTTTATTGCAATTTTCTAATCAACTTTCATTTTTGCATTTTCGTGATTAGAGCCCAAACAAAGAAGTTATTAGCATTTTGTTCATCGACGGAAATTTTATCGGTTTAGAAAAGCGTCGAACGAATTTAAATTTAAATTTAACCACAAGCATACAGCGTACAATTGGTAGTACGTGGCGAATACGGGTCGATTCGCAAGGAAATGTTAGATTTTAAATCTCTATTAAATCAAATTAAACCAGAGTTGAGAGTGATTAGCTAAAAATGTAAGAAAAATGACAAAAGGAAAGTGATAAAATTATAAGAGTAGAAAAACAATTTAGATATAAATCCACTCTCTAGATCACATAGTTCAACACAACATGAAATTATGATCTTTTTTTATCATTAGTAAGTTTAATTGATGTGCTAATCATAAGTATGACCTATTTGTGTTATTAATTAGCTCAACATAAGCCATCAAACTATACCACACCATTAAAACTACCTTTTACTCTCATGAAATATGACAACAAAGTTGAAAGCAAAATCTATTTTAAGTATGGCCTATTAACTATTGATTGAAATATAGAACATCAAATTTTGATTTAAACATTCACTTCTTTGCCATAATCATATTTAGATGAAGAGGCAATTTGTGTTTTGTTTGTTTAAGCATAGCCTATTATTTATGAACAACATAGACTACCAAATTCAAAGCTAAACAACAACATTAAACCACATCTAATGTTTCCATTAAGCACAAAAAGAGAGCAATAATTATCAAAATGTTGAAGCTATATAATTAGAGAGCTTCATTACTCCTAAATTGAAGGGTTTTAGCCTCTCATATTTGTTATCATATCAACAAATATAGCTTGCAACATAGAACAAAACAAAGAGGAAAAGAGAGCTAAATGAAAGAAAAACTAATCTACTTGCATGAAAAGTAAACTAAGCTACTAACAAAATAAGAAAGAGAGCATGTAAATGTAAAAGAACATTAACTAACATTGCATAAAAATAAAAATTACATGAAATAAAAAAATGGCTAAGTAGCCATGAAAAAGAAAAGAGAACCTCTTTGTTTTATTTTTGTTCCTAAACTAAAACTAAGAAAAAGAGCCTAAAAGAAGAGGGGAGGGTTACATGAAACATAAGGGGTATTTATATAAGTTTAAAACCCTAATTCACCATTTTAGGAACTACCCAAAATACTCTATTAGGAAGTGTGGTGGCCAAGTTATCATTAACTTCAAATAATGATCCATTAAGTGTGCATGAATATTTAATGGAATTTTAGCATGTGCATTAGCTCCTAAGTGTACATGAAGGTATGTGGGTAGGTGGGGTCCTCCATGATTCATGAAATGAATTATTTCCATCTCCATTCCTTTGTGTTCACTCTTGTGCATGCATATATATATTCATGAAACCACTTGTATTTGAATTTATATTCCTACAAAATAACATAAAAAATTTCAAGTAAATTTTATAAAATTAATATATGCACAAAAATGACCATTTTACCCCTGGATGAAGATGAATATGTGACGATTTGAAAATAATTTGAATTTTGGTTTAAACATGTTAAAACACCCAATATGATCATTTATTTAATTTAAATAGATTAAATATGGTGGTAAAAATATGCACATTTACGTGCACATCTAATACCCCCACACTTATCTTTTTATTCGTCCTCGAATAAAGAAAAACTAAGATAAATCCGTTTTCATAGGGAGCACAATTGTGTTGAGCGTATGCAATAAGCTGTTAAACCTCTGGGTGTCCCCAGTAGGACGAGTGTTGTCTCGTGAGGGTTTTTAGTGGATCTTACCCACAAAATCCAAATGCAGGATGAAAATATTTACAAAATGCAAGATTTATTTACAAAGAGATGAATGCGATTTTTTCATTTTGATTTAAGAACGAAAGATTTACTTTTAAATAGACACAAATAAATTAAATATAAGTTTTGGTTATTATCGAGAAATTTAAGACCTTTTACTTGTCAAAATTTCCAACAAAAATCAATCATAACAAATAAACTATAGTTTAACTCGTTGTTTAGGTTGATAACAAAGTGTAACTATGTGTTTGCGCCAAAATTGGTCACAAACACCCAATTGTCGATGAAAGCACCCGTTCACAATCATAGATCACAGATAACAAGTATGTAGAGAATTAAAAATGAAGATCACTCAGAAAAGTTAGAGGAAAACAGTAAAGAACACAAAGTTTATAGTGGTTCGGCAATCCGGCCTACGTCCACTTTGAATTTGATGACTTTATTGATGTTTGCTTGCTGATTACAACGAGTTACCACTGATTACAACATCCATTTTCGAGTACAATGATGATTCCGGCAGATTCTAGACGTAGAAAAGCCAAAAGTCCCTTTTCTTAGGATGCTATTTATAGGTGTAGGATGCAAATATCTCGCTCAGATCTCGGGAGATCTCTTCTGGCACGTGCATGGGCCCACGCGACCGATCCCATGCGATTTTGACTCGATCCATGATCGATACGAATGAATTTCGTATCAATCAAGATTTTGCTTGATTGAGTCGAGATCGATCATGAACATTCTTTAGGTTGTACGCAAGCTCCTGTGAATATTTGGTGGCATTTGGACTTGTAGATTGTGAGATATGGCCAATGCAAGTTCGTGTTTTTCAAAGGCTGTTGCTAACGCTAAAAATTGAACGCTAACACCCCGGTGTATGTATGAGTTATGTGAAAGCACCACCCGTTGGTACGGAACTAGAAATATGCAAAAAATAGCAGAAAAGTAAAAAGACAGCAGTTTTATAGTGGTTCGGCCCGAAATTAAGCCTACGTCCACTTTATCTTCTTTATTGATGATTCGGTTACAACACTTTACAATACACTTTGATTACAACCCACTTTAGACAAGTAGCTAGAACTTGTATGGAGAGGAAGCTTTTGAATTCATGTTGAATGTGTTTGATCCTCTCTTGAAGTTCGTTGTAGTGTCTTCGGTGTTTGGAGTGCTCGAAGTGCTGAGTGAGTCGAGAAAGCAGCAGAGTATCGGTGTTTCTGAAATGAGCCAAAAGTCCTCTTACTGTTGGGGTAACCATCCTATTTATAGGGAAGACTCTGAGCAGAATTTAATCACCAAGTCTTAGGTCGTGATCGACCTAAAGTAGGTCGTAGGTCGGCAGCGACCTAGGGGATGTAATCTGACTTATCTTCGGTGCACTTGGTTTCTCCTGAACGAATTAGTAGGTCGCACGCGACCTAATATAGGTCGTAGGTCGTCGGCGACCTAGGGGATTATATCTCATCTGATCTTGAACTCATCTGAAGGGGTTATTAGGTCGTAAGCGACCTAATGGGTGCGGCACGGAACATAGCATTTCGCTTTAGCTCGCTAGATCGTGGCATTGCTTAGGTCGGTATGAAGTTAAGTCGCTAGGTCGCGGGATCCTTTAGGTCGCTATGATCTTTGGAGCGTTAAGTTATTAGGTCGCTCAGGTTATTAAACTGTTAGGTTGCATATGCTTTAGGTCGCTGAGACCGCTTCATTCTTAGGTCGTTAAGTAGTTCATCCACTTAGGTCGCTAGCTTCTTAAGTCAGGTCGCTCGCCTGCTTATCTCATTAGGTCGCTTAGCAATGTACATCTTTAGGTCGTATATCAAAAGAGGGTTAACACTTGCCCCTCGAAGTATACGCTTAAGAGTTAGGTCGTATGCTTCGATATTTCTTAACTCGCATTACCCTGAATTGCTAGGTCGTGAACGACCTAGGAGAAGTAAGGTCGTGTGTGTCGATTCGAGTTCCACTGCCCTGGTACATAAATAGTTTAGGTCGTTCCTTCTTTTCTTCACCTGCTCTAACATTCCATCCTGCCATTAACAAGTTTCCGAGCTCTCGAAGGCGATTCCAAATTACTCGGCCATTAATCATCTTCATCCTCATATTACGTAAGTGAATTCAACCAATGTTCAACCATCTCCATCATTGAATCGCGAATCCCTTATTTGTCGTCCCTAATCCAAGTTTGTATACCATGCTTCATCATAAATCGTGTCGCAATCAATCCTCGACTATCTTTAGTTGCGATGCCACTGTAATTCTCGAAAACATTGCAGTCTACTGGTTTCATGATAGATTTGAGGTGATTTGAGTCGATTTTGGGTGATTTGGTGGTGTGGTGAGACGATTGATTCGATGGTAGAGATGATAATGGGTTATCGGGTTTATGAGTTAGACGATTTGTTGAGTGGGAAGGAGTGAACGGTTTAAAGAAAGTTAAGAACATACCAGTTTAGGAGCTTCAGACGACCTTAGGCCTATCAGTTTGGATGTAATTCGCACGACCTAATTTATTTGCGACCTATCTAGCTTGCGACTTATCTTGCTGGAATAACATTTAAGTTTAAAATAGGACGACCTAACAAGTTGCCGACCTAACTTGTTTGCAACCCAACTTTCCTGCGACTTAACCACTCGCGGCATAGGCTTTAAGTCGCGACCGAGCTAGGACTTGAGAAATTTGCGCTATTTTGACTTGAGGCTTTTTCCTTCATACGCATTATGTGATATTCCGGAAATTTGGGGCAATATCAATTTAATAATCTGTCTAAATAATTAAATTGATTTGATGATCTTTGATAATAAATTTGAATTGGTTTAATAATCTTCTTCAAATGAATATTTATTTGTTTCAAACAATATTAATAATATATTGTTTTATAGATATAAATAGATTTTAATAAAATAGGATTGTTATTTCAAATTGAATGTGTTGTTTAAAATTAACTTTAAATTGGATTTTAAATATAATTTGAATTTGAATGGAAATTTGAATTTAGAATCCAAAAGGTAATATTCAAATAGTTTTGGATTTTAAAATATATGGATAATCTTTTATTTATATATATAATTGGTTTTATTTTCTTTAAAATAATATATATATAGATAAGTAATTAATAAATTAAGTAAAGTCTTTTATCTACATTTAAAATAAATATAAACTAACTAAAAAGACATGTGTAAATTCCTAAGGCTAAGTAATAACAAGTGTTAACAAATTAAAAATGGTTAGTGACAAATGTCAAAGTTTTGTATTTTTGTTTTTCTTTTAATTGAATAAATCACAAAATTTACTTATATAAACTTATGCTTTCTTATCTTCTTTTCTTTTTCTATTCTTCAATTCAAAACTAAGAAACTACAACCTGTAACTCAACTCTTCAATCTGATCAAAAAGCCTGCAAATGTAAACCTTCCTCAATCTCAAAATAAGATCTGTAAAACATTTCAAGATCAAAGCTTTTAGCCTGCATTTCTTCAATCTGGAAACAAGTAAACCTGTTTTAAAGCAAGATCAAAGGAAAAATCAAACCTGGAGTCTAAAGCAACACATCAAAACAAACAAATTAACATGCATGCAAGATTCATTAACAACAATTCCAGTTTTAAAAGGTTCAAAAGCAGTTTCAAAAGATAAGCTCTGTTCACTTTTAAAAAGGTGAGTAACTTACATTTTTTAAAACTTGAGTATATGATATCTGTTTGCATGCTATAAATTCTTGAATCTATGATGTAATATGCCTGCATGTTGTTTAATATGAATTGTATGTATATATGTTGATATTTTTGTATGTATGTCTGATATCACACCTGTATAGTTTCCAGTTTTGAAAACTTCTCAAGTTTTCTTTGTTTAAAGTGAGCAAACCCATAACCTTATACACATTTTGGTTTGCATATAATTAGTATTAATGAATGTTTGTGAATAAGTTGCATATGTTATGAATGTTGATAGGAATGTTGGTGTCCATGTCTGTTATTTGCTCTGTCCCAGTTTCAAGTTCAAGATTTGATTTAAATTTTGTATCTCTGGACCTAGGCATTGTTATGATTTAAATTATAAACAATAATTGATGGTTTAATCATAGATTAGAGTTTAAGAATTTAATTTAAGTTAAAACAAACTTGAATGGCCATGGAAAAATCAAAACAACAGTGCATGTTCAAATAAGTGTGAATTCAAATATCTTTATTTATTAATCCAGGTTTATAAATTGATTCCTTATACAAAATAATGATTTTTGAAAGAAAAATCACGATTTTTATTTGAGTAAATCTAGAGCATTAGGAAGATGAACGTGGAATGGGTTTTGTCGAAATTCTGTTGAACTAAGTGTTCGGCGAGGTCGTGGTCTTCACTGGAGATAGTTGAATGATGGGTGAGGACGGGAAAAATAGTAGATGGTTGTATAGATGATCGTGGCGATGGTGGTTGGTCGATTGATTTTCTAAACCTAGTTTTACTGGGTTACAATTTTTGCATGAGTTCGATTTCCTCTGGTGATCGAGTTGCCTGGGGCTTTGGATACTGGAAGATGGTGGGTTGACGAGGTCTTCGCCGGAGTTTCAAAGGAAATGGTGGTCGGAGTTTCAAGGGAAGAACGTTGACAGGTTTTGGTTTTGTTCCTGTTTTTATGACAAGTAACTCGAATTCGATTGTTGAGGTTGTTCGTGGTTCTGGTGATTGGGATCGCGAGTGGGTGTTGTAGACGATGTGCCGGCGTTGGCATCGATGGTCGGAGGCGATTGACTCGCCTGTGCACGTGAACGAGTGTCAGGAGTATCAGTGAGTTGTTTGGGTTTTAACAGAGGGGTGGTACTCGAGAAGTTTGCGTGAGTGACTCGAAGCGTGGAGGGTTTCGACTCGAAGTTTTTTTGTATAGGCTCGGGTAGATTGATGTTGCAGTTTTAAACCAGACAGGGTTTTAAAAATTTAAAATGAGTTTAAAATGTAGAGCAGGATTTAAAACAAAGTTTTAAATCAAATTTTAAGATATAGATTCAATTTAATTTGTATCCTAGTGGAGATAAATAAAGTTTATAAAATTTATCATGTTTTAACAAATTTAAAATGTTGAAAGTATATATTAAAAGGGTTTGTATTTAGATAAATTGGTTTAAAATCCTTAATGTTAAGTGTTTCTTTAATCTTTGGTTTTAAAAAGGGAATTGTAAATTTGATTTAAATTTGGTTAAAGTTAAATTTGAAATTTATTTTAAATCTTTAAATTGAAATGAAATAAAAGAAAGATTTAAAAGTAAAAGATTTCAAAGCCTTTTGTAAATGATAATTAAAGTAGTTATAAATGTTAATACTTTAATTTAGAGATTTAATGATATAGGAGTCATTAAATTAATAAGGTAATTAAAGGGTAATTTAATTAATTAATGATTTAGTGTAAATTAATTAAATAATTAAGGTTTTAAGTAAATTAATTAAGGGTTAATTAATTTGGAATTAAGGATCATTTATTTAGATAAGTATAGATTATTAATAAATGATTAGGAATTAATTAATCAAGTGATTAAAGATTAATTAAGCAATTAATTTAGTAATTAGAAATTAATTAATTGATAATTAAGAATTTATTAAGTTGTAATTAATAAATAGTTGATTTAAAGCTAAATTACTTAAAGAAAGTAATTAAAGGATTGTTAATAATTAATGAGAAATCATTAATTAGGAATTATTTAATAATTAATTAATATGATTAATTTTGATAATCAATTAGATTAATTAATTAATGATAATCATTTATAAAATGGGTTAAGTATAATTACTTAATGGAAGTAATTAAGGTAATTAATTAAATAAATTTGATTAAGTTAAATTAATTAATTAAATTAATTTAAGATAATCACTTAGAGATGTGATAAATATAATTACTTAAATGTAATTAGTGAAGAGTAATTACTTAGGAAAGTAATTAAAGTTAATTAGAGGATGTAATTAACTAAAGAAGATTTTTAATAATAAAAGTAATTTTAGTTTAATTACTTTTGTATAATTAATCAAGGGATTAATTAAAGGATAATTAATTTTGGAGAAATTAATTTATGGAAGAGTAATTAAGGGTAGTTAATTACTAAATGTTATTAATCAAAGGTGATTTATAAATGTGACTAATTAATTATTAATTTAAATAAGATAATTAATTAAGAATAATTAAGGATCATTAATTAATTAATGATGTAATTAAGGATTGGTTAATTAAGATTAATTAATAAATAATTAGTGATTAAAGTAATTAATTAATTGTAATTAATTAAGGATTAATGTAATTAAATATAGTTAATTAATTAATGAAGTAATTAAAGATTAATTACTGAATGGTTTAAGATAATTAATTTGTGAAATTAATTAAGTATTAATTACTTAAAGTAATTAAAGGGTAATTAATCAGGAATGATTAATTTAGATGGATACTTAGAGTAATGATTAATTAATTGGTTTAATTAATAATTAATTAAGCAGGATTTATAGGATGAAGTAATTAATTTAATTCACTTTAAATTAATTAGAGATGATAAATCATTACTTAAGAATGGATGAATGATTTTGAATGCTTTGCATTGTTGATATCTCTGATAAGAGATGTGCTGATCTATGATATAGATGTTTGGTTGGATTGAAATGATAATATGAATTATCTGTTTGGATGATAATATGGATTATCTATTGTAAATTATCTATCTGTGTGTAGTATAGATAAGAATTGAATTGTTTTAACCTTAAAACAACTTGGCCCTTAAAAGATACGTTTTGGATTTCGATGAGACCGGGATCGGGTTTCCGTATACCGGAATTCCAGGTCTGGAGACCCGAATACCACATCGATCCAAATTTACGATAGGTCGTGAATCTCAAGTGAAGATGAAGAATCAGAGTGCAAGGGTTATTGTCGTTAACTCTGAGGGTGATTCCAAAACGAGTGTAACGAGATAATGCCTTCGGTTTCGTTCGAACCCGGAACGAACTTGTATGGATTGAATGCTTTCAACACATCGTCAGGTGGACGATGAGCATTCTAAGTGATGTGTTCTGATTAAAGGTAATCGTAGCCTCAAGCCTCATCAACCGGGAATGGCTAAAACAGGGGAGGTGCAGCAAGGCTTCGTGGGTAGCACCCACTGAGAGTAAGGTCATCCCTGTCTAGAGAGTTCCTTTATTTCGGCTTAGTGGTGCAGTTGGCGACGGCTATCTGTGGGGTGATTTTATTTGGAATTATCCAGTAAGGGATGGTTCCGGCTTTGTGTTGCAGGGGAGCGGGCGTACTCCTCGGTACGGTGATCTAGGCCACGTACTGTGACGGGCGGTACCCCAGTAGCCCTGCCATTGTATGGAATCCAAACTCCAATAAGTGTCGTACGTATTAGTTGTGCCCAACTATGTTGGAATGTGAGATGTAAGCATTTCAGCTATTTCTATATTTTACTTGAAAACCCTAGACCCTATTATAATAAAATCAGATTTCCTATCAAATGTTTTGGTTAGCGTAAGGTAAAAACTTACCCATGTTTATTTGTGGGGAGTCTTACGTGATACCTTTTCTTTCTAAAGGTTTTGAAGTTAAGCAAGTTTAACCTGTTACTCACACCAGACCCATGTCTGACCCAAGTGTTTATTTCTGTTTTATAAACTCTTGGGTACTCAAATTTTTACGAGTAGCCAAGGGATTCAGGTTTAGCTTTGACGAATATTCTGGAGGAGCAATGGAGCAGGAGGCTTCGGCGTTCGTAGATATAGTATTCCGCTGTGTTGATATCTGTGATAGTGTCTTGTCTTGTATTTGAGTTGTAATGTCTAGACAGATGTTTATAACTGTCTAGTAAGTGATGTATATGCTGTGTAACTCTGTAAATTGTTGTATACTATGTAATAGTTTATGTTATTAATATAATTTATTCGTTCCGCTATGAGATCGTTGTTGTTGTTTCTTTCTTTCTTCTCTTCTTTTCTATTTTCTACCCCTTTCTTTCTTATTAATGATACGTCATTCTGTAGAATGAGTGGCGGGTCATTACACATTACGACTTAAAGGGTCGACATCCTAACTTAACTCGCAGCATATCCCTTAGGTCGTGGACGAGCTAACACTTGAATTCTCAACTTGAATTGCTGGACTGAACTACCTAAACCTTGAACTGTTTTGAACTTTGAACTGTCCGGACTTTCTAGATTATATAATCTTGCAAGCTAATAACCTGCCAAATACAACAATTGCAGAAAACTGGGACGAATATACTGCCATTGACTGCCCACATCGAATGACAGATTAGTCGTTAAAGAATAATTAACTTAAATGAACTGTGTGAACGAAATGCTGTAAACCGACCAATTCAAGTGAAGTATTAAAGCAAAACTAACATAGTTAACTGAAGCTGATTTGTTTGCATTAACACTGCACTCGAGTTTTAAATTAACAAGTCCTGAAATCTCGTAATTGACCAATTGTCAACTAGTTTAATTCCAGTTATGTTTGCTTGTTATTTTTATTAGTTCTGCACAACACTTCACACTTTTTAGGAAACGTGCACCTTCACATTTGAATATCCAGTTGATTGTGTAGAATGACTTCTCAACAAGAAGAGGTAATAGTTCAAGCTGGAGAGGCCATTCCTATTCCTGCCCCATTAATTAATCCTCCAGAAAGAACCTCGACTACTTTAACATATAAAGTTTTCCGTCAACTGTGCACTCAGTTCGGCATTGCTGAAGCAGATGCCATACTGCCTGAGAAAAGCGACACTGCTGACATACCACCTCATGGATTCGTCGCCGTTAATCGCCAAATGTGCATGAGCGGAGCCATTCCTCCTTTTAACGATTTCCTTCAGCAGCTTCTTCTTCGACTGTCTATCTCTCCCTTTCAGTTACATCCCAATGGCTATGCCATCCTGATGGGACTATGTGTGCTATTTAGGAGGACGCTGGATCGTCTTCCGAGTTTTGATGAAGTTTGTTACTTGTGCACATTTGCCAAAAATAAAGATCACCCCTCCATCACGCTTGTGAGAAGTGCTAGGAACCATAAACTGATCATTGGTCTTCCCGAGAGTGTTCACGGGTTTCTGAGTCAATTTTTCTTCGTTCGCTGTCCTCCAGGATTCTACGCTATCTGGAGAGTAGGAAGTAAAATCATTTATCTGTGTTCCTTATGTTTTCTGAACTTTTCGAGGCCCGAGTTGTCAAGTGTTAACTTCGCTTTTAACTTTTCAGCGCTTCCTCCTCCTTCTAGGGTTCCTGGTCACAAACCAACTTTTGAGAGGCTCATAGCCATGCCAGTTGAGGAGAGGAGCATCCAATTTCTGTTGAAAGACGAGTTTCTACATCAATTCGGACTTCTACCTTCTTCCCGTTCTACTCAGCCTCATGAAGTTCCTGATTCTCAAACAAAGACATCAGATGCCCCAGCTCCTGCTGAAGGACTTACACCAAAAGAACCTACCATTGAGGCTTCACTGGTGAAGTGTTCTACTTCTATTGACATTGCGGGGTCGTCAAGCAAGCTAGCACTTTCCCCAGTCATCGAGGAAGAGGAGCCTTCTCAGCAATCCGGAAAGGAGGCTGATGTGGGAATTGAAAGGGAAGGTTCTGTCGGGCACAATGGCGATGATATCTTTGAGGGGTTGAGTGATTTGATGATAACCTCACAAGAGCTATTCAAAGATGACACTTCAAAAGCTATCTCTTCTGCTGCCGAGGCGACTTCCTCTTTACAACAAATTACAATGCCTGCTATACAAGTCATCACCATTCCCACACCAAAGAGTGGTTTGTAGTCTGACGCACGTAACTTGCACATCACACACACTTAGGATTTTTGGCACTTATACGTACTTAGCTTCTTTACTTCGAAGATTTTTAAGACTTGTCTCTTTTTCATTTTTAGATTCTCCGATGGGACGCAGTGGTTCGTATTATGACAATTTCCAGAGCCATGGAAGCCGCAACACTTATGATTATAGGCATTATCTCACTGCCCCGAGGGAAACAGATGAAGAAAGAGCTGCCAGAAAAGCTCGAGAAAGGAGAGCTCATGAGCAACAATTCGGGAGAAGGGATGAACGATACGACTCTTCTCACAGAAGCGATGATTCACATAAGAGGAAATCCCATGATGATAAGGGGAAGGGCCACATTGCTGACTATCCGAGCAAACGGGTTAAACTTAGCGATCAATCAGTGTCTGCAATTTCTGAAAAGCCTGATGCTCCTATCTCTGTAGAAATTCCATCTGGTTCTCCTGCTCTTAAGAAAGCTGATATTTAAACAATCATTAGCAGGCCCCGATATCAGGTTGAACAAGGCCCTGCAACTCTCCAAGGTCGTTTTCCGCACTGGTGTTTAAAGGGAGTTCGTTTTGATCTCGATTTGGTTCCCATTGATAAACAAACTATGTTACGGAATCTTGATGCCGTTAAACTTGATATCGAGAGAATGTCGGGATGGCAAAAGCTTGTTGATGAACTTCAAAGGGTAAATCGTGCCAACATCGAAGCTATGCTGACTATGGAAAACGACAAGTCTGAATGGCAAAAAATTCTTGAACATCACGACGCTTAAATGAAGAGCATTGCCGATGACTACGGGAGACTTGAGGCCGAAGTTGAGAATCTAAAGAATGAGCTTGCCACTTCTTCCACTTCCTATACACAAAAGGAAGAGATGCTCCAGAAGCAAGTTTGAGATGCTCATGCTGCTCAGCGAGATGCTAAAGCCAAACTTGAAGCGGAGCAGCATATTGTTGAAAAATACCGCAATGACACCGTCCAGCTGCGGGAAAAAGTCAGCTCTCAAGATTTGGAAATCACAAGGCTGCAGTCTCAATTGTTAAAGGCTGAAAGAGAGTGCGACGAAGCTATTGCTGGCAAAATTGCAGCCGAGGAATCTCATGAGGCTACTAAAGCCAATATCAGCTCTACTTTGTTTGATTTTTACTTGCACAGCGTCCTGGGTCGTGGTAGCCTCTCGTTTTTGGGCCCTACATATGAAATTACTTTGGCCGAAGTGTGGGAAGCGATAATTGACATGTTCGGAGGTGCTGGCTATGCAGAGGTGGATCTTGAGGCAACTTATTTGGATGATGAAGCACACACCGCCCTTGCCAGGGGAAAAGAGCAGCTTGCTAGGGAGCGAGCCGAAGCAGCAGGAGGAGAGCGTTTAGAGAAAGCGACTTCAACTGACCCCGCTCGTCCTCCGGCTTCGGTCGACCCTGATACCATTGGCTCTAGTTATTATTCTCCACCTCCTGCAAAAGCCGAAGTCAAAATCACAACTACTGAACCTCACACTGTTCAAGACGAGGAGAAGATTCAGGGCGACATTGAAGCTGAACAATTTGAAATCAATGTGATTAAACCAACTTCTCCAGGTAACTCCAAGTCTGATCTAGCTCAAGTAGATTACTCGATCTATTCGTTCGGTTCAACTGAGCTCAATGAATTTATCGCTTGTTACTTAAGTCCTGATGATCCAACATCTTCTCTTTTTCCGGAGAATACTGATTTTAACTTCTTTTCTTCTGTAGCGGAAACACTGAATGCTGCGCAAACTTCTCCCCTTCCAGCTGTTCCTCCTCCATCCCTTCAAGTCACTCCTGCTTCTCAGCCGGGATCGCAGGATGAACAAATAGGAGCCCTTCTAGGCTTGGACGATCCACCTGCTTTGCAAGACCAGAAGGTTGGGGAACTTGAAGAAGGCGAGAAGACTCCGGAGCCTTATGATGATGACACGAAGCTATTTGAGTTAATCACTCCGGGCAGTGAATCTTCTTCAAGGAGGAAGGGGAAGCGCGCAATTACGAAGAAGAAGAAGAAAAGTGCTTCTGCTGGTGAAGACAAAGTAGAAGAAGATCTTGCTACACCTTCTTCTCCTTCTTCTCCGACCCGTCCACGCCGGATTCCGAAACTAGTCATTAAGCCGGGCAAGAGTTCTAAAGGCGACGGGAAGAAGGAGTAATGAGCTGGACTTTATGCTTCTTATTTTGCTTTTTGCTTTTATTGACCGGAGATTGTGCGGATACTGGCCTCCGCTTATTGAAACCTGCATATGCACAAAAATTTCATAGTATGGAATAATATGGTTCTTTTTGCTTATACAATTTCTTATTAGTATATGTGTGAACGCATTTATTCCTTGTTTTTGCACAAGTTTCTTTATTTACTTTATACGATACTGCAGTGAGCTCGTGGTATGATGTTTGAGCGTTATTTTATTAACATAGCTATATGCCCCCATACCACGGCTCACTGCAATATTCTGAAAAGACTTGTACTCTTATTTTAGAGAATAATTCTTCCGTTTTGAGGAAATATTATTCCGCTTTTAATAGAATACGCTTTGTATCAGAGAAGTTTTTCTTTCTCTTTCTTTTAAAAGAACACTTCTACTTTCAGGGATGATCGCTTTTATTTGCTGAAAAGTGAATTCCCCTACGCAGTGAAGCGAGCTTCTAAAGAATGTTTTGATTTGTTGGACGTGCCTCGTTAGAGGGCTTGTTTGATATGCCTTTGGGAAGGGCTTTTTGTTATGCCTCGGGAGAGGGCTCCTTCGAAGAGTTGTGCCTCCGAAGAGGGCTTGTGCCTCGTTAGAGGGCTTTGGTTTGGTACTTCAACTTGGTGAAAAGTGCCTCCGAAGAGGGCTTGCGCCTCCGAAGTAGTTTTGCCTACGAAGAGGTCATTGTTTGGACTTCGAAGAGTAGCATGAGGACTCTGAGGAGTAGCAATTGGACTCCGAAGAGTAGCACGAGGACTCTGAGGAGTATCATGGACTCCAAAGAATAGCACGTGAACTCGGAGGAGTAGCATTTGAACTCCGAAGAGTAGCAGTTGGACTCCAAAGAGTAGCACGAGGACTCTGAGGAGTAGCGTGGACTCCGAAGAGTAGCACGTGAACTCGGAGGAGTAGCATTTGGACTTCGAAGAGTAGCAGTTGGACTCCGAAGAGTAGCACAAGGACTCTGAGGAGTAGCGTGGACTCCGAAGAGTAGCACGTAAACTCGGAGGAGTATCATTTGGACTCCGAAGAGTTGCAGTTGGACTCCGAAGAGTAGCACGAGGACTCTGAGGAGTAGCATGGACTCCGCAGAGTAGCACGTGAAATCGGAGGAGTAGCATTTGGATTCCGAAGAGTAGCAGTTGGACTCCGAAGAGTAGCACGAGGACTCTGAGGAGTAGCGTGGACTCCGAAGAGTAGCACGTGAACTCGGAGGAGTAGCATTTGGACTCCGAAGAGTAGCACGAGGACTCTGAGGAGTAGCATGGACTCCGAAGAGTAGCACGTGAACTCGGAGGAGTAGCATTTGGACTCTGAAGAGTAGCAGTTGGACTCCAAAGAGTAGCACTGTTGCTTGTGTCCTTCCACCATCTGCTCCCTAGCGATTCCTCGTTATCACTTCAAATGCATGTCCCATCCTTTTGTTCCTTTTGCAAGTTGTTTGCTTTTTTCCAGAGAAGTGCACATTATCGTTGAGTGAATCCACAGGGCAGACGCAAGCTGCTTTACCGAATGTTCGTTTGCACAAACGATCGTGATTGGTTAGCCGAGGTCTGGAATCTTCTCGTTAAGAAGATGCCCGCTTTGGTGGAATCACTAACTGTTTGAATAGCACTTCTTTTGTAGGAGTTGGATTTTGGAACTTTTGTGGCTTGGCATTTATTTGTTGAGTGATTTGTAGGAATCACTTGGCTTCGTGATGTGTTGAATAGGTAAGCTTTGCTTTGATAGCCAGCAATGTTAAATCGACATTTTAGCAATATTTTAAAGATACTTGCATATCGAAATGAGACAGGCATTTAATAGCATTAGAGAATACAAAATTTATAGTTCTTTATTATTGATTCACACTGATTTCTCAATGGTTTACAATACAAGAGTTATACATTCGACATCATTTTACAAATTTAAGAAAAGATGTTAAGTAAAAATTGGATGCGAGTGATTGTTGTTCCAAAATCTCGGGATTGGACTTCCATTTCCGCTGGAATCATTGTTTCTGATCCATATGCCACTCAGAATGGAGTGTGGTCAGACGCTTTGTGAGGACCCCCTATGACAACATTAATGACAAGCCTCTCAGATTCCTGCGCTTCAGACTTGTCTTCTGAGCCGGTTTGATGAGTAGGAAGTTGTTGCCCCTGAGTGGATGAGGCCGGGTCGACTCTGTTTTTCTTCACATATTGTTGCAGCTTATTCTATTTCAGCAACTCTTCAATCACATTCTTTAATTGGCGACATTGGTTAGTTTCATGGCCAGGTTGATTGTGAAATTGACAGAATCTCCCATTATGCATTGCCCCTCTCCCCATCTCAGGTGGTTTGGGATACTTGACAACATCCTTTGTTGCAAAGAAAATATTCTCTGGAGTATCAGTCAAAGGAGCAAATCCCCAGTCGTTCTCATTTTCTTCCCTCTGCATGCTCTCTTTCATGATTCGGCGAACCATCCCTGATAGGTACTCCTCATTGTTCAGAGGCATCGTCGGGCAGACGTCAGCTCCCCTTTCGGAAGTTTGACTGGGAAAATGTTCGTGAAAAGTTGGCTGCGGCCTTGAACCTTCAGCTTGGAAAGGTTCCGCTTCGGCGGTGCCAGTTGCTCTTTGAGGAATACCTCTCTCTTGGGGATTATGAGCATCTTCGGCAAAGGTTGTTTCATTGTTTTCTGGTTGTCGATTTGCCCCCAGCAGAGCGTTTAATCTATCAATCATTAAAGTGTTTTGAGCTTCAATTTGCTGGTATAATCCAGACACTACATCGTCTAACTCAGCCCTTGTGACTCCAACGGTAGGAGTTGCCTGGTTTGCTATTGGGGAAGCGGAGGTTCCCTCATGAGAATTTCCGGATCTGATGGATCTACTCTTTCTTCCAGGAGCCATGATTTCAGATAAACTTCTGGTCTTTAGAGAGATTCTTTCAACAAACTTTTGCGGAGCAATGGTGAGAATATTCCTGAGTTCAATTCTCAGTGAAAGCACCAAAATGTTAATGCTAAAAATTGAACGCTAACACCCCGGTGTGTGTATGAGTTATGTGAAAGCACCACCCGTTGGTACGGGAACTAGAAATATGCAAAAAATAGCAGAAAAGTAAAAAGACAGCAGTTTTATAGTGGTTCAGCCCGAAATTAAACCTACGTCCACTTTATCTTCTTTATTGATGATTCGGTTACAACACTTTACAATACACTTTGATTACAACACACTTTAGACAAGTAGCTAGAACTTGTAAGGAGAGGAAGCTTTTGAATTCATGTTGAATGTGTTTGACCCTCTCTTGAAGTTCGTTGTAGTGTCTTCGGTGTTTGGAGTGCTCGAAGTGTTGAGTGAGTCGAGAAAGCAGCAGAGTATCAGCGTTTCTGAAATGAGCCAAAAGTCCTCTTACTGTTGGAGTAACCGTCCTATTTATAGGGAAGACTCTGGGCAGAATTTAATCACCAAGTCTTAGGTCGTGATCGACCTAAAGTAGGTCATAGGTCGGCAGTGACCTAGGGGATGTAATCTGACATATCTCCGGTGCACTTGGTTTCTTCTGAACGAATTAGTAGGTCGCACGCGACCTAATATAGGTCGTAGGTCATCGGCGACCTAGGGGATTATATCTCATCTGATCTTGAACTCATCTGAAGGGGTTATTAGGTCGCACGCGACCTAATGGTTGCGGCACGGAACATAGCTTCATTTCGCTTTAGCTCGCTAGATCGTGGCATTTCTTAGGTCGGTATGAAGTTAAGTCGCTAGGTCGCGGGATCCTTTAGGTCGCGGGATCCTTTAGGTTGCTATGATCTCTGGAGCGTTAAGTTATTAGGTCGCTCAGGTTATTAAACTGTTAGGTCGCATATGCTTTAGGTCGCTGAGACCGCTTCATTCTTAGGTCGTTAAGTAGTTCATCCACTTAGGTCGCTAGCTTCTTAACTCAGGTCGCTCGCCTGCTTATCTCGTTAGGTCGCTTAGCAATATACATTTTTAGGTCGTATATCAAAAGAGGGTTAACCGCTGTCTTCTTCGCATCGATCACCTCTGCCTTGTTCGTATCGATCGCCTCTGCCTTGTTCGTATCGATCACCATTGCACTGTTCGTATCGATCACCTTTTCCTTGTTCATATCGATCACCATTGCACTGTTCATATCGATCGTGATGGATACGAATTGACGACCACTTGATGGATATGAACTAATATAGCCGATGGATATGAGCAGTAGAGGATTGATGGATACGAACAGTTGATGATTGATGGATACGAACAGTTGAGGCCTGATGGATACGAACAGTAGAGGATTGATGGATACGAACAGTTGATGATTGATGGATACGAACAGTTGAGGCCTGATGGATACGAACAGTAGAGGATTAATGGATACGAACAACTGATGATTGCTTGAATTGCATCGATCATATCTTGAGCATACGAACTCCGATTGACTTGAAATTTGGAATGTTGCCTTTCACGGTTTTGCTTGTCATGTCTTGCCAATTGTAGCTCGTTCCGGACTCAGACAAAATTCATCGATATCCATAGTGAGCCTGCGTATAACCGATCTTCGGGATGAATTGTCATTGATTTCCAGTTAGTTTTTTTTGTCACGGCCTTGCCAAAAGGCGGGATAACACTTGCCCCCCAAAACATGCCTTGCGATAGGAAGGTGTGTTTTGTAGTTCGATAGGCTGGATGTTCGTATCCTGTTAATGACCTGCAAAGAAATTGATAATCTTATCTGACTGTGACTAGTGACCGTTTGCGATCATAAGCTTTTCGGGGCGGTATGTGAACGTTCGTGGTTGGATGCTGTTTGCGGCGAATTATGATCGTTCGCGATCGAGTGCCGTTCGAGGCGAATTGTCACCATTCGCAGTCGGGTGCCGTTCGAGGCGAGTTGTAACCATTCGCGATCGGGTGTCATTCTAGACGAATTGTGACCGTTCGCGGTCGAGTGCCGTACGAGGCAAATTGTGATCGTTCGCGATTGAGTGCTTGTGACCGTTCGCAGTCGGGTGCCGTTCGAGGCGAGTTGTGACCGTTCGCGATCGGGTGCCATTCGAGGCGAATTGTGTGTGTCCGGGGGACTTAGTATCATTATTGTCAGATTTCACATTCGAGTGAGTTTCTAAGTTGTTGGTTATGGCGGTTTATCGCCATTTCAGAGCATACTTGAGGACCGTTCGCGATCCCATACATGTGTAAGTGGCTTAGCCATTATGTAATCACAAATAGCATATTTACATTCAAAATAAGTCTTTCAACAGAAATGTCTAACAAAATCAAGTCCAAACATGAGAAATAGATAACAAAAGCAAAACAGGGACGTCAAAGTGCAAACATCTACACTGATGTGATTTATAGTCGTATCAGAGCATGCCTAAGGATCGTTCGTGATCCTGTACATGTGTAAAATGAATTTATCATGTCGGTGTGGAGTTTTCCACTTATTCGTTTTTATTTCAATCAGTTGATGATAAGCTGACGCCTTGATCCTGAGTCATCCCCAGTTGGTGCAAGCGGTGGTCGTTCTTGTTCCACCGTCGTGGCTCCCCTTCTCACATACTGCGATAGCAGACCACTCTAGATATGCCCCTCAACCTCATCCTTCAAGTGCCTGCAATCATTCGTGCTATGACCATTCAGCTCATGGAATAAGCAATACTTGTCGGATCTTCTTTCTCTGCTGGTCGGATCCCTTCTCATTGGCTTTCGATAAGGAATCTGCCCCTTGGTATCCTGGTAGATTCGCTCCAAAGTCTCATTCAACTCCGTATAAGAGGTGAATCTTGGTTCCTTTCGTGGTCGTGTTGGTCCATCACCATTATCCTCGGCTTTCCATTTTCCTTTATCCTTGCCTGAATCTTTTTTGGGAGGATTTCCTCCTTTGACTGCATAAACATCTATTCCCTCTCCTTCCTCTCTTTCAACATTTGCGTCTTCTAATCGCAGGAATCCATCGACCTCATGATAAAATTCTCCTAGATCCATAGGTGGATCCCTTGTCAGTGAATTTTTGAATTCCGTTCCATCAGCGATGCCAGCTACGGCTGCCATTAAGACCATATCTTGAGCATACAAACTCCGATTGACTTGGAATTTGGAACGTTGGCTTTCACGGCTTTTCTTGTCATGTCTTGCCAATTGTAGCTCGATCCGGACTCAGACAAAATTCATCGATATCCATAGTGAGCCTGCATATAACCGATCTTGGGGACGAATTGTCATTAATTTCCAGTCAGTTTTTTTGTCACGGCCTTGCCAAAAGGCGGGATAACACTATGAGATAGATCCTTAGTTGATATCAAAGTTTATCAAAGTGGTATTTTCATTTCTTTTCAATAACAAGTCAAATCAAACAAGTTAAAATAGTGCTTGGATTTCATTTTCTTACTCTCTCAATTTTTTTGAAAAATTTATTGATATTTACAACATTTAAATATGCCTAACTCAGATAAACTGAGGCCAGATATATTACCCATGCACTGCCTTGCAGAATTATGTGAGGGGAATAGAGAGCGTGGCGAGTGAACACACAAGTGTGAACACTTATCGACTGTAGGCATTATTAATAAAAGAATTTTTATATACACACACCTAACTCAAATAAACTGAGGCCAGATATACCAATCGTGCACTGCCTTTTGGGCTTACGTGAGAAGGATACAGAACATGGCGAGTGAACACACGAGTGTGAACACATGACTCTAAGTGTTTATTAAGAAAATATATACATATATACAAGAAATATTTATTGTTTTTTCTGTTTTTTTTTCCTTTTTTTTAAGAGAGAGTTTTGCAAAATCATCTTAGCACCATTTAACTTAGAAGACAAAAAATGTTATATCCTTTTATTTGAATTCACCACTTTTTAAAACAAAGATTTTCAATTAGGATATTTTATAATTAACACGTATGAACCTTCCTATATACTAGTTAAACCATCGTTATTTGTAATCAAACTTCATTTTTATTTTTGTTGAGACAAATAAAATTTTCAAATATTTCAATTTAATTAACCAAAACCATATATTTATCCTATAGTGTTTCTTTAAAAATAGATCAAAATGCTTTAATTTTTTTTTGTTTTTTTTTATTTTGAGATTTTCTTTTTTTTTAGAAAAAAAATTGGAAAGAAAATGTAAAAATAAACCATGAAAAATCAAAAATGATGACGAGTCTCCCCCCACACTTGATTTTGACTGTGTCCCCACAGTCAACCTAAGTGGAAGGAGAAAAATAAAACGAAAATAAAAAATGACCTATACTTACATGAAAACGAATGGTATTTACGCGAGATCAGAAAGTATATCATCAAAAAGTAAATGAAACGGTCTTCCAAAGACTGATTCATTTGTCTCGTCAAGTATGCGAGACACAGCTTAAGCTCAAAAAACCAAACCATAAAAGATTTCAAAGTTGAATCTTGATTTGGAAAAACGAATGTCCTTTTATAAAAATAGTACGAGTTGTTTTGTTTTCGATAATTTTTGGGGTAGATAAAACAATTGTTTGAAGTTCAAGTTTATTTCCACCAAATTGAAATTCAAGCTTATCATTGAAAACTTCTTCAGAATTATCGATTTCAAAATCAAAATGGTGATTTAAATCTTCCCATTTAGATTTCAATAACCCATCTTTAAAAAGTCCATAAAATTCATGTTCATTAAATTCGTCTTCCTTTGTTTGATTATCAACAACTTCATTGCGTATATCTTGTTCAAAATTCAAAGTTGTTATATTCAAATTTTCAAAATCTAAGAAAGGAAGATCGAATCTCGAATCGAGTTTCTCACCCTCAAAAGAATTGAAATCCAGCTCAATTACCGTATTTTCAACAACTTCATTAAGATTGTCGTTTTCAATTTCAAAAGTTGTTATTTCAAAACCATCAAATTGGGTAAAAGATGGATTATCACTGGACTCTTCACACGTTGGGATTTGATTTTGTTGTTCACGTAATTTTTTTATATGTTTCAATCAACAAATCTGCGTGATCATTGTAAATTTCGTTCATTTGTTCAACAAAATCCAATTTATAATTATTAACTTGAGGATTTTTGATTTGGACTTGTTGAGAACAAGAATCGTCAATTTCGATAAACGATGGATTATCATTTGATTTTACAAACGTTGGGATTTAATTTTGTTTCTCACAAAATTTTTTGTAAGTTTCATGCAACAAATCCTCGTAATCTTTTTCCATTTTCTCAACTAAATCAAATTCATGATTATTAAATTGAGAATTTTCAATTTGAATTTGTTGAGAAGAAATTTTTTCACTTGCATCGTAGTTGAGATTATTCCCATTGCCAAAATTATTTGAAAAGTTGTTTACATTTTCATTTTGATATTGAAATTCACTTCGGAGTTCGAAATTGAATTGGCATGGTTTATACTCAAAATCATTTGAATTTTGAAGTGAATTAAAATCTTGATTATTTTGAAAACTTTGATTTGAGTTATAGCACAAATCGTTCATCCTTTGATTTAGTGTAACGAGTTCAAGTAAAGACGAAATGCTATTTTCAAGAGTTGAAGGTTGTTCATCATTTTGAAAATTTTGTTGTTCGAAATTCGAATTATTTACAAAATAGTTGTTGTTAAAATATCCATAAGAATTTGGAGTAAAATTAAATGGATTATATTGATTTTCACAACTATCGTAAAATTCATGTAAGTAGGGAAACTCGGACATTTTCAAGAATTTTTTTGGGTTTTTTTTGAAATTCTTTTATAAAGGAAAAATATTCACAAAGAATTTTTTTTTTTAAAAAACAAAATTTGATTTTTGTTTTGTTTTTGGATTTTCAATTTTTTTTTGTTTTTTGAAAAGGTTTTATATTTTTTTTTGGATTTTTGTTTTTCTAATTTTTTTTAATTTAAAAACTTTAAAAGAAAAGGATTTAAAAAACAAAATCAAGGAATATTTATAATTTTTTTAGTTTTGGATTTTGATTTTTTTTTAAATATGCACGAACTAATGCAACTACATGAATGCAAGGTTAATTACAAATGATTTATCATAAGTTAACCCAAAATTGAATAATCACACTTTGTCTTAAATCAACAAGATAGTTCTTTGCTAGGTAACAGACATGATTTATCGGTGCACCACGAATCACCGTAGCAATGTGGCCGAAGGTTTAAGTACCTTCAGAGGAACAACCACTATAATATTTATAAATGGTTAGTGCTCTGCCGTAGCCTAGACACCGAGAATTTAAATTGTTCAAAGAAGACAAATTGTAAATATACAATTAAGTGTTATTGATGTCTAATCGTTATTATTAATCAAAATTCTAGAATGAAATGCAAAGCAGAAATTAAACGTGTATTAACAATGCAACTACAATAGACTTTTGTTTTTGTTTTTGCTTTTGTTTTTTTTTAAATGCAAGCAAACAACAGTGCAAGGCAAATAAAAACAAGAGATAGGGGGCACAATACCAGAGCGTGCACAATAACAATTATTTCAAGGCAGATTTTTTTTCCTTTTAAAGCAAGCAAGCAAGCAATTATTTTATAGCAAGCACTTCTGCCACCTACAACCTGAAAAAGGAGTTGAACAAGATATATACAATTATTATTATTATTTATTTTTATTTTTAAAAGATAGAACAAAAACAAAAGCAAGGTATTTTTTTTAAAATAAAAACTAAACGAAAGAAGTTTTTTTATCAAAGAAGAAACTAAAACAAAGCAAAACAAAACAAATTGAAACTTGTTTTTTTATTGAGATAAACAATGGTCAAATGAAAACAAAGACATACAAAACAATTTTTCTTCTCTCTGTTTTTTTTTTGTTTTAGAAAAACACAAAGAACAAAAAGGGTAATGGGAAAACAAAATGGAAATAAAACAAAGAAAAATAAAAAAAGAAAGGAGAAGCCCACCCGACCCAACTTAACAAATTACAAAATTAACAGAAGACATCTTAGTTGATTAAAGAGTAAACCGCACTCTTTTCTTCCTTTTTTTAAATTATACCAACACAGATGACATTTCCCCTAAATTCTCGAATCAATTTTCAAATTAAAACTGTTCAAAGGAATTCTATTTGGGTTTTAGGCGATAGGTTGCGGTGCTGTTTGCGTTTAGGGATTGAGCGATGCAGGAGGATCTTGGATTGAAGGAAGCTGCTTCAGGTGATCGATCTTGGGGATTTCACGAGGCGATTTTATCGATAGATTTCAGGTGAAGGTCGCGAGTGATGTATGACCGATTGGGTCGCGAGTGATGAAGCGTGGCAGTGGAAGGCGGTTCGTGTGGTAGTTGAGGGGATTGAGGTGGAGTTCGTGTGAGTTCGATTGGGGCGTGGTTGTGTGGAATTGAGTGAGTTGAATTTGATGCTGTCAGTTTGAGGTTGACAGAGAGTTATGGTGTAGAGTTGTTGCTGGAATCAGTGGAGAGAGACAGTGATTCAGGGGTGGCTGTGGAACTGCAGAGGTTGGAGGATGAAGTTTAATTATGGTTATTTGGGAATATGGTCAGATGGTTGATATGTGAACTGACAGCAGCGAGAGGGAGAGGAATAACAGTTTGTGATGTCAAAGCAAGGGGATGAATTGGTATGTGTATGTTTGGTATGATGGATTGGAGAGGTTATGTGGGTGACTGGCAAGGCAGTTATGAAGGAGTGTGGTTGAAGATGTATTGACGCAGTTGAAGTCGTAGAGGGTTGTGAAGTAAAGAATTATGGTGGTTGGAACAGTGCAGTTTGCTGTTGAGGTAAATTGAAGCAGTAACAAGGAGGGTTAGGTTATGGTGCAGTCAGTGGTCAGGGATGGTACAGAGATGTAATGGTGTGTGCGTTTCTGGTGATGTTTAGGGAGTTGGTGGTAGAAAGTGGTTATGTTGCAATGTGTCAGTGGTTTGTAGAACTGTGGAGGAGGTGTGGAAGTGAAGCTGTGTTTGGCACAATTTTGTAGTGCAGTGGGAGTTGGTTGGTCTATTGATGGGTATGAAGACAGTTTGCAAGTGAATTTGATGTATGAGCACCGTTGCAGGCAGTTGAATGGTAGGAGCAAGGTTGTAATGCAATGCGAAGTGGTTTTGTATGAGCAGTGGCAAGCAGTGAACAGTGAAATTAATGAAACAGTGAAGAATGGTAGATGATGTAGTGGTGCACTCAGTTGGCAATGGTAGCAAATGGTGTTGTGATATGCATAGTGTACAGTGGTGGAGCAGTAGCAATGTTGGTGGTTGAGATGTGGTAGTAGAGAATGAAGTATGGGAAGAGGAGGATGGTTGGTTGGTCAGTAGACAAGGGGATTTGTACAATGAACGGTAGTTTTTTTTACAATGTAAATGCTAAAATAAAAAAAATAAAAAGAAAATGAGATTGCAAATATAAATTGTAAATGCAAAATTGTACAAGAAAAGGAAATGGAATAAAATTGTTTGTTTTTTTAATTGAAATTGTGTGTGTGTCTATATATATATATATATATATATATATATATATATATATATATATATATATACACACACACACACACATATACACGAGTATGGTGGCACGTCCGTTGGACGTGTGCATAAAAGGAAGTGAGCAAATTTTCTCTGTGTTACAATTATCGTATTGTCAGAGAGTATGGTAAAGTGTTTGGTAGTTGTGGGAAAAAAGGGAGACGATATGGCAACCAAACAGAAATAAGGTGTTCTAAGAAAGAGTAAGGGTAGAACTGATGTCGATAAGGCCGTGTAAGTTACATCAACCTATGAATTGTCTAGATTAGTTAAGGTTTAGTTTATAAGAAGTGAGTCAACCCATATTACCGATAACGTAAAGCTGTACTAAAATTCTTCTTCCGATAAGGAAAACACATGGTTAAGAAATTTGTTACTTAAATGTTGTATTTAGAAGAGGGATTTAAAAATGTAAGTGTAGGAGAAAAGTAATAAGTATTAAAAAAAATTCCAACTAAATTATATTTGTGAATCAACTGACGTTTCATTGTATTTAACAGTATTAGAGGATGTTTAGGTCGGTGCAGTAATTGTTCCAAGTTCAACATAATTTCATATTTGCTCGTATGTGTTAAATTACTGCTGAGAATATTATGTCAACTTGCTCTTAATTGTTCACTTCCATTCGTGTGCATAGTTTAAAATTTGATGTACCATCTCAAAATTTTGCTTTCTCAAGGTTAAACTGTTCAAAAGAAAAACTCTTTAGTTCAAGACTGCACCGGATTTCATTACAAAAATGCGTTCAATTTCCTTCTTTAAGCAACTAAAAATAAAAATAACACCGATATTAAGCATTGAAATTGATAATGGACCTAAAAAGATAGTGATACCTAAAGTTTCTAATTCCGAGGGCAGTAATCATTTTCATGTTTTTCTTTCCGTGATATGTATAAACCACTTAGATTTTATTTGGTTGATGATGGTAAGAAAGAATAGCCAAATATTAAAATGAATAAGTGTGCAGAGGAAGTTGTCTGAAAGGATTATTGCGCCAGCAATACTGGATTGCACTTTTACGGTTTACTGTAAACATAAAATTTTGAAGCATAAACGTTGTACTCACTCTAAACTTACAATAATAAGCAACTATAATAAATTTATCATAGAACATAAACTGAAGATACATCAAACCATCTTGGTTGCCAGTAAAAATAAATAGAAACGGTGGTTCTTCCTTTAATACAGAACTTTTTTAATCGTTAAAATAACTAACGATGCATGATATTTGCGTGCTTGTACAATATGTATTTCCATAGTTAAATTCAATGTTGATACCAAAAGGTGGATAAAATTTCAGTTGATTAAAATCAAATATAACTCTTATCTAGTCCGGGAATTCTTCATTTCTGTCTTCCTTTTTGAAGTCAACATTGTCTTGTCTACAACCATTAAATATGCAGCTCTGCTACATTTGTAATCCTCGGCGGTCCATTCATCCTTATCAGGGCTACCTCTAGCCTCATCATGTTCTTATACCATAACAGCGCAGGCTTTAGCTTCTACCACACTGCAAGCTATCAATGTTCACGGCCTCCATTATGACACATCCATATAGCATATGGTGAATGCTTACTTTGATAGAGGGTTAAGGGCCCTTTGTGTTGGTAATGACAACACCAATGTTGTAGTCTTTGACGATGTTCCATGGAATCATGGCCTGCATGAAATAAAAAATGTTTTAGGAAAGTAGAAATCAGACCACAAATATATATATTCATATGACCCATGCAAAAAAGGTAAAGTTATTGAGTTTAATGTTAGCAATCTCCCAAAATAGTCTATAAAATAATAATTGAAGTTCAGCTATAAACATGTGTTGCAAACAAAAAGTAGGTGGATCACATGAAAATTTGTTTGTAATTGAAAAACCACTAAAATAAAAGCCGAATAGAAAAATATAAATGAATATACAACACTCTTGTGAAGAAAGCGTACCAATGCCATTTTATTTGGACACCAAATGTAGTTATGAGTAGGCATGTATTACAGCAGCATTATATACATAACTCAGGATATGTATATAATGAGGGAGGTTTTTATTTTACTGGTAAAAAATAAAATGCGATGCATGTGCATGTGAGAAACGGACATTAAATTGCATCATTTGTAAGATTTTTTGGATCTTACAAAACCGACTTCATTTGTCATTTGCATGCAAAGTAACTTACATTGCCTATTGTTGGTTGAATTGGCTTTATAGATGTGAATTGTGGGTAAGAAAATGTTGGCAGTCGATCCATGAATTGGTAATGTACAGGGCTATTAGTTTTTGTGGTAAAAACACATGTAAGCCATGTATTTAGTAGTCCCTATAGGGTGCAAGATTTAAGAACGTGGTACAACAGTCATAATAGGTACAAACACACACACTACTACATTAATTACAGGAATATTATTGGTCGGAGGAGTATAAATTCATTATCTTTTGGATGACAAAACTATTGAAGGATAAGGAATAACGAAGTTGTTGCAGATCGAGCTATAAATAAGATGTAAACGTGTGTATTTGTGTACGTGTATATATATATAGCCTATGCATTGCATGAATTTGAAGGTGGTTGAGTGTGAAGATTATCAAATATTAAAAAAACAAAAAAAATACAAAACTTAGTTTTGTCCTCTATTCCATCAAGTATGATTGACATTTTTACCAAGCTGGGTTGCTCCTGTAGATAAATTCTGATTTTAATTTTCACTTGTGAAAAAAAAATATAAGCTCCATAGTGATGGTGTGTAGTAATAAAAAAGATATACACTTAAATCATTTAAATAAATAAATCAGATGGTTCAAAAATAGATATTTTCAATTACAATGTTCTTAGAAGGAGTGATGCATTGCATACTTGATCAACTTACTGTGGTAACCCTCTATTTTCAAGCAGTGCTAAAGCTCCTTTGATTGCCTTTCATCCATTTGCAATAGAGAGGTAAAACCTTGCCATGTCAAGACATACCAGATAACAACTCATATAATACCTAGTATAGAAAATATAACAATGATAAAATGTATAAATGGATATATCAACTCATATAAATGACTTAAATATAAAATCATTTCATGTATGAATTGCTAGAAGATTACCTCTGACTTCTCAGGCATATATGTCCATGTAAATTAGCACTATTCCAATCAGTACGAAGGGATATGCATCATTCAGACTACTTAGGTCTGCAAGTGAAAATAAATAATATGCTATAACATTAAGTCAACATGAAGTCCAAATTTTCAGAAATTAAACCATATACATATAGCAATTTAAAATGCTGTTGAAAATCAAAGTAGTCATACAATAAACAACATGCCTCTTCTATTTCTTTTAACATGAAAGAATTGCAACTTTCATAAGTGAACAAATAAGTGGAGCAAGTAATATGATATGGTGGTAAAATGTGAAATGGAGGTGCGTTGAGATGTTGTGGGCTGCATATACAGTTGAACATGTTGTTAGGAAAACAAAACTTTGGCATTTGGAAACAATCGTCTAAAGAGTAACTAACATTGCATACTATATGATATAAGAATAAACCTTTGTAGAGTCAATACTTTGTACGTACACTAACTCTTCATACTGTATATGCAGATTTTCAGAAATTAAACCATATACATATAGCAATTTAAAATGCTGTTGAAAATCAAAGTAGTCATACAATAAACAACATGCCTCTTCTATTTCTTTTAACATGAAAGAATTGCAACTTTCATAAGTGAACAAATAAGTGGAGCAAGTAATATGATATGGTGGTAAAATGTGAAATGGAGGTGCGCTGAGATGTTGTGGGCTGCATATACAGTTGAACATGTTGTTAGGAAAACAAAACTTTAGCATTTGGAAACAATCGTCTAAAGAGTAACTAACATTTGCATACTATATGATATAAGAATAAACCTTTGTAGAGTCAATACTTTGTACGTACACTAACTCTTCATACTTTCCTATTACTGCGTTGTGTCCAAATTTTGGTTTACCAGTGTATGGTATTGAAACAAATAATAAAGGATAAATTAGTTGCAGATCTTACAGACTGAACTGGTGATATTCAGTGCAAGTAATATGTGTATATCATGTGAATGTCATTTCTTTAACTTATTAAGTATGAACCATTCTAATCAACAAAAATCTATAAACTATGTTTCTTGTTATAGTAATCTTCCTCTTCAAATTTCATATTTTGAAGTATTTACGTGCATTTATTCACATTTACTGGAATTCTTTATATTATATGCAATTAATATTGAAAACTTGAATATGTGTATTGTATTTGAAATCATGGATGATGTTCAGATCTTTAAAAAATAGTTGCATTTTATAATTTGCATAATATAGTTGAAAAAATGTTGCTCACTCTACTTTTGTTCCAATGAATCTTCCAGCAATGAATGATAACGTAGACCATAGTGTACTCTACAACTGCAATTGCAGCTTTGAAGTTCGCTGAGTTTATGTTGAACTAATAACGCAGTTTATCCAAAATTAGAAAAGGTAAGCAATGAATCTGAAAACAGATTTAACTAAATTTTCATAATAAACTCTTGCATTTAAAAAACTCTAACTCCTATCAACATTTTATACTAAATGACAAAACCTTTTTCCGTAGAAAGTGAAACAATATGGAAAAAAGCAAGAGCAATACGGTTCGTAACAAATCTACAAACCTTAAACCATGACAGTAGTCAATCAAAATTGTACAATAGTAAACTTCTTATATTATAGCAAACATGTAATTCTAATTCAAATCTACCACTGAAATATTGATGAAACACTATAGTAAATTAATGAATAAAAATTACCTTTTTTCTTTTTGATATTATGTGTATATATTCAGCGATGTCTAAATATATAAAACAAATCATAAATTTCTAGAAAAGTAATTTAGAAATTCATATTGGAAATCTAATTATCTTACCTTGAATGGTTGGTAAGTTGGCCATACTCTGATAATTTCTCCAATCAATTAATCATTACCAACTCAAATGACAAAGCAGGTCCGTCCATTCCTTTTGCTATGACAATTGGATCCAAATCTTAAAAAAATCAAATGAAATTCAAAATGTCAGTTAAAACTTTATACTGTAAGCAAATTAAACCATTTCTGATTAGCTACGTACCTTCAAACGATTCTTTGTTTCTCAAAGTTTTTGAATGTTTTGAATGTCAGTATAACTGAATGACTCAAGTCGCCTCAGTTTTGAATGTAATTTTCGGACGGAAGAGAAGCTGAGAAGAATTTGGAAACAATCATCTAAAGAGTAACTAACATTTGCATACTATATGATATAAGAATAAACCTTTGTAGAGTCAATACTTTGTACGTACACTAACTCTTCATACTTTCCTATTACTGCGTTGTGTCCAAATTTTGGTTTACCAGTGTATGGTATTGAAACAAATAATAGAGGATAAATTAGTTGCAGATCTTACAGACTGAACTGGTGATATTCAGTGCAAGTAATATGTGTATATCATGTGAATGTCATTTTTCTAACTTATTAAGTAATATGTAGCATATCCAATTCCATTGTTAATGCTCCGTATAAACAAATTTTATCTTATAACAAAATGTTATCAAACTAAACTATAACAGTTAGTAATGGATAAGTTTGTGTTAGCTTGTATATGATCAACATTATCTTATGAACTAATATTTTGGAGGTAGCTGATGCTATACAAATAAACAAATTTTCAATGATAAATCCCACCACTTACTTTGTCTTTTGGAATTAGAATAAAAATACAAAGTAGACCAACTGAGTAACTTTCTAACAAATATAGAATTAGAAAATGTCGTATACTGGTTGTCGAAAATAAGTACAAAATGCAATTTTTCTTGATTTGTATCAATCTAATTTAGTAAAAAAACTCTACATATTAAATACATTATTTGTAATCAAATTTCCCAAATACAATGAACATCAGCTTTAAAAGTTAGAAATTATTGTAACTTCATCATTAGCAGAGTGATTTGTAAATTGTTAAATACCAAATTGATTGGACATTGTCAGTTTGCCTTACAACAAACTCTATGGAAAAATGCATTAGAAAGTCTTGTTCATTAGAAAGTCTTCATCTATGCCACTTTTGAACCATTTTTACATGGAAAACTTTAAACACAAAAATATAAATATCCATCAAGGATCTATTGTTTGTTCTAAAATGATTTTGCTAGTTACATAAATTTTTGGATACAAATATTTTTGAATAGTTGTCTGACATGATGTTTAAGACCTTTTTCAGCTGATTTTATTGGTTTCATGAAATGGTTGCACAACCCAATAGTAGCTGTAGGCTAAGTAGCCTTTGTAATTGCAAACTTAACATCCAATTTGTACTTTATTATCAACTCTCTTTTCTTACTAATGTAGATCACATATTTATGTGTTACGCCCAAAAAAACTTGTAGAAAAACTAAAATTATACCTATCGATGATTCTTTAAAGAGCTGCCATGCCAAGCTCTGGTCTCTAGGCCTCGCATAAACTCTGAATTCCATGATAATCATCCTTACACTACCACATATGAATAGAATTAACTTTTATTATTATTGTCGTAATAAAATAATGGACAATAAGAATTGTAGTTTAAAAACTAAAATAACCAAAATAGGTAGGAAAAATACAATCATAACCCAACTAAGATGTGTAGACATGGGTAATTTTGTAGCAATTCGGATTCCTGCAATTATGTAGCAATGGAATCACACAACTTATTTAGTCTAGTTGCTTCTGATAACCAACATTTCAAAAACAGTATATAGGTGAAATATTATTTAATACGATCAAAACCCATACCCCATGCTGCCTGTGATAATAAAAACTGTAACTTGGAATGATACTACTTGAATGCATTGTATAGAAATCTCATTTACTTGGATACATACTCAGTTTTATAATATTTATTCCCATTCTAATATTAAGTCATTTGACCTTTCATTGTATTATAATTAAAGTTCAATACTATTAGTCATTAAATCAAATAGTTGGAGTGCAGAGAAGATGAAAGTACCTAAGTTGCCATAGAAGTCTGAATCGAGCTTTCAGCAGGTAAGGTGTCGAGGTCGTAGCCAGTATGATAGCTTCACCTTATTAAAGGATGTCAGAATGCGCAAATCCCGCATCCACCCCATACACGGTGGTCATAGCCACAGTATAGCCAGTAAATGCAGGAGGCGGCGAGCCTACAGTCGAAATAGAAGTCGGCGGTGGGAAAAAGACTTCGTCGAGAGGTGGGGGCGCTCAGGTCGTAGTGAAGGCGGATGTAGATCTGAGTCTCAGTTGTAGTGATAGATTCGAACTGCTGCAGAACCATGAGACGGTGGTCATAGCGACTGTATAGCCAGTAAATGCAGGAGGCGGCGAGCGTACAGTCGAAATAGAAATCGGCGGTGGGAAAACGACTTCGTGGAGAGGTGGGGGCGCTCAGGTCCGAGTGAAGGCGGATGTAGATCTGAGTCTCAGTTGCAGTGATAGATTCGAACTGCTGCAGAACCATGTGAATCGCA
This sequence comes from Allium fistulosum, assembly GCA_030737815.1. Classification (NCBI taxonomy): domain Eukaryota; kingdom Viridiplantae; phylum Streptophyta; class Magnoliopsida; order Asparagales; family Amaryllidaceae; genus Allium; species Allium fistulosum. The sequence goes on from CM060905.1 coordinate 162,862,310, forward strand.
TGATGCGATGCAATTATAATTAGAGAAGGATTAGGAAGAAGAGTAAGAAACTGGAATTGAAAAGCCGATGAGAACTTGGTGAGGAGTGGACTGAAAACGTGGTGGACATGCAAGAAGACAAATTTATCCTTGCCACGTTAGGAGGAAGTAAAATTTTCTTTTCAAATAAGCAAAGGGTATTCTTGGCAATCCGAAAAAGGCTTCACTCACTTAAGTATTTGCTTTATATATAAGATATATATATATATATATATATATATATATTTTATAGAGATGGAAAAGCAAAAACAACTAGACAATAACAACAAGAACTCAAACAAAATGCAAACAAAAATAACACAAACACACAATATTTTTTAAAAAAAAAATGCAAACACACAATAAAATAAAACAAACTAATTCGATGAATAGAAAATTAAAATCAAAACAATTCCCCGACAACGGCACCAAAAACTTGTTCGTCGACGAAAATTCTATCGGTTTAGAAAACCATCGAACGAATTTAAATTAAAATTTGATCGCAAGTGCATGGCTTACAATTGTTAGTACGTGGCGAGTACGGGTCAATCCACAAGGAAATGTTAGATTTTAAATCTCTATTCAATCAAATTAAACCAAAGTTGAGAGTGATTAGCTAAAAATGTAGGAAAATGACAAAAAGAAAGTGATAAAAATATGAGAGTAGAAAGACAATTTAGAGATAAATCCACTCTCTAGATCACATAGTTCAACACAACATGAAATTATGATCTCTTTTTTTTATCATTAGTAAGTTTAATTGATGTGCTTATCATAAGTATGGCCTATTTGTGCTATTAATTAGCTCAACATAAGCCATCAAACTATAACACACCATTTAAACTACTTTTTACTCTCATGAAATATGACAATAAAGTTGAAAGCAAAATCTATTTTAAGTATGGCCTATTAACTATTGATTAGAAATATAGACCATCAAATTTTGATTTAAACATTCACTTCTTTGCTATAATCATATTTAAATGTAGAGGCAATTTGTGATTTGTTTGTTTAAGCATAGCTTATTTGTTATGAACAACCTAGACTATCGAATTCAAAGCTAAACAACAACATTAAACCACATCCAATGTTTCCATTAAGCACAAAAAGAGAGCAATAATTATCCAAATGTTGAAGCTATATAATTACAGAGCTTCATTACCCCTAAATTGAAGGGGTTTAGCCTCTCATATTTGTTATCATATCAACAAATATAGCTTGCAACATAGAACAAAACAAAGAGGAAAAGGGAGCTAAATGAAAGAAAAACTAATCTACTTGCATGAAAAGTAAACTAAGCTACTAACAAAATAAGAAAGAGAGCATGTAAATGTAAAAGAACATTAACTAACATTGCATAAAAAGAAAAATTACATGAAAAAAAAGGCTAAGTAGCCATGAAAAAGAAAAGAGAAGAGCTTTGTTTAATTTTTGTTCCTAAACTAAAACTAAGAGAAAGAGCCTAAAAGAAGAGAGGTGGATTACATGAAACATAAGGGGTATTTATACAAGTTTAATACCCTAATTCACTTTTTTGGAAACTACCCAAAATACCCTCTTAGGAAGTGTGGTGGCTAAGTTATCATTAACTTCAAATAATGATCCATTAAGTGTGCATGAAGATTTAATGACCTTTTAGCATGTGTATTAGCTCCTAAGTGTACATGAAGGTATGTGGGTAGGTGGGGTCCTCCATGATTGATGAAATGAATTATTTTCATCTCAGTTCCTTTGTATTCACTCTTGTGCTGTTGTTTCCAAAACGAAAATAATTGAAAAGCAAAAATATAAATAAATTAACATTAAAATGTAGACTCCACCGGTTGACCCCCTCTATGGTTAGGTCGAACGCTAGCGGCCGACTGCCTATAGTGGGGCGGTCGACCGGTCTTCGGGCGGCGACTAAGGTTTGAACCTTGGCCAAACAACCCGGATTTAATTATTTTGAACTAATGGTTACGGTTAATTCGAGTGCCTATAAATACAGGCCTAACCCCTCACTTCTCTTCTCATATTTTCTGACTAAAGCGGCAAAGCTCTGCCATTTTTCCATCTCCATTATTTCTATTAATTATAAAATATTATATATACAAATTGGAGAAGGGAAATAACTAAAAGATAAGATGAGAAAGAGGGAATCAATATTGAGGAAAAAGGTAATTTCAATTATTATAAATCAATATTCTTCTTAATCCCAAATCTCTTCTCGGATCTGTAATTCTAATAGTATGTATATACCTTGTTGTACATATTATTTTGGGTTAGAATGAAAAAGGAGTCAAGTAAAGGAAAGGATTTTGATTTGGAGATTTGGAAAGCTTTAAAGGTGAGTGGGAAATTATATAATTTATTTATAACATTGAAATTTATATCATTGGATTTTATTTAATTATTATGCATAAATAAGGTCGGATGAGTTATAGGCTTAAAACAAACATATATGATTATCACCTACATATTCTATAAAATAGATAATTGGAATAGGAATAATATGTACAACCTAATTTGGAAATTTGAAATCAGTCACAATATTCATTATTGTAGAATGTTTGTAAAGCTGTTCTAGATTTATAAATAAGTAGTAAATTAGGTTCTGTAGTTGACTTGGAATGTGAATTTCTATATTTTAATTTATTTGGAGTGAGGTATAATTTAATGGGGATTTTCACTTCAAGGGCTTATTTGTGCAGGGTAATAAGTTTTAAGGACACTACTTCTGAAAAATTAGTTTTAAGGACATTTTATAGGAAAAAGATAAAAGAATTTATCATTTTCAGTTATACAGAAATAATGATAAAAGGATTTATCATTTTCCTGTATAACTTAAAAAGATAAATGAATTTATCATTATGCTGTAAATTGTCCTTAAAACTAATTATTCACAAGTGTTGTCCTTAAAACTTATTACCCTGCAAATAGAAGCCCTTCAACCTAATTTCCACTAATTTAATTATATATATTTTCATGTAATTTCCATAAATTATCTAATTCCATAAATGTATAAAAAGTGCATTATCTGAATTAACAAGGAATATACCAAAATGGAAAGAGATGTGTAAAGTACGGATATTCTTCTCCATAGTTTACACTATCTATTTCAAAAAAAGAAACGAGATAATTCCTTTAATTTCAAATAGAGCAAAAGCTTCATTTCTGGGTAATTTACATAAATTTATAATGGTTATCCTTTTGGAAAAGATAGCTCTTATAAATTAAAACGTGAAAAGGAATATTCTAGTTTTAATAGTTAAAAATAGGAAAAAAATATATACATACGTATAACAACGCTTAACGATTAAAAATAAAAATATATATACATAGCATAATTTATGATGATATTTGTATTAATTACTAATAAGGTAATAATTATAGGACTAGGAGGTTGAAAAAGGAAGGAATAGTAATTCCAAAATTTATGAACAATTACTACAAATTTAATAGGAAATAAATTTGTAGTTAATAAAGAGTTTAAATGGGGACATATTAAGAATTTAATATGGAATTTACGGGGAAATTGAATAGGCATACTAGGTGGATTTTGAAATGGGTAAATAAATATCATTAGAGATTATCTGATTTTGATATTAATGACCTTTTGTTACAGACAACCGACATTTATTAGACATAATGGAAACGAGGAAGCCAAAGCCTAAGCATATAAAGTAGGAATAATTGTGTAGTAAACAAGAGAGTATTAATACTATTAAATACACATAAAAGGCAATATAATTTTCATAGTAGGAAATTATATAGTTTCATTATACATTTAGAATGAGCGTGAATTAGTCGGCTTAGCCCAACACTTTGGCTTTGGGTAATAGGTTTGGGTTAGTGGGTTGGGATGTGAGGTCGGTAGAATTACACAACAAAAGTCTGCTCTTCACCTAGAGGCTACTAGCAGTTTTGTATATTTACTACTGATGTGAGACATCTCTAACTATAATACCAGTGGAGAAGGGATATGCTTGGATAGGTGAGGGAAAAATATACTAAGGGTTCGTCTCAATTTTTTAGCATTAAATAGCTTATTACATTTAAGGAAATGGGGTCCGATTCATTTCCAATAAGAGGTATTAAGTAACCGAAAGGGGCATTTTTCTTGACTTACTTAGGTTAGTCTAAAGGGGATGTCAATTGTGGAAGGTCGGCGGGCTATGTCAGTATTTTGTACCGGTAATTAGTAGTAGGTCTGGCATATAAGCTATTACCACCATCGGTCCCAAGCGAGCAGTAGCAAAGACTTGGGTTATGCCCTAACGGATTTCACTTTATACTAGTGTAGAATCCATATGCAAGACGCACATACCTTAAAGTAGATAGTTAGACGAAAATTTATTTAATAGAGGTGGGCTGGTTAACCCTTAAATGAGTCTTTGAGATGCATTAGTAGTATGGCAATTAAATTATAAATTATAAAGCCGTATATAGAGGTCATTGGTCTTTGTAGGTAGAACAATCGACTAGCATTTGCATTGCGTAGGGCCTGCTTCAGGGACTGAGGTAGTATATGCTTGTTGGGTCTACCTCCTCCCTATTTAAGAAGTATTATGTGGCTGGGGTTTTGGGTAGTGCATCATTTAGGTATATATGAACATAAATATATGTTTTTGTGTATGTGTGTGTATAGTTATATTTATATCTTGGTGGAGGTTAGGGATATCGTACGCACACATAGGACTTAAGCGAATTAGTCGTAAGTAATAGACATGACACTTAAATGGAAATCAATCGGCATAAATTAATGGTATGGGTAAAGTATGTAATTTTCCAATCGCCAGAATGTTGTTTTGACCTTCCTCCTCATCATAACCCACAGGCTAGGCTACTATAGCAAGACGGGAATGGTAGAGCGAGAAGTCTTCTTATTCATGCTCGATGCTGACAAGTCAATTAGACATCTAAGGAATAATATTGATTTCAAGGAAGTAGCCTTAGTCGGTACATATGTTCTATTATATTTTTTAATTTCCCTATGAGTTTATATTGATAACACTCTGATATGCTTGTGTTTATTACAGGTTACCAAAACGAACGATCCATACCCTAATGGACTTGGGTTTTGATTTAGTTGAATCGGGCCTATTAAGGTGCGTGTTGTTACATTTGGTATTAGAGCTTAGGTTAGTTGATCATAGGAATTAGAATACGCTAAGAGAATGCATTTGGATTTTTACCTATAATTATATATATTATTTGCAAACTCTATAGGTTCCGACTATAGTAGTAGTTGCGATCATATTCCGAAAGGATGGACGAGGCAACTATGTGTTGGGCCAATAAATAGAGTTAAATTATACACTTGCCCCGATTACCCCACGGAGTGTAGGCCGCATCGAAGTGTGGTCCAAGAAGAGCATGAGCATGACATATAGAACAATCCCAGAAGCTGGATGATAGTTGACTTCATTGTTGGGCCTATGCTGCCTTATGATTTTGGACTTTGCTAGATTGCCGATTGAAAATGCATACTTCATCTAGACAAATGGGAACTAGGAAACTATATGTTGCAAATATCCAGAATTATGGAATAATAGGAGTGGAGAAAGTTCCTACAAAAAGGTGTACACTAATCACCATAGCCGAATTTTTATAAAGATTAATTAGGAAAGAAGGAGATTCTAAAAGAAAGGACGATTAAATCCCAGTTATGTGTCCTATTCCATGTGTAAGAATTTGACAAAAAGATTTTTGAAAATTTCATGAAATGTTTTGAATAGGTTTTTCTAATGATTTATTGGGAAGTTATTATTTTGAAATGCTAAGAAATTTTGAATTTCTTAGTTTAGAATTGATTGCGTCAAAAAAACTTTTGGTTTAAAGATTGTTGAAACAGGGTATCTCGTTTTTGAAATGAATGGGAAATAGAGCCTAGATTTGGCTCGATGACTTTTTCTATTTTTTTAAATTTGGAAGTTTACATTTTAAAATTTCTTTTTATGGAGTGGATAAATGGAAATGGTACTTGATTCACACGGGGTTAGAGAATAGAAGGGTAATAAGATTGGAGGAATGTTCCCGTATAAAGAAAATATGGAGAATAACAGCTGAAGTAGAAGCCATTTAGGTATGAGAAAAATAAATAGTATCAATATAAGGAAATTTAAATAGAAATAGCATTACGAGTTTATATAACAATTGGATTAGTAATTTAGTTAGAAATAATATAGGTGAAAAGTAAAATGAATAGGATAGAAAGAATGGATAGATTCCATAGATATGTAGTAATTGTGCATATATTTAGATGAACGCTATATAGATGTAGCGATTACATGTATCTTTTTAAAGTCCCGCTCTTATGCTATTAAAATCTCTAACATGAGTAGTAAGAAAATAATAGGATGGAAGTTATCTTTGTTTACTACACTTTTCGTTATTTAAAGTTATAGAAAATGTTTTTGAAAAAAAAGATTGGGTATGATAATTGAGTTTTTGAATGTTTTGAGTTAAAAATCCTACTTTTAAAAGAAGTAAATCTCTGTTGTAGGAAGTCTTTAAAAGGTAAAGTTGATAAAAAAAGGAAATTTTTTCATGTTTTCTTTTTGAATCCAGGAAATTTTTGAAAAAGGTTTCTAAATTATATTTTCAAAGATAAAGGTTTTGGATTAGGTACTTCATAATTGTGAGATTTTAGTTTTATAAAGAATGGTGAGAACCAAACGAAATTTTTAATATGAAGTAGATATGGATTACTACCTAGGTAACACAGAGTAAAGATTTTTAGCCTATGAATAAAATAATTACGAATGCTCATAGGGCAGCAACGAGGAATCCTCGTAGGATATAGGGAATGTTGGTATGAACCTAGGAATCTTTTATTATAGATGTGTGGAAGTGTAATGACCGGGGTTTTTGACCCTCGAAAATCGACACTAATACGTCCACTGTATTACGTGCCGAGAAATCGAATGCCGAAAAAACCGATTGTTAGGGAAAAAGAAAGAAAAGAGGTTTATATGCAGAGTACAACATCACCGGAGATGATTATGCCATATAACTCACGTGTTTCTCCTAGATATTTCCAAAGTTACGTTTGGGTCCATTTTTGATAGTCGGTTATTTAACTATCGAATAACAAACATTCAATTAGGGGTTTTATTCCATAGGAAAAACAACATTGGTTAAGCACATAAGCTATCACTAGCCTCCTTTTATAAATATTTCATAAATAAAACATTTGTAAATTAATTGTATAAAAACACTTTGACAAAGATATATCCAACAATTCCTATATCCCCGATACTTAGAAAATATTCATATACTTATCTCAATGGTATAACTATATTTACACACTGAGGACAATTCCTTTTTTATTCGATTCAAAAATCATTCACAATCTCCTTATAATCCTCTGAAACAATTTATAAACCAATTTATAAAACTTCTGGAACCATTTATAAAAACTTCTTTTATACATTCAAATCAATTATAAATCCTCTTTGTATATTTCAAATCCATTTATAAATCCTTTATAATCTCTAAACCATTTATAAAACATCTTTCATAAATCTATAAACCCATTTCTAAAATTCGTTTATAAATATCTCACCATTTATAAACTCTTTTACCATGTATATAATCTTCCTTTAAGTCATCAAACCATTTTATAAATTCCTTTATAAAATCCAAATCTTTCAATTCTATACATGGATCTTGAAAACAATTATAATAAAAAAAAATCTTTCACTTCAAAACCTTACTAATAATCCTTATTAATTTCAAATCATAATTATCCTTGAAATAATTAACCTTTCAAAATATTAACATTTTGATAAATTCTTTAAAACAATATTAATTATAAACAAATAACTTTAAAACAATACTAATATAATTAAATAACTTCTAAACAATATTAAATATAATTATATAACCTTAAAATAGTATTACTATAATTAAATTACCTTAAAACAAAACTAGTATAAGTTAAATAATTTTAAAAACAATATTAAATATAATTAAATCGATAATCTTTAAAACAAAATATTTTCGAAATCCAATTTCGAAATTAAAAATTGTTTCCTGTCTCAAAAACCAATTCCAACTCAAACGGCAGTTTATAGTATTTTTAAAATACTAATTTGAGGCCAATAGCCACCCAACGCTCAACCAATAACGATAATGACTTTCTATTACTACTGGGTTTTAGTTTTCAACATATAACAAGGTTATAACTACAGTGTCCACAATCAAGTTCAATTTTCAATAATCCATATAACAGAAATATAATGGAACAATTCAAAAATATCAAGGAATCCCATTGGATCCCCCCAACTAGTCCCCCTGCAACATAGCTCATATATATTAGCACATATATATGTAATTAAAATCAATAGTTGTGAGGAATCCTGTTAGATCCCTCCGACCTGTTTCCCCTGCAACACCAATGTTATATAATCATAAAATACAAACCAACCGCTTCGAGGCGGGATTCGTATACAAAGGTTCATCCGCTCTTACACGGGAATGCAATAGGGTCTCATCCACTCCAATAGGCGGAAATATATCCAAACCAACTAATAAATATAGAATCATCCAAACAATCATTCAACAATTTTTATCAACAATTTATCATACTAGTTATCCAAAAAGTGAGTTTAACTCACCGAAATTTTCTGTTGTCGCCGAGGCTTTCCGTTTTGAAACTAAAATCAAACGACGTCCGATTTTAGCCCAAATTTCAACTATCTACAAATCCAACCAAACCAGCTCCATCGCGAAGCTTTCATCGATACGATCGCAACGCAAAAAGTTTCATCTTGATTGAACCTCATATGAAAGGGTTATCAATTTTTTAAGTTATCGATTTACCTTTAAATTAAAACAAACAACTTTCAAATATAATTACAAAAATACCCCTATTCTCCTTTCTTCCCCAAACACGACCTCTTCCCTGTGCACACAAATATCAGTGCACAACCAACCATGTCGATCACCCTCTCTCCTCCTAGCTCCTCCATTTCTCCATGCTTTTCGAAACCGATGAATCCAATGCTCCTATCTACGCGAGCTCCTCCCGAACATCACCTCCACATCTCCTATGCCTCCCCTTACGAAAACGTGATCGTGCTCCCCAAAATCGTGACCTGCTCCTGTCGTGTTCGCTAATGCACAACCGTGACTCCCCATAAACCGCCTGACAAAGCTAAATGCCAAGAGAAACCCATCGCTAACCCTATCGCCGCCCACTACCCCTTCCATCACTAGAAAACTCGAACCCTAGCCTTGCTGCCCCAAAATTGGCTACCCCTAAACAATGACGAACCCACCATCGAGCATATGAAATGGTAGCTCTCGAGCATACTGTTTGCGCCAAAATTGGTCACAAACCCCAAATGTCGTGAAAGCCCCAGTGTACGAACACAAATCAGCAATATACGATCACAGATCTCAGATCTAAGTATTGTAGAGGATAAAAAGTGAAGAATAATGAATTTAAAACGGAAAGAGATAAACAGAGACACAAGGTTTATAGTGGTTCGACTATCTCCGGCCTAAGTCCACTCCAAAAGTTAATCTTTTATTGATGTTCTTCGCTGATTGCAGCGGATTATAGCAGATTATAATGATAAAATTTGAGTACAACAGCAGCTATGGAGTACAAAGTTGAGTCGGGCAGAGTCTGGACATTCAGAAGCCAAGATCCCTTTTCTGTTGGCTCTAGGGTGCTATTTATAGGTGTAGGAGACTGATATTTCGCTCAGATCTCGGGAGACTCCTTCTGGCACGTGAGTAGGCCCGCGCGACCAAGCCCATGAGGTTTCGGCCAGATCCATGATCGATACGAACGGATTTCGTATCGATCAAGATTTCATCCAATGGAGTCGAAATTTGGCGTGGACATTCTTTAGCACGCGCGTAAGCTCCTGTGAAAATTTGGTATCATTTGGACTTGTGGATCGTGAGATACGATCGATACAAAATGGGATTTTTGGTTAGCTGTTTCGTTTGAATCGATCATTTTGAATTGATGGCGAAACGCGCTAGTAGGTTGACGTGGCGCGCGTTCTTCGCATCGATCCACATTTTTCGCCGAGTTGATCGAGTCGTTTTGGAGTCTTCGTCGTGTTCGTATCGGAGATCATTGCGTCGAACTAGGTTGCATTGACTAGTTGGATACGAACAAACCATTGCTCATGGGTTCGAACAGAGGCCCATGATGGATACAAATCATCTGATGGATTCGAATGACGACAAGTCGATCGATGCGAATAGCGGTTGCACGATGGATACGAACTAGCGGAAACTGATGGATTCGAACAACTATTCGCTGATGGATATGAAGTAGTGTTGACACGAGGTATGTTGATGGACGCGAATAGCATCGATTCGAAGTGTGCAGCTATGTTCCTTCCTGATCGATATGAACTGCATCGAGTCGAAACTTATCTGGCCTTCCTACCTGATCGATACGAAGACGTTGTTCGTATCCATGGTGCTCGATACGAACGCATTATTCGAATCGATCGATTATCTTGAGCAAATGAACTCCGTTTGACCTGAGATTTGAAACGTAGCCTCTTCTAGCCTTGATCATCATTTCCTATCGATCCCGCCATGATCGGAGCTCGGCCAAATTTTGACGACATCGATCAAAGCCTTGTTTCCAATCGATTTCCAATCCTGATATCCATCACTTTCCAGCTAGTTTTTTGATATTCCAGCCTTGACCAAAAGGTGGGATAACACATACGAGCTCAATGAATCCAAAATCACGATTTTTAATCAACTAAATAATTTTATTTTGGATTTTGATGTTTTGAAAAAAGGGAAAACTCTCTTTCTTTAGTTACAGGCATACCTTTAAATAAAGAAAAAGAGGCATGGTTTGAAAAAGTGGGGGTAAGGCATGAATAGTGGTGAGCATGGGCTGGATATGGCTGATATGTATATATCATATTATTTTAATTTTAAATTATTCCACAAAACATACCCGAAAATCCCGAACTCCAAACGAGGCATGCCGCCTGGCGTTCTAAATGTTATACCTCTATTCCGAATGCAATGGAACTTGTTTCGAGACCTAATTCGATCGTATGCAAAGATAGCTTTTTGAACCCAGTTATTATATTAAATCCTCGAAATTAAATCCTACGCGTTTCGATCTCGCATGACCAAACGATACGTCTGATAGCCACGAAAATCGTTGGCATACAGTAACTCACTATTACGGATCCAATGACACTGGTTTCGTCGAAATCCGAGACTGTGCCCTGGAAGGCTATTTTAATATGTTAATTAAAACAAGTTATTTTCAAAATCATTAAATCGCTTTTAAATCCAATTTAAAAGTTTTATTATCTTCAATCTTATTAAATAGAATTTAATAAGCTTTGAAATCATTTTTATCCGACTTAAAACTCAATATTCAATTATTTAAACAATTTAAATTATTAAATTCAACAATTAAATTATCATATAAATCGCTATATTTGAAATTCAAGTTATTTAACCTATAAAATCAACTTTTCAATATTTAAAATCCATTAAATATTCCAAAATCAGATTACTGAAATTTTGGGTCGTTACACTCTTCCCCCCTAAAAGAATTTCGTCATCGTAATTACCAAGTAATAAAAATGGCCAAACCCATTTCTTAAAACTCATTTATAAATCATTTAACCTCCCAAAACCAATTTGTTGAAATAGATTACCAAATCCTTTTAAGCCCTTAACTTTTCCCAAAAAAAACTAGTTGAACTTTGTTCTACTTTTACTAAGTTTCCCCATTCATTCTTAGTTTCCAACTAATATTATTCATTCAATCATTTCAGGTTATAATTCAAAATCAAATTTTAGTTATCAAAAATTTCTTCAAATTTTCTAAAAAAAATTCTAACTCCTTAAATCTATGAAAATTTTCGCCAGCGTCTCCTTTGGGCGGATGGATCGAAACAACTACGAATCGCCCCTCAGGGCCCAAACCAGCAAAAGAAAACAAAAGCCAAATGGTTCAATCATAAAACCACAAATCGATCAACAATACAAATATGTACCTTTTTGTTGGGCCACCAAATCTTCCTTATGAAATCAAAGGCATCAAACTTGCTCTTGTTTTTATATACCTGCATCTTATTTACCAATGATATCCAATCATATAATTCATAACAATATTATTTTGCAAATTCAATTTCCAACATTTACTTTACTAAAGCCCATACGATGTACATATATCATCTGTACGCAATATCAAATCTGATCGCTCGCATGGTCACACAATTTCACTTCTGAATTAGTATTGTTCACACGACCACTCTAGTGCGGATTCAGATCCGGTTCCTTGATTAGAAACCGTCATTCTCCTTGCATAGCCATATACTATGATAGAGAATTCCAGAATCAACCAAAAATCCATATCCAGTGTTCGCCGTCGGGAATCGAGTGAAAAATCCTAACTCGGATCGATGTAAATCATCTCGAAATCTTGTACTCGAATCTAGTTCAAACCGTTATGCGAATAAAATAATATACGTACAGCTTATGTGTTTATTTAAATTAATTTCTTAGCTAATCCAAATTCTTTTTATTCCCATTCACTTCATTCTCATTTAATTGATCTACATTATTCACATTGCTTTATTCACATTCATTACTTACTTAGTATATTCTTTCAATACTAATGTCACTTAAGAATTATTCTCTCAAATCCTATATTTAACAACATTTCACTCCATACATAATTCGTTTATGAATCATTTCATAAAATTTACTTAAGTTTATAAATTTTTTATACAACTCTCCTTATGTATTCTACCCCTTCACAACTTAAGTCCTTATCCATTTCTATCCAAATTCAATTTCATTTTCCAATTTCAACCTAAAATTTTTATCAATCAACATTCCAAACCATATCCAATTCACTAATTAATTTAATTAGCTTTTTTCATTAATTTATTTCAAACACCTCCAATTTCATTTCCAAAAATTATTTAACTTAAGTTAAATCTTCTTTTCAAATTTTGCTTCCTTAACATTCTTATGCAAGAATTTTAAAACTTTGTTTTACTTACAAATTCTCAAAATTTATAAGTTATCAAACTTATTTCCTCATATTTTCATAAAACATTTAAATGAAAATTTCCTGAGTTTAAACACATTTTTCTTATTTATTCCAAATCATTTTTGAAATATTATATTATACAAAATCCCCTTGGTATATCAAATCATTCTTTTTGAATTCCAAATCAAAACTAGTTTTACCAAAACAAATTCCCATGGTAGCAATTCCTCTCTTAGAAACCCAAAAATGAGCGTCGATGATGTTGTTGTCATCATCAAAATTTTTTCCAGCGACCGAAGTGAGTCCAGTGCCTTTATTCCCTTTAAAACCCTTTTTAAAAATAGTTCCATTCAAAAATATTTCCCAAATAATATTACTACTATTATTTTCCAAAACTTCGAATAACAATTTCCAAAATCAACGGAATTTAAATTCTCAAATTCCAGCCTTTAAACCTTTTTTATTTACAAATCATATTTATTTATGAAATTTCCTTTTAATTTATAAATCACATTTATAAATTATATCTATATAATTCCATTTGGTTATAAAATTATTTCTTTGTTGTTTATCTTATTTACATTATAATATCAACAACTTTATTAGAACACAACAACAACAAATGATAATAATCAACATTATCATTTTCTAACAACCAAGCACACCATATATACTATAATAATTATATGAATTTATATATAAAATATAATAAGGTAAACTTATTTCATTTACCCAATTTCAAAACAATACCATGTCGAATTGCTCAGTTCAAGTGTTTAGAGATCCCTATCAATAACGTTAATTACCCGTATTGATCAGAAAACATATGCCACTCAACTGGCCAATCAACACAATATAAAAAAAAGTTTATATCACTAACAAATATGCGCTCACACACACACACACTCAAACTTATTCTAGGATGCTACTGACCCTATCTCTAATGAGTACCCCCACCAAAACCAAGATTCTCGCTTAACCTTCAACTTTGATACCAAATGTAATGACGGGGGTTTTCGACCCTCGAAAATCGACACTAATACGCCCACTGTATTACAGGTCGAGAAATCGAATGTCGGAAAAACCGATTGTTAGGGAAATAGAAAGAAGGAAGAAGAAAAGAAAAAAAACTAAACAACACAGAATCTACAACGGAATGAATAATCTATAATATACATCAATCTTTACACAAAACAAACTTTAATGTATGTATATTCAAACCATCAATCAGAGTATACTAACCTATTTCAGCCTGGACAATTATCATAGCTTGTCCTTACAATTGCTGATAAATACAACAATGAATACAGTGGAAAAATAACCATCTACATGAATATGTCTCTGGGCCTCCAACTCGTCTCCTGAAGCTCTAAAGCATCCAAACTAATCTCTAATATGCTCGGTCTGACCCGAGCATTATAATAAAATAACATCCGAGTTAGTCTAAAAATCCAGCGTGAGAAAACACACCCAAATGGATTTTAGAGTAATAGAAAACCTTTGAAATCAAGTGTATCTCATAAGACCACGCCGCACAGAAACACGAACGGGTTTTTACCTTACGATAACCCAAACATTTCTATAGAAAATCCATTTATGTTATAATAATGTCTAGGGTCAAAGTAAAATATGAATATAGCTGAAATGCTTGCATCTCACGTTTCAGCATAATTGGGCACAACTAAGACCGTAAGGCGCTTAGTGGAGAATGGATTCCATACGATGACTGGGCTACTCGAGTACCGCTCATCACAGTATATCTCTAGATAAAATAACATCGAGGTTGAACCTATCGACCCCTGCCAACACAGAACCGGCCTACTCCTTACTGGATAGTACCTAATATGATCACCCCTCCATTAATAGGCCCCAAAGCAAACAAATGAGAGATAATAGCGACCCTAGATAGGGATGAACATATCGTACATGGGAGCGACCCACTTAGCTCTGCCGCTTCTCCCCTGTTTTAGTCATTCTCGGTTGATGAGGCTTGAGGCTATGTTTTACCTTTTATTTAGAACTTCCCACTTGGAATGCTAATACTGCCTTCCATGCAATAATACAATACCAACATTCATCCATACAAGTTCGTTCTTGGACTGAACATAACACTTGAGAGCTCCGTCTCCAATTCCATCATCTTCAAGATGTCCTCACTTCGAAATGCATTCGTTGGTTCAAAGTGGTTTTCGGATAACATACCCGATCCCGGTCTCTTCGAAACAACTATCGATGATTTCCAATAAACTCAACCCCAGTTCTTTAGGAAATAAAAAGTCAAAGATAAGATCGGAGATCACCTCCTAACCGTTAGTGGACGGATTTCCTTATCATTGTCCTAAGAGAACGAAAAGAGGTTTACATGCATAGTACATCATCACCGGAGATGACAATGCCATGTAACTCACGTGTTTCTCCTAGATATTTCCAAAGTTAAGTTTGGGTCCAATTTCGATAGTCGGTTATTTAACTATCGAATAACAAACATTCAATCAGGGGTTTTATTCCATATAGGAAAAACAAATTTGGTTAAGCACATAAGCTATCACTAGCCTCCTTTTATAAATCTTTCATAAATAAAACATTTGTAAATTACTTGTATAAAAACACTTTTACAAAGATATATCCACCAATTCCTATATCCCTGATACTTAGAAAATATTCATATACTTATCTCAACGATATAAGCATATTTACACACTAAGAAAAATTCCATTTTTATTCGATTCAAAAATTATTCACAAACTCGTTATAATACCCTAAAACAATTTATAAACCAATTTATAAAACTTCTGCAACCATTTATAAAATCTTCTTCTATACATTCAAATCAATTATAAATCCTCTATGTATATTTCTAAATCCATTTATAAATCCTTTATAATCTCTAAACCATTTATAAAACTTCTTTCATAAATCTATAAACCCATTTCTAAAATTCGTTTATAAATATCTAACCATTTATAAACTCTTTTACCATGTAAATAATCATCCCTTAAGTCTTCAAACCATTTTATAAATTCCTTTATAAAATCCAAATCTTTCAATTTATTCATGGATCTCAGAAATAATTATAATAATAAAAAATCTTTTACTTCAAAACCTTACTAATAATCCTTAGTATTAATTTCACATCATAATTAACCTTTCAAAATATTAACATTTTGATAAATTCTTTAAAACAATTTTAATTATAAACAAATAGCTTTAATGCAATACTAATATAATTAAATAACTTTTAAACAATATTAAATATAATTAAATAACCTTAAAACAAAACAAGTATAGTTAAATAATTTTAAAAACAATATTAAATATAATTAAATCGATAATCTTTAAAACAAAATATTTTTGAAATCCAATTTCGGATTTAAAAATCATTTCCTGTCTCAAAAACCAATTCCAACTCAAACGGCAGTTTATAGTGTTTTCAAAATACTAATTTGAGGCCAATAGCCACCCATCGCTCAACCAATATCGATATTGATTTTCTATTACTACTGGGTTTTAGTTTTCAACAAATAACAATGTTATAACTACAGTGTCCATAGTCAGGTTCATTTTTCAATAATCCATATAACATCAATATTATGGAATAATTCAACAATATCGAGAAATCCCGTTAGATCCCTCCAACCTATCCCCCTACAACACAGCTCATATATATTAACACATATATATGTAATTAAAATCAACAGTTGTGAGGAATCTTGTTGGATCCCTCCGACCTGTTTCCCCTGCATCACCAATGCTATATAATAATAAAATATAAATCAATTGCTTTGAGACGGGATTCGTATACAAAGGGTCATCCACTCTTACACAAGAACGCAATAGGGTCTTATCTGCTCCAATAGGCGAGAATATATCCAAACCAACTAATAAATATAGTAGTTCATCCAAATAATCATTCAACATTTTGTATCAACTATATATCATACTAGTTATCCAAAAAAGTGAGTTTAACTCACCGAAATTTTCTGTTGTCGCCGAGGTGTTCCGTTTTGGTACTAAAATCGAACGACGTCTAATTTTAGCCCAAATTTCAACTATCTCCAAATCCTACCAAACCAGCTTCATCGTGAAGCTTTCGTCGATATGATTGCAACACAAAAAGTTTCGTCTCGATCGGACCTCGTATGAAGGGGTTATCAATTTTTTAAGTTATCGATTTACCTTTAAATTAAAATAAACAATTTTCAAATATAATTACAATATACCCCTATTCTCCTTTCTTCCCCAAACACGGCCTCTTCCCTATGCACACAAATATCAGTGCACAACCAACCATGTCGATCACCCTCTCTCCTCCTAGCTCCTCCATTTCTCCATGCTTTTCGAAACCGATGATTCCAATGCTCCTCTCTATGCTAGCTCCTCCCGAACATCACCTCCACATCTCCTACGCCTCTCACTACAAAAACGTGACCGTGCTCCCCAAAATTGCGACCTGCTCCTGTAGCGTTCGCCAATGCACAACCGCGAGTCACCAAAAACCGCTTGACAAAGCTAAATGCCAAGAGAAACCCATCGCTAACCCTATCGACGCCTACTTCCCATTCTATCATTAGAAAACTCGAACCCTAGCCTTGCTGCCCCGAAATCGGCTACCCCTAAATAACGACGAACCCACTCCCGAGCATATGAAATGGTAGTTCTCGAGCATAAGAGCTCAACGAATCCAAAATCACAATTTTTAATCAACTAAATAATTTTATTTTGGATTTTAACGTTTTGAAAAAAGGGAAAACTCTCTTTCTTTAGTTAAAGGCATATCCTTAAATAAAAAAGAAGAGGTATGGTTTGGAAAAGTGGGTTAAGGCATGAACAGTGATGAGCATGGGCTGGATATGGCTGATATGTATATATCATATTATTTTAATTTTAAATTATTCCACAAAACATACCCGAAAATCTCAAACTCCAAACGAGGTGTGCCGCCTGGCGTTCTATATGTTGTACCCCTATTTCGAACGCAATGGAACTTGTTTCGAGACCTAATTCGATCATATGCATAAGATAGCCTTTTGAACCAATTATTATATTAAATTTTCGAAGTTAAATCCTACGCGTTTCGATCTCGCACGACCAAATGATACGTCTGATGACTACGAAAATCATTGGCATACAATAACTCATTATTACGGATCCAATGACAATGGTTCATCGAAATCCGAGACTGTGCCCCGGAAGGCTATTTTAATATGTTAATTAAAACGAGTTATTTTCAAAATCATTAAATCACTTTTAAATCCAATTTAAAAGTTTTATTATCTTCATTCTTTTTAAATAGAATTTAAATAAGCTTTGAAATCATTTTTATCTGGCTTAAAACCCAAGATTCAATTATTTAAACAATTTAAATTATTAAATTCAACAATTAAATTATCCAATAAATCGCTATATTTGAAATTCAAGTTATTTAACCTATAAAATCAACTTTTCAATATTTAAAATCCATTCAGTATTCCAAAATCAGATTACTGAAATTTTGGGTCGTTATAGGAAGCCACGAGAAGAACCTTCAAAAAAACGGGAATGATATCATAGTACAATTTTGCAAGGGGTTTACTCGCATGAAGGATCAAGGATATATATGAAGTAAATACAAAAGTTTGAGGATACTGTCAAGAGATTATGATTAAGACAAGATTATAGTATGGTCAAAGAAGAAAGTAATAAGATTGAAAACCCACATAAAGGATGTTGGTTGAGTCAAGGTTAGAGAAGGCAAGATATGTGGTAGGAAAATTATTTTACCAAGCTAGGTTTTCGAGAAGTTACTCTAAATGTGCATAGTTTATATTTCTCACCCGTTGCAGCGCAGGAATGCACAATTTATCCCATAATCGATCGGAATGATTGAAGTAATGGATAAACCTTATTTTTTAGTAGTCAAGGAGGTAAATTAAGTCATAGTTGAATAATATACTAGAAATATCCATCTTAATTTATTAAGAAGTGTTTGGGCCATAACATTATTAACAACAATTGATGATGAATGGAAGCTGCCAAAAAATAATAATTCTTTTTAGGTTTTTGGGTCATAATCGCTAGTTGTCTCCCTTAGGTTATTGGAAAAGGGTACGATATGATATGTGATATATTCCTATTTTATCATCGTGCTGATTTTACGGATGGGATTAGACCGCTACACACACACATATAAGAGATCTCATTAGGACACTTAACTAGCATAAAAATATAGATAAGACTAGAAGTTTATAAATAAATTAGGAAATTAAGTTAGCAATTAGAAACTAAATATGCTTTAATCCTAAAAACTTTAGGATTTTTGAAAAAATAAATTTTAGCTAGCGGACGATAGGGAAAGGTTGTTGGAAAATCACGTATCACTATCTATATGCCTTAAAAACTAAAACTTATAAATACACTTGTATGTAGTTTGTTGTTTAGAATAAAAGAATAGGGTCTCCATATCTAAGATTATCTGCACAATACTATGGTCAATCATATGCATTAACTCATAGACCGATTACCGTTTACGCTAAGAGGTAGCCTAATTTGTTTTAAGGATGAAGCGGCAAATGTCTGAAAAATTATGTCCTAATACTTTTGAATTTTTTTTGTTTAAATGCTTTTGAGAAGTTGGTTTCAAATGTTTTTGGAAAATTTTGTTCAAGTGCTTTCGAAAAAAAATAGTGTTTAAATGCTTTTGGGAATTTAATTTTCCAAACTATTTTGCAAGTTTGATTGAAAGGGGGAAAAGATTTTCTGACGGAAAATGAATTTTTTTCGGGTTTCTAGTGCTGCATGCTTAACGTAGGGCTGGTCGACGTGTTAGTGAATATGAATTTTTTTGTCCAACTACGGTGACAATATACTAAACATAGATAATAACGTAGGGAAAAATTGTTTTATCTTTGGAATTTTTATTTCCATACCATATTGATAGTGAGATAAAACTTGGGCTTAGGATAATTATGCTTTAACATCCAAAAATAAACCTCCTTATTCAAATTGTACTTGGAAAAGTTTCGGGGGTGGAAGAGAAGGTTCCAAGATACAACAGAATAGGTATGCAAAAGAAGGGTGGAATACTAAAATTTTCCATCTAAATTTCTTTTTCTTCATTGGAGTATAGATTCAGAAAACTGGATTTTCAAAAAATTTCTATGTTATAAATTGTGTGTTGGGTTTTAGATGGTAGGGATTGGATACAAAATTAGTTGAACCATGCTTCTACTAGTAGCTCATACTAGTAGGAGTGTGGAAATTATTGTTTGTAAAAGGATTTTCAATTTTTGAAAACTTGCGGTTACATAGAAGTTCCGGTATATTTAGGTTGTTTGCATTATATTTTCAAAATGTTTTAAAAAAATGCAGTCATATAGGATGCGCCGATTTAGATTCAGTCTACACGCATGTTGTTAAAGTTAAAAATTGAACGATAACACCCTGGTGTGTGTAGTAGTAACGTGAAAGCACCACCCGTGATACGGGAATAAGAAACAAACAGAAAAGTAGCAGAAAACAGTAAAAAACAACGATTTTATAGTGGTTCGGCTTAAGATCAAGCCTACGTCCACTTTGAATCCCTTTATTGCTGATTTGGGTTACAAACTAATACAATGCACTTCAGAATACAATACACTTCAATTCCTAAACACTTCCGACTAGTAGCTCAAACTTCGATGTGATAAGGCTCTTTGAATCCATGTTGGATGTGCAAGATCTCTTTCAAAGCTTGTTGTAGTGTCTTGAATGTTTGGAAGGCTTAATGTGTTGGGTGAGGTCTGAATTCAGCAGAGTAACGACATTTCAGAAGATCAGCCAAAAGTCCTCCTAAAGTTGGAGTTAAGGCCGTATTTATAGGGGAGATTCTGGGCAAGATTCTATCTCCAAGTCTTAGGTCGTGGATGACCTAAGTTAGGTCGTAGGTCGCGAGCAACCTAAGATAGGTCGTGGGTCTTGTCTGAACTATACTGAGTTTTGTCTGAATGAGTCAGTAGGTCGTGAGCGACCTAAGATAGGTCATGAGAGACCTAAGATAGGTCATGAGCGACCTAAGATAGGTTGTGAAACTTTTCTCTGCTTTAGCTCGCTAGGTCGTTACATTGCTAAGATGTTGGGTTGTGAACTCCTTAAGTCGTTAGCTTCTTAGGTCGATGGGTCGCAGCATATCTTAGGTCGCATATGCTTTAGGTCGCTGAGGACTGGAGCCACTAGGTCGTTAACCCCTTAAGTCGTCTCCGTAGTTAGGTCGTTAGCCTCCTTAGGTATTTTAGTCCTTTCTGTAGCTAGGTCGCGGAATGCTTGAGCCATTAGGTCGCTATCTTCGTAAGTCGTTAGGTCGCTGCTCCCCATAAGTCGTAGGTCGCTGCTCCCCATAGGTCGCTAGGTCGCAAACCAAAAGAGGGTTAACATTTGCCCCTCGAAGTACACGCCAAGGTCGTAGGTCGTGTGCTTCGATTTCCTTAACTCGCTCTTTGATGAGTTCGTTAGGTCGTGAGCGACTTAATTAGGTCGTAGGTCATGTGTGTCGATTTGCATTTCACTGCCCCAGTGTATAAATAGCTTAGGTCGTTCCTTCTTTTCTTCACCTGCTCTATCATTCCATCCTGCCATTAACAAGTTTCCGAGCTCTCGAAGGCAATTCCAAATTACTCGGCCATTAATCATCCTCATCATCATATTCCGTAAGTGAATTTGATCTTCATCCCACCATTAATCAATGTTGAATTATAAATTCCCATTTTCTGACCTATGTCCAATTCCATGTGTCGTGCTTCATTTCGAGTGATTGTTGCGATCGACTTTGGATCGCTGTTTGACTGGTTTATGAAGGCATGGTGATGCGTTGGATCTATGATGGATTAGGGACGTTTTGAATTGTTCCTGGGATGATTTGGTGGTATGAAGGGATGGAGAATTTCATGGAGAAGACGATGGATTTCTATGTGCAGTTAATAATGGGTTATTGGGTTTTAGTTTGCCGAGATGGATTGTGTGGAGAGGAAGTCAGCGACTTAACAGATCTGAGCGACCTAAAAATTAGGTCGTGTTGGGATTCTCGCGACCTATGACTTACGACCTAGGGAACCTGGCCGACCTAAGAATTCCTACGACCAAAATAAAACCGAACAACCCTCTACGACTTAACTTTTTAGCGGCAAGGCTTTAGGTCGCGGCCGAGCTAACACTTGAACCTTTTAATCCGCACAGCGCGTCCTGAGGAATTTCCGACCTATACTAGGTCGTGAGCGACCTAGGACTTGAACTATTTGGACTTGATTGAACTTTGAACTTTGAACTGCCTGGACTTTTTTACAGATTATACTAACCTTTAAAGCTGACAACCTGTTAAATACAACATTTGCAGAAAACTAGGGCGAATATACTGTCATTGATTGCCCACATCGAATGACAAATTAGTTGTTAAAGAATAATCAACTTAAATGAACTTTGTGAATGAAATGCTGTGAAACAACAAATTCAAGTGAAGCATTAAAGCAAAGCTAAAATAATCAACTAAAGCTGATTCGTTTGCATTAACACTGCACTTGAGTTTTAAATTAACAAGTTCTGAAATCTCATAATCGACCAATTGTCAACTAGCTTAATTCTAGTTATGTTTGCTTGTTATTTTTATTAGTTCTACACAACACTTCACACTTTTTAGGAAACGTGCACCTTCACATTTGAACATCCAGTTGCTTATGTAGAATGACTTCCCAACAAGAAGAAGTAATAGCTCAAGCTGGAGAGGCCATTCCTATTCCTGTCCCGTTGACTACTCCTCCAGAAAGAATCTCGACCACTTTAACATATAAAGTTTTCCGCCAACTGTGCACTCAGTTCAGCATTGCTAAAGCAGATGCCATACTGCCTGAGAAAAGCGACACTGCCGACATACCACCTCATGGTTTCGTCGCCGTTAATCGCCAAATGTGCATGAGCGGAGCCATTCCTCCTTTTAACGATTTCCTTCAGCAGCTTCTTCTTCGACTGTCTATCTCTCCCTTTCAGTTACATCCCAATGGCTATGCCATCCTGATGGGACTATGTGTGCTATTTAGGAGGACGCTGGATCGTCTTCTGAGTTTTGACGAAGTTTGTTACCTGTGCACATTTGCCAAAAATAAAGACCATCCTTCCATCACGCTTGTGAGAAGTGCTTGGAACCGCAAACTGATCATTGGTCTTCCCGACAGTGTTCACGGATTTCTAAGTCAGTTTTTCTACATTCGCTGTCCTCCGGGATTTTATGCTATCTGGAGAGTAGGAAGTAAGATCATTTATCTTCGTTTCTTATGTTTCTGAACTTTTCGAAGCCTGAGTTGTCAAGCGTTAACTTCGCTCTTTTCTTTTCAGCGCTTCCTCCTCCTTCTAGGGATCCTGGTCACAAACCAACTTTTGAGAGGCTCATGGCTGTGCCAGTTGAGGAGAGGAGCATCAAATTTCTGTTGAGAGACGAGTTCTTACACCAATTCGGACTTCTACATTCTTCCTGTTCTACTCAGCCTCATGAAGTCTCTGATTCTCCAGCAAAGACATCGGATGCCCCAGCTCTTGCTGAAGAACTTACACCGAAAGAACCTACCACTGAGGCTTTACTAGTGAAGTGTTCTACTTCTATTGACATTTCAGGGTCGTCAAGCAAGCTAACACTTTCCCCAGTCATCGAAGAAGAGGAGCCTTCTCAGCATTCCGGAAAAGCGGCTGATGTGGGAATTGAAAGGGAAGGTTCGGCCGGTCGCAATGGCGATGATATCTTTGAGGGGTTGAGTGATTTGATGATAACCTCACAGGAGCTATTCAAAGATGACACTTCAAAATCTATCTCTTCTGCTGCTGAGGCGACTTCCTCTTTACAACAAATTACAACGCCTACTATACAAGTCGTCACCATTCCCACACCAAAGAGTGTTTTGTAGTCTGACGCGCGTAGCTTGCACATCACACACGCTTAGGATTTTCGGCACTTATACGTACTTAGCTTCTTCACTTCGAAGATTTTTATGATTTGTCTTTTTTCACTTTCAGATTCTCCGATGGGGCGAAGTGGCTCGTACTATGACAAATTCCAGCGCCATGGAAGCCGCAAAACTTATGATTTTAGGCGCTATCTCAATGCCCCGAGGGAAACAGATGAAGAAAGAGCTCTAGAAAAGCTCATGAAAGGCGAACTTATGAGGAGCAGCAAAGAAGAAGGGATGATTGACACGACTCTTCTCACAGAAGCGATGATTCTCATAAGAGGAAATCCCATGATGATAAGGGGAAGGGCCACATTGCTGACGATCCGAGCAAACGGGTTAAACTTAGCGATCAATCAGCGTCTGCAATTTCTGAAAAGACCGATGCTCCTAACCCTCTTGACATCTCCTCCGGTTCTCCTACTCTCAAGAAATCTAACATTCAGACAATCATCAACAGGCCTCAGTATCAAGTCAAAGATGCTCCTTTTATTCTTCAAAGCCGATTCCCAAATTGGTGCTTAAGGGGAGTACGCTTCGACTTAGACTTGGTACCGATTGATAAGCCGGCTATGCTGAGGAACCTTGATCCAGTCAAACTTGATATCGAGAGGATGTCTGGCTAGCAGAAACTTGTCGACGAACTTCAAAGAGTTAATCGCATGAACCTTGAAGCCATGCTAACTACGGAGAATGACAAGTCGGAGTGGGATAAAATCTGTAAGCAACATGATGCAGAGATGGCGAGCATCGCTGACGACAATGCGAGACTTGAGTCCGAAGTCAAGAAACTCAAGGAAGATCTCGCCGCTTCTTCCGCTTCGCACTCTCAAATAGAAGAAGTCTTCCAAGAACAAGTGAGAGATGCTCATGCTGCTCAAAGAGATGCTGAGATGAAACTTGAGGCAGAGCAGCATGTTACTGAAAAATATCGCACAGATACCGCTCAACTGCGGGAAAGAGTTAGCTCGCAAGATCTGGAGATTGCAGCATTAAATGCTCGACTTCTCAAAGTTGAAAAAGAGCGGGATGAAGCAGTTGCCGGCCAAGTTGCAGCCATTGCCGAAAAAGAAGCGGCTGAGCAATCGCACGAGGCGACGAAGGCCAAAGTCAGCTCTACTTTATTTGACTTTTATATCCATAGCGTTTTGGGGCGCGGGAGCCTCTCATTTCTGGGACCGACATATGAAGTTACTTTGGCTGAAGTGTGGGAAGCGATAATTGACATGTTCGGAGGCGCTGGCTATGCGGAAGCGGATCTCGAGGCGACCTATCTGGACGATGAAACACGTACCGCCCCTGCTAGAGGAAAAGAGCAGCTTGCTAAGGAGCGAGCCGAAGCAGCAGGAGGAGAGTGTTTAGAGAAAGCGACTGTAACTGACCCCGCTCGTCCTCCAGCTTCGGTCGACCCTGATCACATTGGCTCTAGTTCCTATTCTTCACCTCCTACAGAAACCGAAGTCAAAATCGCGACTACTGAGCCTCCCGCTGTTCAAGTCGAGGAGAAGTCCCAGGATGACGCTGAAGCTGAAAAATTTGAAATCGATGTGATTAAACCAACTTCTCCAAGTAACTTCGATGTTGATCCAAGTCGAGTAGACTACTTATTTGCTTCAACCGAGTTTGATGAATTTCTCGATTGTTACTTAAGTCTCGATGAGACAATATCTTCTTTTTTTCCGAAGAATACTGATTTTAACTTCTTTTCTTCTGTAGCGGAGGCACCGAGCGCTGTACACACTTCTCCTCTTCCAGCTGTTCCTCCTCCAACCCTTCAAGTCACTCCTGCTTCTCAGCCGGGTTCGCAGGAAGAGCAAATAGAAGCCCTTCAAGGCTTGGAGGATCCACCTGCTTTACAAGAGCAGAAGGCGGAAGATCTTGAGGACAGTGAGAAGACTCCGGAGCAGTCTCTTGATGATAACACGAAACTTTCTGCGCTGCTTACTCCGGGAAGTGAGTCCTCTTCGAAGAGGAAAGGGAAGCACGCCATGAGCAAGAAGAAGAAAAGCATTTCAGCTGGAGAAGATAAAGCAGAAGAAGATCCAGTTACACCTTCTTCTCCGACCCGTCTACACCGGATTCCGAAACTAGTCATCAAACCGGGTAAGGGTACTAAAGGTGGCAGGAAGAAGGAGTGATAAGCTGGACTCTACTTTTCTTATTTTGCTTTTTGTATGTTCTGACCGGAGATTGTGCGGATACCGGCCTCCGCTTGAAACCTGCATATGTACAAAAACTTTATAGTATGGAATAAAATGGTTCTTTTTACTTGTACAATTTCTTGTCAGTATATGTGTGAATGCATTTATTCCTTGTTTTTGCACAAGCTTCTTTATTTACTTTATACGATACTGCAGTGAGCTCGTGGTATGATGTTTGAGCGTTATTTTTATTAATATAGCTATGTGCCCCATACCACGGCTCATTGCAATATTCTGAACAAACTCGTACTCTTATTTTAGAGAATAATTTTTCCATTTTTGGAGGAAATGTTATTCTGCTTTCAATAGAGTACGCCTTGTATCGGAGAAGTTTTCTCTTCTCATCTTTTTCTTTCTTTTAGAACACTTCATCTTTTGAGGATGATCACTTTTATTTGTTTGAAAAGTGGATTCTCCTACGCAGTGAAGCGAGCTTCTGAAGAATGTTTTGACATTTCAACTCTGGTGAAGTGGGTCTCCGAAGAGAGATTTTTGCACTTCAACTTTGGTGAAATGTGCCTCCGAAGAGGTCTTTTTGGCATTTCTGAGGAGTAGCATTGTGCCCCCGGAGAGGTCTTGTGTTTGTGCTTCCGGAGAAGTCTTGTGCCTCCGGAGAGGTCTTGTTTTTGTGCTTCCGGAGAGGTCTTGTGTTTGTGCTTCCGGAGAAGTCTTGTGCCTCCGGAGAGGTCTTGTTTTTGTGCTTCCGGAGAAGTCTTGTGCCTCCGGAGAGGTCTTGTGCTTCCGGAGAAGTCTTGTTTTTGTGCTTTCGGAGAAGTCTTGTGCCTCCGGAGAGGTCTTGTGCTTCCGGAGAAGTCTTGTTTTTGTGCTCCCTGAGAAGTCTTGTGCCTCCTGAGAGGTCTTGTGCCTCCGGAGAGGTCTTGTTTTTGTGCTTCCGGAGAAGTCTTGTGCCTCCGGAGAGGTCTTGTGCTTCCGGAGAAGTCTTGTTTTTGTGCTCCCGGAGAAGTCTTGTGCCTCCGGAGAGGTCTTGTGCCTCCGGAGAGGTCTTGTGCCTCCAGAGAGGTCTTGTGCCTCCGAAGAGGTCTAGTGCCCCCGAAGAGGTCTTTATTTGATTGCCTAGAAGTTACTTTCTCACAGTTAAATGGATCCATGGGACGGACGCAAGTTACTTATTGGATGTTCGTTCGCACAAACGATCGCAATTAGTTAACTAAGGTCCTGCGCCTTCTGGTTCCACCAACCTCTTTGTTGAGAAGAGAATTTCCATTTTTTGGCGTGCCTCCGAAGAAGGCTTGTGCCTCCGTAGAGGTCTTTATCCTCCGAAGAGTTGCGCCTCCGAAGAGGTCTTGTGCCTCCGGAGAGGGCTTTTGTCGACTGGCTTGCCCATGTCTCTCCGTCGTTTGCTCATTAGCGGTCCCCTGTTATCATCTCCGAGCCCATGTTCCCTTCTTGTTGTGAGTAGTTTGCTTCATCCGAAGAAGTGTACTTCACTGTTAAGTGATTCCACGGGGCAGGCGCGAGCTATCTAATCAGATGTCTATTTGTACAGACGGTCGTAATTAGTTAACAAGTGTTTGGTTCCTTTTCTTTGGAAAAGTACCCCTTTGGCAGAATCATCAACTTTTTTGCATGAAATTCATCTTATGTTGGATTTAAGTATGTAACCTTTTGTGGCTTGAAATTCGTTTATCGAGTGATTTACGGGGCTCACTTAGCCTTGTGATGGGTAAGCTTTGTTTTAATGTCCAGCAGTATTAAATCGACATCTTAGCAATACATTTTAAAGTATTTACATATCGAAATGAAATATGCATTTTATAATAATAAAGAACACAGAATTTATAGTGGTTCAGCCAAGAATTGGGCCTACATCCACTTTATAGCTCTTTTATTGATTATCACTGATTTTACAATGGTTTACAATACAATTGATACATCCATAATCATTTTACAATTTCAAGCAAAGCTTTTCAAGTAAAATATGGACGCAAATGATTGCTGTTCTAGGCTCTTGGGATCGGATCTCCTTCGACAGTTGTGAGTTTGAAGGTGCCATCAAGAAGTTTATTGCCTATGACATATGGTCCTTCCCAATTTGGTCCAAACACTCCAGTTGCTGTCATTATCCTCTTCAAGACTAAGTCCCCGATTTCAAAGCTTCGTTGACGGACTTTAGAATTGAAGTGCCTTGCTATCCTTTGCTGATGGGCCACAACTTTGAGCTTAGCTTCTTCCCTTCTTTCGTCAAGAAAGTCAAGCGCTTCGAGTTGCAATTTTTCATTTTCAGCCTGGTTGAAATGAATTCTCCTATGTGAAGGGACTTCTAGTTCTACTGGAACCATTGCTTCTGATCCGTATGCCAATGAGAATGGAGTGTGCCCAATCGTAGTTTTATGGTTCGTTCTGTATGCCCATAGTGCTAGTGGTAGCTTATCAACCCATCCACCTTTTTATTTTTCAAGCTGCTTTTTGATGGTTGACTTGATAATTTTGTTTACTTCCTTCACTTGCCCATTTGCCTACGGATGAGCCACTACTGAGAAACTTTTTCGGATTTTTAATCGCTTGCAGAAGTCTTGGAACTCTTCACTTTCGAATTGAGTACCGTTGTCTGTGATTATCTTCTACGGCACAACATACCTGCAAATGATATTTTTAGTCACAAAATTTATCTTCTTTTTAGACGTAATAGTAGCCAAAGGTTCTGCTTCAGCCCATTTAGTGAAATAATCAACAGCAACAATAGCATATTTGATTCCCGACTTAGCAACTGGTAAAGGTCCGATTAGATCTATCCCCCAAATGGCGAACATCCATGGACTGACCATCTGTGTTAGTTCGGTGGAAGGTGCTCTTGGGATTTTTGCAAATCTCTGGCACTTGTCGCATTTTCGGGAGTAGATAGCAGCATCTCGATTAATATCTGGTCAAAAATACCCATACCGGAGAACTTTCTTGGCAAGAGTTTGGCCACCTGAATGGCCCCCACATTCTCCTCCGTGTACCTCTGCTAAAATTGTCTTAGCTTCTTCCTTGGTTACACATCGGAGTAATGGTATTAAGAATCCCCGCCTGTATAATCGACCGTCTTGAATTACATATCTCGACGCTTTTCTTAACAACTTTCGGCGTTCTTTAGAATTTTTCTGCAGGGAACCGTTGAGCAGATATTCTTTGATCGGGGTCATCCATGTCTCTTGTTCTTGAGATACAGCCATGATCCAGTCGATATCCATTTCATCAATGCTTGGAGCTGACAAGACCTCCACAGGAACCAATCCCAATAACTGAGCTTCTCCGGAACTTGAATACTTTGCGAGAGAATCCACCTTCATATTTTCCTCTCGAGGTATGTGGCTTATCGAATAGTGATCGAAATCGTCAAGAAGCTCACAAGCCTTTGACAAGTAAGCAGGCAGATTTCCTCCTTTAGCTTGGAACTCCTTCTTGACTTGACATACAATAAGCTGAGAATCACTGAAGATCTGCAATGCTTTGATGTTTAGTTCTTTTGCAATCTTTAATCCAGCAATTAGAGCTTCATATTCTGCTTCATTATTTGTAGAAGGAAATTCCAGTCTTAATGCGTAACATAATGATCGCCCTTCGGGGGTTTCAAGCACAACCCCAGCTCCGAAACAGTAATCATTTCTTGAGCCATCAACATATAACTTCCATTTGGTTGGGATGTCAACTGTAACCTCTTCTTCAATGTCACCCTTGTCTGTGTACTCTGCAATGAAATCTGCTAAATCTTGTCCGTTGATTGCTCTTCGGGGATGATAAGCGATATCATATTGGCTAAGTTCAATATTCCACTTCAGAAGACGGCCCGAAGTTTCAGGTCGAAAAAGGACTTGCTTTAGAGGCTGATCGGTGAGAACTTTGACAGGGTGAGCTTGAAAATATGGCCTCAACTTTTTGGAAGCAATCAGTAGGCAATAGGCGAGCTTTTCTAGCTTTGAGTAATTCATCTCTACCCCAGTGAATCTTTTGCTGGTATAGTAGACTGGGCGCTGAACTTTTGCATCCTCCCGCACTAATGCTGCACTCAGGGCGTGGGACGAAACTGCCAAATATATGAAAAGGTCTTCGCCATTGTTGGGCTTGGAAAGTATTGGAGGCGCTTCGATATGACGGATTAGTTCATCGAAAGCTTTCTGGCATTCAGGAGTCCATTCAAAAATTTTCTTTCCTTTCTTTAAAGCGTCAAATAAGGGGATGCATTTATCAGTGGCTTTGGAAATGAACCGACTTAAAGCAGCAACTTTCCCATTGAGGCTCTACAGTTCCTTCTTTGTCCTAGGGGCTTTGACTTCTCTTAGAGCAGTAATTTGAGCAAGATTAGCTTCAATGCCCCTAGCGCTTACGATAAATCCCAAGAATTTCCCGGACTCTACTCCAAATGAACATTTCAAAGGGTTGAGCTTCATTCCTTATTTTTGGAGGATTGCGAACATTTCTGCTAAGTGATCCATATGGTCAACCGCTTTCTTTGATTTCACCAACATATCATCGACATAGACTTCCATAGTTTTCCCAAGCTGTGATTTGAACATTGCATTAACAATCCTTTGATATGTTGCCCCTGCATTCTTCAGTCCGAAGGGCATGACTTTGTAGCAATAAAGACCAACATCTGTGACGAATCTTGTATCCTCCTGATCCGACTCATGCATCATAATCTGGTTATACCCGGAGTAAGCATCCATAAAAGACAACAATTCGTGCCCGACTGTTCCATCTACCAGCTGATCAATCCTTGGCAACGGGAAGCAGTCTTTCGGACAAGATTTGTTTAAATATGAGAAATCGATGCACACTCTCCACTTTCCATTTTCTTTTTTAACCAGTACTGGATTTGAAACCCAATTTGGATAAGTGGACTCTTTGATGAAACCATTCTCCATGAGCCGATCTACTTCTTCCTTTAGCGCTGCTGACCTTTCTGGACCCTGGGTTCTCCTTTTCTGTTTCACAGGTGTGAATTTCGGATCAATATTCAGAGTGTGCACAACAATCTCTGGAGATATTCCACACATATCGGCGTGACTCCAAGCGAATACGTCCAGATTTGCTTTTAAAAATGATATCAGCATATTTTGGACTGCCACACTGAGTTGCGAACCCACATTTAGCACTTTGTTTGGGTCTTTAAGATCAACAGGTACTGGTACCGTTACTTCCATTGGCACCACTCTATTTTCCCCTGCACTGGCCTTTCTGGGGTCCATTTCTCTCCTTGCACCACTATGCTCGCCAGTGAAGGGGCCACCCTGTACTTGCTACAAGGTTGGGTTTTTGATGCGGAGCGGAGCTGCCGCATCTTTTCCCATCTCTCTCTTCCTGGCCTCTCGAAGCTCTATAAGATAACATTCTCGTCCAGCATTTTGATCCCCTTTAATGACACCAACACCATTATCTGTGGGAAACTTCATAGTTAAGCACCATGGGGCGAGAATGGCTTTGAATGCGGCTAAAGTTAGCCGGCCCAGGAAGGCATTGTAGGCAGAAAATCCATCAACAATTACAAAAGTCTGTTTCCGAACTACCTTTTTCTGTCCATCTCCAAGTTCCACAAACAATTCGACAGTTCCAATTAGCTGTTGCGGTTCTCCAGTGAAGCCAACGATCTTCTGCGATGAAGCCTGAACGTCAGTCATTGGAATCTTCATCTGATCAAATGTCTTCGTGAAAAGTATATTGCAAGAGGTGCCGCAATCAATAAGCACTCGTCTTACAATAGCTGGCCCAATTCCTGCAGAAATGACCAAGGGATCCATGGTTGGAGCTTCAATACCCATAGAATCCCTCGCTTTGAACACAATATCACTATTAGAAGTTTTCTGCTGTTTCAGGGGTGCAGCGTCTTCTAAAACAAAAACATCTTCTTCCGCTGGGGTATATTTCAAAGCACGAGCATATCGTTCCATCTCACCCCAGCTTCTGCCCGCTGGGTATGGGCCTCCTGTAATCACATTGATAACAGGCCTTTCAGATTCATGTGAGGCAGTGCCTTCTCCCGAGCCAGATGGATGAGTAGGGAGTTGCAGCCCCTGAGTAGACGAAGTTGGGTCATTCATGTTCTTCTTAACATACCGTTGCAGCTTGTTTTGTCTTAGCAATTCTTCAATCAAGCTCTTCAAATGACGACATTCGTTGGTATCATGGCCGGGTTGGTTATGAAATCGACAGAATTTTCCATTTCGCATAGCACACTTTCCAGGCTTTATCTCAGCTGGTTTAGGATACTCCACAGCATCTTTGGTGGAAAAGAAGATATTCTCCGGAGTGTCGGTTAAAGGAGTGAAATCTGAGGGTTTAAAGAAGTGAGATTTCTTTATATCCTTTTGTTTCTTCCCATCATTATTTTCCCTCTTCTGACCTCCGGAATCTTTCTTAGCTGAAGCAGCAATGTTATTCTCCACTCTTGTCGCCACCACTTTCATTGGTGCCGGAAGATTTTCCAAGCGTATGAACTCATCAGCTTTCTTATAAAATATCTCGAGCGAATTTGGCTCCTTCATTTTCAGCCATTTTTCAAATTCACTTGACTTATCGATAACCCGCATCAGATAAGTCAAAATCATCCATGGTTCCGCGTTGTCGACTTCAGCCAGAGCTATATTGAAGCGATTCAAGAATGACTTAATAGACTCTCCCGGATTCTGCTCAAGGCTAGACAATGACATTATGTCTTTCGCCTTTGAAGCGTACAGTCTGAATTGCTCTTTAAACTTCCGAGTTAAATCGGAGAACTGGTCTACAGATCGGGCAGGCAGCTTTGTAAACCAGAGTAGTGCCACCCCTTCCAAGTACACCGGAAAGTACCGGCATTTAATTTCATCCGTTGCCCTAGCACCTGTCATGTGCCAGTCGTATTTGTACAGAAATTGATTGGGATCGCTTGTTCCTCGGTAAGCTGGAATGGTAGGAGGAACAAACTTTCTTGGAAATTCAGCTTTTAGAATTTTCTCAGTGAACGGAGTCTTACTTGGTGCGAACCCCCAATCGTTCTCATCTTCATTTCTTTGCATGCTCTCTTTCATGATTTGTCGTATCATTTCCGAGAGGTATTCCCCATTGTTCAGAGGCTCTGCGGGGCAATCGTCAGTCGTTTTCTCGGAAGTTTGCTTAAACATATGTTCGTGGAGAGTTGGTTGCGGCCTAGTCACTCCGGTTTGGGGAGGTGCCCCTTCGGCAGTGCCGGCTGCCCTTTGAGGAATGTTCCTCCCTTTAGAGTTGTGAATAGCATCGGCAAAATTTTCCTCATTATTCGTTGGGTGACGGTTAGCTCCGAACATAGCATTCAACCTCTCTAGTATCAAGGTGTTCTGGGTTTCAATTTGCTGATATAACCCAGAAATAGCAACATCTAACTCCGCTCGTGTCACTCCAATGCTTGGAGCTGCTTGACTTGATGAAGGAGAAGTAGCAGTGTTATCATGAGTATTGACGGATCTGGTAGACTTGCGCTTTCTTCCGGGAGCCATTATTTCCGACAAGCTTCTGGTTTTCAAAGAAACTTTTTCCACAAACTCTTGTGAAGCAATGATGACAATATTCCTGAGTTAGGTTCTCAGTGAAAGCACCAAAATGTTAACGTTAAAAATTGAACGCTAACACCCTGGTGTGTGTAGTAGTAATGTGAAAGCACCACCCGTGATACGGGAATAAGAAACAAACAGAAAAGTAGCAGAAAATAGTAAAAGACAACGATTTTATAGTGGTTCGGCTTAAGATCAAGCCTACGTCCACTTTGAATCCCTTTATTGCTGATTTTGGTTACAAACTAATACAATGCACTTCAGAATACAATACACTTCGATTCCTAAACACTTTCGACTAGTAGCTCAAACTTCGATGTGATAAGGCTCTTTGAATCCATGTTGGATGTGCAAGATCTCTTTCAAAGCTTGTTGTAGTGTCTTGAATGTTTGGAAGGCTTAATGTGTTGGGTGAGGTCTGAATTCAACAGAGTAACGGCACTTCAGAAGATCAGCCAAAAGTCCTCCTCAAGTTGGAGTTAAGGCCGTATTTATAGGGGAGATTCTGGGCAAGATTCTATCTCCAAGTCTTAGGTCGTGGATGACCTAAGTTAGGTCGTAGGTCGCAAGTGACCTAAGATAGGTCGTGGGTCTTGTCTGAACTATACTGAGTTTTGTCTGAACGAGTCAGTAGGTTCTGAGCGACCTAAGATAGGTCGTGAGCGACCTAAGATAGGTCGTGAGCGACTTAAGATAGGTTGTGAAACTTTTCTCTGCTTTAGCTCGCTAGGTCGTTACATTGCTAGGACGTTGGGTTGTGAACTCCTTAAGTCGTTAGCTTCTTAGGTCGGTGGGTCGCAGCATATCTTAGGTCGCATATGCTTTAGGTCGCCGAGGACTGGAGCCACTAGGTCGTTAACCCCTTAAGTCGTCTCTGTAGTTAGGTCGTTAGCCTCCTTAGGTCGTTTAGTCCTTTCTGTAGCTAGGTCGTGGAATGCTTGAGCCATTAGGTCGCTATCTTCGTAAGTCGTTAGGTCGCTTCTCCCCATAAGTCATAGGTCGTTGCTCCCCATAGGTCACTAGGTCGCGAACCAAAAGAGGGTTAACACATGTCTTATATGTTGTGATACACCGCACAGTTGTAAACAATTGGCTACAAAATTGGTTGTATAATAATTGGTTGGATATTTTGGATTGGTTGCATGCTATGTTACATGGTTCAACCCTTGGGGAATTTCGGGGATGAAAATATTTTAAGGGGGGAGAATGTAACTCCTCATAAAATTAAAGACAACTAATAAGTATCCAAAAATGAAATTTGAGCAAAAAAAAAAAATTTGGCAATGAAACATGCACCGTTGTGTTTGTGGCGATTTTCTGAGAAACTTTCTTATTTGGAGTTTCATGATCAGAGCTCAAATGAAGAAGTTATATGCATTTGAAGTTTTCAAAACAAAAATAATCAAAAACAAAAATAGAAATAAATAAACATTAAAATGCGGACCCTATCAGTCGACCCCCCACTATGGGACGGCCGACCGCCTATAGGGGAGCAATCGATCGATCGTCAAGTGGCGGCTAGGGTTTGAACCTTGGCCACACGGGCCGGATTTAATTATTTTAATCTAACGGTTATGGTTGATTCGAGAGCTTATAAATACTGGCCTAACCCCTCACTTCTCTTCACATATTTTTTGATTCAAGCAGCGAAGGTCTACCATTTTACATTCTCCACTATTTTTATTAATTATAAAATATTATATATACACACACTTGCACACCCAAAAATTGGAGAAGGGTACAAAACAAAAGAGAAGAAGATAAGAAGGGAATCAATACTGCAGAAAAAGGTAATTTCAATTATTATAAATCTATATTCCCCTTTATCCCAAATCTCTTCTCAGACCTGTAATTCTAATAATATGTATATACCTTGTTATACATATTCTTTTGGGAAAGAATGGAAAAGGAGTCAAGTAAAGGAATGGATTCAGATTTGGGAGATTTGAAAAGCTTAAAATGTGAGTGAGAAATTATATAATTTATTTATAACATTGAAATTTTATCGTTGGATTTTATTTAATTATTATACCTAAATAAGTTCTGATCAGTTGTAGACTTAAAACATACATATAGGATTACCGCCTACATATTCTACAAAATAGGTAATTGGAATAGAAATAGTATATACAACTTATTTTAAAATTTTGAAATCGGTCCCAAATATTTATTATTGTAGAATGTTTGTTAAGTTGTAAAGTTATTCCAAATTTGTAATATAGTTGTAAATTAGATTGCCCTAGTTGACTTGGAAAGTGAATTTATGTGTTTTAATTCATTTGGAGTGGGGTATAATTTAATTATATATATTTCCATGTAAGTTCAAAAAATTATCTAATTCCATAAATATATACAAAGTGCGTCATTTGAATTAAAAAGGAATATACCAAAAAGGAAAGAGATGCATAAATTATGGATATTCTTCTCTATAGTTTATAATATCTATTTCAATAAAGAAAAGAGATAATCCCTTGTAATTTCAAATGCAGCAAAAGTTTCATTTTTGGGTAATTTATGAAAAGTTATAATGGTAATCCTTTTTGGACGGGTAGCTCTTATAAACGTGAAAGGAACATTGTAGTTTAGTAATTAATAGTGAAAAATAGGATATATATATATATATATACGTACAATCCGCGTTTAATGATTAAAAATAAAAATATATATACATAGCATAATTTACATTGATATTTTTATTAGTTATTCATGGCGTAATAATTATAGTACTAGGAGGTTGAAAAAGGAAGGAATAATAATTCCAAATTTATAGACAATTACTATAAATTTAATTGGCAATAAATTTTTAGTTAATAAAGGGTTAAATAAATTAAATGAGGACTGAATAAGAATTTGATATGGATTTATGGTGAAATTTCATAGACATAATAGGTGGATTTTGAAACGAATAAATAAATATTATTAGAGATTATCCAATTTTGACAATAATCGTCAATTATTACAGACAATGGGCATTTATTGGATATAAGAGGGAAATGAGGAAACCAGAGCCTAAGCATATAGAGTAGAAATAACTACATAACAGAAGGTTTGGTTTAGTTGGTTGGGATGTGAGGTTGGTAGGTTTACACAATTAAAGTCAGTCGGCTACCAACAGTTGTGTATACTTACTACTGATGTGAGACATCTCCAACTGTAGGACCTATGGTGAAGGGATATCATTGTGGATAGGTGAGGGAAAATATGATGAGCTATGTCAGCTTACTTACAAATTTACTTAGGCTAGTCTAAATGGGATGTCTGTTGTGGAAGGTCGGCGAGCTATGTCAGTATTTTGTACCGGTGTTTAGTCGTAGGTCTGGCATATAAGCTATGACCACCAACGGTCCCAACAGAGCAGTAGAAAAGACTTAGGTTATGCCCTGATGGATTTCGCTTCCTACTAGTGTAGAATCCATATAGGAGATGAACAGACTTCAAAGAAGATGGTTAGACGAAAATTTGTTTACCGGAGGTGGGCTTATTAACCCTTAAATGAGTCTTTGAGATGCGTTAGTAGTACGGCAATTAAATTATAAATTATAAAATCATATATATATATAGGTCATCGGTCTCTGTAGCTAGAACCAATTGACTAGCGTTTGCGTTATGGAGGGCCCACTTTGGGGACTGAGGTAGTAAATGGTCGTTGGATCTACCTCCTCAACGTTTAAGAAGTATTGAGTAGCTACGATTTTTGGGTAGTGCATCATTTTGGTATGTATGAATATAGACACACACACATATATATAGTTATACCTTAGAGGACGTTAGGCATATCGTACACACACATAAGACTTAATCGGATTAGTCGTAAGTAATAGACATGACACTTGAATAGAAATCAATCGGCATAAATTAATGGTATGGGTAAAGTATGTAATTTTTCAATCACCGGAACATTGTTCTAAGCCCCTCCTCATCATAACCCACATGATAGATTTAGAAGGACAGGCTACTGGAGCAAGACGAGAAAGGTAGACGGAGAAGTCTTCTTATTTATGCTCGGCGCTGACAAGTCAATTAGATATCCAAAGAATAATATTGATTCCAAAGTAGTAGCTTTAGTTAGTACGTATGTTCTATTATATTTTACAATTCCGCTTTGAGTTTATATTGATTGCACTTTGATATACTTTTTTTATTACAGGTTACTAAAATAAATGATTCGTACCCTAATGGACTTGGGTTTCAATTTAGTGGAAATTCTGACCCATTAAGGTGCATGTTGTTACAATATATTTATAGCTTTGATTCCTGAGGACATTTTACTCGAGATTAGTTCATAGTTCGCAATGGCGAGAAATTTATATCGAATTTTCAAAAGTTGATGTTGTTTAGAAAGTTCGTCGACTTGAAGTAAGGCGATTGTCTGTGTTGGACGAATTCAATATTCTGTCGAAGTATGGTCTATCTTTAGTTGGTACTCCAATAAGAAAGAATGAAAATTTTATCATTAACTTGAGCGATCATCTTTGGAAGCGATTGACTGTCATATTGAGGAGAGCTTCGAAATGTTGACCGAAAAGGCTTTTGAACGTGAGAGCCTATACCAAGTGTAGAAGAATTGTCCTAAACCAGCCGAGCAGGGACCAATAGTGAAGGCATATGCATTGAATGTCATTCCGATTGCGTCGAGTGCTCCATCGACGAAAGAGAAGGTAAACGGCATACTATCTAGGCTATGCTTTCCATTTATGGTGTTCCATACGTGTATTTTTATATCCAGGTGTCACATTCATTCATATCTAGTGATTTGGTAGATAGATTGGGATTGAGACCCGGACTTGTTGATCGACCTTTAAATTATGACAAACCTTATTAGGATCTCAGCCAGCCTATGCATAATTTTCTTAGACTTAGACCTATTGAGTCATGGATGTTTGTTTGTTTGTTATTGATTTGTTTTGGGTTTAATTGGGTTTGGTATTATAGTCTGGGAATGTACTAGTTGAAGAGGTACAAAATAATGGTGGATTACGAGTGGTCGTTAGTGACGACATGGACTGACGATGAGCAAAAGGTAGTATTCGGATGCCCACCTGATGATGAGGTAATGGTTAGGTTTCAATGTTCGCATGATATTCGACATAACGAGTTGTCATCTTTGCCCGTTGCTAGAGAATATCCAAACATATTTGATAAGGTGACCGGATTACCACTATATAGGGATAGAGTTCCATATCGATCTGGTCAGAGGTGTTGTAATAACCCGCACCTTAATGGGCTTGAATTTTGATAAAATAGAATCCAAGTCCATTAAGATATTGATCATTGGTTTTGGTAACCTATAACAAACATGAGTATATCAAAGATCGATCAAACTAAACTCACAACAGAATAGAAAATATAACAGGATATAAATATTGTCTGAGGCTACTACCTCAGAATCTTTGATATTTGTAATGACCCAATATTTTCAACCATTGGCATCTGCACATGTCGGACTTGAATTGCTCAAAATATCAGATTGTTAATTTATATTTGGCAAAACTCAGCATATACAGTAAATAAATCAATCAAAGAATCACAGACATAGAGTAATATAATAATAATGCAGCAGAATAGATAAATAGTAGTTCATGAAGCTACTATATAAACAGCAGAGTTTGAAATAAAACACAACAGAATATCTCAAATACAGTGAAGTTTCCAATACGAACAGATGGCCTCTCTGAACAAATCAACTGGAAAGTTGAAAGCTGAATCGATAGTTGGTTCTCCAAATGAAGCTCCAAACTCTAAAGGTGAGTCTCAAATGGTGTATCACTCAGTCTAACCCGAGCGTAAAGCAAAACACAAAACACTCGAGTCAGGATTAACATTCTTATATCAATAAATCCAACTCAAGTGAAATATCCACTTTAAGGATGTTTGGGATAACCATCCTCTAAGGATCCGAGGAACTATCTACTATGTAGAAATATACGCTATTAACAACCAAACATCATTATAACACCGTGGTCATTTCAAAATAATTTATACTTCAAAACCAAAATATAATTTCCATTTCAAATATATATTTCCAAATTATAGCACTGTCAAAACTAAATTGATAATTTCATATATATCTTATTTTAACTTCATTATTATTTAGTTTTCAAAAATTCACTTAGTAAACCCATTATCATTTAAATAACCTTAAATTACATTAAACTAAATATTTCCTTCGATTTATTTAAAACTTGAAATGTCCATTTAATCACTTTAAATCAAAATCTAGTTATAAATCATATCTTAAAACCCTCAAATTCAATAAGTTTCAAATCGATTTAATTAAACAAAATTCTTAATTAAATACAATTTTGAATAAATTCAAATTTATCTTTCCAACCTTATC
This sequence comes from Allium fistulosum, assembly GCA_030737815.1. Classification (NCBI taxonomy): domain Eukaryota; kingdom Viridiplantae; phylum Streptophyta; class Magnoliopsida; order Asparagales; family Amaryllidaceae; genus Allium; species Allium fistulosum. The sequence goes on from CM060905.1 coordinate 162,902,305, forward strand.
TTATAGAAATTATTATAAAATCTATTTTAAAAATATAATTTTAAATAAATACTTAAACATATCGTATTTTACTTAAATCAAACTTTACTAAATTTAAAGCTTATTATTAAATCTATTTTATATTAAAACTTATTCATATACATAATAATTTCAAATTTATATTAAACCATATATATTTCCTTTCAAAACCGTAGAAATCATTTTTCAAAATATTTTTCTATAGACCCACGGTGTTTGTATATAATTTTCTATCCTATGGTCAAGTGGTACGAATATTTATCATTTCAATCTGTAATTTTAATATATATGGGTATATATCATTTCAACCCGCAATCCCAAATTAAATTCAATGAAAATCGCTTGGGTTTATCATTTCAACCCATAACGATTTTCTCCTATTCCACAAGATCGTTCGGGTATGTATCATTTCAACCCATAGTGAATTCTATACTAACAGGTAACTTGCAGAGTGATAACAAATATGATAATAATATAACAGGCACATATCATCAATATAAATAACAGATAATGGTGTTAGATGTCACAGGTGAATTGATACAAATAATATCATATATATAGCAATGTAAATAACTAACAGCAACATATTTCAATTGTCGTTTCAATTGAAATCAAATTTAATAAATATAAGAACGTTAATCATGAGTAATTGCTCACCTTTCGAGGCTAGTGATGGATGAGAATGAGGTGAGTTACGAATCCAAAGCAAAGCTAGATTGAACGCGAATTTGACGAGCAAAGCTGATAAATAGGAATTGACGAAATCAAATCAGAACTGGATCGATGAAGATCAATGGTATAAGTGAACATATATATAACTATGTGCATATATAAAATCATTAATATATATATAAATATATATATATAAACTTACATACGTAAAATACTTTGGAATCAACAATATATATACTAATATATAAACTAATGTATAGGAATATATATACAAACTGTAATATATATATATATAGACTAGCATATATATTCCAAAAATCAATATATATATATATATATCTACTATATCTTAAACCAATATGTACAGTATTTATAATTATATATGAAATATGCACATACGATTATACATATATAGGCTTATATATATGCATACAAACAAATTATATAACCTATATAACTTATATTTCTTTACAAACTCAAACAAAAAAAAACAAAAAAACAAAAGAAAATAAATAAATATCACATATATTATTATAATATATACACAGTACAAAATACAGGCTTGAAATGAAATAATAATATATAGCTAACATATAATAGTAGGTACAACATATATAATATTCCTTCTCTAATATCCTATATACAATACATTCATAATATAATATACTGTAATTATATATATAAGTATACACATATATAAATCAAATTAAATACAAGCAAAAGATTTGTAAAAATTTCTATGTATAACGTTATCTATATACGTAATATATATACATATAAACAACATTATATATTAAATATTATACAAAGCAAGTAAATATTGTCTTTCAACGTTACAAACCTTATACACTTACTTATGAAACAAGTATCCAGAGAACAATTCAAAATAAAAATAAAAACAAATGTAAACTAGTCTTGTATATTTATATACATATTCGACCAACCATAACTCAATACTTAAACACATGAGAAGAATCTATATATACATATATATAAAACCAACTCATAACATATGTAGACCATCATAAATTCTTATAACAAGATATATGTATATCAACTATATAATATACAAACAAATAAAATAAAATATTTATACACATATATCTTACAACCTTGCTGCCGAGACTAAGGTGAGGAGTGCTGCTCAGTTGAAGGCGGAAGAGTGTTGAGAGGAATGGTCGCGGCATGGATATTTGAGTGGAGGAGGCAACTGTCAAGACTGTTAGCCGAAGTGTGGCATGCAAAGGTTGGTGAGGGAAGAGTGGTGAATTCACGGGGCAGGGAGCGGAAGTGGAAGCACGCAAGTGCTTCAGGGTTTTGCGCTGGTGGAGGACAAGGGTGGAAGGACAGTTCATGGTGGAGGAGCCGAAAGAGAAAGCAAGGCAGAGATCGGGTTGTGGGTGAGCTGTGGTTGCGGGTGGATGGCCATGAAATGGTGGCGAAGGGAATATGAAATGAAGATGACGCAAAAATAATGACAACAGGTTATACGAACAGTTCAAAGGAAATATGTATACTAGTTTTTTTTCTTTTAAAAATAAAGAAACCGAAAAAAACAATGGTAAATGTGCTTCAGTGAGAACGTTGATTTCTGGGAATTCTAAAAGCCAATAGCTTTTAGTTTAACGGTGGAATATGAAATGGTGCAAGAAACCAAAAGACACAAACTGGTTACCGATACGATTACCGTTTACATGGATTTCGCTGCGCACCAGATTTCAAAACAAAGAGTTGAATATACCGCAGAGATCAGCACGACGAGACGATCAAAATGGTATACATACATTAGTGGTACGATCATCCTATCAAAAGTCGATAATCGGTACCGAAAATGCTACTTAAATGCCATAATTAAGATAAATGGAGCAATAGCAGTCCAAATTTGAAGAAATGAAATATGACGTCTCACTCAAAAGATGATTTACAAATTTATTGTATAAAAATATTCAGATTTGAAAAACATTTTATTATCATCAAATATTAACTGATTTAAATTGAAATAAAAATACACTAGAACATAAACTTCAATATTATTAATTGAAAATTTACCATTTGCTATGTTTAATTAGATGTATTCCAAATATTAAATTTTTATTTTCAAATTCAATTATTTAAAATTTCACAAAATGCAGTTAATTACGTTAAATAAAACCATTAAAAATTACGGGTCGTTACAATATTCCTTGGACATCCAATTACCTTGTTAGTATCGAGCATAAATAAGAAGACTTCTCCATCAACCGTTCTGTCTTGCTACAGTGACATGTTCCTCTAAATCTATATTATGGGTTGTAATGAGCAGGCGGTCAGAACAATGTCCTGGTGATTGGAAAATTGCATACTTTATCCATAGTACAAACCTATATCGATTGGTTTCCATTTAACTGTTATGTCTTATTATTTCCGGCTAATCTGTCTAACTTCGTATGCGCGTGCGATATGTCCACCTAACCATCTCCTAGGTATATAGTAATGACATATGCCTATTGTGCATGTGCTACTCAAAACCCAGCTACTTAATACTTCTTGAATGGGGAGGAGGCACACCCAACGACCATTTAATAAATCAGTCCCTGAAGCGGGCCCTTCGCCTTGTCAACATTGGTCTATCGATCCAAGATAAAATGACTAATGACTTCTGTATACGGCTTTATAATATATAACTGCTGCATCTATCATTAATAATGTCTTATCCATGTGAGAGATAGTATCCAAGCCACTTAATACCTTCTTAATGGGAATTAACCAAAATCTGACCATTTAATACCTTATTTAAGGCAGGTCCCCATCATTTAATACCTAATCACAAGGAGGACCACTCACCGGTACCTATCTAGCTGACATTGCATAGAAATCTCTTCGGTCACTTAATACGTTCTATTGAAGTGGACCTTTCTAAAATATCCTTTACCGTGCCTAACCGCTAATCTGACCATTTAATACTTCCTAAATAGGAATGAAGCGGGCCTTAATTAACCACTTAATACCTCCGACCCAAAAGCATGTCTTGTGTTTTACATATATCCCTTTTAGCATGGGTCCTATGGTTGTAGATGTCTTATATCAGTAATAAATGTACACAACCGCTGGTAGCCTTTGAGCGAAGTGTAGACTTCTGTTGTGTAACTCTGCTGACCTCGCAACCCAACCCACTAAATCCAATTAATTATTATAAGCTTTATTATTGGACAAAGCCCCCTAATCTAAATTTGCATATTTAAGGTTATAACTTATTCTAATGATAATTATACTACCTTATAATGTTTAATTGCTACCTAGCATGTTCTATTTATTATCTCCATAAATGCCCCTGTTGTCCATAATAAATGATTATCATCTTAACGGACGTTTCCAAATACATTTATTTACTTATTCAAACCTTACCATTATTTCTTCCTTGTCTTTTCCACGATTAACCTACCAATTTCATTAGTCAGTACCATTTCATTTATTTATAACTTATTTAAATTAGTATAACTCTCAATTTATTGCACATTTATTGCCTATTCATTTTTGCAGTTACAATCCTTCTATCTTTATTTTCCAATTCTACCATTTATTACACGGTCTATTCTAATGTTCAATTTACATTTAATGTAAACATTAAGGTATAATACGTTATATTTATTATATTTTTATTTTGAATGTTTTAGCGTGGTTATATATATTTATAAATTTATTATTACATTTCCAGTTGTTAATGCTTTTACTAGATTATTTCATTCAATATTTTAATATGTTAGAATTATCCTTCCAAAAAGGTTTCCCGTTATAACCTTCCATAAGTTAACCTAAATTAAGGGATTTGCTTAGTTTGAAATTACAATAAATTATTTATTTCCCTTTTATTAAAATAGACAGTGTAAACTACGGAAAGAAAATCCATACTTCACATGTCCCTTTCCTCTTTTGACGTATATTCCTTGTCAAATCAAACATTGCTCTTTTTCTATGAAATTAGGATATTTGACAAACTCATGGAGGTTAAACGAATCTTACATCCAAGAAATTAAAATATAATATTCACATTCTAATAGAATTAGAAATAATCTAAATTATACTAATATTTCTACAACTTAGTTATATAACTGGAACAAATCCTACATCTTTATCTATATTCAACCTTTAATAACTTGAGGACTGATTTCCATATATGGGTATAAACAACATTCCTGTTTATTTACAAAATATGTAGACGGTGTTTCATGCACTTAATTCAAGCCTACAACTATTTAGATATTTATTTAGGCATAAACATTAAATAAAATTCCAACGAAATAAATTCCAATGTTATAAGTAAATTACATAATTTCTCACTTACATTTAAAAGCTTTCCAAAACTTCCAATGTTATAGGCTCTCGAATCAGTCGTATCCATTAGATAAAAATTATTAAATATGGGCCATTAGATGAGGTTCAAACCATAGCCGAAATGCCATGACCGGTCGACCTCTCTCCTATGAGCGGTCGACCGCTAGAGGTCGACTGGTGGAGTCCTGGTTTAATTATATATTTATTACCATATTATTTTATTGAATTATTTCCGTTCTGATTTCTTTAAATGCCCGTAACTTCTTCATTTGAACTCTGATCGCGAAACTCCAAATTTGAAAGTTGCTCAAAAAATCGCCACAAACACAATGATGCAAGTTTTGTGACCAAATTCTCTCATTTTCTCAAATTCCATTTTTAGAGTCTAATTAATTATTAAATTATTAATGTAAATTTATGGGGTGTTGCAGGTGTTAGGCCAGTAGTTATGTCTTTAAGGCATATGATGCCCAAAGAGTAGAGGAAACTAAAGGTGTGAGCGGATGACTTATTGAGTTGAGGATTTATTCATAGGAGAATATCTGATTAGGATGCACCTATAGTGTTCACCACTAAGACGGATGGCTCTTTGATGTTGTATGTTGATTACCATGAGCTGAATGAGAAGATGAACAAGTATCCTCTCCCGGTTATTGATGACTTGTTTGATCAGCTCTATGACGCGAAAGTGTTCTCTCAGTTGGACCTTGCAATGGAGTTTCATTCATTGAGAATAACTAAAGAGAGGGTGTCGATCACAGCGTTTCATATGCTACTTTGATTTTGATTGGTTGGTGAAGCCGTTTGGGCTAACCTATGTGTCGGCATGATTTGTTGATCTCATAAACCGTGTTTCGAGGGATCACTTGAGTAAGTTCGTGCTTGTGCCCATGATGGTACTTTCGTCTACCTATGGATGAAAAAAGAGTACAAGACATGATTGATATTGTGTTGGAGTTGTTGAGAAAACACCGATTGGTGGCGAGATTTTCAATGTATCACTTCAGAAGAAGGGAAGTGAGATGCTTGGGACATGTTGTTTCGATGCATGACATCACTATGGATCCTACAAGTTATAACAATCCAAGATTGGAATAGACCCAAGGGTGCTACAGATGATAAGTTTCCTTGGATTGGCAAGATTTTATACATGTTTTACTAAGGTCTTCTCAAAGATAGAGGCACCATTAGTCGATTTGACAAGGGAGATCAGACTTTTATTTGGGACACGAGGTGTAAGCTTGCATTTGTGAGTCTGATAGAGAGGTTAGCGAGTGCCTTAGTGTTAGTCATTCTGAGTAGGAATGAGGAGTCGATAGTATAAACACATGCATGTGGTACTTAACTAGGTGGGCATTAATGTAGAAATGTAAGGTTGCCGCATATGCTGGTCGACAACTGAAACCGCACGAGAGGAAGCATCCGACTCATGATTTGGAGTTGGCAGCTATAGTATTTGCTTTGGAGATTCGAAGCTCAATCTATTAGGAGAGGAGTTCGAGTAACTTTCTAATCCTACATCATTGAAGTATCTCTTCTTTGAGAAGGATCTTAATGTTAATCGGTGGAATTTCCATCGAGTTAGAAAACCGTCGAAAAATTTCAAAATAAAATAACCGCAAGCGCACGGCGTACACTTGTAGTACGTGGCAAATACGGGTCGATCCGCAGCGAATTAATGATTTTAAATTTCCTATTAAATCAAATTAAACCAAAGTCGAGTGAAAGTTAAGCTAGAGAATTAGAGAATTAACAAACTAACTAAAAGAAAAGAGAAGCAAATATAAGAGTTAAGTGACAATTTAGAGAATAAATCAACTCTCTAGATCATGTAGTTCAACACATATGAAATCATAATCTCTCTTATATGGTCATTAGTGCTTTAATTGATGTGCTTATCATAAGTATGACATATTTGTGCTATTAATTAGCCAACATAAGCCATCAACTATAACACACCCCTTAAACCACTTACTAACTTTCATGAAATTTGACAATGAAAATGAAATCTATTTTAAGTATGGCCTATTAACTATTGATTAGAAATATAGACCATCAAATTTTAATTTCAAATCACTTTCTTTTACCATAATCATATTTTGATGAAGAGGCAATTAGTGTTAGTGATTGTTTAAGCAAAGCCTATTTGGTGTCAACAATATAGGCTATCAAATTCAAAGCAAAAACAACTAGTAAACCATTTCTATGATCATCATTAAGTAGAAAAAGAGGGCATGAATTAACAAATAGTTGAAGCTACATAATTAGAGAGCTTTATTACCCCTAAATTGAAGGGGTTTAGCCTCTCATATTTGTCATTTGATTAACAAATGTAGCTAGCAACATGAAAGCAAAAAGAAAGGAAAATGAAAGCTAATGGAAAAGAGAAGCTAATTAACAAGAATTTAAACTAACTACTTTGCATGAATGTAAATCTACACTACCAACATTAAAGTAAATGAACAAGGAAGGTAAAATGAACAAGTAATTAAATTGCATAAGAAAAGGAAAGGAAATTACATGAAAATAAAAATGGCTAAGTAGCCATGAAAAAAGAAAGAGAGCTTGTCTTTTTATTTTTGAGCCTAAACTAAAACTAAGAGAAACTAAGGAAGGAAAGGGTTACATGAAACATAAGGGGTATTTATACATGTGTTAAACCCTAATTCATATTTTTGGGGAATGCCCAAAATACCCTCTTAGGAAGTGTGGAGGCCAAGTAATCATTAGCTTCAAATAATCCTCATTAGATGTGCATGAAGCTTTAAACTCTATTAGCATGTGCATTAGCCACTAATTTGTACATGAAGGTATGTGGGTAGGTGGGGTCCTCCATTATCTTCACTTTGAATTATTTCCATCTTCATTTGTTCTCTTCACTCTTGTGCATGCATATATCATCATTAAACCACTTGTATATGAATTCAAATTCCTACAAAATAATATAGAAACTTTCAATTAAATTTTAGAAAATTAATATATGCACAAAAATGACCATTTTGCCCTTGGATGAAGATGAATATGTGACAATTTGAAATAATTTGAATTTTGGTTTAAACAAGTTAAAATACTCGATATGATTATTTATTTAATTTAAATAGATTAAATATGGTGGTAAAGATATACACATTTACGTGCACATCAAATACCCCCACACTTATCTTTTTATTCGTCCTCGAATAAAGGAAAACTAAGATAAATCCATTTTCGTAGGGAGCACGATTACATTGAGCGTATGTAACAAGCCGTTAAACCTCTGGGTGTCCCCAGTAGGACGAGTGTTGTCTCGTGAGGGTTTTCAGCGGATACTTCCCACAAAATCCAAATGTAGGATGAAAATATTTACGAAATGCAAGATTCATTTACAAAGAGATGAATGCGAGTTTTTGAAAATATTTACAATGAAGGATTTACTTTTAAATTAACACACATAAGTTAAATATAGGTTTTGGTTTTTATCTTGAAAATTTAAGTCATTTACTCGTCAAAATTTCCAACAAAAATTAAGTTATCATAACAAATAGACTATAGTTTAACTCGTCGTTTCGGTTGATAACACAGTGTAACTATGAAATGGATCCTTAATTGATTATCAAAGTTTATCAAAGTGGTATTTTCATTTCTTTTCAATAACAAGTCAAATCAAATAAGTTAAAATAGTGCTTGTATTTCATTTGTTTACTCTCTCCATTTTTTCTTTTGAAAATTTTATTGATATTAACAATATATACATATGCCTAACTCAGATAAACTGAGGCCAGATATATTACCTATGCATTGCCTTGCGGACTTATTTGAGGGGAATACAGAGCGTGGCGAGTGAACACACAAGTGTGAACACTTATTGACTATACGCGTTTTTAGTAAAAGAATTTTTATATACACACCTAACTCAGATAAATTGAGGCCAGATATACCGATCGTGCAATGCCTTTCGGGCTTACGTGAGAAGGGTATAGAGCATGGCGAGTGAACACACGAGTCTGTACACATGACTCTAGGTGTTTATTAAAAATATATACATATATACAAGAAATATATATATATATATATATATATATATGGAGAGAGAGAGTTTCGCAAAATCATCTTAGCACTATTTAACTTAGAAGGCAAAAAAAAATGTTATATCCTTTACTTTAAATTCACCACTTTTTGGAAACAAAGGTTTTCAATTAGGATGTATTTCATAATTAACACGTATGAATCTTCCTATATACTAGTTAAACCATTGTTATTTGCAATCAAACTTCATTTTTATTTTTGTTGAGACAAATAAATTTTCAAAAATTTCAATTTAATAAACCAAAACCATATATTTATCCTATAGTGTTTCTTTAAAAATAAATCAAAATGCTTTTTTCTAAAAAAAAAAATTGTTTTTTTTTTGTTTTTTTGTTTTTGAGATTTTTGTTTTAAATTTTGGAAAGAAAATAAAAACAAAAATAAATAAACCATGAAAAATCGAAAACGATGATGAGTCTCCCCCCCCACACTTGATTTTGACTGTGTCCCTACAATCAATCCAAGTGGAAGGAGAAAAATAAAAATAAAAACATGACCTTTATTTAAATGAAAATTAACGGTATTTACACGAGATCAGAAAGTATATCGTCAAAAAGTAAATGAAAAGGTCTTCCAACGACCGATTCATTTGCCTCGTCAAGTATACGAGACACAACTTAAGCTCGAAAAACCAAATCGTAAAAGATTTCAAAGTTGAATGTTGATTTGGAAAAACGAATGTCGTGTCATTGAAAATCGTACGAGTCGTTTTATTTTCGATGATTTTCGGGGTTGATAGAATAATTGATTGAAATTCAAATTTATTATCACCACATTGAAATTCAAATCTGTCATTGAAAACTTCTTCAAAGTCATTGATTTCAAAATCGAAATGGTGATTTAACTCATCCCCGTCGGAATTTAACAACTCGTCATCCAAAAGTCCAAAAAATTTGTGTTCAATAAATTCATCTTCCTTTGTTGGATTGTCAACGGCTTCATTGCGTATCTCAAGTTCAAAATCCAAAGTTGATGTATTCAAATTTTCGAAATTGAGAAAAGGAAGATCGAATTTTAAATTTGGTTCCATACTCTCAAAAGAATTGAAATCCAACTCAATTACCGTGTTTTCAACAACTTCATTAAGATTATTATTTTCAATTTCAAAACTTGTTATTTGCAAATCGTCGATTTGGGTAAAAGATGGATTATTACTTAACTCGTCACACGTTGGGATTTGGTTTTGTTGTTCACATTGTTTCATATAAGTTTCAAACAACGAATTCGTGTGATCATTGTAAATTTCGTTCATTTGTTCAACAAAATCCAATTTGTAGTTATTAACTTGAGAATTTCGATTTGGATTTGTTGAGAACAAAAATTTTCAATCGCGTCGTAGTCGAGATTATTCCCATTGCCAAAATTATTTGAAAAGTGGATCACATTTTTGTTTTGATTTTTCAATTCATTTTGGAGTTAAAAATTGAATTGGCATGGGTTATACTCGAAATCGTTTGAATTTTGAAGTGAATTCAAATTTTGATTATTTTGAAAACTTTGATTCGAGTTATCGCACAAATATGAATTACACAACTCATTTATCATTTGATTTTGTTGTGTAGAGATTTCAAGTAGAGATGAAATGCTATTTTCGAGATTCGAGGGTTGTTCGTCATTTTGAAAATTTTGCATTTCAAAATTTGAATTATTTAAACAATAGTTGTTGTTAAAATATCCATACAAATTTGGACTGAAATCATACGGATTATATTGATTTTCACAACTATTGTAAAATTCAAGTGAGTGGGGAAACTCGGACATGTTCAAGAATGTTTTTGGTTTTTTTATAAAGGAAAAATATTTACAAATAAAATTTATTCTTCAAAAGGGAAATTAACTTTTGTTTTGTTTTTTGGTTTTTCAAATTTTTTAAAAGGTTTTATAATTTTTTTTTATTTTTTTTTGAATTTTTGATTTTCTAAAAAAACTAAGAATTTTTTTTTGGATTTTTGAAATTTCAAAGAAAAAGGATTTAAAAATTTCAAAGGAAAGGAAAAGGAATATTTACAATTTTTTTATTTTGGATTTTGAATTATCTTTTTAAATATGCATGAAATAATGCAACTATATGAATGCAATGGTCTAATTACAAATTATTTAACCCAAAATTGTATAATCACACTTTGTCTTAAATCAACAAAAAAATTTCTCAGCCAGGTAACGGGCAGGAGTTATCGGTGCACCACGAATCACCGTAGTAATGCGGTCGAAGGTTTAAGTACCTTCAGAGAAACAATTCAGTATAATATTTACGAATCACCGTAATATTTATAACTGATTATTGCTCTGCCGTAGCCTAAACACCGAGAAACCAAATTGTTCAAAGAAGACAAATTGTCAATATACAATTAAGAGCTATCGTTATTATTTATCAAAATTCTAAAATGAAATGCAAAGTAGAAATTAAACGTGTATTAATAATGCAACTACGAATGGATTTTTTTTTCAAATGCAAGTAAACAACAATGCAAGACAAACAATAACAATAGATATATACAATGCAAGGCAAATAAAAAGAAAATTATAAATAAGCAAGTAGTTATTTTTTTAGCAAGCTCAGCAAAGCAAGCAATTTATTTTAGCAAGCACTTCTGCTCCTTCTGCAATTCTGCTTTGGCAACCTGAAACTAAAACAAGATATATACAAGTTTTTTTTAATATAGTTTTATATATATGTCAAAAAAAAACTAAAACAATTGAAATACCAAATTCACTTACCAAAGCCAAATTTACTACACAAATGAAACCTAAAACAATTTGTTTCCTTTTTCTTTTTTTTAGGTTAAAAGAAGCGATAAAAAAATAATAAGAAGAAAAGGAAAAAAAACTTAAAACTTAAAACTAGATAAACAAAAACTAAAAAAAAAGAAAACAAACCCACCATTTTTTTTAAACCCGGCCCAAAATAAATACACACACCCATCCCAAATAAAAGACCACAGCAATTCACAATCACGGTTCAAAACAGAAATCACTCAAATCATTTTCAACTCATGAAAAAAAAATCCAATTCACAAAAAAATTTCAAAATTGCTTCTGTTCGAAGGCTACAAAACTATGTACAGCTGCTCGTGATTAAAGCTGGGTTCGAGATGGGTTGCGATGGCTATTGTTGAGGAGGCGGTTTGAATTCGAGGTCGTGTGTTTTTTTTTGGTCGATGAAGGCTATGAGTTCGATGATGTCGAGGAAGGCTATTATGTGGGTTCCGATCGAGGAAAGTCGTTGTAACAACCCGCATATTTATCGATTTTATATTTAAATATTTTATCGTCCGTCGGATTGAAGTCCGAAAAGCTACTTTTTGCAAACAGTCGAATTAGGACTCGAGACCTCCTCCATTGAGTTCAAAACGTCGTTTGCGATCTTTTTGAGTGTAAGCTTCGATATGTTTGGAGCTAGTCAAAAATTTGACCATTTGCACTTTGGGTTTGGTTTTGGGTTCAGCCCCCTTTGCCAACTTAACCTTCAAACTGAACCATCCCTCCCCATTCATCCTCACTTCCTCCTCTTTTCAGTTTTAGTGCAACAATGGTGGGAGAGATGGGAAATTAAAACTCCCAAACCCTAGTTTCATCTTCAAATCAAGTTCTAGCTCCAAATTCAAAGAGAACCCATTGGTAAGCATCTCCTTCATCTTCTCCAACCCGTTCTCCTTTCAATTTCAGAAATTCCTAAACCTAACTTTAGGAATGTTCTTCTTTTTGAGCATAGATTCAAGCTCATTTGGGTTGTGTTGAAGAGGAGTTGATCTTAGCTTATTTTAAAAGCTTCGTCTTCATTTGTTTGGGTTCAAAGGTGAGATTTTTATCTCACATCTATGTTTATAATCATCTTCGATTGTTGGGTATGAATTCCTAACACTTATTCTTGTGCAAATGCTTTTGGTTTGGATTGATTCGGTGAATATTCCAACTTTTAGTGTTTTGAGTTCAATTCTTTGAAAATCCTAACTTTGATGTTTTGATCATGTTTTTGGTGATGAATCGAAGAGCGTATATGGCCGGGTAGTCGATTGGCGTAAACCCTTAGTGCCGTTGCTTGACCGATTGCATTTCGGAAGTGTTTGGCATTCATTTGATTGGCATGGGAGTGCTGGAAACAGGCTCCGGTCGACCGACCTCAGAGTCCGGTCGACCGACCTGCTACTCTAGCATCTCCCTGCCTCTGTTTGGAAGTGCAGGTTACAGGCTTCGGCCGACCGACCTCAGAGTCCGGTCGACCGACCTGCTACCCGAGCACTTCTGTCTCTGGTCCGGTCAGCCGACTCAGGGAGTCCGGTTGACCGACCTGCTCCTATTTGCCAGTTTTTCCTATATTACTTATTTTGTTTGAATTTCCAACTTTAATCGATTCGTGTTGTCTCCTATTTGTTGTTATCATTTCTTAAGACTTTGATGACTCCTCTTTCGGGATGGTACCTCGTTAGGTCGCTCGACCCTATCCCCCTTAGGTCGTTAGACCTTATTTGTCCTCTCTAGGTCGTACCGTTTAGACGGGGCGCTGCCCCGCACCCCGCCGTGGGCGCTGCCCCCTGGACCCCCGCGACCTGACTGGGCAGGTCGAACCCCGTACAACTCTACGTAAGCAATCTTATCCGAAATCCATTTAACCGAACTTCTTACTTTGATGGTTTTGAGAATTGATTTCTTTGAACTTTACTCACGTCTTCGAACGTGAATTTTTATGATTGATTGTTTCTACAATCACTTCTATGATTTGTCACTTCAAAATATAAAGCTTTTCTATACTAGTATTAAATATCAAAACTCTTTCATCAAAACGATTTCAACTCTATTTTCAATATCAAAGCTCGTTTCTTAAAACCTTTTTCCAATCTATTAGTATATACAAACCTTTACCTCATTCGTATGAGAAAATCTAATTAAACGGCTTAGCAAAACAAGTGGTATGAAACGCTTGCGTTTACTTCGTCGGTTAATTTATGGACTTGTTCGATTGAAACTCTTGTGACAATTTTCTAGTGCAGATCTACAATTTGTTCGTAAAAATTTGAGTTAAGCAAGTGGTTATGGGACATGAAGCTAAACTCTTATATTTACTAGCTTAGTGTAATCGACACTTCCTTATGATCATGATGATCATTCTTGTGATTTAGACTAGCGATTGAGCGATGTCTCTTTGTCCATGTGAAGGACTGTACTTCATTTTATTGAGCTTCGACTCAATCAGGAGGAGCTTCGGCTCAAAGTCCGCAATGGGGGACTATACCCAGTCAGGAGGAGCTTCGGCTCAAAGTCCGCAATGGGGGACTATACCCAGTCAGGAGGAGCTTCGGCTCATCAGGAGGAGCTTCGGCTCAAAGTCCGCAATGGGGGACTATACCCAGTCAGGAGGAGCTTCGGCTCATCAGGAGGAGCTTCGGCTCAAAGTCCGCAATGGGGGACTATACCCAGTCAGTAGGAGCTTCGGCTCATCAGGAGGAGCTTCGGCTCAAAGTCCGCAATGGGGGACTATTCCCAGTCAGGAGGAGCTCCGGCTCATTTTTATAGGATTGGCCATCCTCTTTTATTGTGATTTCTGGATTTCGTGTGTTGATTTCTGGGATTTATATTTCACCAGCTTTTACCATTGACATTGATGAGTATGTCATTTATTGTGGCTTGGTGAATTAAATAAAAAATATGATATTCTTTTTGATGCTATGAGATTCTTGAGATTTTGTATGACTTTCGTGATTTTCTAATGTATACTTATCATAGTATGACTTCATTGTTATCATACGTTTTATTATCATATCTCATATTCTATCTCATTTTATCTGATAATTATAGCTAGACTGATCCGTTTATTATTTTCTTCTTAAATAATACTCGGGTCAGACTGAGATTTTACAGGTGCTTCTTCATGACTTCCTATCTGGAACCATCATCTGACTTTTGGCTAACTACTCTAGTTTAGTGGGTTTTTGTTGTTGTATACATTTGAGATTAGACCCCTTGATGTATACATATTCTATTGTCTTGCACTTGTATCTATTCTTTTGTGTTATTGTGGATCTTATTTGACCACTACTCTGATGTACACTTTCATGTGTGTTATATATTCATATCTATTTCCGCCTTTGTGATATGAATTGTCTGTGACTAATTTATGTTATGTTTATTTCTATATTTGTTTCCGAAGATTATATATAGCCACTGTGTGATAGCTTTGAGTTTGTATCGGTATGTCGGATTTCCTCCTTAAATGATATGCATTCTATACTATCTGACATATCGGTGCTCGCACAAAGAAGTTACATGGATGGTCACTCCTCAACAGCCTTATTCTCCGTGCTAGTTGACAGCACTACATCGTAGTGTTCTTGGTTAGCGTGGGTATAGAGGTGGGGCGTCACAGTCGTTGCGAGTTCGATTGGTAAGTTGAGGAGTGAAGTGGTCATGATGTCGTGACTGGGGTTCGGTGAGATTTGTGATTGATTTGGAAGTGCAGCAAGTATATCAGAGGGTAGTGAGTTGTTTGATGATTTGGGTGAGGCGCGATGAAGTTTGGGGTGATACGAGGTGTTCTGGTGGTGGTGCAACAGTGGAATTATGCTTTGAAGGTTTGACTGTTTGTGTTGACAGTGGTTGTTTGCTCTGTAGTTGCTCGAGTAGGCTATGTCGCTGGAGTATGTCTTGGTTGTTGAGAAGTGATGTTTGTAGTTTTTTTTATTGGTGAATGTGGCAGACAGGGGATGGTCGGAAGTGCAGTGGAGTGGCTTGTATGTTAGTGGTTTGTAAGGAGTTTCACTGATGTTGTTGGATGCTAGTGGTTGCTGACTATAAACAGAAGCGGGGGTGGATGGTATATGCAAGGAAGGTGGTTTATATATAGTGTGCAGTGGGTCTTGTATGCAATGTTGTAATGATAAGGCAGTGGTTTGAGATGGTGGATGGGGTCTGATGGAAGACTTGCAGAATATGTTGTGTAGTGGTTGATTTTGTATTGCAGAAATGTGATTTTGTATTCGAAGAAGACAGGAAATGCGATGATGTTGTGACTGATCAGTGGAATATTGATGTCAGTGGAGTGTTTTGGAGTGGTAAAACTGGTAGCAGTGGAGTGTTTGATTTTTTTGGAACTTGTGGAAGTTTGTAGAGGAACGTTTGTGATAGCAGACTGCGTGGTGGATTTGATGCAGAAGATGGTGAAAAGCAGTTGTATCAGTGAGTGTGAAGTTGGTGATGTGTGCAGTTTTGAAGAAATGTAGATGAATGTTGATGGTGGAGGATAGTTAGAACAGTTCAATGGTGGTGATCAGGCTGTTTGGTGATTGCACAGTATGTAGATGTAGAAGTTTATGTGAAATGTAGGGGTTGTATATGTCTGATGGTCAGTGTGGTTGGTTATGGTGGTGATTTGAAGGGGAGGGAAGTAGTTGATGAAGTTGGGAAGATGTATGTATGGTGGTAGTGGAAGATGTTGGTATGTTGTATGTTTGGTCGATGAGAAAGTGGCAGAGTTGGCAGTAGTGTTGATGTAATTGCTGTCAGTTAGTGGAATTCGACAGTCGGTAGCAGTATCGATGATGTTTGGCGGAGTTTCAAGGGGTTCGGGAGTAGTTGTGGTGTTGGCAAATTGATGGATGTGATGGAGTGGTTTAGGGTTTTCTAGAGGTGGTTCTGATGGTCGCGACAGGCAGGTAGATATGCAAGCAGTTGAATGTGAGGAGCAAAACTTGCTATTTTGAAGAAGGTTGTAGAATTTGATATGAAAGTAGTAGAGTTTGATGTGTGGAGCAAGGCAGAGGATATGATGGTTTGTTTGAAGGTCAGTGGTAGTTTTGGAGTGAAGCAATAGTTGTAACAACAGTTTGTAAATGAAGGAGGTGATTGTGAGTTGTGAAGGGCGGTAATGGATGTTTGAAGAAGTAACAAAATTTTCACTGAAATGTGCACTGAAACAGTGAACTGTAATGAAACAGTTTTTTCTAATGTATGAAAAGACAGTAGTAGTGAACTAGTAAATAGAGAAGGTTAAATGTATAGTGCACTGTTTTGTAAATGTAAATAAAAATAAAAAGGATGAAAATTTAAATGCAATGCAATAAAATATTGTTTCTTGAAATGAACTTGTGTATGTATTTTTTTTAATATGGAAATGCAAACAAAAATGCAAAACAAACAAGAACACAAACAAATGCATACAAAAACTAAACAAACACACAATCTATATTTTTTCGTTTTCTTTTTAATAAGCAAACACACACAAAATAAAATCACCCAAAAATCAAATAAAAATAATTCGAAGAATAGAAAATTAAAAATCAAAGCAGTTCCCCGGCAACAGCGCCAAAAACTTATTAATCGGAGGAATTTCTATCGAGTTAGAAAACCGTCGAAATTTTTTGAAATAAAATAACCGCAAGGGCACGACGTACGTACACTTGTGGCGAATACGGGTCGATCCGCAGGGAATTGATGATTTTAAATTTCCTATTCAATCAAATTATACCAAAGTCGAGTGAAAGTTAAGCTATAGAATTAGAGAATTAACTATTTAACTAAAAGAAAAGAGAAGCAAATATAAGAGTTAAGTGATAATTTAGAGAATAAATCAACTCTCTAGATCATGTAGTTCAACACATATGAAATCAAAATCTCTCTTTTATGGTCATTGGTGCTTTAATTGATATACTTATCATAAGTATGGCATATTTGTACTATTAATTAGCCAACATAAGCCATCAAACTATAACACACCCCTTAAACCACTTACTAACTTTCATGAAATTTGACAATGAAAATGAAAATGAAATCTATTTTAAGTATGGCCTATTAACTATTGATTAGAAATATAGACCATCAAATTTTAATTTCAATTCACTTTCTTTTGCCATAATCATATTTTAATGAAGAGGCAATTAGTGTTAGTGATTGTTTAAGCATAGCCTATTTGGTGTCAACAATATAGGCTATCAAATTCAAAGCAAAAACAACTAGTATACCATTTCTATCATCATCATTAAGTACAAAAAGAGAGCATGAATTAACAAATAGTTGAAGCTACATAATTAGAGAGCTTCATTACCCCTAAATTGAAGGGGTTTAGCCTCTCATATTTGTCATTTGATTAACAAATGTAGCTAGCAACATGAAAGCAAAAAGAAAGGAAAATGAAAGCTAATGGAAAAGAGAAGTTAATAAACAAGAATTAAAACTAACTACTTTGCATGAATGTAAATCTACACTACCAACATTAAAGTAAATGAACAAGGAAGGTAAAATGAACAAGTAATTAAATTGCATAAGAAAAGGAAAGGAAATTACATGAAAATAAAAATGGCTAAGTAGCCATGAAAAAAGAAAGAGAGCTTGTCTTTTTATTTTTGAGCCTAAACTAACAGTAAGAGGAACTAAGGAAGGAAAGGGTTACATGAAACATAAGGGGTATTTATACATGTGTTAAACCCTAATTCATATTTTTGGGGAATGCCCAAAATACCCTTTTAGGAAGTGTGGAGGCCAAATAATCATTAGCTTCAAATAATCCTCATTTAGATGTGCATGAAGCTTTAAACTCTATTAGCATGTGCATTAGCCACTAATTTGTACATGAAGGTATGTGGGTAGGTGGGGTCCTCCATTATCTTCACTTTGAATTATTTCCATCTTCATTTGTTCTCTTCACTCTTGTGCATGCATATATCATCATGAACCCACTTGTATATGAATTCAAATTTCACTTGTATATGAATTCAAATTCCCACTTGTAGAAAATTAATATATGCACAAAAAATGACCATTTTTCCCGTGGATGAAGATGAATATGTGACAATTTGAAATAATTTGAATTTTGGTTTAAACAAGTTAAAATACCCGATATGATTATTTATTTAATTTAAATAGATTAAATATGGTGGTAAAGATATGCACATTTATGTGCACTTTACTTAACATTCATTAGCAGCGATGGTTAGAGTTCTTGGCCTCCTACATCTTTGACGTTTCCTATATGCCCAATAGGGAAATGCATTTATTGATGCTTTGAATGGAAGACATACCGGTTTGGGATCGATATTCCAAGAGCGGAAATTGCTTGAGTTTATTGCTAGTTATGACTTCAGAACTCGATGTAAGCTAGTGCCAAAGATGATGGCCAGTTTGACTATCGGACCTACTTTGATTTAGTCGATCGGTACTAGTCAAGGACATGAAGCTAGACTAGTAGAGAATATGGCTAAGGTAGAGGAACGAGTAGTGTTTGTAAAGGTGATGAAGTGCGGACTCGACCGAGATGGTTGGCTTTGTAAGGATGAGATATTATTTTTTTGTGATGTTGTTGGGTTGAGGGATGAGGTACTATGAGAGTGCTCTCATTCGAGACCGACTATATTTCCCGATGACAATAAAATGCATCGTGATATGAGAGATATTTTATTGGGAAGAGATGAAGAAGGACGTTGGACATTCATTTCGATGTGAATGAACCGATGGCTAGTAAATGTTGAATACAAGAGGCCAAGTGGTTGCTACAACTGCTTGAGATTCCCTAGTACAAATAAGAATATATATATATATATATTAATGGAATTCATCTATGGAATGCCAAGACCTACAGGAGAATACGATATCGGTTGGATCAAAGTCGATAGATCGACGAAGAATGCTAGATTTTTATTTGTTAAGTCCATTAAAACGACATCTGAATTAGTCGAGTTATATGTGAAATGGGCTGTCTGATTCCATGGTGTGTCGAAAAGCATTATAAGTAGCCGAAACTCGTTGTCCAGTAGTGTTTTTAGGAGAACTTACAATAGGAATTGGGAAATTTTGCACCGAATCGACTAGATGATATCGAAATTGAACCTCAAACTTCAAGACCTCGTAGGCTTATTCGTATCGTGAGATGTGATACGAAACAGGTTAGGTGGAAGGTGATGAAGTGGTAAAGGTTTAGTGAAGTGAAGGCGAAGGCGATTGCATGTGACAGACTTATAAAAGCATGATAACTGCTTATCCGGAGCTCTTCACTTAGTGAGATTTCCATTTTTATCATCAGCTTTCATATTAGATATAATATTGGATGCTTTATATTAGATAGTTCAGTATCCTACATGCTAGGATAGTCATGGATGTTACTTTTTGATGTTTGATTTTATATATGGACATTCTTTGTTTGATTGTTGGCATTCGATACGACTACTTATGCTAGTATGGTTGTTAGGAATGTAGGATAGTTATGATTTGATATAGCATAGTTATTCAAGATGATTGCTGTATATGATTTGGTATGCTCAAATATATGATGATGTTGAAGTTGTGTTTAAGCCTCTTTGTTGTGTACCTGTTCAGGTACATGGAAGCAAGTGTTGCCTATTTGGATGCTTACCGCTTTTATTCGCATCCAAATGGTATGCACTTGCTATGAAAGAGGTATATAAGATCTGTAGGATAGATTTGGGTATATATGCTTGTTTGTCCTTAGAAATGAGATGCCTCGGATATGAAATGTGTGTGTGTGTGTGTGTATATATATATATATATATATTTATGTTGTTTGGGGAATTTTTTGGACCAAGCCGAGCAAAGGAGGTGTTGCTGAATTTTTCCAAAATAAGAGGAGCTTTGAAAGCCTTTGGGTTAGAAGACATTTTCCTTACTTTGGGAATTTCGAGGACGAAATCCTTTAAAGAAGGGGAGAATGCAACGACCCATATTTTTAACAATAGGATATTTATATAATTGATTTAGATATTGAATCGTTAATTAATTGAAGGTCCAAAAATATGATTTTGCGTTACGGTCGGATCAGGACTCGAGACCACTTTCGTTGAGTTCGGATCAATGTTGCAGATTAAAATGAGTATAAATATCGCTATATTTGGAGATCAGACGATCCGATGGCCAAAACAATCTCAAAATGCATGAAATTATCATCTCGAAGCGCTGTCTCATATAGCAATGAAATTCATACCATTGGGACCGAAAATATAAGGTGGTATATGCTGACAAGTTTCGTTGCTATCGGATGCACCATGTGATCATACGAGCTTGAAACATACGACGATTTATTTTAGAAATCAAATAAATAATATATTACATTAATATAAATAAACACTACCTCTCTTTCTCTCACTTTACTGTTACATCACCAGTAAACACAAAATGACTGCCTCCTCCCCAAAACTTTTCCCTTAATTAAATTGAGAGCTATAGGCCATGAAACTTGACGAGGATGGATTCATTGGACTCGAAAAGAGGAGAGCTTCACATTGGTGGTGATGAGATGGTGTTCGGCTATGATTGGCTGAGCTCGACTTTCTGGGTTGTGACCAGGGTTTGGGTTTATCGAAGTTAGAGGAGGAGATAGGTTGATCTGAGGGTGCCATTGTGCTTCTTGTGCGATGAGGAGTAGCCGGTGGTGATTTAGAGGGGTGTGCCATAGTGAGAGAGGATGCAACATTTCAGTTATCATGACATGGGCTACAAGTCACGATTTGCAGGGAGCTTTGGGGATGTCGAGGTTGTGGTGGTTGTAGAGAAAACGCGAAGTGCGATATGTTAGCGAAGTTTGTTCGTCATTTCGTTGAGTAATAGCCAATATATGGAGGAGAGAAGGTGCGGCATGAAGTAGATCGTGCATATATCGTGCACTAGAAAAGCAATTTTGAGAAGAAGGATTAATGGCTAATGAAGATAATTAGTGGCTAATGAAGAAAAGCAATTTTAAGAAGAAGGATATGCAACATTTCTTATAAAATCCATATCTTTTGCGTACGAGGTCCAATTTGGATGCAGTTTTTTGTGTTGTACTCGCGATGGAGAGCACTATGATTTGGCATTAGATTGGTCAGCTTTTATTAAGGTGAGTGATATTTTCTCTCACCGTATTATGACTGTAGTATAGTATAAAAACGACATTTTGAAATGATTTCTAACCTTAAAACGTGATTTTTAATATATTTAAACCTACATCTTATTTTATAAAAGAATTTAAAAAGTGTTTTAAATGGTTTTATATCGAATACCACATTTTTTATTATTGACGTACTATTTTTACAAAATTGCTAGACTTAGGCTAATTTTTATCTTAATTCCACATTTTTTGCTCTAAATGCATTGTATGTGTTGAATGCATGTTACTATAGATGCATGTAGGCTACTATAGATGTTTGTATGCTTATTGGTTGCATGTATGCTTATTTGCTAGTTTTGGATGAAAAAACCGATCATAGGCGATAGAGTGTTTGGAAATATCCCACGGGATAGGATTTCATGCAGAGAGTTTCATGCGTACCGATCGATCTGAAGGCCAGAGACAATGGACTTGGGTATGTACCTCTGACTTTAGGATGGACGTCGAACGTTTTTATTTTTTTTGTACCTAGCCTTTTTTGATTAAGTACACGACTAATGTGGTCATTATCGAATACTCTGGCATGGTTGGTAACTACCACCATTGATGATGGAATTTTGGTCAATTTTGACATGGACGATGAAGGGACTTCGAGGAGCACGACGTGATGGTTCGTTCATTCATTTAATGTTAGATTTTGATGTTATGGCTCTTCAACGATTGGTTTTGGTGGTGAAGCGAGGATATGGTGCTTTGATGCGATGACTTTAGGACATAGTGATGATGACTCATGATGAAATGCGATGGCTTCGGTGATGTGATAGCTATACTTCGACATGCAGAGTAGATGACCATGAGTCTTATTGAAGGGACTGTCGGAGGAAGTTTATGGGAAAAAAGATGAGATTCTATGACTAATAATGGTTGTCTAGAGTAGTTCCCGACCGTAGTGACTTCATGACGGTAGTCGTAGAGACAGTTCATGATGAGCTGTACTATTGATGATGTGTGTAAAAGGATCGATGATACTCGAATATTCGAAGAGTACTCATAAAGCAGGGGTAATATATGATACTATTTGAGCCATGACAGGTTCTGATCTCCATGATGGGCAATCTTTTACCTTAGATCAGCCATGACGGGCGATTTAATTTCTTGGCCTACTGAATGGCATGGATTCGAGTATTGAGAAACCGGGACATTGAGTAGTCCTTGCCCATGACGAGGCATTCGAGTTATCATGTATCCAATGCACTAAGTCAGTGATATGAGGATAGATGCTATGTTTGCTTTGGTTGTTTATCATTTTATGGATGTTACATGATGTAGTTATCTTTGATGTATATACCCGGACACCCATTAGTACTTTAACGTATAGTACACCCATGATGACTATGATAGAGTAGCATATAACCTATGTTATATGCTAACTCTTTGGATGTGGGGACATGTCAATGATTCTCCATATGCTTTGACCCGTATATTACATCGACTTTCATAGTATTTTGAAAATGTTTATCGCACACACCAAACTGTTGTTTGGCTCGAGGTTTTTTGCTTTGCTTCTTATTATCTTGGGTACTCTTAAATGAGTAGACTAGACAGAAGGTGTAAACAGCACATGGAGTTTTATAGATGGACTGGCAGGAGGCGATGCTTTCTCGTACTTATATTTTGGGATGATTATTGCATATTCCGCTGTGTAACACTATTGAGCCTTGACAATGTTTGACTAGCTATTATTAGAGACAATTTATTGGTTGAGTTTATTTATCAGTTGTATAAGACCTATTACTATTTTACATAACTATGTGAGTCCGTGTACCTTGATTCTGTGGTTCATGTAGTTATTACTATGTCGATAGTTTTATATCTGTGATGACTATTATATTTTATTTGATGCACTGTGAGATATAAGACAGGTTCTACGATTATATGATGTTTTCCTTTTCTTTTCTTTCTATTCTCTTCTATTCTATTTATCTTCTCTATTTCCTTTCTTTCCTCTTCTACTCTTTTGCTTGATAATCATCCTACATCGACTGGAATCTCTAACAGTGCACTATTTGGGTAGAGAATCGAAGGTGTGGGGCAGTTGTTACAATCGAAGATCGAATAGGAAATCCTATCCATTAGCTGCTTTGGTCTGGTTATTTTGGCCCTGTCTCAAGGATACCGAACAAAGTTGCGAGTGGGGTTTCTAGCCATTGGCTTTAGGCATGGGTTGTGTGCTTCGGGGCAGACTTAAGGGTTGCTTGGTGGTTTTGGGAGTTGGCTTAGGGTAAAGATGGACGACTTTAGGATGCCTCAAGATAACTTTGGAATGGCAACCAATAAAATGCAAGGACTTTGATGAACTTCATGTAAGAAGTGATTATGGCATCTGATGACGGACTAAGAGGATGGGTTTTGTGTGATAGCTCATGGAGTGGAATTGAGGTTAGAATGCTCATAGTTTGGGCTGTGTTGTTTGCGCGTACCCAAGGTAGTCTACATGTATCCATATTTTTGGACGTCTACATGTGTCCATCCCTTAACCATCTACGTGGGCATGAGTGTAGCGGCTACGAGGTGGTTCTACTATCGGTACCGTTGCTAAGGGATCAGTGGATAACTCTGAAGTTGCGATGCTCATAGTTTGGGTAGGGTAGTCTTCGTGTACCTAGGGTAGTCTGCGTGTACCCATATTTTTGGACATCTGCGTGTGTGCGGTCCCTAACCATCTGCATGGACAATGAGTTGAACATCCGTAAGAGTTATCATATATTCGAAGCGCTTGAGCGAGAGATGTAAGGATGTGTGATGAATGCTATGTTTGTTGTGTTCTTGATATGTTGTATGATACCCTATCCCATTTTTTTTCTTGTGAGAGTAGTTTAGCATATACTGTGTTTATGTACTAACCCTTTGGATATAGGGATATGCCGGGTATGGTTCTTCTTACACTATGCCTCGATTTACTATATACGATTTTTATAGTATTTTTGAGAAGGTGTATCGCTTACACCAGACCTTGTTTGACTTGAGGTTTTATGCTTTGCTTCTTATTTTCTTAGGTACTTATAAATGAGTAGGTTAAGGATAATACGTCTGGATAGCGCATGAAGCCGTACGTAGTATGAGCATAAAGCTATGCTTTTATATATTTATACTTGGAGCATACTATCACTTATATTCCACTGTGTAGTACTGTGGGGCTATACCAGTACTTATATTACATTAGAGATAGTTATTGACTTTGTTTTGAAGAATTAGGATATATAAACTCTACTATTTTAGTTTTTAGATAGTCTGTGAACCTGTTGCACTCTGGCATTCTAATTTATGATTCATTTGATTATATCACTACCTTGCATATTTTACATCTATGTTATTGTATTTTATTTTGCTTGTGCACTATGAGATGTTCTACAGGTTCTATCTTGGATTTTCATTACTTTACATCAATGGGTA
The DNA here is from genome assembly GCA_030737815.1 of Allium fistulosum. Taxonomy (NCBI): domain Eukaryota; kingdom Viridiplantae; phylum Streptophyta; class Magnoliopsida; order Asparagales; family Amaryllidaceae; genus Allium; species Allium fistulosum. The sequence goes on from CM060905.1 coordinate 162,927,626, forward strand.
ACTCAACAGCTCACTACATGAGTATATTGGATGCAAGAGGTTTAGGGAGATCATCACATTTGGCATCGGAGCCTAGGGTGCTTTAACGACCTAAGTTGATACTTAGATCCATTAGATATAAGGGAGGAGCTATCATCTTAGAATGGATCGAGTGATATATGAGAGAGCGTACTTGTTATATTTTGGTTTTCAAAAATATATAGTAGTGTATATAAGTCACGTTGCATTCATGGACACCACTTATTCCTTTTAGAGAGACTAATCATTCATATTACAACTTATAAGAATAAGCCGGCTAACGAGGAATCTCACTAGGAACTCCATTTTTGGAGTTGAGGACGGGCTTGGATTGGGGCTGCTAACCCCGATTTTCAAAATTTGTCCATTGAGATGGTGCGAAACATGATTCAAAATGCCCAAGCTACTCCTGCTATGGCCGCTGGTGGTAGTGCTCTAGTACAAGCATCGAGGGATGAATTTGGAAAACCAAGAAAGGATTATTCTACTCTAGATGGCACACCTTTTCTTGGAATGGAATCAGCTGTCATAGTATATGATTGGTTTGACACCTGAGAACACATATTTGAGGATATGGAGTTAGAGGATGCGATAAAAAGGAAGCTAGCCTCTTGACAGCTTCAGATAAATGGTATGAGGTGGTGGAACACCATCAATATTACTACTCCTGAGGATCAGAATAATTGGGAGCAGTTTAAGGTGATGTTCAAGGAGAAGTATATACCGACCACTCAGAAGTTGGTTCTTTTCAAGAAATTTGTGAATTTGAAGCATGGGGATATGTCCATGTTGTCATACGTGGCCGAGTTCGACATGATGTCGAAGTACAATATATCTTTCATCGATACTTCGCTCAAGAAGAAAGAGAAGTTTATTATGGGCTAAGACGATTATCATGGAGAAAAGCTAGTAGGGCATATCGATGAGACCTTTGAGAGGCTAGTGGAGAAGGCTCTTCGATATGAGAGTTTTTATCGTAAGCCCATCATTTGTTGCTACCAAGAAGGAACCAAATCAGCAAACTGGTAGGGGAGGCAAGAGGAAGTAGAACAATAACATTAAGAAATAGCTTCAGAAGGGTGGCTAAAAGAAGGAGAAGTGGGAGCCTCGTTGTTATAACTATGGATAGAGGGACCATCATAGAAAAAGTTACAGAAACAAGAAGAAAGGATGCTTTAACTTTAACAAGCTGGGGCATATGTAGAAGGATTGCCCAGACCCATTGAGGAACAACGACGTTGTGTCTGCTTATGCATTGTAATAGAGGGTATGCTTTCTATTTTTTATACACTGTACGTGTTTTATTCAATATCGGGGTTTCACATCATATCTAGTGACTTGGTAGATATGGGATTGAAACCCAAGATAGTTGACAGACCATTAGTTGTTACAAACCTTGTCGGAGGATCAAATAGCCTTTATATGGTTTGTCGAGACCTAGTCTTATCGATTCATGGATATATGTTTGCTTGTGATTGCTTTGTTTTGGGTTTCGTCGAGTTTTGTATTATATTAGGGATAGACTGGATGTAAAGGTACAAAGTAGTGATGGATTGTGAGCAGCCTTTCGTGATGATAGGGATAGATGATGGGCGTAAGTTGAGATAGGCTGCATACTTAATGATGAGGTGATGGTTAGCTTTCTGTATTCACTCAAGAACCTGCATGACGAGTTGTCTTCTATGCCTATAGCGAGTGAGTATCCAAACATACTTGAGGAGGTGGCCAAATTACCACCACAAAGGGAGATCGAGTTTCATATAGATTAGTGAAGGATGCCTGAATGATTGTTATGCCATTGAGACATATGGCGCCAAGAGAGCAGATCTAGAGGTGCAAGGGAAGGATCTATTTCGATGAGGGTTCATTTGACGGAGTACATCTGAGTGGGGGGCATTTGTAGTGTTTGCCATTAAGGCGGATGACTCTTTGAGATTGTGTCTAGATTACCATGAGCTAAATAAGGTAATGATAAGAACAAATATCCACTCTCATGTATTAATGACTTGATCAATCAGCTCCATGATGCTAGGGTGAATCGTACCTTAGAGGGTGAATCATATCTTGGAAGATATCTTACGAGCTTGCTTCTCGATTTCGATGGCTCGTAGGATGACCATTTGCATTTAGTTGAGTTCACATAGAAAAACAACTATCAGTCCAACATCAATATGACACCATCTAAGGCATTATATGGCTGACCGTGCAATGCTCCTTCATGTTGGGGGGAAGCGGGTGAGAAACTAATAAGTGGGCCAGAAATGGTTAGAGAGACTATGAAGAAGATCAAGATTATTAGGCAACGAATAAAAGCTGCTCAAGATAGATTAGATAGAAAAGCTACGCTGATAGAAGAAGACGTGACTTGGAGTTCTCTGTCGATGATATGATGTTTATCAAGATCTGTTGAAGAATGTTGTTCGATTTGGTACTAAAGGGAAGTTGGTACCGAGATTCGTTAGTCCTTCTCTGTTACTTGAGAGGATAGGTAACCTGGCTTACAAAGTCGAATTACCTTTGAAGATGACAAGCGTGCACAACATATTCCATGTCTCTCGCTTGTAGAGGTTTGTGGACGACTTAAGCCTGATAGTTGAACCGGATCAGCTTAATGATATCGAGATTGAACCAGAAGCTTTAAGACCTTGTAGGTCTATTCATATCATCGAATGTGATATGAAGCAGCTTAGGAGGAAGATCGTAGAGCTGGTAAAGGTTCAATGGAGTGAGAACGAAGACAAATGTACTTAGGACCGCTTATCTAGAGCTCTTTATTTAGTGACTCTTTCTTTTTATCGCATTTACTTTCGCATTTGATATCATATAGGATAATTTAGTTTCCTTCATGATAAGGTAGGCATAGATATCATTTCTTGCTTGGTGTGCATGTTTGATGTTTGATATGATTGCTCGTGGATGTTAGCATGCGGGGTAGCAATGTTTAACTTTTCCTTAGTTGTATTGGGATTTCAGGGGTGAAACTCCTAAAGGGGGAAAGTGTAATGACTCGTATTTTACATATCAGAGGGTAGTAAATTTTATTTTTAAATTCATATTGGGTCGTATGACACTATAACCTTAGGGGATGTTGAGTAGTGAAATTTTATCGAGCGATTTGAGCCCTAAAAATTTATAACGGTTATAACTTTTGATAGAAGCCATATCAGTCCTTGAGGCTACTTCCATTTAAAAGATATGATATTGCACTTTCCATAGAGTGGTCATAATAGCGGTTTGGACTTTTCTGGCTAGGAGATATCACTCTTTAAAATTTACTAGTTTTTGGAGCAGCTTAGTGGGTAATTAGTGAGATTAGGGAGAGGCCTAATAACCCATTTTGGGTTTGGAGGCAATTTTGGCTGAAATAAACATCCCTATATCATTTCTACCATCTTTCAAATAGATCTAACCCTTTATTAACCCATTCTTCACCTAAAACCTTCTCGTTTCTCCTCCAAATCAAGTCTAAATCATAGATCAAGGGAATTTTCTCCATAAATAAATGGATTTTTCCTATTTAAAGTCAAAATTACATATTAGCACTGTTTTAAAACCCTACCTCTAGTAAAAACATGAATAAATGGATTTTTGGTGTTCTAAACATGTTATTTGGGTATGTGATTGCCTTGGTAGATGTTAGGCTATGTTGTAGATACATTATATGACTGTTGTAGCGATTTTGTGTACGTTTTGCATGCTTTTATATTGTTTGATGTGTGTGTTGTGTTTGTGTGCACGTTTGAATGGTTGAAAATGCTCATCAGAGCAAATTAGAGGCAGGAACAATGAAATTGATCTTCGATGGATAGGCTTTAGAGTGTTTGGAGTTGTATTGATGAATAGGAGATGCGCGTGGGTCGATGTAGTAAGTGTAGCATGGAATCAACATGAAGTTGATGTGTTGAAGGAGCTACAGGTTTTCAGTTCGATGTGGTCTATCCTGAAGCGACAGGCTCGATGGTTGGCTAAAGAAAGGGGAGGTGCACGCTTTGGATCTAGGTTGGCTCAACAGTGAAACACTGGATATGAGATCCAGTCTGGTAGCACTAGGGTTCGGTGATGGAAGATCGAACAAGATATCCTATCCGGTAGCACTTGGATTCAGTGATGGAAGACCGGACATGAAATCCTGTCTGGTGGTGCTTGGATTATGTTGAGCCTAAAAACAGCACAACACCAAAAATGAACTGAAATAAAAGATATCTAGTAGAAACCAACAATTAAATCAGAAAGAACACTTGAAATTTTTTAAGCCTATGTCCATTGTATTGTTATTGATTATAAATTATTAGTCACTAGTACGAGGGTTTGGCAACCCAAAAGCCTTGAACAACCAAGAATAGCCTCCTTAGTGACTATTGTTGAGGAAAGATAGAAGATGAAGAAAGAAAAGAGCTAAAAAAAAGTTTTATTTTTCAAATGCTAAAGGTGCTGTATTTATAGGAAAATCGTCCAGCAGAATAGTTAGGTCTCAATATATTAAGTCGTACTTCAAACCCGAAAAAGGTGGGAAAGATGGAGTTCCCAGAGCCCTAAAAATAACTCGATACCAACCAGAAGTGGTCGATACCGACTTGTTTTTCAGAAGGGGAGTCACTCCTTCTTCCCTCCTTCGGTCTTTTATCTCCAATCCATTATGTTCTAAGTACTTTTCCTTAGAAATCATGTTGTTTACGAGAGGTTCTGATATCACTTATACTTTTCCTTCAGAGCTTCCTTGGAGTTGTTCACCTATTTCTTGAGAAATGCATGCCAAGATGATTACTCAAGCCATCTACTCATGAGCCATAGTTACATGGTCCCACAGAGAGCATAACATGTGGTCGATATCGATTAGAAAGTGACCGGTAGAGAGTCGTTTCGTTAGATCCAATTATGCTCCAAATTCTTGAATCCATTCCTATTGTTCTTTCAAGTATGTTCCTAAGTTCATGAATCATTTTGTCTTCATCATAACGTCTACATTCATTCGAAAGCATGCTTGAATAAGAAACCAGATAACACTTTCCCCCCAAGAGTATGCTTCCATTAGAAACAAAGCGCGCTCTAGAACAAAACAAGCATATACCATCATCTGTATACATCGATTAGTCATCTAAAGGTTGCCTCGAAGTGTTATCTTTTTTTTCCATGGATATTTGTTCAACTGCTTCATATAGTAGAAATTTTATTTTCCATGCTAAGGACAAAATCCACACTTTGGAGATCATTCCACAACTTAACTAGGTCTACACTAACTTCCCATTGCCTTTCCTTTTCTTTTTGGATTTGAGTCAACAATTCTTTTCGCTACCGACCTCTACTATTCGGTACCGAGTGGTTTATTTTTCAATTTGGTAATACTACATATACCGAATACGTATAGAATTTTATTACCTCACTTTTATTCTTGTGTTTTCATTACCGAGCTATTGCTTAATTGAACACTTTACAACCTTCAATTTCCCAGCAAAATCGACCGCCTTCAATCACCTAAAGCCGCAACTGCCTTTTGCCAACCATCGCCACCACTTATTCCTCATCCTAATCATCATCACTCCTCAAAAAGAGCTTCACCCTGAATTTTTATCAAGCCTTAGATTAAAATCCAAAAACCTTGAGGTAGGCCACTACTGACTACTGCCATGGTGGTGATCTTAGGCCGTTGCTTATCATGTTGAGCTTCATCAACGTTCGGTAACCGGCTTGCGATAGCTGAAATGCGATCGACCCCCACCGTTCCTTGGTTATTGCTTATATCCTTAACCTTCTTGGGTAGGCCTTGAGTTGTTTCATCCATTGCTCGGGTTTCCTCCAATCTTGCAATAATCACTCCTTTGCAAATTTTCAATCATAATTGCACTTTCCAATGAGGTGTGGTTGATCACTAACCATCGTTTCAAAGTTTGTCAAGGCAATACTCTTCCAAAAAACAATCGTTTCAAATGCATTCCAATATTCAGAAGATTTCATGGCATAACACTTCTAATAATTGCACTTCCCATGTTCCTACAAAGTAAAAACTTCCATGTTGCTCGGAATAGTGGTTCTGTTATCGGTTATCAGACGATAACAGGTAAAATCCAATGCACAGTTCCATCTTGCAGCATGGCTTATTTTTGTAGCATGAGCGAGCTATCACATGGGACGGTCTGTTCATTGTGTACAAGACACGTGACTCACACTTCATAGATTAACACTTTCACTTGTCCCAATCGACATTTAGAATCCAATTGGTCAACAAAAGTCGGCATCCATTCGATTATGGATGATGGTTACACAGGTTTAAATTTTAAATATATTTCTAAAATAAAACGTACATGACCGTGTTTAATGCTATTTCCTGTTCAAAATGACTCGCCATTCTCCCAGATTCCATGCTAGTGCTGGGTCATCAATTCCTCTTGAATCCAGATCTACCACTGCTCTAGCTTTAACTCCCATGCTTTATGGGCCTAGGCTTTCAATTATCTCAAAATTAAAAAGAATGATCATTCAGGTAAAACCAATCTAAGAATAGCTTCCTCCTCTAATGAAAATATTTGCTTGAGAGTTCTGGATGACCCGCCTGAACCGGTGCCATCGATTCTTACTGCGAAGATGCTTAGAAATATATGTCAACAACATAGGATTCCTAAGGATGATGTCTTACTCTCGATGCAAATCCAACAAGCACACAATCCTCCTATGGGTTATACTGCGTGCAATAGATAAATGTGCTTAGACAATGTTCAACCTTTCAATCCATTCCTACGCATGTTCCTTCAAGAGCTCGGGCTACCTCCATCCTAAATTCATCCCAACGGATATGCACTACTGAACTCTTTATGCATGCTATTTATGAACAAGTTCTAGTGACAACCAAATTTTAGAGTGTTAACTCACATTTGAAGTTCCAAACATCAACGGGACTCACCGTCTTATATGATCATCGATGCCTAGTGCTGATGCAAGGTCATCAAAGAGCTCCATAATAAATCTTCATATTTCAAGAACGATTACTTCTTTGTCTAATTTCCGTACAGCTTCAACAAGTCTTGGTTTTTCGGTAGTAAGATCCTTTTCTCATCACTCTTCCCATGCTTGGATTCCTTTTGTCTAGGTGTTTAACTTGTTACTCAATTACTTCGCAGATATTCTTGCTCGAGACCTAAGTGAAGAGCATGCTGAAATCCTAAAAACTCTCAAGAGTTTTAGTGTCCTACATTACACCGCCGCTTAAATTTTGACAAATGAGAACCTTCGCCGGTGCAACCTATCACATCCTGAGTACTTCGCCATTGCTACAACCACTTCTCCAAGTCGTTCAAGAATGCCTACCTAATCTTCGGCCCCCACTTGGATAATCTCCAAGGGGAAATTAATGTTCCATCTAGCATGGCGAACGCCGACGAACCTGCCAATAGAGCAGTGGAAGAGCCAGTTGTGGGTGAAGTTTAAGAATAAAGGGATGATGGAGTTGGAATGCAAATGATTTTAGATGATAGTGATAGGGAAGGAAGAAGAGAAGGAAAAGAGGAGGACAAAGAAGAAGAAGAAGAAAGTGATGAAAGAGGAGATAGTGATTATGATATCAGTCAAGAGGGAGATGAAACATGCGGCGAGACGTCTCCCGAAGGCACCGAACTTCATGCTTTGCCTCATCCTAAGCGTATCAGTCAACTTCAATGCAGACTGCTGAGCCAAGCACGACGCCAACAGCTGAGGTGATTCCTCCATTTGGTTCCTCCTAATGATATCTTTGGATCGTTGAGTGACTTCGATATTCGAATTGCTGACCTTCTTAAGGAAGATTCCCCATGCTTCAGCTTCCCATCTGGATATCCTAGCTGAAGGAGGCCAGTCTCCACCCTTATTTCCTTTCGAATATGGTCCGTGGAGTACTTATGCAGGACACTGGCACTCCACACACTTCTAGGACTACGAACACACATTCCTTGCATTCGTTTACTTTTCGATGTTCTGAAACTTATATGATCCTTTCTCTTGCTTTAGGTACCATGGGAAAAGATAGACTCAGCAACTTTCAATATGGTGTCAATAAAGAGAGAAAACACACTCCTGAACTACCTCATTTTAGTTTTTATAAGGGACAAGAAACTGAAGAAGAGAGAGCTTATAGGAAAGATAAAGAGCATAAGGCGGAAGAAGACTACCAGGCTAGGAGGGATCGAAAGAAAAGGCAGGTCAAAGAAAGGCAGCCTTATGAACAAAATAAATGGCATACAACTCACATGATCTACATAGCTCCTTTTCTGGCATTCCTCCACGTGAAGACCGCCCTACACCACTGGGATCCAATATAACTAAATAGTGCCTTACTACCATGCCCGGCCGATGTAGGATGATTGTCAAAGGTAGAGTAATTGAACAACCTGTCATATATCTCACAGTGCACGAAATAAAATGTAATAATAATCTCAGATATAGAACAAGAGAGATGGTAAAAAAATAAGTGATAAAATATCAAAATATAGATCCATGGAGTAATACAACATATAAATAGAGTTTATACAACATAATAAACCCAAATATTGTCTCATACAATAAGCAAACACTATCAAAGTTCCATAATATTGCACAGCGCAATAAGCATAATATCAATATAAAATACGAGAAAGCTCCATCCTGCTCGCCCTCTATAATGCCACTGCATACACATAGACCTATTATCTAGTCTACTCATTTAAGAGTACCAAAGATAATAAGAAGCAAATCATAAAACCTCGAGTCAGACAACAATGAATTATGTGCAATAAATGAATCTCAGAATACTATACAAGTTGGTATAGTAAGGAATAAAAGGTATAAGAGTCATACCTAACTTATCCCTACATCCAAAGAGTTAGCATATAGCATCTATAATTTGCTACTCTACCATCACCATCAGAATGTACTGCATCCTAAGTACAGTATCGGGTGTTTAGGTATCCACGTCCTAAATACCTACATCAGGTGACATCCCTAGAGTGATAGAATACGGGGAAACAATCAATGCAAACAAAACATCCATAAAAAAATCCTGATTATCACTCAATTTGCTTGGATATAAGACAAATCAAATGGCACGATCATAAGCCAAAGACCCAATCAAATCTCGGTTATATGGTGCTCAATCCATGCCACTTCGTAAGGCCATAAAATAAAACCACGGTCATAAGATCCAGGGTAATCAACGGTTATAAAAGCTGGACATAATCAAAATCCAAGGGGGCATCCCCATGTACCCCCTCTTCAAGAGCACATAAGAAACCTATGAGTGTCTACGATCCCTTCGCCCATGCCTTCATAATGGAAAGAAATAATAATTCCATTATGTGCATATCCTTAGTCGAACACAGTTATAATTCCACTCATGAGCTCTCCTCATTAAACTTGCCCTTCAGATCATCACTTCGGCTCCAATCATTGAGCCTCTATTATCAGGACCTAACTCCATTCACTATTGAGTTACTATCAATGAAGTCTCAAAGCTATCATCGTGTTACTACATCGCAATAGTCCCCAAGCAAATGCCGTCAACACGAACTATATACCTATAATTCCCCTCCTGGAAGTTTCACCCCGACCTGATAAAAAACTTCAGGTCGGTGCTATCCTAATCTACTCAGTGCCGAGTGGAGTCTTAACCAAATTTGGGTCACTCTACATCCATGAAGCCTCTTTCCTCCAATGCTCCAACTTGCAAGTCACTAGACCCCCACTATCACCCAGAAAAGTACTCGGTTCTAAGTACCTTACTTAACCAAAATTTGGCTTTTGGCTCCTTAAACTTCTCTCTCTTGCCAACCACATGCTTTACCCGAAGCATCCACACGTTTTCCTAAAGCAAGCCTGAAACATCCTTAAGTGAACTAACACCGACCAGAACTTTCCAACGATCTGAATCAGGTCATCACTGACCACTATTCCAGCATCCAAATCACCTGTGAATTGAATCTTGGGCTCCTTCCATGCTCTAGAGCTCCTCTTCCAAGTCTCATCCAATTTCGACTAGTTTTGCCTTTGATTTTCCCAATTCGACAATCTCTTTTCTAACTACCTAAAAGAACTAGTAAAGTATAGTAAAGCACAACATACAAATCTAAAATTTCATACATATACATCTATACACACATGAAGTTCATCAAAACATGGTAATCGTACAAATTCTAGCCTAGATCTAACTTTTACACTAGTATGTAAATATGATCAAAAGGGGTTACAAAACCACTTTTAATCATTTTAATTTCTTCCATAAACATGTAAAAAAGTGTGATTAAAGTTACAAAATGTTTTACGATTAAAATCAAGTTAAAAATATCAATTTTAACTATATGGACAAGTATAGGTGATGTGCGATCTAGATTCACACACCAATTACCAAATTTCCAATCTAAGCTCTAGAAAAGAAATGGAAAGTAAGGAGAACAAATTCAAATCAGCCAAAAACGATAATCTCCAATTCCTATATGCTAATTACCCCTCTAATGATGATTTATGTTAAAATTAGTAAGGAAAAGGTAAGCATTTTGATCGAATTAGGATCGATGGAGGTTTGGAATTGTATTAGGAAGTGGAAAATGTGATTGAAGATGTTCCATCGGCCCCGATTGACTGAAAATGGCGAAATTAGTTTGGGCCAAATCAATTACCCAGTAATTTTGACAAGCAGCGGCCAAAGCTTAAAATAGTCATAATTTTAAAATGGTAGGTCCGTTTTACAATTATGACTACCCTGCATACAGGGAAACCATCATCTTGAAGTAATGTAAGTGGTTTCAGATCTTAAATCAGCTCCTATAAAAGTTATAGTCTGTATGATATTTTCAAGATCAAAATGGTCGCAATGAAATTCGATAAAAATCATAGATGTGGAAAATATCTCTAAGAGTCATTTTCTAAAATTTTAGAGTCATACGACCTCATATTAATTAAACCAAAATATTTTACGATCCTTCAATACTTAAAATACGGGTCGTTACACTCTGCCTTGTTCTCAACCCCAATTTCTTACACGCCAACAAACTCCAACTTCACATTCCTTAACTCCAACTGTGTCTCCCCTTACTCACTCTAGAGATGTTTCAATCCATCCAGCTCTTATCCCAGCTCCATCAAGCCAATAGACCACAAGGTCAGATGGGTACAAGAGTTGGTTGATTAAGGGTATAAATGGAAAAGGCTTTGCTATGCCCTCTCTAAGGTTGACCAAATCAATCAAATGAACATTTAGTCATTTGAATCTGAAAAGAAGACTTATGGCAGTTTGGTAGAGGGTTATAATTGGAGGAAATTAAAAAAGAGACAGAAGCGGCCTTCTAAGCAGAGATGAAAGCTAAGGATCTAATGGAGGGAATGAGAAGAGTTTATACCAATGGGAAATCGTACTAAAGGACTTGCTAACAACTGCACATGAAGAGAACGCTGCTTTAAAAATGCAGCTTGCCAAAATATACTTGGCCCTCATCGCTAAGGATTAAAGTATACAGGACAAGGTTAAAACTATCAATGGCCAGGCAGTTCAAATCCAAAACCTCTTAGCTGAAAAAGATAAACTAGAAAATAATCTCCTATTGCCAACGACTGAGAAACTGGATATCAAAGTCGAATATACCATCGACGCGCATGATCTAAAAGAGCTCAAAGAACAAAAGGCCTAAGAGAGGGAGAAACTGAATGTCACCCTTCAACTGTTCTTTGCTAACGTTATCTAATACAAGAGCATGAAGTGGATGGGAAATACATATGCGGTTATCCTCACCGAGCCGTGTAGAGGCGACTAGTGAATGTCTTATCGAAGATGAGTTGACGGCCAAGTACCTCGATGCTGATGATATAGAAAAACTTGAAGATGGAAAGACTATCTGTAACAACCCAGTTTTTAAGTAATAATTAATTAAAGTTAATAATAGTAATTTAATTAATAAATTGAAATTTGTATATTTAATTTAAAAACCGATTTTGAAATTACTTAATAAATGGTTTAAATTGTGAAAATATGTAGTTTAAAATTTAAATGAGTTATAAATGTGAAAAATAATATTTATAAAAGTGTTGTGGTTGAAATATAATATTGATTTTATAAAGAAATGAGTTTAAATAGGAATTTATAGTTATTGAAATTAAATAGAAATTTTGTTTTAAAAGTTAAAGAAAAATTTAAACATAAATTTACTTATTTTGATGTTTGTTTAGCCTAAGCCTAAATATTCAAACCCAACCCTTTTTCTAGAATTCTCCTCCTCTTCCTTAAAATATTTTTGTATAATTGCTCCTATTAATTATCTTCTCTTAAAAGCAAATAGAACAAACTCTCCCCACTTCCAAATTCAAGAACAAATTGTATAAATTAAATAGAATATGAAATTTGAATATGTGTTTCTTCATGTTGTTGTGCATCTATGTCTTGAAGCAAATCAAATTTGCTTGCTCTGTTGGAATTTGCATGCATGCGTTTATAAGGAGTGGGAAGAAGATGTTGTCGCTGTGTGTTAGCACCAAAATTGGTCACTAACCTCGTAGAAGAAGATTGTGAAGAGATATAAGTGACGAAATCAAATTAAACAGAGAAGACAGTGTTATCTAAATACAGAAAGTAAGAACACCAAATTTATAGTGGTTCAGCGTAATTGCCTACGTCCACTTTGAGGTTAAACTTTATTGATCTTCTTTATAGTTGATTACAAATACAATTCGTGAATCAAATGTTTGAATGAAGTTGTTAAGTAGAGAAGATGAGTCTTGAAAATGGCAGAGTCTCCCCGGTGTTTTCTCTCCCAAAAAAGGATCCATTTCACTGTGACCCTGCCCCTCTATTTATAGGCAAAAGTGGGCTGGACTACCCAAGTGGGCTTGATAGCCGAACGCTCTAGCCCAGGCGCTGCATGCCGAACCAGGTACGCCGAACGCTTCCATGTCGAACGGTCCTTCCCATGCCGAACGGTGCTTCTTATGTATGGGAAGTGTAGGATGGTTGCAGTGAAGCCGAGCGTATCTCTGTTCGAAGCTCTTGACCGATCAATGTATGTAGGTCGAATGATATCGTTACCTTGCGTAGTTGTGCATACTGAATGCCTTCTGAATGCCGAACGCTCTCGTTGCCGAGTTATCCTATCGCCGAGTTCTACTGACGCCGAGTACTCCGGATGCCGAGTACCATGGGATGCTGAACACTAGTTGATGCTGATCATAGGTTGTTGCCGAGTACCATGCCGAGTAGTCTCGATGCCGAGTGCTCTTGATGTCGAGTGCTCTCGTATGCCGAGCAGTCTTGGTGCCGAGCAATCTTGATGCCGAGCGTTGGTTGACGTTGAGTGCCAGTTGACGCCGAACACTGCTAAGTACTACGCCGAACACTCCTGGACGCCGGACACTATGGATGCCGAGTACTACGCCGAGTACTCATGGATGACAGTTGCTTCGCCGAACACTCCTGGATGGCAAGTGCTTCGCCGAACACTCCTAGATGCCGGACACTCTCTGATGCCGAGCACTTATTGCCGAGTACTAGTTGCCTGGTCAAATCCCTAGGAAACACTTGCCCCCCAAAGTGTATTGCGTGGCCGAACGTGATGCGCTTTGAATCTGGTACAGTCTACCTCGGAGGTACCTCTTCAAGAATGTTAGCGAAGGAGGTGCGAGACGAACAAGGTTGGGATGCCGAACGATACGTTCGAAGCCGAGCGTACCTCGTGTGCCGAACGCTCTGGTATTGACCGGTTCTACCGGGTATAGCCTCTTTGTCTTCTACCTCCCTCTATATAACCAGGCGCCCTTCCACCATTTTCTTTTACGTCTTCTTTATTATCACTCTTAGAGATTTGCAATCCTATCAGATATAAAGCCTATATAATCCATTCTCAACTTCGATCGTCGAATTAGGTATCCTTCCTCTAACAATTGCACTACTTCCATTTTAAGTTCATCTTATGGAAATAGAGTATTTCCTTTAGTTGTAAACGCGTGGCTAGTGGGAGTGGTTCGCTCGTTTGGAATCGCCGAACGGTGCACGGGAGTTGAGCCTAGCTCCTTTGCGCTGATCAAGATTGGAAGAAGAAAAAGGTAGATGGGGAGTCGAACGGCGTAACCTGCGTCGGGCGATCTGTCTCTGTCGTTCGGCGTAAATGGAGTGGGAGCAGGGTGGAGTTATGATCTAAGGCGGAGCTCTACTCTAGCCGAACGAACTTAAGCCGAACACTACCCTAATGCCGAATAGACGCATTCGCTGAATAACCTTTAGCCGAACGACATAATCGCCGAACAACTATCGTGCCGATCAGTACTTAGACATGCCGAACGAACGTATACACCGAACAGGACTTAGTCACGCCGAACGCACATATACACCGAACAGGACTTAGTCACGCCGAACGCACATATACACCGAACAGGACTTAGACATGTCGAACAGTAGTTATATGCCGAACAAACATATACATGCCGAACAATTTTAATGCCGAACAGAACCTTTGACTGGACAATGTCTTTAACCGAACGGGGCTTTTAGCCGGGCCAGGACTTTAGCCGAACACTTGACTATGACTTGACCGAACCAAGATGCATGCCGAACAACATTTAAATGCCGAACGATATAAATGTCAAATTAGACTTACGCCGGACACTTCATAAATCACATGTTTTCTGAATCTGGAACTGTAATCGCCTCAAGGCAAGCTTTTTGGGACGGTCAGCGATGACGGTCTTCGAAGGCGGCGATTCGAAGCTAATCATTATATCTTTAAAATCTCACTGCTTGTACATAATTGTTTTCACTAGTTCACACACCACGTGGGGGGGAAAACTCGTGTTGCTAATTCTAACGTTCAACGTTTTTTGAGTATAGCTCTCTCAAGCACTTAGTTATTTATTTGGGATGTCGAGAAAATCTAGCTCCGCCACCATATCCGACAGGCCTGGGCCGTCATCGAGGCAAGGAGCCGCAGATACTTCTAACCCGTCAACCTCTCCCGCACATAACTTGGCGCATGATGCTCTGGAGTCAACCATCTTACTAGACAATCCGATCGATTCTCAAGCCTCGAAGATCAACGAGGCTGCTTTGCGACGGATATGCTCCATTCACGGGATTCCCTTTGCTGACGTGTTAGTTCCTTCGAGACACGACCGCCCTCATCTGCCCCCAGTCGGGTACACTGCCTGCAACAAGTTCATGTGTTGGATGGGCAGCGTGCCTCCATTCAATTTATTTCTCCGGGATGTGCTGCAGTATATAGACATAGCTCCGTCGCAGCTGCACCCGAATGGCCATGCATTTCTATATGGGACTTATTTACTTTTCATGGCCGCCTTTTCCAGACCGTCGACCCACGATGATATCCGATACATTTATATATTCAAGAGACGGAAAGATAGCCCTTCTTTTATGTCTCTCTGCCGAATCGTTATTCGTATTTAATTGGAGTTATGCTTTTCCTAACTCTTCATTTCATCTTTTCAGGTATCAACCCGCGTCCGGAAGGCCGAGGATATTCTAAGGCTGTTGAAGCCATTAGAGCTCTTCCTGTTGAGGATCGAGACATCCGGACTATCATTTCAAATGAATCGCTGTCGGGGTTCGGCTTGCTAGCCCCTGGTCGTCGGATCAGCCTTCTAGAAGGTGATACAATTCCCAAACCTCCATTTGGTAAAGGGAAAAAACTTGCCGGACCGTCGTCGCGTCGCGCTCCCGACATGCACGAAGAAGGCGAGCGTAAAGAGGATGATGCCCCCGAAACTCAGGGCGAGAACGTGGGTCCCGCTTGGAATCCGGCAATCGAAGTTCAGGATATTGAGACATCATCCTCCCCTTCGAAGGGAAAGAAGAAGTTGAAATATACGGTTCGAAAGAAGAAAGTTGGTGGCACCTCAAAAGTTACGCCTATCCTTCCTGAGAAAGAGGCTTCTTCGCTGCACCTGGAAAGTTCTCTGAGGGGTCTGTCCAACTTGTCCATTCCCGATGATTTACTTAATTACGGATTCGATGATCCTGAAGCTCTCAAATTCTCTTCGCCCGCTAGAGGCAATGTAGGAGTTCAACTCCCGGCTCAAGGAGACTATACTCCGATTAGCAAAGATAAACGAACGGGTCCGTCGGGGGGAACACTAGGACACACACGCACATGCGCATTCCATAATATACTTCAAGTCTTTTTAATTCGTGAATTCTCCTTAACTCGTTGTTATCTCCATTCTTTGCAGGTGATATGGGCCGCTCACACGGACTTGATCGCCTTCAGGGGTCTTCTATATTCCATCACTCCGGACGGGATTCCGGTTCAGGCAGACGTAGGGACCGAGGTGATTATGAAGATAGGGACAATCGTCCTCACGAGTCGTCTCACCGCAAGAAAGCACACTCTCAATCTTCCCAGTCCCGCGATCTTCCTCCTCCAACTGAGCCGGATAAAGAGAAGTCTTTGCAGAAGGGTTATCAGTCTGATGCTGCTCGAGAACAACATTCCAGTTCATCGAGTATGAGGCAAGTTCGAGAGCAACGTAAAAGAACGGAATTCTCTAAGCCTCCTCCTCATATTCCTGCCGTGGACCCAACTGTTGCGGAAAAGATGGTCGACCTTAAGGCCAAGTTTCCGAAAATCTGTTTTGACGGCTTGAAATTCCTCCCAGCCATCCATCACATTCCTGGGCACGTGAAGCAAAGTGCCATTGCCTGCAACAATGACGTCTATGTTCAACATGACACATTCGTGCACTTGGTGGAGAAGATCTCGGAAGTATTTGTCGAGCGTCAACACGAGATTGATCGTCTGAATCTGGAGGCTGACAGCGATAAGAAAATCATCAAACTCCAAGACGAAGAGCTCGCTTCGTATAAGTCAAAGCTAGAAGCCGCTGAACAAGGTGCGAAAGATACTACTGAGGCAGTTACTCGCTTAGAGGTGGCTCACAAAAAGGAGCTTGACGAAGCAGTTCAGCGCAGCGGCGCCCTTGCCCTAGAAAAAGACTCTGTCCAAAAGAAAGGGACGCGCTCGCTACTCAAGTCAAAGAGCTGAAAGAACAACTCTCCAAGGAGAAAGAAGACAAAATAGCTGCTCAGGAAGAATCACAGCGATATTGTGATGAGATTGTTGCTACCCGACTCCTGAAGACAAAGCTCGACAACGAACTTGCCGGGGTCGAGAAAATGAAGGATGAGGCCCGTGAGGAGGGCAAAAGAATGGCTGTGGAGGAGCTTGATTCTCGCCTTGAGGCGGCCGCAGAGGCCGGCAGGGAAGAGGTCAAAAGTATGTTTGACCCGTTGATCGCCGAGTACGGAGCCCGCGTCCTTATGCACCGTGACTTAACATTCTTGGGCGACGGCTACCTCGAATCCCTGGCTGAGGCATGGGAAACTCTGATAAAGATCAGGAAAGTCGAGTTGGGCCCCGAAGAGGTCGACGAGGATGCATTGGTGAAGGAGTTCTTGAGGGGGAATGAGCCATCGGACTTATCCGCAGCATTGGCTCTTTATGGCAAAGGCTCTTCCCCTTCGAAAGAGAAGAACGACGAGGCCGGCCCGTCAGAGGCCGACGCTACTACTCCTCACATCGCCGCTCCTTATGCTGCTCAATCGGCCGGTCGGTCGACGCTTGATCCATTCGAGCAGCATGCCAGTTATGATCCCAAAGATCCCGGGCTCGGCGTTCATGTGCTGTCACCTATCCTGGAGGGTGAAACCCCGCGCGCCACCGATAGCCAACCGGATCCTGGTAGGAAATTCTTCTTTCTCTAGAAGTCGAAGAGATCCCGTCATTTTTCAGCAACGGTTATTCGTTCTAATGCCCATTTCTTATATTTTCGTGCAGGTTGTTCTGACGCCGAGCCAACTCCGAGGAGCGATGACGCCAAGGAGGAAGCAGGGAAAACAAGCGACGTTGCTCACGCAGGGGTAACTCCCGGTCCCGACGCCCAAGTGATCGGGGCGCTTGATGATGACAAACTTGATACTTCGTCTCCTGTCGAAGGAAGCGATGAAATTAAAATCACTGGCGCCTCTGAGCATACTTCAGAGATGAGCATGAAGGACCGTCTTGCCGACGAGGAGAAGAGAAAAGTCAAAGTCAAAGTCGAGTCTGAAATACTGGAACTCACTGACCCGCGGAACAGACCTTTGAAAATCATTCTCCCGGGCAGGTCCAAACCACTAGATGTTCCGTCTCCTACTCCCGACTCCGTTTCTCTAGCAAGCAAAAAGTCCGAGAAAAAACGCGAGGGAGAGGAGTCGTCGGAAACATCAAAGGAAGACAAAAAGAAGAAGTCGAAGAAATAATCGATACACTCGTTCAACGAGTTTTTTGCTTAAGTCTTGTAGTTGCTTTTATCTTTCACAACTTGCAGTTTGTATATAGAGGTCTGAATTTTGTAGGAGTGATCATGTATCCCCGTTTTGGACTTATCGAATAAAATTTTAGTTTCTTTATTGCTTGAATGATTCTCTTGTCTTTCTTTGGCTTGTTGACTAACTGTAGCCATAACTCAAGTTCTCATGAGTTGCATTATCTCCCGGTCCGTTCTTGAGTACTTGGACTCTCTCCGATTCTGCGCTCCGGGAACTCGGAGATTTGAGATCGATTATACTCTAGTCCACGCTCTGGGGACTTAGAGTGCTCCGCTCCGCACTCTGGGGATCCGGAGATTTGAAATCGTTTATACTCTAGCCCGCACTCTAGGGACTCAGAGTACTCCGCTCCGCACTCTGGGGATTCGGAGATTGGAAGTCGCTTATACTCTAGTCCGCGCTCTGGGGACTTAGAGTACTCCGCTCCGCACTCTGGGGATTCGGAGATTGGAAGTCGTTTATACTCTAGTCCGCGCTCTGGGGACTTAGAGTACTCCGCTCCGCACTCTGGGGATTCAGAGATTTGGAAGTCGCTTATACTCTAGTCCGCGCTCTGGGGACTTAGAGTACTCCGCTCCGCACTCTGGGGATTCGGAGATTGGAAGTCGTTTATACTCTAGGCCGCGCTCTGGGGACTTAGAGTACTCCGCTCCGCACTCTGGGGATTCGGAGATTTGGAAGTCGCTTATACTCTAGTCTGCGCTCTGGGGACTTAGAGTACTCCGCTCCGCACTCTGGGGATTCGGAGATTTGGAAGTCGCTTATACTCTATTCCGCGCTCTGGGGACTTAGAGTACTCCGCTCCGCACTCTGGGGATTCGGAGATTGGAAGTCGTTTATACTCTAGTCCGCGCTCTGGGGACTTAGAGTACTCCGCTCCGCACTCTGGGGATTCGGAGATTTGGAAGTCGCTTATACTCTAGTCCGCGCTCTGGGGACTTAGAGTACTCCGCTCCGCACTCTGGGGATTCGAAGATTGGAAGTCGTTTATACTCTAGTCCGCGCTCTGGGGACTTAGAGTACTCCGCTCCGCACTCTGGGGATTCGGAGATTTGGAAGTCGCTTATACACTAGTCCGCGCTCTGGGGACTTAGAGTACTCCGCTCCGCACTATGGGGATTCGGAGATTGGAAGTCGTTTATACTCTAGTCCGCGCTCTGGGGACTTAGAGTACTCCGCTCCGCACTCTGGGGATTCGGAGATTTGGAAGTCGCTTATACTCTAGTCCGCGCTCTGGGGACTTAGAGTACTCCGATCCGCGCTCTGGGGATTCGGAGATTCGGAATCGTTTATACTCTAGTCCGCACTCTGGGGACTTAGAGTACTCCAATCCGCGCTCTGGGGATTCGGAGATTCGGAATCGTTCGTACGAGTCTGTATGTCGTGCAGGATAATGTAATTTATCATCCAATTAAGAGATATAGAAACTTCATAGAAAATGTGGCTTCAAGCCTTTATTAATGAAAATCAACTAAATTGCTTGATTACAAATTTAAAAGGAAACTAAGTCATTATTGAATGGAAACATGCAGGAAACAACAGTGCCTACAACAAGAAAGGAAAACATGCTAAATGTAATAGTGCCGCAAATGTTCACTGTTCCATGCTCGGGGGAGTGTCGCGCCATCAACGGTCGCTAGCTTAAATGTTCCTTCTCCAAGCTTCCGTTCAATGGCGTATGGACCTTCCCAGCTGGGATTCATGCGTGATGGTATCGGGAAGACTCGTTTCAGAACGAGATCTCCCACATCAAAGATTCTTGGGCGGACTCTGTCGTCGTAGTAACGCTTGACTCGATGTCTGTGCGCCGCCGCCCTTAATTCAGCTTCTTCCCGCTTTTCGTCGATGCAGTCCAGTGATTCCAGCAAGAGGTTTTGGTTCATCTTGGGATCATAGTATGTCACTCGGTGCGATGGAACTTCAAGCTCCACGGGTATAACGGCTTCAGAGCCGTATGCCAAGGCGAACGGAGTGTGGCCGGTCGCGGACTTGTGGGTAGTTCTATATGCCCATAATGCTGTCGGGAGCTCATCTACCCACTTGCCTCCAACCTTCTCCAGACGCTTCTTCAATATGGACTTGATTATTTTGTTAACGGCCTCGACTTGTCCGTTAGCTTTTGGGTGCGCAACGGCGGCGAACTTTTTCTCGATGTCGTACTTCAAACAGAACTCTTTGAACTCTCTACTTTCAAATTGCGTTCCGTTGTCCGTAACGATGGTGCGTGGAAGGCCAAAGCGGCATATAATGTTTCGTACAACGAAGTTAATGACCTTCTTAGAGGTGATAGTGGCCAAAGGTTCTGCCTCAGCCCATTTCGTGAAATAGTCGACTGCAACTATTGCATATTTCGCACCACCTTTGGATAAAGGCAAAGAGCCGATTATGTCGATTCCCCAGATCGCAAATGGCCATGGACTGATCATTTGTGTGAGTTCCGTTGATGGAGCCCTCGGGATTTTTGCATATCTTTGACATTCGTCGCATTTTCTTGCGTAGTCCGCGGCATCCCGGTTTACGATGGGCCAGTAATATCCATAGCGGAGGATCTTCTTTGCTAGCGTTTGCCCCCCAGTATGGTCGCCGCATTCCCCTTCGTGAACTTCCCTCAAGACTCGCTTTGTTTCATCATGAGCGATGCACCGTAATAATGGGACTGAGAATCCTTTTCGATACATGGATCCACCCTGCATTACGTACCGCGCAGCCTTTCGAAGGACCTGTCGTCTTTCGCTTCTTTTTTCTGGTAAAGCCCCGGTTGTCAGGTACAGTTTGAATGGGGTTATCCATGACTCCTTCTCGATTTCTGTTCCCAACACGCGATCGACTTTCATCTCGTCTATGCTCGGGGCATGCAAGACTTCAACGGGATACAATCCCATTTGTTGAGCATCGTCGGTACTTGCGAACTTAGCCAACAAGTCGGCTTCTTTGTTATGTTCTCGCGGGATATGTGAAATGTCATAACGCTCAAGATTTGATAGTAGTTCTTGGACCTGAACGAGGTACGGAGCAAGCTTTCGTCCCTTTGCTTGGTAGTCTCCTCGTACTTGGTAAACCACCAACTGCGAGTCACAAAAGATTTCGACTGATTCGATCCCGAGTTCTTTGATGAGCTTCAAGCCAGCGATCAGTGCTTCATATTCAGCTTCGTTGTTCGTAGCCGGGAAATCGAGCTTCAGGGCATAACAGATTGATCGGTTTTCCGGAGTTATAAGAACCACGCCTGCGCCGGAACAACGGTCGTTTGATGCACCGTCAGTGTACAATTTCCATCGAACGGGGGGAATGATGTCGTGATCGTCCGGTTTGATGGGTATGGTAAATTCAGCGATGAAGTCTGCTAACGCTTGCCCTCGGATGGCTCTCCGTGGTAAGTACGCGATATCGAACTGGCTCAACTCGATGTTCCATTTTAGCAATCTTCCAGAAGTTTCCGGTCGTTGGAGTACCTGCCTCAGGGGTTGATCGGTATAAACACCGATTGAATGTGCTTGAAAGTACGGGCGCAGCTTGCGTGATGCAATCACCAAGCAGTAAGCCAATTTTTCGATTTTAGGGTAATTCTTCTCTGCCCCCGTTAAACGCTTGCTAACATAATACACTGGCGTCTGGACTCGATCCTCCTCACGAACCAAAGCTGCGCTTATCGCATGAGGGGATATAGCCAAGTAAACGTACAACATCTCATGGTCAACTGGTTTTGATAGCATTGGTGGGCTTTCCAGATGCCTTACCAGATTCCGGAACGCTTCCTCACAGCTAGACGTCCATTCAAAATTTCTCTTTCCTTTCTTTATTATGTCAAAGAACGGGATGCACTTGTCAGTTGCCTTGGATATAAATCGACTCAGCGCAGCTACTTTTCCGTTCAAGCTCTGTACCTGCTTTATAGTCCTGGGCACTTGTACATCTCGAATAGCTTGGATCTTTTCTGGGTTGGCTTCGATTCCCCTAGCGTTGACGATGAATCCCAAAAACTTCCTTGATGCAACGCCAAAAGAACACTTCAACGGGTTGATCTTCATTCCATAAAACCTGAGTATGTTAAACATTTCGGCTAAGTCTTGAATGTGGTCGTTTGACCGTCGTGACTTCACGAGCATGTCGTCCACATAGACTTCCATGTTTTTACCCAGCTGGTCCTTGAACATTCGATTCACCAACCGTTGATAAGTCGCTCCAGCATTCTTCAATCCAAAGGGCATCACTACATAGCAATACAGTCCGACATTTGTAATGAAGCTGGTGTGTTCTTGATCCGGAATATGCATTGGGATTTGGTTGTATCCTGAGTACGCGTCCATGAATGACAACAGCTCGTGTCCAGCGGTGGAGTCGACCAACTGATCGATCCTCGGCAACGGGAAACTGTCCTTTGGGCATGCTTTGTTCAAGTCGGAATAATCTACGCAAGTCCTCCATTTTCCATTCGCCTTCTTTACTAGCACGGGGTTGGATACCCATTCAGGGTAGAGGGCGTCGCGGACGAACCCATTCGCCTTGAGTTTGTCCACCTCCTCTCCAAGAGCGGCGGATCTCTCCGGATCCATTCCTCTCCTTTTTTGCTTGACTGGGACGTATTTCGGGTCTATGTTCAACATATGACTCGTGATGGCGGGAGAAATCCCACACATATCAGAATGCGTCCAGGCGAAAACATCAAGATTCGCCCGGAGGAAGTCGCCAAGGTCTTCAGTCATTGCGGGGCCAAGCTGTGATCCGATCTTCAGTATTCGCGAGGGGTCGTCACGGCTAACTGAGATGTCAATTGTTAATTCAGCCGGTGCCGCCTTCTCTTCCCTGGGTTTCTCATCGTCGTCTCTCGGATCTATATCTCCGTAGATCCGAGAACTATGCCCGAGCCAGGGCTCGGGCGCTACTTGTCAATTATCCGCATTGAGGATGCGGATGGGGTTGTCCGCAACCTTTCCCTTCTCCCTCCGGTGGGCCTCTCGGAGCTCGGCCACATAACAGGAACGACCAGCTGCTTGGTCACCGTGAACAATGCGTACTCCTTTGTCAGTCGGAAACTTCAAAGTTAAGCACCACGGGGCTAATGCCGCCCTAAATTCAGCCAGGGCCGGCCGACCCAAGAAAACATTATACGGAGAGTCCACATCCAAAACTACAAAGGGTAGAATTCGTACCCTCCGACGCTCGCCTTGTCCCAGTTCAACTGGTAACTCGACATATCCTACTGCATCAGTCGCAGCGCCGTTAAAGCCGTGGATACGAGCTTTGGATGGTTTCAAGTCTTTTGTCTCTAGCTTCATCTGATCGTAGGCCTTCTTGAAGATGATGTTGACTGAACTTCCACAATCAATCAAAATTCTTTTTACATATGCTGGTCCGATCGTTGCAGATATGACCATGGGATCGATGGTCGGAGCCTCTACCTGATCAGCGTCTCTGTTCCTGAACACAATATCGTCTGTCATCACGCGCTGCTGCTTAGCAGGGGCCCCGTCCTCTACGTTCGAACAGCACTCAAAATCTGCATGCTTCAAGGAGCTTGCATATCGTTTCATCTCTTGCCAGTTCTTATCTGTGGGATGAGGTCCGCCGATAATTGTATTTATGACCAGTCTTCCAACAGTCCGGGCAGGCTCCTCAGGATGACGTGGAGCTGGTGCACGACCTAGGTTGGACATCCCCTGTCCTCCTTCCTATGGATCCTTTACAAATTCTTGCAACTTCTTTTGTCTGATCAATTTCTCGATAGCGTCATGCAGGTGTCTGCACTCTTCCGTGTTGTGTCCATAAGTTTCATGGAAGCGGAAATATTTCCCAGTCCGCTTCTGTTCCTCGGTTGATTCTTTCGGGCGCGGCTTTCGGTATTGAAAAGTATTGCAGGTGGATAGGTAGATGTTCTCAAGTGGGGCATTTAGCGGAGTGTACTCGCTGTAGCTGGGAATTCTCGACTTCCACTTTCCCGCTTCTTTCCTCTTTCCTTGACTTCTTCCTCCGGACTCTTTGGGCTGCACAGGCTTACTCTGGACATTGACTTGGACCTTTCCCGAATTGTCTCCAGATTGCTTCACAGCAATGTTGCTCTTGATTGACTCTTGGGCAGGTCCCGGTGCCTTATCTCGTCGTACCCACCTAGCTTCCTCTCTTCTTATGAACTGGTGTGCCTTGGAGTAGAAACGCTCTAGCGTAGCCGGAGGTTTTCCTGCCAGCCAATCTCCAGACTCAGAATCCGGATCTACACCTCTCATTACAGCCATTAGAATTGCATGGTCATTGGGATTACTGACTTCAGTTGCCGCAACGTGGAATCTTTGTAAGTACTCCTTCAGCGACTCTCCGGGATTTTGGATTACACTTGACAGAGACATCACGTCCTTCGGGCGTGTAGTGTGTATCCTGAACCGCTCAATAAACTTCTTTGCCAACTCCTCGAAATTTGATACGGATCGCGGAGGAAATCGGGTGAACCACATAGTAGCGATCCCAGATAGAGTAATCGGAAAGCACCTACACTTGGTGGCATCATTTGCTCTGGCTGAATCCATCATCCATTCATACCTCATTACATGTTGTCTGGGGTCAGTCTTTCCTTCGTATGCAGGAATGGTTGGCATGCTAAACTTCTTGGGGTACGCCGCTTGCAGCACAACATCCGTGAACGGAGTATGACTTCTTGACACTCCCCAGTCGTCATTTGATAAGCCCTGATTTTCTTTCATCAGTTGCCTGATCATGGCTGTCAGATCGGGTGTTTGTATGGAAGCCGGGAGGTTGGAGTCAGTTCTACGCGCCTGTCCATGCTGATGCCTCCTTTCCTGGCGATCTGCCAATCGTGCGTCTTGAGGTTCAACATTGTTAGCATTTTGATGATCTGGAGCTTCATCCTCCATCTGTACTCCGGTTCTGAAGCTTCCAGTTCTGGCTTGGTCGCGGTCTCCAGCTGTTCGAACAGCAGCATCCGCCCTTGCAGCTTCAGTCTTACGGCGTCTACGCCTGGGTGGTTCATCAGAAGAAGTAGAGCTGTCAGATGAGGAATAAGCAGCTGGATTGCCCCCAGCATTCTGTTGCTGCTGTTGAGTGAGTTGTGCCATCAGGTTGGCATTAGCTTGCATCTGTTCTCCTAGTTGTCTCCTGCTTTCCCTAAGTTCTCTCATCAAGTCATTGAACTCTACTCTGGTGACAACTGGAGTCTGTTCTTGAGCGGCAATCCCTGCACTCGGGATTGCTGGTTGATTGCTAGGTCCTGCTTGTTGCACGCTAGCAGTCTCTCGGGCATCCGCATTAAGAGAAGCTGACCCGGTACGTGGTCTTGCCATTGTAGAGTTATTGGTATGAACTCTGAGTAGAATCAACGGATGTCCTATCAGTAAGTCGGATCTTCTTTGGGGGATTTGTTCAATCCAGTAGCTTCAAAGCAGATCCTTGAGGTCTGAGAATTCGATTCTCAGTGAAAGCACCAAAGTCTTAGCACCAAAATTGGTCACTAACCTCGTAGAAGAAGATTGTGAAGAGATATAAGTGATGAAATCAAATTAAACAGAGAAGACAGTGCTAATCTAAATACAGAAAGTAAGAACACCAAATTTATAGTGGTTCAGCGTAATTGCCTACGTCCACTTTGAGGTTAAACTTTATTGATCTTCTTTATAGTTGATTACAAATACAATTCGTGAATCAAATGTGAAGTTGTTAAGTAGAGAAGATGAGTCTTGAAAATGGCAAAGTCTCCCCGGTGTTTTCTCTCCCAAAAAAGGATCCATTTCACTGTGACCCTGCCCCTCTATTTATAGGCAAAAGTGGGCTGGACTACCCAAGTGGGCTTGATAGCCAAACGCTTTAGCCCAGGCGCTGCATGCCGAACAAGGTACGCCGAATGCTTCCATGCCGAACGGTCCTTCCCATGCCGAACGGTGCTTTTGATGTATGGGAAGTGTAGGATGGTTGCAGTGAAGCCGAGCGTATCTCTGTTCGAAGCTCTTGACCGATCAATGTATGTAGGTCGAATGATATCGTTACCTTGCGTAGTTGTGCATACTGAATGCCTTCTGAATGCCGAA
The DNA here is from genome assembly GCA_030737815.1 of Allium fistulosum. NCBI lineage: Eukaryota > Viridiplantae > Streptophyta > Magnoliopsida > Asparagales > Amaryllidaceae > Allium > Allium fistulosum. Next base: position 162,953,969 of record CM060905.1, read on the forward strand.
CGCTCTCGTTGCCGAGTTATCCTATCGCCGAGTTCTACTGACGCCGAGTACTCCGGATGCCGAGTACCATGGGATGCCGAACACTAGTTGACGCTGAGCATAGGTTGTTGCAGAGTACCATGCCGAGTAGTCTCGATGCCGAGTGCTCTTGATGTCGAGTGCTCTCGTATGCCGAGCAGTCTCGTATGCCGAGCAGTCTTGGTGCCGAGCAATCTTGATGCCGAGCGTTGGTTGACGTTGAGTGCCAGTTGACGCCGAACACTGCTGAGTACTACGCCGAACACTCCTGGACGCCGGACACTATGGATGCCAAGTACTACGCCGAGTACTCATGGATGACAGTTGCTTCGCCGAACACTCCTGGATGGCAAGTGCTTCGCCGAACACTCCTAGATGCCGGACACTCTCTGATGCCGAGCACTTATTGCCGAGTACTAGTTGCCTGGTCAAATCCCCAGGAAACACTGTGCATAGGTGAGAGTTACCACTCACAATTCTATGTCTAAATCTATGATTTTACACACACGGATATATATCTATATATACAAGCGTTGAAATGTAGATTGAATATATATTATTGCGTGCTTCAAAATTGCGATGAGATCGATCGAACAATACATAACCTGGAGCGTATTTGCTTTAGGCAAATTTCGACCGATGGATCAGTCATAGAAGGCCGGTGCCCTGGTGGAACTTACTACACACAGTGTCTTGTACCTACGTGTGTGTGTGTATAACTATATGTGTCTGTGGGTGTGCAATGGTATGTAGATGCATCTTCGTATATACATCAATGTTTGTGCTACTATGTTTATATGATTGCCATTATGTTGTGTGTATGTGGTTGTGAATGGTTCTATGCATATGTAGGTGTGAGTGTTGTGTGTGCGTGTTTATTACTATGTTTAGGTTAGTGTAGCGTTGAGTAAGTGATTTGTGTATATGTGTGCACTAGTGTGTATGCATGTGTGTTGTAGTGTGTGTGTACAACAGTGTGTGTGTAAGCAGCAACATGAGTGTGTTTGTGTGTACGCTTGTGTGTGCATATCCTTCGGCAACAAGTCTTGTTGTTGAGAACATCTTGAGTATTTAGCCTAATATTGCTATACATTTTTCCTGTTTTAGACAAGTTAGCTTGATCATTTGTTATTGCAAAACTGTTGTTACATTTATCTTGCTGTGTTCCATTACCTTTTCGCTTCTTGAATGCGTGTGTGCAACCCTATATATGTGTAAGTTTGAGTAATCTATAATTAATATATATTTACATTTAAAATAAACTAAATCGATTATACCTAAACTTAATATATAATTATTACATATTATATATATATATGAATATAAATAGAAATTTAACAAATTAATAAAGTGAATTTAATTATATTATTTAAATGGTCTATATTTGTCAATCTACAAAAGTGTGAAATTTTAATATATATGTAAATATATAATTCAAGTTTTGAAAATTTGTTTATTCGATTATGAATAAATTAAATTAAGTTTGATGTTCTATAATTATTTAAAATAGTATTTAATCATAGTAAATTAGGAAATAATTGCTATATGTAATATTTAGCTTTACAAACTATTTTATGAAATTAAAATGATTAAAATTTGTTATCTTATCTTATGAGTGAATATTTAATTATAATTTAACTATATTAAAGACTGAGAAATTAGTTATTTATCGTATAAAATATAATATATTGAGTTTAGTAATTATTTAATTAATTTTGGAATATGCATTTATTATTCATCTTTTAGTATTTATTTTGTTATATAAAATTATATGTTTTGGATGTTTCATTGTTAAATATTCATTCATTTATTTATATTTATTTGAATAATCTATTTTTATATTAGTTTCTGATTTCTGATTTCTTATATTCCTTATATTGATTCCGATAATATGAGTGATTCACCGTTGATATTGATTTAGTTTATGATTTTAATATAATACAATGATGACACCCTTTGGTACAATTTCATGATATTTTTATTCTATGTAACGGGAAATCAAAATAAATGGAGTTATAATACCGTCTTGTATGGGACTTTTGGTAATATTTCATCGGTTATTCTTTGGACTTGTTATACATAATAATGAGTGATTGAGTGGAGTTTATAAGTAGTGAATAAAAGTTTTTGAGTATCATGTAGTGATATGGGACATTGTTGTGATATTTATTCGGTTATTCATTGTTAGTAGATAACAATCACATGGCGGTAATAGAGTAGATAGTGTGAGGTGGTACACGTAGCAATATATGGCTATGCGTGTATATTTAGTGAGTACGGCTCCATGCCCAACAATGACCATGACTTCATATCTACATGTATTGGTTCTATATGATATAATTACGATGTACTCCTATTACGTTTGTTGGAGAGGACCAGATGGCTAGAATCCACCCTAGCGACCTAATCGTAGGGTTGCACCCCAGATACGTGACACTATATTATATAGCTTTGTGCTACTCCTATGCACACGTTTGCCTCTGTGTCACCTAGGCCAGTAGTCTGTTACCTATAGGGGCTTGTGTAGTGTCATCACTTAAGAGTCCTCGCATTGATGGGCACAAAGATGGATACGTTCACGATGACTATGAGGTAACTAAAGATTATAAAGACTTAGTGCTATTAGTCTCCCTTCTAGTACTAACGGAGTAGTAGATTCGCATATACTTGATACACCTCACTATTGTATAGATATGGGTTTGATGACCCACATATTGTTATATAGATGGCTCTACTTGGCACTGCGGGACTGTCGTACAACCATTAACATCATGATACTTTCAGATAGTTTATATATGAGGAGATGAGATCATACCTGTGATACATATCCAAAGTATAGTGGATTCTCATTTATATTGATAGGTAGTTTATCATATCCTATTGTGTGTGTATGTATTGATGATGGTGTTTTATCAAGATTGAGAGATATAATGGGGTAATGCTTCATGCTAACCTGATTATACTTAGTGATATCTTATATATTGATATTTCTAAATTTAGATGATGATTTATGGATATCCCATTTGTGTTGATTCTACGATTTTTGATTTGATGTGTTTCTATATGGGTGATGACACCTTTTGATATCAGTATTGACTATTTCTTATGAATTTGAGTTATTTGTGAGGCATGTTGTCTTAATATTTAGTTATAGTCATATACAGATATTCCATGTAGACATTTTTATATCTATATGCGTATATTGACATGTCATCTTATTATTTGATTATCTCCGATAGTGTCATTATATTGTTATTCTTTGTTTACACTGTGTTATCCATATTATAGATTCTTGATTAGACATAGTCTGATTAGTGTGTTATTTATATAATACTTGGGTCAGTCTGAAACATTTCAAGAACAGTGACGACATGACTAGCTTGTATTTTACTAGGCTTTGAGGAGTTCTATATTAGGATTGTCTATATGATATTTGTATGACCATCATTCATTGTATATATTTGTCATAGAATTGTATATTGATTATTCATTACATTACATTGAGTTAGATGACATTTGAGATATTTTATCTAAAATGTACTCTATATTATATATATTATACTACTTGTTATTGTTGTGATTCCGACTCTATGTTCTTTGTTATTTACTGTATATTATGTATTTTTCTATCCCAGTGGCACACGCGTTTATTTCTTTGTACCGATACTGTATACGTACAGATAAGTTAATTATTTGATGTTTTAATACATAATAGTGTTAGTCTAAGGGAATATTCACATGTGTACCACATATTGCCTCATTCTTTGTATTATCTGACAATGTTACTCTATAATACTCTTGGATAATATTAGTATTGAGGTGGGGTGCTTACATTGGTATTAGAGTAGATTTAGAAGTGCTTACAATGGTATCGGAGTAGATTTAGAACAATACATCATATATAAGAGACACGAGTCGTGACCTTAGACGAGACTTAGAGTCCCCAACCCTGGAGAGTACTGGGTAATTTTTTGTAATAAAAGATAGTATATTATATATATAGGATGATTACTCGGGGTAGTAATCATGGGACATAATTATGAATTTACAAATGTATATATTTAAATATATGATCAATTTCTTTTCCTTTAAGTGTGAAGTGTAAAATTGTTGGAGTAGCAAGGATGAAAGGAGCTAGTCCAACCAGTAGTATTTGTATTGTATGATTTTGGATGGTTTAGTAACATTGTGGTGTTTGGTTTACTATTGAACTTAAGTTTTGATTTGATTTTGATTAGAGTGCGCAGCGAAAAATCTATTTATTAGTTTCCACTGAGTACATTTATTTTGGTTTCCTATGTTTGTTCGGCTATTTGAAATTGTTGATATTGAATTTAATTTTGAAATTTTTATGTATTTATTAAACTTGTGAAATGAACTTAATTATTTTATTTATATCTATTATAAATGTATATGAATGGTGTTTGTCTAGCATATAAAATGCTTCTTGAAACGGTTTATCTAGTAGTTACTTGTATATATAAATGGATGTGATTAAAGGTAATTTGGAAAATATTTTAAAGTTATTAAATGGTTGATAAAAGTAAAAAAATTCATATATTGTAATACCCCAAAATTTTGTGAAAAATCATTTTTGTAAAATGATTTAATTTTGAAATATTTAGATTTAAATATGGTGAAATTTCTGGAATAAATAGTGTGCAAGTATATGTGTGCACGTGCACACTGAAATGGCACAAGAAAGAACTCCAGATTTCTTGGATTTAAAACAAGAATTAAAGAGCAATACAAACATGATTTTGCAACATGGTTATTTGATTTCTGAGATTTTATGGGTCATCTTAGAAAATAAGAAAAGTAAGTTTTACTTTAGATCAGTAAACAAATTTATTTAAAACCCAGAAAAGAAAATAATATATATATATTTGTAAACTTGTATACATATAGGTGCATATGTTTCTGAATTTAAAAGAGAAATTAAAATAAGCCTAAGATAAGATATGTATACAAATATACATTTTTAAATACTGAAAAGTACATATATATATATTAGCAAGTGAAACCATAACATTAAAATGACATGAAATGTGATACAAGTCAATATGCTTGTGTAGGCAAAAATAGCAAAGGGGATTTTCAGAAATAATTAAAATAAATAGAATAGTCACACTTTTGACATGACTAAGTGAGTGGCCATTTTCTGAAAAAGTAAAAGAAAGAAAATGCAGCCTTTAAATTGGTTAATATGGCCGGGGTAATATGAATGAAAAATGCATGATGCTAAGCCAGGACAGAAATGGAATTCTGTTTCAATAAAACCCTAGAGGAAAAATGCTTATAAATAGGCAGTTTAGCTAGTAGAATTATTTTACCCCGAGCTGCATAAAAATAAGAAAAGAAGAAGAAAATATTGAAAGGAAGGAGAAAACACTCAAACAAGAATTTTCTGGATTAATAAGAAGAAACATTTAGGTGAGTAATCTCACTGAGTTCATGGCATTAAGACCTGAGTTGAGGCAGCCACTTTTTATATTGCCATTTATGTATTTCTGGTTTTGATGTATATGATTTCATCAATGCTTTTTGGATGTTTTATTTTAAATCTGATATGATTTAATATGGATGATTTTGATGATCTTTGATTGGTTGAGACATTTGTCTTTGGATGAGTATCATACTGTTTTATTTATACTCATAAATGTTAAAGTTTAGGATCTTAAAAATTATACAGAGAATACTCTCAACTGTTATAGATCTATGGCATGGAAACCTTATAAAATGATTGGAGCTGCATTATACTTGGTATAAGTGCTGAGGCTTGAAAAGAAAAATGTTAAGGGTGCAATAGAAATTTTCTAAGTGCTGAGCCCTTAATCAAAAAAAAAAACCACAAGCTAAAATTATGATTGAACCAGATCTTGAATCTGAATCAATCATAAAGGCTTGCAGATCAGTATAACATGCCATGCCTCTTTTACAGTTGAAAATGTTCTTATATTTACTAAGATCAAGACATATTGACCCCATTTAGGAAATGACTGTCTGATTATTTCTGAGGGGAAAATTATGCTAGAAGAAATTATGGATGTTTCCATGTTTGCAGTGACATGTTCACTTAGCATATTTGATGTTAGGATTTAAGACAATACACTAGTAAATAAACTAGGGAAGGGAAGGCCAAGATGACTGCTGGAATGCTTGTCATATTTGAAGTATGCAAGTTGGCACATGGTTTGTTTAAGCCCTGAGATCTTTGTGCAATGATGTGAATTAGTTCATTGCAATGTGTCCTAGTGATTCCTTAATAGCAGATGAGGCAGGGATTTAAATTGAATATTACAACCTGTAAATGAAGAAATAGGAATATGGATATTTCTTAGGTTGAATGGTATGGAACCAAGATGATTCCAGTGAATGAAATTGTTGCCAGTAGATAATTATGTTTGTATGATTATGTATGCAAGTGAAGGAATGATAGATGAATATATCATACCTGAATCAACTTAATTATACTATGTTAGAGTAATTGATAGCAGAAACTTGCTTAAATAACAAGTCAGTACCCTTACATTCTCTATTGCTTAATATCATGAATGAATTGATGTTACTCATACCAGATCATAGATCTGACCCTTGTTTGCTCATGGCATCTGGGGTGTCTCATTTTAAAATGAGGCAGCCACTTATGTTCTTTCAGGTAACCCAGGCACTAAGTAAAAATGAAGTTATGGCTTTTATGGAGGAGTGAATGAACATGCTAGCTAATCTCAATAAGAGTTTAAATTGATTATATCTGCATGTATTCAGGAAAAATATTATGTTTCTAAGACTTCCAGTCATGTAATGAATTCTATTATGGTTAGATGAACTAGTTGTATCATGTTAAATATATTGTTATGCACTAAGGTTTAAAATCTCAAAGGAAAAATCTGACTGGGAAACAATGAAATGATTTTAATTATTGATATGAATGTTTGGAAGAGAAATATGCACATGTAGTTGAGCTACTGTTTTGTATAATTTATATTATGTATTAGTTAACCTTGAGACATAACAGATCACTGAGTTTTAGAACTAAAATCTGGATTTAGCAAGAAGAAAACTTAAAGGATTTTATTTTATTTTTACTGAAATGCTTTGTAAATAAGTTTGAATTCATTTCTGAGTTGTATTGAGAAAAGTAAAATGTTTTTCTAAAAGCTTCAGACAGAATGTAAAGAAAGGTATCTCCATTGCCTTGAACTAATGTGGTAGATACAGGATCCATGAGTTAACCAGCTCCAAATGAATGAAGTATTGGTTGATCATGATAGATTGTATTCTGAGAATAAAAGTGCATTTCAAAGCTTAGTACCTTTAGTAATTGTTTCACCCAGTTTTCTGGAAAATAAGCAGAGATATTGACATGTACATGTATATCTATGTACATGTTGATATTTGAGCAAAAATATAATTATAATTCCTAGAACAGCTATAGGAATGGGATTCAAAAATAGTAAAGTAAGAAGAATTGTTTTGTATGTTAGGTTATAGGCAAACATTAAAAATATATGTACAAAGATAGGTAGATATCAGATTACAAACCATACAGAAAAAAAAAAGAAGAAAAACAAAAATTGTGTTTGAACCGACCTGCATAGTACTCGAACCAGTGACCTCTTGTGTATAAGTTAGGCGCGTTTCCATTACGCCTAGATGTTGCTTGTGTTCACTTAGGATCCACTTTCTTTTATACTGAATTTGATACTATCCAGACTTTAACACAATCATCTATATTGAAAGCTTGTTTACCACTGATTATTACTTGATCATTTCTAAATTATAATGACAGTCTAAAATACATGTTTCCAGTGGATTTTAGGTCCAAAAATCAGGGTGCAATAATTAATCTGAAGTGCTAAAAATCTAAATCAAACAGGATGTTCTTGTACAAAAAAAAAAGATAAAGTATATACTCTGAATTTAAACAAGAAGAACACATACATCTTCATATGTATGTGTATGTTATTAGATATACACTGATATATTTATATTGGTAAGTTATTTTGATCCTGGATATATTTTGTTTATTAGAAAAAGAAAATGACCCTGGGAAATATATTTGTAAAGAATGATATATCTGTATATCATCTCTTAGCAAAAAAAAAAAATCCTTATGAAATTAGGGTGGAAATTAGGAGGGTCATTTCAGTTGGTATCAGAGCACTTGGTTGCATTGATTGTTAAGTATTATAGAAATGTATAATGTCTGTTTGTTTTGGATGAAATAATTTAGATAAGAAATTAGAAATTATAGAAGCACTCATAATATACTAATACCATTTACCCAGAATTTAGTTAGCAGAACATGGTAGGAAGAGGATCTCATCACAATGCAGGAACCAGTGCACCTCAAATGCTTGATATGCAAGAATTTGTGAGGGTTTTAAGAGATGGAATTGGGCATAGGCCTGAGAACCCACATGAAGAGCTTTCAAAACTACTGAAGACTTATTCCAATTTGGGAGGCAAGAGTTTTGAAGGAACAGAGAGTGTGATGGAAATTCAAGCATGGTTGAGAACACTTGATAGGATTTTCAATGACATGCAGTTGGATGACCAAAGAAAGAGGCAAGTAGCTTCTAGACAACTGAAAGGGGTAGCTTTAAGCTGGTGGGAGGTGATCATAGCTGGAAGAAATGAAAATGAAATCACTTGGAATCAGTTCAAGGAGATGTTGGAGGCAAGATTTGTACCAGCATCAGCCAAGACCATTTTGCTTGAAGAATTTATCAAACTTAGGCAGGGAACTTTGAATGTCACTGAATACACTCAAAAGTTTGAGGGGCTATCTAATTATGGAGCAATGCTAGTGGCAGATGAAGCATCCAAGAATGATAGGTATATAAAAGGGCTGAACCCAGGACTTAGCAGAGCTATGCTACCATATGCAGATAGAACATTTGATCAAGTAATTGATCTGGCTTTGAAACTGGAACAACATGACAAAGAAAGAGAGAAATATAGGAATTTTAAGAGCAATAACAAGAAGGATAAGGGAAGATATCACCCTTATGATAAAAAGAAGGAGGAGGCAGACAACAGGAAGAGTAAAGATACTAAAGCCAATGATGCTAAGAAGAAATTGGTTTGCCATCATTGTGGAAAAGAAGGACACATCAAACCAAGGTGCCCAGAGTTAAAAGGAGGAGCCTTCAAATGCTACCTATGTGGGAAAGAGGGGCATATGAAGAGGAACTGTCCTGAGAATAAACAGCAAGGGAAATTGGCAACTTTGGAAGGAAAAGGCAAATCTGCAGTGAAAATTGATGCTGAAAATCATGGCCAAGTGGAAGGTACATTACTCATTTGTGCCATACCCATACCAGTAGTATATGATACTGGAGCAACACACTCTTTGATTTCCTATGAATTAGTTAAAGTGTTAAAATTAAACTGCAAATTGGTTGAAACCCCATTGCTTGTACAAAGTCCCCTAGGGAGTTCTAGTGTTTTGAACATGAATTGTGTGGATGTGGAGTTAAACATAGGAGGAAATATTTTTATTTCCAATTTATATGTTTTAAATTACCCAAATATAGGAGTTATATTGGGGGTAGATTGGTTAAGGCAATTTAAAGCCATAATTAATTTAGACTCATCCACCATATCATTGCAAGATTCTAGAGGCCAGAGAATCACAGTTCTATGTGAAATAGCTAAGGAAGGGAAATTGTATCATTTAGTTGACTTAGAAAAAGATCTGAGTGAACTAACCATTGAAAAAATTCCCATAGTTAATGAATACTTGGATGTGTTTGGGGAAGTTAAGGGTGTTCCACACCACAGACCAGTTGAGTTCCAAATTAATCTCATTCCAGGAGCAAGTCCAATAATCAAGAAACCTTATAGAATGGGGCCAAGTGAACTGAAAGAATTGAAAAATCAGTTGGAAGAATTAGAAGGCAAGGGATTTATAAGGCCAAGCAATTCTTGCTGGGGTTCTCCAGTAGTGTTTGTAAGAAAACATGATGGTACCTTGAGAATGTGCATAGATCACAGAGAACTAAATAAAGTAACCATCAAGAATAAATACCCATTGCCTAGAATAGATGATCTCTTTGACCAACTCAGTGAAGCTAAAATATTTTCTAGGCTAGACTTAGCATCAGGATTCCATCAAATGAAGGTTGAAGACTCAAGTGTTAAGTATACTGCATTTAACACAAGATATGGCTTATATGAATTTTTGGTCATGCCATTTGGTTTGACAAATGCTCCTTCATATTTTGTTGATTTGATGAATAGAATATTTAGAGATTATCTAGACAAGTTTGTACTGATTTTTATTGATGACATTTTGATTTATTCTAAGACAGTGGAAGAGCATAAAAATCATTTGCATTTAGTTTTGTCAAGACTAAGGGAAAATGATTTAAAGGCAAAATTTTCAAAATGTGCATTTTGGAAAGAAGAAGTGCATTTCCTTGGGCATGTCATCTCTGCCAAAGGAATATCAGTAAACCCTAACAAAGTAGTGGCAATCCAAGCATGGAAAAGGCCTAGCACCATCAGTGAGATTAGATCATTTATGGGGATGGCAGGATATTATAGGAGATTCATAAAAGATTTCTCAAAAATATCATCACCACTTACCAATTTAACTAGAAAGAACCAAGCCTTTGTATGGACAGAAAAATGTGAGCAAGCTTTTATCAAAATAAAAGAAGCCCTGATTGATGCACCAGTATTGAGAGTGCCAGAAGGAAATGAAAATTTGGTTGTGTACACTGATGCAAGTGGCTCTGGGTTAGGGGCTGTGTTGATGCAGCAAGACCAGGTGGTAGCCTATGCATCTAGGCAATTAAAGCCACATGAAACCAGGTATGCAACCCATGATCTTGAACTAGCAGCAGTTGTGTATGCTTTGAAACTTTGGAGACATTATTTGTTAGGTGCCAAATTCATTTTGTACACTGATCATAAGGCACTGAAATATTTATTCTCACAAAAAGATTTGAACATGAGGCAACATAGATGGGTAGAGTTCCTAGCTGCCTATGACCTAGATATACTGTATACACCAGGCAAGGCAAATAAAGTTGCAGATGCCTTGAGTAGACAACATGCCAAGGTAGCCATGTTGATGATGGAAGAGTTTAGGGATTTGTCTATACTTACTGATTTGGAAATTGAGGAAAACAGTGAGGAACAAATGATGCCTATTGAAGAAGGTAAAGGTAAAGGAAAATTAAGTATGATATCTCTGCAATCAGATTTACTTCTTAAGATTGGACAAATGCAGGAACAAGACTTAAACATGATGGAAAAGAAAATGCTCATATCAAAAGGGGAGGAAGTAATAAATTATCAAATTGATAAAAATGGTTATTTAAGGAATAAAAATAGGATATGTGTTCCAGAAAATATAGAATTGAAAGAGGAAATATTAAATGAGTACCATAGGAGTAAGTACTCCATACACCCAGGTAGCACCAAGATGTATCAAAATTTGAAAAGAAATCTTTGGTGGAAGGGGATGAAGTCAGATGTGGCCAGATATGTTGCAAGGTGCATGACTTGCCAACAAGTCAAGGCAGAGACACAAAGGCCATCAGGACTATTGCAACCCCTTAGTATACCACAGTGGAAGTGGGAGGATATATCTATGGATTTCATAGATGGTCTTCCTAGATCTAAGAAGGGAAACACAAGTATATGGGTAATAGTGGATAGGCTAACTAAGGTAGCACATTTTATCCCAGTTAAAACAGAAAGAAATGCTCCAAAATTGGCTCAAATATTCATGAAAGAGGTAGTAAGGTTGCATGGCATACCCAAAACCATTGTGAGTGATAGGGATACCATCTTCACCTCAAGATTTTGGAAAAGTTTTCAAGAGGCTATGGGGAGTGAATTGTGCTTAAGCACTGCCTACCATCCACAATCAGATGGTCAAACTGAGGTGGTGAACAAAGTCTTAGAGGATTTGTTGAGAGCATGTACACTGGACTTTGGAGGCAACTGGGAAGACCACCTCCATCTAGCTGAATTCACCTACAATAACAGTTACCAAAGCACCATAGGGATGGCACCATTTGAAGCCTTATATGGCAAGCCATGTTTATCACCTATATGCTGGGTAGAGGCTGGAGAAAGGGCTATTCTTGGACCTGAATATGTTAAAGAAACCACAGAGAAAATTGGGTTAATAAGAAAAAGAATAGCAGCAGCTCAAGATAGGCAAAAGAAATTTGCAGATAGGAAGAGAAAGCAAGTGGAATATGAAGTGGGAGACTTTGTTTTCATCAAGATTTCACCTATGAAGAAAGTCATGAGATTTGGCAAGCAAGGTAAGCTTACACCAAGGTATGTTGGACCCTATAAAATTCTGGAAAGAATTGGTTCATTGGCTTACAAATTAGAACTACCAGAGGAGATGAAAGCAATGCATAATGTTTTTCATGTGTCCCAACTTAGAAAATGGGTACATGATAAGGAAGACATTTTGGAAAAGCCTACCAAAATTCAAATAAATCCTGACTTGGTTTATGAAAAAGAACCAGTGGGGATTATAGCCAAGGAAGAAAAGAAATTAAGGAGCAAAACCTTGAAACTAGTTAAGATCCAGTGGAGTAGTGATCCTAATGACTGCACATGGGAGTTAGAGGATAAGATTAGAATGGATTATCCTAAGCTTTTTGCAAATTAAAAGGTAATTTTTTTTTTCTGGAAAAATTATTTGTTATGCATGGTTGATATGGTTGAATTTGTTTGCTTATGCATATATTTGATAAGTTTTCAGAAAAGAAAAATGATGCTTACTAAATGTTAGAAAAATTGTGAGGACAAAATTCCTAAAAGGAGGGGTGAATGTAATACCCCAAAATTTTGTGAAAAATCATTTTTGTAAAATGATTTAATTTTGAAATATTTAGATTTAAATATGGTGAAATTTCTGGAATAAATAGTGTGCAAGTATATGTGTGCACGTGCACACTGAAATGGCACAAGAAAGAACTCCAGATTTCTTGGATTTAAAACAAGAATTAAAGAGCAATACAAACATGATTTTGCAACATGGTTATTTGATTTCTGAGATTTTATGGGTCATCTTAGAAAATAAGAAAAGTAAGTTTTACTTTAGATCAGTAAACAAATTTATTTAAAACCCAGAAAAGAAAATAATATATATATATTTGTAAACTTGTATACATATAGGTGCATATGTTTCTGAATTTAAAAGAGAAATTAAAATAAGCCTAAGATAAGATATGTATACAAATATACATTTTTAAATACTGAAAAGTACATATATATATATTAGCAAGTGAAACCATAACATTAAAATGACATGAAATGTGATACAAGTCAATATGCTTGTGTAGGCAAAAATAGCAAAGGGGATTTTCAGAAATAATTAAAATAAATAGAATAGTCACACTTTTGACATGACTAAGTGAGTGGCCATTTTCTGAAAAAGTAAAAGAAAGAAAATGCAGCCTTTAAATTGGTTAATATGGCCGGGGTAATATGAATGAAAAATGCATGATGCTAAGCCAGGACAGAAATGGAATTCTGTTTCAATAAAACCCTAGAGGAAAAATGCTTATAAATAGGCAGTTTAGCCAGTAGAATTATTTTACCCCGAGCTGCATAAAAATAAGAAAAGAAGAAGAAAATATTGAAAGGAAGGAGAAAACACTCAAACAAGAATTTTCTGGATTAATAAGAAGAAACATTTAGGTGAGTAATCTCACTGAGTTCATGGCATTAAGACCTGAGTTGAGGCAGCCACTTTTTATATTGCCATTTATGTATTTCTGGTTTTGATGTATATGATTTCATCAATGCTTTTTGGATGTTTTATTTTAAATCTGATATGATTTAATATGGATGATTTTAATGATCTTTGATTGGTTGAGACATTTGTCTTTGGATGAGTATCATACTGTTTTATTTATACTCATAAATGTTAAAGTTTAGGATCTTAAAAATTATACAGAGAATACTCTCAACTGTTATAGATCTATGGCATGGAAACCTTATAAAAATGATTGGAGCTGCATTATACTTGGTATAAGTGCTGAGGCTTGAAAAGAAAAATGTTAAGGGTGCAATAGAAATTTTCTAAGTGCTGAGCCCTTAATCAAAAAAAAAAACCACAAGCTAAAATTATGATTGAACCAGATCTTGAATCTGAATCAATCATAAAGGCTTGCAGATCAGTATAACATGCCATGCCTCTTTTACAGTTGAAAATGTTCTTATATTTACTAAGATCAAGACATATTGACCCCATTTAGGAAATGACTGTCTGATTATTTCTGAGGGGAAAATTATGCTAGAAGAAATTATGGATGTTTCCATGTTTGCAGTGACATGTTCACTTAGCATATTTGATGTTAGGATTTAAGACAATACACTAGTAAATAAACTAGGGAAGGGAAGGCCAAGATGACTGCTGGAATGCTTGTCATATTTGAAGTATGCAAGTTGGCACATGGTTTGTTTAAGCCCTGAGATCTTTGTGCAATGATGTGAATTAGTTCATTGCAATGTGTCCCAGTGATTCCTTAATAGCAGATGAGGCAGGGATTTAAATTGAATATTACAACCTGTAAATGAAGAAATAGGAATATGGATATTTCTTAGGTTGAATGGTATGGAACCAAGATGATTCCAGTGAATGAAATTGTTGCCAGTAGATAATTATGTTTGTATGATTATGTATGCAAGTGAAGGAATGATAGATGAATATATCATACCTGAATCAACTTAATTATACTATGTTAGAGTAATTGATAGCAGAAACTTGCTTAAATAACAAGTCAGTACCCTTACATTCTCTATTGCTTAATATCATGAATGAATTGATGTTACTCATACCAGATCATAGATCTGACCCTTGTTTGCTCATGGCATCTGGGGTGTCTCATTTTAAAATGAGGCAGCCACTTATGTTCTTTCAGGTAACCCAGGCACTAAGTAAAAATGAAGTTATGGCTTTTATGGAGGAGTGAATGAACATGCTAGCTAATCTCAATAAGAGTTTAAATTGATTATATCTGCATGTATTCAGGAAAAATATTATGTTTCTAAGACTTCCAGTCATGTAATGAATTCTATTATGGTTAGATGAACTAGTTGTATCATGTTAAATATATTGTTATGCACTAAGGTTTAAAATCTCAAAGGAAAAATCTGACTGGGAAACAATGAAATGATTTTAATTATTGATATGAATGTTTGGAAGAGAAATATGCACATGTAGTTGAGCTACTGTTTTGTATAATTTATATTATGTATTAGTTAACCTTGAGACATAACAGATCACTGAGTTTTAGAACTAAAATCTGGATTTAGCAAGAAGAAAACTTAAAGGATTTTATTTTCTTTTTACTGAAATGCTTTGTAAATAAGTTTGAATTCATTTCTGAGTTGTATTGAGAAAAGTAAAATGTTTTTCTAAAAGCTTCAGACAGAATGTAAAGAAAGGTATCTCCATTGCCTTGAACTAATGTGGTAGATACAGGATCCATGAGTTAACCAGCTCCAAATGAATGAAGTATTGGTTGATCATGATAGATTGTATTCTGAGAATAAAAGTGCATTTCAAAGCTTAGTACCTTTAGTAATTGTTTCACCCAGTTTTCTGGAAAATAAGCAGAGATATTGACATGTACATGTATATCTGTGTACATGTTGATATTTGAGCAAAAATATAATTATAATTCCTAGAACAGCTATAGGAATGGGATTCAAAAATAGTAAAGTAAGAAGAATTGTTTTGTATGTTAGGTTATAGGCAAACATTAAAAATATATGTACAAAGATAGGTAGATATCATATTACAAACCATACAGAAAAACAAAAAGAAGAAAAACAAAAATTGTGTTTGAACCGACCTGCATAGTACTCGAACCAGTGACCTCTTGTGTATAAGTTAGGCGCGTTTCCATTACGCCTAGATGTTGCTTGTGTTCACTTAGGATCCACTTTCTTTTATACTGAATTTGATACTATCCAGACTTTAACACAATCATCTATATTGAAAGCTTGTTTACCACTGATTATTACTTGATCATTTCTAAATTATAATGACAGTCTAAAATACATGTTTCCAGTGGATTTTAGGTCCAAAAATCAGGGTGCAATAATTAATCTGAAGTGCTAAAAATCTAAATCAAACAGGATGTTCTTGTACAAAAAAAAAAGATAAAGTATATACTCTGAATTTAAACAAGAAGAACACATACATCTTCATATGTATGTGTATGTTATTAGATATACACTGATATATTTATATTGGTAAGTTATTTTGATCCTGGATATATTTTGTTTATTAGAAAAAGAAAATGACCCTGGGAAATATATTTGTAAAGAATGATATATCTGTATATCATCTCTTAGCAAAAAAAAAAAAATCCTTATGAAATTAGGGTGGAAATTAGGAGGGTCATTTCATATATGCAGATATCGTTTATTCTTATTATATGATTTTGGAAGTCAAGTATATAAAAGTAAATTTTTAAGAAAGTATATTTTATAAGTATGGTAATGAGCCAAGGTTTAAAGTGGATTAGTAAAAGACTTATTGAATAAGTATAATAAATGATTTGTAAAAGTGATACTTATAGACATTTTTGTAATGGAATTGTGATAACTTGTCCATAGAGTGATTTAAAAATTCTAGTCGATATGCCTGACCAACGTTATCGATAGGGATTCCTAAACACTAGAATGAGACATTTGGACACACTGTTTTGAAAAGATATGAATAATTTAAGAAAATTAAAGTATTTTGTAAAAGTTAAATATTTTAAATAATATTTCAATTAAAGTTAGGTTGGAATAAAATGATTTTTGGGAGCAAATATTTGAAATGATTTTTGAAAATAAGTGTTATAATTATTATTTTAGCAAAATGTATTATATAGAAATAGTTTCAAAATATTAAATTTTGAGAATATGTTTAAACTTTCCTCCAATTATATATTTGAAGAGTGTTAATTATTTGTACAAATTTTTGAAAAGAGTTTGCAAAGTAGCATTTGAAATTAATTTTGCTTATAATAAGATGTATAAAACTAAATAATATGTTGAAAGTTATTTCTATTGAATAGTGAATTAAGATTTTAGTAGAAAATTTGTTGATAAAATTTTGGACTTTTGTTAAAATAGTTTGTTAGCACCATTATTAATCTCAAAGGTATGTGGCATGAGACATGAATATGACGCCGCCTTTCAAGATGGAAGTAAAGTCGTGATTTATCAATATTGTTCGCTACCGCATATGATCAATAATGCATGTTACTGATACCGCTTCTCCTTGATGCCACCTCTCATCTCATTGACATTGCAACTTACCAATGATGCCTTTTACTTGTGAAAATAAGATGAACATCATAACTCATCAGTGTCGCACCCTATCAACGTTGCTCATACTACCTGCAACTATAGCCGTAAAGTAATGATGTTGTGCCTCTTTGATGCGGCTTCTATTCCAATACCGTTGCTCTTTAATGTTGTCTTTCAAATGATACCGAGTGTTATCAATAATACATGGAACCAACGTCCACTCCCTCACAGGAAATAATGATGTCGATTATAATCAATAAAGTAAGCTATCAATGAATGTCGATTCCACCGATGTTGAATCTCATTGATGTTGCATTTTACCAGTGTAACATTCCAAAGTGATGCCGCTTTCTATCAACGTCATTCATGGCTACTGGTATTTATTATTGAGGCCATCCATTGCCTATATCGCCACTAAAGAATGTAAATACTTACCAACGCCTTCATTTATCAATGCCATTCATTAGCAATGTCGTCGATGACCAGTGTCATGCCTTGTTGATGGCGCATTTCATCGGTAATTGGAGGACACTGCACATGCTGACGTCGAAAGCCATCAGTATCCACAAAAGTTATCAAGGCTAATGTTATACCAGTCCATGCCGCTATAGATCACTATCGCACTGTGCCAAGCATCACTTCAATTCGATACTGGTATCAACCAATGGAGAGCGTCGATCATCATGATAGAAGCCATCAATTGAGAGAGACATTGATGCCACATGCCTTCACTTATGAGATGATGCCAAATCCTTGTCCTACACCCAAGGATGTCAAAGGATGTAGTCAAGCGAAGTTAACATCGTGCGGCATTAAAGCTGCCAAAACCAAGCTCGTCAAAGCCATGTGCCATGCTGCATTTTCCCCCTATTAATATGGACCTAGGGGCACAATGGTGGGGGCATATCATTCTTACCCCATTTCTTACAATTAAGCTTTGTAACCCTAAATTGATTTTGGGGATTCATAGCCAATTGTAGTACTTGAACTATTGGACTTTGTACCTTCGATGTTATATTGAATAAAAACAAGATATTTTGAATTATGACTTACTTTCGAGTTCCAAAGCATATATGATTTATTAATCAAGGATTGCTTCGAACTCCAAAAGTACTCATCTTCTTAATTTCTAACTTTGCATACAATTGGCTATACGAATTTATCTCATGAGCATATTATCCTACACGACTTCGCATATGACTTCACAATGGATTTGAGTTTGCTCATTCACTCCACTTAAGCCTTAACTCAACTAAGTGTCGCCTTGTGCCAACCCTCCTTGAGATTAAATTTAGGCTCTCAAGTTTCCATCATTTGCCAAGGTTAACTCCCTTGCACTTTTGGGATTGAGGAATAAATTCGTTAATATTTTGATGCTAGAAAGAGGGCTCGAACCTCCATCCCAACTGAAACCCTAAGTGGAACAACCCTAGCTTACATATTTAGGTATTAAAGGACTTACCCCAACCAAGCTATCCCATTCCAAGCTAACCCACCTTTGATTCTTAACATCAATTAGTCGCATTAACTTAGTTTTGCTTAGTCATGCCAATTAATCGCCTTAAAATCTTTGAGCAAGGATCCTTTGAGCCTTAAATGACTAGGACAACTTACCAAATCAATAATGATCCTTGGCTTCATTAAGAACAAGTGCTAAGGCTTGTAGCATTACATGTCATGGAAGAGAAGAAAATACAAGTGGTTCCATACAATCCACAAAAATGGAGTTTAAATCCCTTTCATATGGACCCAACATCGATCTTTGCCTTAGGTAGGCAATACAAAACAGATACCACCTTCCTGAAAATAAGGAAGGATTCAACTCAAAGCCAAGGGGACCATTTTCGAAAGAGAAATAACAAAGGACTTTGATCGGTTCACTACAAGGTGAGAAAATGCCCTTAATTACACTCAAGAACGAAATGAAACTCGAAATCCTTTAAAAAGAAAACTTACTATGGAAGATAAAGAGCCCATCAAGCATAAGAGAGCTAAAAAGACTTCGAAAGGATCAACTTCAAAAAGATCATGGCTTTTTAAAAATTCCCCCTTACCACCTCTTACGAGAATATCTACTTACTGACTAAAGACAAGCTTAATTATTGTCCTTCACAAAAAAAAGACCAAAGAATGAAAGGAATCTCGAAGTGTTTTATTGTCATTACCATTGCTTTAATGGCCATGACACCAATCATTGCTGAAGCTTGGAGGCAATAATCAATAATCTCTTAGGGGAATTAACAAATTTTTGCAAAGATATTAAAAAAGTCAATATTAAAGAAAGAGTTTCTTAAAAAAATAATTGTATCTACATAGTTGAGGTATGAAACTCTCCTAAAATAACGGAAAGCCTAAACCACTGCCTAAGATGGTAGTAAGGGGCTAAAGCCTTTGTCCCTGCCAAGATTGCCTGGTCAAAGCACCTCCTAGAGGGAGGTTAGTGTAAACCTTTGGTTCCTTCCGAAAATGTCTAACCAAAGCATCTCCAAGCCTTCAATCTGGGCCCATGCGGCCTGGTTGAAGCACCTCCTAGAGGGAGGACAGGTAATCCTTTGCCCTATCCAAAGTGCCAAACCAACCTTAAGTGATATCATCAAAGGCCTCACTGAAGTGCCTCCTAGATGGAGGACGTGTAAGCCTTTAGCATGTCCAAAGCATTGGACAAGCCTTTAGTACCATCTCTATGGTCTTACTAAAGTGCCTCCTAGAGGGAGTTCAGGTAAGTCTATGGTTTAGCTAGAAGAAATCTACCCGAACACACCAAACAGCAAACCTAAATCATCATGTAAGATGGTGAAAAGGGGTTCAACCCAAGTTGAGATCCTCACCTACAATGGTGGCAAAAAGCAATCGAGTCAGCCATACTCAATCCAACAGAATGGATCAAAAAAGTCTTCTAGAGGAAGATTGATCAAATTTAATTCAATCCTAAAGAAGGATCAAAACAATCTTCTAGAGGAAGATCTATCACAATACGAGTCAATAAAAGTCAAGAAATGCCAGATAGGTGTTCTGATCTTCTATTACTATTGTCAGATAAGTTTTCTGGTCTTCTATTACTATTGTCGAATAGGTGTTCTGGACTTCTATTACTACTGCTGGAGAGGTGTCTGGTCTTGTATTACTACTGTGGGACATGTGTCTAGTCTTTTATTTCTATTGCTGGACAGGTGCTTTGATCTTCCATTACTATTGCCATATGGGTTTTTTGGTTTTCCATTATCAATACCAGATGGGTTTTCTAGTCTTTCTTATTAACTACCAAATAGATTTTCTGGTCTTCTCTTCGCACAATAACTAGAATGATTCTATGGACTTCTATTCAAATTATTATCGGAAGGATTTTCTGACGACGAAGATTCGCTAAATTTGCTCTCAATTCAGATTTGAATTCATTTAATGGGAATCTCCATTACTAAACAAGCTACTGGATATTTATAAATGGAAAGGCAAAAAAATTATATAGCAAGGTTCTTAATTTTCTTAATGAGCAAAATATCCATCAAAAGCCAAAATAGAGAAAAGCAGGATATTAGTCGTCAAGCAATTTCAAATAAGAATTAGTATACGATTCAAGGCAACATACCTTACATCAAAGGTAACATTTGTTTAATTATAATTTTGTTTACAATCTAATACATTATGTACAAAGTTGCAAGTGCAGAAATCAGATAAAAGAAAAATCAGTTCAAATGCAAACTTTTGTCAAAGCTCGAGGCTCTGTGTTATCTTGTCCAAATCCTTGGAAAATAAAGGATCCGTAATGTAGTGAAGAGCCACATCCAAAAGCTCTTTGAATTTATTTTCCTTCTTTCGAATAGTATTTGCATCATCAACTAAATTAATTTGAGTTTGCAAAGTGTGCTGGAGAGTCATATTGGCTTCTCGTAAAGTTTGAACCATGCTCTTTAACTCTTCGATCTCTTGTTTAAGAATAGATTTCTCACGCTTAAGCTTTTGGACTTCGCTTTCATAGTCATTCAGATGTTGAGATACTTTTTCATTCCACTTATTACTGAAAATTAGCACATTAAAATTTAACTTGTCTGCTCCATTCGGAGATTCCATTATGACTTAGACCCAAAAGTGGATTCAATACAGAAGGAAATTATTAACTAACAAAGGATTGAGATCTCGCTGTCATTCTGGGAGTAGGAGTAGGAAGACTGGAATCGCCTTCATTAACGATGAGCTCCAAGGATTAGCAAGATACTTGAATCTTCATTAACTCCACTTTGAGGTCATTTATTCGTTGATGTAATTTTCATTTCAACGTCAATCTCGATTGAAGGCTTGGATTATAAGACTGTGTCTACCCTTTCTTTCAACTATGGAATTCATTTATCCTCTTCTTAATCTCCTCTACTAAGCTGGAGATTCATTCCTTTAGACCTGTAAAGGTCAGTTTCAGTTGGAATATTTCCCATGCCATTCTTGTGCCTTTGGATTATTTAGGAATCGTAAAGCTGAAGCATCTTGCAAGGACCGTCTCTTTTCAATATCAGCCGGTAGTCTATCCTTAATTTCAATCACTCCTAAGAAAACATCTAAAGATCAGATGGGTGCACTAATTTTGTTTCCTATTAAGAATAAATGAAATAGGAATTAGTACATGGAAAACAAGCTCTTACATTCATAGCAACAAAAGTTTACAAACAACAAGGAAACTCGGATTACATCATAGTCTAATTCTTGCTAACTCCTAAAGTTTTGAAACAGTAGTTTTAGCCTTTTCAAACGACCCAATTGATAGGTAAAAGTGGAGTTGAAAGAAGTTTTAATTCCTTTAGGATTATTAACTAGAGTGAATCGATGACAGTCCCACCTCCCGGCCAGAGGGCTAGTATGGCCACACAGCAAGTTGGCATGATAAGTCCACATTTTGGTAAGAAATTTATCTTTTTAATTTGCCAAAAAGTCAAAACGAAGTTAAGGAAATAATGTGTAAACTTCCTGTAAATCCCTAAGAAAGCAATGTTTTGCCAATTGAGAAGTTTTGAGAATTAGAGACTTCTCCTTATAATCCCTCTTTAGCTTGACAAATTTATTCAAAAATTCCATGGAAAAAGGACTATTTGGAGATTCCCTAATCTGTATATTGCACGAAAAGTAAACTAAGAGCAAGGAAATAAAATGGTAAAAACTACGAACCGCATAAGTTGTACTTTATAATTATATAATCATTTGGGTTCATATAATATCGATTCCTTATAAAACTCGAAAATAAATCTCTTCCTATTGTATTTGAAATTTTCAAGGGGAAGATTACGAGAAGAAATAGGGATAAGAGTAATTTTTGGAAGATTCCAATATGTCCTAGGGTGAGGATCAGACCCATCTTATTTCAAATACCCGTGATGGAAATGCTTAAGTAAACCCCTCAGTTGTCACCTAAATAGGAGAAGTCGACGAAAATACATTTAAAGTAAACTTTGTAGAGAAATTCTACTAAGGCGTTCCTATCATCAGTCAACATCCAAAAAAGGGTCATTAGCTCTGCATCTCCACCAATTGTCTCTCCCGATGAAGGCATGCCTTCTTCACTCGTCGAGAAACTTGCCATTCTTTGTAAAAACTTAATTTTGATGCGCTGGCTACAAGATTCTTGTATTTCTGAAATAACTTATTGTACTCTTTTAGTTGTATATCCAACTCTCTGTTCAATCGATCTATTTCCATTTTTTATTTTCAAGCATAGCATTATAATGATATTTCGGTTTTCTCCTTAACTAAAATAATCAACATATTAACTAAGAGCTATTTGGAAATTTAAGGCATTTAAGTACAATGATCCATACATGAGAGAGTGGAATGAAAGACGAAGGAGTCTGTTCCTTCCCTTTAGGTTTATCGATCTGAGGAGCGTTCTCTTTCTGAGGGGAATTTTTGTGGGAGAATCAGGAATTTCAGCAGCATCCAAACGAGGAACTGCCAAATCCAGGTTAGCATTCCCCGACCCATCTTTCTCATTTGGCAGCCTAGTGGGACCCTTTCCATCGCCACCATCATTGTCATCATTATCATCATTGTTGTAACCATCATTGTCACAACCATCATCATCCTTGCCTTCATCATCATCCTCTTTCTCGTCATTAGAATATGTTTCTTCTTCAACTGGAGGGTCATCAAAGGATAGTGGCTTCTTGGAAATAATCTCTTACTCCTCCTTGTAAGGTTTCTCTCTAGGTGCCTGGGTTTTATCTAGCATAGCTTCAAATTTCTTCTTAAATTTCTCATTCCAAGCTGAAGGAAAGGAACGGAATTCAAAATGTGGGCATTTGTGGATATCGTCGACATATGCTATAAAAAGTGCTTTTTCATAGGAACTCTCAATAATAGTATCAAGAGTCTTGCTAAGGAAATTAGACACCTTCTGCTTCGCATCGTTGATTAAGCCAGTTGATTTTTCAAAAGATTTCTTTTCTTTAGCAACTTTTTCTTGAGAAATTCGTTCTCCTCCACAAGTTTGGCCTCCTTCATGTCGGCCTCCTCAAGCCCTATCTCTAGAGCCTTCACTTTATCATCTGAAATCTGTCTGGCACTTCTTTGTTTGTTAAGTGAAATCTCCACTTCCATGAGCAAGGTAATTAGTTTTTCTTTTTCTGTTATAGCTTCGTCTCTCGTTGATAAGATGTTAATTATATGATCGTTGAGCAAAGAAACTTTCTTCTTAAGTTTAGACACTTCATTAGAAGCACCTACAACATCCTTTTGTAGAAAAACACATGCTTAGCCATCTGAAATGAATAACATGTATGAACCAAAATATTACATAAAAGGTTAACAGCCTGAAATAGTTAGAACAAGGAACATACAAACCGACAAGAATTGCTTAAGGCTAGCAAAATAATGATCTTGAGAATAAGATAAGGGTTGTGGTGGCATAAGAGTAGCATAGGAAGGAGACTGGATGACCAACTGGAAAAGGTCATCGAAACCACTAACAGGGGTTGGAGATTGGGACTTGAAAGGGAGAGGATCTCCTGAAGAAATATATAGTCCAAGCTCCTCGCAAAGATGATTTAGAGCCCTAGAAGAACCTGCAAAAGTAATACAAAGAAGTGGATCCTAGGACTGCTCCGCTTCATTCAGTTGTTGGGCTTTTTCCCCAGGAGTGTTAAGTTTTAAGACCCTAGGACTTTAGCCGATATCAATGAATGGTTCTTCATCCACAATAATAGGGGTATGCGTTCCCTTGACTTTGGGCTTCTTGCTAGAAGTTGTAGCAGTAGCAGAATCGTGGCTTATTTTCCTTTATATGGATTTTAATGAGTTAGCGATGACATCCTTGAAAGGTTGAGACTCAGGAGCTTGGTTCAAGGCATAAGTACCATCTTTACTCTTATACTCTTGAGGAGCTTCGCTTGATGTCTCCTTCTTTTTAGAAGCGGTGGCTAGAGTAAATGAGCTTGAATCAGAAAGAAAAGCTCATAAGAAGACGCCACAAGAGCTTTCATATAAAATGCAATAATATTTTACCAAGTGACTCGGGCTAAACTGGAGAATTAGAAGTGAAGGATTTTGATTTTCCCATGACGATTGGTCGCTTTCCTCATGCACTATATTTGACTATTGAAGGCTCTCCCAAAATTTTGATCCAGAATAATGGAATACCGGAGGAGTTTTGCTGGAGTTAACAATGTAAGCCCGTTCCTCATAGTATCTGACGCTCGGGTCAACGACTGCACAATCTCCCGATCAGAAGAACTTAGCTTTTTGGGAACAAAATCTAAAAGAAAAACATGTATTAATAACAAATAACTAACAGATAGGGGTAGTAGGAGATATGAAGCGTACTGAGAGTATAGAATGTTCCTTTGATGTTAGAAAAGCACTTAACAAAAAGAATTGTGTCTCCCATCCTCTCGTTTTGTTAACATTATCGAAAATCATACTTTTTGGGTGGAGATAAATCCTGTATAGTTGACTTCCTAGCAAGTCAGATATGTGTAGGAATTTGGTGAGAACTGAATTGGTGCAATATCCAGATGTTCGAGGTATCTCAGAAAAAGTCCGGGACAAGTAAGGAAGCATGCGTGCCAAATATGTAATGGAGTAAAGGCGAAATACCCTTCCGACGGATTGAAAATATTGTCTGTAGCACCAGTAGGAATGGCTGTAATTCCCGTAATCCCAAATTGTTCCAGAATACAATCCACCTTTACTTGGGTTATGATGTATGATGGATTTGAAAGATTATCTCCCTTCTTACTAGCAGAGAGTGAGGTCTTAGTGCCTACACTAGTTTTCTTAACAGAGTCTTGCTTGGCTTTGAGCTTTCCATCTATCTGTTAAGTGATATTATTCCAAAATTTAAGAAATGATAATGTTCATATTATATAGAAGAATCACCATATGCCAAAGTTAAAAATTATTATCTAAAAGACTTAT
The DNA here is from genome assembly GCA_030737815.1 of Allium fistulosum. Classification (NCBI taxonomy): domain Eukaryota; kingdom Viridiplantae; phylum Streptophyta; class Magnoliopsida; order Asparagales; family Amaryllidaceae; genus Allium; species Allium fistulosum. The sequence goes on from CM060905.1 coordinate 162,979,679, forward strand.
CTACTATCTAAATAAGGGTACCAAGACGCTTAAAGTATGTGATAGTCACAAGTTAATAACCCTTAAATGACACATGTCAAGTTTATTAAAAGGATTAAACTCTAACTTTAATAAAGGAACCCACAGAAAAACAATATAAAGATTAAATAAGAATGGATCTACGATGTTAATAAGTCCATGTCGATAGATATATCAATGTCAAATATTCTATAGCTTATATTATAAAGCACTAGAAAACACTGCAACTATAACCGATGTTGAAGTAATGAGGTTGTTGATATTAGTGAATAACGACGACATGATTTGATAATGTGTTAATTTGTTAAATAACTTGTAGTATGTTGGACCGACAACATTATAAGCACTGATATAAAATGAAGCTTAACATACAATATTAAAGGTGACTACAGAATGATGGCAACGAACAGTAAGGATTTATGTATCAAAACATAAATCAACGAAGATGTCGTTTATGTTTAAGTGATGTCGCAATCAATCGATGTAGACACTTTAACAACAGTAATCTCTGTAACTCTAAATGGGTTGCCACGTTTCACTTTCATAAAATTTTTGTACCGAAAACATTAGCTAATGCAGAATGGATCAACAAAGGCTTTATTAATATCAAATTTATTATCAATATCGTAAAAGCGTTGGTTACAATGAAATATAGGGAATATATGTCAATGCTGAGTATCATGATGATGTCGTGAAATATCAGGGTTAGCGTAGAATGAATCCTTATTTTATCGGGTCTCATATGCTATCTTTTTCATTGATTAAACAAACAACACCCAGGTTCTCGCCACCAAGAACCTCAAATTTCATTCAGACAATGTAAAAATTAGATGTTAATCTGATCTATAAAAACAAACAACAGTTGAGTATATTGATAATTTGAACATTAACATCAAAACTATCTAATTAAACCACAAATGTCAATTCGATGTTGATAAAGCCCTAAAAGTGATTTCATGGGAATTTATTAATTCAAATTAAATAGAATAATCGGAATTAAATATCATACCTGAACGATGAATCAAATAACTGAGAACTGAAAGTTTTTTATTTCTTTTGAAAATTTGATTTCTCGCTTAAATTCTAAATTGCAGGTAAAAGAAGAGCGAAAAAGAAGCTCGCCTATTTATAGAAGAGAAAGAAGGAAAATGCACATTGATTCAATTTGAATGGATGGCCAGATTTGCGTGGAACACTAATAGATGATAAACTTGATGTCAACGTTGTTGACTTGAAAAGTCAATGACTCCTCTACATTGGAGGGGAAAATGCTATCACCATTATTAACCTTTGAAGCTATGCGGCATGAGACATGAATATGACACCACCTTTCAAGATAGAAGTAATGCCGTACTTTATCAATATCGTTGAGCACTGCATATGATCAATAGCACATGTTGCTAATACTGTTCTCCTTGATGCCGCCTCTCAACCATATTACATCTCACTGACATTGCGACTTATAGATGCTGCCTTCCACTTATGAAAATAAGATGAATGTCACAACTCATCGGTGTCGTACCTTATCAACATCGCTTATACTACCTGTAACCAAAGTCATAAAGTAATGATGCCATGCCTTTTTGATGTTGCTTCTATTTCAATACCACGTCTCTTTAATGTTTCTTTCGAATGATATCGAGTGTTATCAATACTGCATGGAACCGGCGTCTCTTCCGCCTAAGGAAATAGTGATAACGAGTATAATCAATAAAGCAAGCTATCAAGGAATGTCGATGCAACCTATGTCGAATCTCATTGATGCTGCTTTTTACCAGTGTGACATTCCAAAGTGATGCTGCTTTCTATCGACATCATTCATTGTTACCAAAGTTTATTATTGGGGTCGTAAATTGCCTATATCACCACTAAAGAATGTCAATGCTTATCAACGCCTTCATTTATCAATGCCATTCATTAGCAATGTCGTCGACGAATAGTGTCGCGTCTTGTTGATGACGCATTTCATTGGTAATTAGAGGACACTGCACATGTTGACGTCGAAAGCTATCAGTATCAACACAAGTTATCAAGGCCAATGTTATACCAATCCAATGCGCTCCCAATTAATGCCGCCCTAGATCACATTCGCACTGTGCGAAGCATCACTTTAATTCGATACTGCTATCAACCAATGGAGAGCATCGATTATCACGACAGAAGTCATCAATGCCGAGAGTCCTTGATGCCGCATGCCTTCACTTATGAGATGAAGCCAAAGCCCTATTCTACACCCAAGGATGTCAAAGGATGTAGTCAAGCGAAGTTAAAATCATGCAGCATTGAAGCTGCCGAAACCAAGCACTTCGAAGCCATGCACCATGCTGCATTTTCTTCCTTATTAATATGGACCTAGGAGCGTAATGGTGGCGGCAGATCATGCTTACCTCATTTCTTACATATTTAGCTTTGTAACCTTAAATTGATTTTGGGGATTCATAACCGATTGTAGTACTTGAACTATTGAACTATTGGACTTTGTACTTTTAATGTCATATTGAATAAAAACAAGATATTTCAAATTATGACTTACTTTCGAGTTCCAAAGCATATATGGTTTTTTAATCAAGGATTGCTTCGAACTCCAAAAGTACTCATATTCTTAATTTCTAACTTTGCATACAATTGATTATACGAATTTATCTCATGAGCATATGATCCTACACGACTTCATGTATGACTTCACAACGGATTTGTGTTTGCACATTCACTCCTCTTAAGGCTTAACCCAACCAAGTGTCGCCTTGTGCCAATACTCGTTGAGATTAAATTTAAGCTCTCTAATTTCCTTCATTTTCCAAGGTTCACTCCCTTGCACTTTTGGGGTTGAGGAAGAAATTTGTTAACATTTTGGCGCTAGAAGGAGGACTCGAACCTCCGTCTGCACCGAAACCCTAAGTGGAACTACCCTAGCTTGCATATTTAGGGCTTAAAGGACTTACCCCAATCAAGCATATCCCATTCCAAGCTAACCCTCCTATGATTCTTAACACCAATTAATCGCATTAACTAAGTTTTGCTTAGTCATGCCAATTAATCATGTTAAAATTTCTATGCAAGGATCCTCCGAGCCTCAAATGACTAGGACAACTTACCAACATCGCATCTTATTGAGTCATATTCTAACAGTGTAACATTCCAAAGTGATGCTGCTTTCTATCAACGTCATTCATTGTTATCGCTGTTTATTATTGAGGCTGATCATTGCCCATATTGTCACTAAGGAATGTCAATGCTTATAATCGCCTTCATTTATCAATGCTATTCGTTAGCAATGCCGTCGATGACCAGCGTCGTGTAACAACCCTGGTTTTGGTGATTACCTGTAAGTATTAGGTTATAATTTAATACTTACAGGTAATCACCAAAACCAGGGTTGTTACACGTTGCATCTTGTTGATAGGGCGTTTCATCTGAACTTAGAGGACACCGCACATGCTGATATCAAAAGCCATTGGTATCCATAGAAGTTATCAATGCCAATGTTATACCAATCCATGACACTCCCTATTGATGCTGCATTAGATCACTATCGCACTATGCCAAGCACCACTTCAATCTGATATTGCTATCAACCATTGGAAGGCGCCGATCATCACAACAAAAGCCATCAATGCTGAAAGTCATTGATGATGCATGCCTTCACTTATGAGACGACCCCGAAGTCCTGCCCTACACCTAAGCATATCAAAGGATTTTGTCAAGCGTAGTTGACATCGTGCAACATTAAAGCTGTTGAAACCAAGCACGCCGAAGCCATGTACCATGCCACATTTTCTCTCTTATAAATATGGACCTAGGGGCACAATGGTAGGGTGGATCATTCTTACCTCTTTCTTACATTTTAAGCTTTGTAACCCTAAATTAATTTGAGAATTCATAGCCGATTGTAGTACTTGAACTATTAAACTATTAGACTTTGTACCTTCGATGTCATATTGAATAAAAACAAGATATTTCGAGATATGACTTACTTTCGAGTTCCAAAGAAAATATGATTTGTTAATCAAGGATTGCTTCGAACTCCAAAAGTACCTATATTCTTAATTTATACATTTGCATACAATTGGCTATACGAATTTATCTCATGAGCATATGATCCTACATGACTTCGCATATGACTTCACAATGGATTTGAGCTTCCTTATTCACTCCTCTTAAGCCTTAACTTAACCAAGTGTCGCCTTGCACCAACACTCATTGAACTTAAATTTAGGCTCTCCAATTTCCATCATTTTCCAAGGTTCACTCCCCTGCACTTTTGCGGCTGACAAAGAAATTCATTAACATTTTGGCACTAAAAGAAGGGTTCAAACCACTGTCTCTACTGAAACCCTTAGTGGAACCACCCTAGCTTGCATATTTAGGGCTTAAAGGACTTACGCCAACTAAGCATATCCCATTCCAAGCTAACCCACCTTTGATTCTTAACACCAACTAATCGCATTAACTAAGTTTTACTAAGTCATGCCAATTAATCATGTTAAAATCTCTGAGCAAGGATTCTCCAAGCCTCAAATAACTAGGACAACTTACCAAATCACTATTGATCCTCGGCTTCATGAACAACAAGTGCCGAGGCTCGTAGCATTACAAGTTAAGGAAGAGAAGAAAAGACAAGTGGCCCCATACAATCCAGAAAAATAGAGTTTGAATCCTTTTCATGTAGGGCCAACACATATCATTGCCTTGGGTAGGCAATACAAAAAGGACAGCATCTTCTTGAAAATGAGGAAAGTGATTCAACTCAAAGCCAAATGGACCATTTTCGAAAAAGAAATAACAAAGGAATTTGATCGATTCACTAGAAGGTGGGAAAATGCCCTTAACTACCCTCAAGAAACAAATGAAACTCGAAACTCTTTAAAAAGAAAACATATTATAGAAGTTAAAGAGCCCATCATGCATAAGAGAGCCAAAAGAAATTTAGAAGGATCAACTTTCAAAAGATCACGGCTTTCTAAAAATTGCTCCCTTACCACTTTTTATGAGATTATCTACTTTCTAACTAAAGACAAGCTCAATTATTGTCCTTCACAAAAGAGAAGACCAAAGAACGAAAGGAATCTCGGAGGGTTTTATTGTCGTTACCATCGCTTTAATGGCCATGACACCAATCACTGGCGAAGCTTGGAGCTAATAATCAGCAATCTCTTAGGGCAAGGAAAGCTTAACGAATTTGTACAAAGATATTGAGCAATTCAATAATAAAGAAAGAGTTTCTTAACAAAATAAGTGTATTTGCATGGTTATGGAGTGAAACTCTCCTAAAATAATGGAAAGCCTAAATCACTACCTATGATGGTAGTTAGGGGCTAAAGCCTTTGTTCCCGCCAAGATGGTCTTGTCGAAGCACCACCTGCAGGAGGTCAGAGTAAGCCTTAGGTTGCCTAACCAAAGCATCTACAAGCCTTCAACTCATGCCTACACGGCCTGGTTGAAGCGCCTCCTAGAGGGAGGATGGGAAAGCCTTTGGTCTGTCCAAAGCATTGAACAAGCCTTCACTACCTCTCCACGGCCTTACTAAAGCGCCTCCTAGAGTGAGGTCGAGTAAGTCTATGGTTCAAGTTAGAAAAAGCTAGCCAAACGCATGGAAAATAAATCTAAATCATCACCCAAGACGGTGATAAGGGTGTTCGATCTAAGTTGAGATCCTCACCTACAATGGTGGCAAAAAAGCAATCGAGTCAACCGTACTCAATTCAAAAGAATGGATCAAAAACAGTCTTCTAAAGGAAAACCTGTCAAATTTAATTCAATTTCAAAGAAGGATTAAAGGAATCTTCTAGAGGACGACTATCAAATAACGAGTTGCCAACAGTTAGGAACTGCTAGATAGGTGTTTTAGTTTTCTATTATTATTGTCGGACATATGTTCTGATCTTCTATTACTATTGCCGGGCAGGTATTCTAGTCTTCTATTACTATTACTCAATCCAAAAGAATGGATCAAAAACAGTCTTCTAAAGGAAGACCGGTCAAATTTAATTCAATCTGGAAGAAGGATTAAAGCAATCTTCTAGAGGAAGATCTATCAAAATACGAGTTGCCAAAAGTCACGAATTGCTAGACAGGTGTTTTGGTCATCTATTATTATTACCGGATATGTGTTCTTTTCTTCTATTACTATTGCCAGACAGGTGTTCTGGTTTTCTATTATTATTGCCCGACAGGTGTTCTGGTCCTTTATTACTATTGCCAGAGAGGTGTTCTGGTCTTCTATTACTATTGTCGGGTAGGTGTTTTGGTCTTCTATTACTATTGCTAGATAACTGCTTCGATCTTCCATTACTATTGCCAGATGGGTTTTCTGATTTTCCATTATTAATAACAGATAGGTTTCAAGTATTTCTTATTGAGTACCAAATGGGTTTTTTAGTCTTCTCTTCGCACTAGAACTAGAATGGTTCTTTGAGCTTCTATTCAAATTATTATCAGAAGGATTTTATGGTGATGAAGCTCCGCAAAATCAACTCTCAATTTAAATTTGAACGCTTTTAACGGGAATTTCCATTGCTAAACAAGCTGTTGGATATTTATTAATGGAAAGTAAAAAATTTATATAGCAAGATTCTTAATTTTCTTAACAAGCAGAATATCCATCAAAAGTTTAAAATACAGAAAAGCAGGATATTAATCGTGAAGCAATTTCGAATAAGGACCAGTATATGATTCAAGGCTATATAACTTACATCAAAGTTAACATTCGTCCAATTACAACTTTGTTTACAATCTAATACATAATGTAAAAAGTTGCATGTACAGAAATATAATAAAAGAAAAATCTGTTCAAAAGCAAACTTTTTCAAAGCTCGAGGATCAATGTTGTCTTGTCCAAATCCGTGGCAAACAAAGGATTAGTAATGTGGTGAAGAGCGACGTCCAAAGCTCTTCAAATTTCTTTCCTTCTTTCGAATAGTATTTGCATCATCAATTGAATCAATTTGAGTTTTCAAAGCATGTTGGAAAGTCATATTGGCTCCCTATAAAGTTTAAACCATGCTCATTTACTCTTCAATCTCTTGTTTAAGAATAGATTTCTCACGCTCAAGCTTTTGGACTTTGCTTTCATTTTCATTGAGACGTTGAGATACTTTTATGTTCCACTTATTACTAAAAAATTGCACACATTCAAATTTAACTTGTCTGCTCCGTTTGGAGATTATATCATCACTTAAACCCAGAGGTGGATTCAATAAAGTAGGAAATTCTGGACTAACAAAGGATTGAGATCTCATTGTCCTTCTAGGAGTAGGAGTAGAAGACTGGAATCGCTTTCACTGACGATGAGTTCCAAGGATTGGCAAGATATTAGACTTTTCATTAACTCCACTTCAAGGTCATTAATTCGTTGATGTAATTTAGCCATTTCGACGTTAATCTCAACTGATAAGCCTAGATTCTAAGGCTGAATCTATCCTTTCTTTCAACTCTAGAATTCCTTTATCCCTCTCCTTAATCCCCTCTTCTAAGATAGAGATTTGTTCCTTTAGAGCAATAAAGGTCAGTTTCAGTTGGAAGTATTTCCTTTGCCATTCTTATGCCTCTTGATTATTTGGAAATTATGAAACTGAAGCTGTAACAACCCATACCTTAATGGGCCTAAATTTCGACAAAAATCTAAACCCAAGTCCATCAAAGCACAGATCATTGGATTTGGTACCTGTAAATAAGCATGAGCATTATTAAAGATTAATAGAAATTTAAACTCACAGCGGAAACAATAATAGGATAAGAATACTGACTATGACTACTACCTTGGAATTAATGGTATTCATTGGATAGTAGATTGTCACATCAGCATCGAGCATGAGAGAAAGAAGACTCTCCAACAACAAAGCACATCTAGCTACTGTGACATATTCCTCTAAATCTATTATGTGGGTTGTAATGAGGAGGGGTCAGGACAACGTTCTGGTGACTGGAAAAATATAAATTTTCCATAACATAAACTTATACCGATAGGTTTCCATTTAATTGTTATGTCCATTTAGGTTAGCAATTCTAATCTAACCTTGCATTGCACACACGATTACTTACTTACCCCATCCCAAGGTACGAAATACTAATGAAGCCATATCAACCACCCAATACTTCCAAACCCATTAGCCGCTTAATACTTCTAAATATGAAGCGGGCTTCTATAATACTTTTAAAAGAGAAATAGGTAGACTCCGTCATTTACGACCTTAATTGAGGTAGACCCCGTCATTTAAGACCTATTCCAAAGGTGGTTTCATAACAATGTTGTCAATGGTCAGTGGGTCCTAGCTACAAGACCTCTAACCACTATTTAAGGCTTTTGAAATTTAATGTCCAATTATTATCGCAGTTATCGCCAATAAAATCGTAATCATGTAATAAACGGTACCCAAGCCACTTAATACATTTTTATTAGAAAATAGGCAGACTTTGGTCATTTAAGACCTTAACTAAGGTAGACCCCATCATTTAAACCTATCTCTAAGGCATGCTCCTAAATGGTACTAATTATTATTTAGGCTTTAGTAATGTAAGAGATTGTACCCAAGCCACTTAATACTTCCCAGTGGAAAAATAGGTAGACCCTATCATTTCAGACCTAATTCCAAAAGCGTGTTCCTCAATGGTACTATCTAGCTATCATTGCTTGGAAATCTCATTGGGCTACTTAATACTTCTTTTATAGGAAAGAGAAGGACTTTATAATCACTTAGATCCCAAACCTGAAGCGAACCCTTCCCGAGATATCCACTCTCACTCTTTAATTATAAATATGGCATCTCATTAGGTTACTTCTTTCGGTATGGAGGCGGACCCTTTAGCCACTTAAGACCTCAACACTGAAGTAAACCCTTTTCAGAGACATCCTTATTTATTTATTTGTTTGGAATCTCACTAGGTTACTTAATACTTCCATTTAGGAGAGAGGCGGACCCTTTAGCCACTTACGATCTCAACCCAGAAGCGAACCCTTATGGAGATATCCGTCACCGCTCCTAATTCCAATTTTTGGACCATTTAATACTTTTCAATTAAGAATGTAAGCCCAATCTCTCATGTCATTACGGGTCCTGGATTATTGATATCTCACATCAGTAGTAAGTGCACCCAACTACTGGTAGCCTTAAAGTGAAGGGTAGTCTTCTGTCCAGTGACTCTACTAACCACGCATCACTAACCTACTAAGTCCAATTAACCATCCTAAGTCTTTATTTATATTATCTTAGGTAGACATTGGACTTAGCTTGCTAATTCCCTTTTTATTTAAGGTAATAAGATTTACCTTAAATATTTAGCTACCCATAAACCCCCATTTAATGCTCATATATGTCAATCTGTCCATAAAATCCCAACGGACATTTCCTAAGACATTTATGTATGATTACTAAATCTAATTAGTAGCCTTTTATATTTATTCCATTTTTATCAATTCAACTTCTGTATTTATCAGTCCCGTTAATCCATTTACCCTATCAAATTATTGCAACTCCCATATTTATTACGATTTATTTGAGTTACAACCTTTTAAATTCTTTTCTCATTAGTTAATTATCCTAAACGCGAATATTACATGCAAGCATCGTTAATTAGTTTTTTATTTAATTATCATAAAAGCGGTAATTACGTACAAATATTTACATTTATTAAATGTGTTCTAGTTATATACCTTTACTAGGATATACTTTTCCATCTCAAATTATTGGAATCATATCTAAAAAGATTACCCGTTATAATTTCCATAAATTAGTCCAAAACAAAAGATTTAACTTTAAAATCTAAAAGATTACATCGTTTGAAATTGTAAGGAATAAGCATTTCTTTTTATTATTGTAATAGACAGTGTAAACTATAATGAATTCATACTTTACACATCACTTTCTCTTTCTGTTTGCTTCTATTCCTTGATCAAATGCCGTATCTTTCTAAAAGGGAAAGAAATCAAACTAATTTACAAATATTGAATGGATCAAAATTCCAACAATTCCAAATATAGAAAAATTTACATTCTAATAAGAGTAGGGTAATAATCCAAATTTATAACATTATTATACAACCTATTTCAGATTTGGAATAAATTTCATTTGAATTAATATTCTAAATTCATACCTTTGGGACTGATTTCCAGATCAGGTTATATACAATGCTAAATCAATTCTTTAACAAGAATATATAGGCGATATTTATTATATTTAGATCGTATTCAGTTCGTTGCCTACAACTCATATATAATTATCCAATTAGGCACAAAAATCAAATAAACACCAACGGAATATTTTCATATTATAATAATGTACAAAAATTTCCACTCACCTTCTAAAAGCGATCAAAATCTCAAAATCTAATGTAGAACCTTTAATTCATCTCCAGATCCTTTATAATCCAAGAGATATGTATAAAAGGGTATATACATGCATTTGAATTACAAATCTGAGAAGAGATTTAGGATTGGGAGAGAAAATAGATACAAATATATAAATTACCCCAAATACGCATATGGTTGATTCTCTTCTCATCTCCTTTTATTATATTTCTACTCTTCTCCGATTTGTATGAATATAGATATAAATACTTATCATTATAATTTAGAACGAAAATGGAGAAGAAGAAATGGCAGAGCTTCGCTACTGCCTCCATAAAAATATGAGAAGAGAAGGGACGGTTACGCCTGAATGTATATGCGCTAGAATCAATAAGAACCGTTAGATCGAAATATATTAAATCCGGTCGTTGCGGCCTAGGTTTACTGGAGCCATTAGGTCGCCACCGGTCGACCACCCGTGGGTGACCGATCGACCGCTAGGGGTCGACCGTCCCCAATGATAGGTCGGACTGTGGGCTTGGTTTATTAATATATAAATGATAATTGTTATACCGCCTTTTGGTCAAGGCCGGGATATCAACAAATAGGCTAAAAAGGATGGAAACCAGTATTAGAGATCGATTGGACACAAGGCTATGATCGATATCGTCAAAATTTGACCGAGCTCAAATCAAGGCAGGATCCTCAGCAACACTCACGATCGATCTCGACTCGATTGGACCAAATTACGATCGATACGAAATTCGTTCGTATCGATCACAGATTAAGCGCACACTGGATGGGATCGATTGCGTGGGCCCACCCACGTGCCAGAAGAGGTCTTGCGAGATCTGAGCGAGATATTTGCAACCTATGCCTATAAATAGCCACCCAGAACCTACAGAAAAAGGACTTTTGACTCTTCAACGTCCAAACTCTGCCGAAATCATTGCAGCATTCGAAAATCACTATTGTACTCGAAATTTACTGTTGTAATCCACTGTAACCAGCAAGCAAAAGTTAATAAAGATCAAATTCTTCAAAGTGGACGTAGGCTAGAACGCCGAACCACTATAAATTTGTGTGTCTCTACTGTTTTTCTCTTAAATTTTGAGTGTCCTTCATATTTATATTCTCTACATACTCGCTATCTGTGATCTGTGATTGTAAACGTGTGCTTTCATCGACAATTGGGTGTTTGCGACCAATTTTGGCGCAAACATTTTGGTGCTTTCACCGAGAACTGAACTCTCGGATTCCAAGTCTTGGATTTTGGATTAGAAAGCTCAATGATTTGGATCTGGAAAGCTATGACAAGGCAATCGACAAGAAGACAAAGGACTGAAAGGAGTCAGCATGAAGGGAGTCAGGAGGCTTCCTCGGGAGCAAATCAAGCCTCGATCTCCATCACCAAAGACGAGATGGAAACAATGCTGAAGAGACAAGAGGAGATGATATAGAACATACTTCGACAAGTTGGACAAGTTGGAGTGCAGAATCAAGGGAACGCAACTGCAGGAGATGTTAGAGATAGGGATCGGGAGCACGGAACAACCAGGATCCAAAATAGAACAGGACCATCAAGAGTAGCACCATAACTAGGGGGCACCCACCCGGAGCATGTTGATCCATTCCCGGGCAGAGCATCAGGTGAAGCTGTGCAACACGGCGTTGATAGAAGAATGGACGCTCGTCCAGGAGAGCAGATTCCAGGAATCCCGCATGAACTCGGGGGGCAGATTGGAAGCAACGGACAAGGACTGCAGCTTGGCGACAATGATAGATTGGCAGAGATGGTTAGGCGAGCCATGAGAGGCGGATTGGTGAATAGAGACTTGGAGGATGTGAATCGGAGTCCCTTTTCTCCAACGATCAGGCAAGCTAGGAACCCACCGAATTTTAAACTACCAACACTGGAGATGTATAATGGGAGAACGGATCCTGCCATTCACTTGACAAGGTATATGAGGCATATGGAGGTGTTGGGGGCATCGGAGGAAGTCATGGCTCGGTGCTTCCTTTTGTATTTGACAGATGTAGCAGCACTATGGTTTAGACAACTGGAAAGCGGTTCAATTGGCACTTGGACGGACATGATTGAGAGGTTTATGAAGCAATTTCGAGTCCACATCGTGAGACCCAAGATTTTGATGACTTTGACATCGATGAAGCAGTGGAAAGGAGAGTCGCTCAAGAATTTCTTGACCAGATTCAATCCGGCAGTGGCTTCGGTGGATCGACCTGATCCGTCAATGGTTTTGATGGCAGCAGTCTCAGGCATTGCGGATAATTCAGATTTCAAGATATCGTTGGAACGGGACCCACCGATGGATCTCGGGGAGTTCTACCATGAAGCAGAAAGGTTTCTAAGGAAGGAAGATGCGCAGGCTGAGAGAGAAGGGAGAGAGGCTGAAGCTTATGTAGTAAGGGGTGGAGGTCCACCCAGGGAGGATCCAAATAAAGATGATAATGGGAAAAGGAAAGTGGATGACAATGGTAACACTTCAAAAAGGCCGCAGAGGAATTCAAAGTTTACTTCCTACACGGATTTGACCGAGACTCTGGAGAGGATTTACTTGGATGCTCGAGGGCACCTCCAGTATCGAAGGCCGACAAGAAGGGAACCTTCTGAATATAAGCGAGCATCGGGAAAACATTGTCTATTCCATGAGCTGGATGGACACAACATGAACGACTGCAGGCATTTGAAGGATATCATTGAGGATCATGTAAGGAGTGGTCATCTACAACAATATGTAAGGAATCGAGCTATGGCAATGGAGTAGGAGCGGCCATCGTCCATCTCAAGCGAAGATGGCACTTGGTCTAGGCAACTTCATCAGCTTGTTATCAACTAAATAGATTTATGGCTTTGAATAAGAAATAGGACCCGAAGTAATACGGCTAAGTCACTTACACATGTACGGGATCAAGGACGGTCCCAAAGCATGCTCTAGGACGATAAAAAGTCGTGTTGCTCGAGTCTATGAAATCTTTTTTTTCTTTTCATTCTCTTGAAAACTTTGGTTTCTCCCCTGGATGTACATGCATTTATTTTATTTTCCTAGGATGTAAAACTTTTATTTTGATGATTGGATTTGGCATAGTGAAATAGATAATACAGGTCACACTATTACGGTCTCGACCGGAGAGACGGGGCAGTAATCGCGAGTTATGAGTCCCTTCACTGGAGAGCGACGGAATAGACTCGAACACAATATAAAAGTCCTCGACCGGAGAGTCGAGGCTGGAGAATATAAAAGTCCTTGGCCAGAGAGCCGAGGCTGGAGAATATAAGAAGTCCTCGACTGGAGAGTCGAGGCCGGAGAATATAAAGTTCTTGGCCGGAGAGCCGAGGCCGGAGAATATAAAAGTCCTCGACCGGAGAGTCGAGACCGGAGAATATAAAAGTCCTCGACTAGAGAGTCGAGGCCGGAGAATATAAAAGTCCTTAACTGGAGAGTCGAGGCCGGAGAAATAAAAGTCCTTGACCTAAAAGTCGAGGCCAGAGAATATCAAGCCCTCGACCGGAGAGTCAAGGCCGGAGAAACATAATCACATGTTAAGCCCTTGACTGGAGAGTCGAGGCCGGGATTGGACATGGACTTGGAGTGGTCTCGGATTCGGATATCGGCCCGGAAAGGTCAAGGATTTGGTTACTGGACTTTGAATCGGACATTGACTCGGAGCAATCGCAGACTTGGATATGGCTATGGCACTCGGATAGGATGGTTTGGTAATAGGATGGATTATGAATCGGATGGTATGGCTACGAATGAAATATAGACATTGGATGTTGGATTCGGAGCTATTCAAAACACACCTTCTTACCACAAGACATGTTTGGGAGTCAAATATTATCCCACCTTTTGGTCAAGGCCAGGATATCAACAAATAGGATAAAAAGGATGGAAACCAATATTAGAGATCGATTGGAAACAAGGCTTTGATCGATATTGTCAAAATTTAACCTAGCTCAAATCAAGGCAGGATCGATTGGGGATGATGAACAGGGATAGGAAAGGCTACATTTCAAATTTCAAGTCAATCGAAGTTCGTATGCTCAAGTAGCGATCGATACGAACAGAGCAGCTGCGATCGATACGAACAGAGCAGCTGCGATCGATACGAACAGAGCAGCTGCGATCGATACGAATAGAACAGCTGCGATCGATACGAACAGAGCGATTCGAAGCAGATCGATGCAAATTCAGCAGCCTTTAATAAATTCAAACTTGCATCGATCATAACTCAAAATCTACAAGTCCAAATGCTACGAAATTTTCACAGAAGCTTGCGTACATCCTCAGCAACACTCACGATCGATCTCGACTCGATTGGACCAAATTACGATCGATACGAAATTCATTCGTATCGATCATAGATAGAGCGCACACTGCATGGGATCGATTGCGTGGGCCCATCTACGTGCCAGAAGAGGTCTTCCGAGATCCGAGCGAGATATTTGCAACCTACGCCTATAAATAGCCGCCCAGATCCTACAGAATAAGGACTTTTGATTCGTCAATGTCCAGACTACCGAAATCATTGCAGCATTCGAAAATCACTATTGTACTCGAAATTTACTGTTGTAATCCGCTGTAACCAACAAGCAAAAGTTAATAAAGATCAAATTCTTCAAAGTGGACGTAGGTTAGAATGCCGAACTACTATAAATTTATGTGTCTCTACTATTTTTCTCTTAAATTTTGAGCGTTCTTCATATTTATATTCTCTACATACTCACTATCTGTGATCTGTGATTGTAAACGTGTGCTTTCATCGAAAATTGAGTGTTTGTGACCAATTTTGGCGCAAACAATAATTATTTCTTATTTAATTATTTTCGTTTCTAATTGGACGATTTCGTAACTTCTACGTTTGGACTCCGATCGCAAAACTCCAAATACGAAAGTTGCTCAGAATTTCGCTACAAATGCAATGGTGCAAGTTTCACTGTCAAATTCTATCATTTGCATAGATTCCAATTTGGAGTCTAATTAATTAATTAATTAACGAACTAATTAAATAACGAATGCCAAATTACAAGGTGTTATAGTAGCATCATGCAAGGACCACCTCTTTTCAATATCAGCTAATAGCCTATCTTCAATTTCAATCACTCGTGAGAAAACATTTAGAGGATCAGATTCGCGCACTAATTGGCTTTCCTATTACGAATAAATGAAGAATTAATACATGGAAAACAAGCTCTTTCATTCATAACAACAAAAGTTTGCAAACAATAAGGAAACTCGGATTACATTATAATCTAATTCTTGCTAACTCCTAAAGATTTTAAACAGCGGTTTTAGCTTTTTCAAACAACCCAACAGATAGGGTAAAAGTGGAAAGAAGTTTTAATTCCTTCGGGAGTATTAATCGAAGGAAATCGATGATAGTCCCACTTCCCAGTCAAAGGGCTAGTATGGCCATACATCAAATTGGCATGATAAGTCGGCGTTTCGCTAAGAAATTTATCTTTTTATTGCCCAAAAAGTCAAAACGAAGTTGCGGAAATCGCGTGTATACTTCATGTAAATCTCTAAGATAGCAATGTTTTACTAACTGAGGAGCTTTGAGGATTAGAGACTTCTCCTTAAAATCCCTCTTTAGCCTGAAAATTTTACTCAAAAATTCCATGGGAATAGGACTATTTGAAGATTCCCCAATCTGTATATTATATGGAAAGTAAACTAAGAGCAAGGAAATAATATGGTAAAAACTACAAGCTGCATAAGTTAAATATCTTCTCCTAAAAGCAAATAAAAAAACTCGCCCTATTTCTAAATTCAAGAACAGATTGTATAAATTAAAATGAAATATGAAGTTTGAATATGTGTTTCTCTATATTGTTGTGCATCTATTACTTGAAGCAAATTAAATTTGGTTGCTCTGTTGGAATTTACGTGCGTGCGTTTATAAGGAGGAGGAGGAAGATGTTGTCGTTGTGCATAGTTGAGTGTTACCACTTACAATTCTATGCCTAAATCTATGGTGTCACACACGCGCGCGCATACACACACATGGATATATATATATATATATGGAAGGGTCAAAATGGAGATTGAATATATATTGTCGTGTGCTTCAAAATTGCGGTCAAATCGATCGAACATGTAACGACCCGGTATTTTGGACCATTCGCGTCCATTATAAGTGTATAGGTAGACATTCATGCCGGAGTTGAATTGCTCAAAATACCGCGTTGTTAATTTAAATAAAGCAAAACTGAACATATACAGTAAATAAATAATCACAGATCACAAACACAGAGTAATAATTTGCAGCGGAAATAAAAGAGATAGTAGTTCATGAAGCTACTATATGAATATATAAGATACATCAGAGTTTACAACAGAAGAGTAATACGATACATCAGAGTTAAACCAGATACAACGGAAGAGTAACACGATACATCAGATACAAGTCAGAATACATCACTGGAATCATCGAATACTGAAAACAGAATAGATGGCTGGATCTTCAAGCAACGCTCCGACTCCAAAGGTTAGTCTCGAATACTGGTACACTCAGTTTGACCCGAGCGTAAAGCAAAAACACAAGACACTCGAGTCAGGATTAACATTCTTATATCAATAAATCCAACTCAAGTGAAATAGCAATTGAAATACAAGTAACTCAAAGGATGTTTGGAATAACCATCCTTTAAGGATCCGTTAAACTATCTACTAGGTAGTAATATACGCTAAGTAGATAATGTCTATCAGTAATATAAAGATATCAAAATAGCGTTAAGTCATGGCCCATTCCACCCTTAACACATTTTTATTCCCAAAAGCATATACAAGACCGTAGTTTCCCCAAAACTGGAAGTCACCAGAGGGCAATCCATATACTAAAGGTACAAAACAAATTCATAGTGGTCGCGAATAGAGGGATACAAGTATGACAAGGCACATGAGGCAATACCCAAGGTAGTGATACTACCGTTCGCTTGATCCGGACTGGTGAGAACGCAACGCCGCAGCGCCCGCAACACCGTGAAACAACACTCCCAAAATCAAGGGTGCACCAATCGACAACAAGTAATGAATAGTTCGAAGAAGTGTGTCCACTTGAGGTAGCTAATCCTCCATTGGCCCGGCACGACTCCTGTTTTAGTCATTTCCAATTTGACACAAGTGTCAAGGCTATCCATTATCGTTCTCTTTCTTCAGTCATCACGTACATCATTCCAACCACTTCATTCTGGATCATCACTCCGCGTATAGTTATTAAAGTGGTTTCGGTTTAGATAGAGAGTATATCCATTACCGATCCCGGTCTCCTTAATAACTTTCGTAATTATTACACCGATTGGTCGTTTATTTATTTCAAAACCAAATCAATTCAATTTCAAATAGAACTCGTAAACCAACAATTCATTTGTCTTTCCAAATCAATTTCCATAATTTACGTTTCAGAACTTCCAAATTACCATTTCAAAATCTTATAATTAAATTCAAATTTTATTTAAAACCATTCAAACATCAATTTAAATTTGAAATTTAAGATTCATTCTAAAATCATTTAAATCAATTTAATTCAACATTCAAATCAGTTTAACTTCATTTATCGATTTTATTCAATATTCGTTAAGTAAATTTCACTCAAATCAATTCTTAAGTTCAACTTCATTAAATCAAAACTTACAATTTTGAATCAAACTAAATTCGTCAAATCAATTCTTTCAATTACAAGTCTTACATTAATTCAAAAAATATCACATTTTCATTTCTTGTTAAAGAAATTCCATTTTACTTATTTACTTACTTAAATAATTTTCCAAAACTTAATTAATAAAGAAAACTCAATTTCAATTATTTACGATGTAAATTCACTTATTCAAAAGTTCAATTTTACTTATTAAAGAATTCAATTCAATTTGATCATTTAATCATTCAATCCCATTTAATTATTAAATTATTCAAAACTTAATTTTTAAATAATTTCAAAGTTTAATATTTTCAAACTTAATTATAATTTCAAGCTTAATTCAATCATTTTTCAAATTAAACAACATTCTTTCATTAATTACATTTTTAATCCTTTGTTTCAGATTATTAAATATTAACATTTTCCTTTCATCAAAAATTCGAATTTCAACTTCATTTCAAAACCATATTATTTATTCAAATAAAATCTTCATTTTATTTTTAAATCAAATTATTGACCAATCGGTTTTTTTATATTTTCTATCCTAGGTCAAGGTTCAATTTGGGTATTTATCATTTCAACCCGATTCCAATTCAATTCAAAATCAAAACATAGCAAAGGGAACATGCAGTGTGATAACTGGGATGGTGTCAAAGTAAATAAACAAGCAATAACAACAATCAATAACAATCCAATAATCAATTCAAATAATCCCGAAATAACCGTATTAATTCGCATTGTTATTTATACGAATTAATATAATTATTTCTAGAATCTACACTATCATTTCATGTAGATTAAAGATTATTACATTACGGTTTTCACTTGTCATTCAATTTCAATTTTTACACTACAAGAATTAATCCAACATACGTTCAATGGTTCAAAGTGTAATTATCACTATTTTACATGTCAATTAATTTAACAAATAAAATGGGTCATATTCAACTAATCAAATTTTGACATATAAATCAGTTTTAAAATGGTTAACTATCCTATATCAATTTAAATTTTGCATACTATTTATCATTTATCACTAACAATTTAACGTCCAATATAAACATCAACAGTAAATCAATTATCAGCCAAACTGTATTATCATCACATAAATAATTAACAAATAATGGTGTCAAATGTCACAGGTGAACTGATACAGGCAATATCATATATAACAGTGTAATTAACTAACAGCAGCATATTTCAATTGTCGTTTCAATTGAAATCAAACTTAATAAATAAAAGAACGTTAATCGTGAGTGAGTGCTCACCTTTCGAGAATAGAGCGGGGATGAAATAAGATGAGATACGAATCCACGCACGAATTCCAAAGCAAAACAGAATTGACACGCATTGGACGGACAAAGCTGATAAATAGGAAAAAGAGGAAAATCAATCGGTTTGATAGAGACGGAAAGTCGATATTTGAATCAATAGATAAAACTTCAAATAAATGTTTAAATTAGTAACACTATATCACGGCCCCATGCATTCTAAATCAAAGTATGTACAAAATCAAAAATAAGGTTAAAAATGCTGACCACCGCTTATATGCACATGCAAACCAAACTTGCTAAAACAGTATTTTATAACTAATATATATTACGTTCGGCACAACAAAGATATATACCTTTTAAAATCCCATATACTATCGAAAATTGTAAATATACATGTACGGCCCTGATAAAACCCATTTAAGCTTTGCATATAATAACCTCTTCATAGCATTAAAAATATATTATAACACTCAAATAGTATTCGCTAATTCAAATCATACTATATTTATACCGGCTATACAACTGTATAATGTCAGGCAAAAGGACAAAATAGTTTTCAGATTGGAAAAGTATATATATAACAGATATTTTAAGGCCAATATAAGTAAAACCCATACCGAGATAAAATATTGCACTATAAAACCAAACACATATACAACATATAAAGATATGCAGACAAGCTACTTTTACAAACCCATATGCCTATATGTAGAGACTGTAAACAACAACAAAACTAAAAAAAATCATACAACTCAACAGCCGAAACCCCTTTAGATATATACTCTTTTATACCTACGGATCTTATGATAAAACAAATATATATTGCATACAAATACATATATTTTATATATAAAATAGCCTATAAAGAATGTACGGCTGTTGAAACACAAAACCAGTTTTAGTTGCCCAGGTTATACATATGAAAATAAACTAACACAAGTAATATATTGTACACTAAGGCTTTTGTAATAGTATTATATATTATATATATACTAACGTAAAATTTATATATAACTAACATTATATATTAGAAGAAACCGACACTATTATATAGGCCCAACCCAGATCATTGCATATAGCTAACATTTGTATAAAATAGGTATATACACGTTATACATCTAAAACAATATATAAGCATACATACGTATACTACATATAAGATTTATACTGATCATGTTCATATATATCAAACCCAAATTCACTTTAATTTAAACACCTAATCTATACTGTAACAAAATCTGTAAAATATGGATCAAAGAACGCAGTAGCTTTTACACTTAAAAGGTTCGACTGCAAAGTGTATACTAAAACCAAAACTACTGTATGCTATGCATACTGATATATATTATATAACTTAGCATATAACCCAATACTTAAATGTACATAGCTACCAAACTATACATATATTGTGTGTAGACCCAAAAATGTATAGCTAAATATATGCATATAATGTTCTTTCTCTCTTTGTATACTAAATATAACATATAATGTATAACTGAATATAAGAAAATGAACACAGATACGTACCATCAACTTGACTATATAAAAATGCCCATTAACTTGGATATATGAACATACCCATTTTACGAATACGAAGCCGAGCGGCAACAAAGAAGGACAAACAGGCTAAGCAGATCGGCTAGTGACGAGTTGCAGAGGTGGTAAACTTCGGTCGGCCTGGGGATGTTAAGGCGGCGTAGGTGAAAAGTCGAAGGCTGGTTGGATCTAGAAAACGAGAAGAGAGAGAGAGAGGGTAGGGGAAGTGGTCGGTGGGTTGATGATGTGGTTGTTCGCTGGTGGGAGAGAAGCTTCGGTCTTAGTGGTGGAGAGAGGGCTGTGACAGGCAAATGGAGGCGGAAGTCAGGGGCCATGGAACGAAAACTAATGGTTTCAGGCAGATGAAGGAAGAATGAAATAAATATGAGTTTTTTTTCTCTCGTGAAAAATTAAAGACAAAGTGAAGGGAAGATGCAAATGAATAGGCAACAGCAAGAGAAATTAGAACGGTCAGGGAACAATAAAAGTAAAAAAACTGAATTCAAGAAAATAATAAATTTCTAGTGGCTGACAGCTTTGCATGATGGATATGAATAGACAAAGGAACCGAAAAGACTCGAAAATGAAAAGATTCAGAAATGGATACCGATATGATCAACCGTTCCATAGATTTCATCGCGTACTGTATTTCAAAATACACAAATGAATGCACTGTAGAAATCAGAACGCCGAGACGGTCATAACGGTATACGGATATCAGTGGTTTGATTGAATTATAAAAATTCGAATTTTCTAATAGCGGAAAATGCAAGAAAAACACTGAAAAATAAGATCGACGGAGCCAAAGATGTCCGAATTTGGAAAAACGACAAACTGATATCTTGCTCAGAAGATGATTTAGAATTTTTCTATGTAAAAATATTTTAGTTTCGGAAACATTTTATTTTCATTACTTTTTAACTTATTAAATTGAAGTAAATTTACGCGCGAAATAAACTTTCGTATTTTCGAACGAAAATTTACCAATTGCTATGTTTAACTAGACGCATTCTAAATATCAAATATATATTTCAAAATTTTATCGTTTAAAATTTCACAAAATTTCAACTAATTACGTTATTAAAACAGTTGAAATTTACGGGTCGTTACACTCTCCCCCACTCAAAACTTTTCTTCCCCGAAAAGGAACGAGGTAGGAGAATAGAAACAACCAGGAAGAAAAACAGATTTGAAATACAAAATAACAATTAATTTAAACCATATAAATTAAATTTTTTATTAATTGATATTCAATAATTGATTTAATCCATTTGATTTCACTAAAATCAATCTCAACTATTTCTAAATTCTTTATCTTATTATCCGATTATCTTAAATTTACAATTTCTAAAACCATAAATTTTAATAGTCTTTTATTATAATCATATTTTTTTTCAACCATTTTAAATTCTTCTTTATTCCAAATTACTATTAAATTTATTCTACTTAATATATCTACTCACATATATTTAACCCATATAAATTAATTTAAATCGAAACTTTTATGGTTTAAATTAATTTATATTTACTAATTTCTTTTAAATTCAAGGTATTTTCATATGTTGATCAAATTTCAATTTATTAATTTTTTTCAAAACAAATTTATTTCATTATTAACTGAGTTTACTTATTATCCTATCTAACTCTATTAACACCTTTATAATAAAATTTAGTGTATAACATTTATTATAAACACTCAAATTTATTTATAAATTCAATTTATCTTATATTATCCAATTACATATTCAACTTCTGAATGATTTAGGTAAGTTGTATTAGAATGCAATTTAGTACTATACAAATAAAATTTTCAAATTCAATTATTTCAAGTTTAAATACTTATTCAAAATTTAGCTTTATTTATAATTGAAAACATCCTTTAACGTGATTTTTAAGAATTAAATTTTCATTTAATTTCAAACCCTTTAGAAATAATTATGTATATATTATATATATTAAATCAAATTAAATTTAAAATAATATATCCATATATATATAATGTTGAAACCTGCCTTCTCCGATTTTAATGCGACAACTATATATTTCAATCTATATACTATTATGTCAAATATTCTTGCAGGAATCGTCAAAAGAAGCTATTATCATATCATCAACAAGATTAAAGTTCTTAAAAAATCTATTTAGATATATATGTACAATCTCTGATATGGTGATGAAACACACATACACACAAATATACTTTTGAAAATCATGCTTTAAAATAAATATAAAAAGGTATTTTCAAAATTATATATTTTCTCAAGTTCAAAAATACTAAAATGGACAAAGGAACAAAACAGTACAGAAATAGACGTC
Organism: Allium fistulosum; assembly: GCA_030737815.1. Classification (NCBI taxonomy): domain Eukaryota; kingdom Viridiplantae; phylum Streptophyta; class Magnoliopsida; order Asparagales; family Amaryllidaceae; genus Allium; species Allium fistulosum. Next base: position 163,002,764 of record CM060905.1, read on the forward strand.
TGTATGTTAATTCAGACGTCTGACATCAATATCAGACGTCTAAATTAATATAACAGACGTCTGAACTCTATGTTTTTAAATGGCTCTATTTCTATATGAAATAGACGTCTGTAAATTTAATAACAGACGTCTGTCACCCTAGACAGACGTTTGAATTAAAAGACAGACGTCTAAATTAACTGTTTTTGTTTTCCTTTTATTTTTTCGAAATTCAAAATTATTCAGACATCTGTCACTTTTATCTCAGACATCTGAACTTGACGAACTGAAGCATCTCTTCATAAAATATCAAAATCTGAAGAGTTGTCTTCTTCACCAAGAGTTGCACTTCTTCAAATAGTTGCAACTATTGAATTAAAACTATTCAATACTATAAATAGAGATGAAAATCCACTATTTCAATAACTAATTCTTTCTATCTATTCTGATCTTATATTGTTATAATATCAAGTGATTTTCAATTCTCTACTTCCTATCTTTTGCACATTCAAATCATCATATCAAGAAGATTATAGGAAGGGTGTACTACATTGACTATATTCGTGTTATTCAAAGAACACACAAGTCAAGAAACAATTTACCAAATTGTATTTGAAGTCCTATTCGGTTGCTTAGGCGGAAAAGTCCTATTCGGTTGCTTAGGCGGAAAAGTCCTGTTCGGTTGCTCAGGCGGTGTAATACCTGTTCCTCCGGGTTAAGTGAGGGTTATTCGAGAAATTCCAGAAGAAGTCTGGGACTGGACGTAGAACGAGAAGTTCGAACCAGTATAAAAATCCCTGGTGTCATTTTTATTACTGCCATTTACTATTATTTATAATTCCGCACTTGCTAGTCGTAATTTAACTATATTATCGATCCATATAGACTTTCTTTTGGTATCAGAGCAAGGTCATCACATGACTATAACATAGTTATCTGATATTTTTTTAAAAATATGGACAATAACACTAGCAACAGTTTTACTGAGGGACAAGCCACTACACGACCACCATTGTTTAACGGATTAAATTATAGTTATTGGTCAACTAGAATGAGAATTTTTATGCAAGCAAGTGGATTTGAAACTTGGAATATCATTCAAACTGAATATCATATTCCTACTACAGGATATGCTGCTTGGTCTAATTCACAAAAACTAGATGCTACAGCAAACGCAAAAGCAATGAACATGTTATTTTGCGCATTAGACAAAAATGAATTTAATCGAGTTAGTATTTGTAAAACTGGATATGAAATTTGGAATACTCTTAAGGTTACACACGAAGGAACAAATAAAGTAAAACAAAGCAAGATCTCTATGCTTAAAAACCAATTTCAAAACTTTAGGATGAAACAAGGAGAAAGTATTAGTGAAATGTACTCTAGATTCCAGGACATTTATCACTCACTTTTAGCTTTAGAAGTCACTTTTACTGAATCTGATGTTGTATCAAAAATCCTTAACTCTTTAACTGATGAATGGGAACGAAAAGTCTTAGCTATCGAGGAAGCTAATGATATTTCAACCATAAAAACAGAAGAGTTAATAGGAAATCTAATGTCCTATGAAGTAAATTTGCAGGCAAGACGAGCACAAGCACAGGACAAGAAAACTATCGCTTTTCAAGCAGAAAAAGAAGACTCTGAATCAGAAGATGATATGGCATTTATAGCTAAGAATTTCAAAAAGTTTTTAAAATTCAAAAAGGGTAATAAATTTGGAAATAACAAGGGTTTTAATAAGCCATCTAGTTCATCTCTTGAATGCTACGAATGTCACAAGAAGGGCCACATAAAGAAAGATTGTCCTGATCGGAAGAAAGAAAATAATCTCAAAAAGGACAAATATAAAAAGAAACAAGCCTTCTCAGTTACATGGGATGATACAGAATCTTCTTCATCAGACAGTGATAATGACAGTGATTCAGAACAAGCCAACGTTTGTTTTATGGCAACAAATGATGATGTAAGTGATCTAACTTTTGACGATTTAATAGAAATAAACTCTGAATTGTTAGATAAACTTAGAATTCTAAAGAGTAAATATAAAGATGCCTTAGGAAAATTAAATAGAACTGAAATAGAAACTGACATGTTAAAAGATGAAAAGAAAATATTAGAGGAAGAGTTAGTAAAATCTCAAGAATCTTATGTTAACATAACATCTCAATTCACTGATTTAAGCAGTGAAATAGAAAGACAGAAATATGAGAATGTTAAATTAGCAAAAGAAAATTATGATTTAAACTCTAATATTAAAACACTTGATATAGAAGTATCAAATCTTAAAACAAAACTGGAAAATATTTCTAAAAATGTTTCTAAATTTAACAGTGGAAGAGAGAGTCTCTCTAAAATAATTGAGAATTCTCAAACTTGTTCAAATAAAAAGGGATTAGGATATAGAAAACCAATACAAAAGCATTCTAAAAATAATGGTTCTTTATATACTAATTTTAAGAAAAAGGAATCTATATCTGCTCAAAAATCTTCTTCAAAAATTATTCATCCAAAATCAATTATGATTTGGGTTCCAAAAACTAATAATAATTTGATTAGGAAAAACTACATTAAATCTTTTATTATGTCTGTACATAAGAATGAAAATTTTATTTTTAAAGGGAACTCTAAACCCAACTGGGTTTGGCTTCCTAAGATTTAACCCTTAGGACCCTATAGAGGAAGTGGGTACCAATAGAATTTCAATATTTTTTGCAGGTACCAATTAAGAAAAGAGGAAAATGGATTCTAGACAGTGGTTGCTCAAAACATATGACAGGCGACAAAAATATGTTAACTAACATTATCTACTCAGATGGAGGATCTGTCACTTTTGGAGATAATTCAAAAGGTTACATCATCGGCAAAGGCGATGTGAGCAATGACGGTACATCTAAATTACCTCTTATTACAAATGTCTTATTAGTTAAAAATTTAAAACATAACTTACTAAGTATTAGTCAATTATGTGATAAAGGTTTTAACATAGTATTTTCTGAAAATAAATGCAATATTTTTTATCATAACAAAAATATCATTTTCGAAGGAGTAAGAGATCATAATATTTATATTTTAAATATGAAAATAAATCATAATACAAATATGTGCTTATTAGTCAAAGAAAATGATCCTTGGCTATGGCATAAAAGATTTTGTCATATAAATTTCACAGCTATTAATAAATTATCCAAAAATAATTTGGTAAAAGGATTACTTAAAATGAATTTTAAGGTAAATAGCATTTGTGATGCTTGTCAACTAGGAAAGCTAACTAAATCTACTTTTAAATCCAAGAAGATCATCTCAACTTTGCAACCTCTTGAATTGTTGCATCTAGACTTATTTGGACCAACTCAGACTCAATCTATTAATCACAATAGATATGTCTTTGTAATAGTTGATGACTTCTCTAGATATACTTGGACTTTATTTATGAAAAACAAAAGTGATACTTTTGAAAATTTCAAAATCTTTGCTAAACGTATTCAAAATATTAAAAATCTAAAAATTAAAAATATTAGAAGTGATCATGGAGGAGAATTTGAAAATGAAATGTTTGAGAAGTTTTGTAATAAAAAAGGAATATTTCATAACTTTTCATTTCCAAGAACGCCTCAACAAAATGGAGTTGTTGAACGTAAAAATAGAACACTTCAAGAATGTGCTAGGACTTTATTGAATGGAACCACTCTTCCAAAACAATTTTGGGCAGAAGCCGTTGCTACTGCTTGTTATGTCCTAAATCGTGTATCTATTCGACCTTTAACTAAACATACTCCATATGAACTCTTCATCGGTAGAAAACCTAATATATCTTACTTTAAAATTTTTGGTTCTAAATGTTTTGCTTTAAATACAAAAGATCAATTAGGTAAGTTTGATCCAAAATCGGATGAATGTATATTCATCGGATATTCCGAACGAAGCAAAGCATATAGAATCTATAATATAAGAACTAAATCTATTGAAGAAACACTTCATGTATCATTTGATGAAAATTTCAAAATTAAAACAAATGATGATGAAGACATTGTAACAAATTCAAATTCTACTTTTGACAACAATACACCTGACAATATCACTTCTATAAATCAATTTGAAACTGAATTAAAATCTCCACCAAGAATTTTAAAAGATCATCCAATTCAAAATATAATAGGAGAAATTGATGAAAGAGTTAAAACAAGAAATCAGCTAAATCAAATGGGTCATATAGCGTTTCTTTCTAATATAGAACCTAAAAATATTAAGGAAGCCTCAACTGATGATTATTGGATTATTGCGATGCAAGAAGAACTAAACCAATTCGAAAGAAATGACGTTTGGGATTTAGTTCCACGACCAAATGATCAAACAGTTATTGGCACTAAATGGGTTTTTAAAAATAAAGCTGATGAAAATGGTAATATCACTAGAAATAAAGCTAGATTAGTTGCTCAAGGATATAATCAGGAAGAAGGAATTGACTATGAAGAAACATTTGCTCCTGTCGCAAGATTAGAAGCAATACGAATTCTATTAGCCTATGCTTGCTTTCATGATTTCAAATTATATCAAATGGATGTTAAAAGTGCTTTTTTAAATGGATTTATTAAAGAAAATGTTTATGTTGAACAACCTCCCTTGTTTATACACGAACAATTTCCAGAACATGTTTATAAACTTAAAAAGGCTTTATATGGTTTGAAACAAGCACCTCGTGCTTGGTATGATCGTTTAAAAACTTATTTAATCAATTCTGGTTTTGAAATTGGAAAGGTTGATCAAACTCTTTTTATTAAGAAAAAGAAACATGATATTTTAATTGTTCAAATTTATGTAGATGATATTATTTTTGGATCAACTAATGATAAATTATGTCAAGAATTTTCTAAAATAATGACAAATGAATTTGAAATGTCTCATATGGGAGAATTAACATATTTTCTTGGATTTCAAATTAAACAAATTAATAATGGTATTTTTATAAATCAAGAAAAATATTGTAATAATTTAATCAAACGCTTTGGTATGGAAAATACCTCTGCCAAACCAACTCCTATGAGTACAACCATACATCTTGAAAAAGATGAAAATGGCAAGAGTGTAGACCAAAAGTTATATCGAAGTATGATTGGATCATTATTATATTTAACTGCTAGTAGACCCGATATAATGATGAGTGTCTGTTTATGTGCACGATTTCAAGCCGATCCTAAAGAATCACATATTAGAGCAGTGAAACGTATTTTACGTTATCTCAACAAAACCAAAGATTTTGGACTATTTTATCCGAAAGAATGTCCTTTTGAATTAGTATCATATAGTGATGCTGATTTTGGAGGAAGTCGGACGGATAGAAAAAGTACAAGTGGGACTTGTCACTTCATTGGACGGTCTCTAGTATCTTGGTTCAGTAAGAAACAAAATTGCGTATCACTTTCTACTTGTGAAGCAGAATATATATCTGCAGCTTTGGCATGTGCTCAAGTAATTTATATGCAACAAACTCTTCAAGATTTTGGTTTTAACTTATCCAAATCTACAATCTTCTGTGATAACTCTAGTGCTATTAATTTATCTAAAAATCCAGTAAATCATTCACGGACAAAACATATTGATATTCGTCATCATTTTCTTCGTGATAATATTGAAAAAGATATAATCAATCTAGAATTTATATCTTCGGAAAATCAATTAGCAGATATTTTTACCAAACCTTTAAATGAAAACATTTTTGTAAAATTGAGACGAGAACTTGGTATTATCTCTCTCAAAAATTTGTGAAGTATACTTCAGCTATTCTGTCTTTATTTAAATTTTTCTTACCCACACATATTGTTTCTGGTTAGCATTAAATTTTCTCTTCTTTTAATCTTAACCATTTATTTTTTTAGCCTTTAGGTGTCTATAAATTTCTTCTTACCAAAGAAAATTATCATTAAGCTTTTCTATCATTTTTACAAAGGTGAAAGCAAAAAAATTATTCAAATGTGTTTTTTAACTTTGCATTATTCTTATATACATGGCTGGTTCATCCTCAGATGAGCCCTCCTATACATCTGAATATTCTTCAATTAATTTTTAAACTCCTAGTTCTGGGTCTTCCGAACTTCCGACTCCAACTCCAGCTTATATTCCGATATGTCCACCACAAAGTCATCATACGGGATATACGCCGGAAAATAAACGTACGCGAAGAAATTTATTTCCATCTCCATCTACTAAGGAAAAGATAGATGATTTACATCACTATCAGAGGGAAACACTTGATCTTTAACGAGAAATGTATTTTAAACAAAAGAGTCATGGAAGACGACTCAGTTTTCTTGAACGATGTGCTGCAAAAATATGTGGGTCATCTCCGATCAACACGAATGCACATATTCTCTCACCTCAACGTCCTCATGTATCCCCAAATTCATGGGAACGTCAACCTCAATGGTCTCCTATTAATCAGTCTGCTGAACAAAATCAACACGAATCATCCAAAGGGAAGTCTCCGAAGTCTCCAAAAACTCCAAAGACTCCTAAATAGATAATATATATGTCTGTATATTTGATTTGTTTATTTATACTTGTTTTCTGTTCTTATCAATATAAATAAATAAACTATTAAATTTTTTTTAAGCCTAAGCATAAAGAAACATTTTTATCAGACAGACAGACGTTTATATTTTTCAACAGACGTCTGTAAAAACGACTATTTCTACTATTTTCAGCCACACAGACGTCTGAATCATTTTTCACAGACGTCTAAATCTGACTATACTTTTGCAGCCTACAATTAGCCGTCTGTTTAAAGATAACAGACGTCTGTTATTCATTATAGACGTCTAAACATAAACTTATCAGACGTCTGAATTTAGTGCAAAATGTTTTTTACTCTCTGTTTCATTTTAAACCTTCTGAGCCGTCTGTCAATTATTTTTAGACGTCTGTCATACGTCTTAGACGTCTGTCATAAATATTTAGACGTCTGTTCTTCTTGTCTTTGATTTTATTCTACAGAATCTCAGACGTCTGTTTATTTTTCAGACGTCCGAAACCCTGTTAAGAAGAAATCTATAAAAATCATTCCAACGGTTTATTTTCTTCTTCTCGTCTTTTTTGTCTCTCAAACTCGAAACCCTAGCTTTTTCCAATTAATCATATGGCGCCCAAATCTAAGAAACAAAAAGGAGATTCATCTCAACAACCTCCTCACATTCTTCCTTCGAAAGATCAAATTAAAGCTTGGTTATACCACGAACCTCGAAGCATGGCTCGTTACAAGCATTTATGTTCTCTTCAATCATTTCATGGTATTTTTCATAATCTTGATCATTTTCCTTTCTACAAACTTAGGCTCTATACTGATAGATCTCAGATTACAAGCCTTATTGATTTCAAAGATAATCAAGTCAACATTTGTAGACTTAGTGTTTTATTATTTCTAGCAAATGTTAACAATCCAAAAATTAGACTTCATCGAGAAAAAGGATTTTGGAAACATTCTGCAAATAACTCCTTCTGACATTGGACGAATTTTAAAATGTAGCTCGGAAGGAGTCGACATAGATGACTTTAAGTTAGAAGGAGAGGAACTTAAACAAATAGAATATTATCTTTTTGAACCTGAAAAATCCACAGATAGATCAAATCATCTTCGTCCTCGACCTCGACTATTGCTTAGAATGCTAATAAAAACAATTTTTCCCCGGCAAGGAAGCCATGAGTTCATTTACGATGATGAAGATAAGGCACTTCAATCAATTCTATCCAATACTCAAATCAATTGGGCTCAATACTTTTATGATGCTTTTCGCACTTATCATGACTCCAAGAAACGCTCAATTATCTATGCTCCCTATATTACTCGAATTCTAACTGCCTTCTCTATTCAAAGTCCGTCAATTGAATTTGAAAAAATCAAGGTATCCAACATTCGCTTCTTCAGTTTAATGGGATTACCAGAATCTCCTCCGACATTTCCAACATTTAATGATTATAAAGCGGAACAACTTGCTTTACAAAAAGAAAAAGGAAAAGCAAAAGTAAGTAGTTCCAGACATAATGGAGATGAAGGAGATACTGAAAAAGAAAAGGATGATGAAGAAAGGGAAGATGAAGAAGAAGATGAAGATGAAGCTTTTGAGCAAGCTTTTATCCAAAGCCCAAATTCGGAAAATTTCGAGATAGAACTAATTTCTGGTACTTCTCGCTCGTATACTAAAAATGAAAAGCTCAAATCCGACATCACTATTTCTAAAAATCAAAAGAAAATTTCTCAACAAATAGCACAAGGCTTTTCTTCCATCAATTCTAGATTCGATTACTTAGTTGCCAAAGTTGAAGAGAATGCACGAGAATTGAAAAATATCAAGACAATTCTTCGTCAATTATGGAAAAAGTCTCATGGATCCTCTCCTCCTTCTTCTCCAACTTGGGGAGAATGGTGAATGAAGATGGTTTTCTTTTGGTTTTTCTTTTGGTTCAATCAATGTCTTCTCTCATAAATTTTTTTTTGGTTCAAACAATGGTGAATGATAAGATTGTATAATTTTATCTGTCTTTCTTAATCAACTATGTTAGGTAAACAAATGATGTATCCTAAATATTTATTTGTTATTATCTTGCTTGGTCTGTTTACATCTCTTAATTAGTGTGTTATTCACAGTTTTGTTACTTCTTTTTATCCAAAACAACCCCAACAATTCTTTTTGTTAATGACAAAGGGGGAGAAATAATTATATTTCTGTTATATAATATGGTCATATTGACAGGGGGAGCAAAAGGTATGATTATACTAATCGATGAATTATATAGTTGTCATCATCAAAAAGGGGGAGAATGTTGAAACCTGCCTTCTCCGATTTTAATGCGACAACTATATATTTCAATCTATATACTATTATGTCAAATATTCTTGCAGGAATCGTCAAAAGAAGCTATTATCATATCATCAACAAGATTAAAGTTCTTAAAAAATCTATTTAGATATATATGTACAATCTCTGATATGGTGATGAAACACACATACACACAAATATACTTTTGAAAATCATGCTTTAAAATAAATATAAAAAGGTATTTTCAAAATTATATATTTTCTCAAGTTCAAAAATACTAAAATGGACAAAGGAACAAAACAGTACAGAAATAGACGTCTGTATGTTAATTCAGACGTCTGACATCAATATCAGACGTCTAAATTATTATAATAGACATCTGAACTCTATGTTTTTAAATGGCTCTATTTCTATATGAAATAGACGTCTGTAAATTTAATAACAGACGTCTGTCACCCTAGACAGACGTCTGAATTAAAAGACAGACGTCTAAATTAACTGTTTTTGTTTTCCTTTTATTTTTTCGAAATTCAAAATTATTCAGACATCTGTCACTTTTATCTCAGACATCTGAACTTGACGAACTGAAGCATCTCTTCATAAAATATCAAAATCTGAAGAGTTGTCTTCTTCACCAAGAGTTGCACTTCTTCAAATAGTTGCAACTATTGAATTAAAACTATTCAATACTATAAATAGAGATGAAAATCCACTATTTCAATAACTAATTCTTTCTATCTATTCTGATCTTATATTGTTATAATATCAAGTGATTTTCAATTCTCTACTTCCTATCTTTTGCACATTCAAATCATCATATCAAGAAGATTATAGGAAGGGTGTACTACATTGACTATATTCGTATTATTCAAAGAACACACAAGTCAAAAACAATTTACCAAATTGTATTTGAAGTCCTATTCGGTTGCTTAGGCGGAAAAGTCCTATTCGGTTGCTTAGGCGGAAAAGTCCTGTTCGGTTGCTCAGGCGGTGTAATACCTGTTCCTCCGGATTAAGTGAGGGTTATTCGAGAAATTCCAGAAGAAGTCTGGGACTGGACGTAGAACGAGAAGTTCGAACCAGTATAAAAATCCCTGGTGTCATTTTTATTACTGCGATTTACTATTATTTATAATTCCGCACTTGCTAGTCGTAATTTAACTATATTATCGATCCATATAGACTTTCATATAAATCAAGTCGTACTTAAGAAATTCAAATCAAAATATTTTTCCAAAACAAAACCGTAGCAAAGCTACAGAATGGTTTCTCCATTTCGAAACTCGAAAATGAATGTCGATGATGCGGCCACCATCACCGAAATTATTTTCCAGCGACAAAGAGAAGAGCACTGATTTCAACAATTTTTAAAAATTCTTTGAAAACGATTTCTATTCGAAAATACTTCCAATAATATACTTTAAAACTTTAAAAACCAAAGTTCGAAATCACCGGAAACTAATAAATTTTAAAATTTCTGAATTAAATTCATTTCAAATTCCAATCATTTTATAACCAAGTTCATAAATTCATTTATTTATATTATGCAATAGTCAATGGTATATAAAACAATAAATGAAAATCAAATATTATTATTTCAGACAACAAATTCATTAACAATTTAATTTCAGAAAACTTATATTTATATATAAGATAATCATACAAAACTTCTATTTTATTTATCAAATTTGAAAACGATATTGTGTCAGTTTGCTCTGCTCAAGTGTTTTGGAAATCCTATCGATAGCGTTGATCAGACGAATCGATCGAAAACCCAAATCAACATCAACAACTCAAACAACACAATATAAAAACATTTTAAAATTAATTTACAATACACTTCCTCACTTAACGATACAATAATGGATTTCAAAGCAAGGATAGGGATTCAAATTTTTGATAGACTCAAATCAAAGAGAATTTCGATTCGAAGATAGGTTTGAACAAAGACGAGATAATTAAATAACAAAATAAGGCGATGGATAAGTTTATATAAATCGCGGGCAACCTTAACCGGGTCGACCGTGACTTCAAAAATAAGATCGGTGTAGAATTCCGAGGTAAATCGACATTCGATCTCAAGAAATAGAATTCAGGTATAGCAGGGAATAGATAGCATCGTAAACCAAGGATACAGAAATCTCCGGTAGATCGATTCCTATTATAAAGGAGTTTTGCTCCTTTATGAATCATTCAAAGATTGGCGGGACCGCCGATCTATTATAGATATCATTCAAAATGGAGTTATGGGGTGCTCCAGAATTGAAAGAAGACGAATAGTGAAAGACACGAATGAATTTCGGAACCGAGGGGAACGTTCCAAATTTCAAAGGAATTGAGTCAAAGGAAAAGATTGAAACTCGAATGAGAGTGATTCTGTAAATACATTTACCCTATATGTTAAATTTGCCTAGAGCTACCAAAGCTTTGATACCAACTGTAACGACCCGGTATTTTGGACCATTCGCGTCCATTATAAGTGTATAGGTAGACATTCATGCCGGAGTTGAATTGCTCAAAATACCGCGTTGTTAATTTAAATTTGGCAACACTGAACATATACAGTAAATAAATAATCACAGATCACCGACACAGAGTAATAATTTGTAGCGGAAATAAAAGAGATAGTAGTTCATGAAGCTACTATATGAATATATAAGATACATCAGAGTTTACAACAGAAGAGTAATACGATACATCAGAGTTAAACCAGAGACAACGGAAGAGCAACACGATACATCAGATACAAGTCAGAATACATCACTGGAATCATCGAATACTGAAAACATAATAGATGGCTGGATCTTCAAGCAACGCTCCGACTCCAAAGGTGAGTCTCGAATACTGGTACACTCAGTCTGACCCGAGCGTAAAGCAAAAACACAAGACACTCGAGTCAGGATTAACATTCTTATATCAATAAATCCAACTCAAGTGAAATAGCAATTGAAATACAAGTAACTCAAAGGATGTTTGGAATAACCATCCTTTAAGGATCCGTTAAACTATCTACTAGGTAGTAATATACGCTAAGTAGATAATGTCTATCAGTAATATAAAGATATCAAAATAGCGTTAAGTCATGGCCCATTCCACCCTTAACACATTTTTATTCCCAAAAGCATATACAAGACCGTAGTTTCCCCAAAACCGGAAGTCACCAGAGGGCAATCCATATACTAAAGGTACAAAACAAATTCGCAGTGGCTGCGAATAGAGGGATACAAGTATGACAAGGCACATGAGGCAATACCCAGGGTAGTGATACTACCGTTCGCCTGATCCGGACTGGTGAGAACGCAACGCCGCAGCGCCCGCAACACCGTGAAACAACGCTCCCAAAATCAAGGGTGCACCAATCGACAACAAGTAATGAATAGTTCGAAGAAGTGTGTCCACTTGAGGTAGCTAATCCTCCATTGGCCCGGCACGGCTCCTGTTTTAGTCATTTCCAATTTGACACAAGTGTCAAGGCTATCCATTATCGTTCTCTTTCTTCAGTCATCACGTACATCATTCCAACCACTTCATTCTGGATCATCACTCCGCGTATAGTTATTAAAGTGGTTTCGGTTTAGATAGAGAGTATATCCATTACCGATCCCGGTCTCCTTAATAACTTTCGTAATTATTACACCGATTGGTCGTTTATTTATTTCAAAACCAAATCAATTCAATTTCAAATAGAACTCGTAAACCAACAATTCATTTGTCTTTCCAAATCAATTTCCATAATTTACGTTTCAAAACTTCCAAATTACCATTTCAAAATCTTATAATTAAATTCAAATTTTATTTAAAACCATTCAAATATCAATTTAAATTTGAAATTTAAGATTCATTCCGAAATCATTTAAATCAATTTAATTCAACATTCAAATCAGTTTAACTTCATTTATCGATTTTATTCAATATTCGTTAGGTAAATTTCATTCAAATCAATTCTATTTAATTTCCAATTCATTAAATCAATTCTTAAGTTCAACTTCATTAAATCAAAACTTACAATTTTGAATTAAACTAAATTCGTCAAATCAATTCTTTCAATTACAAGTCTTACATTAATTCCAAAAATATCACGTTTTCATTTCTTGTTAAAGAAATTCCATTTTACTTATTTACTTACTTAAATAATTTTCCAAAACTTAATTAATAAAGAAAACTCAATTTCAATTATTTACGAAGTAAATTCACTTATTCAAAAGTTCAATTTTACTTATTAAAGAATTCAATTCAATTTGATCATTTAATCATTCAATCCCATTTAATTATTAAATTATTCAAAACTTAATTTTTAAATAATTTCAAAGTTTAATAATTTCAAACTTAATTATAATTTCAAGCTTAATTCAATCATTTCACAAATTAAACAACATTCTTTCATTAATTACATTTTTAATCCTTTGTTTCAGATTATTAAATATTAACATTTTCCTTTCATCAAAAATTCGAATTTCAACTTCATTTCAAAACCATATTATTTATTCAAATAAAATCTTCATTTTATTTTTAAATCAAATTATTGACCAATCGGTTTTTTTTATTTTCTATCCTAGATCAAGGTTCAATTTGGGTATTTATCATTTCAACCCGATTCCAATTCAATTCAAAATCAAAACATAGCAAAGGGAACTTGCAGTGTGATAACTGGGATGGTGTCAAAGTAAATAAACAAGCAATAACAACAATCAATAACAATCCAATAATCAATTCAAATAATCCCGAAATAACCGTATTAATTCGCATTGTTATTTGTACGAATTAATATAATTATTCCTAGAATCTACACTATCATTTCATGTAGATTAAAGATTATTACATTACGGTTTTCACTTGTCATTCAATTTCAGTTTTTACACTACAACAATTAATCCAACATACGTTCAATGGTTCAAAGTGTAATTATCACTATTTTACATGTCAATTAATTTAACAAATAAAATGGGTCATATTCAACTAATCAAATTTTGACATATAAATCAGTTTTAAAATGGTTAACTATCCTATATCAATTTAAATTTTGCATACTATTTATCATTTATCACTAACAATTTAACGTCCAATATAAACATCAACAGTAAATCAATTATCAGCCAAACTGTATTATCATCACATAAATAATTAACAAATAATTGTGTCAGATGTCACAGGTGAACTGATATAGGCAATAGCATATATAACAGTGTAATTAACTAACAGCAGCATATTTCAATTGAAATCAAACTTAATAAATAAAAGAACGTTAATCGTGAGTGAGTGCTCACCTTTCGAGAATAGAGCGGGGACAAAATAAGATGAGATACGAATCCACGCACGAATTCCAAAGCAAAACAGAATTGACACGCATTGGACGGACAAAGCTGATAAATAGGAAAAAGAGGAAAATTAATCGGTTTGATAGAGACGGAAAGTCGATATTTGAATCAATAGATAAAACTTCAAATAAATGTTTAAATTAGTAACACTATATCACGGCCCTATGCATTCTAAATCAAAGTATGTACAATATAAAAATAAGGTTAAAAATGCTGACCACCGCTTATATGCACATGCAAACCAAACTTGCTAAAACAGTATTTTATAACTAATATATATTACGTTCGGCACAACAAAGATATATACCTTTTAAAATCCCATATACTATCGAAAATTGTAAATATACATGTACGGCCCTGATAAAACCCATTTAAGCTTTGCATATAATAACCTCTTCATAGCATTAAAAAAATATTATAATACTCAAATAGTATTCGCTAATTCAAATCATACTATATTTATACCGGCTATACAACTGTATAATGTAAGGCAAAAGGACAAAATAGTTTTCAGATTGGAAAAGTATATATATAACAGAGATTTTAAGGCCAATATAAGTAAAACCCATACCGAGATAAAATATTGCGCTATAAAACCAAACACATATACAACATATAAAGATATGCAGACAAGCTACTTTTACAAACCCATATGCCTATATGTAGAGACTGTAAACAACAACAAAACTAAAAAAATCATACAACTCTACAGCCGAAACCCCCTTAGATATATACTCTTTTATACCTACGGATCTTATGATAAAACAAATATATATTGCATACAAATACATATATTTTATATATAAAATAGCCTATAAAGAATGTACGGCGGTTGAAACACAAAACCAGTTTTAGTTGCCCAGGTTATACATATGAAAATAAACTAACACAAGTAATATATTGTACACTAAGGCTTTTGTAATAGTATTATATATTATATATATACTAACGTAAAATTTATATATAACTAACATTATATATTAGAAGAAACTGACACTATTATATAGGCCCAACCCAGATCATTGCATATAGCTAACATTTGTATAAAATAGGTATATACACGTTATACATCTAAAACAATATATAAGCATACATACGTATACTACATATAAGATTTATACTGATCATGTTCATATATATCAAACCCAAATTCACTTTAATTTAAACACCTAATCTATACTGTAACAAAATCTGTAAAATATGGATCAAAGAACACAGTCGCTTTTAGACTTAAAAGGTTCGACTACAAAGTGTATACTAAAACCAAAACTACTGTATGCTATGCATACTGATATATATTATATAACTTAGCATATAACCCAATACTTAAATGTACATAGCTACCAAACTATACATATATTGTGTGTAGACCCAAAAATGTATAGCTAAATATATGCATATAATGTTCTTTCCCTCTTTGTATACTAAATATAACATATAATGTATAACTGAATATAAGAAAATGAACACAGATACGTACCATCAACTTGACTATATAAAAATGCCCATTAACTTGGATATATGAACATACCCATTTTACGAATACGAAGCCGAGCGGCAACAAAGAAGGACAGACAGGCTAAGCAGATCGGCTAGTGACGAGTTGCAGAGGTGGTAAACTTCGGTCGGCCTGGGGATGTTAAGGCGGCGTAGGTGAAAAGTCGAAGGCTGGTTGGATCTAGAAAACGAGAAGAGAGAGAGAGGGTAGAGGAAGTGGTCGGTGGGTTGATGATGTGGTTGTTCGCTGGTGGGAGAGAAGCTTCGGTCTTAGTGGTGGAGAGAGGGCTGTGACAGGCAAATGGAGGCGGAAGTCAGGGGCCATGGAACGAAAACTAATGGTTTCAGGCAGATGAAGGAAGAACGAAATAAATATGAGTTTTTTTTCTCTCGTGAAAAATTAAAGACAAAGTGAAGGGAAGATGCAAATGAATAGGCAACAGCAAGAGAAATTAGAACGGTCAGGGAACAATAAAAGTAAAAAAACTGAATTCAAGAAAATAATAAATTTCTAGTGGCTGACAGCTTTGCATGATGGATATGAATAGACAAAGGAACCGAAAAGACTCGAAAATGAAAAGATTCAGAAATAGATACCGATATGATCAACCGTTCCATAGATTTCATCGCGTACCGTATTTCAAAATACACAAATGAATGCACTGTAGAAATCAGGACGCCGAGACGGTCATAACGGTATACGGATATCAGTGGTTTGATTGAATTATAAAAATTTGAATTTTCTAATAGTGGAAAATGCAAGAAAAACACTGAAAAATAAGATCGACGGAGCCAAAGATGTCCGAATTTGGAAAAACGACAAACTGATATCTTGCTCAGAAGATGGTTTAGAATTTTTCTATGTAAAAATATTTTAGTTTCAGAAACATTTTATTTTCATTACTTTTTAACTGATTAAATTGAAGTAAATTTATACGCGAAATAAACTTTCTTTTCGGACGAAAATTTACCAATTGCTATGTTTAACTAGACGCATTCTAAATATCAAATATATATTTCAAAATTTTATCGTTTAAAATTTCACAAAATTTCAACTAATTACGTTATTAAAACAGTTGAAATTTACGGGTCGTTACAGAACAATACACAACTTGGAGCGTATTTTCTCCAGGTGAAGTCCGACTGGTGGACCGGTCATAAATGATCGATGCACTGGTGGAACTTCATATGGGCTATGTCATGTGCCTGCGCATGTGTGTATAACCATATATGTGGGTGAGTGTGTAATGGTATGTAGACGCATCTCTGTATATACATCAATGTTAGTGATACTATGATTATTTGGTTGTCACTGTGTTGTGTGTATGTGATTGTGAATAGGTCTGTGCATATTTATGTGTGAGCGTTGCGTGTGTATTTTCTTGTTGTGTTTGATTAGTGTAGTGTTGAGTAAGTGATTAGCATATGTGTGTGCACTAGTGTCTGTTGTAGAGTGTGTGTTTACAATAGTGGGTTTATATGAGCAGCAACATGAGGGTGTTTGTGTGTGTAGATGAGTGTGGGCACTTGTGTATGCATATCCTTCTGCAATAAGTTTTGCTGTTGAGAATGTCTTGAGTATTTGGCCTAATATTGCTATACATTTTTCTTGGTTTTGGCTAAGTTGGCTTGATCATTTGTTATTGCAAAACTATTATTGCATTTATCTTGCTATGTTTCATTACGTTTTCACTTCTTGAATGTGTGCGCGCGCAACCCTATATATGTGTAAGTTTAAGTAATCTATAATTAATACATATTTACATTTAAAATAAACTAAATCAAATATACCTAAATTTAATATATACTTATTAGATATTATATATACATGAATGTAAATAGAAGTTCAACAAATTAATAAAGTTAATTTAATTATATTATTTAAATGTATATAATTGTCATTTTATAGAAGTGTTAAATTTTAAAATATATATATATATATAATTCAAGTTTTGAAAATGTATTTTTTGATTATGAATAAATTAAATTAATTTTAATGTTTTATAATTATTTAAAAGAGTATTTAATCATAGTAAATTATAAAATAATTACTATATGTAATACTTAGCTTTAAAACTATTTTGTGAAATTAAAATGATTAAAATGAGTTATTTGTGAGACATGATGTCTTTTTTTAGAGAAATGTGTGATCATGTTACGTAAATTAATAACACCTAGTCCTCCCTCCTTTTTTGATTTACAAATAGTGTCTCAATTAACTAAACATTTTAGACTACTGTTTGGATTATCACCACTCCAAAAAAAATCCCTCCTTATTTTATCAATTTTTTCAATAACCCATTCAGGAAAAAGGTGCAAAGACATCCAATATATTGGAAGTGCGGATAAAACTGAATAAATAAGAATTAATCTACCCGCTCCCGATAAAAACTTACCGTTCCATTTAGAAATTCTATTTTTAATTTTATCAATTATAATTAACCAGTCATCATGTTTAAGTTTGGATGGTCTAATCAAAAAACCTAAATAGTCAATTGGGAAATTCATGATAGAACAGTTTAACGTTTTATGTGCTAAGCCCTCAATCTTATCTATCATTTAGCACTAAAACCGAACTTTTATCAAAATGAATTTTAAGGCTTGATAGTAATTCAAAACTGTATAAAATAAATTTAAGAGCAATAACATGTTTAGGTATGCGAAGTAAATAACATGGTGTCATCTGCAAATTGAAGAATAGAAAGTCCATTACAAGAAATATTCGCTAAAGTTCCATTACCTACAGGATTTTTAATTATCCTAGCGAAAACATCAACAGCTAGGTCAAACAAAAGAGGTGATAATGGACCCCCGGTCTAAGACCCCGTTTAGATTGTATTTTATTCCCTAGAACACCATTTACCATTATACTAGAATTACCAGTCTTTAGAAGTGACATAATCCAACTAAAACTAAAACCTCTTGCCATTAACATCTCTTTAAGAAATTCCCAATCAATTGAATCAAAAGCTTTCGCAAAATCAAGTTTTAAAAGCGTACATGTAATATTATTCTTACAACAATGATTAATAAATTCTTGGACTTCTGCAACAACATCAATGATGTTTCTACCCTTAATAAAAGATGTTTGTGAACAATCAATTAAGTCATTAATTTTCATACTAAGCCTATATCCTAATACTTTAAAAATAATTTTAATTGAACAATTAATTAAAGAAATTAGTCTAAAAAATTTTAAATTGTTAGCACCAACTTTTTTATGTATTAGAATGATGTTTGCAAAGTTAAATCTTCCTAGTTGTAAATTACCATTATAAAAATCATTAAATATATTAATTAAGTCACATTTTAATACATTCCAAAATATTTTGTAAAATAAAATTGAAAAACCATCTGGACCCGGAGCTTTATCACCAGGCTTGTCATTTATTGCCTTCAAAATCTCCTCTTCAAGAAAAGGACTATCAATATCATTAAGATCAATTCTAGAATCATTTGGATAAAGATCATTCCACCTAGCTTTAATTCTATGATTATTCCTATTACCAAAAATACTTATTATAATTAGTAATAGACTTATTCAAATCACTTTAATCAACCAACTCAACATTATAACACAAATAGAATTAATAGTATTACAACGCTTTCTACCACTTGCCATATTATGGAGAATTTTTGTATTATTGTCACCTTCATTGATCCATTGAATTCTAGATATATGCTTCCACATCACCTCTTCTTTTTCTAAAATTAAATTAAATTCTTTTTTTAAATTATTGAAAATATTACTTTCTGCCAAATTTAAGTGTCTAATCTCTTCTATCCTATTAAATTTAAAGATTTCATTAAGTGAATTCTCTTCTTTAATTTTAACACTACCAAAAACATTTTTGTTCCAAATCTTTAGAAAATTTCTAAGATTTCTAAGCTTTAGAACAAAGTTTTTTTCTGAATTATCAATATGTCTAATATTATAGAAATTCATATAATTCCATTTATTATTAATTAAATTAAAAAAGTTAGGTTCTAATAGCCACATTTTTTTAAAATCTAAAAGTTTTGTTAACAATTCTACGATAATCACAAGTAAAAATAATAGGGCAATGGTCCGAATACAAATAAGATAGTCCATTGACTTTACAAATCGGGTATTTATCTTCAAATTCTTCGCTCATAAAAAATCTATCTAATAATGTTATAGAAGGGAATTCCCTAGTGTTAGACCAAGTAAAGTCTCTATTACTTAGAGGTAACTCTATCAAATTGCAATTAATAATAAATTGATCGAATTATTCCAGTGTGCTGAAATCCCCTTCACGTGGTGAACGTTCTCCTAAAAAACACGTGACATTGAAGTCTCCACCCATAATCCAAGGACCAGGCACTCAAGTTCTAAATTTTATACACTCATTCCATAAAATTCTACAATCAATTTTAGAGAAAGGACCGTAAACATTAGCTATGTTTAATAATGAATTATCACAAATGTTAATTCGAATAACATGTAAGGAATGTTTTTTAGTAATAGTTTGAAGAAGTTTAAAAGAGTTTTCCCGCCAACCAATAAGCAAACCCTCTGAACTACCAATAGAAGGTAGACATTCCCAATGATGAAAGTGAGAATCACCTAAACTTCTATAAAAGTGAAAATAAGGATGTTCAATTTTCGTCTCTTGTAAAAGGGCAATATCGATAAAATAATCTTTAAAAATTGTTTTGCCTTTATTACATTTATTTAATTCATGAAGACCTCTAATATTCCAACTAATAATCCTCATAGTCCAGATGATCTAGCCCTCTCTAATTCTCTACTCCTAATATAAGCAGTATCTAATTCAACATCAGTAAAAACAAAGCAGCGTGTTTAGATAACTGACATAATTCCTTATTAGATAAACTATTTAATGCATATGAAGAATAAGTACTACCCAAACCTTGTGCCTGAATTCGTGGTGCTCTTAAAAGCACTCGAATCACGAAACTCACCCTTTGACTTACACTGAATGCTACGAACTCTAGCATTACGATGAACAACGCCTCTGGTTGCAATCAATTTCCTACTCTTTCCCTTTTTAGATGAAGAGGACACTGCAGCTTTAATTTTATCAACTGAATGATCACTATCAGCCACAACAAGCGAACTAACATCTGCAATAACTGTAGACTGAGACTGCCTCATATCAGATGAGATTTCACCATCAGATCTAAACGATATTGCTAGAACTTGCTTTGTTTCACGCTCAGACAGAGTATTAAATGATTGTAATATAATAGGCAAGCTCATATATGTATGAATATGGTTCCTAAATTCAACATATTTTGCCTGAACACTGTCAACAGATTTAGTATCAACATCACATGCAAGAGCTATAGCCATTTCATTCAAATGATTACTAGCATTTGCATTCATAGATTCACCAGTTTTGGTCGAGTTTTCTGGAACTTGCTCTATTTCAAGCTCAAACATAGTATTAAACGATTGCTTTATAACAGGCACGCTCATATGTGCAGAAAAATGGGTCCTGAATTCAATATTATTTACCTGTACATGGCCACTGCCATGAACACTTCCCAATTCAAGTTCCAAATTTTGAATCACAGATTTAGCTCAACATGATCACTTTCCATTTTATTCAAATGATCCCTGGTATCTGCATCACAGATTCAACAGAGCTTATCGAGTATTTTGAAAAAAGCTCTGATCCATGCTCAGACGGAGTATTAAGTGAATGTATTATAACTTATTTGTTCATATATACAGAAATATGTTTTATGAACTCAACATTTATGCGTACATGCACATTCTCAGGTGCATGCACATAAAACACTACCGATACATTGTTAGTAATATATTCTATAACCTATTCTAGAATAGATGAATACGAATATGCCTGAACATGATCACTGTCATGAACGTTTCTGTTTACGCCAAAATTGGTCATAAACACCCGATTGTTGATGAAAACATCCATTCACAATCACATATCACAAATAGCAGGTTTGTATAGAATAAAATATGATGAAAACTCAGAAAATTCAAAGAAAAGCGATGAAATCACACAGATTTGTAGTGGTTCAGCGTTCTAGCCTACGTCCACTTTGAAGAATTCGACTTTATTGATTTTTACTCGCTGGTTACAATAGGTTACAACAATAGAATTCGAGTACAATGGTGATTTCGACAGAGTCTGGACGTAGAAGAGTCCAAAAGTCCCCTTTTTGTAGGTCCTGGGCTGCTATTTATAGGCGTAGGCTGCAAATTTCTTGCTCAGATCTCGGAAGACCTCTTCTTGCATGTAAGTGGGCCCACGCGATCGATCCCGTGCGATTTCGACTCGATCCATGATTGATACGAACGAGATTCATATCGATCAAAATTTTGCCCAATCAAATCGACATCGATCAAGAATACTCCTGTGGTTGTGCGTAAGATTCTGTGAAAATTTGGTAGCATTTGGACTTGTAGATTGTGAGATACGATCAATGCAAGTTTGGATTTCCGATCTGTTGTCCAATTCGTATCGGTTCATTCGAATCGATCCATTCGCATCGCTCCCAGGCACGTGCTTGCTAGGTGATGTGGCGCTATCTTTTAGGAACGATCCACCTCTTATGCCGAGTGACCGAGTCTTCCTCTAGAACACAGTCTTGTTCGTATCGACCTGATGTACTACGTTCTTTGTATTGATCCTGGGATGCTTATTTCGTATCGATGATTCAATAGCCTTTTCGTATCGATTGAAAAGGGATGAAATTCGTATCGATCCATTATGTGTTCTTCGTATCGATCAAGGGCCGATCGATAAAAAATATGTGAATGGGTAGACTGATACGAAGTGCATGGAATGATCGATACGAAATGCATGGAATCATCGATATGAAGTAACAATTTCCCATGGATACGAATGAGATGGTGATGATGATTGCGAAGTAGGATGAGCTCGGACTGATACGAAATGGGGCATTCTTGATGGATACGAACAGTGTTAGTTTTCCTTGATCGATTCGAAAGAAACCAATACGAAGAAGGTGATCTGATGGATATGAATTGCATGATTTGTATCGATCATATCTTGAGCATATGAATTCCGATTAACTTGAAATTTGGAACATTAGCTTTTATAGCTTTTCTTGTTGTGCCTTGTCAATTATAGCCTGATCCGGACTCGGAAAAAATTCGTCGATATCCATAGTGAAACAGTGTATAACCGATCTTTGGGACAAACTGTTATTGATTTCCAGTCAACTTTTTTGTGTCACAGCCTTGACAAAGGGCGGGATAACACTTGCCCCCCAAAACATGCCTTGTGATAGAAAGGTGTGTTTTGTAGTTCGATAAGATGGATGTTCACATCCTGTTAATGACCTGTAAAAAGGTTGATAATCTTACGTGATTGTGAATAGTGATCGTTCGCGATCGTATGCCATTCGGGGCGGTATGTGACCGTTTGAGGTCGAGTGTTGTTTGAGGCGAGTTGTAACCGTTCGCGGTCGGGGTGCCGTTCGTGGCGAATGGTGACCGTTCGCTGTTGGGTGTCGTTCGAGGCGAGTTGTGTTTGCCCGGGGGGACTTAGTACCATTAATGTCGGATTTCACGTTCGAGTGAGTTTCCGAATTGTTTGTTAAGGCGGTATATCGCCATCTCAGAGCATGCCTGAGGACCGTTCGCGATCCCGTACATGTGCAAGTGACTTAGCCATTATGGAATTACAAATACCAGATTTACATTCAAAATGAGTCTTACAACCAAAATGTTCAACAAAATCAAGTCCAGATGCAAAGAATAGAAAATAAAAGCAAAACAGAGACGTCAAAGTGCAAACACCTACACTGATGCGGGTGATAGTCATATTAGAGCATGCCTGAGGATCGTTTGTGATCCTGTACATGTGTGAATGGCTTAATCGCGTTGGTGTGGAGTTTGCCACTTATTCATCATTATTTCAATCAGTTGATAACAAGCCGATGCCTTGATCCTGAGCCGTCCCTGGTTGGTGCAGATGGTGGCCGCTCTTGTTCCACCGTTGTTGCTCCCCTTCTCACATATTACGATAGCAGACCATTCCGGACATGTCCCTCAACCTCATCCTTCAAGTTCCTGCAATCATTCGTATTATGACTGTTTAGCTCATGGAATAAGCAGTACTTGTTTGATCTTCTTTCATTACTGGTCAGATCCCTTCTCATTGGCTTTCGATAAGGAATCTACCCTCTAGTGTCCTGGTAGATCCGTTCCAAAGTTTTATTCAACTCTGTATAAGAGGTGAATCTCGGTTCCTTTCGTAGTCGCTTTGGTCCATCACCGTTATCCTCTGCTCTCTGTTTCCCTTTATCATTGCCTGAATCTTTTCCGGGAAGACTTCCGCTTTTGATTGCATAAACTTCAACTCCCTCTCCTTCCTCTCTTTCAACATTTGCATCCTATAATCGCAAAAATCCTTCGGCTTCATGATAAAATTCTCCTACATCCATAGGTGGATGCCTTGTCAATGAGTTCTTGAATTATGTGCCATCAATTATGCCAGATATGACAGGGACGCGGAAGATGATCTTAAGGCTATTTAACACTAGAGGTGGGGTGAATAGTGTTTTAAGAATTTCTTTAAAAATTCTTTGATTTAAATTGATTTAACTAACTTAATGCAAATACACAATCACAGATCAAATCACAGAATCACAAACAGATGCAAATATAAATAAAAAGCAAGTAAAGGAAAGAACACACCAGGAATTTTATACTGGTTCGGTGTTACCCTACATCCAGTCCCGCACAACTCGTACGGCTTTCTATTCAATAATAATCTAGATTACAATCCCTCGATTCCAAGGCAACGAGGTACACCCTCCAGATTCTCAGGTCTCTGGGTAGAACCACTTGATTCACAGGACACAAGTTCACCCGATCGATTTCCAAGGACACGATCACACCTTTATAACCCTAAACAAGTTTCTTTGAGTACAAATGTATCTATAACTCTGATAAGCACTGAGATTCTTTGAAGAGAGTGGCAGAGAATCAAACTAGAGATATTCTGGTTTGATTCACTTAAGATTTTGGCAGAATATGGATAGGATGATTAGAAAATAAGATAAGAGAGTAAAGAGGAGAGAAAATAAAGAAAGTAGTTACTGGAAAACGTCCATAACAGTCTCTATTTATAGAGAATGAATGGATGTGTCCATTCAAAGAGATTTAAACGAATAGACACTTCTTTTGAAAACAACCTTTGCTATAACGGGAAGCATGTCGACATGACGAGTAACTATGATGTCGACATGGTCTAGTAAAAATGATGATTTGCTTTTCTTTGAAAATGATGATTTAAAACATATGCAACTTTATTCAAATGGACTCTATGTATTTGTAGAAGGTATTTAGAAGTAGAAATACTTATGAATATATATATGTATATATACTAAAATATATTTAAAATCAAAGTAAATAAACTAAAGTAAATATAATATTAAAATAGATTTTGAGGCTAAAATATCAAGGACAATTTTGAAATCAAAATATAACAAAATGATAAATATGATTTTGAGGCTAAAACATTTTTGGAAATATGAACGAAGGTTTTTCTTTTGAAAAGGAATATTTGAAAATCATTTTATGAAACAAGAGATAATTTTGAAAATCATTTTGAATCAAAATTAGTGGATAACAAAATAGGGCTACTATCCGTTCCACTAGATATTTCGTGAGTTCCATCTCACTAGGGTTCCATCCCTTTAACAAGAACGAAGTGGATTCCATTCCACGAGTAAATTGGATAAAAAAGAATGATAGTGCTTTCAAGGAGTTTTAACAAATATCTAACCTAACTATATTATTTGTCTTGAACTCTTGAATATCTTGAATCTCATGAGTCTTCAATCTTGAACTCTTGATCTTTGTCTTCTTTACTGTACAGTCTTCTTTTGTTGATACCTGCATATAGATTTCCTGCACATATATATTTTATAACACTTCTATAGTTGTTGTCATCAAAACCACTATCCTATGGACTAACATTCTCCCCCTTTTTGATGATGACAACCTTTGTTTATAAAATATTTATATTCTCCTTATAACTCCCCCTAAATCTAATAACTCCCCCTTAATCTATGCCTAACTAACCTATTTTATACTTCTCCCCCTTTGTCATCAACAAAACAATGACACTAACTCCATAATTATAATACTATAAAATTCTATATAACTCCCCCTGAAACTAATACTATATAACATGTGATTATAATGATAGTGTTATCATAAATAATCAACACTTAACTCTAAAAACTAGAACTTAATCCTAAATTACTATCTATCCTAACTTAGAATCTATGATAATGCTTATAATAGTTAGAAATCAAATATAAGAACATAAATTATTTATTAAGTATATTTCAACACACTCATCAAAACCAATCATGTCAGACAAGTCAAACAAATCAATCAAGTCAAACAAGTCAATCAAGTCCAACAAGTCAATCAAGTCAAACAAGTCAATCAAGTCAATCAAAACATCAAAACTAATAATCCTATATTATAAGACAATACTACAAACTCCTCCTAAATAAAATACACTCGTTATGTATACATGTATGCAATATGTAGTTTGTAATGCAGTATGAAATGTATGACATATGCAATGTAGCATGAGATGATATGCAGAATGAAGTGTAACTTGTGATGCAAATGATTATGATATTTCATGCATTGTAATTTATGATGTAATATGCAATGAAATGTGATATGAAATAGGATGCATAATGATATGTAATATGAAACAAAATGATAATGAAGAAAAAAATAATAATATGCAGAATGATATGATGATATATATACTACGGTAAGTGACATTCAGATTATAAGATAAACATGAGTGATAAGTAATATCTAATTGACAAGCATATATATATATATATCTGTGTGTGTGTGTGTGTGTGTGTGTGTGTGTGTGTCTATATATGTATGTATTCATATATCAAACTATTTATTATACTTCAACCAAACAAAGGTAAAACACACCAATTACTAAACCTAAGTTAAGGAAACTAATGAATGGGATAGAAAGAGTTGTAAAGTAAGAGTTTAAAGGTAATAAATGGTATTAAAACTATAACATATTCATGAAAGGTAGTAATCACACTTAATATCAAAATCAAATTGCTAAGAGATATGGACCTAAACTATATATATATATATATATATATATATATGATCAAATATAAAAATTAATAGCCTACTTAAATAATTATTTTAACTTGATTGTTTTTATTTTATTTTTATTTTTAAGAATCCAAACTTCCATGTTTATAAAATACTTAACTTACTAATTAAAACCTTTATATTAAATTTTTATTGACTAAAATATTTAGAAACATGTTTAAACATTTTTTTTTTTAAAAAAATATCATAATGAAATATTAAAAACAACAAAGATTAAAAAACTAAAATAAACATATGTTATATTAATGCCTCTTTCATTTAAATTTTAATTAATTACTAAAGAATATCTAAACATTAATTTTAAATATTCTAATATAAGTTAGAAAATAATTTCTAAAAAGAATAGAGAAAAATACTTAGTTTAAATATCGTTATTTTATAATTTAAAGTTTTAAGTAGAAGAGACAGCATTTACAGAATGCTATAAAAAGTTTTTGCATTAAAATATATATACAAAGCATTATAAAACAGAAACTGCGGTATTTACCAAATGCTGTGAAAAGTTTCAGAAATACTACAGTGTTTCAAAGCACAGAAATGCCATAAAAACGTATTTGTAGTGTAACAAAAGCAAAGACAACATTTCAGAAATGCTATCTAAAGTTCTGGGCAAAAATGGTGATTTTATACCCAATTTTTATAGTAGTTAATATAATTAAAGTACAAAAAAAAAAATAATGAGAATACATGTGTAAAGATACTTGGCATTATGCATGTAAAAAATGCTTTTATTAAAATGTATGTCACAATCTACTTATATGATAAGTATCATGTGATGTGATGCAATCTTATTAATTGAAGAAATCTATAAGTAAAGCCTTATTCTAACAATCTAAATTCCTTTTACTAATTTCTTAAAAATATAAAATTAGTATCTTAAAAGAAATATAGTACGAGAAATAAAAACAACATTAGATAAGTTAAAACTACGAATGAAGGTATGCTTACTTTCTTAATATAGTTGTAATAAATTAGTTGTAAGATTTTATTAGAAAGAAAACACATTTTAAAAGACTTTTAAAAAAAAATTAGACTTGTATATTGATATTTATACTATGGTGTGTCGATATATGGACCAAAATATCAAAACTTATAAAAGTGATAAATTTCTATACCTAACTAAATGCATAGATATATATTTCTAAATGCAACAATAAAGATGAAATAATAGTAAAGCGTACCAATTTTTGCATTCCATCTTTCTAACTTTGTCGTTCCTCCATTGTCGTGATCCACACATTTATATCTTTTCGAATTTGACGACGAAATCTGTTCTATTGCGACAGGCTCGTTTTTCTGATCAGCATAGTATATTCATTTGCTGAATTTGAAGACCATATGAGAAAGATACAGATGATTTAGTAGATCGACTAACTTGGCGCCAAAACTTTGAATTCGAATTTTGAATGAATGGACACTTCAACCACTATAAATAGGCCCAACGGTCACCACTTTTCATAAAAATTACTCCTCTTCATCTTCTTCCCGTTTTTCTATATACTATCAAACTTCTAGAAGACATATCTCCTTCGTTTCTTAACGGAATTGGATGAAACCAGCGGCAAATCGAAGAGGAAGGCAAGGGCTACGATCAGGTAATAGCTTGGTGTCGAATTTGGACGGTATTGTGATGCAACAAGCCGAATAGTAGATGAAATGTTGAAGATCCCGTACACAGTTTTTCAGTTTTGGATAGCCAATTTCAAACTTTCATATCTCACTCAATTTTGATCGGAATTTGATGATCCACCCATCAAAATGACCATGAGAACAAGAACTACAATCTGAAAAGGAGTGAGAACAAAATATTCAAATCTCTGGATGAATTTTGAAGAATATTTTTGACGGATTTGCCTTCTTTTTCTCTTTGTTCACCAAAACTTCATTTGACCATAACTTGGTCATTTCTTGACGGATTCTCACGAAACCAGTGACATTGCGAAGCAGATAGAGAGAATTACAGTATCAAATCAAGTTGTAGATGAGAACCCAAAGTTTTGAATTGATCTGGTACCAATTTCTTTGTCGATTTCCATTATATATCCATTTGTACATAACACTTCTCCTGCAAAACAAGATAACAATTTTTAAAGAATCAAGTGACTTTTCAAAATAACTAAATATAATTTTAAACAACAATATCATGATGATTCTGTGACATATTCAAATGAAAACAGTGTTAATAATTTTATAAAAAAAAATTGCCATTTTAAAAATTTTCAAAATTCAGATTATGAAACTTTTGAAAACCTTGCTCCGATACCAAATGAAAGGGACGCAGAAGATGATCTTAAGGCTATTTAACACTAGAGGGGGGGTGAATAGTGTTTTAAGAATTTCTTTAAAACTTCTTTGATTTAAATTGATTTAACTAACTTAATGCAAATACACAATCACAGATCAAATCACAGAATCACAAACAGATGCAAATATAAATAAAAAGCAAGTAAAGGAAAGAACACACCAGGAATTTTATACTGGTTCGGTGTTACCCTACATCCAGTCCCGCACAACTCGTACGGCTTTCTATTCAATAATAATCTAGATTACAATCCCTCGATTCCAAGGCAACGAGGTACACCCTCCAGATTCTCAGGTCTCTGGGTAGAACCACTTGATTCACAGGACACAAGTTCACCCGATCGATTTCCAAGGACACGATCACACCTTTATAACCCTAAACAAGTTTCTTTGAGTACAAATGTATCTATAACTCTGATAAGCACTGAGATTCTTTGAAGAGAGTGGCAGAGAATCAAACTAGAGATATTCTGGTTTGATTCACTTAAGATTTTGGTAGAATATGGATAGGATGATTAGAAAATAAGATAAGAGAGTAAAGATGAGAGAAAATAAAGAAAGTAGTTACTGGAAAACGTCCATAACAGTCTCTATTTATAGAGAATGAATGGATGTGTCCATTCAAAGAGATTTAAACGAATAGACACTTCTTTTGAAAACAACCTTTGCTATAACGGGAAGCATGTCGACATGACGAGTAACTATGATGTCGACATGGTCTAGTAAAAATGATGATTTGCTTTTCTTTGAAAATGATGATTTAAAACATATGCAACTTTATTCAAATGGACTCTATGTATTTGTAGAAGGTATTTAGAAGTAGAAATACTTATGAATATATATATGTATATATACTAAAATATATTTAAAATCAAAGTAAATAAACTAAAGTAAATATAATATTAAAATAGATTTTGAGGCTAAAATATCAAGGACAATTTTGAAATCAAAATATAACAAAATGATAAATATGATTTTGAGGCTAAAACATTTTTGGAAATATGAACGAAGGTTTTTCTTTTGAAAAGGAATATTTGAAAATCATTTTATGAAACAAGAGATAATTTTGAAAATCATTTTGAATCAAAATTAGTGGATAACAAAATAGGGCTACTATCCGTTCCACTAGATATTTCGTGAGTTCCATCTCACTAGGGTTCCATCCCTTTAACAAGAACGAAGTGGATTCCATTCCACGAGTAAATTGGATAAAAAAGAATGATAGTGCTTTCAAGGAGTTTTAACAAATATCTAACCTAACTATATTATTTGTATTGAACTCTTGAATATCTTGAATCTCATGAGTCTTCAATCTTGAACTCTTGATCTTTGTCTTCTTTACTGTACAGTCTTCTTTTGTTGATACCTGCATATAGATTTCCTGCACATATATATTTTATAACACTTCTATAGTTGTTGTCATCAAAACCACTATCCTATGGACTAACAAGATACAGCTGCCATCAAAACCATGGATGGATCTGGTCGATCCACCGATGCTGCTGCTGCATTGAATCATGTCAGAAAACTCCTCAAAGAATTCCCCGGTTCTTTGTTTCAGTGTTGCCAAACTCATCACATTCTTGGGCCTCGAAACGTGAACTCTGAACTGCCTCATAAACTTCTCACTCAAATCGATCCATGTTCCAATGGAGCCGCTCTCCAGTTGTCTAAACCATAGTGCTGCAATGTCCGTCAAATACAATGGGAAGCACCAGGCCATGACCTCCTCCGATGCCCCCAGTACCACCGTATGCCTCATATACCGTGTCAGATGAACTGCAGGATCTGTCCTTCTATCGTACGTCTCCAGTGTTGGTAGCTTGAATTCTAGTGGATTCCTAGCCTGTCTAATTGTGGGAGCGAAGGGGCTCATGTTCACGTCTTCCAGATATCTATTCACTAGTCCGCCTCTCATGGCTCGTCTGACCATCTCCGCCAATCTATCATTGTCGCCAAGCTGTGTTCCTTGTCCGTTGCCTCTGATCTACCACCCGAGTTCACGAGGGAATTCCGGAATCTGTTCTCCTGAACGAGCATCCATTCCTCTATCAACGCCATGTTGAATAGTTTTGTCTGGTGTCCTGCCTGAGGCTGGATCAACATGCTCCATGGGAATGCCCCCCAGCTCTGGGGCTGCTCCGGATGGTCCCGCTCTGTTCTGGGTTCGGATTGCTCCATGCTCCTGACCTCTATCTCTAGCAGTTATTGCCGTAGCGTTCCCTTGATTCTGCATTCTAGTTTGTCCAATTTTCTGGAGTAGATTCTGCATCATCTCTTCTTGCCTCTTTAGCATTCCCTCCTGTATGGCTTCCATCATCATCTCCTTCTCGTCTCGGGTGATGAAAACTAAGGCCTAATTCGCTCCTAAGGAAGCCTCCTGACTTCCTTCATGTTGACTCCTTTCTGCTCTTGGTCTCCTTGCTGATTGCTTCACCATTGCTTTCCAGTTTTAAGTCCTTAAACCTTCAGGTCCGAAATCCAAGCTGTATAATCCCTGAGTGCTAGCCTTCTCAATGAAAGCACCAAAATGTTTGCACCAAAATTGGTCACAAACACCCGATTGTTGATGAAAGCACCCGTTCATAATCAAGATCACAGATAGCAGGTTTGTATGGAATAAAATATGATGAACACTCAGAAAATTAAAAGAAAAGCGATGAAAGCACACAGATTTATAGTGGTTCAGCGTTCTAGCCTACGTCCACTTTGAAGAATTCGACTTTATTGATTTTTACTCGCTGGTTACAACAGGTTACAACAACAGAATTCAAGTACAATGGTGATTTCGACGGAGTCTAGACGTAGAAGAGTCCAAAAGTCCCCTTTCTATAGGTCCTGGGCTGCTATTTATAGGCGTAGGCGGCAAATTCCTTGCTCGGATCTCGGGATACCTCTTCTTGCACGTGAGTGGGCCCACGCGATCGATCCCATGCGATTTCGACTCGATCCATGATTGATACGAATGAGATTCGTATCGATCAAAATTTTGCCCAATCAAGTCGACATCGATCAAGAATACTCCTATGGTTGTTCGTAAGCTCCTGTGAAAATTTGGTAGCATTTGGACTTGTAGATTGTGCGATACGATCGATGCAAGTTTGGATTTCCGATCTGTTATCCAATTCGTATCGGTTCATTCGAATCGATCCATTTGCATCACTCCCAGGCACGTGCTTGCTAGGTGACATGGCGCTATCTTTTAGGACCGATCCACCTCTTATGCCGAGTGACCGAGTCTTCCTCTAGAACACAGTCTTGTTCGTATCGACCTGATGTGCTCCGTTCTTTGTATCGATCTTGAGATGCTTATTTCATATCGATGATTCAATAGCCTTTTCGTATCGATTGAAAAGGGATGACATTCGTATCGATTCATTATGTGTTCTTCGTATCAATCAAGGGCTGATCGATACGAAATATGTGAATGGGTAGATCGATACGAAGTGCATGGAATGATCGACACGAAATGCATGGAATCATCGATACGAAGTGACAATTTCCCATGGATACGAATGAGATGGTGATGATGGATGCGGAGTAGGATGAGCTCGAACCGATACGAAGTGGGGCATTCTTAATGGATACGAACAGTGTTAGTTTTCCTTGATCGATTAGAAAGAAACCGATACGAAGAAGGTGATCTGATGGATACGAATTGCATGATTTGTATCGATCATATCTTGAGCATATGAACTCCGATTGACTTGAAATTTTGAACATTAGCTTTTATAGCTTTGCTTGTTGTGCCTTGTCAATAATAGCCTGATCTGGACTTGGACAAAATTCATCGATATCCATAGTGAAACAGTCTATAACCGATCTTTGGGACGAACTGTTCCTGATTTCCAGTCAACTTTTTTGTGTCATGGCCTTGACAAAGGGCGGGATAACAATTTCCAAATAAATAATTCAGTTTTTGTTTTATCACGGATTTAGTATCAACCTAACATACAATAGCAATTGCCATATCATTCATAACTGGCGAATACAAATTAGCTGTTAAAATATAACTTGAATTTTCATTCACAGATTCAAAAATAATAAAAGGTAACTGACTTGAATCATTTATATTCACACAACCTATACCTCTATAAAATTCATTTATATCAAAATACCTAAGCAGTTCATATATTAATGTCTTTAATGAAGGGAAAAACAATTTATTAATATATCTCAAAAATCAATTTTACTGAATTCACAATTATTACTCCAGCCTCAAGCAGTAAGCAAACTGACTCATTTAATTTAGATCCACTGCAATAAACTCTGAACTTAACATTGAGGAAATAAACCCAGTTTTAGAAACACTAAAACCCAATGCATCAACAATAGTTTTAGTTATTGAATGCTCATTAACAGATGAAAATTTATTAATAGGTACATGCTCAGTAACAACATCATTGTCCTGTACAAGCTTACAATTAAAAGCATGTACCATATCCTCTTTACCAATGTTGCAAATTAATGTATCAGAGTGTATATCAATGTCATTATCAGAGTTAGTAAAATGATCCAATGCAAAATCATCATCTCCCAAATTTTGTAAGATAGTATACTTGTTGTGTAAAGATAAACCAATTTCTGAGTCTACCTTATTCCCACCCAACTGAACATCAATAAGACTATCTTGATCGAAATGCTCCATATCAACAACAGACTCTCCCTCAACATTCTTAGTCACATTGAGACTAGAAAAAAAATCGGTATCATTCATTGAAAACTCTCTTTGGACAGTTACCCTATCTACTACTGAATCATTCTGATCAGTATCAAAAACTTTCATGGGGAAGCTACATGACTAAACCAATCATTATACATATTAAGCAACTCAAGATCATTGCACATGTTAGTAACTTCCAAAGAAATTATATATGAAACACCATTTATATTCAAGATAGTAGTTTTTGGTATACAAGAATCCTTGCCAACACCAATTTCAACAAGAAGAAATGAATAATCAAATTTTAAATTCATATCCTATAATCTCAACACCATTCCAATCCCACTAAGATAATTCCTTAATAAGGACACATTCCATAAAGAATAATGCAAACCTCTAAGCTTAATCCACACACTTTAATCATATTCCCATTATTCATACTATCAATGACTGACGATTCCTGAATGCCAATAATAACTTCCCCCTTACATAGAAATTTCAAACCCAGAGCAGTAGAAAACAATGTTAAGATGGATAGTTTACTAAATATTCATCATTAAATTTCTTAATTTCCCATTTAAGGTAACCAAAATTTTCAACTAACAATCTAGCAACATCATAAATTCTAATTGACCCATGAAGAAAGCTTAAAATTGCCCAACAATAATTAACAAAACTATTATTACTAAGAGTCGATGCAGGGTTTCTTTTATAAGAATTATTATTGGTATCCGAGAACATCCAATGCATTATAAATGAATCAAAGTATTTGTTAGAAGAATTAAGAGTTGATAAATTAAACTTGTTACACTGATATCTTTTGTGATGGAAGAAATTACACTCAAAGCATCTAATTGGATCACGGCAATCTTTTGCCAAATGCAAAAAACACTCCACAGCAAAAATAAAGTTTCTTACCAATTTTCTTTGCAAACCAAGGAGGCGATTTCACCGCTCTCTTAACACTTTTGATAGGAACCTTAAATTTCTTATCCAATGAAGAAAGAACCTTAGTTGAATTCTTGAAACCAGTGATATAATTATTACAAACGTCAGCATATGAATGGTTCTTGCATCCATCAAAAGAGAAAATTGGCAGATCATCGAGAGAAAGATTAGCTCTTGCTGATGAATTGATCGAAGGGAAATCTTTATTGAGATCAAAACAACCATTTTGAGAGAGAGGAAAGTTTGAGAGACGATATAATGAGTGAAGGAAAAGCATTGAATTGATATTCGCCATTATCTTGATTTTCCAAAGTGATTTTTCCCGTTGTTGTGTTGATTCAAAATAATTTTTATAAGACATGATGTCTTGATATTTATTTATAGTGATATACAGATATTCCATGTAGACATTTTTATATCTATATGCATGTATTGACATGTTGTATTATTATTTGATTATCTTTGGTAGTATCATTATATTGTTATTCTTTATTTACAGTGTGTTACCTATATTATAGATCCTTGATTAGACATAGTCCAACCCATGTGTTATTTATGTAATACACGAGTCAGTCCGAGACATTTCAGGTACAGGGACGACATGACTAGCTTGTATTTTACTGGGCTTAGAGGAGTTTTATATTAGTATTGTTTACATGATGTTTGTATGACCCTGATTTATTATATATATTTGTCACAAAGTTGTATATAGATTATTCATTACATTACATTAAGTTAGATGGCATTTGAGATATTGTATCTTAACAGTACCATATATTATACATATTATATTATATGTTCTCGCTGCGATTCTGACTCTGTGTTCTCTGTTATTTACTATATATTATGTATTATTCTGTTCTGGTGTCACATGTGTTTATTACTTTGTACCGATACTGTGTACATATAGAGGAATTATTTATTTGATGTTTTAATATGTACTAGTGTTTTTTCAAAGGAATATTCACGTATGTACCCCATATAGCCTCATTCTTCGTATTATCTAACATCGTTACTTTATAATACTATTTTATAGTATGGGTATTGAGGTGGGGTGCTTTCACTATCCTAGCCGCGGAAGATGCTGCTGCAAAAGCTACAGCTGAAGCTCATGTCGACCCAAGTGCATCGGGTCAGGCAGAATGGTCAACTCCTGAAACTAAAGAACCTGCAGTAGATATTCCTACAACCAAGGGGGCCAGCTCCAAGGTCACCCAAGTTATCTAAGCTTCCACGGTAATCACTTATGTTGAACCTTATGTTCTTCTCATTGTTGATCCACCAACTCATCATTCACTTGAAGAGGGGGAATCTCTAAATCTCTTATTCTACAATCAAGTCCAGGCGCCCTTGTTTCTCTAATATTCAAATTCATTTAGTTCTCGCCTGAGACTATAACTAACCTCTACTTCTCCATTTGTGAAGTTACATGTCAACATTCATTTCCACCTCCTCCGCCATTAATCATTCAAGGCATGAGCACTACTGCAATCTCCACCGAGTCAACTCCCATGACCATGAGACTAGTTGTTCCAAGCCTTCCTTCCAACTTTATCCCTGGTTTTGATGCGAAAGAATTGCATCTTTGAAGGGATTAGACAATGTTTCCTAGTCCCATGGTGAAGACATCGCTATAACTAGTGCCTCAGGCCCAACTGAATATGTTTCCATGGCAGAGCAGTGGAAGACTGACATGTCTAATGTCATTATCAAAATTGAACCTAGCCTTGATAAGCCTACAAGTATTGGAGAGCCAAAATCTTATTCTTGTATTCCTCCTTTTGTTATCCATCCTCCGAAGAGCGGAAACACTAGCACCACAACAGAGACTTCCAAGCTTCCTTTTAGCCATCCTTACGATCCCTCCAACATTGTTTCCAAAAGTGACACCACCTCTTTAGGAGGCAGCACACTAAAAGATGATAAGGGCCAGAAGAGGCCTCGTAATGGCTCAAGTGGCAAGGTTGTGAAGAAGAAGGGCCAAAAGAAATAGACGCCTTATCTATTCTTCGGTGAAGGCAAGTCGGTTTTTGTTTGTTTGTTTGGATATTCCTTTTTGTTTTTCTTTTGTTGTATATAGGTCGCATTGTGTGCGAGCGGCGCTCACAATCTCCATGTATAAAAGTTGAAGTAATGAAAGACTACTTTTCTTTTGTAATCCCTATTCTGTTTACTTTTTCACACTTTTATATTCTGCACTTGCTTAAATATAACTGCGTGCCTATATAATATAACCACCTGTACTATAATTTATCCGTATTATACTTGTTTGTTTCCAAGCATCGCTTTCATTTACTGCAAATCTATGTATATAAATAAAATACCTACAATTAATTTAGTTCTATTGCATTATTTAGTCATGTTTATAGCTGCCAAAGTGTTCTTTTGGCTAAAAAACTATAATTTAACCAACTCCATGGTTTCCATCTTATTTTAGGTCAATTTACCTTTGACCATTAACGAGTTATAAATAATTTGAGTTCCATGCTACTCCCTATCTTCATAGAACAGTGGTTTGAACGTCTATCTCCTGACATCCCTATAAGTGGGTGTGGTTGATGTCATGCATAAGTTTACATTATCAAACCTCGGCAAAGCATATCCTGCTACGCCATGAGTGAAATTGTAGCCTTTATGTTGTTCTATCGCACGGGACTCGCAAGTCCTATTTTCGGGACTCGCAACCCTAAATGAAAATTTTCGTGCATTATTCCTCGACCCTACTTATTTCCTGACATTATTCATTGACCCTGCCTATTTCTGGACATTGCTCGATGATTAATCATGTGTGGCAAATTATCAGATTGGCCCCCAGTCCGATTATACTCTTTCGATCCTAATCCTAGACTGGAGGAGTCTAGTCGTTCCTGTTTTCATTCTTTCAATGACTATCCTAGCTTATCCTCGGATGTGTGTGTCCCGATAGGCCACAAGCGTAGTCATGAATATTCCAACCAAAGACCAGTTCATATATCTAAGAACTTGTGCCTTTGGATGCCTATATCTAGGCATCCTCTTTGAGCCTTACCTCTCTCCAGGTGTTGACCAAGAGTATCCATTGACAGTCCTTGCTTAACTTAAACTTAGCGTATTCTGCCAGGTTGCTAGCGCGATCATTGAAAATCCAACTATGCACCAATTTCTATCTCCTAAAACAATGCTTTGGTCACCTTATCCTCGGCGTTCCTTTTTTATGTTGCCTAATTCCAAGCAAAAATCAGTACCTGAAGGTAGGGGTCGAATTATTCGATCGATCCTTGTGTTTACCTTCCCCGGTCCTTATCCTGAACCAAAAGAGTTGGTATCCTTTTTTTGAGTACCTAATCATGAAGGGTTGAATTAACTGATCAACCCTTAAAATTACACTCCCTGGTCCTGATCCAACCCTGTTCTCCATAGGGAACTTCATCATTAAGCGCCAAGGAATTAATGCTATTCTAAAACTAGGCAGCACCGGTCAGCCCAAAAGGGCATTGTACGTCGAATATTCATCCACTATCATGAACTTTTGAATCTACACCACCTTTCGGTCTTAGTCTCCTAACTCCATGGACAAATCAATTATCCTAATTGATTGTTTTGCCTCATTTGTAAATCCTTGAATCCTGGATTTACAAGGTTTGACATCCTTCATACCGATCTTCATTTGATCAAATGTTCTTTTAAATAATATATTTACAAACTTCCACTATCTACCAAGACCCGATGTACTGTAGCTAGGCTAATAGCAGCCAAAATAACCATAGGGTCGAAGGTTGGTGCTTCGACTCTACCAGAATCCTTATTCCTGAACATAATATCATCCATTACTATCCTTTCTTACTTAGCCAGAGCTCTGTCCTCTATAGAAAAGAAACTCTCTTATGGTACGTGGTCTAACGAGCTTGCATACGGTTCCATTTCGCACCAGCTTTCTCTGTTGGATGAGGTCATCTTGTTATAGTATTTACAACTATCCTTCCATCAGTTCACCCGGGCCCTTCTTTACTAGGTCCAGGTTGATTTCCTTTAACAGTTGGCCTTTGAGGTTTTGCATTCAGTTCACTATTATGATGACCGCCCTATACCTCCAGTACCCAATATACTTGTATAATGCACTATGGAGGTAACATCCAATGTAGGATGATAGCTAATGGTGAAAAGAAATAAAAATCCAAGCACCAAACTTGTAGAGCATCTCACAATGTTCAAACAAAATATAAGATAATATTATAGATGTAAAACGGGTGAGATAGTGATATAATCAAATGAAGCATAATAAGAACATTAGAGTGTAATAGGTTTACAGATTATATAAAAACTGAATTGGTAGATTTATACATCCTAAATCTCCAAAAAAAACCCAAAATGTCTCTAAAGTAATACAAGTACTGGTATAGCGCCACGATTATAGCACGTAGACTCCCGCTTGCCCTTATTTTGGCCACCCTTCTAAAGCTTCATCTTTTTATTGTTGTCCCGCTTCCTCTTGCCTCCCCTGCCAACTTGCGGCTTTAGCTCATCCTTGGGATCAACAACCGACTTAGACTTAGGATACAGACTCTAATGTCGGAGAGCCTTCACCACCAGCCTCTCAAACGACTCACCAATATATCCTACAAGCTTTTCTTCAAGAAAACCATCCAAGCCCATGATAAATTTCTCGTTCTTCTTAAGCAGAGGATCGGGAAAGGTAGATCATATTTTGATAGCATGTCGAACTCGGCCATGTACTCTGACATAAACATATCCCTTTGTTTCAAGTTAGCAAACTTTCAGAAGAGCACTGATTTCTGAGCTATCGGTATATACTTCTCTTCAAACCTCGTCTTAAACTGCTCCAAAGTATTTTGATCCTAGGGAGTTGCAATCTTGGGGGTGTTCCACAACCCCATAGCCTATCTATAAAGCAGTCTAGAGGCCAGCTTCCTCTTCATTGCATCCTCTAACTCCATATCCTTAAAAATGTATTCACGTGTATCTAACTAATCTACACTTTGACGGCTAATTCTGTTTCAAGAAACGGTTTGCCACCTAGAGTGGAGTAATCCTTGTTCAACTTAGCAAAGCCAGCCCTCGATGCATGCACCGTAACACCACACCAACAACTATAGCGGGAGCAATTTGGGCATTTTGAACCATGTTGCGCACCATCTCAACGAAAATGTCCTGCACGTCAGGATTAGCAACCATCTCTTTTCGAACATGCTTCGGGATCTCGTATGTGAGTCATTCGATTCTCCTATGGTATCATTGATTTATTATCTAAATGGCTCTAATCGATACATTGAAGCTATATAAAACATATCGACTCTTAATCAAACATATCAAGTAACAAGAGTTAATATATAACTCTAGTCTTGCCTAATAAGTGGTACCAACATCATGTTTCATGGACGACATCTCGTTTGCATTGAGTGAAAACTTCGCATAAGTTCCACCTCATTCCAAGCATCGTTTCCTCCACCCGAAACTACATAAGGGTTTCGCCTTGATTTGTGTCGAGTCTATTAGTTCTTGGTCCTCAGAGAGGTCTCCTATAACCTACATGTCAAGTATCTGAAGGATCGGATCAAGATCCGAGTGTAAATTACCCCGGACATGGGCTCATTGCTTATTTCAGCCAATGACCAATCATTAATCAAATGTTGTTTCAACTACGTTTGCTACATCATCTTGTTACCGAAACACAATACTCAATCCCCGACAACTAAACTACAAATTATGACATTTCTCTCCTTTAATTAATTAACTCATTCAAATGTACTTCTTGAATATCATACTCAACTAAATATATTTTTTATGAGCATAAACTGAATATATAGTGTAGGATCAAATTAACCCTATAGGGGGGTGAATAGGGTTATAATAAATTCATAGAATAATAATCGTCGCACAGATAATAATAGAGTAAAATTGAAAATAAAAGCAACACATAAATTTACCCAGCTTTGACAATACTTGCCTTATGCTGCCCGTAAGATTTCTACTAAAATTAAACAATCGACCGCGTACATAAACCTTGCAAACTTACGTCTATCACTTTCCTGATTGTTTTAACCCTAAGCCAAGAAACTCTGCCTCAACTCTACCCCAGCTTTGAGAATTTTCTAAACTACGTAGCATAGTTCAATCCTACTTCAAAACTGTAGTTTTAAAATTAGAGATAAAACACAATATTTAAATAAACAAGAGAAACATAATATAATATATAAACTTAAGTAAAGAGAAACGGCCCAAAATCAAAACAGTCTTCAATTTTTTTTAGCTCATTTGTCTTTACTCCTCCAAAATCCAATCCTTTTTCTATTTATTCTCAATCCATCCCCTTCTTCTTCATTATTCTCCATTTAGGGTTTCCAAATTTAGAAGTTATTGCTTGTAGTTGAACTTCAAATCTCTTCACTGCCCCTTTGTTGATTGCGTTCTTCGATTAGTTGGCGATTGATGGTTGCAATCGCATTCACTATCGATAACTTCTGTAGTTAATAATTAATATAATTTTAGCTTTGACTTTTGTAACATACTCGAGTTGATAAAAATTGCTGACGATGAATGGTTTATATAGGAGAAGATTTTGAAGAAATATTCCTTGGATTTTCATATATTTCGTGATCTTCCGTTTTGAATTTTTCAACTTTGATTTTTGTTTTAATCTTGGCATTTGATTATTTTATCGATCCTTTGGTCTTTGGTATTGAGATCATTGAATTCTTCATTCCTGATATATATATATATATATATTAACTCGATCAACTTGTGAATTTCTGATTTGATTATCTTTGAACTTGACTACTTGTGCTTGTTGTCCTTATGCATGCATGCATTCATTTGCTGATCTGATATGCTTAGCTTTTGCATGTAGTTGTACAACATATTACTTGTTGTCCTTATGATTGCTGGTGCATGACTTTACCGCCTTGTGTTTGTTGCTAAACCTACTTGTGCACTTGCTTGTGATCCTCTGAGCTTGGTGTTGCTGCCTTAAGTTGGTTGTGTGTGTGTTTACTGTTGCACATGGCTGTGTTGCTTGATCTGTGATGCTTCCCTATATACTCCTTTGATTTTTACTATGTACATATATACATGTATATATATATATATATTTATATTAGTGTGCACATTTGTGCATTTTATCCTTATGCATGTTTTGAACCCTATCTTACTTATTTTTGAGCTTGCCTTTTGTTATTCCTTATTGTATGTGCACTTGTACTCTAGTGTGATCTATGTTTAGCCTTGTATGAACTTCTACATGCATATTTGCATTTTGTTTGGCATTGCAGCTGCTTTCTTTTGTGTGCTTACATGACTTTGCCTTATGCTTACCTTATGTACTATTATTAGGCTTGTGCATTGCTTTGATCTTTGCTACGTTGTTACTTGGCAGGTAAAGTAGATGTTTGGAAAAAAGTTGGAGCAAGAAGATAAACATTGTATTCAAGTAGAAATTGTTCTGTATATGAAAAAAATAGAGTAGAAATTGTTGTATATGACTAGTGTATGAAAATTATGGGAACTCTTGTTGTAATTATGTGTAGTACTAAAATTTTATTGAAATGCAATTTTTATTTTTTTCTCTTTTCATGATATTATAATAGTACTACAACAATCACATTGAAAAATATATATGTTTATTATCATCAAACAAAAATCATAAAATATTATATTTTTTACAGTCTCGCCCTTTTGATGATAATAAACATATATTAAGATTTTGTGACAAACAAATGTACTTGATGTGTTGTGATCAAGCTCCCCGTATTTACATACCGCCCCCGCCCCCATAACTAGACTCAACGTACACAGTTGTATGCAATAAAAAAACTCCAAAATACCAAAGAAAAAACTTAGATTTCAAAACAAAATAATTGCCTAGATGCCAAAGAAAAATAAAACAACTCTTGAATACTAGCAAGGTTATTACTCAACCACCAAAACCTTAACCTCTCTCCACCTTATTATCATTAAAAAATAATAATCGATATAGTAATAGATTTTGATTGAAACTATAAATCATATGGAGAAAAAAAAAAATATTTCAATCGATTAAACAAAAGTCATAATATTTTATTAATTAGACACATATACCATTTTAGAGTTATGATTGGATGATGATTTAAGGAGATTTTTTTATATAGTGACAGCGGTGTGGTATTTTTAATAAACGATTGAAAATTTTTCTTTTAAAATTATTCAAAGAATGTTAAGCACTTACTGACCATGCATAATCGTTTGGACTTTTAAATAAGGTTAGTAGTTACTTAAAAAGAATGTCAAGCATTTCTAACCATGCATAACCATTTGGTCTTTTAAAAGAGGACATAAATTACTTAAATATTTTTTCCTCTCTTGTATAAGAGTTCCATCAACACATAACCGTTAGGACTTTTAAATGAGAATGGAAGCACACATCTAGAGATTAAAGTTATTCACTCATGCAAAACCGTGAGGACTTTTAAATGAGAGCGAATACTTTTGGGATAGAATAAAGTATTTAAATTACACCAAAAATATAATTCTTTTTCTGAAATACCAACTTCTGCACACTATATTAAATTTTAGTGTATAGATTGTAAGAAAGATGATAGTAATAGAAATAATCATGGAATATGTACTAATTAAAAAGTACTTGAAACTTGTTTAATTTTCAAGAAATTTTGACATACTTTACTCTGGTTATAAAGTATTAATTAATCAATACTCATCACTTTCTCAATTACTAGTGATATTTTTTGATAAACTTCAAAAGATTCAAGCAGTCAACTACCATCTTTTCCGAGTAAATTTCTTACTGAAGTAAACAAGAGTATTTTTGTTAAAGAAAATTTAAGTAAAAATCTAAGTTATTTGTAAAAATTATAAATCCAAACAAAGTTGTGAAAAATATTTTCTAGAAGGAGTTTTGTAAAACAATTTCTGATAATTTTAAAATCAGTTGAAATATCAATCAAATGCAAATATGATATCGTATGAATTGATGGCATATAATGGTATATTATTAGACACGTAGATTGGGTACTCCACAATATCCTTCAAATTAGTTTAAAAAATTCAAAAAATTTCGGCATGGTCATCTTCATCAAACAAGGAAAAAGTTAGTTACATTGAACCAAGGCACACACAGCTAAAAATTCTCCAACCAATAATTTGTTTATCATCATTAAAGGCAATGAAGGTAATTGTCGTGTATAGACCATCAACTATTGTTGTTTTGAAAATTCAGACTATTTGAAACCACTATTTGAAAACTTTAAATCTGTAATTTGATTTAGCACTAAACTTGGAAGATTTAGGTATATAATATTGCTAATCAACAAAATTGGTTTTAAGTCAAAATTATAAATCGATCAAAAGCTATATATGACATACTACAACTTGTTTGAATAAATTA
Organism: Allium fistulosum; assembly: GCA_030737815.1. Taxonomy (NCBI): domain Eukaryota; kingdom Viridiplantae; phylum Streptophyta; class Magnoliopsida; order Asparagales; family Amaryllidaceae; genus Allium; species Allium fistulosum. Next base: position 163,046,823 of record CM060905.1, read on the forward strand.
GAAACACTTTTCAAGTAACGTGCTGACATGATTGCTGTTTTTCAAAATTTTAAAAACTAAATCAGCAAAAACTAAAAGCATTAATATTATAATGTTATCAGTTAGCTTTCTAGGACTTCAATAATTTCAAAATACAGTATAATGATGTTTAAGTTATGATCGATTTACTACAGTTGTGTTAGGAAGTTCTAAAATAGTTTTCAAATAATACACTAATGATTTGAAGTTTTTCAATCTATTTTTCAGAACATCTTGAATTTTGCAAACCAGAGTTTAGGGGTTCAAGATATCGTATATATTATAATGGTGTCGACGAACATAGAATTAACAACAAGAAAAGAAAATAGGGTTTAAAGATCATACATTTTCTTACCATTGATGTTGTATTCTTATTCACCATTTTTATTATAGAACTCCACCATATTTTTCTAGACAAAGGAACATTGGAATTTTTTCTCATCAACCATATATTGAACAACTCGAAGTCTGCCACTATCATAGTTGTTCCCTATCCTGTTTTTATACCAAAATGTTAAAGGAAGCGAGTGGCCTAACAGAAGATGTAGGACCACTTTTATTTTAATTTGTAACCTTTGGTATCCAAATTTATTTATATAGCAAACCATTAGCATTTACAATTATATTGTTGGGAACCCAAACTTCTTTAAATTTAAGAAAATTTACACTTTTACCTTTTGAAACTCAAATTTGTTTAACAGTTTTGTATTTGTTCTCGTTCCAACATTTATTTTTTTATACCTAAATTTCCCACAAATTAAACACTTTGAAAATTATTTTTTAAACTTGACATTATCACAATTCTTTCACTTATTTTATTCAATTCTATCGCATCCAAGTCCTTTTCTGTTTTTGATAACAGTCTGACTACCTAACAACACATTCAGAGATTTTTCTCCTTAGAAATTTTTCTTAATGTCGATTAAAGTTGTTGAACCTTAGATCTAAGAGCATCGTTTTCATTCAAAAGTAAGGTGTTTTTTTAGTGCAATTTTCTCTTTTTGTTTCATCTTTGTTTTTCAAAGTCAAATTTTCATTTTTGAGAATTTTAATTTTAGTCTTACACCTATTAGTTTCTTCCTCTAGAGACAGATACTTCTCGCATTCTGAGTTGAATTTTCCAGCGTTTCAATTATCAGTTCTAACTCATTATTTATACCAAATGGACTATCTTTATTAGATTCTAGTTTATTGTAACACCTAGAAAATTTAATAAAAATTTAAACTGAAATTTAATAAGAAAAGTAATTTAATTAAAACATGGACTAAAAAGAAAATTTTCACAAACATTTGAATTTGACTACGAAACCTATACCATTGGGACCATAATGACTTTCTGGACAATTTTCATATATAAAACATTGAAATCGGAGTTAGTACGGAGAAGTTACGGATGTTTTAAAATTTGAAAATAGAATCGATTTAAAAGTTAAATATACATGCAAAATTTTACGCTACAGCGGTCGACTATGGGAATCCAATGGTTGACCGATAGGGGTCAACTTTTACCTTTTGAGGTCGAACATGGCTGTGTTAAATTGGTAGTTTAATGATGCATTTGAACTGTTGAGATGCGTTAATTCGCAGCTAAGTAGTTAATATGTTAATGAGATAACAGCAAATATTCTCTAACCTAAATCTAACGGCCTAAACTATTTTCCAACCCCTATAAATTCCAACCTAACCTATCCCTAAAATTAATATAACAGTTACCGTAATGAAATGCTACAAAAATCCAACCTTTCCTCTAACCCCAAACCTTCTTAAAATTGAAATAAAATCAACATAGAAGAACAAAAGCGTTGGAAATAAGAGCACGTAGAGCTAGCGAATAGAGGGCAATTTTAGGCAAGAGCGATAAGAAGAGCTTACCTTGATGTGAATAGGAACAATTTTAGTAAGATGATTGTTACGGTTAGGTTTAAACTTTTATTTGATTTGGGATGTTAGAAACCTAATTTGAAACATATAAAACACTAAATTAAAATCTATAACTTGTTAAATCTGATTTGGTGCAAGTACACCCTTTCTGTTAATTAAATTGTAAAACTGTAAGTTGAAAAATATGATCTTAGATTTGAAATTACAGTAAATTATTAAATTTGATATTTTTCAAATTTGCAAAACCAAAATCAACAAACCCTAAATCGAATTGCAAATTAATACTTGGACTGGTCATCTAGTAATTAGCAGTCACCAATTATTGCTAATGACTTGAATTAAAATATTATAATGATCAACATTAAAAATATTCAAAAACCTTGAATTTTGTATGCGAACGGTCGACCTTGGACCACCAACGGTTGACCAATAGCAGTCCGCTGGAGAGGTTCAGCAGTCGACTGTTTGGAATGAAAATTGCAGATGTTGAACCTCTGCCTAAGGCCCAAGTTAAAGAAAAAAATTATATAATTTAGAAAAGGAAATTATATAAATGGAAAATTGTTTGTTGAGCCTATTTTAGGGCTAAGTACACATGCTAGAGAAGGTAGGGAAGTCAGTTCCCTATCAAAGGACAATAGGTCATCGCGGTATTGTGTAACAGTTAAATATTAAATTAAGGATCAAGAGTTGAAAAAGGCAATGTATTTCATAGACACAGAGTTGACTAGGGCGATGTATTTCGTAGATACAGAGTTGACCAGGGTGATGTATTTTGCAGACACAGAGTTGATTCAGGCGATGTATTTCGCAAGCACGGAGTTCACTCAGGTGATGTATTTTGCAGACACTCAAGGAATGTTCCGTAGAGGATGCGCAACATTGATGGAGACACCAGTTGAGTGAGTTCGATGCTAATGGAGAATTCTAAAGGATAGCTTGGCTCGGCATAGCATGATAAGAGGCTATAGAGTAGAAAAAGAAGCCATGTACTAACGAGAGTCCTTCTACGCATGGTTCTAATGTTATGGTATAGGTGGATGCCGACGCAGTATGATAAGAGGCATTTTTCCACTACGATCAAGAGATGAACATGGGCGCGTACGATGAGTCACACATGGAGTTTGTGTTTCCGGGTTCTCCCTCTCCAGGCATACTGATGGTATAGGTATTTATGTGAGAGTAGTTCCCACAATAGTATTAATGGAAAAGGGATTTCCATAGTAGCATAAGGGTGTGATTTCTTTTTGGGTGGCTCTAAGAGCATTTGCTGATCGTTAGTGTGAGGTTCGATCCTTGTAGTAGCATACACAAGTAGTAGTGTATGTATGTATTAGACAAGAACACTTGGGTAATGGACCATAGAATTTCACTGACACTTGTAGTACACCTATGTCATCTAGAGTAGAGTTAAAATTAACTGCACATGATCATCACACATTAAACTTGTACTCATTCACTAGACTTTTGTCTACCCATCCACTTCTTTTCATTTTCCTCCACCATTGGATGACAGGTTAACTAATGATTGTGCAAAGTACGTGGAGAAAAAAGCTTCATGTTGGAGTTTTCATATCATTTGTTGTTTATCTTGTAGCTACCTGTTATATTAAAAGTTTTTTAATCTTCTGTTGTATTATGGAAAATAGTGTACATGTAAATCAAGTATTTTGGAGATTGTTTTCCTAAAATGTCTTTTTTCTGTATTTATATTTTAATTCCTTCCATTGTGAGATCTGAAAGTGTAGAATGTCTTAGAACTTACCTTTGTAATTATACTCTTTAAGGTTATAAAATCCCAACAGCTTGTATTTCTCGACATGATGTGTCCAAAAGTCACATTAAGTGATCGATGTATCGGAAGGTGCGAGTTGTCATATTTTGTATCAAAGCCTAGGCTTAGGATTCCCTAGAATTTAGGCAAGTATTGAGAGAACATACATGAAAGGGTTTCGAAAAAATGGTTATTCAAATGGTTTTCCAAAATGTTTTCTAAAAAGTTTTCAAAAATATGTTTGGAAAAATATATATACCTATATAGATAAAAGTTTTCAAAAAGATTTCCAAAGATTTTATTTATATATCGAAATTTCTTTTATTCATGTCTATACTATCTATGGGAAAGTTTAAATTAATTCCCAAACACAAATAGTGAGAAGAAGTACAAGTGTTAGAAGAATGGCTTAGAGAAGGAAGTTATGGTTCCAAGCGTGAACACCTTTATATGGTTCCGTCGTTATCCATAAGCAAGGAGATAGAGTCAAATCTAACTAGGAGAGTGTAATTATGATTTTTTGACATGCGTATTAACACATAATACCCTATACATTTGAGAACATAAGGTATTTGTTGGCATATCCCTTATATAAGCAAGCAACTGTGGATTTAAATAAATGTTAAGGTTATAACAGCTGAGGTGGAAAAATAAACTTTTTATGTTTATTGTGGTTTACCCCATAAATAAGGGCTAGTAGGGGTTTTCCATACCCATTAGCAGTAGCAAGCATATTATGGAATTAAGGGCGAACGAAGAAGGTTAGTACTAAGAAACCCATACAATAAGACTAAGATTCCAACAAAGCGTAAAGGGAACATGAAAGACGATTTTACAAACTTAAGACGAATTCCCCCAGTTAAAGTAGAAACCCTATTTTCATATTGACAGTAGTTGCAAAGACTCGTATTTACCTAAAGGTTCGACTATGTTATTTCTGTATTAAAGTTGGATACTGTATTGGATTATAAGCTTAAGTAACCATCTTTGAAAGGAAGACGGAACTTTATACACTTAAAGCATTGTTAGGTAAAATGGGCATAGGTAATTAGGTTGTTATTATCTACTCCAACGTAAGTGATAAACCAATGAAAATGTTTTCTAAAAAGTTAGAAATGGTAGATATTTGGTATTTTCAATAGAAAAATTTAGGTTTATGATTTTATAAAAAATAGTGAGATAAACTTTATGGGATTTGTTTAGAAAGAAAAACTAAAAAATCTGGTGAAAAGCTATTTTCAATAACTGTTATAAAACTTTTGTTTTGTTTTTGGGCATATTTTTTTACTTACCTCAATGTGCACTTTGCTTTTAACAATGGAACTTTTGAAAAGAAAAGGAAAAGTTGAAGAGTATATAAGGTCTAACTTTTGAATTGCTTTTGTAAATAAAAAATAGTTATGTATTCGAAAATGCTTTATAAATGTTTCTGTTATATCCTTAAAAAAATAATATATACAAGTTAAAAGGACTACATTTTCGTTGAAAAAAATATATATTATAAAATACCTTGTTGTGAAAGTTTATTATTTACAAAAGAAGGTTTTAGAAAGGTGTTTTTTTATGTATATTTTTACTAAGTTAAGTCAACCGTTTTTGATAATTTAATTAAAGAAAATGTTATAACCTTAGTAAAAGGAAATGGTTGTTAAAAACGAATGAAGAGTTTTAAAGTTTTAGAAAACTTACTAGTTTCATGAAAATGGAAAAATAAAAAATTTGATTTAAAAAGACAAAATGAAAATATTATGACTATTACTTAAAATTTAAAAGGATAGAAATAGGTTGGAGTTAGATAAATAGGATTAAACAGCCCACAAGGACAAAAATTGACTATGGAGTTTGGAAGCATTGGAATGGTTGGGACAAAGATAAGTAGTAACATGGAAATTTAGTGATCTTTTCAGTCAACGATTAAATTAGAAGGACAGAGTACTAGGTCGAACTACCTATAGTAGTGGAAACGTGAGTACCACCTTGTGTTTATCCACCCAAGTTTGGTTCGAATTGTATAATCTTTTATGTAAGGAAGGTTAAAAAGTATTATTTTTTTTATAAACTCAACCCCGAAGGGAAGAGCCCCTACCTAGTGAGTCCGCCAACCCTAGGAGAGATTTAAGCCAGCCCCAGCACAGAGGTTTGATGTTCCCAACCATGATTTCAGTTTTCTGGGAATCCACCTCCGCGCCTTGAGGGGAGTAGGGCAGACGGGTATCGAACTCGCGACCTCGTTAACAGGAGGCAAGTGTCTCAACCACTGTGCCACTACTTGCGGACAAAAAAAAGTATTATTTTAGTACACCTATATTAGTATATGGAAAGAGTAACTCAAGATATTTTAGTTGTATTAAAGAATACCGCGGGTGCAAGAAGTTTTTCGGTTTGAAGTGTTAAAGTGAGAAGTAGGGTCTACTTCAATCCATATTAGGAGTATTAGTAAAAATTTAGGCATTCCTTGATTGCATTAGGAAATCCTAGATGGAATGATAAGTATAGGCTTAGCGCTTTAGTGACAAGATATTAGTTGGTACCTTATAGATGAGAATAAGATACATGTAGGCTACGAGTGGTCCAAGTATCGTGTTGTCCCCTGAAGGCTATGAGCAGACCAGGTGGACAAAAATAGGAGAGTATATATTTTATACATATTATTGGATTTATATTATAATAGTTGTGTTCCATGGATGCTTAGATGTGAATCTTGAAATTGTAGGGTTGAATGTTGCACATACTAGAGTATGGAAAATAATGGGCACCCGTAGTTTCTAAATTAATGAAAACCTTCATAAAGGAAATAATACGATAAGTTCCAAATTTGTAGACTTACATGACTTGAGCAAGTAAAAATGTAAGTCACCATATACTAGTTTTAGTCTACAAGTGTATCGTTTGAAATAACAAGGAATACACCCAAAAGAAAGAGATGTACAAAATAGGCATAGTCGCCATATTTTGTACCATCTATTCAATAATAACAAAAAGAGATAATTCCTTGTAATTCCAAAGATAACACAAATCCTCTTTTAGATAATTTATGGAAAGTCATAGTGTTCACATTCCTTTTGGGAAAATTGTAGTTCCAATGCATTAAAATGGAAAAATTACTAAGTATAAACCAAAGTAATGGTCATCATGTGTATTATATTAAAATTGCAAGGTTTTATTCCGCATTAAGTTGCACCAACCATGAAAAACATAAAAATCATTGGAATAAAGCAAGAAGAGATCACGTTTGGTAATAAGGTCTCATTAATAGAATGACATCAACAAATCGAAGAAGATATTTTTGGAAGTTCAAAAGATAAAGTAATACTCAAGATTTTGCAATGGATGGATAACTCAAGAATGTGGGTTTCCGTCATAAGAAAGCTATAGTTATTTGCACTCATTGAGAATACGAAATTGATTTTCATAGAAAAGAAGATCAGAAACTTTTTGGTAAGATTTGCAGGAAGGGTTAAAAAAGGATTCTTTTCAAACATCCTTCAGATTGAAAGAAGACTATTTTCTTAAAGAAATTCATGGAAGACTAACTTAGAATACATAGTCGTGTGCATACTAATTAATTTTAGGACTTTTATTCTTAAGGTTGAATGGAAAGATAGACTAAACTTTCACTTTTAGAACTTGGGATAGATCCATGTAGACCATAAACATGATACGTAGGTACTATGATTTTTGAATGATTTAGAAACAGTTAGAAGTTAAGAGAGATAACTTAAGTTGAGCTGAATTAGGAAAGGAGTTATGCTATTTTTAAACATTTGGGAAATCACTGGTTTGGGATAGTCATGAGGAAAATGAAGATATAACAAAGAGCTAACTAGGAAGTACCATAGAAGGAGACACCATCCACCTTTGAGTTGTCCTACTAGGTGTCTAGGAGTTGAGGTGATTAGGTATACCATAGGTAGAGTTAGGGTAATAGATTGTGCATTGAGGATTTTATGGAGCTACAGTTAGTGGGAGCATACTTATGCTCAAGTTATTTAGCATAGTGCAAGACGACGACATTTGAGTTAGTAGCAAGGATTGTGAAAGGTTATCGATGCACATATAATTGAATTGAAACTTTAGTCCAATAGTGAAAGTTGGTAAGGATAGTCCTGATTCGATTCATTGAAGGGCAAGGACTGCACAAGATAGGCAAAAAGTAAGTACCGTCAGGAGCCACATGGGGTAGTCCATAGAGCTAAGTCCATCCGTGAAGCTGAGTCCACATTGGAGAGAAGACAAGTAGAAAATCCCTAAGGCATGATAGAATGCGACCAAATAGTTGGGAAGCCGTCATTAGGTACTTGTGGAAATGCCTATGCAGTGCAGCTACCATGGTTAAATCGTGTCAGGTAGAAAAATTAAACTGGTTAGGAAAGCATAGATTACCTTTGTATTTAGGTCTAGTTTAGATAGAGACCATTGGATGGTGGGAATTGTTGCAACGTGTTAATAGGACATGTTATGGATGATGGATGCTAATGGATGTATTTGGATGTATTGTTTGGGTTGTATTCGTTTACACGTCTAGGACGGTATATCTTCTAGGTAATAGACACAAATTCTCATTATCTCATTTATTTTCTAGCTTGTTAGATATGATACATATGGATGTTTGATTATTGTTGTGCTAGTGGATGTTGTGCATGTGGATGTTGCATATCGATTGTATGGTTGTGCATACATATAGAATTGCAAGTATATTTATTTAGGATGTTGCATACATTTAGATGCATAACATGAGCATTTTCATGACATGAGGTCGATTGGATCAATAGATTGTCTACTCTTTTGCATTAGTATAGGTTCACATGCATTCCACGTTGCATATATATGTACATATTGCATTAGAAAATTTCTAAGGACAATGATTGTCTGTGGATGATGGGTGAGTAGATGGTTGTAGCTATTGGTTGCTATGTGTATAAGTTATATTTTTCCTCCCTTTGAGATTTTGGGGATGAAATCATTTTAAGGGGAGAGAAAGTAACACCTCGGAAATTTACTAAAAATTTAAACGGAAATTTAATAAGAAAAGTAAATTTAATTAAAGCAGGGACTAAAAATAAAATTTTCACAGGCGTTCGAATTGGGCAACGAAACCTGCGCTATTGCATTCGTAACGACTTTCTGGACAAATTTCATATATAGAAATTCAAAATCGAAGTTAGTATGGAGAAATTATAGACGTTTGAAAATTTTTAAATGGAATAAATTTAAAATTAAATATGTACAAAATTTTATACTACAGTGGTCTACCATGGGAATCCAATAATCAACTGGAAGGGGTCGACTGTCCCCTTTTAAGCATCGAAAGGGCTGTGTTAAATCGATAGTTTTATGACGTGTTCGAACGGCTGAGATGCATTACTTCACAGCCAAGCATTAATGATTAAATGAATAATAGTAAATATTCTCTAACCTAAATCTAATGACCTAAACTATTTTCCATCCTTTATAAATTCCAACCTAACCTAACCCTATAATCAATATAACAGTTACTGTAATGAAATGCTGCCAAAATCCAACCTTTCCTCTAACCTCAAATCTTCTTAAAAATAAAAATAAAATCAACCTAGAAGAACACAAGCATCGGAATAAAGGCGGAGCTAGCGAATAGAGGGGCAATTCTCAGGCAAGAGCAATATGAAGAGCTTAGGCTTGAAGTGAGTGGGAACAATTTTAGTAAAATGATTATTACTATTAGGTTTAAACTATTTTATTTGATTTAGGATGTTAGAAACCTACTTTGAAGCATGTAAAATACTTGATTAAAATTTATATATTGTTAAACCTGATTTGATGCAAGTACACCCTTTCTGTTATTTAAATTGAGAAAACTAAAGTTGAGATCTATAATCTTAGATTTTAAATTATGGTAAATTGTTAAACTGAATATTTGTCAAATTTGCAAACCCTAAATCAACAAACCCTAAATCGAATTGCAAATCGATACTTGGACTGGTCATCTAGTAATTAGGGTTCACCAATTACTGCTAACGACTTGAATTAAACTATAATAAGGATCAATGTTAAACAAAAATTGGTATAACACCTATGAAGCCAAGAATGAGGAGCCAATCCTTGATTTGATTTTATATGTCGATATGACCAAGCATGGTTTAGTTAGTGTTAAATTAATCAAGAATATGCTTAGCATACAAGGCTAAGTACGAGTGGATATCATTAGGAAACGGATCCATAATGCTCATGAACTTTGGATGTTACATATTCAAAGGCCAATATGATTTCTTGGAACACAATATTCAAGATCTCTTAAGGACACTTGGAACAAGATATTCGAGAGCCCTTAAGGCCATTTGGAATAATATATTCGAGAACCTATTTGGTTCTTAGGAATATAGCATTCAAAGTCCCGTGTCATATATTCAAAGGAGAGAGAAGACAAGTAGTAAATATGTGAAATAGCTTATTAAGAATGTTAATGAACTAAATAAACAGTCCTTATGTCCATAGTCTTATGTCCATATGTATGAGGCAAAATAGAGGTTATGCATATAAACACTAGTTTGGTCTGAAGTTCATGTGATCGTATGTGAATAGTATCACATTTGCTTTGGGCCCAAAGAGCTCATTATATGCATGTTCTTGTTTAATAATGTCTAAGGTGCACGATCATAATAATAGGCATGTCCAAGTTCTCATTTATCTCAAATGGGCATGATTACAATCAAATTAAAGTTTCTCCCCAAAACAATTTAGGGTTACAAGAGTTTAATTTTTAGAGGAGAGAAAAGAAAATGATCACCCCTTCCTTCATGCCCCTAGGTCCCTATTTATAGGAGTAAATGGAATCAGAGTGATGCTTTATGCTGCCTTCGGCCTGACTTATCTTTGGCATGCATAATCTTCGACAATCTTAACGACACCGAGTATCATAAACAATCTTCATTATCTATAGGTGGTGGCATCAACCTGAAGCAGCATAGATATAATGTTGTATTAATATAGAGCGGCTTTGATATGGACTGACATCTTCCTTGATACCCTTCATGGACATTAATGATGTTCGTCATGAACGTCACTTTAGGGGTCTGCAGTGATGTCTCCAAAGTGCGGTACTAATGTAATATGGCATTGATGATATATGTCCTCGGTGGAACGTGGCGTTGAAGTAAGGCAGCATGAATAAAAGCAATATTTCTTTGTAACGACATTGATTCTTGATATTGACAAGGAGCGACATCGACCGGAGGCAATATTGACTGAGTGTGATATCATCCCCAGCCTTATACGATATTATTTTAGAGATGGCATTGAAGAGTACTGTTGCTGAATAGAGGTGGTGTTGGTAGTCCACGATGTCCCCACCTGATTTACGAAATGATGCCTATTGACAGGTGCGGTATTGATGGAGCATGGTATGAATGGAGTGTGATATTACTTGAAATGCAGTATTGAAGTAATATGATACTGATGAGATGCAACGTGGATGAGGTGCGGTATAGATGAGAGGCGATATTGTTTATAAACTCTTATAGATGAGGAGCGGCATTGAGTCCTTCAGCATCGATTCTTCTCTATACTTTCGGTACTTGCTAGGCATCAAGGTTATGTCATTATATCGAATATCTTCGGCATTAACAATGATAGTGGTAACAATTTCCTTTATGGTTGTCGTACATTTGCAGATGTCGACATTCATCCTTAAGGGCCTGAAGCGAGCTTCTTTACTTTACCACTTTTACTCTTTCGGCATTATTCTTGTTAATTTGTATGACACTTGTTGCTATGTCGACGATCCACGATGTGCTCTTCTTCGACTTTCTTTTACTTGGTATGATGCTGCACCTTTGAATAACCTTGCATTTCTTCCTTGCTTCCAGCTATTCAACATGAACTCCTTAATTTCGACATGAAGCTCATGGCTTTAACTTAGACATGACTTTGAGCTTTTGCCTATGTCCTCTAGAAATTATGTGGAGAACATTTGCACCCTTTGTATAGAAGAAGCTTTTTACGCTTTAGCATAAAACCAAGAATTTCTTTGCTTTCTTGATTCCTTTTGAGATTTTCTTTCCAATCCTATTTTCCTGTAAAACATAAAGTAAATGATAACTTTCGTTACTAACTTTAAACTCAATTTCAATTTCAAGAAATCCCCGTTTTGGATTTGACGGCACTATAAATAGGTATATATTGTCCATATTACCTATACGAGTCAAGATTTTTTTGCTTTAAGAGATCAATAAATAACATTAAATTTCCAATAGAAGCCCAAAAGATTATCTGGTAATATCATAGGAAGGAGCATTTGAAATTTTCTCTGGTGATATCATGAATAAAAGATTGGAAACCCATCGAGCAATAATAATATTCTAAGTAGGAAACAAGAAAGTTATTTAAAAAGATGACTAGAAAATCCATCTATATAGAAGACCACAGAATAGTCTGGCAATAATGGAAGACTAGAAAACCATCTGTTAATAATCCGAATAGAAGACTTGAAAATCATCTGGCAATAATAGAAGATCAAAAATCCATCTGAATATAATAATCTGAATAGAAGATCAGAAAGCCTTCTGGCAATAATTGAAGACCAAAAATTCATCTGATAATATTAATAGAAGACTAGAAAATCCTTCTGGCAATAATAATAGAAGACCAGAAAACCATCTGGCAATAGAAGACGGGAAATCCATATGATGATAATAGAAGACTAGAAATCCATCTAGCAATAATAACAGAAGACCAGAAAATCATATGGCAATAATAGAAGACCATAAATCTATCTAGCAATAATAATAGAAGACTAGAAAACCATCTGACAATAATAGAAGACTAAAAATCCACTTGGCATAATAATAGAAGACCAGAAAACCATATGGAGATAAAAGACCATAAATCCGTATGATAATAATAGAAGACCATAAATCCATCTGACAATAATAATAAAAGACCAGAAAACCATCTGGGAATAATAGAAGACTAGAAATTCATCTGATAATAACAATAGAAGATCAGAAAACCATCTGGCAACAATAGAAGACCAGAAATCCATCTGGCAATAATAGTAGAAGACCAGAAAACCATATGGCAATAGAAGACCAGAAATTCATCTGATTATAATAGAAGACCAGAAATCCATCTGGCAATAATAATAGAAGACCAAAAAATCATCTGGAAGTAATAAAACACCGAAATCCTTCTGGCAATTGACTTCCTTATACGGATGGTAGATCTTCATTTCCTTTGGAGATTGTTTGGTCTATGTTTGTCATTCTTCCTCTAGAAGATTGCTTTAATCCATTCTTTAGGATAGAGTTTAAATGACTCAATTGATTTCCTTATCACCATCTTTAGGTGATGATCTCAACTTGGATCAAACCTCTTATCACTATCATCGGTGATGGTTTAGGTCTTGTCGTCCAGTGCATTTGGTTAGCTATATCAAGCAGAACCGTAATCTTACTCGACCTCCCTCTAGGTTTAGTGAGGCCTTTAATAATGGCACTAAAGGCTAGTCTGGTGCTATAGGTGCTAGCAAAACTAGAGACTTACCCGATCTCCCTCTTGGAGACGCTTCAGTAAGGCCTTTGATGACGAACTGATGGCTTGCCCGATGCTTTATGTAGCTATCTTAAGCAGAACCAGGGACTTATCCAACCTCCCACTAAGAGGTGCTTTGATGAGGTCTTTTGGTTTGGGGCTCTGGGTAGCTATCTTAAGTAGAACCAAAGATTTACCTGATCCCCCTCTAGGAGACGCTTTAGTGAGGCCTTTGATGATGGCGCTGAAGGCTTGTCCAACGCTCTAAGTAGCTATTTAAGAAAAACCAAAGACTTATCCGACCTCCCTCTAGGAGGTGCTTTAGTGAACCTATGATGACAGAAATAAAGGCTTTTTCCATTTATTGAAGGAGAGTCTTACTTCTTATCCAGTTGACATTCTTATTTCAACTTTGTTATTCATCCATTGTTGCAAAATATGGTCGCAAATGTTCAGCATTCCACGTTCTTTCTATCACACTTCCATCAGGTCGACATAATTTGTAGGTCTCAAATGGGATTACTTTGTGTATGATTAAGGGTCCTTCTCAATTTGGCCCAAGTGGTCCATCTGTTAGGTTTTAGTTATTTGCCATAACTTTTCAGAGCACCAAATATCCTTTTCGGAATGTACTTGCTTTTACTTTTGAGTTGTAATACTTGGATATCCTTCGTTGGTATTCAGATGTCTGTATGCCTGCCTCGTCTCTCAATTCATTAATCAGATCTAAGGATTCTTTCCTTCGAATTCAATGCATATGCAATTATTCGATGAGAGGGCACTTCCATCTCAGCTGGAAGCATTGCTTCACATCCATATGTTAATGAATACAGGGTATGTCCTGTTCCTGTTTCAGTAGAAGTTCTATAGGCCCATAATACCAAAGATAGCTCTTCTAACCAGTTTCCTTTTGCTTTATCTAATCGTTTCTTGAGAGTGGTTTTGATGGTTTAATTGGCGGCCTCAACGGCTCTATTAGCCTTAGGATGAGCTACATGTGAAAAGCTCTTAATGATTCCATTTCTATTGCAAAACCGGGTGAACTCTTCACTTTTAAATTGAGTTCCATTGTCAGATATTATCTTTTGCGGGATTCCAAATATGGTAATGATATTCTTGATTATGAATTTGAGTACTTTTCCATATATGACATTTGGCAGGGGCTCTTCTTCTACCGACTTAGTGAAATAATCAATGGCTACTACAACTATTTAGCTCCCTCTTTTGAGATAAGCAGTGGCCATATGTCGAAAGGCCAGGGGATTGAGATCAAAGTTAATTCCCTTGGTGGCAAACGTGGGATTTTAGAGAACTTTTGGCATTTGTTGCATCTTTTTACACGGCTAATGGCGTGGTTAGTCATTCGAGGCCAATAGAATACTTGTCTCATGACCTTCTTAGCTAGTTTTATTCCATTAGAATGATCCCCACAAAATCCCTCATGTGCTTCTTTAATAGTTTTAGTCCACTTTCTAGATTCACACATCTTAAGTTGGGAAGAGTGTATCCCTTCTTATAAAGTATTCCATTCATTGTAAGAAAATCGGAGCCTAATGCTCAATCCTTCTTTCCTCTTTTTTATTGGTCGATAATGTTCCATTTACAAGGTATTCAACAATGGTTGTCATCCAATTATTCTTATAGTGATCGTTTGTCTCTGAACGGGAGAATTTCTTCTGAGGGATTTCATTTTCGTTCTCTCTTTCCTCCTCTCTATGTGCTAGAGCTTGAGATCTGGTCAATACCATTGATTCCTTTCCTTACACTGAAATCTTTTCCTCTATATCGGGATTTAGCTGATAGCCCACTAGAACCATCCGAGTTTTTGGTGCTCCTCGTGAACTGGCCAGTTTAGCTAAAGAATCAGCTTGGGAGTTCTTTCCTCTTAGTACTTGGTGTACAGAGAAATCCTCAAATTGTGTAACACCCCGATATTTCAAGGGAAAAATAATTAAAAAGGAACTAAAATAGAAGAAGTTATTATTAAAAGAAAATTTAAAGAAAATGTGTAAATTAAAGTGCACCTTACGTTTTTACACTAATTAATTAATGGAAATATAATTAATAAACTTAGACAACTGTGAAAATGGACATTTTGCAAATATTGGAATTTGGCCACGAAATTATACCATTGTGTTCGTGGCAATTTTCTTATTAATTTTCATATATAATGTTTTCCAAATGGAGTTGAAACGAAGAAGTTATGACTGTGTGAAGTTTTGGCATCAGAAACAATTACACGTATGAAATTGGTAACTTACATTAATTATAATTGATTGATTGATTGCTGATGTGTGTTAAATTACATATGTACATAGTCAACAATGAGTCGGTAGAATTTATTAAAAAGGAAAACATATTATATACACAAAGTTTGGAATTATTTCAATAGCTTACGCGTTTATGCGCACATTTAAATTTGAATTTGATTAATGAAATTAATTGGAAACATGAGTATTGTATTAATATATATATACACACATATGTATAAAGAGAAAAGTGGTAAAAAGATTCATTGACAATAAATGCACATTATTGGTAATTAATGAACGTTACAATTGTAATTAACATGCGTTACAACATTTACTAATGTATGTTAATTGGAAATTAACGTAGATTGTAAACATGTAAGATGAGGAAACTAAATTTGTTTATAAAAAATATATTCTTGAAGTTTAAATCTTTAATGTTTATAAACAGAAGATTTAGAAAGGAGGATAAAACGTTAACAAATAAATGTTGTAACGGACAAGAATCAATGTGGAATGGTTAAAATTAGTAAGCAATCAATTAAGAAAATTAACTATGAATGAATAAAATTAACCAAGGGATTGATTAGTTTAAATTGTATACATATATATACATATATCCTAATTAATTGTACACATTCAACAGTGTAAATAAATGTGTAACATACCCAATTGATGAATAGATAAGGATTGGGAATAAATTGATTGGCTGAATTAATGACATAATTGACATGAATTAGAATGTATAACAAAGGAAATTATTATGGATGTAAATTTGGCAAATTAAGATGGATGGTTGCTAACAAATGCAAATATTTAAAATAAAAGATCTAATGAGATTTATAAAATGGGAAACAATTTGTAAAGTCAATTAAGAGGGAGAGTATAATCTCTCAAAAAGTGTAATGTATACACACAAACAACAAAAATGGAATTTTTGCAATGCAATCAATTAATGGGAATAATTAATGAACGTTGATTTATTTTCTGACGTGGCGGAGTTCTACTGGACTGAGTGACATGGTTTTTTATTTCCTAGCGTTATATTGGTCCAGTGACGTGTATGAGTCAGAGTGGATAACCATGAGGTGTTCGGATGAACATGATTTAACCTAGGAAAATCTAATGGATTGTATGCACTCACACTATCTATAAATAAACCATCTAACTTAAAACTTAATCTTTTATTCAACCGCGCCATAAGTCAACAGAAAAATTTGTGTGTATTCTTCTTCCTCCTTTCTCCACTAAATAAATAATTCTCTTCCAAATCAAATTAAAAATATATATAAGAGTTATTTGAAGAATTCTGAAGAATTTAAAAAGAGGAAGATAAGAAGAAGAAAAGCTTTTCAAATTTATACAAGCTCAAGTGCCAGGTGAGTGGGAATTAATATAAAATAGAAAAATAAAGTAGTTTAATTTTAGTTCTTTTCTGGCATGATAATATGAATTAATTTCTGTTAATAATTGAGGTTTGATGCAAATTATTGTAACTTCTTCTTCTACCACTTCTCAATTCTAATTCATGTTTGGTTTAAAATATGGAATGTATAAATTGATTATTCACGTTTTATGGCGTAAATGAGATTGGTTTAATTAAACTGAATTAGAATTGTTATTCAGTTTTTAATGGCATAACTGGTTAGTTGGGTAAATTCAGAATATGTTCTTTGAATAAAATTGGAAATTTGGTTGGTATAATTACATAATTCTGAATATGGTTATGGAACAAAATTAAGAGTTTTAATTGGTATATGTGCTTATTCCATATGCGGCCTTAAACGTAAAAAGTGGAATTTTGTATAATTAAATGGTTTGTGGCTATTGGATAAAAAATTTGTACAGATTAAATCTCTAAAAGGAGAACGTAAATTAGGGAGGAAAAAAATGTAAATTAAATAGACCCTAAAGGCTAGTGTAAATTTGTAACAAAATGGTATAAAAAGTATAGACAAACCATACGGATTGAACGGACGTGAAATTGAAACACCGTTTATGTAAGAAAAAGGGAAATTGTGAAATAACCAAATCGGATGTAAAAATGGCCTAAAGCAGATTAATGGAAATAAACAGTATGTAAACTATAACGGTAAAATTAATTAATCTGGAAGCAATTTGGTAGGCGGACCTTGTAAAGACCTGGATAGGTGTTTCATGCAGTTAAGACCAAAATATAGTTTTGGCTGTACGTACTAAGAGCAGACAAGTAGGTTCGCAAGGATGTTTGTTACCTTTCATAGGTTGCTAGTACGTAGGATAGATAACATCCACAATCTTAGGCTTCTTCAGGCAGATCGACGCTGACGGAACAGGACAAGTGTGCTCCGACATAGGCTTCTTTAGGCAGATCGTTGGAGGATATTGCACAGCCGACCCAACTACGGGCGCTCTTTCGGAGGACCGACACTTTGGATAGGAGCAAGTCCACATTGGTGACCGAGGAGACAGGAGGATAGGAGTCCAGTTTGGAGGAGCATGAGCGCAACTTCGGGGTGCTGCGAGGTTGTTTGAGTCGGCGCCGGTCAGACGTAAGAGGCATTTGATCATAGTGCACGGGTGAAGAGCATGACTTTAACGCTGTAGCACGTGGATAGACAGTCACAGCGCACGGGTGAAGAGCATGACTTTCACGCTGTAGCACGTGGATAGACAGTCACAGCGCACGGGTGAAGAGCATGACTTTCACGCTGTAGCACGTGGATAGGTAAGGACAACAAGTTCGACTGGCCGATTGACGTTTAGTACTACTGCATGGTTGACTTCCCTAGAGTGACCATGGACTTTGGCTTCTTAGGAACTGTGTCTAAGAAGGATTCACTGCATTATATTATTCACCCTCTACGATATCCGGGGAAGACCTGGAAATAAACTGTTTTATTCTTTCTGCTTCATTTTATTTCTCATTCACCAGACTTTATGTCTGACCCATTCCTATTTTTTCTATTTTCCCCAAATCACAAGAAGACATTTTAGCAACTACTGGGATTTAGTAAAAAGGAAAGTTTCACTCCTAGGTTCAACACTATTAGGGAAAGTAGCCTAATCCTTGTTAGTAACCATATGTTGAATACTTTATCATTATTCCGCTGTGAGATTTTATAAACATTACTCTGACTTGCCATTGTTATTTGCAGGATACCAAACCAGCAATTCGTGCTTTAGTGGACTTGGATTTTCGGTTCATCGAAAATTTAAGCCTACTGGGGTGCGGGTGGTTACCAATTGGTTTAGCATTTTTAACACCTTTACATATAAGACTAACTTGGCATCCTTTGTCTGGTATGTTTGTTTCAACTGATTTACCATTAATTGGGAATCACTGAAAATTTCAATTTTAGGAACTTTCAGTTGTAGGGCCAAAGTGAGTAATGTCATTATTGATTCGTACTCCACCACATTATTAGTGGCCGAAAATCCAAGTTTCATGTCATATGTAAGCGATGTCCATCGGGTGTGATAATGACATATCCTGCACCAGCACCTGGTTTATTTGAAGCCCCGTCTATAAATGATTGTCATTTAGGATTTAGATCCTTTTCTGACTATTCTTTGATGAAACCTATGCGCTCATTAACAAAATCAATTAATGGTTGTCCTCGTCACTCGAGGCAGAAATTCAATGTCATATTATGTAACATCCCCACTTAGAGGCGCAAAACTAACGGCTAAGGATGCTGCAGTCATCCATAGTTATTAATCCTTGGCGACCAAATACGGTAATGTTAGATTCATTGATATAACAAAAACACATGGATATGGAAAAAATTTAAAATTAACAAACAACTTTCTAATTCCATTTCAAAGCATTTCAAATTCATTACATAATCTCAATACTAGAACCATGCTTGGAGAAAATATACTTATTACAACATACGCTAAGAGCGACATATAAAGATGCCCCATTGGATGATCAGACTATATAACTAGGCAATTAAATATCTTTGCCTTTATAATAAAACACCGCGGAATCCAAATAGAAAAGAACTCTAAACAGCTATCATGCCTCATGCACGTCTCCGAAAGCTTATTCTTCTAAAGAGGTACCTGAAAATCTCAACTCTCAAACTACTCAAAATCAATTGAGCACCCGAGAGTTTAAGAGGAAAACATAAACTTCGAGTTAGACATAAAGTCTGGCATGAATAATAATCTACCACCTCAAACTATTTAGATATGTAGTGAGACCATGCCGCTTAGCGGAACGGGTTTTCCCCTCACTAGTATCTTATTTAAAATTTTATAAAACCATATATTGTGATCTTGCATCCACAATGGTTAAGCGTAACAATTCAAAATATTATGATTATATGCATACTAGTTAAAAATTCTAGATTTCCCATCCCATGTTTTAATTAACTACCTGTCATATTTATAGTTTCTAGGGTCACTATTAACCTATTAGTTTTCATAGGCTGACTAATAACCTGATTAATATTTATGGACTCCCTTTCTAGTTTCATAGTTTTCATTGGCTTAATATTAACCTATTTAAATTTATGGACTCCGTGTCCTATTTCATAGTTTTCATGGGATCACTAAGAACCTATTGGCCCCTGCCAAAAACTTCATTATTTCATAGGTTCTCCCTGAACCTATTGGTATCTCCAAAAATTTCCCTCTTATCCTAGTTTTCATGGGTTGGCTAGGAACCTATTGACATCTGTCAATAACTTAATCCGGATATAGTTTTAATGGGTTCACTACAAACCTATTGGCCCCTACAAATAGCTCATTCTAATCATAGTTTTCATGGGTTTACTATGAACCTATTGGCCCCTGTCAATAATTTGTCCTAAGCTTAGTTTTCATGGGTTTACTATGAACCTGTCTATCTGAACACTTCAATATTTAGGCATCCTACATTCTGGTCAATCTGACATCCTAGATGCTATTCTACTCATTTAGGAGTTAATTCAATTTATATTCACTACTGGCTCAACCTAGCTGGTTATTCTGCCTTTCCCCAAAATACAGTTATGGGTCCATTATAATGTCAATACATATATATATATATATATATGAAGAAGTAAACATACTAACATAATAATACCATCACCTGTGGTTTAATATCCTTGAAATCATTTTATATAAAACTGGTTAATCTGTTTAACCTATTAATCAAGGAAAACTTATTCAAAAACTCCATACTTATAATCATTTCAAAACTCTTATATTATGCCATGGTTTTCCTTTAAATGAGATTGGGTTATATGTTTTGAAAACAAAGGCATTCGAAACCTTAAAACCTTTATTTTCGAAACTATTGGAAACTTCCTTTTGAAAGCATTATAATCTTCTTTTCAAAACATTAGGCCCCTGCCTTTCGAAACACTTTAAAGCCTTTCTTTCGAAACCTTTTGAATGTATTAAAGTAATACTTATTAACTTTTACAAGCATAGCTTCGAAACAATTGAAAGTACCCCTTTCGAAACCATTGGGTTTTTACTCAAAATATCTTTTGGGTCAAAGCGAATACATACAAAAGTACCCCTTTCGAAACCATTAATCTTTATTTAAAATTGTTTAGGGAAAAGTTGATGGCCTCAGAATCATCCATTCAAAAGCTTCAAAACATTTAAGCGAAACACTGAAGGATAGCATCGAAATCCCCTTTCGTAGCCATTGCCTTCGAAAGCCTTGAACCCTTTCGAAAGCTTTTAGGAGGTGGCTCATATTTACAAAAGAAAGGCTACCTTACGAAGCATTGATATCTTCAATTCCTTCGAAAGTCATAAAGTCGACAGAAGGGTTTAGGCTAGGTCGAAACTACCCCTTTTGAAATCATTAGTTTGGAAACTAACTCATTCGAAAGTTATACTTTAAACAATAAGGCAACAACACTCTTTCGAAAGCTATTCAAAAGACCCCTTCGAAAGCATATATTTCGACACCTTCGAAAGCATTTAGTAAAACAGGCAGGCGCATTTCTTTAGAAAACAAAACAAAGGTTTCTTTCACATCGGAGGTTAAGTTCGACACCATGCCTTCCGCCTTTCTCCCATCCACTAAGTACCAATGTTGATACCTTGTTTATTGGTTTCAGCTTCGTGGGTTTCCACCTGGTAGGTTTTGACTTGATTGTAGGCGGAAGCTATGAGTCGAAAGGTGCTTCTAAAAGAGGCAGAACCCACTTTTCTAGGTAAAAACTGATTTAATGCCAATAAAAGCAAATACTTTCTAACCAACCTGCCTACTTGTAAACATGTGATTGGTTGCCACAGCTTTTTAAACTCTTTACAAAAATAGCTGCCGCATAATTTCAAATCTAAACCAAGATTAATTTAACAAATAAGCCTTTCCATTAAGCAAAATAAGTAAATCATTTAGGTCCATCTTTCAAAATAATTTAATTCTCATAGTAAATCACTTAGGAAAAATCTCCAAAAATCATAGAAATTCACTTTTAATATGTTATCTAACATATCTAAATTTCAGACCCAAATTCTCAATATAATTTCCATAATAAATTTCTAAACCCAATTAACCATATTTTCCTTTGAAAATTCATAATAAATTCTCCATAACTTGAAAAATTAAAACCCAACTCCAAAATCATGTTTTACCTAAGATATAAATTCCTTATGGCATACGAAAATCATTATAATCGGTTTTACCCTGAAAACCGTATAAAATCATATTTAAACAATTTTTGTTTAAATCAAACATGTTATAATCCAAGCATTTCATCATCCAAACCATCATTAAAATGGATTAAATCATAAATCCGAAAACAATTGATCATAAAAACATTATAGAGATGATATAGATTGTTATTCACCTTGATTAGGATAAGGAGATTGAATTGAGATTAATTTCCCCTAGCTTGAATCCTAAGCTTTACTTGAATTTTCTTCTTCTTCTTTTCTCCTAGTAATGGCAGGCTCCCCTCTTTCTTACATTTGTTTTTATTTCGTCAAAAATGAACATGAATGATTAAGGCACGAGAATATAAGGGTGATGGAAATATGGTGTGACAATTATCCTAATACCCTTATGTTAATTAATTAACATGTATAACCATTTCTAGCCTATTTATTCAATTAAGCTCGGCCTCTAGGTTTATTTTAAAATCTCAATCTTCTTATCACTCTAACATTTACATTATTCTATTTAATTTATCTAATTAAATCTCCTGAATAATATTATTAAAATTTAGGGGTGTTACAGGCTCCCCTCCTTAAAAAATTTCGTCCTCTAAATTCAGTAAGGACTAAATACTAAACATAGCAATCATCTGGAACAGCTCCTAACAACCATACTAGCCTACCTGACTAGCAACTATTTATATAAAGCTAATATAGACTGTTAGCACCAAAATTGGTCACTAACCTCGTAGAGAAAGATTGTGTAGAGATATAAGTGATGAAAGTAAATTAAACAGAGAAGACAATGCTAACCTAACTGCAGAAAGTAAGAACACCAAATTTATAGTGGTTCAGCGTAATTGCCTACGTCCACTTTGAGGTTAAAATTTATTGATCTTCTTTATAGTTGATTACAAATACAATGCGTGAATCAAATGCTTGCATGAAGTTGTTTAAGTAGAGAAGATGAGTCTCGAAAATGGCAGAGTCTCCCCAGTGTTCTCTCCCAAAAAAGGATCCCTTTCACTGTGACCCTGCCCCTCTATTTATAGGCAAATATGGGCTGGACTTCCCAAATGGGCTGGATGGCCGAACACTCTAGCCCCAGTACAGTGGTCGCTGCATGCCGATCCTGGTATGCCGAACGCTCTGAACAGTCCTTCTATGCCGAACGATACGCTGGATGTGTGGGAAGTGCAGGATGATTGTCAGTTGAGGCCGAACGTGTCTCTATCCGAAGCTCTTGAACGAAAAGTGCACGCTGGCCGAACGACAGTGTCACCTTGAGTAGTTGTGCATATTGAATGTCTTCTGGATGCCAAGTACTCTCGTTGCCGAGTACTACGCCGAGTACCTTGGAGTGCCGAGTACTCCTGTTGCCGAGTACTACGCCGAGTACCAAGGAGTGCCGAGTACTCCTGTTGCCGAGTACTACGCCGAGTACCAAGGGATGCCGAACGCTCTTGTTGCCGAGTTCTCCTATCACCGAGTTCTAATGATGCCGAACGCTAGGGATGCTGAGCATTGGTTGTCGCCGAGTGCCAGTTGACGCCGAACACTACTTGATGCCGAGTCTCCTGGTCGCCGAGCATTATGGATGCCGAACGCTATGGATGCCAGTCCCACTGGATGCCGTGCGCTTCGCCGAACACTCCTGGATGCCAAGCGCTTCACCGACCACTCCTGGATGTCAAGTGCTTCGCCGAACACTCCTGGATGCCAAGTGCTTCGCCGACCACTCCTGGATGCCAAGTGCTTCGCCGATCACTCCTGGATGCCGGACACTTTCTTGTTGCCGGGTGCTACCTGATGCCGAGCACTAGTTGCCTGGTCAAATCTCCAGGAAACACTTGCCCCCCAAAGTGTATCATGTGACCGAACGTGATGCGCTTTGAATCTGGTTCAATTTCCCTTGATGATGCCTTCTCGAGAATGCCTGTGACGGAGGTGTGTGACGAGCGTGGTTTGGACGTCGAACGATACGTTCGAAGCCGGACAGCCCTCATGTGCCGAACGACACTTCGTTTTGATGCCGAACACTCTGGTATTGACCGGTTCTACCGGGTATAGCCTTTTCAACTTCTACCTCCCTCTATATAACTAGGTCCTTCCCGTCCCTTCTCCTTTACCTTTTCATTTCTGTCACTCTTCCAAGATTTGCAATTTTCTCTAGCCGAACAGATTTACAACTTGAACATTCCTTCCTAAGCTCCTAACTGCAATCTAGGTACTGCTCCTCGTATAACTCGAATAGGTTTCAAATGAGATGGTCAAGTTTGTCATGTAAAAAGCTTTCGATTAGGTTGCCCTCATTGCCGAACGATAATGCGAGGCGAGGAGGAAGGATTTGAGGTGTTTGCACATGTGGCTTTAGCTCCATCGCGCCGAACCAAAGTCAAAAAAGAAGGAAAAGGAAAACGTTGGAGGTGGTAAGGGTGTTGGATGGCATAGCTATGGTTCGGCGTATGTTGTCATGCGCCGAATGATAGAGGCTGCCGAATAGTATTTCGTCTGAATAAACTAAGGCCGAACACTCGCTAGAACGCCGAACAACAACTTAGCCGAACGAACCAAAGCCGAACACTTACTAAAATGTCGTACAATAACTTAGCCGAACAAAACCCAAGCCGAACAATAACTTAGCTGATCAAAACCCAAGCCGAACATTCTCAGATGCCGAATAGTATCAAGGCCGAACAATACGATTGCCGAACAGAACTTAGACCGAGCAAAACAAAGCTGAACACTATACCTAGGTCGAACAATCTGAATGCCGAACAGGACTTTTAACTGGCCAATGACTTAACCGAACGAGGCCTTTAGCCGAACACAGACTTAGCCGAACAAGGCCTTTAGCCGAACACTGTGGCATGTCGAACAAACATACATGCTGACCTATACTTAGGATGAACAATACAATTGCCGAACAATATTCAAATGCCGAACAGTATAAATGTCAAACTACACTTGGGCCGGTTACTTTATAAATCATATGTTTTCTGAATCTGGAACTGTAATCACCACCAGGCGGGCTCTTTGAGACGGTCAGCGATGATGGTCTTCGAAGGCAACGATTCGAAGCTCATTTTTATATCTTTGAAATCTTTAGATTCTTATCGCTTGTACACAATTGCTTGCACTAGTTCACACACCACGTGGGGGGAAAACTCGTGTTGCTAATTCTAACGTTCAACGTTTTTTAAGTATAGTTTTCTCAAGCACTTAGCCAGGTTCGTTATTTATTGGGGATGTCGAGAAAATCTAGCTCTGCCACCATATCCGACAGGCCTGGGCCGTCATCAAGGCAAGGAGCCGCTGATACTTCTAATCCGTCGACTTCTCCTGCTCATAACTTGGCACCTGATGCTCTGGAGGCAACCATCCTACTAGACAATCCGATCGATTCACAAGCCTCGAAGATCAACGAAGCTGCTCTGCGACGGATATGCTCCATTCATGGGATTCCTTTTGCCGACGTGTTAGTTCCTTCGAGACACGATCGTCCTCATCTGCCCCCAGTCGGGTACACTACCTGCAACAAGTTCATGTGTTGGATGGGCAGCGTGCCTCCATTCAATTTATTTCTCCGGGATGTACTGCAGTATATAGACATAGCTCCGTCGCAGCTGCACCCGAACGGCCATGCATTTCTATATGGGACCTACTTACTTTTCATGGCCGTCTTCTCCAGACCTCCAACCGCCGGTGATATCAGATACATTTATATGTTCAAGAGACGGAAAGACAGTCCTTCCTTTATGTTCCTCGAGCCATACCACAAATGCCAGATCTTGACAGGGGCATGTAGTAAATTCGCCCTGTACAAACAGGAATGGTTCTATGTGCGCTGCCCTTCTGGTTTCGCTAGGAGATGGGTTGAAGGCAGTAAGTCTCTCTGCTGAGTCACTATTCGTATTTAATCGGAGTCATGCTTTTCCTAACTCTTCATTTCATCTTTTCAGGTATCAACCCACGTCCGGAAGGCCGAGGATATTCTGAGGCTGTTGAAGCCATTAAAGCTCTTCCTGCTGAGGATCGAGACATCCGGACTATCATTTCAAATGAATCACTGTCGGGGTTTGGCTTGCTAGCCCCTGGTCGTCGGATTAGCCTTCCAGAAGGTGTCGCCATTCCCAAACCTCCGTCCGGTAAAGGGAAAAAACAGGCCGGACCGTCGTCGCGCCGCACTCCCGATACGCACGGAGAAGGTGAGCGCAAAGAAGATGATGTTCCTGAGACTCAAGGCGAGAACGTGGGTCCCGCTTGGAATCCAGCAATCGAAGTTCAGGATATTAAGATGTCATCCTCCCCTTCGAAGGGAAAGAAGAAGTTAAAATATACAGTTCAAAAAGAGAAAGTTGGTGGCATTTCAAAAGTTACGCCTATCCCACCTGAGAAAGAGGCTTCCTCACAGCATCTGGAAAGTTCTCTGAGGGGTCTGTCCAACCTGTCCATTCCCGATGATTTACTTAATTACGGGTTCGATGATCCTGAAGCTCTCAAATTTTCTTCGCCCGCGAGAGGCAATGCAGGAGTTCAACTCCCGGCCCAAGGAGACACCACTCCGATTAGCAAAGATAAACGAACGGGTCCGTCGGGGGGAACACTAGGACACACACGCACATGCGCATTCCATAATATACTTCAAGTCTTTTTTCTTATCTTGTGAATTTTCCTTAACTCGTTGTTATCTCCATTCTTTGTAGGTGATATGGGGCGTTCTCACGGTCTCGATCGCCTTTAGGGCTCTTCTGTATTTCATCACTCTGGACGGGATTCTGGTTCAGGCAGACGCAGGGACAGAGGCGATTATGAAGATAGGGACAATCGTCCTCGCGAGTCGTCTCACCGCAAGAAGGCACACTCTCAATCTTCCCAGCCCCGCGATCTTCCTCCTCCAACTGAGCCGGATAGAGAGAAGTCTTTACAAAAGGGTTATCAATCTGATGCTCCTCGAGAACGACACTCCAGTTCATCGAGTACGAGGCAAGTTCGAGAGCAACGGAAAAGAGTGGAATTCTCAAAGCCTCATCCTCCTACTCCTGCGGTGGACCCAACTGTTGCGGAAAAGATGGTCGATCTTTAGGCCAAGTTTCCAAAAATTTGCTTCGATGGTCTGAAGTTCCTCCCGGCCATTCATCATATTCCCGGGCATGTGAAGCAGAGTGCCATTGCCTGCAATAACGACATTTATGTTCAACATGACGCGTTTGTGCACTTGGTGGAGAAGATCTCAGAAGCATCCGTTGAGCGTCAACACGAGATTGATCGTCTGAATCTGGAGGCTGGCAGCGATAAGAAAATCATCAAACTCCAAGACGAAGAGCTTGCTTCGTATAAGTCGAAGCTGGAAGCCGCTGAACAAAGCGCAAAAGATACTGCTGAGGCAGTTACTCGTTTAGAGGCGGCTCACAAAAAAGAGCTTGACGAAGCAGTCCAGCGCAGCGGTGCCCTCGCCCTAGAAAAAGACTCTGTCCAAAAGGAAAGGGACGCGCTCGCAACCCAAGCCAAAGAGCTGAAAGAATTACTCTCCAAGGAGAAGGAGGATAAGGTAGCTGCTCAAGAAGAATCACAACGATACTGTGATGAGATCGTTGCTACCCGACTCCTGAAAACAAAGCTCGATGACGAACTCGCTGGGGTTGAGAAAATGAAGGATGAGGCCCGTGAGGAGGGCAAAAGAGAGGCTGTGGAGGAGATTGATTCTCGCCTCGAGGCGGCCGCGGAAGCCGGCAGGGAAGAGGTCAAAAACATGTTTGACCCGTTGATTGCTGAATATGGAGCCCGCGTCCTTATGCATCGCGACTTAACATTCTTGGGCGACGGCTACCTTGAGTCCCTAGCTGAGGCCTGGGAAACTTTGATAAGGATCAGGAAGATCGAGTCGGGCTCCGAAGAGGTTGATGAGGAGGCCTTGGTGAAAGAGTACCTTAGGGGGAATGAGCCATCGGATTTATCTGCAGCATTGGCACTTTACAGCAAAGGCTCTCCCCTTCTGAAAGAGAAAAATGATGAAGCTGGCCCGTCTGAGGCCAATATTACTGCTCTTCAT
The DNA here is from genome assembly GCA_030737815.1 of Allium fistulosum. NCBI lineage: Eukaryota > Viridiplantae > Streptophyta > Magnoliopsida > Asparagales > Amaryllidaceae > Allium > Allium fistulosum. The sequence continues at coordinate 163,074,889 of CM060905.1, forward strand.
ACTACTGCTCAATCCGCTGCTCAATCGGCCGGTCGGCCGACACTTGATCCATTCGAGCAGCATGTTGGTTATGACCCCGAAGCCCCCAGTCTCGGTGCTCATGTGTTATCACCTATCCTGGAGGGTGAAACCCCACGCGCCACCGATAGCCAACCGGAACCTGGTAGGAAATTCTTCTTTCTCTAGAAGTTGAAAGATCTCGTCTTTTTTCAGCAGTGGCTACTCGTTCTAACGCTCATTCTTTATGTTTTCGTGCAGGTTGTTCTGACGCCGAGCAAACTCCGAGGAGCGATGACGCCAAGGAGGAGGCAGGGAAAACAAGCGACGCTGTCCATGCGGGAGTACTCCCTGGTCCTGATGCTCAGGTGATCGGGGCGCTGGATGATGATAAGCTCGACACTTCATCTCCTGCCGAAGGGAATGATGAAATTGAAATCACCGGCGCCTCTGAGCATACCTCGCAAATGAGCATGAAGGACCGCCTCGCCGAAGAGGAGAAGAAAAAGGCCGAGGTCAAAGTTGAACCTGGAATCCTGGAACTTACCGACCCGCGGAACAGACCTTTGAAAATCATCCTCCCGGGCAGGTCCAAACCACTAGATGTTCCGTCTCCTACTCCTGACTCCGCTTCCTTAGCAAGCAAGAAGTCCAAGAAAAAGCATGAGGGAGAGGAGTCATCGAAAAAGACAAAGGAAGACAAGAAGAAGAAATCGAAGAAATAATCGATACACTCGTTCAACGAGCTTCTTGCTTAAGTCTTGTAATTGCTTTTATCTTTCGTAGCTTGTAGTTTGTATAGACAGGTCTGAATTTTGTAGGAGTGATCATGTAACCCCATTTTGGACTGATCGAATAAAGTTTTTAGTTTCTTTTTCGTTCGAATGATTCTCTTGCTTTTCTTTGGTTTGATGACTAATTGCAGCCATAACTCAAGTTCTTATGAGTTGCCTTATCTCCCAGTCCATTTTCATGTTGTTCAAACATCTCCGGACGTGGCATACTCCTTATTCCACATTTCTCGAGTACTTGGACCTTTTTTCTAAATCTGCGCTCCGGAGATTTAGAGTAAGTTGATCCGCGTTCAGGGGATTCGGAGGTTCGAAATCGTTTATACTCTAGTCCACGCTCTGGGGACTTAGAGTACTCCGATCCGCGCTTTGGGGATTCGGAGATTTGAAATCGTTTATACTCTAGCCTGCACTCTGGGGACTTAGAGTACTCCGCTCCGCACTCTGGGGATTAGGAGGTTCGAAGTCGTTTATACTCTAGTCCGCGCTCTGGAGACTTAGAGTACTCCGATCCGCGCTCTGGGGATTCGGAGATTTGAAATTGTTTATACTCTAGCCCGCGCTCTGGGGACTTAGAGTACTCCGCTCCGCACTCTGGGGATTCGGAGATTTGAAATCGTTTATACTCTAGTCCGAGCTCTGGGGACTTAGAGTACTCCGATCCGTGCTCTGGGGATTCGGAGATTTGAAATCGTTTATACTCTAGCCCGCGCTCTGGGGACTTAGAGTACTCCGCTCCGCACTTTGGGGATTCGGAGATTTGAAATCGTTTATACTCTAGTCCGCGCTCTGGGGACTTAGAGTACTCCGCTCCGCGCTCTGGGGATTCGGAGATTTGAAATCGTTTATACTCTAGCCCGCGCTCTGGGGACTTAGAGTACTCCGCTCCACACTCTGGGGATTCGGAGATTTGAAATCGTTTATACTCTAGTCCGCGCTCTAGGGACTTAGAGTACTCCACTCCGCACTCTAGGGATTCGGAGATTTGAAATCGTTTATACGAGTCTGCACATCGTACAAGATAATGTAGTTCGTCATTCAATTACGAGATATAGAAACGTTAGTGATTCATGGAAGGTACGGCTTCAAGCCTTTATTAATGAAAATCAACTAAACTGCTCGATTACAACTTTTAAAAAGAAACTAAGTTATTACTGAATGGAAAGATGCAGGAAATAACAGTGCCTAAAGCAAGAAAGGAAACATGCTAAATGTAATAGTGTCGCAGATGTTCACTGTTCCATGCTCGGGGGAGTGTCGTGCCATCAACAGTCGCTAGCTTGAATGTTCCCTCTCCGAGCTTCCGTTCAATGGCGTACGGACCTTCCCAGCTGGGATTAATACATGATGGTACCGGGAAAAATCGTTTCAAAACGAGATCACCCACATCAAAGATCCTTGGGCGGACTCTACCGTCGTAGTAGCGCTTGACTCGGTGCCTATGCACTGCCGCCCTTAATTCGGCTTCTTCATGCTTTTCATCGATGCAGTCCAGTGATTCCAACAAGAGATTCTAATTCGTCTTGGGATCATAGTATGTCACTCGGTGTGATGGAACTTCAAGTTCCACGGGTATAACGGCTTCAGAGCCGTATGCCAAGGCGAATGGAGTGTGCCCGGTCGCGGACTTGTGGGTAGTTCTATATGCCCATAATGCTGTCGGGAGTTCATCTACCCACTTGCCTCCAACCTTCTCCAGACGCTTCTTCAGTATGGACTTGATTATTTTGTTGACGGCCTCGACTTGCCCGTTAGCTTTCGGGTGTGCCACGGCGGCGAACTTCTTCTCGATGCCATACTTTAAACAGAACTCTTTGAACTCTCTGCTTTCAAATTGCATCCCGTTGTCCGTAATGATGGTGCGTGGAAGGCCAAAGCGGCATATAATGTTTCGTACAACGAAGTTAATGACCTTCTTAGAGGTGATTGTGGCCAAAGGTTCTGCCTCAGCCCATTTTGTGAAATAGTCGACTGCAACTATCGCATATTTCACGCCACCTTTGGATATAGGCAAAGAGCCGATTATGTCGATTCCCCAGATCGCAAATGGCCAGGGACTAATCATTTGTGTGAGTTCCGTTGATGGAGCCCTCGGGATTTTCGCATATCTTTGACACTTGTCGCATTTTCTTGCGTAGTCCGCGGCGTCCCGGTTTACGGTGGGCCAGTAATATCCATAGCGGAGGATCTTCTTTGCTAGCGTTTGCCCCCCAGTATGGTCGCCACATTCCCCTTCGTGAACCTCTCTCCAGACCCGCTTTGTCTCATCATGAGCGATGCATCATAATAATGGGACTGAGAATCCTTTTCGATACATTGACCCATCCTGCATTACGTATCGCGCGGCCTTTCGAAGGACCTGCCGTCTTTCGCTTCTTTTTTCTGGTAAAGCCCCGGTCGTTAGGTACAGTTTGAATGGGGTTATCCACGATTCCTTTTCGATTTCTGTTTCCAACACGCGATCGACTTTCATCTCGTCTATGCTCGGGGCACGCAAGACTTCGACGGGATACAATCCCATTTGCTGTGCGTCGCCGGTACTCGCAAACTTAGCCAATAAGTCCGCTTCTTTGTTCTGTTCGCGCGGGATATGTGAAATGTCATAACGCTCAAGATTTGATAGTAGCTCTTGGACCTGAACAAGGTACGGAGCGAGCTTTCGTCCCTTTGCTTGGTAGTCTCCCCGTACTTGGTAAACTACCAGCTGTGAGTCACAAAAGATTTCAACTGGTTCGATCCCGAGTTCTCTGATGAGCTTCAAGCCAGCGATCAGTGCTTCATATTCGGCTTCGTTATTTGTAGTCGGGAAATCAAGCTTCATGGCATAACAGATTGATCGGTTTTCCGGAGTCATGAGAACTATGCCCGCGCCAGAGCAACGGTAGTTTGAGGCACCGTCAGTGTATAATTTCCATCGAACAGGGGGAATGATGTCGTGATCATCCGGTTTGATGGGTATGGTAAACTCAGCGATGAAATCTGCTAACGCTTGCCCTCGGACGGCTCTCCGTGGTAAGTAGGCGATATCGAATTGGCTCAACTCGATGTTCCATCTTAGCAATCTTCCAGAAGTTTCCGGCCGTTGGAGTACCTGCCTCAGGGGTTGATCGGTATAAACACCGATTGAATGTGCTTGAAAGTATGGGCGAAGCTTTCGTGATGCAATCACCAAGCAATAAGCCAATTTCTCGATTTTAGGGTAATTTCTCTCTGCCCCTGTTAAACGCTTGCTAACATAATACACCAGCTTCTGGACTCGATCCTCCTCACGAACCAAAGCCGCACTTATCGCATGCGGGGATACAGCCAAGTATACGTACAACATCTCGTGGTCAACTGGTTTTGATAGCATTGGTGGACTCTCCAGATGCTTCACCAGATTCTGGAATGCTTCCTCACAACTAGACGTCCATTCAAAATTTCTCTTCCCTTTCTTTATTATATCGAAGAATGGGATGCACTTGTCAGTTGCCCTGGATATAAATCGACTCAGTGCAGCTACTTTTCCATTCAAGCTCTGTACTTGCTTTATAGTCCTGGGCGCTTGCACATCTCGAATAGCTTGGATCTTTTCTGGGTTAGCTTCGATTCCCCTAGCATTGACGATGAATCCCAAAAACTTCCCTGATGCAACGCCGAAGGATCACTTCAAAGGGTTGATCTTCATCCCATAACACCTGAGTATGTCGAACATTTCAGCCAAGTCTCGAATGTGGTCGTTTGACCGTCGTGACTTCACGAGCATGTCATCCACATAGACTTCCATCGTTCTTCCCAACTGGTCCTTGAACATTCGATTCACTAAACGCTAGTAAGTTGCTCCTGCATTCTTCAATCCAAAGGGCATCACTACATAGCAATACAGCCCGACATTTGTAACGAAGCTGGTGTGTTCTTGGTCCGGAATATGCATCGGGATTTGGTTGTACCCTGAGTACGTGTCCATGAATGACAACAGCTCGTGTCCTGCGGTGGAGTCGACCAACTGATCGATCCTAGGCAACGGGAAACTGTCCTTAGGGCACGCTTTGTTCAAGTCGGAATAATCTACGCAAGTCCTCCATTTCCCATTCGCCTTTTTTACGAGCACGGGGTTGGATACCCATTCAGGGTAAAGGGCGTCGCGGACGACCCATTTGCTTTGAGTTTGTCCACCTCCTCTCCAAGAGCGGCGGATCTCTCCGGATCCATTCCTCTCCTTTTTTGTTTAACTGAGACGTATTTCGGGTCTATGTTCAACATATGACTCGTGATGGCGAGAGAAATCCCACACATATCAGAATGCGTCCAGCGAAAACATCAAGATTCGCCCGGAGGAAGTCGCTAAGGTCTTCAGTCATCGCGGGACCAAGCTGTGATCCGATTTTCAGAATTCGCGAAGGGTCGTCACGGCTAACTGAGATGTCAATTGTTAATTCAGCCGGTGTCGCCTTCTCTTCCCTGGGTTTCTCATCGTCGTCTCTCGGATCTATATCTCCGAAGATCTGAGAACTATGCCCGAGCCAGGGCTCGGGCACTACTTGTCAATTATCCGCATTAAGGATACGGACGGGATTGTCCGCAACCTTTCCCTTCTCCCTCCGATGGGCTTCTCGGAGCTCAGCCACATAATAGGAACGACCAGCCGCTTGATCGCCATGAACAATACCTACTCCTTTGTCAGTCGGGAACTTCAAAGTTAAACACCAAGGGGCTAACGCTGCCCTAAACTCAGCCAGGGCCGGCCGGCCCAAGAAAACGTTATATGGAGAATCCACATCCAAAACTATGAAGGGTAGAATCCGCAACCTCCGACGCTCGCCTTGTCCCAGTTCAACTGGTAACTCAACGTACCCCACGGCGTCGGTTGCCGCGCCGTTAAAGCCGTGTATACGAGCCTTGGACGGTTTCAGGTCTTTTGTTTCCAGTTTCATTTGGTCGTAAGCCTTCTTGAAGATGATGTTGACTGAACTCCCGCAATCAATCAGAATTCTTTTTACATATGCTGATCCGATCGTTGCAGATATGACCATGGGATCGATGGTCGGAGCCTCTATCTGATCAGCATCTCTACTTCTGAACACAATATCGTCTGTCATTACGCGCTGCTGCTTAGCAGAGGCCCCGTCCTCCATGTTCGAACAGCACTCAAAATCGGCATGCTTCAGGGAACTTGCATATTGCTCCATCTCTTGCCAATTCTTATCCGCGGGGTGAGGTCCGCCGATAATTGTATTTATGATTAGTCTACCTACGGTTCGGGTAGGCTCCTCGGGATGACACGGAGCTGGTGCACGACCTGGGTTGGACGTTCCCTGTCCTCCTTCTTGTGGATCCTTCACAAATTCTTGCAATTTCTTCTGCATTATCAACTTCTCAATAGCGTCGTGTAGGTGTCTGCACTCCTCTGTATTGTGCCCATAAGTCTCATGGAAGCGACAATATTTCCCGGTCCGCTTCTGTTCCTCGATTGATTCTTTCGGACATGGCTTTCTGTATTGAAAAGTATTGCAGGTGGATAGGTAAATGTTCTCAAGTGGCGCGTTCAGCGGAGTATACTCGCTGTAGCTTGGAATTCTCGACTTCCACTTCCCCGCTTCTTTCCTTTTCCCTTGACTCCTTCCTCCGGACTCCTTGGGTTGCCCAGGCTTGTTCTGGACATTGACTTGGACCTTTCCCGAGCTGTCTCCAGACTGCTTCACAGCAATGTTGCTCTTTATTGACTCTTGGATAGGTCCTGGCGCCTTATCTCGTCGTACCCACCTAGCTTCCTCTTTTCTTATGAACTGGTGTGCCTTAGAGTAGAAACGCTCTAGCGTAGCTGGAGGTTTTCCTGCCAGCCAGTCTCCAAACTCAAAGTCTGGATCCACACCTCTCATTATAGCCATCAGAATTGCATGGTCATTGGGATTACTGACTTCAGTTGCTGCTACGTGGAATCTTTGTAAATATTCCTTCAACGACTCCCCGAGATTTTGGATTACACTTGACAGAGACATCACGTCCTTTGGGCGCGTAGTGTGTATCCTGAACTGCTCAATAAACTTCTTTGCCAACTCCTCGAAATTTGATACGGATCGTGGAGGAAGTCGGGTGAACCACATAGTAGCGATCCCAGATAGAGTAATCGGAAAGCACCTACACTTGGTGGCATCATTCGCTCTAGCTGAATCCATCATCCATTCGTACCTCATGACATGCTGTCTGGGGTCAGTTCTCCCTTCATACGCAGGGATAGTAGGCATACTAAACTTCCTGGGGTACGCCGCTTGCAACACAACATCCGTGAACGGAGTATGACTTCTTGACACTCCCCAATCATCATTCGATAACCTATGATTTTCCTTCATCAACTGCCTGATCATGGCTGTCAGATCTGGTGTCTGTATGGAAGGCGGAAGGTTAGTGTCTGTTCTGCGCGCCTGTCCATGCTGATGCCTCCTCTCCTGGCGGTCTGCCAATCGTGCGTCTTGAGGTTCGACATCGTTAGCATTTTGATGATCCGGGCCTCTATCCTCCGTCTGTACCCCGGTCCTGAAGTTTCTAGTTCTTGCTTTGTCACGGTCTCCAGTTGTTTGAGCAGCAGCTTCTGCTCGTGCAGCGTCAGTCTTGCGGCGTCTGCGCTTGGGAGGTTCATCAGAGGACGTTGAGCTGTCAGATGAAGAGTAAGGAGCGGGATTGCCGCCAGCATTCTGTTGCTGCTGTTGAGTGAGTTGTGCCATCAGGTTGGCGTTAGCTTGCATCTGCTCTCCTAGTTGTCTCCTGCTTTCCCTGAGTTCTCTCATCAAGTCATTGAACTCTATTCTGGTGATAACTGGAGTTTGTTCTTGAGCGGCAATTCCTGCAATCGGAATCGCTGGTTGATTGCTAGGTCCTGCTTGTTGCACGCTAGCAGTCTCGTGGGCATCCACATTATGAGAAGCTGACCTGGTACGTGGTCCTGCCATTGTAGAGTTATCGGTATGAACTCTGAGTAGAATCAATGGATGTCCTATCAGTGAGTCGGATCTTCCTTGGGGGATTTATTCAATCCAGTAGCTTCAAAGCAGATCCTTGAGGTCTGAGAATTCAATTCTCAGTGAAAGCACCAAAGTGTTAGCACCAAAATTGGTCACTAACCTCGTAGAGAAAGATTGTGTAGAGATATAAGTGATGAAAGTAAATTAAACAGAGAAGACAATGCTAATCTAACTGCAGAAAGTAAGAACACCAAATTTATAGTGGTTCAGCGTAATTGCCTACGTCCACTTTGAGGTTAAACTTTATTGATCTTCTTTATAGTTGATTACAAATACAATTCGTGAATCAAATGCTTGCATGAAGTTGTTTAAGTGGAGAAGATGAGTCTCGAAAATGGCAGAGTCTCCCCAGTGTTCTCTCCTAAAAAAGGATCCCTTTCACTGTGACCCTGCCCCTCTATTTATAGGCAAATATGGGCTGGACTTCCCAAATGGGCTGGATGGCCAAACACTCTAGCCCTAGTACAGTGGTCGCTGCATGCCGATCCTGGTATGCCGAACGCTCTGATGTCGAACAGTCCTTCTATGCCGAACGATACGCTGGATGTGTGGGAAGTGCAGGATGATTGTCAGTTGAGGCCGAACGTGTCTCTATCCGAAGCTCTTGAACGAAAAGTGCACGCTGGCCGAACGACATTGTCACCTTGAGTAGTTGTGCATACTGAATGTCTTCTGGATGCCAAGTACTCTCGTTGCCGAGTACTACGCCGAGTACCTTGGAGTGCCGAGTACTCCTGTTGCCGAGTACTACGCCGAGTACCAAGGAGTGCCGAGTACTCCTGTTGCCGAGTACTACGCCGAGTACCAAGGGATGCCGAACGCTCTTGTTGCCGAGTTCTCCTATCACCGAGTTCTAATGATGCCAAACGCTAGGGATGCTGAGCATTGGTTGTCGCCGAGTGCCAGTTGACGCCGAACACTACTTGACGCCGAGTCTCCTGGTCGCCGAGCATTATGGATGCCGAACGCTATGGATGCCGAGTCCCACTGGATGCCGTGCGCTTCGCCGAACACTCCTGGATGCCAAGCGCTTCGCCGACCACTCCTGGATGCCAAGTGCTTCGCCGAACACTCCTGGATGCCAAGTGCTTCGCCGACCACTCCTGGATGCCAAGTGCTTTGCCGATCACTCCTGGATGCCGGACACTTTCTTGTTGCCGGGTGCTACCTGATGCCGAGCACTAGTTGCCTGGTCAAATCTCTAGGAAACATAGACATACCCACAAAGTAGATCAAGATAAGTATCTCTAATCTTGTCTTCTGTCTCCCAAGTATAGTCATTCTCGTTGTTGCTCCATTGAACTTTCACCAACCTGACTACCTTGTTTCTTAACCGTTTCTCATCTCTTACTACAACTCGAACTGGTTGTCTAACAAAAGTCAAGTTAGGCTCTACTATCGAATCTTCCAACCCTGTCGGAGGAATAGTAGTCTCTAGATCATGCACATACTTGCGAAGATGAGACACATGAAACACATTATGGACTCCTGCCATACTGCTCGGCAACTCTACTTTGCATGTGAGCTTTCCAATCCACTCTATAATCTAGAATGGACCAACATATCTCGGCGCTAGTTTCCCTGACTTTCCAAGCTGTACCACACCCTTCATCAGTGATATTTTAATGAAAACCTTATCTCCAACTGAGAATTCTAGGTCTTTACGCCTCCTATCTGCATAACTCTTCTGTCTGGACTGAGCTCCCTTCATCCTTTCTCGAATCAATTCAATCGTCTTTGTCGCCTCTCTGACCAGTTCTGGACCTAAGACTAATCTGCCTCCATCTCCAACAAACATGCTGGTGATTTGAATGGCCTTCCATACTAAGCTTCAAAAGGTGGCATTCCTATACTAGTCTGATAACTATTATTATAGGAAAACTCAACAAAATGTAGGTAATCTTCCCAAGATCCACCAAAATCCAATACACAAGCACTCAGTAAATCCTCGAGTACCTTATTGAATCTCTTTCTATATGCCCATCCGTCTGAGGGTGATACACAGTACTCATCTTGAGCTTAGTGCCTAACACATCCTGTAGACTCTTCCAGAATTCACTAGTGAACAAAGCATCTCTATAACTGACTATACTACTAGGAATCCCATGTAGTCTAACTATGTTCTTCATGAACAATTTAGCTAAAACAGGTGCCATCCTGGTTGACTTAACTGGAATGAAATGGGCACTCTTGGTCAACATGTTCACTATAACCCATATACTTTCATTTTCCCTATTTGACTTGGAAACCCGTCAATAAAATCCATGGATATCGAATCCCGTTTCCAAACTGAAATCTCTAAAGTTTGAAGCAACCCACTCGGCTTCTGATGTTCGGCCTTCACTTGTTGATAGTTTGCACACTGCCTAACCCACAAGCCAACATCCCTCTTCATACCTTCCCAATAGAAGATCCTCTTCATATCTTGATACATCTTGGACCCTCCAAGATGAATCGTAAACTTGGATTGATGACATTCTCTAAGAACTTCTTTCCTTAAGTCCTCAACATTTGGAATACACAACCGTCCGTTCTTTCTCAACAATCCCCTCTGGTCTAGACGAAAATCTTTTAGATCATCAATCTCGGTTCCAACCTCAAGCCTTCTAATTTTCTCAGCTAATAATAGATCCTCCTTTTGCTTAGAAGCAATCCTCTTGATCAACACTGGTCGAACTTCCAAACAGGACAACATGGCGGTACTTTGACTAGAACTAGTAGTCGACCTTAACTACACACTACAAGTAGTCAAAGCTTCTAAATCTTTCCATTCTGCCAACATAGTTAACACCACATTCTAATGTCTTCTGCTAACAGCATTCGCTACCTTATTTCCTTTCCTAGGTGTATACTCTATACCAAAATCATAAGCAGCCAAAAACTCTAGCCACCTCTGCTGTCTCATATTTAACTCCTTTTGAAAGAATAATTACCTTAAAGACTTATGATCTGGGTATAGCTCAAATCTCTACCCTAAGAGATAATGTTTCCAAATCTTCAATGCAAAGATCACCGTAGCCAACTCCAAATCATGAGTAGGATATCTAACTTCATGTGGTCTAAGCTATCGTGAAGCGTAGGCATTAACTTTACCCTTCTGCATCAACGCAGTTCCTAATCCAGTTCTGCATGCATCGATATGCACCACCAACCCTTGGTTTCCGTCTGGAACTACTAACACAAGTGCATTGGTTAACAAATGCATTAACTTAAGAAATACTTCCTAACATTTGTCGGACCAGACAAACTTCACCTCCTTCCTGGTTAACTTAGTCAAAGGTGCTACTATCCACGAGAAATTCTTGATGAATCTCCGGTAATAGCCAGCAAGTCCAAGAAAACTTCTAATCTCAATCACCGTCTCTGGTCTCTTCCAATTATTGACAGCTTCGATCTTATCTGGATCGATTGACAAGCCCTTCTCTAAAACCATGTGACCAAGAAACTTAACCTCTTTCTTCCAAAAAAGACACTTGGAAAACTTCGCCTTCAGCTGATACTGCCTAAGCGTCTCAAGCACTACTCTAAGATGATTCTCATACTCTCTTTCATTATTAGACTACACTAAAATGTCATCTATAAACACCAACACGAACCTATCCAAATACTCTCGGAAGACTCGGTTCATCAGATCCACGAAGAAAGCATGTGCATCTGTTAACTTGAATGGCATTACTAACCACTCGTACGAACCATGTTAACAAGATTTCTTGTCAACACCCCAAATATATGATAAGAAGGATGGATTTCTTCTTAGGAGAACAAAAGACGTGTTTCCTTTTATTGATTTCCTTTCAATTCAACTTCTTAAGTTGATATGTCCTATATCAAACCTTCCGTTGTCGTCGAAAGATTTTGAAACCTGGGCTAGGTGACCTTTGGGCTTTGTTGAGCTTGTTTGAAGCCTTCACAAAGGCCTTCTTTTCTAATTAGGTTAAGTTTTTGTTAACCAAATTCATGGTCAACACCCTAAATAATTCTAGTAGACAAAGTTATTGGGAAATGGTAGAAAGTGGAATATCTTGAAAGATCCCTAAATGTCTTGTTAATAGTTCCAAGTTACCTAAAGTAATAGGATTAAGCCGAAATATACCGAAGGGTTGATAATCCGTAGAATTATCTATATATCTCTGGTTGGAATTAGACTTTGATTCCGACCTTCCGGTGATGTCAAGAAAGCTTAGGAACAAGATTTGATAAGGCCTCTCGGCTTTGCTGAGTTAATATAGAGTGATCACCGATCTAATTGAACCTTTATAAGATTTCTCCCAAAAGCTATTTCCTTGATCAAGATAGAATTTCCTTAATTTGGCTTATACAGAGGATTGACCTGGATCATTACCGGAAGGTTGAGCAAACAGATGTTTGAGATTCGGAGGGATGTAAAGGTTGTCGAGATATGATAGGTTATGACCCTTGTCGAAAGGTTTGATCCATAGATTTTATGGCTTCGAAAGGTTTTATGAATGTCGATTCAAGCAAGCTTCCCTTATAGTCGAAGGGTTTAAGTTGCAGGATAGAGGTTTTCGAATGGTTATAAAGATTGTCTAGAAGGAATATTATTATCTTTGTTGACAAGAGCCGTTCGAAAGAACTGCACCTGAAAATTAAGATTAAGCCAGCAAAAATTAAGGTAGACTGTAAAGTAAATTCACGAAGCTTAAGACTTCCCTCTTTATCCAAGAAAAGTCTTCACTTTTTTTAAATACCCCAAATCACTACCCAATTAGGGTTACAGAGCTTTTATTTTAGAAGTTACAAGATTAGAATGAGGAAAAATTCGCCCCGAAACAGGACCCCTTGGGTTTTATTTATAGATGTCGGCGGACATGCTTCCGTCCTTGTGCTTTTGGCTGGATCGAAGGGTTCCCTTCTTATATACAATTGCTAATCTTTCGGTTTCAACGAAAGGTTTTCCTTTCACATGTCATTGTGGATCCTTGAACGCTGCCGAAGGGTCTTTTCTTTCATTTGTTTTTAGGAACCTTTTGCCCTTATCGGAAGGTTTGTCATCTATACAGTATGTGAACCCTTCGGAGGTGCCGGAAGGTTCCTGGTTATTGTGAACCCTACGACTTGGTTGGAAGGTCGCTTTTTTACTTGGATGTTGCCAAGAGCCGAGCTTTCCTTGAATGTTGTCGGAATGTTGTTTTACGTTCTCGGCTGCCTTATGAATGTTGCTTTCATTATAGACTCTCCGACACCGTCAAAAGGTATTCAGTAGCCGTTCCAACCGGCCCGAAAGGCTTATTATGCTTTCGGAAAGGTTGTTATAGGGTCGCATGCCCTTGTCTTGACTTCTTTGCCTTCTTCGGAGGGTAAGAGCTTCTTGGATACTATGGAACGATACCCTCTGTCTTCTCTGAAAGGTCTTGAGCTGCTACATATTGTCGACTGCATCCCTTCGACATCTTCGGAAGGCCTGATCTGGATTCCTTTTCTTTTGTCCTTTGTTTAAGATCTTCTGACTTAAGCGGAAGGTGAATTTTTCGAGTAACAATTATCTACCATTCTTTGCTGACTTTTGAGCATTGCTTTCTTCATAAAAACCTTTCGACCTAGTTGAAAGGTATTCTAGATGTGCTCCAACTGATTCGAAAGGCTAGCTATGCTTTCGAAAAGGTCGTCATGGAGTTGCACTTGCTTGCTTTGATTTCTTCATCTTCTTCGAAAGGTAAGAACTCCCTGAACGAAGCCTTTCGACGACTTTGGAAGGTTTGAAGCTATTAAATCTTGATGGCTGCATCCTCTCGACTCTTTCGAAAGGTTTGGTTTGAGCTCCATCTCCTTTGTCTTTGTTGAAAGACCTCTCGTTCTAGTCGAAAGGTGGATTCTTGGAGCATCATCCTGCCTATGAACTTTGAAAGATAGCCTTGGACTTCGCTGGAAGCTCCTTGTCGGAAGGTATGATTATCCAGAACATCTCGGTGCTTTCTGATCTTTCCTCATGCTCTCGTGACCCTTCTTTCATACCTTCGTTCTTCTGAATATTCTACAGTTAACATTTAGCCCCCCTGTATGAAAGAAGCTTTTGTTCTTTAGGACAAAACTCCAATGAACTTCCTTCTTTGCTTTCTGCAAAATAGATTATAACTTCTATTAAGGTTGTGACTTTGTTATGAAATCTTAACGAGCTATCTCAAATTTACGCGGCTAATATTCAAGATGTCATTAGAGTAATATTTCGAGAGAAGTTGCTTTGTAATGACCATAATTAAACTTCCTTCACAATGTGGAGTAATATCACCTGATTTGCAGATATCGGTTAAAATAAATGAACATTTGGAGAATATCTACTATAGACCCTTGATATTTCTTTCTTGAGTTAAACCTTTTCAACCTATGGAAATCAATTTCATGCTATTGGGGACCTTTCCTTGTCCCTTTAAGTTTCCTTCATTTTCAACCTTTAACCATTGATTGGTAATTCTCATTTAGTGAAAAAGTAGAAAGTAGTTTAGTAATGTTTCCATTTGGTGTCATGAAGGTCTTGTATTTTGAATTCAATGGAAAATCCATAAATCATCATAAAATTCAATAAAGGGAACCAAGAAATCATGAACTCGTGAAACAAGTGATCAATAGGAAATCGTTGTGAAAATTCAACGGGAAATTGCAACACGTAAAATTCATGAATCATCAGAGAAATCGGTAGGGAAATTCATTAAACCAATAATTCAACAAGAAATCACCACAGTGATTTAATAAAGAAATCATGAATACAATATCAGCAAATCATCACTAAAATCCATAGGAAGAGTAGAGTTCACTAAACTCGAAAACCAACAAGATCACCAAAAATTCAATAAGGAGACCAGAAATATGAATTCATAAATCATTATGAGAATTGAAAAAGGAATCTAGAATTACGAAACTAGAAATTCAATAAGGAGACTAGAAATGGGAAATCTTCAAATCATCATAAAAACTCATCCGTGAAATCAAGAACTCATTAAAACAAGCAACTAATAAGAAATCATCACGAAAATTCAATGGGGAGAAACTCAATATCTGGAATTCACAAACCACCATAAGAGACCAATGGGGAAATTAAAAATTCATGAAATCAGGAATTCAATTAAAAGTTATCACGAAAATTTGACAAGGTAAACATGAGTATGAAATCTATAAATCATCATAAAAAGCAATATGGAAATTCAAAATTCACGAAATCAAGAACTTATCCAAAGTCTCGTCAGGATCTCATCTGACGAATTAAATATTCAAAGCTCCATTCAATATAAGTACGAAGCCATAGATATATCTAATAATAGCATATTTAGTAGATTTCAAATAAAAGATAACTAACTTAATCTATCCTTAATTCTAAGGTTATTCACAGGAAAGTTTCCTGTTAATAAATGTGTTGCTCCTAAAGTGCCAATAAGTTAGTAGTATATGTATATATGTATATACAGGTATATAGACTCTTCTATCCAATCATTCACTTTATCTCAAAGGATTCAAAAGTGGCTTTCTTAACCTGATCTTGGAGTTAAGTACTTTATCATTGTGACTAAAAATTTATTATCTATTCCATTCCTTTAGGTTTTGTATTAGTATTTGTTTTTGTTTCCATGTTATGGATTCCATCTTCCATTTTCTGGTCTCATGCTTTTTGTGGTATGAAAGTTTCTTAATCCTTTGATGTAGGAATCACTTTCCTACGATTGGAAGTTATATAATTCATTAGCATATCCTTTGCCTCTGTGTGTATCCTCTTCCAGGATTCCAACTTTGTCTCAGATGACGGATAGGTTTTTTTTCTTTAACCCTTAATTCTCTTGGGTTCTTATTTTCTTCTTGAGTTGTAGACATCTTTGTCTTTATTCTTTTATTTGGAGCCCCTACTGGGCTTGGACGTCTCAATCGACTCTTTTATAAGCACTCTCTGGGCTCGGACATCTTAATCTATCAAAAGCCTCTCTTTGGGCTAGACATCTTAGTCCATTGTTTGATGAGATTCTCTTTGGGGCTTCCCTTATCTCAAAGGGATATATACTTGGCTGACCTTTCTCCAGAAGGCCGCTAATGAGCGGTTAACCGGATCCTCCCTTGAGAGGTAATTTGGACGTTAGGGGCTTTTGATTTTGCGGGTGCTTATCCTGACCCTCCCCTAAGAGGTGATATGGATGTTAGGGGCTTTTGATTTTGCAGATGCTTATCTTTACCCTCCTCTAAGAGGTGATATGGACGTTAGGGGTTCTATCTCTCCCTCTAGGAGATGCTACGGAATAGCGTCGTAGGCTTATGACCCTCCCTCTAAGAGGTGCCATGGAATAGCATCGTGGGCTTATGTCCCTCCCTCTAGGAGGTGCTATGGAATAACATCGTAGACTTGAGTATTTGTATATGAAAATAATTTTTGGCCAATTAAAATGGAGTCTCCTTTGAGAGAAAGAATTTTATAATTATACCCTTCTATTATATTGAAGAGTTTCTTTTGAAAAATAGTTTGGACTCACGAATCCTTTTTATGAAAGATTTTTTTTAAATCGTTTGCAAGAACTATCTTGGTGTTCTCATAATGGAGACACGAATCTCAAATAGGAGACTGGGAGGTCATGATTCATGAACCAACATCCTTTTAGTCGAGAATAGGGTTCTCTAGTTTGAGTTCCAATAAACTTTTTGCGCTTTCAAAATCTTTCTTGAAAAAGTATGAATAAGCTTATCTTTGCCCATGATTTTAGTAAACTTTGAAGCATTACTATTGCTCAGTTCGAAGTCTTTTGGTGCGCATTTATTAATGCTATATAATATCTCAAATTAATAGCATAAATCTGATTTTAAGATAAATAAGTATTTGTTTCCCCCCAGGCCATGGGGTGAATGAAAATAGTTTTCTTAAGAGGATATAATTTGAGAAGTTTCCTTTTGAAATCGCTTGCTAAAATTAGATTTGGTATATATGGGTTTTCTCCTAAATTGGAATTGAGTTTAGCAGTGATTCAACATTTCTTATAGGAAAGCCTTGGTGTTGACTGAACTGTTGATAATTGCCTCGTGTCAGGCGTTTGAGTCGTCGTCTTTAAGTATTTTGGAGTTTGTCGAGTGCTTTGGTTTGATTTTGTTTTTACCTGTAATTGCACTCAAATTTTAATCAGTACATGAACAATGCACAATACAAATTTAAGTATCAAGTTAAACAGCTATGAATAGAAAGAGAGAAAGTTCATAGTTGAACTGATGTCTCGAGTCCTCATAATTTGCTAGGAATCTGCATTTTGGAGTTGCTTAATTATTTTCCTCTTATTTTGAATAAGATGTCTTTCAAGTTTCTCTGATGAACTCCTGTAAAAATCCCGACCTGACCATGCCTTGAATTTTATTTGACAAGATACGGCATTCATCAGTTTCATGTCCATTTGCTTTATGGTACTCGCAGTAACTTCCTTCTTTATTTGGCTATGGGGCACTCCGAACTTTTTGAGGCACAGTAAAATTCTCATTTCTTTTTATCTTAGCATATATGTAGGAGAGGGTTTTGCTCAGGACTGCACAATTCATTTTAGAACTCTTTCTTCGACTTTCCTTCGGGTTTTCACTTTCCCTTGGCCTCTTATCAAGGCGCATAAAATCATATTTCTCTTCCTTGGATTCTCGGTGGAATTCTTTCTTAGCATGGTGCATCTCATTCAATTGAATAAACTTCTCAGCCCGGAGAAATAAATATTGTAGATCTTTGCACCCATCGATATAAAGGTCTTTCCAAAATGGGGTTTGTTCAATTAACCCTAATCGAACTCCATAAGCTTTTCTCTATCAGTTGCACTTTCTGCCCTTAACACTTTTGCACTGAACCTATTTAAATATCCGCCAAGTAGCTCCCCTGGCTTTTGTTTGATAGTTGCTAGCAAGCTAAAGTCCATAGTTGTATAATTGAATATAGAAAATTGAGCCATGAAGTCGCAAGTAAATTGTTCCCAAGAATAGATGGTTCCTATTCGGTAACTCCTATACCATTTGATTGCTGCTCGTTGAAAAGTAATTGGAAAAAGTTTATAGCGAATCGCCTCCAGAGCATTGTATAAGTTCATCCAGTTTTCAAAGACGACAAGGTGATCAACTGGATCAGTTGTCCCATCATATTTTAGTGAAGGAATTTGAACGTGTGGAGGAAGATTTGTCGCCGTTATTTCTTCGGAAAAGGGGGCCTTTTGTAGGGTAACATATTCTTCAGGATCGTAAATTTATTTTTCTCTATTTCTCCTGTTGTATTCTAGGATAAGGCTATTTGATTTCTCAAGTGATTTATTTACTTGACTATCTCGGTTTAACCATTGATCCTCTATCTCATTTGAAGGTTGAACTTCATTCTCCATTTCCATAATCCTTATTGATTCCCGGGTTGGGGCTCTTTCTGAATACTCCTATATTACCATCTTTTGTGGCCGTTGATTCTGAACCTTTATCATATTAAGGTTGCTCAACTTCTATTTTGCTTAAGTTAGGATTTGAGACCATGTAACCTTTAAAGGTTGACTGTGATGTAGCCTCTTCATTTGGATTGTAGCTACCACTTTTAGCTTTGTCCATACTCCTCTTTTAGCCAAGGTTCTTTATATAATTGATCGGGGATGAAAGTTATCGGAGATCGGAGGTTCGAGCCCTCCTTCTAGCGCCAAAAATGTTAACAAGATTTCTTGTCAACACCCCAAAGATATGATAAGAAGGATGGATTTCTTCTTATGAGAACAAAATATGTGATTCCTTTTATCGATTGCCTTTCAATTTAACTTATTTAGTTGATATGTCCTATATCAAACCTTCTGTTGTCGTCGAAAGATTTTGAAACCTGGGCTAGGTGACCTTCCGGCTTTGTTGAGCTTGTTTGAAGTCTTCACAAATGCCTTCTTTTCTAATTAGGTTAAGTTTTTGTTAACCAAATTTATGGTCAACACCCCAAAGAATCCAAGTCGACAAAGTTATTGGGAAATGGTAGAAAGTGGAATCTCTCGGAAGATCCGTAAATGTCTTGTTAATAGTTCCAAGTTACCTCAAGTAGTAGGATTAAGCCAAAATATACCGAAGGGTTGATGATCCGTAGAATTATCTATATATCTCTGCTTGGAATTAGACTTTGATTCTGACCTTCCGGTGATGTCAAGAAAGCTTAGGAGCAAGATTTGATAAGAATTTTTGGCTTTGCTGAGTTAATATAGAGTGATCGCTGATCAAATTGAACCTTTATAAGATTTCTCACGAAAGTTATTTCCTTGATCAAGATAGAATTTCCTTAATTTGCCTTATACAGAGGGTTGACCTGGATCCTTACCGGAAGGTTGAGCAAATAGCTGTTTGAGATTCGGAGCGATGTAAAGGTTGTCGGGATATGATAGGTTATGACCTTTGTCTAAAGGTTTGATCCACAGATTTTATTGCTTCGAAAGATTTTATGAATGTCGATTCAAGCAAGCTTCCCTTATAGTCGGAGGGTTTAAGTGGCAGGATAGAGGTTTCCGAAGGGTTATAAAGATTGTCTAGAAGGAATATTATTATTTTGTTGACAAGAGCATTTCAGAAGAACTGCACCTGAAAATTAAGATTAAGCCAATAAAAATTAAGGTAGACTGTAAAGTAAATTCACGAAGCTTAAGACTTCCCTCTTTATCCAAGAAAAGTCTTTATTTTTTTTAAATACTCCAAATCACTACCCAATTAGGTTACTGAGCTTTTATTTTAGAAGTTACATGATTAGAATGAGGAAAAATCCCCCCCTGAAACAGGACCCTTTGGGTCTTATTTATAGATGTCGGCGGCCATGCTTCTGACCCTGTGCTTTCGGCTGGATCGAAGGGTTCCCTTCTCATATACAATTGCTAACCTTTCGTTTTCAACGAAATGTTTTCCTTTCACATGTCATTGTGGATCCTTGAACGCTGCCGAAGGGTCCTTTCTTTCATTTGTTTTTAGGAACCTTTTTCCCTTATCGGAAGGTTTGTCATATATACAGAATGTGAACCCTTTGGAGGTGCCGGAAGGTTCCTGGCTATTGTGAACCCTTCGACTTGGTCGGAAGGTCGCTTTTTTACTTGGATGTTGCCAAGAGCCGAGCTTTCCTTGAATGTTGTCGGAAGGTTGCTTTCATAATAGACCCTCCGACACCGTCGAAAGGTATTCAGTAGCCATTCCAACCAGCCCGAAAGGCTTATTATGCTTTCAAAAAGGTTGTTATAGGGTCGCATGCCCTTGGCTTGACTTCTTTGCCTTCTTCGAAGGGTAAGAGCTTCGTGGATATTGTGGAACAATACCCTCCGTCTTCTCCGAAAAGTCTTGAGTCGCTTCATATTGTTGACTGCATCCCTTCGACCTCTTCGGAAGGCCTGATCTGGATTCCTTTTCTTCTGTCCTTTGTTTGAGATCTTCTGACTTAAGTGGAAGGTGAATTTTTCGAGTAACAATTATCTACCATTCTTTGCTGACTTTTGAGCATTGCTTTCTTCATAAAAACCTTTTGACCTAGTTGAAAGGTATTCTGGATGTGCTCCAACTGATTCGAAAGGCTTACTATGCTTTCGAAAAGGTCGTCATGGAGTTGCACCTACTTGCTTTGATTTCTTCATCTTCTTCGAAAGGTAAGAACTCCCTAAATGGAACCTTTAGACTACTTCGAAAGGTTTGAAGCTATTAAATCTTGATGGCTGAATCCTCTCGACTCCTTCGAAAGGTTTGGTTTGAGCTCCTTCTCCTTTGTCTTTGTTGAAAGACCTCTTGTTCTAGTCGAAAGGTGGATTCTTGGAGCATCATCCTGCCTATGGACTTTGAAAGATAGCCTTGAACTTCGCCGGAAGCTCCTTTTCGAAAGGTATGATTATCCAGAACACCTCGGTGCTTTCTGATCTTTCCTCATGCTCTCGTGACCCTTCTTTCATACCTTCGTTCTTCTGAATATTTTATGGTTAACAAACCATACCCAGTCCAAAATGTTGTCAAAGGAATACTGTCCCCCGCCACTCTTAACTGATGGAAACCTGTCTCCAAATGCAACTGGAAAACACTCTGGCTCCATATAACTGATCAAATTGATCATCAATTCTTGGCGAAGGATACTTATTATTAATCGTCCATTTGTTCAACTTACGATAGTCGATACACATCCTTAATGACCCATCTGGTTTCTTTACGAACACCGTGGCCGCTCCCTAAGGCAAACTGCTTGGTCTAATAAAATTTCATCCTTTTAGATCCACTATCTGCCCCTTCAATTCCTTCATCTCGGTCGGTGTCATCCTGCTAGGTGGTCTACTTACAGGTTCAGCTCTTGGCACAAGATCTATTCGAAACTCACCAGCTCGTTTCGGTGGTAGTCCCGTAAGCGGCTCAAAGACATCAGCGAACTCTCTTGCTACTCGAACCTGACTTAGCTCTTCTCCCACTTCCATAGCACTTAACAAAGCACAACTATTCCGGTCAGAATTCTCCATAGAGAATATGATTCGGTTATGACTATCAGGGTGTCTTAGTGATATCTCCTCATCCTGGCAAAATATCCTAGCCTCATACTTACTCATACCCAAAATGATTCTGAAATCTACGAAATCGAAAACATACAGACTGCATGCAAACTTATGACCTAACAATTCTAGTTCTAACTGGTCACATCTCATCCTTAGAGTTGCATACCCTCCTATTGGATTTGTAACCCATAAGGAAGTAACAGGGTATGTGTGTTCTAAACATAACCTATCAACTAAACACTGGTATATAAATGAATGTGATGCACCAGTATCAAATAGTATCCTAACTGGTATACTCTGAATCAAAAGCATACCTTCCATCACAGTCTTACCTTTTTTAGTTGCAGTTAGTCTAGCTGATGATGGTCCAACAGCAAAAACCTTTCCTTTGTCCGCCATAACAGGTTCTGAACACTGATTCTTATAATGCCCAACCTGGTCACAGTTAAAGCACTTCACACCTTTCTTAACTGCAGCCTTCTTCCCCTTGCTTGACCGGCACTTATGAGCATAATGACCCTTCTTGTCACACTTGAAGCAAACTAAATCAGCCTTTGCCTTCTTGGCTGCCTCCCCCATCTAGGCTCCCTTCTTCTTAAAGAACTTCCTTTTCTTTCCTTGAGGACCCTGAGTTCCAACCGGCTTTTCTCTAGCACAAATAGCAAGCATCTCATCATGGAGGATTGCCATCTCCACAACTACGTTACAAGGATCACGGATATGTGTCAGGGTCGCCCTAGCAAGCTCGAGACTCAATCCCCAAATGACCCTCTCATTTCTCCTGATGACGGTGTCTATAGTAGCATACCCATATTGGATAGCTCATCAAAATTAGTAGCATACTCAATTAATGACATCACTCCCTGCACTATATCCATAAAATTTCTCATCAATGCTAACTTACCAACTTCAGATAAAAACCTTTGTTCAAATCTCCTTCTAAAATCTACCCAAGTCAACTCCTCCTCTGGAACTCCAGCAGTAACACTATTCCACCAATGGTGTGTTGCCCCTTGCAACTACCAAGAGGCCAGCCTCCTCTTCTGCTCATTATCCAAACCCAAATCAGCAAAGATTCTCTTGCAATGCAACAGCCAATTCTCAACTTCGATAGCATCCTCCATTCCCATAAACCGCTTCCCACCAAGACTGGTGTAATCTCTGCTCAGCTTAGCATAATTATTCCCAACTGGAGCTATAGGATTAGCTCCTCCAACATTCCTAGCAACTCCAGCAGCAGCTCTTGCGTGCATCATATTGACGAAAAACCGATACATCGCCCCCATATCCACTGGTGGATTTCCATCACCCACATTGGCATCACATTTTGGTTAGCATTAGCCTGTCGACCCGGGTTCTTTCTGGTGGGTCAAGCATTTCCATTGGTTGTGGTGCTTCCCCCCACCAGGGTTTCCTCTTCTATTCCCTGCCTTCATATCTTCTTTCTCGTAAATCTGCATATGAGCATTAGTAAGATACAGAAGAACTGTCTAAGAGAGAGGGGAATACGTACTTATATATATATATTAAATACAAGTATGTTACTATAGCGTTAACCCAAACCTCGGTCTTATTTTCTGATTCATTGGATTATGTTTGAAAATTTATTAGGTTTAAATTTCTTTTACGTTTCATAAACCTATGCTCTAATACCAACTTGTAACATCCCCCACTTGGAGGCCCAAAACTAACAGCTACGGATGATGTAGCCATCCATAGTTATTAATCCTCGGCGACCAAATATGGTAATGTTAGATTCATTGATATAACAGAAACACATGGATATGGAAAATTTTAAAAATTGACAAACAACTTTCTCATTCAATTTCAAAGCATTTCAAATTCATTACATAATCCCAATACGAGAACCACGTTCATAGAAAATATACTTATTACAATATACGCCAAGAGCGACATATGAAAATGCCCCTTGGACGATCAGAGTATATAACTAGGCAATTAAACATCTTTGCCTGTACAACAAAACACAGCGGAATTCAAATAGAAAAGAACTCTAAATGGTTATCATGCCTCCGGCACGTCTCCGGAAGCTTATTCGTCTAAAGAGGTACCTGAAAACCTTAACTCTTAAACTACTCAAAATCAATTGAGCACCTGAGAGTTTAAGGGATAAACATAAACTTCGAGCTAGACATAAAGCCTGGTATGAATAATAATCTACCATCTCAAACCATTTAGATATCTAGTGAGACCGCGCCGCTTAGCGGAACGGATTTTCCCCTCATTAGTATCTCATTTAAAACTTCATAAAACCATATACCGTGCTCCTGCATCCACAATGGTTAAAGCACAACAATTCAAAATATTATGATGATGTGCATACAAGTTAAAACGTTCTGGATTTCCCATCTCCTAATTAATTGACTACCTGTTATATTTATAGTTTCTAGGGTCACTATTAACCTATTAATTTTCATGGGCTCACTAATAACCTGTTTAATGTTTATGGACTCCCTGTCCAGTTTCATAGTTTTCATGGGCTTACTATTAACCTGTTTAAATTTATGGACTCCCTGTCCTATTTCATAATTTTCATGGGATCACTAAGAAACTATTAGCCCCTGCCAATAACTTCATTATTTCATGGGTTATCCCTGAATCTATTGGTATCTCCAATAACTTCCTTCTTATCCTTGTTTTCATGGGTGGACTAGGAACCTATTGACATCTGTCAATAACTTAATCCGGATATAGTTTTCTTGGGTTCACTACAAACCCATTGGCTCCTGCCAATGACTCATTCTAATCATAGTTTTCATGGGTTTACTATGAACCTATTGGCCCCTGCCAATAACTTTTCCTAAGCATAGTTTTCATGGGTTTACTATGAACCTTTTTATCTGACAACTTCAATATTTAGGCATCCAACATTCTGGTCTGTCTGACCTCCTGGATGCTATTCTACTCATTCAGGAGTTAATTCAATTTATATTCACCACTGGGTCAACCTAGCTGGTTATTCTGCCCTTCCCCAAAATACAGTTATGGGTCCATTACAATGTGAATATATATAAATGAAGAAGTAAACATACTAACATAGAAATTCCATCACCTGTGGTTTAATATCCTTGAAATCATTTTATATAAAACTTGGTTAATCTCTTTAACCTATTAATCAAGTAAACTTCTTCAAAACTCCATACTTAAAATCATTTCAAAAATCTTATATTATGCCATGGTTTTCCTTTAAAATGAGATTGGGTTATATGCTTTGAAAACAAAGGCATTTGAAACCTTAAAACCTTTATTTTCGAAACTATTGGAAACTTCCTTTCGAAAGCATTAAAATTTTCTTTTCCAAAGATTAGGCCTCTGCCTTTCTAAATACTTTAAAGCCTTTCTTTCGAAACCTTTCGTATGTATTAAAGTAATACATATTAACTGTTAGAAGCATAGTTTCAAAACCATTGAAAGTACCCCTTTTGAAACCATTGGGTTTTTACTTAAAATATCTTTTGGGTCAAAGTGAATACATACGAAAGTACCCCTTTTGAAACCATTGATCTTTATATAAAATAATTTGGGGAAATTTTGATGGCCTCGGAACCATCCATTTGAAAGCTTCAAAACATTTAAGCAAAATACTGAAGGATAGCATCGAAACCCCCTTTCGTAGCCATTGCCTTCGAAACCCTTGAACCCTTTTGAAAGCTTTTAGGAAGTGGCTCATATTTACAAAACAAAGGCTACCATTTGAAAGCATTGATATCTTCAATTCCTTCGAAAGGCATAAGGTCAGCAGAAGGTTTCGGCTATGTCGAAACTACCCCATTTGAAATCATTAGTTTGGAAACTAAGTAACTCATTCAAAATCTAAACAATAAGGCGGCAACCCTCTTTCGAAAGCTATTCAAAAGACCCCTTCGAAAGCATATATTTTGAAACCTTCGAAAGCATTTAGTAAAATAGGCAGGCACATTTCTTTAGAAAACAAAACAAAGGTTTCGTTCCAATGGGAAGCTAAGTTTCGACACCATGCATTCCGCCTTTCTCCAATCTGCTACGTACCAATGTTGATACCTTGTGTATCGGTTTCGATTTCATTGGTTTCGACCTGGTAGGTTTCGACTTGATTGAAGGCGAAAGCTATAAGTCGGAAGGTGCTTCGGAAAGAGGCAGAACCCACTTTTCTGGGTAAAAACCGATTTAATGCCGATTAAAGCAAATACTTTCTAACCAACCTGCTTACTTGTAAACATGTGATTGGTTGCCACAGCTTTTCAAATTCTTTACAAAAATAGGTTCCGCATAATTTCATATCTAAACCAAGATTAATTTAACAACTAATGTAACAACCCGATATTTTCAACCATTCGCATCCATTATAAGTGTATAGGTAGACACTCATGCCGGAGTTGAATTGCTCAAAATACCGCGTTGTAATTAAAATTTGGCAAATCTCAGAATATACAGTAAATAAATATAAGCACAGATCACAGACACAGAGTAAAATAATGCAGCGGAAGTAAACAAGATAGTAGTTCATGAAGCTACTATATATATAAGATATATCAGAGTTAAATAAAATACAACAGAAGAAGTAAAGTACAACAGAAGTCTCAAGACATAGAAGTCTACTAATACAAGAGCTGAAATAGAACAACAGACTGAACAGATAAAACCAGATAGCAGCTGGATAAGAATGATCTCCAGTAGTCCTAGCTCCGTGAAGATGAAGTCCAACTGATACTCAGGCTGACCCAAGCGTAAAATAAAACATAAACACTCGAGTCAGGATATACATACTTATACAATGTAAACCAACTCAAGTGAACTGTAGTAAGGTACAAGTAACTTAGAAGATGCTTGGGACCGCCCATCCTCTAAGGATCCGTTAAACTATCTACTATGTAGTAATATTCGCTATTATAATAGTGTCTAAATAAGTAAAGTATAATCATATCGGAAAATAGCGTTAAGGGGATGGAGAACCTTAACGCGGTCGGATCTTAAAATCATAATCGTAGTAAAGCTCGGTATGGTAGGTGACACGGCACAACTAGGCAATGCCAGGGTAGATATACCAATTACGCACACGGACTGATGGATACGCATAGCAGCCACTACCGTTCCACCTCGGACAACATTCCCAAATCGGAGGATGGCCATCTAGTCAAATCACAAGTAAGAGTATAATATCGAAGAAATGCGTCCGAGAAGAGGTGCTACCTCACTGGTCCGAGATCGCTCCTGTTTTAGCCACCTTATGCCAACTCACGGGAGTTGGGTCCACGTAACATACCTTAAGAACGTCGCCACCATCCTACTTCATTCTGGAATCTCCACCGCGTACACGGTTGTCAAAGTGGTTTTCGGTAAGACAGAGAGTATGTCCATATCCGATCCCGGTCTCTTTAACAACCCAACGTTATTATAACCCGTGGTTATAAGTTTAAAAACAGTTTATACTCCAAAATAGAATCTCATTTCAAATCCAAATCTTTATCAAAATAAAGATTAAATCAATTTCAAACCATTTCCATATTTTTAAAATATCATATCATTTCAAAACTTCATTTCAAATCATTTTAATATTCCAAATATCATTTGAGTTCAAATCTAAATATTCAACTTTAAATACCTTTTAAATTCAAAGATATCGTTCATTTACTATCATTTCACATCACTTTTAAATAGTTTATATTCCAATCAAAATAATTCATTTAAACCTTTTAAAACTGTAATTATTATATTTTCAAATCAAGTATTCAATTTCCAAAGTTTCAAACCATTCTGAGTTCGTTTACTAAGTCAAAAACTCTAATTATTAAAATTTCAGCATTTCACAGCATTTAATAACAACTGCTATAAGTTATATTTGAAAACATTTTTAATTCAGCCAAACAACATTTATAAACTGCTATAATAGTTCAGTTTTAAACAAAAATTATATTTCCGCCTACTGCAGTCCTTAACAAGTGCTACAGTAACCCTTTTATTAGTTCAGACTCAATTTTAGTTTCTGCTACAACAGCACTTACCAAGTACTATCACAGCCTTAGTTCATTTTAGTCTTTTGGTTCACTTATATAACCACAGCACTTAACAAGTGCTACAGATTCTACCTAGTTTAGAACTTATAAAATCATACATTAAAATGTTCATTTAAATCCTTTAACAAATTTATTTTTAAGAGAAATTTTTACACATTAAAAACCAAAACTTACAAATTCGCTTATTACATTCATTTCAACATTTAAACTTAAACTCCATTTTTCCACCATTTTTAAAACTAAATTTTCATTTCAATTTAATTAACTTAAGTTTCCATCTTTTCTTTTAGTCAAAATTTCAAATTTAAGTTTCGTTTTAAAAATCAATATTCCTCCATTTATTTAAATTTATCACATAGAAAAATCATTTCTATTTTAAATAAATCACTTAAAAATTCGATTTAAATCAATTTAATATTATTACAATATTTAAATTATTTAAAGGTATCCAGAAAAATACAGAAAAAAAATAACCACGGGTCTGTATAATATTTTCTAGCCTAAGTCAAGTGATACGGATACTATATCATTTCAATCCGTAATTTACAAAGAAAAATCCGGGTTTTATCATTTCAAACCCGCAATCCCAAGTAAATAAATTTTATTGAAAATCGTTCAGGCCTATCATTTCAGCCCATAACGACCTTCCCTTATTCTAAAGTCCGTTCGGGTATGTATCATTTCAACCCATAGTGATTCTATTCTACAGGGAACTTGCAGTGTGATTTAACAGAATAGAATAACAGTAAAATAAGAACAGAATATAACAGATGATACGATATGCAGTTTTAACAATTAACATCAACTATAAATAAATCACAGGTATTTATAACATCATTTATTTATTTATTTATTTCTACACATTCAGTTGCGGTCGTTTCACAATCATATAAGTATGAATATTCGTGTGAGATTTACTCACCTCTACGGAGCTGGAGATTCGAAAAAGAAATACAATGTAAATCGAAGTCACGCGGATAGCACGATCAATCGTTAGCGGATGCGCCAACTGGATTCAAACCAAAAGCACAATAAATAACTAACTCTAAGATTGCACGAATAATGAATTCAAATAAAGCAAACAAATGAAAAAGAACCAAGTTGACAAATCGAAAACAATAGCACGACTACTACTGGAATTTGATTATAACTTTAAAATTTGCAAAGTGACAAAACACTTTTTTTTTTCTTTCTAATGCCAGGGCTCGATAAAATATAACTAAAACTTCAGACAAAAGGTGACACAACAAAACTTGTCCATTCTTTCCAGATAGATGCTAGAGGCAATACGGCAACCAAAATAAAATATGAAGTGGAATTTTGTTCGACAGGTTGGCATATAAAAACAGTGAGACCGAAGTATATTTTTTTTTTCAACAAAATCCCAGGCTACAATATACTCAATATCAAAATACCAAAATGACAAAACCAGTTTGCATCATTTTCATGTTCACGCACAGGGCTTGGCATGTGGAGTTGGCGAAGGCTCGGCGTGGGGTTGGAGACGTGATGGGTTCGGTCTGGGGTGGTCTCGGTCGTGGTAATGGCTGAGGTCTCAGCAGGGGTTTGGTGACGTCTGGGGTTCGGCCTGGTCTCGCGGTGGTGGCTGGTGGCGAATAGGATAGGTCGTGGTGGCAGGCGCGGGGTGATGTGGCGGTTCTCGTCACGGCGGAGTATGGGTTCAGGGGTTCTCGGTGAATGGGATAGGTGGCGTGATGGTTCGTGGAGGGGCTGACGTGGTGGAGACATGGTGTTGGAGGCGTGGCCGGTCTGCTTGGGGTCGTGCGTCCGGCACGGTAGGGATGTGGGTTGGGTTCTCGTGGAGTTGTGGTCAAGGTACGGTGGCTGGCAGGGCGTTGGGCTGTCACGCCTGGTTTGGGGTTGGAGGCGGTGGTGGGTCATGGTGGTGGAAGGTGGGTGGTCACGGCCTGGGTGGAGGAGCTGGGGTAGGGCGCTGGAGTGGGTTTCGGCAGTGGGTTGTGGTGACGGAGGCGTGGGGTTGGTCTGGAGTAGGGACGTACAGAGGAACAAAAATGAAAACAAGAAAAAAAATGAAATGGGAAAGAAGGCATGGAGTTGGCACAGCAAACAGGGGATGAGCTGTAACAAAGTGAATCAATTTGAAAAGAAATAGGTGGCCATACCTTGGAGATGCTCACGAGATCTGCAAAGGGGATTTGCAGAATTGAAATTATGAACGTAAAAAGAAGATGACAGCTGCTTATTAATTTTAGAGAGAAGGCAAAAGGTAAAGTTTTGAACGGTAGGAAGTTAAAGCAATTAAATTATATTCAAGGCTGGAACTAAACGTAAGGAATGAAAAGAGGGAAATGGACTAATTCTCACGTGAACGGTTCAATGCAAGATTTTATTGAAATTCTCAAACTGAAAATATACAGCTGAAATTTTGTAAAGTCAACGCATATAAAATCAAATAGACAAAGGCACAACGAACGTAAAGTGTAACGCCCAAAGTAACGTACAACCGTTACTTGTTTCTTTTATTTAATAAATTTAAAAATGATAACGTTTCTTTAAATAAAATAACGTATCATTTCAAAACTAAAAATAAAATAACTATTATCATCAAATAATAAAATTTGATTCTAATATAAAGTTAAGAACGGATGAATTTATACGTAAAAATGTAAAGTTTAAATTTCCCGTTTTACACTAGTTATTACACTTTTAATTCAAATCAATATTTCAAAATGTTTATTTTTAAATAAAATTTCGCTAAAAATTTTGGGCTGTTACACTCTCCCCCACTCAAAACTTTTCATCCCCGAAAAGGAACGAGGTACGGAAAAGCACAGAAAAAGATAGAATGAATAGAATTAAAACAAGATGATAAGAATATTGGAATTACACCTGATAACTATTGTTATAGGCAAGTTTAACAAAATGGAGGTGATCAAATCAAGAACACAAACACGAAAAGATCCTCTAGAGTCTGAATCACCCCTTTCACTTGACCGACGGTCTATGAATGGAAAAACAGTGTTCAGATCCAGATGAGTAACAAAGATTTCAAAGATTATAAAAAGATGCCTAAACAGACTGGTATAAGCAATAGCCTTCCCATTCTGTAACAAGATAAGAGAAATAAGGACAACCAAAAGATAGTTAAAAAAACAAAATAAGATAATAAATTTTGAAACAATAACGCTTTGAAATCATAACAATTTAGGGATGTTTATCATTTGGAAATCATACTACTAAAATCATAACACTTTGGAAATGTAATTCTTAAAAGTACAAAATACTTAGAAAATCATAACACCTCTTTTCGTATAATATTCCTTTAAACCATTTTAATTCAAGGTCAGATAATATTCTTTTTTAAAGTTGTAGCATTTCTAAGTTCATTCAATTATAAAATTTCCAAAACATTGTATTTTCAAAATAGCAGCACTTATAAAATGCTAAGTAGATATATTAATATTTCAAATCAGTTTTATTCTAGAATATTCATTTGGATATCATTTAACTTATGACTTATTAAAACAAACTTTTATGAATGGAATATCCAAATTAAACTATACTTCATTTATTAATTCAAAAGTTCACTATTTAAGTTAGCTCTTAATTTAACACATAACCTAACACTTTATTTGAAATACCCATTTCAAAAATAGATATTCCTTTAATAAGTTACGCTTAAAATTCCATTTGAAAAACCAAATTCTCAATTATCAAGTTTTAGTGATGTTAAAATACATTTTAACTATCATAATTATTCATTTTTCAAGACATATCAATAAAATATTTATCATAGCAAATATAGCAATCAAATTTCTTTACACATTTATTCATTTAGACATCACTTAAACTATGAATTCAAATTAAATAAACTTTATTACAAAATGTCCAATTCCAATGTATTTTTTTTATCTATTCAAAGATACATTATTCATTATACAACATATTCATTTTAGGAAATAACCTTTATTAAAATTCCTAGGTTAGACTTAAGGTTCCATATACAATCAAATTTGATTATTAAGTTATTTAAATAAAATCTCTTTAAATTCCTTTTTCACTATTTACCTCTTGTTAATCTTTTATAACTAAAATTTAAGTGTATAACATGTATTATAACCACTCAAATTTTATTTATAAAAATCCCTTTTTATATTGTATATTATCCAATTTCATATTCAACTTCTGTGTAATTTAGGTAAGTTATATTGGAATGAAATTGTGTGTTACACAAATAAAACTTTCCAATTCAATTATCTCAATTTTGAATCATTTATCCAAATTTTTGAATTTTTTCCTTCTTATAATTGAAATTATTCTTCAAGATAAAATTTAAGAATTTGAATCTTCGAACATCTTCAAACCATTTGGAGATAAGTAATTATATATACATAATATGTTAAATCAAATTTAAATCATATATCTTTATATATATATTATAATCCAGTCATATTTTAGAAATTCAAATCAATCAGATTTTCCAAAACAAAGCTGTAGCAAGACTACAGAATGGTTTCTTCACTTCGAAACTCGAAAATGAACGTCGATGATGCTGCAGTCATCACCGAAATTATTTTCCAGCGACATAGAGAAGAGCACTAAATTTTTAAACTTTAAAATCCTTTAGAGACAAATTTTTATTCAAAATACTTTAAATAATATCCTTTTAAAAATTTTAAACACAAGGTTTGAATCCATCGGAAATTAAATTCTTTAATTTTCTTGTTTTAAATTCATTTCAGTTCCCACATAAATTTATAAACAACTATTTATAAATTCATTTGTAGAACAATAAATGATAAATCAAGTATTATCATTTCAAATTATCAATTTAAATCAATTTATTAAGTTCCATAAAATTATATATCCAAATTTATCTCATTAACCAAATTTTAAAATAATATTGTGTCAGTTTGTTCTGTCAAAGTGTTTTAGAAATCCTATCGATAGCGTTGATCAGACGAATCGATCGGAAACCCAAATCAACATCAATAACTCAAACAACACCATATATAAGACAAAACATAGATTTACAAGTACAAATAAAAATGTTTGGAGATAGTTTAGAAACAAAAGACAAGATGGTTAAACAGAGTAGAGAGATGGGTAAGCTTAGATAAATCGCGGACAACCTTAACCGGGTCAACCGTGACTTAAAGAATAAGATCGATGTGGATTTTCTGGGGTAAATCTACTTTCGATCTCAAGAGATAGAGTTTGGAATAATAAAAGATATTAACATCTAAACCAAGGATAGATATAAATCTATGGTGAATCGATGCAAATTTGTAAAGGAGTTTCCCCCTTTACCAGAAAATTAGAATATTGGCGAGACAGCCAATTCACTATAAAGATCATTCGAAGTGGAGTTATGTGATATTCCAAAATCAAAAGAAGATGAATAGTGAGGGACAAGAATGAATTTTGGAACCGTAGGGAACGTTCCAAAATTCAAAGGAAATTCGAATCAAGAGGAAAAGATTCAAACTCGAACGAAAGTGATTCTGTAAATAAATCTACTCCATATGCTGAGTTTTGCCTCAAAGCCAAAGCTCTGATACCAACTGTAACAACCCGATATTTTCAACCATTCGCATCCATTATAAGTGTATAGGTAGACACTCATGCCGGAATTGAATTGCTCAAAATACCGCGTTGTAATTAAAATTTGGCAAATCTCAGAATATACAGTAAATAAATATAAGCACAGATCACAGACACATAGTAAAATAATGCAGCGGAAGTAAACGAGATAGTAGTTCATGAAGCTACTATATATATAAGATATATCAGAGTTAAATAAAATACAACAGAAGAAGTAAAGTACAACAGAAGTCTCAAGACATAGAAGTCTACTAATACAAGAGCTGAAATAGAACAACAGACTGAACAGATAAAACCAGATAGCAGCTGGATAAGAATGATCTCCAGTAGTCCTAGCTCCGTGAAGATGAAGTCCAACTGATACTCAGGCTGACCCGAGCGTAAAATAAAACATAAACACTCGAGTCAGGATATACATACTTATACAATGTAAACCAACTCAAGTGAACTGTAGTAAGGTACAAGTAACTTAGAAGATGCTTGGGACCGCCCATCCTCTAAGGATCCGTTAAACTATCTACTATGTAGTAATATTCGCTATTATAATAGTGTCTAAATAAGTAAAGTATAATCATATCGGAAAATAGCGTTAAGGGGATGGAGAACCTTAACGCGGTCGGATCTTAAAATCATAATCGTAGTAAAGCTCGGTATGGTAGGTGACACGGCACAACTAGGCAATGCCAGGGTAGATATACCAATTACGCACACGGACTGATGGATACGCATAGCAGCCACTACCGTTCCACCTCGGACAACATTCCCAAATCGGAGGATGGCCATCTAGTCAAATCACAAGTAAGAGTATAATATCGAAGAAATGCGTCCGAGAAGAGGTGCTACCTCACTGGTCCGAGATCGCTCCTGTTTTAGCCACCTTATGCCAACTCACGGGAGTTGGGTCCACGTAACATACCTTAAGAACGTCGCCACCATCCTACTTCATTCTGGAATCTCCACCGCGTACACGGTTGTCAAAGTGGTTTTCGGTAAGACAGAGAGTATGTCCATATCCGATCCCGGTCTCTTTAACAACCCAACGTTATTATAACCCGTGGTTATAAGTTTAAAAACAGTTTATACTCCAAAATAGAATCTCATTTCAAATCCAAATCTTTATCAAAATAAAGATTAAATCAATTTCAAACCATTTCCATATTTTTAAAATATCATATCATTTCAAAACTTCATTTCAAATCATTTTAATATTCCAAATATCATTTGAGTTCAAATCTAAATATTCAACTTTAAATACCTTTTAAATTCAAAGATATCGTTCATTTACTATCATTTCACATCACTTTTAAATAGTTTATATTCCAATCAAAATAATTCATTTAAACCTTTTAAAAGTGTAATTATTATATTTTCAAATCAAGTATTCAATTTCCAAAGTTTCAAACCATTCTGAGTTCGTTTACTAAGTCAAAAACTCAAATTATTAAAATTTCAGCATTTCACAGCATTTAATAACAACTGCTATAAGTTATATTTGAAAACATTTTTAATTCAGCCAAACAACATTTATAAACTGCTATAATAGTTCAGTTTTAAACAAAAATTATATTTCCGCCTACTACAGTCCTTAACAAGTGCTACAGTAACCCTTTTATTAGTTCAGACTCAATTTTAGTTTCTGCTACAACAGCACTTACCAAGTACTATCACAGCCTTAGTTCATTTTAGTCTTTTGGTTCACTTATATAACCACAGCACTTAACAAGTGCTACAGATTCTACCTAGTTTAGAACTTATAAAATCATACATTAAAATGTTCATTTAAATCCTTTAACAAATTTATTTTTAAGAGAAATTTTTACACATTAAAAACCAAAACTTACAAATTCGCTTATTACATTCATTTCAACATTTAAACTTAAACTCCATTTTCCACCATTTTTAAAACTAAATTTTCATTTCAATTTAATTAACTTAAGTTTCCATCTTTTCTTTTAGTCAAAATTTCAAATTTAAGTTTCGTTTTAAAAATCAATATTCCTCCATTTATTTATATTTATCACATAGAAAAATCATTTCTATTTTAAATAAATCACTTAAAAATTTGATTTAAATCAATTTAATATTATTACAATATTTAAATTATTTAAAGGTATCCAGAAAAATACAGAAAAAAAATAACCACGGGTCTGTATAATATTTTCTAGCCTAAGTCAAGTGATACGGATACTATATCATTTCAATCCGTAATTTACAAAGAAAAATCCGGGTTTTATCATTTCAAACCCGCAATCCCAAGTAAATAAATTTTATTGAAAATCGTTCAGGCCTATCATTTCAGCCCATAACGACCTTCCCTTATTCTAAAGTCCGTTCGGGTATGTATCATTTCAACCCATAGTGATTCTATTCTACAGGGAACTTGCAGTGTGATTTAACAGAATAGAATAACAGTAAAATAAGAACAGAATATAACAGATGATACGATATGCAGTTTTAACAATTAACATCAACTATAAATAAATCACAGGTAGTTATAACATCATTTATTTATTTATTTATTTCTACACATTCAGTTGCGGTCGTTTCACAATCATATAAGTATGAATATTCGTGTGAGATTTACTCACCTCTACGGAGCTGGAGATTCGAAAAAGAAATACAATGTAAATCGAAGTCACGCGGATAGCACGATCAATCGTTAGCGGATGCGCCAACTGGATTCAAACCAAAAGCACAATAAATAACTAACTCTAAGATTGCACGAATAATGAATTCAAATAAAGCAAACAAATGAAAAAGAACCAAGTTGACAAATCGAAAACAATAGCACGACTACTACTGGAATTTGATTATAACTTTAAAATTTGCAAAGTGACAAAACACTTTTTTTTTTCTTTCTAATGCCAGGGCTCGATAAAATATAACTAAAACTTCAGACAAAAGGTGACACAACAAAACTTGTCCATTCTTTCCAGACAGATGCTAGAGGCAATACGGCAACCAAAATAAAATATGAAGTGGAATTTTGTTCGACAGGTTGGCATATAAAAACAGTGAGACCGAAGTATATTTTTTTTTTTCAACAAAATCCCAGGCTACAATATACTCAATATCAAAATACCAAAATGACAAAACCAGTTTGCATCATTTTCATGTTCACGCACAGGGCTTGGCATGTGGAGTTGGCGAAGGCTCGGCGTGGGGTTGGAGACGTGATGGGTTCGGTCTGGGGTGGTCTCGGTCGTGGTAACGGCTGAGGTCTCAGCAGGGGTTTGGTGACGTCTGGGGTTCGGCCTGGTCTCGCGGTGGTGGCTGGTGGCGAATAGGATAGGTCGTGGTGGCAGGCGCGGGGTGATGTGGCGGTTCTCGTCACGGCGGAGTATGGGTTCAGGGGTTCTCGGTGAATGGGATAGGTGGCGTGATGGTTCGTGGAGGGGCTGACGTGGTGGAGACATGGTGTTGGTGGCGTGGCCGGTCTGCCTGGGTTCGTGCGTCCGGCACGGTAGGGATGTGGGTTGGGTTCTCGTGGAGTTGTGGTCAAGGTACGGTGGCTGGCAGGGCATTGGGCTGTCACGCCTGGTTTGGGGTTGGAGGCGGTGGTGGGTCGTGGTGGTGGAAGGTGGGTGGTCACGGCCTGGGTGGAGGAGCTGGGGTAGGGCGCTGGAGTGGGTTGTGGTGACGGAGGCGTGGGGTTGGTCTGGAGTAGGGACGTACAGAGGAACAAAAATGAAAACAAGAAAAAAAATGAAATGGGAAAGAAGGCATGGAGTTGGCACAGCAAACAGGGGATGAGCTGTAACAAAGTGAATCAATTTGAAAAGAAATAGGTGGCCATACCTTGGAGATGCTCACGAGATCTGCAAAGGGGATTTGCAGAATTGAAATTATGAACGTAAAAAGAAGATGACAGCTGCTTATTAATTTTAGAGAGAAGGCAAAAGGTAAAGTTTTGAACGGTAGGAAGTTAAAGCAATTAAATTATATTCAAGGCTGGAACTAAACGTAAGGAATGCAAAGAGGGAAATGGACTAATTCTCACGTGAACGGTTCAATGCAAGATTTTATTGAAATTCTCAAACTGAAAATATACAGCTGAAATTTTGTAAAGTCAACGCATATAAAATCAAATAGACAAAGGCACAACGAACGTAAAGTGTAACGCCCAAAGTAACGTACAACCGTTACTTGTTTCTTTTATTTAATAAATTTAAAAATGATAACGTTTCTTTAAATAAAATAACGTATCATTTCAAAACTAAAAATAAAATAACTATTATCATCAAATAATAAAATTTGATTCTAATATAAAGTTAAGAACGGATGAATTTATACGTAAAAATGTAAAGTTTAAATTTCCCGTTTTACACTAGTTATTACACTTTTAATTCAAATCAATATTTCAAAATGTTTATTTTAAAATAAAATTTCGCTAAAAATTTTGGGCTGTTACAACTAAGCCCTTCCATCAAGCAAAATAATTAAATCATTTAGGTCCTCCTTTCAAAATAATTTAATTCTCATAGTAAATCACTTAGGAAAAATTCCCAAAAATCACAAAAATTCACTTTTAATATGTTATCTAATATATCTAAATTTCTGACCCAAATTCTTAATATAATTTTTGTAATAAATTTCTAAACCCAATTAACCATATTTTCCTTTGAAAATTCATAATAAATTCTCCATAACTTGGAAAATTAAAACCCAACTCCAAAATCAAGTTTTACCTGACATATAAATTCCTCATGGCATACGAAAATCATTATAATTGGTTTTACCCTTAAAACTGTACAAAATCATATTTAAACAATTTTTGTTTAAATCAAACATGTTATAATCCAAGCATAAAATCATCCAAACCATTATTGAAATGGATCAACTCTTAAATCCGAAAACAAATGATCATAAAAACAATATAGAGATAATATAGATCATTATTCACCTTAATTAGGATAAGGAGATTGAATTGAGATTAATTTCCCCTTGCATGAATCCTAAGCTTTATTTGAATTTTCTTCTTCTTCTTTTCTCCTAGTAATAGTCGGCTCCCCTCTTTCTTACGTTAGTTTTTATTTTATCAAAAATGAATGTGAATGGTTAAGGCACGAGAATATAAGGGTGATAGAAATATGGTGTGACAATTACCCTAATACCCTTGTGTTAATTAATTAACATGTATAACCATTTGTATCCCTTTTATTTAATTAAGCTCAGCCTCTAGGTTTATTTTAAAATCTCAATCTCCTTATCGTTTTAACATTTACATTATTCTATTTAATTTACCTAATTAAATCTCCTGAATAATGTTACTAAAAATTAGGGGTGTTACATATTAACTAAGCTCTATCCTCCATTTTATCAATCTTCCTAAGGCTTCTGGGGTACTAAAAATTTGTTTAAAAGGGAAATTGGTCAGAACCTTGATTGGATGTGCTTGAAAACAAGCTCTTAGCTTTCGTGCTGCAAGCATCAAGCAGTACGCTAGTTTTTCTATGACTTGATATCTAGTCTCTGCATCTTTTAGTTTTCTACTTACATAATATACTGGAAGCTGAATCCCTTTCTCTTCTTTTATCAATGTAGAACTAATTGCATGTTCGAAATTGCCATATAAAGATAAAGGTTCTCTCCTTTTACGGGACTAGAAAGAATTGGTGGTTGTTCAAGATGGTCTTTCAACTCTTTGAAAGCTTTTCACAGTCTTCTCCCCATTCGAAGTTCTTCTTTTTCTTAATCACATCGAAGAATGGAATGTATTTGTCGGTGGCCTTGGAAATGAACCTATTTAATGCTGCCACTCTTCCATTAGACTCATTACATCTTTACTTGTTTTGGGCTCTGCCATGTCCCTAATAGTATAAATTTGGTCAGGGATATCTTCAATTTCCCGAGCACTGATAATGTACCCTAAGGACTTCCCAGACTGAATTCCAAAAGAGCACTTCTATGGGTTGAGCTTCGTTTAATACTTTCGCAATACCCCGAGCATTTCCCCAAGGTTTTTTAAATGACCGTTCCCTGCACGAGACTTAACTAACATATCATCCACATATATTTCCATATTCCAGCCAATTTTCTCCTTGAACATTCTATTTACTAACCTATGGTATGTGGCGCCTGCATTCTTCAACCCAAAAGGCATTACCTTACAAAAATAAGTTCCCTAATCCATTATGAAACTAGTGTTCTCCTCGTCTAGCTTGAACATGGGAATTTGATTGTAGTAGGAATAGGCATCCATGATAAAAGCTTGTGCAAAATGGCTGCATCAATCTATTGATTTATGCTTAGAAGGGGGTAGTAGTCTTTTGGGTGTGCCTTGTTTAGATTAGTATAGTCAACACATGTTCTCCAATTGCCATTGGATTTCTTGACCAGCACTGGATTGGCCAACCACTTTGGATAAAGTACCTCTCTTATGAACTTATTCTCAAGCAACTTTTTGATTTCCTCTTCTAAAGCATTGGATCGAATTTTATCAAATTGCCTTTTCTTTAAACGAATAGGTGTGATATATGGATCTATATCCAAAGCATGACACATAATGGTTGGATCTATTTTGATCATATCAGAATGGGTCCAGACGAATACATCTATGGTGGATTGAAGAAATTGAATTAGCACCCCTTTGAGTTTGCAATTTAGTTCCTTTCCAATTTTTACTATTTTTGTCAAATCAGCTGGATCTAAGCATACCTCCTCAAGATTTTCCATAGCTTTCATCCATTCTTGATCACCTCTACAATCTAATTTAGTGACTATTTCCTCACCTTCTACTTCGTCCTCAACCGGGTTTATTTCCTTTCTCTTCCTTTTCTTTCTAAAGAAATTGAATTTTCTTAATACATGCTTAGTTTTCTAGAATAGGCTTTGTTTTTGCTTTGGATGATTGGTTTGAAGAACCCTTGTCCAAAGGCTTATTAATATCATTTCCAATTAACTTACTTTTCTCCGAGTCATAGTATGATTGTTCCATTTATATTGCTCAAGAGTGTAAAAATACACTTGACAAAAGCTAAATTGTTCTCCCCTTATTGTTCTCCAACCACTCTTGGTTAAGAACTTCACCATCAAGTATTTTGGCGAAACAAAAGCATCAACTTTATCCAAAGTTGGCCTCCCAAAAAATGCATTGTAATAGGATGGTTGTCCATGATGACAAAGAGAGTTTTGAATGTCATGGAGTTTGGCATAATTCCTATTTAAACCAAAAGCCTTATTTTCCTAATATGAGTTGATCCTTTGTTGTTGACCCAAAAATTGGTTCAAAGCTCGACTCTCGCTTCTCCTTTGGAATTTCTACTTGATCGAAATCATATTTAAAGTTCACGTTGACTGCACTTCCCGTATCCACTAAAATTTTGGAAACCATAGAGAATCCAATTTGAGCAGTAATCATGAGTGGAACATTATGTGGATGACGAACTCCTCCTCCTAGCTCTTGTGGAGTGATGGTTAGGCTGTGCATATGAATTTGGAACCTAGGATTCTTGAGCGGTGGTTCTTCGTAAATAGAGAAAATTCCCTCCTTTGCTTCTCTAACATAGCGGTCCCTAGCTTCTTTACCGCATCTAGCTAAATGCGGCCGTCCATGGATCACATCGATCCTATTAAGGGGCGGTAGAAAATCCGATTGGCCATCACCTTCCACTAAGTTGGCAGCATTGTTTTGGAATCTTTGGTGGGGAACTTTTGAACGAGTAACTTTTTTAGTATCTTTAACAAACTCCTTTAAGCGTCCAGAGCAAATCATGCGTTGGATTATGCCCACCAAAACACGGCATTCATCAGTTTTGTACTCATTTGACTTATGATAAGCACAATAGTCTTCCTCCCTTCTTGGTTCAAGATTGGTCTTAGCTTTGTATGAGATCGGGAAATCATCGTTTTCCTTTTCCATAGCAAACATGTAAGATAGCGACTTATTCAGAGCAATGTCATTGGCGTCAAGGACCTCCTCCCATCTTGGTTTTTTATGGTTATGGTTATAGCTTATTTTCTCGATCTCCTTTTTGGCCTAAGCTTTCTTTTTAGCATGAAATATTTCATCCATACAAATGAATTTGTCAGCCTAGAAATGGAAGTCTTGTAAATCTCTACATCCGTGTATATAGAGATCCTTCCATAATGGGGTTTGCTCAATCAACCCAGAATATACTGCCACCAACTTGTCCCTACCAGTCATACCTTTTGCTTTTAGTGCCTCTGTATTGAACCTCTTGAGATAATCGCCCAATAACTCCCCTGGTCATTGCTTGATATTAGCCAGCATGGTGTGGTCGATAGTAGGGTCTTTACAAATACAAAACTGCATTGAGAATTCATAAGAGAATTATTTCCAGGAATATATGGTTTTCTCATGGTACTGCTTGTACCATTTGGCTGCTTCACCTTGGAAAGTAATAGGTAAAAGCCTACAACGCATTGCTCCAGATGCATTGTATAGGTCCATCCGACTTTCAAAGCCATCAAGTGATCATCTGGGTCAGTGGTTCCATTGAATTTTAAGGACGACGTTTTAATGTGAGACAGGATCCTAGTGGACATGATCTCATCTGTGAAGGGAGCTTCTCAGGTGGTTATTGTTGACCCTCTCGTTAAGAGTTCTTTTTCCTTTAAGATTAAGCATGTCCTTTGCTATTTTCTCAGCCATGTCTCTTAGATAAGCCTCTCCACCATGGTAATTGCTTCTAATAGGCTTGTATTCTTTAAATGTTGAACTTCCAGATTGCTCCTTGGACTTCTCCTCTAATCTCCCTTGGTAATTTGCCTTACTTTATTATCTACCAATAACCATGGAGAAAGTTCGCTTGCTTTAGCTTGGTGATGATATTTTCTCTTTTGTTGAGTCATAACAAGTTTGCTTCTTTTTTTCTAAGCAAAGAGGCATCCAATCCCCTTCTTGGAGACTCTCCCTCGTCTCCTCCCGTGATATCTCCAAAGTGCAGTACTAATGTAATATAACATCGATGATTTATGTCCTAAGTGGAATGCGACATTGAAATAAGGAAGTGTGAATACGAGCGACATTGCTGTACAACGACATTGATTCTTGATATTGACAAGGAGCGACATCGGCCGAAAGCAATATTGATTGAGTGTGATATCATCCCCCGCCTTATACGATATTGTTTTAGAGACAACATTGAAGATTATTGTTGCTGAATAGAGGAGGTGTTGGTAGTCCACAATGTCCCTACCTAATTACGATATGCTGACTATTGATAGGGTGTCGTATTAATGGAGTATGGTATGAATGGAATGCGACATTACTTGGAATGCGGTATTGAAGTAATATGATACTGATGAGATGCAACGTGGATGAGGTGTGGTATAGATGAGAGGCGACAATGTTTTTAAACTCTTATAGCCGAGGAGCGGCATTGTAACCTTCAGCATCAATTCTTCCCCGTACTTTCAGTATTTGCCTGGTGTCATGGTTATGTCATTATATTGCATATCTTCGGCATTAACAATGATAGTGGTAACAAATTCCTTTATGGCTATCATACATTTGCGGATGTCAACATTCATCCCTAAGGGTCTAAAGTTAGATTCTTTGCTTTACCACTTTTACTGTTTCGGCATTATTCTTGTTTATTTGTATGACACTTGTTGTTATGTCGACGATCTACGTGTGCTCCTCTTCGACATTATTTTACTTTGGTATGATGTCACACGTTTGAATAACCTTGCATTTCTTCTTTGCTTCTAGCTTTTCAACACGAACTCCTTAATTTCAGCATAAAGCTCATGGCTTTAACTTAAACGTGACTTTGAGCTTTTGCCTATATCCTTTAGAAATTATGCGGATAACAATCGACACTAAAAATATGTAGAAACCTTGAATTTTGTACTTAAACGGTCGACATTGGACCACCAGTGGTCGACTGGAGAGGTCCAGCGTTCGATCGTTCGGAACGAAAATTGCAGGTTGTACCTCGGCCTAAGGCCCAAGTTAAAGAATAAAAATTATATAATTTAGAAAAGGAAATTATATAAATGAAAAAATGTTTGTTGAGCTTATTTTGGGGCTAAGTACACATGCTAGGGAGGTAGTGAAGTCGGTTCCCTATCAAAGGACAATAGTTCGTCGTGGTATTGGGTAAAACTTAAATACCCAATTGAGAATCAAGAGTTGACTAAGGTGATGTATTTCGTAGACACAGAGTTGACTAGGGCGATGTATTTTTTAGACACGGAGTTGACTCAGGCGATATATTTCACAAACACTCAGGGGGTGTTCCGTAGTTGATGCGCAACACTGATGGAGGCACCAGGTGAGTGAACCCTGTGCTAACGAGGGATTTTAAAAGACAATCAGGCCCAACACAACACGACAAGCTAGAGGCTATATATTAGAAAAAGGAGCCTGGTACTAACAGGAGTCCTTGTAGTCACGATTATGCAGTAAGATAAAAGGCATTTTTCCAC
This sequence comes from Allium fistulosum, assembly GCA_030737815.1. Classification (NCBI taxonomy): domain Eukaryota; kingdom Viridiplantae; phylum Streptophyta; class Magnoliopsida; order Asparagales; family Amaryllidaceae; genus Allium; species Allium fistulosum. The sequence goes on from CM060905.1 coordinate 163,118,130, forward strand.
TACAATCGAAAGTTGAACATGAATGCATACGATGAGTCACACAACGAGATTGAATTTGGGGTTCTCCCTCCTCAGGCGTAGCGATGGTATAGGTATTAATAGGAGAGCAGTTCCTACAATAGTATTAGTGGAAAATGGGGTTTCCACAGTAGCCTACGGGCAATGATTTCTTATTGGGTAGCTCTAGGAGCGTTAGCCCATCGTTAGTGTAAGGTTTGATCTGTAGTTTAATCATTGTAGAAGCCTACACAAGTAGTAGTGTATGTATGTATTAGATAAGAACCGTTAGGTAATGAACCTTAGGAATTCACTAACACTTGTAGTACACCCGACGTTATCTATACTAGAGTTAAAGTTAACTGCACATGATCATCATATATTAAACTTATACTCATTCCCCAGACTTTTGCCTGACCCACCCACTTCTTTTCATTTTCCTATACTATAGATGATAGGTTAGCAGATGATTGGGCATAGTATATGGAGAAATGAGCTTCATGTTGGAGTCTTCATATCATTTACTATTCGTCTTGTAGTTACATACTGTATTAAAAGTTTGTTAAACTTCTATTATACTTACGAAAATGGTGTATATGTCAATCAAGTATTTTTGTGGTTCTTTTTCTAGAAGTCTATTTTATGCATTTATATTTTAATTCCTTCCATTGTAAGATCTGAAAGTGTAGAATGTCTTAGAAGTTATCCTTGTAATTATGCTGTCTAAGGTTTTAAATCCCAACAGCTTGTATTTCTCGACATGACATGTTTGAAAGTCACATTAGGCATTAGATTGGTGTGTTGGGAGGTCCGATTTGTTACATTTATAATATCTTTATTTAAGTTTATCAATGTTTGAGTTTAATTTGCGATACACCAAAAGTAATTCAACTTGAGATAAGTGTGTTACCAAATTTGGTTCATCTTCGCTGTCACTTGATTCTACCATCAATACATATTTGCCTCTTCTTTCTCACTATCAGTGTTCTCCTCCTCTTCTTCTTCACTCTCATCCCAAGTGGCTATGAGACTCCTTCATATTTGCTTTGTTGAGTCGATTCTGCAGATAGTTTGGTTTGATGTGACTCGGTTTCTTACATCTATGACATATGATTTCTTCCTCGGACTCATCTAGTACTTTGGAAATGCTGGTTTTTATTCGTTGGTTTATTACTGGATTTCCAAGCTTTCTAGTCCATTTTTTAAATTGCTTCCTCAATAGTGCTAGCTCAGTTGCAGTGTCATCTTCTTCCTCATTACCAGTTGTACTTTTTAAGACAATAGATTTCTTTTTTGAATCTCTGCTTCACGCTCCTTTCTAATTTTCAGTTCCATCTCATAGGTGATGAGATTCCTATTATTCCTCTAATTTAAGTTATTTTAAGTCTTTGGATTCATGTACTGTTGTCACCTTTGCTTCAAAACTTCTCGAGAGGATTCTCAAAATTTTTTGGGCCATCTCCAATTATGTGTAAGCTTTTCCTAGCGTTTTGGAGTTAAATACTATATTTGAAAATCCTCCATACATCTCCTTTAAATTTTCATCTTTCGTCATTATGAAATTCTCGTATTCATTGGTGAGCAAGGCCAGATGAGATTCCCTGACATGTGATGTACCTTCATGGGTCACTTCAAGTGTATGCCAAATTTCCTGCATATTTACACAGTGAGAAACACGATTATATTCAGTTTTGTCTAAGGCGAAAATAATAGGGTTCATAGCTTTAGCATTTTCCTAATAAAGACTAAACTCATTTGTATCCCACTTGTCTTTAGGCTTAGGAACTTAATGATTATCTATATTTACCGAACGCGGACTATAACTAGTTTCAACTATATCTCATGCCTCTATAGTATATAGAAAAAATTTCATCATATTTTTCCAATACGAATAATCAATGCCATTAAACATGGATGGCCTAGTTATGGATTGTCCTTTAGAAAAAGCATTACTAAAACCAGTCATAGATAAAAAGATGAATTAGACTACTAGCCCTTATACTACTTGTAGAATCGAATTAACCCTAGAGGAGGGGCGAATAGAGTTTATAATAAATTCACATAATAATAAAAATCGCACTACAGATAATAATAGAGTAAATGTAGAAATAGATCAACATATAAATTTATTCAGCTTCGGTAATACTTGCCTACTGTTGTCTCTAAGATTTCTACTAAGATTAAACAATCGACCGCTTATAAAAACCTTGTAAACTTGCAACAATCGCATACTTGATTGTTCTAACCCTAAGCCTAGAAACGTGCCTTAACTCTATCACCAAGTTGAGAATTTCCTAAACTATACACCGCAGCTCAATCCTAGTTTAAAACTATAGTTTTTAAAATTAAAAATAATATACAATATTTAAAAAAACTACAGAAACCCTAATGTAATATATAAACTAAAGTAAAGAGAAACGCCCAAAATCAAAACAGTCTTCAAATTTTTTAGCCTATTTGTCTTTTCTCTTCCAAAATCTGATCCCTTTTCTTTTTATTCTTAGGTCATCCCCTTCTTCTTCATGATTCTCCTCTAAGGGTTTCTTAACTTGGACGCAACCCCTTTGCAATAGAATTTCGAATCACTTCGCTACTCTATTGATTGCGTTCTTCGATTGGTTGGCGATTGATGGTTGCGATCGCTTCCACTTTCAAGAGCTTCTATAGTTCATACTTTGGTATGATTTTAGCTTTGATTTTTGTATTGTACTTTATTTAATAAAAAGTGCCGATGAAGAATGGTTTCTATAGGGGAAGATTTTGAAGAAGTCCATGGATTTTCATATATTTCATGATTTTCTATTTTGAATTTTTCAAATCTTGTTTTTGTTTTAATCTTGGTTGTTGATCTTTAATCGATCCTTTGGTCTTTGGTTTGGAGATCATTAACTTGTTCATTCCTGGTATACATATTGACTCGATCAACTTGTGAATTTCCGATTTGATTATCTTTGAACTTGATTGCTTGTGCTTGTTGTCCTTGTGCGTGTATGCATTCATTTGTTGATTTGATGTGCTCAACTTGTGCCTGTAGTTGTACGACTTATTGCTTGCTGTCCTTATGATTGCTAGTGCATGACTTTACTACCTTGTGTTTGTTGTTGCACCAGACTGAGTACTTGCTTGTGATCCTCTGAGTTTGGTGTTGCTGCCTTAGTTTGGTTGTATATGTGTTTGTTGATGGACATGGCTATGTTGCTTGATCTATGATGTTCTCCTATACACTCCATAGATTTTTACTGTGTACATATATACATATATACACACATATATGTGTATATGTCCATTAGTGTGCATTTTTGTGCATTTTCTCCTTGTGCATGCTTTGAACTCTGGTCTTGCTTGTTTGTGAGTCTGCCTTTTGTCGTTTCTTATTGTATATCCACTTGTACTCGAGTCTGATCTATGTTTACCCTTGTATTGGCCTTGTATGCACTTCTACTTGCATCTCACTAGTACAAAAAAGTGCATATTGCTTCGCCTCATTTGCATCGGTTGAAGTAAAAAACTGATGCAAATAGAACTATTTGCATCAGTTTTATCTTAATAACCGATGCAATTGGTACATGGAAAGCAATAGGTAATAAACAAATCAAATTTGTATCAGTTCTCACCAATAACCGAAGAAAATACATCGATGCAAATAGTTTTAGTCGCATCGGTTTTAAAGTCAACCGATGCAAACCTAACCCACTTGAAAACGCAGGAGTGAAATGAAGGCGACATCTATTTTGACCAAGTAAAAATACGGCCACCTAAATCCCTCTCTGTTTTCACTTTCGACCAAATTTCTTATCCTTAATCAAATGATCATCGTTGCTTCCTCGTTTTCGAATTAAATCAATCCAACATTTTTTAACTTGTGCTTTTGTTCAAATTCTGGTTGAAACCCTTCTTAATCTGGTCGCCATCATAGAGTTTCACCTGATCGATTCGTTCTATTGAAGCTATAGCTAAAAGCCAGTTTTATTTGTAGAACCCTTCACAAATAATCTTGGTAGATCTGCATTCGGTTGTTCCACGAAGCTAAGAGGTAAAAGTCAATTCAAATAATAACAATCTTTCTTCCCAGTCCCTCGCAATTGAAGTTAGCAATTTAAGTTATTCATTGCGCAACCAGCAAAAAAAGCTCGTTCACATCCTTAGAAATTGCTCTTTTATTGTTCCAAATGGGCAGCTGTGGATGCTTCTTGGTCCAAATGGATGTGGAAAATCAACACTTCTTAAAGTTTGCCTTTTTCGTTCTTTTTTTCTATTATAGATTCCCATTGCTCACATGGTTGTTGATGCAATTTTTGGTTGAACTTTGGGTTTTTTTTTTGTAGATTTTGGCTGGGCTATTGCTTCCTAGTGACGGGTGCTTATATGTGAATAAACCCAAGAGCTTTGTTTTTCAAATCCTGATCATCAGGTATTCATTCTATGGTATTCTATGTAAACCATAGTTATGCATAAGTAAGTTGTTTTTGTATGGATATCAATTTAACAGAAATATATGAGTTGTTTTAAGATGTTGGTAACTAGTTTTAAATTCTATTATGCATACAGCTACAACTTCTTGTCATTTCTGTTATCACAAATTTACAATTGGTGCTTTGATGAATGTTATGTATGAACTTATTATCAGTTTACATATTTGTTTTGTACACTTTCTGGCAGTACTTTTGATGAATATTATGATGTATGAACTTGTTATTGTGTAGGTTGTGATGCCTACATTGGAGGCAGATGTTGCATTTGGTCTTGGTAAGTGCAAGATAACGTTGGACGAAGTTAAATCAAGGGTGTCTAAAGCTTTAGATGTCGTAGGCATGTCAAGCTATACACAAGTAGGTATTTTACTCATGAAAACATACAAATACCATTGATAGATTGCTTATCGTATTTAGTAGAGGCCAATTCAAACTCTTAAGTGGCGGTCGGAAACAAAGAGTTGCAATAGCTGGTGCTCTAGTAGAAGCATGTAGAGTGTTGTTGTTAGATGAACTTACCACCTTTTTGGATGAATATGACCAGGTTGTCATTTATGATACAAAAGTTTTTTAGATAATAAATATTCCCACCATCATTCAAATTATGTGATAGCTAGTGGTCATCAAATTACAGGATCTTTTCTAAAGAAGTTTTGATTCTTATGCAATATATGATGAATGCTAAAAAAATAAAAAATAAAATATCAAAAGCAGCATCAAGCGTGCTATGTTTTTGGTGTGATAAAAGTAGGAACTATAACAGCTTTAGGACTTCTAAGCGACTTTGAAACTTTACACAAAATATTTTGGTCTACTGCAAGAGACTCAAATAAATGCTTATCAACTTTGTTGATAATGAACATTATGAATCTTCTTTATAGCTACAATCTGTTGACATTGTAAATAATTGAAAAGGTATATTATTATGTATGTTGGTAACTAGCTTCATAGCAAAATTGAACTTCAATGTTCCATGTCACAATACATAGCTTTAAAATACACCTCGTCAAGGCGCTTTAATATTCCTAAAAAAACTGTACCAAATCAACATCTTCCCAGTAGACAACCATCACTGAAATTATTGGTGGCAGCAGTTGGTTCATCAACAGAAAATACCCTATGATCAGTGCCTGTTAAATCTAAACAAAAGTCAGTAATAAGTAAATGTTCTTGAACCGCTGTCTATTGAATCCAAGCAGAAGCAATGAATTTTGGTTTATCACTGAAAAGACATAACCTAAGCATTTGGCTTCAAATTTTACTAACAAGCCAGATAAAGGACTTATATTATTAAGCACATAAGTTATGTATAATCTATAAATGAGTATTTCAATTAGAAAGGTCTTGCAAAGTCCAAATACTTCAAATCAGCTGTTGTATAGAAAAAGAAAAAGATCAGCAGTAATAATAAAAAAGCAAATCATAGAAGGGTTCTTACTTCCGAAGAAAAATCATCCATAAGCCAAAATTGTCTAAAAAAATTTCAAGTAATATGGTTTAAGAATAAGAAGAAGAAGAAGAGAGAGCGTGTTGTTGAGTGATAACGAGGGAATTCAGGCTGTCAATTTCCACATACGAACACATGATCTTCAACTTGTTAATAGCTGGAAGAGCTGTCAAGGTTATTACATCACAATACTCTTTTCCCAAATTTGGTTTCCATAAAAACTACATCAATACATTATCACAAAATTATACACATAATTGCATATGTTTGTAGATATCAGCAGTCATAGATCATGTTACTGTCCCTGAACTGGGGCAAATGCTGCTGATCTTGATAATGACGAGGGTGGTTTGGTGAGTATTTTTCAGTCTTTTATTTTTTGCTACTTACAATTATCATTTAGTACAATTATCAGCGTGATGAATAATATATGTGGCACCATTTTTTTATGTAAGTCAAAACAAATTTTGCAAATATAACTCCAAATTTCACAAATGGGAAATTTCCAGAAATCTCCAATCAGGTTGAAAATTGCAAAGCGAAAGCTTTTTCTTCTTTTTTTTGTTTGTTCACAAATCGAGTTGATTCGCGGCTATTCGATTGCTGTGGTGTGAGGAAGTGGTCCCGTGTTTGCTATAGTGGGTAGTTGGTGGCTTTGATTTGAAGTGTGTCGCAGGTCAATATAGCACTGGCTTTAGAAACTTACAGTTAATATAAAACTTCCATTAGGGAAAAATTAAGGAGACTTGGAAATAAACGAGTAAATGAGAGAAATAGTAGCATACACAAAGAAATATATGAAGTATTGTACACCGACAAGCATAATTGAAGTACCACGGAAATAATGAGATGCCTCCAGAAGAATTACGACCTTTGAAGACTATGAATCCTTACTGAATTATACTAGAACTTGAACTTAAGCTAGGATAGAGATGAAGCAAGCATGAAAATATTGACTGAGTTTATTATGTTATCTCCTTTTGAAGAAAAGGTACCGTGCCTTCAATATATTATTTTACAGTATATATATTATATCAAAATTTCAAATTTTAAAGTGATTTGTACCTGCTATCTAAAGATGCAACTTACAATGTTTAAACTGATCTGTACTTGGAATTTAGATGAGACAGATAAAACATTTTTGGAGGGATCAAATAACCTGTAACACTATGCATTGGAGTAATAATTTTAGCCTGCTTTAGCAAATAAATGAAAAGAAGCAACTGAGCATTATAAATGCTATGTGATATGTATAACATGAAAGATTAGGCTCTATTACATCTTAACTAAACAGGGAAATTGATCGCTTTACATTATTTCATAAATCATACCACTGCCTCTCTATTATTGGATATTATGGTCAACAAATTGTAATATGGTTGATTATAAAGTACTATGGTAATTAATTATGGAGCTTAATGTTAAAAGAAAAATATAGTATTTGCTCCCTATAAAATTAGAGTAGTCGTTGAATTAATTTAGTGTTGTATCAATTACAAGTAATTAATTTACTGTTGTATTAATTACCCTTTGATTATTATTATTTTGTCTATTACTTAATTTATTTCTTATCAAGTTAATTGCTCTTTCATTATTACTATTCCAATCATTTAATATGTGCATATACATATAATAGTTCCGTTAACCTTTTAACTTCTTAAACATTTAACCTTACTATTCAATTAATTGATGAAGAGGAGAAGACTGAGCTGTAAATTTGGAAACTAATATTTCAAAATTAATTGAACCAATGGTACTGATAACTCCTGCCACTTCTCAAATTTGAACTATCTTCTTTTTATTTTATTTAGGGTTTTAGTATAAAATGGTAATTATGAACTCTTCACTTGATTTGACGTTGAAACTGTTATCCTGTCTTGATTATTCTCATAGATGATTAAAACGTGGGATTTAGATCTTCATAATCATTTAACTTCATGGCTACAAAATTTGTCATTTCTATTACAAGCGTTTATTTAAGATGTTTGACCCAATCACTACAGGACTTTTCTAGTGTCATCTTAAAAGTGTAAGGGTTCAAAAATGGAACCACATTATCAACAGCTGGTGCCTTTTTTTATTGCTCAGGTGACTATTCTATTTTTTTCTTTTGCAGAGGTGGAAATTTGGTTCCAACCTTGCAAACACACAATGCATTCTATTTTTTGACTGATACAATGATACATACTAGGCTGATAATCTTATTATGGAAATTTATTAACCTACATTGGAAAATAGTAATTTTAATATTTTGTTTTGTACGTTTATGAATTTTTTTTATAGTTTTTAATATATGTTTATTTTAATTAGTTTAAAATGTTACCAAAATAGATACTAGAAGGAATTAGTTTGATTAGCTGACCCAATGATAACCTTGGTCGTGTTGGATTACACAAAAAGAAAGATTAAGGTCAGTCCAGGGGTTACTTCTCATCTTCTTTATTTTTGCATACGTGCAGGTGAATGCAGCAGCAGAAGTAATCTATGACCTTGTAGATTCAGCAGCCAATTTAATATTTGGAGCGGTTATTAATCCATCACTCAATGGTCAGGTAAGCTTTAGACTGATGATAATAGTATATTGGTTGTGTTGCCAGATTGTTAGTGGTGACTATCTACACTCTAAAATGATGTGGTTGCTATCTAGATCATCAAAGAAAAAATAGGTGAAATGATGAGGATGACTGGATACTGGTATGACAGTCAAAAGTAGTGGCGATGGGTAATTGGTGATCAGGTAATGGGTTAATGTTGGGGGTATTTAGATGTATGTTAGAGGAGGTTGGAATGGCTGTGGGATAAATGTCAGTAATGGTTAGAGGAGGAGCAGTTGTCTGTTGAATGGAGGTTTAGGCAGAGGATGGTGGGCTGTGAAGAAAGTGGGCCGTGCCAGTAGTATGCTTGATGTTTCGTTGGTTGATGAGGTGGAGACATTGGTAGTGCTGGATATTGTAGTTGTTTGTACCAAAAATGGGCACAACACTCTTCGGAAGTTTTTGAAGAGATAAAAGTGAAGAGTGAAAATTAAAACTGAGGATTATCTAACAAAAACTCCAAATAACAGAAAGTAAATTGCAAAGACAAACGATTTAGAGTGGTTCGGCGTTTTGCCTACGTCCACTATGAAGTTTGATGATTTTATTGCTCGATACTTGAAGATTACAATTCTTTATACTGTAGTACAACTGAGTTTAAATGCTAAGTGTCAATCTAAAGCAGCGGTGGTGTTCTGGAGTAAATCTGGCAGAATCTGGGCGCTCTTTAGTACTTAGAATTGTCCGACCCCTTTTCTGAATGACCAGGGGCTCTATTTATAGGTGTAGGAGGCAGATATTTCGCCTAAAATGAGGGGAGACCAGTTCTGGTACGTCAGGGGCCCACATAGCCGAAATCTGGAGATCCGGGCCCACTTTGGGATCGATTCGACCCTTGGTTCGAATCGATCAAGAAATCATCCAATCGAGCTGAAATTTGGCGTGAACATTCTTCATCATGTGCTTAAGCTTCTGTGAAAATTTCATGGCATTTGGACTTGTAGAACTTGAGTTATGATCGATTCAAGGTTGTATTTCTGGTGGCAGTGCTCTGTTCGAATCGATTGCGTTCGAATCGATTGCTTCGAATCGATCCTAGTATGCGCCTCTGTGATGACGTGGAGCGCCTCCTTCGTATCGATCCGATTTCTTTGCCGAGTTGACTGGGTCGAATCTCTATTCTTAGCCGCGCTTATCTGATGGACTCGAGATGCTGGATTCGAAGGTTTACTTCCTTCGAATCGATGGAAACTGCGTTCGCTCGAATCGATCTAGATGCGCTATCGTGGATCGATTCGAGGTTGTTTTTTCATGGGATTCGAAGGTACTGGGGTCGAAGGTTGGCCTCCTTCAAATCGGTGATGTCGGTGTTTTGGAATAGAGTCGGAGCTCCTCTGCCTGCATGGATTCGAAGGACCCTTCCTTCGATGGATTCGAACTGGAGCTCGGTGCTGATGGATTCGAAGCGTGGCCTCGAGGATGGATTCGAACCAGTGTATGGTTGATGGATTCGGAGCATGGATTTCTTGAGATCGATTCGAGACTGTGCTATTCTCGAGGGATTCGAACCCAAGACTGGGCTTATGGATTCGAACCTAGGGCTATTTCCTCCAACCTGCATCGATGATATCTTGAGCGTACGAACTCGGATTGACTTGAGATTTGGAGTGCTGGCTCTTATGGCTCTGCTTGACGTGTCTTATCGATTGTAGCCCGATCCGAACTTGGCCAAAATTCATCGATATCCAATGCATAACGAACTTTCACGACGAACTGTCTTTAGTTTTACAATCAACTTTTTGGTGTCACGGCCTTGCCAATAGGCGGGATAACATTTGCCCCCCAAAGTATGTCTTGTGTAAACATGACGTGCTTTGAAAAGCTGTAGTCTCTCATTGGACAGCTACGACGTGCTTTACCGAAAGTTGTATTCTGTACTGCCGTAATTGACCACTGAACGACCGCGATTGGGCGTTTGCCTGTCTTTAATTGACGTTGTGTGACAGCAAGTCTTCGCCAGTTCGGTTTGCTATTGAATTCTGCATCGGTCCTCTCCTGGACCGGTTTGAGATTCGAGTTAAAATATTGCTTTTATGATTGTCTATGATCATCCTCTTGTATCGATCCTCTCCTGAATCGGTATAAAGAGTAGACAAGCAATTTTTCACATTGAAACGGTTCGTCCATTTTCATCGGGGGTCTTTGGTGGATTCGAAGTCATGAATGTTCGAATCGATGGCTTGATTTGCTGGTATCCGATGGATTCGAAATGGTCGTTCGAATCGATAGGTTTTGAATCATTTCATGCTAACGGTCGTGAAGTTAGTACTTCGAATCGATGGGACGCAACGACTCCAATTTAGCTTTTGTTGATAGCCTCGAATCGATGCAGCTTCGCGTTGATTAAGCTTTGTAACGATGCAGCCTTAATGGATTCGAAGCTTTGATGGATTCGAGTACGACGGGTTTGAATGTGATGGGTTCAAATGTGTATGTTCGAGTTGATGGAGTCGAACGTCTTCAGGGATATCTTGGCTTTGTACTTCGTATCGATGAGCCTAGTGCATACCGAATTGATGGATGCGAAGGATGGTCTCAGACTGGTGATTGCCGTTGTTTCCTTCGATTCGATGGAAACCTTTTAGCGATTGATTCGAGAGCATCATTCGAATCGATGTGATCGCGGACTTGGGATGGCCGGTTACTCCTACCGGGATGCGAATCGTCATATTTCCCCTATATATACCGGGGTCCTATTCATTTCTCACTTTTTTACCTTCGCTTTGATTTCCTGTATCTTCGAATCGATAAAAAACCTTGCAAACAAAGCCATTCGTTCTTCTACGAATCAATCCAACCCTTTCCATTTTCAACTCATATTTAGGTAGGCGATTCGACTAAGTACCTTATGTCTTGGGCTCTGATGAATTTTCCTTATCTCACGTTCGTATCGATCTGGAGGGAGTCGAATCCAGGGATGAAAAGAGAGACAACTTTTTCGTATCGATCTTGAATAGTGTTTTTCGAATCGATCTCAGATGACCAGCTTTTTCCATGGTGCTTGCATCGATTCGTGGAGGTATGTCGATCGAATCGATTATAGGTAGTGAATTGATCGTATCGACCCGAAGTGATCGATACGAGAAGTTGTGGGATATTCGCCCATGATCGATTCGATGATTATACCAATACAATCGATACGAGGATATGTTAGTTGATATGTTGTTTTTCCAGAGATCGATTCGAAAAGTGAACTTATAGTGGATTCGAAGAGAAAAGCCTTCCACCGTTCCAACTCGAACTATATCGATCCGAAGAGTATCGATTCGTTCAAGATCGATTCGAACGGTATCGATTCAAGCAGTATCGATTCGAATGGTATCGATTCGAACGCACACTTCTCAGATCGATTCGAAGCTTCATGGATTCGAACCTTGATCGATACTAACGAGCTCCCATGGATACGAGTACTTCATATAATTACTGCCATGACTCCGACGAGCTTCATCTTTGCATATTTGGACTAAGTTGTTGTGCATATTTGACTGCCTTTCGTAGCTCGTCGATGGAACCGTAACTTTTGAAAAACCAATTTGAACTAAGCAATCATGAATTCTGGGCAATATGTTTTAAGACGGTCAGCGATGACGGTCATTTTAACCAACTTCATAATTTCTGAAGCTTGCATCTTGTCTTCAGTTTTGTTGAATCCGTTAACTAACGCATAGCACTTGCACTACACGGCACGTTCATACACTTCACACTGGGGAATGCACGGGCTCTTTATGTACTTAACATTTCTTTATGATGAGTTAGTTAATTATGGAATCTTCGAGCTCCCAACAACAAGAGGTACAGAGCTCGACTCCTCCGGTGCTTGAGATTCCCGATATTCCTGCCGATGCGATCGATCCAGCTCCAGATGAATTGCCAGAGGCAATATTTATTGAGGACCCCGTTGACTCTATCCAATCTAACATTTCCGAATCCTTATTGGGCCGAATTTGCTTGAAACATAACATATCTCTGGACGATGTGTTATTACCCAATGCCGATGATAGACCGCACAATCCGCCTGATGGATATACAGCTTTCTATCGCCATGCTTGCGCGGCCGGAACTCTCCCTCCTTTCAATCAATATATCAGAGGGATGCTATCATATTTAGGAATCGCTCCTTCACAACTTCATCCCAACGGGCATGCGTTGCTGAACTGTGCCTTTGTTATATTTATGGACTGTCTCTTTCGCCCGCCAAGGCCAACCGAGATTAGACATATATTTAACTTCAAGAGTAGGGGTGATAGCCCGTCTTTCACATTTCTGGAGGCAGTTAGAAATTGCCAAGTTGTTGTCGGAGCCTGGACCCGACTGAGTTATTTCAAGAACGAATGGTTCTATGTTCGATGCCTTCCGGGTTTTGCTAGGCGATGGTTGTCTAGACGTAAGCGCCCTAACCTGTTCTCTTGACCAATAGCTTTTTGGCATTAGTATTGACACCTTATTTATCTTACAGCCATTATCTCCAGACCCGATGGCGGGCACTTCAAGGGTATAGTCCGAAGTCTTCAAGATGTTCCGGGTGAGCTAAGACATATCGACTCGGTGATGAATGACTATAACTTAAGAACTCTCGGTCTGATCGAAATCAATCAAAGTATAGTTATCGAAGGGTTGGCAAAACCTGCCTCCAAGAAGAAGAACAAGAAGAAAACCAAGAAGAAAACGAAGAAGAAAACGGCGAAGAAACCGCTCGGAATCACCATAATCGAAGCGAGTGATGAAGAAAGAACCCATACAGATTCGGAGTCGATGGCTGATCTCTCGGGAAACTTTGAAGAATCGGGAGAAAAACGGAAAGGCAAGGCCGCCGTTTCCAAAAAACTTAAGTCCAAGGGGGGGAAATCTGTAGATGTGTTTCCTCCCGCTTCCAGAGTCATGATTTCTGAGGCCGCCTCTTCTCATTCGAGAGATTCTTTCAAAGGGCTTGACGATATTCCTATCCCAGATTATATATCGATTTCTCATAATCCTGGGTTGGAGGAATTTCAAGATGTCCTAAATATGAACGAGCCCTTTCCTTTAAGTGCGGTCAACACCTCCGGTCGGTTTGGGGGTTTACACATTTACACACACTTCCACAGCACTTCATGACTTTTGCATAGTAAACATTGCTTTATCGGATCCTAACCCGTAATCCTTCTTTATCGCAGAGGAAATGTCAGGCAGAGGCTCCACTTTGGATAGGCTCCGGAATGTGCGCCAATCTTCTCCATTTTATGATTCCCGCAGGAGAGAGACAGATAGGGATCATGGGCGAGGCTATTCAAGTCAAGAACGTTATGATAGAGATAGAGATTACTCGTGTGGCCGTTCTGGCCATGATTACTCTGACAAAGACCGGGGATACCAGTACCGACCCCGATCTCGCTCTCCTCCGCCTCCTAGGGCCCCAGTTGATCTTCCCGGGCCTTCCCAACAGCAACAACCGCCTTCTCAATCTTCTCGGCCTGATACTCAGCAGCCAAGAATGGAACCGACAACAGCCGCTATAATAGAACAAGCTCCGGCTGAGCTGACAAGTGAGGGAGCCATCAAACTTGCGCAAATGAAAAGAGATTTTCCTGAAATTTGTATGGATGCTTATGTCTTCCCTCCTAATCTTAAAAGAATTCCTCCGGATGCTGAGAACATTGCTCACAACTATATCCGTGACTTCTATGCTCAGTATAAGGAGTGGTACAAAGCGGCAGCGAAAGCATCGAGGGTAGCTTTTGACCGGGCGAGGATCATTGAGGAACGTGATGCTGACATTGTTAAACAGAAACGTATTATTCAGGTTCTCCAATCCGAAATGGAGACGCTCCGGAAGTCAGAGCTTGAAGCACTTCAGAAACATGAGGATGCCGTGGCCAAAATGGCGAGGATGCAACAGGAACACTGCGCCACGGTAGAAGAGATGGGCCACCGCAACACCACCATTTGCAGCTGAGCGAGACTTAGCCGTTAAAGAGCTGAACGAGCTCAAGGCCAAATTTGCCGAAATGGTGAAGGAGAAGGATGACGCAAACGCCACTGCACAAAAGGCTTGCGACCAAGCGGTATCTCTCAGGGCCGAACTTGCTGCGGCGGCGGTCAAGACTAAGTCTGCGGAAGCAGAAATCCAAGAAAAGATTTTGGAGGAGAGGTCTAGGCTTGATGCTGAGTTTGATGATCTCTTGGTTACGTTCAACGCTAATGTTCTGGAGCATAGAAATTTAGCGTGGCTGGGAGATGACTCCATGATCCTGTACAACGCCTGGACCCGGCTGGTGGATGAAAAGAGAGCAGCGCATCCAGATGAAACACTCGATGACTTTGAGTTGGAGATGCGTTGGTTCACCGAGGATGAGAGGAAGATCCTTCATGAGGCGGTGATTTCTATGGCGAAAGAAAAGCTTGGTGTTCAATCTCTAGAGACAGGCGAAGGCTCGAGGATCGCGCATCATGAGGCAAGTGTTGAAGCTGTAATTCCAACATTGCCCGAAACCACTGGTGCGGTAGATCCCCAGTCTGTTCCTGCATATAATCCTGACCAACCGCTATTATCTTCCGCCGATGATTCTGCCCATGTCCCGGTCCAGACTAAGGAAGGTATTTGAACGCTTCCTGCATTTTAGTTGTGAAGAACCTTAAGCAACACACTTGGCTAACAATCTTCGCTTTGTCGCATTTCAGTGACTGAAGTCGTTGTTTCTGCGCCTCTTGTACTATCAGTTCCATATCAAACACAAGGGGTTGTTTTTACTGAAGCCATCATGACTTCTACCTTGGTTGGCGAAGAGGGAGATGCAAACATGTTTTCTTTTAGCGCTCAAATGATTGAGGAGCTTCCTAATGAACCCATCAACCCCTCAGTTAATCCGTCCGATGCTATGAGTGGGGCCGCTCTGGCCGTTAGTTCATCTATGCCAGCTACTGGTACATCCGATGTGGCCCAAGCATTCCGCGAGGACGAAGTTCTTGCTGAGATTGATGCCGAGATGGCAGCAGGGACTGCTGGTATCAATCCGTCAGGGCCTGCCCCACTAATGGTGATCTCACCAGGCGGCACTGTAGTTATTGAAGCTGCTCCTGCCCCACTCTCTGTTACTGCTCCCATGCCTTCAACTCATCCTCCGAGAAGAATTTCCGTCATCTCAAGCTCTGAGGAAGACGTCGATATTATGTCGCTGCCGGAGGACAAGCCCGAAAAGAGCAAACGGTCGAGGGGAAAATCAGGCAGCGGATCTGGTGGAGCTACCCCGAAGAAGAAAATAAGGAAGAAGAAAGATTGAACTCTTTCATTAATTTTCTGTTGCATGGGGTAGTATTTTGTTGATTTTTTCTATAGTCGTGTATAAACGTGGATTCGGCTCCCACTAGTAGCAATTTTTTAAACCACTTTGTAATCAGATTCTTTTTGTTGATAGTGGAAATGAAAATTTATTCCCTTTTGTCTTCAACTTGTTATGTGTTATGGTTCTGCCCCCAGTATTGGGGATAAGTGTGGAGTTGACGTATGTTTATACTCCGCCTCGCGCTCTGGGAGTACGGAGTTGAGCAATGTTTATACTCCAGCTCGCGCTCTCGGAGTCTGGAGTTTGTTGATATTTATATCCAGCTCGCGCTCTCGGAGTACTCTGGGGTTTTGTGAATGTTTATACTCCGTCTTGCGCTCTGGGAGTACGGAGTTGAATGAATGTTTATACTCCGCCTCGCACTCTGGGAGTACGGAGTTAAGGAATGTTTATACTCCGCCTCGCACTCTGGGAGTACGGAGTTAAGTAAAAAGTTTGTACCCAGCTCGCGCTCTCGGAGTACTCTGGGATTTAGGAAAATATTTATACTCCGCCTCGCACTCTGGGAGCACGGAGTTAAGTAAAAAGTTTGTACCCAGCTCGCGCTCTCGGAGTACTCTGGGATTTAGGAAAATGTTTATACTCCGCCTCGCACTCTGGGAGTACGGAGTTAAGTAAAAAGTTTGTACCCAGCTCGCGCTCTCGGAGTACTCTGGGATTTTGTAAATTTTTATACTCCGCCTTGTGCTCTGGGAGTACGGAGTTAGAAAAATGTTTATACTCTGCCTCGCACTCTGGGAGTACGGAGTTAAGTGAAGGGTTGTCATGTATCAACCCATTTCTGGCCTGATGTGATGGCTTGCCCCCGAGCTCGGGTTTCATTTAGTGAGTGGTTGATTGCTTCATAGCCACTCCCTACTTGAATAAATCCCATTGTGTGATGGAATTTAGCTCTTCGTGCATCGTGATGTTGTACATTGTATTTAATGAATCACAGCTCTGGCTCGAAGAGATGGCATTTTAATGCTGAAATAAGAAAACATGGCAAAGTCAGTTGCCTTATTACAAATTCTAATTTCGAAATGCAGAAACAAAATTAAAATAGAATTTAAACTAAATAAATAAACATAGCCTGTTATTTGGAGTAGCGACGAAGACTTTCGCTATTTCAGGCCCTTGGTAAAGTTAGACCATCAACAGCTGCTAACTTAAATGTACCATCCCCGAGTTCTAGCTTAATTTCGTGTGACCCCCTCCATGTTGGTCTTGCGTGTGGGAGTGCCGGATATTCTTTTTTAATGACAATCTCATTGCGTTCAAAAGTTTTAAGTCGGTCCTCGGCATTGCGTAATCGGGCGACTCGATTTCGGCGAATGATTGTTCTTAAGTCAACCTGGTCGCCCTGGACGACTCCGACTCCGTTGACAGTAGGGAACTTTAAAGTTAAGCACCACGGGGCAATTACGGCTCTAAATTCAGCAAGGGCAGGTCGTCCTAAGAAAGTGTTGTATGGCGAGACTATGTTCAACACAGCGAACTGTAATGTCCGAACTCTCCTATGTTCCTCGGATCCCAACTCAACTGGTAATTTCACCATCCCAATAGGTATGGTAGTGCTACCGTTGAATCCATGGAGGCGAGTTTGGCAAGGTTTCAAATCCCTGGCTTTCATCCTCATTTGATTATAAGCATGTATAAAAAGGATATTTACTGAGCTCCCGCAGTCAATCAGTATCCTCTTCATCCAAGCTGGACCTACTTGCGCCGATATCACGAGTGGTTCAGTAGTCGGGCTTCCGACATAATCAATATCGTTGTCTCGGAAAGTGATGTCGTTAGTCATCGCTCTCTTTCGTTTGGTCGAAGGCCTATCGTCCAAGTTATCATCATACTCAAAGTCTGTTCGTCTAGCTAAGTTGTTATATGATTTCATTTCTTCCCAGTTTCGCTTCGCTGGACGAGGATCACTACTTATAGCATTTATGACTAGTCTTCCTCCCGTATGAGCGGGTTCCTCTTGTCTTTCTTGATCCTGTGCACGATTCTGATTTGACGGACCCGCGTCACCAGACTGCGGCTACCGCACAAACTGATCTAACTTCCTCTCCCTGATCAACTTCTCAATGAGGTCCTGCAAGTGTCAACACTCGTTGGTATTGTGGCCATAACTTTCATGGAATCTACAGAACTTCCCTGTTTGAATCTGCCTCTCCGACGATTGCTTCGGAGCCGGTTTCTTGTGTTGCATAGTATTGCAAGTCTGTAGGTACACATTTTCCAACGATGTATTCAATGGTGTGTAATTATCGAACATTGGAGCCTCACGCTGTGGGCCTCGATTTGAGTCTCTTTTCTTATCTTGACCACTGTTGCCTCTTGGCTGAGTTTGTTTATTCTGGATATTTAATTGAACTTTTCCGGAATTTTCACCGGACTGTTTAACTGCTACATTACTTTGTATTCCTTCACTTCCGGGCTTCGCATCATCCTGCTTCCTAGACTATTTCGCGTCCTCTTGCCGTAAGAATTGAGCGGCTTTGGAGTAGAAACGGTCCAACGATGCGGGTGGTTTTCCAACTAACCAGTTTCCAAACTCAGAATCGGGATCGATTCCCTTAGTCAATGCCATTAAAATTGAGTTATCATTGGGATTACTAATCTCCACACAGGCCGCATGAAATCTCTCCAAGTAACGCCTTAACGTTTCCCCACGAGCTTGGGTAACATTGGACAGGGTGTTAACATCTTTGGGTCTAGCGACATGCATGCGAAATTGTTCAACAAATTTCTTTGCCAATTGGTCAAATGAAGAGATAGATCTTGGAGGTAATCTTGTAAACCACATGGTTGCAATTCCTCCCAGTGAGATGGGGAAGCTTCGACATTTCACTGCATCGTCGGCCCTTGCGGCGCTCATTGACCATTCATACTTCAATATGTGCTGATTGGGATCAGAATTTCCTTCGTACATAGGGAGAGTTGGCATTCTGAATCGCCGAGGAGGTTCAGCGTACAGTATCTCGTCCGTGAGAGGAGTATGACTTCGAGAAATTCCCCAATCGTCGTTGGTAAGACCTTGGCTTTCGCGGATCATCTGACGTATCATAGTCGAAATGTCGGGCATTGCTACATTTTGAGCCTGCTGAGCTAAGGTGTGGTCGGGTTCCACAGCGCGAGTTCGGACCGGGCGCTGTCGACGGTCCAAATTTCGCCTCCTTGGCTCAGCGTCTTCTGGGATGTGTGGTTCAGGAGTACGCCCACGTTGCTGATTATTTGGTTCTAAAAGATTTCGGGTATCAACCCTCGTTTCTATTGTGGCAGCTGCGGCGTGATTGTCCACGGTATGCTGTGTAGTAGGGCCTCCTTGTGTTGAGGGCCCGGCCTGAAAGCTGGTCGACGGTCCTACCCTCAACCGTCCAACAGTCAAGGCGGGTTGATATCCGGCCGTTTGTGCATGACTCCCGTCTAATCGTGGAAGGGTAGATCTGTGATAGTAGTCCGATGAGGCGGAACTTTCAGTAGATGATCGGGAGATATCATCCCGTCTGGACCTTCTGCGGCCTTGGCGGTTCAGTTGGTTTGTTAATTCAATATTAGCACGCAACTGTTCGGCCAATTGTTGCCGACTTTGAGTTAGCTCTTGGAGCAACGTATGGAGCTCCTGCCTGGTGACTGGTCCAGACGGTTCTGAATGAGCGACATTGTCTTGGTTGGATGGCTGCTGTTGAGCAGGATTCTGTCCATCCCTACCTTCTTGTCCAGCAGCTGCAGAAGTGGTTCTTGTGCTAACCATTTTGAATGATGAATCCTTTTCCTAGACTTTATGCAAATCTAAAATAGAGTGGAAGGATGATGAATTAGAGATTTGGATCTTCCTCTTGGATTTGTGCAATCCGGTATCGATGGTAGATCCAAGGAGCAGGAGAAAAAAGCTGGTTTTCTTCTCGGTGAAAGCACCAAAGTGTTTGTACCAAAAATGGGCACAACACTCTTCGGAAGTTTTTGAAGAGATAAAAGTGAAGAGTGAAAATTAAAACTGAGGATTATCTAACAAAAACTCCAAATAACAGAAAGTAAATTGCAAAGACAAATGATTTAGAGTGGTTCGGCGTTTTGCCTACGTCCACTATGAAGTTTGATGATTTTATTGCTCGATACTTGAAGATTACAATTCTTTATACTGTAGTACAACTGAGTTTAAATGCTAAGTGTCAATCTAAAGCAGCGGTGGTGTTCTGGAGTAAATCTGGCAGAATATGGGCGCTCTTTAGTACTTAGAATTGTCCGACCCCTTTTCTAAATGACCAGGGGCTCTATTTATAGGTGTAGGAGGCAGATATTTCGCCTAAAATGAGGGGAGACCAGTTCTGGTACGTCAGGGGGCCCACATAGCCGAAATCTAGAGATCCGGGCCCACTTTGGGATCGATTCGACCCTTGGTTCGAATCAATCAAGAAATCATCCAATCGAGCTGAAATTTGGCGTGAACATTCTTCATCATGTGCTTAAGCTTCTGTGAAAATTTCATGGCATTTGGACTTGTAGAACTTTAGTTATGATCGATTCAAGGTTGTATTTCTGGTGGTAGTGCTCTGTTCGAATCGATTGCGTTCGAATCGATTGCTTCGAATCGATCCTAGTATGCGCCTCTATGATGACGTGGAGCGCCTCCTTCGTATCGATCCGATTTCTTTGCCGAGTTGACTGGGTCGAATCTCTGTTCTTAGCCACGCTTATCTGATGGACTCGAGATGCTGGATTCGAAGGTTTACTTCCTTCGAATCGATGGAAACTGCGTTCGCTCGAATTGATCTAGGTGCGCTATTGTGGATCGATTCGAGGTTGTTTTTTCATGGGATTCGAAGGTACTGGAGTCGAAGGTTGGCCTCCTTCAAATCGGTGATGTCGGTGTTTTGGAATGGAGTCGGAGCTCCTCTTCCTGCATGGATTCGAAGGACCCTTCCTTCGATGGATTCGAACTGGAGCTCGGTGCTGATGGATTCGAAGCGAGGCCTCGAGGATGGATTCGAACCAGTGTATGGTTGATGGATTCGGAGCATGGCTTTCTTGAGATCGATTCGAGCCTGTGCTATTCTCGAGGGATTCGAACCCAAGACTGGGCTTATGGATTCGAACCTAGGGCTATTTCCTCCAACCTGCATCGATGATATCTTGAGCGTACGAACTCGGATTGACTTGAGATTTGGAGTGCTGGCTATTATGGCTCTGCTTGACGTGTCTTATCGATTGTAGCCCGATCCGGACTTGGACAAAATTCATCGATATCCAGTGCATAACGAACTTTCACGACGAACTGTCTTTAGTTTTACAATCAACTTTTTGGTGTCACGGCCTTGCCAAAAGGCGGGATAATAGTAGTGTTGTATGGAGGAGGTAGGCAGTGAGGTGGTTAGAGGAGTGGTAAAGTGAATGCAGAGGGCAGTTGCAAAAGATGGTGGCAGCAATGTGGGGATGATAGCAATGTTATGGTGTTTGTGTGTAGTTGCTTAAAGTTGGTTGAAGGTTGTGGTTTGCAGAAGTGTAGTATGCAGAGGGAAGGCAGGCTGGTGGTGGAAGATGATGGATGTATGGGGTATTTAAGGAGTGGCAGTGGTTTGATGTGGTTGGAAATGTAATGGTGTTTGTTGTTGTGGTGAACATGATGGTTGAGCAGCAGTAATGTGTTGTTGCGAGATGTTTTGCAAGAAGTACAGGTGGTGGGGTGCAGTTTTGTGATGGATATGGTGATGATTACTAATGAACTGGTTGTAGGCTGTGGTGATGTTTGAGTGTGTATTTGTATGTGGTTCAGGGAGTAAATGTATGTAGGCAGATTGATGGTTTGTGTGTGGAGGAGAGTGAAATGAGTGGTTTCGGTTGCATTTATTTTTTACTACTGACTGTCTGATTATGTACCGTGGAATTTATTTATGTTTTTCATTCTTTTGTAGAATTATTAAATCTGATTATGTATTTGTTATTAAATTTAATTTTGAATGATAGTAATATTGCATGCAATAATTGTTTATTATAATTAATAATATACATATATAGTCTATTTGAATACTGCAATAATGGTATCTGAGAATGGTTTTTTTGCATCAGGTATAAATAGCTGATGCAATAGAGAGATTAGTTTGCATCGGTTGTTATGAAAAACCGATGTAATAAAGGGATTAGTTGCATCGGTTTTCATTACAACCGATGCAACATGGGGGCTGTGTCCAAGCAACCAACCATGATATTTTGCATCAGTTGTTAGTAACAACCGATGCAAAAAGGACTGTTTTGCATCGGTTTCAGAACTGATGCAAAAGTGTTAAGCCTGTTGCATCGGTTGCATATGCATCGGTTGTTGAACTGATGCAAAAGGGGGGTAAACAATCGATGCAAATGGCCTATTTTGTAGTAGTGTCTGTTTGCATTTTGTTTGGCACTGCAGCTGCTTTCTTTTGTATGCTTACATGACTTTGCCTTATGCTTGCCTTGTGTACTATTATTTGGTTGTGCATTGCTTTAAGCTTTGTTGCATTGTTATTTGGTACGTAAAGCAAATGTCCGAACAAAAATGGAGCAAAAAGACAAACATTGTATTCGAGTAGAAATTCTAGTGTGTATGAAAAGAATAGAGCAGAAATTGTTGTATATGAATAGTGTATGAAAATTATGGGAACTCTTGCTATAATTGTGTGTATTACTAAAATTTTATAGAAATGAAATTTTTATTTTTTTATCTCGTTCCGTGATATTATAATAGTATTGCAACAAACACATTAAAAAATATATGTTTATTATCATCAAACAAAAATCATAAACTACTATATTTTACATATAGACTACATATAAATGTTTACGCGTTCTTTCGTGTGATTTACACATTCAATTTATTTAATTATTTAATATAATTCATACATACATTCCATATAACTTATCAACAAATCAGCTAATTCACACCAATAAGCAATTCCTACAAATCCTAACATCTAATTTGACAAAATTCATCTTGCTTCAATACATAATCTAATAATCATATCATTTATTTATTTACTCAAATCATATCTTCTTCATATTATTTAGTAAAAGCATCTAACTTATTTTATAAAATAATATACTTGCCTATCAATCATATTATAGCTTAATTTCACTTAATTCTTTTATTAAAATTAAGTTTAGCTATTAATAAGACCTCAAAATAGTATATAGCTCATGTGTATAACTTATATATATAATATATGTTTGTGCATGTATATCACAAACCATATCTTAGGGTCTAAAGTTAATAAATCACGTTATAACGATATTCTAAATTTTATAATATTAACCAAAACCTATTAAATAATACAAAATCTCTTTTGAAATCTACTAAATTCTCAAATCTCCTTTATAAAAACTCATCGGTTGGTTAATTACTGAATTACACTGTAATAAACCATTATGAAGGCCAAATAAACATCAAAGTCCAATTAAAATATGTTTAGCTCGCCAAAACCATTATTTTAGCCTTCTAGATTATTTTAAAAGTCATACTCTTAATTTTCGATTAGTAGTCAAATATATAATAATAAATTAGAGTTTAATTAATTTATAACCATGGTATAAATAAATAAAAATTCTATCTAACTCCATTCAATATGAACAAAACACGGTATATATATGGGATTTTAATCAACTGTCCCAAATATCTACTCAAATCAATCCAATTAAATGGGGAAATAATTTTGTATTGTTAGCACAAAAAATGGACAAACACCTCAAAGTCGTATGATTCAATAGTTCTTATGTTGTTCTTAGTGATTTTGGAGATTTATGCAGATATATGAAAAGAAGGGGCTAAATTGTAAAAAGACACGCAAATTTATAGTGGTTCAGCCAGAATGTGCCTACATCCACTTTATAAGTTATTTCTCTTCTCTTGTTTTGATTACAAGTACAAAGCTTTGATACAAGTAAAAGAATATTGTTTGAAAGTTCTATCCGTGCTTGAACTCTCAAAACTTGTCCCCCATTGTTGTACCCCTGCCCCTCTATTTATAGAGTGAGGCTGGGGGTAGGGGTCTTGGAGGTATATAGCAGCTGGCGGGCCTGGGCTGACGTAATCTGGCCTGGCGCGTCTTGGTTCGGCCTCCCTTGGTTCGGTGGTAGGAGTTGAATGTTAGTATGGAGACGACTTGGTCCGGTTGTGGTGGGGAGAAAATTGGTCCGGCAGTAGATTGGTCCGGCAGTGGATTGGTCCGGCAGTGGAAAGGTTCGGCAGTGGATTGGTTCGGCAGGACTTGGGTAAGTAGTTGGTTCGGCAGGACTTGGGTAAGTGGTTGGTTCGGCATTGGTTTGGAGATGTCTTGGTCCGGCTGTTCTGATCCGGTGGTGAGGATTCGCCTAACACTTGCCCCCCAAAGTGGGGCGTATGCTGGCAGATGGCCTACTTTGTTTCTTGGTCATCTTCATTCGGCTCCTGAGTGCCGGTCCAGTTGGTCTGGTATCCTTCATTTGCCTATAAGTAGAGGCGTTAAGCCTTCGTCCTTCCTTACTGAGTGAGATAGCCGAACCAACTAGGTGCAGAATTGAGGTTGACCGAATCAACTGAATACCAAGTCATACTTAACTGCCGATCCAGGTGAGTTTGTCTCCGCCGAATGAACTTATGGGGTTGGACTGCCGAATGGGAGAAAGGGTTCGAATACCGAATGAACTCGGTGCGTTTGGACTTCCGAATGACCGAATGAACTTTCATATTGGAATGCCGAATGAGCTTCCACTTGGAATTTACCGAATGAATTCGGAGATTCCGAGTGTTGAATGATCCCTCTACCGGATGGAATTTTATACCTGAATCACTAGTGAAACTCTAGATTATATAGTTTACATGTCTTAACGATATACTTTCTTGCGTCTGCAGATAAATGTCTCAAAGAGTGGAAACCCGATCGGATAAGAAGAAGTCCCAGGGCGAAGGAGAGTCTTCCACAGTGCCCCCTGCTCAGCCAGGACCGGAACGTCACGGAACTGCCCCGAGATCACTGGTGGATGGGTACGGCCCTCAGGAGCTTCTGAATTCCCCGCCCGATTGCTTTCCTAGCTCCCTCAAGGAAGAGCAACTTGATGTCATCTCCCGTTCTTTCGGAATTGATAGGGCGCACATGCTGTTGCCAGGGAGAGAAGTTATGCCATATGGCCCTCCCGAAGGGTACTTTGCCTACAGCAGATACCACTGTATGTGTGGTGCCATCCCGCCTTTTAATGCTTGGGTACTCAGCTTTCTCACATATCTAAAGGTGGCCCCATTCCAGCTTCAACCCAACTCTTATACTATACTGGTGAGCCTCTTCGTCATCTTCCAGAGGAAGTATGGGCGTGCTCCTTCCAACCGGGAGATCCGGTACTTATATAATCTGAGGGGCTATAAGAAGGGGTCCCCATACATCAGCTTGGAGTCAGCTGTAACCTTTAAGCCGGTCTTGGATCTGTATTCTAAGTACAGCATGTTCAAGAAGGAGTGGTTCTTCGTCAGGGACGACTCTGTTTCTATTCGGCGTTTCACCTCTGGATGTAAGTCGATGCTTTATTTATAATTTCCATTCTGGTTGCGATGCTTCTTCTCATACGTTTTCATTTTTGCTAGCGACAGGTGGCTTTGCGGTTGTGGAGACTGATCGTCTGGTTCAGACGGCGGCTGAGATAGAAGCTATCCCTGGGAGAGATAGATCAGCTGCCTACCTGATCAGAAATGCGACCCTTCTAGAGTATAACTTGATCCTTCCACAGCAGTCAGTAGTCAAGTAGAGGGAAACGGTGGAGGAGAGGGCGGCTGCTCAGGCTAAGGGAGGTGTCACCGTAGAGAGTGGCAAGAGGAAACCTTTCACGAAACCTCCAACTGTCGGAGGTAAGAAACTTAAGAAGTCGGACGGTCCTTCCCCCAGCAATTATCCACTTACCCAGGGGGAGGAAGACGTAGAGGAGGAAAGAGGTGAGGGTGGAGATGGTCGGGAAGGTGATGATGGCGGCGATGGCATCGGGGCCTTGCTCCCTGGGCAGGCAGGCGAGATTCAGGAGTGGACGGATGATGCATTTCGTCAGGCTTTTGAGGGGCTAGACGGAGAAACGGCTTTGGTAGAGAAATCCGGGAAAGCCGACAAGGCCGGGACCAGTGCAAGCGAATCTTCTCAGACTACTCCAGCCAAGGTGGCTCTGACGACTCAAGGTGAACTTTTGACTCCTGCAGGCTCCATTTATGATAAGGACTTAGGAATATTTTATGATCCGCTCCCGTCCTGGAATGAAATCCAGGACTCATTGCAGTATCCTACTCCTCCCCAGGGTTTGTATAACAGATGTGTTTCCTTTCTTCTTTTAACTTTTAATTTACCGCGTTTCTTGAATTATGGATCAATGTAAGCTTGTGACACTTGTTCTTTATATCAGGAGCAGGTAAAACGGCTAAGGCCTCAGATCTTCGGCATAGGCTTGAACAATACAAGCTCTCCAAAGCTTCCGCCAAGCCGAAGACTCCGACCCACCGTTCCGGGGATGTAGTCGACTACCGTCCTCTTCTCGGGGTTATTGAAGAGGGTATTCAGAAGAGAAAAAGGAGTCATCCCTTATCCGAACCTTCACTCGGTCCCCAGCCCCCAATTCAGCCCCTTCATGATATCACAGAGGAGGATACTGAGTTCGCACTCTCTCCGCACCTGTCTGAAAATCCTACCGTTACGCAGATTGATCGTCCTGGTTTGGCTCGTAATCCATTTGCGGGTCACCCTGATCTGGATCCAGGTTCTCATGATATTACTTTTGACGAGGTTACCGGTGAGCACCTTCTTCCCCGCAATCCCATGGTACGGGTGCTTGATGAGGCTAAGTCCTTAGATCTCGATTTACTTACCACTCGGGTAATTACCATGGGAGACGAGGCCAAGGCTAATATTGATCGGGTGGCGGAGGAGACTAGGAAGCTGATTGGGCATCATGCCCGACTGGTTAAGGCTGGAGAGGAGATTGGGAGTGCCAACATCTGACTACGATTGATGGTTTCGGATCAAGCCAAACAGCTTGCTGATCAGGCCACCCAGATTTCCCAGCATGAGGCTGCCTCCGGGCGGTTGAGGAAGACTATAGAGGAGGCCAGTAAGGCGGAATTGCGGAAGATGGAGGCTGCTTGCAAGGAGCAGATAAATATGGCCATCTCGACAGTGGACGAGGTTCGGAGGGCGGATCTTGAGCAGGTAGAGGAGCTGTCGGGGAAGCTTGAAGCCGCAGAGCTTATTCAGGTCAGGCTAAAGGAGGAGATAGAGGTGATGAGGAGGTCCCTTCAGGCTGACTGCTTGCAATACCGACTGGAAAGGGATGCTGCCATTGCAAGGCTATCGGTTTCTGAGGCCCGTATAAGGGAGTTTGAGGAAAATGAGGGGATGATGGACGATATGCTGCAGGACATGTACTTTCGCAGTTGGAAGCAGGGCAGCTTATCTTGGATGGACGACTACCCCCGGGTTATGGCTAGGATTTACCTCAGGGCTCTAGAGGAGGCCAAGGCTGAGGCGGATAAGGAGGGTGGAGCGGCTTTTAGGATGGATGTGGTCACCGCTCAGTTTACCAAGGAGGAGAAGACAGCGGTGAAAGAGGGGATGCGGTTGTTCGCTGTTGAGGAGGCAGGTGTGGAAGTAGGGGATGATGACCAAGACGATCAAGGGGAAGTTGCTGGTAATCTCTACTTCATTAGTTTCTTCTTTTGTTAACTCTGTTGCTTATCACTAATGATTTCTTTTTCTGACCGGACAGGTGGGCAACAGGACAAGGACAAGACTGCAACGCAGCCGGCTCCCTGATTAGACCTGGAGAATTCTTTTTGTGGATTTGACATGGCAGTATATGTTAGTCTTAAAACAGTAGGGTAACTTTTAGGTTGTAATTCTTGCTACTTGTGATAAATAGCTTTATTCTTGATGTGCAATCCTTTAACTTAAGCTGATCTTGTCGTCTTTTGAATGTTTTTGCTATTTTGACATGTTGCCTAAGAAATATAGCTATGCATATTCTTGTAATTAAATTGTGTTTGGTGTCAGGTTCTTGTTTAAAACATAATTTCATGACTTGCAGTGTTAGCGTGAGGTGTGAACAAATTATAGGCATATATGAAAGAAGGAAATACCGCCCCTTATATTTTGCTTGTAGATGGCAACTTTGAATATCTTGTGTGACCGAGTAAGGGATGCGGTCCAGTATTTTGCTGTGAGTATCCGCTTCTATTAGTGAGTGTCTCCTGTTTTGTGTCCTGCACTTCAGGGATTGTTACAGAGGATAGGAGAAAAGTTTCTTAAGTAAAATTGAAATATGTGAAATAGTAAAACTTCCAATCACGGAAGGCCTTCGATGTGCTTAAGTTCGTGGCAAACGGGCTTTGTAGTCACTTTCCCTAGCTGTGGGTCTTGGAGACATTTGTCACCCATCTTACGCCTCCGTGGGGAGTTAATTCTTTTTTACCACATCCGTACTTAAGACACATCGGAGCCGAGATCGCGCACAGTAACTACCCGGGCCATTATGGCCCGTAATCGTGGGTATTATTCGATTTACTGTGGCCGGCTAGCGTGGGTGCCGATCGTCAACCATGAACTGCCCCTGGCTGGCCACACCTTATGTTGGGGCTTATAATCGGTTCACAGTTGCCGGCGAGCCGAACGCCGTAATGAGCTGCCTCAGCTATAGTCGGCCTTCTCGGTGGCTTATAATCGGCTCATTACAGTTGGCTTTAAGGGCCATCGCGAGCAATGAGTTAACCCGCAGCAGAGGGATGCTGGGGTGAAAGTGTCTCATTGGCGAGGGCATAGATTCGCATAGTACCTGTTAGGTCTTGTCCAGATGAAGTTGTGCACAGGATTTTGTCCAACAGAAAAGGATAAAGTTAACAAGCAGCCAAGATATAAAGGAACAAGTTAAAAAAAGAGACAAGGTTTTTTAAAGTGGTTCGGCATGAAAATGCCTACGTCTACTGATTCTCTTTGTTAATTCACTTCATATGGGCAATACAAGTTAAGAAAAGTATCGACGGAGGTGTTGGATGTTCCATGCCCTCTGGAACACCTCTCTGTCCACTGTTGACAAAATATAAGCTCCGTTGTGGAGATCTTTATGGATTACATATGGTCCATCCCAGATTGGGTCTAGTGCTCTAGGGCGAGGGAAGATTCGCTTGAGGACAAGATCCCCTTCTTGTAAGGTACGATGCTTGACTTTGGAGATGTATTGTGCCGCCACTTTCTGTTTGTGGGCTGCTGCTTTAAGGATTGCATCATTTCTTCTCTCCTCAACTAGATCCAAAGACATGTGGAGGAGTTCTTCATTCTCTTCTGGGTTATAGTGGATCCTACGGTGGGAAGGCACAATGGTTTCAACTGGGAGCATAGCCTATGATCCGTATGCCAAAGAGAAAGGAGTGTGCCCCGTTGATGTTCTGAAAGATGTGCGGTAGGCACACAGTGCCGTAGGGAGTTCATCCACCGAAGCGCCCTTTGACTTTTCGAGCTTCTTTTTGATCAGAGTTTTCAGAATTTTGTTGACTGCTTCGACTTGTCCGTTTGCCTGGGGATATGCTACGGATGAGAAGCTTTTATGAATTCCATGCTCTCGGCACCAGTTGGCGAATTCCTCGCTGTCAAACTGAAGTCCATTGTCTGATATGATTTTGAGTGGGACTCTGTACCTGCATAGAACATTTTTGATCAAGAAGTTAATAACTTTGGCTGAAGATACTTTATTCAGAGGTTCCGCTTCCACCCATTTGGTGAAATAGTCGACTGCCACTATAGCATATTTGGCCCCGCCTCGGCCCATTGGTAGCTCGGCGATTAAGTCAATTCCCCATATCGCGAAGGGCCAAGGGCTGGTCATTTGAGTAATCTCAGTTGTTGGTAGCCGCGGAATCTTAGCAAACTTCTGGCATCTGTCACACTTTTTGACGAAATCTAAGGCGTCCTTGCTTAAGGTGGGCCAGAAATATCCATATCGGAGTATCTTTTTTGCTAATGTTTGCCCTCCGGTGTGATCTCCGCAGCTTCCCTGATGGATGTTGGATAAGATTTCCTTGGCTTCCCTCCCAGCAACACACCTTAATAACGGGTTAGAGAATCCGTGCCGATAGAGGATGTCTTCTTGTATTGTGTAGCGGGATGCTTTCCTCAAGATTTTCTTGACTTCGTTACGCCCGTTGGGTAGTGTGCCACTTTGTAGGTAGTCTCGGATGGGAGTCATCCAAGTTGCTTCCTCGGTTGCAGCTATCAGATTCACTTGCTCAAAACTTGGGGCCAGTTGCTTTGAGATGGTTACTGCCCCGAAGATGGTGATGTCTCTCACACTTGCTTGCTTCGCCAATTCGTCGGCCTCTTGGTTCTCTTCCCGAGGGATGTGTTTGACTAAGTAGTGGTCCAATCGGATGAGAAGTAACTTGGTCTTCTTTAAATATGCTATGAGTCGTTCTTCTCGAGCTTGGAATTCTCCTAGTATTTGATTAACAATAAGTTGAGAATCGCTGTGAAGACACAAAGAATTGGCTCCGATTTCTATGGCAATTTCTAGTCCGGCTATCACTGCTTCATACTCTGCATCGTTGTTGGTGGCAGCGAACTCCAACCTTATAGCATAGTGCAGTTTGTTTCCCCTGGGAGTGATTATTACCACACCTGCCCCCGAGCCTTGTTCGTTCGATGCACCATCCACAAAGAGATTCCACTTGATATCTTCTGCTATTTCCAATTGCTCCTTATCTTCGTTGGTAGTGAATTCTGCAATGAAATCAGCCATGGCTTGTCCCTTGATGGCGGTGCGAGGGTGATAGGTGATATCATACTGACTTAGTTCAATGCACCATTTAAGTAGTCGTCCAGAAGTGTCGGGACGATGGAGTACCTGCCTCAGTGGTTGATCGGTCAGAACTTTGATGGAATGGGACTGGAAGTAGTGACGCAGTTTCCGTGATGTGATTAGTAAACAGTATGCTAGCTTCTCAAGTTTAGGATATCTGACTTCTGCCCCAGTAAACCTTTTGCTGACGAAGTAAACTGGCCGTTGCGTGCGGTTGTCTTCCCTTACCAAGGCAACGCTTAGGGCGTGAGATGACACAGCAAGGTATAGTATAATTCTTCGCCTTCGCTTGGAGTCGAGAGTACCGGTGGTTTCTGGAGGTGTTCGATTAGGTTAAGGAAAGCGGTTAAGCATTTGTCAGTCCATTCGAACTTTCCTTTGTCTTTCTTTAGAGCTTCGAAAAAGGGGACGCACTTGTCCGTTGCCTTGGAGATGAATCGGCTTAGGGCGGCCACTTTTCCATTTAGGCTTTGCATTTCCTTTCGGGTGGAAGGTATCTTGATATCCCTTAGCGCTCGGACTTGTTCAGGGTTCGCTTCAATCCCCCTAGCATGAACGATGAATCCTAAGAACTTTCCTGATGACACTCCGAAGGAGTATTTTAGAGGATTCAACTTCATTCCATACTGGCGGAGTACTTGAAACATTTTGCCTAGGTGGTTTACGTGATCTTTGGCTTTCCTTGACTTCACCAGCATGTCATCCACATATACTTCCATAGTCTGTCCTATTAGCCCTGCAAACATCTTGTTGACGAGGCGCTGGTAGGTGGCTCCTGCTTTTTTAAGTCCGAAAGGCATTACCTTATAGCAGTATAAACCCCGGTCAGTGATGAAACTAGTGTGGTCTTGGTCGGGAGAATGCATAGAAATTTGGTTATATCCTGAGTATGCATCCATAAAAGATAGGAGCTCGTGCCCGGCTGTGCTGTCTACAAGTTGGTCGATTCTGGGAAGTGGGAAGCAATCCTTTGGGCAGGCATCGTTTAGGTTGGAAAAGTCAATGCAGGTTCGCCACTTCCCATTAGCCTTCTTTACCAGCACCGGGTTGGCGATCCATTCTGGGTAGATAGCTTCTCGTATGAAGTCATTGGCGAGTAGATTCTTTACTTCTTCATCGAGGGCTGCTGATCGCTCTGCCCCCATACTTCTCTTTCTTTGTTTTACAGGCGCCTTGGTAGGATCAATTTTTAATACATGGCAGGCTATGTCGGGGGAGATTCCGGTCATGTCAGCGTGTGACCATGCGAATACATCCAAGTTGTGGCGGAGAAAATCGATGAGTTGTTCCTTCAATTCGGCTTTTAGTTGGGACCCAATTTTCAATAGTCTACTTGAGTCGTGCTTGTCTACAGATATAAACTCCATAGCCTCTACAGGCTCGGCGGTGGCCTCCTCCTCTTTGTCCCTAGGGTCTAATTCATTGAAAGGGTCGCTGGTATATCGAAGAGGAGGGGCTTTCTTTAGTTGCTATGCTTCTAGACTTTTCGTGCAGAGGGCAATCTCTACACCCTTCCCTTTATCCTTCCTGTGGTTGTTGCGAAGTTCAGTTACATAGCAGTCTCGAGCAATGTCCTGGTCTCCTTCTACTTCCCCTATTCCATTGTCCGTTGGAAATTTCATCTTTAGGCACCATGGGGCTAGGACAATTTGGAAGTCAGACAAGGCTGGTCTTCCTAAGAAGGCGTTGTAGGCCGAATGGTTTTCTATTAGCACGAACGTCTGCTTCCGTACAATGGAGCGGGGATGGCTTCCAATCTCAACAAAGAGGTCCAGTTGCTCGAGGGGCATCATAGCATCCCCAGTGAAACCGTGTAGTGGTTTATCGCAGGGAGATACATCCTTCATTGATAGCTTCATTTTGTCGAATGCGTGTTTGAACAGGATGTTTACTGAGCTTCCAGTGTCTACCAGGATTCGGTAAACTTCGGCGGGACCGAATTGGGCAGAGATGACCATGGGATCCATGTGAGGGTACTGCCTTCCTTCTAGGTCACGCTTACCGAATGTGATGTCATTACTTTCTTTCCGCTTCAGGTGGCGTTTTTCTATAACCGAATTGACACAGTCTTTATTGTCTCTAAGCGACTTTCCATACCTTTCCATCTCTTTCCAGCTTCTGTCCGCGATGTGTGGTCCTCCTGAGATGGTATGGACCACTATTTTCTCTTGACTAGAGCTGCTAGCGTTGCGGTTTCCTCTGCCGGTGTCCGGTGAGGGTAGCCTTGGGTTTTTATTGGCAGGAGCTGGAGTCCTATCCTGACTTTTTACATAACGTTCCAGTTTCTTCCTTCTGATGTGTTCCTCAATCAGATCCCGGAGATGATGGCATTCATTGGTATCATGCCCGTGAGATTCGTGGAAGCGGCAGAACTTTCCAGATTTCTGCGCGTTATCTGATTCCTTTTTGTATGGTGGGCGTTTGTATCTAACTTCGCCTTGGGTGGCAAGGAAGATATTTTCGACGGTCTCGTTCAAAGGAGTGTAAGTGTCGAATCTCGGCCCAGGCTGATATAGGCGCTTTTCTCCCTTCTTGCCCCCAGCATTGTCTTTGGAATCATTTCTTCGAACGTCCCTTGCCACAGCGGGGGCGTTGCTGTGAGTTGCCTTATTTTGCTGTCCTGACTGCCCCTCAACGGCAGCATCCTCAAGCCTCATGTATTTCCTGGCTTCATGGAAGAAATCGGGTAAAGTAGCTGGTTTTTCTTTCGTCAACCTTCTAGCAAATTTAGTGTCCAGATGCACACCACTACAGAGGGCCATTAGGATAAGCTTCTCATCGGCATCTTGGACTGCGGCTGCCGCGGCATTGAATCGGGTTAGGTATTGCTACAGTTTTTCTCCAGGTTTCTGTTTGACGCTGGATAAGGAATAAGCGTCCTTAGGTTGTTCCACATGGATGCGGAACTGACTGATAAACTTTTCTTTCAACATTTCCCACGAGCTGATGGATCCATGGGGTAGATGATAGAACCAGGAGGTAGCGAGATCTGCTAAGAAGAGCGGAAAGCATTTGCATAGTACTCCCTCTGTTGCTCCACTCATGAGCATATGTTGCGTGTACCTCTGTAAGTGTACAACGGGGTCGGAGGTTCCTTTATAAGGTTCCATTGTCGGCATCTTCCATTCTCGGGGGGTGATAGCAATTTCGATATTGCGGGTGAAAGGGCTGGTTACCCTAGCGCCTATCCCTCGATCTCTTTGCTCCCGTTGGACACACTCTCTGAATAAGCGTGCCATCCTTTCATCAGAATTTGGAGCAGATAGAAATGAGTTTGGTTCTGTTCTATGGGATTGATTCCGTCCAGATGACCTGTAGGGATGGTATCGTCTATCGTTCCTCATATTTTCCAGCGACTGCCTTTGATCTTCTGGGAGCATGCTAGGGTCAGCTACAGTTGGACCTTGCCTTGATCTTCCCCTGCTGGGTTCTGATCTAAGCACTTCCTCGGGTCCAACTTCGGGCTGGACTCTAGCTCGGCCCCGTTCACCGGCGTTTCCGTGGTTAGGCAGTATGACAGGCTCAGCTACAGTTGACCTCCGTCCGGCACCTCCCCCGTTGGGTTCGGTACCAAACGTTTCCTCAGGCCTAACTTCGGGCTGTGCTCGGTCTCGGCTCCTACCATGGCTACTTCTGCCGTTAGCTCCTTCGAAGAAGGAAGATCTTTGTTGTCTCTGAGATCCTCCAGACTGGGACTCGCCCCATGTTTCAGTGTTGCGGTTGGATTCTTCAGCATCCCTTAAGCGTGACATGAGATGGTCCACCAAGGCTTCCTGCT
Organism: Allium fistulosum; assembly: GCA_030737815.1. NCBI lineage: Eukaryota > Viridiplantae > Streptophyta > Magnoliopsida > Asparagales > Amaryllidaceae > Allium > Allium fistulosum. The sequence continues at coordinate 163,152,530 of CM060905.1, forward strand.
GGGACGTGAAGCGGTTAGTTACTTCAACCACAACTCTGTCCAAATCTGCCCTAGTAATTGCTGCAGGCTGTTCTGTGGCAGGAGTGGTTGTGTTAGCCTGTCCTTCATTTGTCATTGTTGCTGGAGGAGGATGATTTACTTGATTCGTGACAGCTGGATCTGGAAGACTGCTGGATCCGATGTTTTTTTCTTTGTTAACATCTTTTCTCTGTTTGGGAGGCATGTTTTCCAAGTGGCAGACGATGCTGTTAGGAAAACTTGTTAAGTGGATGAAGCTGAAGCTTCGAGCTTCTAGCTCTCAATGAAAGCACCAAAAATGTTTGCACAAAAAATGGACAAACACCTCAAAGTCGTATGATTCAATAGTTCTTATGTTGTTCTTAGTGATTTTGGAGATTTATGCAGATATATGAAAAGCAGGGGCTAAATTGTAAAAAGACACGCAAATTTATAGTGGTTCAGCCAGAATGTGCCTACGTCCACTTTATATGTTATTTCTCTTCTCTTGTTTTGATTACAAGTACAAAGCTTTGATACAGGTAAAAGAATGTTGTTTGAAAGTTCTATCCGTGCTTGAACTCTCAAAACTTATCCCCCATTGTTGTACCCCTGCCCCTCTATTTATAGAGTGAGGCTGGGGGTAGGGGTCTTGGAGGTATATAGCAGCTGGCGGGCCTGGGCTGACGTAATCTGGCCTGGCGCGTCTTGGTTCGGCCTCCCTTGGTTCGGTGGTAGGAGTTGAATGTTAGTATGGAGACGACTTGGTCCGGTTGTGGTGGGGAGAAGATTGGTCCGGAAGTGGATTGGTCCGGCAATGGAAAGGTTCGGCAGTGGATTGGTTCGGCAGGACTTGGGTAAGTGGTTGGTTCGACATTGGTTTGGAGATGTCTTGGTCCGGCTGTTCTGATCCGGTGGTGAGGATTCGCCTAACATGTATATATATTATTCTACATCATCTAGGTAATATTTCTCAATATAAATAAATACGGGGATTTATACTGAAATATAAATTCAGAGTATTAATTCTGCTCACTTGAGCTGTAATTTCTCGAGTGTCTAGATCCAGTCCAAACATATACCTTATTGTGGATAATCTCCCTAGGAGTACTACAACGAAGACCACGTCTCGATTGTAACTCGTATTGAAAAGATATGAATTAAATAAGAATCGAATAATCAATTTATTAATTAACTTTAATTAATAAACCAATTACCTTCGTCATCTTAATCAATCTTCCCCAAATCAAATTCATGTACATGCCATGCATGCACCCATTTCCCATTCTCCTTCTCTCTTAAAATTCTCACTCTATACTCCATGAATCGTTGTACCGTCTGCTCCAACATGCTTCACTATGCGTGCTCTTTGCAACACAACCCTACTTGTCAGGTTCCACCCCTCATACAAAATTTGACATTGGCCTTTAGTCACGGACGTACATGCTGTGATGCCATATAGGTGACTAGAGCTTTTCCTTTTGACCCGAGTGATGCATGCCGCCAGGAGAAATGCAACGGTGCTCTCTGTTTTGTGTAACTCCCCCTTAAACGTCGCCAATCGATAACCCCGGTCGACGATCACAAAACGTCGACCTCCTCATGCATCGTTGCAATCAATAATGCCACCATGGATTCGACAACCATCTCACTATAAGTTCAACAGATTCATTCTTGACGTCTATCGTGGTGCATAGCCCCCACAATCGGAGCAAACCTGAAACCTGTTTGCATGAAAAATGGACAAATATCTCTAATTGAAATAATAGTATAAGATTCAATAGAAGTAATATGCAAGAAAAATAAAGGACATGTGGATTTATATTGGTTCAGCCGTAATGGTCCTACATCCACTGTTTATATTTATTCCTTTTCTTATAATTAGCTTTTAAAAGAGTTTTGATATGAAATACAATCAATTATGACTAAAAACATAGATCTAAAACTTTGTTCGTTTATTTTTGTAGCACAGAATCTCTTAGCTTCAAAAATTATCCTCATGAATGCCAAATAATTGGATATTTATAGGGTTCAAGAGGTGGTGTGGTTAATCCAAAAAGGCAGGAAATTTTCATGTATAGCTTGCTTGAATTGGTTATTCCCATGTGTAAAAGATATGATTCCTATTTCCAAATATATGTAGATTTTATTCCATATATGGCTCATTTGTTTCGGTTGGGAACTCGGTATCATGCTGGTTTGTTCGACGAAGTGCATGTGGTCGTGTTGTTGGGAAGGTTCTTGCTCTTTCCTCGATGGTTTGGTCTCCCTCGTTTCATCTAGTTCGTCTTTCATGCCATGCATTGGTTTGGCATCCTTAGGAGGGTTTACCCCTTCCCATTCTCTTGTGATTCTTACCATGCTCCCTTTCTATATCCTAACTTGGCTACTTCCAGGCCTTAATCTCATAGGCGGAACTGCCCACAACACTTACCCCCAAAGCTTGGTTCATGTTTACGAGGCGGGCTTTTTTAAATGTTCCATGATTCCACCAATAAGCATGCATCACAATCTTTCCTTCTCTGGTTTGGTTCTACGTGTTCTTACTTGGTGGTCTGTGTGGGTTCGACATGTCATCAGTTCGGCATGCAACTAGTTTGGCACCGGACACGACCTCGTCCATATATAAGCTCCAGCATCTCCTACCACCGAACCAGCTATTCACTTCTCTAAGTCCCCAAGCTTTTCAAGAACGTTCATCTTCCTTAAGCTGTAAGTGCCATTCTTCTCTCCTATCGCCTCCAACTCAACATAATTTCCATACAAGATCATCGATCGGTCTGGTAAGCACCTTTACCTATTTTTGATCCATGTTACTAATTTATATGCTATGATTCAGGCTCTTTCCAGTAATTAGGTTAGGGTTTGGGGTCTAGGCTCATTCGATTCCAACGAAACATAATAGTTAGGAGACTTTTAGTGCCTGGGAGACTTGGATTGCAAAAGCATGATTGTTTAACCTCTTTGGACCAATGGAAATCTTTGGATCAAAGCTTGGGTACAGTGGTTACTGGGTTTGGTCTACGGATAGAGGAGAGGTTGGTCGTTCATCCATCTTTATTTATTGCTCTAGTTTTGGTATTGGGCAGGACTTCGCATAGGCTTTATTGGGTGGAGCGTGAAGTCGGAATAGTTTTTTAAAAATAGTGTCGGGATGTTTAAGTTAGTATTGTTACTAACTTATCCCTTTTTTTGCATTGCATATGCACACACTCATGCACACACAAACACTTTCTCTCCTATTTGATAATACACGAGAAGGATTATTATATCAGACAGGCTTGTCAAACTGCCACAAGATGCGTTCACAGTCGATCTATGGAGATCAGGGTCCTTCTTCTTCCTCACCTCCGAACCCCATGCTGTCAGGGGTTGCTTTAATCATCCCAACTCCGCTCATTATCTCTTATATAGGTATGGGCCATCTGAACTGTTAATGGATCCTACTAACTTAGAACCCTCCATCTTGACTTCCAAATAGCTGGATATTATCGTGGACACTCATAGTATCCCAAAAGAGGATATCATTTTGCCTACTCCCATGCAACGGTCACATGCTCGAACAGAAGGGTACAGGGTCCATTCTCGCCATCACTACGCGACCGGAGCCCTGCCTCCTCTTCCTCAATAGATTGCAGGGTTCTCGTGTACTTGAAGATTACTTCGTTCCAATTGGATCCCAACGGATACACCATCCTCACCGGCTTATAAGCTATCTTCACGAGGGAGTTGCATATGCCCCCCCACTCATCGTCAAATATGGTTCCTTTATGCTATAAAAAGTAAGTTGGAGGGTTCTTCTTTTATCTATCTTGAGGCGGGGGCAAGTTTAAGCCGATTAAGAACTTATACTCTAAATACAGTATGTTCAAGCATGTATACTTCTTTGTCCGGGATGACTCTCTGTGCTTTCATCAATAGCATTCTGGATGTGAGTCTCTTTCTTCCACTTGTTTATTTTCATAGTTTTGCGAAATCTTGCATTAAATGCTAATTTTCTTTCTTTGGATCTTCTTCCAGGTGTGGTGAGAGCAGCAACTGGGGATGATTTGGAGGATATGTTACGAAGACTCCAACAAAGGAATTCCATGAGGGTCCACGTCTAGTTACCGATGATAATCTAAGGCAGTTCGGGCTATTGGCCATCGGTCGCTCAATCGAGAGAGGCAAGCAAACTTCCACTCAAAAGCCTGCTATGAAAGAGAAAGGGGAGGACTCAGCTACCAATAAGACGAGCGAAGTTCCATCCTCTTAGCCTTCCACTTCGGATGCCCTCTTGACTACAGATCCGATGGAGTTGTTGCTCCTACCATCCTTACAGGTTTAGAGGAGTCGGAGTTAGATTCCTTCAAGGTCGAACCTCGAAAAAGTGGTCGACTCAAGGCCAAATGGGAATGGGATGACGACAGAAACCGTTCAAAGATAATGGAAGAGGCAAGATCTCATTCTCATGACAGTGAATGTAGTGCCTTGGAATGAAGCACTTTCCTTCGGACAAATTAGTTTAGCCGCCCGCCTAATTTAGAGGCGGACGACGCCCTACACTGTGTTTTTAGCCCCGTGGAGGAGGAAAAAACTTTTATTCTTGGGGATCTTTCTGTTTCTGACTATCTTCAAGATTAGAAGCTTGGGATCAACTATAAGGACTATGCTTCAATTATGGAAATCCAGCGTCAACTGGAGAACCACGAGGACCCTAAGGGTTCATTTAGACGATGCGCACTTTCACACAAATACATAGTTGCATTGTTATGCCACAGTTATATGCTTTTCAAGCATTAATTTTGATCCTAACTCGTTATGTCTTACTATTGTAGGCAGCATGAGCTTGAAAAGGGAAAGGTTGCTATCTAAAATGAAGTAGCTAGGGTGGAAAGGGCCTCCCAAGGATGTTAAATAGACCGTGTCTTCATTTGGCCCAAGTGAAAATGTTGGGCAACCAGCTACAGGGATGAATACTGAGGAAACCATTCACTACCATCCGACCATGGATGAAGGCGACTAGGACTCAAGGATAGTTCACAATAAAGATCTCGCTCTATCGGCAATAAATCAAGATCTTGGAGAGTTTGTCCCTCTGGGTCTCCTTTTCTTTCTCCTTTTCCTTTATTTGATTCAGAAGGTTCCAAATAGTAGGAGAAGATAGATAAGAGAAGAGCGGTAGTCCCTACCCCCGGGAGAAAAGATAAGGGGAATGATAAAGCTAGAGGGAGAAGTTATCATTATTGATCTTACGGACCCAAACATTGATGAATTTTAGCAACCTTATCAGTCGAGATATTCCCTAGCCCGGTTGCTTGCTGCGGCACCGCCTCTCTCCTTTACAGGGGCAATTGATTTTCTTGTGGATGGATTGGGTGGTGTAAACACCTTTTCAGGGTATCATGCTAAAGTCATCATGGTCGGGGAGAAGATCAGCAAGAAAACGTGGAGTAGAATTTAAATATTTTTGATTTGAGGAATTGGCTGCACCAGAAGGGTTTAGAACATAAGAAAGTGGTAGATGCGCTGGAGAGGTCTCATATCGAAGAGATTAAGAAGCATGTCGATGAGATTGAGAGGCTCAAGGCTTATCACACTGAAGAATTGGATCAGATGAGACGGGACCATTCCGCCAGCATCAAAGCCATCCTGAAAGAATATATCGATAAGGCTGGGAAACTCTTTGACAATTATAGGAACATCAAAGATAAGTTCACCAAGAGGCTGAGCGAGCTTCAAGCGACGATGAAGGGAATAGAGCCGAGCATTGCAGACCTGAAGGAGATGGTTGTGGGGTATAGAGATGAGAAGATCTCCCTCCAAGTAAAGCTCAAGGCCTTATCTGCCAGCAAAGATGGGGAAACCTCTAGAGCCGATAAGTTGCAAGAGTAGTGCAACAAATTAAACATTCAGTTGGACCAGGTGGAATCGCTCCTTAATGAGATTTACTACAAGATGTACATGGAGAAAAGCCTGCCATAGATTGATGACTACTAGAAAGTTATGGCTTCCATCAATCGACACTTAATTAAAGAAGCAAAGGCTGCTAGTGAGAAAGGAGGTCCACCTTTTAAACTTGAGGCTATCGATGCCCGCTACTCGGCAAATGAGATGGAAGCATTTGTCTTGGTTATATCAAGTTGGCTACAAGCCTACTGAGGACTTCGATAGGGATGAAGCTTTGAAGCAACAAGTCTTGCTAAAATTACATAAGGAGATGGCAAGGGTTATGCTTGAAGCCCATGAAGAGCTAAAAATGTATGAAGAAGAGATAAGCAGAGCTCGATGCAGCCGCCACCACCAAGCAAAAGGAAGGGAAGAAAGGAAGCGAGCATAAAGACTCCAAGCATTATAGTAAAAAGATAATCACCAAGTCCAAGTCCAAGTGAAGAACTATGCTCATGCCCCGTTCATGTTTTCTTTTGTTTGAGATAGACTGTTGTGTACATTTTTTCTTTGTCTGTATTATACATTACTGTATTTGCTCGACTAATTTTGATTTATTGATGAGGTTGAGCGCATGTTACCCCTTAATACTTATGATTTTTGGTTTGTAAAGATTTGGATATCCGACAATTATGATTTGTATGTATGACTTGTATGACCATTATCCTTGCATGTTCCATTCTTTCCTTTTTCTATTCATTTCTTACTGCATAATTCCTATGTGCCTTGGTAAGTTTGAACTGATAGTCGCCGCCTGCCATCGTCGGGCTTGGTTGCCCTCCATTGGCTAATTCCTAGCCCACAATCAGGAGATAACCAACCTAGCAGTTGTCTTGTCCTGACTACCAGTAAGTCGGGTTCTCCGTGACTTCATCCAAGTGTTTGAGGCTATCGACAATAGTGAACTTCCATGTAGGATCACCCTGGTTTACCATAACCGATGGGAAACTGTAAGCCTATCGTTAATGATGGACACCCAGTTCAGGGGTCACTTTGGTCCACTACCGTCGCTGAGAAGTTGGAACCGATTGTCTATATTGAACACACGATTAAGGGATCACTCTAGTCCACCACTACCGGCGAGGAGTTTTAGCCGATCGTCGGTGATGGACATACGTTTAAGGGATCACTCTGGTCCACCACTACCGGCGAGGAGTTTGAGCCGATCTTCAGTGATGGACACCCAGTTAATAGATCACTCTGGTCCACCACTACCAGTAAGGAGTTTGAGTCGATCATCAGTAATGGACACCCGGTTAAGGGATCACTCTGATCCACTACTACTGGCGAGGAGTTTGAGCCGATCATCATTGATGCACACCTGTTAAGGGATCACTCTAGTCCACCACTACCAGCGAGGAGTTTGAGAGAAGATATCATGACAACGTCGTTTTGCCCCCAAGATGAGAAGTCAGCTCTTTGGGCCTATGTGATGTTTCCTCATAGTGCTAACGTTAGTCCAACGCATTCAAGTGGTAATTCGAAGCTACATTTCCTAATCATTGCCTGTCATAATATGTTTTTAAGGTAAGCACACTTTATTAGAATCTATTTCTTAATTTTTGATTATAGAATTACATTAGAATTAGAGAAATGGTAGAAATCTAAGTGAAATAATGACGGAGATGGTGTGCATTCCAAGCCTTTCTGAATATGGCTTCATCTGCAGTGTTGAGGATGAAGGCTCCATTGCCCAAGTCTTTGTGGATGACATACGACCCTTCCCAAACTGGTTGAGTGCCTCCGGCCTAGGGAATATTCGCTTCAGCACCAAGTCCCTTTGCTTGAGCGAGCGGTGTTTAACTTTAGATTTATATTATGCAGCCATCCTTCGCTTATGTGCTTCAGCCTTCAAGGCGGCTTCCTCATGCCTGTCATCAATCAAGGCCAATGACATATTCAGCAGCTCCTCGTTTCCATTAAGGTCATAGAGAACCCTTTGGTGTGATGGCACTGCTGTTTCCATCGGTAACATTGCCACTGATCCATATGCCAATGAGAAAGCAGTATGTCCTATTGTCGTCTTGAAGGAAGTGCGGTAGGCTCATAATGCCAAAGGAAGTTCGTCCACCCATGCTCCCTTTGCCTTTTCCAGCAGCTTCTTTATGAGTTGTCTTCAGAACTTTGTTTACCGCCTCCACTTGTCCATTAGCCTGTGGATATGCTACCATGGAGAAGCTTTTCTTTATTCCATGCTGCTATCGGAAATTGGCAAACTCCTCTCCGTCAAACTGCAATCCGTTGTCTAAGATGGTCTGAAGGGGTACTCCATACCTTCATACCACATTCCTAATGAAAATGTTTATGACCTTGGTGGTTTACATCTTAGTAAGGGGTTCGGCTTCCACCCATTTAGTAAAGTAGTCAATGTCCACTATAGCATACTTAGCTTCATCCCGCGTCATTGGAAGTTCTCCAATTAGGTCGATTCTCCAGACCGAGAAGGGCCAAGGGCTAACCATGTGAGTCAGCATGGTCAGGACAACCTAGGTATCTTAGCAAACCGCTGGCACTTATCACACCTCCTTGTGTACTCGATCGCATCATGGTTCAATGTTGGCCAGAAGTATCCATACCACAACACTTTCTTTGCCAAGGTTTGCCCCCCAGTGTGGTCACCGTGGCTCCCTTGATGTATGTATTCCAACACCTCCTCAGCTTCCCTTCAAGGGACACACCTCAATAATGGATTATATTTCCTCTTCGATATAGCACTCCATCCTGAATGACAAAGCAAGGCACTTTTCATAGGACCTTCCAAGCTTCATTCCTATTACCCGATAATTCTCCTTCACTCGAGTACTTTATTTATGATGTCATCCAGGTCTCATTGCTATTGATAGTTGCAACCACATTCACCTCCTCGAAGCTAGGATTATGCAGGGTCATAATGGGTACTGATCCCAACTGAGGCCCAACTCCTAAACTTAAGAACTTCGCCAACTCATTTGCATCTTGATTCTCCTCCCGGGGAATGCGCTTGATCACATAGTGTACCATCTCTTTATGCAGGATCTTCACCTTCTCCAAATAGGAATTCAAATGCTCTCCCTTAGCTTAGAATTCTCCGAGTACCTGGTTCACAATCAACTGTGAGTCACTGTGCAGGTACAATGACCTGATCTCCAGCTCCTTCGCTATCTCTAACCCTACCACCAAAGCCTCATATTCTGCTTCATTGTTTATTACCTTGAATCCAAGCAGTATTGCATAACTTAGCTTCTACCCATCGGGCGCCAACAATACCACTCCCGCACCAAAGTCATGATCATTCGATGCTCCGTATAAATCCATCATTTAAGAGTTTCTACCTTCTAGGATTTTACTTGATCGTCCCATATGGTAAACTTAACAATAAAGTCTGCCAGCTCTTGTCCTTTGATCGCAGTTTGTGGATGATAGGTTATCTCATACCGGCATAACTCGATACACCATTTGGTAAGGCTCCCCAAAGTATCAGGCATGTGCAGGGCTCGTCTCAGGGATTGATCTGTAAGCACACATATGGGGTGCATTTGGAAATAGTGCCTCAACTTCTGGGATGCTATTAACAGTCCGTATGCCAGTTTCTCCAGCTTAGGATACCTCGATTCCGGTCGAGTGAAACGTTTACTCATGTAGCATACTGTACATTGTACTCGATCTTCTTCTCTAACCAATGTGTCGCTCAGGGCATGGAATGATACTGCCAAGTATAGGTAAAGGTCTTCTCCCTTAACTGGTGTACAAAGAACTGGCAACTTCTACAAATGTTCCAACAAGTTTAAGAAAGCAACGAAGCACTCATCCATTCATGTGAACTTGCCTTTTTCCCTTCTTGAGTGCTTCAAATAATGAGACATGTTTATCTGTCGCCCTGGATTAAACCAGATTAATGCTACTACCTTCCCATTTAGCCTTTGCATCTCCTTTCAAGTTTCGGGAATTTTGATGTCCTTCAAAGCTTGGACCTGCTCTGGGTTAGCCGCAATTCCCTTAACATGCACAATAAATCCCAAGAACTTTCCATAGAATACCTCAAAGGAATATTTTAGCGAATTTAACTTCATCTCAACTTTTCATAAAATTTGAAACATCTCCTCCAAATGTAAGATGTCATCTTCAGCCTTCTTCGATTTTACGAGCATGTCGATCGATGAATGCTTTCGTAGTCTTTCCAATCTGGCCAGCGAACTTCTTATTAACAAGTACTGATATGTTGCTCTTGCATTCTTAGGCAAAAACGGCATGACCTTGTAGTAGTAAAGCCCTAAGTCGGTGACAAAGATAGTGTGTTCCTAATCGGGGACATGCATTGCAATTTGATTGTACCTGGGGTATGCATCCATAAAAGATAGAAGCTCTTGCCTGGCAGTTCCATCCACTAGTTGGTCAATCCTCGGGAGCGGGAAGCGGTCCTTAGGACAAGCGTCATTCGGGTTGGATAAGTCAATGCATGTTCGCCATTTTCCATTCGACTTCCTGACCAAAACCAGGTTTGCAATCCATTTTAGTTGTAGAGACTCTTTGATGAAGTCATTTGCTAACAGGGTTTTCACTTCTTCATTTAGAGCAATCGATCGCTCTGGACCTATATTTCTTTTATTTTGCTTCACTAGGGATTTCCTAGGGTTAATATTTAAAGCATGACATGCAATCGAGGGAGAGACTCTGCACATGTCTGCATGAGACTAGGCAAACACATCCTGGTTGTCCCGTAAGAATCCTATTCGTTGTATCTTAAGATTTTTTTCCAATCCGGATCCGATCTTCATGAGCCTCATCGGATCATTACTAGCTATCTCCATAAATTACATCGCCTCTCCAGGCTCAACTGTGGTTCCCTCTCCTTTGTCTCTTAACTCAAGTTCATTGTGAGGATCGCTTGTGAACCCAAGTGGGGGCCCTCCCTTAGTTGTTATTCGATAGAATTCTTGGTATAGAATACAACTTCTGCATCCTTTCCTTTTTCTCGTCTTTTGTTTTATCTGAGTTTCGCTACATAACACTCCCCAGGGACATCCTGATTTCCTCCACCACTCCTATTCCATTCATTATACGAAATTTAATTGTTAAGCACCACGGAGCCACCACTGCGTGGAAGTCAGATAAGGCCAAATGCCCTAGGAAGGCATTGTATGTTGAGAATCCATCCACCAAGATGAAATTCTGCTTTTGTATGGTTGATCAGGGATGGGTTCCTATCTCAACAAATAGATCTAGCCTTCCTAAGGGCATCGTGCCCTCTCTAGTGAAACCATGCAACTGCTGAATGCATGGTGTGCTATCCTCTATGGACAACCCTATCTTATCAAATGCATCTTTGAACATAATGTTTACCGAACTCCCATTGTCTATCAAGATCCGATGCACCTCTGCCAGACCAAGCATAGCTGAAATTACCAATGTGTTCACATATGGGTATTTCTTTCCTTGCAAGTCCTTATCATCAAAGGTTATCACCTCCTGCTCTCAACATGGGGCCTTGACTCTCTACTCCCCGCCAATGGCTCATACGTAAGCTTCTCCATTCTTTAAGGACTTTGCATATCTCTCTATCTCAGCCCAACTTTCCTCAGCTACATGCGGTACTCTTGTTATGGTATTAATCACCAACCTCCCATCCTTTCCAAGATTAGCGCTAGAACATTCACCCCCAATTTCTAGGTGGGAGCTTCTTTAGGGTCTGCTGTTCAGGAGCAGAAGGAGCATTTGGGTTCCTGATATAAAGCTTTAGCTTCCTTTTTCTGATGTGTTCTTCAATTATGACCCATAAATGATGACATTCATTAGTGTTATGCCCATGAGATTAGCGGAATTGACAATATTTCCCCGTGTTCATTTCTTCTTCTATTTCTTTCCTCGGAGTAGGCCTATTGTATTTGAGTTCCACTTGCATGGCTAAATAGATGTTCTCTGTAGTGTCATTTAATTCTGTATAAGTCTCAAACCTAGTGCCAGGCATGAACCTCATTCGCTCTGTATTTCTTCCTCCAGAGATGCTAGGGTTATTATTTTTCTTTTTCTCTACACCGCCACCTTCACCACTATTGACCATAGTGTTAACACTATTAGAAGCTTTTGATGTTTTGGTAGTCACTTCAGCCTGCCATACCGCTGCAGCTCCCACTAATTGCATATACTTTGCAGTTTCGTAGAAGAAATCCTAGAGAGTAGCTAGTTTCTCCTTAGTCAATCTCAAAGCCATCTTTGTGCCAGGATGAACACCGCTGCACAATGCTATAAGAGTTAATAGTTCATCCGCATTCTGAACGCTAGCTGCTGTAGCGTTGAGGTGAGTCAAGTAGTGCCATAGAGTCTTATCCTCTTGTTGTTTAACATTTGACAAAGAGTACGGGTCCTCGAGTTTCTCTATATGAACTCTTAATTGGATGATAAATTTCTCCTTTATCATTTCCCATGAGTGAGTTGAGCCAGGGGGAAGGGGACATAACCACATGGTCGTAATGTTCGATAGGAAGAGAGGAAAGCACTTACACAAAACTTCGTTCGTTGCTCCACTCGTTAGCATATGTTGTGTATATCATTGTAGATGCATTATAGGATCAATCAAGCCTTGGTAAGGATCCATAGTAGGTATCCGAAAGCTCCTTGGATTTCGAGCATTCTATATCTCCAGAGAAAATGAGCTACCAACTATGGCACATATTCCACATTCTATTTGTTTGTAAGGATACATTCCCCTATAAGTCGCGCCATGCGATCTTCTGGATCGAGGGATAAGTGGAGCTGGGTCCACCTCTCCCGTCGAGGCAAGAGGCTTCCTTCCTACCTTCTATGATGACTTAACCTGCGATCCTAGCTTCGTTCCTTGCTTCAGGATCATTTATCATGATTAGCTCTTCTTCCATCAGCATCTGCTTCTGCCATGACTAAAGAGCATTGCTTAGGTCGGGGAGGTTCAGCCATGGCCACCCCTGGTTCGTTACCTCCCCTGTTCGGTTCAGTGTTGAACCAGTCCTTGGGTGCGGCATGCGATTATGCCCTCGCTCGACCTGTTTCCTTGGTGCTTGCTTGTCTAACTCCTTGATTCTCTTGATCTGATTTGCTGCAAGAATATGACCCCTTTCGTCGGTTGGATCCTCGGGACAGAGTTCTCCCTCTAGTTTCAATATTGTGCACGGTTGGCGGCAACTACCCCAAGCGTGTCATGATTTGACCCATGATGACTTGCTGTTAGGCAGCGAAACGGGTATTGAGATCCACCACAACACTATCCAAATCACCTCTATGATAGTGTCTGGCCCCGGAGTACTAGGTTGTTGGTTGTCTTGATTAGTAACAACTGGATTGATGTTCCCGCTGGCACCGCTAGTCTTGCTCTTAGAATTAGGAGGCATGCTAAGAAACAATTCTCAGTGAAAGCGAAAAAATGTTTACATGAAAAATGGATAAACACCTCTAATTTAAATAATAATAGCAGATTCAATAGAAGTAAAATGCAAGAAAAATAAAGGACACGTGGATTTATAGTGATTTAGTCGTAACGAGCCTGCATCCACTGTTCATATTTATTCTTTTCCTTGTAATTCAGCTTTACAAGAGTTTTGAGATGAAATACAATGAATTATGACTAGAAACATAGATTTGAAGCTTGGTTCGGTTATTTCTGCAGCATGGAGTCTCCTAGCTTTAAAAAATTTCCTCATGAATGCAAAATGCTTGGATATTTACAAGAGTAAAGAGGTTGTGTGGTTAATCCAAAAAGGCAGGAAATTTCCATGTATAGCTCGCCTAAATCATATATTCTCATGTATAAAAGATATGATTGCAAATTTCCAAATATATGCATATTTTATTCCATATATGGCTCATTTGGTTTGGCAAGGAACTCGGTCCAGTGCTAGTTGGTTCGACGAAGTGCATGTGGTCATGTTGCTAGGAAGGTTCTTACTCTTGCCTTTATGGTTCGGTCTCCCTCGTTCCTCTAGTTCGGCTTTCGTGTCATGCATTGGTTTGGAATCTACACCATGTAGAACAGAAAATCATGTTTGGTACCTTAGGTACTGAACATGATCTTCTGCTTGGTGTGTAACCAACATTTTAGTCTTACTTGCGACCAAGCCCTACACACTAGAATTTTGGACTAAATTAGCTAGGGGCTAATATCAAATGAGCATAGGGCGCGACCCTACACAAGTCCTATTTGGTCTTCTAATCTGAGTCATTCTCATAGGGTTAACTACCCTTTAAATTTTCCTTGAAAAACCTTTTCAAAATGATTTAGTCCTTTAAATCATACATATTCAAGGAAAATATATCTTTAGTTTTACTCTAAGCTATTTTGCCATGTTATATATACTTTATTCAAAATAATGTTGATGAGATTTAATGAGGATTACCTACCCTCTAAAAATAAGTTAAAGTCCTTTTTAACTTGAAATCACTTAGGCTATTCTGCCTATTTAATATTCAAAACCTTTGTTTAAAACCTTTAAACAACCCTTTTGAAACCCTTGAAAGTAACCCTTTCGAAACCAAGTACAACCCTTTACTTATCTTAGGCCGAAAGGCCAAATCCTTCCTTTCGAAACCATTCAAATTCTTCCTTTCGAAAGCATAAAAAACATTCCCTTCGAAAGCTTTAAAATTCTAGACATCCTCCTTTTAAAAGATTTTAAAAACTGCCTTTCAAAAATATAGAAAAACCTTTCCTTTCAACCCTTTCGAAACCGTGGGGAACCACCCCTTTCGAAACCATTCATTAAAACATTTCGAAACAGTCAAAACTCAATTCTTTCGAAATCACTTTATGTTCAATTGAATACATGTGGAAACACCTTTCAAAACCATAAAACTTATCTCTTTCGAAACTATTTGGGTTATACTTCAATTCTGAGAAAAAGAGTCTTTAAATCAAGTCAAAAGCACATGTTTCAAAACCATTTCCTAAGTAAAGAAGTGATGGTGAAATCATCCCTTCGAAAGCATTGGAGAGGTGGCCATATTTTAGAAGAAAAAAAACAACCCCTTTGAAACCATCTGGATCTAAAGGAAGAAAGCGGCAGCTAAAGGCTTCGACTCAGTCGAAAACAGTAATTTAAAACAAAAGACGCAACCCAATCAAAACCATACCTTTAAAACCATTTGATCTAGTCGAAAGTTAACCAAATCGAAAGCATCTTAGTCGAAAGCAAGTAGGCGTATTTTCCTTTAAAATCAAAGTAATGCTTCAACCCCTTAGAAAACCCCTAGTATCGACCTATACCTTTCGTCTTCTTCCAATTCACTACGTAGTAGTTCCCTAATACCATGAGCATTGGTTTCGACTGTGTCGGAGGCAAAGGAATGGAGGCGGAACCTGGTGCCGAAAGCTTCAAAACAGTGAAAAACATGTTTATTTGTACTTTTAAACTATTCTTTTGTACCTAATCTGCCTTGTTTGTCTAAATTTGATTGGTTGCAAGTTTCTCTTTTCAAAAGTGCTGTCGAATTTCCAGATTTAACAATTTAAAATTATTTGCAAAAAGCCCCTTCTCCTTCCTTAATTATATAAAACATTTAAGTCTCATACCTTAAATAATTTTATATAACCATTAAAACACTTGGGAAAAATCTATAAAAATTTCAGAAAGTCGCCTTTTATATGTTTTCTAACATATATAAATTTCAGACCCAAACCATTAATTATTTAACCATAAATAATTTATAACCCAAAATAATGTTTTCTTCACTAGAATTCATATTAATTCCACAAAAACTCAGAAAATTCTAAAAATTGAAACCCATCTCTAAAATACCATTTCTGATCTTTATAATAATTCGCAAGGCATTTGGATGTAATTTGATAGGGTTTTCACCTTAAAACATATCATAAATTCAATATGAATAACCATAATTCATCAACAACTGTGTGTGTGTGTGTATTCATTTCATCATTCAAAAACATGACAAAGTAATGCAAAATTTTCGAAATTCATCTTAAAACCGAAACAATAAAAGATTTGAGATGTAAACATTATTCACCTTAGCTTTAGAGATTAAGGAGCTTGAGATTTGAATGGATTTGATTTGAATTATCTTCTCCTTTAGCTCTTCTTAATCTTCTTCTCCTTTTCCTTGTTAATGGTGGCCGGCCTTAAGGTTTTAAAATTTTGAAAGTGAAAACGTGTAGAGATACACGGCCTAAGGGAATAGATATAGGAATGACCTTTTTCCCATTTTACCACTACAACAAAAACACATTTTTACAACTGTCAAAAACAGTTGTAATAGGTCTATTACAACAGGCCGCCGCCAGTCGTGATATCCGGAGTTGTAATAGAGCCATATTTTTTTACAACGGTCTTCAACAGTTGCAAATTAATTTTTTTACAACTATTATTGGCAGTTGTAAAAGATTTTTGACAACTACTAGTAGCAGCTGTAAAATACTGTTTTACAACTGTGATTGGCAGTTATAGCAAAAAGAGTGCAAAATTAAAAAAAATCATTTTTTAAACACATTAGCAAGTGCAGCAAGACATGGATAAGCAATAGGAAAAATTGATATAAATTCAAAATATAAATTCAAAGACGTCATAATCCATTCATGGAGAAGACATTCACAACTTTATACTCAAAATACAAACTATAAATCACACACCACCATCCACATATACATGTTAGGTATCAGATATTATACAACTCACTGGCTTACGACAAGGAAATGCACGAGCATCATCTCTGGATAAAGCATAGAATTCATCACCTTCATCCAATTCGTCAACATCATAGAATCAACACATAACCATTCCTTCAAGTCACACATCCATGTATCAACATCACAACCATAGTCATCAACTGGCATGACAACCTAACATCCATAGATTCAGCATCACCGAGTATCATATCCAAGCATCTCCAACATTGGAATCTTGTAGATCTCCAAACTCTCACACAACATCATCAACTATGTGCTCACATCAATTCAGAGGTGTTCTCAGATCTAGGATAACGAGTAATGATTGCAGCACACGAGATCTCAGACAACTCAAGGTAATAGGAAAACTCGAGTTTCAGATCGTGATTTTTGGCGACAGCAGCAGAAATTTATCAACATCCAAACTCAACGATGTACCTCATATCTCATCGGGCAGTGGAAGCAGTATCTCCAATCAACAAAAGCAGAGGCTACATGATTTTCAAGCAGCTACATGACATTTGTGATGACAATAGATTGTTTGATGGCAGCGCTATTTAGTTCACCATCATCTAACATTGGTAAAATTAAATAAAGATTAGAGTAATAAACAAGATTCAAAAACAAATAAGAGCAAAAGAAACGGGTGGATCACTGATCACTAATAAATAAGGTCAGACCCATCCATATATACATGTTTATGCAAGTCAACATACTTCACAGGGAATTTAAGTAACTTAAAGAGTTATAAGTCACAGGACATCCTGATGAAAGTTAAATGTTTATCAAATGCTATGTATCACTCTAATATTACATTAATTGTTCACACTAGAAATCAATCAGAACTAGTTAGTTTGGCACTAGAAATCAATAAAACCTTGTTAGGTTAGAATAGTAACTAACTAATGAGATAAAAAAAATTAAAAAGAATCGGGATGGAAAAAGAAACATTTGGTGTGCTAATTGAGCCAACCTGTGAAGTATGGTAGGGTTTGCAGTCAGATAATGCTGGAGAATTCTAAAGTTTGGGCCAGGTGTTGAGTATGTATTGTATCTAAAGGGGTATTAGGCTGCGGGGGGAAATTAATTTGTGGTGGGTGTCTTTCTACTGTTTTTTAGACATGTATGTAAATATTTGTAAATACATAGATACCACTTTAATAAAAGACATATGAATCTCATTTAAAATAAATAAATAGATACATAATAAAAATAAAACAACGCAGTAGAGTAACATTTAGTGTTGGTAAGCACAAATCTAAAGACGAGTTAATCCCTTCAATCAATAAATATCTTCTAAATGACAAAGTAATAGGGATGTTCATACAGAAAGAACATTTGTATATCAATCTGATAAAACTGGTAAATAATAACTCTTATTTGATCCATTATTATTCAATAATTTTTGAATTAGATAAATTGGATCAAATATAGAAACTTTAAGACTCAAATATAGATTGGATCAAGTAGTCTGTGTCTGTCTAACAGCTCTTCCTTAAACAACCGAATGCTTATGAGTTATGACAAGTTACTCAATTTATTTATTAAGTAATTCAACTATTAATCTATTAAATAATTCAACTATTATCGCCATTAAATAATATACATGGATACATCATATTACTATATGTGCACTGTACCCTTTATTGCAGATGAATCTTTCAGATCATATTACCAAGTTTAAATAAAATATCAAAATCTGATTCATTATTATCCATAAATTCAGGATTTATATTCAAACATTTACTTATTTTCCATTCTTTTCCATTACACACCAACACCCTCATCTATAAATTACAAAAAATAACCCTTAAAACAAATCCAAAAACACAATACTATTCAGCAAAATAATACTGATGGCCTAAAGCTCAAAGACCAATTGTACAGACTACATACATATTAATTGTGTTATGTTAAACAAAACATGTATAAGGAAATACACATTAAACTGTGATACATCAAGTTATGACTTTCTATACTAATACAACCATTTTGAGGCATTACAGCGATCACTAACTAACATTAGCATTGACAGAACCCGTACTGCAGCAGTTACTATAATTTCCACCATATAATGGAAAAAAATTGAACCCATTAAATACAAAATCCAACTACAGCTCATTAATTAAGAAAATGCATAATGATCTAGCATATATATTGTAATGATCCACATTTATCAAAAATGACGTGAAGTTCTAATATTCCCAGTTTACAAAAAATCAATTAAAGCTTATTGTATGTTAAAGTGGTGATTATAGTTTTGGAAAATTAAGGCTACATCGTTTGCTATAGGAAAGGCACCATTACTCAACAGCTGCCATAAGAATCAGATCTAGATTACTCAGCCTTTTCAACCAAATTAACACACCCATATACAAACATCCTTGATCATCAATTTATAGATCAAATCGTAAATAGAAGCTTACCTTCGCAAGTATCACAAGTATGGACCTTCGGCACCCAAATATAAAAGCGAGCATATTGAGGCCTCTAATAGAGCAGATCTAGATTTGAAATCATGGATTTCAGATCTAGTGGCTTCATATATTTTTCAGGCTTCGCCATTAGATTCAGTTTCGACTTTTAGTGGATATCCAAGCACAAGCACCAGAGATGTATAGTGCAAAGCTCTTCGATAACGGCAACGGCAATTTAACTTGGTTATCTCGATTTCAAAACCCCAAACTGATAGCTTCGATATCGATTCAACCTTGAAGGAGATGTGGTTTAGGAATACGAAAGATTTTCTTTTTTTTTGGGAAGGAAACCAAGATAAAGAAAGTTAAGGATGAGGGGAGGGAAAACAAAAATTTAGGTTATCAGCAGGGGGAAAGAGAGGGAGCGCTGATTATAGATTAAAAAATTCGAGCCTAAAAATTTGGTTTTGGAGCCAAAAGGGAATTTGGTTTTGGAGCCAAATTTAACATCCACGTAAAGAAGGCAATCTTCACCCATAATCAATCCAAATACAACTGGCAAACGAAAAAAGTTGTAATAGACATCTATTACAACTGACAAAAATGAAAAGTTGTTAAAAATATGTATCTATTATCACCGGCAAAAAAGAAACGTTGTAATTGACATCTATTACAACTAGAAAAATAAAAGAGTTATTGAAAATAAGTTTATTACAACTTTCTGAAAAAAAGAGTTGTAAAAAACCTTTATTACAACTGCCATTTTTAGCAGTTGTAAAAATACAGTTGTAATATGGTCTTTTTGTTGTAGTGTACCCCTCCCCTATTTCATTTTAAACATTCTTTTAATTCATTGGTTATATGGCACGGCTACCGTTTAAATAAAATCAAATCTCAATCCCCTAATCAACACATTATTTTATTTAATTTGACTAATTAAATATCCTAAATAATGTTACCCAAAAATCTAAGGTGTTACACATCTTCAACCATATCTTCTATGAGAATCGTCGGAAAAATTTCATTATCTACCCCCTCCTCCTCCGAATGTATGGGATTAGGTGCTATAAGTTCTCCATGACGATCCCACACCAAATAATTCGGCACGAAACCATATTGGCACTGTGACGACCGCCCATGACCCCTGCACCGAATCTAGAGATAGTGCGCTGTAAAGTGTGCCAGGCGACCATGGACGATTGCCAGGGTAAATTAAAACAACAGAATCTATCGTATTACTCACAGCGCATGGACAAAATACAATAGAATATATATAGTGAAGCTTCACAGAATGGAATCTCATCAATAAAACTTCATAATAGTTGGATACAATCATCAGAATAGTCAATACATCAAGCCTCACTACATAACTCTTAGAGAATATACAAACAACGGAACATCTAGTACATATAAGAAGATAATATGCAACCCTCCAGCTCGTCTTCGATATCAACATCGTAAGAAGCAAGAACAGCACCTGTCACCTGCTACCTAGTCTGCCCGTCCCAAAATGGACGAACAGCCCAAGGAAATAAGAATTAAAACATAAAGCCTTGAGTCAGACAACAGTCTTAGTGAGCAGTAAATTAACTAACAACATACCAAAAGAGCATAAAGGAAAAGGAATAGGAATACAACCCTCCCACTCCACCTCTTTCTACAGTGATAGCCCCCAGACACACACTAAGTAGAAGCAAACATAGCAAAGCATACAATTCAAGGTAAAGCAATTATCACTCGAGTCAAGGGCGATGTTTTCCAAGTACAAACCCCCAAGGCCTAAACCAAGATCAGATAAGCACCCAGAAAACACTGCTCTTGAGACCGAATGACGATACAACCAAACATCCATGACTCTGGCTATCACTGTTATCATCGCCTCAATATCACCGTTAATTGAATGACCGGCACATTCTTTCAGCCGTCCTTCAAGGGCTAATGGAAACCCCGGTTCTAGGCATAACTCCGCACGTCATCGTGACCCGTGCCTAGGACTATCGAATCTGCCCAGAGTACTTGACTATCAATCATTAGCCTTCAGGGACTATCGAATCTGCCCAACGTACTCTTGCTTTGAGCATGCTAGAACCTTCAACAACGATGAGATCTCAGCCTCCTAGTCATCCTCCTCGACGACTATTTCCATACTACCTCAAGCGCCTCTCGAGCAAACCATTATCCTCAACTCGAACCATTTCACCGAGTTATCAACATGCTTGGAATGATCCCGTCTGGATTAGACCAAGACTATCTCATATCATACTTCGCCTCATCATCATCATAGCAAAGTCTCATCTCACATCATCATCAAATCTATCCATATGAGCTTCATCATCCGCTACATATGCCACGTGCAGCTTTTCCAATTCAAGAGCCTTTCCCTTAGCTTTTGAATCACCTTCGACCATCTTGTCTAAATCAAATCATCAATCATCTAATTCATAGTAATCAATCAAGTCAAACATTAATTCAAGTAAAAACAAGTATTCGAATATGATCTAATGAACAATATTAACAATAATGGCAATTTCATAATTAAAGAGTCAAAAGTCCAAAAAGCATGAAAACATGAGCAATGTCTCTACAATCTTGATGAATGAACTTGCATAGGTTAACATGTAGTAAAATGGATGACAAATCATCATGAACAACAAATCTACATGGATCTATACTTAGGATGAAGAGAATGCATGGAAATCACTATTTTAACACCAAATCAAGCCAACGATCCGACATACTCCTTTGGATCCGTGTGAGAGATAATCACCAAAACAACTCAAAAGCAACACACTTCAGATCTGGACAGCGAAGGATCAAACTTGATTTATCACCAATCCGCTTCAAACGATGAAATCTCTCTTCGAAGAATGTAGATCTTCAATCTAAGCTCTTCGATCTTCGATTTGATCTTCAATAAGGGTGGAAGGAATCACTAGATTAGAGTGGATAAAAGAAGTGAAGAAGTGTAGAAGTCGAGCTCTCAAAATGGCAGCACTTCGTCGCTTCGAAATCCGGATCCCAAAAAGTGAGAAATGGACGAGTATTTATAGCTGAAATCTCCTTAACTCGTCCGCTTTCTTAAGTCGTCACTCGGAATTAGGTCGTCCACGACCTATAGAGCCACAACCTACGACTTAGAAAAATACCACGACCTAACAGCTTTGCCGACCTATAAACCCACCTGTCTACGACTTACGACTTAGCAGCTAAATCCTAAGTCGCTCACGACTTAACACAGCATATGCGCGCCTTCTCACGACCTACGACTCAACGACCTACGACTTAAGAATGCGCGACTTAACTGGGTAACTGACCTACGACTTAACACTTAGCAGATCAGCACCTTCTACGACTTAACAGCTTTGGGGCCTAATAGGGAATACGACTTAACCCCTAACGACCTAACTCCTCAGTCTTCTACGACTTACGACCTAACACCTAAGTCGTCTACGACTTAGTACAAACGACCTAAACTTCAACGACTTATGCCATAACCCTTAAATCGTTAACTCTGCTAGGTTGGTAACTCTTAGGTCAGTCGATTCCTTAAGTCGTCTAACCGACCTAACTTCTATACAACCTAACTTCTATACGATCTAACTCCTAAGGTCGTCTATCCCTTAGGTCGTCTACTACCATAAGTTGCCAGACCCTATAGGTCGTCCCAAACTGTCATACGACCTAAACCACTACCCCTCTTCCTTAGGTCATCGCCGACCTACCCCTTAGGTTGTTAACTCGCCAAAACTCATAAGTCACCAACTTTTCCTTTAGTCGTCTATGTCTTAAGTCGGTCACTACCTTAAGTCGGTCACTCGACCTAAGCCACCCTATGACTTAACTTCTATAACTCGTATCTTCCTTAGGTCGCTCCAAAACTCCGATACGACCTAGGACTTAAACTCAGGACGACTTATCACAAATGCGACCAAATGTCAACTGTTTTACGATGTTTCGATCCGTGAAAAATACGGGTCGTTACATTCTCTCCCCCTTAGGAATTTCGCCCCCGAAATTCCAAACAAACAAAGCAATCAAAGACTATTCTGCACGCCTACCATCCATAGCAATCAACAAACCATGCATCCAATTCTAGCTTAGCATGCAAATTCCAAAACTAGAACAAGTTACAATATCGTGAGATGACACGACACCTTAGGGCCATACCTTGAAGAGTTCAGGATGAGCTGCTTTCATCCTCCCTTCCACCTCCCACGTATAGTCGTTATCATCATCACTCCATTGTATCTTGAGCAACTTAACTACCTTCCTCCTAAGCTGTTTCGTGTCAGTTTCCACAACACGAAGCGGCTTACGAGGTCTCTTATCGACTGGATCAACTTTGAAATCTTCACAGCTATCAGCAGAATCCACTGTATTCGAGTCGTGCACATACTTCCGTAGGTACGATACATGAAAAACATTGTGCACACTCGACATCTTTTCTGGTAACTCCAATCTGTAGGCGAGCTTTCCAATTCGCTCGATGATCGGGAATGGTCCAACAAATCTCGGAGTCAATTTTCCTTTCTTCCCAAATCTAATAACATTCTTCAGTGGAGAAATCTTCACAAAAACCATATCACCTACGTCGAATTCCAAATCCTTACGACGCTTATCGGCATAGCTTTTCTGACGGTCTTGAGCTGCCTTCATTCGTTGCCGAATGATCTCTATGCAATCCAAAGTCTGTCGAATCATCTCTGGCCCAAGTATCAACTTTTCTCCGGTCTCTAACCAACATGTCGGAGAGTTACACGGTCTTCCATATAATGCCTCATACGGTGCCATACCAATGCTTGACTGGTAACTGTTGTTATACGAAAATTCCACCAAATGAAGATAATCTTCCCATGATCCTCCGAAATCCAAAACACAAGCTCTAAGAAGATCTTCCAAAACTCGGTTGACTCTCTCGGTCTGACCATCTGTTTGAGGATGATAAGATGTACTCAAACACAACTCGGTTCCCAAAACTTCCTGAAAGCTCTTCCAAAATCCACTAGTGAACAATGCGTCTCGATCGCTCACTATACTCTTCGGAATACCATGGAATCGAACTATCCACTTAACATACAACTCAGCCAACTTTGATGCAGTCCTAGTCGATCGAACAGGAATGAATCTTGCACTCTTAGTCAGATGATCTACGATGACCCAAATCCCTTCATTTCCCATTCTGGTTCTAGGCAATCCATCAATAAAATCCATCGAAACTTGCTCCCACTTCCATGTAGGAACTTCTAATGGCTGAAGCAATCCACTTGGCTTCTTCTGTTCGGCTTTTACCAACTGGCAGTTCATGCACTTGGAAATAAAATTTCCAACATCCTTCTTCATACCTTCCCAGTAGTAGGTTCTCTTCATATCCCGATACATCTTATTTCCACCTGGATTAATTGTCAACTTCGAGTGATGACTTTCCCTCAGAACTTCACTCCTCAATTCATCTATATCGGGAACAACTAGTCGTTCTTGCTTCCGAAGCCAACCCTCTCGATCGACCTCGAATCCTTTATCCTTCTCTGGGTCCAATCCAGATTCCAAATCACGGATAATCTTGACAAACTTATCGTCTCGCTTTTGGCTCTTGCCAATCCTTTCCACAAGAGTCGGTCTTTTCGATAAGTTTGCCAACATCTCAGGTTCCAGTTCACATCTGGGCCTGAAGTCAAATCCAGCTAAATACTCGAGATTCTTTCATTCTGAAAACATGGCTCCCAATCCTGCATGTCTTCGACTTAACGCATCTGCCACTGCGTTACCTTTTCCCGGAGTATAAGCTATACCGAAATCATATGATGCCAAAAACTCTAGCCAACGTTGCTGCCGAAGATTCAAATCCTTTTGGGAGAAAAGATACTTCAACGACTTATGATTTGTAAACAGCTCGAATCGAACTCCCAATAGATAATGTCTCCACATCTTCAGAGCAAATACAATCGCCGCTAACTCCAAATCATGAGTCGGGTAATTCCTTTCATGTGGCTTCAGTTGACGACTTGCATACGCAACAACTTTATCCCTCTGCATCAGCACTGCTCCAAGTCCAGTACCACATGCGTCGGTGTAAACCACCATCTCATCATTCCCACTTGGAATAGTCAAAACAGGAGCACTTGTCAGTCGTTCTTTCAGGATTCCGAAAGCTTGCTCACACTTAGCATCCCATCTGAACACTTGGTTCTTTTTCGTCAATCCTGTCAACGGTGCAGCCACCTTGGAGAAGTCTTTGATAAACCGTCGATAATATCCTGCTAATCCAAGAAAACTTCTCACATCCGTTGCATTCTTAGGTCTAACCCAATCCAGGATTGCTGCCACCTTAGCGGGATCAACCGCTATTCCATTTCCAGAGATAACATGGCCTAAGAACCTCACTTCGCTCTTCCAGAAGTGGCACTTCGAAAACTTAGCCTTCAGCTGATGTTTCCGCAAGATTTCCAAAACAATACGCAAGTGCGTCTTGTGCTCTTCTTCAGTTCTGGAATAAATCAGAATATCATCCACGAACACAAGCACGAACTTGTTCAACTGATCTCTGAACACTCTATTCATAAGATCCACAAAATATGCTGGCGCGTTAGTCAATCCAAACGGCATTACCAGCCACTCAAAGAAACCAGATGGTGTCCTAAAAGCAGTCTTCGGCACACTATCCTTAGCCACTCTACACTGGTGAAATCCCGTTGCCAAATCCATCTGAGAAAACACCTTAGCTTCGTGAAGCTGATCAAACAGGTCATCTATTCTCGGCAATGGATACTTGTTCTTCTTAGTCACCTTATTCAGCTCACGATAATCTACACACAACCTCAGCGATCCATCCGCTTTGGTAACAAACACAACCGGTGCACCCCATTCGGACACACTACGCCGAATGAATCCTTTCTGTAAAAGATCATCAACTTGCACCCTCAACTCTTGCTGTTCCCTAGGCGTCATCCGCCTAAGAGGCATCACAACAGGTCTGGCTCTTTCAACTAGATCTATACGAAACTCGATCTCTCTATGCGGCGGTAACCCTTTGACCTCATCAAAGATATCCTCAAATCCATTAGCGATTGGCACAGATGACAGTCCATCCCGTGGAACAACCAGCGAATACATGAAGCTCATGAAGACGCCTTCTTCATGCTTACATCGTATCACAATCTTTCGCCCCTCCACATTCTCGACTGTCACCTCCAACCTCTCACAATCAACCTTTGCCGCATACTTCCTAAGCCAGTCCATACCCAAAATAATTCTGAACCCCACAAAGTTCAGAACAAAGCAATCACAAACAAAAGAGCAATCATGACTCGATACAATCAGACCACGGCATAACATACACAAACAAGACGAACCCCCAACTGGATTAGTCACAACCAATGGCCTATCAACAATATTCGGTTTTAAACCCAACCGGCCTACAAGTTCATTACAAACAAACGAATGCGATGCCCCAGTATCAAACAGAACTCTAACTAGAACACCACATAGGAAAAGAGTACCTTGAACCACCACACTCTTTCCTTTCTCTTCAGCAGTAGGAGCTTTCGAAGACGATGGAACAACTCCCAAAGCATAAGCTTGCACAATCTGCTTGTCCTTTCGTGGTTCTGGACAATCCTTCCTGATATGCCCTGGCTTGTCACAGTTGTGACACTTCATCGGTACCTTCGGATTCTTACAATCCCTAGAGAAATGGCCCTTCTGCTGACAATTGTAGCAAGTCACTTCGCCCTTCGGCTTCTTCTAGCCATCCTTACCCTTCTGCTGCTGCTTCTTCCTCTTCTTGTTTCTACCCTGCTGCGGTTTAGACTCTCCCCTGGTCACAGCAACAACAGACCCTTCCTTAGGAAACAGACTCTCATGCCTGAGAGCTTTCTCCACAAGCTTCTCAAATGAATCGTCCAAATGATCCACCAACTGCCTCCCAAGATAACTGTCCAAGCCTGTCACAAACTTCTCATTCTTCTGATAAGCAGATTCAATATACGACCGGGCATACTTGGACAAAGCTTCAAACTCAGAAACATACTCAAGAACTGGTCTTCCACCTTGCTTGAGCTCCACAAACTTCTTGAACAGAATAGACTTCTGAGCTGTAGAAATGAACTTAGCTTCAAATCTGACTTGGAATTGCTCCCAAGTAATCTCTTCCTCCGGAGTGTCAATGGTGATAGAGTTCCACCAATCAGAAGCTCTTCCTTGAAGCTGTCTTGATACTAACTTCCTCTTAGTTGCATCCTCAATTCCCAAGTCACAAAAGATCCTTCTACAAGCATCTATCCACCTCTGGACTTCAATAGTCGACTCTGTTCTCAAGAAAACCTTTCCTCCAAGAGCAGTGTAATCCTTACACAACTTAGCAAAATCCACCGGTTTTGGAGTTTGAACTTGAACTCCAACATCCACCGATGGCCCCGGATCTGGCATCCTTCTCATGATCGAAGTCATCATAGCTTCGAACATAGCAGTATAATCAGCATCCCCTTCAGTAGCACGACCTTCCCTAGCAGTTGGTCTCCCTCTTCGACTCATTCTCAATATCTATAAAAAGGAATGATTAGCACACCTTGAGAAACAACTGCATAAAGGACTCAAACTCTACTAAGCTACTATATTATATATAGTAATCATCCATCAAAATACAATTACGTCTCTCATACGTAGTTACGTCAGCGAGCATTGGGTAAAATCGATTAACCAAAGCTCTGATACCAAATGTGACGACCGCTCATGACCCCTGCACCGAATCTAGAGATAGTGCGTTGTAAAGTGTGCCAGGCGACCATGGACGATTGCCAGGGTAAATTAAAACAACAGAATCTATCATATTACTCACAGCGCATGGACAAAATACAATAGAATATATATATAGTGAAGCTTCACAGAATGGAATCTCATCAATAAAACTTCATAATAGTTGGATATAATCATCAGAATAGTCAATACATCAAGCCTCACTACATAACTCTCAGAGAATATACAAACAGCGGAACATCCAGTACATATAAGAAGATAATATGCAACCCTCCAGCTCGTCTTCGATATCAACATCGTAAGAAGCAAGAACAGCACCTGTCACCTACTACCTAGTCTGCCCGTCCCAAAATGGACGAACAGCCCAAGGCAATAAGAATTAAAACATAAAGCCTTGAGTCAGACAACAGTCTTAGTGAGCAGTAAATTAACTAACAACATACCAAAAGAGCATAAAGGAAAAGGAATAGGAATACAACCCTCCCACTCCACCTCTTTCTACAGTGATAGCCCCCAGACACACACTAAGTAGAAGCAAACATAGCAAAGCATACAATTTAAGGTAAAGCAATTATCACTCGAGTCAAGGGCGATGTTTTCCAAGTACAAACCCCCAAGGCCTAAACCAAGATCAGATAAGCACCCAGAAAACACTGCTCTTGAGACCGAATGACGATACAACCAAACATCCATGACTCTGGCTATCACTGTTATCATCGCCTCAATATCACCGTTAATTGAATGACCGGCACATTCTTTCAGCCGTCCGTTAAGGGCTAATGGAAACCCCGGTTCTAGACATAACTCCGCACGTCATCGTGACCCGTGCCTAGGACTATCGAATCTGCCCAGAGTACTTGACTATCAATCATTAGCCTTCAAGGACTATCGAATCTGCCCAACGTACTCTTGCTTTGAGCATGCTAGAACCTTCAACAACGATGAGATCTCAGCCTCCTAGTCATCCTCCTCGACGACTATTTCCATACTAGCTCAAGCGCCTCTCGAGCAAACCATTATCCTCAACTCGAACCATTTCACCGAGTTATCAACATGCTTGGAATGATCCCGTCTGGATTAGACCACATCATCATCTAATCTATCCATATGAGCTTCATCATCCGCTACATATGCCACGTGCAGCTTTTCCAATTCAAGAGCCTTTCCCTTAGCTTTTGAATCATCTTCGACCATCTTGTCTAAATCAAATCATCAATCATCTAATTCATAGTAATCAATCAAGTCAAACATTAATCCAAGTAAAACAAGTATTCGAATATGATCTAATGAACAATATTAACAATATGGCAATTTCGTAATTAAAGAGTCAAAAGTCCAAAAAGCATGAAAACATGAGCAATGTCTCTACAATCTTGATGAATGAACTTGCATAGGTTAACATGTAGTAAAATGGATGTCAAATCATCATGAACAACAAATCTACATAGATCTATACTTAGGATGAAGAGAATGCATGGAAATCACTATTTTAACACCAAATCAAGCCAACGATCTGACATACTCCTTTGGATCCGTGTGAGAGATAATCACCACTCACCAAATCACCAAAACAACTCAAAAGCAACACACTTCAGATCTGGACAACGAAGGATCAAACTTGATCTATCACCAATCCGCTTCAAACGATGAAGTCTCTCTTCGAAGAATGTAGATCTTCAATCTAAGCTCTTCGATCTTCAATTTGATCTTCAATAAGGGTGGAAGGAATCACTAGATTAGAGTGAAGAAAAGAAGTGAAGAAGTGTAGAAGTCGAGCTCTCAAAATGGCAGCACTTCGTCGCTTCGAAATCCGGATCCCAAAAAGTGAGAAATGGACGAGTATTTATAGCTGAAATTTCCTTAACTCGTCCGCTTTCTTAAGTCGTCACTCGGAATTAGGTCGTCCACGACCTATAGAGCCACGACCTACGACTTAGAAAAATACCACGACCTAACAGCTTTGCCGACCTATAAACCCACATGTTTACGACTTACGACTTAGCAGCTAACTCCTAAGTCGCTCATGACTTAACACAGCATATGCGCGCCTTCTCACGACCTACGACTCAACGACCTACGACTTAAGAATGCGCGACTTAACTGGGTAACTGACCTACGAATTAACATTTAGCAGATCAGCGCCTTCTACGACTTAACAGCTTTGGGGCCTAATAGGGAATACGACTTAACCCCTAACGACCTAACTCCTCAGTCTTCTACGACTTACGACCTAACACCTAAGTCGTCTATGACTTAGTACAGACGACCTAAACTTCAACGACTTATGCCATAACCCTTAAATCGTTAACTCTGCTAGGTTGGTAACTCTTAGGTCGGTCAATTCCTTAAGTCGTCTAACCAACCTAACTTCTATACAACCTAACTTCTATACGATCTAACTCCAAAGGTCGTCTATCCCTTAGGTCGTCTACTACCATAAGTTGCCAGACCCTATAGGTCGTCCCAAACTGTCATACGACCTAAACCACTACCCCTCTTCCTTAGGTCGTCGCCGACCTACCCCTTAGGTTGTTAACTCGCCAAAACTCATAAGTCACCAACTTTTCCTTAAGTCGTCTATGTCTTAAGTCGGTCACTACCTTAAGTCGGTCACTCGACCTAAGCCACCCTATGACTTAACTTCTATAACTCGTATCTTCCTTAGGTCGCTCCAAAACTCCGATACGACCTAGGACTTAAACTCAGGACGACTTATCACAAATGCGACCAAATGTCAACTGTTTTACGATGTTTCGATCCGTGAAAAATACGGGTCGTTACAGGCGCAAATGAACTATTACCATATCCGGTATCAAATGCTTCAATAATTTACACCTACTACATGGACAACGAATTTCTTCATCGTTTTCATTATTACTTAAAGCGATAAAGACGTGTACACCATTTTAAAAATGTTCACTTATTGAGCCTCCAATTTCTCTTCTTTGTTTGTACATCCAGCTCCAATCGATAAAATAATTGACCATTTTTCCTACTTTAAAACATAAAAACGTATTAATCATTTACGTATTGACATTTTATTTTTCAGTTAAATCATACATTTAAATTTTCACAAATATATAATATTATTTTATTTAATTTTTTTTTTCAAACGGATTTACACAAGGGGCATTTCACCAGAAGGACAAACTTTGCAGTCCAATTAGTTTCTAGGACATACATTCAAAGAAATTACTTTCAAGGCCAAAGTCGGCAGAATAATTACTTTTAAGGACAAAGTCAACAGTCCAATTACTTTCAAAGACATAATTTCATAGGTTTTTAGGCCCTAGAAACTAATTATTTTATGTTTTGTCCTTGAAAGTAATTATTTAGTTGTGTGTCCTAAAAACTAATTCCACTTGCTAAAGAGGCCCTTGTGGCTAATTTCCCCTTTACACAATTTATATGAATATAATCTACAATTTTTAGGTTATTGTTTTACACTTTGATGATTGGTCATCCTACTTCCCATTACAAACACAGTAGTAATTATATTTTGTAAATCATTTTATTTTAAACAATTCAACAAAATTTCGGCAACACTTCCCCTTTGCTCCATGTACCATACACATATGTGTGTACGTATGGAACAAAAAGAAAGTGTTGTCGTTTTATGAACCGATTCAAATGAAATGATTTTCAAAATATAATTACTTTATTGTGTTTGTAACTTGTCCAATACAGGGACAAATTCGACAAATATTGTATCAGATGATTATAAATGTCCATTCTGTGATAAAAACGAATATCCATATAACGATCATATATAATACTTGTCAGACGGGGCTAAAAACTATCTAAGAGATTTATAAAAAGTAAAGCGTGTTATACAATAATTTTTACAATAACTTATTTACAGTCTAAGAAACGCATACAATAAATCGTCGTTTTCGTCATCTTAAAAACGCATACACTAAATCCTGAGCATCGATTCTAATTAATCCAAACTAGCCTTAATGCGTGTATGCATTAATTAATCAACACATATACACTAATTAACGCACATATATACTAAACAAATTATTTTTCACAACATTTAAATGATAAACAATTATAATAACAACCTAATTAGCATTCAATATGGTATAACAAACAACCAATTCGGTATTATAAACAACTATAACAACAAATTAACTCTAATTTACCAAACCAAAATTAAATAGGGTTTAAAAATTAAACCTTCTTGAAGAGAAATAGCTAATGGAGAGACTTGAAAATTGAAGATGGAGAGGGTCTTGGAGGCATGGAGGCTTGCTAACGGCGTGGAGGAGGTGAAGGATGAGCTGAAGGAGGAGATTTGGGGAGGAAGGTAACGAAGAAAACTGTCAGCCTGGGGCTTTGTTATTCGCGACTTTTCGACGGCTTTCGATGGCCACCGACGGCTTTATTTACGGCGGCTTCCGATGGCTGCCGTCGGTAAGTTTATTTTATTTTCAGTGATGCTACGACGATTGCATACCGTCGGCAGCCGTCGCAAAAAAAACGATGAGCCGTCAGCGACCGTCGGAAATTGGCGACGTAATAAACAGTGTTTAGTAGTGTATGCATCGACCGCACAACACATACTTTTGGTAATTCAAAGGGAATTACGTCGTCATGACTTGAACTCGTGTCAAACGATTTTCTCATAGATGCCTTACCCATTGAGCTAACATTTAGGGTATTCTTATCGATAGTTGCATGTGCTTTAATTTTTAAATGAGATTTTTAGCTTCACCCATCTATAGTACTTTAATTTTCTCGCGTATGCCTTTATATCCTTCCGATACAGTCTTCACCAATCCACAAAAATTCAAGAACCGTATGAAAATGGTAGAAGAAAAGAAATTAAACGTACTACTGATGCAGTATGTGTGAAAAGTATACGCAAATAGGCATAGTTTTCATGATTGGAATGCGCGTCGAACCGTAGTGACTCTAGTTTTAAGGTTTTAGTGGTTCAATCGGTCAAACCATTGGAACGGTAAAAAAAATTCATAGAAAATTTTCACATTTAAATACAAGCTATATCCAAAACTATTGAAATAAAAATGATATGTAGACGAGCTACATATGGTCTTCAAGATTTGCAACTGAAGTTGTATGCTATTGCAGGGCACAACTACACCATAACTGCAGTTGTGTATATAGTAGTAGGGTACAACGGCGGAAGTTTAATGACAACGAATTTGACGAAGCTTCCAGTGGTTTGAAGGAGTTTATAACAGCGAAGAATGCTGTGGTGGAGCTTGCACTGTTTCGAGACGATGAGTGATTTTTGCAATGTATACTTGCTTATTTTTTTTAGAACAATAAAAGGAGAATTAGAGAAAATGACACGGTGAGAAAGTATGAGTAAAATAAAAGAATCGTGGTTCAACCAGGTAAAATAAACAGCTGGACCACTGGTTTTTGAAGGTTCAATCTGTATTCATGAACGACTGATGCATGATTGAATCCTTTGATCGATGTAGTCCACGGTTCAGGGTTATTTGAGGTTAAACCATGGTTAGGTGAAAACATTGCAAATAGGTGTTATGCACCATATTTATAATGGCAAAGCAATGCAATATAGGTGAAATGTATATGTTATTCTGCACCAAATTTATAAAGGCAAAGCAGCCTTTTCTCTGTATATATAATTAATATAATTAGCCATCCATTTTGCAAACATCAACTATTAGTCAAACGAGTCTATTGCAGTCTTTGACCGTCCAGTATCTTTCATTTTTCGAGGACCTGCCTAAAAATAGTAAACAGTTACTTAAAAGGAATTTCTCAGGCTCTAACAACCCTAGTTTCACCAAATCTTGTAAGCAGGCCCGCGTATCCAACCATTATTATTCCGTTTCCACTCTTATATCTTTTCAGCAACTGCCCCCGTTAATGTACACTCATCCACCTAGATTCAGGAAGGAAAAGAAAAGATCAAAAATGGCGGAAGAAAAGAAACTAAACGTATTCTTCATCCCATTCTTCGCATCAGGGCACATGATCCCAATGGCGGACCTCGCAGCCCTATTCTCCAAACGTCCCAACGTGGTACCTACAATGTGCCTCACCCCAGCCAACGCGGCCTTCCTCAAACCCACCCTCGACCCAAACGTCAAAGTACAAACCTACCCCTTCCCTTCCGAATCCGTAGGGCTGCCCCCCGGCATAGAGAACCTGTCCTCCGTCTTCACCCCTGAGCAAGAGCACAAGATATACGCCGCTGTTGACCTCTGCGAACCCATCCACCGTCAACTCCTCCTCGAGCACCAGCCTGATGCCATCGTGGCCGATATCCCCTTTTATTGGACCACGGCCATAGGCCAAGAACTCAACGTGCCTCGACTCACCTGGCACGGCGCTGGCGTCTTCCCTCAGCTTGTCATGAACTCCCTCCATTCCTATGCACGTGAAATCCCATGCAACGGTACTGTAACGGTGAAAGACCTACCAGGTAAAGAGATCTCAATGCCTGTAACGGAACTGCCGGAGTTCGTTCGTAAATCGAACTTCATGACCAAGCTTTGGGAAAAGATGAAGACTGCACAGCTGGAGTGCTACGGCACGGTAGTCAACACGTTCCATGGGCTCGAGCCTGAGTACTGCGACTGGTACAGGAAGACGGACTGCAAGCAGGCCTGGTTTGTAGGGCCCGTGTCCTCAGCCCGAGGGTATAGAAAGAATGAGGAGCACGAGTGCATGAAGTGGCTGGACGGTAAAGAGGAGGGGTCGGTGGTGTTTGTATGTTTCGGGAGCTGGTGCCAGTTCACGGAGGAGCAGCTGAAGGAGATCGGAAAGGGACTGGAAGGTTCCGGAAGGCCGTTTTTGTGGGTGGTGAGGGATGGAAAGGTTCCGGAGGTGGGTGGTGGAGGGATGGTGGTGAGAGGGTGGGTGCCCCAGGTGGCGGTTTTGGAGCATAGGGCCGTGGGGGCGTTTCTGACGCACTGCGGGTGGAGCTCGGTGCTGGAGGCCATGGCCGCTGGGAAGCCGGTGCTGACATGGCCATTGGTGTTCGAGCAGTTTATCAACGAGAGGTTGATGGTGGAGATGTTGGAGACGGGGAGGAGGGTTTTTGATGGGAGTAGGAGCACGAGGGATGAAGAGAAGGTGATCGTTCCTGCATCTGCCATTGCAAAGGCGGTTTCGGAGTTCATGGAGGAAGTTTTATAGCTACAGTAAGTGTAACCCTTGGCGAAAGTTTTATAGCTACAGTAAGTGTACGCAGGTTGAAGTTGATTCAAATTCAAGACAGGTCCCTCCTCAATGATGTAAATGTATGTAACTATGTACTATTCACAGTTATGTCGAGTGCTACATTTATTTCAATGTCTAAATACAGATGTACTAGCTAGAATGAATGGAGGAGATTTAATCTTGAAAAATGAAGAATATTTTTAATTAAAAACCGAGTAACTATGTCCCCACTAAAGGATATTGAATCATTAAACAGTGGTAGATAATGCAACGAGAGTTGTCGACTACTAAAGTTCGACAAATTTAACACATACTTAGCTAGCGGTAAGTTAACTCTGAGGAAAAAAAAAAGGCATGGCCTTCGTATGATTCCACCGCACATAACCTGTGAAAAATATTACATCTTCACAACTAACGAATAGAATGAATATATTCTGATATAAGTGAATAATGCTAATCCTTGACAAAGTTACCAGCTACAATAATATAAGCTGATCATGAACTGTAATCCTAAGGTTGATGCTTATAATACTTTGACAGTTGAAGTTTGCATGTATTCCGTTTCTCAAGCCTTGGCTTACACGTCTTTAACAACCTCTTCAAAGTACATAAAGTAACACACTTGACAAATTACAACTTACAATCTGACAAATATCGTCATCAGATTTATTTTCCACAACTTGCACACTACAAACATCAGAATCTACTTTCACTTCGCATGGTCACATGCACATGCATCCATCTCCTTCTTCAGCCCATCAATCAGAGAATTCAGATCACGACCTGTCTAACTGTCTAAGTCGGTGTAATACTAGGGGGAATTACACCTAAAATATGTATTACACCGACTTAGACAGTTAGACAGGTCGTGATATCTGGGGACGCGAATTACAGAAGAAAACATATTTTATATAACAATGTGATAATTATTTATGAAAAAGAATCGTACCTATTTTCTTGCTACCATTAATTGAGATATGCGTAAGCTGTATGAATGTAGAATATGTTTCATATACCCAAACTTGTGTAAACCAAATATGTTTAATTCTTATTATACCGATAAAACGAAATGTTTTTCATAGGCAATGCGCGCTGGAATCATCTTTTTCTCCTAAAAGTTAACTTATCACTGGTTAAGTATGTGTTAACTATGTTGACTTTATTGAGTTCGACAACTCTCATTCCATTATTTTACCACTATTTAATGATTCGGTATAACTTGGGTTTTAGACTCAAGGAAAAAGTTGGAGAAAAATTTAGTTTTAGAGACAAATATTTTGCCTTTTAGGTTGAAAGACCATTTTTAGTGTAAATCGCAAAATGATAGTTGCAACTATAATTCTATGATTTACACTAAAAAGTGTCATTCAGTCTAAAAAATTTTTGTTGTTCCTAATACTAAATTTTTTTGCAACTTCTTCTCTCTCTATTTTCTTGCACTGGGAATATAGTTTTTTTTTAAATAAGGTAAATGGGCCAAGCCCAGTACAAAAGCGGGTTAAAACATTACAACCCGAGTCAATATCTCAAAATACAAAGCAACCCTAGCGGACACTCATTCGAAACTAAATATCAAAACCCTAAAAATGGCGGAGAGGGTGAGTCGGCGATTCTCCATCTATGTCTCTATGCCACCATACTTTGTACCGCTCGATTCTCCTCTCTCCCAATATGATAAGCTATTGTTAAAACCACCTCTCGCATCCTATCAATACTCGCTTTAAAGTGGTTGCTTCTTTGATGAAGTGAAAACTAGGGGGAATTAGCAGATATGAGGTCATTGCGACTAAGATATGTTAATTCCTCCCCATATTTACGCCTTCGCCTAAACATGAGCTGATCTGATTCGACCTGGTAACCCCGTTTGTTCGCTGATTAGCAAGGAAGTCTTTGTCACCAGCAACTAAGCTCTGGCGAAGGCCGTTAACTTCAAATGGTTGTTGATTGTCTTGAGATTCTTTTGCACGAGCAAGAAATAGCTCTAGATGTTTGCTGTCAGCTTCATGGCTCCATTCATCAGCTAAAAAATAAATTTTGGTTTGATCCCTGACTTTTTTCTTTGATTTATGAAGAATAATCCTTCTGTCTATCTCGATAAGTATCCACTTCCGTTCTCTATTCACACTGCTTTTATTATGTGTTCGAAAGTTCCTTTCTTTCCAAATATGGAACACGGCAGTAGTTATTAATATGTGAGCATAGTCTCTTTCGTAGTTTTTAGCTTTAAAATTGTTGTTGATATGTTGAATAGCTTGTACTAGACCCATCTGACCATTATTGGCAATATGCAGTGTGGTTTGAATACGGTTCCAGATGTAGTAAGAATAACTGCATTCAAAAAACAGATGATTAGCACTTTCATTTACTAAATTGCATAAGGAACAAAGTGAATTATTTGAATTTCCCCATTTATTTATTTTATCCCAAGTTGGCAATCTGTTGTTAACTGCAAAATATGTACAAAAAGCCATCTTGGGACAATTCACTTTGTTCCATACACAGTTATGCCATTCAACAGTGAGTACTTTATTTCTAATATTTTCCCAAGTAAATTTAAAAGAAAACTTCCCTCTGATGCTTGCTTTCCAGTCCCAATAATCACTATCTGCATGAATATCAATAGGAATTTGACATATACTATTCTTATGTGGGTATGTGATAGGGTGCAACTGTGGCTGCCATTGATTTTCCTTTAATGTCATAAACACTATCATTAACCCCACCACAAATGACCAAACTGTCCCAACCCACTTTATTAACAAAAGACTCATTATTAAACCAGGGGTCAAACCATAAACTGGTTTGTTCTCCTAGTTTAAATTTTCTCTCCAAAAAGACTTACCAATATTCCTGCATTTTAAGATTTGTTTCCATGCATAAGACTAATAATTTTTTGGTAAAGCAGTCCAAAAGTTATCATTTTTTAGGTATTTGGACCTCGTCCATCTAGCCCAAAGAGAGTCTGCATTCACAAATCTCCAAAATAATTTTGAATGGCATGTTAGAATGAGATCATTCATATTCCTAATACCAAATCCTCCCTCTTTTTTAGGTCTGCACACTTTTTCCCAGTTGATTTTATGATATTTACCCCTCCATAAAAAATCAGCACATCTACTTTCAATTTTTTTAATTGAGACAACTGGGATATGATATGTTTGTATCCAATATAAAATAATGGCATAAATCACAATTTTTATAAGCTCCAATCTGCCAGTAATAGAAAGAAGTTTACAAGACAAAGTTTCCATTTTTTCTTGAATTTTTTCTATAAGAATAGAGCAGTCAAAATCTCAAATCTGATTAATAGACAAAGGTAGACCCAAATATTTAATAGGAAGTTTACCTTCTGCTATATTTAGAGATTCTAAAATCTCATTTTTGTATCTATTGTTTTTACTGAAATAAGCTTTACTTTTGCATTCATTAAGTTGAAGGCCATCATATTTTTAAAGTTTGCTAAAAATATTTTTGATAGCATCTGCATTAGTCTTATTAGCCTTAATAAAGACCATAAGGTCATCTACATATATAAGGTGATTAATACAAGGCTGGATTTTATTCATAGGAGTAATATTACCTTTAATAGCTTCTTTTTCCATTAAAATAGAAAAGTACTCCATGACCATAGTAAAAAAGGTAAGGTGGTAATGGATCACCGTGCCTAATACCCCTATTACTTTTTATAAAACCCTCTGACTTACCCTGAATGAGAATAGAAAAGGTAGGAGAATTTATACATTCAAAGACCAAATTACAAAACTTACTAGGGAAGCCCATACATTTCATTATATGATATATAAAGTGTCTGTTTACTTTGTCATAGGCCTTTTGCAAATCCACCTTAATACAAACATTATCAACATTTTTAGAATTAAAGTTTCTGACTAGTTCATGGGCTAAAAGAGAGTTTTCATAAATGAGTCTACCAGGAACAAATGCACTCTGATTTTCAGAAACAATAAATGGCAGAATTTTTTTAATCCTATTATTCAATATAGTAGCAATGATTTTATAAATGAAATTGCAGCAAGATATGGGTCTATAGTCACCAATACAAGTGGGATTTTTATTTTTAGGGATTAAAGTAATAAAGGTATGATTAATGCTTTTAAGAATTTTGCCTTTGTCAAAAAATTCATTTACTACATCCAGAACCTGACCTTTAATGCTACCCAGTGATTTTTATAGAATTTTGCATTAAAGCCATCAGGGCCAGGACTCTTGTTGTCACCAGCATTGAACACTACATATTTAATTTCTTCAATAGAAACTGGAGAAAGTAATATATCAGAAGCATTGGCATTTAAAACATTTTTACAAATAATATGTGGAAAGTTATTAATAATAGATTCAGAAAAAAATAGTTTTTCATAATAGTCAACTGCATCTTTAACCACTTTATCATACGCATTAGATAGATTACCAGTTTTATCAATAACATTACCTATGTTATTTATATGCCTCCTACTACTCATTTTTGCATGAAAAAATTTAGTACAATCATCACCCATTGTTAGTCAATCAACCTTGTCTTTTTGTTTAGTATTCATAGTATTAGTATAAAGCTCTATTGATAAATTTTGTTGATTGGAAAAGAATTTTTTAACAGCAGTAATGTCCCCAGGATTTTTATCAACTATTTCTTGTAACAGTTTCCCTTCCTGTCTTAACAGTTTCAGCTTATTATTCTTCATAAAGTTATTTTTATTCCAAACTTTAAGTTTACTTTTGTCATTCTTTAGAAACATATTAAATTGGAACTATTTAGTACCATTACAAGAAATATTCATACATTCTTCCATTAAGACTTTATAATTATCATCTAAAACCCACCCATTCTTAAATCTAAATGGAGGTATTTTTTTATCAGAGGTTAAATCCTTAAAAAGAGTGATCAGTATTGGAGTATGATCACTAGTATTTTGCTTAAGAGTAGAACAGATAAATTTGGGGAAAACATTGGAAAATTCTTTATTGATCAAAGCTCTATCTAATTTACAATGAATATTCCTTTCTATACTAGATTTCCAAGTAAATTTATTACCACTAATATTTAGTTCTATTAACCCAGTCTCAATCAAAAATTTATTAAGTCTGTCTAATTTGCTTTGAGGTATTTTATTACCCCCAAAATTTTCAGATGCATGTAAAACAGTATTAAAATCCCCTAAAATAATCCAAGGGAAATTATAGTTTAAATTTAAAGCTTTTACCTACTCCACATGCCATTTCTTTCATTTTCCAAATTGCTACCATAAATACTAGTAATTTGTAGAGAAAAACCACCAATATTTTCAAATTGACAATCTATAAACTGTTTATCTTTATTACTACTTAACATATTCCAAATATTGGAGTCCCATATAACAATAATTCTGCCTTTACAACCACAATCATTATTGTTTATAGCTTTCCAATTTCTGGGTAATTTAAAACAGAATTTTTCAAAACTGTCTTCATTCGATTTATTCTCAATCAATGCTATAACAGAGGGTTTGTATACACTAAACATATGTAAGATATCAGATTGTTTAGAAGAGGAATTCATACCTCTTACATTCCATGCCAGTATAGACATAATTAGGAAATAAAAGTAAGGGTTTAAATAGTACCTGATACCGAAGTACTCTTATCTCTTCTTTTATTCTCAACACTTTTTGCTTTTAACCTGGTTGACATTTCATCCCAGTCTGGATTTATAGAAATGTATTTTTGTTTAAAAGCTTTCTTCTCTTTGTTACCCTTGTTCTTACCAGTAGCCTTTGTTTTTGGTATATGTAGTTCAGAAATATCAAACAGATCAACAGCATCCACCATTTCCATTTCTGCTCCAGTATTATTAACACCTTCTGGAATTTTAATAAGAGAGATATCAAATGGGTCGGCAGCTCGAGGCATGGCTGAGTCAGACTCCTCAACCAGTGCAGCCTGCTCAGGTGGTGGGGCTATTTCAGTAGGCTTTTCCAAATCTAGAGTTGCAGATTGTAGATGATCTTCATTATCATTATTGTTGTTTGTACCATAATTATCTGTAATTAAACAAGGGTCTGTAACTGGTGGGGTTACAGATTCTAAGACCATTATATTCTTTTCACCCACCACTTTATTGCTCTGTGATTTTCCCTTTGAGATGATTTCCATATCGGTATGATGAACTTCCTTAGCTATGACCTGATCATCTTGATCAGAGAGCACACTATCATTCTTTCTTTGATCGGAACTGATACCTATTTGGTTGATTCGATCATTATCCTCAGACGATGTAGTCTATTTTGTGATATTGAATAGTTTCTTGGATCAGAATTTGAAGTTTCTTTATCTTGAATTTCTTGATTATTGCTCTTGGGTACCCATGCCTGTTTTGGGTTACACTGATCTCTAGTGTGACCAAAACATTTACATACATTACATTTTGGCTGGACCCATTCATATTCAACTTTTTGAATAATTTTCTCTCCATTATACAAAGAAAGATAGATCTCATTGGGAAGTTCATCATTTGCGGACACTTCTACGAGAAGGCGAGCGTAATTCAATCTTGTCTTCATAGTTGTGGCTGCATCCATTTTAATGGATTTTCCTATGATACTTGCCATGACACCGAAGGCCTCTCTGTCCTATAACTTCAGATTAACATAGGGTAATCTTACCCAAATCGGCATAGACGTTAACAAGTCTCTGTCCATTTTCAGAGAATCAGACAACTTTCTCACTATGATGAGTTTGCCATTGTAGAAATATGGTCTATTTTTTAAAACTGAATTACAATCTTGAGATTCTTTAAACTTTACTAGAAAGAAACCGTTCTCTCTAGTAAAAATTTCAAATTCACCAATCGGATTCCAAACTCTTTGTATATATGATTTAAAAAACAAGTAGTATGGTTTGGTACCCACTATATAAACATGAATAGAATTATTCCATGACTCAGTTGCCCATTTACATATCTCTTCCTTAACCATACCATACTTCTTGTTGTTAATCTTGATTGGTGCAATATGCTCTAGATTGCATTCTTCATCATTAGGTTCTTGAGGCTGATCAGCAACAATATCAACCTAAGATTTCTGGCCTTGCTCTCTGTTCAATGAGATGGCTACAGGTTTTCTCTGTATCGACAGTATTTTGCCTTTCTTTGCGATCTGGGTGGTTATATTCTGACCATCTCTACCTTTTTGATTGTCTTTATTGAGAACTGGTAGCAACTCCTGTGCTTTCTTGACCTCTTTCCTCCTTTGTTGTTTAGATTGGACCAAT
Organism: Allium fistulosum; assembly: GCA_030737815.1. Taxonomy (NCBI): domain Eukaryota; kingdom Viridiplantae; phylum Streptophyta; class Magnoliopsida; order Asparagales; family Amaryllidaceae; genus Allium; species Allium fistulosum. The sequence goes on from CM060905.1 coordinate 163,194,671, forward strand.
TTAAAACCATCATTATCTATGTTGATAACCCTTAATGGCATACTGATGTGAGAAGCCTCAGGTGGTCTGATTAGAGAGGAAGAATTAGAGAAATTTGAGGAAATTTGGTGAGGGAATTGATTTTCCCCCATGGCTGAGAGGAAACCCTAGATTTCAATTTTATTCTTTTTCTTTTTATATGCATCCACTGGGAATATAGTTACTCGGTTTATAATTAAAAAATATTCTAATTTTTCAAGGTTAAATCTCTGCCATTCATTCTAGCTGGTACATCTGTATTCAGACATTGAAATAAAAGTAGCACATGACGTAACTGTGAATAGCACATGCATTTACATCATTGAGGAGGGACCAGTCTTGAATTTGAATCAACTTCTACCCACGTACACTTTAAAAGAATATAGATTTGTTGTTTAAAAATTCTCCACAAATATAGCACAAGTTTGACCAGTTCAATGACTTTCTAGTTAAAGTGTACAAACAGTATTTAAATTATTGTATGTATTTTTGTTTTAGAAAATAAACTGATGCTAATTTAAAATGCGCCATTGCTTATTTTTTTATAAACAAAAATACATGCAACATTTAAAATGTTCCACGTACACTTTAGTCGAGATAGCATTGTAAAAAAGGCTTGGATCTGTAATTAGTTTTCAAACTGATCCAAAAGTTTTATAAGTCTTTAAAAATGGGTAAATTGAAAAAATTCTCTAAAGTTTATGGTGTAGATACATATTTTTATTGTTATCTCAAAAACTCATCAGATAACCAACTGTAACATACCGTGAAGTGGTTTTGGTAGTTGGAGAAAAAACAGTACATTCTTTCTTCTGTAATATTAAAAGAAAAGTTGTTAATGACAGTGGTAACAAGAGTTCAACTTTGTTACCGTCATAAGATATCAAAAAATGGTACATAATGACTTAGCAATTAGCATGTGTACTAAAAGTTAAAATCTAATGCATGTTAAGGGTGCTTTAACAAATCTACTTTTGTCACATAGTCGTTATGTTAAGAGTTTAAGAAATCCGTATCAAAATTAGATACAACCTTGCTGTATCATAGTTTTTCCGATCAAAACACTACTTCAAAAAGCCAAATGTTTTGGTCAATATGAACAAATAAAAATAAAAACCATTCAATTTTTTTTCAAGGGGAGTGTTGCCTCTTTCCATTTCCTTTTATAAAATAATAAGTTAATGCATAAAATTGAGTATTAGTCCATCAACCACTTCGAAAAATACTATCAACATCAGTAAACACCAACAATAATACATAATAGAGGATACGGTTGTCAATGAGTGGCCAAAATATACAAAATCTGTTCGTATTCATATTCAAAATATGAAAAATTATCAAATATTCAAAAAATGGATACGGATGCAGATATGACCACATCCGAATCAAATAATTATCCGGTTTTTATCAGGAGTATATTATGTGTATAAAAATCAATATTTCCTGCTTAAAATTATTTTCTTTGCATGATTATTATTTTTTATTATTTTAGTGTTGAAATGCAATTATAATGTACTCTTTCTACTTGTGAAAAATATTAGCCATCAGTAAAGTGTGTTAACAATCCGATGTTGAGAAGCAATTAATTAAAATTAATAATAAAGATTAGAATAATTAAATGGGTTTAGTTTACATAATATTGAACAGTTAGGATACCTAGAAATGTAGGAATTTGTTTGGGATTTAAAAGATGAAGTATTTTGTGAAAATGAAAATTTTAGCATATTGTTGAGGTTTGGACAAAGATGAATTGGTTTAGAGAATGTAATAGGATAAATTATTTGATAAAATGGTTAAGAAAATGAATTATATTAGGGATAAATATTTTGAAGCAAATGGCGAGTCTGAGCATTTTTGAGTAAATATTTATACTTTAATCCCAATACGGTTTTAAAGAAATCATTAAATGAATTATATTATAGTAATTATTTTGAGGTGATAAATTATCATGTGATTTTGATACTTTTGAATTAAAATTGATATTTTTAAACTTGAAATGATTTTTAAAATAAACTAGAAGCGGTTCAATAATTTTTATAAAGTTAAGTAACGATGCACAAAAGAGCTTTGGAACCTATCATATGATAGTAATGAACAAATTTTTGCTTCACTGGGACTTTATTTTTAAATGGGTCTAAAATTATAATTAAGCGATAATTATTTTAAAATTATGAAAATTGTAGAATATAGATTTTTATAAAAATTTAGATGTTGGATAAACAAAAGTATAAAGATAATATGATTTATTTTAGATTAATGATTTATTAAGTTAAGTGGAAAATTAATTTGTAAAAGAAAATAAAATATATTTCCTCTCTTCATTTACATAAAGTACTTTGAACTTCGTTCAAAACTTTCAAAAATACTTCCTGGTGCTCATTTTGTTCGCTTTTTCCATCTTCTGAAGAAAATAAAAATCCATTATCCACTTCATCAAAAATTCAAAATAAATCAAATAAAATTATATAATTAAGAAATTTGGATATGTGCTTCTCAACTTTAGTCTACACCAATATGTGCTTGCAAAATCAAATTTTGATCAATTAGGAGTTGGATTATGGAATTTACTGTAAGTGGTGATGTGGAAATTTGTAGAGCTGTGAATGGAGTTTTGGCTAGCTAGCTTTCAGGTGGGTAATAACTTACTCACATCTATGTCGATGGTAGATTAATGCTTGATTTTAATGAGCTATGTGATGAAAATGGATTGAAATATGATGCTTTGTGAATCACTGACTATGTGAATCCAAACCCCTATTTCTTTATGTTTGTGTTTGCCATATATTGTGATGCATAACTGAGTTGTTGGGTGTGTTGCAAGAGTCAGAGAGAGCTTTGAAAATCATTGAAAATAAGTAAAAATGGGTCATGCTGGAGCAATCAGCGAAGAAGACGAAGCCTAGAGCAAACATTGTGCTCCAGGCCGCAATAATAGGATAACCTATTACGTAACCAGCTGATCTGTTTTGATACCTAGAACGCGGTTTGCTCCAGGCCATTGTGGGAGTGTTTAAGTTGTTTTTAATTCAAATTCTTTTCTTTGAAAACTAAAATAAAATATGGGTTTAAAAGTAAAAATTCAACATATTCCAAATATGAGATTAATTTATGAAAAGAGAATTATTTTTACTGAATATTAATTATTTTATAAAAGAAATTGGTTTGTTAAATGAAAATTTGATTTTGGGGTCTTAAAATTTATTAAAAAAAACCGTATTTAATTCTAGAAAATTATGGGATGATTTTTATAGTATTTATTAATTTGAAAATAGATTCCTATGATTTTTAAATATAGAAAGGAGATTTGAAGTTTATTATTATGTTTAGAAATTCCTATTTTTTAGATTAAAAATAAATAGGAATTCATTTTTGGGCTTTAAAAATCCTATTTAATTAAGAAAATTTATCAAATGATTTCTAAGAAATATTTTTTGAATTTAAAAGATTTTCCAAGATTTTTTAATATGAGAAAGAGATTTTTAATTTTTATTCTACGGTTTAAAGTTCTTATTTTTGGATTTATTGAATGGGAAATTAAATTTGACCTCTAAATAAATTATAAGCTTTCGAAATGAATAAATATGTTTTTCCTTATAAATAAAAATCTCTTAACTAAATAATTTGGGTGCATATTTAATTATATCTTCTGTGTGATGATGATATTGAATAAGTGGAGTTGTAATACTATTGGGCATGTGACTTTTGGTAATATTTCTTCGGTAATTCTTTGGCCTTATTGCATATAATATTATTGTGTGGAGCAAGTGTAGATTATGATCATTGGGTAAACAAGTGAGTAACACCTGGTGGTATGGGACACTTGTGCTGATATTTGTTCGGTTACTTTTTGTAAGTAAATGTCACTTTCTTTTATATGTGGGGTTAGGGATCGATCTTTGATATCGTCTATTGGCGACTCTTTTAGAGCATAGTTGTCAAGAGGTCTATTCCACTCCAAGGACTATAGGTTGGGAGGTATTTTGGGGATTTACGTGTTCATTCTCTAAGGGCTAACTAGTCGATAAATTATTTTCTCTTAGGGCTAATGGACAAGAATTTATTGTACTATATAGTGTTAGGACTCGCCGAGTTGAGAGTACTATTTACTACTCTCTTAGGACGTGTGAGTCGAGGGCTATTACTCTCATAAGGACTTATTGAGTTGAGAGTAATTGTTGTGAATCTATGTCATAGGTTCACTCCATCATGTATGGAGCGTGATTAGAACCTGCTAGAGTATGCATCCTAGCAGCCTAATCGTGGGGTCACGTCCCGGGTCTGTGATGTCAATTGATGAGGTTGCGGTTGAGAGTTACTACTCTCAATAGAGCCATTGCCCAGATGTCACTAAAGGCTAATGTCCGTTACCTAGGGTAAGTAGGATTCGTGACCAATGCACAATGTAGACATGCAGCGTGTTTATGACATGCATATGGATATAGGTGTCATGATTCTGGGAGTAAGAGACCGTAGGAAACAAGTTGCGATCATCAGCATTTCCTGAAAAAGTGTTATGGTACATTAATCTCTCATCTAGATGACTTGGGTAGGTTCATTTCTGATGAGATATTTGATGTTATCACCTTACTAGAGACGATGATTATATAACATTAGGGACTTCCTCCATAATCATTTGTCCATTGAGCTGGCCTAACCCAAGACATCTACTCACTCATTTGCAAATTTGGATTCACAGTCCAATACCTTATTGATGGGTCATCCTTGATCTGATCGAGAAATATCCTTAGCGAGTGGATTTTTATTGTTATATTATTTCTATTCTATCAATCCTGCTTTATCCGTTTACTTGATAAACCATTTATCATGGGGTAGTTATTAACAATGCATCTTAACCTTTCATGAGTTCTGCATTCCATTTTCAATCTCCATTGCATTATTGATGTCATAATTTATTATTGGATGCTCAATCAAAGGGTATCTCACTTATAAATTTGTGTACCATATTTATTGCAGAGATATTCTTGGTGATGTGCTCAACCAACTAGAATTTGCTGCAATTTTTTACTTGGAACCATTTCCAACATAAGACCATAGTTAAGGTTGAACTTCAATTTCAAGATTGTCTTACTGTACTCGATATCTCCAATAAAGTTTTAATATGAACATCTTTCACAAGGATCTTACTGTTTCTTTTTGGTACTTCAATAATCCTCGAGAATATTTCAACTTTCACTTATTGAAATTCCGAGACTTGATTTACATTTTCCCACTACATCAAATGCATAAGCAAACCTGATTCAGTACATAACATATGTGATGTAACCTATTGCCAATGCATATGGTAACTATCCTATATATCCCATTTAGTAAAAACTTTTCTTGTTTGGAATTTATATTAAACAACTTAAATATATATATATATAATATACTATGTTTTCTAGTACATCATATTTTGGGTCATAACATCAAATCTTTGATCGAGAACATCCACGTTGTTTATTGAATGTCTCGGAAATAATTTAATACGTTTTCATCCTTTTTATTGTAGAAACAAGCTTCCTTTGCATTTTGACTTTGATCAAACATTTTGATTCATTTTGTTAAAGTACGTGTTCCAACTCTAGATGTTAGATTTGATATTAAAATCAATCTTAAATTCATAAGCTCTTTATCGCTTCCACTAATCTTGAGTCATCTTGAATGTGACACGCTAACAGCGTTCTATGAATTTTCATTCGAATAAAATATCATAATGTACGATCACCAATTTGTTCTATCCACAATATGCGATAACTTGTGAGTGAAGTTCTAATGAAATTAAGCAAGGTAATCAGTGAGGTCGATTTTTTAAATTCAATATTTGAAGTGACCAAATCATTTCCCTACTACATTGCTTAATATATCTATAACTTTCCGATCACAACTTGTTTGCAACCGATGGATCATATCCATTCCGGCATTACTTCCAAAATCATATTTTGTCGGTATACTTGGATTCCATTTTAGACCTTATCAATATCATTCCAAATGAAAAAATTTTTACTCTCCATGTTTTATGAGTTACTAAGTGGATTGACATTCAATCCGCCTTCTTATATTAAGAAAGTCATATTTTCTCTTAGGCATATAATATTTTCTATTAGATTTTCTAATGAGCAGTGTCCTTATCAAGATCGACTAATTCTTTATTATCTAAAATTTTATTTTCACCTCATTATCTTGCCAATCACATTGCCACTAATTTCCTAGATTGAAATTTCTTGGTTAAGAGGTCACATTTCTTGAAATATCATTTTATGTCTCAATATGATTGAATAAGCATCCAAAAGCCCTAATAAATCTAGCTTTGAGATTACACAGTTTATGTTCTAAATGTATGTCAGAAAGCTTGTATCTTAAACCATTTATATAAAAAAATCATATATCATATCTTATATGATATTACAAACTTAGCCCCATATAATATAAGATCCACCATATGTATTTATTTATAAAAAAATACCCCTTAAGAAAGATTTAACTCGACTTTACTTATGTAAATCAAATAATGTCTACATAATTCGATTACTCCTTAAACATTATGATGTATCATAAGGAGGAGTAACATTTGAGATAGAATCACATTCTATTTTAGGTATCATTAGGCCTCATATCTAATATATCTCCTTATTTATTCTTATCGAATGGTTTTAACTCTTTCGCATCTTTATAATTTTACTTCCATATATTCATTGTGAAGCTATCATAGATATTTTACTTTATGTATCAATATATGTAAGTCTGTATCTTAAACAATTCAACAGTGAATAAAATGAAGTGGGTAGACTAGATTTTGCTATTTTAGGTTATGACATCTTTATTGGTCTACTCTAGACTCCTTTGGGGTGGCCAGTAAGATCCCTCGTGATTTCAATAACTCTTATCATGCTCCCACTAAATGTGAGCATCGCTATTGATCATTTGAGATATTTCAAAAGTATAACATGATGCATAATCATGTAAAAGGAAAACATTCTTCATACTTGGTGTAATATATATCTCAATTATTTAAAGCATAGTCTGAAGTTCCAAAATTAAGTATACTTAATATTTAGATGCTTATATATTACCTTTTGCTTAAGACACCGCATAGTCTACAATACAACTAATATCAAGACATACCATCACCTTTTTATTTATTTTTATTAAATATACAAGATATTAATATATAAAATAAGCCGTGTTTACTTTTGATCAAATCAAAATAGTTATTATTTCATGAATAATATTAGTATTCTTAAAATTATTTTGATTAACTTAGATGTGTCTAGCAGTAAACATCATATGTTAAGCTCCCACCATTTCTAAAACTACTATAGCAACATCACAAATGCGAAGTTCTATCATATTTTTCAATGGGCTTTCTATCTCATTTATTGTAACTAAATTCATTCGATATTTCAGGTCAAATATCTAAAAGCTCCATGAAATAGAACCCATAAAAGGCGTTCTAGTATAAGGTTATATTAGAAATCAAAATTGCGATTCCCTGGCATCAATGATCGAATTATTAGTGGGAGTTTACCATCCGATAGCTTGGATCAAAGGGCTCGGAAGGAAAGGACAAGAGATTTGAATAATTCACTTTACAAATATAAGTAATAGTGATCATAAGTGAGTGATAGGTAAAATATCATAACAAAACTAGTTATATATATAACAAAATTTATAATACATCTGGGCGTCAAATCAAAACACTACATATATATAAAACAACATCATCAAGGAAGACTACATACAAAATCACCCCAAAACCAATACGTCCAACCACAACCACAAGTCAACTATATATAATAGTACCTACATACATACTAGCATAACTCTACTACTTCAAGATGGGTCTAAAGGGTGTTCTCCTTCCAAATAACTCTAAAGGTTTCCTCCAACTCCAATCGACAAGACATGTCCTTGATATTCCAAGTCTATGGTGACTATAGACTTATAAACACTATTCTAAACACCATAATCTTGATGTTATAGGAAATGACATCAAAATGTGAAAATGAGATCATCCTAAAAACAAATTCTCAGTCTGACCTAAGGAGATATCGCAAAACAAAACTTCAAGTCAGGCTAGAAAATATCTGTGAGTATAACAGTTCAATAAAGTGTTATATATGTATAATCATGTGAGGTTATATATATGATATACAAAGAAATAAATATGTCACACACTCCATAAGCTGATCATGCCTATATCTCATCAAATCAAATAAGCTCAGTTTAAACACACATGTTACAACACTATTTAAATGGACTCACAACTGCAATTCTAATTAATTAGGATATCACATCCTATTCACATTTTAGAAGTTCCAATTATTACTCAATAGATTTTCACTGCTCAGGTTATTTGTATATGAGGTCTGTAATCACTAGTGAATCCTACTCATCACTCACTCTTACTAGACTCTGCCTTAAGCCAATATCACGGCCTTTTTTCATCCATATATTCCTCGACCTGAAATTGTGGGTTCCCCGACGATTTCTATTAGTTGTAAAATCTTCTCTCCGCCCTCATTGGCGCTTCTACTCATGGTACTGTAATCATCATTTATACTCCTCTCGTATCCATCAATGTGATTACCATAATTGCCCTTATTTGTATTTCACTTGCCTCGTGGTTGTATCCGTGCAATAGATCATTTAGATAATAAGTGACGAGGGACCAAGTTGTCACGATTCAGGATGTGACCCCAAGTTTATCCTCTAGGATGAATTCTAGCATCTAGTAGTCTCACCTCATATCGTTTGCTTTATAGGTGTAACAACCGACACTTTTGGCTACAACGATTCGAGGCTCAAAGCAACATTCGAACTCACGTCCTACCAAGAAGTACGAATCGTTAGATTAAATAGCTTACATGATACAGTGACAAACATAAATTTAGAACATTCTACACTTTCAGATCTTATAGTGGAAGGAAATAAAATATAAGTACTAAAATAATCCAAATTAGATAATAGTCTCAACAAAACGTAGTCCATACAACAATATATCAAAATGACCAATATAAGGAGTCTGACATAGATAAAACCTCCAAATAACTCCATAATAAAAGACAGTATAACATATATGTGATACATAAGAGAATGGCTATAGATAACTAAGCCTTCAAGCATCATGTCACCATCTCTATGTACCTTTCCAGACCACCTCACTTGATACTCTGTCCTCCTATAATGGATATAAAAGGGGAAAAAGAGGAGAGGGTCAAACAAAGTCTGGTGAGTGAATTATATCACTAGTGGTATGGTATCAACAAGTAATTGAAGTTCAGTTATATCCTACACCTAGGGATGTTCCTTAGTGTGTTATATATACATGAAGCTAGTTATTTCACATTGTAGATTAACTATTCTAGGTGTCTAATTATGGTTTATGAAAGTTTCACTCACAGATGGAGCATACTGAAAGTGAGTAATTCCTAGAAGCATCTCTAGTGCATGGTCTTAATGGTAGACCACCTAACTATATATTAAATCAACAACACTGATAGTAATCGCTTGGTTTACATCTATCTGAATATACATCCAATGCCTGACCCACTCATCGAATTATTGTTCGATGATACTTTCCAACTATGCACCGGGGCTCCTAATCAAACGTACATCCAATGCCTGGCTCATTCATGGAATCACTGTACGACATTCCATTTATGCATTGGTGCATCTCCTTGCTAGTCTTCTTCTTAAGTTCTATATCATTATACAAGTAGCAATCAAGGGTTGATCTGTCCCTCATCTTGGATTCACTAATCCTTTTCCAACGAATGACTTCATCCACTCTTTCCAGCTTTCATCGGTTGGTGATTATGACCAGCTACGAATGTAAGAACTTTGAATTGCAATATAGTCGCTTTCCATGCTAAGTGTCACATTCCAACTTCATAAAGCACTAGCCTAGGACTTCACCAAAGGTGGTACATTTTCGGGTTTTTGCCCGACTCCATTCAGCAATGAGCACTCCCAAGAAACAAAGAAGCGGGAACAAGTTTTTCTTATCCTTTCTACTTGCTTGCTCCAGGTCTAGGTTCAATCTGTGCCTATTGTAGTAACTAAGATATTTGAATTACATTTTAGATGTCTGACCCCCTATTATTTAAAAAAATAATCTTTAGCCATTCAAACGTTTGCATATTCTCCTCAAACGCCTGACCATAATACCGGACATCTGGTAAGGGTACTCTAATGTATAAATTGGGTCTATTTTGACCTGATGAACAAGCTAAACCTCAAATATGTTATTCAAAATAATCATCTTTATGTGTTGAGCCCTATTGGGGGTCCAAAAAATCTTGACACTATGTTTATATGTTTATATTTCTTGTTGAAATTATTCCTTTCCCTTTGATCTGTTTGTTCTTCGGTTCATGGGTTTGGGGTATTATTAGGAATGGATTGGTTATCTAAGTTTAGAGTGGTATTGGATTGTGATCGAAGGATTGTCAGAGTTAGTGATGCTAAAGATATTAGTGTAGATATATTTTACGAGGAGCCTAACAAGTTGATGAATAGTTTTTTGTATTCGCTCGAAGTAGCTAAGGAGGAGCATAGGGATATACCGGTTGTTCATGATTTCATGGATTTTTTTGATGAAGTGCAAGGTTTACCTCCCCATCGTGAAGTGGAGTTCCGAATTAATGTGATTTCATAAACCAACCTATTGTACAACCCCCTTGAAGATTGGCTCCAAAAGAAAGGAGTTAGAAAGCCAAACATTCGACTTTTCACGAAAGGGATCGATAAGACGTAGTACTTCTAGTTAGGGATCGCCAATCATCTTTGTTACCAAGGTGAATGGTTATTTAAGGTTATGTTCAGATTATCGAGAGTTGAATAAAAGGACTATCGAGAATAAATACCCTTTACCAAGGATCGACGACATGTTTGATCAACTCCACGGCACTCGGATATTTTCCTAATTGGATATTGCTATTGGTTTTCACCAATTAAGGGTAGCATAGGAGAGTGTGCCCTTAAAAGCTTTTAGAACTCCAAATAGTTTCTATAAGTGGTTAATTATGCCGTTTGGGCTAACTAATGCACTCATTTTCTTTGTGGACTTAATGAATCGAGTGTTCTGAGATGTTCTTAATAATTGTCCTCGTCTTTATTGATGACATTCTTGTTTACTCAAAGATGGAAGAGGAGCACGAGTACCATCTACGAGTCGTACTCGATACCCTTAGAAGCCATGAGTTGAGGGCTAAGTTTGCTTAGTGCTTTTTGAAAATCTGAAGTTAGGTTTTTAGGGCATGTCATTTTGGGAGAAGGCATATCAGTTGACCTAGCTAAAGTTGTTGCAGTTCAAGGCTGAAAGAAGCCCGATAGTGCTGCGGAAGTTAGAAGTTTCTTGATATTGGTTGGTTTTTACCATAGGTGCGTCAAGGATTTGTCAAAGATTGCTTCCCATCTGACGAAGTTAACGAAGAAAGATGTTAAGTTTGTGTGGAAGCCAAAGTGTGACCAAGCATTCAATGAATTGAAGGAGAAGTTAACTAGCGCTCTTGTTTTGACTATTCTAGATGGGTGTGTAGGTTTAATAGTTTATACGAATTCTTGTAGTTCGGGTTTAGGAGTAGTTCTGATGTAGCATGGGAAGGTTATTGCCTATGTGAGTCGACAGTTGAAGCAACATGATAAAAATTATGCTATGCATGATTTGGAGCTTTTGGCTGTTGTCTTCGCACTTAAGATATGGAGGCACTATCTTTTGGATGAAAAGTTCGAATTATTCACGGACCATAAATCCTTGAAATATCTTTTTACCTAGAAAGATTTCATATTGAGGCAGCAGAGACGGCTGGAGTTCCTCGCTTCTTATGATTTGGAGATTCTTTACACCCCTGGGAAAGCAAATGCTCTAGTAGATGCATTGAGTAGGAATGTTGCAACGATTGCAAACTTAGAAGTCAAGCCAGTATTGATGGAGAGGATTGCAGCCAGTCAAGAAGAAGATCCTATTTTGGCTCGACTCAAGAAGGATGTCAAAGAAGGTATTGATTCTAGTTTTGAGATTGATCCCCGAGGCATATTGAGAATGAATGGGCGTATCTATGTTTCGAATTTTTATGGACTTAGAAGAGAAGTATTAGTTAAGTGTCACCGTTCAAGGTTATCTTTCCATCCAAGAGTGACCAAGATGTTCAAGGATATGAAGAGAGTCTTCTGGTGGAAGGGGATGAAGAGAGATGTTTCGATCTTTATGAGACAGTGTGCAAACTGCCAGTAGATTAAGAATGACCAACAGAAGTCAGCTAGACTGCACCGACTGCTCGAGATCCTGAAGTGGGTTTTATTGATGGACTTCCTAGGTCAAGAAGTGGGAACAAAGCTATTTGGGTTATAATCGACCGGTTGACCAAGAATGCTCATTTCATTCATGTTAAGCCAACTAGGACTGCTGAAAGCCTGACGAGTTTGTATGTGAAGGAGATTGTTAGGCTTCATGGTATTCCTTGTAGTATTGTAAGTGACCGAGTCTCGATATTCACTATAAGGTTCTTGGAGGGACTGAAAACTGCCATAGGGACCGAGCTAAGTCTTAGTACAGCTTACCATCCCCAAATAGATGGGAAGACAGAGAGAGTGAACCGGATCTTCGAAGATTTATTGCGAGCATGCATTGTTAACTTTGGAGGTTCTTAGAAAGATTATTTACCCTTGGTCGAGTTCACTTACAACAATAGCTATCAGGCAAGTATCGACACGACCCCTTTTAAAGATCTTTATGGTCTTGTCGTTCTCCTTCATATTGGATTGAGTCTGGTGATAGAATTATCCTTGGGCCTGACATGATTTTAGAAGCTAGCGAGAAGGTAGCTAATATTAGAAGGAAGACGAAGGAAGTGCAGGATCGGCAGAAGTGTTATGCTGATCGGAGGCGCAGGGATCTTGAGTTCTTAGTGAGAGATTCGGTGTTTGTGAAGGTCTCTCCTTTGAGAAGTGTTGTGAGGTTTGGAAAATCAGGGAAACTAGCCCCTCGATTCATTTGCCCATTTCCCATATTGAACTAGATTGGTCGACTTGCTTATAGAGTGAAGTTACCAGATAGACTATCGGATATGCATAACGTATTTCACATATCTCATTTACATAAGTACGTACACGACCCTTTAACAATAGTAGAACCGACTCAACAGGAGTATTTGGAAGTTCAACCTAACCTAACCGTTCTTAGGCGGCCTACTCGTATCATCGCTTGAGATATAAAGCGACCGAGGATGAAGGAAGTGAATCTTGTTAAGGTCCAGTGGGGTGAGGATGATAGGGATTGTACTTAGGAAACCGAGGACTATGTTAGGGATTCATATCCCGAGTTGTTGTCATAGTTGTTTGTATGTTGTATTGTCTTGTAGTGTACTCACCGGTTGTGGCAAAGTCACTTTCTCTGTACCTATTTGATTTAATGATATCATTTGGGTTTCTTTTGGTATCTATTGTTGTATATGATAAATTCCTAGGATGAAATTTCCTTTAAGAGGGAGAGGATGTAACAATCCAAAATTTAATCATTTTAAATATAAATATTTCATATATTTTTAAATAATTGATTTACGGAATTTATAACACAGTTAAAACTTTTTTAAATAATAACTAGTGATAGGGAAATGATTTTCAAAATTTGTTTACAAAAATAATTAGTTCAAAGAAAAATAGAAAATATGCCTGGAAATCATTTTCTGGATTTCTGACTTATCAGTGCCTAAAAGTTGTCAGAAACGTTGTGTACATTGTAGTTAACATGCACACACATTTGAAAATAATATAAGTATTGTTAAATTTAATTATAATAAGATAAATATAAATATTTACTTAAGTAATAAGAAGAAATAAGAAGATGTGACATATTTTCAAAAGTTTAAATAAAAATAAATTAAAAAAGAAATGTCACCTTTCATTTACACAGCATAGTACAAAGAGGTGTTCAACATGGTGGTCAATAGGGGGAGCCTTCATGCTTGTGTGTTGGGCATGGAGGAGGGTAGTGATGATGTAGCTTAAGGAGAATGGAGGGTAGTGTACTAAAGGTCATTTTGGTAATTTGGTTAATTCGCATTTTATAAAAACAATTCTCTTATTTTCTTTTCACTTTTATCATTTCATTCTCACTTTTCAAAAAGCTCATCTTCTTCCTTAAGCTTTTAGAAGCTTTTTAATGGCCTCTTAGTTTTTCAAATTCCAAAAATCCATGCTTTTTCCACTTCTTTCGTAAGTAAAATCACTAAAATCACTTCTTTCTCCTATACAAATCCTCACTAATCAAAACAAAACCCAATATCACTCAAAAACCATAATCGCCGAACCCACTTTGGTCATGGCCGAACCACCTAGGCCCCTATAGGGGTCCAAAAATCCAAACTTTAGAGAAGAAAAAGATTGATCGAGTGTTAGTACAAGGCGTAGTGGTAGTTCGACGTAGTTTGGTGAGCAAAATCTCACCTTTATAATTAAAGTTTTGACTTTTATTATTTTGATGCAAATATATGTTATTTCCTTATGTTTTTATGTGTTGAAAGTGTTAGATTTGTTGGTTTGGTAACCACTTTAAAGGTTAACATCTTGGTGTAGTAAGGTAACATGGAATTTGTTGTGATGTTTGGTTGGATAAGTGACGTATGGAAAATGTTTATGAAAGTGTTCGTACAGTGACTATCGCTATATCGGCACTTTGAAAATGTTATTCCTTTAGAATTTTTTTTTGGTTAAAATCTTGTGCTTGGGTTTCTGCAAAGATAATTAATTATTCAAATAAAGATGTGATTAAAGTTAATTAATTATTTTAATAATGATATTTTAAAATTAATTAATCATTTTAAATAATGATGATTAAGGTTAATTAATTATTTAAATAATGATGTGATTAAGATTAATTAATCATTTTATTAATGATGTTTAAAATTAATTAATCATTTTAACTAATGATGTTTAAGGCTAATTAATTATTTAATTAATGATGTTTTAAGATTAATTAATCACTTTAATAATTATGTTTTAAATTTAATCAATCATTTTAATAACAATGATTAAAACTAATTAATCATTTTAATAATGATGTTTAAGGGTTAATTAATTGTTCTAATAATGATGTTTTAAAGTTAATAAATCATTAAAACAAGGATGATTAAAAACAATTAATCATTTTGAATAGTGTTGTTTGAAGTAAGTGATCGGGATTAAAGCTAATTAATTATTTTAAATGAAGATGTTTGAAATAAAGAATCATTTATTTAAAGTTAATAGATCATTTTAAATAATGATACTGGAGAAATTAATTAGTGCTTAAAGTTAATCAACCATTATGATAAAGTCGTTTAGAGTTATTATTTGGAATGTGAAATCCTAGCACAAGTTCGATTTTAAAAGTATAAAAGTTTGATTCGGTTACGGAAAAGAAGTTTTCGTAAACGATATCGCTTATATGGAAAGAATTTAGTCATAGTTTTAACACTAAATGTCGAGTTATGGACTCATTTCTATCTCGAAGGTTAAAAATGTCATCAAGCCAATGCCTAGAGGTAACACTACCTCAACTTACCTGACTTCATTTTCAACCGAGGGATAACGCAAGTTTGAAATGGATGAGTAGTGGTAAAATTATGAAATTTAATTTCCATATACGATCGTTTTTAATTATCCCCGATAGTTGATTTATTAACTATCTGTTCGGCTTTCTTCATTATGTATCATCAATCTAAAATGATTTGTTGCTAATTTAAGCATTGATATCCTTTGTTGGAAATGACTAAAACCAAAGTGCGAGTGGGGGCCAAGCTGTGTGGGGTTGCTCCCATTAGGGTATTATCACATCTACTCTAGATTGGTTTCGGTTATATGCGTAATAAGATATGAAATACTTGAATACTCGGTAAAGGTTGGCGGGGTCCGACTTAGAGGTTTTCGAGAGCCATTGTAGTTATTCTAGAGGTATACTTTTCGGTAAGGAGGGTGCACCCTCCTAGTAATTTGTTGGAAAATTTCCCTTCCCCTTTCCTTTATTCCAAAAATTTAAATTTAACTCTTTCTTAATTGCATCAGGAAGTGTTGTGAGCACTTCGCGATGTTTAATTATTTGTACCCCTTGTTTGATTGGATGTTGTTACTATGAGAGGAAGCCCATTCTGCGGTTGGCGGCGAAGTCTCACATATTATGTTTATTTCCACCTTTTTGTTTAGAGTTTTTGCTCATACCAGACTTATTGTCTGACTCGAGTTGTTTGTGTTCCCTAAACTCTCGGGTAGTCAATTATATTTGAGTAGTCCAAGAGTAGCAGGTTCCTTTGGGCTTTTTGAAGGCGATGGACGAGCAGGAGACACCTTTGTCTATCTAGTTATCTATTTCCATTGTATGATTATGTATGTATATTTTGTATTAGAAAGTGTAAAGGTGGAATGTATAATTGCCTAGTCTGATAGTTATAGTACTTTTGTGTAACTTTGATAACTCCGTATTAGGAGTAACCTGATGTTATTGTTGTGTTATATGTGAGATTTTTTTGTTCTTTTCTATTCTATTCTGATCTATTTTTTTATTTTACCCTGCGACAACTCATCTTTTGGATGCTTGGGCAATGGCACATAAACACCGAGGTTGTGTTAAGTGTCGTTCTTAAGGGTCAGAAAGGTGGGTCATCATATTATATATATTGCTTAATTGTAAACGATGCTCTGGACGCAACGAAATTAGTCCCGTGGCCTAATTCCAATGTTGTGAAATTTTATATTCTTACCCTTTAGTGTAAAATTACCTTTTTGCCCTTATTATATTTTAATTTATTTACTTGAATTGCTAGGGTGTTACATTCTCCCCCCAATCCTTAAATAGATTTCATCTCCGAAATCTCCAAGGATGGAAAAATGCAACTCATCTATAAGAAAACCAATATCTACAACCATCAATCACTTACAACCATGTCCTTAGTTTCAATTTCTAATGCAACATGGACATATAAGTATGGAAGCATAAGAACATATAGGTAATGTAGAATTAGGCTGTCTCCTGAACTAGTCGACCTCCTAGATGTAGGTGCTTATGCCATGTATCCAAAATATATGCAATGCCCTATATACTTGCAATTCTACATGGATGCACAACCATTCAATACACATGCAAAAATGTAACAACCATATGCATAAAACTAATATATGAAATGAATAAGGTAGTGTGTGTCGTTGGCTAACCTAAATCTACCAGCCGCTAAGTGCAATATAACTATAAAATTCATCCATAGGCAACCATCATCCAAAACATCTCTTAATGACATATTCACAAACATGTCATCCAAGTATTCCTACTTACGGGATATTCTAAGTTAAATACTACATGCACCAATAATTATAATAAGTTAAATGGAAACATACTATAAAAGAGTTCTGGATGGGTTGCTTGGATCTTCTCCTCGGGCTCCCATGTATTCTCAGCTGGATCATCTTCCTACCGACTCTAACTAGTTCAATAACTTTGTTGCGGAGTCACTTTGTCTCATGCTCAATAATGCAAATTGGTGTGTGGCAAACAAGTGACTCTATCTCCACTTCAACCTCCTCTAACTGACTCGGCTCAACCACAATAGCTGAATCATGTAGACACTTTCGCAATTGTGACACATGAAAGATATTTTGAACCCCCACCAACTTTTTAGGAAGCTCCACTCTATAAGCTAACTTCCCTACTCTCTCCGAGATCAAAAAAGGCCCTACAAACCTTGGTGCAAACTCTCCCGAACTACCAAACTTCATAATATGTCTAAGCGGCGACACCTTTATAAAGACCGTGTCGTCCATTGCGAACTCCAATTCCGTGCATCCCCTGTCAGCTTAAGATTTTTGCTTATCCTGGGTAGTCTTCATCCTCTTACAGATCAAGTTTACTTTCTCTGATGTCTCCCTTATCATATTTTGTCCAAGTATGATCCAATCCGTAGCGTCTCACCAACATTATGGTAACTTACAAGGCCTCCCGTACAACGCCTCAAATTGTGTCATTCCAATACTTGCCTAATAGCTATTATTATAAGCAAACTATACCAACGGCAAGTAATCCTTCCAAGGACGTCCAAAGTCCAAGAAACACATTCGCAGCAAGTCCTCGAATACTCAGTTCACCCTCTCAGTCTACCTGTCTTTCCATAGGCGATAAGCGATACTCAAATTCAACTCAATGCCCAAATCCCCCTGAAGACTCCTCCAAAACTCACTAGTGAAAAGCAGGCCTTAATCACTGACATTGTTAGAAGGAGCTCCTTGAAACCGAACCATCTCCCTCACTTATAAAATCGCCAAAGATGAAACTGCCCTTGAACTCCTGACTGGAATAAAATGGGAGCATTTGGGCAGTCGATTGACTATGACCTAAATACTCTCATTCCCCTTCTAACATACCATCAACAAAATCCATTGAGATACTCTTCTATTTCCACTACAAGATATCCAATGGTTGTAGTAGTCCACCTGTAACGACCCAGAATTTCTGTTATTTGAAATTCGTATATTAATTGATTTTAAATATTAACAAGTGAGATTTGTAAGTCGAATAAATTTAAATTCGAATATAGTGATTTAATTGGATAATTAAATCGATAATTTAAATTTGAAATTTCAGAAATAATTGATAATTGGATCAATTGCATATGAAAATGATTTATAAAGTTGTATTAAATCATATTGGAGTTATAATGATGTTTGTAAACTTTTAAAATTGAATTAAAAGTTAATTTGTGAAAATTGAATATTTTAATATTTAATTGACGACTAAAAATAGTCATTTTTCAAACAGTCTCGGATTTTGACGAAGCCAGTTTCATCGAATCCGTAATGTGAAATTATTGTAAGATTTCAAATTTCGTGTCAATCGGATGTACTGTTTGTCCGGGGCAAGTTAAAACGCATCAAAATCGGTTTAAATCGATTTGATTTAAATTTGATCGTTTATTTCCGTAACTCTCACATACGATCGAATTAGCTTCCGAAACACGTTCCATTGTGTTCGGAACGTGAGGTAAACCTTAGAAACGTCGGCCGGCACGCTCGATTTGGAGTTCGGAAAATTTTCGATGAATAGTAATTTGTGAAATTTTCTATAAAAGGACTTGTATTCATCCATTTGCAACACAAAGCAAAACTTTAACCCTAATAATGCCAGCCGCCACTTGATAATTTGAAGGCCAGAATTTCACCTTCTTCTCTTCTTAATCTCTTCCAATCCGTCAATAATTAGAAAAAGTTGTCAACTGCAAAGTTGAAGAGCATCGGAAGAGCTTTCAATCCATACGGGTACTTCGTCGAATCGTCAACCATGGAGGGAGCTATCTGCTTGCGTTCACATCAGGTCGTGCACGTATTTCGAGACATCATGGGGGGCATGCTTGATGCTATTTGGGGCGGAGATGGAGCTTGCAATGGTCTTCGGCATGGTAGTCTCTGATCGTCTTCATACTGCACGTGGTGGTTGCGAAAATTCGAAGAAGGAGGCGGCAATTCGGTTCATCTTCACAAATTTGAACGTGAAAACCTGGGGATGGAAGAAGCATCACTTGTGGCTCAGATCTGAGGGTTCCAAAATGCACGGCCTAGATGTAAAAGTAAAATAGAAAATAAAGGAAATTGTTAATTATTGTATTTTAACATCTTACAAACTTTAAAATGTTGTATCTTTGTCATACGAGGTCCGTTTTGGATGAAACAAATTGCGTCGGGTTCGTTTTGTCGAGCACTACGCAATGGAGCTAGATTGGAGTCGTTTGGAGTTAGTGAAAATTTCGGGTAAAATTAAACGCGTGTTTAATTTTATTCGAAATAAAACGCTACAACTATTATTGGAAATTCAAGGTGAGAACTTCTCACTCAATCGAATGTTTTGTTTCGGTTTAAATTTTAAATAGTTAGATTTAAAATTGTTGATTGTGTTGATTGTGTGAATTGGATGATAAATTGCTATCTGTTGTGTTAAATAGACCCTATACGCCGTATATTAAGCGGAGGTTATTTATTAAAAACATATACCGCGATAATTTCACATTGAAGTGGAATTGGTATTATATATGTATATAACAATATATATATATATATATATATTGGAATATGTATATATTGGAGTTGTTGATTTTCCGCATTGTATAGCGGATGAGACCCTATTGCGCCGCATAATAGCGGATAATATTTATAAATCCCATATACCGTGATAATTTCACATTGAAGTGAAATTGGTATTGTGCTAACATCTGTGGATGCAGGGAAACAGGTTGGAGGGATCCAACTGGATTCCTCAAACATTTGAATTTATTTCAATATTGTGTGTTGATTATTTATAATCGCCGTGTGATTATTTATTTATAATCTGTGAATGATTATATCTATGATTGAATGTGTTGAAGGCTATAATCTAGCCGAATGTATTTTTGGTATCGTTGGATACCAGAAATGAATAAATTGGATTTTTGAAATTAAAGTTGAAATTTTAATTAAATTCTTTTTGAAAGAATTGGTTGAATTTAAAGAAAGGAATTTAAAAGCATAAAGTTGATTTTCGAAATCTTATCGAATTATTTCTAAAATATGGTAAAGGATTTTTATAAATGGATTTTGAATAGTATTATTCGAAAGTTGGAAAATTTATTTAAAATGGAATTTTAAATGGTTTGGAAGAGATAAATGAATTTATTTTAAAAGGTGATTAATTTCTAGAAATCAAGTTATAATTGATTTGGTATTTGAAAATAAATCTTTGGGAAATCGATATGAAAATTTATTTGATGATTGAATGAGCAAATTGATTTGTGTTAAAATGAATTTTTGAAATCAATTTGTAATGGATTTGGTGTGAAGTAAATTTTGAAATCAATTTGTAATTGATTCGGTGTTTGAAATAGATGTTTGGAAAATCAATTTGGGTTTTGAAACAAATTTGGAAATCAATTTGAAAGTTGATTTGGAGTTAAAAATGGATATTTGGAAATTTAATTTCACAATGGGATTTGTAAAGGAAAGGGGAAATTTGTTTTAAAAATAAACATTGATTTATTTTGAAGTGTGGAAATAAATTTACAGATTTGAGATGTAAATTTGAAATAAATCGATAAGGATTTATATAATTGGTTTAAATGATTGTGATTTGAAATTGTTTTCAAATGGTTGAAGTGTTAAACCGTATCTCGCGAAGAGATTTGAAATTTAATAATTTGGGAAAAATTATTTAAATTGGTTGATTGTTGTGAATGTTGTTGATAGTTAAATAACCGACTATCAATATTTGCCTTTGAAATGACACTTGATTTGTTTTTAAAACAAACGTGCACTATTCGGGTTAGCCGGGAAAAGACCTCTGTGTCATATAACCCATTCCGAATTAGTGATACGACGATATGGATCATATTGAAGACCGGTGGTGAAGACCGGATATTTTCAAAAATAAAAGGACAACCTGTCGAATGTCTCTGCACCGAGTTGCTTTGGTATAGAGATTTATATCACTCTTTTTGTGATGGGAAGTCCGGACGTGATTAGAAATTATCCGGATTGCAAGGGCTTCTTTGGAAGTGCCTTCGGTTCCGTTCGATCCCGGAACGGACTTGTATGGATGTGTGTCTGACATTACTCTTTGAGCTGTAAAGCTGGTTTCTAACAAATAAATTTCTGTTGGTGGCGGAGAATTTATTCTCTTAGCTTAACACCCTTCTCTGAGATGTACGAGCTCAGTGGTTATGTAGTTGATGGTTACTAGAGATACATTCCCAATTTGGTAATGTGGCATACGAAGTGCTGTTGATCATTTGTTTTGATCAAAGCGTTGCTTTGTGAAAAAGCGTAGTTTTATGGACGAGACTTTGTCGAGCCTCACAACCCGGTAATGGTCGAAACAGGAATGTTGCGGCAAAGGTTTTTAGGGGTAGCGCCACTAGGGTATGTCGTTTCCTTCTGGATAAAAGGTGATATCATGGTATGGAGCCCAGATATTTTACCTATATTGATTATAATTTGTAGTTGTTGCTTTGTGATTGAGGATCCTCGAATAAAGGTCGGTGACGACCGGGGGATGACATAGCTCGTGTGTTAGTTACCTAGTTACAGCTTGGTTAAAGCATGAGGCAGCGTCGGCCTTGTGTTTGCAGAGATCCGGTTAGGATCCGGGGCGTCTTTCTAGAGGCGTTTTCTATTTCGGTGTAAGGAAGTTCCTTTGCCTGACCATTTGTTGGAAATCCAAAGAAACAATACGAACCCTGTACGGTTTTAGTTGTATTACCTGCTATGGAATGTGGCGGTAACCTGCTATTGAACATGGTAGCTATAGTAGGCATACAATAATGGTTGTATGCTGGCTAAGATTAATATTATATTTTCGAAATGGTTTTCGACACTATGCACTAATGATAATAATATCGAATGATTTTGCGTAGTAAGCATTTTTGACTATCATAAGAAGAAATCTCCTCCAATTCTGCGTTTGCATTGTGTGTGTGGCGGGAGGTCTTATGGTAGTTTCATTTTCCAAAAACATTGCGAAAATGTTTTATTTTCTTTGAGATAAACTGTTTTAGTTCTCACACCAGTCACCATGACTGACCTGGAGTTTATTGTTTCCTTTCTAAACTCTGGGTGCCCACCAATTTCCACACGGGCAGTCTAGAGTCAGGTTATCAGGTCATTCTGGATTCAGGCTATGCTTTGGAGCTCACTGGCGAGCTGGATGGCGAGACATATCACTTGTATATGATAGTATTATTCCGCTGTGTATTCTGTATGAGGACAAGTTTGTATAACTGTCCCATTGTGTTGTATATTATTGCTGTAAACTCTGATGATGATGTAATGTATAAAATGATATAGTTCTTTGTTTTAAAGATTATTCATTTATCTATTATATGTTGTTCCTCTGCGAATGTGAGATTTCGATATTGTTCTGTGTTTTCCTGTTGTTTCTTCTTTCCTTTCCTTCTGTCTTCTTCTACCTCTTCTTTTTCTCCATAACAATTCGGTTTTCCGGCATTCGATTGCTCGGCAGTTGATACTTGAATGTATTAATGTCGGTATTTCGAGCGACGAAAAGTCGAGTTGTTACATTTGGTATCAGAGCATATGGTTAAGCGATAACCATGGCTCTGTTGGGTATTACTCATTAGAGATAGAGTCAGTAGTACTCTAGAATGAGTGTGAGTGTAATAATAGATATGAGCGCGTATTTGTTAGTGATATAAATGGTTTTATATTGTGTTTGCTTATCCGTTGAGCTGTTTATGAATTTTGGTCGGTATGTGGGACGCCATATTATCGATTGGGGTTTCTAAACACTTGAACGAGGCAAGTCGACATAGTATCGTTTTAAATTGGGTAAATGAAATAATTTTACCTCAGTTATATTTTATATATAAAGGAAATAATTTTTCAGAATTATTAAAGTGTATATAAATTGATTGTTTGGTTGTTGAAAATGTAAATATATATAAGTTAATGAAAGTTGTTTGAATAATCTAAATAAAAACAACAATTGTGAAGGGATAACTTATATAAGCAAATGAATTATAAGTATAGAATTATAATTGAAATGATTTGCAATTGTGAAATAATCTTGTATAAGTAAAGTGGAATGGTGAAATTATATGAGAAAAGGATTTATAAATGGGATTTATAAATAAAAGGAAATTTTTGAAAGAATTTAAGCACTGAATTCACTATTGTTGCTGGTAAATAATAAGGGTGATGACTGCAGCATCATCAGTATCATTTTCGAGTTTCTGTGTGATTGATTTGCTACCAAAGTAAATTAAAAAAAAATTGAACTTTTTTTGTGATAAATAAATTTGAAATTAAAAATCCAATTTGAAATTGATGAATATAAGTGAAATGAGTTTTGAACTTCTAATATGAGATGATAAATCTAACCTTGGTAAAGTTGAAATGAAATTGAGTTAGCCAAACCAATTAGTAAAGTGGTTAAACAATTTTGTTAAGCAAAATGTGATATGAAATTTGAATTTGGTAGAAGTTAAATAAAATTTATTTTTGAATTGAAATCTAAATTGGATTTGTAAGTGGAAATTTAAGTTAAGTTAAACAAATGATGTTTAAATGGAATATGACTTAAGTAATAATGAATGAAGTTGATTTTGATATCGAAGTAAAATAATAAAGTGAATTTATTAAATGAATATGAACTTGAGGTTTATAAAGGAGGTTCAACTTTATTTGTTAAATGAATTAGCAATTGAATTAATAAATGGATTGAATGTTAATCAATCGAATGTAAATAAATTGATATGGAATAATGAATATAAGTGTTAATTCATTAAAGCTAATTAAAAGTGTTGAACCAAATTGAATGTGAAGCAATGTAAATTTAATAAATTTGGTTGTGTTGGTTATGCATTAGTTGTTATATGATTGCTAGTTGATTGTATATAATTCATTAAGTATTAATGAAATTGAATTGATAAAAATGGAAAGCTATAGTAATTGAATTTAAATTGAAAGTGAAGTAAATTTAAATGGAAATTGATTTAAATTGGAAGTGAACCAACTTGAATTTAAATTAGTGAATGTAAACTAATTGAAGATGAATAATTAAATGTCATTGTATATGAATTGGTTGTAAGCGATTAAAATTTGTATTGAAACATTATAAATTGATTATGGGAATTATTTGATTGCATTGCTTATGAAAACTTTGTATTTGTTATTGAAAATTAATGAAATGTAAATGAATTTCCTATATATATCACTTACACGTTTGAATTGAGTAAGTACAGGTGCCATGGCTGCCGTTCGGTTGATTGGGTTGCGCTAAAATGCTAAATAAATAACTGCTTTGCTTAAAAAAAATGCTAAAAAGGTACGCCTATGTAATAAAAATAGGAAATATGAACTGTTTTTCTGCTTTTTCGACAGGGTGGGTCGATGTATATATATTTATTTCTATTGTGATCCTACTACGATCGAACCGCGCAAAGGAAACACTGGCGAATTTATCGGAAAATTTAAGGCGTTAGAAAATTTTCGGGAAATTTTGGAAAATTTCTGGTTAACGGAAAATTGATTTCCAAATTGTAATGAAGGAGTAGGAATTGAACTAGAAAATGAAAACCAATTTTTTTGGTTGAAGTTAAAGGTTTTGGAAAAGGTGAATATAAAATTTTCACTAAGCGAATTGTTTGAAAAGTTAATGAATATAGGGCATTTCCTTACTTTGTAATTTCGAGGACGAAATTCTTTTAAGTGGGGAAGTTTGTAACGACCCAGAATTTCTGTTATTTGAAATTCGTATATTTAATTGATTTTAAATATTAACAAGTGAGATTTGTAAGTCGAATAAATTTAAATTCGAATATAGTGATTTAATTGGATAATTAAATCGATAATTTAAATTTGAAATTTCAGAAATAATTGATAATTGGATCAATTGCGTATGAAAATGATTTATAAAGTTATATTAAATCATATTGGAGTTAAAATGATGTTTGTAAACTTTTAAAATTGAATAAAAAGTTAATTTGTGAAAATTGAATATTTTAATATTTAATTGACGACTAAAAATAGTCATTTTTCAAACAGTCTCGGATTTCGACAAAACCAGTTTCATCGGATCCGTAATGTGAAATTATTGTAAGATTTCAAATTTCGTGTCAATCGGATGTACCGTTTGTCCGGGGCAAGTTAAAACGCATTAAAATCGGTTTAAATCGATTTGATTTAAATTTGATCGTTTATTTCCGTAACTCTCACATACGATCGAATTAGCTTCCGAAACACGTTCCATTGTGTTCGGAACGCGGGGTAAACCTTAGAAACGTCGGTCAGCACGCTCGATTTGGAGTTCGGAAAATTTTCGATGAATAGTAATTTGTGAAATTTTCTATAAAAGGACTTGTATTCATCCATTTGCAACACAAAGCAAAACCCTAACCCTAATAATGCCAGCCACCACTTGATAATTCGAAGGCCATAATTTCACCTTCTTCTCTTCTTAATCTCTTCCAATCCGTCAATAATTAGAAAATGTTGTCAACTGCAAAGTTGAAGAGCATCGGAAGAGCTTTCAATCCATACGGGTACTTCGTCGAATCGTCAACCATGGAGGGAGCTATCTGCTCGCGTTCACATCAGGTCGTGCATGGATTTCGAGACATTGGGGGGGGCATGCTTGATGCTATTTGGGGCGGAGATGGAGCTTGCAATGGTCTTCGGCGTGGTAGTCTCTGATCGTCTTCATACTGCACGTGGTGGTTGCGAAAATTCGAAGAAGGAGGCGGCAATTGGGTTCATCTTCACGAATTTGAATGTGAAAACCTGGGGATGGAAGAAGCATCACTTGCGGCTCAGATCTAAGGGTTCCAAAATGCACGGCCTAGATGTAAAAGTAAAATAGAAAATTAAGGAAATTGTTAATTATTGTATTTTAAAATCATACAAACTTTAAAATGTTGTATCTCTGTCATACGAGGTCAGTTTTGGATGAAACAAATTGCATCGGGTTCGTTTTGTCGAGCACTAAGCAATGGAGCTAGATTGGAGTTGTTTGGAGTTAGTGAAAATTTCAGGTAAAATTAAACGCGTGTTTAATTTTATTCGAAATAAAACGCTACAACTATTATCGGAAATTCAAGGTGAGAACTTCTCACTCAATCGAATGTTTGTTTCGATTTAAATTTTAAATAGTTAGATTTAAAATTGTTGATTGTGTTGATTGTGTGAATTGGATGATAAATTGCTATCTGTTGTGTTAAATAGACCCTATACGCCGTATATTAAGCGGAGGTTATTTATTAAAAACATATACCGCGATAATTTCACATTGAAGTGGAATTGGTATTATATATGTATATAGCAATATATATATATTGGAATATGTATATATTGGAGTTGTTGATTTCCCGCATTGTATAGCGGATGAGACCCTATTGCGCCGCATAATAGCGGATAATATTTATAAATCCCATATACCGCGATAATTTCACATTGAAGTGAAATTGGTATTGTGCTAACATCTGTGGATGCAGGGAAACAGGTTGGAGGGATCCAACTGGATTCCTCAAACATTTGAATTTATTTCAATATTGTGTGTTGATTATTTATAATCGCCTTGTGATAATTTATTTATAATCTGTGAATGATTATATCTGTGATTGAATGTGTTGAAGGCTATAATCTAGCCGAATGTATTTTTGGTATCGTTGGATACCAGAAATGAATAAATTGGATTTTTGAAATTAAAGTTGAAATTTTAATTAAATTCTTTTTAAAAGAATTGGTTGAATTTAAAGAAAGTAATTTAAAAGCATAAAGTTGATTTTCGAAATCTTATCGAATTATTTCGAAAATATGGTAAAAGATTTTTATAAATGGATTTTGAATAGTATTATTCGAAAGTTGGAAAATTTATTTAAAATGGAATTTTAAATGGTTTGGAAGAGATAAATGAATTTATTTTAAAAGGTGATTAACTTCTCACTACAAGAAAAATGGTCTTTCGCAGCGTTTTAAAAATGCTGTCAAATCCTTTCGTAGCGTTATGAAGAACGCTCTCTAACGACAAGCTGTAATAGAGTCAAGACATATCACAGCATTTCTAAAACGCTGCAAAATTAGCAACATATTACAGCGTTTTAATGATGGCTGTAATATGTCCTTACCCATTGTTTCTTCTTCCTTTAGACAACATTTTAAAAACGCTGCAATACTTTTTTACAGCGTTTTGAAAAAGCTCGTAAATGAGCATTTAGCACCATAAAGCAAACGCTGCATATGGGTGGATGTTTCACAGCGTTTCCCTTTTTGCCTGACATCTGCAGCATTTTTTCTTTTTTACAGTGTTTTTGAAACGCTGTTAAATATGAAAAATACCATGCATAAAAGTTTATATTTACAATCATCCCACCAGCTATAAAATTTTATATCTGATAATATCAGTTAATTAAAAACACAATAAATAAATATAATCTTGCATGTTATATATAATAAAGTTGCACTAACTCCATACTCAAAATAAACGATAATCGTATATATACATAATGTTGTAAGCAAATATGATAGTAACATTGTTTTACATAAATAGCATATTAAATTAAGCAAAATATGAGTTGTGAGAGTCCAAGCTAATCCTCTTCAACAATTCAACCTCCACTAGCTAAGTCAGTCAAATTACATAAGCATGCTCACTTTGAAACTGCGAAGATGTAAAGAAAAAACATGTTAATAGGTAATTCTTGCAAGAAAAAACAAACGGTTGGTGGTTACCACCAAAGCTAATTTAACAGAATACTGTTACGGTTGGTAAATAGTTCAAACTACGAGGTAAAATGTTATAAATTCGACCAACGAGATTGACAATTGTTGACAATAAGAATGCTTAAGCTACTGTTTGACAGTGGTTGAATACTGAAGCACTGATGCCATAAAAGAAAATGACAAGGAAGACCTGCTATTATGCTGTATGCCTGAGCTAAAGCAAAAAATAAAATGCCTATTTATTGAATTAAAGGCAGTCATGAAGCATCAAAGAGAAAAAGGCCAGAATTATTAATATTAAAATCAATGAAGTGGATGAATACATAAAGCAGGGGCAGGCACAAAGATGATGAGATATATAACAGGTCATCGTACTATGCTGGCAGATTGAGGATTGAGACAGCTTACAGAAGGAAACATGTGCAGTGGTTTAGGACTAGACTATATCGAAATGAGGATGAGACTGAATGCTAGGATGCTTGCTGACGTACAGAAGTTGATGTACACAGTGGTGCAATAGAAACAGGAAGTGAACTGGACTGGATAATATGAGTTAAGGAATGGTGAAATGAAACAATTGTCGAGATGAACTGGACCAAAAAGGAGCACATTTGCTGAGATGCTAATGCTCTGAACTGGACGAGCATTGTTGGGATGCCAATATAGAGATTGAAGCACAATAAGCGAAGCACATTTGATCCTGTACGCACAAAATTAAAAAAACCAATAGTCTAACGAAGTGTTGCTTTACAAGTTTTTGCAGAAGTGTCTCTCCGATAACTACACTTAGCTCTTGCTGACATGATAGTTCTAGTATTTGTTACTCCTTTTTGACTGCCTTTAAAGTATAGAATTGGATACCACTATCTGTATGACAACATATTTAGACCATTTGATATTTACATTTCTTGCACCTTAGTACAACCACTGTATGTCTAACATATTTAGTACATTTGATATCTATATTTCTTCTAGCTTCGTACAGTTTTCATAAAAAATAATGGAAAGAGCATTCAACATCAGTGCTAATGGAAAGTGAAATAGGAGGATTAATGGACCCTGAAGGATACATGCCATGGGAAGGAGATTTTGGATTGAAGACTTTATCCTACTTTGGATTTGGAAACCATGAACCTGGTTCTGATGTTAGGTCGAGATTTAAGTGGCTTGGAGTTGAGGTGATAAATAATAAAACTATGAAATGTTACATGTCAGCTCAAACTAAGCATAAATGTTTCATAGCAGCTCAAGCTAAATGTATGGTGTTGGCTAGCAGTTGCTATTTGAAATGATTAAAAGTAATATTTAACTTAAGTGGTGAAGTTCAAATCAAATAATAATTCTGGCAAATGATAAACAAAATCCAAATACAAGGGTTATGCTTCCAACAAGTTTTTTTCTTTTTTCTTATACAAGATCATTGACAAACAAAATGATTTCTGCTGTGTCAGAGAACAAACTATTAAACAACAATTTTAGTAGTTGTGATATTTAATAGTAAATTATAAATACTAAAAAATAGTACAAGAAATAGATTGAATAGGAAATAGATTTAACCTAACCCGATATACAAAACACTTGTTTCATTAACCGATTTACAAAAACTATTATTAACTCATAAATATAATAGCAGCAGCAATTTATGATTTTATAGTATGACAAAAATATCCAATTCAAATATCTCTTAAACTTCAAAAAAAAGTCGAATTTTTGTATCTGATTATATTTACAAAATGGTATGATTCTTCTAGTCTGCTAGTATGATAATGCCCATAACCATCAACTGTAAACACAGTAAGGCATTATTATTTATACAACATACTTATTTAACATTTTAACACCAGTTGCATGAACTGTTTTATGAAGGACTATATTCTATTTTGTTTACCTGACCATGACAAAAAACAAGGCAGCTAAGTAGTCAAAGTTGTAAGCCATACAAAAACAGTTATAACTAGTATGATACTACGTTCCTCGCTATGTATCACAACATGGTGTAGAACTAATAACAAGGACATACATGTATCATGTATAATCAAGGACAAAACCGTGGATATTTCTTTATACACTGATTAACATTCCTAAAAAATACTGGGTCCATAGTAGGGATAAACAATCTATTAACAAATTTTTATAAAATTTAGTCAACTTTGTTCAATTTTCATAAAACTTAGTTAATTCATTTAATTTTATAAACTTAATTAATTTTTATAAACTTAGTTAATTTTTACAAACTTAGTTAATATTTTAAAACTTAATTAATTTTTATAAATTTAGTAATTTTTATTTTTTAAAAAACTAGTTATACAAATTTAGTTAATTTTTGTAAAACTTAGTCAACTTATTTATAAAGCATATCCCGACCACCCCCACTCTCAAAAGCTTCTACTGTTTATGAAGCTCTTTTTTCCAACAATGTGGGATAAAGTTATACTAGGATTTACATGTTATATGTTTTTAAAGTATATCCCAAATAAAATATGTAATCCTGAATTAGACAAATTGGAATAGAGAGTAATAACTGACCTTGAGTTTCTTGTTATTTTTTGTTTTCATGTACATTTGAATTTCAATAGCAGACACTTCCAGAAGCTGAGTTCCTTTTTTATGGTCATCAGGGCCATCTTCTTTTCGACATGATTTTTGAAGTTCTTTCAATATCTAAAAAAACTTAAAAAACATCAACAATTAGCTGACGCATGTAACCGATAGTAATTTCCGAAGAAAGTACTCGCTAACAAAAAAAGAAATCACCTTGTTCATTTGATTGCAAAGTTTAAGATTAGTCTTGAACCACAAACTCTGCAAATATAAAGATGAATTTTAAGGGGTAATCACAAAACATATGGTCAAATATATAGGGGAAAAGATAAGCTAGGTTTATATTAATGAGTGGCACGATTTCAGACCTGAAAAAATAGCATCATCACAGTTGAGTTCCAATTGTGAATCAATTATATCATCGTAAAAATATGAGCAATAAAGTTGTTAGATAATATTTATGTTCGGCGACTTATACCATTAATCAGAACCATGAAATGAGAGATAAGATTTAAGAGTAGAATTCATAAATGATACACAATAACCTCAACTCACCAATTATAAGTTATGCTTCTATAATAACCTCAATAAAGCTAAATTTTACAAACTTGGTTAATACAGTTAAATATTTATAAAACTTAGTTAACTTTTATAAAATGAAGTCTAATTTTATAAACATAGTTATTTTTACAAAATTAATTAATTTTTATAAACTTAATAATTTTACAATAATTTTATAAACTCAATCTAATTTTTATATACTTAGTTAACTTTTATAAAACTAAATCTAATTTTATAAACTTATTTATTTTTATAAAATTAATTAATTTTTTTATAACTTATAATTTTTATAAACTTAGTAATTTTTATAATAACTTTTATATACTTAATAATTTCTATAAACTTAGTTATCTTTTATGAATTAATATAATTTTTACTAGTTTATTTAATTTTTATAAAACTTAGTTAACTTAGTCAACTTTATAAACTTGGTTAAATTTGTTAAAACTTAATTATTTTTTATAAACTTAGTAAACTTTATAAACATATTAAATTTTCATTGAACTTGGTTAACTTCATTAATTTTTATAAATTGGTTAATTTTTATAAAATATAGCCAATTTAGTTAAATTTTTGTGAAAAATTGTTAATTTAGTTAACTTTTACTTAGTTAACTTTGTTCGAGTTTTTTAACATAGTGTTTAAAAAATTAATAATTTTTTATGTGCTTGGTTATTTTTATAAGCTTGTTTAATTTTATGAGACTTAGTTAACTTAGTTAATTTTTAAATTTAGTTATTTTTTATAAAACTTGGTCAACATAGTTAAATTTTTATAAAACTTAGTTATCTTCATCAATTTTTGTAGATATACTTAATTTATTAATTATTTATAAAACTTAGTTATCTTAATTAATTTTTTATAAAACTTAGTTAGCTTCGTTAATTAGTTGACTTTTTTAAACTTACTTAGTTTTTATAAACTTGGTTATTTTTATAAAACTTATTTAACTTAGTTAACTTTTATAGATTTAGTTAATTTTTATAAAATTTAGTCAACTAAGTTAATTTATTTGATTTTTATAAAATTTAGTCAACTAAGTTAATTTATTTGAGTTTTATAAAATTTAGTTAACTTGATTAATTTTTATAAATTTATTTATTTTTTATAGAAATGTGCTAGCCAATTTCTAACTTACAAACCAATAACTTAAATCAACAGACATGTGTTAAGAATCATTTGGTCTTAAATTGTTGGGTTTTACATAGAGTGTTTGTTATCCAAATCAATGATGTTTCACAGAGTTTGTATTTTAGTTGAAATCAATACGTCATAAGAGATTACACTTAAAACATATTTTCCCACAGAATTAAACTTAATTATAATATTATTGAGTACTACGAATATGTCCAAGTCGAGGAAGGATGCATATCTTGAAATTATTA
Organism: Allium fistulosum; assembly: GCA_030737815.1. NCBI lineage: Eukaryota > Viridiplantae > Streptophyta > Magnoliopsida > Asparagales > Amaryllidaceae > Allium > Allium fistulosum. Next base: position 163,227,391 of record CM060905.1, read on the forward strand.
AATACTGAAGTAGAGTGAAATTCGATTCATGAAACATAAGTGCATGTATTACTAAGTATTTGTATTTCAATCTAAGAAAGAGTGAAAAACAGTGCTAGAAGAAACCATACCCTGTAAAGTCTTCAATTGAAGAGAAGTTGTGTTGCCTCATAAAGTCTTATAGCTCTGAGCAAAGCTTTTTGACGTAACCATACCCATGCATCATAACACCCGTGCAAACCTGATTTGGTTACAACATATATTTATTATTAGATAGGTTATGAATGCAAAAGAATCATGCATCAATAAAATAGACCGAGTTTTGAGTAAAAAAAGCAGAAAAACATTAGCAAATAGTCATGTCAAAAGGGTATATGATTCGTTTCCTTCAAAGCATTAAATAGAACAAAGTCGGCAGTTTAAACTGTAATAACAAGCAATATAGTAATACTTTCTTCATCTTTGATAGTATATAACAAACAGTATTGTAAATGCATGCCCGGAAATAGTACAAGCCTCAACACAGTAAAATGTAAAAGAGCAACAAACAACTTCATCTAAGAAAGCAGTCATTTGGAGCTCCTAAAATCCTTCTTTAACTGAGAAACCCTTTTCACACACTCCGCCTTATTCCTCCCTGGCACTGCTGCCGCTACCTTCTCCCACTTCATATCCACATCCTTAGGAAATGCATTTAAAGCATTCAATAACGCAATGTCCTCATTGGAACCCCAGCTCATGTTCCTTGCATTCTAAATCTCACTCTCAACTCTCTTGTCCACTGGCTTCCCATCCTTCATAAACTGCACAAAGGAATCACTGTCTCCATCCTTCCTCTCCCCTATTGACTTCCCATCTTTATAACGCTTTCCACTTTAAACCTTCCTTCAAATGCCTCTGCGATCTTCTCCCACTGCCTTGGCTCCCCAACTGGATGCTTAGATACATGTTTCTTTAGTATTTCATAGTCCTTTTCACTCCATTCCTTTTCCTCTTTGATTGGCTCCTCCTCAAAATGACTTTTTTCAAAACCTCCCTTTACGTTTCGGATTTCAACTTATACTTAAATATGTTGGTAAAATTTAGGGTTATACCATTACCGTTTGGAATAAAAATTCAGTTAAGGGGAAATGCCTTTTATTAGTCTATATATATCATAAAACATATGATATTTGTAAACTAGGTCAAGGTGTATTCTTTAAGGATTCCAAGTATTACAAATAAGTAGGAAAATGAGGAAAGTTGAAGTAACACCCTAATAGAAGTGCTAATACATTAAAAAAAAGTTTCCCATCTAATAAACCACTGCAATATTTAGTTGGTTAGACTATCTCTACACTACAAAGTCTACACGTAACTGTTCTCAAAATAACAATATTGTATAAAACAAAGTCTAGTTTCTGCAAAAATAGATTTATAATCAGCCCATAAGATTTCAAAATGCCAGTTGGTAAATACGAATTCAAAATTTTAAGTCGAATAAAATGTTTTATTTTATTTTATTTATTTTTTATTATATTTTTTATTTTAATGATTGATTCGTTAAATAATGTATTAAACAAAAGGAGAGATATTTATGCTCCTGGGTGATGGGTATCAACGAAACATTAAAGTCAATTTTCTGTAAAAATCACATTATTTTAATAAATTTGGACCAATGTCATAGCTAAGTGATAATATATTTACATATTCTTAAACGATCAAACTAAGTTCACTGAATCTGAGTTCATACTGCAAGGGTCATGGTAAAGCATAAACAGATCTAAGAGCATACATTAACAAAACAACTCATTTTTATTGATTCCCAGGATTAAGATAAATTGGCTTCAATTTTCACAAAATAACTTAAAAACTAATTAGATAAAAAGCAACAAAGTAAATATATACACTAATATCCAAAAGTCGCATTCTACGTATTGGAAAACAAAAGGTAAATCTGGAATTTGCACATAATTCTAATGTTAAACAACAACAGAAAATCGATCTGTTTAATCAGATCTAGCCATATAAATCATAATCACTCAAGTTGAAGTGGAAAAAAGAAAGGAAAAAAAGGGTATATTGCTAGTCCACCCAAAACAAAATCGGCAATCTTACCCGAACTTGAAATAAAATTCTGGACTCCCTTTAAATTTCCGATTTTGCCTCCTTGAAGTCTGTCTGTATTCGCAGATTTTAACAAACAGCAATACCTATTCAACTACGAGATTTAGTTATGGGAACCTACGGACGTAATCAAATTTCAAAAGAAATTAGCGCCCAACTTTCCATTGTTTGATCCGTGAATTTCATGACTTAAATTGCCTGTTGTTCTAGCAATTTTCTTTTAACAAAATATAGTTCGGTTGTTCTCTTGGCTCATATTTCAAAAGAGAATCAAAATCAAAATAAAGAGGAAAAAATGTTACGTACTTTGATAATCTTAAGTCGTGCAAGGAAAGAGAATAGAAAACTAATACGAACTTTTGAGAAATGATCTAATGATATTTTGTGAAATGAATATCGAAGTTTTACTTTCAGATCTGGTTTTGGAATAGTTGAAGGTTGAGGTTTGGGGATAGAGGTGTTGCTGTCAGTTTTGCGGGCACATGAGCGGCGGGGAAGGCGATCGACTTCGAGATCTGACTGGATTTCGGGTACGTGTTCGATAAGATTGGACCGGCGCCAATGGTGGGGTCACCGTCGGTGAGTACATGGGACGATCTGCTTCAAGTGACATTTTTTGAATTGACTCATTGATATTCAGGTGGTGATGAAGACAAATGATGATGAGGGAAATAGACGACCTAATTTTAGGTAGAAGGAATGAAAATTTTGTGATTAGGTTTTTGCGGGATGAAATTAGGGATGGAAATTTTAGCAGCAAATTTTTGAGCGATGTTTTATTTAGTTAAGATTCAATTTGGAGTGAACATGAAAATTTACCGCCTTGTTACGCACAAACAGCGGTTACCGCTCCAGCCCACTTCAAACAGCGTTTTGTAATTTTATTTCCTATAGTTAAATAATTTTCCACAGCATTTTCAGCAAAACGCTGTGTTATGGTGCTGTCAAATGTGAATTTTCTTTTAGTGTCTAGAAATCAAGTTATAATTGATTTGGTATTTGAAAATAAATCTTTGGGAAATCGATATGAAAATTTATTTGATGATTGAATGAGCAAATTGATTTGTGTTAAAATGAATTTTTGAAATCAATTTGTAATGGATTTGGTGTGAAGTAAATTTTGAAATCAATTTGTAATTGATTCGGTGTTTGAAATAGATGTTTGGAAAATCAATTTGGGTTTTGAAACAAATTTGGAAATCAATTTGAAAATTGATTTGGAGTTAAAAATGGATATTTGGAAATTTAATTTCACAATGGGATTTGTAAAGGAAAGGGGAATTTTTTTTTAAAAATAAACATTGATTTATTTTGAAGTGTGGAAATAAATTTACAGATTTGAGATGTAAATTTGAAATAAATCGATAAGGATTTATATAATTGGTTTAAATGAATGTGATTTGAAATTATTTTCAAATGGTTGAAGTGTTAAACCGTATCTCGCGAAGAGATTTGAAATTTAATAATTTGGGAAAAATTATTTAAATTGGTTGATTGTTGTGAATGTTGTTGATAGTTAAATAACCGACTATCAATATTTGCCTTTGAAATGGCACTTGATTTGTTTTTAAAACAAACACGCACTATTCGGGTTAGCCGGGAAAAGACCTTTGTGTCATATAACCCTTTCCAAATTAGTGATACGACGATATGGATCGTATTGAAGACCGGTGGTGAAGACCGGATATTTTCGAAAATGAAAGGACAACCCGTCGAATGTCTCTGCACCGAGTTGCTCCGGTATAGAGATTTATATCACTCTTTTTGTGATGGGAAGTCCGTACGTGATTAGAAATTATCCGGATAGCAAGGGCTTCTTTGGAAGTGCCTTCGGTTCCGTTCGATCCTGGAACGGACTTGCATGGATGTGTGTCTGACATTACACTTTGAGATGTAAAGCTGGTTTCTATCAAATACATTTCTGTTGGTGGCGGAGAATTTATTCTCTTAGCTTAACACCCTTCTCTGAGACGTACGAGCTCAGAGGTTATGTACTTGATGGTTACTAGTGATACATTCCCAATTTGGTAATGTGGCATACGAAGTGCTGTTGATCATTTGTTTTGATCAAAGCGTTGCTTTGTGAAAAAGCGTAGTTTTGTGGACGAGACTTCGTCGAGCCTCACAACACGGTAATGGTCGAAACAGGAATGTTGCGGCAAAGGTTTTTAGGGGTAGCGCCCCTAGGTTATGTCATTTCCTTCTGGATAAAAGGTGATATCATGGTATGGAGCCCAGATATTTTACCTATGTTGATTATACTTTGTAGTTATTGCTTTGTGATTGAGGATCCTAGAATAAAGGTCGGTGACGACCGGGGGATGACATAGCTCGTGTGTTAGTTACCTAGTTACATCTTGGTTAAAGTGTGAGGTAGCGTCAGCCTTGTGTTTGCAGAGATCCGGTTAGGATCCGAGGCGTCTTTCCAGAGGCGTTTTCTATTTCGGTGTAAGGAAGTTCCTTTGCCTGACCATTTGTTGGAAATCCAAAGAAATAATACGAACCCTGTACGGTTTTAGTTGTATTACCTGCTATGGAATGTGGCGGTAACCTGCTATTGAACATGGTAGCTATAGTAGGCATACAATAATGGTTGTATGCTGGCTAAGATTAATATTATATTTTCGAAATGGTTTTCGACACTATGCACTAATGATAATAATATCGAATGATTTTGCGTAGTAAGCATTTTTTACTATCATAAGAAGAAATCTCCTCCAATTCTGCGTTTGCATTGTGTGTGTGGCGGGAGGTCTTATGGTAGTTTCATTTTCCAAAAGCATTGGGAAAATGTTTTATTTTCTTTGAGATAAACTGTTTTAGTTCTCACACCAGTCACCATGACTGACCTGAAGTTTATTGTTTCCTTTCTAAACTCTGGGTGCCCACCAATTTCCACACGGGCAGTCTAGAGTCAGGTTATCAGGTCATTCTGGATTCAGGCTATGCTGTGGAGCTCACTGGCGAGCTGGATGGCGAGACATAGCACTTGTATATGATAGTATTATTCCGCTGTGTATTCTGTATGAGGACAAGTTTGTATAACTGTCCCGTTGTGTTGTATATTATTACTGTAAACTCTGATGATGATGTAATGTATAAAATGATATAGTTCTTTGTTTTAAAAATTATTCATTTATCTATTATATGTTGTTCCTTTGCGAATGTGTGATTCCGATATTGTTCTGTGTTTTCCTGTTGTTTCTTCTTTCTTTTCCTTCTGTCTTCTTCTACCTCTTCTTTTTCTCCATAACAATTCGGTTTTCCGGCATTCGATTGCTCGGCAGTTGATACAGTGAATGTATTAATGTCAATTTTCGAGCGACGAAAAGTCGAGTCGTTACATTTGGTAAAAGAGCATATGGTTAAGCGATAACCATGGCTCTGTTGGGTATTACTCATTAGAGATAGAGTCAGTAGTACTCTAGAATGAGTGTGAGTTTAATAATAGATATGAGCGCGTATTTCTTAGTGATATAAATGGTTTTATATTGTGTTTGCTTATCCGTTGAGCTGTTTATGAATTTTGGTCGGTATATGGGACTCCATATTATCGATAGGAGTTTCTAAACACTTGAACGAGGCAAGTCGACATAGTATCGTTTTAAATTGGGTAAATGAAATAATTTTACCTCAGTTATATTTTATATATAAAGGAAATAATTTTTCAAAATTATTAAAGTGTATATAAATTGATTGTTTGGTTGTTGAAAATGTAAATATATATAAGTTAATGAAAGTTGTTTGAATAATCTAAATAAAAACAACAATTGTGAAGGGATAACTTATATAAGCAAATGAATTATAAGCATAGAATTATAATTGAAATGATTTGAAATTGTGAAATAATCTTGTATAAGTAAAGTGGAATGGTGAAATTATATGAGAAAAGGATTTATAAATGGGATTTATAAATAAAAGGAAATTTTTGAAAGAATTTAAGCACTGAATTTACTATTGTTGCTGGGAAATAATAAGGGTGATGACTACAGCATCATCAGTATCATTTTCGAGTTTCTATGTGATTGATTTGCTACCATAGTAAATTAAAAAAAAATTGAAGTTTTGTTGTGATAAATAAATTTGAAATTAAAAATCCAATTTGAAATTGATGAATATAAGTGAAATGAGTTTTGAACTTCTAATATGAGATGATAAATCTAACCTTGGTAAAGTTGAAATGAAATTGAGTTAGCAAAACCAATTAGTAAAGTGGTTAAACAATTTTGTTAAGCAAAATGTGATATGAAATTTGACTTTGGTAGAAGTTAAATAGAATTTATTTTTGAATTGAAATCTAAATTGGATTTGTAAGTGGAAATTTAAGTTAAGTTAAACAAATGATGTTTAAATGGAATATGACTTAAGTAATAATGAATGAAGTTGATTTTGATATCGAAGTAAAATAATAAAGTGAATTTATTAAATGAATATGAAATTGAGGTTTATAAAGGAGGTTCAACTTTATTTGTTAAATGAATTAGCAATTGAATTAATAAATGGATTGAATGTTAATCAATCGAATGTAAATAAATTGTAACGACCCTGAATTTTGAACAATTTGAATTGAAAATATTTAATTAATTTTAAATATTTGAATGATGATTTGACTTGAATTTCAAATTATCAGAATGAATTGGCGATTAAATCTTTGAATTTAATCTATTGAAAGTTGAATAAAATTTTGAATCTTCAATTTTAAGCCGGTTAAAAATAATTTAAAGGCTTAGAAAATTCATATTGATAATACTGAAGATAATAGAAGCTTCAGAATTGAATTTGAAAGCGATTTGTTCAATTTTGAAATTGTATCGTTTAAATTGAATTTAAAAATAACCTTCCGAGGCACAGTCTCGGAATTCGACGAAACCAACTCCATTGGGTCCGTAATATTGAATTATTACCGGATTTCAATTTTCGTATTTATCAAAATTGTTTTGCGAATACACGACGTATAAACGCGTATAAAATTTAATTGAATTCAATATGAATTTCGGTAACAACCGAGGTTATTGCATCGATTTGATATCATCGTTAAACGATTTCTCTGCTAGCTATTTGCTTATAGGTGTTTCGATTCGAATTGGAATTCGTCTAATAAAAATTGTTGTTGAAATTTTTGAATCGGTTAAATTCTTTTGGAAAAAAAAGAAAAATTGGTTAAGGGTTAAGTGGGCTTTGAAAAATATATACTGGCCCATGGTTCTTTGATACCATGATAAATCCAAACCCGATCCCCTTTCCTTTATCTCATTTCATTCGTATAACCCTAACCCTAAAACAAAAATAAGCGAGAGAATAAAAATGGCGGCCGCTTCTTTACTCGTTCCTCTGATCTGAAAATTAGGGCTTGAGAAGCTTATCGGCTTTGGCTTCAACTTTCGTTTCTCGTTCGCAGCTGCTCCTTGGAGCTTTGGAAATTTAGGGCTTCGTCTTCCTCTTTTCTCGCGACTGCTCCGATGGCGAAGGTGAGTAATTTATGTTACTCACATCTTATTCGAACAGTTCGAATGCGTTTGCTCGTTTGTTTTTCGTGGTTTTTGGCATTCGATTTCTTGAACATGATTTTTAACACTTGACTGCTTATCTTCTGGCCCCTGTGAGCTTTGTCTCTGGCCATCTGATTTCCTAGATGCATTGATGTTCACTGATCATTCATATGTGTTGATTTTCTGTCTCATGTGAGCTTCGTCTCTGGCAATCTTCTCTGGTCTCCACTTGAACATTGCATTCGTGAATATGATGTTGTCTGGTTGTTCGAACTTGTTCATGCGATTTCATGTATCACTGCACTGTCCAGATGAGTTTTGTATATTGCTTCATTTTTTTTAACTTCTCTGGTCTTTGCATTTGTGAAACTGTTCCCTGGTTCGATGTTGCATCCAATGTGCATTCTGGTTCATTTTGCATTGAATACTGTCTGCATTGAATACTGTCTGCATCTTTCGTGAGTTTTCTTGTATCGAGCTCGGTCCACTTTTCTTCGAGATATTTGGTTCATGCATTCACATACATCTGTGATCATATATGTAGTTGTTGCACTTCACTGTCGCATGCATTCTGTACCAGGATGTTCACCATGAACTTGCCTCCGTACATTTGTGTAGTCTGCATTTCAAGGGTATTGTGGTACCTTGTAGTTGCTTTGAGTCACTGGGTTGCTACTGTCTCGGCCTCTGTTCTTTGCTTGCACATTGATACATTTGCCTGCAGTGTTCACGTGATCTTGTTCATGCTGTACATATGCTTGTTGAGTTTGTTAGTTGTGTAACTTGCATTTTATGTTGGGTTTGGTCTGCATCCCTTTGTTTATTGGTAGCTGGTCTCGACTCAAGTCTGGTTCATGTAGTTGTTCACTAGCTTATTGTATGGTCTACATTGCATATTGGCATGTATACAGTTGTGAAACTTCGATTGTGTGATGTTGCATTACTAGTTGTTGTCATTGTTGTCTTGGCCTTGATGTTCTCTGGTCTGCATATATAAGGGTTGAAGGTGTATATCAGTATATAGGAAAATATAAACCTTTGTTCATCATTTCCAGGTTTTAAAACCTTTTCTAAAACCCAAAATTTGCTGTTTTTAAATAATTTTAGTTACGAATGTTAAAACAAAAAAAAATGGTATGAAACAACAATATATAAGAAAAAATTAATACATGTATATATATACACACACAAATGAGTGGCTGCATGTTTATGTTCCTGGAAAGTGTTCACACTCTCATATTATTCAAATAATTGCATACGTCTCTGACTCCTTCAATTTTAACACTTTCATATATTTGATTTTGATGAAAATGTTTTTCGAATATTTTGAACCTGCTTCGACTTCGACCTTGACTTGATTTTACTTTGACAACATTTACTTTGGCCACCTGTGTTCGATTTCGTGAGGACTGGTTGGTCGACATTTTGCTGTTAACTCCAGCCATTCGCTTTGTACTGTTAAGAACTGTATTGAATTCGACTTGATCTTGTAGCATTGTTGCACTTGTATTTGAGCATACTTGATGTTGCACTTATTCATGTTGGCACTGGAATTTGCTGTGGCTTTCATTGTTTTGGTCTGGTATATGAACTGCTGCTATATCAAATTGAGTCTTGTCCAATATTGAAGTAGTTTTCATTGTTGCATGTATCACTCTTCATTCACTTCAGATGTTCTTCGCTGTTGTATATGTCTGCATCCATTACTTGAGTCGCCATTTCATATGCTTGCATTACTTGGTGTTGTCTGCATATGAGTTCATCATGTAGCCTGATGAACTTGTGAACTGGTCAAGTCCATTTGTGGTGCTTTGCATGCTTTGACAGTTCAGTGGTGTTCTCTGGTCATACTACATTGTTGCTTGTTTCCAAGCTATGTACTTGAGCTTGCACACTTCATGTTGCCTTCATTCATGTTGTACTTGCACAGTTTCCAGATGTGGTCTCTGTGGTTGCTATCCAGTTGTACTTGACATATTGAACTGTTATATTGAACTGTGAATTGTCGCCTTGATTTTCCAGTAGCCACCGTGTACATTCTTGTACATTTGTCCGTAACTTGCTTTCACTTACTTGGTGACATTTGTGTTGGTTCACTTGGTAGCTTTTGTTGTTGTCCAGTTTGTACTTGTCTTGTTGAACTTGTACATGCATTTGCCTTGTTGCAGTTACTCTTTGAATTTTGATCGAGGCCATTTGCATTTGTGTTGAATCATATTTTGATTTAGATTGATTTGATAATCTTTGTAGTTAATCGCCGTTTTCGGCAATCCCATTCTTTTCTAAATCATCTTCATTTAGAAATCTTTCCATCTATCTCTGTTGATGTTTTAAATCTGCTGATTTATTGTTTAACACTGTTAAGTGTTATATTGACTGTTATCCGATTTCTTTGTTTAAAGAGTTGGATAGACGGGAATTATTGTGACTATCGTCTATTTGATTATTATTGTCTCTATGCACTCATAAACTGGTTTGAATTAGACTGACCTGTGTATTATTTTCTTTTGAATATAATACTCGGGTCAGACCGAGTATTTTTACAGCTTGAAGATTTTCGAGCAGCGAAGTTAGAGAGAGAGAGAGTAAAGAATCATTTTTAGTTTCAGAAAAAATTGTATTTTAAGATATTCCGCTGTATCAGTATTAAAATTGTATAAACTCTGATGTATATAAAAAGATTTATAGTAATGAAATAAATTCTCATTTGTTTTAATTCAGTGTTATTATTCTGTGTTTCTGTGGCTGATTCTGTTTAAACCTTATAAACTAAATAACAATCCGTCTTTTTGAACGTTTCGAGTTGGTTTAATTACCGACTGGAGGCGGTCAGAAAGGGGAATGTTACATAAATTGATATGGAATAATGAATATAAGTGTTAATTCATTAAAGCTAATTAAAAGTGTTGAACCAAATTGAATGTGAAGCAATGTAAATTTAATAAATTTGGTTGTGTTGGTTATGCATTAGTTGTTATATGATTGCTAGTGATTGTATATAATTCATTAAGTATTAATGAAATTGAATTGATAAAAATGGAAAGCTATAGTAATTGAATTTAAATTGAAAGTGAAGTAAATTTAAATGGAAATTGATTTAAATTGGAAGTGAACCAACTTGAATTTAAATTAGTGAATGTAAACTAATTGAAGATGAATAATTGAATGTCATTGTATATGAATTGGTTGTAAGCGATTAAAATTTGTATTGAAACATTATAAATTGCTTATGGGAATTATTTGATTGCATTGCTTATGGAAACTTTGTATTTGTTATTGAAAATTAATGAAATGTAAATGAATTTCCTATATATATATATCACTTACACGTTTGAATTGAGTAAGTACAGGTGCCATGGCTGCCGTTCGGTTGATTGGGTTGCACTAAAATGCTAAATAAATAACTGCTTTGCTTAAAAAAATGCTAAAAAGGTACGCCTACGCAATAAAAATATGAAATATGAACTGTTTTTCTGCTTTTTCGACCGGGTGGGTCGATGTATATATATTTATGTCTATTGTGATCCTACTACGATCGAACCGCGCAAAGGAGACGTTGGCGAATTCTTCGGAAAATTTAAGGCGTTAGAAAATTTTTGGGAAATTTTGGAAAATTTTTGGTTAACGGAAAATTGATTTCCAAATTGTAATGAAGGAGTAGGAATTGAACTAGAAAATGAAAACCAATTGTTTTGGTTGAAGTTAAAGGTTTTGGAAAAGGTGAATATAAAATTTTCACTAAGCGAATTGTTTGAAAAGTTAATGAAATTAGGGCATTTCCTTACTTTGTAATTTCGAGGACGAAATTCTTTTAAGTGGGGAAGTTTGTAACGACCCAGAATTTTTGTTATTTGAAATTTGTATATTTAATTGATTTTAAATATTAACAAGTGAGATTTGTAAGTCGAATAAATTTAAATTCGAATATAGTGATTTAGTTGGATAATTAAATCGATAATTTAAATTTGAAATTTCAGAAATAATTGATAATTGGATCAATTGCGTATGAAAATGATTTATAAAGTTATATTAAATCATATTGGAGTTATAATGATGTTTGTAAACTTTTAAAATTGAATTAAAAGTTAATTTGTGAAAATTGAATATTTTAATATTTAATTGACGACTAAAAATAGTCATTTTTCAAACAGTCTCGGATTTTGACGAAACTAGTTTCATCGGATCCATAATGTGAAATTATTGTAAGATTTCAAATTTCGTGTCAATCGGATGTACCGTTTGTCCGGGGCAAGTTAAAACGCATCAAAATCGGTTTAAATCGATTTGATTTAAATTTGATCGTTTATTTCCATAACTCTCACATATGATCGAATTAGCTTCTGAAACACGTTCCATTGTGTTCGGAACGCAGGGTAAACCTTAGAAATGTCGGTCGGCACGCTCGATTTGGAGTTCGGAAAATTTTCGATGAATAGTAATTTGTGAAATTTTCTATAAAAGGACTTGTATTCATCCATTTGCAACACAAAGCAAAACCCTAACACTAATAATGCCAGCCGCCACTTGATAATTCGAAGGCCAGAATTTCACATTCTTCTTTTCTTAATCTCTTCCAATCCGTCAATAATTAGAAAAAGTTATCAACTGCAAAGTTGAAGAACATCGGAAGAGCTTTCAATCCATACGGGTACTTCGTCGAATCGTCAACCATGGAGGGAGCTATCTTCTCGCGTTCACATCAGGTCGTGCATGGATTTCAAGACATCAGGGGGGCCGTGCTTGATGCTATTTGGGGCGAAGATGGAGCTTGCAATGGTCTTCGGCGTGGTAGTCTCTGATCGTCTTCATACTGCACGTGGTGGTTGCGAAAATTCGAAGAAGGAGGCGACAATTGGGTTCATCTTCATGAATTTGAACGTGAAAACCTGGGGATGGAAGAAGCATCACTTGCGGCTCAGATCTGAGGTTCCAAAATGCACGGCCTAGATGTAAAAGTAAAATAGAAAATAAAGGAAATTGTTAATTATTGTATTTAAAAATCATACAAACTTTAAAATGTTGTATCTTTGTCATACGAGGTCCGTTTTGGATGAAGCAAATTGCGTCGGGTTCGTTTTGTCGACCACTACGCAATGGAGCTGGATTGGAGTCGTTTGGAGTTAGTGAAAATTTCAGGTAAAATTAAACGCGTGTTTAATTTTATTCGAAATAAAACACTACAACTATTATCGGAAATTCAAGGTGAGAACTTCTCACTCAATCGAATGTTTTGTTTCGATTTAAATTTTAAATAGTTAGATTTAAAATTGTTGATTGTGTTGATTGTGTGAATTGGATGATAAATTGCTATCTGTTGTGTTAAATAGACCCTATACGCCGTATATTAAGCGGAAGTTATTTATTAAAAACATATACCGCGATAATTTCACATTGAAGTGGAATTGGTATTATATATGTATATAGCAATATATATATATATATATTGGAATATGTATATATTGTAGTTGTTGATTTCCCGCATTGTATAGCGGATGTGACCCTATTGCGCCGCATAATAGCAGATAATATTTATAAATCCCATATACCGCGATAATTTCACATTGAAGTGAAATTGGTATTGTGCTAACATCTATGGATGCAGGGAAACAGGTTGGAGGGATCCAACTGGATTCCTCAAACATTTGAATTTATTTCAATATTGTGTGTTGATTATTTATAATCGCCGTGTGATTATTTATTTATAATCTGTGAATGATTATATCTGTGATTGAATGTGTTGAAGGCTATAATCTAGCCGAATGTATTTTTGGTATCGTTGGATACCAGAAATGAATAAATTGGATTTTTGAAATTAAAGTTGAAATTTTAATTAAATTCTTTTTGAAAGAATTGGTTGAATTTAAAGAAAGGAATTTAAAAGCATAAAGTTGATTTTCGAAATCTTATCGAATTATTTCTAAAATATGGTAAAGGATTTTTATAAATGGATTTTGAATAGTATTATTCGAAAGTTGGAAAATTTATTTAAAATGGAATTTTAAATGGTTTGGAAGAGATAAATGAATTTATTTTAAAAGGTGATTAATTTCTAGAAATCAAGTTATAATTGATTTGGTATTTGAAAATAAATCTTTGGGAAATCGATATGAAAATTTATTTGATGATTGAATGAGCAAATTGATTTGTGTTAAAATGAATTTTTGAAATCAATTTGTAATGGATTTGGTGTGAAGTAAATTTTGAAATCAATTTGTAATTGATTCGGTGTTTGAAATAGATGTTTGGAAAATCAATTTGGGTTTTGAAACAAATTTGGAAATCAATTTGAAAGTTGATTTGGAGTTAAAAATGGATATTTGGAAATTTAATTTCACAATGGGATTTGTAAAGGAAAGGGGAAATTTGTTTTAAAAATAAACATTGATTTATTTTGATGTGTGGAAATAAATTTACAAATTTGAGATGTAAATTTGAAATAAATCGATAAGGATTTATATAACTGGTTTAAATGAATGTGATTTGAAATTGTTTTCAAATGGTTGAAGTGTTAAACCGTATCTCGCGAAGAGATTTGAAATTTAATAATTTGGAAAAAAATATTTAAATTGGTTGATTGTTGTGAATGTTGTTGATAGTTAAATAACCGACTATCAATATTTGCCTTTGAAATGGCACTTGATTTGTTTTTAAAACAAACGCGCACTATTCGGGTTAGCCGGGAAAAGACCTTTGTGTCATATAACCCATTTCGAATTAGTGATACGACGATATGGATCATATTGAAGACCGGTGGTGAAGACCGGATATTTTCGAAAATGAAAGGACAACCTGTCGAATGTCTCTGCACCGAGTTGCTCCGGTATAGAGATTTATATCACTCTTTTTTTTGATGGGAAGTCCGGACGTGATTAGAAATTATCCGAATTGCAAGGGCTTCTTTGGAAGTGCCTTCGGTTCCCTTCGATCCCGGAACGGACTTGTATGGATGTGTGTCTGACATTACACTTTGAGATGTAAAGCCGGTTTCTATCAAATACATTTCTGTTGGTGGCGGAGAATTTATTCTCTTAGCTTAACACCCTTCTCTGATACGTACGAGCTCAGAGGTTATGTACTTGATGGTTACTAGTGATACATTCCCAATTTGGTAATGTGGCATACGAAGTGCTGTTGGTCATTTGTTTTGATCAAAGCGTTGCTTTGTGAAAAAGCGTTGCTTTGTGAAAAAACATTGCTTTGTGAAAAAGCGTAGTTTTGTGGACGAGACTTCGTCGAGCCTCACAACTCGATAATGGTCGAAACAGGAATGTTGTGGCAAAGGTTTTTAGGGGTAGCGGCCCTAGGGTATGTCATTTCCTTCTGGATAAAAGGTGATATCATGGTATGGAGCCCAGATATTTTACCTATGTTGATTATACTTTGTAGTTGTTGCTTTGTGATTGAGGATCCTCAAATAAAGGTCGGTGACGACCGGGGGATGACATAGCTCGTGTGTTAGTTACCTAGTTACAGCTTGGTTAAAGCGTGAGGTAGCGTCGGCCTTGTGTTTGTAGAGATCCGGTTAGGATCCGGGGCGTCCTTCCAGAGGCGTTTTCTATTTCGGTGTAAGGAAGTTCCTTTGCCTGACCATTTGTTGGAAATCCAAAGAAACAATACGAACCCTGTACGGTTTTAGTTGTATTACCTGCTATGGAATATGGCGGTAACCTGCTATTGAACATGGTAGCTATAGTAGGCATACAATAATGGTTGTATGCTGGCTAAGATTAATATTATATTTTCGAAATGGTTTTCGACACTATGCACTAATGATAATAATATCGAATGATTTTGCGTAGTAAGCATTTTTGACTATCATAAGAAGAAATCTCCTCCAATTCTGCGTTTGCATTGTGTGTGTGGCGGGAGGTCTTATGGTAGTTTCATTTTCCAAAAGGATTGCGAAAATGTTTTATTTTCTTTGAGATAAACTGTTTTAGTTCTCACACCAGTGACCATGACTGATCTGGAGTTTATTGTTTCCTTCCTAAACTCTGGGTGCCCATCAATTTCCACACGGGTAGTCTAGAGTCAGATTATCAGGTCATTCTAGATTCAGGCTATGCTGTGGAGCTCACTGGCGAGCTGGATGGCGAGACGTATCACTTGTATATGATAGTATTATTCCGCTGTGTATTCTATATAAGGACAAGTTTGTATAATTGTCCCGTTGTGTTGTATATTGTTGTTGTAAACTCTAATGATGATGTAATGTATAAAATGATATAGTTCTTTGTTTTAAAGATTATTCATTTATCTATTATATGTTGTTCCGTTGCAAATGTGAGATTCTGATATTGTTCTGTGTTTTCCTGTTGTTTCTTCTTTCTTTTCCGTCTGTCTTCTTCTACCTCTTCTTTTTCTCCATAACAATTCGATTTTCCGGCATTCGATTGCTCGGCAGTTGATACAGTGAATGTATTAATGTCGATTTTCGAGCGACGAAAAGTCGAGTCGTTACATTCGGTCTTCATTTTCTCCGCATTTACCCTCTGACAAGTCACACACTTAGAAATATACTATGCTACATGTCTCTTCATACTAGGCCAATAAAAGTCTCTATTCATATTATGATACATTTTGTCACCACCGGGATGAATAATCATTTCTAGAATGATGTAACTCTGCTAGTACCATATCAGTCAACTCCATTATGAGAGGAACCCACAATATACCATCTCTCCCAAGTCACCCTTTCGAATCTATGGAATATCGTTCCAAAGGACTCGAATGCTCTCCTCTATTCAACTTCTCAAAAATATCTATCAACTCATTCTCTTGCTTCTGACCCGAACCAATACGGTCCATAAGTGAAGGCCGAATATCTAAAGCTGCCAACAATCCCGAAGTAATGTCTAATGAAGGTCAAAAATCCAATGTAGAGATGAACTTCAAGTCTTTCATTCCAAAATTATAGAACTCAGTGTCACGTTCTTTCTACTCAAAGCACAGTTACAACATTACCCTTGCCCAGAGTATATGAGATAGTGAAATCATACGACGCCAAGAACTCCATCCACCTTCGATATCTCAAATTAAAATCTTTCTAAGAGAATAAATACTTTCGAGACTTATGATCCGTGAATGGCTTAAACTGATCGCCTAAAAGATAATTCCTCCAAAAGTTGAGAGCAAAGACAATAGCTGCCAACTCAAGATCATAGGTTGGATAGTGTCTCTCATGAACTTTCAATTGTCGATTAGTATAAAAGATAACTCTACCCTCCTGCATCAACACAGCACCCAATCCTCTTCCACAAGCATCAATATATACTATAAATGCTTTCAAACCATCAGGGAGTACTAAAACAGGTGCACTAGTCAACAGCTCCTTGTAGGATCTAGATTAACCCTAGAGAGGGGGGGTGAATAGGGTTATAACAAATTTTCTCGAATTTAAACAAACTGCAGAAAAGTAAATATGCTGTAAAGTAAATCACACACAAAATTTACCCAGCTTCGGCAACCCCTGCCTACTGCTGCATTCCCAGATTTCTATTAGAATTAAACAGTCTCCCGCTTACAAAAATTCTAACAGACTCGCAAACCCTGCTACCGCCTATAGAGTTTTGCAAACTCGCAAACCCTGCTTACTGAACTAATCCTAACTAGACAATCTGACACAACCTAAATCCTAGGTGGTGATTTACCAAGATTTGATTCGAAAAGTTCAAACTTCAAAAAATAAAAACAAGAGCAAAAGATAAATAGAAAACTTGAGTGCAACTTTTGCCCTTAAACAAAACTACCCAACCAAAAGTATTATTACTAAAGAAAAAAATGCGGCCCTGTTTGTTTCCTTTATTCGGCCCGATGTCATCTTTGTTTGAGATAATGGTGGCTCGTTCGTTTTCCTCTTCGTTCAAAAATTAGGGCTTTGAGATTTTTGAAGCCGCCGACTTATGTTGATCGATTTTAGTGATTTCGATCCTTGTTCTGTTGATCAACCTACTCCGTGTAGCTTGCTTTGGCTGCTGCTTCTTTTTGTTGCTTGTGAAATTGGGGATTTGGCCTGGTTGCTTCGAGTTGATCGAATTCGACTTCTCTGGTATGTTGTTTGATCTTTTGTTATCTGGATTGATTCCTTGAATTCGATAATTCTTATTGCCGATGATGATTGGAATTTATAGGGTTCGATCCCCTGAGTTTTCGTTCGTTTATACGTGTTTGAATTTGTCAATTAATTATCTTGGCCGGTTGATTTTATTTTGATGCTCGAGATGAATTCTGACTTCTTCAAAATACGTATATATTGCGATTCTTGGTTGAAACGTCTTTGGTTTCGACTCCTTGGTCATCACGGTGTTGACTTCGACCATTTTTGATTTTGTGATTTTCTGGCTTCCTGTTGCTCACGGCTTCGACTTGATATTTCTAATTTGTTACCTTATTTTTGTAACTGTTGTACATATGCATTTCTTGTGTGTTCATCCTGTCACTGTTCGTGTGCATTCATGTGCTTGATGTTCACTGGTTCGTTTGTCTAGTGGCATTTGATTTTGCACTACTTGCATATCCATATAAACTTTCTGTTGTCAATGAGAGTCTGTTGGATTTATGTTCTTCATGTTGTTTACTGCATATGGCTTCTCTTGTATACTTCACTTGATCTGTCCCTTCAAGTCTGCACTTTGCATATTGTAGCCTTGGTCGAGTCTTGTGTTTTGTGTAGACTGATACTCCTTTCTGGTTTGCATTGTTTTGTAACTTCGAGCAAGTGCATGTGAACTGGTGCATGCTTTGTACTTGTAATCATATTGCCTCGAGTACATGTACAACACTGTATATATGTATGGTTGTAGTTGAGCTTGTACTGTCCACTATTGCATTGACTTTCTGTAGCATTTGAGGTTTCCTCTACTTGTGTTCTGGTTGAAGTTCTGATCTGGTTGTTATGCATATGTATACTTCATGGCTGATTTGGGTTCATATGCACTTGATTCATATTATTGCTGTATCCATTGTTTAGACTCCATGTTAACTGTTAGCTCGATTCTTGTTTGCTTTTTAACTCGATACATTTTTGCCGATGTTGTTGATTGCTTGTTCGAGCTTGAAGTTGAAGTAGTCATGTGTACTTTCTGGTTTTCCATCTCTGTTGTACATGTATGCTCGAGTCTGGGTTTGCACATGAACTGGTTGGTCTTGATTTCACTTCAGTTGCACTTTGGTTTCACTTGTGTTGAATCCAGCTTGTCTTTTGGCTCGACTATGCACACGAGTTGGCGAGGCAGTGCACACGTGTATAAATGTACACGTGTGTATTGCAGCCACTCATGATTACCTGTCCCTGATAAGAATACTGATATGCACAGATATTACACAATCAAAAAATGATGACAATAACCCATATATCTGAGGCACCAATAAAAATAAATTTATATTTTTGCAAATTCAAATTTGTTTATTTTCAGATTACTGCTGTAGTTGCTAATTATACAGGTACACAGGAGACAGGACAAGAACTGGAGCTGGACAATGCAGATAGATGCAAATGTGCAGACAGAGTGAAAAACTAAGTGTTGAGCGTTGTAGTGAGAAAAAAATGTGAATGTGAAATGTATGAAACCGGTGTATGTATATAGAGAGAGCTGAAAACTTTGTACTATATAAGTGTTGAAATAAAATATTATTTTGAATAAAAATACTGATTGAATTATATAAATTCTGTGCAATAGTATTATTATTCAATATGAATATTTATTCCTATATGTGTATAGTACAATCTGCAAACACATATATAAATTGATATATGTTTGTTATCATCAAACAAAAAATCTCATCAAACACTCCTTCATTTTAATGAAAGCATCTTCGCATTTCATGTTCCACGATAAAACTAAATTCTTCTTGGTATGGCATGTTAATGGAGAAGAAATCTTAGTGAAGTCCTTAATGAACTTTCTATAGTAACCCGCCAAACCAAGAAAATTCCTTGCTTCCATAACATTCTTTAGTACATGCCAATCCTGTACTGCTGCAACTTTACTTGGATCGACTACTAGTCCATGCTTGAAGATAACATGTCCTAGAAAATGAACCTCCTTGTGCTAAAAGTGACATTTGGAGAATTTCACCTTTAGCTTAAGCCTACGAAGAGTATTGAGCACTTATCTTAAATGCAACTCGTGCTCTTCCTCGCTTTTCGAATTGATAGGTATGTCATTAATGAATACCCTTATGAACTTATTTAACAACTGTCTAATGACTTGACTAATGAGATCGAGAAAATATGCTTAGGCATTGGTTAGTCCAAATGGCATGACTAACCACTCATAAAGTCCGTTAAGTGTACGAAAACAGTTTTCTGAATACTATCCTTAGCTACATGAAACTTGTGGAACCTGGTAGCCAAGTCAAGCTGAGAGAATACTTTTCCTCCAACTAACTAACAAAAGAGATCAACTATACGAGGTAACGGATAACGATTCTTCTTTGTCAGTTTGTTTAGCTCACGATAATGGACACAAAGCCTTAAGGGGCCATCCGCTTTAGTAGCAAAGACAACTGGTGCTTCCTACTCCGAAATAATTCTTCAAATAAAGTCATTCTCCAACAACTCATTTAGTTGTTTATTCAGCTCGCATCATTCTTTATAAGACATTTTCCTAAGGTGTAGGGCAACATGTCTAACATTCTCTTCAAGATAAATTCGAAATTTGATCTCCTAATAAGTTGGAAAACCAGAAACCTTGGAAAAGACATCTTGTAGTGACGAACTACTGGCACCGAAGCTAACTCATCATGTAACAAGCCTATGGAATATAGGTAACTCAACATAACCGAACTCTTGGGATCGTAGTAAACCTTTAGGCTATGTCCTCTACAAGTACCTCTATGCATAGACATCCAGTCTATCCCCAAAATCAAACCAAACACCGAAAATCCCAAAATAAAAGCATTGCAATCAAATTGGACAACCAAAATATAAAACTTCAAACCCTTACAAATCATAGACAATTGGGTCGATCCTCCAACCGGATTCGATACTACTAGAGGGTCTGTAACTATATTAGTCTCTAAATGTAATTCATCAACTAGTCTACCCGAAATAAAAGAGTGTGATGCTCTAGTGTCAAATAAAGTGTTAATAGATAAATCAAAAAGAGTTAACACACCTTCGATTACCACCTTCTTCCCCTTCTCCATAGCTAGAGCTGCGCACGAGCTAGGAATAGCTTCCAGTGCATACACTGGAACAATCTGGGTAGAGATCTTAGACAAGGTCGGACACGGCCTCTTTAAGTGACCAAGTTGGTTGCAGTAACATTTGACCTTTGCTATATTCTTCTTCCAATTCCTAGCCAATTGCCCTTTGAAATCACACTTTCCACACCTGAGCTCTTGCTTCTTTATCTTTCCTTGAGCTCCTACCCCACCTTTGTGCTGATTTTGTTGAACTAGCTTTCCTTCTACTTTCTTGGGTTCCTCCTTCCCTATAGACCTAAGCAATTCCATCTCAATGAAGCTCTCAAAAATTGCTCTGGTAGGTACATAACTCAAAGCAATCCCCCTCAAAGATGAATTCAATCCCTTTGCAAACTTCATCGCCTTCTTTGCTGGTGTGTTGATAAGGTCTAAGCCATACTTTGCTACCTGATTAAATTCATTAATATACTCCTTAACATTTCGATCTCCTTGCTCTAAATGAATAAACTTCTCTACCTCCACTCCCCATTCAGCCTTAGAAATAAACTTAATCTCAAAACGTCTCTTCAAATCAATCTAAGCAATACTGGTCTCATCTTTCTCAGTAATAACAACCTCCCACCAGTTTAAGGCATCTGCTTGCAAATTCCACGAAGCTAATTATCTATTTACTGCATCCTCCACACCTATTATAGTGGATGTCCTATCATAATTCCTCATCCATGCCCGCATCTCCACAAAGGATTCAGTCCTTTATATATAAGGAGCCAGTTATTTCACATTATAGGTTGACTATTCCAAGTGTCTAGTTATGGTTTATGAAAGTTCCACTCACAGATTGAGCATACTGAAACTGAGTAATTCCTAGTACCATCTCTAGTTTATGGTCTCCATTGTAGACCACCTAACCAGCCTGAAAGTAGTCACTTGGTTTACATCTATCTAAATATACATCTAATGCCCGTCCCACTCATCGAATCATTATTCGACGATACTTGCGATCAATGCACTAGTACTCCTAATCAAATATACATCCAACGAATGTCCCACTCATCGAATCATTTTTCAAAGATCCTTTCCATTTATGCACCGATGCATCTCCTCACTAGTCCACTTCATAAGTTCTATATCGTTACACGAGTAGCAATCGAGAGTTGATCCGCCTCTCATCAAGGATTCCCTGATCCTTTTTTGACAAATGTCTTCGTCTACTCTTTCCAGGTTTCACCTATTGGTGATTGGGACTGGTTACGAATGATAAGAACTTCTAATTGTGATACAGTCACATGCCACGTTGAGTGTTATGTTACAACTTCATGAAGCGAGAGCCTAAAACTTCACCAGAGGTGGTATGTTTCTAGGTTGCTGCCCAACTCCATTCAGCTGTGTGCATTCTTGAGAAACAAAAAGTGGAACAAGTTTCCTCGATCCTTCCTACTTAGCCCGCTTCAGGTCCAGGTTCAATCTAAGCCTGCTGCAGTAACTCAGATGTCTGAATTACATTTTAGACATCTCGCCCCCTATTATTTTGAAAAAATCTCTAGGCGTTCAGACGTTTGGATATTCTCCTAAGACGTCTGACTATAATACTAGACATCTGGTAAGGGTACTCAGATGTTTGAATCGGGTCTATTTTGAACTGTTTTCTTTTTGTTTTGAAAAGTCTACATATCCATATGTTGGGGAATACATTCAAATGTCTGGTTTTGTATTTTTTAGCTTTTGTAAATTATTTATTTTGTTTAGATTGTTCTTCTTTTAGTGGATTTGAGTATGAATGTAAGGTTTGGTTTAACATGCGTCTTTGATGTAGTTTCTACTTGTTTATGTCCTACTTCAAGTAATTTATTCCAACGTTTGTATATAGTTTTCCAATTAGTAATATGCATATTTCAAGGAATTATATACGTACAATAAAATCAATTATTATGTATATTTCAATGTAAACTGAATTAGCTCTAAATAAACTATAATGGATATGTTCATCCCTTGCTTTCTATCCAAAAATCATTTCAAATTTATCATATAAATATGATCTATAAGGTTAAGGGAAGTTTCAATTCAAGTTATTTCTTATTTATTAAAATCCAACCAAACATGTTATATAAATATAGATCTATATGGTTAGAGGTAGTTTTAGAATGTTTCGTTTTCATTTATCAATTCAAAGATTAGATCTATCATTTCATAGGGTTTCCCAAATCATCTCAATTCACAAATTTAGAAGAAATAAATAGATTCAAGAATAGAAATTATATTTATATTGCTAAGAAGGTATATAATAGAAAATCAATTACTTATTTCCAACATACGCATTTCGTAGATAGAATCCAAACCTTGTTTGTAGAAACCTTTCTCTTGACCTGAATCTACTGATGTAACGCCCCACTCCGAGACCCACATCAGCAAAGAGTATTACCAGGTAACACTGTCTGCTAATATGGAGAATAGAGCTGGATAAGAGCGACCATCTATAGCGTTGTCTTAATTATCTATTGAATACGCCGATAGTTGCCACTTCTTTCTCAAATGGATCGACATATCCAATAAATACTTAATACAAAGCCATAGGTGGCTGAAGGATCTATCAGAATAAAATATAACAACTCAAATGTATTACACATCACAGAACAATAGATCATCACATACATTTACACATATACTGATACATTGCAGAGTTTACAAAATGATACATGTCAAGTGGTAAAGCAAACCACAATATACAGGCGAGTCAAAAGAATACATATCAGAGTTACAGCCAAAAAGGACTACACAAAAAGCTATAACAAAAAGGAGCTAGCAGAATAGTCCATGCGAAAGCAAAATAGGCTAAGTCCAATGTACCTAACCTGAAACATCTCGGTCTGACCTGAGTATAAAATACACGGGTCAGTCTAGCTAAACAAATCAGTTAAATAACTAAATGATAATGAACATACAAGGTCATAAAGTACCACAAATATCTCCAAAAGAGATAACCAGATCATCTAACAGAAGATGAATCATAACAAGCCTCATATCATCGGCAACTCAAATAAACCAAGGATATCATATCCCAAAACAAGCCAAAAAGGCAAATAACAAATACCAATAAAGGTAACACAAGTTTCCACAAGGTAATCGCTATATATCGTGTGGTTCAAAGAACCTACACCGAAAGGCGATACACTAGGGAAATATAATTATCAAAGAAACAAAAGATGCTCGAGCTCAGTACTGTATAACAAGGATCCACACGCCCGAAGGCAACGATTGAAGGCAACGAACCGTAGTGGCGAAGGTCCGGAGACCCAGTACTGCACACCACTAACTGGCAGAATGTGTCACAACTCTCAGAAAGGAACCCGAAAAATGTTAACGTGAGTCCCATACCACACGTTCGCACTAAACGGTTTACTAACCGTTAGTCAATTTCACACTCAAAGCAGTACAAAGTTCACCTCATGTCATCGGTAAACCAGACCCGAAGGTCAAAATGGTCAAACGAATAGATTAGGAATTAACTGAAAAGATAAACTCACGTGTTCATATCATGTGTTTTATTTAATCATTTAACTCTCCTTCCTCTTCGCTCGAAGTGCAAAATTGTGTGTGTTTTATATAGAAATTATAAGTCGGAAAAACGAGCTTTTACTACAATTTAAAAAGATCACTTTATAAAAACCCGTGTACGAATCAAAAGGGAATCATCAAAGTCAAGAATGCGATAACAACTGATTGGATCGACACGAATCGATCAAAATTGGAAACTCAAGAAAAATAACAAATTTGGGCTGAGACAAGCAGGTCAGTTGACTGAACCAGGGGGTCAGTCGACTGGCCTAGTGCCTGGAAACTTCATGTTTCCAGGTCAGTCGACTGACCCAGGGTGTCAGTCGACTGACACAGGGGTACGCAATTTTCTGCCCCAGGGTCAGTCGAATGGCCCAGAAGGTCAGTCGACTGATACAGACCCAGGCAAATTCCTGGGGTCTGGTTCAGTCGACTGACCTACTGGTTCAGTCGACTGAAACTGCTACCAGAGCAGAATCAGCCTAGCCCCCTTGTGGGGGCAAAATCAATAACACGGATGGAAGCGAACGGACGAGCAACTATGACTGAGGATTTACGCCAACGTCTACCCAGCCTTGTATGGCCCTCCGAAACACTCCACTAACGTGTTCAAACATCAAAGATTGGATTTTTACAAAATTGGATTCCAAAAACCAAAAATTGAACAATTTACCAAATCGATCCAAATCGAACACAAATGAACATGAATAGATGTTAGGAATTCTTACCCAACCACAACAAAAGCTATAGGCTTAGATGTGAGTTCAAAAATCTCACCTTTAAACCCAAAAACACAAGAGAGAAGCTATAGAGCAAGGCAAGAACAATCTATCTTCAATTATAACCCAAGAAGCTTCAATCTAAAGCTCAAAAGAAAACATTTCCTAAGTTAGGGTTTAGGAAATTTCTGAAATTGAAGAGGAAATGAGATGGAGAAGATGAAGGAGATGCTTACCTAAGCTTCTCTTAGAGTTTGGAGCTAGAACTTGAGTTTGCAAATGAATCTAGGGCTTAGGAATTTCTAATTCCTTTTCTCTTCCCCCATTTTTCTAAAGCTTGAAGTGTTAGGAAATGAAAGAATGAATGAAGAGGAGAGGGGGACTGAGTTAGGGTATAGGATGAGTTGGGTGAAACCCAAACCCAAGCCCTAAGTGAAAAATAGCAAAATTCAACTCACTCAAAAAAGTCGCAAACACCATTTTGGACTCAATGGAAGTGGTCTCGAGTTCTAATTCGACTGTTTGCAAAAAGTGACATTTTGGACTTTAATCCGACTAACGATGCTATATTTAAATAAAATATTTAAATGTACAATCGTAAAATATGCGGGTTGTTACAACTGCTCTCTCAAGTTGTTGATTCATAGTTTTCTCCTTCTTTTCTTCTAATTTAACTTGTTTTATTTCTATTTTTCTCTGTGAATTTTTAAAGATAAAAGATATATTGTTTTGTTTTTTGAGAAGTATTCGAGAAAGAGAAAGAAGATATGTATGTATAGAGTGGCGACTAAGGTTTAGAGTGAGAAAAAATGAGGGTTAGGTGTTAATTTATTGTTGAAACCTAGGGTTTGCTAAGTTGGGGCCGAAATCCATATTAATGAAAATACCACTGGTTATATTTTCCGCCATTTTCGATCCGTTTTACCTAATTTAACAAGTTATTTATGTTTGTTAACTGTAAATGACATTTTGGACGTGATGATATAGGTCCCGTGGCCTAAATCCAACATTTATGAACATTTATATTCTTTCCCTTTAATGTAAAATTACCTCTTTTCCCTTATTACTATTTTGTTTTATTTATTTGAATCCCAGGGATGCTATAGTAGGTTAAATTTGTTCAACTCATTTGTAGTTAACCTCCCAAAATACCATTTATCCCCAAAATGACATTGTGTCCCATTTTGTATCACATATAGATGCCGTGTTCATGCATCATAGCATTAACTTGCATTTTACAACCTCATCTATAATAAAACAATTGTAAAGCGCGACACTGAAAAATTCATTGAATTTTGACATTCCGGACAAGTTAAAGTTAATAGCTTGCAGTCATTGATGGAATTTCAAATTCAAATACAAATAAACTAGCATAACATCAAAAACACATGCATAATTCATCACATATCCATGTCATTCAAACCATATTTTATTTGGATTATTTTTAAATAGGATTTAATCCTTTATTTCATTTTAAACCCAAATATATTTTTAAAGAATTCAAAATCAACTAAAACATATTATTTTATCTCAGAATAAGTTAAATATGTTTCACTGAAATTCTCAGATCCGTAAACTAAAATTTTATCTATATTTTCAAAGTGAATATATTTCAATATTTAAAACCCTCTTCATTTCTTTTAATTTACACTTGTTCATGAAATGTGTAACATTTTCCTTACCAGCTCATCACTCTTTACCGTTTCATCTTATTTTAATTTACTACCACATCATCACTTTCTCTTTCCTTTTCTCCTCTTTTAATTTACTACCACATCACCCTTTCTCCCATTTTCTTTCTTTTTACTTCTTGTGCATGAATGCATGCACACATGCATCACGACCCCATACAAAATCACCTCTTTCGACCACAACTCAACATCAGGATCCCGCCTTTGGCCATACCTACGCCCGACTATGTCAACACTATGCTTCTGGCAATCTTCCCATATACAACACGTTTATTTATTTTTATTTTTATTTTCTTGCTCCAACCTAGTTTGGCTATGGTCTTACTTCCTCAGGCCACCAATGACCAAGCCAAGCTTACCATTGCACTTGGCTACCTAATACGATCCGATTGATATCTTATGTTCCAAACCTAGTGCACATGTTCACAATATGGATGCGAACATCTCAGAATCATTTTTCATCACCACGGACTTCGAAAACAAGGAGAAAGCTAGTCGATTTGTTCGTCTCACTTCCTCTACAATTTCTCTTTTGGTTGCATGCTCAAATTCATCTTAGTCCTTAAGTTATAAGGGATTGAAGTTTGAAAAGGGAGTATGTGCCTATATATATAAGCTTATATATATGTATGTATGTATGTATGTATATGGAAACATATTTATACCTAATAGTTCATATGCTCAAGTTCCTGTGTACATAACATATTCATTTTGACTATAGATTTTCTATCAAGCACACCCATGTATAATGAATATTAAACAGTATATATATGTGATTAAGTAGTGTAATATATAATATTCAAGAACTTATGGCCAGAAAGTAAAAATATATGGCATCAAAAACCAAGCCAAGTATGTTTTACACACACAAAGATATATATATATATATATATATATATATATGTATATATATATATCTGTGTGTGTATGTATGTATTTGAAAATGTTATATATATATATAAATCAAAGCATAAAAAAAGTCACTAACTTCATTATATGTTCAAACTAAGAATTTAGCTTACTGTAAATAGAAATAGGTTTATTATACTCACATCCTTATTTTTGTTTGATGAAGCTCTGAAGACTTAGCTTGAAAGAAGAAGAAAGAGGTTGCATTGCTTAGTTTTGATTCAGTATGAAGGAGGAAACAATGGAGGGTTAGGCTTTATATAGTAATGGGTATAAAGTAATAGGTTAACATATAATGATGATTAGATAAGTATAAAAAGTGTGATCCAATAAAAAAATTCCATTTTATTTTTATTTCTTTAAATAAATCCATGCCCTTAACCGCCTTATAACTCAAACCGCCTTTCAATTAAGATTTTATACCCATTTAAAAATCCACTCAACGAGGTTTATCCAAATTCCATATAATTTTTAACAATTTTTTCTTTTAATAAAATATCAATTTTTGATTTTTTTGAAACTATAAAATAATTGTTTTATTACCAAAATAATTCATAAATTTCAAAAATATTATTTATTTTGCCAAAATAAACTTAAGAACAACTCTTGGACCTTAAAAATATAATTCAAATTTCATATTCAAATTTTTAAATCATTATTCCTCAAATAAATTCCAAAACATGTTTAATTATTATTAATCAAATAGCAGGATGTTAAAACTCCCCTCTTTAGGGAAATTATGTCCTTGTATTTCATAAGAGAGTATTGTAATCTATTTATATCATTCAATCCTAGATATACATGCACACAATAATCAATTGAAATCAAACATTTATGGCTCGATAAAATTTAATAAAGAAATACATAGCTATTGAGTATCGAATAACTACAAAAGTATCTTTCTAATTTGTTCGTCCATCTCCTAAGTACAATCTTTAGAATTACTCGACCATTGGACATTGACTAGAGGAACTTGCTTGCTCCTTAGCTTCTTTACCTTCAAATTTACAATCAGTGAAGGTTCTATAGAACATGATAGATCAGGTTGCAATTCTATTTCTTGAATGTATCTAGGTTTAATTATACTATTTGGGCCTTGAATACAATTTCCTAGTTGTGAAACATCAAATGCATTATGGACAATGTGACGACAGCCCTACACTACTGGCACCCAATAATAATGTATAGAGTGTTGTAATGGCACCCGAATGATGTAGGATGACTGTCAAGATTGTAAGGTAAATAATACATACAAGAACATGTCGTATATCTTATAGTGCATCGAATAAAATATAATAGTAAACATCTTAGATATAAAATAGGCAAGATGGTAATAACTGAATGAATCACAAAAATTATAGTAAATAGATCCATACAGTATAGAGCATAAGTGAGAGAGTTATACATCAAATAATAACCCATAAAAAACTGTCTTTAAATAATACAGGCACTACCAAGCTCCATAGTGTCGTGCAGCGGAATAGCAAATCATAAAAAATGTAGTATTATGAGAGTGTGATCTCCTACTCGTCCTCTATCCAGCTCCACATGCTTAGTAGACATGGTATCCCCAATCTACTCATTTAAGAGTACCTAGAGTAATAGGAAGCAAAACCAAAAACTCTAAGTCAGACAATAGTTTGGTGTGAGCAGTAGAAAATCTTTAAATACTAATAAACCACTGTAATTGGACAAACGCTATGGAAAATCATACATGACATGTTTCTGCATCCACAGAATTAGTACATATAGAAGATATACATTACTATACATCATATTCATCATGGGTGTACTATACATCAAAGTATTAAGGACGTCTAAGTCTATATATAGACAACATCGACATCATCTGACTTCCCTAAGGTGATATGTAATTAAAGAAAACATAGAACCCATCATCTATTCTCAAGTTCACTCACTTAGTGCATTGGATATGTATATCTTGAACAAAAAATCATAGTCAAAGAGTACTCAACGTCTAGGTTCCTCAGTACTCAAATTCATGCCACTTAGTAGGTCAGGAACTAGATCCAGGGTAAAGATCGCCCATCACGGAGAACAGATTGCCCGTCATGAAGGTCATGACCCGTCATGGTCCGAACGGGTACCCCATATTACCCTTGCTTTACGAGTACTCTCCGAACCCTCGAGTTTCAACGATCCCTTTGCACACATCATCTATGGCAGAGCTCATCCTCTAACTGATATCACAACCCCCGTCATGAAGTCGCCGCGATGGGGACAACTCTCTACAATCATCATTGGTAGAATATCGTCATTCGTCCCGTTACCTTCCTTCAACAGTCTCTTCAATCTGACTCATTGTCCTCTACTCTATGTCTAGAAGTACAGTTATCCATCATTTAAATCATTACTTCCCTTTATGTAATCATCATCGTCGCATCACGCCTCGTCATTGTTGAAATCGCCACTGAACCATATGGTTCGATACCGATCCGACCCTTGGCTATATTTGGCTAAGTGTTTGGGTTGGCTCAAGCTTAGAGTACACACACACCCAAGACTCGAGGTAACCCCACCATGTCACAAAGCAAGCGTAGGAAGAACTTGAATTTTCCTCACAGACTTCCATCATCAAACCAACAACGCTGAATCATTACCACTGATCCATCCCATCACCGACCCCATACTTCATTGCAACATTTCCATGTTTCTCCACGTGAAGTCTCCTCCACTGATCCATTACAACGATGCCAATCAATAACCCATGGATCGGTACCGATCCATGGCCACCAACCCCTCACTTAGTAAAATCTCCCATTTGCTCACATGAACCAACGTCCAACACAAACCAAGTAACCCCATGGATCGCCACTATTCCATTGGTACCACCAATCCATGCCTTAGAATCTCCTTATCTCCATGCGATCCATCCACCATCGTTTGCGACTTGAAACAAGTTCCCTAAAAACTCGAAGCAACCCATCCCTTGACTCGAGCATGCCACAAAGCATTCTACTATTGATTGACAACCTTCAAACCACCATCAACCCATCCATAACTTGAGTAAACGAACTCCAAATGACTTGAAACTTGAAACATAGTCTTATGAGGCCACCGACCCCTCACTTAGTAGAATCTCCTATTTTCTCACATGAACCAACGTTCAGCTCAAACCAAGTAACCCCATGGATCGCCACCGATCCATTGGTACCACCAATCCATGTCTTAGAATCTACTTATCTCCACGTGATCCATCCACTATCGTTTGCGACTTGAAACAAGTTCCCTAAAAACTAGAAGCAACCCATCCCTTGACTCGAGCACGCCACAAAGCATTCTACTACTGATTGACAACCTTCAAACCACCATCGACCCATCCATAACTTGAGTAAACGAACTCCAAACGACTTGAAACTTGAAACATAGTCTTATGAGGCCTCCGACCCCTCACTTAGTAAAATCTCCCATTTGTTGACATGAACCAACGTCCAACACAAACCAGGTAACCCCATGGATCGCCACTGATCCATTGGTACCACCAATCCATGCCTTAGAATCTCCTTATCTCCACTCGATCCATCCACCATCGTTTGCGACTTGAAACAAGTTCCCTAAAAACTTGAAGCAACCCATCCCTTGACTCGAGCACACTATAAAGCATTCTACACTGATTGACAACTTTCAAACCGTCATCGACCCATCCATAACTTGAGTAAACGAACACCAAACGACTTGAAACTTAAAACATAGTCTTATGAGGCCTTCCTTGTTGCCCCATATTGATCGCACAAAGTTTGGGTCAAGTCGACTCTATGGATCATCTTCGATCGCTATACCGATCCACAATTCGTTCCTAAAACTAAATCGTCATTCGATCAGCGTTTTTAACCAAACAAACATCACATATTCAAGTAATCATCACGCACAATATGTCCTAACAAACGTACATCCATACATATCAAAATGAAGCCTAAATCTAAAGGCAGAACCATAAGAACAAGGGAGATCCATAAATATACTAATTTTATAAATCTTTCCCAAATCGTTTGAAATTTACATATGTAATTAAAAGGAGTTTAAAACATGTTTTAGAGTTTGAAAATTGTTTTAAAAAACATTATTAAACATTAACTAGTGGCTAATTAGTGATTAGAGGATTAAAAACACTCACCAAAATCCTAATCAATCTAAAGCAAGTCCAAAGGTGCACGAATCCCATGATGAACAGCAGTTCCAAGTGATCTTTCAGCGGCAAATCTCCAATCCAAGGTGCTAATCTCGCTCATCTTCCTCTAATGACATGTTTTGGCTAATTGAAGTAGGGTTTATGGTAACTTTTTAGGCTAGAGAATGTTAATGGAGGTCATCTCTCTATTTTTAGGAAGTGTTAAAGTCCCATCAACCCCTTCCCATGCTAATCTCGAAATGGGATTTGGCCCTAACCATTAACTCACTAATTATCCATTAAGATGTCCAAAATCAAGTGAAACTTCAAACAGTCATAACTCCCTAACAGTAAGTCTTTTTCCCTATTACGGACACTCTACAGAAAGAGCAACCATCATCCTGATCTAATGGAAGTGGTTTCGGACTCCAATCTAGCTCTATCAAAAGTTATATGCCATACAAGATTTTCGGGGTCAAAATTGTCCGATAAATTTTTGAAGATGGAAAATATCTTTAGTAGTCATTTCCCAAAATTATAGAATCATTTGACCTTATATAAAAATAATATTAATATTCTACGATCTTCTGATATGTAGAATACGGGTCGTTACATTCTCCCCCCTTTAGGAATTTTGCCCCCGAATTCCCAAACAAAAATCAACAAGTTTATCCCACACTCCTAACAACCACATACAAGCATAGGCAACCATCACACATCAAACATGCATACAAAACAACAAATGAAAAAGGTAACATCCAAGTTATCCTAGAATGCATGATACTATACTAAGGTATAATTCATGATATCATAAGTAAAAGTAAAAGCAATAAATAGAAAGTCTCACCAAGTTAATAGCTTTGTATAAGTTGTCATGCTCTCCTTGGTCTTCCAAATGTAATCGCCTTTGCTTTCGATCTATTAAACCTTCACCAACTTCACCATCTTTCGCCTAAGCTGCTTCGTATCACATCCGATGATGTGAATAGGCCCATGAGGTTTCAAAGCCTTTGGTTCAATCTTGATGTCATCTAGTTGATCTGGTGCGATAGTTACGCCTGAGACGTACACCAATTTTTGCAGGTGAGAAACGTGGAATACATTGTGCACTCCCACCATTCTTTGAGGTAAGTCGACTCTATAAGCAATGTTTCCAATCCTCTTCAGTATCAAAAAATGACCTACGAATCTCGATGTCAACTTCCCTTTACTATTGAATCGAATTACATTCTTCAATGGAGAGATCTTGACAAATACCATATTGCTGATAGAGAACTCTAGATCTCTAAGTCTCTTATTAGCGTTGTTCTTTTGTCTGTCGTCTTGAGCATCTTTCATTCATTGCCGAATGATCTCGATCTTCTCCGAGGTTTCTCTAATCATATCTGGTCAAGTATCAGTTTCTCGCCCGCTTCCCACCAATAAGAAGGACCGTTACACGGTCGGTCATATAATGCCTCGAATGGTGCCATATCGATGCTGGACTGATAACTATTGTTGTATGTGAATTCAACAAGATGTAAGTGGTCATCCCACGAGCCTCCAAAGTCAAGTATACAAGTCCGCAAGATCCTCTAAAATATGATTCACTCTCTTAGTTTGGTCGTCAGTTTGTGGGTGATAAGCTATACTTAGATGTAGCTCTGTCCATAGAGCCTCTTGTAAGCTCTTCCAAAACCCTCTAGTGAACAACGGGTCTCGGTCACTCATAATGATCTTCAGCACACCACGGATTGTACTATCACTAGTACAAAATATGTCTATTGCCTCTTGTCATTTGCTTCGGTTATGTTTGCAACCGAAGCAAATAGTTTCTTCTCTCTGATTCCCCCTTAACAACCAAAGCAATTATTACATGAAAAACAATAGAAAATACAAAATTGCAATTTGCTTCAATTGTCGTTAATGCACTGAAAGAAATAGTGTTATTTGCTTCGATTGTACTTACAGCCGAAGCAAATAATATTATCTGCTTCGGTTCCTAATGCAAATTATTTTAATCGGAGCAAATGATCATCCCAAATTACTTTTATTTTTCCGTTTACTTTAAGACTAAATCAGAGCAACTGCAAATTATTTTCAGCCCCGCTTTGTTTTCGCCGATTCCCAAATTATTTCCATTTCCTTTAAAAAAATTAAAACTTAGAAATTGATTATCGATTTCGATTTCTTGATTTCGGCCCCCTTTTGCCGATTTCGATTTCGCCCTACTTTCTTCTCATTATTAAGATATTGAATCTCCTTTTTTCTACTTTACTTTTAAATTATTTTAATTTGGATTTATGCGATCTGTTTTGTGTTTTTTAGTTCGATGTTTTGTTGTTGTATACCCATCTTAGATGTTTTGTGCTTTTTGAATAATTAACATCATTATTAAAGTATTGGATATTTTGTGTTTTTTAAATAATTGTAATTGACTTCAATATACTCAATTCATCATTTTATATGTTCTTCAAATATAAAATAATATACTATACTGGAAAAGAATATATCGATTGAACGAGGACAGTGCAGGATATGTATGTGGTGAGTGAATCAAATATTAATATTGCATTCCATGCATGCTTATGCATGATTATGGACTTCTATACATAAATTTGATAGTACTGAAATACTGTTGTGTATTAATTATGGTTCTCAAGCCATCCACGTAGAACAAATGCCTTCGTTATCAGGTAATTTCCATGCCAAGTTTGATATCTTTTTTCGCTCTTGGCAGATGCATACCACTGATCATGGAATATTTCTAGTCAGCACCCTCCCTGTGAACAATGATCTTAACCCCTAAAAATTATAAAATAAAATCTGCATGCCACACACACATAAAATCTGCATACCACATACATACTCAACTAATAAATATGATGTTTACTATATCTTTCCTATGTCTAACTTTTTGTCCTGTCTGTTTTTATGTTTTGTAGGGATATTACATTTTTTGTTTGTATAATGTCTAACTCAAAATAAGTATGTTTGTGCAATGTCACCTTTCTCAGGATATAAATGGTAATCGATATGGTTCAGATAATAGAAATAATAATTGCATGATTTAATTTAATTAGTTGAAATGGGATGAGCTGAAAAATCAACGAAAAAAGTGATAAATATCTCTTAATTTAATGTATTAATAAATATAAATTTGAATTAAATATAAAATGGTATAATAAATTGGATACACACACATGTTACAGAAGGTATCCTGATTGAACATCCATTTCATCGTCTTTAAGAAGGAGCACATACATGGTATTAACAAGAATTACTTATAACAAAATGAATATCCTATGTTACGTATATATATACACACCACGTCATGCATTACATTTCTGTGGTATGAGACTTTATTATTCAATCCATGCACTCACAATGTGAGCCACAACCAACATATACATGTTATTGCACTATACCTGACCTGGTTCAGCCATCTAAAGAATTGGAATTGCTTATAATTTGTCCACAAGAGTTTGATCTGCTTGCTTTTACGTACATATTGAACGCTTCTCCTCTGCTGCAGAGATTTTACCTGGCCGTAAGATTTTTGTTTTTTCCCTCTTATGTTTGATGGTTATAGTGAATTTTGGTTACTGGCTTGGTATTCCTATTTCTTTGTATGCTACTTTTACTTTTCTATATGCTTTGCATGAGTCTCAAACTTTCTCTTAAATTTGTAATGAGATTGGTAATAAGGTGGCAAGGGAGAGCTCTTGCTCTTTGGAGGCTGATTAGGTTGGAATGTGATATCCTTGCATTGTCAGTGGAGTTGTCATAAATTTTTAAATATTAATAATAACTTATGGATACCACCTTCCTCTTAAATCATAGGCAAGTACATATTATTACACTATACCAGAACAGTAATTTTCGGTGGAGCTTACCAACGGTCGCCGACGGTGCCGTCGATTTATTTCCGATGGCTTCCGATAGCCACTCATTTTATTTATTTAAACTTATTACTTTGTTATTATATATTAGTTATATAAGTTTGAAATTTGATTAAATATATAATAATTAAAATCCTAAGAATTTATAAAGATATTTCTATTCAATTATTCAAATTTAGGAAAGTTTCCGATTAATAAATTAGTGTTGTAGATAATCATTTTTTGTATATATAATTATATTCGATACTAATTAACTGTATTGAAAATCGAACATGGATAATAATTTTCTGCAAGTTTTAGTCTATCAATTACAAAAATTTTGATGAAATTTATCATATGTGTAGTTTTATTAATTTATTTTGTAAACATCGTGTAACTATTAAATTTAAAAATTTTAAATTAATTTGAAAAGGCAAGTAAGAGGTTGTAATAACTAATATTTATTTCATATTCATTGATAACTAACATAAACTATTTAATTTTTTCTACAAATTAAAATTTTCTAACAGACTAATTTATATTAAATTTATTTTAAAAAGTGTGAATTTTTAGTGAAAAATATAAAATAGTCGTCGAAAACCGTTGGAAGCCGTCGCTAACTATAGCCGTGGACGGTCGTCTGAAGCCATCGAACAACAAGATATACGTCTGCTCCAGCCAAGAGCAACTTTCATTATCCCATTCCCCAAATCGTCTTCCAAAACCACAGCTCTCTCCCCAATCTCATCGGAGGCTGCTCCTCCGTGTCCCCAACCATCGACAACTTCATCTATCTTCAATCTCCATGATCCTAGACGATTATTTCACCTCAAATAAGATTTCTTTTATTAAACCTAATTAAGTTTAATTTGCGAAATTAGGATTAATTTCTGATTGTATTTGTCTATAATATCTCATTGATTGTTTATAATACCCCATTGAATGCTAATTACAGTCGTTGGTATTAAATCCAAAAATTAAAGTATATTTAGTGTATGCGTATATGTATTAATTGGTGTAGATGCACATAATTTAGCGTTTAGGGCCAACTTGGGTTAGTTAGTGTAGATGCGCATAATTTAGTGTTTAGGGCTAACTTGGGTTAATTAGCGTCTATGCGCATAATTTAGTGTTTAGGGCTAACTTGGGTTAATTAGCGTCTATGCGCATAATTTAGGGTATTAGTTCCAAAACCGTTGAAAATAATAATTTTTTTACATAACCATTTATTAATTTATACCCTTAATTATATATAAAACCTAGTTTGCTAGAATGTGACATGCGGTAAATTATGGTATAATGTGGTTATTATTTTAAATATAATATTACATTCTTAATTCATTAAATTTGAAAACATATAAAAGATTATATAAAAGAAGTAAAAAAATAATAATATATTATATAATTAATAAACCATAAATTATAAACAAATTATTGTATAAATGCTAATATGATATATAATTACTAACAAGTTATAATGTATATGTAACTGTAATATATAAACAAATTGGTGTATAATTTGCTTTATTTTTTTAAATCTCTTAGAGAGTTTTTGGCCCTGCCTGACAAGTATTGTATATGGTCGTTATATGGATATTTGTTTTTGTCACAAAACCGATATCTATATTCATTTGATATAATATTTGTTGGATTTGTCCCTGTATTGGACAAGTTACAAACACAATAAAGTAATTATATTTTGTAAATCATTTCATTTTAAACGGTTCACAAAATTTCGACAGCATTTCCTTTTTGTTCCCTATGCATGCATTTGTGTACGATAAAGGGATCAAAGGGAAAGTGCTGTCGAAATTTTTTTGAATCGTTTAAAATGAAATGGTTTACAAAATGAAATTACTATTGTGTTTATAATAGGAAGTAGGATGACCGATCATCAAAGTAGAAAACAATAAACTAAAAATTTAATATTATATTCATAATTTATGTCAATCCGTAAAATGTATAAATGATAATTAATAAATGAATTATGGTTAAAGGAAAATTAAAATTACAAATGAATTGAAAAACAAAATACAAAAGAATAATATGTTATATCATTAATAAAACATTAAACTTATTACTTTATTAATATATATTAGTTATATAAATTTGAATGTTGATTAAATATATAATAAATAAATCCTAAGAAAATATTTCTATTCAATTATTCAAATCTATAAAAGTTTCCGATTAATTAAATTATTATTTCCAATAATCTTTTTTGTTATATATATTCGATAATAATTAACTGTATTGAAAATCGAACATAGATAATAATTTTTTGCAAGTTTCAGTCTATCAATTACAAAAATTTTGATGAAATTTATGATATGTATAGTTTTATTAATTTATTTTGTACACATCGTGAACTATTAAATTTAAAAATTTAAAATTAATTTAAAAAGGCAAGTAAGAGGTTGTAATAACTAATATTTATTTCATATTCATTGATAACTAGCATAAATTATTTAATTTGTTCTACAAATTAAAATTTTCTAACAAACTAATTTATATTAAATTTATTTTAAAAAGTGTGAATTTTTAGTGAAAAATATAAAATTACCGTCGAAAGCCTTTGGAAGCCGTCGCTAACTATAGCCGTTGACGGTCGTCGGATAAATTGATATACGTCTGCTTCAACCGAGAGCAGCTTTCATTATCTCATTCCCCAAATCCTCTTCCAAAACCCTAGCACTCTCCTCAATCTTGTCGACGGCTGCTCCTCCACATCACTAACCATCGGCAACTTCATCAGTCTTCAATCTCCACGAAGTTAGACGATTATTTCATCTCAAATCAGGTTTTTTTACTAAACCTAATTAAGTTTAATTTGCTAAATTAGGGTTAATTTCTGATTGTATTTGTTTATAATATCCCATTGATTGTTATAGTGCCCCATTGAATGCTAATTACATTTGTTAGTGTTAAATTTGAAAATTAAAGTATATTTAGTGTATGTGTATATGCGTTAATTAGTGTAGATGCGCGTAATGTAGTGTTTAGGGCTAACTTGGGTTAATTAGCGTATATGCGCATAATTTAGGGTATTTATTTCTTAAAATGTTGAAAATAACAATTTATTTGAAATATCATTTATTAGTTTATACCCTTAATTATATATAAAACCTAGTTTGCTAGAATGTGACATGCGGTAAATTATTGTATAATGTGGTAATTTTTTAAAATATAATATTACATTCTTAATTCGTTAAATTTGAAAACATATAAAAGATTATATAAAAAAAGTAAAAATAATAATAATATATTATATAATTAATAAACCACAAAAAATAAACAAATTACTAGACAAACACCATTGTCTCAGTGGTTAAGTGATTCAGCTTTGGTGCGAGAGGTCACAAGTTCGAAACTTGCGTAGCATGATTCGAACGTTTATTGACATGTGATATGTTGTCCTAGTGACATGTTGTATATAAAGTACCCAAAAAAAATTGTACAAATGCTAATATGTTATATAATTAATAAAAAATTATAATGTATATGAAATAGTAATATATAAACAAATTGGTACATAATGTTCTTTATTTTTTTCAAATTTCTTAGAGAGTTTTTGGTCCCGTCTGACAAGTATTGTATGTGATCGTTATATGGATATTCGTTTTTGTCATAGAATAGACATCTATATTCATCTGCTATAATATTTGTCGGATTTGTCCCTGTATTGGACAAGTTACAAACACAATAAAGTAATTACATTCTGTAAATTATTTCATTTTAAATGGTTTGAAAATTTTCGATAGCACTTCCTTTTTGTTCTCTGTGTACACGCATTTGTGTACGATACAAGGAACAAAGGGGACTGCTATCGAAATTTTGTTGAATCGTTTAAAATAAAATGATTTACGAAATGTAAATTTTTTTGTAAGTAGGATGACCGACAATCAAAGTAGAAAATAATAACCTAAAAATTTGATATTATATTCATAATTTTTGCCAATCTGTAAAATGTATAAATGATAATTAATAAATGAATTATGGTTAAAGGAATAGTAAAATGTATAAATAAATTGAAAACTAAAATAAAAAAGAATAATATATTATATAATTAATAAAACAGTAAAAGTATAAATGAATTGAAAAATAAAATGTCAATCTATAAAATGATCAATGTTTTTTTGATTTTCTATTATTTTTCTTGAATAGAAAAAATGAGCACCTACTTTGTTGATTGGAGCTGGATGTATCAACCACGAAGGGGGTTGAGATGTTCAATAAAGAAACATTTCTATAATGGTGTAAACATGTTTATTGAATTTTCTTTAAGTAAAAATGGAAACAACGAAGAAATTTGTTGTCCGTGTAGTAACTCTTGAAGCATTTGATACCGGATATGGTTTAAGATCATTTGTTCCAATACGGTACTACGACATGATGTCGGGCATAAAAAAGCGGGGAAGAATCCTGACTGGATGGGCACAAGTATGTAGGATGCTTGGGTCGTTTGGTGGAATAACGTTGAAGTAAAGGTAAGATTACTAATCTCTTATTAATTTTTTAAATTAAAGTTTCATATACAACCTATCACACATTATATAGAGCATATATATAATGTCACTTTATCTTGTTCAATTTAATTGTACAGACAGAGTCAGATAGAAACTCTTTGAATAGAAATAAGAATCCAATCACACATCGCGGTGGTTCTACGTCATTCCAACGTTACCGTGAAGAGCTAGTAAATTTACTAATTTCAATTACAAATAGTTATTACATCGTATAATTTTGTATATACAATAATAATACATAATAATTATTCAACAAAGAAATCATATGGGTCTCGTCTCCTACATGGACGTATTTGCCTGTACTCATGCCATCGAGCATCAAAATGAAGATGGCGCACTCTCGTACACATGGACCAACGATAAATCAACCATAAGCATATTTTAAGTTATAAGTTATTAGTAATCAGTTTAATTAATTAGTTATAAAGAATTAAAATAATGTAGTGTAAACTTCAATTGTATTTTTATTTTGCACTGCAGGAAAACTTTATGCAACAACGAGAGCAGCTGCTTCAGGGAATGGAACGGGATCAATTGATTATCGACGAGGAGGACGTGATTATTGAAGCTGTCATGGAACCGACAACGTGGAATGGACGTTATGGCTATGGCAACCAAGAGGTACTGAACAGTATGTTTGGATTTGACTATTTACTAATCTCTCGACTGTAGCGAACTTGAAATTGATTAGATTAGTCGGAAATTGTTTAGCTTATAAAATCATTTTCTTATATAAAAGATAACCGCACATCAAAATGTAGTAAGATAATGAGATGAATTATTAAGTTTATAAAAGAATAACCAAGTTTATATAAAAATAACTAGGTTTTATACAAATTTAACTTAAGTTGCCTAAAAGTTTATAAAAGTTAACTATTTTTTATAAAATTTAACTAAATTAACTAAGTTTTTAAAAATTAACTATTAACCTAGTTTTATAAAAATTAAATAATTTCCTAAAAATTAACAAAAATTTAAAAAACTTAAACAAATTTATAAAAATTAACCAAGTTATATAAAAATTTAACTAAGTTAACCAAGTTTAAAAAAAATATTTGTAAAAATTAACTATGTTTTACAAAAATTAACTACACGTATTAAAATTAACCTAATTTATAAAACTAAACTAATTTTTATATAAGTTAAGTAAGTTTTATAAAAATTAAATAAGTTTATAACAGTAACTAAGTCAATAAAAATTAATTAAGTTTTTAAAGAAATAACTTAGTTTGTAAAAATAACTAAGTTAATAAAATTAGTTTTTAAAGAAATAACTTAGTTTATAACAGTAACTTAGATTATCAGGACGCAATTTCTTATCAATTCGATTTCCCTTCAATATATGTACATGTACAAACACTGGATTGAGAAGACAACCCAATCATTCTCAGTTTAATCAAAGCAAGTAAAGTAATAATGTCTTTGAATCGCAACGCTATTCCATTTCACACTACTATAGTGTCTGTTAATCTTATATATTAAACTTTTATAACGGCTGCTAAGCCTAGATTATTTGCTAGCCATTAGATACAAATCTCTTATTAGATCATGTGTTGCAGGCTAGGAGCAAGCAGAGCTAGTACCAAAAAGCTCAGGACAAAGAAGAGTTGTGGGAGCTAAGAGCAGGATTGTAGAGCCTGAGAAGCGAGACCGCCGTCGCACTGTGGAAATGACGTGGTTGGACAAGCGCTTGGCTGCGTATATGCAACAACATGGGTCGTTTCCTTCGTTGGGTGGTTCCAGAGGAAATGATGAGGCTTGATAGGTGTGGTATTTGTGTTTGCGTTTGGATATTGTACACTTATGCACTTGGAGATGTTGAGGATGATGTATTTTGGTATGTTTGATACATTTTAAGGAGATGTTGGTAGACGTGTTGGTTTGTTTTGACATGATTGATACATTTTGAGATATTAGATGTTGATTATGTGTATGTTGGTAGAAATGTTTTGTTGTATGGTGGATTGTTTGAATTTTATTTATTGTAAATAATGATGTTTTTGTAGTGTTGATGTTTTATATGTGATTGGGGCTTTTATATGTATGTATGTATGTATATGTATGATTTATATGTGTGAAATCGATTGCGATATATATTGATATATATGTGTTGTGTAATAGACGAATGATAACAGAAATAAAAAACAGCCCAAATTTTCAACGGCTACCAACGACGTATTGGTCTATAATATCCAATGGCCATCAACGGCTTATTGGCAATAAATAATCGACGTCTTGTAACTATTTCTGATGGCTAGAGAGCAACGATTTCCGTCAGCTTTTGACATATGCACGATTGAACAACGAATTGCCATGTGTACACGATGGCTGTTGGAAAGCTATCGGAAGCTACCGTTGGAAAGCCGTTGGAAACACTTTTTGGTGATGGCTTTATTTCGAACAGCTTTTTCCAACGGCTCCCATTGGCTTTCGACGGCCGTCGATGGTTTTTAGCCGTTGGAAATTACGCCCTTTCTTGTAGTGTTACAGTGCCTATGTTTAATTTTATATATATTGTATGCTATATATATATATATATATATATATATATATATGCTCGAGTAGTGTGTTAGTATATGGATTATGTATTGCAATAATGAAATATTCAATGTGTTTTCATCCGAGGGTTTGTATACATTGCAACGATAAAATATGTAATGTGGTTGCACTTTTTTGATATAAAAAAACATATTAAACCTGTTAATATGTTAGTATATGCATGCTGTATTGTTTGACTTGGTCTTTGAGCACTATAGGAAGTACGATCTTGATGGTGTGTATTTTTGGATTTCTAGTGAAGTGGCACAGCAGTGGTAAAATTAAATCTGTAGAGATCGCCCTAAGGTACGTCTATGACGCTCTCCATAAGATATTATTTGCCCCTAGCACTCGTTTGAACAAACAAATGGGTGCTGTGAGCTAAAACAAATCATCTTCCAAGATACAATGAAGCCGAGATGATGAATCTCTTCAATCGATTGCGATAGCACCATCGAAATCCAATCAAACTATCTTCTGAATTAACTACAGGAGAACTGTAGTATCACAAACCTGAAATAATATTGAAAAAAATAATAGAGGAGAAGAAAAGGAGAACTGAAAATCTGAAACTCTTTCAAGATTTTTCCTGTTTTCAAAGAAAAAATAAAAGTAATCTAGAATGCTTCCTAGGCATTTCTATTTATACTTGCGAAGATGTGTCTTTTTCGTTTGAAACGTTGTGTCGCTTGCCATTTACGTCCTTTCATTTAGAATCAAACGTCCCGCCGTTTCAAACAATCGTGTCTCCCGCCATTTTGTCTATTCAAATTTAAATTATGGGCTTGTTAATGGATCTAGATCTGATCAGTTTTAACTAAAATAATTCTATCCAAAAGTATAATTTGAACCCAAACTCATACCCGATTAGTCGGACGGACGGTGGCGGTGCATGCGTGTGGTTGTGATGCATGGCTTTCCTCCTCACAAAAGAGCAAGCATTGGGTGCCCAAAGGACCCAACCTTCCGTTGGGGAACCTATATTTAAACAAATATAGTTCCGAATATTCTAAGATGTGGGGCTATTCTAATCCCTCATTCTTCCTTTTCTCTTTCACTTCTTCCCATTTTAAAATAAATATACTAACACAATTTTTTTTAAACTTTACACTAATAATCCTCCACCAAATTTTAATAAAATTTCTCCTCTCATTTGTTGTAGGAAAATTTATGCATAAGTATAGATTTCATGTGGACTTGAATATATACAGAGTGATAACCTATCAGAGCACGCTAGGATGGAATGATTGACTAATTATTGAACCAACGATCCTATGCGATGTGTCGGTTGTGTTTCACGCACTCGTTTTCTTTCCTTCAGATAGTTTATAAGCTAACACGTAGATTGGCCTTGTGTCTATATCTTGAATTCATGAAATGCTCTTAAAGACTTAAGTTATAGTCTTACAGGAGGCGGCATCTCCTTCGTGCATTCACATAGGTAGGTTTATTGCAAGTGCCCTATAACTATGCACTTCCACAGTACTTCTGTTATAAACTCATTAAGTACTAAGTAGTACAACCTCCACCATATCATTATTGGTACCAAGCACTTTTCTTGAAATTTATATAATATTAGTTGTTCAGACTAATATTATAGTGCTTCAAATCACATCGTATAATGTACTTTTTCTCATTGAACTCAAGATAATGAATTTCATTATGTTGAGTTGAATTTCCATCATAGGTGATTTCTATGTTGGCTTTAAACCCATTCATTTTGATGTTTTCAATACCAAATCTCTTGCAAGTCCTTTTGTAAATGGATCAGCCAAGTTTTAGCTAGAGCTCACGAAATCTATGGTAATTGCCCCATCAGTGAGCATTTGCCTTACTGCACATTGCCTTAGGCCAATATGCCTAAATTTGCCATTATATACCTGGCTATATGATCTTGATAGTGTTGCTTGATTATCACAATGCATAGATATCAGAGGCATTGATTTTGGCCATACAGGAATTTCTAATAGCATATTTCTTAACCATTTTGCTTCTTTACTACAAGAAGCCAGTGCTTTAAATTTAGTAGCCATGGTAGAATCTGCAATACGCGTTTATTTCTTTGAGGCTCAGGATATCGCTTTCCCACCAAGAGTGAATACCATCCACTGGTTGATTTATTATTATCATCTCTCCTAATGTTCCAACTAGCATCCGTGTATCCTTCTATTACACTTGGATACCCACTGTACAATATATCATAGTCCATGGTTCCTTTCAAATATTTTAAAATTCTTTGTACAGCTAGCCAGTGAATGTTCAAATATACCGTAGTCCATGGATT
The DNA here is from genome assembly GCA_030737815.1 of Allium fistulosum. Taxonomy (NCBI): domain Eukaryota; kingdom Viridiplantae; phylum Streptophyta; class Magnoliopsida; order Asparagales; family Amaryllidaceae; genus Allium; species Allium fistulosum. The sequence continues at coordinate 163,272,322 of CM060905.1, forward strand.
ACTAGTATATTTACTCATTTTTCCAACAGCGTAGGCAATATCATGTCTTATGCATGTCATGGTATACATTAGACTACCAATAACTTTAGCTTATTCTAGTTGATCTTTTGATCTACCAGTATTAGAATATAGTTGCAAATTTAGGTCAAATGGGGTGCTTACAAGTTTGCAATAAAATTAATTAAAACTTTTTAGAATCTTCTCTATGTAATGAGACTGAGTAATGACTAACCCTTCTGCTGTTTTTATGATTCTTATTCCTAGAATCATTTCAGCTTCCTCCATATCTTTCATGTCAAAACATGAAGATATAAATCTTTCCTTTTCTTCTATACTCAAGGTATCAATCCCAAATATCAACATAAAGGCATATAATTACACCTTTACCGGCATGAAATTTTCTACAGACACATTTGTCTGATTCACAAATCCTATAACCATTAGATACTGTGGTTTTATCAAATTTCTCATGCCATTGTTTTGATGCTTGTTTAAGACCGTAAAGTGATTTAATAAGTTTACATACTTTACGTTCTCGTCCAGGCATCACAAAACCTTTAGCTGAGACATATATCTCTTCATCAAGTTCTCTATTTAAGAATGCATTTTTGACGTCCATTTGATGAATTTCAAATCTATAAATAGATGCTAATGCAATTACTGTCCTAATTGTTGAAATTCTAGCTACAGGTGCATATGTATCAAAATAATCTATTCCTTTCTTTTGGGTATATCCCTTAGCAATTAATCTAGCCTTACAATTTTCTATTCCACCATCTGCTCATAATTTCTTTTTTAAATATCCACATACAACCTATTGGTTTAGAACCATGAGGTAAGTCTACTAGTTTCCATGTTTGATTTCCCATAAAAGAATCCACTTCATCATTTATGGCTTCTTACCAAAAAGCTAAATCCAGAGACTTTATGGTCTTAGTATATGTTAAAGGATCAGAATCTATGATTGTAGAAAGCATGGCTTGATATCTAATACCATCTCTTGATTCTTCAACCAAATAAGTGATAAAATCTAGTCCGAATGACTTTTCAGTTCTTATTCTTTTACTTCTCATAAGAGTTTCACCAGTTTCATCATTATTTTCTTGAGTGTTCTCAAATTCATGAATATTTTTAGTAGCCTTCACCATTTCACGAATTGGTGTATTAACCTCCACCATTTCTCCAATATATGGATTGGGTGAAATAGATGTGAATCTATTTTCGTAGAACACCTCATCTCTGGATTCTATTATTGTGTTTACCTCAATTGAATTATTAGGTTATATTACTAGAAACCTATAACCCTTGCTATGTTAAGCGTATCCAAAGAAAATACACTCAATGCCTGTTTTTCCTAATTTCCTTATTTTTGGTTGAAGTAATCGAACAATGGCTCTATAGCCTTAAACTTGATAATAATCAAGATATGGTTTGTGTTTCATCCAAAGTTCATAAGGTGTAACTTTAATCCTCTTATAAGGTATTTTGTTTAAGATGTAACAGGCGGTAAGTAAAGCCTTACCCCAGAAACCAATATTAAGACCAAAATTACATAACATAGCATTAACCATTTTAGTAAGGGTCCTATTTTTATGTTTTGCTACTCCATTTTATTGTGGAGTATAAGCTACATATATCTTATGTATAATTTCTATAGATTCATAAAATGCAGGAAAATGATATTCACATCCCTTATCAGATCTAAGGGTCTTAATTTTAACATCACATTGGTTTTCTACTTCAGTCTTATAGGTCATAAATGAATTTAATACTTCATTCTTAGTATACATTAAATAAACATAACAATATTTTGCATAAACGTCTATAAATGTGATAAAAAAAATTTCCTCCATTGGTAGGAGTACTATGCATATCATAAACATCACTATGAATTAATTGTAACAGATTAGTGGTACTAACATATTTCAAAGAAAAAGGTATTCTAGTTATTTTGGTTAAAGAGCATATTCTACACTTATCATCTGATTTATTATCAAATTTAGGGATCTTGTTTAATGACATCATATTAAACATACTTCTAATGTTAACATGTCCTAATATACCATGCCATAAAGAAAAAAGTCAACAATATAAGCAGAAGCAAGTACTTTAGTAATATTCAATTTGAACATTCCATCGCACATGGACCCTTTTCCAACAAAAAATTCCGCCTTTGGTCAATACATATTTTTCTGACTCAAAGACTGGTTTGAAGCGAAATTTATTAATAGACTACCAAAAACAAGGCTCTTTCTAACCTCGAGTACATAATATACATCATTTAATATCAGAATTTTCCTAAATGTAAACTCCATGTCTACTGTCCTCTTGCCCTTGACCGCTACTTTCGCTGAGTTTTCCATTTAAATATAATTTTCATCCTTAGACGATTAAAGTTTCTCGAATAGACCCTTGTTGTTGCAGATATACTTAGTAGCACCAAAGTCAATCCACCAAGAATCCTCTCTTCTAATCATGTATATTTTTGAGATTACAGCTACCAAGTTTTATTTTGTCGATTGAGATTTCCTTTTAAGGAAACGACAATCTCTTTTATAGTGATCAGATTTTCCACAATTGTAGCATCCATTCACTTTCTTGGCCTTCTTGTTATTGAAGATTTTCTTATTCTAAAATTTCATCTTTTGATTAAAATGTTGCTTAGAGGTTTTATTTTCCTCTTTTTACTCCACTCTGTGGATCTTAGATGGAAATACTATTGGTTCAGCGATTTCTTTCTGCCTAAGTTGTTCTTCCACTAGCAAATACTCTGCAAGATTATCCAGATTCATATCCTTCTTGTGTTTAAGGATTTTTCTTTGATCTTTCCAAGAGGGGAGAAGCTTGTCTATTATGGATGAGACTTTTATCTTCTAATCCATATTCATATTATGCTGATTGAATTAGTTTAGGATATGCATAATATCACTGAATTGCTCTACTACTAGCCTAACATCGGTCATTTTATGATTAAAAAATTTAGTAGCCAAAAATTTCTTACTTGTTGCATCCTTCATTAGATACTTGGTCTCTACCGCATCCCATACTTCTTTGATAGTTGATTTATTGCAGTACATATCGAATAGAGTATCCATCATTGCATTGCATATGTGCCCCTTGCATATTAAATCATCTTGCTCATATTTTAGTCTTAATTATGCTTGAGCAATGGTCTCATTTTCTATTTCCTCTGGCTTTGGAGTCGTAGAACATAAATCACTTTTAGTCCGATCAATAGGAAATGCATCTTCTTCTACCAATGCACGAAATTAACGCCATCGAACCTTTCCAATTTGGTGAAATCAAAAGCGAACTCCCTTAAACCTCGTGATGTCATTGTCAAATAACGTCTTAAGATTTATGTGTGTATTCCTATATTTTTGGTAATGTAATGACCCTAAAAAAATGAAAGTTATATTTACTTTGAGAATTTCTGAAGAAAAAAAGGTAGAGAAATATACATATATATATTAAATGACATATTAAAAATGGAAAAGCTTGTTAATAAATTAAATATGCATGGGAGTTCTGCTGGATAAAAATGCAAGGGGTTAAGGTGATTAAAAAAAATTGGGATTTAAAATAAATATAGTTTCATGCCTAAAGAATTACATAAATACATATATTTAATATATGAGGAGTTTCCTGTTTTATCTAAAACTAAAATAAAATAGAGCTTTATAAGGACCAAATGACTTATAATTGTGCTAGAAATAATTAGCATAATATATGTGATTTTTTTTATTTAAATATAGGAGGAGTTACTGTTTTGACAAAGAGGCAGAGATATATATATACATACAAGATCAAATAAAAATTTCCATATCTTATATTTATTTCAAGCAAATAATATGGGTGAATGATTTTACATTACATGATTAGGTATGATAATATTCATGATTAAATGGAGATAATAGCTAGAGAGAAAACACAAGACGTTTACAAATTCTTTAAACTTAGAAAAAAAATGAATAAAGGATCACATGCATATGGCATGAATAAAATGGAGACATGAAAATAGCATGTAGTGTTTAAAATGTTTGATTCCCGAAATAACCAATTAAAGTAACCTAATGTGTGCATTTCCAATTTAGGACCACACAGGAGTGTGATATGTACATGAACATCTAAGGGTATCAGGGGAATTACCCATTTTCTTAAACCCTAGAATGATTTTATAAATAACTGCACATAACCATATCCATCATTCTCTCGGGATCAAAACAAAAAAAAAATAGGAGAAGCAATAGCTTAAAACACTGAAAGGATCTGCTGTTCAGAGGAGCAAGACAGTAAAAGAAAACACTAGGTGAGCATAATCCTTTTTTATGCTATGGCACTAAGTCCTCTGGTAGGCAGCCTATAATGTTATGATTCATTTAAAAGAAAAAAAATCCTTGAAATGATTTATTATGGGTGAGATGGATGTTTGGTTGTGTATTCTTGTTTGGTTGTGCTTTATTGTTTGGAGTTTTTAAATCTATATGTGGGTTTTTCAAAGACAAAATGGTTTGGGCACTTTTGTTCTGCTTTATTATTATGAAGTATGGATCTACATTATTTAGGGAATAGGCAGCAAGACAGTGATCTAGCTTATGTCTATTTCTTAGATAATGAAGCATGAAGCTCAATATTCATATCACAAGTCAGAAGAGAATTTCTGGTTTTTTTAGGGACTTCCTTAATAAAACCCTTATCCATTTATTCACAATAATATAGCAGGATCATGATGCTCAAATTATTTTTAGGAAGACCAAAGGAATGTTGTATTTCCTGTAATAAGGCTAATAAATAAAAATCATGGGGTTGAACCAGAAAGTATACAAGCAGTTATATCTTTCTGAAATATGAATGAATGAAAGAGAAACTAAATTGGTCACTTGGGAGTTAGTCAATGATCTGCTTGCTTCAGGTGGGAGTAAGTATATGCATGGTGCAACTGCACCCTGAGGCCTTTGTGTGTTGGAATAAATTAAGTAACCTGGGAGTTTCCTTCACAATGCATACATAGTGTTCATTTGACAAGGAGATGTAGACCATAAAATAAATAAGGAATGGGATTTATAAATTTGGGTTATGAATATCTAGACAGGGAGTTAAATTAATCAGGATTAATGTGATGTTCTGATTAATTGCTGGGTGAGATTGGGAGAATAAAATCTGAGTTTATTTATCTAGAAATGGAAGTATGAATATGTGTATAAAATTTTGATTAATGTTCATACCAGTGTAAACTGACCCTTTTGGTTGCCCTTGCAATCATCTGGGTGTCTCAAAAATTCTTTGGGGCAGCTAAATGAATTGCTTGCAGGAAATTGAAGTTGGCTTGATGAGTGAAGAAGGCATTAGCTGCTAGTATAAATAAACGAGACTTGTTTTAAATTTGCAGATGCTTGTAATGATGTTAATAGTCAGATCACATGTGGTAGTTGGAGTTAATTGTAGGGAGTTTTTCTTTGAGTATTTGGATTAAAACTTGTACTTAAGTAAAATTTATTCTAAATGATTTTTGATGGAGTTTGATTACCTATTGATTTTATGATTATCTAATTTGGAGAAAACAAGGGGATGGGCATAACACATAAATATAAAATGTGTATGTGATGATCTCTGGTTTTATTGCCTGAGCTTATTATATAATTTTTGAAAAAAAATGATGGAGTTGACAAGATTTGGATAAGAAATATTCAAGTGGAATAAATGTATGCATGGCAGATAATTGATACTGATTTGTGCATATATTCTGATGAGTCTATAACATTGCATTAATGTACCTGATTTCAAGATAAAAAAAAGATTATAAAAGAAACAAACCTGGAAGCATTTTGTGTTTTTGGTTGTTAGCATAAATGGATGAATTCCTAGGAACATACATAAGGAAGAAATATGCTGGTGTTAGGAGAAGCTTTTGAAGAAGTTTATTTGAGAAACATGGGTCTGAAAGTGGTAAATAAGGGACTATGGTCGGCCTAGATGGCCATGGGTCAAACTCTTTGAGCCTGGAACAACTTCATTTCAATTAATGAAGTGTAAGTGCTCTGGGACAAAACAAAGAAAGCACCAAGCAGCCCTTAAATAACACCAAGCATTTCTAGTAAAACACCAAGTATTTAAGTCTGCACCATGTTAAACTTAAAAATGCAAAAATGACTTCAATTGTTCAACCTGAAATGATAAATGGAAATTAGTTCCAATATCCATGCTTACAAGTACAATTTGTAAGTAATCTCATGTAAACACTTGATGACTTTCATAAGGTCAATTAAATATTATTTTAGTGTTAATAGAATTAGTTGGGCAGAAAGCCTAGATGGCATAAAAAAAAGATGTACTGTGCTCTGCAAGTCAAATATATATATAGTGTTATAATTTGCCAAAATGTACCTCTGGCAGTAGAACAAGACTTAGAAAAGAAATAAATGGCTATGTCAATAACTTGTATGGTATTTTGATTTCTGTTTGATTTAAATTCCCTCTGATAAAAAAAAGAGAAACAAATGTATATCATCAAATATATGATTGTCTTAATTTGTTTGTACACTGATATGATTATATTGGTAAGTCCAGGGTCTTGGGAAAAATATTTTGAAATTATATAAATATTCAAATATAAAAGAAATGGGGTTTAGTGGTGAATTCCTCTTGAAAGTTTAGGAAAAAAAAATCTATGTGTTTTAGAGGGAGGGTCACAACAGTTGGTATCAGAGCTATGTTCTAAATAACATAGTAAATTTTGTTGTATGCATATGGATGTTTGAATGCATTGTTTGAATTATTGGTGTTGAATGCTTTTGTTTTATGTTAAAAAAAAATATGTGAGTGCATGTGATACATGCACAGTGTGCACAGGAATAAAAATGAACAAAGTAAAGACACCAAGAATGATGGGGGTAAATAAACTAACATAAAAATCACATTTATAGCATTATGGTAGGACCAAGGCATCACACAGGTGCAGGATCATCACGTGAGCCACCTGCGATGAGCATGGAGGATTTTGTGAGAGCTTTAAGGGATGGAATGGCACCAAGGCAAGACAATCCTCATGAGGAACTCTCCAAACTGCTTAAGACATGTACTACTTTGGGAGGAAAGGATTTTGAAGGCACTGAAGGAGCTATAGGTGTCCAAACTTGGATAAGAACTATGGAGAGGGTCTTCACAGATATGCAAATCAATGACCAAAGGAAGAGACAGATAGCTTCAAGGAAATTGAAGGGGGTTGCACTGGATTGGTGGGAGGTTGTGACAGCAGGAAGACAAGAGGATACCATCACTTGGAATAATTTCAAGGACATGCTTGAGGCCAGATTTGTCCCAGCATCTGCCAAGGCCACACTGCTTGAAGACTTTATTAGGTTAAGGCAAGGAGGCATGAGTGTAAATGAATACACTCAGAAGTTTGAAGCATTATCCAAGTATGGAATGGTGTTAATAGGGAATGCAGAAGCAAAGAATGCAAGGTACATTCAAGGCTTGAACCCTAGTCTGCCAAGGGCAATGTTGCCATACAAGGACAAAACCTTTGATCAAGTAATTGATCTAACTCTCTCATTTGAGCAACATGACACCACAAGGGAGAAATTCAGGAATATGAAGCTCAATAAGAAGAAGGGTGGTCAGAACAAAGTGCAACCTTATGACAAGAGAAATGCAAGTAAAGGAGTTAAGAAAGGGGAAGGAGCAATAGCACCAGAAAGCAAGAAATTCACTCATTGTTTTAATTGTGGAAAAGCTGGACATTATAGTAACCAATGCCCTGACCCTAAAATACCTAGAGGAGGCTGCTATAATTGTGGAAAGATGGGTCATCTCAAGAAGGATTGCCCAGAGATCAATAGGGGAACAGCAAGGGTAGGAGCTTTGGCAGCAAGCAACACTGGGAATGTTGGGCAACTTGAAGGTATAATTCTAATTAATACCCAACCAATATCAGTAATATATGACACTGGTGCCTCACATTCACTAATATCTTTGGAAATTGTAAAGAAGTTAACACTTGCTTGTGTTTTTATTGAGCAACCCTTAACTGTACATAGCCCCATAGGGAGTCATTGTATATTAGGAATGAAGTGTGTGGGTCTGAAATTAATTATAGGGGGTTATGGCTTTGATTCAGATCTATATACTTTAAATTATCCTGGTATTGGGATTATTTTGGGGGTAGATTGGTTAATGAAAAATAAAGCAATTTTAAATTTAGAAAACCTTACTATTTCTTTGGAGACAAATGAAGGCAAAAGAATCACAGTTCTAAGTGAAACAGCAAAGAAAACATGTTTTAATAAAATCTGGTGTATTAATGAAGTCCAAAAGGAATTAAAAATAGAGGAAATTCCGGTAGTTAATGAATTTATAGATGTGTTTGGAGAAGTGAGAGGAATTCCTCAGAATAGACTAGTAGAATTTAAAATAAAGTTAATGCCAGGAACAAATCCAATCATTAAGAAGCCTTATAGGATGGGTCCAAAAGAGTTAGTAGAATTAAAACATCAACTAGAAGAATTAGAAGAGAAAGGATTCATAAGATCAAGTAGTTCCAGTTGGGGTTCCCCGGTGCTCTTTGTCAAGAAACATGGTGGAACAATGAGGTTGTGTGTAGAGTATAGGGATTTAAGCAAGGTAACCATTAAAAATAAGTACCCACTGCCTAGAATAGATGACCTATTTGATCAATTGCATGGAGATAAAATATTTTCAAGGTTAGATTTAGCCTCTGGATTTCACCAAATGAAAGTTGCAGAGGAAAGCATTGAGTACACAGCCTTTAACACAAGATATGGCCTTTATGAATTTCTAGTAATGCCATTTGGCTTGACCAATGCTCCCTCCTATTTTGTAGACTTGATGAATAGAATTTTTAGAGACTTTTTGGATAAGTTTGTCTTGGTATTTATAGATGACATATTAATTTATTCAAAAACAGAAAATGATCATGCCATGCACCTACATTTAGTATTATCCAGACTTAGAGAACATGAATTAAAAGCCAAGTATTCAAAGTGTACATTTTGGCAACATGAAGTGAAATTCTTAGGACACATAGTGTCACAGCAAGGGGTGAGTGTGGATCCAAGCAAGGTCATTGCAGTTCAATCATGGAGTAGACCCAAAACAGTGACTGAGGTGAGGTCATTCTTAGGTTTGGCAGGGTACTATAGGAGGTTCATCAAGGATTTTTCAAGAATAGCCGCACCAATGACCAAGCTAACAAAGAAGAACCAACCATATGTGTGGACTGAGCAGTGTGAAAAAGCTTTTGAGAAGTTGAAACAAGCACTGGTGGAAGCTCCTGTCCTACAAATCCCAGAAGCAAATGAAGGAATGGTTGTATATACTGATGCTAGTGGGTCTGGGTTAGGTGCAGTGCTTATGCAACATGGCAAGGTGGTGGCATATGCATCAAGACAGCTTAAACCCAATGAAACCAAATATGCAACTCATGATCTAGAATTAGCTGCAATAGTGTTTGCAATAAAACTTTGGAGGCATTATTTGCTTGGAGCAAAATTTGAATTATTCACAGATCATCAAGCATTGAAATATTTATTTTCTCAAAAATATTTAAATATGAGGCAAGCAAGGTGGTTGGAGTTTCTAGCTGCATATGATTTAGATATTTTGTACACCCCTGGAAAAGCCAATAGGGTGGCAGATGCCTTGAGTAGGCATCAAGTTAGGTTAGCAAGTCTAATGATTGATGAATTTAAAAACCTTGTAATGCTTGGGGAGGCAGATATATATAGCAAGAATGATAAGAATTTTAGAAAACATGATGATATGGTGGAGTATGGTACACTGGGAATAATCACAGTGAAATCTAATCTGGTGGAGAAAATTGGTGGCATGCAAGATCAAGATCAAAGTCTAAAGGAGAAGAAAGAAATGTTATTAAATAACATTGAGTCATAGAATTTTAAAATAGATTCCCAGGGTTATTTGAGGAAAAATGATAAGCTTTGTGTACCAGACATTGCAGAGTTAAAGGAAGAAATCATGAATGAGCATCACAAGACCAAGTACACCATACACCCTGGTGGTACTAAAATGTATCATGATTTAAAAAGAAGCTACTGGTGGCCAGGAATGAAGCAAGCAGTGGCAAGATATGTGGCAAAGTGTTTCACATGTCAACAAATTAAAGCAGACTACCAAAAGCCCTCTGGCATGTTGCAATCTTTGGAGGTACCTCAGTGGAAATGGGAAAGTATTTCCATGGATTTTGTGGATGGTTTGCCTAGAACTAAGAAAGGCAATGATAGTATATGGGTAATTGTTGATAGACTAACCAAATCAGCTCACTTTGTCCCTGTCAGGTCAGATAGAAATGCATCTAGGCTTGCACAATTATTTATTAAGGAAGTGGTGAGGCTACATGGTATACCCAAGACTATTGTAAGTGATAGAGACACTTTGTTCACCTTAAGATTTTGGGAGAGCTTCCAAGAAGCAATGGGAACACAACTTTGTTTAAGCACTGCCTACCATCCTCAAAGTGATGGGCAAACAGAGATAGTGAATAAAATATTGGAAGATTTACTTAGAGCATGTGTGCTTGATTTTGGGTGTAATTGGGAGGATCATATCCACCTGGAAGAATTCACTTACAACAATAGCTATCAATCAACAATAGGAATGGCTCCCTTTGAAGCCTTGTATGGGAGACCTTGCATGTCTCCTGCCTGTTGGTTGGAAGTAGGAGAGGGTGTAATATTGGGGCCAGATCATGTTAAAGAAACTTCCAACATGATTGAAGTAGTTAGGCATAGAATGAAGGCAGCACAATCAAGACAAAAGTCTTATGCAGATAGAAAGAGAAACCAATGGAGTTTGAAGTAGGAGAGCATGTTTTTCTGAAGGTATCACCAATGAAGAAGGTGTTTAGGTTTGGGAAATCTGGTAAGCTATCACCAAGATTTGTAGGACCATATGAAATTATGCAAAGAATCGGTGCTATGGCCTACAGACTTAAGTTACCTGAGGAGTTTAGTGGTGTGCATCCAGTGTTTCATATTTCTCAATTGAGAAAATGGGTGCATGCTGAAGGGGCAATTCTGGAGTCACCTACTCAAATTCAAGTCCAAAAGAATTTGGTTTATACAAATGAACCAGTAGGGATAGTTGCCAAGGAAGAGAAAAAGTTGAGGAACAAGGTGATCAAACTAGTAAAAATTCAATGGAGCTTGGACACTAATGATTGTACATGGGAGGTTGAAGATAAAATGAGGGCTAAATACCCCAATTTGTTTACTAATGGAGAGGTATGTTTAAGCAGCTTATGATGATTTTTCTAAATATTCTTATATATTGTTTGCTTTCATAAAATGTGAGTATGGGGTTATGGAGTTAAAACAGGCTATAGATTAGTGCTTTTAATTGGAGAAATTAGGTGAAATTATGGGGACATAATTCCTTTAAGGGGGAGGGTATGTAATGACCCTAAAAAAATGAAAGTTATATTTACTTTGAGAATTTCTGAAGAAAAAAAGGTAGAGAAATATACATATATATATTAAATGACATATTAAAAATGGAAAAGCTTGTTAATAAATTAAATATGCATGGGAGTTCTGCTGGATAAAAATGCAAGGGGTTAAGGTGATTAAAAAAAATTGGGATTTAAAATAAATATAGTTTTATGCCTAAAGAATTACATAAATACATATATTTAATATATGAGGAGTTTCCTGTTTTATCTAAAACTAAAATAAAATAGAGTTTTATAAGGACCAAATGACTTATAATTGTGCTAGAAATAATTAGCATAATATATGTGATTTTTTTTATTTAGATATAGGAGGAGTTACTGTTTTGACAAAGAGGCAGAGATATATATATACATACAAGATCAAATAAAAATTTCCATATCTTATATTTATTTCAAGCAAATAATATGGGTGAATGATTTTACATTACATGATTAGGTATGATAATATTCATGATTAAATGGAGATAATAGCTAGAGAGAAAACACAAGAAGTTTACAAATTCTTTAAACTTAGGAAAAAAAATGAATAAAGGATCACATGCATATGGCATGAATAAAATGGAGACATGAAAATAGCATGCAGTGTTTAAAATGTTTGATTCCCGAAATAACCAATTAAAGTAACCTAATGTGTGCATTTCCAATTTAGGACCACACAAGAGTGTGATATGTACATGAACATCTAAGGGTATCAGGGGAATTACCCATTTTCTTAAACCCTAGAATGATTTTATAAATAACTGCACATAACCATATCCATCATTCTCTCGGGATCAAAACAAAAAAAAATATAGGAGAAGCAATAGCTTAAAACACTGAAAGGATCTGCTGTTCAGAGGAGCAAGACAGTAAAAGAAAACACTAGGTGAGCAATAATCCTTTTTTATGCTATGGCACTAAGTCCTCTGGTAGGCAGCCTATAATGTTATGATTCATTTAAAAGAAAAAAAATCCTTGAAATGATTTATTATGGGTGAGATGGATGTTTGGTTGTGTATTCTTGTTTGGTTGTGCTTTATTGTTTGGAGTTTTTAAATCTATATGTGGGTTTTTCAAAGACAAAATGGTTTGGGCACTTTTGTTCTGCTTTATTATTATGAAGTATGGATCTACATTATTTAGGGAATAGGCAGCAAGACAGTGATCTAGCTTATGTCTATTTCTTAGATAATGAAGCATGAAGCTCAATATTCATATCACAAGTCAGAAGAGAATTTCTGGTTTTTTTAGGGACTTCCTTAATAAAACCCTTATCCATTTATTCACAATAATATAGCAGGATCATGATGCTCAAATTATTTTTAGGAAGACCAAAGGAATGTTGTATTTCCTGTAATAAGGCTAATAAATAAAAATCATGGGGTTGAACCAGAAAGTATACAAGCAGTTATATCTTTCTGAAATATGAATGAATGAAAGAGAAACTAAATTGGTCATTTGGGAGTTAGTCAATGATCTGCTTGCTTCAGGTGGGAGCAAGTATATGCATGGTGCAACTGCACCCTGAGGCCTTTGTGTGTTGGAATAAATTAAGTAACCTGGGAGTTTCCTTCACAATGCATACATAGTGTTCATTTGACAAGGAGATGTAGACCATAAAATAAATAAGGAATGGGATTTATAAATTTGGGTTATGAATATCTAGACAGGGAGTTAAATTAATCAGGATTAATGTGATGTTCTGATTAATTGCTGGGTGAGATTGGGAGAATAAAATCTGAGTTTATTTATCTAGAAATGGAAGTATGAATATGTGTATAAAATTTTGATTAATGTTCATACCAGTGTAAACTGACCCTTTTGGTTGCCCTTGCAATCATCTGGGTGTCTCAAAAATTCTTTGGGGCAGCTAAATGAATTGCTTGCAGGAAATTGAAGTTGGCTTGATGAGTGAAGAAGGCATTAGCTGCTAGTATAAATAAAAGAGACTTGTTTTAAATTTGCAGATGCTTGTAATGATGTTAATAGTTAGATCACATGTGGTAGTTGGAGTTAATTGTAGGGAGTTTTCTTTGAGTATTTGGATTAAAACTTGTACTTAAGTAAAACTTATTCTAAATGATTTTTGATGGAGTTTGATTACCTATTGATTTTATGATTATCTGATTTGGAGAAAACAAGGGGATGGGCATAACACATAAATATAAAATGTGTATGTGATGATCTCTGGTTTTATTGCCTGAGCTTATTATATAATTTTTGAAAAAAAATGATGGAGTTGACAAGATTTGGATAAGAAATATTCAAGTGGAATAAATGTATGCATGGCAGATAATTGATACTGATTTGTGTATATATTCTGATGAGTCTATACCATTGCATTAATGTACCTGATTTTAAGATAAAAAAAAGATTATAAAAGAAACAAACCTGGAAGCATTTTGTGTTTTTGGTTGTTAGCATAAATGGATGAATTCCCACGAACATACATAAGGAAGAAATATGCTGGTGTTAGGAGAAGCTTTTGAAGAAGTTTATTTGAGAAACATGGGTCTGAAAGTGGTAAATAAGGGACTATGGCCGGCCTAGATGGCCATGGGTCAAACTCTTTGAGCCTGGAACCACTTCATTTCAATTAATGAAGTGTAAGTGCTCCGGGACAAAACAAAGAAAGCACCAAGCAGCCCTTAAATAACACCAAGCATTTCCAATAAAACACCAAGTATTTAAGTCTGCACCATGTTAAACTTAAAAATGCAAAAATGACTTCAATTGTTCAACCTGAAATGATAAATGGAAATTAGTTCCAATATCCATGCCTGCAAGTATAATTTGTAAGTAATCTCATGTAAACACTTGATGACTTTCATAAGGTCAATTAAATATTATTTTAGTGTTAATAGAATTAGTTGGGCAGAAAGCCTAGATGGCATAAAAAAAAGATGTACTGTGCTCTGCAAGTCAAATATATATATAGTGTTATAATTTGCCAAAATGTACCTCTGGCAGTAGAACAAGACTTAGAAAAGAAATAAATGGCTATGTCAATAACTTGTATGGTATTTTGATTTCTGTTTGATTTAAATTCCCTCTGATAAAAAAAAGAGAAACAAATGTATATCATCAAATATATGATTGTCTTAATTTGTTTGTACACTGATATGATTATATTGGTAAGTCCAGGGTCTTGGGAAAAATATTTTGAAATTATATAAATATTCAAATATAAAAGAAATGGGGTTTAGTGGTGAATTCCTCTTGAAAGTTTAGGAAAAAAAATCTATGTGTTTTAGAGGGAGGGTCACCACAGGTAAAGTAGCACAGTAGTGGTAAAATCTAATCTATAGAAATTGTTCCAAGGCAGGACTATAACGCTCTCCTTAAGACATTATTTGCCTTCACCACTCGTTTCAACAAACAAATGGGTGCTATGAGTTAAAGGAAATCGTCTCTCAAGATACAATGGAGTCGAGATGATGAATCTCTTCAATCGATTGCAATAGCACTATCGAAATCAAATCAAACTATCTTCTAAATTGACTGTAGTGGCCAGTGTATCAAGTTTGTGATCTGTAGTATCACATACTCAAAATAGTATTGAAAGAAATAACAGAGGAGAAGAGAAGGAGATCTTAAAATCTAAAACGCTTTTTAAATGTTTTTGTTTTCAAAGAAAAATTAAAAGTAATCTGAAACGCTTTCTAGGCGTTCCTATTTATAGTTGCATAGAGGTGTCTTTTCGTTTGAATTGTTGCGTCTCCCGCCATTTACGTCCTTCAAACAGTTTGAATGAAATATTTCCATTCGAGTAGTTTCAACCATAGGAAATTTAAGTTTGAATGAAATATTTAAGTTTAGACTTATTCTTGTCAGTCTCGTTTTTAATGAATATGATAAGTAATCAGTACTAGGGACACCTCTATCATTTGAAATCCTTGTGAAGTAGAATGGTTATCAATGTTGTTTAAGGCATGAATGATGACTTTAAGATATATAGAGCAATCGTGGATCTTTGAAATCCCTATCATTTTGTGGATGCTGCGATGTTTGTAGATATGTCTAGTATTGTTTTCCGTCCTGTTATGGCTTCAGCTAATGCGTGTGATGTTTTGGTTGGTCTTCTTCATTTTTTGCATGTTAATAGTTTTTTCTTTTTTCTTTTTGGTAGTATTGTGAGATTTTGGTTGCAGCATGTATTCATGAAGCATAAATAATTGCTGCTTTACGACAACAAAAGAATAAAGTCTATGGATTGCAAAAAGTCTGTTCAAGCTCTAAAAGGATGAAGTCTATAGATTGCACATCTATTACAAAGTAATGAGTACAACAAAACTATATTAGTGTACTTAACAGTCTGGACTATATTACTTCTTAATGATTGTACTAAATATCTAAATTATATTACTAAAATGAATGTATGAATCTTTATTTTATATGGATTATGAACACTATCAATGAACTATATTTATTTTGGTATTATATTGTTCAATTTGTGTTTGCTATCCAGACTAATTGTAGATGATTATGAAACTGCCTGCGATAATGATCTGTTATGATATATATTCATATTGTTGCCTATTTAAGTGTTTTGGTGATTTGTAAGGAGCACTCTTTTGCTTTGGCTGTTAGTAAAAACCAAAGCAAAAGACCCTCTTTTTTGCTTCGGTTTTTTTGCTTCAGTTATTGAACAAATCAACATGGGGTAAACAAACAAAGCAAATGACCTGTTTTGTAGTAGTGTATCCACTTCAAATACAATTCGGCCAGTTTGGCTGTCGTTCTACTTGACATAATAGGTATAAACCTGGTACTCTTGGTCAATTGATCGACTATTTCCTAAAAGCTATTGCACACTCCTCTAGTCCTTGACAGTCCATAGATGAAATCCATCGATACTTATTCCCATTTCCATTCGGGAACTTCTAGTGGTTGCATCAAACCACTAGGCTTCTTTTGCTCCGTCTTAACCAACTAATAGTTCATGCACTTCGAGATAAATGTCCCAACGTCTTTCTTTATCCCTTCCCAATAATAGGTCTGCTTCATACCATGGTACATCTTATTACTACGGGGATGGATAGTCAATCTCGAATGATGACACTCTCATATCACCTCATCCCGCAATCAATCAATGTTGGAATAAATAATCTCTCATCTTTACGGAGCCAACCATCTCGGTCAAGTCCGTGCTATCTCATCTCTTCAGAATCTACTCTAGCTTTAATCTTAGCACTGATCTCAGCTAATCTAGCATCACGCCTCTGACTAGTACCAATCCGCTCGATTGGAGTAGATTTGATAGTCAAGCTCGTCAATATCTCGGGCTTTAGCTCGCAACTCGGTCGAGAAATGATAAACAACAATATACTCTAGCCACGTCCACTCTAGGAACATATCTTCCAATCTAGTGTGTTTCCTACTCAATGCATTAGCAACTACATTCCCTTTACCCGCTTTATATGTAATAACAAAGTCGTAGAAGGCTAGGAACTATAACAATCACTATTGACAAAAGTTAAGATCCATCTACGAAAAGAGATACGTCAATGATTTATGTTCGGTGAACAGCTCGAACCTCTCTCCTAAAAGATAGTTCCTCCAAATCTTCAGCATAAACAAAATCGCTAACTCTAAATCGTGGGTTGGGTATTTATTCTCATGTGGCTTCAGTTTTCGACTAGTAGATTGTAATGACCTGAAATTTTCAACCATTCGCATCCATACATGTCGGATTTGAGTTGCTCGAAATATCAGATTGTTAATTTAAATTTGGCAAAACTCAGAATATACAGTAAATAAATCGTAGATCACAGACACAGAGTAATATAACAATGCAGCGGAAACAAAAGAATAGTAGTTCATGAAGCTACTATATATATAACAGAGTTAAACAAGATACAACAGAAGTCTCGAATACATAGATGTCTTAATACAATAGTCAAATACAAGATCTGAATACATCACTGGAATCAACTGAATAATTGATAGCAGAATCGATATATGTGGATCTCCAAGCGAAGCTCCAACTCCAAATGTGAGTCTCGAATACTGTATCACTAAGTCTGACCCAAGCGTAAAGCAAAACACAAAACACTCGAGTCAGGATTAACATTCTTATATTAATAAATCCAACTCAAGTGAAATATCAACTGAAATACAAGTAACTTAAAGGATGTTTGGGATAACCATCCTCTAAGGATCCGTTAAACTGTCTACTATGTAGTAATATTCGCTATTATAATAATGTCTATAATAAAATAAACTAACTGTTAAATAGTGTTAAGGGGTTACCCATATAGCCCTTAACACATAATAGTCCCAGTAGTCTATCCAGTATTAGCATACCACCAGATCGGGAGCTACCCTCAATACTCCATAGGCTATGGCACAAATCCAAACTCGTAGTAAAGCTCGATATGGTAGGTGACACGGCACAACAAGGCAATGCCAGGGTAGATATACCAATTACGCATCCGGGCTGGTGGAAACGCATAGCAGCCACTACTGCCCACCTCGGAACAAACTCCCAATCAAAATCAAAGGGTGGCCACCAATTCAATTACAAAGTAATAGAAATGTATCGAAGAAGTGCGTCCGATCAGAGGTGCTACTTCATTGGCCCGAGAATCGCTCCTGTTTTAGCCACCTTATGCCAACTCACGGGATTCGGGTCCACGTTCATACCTCAATAGGATCGTCGCCACCATCCTACTTCATTTTGGAATCTCCACCGCGTACACGGTTGTCAAAGTGGTTTTCGGTATCGACAGAGAGTATGCCCATATCCGATCCCGGTCTCTTTAACAACCAAACGTTATTATAACACCGCGGTCATTTGAAAATAGTTCATACTTCAAAACCAAAATATCATTTCCATTTCAAAAACCAAATCAATACGATATCATTTTTCACTTCAAATATATATCCATTTCCAAAAATCATATCACTTTCAAAGTTATAATACTTTCAAAACCAACAATTTGAAATAATAATACCTTGGAAATCATAATACTTTGAAATTCATAACTTTGGAAATCATAACACTTCGAAATCATAAAACTTTCCTTCAAACAATTTAGATATTAATAAAAGTATATAAAATAAAATAGTTTATAAAATAAAATAATATATATAAAATAGTTATAAGTTAAAATAATTTATATTAAAATAATTTATATTGAAAATGATTTATATTAAAATAGTTTATATTAAAATAATTTATAAAGCAAAAAATATAAACAGTTTTAGATATAGTTTTAAATTACTTTATATAAAATAGCTTCCTAAATTTCACAAATCGATTCAAATCAACTCGAATTCCAAAAATCCAAATTTAATCAAATCTCAAATCATCAATTTTAATTTGATTTAGTTTCTCAATAAACCATTTCAATTTATCAATTTCACATACATATTTGAACCATAAGATAAGCCATTTCAATTTCAATATATTTCAACTTTAAATATTCAACATTTCAAAACTAAATTCGATAATTTCATATATATATATATATATATATATCAAATTCATTTTACTATTATTTAGTTTTGCAGTATTCACTAAATAAATTCAATATCATTTAAATAAAAGTCCAAATTTCAAATCTTTAAACATTTCCTTCAATTTATTTAACTTGAAATATTCAATTTAAATCATCTTAACCCAAAATCAAGTTATAAAATCATATCCTTTAAAAACCCCAAATGCCATAAGTTTAGATAGATTTAATTAAATAGAATCCTTAATTAAATACAATTTCAAATCAATTTCGAATCTATCTTTTCAACCTTAATTTATTTAATCATTTCGAACTCCATATTAAAATATAATTTAAATAAATACTTAAACATATATATATATATCAACTTTATTAAATCAACTTTAATAAATCTTTAAAATTAATATTTATTAAAACCATAAATTTCTTTTCAAAACCATAGAAATCATTTTCAAAATATTTGTATATAGACCAACGGTGTCTGTATATAATTCTCTACCCTATGGTCAAGTGATACAGATATTTATCATTTAAATCCGTAATTTAAATATATACGGGTATATATCTTTTCAACCCGCAATCCCAAATTCAATTCAATGAAATTCGCTTGGGTTTATCATTTCAACCCATAACGATTTTCTCCTATTCTACAGATCATTCGGGTATGTATTATTTCAACCCATAGTGAATTCTATACTAAAAGGGAACTTGCAGAGTGATAATAGATATGATAATAATATAACAATCAGTAACAGGCATATATCATCAGTGATAAATAACATATAATGGTGTCAGATGTCACAGGTGAACAGATACATAAATGACATATATATAGCAATGTAAATAACTAATAGCAGCATATTTCAATTGTCGTTTCAATTGAAATTAAATTTAATAAATATAAGAACGTTAATCGTGAGTGATTGCTCACCTTTCGAGGCTAGAGAAGATAGATAACAGAACAAGCTACGAATTCCAAAGCAAAGCTAGATTGGCACGAATTTGACAAAGTTGATAGATAAGAATTGATAAAATGAATCATAACCATCTTGCTATAAGTGAAACAAAATATATATTATAAATTTTTCTCTAAAACCCAAATTTTAAAACACACATTTTAAATAAGATATATATATATATATATATTTGAAAAACTAAGTTCACAAATACATTCATATAAATTAATATATATTTATGAATTTCTAATATAACATACATAAATCAATATATAAATCAAATAGATTTTATTTCTTAAATAAACGTACACTCATAGACATATATGCATACGATCAGCCAGTCGAGAGTCTATGCATAACAATTACATTTATAAATAGTTCCACTTTATATAAACTAGTGCAACAGAGTATATATATACATAACAACGTACTTAATAACTAACAATCTATAAAACTACCCTTTATAACTGCATAAACTTTATAATTATCGATCATTTATATATATTGAACACATAATTCTTTCAAGGTATATAAATAATTTTTTTTAAACCAAACATAACTATACTTATTTAAACTAATATTTAAATAGGCTGAGCTAACATATAACTTAGGTAAATTTCCACATATACATACAAGTAGACCATTATCTAATAAACTGCATATATTCGAATATATATATAAGCTACGGAATATAATAATATAGACTATATATATATATGTGTTACCGCATATATTGCTTCCACACTTACAGGCGCTTTATACATATATCTCAATATATAATACATCAGCTTCTTATAAACAAATATATTATATAATAATATAAACTAAACTCATATGACATTTTATACAACAGATCTTGTAAAACTCACATATTATACATATATACTTTCAAATCAAAGCTTACAATCATGATCTGGTACAACTTATATATCAGTTTATATATTTTTACCTCACCTATGAAAAATAATAATGCAACAAATACAACTATATATGTATAACAGATTTTATATAACTCACAACTAGGCATATAAACATTATATATATGTAATAACTGTAACCAATATATAGCACTATACTATTATACTAAAATAAAACTAACCAGAATAATTATATATATAAAAGCTAATATACACACCCACATTACTTTAATATAATATATATATATATATATATATATATATATATATTTTCCAGATAAACAAATATATATGTACGAACAACCCATACTCAAATATACTTGCCTGGAAGTCTTATAAAATATATGTATCCTTTCATATATATTCAATCTTAAAAGACTCTGTTTACATTTGTAAAATACATTTATTTTATAATATACTGTAATAACATATGCAAAACAAACAAACTACGACTGAGGTAAACTATCATATAATAAACTAATATATATAACTTCATATATTATTGAAACCTATATATGTATATATATCCAAACCAAACTCATGCATGAATAGACAATTATATACTTACATATAAAGAATAAAAGAAGAGAGGCATAATGGGTTTGAGTTGCTGTGAAGGGTCTATGCATGGATGAAATCGAGAATGGTGGGGATGGTTCGCGAGGTGCGGCTACTGGACCAAGATGCCATGTTAGAAGAGGAAGGGCTTTGCTTTCTTGTTTTTTTTCTTCTCGGCCATTAGAGAAAAATAAAATAGAATATGGATGAGCTTCAGGAAACAAGGCTAAAGTAACGAGCATAGCTTGGGAAAAAGAAGAGACAAGGGAAGTAGAGGAGACGTGGCACACAAAGGTAGATTAACAGGCTTGAATGAAAATAAGTAAGATGATTATTTCGAAGACCAGAAAGTAATAACTATTGGGAACAGAGAAAAAAGCATGCACAATAATTCAAGAAATATTTATTGCAAGTAGCTGATGGCTGTTCATATACGTGGATAATGGAAAGACACACGAACCCCAAAAGGCTCAAATACAGAACCAATACGATAAATCGTTCCGTAGATTTCACCGTCTCCCGGACTCTTAAACACACAAACGAATATATTACGGAGATCATCACGACGAGACGATCAAAACGGTATACAGATACTAGTGGTACGATAATCCGATCAAAAGTCGATTATCGGTACCGAAATTGCTACTAAAACGCCATAAATAAGATAAACGGAGCAATAGCAGTTCGAATTTGACGAAACGGAAGATGGCGTCTCACTCAGAAGATGATTTACAAATTTATTATATTCAGTTCTGGAAAACATTTTATCATCATCAAACATTGACTGATTTAAATTGAAATAGAATTACACAAGAAAATAAACTTCCATATTTTCTGATGAAAATTTACCATTTGCTATGTTTAAATAGACGTATTCAAAATATTAAATTTTTATTTCAAAATTTTATTATTTAGGAATTTCACAAAATTTCAATTAATTAAATAAATAAAACCACTGAAATAAATTATTAAACCATCAAAATTTACGGGTCGTTACACTCTCCCCCACTCAAAACTTTTCATCCCCGAAAAGGAAGTAGGTAGGAGAATAAAAACAACCAGAAAGGAAATAGATTTTAAAATAGAATAAAATAGTTAATCCAAAACTATATAAATTTCAATTAAATTAATCAATACTCAATGATTGATTTTAATCCATTTGATTTCATTTAAGTTAAATCAATCTTAACTATTTCTAAATTGATTATCTTATTATTTAAATTAACAATTTCTAAAATCATAAATTTGAATAGTCAGTTGTTAAAATATATTTATTCAACAAATTTAATTCTTCTTTATTCCAAATTATTATTAAATTTATTCCACTTAATATATGAAAACACATATATTAAGTATGTTTACACTTTATTATAACTATTCCCATTTATTTATACATTCCTTTAACACCATTTTATATTGTTAATTATTCAATTAACTTTTATTCTGTTTACCCTTATAAATCTCTTTATAACTAAAATTTAAGCTTATAACATTTATTATAACCACTCAAATTTAATTTATAAAATTCTTTTATATTGTACATTATCCAATTACATAGTTAACTTCTGAATGATTTAGGTAAGTTATATTGGGATGCAATTGAATATTATACAAATAAAATCTTTCTAATTCAATTATTCAAGCTTAAATATTCAATAACATTTTGGCTTCATTTTATAATTGAAATAATCTCTTAACAAAAATTTCGAATTAAATTTCCGATTAACTTCAAACCATATAGAGATAGATAAATATTTATACATATATATATCAAATCAACTTTAAATCATATATCAATATATATATATTATAAATCAAGTCAATTCAAATCAATTTAATTCTTCAAAGCAAAACTGTAGCAAAGCTACAGTATGGTCTCTTCACTTCGAAACTCGAAAATAAATGTCGATGATGCTGCAGTCATCACCGAAATTATTTTCCAGCGACAAAAAGAAGACCACTGATTTAAAACTTTAAAATTCTTTAGAAACAATTTCTATTCGAAAATACTTCAAATAATATATCCTTTTAAAACTTTAAAAATAAAGTATGAAATCATCGGAAATTAAATTCTCAAATTCTTGATTCATTTAAATTTCCAAATTAGTTTATAACCATGTTTTATAGTTCAATTATTTATATATGAAACAAAAGCCAATGATTACAAGATATATACAAAGTCAAATATTCTTTCTTAACAACCAATTCAATTAACTATCAATTCAGAAAATCATATATATATATATATATATACAAAATTTATCCATTTACTAACTTTGGAAACAATATGGTGTCAGTTTGCTCTGTTCAAGTGTTTTGGAGATCCTATCGATCGGAAACCCAAACAACACCATATACAATAAAACATTTTAAATATTAGTTTACAAATGCACTTCAAGAATGATTTGAAGATAAGTTAGAAAAAAAAGATAAGATGATTATATAACAGAATAAGGGAATAAATACGCTTATATAAATCACTGGCAACCTTAATCGGGTTGAGAATGATTTCAAGAATAAGATCGATGTAGAGTTTTGGGGTAAATCTACATCAGATCTCAAGAGATAGAATTCGAGATAACAAGAGATAGATAGCATTGTAAACCGAGGATGCAGAAATCTTCGGTGAATCAATGCTTCTTGTAAAGGAGTTTCACCCCTTTAAAATCATTAGAAGATTGGCGAGACCGCCTATTCATTTTAAAGATCATTCGAAGTGGAGTTATGGGATACTCCAGAATCAAAAGAAGACAAATAGGGAGAGACAAGAATGGATTTGGAACCGTAGGGAACGTTCCAAAATTTCAAAAGAATCGGGTCAAAAGGAAGTGATTCAAGCTCGAACGAAAGTCACTCTATAAATAAATTTACCATATATGCTAAGTTTCGCCTAGAGCCAAAGCTCTGAAACCACATGTAACGACCAGAAATTTTCAACCATTCGCATCCATACATGTCAGATTTGAGTTGCTCGAAATATCAGATTGTTAATTTAAATTTGTCAAAACTCAGAATATATAGTAAATAAATCGCAGATCACAAACACAGAGTAATATAACAATGCAGCGGAAACAAAAGAATAGTAGTTCATGAAGCTACTATATATATAAAAGAGTTAAACAAGATACAACAGAAGTCTCGAATACATAGATGTCTCAATACAATAGTCAAATACAAGATCTGAATACATCACTGGAATCAACTGAATAACTGATAGCAGAATCGATATATGTGGATCTCCAAGCGAAGCTCCAACTCCAAAGGTGAGTCTCGAATATTGTATCACTCAGTCTGACCCGAGCATAAAGCAAAACACAAAACACTCGAGTCAGGATTAACATTCTTATATTAATAAATCCAACTCAAGTGAAATATCAACTGAAATACAAGTAACTTAAAGGATGTTTGGGATAATCATCCTCTAAGGATCCGTTAAACTATCTACTATGTAGTAATATTCGCTATAATAATAATGTCTATAGTAAAATAAACTAACTTTTAAATAGCGTTAAGGGGTTACCCATATAGCCCTTAACACATAATAGTCCTAGTAGTCTATCCAGTATTAGCATACCCCCAGATCGGGAGCTACCCTCAATACTCCACAGGCTATGACACAAATCCAAACTCGTAGTAAAGCTCGATATGGTAGGTGACATGGCACAACAAGACAATGCCAGGGTAGATATACCAATTACGAATCCGGGCTGGTGGAAACGCATAGCAGCCACTACCGCCCACCTCGGATAACACTCCCAATCAAAATCGAAGGGTGGCCACCAAATCAATCACAAAGTAATAGAAATGTATCGAAGAAGTGCGTCCGATCAGAGGTGCTACATCATTGGCCCGAGAATCGCTCCTGTTTTAGCCACCTTATGCCAACTCACGGGAGTCGGGTCCACGTTCATACCTCAATAGGATCGCCGCCACCATCCTACTTCATTCTGGAATCTCCACCGCGTACATGGTTGTCAAAGTGGTTTTCGGTATCGACAAAGAGTATGCCCATATCCGATCCCGGTCAATTTAACAACCAAACGTTATTATAACACCGCGGTCATTTCAAAATAGTTCATACTTCAAAACCAAAATATCATTTCCATTTCAAAAACCAAATCAATACGATATCATTTTTCACTTCAAATATATATCCATTTCCAAAAATCATATCACTTTCAAAGTTATAATACTTTCGAAACCAACAATTTGAAATAATAATACCTTGGAAATCATAATACTTTGAAATTCATAAATTTGGAAATCATAACACTTCGAAATCATAACACTTTCCTTCAAACAGTTTAGATATTAATAACAGTATATAAAATAAAATAGTTTATAAAATAAAATAATTTATATAAAATAGTTATAAGTTAAAACAATTTATATTAAAATAATTTATATTGAAAATGATTTATATTAAAATAGTTTATAATAAAATAGTTTATATTAAAATAGTTTATAAAGTAAAAAATATAAATAGTTTTAGATATAGTTTAAAATTACTTTATATAAAATAGCTTCCTAAATTTCACAAATCGATTCAAATCAACTCGAATTCCAAAAATCCAAATTTAATCAAATCTCAAATCATCAATTTCAATTCGATTTAGTTTCTCAATAAACCATTTCAATTTATCAATTTCACATACATATTTGAACCATAAGATAAGCCATTTCAATTTCAATATATTTCAACTTTAAATATTCAACATTTCAAAACTAAATTCGATAATTTTATATATATATATATATATATATCAAATTCATTTTACTATTATTTAGTTTTGCAGTATTCACTAAATAAATTCAATATCATTTAAATAAAAGTCCAAATTTCAAATCTCTAAACATTCCCTTCAATTTATTTAACTTGAAATAATCAATTTAAATCATCTTAACCCAAAATCAAGTTATAAAATCATATCCATTAAAAACCCCAAATGCCATAAGTTTAGATAGATTTAATTAAATATAATTCTTAATTAAATAAAATTTCAAATCAATTTCGAATCTATCTTTTCAACCTTAATTTATTTAATCATTTCGAACTCTATATTAAAATATAATTTAAACAAATACTTAAACATATATATATATCAACTTTAATAAATCTTTAAAATCAATATTTATTAAAACCATAAATTTCTTTTCAAAACCATAGAAATCATTTTCAAAATATTTTTATATAGACCAATGGTGTCTGTATATAATTCTCTACCCTATGGTCAAGTGATACGGATATTTATCATGTCAATCCGTAATTTAAATATATACGGGTATATATCTTTTCAACCCGCAATCCCAAATTCAATTCAATGAAACTCGCTTGGGTTTATCATTTCAACCCGTAACGATTTTCTCCTATTCTACAGATCGTTCGGGTATGTATCATTTCAACCCATAGTGAATTCTATACTAAAAGGGAACTTGCAGAGTGATAATAGATATGATTATAATATAACAATCAGTAATAGGCATATATCATCAATGATAAATAACAGATAATGGTGTTAGATGTCACAGGTGAACAGATACAGAAATGGCATATATAGCAATGTAAATAACTAACAGCAGCATATTTCAATTGTCGTTTCAATTGAAATCAAATTTAATAAATATAAGAAAGTTAATCGTGAATGATTGCTCACCTTTCAAGGCTAGAGAAGATAGACAACACAACAAGCTACGAATTCCAAAGCAAAGCTAGATTGGCACGAATTTGAAAAAGCTGATAGATAAGAATTGATAAAATGAATCAGAACCATCTTGCTATAACTGAAACAAAATATATATTATAAATTTTTCTCTAAAACCCAAATTTTAAAACACACATTTTAAATAAGATATATATATATTTGAAAAACTAAGTTCACAAATACATTCATATAAATTAATATATATTTATGAATTTCTAATATAACATACATAAATCTGTATATAAATCAAATAGATTTTATTTCTTAAATAAATGTACACTCATAGACATATATGCATACGATCAGCCAGTCGAGAGTCTATGCATAACAATTACATTTATAAATAGTTCCACTTTATATAAACTAGTGCAACAGAGTATATATATACATAACAACGTACTTAATAACTAACAATCTATAAAACTACCCTTTATAACTGCATAAACTTTATAATTATAGATCATTTATATATATTGAACACATAATTCTTACAAGGTATATAAATATATTTTTTTTCAACCAAACATAACTATACTTATTTAAACTAATATTTAAATAGGCTGAGCTAACATATAACTCATGTAAATTTCCACGTATACATACAAGTAGACCATTATCTAATAAACTGCATATATTCGAATATATATATATATAAGCTACGGAATATAATAATATAGACTATATATATATATATGCGTTACCGCATATATTGCTTCCACACTTACAGGCGCGTTATACATATATCTCAATATATAATACATCAGCTTCTTATAAACAAATATATTATATAATAATATAAACTAAACTCATATGACATTTTATACAACAGATCTTGTAAAACTCGCATATTATACATATATATACTTTCTAATCAAAGCTTACAATCATGATCTGGTACAACTTATATATCATTTTATATATTTTTACCTCACCTATGAAAAATAATAATGCAACAAATACAACTATATATGTATAACAGATTTTATATAGTGGAAATTAGCCACAAGGGCCTCTTTAGCAGGTGGAATTAGTTTCTAGGACACACAACTGAAATAATTACTTTCAAGGACAAAACGTAAAATAATTAGTTTCTAGGGCCTAAAAACCTATGAAATTATGTCCTTGAAAGTAATTGGATTGCTGCCTTTGTCCTTGAAAGTAATTATTCTGCTGACTTTGGCCTTGAAACTAATTTCTTTGAACGTGTGTCCTAGAAACTAATTGGACTGCAAAGTTTGTCCTTCTGGTGAAATGCCCCTTTTATATAACTCACAACTAGGCATATAAACATTGTATATATGTAATAACTGTAACTAATATATAGCACTGTACTATTATACTAAAATAAAACTAACCAGAATACTTATTTATATAAAAGCTAATATATACACACCCAAATTACTTTAATATTATATATATATATATATTTCAGATAAACAAATATATATGTACGAACAACCCATACTCAAATATACTTGCCTAGAAGTCTTATAAAATATATGTATCCTTTCATATATATTCAATCTTAAAAGACTCTGTTTACATTTGTAAAATACGTTTATTTTATAATATACTGTAATAACATATGCAAAATAAACAAACTACAACTGAGGTAAACTATCATATAATAAACTAACATATATAACTTCATATATTATCGAAACCTATATATGTTTATATATCCAAACCAAACTCATGCATGAATAGACAATTATATACTTACATATAAAGAATAAAAGAAGAGAGGCAGAATGGGTTTGAGTTGCTGTGAAGGGTCTGTGCATGGATGAAATCGAGAATGTTGGGGATGGTTCGCGAGGTGCGGCTACTGGACCAAGATGCCAGGCTAGAAGAGGAAGGGCTTTGCTTTCTCGTTTTTTTTCTTCTCGGCCATTAGAGAAAAATAAAATAGAATATGGATGAGCTTCGGGCAACAAGGCAAAAGTAACGAGCATAGCTCGGGAAAAAGAAGAGACAAGGGAAGTAGAGGAGACGTGGCACGCAAAGGTAGATGAACATGCTTGAATGAAAAAAAATGAAAATAAGTAAGATGATTATTTCGAAGACAAGAAAGTAATAGCTATTGGGAACAGAGAAAAAAGCATGCACGATAATTCAAGAAATATTTATTGCAAGTAGCTGATGGCTGTTCATATACGTGGATAATGGAAAGACACACGAACCCCAAAAGGCTCAAATACAGAACCGATACGATAAATTGTTCCGTAGATTTCACCGTCTCCCGGACTCCAAAACACACAAACGAATATATTACGGAGATCAGCACGACGAGACGATCAAAACGGTATACAGATACCAGTGGTACAATCATCCGATCAAAAGTCAATTATTGGTACCGAAATTGCTACCAAAACGCCGTAAATAAGATAAACAGAGCAATAGCAGTTCGAATTTGACGAAACGGAAGATGACGTCTCACTCAGAAGATGATTTACAAAGTTATTATATAAAAATATTTAGTTTTGGAAAACATTTTATCATCGTCAAATATTGACTGATTTAAATTGAAATAGAATTACACAAGAAAATAAACTTCCATATTTTCTGATGAAAATTTACCATTTGCTATGTTTAAATAGACGTATTCCAAATATTAAATTTTTATTTCAAAATTTTATTATTTAAGAATTTCACAAAATTTCAATTTATTAAATAAATAAAACCACTGAAATAAATTATTAAACCATCAAAATTTACGGGTCGTTACACAGATGCAACAATTTTGCCCCTTTGTATCAATACCACGCCCAATCTGATACCATAAGCATCAGTGTATACTGTCATCACTTCATTTCTGCTCAGAATGGTCAATATTGGGGCACTCATCAACTTTTCTTCTAGAGTCACGAATGCATGTTCACATCTCGCATCCCATGTAAAAGTCCGATTCTTTTTCATCAATTGAGTCAACGGTACAGTTACTTTGAAGAAGTCCTGGATGAATCGTCTATAATATCCAGCTAACCCTAAGAAACTTCTCATATCCGTAGTGTTTTTGGGTCCAATCCAATCTTGAACTGGTGCCACTTTTACAGAATCCATAGCAATAGCCTACTCCGAAACAACATAACCCAAGATTTGAACTTCTCTCCTCTAGAAGTGACACTTCAAAAATTTTGCTTTAAGTTGGTGCTCTCTCAATACCTCAAGCACGATCCTCAAATGCATCTTATGTTCTTCCTCTTCCATAAGTACACAAGAATATCATCGACGAACACAAGCACGGATTTATTTAGCTGACCCTTGAAAACATGGTTCATGAGATCAACAAAGTAAGTTGATGTGTTAGCTAGCCCTGACGACATAACCCAACCACTCATAGAAACCACACGGCGTATGGAATGCCTAATTGACACAATTTCCTTCGCTACTGTTAGTTGGTGAAATCTCATTGCAAGATCCAACAAAGAAAATACTCTAGCACCATGAAGCTAGTCGAACAAGTCGTCAATACATGGAAGTGGATACTTGTTATTCCTCGTCACTTTATTTAGCACATGATAATCAACACACGATCTGAGGGAACCATCTGCATTCGTCGCGAATACTATGAACCTTTTTTGCAATAGATCATTCACTTGAATCTCGAGCTCTCTCTACTCTCTAGGTACCATCCTCCTCAAAGGCATTACTATCGGCCTGGCATCTTTAACTAAATCAATACGGAATTCGATCTCTCGGTGTGACGAAAGTTCGTTCGCCTCCTCAAATATGTTTGAATGTTCCCTAGCAATAGGTACTGATGGCAACTCGTCAGGTGGGGTATCAAGCGAACATAGAAAGCTAGCCATCACCTTAACATCTGGTAGGCAGCCTAACACTACCGTCCATCATCCACCCCTATCTTCACCAATGACTTCTTACAATCCACCATCACTTTGTATCTATAAAGCCAGTCCATACCCAGAATAATACCAAACCTAACGAAACCCAAAATAAAGCAATCAAAACCAAAAGAACATCCATGACTCAATAAGACCAAACCATGACAAACCATACACGGGCTAGTGGAGCCTCCAACAGGGTTTGTCACAATTATAGGTCGGTCAACAATTTCGGGTTTTAATCCCAATCTATCACTAAGTCACTAGATATGAAGGAATCTGAATCTCCGATATCAAACAAAACATGTATGAGAACATCATAAATGGAAAGCATACCTTAAATAATGATGTCATTTCCCTTCTTTTTCATCGATAGAGCATTCAATGAAGTCGGAACAGCATTGACAGCATACGCTTTCACCCTCTTCTTCTGCTTTAATAGCTCTAGATAGTCCTTTTGAATATTCCCAAGCTTGTTGTAGTTGTAGCATTTCTTTCCCTCGTTGTTGTAGTCTTGACTATAGTGACCCTCCTCTAAGCAGTTGTAGCAAGTCAGAGTTGGCTTGCTCTTCTTTTGGCTACCTTTGTTCTTAAACTGTTTCCTCTTATTGTTCCACTTCTTCTTGCATCCCCCGCCCAATTGCATCTTTGGCTCGTCTTTAGGAACAACAGCTTTCGACCTCGGATAAAGACTCCCATGCCTCACAGTCTTCTCGACTATCATCTCAAAAGCCTCATCAATATAGCTCATGATTTTCTTCCCCAAGTAGCCATCCAAGCCGATGATGAACTTCTTATTCTTCTTCAATGGGGTGTCGATGAAAGACATCCCATATTTCAGTAGGATGTCAAACTCAGTAACATACTCAGAGACAGTCATATCCCTTTGCTTCATATTCGCAAAATTATGAAACAAGACCGACTTTTGAGCTGCCGGTATAAACTTTTCTTTAAATCTAGCTTTTGACTAGTCCCATCTAAACTGGTCCTCGGGAGTAACGACCCTCAAAGCATTCCACCAGTTCATGGCTCTCCCTTGAAGTTGTCGGGAAGCCAATCGCCTTTTCATAGCATTATTTAGCTCTAATTCATCGAAGATACTTTCACAGTTATCAAGCCAATCCTATACTTCCATTGTCGAATCCGTTCCTTGGAACGGTTTGCCCTCAAGACTAGCAAGGTTTTTGTTTATCTTAGTGAAATCGGATTTGGGCGCCTGCACTGGAGTACCACCATCAACAACAACATTCAGAGCGACTACTTGAGCATTTTACAGCATGTTTTGCATCATTGTAGTGAACATGGTTTGTAAATCGGGATTAACAGCTCCTGAGCCAGCTCCCTGTTCGACTCCAAAGATGGAGTTCCTAGCAGCATTCCTTATTTAACGACTCATCCTTCAGTCTATAGTAAAAATGATCGATCTCTCTATAAATAATCATAATTAAGTAGTACTCATGTGTGAAATACAATTTATATGCTATATACTAGTATATAGTTTTGAAAACAAAAATATATAACAAGTACGCACTCTCGTATATATACACTCTCGGTCTAGTCTAAGCTAAGAACTCGTATCATATCTTTACTAGATCACGGAATCCCTTAGGTTAAGCCACACAACCTAAGCTCTGATACCAAATGCAACGACCTCCATGCACCACCAGCACCTAATAATACATGTATAGAGCGTTGTTATAGTGCCAAACCAATGTAGGATGACCGTCAAGGTTGTAGGGTAAACAAAACATCACAAAATCTGTCGTATATCTCACAGCGCATCGAACAAGATAAAGTAGTAAACATCTTAGATATAAAACAGGCGAGACAGTAATAACTAAATAAATCATAAAAATTAGAGTAAATACATCCATAAAGTATACAACATAAGTGATAGAGTTATACATCAAATAATAACTAATAAACAAATTGTCTCTAAATAATAAAGGCACTAACAAGTTCCATAGTGTTGTGCAGTGGAATAGCAAATCATAATAAATATAGTAATAAGAGAGTGTGATCTCTTGCTCATCCTTTGTCCAGCTCTACATGTTCACTAGACATGATATCCCTAATCTACTTATTTAAGAGTACCCAGGGTAATCAAAAGCAAAGCATAAAACTCTAAGTCAGACAACAGTCTGGTATGAGCGGTAGAAAATCTCTAAATACTAATAAACCAGCATAATAGGACAGATGTTATGGAAATCATACCTGGCATGTCCGTGCATCCATAGAGTAAGCACATATACCAGATATACGCTGCTCAACATCATAGTTGTCATGGGTGTACCATACGTCAAATTTCTAAGGGTGTCTAAGTGTCTATATCGACAACACCGGCATCATGTGACATCCCTAAGGTGATAAGTAATCAAAGCAAACATTGCATCCATCCTCACATTCACTCACTCATATGCGTTGGATACGTAATAACTCGAATGACCCATCATTGTCAAAGACTACTCAATGTCCCGGTTCCTCAATACTCGAATACATGTCACTTCGTAGGCCAGGAACTAGATCACTCGTCATAGTTGATCCAGGGTAAATATCGCCCGTCATTGAGATCAGATCGCACATCATGGAGATCAGGAGCCGTCATAGTCCGAATGGGTGCCCCATATTACCCTTTCCTTACGAGTACTCTCTGAACCCTCGAGTTTCAACGATCCCTTTGCATACATCATCTATAATAGGGCTCATCCTGGAACTGATCTTACGACTCCCGTCATGAATTCGTCGCAGTTGGGACAACCCTCTATAATCATCATCAGTAAAATATCATCATTCGTCTCATAATCTTCCTCAATCATTCCCTTCAATCTGACTCACAGTCCTCTACTCTGCATTTTTAAGTACAACTATCCATTATCGAAGCCATCACTTCATATCATGTAATCATCATCGTCGCTTCACGCCTTGCCATCATCAAAATCAGTACCGAATTCAATGGTTCGGTACCGATCCAACAGTTAGCCATATTTGGGTAAGTGTTTAGGTCGGCTCGAGCTTGGAGTACACATACACCCAAGATTCAACGTAGGTCCCACCACATCTTGAAGCAAGCGTAGGAAGAACTCGAAGTCACCTCACAAACTTCCATCACCAAACCATGCAACCCTGAACCATCACCTTCGATCAATCCCATCACCAACCCCATACTTCAATGAAGCATTGCCATGCTTCTCCACATAAAGTTTCCTCTACCGATCCATTACAACTATACCGATAGATACCTCATTGATCGGTATCGATCCATGGCCACCGACTCCTCACTTAGTAAAATTTCCAATTTTGCTCACATGAACCAACATCTAGCACAAACCAAGTAATCCCCATGGATTGCTACCAATCCATGGGTACCACTGATCCATGCCTTAGAATTTCCTTATCTCCATACGATCCATCCACCATCATTCCCGACACAAAGCAAGTTCCCCAAAAACTCGAAACAACCCATCCCTTGACTAGGGCATGCCCCAAAGCATTCTTCTACTGATCGATAGCCTTTAGACCACCACCAATCTAACCATAACTTAAGCAAAAGAACTCCAAACGACTTGAAACTTGGAACATAGTTTGGTTCAAGTCAACTCTATTGTTCATCACCGATCGATCCATATCGATCCACAACTCGTTCCTAAATCAAAATCACCACTTGATCGGCATTTTCTACCAAACAAATATCACATATTTAAACAATCATCACACATAATATATCATAACAAGCATACATTAATACATATCAAAATGAAGCCTAAATTTAAGTGTAAAACCATAAGAACAAGTGAGATCCATAGGAACACTAATTTTATAAATCATTTCCCAATCGTTTGAAATTTACTATGTGATTAAAGAAGGTTTAAAACATGTTTTAGAATTTGAAAATCATTTAAAAACATCATTAAACATCAAATAGTGGCTAATTAGCGAGTAGAGGCTTAAAATCACTCACCTAAATTCTACAATCCAAAGTAAGTCCAAAGGTGCACGAATCTTGAGATGAACAGTAGCTCCAAGTGATCTTCCAGTAGAAAATCTCCAATCCAAGATGCTAATCTCACTAATCTTCCTATAATGACACATTTTGGCTAATCAAAATATGGTTTAGGGTAAATTTTTAGGCTAGAGAATGTTAGTGGAGGTATTCTCTCTATTTTTGGGAAGTGTGAAATGATGGAGAGAAATCCCATCAACCACCTTCCCATGTAAATCCCAAAACGGGCTTTAGGCCTAACCATTAACTAACTAATTACCCGTTAAGCTGTCCAAAATCAATTGAAACTTCAAATAGCCATACTCCCTAATGGTAAGCCTGTTTTCTTATTATGACCAATCTACAAAACGAGAAACCATCATCCCAATCTAATGGAAGTAGTTTTAGGCCCCAATTCGGGTCCTACCAAATGTTATAGGCCATACAAGATTTTCAAAGTCAAAACCGTCCGATAAAAATTCGGAGGATGGAAAATGTCTCTAGTAATCATTTCCCAAAATCATAGAATCGTAAAACCTCATATAAAAATAATATTAATATTC
The DNA here is from genome assembly GCA_030737815.1 of Allium fistulosum. Lineage (NCBI taxonomy): Eukaryota > Viridiplantae > Streptophyta > Magnoliopsida > Asparagales > Amaryllidaceae > Allium > Allium fistulosum. The sequence goes on from CM060905.1 coordinate 163,307,769, forward strand.
TATGATCCTCCGATACAAGATTGATATTCGAGCAATTTCAATTTATATGAAATTGGTCCGACTCACCCGATAATAGGATAGGGACCAATAAATCAAGGTGCAAGTTTTCCTGCTTTGCCAAATTTGGCCATTCCTTTAGTTGGAGATATTTTCAAAAATACTCTATCTCCAATAGTAAACACTGGATCTCTTCTATGCTTATCTGCATAGCTCTTTTGCCTTGATTAAGCAGTTTTCATTCCATCTCGGATGGTTTCTATCTTCTCAGTAGTTTCTTTTAATAAATCTGGACATAATATTAACTTATCCCTTGTTTCTAACCAACAGATTGGAAATCGATAAGACCTTCTATACAAAGCTTTAATGATGCCATGCTTATACTAGTTTGAAACTATTATTATAGGAGAATTTGACTAGATGCAAATTTTCTTTCCATGAACCTCCAAATTCTAAAATGCACATTCTTAGTAGGTCCTCAACAACTCAATTTACTCTATAACTTTATCCATTTGTCTAGGTACGGTATGCAGTACTTAAGTTGAATTGTACTTGCTAAGCCGACTATAAACTTTGGTAGAAATGACTTGTAAATAAAGGATCATAATCACATACTATATTCTTTGGAATTCCATGAAATCGTGATAAGTGCTTTATAAATAACCTGACTATACCTTTTGTAGTTCGATTCATTCTGGTTGGAATAAAATGAGCGCTTTTTGTGAGTCAATCAACTATCACCCATATACTTTCATTCCCTTTCCTAGATCTAGGAAATCCATCCATAAAGGCCGTGGAAACCTATTCCCACTTCCATTATGGTACTTCTAAAGGAAAAAGTAATCCACTAGGCTTTTGGTGCTTGCCCTTCGCCAATTGGCATGTGACACACCGTTTTACATATTCTTTGATATCTCTTATCATACCTTCCCAATAATACATGCTTTTCATATCGTTATACATCTTTGTTCCACGTGGATGTATAGATAATATAGATCTATGACATTCATCAAGAATTTCTTTCTTCAAATTGGCTATGTTGGGAACACACAACCTTCCATTATACTTTAAACACCCTTTTGAGTCAAGATCAAATTTGCAGAGATCATCTGAAACATGTCCACTTCTCAATTTATTGATTCACTCTGCTAAGATCGGATCCTCTCCTTAATTTGGTTCAATTCGATCGTGTAAACTCGGTCGAATATCTAAACTTGCTAACACAGTAGTGGTATTTTCTACAATTCTAAACGAAAGATCATAGGATGATAATACTTCTAATTCCTTCCATTCTCCTAACATCGTTTATACAATTGATTGATGCTTCCTGCTGAGAGCATAAACCACTTTGTTTCCTTTGCCAGGAGTATACTGAATCTGTAGATCATATGCAGCTAACTTTCAAGCCATCCCTGCTACCGCATATTCAGATCTTTTATGAAAAATAAATATTTAAGAAATTTATGGTTTGTATAGAATGAAAACTGTTCGCCTAACAGATGATGTCACTAAAGCTTCAAGGAAAACATCACGGCTGCTAACCCAAGATCATGAACCCCATACTTTGCTTCATTGGCATTGAGCTGTCTAGATGTGCAAGCTACAACTCTGTATCCTTGCATCAGTACATTACAAAATCATGTTCCACAGGTATCCATTTATACTACCAGATCCTAATTACCTTCTGGAACTATTGATATTGGAGCATTAGAAAGTTATTCTTTCAACTTTTGAAATGCTCCTTCACATTTGTCTGACTAGACAAATTAAACTCTTTTCTACATTAATTAGTTAATGGAGCAGATATAATAGAAAAATATTTTATAGATCTTCTATGATGTCCTGCTAATCTCAAGAAATTTGAATTTAGTTACTGACTCAGGATGCTTCCACTTTAGAACAGCTTTAACCTTAGCTAAGTCGATTGAAATTCCTTTCTGTGAGACAATTTGTCCTAAAAATTTCACTTCCTTCTACCAAAAGTGACATTTTGAGAATTTAACTTTGAGTTTTTGTGACCTCAGAGTCTTTAGCACTATCTTTAAGTTAACAGCTTTTTCTTCTTCGAATGTTGAATATGAGAATATCATTAATAAATACTAAAACAAACTTATCCAAATAACTTCTTAACACGCGATTCATTAAATCAATGAAGTAAGCTGGGAAATTCGTCAATCCGAATGGCCTTACTAGCCATTCATAAGAACTGTATCTAGTTCGAAATATTCTGAGTGGAATACTATCTTCTGCAACTCTAAGTTGATGGAAACCTATGGCTAGATTGAGTTGTGAAAAGACTTTCGCCGCACTTAATTAATCAAATAGATCATCTATCCTCGGTAACAGATATTTATTCATAATAGAGAAATCATTCAATTTTCTGTACTCTATACAGAGTCGAAGAGATCCATCCACCTTTTTAACAAATAAGGTCGATGCACTACAAGGAGAACTACTCATCCTGATGAAACTATTTTGCTCAAGATCTTCTATATGAGATCTTAACTTCTCCATCTCACTAGGGTACATTCGATTAGGTAGTCTACTAAATGGTTGAGTATCAGGTTTCAAGTCTATCCTAAACTCAACTACTCGATGAAGAGGTAAACCGTAACCGCTTCAAAATTATCTGAAAAATATCAAAGTATTATAATCTTCTTTGGATTTTAAGGCAATAAAAGAATAATCTGAACTAGCATTTGCTCACCTTAAAGGTATAAGGACTCATTCTTAGTGATCAGGATGCTGAAGAGTAATCACATGTTCCATAAAGAATAATCGTGCTTGATAATACTTAAGCCAGTCATTCTTAAGATAATTTCATAAATCAGAGAATCCATGAAAAACAAACCACACATTAAAACTACAACATTCTATTTGACATCAAAGAATTCACTTCTTTAGAGAAACATGAGTAATCAATTTGTCGCTTTGTCTTTGTTCTTTTCTGAGCTCTATGACCCGCTTCATTAAAACTATAATATTTATTCACCTCTCCTTAACTTGTACTTCTATACGCGTTAGCGTAATGTCCTTTCTTTCCACATGCATAACATTCTATTTGAGTTCTATCTTGCGGCTTTATCGAGTTTTGCTATTTTGGCTGGAAAGGTCGCTTATTTTTTTGGAAATTTGCATTCTTCTTCAAGAGGAATGGCTTTTTCTTCTACAGTTGGAATTGTCGAGTAGGTTGAATTTTTGAACCTAGTTCTTCCCAAACCGTCTCATATCTCAAATCCACATCCATAATTTCCTCAAATTGAAAACTAAGTTGAGGTAACAACCTATCTTTTAACTTTTTATTTAAACTAAGAACAAACTTCTTGTGTTTCTCTAAAGAAGCGTTAATAAGAGCTGGACCATTTTTGATAATGCATTAAATTCATTCACATACTCAATAACTGACGAGTTACCTTGCCTCAGATCTATAAACTTCCAAAACAATATTGGTTTTTTGGCCTCTGGTAAGAAATGTGACTTAAAAAGGTCTTTAAATTATTGCCATGTAACATCTTCTTTGGGTATCTCGGCAGCTACCACATCATACCAGTCTAATGCAAGTGATAGTAATTGTCTGGATGCCAATTTTCTTTTATCTCGATCTACCAATTCAAGATTGTTAAATATTCTTTCACACGCTCTTAACTAGTAGTGAACTCCCATTACTTCCTCAATACCTAAAAGTGGCTTGCCTTCAAGGCTCACATAGTCATTATAAAGTTTAGTGAATTCCAAACGTTGATTTGGATTAGGGATTTGATGTGGAGCTCCTATCGCTGCTCTTATTCCTCATACATGCCTCATCCCTTCCATCCGTTAGTCCATAGTTAATTGGACTCTAGGATTTTTGGAACCGCTTGGCTGACCAGTGGTTGGTTCTGTTGATGTACCCATTCTTGGATATCTTGGTCTTACCATATTTTGTTTAACATTAATCATATCATTAGATTAATGTCAAATATTATTATTAGTACATAAAATCCCGTTAATAAATATGTTTCATAACATAAATAATTAGACATATACATATATACATACACCCTATTGTTCATCCCTTTGGAACACTTATCATAATTCGTTGTAATCCGCAATATTTGGGTTATCCTAGACTCTTCCTTGGCTACCCTCAGGGTGGCAACTTCTTAAGCTTTTCCTTTATAAGGAAAGTTATGTTTTGATTTCTGATTTACTCAAATTTTGATCAGCTGTAACATTCCCCTATTTGGAGGCCTAAAACTAACGACTACAGATGCTCCTGGTGGTGGGTCAAGCATTTCCATTAGTTGTGGTGCTTCCTCCACCGAGATATCCTCTTACATTTCCTGCTTCCATATCTCCTTTCTCATAAATCTGCATACGAGCCTTAGTAAGATACAAAAGAACGGTCTAAGAGAGCGGGGAATACATACTTATATATATAACTATATATCAAATACAAGTACCTTACTATATAGCATTAACCCAAACCCCAATCTTGTTATCTGATTCATTGGATTATGTTTTGAAAAATCTTTTAGGTTTAGATTTCTTTTAAAGTTTTATAAACCTATGCTCTGATACCAACTTGTAACATCCCCTTATTTGGAGGCCCAAAACTAACGGCTACGGATGCTGCAGTCATCCACAGTTATTAATCCTCGATGACCAAATACGACAATGTTAGATACATTGATATACAGAAACACATGAATATGGAAAAAAATTAAACAAAAAACAAATTCCACATTCCATTTCAAAACATTGCAAATTCATTACATAATCCCAGTACGCAGACCACGTTCAGATAACATATAATTAATTCAAAATACGCCAAGAGCAACATATGAAGATGCCCCATTGGATGATCAGAGTATATAATAAGGCAATAAAACAGATTTTCCTTTACAACCAAAACACATAGCGGAAAAATAATTCTAAGTAGCTAGCATGCCTCCTTCTCGTCACCGGAAGCTTTATTCATCTAAAAGAACACCTGGAAACACTAAACCTCAAACTACAAAAAATCAATTGAGTACCCGAGAGTTTAAGGGAAAAACAAAAACTTCGAGTCAGACATAAAGCCTGGTATGAATAATAATCTACCATCTAAAACCATTTAGATATCTAGTGAGACCATGCTGTTTAGCAGAACAGGTTTTTCCCTCACCAACATCTTAAAACCTTTATAAAACCATATACTGTGGTCCCGCATCCACAATGGTTAAACAATTCAAAATAATATGGTGATATGCAAACAAGTAAATTAATTCTGGATTACCCATCCCCAATCATTCTGACTATTTGTCTCAATTATAGTTTTTTATTGTTACTATTAACCTGTTTAAAACTTATAAACTACCTGTCTGATTTCATAGTTTTCATGGGATTACTAAGAACCTATAGGTAACTCCAATATCTTTATTTCTTATCCTAGTTTTCATGGGCTGACTAGGAACCTATTGACTAACTGTTATCTTTATTTCTTATCCAATTTTTCATGGGCTAACTAGGAACTTATTGACTAACTATCAATATCATAATCTGGATATAGTTTTCATGGGTTAACTATAAACCTATTGGCCCCTGCCAATATCAAATCATAGTTTTCATAAACTTATTATGAACATATTGGCCCCTGCCAATATCTTTTGCTATACACAGTTTTTATGGGTTTACTGCGAACCTATTGGCCTCTGCCAATATCTTCAATTAGGATTTTAACATTTCAAGTTATGTTCACTACCGGGTCAACCTAGCTGGTTTTTCTGCCCTTCTCCAAAGTACCGTTATGGGTTAACTACAGTGTGAATAAGTATATGAAGAAGAAATCATAATAATGCCAACCCCTGTGGTTTAATGTTCTTGGAATCATTTTATATATAACTTGGTTAACCCCTTTAACCAATTAATCAAGGAAAACTTCTTCTATTTCAAAACTCTTTAATTTATTTATGCCATGGTTTTTTTCCTTAAAAATGAGATTGGGTTATTTGTTTTGAAAACCATAAGACATCACTTTCGAAAGCCCTGGATAACCTCCCTCGAAAGCAAAGAAAACTCATTTTCAAAACACTATATATATACCTTTCGAAGCTCTTTTAAAACATCTCTTTCGAAACCAAATATACCTTTTGATGGTATCAAAGCACTACTCAAAAATCTTCAGAAACATAGCTTTGAAGCCAATGAAAGTACCCCTTTCGAAAATATTGGATTTTACTTTTAGAAACATCTTTTGGGTCAAAGTGATCATAGGCGAAAGTATCTCTTTCGAAACCTTCAATAAAATAGTTTTGGTGAAAAATTGAAGGTGTCGGAACCATCTATTCAAAAGCTCAAAGCCTTTGAGTTGATGGAGAGCATCGAAATCCCCTTTCGACACCATTGCCTTCGAAACCTCTGAACCGTTTCGAAAGCATTTAGGAAGTGACTTAGCTTAAGTTTAAAACAAAGAGAACCCTTCGAAAGCATTGATGGCTGCAATACATTCGAAAGGTAAAAGAATAACGGTTGGGTTTCGACCAGGCCGGAACCACCTTTTTCGAAAGCATTATTTAAAAACAAAGGAACCCATTCGAAAGCTCCAACTTTAAAACATGATATGGTAACCTCCTCCGAAAGCTATTTAAAAAACCCCTTTTTAAATCATATGTTTCGACTACGTCGAAAGCCTTAAGTAAAACAAAGTGGGCACTTAACATTTGAAAACAAAAATAAGGTTTTGACCCCATCGGAAGCATTGCTTTCGACACCATTGCCTTCCGCCTTTCCTCCAATCCACTAGGTACCATGTAAGTGATACCTTGTGTATTGGTTTCGACTAGGTGAGTTTCAGCTAGTTTGGTTTCGGCTGAGTTGGAGCGGAAGCATTGGAGTCAAAAGGCACTACTAAAGGAGGCGGAACCAACTTTTCTGAATTAAAGGCTGAATTTATGCTACTTTTAGTAATTGCTTTATAACTACCTGCCTATTTGTAATCCTTTGATTGCTTACTTTAAAACTTTTCAAATCCTTTACAAAATAACTACCGCAGTTATCATAATTAAATCAAGGAAAATCTAACATTTATGCCCTTCCATTAGGCAAAACCAATATTGCAGGTAAGTCCTTTTAAAATAATTTATTTTCCATAGCAAATAAATTAGGAAAAATCCCCGTAACTCACCGAAATTCACTTTCATCATTTTATCAAACATACAAAAATTCCAGACCCAAATTATTAATAAAATAATCGGAATTAATTTTAAACCCAATTTCATTATATCTTCTTTAGAAATTCATAACAAATTTTCCTTAGCTTGGAAAATTACAAAAATTGAAAAAAATCATGTTTCACCTAACATATAATTTTTCCATGGCATTCAAAAATCAATAACATTCGGTTTTGCCCTAAAACCGTTCAAATTCATTGGTAAATGAATTGGTTTAAATCAAACATATAACAGTTCAAGCATATCATCATCCAAAACCATCATAAAAATGAATTTAATCTTAAATCCGAAAACATATGATAAAAAAAATAGAGATGGAATGAATTATTATTCACCTTGGATATGATAAGGAATTTGAGATTTGTAGAATATCGATTCCCCTAGTTTTGATCCTTAGCTTTGATTTAATTTTTCTTCCTCTTTTCCCTTGTTAATGGCCGGCTCAATTTTAGGTTTTTGATTTGCGTTTGTGAAAATGAAAAGTGTACGTAAATGGCAAGAACGTGGAATGTATAGCCATGAGTAATAATAGTATGGCTATTTACTAATATGCCCATGTTTAATTAAATACATAAAAGCCAATTTAAGCCCACTTAATTAATTACCTAAGCACGACCTTCTTATAGTTTTATTCAAATCTCAATTTCCTTATCATCATTATTCTATTTAATTTATCTAATTAAATCTCCTGAATAATGTTATCAAAAATTAGGAGTGTTACAGGCTCCCCTCTAAAGAATTTCATCCTCAAAATTCAGTAAGGACTAAATACTAAATATAGCAATCATCTGTAACAACTCCTAACAACCATACTAGCCTATCTAACTAGCAACTATCTATATAAATCTAATATAGACATACCCTTAAAGCAGATCAGGATAAGTATCTCTAATCTCGCCTTCTGACTCCCAAGTACAGTACTTCTCGTTGTCGCTCCATTGAACTTTTACCAACCTGACTGTCTTGTTCCTAAATCTTTTCTCATCCCTCGCTCCAACCCAAACTGGTTGTCTAACAAAAGTCAAATTAGGCTCTACTATCAAGTCTTCCAACGCTGGTGGAGGAATAGCAGTCTCTGGATCATGCACATACATGCAAAGATGAGACACATGAAATTCATTATGGAAGCCTACCATACTGCTCGGTAACTCTACTCTATATGCAAGCTTTCCAATCCACTCTATAATCTAGAATGGACCAACATATCTTGGTGCTAGTTTCCCTGACTTTCCAAATCGCACCACACCTTTAATCGGTGATATTAAAATAGTAGGGTTCTCAATAGTTGTAGTTTTTCTACAATTTTAAGACAATTTTTATGTAAGTTTATTTACGGTCGGTTTTTAAGTAAATTTCAAAAGTTCTTTTCAGTCTAGTTTATTCAGCTATTTTATTCAGTTATTTATAGTTAATTGCAGTTATTTACATCTATTTTAAGTTGGAATTTAGCCTGCAAATGTTAGTTTCCTTTTTTAGAAATTTAATCCTTTTTGACGCGAATAAAATATTAAAAAGAGAAGAATTCGCAAATATGGATTAAAATGTAATAACACTAAATTTACAGAAATTAGATGTAAAATGAGAAAAACTGAAATATAAATAGAGATGGATTGAAATAGGAAAATTTAAGATATTTGCAAGCATAATGGTTATAACTAAAAAGAGAAAATAGAAGAGTAACAGTTGCAAGAACAATTATAACACATAGGTTATAATTAGAAAGAAGAGATAATAGAAGAGGCTTATTTTAAAACTTAGATCTTGGATTAAGTTAATAAGCAAATATAGAAGTAGGGCACGTACCGGCAGATTTCCTTTTCAGGTCTAGGACTGATGGTTTCACACGTAGGTGAGGCTGGGACACGCTTATGCTGATTAGGGTAAATAAGTGGCCAATAGATAGAGGCTCAAATCCGTGGATTTGGGCAAGGGGAGCAAAGCTAGAAGATTTGTTTGTTAGAACCAGTACCAGCAGCATTCCCTTTCAGATCGAGGACTGATGGTCTCACACGTAGGTGAGGCTGGGCATGCTTATGCTGATTAGGGTAAATAAAGGGTCAAATAGGGGGCGACAGTTAGTGTGTACCGGCGATGACCGAGCATGCGGCATTGATTAGGGTAAATAATTCACTACTGCGTCCTAAGCGCTAAAGAGGTGTCTTTTGTTGTGACCAACATGATTGATTCACATTGGCACAACAGAGATAGGAAAGACCGATCAATGGGTAGGATTAGGATTTCAGCCTAATCAAGTTAGCAGTTGAGATAGGATTAGGATTTTAGCCTAATCAAGTTAGCAGTTGAGATAGGATTAGGATTTCAGCCTAATCAAGTTAGCAGTTGAGATAGGATTAGGATTTTAGCTTAATCACAATAGTTTAAGACAAGTGCAAACAATCAAAGCAAATGGTCAAACAAAATCAGAAACAATATTTTATGTGAGTTTTATCTTTTCTGTATCTTCCTTTCAAGCTAGAACTATTGCTTAGTTTATTATCTTTATCTTGCTTAGAAATGCTAGTAATTACTTTCACTCACTAGACTTATTGTCTGATCCACTCCTCTATCTTTCCTTTTCCCCCAATAGGCCGGCATAGTTAAGGATAGTTGATTTAGGTTGCTTGGAGGTTCATTTCCAGAGTTTCCTCATTTCAGATGTATTCTTCTACTTTTCATCTTTTTCATTTGGCTTATGATGGATTGGCACTTGTGAGAGGGATTATTATTGTTACTTTTACTCTGATTATGTGAGACTGAGATGTATTTTCATAAGACATGAGACATTTTGAGTTTTTGAGATATGTTATGTTTATATGACTTATTTTAAGATGAAGTTTAATTTTGAATGATAAGTTATTATTTAAATGCTTCCGCTATTTTTACTTATTTGTCTTGTGAATCTTAGTCTCTGTGATGCTTTAGCTATACCTATAATGCACCACATTCTTTGGTGTGCTCTAGGAATACTAAGAGGCGTGGGGTGTTTTAAATCTTCAAGTACCTTATTGACCCTCTCTATCTGCCCATTCATCTGTGGCTGATAAGCGGTACTTATCTTAAGCTTGGTACCTAGTACCTCATGTAGACTCTTCCAAAATTCACTAATGAACAAAGCATCTCTATCACTGACTATAGTACTAGGAATCCCATGCAGTCTATCAATAGTCTTCATAAACAACTTTGCCAATACAGGTGCCATCCTGTTTGACTTAATGGGAATGAAGTCTGCACTCTTGGTCAGTCTATCCACTATGACCCATATACTTTCATTTCCTCTATTTTACCTTGGCAACTCGTCAATAAAATCCATGGATATCAAATCCCATTTCCAAACTCGTATATCTAAAGGATGAAGCAAACCACTCGGCTTTTGGTGCTCAGCTTTTACTTGTTGGCAATTCGAACACTGCTTTATCCACAAGCCTGCATCCCTTTTCATGCTTCCTAGAAGAAACTTATCTTCATATCCTAATACATCTTAGTTCCTCTAGGATGTATAGTAAACTTCAATCGATGACACTCCTTAAGAACTTCCTTTCACATAACCATCCCTTCTTCCTTAACCATCCTCCCTAGTCAAGAGTAAAATCTTTCAAATCAACGATCTCGGTTCCACCTTCCGAGCTTCTATTCTTTTGGCTAACAATGGATCACTTCTCTGCTCAAAAGCAATCCTCTCGATCAATACTGATCGCGCTTCCAAGCAAAACAACATGGCGGTACTTTGACTAGAACTAGCAGTCGACCTTAACTGTACGTTACAAGTAGTCAATGCCTCTAAATCCTTCCATTCAGCCAACATAGCTAACAAAGCATTCTGATGTTTCCTGCTAAGTGCGTCCACAACTTTATTTCATTTCCCTAGTGTGTACAGAATACCAAAATCATAAGCAGCTAAAAACTCCAACCACCTCTACTGTCTTATATTCAACTGTTTTTGAGAGAATAAATACCTCAAAAACTTACGATCTGTATATAGCTCAAATCGTTCTCTTAAGAGGTAGCATCTCCACACTTTCATTCGAAAATCACCGCTGCTAACTCCAAATCATGAGTCAGATATCTAACTTCATGTGGTTTGAGCAATCGAGAAGCATAGGAAATCACTTCGCCCCTCCACATCAATACAGCCCCTAATCCTATTCTACACGCATCTATATACACCACCAAATTCTAATTCCCATTTGGAACAACTAACACGAGCGCATTGGTCAACAAATGTTTCAACTCAAGAAATGCTTCCTCACATTTATCGGACCAAATAAACTTTAAGTCCTTCCTGGTTAGTTTAGTCAAGGGTGGTGCTATTCGCGAGAAATCCTTGATGAATCTTCGGTAATAGCCAGCCAATCCAAAAAAACTACATATCTCGGTCACCGTCTCGGGTCTCTTCCAACTATTTATAGGCTCAATCTTGGCTGGATTCATGGACAACCCTTTCCCTGAAACTACATGACCAAGAATATTCACCTCCCTTTTCCAAAAATGACACTTTGAGAACATCGCTTTTAGTTGATGCTGCCTCAATGTCTCAAGCACCATTCTAAGATGAATCTCATGATCTCTTTCATCCCTAGATATATTAGAATGTCATCAATAAATACCAACACGAACCTATCCAATTGCACTCGGAAAATCGGGTTCATCAAATCCACAAAGAAAGCAGGCGAATTAGTTAATCTGAATGGCATCACTAACCACTTGCATGAACCATATCTCGTTCGAAATACCGTTAAAGGAATACTATCCTCCGTCGCCCTCAATTGCTGGAACCTTATCGCAAAATCCAATTGGGAAAACACTTTGGCTCCACTCAACTAATCAAATAAATCATCAATTCTCGGTAAAGGATATCTATTCATCTTCTCATTTAATGTACGATAATCAATACATAATCTCAACGACCTGTCCAATTTCTTTACGAACATTATAGTCGCTCCCCAAGGCGAACTGCTTGGTTTAAAAAAAACTACCACAAATTTGTTTAACTGTCCCCTGAATACTTTACTCACCAAATCTACAAAGTATGCGGGGCATTTATTAATGCAAAAGGCATCACTTTCCATTTATAGAGTCCATCTGGTGTATGAAAAGCAGTTTCTGGTTCACTATCCTCTACGATCCTTAGCTGATGAAATCTAGTTGCCAAGTCTAATTGGGAGAAGACTTTGGCTCCCATAAGTTGATCAAACATATCATCTTTCACCTATTTTTCTTCGTCAACTTATTGAGTTCCCTGTAATCAACACAAAGCCTCAATGAGTCGTCTGCATTAGTGGCAAACTGTGCAGTTAAAGCGCTCGACAGATTTAATACGTCGGAGGTGCAAAAAGTCATAGCGGGGATATACCAAAGATATAGCGGGATATAGCGGATGACTCTAAAATAGCATATAAAACTCGTACTTAATGTTTTTACAAATATCTAAATGGTAATTAAATAAAAAATTAACATTTAATTGAATTATAAGTAATACATAAATAATTTTAAATAACAACATGTGCGAATATACTGTAAATAAACGTAAAACTGTTATATAACATAATTGAATTTAGTATAATATTAGAGTATTTTAATTTCTAAAAATATATTAAAAATTCAATTAAATAAATTAATTTCATAATTTTTATAATGTATAAATGTCATTTTTCAATTCATTTCTTTTAAAGAAGAAATAGCGGAAAATAATGGAATATAGCGGGAATAACGGGATATAGCGGAAATAGCGGGGCTTAAAGCGGAAAGACTATATGGCTATATGGAAAAAACGTAGTAGTAGAAATCTGCTATTTGATATAGTAGGGTTATAGTGGGTAATAGCAGGGCATTAACTGCACAGGTGGCAAAGACAACAGTGGCTCCCTATTTCAAGGTACTTCATCGAATGAATCCTTTCTGTAGTAGCTTCGAGATCTCCTTATCCAATTCTCACTTTTCCTTGGGGGACATGTGTCTTAATGGCAGAGCGATCGGTCTAGCATCCTTCTCTAGATCAATCCTAAATTCAATCTCTCTTCGGGGTGAAAGCCCCAAAACTTCTTCAAAGACATCAGAGATTTTTCGAACCATGGATATGGATGAAATTTCATTTTCCAATAGATTCACTGAGTACAGATAACTTAACTCGACTGAATTCTGAGGTGTACAACGAACGTGTAAATCTTGAATTTAGAACGTATGCATTTCATATGAATTCAATGTCATATATGTTTAACATTAGGCCTTTGCAAATTAAGAAAAGATGTGTCGTTTCTCCAATAGTATTAGAAATTACAGTTAGGTGGGTGACAGTTTGGGTTTGAAGATTTATGGAGTTAATCACATTTCTAGCTATGAATGAATGCGATGCTCTGGAGTTAAACAAAGTACGAATTTTATTTAATAAAATAAGAGTTATACCTTCCATGGCTATCTTTCCTTGGTCTCTAAGGGGTGGTCTACTCAAAATAGAGGCAACTTCAATGGCATAGGCTTGCCTACTCTACCATTCCTTCACCATCTTCAGACACTGATTTTTGAAATGCCCTTCCTCATGGTAATGGTAACACTTCCCCTCAAAAGCATCCTTCAACAGATTTACTCTACAATCCTTCGTGAGGTGTCCTTTCTTTTGGCATCTATTACACACTTTACCTTCTTTCTTAAATTTTCCTTTTGACTTCATATTTGCCCAAAAAATTCCTTTCTTAGCCCCTCCCCAATTCTGTGTGGGTCTTGCCTTCTCCTTCTCTATTTCTTTCTCCTCGGCATTCATCGTCTGCAGTAAAACCATATCAATAAGCATCTCGTAGGTATCTCCAGTGGGTATCTGAGTTAATAACCATTCCCTATGCGGGGAGTTCAGGTGTTTGACAAACTGCGTGTCCTTTCTCATAGGTGTATCAATCAAACTCATTTCGAATTTAGCTAACTCCATAAACTTACTAATGTACTCCTTTAGAGTGGAGTCTCCTTGCCTAAGCTGTATAAATTTCCCTAGTTGCAAGCTCAGTTCTGCTGTTGACATAAACCTAGTCTTAAATCGGTTCTTAAACTCATCCCAAGTGACGATCCTACCAGCATCCTCTTCAACCACCATGTACCACCAATCCAAGGCTTCTCCCTTAATGTGTCAAGCTGTCGTTCTCTGCTATACTCGATCCTCCCAACCAAGCTTTCAAAATATCATCTCGTAGTCATTTATCCATGCCTTAGTTTCCACAAAGCTTTCCTTTTTAGAATATAATCTTCCTCTCATAATAAAATCCTTACACATTTTGGGAAAATCGATAGGACGAGGTGATGCCTCGACGGGCAGAACAACGGATGCTTTTGGTGCAGTCTATTGGGGAACATGGACTTGTCCTATGTGCCTAAGGCATTGTTTAAACCATTCAAGCATCCCTTGAATGGTGGGCATTCCTCTAATGGGTTTCCCGGTCTCAAAAGAAGAAGAATTTTCAACCATAGCCTACTATCCGTAGATTAAACTTTTATTTATATTTACCAAAGACAGTATTATATACTGAAAGAAATATTTGCCTAGTGTATATGCGTATGTTCATAATAAAGAGTGTGTGTGTGTGTGTGTATAATAGGGCTTTTTGGAAAAACCTTTTCAAAAATAACAAGTACGTCTCTTATCGTATACTTTTCCCCATTGATAGGGTAACCTAGGCCTTGGTACCAAATGTAACTACTTATCAACACATTCAGAATCTCACATCAGAAGGATAAAATATAATAACAACAGTAACCATTTCATTCAAATTTCAAAATGTCAATCAAAACCATAATAAAATATCCTAATGTCAAAACCCAACAATAACTATACATATCTGCAATATTCCAAAATTGCAATATTTTTTTTTACTTCATGGGTACATCAAACTGTAGAAAGTAACAAGTAAATAAATAAACTACTGCCACAAGTCTCATCATCGTCTCCACCTTCAGCATCGCCCTTCCTAACCTATGTTGTAATGAGGAGGGAGTTAGAACAACATATGCCTGGTGAATAAAAATCTCGAGCCTTATGATATTAGTACTTGGGCAGTATAATTCAAATCGGAACATGTCTTATGTTTTCTACCTACATTATAAGTCTTTCAAATATAAGCCCAAAGGCTTTTCTCTAACATAAATAAAAAGGCTTTCCAAATATAAGCCCATAACTAACTTGGTATCAACCCATTAACTCATATCTATCGTCCTGAATGTCCTATCAATGTAAGAGATAGCACCCAAGTCACTTAATACCTTTTAATGAAAATTAGGCAGACTCTGACCTTTTAATACCTTATTTAAGGCAAGTCAACATCATTTACAACCTATAATCCCAAGGTGGACTCTTCACTAGCAACTCTCTAGTTGACATTGCACTGAATCTCTTCAGCCACTTAATACTTCCTATTGAAGAGGACCCTTTCTCGAGATATCCTCTACCGCGCCTAACCCATAATCCCGATCATTTACTACTTATATAGAGAAGAGGCGGGCCCTCACACAACCACTTATTACCTTCAATCTCTAAAGCAGGTCCTTCATATTATGACCCATATCCCACGGTGACGTCTCACATTAGCTTAACTATTCGTAGGTATAGGTAGCCAGATTAGCTGGCCAGATTTACCCTAAAGAATTTGGGACTAACCTCACATCATCGTAGTTACTTATTATAGACGTTGTCTCACATCAGCCCCAAAGTCACATTGCTAGTAGCCAGATTAGCTAGGCAAACTTTCGTGTGCTTTTGATTGACCTCGCATCCCTATAACTTCCCGAACTTACAGTTGATGATAGTCATAACTTCCCGAACTTACAGTTGATGATGGGTATATATAATAATACAGCGGAAATAAAAATATTATGGCAGGTGAACATCCAACTCGACTCCCTAGGCTCCATATCACACCAACGATAACCTGGAAAAATACTCGGTCTGACCCGAGCATTATAATAAAATAGCACCCAGATCAGTTTGGAAATACCGGCGTGAGAAAAATCAAGAGATATGGGGAACATATAATAAATCTGTGAGACCATGCCGCTAAAGATGGAATGGGTTTTTACCTTATAGGAACAACATCCGCACATGAATGAATGAAAACAAATTAAAACAAAACCCAAGTTTGAAAGAATGGGCATAAACAAGATCAAAATCCAAATTTAAAGAATGGACACAAATGATTAAACATCGAGAAGAGCTCCGGCCACTTCTTGATGCAATTAAGAAAACAATTTAAAGATATGAATCAACAAGAAGGAAAAGGAAAATTTTCAACAATGACTAGGAGGGTGCACCCCCTTACCAAAAGTATACCTCTAGAAAATATACTTAAGAGAGTCATATACTCTGGAATTCTCTCGAGAACTCCAAGCTAGACCCCACCAACCTTACCGAGAATCCGAGTATTTCACATCTCCATGTGCATACCACCTAGAGTAGATGTGAAAATCCCTAATGGGAGCAACCCCACATAGCTTGGCCCTTACTCGTGCTTTGTTTTTAGTCATTTCCAACAAAGGATATCAACGCTTAAATGAGCAACAAATCATCTTAAATTGACGATACACAAAGAAGAAAGCTGAATTGATAGTCAATATATCAACTATCGGGAATAGCCAAAATGATCGTATATGGAAATTAAATCTCATACCCTCACTACTACTCATCGATTTCAAACTTGTACTATACCTCGTTTGAAAATGAAATCGTGCAATTTATGGTAGTGTTACCTCTAGACATTGCCTTAACAATAATTTTAACCTTCAAAATAGAAAAGAGTTCCCAAACCTCGACGTTTAGGGCTAAGAGTATGTCTAAATCCTTTCCATATAAACGATATCGTTTACGAAAGTTAGATTTCTTGTCCTTTCCGTAACCAGATCAAAACTTTTAAACATTTAAAACCGGACTTGGGCTTGAATTTCACATTAGAAATATTTGTAGAACATTTTAAAATATTCTTTTAAAGAGAAAATTATATTTTTTTAGCGTAATAAAAAGAAGGGTCAAAAACAAATGTCATTAAAGCATTGTTTACTATCAACCCAAAACAATTTACACTTAACTTTATTTTTAAAACAATTACTTTTAAAAGATTTTCTCATTTATAAATTTCAAACAACATTTATTTTCCCGCAAGGTAATGAATCAATTAAAATGAATTTATAAATTTGAAACAATGTTAATCACCCTGAAAAATAATTGATATAATTCTTTTATAAATTTAAAACTACATTAATTATCCCAAGAGATAATTAATCAAACTTATAACTCCTTTAATAAATTAATTAAATAATTTTAAACACCTTTATAAAATCAGTTAATTAACTTTAATCACTTTTATTAAATCCGTAAATTAATCTTTAAAACTCTTTTATTAAATTAGTTAAATAACTTTAACATCATTAATAAATTTATGAATTAATTAAATAATAATTAAGAATATATTTAAACCTTTAATTCTTTTCAAAAACTTATACAGTCCTTACAAACCCATTTGAAAAGAATTTACAAAATATTTATGGTAAACAACCTTTATATATTAAAAAACTTTAATTATCTTGGAAGATAAAAAATCCAATTTATAACCTTTTATAAATTTAAATCGACACTAATTATCTCGAAACATAATTAATCAAACTTATACTCTCTTTATAAATTAAGACAGCGTTAATTATCCTGAAAGATAATTAATTGAATTTACAACACCTTTTATAAATTTTAAATCAACATTTATCCTTTATTTTTAAAATTCTCAAAATATTTGAAAATATAGTTTAAACATTTTTTTAATGCAAAAGCACGACCAAACATTTATTTTGTAAAATTACAAGCTCAAGTTCAACGCCCAACAAGGGTTTAAGAGGATGATATTTCATAAGTGACGGTACATCGATAATCGCCGTAACGAGACTTACACAATCAAATAGTATGTCATAATTATTTTCAACCAAACAACGTTATACGTGACAAAAAAATATAAGTAAATTAATATTGGCGAGAAACCCTTTGGGGTCTCTCTACAAAAGTCCCCCTGTAAATCTCACATATGAATGTGTATTTTTGAAGTGTTCCATAGCGACCTATTCGCTACATACACTTCGATTTTCCTTTTGTTTTTGTTCCCTGTAACACAATGGTTGTTTATGCCATCCACATTTCAAGCAAGAAATTAAAATCCAAACAAATAACCAAAAAATAATATAAACTATCATCCAAGCATTCAATAATAATTTATGGCAATATAAATATCATATAGTTTATTTAAAGGTGAGTATACTCACATAAATTCTAGCAGACACTTTTGCGTTCCGGTTTGGTCTAAAATCAAATGACATTCGATTTTAGCTTAAAATTCAACTAGCTCCAGATTCAAAAAAAACTAATTCCATCACGTAGCTATCGCTATTACGAGCGCAATGCAAAAGACCGCGTCTTGATTGGACCATGTATGAGAATGTTATTCATTTTATAAGATTTTGAGATTTAAAATATAATTAATTAACACAAATCACACCTAGTTAATTAACTACCCAATAATACTCTTTCTTCCCCAAAATCAAACTCCTTCCTGCCTGTGCACAAATACATGTACACGCACCAAAAATGCTCCGCCTCTCTCCTCCTAGCATGCTCGTCACTCAATGAAACATTGAACCGTTTTCGCCAACGACTTTCTCTTCGCAATCTCTCCTCGGCCATCACCACAAACCAATGCTCGAGCATGCTATAGGAATTGCGACCTAACACCTAACTGCCGCAAAATTGCTAATGTCGCATTCACCAAAATAGAGCCGCACACCACGAAATCTCATCCCCGAGTGCCTCTCGCCTCCACGAACTCAAATCCACTCTTCGTTTTGCCAAATTCCTCCTTAATCTCCTAAAAATCAAAACCCTAGCTTACTACCCAAAATCGGCTTCGACCCAAACACTGTCAAATACAGCCAAACCCATATAGGATCGTAGATTTAGCTCATACGAGTTCAAAATATTTGTTTTACCATTTTTCATGAGGCAAAAGTTATTATTTTGATTTTTAAAGCAAGAGGCAGCTTTCTTTTATTTTGTAGAAAATGGACAAGAGATGGAATAGAGAAAAGTGAATGCTTGTTCAACAAATCTTAGTATTGAACTTAGTTTATTTTGCAATTTCAAGTGCATCGCAGTACAAAATTTCATTCGCGTATGAACAACTAACGAGAAAACAAAAATTCAATCCTGTATGATAAAGCGACATAATCTCAAAATAATAATAAAATACATTGGTTATCTAATTCTGTAAAATTACAGAAACACAGTCGTTTGCGGTAAAATTGTCAAACGATAATTTAAATATTTTCCAAATTCAAATCAAGGAAAAATCAAATAAATTAATTTAAAAATACTATAATAAAAATCAAGTCATTTTATTAACAATTGATTTTCTTATTATTTATTTGAAGCATTTATTTTTGCAAATAAATTTACAAAATGAATTCACCATTATTATTTATTAATTAAAACAAGTTAAATAATTTTATTTAAACCATTTAATTAAGATTCTATTCATAATTTAAATATTTAAATAACCCCTATTTTTGAATGTAATTTATTTATATTTTTTTAAACAACAATTATTTAAATATTTAAAATTAATTAATTATTCAAAATTAAAACGCTAGAATTTCCGGATGTTAAATTCTCCCCCTTTAAAAGAATTTCATTCTCGAAATTCCTAAAGGAAGAAAATGTTTTCAACCCCTTAAGGTTAAAAATGCTATAAATTAAAATGATTTATTAACCCTTAAAGCTCCTTGTATTACAGAAAATTTCGGCAGCATCTTCTTTGCGCGATTGTTATGAAAAAACTACAAATTGTCATAACTGGTCCAAATCAACTAAACAAAATCAAAAGCCAAGTAGCCTCTGATGTGCATGTAAATGTGCATATATTTACATTCATATTTTATCTATTTTATTTAAATAAATGTTATAATAGGGTATTTTAACATGTTTAAACCAAAATTCAATTATTTTCAAATCATCATATATTCATCTTCATACGAGCAAAATGGTCATTTTTATGCATGTGTTAATTTGAGAATTTTTACTTGAACATATGATTTTTATAAGAATTTGAATTCAAATAGAAGAGGTTTTCATGGAATATATGCATGCACAAGAGAATACAAAGGAATGAAGATGGAAATATTTCCAACTCATGATCATGGAGGACCCCACCTACCCACTTACCTAAATCTACAATTAGAACCTAATAGACAACTAAGTGGAGGTTAAAGCTTCATGCATACTTGATGATGGATTAATTAGAGGCTAATGGTTACTTGGTGGCCACACTTCCTAAAGGGCATTTTGAGAAACTGCCTAAAAATTGAATTAGGGTTTTGTGCATGTATAAATAGTCCTCTTATGTACATGTAAATGATCTTTTTATCTCTTTTAATTAGTGAGTTATAACCACAAAATCAAAGTGAAATAAAAATGGCTTCCTAAGCCTTCTCTTTTCTACATGCTTTTATTGACTTTTATGTTCATGTTTCTATGCTCCCTTCTTTTCATTGTTAGTAGATTAGATTTACATTCATGCAAGTAGTGTGGTATGCAAGTAGTTTAGTAGTTAATATCTTTCTCTTCCTTTGTTTAGTTTCTACTTCTTTTGCTTTTTAATGTTAATATCTCTATGTGTTGAAATGATAACACAAATGAGAGGCTAAATCCCTACAATTTAGAGGTAATGAAGCATTCTCTTAATCATGTAGGTTCAACATAATTTTCTATTTTATGATCTCTTTTGTGCTTCATGAGAAAATGGATGTTTTTGTGATTTTCTATTTTATGTTGAATTTGATAGTCTATTTTGTTCATAAAAAATAAGCTATGCGTATCACATTATTCACAAACTGTCTTTTCATCTAAATATGATTATGGAAATGAAGTGAAATTATAATCAAAATTTGATGATCTATGTTACTAATTAATAGTAAATAGATCATGCTTAAAATAGATTTTAGTTTCAATCTTTATGTCATTTTTCATGAGAGTTTAAAAAAGTAGGATTAGATGTGTATTATAGTTTGATGGTTTAAAATAGATTCCCCCACCTATCAGTTCCACTTCTACCATCCCACGCCACATCACCGTTAAACCTGCTCCCTGCAAATCAACCAACCAGCTAATGCATAATCACCTCATCTCCTCTAACTAGAAATCTCGGCCTATGCCGGCAACACTTCACCGAGAATACCTCAACAGCAACTCCAATCGAACCCACATCTACTGCTTCTTCATTACCACATTCCTCTGCCTAAACCACTTCAGCATTGCAATATATCATTCACCATCCCTCCCAAACTCCATCGATCCAACCTGACATCAACCAAACAACCACCCACTACCATACAACCTTCGTTGCCACACCCTGCTAAGACCATCATAACCATATAATCTCCTCCCTTCCTCATCGACGACCAAGTTCTCAATTCACTATCAACCACTTCATCATCCTTCAACTTCATCACGGACCATACCACAACCTTCAACCACATACATATCAGCAGACTCCTCAATAGAGACCCGATCCTCTTCAACTACCTCCACTGCTCATGAAACCCGAACTCCAGCAACTTTCAATCCATCTCCGTCTACATCTGCAAATCGCCTCACCTCAACTGAACCCGCCATTCCAGAAATCGCAAGCCGAAATCAAAACGACCTCCTTCTTCCAACCTGCAACCTTCACCAATCCATTTCCTAAAATCGCCATCGCGACTTCTCCTGCTTTTGATTTAATTTTTAAACCACCGAACTCTGCAAATCAAAACTACCAAACTCTGCAAATCACCACTCGACAATCCTCCTGCTTTTGAATTTTTTTTTGTATTTCGTTTTGAAAGATTTTAGGGCTGATGTTAATTTTGAAAGATTTTGGAAATCGATTTTTGTTCGATTTAATTTTCTTCCTTGTGTAATTAATAGAAGTATTGAGTTGAGCTTTGTAATTGGGCCAGGTGGGTTTGTTTTTCAATGGCCAAGTACAATAATTTTTCTTTTAATTTGTTTGCTTTTAGTTAAATTATTTTGTTTTCATTTTTTTGTTTTTCAGTCCATCCTAAAAAAAGAGTTGCTCAATTTGTTTTGTTTAATTTGTTTTCTATTAGTTTTGCTTTGATTTATCCTTTAAAAAAATTAATTTTAAATTTGTTTTGCTTATATTTGTTTTGATTTGGTTTGTTTTAACTTGCTTTTAAGAAAACAACAAAAAAGAATAAAAATAAAAACAATTGTATATACCTTGTTTTTCGTTTCAGGTTGCCAAAGCAGGAATCAAGAGGAATTGCTTTTCTTTGCTTTGCTTGCTAAAAAATCGCCGCTTTTAAAAACAATTTAAATTGCTAATAATCTGCACGCTCTGGTATCGTGCTCTCATCTCTTGTTTTTATTTTAATTTCGTTGTTGGTTGCTTGCATTTGCATTTGCATTTATATATATATATATATATATATATATATATATATATATATAAATTCAAAAAAAAATTCAAAAACAAAAACAAACTTCATTTTAGTTGCATTGTTAATACACGTTTAATTTTTGTTTTTCATTCATCTTATTTTTCTTTTCTAAGGGCAATACCCCAATTCACATAAGGTGGGGGATTTCATCACCCTTTCCTTGGCCCACAAATTGCATTTCATCATAGAATTAGGCTAATAGTAAAGGTTAGACATTCGATTTAAGGGTGTCGCGAGCTCACCTAGGGCTTAATTATATTTTGATAATTGTCTTCTTTGAACAATTTTATTTCTTGGTGTGTAGGCCACGGCAGTTTAATAACCAGTTATAAAAATTACGGTGATTCATTAATATTATACTGGTTGTTCCTCTGAAGGTACTTAAACCTTCGGTTGCAGCCTCCCATATCTGGGGCATAAAATCATCAATCAATTAGCAATATCTAAATCTACTACGTACCTCTTTTGAGTTTGATTTTTAATTTTTACAAGAAACTTATTATCTCGATGCGAATGCAGGTGCATAAGAAATCAAATAGTAATAACTTATTTCTCTTTATTTAATTCAAAAGAGAATCATGCTGACAAAAAGGAAATATGCTATCAACATAAACAATATAATAACCATAGCAATATAAGTTCAGAGAATATTCTGTAATAAAATATTAAGCATCCAATCTTTTCAAAAGATAAAATTGAACTAAATGCCTAGGTTTTATATTCAAAATATATTTTCAAATTCGCCCAATAAGAAATATATCAAAACCAAAATCAATTAAGCATCCAATCTGGTTCCTCCAAAAACAACAGCTAGAGTAAATAAATGCACCTGGCGAGTCTTCCAATCGAAAAACTCCTAATCGCCCAACTTTAGTCATAAAAAAATATTTGAAAAACCTCTTCTCTAAAACTCCTTTCAAATATTTTGAAATAATAACACTTCACCAAAATTTTAAAAATAATACTATTATTATTTCTTTCACGGTCTTTCGAAATCATTTTTTTCAAAAGCAACGGGATTTAAGTCCTAATAAACAACTATTTTCTAAACCGTAGTCTATAAAATTACACTATCAATCAAATAAAATTCCATAAGGGAGTAAACCAACGCTTAAACTATTTAAAATGTTAAATGATTAACAAACAAGATTTAGAATTTTGCTTAGGTTTATAACTTTCTCGATTGTCCATGGATATAGATAATTTTTCTAAGCGTACCATTATGCTCATCAGCCCTTTGGTTATTGCTTAGAAGATTATCTAAGCTCACTTAAACAAAATTGAAAATCATTCCCTAAACTTTCCTAAGCCACACAACAGTTTATACTAATACATTTAAGCTTATATGATGTATTTAAATCATTCGCATGCGATTTTTGATCCGACCACTTGCTCGGATACATAAACTTTACTTCCAAACCAGTATTGCTCACTCAACCACCCTAGTGTGGACTCCGATCAGGTTTCTTGATTAGAAGTCTCTGTTCTCCTTACATAGCCATATACTATGATAGAAAATCTCAGTATCATATCAAGAATCCGGGTCAAGTGTTCACTGATAAGAATCAAGTGAGAAATCCTTTTTCGGATTGGTGTTAATCATCCGAAGTTATGTATTCGAACCATAGTTCAAGAATCGTGTGAATAGAATGGTCTACATATAACTTACGTACTTAATCTTATTGGTTTATTAACTATATCAATCTCTTTCTAAACCATTTTCAGTTTTTCATTTACAGTGTTTTATTCAACACTAAAATTATTTATGAATTACTTCATAAATTTTCACTTAAGTTTATAAACATTTTTTAAAGACATCTTTATAAAACATTAAATTGAAAACTCTCCACTCTTATTTACTTGTGTAATTCTCATCTATATCCTAAGAGTACATACAAAATGTCAATTTTAATTAATTAATTATTATTATTATTCAAATGGAAGCCGAAACAAAATATGAGTCTTAAAATTGAGTCGACTACTCCGACCTCTTTACCCATCTAGTCCGATAAGTAGCTAAGAAGAGTAGGATGCCGGTATCCAAACACAGTCCTAGAGTCTACTTTCCTTGACATCTATAAGGCAAAGATACATATTAGTCAGCCTAATAACATTATATAGCTTACCTGACTTAGATGTTTAAACAAAACTGCGGCTTTAATAAAACAATGCTTATTAAAACCTTCCTATCCAATTTAATCTATTTAAACTTGATTTAAATTATCTCCTTTCTATCTAAGGGTTAAATTTTCATTTGTCAAATTATTTATCAAAATACGTTTTGTTTTAAATCAATTTTTTTGAGGAAACTTAAGATCCAAAGACCTGGTTTTTATTTTTAAAACTCTTTTGGGAATCAAGCTACATATATTTCTACATATAGAATAAAATTAACAATTTATTTGCTAACACTCACTTTAGGTTCGTTCGGATTCAAACTCATTCCAATCACATAATGATAAAGAGAATAATTTACTAAGTGCACTACAAAGTTTGCCTAAGCAAACCTTTAATCGTCACTTAGAAGATAATTCAGATTATCACAAAACTAAGCAAGATGATTTCCCCGAACCATCCAAAAAAGATGTATTTTTATTAAAAATTCTCTTTGAAATATTTATTCTCAAAAATTCTTCCAAGTAATATTACCATAAATTTCTCAATAATCTTTTGAAATCATTTCAAGCAATACCAGGATTTAGCTTCTAATATTTTTTACTTAAAAACACCTTTTATAAATAATATCAATCATTATACACACACACACACACACACACACTATATTCATATAAAATATACCTTTAAAATCATCTAATATTATAATAACTTCCCTTTATTATAATAAACTCTTTTTAAAACACATTTCATAAACCAAATTTATATAAAATTGCCTTTTATATAAAATCATCTCATCCTATGTTGTAATAATTCTCCTTTACTATAAGAAAGTTTTGTCAAATATTCAACCTCTATCACCATTTAGATTATATCAAACCACTTTTTATTAAAAGTCTACTTTTAGCTCAACATTTTCTCCGAACACCTTATAGTCAAATTATGAAACTCAATTCGCAAGGTGTTCATTCTAATGCACTTACAATTATCAAATAATAAATGCTCATAAACGGGTCGAGCGTAAATTAACAATCAAATAACAATAGTCAATGCTCCTAAACTATCTGAGCACGACAATTCAAATAATAATGATAATAAATAAATATTATCATTAACTAACAAACATTATAAATAACTACATAAATTTGAAGATTATTCCTTGATACGTATAAAATATATAACCTTAGGTAAAATATTTAATTTACCAATTTTCAAAAATCAATATCGTGTCTGTTTGCCTAGTTTGAGTGTTTAGAAATCCCTATCGACACCATGGCATCCTATGTCTGGACCAGAATTCATAATCCACTCAATAGACCAATTAACACAATAAGTTTTTATAGAAATAGCAAATACGCTCTTGTATATATAATACTCTCAACTCATTCTAGGGTGTCACTTACCCTATCTCTAAAGAGTTTTACCCCACCAAAGCCAAGATTCTCGCTTAACCTTCAGCTCTGATACTAAGTGTAACGACCTGCCTTTTCTAACATCGAAAGCCGGCACCAAATACATCCACAGTATTCTAATGCCGAACATCTAATCGCCCGTAAGGCAGATTGTTAGGGTAAAAAGAAAAAGAAAAAGGAAAAGAATGGGAGAAACAGAATCACAGTGGAACGACAACATATAATATAACAAAGACGGTAAGAGCTGTGACTCTAAAATACATGGTATATTGGAGTTAAGGTAGCGATACCATTTATGGAAGTTAAATTTCTTGTCCTTTTCGTAACCGGATAAAAAAATTTAAACTTTTAAAACCGGACTTGGGCTTGAATTTCACATCACAAATATTTGTAAAACACTTTAAAAACACTCTTAAGGATCATAATACAAAGAAGCGTCAAAAATAAATGTCATTAAAACATTGTTTGCTATTAAACCAAAACAATGTACACTTAGAATTATTTTTAAAAATAATTCCTTTTAAAAGATTTTCTCATTTATAAGCTATCATTCATAAATTTCAAACAACATTTATTATCCCCGAAGGTAATAAATCAACAAAATGCTTTTACAAATCTAAAACAATGTTAATCACCCTGAAAGATAATTGTTATCTAGCCTTTTGACCAGGCCATATTTGGGAAGATTGGACGAGTTGAACTTGGGGTTATCAAGGTAGGAAGCCCAGAGAGATAGCCCAAAATTCTAGGACCTAAACACAAACAAAGTTAGAAGGCCAACGCAAGAACAACCCAAGACCAAAAGAACATGGGCTCACCCATATTATGGGTCGGTATCGACCCCTACCTATGGGTCAGTACCGACCCCTATTTCCTCCACTTGGGGGACCTATTTTCTGCCTACATGTCTTACATAATGCCAAGAGCCTATTTCCAATGTCAATTTGTTGATCCAATACGATTCTCTATCGATCTCCACAAACACTTGAATCTGCAATTCTGTTCTTCCACAACTCCATTATTTGGACTTAGAAACGAGCTAATATTGGTGCAAATAACTACGGAATGACGAAGCTAACCACAGAACAAACCGAGATGAAGAGTTAGAGGTAGCTATATTGGCCATCCTATGGGTCAGTACCGATCCCTACCCTTGGAGTTGTACCGACCCATACAGACTGATGAGGTGACACCTACTTTCTTAAGAAAATTGGTCTAAATTGCGGATAACAGTCTAGAGATATTTTGTACAAGATTTTAGGCCCCTACCTCTATAAATAGGAAGGTAAGGCTCATTTTTCAGGATCTTTTGGCTCTAGTTCTATACTATTCTATATTCTTGTAATTCTAAAAATCTAAGTGTCAGGGTTGTACCGATTCCTAAGAACTTCTGCCACCAAATCAAAATATAAGTAATAAAATCTTAAAGTGGACGTAGGCCGAGCTTTGCCGAACCACCATCAATGATTGCGTCTTGTTTATTCCTCATTTCATTTATGTTTCTTCATATTTTACTCTCTACATAAACTTATAGGTGTTTGTGCCATTTTTGTTCAAACATTTTGGTGCTTACACTGATAGTTGAACTCAGGCTATTTGGATCCATCATTTATTATTGGATTTTCCATATTTAAGAGATAGATCAAATTTCTCCACCTTGTAATTCTACAACTTAGATTTTTAAAGATATACTTAAAGCTTTCTACCATGGCCCTACCAAGAAAAGAACCACGTACCATAACAACCAGAGCTACCCATAGTGATGCTAAGAATCAAAATCCTCAACACGTGGATGAAGTTGTGCAACCGGGGAAAACAGAGATCTAGACTCCAACTGACATTGTGAACATAATGGAAATGGATAGGATGATGAAGTGGATGCAAGATAGATTCCAAGCTAGTCAGAATGAGATGAATCAGATGATGCAGCAAGACTTAAGACTGTTGAATGAGCTAACACAAAATAGCCATAAAAGGAGTAGAAGGGATTTAGCTCTTCATTTGAAAGTTTCTCATCATCCAAGCAGAGACGGAGGGACAGGAAGTAGAAGAAGACTCAGAATGCTGCTGAAACATCGTACCAAGAAGGAAGATGAGCTCCAGGCTCAAACTTAGGGATCGATACTTACCCCTCCAGTGGTAGGCCCAAAGCCCATTATTCTGTAGGTGGCGTGGATTTGACTTTTGGATGCCCTGTCGATGATTAGAATCTGGAAAATCGTGATACCGGTGATGATACTATTTACGGGAATCAAATAGGGGGACTGCTGGATGAATGGACCTCCCAAAGGCTAAACGCTGAACCTAGGTATCGAGAGCCAAACCGAGAGTGTTCACCAGGCCAAATGCTTAAGGTAAAGCCCGATTACTGCTGTTCAATCGAACCTGTTAACCTAGAATACTTGGAGGATATGGTCAGGAGACTTGTTAGTTAAAATCATTTCAGAAGCAACAATGAATGGGGTACCTCTCCTAGTTAGAAACCATTTACTGAGAATGTTCTAGGCGAGAGATACCCCCGGCAATTCGCAAAGCCAACTATGCCATTGTATGGAGGAACAGCGGATCCTAGGCAGCATTTGATGAGATATGAGTGGCATTTGGATCCGTTCAGAGCATCCGATGCTGTGAAATGCCACTGTTTTCTAATTTTCTTAGAATTTGTAGCTACGATGTGGTTCATCCGACCTTCGTCGAGGTCTATATCGTCTTTCACTGTGTTATCAAAGAGGATTGTAAAACAATTCCGTTTACATACTGCACGTCCAAAGCATGTGATGTTTTTGTCAAACCTCTTTCAAGCTGATGAAAAGTCACTAAAGGATTTCTTGAATCGATTCCACATAGTCATGACAGAAGTTACAGATCCTAAGGACAACATAGTGCTGATGGGTTGATTAGAAGGATTCATCTCGATACGAAGTTCGAGGAATGGTTGGAAAGGTAGCCCCCATCGACAATGGATGTTTTTATTATAGAAAAGCTAGTGAGTACTTGCGCTTGGAGGAAGCGTGCAAGTATCCACGAAGAACTGGTGCTAGGAATTCAAATGAAATGATACAAAGCAATATTACCGTAAAACGGTCCGGAGGAAGCTCTGGAAATGTATATGTGAAAGTTGGTAACCAAAACAATAATCGAAAGCGGAATGATGATGGGGCTAAGAAGAAGAAGCCAAATAATATGAATCATATTAGGACTCCAAAGTACGATAGCTATACCCAACTGAACAACTCGATAGAGAATATCTATCTGGCAACTCAAAACACTGAGCAATATAGAGAGTCGGCTCCAAGAGAGTCAACTAAGAAGGAGAGAAAGTTAGGCAAGTTTGCGGATTCCGTGAAACTCACAGTCACAATACCAACGAGTGCAGAAACTTGCGGGATATGATTGAGGAGTAGATTCATAAGAAAAAGTTACAACAATATGTGAAAGCCCCGTAGTATGGCGGGCAAGGAAACCCTAACGCCCCTGGGTCGTCTTCCCAACGGGGGCAAGCTGAGCCTGGAGCTAATGCATTCAGGCGACCAGAAAAGCGGTTGGTGATTAATACAATTGTTGGTGGGCCACACCCAGCCGATAAGAATCTAGCTGAGATGGACAGATATGTTGGTGGAATAAAACATGCGGAAAGTGAAAGTTGCTTCGCTATTGAAGATGGGACTTCGGCAAAACAATGCAGAACTATGACTGACGATATTTTTTTCCAAAATAGAGATGCTGATAGAGTCGAAGCTCCAGCGATAGACACACTCGTGAATACAGCCATGATTGGTCTTGCTATTTTTTGGAAGGTGCTGGTTGACTGTGGAAGTTCAGTCAATATCTTGTTTTAGAAAGCGTATGATCAAATGATGTTGGAAGCGAAGGACTTGAAACCTTGTAAATCTCAAATACAGGGGTTCAATGGGATGGCTACCGAAGCCATAGGATATGTTGAATTACTGATGGTACTTGGCGAGGGTGACTGCAAATGAGTGCGAGTCATGCCTTTTTTGGTGTTGGATATTTACTCGGCTTATAATGCTTTCCTGGATCGACCGGCCATGGCTGAATTCAGAGCGGCTATAGGTCCTTGGTGCTTGAAAATGAAGTTTCCTATAGAGAATGGCATAGGGATTGTCCAGGGAGATTAGGTAACTGGTCGCGAATGCTACGTCGCTGAGCAAAAGGAGGCGAGGCGAAAGAGAACGAAAAAATATTGAGGGGACCCTTTACTTTAAGGCTTTGAAAGCATAGCAACTATAGCCTGAGCCCTGGCTCGGATAGCCCAATCGGTTCCACGATGACATGGACTTACGTAAAGAGCCAGAAGGTGAAGAGCATGTAACATCCCCTATCTTGAGGCCCGAACCTAAGCGCTACAGATGCTGTAGTCATCTATAGTATTAACTTCCGGTGACAAAATATGGTAATGTTAATGGTATCCATAATATCGTAAGCACATGAATATGAAACAAAATCACAGATTCAAAAAACATCAGATTTACTGATTACATTTCAAAACCATGTTTCATATTCCATTATATAATCCCAAACGTTTCCCAGATATTGATCAAATATAATTATTACAAAATACGCCAAGAGCGACATATGAAGATGCCACCTAGATGATCAGAGTTCTAAATAGACATAACTGTCTTAATACATCACAGCAAAAATAAAAATATCAACTCCTAATTAGCTAACTTTAGCCTCCTGCTCATCTTCAGAAGCTTTATTCATCCACCTACTAAAACCTATAAATCCACAACTCTCAACGTACTCAAATCAATTTTGAGCACCGGAGAGTTTAAGGGGAAAACATAAACTTCGAGCCAGACATAAAGCCTGGTTTAAATAATACTATACATCTCGATTATATGATATTAAGTGAGACCACGCCACTTAGTGGAATGGGTTTCCCCTCACTAATATCCTTTTAAAAACATATCTTTTGCAAATCAAAATCCTGCAACCAAACTGGTTAAAGCAATAATATCAATATCATGTAAGCATATAAATCAGGTAATCAATGGACTACCTGTCCAAACACTATAGTTTTGTTTGGCTAAATACTAACCTTTGGTTGACTCGGGCCTACCAGACAAAATAAAAAAATAATCTAACTTCTGTTAGATACTCTTCTGGACGGTCTATCCCTAACTTACTTCTCTTAGGGTGAACTGATCCTAGTGGTTTTGCAGGATCACCAATAACCTATCGTCACTCTGTATATTTATTTCTGTGTGTAACATCATTTTAGTCTTACCTGTGACAAAGTCTTACACACTAGAATTTTGGACTTATATTAGCTAGGGGTTACTAGCCAATGTATAGGGCGCGACCTCATACCAGTCCCATCTGGTATTCTAATATCCGAGTCATTTACTTAGGGTCAACTACCCCATTAAATTTTCCTTGAAAACATTTCTTTCAAATTGATTTAACCCTTTAATTCATACTTAAACAAGGAAAATATACACTATGCTTTACTCAAATCACTTTGCCACGTTATATATACTTTACACAAAACATTGTTAATGAACACATTCGAACCCTTGTTTAAAAGCTTTAAACAACCCCTTTCAAAACCTTTGAAAGTACCCCTTTCGAAACCAGTAAACTACTTTACCTTATAATCTTAGGTCGAAAGGCTAAAACATACCTTTCGAAACCATTTACAATAGACCTTTCGAAAACACTGAAAATATCCTTTTGAAAGCTTTATAAAACCTTAGACATCCTCTTTTCAAAACACTTTAAACATGCCCTTTGAAA
This sequence comes from Allium fistulosum, assembly GCA_030737815.1. Classification (NCBI taxonomy): domain Eukaryota; kingdom Viridiplantae; phylum Streptophyta; class Magnoliopsida; order Asparagales; family Amaryllidaceae; genus Allium; species Allium fistulosum. Next base: position 163,339,747 of record CM060905.1, read on the forward strand.
ACATTGGAAACCCTCCATTCAAACACTAAGGTAAACCTTTCAAAAACATTGGAGAACCACCCCTTTGAAACCTTTAACATATATATTTCGAAAGCATTAAGTTCTTTACATAAATCAAACCTTTCGAACGCATAAGGTTCAAGTAAAAACATGTGGAACAACCTTTCAAAACCATTCCTTTTGAAACCTTCGGGTTTGGATTTCAAAATCTGAAAATGTTCTTAAAAGATCTAAGTCGAAAGCAACTCTTTCGTAAGCAATTTCCTAAGTAAAGAAGTGGATGGTGTCAAAACCAATCCCTTCGAAAGCATTGGAGAAGCGGCTCAGATTTTAAAACAAAGGAACCCTTTCGAAAGCATTGCTTCGAAAGGTTGAATGCGGTAGCAAATGGTTTCGCCCCTTTGAAGCATTTTCTGAAAAAAAAAAGGTGCAACCTCTTTTGAAAGCTTTCTTTAAAACATTTGACTAAGTTGAAAGCTATCTGATTTGAAAGCAATCTTTTCGATGGCAAGGCAGGCACATTTCCTTTTAAAAGCAAAACAAGGTTTCGACCCCTCCGGAACCCCTGTTTCGACTCTATACATTTCGCCTATTTCCAATCCACTACGTACCAAGTCTTTGATACCAAGTGTATTGGATTCGACCTAGATGGAGGCATAAGTATGAAGTCGGAAGGTATTTGCCGAAAGTGGTAAAACAGCAAAACCAAATAAAAACTGATTTTTGACTTTAAAACGTAATTTCTTTTCAACTAACCATCTCTGTTTGTCAACATATGATTGGTAGCTAATTTCCGTCGCAAAATCTTTTCTAAAAGTGATGTTGAATTTCATATTAATTAATTTAAAACATTTACAAATTGCCCTTTCTTCTTTTATAAACTTATAAAACATTTAAGTCTCATACCTTAAATAATTTTATATACTTATTAAAACACTTAAGAAAATTCTACAAAACCTCTCATAAATCACTTTTAATATGCCTTCCAACATATATATTTTCTGACCCAAAGCCAACATAAAGTAGCCGTAATTAATTTTAAACCCAATTAACCATTATTTCACTAGAAAATTCATAATAAATCCACATTAATTCAAAAAATTATGAAATTTGAAACCCATCTCTAAAATATTATTTCTGACCTTATCTCAAAATCGCAAGCCATTTGGATGTCATTTAATTGGTTTTTCCTGTTAAACCTTATCATAAAATCTATATGAAATAACATATATATCATCAATAAGCATATATATCCATTAAACAATAAAAACATGGCAAATTATTTGCAAAATATATTCGGATCTCAACTAAAACCGAAAACAATAAAAATATGAGATGTAACCTATTATTCACCTTTAGCTTGTGATTAAGGAGTTGAGATTTGATCTTAAATGGATTTGATTAATCTTCCTCTTGATCTTTAGCTTTTCTTCTTCTAGCTTTCTCTAATGGTGGTCGGCCTCTTGGTTTAATATTTTAATTGTGAACGTGTAAAATGAAAGTGGCATTAAGGGTTTAGGGTATATCAATATAACTTATTCCTACTTTGCCCTTAACAATTTCCCTTATCTATTTCTTTTTAATCCCCTTTTTGTTCATTGTTCATTAGGCACGACTACCCTCTATTAACACAAATCTCAATCCCTTAACCATTTACATTATTTCAGTTAATTTAACTAATTAAATGTCCTAAATAATGTTTATCAAAATTAGCGTCATTACAGAGCAGCTCCCTCTGAGTTGACGGTCGTTGTTCTGGTCAACTAGGATGATCTGAATTAGGTCCTAAAGGTTAGATCGCAACTCGGTGCAAGAGTGATGAAGGAGTTGGTTGGTTTTATCCAGGCAAACCTGGATGTGTTTGCCTGAACACACTCGGATATGTGTGGGATCTCGCCGGAGATAGCAAGCCATGCATTAAACATAAATCCCAAGCGCATTCCTGTGAAACAGAAACGCCACAGCCTGGGTCCGGAGAGATTCACTGCACTCAAAGAAGAGATGGATAAGCTAATGGACAATGGCTTCATCCGTGATGCCTTATACCTGGAGTGGTTATCTAATCCTGTCTTGATATGGAAAGCGAACATGAAGTGGAGGACATGCATCGAATATTCTGATTTGACTAAAGCATGCCCGAAAGAAATCTTCCCGCTCACGATGATCGATCAGTTGGTGGATTCGATAGCTATACATGAGTTGCTTTCATTCATAGATGCCTACTCTGGATATAACCAAATCCCGATGCACGTCCCGGATCAGGAATACACCAGCTTGATAACCGACCTCGGAATGTATTCTTATCTGATCATGCCCTTTGGATTAAAGAATGCAAGAGCAACTTACCTAAGGCTCATAAATCTATGTTCAAAGATCAGATCGGACATTTTATGGAAGTCTTCGTAGATGACGTGCTCATGAAGTCGTGGCCTTCAGCGAACCACATTGATGATCTGGCAGAGATGTTTGGCATCACTACAAGGAAATATGGATTTTATAGCATTGAAAGGCAAAGATACATAGCGTTTCCGCTCTAAGTGGAATGAGATGTAATTGTTCAAAAAAAAAGTATTAAAAAACGCTATGTGGGGATACATGGGGGTATACGTAAGATTGGGTATACTGATTAAAGCGGGATGATAAAAAGAAAGCGGCAAACACTTATCCATTTTTCTTTCATTCCTGCTAATGTAACTCTCTTCCCTCTTCTATCCCATGCCCTAATTACTCAAAACCCTCATAACTCTCGATAAATCGAAAAACAAACCGCAAATCGTTTAGACGAATCCCTGGTCTCCTGTAAACTCTCCCCTCAATCCAAACTCAGGTAACCCTAATATTGTTTATTATGTCCGAAATGATTTTGTATTCTACCTTTTGATTTGAACAAATTCATTGAATTCTGAAATTGATTTTTGATGTAAGGAATTCGCTAATTTGGTTTTTTGGTTTGGTCGTGCTTGAATTTTAACAAATTAGTTCGAACTTAAAAACGTTTGTTTGAACCTGAATGTTTTCTTAGAACTACATACAACCAGTTCAATTTTGTCTTGGAAGTTGCAGAGACACAACTGTTAAGGTTAAACCCATTGCATATTTATTTTTATCCTTTTCAGTAGTTTCCCTAAATTTTACATGTTTTAATTCTTATAGCTAAGGAACGGTAAACTGATATACAGAGCATGGTTAACACTTAACACGCTCGAAAAGATGTGCCACATCAACAGTCATGAATCCCATAAACTGCGAAGAAGTCATTATCCAACAATATTACATTGTTAATATCTAAGTTAGGTTGCTTATTTTCTCTGATATAAGAAAACCAGACACGTTGAAAGCCAACTCTTCTAAATTATCATGGGAAGTATACCACAGGAATGAAGCCTTCTTTATATGGAGAAAGTAAAGATGTTTTAAAGAGCAAAATGTAAATTTAAAAATAGTGGATGCTTACCGATGCATGTTCTTCAATGATCAGTTAAAGTTCTGTTAGTATCGTTACCATTGTCTACTGACTGTATAACATTTTTTATGAAATACAAAAGACGAGTTCATGCTTCATATTAATATAAACCATTTATGTGACGGAAAGCAACATCATTGCTAGGTGATTAATTATAAACAACTATGGCTCAGTAGCTACATTGAACCGATCAGTGACAGTGATATTTTGCACACAAAATCTATGTTGGTACAAACTATGTATCACTATATCAGCTTGATGCATTTTGTTTGTTAAACAGCTTATAATTTTGAAGCAGATTTGCATGATGTATAAATTTCACCTTCTTAATAAAACAAACGTTCATTCTTAATAATTATATAAACTAATGGTTCCATAGTTGCAGTAGCCTAACATGACATCAATCAAATTTACCAACATTTTGTAATCCTAATATCTTTTTCCATGAACATCTTCATTTCTTCCACCCATAAGATATGCACATCCCACATTAACATTACAGTTGTAATAAAATTCAACTGCATTTTATCCTCTTCAAGTCATTGTCAATCACCGATCTCTTTGAACTTAAATAAATGTATATCATTCATTGTTCTTATATTAATCAACAAGCTAAACATACCCATATATTCATTTATTAATGAACCTTACCAATGTCCATCTTCAATGTAATATATATTTTGAATAGAATCTGTAGGGACATGTCTAAATTAGCACTTAATGTGAATTAGTTTTTCTTTGCAGTGAAGGCAGAGAAATAAACTTAACTGTCGAATCAATTTCTAGTTTCGGAATACAGCAACTTGAGAAGAAAATCATGAACAGAGGGAAAGGAAAGATGACTATGCATCAATAATTTCATAGCAACTTGGTACGTGATCATTCCTTAGTTAATAAAGACACAACATATAGTTCAGACTTTTGACTATTATTAGTGTAGAGTTTCAAATTAATAGTTCCCATACTCAACCCTTAATTAGTGCTTCATGGCTAGAAAGAGAAACATTTGAATTGTTACTGCAGAATCTCATTGCCCGCATGTTTGTAATTTATCAGGTTTAAATTGCGTTTTATGCTTAGTAAAGGATCATAAGTTATGTATAACATATTCAGTCCTTAGTATTTGTTATCCCACAATGAACGACAGTTAAACTTTCTTAGAAACATAATAATGCTAAAAGCAAAATTTATGGAAACCGCTATCCATAAGGCATCGGTTAGATTTACATGCCCAATATTGATATAAATTTTTTATGCCATGCAAGTATGTTATTTATTATAATTATTTCTAGAAAATCCATGTAAATCTTGGATTCCATAATTCAGAATGTCACTGTTTCATTTAAAATCACTTTCATGTCTCCTTTAATTCATCAGGACTAGTTCAATTCTATGCAATTTTTAGAGTTGTAATCTCTGGTTGCCATTAATTTACGTTCTTTTTGTCAACTATACTTTCATGCCTTTACTTACCGCCATGATTCTAATCCTATGGCTATCATTTATGATGGGGAACATAAATTTGAATCTGTTTGTCATTTTCTTATTTTACCATCATTTATGGTTAGTATAAAGAGCATTCATATTTATTTATGATTGGTATAAAGAGCATTCATATTCATCCCGGTTGTTTTTTAATACATCTTCATATTCATTTAAGTCATATTCATACTGTGTATGTAAATTTCAGTATATTTTTTCATTGTAAAATGGGGATGACACGGTTTTGTTAATGTTACACGAAGATAAGTGTGAATGTGCTCCAACTTATTACAAATTCTTGAACTCATGACTCTCAACTCTTTCTCTGAGCTAGTATTGACCATCTATTATTCATAATTCGAATTTTACAGCTAAATGATCCTTTAATTGACTGATGATTAATTATGCTTGAATGGATTTTTGGACGTTGATAACAATGCCTGGTATGGACTAGTCGCCTGCATCCAATTCCCGTAGAGTGCATTAATCCAGAAACACATAAGTTTATTCATCAATGCAAGATATTTTAAAGTGAGGTAAGTGTATCATCATTCTAAATTAATGACAAAAGTTGAAGATGATTTTATGTTTGCAAACATGCTTGCTTTCAAAAATTATGTATTATGGATAAGTAATATTGCTGCATGTGTTGATTCTAGCTTAAGTTGTTACGCGTGAATAATATTATATCAATCATGACAAGTTTTTTTTTCTTTGCCTATGGGAATTTTGACTGATATTTTCTCATTCCCTCCAAGCTTTCTTTCGTACTTAATTGGCAGTTCATGCAACAATTTTCTGTCCATTTCTCTTAAATTTTGCATAGGAATTGTAGAGCGATGCTCAGAAAAAAAAGCTTTGATGTCTTGCCCTTAACATTTTTGTGCTTTAGTTTGAGTTTTTTGACATGCTCGAAACAACTTTTTTCTTGTAGCGTGAATACTGTAGATATAATTGTTTGATATATCATGACTGTGACATTGACAAATTGGAATACTTAGGGATAATTTGTCATTGGAATCACGTGGACACACAATACATAAGTTTAGCAAATGATAGGATGTAGTGATTATATGTTGTGTGTAGAAAAAAAGAGAGTTAAGAGTATACTCTTAGGCATTAGGTGTTTTATCCTTGCAGGCACTCACATGTATAACAATCGATTATGAATTTATGAGCTTGCCGATCATGATGACCAATATGATTCAATTTATGAACTAGTTAAATAAGGCATTCTTTTATTCCCTGTAATTTGGGGTAGTTACAAAAGGGATCCTATTCAGAAAAGAGGTTTTAGGACAGCATCAAAAGTTGATGCATCTTTACCTTCAATTGGGGTTAGTCTAATTATTAATTGCATCTTTTCTTAGTTTAATGTAAAAAGCATTCAATACCTTTATGTCAACTCTATCAGTTTTATAAAACAATCTTTGTATATCATCGATTGCAATATTGCAGGATAATTTTGGTACTAAAGCTCAGTACATAGCTACAAAGTCATGCCTGAAAGCTAAGGCATGCATCAAAGCTGAGATTGTATCACCTGCTGAACATGAAAGGTGAAGTGTGAAGTTTCCGTATTAATTTTTTTTGTTAATTTAATATATGAGTAAATCAGATATATAAACCAAGTTAACTAAGTTTTAGAAAGAAATAACCAAGTTTATAAAAATTAATCAAGTTTTATAAAAAAAATTATCTATGTCGAGTAAAAGTTTATAGAAATTAATTAACTTTTATCAAAATTTAACTAAGTAAACTAAGTTTATAAAAAATAACCATGTTAACCAAGTTTTATAGATTAAATAATTTTTAAAAAATTAACTATAAAATTTAAATAAATTTATAAATTTTTTCTAAGTTTTATAAAATTTACCTAAGTTAATCAAATTTTATAAACTCATTGATTCTTGCTGCTCATCATCATTCTTTGTTACCTAAATGAAAACTGTGATTACCGTCATTTGTTTTCTTAAGTAAGTTTAAAACATTGAAAACTTTACAACTTTGTATAAGCGAACTTCCAGGCTCTGTGCAAATTAAACTGTTGCAGTGCCTAATTTTACAAAGAAAAATTAGTAAATACTGCTATAAATGAGGAGCTCGTGAAGGAGTGAAAGACTACCAATGGAAAGCATGCTTATATCCCTTTAAATTAGGTACCTGCAGTATAATGAATTCTTTTTATCATAGACCATAGAAAGAGAAGTATTTTCAAGAAATACAGACTGGACTTATCATTTAATAGATGGATACTACTCATGCAATAGTAAATGGTGATACTAAACTACATTGTGAAAGTTAAGCATAAATATTTGTTTGCATCATACATATAATATTGATATTTTTAATTACAATTTGGTTAATTAATTTCTTATTTTTTTATCTTGGCGTTTAGATGAATATTACATATATTTTATTTCTTGTAACTGATACTTGTTTGTTCCATGAAATACTTCAACTAATGCGACAGTAATTTCAATGTAAAGAATGCATGACACTATACATAACAAGAGTGAAATTACTTTATTGATACCAATTTTATTGTAATTATTGTATTACTGCAAGAAGTATTTTATCATCCAGCCTTCTTACATGTTTTTCAGTGATTCTTTTTAACAGGTCAAGGGAAAAGAATACACTAAGGGCTATATTGGAGATGCTACTCTATTTGGCCAGTAAGTTACCATATGAAATCTTCAATATTAACCCAATTTATTATTATTATTACTATCATCATCATTATCATCATATTCATTATTATTGATTATTGATATTATTAACACCATAGTTTATCTTGAACTCAATATTTATTTTAGCCTTCTAAACAGCAAGTTGATATTATTATGATTGTTTGCAACTTTAGTTGGTTGAGGCTGTTTAGTTGACCCTTGTTCCCACACATTCAATCCAGCATGTTGATGATGCCAACAATATGTAAAGTGCATTTTAATGGCTGATTTACAAGTTAGACTCTAAAATTAGATGAATATTATCTCTACTTATCACTCACTTGGTCCATTGTTATACACACCTTTTGTGGTTTGATTGAATCAGTTAATCGTTGATGTTCCGTAGGCTTATTTCTATCCTTGTACTGTATTTTGTCAACCAACTTATTTTATAGGATATTGGAAATATGAAAGACTGAGAAGTTCTGTATGATTTAAATTTTGCTCGTACATCATACCTAGAAAGTTATCATGGATGCTTATTGATTTTTTTAATGTAGAAAAATAAAGTGTTGAATGTAGTTATGCATATATATGATTTTGTATGGGGAAAGAATTTAATTCTCATGTTCAATAATCGAGCGAGCTCAGTTTTGCTGCTGAACTGAGAGAGCTTAGTTTTGCTGCTGAACAGAGCGAGCTCAGTTTAGCAATTGAAAGGAGAGCGCTTATGTTGCAATTGAGAACACTAATTGTTGTAACTTAGCATGCAAGCACTCAATTTTTTAAAACTGAGAGTGCCCTCGATTTTGCAAAACCAAGAGTGCACACATTTTTATGGAATTGAGAGAAGGCACTCAGTTTGGCAAAACTAATAGCCCTCTCAGTTTTGCATCATAGAGCAATCTCAATTTTGGAACTAAGCATGCACCTAGTTTCCCCAGTCTGGCAGAACCAAGCTCCTGATTTTCTAGAACTAAATGCACATAGTTTTGTACACCCAGTAGTGCAAGGCACGGCTAGTTTTGTGGATGCTCGGGTTTTGATACCAACATTGTATAATTGTTATAGTTGGCCAACAAAATAATCGTTGCTATCTATTGTGATGTTTTATGTAGTAATATCGTATCTTAATAATTTCTTTACCTAAATGCAGGAAAATAATGAATTAAAGAATTTGCATGAACGATTTTTGGCAAAGCTAACAACTTCGTATGGGTGAATGTTTTTTGAGCTCATGGTTTAGATTTGGATGATTTAGTATTTTGTCTTGAGGATTACTAGTGGTAATCATGTACTCTTTTATTTCAACGGTATTTACATGATACACTTAGTATTGCTAGTAATATTTTATGGTTCTTGTGGCATAATATATTGTTAACTTTCTTAGTTAACTATTATTGATTCATTATATTGACAAACTGTTTGCGTTTAATACACTAGTATAGTTTGAACTTTTGTTTTGTTTGAACTTATATGCAAAGAAGAAATGGGTAAATGGATATTATAGGTGGAAAAGCTAAAACGGCAGCAATTTTTTTTAAATTTATATTTTATTTAATAGCGTTTCATAAACGCTATCGTATATCAAACGCTATAGAAAGCAACCTCTTACATGCTATAGAAACGTTACATAACAAACGCTATAAAAATGTTACATAGCGTTTTATCTTGATAGCGTTGCACAAATGCTCTAGAAAATTAATTTTTCATAGCGTTTTTGCTCCCGCTATTTAAAGTTTAAGGTCTATCATAGCTTGTCGTTCCATAGCGTTCTCTGAAACGCTATAGTAAGGTAAAATAGCGTTTTTTAAACGCTATTAAAGCTCCAATTTGTTGTAGTGCATCCTTCGAAAGTATGGGATGAAGCTCAATCCCTTAAATGCTCTTTTGGCATGGTGTCAAGGCTAAGTCCCGTAGCATTAAAGCCAATCTCGAAAAGATCGAGGCATTGAGAAAGATTGAGGCTGGGAAGACGATCAAGGAAGTCCAAACTTGAATGGGAAGGTCACCACCCTGAGTTGATTCATCTCCAGACCATTGACAAATGCATTCCTTTCTTTGACAGCATTAAGAAAGGAAAAAGGAATTTCGAGTGGAATCGCGAGTGTAAAGACGATTCCAAGCTCTGGTGGATCACTTGGAGAGACCCTCATCCTCTCGAAGCTGTTGGATAATGAAGACCTGTTTATATACCTGACAGTGTCGGTGCATGCTTTGAGTCGCACTTGTACGAGAGGAATCCCGCATCCAGCAACCGGTCTATTATATTAATAAGTGATTGACAGGAGCGGAAAGAAATTACCCGAGGCTGGAAAAGCTCGCATACAGCCTGCTGATCGCTTCGAGAAAGCTCCTCCCTTACTTTCAAGCTCGTCTGATCAAAGTTCTCACCGATCGGCCATTGTGACAAGTCTTGCAGTGACTTGAGACTTCTGGAAGGCTATTGAAATGGAACATTGAATTGAGCCAATACTACATAACCTATTACCCTTGGAAAGCAATCTAGGGTCAGGCTTTGGTGGATTTCGTAGCTGAATTCATTGCACGAGATGATCATCCGAAGAGCAGTGGTGAGAAAGACACTGGGTGGAAGATGTACACGGATGGTGCATCTAATGAACGGTGTTCCAATGCCCGAGTTGCGCTTGTCACGCCCAAAGAACACTCGATCTATTGTGCCTTGAAGCTCGACTTTCTGGCAACGAATAATGAAGCTGACGAGGCCTTGATTATAGGGACTCAAGATTGCCTAAGAGCAGGGATTATAGACTTTGTACATTTTCTGCAACTCCCAATTGGTGGTTTGCCAAGTTTGGAAAGAATTTCAGCAATAGGATCGAGACTAGCTCCTTATCTAAATCGGGTCCTTGAGCTGCTTAGCGACATCGAATATTACATGATCGCTCATATTTCGAGAGAGGAAAATGGAAAGGCCGACTCACTGGTTAAGTTGGCTAGTTCTGAAGATGCGCAACTCATGGGCCTGGTCCTAGTGGAATTACTATCAACTTCGAGCATCGACCAGATGGATGTCGATTGGATCTTGGAAATTGAACTCGAAAGGGAGTCATGGCTGATTTCAATAAGAGATTATTTATAGAGAGGAATCCTTCCAGAGAGAAGGAATGAACGACGAAAGCTCCTTCGACACGCTTTGAGATATATCATGCAGGAAGGAGTACTTTACATGAAGGGTTTCTCTGTCCCTATGCTTTGATGTGTCGCCCACGACGAGGCCAAGTGAGCTCTGAAAAAAGTTCATGAATGAGCCTATTGAGACCGCACCGGAGGCAAACCCTAGTGAAGAAGATCCTCCGCTATGGATACTTCTGGCTAACTGTCAACTGAGACGCGGCTAATTACACTCAAAAGTGTGATAAGTGCCAAAATTTGCAATAATACCGAGAGCCCTACCGAAGGAGATTATTTAAATAATCAGTCCTTGGCCATTTGCAATCTGGGGAATTGATATTATCAGTGTGTTGCTGATATCTAAAGGTGGCACGAAGTACGCCACAGTTGCAATTGACTACTTCATTAAGTGGGCTGAGGCAGAGCCGTTGGCCATGATCACCACAAAAAAGTAATCAATTTTGTTGTCCAAAATATCATCTGCCATTTTGGAGTACCACAAGCAATTGTTACCGATAACGGGGCCTAATTTGACAGTGCCGACTTCAAATATTTCTACTGCTGGCATTGCATAGAGAAGAGATTTTCTGGGTGGCACATCCCCAAGCGAATGTACCGGTTGAAGCTATAAATAAGATTATCAAGTTCATTCTTAAGAAGTGGTTGGAAGAATCCAAGGGAAAGTGGGTTGATGGACTTCCATTTGCACTATGGGCTTATCGAACAACTCACAAGTCAGTGACTGGCTATTCTCCATTTGCCCTAGCCTACGGATCAGAGGCTATGATTCCGGTTGAACTGGAAGTACCTTCTCATCAACTGATTCACTACAATCCATGGAGTAATGAGCAACTTCTACTAGAGTCTCTTGATATTATCGATGAGAAGTGTGGTGGAGCTGAGTTGGGGGTAGTTGCACACCGACACCAAGTCGCATGATATTACAACACTAAGGTCAGGACTCGAACCTTTGAAATTGGCGACTTGGTTCTCAAACAAATCTTCCCTGGCCCTGGAAACTTGGGCCCGACCTGGGAAGGTCCATATGCAATAGAGCAGAAGCTTGGAGACGGAACTTTCAGGCTTGCAACAATAGACGGGATTTCGCTCCGAGGGCGTGGAATAGCGAGCACTTACGACGCTATTTCACTTAAAAATATATTTGTAGATATTTTGCTGGAAGCGTGTAATAGGACAAATTCTATCCTTTCTCATCTTTTATGAGATAAAACGGCCTTTCGAGTCCAACACTCAATCTTTCCATCACATAAGAGTTGTGACTTGACCGACTCGAATGAGTTTGCATGTGAATAATGCAGGTATGCAGGTACCCAGAGTTAGGTGCCAACCAAAACTTCAATGATTCATGATCGAACCCTCGAAGTTCTTCTCGGTATCTAGACATAGATACCAGCCAACTCTTGTCCTCGGACTGGATGCAGAAGTATAAACTAAATGGACGTGACCCCACTGTCCATCAGCTAACTCTTGTCCTCGGATTAGGGGCAAGGGCATAAACTCAAACTGGATATGACATGACCGTCCGTACATTAACTCACACCCTTGATGTGGGGGTAGGAGTATAAATCAAAACGAACATGATACGACCGTTCACTTGCTCAACTCTTCTTCTTGGATTATGGGCAAGAGTATAAACAAAAGTGGACGTAACAAGATCGTCCAACCCTTAACACCTTGTCCAGAGTAGGAAAAATGGAGGATCCATGCCTGGCATAAGGCATGACCTAACTTACAAGCCTTCGATCGACACCCGGAGTTAGGCGCAATTGAACATAAACATCCTGGATAGGGATGTACGAACTATGATCTAAAGTGGTTGACTGAAACAAGTGCCTAAAGTTTGGCACGATCGAAAATTATTGTCCTGGAAAAGGATACTTAAGTCATTAATTGTAGGTGACTAAACTCAACCAGAGGTCAAAAAATTATAAAACGGACTAAGGGTTTGGTCCGATAATAATAACTAAAAGAAATAGATTGCAAGTACATTCAATGGAAAGCGTACTTCTTGAGTAATTAGATAAATCCATATAAAGAGTTAATGAAATAAAAACCTTTACTATTCACATGAAATTTTGAGAACTAAGTACAAGTGTTATTGACACTAAAAACAAAATGCATATGCAGGGGCCGAACTTGCAGAAAGCAGGCGAAAACCAAAATAGACTGCAACTATTATTAAAAAGTAAGTCTATCTACACCAAACAAACCGGCGCTCACTTCTTTGATTTAATTCTCCTTTGCTTCTTTTTCACACTGGGAGATGCTTTGCTTGAGCTCTCACCCTTCCTCTTTCCTCCTTTTCCTCCACTTCCTTTGCCCTTTGAAGTCGAGCTAAATAGAGGGATGGTAGATTCACTTTGAGTGCTCCCAAGCGAAGGGAGAGAAGCCGGAGTGCTTTGTGACGATCCCACAGGAGTACTTTGAGCACTTCTAGGTAGAGGAATATATACAAGAGTATAGATGGTCTGGCCTGGCAAGGCCATAGATAATAGAATGGGAAAGGTATCAACCTTTTCCAACTTGATCTCCATATCCGAAAGACGTTTGCACTCAATATCGCCCAGAGTGTGACCCGGCAGGGGCTCAGAAACTCTAATAATAACAACATCCTCATCAGTCTGAGCACCCTGAGTTCATTGGTCCCCTCATCCAGTAAGGCATTAAACATTGGCTCATCGAGACCGGGAGTCACTTCAACCTGATCACTAGGGATTGTTGTTGAAATTGTAACGATTACTGACTTTATTGTAGACGCCCATTGCCCCGGTTGAGAGTCCTTAATAGGAAGCAGGATGATTGGAGGCTGACCTGAAAGTTGGGAGACATAAAAAGAGAGATTAGCAATGTTGATCGGTGACACGTCAACTCTCTTAAATACTGGAGAAGTCAATGAGATACCTTCTTTGGTTTGGAGTTCTACATGGGCCGGAGTGCATCCAGAGTTTCCTTCGGGAATGGGAGAGAGCATGGCAGGCTTGTGTATCTGGGGCCTCTTTGGATCATACCCAGGATCAAAAGTGGAATCGGGAGTAGCCTGAGACCCAAGAGTATGGCTGGCAGTAGCAGCATCTTGTGACGTCGACCCGGAGTCTTCGCCTTAGTCTTTTTATGCTATTACGGCCAATTATGGATGAATACGCCAACCATCCTTCAAAATCTTGGGCCCGTCTCCTATCAAAACTTCTTTCTCCAGCTGCTCTAAATTCACTTCGCCCCCTTTGAGGAAAGCTTTCTCTTCTTCAACAATTCACTCTCAAGCGAGGGCGATGATTCTGGGATAATCATCTTTAAACCACTCCAAGTTTCGAAATTTAAGCACATTGGCATTGTATTGGTTCAGTAATGGTTCAAAATTCTCCATCACACGCTCTTCTGGGCGTTGTTCCATGGACTCAACCTCTCTTTTGACAAGTGCGTCAACGTCTCTAACATGTTCGATCGCTTTGTCCCTCTCTTCCTTAGCATCGAGCAACTCATCACAATAATTCTGAGCTTGTTGCAGCGCTTCATCTGTCTCTTTTGGTTCACGCTCAAGCTTGGTCTTTAGCTCAGCCACATTTCTGTTTGTGGTATCTCTCTCGATCACCAGATCATGGTTTTTGTTGAAGGCTTTCTCCATCTCATCTTGATGCTTAACCTCTCCTCCTCGAGCGCCTTCATGGCATCCTCGGCTTTCTTTACTGTCTCAGCTTAAGGTTTCCTCAACTTTTCAACTTCGGCATCAAGGTGAGCTATAATCCTTTTGTTATCGGCCTCGATGAGCTTTTGATTTTCAATCTTTAGCTGCCTATCCATCGAGATTTTGGAAATCTTTTCAGCTACCTTTGTCCATTTATTATACTGGTTGTGAAGGTCAATCACGCAATCGACGATCATCTTTTTGACGTCAGTCGGGATTCTTTTCAAGTGAGGCACAAATATAAGTCTGTCGAAGCAAATTTTTGGAAATTTTTCCTTCAGTTTGGCCATTCGGGCGTTGGCCGTAAGCTGTTCCTCTATAGAGATTGCTAGGGCTATAGTAGTTTCCTTACCAAGCTTATGTTGGAAAGTTTCGGTGCCACTCTTGTGATGCCTGCGATCAGAGGACCGGCTCGAATGCGATGGCATCGGGAGTTGCACAGGGATAGAAGCTGGAGGTGGAACACGAGAAGTATCACCAGGTGGGATGTCATCACGACAATCGGGTTACTTGTCCTGGTTTTTAAAAGGAGGCGATCTAGACCTAGGGCGATGCTTGGAAGCAGAGTCATGCGATAAGAAATCTCTGTCGTAGCTGCTTCTATCATGGTTATCTCTATCTTGGCTGGAACGATAGCCTAACTCATAATCGTGACCACTTCCCTGATGGTACAAACTCAACCGAGGCCTTTATGTTTGGGATGCTTTCTCCTCCAAATATCAGTATATGCATTTCCTTTTCTCCATGGATCCTGCAAGGAAAACAAGAACAAGTTAGATCCAACAAGCAAGAACACAAGTTAAGTGCGAGTATTGTGAAGTGCACAAGTGTGTGAGTATCCTAGTGTCCCCCAATGGCCATGAGTTGGAGCTTTACTCATGGGAGTAACCTTTCCCAAACTGGTAGGGATGGTGTCCTTCTTGAAGCGAATAGTGGAACAGATGCCCCCAATACTGATGTTACCGACATCAAAAGAACCAAACTTGATAGTAATTGGTCCTAAACCAGCAAATGAGCCTATCGAAGGAAGAGATGGAGTTTTCTCTACATCTGTGACTAGTGGGGGCTGGGTAGAAGTCTACGCCTTAAAGCTATAAATTAAAATGAGTTATTAACCCTTAAAGCTCCTTATGTTACAGAAAATTTCGGCAACATCTCCTTTGCGCGATTGTTATGAAAAAACTACAAATTGTCATAACTGGTCCAAATCAACTAAACAAAATCAAAAGCCAAGTAGCCTCTGATGTGCATGTAAATGTGCATATATTTACATTCACGTTTTATCTATTTTATTTAAATAAATGTTATAATAGGGTATTTTAACATGTT
Source organism: Allium fistulosum (assembly GCA_030737815.1). Taxonomy (NCBI): domain Eukaryota; kingdom Viridiplantae; phylum Streptophyta; class Magnoliopsida; order Asparagales; family Amaryllidaceae; genus Allium; species Allium fistulosum. The sequence goes on from CM060905.1 coordinate 163,355,531, forward strand.
TAAACCAAAATTCAATTATTTTCAAATCATCATATATTCATCTTCATACGAGCAAAATGGTCATTTTTATGCATGTGTTAATTTGAGAATTTTTACTTGAACATTTTTTATGATTTTTATAGGAATTTGGATTCAAATAGAAGAGGTTTTCATGGAATATATGCATGAACAAGTGAATACAAAGGAATGAAGATGGAAATATTCTAACTCATGATCATGGAGGACCCCACCTACCCACTTACCTAAATCTACAATTAGAAGCTAATAGACAACTAAGTGGAGGTTAAAGCTTCATGCATACTTGATGATGGATTAATTAGAGGCTAATGGTTACTTGGTGGCCACACTTCCTAAAGGGCATTTTGGGAAGCTGCATAAAAATTGAATTAGGGTTTTGTGCATGTATAAAAAGCCCTCTTATGTACATGTAAATGATCTTTTTATCTCTTTTAATTAGTGAGTTATATAACCACAAAATCAAAGTGAAATAAAAATGGCTTCCTAAGCCTTCTCTTTTCTACATGCTTTTATTTACTTTAATGTTCATGTTTATTTCTATGCTCTCTTCTTTTCATTGTTAGTAGATTAGATTTACATTCATGCAAGTAGTGTGGTATGCAAGTAGTTTAGTAGTTAATCTCTTTCTCTTCCTTTGTTTAGTTTCTACTTCTTTTGCTTTTTAATGTTGAAATCTATATGTGTTGAAATGATAACACAAATGATAGGCTAAATCCCTACAATTTAGAGGTAATGAAGCTTTCTCTTAATCATGTAGATTCAACATAATTTTCTATTTTATGATCTCTTTTGTGCTTCATGAGAAAATGGATGTTTGTGTGATTTTATGTTTTATGTTGAATTTGATAGTCTATTTTGTTCATAACAAATAAGCTATGCTTATCACATTATTCACAAATTGTCTTTTCATCTAAATATGATTATGGAAATGAAGTGAAATTATAATCAAAATTTGATGATCTATGTTACTAATTAATAGTAAATAGATCATGCTTAAAATAGATTTTAGTTTCAATCTTTATGTCATTTTTCATGAGAGTTTAAAAAAGTAGGATTAGATGTGTATTATAGTTTGATGGTTTAAGTTGTGTTAATTAATAACACAAATAGACCATACTTATGATAAATACATCACTAATCTTACTTAGATAAAAAAAGAGGTCATAATTTATTTTGTGTTGATTTTCATGAGAATAGGAAAGTGGATTTGCCTCTAAATTGATTTTTAATCATATAGTTTTTAATCTCAATTTTTGATTAGTTTTAGCATTTTTAGTTTTAAAAATAATCTCATCGTTCGGTTTAATTTGATTGAGTAATTTTAAATTTAATTATTTCCCTGCGGATCGACTCGGGCTCGCCACGTACTAGAATTGCACGTCGTGCACTTGCGGTTGTTTTATTACAAATTTTCGGCTATTTTCTAATTTGATAGGAAATTGGCCGTTAAAAAAGTTTTTGGCGTCGTTGCTGGGGAAAGAAATTTGATTTTAATTTTACTCTTCGAATTAATTTTTCTTTCCATCCGTTTTATTTTATAGTTTGTTAAAAAAAATTACATTTCATCTAATACCACATTTCTGTTTCAGTTTTGTGTGCATTCTTGTTTGCATTTAGTGCACCTCTGTTCTGTCTGTAACTTTTGTTCTTTTCTTTCAGTTTTTCTTTTGTGTTCATCTGTGTTGTTTTCATGTATGCATCTGTTCTTCTTTTAGTCCCTTAAACCAAAAAAAATCACTTGTTTTTAGGATTTGCATTTTTTATTTTGTTTTGTAGTTACCTGCATACTTCATTACTCCATTTGTTCACATTCTGTTTCTCATTTTCACTTTTGTTTTTTTATCAGTTCTTATGTTTTTGCATATAAAAAAACAACACATCAAATTCAACAATTTTCAAGTTTCAGGTTTGCTTGAAGCATTTCATTTTCAAGATTCATTTTTGTTTACATCTCATTTTCAGATTACAAAAAAACCTGATTTAAAAACTATTTTTATCCTCCTTTGCATACAACCATCTAAACCCTGATCAACCTTCAGCTAACTCCCCTCAACAACCTCCTCAAATCATGACATCAAATAAGTACTTTCCTCCACAACATTCAACTTCACACCTCCAACCCTCACTCTTTACTTCATAACCATTCCCCCACCTATCAGTTCCACTTCTACCATCCCACGCCACATCACCGTTAAACCTGCTCCCTGCCAATCAACCAACCAGCTACTGCATAATCACCTCATCTCCTCTAACTAGAAATCTCGGCCTATGCCGGCAACACTTCACCGAGAATACCTCAACAGCAACTCCAATCGAACCCACATCTACTGCTTCTTCATTACCACATTCCTCTGCCTAAACCACTTCAGCATTGCAATATATCATTCACCATCCATCCCAAACTCCATCGATCCAACCTGACATCAACCAAACAACCACCCACTACCATATAACCTCCATTGCCACACCATCTAAGACCATCATAACCATCCAATCTCCTCCCTTCCTCATCGGCGACCAAGTTCTCAATTCACTATCAACCACTTCATTCTCCTTCAACTTCATCACAAACCATACCACAACCTTCAACCACATACATATCAGCAGACTTCTCAATAGAGAGCTGATCCTCTTCAACTACATCCACTGCACCTGAAACCCAAACTCCAGCAGCCTTTAATCCATCTCCGTCTACATCTGCAAATCGCCTCACCTCAACCGAACCACACCATTCCAGAAATCGCAAGCCGAAATCAAAACGACCACCTTCTTCCAACCTGCAACCTTCACCAATCCATTTCCTAAAATCGCCATCGTGACTTCTCCTACTTTTGATTTAATTTTGAACCACCGAACTCTGCAAATCAAAACTACCAAACTCTGCAAATCACCACTCGACAATCCTCCTGCTTTTGAATTTTTGTTTTTTTTTTTGTATTTCGTTTTGAAAGATTTTGGAAATCGATTTCTGTTCGATTTAATTTTCTTCCTTGTGTAATTAATAGAAGTATTGAGTTGAGCTTTGTAATTGGGCCAGGTGGGTTTGTTTTTGAATGGCCAAGTACAATAATTTTTCTTTTAATTTGTTTGCTTTTAGTTAAATTGTTTTGTTTTCATTTTTTGTTTTTTAGTCCATCCTAAAAAAAAGAGTTGCTCAATTTGTTTTGTTTAATTTGTTTTCTATTAGTTTTGCTTTGATTTATCCTTCAAAAAATTAATTTTAAATTTGTTTTGCTTATATTTTTTTGTTGGTTTGTTTTATCCTGCTTTAAAAAAAACAACAAAAAAGAATAAAAATAAAAACAATTGTATATACCTTGTTTTTCGTTTCAGGTTGCCAAAGCAGGAAATCAAGAGGAATTGCTTTTCTTTGCTTTGCTTGCTAAAAAATCGCAGCTTATAAAAACAATTTAAATTGCTAATAATCTGCACGCTCTGGTATCGTGCTCTCATCTCTTGTTTTTATTTTAGTTTCGTTGTTGGTTTCTTGCATTTGCATTTGCATATATATATATATGTATGTATGTATTTATATAATTTCAAAAATCCAAAAAAATTCAAAAACAAAAACAAACTTCATTTTAGTTGCATTGTTAATACACGTTTAATTTTTGTTTTTCATTCATCTCGTCTTATTTTTCTTTTCTAAGGGCAATACCCCAATTCACATAAGGTGGGGGATTTCATCACCCTTTCATTGGCCCACAAATTGCATTTCATCATAAAATTAGGCTAATAATAAAGGTTAGACATTCGACTTAAGGGTGTCACGAGCTCACCTAAGGCTTAATTATATTTTGACAATTGTCTTCTTTGAACAATTTTATTTCTTGGTGTGTAGGCCACGACAGAGTAATAACCAGTTATAAAAATTACGGTGATTCGTAAATATTATACTAGTTGTTCCTCTGAAGGTACTTAAACCTTCGGTTGCAGCCTCCCATATATGGGGCATAAAATCATAAATAAATTTCCAATATCTAAATCTACTACATACCTCTTTTGAGTTTGATTTTTAATTTTTACAAGAAACTTATTATCTCGATGCTAATGCAGGTACATAAGAAATCAAATAGTAATCTCTTATTTCTCTGTACTTAATTCAAAAGACAATTATACTGACAAAAAGGAAATATGCTATCAACATAAACAATATAATAACCATAGCAATATAAATACAGAGAATATTCTGTAATAAAATATTAAGCATTCAATCTTTTCAAAATATAAAATTGAACTAAATGCCTAGGTTTTATATTCAAATTATATTTTCAAATTCGCCCAATAAGAAATATATCAAAACCAAAATCAATTATGACAAGGAGGGGGCTCCTCCTACCAAAGCATAGTATAACACTCTAGAATCAAAAACATGGAGCATCCAGTGTATTCTGGTTCCTCCAAAAACAACAGCTAGAGTAAATAAATGCACCTGGCGAGTCTTCCAATCGAAAAACTCCTAATCTCCCAACTTTAGTCATAACAAAATATTTGAAAAACCACTTCTCTAAAACTCCTTTCAAATATTCTGAAATAATAACAGTTCACCAAAATTTTCAAGATAATACTATTATTATTTCTTTCACAGTCTTTCGAAATCATTTTTTTCAAAAGCAACGAAATTTAAGTCCTAATAAACAACTATTTTATAAACCGTAGTCTATAAAATTACACTATCAATCAAATAAAATTCCATAAGGGAGTAAACCAACGCTTAACACTATTTAAAATGTTAAATGATTAACAAACAAGATTTAGAATTTTGCTTAGGTTTATAACTTTCTCGATTGTCCATGGATATAGATAATTTTTCTAAGCGTACCATTATGCTCATCAGCCCTTTGGTTTTTGCTTTGAAGATTATCTAAGCTCACTTAAACAAAATTGAAAATCATTCCTTAAACTTTCCAAAGCTACACAACAATTTATAATAATACATTTAAGCTTGTATGATGTATATAAATCATTCATATGCGATTTTTGATCCGACCACTTGCTCGGATACATAAACTTTACTTCCAAACCAGTATTGCTCACTCAACCACCCTAATGTGGACTCCGATCAGGTTTCTTGATTAGAAATCTCTATTCTCCTTACATAGCCATATACTATGATAGAAAATCTCAGTATCATATCAAGAATCCGGGTCAAGTGTTCACTGATAAGAATCAAGTAAGAAATCCTTTTTCGGATTGGTGTGAATCACTCGAGTTATGTATTCGAACCATAGTTCAAGAATCGTTCAAATAGAATGGTCTACATATAACTTACGTACTTAATCTTATTGGTTTATTAACTATATCAATCTCTTTCTAAACCCTTTTCAGTTTTTCATTTACAGTGTTTTATTCAATACTAAAATTATTTCTGAATTACTTCATAAATTTTCACTTAAGTTTATAAACATTTTTTAAAGACATCTTTATAAAACATTAAATTGAAAACTCTCCACTCTTATTTACTTGTGTAATTCTCATCTATATCCTAAGAGTACATACAAAATGTCGATTTTAATTAATTAATTAATATTATTATTCAAATGGAAGCCGAAACAAAATATGAGTCTTAAAATTGAGTCGACTACTCCGACCTCTTTACCCATCTAGTCTGATAAGTAGCTAAGATGAGTAGGATGCTGGTATCCAAACTCAGTCCTAGAGTCTACTTTCCTTGACATCTATAAGGTAAAGATACATATTAGTCAGCCTAATAACATTATATAGCTTATCCGACTTAGATGTTTAAACAAAACTGCGGTTTTAATAAAACAATGCTTATTAAAACCTTCCTATCCAATTTAATCTATTTAAACTTGATTTAAACTACCTCCTTTCTATCTAAGGGTTAAATTTTCATTTGTCAAATTATTTATCAAAATACCTTTTGTTCTAAATCAATTTTCTTTAAGGAAACTTAAGATCCAAAGACCTGGTTTTTATTTTCAAAACTCTTTTGGGAATCAAGCTACATATATTTCTACATATAGAATAATATTAACAATTTATTTGCTAACACTCACTTTGGGTTCGTTCGGATTCAAACTCATTCCAATCACACAATGATAAAGAGAATAATTTACTAAGTGCACTACAAAGTTTGCCTAAGCAATCCTTTAATCGTCACTTAGAAGATAATTCAAATTATCACAAAACTAAGCAAGATGATTTCCCCGAACCATCCAAAAATGATATATTTTTATTAAAAATTCTCTTTGAAATATTTATTCTCATAAATTCTTCCAAGTAATATTACCATAAATTTTCTCAATAATCTTTTGAAATCATTTCAAGCAATACCAGGATTTAGCTTCTAAAAAAATTTACTTAAAAAACACCTTTTATAAATAATATCAATTATTATACACACACACACACACACACTATATTCATATAAAATATACCTTTAAAATCATCTAATATTGTAATAACTTCCCTTTATTGTAATAAACTCTTTTTAAAACACAGTTCATAAACCAAATTTATATAAAATTGTATTTTATATAAAATCAACTCATCTTATGTTGTAATAATTCTCCTTTACTATAAGAAAGTCTTCTCAAATTTTCAACCTCTATCACCATTTAGATTATATGAAACCACATTTTATTAAAAGTCTACTTTTAGCTCAACATTTTCTCCGAACACCTTATAGTAAAATTGTGAAACTCAATTCACAAGGGGATCATTCTAATGCACTTACAATTATCAAATAATAAATGCTCATAAACAGGTCGAGTGTAAATTAACAATCAACTAACAATAGTCAATGCTCCTAAACTATCTGAGCACGACAATTCAAATAATAATGATAATAAATAAATATTATCGTTAACAAACAAACAATATAAATAAATACATAAATTTGAAAATTATTCCTTGATACATATAAAATATATAACCTTAGGTAAAATATTTAATTTACCAATTTTCAAAAATCAATATCGTGTATGTTTGCCTAGTTTGAGTGTTTAGAAATCCCTATCAACACCATGGCATCCTATGTCTGGACCAGAATTCATAATCTACTCAATAGACCAATTAACACAATACGTTTTTTTATTGAAATAGCAAATATGCTCTCGTATATATAATACTCTCAACTCATTTTAGGGTGTCACTTACCCTATCTCTAATGAGTTTTACCCCCACCAAAGCCAAGATTCTCGCTTGACCTTCAGCTCTTATACTTACTGTAACGACCTGCCTTTTCGACCATCGAAAGCCGGCACCAAATACATCCACCGTATTCTAATGCCAAACATCTAATCGCCCGTAAGGCAGATTGTTAGGGTAAAAAGAAAAGGAAAAAGGAAAAGAATGGGAGAAATAGAATCATAGTGGAACGACAACATATAATATAACAAAGACGGAAAGAGATGTGACTCTAAAATACATGGTATATTAGAGTTAAAAACAAACCCCATCAGCCTAGATATTTATAACTACCTGATCTTACAATTACTTATGGGTCTATATAATAATACAGCGAAAATAAAAATATTATGGTTAGTGAACATCCAGCTATACTCCATGGGCTCCATGTCAGACCAACGATAACCTAAAAAATTACTTGGTCTAACCCGAGAATTATAATAAAATAACACCCAGATCAGTCTAAAAATATGAACGTGAGAAAACTGAAGATATATGGAGAACTTATAATAATTCTGTAAGACCATGCTGCTAAACACGAAACGGGATTTTACCTAACAAGAAAATCATCCATACATGAATGAATGAAAACAAATTAAAACAAAACCAGCATAAACAAGATCAAAATTCAAACTTAAAGAATGGACACAAATAACTAAGCATCGAGAAGAGCTCTAGCCACATCTCGATGCAATTAAGAAAACAACTAAAAGATTTGAATCAACAAAAAGGAGAAGAAAATTTTCCAACAATGACTAGGAGGGTGCATCTCCTTACAGAAAGTATACCTCTAGAAAATATATTTGAGAGAGTCATATACTCTGGAACTCTCTCGGGAACTCCAAGCCAGAGTTTGACAACCATACCGAGAATCTGATTATTCCACATCTCCGTGCGCATACCACCTAAACGATCTAGAGTAGATGTGAAAATACCCTAATGGGAGTAACCCCACATAGCTTGGCACCACTCGCGCTTTGGTTTTAGTCAATAAATAACCTATCGGGAATAGTTAAAATGATCGTATATGGAAATTAAATCTCATACCCTTACTACTACTCGTCGATTTCAAACTTGTACTATCCCTCGGTTGAAAATGAAGCTAGGCGAGTTAAGGTAGCGATACCATTTATGGAAGTTAAATTTCTTGTCCTTTTCGTATCCGGATAAAAAAAAATTAAACTTTTAAAACCGGACTTGGGCTTGAATTTCACATCACAAATATTTGTAGAACACTTTAAAAACACTCTTTAGGATCGTAATACAAAGAAGCGTCAAAAATAAATGTCATTAAAACATTGTTTGCTATTAAACCAAAACAATGTACACTTAGCATTATTTTTAAAACTAATTCCTTTTAAAAGATTTTCTCATTTATAAACTATCATTCATAAATTTCAAACAACATTTATTATCCCCGAAGGTAATAAATCAACAAAATGCTTTTATAAATCTAAAACAATGTTAATCACCCCTAAAAGATAATTGTTATCTAGCCTTTTGACCAGGCCATATTCGGGAAGATTGGACGAGTTGAACTTGGAGTTATCAAGGTAGGAAGCCCAGAGAGATAGCCAAAAATTCTAGGAACCAAACACAAACAAAGTCAGAAGGCCAACGCAAGAACAACCCAAGACCAAAAGAACATGGGCTCACCCATATTATGGGTCGGTACCGACCCCTACCTATGGGTCAGTACCGACCCCTATTTCCTCCACTTGGGGGAACTATTTTCTGCCTACATGTCTTACATAATGCCAAGAGCCTTATTTCCAATGTAAATTTGTTGATCCAATACGATTCTCTATCGATCTCCCGAACACTTGAATCTGCAATTCTGTTCTTCCACAACTCCATTATTTGGACTTAGAAACGAGCTAATATTGGTGCAAATAACTACGGAATGACGAAGCTAACCACAGAACAAACCGAGATGAAGAGTTGGAGGTACTCATATTGGCCATCCTATGGGTCAGTACCGATCCCTACCCTTGGAGTTGTACCGACCTATACAAACTGATGAGGTGACACCTACTTTCTAAGGAGAATTGGTCTAAATTGCGGATAACAGTCTAGAGATATTTTGTACAAGATTTTAGGCCCCTACCTCTATAAATAGGAAGGTAAGGCTCATTTTTCAGGATCTTTTGGCTCTAGTTCTACACTATTCTATATTCTTGTAATTCTGAAAATCTAAGTGTCAGGGTTGTACCGACCCCTAAGAACTTCTGCCACCAAATCAAAATATAAGTAATAAAATCTTAAAGTGGACGTAGGCCGAGCTTTGCCGAACCACCATCAATGATTTTGTCTTGTTTATTCCTCATTTCATTTATGTTTCTTCATATTTTACTCTCTACATAAACTTCTAGGTGTTTGTGCCATTTTTGTTCAAACATTTTGATGCTTACACTGATCGTTGAACTCAGGCTATTTGGATCCATCATTTATTATTGGATTTTCCATATCCAAGAGTTAGATCAAATTTCTCTACCTTTTAATTCTACAACACAGATTTTTAAAGATCTACTAAAAGCTTTCTACCATGGCCCTACCAAGAAAAGAACCACGTACCATAACAACCAGAGCTACTCGTAGTGATGCTAAGAATCAAAATCCTCAACACGTGGATGAAGTTGTGCAACCGGGGCAAACAGAGATCTAGACTTCAACTGACATTGTAAACAGAATGGAAATGGATAGGATGATGAAGTGGATGCAAGATAGATTCCAAGCTAGTTAGAATGAGATGAATCAGACAATGCAGCAAGACTTAAGACTGTTGAATGAGCTAACACAAAATAGCCATAAAAGGAGTAGAAGGGATTTAGCTCTTCATCTGAAAGTTTCTCATCATCCAAGCAGAGACGGAGGAACATGAAGTAGAAGAAGACTCAGAATGTTGCTGAAACATCGTACCAAGGAGGAGGATGGGCTCCAGGCTCAAACTTAGGGATCGGTACTGACCCCTCCAGTGGTAGGCCCAGAGCCCATTATTCTGTAGGTGGCGTGGATTTGACTTTTGGACGCCCTGCCGATGATCAGAATTTGGAAAATCGTGATGCCGGTGATGATACTATTTACGGGAATCAAATAGGGGGGACTGCTGGATGAATGGACCTCCCAAAGGCTAAATGTTGAACCTAGGTATCGAGAGCCAAACCGAGAGTGTTCACCAGGCCAAACGCTTAAGGCAAAGCCCAATTACTGCTGTTCAATCGAACCTGTTGACCTAGACTACTTGGAGGACATAGTCAGGAGACTTGTTAGTTAAAATCATTTCAGAAGAAATAATGAATGGGGTACCTCTCCTAGTTAGAAACCATTTACTAAGAACGTTCTAGGCGAGAGATACCCCCGACAATTCGCAATGCCAACTATGCCATTGTATGGAGGAAAAACAGATCCTATGCAGCATTTGATGGGATATGAGTGGCATATGGATTCGTTCAGAGCTTCCAATGCTGTGAAATGCCACTGTTTTCTAATTTTCTTAGAAGTTGTAGCTACAATGTGGTTCATCCGACCTTCGTCGAGGTCTATATCGTCTTTCGCTGTGTTATCAAAGAGGATTGTAAAACAATTCTGTTTACATACTGCACGTCCAAAGCATGTGATGTTTTTGTCAAACCTCTTTCAACCTGATGGAAAGTCACTGAAGGATTTCTTGAATCGATTCCACATAGTCGTGACAGAAGTTATAGATCCTAAGGACAACATAGTGATGATGGGGTTGATTAGAAGGATTCATCTCGATACAGAGTTCGAGGAATGGTTGGAAAGGTAGCCCAATCGACAATGGATGTTTTTATTATGGAAAAGCTAGTGAGTACTTGCGCTTGGAGGAAGCGTGCAAGCATCCACGAAGGACTAGTGCTGGGAATTCAAACGAAGTGATACAAAGCAATATTACCGTAAAACAGTCCATAGGAAGCTCTGGAAATGTAGATGTGAAAGTTGGTAACCAATACAATAATCGAAAGCGGAATGATGATGGGGCTAAGAAGAATAAGCCAAATAATAGGAATCATATTAGGACTCCATAGTACGATAGCTATACCCAACTGAACAACTCGATAGAGAATATCTATCTGGAAACTCAAAACACTGAGCAATATAGAGAGTCGGCTCCAAGAGAGTCAACTGAGAAGGAGAGAAAGTTGGGCAAGTTTGCGGATTCCATGAAACTCATAGTCACAATACCAACGAGTGCAGGAACTTGCGGGATATGATTGAGGAGTTGATTCACAAGAAAAAGTTACAGCAATATGTGAAAGCCCCGTAGTATGGTGGGCAAGGAAACCCTAACGCCCCTGGGTCGTCTTCCCAACGGGGGCAAGCTGAGCCTGGAGCTAATGCAATCATGCGACCAGAAAAGCGGTTGGTAATTAATACAATTATTGGTGGGCCACACCCAACCAATAAGAATCTAGCTGAGATGGACAGATATGTTGGTGCAATAAAACATGCGGAAAGTGAAAGTTGCTTCGCTATTGAAGATGGGACTTCGGCAAAACAATGCAGAACTATGACTGACGATATTTTTTTCCAAAATAGAGATGCTGATAGAGTGGAAGCTCCAGCGATAGACACACTCGTGAATAAAGCCATGATTGGTCTTGCTATTTTTTGGAAGGTGCTGGTTGACTGTGGAAGTTCAGTCAATATCTTGTTTTAGAAAGCTTATGATCAAATGATGTTGGAAGCGAAGGACTTGAAACCTTGTAAATCTTAAATACAGGGGTTCAATGGGATGGCTACCGAAGCCATAGGATATGTTGAATTACTGATGGTACTTGGCGAGGGTGACTGCAAATGAGTGCGAGTCATGCCTTTTTTGGTGTTGGATATTTACTCGGCTTATAATGCTTTCCTGGATTGACCGGCCTTGGCTGAATTCAGAGCGGCTATAGGTCCTTGGTGCTTGACAATGAAGTTTCCTATAGAGAATGGCATAGGGATTGTCCAGGGAGATTAGGTAACTGGTCGCGAATGCTACGTCGCTGAGCTAAAGGAGGCGAGGCGAAAGAGAATGAACAAAATATTGAGGGGACCCTTTACTTTAAGGCTTTGGACGCATAGCAACTATAGCCTGAGCCCTGGCTCGGATAGCCCAATCGGTTCCACGATGACATGGACTTACGTAAAGAGCCAGAAGGTGAAGAGCATGTAACATCCCCTATCTTGAGGCCCGAACCTAAGCGCTACAGATGCTGTAGTCATCTATAGTATTAACTTCCGGTGACAAAATACGGTAATGTTAATGGTATCCATAATATCGTAAGCACATGAATATGAAACAAAATCACAGATTCAAAAAACATCAGATTTACTGATTACATTTCAAAACCATGTTTCATATTCCATTATATAATCCCAAACGTTTCCCAGATATTGATCAAATATAATTATTACAAAATACGCCAAGAGCGACATATGAAGATGCCACCTAGATGATCAGAGTTCTAAATAGACATAACTGTCTTAATACATCACAGCGAAAATAAAAATATCAACTCCTAATTAGCTAACTTTAGCCTCCTGCTCATCTTCAGAAGCTTTATTCATCCACCTACTAAAACCTATAAATCCACAACTCTCAACGTACTCAAATCAATTTTGAGCACCGGAGAGTTTAAGGGGAAAACATAAACTTCGAGCCAGACATAAAGCCTGGTTTAAATAATACTATACATCTCGATTATATGATATTAAGTGAGACCACGCCACTTAGTGGAATGGGTTTCCCCTCACTAATATCCTTTTAAAAACATATCTTTTGCAAATCAAAATCCTGCAACCAAACTGGTTAAAGCAATAATATCAATATCATGTAAGCATATAAATCAGGTAATCAATGGACTACCTGTCCAAACACTATAGTTTTGTTTGGCTAAATACTAACCTTTGGTTGACTCGGGCCTACCAGACAAAATAAAAAAATAATCTAACTTCTGTTAGATACTCTTCTGGACGGTCTATCCCTAACTTACTTCTCTTAGGGTCAACTGATCCTAGTGGTTTTGCAGGCTTACCAATAACCTATCTTCACTCTGTATATTTCTTACCGTGTGTAATATCATTTTAGTCTTACTTGTGACAAAGTCTTACACACTAGAATTTTGGACTTATATTAGCTAGGGGTTACTAGCTAATGTATAGGGCGCGACCTCATACCAGTCCCATCTGGTATTCAAATATCCGAGTCATTTACTTAAGGTCAACTACCCCATTAAATTTTCCTTGAAAACATTTCTTTCAAATTGATTTAACCCTTTAAATCATACTTAAACAAGGAAAATATACTCTATGCTTTACTCAAATCACTTTGCCATGTTATATATACTTTACACAAAACATTGTTGATGAACACATTCGAACCCTTGTTTAAAAGCTTTAAACAACCCCTTTCGAAACCTTTGAAAGTATCCCTTTCGAAACCATTGAAAGTACCCCTTTCGAAACCAGTAAACTACTTTAGTTTATAATCTTAGGTCGAAAGGCTAAAACATACCTTTCGAAACCATTTACAATAGACCTTTCGAAACATTGAAAATATCCTTTCGAAACCATTTACAATAGACCTTTCGAAACATTGAAAATATCCTTTCGAAAGCTTTATAAAACCTTAGACATCCTCTTTTCAAAACACTTTAAACATGCCCTTCGAAAACATTGGAAACCCTCCATTCAAACACTAAGGTAAACCTTTCGAAACATTGGGGAACCACCCCTTCGAAACCTTTAACATATATCTTTCGAAAGCATTAAGTTCTTTACATAAATCAAACCTTTCAAAAGCATTGGGTTCAAGTAAAAACATGTGGAACAACCTATCAAAACCATTCCTTTCGAAACCTTTGGGTTTAGATTTCAAAATCTGAAAAGGTTCTTAAAAGATCTAAGTCGAAAGAAACTCTTTCGAAAGCAATTTCCTAAGTAAAGAAGTGGATGGTGTCGAAACCAATCCCTTCGAAAGCATTGGAGAAGCGGCTCAGATTTTAAAACAAAGGAACCATTTCGAAAGCATTGCTTCGAAAGGTTGAATGCGGTAGCAAATGGTTTCGACCCCTTTGAAGCATTTTCTGAAAACAAAGGTGCAACCTCTTTTGAAATATTTCTTTAAAACATTTGACCAAGTTGAAAGCTATCTGATTCGAAAGCATTCTTTTCGATGGCAAGGCAGGCGCATTTCCTTTTAAAAGCAAAACAAGGTTTCGACCCCTCCAGAACCCCTGTTTCGACTCTATACCTTTCTCCTATTTCCAATCCACTACGTACCAAGTCTTTGATACCATGTGTATTGGTTTCGACCTAAATGGAGGCGGAAGTATGAAATCGAAAGGTAGTTGCCGAAAGTGGCGACAGCAAAACCATATAAAAATTTATTTTTGACTTTAAAAAGAAATTTCTTTTCAACTAACCTGCTCTGTTTGTCAACATATGATTGGTTGCTAATTTCCTTAAATCTTTTCTAAAAGTGCTGTTGAATTTCGAATTAATTAATTTAAAACATTTACAAATTGCCCCTTCTTCTTTTATAAACTTATAAAACATTTAAGTCCCATACCTTAAATAATTCTATATACTTATTAAAACACTTATGTAAATTCTACAAAACCTCTCATAAATCACTTTTAATATGCTTTCCAACATATATAAATTTCTAACCCAAAGCCAACATAAAATAGCCGTAATTAATTTTAAACCCAATTAACAATTTTTTCACTAGAAAATTCATAATAAATCCACATTAATTCAAAAAATTATGAAATTTGAAACCCATCTCTAAAATATTATTTCTGACCTAATCTCAAAATCGCAAGGCATTTGGATGTCATTTAATTGGTTTTTCCAGTTAAACCTTATCATAAAATCTATATGAAATAACATATATATCATCAATAAGCATATATATACATTAAACAATAAAAACATGGCAAATTATTTGCAAAATATATTCGGATCTCAACTAAAACCGAAAATAATAAAAATATGAGATGTAACATATTATTCACCTTTAGCTTGTGATTAAGGAGTTGAGATTTGATCTTAAATGGATTTGATTAATCTTCCTCTTGATCTTTAGCTTTTCTTCTTCTAGCTTTCTCTAATGGTGGCCGGCCTCTTGGTTTAATATTTTAATTGTGAACGTGTAAAATGAATGTGGCATTAAGGGTTTAGGGTATATGAATATAACTTATTCCTACTTTACCCTTAACAATTTCCCTTATCTATTTCTTTTTATTCCCCTTTTTGTTCACTGTTCATTGGGCACGACTACCCTCTATTAACACAAATCTCAATCCCTTAACCATTTACATTATTTCATTTAATTTAACTAATTAAATGTCCTAAATAATGTTAATCAAAATTAGAGTCATTACAGAGCAGCTCCCTCCGAGTTGACGGTTGTTGTTCCGGTCAATTAGGATGATCTGAATTGGGTCCTAAAGGTCAGATCGCAACTCGGCGTAAGAGTGATGAAGGAGTTGGTTGGTTTTATCCAGGCAAACCTGGATGTGTTTGCCTGAACACACTCAGGTATATGTAGATTCTTGCCATAGATAGCAAGCCATGCATTAAACATAAATCCCAAGCGCATTCCTGTGAAACAGAAATGCCACAGCCTAGGTCCGGAGAGATTCACTACACTCAAAGAAGAGATGGATAAGCTAATGGACAATGGCTTCATCCGTGATGCCTTATACTTGGAGTGGGTATCTAATCCTGTCTTGGTATGGAAAGCGAACAGGAAGTGGAGGACATGCATCGACTATTCTGAAATGAATAAAGCCTGCCCGAAAGAAATCTTCCCACTCACGATGATCGATCAGTTGGTAGATTCGATAACTATACATGAGCTACTTTCATTCATGGATGCCTACTCTGGGTATAACCAAATCCCGATGCACGTCCCGGATCAGGAATACACCGGCTTGATAACCGACCCCGGACTGTATTGTTATCTGGCCATTCCCTTTGGATTAAAGAATGCAAGAGAAACTTACCTAAGGCTCGTAAATCATATGTTCAAAGATCAGATCGGACGTTCTATGGAAGTCTACGTAGATGACATGCTCATGAAGTCGTGGCGTTTGGCGAACCACGTTGATGATCTGGCAAAGATGTTTGGTATCCTCCGAAAGTATGGAATAAAGCTCAATCCCTTAAATGCTCTTTGGGCTTGGTGTCAAGGCTAAGTCCCGTAGCATTAAAGCCAATCTTGAAAGATCGAGGCATTGAGAAAGATTGAGGCTGGGAAGACGATCAAGGAAGTCCAAACTTGAATGGGAAGGTCACCACCCTGAGTTGATTCATCTCCAGACCATTGACAAATGCATTCCTTTCTTTGACAGCATTAAGAAAGGAAAAGGATATTTCGAGTGGAATCGCGAGTGTAAAGACGATTCCAAGCTCTGGTGGATCACTTGGAGAGACCCCCATCCTCTCAAAGCCATTGGATAATGAAGACCTGTTTATATACCTGACAGTGTCGGTGCATGCTTTGAGTCGCACTCGTACGAGTGGAATCCCGCATCCAGCGACCGACCTATTATATTAATAAGTGATTGACAGGAGCAGAAAAAAACCCGAGGCTTGAAAGGCTCGCATACAGCCTGCTGATCGCTTTGAGAAAGCTCCGCCTTTACTTTCAAGCTTGTCTAATCAAAGTTCTCACCGATCGGCCATTGTGACAAGTCTTGCAGCGACCTGAGACTTCTGGAAGGCTATTGAAATGGAACATTGAATTGATCCAATACTACATAACCTATTACCCTTGGAAAGCAATCTAGGGTCAGGCTTTGGTGAATTAATTGCACGAGATGATCCTCCGAAGAGCAGTGGTGAGAAAGACACTGGGTGGAAGATGTACACGGATGGTGCATCTAATGAACGGTGTTCCAATGCCCGAGTTGCGCTTGTCACGCCCAAAGAACACTCGATCTATTGTGCCTTGAAGCTCGACTTTCTGGCAACGAATAATGAAGCTGACGAGGCCTTGATTATAGGGACTCAAGATTGCCTAAGAGCAGGGATTATAGACTTTGCACATTTTCTGCAACTCCCAATTGGTGGTTTGCCAAGTTTGGAAAGAATTTCAAGCAATAGGAGCGAGACTAGCTCCTTATCTAAATCGGGTCCTTGAGCTGCTTAGCGACATCGAATATTACATGATTGCTCATATTCCGAGAGAGGAAAATGGAAAGGCCGACTCACTGGATAAGTTGGCTAGTTCTGAAGATGCGCAACTCATGGGCCTGGTCCTAGTGGAATTACTATCAACTCCGAGCATCGACCAGATGGATGTCGATTGGATCTTGGAAGTTGAACTCGAAAGGGAGTCATGGTTGATTTCAATAAGAGATTATTTATAGAGAGGAATCCTTCCAGAGAGAAGGAATGAACGACGAAAGCTCCTTCGACACGCTTTGAGATATATCATGCAGGAAGGAGTACTTTACATGAAGGGTTTCTCTGTCCCTATGCTTCGGTGTGTCGCCCATGAAGAGGCCAAGTGAGTTCTGAAAAAAGCTCATAAAAGAGCCTATTGAGACCGCGCCGGAGTCAACTAATGAAGAAGATCCTCCGCTATGGATACTTCTGGCTAACTGTCAACTGAGACGCGGCTAATTACACTCAAAAGTGTGATAAGTGCCAAAATTTTCAAAAATACCGAGAGCCCTAGCAAAGGAGATTATTTAAATAATCAGTCCTTGGCCATTTGCAATCTGGGGAATTGATATTATCAGTGTGTTGCTGATATCTAAAGGTGGCACGAAGTACGCCATAGTCGCAATTGACTACTTCACTAAGTGGGCTGAGGCAGAACCGTTGGCCATAATCAGCACAAAAAAAGTAATCAATTTTGTTGTCCGGAATATCATCTGCCATTTTGGAGTACCACAAGCAATCGTTAACGATAACGGGACCTAATTCGACAGTGCCGACTTCAAAGATTTCTACCGTTGGCATTGCATAGAGAAGAGATTTGATGAGTGGCACATCCCCAAGCGAATGTACAGGTTGAAGCTATAAATAAGATTATCAAGTTCATTCTTAAGATTAGAAGAATCCAAGGGCAAGTGGGTTGATGAACTTCCATTAGCACTATGGGCTTATCGAACAACACACAAGTCAGTGACTGGCTATTCTCCATTTGCCCTAGCCTACAGATCAGAGGCTATGATTCCGGTTGAACTGGAAGTACCTTCTCATCAACTGATTCACTACAATCCACGGACTAATGAGCAACTTCTGCTAGAGTCTCTTGATATTATCGATGAGAAGTGTGGTAGAGCTGAGTAGGGGGTAGTTGCACACCGACACCAAGTCGCATGATATTACAACACTAAGGTCAGGAATCAGACCTTTGAAATTGGCGACTTGGTTCTCAAACAAATCTTCCTTGGCCCTGGAAACTTGGGCCCGACCTGGGAAGGTCCATATGCAATAGAGCAGAAGCTTGGAGATGGAACTTTCAGGCTTGCAACAATAGACGGGATTTCGCTCCTGAGGGCATGGAATAGCGAGCACTTATGATGCTATTTCACTTAAAAATAAATTTGTAAATAATTCGCTGGAGCCGTGTAATAAGACAAATTCTATCCTTTCTCGTCTTTTATGAGATAAAACGGCTTTTCGAGTCCAAGACTCTATCTTTCCATTACTTAAGAGTAGTGACTTGACCGACTCAAATGAGTTTGCATGTGAATAATGCAGGTATGCAGGTACCCAGAGTTAGGTGCCAACCAAAACTTCAATGATTCACGATCGAACCCTCGAAGCTCTTCTCGGTATATAGACATAGATACTAGCCAACTCTTGTCCTCGGACTGGATGCAGAAGTATAAACTAAATGGACATGACCCGATTGTCCATTAGCCAACTCTTGTCCTCGCATTAGGGGCAAGGGCATAAACTCACACCCTTGATGTGGGGGTAGGAGTATAAATCAAAACGAATAGGATACGACCGTTCACTTGCTCAACTCTTTTCCTTGGATTAGGGGCAAGAGTATAAACAAAAGTGGACGTAACAAGATCGTCCAACCCTTAACACCTTGTCCGATGTAGTAAAAACGGAGGATCCATGCCTGGCATAAGGCATGACCTAACTTACAAGCCTTCGATCGACACCCGGAGTTAGGCGCAATTGAACATAAACATCCTGGATAGGGATGTACGAACTATGATCTAAAGTGGTTGACTGAAACAAGTGCCTAAAGTTTGGCACGATCGAAAATTATTGTCATGGAAAAGGATACTTAAGTCATTAATCGTAGGTGACTTAACTCAACCAGAGGTCAAAAAATTATAAAACGGACTAAGGGTTTGGTCCGATGATAATAACTAAAAGAAATAGATTGCAAGTACATTCAATGGAAAGCGTACCTCTTGAGTACTTAGATAAATCCATACAAAGAGTTAACGAAATAAAAACCTTTACTATTCACTTGAAATTAAGAGAACTAAGTACAAATGTTATTGACACTAAAAACAAAATGCATATGCCGGGGTCGAACCTGCAGAAAGCTGGCAAAAACCAAAATAGACTACAACTATTATTAAAAAGTAAGTCTATCTACACCAAACAAACCGGCGCTCACTTCTTCGATTTCATTCTCCTTTGCTTCTTTTTCACACTAGGAGATGCTTTGCTTGAGCTCTCACCCTTCCTCTTTCCTCCTTTTCCTCCACTTCCTTTGCCCTTTGAAGTCGAGCTAAATAGAGGGACGGTAGATTCACTTTGAGTGCTCCCAAGCGAAGGGAGAGAAGCCGGAGTGCTTTGTGATGATCCCACAGGAGTACATTGAGCACTTCTAGGTAGAGGAATATATACAAGAGTATAGATGGTCTGGCATGGAAAGGCCATAGATAAAGGAATGGGAAAGGTATCAACCTTTTCCAACTTGATCTCCATATCCGAAAGACGTTTGCACTCAATATCGCCCAGAGTGTGACCCGGTAGGGGCTCAGAAACTCCAATAATAACAACATCCTCATCAGTCTGAGCACCCTGAGTTCATTGGTCCCCGCATCCAGTAAGGCATTAAACATTTCCTCATCGAGACCGGGAGTCACTTCAACCAGATCGCTAGGGATTGTTGTTGAAATTGTAACTGTTACTGACTTTATTGTAGGCGCCCATTGCCCCGGCTGAGAATCCTTAATAGGAAGCGGGATGATTGGAGGCTGACCTGAAAGTTGGGAGACATAAAAAGAGAGATTAGCAATGTTGATCGGTGACACGTCAACTCTCTGAAATACTGGAGAAGTCAATGAGATACCTTCTTTGGTTTGGAGTTCAACATGGGCCGGAGTGCATCCAGAGTTTCCTTCGAGAATGGGAGAAAGCATGCCAGGCTTGTGTATCTGGGGCCTCTTTGGATCATACCCAGGATCAAAAGTGGAATCGGGAGCAGCCTGAGACCCAAGAGTATGGCTGGCAGTAGCAGCATCTTGTGACGTCGGCCCAGAGTCTTCGCCAAAGTCTTTTTATGCTATTACGACCAATTATGGATGAATACGCCAACCATCCTTCAAAATCTTGGGCCCGTCACCTATCAAAACTTCTTGCTCCAGCTGCTCTAAATTCACTTCGCCCCCATTGAGGAAAGCTTTCTCTTCTTCAACAATTCGCTCTCAAGCGAGGGCGAGGATTCTGGGATAATCATCTTTGAACCCCTCCAAGTTTCGAAATTTAAGCACATTGTCATTGTATTGGTTCAGTAATGGTTCAAAATTCTCCATCACACGCTCTTCTGGGCGTTGTTCCATGGACTCAACCTCTCTTTTGACATGTGCATCAACGTTTTTAACATGTTCGATCGCTTTGTCCCTCTCTTCCTTGGCATCGAGTAACTCATCACAATAATTCTGAGCTTATTGGAGTGCTTCATCTGTCTCTTTTGGTTCACGCTCAAGCTTAGTCTTTAGCTCAGCCACATTTCTGTTTGTGGTATCTCTCTCGATCACCAGATCATGGTTTCGTTGGAAGGCTTTCTCCATCTCATCTTGATGCATAACCTCTCCTCCTCGAGCGCCTTCATGGCATCCTCGGCTTTCTTTTCAGTTTCAGCTTAAGGTTTCCTCAACTTTTCAACTTCGGCATCAAGGTGAGCTATAATCCTTTTGTTATCGGCCTCGATGAGCTTTTGATTTTCAATCTTTAGCTGCCTATCCATCGAGACTTTGGAAATCTTTTCAGCTACCTTTGTCAATTTATTATACTGGTTGTGAATGTCGATCACGCAATCGACGGTCATCTTTTGGACGTCAGTCGGGATTCTTTTCAAGTGAGGAACAAATATAAGTCCGTCGAAGAAAATGTTTGGAAATTTTTCCTTCAGTTTGGCCATTCGGACGTTGGCCGTAAGCTGTTCCTCTATAGAGATTGGTATGGCTACAGTAGTTTCCTTACCGAGCTTGTGTTGGAAAATTTTGGAGCCACTCTTGTGATGCCTGCGATCAGAGGACCGGCTCGAATGCGATGGCATCGGGGGTTACAAAGGGATAAAAGCTGGAGGTGGAACACGAGAAGTATCACCAGGTGGGATGTCATCACGACAATCGGGTTACTTGTCCTGATTTTTAGGAGGAGATCTAGACCTAGGGCGATGCTTGGAAGTAGAGTCATGCGATAAGAAATCACTGTCGTAGCTGCTTCTATCTTGGTTATCTCTATCTTGGCTGGAACGATAGTCTGACTCATAATCGTGACCACTTCCCTGATGGTACAAACTCAACCTAGGCCTTTATGCTTGGGATGCTTTCTCCTCCAAAAATCAGTATATGTATTTCCTTTTCTCCATGGATCCTGCAAGGAAAACAAGAACAAGTTAGATCCAACAAGCAAAGTCACAAGTTAAGTGCGAGTATTGTGAAGTGCACAAGTGTGTGAGTATCCTAGTGTCCCCCAATGGACATGAGTTGGAGCTTTACTCATGGGAGTAATCTTTCCCAAACTGGTAGGGATGGTGTCCTTCTTGAAGCGAATAGTGGAACAGATGCCCTCAATACTGATGTTACCGACATCAAAAGAACCAAATTTGATAGTAATTGGTCCTAAACCAGCAAATGAGCCTATCGAAGGAAGAGATGGAGTTTTCTCTACATCTATGACTAGTGGGGGCTAGGTAGAAGTCTACGCCTTAGATATTTTCAGTATTAACCTCTCCTTCGGAGCAGGCAGTTGATCGTCCCTAGATTATTCAAGATGAGACACATGACCCGCATCGATGTCACCTAGTCTAGCCTCACCACTTTCACCAATAACTTTTCCTTCCTCGGCGTCTTCTGGTACTTGCTCAATATTTTATTCAACTCTAGCCCTAGGGCTTGGGACTAAGGGCAAAGTTGGATCAACCTTACCTCCTCCGAGCGGGTTGTAGTGATCATCTTCATCGCCGCCGTCATTGGAAACTTCTTAAACTATTCCAGTACTACGACCCTCTTCCCATAAGCCATAGGCAAGGAGATTTTCATCTAACAAAAGAGTTTTGATATTTCTATCTTATGATGGAACTACCTTAAGGGTGTTAACGGCTTTTGAAAGCACCGAGCTACTGGGTCTCACCAGAACATTTGGATAGTAAAACAAGGATATGAGTTAAGTCCACATACTATAATGAAAATTCGTACAATATAAATGAGGTGGAACATACGTTCGAATACCCATCTTCGAGCAAACTCGAGTGGACAGCAAATGTAGAACCACTCACTATTGAAGTAGCTTAACTTGTTCCATGCCTCAGTAATTACACTACAACCTCTGATCGGTTCCAAGTAAATTAGAGACGGACTCTCTTTTTGACTCTTGAAGCTATGAATGTACCAAATCTCCTCGTCGATGGGTACTCGGTTCAAGTTCTCGGAGAAGACCATGTATGTACCGAGAAAGAAAGCATAGTTGTTCGATACAGCTGTGTCAGAGCCAAGTGCATGAAATTCAAAACTCAATGGACAAACTGGTTAAAAGGTGGGATGCAACCTGCCAAATACATATATATATATATTGCAGGTGGTGTACCCTTCTAGAGGGTTGTGTGGCCTTTGATGACGGGAAGGAGCTAGAACGGAACCCCATGCTTATCACATATTCTATAAAGCGATCCTTCAACAATTTTGAAAGCAACAGAATCAACATGATCTTCTAATATTACAGCATCCTCAAGGGTATCGGGTGCTGGATCTATTTCTGGCCCACCTACCGGCTCTACTGGATTCTTCGAAACTTGTTATTCGATTTGGGGATTTTCTAGAGTTTGCTATTCAACCTGCGGAATCTCTTGCTGTTGTTCCTGTTGAATTTGAGTCTATTGTGCATGAGGAGTCATAGTTAAACTTGACTCGGCATCAGATTCAAAATATCTCGAAGTTGATGTACCTGTGGCTTGAGCAACAAGATGTTTGGAATGTCTTTGATCCATTTTTATAAAAGAAACTCGATAGGTAATCAACATTAGAAGATTAATTGTAAGTTATACCTCCATGCTAAAGTGGATTCTAGTGCGGTGTTGTGCATTGTTGTGCAATTTAGGTTTCTGGTATTATTTATAGTTCGTTTTTAAATTTTGGATATCACTCGACGTGAACGTCATTGTCGGTCATCTCGACAAGTTTCACATCATTGGCCATGCTTTGGAAAAGGTTCAGGATTAAGCAGAGGACATTGGTTCACAAGGCAGATTCTCATGTGAACCAAAATTTCATAAAATTGCCTAAGTGTGGGAGTTGCAGAACTCCAACACTTGAAGAAAATTCCACCTTTCCTCTTCACTTTCACCTTCCCCAAGCCTCGGTCACTGACCTAAACTCTATCCATGCCCCGCTCAATCTATGTCCATCTGCATCCATATCCATAACCGCATCCATCACTTACCTATGTAATTCAAAATAAGGCTTTAGATCTTGTCTTTTTGCACGGGATTAAGGCTAGGGCTTGGGTCGGTGAACCATTAATTGAGGCAAGGCGGAGCGAGCGGTGTCGGGTGCAGATGGAAATGGGCGATGGCGGTCCTAAGGTCGAGAGGCGAGGCAGAGTTCAATTTCAAAGTCGAGATTCTTAATGGCAGGAGTAATGGTATGGGTTCGAAAGGCAAAGCAAATTGAATAGAAGAATGAAGAGGATGAGTTTTATTGCATCTTGGATCTGCTTTCGAAGGCAACAAACTTGAGAAACTTCCCAAGTCTCGAGTAGGTACCAACCCAAGGATAGGGGTAGGCACCGAGTCCTAAACTTTAAAAAAAGGGAAGAAGCATATATTTACATATCTTTATATATGTTTGTGCATGTATGCTTATGCAAATGCATGTGATTGACCATTTACAAGCACTTCACCCACTCTAGAACGTGCATGTGAATATGTGAACGTGTGTGCGTGTGTGTGTCTATATATATATCCAATACTCGACGACTAGAATTGAAGGAAAATCACATTCGAACCTGAATAATCCATAGAAGGAATCGGTCTAAAATCGTCAAGTTCGGAACGACATATTTTGAGGACACGTTCCAGATTTATATTCCCGGATGCTGGTAGAGCATCATAACGGATGACAATGGACATGACTTTCCACAGAAATGATTCGCAAGAAGGATGATGACCAGTCGAAATATAGAGTGGAGTCCTTCGTAACAACTCTAACTGGTCTCGATTCAAAGCACATCACATTTGAAACGAGATGTACTTTAGGAGGCAAGTGTTATCCAGCCTTTTGACCAGGCCATATTCAGGCCTTAACTAACTGCTTCCATACTTCGAGAAGGATTTGCTGCTTTCACAAGAATTAGCCCAAAAAGGAGAAGTATGCGGGAGCAGGGGTAGATTCAACGGATGGAACCAGGGCATAGAGTAAGCGACCTCTGATTATCCTGTTGGATGAGTTGAACTTGGAGTTATCAAGGCAAGAAGCCCAGAGAGACAGTCCAAAAGTCCAGGAACCAGACACAAACTAAGTCACAAGGTCAATGCAAGAACAACCCAAGACCAAAACCACATGGGTCCACCCATATTATAAGTGGGTACTGACCCATACCCATGGGTCAATACCGACCCTTATTTCCTCCACTTGGGGGACCCATCTTCTGCTTACATGTCTTACACAATGCCAAGAGCCTATTTCCAATGTCGTTTTGTTGATCCAATGCAATTCTCCATCGATCCCTATGAACACTTGAAGTTGCAATTCTGTTCCTCTACAACTCCATTATTTGGACTCGGAAACGAGCTAATTTAGTGTAAACAACTATGGCATCACGAAGCTAATCATAAAACGAGTTGATATCAAGAGTTGGAGGTACCCATATTGGCCATCCTATGGGTCGGTACCGACCCTTACCCTTGGAGTTGTACCGACCCATACAAACTAATGAGGTAGCACCTACTTTCTTAAAAGAATTGGTCTAAATCATGGATAACGGTTTGGAGATATTTTCTATGAGATTTTAGGCCCCTACCGCTATAAATAGGAAGGTAGAGCTCATTTTTCAAGATATTTTAGCTCTAGTTCTATACTATTCTATATTCTTATAATTCTAAAAATCTAAGTGTTGGAGTTGTATCAATCTCTAAGAACTTCTGCCTCCAAAACATAATATAAGCAATAAAATCTTAAAGTGGACGTAGGCCGAGCTTTGCCGAACCACAATAAACGATTGTGTCTTGTTTATTTCTCATTTTCATTTACATTTCTTCATATTTTATTCGCTACATAAACTTCTTGGTGTTCATTCCATTTTTGGTTCAAACTATAATTGATATAATTCTTTTATAAATTTAAAATCACATTAATTATCCCAAGGGACAATTAATTAAACTTCTAACTCCTTTAATAAATCAATTAATTAACTTTAAACACCTTTATTAAATCAGTTAATTAACTTTAATCACTTTTATTAAATCAGTTAATTAATCTTTAAAAAACTTTTATTAAATCAGTTAATTAACTTTAAGCATCATTAATAAATTTATTAATTAACTTTATTACAGTTAAATATTAAATTAAGAATATATTTAAACCTCCAATTATTTTCAAAAACTTATACAGTCCTTACAAACCCATTTAAAAAGAATTCACAAAATATTTATGGTAAATAACCTTTATAAATTAAAAAACATTAATTATCTCGGAAGACAATTAAAGCCAATTTATAATTTTTATAAATTTAAATCGACATTAGTCATCTCGAAAGATAATTAATCAAATTTATAATCTCTTTATAAGTTAAAACAACATTAATTATCCCAAAAGATAATTAATTGAATTTATAACTCCTTTTATGAATTTTAAATCAACATTTACCCTTTATTTTCAAAATTCTCAAAATATTTGTATTTGAAAATATATTTTAAACACTTCAAATTGCAAAAACACGACCAAACATTTAATTTGTAAAACTACAAGCTCAAGTTCAACGCACAACAAGAGTTTAAGGGGATGATATTTCATAAGTGATGGTACATCGATAATCACCGTAACGACACTTACACAATCAAACAGTATGTCGTAAACATTTTCAACCAAACAACAATATAAGTAACTTAAGAATATAAGTAAATTAATATTGGCAAGAAACACCTTAGGTCTCTCTACAAAAGTCCCCCTATGTAAATCTTACATATGAATATGAATTTACGAAGTGTTCTACAGCGACCTATTGGCTACATACACTTCGACTTTCTTTTTGTTTTTGTTCCCTACAAAACAATGGATATTTTTGCCATCCGCTTTTTAGGGGGAATTTAAAATCTAAAAAAAAACCAAACAACAATACAAACTATCGTCCAAGCAGTCAACAATAAATTATAGAAATACAAATATCATATAGTTTATTTAAAGGTGAGTAAACTCATAGAAATTCCAGTGAACGCCTTCGTGCTCTGGTTTGGTCTAAATCAAACGACGTTCGATTTTAGCTTGAAATTCAACCAGCAAAAATTCAACAAAACCAGTTCAATCACGTAGCTTTCACCATTTCGAGCGCAACGCAAAAAACCACGTCTCCATTGGACCTCGTATGAGAAAGTTATTCATTTTATACAATTTCGAGATTTAAAATACAATTAATTAACACCAATCACACTTAATTAATTAATTACCCAATTATACTCTTTCTTCCCTAAAATCAAACTCCTTTTCGCCTGTGCACAAATACAAATTACACGCACCAAAGATGCTCTTCCTCTCTCCTCCTAGCATGCTCGTCACTCAAACGTCGAACCGTTTCCACCAACAACTTTCTCTTCGCGATCTTTCCCTGGCCATCACCACAAACCAACGCTCGAGCACGTTGTAGGAATCACGATGTGGCGCCTAATTGCCGCAACCTTGCTAATATCGCATTTACCAAAATAGAGCCGCACAACATGAAATCTCGTCCTCGAGTGTCTCTCGCCTCCTCGAACTCAACTCCACACTTTGTTTCGCCTAATTCCTATTCAATCTCCTAAAGGTCAAAACCCTAGCTTACTACCCAAAACCAACTTCGACCTAAACACCATCGAATACAACTAAACCCATATAGGATCGTAGATCTAGATCATACGAGTTCAAAGATCTTTGTCTTGCAATTTTTCATGAAGTAAAAGCTTTGATTCTGATTTTTAAAGCAAGTGGCTGGTTTCTTTTTACTTTACAGTGAGTAGCAAATGGAAAAAAGGTAGAGCGGAGAAATGTGAAAGCTTGTTCAACAAATCTTAGTAATGAACTTAGTTTATTTTTCAATTTCCAACGCATCGCCGCACAGAATTTTTTTCGTGTACAAACCGCCAACGACGAAAAAAAATACGACCGCACATGAAAAAACAACACGATCTTAAAACAATAATAAAATACACTGGTTATCTTATTCTATAAAATTACAAAAATACCATCATTTCCTTTAAATTTGTTGAATAATAATTTAAATATTTTTCAAATTAAAAATTATGGAAAAATCAAGTAAATTTATTTAAAAATACTACAATAAAAATCAAGTCGCTTTATTAACAATTGATTTTCTTATTATTTTTTCGAACCATTTATTATTGCAAATAAATTTATAAAATGAATTCACCATTATTATTTATTAATTAAAAGGAGTTAAATAATATTATTTAATGCATTTAATTAATATTAACTCCATAATTTAAATATTTAAATAATCTCTTCTTTTGAATATAAGTTTTCCTTTAAAAAAACTGATTATTTAAATATTTAATGTTAATTAAATATTCAAAATCGAAACAGTAAAATTGTGGGATATTACAGGAAACTTACGATTCAAATCTTAACGCTCTATTTAACTCCTTTTTCACATGTAATAAACAAAGAAGTTTCTATTTAATTCATGGGAATAAGGAGTGCAAACTACAAATAAAATTCGTGACTTACACCCTATTCCTTAATTAAAATCCTTTAATCAAATTCATAGAAAAGGAATAATGAGTGGAATAGCAGGTAAGATTATGAAAACTGCGACTCAACACCATTTCCAATATTTTGACATAAACAATTGAGATTTCAACAAGGAATTGACATTTTGTATTGAAGGAGTTTTAGGGGTTTATAATATGATGTTTTCGCAAACCAAAACTCCCCAAGGCATGTTCAAACCCAAACTATACTAATCAATTACTTAAATAGAAAAGCTAAGATTTCACTCATAGTATATCCTTAGCTTTGCCTTCTTTGGATTTGACACGCTTTGATAATCTTTATCAGATCTTTTCTTTCGATATATGTACAGCAAGGGATTTGCACATATAGATTAGATTCAGAAAATTAAAGGTTTGGAAGAGAAGAAGTTGAGAAAACAAAGATAGATCAATAGGATTTCTTGCTTGAAATCATAATGGAGTTGTCTGAATCTTCAAGAGAAGAACTGATAAAGTCGCTAATGTTCCTAAAATATTTGTGAATAAAAGTGAGGGGTCTATGATCTTATTTATAGTGGTTGGAACGCACTAGAACCATTGGATAGAGGTCGGTTGGAAGTTATAAAATCCGAAACGTTCAAATTCACAAACCCTTGCCATAATTTCACTGTCAACAGTCGATTGCCCTATCATGTCTGTATATTGTTTTTTTGGGAAGATTTTTGGTGTCATTATTTTTATTTATTTATTATATCCTTAGTTATACATTAATGTTAACGTTAATTTTAATGCTTACCAAATCCCTAAGTCTATTTATTGTTAACTTTTGGATTTCAAATTTTAAAATTAATTATTCATTTGAATTTGAATTCTATTTAAATTATTTTAAACTAAAAACTTAAAATGTCCGTAACTTTTTTGATTGAGCTCACTTTTCAACATATTATATATGGAAATTGATCAGAATTTTGCCATAAACGCAACGTCATAACTTTTGTGGTCAAATTTCAACTTTTGCAAAATTTTCATTTTTATCCCTATCTTAATTAATTTAATTTATCCAATTTATTTAAGGTTGATTTTACGAGGTATTGCAATAAAAAAACCATTATCCAACAAAATTGATATAACAAAATAGACAAGGTGATGTATTTCGTGGGCTAATGCAATGACCCGAAAATTCATCACTTAAGAAAAATTTCAAATTATTCAAATATAGGATATTTTAACATAAATGAAAATGTTTTGAACAATAAATAATATTGATAATCTTATTTTGAATAAATATTTATACTTTGGAACAAATATCGATAAAATGACCGAAAATCGTTTTATCGATAAATAGTTTTTGGTTATCCGACCTCGTGCATGGAGTTAAATACATACACTCATTTATCCATATGAGTGAGTATATGTTATTAATTAATTTTATTTTGGAAAATAAAAGTATATGTGGCATTGTTAAATACTGCCGCTATTTTGGAATAATTGATTTTTGAATTTAAATTGAGTTAAATGATTTAATAATTATTTATATTATTAAATGAGCCCTTTTAATTAAAAAAATATAATAGAAATATTATTATCAAATTTTTTTAAATATATATATGTTAACTAAGAAGAGAAAATATGACCGGAAATCGAAATCGGAATTCGTTATAATTCAACGCGAAGAAGTTGCACAACATTGTGGATTATATGTGACATAAATATGCACATATGCATGTACACATACATGAAGAAACCCACATATAAATGAACACACATATATGCACACATATATACATATACATATATTTGTATATATATATTCAAAAATACCCAAGATATTATCTATATCCTCACCTCTTAAGAAACCACAAAGTCAACCTCCTTACACAATCGTCATGCATCATGAGAGCACATGGGGGGTGGTCACTTCGGCCGAACATGGGGATGGGAGATGAGTATGTGGAGGTGATAAAGGTGGCGATGTATTACATAAAATATCTTAGATATTTTCTCCTTTTCTTTCCCTATAAATACCACCTCTTCTCCTCTTCATTTTCATATGCTTTCTTCTTCATTTTCTAAGATTTTATCCTCCTCTTTAATAGCCTCAAGTCTAAAAGAAACTATGGAAAAATATTTTGCAAAAGAAAATTAAATTATATAAGTATAGTGTGAAACACCTCAAAACTCAACCAAAAATCCTTCTTTTCCTTTCCATTACCCACGGACACCACCATTTCCCATTAAAGAAAAACTGTTCTCCCTCTAAAGCCTAGGTCATGAGCTCCTTCACCCATTCCAAGGTAAGGCCGAGCCACCTAGGAGCTAGAGTGCAAGTGATCGTGAGCTTTGAATTCAAGTTAGCGGAGCTATAGCCGATTTAAAGTTATTCCGATCAATTCAAGCGAGAAACTTTATATTTATATTCATATATAATATACTGATGTGATATGATTGTAATGGTTGTTTAGTATGCTTGATCATCAAGTTTGGATGTTGATTATATGTTGTTTGATTGTATTAACAAGTCACGTTTAATACAGGTCGAAAATCACAAAGGAAAATAATTTCCTTTAATTAATGAAATGGTGTATATGAGATTGTTAAACCACTTTAAAATGGTTTAAAATGGTTTATAAATGTTTTATAAACACTAAAACCCAATTTGGTAAAGTTTTGACAAGTTATGAAAATTGAGTTAAAAACAGACGTGTTGCGTAACGGTAGTTCGCCATTTCGCGCCTTAGAAAGCTAAATCCATTTATACATTGGATTTGGAGTCGGAATTCTTTGTAATAAGAACTTTCCGAACCCTTATAATTATAGTTTTCAAATGAAGAAATAAAATCGAGATTTTCTTTAGTCCAATTAATTAGTCCAACTCTAATCATAATTAGGCATAACTTTAGTCCAATTCCATTTATATGATAGTCTTTATAATTTACATCTCATAATTATAAATAGGCCAATCTCTTTAATTCAGTCCAATCATAATTAGGCATAATTTCAGTCTTAATTCCATTTTATAACAGTCTTTATAATTTACTTCTTATCTTTCGTTATTTTAGAATTCTTATAATTTATGCCAATTTCGCGTTAATTCTATTCTAATCCAAGACGTAGGAAGAAGATGTAAAAAATGCATATATATCAGTAAATAAATTAAAATACTGTAAATAAACTTTAAATAAATGGAAAAGCTATAATTAACATAAATAACTAAAATTAACTGAAAAGAATAGCTAGAAAGAAATAGACTGAAAATAATTCTAAAAACTGTAAAAAAAACTGCTATAAAGGTTATTCCAAAAATCGTTTTAAAACTACAACTATTGGAAACCCTATTATTTTAAATTAGTTAAAGAAATCTTAAAATAATTACAATCACTCACCTTCGGTCTTAAGCTCTTCCTTTGGTCTTCCCGGATCCACTTGGAGTTGTAAAATAATTTAATTTATAATGATTTTCTCCTTGGAAAAATTATTCCATTTAGGATCCATCCTAGAAAGGTAAACCCAATTGGAGAAAACCTAGAATAATAAAAAGTGTTAGGTCTAGGGGTCTATTTATAGGGGTAGAAGTGGATCTCGGACCGTTGGATTTGGGGAGTGAATAGGATGCAACCACGTCATAGGCTGAATAGCAGTCATCGGATGCAAGAATGGACGGACCGGATTGGTTTGAAGAATGCAAAACATGTCATAGTCGGTTAAAAAATCGTGCCATCATTCGAACGAACGATTGTTCGTTCGCCCCCAAAATAGCAGGCGGGTCGACCGGACGGTCAACCGCCTTGGTGCCCAAGTCGACCGGCCGGTCGACCTGCCTTATATATATATTCTGCTTATTTTGTTTAATTCTTATCTTGTTCATATTAGCTCGGTTTCTGACTTTCCATATATGGAAATTGACCAGAAAATTACCACGGACACAATGGTGCAATTCCCATGGCTCAATTCTGATAATTCCACAAAGTTATTTTATTTAATTAATTAACCAATTAATTATTATGGGTTAAATTTCGAGTTGTTACATTCTCCTCTCCTTAAGGGATTTTGTGCCTGAAATCTCTAAGGATAAAAGAATGTACTAAATGTTTTCATCCAATTCTACAATCAACTACTCAATCATCAACCATTCATCCATTGTCCGTAAGTTTTTCTAATGCCACTTATGATACTTATGCAATTAGTGTAGTGTAAATGACCCTAACTAATGCAAAAGATTAAGCAGTCCACTGATTCAATTGACCTCATTTTATGCAATCATGTCCGTGCCATGTATCCAAATGAATGCAAAAATTCCTAATGATAACTGATAGTTCTATATGCGTGCTACCACCATCATCCAAATGCAACAATCATGTGATAAACATCCATTTATGGCAACCATGGAAATAAAGTAAAAATGCGCACACATCCATATGCATATGCTCTAGTGTCCTAATTAGGTCGATCCCTAAAGAATAACAGTGCCTAGTGTACCTATAGCGTTAATTAGCATCCACTAGCAAACACTTGCAATCACTAGCATACATCATTCATAACATGTTCTATTAACATGTTTGCATCAAATCCTACCATACATAGGTTAAATCCTAAGTTTCACCCTCCAAAGGATAATAAAGGAAAGAACCTATTCAAAACTAAAGATGGAAAAAGGAAATTCTAAAACCTATTATCAAAGAGACATGGATATGAGGTACGAATTTCTCCGAATCAAATTAGTCTTCTCCAAAATCTCTTTAACCATATCGGAACCAAGAAGCAACCTTTCTGTAGACTCCAACCAACATGAAGACATCTTACACGGACTTCCAAAAAGAGCTTCAAAAGGTGTCATTCCAATGCTAGCTTGAAAACTACTATCATATGAATTCTACTAAAGAAAGATGCTTTTCCCAGGTTCTTCCAAAATCAAGAATACTCATTCTCAACAATGCTTGTCTTACACTCTTACTATCCTACTAATTTCATTTTACTGTTCTTCATGAATAAACATTCCTAGGTTCTTACTAGTGTCTTATACACTTTACAGAAAATTCCATTATAACTTCTAAAAGTAATTACTGCTATCTTCTTACACTTTTTCCGTTACTCTTAGGAAATGATTCTTATCTACTCCATATTTAAGAGTTTGGTTTGGTATTTATCACCTTGTTTTAAAAATTAAGGTTTCTAAAAAATTTTAAAACATCAAATCCCAAAATCTGTCTTTAAAAGTGTTATCTTTTCAATTTCCAAAATACTTGGTCACTTAATATTATTTCCCAAACCTAGAGGGAAAAACTTCCAAATTTTTAAGTCTAAAACTTATATCTCTCTTTCTTTTAAAGACTTTAATAGTTTTCTATAAAAATTTGAATTTTCAAATTTTACTTTTATTAATTTTTTCATTTCAAAAACTTATTTACGTTTTCACCAAACCATTTTCCTTTAAAATATATTTAGAATATCCTTTATGTGTTTTCAAAACAGCTTCTTATTACACCTAATAGTCTCATATCTTAATGTATGGGAACTACGTTCTCTTATGAGAAGTAATTAACGCTAAAATCTTCTATGAACCTTTTAAAAGAGGACTTCATGTTTTTGTGAACTTACAAGGAATTTATTCTATATTTTCGAAATAGGCTATACAAAATATGGTGCTTCCCATATCTTGTACATCTCTTTCATGTGTTCCTTGCGACTTACACAAAACACTTTTATTGGTTTCATAGAGAATTATACCATTATTCTTTTCATTCCAATAGATTAAAATATGTTTAAATTATATTCTTCCATGATAAATATTTTCTAATATCTAACTTACACATTTTCCTTTCAGAAAAACTCATCTTCAAAACTGTTTTAATATTTCCATAACTGGAAAAACACTTCCTTATACTTATTAATAATAAGTGTACTTTAGAAACCATTTTGTTTGTATACTTAGAAATTACCTTTTAAAATACATTTTTATTTGGATTAAAACGGATGTTGCGTAAAACACCGATACTACAACCCAAAAAAAATACTAGTGTATGGATTCAATTAAATAAATACCAATAATGTTATAGCCTATGCTCCACTTATTTTTCACAAAAACATTTATTAC
The DNA here is from genome assembly GCA_030737815.1 of Allium fistulosum. Classification (NCBI taxonomy): domain Eukaryota; kingdom Viridiplantae; phylum Streptophyta; class Magnoliopsida; order Asparagales; family Amaryllidaceae; genus Allium; species Allium fistulosum. The sequence goes on from CM060905.1 coordinate 163,390,153, forward strand.
AACAATAAAAGTTGTAATCTACGTTTTCAATACTTGATACAATCTAAGTTTTTATGTTTAAAATCTTTGTTTACTTACAATGAAACTAGTGAGTTATATATATATACTCCATAATTCTTCAAAAAGACTTCCAATTTTTCATTATATAAAACCCAACTTAAATTTCATACCATTCTTCAAAAACCCCATGTTTATTTTCTGAAAGAAAATATTAACAATGAAAATTTTCAATTCCAACAATTACAAATTTTTTTTCTTTAACTTTTTAAATTTAGAAATTTCATTTTATTGGGCTTAGCATAAAGTGGGTCTTCCTATTTCTACCCTTGGAGTACTTTTCCTAAACTAAAGGCTTTTACTCCTATTCCTCTTGTATACTCATATTTATTCTAAGGCATCACCGTCAAATCCACTTGTCTAAAATAATTATAATTTCTACAATTACCTACACATGGACTTTCTTCTCTGCTTATCTACTGAATTTTATTGTACATCTCTAACCTTTGCCTACTTCTCGTTGGATTTCCATAATCCCAATCCTAAATGTATAAAACCATTTCTTAAATCCCTAACATGTGTAGACATTCTCTATGCCCCAATAAACACACTTAAAAAGTGATACTTAAAGAACTCTGCTCTCAACTGACGAACACGAAGCGTACAAAGAACCTCCTTTAGATGAATAATATGCTCTTCCATACTTCTTGGAAAACACCAAAATGTCGACCACGAATACCACCACGAACTTTATTTTAGGACATCTCTAAAAACATAGTTCATCAAATTTATAGAATAGGCTAGGACATTGGTTAGCCCAAAAGTCATGACTAACCACTCAAAGAATCCGTCTGGTGTCCTAAATGCGGTCTTATCAATATTATCATCAGCGACCCTAAGCTGATGAAATCTAGTGGCTAAATCAAGCTAGGAGAATACTAAAGAGCCAACTAACTGGTTGAAAAGAACATCTATCATAGAGAGTGGATAATGGTTCTTCTTTATGAGCCTATTCAATTCTCTATAGTCAATGCAAAGTCGAAGAGAACCACCTGCTTTGGTAGCGAAGACGACTGGCGGTCCCTATTCCGATATGTTTCTTCTTATGAAACCTTTCTCCAAAGTTCACGGATCTGCTTGCTCAATCCCTTCCTTTCCCTAGGCGCCATATGCCCTACGGGTAATGCTACTGGCTAGCAAAATAAATCCTGAAGTCAATCTCTCTCTTAGGGGGGTAGTCCCCTAACCTCCTCAAAGATGTTTGGAAAAATATCTGATGACAGGAACCGAATCTAATTCTGATGATAATGAAACGAGGGAATAAAGGAAGCTCAACATAACTGACCCTTGCAGTTCGCAAGAAATACCAAGAGTCCTACTGATGTGTGTCTCTAGTCTAACGACTCTACACTCGCAATATAATATAGCCCAAAATGTGGATAGCCAATCCATTTCCAAAATCATCCCCTACCCCGAAAATCCCAAAATATAGGCGTTATAGTCAAATTCAATGCCTAGGATATAAATTTTCAAACCTCTACAAACCATAAACAAGAGCGCCGATCCTCCCATGAGGTTTGAAACAACAATGGGGTCTACTACTAAAGAGATGTCTAAGTGCAAACAATCTACCAAAGAACTAGAGATGAAAGAGTATGATGCTCTAGGGTCGAAAAGAGTCCGAATGGGAAAATCAGAAATAGAAACCAAATTTTCCTACCTCAATCCGGTCCGCTGCTGGAAGGTGTTGCATCCAAAGCCTAAATCTACGCTGCAGGTGCACTCGCTCCCTGCCCCATCTTCTGAAGACAAAGCTTACTAAGATGACCGGGTTGTCCATAGCTGTAACACTTCTTCACCTTCTCTCTCTTACAATCTCTTATGTAATGACCAGTCATTCTACAACGCTTACATCTCCCACTTTTCTTGATTCGCTTCTGAGGGCCTTCCCTTTTCCTCTTATCCTTCTTGCCCTTCCACCGTGGCTTCTTAGAGCTTGTAGGAACCCCCTTAAGCTCTCCTTCTAGCTGCCAAGATATAGTTTGACAACTCTGTCGGTCCTCCAAACCTAACCGACTAAACCTTTGCTCCATATTCTCCAACCTAGCTCGCGTCTCCTCTGAATTCTCCATGCCAGAAAAAGTCTTTCCAACCAAACTCGCAGAATCCTTACAAAACTTAGAGAAATTGATGGCGGCATGTAGGTTGATGGGATTCCCACCCGCTGGTGCTGGGTTGGGCGCTTGCTCGCGCACCTCTGGAGTTGTGGGTTGTAGATACCTACGAAACCAGGCTGAGACTAGAATGCCCTCGAGAAGGTTTGGGGCATTTGTCATTCTACGAAAAGAAAAAGATAGTTTAGGAAAGAGTCGAAGGGAGATTGAACTGGACTTTTGAGGGGATTTTTATAAAAACTCTTTTATACTTAGAAACTATTTCTAAGAGTTCTTTTTTTGAAAAATACTTTTTAAAAGAACTTATTTTGGAAAATACTTTTACTTTTAAAATAAATTTTTAGGAATCATGCAACCTTAGGCTCTGATACCAAGTGAAACACCCCACACCCATTAATATACCCAAAAGGACACATTAAAAGGCGTGGAGCGTTGTAGGTATAACTGAAACTAACAGAGACTAAGATTCACAAGACAAGAATAGGTAAAAACAGCGGAAACTAAAATAATAATAACTTATTTAAAGTAAAACTTCATAGTTGCTTCATAAATAAGTCAAATACCAAATATAACATCCATACCTCAAAACCCATCATGTCTTATGAAATAAAAACTCATAGTTTCAAAATCAGAGTACATAATATCCCTTATAATAAGCCAGTACATAGAAAGAACAAAAGTTGAAAATAAAAGAAATACATAGTAGAAATCTCCACCAAGAAAACTCCTAGCAACAACAATCTACCGACTTCTCCCTTGATTGCCTATGGAGGGAAAAGGGGAAAATAGAGGAGTGGGTCAGACTAAAAGTCTGGTGAATGATAGTAATTAATAGAGTCTTTAAGCCAGATAAAAGTAATCGACTCTACAACAGTTCTAGCATAAATAAGGATAACAAAGGAAATAGGAAAGAGATAAACTGGAAATAAGTACAATTAAATATTACTCAATTTATAAGATAGTTTAACTTTGATTGCTTGCACTTGTCCTTGATTTCTGCTTTGATTAGGCTGAATTCCTAATCCTATAATTAGGATGTAACCCTAATTCTACCCTTTTTGATCGGCCGGCTACTCCATAGACCTTACTACAGACCAGATGTTATATAACTCCCTACAAATCAACCAATGGTATCTACGAAAGATGCACAAAGCACCCACTATGGATCCGGACGACATATATAGCTCCCTACACAGAAGGCAATGGTGTCTACGAAAGACACCCATACTAAGCGCTTGGTACTCATAGCGATTACTGAGCACCAGAATTGAAGTCGCATGCGTAACTGCCACCATGCCCATGCTACCTTTTGCTCCACCTATTGGGTCTTCTTATTACCTCAAACTCCAGCATAAGCGTGCCTCTCATCTCACTTCAGGCTGATGTGAGATCACCGTGTGTCCATAGAAACTATAGGGTAAATGTTGTTGGTACTGGCCCGTCATCCAAACAATATCTAGTTGCGCCCCTTATCCAAATCCCCCATGATTTGGACTTCTATTTAACCAATTACTACCATTCTTAGCATAAGCGTGCCCTCATCTCACTTCAGGCTAATGTGAGACACTGTTCTGTCTAATAGGGAGTGCTATATGGTACAGGTTCTACTTTCATCTTTGCTTATTAACTTAGATAAATTATTTAAATAAGCCTTTATTATCATCTTTACTTTCTACGCTTATTAATTTATCCCAAGTCTTAAAATAAGCCTCATTCTATTCTTTTTCTTATTATAACCTACGTTATAATCATGCTTATTACTTAACCCAAGGTCTAAGTGTGAAAATAAGCTTCTTTCATCTTTTACTCTTTTTTAGTTATAATTCTACAATATAACTAAGCCAATTAATTAGTTCAACTCTAATCATAATTAGGCATAATTTTAGTCCAATTCCATTTATATTACAGTCTTTATAATTTACATCTCAGAATTATAAATAGGCCAATCTCTTTAATTCAGTCCAATCATAATTAGGCATAATTTCAGTCTTAATTCCATTTTATTACAGTCTTTATAATTTACATCTTACCTTCTGTTATTTCAGAATTCTTGTAAATTAGTCCAATTTCATGTTAATTCTATTCTAATCCATACGCGAAGAAGAAGGAGAAATAAAAGAAAACTGAAAATAGAAGAAAATCCAAGGCGTAGGAAGAAGATGTAAATAACGCATAAATATGAGTAAATAAATAAAAATACTGTAAACAAACTGTAAATAAATGGAATAGCTATAATTAATAGAAATAACTAAAATTAACTGAAAAGAATAGCTAGAAAGAAATAGACTGAAAATAATTCTAAAAACTGTAAATAAAACTGCTAAAAAGGTTATTCCAAAAATCGTAGTAAAACTACAACTAATTGAAACCCTATTATTTTAAATTACTTAAATAAATCTTAAAATAATTACAATCACTCACCTCCGGTCCTAAGCTCTTTCTTTGGTCTTCCCAGATCCACTTAGAGTTGTAAAATAATTTAATTTATAATGATTTTCTCCTTGGAAAAATTATTCCGTTTAGGGTCCTTCCTAGAAAGGTGAACCCAATTGGAGAAAACCTAGAATGAGAAAAAGTGTTAGGTCTAGGGGTCTATTTATAGGGGTACAAGTGGACCTCAGACCGTTGGATTTGGGGATTGAATAGGATGCAACCACGTCATAGGCTGAATAGTAGCCATCAGATGCAAAAATGGAGGGACCGGATCGGTTTGAAGAATGCAAAACACGTCATAGTCGGTTAAAAAAATCGTGCCATCATTCGAGCGAATGAACGATTGTTCGTTCGCCCCCAAAACAGTAGGCGGGTCGATAGGGCGGTTGACCTGCCTTATAAATATATATATATATATATATATATATATATATATATATCTGCTTATTTTGTTTAATTCTTATCTTGTTCATATTAGCTCGGTTTATGACGTTCCATATATGGAAATTGACCAGAAAATTACCACGGACACAAAGGTGCGATTCCCATGGCTCAATTCTGATAATTCCATAAAGTTGGTTTATTTAATTAATTAACGAATTAATTATTATGCGTTAAATTTTGGGTTGTTACAAACCCTTTAGGTGGTAAAACTAATCTCGGCATAGTTTGTGAAAAAGTACAAGTTGCCTACCTGTCCCAAAAAATTTCATGTGACCTAATTGTCCTCGATTTTATTGGATTTGAGATTATACTCGGTATGGATTGGTTATCTAAATTTAAGGATGTTCTTGATTGTGTTAAAAGGATGGTGTATTTGGAAAATAATAGAAGTGAACCTTTTAAAATTACGTGCGAAGAATCAGGTCCAGTAATGGATAGTTTTATGTATGCCCTAAATTCATTTCAAAAACGTTTTGAAGAAATATCGATTGTTAAGGAATTTTTGGATGTTTTTAAGGAAGTTAAAGGTTTACCCCCATATAGAGAAATTGAATTTCGAACCGAATTGATTCCCTGTGCTAGATCTGTTTTTCATTCTTCTCAAAGAATTGGCCGTAAGCAAGTAAATGAGTTAAAGAATCAAACTGATGAATTGATGAAAAAAGGACTCATTAGACCAAGTCGCTCAAGTTGGAGCTCAATAGTAGTTTTTGTTGCAAAGTCCAATGGTTACCTAAGGCTTTGTGTTGACTACAAAGACCTAAATAAGCAAACGATTAAGAACAAGTATCCTCTACCCCATATTGATGACTTGTTTGATCGACTTCATGGTGCTCAAGTATTTTCAAAAATGGACCTAGCTACAGGATTCCATCAGTTAAGGATAGCATAAGAATGCATCCATTTAACTGCATTCAGAGGACCAAATGATTTCTACGAGTGGTTTGTTATGCTTTTTGGGCTAACCAATACGCTCGCTTATTTTGTGGACCTTATGAATAGAGTATTCAGAGAAGTGCTCCACAGGTTCGTGTTAGTTTTTATCAATGATCTTCTTATATATTCAAAGACTGAAGAGAACACGAAAGGCATCTAGAGATTGTTCTATAAATATTGAGGAGAAATGTGCTCGAAACTAAGTTCTCAAAGTGCCACTTTTGGAAAGAGAAGGTATGATTCATTGGGCCTGTTGTGTCGAAGGAAGGAACCTCTATTGATCCAGGGAAAATTACAGCCATAATGGATTGGAAGTAGCCTCAAACTCCTTAGGACATTCGCAGCTTCTTAGGATTGGCAGGATATTACCATAGATTTATTCAAGATTTCTCCAATATTTCCTAGCACTTAACGAAGTTGAATATAAAGGATGTTAAATTCGAATGGAACCCTAAATGTGAAGAAGCGTTCCAGGTACTCAAGAAAAGGTTCACTACCACTCCGCTCTTAACTATTATTGATGAAAGCGGTGGTCTAACTGTTTATACTTATGCTTGTGGAGAAGGAGTGGCGCAATACATATGCAACATGGAAAGGTTATCGCATATGCTAGTAGGCAGTTAACGATACACGAGAAAAACTATGCAACACACGACTTTGAACTATTAGCCGTTGTGTTCGCACTAATGATTTGGAGAAATTATTTACTGGTGTGAAGTTCGAACCCTTTACAGATCACATATCTTTGAAGTATCTTTTCACTCAGAAGGATGTTAATATGCGACAGTAGGATTGGCTGGAATTTCTCACGTCATATGATCTAGATATTCTATATACACCCGGAAAAGTCAACATAGTAGTGGACGCGTTAAGCAGGAAGCATACCGTTATAGCTTATTTGGTAGTAACCCCAACTCTTCTAGAAAGAATTGCTAGCAAGCAAAAAGAAGATCAATTTCTAAAAGAGATTATTATAGATATAAGCAAAGGACAGAGTTCAAGCTTTAAAGTTGACAACCATGGGATATTACGGTTAAATGGTTTACGGTTAAAGGGAAAAATTTATGTTCTGGATGTTGACAACTTAAGATAAGAAGTGTTGATTAAATGCCACCAATTTAAGCTAAACATTCACCCAGGAGTTAGCAAAATGTACAAAGACGTAAAATGAACATTTTGGTGGAGAAGTATGAAAAGGGACATCTCCAGTCATGTTAGCAGATGTGTGAATTGTCAACAGATCAAAAGCGATCAACAAAGGACCGTTGGATTACTTCAACCACTTAAAATTATGACTTGGAAATGGGACCAAATAACGATGGATTTCATCGACAGCTTACCTCGATCAAGAAAGGAAAATGAAGGCATTTGGGTTATCATAGATCGATTAACCAAAAGCGCACACTTTATTGCAGTAAAGCCAACGAGAATAGCTGCAAGTCTTGTAGAGATATACATGAGAAAATTGTTCGATTACATGGTGTCCCAATCTTTACCAGTAGGTTTTGGGAGGCATTGCAAACAGCTTTGGGAACGAAGCTGAGTATAAGCACCGCATATTATCCCCGGACCGATGGGAAAACTGAAAGGATAAACCGAGTATTGGAGATCTTCTGAGAGCTTGTATCTTAGATTTTGGAGGCTCTTAGAAAAACTATTTTCATCTTGTGGAGTTCTCCTACAACAACAGCTGTCAAGCTAGTATTGGCATAGCCCCATATGAAGCTTTGTATGGTCGTCCATGTAGATCCCCAACATATTGGATCGAGACCGGAGATCGGTTGGTACTAGGTCCTGACATGATTAGAGAAGCTTCAGAAAAGATTGACATGATCAGAAAGAAGATGAAAGAAGCCCAGAGCAGGTAGAAGAGTTACATAGATCTAAGGCGTAGAAATTTGGAATTCTCAGTTGGAGATTTCGTATTCTTGAAAGTCTCTCTAATGGGAGGAGCCGTAAGATTTGGACGGGCAGGGAAGTTAGCACCTCGATTTATTAGACCATTTCCCATTCTTGAGCAGATTGGCCCATTAGCTTGTCGTACAGAAATGCCCGATAGGTTGTCTGGCGTGCACAATTTCTTTCACATATCTCATCTATGGAAATATGTGCATGATCCAGAGCAGATTATAGAAACGTCTGCCCAAGAAGATTTAGAAGTTAAATCAAATTTGGCATTTATCAGACGACTAGTTCGAATCGTGGATCACAATGAGAAATGATTGAGAAGGAAAGTTGTAAGGTTGGTTAAAGTCCAAGGGAGTGGTGATGTAGAAGACTGCACCTGGGAAACAAAGGATAGAATAAGGAAAGCATATCCTGAGTTTAGGATTGATGTTTTATTGAGATAGTGTACTCACCGCCTGTGGTGTAGTCACTTATCATATCTTGTATATATTTCATTTTGTCAAATATATATTCATTTTGAGTTATTTTTTTCTTATCCTTAATTTCGAGGACGAAATTCTTTTGAGAGGGGAAGTATGCAATGATCCAAAAATTCATCAATTAAGAAAAATTTCAAATTATTCAAATAAAAGATATTTTAACATAAATGATAATGTTTTGAACAATAAATAATATTAATAATCTTATTTTGAATCAATATTTATAAAAATATATACTTTGGAACAAATATCGACAAAATGACTGAAAATCATTTTATCGATAAATAGTTTTTTGGCCATCCGACATCATGCACGGAGCTGGATACATACACTCATTCCATATGAGTGAGAATGTGTAATTAATTACTTTATTTTATTTTGGAAAATAAAAGTATATATGACATCGTTAATAATGTCGCTATTTTTGAATAATTGATTTTTGAATTTAAATTAGTTTAAATGATTTAATAATTATTTTAATTATTAAACGAGCCCTTATAATTATTATATAATAATAGAAATATTATTATAAAATTTTGTTTATAAATATATATATGTTAACTAAGAAGAGAAAATATGACCGGAAATCGGAATCGGAATTCGTAACAATTCAACGTGAAGAAGTTGTGCAATGTTGTGGATTATATGTGACAAACATATGCACATATACATGTACACATACATGACGATACCCACATGCACATGAACACACATATATGCACACATATATACACATACATATATTTGCGTGTATATATTCAAAAATACCCAAGATATTATCTACATCCTTACCTCTTAGCAAACCACAAAGTCAACCTCCTTACACATTAGCACATGCATCATGAGAGCACATGGGGGGAGGTCACTTCGGCCAAACATGGGGATGGAAGATGAGCATGTGAAGGTGATGAAGGTGGTGATGTATTACATATAATATCTTGGATACTTTCTCCTCTTCTTTCTCTATAAGTACCACCCCTTCTCCTCTTTATTTTCATATTCTTTCTTCTTCATTTTCTAAGCTTTTATCCTCCTCTTTAATGGCCTTAAGTCTAAAAGAAACTATGATATTTTGCAAAAGAAAATTAAATTATATAAGTATAGTGTGAAACACCTCAAAACTCAATCAAAACTCTTCCTTTTTCTTTCCATTACCCACGGCCACCACCATATCCCATCAAAGCCAAACCTTTCTCACTTCAAAGCCTAGGCCATGAGCTCCTTCACCCATTCCAAGGCAAGGCCGAGCCACCTAGGAGCTAGAGTGCAAGTGATCGTGAGCTTTGAATTCAAGTTAGTGGAGCTATAGCCGATTTAAAGTTAGTCCGATCAAAATTCAAGTGAGAAACTCTATATTTATATTTACATATAATATGATGATTTGATATGATTGTTATGGTTGTTTACTATGCTTGATCATCAAGTTTGGATGTTGATTATATGTTGTTTGATTGTATTAACAAGTAACGTTTAATAGATGTCGAAAATCACAAAGGAAAACACTTTCCTTTAATTAGCGAAATGGTGTGTATGAGATTGTCAAACCACTTAAAAATGGTTTAAAATGATTTATAAATATTTTATAAACATTAATCCAATTTGGTATAGTTTTGACAAGTTATGAAAATTGAGTCAAAAATAGGCGCGTCGCGTAACGGTAGCTTGCAATTTCGCATCGTAGAAAGTTAAATCCATTTATACGATGGATTCGGAGTCGAAATTCTTTGTAATAAGAATTTTTCGAACCCTTATAAACATAGTTTTCAAATGAAGAAAGAAACTCGAGATTTCATTTAGTAAATTGTGAAATATGAGCAAATCAAGTTTTCAAATCAGTTGAAGTTTGGCAGTTTGAAAACCCAAGCAACAAATCCTTTATAAATGATATTTTTAATTCTTTAAAATAAATTCTATAAATCTTTTAAAATGCTATAAAAGAGATTTGAGTCATAAAAATGGATTTCTAAATAATCTAAAAGTTTTTTTGATCAAATAAGCTTTGAAAACACTATTCGCAGCACTTTTTGCATACTTTTAATAACTTTTGAAATATGGATTTAAACTTAACAATTCTTTTTCAAACCCTTTTATAAAAGTTTTCAGTAAATAATTAAGTGTTCTAATAATGATTTGGAGGTTTTATAGTTTACTTAAAAGAGTTTAATATATGATTTAAAGAAAAGCTATTAAAATAAAGTGATTAGATCTTGGCTCTAAAATCCGACGAGTAGGCTGGATTTTTCTATCCGTGAGATCCAAATGTGGGGTGCTTAAACTAAGGAGATGTTCAGGAGAAACCAGTGCCCTATTTTTCCGGGCATCCAAGTAGTTAGCTTATATGGAGCATTTTGGGATGGAGCATGGAACAGGGAGCACAGAGCATTTTGGGTCTTTTGTTGAAGTTATCCATCACTTTCCACTGTGTCTGTATTATATACAAGGATCTACCAGCAACTATTGGGGTAGGCAGTTATAACTATCCTAGCTAGGTTAGTACTTGCTATGGCTCTGATATCTCATTTTGAGAGTGATTGTATGTACTATCCATATGTATAATTATATGTTGTTAAATACGATATGAAATTCTATTATTGTCTTGTCTTCTATCTTTATTATCTTTTACCCTGCGATAATCTGCCTATCCAGCACTTGAATTTACAGCACGTGAATACCGAGGATGTATTAGTGTCGATTTCTGAGGTTGAGGAGGTAGGTTGTCACAGCTAACATGAAAATATCAACACATATGTGCAATACTAATAATAAAAATGCTTATCCATTAGCAACCATCGTACAAAACATGTCCTAATAACTTGCTCACATCCTTGCCTAGCATCCATACGCACCTACCTATGAAGTATACTAAGCTATTCTACGCATTTTGTAACCATACTAACTTAAATAGAAACTTACCATAAAAGAGCTCTGGATGGGTAGCTTGGATTCACTCCTCGAGCTCCCAAGTACTCCCTACTGGATCTGTTCCCCTTTGCACTCAAACCAATTTCACTTCTTTATTCCGAAGCCTCTTCACTCCATGCTCTACTATACATATAGGTCCACGTGGTTCTGTTCCACAATCACATTTTCTAGTTGGTCAAGCCCCACTACAATCGCTAAATCATGAACGTACTTTCGTAGATGCGACACATAAAAGCATCACGAACTCCTGCTAACTTATATGGAAGTTTGATTATATTGGCTAACTTCCCAACTCTTTCTAATATCGAAAAAGGCCCAACAAATCTAGGTGCCAACTTTCTCGATTTACCAAATTTCACAACGTGCTTAAGCAGCAATACATCTCACCTACTGCAAACTCCAAATCGATACACCCCCTATCAACATATGGTTTCTGCCTATCCAGAGTAGTCTTTATCCCCTTATGTATCAACTCAATCTTTTTAGAAGTGTCTTTAATCATGTTAGGTCCAAGTATAATTCTATTAGTCGTCCCCCACCGGTAAGAAGAGGATTTACATGGCTGTTCATACATGGCTTCGAACGAGCTTCGAACGATGACAAGTTTATGCTCGCCTGATAGCTGTTGTTGTGTAAACTCCACTAGTGGTAAATGATCTTCCTTAGCTCCACAAAATCCAAATACAAGTTCTCAACAAGTCCTTCAATACCCTATTCACCCTTTCAGTTTGTCCGTTTTCTGGGTGATATGCAGTGCTAAGGCCTAGCTCAGCCCCTAAAGCATCCTGAAGACTCCTCCAAAACTCACTGGTGAAAAGTAAATCTCTGTCACTAACTATGCTGACTAGAATCCTAAGTAATATGATTACTTCCTTAACATAGAAGGTACCTAAAGTCACTATTATCTACTTCCTTTTACTGGAATGAAATGAGCGCACTTGGTCAATCGATCAATGAAGACCCAAATACCCAAATACTCTCATTTTCTATTCTACTTCCAGGTAAGCCATCAATAAAGTCCATTGATATATGCTTCCATTTCCACTATGGAACTTGTAGAGGAAGTAATAGTCCACTTGGCTTCTTTTGCTCAGCTTTGAATTTTGATAAGCCAAACTTCTAGCAATGTATTCTACCACTTGCCTCTTATCCTTAGCCAATAGAATGTCTTCTTTATATCCCTATACATCTTATCACCACTAGGATGAATAGTCATCCTAGAATGGTGAGATTCTAATAAAACTTCACCAATCAGTTCTCCAATCATCGATACCCAAAATCGACTATCTCTCCTCGAATACTCTTTCGAGCCAATGGGGTATCTATCTAAATGAGAAGATCTTTATCCTCTCTCCAACCGATACGTAAATGTATGCCAATGTCCCATCCATCCTTTAACTAGAACTAATATGGTCTATAAGTGTTGGTCGAACCTCCAAAGCTGCCAACAATGCAGGAACTAATTTTGATGATGGTCAAAAATCAAATTCGAGATAAACTCCATCTGTCTCCATTCCAATAACATGAAATTTAACGTAGCATGCTTCCTACTCAAAGCATACCACTACATTCCCTTTTCCAATGTTATATGAAATCCCAAAATCATATGAATCTAGAAACTCCATCAATCTTTACTACCTTAGATTTAGATCCTTTCGGAAAAATAATTACTTAAGAGATTTATGCTCCATATACAACTTAAATCTCTCCCTATTAGATAACGTCTCCAAGCCTTAATTGAAAAAACAATAGCTACCAATTTGTGGTCATGAGTAGGATAATTCCTCTCATGGGCATTCAACTGCCAGCTAGCATACACCACTATCCTTCCTTCTTGCATCAACACCGCCTAAGCCTCGTACCGCAAGCATCGATATATACGGTAAAAGGCTTAATACCATCTGTAATGGTCAACATAGGTGCACTGGTCAACATCTCCTTTAACTTAATAAATGCATGTTTGCACCCTGCAATTCAAGAGAAGATTTGATTCTTCTTAGTGAATTTAGTCAATGACACTGAGATTTTAGCAAAGTCTTTGATGAACTTTCTATAATAACCTACTAAACCAAGGAAAATTCATACTTCTGTAGCATTCTTTGAGGTGCGCCAATCATGGACAGCTACTACTTTACTCATCCACATATAATCCATGCTTAAAAACCACATGACCTAAAAAGCGAACTCTTCTCTAGAAATGACACTTGGAAAATTTTGATTTTAATTGATACCTTCTCAACACATTAAGGACAATTCTCAAATATTCTATATGCTCTTCTTTACTTCATTAATAAACGAGGATATCGTTAACAAAGACTATCACAAACTTATCTAACTGCTCCTTAAATGCTCTACTCATTAAATTAACAAAATAGGCTAGAGCATCAATTAGTCCAAAAGGCATGACTAACCACTTAAATAGTCCATTTGGTGTATGAAAATCTGTCTTAGTAATAATAACACACGCCACTCTCAATAGATGAAAACCATGGCCAAGTCAATCTGAAAAAATATTTTCGCTCCTATTAACCGATCAAGTTGATCATTTATTCGAGGCAATGGATAGTGATTTTTCTTCATCAACTTGTTTAATTCTCGGTAATTAACACATGCCTCAAAGAACCATTCACCTTAGTGGAAAACACTACTGATGCGCCCCACTTGAGAATACTCCTACGAATAAAGCCCATCTGTAATAAATTAGAAATTTTCTTATCCAAATACTGTGATAACCCAGATTTTTTAGACATCTGTTAATTGGTAATTAACAGGACTAAAATTATTAAAATATTGATTTGTATGTTAAACAGATATAATTCTGATAATAAAAGGTATCTGGATATGTAAATAAATATATTAAATATTTTGGATTTAAAAATAAAATAAAATATATTATATTTGATTTTGTTTAAGAATATAATTGGTTTTATATTATTTTCTTTAAAAGGTTATACTTGAAATAAATGTAGTTTATAAATATATAAAGATTTAAAAATACATGTATAAATGTATTACATAGATTTAAGTAATAAATAAACATATAAAAACATATTAACAAATGGAAATTACAAATGTAAGCCTAAGATATTATCTAAATACAAGTGTAAATTGATTATAACATGCTAATGACATTTGTAAGACAATTGAACAAATGTCCTTTATTTTCTCTTTATTTTAAAATAAATTAAGCTAAGTTATATAACATATCTCCATCCCTCTCTTTCAATTTTTCCTTTATCTTCATTTCAAGTCTGTAACACGAAATATACAAATAAAAAATAGAGCCTGTAACAAAAACTCAAACTAGAAAACAAAAGCCTGAAATCAAAATTCTCAAACCTGAAAGTTAATTCAAACAGCAAATCCATTTTTATTTTAAAAGCAAAAATCATTTCAAGAAATCAACTATAATCATCAGAAAGCAAGATCAGGTCAGTAAGCAAATCAAAAATCAGGGAGCAATTCAAATTTCCAGTTCAAAGGCAAAAGTTTTTCAGTCTTCTCTGTTCTTCCAAGATTTGTGAGTAAACTTTTTCTATAAAAACATATGTTGTTTGAAAATCATTTGCATGTGATAATACTTGAAATTTTGGTTGGGTAGTATGCTTTGTATGTTGTTCAGATATGATTCTATGTGTATATGTATATTAATATTTGATGTGCATATCTATGTACCAAATATGTATGCTATGTTCCAGCTTCAGCCTTCAAACCTGATAAGCTTCCAATTTCTCTTTCCCTGAATACCTTTAGACTTAAATGTTAAAACAAATTATGTTAGTAACAGCAAGATTAAGGTTTTAAAAATATTTTAAGTAGGAATTGAATACAGATTTAACTAGGATGTAAATATTACAGTAAAACTTAAAAATATCAAAATTTGACTTGAACAATTTGTGGATCCATGTTTATAATCTGATTTATCTTCACAAACTATGATTTTTAGAAAAAGAATCAAGGTTTTTAGGCTTTTAAAACTTGAGATAATGTATGTTGAATGGGATTTGGGTTTCGAGTGATTTCTAGTGATCGGTGTAGCTTTGGTGGTCGGGACCACTACTGGAGGTGGCGAGTAGGTAGACGACCTTGACAAAAATGTTGGGTGGTTTATTTTATCACCGTGGAGGCGGCAGATCGGTGAAGTAGGGTTTCAGTGGAGTTTTTGGTCGAGGTTGGAAATTGGGCTACTGCATCGTCGTCGAAGCATCGGTCTTCGTCGGAGTGGGGGGAATGGAAGCTTAGGACTTCGGCGAAGCTCTGGTCAGGGTGTCGAGGTTTCTAGTGACTGGCGGTGGGAATGCGAGGAAGTTTTTGGCTGATCGTTTTGGTTCCAGTTGAGGTCAAATGGTTCGATTTTGATTTCTAGCTCGATCAAGGAAGCGGGTTGGTCAGAGTGTTCGAGTGGGTCGTTGGCGACTGGATGATGGTCGGAGGGTCGGTCAGAAAGGCGTGGGCACGGCGTACACGTGCACGAGTCTTCGTCAATATCTGTAGTTGTTGCTGTGATTTAATGCTTCGGGGAAGATGGAGTTTTGCTCGGGGTCGTTCTCGAGTTTGATCGGTGTAGTGATTAAGGTAGGTTGGCTCGGGGTAGGAACTGGGGTTGGCTCGGGTAAATGATGGGTTGGGCTCGGCCTGTAGCAAAGTATTCTTGCATAGTTGATAATAATAAATAAATCAAGTGTTTTAAGCAAAAGTGAAGTTTTCAAAGTCAATAGGAACAAGTATTAAAAGTATAAATATTTATCAAATTTTCAAGAACAAGTTTCAAATATAAAGTATAGGTCTAATGTTATTTTGAATTTAATTAGGATTTTTGGGTAATTATAGATTAATTAATTTAATTAAGTAATTAAAGAGAAATTAATTAATTAATGATTAAGGATGAATTAATTAAAAATTGAAGGTTATTTATTAATTAATTGGAGATAAATTAATTGGTAATTAGAGATTAATTAATGTAAGTAATTAGAGGTTAATTACTTAAATGATAATTACTTAATGTAAGTAATTAAAGGATTGATTAATTAAGGAAATTAATTAAAGGGTGGGTTAATGAATGTGATTGATTAAAAGATAATTAATCAAAGTAAGTGATTATAGAAAAATTAATTAATGTAATTAATTAAAGGTCAATGTAATTAATTATAGTTAATGAATTAATGAGAGTAGTTAAGGTTAATTAATGTGAATCGTTAAAGAAAATTAATTTATAAAGGCTAATTACTTAATATAATTAAAGAATAATTAATTGAGGATAATTAATTATGATGGATAATTAATGGATGATTAATTAATTGGTTTGTAATTAATTAATGTTTAAGTATGCAGGATTTAAAAGTAATTAAAGCAATTAATTTAATTCATTGGTGGTTAATTAAATTAATTAGAGATGGTGTGGTTGATTAATCTTGCTTATGGATGATTGAATGCCTTGAATTATTTGAATATCTCCGATATATGATATGTGCTGCTTTGTGATTTGAGATGAATTGTTGTGTATAAATTGTATTGTTTAAACTTAAACTTTTGGTTTAATAAATAACATTGGATTCGAAGAGACCGGGGTCGGGTATCAGCAAATACCCGAAACCACTTCGATTTGAAATCTATAATTCTTTATAGATTTTATTTGTAAATCAAATAGGCTGGAATGGAATAAATTGAGTAATCTGGACAATTGTAACTAAGTAACGGAACTTAGATATTAGTTTGTGAAATAATTGTTTGACTATAATAAGATAAGAACTCGTAGTGAGGTACGAGTTACCCTGGTTTTCAAAATAAGTTTTATAACCTTAGTATTTCAATTTAAATGGGTTTACTCACGCTAGTTTCCAGCCTGACTCGGGTGTTACTTTAATGTAATGCTCGGGTCAGACCGAGTATTACAGATTTTCAGGTGAGGACGTTCTGGAGCTCAGGAGGCAAGCTGGATGGCAGGAACGTATGGATTTTACCGCTGTATATTTGAGAGTTGTATTGATAGTAGTCTGGGACAGGTTGATAACTGTCTAGTCTATTTGTAAATGGTTGTAACTCTGATGTATTGAATGTAAAGTGCAATTACAGTTAACTTTTGTATAACTGCTATTATTTGATATTATATTTTATCCGCTGCGAATGTGAGAATCTGTGTTTTGTTTCTGTTTCTTCTTCTACCTCTTTTCTTCCTTTTCTCTAACAATCCGGAATTTTCGAAGTCGAAATTTCGGGTCGTTACAAATACCTTCGATCTTTTAGGGCCATATGTCTAAACGGTATAACAACGTACCTTGTATCCTTTTCGATATCAATCCTAAATTCAATTTCCCTTCATGGTGATAAACCTATAACTTCTGCAAAAAGTTTTGGGAATTCCTAAACTATCGAGACCAATACTAACTCATAAGGTGATTGGTCTAGTGAATATAGGTAACTCAACATCATAGAATTATTAGTCTCATAGTATACATCTAACTCTCGCCCTCCCCTACTTCTCATCCTAACCACCCTACTATCTCAATCCAACATTGCATCATAACATGCCATTCATTTTATTCCCAAAATCAGTCCATACCTCGAGAAACCAAGTACATACGCGTCAAAAAGTTATTCGCGCTACATATAGTTATTTTAGGTTTTGACAAATTATATATAAATAAGCCGGTCCCTAACATGATTTGACACTACTATAGAGTCATGCACAGTGTGAGGTTCTAAGTGCAATTCATCTACTAGTCGACTGGATAGAAGGTATGTGATGCTCCAGTATCGAAAAGAGTACGAATAGGAAAATCCAAAATAAGTGATATACCTTCCATGACAACTTTTTTCCCTTGTCAACTGCTAGTGGTGGTCTGCTAGAACTTGGGACCGTTTCCAGTGCATAAGATTGCACGACTAGTCCGCTTTGGCCTAAGGTTAGGCATTGAACGCTTCATGTATCCAAATAAGTTGTAATGACATCACTTAATCTTTCATGTGCCCATTCTGTAATATTTCACTATGTGGCCTCTCTTATTGCACTTCATACATGTCATCTTTTTCCTTTTGAACTTTCCTTGTACTCCTTTGACTCCCAACTCTTTCCACTTTTCATGCTGACTTTCTTCTTTAGCTTCCATCTTTAGTTCACCCTTAGCTTCTTCTTTGGAAATGGTATTTAGCAAAGCCATTTCCACTAAACTCTCGTAAGTAGCTCCCATAGGAATGTGGCTAAAGGACAAATCTTAAAGAGGATGCTTCATCCCTTTAGCAAACTTAAACCTTTCTTATGTGGAGTATTTATCAAATAAATCCCAGATCTAGCCAGCTCATCAAGTTAATTTTATACTCCTTCATTGACATGTCTCCTTGTTGCAGATGTATAAACTTCTCTAACCGCACTCCTTGCTTGGCCATAACTAGGAACCTAGCTTCAAAACACCTTCTAAAATCTCCCCAAATTGTTTCTACTTCATTAGTCTCCGCTACAACAATATCCCACCAGTTTAGAGCTTCTCCTTGCAAGAGGAAAGAAGCAAGCTGCCTTTTAATGGCATTATCATGACCCAACATCCCAAAAATCCTCTCATATGTACGCAACCATGCTTTTATGTCAATAAAAGACCTAAGCCCTACATAAGGCTTTCCACATAAGCTTAAAAAGTCTCTCTATAGTTTGGAAAAGTCCACAATAGGTGGATTAACAGGAATTAAGCCTTGTTGTTATGGCACAGCCCGTTCCGGGCTAACATCCACTTATGCACTAGTAAGAGGTACCAGAAAAAATAATATTGAACATTCATGCACGGAACATCCACGGTTACATTTCCTATACCAGCTCCGGTGTTATTATCTATCTCAACCATTTGTAAGTAGGGTTTATTTGCAAGTTTATAAGATAGCGGATACGACTGAAAATTTAAAGTGGTGCTTTTAATTCCTTATTTATATTTATACTTATAGCTAAACATACAAATACGCTCTCTTATACATTCTTAATCTATAGGAATCAGGCAACCTATGCTTTGTACCATGTGTAATAACCTACTTTTCACTAACCCTTTAATCCTACGTCCCAATCGACACGCAGACCCTGGTCTAGAAAATGGCAGATCGTCAAGGTAAAGTACAACAATACTTGGCGATATCTATTTACACCTACACTTTTAGAACTCACAACAGAAGAAAATAATGTATAATGGAAACATAACATAAATATCTGAACTGGTCCATAAATCCCATAGGTCATTACAACTGTTTATCAAACATAATACTTTAGATTCACATAGTTTAATTAAACATAACGACTAGATAAATAAATAACTCATGGATAAAAGTCTTATTCACCACCAATGGTCTCCATTGCCTACATTTCACGTACGACTTCCACTAACACTATCAACTTATTATATAAAATAATAAAGGAATATGAAGAGAGTCAGACATAAACCTGGTGAGTGAGCATATATCTCTAAATATATGATACTAACATGCTAACAAAACATCTTTATAGACTACTCCTGCGGTGTGAGTCTAAGGGATAAATTTATTGTTGTTCTTTTTAGTCTATTTATTGTAGCATTTTAAATGTATCATTTTTAGTGACAAATCACTATCTAAACATCCATACAAACTGATATGCATGAAATATTAGCATACCTTAATTCTGTTACATGTACTATTTTGACACGTTTTGCAGTCATATCATTCATAATATGTGCCTCATTTCAACATGTGCAAACATATCATTCCTGATATGTGTCTCATTTCAACACATTGCATACATATAATTCCTATTACGTGTCTCGTTTCAACACGTTGCACATATTCCATTCCTACTGTGTGTCTTGTTTCAACATGTTGCAGACATACCATTACCAAACAATAAATACTGCACTATAATATGTACATTAGATAAGTGTATAAACATCATTCTACTTAATCACATTCTAAAACAAACAATATGAAATTCCACTAACCATTTGTATTGGCCCTCATGGGTTTAGGATCAACTTGTGCCTACATCAGCGATTCAAATGTTTGGCAAAACTATTTAGACGTCTTTTTTGAGGTACAAATTTTTTGCTTTGGTAATCAAATGTCTGGCTTTGATTCCAGACGTCTGATATCAATTTAGACGTCTGAATTATGCTAGATTTCAACATTTTTTTACCACTATAAAATTTTCAAACATCTGACCTACTAATTCTGACGTATGGTTGACTGCAGATTTTCGTTATTGAGTGTTTTAATGGGTTACTCACTATCTGTTAGCCCTACTTTGCTCTAGACATCAAATATCTAGTTTTATCCCGTTTTATCGTTTACTGCGCCTATCGTATTTTCATAGCATCCTTTTTCATTTCCTTGCATGATTAATTTATTGATTAACTTT
Organism: Allium fistulosum; assembly: GCA_030737815.1. Classification (NCBI taxonomy): domain Eukaryota; kingdom Viridiplantae; phylum Streptophyta; class Magnoliopsida; order Asparagales; family Amaryllidaceae; genus Allium; species Allium fistulosum. The sequence continues at coordinate 163,410,807 of CM060905.1, forward strand.
TATTTAACAATAATCATATTCCTTTTCTCTACAATATTAATTTACTAACTTACCAATAAAATATCCATCCTAAATAGTTTTATGTATACATAATTAAGTGGGTGGTCTACTTTAGTTCAAAATTGTATTTTTTTACAATGTAATTGATTGTTACTAACAATCAGAGTGTCATTTCAACTCCACTCAACCAATTCATTACAATTAATAACCTAATCATTTTGTATTAATTTCATTTTCTATCCATGTGATTCATTCTAGTTTTTTAAGTATAAATTAATAAAATTATGATTGATTCTTAAAAAGCGGAGTATCGTTTCAACTCCAAAATTTCATCACTTACCCGATTACAATTAGAGATATCATTTCAAACTCCATGGTCAATAAATAAATTCAAATTCAATTATTAATTTGATATTGTAATTCAACCTATACTTCTTTAATTTAATCCGATATTGGCTATAAATATGAGATACGAGCATATATAGATTCATATATGAAGAAGATAAATTCCAACTCACAAATTTGGTTTACTCTTTCCATTACCCTTGAAAATCCTACTTACGATTCTCTTCTCTAGATGTCTATCTTTTTTATTTGTTGCTCTTCTTCCTCTTTCTCTTTAATTTAACTTGTTTTTTTATTTGATTTAGAAAATTTGAGAGGAGATTAGGAGAAGTTGTTTAGATCTAAGGTTTCTGAAATGTAAATGTTAGCTAGGGTTTTTAATGAAAAACTTAGGGCTTAACAACTTATTTATAGATGAGAAATTAAGTTTACTTAGATTTGGGTCACTCTAACTATTTATCGAAATGCCACTGATTCAAATATTCATAGATCCTTTTTGGAAAATTTAACAAGTGTTAGGTGTTTTTTGACAATAAATTGCGTTTCAAACGCAAGGGAACAGGTCTTGTGACCTAATTCCGTTATCTTATAAGCTCATTATTTTGTCCTTTTATGTAAATTACCATTTTATTTTAATTCATTATTTAAAATTTTCGGGGTGTTACATATTGCGTACATCGACAATCAAGCTTGATACTCACTCAATACTAAGCTTCAAACTAACTTTATTATTGGGCCACTTATTCCAAAGTTTTACCCATTCATATTGAATTTCAATATGAACTCGTTGAAGTGTGTTGCCATTGACATCCTTAATATATTAAAGACTATCGAGAGTACATTCAGTAATAGATCGTGTATGATTCTTTCTATAGAGAGTAGATCTTCACTGAAAGGTTCAAAGAAGAGAAAATGTAAGTCAAAGAGTGGAAAGGAGAGGTCAAAGGCTCAAGGGAAAGGCGATTACCACCTTTTTCTTGAAGAAGGGACATTAGAAGTGGATCTGTCCGGAGAACTTAGATACTTAAGTGGAAAAAATTATATTCTGCTCCTAAAGCTGGTTTCTATATAGAAACTGTTTATCTATATGCGCTTCTAGTTGAATTTTAGATAATAGATCTAGAACTCATATCTCCACTTCATTACAGGGACTTAGCAGCAAGTGGCCCATTGTTAGTGGGAGCATGGATTTCAAGTTTCAATGGAGCTAGTGTAGTTACAATCGCAGTGGGAGAATATCATATGAAACTAGAGAGTGCATATGATTTTTTTAATAATATGTACTGAATTTTATTTTTGGAATAATATATGTCCCTTGTTTGATAGAGGATGGATATAGTTTTATTTGCAAAGAAAATATTATGAATATTTGTTGTGGGAATAAAAAATGGATTTGGTGCTTTTAATAATTGTATTTATATTCTTAATTTAATATATGTTTTTGCTATTGGAAATAATAATCCATCTAATGTAAATGACAGTTTTATTTGGCATTGTAGACTATGCCATATTAGTAAAAAAGGAGTTAACGAGTTAAGAAACCAAGGGTTTCTACCATCATTTGAGTTTAAATCATTGGATACTTGTGAGTCAAGTCTTTAAGGTAAAATAGCCAAGTATGAGAAATGGTGTAGTATAAATTTTACTAGTATGGACGGATCTTAAGATTACTATAACACTAGAGGGGGTAATAGTGTTTTATATAGAACTTTTTAAATAGTTTCAGGATTTAAATCAAAACACGGATAATCAACATAGATATATAATAACAGCCAGTCATAGACATATACATAAATGCAGTAAAAATAAAGTAAAAGTAAGTGAGATGACACCAGGAGTTTTATACTGGTTTGGATTAACCAATCCTACATCTAATCCTATATTGTATTGGTATAGATTTCCTCTCAATGCCTACTTTAATCAAATAGCAAGCAAATCAAAATACAATCTTGATTTCAAAGCAAAAAGGTACATCCTCCTGACTTTTCGAGCTTAGGGTAGACTCTCTTGAATTTCCAAGCAACAAGATCACCCGCTTGATTTAAACGGGCAACAAGCACACCCATTTGATTTAAACATGCAACAAGTATACCCAATTGATTTGAACGGGCAACAAGCACACCCACTTGATTTGAACAGGCAACAAGCACACCCATACAAATTAGTAGAGTTTTATTGATTCCAAATACAAATAATTGAAACTTGAATACAAGATATCCTATAGCTCTTTTATAGCACTTCAATCTTTGAATTGGTGAAAGAAAAGTTTGGAACAATAAGAGAGTGATTTGACTACTTGCAAAATAGCTAGTAGTTTATTGAGAATGAATATAGTGAAGTAGAGATTTAATTTGAGTGAATTTGAAGAGTATAGAAAGTGAATTTTGAGAAATATATAATGAGAACTTGGAGTAAGAAGAATAAAGATAAAGTAGTTATCAAAATTCATTTTTTAGTCCCTTTTATATAGCGTTTGAATGGACATGTGTAACGACCCGATATTTTGGACCATTCGCATCCATTATAAGTGTATAGGTAGACACTCATGCCGGAGCTGAATTGCTCAAAATACCGCATTGTTAATTTAAATTTAGCAAAACTGAACATATACAGTAAATAAATAATCACAGAACACAGACACAGAGTAATAATTGCAGCGGAAATAAAAGAGATAGTAGTTCATGAAGCTACTATATGAATATATAAGATACATCAGAGTTTACAACAGAAGAGTAATACGATACATCAGAGTTCAACCAGATACAACGGAAGAGTAATATGATACATTAGATACAAATCAGAATACATCACTGGAATCATCGAATACTGAAAGCAGAATAGATGGCTGGATCTTCAAGCAAAGCTCCAACTTCAAAGGTGAGTCTCGAAAACTAATACACTCAGTCTGACCCGAGCGTAAAGCAAAACACAAGACACTCGAGTCAGGATTAACATTCTTATATTAATAAATCCAACTCAAGTGAAATAGCAATTGAAATACAAGTAACTCAAAGGATGTTTGGAATAACCATCCTTTAAGGATCCGTTAAACTATCTACTATGTAGTAGTGTACGATAAGTAGATAATGTCTATCAGTAATATAAAGATATCAAAATAGTGTTAAGTCATGGCCCATTCCACCCTTAACACATTTTTATTCCCAAAAGCATATACAAGACCGTAGTTTCCCCAAAACCGGAAGTCACCAGAGGGCAATCCATATACTAAAGGTACAAATCAAAATCGTAGTGGTCGCGCATAAATGGAATACAAGTATGACAAGGCACATGAGGCAATACCCAAGGTAGTGATACTACCGTTCGCCTGATCCGGACTGGTGAGAACGCAACGCCGCAGCGCCCGCAACACCGTGAAACAACACTCCCAAAATCAAGGGTGCACCAATCGACAACAAGTAATGAGTAATTCGAAGAAGTGTGTCCACTTGAGGTAGCTAATCCTCCATTGGCCCGGCACGGCTCATGTTTTAGTCATTTCCAATTTGACACAAGTGTCAAGGTTATCCATTATCGTTCTCTTTCTTCAGTCATCACGAACATCATTCCAACCACTTCATTCTGGATCACACTCCGCGTATAGTTATTAAAGTGGTTTCGGTTTAGATAGAGAGTATATCCATTACCGATCCCGGTCTCTTTAATAACTTCCGTAATTATTACACCGATTGGTCGTTTATATATTTCAAAACCAAATCAATTTCAATTTCAATTTCAATTCGTAAACCAACATTTCATTTGTCTTTCAAAACCAATTTCCAATAATTTATGTTTCAAAACTTCCAAATTATCATTTCAAAATCTTATAATTCAATTTCAATCTTTATATTGAAAACAATTCAAATATTGATTCAAGTTCGCACAAAAGTTTCATTCCGAAATCACTTACATAAATTTTATTTAACATTCAAATCAATTTAACTTCATTTATTGATTTCATTCAATATTCATTAAGTAAATTTATCATTCAAATCAATTCCTTTTAAAATTTTCAATTCATTAAATCAACTACTTAAGTACAACTTCATTATATCAAAACTTACAAATTGAATTAAATTAAATTCGTCAAACCAAATTCTTTAAATTTCAAGTCTTACATTAATTTCAATAAATCACATTTTATTTCTTGTTAAAGAAATTCAATTTCACCTTTTTAATTACTTAAATAATTTTCCAAAACTTAATTAATAAAGAAACTCAATTTCAATTATTTACGAAGTAAAATTCACTTATTCAAAAGTTCAATTTTTCTTATTAAAGAATTCAATTCAATTTAATCATTAAATAATTCAATCTTATTTAATTATTAAATAATTCAAAACTTAATTATTAAATAATTTCAAAGTTAATAATTTCAAACTTACTTATAATTTCAAACTTAATTATAAAATCATTTCAAAGTTTAATAATTTCAAACTTAATCCAATCATTTCTCAAATTAAACAACATTCTTTCATCAATTACATTGTTAATATTTTGTTTCAGATTATTAAATATTAACATTATCCTTTCATTAAAATTCAAATTTCAACTTCATTTCAAAACCATATTATTTATTTAAATAAAATCTTCGTTTATTTTTAAATCAAATTATTGACCAATCGGGTTTTATTTAATTCTCTATCCTAAGTCAAGTTCATTTGGGTATTTATCATTTCAACCCGATTCCAATTCAATTCAAAACTCAAAGCATAGCAAAGGGAACTTGCAGTGTGATAACTGGGATGGTGTTAAAGTAAATAAACAAGCAATAATAACAATCAATAACAATCCAATAATCAATTCGAATAATCCCGAAATAATCGTATTAATTCACATTGTTGTTTGTGCAAATTAATATAATTATTTCTAGAATCTACACTATCATTTCATGTAGATTAAAGATTATTACATTACGGTTCTTCACTTGTCATTCGATTTCAATTTCATCCATCATCAAATTAACAACATACATTTAAATGGTTCAAGGTGTAATTTCATATTTCTACGTGTCAACAAATTTCACAGTTAAAGAGGTCATATTATACCAATGTCATTTAATCAAATTTAACACATATCAAATCTAACTATCCTACGTCAATTTCAATTTCAAATTATTTATCACTTACATCATTAACAATTTAACGTCCAATATAAACATCAAACAATCAATCATTTAACAACCAAACTGGATTATCATTGCATATATAACAGATAATGGTGTCAGATGTCACATGTGAACTGATACAGGTAATAACAGTGTAAATATCAAACAACAGCATATTTCAATTGTCGTTTCAATTGAAATCAAATTTAATAAATAAAATAACGTTAATCGTGAGTGATTGCTCACCTTTCGAGGCTAGAGATATTCGACAATCGAGTTAGGGATTCCAAAGCAAAGCTAGATGAACACGATTCGAAGAAGAACAAAGCTGATAATAAGGAATTGATGAATTCAGATCAGAACTGGATCGATGAAGATAATTGGTATAAGTGAACACATATATATAACTATATATAACTATTTTTATAAAGAAAAAAAAATCATATTCTAAATTTAAACACATATTAAATTAAATGTATATGTACTTCAAAATCTATTGTTTCAAATTTAAAACCCACATAAGATCAAATATATATACATTTTATTTTAAAATAAATACATGTAGATGAAAGTACTTACAATTTTAAAACAAATATATATATAACTCAGATATTGAACAAAAGATATGCCAACCAAATATATATATCTATGCAGACCATAACAAGTATGCAGGCTTTTCATATGCAATCAAAAATAAATATCTGGCTACGCATATATGCAATACAGTCCTGTGTATATACATATTTCTTACATACATATCACATTTAAACAATATCCATATCAAAACAAACCCTGTTAAATATACCTATAAACAGAACGTATATATATATGCACCTTTATATTTTTTTTTTCAAGCTACAGTATAGGTACAGAGACACAAAATATAATTGAAACTGATCTTACCTAATATATATATATATATATAAACTAACATTATATCACTTACATACGTATGATGCTTAAGAGCAAAAAAAATGCATGCAAACCAGATGCGAAGGCACAAATCTAATACAACCTATATGTACAAACACTATACAAATTTTATTTGAAATCTATATTAATATCAACATATATAAATAATATATTTAGATCAAAGCTTATATTATTCATTCCATAATATATGTAGGTCAGACATACTTTATACATGTACTTTGTAACATATCAAATAGCTGTTATATCCAGCAAATATATTGTACTAGATTAGCTGTAAACATATATAGCACTGTGACATATAAACTATATTCATAAACTTACATGCCTAAAACAGCTTACACGTATAAATATCAAAATACGTTACCTTTATAGTCCTAGACTCTTATAACTCATATTTATATTTAGACCAACTATAATATTGTTTGAAACTTTTATATGGGTCACAGCTAACCAAGCTCCTAAGTCCTATATATATAATAACATACATGCGTAAAAATACAACACTGTAATATATATACAAGCAGGTACCAACAACCAATATTTATATCAATATAAACTAATATGTATAAATAAATTAATATATATATGCTCACCTAGAAAATTGCACAAAGAAGGAAAAGATGCGGGTTGGGCTTTGCGAGCTGGACGTGGAAAGTGAGTGGGTGGGCGGCGAAGCAAGGCTCGGTTAGATTCAAGGAGGGGAGACCGAGCATTGGCTATGGTGGGATGAGCGGACGTCAGGTGGAAGAGGAAGGGAGATGAACGGCCTCGGTTGTGGGTTTACAATAGGTCGGCGAGCGAGGTGGCGACAACTTCGGTCTAATTTGAGGTGGCTTCGACGTCTTGGCTGTAGGAGTTGGGTTCGGACCGCGACCGCTTGCACACGGAGAGGCAGACTTGGCGGGTGGAGAATGAAAGCGGGTGACTGGAATGGTGTGCGCGCTTGAGCTATGGCAGCAGTGATGGGTGGCACAAAAGTTCGGCAAAGGGAGGGTACGGTTGGTCAGTGGATGATCAGCACTTGCACGGGATAGGCATGCACGGGTTTGGGTCTTGGAGTATGAGGTGCATGCATATCAACAATAATATACTTTTAAACAAATATTTCAAGGAAATGTTAAATCTGGAAAGAGGAAGGAGAGCATTGTTTGGCTATGGAATGGGTGCTCTGGAAAATAAAAGAAAGGTGGAAGATAAGCAGATGGAACCAAGAAAATGAAGGCTGCGAATAGGTAGCATCATATTAATTAAATACAGGGAATCGCAATAGTCAAAATGAACAGTTGGAAAGGTGACAGCCGAGAAATAAAGACTAGTGGTTGTACAGCTATGCACTATGGAAATGAATGGTCACGGGCCGATAAAAGGCTTGAACGGTACCGATATGGTTACCGTTTATGCAGATTTCGCTGTGAACCAGACTTCAAAATACAGGATCGAATATACCGCAGAGATCAGCACGATGATACGGTCAAAACGGTATACAGATATTAGCTGTATGATTTAATTATAAAAATTCGAATTTTCTACCAGTGGAAAATGCAAGAAAAACACTGAAAAATAAGATCGATGGAGCCAAAGATGTCCGAATTTTGAAAAACGACAAACTGACATCTTGCTCAGAAGATGGTTTAGAATTTTTCTATGTAAAAATATTTTGGTTTTGAAAACGTTTTAATTTCATTGCTTTTTAACTGATTAAATTGAGGTGAATTTACGCGCGAAATAAACTTTCATATTTTCGGACGAAAATTTACCAGTTGCTATGTTTAACTAGACGTATTCCAAATATTAAATTATATTTCAAAAATTTATCGTTTAAATTTCACAAAATTTCAACTAATTACGTAAATAAAACAGTTGAAATTTACGGGTCGTTACACTCTCCCCCACTCAAAACTTTTCGTCCCCGAAAAGGAACGAGGTAGGAGAATAGAAACATCCAAAAGGAAACAAATTTGAAATACAAAATAACCATTAATTTAATCCATATAAATTCAAATTTAAATTAATTGATATTCAATAATTGATTTAATCCATTTGATTTCACTAAAATCAATCTCAACTATTTCTAAATTCATTATCTTATTATCCAATTATCTTAAATTTCCAATTTCTAAAACCATAAATTTGAATAATCTTTTATTATAATCATATTTTATTTTCAACAATTTAAATTCTTCTTTATTCCAAATTATTGTTAAATTTATTCTACTTAATATATCTAATCACATATATTTAACCCATATAAATTAATTTAAACCATAAAAGTTTCGATTTAAATTAATTTACATCTATTAATTTCTTTTAAATTCAAGGTATTTTCTTATGTTGATCAAATTTCAATTTATTAATTCTTTCAAAACAATTTATTAATTCTTTCAAAACAAATTTATTAATTCTTTCAAAACAAATTTATTAATTCTTTCAAAACAAATTTATTTCATTATTAACCGAGTTTTACTTATTATCCTATCTAACTCTATTAACATTTTTATAATCAAAATTTAGTGTATAGCATTTATTATAAACACTCAGATTTTATTTATAAATTCAATTTATATTATATATTATCCAATTACATATTCAACTTCTGAATGATTTAGGTAAGTTGTATTAGAATGCAGTTGAACAATATACAAATAAAATTTTCCCAATTCAATTATTCAAGTTTAAATATTTATCCAAAATTTTGGTTTTATTTATAATTAAAATGATCCTTTAACAAAATTTAAGAATTAGATTTCCGATTAACTTTTAAACCATTTAGAGATATATATAATATTTTTATATCAAATCAAATTAAATTTTAAAATAAGATACCCATATATATATATATAAATCAAATTATACTGAAGAAATTCAAATCAAAATATTTTTCCAAACAAACCATACCAAAGCTACATAATGGTTTCTCCACTTCGAAACTCGAAAATGAATGTCGATGATGCGGCCGCCATCACCGAAATTATTTTCCAGCGACAAAGAGAAGAGCACTGATTTCAACATTAAAAAAAATTCTTTGAAAACGATTTCTATTCGAAAATACTTCCAATAATATATACTTTAAAATTTTACAAACCAAAGTTCGAAATCACCGGAAACTAATAAATTCTCAAATTTCTGAATTAAATTCATTTCAAATTCCAATCAATTTATAACCAAGTTTATAAATTCATTTATTTATATTATGCAATAGTCAAAGGTTTACAAAACAATAAATGAAAATCAAATATTATTATTTCAGACAACAAATTTATTAACAATTTAATTTCAGAAAACTTATATTTATATATAATATAATCATACAAAACTTTTTATTTTATTTATCAAATTGAAACGATGTTGTGTCAGTTTGCTCTGCTCAAGTGTTTTGGAAATCCTATCGATAGCGTTGATCAGACGAATCGATCGAAAACCCAAATTAACATCAACAACTCAAACAACACGGCATATATTAAACATTTATATATATTAGTTTACAAATACATTTCTTTGCTCGACGATACAGGAATGTATTTTCAAAATAAGGATAGGGTTTCAAATTTGATGGACTCAAATCAAAGAGAATTTTGATTCGAAAATAAGTTCGAAACAAAGATATGATGATTAGTAACAAAGTAGGAAGATTGATAAATTTATATAAATCTCGGGCAACCATAACCGGGTCAACCGTGACTTCAAGAATAAGATCAATGTAGAATTCCGAGGCAAATCGACATTTGATCACAGGAAATAGAATTCAGGTGTAGCAGGAGATAGATAGCATCGTAAACCGAGGATACGGAAATCTCCGGTAAATCGATGTCTATTTTAGAGGAGTTTCACTCCTTTACAAATAAACTTGAGATTGGCGGGACCGCCAACTCATTATAAAGATCATTCGAAATGGAGTTGTGTGATACTCCAAAATTAGAAGACGAATAGTGAGGGACAAGAATGAATTCCGGAACCGAGGGGAACGTTCCAAAATTCAAAGAAATTGAGCCAAAGGAAGAGATTGAAACTCGAATGAGAGTGATTCTGTAAATACATTTACCCTATATGCTAAGTTTTGCCTAGAGCTACCAAAGCTCTGATACCAACTGTAACGACCCGATATTTTGGACCATTCGCATCCATTATAAGTGTATAGGTAGACACTCATGCCGGAGTTGAATTGCTCAAAATACCGCGTTGTTAATTTAAATTTGGCAAAACTGAACATATACAGTAAATAAATAATTACAGAACACAGACACAGAGTAATAATTGCAGCGGAAATAAAAGAGATAGTAGTTCATGAAGCTACTATATGAATATATAAGATACATCAGAGTTTACAACAGAAGAGTAATACGATACATCAGAGTTCAACCAGATACAACGGAAGAGTAATATGATACATCGGATACAAATCAGAATACATCACTGGAATCATCGAATACTGAAAGCAGAATAGATGGCTGGATCTTCAAGCAAAGCTCCAACTTCAAAGGTGAGTCTCGAAAACTGGTACACTCAGTCTGACCCGAGCGTAAAGCAAAACACAAGACACTCGAGTCAGGATTAACATTCTTATATTAATAAATCCAACTCAAGTGAAATAGCAATGGAAATACAAGTAACTCAAAGGATGTTTGGAATAACCATCCTTTAAGGATCCGTTAAACTATCTACTATGTAGTAGTGTACGATAAGTAGATAATGTCTATCAGTAATATAAAGATATCAAAATAGTGTTAAGTCATGGCCCATTCCACCCTTAACACATTTTTATTCCCAAAAGCATATACAAGACCGTAGTTTCCCCAAAACCAGAAGTCACCAGAGGGCAATCCATATACTAAAGGTACAAATCAAAATCGTAGTGGTCGCGCATAAATGGAATACAAGTATGACAAGGCACATGAGGCAATACCCAAGGTAGTGATACTACCGTTCGCCTGATCCGGACTGGTGAGAACGCAACGCCGCAGCGCCCGCAACACCGTGAAACAACACTCCCAAAATCAAGGGTGCACCAATCGACAACATGTAATGAGTAATTCGAAGAAGTGTGTCCACTTGAGGTAGCTAATCCTCCATTGGCCCGGCACGACTCCTGTTTTAGTCATTTCCAATTTGACACAAGTGTCAAGGCTATCCATTATCGTTCTCTTTCTTCAGTCATCACGAACATCATTCCAACCACTTCATTCTGGATCACACTCCGCGTATAGTTATTAAAGTGGTTTCGGTTTAGATAGAGAGTATATCCATTACCGATCCCGGTCTCTTTAATAACTTCCGTAATTATTACACCGATTGGTCGTTTATATATTTCAAAACCAAATCAATTTCAATTTCAATTTCAATTCGTAAACCAACATTTCATTTGTCATTCAAAACCAATTTCCAATAATTTACGTTTCAAAACTTCCAAATTATCATTTCAAAATCTTATAATTCAATTTCAATCTTTATATTGAAAACAATTCAAATATTGATTCAAGTTCGCACAATAGTTTCATTCCGAAATCACTTACATAAATTTTATTTAACATTTAAATCAATTTAACTTCATTTATCGATTTCATTCAATATTCATTAAGTAAATTTATCATTCAAATCAATTCCTTTTAAAATTTTCAATTCATTAAATCAACTACTTAAGTACAACTTCATTATATCAAAACTTACAAATTGAATTAAATTAAATTCGTCAAACCAAATTCTTTAAATTTCAAGTCTTACATTAATTTCAATAAATCACATTTTATTTCTTGTTAAAGAAATTCAATTTCACCTTTTTAATTACTTAAATAATTTTCCAAAACTTAATTAATAAAGAAACTCAATTTCAATTATTTACGAAGTAAAATTCACTTATTCAAAAGTTCAAGTTTTCTTATTAAAGAATTCAATTCAATTTAATCATTAAATAATTCAATCTTATTTAATTATTAAATAATTCAAAACTTAATTATTAAATAATTTCAAAGTTAATAATTTCAAACTTACTTATAATTTCAAACTTAATTATAAAATCATTTCAAAGTTTAATAATATCAAACTTAATTATAATTTCAAACTTAATCCAATCATTTCTCAAATTAAACAACATTCTTTCATCAATTACATTGTTAATATTTTGTTTCAGATTATTAAATATTAACATTTTCCTTTCATTAAAATTCAAATTTCAACTTCATTTCAAAACCATATTATTTATTCAAATAAAATCTTCGTTTATTTTTAAATCAAATTATTGACCAATCGGGTTTTATTTAATTCTCTATCCTAAGTCAAGTTCATTTGGGTATTTATCATTTCAACCCGATTCCAATTCAATTCAAAACTCAAAGCATAGCAAAGGGAACTTGCAGTGTGATAACTGGGATGGTGTTAAAGTAAATAAACAAGCAATAATAACAATCAATAACAATCCAATAATCAATTCGAATAATCCCGAAATAATCGTATTAATTCACATTGTTGTTTGTGCAAATTAATATAATTATTTCTAGAATCTACACTATCATTTCATGTAGATTAAAGATTATTACATTACGGTTCTTCACTTGTCATTCGATTTCAATTTCATCCATCATCATATTAACAACATACATTTAAATGGTTCAAGGTGTAATTTCATATTTCTACGTGTCAACAAATTTAACAGTTAAAGAGGTCATATTATACCAATGTCATTTAATCAAGTTTAACACATATCAAATCTAACTATCCTACGTCAATTTCAATTTCAAATTATTTATCACTTACATCATTAACAATTTAACGTCCAATATAAACATCAAACAATCAATCATTTAACAACCAAACTGGATTATCATTGCATATATAACAGATAATGGTGTCAGATGTCACATGTGAACTGATACAGGTAATAACAGTGTAAATATCAAACAACAGCATATTTCAATTGTCGTTTCAATTGAAATCAAATTTGATAAATAAAATAACGTTAATCGTGAGTGATTGCTCACCTTTCGAGGCTAGAGATATTCGACAATCGAGTTACGGATTCCAAAGCAAAGCTAGATGAACACGATTCGAAGAAGAACAAAGCTGATAATAAGGAATTGATGAATTCAGATCAGAACTGGATCGATGAAGATAATTGGTATAAGTGAACACATATATATAACTATATATAACTATTTTTATAAAGAAAAAAAAATCATATTCTAAATTTAAACACATATTAAATTAAATGTATATGTACTTCAAAATCTATTGTTTCAAATTTAAAACCCACATAAGATCAAATATATATACATTTTATTTTAAAATAAATACATGTAGATGAAAGTACTTACAATTTTAAAACAAATATATATATAACTCAGATATTGAACAAAAGATATGCCAACCAAATATATATATCTATGCAGACCATAACAAGTATGCAGGCTTTTCATATGCAATCAAAAATAAATATCTGGCTACGCATATATGCAATACAGTCCTGTGTATATACATATTTACTTACATACATATCACATTTAAACAATATCCATATCAAAACAAACCCTGTTAAATATACCTATAAACAGAACGTATATATATATGCACCTTTATATTTTTTTTTTCAAGCTACAGTATAGGTACAGAGACACAAAATATAATTGAAACTGATCTTACCTAATATATATATATATAAACTAACATTATATCACTTACATACGTATGATGCTTAAGAGCAAAAAAAAATGCATGCAAACCAGATGCGAAGGCACAAATCTAATACAACCTATATGTACAAACACTATACAAATTTTATTTGAAATCTATATTAATATCAACATATATAAATAATATATTTAGATCAAAGCTTATATTATTCATTCCATAATATATGTAGGTCAGACATACTTTATACATGTACTTTGTAACATATCAAATAGCTGTTATATCCAGCAAATATATTGTACTAGATTAGCTGTAAACATATATAGCACTGTGACATATAAACTATATTCATAAACTTACATGCCTAAAACAGCTTACACGTATAAATATCAAAATACGTTACCTTTATAGTCCTAGACTCTTATAACTCATATTTATATTTAGACCAACTATAATATTGTTTGAAACTTTATATGGGTCACAGCTAACCAAGCTCCTAAGTCCTATATATATAATAACATACATGCGTAAAAATACAACACTGTAATATATATACAAGCAGGTACCAACAACCAATATTTATATCAATATAAACTAATATGTATAAATAAATTAATATATATATGCTCACCTAGAAAATTGCACAAAGAAGGAAAAGATGCGGGTTGGGCTTTGCGAGCTGGACGTGGAAAGTGAGTGGGTGGGCGGCGAAGCAAGGCTCGGTTAGATTCAAGGAGGGGAGACCGAGCAGTGGCTATGGTGGGATGAGCGGACGTCAGGTGGAAGAGGAAGGGAGATGAACGGCCTCGGTTGTGGGTTTACAATAGGTCGGCGAGCGAGGTGGCGACAACTTCGGTCTAATTTGAGGTGGCTTCGACGTCTTGGCTGTAGGAGTTGGGTTCGGACCGCGACCGCTTGCGCACGGAGAGGCAGACTCGGCGGGTGGAGAATGAAAGCGGGTGACTGGAATGGTGTGCGCGCTTGAGCTATGGCAGCGGTGATGGGTGGCACAAAAGTTCGGCAAAGGGAGGGTACGGTTGGTCAGTGGATGATCAGCACTTGCACGGGATAGGCATGCACGGGTTTGGGTCTTGGAGTATGAGGTGCATGCATATCAACAATAATATACTTTTAAACAAATATTTCAAGGAAATGTTAAATCTGGAAAGAGGAAGGAGAGCATTGTTTGGCTATGGAATGGGTGCTCTGGAAAATAAAAGAAAGGTGGAAGATAAGCAGATGGAACCAAGAAAATGAAGGCTGCGAATAGGTAGCATCATATTAATTAAATACAGGGAATCGCAATAGTCAAAATGAACAGTTGGAAAGGTGACAGCCGAGAAATAAAGACTAGTGGTTGTACAGCTATGCACTATGGAAATGAATGGTCACGGGCCGATAAAAGGCTTGAACGGTACCGATATGGTTACCGTTTATGCAGATTCCGCTGTGAACCAGACTTCAAAATACAGGATCGAATATACCGCAGAGATCAGCACGATGATACGGTCAAAACGGTATACAGATATTAGCTGTATGATTTAATTATAAAAATTCGAATTTTCTACCAGTGGAAAATGCAAGAAAAACACTGAAAAATAAGATCGATGGAGCCAAAGATGTCCGAATTTTGAAAAACGACAAACTGACATCTTGCTCAGAAGATGGTTTAGAATTTTTCTATGTAAAAATATTTTGGTTTTGAAAACGTTTTAATTTCATTGCTTTTTAACTGATTAAATTGAGGTGAATTTACGCGCGAAATAAACTTTCATATTTTCGGACGAAAATTTACCAGTTGCTATGTTTAACTAGACGTATTCCAAATATTAAATTATATTTCAAAAATTTATCGTTTAAATTTCACAAAATTTCAACTAATTACGTAAATAAAACAGTTGAAATTTACGGGTCGTTACAACATGTCTATTCATAAAGAGATGAAGCCAAAAGTTACACTTATTCAAAATAAAAAAACTCTTCAACGGTACATATGTAGATACACATAGGAAGGGTATGTTGATATACCCTTATGTGTTTTGAAAAACAAAAATACATATAAGGTGTTTACAAAATTCTGGAATTTTATAAAATCATTTAAAACATAGTTTTTAAATCCTTTTAATATATAAAACTTTTATAAAAATATTTATAGACATATATTTTGAAATTAAAATAAATATTTTGGTGAGAGAGTATTCATAGAAAAAAAAAGTTGCTATTCAAGGACTTTAACAAACTATTGTCTGTATTTCTGAACTCTTTATGTCTTCATCTTTAAACTCATGAGTCTTCAATTGTTATCTCTGAATTTTGATCTTTGGTCTCTTTACTGATCCGTCTTCAAACTTGATTACCCGCACTTGTATAAACCCATCTAATATCCTACAAAATATTATATACATTTTAAAAAACCATTATTACATATATTTAGATGGTTGTTGTCATCAAAATCAATATCTGTGGTATTAACAATCTCACCCTTTTAGATAATGACAACCATGTAAATATTTTTATTATAAAATATAGTGTAAATCCACCTAAATTGGTTAACTCCCCCTATTTTGAATAACTCCCCTTTAGTATTGCATATATTTTATTTTATTTTTTTCTCCCCCTTTATCATCAACAAAAATGGGTAAAGAAAACTAAACTCCCCCTAGATGTGACATATTAAACATTATAAAATGTGATAATGTTGTATATCGAATAAAAATCAATATTAATTACGAAGTATTATTAGGAAATAACTTTATATATACATATACACATTTATAATTACATTTATTTAAACCATACATTTAATATATATCATCCATATCAAATTAATTTACTTAGAACAAACCAAACCATCTTATCAAACTAAAGCAAATATAACAAACCATTTAAGTTAAATAATACAAACCCAACTATGCAATAAAACTAAACCAATCCTATAAGTTCAAAACAAACAAACATATACCCATAACACTTATTACATTTTCAAATTAACGCTTTGTTTTAACTATTGGTGATTTGTGGATGGAGCAATTTAGGTATTGAAAATAAAATTTTCCCTTTTGTTCCACCAAATTTCCATGAATGTCATAATTGGCTTCTCCTACACAACGTACTCAATCTCCATTATCTTCATCCTCATTGTTGTCATCATCAACATCTTCTTCTTCATCTTGATTTACAAGGTTATGAATTGCAAGATTTATTTAGGAATCACCTTCTTCAATAATTAGTGGATTTGCTTGATTATCCGATATATGTTTCTATAGATTCCTCAACATTTTTCCTTGCTTCTCTTGTTCGTTTTTGAATCAAATTTTCTTTAGTTTAATTTCAATAAGCATTGTGATAACATGCTTCAATCCTTTTCGATATTGCCAAGTTTTGAAAACGTGAAGTCATGAAACGAGCTTGATTCTTCTCTTGGATGTTTGGAGTTGGATGGATCCATTTTTGATTAACTAATTTTGAGTTTTTAGAAGGAAGAAGATAAGAAAATGAGTTTGGAGTTGGTGGTTAAATATTTAGCTTTGAATTTTGAAAGAGGGAGGGAAAACAATTTTTGTGAATACTGCCAGGTATGTCGGCATAAGCTTCCCAGGTATATCGACGTATATAGGATAAAAAAATCATTTTTATTTCTAATGTATAAATAATAAAAGTTATTATTTCTAGATTTATATAAATGAACATATTCCTAGTTCTTTTCTTAATTTGATGAAAGTAGTTTGTGCTAATGGTTTATTTAAAATATCACCTGTTTGATTTTCTTATAGATTCTAGTGTAATAATTTCTTTGTTTACGTTATCTCTTAAGAAATGATGTCGTATATCTATATGTTTTGTTCTAGCATGAAATGTTAGATTTTTAGATTGATTTATTGCACCAGTGTCACCAAAATATATCGGTGAGTACTTTAAATTTAAACTGAAATCACTTAAAGTTTGTTGCATATAAATACATGTGAACAAGCAAATGTTGTTGATATATATTTTGCCTTTGTTGTGGATGGAGATACAAAAATTTTCTTTTTACTGAACCAAGATACAAGTGAGTGTCCCAAAAAGTGACAGGTTCCACTCGTACTTTTTCGATCAGATTAACATTCAGCGTAATCAGCATCACTATATGATATTAATTCAAATGAATCTTCTTTAGGATAGATGAGCCCATAGTCTAATGTGTTGTTAACATATCTTAAGATGCGTTTTACATCCTGAAGATGTGTCTCCTTAGGGCGTGACAGATATCTTGCACATAGACATACACTATGTATGATATCAGGTCTACTAGCTGTGATATAGAGTAAAGATGTAACGACCCAGAATTTCTGTCATTTGAATTTGGAATATTTAATTGATTTTAAATATCGAACGGTTAATTTTATAAGTTAAATAACTTGAATTTCAAATAATAATGGTTATTTAAATATTTGAAATTAATTGAATAATTAAATCTTGAATTTTATGTGAATCAAAATGATTTTGGAAGTTGATTTAAATTCTATTTAGATAAGAATGAAGATAGTAAACTTTTGAATTTGAATTTAAAAGTGATTAAACTTGTTTTAATAATAACCGTTTTAATTAATGTGTGAAAATAGCCTTCCGGGGTCTTTCTCTGATTTTGATGAAACCAGTTTTATTAGATCCGTAATAGTCAATTATAGTACGCCATCAAATTTCGTGGCAATCAGACGTATCGTTTGGGCGTGCGAGCTCGAAACACTTAGAAAACTAATTACAGAAATTAATACAATATAACTGGGTTTGAAAAGCTACCTTCTGTATATGATCGAATTACATCTCGAGACTAGTTCCTTTTGTTCGGAATAGGGTTATTTAGAATAGAACGCCAGGCAAGACTTAGTCGTGCCCAACTATGTTGAAATGTGAGATGCAAGCATCTCAGCTATATTCATATTTTACTTTAACCTCTAGACACCATTATAATATCAATGGATTTTCTATAGAAAATGTTGTGGTTATCGTAAGATAAAAACCTGTCTGTGTTTACGTACGGCGTGGTCTTACGAGATACTTTTATTTTCAAAAGATTTTTGAAACATTATAATTCAATTGAGGTGTGGTTTCTCACGCTGGTTTACCGGACTGACTCGGATGTTTTTTTATTATAATGCTCGGGTCAGACCAAGCATATTTACATATTTCTTTGGATGCATTAGAGCTCAGGAGACGAGCTAGAGGTCCAAGATGTATCTATGTAATTTTTTCTGTTCCGCTGTTGTCTGTTGGTTGTATCTATCAGCAATTGTAAGGACAAGCTGTTATAACTGTCCGAGTTGAAATAGGTTAGTGTACTTTGATTGTTGTATGAATATTACATTTTTCTTTATATAAAGATTTGTTGTATATTATAGATTATTCGTTCCGCTGTGAGCTTCTATATTGTTAGTTTTCTTTTTCTCTTCTTTCTCCTTTCTTCTCCATTCTTTCTTTTCCTTAACTATCTGCCTTTCCGTTTAATTTGAGTGGGCCATGTGTGGTTGATTGTCCGCTAAAACTATACGGAAAAGTAGGTCGTTACAATTTGGTATCAGAGCTGAAGGTTACGAAAGAACCTTGGTCTTGGTGGTGTACTCATTATAGATAGGGTCAGTGCACCCTAGAATGAGTTTGAATGTGTGTGTGTGTGTATGGGCGCGTATTTGTTAGTGATATAAAAATGTTTTATATTGTGTTGGTTGATCTATTGAGTGGCTTATGGATTTTGGTCAATACGAGTAATTAACATTATTGATAGCGATCTCTAAACACTTGAACAGAGCAATTCGACATGGTATTGTTTTGAAATTGGGTACATGAAATAATTTTACATTTATTATATTTTATATATAAAGGAGTAATTTTCCAGAAATTATTGTAGTATATATGGTGTGTTGGTTGTTGGTGAATGATAATATTTGATTATTATCATTTGTTTTTTGTTGTTGTGTTCTAATAAAAGTTGTTATTATAATGTAAAACAAGATAAACAATTAAGGAATGGTCTTATATAACCAAAATAAAATTATGTATATGAAGAAAATTGGTAAATATGATTTGTAAATAAAAAGAATTTAAAAGCTGAGAATTCGAGAATTTAAATCCTGTTGATTTTGGAAATTGTTTTTCAAGGTTTTGGAAGAATAATAATATTATTATTTTGAAAATATTTTGATTAGAAATATTATAAAATGGGATTTAAAAGAAATAGAAAGCACTGAACTCAATTTGGTCGCTGGAAAATAATTTCGGCGGTGACTGCAGCATCATCAACGTTCATTTTCGGGTTTTCAAAAGAGGAATTGCTTCCATTGGAGTTTTGTTTTGGTAAAACAAGTTTTGATTTAAATCTTAAGTATGATGGTTATACAAAAAAAGATCTGTATTATATTATGTATTATTTTAAAATAGAGTTGAAATAAAATAGAGTGCTTAAATTCTGAAAATTTATATCTAGGTATTTTGTTGAAATTATAAGAAATCAGTTTTGTAACTCATAGATTGAGGAATAATAAGTTAAAACAAAATTTTAAATTGTTGAATATGAATGTTAAGAAAAGCAAATTTGAAGTGAAATTTAACTTAAGTTAAATAAAGTGAATTTTGAAAGGGAATTTGACTCAAGTAAAGGTGAATGAAGTGAATTAATGAAATGGGTTAAATGAAATTGAATTTGATTAGAAATGGATATGAACTTAAGTTGTGAAGTGATAATAAAAATGAGAATTGTTATATAAAATGTTTATAATAAACTTAAGTAAAGTTTGATGGAATGGTTCTTAAGTGACATTAATATTGAAAGAAATATACTAAGTAATAAATGAAGGTGAATAAAACAATGTGAATAATGATTATGAATAAATTAATGTAAATAAAAGAATCTGAATAATGAAAAACTAATTGAAATAAATATGTAAGTTGTACGTATACTATTTTATTCGCATAACTGTTTGATCCAGATTCGAGTACATAATTTTGAGGTGATTTACATCGGTCCGAGTTAGAATTTTTCGCTCAATTCTTGACGGAGAGCACTAGATATGGATTTTTGATTGGTTCTTGGATTCTCTATCATAGTATATGGCTATGCAAGGAGAATGACGGTTTCTATTCAAGGAATCGGATATGAGTCCGCACCAGAGTGGTTGTGTGAACGATACTATTCGAAAGTGAAATTGTGTGATCGAACAAGCGTTCAAGTATGGTTTTGCATACGGATGATATATGTACATCGTATAGGCTTTAATAAATTAAATGTTGACATTGGAAAATGCAAATTGATGTGGTTATGAATTGATTAGATGGGTATTATTTGATTGACGTTTTCTCTAGTACATTTGCTACATTTGCATATATATATATATTGTATTAGTACATGTTATATATTGATATTACTTTCCCTATACATGTTCTAATTGGTTGTTGAGTGATTAGTAGGTGCGGATGGCGTATGCTTTGCACTTGGGGCTCGCTTTCGCATTATATTGATTGTATATGTTTGCTGATGCTAAAATAAGCTACAGATCTCGGATTACATATCGTATTTTTATGTTTTTCCCTATGGATGCCTCATTCTTGAAGATGAGATGTATATTTTTGATTATATATATTGTAAAAAAAATTGATCGAACCGCGCAAAGGAGACGCTGGCGAAATTTTCTGTAAACTTAAGGCGTTAGAAATTTGTTTGAAAATTTTGAGAAAGTTTGATAACTAAAATTTGATGTTTATGTTATGACTTGGAATGGTATTAGTTAGTAACTATGAATGAAATTTAAGATTTTGAAAAGTTGGTGACAAAGTTTCAACAAATTGATTTTGGAAAGTTAAAGGCTCAAAAGAATTTGGTAAGCTATTTCAACTAATTGGTTTTGAAAAGTTAATGGGTTTGGGGCATTTTTCTTACTTGCTAATTTCGGGGACAAAATTCTTTTAAGGGGGGAGAATGTAACGATCCAGAATTACTTTCATTTAAATTTGGAATATTTAATTGATTTTAAATATTGAGAAGTTAATTTTATAAGTTAAATAACTTGAATTTCAAATAATAATGGTTATTTAAATATTTGAAATTGATTGAATAATTAAGTCTTGAATTTTATGTGAATGAATATGATTTCGGAAGTTGATTTAAATTCTATTTGGATAAGAATGAAGATAGTAAACTTTTGAATTTGAATTTAAAAGTGATTAAACTTATTCTAATAATAATCGTTTTAATTAACATGTGAAAATAGTCTTCCGGGGGACTACCTTGGATTTCGATGAAACTAGTTTCATTGGATCCGTAATAGTAAAGTATAGTATACCATCGAATTTTGTGGCGAATGGACGTATCGTTTGGGCGTGCGAGCTCGAAACGCTTTGAAAACTAATTACAAAAATTAATATAATATAACTGGGTTTGAAAAGCTATCTTCTGCATATGATCGAATTAGATCTCGAGACTATTTCCTTTGTGTTCGGAATAGGGGTACTTAGTATAGAACCCCGGGCAGCACTTCTCGATAGCAGTTCCAGATTTTCGGACGTTTAAAGCTTGATATTTTTAAATTAGAATAATATATTTAAGCCATACCTACCCAACTCTCAGCCATACCACCACATTGAGGCCAATACCTTCCCTCTTTTTATATGTGTGCCCAAACCAGAGAATAATTTCGCTCATTTTTTTTTCAAAATCAAACTCCTCCAAACTAACGCCCAAGGGAGATCGGAACTACTCGAGGCATTTCCAGATCAAGTTGTCAGCTAACAAAATGTCGGAGACGTCAAGACATAGGTGATCAATGGTTGGATTGGGCGGAGACAAGGCTAGGTGGTGGCGGAGCTCGATATAACGACGAGCAGTTTTTTGCTAATTGTGGCGATTTGGTGTGACGTTTGGCGATGAGGTCTAAAGAGAAGTTGATGTGCAAGGTGAGGGCGAGGCGCTGGTGAAGTTTGGTGGCGAATGGATGATCGTGGCGGCCATAAATCTGAGATGAACATGGCTATGTTTTTGGGTTTTGGCGGCGCTAGGGTGGTCAATGGAAGTCAAAGCCGGTGTCATTGAGTTTGTCGTGGTCTGGGGGTTCGACGATGAAGTCGCGGCGGCGTGGTTTGGCTTTTAGCAGCGATGGCGGGCGAAGATCGAAGTCAACCTGGGACGTTTGAGTGAGTGGGAAGAAGAGAGGGAGGAGATGAATTATTTTAATGAAGGGTAATTAAAAATTTAATGATGTAATTAGAATTTTAATTATTGTTTGAAAATCATAAGGTTATAAATTTAATAACTCTCTCATACAAGGTCCAATCGAAATGAAACTTTTTGCGTTGCGCTTGTGATGATGTAATCTTCACGATGGAACCAATTTGGTCGATTTCCGAGCAAGTTAAATTTTGGGCTAAAATCGGACGCCGTTCGATTTTAGTTCCAAACCGAAACGCCTCAGCGACTAAGGAATTTCGGTGAGTTAAACTCACCTTTTTGGTTAACCGGTAATATTATATAGTTGATAAAAATTGTTGATTGAATGTTGGATGATTTACTATTTTATCAATTGGTTTGGTTTATTCCCGCCCCTAGAGTAGATGGCCTTATATATATACACTCACACACACACCTGCCTAGTAGCGAATGACCTATATTATATGATTATATACTGGCTGTGATGCAAAAGGATGGGTTGGAGGGATCCAACGGGGTTCCTCACCACTACTGATCTTACTTACATACATATGTGCTGATATATATAAGCTGTGATGCAGGGGGACAGGTTGGAGGGATCCAACGGGATTCCTCGCCATTGTTGAATTGTTTTCAATAATATTCTTGTTATATGAATCATTAAATATCAAACCTGATTATTTGATCTATTGGTTATGACATTGTTATATGTTCAAAAAAACTTAAACCCTGTAGTGATAGGAAATCAATATCGATATTGGTTAAGCGTTGGATGGCTATTAACCTCAAAATTAATATTTTAAAAATACTATAAATTGCTATTGGATTTGGAGTTGGTTTTTGAGATAGGAAATGATTTTAAATCCGAAATTGGGTTTCGAAAATATTTTTTTTAAAAGAATTATACTTCTGTTTTACTCCGACCATTTTATCTGTCTTTTCTAATTTAAGTATTTACATTTAATATTGTTTTAAAGGTATTTATATTTAATATTTTTTAAAGATTATTTATTTATATCTAATATTGTTTAAAAGGTTATTTGTTAATATTTTAATATTTTGAAAATATCTATTTAAAAGACTAATATGGTTAAAATTATTATTAATAACGTTTTGAAAAGTTAGTCATTATTTATTTTAGTAACATCGAAAACAATTATTTTTGAATTTATGATGTTTTGAAAATTAATTATTATTTTAGATATTTTTTGAAGTTAATAATAATTATTTATATATAATTATTATTAATAATAATTATTATTATATAATAGTGTTTTGAAGTAAATGATTTTTTATTATTTATAAATGTGTTCGATACTTATAAATAGAGTTTTATAAACAGACTTGGATTTATAAGAGGAGTTTTATAAAATGGTTTGACAACTTAAAGGAAGATTATTTACAAGGTGAAGGATTTTTATAAATGGTTAGATATTTATAAACGAATTTCAGAAATGGGCTTATAGATTTATAAAAGGAGTTTTATAAATGGTTTTAGAGATTTATAAAGGGTTTATAAATGATTTTAGAAATGTATAAAAAGAATTTATAAGTGATTGAAAATTTTAAAAGAGATTATAAATGATTTTTAGATATTTATAAAATAGTTTAAAATGGGTTTTATAAATTTATAAAGGAGTTTATAAATGGTTTTAGAATTGTGTAAAAAAAAAGGAAATCTTCCTCCTTCTATGAATATACTTATACCGTTGAAGTAAGTATATGGATATTTTTTCAAGTATTGAAAATATAGGGATTTGTGATTATAACTTTGTAAAAGTAATTTGATACCGGTATTTACAAGATGAATTTAATTAATGAAAAAATTAATTGATGAGGTTAGTGGTTGCTTATGTGCTTAACCAATGTTGGTATTCCCTTTTGAAAATAGATCCCTGATTTGGATATGTGCTTGTGGATAGTTAAATAACCAACTATCAAATATGGACCCAAACGTAACTTTGGAAATATCTAGGAGAAACATGTGAGTTATATGGCATAGTCATCTCCGATGATGCTGTACTGTGCGTGTGAATCTCGTTTCGTTCTACTAGGACAAATGATAAGGAAATCCATCTACTAACGGTTAGGAGGTGATCTCCGCTCTTATCTTTGACTGTTTATTTCCTAAAGAACCAGGGTTGAGTTTACCGGAAATTATCGAAAGTTATTTTGAAGAGACCGGGATCGGATATGTTATCCGAAAACCACTTCGATCCGACTCAAGTGTTTCGAAATGAAGACATCTTGAAGATGATGGAATTGAAGACGGAGCTCTCTGAAGTGCAAGGGCTACTTGCTACTAATCCTGAGGGTGGTCCCAAAATGGATGTAGTATATATGGTGTCTTCGGTTTTGTTTAGTCCTAGAACAAACCTGTATGGATAAATGCTGACATTGTGACGTCGATTGGAATTCAAAGTAGCATTCCAAGTGAAAATTCTATATAAAAGGTAAAACGTATCCTCAAGCCTCATCCACCGGGAATGACTAAAATAAGGGAGATGTAGCAGGGCTAAGTCGGTCACTCCCAAGTAGGGTATGATCATCCCTATCTAGAGTCGATATTATCTCTCATTTGTATGCTTTGGGGCCCATTAATAGAGGGGTGAACATATTCGATACTGCTAGTCAAGTGGTAGGTCGGTTCTGTGTTGGCAGGGGATCCTGGCGAGGTCCTCGGTATTATTTTATTTAGAGATGCACCGTGACAGGCAGTACCCCAGTATCCCAGTCGTATGGAATCCATTCTCCAATAAGCACCGTGAGTGTTAGAGTAACCGAAGTTCCTGATGTCGATGATGTATCCTTTTGAGTTATCTCCAAAGTTAACCGTTCCTCCATCTTTGTAAATGATGTCTTTTAAGATCACCGGATTTCCAATCATATATCTTGACCATCCACTGTCTAGTATCCATTTGCCCTTCTTGATTTGTGATATATGGTTGTCATGTGTCTGTTCATTATCTACCATATAGTTGTTCCTGTAATTTCACTTTATACACTTTCAAATTTTCACGTGAGTTTTCAATATTATTAGTTCCTAATCTATTTGAGGGCAACATAAGGATTTTACAACTTTTTTTCTCCAAATGTGTCAAATAATGTATTACTAGTGTTACTAGCCATTTATAATTTTAAAAAATCAAATAACGAGTTTCTTAAAACCTAATTCTCTGATACCAAATGTAGGAAACAGTGTAGTATAAATTATACTAATAGGGACGGATCTTAAGGCTATTGCAATACTAGAGGGGGTTGAATAATGTTTTTGGACCAACATAAAACTTTTTAAACAGTTTCAGGATTTAAATCAAAACATTAATAATCAACACAAATATATAATAATAGGTAATTAAAGATATATATAAATGCGGTAAAAATAAAGTTAAAGTAAGAGAGACGACACCAGGAGTTTTATTACTAGTTTGGATTAATCAATCCTACATCTAGTCATGTACATAATTAGTACACGTTTCCCTTCAACGCCTACTTTAATCAGATAGCAAGAAAACCAGAATACAACCTTAAATTCAAGGAAACAAGATACACCCTCCTGACTTTCCATACTCAAGGTAGACTCTCTTGATTTTCCGGGCAATAAGATCACCCACTTGATTTAAAAGGGCAACAAGCACACCCATTTAATTTGAATGAACAACAAGCAAACCCACTTGATTTGAAAAGTATAGAAAGTGAATTTCAATAAATATATAATGGGAATTTGGAGTAAGAAGAATGGAGAGGAAGTATTTATCAAAATTCATTTTACAGTCCCTTTTATATATCTTTGAAGTGACATATCTATTCGCAAAGAGATGGAGCCAAAAGTTACAACTATTCAAAATAAAAAACTCTTCAATGGTACCTATGTCGATATACATAGGAAGGGTATGTTGACATACCCTTGTGTGTTTTAGAAAACAAATATACTTTTAAGGTGTTTAAAAAATTCTCGATTTTTGTAAAATCATTTAAACATAGTTTTTCAATACTTTTAATATATAAACTTTTACAAAGATATTTGTAGAAATATATTTAGAGAATAAAATAAATATTTCGATGAGAGAGTATTCAAAGAAAAGAAAGTTGCTATTCAAGGACTTTAACATTTTATCTAATGTTTATTAACTATTATATATAACCTTGAACTCTTTATGTCTTCGTCTTTGAACTCATAAGTCTTCAATTGTCTAGATCATCTATGAATCTTGATCCCTAGTCTCTTTACTAATCAGTCTTCAAACTCGATTATTCTACACTTGTATAACATGCCCAATAACCTACAAAATATTATGTACACCTTAAAAAACATTAGTACCTATATTTATATGGTTGTTGTCATCGAAACTAATATTTGTGGTATTAACACTAATAACCTATTAATTAGGAGTAATGAAAGATTTCATGAATTCTTAAGACATGTGCATATTGATATATGCGATCCCATGTCTACAGCTACGAAAGGTAGAACCTCGTATTTCATTACGTTCACCAATCATTTTTATAGATATGGGTATGTGTATCTTATGAAACACCAATCAAAGGTGTTTGAAAATTTTGTTGAATATAAAACGAAGTAGAAAACCAAAGTAATAAGAAAATATAAATTCATCGATCCAATTGAGGAGGTATGTACATTGGATCGAAAACCCTCGATTATAAACTAGCTAAAGTTGGTGATATAAATAGCCTATAATAAGTGATTGAATGAAGCTTTGCATTTCATGCACCATTATGGTAATGGTGGAAATATTTAGAGCATACCATATAACATTTATTAATGGATGCATCAAGTTATGAAAGATTACTTTCGTATATATACTTAATTTTATTTGTGAAACAATAACAGTTTTCAGTATTGACTAAAAATAGATATAGATTTATTTTAACATGAATATTAATAATAAAATAAATATATTACAATAACGATATTTGTTTTCATAACAATGGTGATTCATTTACTATAGAAGATAGAATGGTATCTAAAATAATTATTTTGGAATTGTGGACTAAGCCATCCTTTTGAGAAATAATATTTTAATCACATAGTTATGAATCATACAGTACTCGTTAATTGTATCTCAAAAGATTGAGGGAAAAAGACTCATTCAACTAGAGTGACAAAAGAGTTAGAACCCTTCGGACTAATATATATAGATATATGCAGTATCAAAACGTATTCACTTACTCCATTAAATTCGCAGATGAATTATCATAGGCATGAACATGTATATTTGATACATAAATCTATGACTTTAATAAGATCGTAGAATTTAAAATCGAAGTAGAAAACATAATGCAAAGTAAATAAATAATTCGATTTGATCGAATAGGTGAGTATATTGAAAAGAGCTTAAAACGTACCTAAAAACAAATAAAATTCGATGTCAAAGACACTCCTCGCTATGATACATAACAATGTATCGATTACGAGTAATTGGACTTTGTTGGACAAAGCACGATTGATGATGAGTTATGTTGAATTAACTTCTTATTCTAAGGATATGCACTTAAGTGTAAGTACATATGTTAAATTTTATTTCATCCAAAGCACCGTTTACCAAATCATATAAGATATCAATTAATAAGAAACCCCTACATGTCCTAGGTCAAAGAGTTGACAGGTTGTGTGAGTCAAGTGGATTTAAGTAAAATTCGATCATGAGGGATCTTGTGAGAACCACGCAAAGGAGTTTGGGACCGACGGACAACTGTTGACTAATTTATATTATGAACACAAGTTTTGTAAAGTCAAAATTGTATCATTTTTATGATCCATATAGTCTAACAAGGAAACTAATTATATAAGATGGAAAGAAATTAATCGAGCCTAAAACAATCACAACTCGTTAGATGTCTAACACAAATTCATGCACATTAAATAGAAACTACGAGTTTCATATCAATATTAAGAAAATGAATTGTTAGTAGTAACAATTTCTTCAATTTCCAATAACCCGTAAAGAGTATAGATTCTAACGGCTCACATGCTGCTTAAATTTGGAACAGATTCTAAGTACGTTATCAAAATAAAATTTTGATAGTCGTACCCAAAGGAATATGACCCAATGACCGCGAGTGCGCGTTCGAAATGAAGACCGATGTAGTTGGAATATAGTAAACAACATAGATGAGAATACCATTGTAAATTTCAATTGTTGAAATTAGCGTAACAGATTTTTCAACCAATGTACTTAAGTTCATTCGAATTCTACTCGCAAAATTATCGCCCAATATGACTCTGAATTTTCGTATATCTTGGTTGGGACAGAAATTCTAAATAATAACATACGATGGACTGTTTACATGTGAAGCCAAAATTTCACGACTTCAGTGGGAGCAATGACCGATGTAAGTGTTGGATAAGTTCCAAGAATTGATACAATAGCATCGTTCGATAAGCATCAGTGTTGACTAAATGTTTTGACAAAGAAATCAAATAGTTTCATTTTTAGTCGAAATGTGGAGGAATCTTGTGTCTATAAGAATGAATATTAAGGGTACTAAGATATTTCTAACCTACAAGTAAGACAACTTACTACCGATTATTAAAGATGTATTGTTGTTCAAATCAGATTCAATTTGGATGCCGATGTAGGGTTTAAAAATGACATCTTTTTTTACTAGTAAAAAGGATGTTAGGATTGTCCCAAACGCCATTTGTAGACACCGTATTAGAATGTTTAGTGTGGAGCATATTAAATGGATTCCTTATGCATCAGTGATGGGAATATCACATACGCTATGATTACAATATCGTCTTTCGCTTATGTATTTGATGCACTGAACTAATATCAAATCTGATTTATTATCATTAAAATAATCAAGAGTATTCTCAAGTATTTACGAAATATCAGAGAATTATTACTGATATAACAAGCTCTTATGAAGAAGTATTTCGATTCAAACTTCACAAGTGATATCGAATATAGTGCGTCAATCCTAAATTTATGTTCAACCTTAATTAAGATGCTTTGAGTTGGAAATGTTCCAAACGTGCAGTTGTAGCTGATTAAACCAAGAGTCTAACTACAACGCCATGAATAGTGCTAAGTAGTATATATATAATTTCCCAAATTTTTAACTGATCTAGGGTTGATTCCAAATGTTGGGAATCCCAAGACACTGCTTTGTGAAAATACTGTCGCGACAAAGATCGTGAAAGAACCTAGGGCTCAGAAGATGTCCAGTTACATGCTTTGAAAGTTTTACATGATAAAGGCAATTTATAATTAATGAATGGAATTAAGATTCCATGGTTAACCCATGGTGTAAGTGGGAGACTAGAAGAGTTAGTTGTTTTCTCAAAGGAAATTATGTAATTTGTTACATATATCTGATTCTATAGTCGATCTTGTTCATAATCAAGGCATTTGATTTCTGTTTTATACTTTGTTATATTGTGATATGATTAATAAAGTTATTAATTAAATTATGTTAATAATAAAATCCTTAAATAAAAATGTATAAGATTATAGTTGCAAATAGTTGCAAGTGGGAGTAATTAATCGCAAATTAAAATAACAATTTGTTTTAAATATTCTCGGTCAGGATGTTTTTATAAAGAATATCGATACACCAATTAAGATCAGAGTAAGTAATGCTCTCTAAATGTTGGACGGTGTATTGCTCATAGTTGCTAGGGGCTCAAGGTTTATGTACTTGTAGTTATTGGATAATTATTAAATGATTCGACCGAGAGTTTCTTGTTAGTTCATAACAATTTGGTCAAACAGGAAATCTCAACGTGACGATCTTACATAGTTCGCTCGACTTGAGAATACTATGGAACTTCAGTGTGAATACTCCACTTTTGTTATAGTTAAATCATGGCATGGTGATCCATCGAGCGACTATAGTTGGGTCTAAGTTGAAGCACTGGAAGTGAAGCACTATTCAATGGAAAACTTATCCCCTTAGTTGTATGAGATTAGTGTCACGGTCAACTATAGTCAAATCAAGGTAAAAATCGCTGGCCATAGTAGAAAGTTATATAATAAATGTTATTATTGATCCAAGAACTTTGTTTCTCAACTGATTGAGTTGAATGTGTATAATATTGGGTTTTTGACTAATACCCGACTCCATACATCCAAATGTGGTATATTGTTGACGAAGAGAAACGTGTAAATTTTCTATCACTATTAGTTCCACTTAGGATAATATAAAATATGATTTTACTGAAAAGATATATAAGCGATGAATTCGACAAAATTATTACACCGCCAGCTAAGGTGACGTGTGAACATTAAAATTTAAAATTAGTCCATATAATCGAAGATTGAATTCAAACCTTCGAGTCATATAACCAAAATTTTGAATTCTCTGAAAAACCACGTCGATTTGATTAATATATTAAGTGTTGTATATTAATTAAATAATATATAAGAAATATTAATTGTTAATTTATTTGATGTTTTGGGTGTTAGTAATATTTGGTGCATATGTGAAATTTATATATATACATATCGATATACGATGTCGATATATATTTGAATGGGTTTTAGATATAGTTACTTACTTAACGGGCTTTTAGAAATATTAATCTCTATGATGGAAAGATATGACTAGTAGTAATAAGAGAGAAGAGGGGATGTGGATGAAATCTAATTAATGGGAACTAAGTAGGAAAGTGTTAAAAAAGGAATGACCAATGGTTTCTTGTTCTAAATAAAAATAAAACCATTCCTCATTAATTCAATTGGTTTCCTCATTTTTCTTCATGTAATTTTCTATTTCTTCCTTCTTTCATGGTCGACCGTCCATTCTACTTCCATAGCCAAAATGCTTTTCAATTTCCCCAAAAAGTTAAATCAAATAAAATATACGGTGGCTCATCTGATTCTAGCAATGTTTGGATGTTGATTCTAAGAATGTAAGGAGAGTTCTAAAATCAAGTTGTCACTAATAGGCTAAATCTATAAAGTACAATCTTCTTTTACATTTGTATGTTTTTGTAACGACCCAGAATTTTTTTCATTTGAAATTGAAATATTTAATTTATTTTAAATATCAAAAGGTTCATTTTATAAGTTAAATAACTTGAATTTCAAATATAGCGATTTATTGGATAATTTAATTGTTGAGTTTAATAATTGTAATTGTTTAAATAATTGAATCTTGGGTTTTAAGTTGGATAAAAATAATTTCAAAGCTTATTTAAATTCTATTTAACAATAATAAAGATAATAAATTTTTTAAATTGGATTTAAAAGTGATTTAACTGATTTTTAATAATAATTCGTTTTATTTAACGAGTGAAAATAGCCTTCCGGGGCACTATCTCGGATTTCGACGAAACTAGTTTCATTGGATCTATAATAGTATATTATTGTATGATGACAAATTTCATGGCGATCAAATGAATCGTTTGGTCGTGCGAGATCGAAATGCGTAGAATTTAAAATCAAAAATTTAATATAATAATTGGGTTCAAAAGGCTATCTTCTGCCTATGATCGAATTAAGACTCAAGAGTAGTTCCATTGCGTTTAGAATAGGGGTATAAAATATAGAATGCCAGGTGGAAAACCTCGATTGGGGTTCGATATTTTTGGACGTGTAATGTCACATATTTTCGAAATATAATATATATATATATATATATATATATATATATCTTCGTCCCACTCTCAACCCATACTCCACCCTATTCACTCCATACTTCAACCATACCTTCTCCATGTCAACCCATAACCATCTTCCCTCTATAAAAGCATGGCAGCAACAAAAGAAAACAAGTTTTCCAAAATTTTAAAATATTTAAAAACAAAAAGAAAATGAGAAAAAAGAAAATCCGAACAAAGCAATGGCCAATCCAACGGCCATAGGTAATTAGCGCCACTAGAGGCCTTATCGTGTCTCACTATCAACTAGAGATTTGTTCGACATAGGGATACGAAGGTGATGAACAGTGGCGATTGGTTTTCATGGAGCGTTGTGGCGGAATTTGGGTGATTATCGGCGAGTAGTATTTTCATCGATTGCGGCATTTTGAAGGACTTTTTGACGAGGGTTCCTAAAGGAGAAGTGTAGAGGACATGGAGGGCTAGCTAAGGCCAAAATTTGGTGGCCAATGGATCAGCGTGGCGATGGCTAGAATGTTAACCATAAAATAAAAATGGAGATAAAGAAGGCACGTCAGAAACCTTCCGCAAAGGCAAAGAGTAATAGAAGAAGTTACCTTTCGGTGATACCGAAAGGTTTGCATAACACCCGAGAAAAAGAAGCGCACGGTAACTTCAGAGGAGGGGCTTTCGCAGGTATAAAAAGGAAAATAGTTATAAGGCCGCTTAACGTAATGAACTGATGAAAGGAAAGAAGAGCGCCCCAAGCCTTTCGAATAAAAAAGGAAGGAATGCAAGAAACAAGTTTGCCGCAAATCTAAACCCTTCGGAGCAGACGAAGGGATTCATCACTTGTTATTCAAAGCAAATGTCTTCCAAGAAAGGTAGAAAGAATAGGACCAAAATAGATAACACGGTTGACAACCATTTCAGAAGCATAATGAGCCTTCCTAACCGGTTGAAGTACATGTCCAGTATCTTTCAACGGTATCTAAAAGTTTATATAAAGATAGCATTCATAATTCAACAAAAAGGCCACCTACCGACAGCATTCGAGAAAGGCGTGGCACTCGGCAATAATTACACAAGGAGGCAACCTTTCGACAAGGTCAGAAGGTTCATAGTGTCTCATAAGGAACCAACCTTGTAGGAAGATGAAGAGCGTATAGATACATTAAGAAACACGAGGCCTTCTATGACGCTTAGCGGCCTATGATGGTGTGTGAAGAGTAAACCTTCCGTTAAAACCAAAAGGTTCGCAACTGTATAGAAGAAGGAACCTTCCGACCTGACGAGAGCATATGGCCGAAAGGGAGGCCGCCTACATCTATAAATAAGACCCAAGGGGTTCGGTCTCAGGATCCGATTTTCTTCTCATTTCATCTACTCAACAATCTCTACTGCCACCGCTCAACACATTGTAACCCTAATTTTGAAATCAAATTAGGGGCTATCTTCTTAAATTTTGTATCAGATTCCATTATGGAGAAATAATGAGGATTATGGCTTGCGATCAACTCGGAATTTGGGGATAATCATGCTCAGGCGTTAATTTTACATTAACGGCTGATCCCAGATGATTTATTTCTTATATTCTTTGTTTATTTCAAGAATATGCCACGAAATTGTCATTAGTCAACCTCATAAGTTTCCTTCTTCTCTACTTAATATCAACTACAAGAAGGGGGAATGGAACTTGTGAGACAGTTCTAATATAAGTTTCATGGCATATTGACTCAACTCTTGTTAGTGTCTTAAGATGTTTGAATCATACATTCTTTTCGAAAGGTTTTCATAAGTGGAATGTCAACCTAAGAAGTTGAAAGTATTAAAGGAATGGCAAATAAAGCAATCTCATCATTTGATGCCCCCGAAGGGTTTTCTTAACCTTCCGAAGGGTTTAAATGGTTTCTTAAACCTTCTGGCCCTTCAGAAGGTTTAATATAACCATCAAGGGATGTGGATTACTTTCGGCTTCTAAGGGAGATATAATGAAATGATATGGACGAAGTTCATACAATCCAAATAAGTTGACCGAAGGGTTTAAATGGTTTCCTAAACCTTCTGGTCCATCGAAAGGTTTAATAAAACCATCGATCTGGTCAAAGCGTAAGGTTTAAGATGTACTTTAACCCTTCGATGAGGGCCAAGTGACTGCTTATAACTTCTAAAAACCTTCTGGATACCGAAAGGTGTAGCAATGCTATGGATCCCTTCCAACCGAAATGCTTAGATCATACTTAAACCTTTCGGTAAGGCCGAAAGTAAGATGATTCTTTCCCTAGCTCTACATAAGAGATAAACATTTGCTTAAAACCTTTCAGTATCGATCCCCTCCAGTTAGGGTTAGAATTGTGATCGCAAAACCTTCTGACTTAGTCATTTCACTCAAGTAATGAAAAATCTACTCAATTGAAAGCTTGAATTCATATGAAACAGTCCTATAAAATGCATCAGGGATGTTGACAGGAAATCTTGTTAACATTTTTTGTGCTAGAAGGAGAGCTTGTACCTCTGACCTTGTGGTTAATATAACTAATTATGAAATCTAATTTTCTGTAGGAAAATGAAATCAAAATGACCTCCTACAGTTAGCAAAAGGAATGATCAGGCTACTTCTCTGGAGGAAAACATATCACCTTCTTTCAATCTTGGAAATAAAGAGCAGGGGCAACCTTCTGCCCCACCTCAATCGACTCCACCTCCAGTTCAGGTTCAGGTCTCCCCACAACTGGCTCCAACTCAAGATCTTCAACCAGAAGAACATGTGACTAAAATCACGTATCTAGAACGCCAGATGGCAGAAATGAAAGATATTTTGAATGAAGTATTATCTCATCGATCGTCAATAAAAGCTACCACTGCAGGGGAAGAAGTTGAGTCTCCAAAAAAGAATCTAAAAACCAATGCAGGTGTTGTCAAAGGAAAAGCTCACGTTTCTCTATCAAGACAGAAGGAGGGCTTTCCACCGAAGGCAAATTATCAGGGAAGAGTTCATGCGGAAGATAAAGACTGTTCCGCGAGTTCAACTTCAGATGGCTACCAACCTAATCAAAGAGACTACATGAAAAATGAAGCCTATCTTAAGGAAGTGGAAGAAAAGGCTGTGAAAGACTTGCTAAACGCTAAATGCAAAAGAATTGAAGACGAAAGAGTGAACAACAATGAAAGGGTTGCACTCCTCATCGATGAAATTATGTTAGCTCCAATACCATCTCATGTGAAGGTCCCCACCATGAAATATCATGGGACAACCGACCCGGATGACCATCTGATGGCGTTTGATAGCCAGATGGATTTATATAACGCTTCTGGCGCTGTGACGTGTCGACTTTTTCCGGTCACGTTGCAAGGGGCCGCAGCTAAGTGGTACCGGCAATATCATGAGAATACGATATATTCTTGGAAGCAGTTCTCATATGAATTCTCTGCTCAATTCTGCATATGTAAAGATCCTTCTATTGATTATACTGTGCTCGCTAACATCGGGTAAAACCATAGAGAGTCCTTAGGGAATTATCTAAAGAGATTCAGTACGGAAGTATTGAAGGCCAAAGGTATGAACGACAGAGATAAACCCATCGCTGTTCACTCAGGACTCATAGTTAACTCTCCTTTCTGGAAGGAGCTGTTCATTCATGGATGTCGGGACCTTCAAGATTTCCATTTTCAAGCCGACAAGTTCATCCGAATGGACGAGTTGTATTTCTCGACAAAGAAATTTGATCATAAGAAGGACAACGGTAGATTTGGCCCGGAGAGAATTCCTAATAGAGCTAGGTGGGAGGATACCAATACTAACGCGGTGGCGTTAAATCGACCAATCTCCTACATCTATGCGATGACTTAGGATAAGGTCAACTTCCCCACTTCATTTAAGGCCTGAAATTATCCTGAGCAGAAAAAAGGAGACAAATATTGTGCCTACCACAAAGCTAATGGCTACAGAACTAATGAGTGTAAGGTTCTGGTTAGGATAATCCAGAAGTTGATTCGAGAGGGGCAGTTGAATGAATTCGTGAAGAACCCACAGCAAACTCTCCCGACAAACACTGACACGAGGAAGCCTGCAAGAAATGTCGTAAATGTAATTGAGGAAGATGACCCACTAAGCTTAAGTCCACCCCAGAACAGGATTGATGTCATATATGGAGGACCACATCCAGCTGGTAGAAGTCAAAGTGCCCGAAGCAAGTACATTCGAGAAGCTAAAAAGGGTGTATTCTCTATACAGGAAGAGCGGCCGTTCAAAAGTCTGAAACACAACATCAATATGCATACACTAGTGATTAACCCACAGGAGCTAAGGAGGGGGATTCATCATCCCCACAATGATCCTTTAATGATCACAACCCAAATAGGATCTTCGGTGGTCACGAAAATCCTGGTTGACACGGGAAGCGCTGTGAATGTGATATTTCGTCATGCATTTGATCAAGTGGGGATTTACAAAGATAGACTTGAACCTAGTCCCGAGCCAATCTTTGGGTTCAATAATAAGGGGACAACTTCGCTTGGGCAAGTGATGCTTTTTGTCCAACTGGGACTTCCCTCATACTCACAAGCCTTTGAAACGACCTTCGTATTCATAGATCAGCCATCATTCTATAACGCCTTCTTTGGACGGTTGGCGCTAGATGAGGTGGAGGCATTCATGTCACCGAAATATCTAATGCTTAAATTCCTCACTAAAAGCAGCTGGGGAACTATCCGGGGTAAACAATTCGCATCTCGAGAAATGTACTTTTCAACCCTAGTACAATACAATAGGGAGTTTACTTGTTACTTTGATTCTTCTATTACTCTACAGCCTTCGTAAGATGGGTTTCTACAGCCATCATTCGAAGCAAAGAATAAATATGATAAAACTAATAAACATATTGCTGCAAGGTGTTTTGCAATTTATGGAAAAAGAAAGAGGGCAGATTCCAACTCAATCAAAGAAAGTGAAATCGTTACAGAATTATATTGTCGAGGAGAGGTGGAAAGAGTTAAACCAGTCGAAGAAACTGAAGAGGTTCTACGAGATTCTGCTGATTCCACCAAAATAGTCAAAGTGGGAAAGGGTCTTGAGGAACCTCTAAGGACAAGATTGACAGTATCCTTAAAAGGAAATAAGGACGTTTTTGCTTGGATCCACTCTGACATGGTTAGATTAGTCCTACGGTCATGAACCATGCCCTGAATATCAATCCAGACATTCCCCCGGTTCGACAAAAGAAAAGGCAATTTGATAAGGTTAGGACCGATGCCCTGAAGGAAGAAGTCAAGAAGTTGCAATAAAATGGGTTTATCCGGGAATTCCGATATCCCAAATAGTTGGAAAATCCGGTTTTGGTAAAGAAATCCAAAGGAAAGTGGCGGACTTGTATAGACTACATAGATTTGAATAAAGCTTGTCCAAAAGATTATTACCCGTTGCCAAGGATAGACCAGTTGGTCGACTCTACCAGTGGACATAAGCTGTTTTCCCTAATGGATGCATATTCTGGGTACAATCAGATTCCTATGTTTAAACCCGACGAGGAACATACTAGCTTCATTACAGACGAAGGAACCTATTGTTATAAGGTAATGCCATTCAGATTGAAGAATGCAGGAGTAACTTATCAACTGTTGGTTAACCGAATGTTCAAAGAACAAATTAGGAGGAATATGGAAGTTTATGTTGACGACATGTTGGTGAAATCTCAAGAGGCGGAAGATCACCTTGAAGACCTGAATAAAATGTTTAAAGTGCTCCGCAAGTATATAATGAAGCTCAACCCCCAAAAATGCAACTTTGGAGTCCATTCTGAAAATTTTCTTGGATATATCGTGAGTGCACAAGAGATTGAGGCTAGCCCAGAACAAATTGAGGCCATTAAGAATATGGCAGAACCGAGGACAAATAAAGATGTTATGAGTTTGAATGGCAAAGTGGCGGCACTAAGCAGGTTCATATCAAAAGCCACTGATAAGTGCATACCGTTCTTTGAAGTGATCAAGAAAAAGAGGAATTTCGAATGAAACAAAGATTGTAAAAAGGCATTTCAAGAACTGAAGCTTCACATGGAAAAGCAACCAATCTTATCTAGCCCCAAAGAGGGGGAAGATCTATTCTTACATATGGCAATTTCTGAACATGCGGTGAGCTCGGTATTTATTAGAAATAGCGAGGGATTGCAACTACCAGTTTACTACATAAGCAGAAGAATAAAGGATGCTAAGATCTGATACCTAGTCATCGAAAAGCTAGCGTACTGTTTAATTCTGACAGCTCAAAAACTAAGGCCCTGTTTTCAAGCACATTGACCAACTTCCCATTGAAGCAAGTCTTTGGCAAGCCCGAAACTTTTGGAAGGTTAATTAAGTGGGGAATTGAACTAAGTCAGTACGATATAGCATATCAGCCTAGAACGGGTATAAAAAGTCAAGCATTAGCCGATTTCATCAATGAATGTACAGGGTTCATCTCAGA
Source organism: Allium fistulosum (assembly GCA_030737815.1). NCBI lineage: Eukaryota > Viridiplantae > Streptophyta > Magnoliopsida > Asparagales > Amaryllidaceae > Allium > Allium fistulosum. Next base: position 163,450,003 of record CM060905.1, read on the forward strand.
GCAATCCGAAAAGGAAAAAGATACAAAACCCAAGTGGCAACTATTTGTGGATGGTGCATCAATTGAGCAAGGAGCGGGGGCAGGATATGTGATAATTTCCCTAGACGGGCACAAGTTACACTATGCTATGAAGTTGGGATTCTCAGCGACTAACAATGTAGCAGAGTATGAATCTATGGTTGCTGGGTTAACCCTTGCTTGCAACTTAAAATCCCGAGAATCTAGGTATTCAGCAATTCTCAATTAATGGTTAACCAGATCAAGCAGGTATATCAAACCAAGGATCCTAAACTAGGTCAGTATGTAAAGAAAGTTTTGAAGATGCTCGCACTTTTTGAAGATTTCTCCATACATCAAATACCAAGAGGAGAAAACTCTCAGGCAGATTCATTGGCTAAGTTGGCAAGCTCAAGAGGAGCTCCTGAAACTCGAATTGTACCGGTAGGATTTCAGGCCAATCCCAGCATTGAGGAAAACAGACAAGAGAAAGCTGTGGAAATACTAGTATTAACCCGATCACAGGCATTGGCATCAGAATCGGAAGAGATGGACCAAGAGATACCGAAGAAAGAATCTGTAACTCCAATAGAAGAAGAAAGTTATGAAAACACTTGGATAGCACCAATCGTAGATTATATAATCGATGGAAAATTACCCGTAGATAAAGTACAAGCGTAGAGGCTAAAACAGCAAGCCCAGAGCTTTACCGTTATAGGTGGAATTCTTTACAAGAAAGGGTATGCCCTTCCCTATTTGCGGTATGTGAAACCTTAAAATGAATTGAAAATAATAAGAGAAGCACACAAAGGATTTTGTGGGGATCACTCTAATGGAATAAAACTAGCCAAGAAGATAATGAGGCAAGGGTTTTACTGGCCACATCTAACTAACCAAGCTGTGGAGTATGTTAAAAGGTGTGAGAAATGTCAGCGTTATTCTAAGATACCACGTCTCCCACCAAGTCAACTGACCCCTATTACTACCCCATGGCCATTTGACGTATGGGGAATCGACTTAATTGGACCGCTTCCAATCTCTAAAGGAGGGGCAAAGTATGTCGTGGTGGCAATAGATTATTTCACAAAATGGGTTGAAGCAGAGCCACTCCGAAAGATTACCTCGGGGAAAGTGTTGAGATTTATCATCAAAAACATTATCATAAGATTTAGGATACCTAACAAGATCATATCCGACTCAATTTGAGAGTGAAGAGTTTTCACGGTTTTGCCACATGAATGGGATAATAAAAAGCTTCTCCTCGGTCGCTCATCCGAAGGCCAATGGAGCTGTCGAAGCAGCTAACAAAACAATCAAATCCATTTTGAAAAAGAGGTAAACAAGGCAAAAGGAAATTGGGTAGAAGAGCCGCCCTTAGTTCTGTGGGCTTATAGAACTTCAACTAGAACGGCAACGGGTCATACCCCATACTCTCTAACATATGGATGTGAAGCGATGCTACCTGTAGAGATTGAGGTACCATCTCATAGAAGAATTGCTTACGCCTTTAATCCAAACCAGGAATTGAGAAAGGAATCACTCGACCTGATTCATGTATTAAGAGATGAAGCAGCCTTAAGAACGGCAGAATATCAAAGGAGGATATCAAGATATTACAACTTAAAGGTAAAAGCCAGGTCATTCAGACAAGGGGATTTAGTACTTCGAAGGGTAATAGCCAATACTAAAAACCCATCGAAGGGACCACTGGGACATAATTGGGAAGGTCCGTTGGTAATCTTCAAAGAAATTCCTTCAGGAGCCTTCAAGCTATGCTACCCTAATGGAAATATGGTGCCAAAAACCTGGAACACGGAACATTTGGGACTATATTTTCCAACTATGAATGAATAAAGTGTTTCCAAGAACACCTCTACTATGATCTAGTAAAGAAAATCTACATGGTCGGGAGTGAAATTCTCCTTAAGAACTTGGACTACCTAAGATGGTAGGCTACCAATAATGGTAGAAAGCCCTTGGCCGCGCCAAGAAGGTCAGGTCAAGGCACCTCCTAGAGGGAGGGCGTAAGCCTTTATCCGTGCCAAAACCAGAAATGGCCAGGTTAAAGCAGCAAAAGCCCTTATCCGCGTCATGCTATGGCCAGGATAAGGCACCTTCTGGAGGGAGGACGGGTAATCCCTTGGTCCCGCCATGCTATGCCCTGGCCAAGGTTCCGAACAAGCCCTTAACCGCGTCATGCTATGGCCAGGCTAAGGCGCCTCTTGGAGGGAGGTCGGGTAAGTCCTCGGACCTTGCTTCAGAAAAAGCTAGCCGAGCACACCGAAAACCCGGATGAAATGTCTGACGAACTAAGAAAAGTCCATGCCTGAAACAGGCGCTGCCAGAAATTGGCATAGTGAAACAGCAACCACCAAAGAAGGTCGGTACTGTCAGATATGACAAACAGCCTGAAATAGGCTCTGCATAAATAAGCACAAAATCGGACAAAAGAGTCCCTGTCTGAAATAGGCCAGAACAAATGATAAATATACAAAGAAAACTCGGCCTCGAGAAAGCAATAGCATGCAAAGCACAAACACAACCGAAGGATGGCATATTTACAAGAAAATAAGAGGGAAGTCACTGAGTTCTTCTCGCGAATATTTGTTAGACGGGAGTTCCGGGCTCCTATTGCAAGAGATAATATCCCAATCTTCTATTACTTGGCACTGGAAAGGGTATTCTGGTCTTCAATCAGTTATTACCAGCAATGGTATTCTGGTCTTCAATTATCAGTCCCAGCAATGGCATTCTGGTCTTCAATTATTAGTTACCAGTGATGGTATTCTGGTCTTCTATTATTAATTACCAAAATTAGTATTTTGGTTATCTATTATTAATTACCAAAATTGGTATTTTGGTCATCTATTATTAATTTCCGAAATTAGTATTTTTGACTTCTATCATTAACTATTAGAAGAGATCTTCCGGCCTTCCATTATCAATTATCAGAAATGACATTCTGGAATTCCTGTTAGAAGTTGTTAGAAAATGGTGTCCCAAAAGTGGCATCCTGGACTTCAAGGGATCCTGTTATCAACGTTAAATCGGGTCTTCTGGTCTTCGGTTATTCATTATCAACCGGAAGAATGCAGGGATAGTTCTATGACCTCAGAGTCCTTGTCCTAAAGAACAAAAGCCTTCTTTATACAAAAGAGGGGCTAAATGTTAACCATAAAATGAAAATGGAGATAAAGAAGGCACGTCAGAAACCTTCCGCGGGGGCAAAGAGTAATAGAAAAAGTTCCCTTTTCGGTGATACCTAAAGGTTTGTATAACATCCGAGAAAAAGAAGCGCACGGTAACTTCATAGGAGGGGCTTTCACAGGTATAAAAAGGAAAATAGTTATAAGGCCGCTTGATGTAATGAACAGATGAAAGGAAAGAAGAGCGCCCCAAGCCTTTTGAATAAAAAAGGGAAGGAATGCAAGAAACAAGTTTGCCGCAAATCTAAACCCTTCGGAGCAGACGAAGGGATTCATCACTCGTCATTCAAAGAAAATGTCTTCCAAGAAAAGTAGAAAGAATAAGACCAAAATAGATAACACGGTTGACAACCATTTCGGAAGCATAATGAGCCTTCCTAACCGGTTGAAGTACGTGTCCAGTATCTTTCAACGCTATCGAAAAGTTTACCTAAAGATAGCATTCATAATTCAACAAAAAGGCCACATGCCGACAGCATTCGCGAAAGGCGTAGCTCTCGGCAATAATTACACAAGGAAGCAACCTTCCGACAAGATCGGAAAGTTCATAGTGTCTCATAAGGAACCAACATTGCAGGAAGATGAAGAGCATATAGATACATTAAGAAACACAAGGCTTTCTATGACACTCAGCAGCCCATGATGGTGTGTGAAGAGTAAACCTTCCGTTAAAACCGAAAGGTTTGCAACTGTATAGAAGAAGGAACCTTCCGTCCTAACAAGAGCATAGGGCCGAAAGGGAGGCCGCCTACATCTATAAATAAGACCCAAGGGGTTCGATACCAGGATCTGATTTTCTTCTCATTTCATCTACTCAACAATCTCTACTGCCACCGCTCAACACATTGTAACCCTAATTTTGAAATTAAATTGGGGGCTATCTTCTTAAATTTTGTATCAGATTCCATTATGGAGAAATAAAGAGAATTGTGGCTTGCGATCAACTCGGAATTCGGGGATAATCATGACCGGGCGTTAATTTTACATTAACGGTTGATCTCAGATGATTTATTTCTTATATTCTTTGTTTATTTCGAGAATATGCCATGAAATTGTCATCAGTCAACCTCATAAGTTTCCTTCTCCTCTACTTAATATCAATTACAAGAAGGGGGAATGAAACTTGTGAGATAGTTCCAATATAAGTTTCATGGCATATTGACTCAACTCTTGTTATTGTCTTAAGATGTTTGAATCATACATTCTTTTCGAAAGGTTTTCATAAGTGGAATGCCAACCTAAGAAGCTGAAAGTATTAAAGGAATGGAAATAAAGCAATCTCATCATTTGATGCCCCCGAAGGGTTTTCTTAACCTTCCGAAGGGTTTAAATGGTTTCTTAAACCTTCCGGTCCATCGGAAGGTTTAATATAACCATCAAGGGATGTGGATTATTTTCGGCTTCTAAGAGAGATATAATGAAATGATATGGACGAAGGTCATACGATCCAAATAAGTTGACAAAAGGGTTTAAATGGTTTCCTAAACCTTCCGGTCCATCGGAAGGTTTAATAAAACCATCGATCTGGTCAAATCACAAGGTTTAAGATGTATTTGAACCCTTCGATGAGGGCCAAGTGACTGCTTGTAACTTCTAAAAACCTTCCGGATTACCGAAAGGTGTAGCAATGCTATGGATCCTTTCCAGTCGAAATGCTTAGATCATACTTAAACCTTTCGGTAAGGCCGAAAGTAAGATGATTCTTTCCCTAGCTCTACATAAGAGATAAACACTTGCTTAAAACCTTCTGGTATCGATCCCCTTCTGTTAGGGTTAGAATTGTGATCGCAAAACCTTCTGACTTAATCATTTCACTCAAGTAATGAAAAATCGACTCAATTGAAAGGTTGAATTCATATGAAATAGTCCTATAAAATGCATCGGGGATGTTGACAGGATCTTGTTAATATAGCAGCAGTTGAACGGCGGTGGAGTTTTTCTCCTATTCTCGAGCTACAAGGCGAGTTGGAGGGCGTGGTCAGGTTCGTTGGGGCCATGATGGTTGAGGCGATCATCTGGGGAAGTGTGGCGGTCTCAGGTGGTGGGTGGTGGCATCAGCGTTGAAATGAAGATGGGCTGGGTTGGGTTATTTGCGAACGAGAGAGGAGATTAGGGGAGGTAAAATTTGAGTTGAGTATTAAGTTTAAATTAATTGAAATTAGTAATAATATTCTATTATTTAATTTGAAATCTTGTTTAATCAATAACTTTTGTGTTTAGATTCAATTTGAACACGACGAATTGCATTGGGATCATATTAGGGAGAACTACGATAGGGAGTTGGTTTGACAACAAATGGAGCTTGTTGAATTTTATGCAGAATTCGAACGTCGTTCGAATTTAGACGGAATCCGGAGCACCTTGGCGGAAACTGAAATGATGGCGAGTTAAACTCACCTTTTTGGTTAACAAGTATGATATATAGTTGATAAAAATCATTGAATGATTGTTTGGATGAATTACTATATTTATATTGATGGTTTGGATATATTCCCGCCCTTGGAGTGGATGAGACCCTATTACGTTCCTGTGTAAGAGCGGATGGCCCATGTATACGAATCCCGCCTCGAAGCGGTTGATTTATATTTTATGATTATATGAACAGTGATGCAGAGGGAAACGGGTTGGAGGGGTCCAACCGGATTCCATGCCAATGTTGATTTTATTTACACACACACACACATATATATATGTGTGTGTGTGTGTGTGTGTGTGTGCTGATATATATGAGCTGTGATGTAGGGGGAAACAAGTTGGAGGGATCCAACGAGATTCCTTGCTATTGTTGAATTAGTTTCAATAATATCCCAATTATATGAATTGTGGGATAATAAACCTGATTTGTTGGAAATATGGGTTATAACAATGTTATATGTTTGAAAACTAAAACCCAGTAGTGATAGAAAATCAATATCGATATTGGTTAAGCGTTTGGCAGCTATTGGACTTAAATTAGTATTTTAAAAATACTATAAATTTCCATTTGAGTTGGAATTGGTTTTTGAGACAGGAAATGATTTTCAAATCCGAAATTGGGTTTTGGAAATATTTTATTTTAAGATTATTTAATTATATTAATACTGTTTTAAATTTATTTAATTAAATTAATATTGTTTTAAAGTTATTTAATTATAGTAAGATTATTTTATTATATTAATACCGTTTTAAAGTTATTTAATTAAATCAATATAGTTTTAAAGCTATTTAATTATAATAAGGTTATTTTATGGTTATTTAATTATATTAGTATTGTTTTAAAACTATTGGTTTATAGTTAATATTGTTTTAAAAAATTTATCAAAATGTTAAAAGGTTAATTATTTCAAGAATAATTATGGTTTGGAATTAATAATAAGGATTATTAATAAGGTTTTGAAAATAAATTATTATTATTTATAAAAATGGTAAAGATTAATTATTATTTTTTATTTAACAATATTTTGAAATTATCAATTATTAAGATGTTTTAAAGTTAACAATTTTCAATTATATAATGTTTATTGTTAATAATTATTATTATATAATGGTGTTTGAATTAGATTTTTAATTATTTAAAATTGTTTCTGAGACCCATGAATAGAGTTGAAGGACTTGGATTTTATAAGGGAAGTTTATAAAATAGTTTAGGACTTAAGGGAAGATTATTTACAAGGGGAAAGAGTTTTATAAATGGTTAGATATTTATAAACGAGTTTTAAGAAACATGTTTATAGGTTTATAAAAGGAGTTTTATAAAGGGTTTTATGGATTTATGAAGGATTTATAAATGAGTTTTAGAAATGTACAAAAGAATTTATAAATGATTGAAATGTATAAAAGAAGTTTTATATATGGTTCCAGGAGTTTTATAAAATGGTTTATAAATGGTTTTAGAGAATTATAAGAAGTTCATGAATGATTTTTGAATTGAAATAAAAGAAAATCTTTTTCAATTTTGTGGATATACTTATACCATTGAGGTAAGTATATGGATATCTTCTAAGTATTGAATATATAGGGATTTGCGGATATACCTTTGTAAAAGTATTTTCATACAAGTAATTTACAAAGTGATTTTAGTGAATGAAATATTTATTAAAAGAGGTTAGTGGCTGTTTATGTGCTTAACCAATGTTGGTTTTTCCCTATGGAATAAATCCCTGATTGAATGTTTGTTATTTGATAGTTAAATATCCGACCATCGAATTTGCACCCAAACGTAACTTTGGAAATATCTAGGAGAATCACTTGAGTTTTGTGGCACAGTCATCTCCGATGATGATGTACTACATGTATAAATCTCGTTTCGTTCTCCTAGGACAATGATAAGGATATCTATCCACTAATGATTAGGAGGTGATCTTCGATCTTATCTTTGACTGTTTATTTCCTAAACAACCGGGGTTGAGTTTACCGAGAGTTATTGAATGTTGTTTCGAAGAGACTAGCATCGGATATGTTATCCGAAAACCACTTCGATCTAACTTAAGCGTTTTGAAGTGAAGACATCTTGAAGATGATGGAATTTGGAGAGGAGCTCTCAAGTGTTTCGTTCAGTCCCAGAACGAACTTGTATGGATGAATGTTGGTATTGCATTGTTGCCTGGAGGGCAATATTATCATTCCAAGTGGGAAGTGCTATATCTAAAGGTAAAATGTAGCCTTAAGGCTCATCAACCGAGAATGACTAAAACAGAGGAGATGCAGCAGGGCTAAGTGGGTCGCTCCCAAGTAGGGTATTATCATCCCTATCTAAAGTCGCTATTATCTCTCATTTGTATTCTTCGGGGCCCATTAACATAGGGGTGATCATATTCAGTACTATCCAGTAAGGGGTAGGCCGGTCTTGTGTCGGCAGGGAATCCAGGCAAGGTCATCGGTGTTATTTTATATAGAGATGCACCGTGACGGGTGATACCCCATTAGCCCAGGCATTGTATGGAATCCATTCTCCAATATGAGCCTTTACGGTTTTAGTTGTATACCTATTATGTTGAAATTTAATTAATATAACAATTTCGGCTAAGATTAATAAGTATTTGTATCTTAGACACTAGTATAATATCAGAGAATTTCATATGAAATGTTTTGGTTATCGTAAGGTAAAAACCCGTCCGTGTTTATGTGTGGTGTGGTCTTACGAGATACTCTTGATTTTCAAAAGGTTTTCTATAACTTTAAAATCCAATTGGGTGTGTTTTGTCATGGTTATTTTCCAGACTGACTCGGGTGTTATTTTACTATAATGCTCGGGTCAGAACGAGCATATTACAGATTTAGTTGGATGCTTTAGAGCTTCAGGAGACGAGCTAGAGGCCTAGAGATGTATTCACGTATATGGTTATTTTCCGCTATATTCTTTGATGGTATTTTTCAGCAATTGTAAGGACATGCAGTTATGGTATAGCCTGATATAGGTTAGTATACTCCGAGTGATGTCTGTATATATACATATTACAATTTTGCTTTTGTGTAAAGATTTGTTGTATATTATAGATTATTCATTTTGTTGTGAGATTTTGTGTTGTTTGGTTTCTTCTTATCTTATTTCTTCTTTCTTTTTCCGCTAACAATCGGGTTTTTTCCGACATTCGATTGCTTGGCACGCAATACAGTGGACGTATTAGTGTCGATTTTCAAGGGTCGAAAATCCCGACTGTTCCACTTGGTATCGGAGCTGAAGGTTAAGCGAGAACCTGGCTTTGGTGAGGATTACTCATTAGAGATAGGGTCAACAACACCCTAGAATGAGTTTGAGTGTATATACATATGAGCACGTATTTGTTAGTGATATAAAAATGTTTTATATTGTGTTGATTGATCTGTTGAGTGGCTTATGGGTTCTGGTCAATACGAGTTATTAACGTTGTTGATAGTGATCTCTAAACACTTGAACAGAGCAATTCAACATGGTATTGTTTTGAAATTGGGCGAATGAAATAATTTTACGTTGATTATATTTTATATATAAAAGAATAATTTTTAGAAATTATTATGGTGTATATGGTGTGTTTGGTTGTTAGTGAATGGAAATATTTGATTATTATCATTGTGTTTGTTGTTTTGCTCTAATAAAAGTTGTTGTTATTATAAAGCAAACAAGATAAAAAATTCAGAAAACGATTTTATATAACCAAAGTGAAATTATATAACTATGGTTAATAAAGCCGTTTATAAATTAGAAAAGGTTTAAAAGTTGGGAATTTGAGAATTTAAATCCCATTGGTTTTAGAAATGGTTTTTCAAAGTTTTGGAAAATAATAATATTATTATTTGGAAAATATTTTTGAATGGAAATATTTTAAAATGGAATTTAAAGGAAATAAAAGCATTGAAATCACTTCGGTCGCTAGAAAATAATTTCGATGATAACTGCAGCATCATCGACGTTCGATTTTGGGTTTCCAATAGAGGAATTGCTACCATTGGTTTTGTTTTGGTAAAAAAATTAGTTTTGATTTTAAAATTCAAAAGAATGATTTTATATACCAAGGGGATTATTTATATATATGAGTTCAAATTGATTTGAAATAATTGATAACAAGGTGTTTAAGCTCTGGGAATTTTCATTTAGTGTTTTATGAAAATATGAGAAAAAGAGTTTTATAACCTATAAATTTTGAGAATTAGTGAGTAAAACAATGTTTTAAACTTGTTGAATATGAATGTTAAGAAAAGTAAATTTGAAATTGAACTTTGGAATGAAATTTAACTTAAGATAAGTTAAACAAAATGAATTTTGAAAAGAAATTTGGCCTAAGTTAGGTTAAATGAAATAATTTTTGGAAATGGAATTGGTGGTGATCGCAATAAATGAATAAAATGAGCTAATTAAATAAATTAGTGAATTGAGTATGGATTTGGAATGTTGGTTGATAGAATTGAACATTGAAATTGAACAATGGATTGAGTTAAATGGGATGGAAATTGATTTGTAATGGATATGGACTTTAACTGTGAAGTGGTAATAAACATGTGAAGAGTTGTATAAAATGTTTATAAACTTAAGTAAAATTTTATGAAATGATTTATAAATGAATTTAGTATAGAGTGGAATGCTGTTAAACATAAAATTTGAGGGAAAAATTCTTAAGTGGCATTAGTATTGAAAGGATATACTAAGTATTAAGTGAATGATTGAATGTAGATCAATTGAATGTAAATAAGGTGAATAGGAATGAAGTGAATGTAAATAAAAGGAATTTGGTATAGCTAAGAAATCAATTGAAATAAATACGTAAGTTGTGCATATATTATTTTATTTGCATAACGGTTTGATCCAGATTCTGAGTACATGACTTCAAGACGATTTATATCGGTCTGAGTTGGGATTTTTCACCCAATTCTCGAAGGCGAACACTGGATATGGATTTTTGGTAGATTCTGGAATTCTATATCGTAGTATATGGCTATGCAATGAGAATGGCGGTTTCTAATCAAGGAACTAGATCTGAGTCCGCACTAGAGTGGTTGTGTGAATGATACTAGTTTGGAAGTGAGATTGTGTGATCGAGCAAGCAATCAGATTTGGTATTGTGTATGGATGATATATGTACATTGTACGGGCTTTAGTAAAGTAAATGTTGGAAATTTAAATTGCAGAATAATGTGATTGTGAACTATATGATTGGATATCATTGGTAAATAAGATAAGATGCATGTATATAGAAGCAAAAACTAATTCGATGCCTCTGGTTTCATAAGAAAATTTTGGTTGCCCGACTAAGAGGTACATGTTTATATTGTTGTTTGATTGATGGTTTTATGATTGAGCCACTTCGCTTTTTTTCTTTTGCTGGGCCCGGGGTAGTGATTCGTAATTGTTTTGATCAAGCCGCGCAAAGGAGACACTAGCGAAAATTTTTGTAAATTTAAGGAGTTAGAAAATTTTGAGAAATTTTTGGTAACTAAAATTTGATTTTGAGCTATAACCTGAAATGATTGAATGAGATAATATTAGTTGGAATTTATGAATGAATTTGGAAGCTTAGTAAAAGTAATAAAAATGTTCAAAAACATATTGATTTTTGGAAAGCTTAAAGGCTTAAAATAATTTGGCGAACTATTTCAACTAATTTGTTTTAAAATGTAATGGGTTTGGGGCATTTTTCTTATCTTGGCAATTTCGGGGATGAAATTCTTTTTAAGGGAGGAAGAGTGTAACGATCCAGAATTTTTGTCATTTGAAATTGGAATATTTAAAGATTAATTTTATAGGTTAAATAACTTGAATTTCAAATATAGCGATTTATTGGATAATTTAATTGTTGAGTTTAATAATTGAAATTGTTTAAACAATTGAATCTTGGGTTTTAAGTTGGATAAAAATAATTTTAAAACTTATTTAAATTCTATTTAATAAGAATAAAGATAATAAAACTTTTAAATTGGATTTAAAAGTGATTTAATTGATTTTTAATAATAATTCGTTTTATTTAACGAGTGAAAATAGCCTTCCGGGGCACTGTCTCGGATTTTGACAAAACTAGTTTCATTGGATCGTAATAGTATATTATTGTATGATGAAGAATTTCATGGCAATCAGATGAATTGTTTGGTCGTGCGAGATCGAAATGCGTAGAATTAATATAAAAAATTTAATATAATAATTGGGTTCAAAAAGTTATCTTCTGCATATGATCGAATTAAGACTTGAGACAAGTTCCATTGCGTTCGAAATAGGGGTATAACATATAGAACGCCAGGCGGCACGCCTCGATTGGGGTTCGATATTTTTGGACGTGTAATGTCGGATATTTTCGAAATATATATATATATAATCTTCACCATACTGTAAACCCATACTCCATCCTATTCACTCCATACTTCAGCCATACCTTTTCCATGTCAACCCATAACCATCTTCCCTCTATAAAAGCATGGTAGCAACAAAAGAAAACAAGTTTTGCAAAATTTTCAAATGTTTAATAACAAAAGGAAAAAGAAAAAAACAAAATCAGAACAAAGCAATGGCCAATCCAACAGCCATAAGTGATCAGTGCCACTAGATGCCTTATCATGTCTCGATGTCAACTAGAGATATGTTCGGCATAGGGATACGAAGGTGATGAACGGTGGTGATTGGTTTTCGTGGAGCATGGCGGAGGAATTTGGGTAATGATCGGCTAGCAGTTTTTCACCGATTGCGGCTTTTTGAAGGACTTTTTGGCGAGGGTTCCTAAAGGAGAAGTGTGGGGGACGTGGAGGGCTAGCTACGGCCAAAATTTGGTTGCCAATGGATCAGTATGGCGACGGCTAGCAGTTGTTAAACGACAATGGAGTTTTTCGCCTATTCTCGAGCTGTAGGGCGAGTTGGAGGGCGACGTCAGGTTCGTGGTAGTCGAGGCGATCATATGGGGAAGTGCGGCGGTCTCAGATGGTGGGTGGTGGCTGCGGCGTTGAATTGAAGATGGGCTGGGTTGGGTTGTTTGCGAAAAAGAGAGGAGATTAGGGAAGGGAAGATTTGAGTTGAGTATTAAGTTTAAATTAATTGAAATTAGTAATAATATTCTATTATTTAATTTGAAATCTTGTTCAATAACTTTTGCATTTTAGATTCAATTTGAACACGATGAATTGCGTTGGGATTATATTAGCGAGAAATACGACAGGGAGTTGGTTTGACAACAAATGGAGCTTGTTGAATTGTACGCAGAATTCGAACGTTATTCGAATTCAAACGGAATCCGGAGCGCCTCGGCGGCAACTGAAATAATGGTGAGTTAAACTCATCTTTTTGGTTAACTAATATGATATATAGTTGATAAAAATTATTGAATGATTATTTGGATGAATTACTATATTTATATTGTTGGTTTGGATATATTCCCGCCCCTGGAGTGGATGAGACCCTATTACGTTCCCGTGTAAGAGCGGAAGACCATTTGTATACGAATCCCGCCTCGAAGCGGTTGATTTATATTTTATGATTATATAAGCTGTGATGTAGGGGGAAATAGGTCAGAGGGATCCAACAGGATTCCTCACCGATGTTGATTATATATATATATATATGTGTGTGTGTGTGTGCTGATATATATGAGCTGTGATGCATGGGGAAACAGGTTGGAGGGATCCAATGGGATTCCTCGCTATTGTTGAATTGGTTTCAGTAATATCCCAGTTATATGAATTATGGGATAATAAACCTGATTTATTGGAAATATGGGTTATTACATTGTTATATGTTTGAAAACTAAAACCCAGTAGTGATAGAAAATCAATATCGATATTAGTTAAGCGTTTGGCAGCTATTGGTCTCAAATTAGTATTTTAAAAATACTATAAATTGCCATTTGAGTTGGAATTGGTTTTTGAGACAGGAAATGATTTTTCAGTCCGAAATTGGGTTTTGAAAATATTTTATTTAAGATTATTTAATTATATTAATATTGTTTTAAAGTTATTAATTAAATTAATATTGTTTTAAAGTTATTTAATTATAGTAAGATTATTTAATTATATTAATACCATTTTAAAGTTATTTAATTAAATTAATATTGTTTTAAAGTTGTTTAATTATAATAAGGTTATTTAGTTATATTAGTATTGTTTTAAAACTATTGGTTTGTAGTTAATATTGTTTTAAAGAATTTATCAAAATGTTAAAAGGTTAATTATTTCAAGAATAATTATGGTTTGGAATTAATAATAAGGATTATTAATATGGTTTTGGGAATAAATTATTATTATTTATAAAAATGTTAAAGATTAATTATTATATTTTATTTAACAGTATTTTGAAATTATTAATTATTAAGATGTTTTGAAGTTAATAATTTTCATTTATTTATAATGTTTATTGTTAAATTATTATTATATAATGGTGTTTGATGTAAAATATTTTTAATTATTTAAAATTGTTTTCGAGACCCATGAATAAAGTTGAAGGACTTGGATTTTATAAGGGAAGTTTATAAAATAGTTTAGGACTTAAGGGAAGATTATTTACAAGGGGAAAGAGTTTTATAAATGGTTAGATATCTATAAACGAGTTTTAAGAAACAAGTTTATAGGTTTATAAAAGGAGTTTTATAAAGGGTTTTATGGATTTATGAAGGATTTATAAATGAGTTTTAGAAATGTACAAAAGAATTTATAAATGATTGAAATGTATAAAAGAAGTTTTATAAATGGTTCTAGGAGTTTTATAAAATGGTTTATAAATGGTTTTAGAGAATTATAAGGAGTTAATGAATGATTTTTGAATCAAAATAAAAGAAAATCTTTCTCAATTTTTTTTGATATACTTACACCATTGAGATAAGTATACGGATATTTTCTAAGTATTGAAAATATAGGGATTTGCGGATATACCTTTGTAAAAGTATTTTCATACAAGTAATTTACAAGTGATTTTAATGAATGAAAATTTTATTAAAAGAGGTTAGTGGTTGTTTATGTGCTTAACCAATGTTGGTTTTTCCCTATGGAATAAATCCCTGATTGAATGTTTGTTATTCGATAGTTAATAACCGACTATCGAATTTGGACCCAAATGTAAATTTGGAAATATTTAGGAGAAACGGTGAGTTATGTGGCACAGTCATCTCCGATGATACTGTACTATGTGTATAAATCTCATTTCGTTCTCCTAGGACAATGATAAGGAAATCCATCCAGTAATGGTTAGGAGATGATATCCAATCTTATCTTTGACTGTTTATTTCCTAAAGAACCGGGGTTGAGTTTACCGGGAGTTATCGAGTGTTGTTTCGAAGAGACTGGGATCAGATATGTTATATGAAAACCACTTCGATCCAACTTAAGCATTTCGAAGTGAAGACATCTTGAAGATGATGGAATTTAGAGAGGAGCTCTCAAGTGTTTCGTTTAGTCCTAGAATGAACTTGTATGAATGAATGCCGATATTGCATTGTTGCCTCGAAGGGAGTATTAGCATTCCAAGTGGGAAGTGCTACATCTAAAGGTAAAACATAGCCTCAAGCCTCATCAACCGATAATGACTAAAACATGGGAGATGCAATAGGGCTAAGTGGATCGCTCCCAAGTAGGGTATGATCATCCCTATCTAGAGTCGCTATTATCTCTCATTTGTGTGACATCCCGGAATTTCTGACAATATCAATTTAATAATCTGCATTTAAAATTAAATTGATTTGATAAATTCTTGTTGATAAATTTAGAATTGATATAATAATCTTCTTTTAAATGATATTTAACTGATAACTGATCTTTTAAAAAGCTAATAAACTGTTTTCTATTTATAATGTATATATATTTGTATATATTGTAAATAGAAAACTTTGGTTGGAATCTAATAAATAAATAAATCTTGTTTTCAAATTCTAATATATTTTTGGTAATTTGGAAATTAGGAGTTAATATAGAATATATAGTTTTAAAATAGTTAGGGTAAATGTTAATTGATTTAAATATATATCTTAGCTTAAGTTCAAGAATTAAATAAAAAGGTTTGTTTTAAAATATGGTTTAATAAATATGAGATATTAATTCATTTAAATAATAATAGGAAGTTATAATCACTTTTATAAATTATTTAATTGGACAAATTATTGTCTTCAAATAACATTTAGTAATGTATTGTTATATATGTAAATATAAATAGACTTTAAAATAGAAGTGTTATTTTCAATTTTAAATATGTTGTTATATATGTATATATATAACTTGATTTTTAAAATTGGATTTAGAATTTAGTTTGAATTTAAAAGTCTTAAAATTAAATAGGGTAGATATTTAAAATGTTGGATTTTAAAGACATTTGTATAAGCTTTTATTTGTATATATATATATATATATACATACATAGCTTTAATTTATTTTCTCCAAAAAGTAATTCATAAGAACCAAGTTAATTTAAAAATAAAATATGAATATAAAGTAAATGTTGACACTTAAGTTTTAAAAAGAAATATAAATTAGTAGTTAGTAGTAGAAATAGATATATATATATATATATAAAGTAAAATACATTGGTTAAATTCTTTCATCTTGTCAAGTATAGAAACTTATTTATATTACAATACAAAGCATAAGTCAATTGATAATTCTAGAAACTTAATTATGTTTGCAAGGCTGTAAGAAAATTGGAAAGGCAAGAATAAACTAAGTGTAAAAGAAAGATATCTTCATGGTTGCTGGCAAGAATAGAACAAAGTAAAAAAAAAGGGAAATGTGTATTCATGTGTGTACAGGGAATTAAGGGGATGCTAGTACATACGAAATTAAAAAAAAAAGATAAGTATGGGTTTGTAGACAAAAGGACCAAGGCATTAAATGCCATTATCTCTAGCAAGGTCGAAATCATCTCAGCCATATTGTTAAAGAGAAAAATCTCTGACCTGGTTGTACAAAAGTAAATAAACAATCGTGTAAACAATGTTATATTTATCAATCTATCTTCCTTGTCTCATTTTCGTTTACAAAAGACTTAGCAAACCAGAGAATAAGCAAGCATATCCATTTTTACAAAACTGAAGCATCATTCTTTTAAACAAAAGCATTAGCAACTCAAAGTTTTGAAGTTTTGAAAGCAAAAACATTTTCCAGTTCTAAGCAATAGGGATTTCAGTTTTCAAAAGCAAGAATGTTGCTCTGTTCTTCATCTTCTTCCTGGTGAGTAACTTTTAAAACTTAAGTAAAATTTGGTTGCTTGTTATTCTCTGTGATAAGTGTGTACAAGTGAATATCTGTATATATATGTGAATACATTGGTGTGTGCATGCTGTGTGTATCTGGATTATCTACTGTTTTTAGTTCCAGGCTTAAGATCTAAATCAAAATCCATTATCTTATTTTCTAATCTAAGTTAAGATATAAGTTTCAAACGAAATCTGCTTGTTTGTCAATAATTAAAGCTTAAAAATTTGCTTAAGTTAAAACAAACTTGTATTGTCTCTAGGAATTAAAAACAACAGAGCAATCTAAAAATAAGTCAAAAATAAACTATCAAGAATCTTTGATTCAGGTATATGAATCAAATGCTTAAAACAAAAATTGATTTTTGAAACCAAAATGGAAGTTTTTAGTAGAGGGAATTGATAGCAATTCTGGTTTACCCAGAAAATGGAAATTTGAGTGTCTCTGTTGATCTCGATTGTTTGGAAGGTCGAGTTTCCTTTTGGTGATGGTAGAGTTGTCAGTGGCTAGGGGAAAAATGGCCGGAGGGTGGTCAAGTAGCTGTGGAGACTGCGGTGGTCGATTTCAGTTTTTAAACCTAGTTTTATCTAGGATGAGCATTTCGATCACTCCGTCTCCTACAAGAGATCGAGTGCTACCGGATTTCTAGGAGGGGTAGCTGGGTAGTAGACGAGGTCGTGGCCAAAATTTCAGAGGCGCTGGTGGTCGGGGATGCTTGGACGAGGTGATTTCAGGTTGGATGGTGATGTTGGCGCTGTTTTTCCCAGGTTTGGGTTTAAGGTTCTCGAAATCGAATTCGAGGCGGCGACGTGGTTCAAGTGGTCGGAGGGTGATCTGGAAGTGAACGTCGATGTGCTCAACGACAGGGTAGTGGCCGGAGTTGATCGGAGTCACAGTGCAAGTGCACCGTGCACTTTTGTATCTGGTGATTTTTAGGGTTGAAGGTCTGGAGTTTGGCTCGAGTTTTCTCGAGTAGTTCGAGTGATTGACTCGAAGAAGGAGGGGTTTCGACTCGAAGCGATTTAGCGTTGTCTCGGGTGGTTTTTGTTGGCTACAGGTTTTTTCCCAGAGAACCTATTACCTGTTTTAAATTTTGAAATAAAATTTAAAAGCTAGTTTAAATGAAAAGCTAAGTTTTAAAAACAAGTTTAAATCTGGATCAAGTTAGTTTGAATATCAGTTTTTAAAATAATTTAAAGTTTTTAAAATTTAAATTGTTTTAACTACTTTAAAATGGTTAAAAGGTTTGAATTTAAAATGAAGATTTAAAATGTAAGTAGGTTTTAAAATCTAAAGTTTAATCTGCATTCCAGTTTTGAAATAAAAGGAAGTTTTTTTTAATAAAAATAAATTGTTTAATTGCTTTGTTAATGCTAATTTAATCATTGATAAGAAATAGTTTTATCCTTAAGTTAATTAGGATTAAATGATTTGGATTTATTAAATTGTTAAGATAATTAAAAATGGATAATTAATTAATTTATTTAATAAATGATTAAGAATTAATTAAACAAGTAATTAAAAGTTAATTAAGTTACAGTTAGAACTTAAATTAATTTAATAATTAGTGGTTAATTAATGGGTTATTAAAGATAAATTAATTTGTAATTAATAATGGTTAATCTAAGTATAAATTTCTTAAGAAAAGAAATTAAGAATTGTTAATAGTCAATGAAGGTCATTAACTTAAGATTTGTTTAATAATTAATTAATGTGATAAACTTTAATAATTAATTAGATTAATTAATTAAAGATAATCATTTGTAAAATTGATTAAGTATAATTACTTAATAAAAGTAACTAAGGAATTGGTTACTCATTGTAATTAATTGAGTTAAATTTAATTAGTTAAAGTTAATTAATTTACTTTAATTAATTTAAGATAATCATAGAATGATTTGATAAGTATAATTACTTAAATGTAATTAATTAAGTAAATTACCTAATGAAGTAATTAATGGTAATTACTATATGTAATTGATTGAAGATGATTTAATAATGAAAGTAATTTGGATTAAATTACTTTGTGTAATTGATCAAGGGGTTAATTGAGATAATTAATTAGGGAGTAATTAATTTATTAAATGAAGAAATTAAGGGTAGTTAATTACTGAATGAGGTTAGTCAAGATTGATTAATAATTGTGGTGTAATTTAGACTTATCACTTGATGTAATTAATTTTAAATAGAATAATTAATTAAAAATGTAATTAGGAATCATTAATTTATATAATTAATGATGTAATTGAGGATTGATTCATTAAGACTAATTAATCAATAATAAGTGTCTTGAGTAATTAATTAATTGTAATTAATTAAGGATAAATGTAATTAATTATGGTTAATTAATAAAAAGAGTAATTAAAGGTTAATTACTGTTTTTGGTTAAAGATAATTAATTTGTGAAATTAATTGGAAGATAATTACTTGAATGTAATTAAAGGATAATTAATCCAGGATGATTAATTAAGATGGAAATCTAGAGAATGATTAATTAATTGATTTGTAATTAATCAATGGTTAAGTAAGCAAGATTTATAGTGATGAAGTAATTAATTTAATTTACTTTAAATTAATTAGAGATGAAGTAATTAATTTAATTCATTTTAAATTAATTATAAATGATGTGCTTATGAATCATTGCTTATATATTGATGGATGATATTGATTTCCTTGAATGGTTTGAATTCTCTGATAGGAGATAATTAATAATGGTGTGATATGGATTGTCTATTTATGATGATATTGTAGATTATCTATCTGTGGTACTGTAGATTATCTATCTGTGATATTATGAATTATCTATCTGTGTGTATATAGATAATTAAAATGAATTGTTTTAACTTTAAAACAACTTGGCCTTAAAAGACACGGTTTGGATTTCGATGAGACCGGGATCGGGTTTCCGTATACCGGTATTCTAGGTCTGGAGACCCGAACACCACATCGATCCAAAATAACGATAGGTCGTGAATCTCAAGTGAAGATGAAGATTTAGAGTGCAAGGGTTATTGTCGTTAACTCTGAGGGTGATTCCAAAATGAGTGTAACGAGATAATGCCTTCGGTTTCGTTCGAACCCGGAACGAACTTGTATGGATTGAATTCTTTCAGAACATCGTCAGGCGGACGATGAGCATTCTAAGTGATGAGTTCTGACAAGGTAATCGTGACCTCAAGCCTCATCAACCGGGAATGGCTAAAACAGGGGAGGTGCAGCAAGGCTTCGTGGGTAGCACCCACTTGAGAGCGAGATATACCCCTGTCTAGATGTCCCTTTTTATTTTCGGCTGTGTGGGCAGTTGTAGAGCTCCGACTGCTGGGGTTGTTTCGTTCGGAACTGTTCAGTAAGGAATGGTTCCGGCCTTGTGTTGCAGGGGAGCGGGCGTACTCCTCGGTACGCTGATCTAGGCCAGGTACTGTGACGGGCGGTACCCCAGTAGCCCTGCCATTGTTGGAAACCCATTTTCCCTACGAGACCCTACGGTTTTGATTGTATTACCCACGTTGTGGCTAGTATGCTGGAATTTAATCATGTAACAATTTTAGCTATTTTCTATTTACTTGAAAACCCTAGACCTATTATAATATCATTGGATTTCCTATCAAATGTTTTGGTTAGCGTAAGGTAAAAACATTTCCATGTTTATGTGTGGGATGTCTTACGTGATACCTTTTGTTTTCAAAGGATTTTCAAAGTTAAGCAACTTTAACATGTTACTCATACCAGACCCATGTCTGACCCGGAGTTTATTTCCTGTTTTTCCTAAACTCTCGGGTACCCAAATTTTTACGGGTAGCCAAGGGATTCAGGTTTGCTTTGACGAATTGTGGAGGAGCAATGGAGCAGGAGGCTTCAGCGTTATAGATATGTATAGTGTTCCGCTGTGTTGGTATCTCTGTGTTTTATTTGTATTGTATCGAGTTGTATTAACTAGACAGGTGTTTATAACTGTCTAGTATGTGTTGTATTATCTGTGTAACTCTGATGTATATGATATTATGTATTCTCTTATGTGATATATTATATTTTATTCGTTCCGCTGTTGAGATTCTGATGTTGTTTCTTCTTCTTCTTTATCTTTTCTATTTCTCACCCCTTTCTTTCTTAAAAAACGGCGTGATTTTCCGGTAGTGGAAAGTTGGGTCGTCACACGTGGTATCAGAGCGTTAGGTTGAGTGAATACCTAGGCTCTGGAGTGGTGTCTATCTTGAGAGAGCGTACTTGTATTTTTGATATATATATTTATATATTTCTACCTATCTGTTGGGTTACCTGTTCGGGTTTTCCAATATAAGTTATAAAGGTAGAATAGGGTAGTGGTGTGTATAACACGACTACCAATGATTGGAGTCTGATGAGGATGGAAGTGTTTCTGCCGAGACTGTAGATCTAATACCGTCTCGAGTGAATCTTTGTGTGGTGTAAGGATTTCACCAATTTCTGAAGGATATCTGTTAGGATTCGGAGTCCATTCTTTGAGTAGAATTTGGATTCTGTCAGTTGAGCAGAAGCTAGTGATGGTATCTTGATGCCTAGGGAAGTAGTAGCTGTGTGATGAGACACAGTGACTATGGATGTCTCCGAAGATTTTCTTTGGAGCAAGTTAAGGAAGTGTGTTTGCATTGGTGTTGAGGCTGTGTTCAGCCGGGTGTTGTGTTTGGCTTTGAGGTCTGAGTTTCTCGAGGAGTTTAGATTAGGAAGTCTTTGGCTTCGGTGGCAGCGTCACAGTTCAGATTTGTTCTGTGTGCAGGCAAGGAGGTCATCTGTCAGCAGTTTTCTAGAAGAGAAGTTCAGAAGCAGCAGAGTGGATCCATTTTCTTTGATGGATTGGCTAGATTAGCTTGAGCTGTTCTGATTGGTAAATAGAGAACAGTTTTCTTTGGATAATTAGATTGGGTTGATCGCAAAAGTGACTTGCGATAGTTGAGTGTTCTCTTAGTCTGACAGAGATCTTTCGGTATTTCTGAGTTTTCTTCTTTATGGATCTGTGAACCATATTCTGAGATGTGTGGTCCAGTTTGTGCTCGTGGGCATCATCAGCATTTTCATCTTCTCCGGATCAGAGTTGTGCAGCGGAAGCAGTTTGGAGGTGCATCTGTTTTATCTTTTTGGATAGGAGAAGTAAGTCAGTCTCCTGATGTTTGAAGAGTAGAGTTGTGTTATTGGATTGATCGTGAGCGGATCAGTTTGATGAGTTGTTTTTGAGGCATCAGCGAGAGTTGAGCTGATCAGTAGGGATGTGGGAAGCCCAGGATCGTCCGAAGAGTTTTGTGGATAAGAGACGGAGGGATTTGGATTTTTAAGTTGGAGATTTGATTTTGGATAAGCTTTCTCCGACCGAAGGAGCTTTAAGTTTAGTAAGACTGGGAAGTCAGCTCCGAGATATCTTGGATTTTCTTTTTTCTGTGTTGTGAGGATAAGTGTTTGGTCTTCTGGAGTGGAGTGTCAGTTGGATAACTGGAATTCGATGTGTTTCACGTATCTCTGAGAGAGTACGTGTAAGATCTATCTCTGGTTGTGGAGCCAGCAGTTCAGGGTGTTTGGATGTTGAGTCAGACTTGTTTATAGTCTGATATCCTGTCTAGTGGTGTAGATCTAGATGAGTGGTAGCTCTATAGCTTAGTATTATTGATTGTTTGGATTCTATAGAGCGAGTAACCCGGTATTTATACTCGGGAAAACTCGAGAGAATTCTATCCAGTATTTTTTCTGGATAGTTAGTTTTGATTGTTTGTTTGATTGGATGTGTTGGTTGCTATGGTTGTTAGCATATGATTGATATATGCTTGTGTTTTAAATTAAAATCTTTAATAAGATATTAAATTACCTTTGTTTTAAATTTCGGGGACGAAATTCTTTTAAGAGGGGAGGAATGTGACATCCCGGAATTTCTGACAATATCAATTTAATAATCTGCATTTAAAATTAAATTGATTTGATAAATTCTTGTTGATAAATTTAGAATTGATATAATAATCTTCTTTTAAATGATATTTAACTGATAACTGATCTTTTAAAAAGCTAATAAACTGTTTTCTATTTATAATGTATATATATTTGTATATATTGTAAATAGAAATCTTTGGTTGGAATCTAATAAATAAATAAATCTTGTTTTCAAATTCTAATATATTTTTGGTAATTTGGAAATTAGGAGTTAATATAGAATATATAGTTTTAAAATAGTTAGGGTAAATGTTAATTGATTTAAATATATATCTTAGCTTAAGTTCAAGAATTAAATAAAAAGGTTTGTTTTAAAATATGGTTTAATAAATATGAGATATTAATTCATTTAAATAATAATAGGAAGTTATAATCACTTTTATAAATTATTTAATTGGACAAATTATTGTCTTCAAATAACATTTAGTAATGTATTGTTATATATGTAAATATAAATAGACTTTAAAATAGAAGTGTTATTTTCAATTTTAAATATGTTGTTATATATGTATATATATAACTTGATTTTTAAAATTGGATTTAGAATTTAGTTTGAATTTAAAAGTCTTAAAATTAAATAGGGTAGATATTTAAAATGTTGGATTTTAAAGACATTTGTATAAGCTTTTATTTGTATATATATATATATATATACATACATAGCTTTAATTTATTTTCTCCAAAAAGTAATTCATAAGAACCAAGTTAATTTAAAAATAAAATATGAATATAAAGTAAATGTTGACACTTAAGTTTTAAAAAGAAATATAAATTAGTAGTTAGTAGTAGAAATAGATATATATATATATATATATATATATATATATAAAGTAAAATACATTGGTTAAATTCTTTCATCTTGTCAAGTATAAAAACTTATTTATATTACAATACAAAGCATAAGTCAATTGATAATTCTAGAAACTTAATTATGTTTGCAAGGCTGTAAGAAAATTGGAAAGGCAAGAATAAACTAAGTGTAAAAGAAAGATATCTTCATGGTTGCTGGCAAGAATAGAACAAAGTAAAAAAAAAGAGAAATGTGTATTCATGTGTGTACAGGGAATTAAGGGGATGCTAGTACATACGAAATTAAAAAAGAAGAAGATAAGTATGGGTTTGTAGACAAAAGGACCAAGGCATTAAATGCCATTATCTCTAGCAAGGTCGAAATCATCTCAGCCATATTGTTAAAGAGAAAAATCTCTGACCTGGTTGTACAAAAGTAAATAAACAATCGTGTAAACAATGTTATATTTATCAATCTATCTTCCTTGTCTCATTTTCGTTTACAAAAGACTTAGCAAACCAGAGAATAAGCAAGCATATCCATTTTTACAAAACTGAAGCATCATTCATTTAAACAAAAGCATTAGCAACTCAAAGTTTTGAAGTTTTGAAAGCAAAAACATTTTCCAGTTCTAAGCAATAGGGATTTCAGTTTTCAAAAGCAAGAATGTTGCTCTGTTCTTCATCTTCTTCCTGGTGAGTAACTTTTAAAACTTAAGTAAAATTTGGTTGCTTGTTATTCTCTGTGATAAGTGTGTACAAGTGAATATCTGTATATATATGTGAATACATTGGTGTGTGCATGCTGTGTGTATCTGGATTATCTATTGTTTTTAGTTCCAGGCTTAAGATCTAAATCAAAATCCATTATCTTATTTTCTAATCTAAGTTAAGATATAAGTTTCAAACGAAATCTGCTTGTTTGTCAATAATTAAAGCTTAAAAATTTGCTTAAGTTAAAACAAACTTGTATTGTCTCTAGGAATTAAAAACAACAGAGCAATCTAAAAATAAGTCAAAAATAAACTATCAAGAATCTTTGATTCAGGTATATGAATCAAATGCTTAAAACAAAAATTGATTTTTGAAACCAAAATGGAAGTTTTTAGTAGAGGGAATTGATAGCAATTCTGGTTTACCCAGAAAATGGATATTTGAGTGTCTCTGTTGATCTCGATTGTTTGGAAGGTCGAGTTTCCTTTTGGTGATGGTAGAGTTGTCAGTGGCTAGGGGAAAAATGGCCGGAGGGTGGTCAAGTAGCTGTGGAGACTGCGGTGGTCGATTTCAGTTTTTAAACCTAGTTTTATCTAGGATGAGCATTTCGATCACTCCGTCTCCTACAAGAGATCGAGTGCTACCGGATTTCTAGGAGGGGTAGCTGGGTAGTAGACGAGGTCGTGGCCAAAATTTCAGAGGCGTTGGTGGTCGGGGATGCTTGGACGAGGTGATTTCAGGTTGGATGGTGATGTTGGCGTTGTTTTTCCCAGGTTTGGGTTTAAGGTTCTCGAAATCGAATTCGAGGCGGCGACGTGGTTCAAGTGGTCGGAGGGTGATCTGGAAGTGAACGTCGATGTGCTCAACGACAGGGTAGTGGCCGGAGTTGATCGGAGTCACAGTGCAAGTGCACCGTGCACTTTTGTATCTGGTGATTTTTAGGGTTGAAGGTCTGGAGTTTGGCTCGAGTTTTCTCGAGTAGTTCGAGTGATTGACTCGAAGAAGGAGGGGTTTCGACTCGAAGCGATTTAGCGTTGTCTCGGGTGGTTTTTGTTGGCTACAGGTTTTTTCCCAGAGAACCTGTTACCTGTTTTAAATTTTGAAATAAAATTTAAAAGCTAGTTTAAATGAAAAGCTAAGTTTTAAAAACAAGTTTAAATCTGGATCAAGTTAGTTTGAATATCAGTTTTTAAAATAATTTAAAGTTTTTAAAATTTAAATTGTTTTAACTACTTTAAAATGGTTAAAAGGTTTGAATTTAAAATGAAGATTTAAAATGTAAGTAGGTTTTAAAATCTAAAGTTTAATCTGCATTCCAGTTTTGAAATAAAAGGAAGTTTTTTTAATAAAAATAAATTGTTTAATTGCTTTGTTAATGCTAATTTAATCATTGATAAGAAATAGTTTTATCCTTAAGTTAATTAGGATTAAATGATTTGGATTCATTAAATTGTTAAGATAATTAAAAATGGATAATTAATTAATTTATTTAATAAATGATTAAGAATTAATTAAACAAGTAATTAAAAGTTAATTAAGTTACAGTTAGAACTTAAATTAATTTAATAATTAGTGGTTAATTAATGGGTTATTAAAGATAAATTAATTTGTAATTAATAATGGTTAATCTAAGTATAAATTTCTTAAGAAAAGAAATTAAGAATTGTTAATAGTCAATGAAGGTCATTAACTTAAGATTTGTTTAATAATTAATTAATGTGATAAACTTTAATAATTAATTAGATTAATTAATTAAAGATAATCATTTGTAAAATTGATTAAGTATAATTACTTAATAAAAGTAACTAAGGAATTGGTTACTCATTGTAATTAATTGAGTTAAATTTAATTAGTTAAAGTTAATTAATTTATTTTAATTAATTTAAGATAATCACAGAATGATTTGATAAGTATAATTACTTAAATGTAATTAATGAAGTAAATTACCTAATGAAGTAATTAATGGTAATTACTATATGTAATTGATTGAAGATGATTTAATAATGAAAGTAATTTGGATTAAATTACTTTGTGTAATTGATCAAGGGGTTAATTGAGATAATTAATTAGGGAGTAATTAATTTATTAAATGAAGAAATTAAGGGTAGTTAATTACTGAATGAGGTTAGTCAAGATTGATTAATAATTGTGGTGTAATTTAGACTTATCACTTGATGTAATTAATTTTAAATAGAATAATTAATTAAAAATGTAATTAGGAATCATTAATTTATATAATTAATGATGTAATTGAGGATTGATTCATTAAGACTAATTAATCAATAATAAGTGTCTTGAGTAATTAATTAATTGTAATTAATTAAGGATAAATGTAATTAATTATGGTTAATTAATAAAAAGAGTAATTAAAGGTTAATTACTGTTTTTGGTTAAAGATAATTAATTTGTGAAATTAATTGGAAGATAATTACTTGAATGTAATTAAAGGATAATTAATCCAGGATGATTAATTAAGATGGAAATCTAGAGAATGATTAATTAATTGATTTGTGATTAATCAATGGTTAAGTAAGCAAGATTTATAGTGATGAAGTAATTAATTTAATTTACTTTAAATTAATTAGAGATGAAGTAATTAATTTAATTCATTTTAAATTAATTATAAATGATGTGCTTATGAATCATTGCTTATATATTGATGGATGATATTGATTTCCTTGAATGGTTTGAATTCTCTGATAGGAGATAATTAATAATGGTGTGATATGGATTGTCTATTTATGATGATATTGTAGATTATCTATCTGTGGTACTGTAGATTATCTATCTGTGATATTATGAATTATCTATCTGTGTGTATATAGATAATTAAAATGAATTGTTTTAACTTTAAAACAACTTGGCCTTAAAAGACACGGTTTGGATTTCGATGAGACCGAGATCGGGTTTCCGTATACCGGTATTCTAGGTCTGGAGACCCGAACACCACATCGATCCAAAATAACGATAGGTCGTGAATCTCAAGTGAAGATGAAGATTTAGAGTGCAAGGGTTATTGTCGTTAACTCTGAGGGTGATTCCAAAATGAGTGTAACGAGATAATGCCTTCGGTTTCGTTCGAACCCGGAACGAACTTGTATGGATTGAATTCTTTCAGAACATCGTCAGGCGGACGATGAGCATTCTAAGTGATGAGTTCTGACAAGGTAATCGTGACCTCAAGCCTCATCAACCGGGAATGGCTAAAACAGGGGAGGTGCAGCAAGGCTTCGTGGGTAGCACCCACTTGAGAGCGAGATATACCCCTGTCTAGATGTCCCTTTTTATTTTCGGCTGTGTGGGCAGTTGTAGAGCTCCGACTGCTGGGGTTGTTTCGTTCAGAACTGTTCAGTAAGGAATGGTTCCGGCCTTGTGTTGCAGGGGAGCGGGCGTACTCCTCGGTACGCTGATCTAGGCCAGGTACTGTGACGGGCGGTACCCCAGTAGCCCTGCCATTGTTGGAAACCCATTTTCCCTACGAGACCCTACGGTTTTGATTGTATTACCCACGTTGTGGCTAGTATGCTGGAATTTAATCATGTAACAATTTCAGCTATTTTCTATTTACTTGAAAACCCTAGACCTATTATAATATCATTGGATTTCCTATCAAATGTTTTGGTTAGCGTAAGGTAAAAACATTTCCATGTTTATGTGTGGGATGTCTTACGTGATACCTTTTGTTTTCAAAGGATTTTCAAAGTTAAGCAACTTTAACATGTTACTCATACCAGACCCATGTCTGACCCGGAGTTTATTTCCTGTTTTTCCTAAACTCTCGGGTACCCAAATTTTTACGGGTAGCCAAGGGATTCAGGTTTGCTTTGACGAATTGTGGAGGAGCAATGGAGCAGGAGGCTTCAGCGTTATAGATATGTATAGTGTTCCGCTGTGTTGGTATCTCTGTGTTTTATTTGTATTGTATCGAGTTGTATTAACTAGACAGGTGTTTATAACTGTCTAGTATGTGTTGTATTATCTGTGTAACTCTGATGTATATGATATTATGTATTCTCTTATGTGATATATTATATTTTATTCGTTCCGCTGTTGAGATTCTGATGTTGTTTCTTCTTCTTCTTTATCTTTTCTATTTCTCACCCCTTTCTTTCTTAAAAAACGGCGTGATTTTCCGGTAGTGGAAAGTTGGGTCGTCACAATTTGTATGCTTCGGGGCCAATTAATAGAGGGGTAATCATATTCGGTACTATCCAGTATGGGGTAGGCTGGTCCTGTGTTGGCAAGGGATCTAGGCGAGGTCCTCGATGTTATTTTATCAAGAGATGCACCGTAACCTACGGTACCCCAGTAGCCCAGTCATTGTATGGAATCCATTCTCCAATATGAACCTTTACGGTTTTAGTTGTATACCTATTATGCCGAAATTTAATTAATGTAACAATTTCGGCTAAGATTAATAAGTATTTGTATCTTAGACACTATTATAATATCAGAGAATTTCATATGAAATATTTTGGTTATCGTAAGGTAAAAACCTATCTGTGTTTATGTGCGGCGTGGTCTTACATGATACTCTTGATTTTTCAAAGGTTTTCTATAACTTTAAAATCTAATTGGGTGTGTTTTCTCACGCTGGTTTTCCAGACTGACTCAGGTGTTATTTTATTATACTACTCGGGTCAGACCGAGCATATTATAGATTTAGTTGGATGCTTTGGAGCTTCTGGAGACGAGCTGGAGGCCTAGAGACGTATTCACGTATATGGTTATTTTCCGCTATATTCATTGATGGTATTTTTCAGCAATTGTATATCGGGTATTTCCGGCATTCGATTGCTCGGCACGCAATACAGTGGACGTATTAGTATCGATTTTCGAGGGTCGAAAATCTCGGTCGTTACAGTTTTGATTCTGCTTGTCCCTATTTTTATATATGTTTTTTCCATTCCCATAACTATTATTAATTGTAATAATGTAATTAGTTATTTAAATGTTTATTTTAATTCTGAATGATAGATTTAAACTAAAACATATGTTTGTATGTTTTATATTTTGTCCACAGATGTTCAAATATATATGCACAACTATTTATAAACAACAAAATTATGTTTATTGATTTTAATAATAATTTATTAATTTTTTATCATTCTAAATCATGAGATAGATTGATTTTATGTTTTAAATCAATACCATATTTTAAATTAGCATATATGTTTATTAGATCTAAATCCATTTTGGCAATTTTAATAAATAAATAAATAAAAATTAATATTTCTAGGCAAAATATTATTTTTAATACATATTCATATTTTCTAATAATATAAATAAATTTTGAACTTTTAAGTTCAAAATATAATATATATATATATATATAATTATAAAATCATTTTTGCTATGTATTACATCTAATATTATTATATGAATTTTATAATAATAATCTTAGTTAAATTTAATACATTTTATTTTTTTGAGAAAACAGATGTATAGTGCGAGACTACATAGCCAAAAAGCGATAAAATAGATAATAATAGTTTTCCTATCAACAAGCCTGATTGGTGGCCATAAAATACTAGAATGCTACATAATCAAATAAATCAAACCTAACATTCCCGACAAAATAAAGTGCAATAAATATAACCGGGTAAAAAAGTGCTAATACAAATACAAAAAGGAGCACCAGGTGCAAGCAGCAAAAGTCATGTGGTGGGAAGCGGAAGCACTCAATCAACATTAGAGCGATTGATGCAACCAAAAGTCCATGGAAGAGGGGCGTCGCAGCTATTTACCGATTCATTATCGAACACCGCCATGCCCAACTTGAGCTGTAGAGGAGTAGGAGGGCTACCTCCTGACCAAACAGAGAATAAATAAGCAATCTTATAACATAAATGTATAGGAGTGCGAGCAGTATTATTAAAGCATCTAGAGTTCCTCTCCGTCCAGATGACCCAACTGAACGTGAAGAGAAAGGTGTCAATATCTCTGGAGGGTGAATTGTAGTGCCAGTGATTATAAAAGGAGTGAATGAAGGGAATCGAGTTGAGGAGATGAACAACTGAGGTGGTCCAGACAAAGAAGGCCAAATCGCAGTCGAAAAAGGTGGTTGACGTTCTCAAGAGCAGAATTGCACAATGGACATGATAGGTTGATGCTTAGGCCTTTATGAATTAATCTGTTTTTGGTATTGATTTTTCGAGCACGAGCAGCCACATAAGGAATTTGACACGCTTAGGGACCTTGCATTTCCAAAGGCGAGGGAATGTGAAGTTTCCACTAGAGTTGGAGAGACGGGAGTATAAGGAGCGGATAGAGAAGGAACCACTGGAGGTAAGGCCTCAAACATAGTGATCAGTGGTAGAAGAAGTTGGGAGGCCATGAAGCAAGGATTGGATGAGGAGCAACTATGATAGAGCAGGGCCAGAGATAGCGTAAGAGGAGCAAAAGCAGTTAATACCTAAACTGATGGCTTCTGAGATGGTAGTGGAGTGGTTGCTAACAATAGCGAACAGGTCTGGGAAGGTGAGAATGAGGGGAGAGGCATTGGACCAGGGGTCTAACCAAAGGTTAAAGGAAGCACCATTGACGATATTCACCAAAATTAAGGACCTGACCCAGGAGGATGAGAAGAGTACAACAGACCAGGATGGCAAAGGGAAACCAAATGGAGTGGAGTGAAGGACTGAAAAGGGGTTTGAGTTATAGTTCTTAAACAAGATCCAGCATTCCAGATTGCGGATTCATCATTGATACAGTGCCAGATCCATTTGGCTAGAAAGCCTAGGTTAAAGAGCTTAATGTCGGGGATCCCTAAACCCCCCTGAGAGATTGACTTGCAGATAGAGGACTGATTAACTAAGTTATTTACTTGGGAGCTATGCTAGAGGAAATTGCATCTAAGGCGATCGATGATGTTGATCACCCAACATGAGGCCTCGTGGAAGGAGAGCCAACAGGTGGGAATGGCGGAGAGGACCGATTTAACAAGGATATCCTGGAGATAAGAGGATTCCAGTCAAAACGCTGGAGCTTAGTAGGACAAATGGGAATACCTAAGTAAGATATAGGGAAATGTTCCAGGTTATAGTTCAGGGCCAGAACAACTTTAGGGCCAAGGAGGTCAGCACCATCGATCATAATGACCAAGCTTTTGGAGAAATTGATGGTGAGGCCGGAAACAAGCTCGAAGGAGTAGGGGAGGAGTTTGAGGTTGTGGATATGGAATGGCGACGGGGAGGAAAAATGTATGGTACCGTTTGCATATTGGATATTGGAGATGTTGATTTCAGAGTTGGGGAGACCAATGCCAGCTAAAAGATTGTGGGAGATTGCAAGTTCGTTATGTTAAAAACATCAACAACAAGCATAAATAAAAGAGGGGAGAGCGGATCTCCTTGGTGCGAACCACGGGCAGATGTAATAAGTCTGCCACCAATCCATTGACAAAGATGGATGACATGCTTGATTGCAGAATATGTCTGATCCAATTGGTCCATCTGGTAGGGAAACCACGATGATCGAGGGTATCCAGAATGAAGTTCCAACTGATGGAGTCGAAAGCTTTAGAGAAGTCAAGTTCGAGGAGAGTGCAATGGGTGTGAGAGGAGTGGCATATGATTTCCTGAGTAGCCATGACACAGCCAAGAATATTATAGCCGAGGATGAATGAAGATTGTTCAGGCCCAACAAGAGAGAATATGTGGAATTGAAGGCGGTTAGCAAGAACTTTGGTAATGAGTTTAAAGGTGGCGTTGAGGAGGTTAATAGGGCGGAAATCCAAGACAGAGGTAGCACTCAACTTCTTAGGGATAAGGATCACGTTCGCGTAAGTTATTTTGGCAATCAAGGAGGGGTTGAAGTAGAATTCTTCAAACATAGCGAAGATGTCGGATTTGATAGTGGGCCAAAACCGCTTGAAAAGGAGAGGACCGAAACCATCCGACCCTAGGGATTTGTCATTCTCCATATCACTAAGAGCAGAGGGGATCTTAGATTCAAAAAAAGGTAGTCAATAATGGGAGGCGAATTAGGGTAAAGGTCAAACTGGTCACGAAAGATGCCGCTCTCATGGTGAATCTCGAAGATACAATTAGTATGTCTTCTACCATTGGCAGATCTATGAAAATAGGCGGTGTTATGGTCCTTATCTTTGAGCCAGATGGTTTTGGAGTGCTGCTTCCAACCAACCTCTTCCTGCAGAAGGAGTCTCTCAAGTTCGGCTTCAAGGCTATGAAGGGTAGATGTTTCAGATTGGGAAAGGGGGCCAGATTCCTCATGGATGTTAAGATCTAGAATGGCATCCTAGAGGTCAGAGATGCGGGATTTGAGAGAGCCCCAAATAGATCTAGACTAGGGGCGGAGGAGTTTGCGGAGGTATTTAAGCTTGGAAAAATCGGTCAAGATGGCCGAGGGGGGAGAAGGAGTTCCCAACCAGTGAGCAAAGACCAAATCATCGAAGTCCGGCTCTAGGAGTAAGAATCTCTCGAATTTGAAACCAGACCTAGGGGGCGCCAAATAATTAGAGTCCAATAGGATGGGGCAGTTATTGGAGAGGATGGTAGGGAGGCTATGAACAAAAGAAAAAGGATCTTGCATTTGAATTAGATCTAGATCTTGCATTTGAACATATGTTTATCAAGCCAAAGCAAGATAATTTAATTTTGGATTTGAATTTGAAAACTGTGATGTAGTCAAATTTAGAAAATACAATTTGGATATTTATATTTTATATTGAATAATTTTAACATGGTAATTAACATATAATATAAGCTAAGTATATACATGGTAGATATAAATCCCAATTTGGATATGTATATATTTGACCATGTTCACATCACCTATGCTATATATTTCACGTGCTTGTCATGTCATTTATATAAGGACATATTAGATATGTTCATTCTCACTCACATACCATACATAATTAATGTAGACAAACAAATTAAGATGTAGACATAAGAGAGAGAAGGGCTTGACTTAATTGAGAATTAGTTGGAAATTAAAAAAGGAAATGTTAAAGAGAGATTAAAAAGGTTTCTATTAACTCCATAAAACATTATTCTCACAGTTATCTCTAATTAGTTTTATCATTTCTTTCCTTACTTTAGCTTTGGCTGCCGCCGCTTCTCTCTATCATATATTCACATTAAATATTTTTAATTAGATTAGTTTAATTAAATAAAGCAAAACATCCAAGTAAAATATGATTTTATTAAACAACTAGATTGAATCTAGTGTTGGATGTTAGATTTCATAGGCTTACTTAGATCCAATTTGTTTTTTTTTTGAAATTTATATATTTCATCTATTACGAAACCGATTAGTTTGCTATAACTTCGAGACATTTAGGCTATAGTGTGCAAACAAACTCCTCTAAATCATTATTTAAAAGATCCGTTTCAATGATAATATGCCAAAGCTCGTTATTGAATTATGCGATAATTTGCAAGTAGAATCCAACTAGACTTAAGCATAGTAATTGACAAAACCGCTTCATTAATTTCAACATTAGAAATTGACGAGGTCATACCTCATCGGCTTCTTTTACATGTTTCCAACTGCATCGATCTACTTCTCGAAGACTCGCTTGTAGCTGATGGAACATATCCTTTAGGGTACATTTACAAAATTAAATTTTGTTAATGTACTTGTAATCAATTTTGGAATTATAGCATCATGCCATGTGTATATTCTCCATGGCTTGTGGAAAACTGAATAAATGTTTATTTTAAACAATCCGTTTTGTTGAAATGAATAAAAAAATGTAGTTTCTCTTCAATGTACAAGATTTCTTATTAGACATTCTAATAAGTTGTTTATTTTTGGTCTTGGTTAAATTTGTATCATCTAGATAATCAGTTCTATGTATGAAACTTGGAACATATCCAAGTCCATTGCACTACCACTAATTTCACTAAAAAAATATTTGGGTAAGATGATAGTATGTCTTGAAACAATAATTTCTTTTTCAATGCGATAGAATAGGAGTTTGAAACATTTTATGAACTACCTATAGACTTACGTAAAATAAAGTTTGCCTTGATTTCATGAAACTTATGTTCGTAGCTTAGGCCCAATAACCACATATCATAAACAATTTAAGATGGAGTTTCTTCTTAATCGATATATTATTTGGAATCACGATCTCAAATTTGGATGAAACCAAATTTAATATACGCGCTTCAACTTAAGTGTGTAACCTATAATAGAAAATTAACTCAATTTCATTATTGTCAATCGTACTATGTCCAACAGAGTCAAGTTGCTCCATATCGATACAAAATTATTTTGTATGGGGAGGATTGACTTTGAAAATGAACAGCATTCTCCTTTAGGTACTCTTGCAACTCTTATCCAGGATATTCACCTATTCGATGAAATCGAATAATTCAATTCTTTTGCATGTTATATTTTTCTACTTCTATTTTATATTATATGAATTTATCATAGATATTTAACCTAAGTATTAAATATGCATAGTTAATATCTTAGAAAATTCATTGGTGAATTTAACGAAGTAGATACAATTTTGGTATCATTGGAATGTGTACAACACACATCTGTATGCATCTATCTAAAAAGTTCGTTAACTTTTTTTTCACTCTCACCGAATGAATGTTTTTTTGTTGATCCTTTGAGATATAATTCACACGTACGACATGATTCAAAATCATATGATCAAAGAAAATTTCTCAAAGATACGACTTAGTCCATGATTTCAAAAATGATTGTTAAATATTTTAGATGCTTTTGTATTTTCTATAGCAAACACATCCTACTGTTATGAAAACAAACATCATCATCGATATACCAAAAAGCGATCTTTATAATAAATATTTCAATATCCATATTAAAACAAAGTTGCATCTAGTTTTAGTCAAAACCAAAAAAAGTTATTATTTCATGAATTATATTTGGTATAAATTAAAGAAAATTTTCAAAACTTGATGCGTCCATTAGCAATTTTTGAATGGTATGCTCCCATTATTTTTGCTGTTATAACAACATCTTTTGAAATACAGAGCTCTATTTCATCACTTACTATTGAGTTATTTATTCGTTCTACTATATGTGATTTATAGTCGAGAGTTTCAGATCAAGTATCTCAAACCCAATGAAATAGATCTCACAGAGAACAATTATCAATAAGAAAAATACATTTGGAATAGAAATCATATTTCTTATTCCTAATATAGATTTGTTTCATATGTCTCTTGATGAAGGGGAGGTCACTATTCCCTCTCTCTTTATCCCCACCATGCCTATATTACTTCTACTCTAGACTTTTGCTTTCTCTTTAAATGGCTGAACTTTTCAAAAGAGAAACCCTTTACTACAAGAGTGCACTGAATTTCTTTACAAAAATGCATTCTTTCATCCTTAACATATTAAGTAGATTGAATAAATTACATTTAAGTAGACAAATAGAAACTGGCATTTCAGTAGTCCAATTCTTAGATCAATTTGTAGTCCTTAGTATATTATTGTTTTCAACACACCAAGATCCTCATTTGATTCAATTGTATTGAACACATGATCTTGCACCATGACTAGAATCGAGCGATTACATAAAAAAGGGAATATTGATAGTAGATTAAACTAATTTTTTTTAATTCTAACTAAACTATTTATACTTGCTCGTTTCAAATGAAACAATTTCATTGAAAATCCATATCTTACGAAACATGACTATTCACCAAAAACTTTTGTATCAGATTGAATATCCATACTCTATTACTTTTTTCGAGTTCAAAACTCGTAGATGAAAATGAACAGCCTTTATCAAATTAACACTTGAGTTACTAAGGCTCAAAAGCTTAAGGGTTGCATTATTAGCTCTGACATGGGCTTCAAAACGACAACAGACCAAAATATTAATTTATGTGTAGGTAATTTCTACATTTTTTGTCAATTCATAATTTAGTTCATTTAGTACCTTCTGATCGATAAACTTTTTATAGGTTAGATCATCTGTGCAAATTTATTATAGTAGACCATTGCAATATTACGTATGTTCTTATACTCGTATGAATAGTTTATTATACTAATAAGGCTCCTACTAAATTTATATATTTTACAAATTATATAAATCATATAAATTCTTATTGTGAGTGTTTGGATCCATTTATCATGTTACTATAACCTTAAGGGTGCCTAATAAATTGTAATCTTCATAAATGGTAAACAAAACGTTTCTAGTTATATCTCATACATAACTCTTATATGTACATACTTTGCTCCTATCCTAATCTTCTTTCCGACCTTGATGGTGTTCAAAAGATCATAAAGTAAATTAGATATTTAGGATCCATCATTTCATGATTTTTAAGGATAATTCTGTAATCCATGAGGGTGCTTAATAAGTCACAAAATGTCCTTATCGCTCTAAAGACAAATATATACATCGTTACAATTTTTTTATGACTCGAGGATACTCAATAATCATAACTATACATAACACTCAATTTATATTGTAAATTATAGAAAGCAATATTTTTCAGATACATAATCTAAAAAAATAAGAGTAATGAGTATAATTGTCTATATGGAATAATAAGTTTAACAATGCTTAGTAATACCATTTGCCAATTTATTTCAACACAAACGCAAATAAGAAAATTTTCATCAAAACGCCGAGAATTATTAGGGCGACTATCCAAAATATTTGCCGCCTCTCTCCTTTTAATACTTCGTAAAGAAATTCTATTTTTCCTTCGTCTTTCGTCCCTTAATTTTCTCTTATTTTCATTTCCCTCCAATTTTCCACCTTCAATTTCGTACTGCCCTAATTTCTCGTTCAGGTACTTACATCGATTGGGAGATTTCTCTAATGCGTCTCCTTTTTCATTTTTATTTTTTGGATTTAGCTATCACATTTTGTTTTAGTCAGAACGTCGATTCTAGAAATTTCCATATTTGATTCACACTTCAAGTCAAACTTGGAATTTTAGGTTTGATTATGACTTCGATTAAAATGTGGATTTTTAGGTTTGATTCAGACTTCAATTTCAGGTACTCATTACACTAAGTCGAACTGCTCTGATTCTGATGTTGACTTTGAATTTTTAGGTTTATTCATACTCGATTTTCCAGGAAATCGACGTAGTTGTATAGCCGATAAAGGTCAACTGCTCCATGTAGCTTCAGCATTTCAGTTTAAAATATAGCTAACCAACCATTGATGCTAAAATGTATTAAATGGGTTGTATAGGAAGAAGAGCCTCCGAGAAGCATACAAGATGTTGTGTAGAATGAAGGTGGAAGGTTGTAATCCAGTCAGGGTATGGAAGGAAGGCCAGAAGGTGCATGCAAGGTGTTTGATGATATATGTGCCAATAAATGTTTGCCTAATGTTGTGAGCTATGGTAGTTTGATTAACCGGGCGTACAAAAAGGGGTTGTTGGAAGAAGCCAATAAGTATTTGTAAGAGATGGTGGGGAAGGGTTTGGTGCCAAATTTTTCGGTTTTTCATCGATTGGTTAAAGGGATATTGTGAGTTGGGGAGGATGGAGGAGGCATGTAAGGCGATGAGGTAACACTTGGTTTAGGAGTATTTATGCATTTGGAGACTATGGATATTATTTTAGGGATCTACTTTGGTGAAGGGGAAAAGCTGGAAAGGATTTTCTAAAGGTATTGAATAATGAGGAATTGAAATGTGTAAGAAGTTATAGTGCTAGAAGTGAAATGTTTCAGTTCTTTAGATGATGTAGGAAAAAAATTGTTGGCTTATATATGGATTATGAGAAGAAAGGAAGTAGGAACATGTCATAGGTTGCAGTACTACAAACTGTTCTTCTTGCTCGTGCCATTTAAGGTGAACTGAGGTACTTCTGTTGACCTCGACTCGTTAAAATATGTAGTTTAAGAAACAAATGGAGAATGTTAAGCTTAATTTTGTTTATATTTTCTTTTTTGAAATTACAAGTGCAAGACTGACTGATTGTGCACTTATGTTTGTTATACGTCTAGTATACCAAAACAGAGAATAATCAAATATAAACTCGTCGCACAAGTTTATAACTCAGATTTCCACTACACTGGAATTCTGTATTAATTATTATAATAATATGAATGTTGTAAATAAATTACAACAACATCGTTATACTATTTTGAATAAATAGTATAACAAAATGAGAGGATAGAATGTAGAATAATATATATAAATATACAAATAACTAGAAATCTAACCGTATAGCGTCTGAGGCTTGTCATAACAATTTTCTTAAGAATTTTATTTCAAAATTCTCCCAAGATACAACAGACGTAATCTGCACGAGATTGTAATGAGTATGTCAACTCTGTGATATATTGTATAGAGCAGTAGAGAAAGAAGAAGCAGAAGAAATTAGAATTGGAATTGAATGAGAATGTGATCAGTATTCTCTTCTATTTATAATGTGACGCCCCACCTCTATACCCACTCTAGCCAAGAACACTACGGTGTAATGCTGTCAACTAGCGCGGAGAATAAGGCTGTTGAGGAGCAACCATCCATGTAACTTCTTTGTGCGAGCACCGATATGTCAGATAGTATAGCATGAACTTCATTTAAGGAGTAAGTCCGACATACCGATACAAACTCAAAGCTATCACACAGTGGCTATAAATAATCTTCGGAAACAAACATAGAAATAAACATAACATAAATCAGTCACAGACATCCATATCACAAAGGCGGAAAAAGATATGAATATATATATATCACATAAAAGTGTACATCAGAGTAGTGGTCAGAAAGATCCACGATAATACAAAAGAATAGCAACCCGTGCTATACAAAAGAATAAGTACACAGCATAGAGTCTATAACTCAAATGTGTATATCCAAAAACTACTAATCTATGTAGTTAGCCAAAAGTCAGAATAATCCAGAAGAAAAGTCAAGTAGAAGCACCTGTAACATCTCGGTCTGACCCGAGTATTATTTATAAGAAAATAATAAACGGATTAGTCTAGCTATAAATATCAGATGACATGATGTATAATAAGTGATGTGGCATAAACATATAAAAACCATAATGGCATACTACTATAAGTATGTAAATGATAATCAACAAGAGATTAATCAATATCACAAAAATCTTCTCAAAGATCCAAACCCATAAAAAGGTAATGACACACGAATTCACCAATACACAAGAATTGATAAAACATATCAATGAAAATCACGAAAATTGGTGAAGCAAAAATTCCAGAAATCAACACACGAAATCCAGAACAAATACCAGAAATCAACACACGAAATCCAGAAATCACAAAAAGGGGGAAGTCCGATCACACGGACGAGAAGCTATCTCATGGAAGCTATCCATTTAATTTTTCGAACACACGAATGGCCCGAAGGCCTTTGACACACGAACGGTCCGAAGACCATGGGGTGCTACCCCATATATGTGAGTAGAAACATCACACAAGCGGGGTCTAGTCTCCCTCGCAGACAAAGAGACATCGCTCAATCGTTAGTCTAAATCACAAAGATGATCGTTATGATCATAAGGAAGTGTCAATCACTCCAAGCTAGTAAATATATGAGTTTAGCTTCATGTCCCATAACCACTTGCTTAACTTAAATATTTACGAACAAGCTGTAAATCTTCACTAGAAAATTGTCATAAAAGGGTCAATCGAACAAGTCCAAGAATTAACCGACGAAGTGAACGCAAGCGTTTCATACCACTCGTTTTACTAAGCCGTTTAATTATATTTTTCATCCGAGTGAAGCAATGGCTTGTATATACTAGTAGATTGGAAAACGGTTTGAGAAAAAGAGCTTTGTAGTAAAATAGTGTTGAAATCGCTTTGATGAAAGAGTTTTGATATTCTCTACTAGTGTTGAAGCTTTCACATTTTTAAAGTGACAAGTCACAAAACGATTTTTGAAACAAATCGAATCACAAAAGTTCACATTCGAAGACGTGAGTAAAGTCCAAAGGAATCAATCCCAAAACATCAAAGTATGAATGTCCTTGCGACCTAACATAGCCGAGCTAAGGAATACAAGCAGGGCGAGTTAAAGAGGCAATGGAACGACCTACAGGTCAAGCGACCTAAGGTAAGACAGAAGATGGTGCGACCTAGCGAGTTGCGTGACCTAACAGTGTGGAGCGACCTAACAAAGTCGAACTAAAAAGGTGC
This sequence comes from Allium fistulosum, assembly GCA_030737815.1. NCBI lineage: Eukaryota > Viridiplantae > Streptophyta > Magnoliopsida > Asparagales > Amaryllidaceae > Allium > Allium fistulosum. The sequence goes on from CM060905.1 coordinate 163,490,355, forward strand.
GCGACCTAACAGGTAGATAGGTTGAGTGACTTAGAGGCCAGCGACCTAAAGCGGAAAGGGGGGTCAAGCGACCTAAAGTAACGCGACCTAAGGTGAACAAGGGTCGAGCGACCTAAAAGGAATAAGGTCCAACGACCTAAAGGAGATAAGGTCTAACGACCTAAAGGTATTGGGGTCTTGCGACCTACGACCTAATGGTGGAAGGCGGAGCGACCTACGCTCCAAACAAGGTCGAGCGACCTAAGTAATATAAGGCCTAGCGACCTAAGGACTCGAGCGACCTAAGCACTCGAGCGACCTAACTCCGAACGAGCTATATGCAGGCGGGTCTCATCATACTCGAACGACCTAACTATTGGAGGACGAACGACCTAGCTATTCGAGTGAAGCAGAGCGACCTAGTGGGAATGGAGTCATGCGACCTAAATGGACGAACGACCTAAGGTACGAACGACCTAAGGAGCGAACGACCTAAAGTGTTGCGAGCTAGCAGCAGAGCGACCTAAAGCAAACGGGCCAGGCATGCGACCTAAGGTGGAACGAGCCATTGCCTAACGACCTAATGCCGAACGACCTAGTAGTGGAGCAACCTATCTGCCGAATGACCTAAGTCCAGAACGGAGATTTGCAGGCCTGTCTTCTCCAATGCCGAACGACCTAAGCCCAGAATTTTGCCAAAACACTAAAAATTGGGTTTTTCACCAATTCAATCCAAACCAAATGCAAATGCAAGCGCACAAGTGGTAGGGAATCATTCCCAACAGTCCAATGACAGTTATAGGCTAGATGTGAGATAAAAGTCTCACCTTTGCACCAAAAACCAATGAAGATGAAGCTTGAAGCAAAGCAAAGACAACAACAAGCTTGAATCAATGTCTTCACTTGAATTCGGAGTAGATGTTGGATTAGCAATGAAGATTAAAGCTTTGGAGTTTTAATTTCCCATTCCCTCCACCATTTTTGAAGAAGCTTGAATGTATATGCAAATAGAAATGAAGTATGAAGAGAAGGAAGGGGTTGGGCTGAGTTAGTGAATGGTTCAGCCCCAAACCAAAGCCCAAAGCAAAAAGTGACGAAAATTTCACTATCTCCAATCATATCGAAGTTTACACTCAAAAAGATCGCAAACGTCATTTTGAACTCAATGGGAGTGGTCTCGAGTCCTAATTTGACCATGTACAAAAAGTAGCTTTTCGGACCAAATTCGATTAACGATAAAATATTTAAATATAAAATCGTTAAAAATGCGGGTTGTTACAGACTCCCCTCCTTAAAGAAATTGCGTCCTCGCAATATAGAAGATGGAAATAAAAAGTAACAACCATAAAAGCATATTAACATAAAAGAAATTTGAAATAAGAAGTTTACCTCAAAGAGCATGAGAAAGTAAGTCCGGATGTGTTCGCTCAATGAATTCTCTAGTTTCCCAAGAGCAATCCTTAGGATTTGAGGACCATTGAACATTTACAAGCGGAACATCTTTATTTCGAAGTCGTTTGACCTCCGAAGCAATAATTCGAACAGGATGCTGCTCATAAGTTAAATTAGGTGAAACTTCAATCTCTTCCACAACACCGGGCTCAAGAATAGAATCGGAATCCCTAAGGCATTTCCGTAATTGAGAAACGTGAAACACGTCATGCATGGCAGAAAACTGAGCCGGTAATGAAAGGCGATAAGCCATGGAACCAATACGTTCGATGATAGGAAATGGCCCAATATATCGAGGCGCTAACTTTCCCGATCGACTGAAACGTACAACACCCTTCATAGGTGAAACACGAATAAATACAAGATCTCCCACAGAAAATTCTAATTTTCTTCTTCGGTTATCGGCATAGGATTTTTGTCTACTCTGGGCTTCTTTCATCCTATGTCGAATAAGTTCAATCTTTTCTGTGGAGTCACGAATAAAATCTGGACCTAAAACCAGCTTCTCACCGGCCTCTAGCCAACAAGAAGGAGATCAGCATGGCCTTCCATAGAGTGCCTCGAAAGGAGCCATACCAATACTAGATTGGAAGCTGTTATTATAGGAAAATTCAACAAGTGAAATATGATCTTCCCAACTTCCACCGAAATCAAGCACACAAGAACGAACAAGATCTTCAAGAGTTTGATTTACACGCTCAGTTTGTTCATCGGACTGGGGGTGATAAGCGGTGCTAAAATTAAGCTTCGTTCCCAAAGCTTTTTGAAGACTCTTCCAGAATCCACTGGTAAACAATGGATCACGATCACTAACAATGGAAGAAGGAACTCCATGCAGTTTAAGAATTTCTTTGATAAAAAGTTTGGCCAGAAGAGGAACGGTTCGGTTCGACCGAACCGGAATAAAATGGGCAGATTTAGTAAGTCTGTCAACGATCACCCACAAACTATTATGACCCGAACGAGAACGGGGAAGGCCATCAATAAAATCCATAAAAATTTGATCCCACTTCCAAACTGGAATTTCCAATGGTTGCAATAACCCACCGGGCCTTTGATGCTCGGCCTTGACAAGTTGGCAAGTCATGCAACACTTAACAAAGTTAGCAATGTCGGATTTCATTCCCTCCCAGTAATAAAGTCGCTTCATATCCGCGTACATTTTACTACTACCGGGATGAATAGAAAATTTGGAACGATGAGAATCTTCAAAAATATCTTTACGAAGATCACTGATATTTGGTACGATAAGTCTACCAAATTTTCGAATGCCGCCACGAGAATCAATATCAAAGTCTTTCAAACCTTCAATATCGGTTTTATCCTTAACATTTTGGCCAAGAAAAGCCAATTCAGGATCTAGCATTTGAGCTTCAAGAATGCGGTCCAAAAGAGAAGGACGAGCCTCAAGGCTACATAAGACAAAAGATGAACATAAATCGGAGACGCGATCTCGAATTTCACAAGTGGATAAAACCTCGAGATCCCTCCATTCGGATATCATCATAGAGACAACCGCTTGTTGCTTGCGACTAAGTGCATCGGCAACTCGATTTCCCTTTCCGAGAGTATAAAGGATATCAAGATCATAAGAGGCAAGGAACTCGAGCCAACGCTGTTGACGCAAATTAAGTTCCTTTTGAGAAAATAAATATTTCAAAGACTTATGATCAGTATAAAGTATAAATTTCTCTCCCAAAAGATAGTGTCGCCAAATTCGAAGGGCGAAAACGATAGCCGTGAGTTCTAAATCATGTGTGGCATATCTAGTCTCAGCCGGCTTCAATTGCCTAGAAGCATAAGCAATAACACGTTCTTTCTGCATAAGAACGGCACCCAAACCAACGCGACTAGCATCAGTATAAACAACAAAATCTTGGTTCCCTTCGGGAATAACAAGAATGGTAGCATTAGAAAGGAGTTCTTTTAATTTCTGAAAAGAAGTTTCACATTTGTCCGACTAAATGTATTTAACACCTTTCTTCGTTAAGCCAGTAAGAGGCACGGCAATATTAGAAAAGTCTTTTATAAAACGGTGGTAATAACTTGCCAATCCGAGAAAGCTACGGATTTCAGTCACGCTCTCCGGTCTCTTCCAATTTTGAATCGCTTCAATCTTTGAAGGATCCACTGATATTCCGGATTCGGAAATAATATGACCGAGAAACTTCACACTAGATTGCCAAAAATGGCATTTAGAAAATTTTGCCTTTAATTGATTGCTCCTAAGAGTTTCCAATACCATCCGAAGATGCTTTTCATGTTCCTCCTCGGTTTTAGAATACACAAGAATATCATCAATAAAGATGAGAACAAACCGATCGAGGAAATCTTTGAAAACTCGATTCATGAGGTCAACGAAATAAGCCGGAGCATTCGTTAAACCGAATGGCATAGCTAGCCATTCATAAGATCCATAACGAGTACGGAATGAAGTCAAAGGAATACTATCCTCTGCAATACGAAGCTGATGAAAACCGGTAGCCAAGTCCAATTGTGAAAAGACTCTAGCACCACTAAGTTGATCAAACAGATCATCAATCCGAGGTAAAGGATATTTATTCTTAATAGTAAGATCATTAAGCTTGCGGTAGTCGACGCAAAGCCTAAGTGTACCATCAGACTTACTTACGAAAATAGCTGAAGCTCCCCAAGGCGAGGAACTAGAGCGAATAAGTTGCTTCGTCTCTAACCCGGATAATTGTTTGCGCATCTCTTCATTCTCCTTATTAGACATGCGATAAGGAGGACGAGTAATAGGTTGAGCTCCAGGTATAAGATTAATTTTGAACTCAATTGCTCGCTTAGGTGGTAGTCCTAAAACGGGCTCAAAGACGTCGGGAAATTCACGAACGATGCGAATAAGAGAAATGCCATCTTCCTCATCATCATTATCATTATCACGAGGGTTTAAAGAATATAAAGATGCAACCAAAGCGGAATCCGAATCTTTAAGAACAATAGAAATCTGATTAACAGATTGCGGATGACAGAGATAAATAGTCCACTCAGGACATAGGATATGAGCTTCATAACGATTAAGCCAATCCATACCCAAAATCATTCCAAAGCCTAAGTAACGCATGACATGCAAATTGGCTAGGAAAGAAAAATCACACAAAATAATCTCGACGTCTTTACAGAGCAAACTAAGAGTTGCGGATCCACCAACCAGATTCGCAATTCTTAGAGAAGTCATTAACGCAACAACACTTAAGGAAAGAGTGTCTACAAGTTCCTTTGATATAAAAGAATGGGATGCTCCCGTATCAAAGAGAACTCTAATAGGTTGATCATGAAATATAATAATGCCATCAAGGATAGAATGAGACATACCTTGACCGCGAGATGTGTTGCCAGGGGCTTGAGCAACGTTTAACTTTCCCTCCTTCTTGCTTGGAAGCTTAGGTCATAGATGCATATAATGATCCAGACTTTTACAGTAGCGACAAGAATGGGGCTTTGAACACTTGTTCGCAAAATGGCCTCTAGCACCACAGTTATAGCATTTCCCATCACTAGAGGAAAAAGTCTTTGCAGCAGGAGTTGCTTGCTTACCCTTTTTGTTGGGATATGGACCCTTGAACTTGTTAGGCCTTTTCTTGTTGTTGAAGTTTGGTTTGGAAGCCACCACTTCAACATCACTGTCCTTATCAACCTCTTCAAGACGAAGAGCGATATCAATGAGTTGGTCGAAAGAAACTTCTAACTTTAGAAGTAATGGCTTTTTGAGATTCTTGTTTAAGCCACAGACGAATCTCTGGTTCTTCTTCAATGGAGTGTTGATGTATTCAACCCCATATTTGGACAGTGACTCGAAGGATGCAACATAATCTGTCACAGAGGATTCACCTTGAACAAGGTCTATAAAACGACGAGCCAATGTCACCTTCTCTGCTTCTGGTATGAATTTTATTCGAAGCGTTCCCGGAATTGCTCCCAGGTGAGATCTGCTTCATTTACTTCAGAAATAAGAAGTTCGTACCAATCCAATGCTCTCTCTTGGAGCATACTGGAAGCCACCTGAACACGGTGAAGATCGCCAAGATTCATGCGAGAAAAGATTCGATCGCATGTTCTTAACCAAGCATGGACCTCGATAATAGTTTCGGAACCTTTGAATGGTTTCCCACCCAAGTTGGTATAATCGTTGCACAAGCGTGCAAATCCAGACTTAGGGTGAGTAGGTTCCGGATTAGGACCAACTGCCTGAGCATTCTTTACTAAATCAAGAAGCTGTTGAGCAGTCATAAAAACTCCATCCTGGGGAGTGACAGTAGATGGTCCAGCTCTGGGACGACCTGGTCTAGACATTCTCTTATTTAAGAAAGAGAGAAGAAGAAAAGTTATTCTCCAAATAAATATCAAGCAAATCTTGATAGATAAAACAAGGATTCATATGAGAAAATAGGATAAATCGGTACGAAGACCCGAATTAAATCCTAAGGCACGACTCCTAAGTTGGACTTAGGACGATGATCCTTGTTAAGTTATTCTACATTGTTCCGAAGTTTGGCTCTGATACCAAGCTGTGACACCCCACCTCTATACCCACTCTAGCCAAGAACACTACGGTGTAATGCTGTCAACTAGCACGGAGAATAAGGCTGTTGAGGAGCGACCATCCATGTAACTTCTTTGTGCGAGCACCGATATGTCAGGTAGTATAGCATGAACTTCATTTAAGGAGGAAGTCTGACATACCGATACAAACCCAAAGCTATCACACAGTGGCTATAAATAATCTTCGGAAACAAACATAGAAATAAACATAACATAAATCAGTCACAAACATCCATATCACAAAGGCGGAAAAAGATATGAATATATATATCACATAAAAGTGTACATCAGAGTAGTGGTCAGAAAGATCCACGATAATACAAAAGAATAGCAACCTGTGCTATACAAAAGAATAAGTACACAACATAGAGTCTATATCTAAAATGTGTATATCCAAAAACTACTAATCTAAGTAGTTAGCCAAAAGTCAGAATAATCCAGAAGAGAAGTCAAGCAGAAGCACATGTAACATCTCGGTCTGACCAGAGTATTATTTATAAGAAAATAATAAACGGATCAGTCTAGCTATAAATATCAGATGACATGATGTATAATAAGGGATGTGGCATAAACATATAAAAACCATAATGGCATACTACTATAAGTATGTAAATGATAATCAACAAGAGATTAATAAATATCACAAGAATCTTCTCAAAGATCCAAACCCATAAAAAGGTAATGACACATGAATTCACCAATACACAGGAATTGATAAAACATATCAATGAAAATCACGAAAATTGGTGAAGCACAAATTCCAGAAATCAACACACGAAATCCAGAACAAATACCAGAAATCAACACACGAAATCCAGAAATCACAAAAAGGGGGAAGTCTGATCACACGGACGAGAAGCTATCTCATGGAAGCTATCCATTTAATTTTTCGAACACACGAATGGCCCGAAGGCCTTTGACACACGAACGGTCCGAAGACCATGGGGTGCTACCCCATATATGTGAGTAGAAACATCACACAAGCGGGGTCTAGTCTCCCTCGCAGACAAAGAGACATCGCTCAATCGCTAGTCTAAATCACAAAGATGATCGTCATGATCATAAGGAAGTGTCAATCACACCAAGCTAGTAAATATATGAGTTTAGCTTCATGTCCCATAACCACTTGCTTAACTTAAATATTTACGAACAAGCTGTAAATCTTCACTAGAAAATTGTCACAAAAGGGTCAATCGAACAAGTCCAAGAATTAACCGACGAAGTGAACGCAAGCATTTCATACCACTCGTTTTACTAAGCCGTTTAATTAGATTTTTCATCCGAGTGAAGCAAAGGTTTGTATATACTAGTAGATTGGAAAACGGTTTGAGAAAAAGAGCTTTGTAGTAAAATAGTGTTGAAATCGCTTTGATGAAAGAGTTTTGATATTCTCTACTAGTATTGAAGCCTTCACATTTTTAAAGTGACAAGTCACAAAACGATTGTTGAAACAAATCGAATCACAAAAGTTCACATTCGAAGACGTGAGTAAAGTCCAAAAGAATCAATCCCAAAACCATCAAAGTATGAATGTCCTTGCGACCTAACATAGCCGAGCTAAGGAATACAAGCAGGGCGAGTTAAAGAGGCAATGGAACGACCTACAGGTCAAGCGACCTAAGGTAAGACAGAAGATGGTGCGACCTAGCGAGTTGCACGACCTAACAGTGTGGAGCGACCTAACAAAGTCGAACTAAAAAGGTGCGCGACCTAACAGGTAGATAGGTTGAGTGACTTAGAGGCCAGCGACCTAAAGCGGAAAGGGGGGTCAAGCGACCTAAAGTAACGCGACCTAAGGTGAACAAGGGTCGAGCGACCTAAAAGGAATAAGGTCCAACGACCTAAAGGAGATAAGGTCTAACGACCTAAAGGTATTGGGGTCTTGCGACCTACGACCTAATGGTGGAAGGCTGAGCGACCTACGCTCCAAACAAGGTCAATCGACCTAAGTAATATAAGGCCTAGCGACCTAAGGACTCGAGCGACCTAAGCACTCGAGCGACCTAACTCCGAACGAGCTATATACAGGCGGGTCTCATCATACTCGAACGACCTCACTATTGGAGGACGAACGACCTAGCTATTCGAGTGAAGTAGAGCGACCTAGTGGGAATGGAGTCATGCGACCTAAATGGACGAACGACCTAAGGTACGAACGACCTAAGGAGCGAACGACCTAAAGGGTTGCGAGCTAGCAGCAGAGCGACCTAAAGCAAACGGGCCAGGCATGCGACCTAAGGTGGAACGAGCCATTGCCTAACGACCTAATGCCGAACGACCTAGTAGTGGAGCCACCTATCTGCCGAACGACCTAAGTCCAGAACGAAGATTTGCAGGCCTGTCTTCTCCAATGCCGAACGACCTAAGCCCAGAATTTTTCCAAAACACTAAAAATTGGGTTTTTCACCAATTCAATCCAAACCAAATGCAAATGCAAGCGCACAAGTGGTAGGGAATCATTCCCAACAGTCCAATGACAGTTATAGGCAAGATGTGAGATAAAAATCTCACCTTTGCACCAAAAACCAATGAAGATGAAGCTTGAAGCAAAGCAAAGACAACAACAAGCTTGAATCAATGTCTTCACTTGAATTCGGAGTAGATGTTGGATTAGCAATGAAGATTAAAGCTTTGGAGTTTTAATTTCTCATTCCCTCCACCATTTTTGAAGAAGCTTGAATGTATATGCAAATAGAAATGAAGTATGAAGAGAAGGATTGGGCTGAGTTAGTGAATGGTTTAGCCCCAAACCAAAGCCCAAAGCAAAAAGTGACGAAAATTTCACTATCTCCAATCATATCGAAGTTTACACTCAAAAAGATCGCAAACTTCATTTTGAACTCAATGGGAGTGGTCTCGAGTCCTAATTTGACCGTATGCAAAAAGTAGCTTTTCGGACCAAAATCCGATTAACGATAAAATATTTAAATAAAATATTTAAATATAAAATCGTTAAATATGCGGGTTGTTACATATAATTTCATCCGCACCACTTCGAACAATCACATCTGCCTGAAAGGTTGCACCCGCTGCCTTTCATTGCTGATGTTCGTTTAACGGGCTGCACCCGTTCGCTACTGGTTCTGTGTTCGCACTTGTTGTTGTCATAAGCCGCACCTGCTCGCGTCTAATGGGTCGCACCCGCTTCCGTCTGCTACTGGATGCGTCTGTTCGCCAAAATACTCGCGCCTGCTTCAGAAGTCGCGCCTCCTTAGTCCAAAACTCGCTTCCGTCTTCACCCGCTCGCTTCTCTTCAAATTCCAGGCCCAGCCCAGTTTTCAGCCGAAGCCCAAAATCGTTAAACAATGGCCTAGCAAAAAGAATGATCATTTAAGACCCGCACCCGTACCCGAGCTCGGCCAGGTTCGGTCGGACGGACGGCGGCGGCGACGCGCGCGTGTGTGTGGTGGAGATGCATGATCTCCCTCCTCACAACGAAGCATACATTTGGGTGCCCCTAGGCCCCAACACCTTCATTGCAAAGCCATATATATATTGGAATGGCTTTGCAAATTTGGCGATGTGGGACAAGTGTATTTCATTTACACTAGGAATTCCAACAATCCCCCACATAAATGATAATATACTTTCCCCCACACAAAGCGAAATATCACAGTGTACATATGGAATAATTCTTTATCGTGGATAAGTAGATATTTCACTTTGAACTTTCCTAGTTAAAACTTATCGGATCTACTTGGCTAATCGGTGAATTATTTCATCTTGAACCGTCGGCCTTTAGTGTATATCTAGACAATAAGCTTTACGAAGCATTGATTCCCTTCTCATCCAATCTCTTGGTTGTGTTCATTTTGATCCTGAACAATTTTTGGTTCTGCGAGTGTTTTAGAGAATAAAAGCCTTTTAATATTCTCATAGAGCCGACCCAGCTCACACTAACATAGGTGATCACAACCATTAAGAGTATCCTACATATACCCCACTTGTTATTTCCAAGATATGGTCATCATTAAAAAACATAGTTTTAACTTTTAAATACTTCTATAGGCATGCATTTATATTGTGCACCATAGGAATGGAGTTGGACTATGTCAACGCAAATGCATTACGTCTTGAGTTATTCAGAACTGGTTTGCCTATTGATCCTAGTCCGTGGGATCTCCAGTCGCTAGGATAGGTTTTCGTATAAGATAACTCTTGGTGGTTTAGGCTTTTAAACCCATTCCCCTCAATGCGCAGTCAATTTTCTCTCTTGATAAACCTTTAGTAAATGGATCCGCTAGGTTATCATTTGTTCTCACATAATCTATGGAAATAGTTCCATTTGAGAGTAACTGCCTAACTGTGTTATGGCGTCGACGAATATGTCGTGACTTTCCATTATACACAAAGTTGTGCGCTCTGCTTAGCGCAGCTTGGTTATCACAGTGTATGCATATGGCCGGTACAGGTTTAGGCCAAAATGGAATATCTTCTAAAAAGTGACGAAGCCATTCTGCTTCTTCGCTTGCTTTATCTAAAGCGATGAACTCCGATTCCATAGTGGATCGAGCTATGCATGTTTGTTTAGTAGATTTCCATGACACTGCTGCCCCTGCTAAGGTAAAGACATAACCACTCGTTGATTTTGATTCCTCTGAATCAGCAATTCAATTTGCATCACTATATCCTTCTAAGACGCAGGATATTTTCCATAATGTAAGGAATAATTTGTGGTATTTTTTAAATATCCAAGCACTCTCATTAGTGCTTTCCAGTGTTCCTTTCCTGGATTGCTTGTATACCTGCTTAGTCGAATTACTACATAAGCTATATCTGGTCTTGTGCAATTCATGAGATACATGAGACATCCTATTACACGAGAGTATTCCAGTTGCATTACACTCTCATTAGTGTTTTTATGCAGTACTTCTGATGGATTAAAAGGTGTTCTCACTCCTTTAATTTCATAGTCTTGGAATTTTTCAATCACTTTGTCTACATAGTGTGATTGAGACAATTCAATTCCATTAGGAGTTCTTATTATTTTGATCCCCAAAATAACGTCTGCAACTCCTAAATCTTTCATATCGAAATTGCTAGTTAACATCTTCTTTATGGTCTCTATTACCTGAGTATTTGGACCAAATATTAACATATCGTCTACATATAAACAAATCATCACATATGTTTGTCCAATTTGTTTGTAATAAACACACTTATCGCATTCATTTATACGAAAACCATTTCTCATCATGACACTATCAAATTTTGCATGCCATTGTTTTGGAGCTTGTTTTAGTCCGTATAATGATTTTACTAATCTACAGACTTTGTTTTCATTTCTTTTGGAAATAAAACCTTCAGGTTGCTCCATGTAGATCTCCTCATCGAGATCTCCATTTAAGAACGCTGTCTTTACATCCATTTGATGAATTTCTAGATTATAAATCGATGCAATTGCTATTAGCATTCTTATAGAGGTTATTCGTGTTACCGGCGAATATGTATCAAAGAAGTCTACTCCTTTTTTTGACGATATCCTTTGGCTACTAATCTGGCTTTATACTTGTCGATAGAGCCATCTGCTTTCATTTTCTTCTTGAAAATCCATTTGCAGCCAATAGGTTTTATTCCAGGTGGAATATGAACAATTTCCCAAGTTTTATTACTTAGAATTGAATCAATCTCACTTTGGATTGCTTCTTTCCAACATGAAGATTCAGAAGATGACATTGCTTCCTTGTACGTTTGAGGTTCATGTTCTAACACATATGTGGAAAAATCCGAACCAAATGTCTTGGAAGTCCTAGCCCTTACGCTTCTTCTTGGTTCAACTTCCTCATTCTCATGATGAGTTTCATCTTTATGTGAATTGCTTGATTCTTCTCTTATCCTTTTAGGGACATTATTCCCTTCATTCCTTTTGTGCGGAAACACGTCTTCAAAGAATGAGGCATCTCTAGATTCCATGATTGTATTTACATGAATATCAGCTATATCAGACTTGAATACCAAAAATCTATAGGCACTACTATTTTGGGCTGGCCCTAAATAGTAACAATCTACTGTTTTTGGTCCAAGTTTGACTTTCTTGGGAGGCGGAACTGGAACTTTTGCCAAGCACCCCCACACTTTGAGGTATTTAAAACTTGGTTTGTGTCCTTTCCATATCTCATATGGAATTGTTCCTGTTTTATTATGAGGGACTTTGTTTAATATGTGATTAGACATATTTAAGGCTTCCCCCCACAAGTTCGTCGGTAGACCAGAGGTTAAAAGCATGACATTAATCATGTCTTTTAACGTTCTGTTTTTCCTCTTGGGTACACCATTTTGTTGTGGTGAATATGGAGCTGTTGTTTGATGAATTATACCATTTTCGGCACAAAACTGTTCAAATGGTGATTCATATTCTCCACCTCGATCAGATCTCAATATCTTGATCTTTTTATTTAACTGATTTTCTACCTTAGCCTTGTACTTTATAAATGATGTAATTGCTACATCTTTGTTATTCAAAAGATAGCAATATCGCGTATAATCGTCAATAAACGTGATAAAGTACCTTTTACCACCTCTTGTAGGTAATGATTTAAAATCACATAAATCTGTATGAACCAAACCTAGTGGTTCAGTGCTTCTATCAACAGATTGAAATGGTTTTTTAACCATTTTTGCTTCTACACATGTCTCACATTTGTAGTTCTTATCTACTTGGAATTTTGGAATTAATCCCAAGTTTGATAATATTTTCATTTTTCGGAATGCATTGTTTAATAATTAATTTAAGTTATATTTTATTTTTAAGCAATACTAGGTGAGAATTAAAGTGAAACCTTTTAGAAAGACAAAGAGAATAGAAATGCTAATAGTTGTATATGATTTTATTTTCATTTATATGTTTATTTTTCATTTTACTTGCAAAACTTGTCAAATAATTACTTCTTTCGAACCTCGTCTCTAGAAAGGATTTTCCTTCTGTTATAACTTGTTAAATGAAGAAAGAAATTAAGATAGAAAACAAATATTTAGATGCCATATTTCTCATTATTCTCAGTATCACACATTACATAATCTCGTTATTTATAAGAGAGAAAACGAGAGAGGTAAATCTGGAAAGTGATGAAACATTACAAACAAAACTAAATGGGCTATTGGGCTGTTAACCATAAACCATGAAAGGCTGGAAAATGAATAAAGAGGGAACATGAATACTCAGCCTTTGTAACCACGTTTACACTCCCCCTCAAGTTGGCAAGTATGCATTAGCCATACCCAACTTGCTGCAAAGATATTGCATGCGAGAACCATTCAGAGCTTTAGTGAATATATCAGCTAACTGTTCTCCAGTACGAATGAATTGAGTCTCAACAATGCCTTGCATAATCTTCTCTCTAATAAAGTGGCAATCCACTTCAATATGTTTTGTTCTTTCGTGATAAACAGGATTCGATGCAATATGAATTGCTGCCTGATTGTCACACCACACTTTTGCTGGTTGACATAGTTCCATACCCACTTCTTTCATCAGATGAAACACCCACATAATTTCACATACAGCGATAGCAATTGCTCGATATTCGGATTCAGCACTAGACCGAGACACAACAGGTTGTTTCTTGCTTTTCCATGCAATCAAGTTTCCTCCTACGAACACACAAAACCCAGACGTTGATCTTCTATCTATTTTAGAGCCAGCCCAGTCAGCATCACTAAAACACTCAACATTCATATGACCATGATTTGAGTAGATGATTCCTTGTCCCACCGTGCCTTTGAGATAACATAAAATCTGTTCCAGTGCATTATAGTGATGAACCATTGGTTTAGCCAAGAATTGACTTACTATACTGACAGAATACGCAATGTCAGGCCTGGTAACACATAAATAGTTAAGTTTGCCAACAAGACGCCGATATCTCTCTGGATTATCAAATAGTTCACCTTCTTCACTCAAGTTATGGTTAGGCATCATGGGAGTAGTGCATGGCTTAGCACCGAGTTTTCCAGTTTCTTTGAGTAGATCAAGTACGTATTTTCTTTGAGACAGTAGTATACTATCATTATTTCGTATAATCTCAACCCCGAGGAAGTATTTAAGCTCCCCAAGATCTTTGGTATTGAACTGCGTTTGAATAAACAATTTTAAGGCGTGAATACCACCCTCATCACTACCAGTGATCACAATATCATCAACATAAACGACTAGCAATATAATCCCATCATTAGTTTGATTGTAAAAAACTGAATGATCAGTTTTACATCTTTGAATACCATACTTTTCTAAAGCAATGCTAAACTTGCTGAACCAAGCACGTGGACTCTGCTTGAGTCCATACAGCGTCTTGTGAAGTTGACACACCATGCTTGTCTCCCCCTGAGCAACAAACCCAGGTGGTTGCTCCATATATATTTCTTCGGAGAGATCCCCATGTAGAAATGCATTTTTAATGTCTAATTGATGAAGTCTCTAATTGTGGTGTGCTGCTAATGAAATGAAGAGTCTTATTGACGTCATTTTTGCTACCGGTGAAAATGTTTCTAAATAATCAATTCCATATGATTGAGCATACCCTTTTGCAACTAAACGAGCCTTTAATCTTGCCACAGTCCCATCAGCATTCATTTTTATAGAAAAAATCCACTTACACCCTATTGCCTTTTTGTTTGGTGGTAATCTTACCAACTTCCATGTTTTATTTTGTTCTAACGCCTTCATTTCATCTTTCATTGCTTCACACCACTCTGGTGATGCAATGGCCTCAGCAACCGTATTCGGGATTGATATAGAATCTAGTTTGGAAACAAATGCCTGTGATGAAGGTGATAATTTCTTGTAGGACACAAATGAGGAAATGGGAAACGTACATTGTCTCTTTCCTTTTCTGATGGCTATTGGTAAATTCAGGCTTGGATCTTCATCAGAGTGAGTTTCTTCATTTGTGATATCTGCTTGAGTGGTAGCAATGGGTATGGTTGAATATACCAGGAATTCTTCATTCTCTTCATGATCATGAGATGGAGTATTGGTTTGATAAAAAGGTATATCTTCCATAAATGATACATCAATTGACACAATATACTTTTGTAGGCTTGGGCAATAACACCTATACCCTTTTTGAAGTCTTGAATATCCAACAAAAATACATTTTAGGGACTTATGATCAAGCTTGCTTAACTGTTGGTCAACATTTCGAACGAAGCAAGTACATCCGAATATACGTGGTTTCACAGGGAACAAACTCTTGTTTGGTAGGAGACATTGGTACGGAATTTCATTATTTAGGACAGTTGAAGGCATTCTATTAATAAGAAAGCAAGCAGTAGAGACCGCATCAGCCCAAAATGTCTTTGGCACATTCATGTGGAACAACAGTGCCCTAGCAGTTTCCAACAAGTGTCTGTTTTTTCTTTCTGCTACGCCATTTTGTGATGGAGTATCAACACATGAAGTTTCATGTAAAATGCCATTTTGAGCAAGGTAATTATTAAATTCATTAGACACATATTCCTTTGCATTATCACCGCGCAATGTTTGTATAGTGGTGTTGAATTGAGTTTTTATTTCAGTGTTGAATTTGCAGAAAATAGAAAACAATGCAGATCTACTTTTCATAAGAAAAAGCCATGTAACACGGGTATAATCGTCAACAAAGGTTACAAAATACTTAAAACCAGGTTTTGATACAACTGATGCTGGTCCCCAAATATCAGAATGAACTAAAGTAAAAGGTTTACTTGCACGTTTATTAACTCTAGGATAAGAAGTGCTTCTTTGATGCTTTGCGTATTGACACGCTTCACAGTTTATTGAGGACAAGTTGTTATGCTGCGGATATAATTGTTTGAATAATGGAAGAGATGGATGACCAAGTTGACAATGGAGTTTGAATGTTTGGTCCATTATTGAACAAGCTGTAGGGTTAATAGAAACTTCGTCAAGAGTGTATAAGCCACCAGACTCACGTCCTCTACCAATAATCTGGTTCGTCACAAGATCCTGGAATACACAGTAGTTAGGAAAGAAAGTAATGCTACACCTGAGATTATTCGTAATTTGACTCACAGAGAGCAAATTAAAAGATAGTAAGGGTATGTATAGAACATATTTCATAGATATGGATGAGTTCGGGTTAATTTCACCCATTCCTTTAACCGATGATTGAGAACCATCCGCCAATGTAACTCTATGTGATGATCTGATTGCTGTTAGATTTGAAAACAATTGTTGGTTACCTGTCATGTGGTCCGTGGCCCCTGAATCAATTATCCAGTTAGAGGTAGCTTTGCTTGTATTTGCCATAGAAGCTACTGTCGTTGCGGCAGTGGTTTCAGATGGATTTTTGTTCATGGAACTTTGAAACTTTGAGTAATTGTCGAATTCTTCTGCAGTCATTAACACAGCCTTGGTATTTGGATTGGAGACATTTCCTTGAGTTTTGTATTGCAATTTTCTACACTCATTCACCAAATGACCAATTTTCTTGCAGTACTTACATACTTTGTTAGGATTCGGTGATCTCCATGGTTGATTTGATGGCTTCCATGGTTGGGCGGTAGGTGGTCTCTAGCTTTGGCCTGTTGCAGGGGCATGTGGTCTCCAATTGTCTGCTGGTTGGTGCACCTGTGCACTAGGCTGTGCACCTACAAGAGCACTATTACTAGTATTTGAGTTGTTTGAAACTGTTTCAGTTCGCAGAAGTCGACTATATACTTCATGTAAAGAAGTTATATCAGTATTAGCAAGGATTTGCGCTTTTGCACTTTCAAATTCTGAAGGAAGGCCCGCCAAAAAACTCATTATGGCCATTTGTTCTCGCTGTTTTTGTTGAATTTTGATATCACTGCTCATAGGTAAGAGGAGATTAAATTCCTCGTAAGTTTGTTTGAATGACATGAAGTAACTCATGAGATTCATGTCCTTCTTTTCGGCTCTGTAAAAAGCTTGACACACATCATACATTTTGTTTAAATTGCCTTTGCTGAATATAGAAATTCCAAATATTCCATCAACTCTTTCACAGTTTCGCAATGATTCACTAATCCAATTACATCATTTTCAACAGAGTTTCGGATTTGTAAAAATATACGAGCATCATCTCTGAGCTAGATCTGGTCATCAGCTTCCTTCGAATCAGGTGAAGGTGGATCCTTGGTTAGATGATCTATTTTGTCCATGCTACGGAGATACAAGCGGATTGTTTTATTCCAATCATGGTAGTTTGAATTATTTAACTTCCGATCAGTAATTTTGGGCCTCATAGACAACACATCTATACTTTTGGTTTCCGCCATGATTTAAGGAAGAGAGGAACAGATCGAACACGGGAGATACAGAAGATTGAAATATTAACAAACCCTAGATCGGAGGCTCTGATACCATGTTAAATGAAGAAAGAAATTAAGATAGAAAACAAATATTTAGATGCCATATTTCTCATTATTCTCAGTATCACACATTACATAATCTCGTTATTTATAAGAGAGAAAACGAGAGAGGTAAATCTGGAAAGTGATGAAACATTACAAACAAAACTAAATGGGCTATTGGGCTGTTAACCATAAACCATGAAAGGCTGGAAAATGAATAAAGAGGGAACATGAATACTCAGCCTTTGTAACCACGTTTACATAACTTTTACCATATTTAGCTCTACATTGGCTGAATAACTCTTTTTTGGCTTTTCATTCATCTAGTAACATTTATGTATTTACGATTCCCTTATCTCCATGATTTTTGTTCTTTCGTTTGATGTGTAATATATATGCAACTCAATAAATAAATTTAGGCTAACTGTCAAATTAGGAAATTAAATGTTGTTAAGTGGCTATATCCCTTTGTTGATAAGTTGTATATGTTTTTATAATTATAACTCTTGCTTTAATCACAGCTCTATTCAGATGTTGCTGATTTGTGTCGAATGGGAGTAACCAATAGTGTCATATTTGGACATGCTTTGGGATACAAATTAGTTATTATCCCATGTTTGCAATTGCTGTTAGCATATTTCTTAGTTTTAGTTTTGACGCCATATATGGTATTGTTGCTACTCTTGGGATGTTGAGCAATATTGCTGCTGAGCTGGCAATCGATGCTTATGGTCCAATAAGTGACAATGCGGGAGGCATTGCTGAGATGGCATGAATAAGTCATAGAATTAGAGAAAGGACTGATGTTTTGGATGTTGTAGGAATTACCATCAAATGTATACATTTCGCCACACTTGATGTCAATCCTAATCATTGAATAAGAAAATAACATGAATACAAATACACTTACTTACACATTAATCATCCGTTATAGTATTACATCACCAATGTAAGTATAGATCATCAAATGTGTACTAATTACATCATAATAGTAGCACAATTCCAATCATCAAATGTGTACCGACCGACTCAATATTAGTAACGTAAATTAGATCATCAAATAACCATAATCAACAATCCATCGTCCAGTAGAAGAAAGGGTAAAATATTGTAGCTACATCCTAATGTGATTTCATCGTCATGAAAAGAAATGTCTGCGATAATTTAAATGAATAACCACTACATAGTACATCCATTCAAAATATTATATTCACGACTATTGTTTTTCTCTCATGTATAAAGGCATATTATTATTATTTATTATAAATTCCCCTTTATTTATATATACCAAAGCAATAATAATTTTTCCAAAAATTGTAATATAATTCAGAAACCCTTTATATACTTGTATTTCTTTAAATACTTCTAAACATCGTATTTTAAACCAAAAATTCTAATTTTCATCAAATCGCTTTCTAAATTGATAATATTTTATTTTAATTCACTGAAACTCCTTTTCATTTTTATTTATCCCAAAATAGTATCTATTTTATTTGAAGACACTTTTGAAAAACTTTTTATTATTATTATTACCATTATCTATAAAATAACTTTTTGTTGTATTAATAAGACAATAATAATAACATTTCTCACCATAAATACTAAAAATTCACCATTTACACAAAACAATCCTATTTTCACTAAAATTCATATTACTATGATTTAAAATCTCATTCTATTTTTATAAACAATAAACTCCCAAAATATCAATTTAAAATATAATTATATTTCTAGAAATTCATAAATAATAACCGGACTAAATTTTGTATTCAATTTAAGTAAATTTTTTTAAATCATCGTTATTTAGAGAAGCCATCCAAAATCTATAAATGACCTTATTTATTATTTATTTATCTAATTTTCTCGTTGTTAACCCATTTATCTAAATTATTCATTTTCCAATCCAAATCAAATATTTACTGTTAATTAAACTACCAAAAATACTACAATCAACAATAATCATCCAATCAAAGATTAGTACGTCCAGAATATAAAAATAACCAAACAGTCATCCATATAATACAACGTATATCAATAAATATGATTTTTCATCAATTGATATGTTTTTATAACTTAAAATTAAATTAAATTAAATTGTTCATATCAACGCGCTTTTACCGACTGCCTCCAAAATCAGCAAATCTGGTGCCAAATCGCCTTGAATTCCACCACGAATCCAACAGAAGAAACCGCGTGTGAACCTAAGTTCGAATGCGAAATATATTTTGGTTAAAAGATCCGGTTTCTAAATTATAATTAAATAAAAATAGGGATTTTAATAAACTTTACCCTTTCTTTCCCAATTTGCAACCGCCGGCCATCCTCGGATTTTGAATGCAACCCATGGTTGCCTCCTCCAAAATTAGCGCCGTCGACCACCCTAGAAATGACCGCCCCTCTGCCTCTTCCTTCAGCAGCCATAACCGCTATCGATTGTCGCCTGGAATGCCGCTATCAAACCCAAGAGGCATCATGAATTTTCCCATTTTCCACCACCATAACTAACGATTCACAAAATTTTGACCACCATTGCTTTTACATCTCGAAACGCACCCAACACCACTAATCACGATGCCCAATTTGCCGCTAATCACCCAATTTATCACTTAGGATTTCATCGTTTTGATTTTGACCATGATTCCTGGTTACCTCGAGCAAGTTTATGAAAAATGAACACCATCTGTCCACTCCATTCATCGAGAGCTTCGCAATGGTATATAATATTTAGGGGTTTGGGCACTTTGAATTTTGAATCAATTTGTAATTAACAAAAATCGTCCGCCAATAAAATATGATTAAGAAGAATTTCGAGATTAAGGAAGAGAGACTGATATGATGGCTACCTTCTAGGGTTTCTAAGCATTACATATATAGGCAATGACCGGGTTCAATTGTACGTAACCATTTGGTCCAAATGTGCCGTGTACCCTATTTGAACACAGTAAAGCCTCTATTTCGCTAATCGTAATTTCAAACCTATCAAAATTATATACCAAACCGATTAGTTTGGAAAGACCTTCAAAACGTTTATAGATACGATACCCAATTCACTCTTTTATTAAAAAACTCATTTCTATTTACCTCAATATTAAAAGTGTCAAATTTGCGGGTCGTTACATTCTTCCCTCTTAAAAGAATTGCGTCCCCGCAATACCCCAACAAAATCATTAAATCATCATCATGAGTTTAATAACAAAATATGAGGAGTATATCAATGATAGATTAAGTACTTACAAATGCAGCATATGATAACCACATAACATAATCAATCGTGACATAATATAGTTTATGTTGGAATTCCTAATGTAAGTGTAAATGAAATACACTTGTCCCACATCGCCAAAACTAAAAAACAAAGCTAAGTATATAAATAGCATTCTCATGAGGAGGTTGGGGCCTGGGGCTCCCAAATGTGTGCTTTGTTGTGAGAAGGGAAGTCATGCTTCACCACACGCGCGCGCCGCCGCCGCCGTCCGTCCGACCGAACTGGGGTCGAGTTTGGGTTTGGCATGATCCTATTTTTATTTAAAACTGGGCCGGGTTTTAAAAAAAACAATATCAGGCTGTGCAAATGGGTGCAGATCTGTTGTGAGGATGCAGACACGGTTTTTGACTGAGGAGGTGCGACTTCCGAAAGCGGACGCGGGTTTTTTGGCGAACAGATGCATCCATTAGCAGACGGAAGCGGGTACAACCCGTTAGACGCGAGAGGGTGCGACTTATAACAGCAAGGGGTGCGGCCCGTTAACGAACAGCAGCAATGAAAGGCAACGGGTGCAACCCGTCAGGCGGATGCGGCTGTTCGAAGGGGTGCAGACGAAAATATAAATAGAGGGAATACTGATCACATTCTCAATTGAATTCGGGTTTTTTCTTCTGCTTGTCTCTCCTACTGCTATCTTAATTATCAATCACAGAGTGACATACTCACCACAATCTCGAGCACCTTACGTCTGTTGTATCTTGGGAGACTTTGAATAAAGTCTTAAGAAAATTGTTACGACAAGCCTCAGACGAAATTTCCTTCTTCAACCGGTTATATTTCAGGTTGATTTATATATTTATATATATATATCATTTTTGTTTCTACGTTGTACTATTTCTTTAAACAGTATAACGTTTGATTTATCACTATAGTTATTAGTTTGTTGTTGTAATTAATTACACCATATTTATTATTAAAAATAGCTAATACAGAATTCCAAAGTAGTGGAAATCTGATTTGAAAACTTGTGAGACGATTTTATTATTGGTAAGTCTCTGTTTTGGTATACTAGACGTATAACAATTTACTTATAACAATGAATTCAATTTTCTATGTATACATAGTATCAATCACATAACCACACTATAGTGTGAGAAAATAACACTCCATAAACAAAAGAATGAAACAGTCTCAATCATGGATTAACCCGTATCTTGCATCTTAACAATTCAATAATAATTGACTATAATTAAAGTCCACAACAAAACATAGGTCGATCCAAACATGCACATGCAAATAAATGAATATACATAAATTAATAATCAACACAACTTATCAAAATATACATCGCATACCCAGTTAATGTGGTACCACTACCATACTAACCTATTAACCAATAACATGTGTTAATTCCTTTACCGACTACATATCCATCATAGTATGTATATCCTCAAAACTATCGATGAACTTCCTCATGGTCTCATCCTTAAGATAACTGATGTACCACCTCATTCCTGTACCATCCACAATATGATGCGCACCTACTTATGGTTACATCCTGTGGAAACACTATATGTCTAGTCATGGTTACATCCTTAGAACAATATGGTTGTAACAACCCTGCATTTACGCCGTAATAATAAATAAATTAAATTAAAATAAAAGCATTTGAATTTGATTTTTGGTTGTTATTATTTTGAAATTAAATTTATACTTAACTAAAGTCCATTTAATGAACTATTTTGTTTTAATAAATTTAATTAAATTAATAAATTCTTTTTATATAATATATTAAAATTGAATAAAATGTTTTAATAAACATGAAATATTTTATGTAGTGAATAATTTTTAATGATTGAAATAATTGAAAATAAATTTACTTTACGTTAATATGATGAATAATTAAATAAAAAAATGCCTATTAAATCGAAGAAATGTGTTGTTATTTGAATATAATTTATCCAAATAAGTATAAATTAATTTAAATTAGAGAAATAAATTTACAAATTGATGAAAAGAATTATTTTAAAGAATAAAAAAAAAGTAGTAAAAATAAAAATAAAAATAAAAGGTACTATATCCTCCATAGTTTTAGAGATGTCCCTATATTTCTCCGTTCAAGCCAGCACATTCTCTTCTTATTCACTAAACCCGTTTTCCCCTTTGTTTTCCTCAAAGCCCCAATTCATGAATACGATTATCGACAATAGGAAAAAAGAAGAAAACACGATTCGAGGTGGTTGACAATATTGGCAATAAGGCAGGCGGCTGACTACTGAGAGGGGGGCGGCGATGCTGGTACATGTGCGAAGCAAAGCTGATGGCCATGATTTTATGCATCGCGACGGTAGATGGTTGTTGCAATGGTGATGTCAATGTCGTGATGTTATGCTTGGCGGCAATGGCATTGCGAACATACATTAATTTTGCAATGGCTGATGGAGCTTGGCAATGCAAGTGGTGGAGCGGTAGTGGCTAGTGCGTGGTCGTGTCAGTGATGTTCAGGCAAGGCAGTGAATGCTCCTCAATAATTCGTTCTACCATACATTCATTGGTGAGTTACTCCAACTCACATATTTGTGCTATATACATACATACATACATATATATATAATTTCTCTTTGATTGCTCTTCTTTGATTATGAATTAGAATGCTCAGTTGGTTGTGAATTAATGAACTGGTTAAATTATGATTGGATGTTATGATTTATCTTAATCATCGTATGATTTGGTTGAGAAGTGATTGTTACGTAATAAATTTATTTATTGTATTGTATTGGTTGAAAATGTTAAGCTCTATCCGATTGCAAATTGAAATTTACCTATTATATGTTGATGTATGTGTATTCTATGAATGACTGGAGTTCGGTGAAAATTGACTCAAGTCACACGATATATTTATAGTGATGTTTTATTGACTTGTTTATGGAGTAATTTTACTCCTCAATTTATAAATTTAAATACTTATTTATTTTCTTGTTTTAAAAGATGTTTGGAAAGGTTTGAGAAATTATTCAAGAGTTGTACATTTTTATTAGAAGTATTTTATAAACAATTTATTAAATTTCACTCAATTTAGCTATTTTCATATTTAAAAACCTATTTTTTAAATTTATGTATAAATATAATATTCATTCTGTTATAAAACCCCTTTTGAATCACAATTAAAATATTATTATAAAATGGAATTGTTTTAGAGTCATATATAACATACGTCACTATTTTATAAAAATATATTATTAAAGTGGTAATATTATTTTAAGTGATTTGTATTATAAATGTTATTTAAATATTTTTGAAAGAGTTTTCAAACCTTAGAAAAATATAGAACTCATTTTATGAAATAATGAAAAGATTTTGGATATGTTTCGAATAAATAAAAATCGCTTTTTGTAAAATGAGAATTTCAAATACGGTATGATTTAAAAGAAAATGTTTTATTTCTAATTAGTTTGACTATAAATTGAAAGTATTGAATTATATTCGATGGTTTGAAATAAATATAATTTATTTTCGAAGTTTATAAATTTATTTCAAAATAGAATTTCATTGTACTAACCTCTATAAGTTACAATTGATCGATAAAGTAATTTTGAATTATATATATATATATATATATATATATGAACATGGATTTGAAAGTAAATTATAGTGTTCAAATCTATATTTTTTATATTATATAAATAAGGTGAAATTATTTAACATTTTAAATGTTTTACTAGTTTTGTTAGTTCTAGAATATAAAATTGATTGAAGAAAATTTTTGCTTAAAAATACTAATTTATTGAAAAGAAAATTTTATATTTTGTTTTAATTAATTATTTAAAAGATTATGTAGTTATGAAAAATATGAAATATTTTCTGATTAATATTTTAATTATTTCAAAGTGTATTTCACTAATACTACGATTACTTATGAATTATTAAAGTGTGATCTATACATACATACATACATACATATATTTGAATATTTGATTTAAATGTTTAGAGAAAGATTTTGTTGAACTTTATTATTATTTCATTTCTAAATTAAACTAGAACTTTTATGTATAATTTCTACATTTTCTGATTTCGATATCATGAATGATTCACCGTTGATAATGATTTGAATTATGATTTTGATATGATATGTTGATGGCACCATTTTTTATGATTCCGTGATATTTAATTCAATATGATGAGAAATCCGAATAAACGGAGTTATAATATCATTTGGGATGTGGTATTCGATAATATTGCTTCGGTTATTCTTTGGATTCGTTATGTAGAATATTATAGGGAGATTGAGTATAGTTTATAAGCAGTGAATAAACGATTCAGCATCATGTGATGGTATGGGACGCCGAATCGATATTTATTCAATTATTCATTGTAAGTAGATGTCACCCAAATGTTTGAAATCGGGATATTGGGAATATACTTACATGAGGTGAGGCTCGAGGTAGAGCAAAGTCATGGATGTTTGAGTTGTGGTGATGTACCCACATATATATATATATATATATATATATATATATATTACTAGTCTATTATGAAGTGCTCTGGGATATGATTTAGAGTTAGAGGGAGCTAGATTAGGCCAGTATCCACCCTGCCGGTATGATCGTGGGGTCGCACACTAGATCCGTGACACCATTATTATGTATTAGATGTGTATCATGTAATTTTAGTGAAGGGTGGTTAGCCCTTAGGGTGGGTAGTCCTAGCCCCTTTTTGTCACTTAGGCCAACAGTCTGTTACCATCGGGGCATGGTCCGGGATTGTGACTAGGAGTCCTCGCGCTGACGAGTACGTTAGGTGGACATTGTCGCAATTACCAGGGAAGTAATTGAAGACTGTAGGAGCATATCCAGGTGGTTAGCCTAGGGCTTCTGGAGTAGGCGGTTAGTTATCTAATTCCCATCTAGTTTTACACGGAATGTAGAAATGTACACATTATTTATATACCTCACTAAGTATAGATACAGGTGATGTAACTCATACATTATGATATGACTATACAAGGGACTTCATGTCTTTTGTACAGTCATTATCCCATTACGATTTATTCTACGATGTTTCATACGAGGAGACGAGATTATACTGCTTATGTTATAAGTGTCCAGAGTATAGTGGATTCTCATATCTTTTATTATATATGATTTTTTGATACACGACCTATATTTCTATATCATTAATCCTGCTATTTCATTACTGAGATTGAGGGATATACTTGGGTAATGATGTATGATAGCCTAACTACACTTGGTGATATCTCATATTGATGATTTTTGGATTTTGGTAACGGTTAGAGATTTGGATGATTCACCCATCTATCATTGATTCTATGATTTCCTTTTAGATGTGCTTTATATAGGTGAGGTTATTTTTATATCTACTTTACTTGATTGCATTTCATTTAAGATTTCAAAGCTAGATGTTGTGTGTGCTGACTTTCTTATGTTAATTGAGATATCATTGTTTATCTTAAATGTATTATATATGTATATTAACCTATTTAGAAATAGTCTAACCCGTGTGTTATTTACGTAATACTCGAGCTAGTCCATGACATATCAGGTATAAGGACGATGAGACCAGCTCATGTGTTTTCTGGGCATAAAGGAGAGTACTATATTATATTATTGTATTTATTTTGAGAATTATATAGTTTCATGTATGTATCCTTTTGTTGAATATTGGACATTGCTTGTACATTTTGTACTATATATTACTATGATTTTGACTCTGTGTTCTTTTTTATATACTGAATATTATTTATTGTTCTGTCCACGAGATACACGTTTATTGCTTTGTGCCGATACTATATTTTTTTGGTGAGTTATATTTTTTGTTTTCGGTACGTACCAATGTTTGCCCAAGGGAATATTCACATGTGTGCCCCATATCACCTTATTCTTTGTTTTATTCGACCGTATTACTTTGTAGTACTTTTGGATAGTATGGTTATAGAGTGGGGGTGTTTTAGGTTGTATCAGAAAAATGTTCACAACATTACATTATATATATGAGACACAAGTCTTAACCTTAGATGAGATTTAGAGTCCCTGTCCCTTTTCGTGTGATGGGTTGTTACCTTTTTTTTTGGCAAGGCTAGTGGGGTTGAACGGACCCCTATAATTTATTAAAACAAAAGAAATTATAGGGAAAGGAAACATAACAGAAACAAGAAAATACAAGAAGAAGAGAAAGGAAAACAAAAGCAGGAAACAAAATTAGACATGCCTCCATCTCACCACCATATCAATGGGAAAGTTATGTGAAGAATCTCTCAAGGCAGAGAAGATTCCATTAGATATTTCATAGTATAGCTCCATCCTATTCTTGCAGTTCTCACCAAAGATCCAAGCATTTCTTTCCATTCATATGCTATAGACAAAAACCTTCAAAATCAGAAGCAAGATTTACGATGAAGAGTACTTCCAAGTAGGTTGACTATAAATGTTTACCCATTCCACCTTGTTGTCACATAAAGGATCCACATAGCCAACTCTGAGTTTCACTTTCTTTCACAGGAAATAAGTGAAGGAGAAATGAAAATATAAATAGTGATTATCCATAAGGAAACTCTTGTAGAAAGTATAGGAAGTATTAATTGGAATACCTCTCTAAGCAAGATAGAAAGAGTACGTATGGTATTCTTTATGACCCTCCAAAGGAAAAAAATAGGTTCTTAGAGGTGGAGCAGTTCCAAACTCTAGAATTCCAAGGAAACTTAATGCTATAAGGCTGTGAAATAATGGCTTTGCAAACTAAACTAGTGGAGTGATGTTTCAAGTAGAAGGCCATAAGTATTCATTATTATCAGCCAAACTATAAGGAGTATTGGAGTACTTAATCCATAAGGAATTGACATTAGCCCAACTTGATCTAGGCAGCTTAATAACACCATCTCAGATATAGTCCACAGCCCTAGCCTGAAGGTGAATGCCAGTTAACATGATCTCATCATTAGTCAGGCAGTTCTAAAGGATAGTCCCATTTTCAATCCAAGGCAATAACCAAAACTTAGTTTTACTATTTCTAGCAATCTTCCAGGTTACATGAGGAAGGAGAGAAACCCTTACCTTAAGGATGGCTTTTTAGATCCAGCTAGAGGTAGGATTCGGATTCATTTGCCAAAAGTCATTAGCTTTCAGGTTATAAGTTTTAGACCAGGCCTCCCAAATAGAGTTTGAATTGTTCAAAAAGTTAAAAAAGTGCCCGGAGAAGGCAAAAGTGTTCATAGTTTAAGGTTCTTAATGCTCAACCCCCCATGAAGCTTAGGCAATTCAAGCTTACCAAAGGCAATAAGAGCAAGTTTCCTAGAGTGTATGGTACCAGACCATAGAAATCTTATCATAGTACTCCTGATCATGCTTATAGGCTTCACTGGTAGAAGAAATACTTTTCCCTAATTACTTATCATAAAGAAAATAATAGAGTTAAGAATAGCTAGTCTACCTGCATGACTAAGAAATCTGTTCTGCCATCTGTTCATTGTGGAGGCAATCTTTTCAAAAAGGGGAAAACAATGCACAGAAGTGATGGATTTTGAGGCTAGAGGGATACCAAGGTAACTCATATTATTCTAAGAGGTTGCATTTTAGTTACTGAGAGGCAATGATCAATCAAAGGGGCAACTAAGCCACTCACAAGAATGTGAGACTTAGAGAAATTTATGTGAAGACCAGAGAACATAGAAAAGGAATCTAAGGTATTCATAATACAGCTGAAGGAACTATGTGAAGGCTTTGTAAAGATGATAAGGTCATCAGTAAAGGCTAAGGAAGTGATTAGGGGATTACTGCATTTAGGATAAAGGGAGAAGTTTTTCAAACTGACTTGACGATTAGAGCTTGAGTAAGAGACTTAATAATAATGATAAAGAGGTAGGCAAAGATGGGGTCACCTTACTTAAGTCACTTGGTACGTTTGAAATAACCGACCGGTTGAGCATTGATATGGAGAGAGTATGTAACAGTGGATACGCATTCATAGATCCAGCAAGTGAATGTAGGAGGAAATTCATTTCAAGCCTGATTTTGGATAGGGCACACCATATAACAGAGTCAAAAGCTTTCCTAATGTCAGTTTTGAGCATGGCTTTAGGGTATTTAAGCAACAATACAGTAGCTGTTAAAGAGCTCGTGGGCTAGCATAACATTGTCAAGAATGTTTCTGTTGGGAAGAAAGTAGATTGGTTAGGAGATATAATGAGGATTAGTACATCTTTCAATCTAGAGGCAATAATCTTGGAAATGACTTTGTATACAAAGTTGCAGTAGGAGATAGGCCTAAATTGGGTAACATTTACATGAGAATTAACCTTGGGGATCAAAGCAAATGTTGGTGGAATTATAGATGAAAAGAGCTTGCATTTTGATAAAGAAATTATGGATGACCTTAAGAACATCATCACCAATGATGTGCCAACAGTGAGTGAAAAAATGGGCATTAAATCCATCAGGCCTACCACAAGCTTTCCTGTTGATACCACTGACATCAGTCTTAATCTAAACATCAGTCACTAGAGCAGTAAGAGCTTCAGATTGGGCATTGTTTAGCTTTGGCAGATTGAGAGGAGACAGGAAGGAGTCATCTTGAAGAGCATCCTCATGGAAACCAAGTAGAGAGTTATAATAGATTAAAAAAGCTACCCTATATTAAAAGAATATTAGGAGTATATGATGATCACTGGGGTAATCATTAGGGGACGTACTTGTTTATTCATAATTACACACATACATACATACATACATATATATATATATATATTTCTTATCCCTATCATTTCTGTGTATTTGCCTTAGTGTAGAATAAACGTTTTTGAGGTAGGCAGTGAAGTAAGAAGTGGTTAACCCGAAGAGTAGTATCTGCATTTTTGATGGTGAATAAACCTCTACGTGGCTTTGAAAAGAGCAGTCAGATCCAATAGAGATTTGAGTGTATAATGGATGCTGATAGATAGCTTTTCATTTAAGGCATTTATTTATTTGTTTGATTGATGTGTGTTAGGTTGCATTAATTTTTATTTTCATTTGGCCTAGTCTAGAATATGGGTACTGAGTAGGAGTTAGCACTCGAAAATTTATGTACCTACTTAAATCTGGGCGAAGCAAAAATATTAACAGAATCCAACAGTTTCTTCATTGAAGGAAAAACTGGTGAGGGGATAAGTATATTTATTTCATAAAAGAGAAGTAGTATATTATATACAACTAAAATATGGAATGTGTTTGCATAAAATATGGGCAATAACCTCCAATCTATTTATGTAGAGCTATGGATACGGGGTGTATAACACAGCTATTATATTTGTATTATGATTGATTTTCAGAGAGCGGATCACATATAGGTTATGCAGAAAGTAAACTGTAGTAATGCAAAGAACACAAAGATTTATAGTGGTTTGACCATAATGTGCCTACATCCACTGTCCAGTTTCATTATTCTTCCTATAAGTCTTTGATATAATGTCTAAGATACAAAATTCAATGATCCGAGGCTCAATAGAAGGTAAGATATAACCCAAGGAACTCTGTTTGTCTATACCTATTTGGCTATTCTTGGCTGCCTATTCCTATTGGGCTATCTCTATTAGGAAGTTCCTATTAGACAGCTCTTGCTAGACTGTTCCTGCTAGAATGTTCTTGCTGGGCAGTTCTTGTTAGGCTGTTCCTGCTAGATTGTTCTCGCAAGGCAGTTCTTGGCTTTCCCTAACTTGTTCAACATTACTGTTGTAAGCTTGGCTCTTAAGAGTCCATCTTCCATTGTTGTTGGAAGCTTTGGTATTTATAGAAGTGAGAGGTATGGTGGTCACTCCGGTAAATCAGGCAATTTCTATAACTCGCACGGTTTGGGATTTCCATATATACACAATATAATCAAAAGTTTCCTTATGTACTAAGATTTTATTCCATAAACATCTTGTTTGGGTTCGGCTAGAGAAGCTCTATTCGGTGTCTGTTGGTTCGGTGGATCACGTGGACACCATGCTAGCCAGTCTCCTTCCCGCACCTGCTTATTCCGACTTCATTTGACTTTACCTTGGTCTGGTCTTCACTCTCTACTAAACATTATCTCATGTTTGATGCCCAACCCACTAAACAGATAATCTTGTTTGGAAGTCTTAACAGTCTTAACACGAATAGGAAATCCTGTTCAGTATTGAGATTACTGGACAAAGGGGTGTGCTTTTCCCAATTCCTTGTGTTTTTCCTTCTCCTTTTTCCTTCCTTACGTTGGAAAGGTTAGACACTCAGCTTAATGCCCAACCACTTGAGCTACACACATTTTTGTGTCATAACCCTTTCATTTCAAGTCGGAATTAAATGAAACTTGGATTAATAGATTTGTATCGTTGAGTAGAGTATTCCAATGCCTATGGATGTTCCATTTGCCTAAAGTAAGTAGTAGCTCTCTAAGGTAGGGTCCGAGTCGATTGGGTGGAGGACAAACTTTAAGATGATCATATCTTCCAATTCGTAGTTCCGATTGGGATGCGGTTTCGACCTAATTGTATGTCTTGACCTTAAGAACATTTTATAAGTGCTTTGAATATATTTTCCGACTATGCCAAATTTTCCCCAAGCACTTTGCCTTGCCCTTGTGATTACATGATGACGCCTCTATTATGTACCTTTTGGTCGATGCTGTGCTCTTCAACATCTTTTCATATTCACTATGTTGTTGGCGAAAATGCCCACAACGGAATAAAAAATTAAATTAAATTAAATTAATTGAATGGTTGTTTGGTATTATGGATGAACGGTGTATGATGAACTATAGTGTTGTTAATGAGTGCTGAATTGAACGTATATACGAATTTTGAAAATAAATATTTTTATTCAAACACACAAATGATTTAATAAAACATTAAGGTTGTTTTATAAAATGATTCAAAATATTTTTGTAGTTTTTTGGTATTAATTTGTTCATAGAGTGATTTAAGAATTCTGATTGATATGTCTAATCAACATTATCGAAAGGGATTTCTAAGCGTTTATACGAGGTAGTACGACACCGTATATGGGAATGGTGTAAGAAATTTTTTTACTTAAAATTATGTATAGTTTTATAAATTAATTTATTATTTTAGAAAATGGAAAATATTATTTTCTACATTTAATATTTTTTAACAGTGTATGCTGCCATTGGATATTAGTGTGAAGTTGAGATCATTGGTGAGACAATGTTAATATATTATCCTAGATAGTCAATGTTGCAGCCAATTGGCAAAATGAATTACTAAAATTTACGGCACGCCAACATTGTATATTATAATGTAAAGTGATATGTAGAAAAATTTACATTTTTTAAAGTTAGAATTAAAAGAATTTTCTTGTAAAATGTGTATAGATATATAATATAATTGTTGAGTTTAAAATTTGTGAAGTTATTTGAAATTGGCACTTTACTAGTAATTTGAGAAACTTTGAAAGAAAGCAATTTTAAATAGCTTTAGAAATACGGTGCCAAATATTTTATGAAAATGTTAATTAGTTTAAAAATGTTTTGAAAAAGAAAGCAATGTTTTAAAAATAATACAATGCTTTGAAAAAATAAATAATTATATATAATTTTGGAAAATGGAGAATTACTGTTTTGGAAAATAAATGTAAAGATTTTGGAAGTGTTATAAGTAATATTTTTGGAAAGTAACTAATGTTTTGGGAGAAGTTAAATATCATTTTGGAAAAATATATATTGAAGGCAAACTGTGAGAAATAATATAGTTGTTTTGAGTTGAAAAAAAGTGTATGTTATTATTTTGTATTGCAAAACATGTCTTGAAAAAAGAGAAATGTTTTGTAAATAATGCAAAATGGAATATCACTCTTGAAGTTTTAAAAATTAAACTTGAATAGATAAAAGATTTTAAATCATATATAGAAAATTTTATATTCTAAGTAGTGACCCGTTTTAATCATAATTCTCAAGCTATGGTTTAAACTTGAATTTACGAGAAAGGACCTTGCTATCCCGAGATGTAAACTATGTATAAATAGAGCTGAATTCATTTGACCATAAATTTTAAAAGATTTGTTCGATTTTGACGAGTTTGTCCTTTTTGGAAAGCTAATAAGATAAGAAAATCTTCTGTTTTAAGCGTTCAGTAAAATTTTGAATTTTTCCAGACCAAAAATAGGAATTAATAAAGTGTTCCCGCACTTATGTTAAAACCTGGATTTGCCTACTTTTAGAAAATTCAACATAACTTGAGTTGTAATCCATAGTTTTACAAC
The DNA here is from genome assembly GCA_030737815.1 of Allium fistulosum. Classification (NCBI taxonomy): domain Eukaryota; kingdom Viridiplantae; phylum Streptophyta; class Magnoliopsida; order Asparagales; family Amaryllidaceae; genus Allium; species Allium fistulosum. Next base: position 163,523,094 of record CM060905.1, read on the forward strand.
CAAAAGTTGCTTTGAAAAGTTAATTCACTATGTAACACTTCATTTTTTGAAACCATTACTTAATTTAGTTCCTTTGACCTTCAAAATTTTGTCAGAAAGTAGTTTAAAGTGGAATGTGATATTGTGTTTACATTTAATGAATGTATACTTGTTATGCCTCTTTATATAGGACTAATATTTGAATTTGAGATTAAGAATAAGCCCTTATGAAGCATCTTTGGACTATTTGGCAACATTTCCTCGCTTTTACTCGAATAAAAATAACATAACTCGCTTAAATGCTAACAAAAAGGTACGTTTTTATGATATCGCTATATGTTGTGATATTATATTGATTTCTTATGTTTCGGGATGCCCCGTGTTGGGATGTATATATATTATGATATTATTGTGTTTGATTTGTTGGAACGCTCTCTATATAAAAGGAGACATTGTCGGAGTTTTTTGAAAAATCTGACACTTAGAAAACTTTTCATAAAAGTTTATTATATGCAAAAATAGAAAGACGTTGAATGAGTCTATTTAATTATAACATACGATAACAGAAGTTAAGAGAAAGTCACATACAGGATTAGATAGTTGAGTTTGATAGAAGACTATAGAAGATGAAGAAAGTTAGGATATGAGTTGTGTTTTACGTCTTTGCTATAAGGAATTGCGAGGACGCAAATTTCATAAGGGGGAGTTTGTAACAACTCTGCTTTCTACATCATAAGAATAAGTAAAATTAATTAAAAATAAGTATTTGAATTTAGTTTTTGGTAATTAGTATTTTGAAATTAAATTTACACTTAACTAAATTCAATATAATGAAAGATTTTGTTTGAATAAATTTAATTAAATTAATAAATTAATAAATTCTTTTCGGATAATATATTAAAATTGAACAAAATATTTTAGTAAATATGAAAAATTTATATATTGAATAATTTTTAAATGAATGAAATAATTGAAAATAAATTTACTTTATGTTAATATGGTGTTAGTACCAAAAATGACATAAACACCTAATAGATTATGTAGAGAATAAAAAGTGATGAAAAGTAAATGAAAATGAGAGAAAACAAAACAATACATGTTTCTAGTGGTTCTGCTAATCGTTGCCTACGTCCACTTGAGATTTTATTAATGATATCTCTGTTTTACAAATACTATTCTTATCGTTCACTTCCACCCGGTAGCTAATTACTAGAAGTATATGTAAAGTTGCTAGAGAGCTAAAAGATCCTTGAAATGAAGCCACTCCATGTCCATTTATAGCTGTACGTCGGCGGGAAAGGCTCCAGCACATTCCTCCCCACTTTCTCCACGATGTCCCGCTAGTTGCTCAACAGAAGATATGGCCAATTCAACAATATGGATGGATCGACACCGATCCATAAAACTTGGTCATGGATCGTTTTGACCACCTTAGGATTGATTGATGTGTCGATAAAACTTGATGTTTTCTTGACTTGTTTGTATAGCCATAGGCTTGTTTCAGAACCAATTGGATGGATCAGTGAAAGAGTCGTTGATTCCTTATGCTTGAGCAATTCGATATCAGACGAAAGGCATTCAATAGACGGAGTTGGGAATGGGCTTCTTGCATCAACACTTGGATGTAGGAAGAAAATGAAGTTGTTTGGGTACAACATTATCGTTCGGTACCAATCCATAGCTCAGTACCGATCCATAGACTTGGTGGATTTTCCTTGGACTTTTTTTGGGTTGATCCCGTCTTCATCTTGTGCTCTTAGTTGTGCTTTGTTTTCTGGACTTTACGGTTATCCTTTTAGGCCTTCTACCTCGACAGCTTTCAAGTTATATCCGTAAGATAAGTTTAGATATTGCCTTGTTTAAAGGCTGGATAACACTTGCCCCCCAAAGTGTATCTTGTTGTAAACACGATGTACTTTGAGTTAAGACAAGTTGGGATTGCCATATCAGACTCTAACCCATGCTTTGAATAGTTTTTATTCCTTTTCGGGCTTTTTTGATGAAGTGTTGTGTCTATAGCCATTTGTTATGACGCTCCGCTAGCATTTGAAACTATAAGACTGGGATGTGCTTTGATGATATGCAATTTTGAGCTTGATAATTTTGAACTAATTCCTCTCCTGGAATTTTCAGGTTTGAATTTGCTTTTCTATTGATTCTAGTGGTTGAATGTTGGGCATGTAGATGTACAAGTTCTTCGACTTTCCATTATGCCTTAGTTCCATGTGCGTGTTGGTTCCTGTACAATACTAAATTTACATATATGCATATAAGTACATGCATTTTATACTTTACATTTTGTCCTAGAACGTTGATCGATCCGTACCGATCCGTGACCTTAGAGATAAGAGAATTGCTCGCCTATTTTCTTGTATTAGGAACTATATACCTAAGCCGCCCCCATCTTTCTCTTCACTTTATTTTGCTATCATCTCCAAGTTTTGTGTCCTCCATTGAAGGGTTCTGGAATTCGAAATCATAATTAATTCTATCGCTCTCCGCCTTGATAATCTAATGCCGCTACCTCAACCTTTGAACCGAATCACCATCTCGCCATCATTTAGTTCATGCCCGATCCTTCTTACCATTGACCAAATCAAGATCCTAGCTTTGAATCAGCCACCTTCTTTAGTGATGAATTGGAGATAAATGTTGGTGAGGATGGGATGTTTTGAGGATGAAAGGTCGTTTTTAGGGGTTCGTTTTCAAGTGGCCAAGACTAGAATTTTCTCAAGGGCTATGGTTTGGTACCAAACCTGCCCTTGGGATTTTCTGCTTTTGTCAACTTTGAGGAATCCAAGCACATCTACTTGACATCAAAACCCTAGGATGAAATCACTTGAGTTCATGAAACATTGAATGAATGGCCGATGATTCGAAGCCCGTAGTGGCAGCCAGCGATGACGGTCACTTTGGATATCCTCCAGATTTCTAAATGAACCGTTGCACAACATCGAAATTCAGCACCGCATTACACCGCACAACACCACACTAGTCTTGCATTTTATAATGGGTCATTACTTTTAATTAATTGGATATCACTTATGTGTTGAGTTTTAATAGCTACAGCTCGTTGATGTTCCGAGCTTCTCTTTGCTCAAGCTGCAGGTCCATCAACTGTCAAATACACCGAGTCAGGCTCGACCATAGTTCCACTTGTACAACAAACTCCGGGACAACCTTTATCTCAATAGGAAAATCCATAAGTAGAAAAATAGATTTTGGAAGTTCCGGTAAAACCTGTAGAAGGACTGAAAGTTGAACCTGCTCTTGACACACTTGATGATGCAGTTATACTAGACGATCCCACCGATTCTTCTACTTCTAAAGTCGGTGAAGGTTCACTTTGGCGATGGCCTGGCTCTGTAAAGCTTATCCTCGAACCTTCATGATGGAATGGGAGAAAATAGCGTGGGATGAGCGCGAGCATTCAAAATGGGCTGAAATAGATTTGGTGGAGTTAGAGAATGTGATTTTAAGTGTAAAGGAGATCGAGGCACTTAGAGCAAGTAAACTTATCTTGCATCCAGAGTTGGCTGATATAGTTCAAAGAGATCAAGCTGAAGGTTCCGGCACCACTCCTCGGAATATCTGAATAGCTCTTACTCCCGGACCTCTAGCTGCTTCTATCAGCTTATCAAACCCTGGGTATAATCCGGATGCACTGCAACTTCCTAGCCCAACATGTTATTTCCAATCCTGGAGGGAAACTCGGATGGTGCGCCTAGCCACACGGAATCTCTATCTGGCAGAGGTATATCATTGACCTCACCTGTATTTGAGAAGGCAAACATAACACTGGTCGATGTTGCTAATCTCTCCTTTCATCTACCTCTAATTACAGGTCAACTTGCGACTCCGGTTCTTCCCAAAGAAAGCTCCTAACCAGGGCCAACTAAAACAATGCAGATTCCATGATTGTGACCATCTCCTGAGAAACTTCAAGCATTCCGGTCAATGATACTCCCAGTCTCGGTGCATAAAAGATCCAAGCTCTGGATAAAGAAGGGACCGACGAGTTTTAAGATATTTAGATCGACGAGGATGTTTTAATGATGGTTGCTTCGGAGCCTGTTATAACGCCCACTATGTATGATATCCATGACGAACAAGTCTTGGACACCATCAAAATTAAGTAAGAAATGGCAGACTTCATCCCTCTACCATTATCCATCGCTTTACTTGGCGACCCTATCATTATCCCGGTCATGCTATCAATGGCCGATAGCACTCAGAGCACGCCCATCACTTCATCACAAAGCTCTTCGGTAAAGGGCCAAGGACATGAGGGGTGAGGTTGTAAGAGAAAGAATAAAGGCTTGGGCAGACAATCTTCCGATGATGGGAAAAAAGAGAAAAGCACGAGCCGAAGAAATGATCATTTGTCTCCTTTATATCTTTTATTGCATAGAAGTAGCGAGGCACTTTTGTTTTTTTGTTTTTTCGATCGGCGTTGCGCAGACTTGGGCTCTGCTTTTCTTTTGAGCTGGGATGTTAATAACCATTGTATTTATTTTGGATGTGAATAAAAAGACTTTTTGTTTCATTCAAGTCTTGTATGAATTTGAATTCGCTTAAGTATTTAAGAAGTGTGCTCTACATTCAACGTGTTTGCGATCCACTTATCGCTATCTTCATCGGATTAATTTTGTAGTCCATTTCATTCTTGTGAATAAAGAATAATCTTCAAAATGTCTATCTGCATAATACTATGTTCAGTTCCAAAACTTGGTCAAATTCCAATTTCCTAAAAGGTTGTCTTAATATTCCTTTCAAGGATGTTCCACGTGCGATTGCGCCTATCTTCGGGCGTTAATTGCAGTAATTCACCTTCAGATGTCTCTTTAGACATCCTTCTTTAAAATGCACGTGATACCCATGCTAAAATCTGGTGTTAGTCGGAGTTAACCACTTAATCATAGTGGTTTAAACATCGTCATCCAAGATGTTTGCCTTCTACCATGCCTAGTTTTTAGAGATAATTGAAGTTCATAAGTAAGATCTCGCCTATCTTCGGATGTGGATCTTTTGTTTTCCTACTCCGGGCAAGGTGTGGATAGTCTATTGAACTCTAGGAATGAGCACTAAAGGCGAAATGTTTCATCCAGCCTTTAGGATTTATACTCCTACCCGCAAGTCCTAAGTTAAAGAGTTGTTCAACGTCTATCTCTGGACACCAAATGTGTCGAACTCCATGCGTCCGATCATGGAATATGAAAGTTTAGTCGGTACCTATCTTTGGACATATGCATTTTGCACGTGCAAGTTTATTTACACATAACACTATTCATAGTGTAAAATCAAGCACAGACAGATTTATAAGCTTTGAAATTCATTTCATTTATAACACGTTAGAAATGACAGTTCTGTCTAGTTACACGACTTTGATTAGGTATGTATAAATTTACATTCAAGTGAAATAGTGTTGCAAGTGTTCGTTATTCCATGCCTAAGGGAGTGAAATCATGTCCACTATTGCTAACTTGAACATTCCATCTCCAAGTTTCTATTCAATTGAGTACTAAGCTTCCCAAGTCGGGCCCAAATTCCCAGGGCCAGGGCCTAGGAAGATTCGCTTAAGGATCACCAATCTCAAAGGTTCGAGCTCTGACCTTGGTGTTGTAGTATTGAGCTACTCGATTTCTATGTGTGGCCGCTCTCAAGTAGGCCTCATCATGCTTCTCATCCATCATATCGAGAGACTTCAACGGGATTTCCTTATTTGTCCATGGATTGTAGTGAGTCACTCGATAAGAAGGTACTTTAAGTTCAACCAGGATCATAGCCTCTGATCCGTACGCTAAGGCGAATGAAGAGTGGACAGTTGCTGACCTATGGGTCATTCGATAAGCCCAAAGTGCTAACGGTAATTCATCAACCTACTTTCCCTTAGCCTTTTCTAACCTATTTTTCAGAATGGACCTGATAATCTTGTTCACTACTTCAACCTTTCCTTTCGCTTAAGGGTGTGCCACTATGGCAAATATCTTCTCGATACCGTGCCTGTGGCAGAAGTCTTCGAACTCAGCACTGTCAAACTGGGTCCCGTTATTGGAAATGGTTGTTTGTGGAATCCCAAAAAGATAGATGATGTTTCTGAACACAAAGTTGATTACTTTTCTTGTGGTAGTTGTAGCTAACAACTCTATCTCAGCCCATTTTGTGAAGTAATCAACTGCGATGATGGCATACTTTGCGCCACCTTTAGATATTGGCAATACGCCAATGATATCGATTCCCCAAACTACAAATGGTCATAAACAGACCAATTAAGTTATCTCCATTGGTGAGGCTCTCAGTATCTTGGTGGATTTCTGGCATTTTTCACACATTTTGGTTTAATCAGCTGCGTCTCATTGACAGTTGGCCAGAAATACATTTACCAAAGGATTATCTTCATTAGGGTTTTCTCTCTGGTGTGGTCTCGACAAGCCCCTTCATGAACTTCCTTTAGGACTTGCTTGGCCTCACTGTTGGCGACATACTAAAGCATAGTGATAGAGAATCCTTTACTGTAAAGTACCCCTTCTTGCATGATAAATCTTGCAGCTTTACGAAAGAGTTGAAGCAATTCGTTTTTCCTATTCTGAAGGATTCCTCTCTATAGATATTTCTTTATCAGAGTCATGCATGATTCTTTCTCAAGTTCAGACTCTAAGATCCAATCGACATCTGTATGGTCGATGCTCGGAGCTAACAACACTTCCACCAAAACCAGGCCTATGAGGTGCGCATCGTCGGAACTGGCTAACTTAGCTAACGAGTCAGCCTTCGCATTTTATTCTTTGGGAATATGCATTACCACGTAATATTCAATATCACTAAACAGTTCAAGGGCTCGGTTTAGATAAGGAACTAGCCTTGCTCCTTTTGCTTGAAACTCCTTCCGCACTTGACATGCCACCATCTGGGAATCACAAAAGTCATGCAAAGTTTTAACTCCCAGTTCCTTGGCAATCTTGAGTCCTGCAATCAAGGCCGTATATTCTACTTCATTGTTTGTAAGGGTAAGGTCGAGTTTAGGGCATATCAAATCGGGTATTCCTCAGGAGTCACTAGCACGACCATGGTACCGGAACAACATTCATTAGATGCACCATCCGTGTACATCTTCCACATTGCATTATGTTCTCCACTCCTCTTTGAAGTGTCATCTCGTGCGGTGTATTCAATAATGAAATCCGCCAAAGCTTGACCCTGGATAGCTCTTCGAGGGTGATAGGCAATGTCATATTGGCTCAATTTAATTTTCCATTTCAACAGGCTTCCAAAGGTCTCGGGTCATTGAAAGACCTGTCTCAAAAGCTGGTCGATTAAAACTTTGATCGGATGAGCCTAAAAGTATCGGCTGAGCTTCCTTAAAGCGATCAACAGACAATATGCGAGCTTTTACAGCTTTGAATGGCTTCTTTCTGCTCATGTCAACCGCTTATTGTTGCAGTACACTGATCGCTGGATTCGAGATTCTTCATGCACGAGTGCAGCACTCAAAGCGTGCACCGACATTGCCAAAATAGATAGACAAGTCCTTGTCATCTAGAAGTTTTGATAGAACAGAGGTCTCTCTAAATGATCCGCCAGAGCCTAGAATGCGTCTATGCATTCTTGCATCCGAGCAAAATTCCTTTTCCCTTCCTAGATCACATCGTAGAAAGGTATGCACTTGTCAGTGGCTCTGGAGATGAATCGACTCAAGGTGGTGACCTTCCCATTCAAGTTTTGGATGCCTTTGATCGTCTCCGGGGCTTGGATGTACCATGGTGCTTCGATTTTCTTCGGATTAGCTTTGATCCCATTGGAGTTCACAATGAAGCCTAAGAATTTCCCTGACGCAACATCAAATGAGCAATTTAAGGGATTGAGGTTCGTCCCGTATTTTTGGAGAACACTGAACATTTTAGCCAAGTCACCAATGTGATTCCCCGATCGCCGTGATTTCCCAAGTATATCGTCTATGTATACCTCCATTGAGAGTCTGTTCTTGTCTTTAAACATCATATTCACCAACCATTGGTAGGTTGTTTTGGCATTATTTAATCCAGATGGTATAATGAGATAACAGTACGTCTTAGATTGGTTATGAAGCTGGTGTGTTCCTTGTTGGGTATGTGCATCGAGATCTGATTGTATCCGGAGTATGCATCCATGAACGATAGCAACTCGTGTCCAGCTATTGAATCTACAGACTGATCTATTCTCGGCAGCGGGAAGCTATCCTTTGGGCATGCCTTATGCAAGTCATAATAGTTGACGCATGTCCTCCACTTCCCATTTGACTTTTTCACCAGAACTGGATTAGATACCTATTCCAGGTATATGGTATCATGGATGAAGCTGTTACCCTTCAACTTCCCCATTTCTTCGTTAAGTGCAGCAGATCTCTCTAGACCTCGGTTGTAGTGTTTCTATTTCACAGGAATGCACTTTGGATTTATATTCAATGCGTGGCTTGTTATCTCTGACGATATTCCACACATGTTCGAGTGTGTCCAGGCGAACACATCTAGGTTCGCCTGGAGAAAAGCAATTAATTCTTTCATCATCCTCGTGCTGAGCTACGATCCAACCTTCAAGACCCATGTAGGATCGTCATTGCTAGTCGGGATGTTGATCGTTAACTTGACCGGGGCTGCCCTTCCATCCAACGGCTCTTTCCGTGGATCCATATCCTTATGGAACCGACTGTGTTGCCTGAGCCAGGGCTCAGGCAGTGGTTACTGTGCATCCATAGCCTTGATGCAGAGAGTCCTCCTTACACCCTTCCCCTTTTCTCTTCACCTCACCTCTTTCAACTCGGCAATGTAGCACTCGCAGCTAATCCCCTGATCCCATCGAACTATCCGCACACCATTCTTGGTTGGGAATTTCACTGTTAAACACCAAGGAGCGATGGCCGCCCTAAATTTAGCAAGGTTCGGTCGGCCCAAAAAAGCATTATAGGTAGAGTAAATATCCAACACAATGAAAGGCACGACTCGCACTCTCTTGCGATTACCCTCTCCAAGAACCACTGGTAGATCCACGCACCCCACTGGCTCAGCAGTTGTCCCTTTAAATCCATGGATTAGAGATTTACCTGACTTTTTAAGTCCTTTGCCTCCAGAAGCATCTGGTCATAGGCACTTTTAAACAGAATATTGATTGAACTCCCACAGGCAACCAAAACCTTTCTCACTATCGCTGTAACAAATCAAAATTTTAGTCATTTGAGTTTTAAATGTTTAATTTATTTTAAATATTTAAATAATTGTATTTTAGAATTTAATAACTTATAATTCAAATATAGGAAATAATTAAATATTTGAATTGTAAACTAAATGTTAATTAAATGGATTTAATAATTTTATTTAACTCCTTTTAATTAAAAATAATATTGGTGAATTCAATTTGTAAACTTATTCAAAAATGTTAGCAGACCGGATAAATATTGATTATCAAAATATAAAACGATATTTAAATCTGTGAAATTGTTGTTTTGGGGCACTATCTCGGATTTCGACGAAACCAGTTTCATTGGATCCGTAATAGTGAATTAGTATATGCCGTCAAGTTTCGTAGTGATCAGACATATCGTTTGATCGTGCGAGATTAAAATGCGTTGATATTAATATCGGAAATTTAGTATAATAACTGGATCTAAAAACCCACCTTCTTCATACAATCGAATTAGAGCTCGGGAACGGTTCCATTGCATTTGGAATAGGGGTATAATATATAGAACGCCAGGCGGCACTCCTCGTTTGGAGTTCGAGATTTTTGAGTATGTTAGGACAAATATTTATACACACACACACACACACACACATACACATACAAGCATTACATCACGCGCTTTGCGCGTGATGAAGGCACCTGAATTATTTTTGTACAAATTGTATTTGTTTAATACATTTAAAAAAAATGTTTTCCACAAATATTTAGTCATATGTTTGTGTTGAATCATACGTAGTTAATTTGAATTTTTATTCTAAGTTGCAATATCTAATTTTTTGTTAGTTTAAAATTTTATTTATATTATTAATTTATGAAAAATAAATTTGTAAAGTAGTTTATTTGTTAGATCCTATTTTTAAGTAATACGAAGACTTGGTAAATATTTATAGAGAAAATTTTGAACCTGTAAAGGAAGCTTAATTGTCAGATCCTATTTTTGAGTTAAACTAAATCTTAATAATATTTGTAGAGAGACATTTTTGGTATTTCACGCTGACATCAAAAGAGTGTGACATTAAATGTATTACAACCTTTAATAAAGAAATACATATAAGGGCAATTTTGGAAGTTCGCGCTCAGACCAAAAGTTTACTCTTTCAAGCCAACTATTAATATATATATATATCCTATTTTTATGTCCATACCTCATCATAATCAGGCCATACCCACAGCTACCTTGCCTATACCCCCTACGTACTCAACCATACCCTTCCATCTATTTAAGCTTTCCTGTAACTTGTCAATGAGAATTTTTCTCATTTCAAAAATCCACAACTAAGGATTTAAGCAACTAAAAATCTTGGAAAAAATATATTTGGGCTCATTTCAAGTTGTGCTTCAAGCCAATGTCGTCGTTAGGATGGTTCATTGAGTATGGCCGTGTTTCAATTTGGGGCAGCGAGCTAGAGTTGGGTTATCTGAAGAATTTAAGCATCGATTCGCAAAACAAAAGCCAAATTTGAGTTCGCGACGTCGAGTAGCATCCAGGCGTGAATTTCTAGAGGGATTGGTGGAGACAAATGTCGCACGTGAATAGTGCAACCCTGTGTGGTAGGCCCAGGTTGGATTTTGATGGGGCTAGTTAGAGTTGAAACAATGGTGATGAAGAGGCAGCTCTCGCGATGACGGACGCGTTGGCGAAAACGAGAGTCAATTCCATTGAGAAGCGAAGGAGATATCGTCGTTTGAAGTTTTATAGTGATGGGTTTGTGCAATGTAATGCACGACCTATGTATTTGCATTTGGGGAAGAAGAATTAGGAGGGGGCTTATATTTGTAAGTGTAACTAAGGAATTGATTAAGTTATTAATTAATATAATTTAATTGATAACTTGTAATTGGAATAAATTTTGCATACGAGGTCGGATTCGGATGCCAATTTTTGCATTGGACTCATGTCATTAAGATCTTCACATTGGAGTTGGTTTGTTGAATTTGGAGCAAGTGAAAATTTAGGCTAAAATCGGACGACCATTCGGTTTTGGTCCAAAATCGGGACGTTTCGATGAAAATGAAAATCAATGTGATTTTAACTCAATTAATTTTTATTATATCATATCAATGATGCTATAAACGTTTATTGGTTGTTTGGATGTTAGTTAAATTGTTTGATTGCTTGTTTGGTTGAATTTCCGATTGGAAGGAAAATGGATGACATATTAATTGATCGTTATAAACCCATATGATTATCTATATATTATCCATAACCATTGTTTTGCAAAAAAAATAATATAGAGAGACCCAAAGGGGGTTTCTAGCCAATAAATTATTTACTTTCATCTTTATACTATTATAATTAAATCAAATCCTGATGTTCCAATTAACTTGTTAATTGTCGTTATAGGGATTTCGCTATATCGTTATTTATAAAATTTCATCCCCAAAACCCTATCGTATGAACTTGAACTTGTGTTTCCACTAAACAGAATATTAAAATTCATTAATCATTTGGATTAATGATAATTTAAAAATAATTAATCATTTTAACTAATGATTTTGAGATTTATTAACCAATTTAATAAATGATGATTTAAAAATTGGTTTATCTTTAGATTTGATTAATCATTTTTGCTAATGATATTTTATACTTAATTAATCGTTTTAACCAATGATTATTTGAGTTTAATTAATTCTTTTAATTAATGATAATGCAATTTAATTAATTTATTGAACTTAATTAATTATTTCAATTAATGATAATTGAAATTAATAATCATTTTAGTTTATAATATTTAAAAGGAATAAATATTTCAAATAATGATATTTGAATTTATTTAATCATTTTAATTAATGATTGTTTTAAAATTTAATTAATTGTTTTAACTAATGATATTTGGAATTTAGTTAATTCATTTTAATTAATAATTTTTTTTATAATTAAATAAATCTTTTTAACAAATGATGTTTTTAATTAATTGTTTTGACTAATGAAGTTTAAATTTAATTAATCCAATTAATTTATGATATTTTTGAACTTAATAAATTGTTTAATTAATGGAATTTAGAATTACTTATCATTTTAATAAATAATGTTTGAAATGACTTATTCGTTTTAACTAATGATTATTTGTATTTAATTAATCTTTGTAATTAATGATATTCATAGTTAATTAATCGTTTTTAAAAAAGTGATTAAAGTAAATTAACTGATATCATAAAATTGCTTTAATCAACTGATTTAAAGTTATTAAACTAATATAATAAAGATTTTAAAGTTAATTTACTAATTTTATAGAAGTGTTTGAAATAATTATCTGTTCTATTAAAGATAATGGATTTGTTTATTTAAAAGAGATTTTAAATGTGATTGATTATCTTTCAGGATAATTAATATTTTTTTAAAGTTATAAAAAGGAATTGGAACTCGATTATTGGGATATTAAGTTGGATAATCTTCTGGGTGTTCGGTCTGATGTTGGTTTAGGTGTAACATCCCTAATTTCGATGACATTATTCAGGACATTTAATTAGATAAATTAAATAGAATAATAATGATAAGGGGATTGAGATTTGAACAAATCATATAGAGGGCCATGCTTAATAATAAAATAAATGGGCTTTAAATTGGTTTAGCGGTTAATTAAATTACACATGGGCATATTAGTAAAATAGCCTCTTTATCATACACGACTATACACATCTCACCCTTGTCCATTCACATTCCAATTTTCATTTTTCACAAACACAAACCTAAAACTTAAGAGCCGGCCATTACCAAGGAAGAAAGGAGGACAAAATTTATCTAAAGCTAGGAAAAATTAATTAACAACAAATCTCAAATTCTTTATCATATCTAAGGTGAGTAATGATTTCATACCATCTTTATTTTATTCTATGGTTATATATGTTTTTAGATTTGTGATTAAATTCGTTTTTATGATGATATGGATAATGATATGCTTGAACAATATTATGTTTGATTTATTTTAATTCATCCACATATGAATTTGCACGGTTTTGATGTAAAACCGAGAGTTTAAGATTTTAAAATGCCATAGGAAATTTTTATGCTAAGTAAAACATGATTTTGGAGACCGGTTTCAATTTTCATAATTTTCTGAGCTATAGAAAATTTATTATGAATTTCTAAAGGAAAATATGATATAATTGGGTTTTAAAATTTATTTCGAGTATTTCAGAAAGAAATTGGGCCTGAAATTTTGATATATTTGATTACATGATGAAATTGAATTTTTGCGATTTTTGGCGATTTTTCCCAATTAATTTGCTAGGGAAAGTAAACTATTTTAAAAGAGGAAAGTTTCTACAAATGTTGGTTTAGTTCAATGGAAGGGCTCAAACGTTATAATTTCTTTGATTTACATCTAATAAATGCAGCAGTTTTATTTGTAAAGTATTTGAAAAGTTTTAAGGCAACCAATCAAAGGTTTACAAATAGGTAAGTTGTTTTAAAGCAAGTACTAAAAGAAGCTAGATTTCAGCCTTTAACTCAGAAAAGTTAGTTCCGCCTCTAATAGCAGTACCTTTCGACTCCATTAATCCCGCTCCATCCCAGTCGAAACCTACACAGTTGAAACACACATAGTCGAAATCAATACACAAGGTATCACTTGGATGATACGCAGTGGATTGGAAGGAAGGCGAAAGATATGGTGTCGAAAGGAATGCTTCCGAAGGGGTCAACCTTGTTTAGTTTTCAAAAGTTAAGTTTTTGCTTTGTTTTACCTAAAGCTTTCGACGTAGTCAAAGGATATGCTTTCGAAAAGGTTTTTATAAATAAATTTTGAAGAAGGTTGCCATACTATGTAAAGGTGTTAGCTTTCGAAGGGGAGACTTTTTCTTTAAATAAGTGCTTTCAAAAGTAATGGTTTCGACAAAGTCGAAACCAGCCGCTAATTTTTCTTTCGACAGTATTGAAGTCATCAATGCTTTTGAAAGATTATCTCTGTTTTACTTAGACTAAGCCACTTCCTATATGCTTTCAAAGGGAGTTGAGAGTTTCGAAGGCAATGGTGTCGAAAGGGGGTTTCGACACTATCTTTGAAGTTTTAATTAGAAGGTTGGTGCTTTCGAAAAGATGGTTCAGACACCATCAATTTTTCCCTAAAAACAAATTTACAAGGGTTTCAAAAGAGATACTTTCACATATAACCGTTGTGACCCAAATGACGTTTTTAAAGAGCAAACCCAATGCTTTCGAAAGGGGTGCTTTCATTTGTTACAAAGCTACGTTTTAAAGGATGTTTTAATACCATCGAAAGGTATATTCGGTTTCGAAGGAAATTATTTATTAAGGGCTTCAAAATGCATTTTTGTTGTGTTTTTAAAAGAGATTTTCTTTACTTTCGAAGTAGGTCATCCAGAAGTTTCGAAAGAGATGTTTTAAGATTTCAAAACATAAATCCAATCTCAATTTAAATGAATAACCATGGCATAAATAAACTAAGGGATTTGAAATGAAGAAGTTTTCCTTGATTATAAAGTTTAAAGGGTTTAACCAGGATATATATATATATATATATATATATATGAAGATGATTTCAAGGATAATAAACAACTAGTGTTGGTATTGTTTTGTTGTTATGTTTACTTCTTCATATACTTATTCACATTGTTACTAACCTATAACTGTATTTTGGAGAAAGGCAGAATAACCAGTAAGGTTGACCCGGTATTGAATATAACTTAAGAAATGTTAAAATCCTAGTTAAAGATATTGGCAGGGGCCAGTAGGTTCGCAGTAAGCCCATGAGAACTGTGTATAACAAATGATACTGGTAGGGTTCATAGTCGGCCTATGAAAACTATGATTGATATTGGCAGGGGCCAATAGGTTTATAGCTAGCCTATGAAAACTATATCCAGATTAAGATATTGATAGTTAGTCAATATGTTCCTAGTTAGCCCATGTAAACTAGGATAAGATAAAAGATATTGGAGTTACTAATAGGTTCTTAGTGATCCCGTAAAAACTATGAAATCGGACAGATAGTCTATAAGCATTCAACAGGTTAATAGTAACCCTTAAAACTATAATTGAGACAGATAGTTAGAAAGATAGGTAATCCAGATTTGATTTACTTGTTTTGCATATCATCATCATAATTTGAGATACTATGTTTTTAACTATTGTGGATGCAGGAGCACAGGTTATGGTTTTATAAATGTTTTAGGATACTAGTGAGGGGAAAACCCGTTCCGCTTAGTGGCGTGGTCTCACTAGATATCAAAATGGTTTGAGATGGTAAATTATTATTTATACAAGGCTTTATGTCCGACTCGAAGTTTTTGTGTTTCCCTTAAGCTCTCGGGTACTCAATTGATTTTGAGTAGGTTGAGAGTTAAGGTTTCCAGGTATTCTTTTAGACGAATAAAGCTTTTGAGGATGTGCAAGAGGCAAGCTTGTTATTAGAATTCATTTATTTCCGCTGTGTGTTTGATTGTAAAGGCAAATTTGTTTTCTTGCCCAATTATATACTCTGATCAACCAAGGGAGCATCTTCATATATCGCACTTGGCATATTTTGTAATAATTATATGTTATTTGAACGTAGTCTGCGAACTGGGATTATGTAATCAATTTGGAATATTTTGAAATGGAAGGTGGAGTATGTTTGCTGTTTAATTTTTTTTCCATATTCTTGTGTTTTTGTGTATCAACATATCTAATATCGTCGTATTTGGTCGTCGAGGATTAATAACTATGGATGACTGCAGCATCCGTAGCCTTTAGTTTTGGGCCTCCAAGTAGGGGATGTTATAAGTTGGTATCAGAGCATATGTTTATGAAACTTTAAAAGAAACTTAAACCTAAAAGGATTTTCCAAATTTAATCCAATAAATCAGATAATAAGATTAGGGTTTGGGTTAACGTTAAAATAACGTACTTGTATTTGATATATAGTTATATATATAAGTACGTATACCCTACTCTCTTAGACCGTTTTTCTCTATCTTACTAAGGCTCGTATGTAAATTTACAAGAAAGGAGATATGGAAGTAGGAAACGAAAGAGGAAATCTTGGTGAGTACCATAACTAATGGAAATGCTCGACCCACTACCAGGAGGAACCCGGGTCCACAGACTAATGCTAGTAATCAAAATGCTGATACCAATGTGAGTGCTGGAAATTCACCAGTAGATATAGGGTCGATGTATCTGTTCTTTGTGGGTTTGATGCAAGTAGGGGCTACTGCTGGTGTTTCTAGAAATGTAGAAGGATCTAATCCTGTGGCTCCAGTTGGGAATAATTATGCTTTCCTGAATAGAGATTACACCAGTTTGGATGGGAAGCCATTCTTAGGAACAGAGAGTGCCGTAGAGGTTCAGAATTGGCTATTGCATTGTGAGCGTATATTTACTATTTTGGGTGTAAATGATGGGAAAAAGAGAAGGTTGGCATGTAGACAATTGCAGAGGTCAGCACTAGATTGGTGGAATAGTGTCACTGTCGGAGTTTCAGAAGATCAGTTAACTTGGGCTGATTTTAAAATGAGATTTAAGTAGAAGTTTGTATCTGAGTTTGCTAAGTCTGAGCTGATGTGGAAGTTTATGGATTTAGTGCAAGGAGAGATGTTAGCAGTCGAGTATGCTACTAAGTTTGAAGAGCTGTCTCAATATGGATATGTTGTTATAGATACTGACATCAGAAGGAATGAGAGGTTCATTCGGGGATTGAGGCCCGAGCTTGCTGGAATGACCATGACACATGTCCACGATCCCTGTAATGTAGTGGTGGAGATGGCCATTCGCAATGAGGAGTTATTTGCTGATCAGGCTAAGGAGAAGTTAGTGGAAACTCAGGGTTCTCAAGGGAAGAAAAGGAAGTTCTTTAAAAAGAAGGGAGCCCAGAAGGGAGATACTGCCAAGAAGTCAAAGACCGAGGTAGTTTGTTATAAGTGTGACAAGAAGGGTCACTTTGCCAATATGCCGGTCAGGAAACGGGAAGAAAGCTGTAAGTAAGAATAATGTGAAGTGCTTCAACTGTGATCAAGTTGAGCATTACAAGAATCAGTGTCCAGAGCTAGTTAGGGAGGACAGAGGAAATGATTTTGCTATTAGAACAGCTAGGCCTACTGCAGCTGATAAAGGAAAGATTGTGATGGAAGGTACGTTTTGATTTAGAGTATACTAGTTATGATACTTTTTGATACCGGTGCATCATATTCATTTATATCTCAGTGTTTGGTTAATAGATTATGTTCAGAACCCACCAACCTTGTTACTTCCTTAAGGGTTGCGAATCCAAATGGAGGGTATGCAACTCTAGGGTTAAGATGTGACCAGTTAGAACTTGACTTGGTTAGGTCATAAGTTTACCTATAATTTGTATGTTATTGATTTCGTAGATACCATAATCATTTTTGGTATGGATTGGTTAGGTAGGTATGAGGTTAGAATATTTTTCCAGGATAAGGAAATATCACTGAGACCCCTAATAGTCATAACCGAGTGATATCTCAGTAGAGAATACTGACCGAAGTGTTAGTACTCTACTCAATGCTATGGAGGTAGCAAATGAGTTAAGTCAGGTTTGGGTAGCAAGAGAATTTGCAGATGTCTTTAAACCAGTCACTGGACTACCACCGAGAAGAGCTGTTGAGTTTAAAATAGATCCTGTGCCCGGAGCTGAACCTGTAAGTAGACCACCTAGTAGGATGACACCGACTGAGATAAAAGAATTGAAGGTGCAGTTAGTGGACCTTGTAGAAAGGAATTTTATTATACCAAGCAGTTTGCCTTAGGGAGTAGCCGCAGTATTCGTAGAGAAACCGAATGGGTCGTTAAGGATGTGCATTGACTATCGTAAGTTAAATGAAAGGACGATTAAGAATAAGTATCCTTTCCCAGAATAGATGATCTGTTTGATCAGTTAAGTGGAGCCAGAGTGTTTTCCCAGTTAGATTTGGTGATAGGTTTCCACCAGTTAAGAGTGATGGAGGACAGTATTCCTTTGACAACATTTCGAACTAGGTATGGTTCATATGAGTGATTGGTGATGCTATTTGGATTAACGAATGCACCTGCTTTGTTTGTGGATTTGATGAACCGAGTTTTCCAAGAGTATTTGGATAGGTTTGTGCTGGTGTTTATAAATGATATTCTAGTCTACTCTAAGGATGAGAGAGAGCATGAAGTTCATCTTAGATTGGTACTTGAGATACTGAGGCATAATCAGCTAAAGGCGAAGTTTAGCAAGTGTCATTTCTGGAAGAAAGAGGTTAAATTTCTTGGTCACGTGGTGTTAGAGAAAGGATTGTCAATCGATCCAAATAAGATCGAAGCCATGAATAATTGGAAGAGACCAGAGACGGTGACTTAGATCAGGAGTTTTCTTGGACTTGCTGGCTACTACCGGAGATTCGTTAAGGATTTCTCGCAGATAGCAGCACCTTAACTAAGCTAACCCGGAAGGAGGTGAAATTTTTTTGGTCCGACAAATGTGAGGAAGCATTCCTTAAGTTAAAGCATTTGTTGACCAATGCACCCGTGTTAGTGGTTCCAGACGGAAACCAAGGGTTGGTGGTATATACTGATGCATGTGGAACTGGATTAGAAGTAGTGTTGATGCAGAACGGTAAAGTTATTGCCTACGCATCCAGGCAGCTTAGACCGCATGAAGTAAGGTAACCTACCCATGATTTGGAGTTAGCAGTTGTGATCTTTGCATTGAAGATTTGGAGACATTATCTCTTAAGGGAGAGGTTTGAGCTTTATATCGATTATAAGTCTTTACGGTATTTATTCTCTCAGAAGGAGTTGAATATGAGATAGCAAAGGTGGTTGGTGTTTTTGGCCGCTTATAATTTTGGTATAGAGTATACACCAGGAAAAGGTAATAAGGTAGCAGATGCTTTAAGCAGAAAACATCATAATGTGGTGTTAGCTATGTTGGTGGAGTGAAAGGATTTAGAAGCTATAGTCAGTTGTGATGTGCAGTTAAGATCGACTGCTAGTTCTAGTCAGAGTTCCACCAGGTTGTCTTGTTTAGAAGTTCGACCAGTATTGATTGAGAAAATTGCTTCTAAGCAGAAGGAGGATCTAGTGTTGGCTGAGTGAATCAGAAGGCTTGAGCTTGGAACTGAGATTGATGATCTAAAGGATTTTAGCCTTGACCAGAGAGGATGGTTAAGAAAGAAGGGACGGTTGCGTGTTCCAAATGTGGAGGACTCGAGGAAAGAAGTTCTTGAAGAATGTCATCGATCCAAGTTTACGATTCATCCTGGAGGAACCAAGATATATCAGGATATGAAGAGGAGCTTCTATTGGGAAGGCATGAAGAGGGATGCTGGCTTGTGGATTAGGCAGTATGCGAACTATCAATAAGTGAAAGCCGAACATCAGAAGCCGAGTGGGTTACTTCAAACTTTAGAGTTTCCAGTTTGGAAATGGGATTCGATATCTATGGATTTTATAGACAGGTTACCAAGGTCAAATAGAGGTGATTAAAGTATATAGGTTATGGTGGACAGATTGACCTAGAGTGCCCATTTCATTCCAGTTAAGTCAACCAGAACGGCAGCTGTTTTAGCTAGGTTGTTCTTGAAAAACATAGTTATACAGCATGGAGTAACTAGTAGTATAGTCATTGACAGAGATGCTTTGTTCACTAGCGAATTCTGGAAGAGTCTACAAGAGGTATTAGTTACCAAGCTTGATATGAGTACTGCATATCACCCTCAAACTGATGGGCAGACAAAGAGAGTCAATAAGGTTCTCGAAGATTTATTGAGAGCTTATGTATTATACTTTGGTGGATCTCGGAAGGATCACCTACATTTGGTCGAATTTTCCTATAATAACAGTTATCAAACAAGTATAGGAATGACACTATTTGAAGCTTTGTATGGAAGGCCATGCAAATCACCCGCATGTTGGTTGGGAACTGGAGACAAATTAGTCTTAGGTCCAGATTTGGTTAGAGAGGCGTCAGAAAAGATTAAGTTAATCCAAAGAAGGATGAAGGAAGCTGAGTCCAGACAGACGAGTTACGTGGATAAGAGGCATAAAGACCTAGAATTCTCGGTTGGAGATAAGGTTTTCATTAAGATATCACCTATGAAGGGTGTGGTGCGATTTGGAAAGTCAAGGAAGTTAGCCCCAAGATATGTAGGTCCATTCTAGATTATAGAAAGGATTGGAAAGCTCACATACGGAGTAGAGTTGCCGAGCAGTATGGCAGGTTCCATAATGTATTTCATGTATCTCAACTTCGTAAGTATGTTGTAACGACCCACCTTTTTGGGCGGTTTAAATCGACAATCAACCACACATGTCAACTGAAACCATTTAAAAGGGAGGATTGTTAATGTGGTAAATAAGAAAATAAGAGAAAAGAAGGGAAAAACAAAACACAGAATCTCACAGCGGAATGACAAAAATATAATAATCAAATAAATAGTTTATGAAGCTGTTTTACAAATAACATTTGATTACTCTTTTACAATACAATCAGAGTATACATACAACAGGTATAATATGATAATGCAGCGGAACAACATGATATAGTGGAACAAATATAATAAATAGTATACAAATCTCCGTCTTCGTCCTCTAAAGTTAAATGGTCTTCAATATGCTGAAAAGCTCAGGCTGACCCGAGCGTAATGAAAAGACAAAACACTCGAGTAAGAGCTAAAAGATCTTATGTAAGTTAAATCAAAATAAAATAAATATGAGTGTAACGGCTTCAGAGATGTTTACGGGATTTTACATCTCCTATCCAGTGTATAACATGTGTGCAATAACTTAAGAGATGTTCGGAATTACCATCTCCTAAGGATCCGTTAAACTATTTACTATGTAGTAATATACGCTGTATATATAGTGTCTATCAGTAAAGTATTAAAATAGCGTTAAGGCGTTACCCATATCCCTCTTAACACATTTTATAAATGCTGTAGTCTATACAGTACCGTAATTCCTCCGTAAATTGGAGGACTATCAGAGGGCACTCCATAGTGTAGGACACAAACCAAACTCGTAGTGGGCTCGATAAGGTATATGACAAGGGACATGAGGAAATGCCTAGGGTAGGATACTACTGTTTTGCAAACCCGGGTTGGTGGTAACGCATAACAGCTACTACCGCCCACCTCGAGACACACTCCCATAATCAAATCAAAGGGTGGCCACCAAATCAAATCACAAAGCAAAGGATATGGTTTTGAAGAAGCATGCTCGATCGGGTGAGCGACCCCACTTGGCCCAAGTATAGCTCTTGTTTTAGTCATATCAAGCTGACCCAAGGAGGTCAGGGCAGTGTTCATACCTCATACAGGAGCATTCGCCAAACCATCCTACTTCATTCTGGATTCTCCACTACATGCACAGTTGTTAAAGTGGTTTTCGATATTGGCAGAGAGTATGACAATATCTGATCCCGATCTCTTTAACAACCAAACGCTTATTTCACACCAGTTGGTTCTTTTACATTTCCAAAACTGATTCATAATTGATACGCTTCAAAATCATATTACTTTCAAAATCATATTCATTTTAAAATCATTATTCACTTTAAATCACGTTCGTTTCAAAATTATAACCACAAAATAGGTTAAACCATCATATCAAAATATTCACATTTAAATCAATTAAATCTAAATCATAATAGTTCCAATTTAAACAGTTTGGATATTGAAAGTAGTTTATATACCGGAATAGTTATACATTAAAAATAGTTTATGCATTAAAAGATATATTAAAAGTTGTTTATAAATTTAAAATACTATATATACTAAAATAGTTTATATATTAAAATAGATTATATATTAAAATAGTTTATATATTAAAATAGGTTATAATTAAAATAGTTTATATATTAAAAATATTTATATATTAAAATAGGTTATATATTAAAAATAGTTAATGTATTAAAAATTATTAATATATTAAAATGGTTTATATGAGAAAAATAGTTTATATGTTAAAAGAGTTTGTATATTAAAAGAGTTTATATCGAAAATAGTTTCAAATTAGAATTGTGTCTCCCAATTTCACAAATCAATTCAAATCCACTTTAGTTCCAAAAATTCAATTTAAATCAATCACAGTTCAACAATTTCACTTCAAAAGGCTAAAGGTTTCAATTGAAATTCTCATTAAACCATTTCAATTTATATCGATTTCAAATCCATATTTGAACTACAAATTTAAATCACTTCAAATTCAATAAGTTTCAAAGTTTAAATATTCAAACGTTTACAATAACTCAATTGTTTTGATAAATTTCATTTATATTTCAAAATTAAACTTTAAGATTACAACTTAAGTTCTTTAAACAATTCATTTAAACCAATTTCAATTTCAATATTTTAAAAGCTTGGATTTTGAAAATAATTCTTATTTCTTAATGTCATTTAACTGGATTCGAAATTTAAGGACTTTAAATTATTTAAATTAACCAATCTGTTGTCCGTATATAATTTTCTACCCTAGGTCAAGTGATACGGATATATATCATTTCAACCGGCAATAATTTAAATTTCCGGATATATATCATTTCAACCCGTATCCCGAATCACAATTGCCAAATCCATAAAATCGCTCGGGTTTATCATTTCAACCCATAACGATTTTCCCTAATCTATAAGATCGTTCGGGTATGTATCATTTCAACCCATAGTGATTTCCTACCAATAACTAAGGGAACTTAAGTGGGATAACGACATATAAAATAAAAATAACGTCGAATCATCAAAACTGTCAACAATTAAGCATCCATCTCAATCATCATTCAAATCAGCCAATAAATCACAGCAATTAACTGGTTATCATTATCAGGTATTTAATTAACAATTAAATTAGTACTAAATTAAATGGCAATTTACTTCAATATAAATTCAAATTAAATTTAAATGACAATTTAAAATACCAAATAACAATGAATAAATTTCTAGTCACGTCATAAATTTAATTTAACCAACATAAGATGATTTAGTATTTGTGAGTGAGTTAAAACACTCACCTTTGATTTCTAGTCGATTTAAAATCCAATTTAGGCCCAAAAATTTGACTGTCTAAGAATTTGACCAAACAATCTCTATTTTGTTCGAAATTTCGATACGATCACAACGAAGAAATCCGCGTCCAAATCCGAGCTCGTATGAAAATGTTATTGATATTAGAAGGTTTGAAAATTTAAATAAACAAAGGGCGTTTTCGTAATTATATTTACCTCTGAAAACCCTAGTAGCTAGTCGCATTCAAACCCATCATATGCCCTCAACCGCCATGTCCAAGCTTCCACCGCCGCCGCTACATACATCACCACCTGGATCAGATGCCGCCGCCACGTTCCCCTCCTCCAACCGTCTCAAAGGCCAACTTGCGCACCACCACGCCACCACATGGCTCTGACTGCTGTCGCCGCCTTTGAGTGCCAATTCTGGCGATTCCGTGCACCTTTGACACGAACATACACCACCCCTGAGACCTGCTTCATGACCTCTACAAGCTTGCACCTCCCGATCCTCGTATAATCGATGATCCACCATTTGATCGAAAACCCTAGAAATGAACGGTTGAGAAAGATCGCCAATTTCTGGCCAAACCGTGATTCGATTGCAAAAACGAACTGCGGCAGTGGATTGCGCTAGTTGAGAGCTTTCCAACGATATATTATTTTCTATGGTTTGAGGAGTTTCAATTTTAAAATTGAATTTGAAATTGAAATTTGGAGATTTAGGGTTTCTGCCATTGAGAAGGAGGAGATGATTAAACGAATATGTATAGAACAATGGAATAGACATCTAGGGTTTTCAAAAAAAAAAAACTATTTATATGGATAGATGGATAAAAATGAATAGACATATCGAATTGGGTCGAAACGATAACTATGGCACGAAAAGCCCGTTTCGTTCCCGAAACGAAAATGGGTCGTCCAATATATCGAAATATAGGTTTCCGATATTTTTAAACTCAATGGAACTAGTTTCAAAACATAATTCCATTGTATACAGAAGTTAGATTTGAAAATCAAATTATATTCATTTAATTTCTATTAATCGATTTCTACGCGTTTCGAGCTCGCACGACCAAACGATAAGTTCGATCACTACGAAAATTGAAATCCTACAATAATTCACTATTATGGATCCGATGAAACTGGTTTCTTCGAAATTCGAGACAGTGGCCAAAATGGCTATTTTCACGTTAATTAAATAAATTATTATTAATTGGTTTAATCACTTTAAATTCAATTTTAATAGTTAACAATTTTTCATCATTTATGATTACATAGAAATTTAAAATCTTTTAAAATAAATTTCCTTGTCAAATTCAATATTTAAACGTTTCATTAATTTCAGCGTCAAATTACAACTGCAGTAAAACCCTAGTTAATTATAATTTTATTTCAATCAAATTCTTTTATTTCAATTTACACTCTTATTATTGAATCACCATCATCTTATGAATATAATTAACATAAGTTTACATTTATTTACATTCATATTCTACAATTTCGTCTTAACTCGTATTAACTGCAATATTTAATTATATTAATTCACATTGATTTCCAAATTAATTTTAACGGATTAAATAATGAAATGATAATTAAACAATTATTACACATTAATAACTCAAACACGTTTATTTGTTTATTGTTTACAAACAAAGCTAATAAATTCACATACTAATTAATTGATTTCATATTCCTTAGTAAACCTATTCTAATTTATAACATATAATTTCAATAATAAATCCAACATTTAATTTATTCCATATCTATAATTATAACCAAATTAACTTTACAATTATTTCAATTGATTAAAATTATATTGAAATAGTTGTTAATAACATTCAAGCAACATTATTAAATTATATTCTAATTATTTTTCTCATTAATAAATATATTTTAATTTCACATAATATTAAATTCAAAAATATTATTTAATTTAATATTTTTATTTATCAAAAAATATGGGTCGTTACACTCTCCCTCACTCAAAACTTTTTGTTCTTGAAAAGGAACAAGAAGGAAATAAGAACTTGATATAATTTATTCAAAATATTCAATTTATAAACATTTTAAACTTACATAATTAAGTATTTTAAATAAAATATCGATTTATGAACAATTAAATCTTCATATTCAAGTTTAATAAAAGTTTGAAAATATTTTCACTTTCATAAAATTTTCTAAGTCTTAAATTCATGAAAAATTTCGGTAGAGTCTCCTTTGCGCGGTTAGGTCCGGAAAAATAATAATATCAATAATTACAATATATATCTTATTTCAAAAGTAAAATATCCCAAACCATGGGAAAAACAATAAAATATCGCTATAAAACCGTAATCCGAAAACGTACCCATTTGTCGGTCAAACAAGCTTTATTTATGAAACCAAAAGCAACAGTTATTGCTTCCATAAACCTGTATTTCACTTATAAAATCCAAAATAGTGAGAATTATGTACAAGAGAAATATTTAGTTGTTTCAATTAGTAACAAAAGCAAATCAACACAAAACATATGCAAACAAAACAACACGACCATCATATGCAACAAAGAAATCAATCATACATCCATAGCAATCAAACTGATGGTTTATCCAGGTTCTGAAACTTTTCATTGTACAAAGTTAATAAATAAACTATCAAGTGTACCCTATGCTCAACAGTTTTAGATAATAACTTAATAAATTATTTATACATCCTTAAACAATCTAAAGTATCACTTCCTAAACATCCCATAAGCCAAACAACACAGAATTTAAATGTTATTTAAGTTTATTCGATTGGTTTCTTTTTCATCATTTACTTTTGATTTATTTTCATGCATTCATACAATGATCATTTTCCTTTAATTTGCATTTATTACTTACCTATGTTAATTTTCATTCAATTATTTAGATCATCAATAAATCTATTCTTAAAATATTATATAAGTTTCCTTGCAAATTCAATTCACAATCATTTACTTATATAACTTGATTTCCATTTAATATGAATATTCATGAATAAACATTTCATACTTAAGTGTTTCTACCTTTTAATTCACATTTATCCTTTCTTTTTAGTGTCAATTAATAATAAATTAATTTATGAATCATTCGGTCATTTCTTAAGTTTATAAACATTTTCTTAGATAATATTCACTTTTTACTATTCAATCTAATTATTAGCATTTCAAAATATTAACTTATGCTTATAACATTTCTTGCACATCAAAATTCTTATTTATAGAAATAATTCTATTCGAACACGTTCATCACTTAAGTTTTACTTGTATAATATTCTATTACATATTCCTATTTAACATTACAACTTTTTAAACCTTTCCGGTAAGTTATATATATGTTTTAAGAATGTAATTGAATGTTACACAAGTTTATCTTATTCATTTTAGTTAACAAAATGTTCAATAATTACATCTTCAAAATTTTCATTTTTTTATTTTCAAGTTACAAATTTCCAATTTCTTATATTTCATTAATCACTTAACTCTTAATTTCTTAGCTTTCATTTTAGTAGTTTCCAACTATTAAAATAGTTAAGATTTCATTTCATTACAATAATTGAAATCCCTAATTTGTAGAAATTTAGGAAGTAAATACCGGGTTCCATTTCAAATCATTTTGAAATAATACACGCACACACATATCTTTTCTATATCCAATCATATTTAGAAATATAAAATTAAGATTTGTTTACCAAACCAAATGTGTAGTAAAGCTACTACAATGGCCTTCCCACTTTGAAACTAGAAAATGAATATCGATGATGGGCCGTCATCACTGAAATTATTTTCCAGCGACAGAAGAGGGGAGTACGGAACTTATTTCCTTTTAAAATTCCTTTAAAACATTTCTTTCAAATCACATTGAAAATATTTATATTCGAAAATACTTCCAAATAAAACTAATATTATATTCTATAAATCTTTGTAAACCAATTTCAAAACTCCAAAACTTAAGTTCTCAAATTTCCAATTTATATTTACTTTATTAGTAAATTCTATTTTTCAACCAATATTTATAAAATTTCACTTCCTAACAAACAAACATATCACACACAACCTTATCCATTTATAAAATTTATTCATTTATATACAAAATATAATACTAGGTAAAATTATTTCATTTACCTATATTTCAAAAATAATATTATGTCGGTTTGCCCTATTAAGTGTTTAGAAATCCCTATCGATGCCATATCGTCCCATGTGCCAACCAGAATTTATAAATACTAAACAGAACAAATTAACACAATATAAGAACATTTTGATAGCACTAATATGTACGCTCTCTCATATATATACACTTAGACAAACTCATTCCAGGGTATTACTACCCTATCTCTAATGAGTCAGACCCAAGAAAGCTAAGGTTATCGCTAAACCTGGCTCTGATACCAAATGTAACGACCTACCTTTTTGGACGATTTAAATTGATAATCAACCACACATGTCAACTCAAACCATTCAAGAGGGAGGATTATTAATGGGGTAAATAAGAAATAAGAGAAAAGAAGGGAAAAAAACACAAAATCTCACAGCGGAATGATAAAATATAATAATCAAATAAACAGTTCATGAAGCTGTTTTACAAATAACATTTGATTACACTTTTACAATACAATCAGAGTATACATACAACAGGTATAATAGGATAATGCAGCGGAACAACATGATATAGTGGAATAAATATAATAAATAGTATACAAATCTCCGTCTTCTTTCCTCCAAAGTTAAATGGTCTTCAATATGTTAAAAAGCTCAGGCTGACCCGAGCGTAATGAAAAGACAAAACACTCGAGTTAGAACTAAAAGACCTTATGTAAGTTAAATCAAAATAAAATAAATAATAGTGTAACGGCTTCAGAGATATTTACGGGATTTTTCATCTCCTATCTAGTGTATAACGTGCGTGCAATAACTTAAGAGATGTTCGAGATTACCATCTGCTAAGGATCCGTTAAACTATTTAGTATATAGTAATATATGCTATATATATAGTGTATATCAGTAAAGTAAAGTATTAAAATAGTGTTAAGGTATTATCCATATCACCCTTAACACATTTTATAAATGCCATAGTCTATACAGTACCGTAATTCCTCCATAAACTGGAAGGCTATCGGAGGGCACCCCATAGTGTACGACACAAACCAAACTCGTAGTGGGCTCGATAAGGCATATGACAAGGCACACGAGGCAATGCCTAGGGTAAGATACTACCGTTTTGCAGAACTGGGCTGGTGGTAACGCATACCAGCTACTACCACCCATCTCGAGACACACTCCCATAATCAAATCAAAGGATGACCACCAAATCAAATCACAAAGTAATGGATATGGTTTCAAAGAAGCATGCTCGATCTGAGGAGAGACCCCACTTGGCCCAGGTATAGCTTCTGTTTTAGTCATATCAAGCTGACCCGAGGAGGTCAGGGCTGCGTTCATACCTCATACAGTAGCATTTGCCAAACCATCCTACTTCATTCTGGATTCTCCACTACGTGCACAGTTGTTAAAGTGGTTTTCGGTATTGGCAGAGAGTATGACAATATCCGATCCGATCTCTTTAACAACCAAACGCTTATTTCACACCGGTTGGTTCTTTTACATTTCCAAAACAAATTCATAATTGATATCAAAATATCATATTCACTTCAAAATCATATCACTTTTGAAATCATATTCACTTTCAAAATCATTATTCACC
The DNA here is from genome assembly GCA_030737815.1 of Allium fistulosum. Classification (NCBI taxonomy): domain Eukaryota; kingdom Viridiplantae; phylum Streptophyta; class Magnoliopsida; order Asparagales; family Amaryllidaceae; genus Allium; species Allium fistulosum. The sequence goes on from CM060905.1 coordinate 163,551,913, forward strand.
TTAAACCATGTTCGTTTCAAAATCATAACCACCAAATAGGTTAAACCATCATCTCAAAATATTCACATTTAAATCAATTAAATCTAAATCATAACAGTTCCAATTTAAACAGTTTGGATATTGAAAGTAGTTTATATATTGGAATAGTCATACATTAAAAATAGTTTATACATTAAAGATATATTAAAAGTTGTTTATAAATTTAAAATAATATTTATACTAAAATAGATTATATATTAAAATAGGTTTTATATTAAAATAGTTTATATATTAAAATAGGTTATAGATTAAAATAGTTTATATATTAAAAATAGTTTATATATTAAAATAGGTTATATATTAAAAATAGTCAATGTATTAAAAATTATCAATATATTAAAATGGTTTATATGAGAAATATAGTTTATATGTTAAAAGTTTTGTATATTAAAAGAGTTTATATCAAAAATAGTTTCAAATTAGAATTGTTTCTCCCAATTTCACAAATCAATTCAAATCAATTTTAGTTCTAAAAATTCAATTTAAATCAATCACAGTTCAACAATTTCACTTCAAAAGGCTAAAGGTTTCAATTCAAATTCTCATTAAACGATTTCAATTTATATCGATTTCAAATCCATATTTGAACTACAAATTTAAACCACTTCAAATTCAATAGGTTTCAAAGTTTAAATATTCAAACGTTTACGATAACTCAATTTTTTTATGAATTTCATTTATATTTCAAAATTCAACTTTAAGATTACAATTTAAATTCTTTAAACAATTCATTTAAACAAATTTCAATTTAAACATTTTAAAAGCTTGGATTTTGAAAATAATTCTTATTTCATAATATCATTTAACTGGACTGAAAATTTAAGGATTTTAAATCAATTAATTTAACCAATCCGGTGTCCGTATATAATTTTCTACCATATGGTCAAGTGATACGGATATTTATCATTTCAACCCGCAATAATTTAAATTTTTGGATATATATCTTCTTTCTCTTGTTTCCAAAATCAAAACGGTAATGAAACCCTAGAAAGATTCTCATCGGTACCAACCTCCTAAAAAGCAATCATTCGACGTCATCCTCCGTGTTGGACTCCTTTCTTCGCTCAATCAGGACTTCCCTTTGAGCAATTTTTCGGCCTCCTGAAGCAAATGTTCAGCCTCCTTCTCTGTGCTGGAAGCAATCGTTCAGTGATTTTTTCTCCTCCGTGAAGATCTACTCGATTTTTAGGTCCTCCTTTTTTTTGCAATTCATCATGATTTATCATTTTTGTACTTATTGGGTTTTACTCATTAGGTTTCTGCTAAAATTGTAACGAATAGAGTTGTAGGTTTTTGTAATGAGATTTATATTTCTATAACAGATTTCGAACATTTTAATTGATTGCCTGTTTGGACATGCAAATACCCATAAGCATCCCTGCACTCCATTTAAATATATAACTCAGCTAAAACTATCTCCATTATTAAATAGAGAAAGATATTATTATGTTTCTAACCAAATTTTCAGTAAGGTATAAATGCATGTACATACAATCCAAAGAATTACATTAAAAAGATAACATGTTGCTTCTGTTTTGAACTATGAGGAGATAAACTTTCAAACAATCAGTTAACCAAATTCGACAGGTTTGAATATTCATTTATCATGGAAGATATGCTCATGTATAAGCATAACTAATTATTTCGAACTGCCGCACACGTCAATTCACTTATCACATCAATTTTTGTTTTATAATTAAATAACTTTTATGCAACATTCTGTAGAATTCTATACATCATGCAATCCACTGGAGCCATCCAAAAAAATCTATATATAGAGACAGAGACCATACGCATATGTTCACACATTAGTTACCAAATGGACAACATTCAACCATTTTCAGTACCTACAATATTGTTCTTATTATTCATTACATCTTCTTCTTTACATTCATCTCCCTTACTTGGTGGATCAAGGGACATGTTCAAAGAACATACTGGCTTATCGGACTTTCGGGTGATAAATCGTAGGTTCTTACTTAACTGCCTAGATCCAAACCAATATATCAACATAAGTGTTGTTGGAAGTACTTCTCCTCTGCCTGATGAAGCAAATGTTACTGTCACTGTTAGTGGAGTTTCAATCCCTAATGCTTCTGACTGGGTTGCTATGATATCACCCTCTGGTTCTTGGTACAAATTTTACTTCTGTATGTGCTATATGTTTCTTAGTTAAAGCCTTTTTGTTTATCATCATAATATATATTAAAAGTTTCAATATTTAGCTAACATAAAATGTGTTCTAAAACTAAATATTCAGCATTAGTTTACTTTTGGTGTGAAGATTTATATGACATTTAAGAACATAAACTACTACATTTTATTTTGACTATATAGCTACGGAAGTTTGCAAACAGTGTCTGAATCACATTTTATGAATTATCATTGGAACATTTTACAATCTCCATAACTGTGAAATTTATGTAAGCTCGATTATTATGTTATAGTTTATAAGAAGCTGATTTTATGTACATAAATTGATGGCAGCTTGAAAGATTGCATACTCAAGGACTTTTATTATGTGCAAACTGGAGATCTAAGCAGTCTACCTCTACTATGTCACTATCCTATCAAGGTACCTAATTTGTTATCTGTTTGCATTTTTCCATTTAGCTACAAATACACTGAACTATATGTATTAAATATCATTATTAATGTCTTTTTGTCATATACAGGCTCAATACTTGAAAAAAGATCCATCTTATTTGAGTTGTCAAAACAAATTATGCAAAGAGAAGGACGAGGAAGGCAATTGTGCAGTAGAGACCTGCGCTGCAACCTTAACGTTTCATGTCGTCAATTTTAGAACTGATGTTGAGTTTGTGTTCTTCACAGGAGGGTTTAAGACACCTTGTATATTGAAAAGAACGCAACCCATACGTTTTGCAAATCTTTCCATGCCTTTGTATGGTCATTTATCTAGTATTGACTCCACTTGAACCTTGGTAATTGTTTTTTTCGTTAATTATTAAAAGATCCCAGGACATTTGTGTGTGATAACTGATAAGATAGAAAATCTCTGGTGTATGACAGAGTAATTTATTTCTCTGCTATGGATAATTGGTAATGTAATAAAATGATTCAGCATATAAATACATACTAGTATTGGTATTGAATATTTTCACTTGTATATAGATGAAACTTATATGGGTTAGTGGTGATAATTAAGAAACCACAACAAGTTCAATATGGAGGCGGAAAATCTTCTACTTCTATTGTCATAACCTTTACTAAGGATAATATGTGCGGTAAGTTGCCTAGACAGGATAATTGCATTTATTTTATCCTTTTTTGTTTAGTTTTATTTTTACCATGGAGAGTTAAAAGTCAATAACTAACAATTGCTTTTTTCAGCCAGTGTTTTGGCAAGTCCAGCAAAAGATTTTGGATGGCATGATCCAGGGTTTATTCATACAGCAATTATGACTGGGCTACAACCTTCTCAAACTTACACTTATAAATATGGAAGGTACTAATTTTATTTATAGTTGACTGGGCAACAACTTTCTCCAACTTTTACACACAGTCTTCATTATATTTAGCATTCAATTTAATTTTCTCATCTAACTATTAAATAATTAACAGTAACTTGGTTGGGTGGAGCAATCAAAATACATCCAAAACACCGCCTACATCAGGATCGGATAAGTTGCAGTTTCTTGCTTATGGAGATATGGGAAAAGCTCCATTAAACTTATCTGCAGAGCATTACATCCAGGTTCTTTTCTTCATCAAATCGTCACATTTCTTTATAAAGAAGTTATGCAAAAATATGTATCCAGTGATTCATTAAGGGAAACTACAGAACCTAACTCCCTTCTACATATGAAATATCTTACAGCCAGGATCGCTTTCTGTGATTAATGCTTTGAAAAAGGAGGTGGCGTCAGGAAATTATGATTCAATTTTTTCATATTGGAGACATAAGTTATGCAACTGGTTTTTTAGTAGAGTGGGACTTTTTTCTAAGTTTGATCCTCCACTCGCTGGCCGTATACCTTACATGACAGCTATTGGTAACCATGAGAGGTAATATCAATATAATCATTCTGTGTTCAAAAATAACAATAAGTAAATTGATGATAAGATGAAATATAATGCAGGGACTATGGAGGGTCAGGATCAGTATACATAACTCCAGACTCAGGCGGTGAATGTGGTGTAGCTTACGAAACTTATTTCCCAATGCCTATGGCTGGAAAGGATAAGCCATGGTATTCCATAGAACAAGCAAGCGTTCATTTCACCATCATATCCATAGAAAATGACAGGTCTGAAAATTCTGAACAAGTAATTGATTTCTCTTCTTCTCTTTTTAAAATATCATGAAGGCACCGATATAGTTCTTAGTGTTAATTTATTAATGTAACGCTTGCATTGAAGTATGAATGGATCAAAAAGGATTTGTCATCTATCAACAGAGAAAGAACACCTTGGGTGATATTCATGAGGTAAGATTATTGATGTTTTAGTTATAATTTTAACATGATTTTCCTTATATGATTTGGTTTGGTCAAAAATCATCTTGCAAATTTTTGTTAATTATACATGTTGACATTGATTTATCTTTGTTATCAAGTATGCCCTTATGATTTAATGTTTCAGGTCTCATGGGCATGTATATATGCATGTAGTGGTGAACAATATCTGACCAAAATTGAATAACTCTATTGATTGTTATTTTTGCTTCAAAAAAGAATAAAAGAAGAAAATACATTATTTATGGTAAAAGTACATGAAGGAAACTTCCTCTTACCTTATCAATCGATGTAAATAAAAATGATTAATTTATCAATCATGTATGTATTTTTAACTTGCTTGCAATTTCATTCTCATTTAATGATCATCATCCTTTACTACTTACGTTAATATATACTGCTTGCTGGGTCAACAACTAGGTCAGCCAAACCAAACGGCCAATGTTGCATATCACCTAATAATGTAGGTTATGTTTTTTCCTCAACATCATTAAATTATAGAAAATATTAGTTTTTCTAGTAGAATGTCAAGGCTTTATTACTGGATATCATTTAGATGTCTAAGGTTTTATAGGCTAGCATCATTATTATTTCAAATGCAATTAATAGATATGCTAATAATGAGGCAAAAAAAGCATGTTCTTGTTCATTTGATAACTATCCACTTTTTTCTTAGGGTTTTTATAGGCTAACATGAATTTTATTAACTTAGTGTTTGTTCATTTGATAACTTTCCATTTTTTTCTTTTTATGAAATAAATGACAGTTTATTCAATAATAGCAAACTTTTCAAAGTGAAGGACAGTTGGTTTTGACAAAAGTTAATCATTTAATAACTTAATAAATATTGTAGAAATTTTGAAAAGGTATATGATTCACTTCAAGAATTAAGGCATCAACAATTTAATTCAACAACAACAAACTAATTTTATTAAAAAAATCCCACCCATTTCAACTTCAACTATAGACTTGGATTGTGGGCGCTTTCCAAGGATGTTGGTTATCACCCACTAGTGACTTACAAGTGATTTTTGGATAAATTTGTAGAGCTTATGTTGAGACGTAAAGCTATGACAATAAGCATCAGTAAAAGCATTGTTGATGTTGTAGGCTTGAAAAAATGTACTTGCAAACAAAAATGATCAACTCTAGTCATATGACTCTATAATAAACATAAAAGCGATAATGTTATAATATGTGGACAACGCTTCATGTAAATATGTATGATGGGACAATCAAACCCATAAAGGGGGTAAATGTGAAGGGAGAGTTTTAATTAATGGTCAAAATCTTATTATTCAACATAAATAGTTAACCATCGCAAGCTGGTTAATTAGCAACAAAAAAATTCCAATGATTAGACAAATCAAAAGCTCAACTAAGGAAATGATATGCCTACGCTGACCTTATTTCAATTGTGTAAGGAATTGCAAAACCTTCTTAAAAATCAATGACAACTAACTAGGGGATCATTTAAAATAAGCAATCCCTATCGAGAACAAAATTTCAGATCCTAATAAGTGATTTTCATGGTTCAGTGCATGCTTGAAAGTTGCAGAACCTATTATAGTCTCTTAAAATATTATGATGAGAATATGTTAATTATTTTTTGTCATCCTTGAATTTACTGGTGAATATGGGATTATATTTCGCAAAGTAATAGTATTAAAAGATAAAGCTGCTTCAAAATTATGACATGATTAAATAAAGCAAACTGCTTTTCATATTCAACGTCTTTAAGTCAAATTTCTACATGGTGTTTTGATAAAATAGAGCTACTGGAACAGAGACAGGCAATATAGATGTTTAATGAAACAACGGATTTCTTATTATTCTTTTTTTTCTCCCTGAGGCTTCGTGATAATATTATTTAGGAGGTAACATTCACTATTTATGTTTGATTTACTGATAAATGTAGGTGAGACTGCAGTTTGATTTACTTATAAATGCTGCCTTTGTAATATTGAAGGTGGTGCAGCTTATGGGATGAAAATGGCTGGCCTAGATGCATCATTCCCTTCATATGAAGATGGATATGGGATGTATTTGGTAGGTTATCTTTTGGTTCATTTTCTAAAATGTAATCATATATTCAGTAGACATTTATTCTTGCAATTACTTTTGAAACCGCATTAGTGCAAGTTGTCGACTTAACGCTAGCATGACAACAACTAGTTTACTCGTGGTTTGTTTCATGGCCACTGTAAAGTAGTATGTTTCTCATATCCTCATGTGATCTCCACTGTAATTAAAGTAATTTACTCATGAAAGTGACTACTATGCCGTATAGCTAATATTGTGTGGTTAGATATCACTTAGGATCGTGTAATATGGAATGTATTATAATCTAAATGCAGAAACATATAATAATAGTAAAGTAAATAAGAATAAGCACATCAGAAGTTTTTATACTGGTTCGAACTGCCGCACACGTCAATTCACTTATCACATCAATTTTTGTTTTATAATTAAATAACTTTTATGCAACATTCTGTAGAATTCTATACATCATGCAATCCACTGGAGCCATCCAAAAAAATCTATATATAGAGACAGAGACCATACGCATATGTTCACACATTAGTTACCAAATGGACAACATTCAACCATTTTCAGTACCTACAATATTGTTCTTATTATTCATTACATCTTCTTCTTTACATTCATCTCCCTTACTTGGTGGATCAAGGGACATGTTCAAAGAACATACTGGCTTATCGGACTTTCGGGTGATAAATCGTAGGTTCTTACTTAACTGCCTAGATCCAAACCAATATATCAACATAAGTGTTGTTGGAAGTACTTCTCCTCTGCCTGATGAAGCAAATGTTACTGTCACTGTTAGTGGAGTTTCAATCCCTAATGCTTCTGACTGGGTTGCTATGATATCACCCTCTGGTTCTTGGTACAAATTTTACTTCTGTATGTGCTATATGTTTCTTAGTTAAAGCCTTTTTGTTTATCATCATAATATATATTAAAAGTTTCAATATTTAGCTAACATAAAATGTGTTCTAAAACTAAATATTCAGCATTAGTTTACTTTTGGTGTGAAGATTTATATGACATTTAAGAACATAAACTACTACATTTTATTTTGACTATATAGCTACGGAAGTTTGCAAACAGTGTCTGAATCACATTTTATGAATTATCATTGGAACATTTTACAATCTCCATAACTGTGAAATTTATGTAAGCTCGATTATTATGTTATAGTTTATAAGAAGCTGATTTTATGTACATAAATTGATGGCAGCTTGAAAGATTGCATACTCAAGGACTTTTATTATGTGCAAACTGGAGATCTAAGCAGTCTACCTCTACTATGTCACTATCCTATCAAGGTACCTAATTTGTTATCTGTTTGCATTTTTCCATTTAGCTACAAATACACTGAACTATATGTATTAAATATCATTATTAATGTCTTTTTGTCATATACAGGCTCAATACTTGAAAAAAGATCCATCTTATTTGAGTTGTCAAAACAAATTATGCAAAGAGAAGGACGAGGAAGGCAATTGTGCAGTAGAGACCTGCGCTGCAACCTTAACGTTTCATGTCGTCAATTTTAGAACTGATGTTGAGTTTGTGTTCTTCACAGGAGGGTTTAAGACACCTTGTATATTGAAAAGAACGCAACCCATACGTTTTGCAAATCTTTCCATGCCTTTGTATGGTCATTTATCTAGTATTGACTCCACTTGAACCTTGGTAATTGTTTTTTTCGTTAATTATTAAAAGATCCCAGGACATTTGTGTGTGATAACTGATAAGATAGAAAATCTCTGGTGTATGACAGAGTAATTTATTTCTCTGCTATGGATAATTGGTAATGTAATAAAATGATTCAGCATATAAATACATACTAGTATTGGTATTGAATATTTTCACTTGTATATAGATGAAACTTATATGGGTTAGTGGTGATAATTAAGAAACCACAACAAGTTCAATATGGAGGCGGAAAATCTTCTACTTCTATTGTCATAACCTTTACTAAGGATAATATGTGCGGTAAGTTGCCTAGACAGGATAATTGCATTTATTTTATCCTTTTTTGTTTAGTTTTATTTTTACCATGGAGAGTTAAAAGTCAATAACTAACAATTGCTTTTTTCAGCCAGTGTTTTGGCAAGTCCAGCAAAAGATTTTGGATGGCATGATCCAGGGTTTATTCATACAGCAATTATGACTGGGCTACAACCTTCTCAAACTTACACTTATAAATATGGAAGGTACTAATTTTATTTATAGTTGACTGGGCAACAACTTTCTCCAACTTTTACACACAGTCTTCATTATATTTAGCATTCAATTTAATTTTCTCATCTAACTATTAAATAATTAACAGTAACTTGGTTGGGTGGAGCAATCAAAATACATCCAAAACACCGCCTACATCAGGATCGGATAAGTTGCAGTTTCTTGCTTATGGAGATATGGGAAAAGCTCCATTAAACTTATCTGCAGAGCATTACATCCAGGTTCTTTTCTTCATCAAATCGTCACATTTCTTTATAAAGAAGTTATGCAAAAATATGTATCCAGTGATTCATTAAGGGAAACTACAGAACCTAACTCCCTTCTACATATGAAATATCTTACAGCCAGGATCGCTTTCTGTGATTAATGCTTTGAAAAAGGAGGTGGCGTCAGGAAATTATGATTCAATTTTTTCATATTGGAGACATAAGTTATGCAACTGGTTTTTTAGTAGAGTGGGACTTTTTTCTAAGTTTGATCCTCCACTCGCTGGCCGTATGCCTTACATGACAGCTATTGGTAACCATGAGAGGTAATATCAATATAATCATTCTGTGTTCAAAAATAACAATAAGTAAATTGATGATAAGATGAAATATAATGCAGGGACTATGGAGGGTCAGGATCAGTATACATAACTCCAGACTCAGGCGGTGAATGTGGTGTAGCTTACGAAACTTATTTCCCAATGCCTATGGCTGGAAAGGATAAGCCATGGTATTCCATAGAACAAGCAAGCGTTCATTTCACCATCATATCCATAGAAAATGACAGGTCTGAAAATTCTGAACAAGTAATTGATTTCTCTTCTTCTCTTTTTAAAATATCATGAAGGCACCGATATAGTTCTTAGTGTTAATTTATTAATGTAACGCTTGCATTGAAGTATGAATGGATCAAAAAGGATTTGTCATCTATCAACAGAGAAAGAACACCTTGGGTGATATTCATGAGGTAAGATTATTGATGTTTTAGTTATAATTTTAACATGATTTTCCTTATATGATTTGGTTTGGTCAAAAATCATCTTGCAAATTTTTGTTAATTATACATGTTGACATTGATTTATCTTTGTTATCAAGTATGCCCTTATGATTTAATGTTTCAGGTCTCATGGGCATGTATATATGCATGTAGTGGTGAACAATATCTGACCAAAATTGAATAACTCTATTGATTGTTATTTTCGCTTCAAAAAAGAATAAAAGAAGAAAATACATTATTTATGGTAAAAGTACATGAAGGAAACTTCCTCTTACCTTATCAATCGATGTAAATAAAAATGATTAATTTATCAATCATGTATGTATTTTTAACTTGCTTGCAATTTCATTCTCATTTAATGATCATCATCCTTTACTACTTACGTTAATATATACTGCTTGCTGGGTCAACAACTAGGTCAGCCAAACCAAACGGCCAATGTTGCATATCACCTAATAATGTAGGTTATGTTTTTTCCTCAACATCATTAAATTATAGAAAATATTAGTTTTTCTAGTAGAATGTCAAGGCTTTATTACTGGATATCATTTAGATGTCTAAGGTTTTATAGGCTAGCATCATTATTATTTCAAATGCAATTAATAGATATGCTAATAATGAGGCAAAAAAAGCATGTTCTTGTTCATTTGATAACTATCCACTTTTTTCTTAGGGTTTTTATAGGCTAACATGAATTTTATTAACTTAGTGTTTGTTCATTTGATAACTTTCCATTTTTTTCTTTTTATGAAATAAATGACAGTTTATTCAATAATAGCAAACTTTTCAAAGTGAAGGACAGTTGGTTTTGACAAAAGTTAATCATTTAATAACTTAATAAATATTGTAGAAATTTTGAAAAGGTATATGATTCACTTCAAGAATTAAGGCATCAACAATTTAATTCAACAACAACAAACTAATTTTATTAAAAAAATCCCACCCATTTCAACTTCAACTATAGACTTGGATTGTGGGCGCTTTCCAAGGATGTTGGTTATCACCCACTAGTGACTTACAAGTGATTTTTGGATAAATTTGTAGAGCTTATGTTGAGACGTAAAGCTATGACAATAAGCATCAGTAAAAGCATTGTTGATGTTGTAGGCTTGAAAAAATGTACTTGCAAACAAAAATGATCAACTCTAGTCATATGACTCTATAATAAACATAAAAGCGATAATGTTATAATATGTGGACAACGCTTCATGTAAATATGTATGATGGGACAATCAAACCCATAAAGGGGGTAAATGTGAAGGGAGAGTTTTAATTAATGGTCAAAATCTTATTATTCAACATAAATAGTTAACCATCGCAAGCTGGTTAATTAGCAACAAAAAAATTCCAATGATTAGACAAATCAAAAGCTCAACTAAGGAAATGATATGCCTACGCTGACCTTATTTCAATTGTGTAAGGAATTGCAAAACCTTCTTAAAAATCAATGACAACTAACTAGGGGATCATTTAAAATAAGCAATCCCTATCGAGAACAAAATTTCAGATCCTAATAAGTGATTTTCATGGTTCAGTGCATGCTTGAAAGTTGCAGAACCTATTATAGTCTCTTAAAATATTATGATGAGAATATGTTAATTATTTTTTGTCATCCTTGAATTTACTGGTGAATATGGGATTATATTTCGCAAAGTAATAGTATTAAAAGATAAAGCTGCTTCAAAATTATGACATGATTAAATAAAGCAAACTGCTTTTCATATTCAACGTCTTTAAGTCAAATTTCTACATGGTGTTTTGATAAAATAGAGCTACTGGAACAGAGACAGGCAATATAGATGTTTAATGAAACAACGGATTTCTTATTATTCTTTTTTTTCTCCCTGAGGCTTCGTGATAATATTATTTAGGAGGTAACATTCACTATTTATGTTTGATTTACTGATAAATGTAGGTGAGACTGCAGTTTGATTTACTTATAAATGCTGCCTTTGTAATATTGAAGGTGGTGCAGCTTATGGGATGAAAATGGCTGGCCTAGATGCATCATTCCCTTCATATGAAGATGGATATGGGATGTATTTGGTAGGTTATCTTTTGGTTCATTTTCTAAAATGTAATCATATATTCAGTAGACATTTATTCTTGCAATTACTTTTGAAACCGCATTAGTGCAAGTTGTCGACTTAACGCTAGCATGACAACAACTAGTTTACTCGTGGTTTGTTTCATGGCCACTGTAAAGTAGTATGTTTCTCATATCCTCATGTGATCTCCACTGTAATTAAAGTAATTTACTCATGAAAGTGACTACTATGCCGTATAGCTAATATTGTGTGGTTAGATATCACTTAGGATCGTGTAATATGGAATGTATTATAATCTAAATGCAGAAACATATAATAATAGTAAAGTAAATAAGAATAAGCACATCAGAAGTTTTTATACTGGTTCGAACTTCCCGTTCTACGTCTAGTCCCAGACTTCCCTCTGGAATTTCTCACAATAACCCCTCACTTAACCTGGAGGAATAGGTATACAACACCTGAGCAACCGATCAGGATTTTTCCGCCTCTAACAACCGAAAGAGGACTTTACCCGCCTGAACAACCGAACATGACTTCAACAGTTTCAATAAAATTGCTTTGACACTGTGTTCTTGATAACACTGATTTGTCTTTGATAGTACAACCTTCCTATAATCTTTTCCTCAAGTATATATTGTGTGTGTAAAGATTTAGAAAGGAGAATATTGCTTTGAATCGAAGAATAAGTTAATTGATTCAGAGATTCAAGCAATATATGTAAGTAGTGATTGCTTTTTCAAAATGCAGAGATAGTAGAGAGTATGATCAGAAATTAAAATGAAATTCGGTGTTTTGTGAAGTGAATTTTGTATGTTTATATAGTAGATATAGAGCTGCAACCATTCACGAAGAGTTCTGATTAAAAGAAGCATCCATACCTCTTCAATTTAGATCGTATCTCTTGACAAATGGAAGTGTCCATTCAGGAAAAATAGCTGTTGAAAGAATTCAGTCGACTGATCCAAAACGACCAGTCAACTGAATGTTCAAAGTTGTGTAAAACAGAGAGTTTTTGTGCACGTGGGAAGATTCAGTCGACTAGCCATTTTTGGTCAGTCGACTGACCTGACAGTCAGTGCACAGTTCTCATGTATATTAAAAGTTTAAAGCTTAAAACAACTTTGGTTTGAGTGAAACTACTTAAGGATAGATTTTAGCAATTCTAAGACTAAAAACTTTGATAAATAAACATACTATACTCAGTTTTGTATCCTTGTCTCCTTTGTAGTTTTAACAGTATATTTCTTTCTCTTTTTGTCGCTTGCCCATATAGTCTCATTCACTGATTTGTTTAAGCTCTTTGTCATGAATCAAAAGACTTACGATTCAACATTCTCCCCTTTTTGATTGATGACAACCTGTATATATGATACTGTATTTTGAGAAATTTATATCGGAAGATATATACATCTACCCTGAATATATGGCTACATATTAAATCCCTGTATAAAATGGTTAGTCATACAAATTTCTCCCCCTTTGTCATAGACAAAAAGGGAATAATAGTAAATCCATTATTGAACTGACTAAAATTGCAATCATAAAATTGTAAATTGTTGCTTATACAAACTCATAAAATGTTTGAAATATAAATATAGCTCACTACTACCAAGAAACAACAACATTAATCAGAGGCAGACTCTGTTTCTTCTTCTTCAACTTGCATTCGTTCTTTTCCTCTGGAGGAGCTTCCCACAAACTATCTTCCACCTCCATTTCCACTTGTGTCGGAACTAGTATGTTCTTCTGATGTTGACCAAGTGAAGTGAGGAGCTGGGCGTTTGCCTGGATCGTGTTGAGAAGTCTCAGTAGTGGTGGAAGAGGAACAAGATATCGCATCCCATAAAATCCCGAAGAAACTCTTGATTTTGTCAAATTTTTTGTCAAATTTCTTATCTAGATTTTTGATGCGAGAATCCAAAATGACTTGATTACTTGTAATTAAATTAATAGATTGCCGAGTGCTTTGGGATGGATTTGGTGTTCGAATGTTATCCCTGGATTGTTGATGCTGTGGAGTAGATGTTTCTTGACGTGGTCGAGATTGCCACTCTTGAAAAGTCATTATAGATAGAGGTCTTGGTGGCAATTTCATAAGACTTAATGTGCGACTATTTAAAGTTTTGGGAATAGAAGTATCAGATTCCGGAATAGGAACCTGGAGATTCATAAGTAGCCGCATAATATATTCTCCAAAAGAAATAATATTCTGACGACCTTGGTTAAAAGACAAGAATTCATCTAGAAGTAGTTTAGGCCAATTTATTTGAACTTCTCCCCAAATAGCATACAATGCTCTATAGTTATTTGGATATACATGCTCATAAGAGCCAGTATGGGGAAGAATCGTGTGCATTAAAGCTCGATGCATAAGTCTAGCTGTAGGTCGTAGTCCAATAGACTTAAGTTCGGTCATGTCATCTTCTAGGAAACGATGACTTACTTCATCTCTTTCCCCGATAGGTATATTTAATTCGTCCAAAGAAATACCGTCAGTTGGAGTATGAAGAATATGACCAATTCTATCTAAGGAAAGAAAAACTTGTCGACCGCATACCAAACTCTAAACGCAATTATCATGATTACGTGGGTTTTGATGACCTAAATTCAAATTAGCATAGAAAAGTTTTACCAAGGTGTGATTTATCTTGATATTATTCGAATTGTGATCTAGGAGAGACTCTAGATGGCTTCTCCTTGCTAGCTCTTGAATCCTATATGGAGAAAAATCAGGAAACACAACAAAAGAACCTTCCAAGAATCGTGCTTCTTTCATTTTATTCCACCTTTGGACTGCTGTAGCATCGTAGAGCCATTGAGCAATTTGAGAATCAATCGGCTCAGAGTAGGAAGAAGAGGCATGTCTAGATCTCTTGCGTTGACGTGGAGCCATAGATTTTGATAAAAAGTGAAGAAATTTGAAAAAAATTAGGGGCTAGGGTTTTAGAAGTCTGAAGTGAGAGGGTAAAAGTATAAAGTAAAAAAGAAGATAGAGGGTTTAAGTGTCAAAAAGGTGGGTAAAAAGGTGAAAAAATGCATAGTTTTCAATTCAGTCGACTGGTCGAATATGGTCAGTCGACTGAACCAGTATCCCGAAACTTTCTATTTCAGATTCAGTCGACTGGCCATGTAACGACCCTGGATTTTAATTTAATTTAAATTAATAATTAATTGTATTTTTGAATAAAAATAGTAAAATAAATTGATTAAAGTGATACGAGTTTCTCCGAATTCAAATAAATTCTATATAAATCATTTAAGCTAGAAATAAAATATAAATATATAAGATAAGTTATAAAATACAAAGTAAACAATTACTAGAAATTTAACAACATGTTAAAATATAGAATATATATATATATCTATATGATCACTTATATAGTTTTATAAAATATAAAGTAGATATATTAGAATTAATTTTTATATCACTAAGCATAAGACAAATAAATTATATACAAGTATGTATAAATGAATTAAAAATCAAGGTTGTAGAAGTATACTCAAGAAATAAAGACCAGCAATTAATGAAGCCACACAACTATCTTCATTTGTACAGCCGAGATGAAGTAAAAGAAAAGAAAATAAGTAAACTTGTACAATGTAAATCACAACAGCCACCAAAGTAGAAAAGAGAAACCTCTTTAGCCAAGACAACAAACAAAATAAAATAAAGCAAATAAAGGTAAGTTTGTACATGATAATAAATGCTGGCCTCCTTAGTACACGAGGAAAACATCACCAGCCACTTTGACAAAGTAAATATCACTGCCTATATTGTACTAGGGAGAAGAAAAAATATCATGTGGTACAAACCCATATTATATCACTTGTACAAACCAATAAAAATATATATCACCCTGTATAGTTCATCTCCACATTTTCTTTTCTTCATTTCAGTTTCGTTCCTTGAAGCTGAGAATAAACTAAAGTTAATATCATTCAAACTTTAACAAAATTCAACTGAAAACATCAAACATCAAAACAAATCACAGAAGGAAGCTTCAGTTAAAAGCATTCTTAGTTTTCAAATGCAAAGCCTGTTTTCAAAAATCTGGGTGCTCTGTCTTCTGTTTAAAAAAAGGTGAGTAAACTCTAAACTTTAAGCTAAATCATCTTATGCATGTTAAAATTTTGATAGAGATGATTTGTATATGTTTTACATGAATGTGTAAATGGGTTTGCTTGATATATATGTTTAAAATTGCTGTGTGTGTGTGTGTATATATATATATATATATGTATGTCTGTGCAAAGTATATCTGGCCTCTGTTCTTTTTACAGACACAAAACCTAATCAAAATTCAAATTCTCTTTCCCTAATCCCTTATAGGTTATGTTGTATAAAGGAATTAGGTTTGAATTAACTAGATCTTAGTTTTAAAAATATTTTTAAGTTTAAATGAATAGAAATATTGTCTGGAAGAATAAAAGAGCAGAGGAACATTTGTTTATGTTAAAAATCAAATACAATGATTTGTAAATTCGTATATATAATCTGAATCCTCTAAGCATATTAGGATTTTTGAAATCAAAATCTCGATTTTTAGTTGAGTATTAAGAGTGCAGTTCGAAGATGATCAGAATATGATTTTTGGGGCATTTACTGGTGATCGGCGAAATAATAGATCATTGGATTTCAGTTGGAGGTGGCTGGGAGGTTGTTGAGCTTGGCAAAAATGTCAAGTGATTTTTCAGTTCGTCGTGGCGGTGACAATTCGTCGATTTAGGGTTTTAGGAGCTCTTGTGGCGATGGGGTTTTTTTGCGTGGCAATATCGTCGTCTCTGATGATCGAGTGTTACGAGTTCTTAGGGAATGGTAGCTGGGTGATAGTCGAAGTCGTCGCTGGAGTAGTGGATGTTCTGATGATCGGAGTTGCGAAGACAAGGCGATGTTAGGTCGGAATATTAGTCCAGTTTTTCGAGCGAAATGCTAAATATCGATTCCAAAGTTTTGGTGTTGAATCAAGTTTCGATTTCGTATGTTTGGTTGATTCGCGACTTGCTGGTGGTGGCGAAGTTCGCCAGAACGGCGGCGTTCATCTGTACACCTGCCCTGGGATTTGCGTATCTGGAAGTTGAGTTCTTGGGTTTATAACGGAGAAGAAGATGGGGGAACTCGAAGGGGGTCTCGAGTAATTTGGTTGATGGCTCGGGTTGGCATACGGGTCTATTCGCGTGTATCTAACTGTTAACAGGGTTTAAAGGCTGTCCTGTTTGGAATTTTAAAACTGAATTTTTTTTATTTAAAACAAAGTTTTAACTAAGTTTTAAATCAAAGTTAAAATATAAATCCAAGTGTAATTTGAAACTTAGTTTGGAAATAAGGTTTTAAATTAAATTGTATTAATTAACTAAGTTTTAAAATGATTTAAAGATATACATAAACTTTTATTTTGAAAAGTTTAACTCAATAATATTAAGGATTTATTAAAGAATGTTGAAATGGTTAATTATCTTTTAAAAGTTGTTAAAGTTATTTGTTAAACGAAATTAATTACCTGAAGTTAATGACCTAATAAAAGTGATTAAGATAAATTAATTAATGAATTTAAGTTTGATTAATCAAGAAATAATTAAAGAATAACTAATTAGTTAAGATTAACTAAATTAAGGTAATAAATTACTTAATCAAAAGTAATTAACTAATGATTTAAGTTAAGTAATCAAGTGATTAAGATTAATTTTTGATTAAGGAAACTCATTTATTAATTAAGAATAATTAATTAAAATGATGATCAATTAAGAGGTTGATTAATTAATTAAAGATAATTACTTAAAGGATAATTAAATAATTAAAGGTTAATTATTTAATGATTAAAGATTGATTCAATTATTAATTACGGTTGACTTATTAATAATTAAAGGTTAATTAATTTGTTATTAATGATTAATTAATAAATGACTAAAGAAAAATTAATCAAAATGATTTGTAATTTATTAATGTTAATTAACCAGGATTAGTGACTAATCTGATTTAATTAAATCAGATAATTAATTGATCTTATCTATGGATATTTGGATTCCATTGGACGATTTGAATTGTTTAATATCCCTGATATATGATGCTTTGTGATACATCCTGATTTGTAGTTGACCTATAATGTAGTTTATTTATCTAGGATGAATGTAATTATTTTATCTGTAAGTTATATATCTGTGATCTGTGAATAAACGATAAGCGTTATAGTTTATATCGCTTATCAACTATATTTCTATACTTTGATCTGAGATGATTTATTGATGTTGCACTACTGTGTGAAACCCTTGGACTACACCTTTACACACACAAATATGGATTTCACGTGGAAATCGGTTAAGTCACAAATGATTAAAATTTAATATTTTTGAAATTGAAATTTTTATTTCAATTGATTTTGGGAAATGGATTTGGGTCAAATGTTAAAACTTTCGAAAAGGGGTTTTTAAGATAAAAGCTATTTTGAATAACTTGGTAAAATTTCCAATTTTAATATTTTAATTTGAATTTGAATTCAGAATTTGGAATTGAACTCTATAATTGGAAATTATGGTTAAGATGTTATAAATGTGTGTATATGAATTTGAACCATTTTAAAATATTGGTTTGAGATATTGAATTTAACCCAAGAACCTTAACTCGTATAAATGAATCAGATTTCTGAAATGAAAACTGTTTGTTTTCAAATGATAAAAGCTTTCATATAAGAAATGAAATTCCAGTTTAAGTTAAAGGAATTTCAAGTTTGAATTGAAAAAAGGTTTTCCAAGTTATGAATGAATTCTTTTAGAAAGCTATGAATTGAATCTGTTTATATTAACAGATTTAAAATGGTGATTTGTTTAAACCATTCAAAATGAAATTGTTTTGAAAGCTATAAGTTAAATCATTGATTTAAAAATTTAACGAGTTAATCAATTGAAATTGAAATTGATTTAGAAAATCTGTGAATGAATCTTTTGTTTAAAAGATTAAAGTGTGGAAATTGTTTAAACCGTTGAAGGTTGTTAAAATGAATCTTTTTGTTTAAAGATTAAAAAATGGTAATTTGTTTAACCATTTGAAAGAAAAGTTTTGGGTAATAAGTTGTGACTTAATTGAAATCCCAATATCCATATGTTTTTAAATATTGCGCTCACTATTCGGGTTAGCCGGGAAAAGACCTTTGTGTCATATAACCCATTCCGAATTAGTGATACGTCGTATATGGATCGCATTTGAAGACCGATGTTGAAGACCGGGTATTTGCGAGAACGATAGGATAACCTATCGATTGTCTCTGCACTGAGTTGCTCCGGTATAGAGATTTCCTAAGTGATGGGAAATCCGATCGGGATTGTGAATACCTGGATTACAAGGGCTTCTTCAGAAGTGCCTTCGGTTCTGTTTGAACCCGGAACAAACTTGTATGGTTACATGTCTGACATTACATTTTGAGATATAAAGCTGATTTCTTTCAAATACATTTCTGTTGGTGGCGGAGAATTTATTCTCTTAGCTTAACACCCTTCTTTGAGATGTACGAGCTCAGAGGTTATGTAGTTGAAGGTTATCAGCGATATACTCCCAATTTGGTAATGTGGCATGCTGAGTGTTGCTGTGTGATGATCATTCATTGATCATTTGTGATCAAAGCGTGGCTTTGTGAAAAAAGCGTAGCTTTGTGGACGAAATCTCATCGAACCTCACAGATCGGAAATGGTCAAAACGGAAATGATGCGGCAAGGTTATGAGGGTCGCGCCCTTTAGGGTATGTCATTTCCTTTCGGAAAAGGGTTGTATCATGGTATGGAGCCCAGATACTTACTCATGTGGACACACTTTATTTATTATGTGTGATGTTGGTTATCGAGCGCTCGGATAAAGGTCCCAAAGGACCGGGGAATGGCTTACTCGAGTAGTAGTTACCTAGTTACAGAGGTAACCCGGCCTTGTGTTGGCAGAGAGCTGGGTAGGTTCTCGGGACGTCCCGCCAGAGGCGATCCCATTGACAGTGGGAAGTTCCTTAGCCCGACCATTTGTTGGAAATCCAAAGAAACAATACGAACCTTGTACGGTTTTAGTTGTATAACCTGCTATGGAATGTGGCGGTAACCTGCTATTGAACATAGTAGCTATAGTAGGCATAGTGTGAAATGCCTATGTTGGCTAAGATTAATATTATACTTTCGAAATGTTTTCGGCACTATGCACTAGTAATAATATCAAAAAAGAGTTTTGTTTACATAGTAAGCATGTTTGACTATCATAAAGAAGAAATCTCCTCCAATTCTGCGTATGCATTGTGTGTGTGGCGGGAGGTCTTATGGTAGTTTCATTTTCCAAAAAGCATTGCGGATTTAAATGTTTAAAATTCTTTTGTGGTTTGTTTTAAAGATAATAACTGTTTTTGTTGCTCACACCAGTCCCACGACTGACTCGGAGTTTATTGTTCCCTTCCTAAACTCTGGGTGCCCACCATTTTCCACACGGGCAGTCTAGAGTTGGGGTTTTCAGATATTCAGGTTTAGTAGACTAGTTGGAGCTAGTTCAGTTCTTGGAGTTCATGGACTGACGTTGCTTATCTTGGAGCATTGTGTTGGTGTTTCAAGCTTGTCATTGGAGTTGTTGGAGTCATTCTCTTTTGTAGATCATTTGGAGTGATCTCTTCCATTATTGTTATTTCCGCTATAGCATTGTATCATATCTCTGATATTGTTGTATCATATTGATATCATTGTTGTATATCATTCTGGATATTGTATCATTTGTGATGTATATGATATCATCTATTTCTTTTTCTTCCGTTGTGTTGTTATACTTAATGGTGTTATAAGCTCCGGAGAGCCAGATTCGGCGTTTGAATCTACGGCATATGAGTACAAGTGAAGTACGGGTGCCGATTTTCGAAGGCCGAGTCCGGGATCTTCACATTTGGTATCAGAGCTGAGGGTAAAACTTTAGCTCAGGAGTATAACACATTAAGTAGCTCATTAGAGATAGGGTGAAGTATACCCTAGAATGAGTATTCCTCAAATATCCGTTCGAAAGCCTCAGTAAATTCTCTTACTATCCATTGATAGTGAGTATGGGTGCAAGAAGAGGATAAGATAAGGGACAGGAAAATACGACTATAAATGGTCAATATCCTGTAACAACAAGGAACAATCTTTTCTCTATCAATCTCTTTTGTTCGTCATCTTTTTCAATTCTTCGATAGTTTCCGGTAGTTCCAGGAAGAAATTCGATATATTTGTATAGGACATAAACTTCGGATGGACCAAAAATTGTTTATTTGGATGAATTGGTTGCTTTGATTGCTATGGTTGATAGGTATAATTTGGTTTCTAAACTGAAAGTTTTGAAATTGTATCCATATGTCTATCTATTCTTTGGGTCCCAATATATTCTACGAATGGTTAGTTATCCTTTCGAACTGACCAATGCCACTGTGTATTTCGTAGATCTGGATAACCCGAGTATCTTCTGAAGTGTTAAAATAGATTTGTTCTTGTATCTATTATTGATATTCTGATTTGGTAAGCCAAATGCAGAATAGATATTCAGTTTGATTTGATGAAACATTCTTCATCTATCTTTGTGTCTCCTTGGCAATTTCGAGGACGAAATTCTTTTAAGGGGGGAAGTCTGTAAGGACTCTGGATTTTAATTTAATTTAAATTAATAATTAATTGTATTTTTGAATAAAAATAGTAAAATAAATTGATTAAAGTGATACGAGTTTCTCCGAATTCAAATAAATTCTATATAAATCATTTAAGCTAGAAATAAAATATAAATATATAAGATAAGTTATAAAATACAAAGTAAACAATTACTAGAAATTTAACAACATGTTAAAATATAGAATATATATATATATATATATATATATATGATCACTTATATAGTTTTATAAAATATAAAGTAGATATATTAGAATTCATTTTTATATCACTAAGCATAAGACAAATAAATTATATACAAGTATGTATAAATGAAATAAAAATCAAGGTTGTAGAAGTATACTCAAGAAATAAAGACAAGCAATTAATGAAGCCACACAACTATCTTCATTTGTACAGCCGAGATGAAGTAAAAGAAAATAAAATAAGTAAACTTGTACAATGTAAATCACAGCAGCCACCAAAGTAGAAAAGAGAAACCTCTTTAGCCAAGACAACAAACAAAATAAAATAAAGCAAATAAAGGTAAGTTTGTACATGATAATAAATGCTGGCCTCCTTAGTACACGAGGAAAACATCACCAGCCACTTTGACAAAGTAAATATCACTGCCTATATTGTACTAGGGAGAAGAAAAAATATCATGTGGTACAAACCCATATTATATCACTTGTACAAACCAATAAAAATATATATCACCCTGTATAGTTCATCTCCACATATTCTTTTCTTCATTTCAGTTTCGTTCCTTGAAGCTGAGAATAAACTAAAGTTAATATCATTCAAACTTTAACAAAATTCAACTGAAAACATCAAACATCAAAACAAATCAAAGAAGGAAGCTTCAGTTAAAAGCATTCTTAGTTTTCAAATGCAAAGCCTGTTTTCAAAAATCTAGGTGCTCTGTCTTCTGTTTAAAAAATGGCGAGTAAACTCTAAACTTTAAGTTAAATCATCTTATGCATGTTAAAATTTTGATAGAGATGATTTGTATATGTTTTACATGAATGTGTAAATGGGTTTGCTTGATATATATGTTTAAAATTGCTGTATATATATATATATGTCTGTGCAAAGTATATCTGGCCTCTGTTCTTGTTTACAGACACAAAACCTAATCAAAATTCAAATTCTCTTTCCCTAATCCTTTATAGGTTATGTTGTATAAAGGAATTAGGTTTGAATTAACTAAATCTTAGTTTTAAAAATATTTTTAAGTTTAAATGAATAGAAATATTGTCTGGAAGAATAAAAGAGCAGAGGAACATTTGTTTATGTTAAAAGTAAAATACAATGATTTGTAAATTCGTATATATAATCTGAATCCTCTAAGCATATTAGGATTTTTGAAATCAAAATCTTGATTTTTAGTTGAGTATTAAGAGTGCAGTTCGAAGATGACCAGAATATGATTTTTGGGGCATTTACTGGTGATCGGCGAAATAATAGATCATTGGATTTCAGTTGGAGGTGGCTGGGAGGTTGTTGAGCTTGGCAAAAATGTCAAGTGATTTTTCAGTTCGTTGTGGCGGTGACAATTCATCGATTTAGGGTTTTAGGAGCTCTTGTGGCGATGAGGTTTTTTTGCGTGGCAATGTCGTCGTCTCTGATGATCGAGTGTTATGAGTTCTTAGGGAATGGTAGCTGGGTGATAGTCGAAGTTGTCGCCGGAGTAGTGGATGTTCTGATGATCGGAGTTGCGAAGTCGAGGCGATGTTAGGTCGGAATATTAATCCAGTTTTTCGAGCGAAATGCTAAATATCGATTCCAAAGTTTTGGTGTTGAATCAAGTTTCGATTTCTTATGTTTGGTTGATTCGCGACTTACTGGTGGTGGCGAAGTTCGCCAGAACGGCGGCGTTCATCTGTACACCTGCACTGGGATTCGCGTATCTGGAAGTTGAGTTCTTGGGTTTAGAACGGAGAAGAAGATGTGGGAACTCGAAGGGGTCTCGAGTAATTTGGTTGATGGCTCGGGTGGGCATACGGGTCTATTCGCGTGTATCTAACTGTTAACAAGGTTTTAAGGCTGTCCTGTTTGGAATTTTAAAACTGAATTTTTTTTATTTTAAAACAAAGTTTTAACTAAGTTTTAAATCAAAGTTAAAATATAAATCCAAGTGTAATTTGAAACTTAGTTTGGAAATAAGGTTTTAGATTAAATTGTCTTAATTAACTAAGTTTTAAAATGATTTAAAGATATACATAAACTTTTATTTTGAAAAGTTTAACTCAATAATATTAAGGATTTATTAAAGAATGTTGAAATGGTTAATTAACTTTTAAAAGTTTTAGTTAAAGTTATTTGTTAAACAAAATTAATTACCTGAAGTTAATGACCTAATAAAAGTGATTAAGATAAATTAATTAATGAATTTAAGTTTGATTAATCAAGAAATAATTAAAGAATAACTAATTAGTTAAGATTAACTAAATTAAGGTAATAAATTACTTAATCAAAAGTAATTAACTAATGATTTAAGTTAAGTAATCAAGTGATTAAGATTAATTTTTGATTAAGGATACTCATTTATTAATTAAGAATAATTAATTAAAATGATGATCAATTAGGAGGTTGATTAATTAATTAAAGATAATTACTTAAAGGATAGTTAAATAATTAAAGGTTAATTATTTAATGATTAAAGATTGATTCAATTATTAATTACGGTTGACTTATTAATAATTAAAGGTTAATTAATTTGTTATTAATGATTAATTAATAAATGACTAAAGAAAAATTAATCAAAATGATTTGTAATTTATTAATGTTAATTAACCACGATTAGTGACTAATCTGATTTAATTAAATCAGATAATTAATTGATCTTATCTATGGATATTTGGATTCCATTGGACGATTTGAATTGTTTAATATCCCTGATATATGATGCTTTGTGATACATCATGATTTGTAGTTGACCTGTAATGTAGTTTATTTATCTAGGATGAATGTAATTATTTTATCTGTAAGTTATATATCTATGATCTGTGAATAAACGATAAGCGTTATAGTTTATATCGCTTATCAACTATATTTCTATACTTTGATCTGTGATGATTTATTGATGTTGCACTACTGTGTGAAACCCTTGGACTACACCTTTACACACACAAATATGGATTTCACATGGAAATCGGTTAAGTCACAAATGATTAAAATTTAATATTTTTGAAATTGAAATTTTTATTTCAATTGATTTTGGGAAATGGATTTGGGTCAAATGTTAAAACTTTCGAAAAGAGGTTTTTAAGATAAAAGCTATTTTGAATAACTTGGTAAAATTTCCAATTTAAATATTCTAATTTGAATTTGAATTCAGAATTTGGAATTGAACTCTATAATTGGAAATTATGGTTAAGATGTTATAAATGTGTGTATATGAATTTGAACCATTTTAAAATATTGGTTTGAGAAATTGAATTTAACCCAAGAACCTTAACTCGTATAAATGAATCAGATTTCTGAAATGAAAACTATTTGTTTTCAAATGATAAAAGCTTTCATATAAGAAATGAAATTCCAGTTTAAGTTAAAGGAATTTCAAGTTTGAATTGAAAAATGGTTTTCCAAGTTATGAATGAATTCTTTTTGAAAGCTATGAATTGATTCTGTTTTTTTTAACAGATTTAAAATGGTGATTTGTTTAAACCATTCGAAATGAAATTGTTTTGAAAGCTATAAGTTAAATCTTTGATTTAAAGGTTTAACGAGTAAATCAATTGAAATGGAAATTGATTTAGATAAAATCTGTGAATGAATCTTTTGTTTAAAAGATTAAAGTGTGGAAATTGTTTAAACCGTTGAAGGTTGTTAAAATGAATCTTTTTGTTTAAAGATTAAAAAATGGTAATTTCTTTAACCATTTAAAAGAAAAGTTTTGGGTAATAAGTTGTGACTTAATTGAAATTCCAATATCCATATGTTTTTAAATATTGCGCTCACTATTCGGGTTAGTCGGGAAAAGACCTTTGTGTCATATAACCCATTCCGAATTAGTGATACGTCATATATGGATCGCATTTGAAGACCGATGTTGAAGACCGGGTATTTGCGAGAACGATAGGATAACCTATCGATTGTCTCTGCACTGAGTTGCTCCGGTATAGAGATTTCCTAAGTGATGGGAAATCCGATCGGGATTGTGAATACCTGGATTGCAAGGGCTTCTTCGGAAGTGCCTTCGGTTCTGTTCGAACCCGGAACAGACTTGTATGGTTACATGTCTGACATTACATTTTGAGATATAAAGCTGATTTCTTTCAAATACATTTCTGTTGGTGGCGGAGAATTTATTCTCTTAGCTTAACACCCTTCTTTGAGACGTACGAGCTCAGAGGTTATGTAGTTGAAGGTTATCAGCGATATACTCCCAATTTGGTAATGTGGCATGCTGAGTGTTGCTGTGTGATGATCATTCATTGATCATTTATGATCAAAGCGTATGTTAGCACCAAAATTGGTCACTAACCTCGTTCAGAAAGATTGTGTAGAGATATAAGTGATGAAAGTAAATTAAACAGAGAAGACAATGCTAATTTAAATGCAGAAAGTAAGAACACCAAATTTATAGTGGTTCAGCGTAATTGCCTACGTCCACTTTGTTCAACTTTATTGATTTCCTTTATGATTGATTACAAATACAATTCGTGAATCAAATGCTTAAGTGAAGTGATTGAGTAGAGAAGATGAGTCTTGAAAATGGCAGAGTCTCCCCGGTGTTTTCTCTCCAAAAAAGGATCCATTTCACTGTGACCCTGCCCCTCTATTTATAGGCAAAGATGGGCTGGACTTCCCAAGTGGGCTGATTGCCGAACGCTCCAGCCCGAGTACAGTGGTCGCCGTATTCCGAGCAAGGTTCGCCGAACGCTCTGCGCCGAACCATCCCTTCTAAGCCGAACGGTATGTTGGTGTCGTGGGAAATGTGGGATGGTTGTCTGTCGAGGCCGAACGCTCTGCGCCGAACCATCCCTTCTATGCCGAACGGTATGTTGGTTAGTTGTGCTGAATGTCTCCTGGATGTTGAGTATTACGCCGAACACCATGGGATGCCGAGTACTCTTGTATGCCGAGCAGCCTTGATGACGAGCGACCTTGTATGCCGAGCAGTCTTGATGCCGAACAGCCTTGATGCCGAGTACCCTGGTATGCCGAGCAGTCTTGATGCCGAGTACTCTGGTATGCCGAGCGACCTTGTATGCCGAGCAGTCTTGATGCCGAGTACTCTGGTATGCCGAGCGACCTTGTATGCCGAGCAGTCTTGATGTCGAGCAGCCTTGATGCCGAGTACCCTTGATGCCGAGTAGTCTCGATGTCGGACACTAATGGAGGCCGAGTACTCATGGATGTCAGTTGCTTCGCCGAACACTCCTTGATGCCGGTCGCTCTCTGATGCCGAGCACTTATTGCCGAGTACTAGTTGCCTGGTCAAATCCCCAGGAAACACTTGCCCCCCAAAGTGTATCTCGTGGCCAAACGTGGTGCACTTTGAATCTGGTACAATCTACCTCGGAGGTACCCTCTCGAGAATGCTAGCGAAGGGAGGTGCAAGACGAACAGGCTTGGGGTGCCGAACGACACGTAAGGAGCCGAACGTTCCTAGCGTGCCGAACGTCATTCCACCTTGATCCCGGGCGCTCCGGTATTGACCGGTTCTACCGGGTATAGCCCCTTCGACTTCCACCATTCCCCTCTATAAAACCAGGTCCCTTTCTTCTTCTCTCCTTTTACTTCTTATTTCCACCGTTCTCGCAATTCTGTTCAATCGTCCGAATTTGAGACTTAACTACACCATCTCAATCTCTGATCTGCAAACTTAGGTATTTTTCCTCGTATATTCAAACGAGATGTTCGAACGATGTCGTGTAGAGGGTTTTTGTATAGCTTGTCTGCATTGCCGAACGACATAGCGTGGAGGAGTTAGGAGTATGTCCACTTATCGTCTTAGTTTCCTCGTGTTGAATCGAGGTTAAAGGGAAGAAAAAGAAAGAAGGTGCTGGAGGGGGTAATGGCGCCGTTCGCTGCTCCGGCGCATGTCGTCATGTGCCAGACGGTGTAATGGTTAGTCGCCGAACGGTACCTTGGCCGGACAATGCCAGGCCGAACGCTCACTAACATGTCAAACTATAATTGAGCCGAATGAACTAAAGCCGAACAATGCCCAAATGCCGAACGACTGACACGCCGAACATTGACTTCAGGCCGAACGTTGAATCCAGCCGAACAATCCTTAGGTCGACCCGTGACTTTAGCCGGACAGAACAATCACCAAACATTCCCTAGGTCGAACAATGTCTTCTAGCCGAACAAATACAATTGCCGAACACTTGACATGCCGAACAATACAATTGCCGAACACTTGACATGCCGAACAATACAATTGCCGAACACTTGACATGCCGAACAATACAATTGCCGAACACTCTTTAAGCCGAGCCTAACACAGCCGAACACTATACTTAGGACGACGAACATTACTTAAATGCCGATCAGTATAAATGTTAAACTACACTTAGGCCGGTTACTTTAGAAATCATATGTCTTTTGAACCTGGAACTGTAAGCACCTCAAGGCGGGCTTTTGAGACGGTCAGCGATGACGGTCTTCGAAGGCGATGATTCGAAGCTAATTATTATATCTTTTAAAACATTCTTATTGTCTATACACAATTGCTTGCACTAGTTCACACACCACGTGGGGGGAAAACTCGTGTTGCTAATTCTAACGCTCAACGTTTTTCAAGTATAGCTTTCTCAAGCATTTAGCCAGGTTCATTATTTATTCGGGATGTCGAGAAAATCTAGTTCTGCCACCATATCTGACAGACCTGGGCCGTCAGCAAGGCAAGGAGCCGCTGATTCTTCTAACCCGTAAATCTCTCCTGCCCATAACTTGGCGCCCGATGCTCTGGAGTCAACCATCTTACTGGACAATCCGATCGATTCTCAAGCCTCGAAGATCAACGAGGCTGCTCTGCGACGGATATGTTCCATTCACGGGATTCCCTTTGCTGACGTGTTAGTTCCTTCGAGACACGACCGCCCTCATCTGCCCCCAGTCGGGTACACAGCCTGCAACAAGTTCATGTGTTGGATGGGCAGCGTGCCTCCATTCAATTTATTTCTCCGGAATGTGCTGTAGTATATAGACATAGCTCCGTCGCAGCTGCACTCGAATGGCCATGCGTTCCTATATGGGACTTATTTACTTTTCATGGCCGCCTTCTCCAGACCTCCAACCCCCGGTGATATCCGATACATTTATATGTTCAAGAGACGGAAAGATAGCCCTTCCTTCATGTTCCTCGAGCCATACCACAAGTGCCAGATCTTGACAGGGGCCTGTAGCAAATTCGCCCTGTACAAACAGGAATGGTTCTATGTGCGCTGCCCGTCTGGTTTTGCTAGGAGATGGGTTGAAGGCAGTAAGTCTCTCTGCTGAATCGTTATTCGTGTTTAATTGGAGTCATGTTTTACATAACTCTCCGTTTCATCTTTTCAGGTATCATCCCACGCCCGGAAGGCCGAGGATATTCTGATGTTGTCGATGCGATTAGAGCTCTTCCGGCCGAGGATCGAGATATCCGAGCTATCATTTCAAATGACTCGCTGTCGGGGTTCGACTTGCTGGCTCCTGGTCGTCGGATCAGCCTTCCAGAAGGTGTTACAATTCCCAAACCTTCATCTGGTAAAGGGAAGAAACTTGCCGGACCGTCGTCGCGTCGCGTTCCCGACGCGCATGAAGAAGGCGAGCGCAAAGAGGATGATGCCCTCGAAACTCAGGGCGAGAACGTGGGTCCCGCTTGGAATCCGGCAATCGAAGTTCAGGATATTGAGACATCATCCTCCCCTTCGAAGGGAAAGAAGAAGTTGAAATACACGGTTCAAAAGGAGAAAGTTGGTGGCACCTCAAAAGTTACGCCTACCCCTCCTGAGAAAGAGGCTTCTTCGCAGCATCTGGAAAGTTCCTTGAGAGGTCTATCGAACCTTTCTATTCCCGAAGACATACTTAATTACGGGTTCGATGATCCTGAAGCTCTCAAATTCTCTTCGCCCGCTAGAGGCAACGTAGGAGTTCAACTCCCGGCTCAAAGGGACAATACTCCGATTAGCAAAGATAAACGAACGGGTCCGTCGGGGGACACTTAGGACACACACGCACATGCGCATTCCATAATATACTTCAAGTCTTTTTAATTCATGAATTCTCCTTAACTCGTTGTTATCTCCCTTCTTTGCAGGTGATATGGGCCGCTCACACGGACTTGATCGCCTTCAGGGGTCTTCGATATTCCATCACTCCGGATGGGATTCCGGTTCAGGCAGACGCCGGGACCGAGGTGATTATGAAGATAGGGACAATCGTCCGCGCGAGTCGTCTCACCGCAAGAAAGCACACTACCAATCTTCCCAGTCCCGCGATCTTCCTCCTACAAATGAGCCGGATAAAGAGAAGTCTTTGCAGAAGGGTTATCAGTCTGATGCTGCTCGAGAACAACATTCCAGTTCATCGAGTACGAGGCAAGTTCGAGAGCCGCGTAAAAGAACGGAATTCTCTAAGCCTCCTCCTCCTACTCCTGCCGTGGACCCAACTGTTGCGGAAAAGATGGTCGACCTTAAGGCCAAGTTTCCGAAGATCTGTTTTGACGGTTTGAAATTTCTCTCGGCCATCCATCACATTCCTGGGCACGTGAAGCAAAGTGCCATTGCCTGCAATAATGACGTCTATGTTCAACATGACGCATTCGTGCACTTGGTGGAGAAGATCTCAGAAGTATCTGTCGAGCGTCAACACGAGATTGACCGTCTAAATCTGGAGGCTGACAGCGATAAGAAAATCATCAAACTCCAAGATGAAGAACTCGCCTCTTATAAGTCAGAGCTAGAAGCCGCTGAACAAGGTGCAAAAGATACTGCTGAGGCAGTTACTCGCTTAGAGGTGGCTCACAAAAAGGAGCTTGACGAAGCAGTTCAGCGCAGCGGCGCCCTTGCCCTAGAAAAAGAATCTGTCCAAAAAGAAAGGGACGCGCTCGCTATTCAAGTCAAAGAGCTGAAAGAACAACTCTCCAAGGAGAAAGAAGACAAAATAGCCGCTCAGGAAGAATCACAGCGGTATTGTGATGAGATTGTTACTACCCGACTCCTGAAGGCAAAGCTCGACGGTGAACTTGCCGGGGTTGAGAAAATGAAGGATGAGGCCCGTGAGGAGGGCAAAAGAATGGCTGTGGAGGAGCTTGATTCTCGCCTTGAGGCGGCCACAGAGGCCGGCAGGGAAGAGGTCAAAAGTATGTTTGACCCGTTGATCGCCGAGTACGGAGCCCGCGTCCTTATGCACCGCGACCTAACATTCTTGGGCGACGGCTACCACGAATCCCTGGCTGAGGCATGGGAAACTCTGATAAAGATCAAGAAAGTCGAGTCAGGCTCCGAAGAAATCGACGAGGATGCATTGGTGAAGGAGTTCCTGAGGGGGAATGAGCCATCGGATTTATCCGCAGCATTGGCTCTTTATGGCAAAGGCTCTTCCCCTTCGGAAGAGAAGAATGACGAGGCTGGCCCGTCAGAGGCCGACGCTACTACTCCTCACATCGCCGCTCCTTATGCTGCTCAATCGGCCGGTCGGTCGACGCTTGATCCATTCGAGCAGCATGCCAGTTACGATCCCGAAGATCCCGGGCTCGGCGTTCATGTGCTGTCACCTATCCTGGAGGGTGAAACCCCGCGCGCCACCGATAGCCAATTACCTGATCCTGGTAGGAAATTCTTCTTTCTTTAGAAGTCGAAGAGATCCCGTCATTTTTCAGCAGTGGTTATTCGTTCTAATTCCCACTTCTTATGTTTTCGTGCAGGTTGTTCTGACGCTGAGCTAACTCCGAGGAGCGATGACGCCAAGGAGGAAGCGGGGAAAACAAGCGACGTTGCTCACGCAGGGGTAACTCCCGGCCCAGACGCTCAAGTGATTGGGGCGCTTGATGATGACAAACTTGATACTTCATCTCTTGCCGAAGGAAGCGACGAAGTTAAAATCACTGGCGCCTCTGAACATACTTCAGAGATGAGCATGAAGGACCGTCTTGCCGACGAGGAGAAGAGAAAGGTCAAAGTCAAAGTTGAATCTGAAGTCCTGGAACTCACTGACCCGCGGAACAGACCTCTGAAAATCATTCTCCCGGGCAGGTCCAAACCACTAGATGTTCCGTCTCCTACTCCTGACTCCGTCTCTCTAGCAAGCAAAAAGTCCAAGAAAAAACGTGAGGGAGAGGAGTCGTCGGAAACACCAAAGGCAGACAAGAAGAAGAAGTCGAAGAAATGATCGATGCACTTGGTCAACAAGTTTCCTGCTTAAGTTTGTAATTGTTTCTATCTTCCATAACTTGTAGTTTGTATAAGCACGAATTTTGTAGGAGTGATCTTGTATCCCCATTTTGGACTTATCGAATAAAATTTAGTTTCTTCTTGTTTGAATGATTCTCTTGTCTTTATTTGGTTTGCTGACACTGTGCTCCGAGGACTTGGAGACTTGAGACTCTTCATACTCTAGTCCGCACTCTGGGGACTTAGAGTACTCCGCTCCGCACTCTAGGGATTCGGAATTTGGAAATCGTTTATACTCTAGTCCGCGCTCTGGGGACTTAGAGTACTCCGCTCCGCACTCTGGGGATTCGGAGATTGGAAATCGTTTATACTCTAGTCCGCGCTCTGGGGATTTAGAGTACTCCGCTCCGCACTCTGGGGATTCGGAGATTGGAAGTCGTTTATACTCTAGTCCGCGCTCTGGGGACTTAGAGTACTCCGCTCCGCATTCTGGGGATTCGGAGATTGGAAATCGTTTATACTCTAGTCCGCACTCTGGGGACTTAGAGTACTCCGCTCCGCACTCTGGGGATTCGGAGATTGGAAATCGTTTATACTCTAGTCCGCGCTCTGGGGACTTAGAGTACTCCGCTTCGCACTCTGGGGATTCGGAGATTGGAAGTCGTTTATACTCTAGTTCGCGCTCTGGGGACTTAGAGTACTCCGCTCCGCTTTCTGGGGATTCGGAGATTGGAAATCGTTTATACTCTAGTCCGCGCTCTGGGGACTTAGAGTACTCCGCTCCGCACTCTGGGGATTCGGAGATTGGAAATCGTTTATACTCTAGTCCGCGCTCTGGGGACTTAGAGTACTCCGCTCCGCACTCTGGGGATTCGGAGATTGGAAGTCGTTTATACTCTAGTCCGCACTCTGGGGACTTAGAGTACTCCGCTCCGCACTCTGGGGATTCGGAGATTGGAAATCGTTTATACTCTAGTCCGCGCTCTGGGGACTTAGAGTACTCCGCTCCGCACTCTGGGGATTCGGAGATTGGAAGTCGTTTATACTCTAGTTCGTGCTCTGGGGACTTAGAGTACTCCGCTCCGCGCTCTGGGGATTCGGAGATTGGAAATCGTTTATACTCTAGTCCGCGCTCTGGGGACTTAGAGTACTCCGCTCCGCGCTCTTGGGATTCGGAGATTGGAATCGTTTATACTCTCGTCCGCGCTCTGGGGACTTAGAGTACTCCGATCCGCACTCTGGGGATTCGGAGATTGGAATCGTTCGTACGAGCCTGTATGTCGCGCAGAATAATGTAATTTATCATCCAATTAAGAGATATAGAAACTTCATAGAAAATGTGGCTTCAAGCCTTTATTAATGAAAATCAACTAAATTGCTCGATTACAACTTTAAAAGGAAACTAAGTCATTATTGAATGGAAACATGCAGGAAACAATAGTGCCTATAACAAGAAAGGGAAACATGCTAAATGTAATAGTGCCGCAAATGTTCACTGTTCCATGCTCGGGGGAGTGTCGCGCCATCAACGGTCGCTAGCTTGAATGTTCCTTCTCCAAGCTTCCGTTCAATGGCGTATGGACCTTCCCAGCTGGGATTCATGCGTGATGGTACCAGGAAGACTCATTTCAGAACGAGATCTCCCACATCAAAGGTTCTTGGGCAGACTCTGCCGTCATAGTAACGCTTGACTCGATGTCTGTGCGCCGCCGCCCTTAATTCAGCTTCTTCCCGTTTTTCATCGATGCAGTCCAGTGATTCCAGCAAGAGGTTTTGGTTCGTCTTGGGATCGTAGTATGTCACTCGGTGCGATGGAACTTCAAGTTCCACGGGTATAACGGCTTCAGAGCCGTATGCCAAGGCGAACGGAGTGTGGCCGGTCGCGGACTTGTGGTAGTTCTATACGCCCATAATGCTGTCGGGAGTTCATCTACCCATTTGCCTCCAACCTTCTCCAGACGCTTCTTTAGTATGGACTTGATTATTTTGTTAACGGCCTCGACTTGTCCGTTAGCTTTTGGGTGTGCAACGGCGGCGAACTTTTTCTCGATGCCGTACTTTAAACAGAACTCTTTGAACTCTCTACTTTCGAATTGCGTTCCGTTGTCTGTAATGATGGTGCGCGGAAGGCCAAAGCGGCATATAATGTTTCGTACAACGAAGTTAATGACCTTCTTAGAGGTGATAGTGGCCAAAGGTTCTGCCTCAGCCCATTTCGTGAAATAGTCGACTGCAACTATTGCGTATTTCGCACCACCTTTGGATAGAAGCAAAGAGCCGATTATGTCGATTCCCCAGATCGCAAATGTCCAAGGACTGATCATTTGTGTGAGTTCCGTTGACGGAGCCCTCGGGATTTTTGCATATCTTTGACACTTGTCGCATTTTCTTGCGTAGTCCGCGGCATCCCGGTTTATGGTGGGCCAGTAATATCCATAGCGGAGGATCTTCTTTGCTAGCGTTTGCCCCCCAGTATGGTCGCCACATTCCCCTTCGTGAACTTCCCTCAAGACTCGCTTTGTTTCATCATGAGCGATGCACCGTAACAATGGGACTGAGAATCCTTTCCGGTACATGGATCCACCCTGCATTACGTACCGCGCAGCCTTTCGAAGGACCTGTCGTCTTTCGCTTCTTTTTTCTGGTAAAGCCCCGGTTGTCAGGTACAGTTTGAATGGGGTTATCCACGAGTCCTTCTCGATCTCTGTTTCCAACACGCGATCGATTTTCATCTCGTCTACGCTCGGGGCATGCAAGACTTCAACGGGATACAATCCCATTTGTTGAGCATCGTCGGTACTTGCGAACTTAGCCAACAAGTCGGCTTCTTTGTCCTGTTCTCGTGGGATATGTGAAATGTCATAACGCTCAAGATTTGATAGTAGTTCTTGGACCTGAACGAGGTACGGAGCAAGCTTTCGTCCTTTTGCTTGGTAGTCTCCTCGTACTTGGTAAACCACTAACTGCGAGTCACAAAAGATTTCGACTGATTTGATCCCGAGTTCTTTGATGAGCTTCAAGCCAGCGATCAGTGCTTCATATTCAGCTTCGTTGTTCGTAGCCGGGAAATCGAGCTTCAGGGCATAGCAGATTGATCGGTTTTCCGGAGTTATAAGAACTACGCCCGCGCCGGAGCAACGGTCGTTTGATGCACCGTCAGTGTATAATTTCCATCGAATGGGGGGAATGATGTCGTGATCGTCCGGTTTGATGGGTATGGTAAATTCAGCGATGAAGTCTGCTAACGCTTGCCCTCGGATGGCTCTCCGTGGTAAGTACGCGATATCGAATTGGCTCAACTCGATGTTCCATTTTAGCAATCTTCCAGAAGTTTCCGGTCGTTGAAGTACCTGCCTCAGGGGTTGATCGGTATAAACGCCGATTGAATGCGCTTGAAAGTATGGGCGCAACTTGCGTGATGCAATCACCAAGCAATAAGCCAATTTCTCGATTTTAGGGTAATTCTTCTCTGCCCCCGTTAAACGCTTACTAACATAATATACCGGCTTCTGGACTCGATCCTCCTCACGAACCAAAGCTGCGCTTATCGCATGAGGGGATATAGCCAAGTAAACGTACAACATCTCATGGTCAACTGGTTTAGATAGCATTGGTGGGCTCTCCAGATGCCTTACCAGGTTCTGGAATGCTTCCTCGCAGCTAGACGTCCATTCAAAATTCCTCTTTCCTTTCTTTATTATGTCAAAGAACGGGATGCACTTGTCAGTTGCCTTGGATATAAATCGACTCAGCGCAGCTACTTTTCCGTTCAAGCTCTGTACCTGCTTTATAGTCCTGGGCGCTTGTACATCTCGAATGGCTTGGATCTTTTCTGGGTTGGCTTCGATTCCCCTAGCGTTGACGATGAATCCTAAAAACTTCCCTGATGCAACGCCGAAAGAACACTTCAGCGGGTTGATCTTCATTCCATAGAACCTGAGTATGTTAAACATTTCAGCTAAGTCTTGAATGTGGTCGTTTGACCGTCGTGACTTCACGAGCATGTCATCCACATAGACTTCCATGGTTTTGCCCAGCTGGTCCTTGAACATTCGATTCACCAGACGTTGGTAAGTTGCTCCAGCATTCTTCAATCCAAAGGGCATCACTACATAGCAATACAGCCCGACATTTGTAACGAAGCTGGTGTGTTCTTGGTCCGGAATATGCATTGGGTTTTGGTTGTATCCTGAGTACGCATCCATGAATGACAATAATTCGTGTCCTGCTGTGGAATCGACCAACTGATCGATCCTAGGCAACGGGAAACTGTCCTTAGGGCATGCTTTGTTCAAGTCGGAATAATCTACGCAAGTCCTCCATTTCCCATTCGCCTTCTTTACTAGCACGGGGTTGGAGACCCACTCCGGGCAGAGGGCGTCGCGGACGAACCCATTTGCTTTGAGTTTGTCCACCTCCTCTCCAAGAGCGGCGGATCTCTCCGGATCCATTCCTCTCCTTTTTTGCTTGACCGGGACGTATTTCGGGTCTATGTTCAACATATGACTCGTGATGGCGGGAGAAATCCCACACATATCAGAATGCGTCCAGGAAAAAACATCAAGGTTTGCCCGGAGGAAATCGCTAAGGTCTTCAGTCATTGCGGGGCCTAACTGTGATCCGATCTTCAGTATTCGCGAAGGGTCGTTACGGCTAACTGAGATGTCAATTGTTAATTCAGCCGGTGCCGCCTTCTCTTCCCTGGGTTTCTCATCGTCGTCTCTCGGATCTATGTCTCTGTAGACCCGAGAACTATGCCCGAGCCAGGGCTCGGGCACTACTTGTCAATTATTCGTATTGAGGATGCGGACGGGATTGTCCGCTACCTTTCCTTTCTCCCTCCGGTGGGCCTCTCGGAGCTCGGCCACATAACAAGAACGACCAGCTGCTTGGTCACCGTGAACAATGCCTACTCCTTTGTCAGTCGGAAACTTCAAAGTCAAACACCACGGGGCTAGTGCCGCCCTAAATTCAGCCAAGGCCGGCCGACCCAAGAAAACATTATACGGAGAGTCCACATCCAAAACTACAAAGGGTAGAATTCGTACCCTCCGACGCTCGCCTTGTCCCAGTTCAACTGGTAACTCGACATATCCTACCGCATCAGTCGCAGCGCCGTTAAAGCCGTGGATACGAGCTTTGGATGGTTTCAAGTCTTTTGTCTCTAGCTTCATCTGATCATAGGCCTTCTTGAAGATGATGTTGACTGAACTTCCACAATCAATCAAAATTCTTTTTACATATGATGGTCCGATCGTTGCAGATATGACCATGGGATCGACGGTCGGAGCCTCTACCTGATCAGCGTCTCTGTTCCTGAACACAATATCGTCTGTCATCACGCGCTGCTGCTTAGCAGGGGCCCCGTCCTCTACGTTCGAACAGCACTCAAAATCTGCATGCTTCAAGGAGCTTGCATATCGTTCCATCTCTTGCCAGTTCTTATCTGCGGGATGAGGTCCGCCGATAATTGTATTTATGACCAGTCTTCCAACAGTCCGAGCAGGCTCCTCAGGATGACGTGGAGCTGGTGCACGACCTGGGTTGGACGTTGCCTGTCCTCCTTCCTGTGGATCCTTTACTAATTCTTGCAACTTCTTTTGTCTGATCAATTTCTCGATAGCATCATGCAGGTGTCTGCATTCTTCCGTGTTGTGTCCATAAGTTTCATGGAAGCGGCAATATTTCCCAGTCCGCTTCTGTTCTTCAGTTGATTCTTTTGGACGTGGTTTTCTGTAATGAAAAGTATTGCAGGTGGATAGGTAAATGTTCTCAAGTGGGGCGTTTAGCGGAGTGTACTCGCTGTAGCTTGGAATTCTCGACTTCCACTTTCCCGCTTCTTTCCTCTTTCCTTGACTTCTTCCTTCGGACTCTTTGGGCTGCACAGGCTTACTCTGGACATTGACTTGGACCTTTCCCGAATTGTCTCCAGATTGCTTCACAGCAATGTTGCTCTTGATTGACTCTTGGGCAGGTCCCGGTGCCTTATCTCGTCGTACCCACCTAGCTTCCTCTCTTCTTATGAACTGGTGTGCCTTGGAGTAGAAACGCTCTAGCGTGGCTGGAGGTTTTCCTGCCAGCCAGTCTCCAAATTCAGAATCCGGATCTACACCTCTCATTACAGCCATTAGGATTGCATGGTCGTTGGGATTACTGACTTCAGTTGCCGCAACGTGGAATCTTTGTAAGTACTCCTTCAGCGACTCTCCGGGATTCTGGATTACACTCGACAGAGACATCACGTCCTTCGGGCGTGTAGTGTGTATCCTGAATTGCTCAATAAACTTCTTCGCCAACTCCTCGAAATTTGATACGGATGGCGGAGGAAGTCGGGTGAACCACATAGTAGCGATCCCAGATAGAGTAATCGGAAAGCACCTACACTTGGTGGGATCATTTGCTCTGGCTGAATCCATCATCCATTCATACCTCATTACATGTTGTCTGGGGTCAGTCTTTCCTTCGTATGCAGGAATGGTTGGCATGCTAAACTTCTTGGGGTACGCTGCTTGCAGCACAACATCCGTGAATGGAGTATGACTTCTTGACACTCCCCAGTCGTCATTTGATAAGCCTTGATTTTCTTTCATCAGTTGCCTGATCATGGCTGTCAGATCGGGTGTCTGTATGGAAGCTGGGAGGTTGGAGTCAGTTCTACGCGCCTGTCCATGCTGATGCCTCCTTTCCTGGCGATCTGCCAATCGTGCGTCGTGAGGTTCAACATTGTTAGCATTTTGATGATCTGGAGCTCCGTCCTCCATCTGTATTCCGGTTCGGAAGCTTCCAGTTCTGGCTTGGTCGTGGTCTCCAGCTATTCGAACAGCAGCATCCGCCCTTGCAGCTTCAGTCTTACGGCGTCTACGCCTGGGTGGTTCATCAGAAGAAGTAGAGCTGTCAGATGAGGAATAAGCAGCTGGATTGCCCCCAGCATTCTGTTGCTGCTGTTGAGTGAGTTGTGCCATCAGGTTGGCATTAGCTTGCATCTGTTCTCCCAGTTGTCTCCTGCTTTCCCTAAGTTCTCTCATCAAGTCATTGAACTCTACTCTGGTGACAACTGGAGTCTGTTCTTGAGCGGCAATCCCTGCATTCGGGATCGCAGGTTGATTGCTAGGTCCTGCTTGTTGCACGCTAGCAGTCTCTCGGGCATCCGCATTAAGAGAAGCTGACCTGGTACGTGGTCTCGCCATTGTAGAGTTATTGGTATGAACTCTGAGTAGAATCAACGGATGTTCTATCAGTAAGTCGGATCTTCTTTGGGCGATTTGTTCAATCCAGTAGCTTCAAAGCAGATCCTTGAGGTCTGAGAATTCGATTCTCGGTGAAAGCACCAAAGTGTTAGCACCAAAATTGGTCACTAACCTCGTTCAGAAAGATTGTGTAGAGATATAAGTGATGAAAGTAAATTAAACAGAGAAGACAATGCTAATTTAAATGCAGAAAGTAAGAACACCAAATTTATAGTGGTTCAGCGTAATTGCCTACGTCCACTTTGTTCAACTTTATTGATTTCCTTTATGGTTGATTACAAATACAATTCGTGAATCAAATGCTTAAGTGAAGTGATTGAGTAGAGAAGATGAGTCTTGAAAATGGCAGAGTCTCCCCGGTGTTTTCTCTCCAAAAAAGGATCCATTTCACTGTGACCCTGCCCCTCTATTTATAGGCAAAGATGGGCTGGACTTCCCAAGTGGGCTGATTGCCGAACGCTCCAGCCCGAGTACAGTGGTCGCCGTATGCCGAGCAAGGTTCGCCGAACGCTCTGCGCCGAACCATCCCTTCTAAGCCGAACGGTATGTTGGTGTCGTGGGAAATGTGGGATGGTTGTCTGTCGAGGCCGAATGCTCTGCGCCGAACCATCCCTTCTATGCCGAACGGTATGTTGGTTAGTTGTGCTGAATGTCTCCTGGATGTCGAGTATTACGCCGAACACCATGGGATGCCGAGTACTCTTGTATGCCGAGCAGCCTTGATGACGAGCGACCTTGTATGCCGAGCAGTCTTGATGCCGAACAGCCTTGATGCCGAGTACCCTGGTATGCCGAGCAGTCTTGATGCCGAGTACTCTGGTATGCCGAGCGACCTTGTATGCCGAGCAGTCTTGATGCCGAGTACTCTGGTATGCCGAGCGACCTTGTATGCCGAGCAGTCTTGATGCCGAGCAGCCTTGATGCCGAGTACACTTGATGCCGAGTAGTCTCGATGCCGGACACTAATGGAGGCCGAGTACTATGCCGAGTACTCATGGATGTCAGTTGCTTCGCCGAACACTCCTTGATGCCGGTCGCTCTCTGATGCCGAGCACTTATTGCCGAGTACTAGTTGCCTGGTCAAATCCCCAGGAAACAGCGTAGCTTTGTGAAAAAAGAGTAGCTTTGTGGATGAAACCTCATCGAACCTCACATATCGAAAATGGTCAAAACAGAAATGATGCGGCAAGGTTATGAGGGTCGCGCCCTTTAGGGTATGTCATTTCCTTCCGGAAAAGGGTAGTATCATGGTATGGAGCCCAGATACTTACTCATGTGGACACACTTTATTTATTATGTGTGATGTTGGTTACCGAGCGCTCGGATAAAGGTCCCAAAGGACCGGGGAATGGCTTACTTGAGTAGTAGTTACCTAGTTACAGAGGTAACCCGGCCTTGTGTTGGCAGAGAGCCGGGTAGGTTCTCGGGACGTCCCGCCAGAGGCGATCCCATTGACAGTGGGAAGTTCCTTAGCCCGACCATTTGTTGGAAATCCAAAGAAACAATACGAACCTTGTACGGTTTTCGTTGTATAACCTGCTATGGAATGTGGCGGTAACCTGCTATTGAACATAGTAGCTATAGTAGGCATAGTGTGAAATGCCTATGTTGGCTAAGATTAATATTATACTTTCGAAATGTTTTCGGCACTATGCACTAGTAATAATATCAAAAAAGAGTTTTGTTTGCGTAGTAAGCATGTTTGACTATCATAAGAAGAAATCTCCTCCAATTCTGCGTATACATTGAGTGTGTGGCGGGAGGTCTTATGGTAGTTTCATTTTCCAAAAAGCATTGCGGATTTAAATGTTTAAAATTCTTTTGTGGTTTGTTTTAAAGATAATAACTGTTTTTGTTGCTCACACCAGTCCCACGACTGACTCGGAGTTTATTGTTCCCTTCCTAAACTCTGGGTGCCCACCATTTTCCACACGGGCAGTCTAGAGTTGGGGTTTTCAGATATTCAGGTTTAGTAGACTAGTTGGAGCTAGTTCAGTTCTTGGAGTTCATGGACTGACGTTGCTTATCTTGGAGCATTATGTTGGTGTTTCAAGCTTGTCATTGGAGTTGTTGGAGTCATTCTCTTTTGTAGATCATTTGGAGTGATCTCTTCCATTATTGTTATTTCCGCTATAGCATTGTATCATATCTCTGATATTGTTGTATCATATTGATATCATTGTTGTATATCATTCTGGATATTGTATCATTTGTGATGTATATGATATCATCTATTTCTTTTTCTTCCGCTGTGTTGTTATACTTAATGGTGTTATAAGCTCCGGAGAGCCAGATTCGGCATTTGAATCTACGGCATATGAGTACAAGTGAAGTACGGGTGCCGATTTTCGAAGGCCGAGTCCGGGATCTTCACATTTGGTATCAGAGCTGAGGGTAAAAAATAGCTCAGGAGTATAACACATTAAGTAGCTCATTAGAGATAGGGTGAAGTATACCCTAGAATGAGTATTCCTCATATATCCGTTCGAAAGCCTCAGTAAATTCTCTTACTATCCATTGATAGTGAGTATGGGTGCAAGAAGAGGATGAGATAAGGGACAGGAAAATACGACTATAAATGGTCAATATCCTATAACAACAAGGAACAATCTTTTCTCTATCAATCTCTTTTGTTCATCATCTTTTTCAATTCTTTGATAGTTTCCGGTAGTTCCAGGAAGAAATTCGATATATTTGTATGGGACATAAACTTCGGATGGACCAAAAATTGTTTGTTTGGATGAATTGGTTGCTTTGATTGCTATGGTTGATAGGTATAATTTGGTTTCTAAACTGAAAGTTTTGAAATTGTATTCATATGTATATCTATTCTTTGGGTCCCAATATATTCTACGAATGGTTAGTTATCCTTTCGAACTGACCAATGCCACTGTGTATTTCGTAGATCTGGATAACCCGAGTATCTTCTGAAGTGTTAAAATAGATTTGTTCTTGTATCTATTATTGATATTCTGATTTGGTAAGCCAAATGCAGAATAGATATTCAGTTTGATTTGATGAAACATTCTTCATCTATCTTTGTGCCTCCTTGGCAATTTCGAGGACGAAATTCTTTTAAGGGGGGAAGTCTGTAACGACCCTGGATTTTAATTTAATTTAAATTAATAATTAATTGTATTTTTGAATAAAAATAGTAAAATAAATTGATTAAAGTGATACGAGTTTCTCCGAATTCAAATAAATTCTATATAAATCATTTAAGCTAGAAATAAAATATAAATATATAAGATAAGTTATAAAATACAA
Organism: Allium fistulosum; assembly: GCA_030737815.1. Classification (NCBI taxonomy): domain Eukaryota; kingdom Viridiplantae; phylum Streptophyta; class Magnoliopsida; order Asparagales; family Amaryllidaceae; genus Allium; species Allium fistulosum. The sequence continues at coordinate 163,594,200 of CM060905.1, forward strand.
AGTAAACAATTACTAGAAATTTAACAACATGTTAAAATATTGAATATATATATATATCTATATGATCACTTATATAGTTTTATAAAATATAAAGTAGATATATTAGAATTCATTTTTATATCACTAAGCATAAGACAAATAAATTATATACAAGTATGTATAAATGAAATAAAAATCAAGGTTGTAGAAGTATACTCAAGAAATAAAGACAAGCAATTAATGAAGCCACACAACTATCTTCATTTGTACAACCGAGATGAAGTAAAAGAAAATAAAATAAGTAAACTTGTACAATGTAAATCACAGCAGCCACCAAAGTAGAAAAGAGAAACCTCTTTAGCCAAGACAACAAACAAAATAAAATAAAGCAAATAAAGGTAAGTTTGTACATGATAATAAATGCTGGCCTCCTTAGTACACGAGGAAAACATCACCATCCACTTTGACAAAGTAAATATCACTGCCTATATTGTACTAGGGAGAAGAAAAAATATCATGTTGTACAAACCCATATTATATCACTTGTACAAACTAATAAAAATATATATCACCTTGTATAGTTCATCTCCACATATTCTTTTCTTCATTTCAGTTTCGTTCCTTGAAGCTGAGAATAAACTAAAGTTAATATCATTCAAACTTTAACAAAATTCAACTGAAAACATCAAACATCAAACATCAAAACAATCAGAGAAGGAAGATTCAGTTAAAAGCATTCTCAGTTTTCAAATGCAAAGCCTGTTTTCAAAAATCTGGGTGCTCTGTCTTCTGTTTAAAAAAAGGTGAGTAAACTCTAAACTTTAAGCTAAATCATCTTATGCATGTTAAAATTTTGATAGAGATGATTTGTATATGTTTTACATGAATGTGTAAATGGGTTTGCTTGATATATATGTTTAAAATTGCTGTATATATATATATATATGTATGTCTGTGCAAAGTATATCTGGCCTCTGTTCTTGTTTACAGACACAAAACCTAATCAAAATTCAAATTCTCTTTCCCTAATCCCTTATAGGTTATGCTGTATAAAGGAATTAGGTTTGAATTAAATAGATCTTAGTTTTAAAAATATTTTTAAGTTTAAATGAATAGAAATATTGTCTGGAAGAATAAAAGAGCAGAGGAACATTTGTTTATGTTAAAAATCAAATACAATGATTTGTAAATTCATATATATAATCTGAATCCTCTAAGCATATTAGGATTTTGAAATCAAAATCTCGATTTTTAGTTGAGTATTAAGAGTGCAGTTCGGAGATGATCAGAATATGATTTTTGGGGCATTTACTGGTGATCGGCGAAATAATAGATCATCGGATTTCAGTTGGAGGTGGCTGGGAGGTTGTTGAGCTTGGCAAAAATGTCAAGTGATTTTTCAGTTCGCCATGGCGGTGACAATTCGTCGATTTAGGGTTTTAGGAGCTCTTGTGGCGATGGTTTTTTTTTGCGTGGCAATGTCGTCGTCTCTGATGATCGAGTGTTACGAGTTCTTAAGGAATGGTAGTTAGGTGATAGTCGAAGTCGTCGCCGGAGTAGTGGATGTTCTGATGATCGGAGTTGCGAAGACGAGGCGATGTTAGGTCGGAATATTAGTCCAGTTTTTCGAGCAAAATGCAAAATATCGATTCCAAAGTTTTGGTGTTGAATCAAGTTTCGATTTCGTATGTTTGGTTGATTCACGACTTGCTGGTGGTGGCGAAGTTCGCCAAAACGGCGGCATTCATCTGTACACCTGCACTGAAATTCGCGTATCTGGAAGTTGAGTTCTTGGGTTTAGAATGGAGAAGAAGATGGGGGAACTCGAAGGGGGTCTCGAGTAATTTGGTTGATGGCTCGGGTGGGCATACGGGTCTATTCGCGTGTATCTAACTGTTAACAGGGTTTAAAGGCTGTCCTGTTTGGAATTTTAAAACTGAATTTTTTTTATTTTAAAACAAAGTTTTAACTAAGTTTTAAATCAAAGTTAAAATATAAATCCAAGTGTAATTTGAAACTTAGTTTGGAAATAAGGTTTTAAATTAAATTGTCTTAATTAACTAAGTTTTAAAATGATTTAAAGATATACATAAACTTTTATTTTGAAAAGTTTAACTCAATTATATTAAGGATTTATTAAAGAATGTTGAAATGGTTAATTAACTTTTAAAAGTTTTAGTTAAATTTATTTGTTAAACGAAATTAATTACCTGAAGTTAATGACCTAATAAAAGTGGTTAAGATAAATTAATTAATGAATTTAAGTTTGATTAATTAAGAAATAATTAAAGAATAACTAATTAGTTAAGATTAACTAAATTAAGGTAATAAATTACTTAATCAAAAGTAATTAACTAATGATTTAAGTTAAGTAATCAAGTGATTAAGATTAATTTTTGATTAAGGATACTCATTTATTAATTAAGAATAATTAATTAAAATGATGATCAATTATGAGGTTGATTAATTAATTAAAGATAATTACTTAAAGGATAATTAAATAATTAAAGGTTAATTATTTAATGATTAAAGATTTATTCAATTATTAATTACGGTTGACTTATTAATAATTAAAGGTTAATTAATTTGTTATTAATGATTAATTAATAAATGACTAAAGAAAAATTAATCAAAATGATTTGTAATTTATTAATGTTAATTTACCAGGATTAGTGACTAATCTGATTTAATTAAATCAGATAATTAATTGATCTTATCTATAGATATTTGGATTCCATTGGACGATTTGAATTGTTTAATATCCCTGATATATGATGCTTTGTGATACATCCTGATTTGTGGTTGACATGTAATGTAGTTTATTTATCTAGGATGAATGTAATTATTTAATATGTAAGTTATATATCTGTGATCTGTGAATAAACGATAAGCGTTATAGTTTATATCGCTTATCAACTATATTTCTATACTTTGATCTGTGATGATTTATTGATGTTGCACTACTGTGTGAAACCCTTGGACTACACCTTTACACACACAAATATGGATTTCACATGGAAATCGGTTAAGTCAAAGATGATTAAAATTTAATATTTTTGAAATTGAAATTTTTATTTCAATTGATTTTGGGAAATGGATTTGGGTCAAATGTTAAAACTTTCGAAAAGGGGTTTTTAAGATAAAAGCTATTTTGAATAACTTGGTAAAATTTCCAATTTAAATATTTTAATTTGAATTTGAATTCAGAATTTGGAATTGAACTCTATAATTGGAAATTATGGTTAAGATGTTATAAATGTGTGTAAATGAATTTGAACCATTTTAAAATATTGGTTTGAGAAATTGAATTTAACCCAAGAACCTTAACTCGTATAAATGAATCAGATTTCTGAAATGAAAACTGTTTGTTTTCAAATGATAAAAGCTTTCATATAAGAAATGAAATTCCAGTTTAAGTTAAAGGAATTTCAAGTTTGAATTGAAAAAAGGTTTTCCAAGTTATGAATGAATTCTTTTTGAAAGCTATGAATTGAATCTGTTTATTTTAACAGATTTAAAATGTTGATTTGTTTAAACCATTCGAAATGAAATTGTTTTGAAAGCTATAAGTTAAATCTTTGATTTAAAGATTTAACGAGTTAATCAACTGAAATGGAAATTGATTTAGAAAATCTGTGAATGAATCTTTTGTTTAAAAGATTAAAGTGTGGAAATTGTTTAAACCGTTGAAGGTTGTTAAAATGAATCTTTTTGTTTAAAGATTAAAAAATGGTAATTTGTTTAACCATTTAAAAGAAAAGTTTTGGGTAATAAGTTGTGACTCAATTGAAATCCCAATATCCATATGTTTTTAAATATTGCGCTCACTATTCGGGTTAGCCGGGAAAAGACCTTTGTGTTATATAACCCATTCCGAATTAGTGATACGTCGTATATGGATCACATTTGAAGACCGGTGTGGAAGACCGGGTATTTGCGAGAACGATAGGATAACCTATCAATTGTCTCTGCACTGAGTTGCTCCGGTATAGAGATTTCCTAAGTGATGGGAAATCCGATCGGGATGTTTAAATTCATATATAACTAATATAACATCTTTAATCCCTAGTTTCAAATCACAGAATTCAATTTCAAATTTTGAATTCAAATTTAAGTCAAATTATTTACCTCTGTAACTAGGTAACTACTACTCGAGTAAGCCATTCCCCGGTCCTTTGGGACCTTTATCCGAGCGCTCGGTAACCAACATCACACATAATAAATAAAGTGTGTCCACATGAGTAAGTATCTGGGCTCCATACCATGATACTACCCTTTTCCGGAAGGAAATGACATACCCTAAAGGGCGCGACCCTCATAACCTTGCCGCATCATTTCTGTTTTGACCATTTCCGATCTGTGAGGTTCGATGAGGTTTCGTCCACAAAGCTACGCTTTTTTCACAAAGCCACGCTTTGATCACAAATGATCAATGAATGATCATCACACAACAACACTCAGCATGCCACATTACCAAATTGGGAGTATATCGCTGCTAACCTTCAACTACATAACCTCTGAGCTCGTACGTCTCAGAGAAGGGTGTTAAGCTAAGAGAATAAATTCTCCACCACCAACAGAAACGTATTTGAAAGAAATCAGCTTTATATCTCAAAATGTAATGTCAGACATGTAACCATACAAGTCTGTTCCGGGTTCGAACAGAACCGAATGCACTTCCGAAGAAGCCCTTGCAATCCGGGTATTCACAGGCCATATTTGTTTCAGTCGACTGAATATGGTAAGAATACTTTCTGTGTAATGGTTCAGTCGACTGGTTATTATCTTTCAGTCGACTGAATATGTATTTGAAGCATTTTCAGTATTTTTGTATACAAACAAATATTTTATTCCATATATTAACAAAATGCATACAAAGTAGAATAAAAATAATAATTAGAAAGTAGAAAAAAAAATTATTTGGAAGAAGAAGATGATGGAGACTTAGATTTTGTTGGTTCATCCTTCGTCTTCTCTACATATGGTTGCAGTAGTGATCAACGGTTTCCATGCTCCCATGAATTCAAAGAGACAGGTGGAGCTTGTGGCGACCTATCCAATGGATTCCGAGAGGACGATGGCATAGGTTGATGAACCACAGAGGAAGATGAACCGCAGAATTTACATCCTATCTGCTCCAGAAAACTCAAACGTCTTGAATTCATTTTTTGTTCATAGTACATCTCTCGTTGAAGCGTTATAGATTCCCTCTGGTAATGATGCAAGTCATCAATTTTTTGTTTGGTTTGAGGAGAACCAAAGAATAGGAAACGTCTTGCCTTCTTTTTCTCGGGAGTATAACCCGTGTTATAATTTGACAGTCTGGCAGGTTCATGAGTAGGTGTAGGTGTAGGTAGACTTGACGATCCAGATGATGGGGTTGAAAATTCAATAGAACAATAGGCTGAGTCATATGATGATTCTTGTGAAGACATTTTTCTTTGAAAGAAGATAAGAAATTTTTGTAGAGAATAATAATTTGATTGAGACAAAAGATTTTGATGTTGAATGAAAAGCTGAGGTCTGAGATAATATACATAGGAAAATTTTCAGTTAGAGATTGATGGTTTTACATACAAACTGGAGAAAAATAATGAGGATGAAAATGTAACCAAGAATTTGTGGCTGAAAAATCTTTATAAAAAATAAAAAAAATTATAAGGAGAATATTGAAGAAGAAGTAGATGTGAAATATTAAATAGCCAACTGACAGAGACATGGGCTTATCAAACTCAAGGTGATGAGTTCGAGTATGAAGAAGAATATTTTATATATTTTTGAAAAAAAAATTATAATTCTTTTAAAGAAATTATACCTAGTCTCTTCTTAATCTTATAAAACAATTTTCATTGAGAGGTTTAGTGAAAATATCAGCTAACTGGTTTTCAGAATTTACAAATTCTAAATTTATTATATCCTTTTCAATATTGTCACGAAGAAAATGACGACGAATGTCGATATGTTTAGTTCGTGAGTGATTGACAGGATTTTTAGATAAATTTATTGCACTAGTGTTATCACAGTATATTATAGATTTATTTAATTTTATATCAAAATCTTGTAATGTTTATTGCATGTAGATTACTTGAGCACATGCTAAAGCTGCAGATATATACCCTGCTTCACATGTCGATAGTGACAAGCAATTTTGTTTCTTACTAAACCATGATACTAAGGATCGTCCAATGAAATGACAAGTTCCACTTGTACTTTTTCTATCTGTCCGACTTCCTCCAAAATCAGCATCACTATAAGATACTAATTCAAAAGGACATTCTTTTGGATAAAATAATCCTAAATCTTTGGTTTTGCTAAGATGCCGAATTATACATGCTCGCATATGTGATTCTTTAAGATTTGCTTGAAATCGAGCACATAAACAAACACTCATCATAATGTCAGGTCGACTAGCAGTTAAGTAAATTAATGATCCAATCATGCTACGATATAGTTTCTGGTCGACACTCTTACCATTTTCATCTCTATCGAGATGTATAGTTGTACTCATATGAGTCGGTTTGGCAGAAGTGTTTTCCATACCAAATCGTTTAATTAGATTATTACAATACTTTTCTTGATTTATAAAAATGCCATTTTGTAATTGTTTGATTTGAAATCCAAGAAAATATGAAAGTTCTCCCATATGTGACATTTCAAATTCATTTGTCATGATAGTCGAAAATTCCTGACATAATTTTTCATTTGTTGAACCAAATATAATATCATCAAAATATATTTTAATAATTAAAATATCTTGATTAGCTTTCTTAATAAATAATGTTTGATCAACTTTTCCAATCTCAAAACCAGGTTCTAGTAAATAGCTTTTAAGTCGGTCATACCAAGCATGAGGTGCTTGTTTTAAACCGTATAAAGCTTTCTTAAGTTTATAAACATGATTTGGAAATTTTTCATGAGTAAAAAGAGGAGGTTGTTCAACATAAACATTTTCTTTTATAAAACCATTTAAAAATGCACTTTTAACATCCATTTGATATAATTTAAAGTTATGAAAACATGCAAAAGCCAATAGAATACATATAGCTTCTAGTCTTGCAACTGGAGCAAACGTTTCTTCATAGTCTATTCCCTCTTTTTGATTGTAACCTTGTGCTGCTAATCTAGCTTTATTTCTAGTAATGTTACCTTGTTCATCAGCTTTGTTTTTTAAAACCCATTTTGTACCAATGACTGATTGATCACTTGGTCTAGGAACTAATTCCCAAACTTCGTTTCTTTCAAATTGATTTAGCTCTTCTTGCATAGCTATAATCCAATAGTCATCAGTTGAGGCTTCCTTAATATTTTTAGGTTCTATATTAGAGAGAAAAGCTATATGGCCCATTTGATTTAATTGATATCTTGTTCTTACAATTGAATTTACTTCTCCATTTATATTTTGAACAGGGTGATCTCTAAGAATTCTTGGAGGAGATCTTACTATAGTATCATCATTAACATTGTTTTCATTTTCTATAGAAATATCAGAATTATTATTTTGAAAAATAATATCATCATCTTCTGAATTATTTGACAGAATTTTATTTGAATTATTTGACAGAATTTGTAATTTTAGAAGAAATTTTGACACTTTCATCGAATGAAACATGAAGAGTTTCTTCGATTACTTTAGTTCTTGTACAACAAACTAGATAAGCTTTGCTTCTTTTCGAATATCCTATGAATATTCCTTCATCGGATTTTGGATCAAATTTGCCAAGCTGATCTTTAGTATTAAGTATAAAACATTTTGAACCAAAAACTTTGAAATAAGATATATTAGGTTTCCTACCATTTAAAAGTTCATATGGAGTATGTTTTGTTAATGATCGAATAGAAACACGATTCAAAACATAACATGTAGTTGCAACAGCTTCTGCCCAAAAATGCTTAGGTTAAGTGCTTCCATTTAATAAAGTTCGTGCACATTCTTGTAATGTTCTGTTTTTCCTTTCTACAGCTCCATTTTATTGTGGTGTTCTAGGAAAGGAGAAATTATGATTAATTCCTTTCTTGTTACAAAAATGTTCGAAAGCTTCATTTTCAAATTCACCTCCATGGTCACTTCTAATATTTTTAACTTTTAAATTCTTTATATTTTGAATTCTTTTTACAAAAATTTTAAAATTCTCAAAAGTATCACTTTTATGTTTCATAAAAATAGTCCATGTATATCTTGAAAAATCATCTACAATAACAAACACATATCTATTGTGATTAATAGATTGAACTTTAGTAGGTCCGAAAAGGTCCATAATTAGTAGTTCAAGTGGTTGTGTTGTAGATATGATTTTCCTAGATTTAAAAGAAGATTTTGTTAATTTTCCTAACTGACATGCATCACAAATATTATCAATTTTGAATTTCATATCAGGTAATCTTTTAACAATTTTATTTTTAGCTATTTTATTAATAGTATTAAAATTTATATGACAAAATCTTTTGTGCCATAGCCAAGAATCATTCTCTGTAGCTACTAAACACATATTTGTGTTATAATTTATATTCATATTTAAAATATAAATATTTCTATCTCTTAAACCTTCAAAAAATAAATTTTGATTTTTATCAAAAATATTACATTTATTTTCTGAAAAATATATATTAAAACCTTTATCACATAATTGACTTATGCTTAATAAATTATGTTTTAAGTTTTTAACTAATAAAACATCAGTAATGAGAGGTGAGTTAGAGATACCGTTATTGCTCACATCGCCTTTGCCAATGATATATCCTTTTGAATTATCCCCAAAAGTGACCGATCCTCCATTTGAGTAGACTATGTTTGTTAACATGTCTTTATTACTAATCATGTGTTTTGAGCAACCGCTGTCTAAAACCCATTTTCCTCTCTTTTTAAGTGCTACCTGCAAAAAATAAAGATTAAGATGGTACCCACTTTTCTTTTTAGGGTCCTAAGAGTTAGGTCTTAGGAAACCAAACCCAAGAAGGTTCAGAATTCCCTTTATAAATATAATTCTTATTTTTATGAACAGTTTCCATAAATGTTTTGATATGTTTATTTCTAATTAAATTATTATTTTCTTTAGGAATCCATATTTTAATAGTTTTAAAATCTTTAGAAACTGTTTTCTTTAGATCTTTCCTAATTTTGTTTTTAATTTTATTTTTAAACTTTCCAGATTTCTTTGGATTTTCAATTTTCTTATATCCTAATCCCATTTTATTTGAGGTAGCCTGAGAATTTTCTATTATTTTAGAAAGATTTTCTTGACCTTTATTAAAATTAGAGATATTTTTATTAATATCTTCTAACTTAGTTTTGAGACTAGATTTTTCTAATTCTAATATTTTAGTGTTAGACTTTAAATCATTAATTTCAACTAATAAAACATCATTTTTATTCTTCTAAATTTCTAATTCCTGAATAATCATAGAAAGTTGAAATGTTAAATTAGAATTAGATTCTTGAGATTTTTTAAGTTCTTCTTCGAGAATTTTCTTTTCATCTCTAAGCATACTAATTTCTAATTTAGATCTATTTAGTTTTCCTTGTAATTCCTTATTATGCTTTTTAGTTTGTTTTACAAAGTCTACTAGTTCAGAATTAAGTTCAACTAAATCTTCAAAACTTAGTTCACTTACATCATTATTTGTAGCCATGAAGCATACATTTGCTTCCTCTGTGTCACTGTCACTGTCGCTTTCAGATGATGAAGAATCTGAATCATCCCATGTTACAGAAAATGCTTTCTTCTTGAATTTATTTTTCTGTTTATCTGGACAATCTTTCTTCATATGACCCTTCTTATGACATTCATAACATTCCATGACAGAAGATGATGGTTTATTGCTATTATTGTTACTAGAGTTATTTTTGTAACTCTTGATCTTGTTATTCTTTTTGAATTTCAAAAACTTTTTGAAATTCTTAGCAATAAATGCCATATCCTCTTCATCTGAGTTAGAGTCATCTTGTTCTGCTTGAAAAGCTAGATTCTTCTTATACTGTGCTTGAACTTTCTTTGCATGCAAATTTACTTCATATGACATTAGATTTCCTATTAACTCTTCTGGTTTCATAGTAGAAAGATCGTTTGCTTCTTCAATAGCTAGAACCTTTCTTTCCCATTCATCCGTTAAAGAGTTTAGGATTTTTGATACTATATCAAAGTCAGTAAATTTTTCTCCTAGTCATAATAATGAATGATAAATATCTTGGAATCTGGAATACATATCATTAATGGACTCATTTTCTTTCATTTTAAAATTTTGAATTGATTTTTAAGCATAGATATTCTGCTTTGTTTAACCTTGTTAGTACCTTCATGAGTTATCTTCAGTCTTCTCCATATTTCATATGCAATATTGCATACGCTAACACGATTAAACTCATTCTTGTCGAAGGAACAAAACAACATATTCATAGCTTTAGCATTTGTAGTAGCATCTAATTTTTGTGTGTTTGACCATGTAGAATATTCAGTTGTGGGTATATTATATTCAGATTGTGTGATATTCCATGAATCAAAACCATTTGCTTGCTTATAAATTCTCATACGTGTAGCCCAACAAGTGTAATTCATGCCATTAAATAGTGGTGGTCGTCCAGTGGATCAACCTTCAATAAAACTAATGTTAGTGACAGTGCTTGTGCTGGTATTGTTTTCCATATTAGCAAAAAAAATTATCAAATAACTGTGTAACGGTTATAAGATGCCAAGCTCTGATACCAAATGAAAGTGACTACTATGCCGTATAGCTAATACTGTGTGGCTAGATATCACTTAGGATCGTGTAATATGGAATGTGTTATAATCTAAATGCGGAAACAGATAATAATAGTAAAGTAAATAAGAATAAGCACACCAGGAGTTTTTATACTGGTTCGAACTTCCCATTCTACGTACAGTCCCAGACTTCCCTCTGGAATTTCTCACAATAACCCCTCCCTTAACCCGGAGGAATAGGTATACAACACCTGAGCAACCGATCAGGATTTTTCTGCCTCTAGCAACCGAAAGAGGACTTTACCCGCCTGAACAACCGAACAGGACTTCAACAGTTTCAATAAAATTGCTTTGACACTTTGTGTTCTTGATAACACAGATTTGTCTTTGATAGTACAACCTTCCTATAATATTTTCCTCAAGTATATATTGTGTGTGTAAAGATTTAGAAAGGAGAATATTGCTTTGAATCGAAGAATAAGTTAATTGATTCAGAGATTCAAGCAATATATGTAAGTAGTGATTGCTTTTTCAGAATGCAGAGATAGTAGAGAGTATGATCAGAAATTAAAATGAAATTCGGTGTTTTGTGAAGTGAATTTTGTATGTTTATATAGTAGATAAAGAGCTGCAACCATTCATGAAGAGTTCTGATTAAAAGAAGCATCCATACCTCTTCAATTTAGATCGTATCTCTTGACAAATGGAAGTGTCCATTCAGGAAAAATAGCTGTTGAAAGAATTCAGTCGACTGACCCAAAACGACCAGTCAACTGAATGTTCAAAGTTGTGTAAAACAGAGAATTTTTGTGCACCTGGGCAGATTCAGTCGACTGGCCATTTTTGGTCAGTCGACTGACCTGACAGTCAGTGCACAGTTCTCATGTATATTAAAAGTTTAAAGCTTAAAACAACTTTGGTTTGAGTGAAACTACTTGAGGATAGATTTTAACAATTCTAAGACTAAAACTGCGATAAATAAACATACTATACTCAGTTTTGTAGCCTTGTCTCCTTTGTAGTTTTAAAAGTATACTTCTTTCTCTTTTTGTCGCTTGCCCATATAGTCTCATTCACTGATTTGTTTAAGCTCTTTGTCATGAATCAAAAGACTTACGATTCAACAACTCATGGTTTTTATCAACATCTCCAGTGTAATTAAAGTAATTTACTCGTGATATTTTAACATTTAGTTTAATCAATTAAACAATGATCTTGATTTTGTGTTTTGAATCCCATTTCATAAACTTGAATTCAATCAGAGCACAAATGGGTTAATTCTAGTCTATTAGTACATAAATTTAGTTAAAAATAAAATAGTATCCATTAAGTTAACACATAATTACAACTATCGATTTCACTTTATTTTATCAATTTCGGTTTGGATTAAAAATCATAGCTGTAAAAACTTGAGTGTTATGCTCCAAAAAATTCTATAACTCATGCTTTTAGATGTATTATTCAGTCTGCTATGTTTTATGATAGTGCTTTAATTTGTTTTGTTTTCTCTTGTTTTATTCTTAAAAACATACTTTTTGTTCCACTGCTTTCAGCTCGCTCTTGCATCAACCATTGTTTTGTTGACAAAGCTCACTATATCTTGGTACAACATCACAAGCTAGTCAATTCTACTCCTGCTACTCCATTATCTCAGTCAGTGTTTGCTACTGTTTCGACCAGACCGCTCTATGCACAGCTAAACACATTTTTCAGTTGAGAGTAATGCTACTACCTTCAACTACTGCCACAACCAGCATGCGTCTACCTTCAACCACATTCAACTACATTCAACAGTGTTGCTTCAGCAGCTTTTTTTGAGTATATCAGGTATCCACTTCAGTTTATATTTAAGCTTCTCATCGTTATGCACATGTTGTATAGTATATTTGGTGCAACTATTGAGGTTATGTTTCCCTTGATTTTATGCTTGATATTGTGTCAATTGTGTCAACATGATTGATCTTTGAGTGAATATGCGTGCAATCTTCGATTGATTTGAGAGTACAAGTTTATTGACATTATGCCAAAACAACATTTGTTTGTGTTGAACAAAGGAATAAAATATTATATTTCTTCATGTGGCTACACCTATGTAACTAATATAAACTGTTGATTTGTTGACAGTCTGTCAACTAAATCGTGTTAAATGATTTGTTGCTTGATTCTTGACCATTGTAGTCGGCCTTGAAGAAATTTTGCATGATATTCTGGGTTAAGGCATTTTGGTCATTTACATTCATTGTGCATCATTAATCTAAGTAGACAGTGAATGCTGCAAAATTATAATTTCTGGAAAAATCAAAAGATGGAGCTTGATCATAGGAAATATAATTTACAATTGACCGACTTTTTGTCCATAATGAAGGTTGGATGTAGGAGACGACAAAGAAGTGAAACTGGGAAACCGCCCAAGAAGTAAACTTCAGAAAGAATGCATTAAATATCTTGGACCAGTATGAACTTCTATCATTTTGCAAGTAAAATATTCAATGATTACCAATGTGTTAGCCAACATGCCTTCCATAATATACTAATTATCAGAAAGAAAGTGAAGAATATGAAGTCATAGTGGCAGATGGGAAGCTAGTATATAAACAACATCAAATCCATGTTAACACTGTAGAAGGTTCTAAATTGATGTTCGTTCTCAACACATCAAGGTCTTTGTATGTTGGAAAGGTAAAATAAAGCCTCTAAAATTCTATATTATTCAAACTAGATTGCATTGCATTGATCTAAATTCTTGACTTGAGCAGAAGATAAAGGGATTATTTCAACATTCAAACTTCTTATCTGGAGCAGCAACAACTGCTACAGGACGAATGGTAGTCAATGAAGGCATTTTGAAGGTAACATCATTGTTTTGTTAAACACATAACACATCATGCAAAATGACATTATCAAAATTCACCAATCTGAAAATTTCAGGCAATATGGCCATATAGTGGACATTATCTCCCAACCGAAGAAAACTTCATAGATGGTATTACACTGTCTTAGAGCTATCAGTTGTTGTCACTGTATTATAATATAACAGTTGTTAAACTTGTATTATAATGTTAAACTGTCAGATTGGTACTACGATAGCTCTAAATCTAACCTTGATAGCAAGCTTGGTACTACGATAGCTTGGTACTGTATTATAATGTAAAACCAAGAATATAATCTGACAAGTGAATTAACTGTATCAATCTAGAAAGCTTGGCATTGTATTATAATATGACTATACTACTATAGCTTGGTACTGTATTATAATGTTAAACTTAGAGCTATCAAGCAAGTACCAACATAGATGGTATTACACAGATCCTACAAAAAATAGGCATTACATTGTCTTAGAGTTGTCAGTTGTTGTCGCTATATTACAATTGTTGACAGGATGTGTAAATTGTTGACAGCATGTAAAACCTGTAATCTTAGAGCTCTCAGTTGTGTTTATGATCAAGCTTCAATTTTTAATGCTGAACTCGGTTTCAATGGAGACTCAGTTTAGCCGAGTCTCAGTTTCAACTGAGACTCAATTTAACCGAGTCTCAGTTTCAAGAACCGAGTCCAACTTAAAAACCGAGTCTAATTTTGGAAAACTGACTACACATATATTGGTATACTGAGAGGACCACTTAGTTAACAACATCGATGACTAATTTACGTGATTTGTAAACAGACCACTTCATACGTCGATAATATGCAGCTTGATTTTACTCCAAGTAAATTACCGAGTTCGTTTATTATTTTTTACTCTACTTCACTTGTAAATGTTACTTGATTTTATGGCATGTTGTATACTTTGTATTAGTCAATCGCCTAATGAAATAGTGTGATGAATATTTAGTGTTTGCATTATGAATCCGATTTAACTTTGTGTACACTTTTTTGATGAATTGATTCTCAAGCGTTACTTTTGCTTTACAGGTAGATAAATGGCTGTGATGCAAAAAAAGGTTGCAACGAGTTATGGATTGAAGTTATTTTTGCTGCTAGAACTACTTTTTGGTTTTAACGTATGTACTACTTGCTTTTGTTTTGCTATTGCTACTTGTTCTATATTTTGTTTATGAACTATTGATGATGAACTATTTATGTTTGGTGTAAGAATATTATGTATTTTGATTATGAAATTTCATACGTTGGTTATCAAATATGTGTCAAAAATGTGGTATTGATACAATTTGCTAATTTTGAAATGTGGTATATATACACATTGTGACTGATGTTTACTGAAATGGAATTTACAGAAAAGTAGAAAAAGCCTAATTGACTTAGCTTTGTATATAATTTAACGGTGTTTTTTAAAACGCTGTTAAATCATTCCACTTCATTTTTAAACGCCGTTGAATGTTTTAACAGCGTTTTAAAAATGCCATTAAATTGTATCTAAAAACATAACCAAATACAATTTAACGGCGATTTTTAAACGTCGTTGAATGTTTTAACAACGTTTTAAAAATGCCGTCAAATTGTTTTAACAGCGTTTTTTAAAAATGTCGTTAAATTAGACCAAACGCTGTTAAATGATTTCATGACACCAGGGAAACACTGTAAAAAAGGACATTTAATAGCGTTTATTCCTTGTCATTGTATATCTCTGACATATAACTGCATGTTGATATACAACGTAAAAACACTGTTAATAGCTTTTATTGCGTTTTTGAAATGTTGTTAAAGGTCCTGTTTGTTGTAGTGATACACAACATGTAATAGGTATATATACTTGGAAGAACGCGTCCCGCCGTTTGATCAGTACATCCGACTTTGACTAAGTCCTTAGCAATCAAGAGATCTGATATTTTTTCAGCTTTAAGCATCACAAAGGAAGTCCTTCTCTCCTCTTTCTAGAGCTTTCTAAGTTGTCGGATCATGGTCGGTACTTGGAATAAATTAAGTTATTTCAAGGAGGAATTCTTCTTTGTCCGTTTTCTTCCCGGGTTTGCTCAATGATGGATATCTCCATGTAAGCTCCACTCTAGCCTTCATCACATGGTTCCACATCCATAACTTTGTCACTTCTAAACATCTTTTTTTTTTCTTTACAGATGTACCGCGTAGGCCTTCTAATGAAACTTTGGTAGAAACTTTCAAGTAACTTCATCTAATCCTAGAGGAAGAAGAAGCGGCCAAGATGCTGCTCAGCGATGATAATCTATGATCTTATACTTTGTTGGAATTTGATCACAGTGTTGGTGCTGCTCCATAAGATAACGACAATGGTGAGGAGATTCTTCATTTGAAGGTGATGGAAGTCACTCACTAGTGCCCCCAGTTCAAAGTCCATTGATTAAGACTGGCCATGTACAAGAGCACATTGAAAAGGTGAAATCAGGGATGAAGGTGAACCAGCAGTAGAATATGGTGAAGAGGGTGGAGGTGACGACGATCAGCAGACTCCTCAGAGGAAAAGCCTTAAGATTAAACTTCCTAAAAAGAGGACTCCGACTCTACTTCCACCAGCTATGTCTGCGTTTGTGACTCCAGTACAAGCTTCAGAGGATCCTTTCGCTGGTCTCGGGCTGATTCCTAGATATAATCAATTCCTTTAGCCACACCAATATGAGTATTGGGGATGTTGGGTCCCTCATTCATTTCCAAGAGGACATGCCTTCTACCAAAGTAGGGGAGATTACCCCCGTCAGAAAAATTCAAACCCACGTTCTGTCGGGGGGACATTTGTATGCATACATACATGCATTGCACTATGCACAGCTTATATGGTGCTCTTGACTTGTCAAAGCCGATTTATCTTTGCTTTACTCATAGGTTCCATGGAGTGATGTGGATTATATGAGGATTTTTAGGATCAGATGGGATATCAACTGAAGCACAAACCAACTGCGCGACCTCACAAGTTTAAGAGAAGACATGACTCAAGAGAAGACATGGCCAGGTTAGCAATATTAATGGTCGGTACCAATCCATGGCTATAATCAGTACTAATCCATAAATCTTGGTCATGGATCGTTTTGACCACCTGAGGATAGATCAATGTGTCAATCACTTGTTGTTCTCTTAACTTGTTTGTATAGCCATAGGCTTGTTTCAAAAGCAATTGGATGGATCGGTGGAGGGGTAGAGTTATTGATTCCTTATGCTTAACCTATTCAATATCACACGAAAGGTGATCGATAGATGGAGTTGAGAATGGGCTTCTAGCTTCAACACTTGGTTTTAGGAAGAAAATGGAGTTGTTTGGGTACCACTTTATTGTTTGGTATTGATCCATAGCTATGGATCAGTATTGATCTATAGACTTAGTGGAATTGCATTGGACATTTTGTGAGTTGATCCCGTATTCATCTTGTGGTCTTAGTTTTCCCCTTTTCTTTCCCCGAAGCCCTGATTTGTTAATCAGATAATCAACATTAGGAAAAAAGAAAAAACTAAGAAAACACGGTGTGAGGTGGTTGTCGATATCGAAAACAAGGAAGGTGGTTGGTGATTAAGATGGGGGTGGCGATGCTGGCACATGTGCGAAGCAAAGCCGATGGACGCAATTTTAGGCATCGCGTGTTAGTTCCTGAGATGATGGTTTTGGTGATAACAACCTTAGGACTTATTATAAAATATAAATACTAATATTCTTATCTAGATATATATGTATATGCATGATATATATGCAGGTGCTGAAGAATGAAGACTGTATAGTATAAAGATTCAAGACTGAGTATAGAGATTCAAGAATGACGAATTCAAGATTGAAGAAACTAGGACTGAAGACTCATGAGTATCAAGAGTTTAATATTTCAAGTGTTCAAGAGTTCAAGATATCAAGATAAGTAATAGTGTCTAGATTTATGTTAACACTTCATAATAGCACTAAAATATTTATTCGAATTTTAATTATGGAATGGAATCCACCTTCTCACTTTAATAGTGGGATGGAACCCACGACCTCTTTAGTGGAATGGAACCCACGACCTCTTTAGTGGGATGAAACCCACGACCTTCTCTAGTGGAATGGAATCCACAGAATTTTCAAAATGATTTATTTTAAATATTTTTCCAAAAACCTTTTAAAAGAGACATCTCTCTCTGTTTATATATTTTAGCCTTAAACTATTTTTATTATCTTTTATATTTTGATTTCAAAATCATCTCTTGTTTTTAAAACTATCTCCTGGTTTTAATATTATAATCTTTAAATCTAAAAAATATATTCTATACTTTGATTTTAATATTACTTTTATATTATAGATTATATATTTTTAGGATTACTTTTTAAATCCCTTTTATAAGTTTAAACTATATTCAAAATGGTTTATAAACTTCAGAAATTGTTTTGACAAGTTTTAGAAAGGAAATCTCTTTTAAAAACTAAAATCAATTTTCAAAATTAACTAGGGCATGTCCACATACCCCATCCCCCCATGTCGACATGGTAACCGTAGAATTTCAAATTTTCAAATGAAGTGTCTATTCGTCATAACCTTTCACGAATGGACATGACTGTTGTTCTTCTATAAATACCAGTTGTTTTCAACAAATTTAAGTTATTTTTCTTCATTTCTTCACTCCTTCTTTTCCACTCAAATATTCTCTTGTATTTTAACAAAACTCTGCCTAAATCCTGAGTGAATCAAACTCGATCATCTCTAGTTTGATTCTCTGTCACTCTCTCTCAAAGATCTCATGCTATTCAGAGTTATAGGATCATTTGTAATCAAAGATCGAAGTGTATCGAGTCTCTCTTTATCAAAGTGTGATTGGAAACAGTGTGAGTGTGGCCTATAAATCAATTGGGTGTGACTGTAGCCCGTAAATCAATTAGGTGATCTTGTAGCCTAGTTAAATCAAGAGAGTTTGCCCAGGACTCGAAGACAGGAGGGTGTATCTCGTAGCCTTGAAATCGAGGTTGTAATATTGACATTATATTTGAAAAGAAATATGCATAAGAAATTGTGTGGGACTGGACATAGGGTAAGTCCGAACCAGTATAAAATTCTGGTGTGTTCTTTCCTTTACTGCTTTTTATTTACTATTTGCATCTGTGTCTAATTCTGTGATTGTCTCTGTGTTTGTGAATTGCATCTGTCTGTGTTTAATTTCAAAAGATTTCAAGAATTCCATAAAATCCATTAAGACACTATCCACCCCCCCCCCTCTAGTGTTAAACCAGCCTTAAGATCCATAATCCGCATTCCCAACATTTGGTATCAGAACATTGGTTTTCAAAGTTTTCATAATCTGATTTTTGAAATTTTTTTCAAATGGCTGCCAACACTGGTAATGTCAACGCTATCACTAGTTCATTTGTAGAAGGTCAGTCTACTGCCATACCACCACTTTTAATGGCAGTAACTATGCATATTGGGCATGTAGGATGAAAATCTAATTACAATCAATAGGATTAGACATTTGGAATATCACAAAAGCTGAGTGCATTGAACCCATAATAAATTTTGCAAAGTGGACCGCTGATCAAAAGACTGTTGCACAAAACAATTCCAAAGCCATGAATATTCTATTCTGCTAACTTTGTAGGAATGAGTTAATAGACTGTCTGTCTGTAAGTCTACATATAAGATCTAGAAAACTTTATAAGTTTCTCATGAAGGTCTGTAAGTCTGCATATGAGATCTGGAAAACTTTGCAAGTTGCTCATGAAGGAACAAGCAAAGTTAAACAGACCAAAATATCCATCTTGACCAATCAGTTTCAATTATTCAAGATGAATCCAAATGAGTCCATTTCAGACATATACAGTTGGTTTCAAGACATTGTGCACTCATTAATTGCATTAGGAAAGAACTTTTCTGAAGAAGATCAAGTTAGAAAAATTCTGAATTCACTCACTTCGGAGTGGGATCAGAAGACTCTAGCAATTAAAGAGGCTAATGTTATCAGTACGTTGAAAATTGAAGAATTAATTGGGAATTTGATGTCATTTGAAGTACAAATGCAAGGGAGAAGAGAAAGCAAGGCCTTAGAAAAGAAGTCAATAAATTTCAATGCAATAACTTTCAATGCAATAACAGATGATTTAGACTCAAACAACTACAAGAGAAACAATCACAAGAATTATGGAAATAATAATGAGACCTCAACAACGTCAGATGCTACAATTGTGATGAGCTAGGCTACTTAAAAAGAGATTTTCCGCATGCGAATAAGCAAAAATTTCCTCCAAGTAATGATTCGTCAAAGAAAAGAAAGAGAGCGTATACTGCTACATTAGACGATTCAGACTCATCCTCCAGTGATGAAGATCAGAAGATGGAAAATTCAAATATGTGCTTTACAGCTATTCACGAATCTGATGATCTCGGGAATTTGGATCTAAAAATAGGTACGCATTTAAATTATATTGGTTGAAATTGTTTGCTTGAATGTTTGAATGTTTGATTGTTTGCATGTTTTGAAATTGCTTGTTGTTTGAATTTAAAATTTTGATTTTCAAAATAATATTATTTTAATAATATTTTTAATATTAAAATATTAATATTAAAGTGTTATTATATTTATATTATTTTAGATAAAATATAAATTAGATTATAGGATATATATATAGATATTAAACAAAACAAAACAGTCACATGTATTATAGGACCCATGTCGACATGGCCCTACCCCCTATGTCGACATCCCTATCCGAATTTTGAAGTTCAAATTTGAATTCAAAACTTTGAATTTCCCACCACCTTTTCACCAACTCCAAAGCTCTGAAAAGGTGTTTCTTGACCAGAGAACATGACTATTGAATATCTATTTATCTCCTTAACTTTATCCTATCTTTCCACTTTCATTTCAAAATTCAAACTCTCTTTCAAACTCTCACGCTCTCTACTCTCTTCAAAAATGGCTTCCTCAAGCAACCCATCCACCATTAGGCTGTCCAAAGCCATCAAAGAATTCCTCTACAATGACCCAGAAGCTATCAAAGCTTATATAAGCTAACTTTTGAAAAGTCCATACGGGAAAATTTGCAATCTTTAATGATTTTCTTTCTTATGAACTCATTGTTCTTTTCGAAGAGAATCAAATTCTCAGTTTAATTGATGATTCTCAAAATGATTTTGTTTGTTATCCAAATCTTGTTAAAATGTTTTATGCTAATCTGAATCGTGGTTTTTATGATGGTAATGAAGGGGAAGTTTGGAGTAGTGTTAAAGGAACACAAATTGTTTTAAATAGTGAGATTTTGGGAAATATTTTGGGTTGTAAGTACACGAGAATGAATCTTTTGGATTTTCAAATTTATGAACATGATCGTGAGACATTTCATCACATTTTTGAAGGAGATAATAACTTTGAATTTATAAATCGAAATTTCCATCCAAAAGCAAGAATTGTTAACCTTCTTTTGCAACATACCATAACTCCAAGATCGGAAATTTTCAATCACCCGACCTTAAAAGTTTGTAAGGCTCATTTTTCTATTTATAGGCACTATGACATTAATTGGGCGCAAGTAATTTTGGATGAACTTCGTCCCAAAATTTTTACTTTAGGATAAAACACTTTGTATCATGGGATTTATCTTACTCGGATTTTTAACTATTTTGGAGTTGATTATAAGAGAGAGGAGTTTGTTTCTCGAAAAGTGTTTAACAATGCAATATATGATTGAAATGGCGTGGTTTGATAAATATACTGATTGATTATGTTTGAAATTTTCATATCTCTCACATTTACCTTACTACATTTTACTTATTCTATTATCTGTCTCATTTATATTCTACTATACTGTATTATTATCCTATATAATGCTATAATATTAGTTTAAAGGGGAGTTATGTAGTTTAGGATTAGTTTTTGTTGATGACAAAGGGGGGGAATTATAAAATAGGTTAGATAGGCTTAGATTAAGGGAGAGTTAGTAGTTTAAGGGGGGAGTTGAAGAAGTAAGGGAGAGTTAGAGTAGAATCAGAGTTTTGTGGAGTAAATTTTATAAACAAAGGTTGTCATCATCAAAAAGGGGGAGATTGTTAGTTCCTAAGATGATGGTTTTAATGACAACAACCTTAGGACTTGTTATAAAATATAAATACTAATATTCTTGTCTAGATATATATATGTATATGGAGGATATATATGCAGGTACTGAAGAATGAAGACTGTACGGTATAAAGATTCAAGACTGAGTATAGAGATTCGAGACTGACAAATTCAAGATTGAAGAAACCAAGACTGAAGACGCATGAGTATCAAGAGTTCAAGATTTCAAGAGTTCAAGATATCAAGATAAGTAATAGTGTCTAGATTTACGTTAAAACTTCATAATAGCACTAAAATCTTTATTTGGATTTTAATTGTGGACTGCAATCCACCATCTCGCTTTAATAGTGGGATGGAACCCACGACCTTTTTAGTAGGATGGAACCCACGACCTTCTCTAGTGGAATGAAATCCACAAAATTTTCAAAATGATTTATTTTAAATATTTTTCCAAAAACCTTTTAAAAGTCATCTCTCTGTTTATATATTTTAGCCTTAAACTAATTTTATTATCTTTATATTTTGATTTCAAAATCATCTCTTTTTTTAAACTATCTCCTGGTTTTAATATTATAAACTTTAAAATCTCAAAAATATACTCTATACTTTGTTTTTAATATTACTTTTATATTATAGATTATATATTTTTAAGATTACTTTTTAAATCTCTTTTATAAGTTTAAACTATATTCAAAATGGTTTATAAAATGCAGAAATTGTTTTGACAAGTTTTAGAAAGAAAATCTCTTTTAAAAACAAAAATCAATTTTCAAAATTAACTAGGGCATGTCGACATACCCCATCCCCCCATGTCGACATGGGAGGCGTAGAAATTCAAATTTCAATTTTCAAATGAAGTGTCTATTCGTCATAACCTTTCACGAATGGACATGACTGTTGTTATTCTATAAAACCAGTTGTTTTCAACAATTTTAAGTTAGTTTTTCTTCATTTCTTCACTCCTTCTCCACTCTAATATTCTCTTGTATTTAACAAAACTCTACCTAAATCCTGAGTGAATCAAACTCGATCATCTCTAGTTTGATTCTCTGTCACTCTCTCTCAAAGATCTCAGTACTATTCAGAGTTATAGGATCATTTGTAATCAAAGATCGTAGTGTATCGAGTCTCTCTCTATCAAAGTGTGATTGGAAACGGTGTAATTGTGGCCTGTAAATCAATTGGGTGTGACTGTAGCCCGTAAATCAATTAGGTGATCTTGTAGCCTAGTTAAATCAAGAGAGTTTGCCCAGGACTCGAAGACAGGAGGGTGTATCTCGTAGCCTTGAAATCGAGGTTGTAATATCGACATTATATTTGAAAAGAAATATGCACAAGAAATTGTGTGGGACTGGACATAGGGTAAGTCCGAACCAGTATAAAATTCTGGTGTGTTCTTTCCTTTACTGCATTTTATTTACTATTTGCATCTGTGTCAGATTTTGTGATTGTCTTTGTGTTTGTGAATTGCATCTGTCTGTGTTTAATTTTAAAAGATTTCAAAGATTCCATAAAGTCCATTAAAACACTATTCACCCCCCTCTAGTGTTAAACCAGCCTTAAGATCCGTAATCTACATTTCCAACATCATGATGGCAGAAGGCTGCTGCCATAGCGATGTCGATGCCATGATGTGGTGCTTGGCGGTGATGGCATTGGGGACACACGTTAATTTTCAATCATGGGATGATGGAGCTTGGCAGCGCAAGTGATGGCGGCTAGTGTGTGCCGTGTGAGTGACGTTCGGGAAAGGCGATGGATGCTCCTTAGTAATTCATTCTACCTTACATCATTGGTGAATCACTTCAACTCACATATCTATGGTCCATATATATATAATTTCTCTTTGATTGCTCTTCTTTGATTATGGATTGCAATGCTTAATAAGTTATGAATTAATAATTGGTTGAAATATGATTAGGTGCTGTGATTTATCTTAATCATCGTATGATTTGGTTGAGAAGTGATTATTATGTGATGAATTTAATTATTGTATTGGTTGAAAGTGTCGATTTGCAAATGGAACTCTATTCGATTGTAAATTGAACTTTACCTATTGTATGTTGATGTTTATTTATTTTATATATGACCAGAGTTCGATGGACTCAACTCAGGTCACACAGTATATTTGTTGTGATGTTTGGTTGATTTGTTTATGGAGTAATTTTACTCCATAATTTATGAATTTAGATATTTATTTATTTTCTTATTTTAAAATATGTTTGTCTGCGAGAAATTATTCAAGAGTAATAAAATTTTATAAAAAGCATTTTATATATAATTTATAAATTTCACCAAATTTAGCAACAATCACTATTAAAATATTATTATAAACTGGAATTGTTTTAGAGCCATAAATAAAATGCATCACTACTTTATAAAAATATATTATTGAAGTAATAATATTATTCTGAGTAATTTTTTAATAAAGGTTATTCAAATAATTTTGAAAGATTTTTCAAACCTTAGAAAAATCTTTTTAAAAAATAATTAAAATATTTTGGATATGTTTTGAATAAATGAAAATCTCTTTCTATAATATGAATATTTCAAATATGGTATGATTTAAAAGAAAATGTTTTATTTCTAATTAGTTTGAGTATAAAGTGATAATATTGAATAATATTCAATGGTTTGAAATAAATATAGTTTATTTTGGAAGTTTATAAATTTACTTCAAAATAGAATTTCATTATACTAACCCCTGTAAGTTACATTTGGTTGGTAAAGTAATTTTGCATGTGTTATATATGTATATGTGTGTATGTGTGTGTGAACAAGGATTTGAAATTAAATTATAGTGTTCACATATTTATTTTTGATATTATATAAATGAGGTGAAATTATTTAATATATAATGTTTTATAGTTTTAATAGTTTTAGAATATAAAATTGATTGAAGAAAAGTTTTAATTAAAATTTGTTATTTACAGAAAAGAAAGTTTTATATTTGGTTTTAATTAATTATTTAAAAGATTATATAATTATGAAAAATATAAAATATTTTCTAATTAATATTTCATGTATTTTAAAGTGTATTTCAGTAATAATATGATTATTTATGAATTAATAAAGTGTGCTCTATATGTGTGTGTGTGTATACATACACACACACACACACACACACATATATTTGAATATTTGATTTAAATGTTTAAAGAAAGATTTTGCTAAACTTTATTATTGTTTCATTTCTAAATTAAAATGGGATTTTTTGTATGATTTCTACAGTTTCTGATTTCTCATTTTCCTATACTGATTTTGATATCATGAATGATTCACTGTTGATATTGATTTGATTTATGATTTTGATATGATAGGGTGATGACACCCTTCTTTATGATTTCATGATATTAAATTCTGTGTGATGAGTAATTTGAATAATGAGAGTCATAATACTTTTTGGGATGGAGCATTCAGTAATATTTCTTTGGTTATTCTTTGGATTCGTTATATAGACTATTATAAGGGAAATTAAGTGTAGTTTATAAGAAGTCATAAATGATTGAGCATTACACGGCGGTATGTGACGTCGATGTGATACTTATTTAGTTATTCATTGTAAGTAGATGTCAATCAAGTGACGGGAACTGAAATATTGGGATTATAGTTACATGTGGTAATGCTTAGGGAGGAGCAAACTCATGGATGATTGGGTTATGCGGGGTGTACCCATATATAAATATATTCATAGATTTTATCTACTTATTTATCATGAAGTGCTCAAGGACATGATTTTGTGTTAGAGGAATTAGATTAGTCCAGTGTCAATCGTGGCAGTCTGATTGTGGGGTCATGCCTAGATCTGTGACACCTATATATATATATATATTAGATGCGCGTCATGAATTTTGGTGAAGGGTGGTTAGCCCTTAAGGTGGATAGCCCTAGCCCCTTTTTGTTACCTAGACCAGCTGTTAGTTACCCTAGGGGCATGATCTGGGATTGTGACTAGAAGTCCTCGTGTTGATGAGCACATTAGGTGGATATTGTCACAATTACCGAAGAGGTAATTGAAGACTGTAGGAGCGGATCCGGGTATGTGGTCCTAGGCTCCTATAGCAGGCGGTTAGCTAGATGACTCCCCACTAATTCTACATGGAGTCTTAGATAAGTATATACTATTTATATACCTCACTAAGTATAAATATGGGTAGTGTAACCATGCATTATGACATGAATTTACTTAGGACTTCACGTCTGTCATGCAGTCGTTCTCCCAACATGATTTATTATATGATGT
The DNA here is from genome assembly GCA_030737815.1 of Allium fistulosum. Classification (NCBI taxonomy): domain Eukaryota; kingdom Viridiplantae; phylum Streptophyta; class Magnoliopsida; order Asparagales; family Amaryllidaceae; genus Allium; species Allium fistulosum. Next base: position 163,620,045 of record CM060905.1, read on the forward strand.
TTCATATGAATAGATGAGATTATATGTGTGATGTGATAAGTCCCAGAATATAGTGGATTCTCATATTTTTTATTATATATGTTTCTTTTGATAGGCGGCCTATATTTTTATATTTTATATTCATGCTGATATTTCATTACTGGGATTAAGAGATATACTTAGGCAATGCTATATGCTAGCCTAAATACACTTCGTGATATCTCATATTGAAGATTTCTGGATTTTGATAATGGTAGGAGATTTGGATGATTCACCCATCTATCATTGATTCTATGATTTCCTGTTAGATGTGTTTTATATTGGTGAGGAAAATTTTACATTTACTTTGATTGATCAAATTTCATTTGAGATTTTAGAGCTGGTTGCAGCGTGCGCTGACTTTCTTATTTTAATTGAGATATCATTGTTTATCTTAAATGTATTATATGTATATTAACCTATTTTTAGACATAGTCTGACCCGTGTGTTATTTACGTAATACTTGGGGTCAGTCCGAGACATTTTAAGTGCAGGGATGAGTGAGACCAGCTCATATGATTTCTAGGCATAGAGGAGACTGGTATATTGTATTGTTGTATTTACTTTAAGAATTATACAGTTTCATGTATGTATATCCGTGCATTGAATATAAAACATACCTTGTACATTTTGCACTATATACTATCCTTGTGATTCTGACTTTGTGATTCTGACTCTGTGTTCGCTGTTATATACTGATATTGCACATTGTTCTATCCTAGAGGCACACATGTTTATTGCTTGGTGCTGATACATTGTACGTTTTCTGGTGAGTTATTGTAACAACCCTATATTTTACAAATATTCTTAAATTGCTTTTTTTCCAGATTCAAAAGCTTTATTTATGAAAAAGAATAAATTTTGTTATTTTAAATATAAACTTTGACTTTGATGTGGATTAGAATTCCAAATATGACTAAATTTAATATTTCCTGAAAATGTGAATTTTGGTCAATAGTCAAACTTTGACTTTTAAGTTTAAATTTTAAATAGTTTGAAATTATAAATTTTATCTTTTATTATGAAAATAGATTTAATAACTTGAACGCTACTTTTCGTTTCGTTGAAAACGGAGTTAAAATGTAAAAGTTATGTACATTTTAATTTTTAGTATAATTTGTTTTATTGTGCATTTTTGCCTATTTTAAATTTTATAAATTTTATTTTCTTTGTCATATTTTATTTTAATATGTGTTAATATGTTATTTTATGTATATTTTTGTCTTTTATTATTTTTAAAGTGAAGTAGACATTTTTCTAGAGTCAATGGTAATTTATGTGAAATTTTCATGTCCTGTCTGCTATTTTTAAACAATTTCTTCAATTCTTTTGCTATTTTCTCTGAATTGAATTATTTATTTCACTTTGAAAATGTTTTAAAAGTCATTTTTATTTCAAATTTTGTTTTAGAATATTTTTAAATAAAAGTTAATAATTTTTCAAAGTCAATGGTGATTTATTTGTAATTTCTGGACACTGTTTTGTATTTTAAGCAATTTCTTTTATTATTTTTTCTAATTTCTTTAAATTTTATTATTTATTTTCTTATATCTTTACTTAGTTTCGGTTTGTATAGTATTTTTCTGAAATATTTTGTTTATATAAAGATTTATAAGGAAAGAACTGTGAAGGGTTGTGTAACGCTTTGAAACGGAAGCCCTTTTATTTACCAAATCCTTTAATTCCTTTAACTCCTCAAAATTAATTGCCTAGCCATGTAAAACCCTAGTGTAGCCGTCATCTCATTTGGCATTCACGTGAAAAATATCCCATCTTCAATTGTTTCTCACGGCTAGAGAAAATTAGGTAATGGCCTCCATCTCTTTCTTCCTACTTTTCTTCTTTTTCTATGCTATTTTGCTTGCCTTCTTCCCTGATTGAGATCGACCTCTACCCCTATTCCTCTGCCACCACCTCCTTCCATCTCTTCCCGACCACCACCAGCCCCCACTCCACCAGATCTGACCATAGCCGAACCATTTTGATGGTAAAACCCCCCAAATTTCAACCTAGATGCCTAAAAACCATGTTTATTGACCTCTACATGCTCACCCACCTCAACCACCACCCAAACCACCACCATAGCCACCACCACCTCCCTGACCTGACCACAACACACCCCTCCCCACCTCTGTCCAGATCTGAACTTGAATGGCCAAGCCCAAACTCCTATGGCCGAGCCCTTTTGTTGACCAAAAACCACGCTAGTGTGCCTAAAACTCTTCACATACCTATGTTATAACATCCCCATCATCTCTAGCTTGTAGCCGTGTATCCCTTGGTCCAAACCAGACCCAAAACCATTGCCTTAGACCTGTAGTTTCCCTCATGGCTGATCCTAGTAAAGGTTGAAAGCAAGTGCAAGCATTTCTATTTGATTCCGTGCAGTCATTTCTAACATTGTTCTATTAAAATTTGGGTTGAAAACTTATATTGTTTGGATTGTTTTGTCTTATGTATTCCGAGGAGTTAACCTTGTCTCTCTCACACTCATCATCATCATGGCTGAGAAATGAACCCCTTGTTCGAGCTTTTGAATGGTTAAAGCATGGTTAAGTAATCTATTCCGTTGTTGCTTCTTATCTGCATTGTTTCAACATTGTTTTGCGTTGAATATTTATGTGTATATTGTCTTGTTTTGTTTGAATGTTTTCAAGGAGATTTATCTTTGGCTCTCTCAATATCCAATCTTATTCGTGCTTTCGTGCCTTCAAAGATCTCAGTTTGTGCATTTGATAGCAATCTCCAGCACAAAGAGGTGAGTTATTCTCACCAGACAATATGTACCTATATAACAAGTAAATTAACACCCTGGGAATCTGTAGAAATATATTATCATGTTATATATGCTTATATTATTATCATATGATGTTCACACTTGTTATTACACCTGTTATATCATATTTTACTGTTATTTAATGTTATTCTGTTATTTATATCTGTTATCACCATTGCAAGTTCTCTGTAGACTAGAATCATTATGGGTTGAAATGATACATACCTGAACGGACTTTATAATAGGGAAAAATTGTTATGGGCTGAAATGATAGGCCTGAACGATTTTTATTTAATTTATTTTAACTTGGGATTGCGGGTTTGAAATGATAGAACCCGGATTTTTCTTTTTTTAACTGCGGATTGAAATGATACATATCCGTATCACTTGACCTAGGTTAGAAAATTATATACAGGCCCGTGGTTATTTTATAAAGTGTTTTGGATATTTTTAAGTATTTTAAAAAAATTATAAATTTATGAAATTTGATTTAAATAGATTTTGAAATGTTTTAAAATAAAGAAATTATGATTTTTTTTCCATGTGTTAAAAATGTAATTAATGAATGGTTTAACTGGATTTTTGAAATATAACTTAAGTTGGATATTTGGAATTTTGGTTAAAAATGATATTTAAGTTATATAAATAAAATGGATATTAAATTTTATTTGGAAATGGTAAATATGATAATTTGATTAAATTTGAATTTAAGTGATTTATTAAAGTATTATTGATTTTTCAATGAATTTAAGTGGTTAAATAAGTGAATGTTTAAAAGTGATCTTTTAAAATATAACTTGACTAGGAAATGTGAAATTTGGTTTTTATTAAAGGGTTAAGTTAATTAAATAAAATTGGAAATTTAGTTAAATTTGTGAAATGGTAATTTAAATTTGAAGTGTTAAGTTATTTGTTGAAATGTGAAGAATTGGAAACTTTTACACTTAAATTTATTAAGTAAATTGTTGAAAATTGGATTTTATTATAAGAAATTTATTATGACAAGATATATGTTAAACGATATGTAAATGAACATTTTAAATGTTAAAATATGATTTTTAAAATGTTTATGTGTTTTAAATTAAAGTTATTTAATTGCTGGAAATACACTAACACCTGAAATTAACTTTTAATAGCATTCGGAAATGCTATAGATTCTGTTTTGAACTAAAATTGTGTAAAAAGAGCTATTACAGCATTTCTGAAATGCTGTAGTTGCTGTAATTGAACTTGTAGGCTAATATTGAACTCAGGTCTATTATAGCATTCTCTGGAAATGCTATAATGGTTTGCAGTCTTTGCTGAAACCAAATTTAACCCTTGTTTTGAAATCTGAACTACCGCAGCACTTCTAATATGCTGTCTTTTCTGTTTTGAACTATAATTCAACTAAAACTGAGTTTTAACAGCAGTTTTAAGTGCTGTCTTTGCTGAATTAAAAATGTTTTCAAATATAACCTATAGCAGTTGTTTTTAAATGCTGTGAAATGCTGAAATTTTAATAATTAGGGTTTTTGACTTAGTAAACGAACTCAGAATGGTTTGAAACTTTGGAAATTGAATACTTGATTTGAAAATATAATAATTACACTTTTAAAAGGTTTAAATGAATTATTTGATTGGAATATAAACTATTTAAAAGGTGACTTGAAATGATAATAAATGAAGTATACCTTTAAATTTAAAAGGTATTTAAAGTTGAATATTTAGATTTGAACTCAAATGATATTTGGAATATTAAAATGATTTGAAATGAAGTTTTGAAATGATATGATATTTTAAAAATATGGAAATGGTTTGGAATTGATTTAATCTTTATTTTGATAAAGATTTGGATTTGAAATGATATTCTATTTTGAAGTATAAACTGTTTTTAAACTTATAACCACGGGTTATAATAACGTTGGGTTGTTAAAGAGACCGGGATCGGATGTGGACATACTCTCTGTCTTACCGAAAACCACTATGGCAACTGTGTACGCGGTGGAGATTCCAGAATGAAGTAGGATGGTGGCGATGTTCTTAAGGTATGTTACGTGGACCCAACTCCCGTGAGTTGGCATAAGGTGGCTAAAACAGGAGCGATCTCGGACTAGTGAGGTAGCACCTCTTCTCGGACACATTTCTTCGATATTATACTCTTACTTGTGATTGATTAGATGGCCATCCCCCGATTTGGGAGTGTTGTTCGAGGTGGAACGGTAGTGGCTGCTATGCGTATCCATCAGTCCGTGTGCGTAATTGGTATATCTACCCTGGCATTGCCTAGTTGTGCCATGTCACCTACCATATCGAGCTTTACTACATTATGATTTTAAGATCCGACCGCGTTAAGGTTCTCCATCCCCTTAACGCTATTTTCTATATGATTATACTTTACTTATTTAGACGCTATTATAATATCGAATATTACTACATAGTAGATATTTTAACGGATCCTTAGAGGATGGGCAGTCCCAAGCATCTTCTAAGTTACTTGTACCCTTATTACAGTTCGCTTGGGTTGGTTTACATTATATAAGTATATATTGTCCTGACTCGAGTGTTTTGTGTTTTGCTTTACGCTCGGGTCAGCCTGAGTTATTCACAGATTTGAATTTCCACTCGCTTGGAGATTTGAATCGCTGGAGATTATCTGCTTGTCTTGTCCTATCTATTTCAGTTCCGTTGTTCTACTCAGCTTGTACTTGGTTATTTTATTGAGACTTTTGTTGTACTCTATTTCTTCTGTTGTATCTTATGTAACTCTGACATATTTAGATAGTAGCTTCATGAACTACTATTTCTTTTACTTCCGCTGCATTATTTTACTCTGTGTCTGTGATCTGTGATTATATTTATTTACTATATATTCTGATATTTGCCAAATTTTATTTACAACGCGGTATTTTGAGCAATTCAACTCCGGCATGAGTGTCTACCTATATACTTATAATGGATGCGAATGGTTGAAAATATCAGGTCGTTACAGTTGGTATCAGAGCTTTGGCTTTGAGGCAAAACTCGACATATGGAGTAGATTTATTTACAGAATCACTTTCGTTCGAGTTTGAATCTTTTCCTCTTGATTCGAATTTCCTTTGAATTTTTGGAACGTTCCCTGCGGTTCCAAAATTCATTCTTGTCCCTCACTATTCATCTTCTTTTGATTTTGGAGTATCACATAACTCCACTTCGAATGATCTTTATAGTGAATTGGCGGTCTCGCCAATATTCTAATTTTCTTGTAAAAGGGTGAAAATCCTTTACAGTCAGCGTCGATTCACCAGAGATTTTTATTTATCCTTGGTTTAGATGCTAATATCTTTTATTATTCCAAACTCTATCTCTTGAGATCGAACGTAGATTTATCCCAGAAAAATCCACATCGATCTTATTCTTTAACTCACGGTTGACCCGGTTAAGGTTGTCCGCGATTTATCTAAGCTTACCCATATCTCTACTCTGTTTAACCATCTTGTCTTTTGTTTCTAAACTATCTCCAAACATTTTGAATTGTACTTGTAAATCTATGTTTTGTTTTATATATGGTGTTGTTTGAGTTGTTGATGTTGATTTGGATTTCCGATCGATTCGTCTGATCAACGCTATCGATAGGATTTCTAAAACACTTTGACAGAACAAACTAACACAATATTATTTTAAATTTGGTTAATGAAATAATTTTTTTGATATATAAGTAAATTTATGGAACTTAATAAATTGATTTAAATTGATAATTTGAAATGATAATACTTGATTTATCATTTATTGTTCTACAAATGAATTTATAAATAGTTGTTTATAAATTGATTTGGGAACTGAAATGAATTTGAATCAAGAATTTGAGAATTTAATTTCCGATGGATTTCAAACCTCGTGTTTAAAATTTTTAAAAAGGATATTATTTAAAGTATTTTTGAATAAAAATTTGTCTCTAAAGGATTTTAAAGTTTAAAAATTAAGTGCTCTTCTCTTTGTCGCTGGAAAATAATTTCGGTGATGACTGCAGCATCATCGACGTTCATTTTCGAGTTTTGAACTGAAGAGACCGTTCTATTGTCTTGCTACAGCTTTGTTTTGGAAAATCTAATTGATTTGAATTTCTAAAATATGACTGGATTATAATATATATAGATATATGATTTAAATTTGATTTGACATATTCTGTATATATAATTACTTATCTCTAAATAGTTTGAAAGGAATCAGAAGTTTAATTCTTAAATTTTATTTTAAAGAATAATTTCAATTATAAGAAGAAAATCAAAAATTTGGATAAATGATTCAAACTTGAGATAATTGAATTGGAAAGTTTTATTTGTATGACATACAATTTCATTCCAATATAACTTACCTAAATTACACAGAAGTTGAATATGGAATTGGATAATATACAATATAAAAAGGATTTTTATAAATAAAATTTGAGTGGTTATAATACATGTTATACACTTAAATTTTAGTTATAAAAGATTAACAGAGACAAATAGTGAAAAAGGAATTTAAAGAGATTTTATTTAAATAACTTAATAATCAAATTTGATTTACTATGGAACCTTAAGTTTAACCTAGGAATTTTAATAAAGGTTATTTCCTGAAATGAATATGTTGTATAATGTATCTTTGAATAGATAAAATAAAATACATTTGAATTGGACTTTTGGTAATAAAGTTTATTTAACTTGAATTCATAGTTTAATTGATGTCTAAATGAATAAATGTGTAAAGAAATTTGATTGTTATATTTGCTATATAAATGTTTTATTTATGAAATAGATATGTCTTGGAAAATGAATAATTATGATTTAAATAGTTAAAATTTATTTTAACATCACTAAAATTTGATAATTGAAAATTTGGTTTCCAAATGGAATTTTAAGTGTAACTTATTAAAGGAATATCTATTTGGGTATTTTAAATAAAGTGTTAGGTTATGTGTTAAATTAAGAGCTAACTAAAATAGTGAGCTTTTGACTTAATAAATGAAGTATAGTTTGATTTGAATATTCCATTCATAAAAGTTTGTTTTAATAAGTCATAAGTTAAATGATATCCAAATGAATATTTCTGATATTAAACTGATTTGAAATATTAATATATCTACTGTAGCATTTTATAAGTGCTGCTATTTTGAAAATACAATGTTTTGGAAATTTTATAATTGAATGAACTTAGAAATGTTACAACTTTAAAATGAATATTATTTGACCTTGAATTAAAATATTTTAAATGAAGATTATTTTAAAAGGTGTTATTATTTTCTAAGTATTATGTTTTTTTTAGAATAACATTTCCAAAGTGTTACGATTTTTAGTAGTATGATTTCCAAATGATAAACATCCATAAATTGTTATGATTTAAAAGCATTATGGTTTCAAGTTTATTATCTTATTTTGTGTTTCCAAACTACCTTTTGGTTGTCCTTATTTCTCTTATCTTGTTACAGAATGGGAAGACTATTGCTTATAACAGTCCGTTTAGAAATCTTTCTGTAATCTTTGATAATTTTTGTTACTTATCTGGATCTGAACACTGTTTTTCCATTCAAAGACCGTCGGTCAAGTGAAAGGGGTGATTCAGACTCTAGAGGATCTTGTTCGTGCTTGTATTCTTGATTTGATCACCTCCATCTTGTTAAACTTACCTATAACAATAATTATCAGGTGTAATTCCAATCTTCTTATCATCTTGTCTTAATTCTATTTCATTCTATCTTTTTCTGTGCTTTCCCGTACCTCGTTCCTTTTCGGGGACGAAAAGTTTTGAGTGGGGGAGAGTGTAACAACCCTATATTTTACAAATATTCTTAAATTGCTTTTTTCCAGATTCAAAAGCTTTATTTATGAAAAAGAATAAATTTTGTTATTTTAAATATAAACTTTGACTTTGATGTGGATTAGAATTCCAAATATGACTAAATTTAATATTTCCTGAAAATGTGAATTTTGGTCAATAGTCAAACTTTGACTTTTAAGTTTAAATTTTAAATAGTTTGAAATTATAAATTTTATATTTTATTATGAAAACAGATTTAATAACTTGAACACTACTTTTCGTTTCGTTGAAAACGGAGTTAAAATGTAAAAGTTATGTACATTTCAATTTTTAGTATAATTTGTTTTATTGTGCATTTTTGCCTATTTTAAATTTTATAAATTTTATTTTCTTTGTCATATTTTATTTTAATATGTGTTAATATGTTATTTTATGTATATTTTTGTCTTTTATTATTTTTAAAGTGAAGTAGACATTTTTCTAGAGTCAATGGTAATTTATGTGAAATTTTCATGTCTTGTCTGCTATTTTTAAACAATTTCTTCAATTCTTTTGCTATTTTCTCTGAATTGAATTATTTATTTCACTTTGAAAATGTTTTAAAAGTCATTTTTATTTCAAATTTTGTTTTAGAATATTTTTAAATTAAAGTTAATAATTTTCCAAAGTCAATGGTGATTTATTTGTAATTTCTGGACACTGTTTTGTATTTTAAGCAATTTCTTTTATTATTTTTTCTGATTTCTTTAAATTTTATTATTTATTTTCTTATATCTTTACTTAGTTTCGGTTTGTATAGTATTTTTCTGAAATATTTTGTTTATATAAAGATTTATAAGGAAAGAAATGTGAAGGGTTGTGTAACGCTTTGAAACGGAAGCCCTTTTATTTACCAAATCCTTTAATTCCTTTAACTCCTCAAAATTAATTGCCTAGCCATGTAAAACCCTAGTGTAGCCGTCATCTCATTTGGAATTCACGTGAAAAATATCTCATCTTCAATTGTTTCTCACGGCTAGAGAAAATTAGGTAATGGCCTCCATCTCTTTCTTCCTACTTTTCTTCTTTTTCTATGCTATTTTGCTTGCCTTCTTCCCTGATTGAGATCGGCCTCTACCCCTATTCCTCTGCCACCACCTCCTTCCATCTCTTCCCGACCACCACCAGCCCCCACTCCACCAGATCTGACCATAGCCGAACCATTTTGATGGTAAAATCCCCCAAATTTCAACCTAGATGCCTAAAAACCATGTTTATTGACCTCTACATGCTCACCCACCTCAACCACCACCCAAACCACCACCATAGCCACCACCACCTCCCTGACCTGACCACAACACACCCCTCCCCACCTCTGTCCAGATCTGAACTTGAATGGCCAAGCCCAAACTCCTATGGCCGAGCCCTTTTGTTGACCAAAAACCACGCTAGTGTGCCTAAAACTCTTCACATACCTATGTTATAACTTCCCCATCATCTCTAGCTTGTAGCCGTGTATCCCTTGGTCCAAACCAGACCCAAAACCATTGCCTTAGACCTGTAGTTTCCCTCATGGCTGAGCCTAGTAAAGGTTGAAAGCAAGTGCAAGCATTTCTATTTGATTCCGTGCAGTCATTTCTAACATTGTTTTATTAAAATTTGGGTTGAAAACTTATATTGTTTGGATTGTTTTGTCTTATGTATTCCGAGGAGTTAACCTTGTCTCTCTCACACTCATCATCATCATGGCTGAGAAATGAACCCTTTGTTCGAGCTTTTGAATGGTTAAAGCATGGTCAAGTAATCTATTCCGTTGTTGCTTCTTATCTGCATTGTTTCAACATTGTTTTGCGTTGAATATTTATGTGTATATTGTCTTGTTTTGTTTGAATGTTTTCAAGGAGATTTATCTTTGGCTCTCTCAATATCCAATCTTATTCGTGCTTTCGTGCCTTCGAAGATCTCAGTTTGTGCATTTGATAGCAATCTCCAGCACAAAGAGGTGAGTTATTCTCACCAGACAATATGTACCTATATAACAAGTAAATTGACACCCTGCGAATCTATAGAAATATATTATCATGTTATATATGCTTATATTATTATCATATGATGTTCACACCTGTTATTACACCTGTTATATCATATGTTACTGTTATTTAATGTTATTCTGTTATTTATATCTGTTATCACCATTGCAAGTTCCCTGTAGACTAGAATCACTATGGGTTGAAATGATACATACCTGAACGGACTTTAAAATAGGGAAAAATTGTTATGGGCTGAAATGATAGGCCTGAACGATTTTTATTTAATTTATTTTAACTTGGGATTGCGGGTTTGAAATGATAGAACCTAGATTTTTCTTTTTTTAACTGCGAATTGAAATGATACATATCCGTATCACTTGACCTAGGTTAGAAAATTATATACAGGCCCGTGGTTATTTTATAAAGTGTTTTGGATATTTTTAAGTATTTTAAAAAAATTATAAATTTATGAAATTTGATTTAAATAGATTTTGAAATGTTTTAAAATAAAGAAATTATGATTTTTTTCCATGTGTTAAAAATGTAATTAATGAATGGTTTAACTGGATTTTTGAAATATAACTTAAGTTGGAAATTTGGAATTTTGGTTAAAAATGATATTTAAGTTATATAAATAAAATGGATATTAAATTTTATTTGGAAATGGTAAATATGATAATTTGATTAAATTTGAATTTAAGTGATTTATTAAAGTATTATTGATTTTTCAATGAATTTAAGTGGTTAAATAAGTGAATGTTTAAAAGTGATCTTTTAAAATATAACTTGACTAGGAAATGTGAAATTTGGTTTTTATTAAAGGGTTAAGTTAATTAAATAAAATTGGAAATTTAGTTAAATTTGTGAAATGGTAATTTAAATTTGAAGTGTTAAGTTATTTGTTGAAATGTGAAGAATTGGAAACTTTTACACTTAAATTTATTAAGTAAATTGTTGAAAATTGGATTTTATTATAAGAAATTTATTATGACAAGATATATGTTAAACGATATGTAAATGAACATTTTAAATGTTAAAATATGATTTTTAAAATGTTTATGTGTTTTAAATTAAAGTTATTTAATTGCTGGAAATACACTAACACCTGAAATTAACTTTTAATAGCATTCAGAAATGCTATAGATTCTGTTTTGAACTAAAATTGTGTAAAAAGAGCTATTACAGCATTTCTGAAATGCTGTAGTTGCTGTAATTGAACTTATAGGCTAATATTGAACTCAGGTCTATTATAGCATTCTCTGGAAATGCTATAATGGTCTGCAGTCTTTGCTGAAACTAAATTTAACCCTTGTTTTGAAATCTGAACTACCGCAGCACTTCTAATATGCTGTCTTTTCTGTTTTGAACTATAATTCAACTAAAACTGAGTTTTAACAGCAGTTTTAAGTGCTGTCTTTGCTGAATTAAAAATGTTTTCAAATATAACCTATAGCAGTTGTTTTTAAATGCTGTGAAATGCTGAAATTTTAATAATTAGGGTTTTTGACTTAGTAAACGAACTCAGAATGGTTTGAAACTTTGGAAATTGAATACTTGATTTGAAAATATAATAATTACACTTTTAAAAGGTTTAAATGAATTATTTGATTGGAATATAAACTATTTAAAAGGTGACTTGAAATGATAATAAATGAAGTATACCTTTAAATTTAAAAGGTATTTAAAGTTGAATATTTAGATTTGAACTCAAATGATATTTGGAATATTAAAATGATTTGAAATGAAGTTTTGAAATGATATGATATTTTAAAAATATGGAAATGGTTTGGAATTGATTTAATCTTTATTTTGATAAAGATTTGGATTTGAAATGATATTCTATTTTGAAGTATAAACTGTTTTTAAACTTATAACCACGGGTTATAATAACGTTGGGTTGTTAAAGAGACCGGGATCGGATATGGACATACTCTCTGTCTTACCGAAAACCACTATGGCAACTGTGTACGCGGTGGAGATTCCAGAATGAAGTAGGATGGTGGCGATGTTCTTAAGGTATGTTACGTGGACCCAACTCCCGTGAGTTGGCATAAGGTGGCTAAAACAGGAGCGATCTCGGACTAGTGAGGTAGCACCACTTCTCGGACACATTTCTTCGATATTATACTCTTACTTGTGATTGATTAGATGGCCATCCTCCGATTTGGGAGTGTTGTTCGAGGTGGAACGGTAGTGGCTACTATGCGTATCCATCAGTCCGTGTGCGTAATTGGTATATCTACCCTGGCATTGCCTAGTTGTGCCGTGCCACCTACCATATCGAGCTTTATGTAACGCCCCACTCTGAGACCCACTGTAACAAAGAGTATTACGGGAGTAATACTGTCTGTTAAAGCGAAGAATAGAGTATAGTGGAAGCGACCATTTGTAATCAAGCTATAACTATCTACTGAATACGTCGAAATGATGGTATCTATATAATTTTTTCAAGTGGTTCGACATATTCAATAAATATTTATAACGAAATTACAATGGCTAAAGGTCTATCAGGACAAAGCATAATATTAAATGATAAAACATCACAGAACAGAATCACATAACAGATATAAAATCCCAGAACAATACATCGTCAATACAGATCCAAATACAATAAGTGGGTACAAAGCCACTGCCCACACATGTGGGTTAAAAATATGTACATATCAAAGTCTGAATAATAACAGAGTAGTGGAATAGTGGACAAATAAAAACGCTATCAATCAGCATAGCAGATAATGTCCAAGCGGAAGCACAGAAGCTAAGTCCAGAGACCTAACCTGAAACAACTCGGTCTGACCCGAGCGAAAACACTCGGGTCAGGCTAGCTAAACAATCAGTAATAACTGAGACATATATAATAATGCGGTACATAAATAAAACAGTACTTATCCAAAGAGAAGTATATTATGAACCACATGAATATAATGACGATCCCTAATCATCAATAAACAATAAAAATCTCCAAAGAGAAATCAACACCAAAGTGTAGAATAAATAAAATTGCCTCATATCATCGGCGTAGCCAAAGCCATAAAAAGATGCCCATAGGCAATAATCCCAAGAGTGACCAGAGTCTGTAATCAATGCCCAAGCAAAGATCGATGCTCCAAAGAGCAATGGGGATATACTGAAAAGTCAATGAAATCAAACACTGAAAAGCAGTGTCCAGAGACACTGTGAATCCACCAGGCAATCGCACTTACATCGTATGGTTCCATAGAACCAACACCGAATGGCGGTACTCGAATGGATATAAAAATCATCAAATAATACCAATATTGCACGTGCACCGACCAGAGTCGTTGTTGCCAAGTACTGTAGAGTTGTGATCGATCACTCGCACAGATGCGGAACGCGTGAGACGGCAAGATCCTTCCCAGAAGGATAAAGGCCCAGAGGCGCATGCCGAAAAATAAACTGCTCCATAGAGCAGGTGTCCAGAGACGGTTGCCCAGAGGCGTGGTGACCTAGAGGTCCAGTACTGGCCGCCCAGAGGCTAATGTGTCACTAACTTCTTGGAGAGGAACCCGTAAAGTGTTAACAATGAGTCTCATACCCCACGTTCGCACTAAACGGTTTACTAACCAATAGCAAGCTCACACTCCAAACAATAAAAAGTCCACCTCGTATTATCGGTAAACTAGACCCAAAGGTCAAAACGATCAATTGAATAGGTCGGGGATTAACCGGAAAGGAAATACACATGGTTCCATAGGCCAGAGGTTTCCTAACCATTTAAGCACCATTCCACTTCGCTCGACGTGCTAAAAAGTGAGTGTGATATTTTTATTATAGAAAATAATGGAGCGAAACGGATTTATAATTGATTTTGAAATCACTTTAAAACAGCTTTTGAAAACTCTCCTATTATGGAGTAATTAATTTAATAATTAAAAATAATATTATATAATAATTTCTAAAGCCATTTAGGAGTGAAAAATCCTTTGAAAATAATTCATAAAACCCGTGTACGAAATCTAGAGACAAATCTCAAAGAAATCAATAATGACGCGAACCCAAGTTCGGAAAATTATTCGGACTAGCAAACTGAATCCGAATGGCATGAAAATTGGTAGACATATAGTCCAACATCCCTGCTCCAAACTGCAAAAAGAATCGGGAAATTCCGACTTGAAACGAAGAAACGGCGTCGTCTCAAAGTCGGACAAAAATCATAAAACTTTACTGTGTCAAAACAGTGTAAAGGTCCCACTTCGACGACATGGTCGAAGGGTCACATGAACTCAGATCTTGATGAAAATTTGCAGGAGCGTAGTAAAGTACTCCTACTTTGATATGCAACAAGAATCGTTCGGTTTTGACTTGAAACGAAGAAACGACAATGTTTCAAAGTTGGTCCGACGATAACTGAAAATGATCACTATTGTAAAACAGTTTCTGGGTGCTACTTCGGTAATAGAAATGAAGTATCTAATGCACCCAGATCTAAACCAAACTTTGCATGGTTAAAGATCTCGATCTCATCTTTTTAACGAGACCAAAAACGATGAAATACGACAAAGGACGAGCTCGGGATGGTGTCGCAAAGTCGGGGTTCTACGCTGAAAACAACGGGAGAAAAGAGACTAAGGCCTATAGCTATGCACTAACTGGCCAGAGATGAAAAACCACAATATTGGCTAAGTAAACTTCAAATTCTGGCAAAATGAATAAAATGAAAGTTGTAGCTTAGTTTCTAAGCTTTCCGGAATGACCAAGATCGTCAAATTTCGACCAGAGCTGAAAATTCTATGACTAAAACAATTCTCAGATCTAAATTTTATATCACTGTCGTTGTGCTCTCGGGACAGTGGTAAGAATGCACAGTTTTGACCAAATTAACTTCGAAATTTCATGAAACTCAAAACATGAAAGTTTTAGCTCTAAATATAAGATTTCCAGAACATCCAAAATTATTAGATTTGGATAAGAAACGAGTAACTTATGGCCAAATCAATTTCAGGTTTTTATTTTATCAACCCTGTAGTTTGTTGTCTGGTCAGCGACAAATAAGCATGATTTCGACCATTCAAACCTCAAAGTTAGGCAAATCACAAAACATAAAAGTTATAGGGTACAGAATATGCTTTCCAGAACTTCAAGAAAATATTAATTCCGATTTAAGATGAATGAGATATGCCTAATTTACTAACAGCAATAAACTAATTATAATTTCAGCTAGCATATATTACAAGTACCTTATGTGCACACCTCAAAATGAAAGCAAAGATGATCAAAGAGCTATGATTCACATGTTACATAATAAAACATGTGTTACTAACTGATTACCAAAATCAAAAGATGATTAAACACATATTAGAAGAGGTTTTTAGCAATATACCTCTCTAGAAAGCAACAAAGACTACTATAACATCAACCCAAGTTAGCAAAAGATGATTAGGAGGCTATAAGATCAAAAAAACACATAAAACATGTGTTACCAAATCAATTTCAGAAATAAGAAAGATATAAAAATGGATTTGAGGTGGGTATTTGCATTACCTTTGCATAGAATGACTTGCATAAGCTAAAACTAGAAGGAGATGAAGATGGAGGCCATTTTTGTTATGAAAGCTTTAGGAAATGATTAGGGTTTTGATTAGGGTTGAATGAATGAGGTTATGAGAGTATGAGATAATTTATAGAAGAGGTTTAGGGTGGGTTATTGGGTTAGGTTTTGTAACCCAATAAGAAGAGAGTTATTTACATGTTTCCAAAAATTAGTCTAAGTGTTCATATATGTTTATAAAACTCATTTTTTCTTATCCAATCCCATTTTAAAATCTCTCCTCAAATATTTTAACTTTCCAAAAATAACATTTTATCCTCATTTTAAAATCCCATATTTCCCATTTAATTAAAATAGCCTTTTTCAAATAAATTTTGTTATTCCAAATCCTTTTATGCTTCATTAAAATAAATAAAAATCCTAACTTTTATTTATTAGTTGGTAATGCAAATCCCGGGTTGTTACAGACTCCCCCCCTTAAGAAAATTGCGTCCCCGCAATTCCTTAAGATAGATGTCGTCTATAACGTCAAATCCACAAAAGAAGTGATAGAGATAAAATAGAGAATTCTCACCCGCAGAAGAAGATGGGAGAAAGCCAGGATAAGAGCGCTCGATAGATTCTCTGGTCTCCCATGTGCAATCCTTAGGATTCGGTGACCATTGAATCTACATGAGTGGAACCTCTTTGTTGCGAAGGCGTCTAACCTCCGAATCAAGCACACGAAGAGGTTGCTGCTCCAAAGATAAATCAGGTAAGATCTCTAAATCAGGCACAACATGCGGCTCAAAGATAGAATCAGGATCGCGGACACACATGCAAAGCTGGGAAACATGGAACACGTCGTGCATTCTAGAGAAGTGAGCAGGTAGAGCCACACGATAAGCCACGGGGCCAATGCGTTCCGTAATAGGAAATGGTCCAACATAGCGAGGAGCCAACTTCCCTGTAGAGCTGAAACGCACAACCCCTTTCATAGGAGATATCTGAATAAAGACATGATCACCAATGGAGAACTCAAGAGGCTTCCTGCGGTTGTCCGCGTAGGATTTCTGACGGTTCTACGCCTCTTTCATTCTCTGACGAATAAGAATAATCTTCTCAGAAGATTCCCGAACTGAATCTGGACCAAGAAGGAGCTTCTCGCCAGATTCTAACCAACACGAAGGAGAACGGCATGGCCTTCCGTAAAGAGCCTCGAAAGGAGCCATGCCAATACTAGACTGAAAGCTGTTGTTGTAGGAGAACTCTACAAGCGGTAAGTGATCCTCCCAACTACCTCCGAAATCCAGAATACAATAGCGTAAAAGATCCTCTAAAACACGATTCACCCTCTCCGTTTGACCGTCGGTCTGAGGATGATAAGTAGTCGAGAGATTCAGCTTTGAGCCCAAAGCTGACTGTAGGCACTTCCAGAAGTGACTAGTAAAGATAGTGTCTCGATCACAGACGATAGAGCTAGGAATGCCATGAAGTCGAACGACTTCCTCCACATATAGCTTGGCAAGCTGAGGAGCAGTCCGAGTGGACTTAATAGGAATGAAATGAGCTGATTTGGTCAAGCGATCGACGATGACCTAAATAGAAGTATGGCCTGACTTTGATCGAGGCAGACCGTCAATAAAATCCATGGATATCTGATCCCATTTCCACAATGGAATCTCTAGCGGCTGAAGAAGACCAGATGGACGCTAATGCTCAGCTTTGATCTGTTGACAAGTCATGCAACGGCTTACATAACTTGCAACATCACTCTTCATGCCCTCCCAAAAAAATAGGCGACACATGTCGGCATATATCTTACTCGACCCGGGATGTATAGTGTACTTAGTGTGATGACACTCGTCTAGAATGTCATGCCTAAGTGATAAATCAGATGGTACCAAAATAAGGTTCTTCCTACGAAGACACCGATGAGAATCAATAGAATAATCCAACAATGTCTTATCACTGGATCCCGACTCAAGGAGATGAATGTATCGCAACAAGTCTGGATCCTGCCGCTGAGCATGGGCAATGCGATCCAATAGAATAGGTCGAGCTTCCAAGCTGAATAACAAGATCTGAGAATCAGAAGACGGAGCTCGATTTCGAATATCACACATAGAAAGAGTCTCAAGAATAACCCACTCAGTAATCATCATAGAATCAACTGCCGAGTGTTTGCGACTGAGCGCATCTACAACACGATTACCCTTGCCAGGGGTATACTGAAAATCTAAGTCATATGAGGCGAGAAACTCGAGCCATCGCTGCTGCCTCATATTGAGATCCTTCTGACTGAATGAATACTTCAGCGACTTGTGATCGGTGTAGAGAATGAAATGTTCGCCCAATAGTTAATGACGCCATGTCTTCAAGGCAAAGACGATAGCTGCTAACTCAAGATCATGAGTAGGATAGCGAACCTCATTCAGACGTAGCTGCTTAGAAGCATAAGCAACTACCCGATCTTTCTGCATAAGCACAGCACCGAGGCCGCTACCATAAGCGTTGGTGTAAACAACAAGATCCTGGTTACTCTCAGGAACTACAAGGATAGGAGCATGAGTGAGAAGTTCCTTAAGTCGCTGAAAGGAAGCTTCACACTTATCAGGCCAAATAAAACGAACCCCCTTACGAGTCAGAGTCGTTAGGGGAAGTTCAACTCGAGAGAAATCCTTGATAAACCGACGGTAATAACCCACCAGCCCAAGGAAGCTGCAAATATCATGAACGTTCTCGGGCTGCCTCCAATTCTGAATAGCTTCGATCCTGGCAGGATCGACAGAAATACCCTCAGATGATACAATATGGCCCAAGAACTTGACCTTGCTCTCCCAAAAATGGCACTTGGAGAGCTTGGCCTTAAAATTATGCTGACGAAGAGTATCCAAGACGATCCGCAAATGATGAGCATGCTATGCCTTGGATCTAGAATAAATAAGAATATCGTCGATGAAAACCAGAACGAATCTATCGATGTATTCCCGGAATACTCGATTCATAAGATCGACGAAGAAAGCCGGAGCGTTCGTCAAGCCGAACGGCATGACAGACCACTCAAAAGAACCATGACGAGTGCGAAATGCTGTAAGAGGAATGCTGTCTTCCATGACTCGTAGCTGATGGAATCCGTTGGCAAGGTCAAGCTGAGAGAAGACCTTCGCACCGCTCAATTGGTCAAACATGTCGTAACGGGAATTAGAGTTAGACATGATTCAATGATAGATAATTAATTAAGGAATACTACGGAATATAATGGATTCCTATACATATTCCTAACTTATCTATCAATAAACATAAGGAAGGGATTTGATTTAATTCGGATCTAATTTAAAATGTATTGTACTAAGTGTATATGTTCTTTGTTTATTATGCTTATTCCTGAAACCAGGCTCTGATACCAAGCTGTAACGCCCCACTCTGAGACCCACTATAACAAAGAGTATTACGGGAGTAATACTATCTGTTAAAGCGGAGAATAGAGTATAGTGGAAGCGACCATTTGTAATCAAGATATAACTATCTACTGAATACGTCGAAATGATGGTATCTATATAATTTTTTCAAGTGGTTCGACATATTCAATAAATATTTATAACGAAATTACAATGGCTAAAGGTCTATCAGGACAAAGCATAATATTAAATGATAAAACATCACAGAACAGAATCACATAACAGATATAAAATCCCAGAACAATACATCGTCAATACAGATCCAAATACAATAAGTGGGTACAAAGCCACTGCCCACACATGTGGGTTAAAAATATGTACATATCAAAGTCTAAATAATAACAGAGTAGCGGAATAGTGGACAAATAAAAGCGCTATCTATCAGCATAGCAGATAATGTCCAAGCGGAAGCACAGAAGCTAAGTCCAGAGACCTAACCTGAAACAACTCGGTCTGACCCGAGCGAAAACACTCGGGTCAGGCTAGCTAAACAATCAGTAATAACTGAGATATATATAATAATGCGGTACATAAATAAAACAGTACTTATCCAAAGAGAAGTATATTATGAACCACATGAATATAATTACGATCCCTAATCATCAATAAACAATAAAAATCTCCAAAGAGAAATCAACACCAAAGTGTAGAATAAATAAAATCGCCTCATATCATCGGCGTAGCCAAAGCCATAAAAAGATGCCCATAGGCAATAATCCCAAGAGTGACCAGAGTCTGTAATCAATGCCCAAGCAAAGATCGATGCTCCAAAGAGCAATGGGGATATACTGAAAAGTCAATGAAATCAAACACTGAAAAGCAGTGTCCAGAGACATTGTGAATCCACAAGGCAATCGCACTTACATCGTATGGTTCCATAGAACCAACACCGAATGGCGGTACTCGAATGGATATAAAAATCATCAAATAATACCAATATTGCACGTGCACCGACCAGAGTCGTTGTTGCCAAGTACTGTAGAGTTGTGATCGATCACTCGCACAGATGCGGAACGCGCGAGACGGCAAGATCCTTCCCAGAAGGATAAAGGCCCAGAGGCGCATGCCGAAAAACAAACTGCTCCATAGAGCAAGTGTCCAGAGACGGTTGCCCAGAGGCGTGGTGACCCAGAGGTCCAGTACTGGCCGCCCAGAGGCTAATGTGTCACTAACTTCTTGGAGAGGAACCCATAAAGTGTTAACAATGAGTCCCATACCCCACGTTCGCACTAAACGGTTTACTAACCAATAGCAAGCTCACACTTCAAACAATAAAAAGTCCACCTCGTATCATCGGTAAACTAGACCCAAAGGTCAAAACGATCAATTGAATAGGTCGGGGATTAACCGGAAAGGAAATACACACGGTTCCATAGGCCGGAGATTTCCTAACCGTTTAAGCACCTTTCCACTTCGCTCGACGTGCTAAAAAGTGAGTGTGAGATTTTTATTATAGAAAATAATGGAGCGAAACGGATTTATAATTGATTTTGAAATCACTTTAAAACAGCTTTTGAAAACTCTCCTATTATGGAGTAATTAATTTAATAATTAAAAATAATATTATATAATAATTTCTAAAGCCATTTAGGAGTGAATAATCCTTTGAAAATAATTCATAAAACCCGTGTACGAAATCTAGAGACAAATTTCAAAGAAATCAATAAAACCAGAAAATCACTGAAAATATTCTAAGTGTTGGAAAATAGTCCAAAAATGACGCGAACCCAAGTTCGGAAAATTATTCGGACTAGCAAACTGAATCCGAATGGCATGAAAATTGGTATACATATAGTCCAACATCCCTGCTCCAAACTGCAAAAAAAATCGAGAAATTCCGACTTGAAACGAAGAAACGGCGTCGTCTCAAAGTCGGACAAAAATCATAAAACTTTACTGTGTCAAAACAGTGTAAAGGTCCCACTTCGACGACATGGTCGAAGGGTCACATGAACTCAGATCTTGATGAAAATTTGCAGGAGCGTAGTAAAGTACTCCTACTTTGATATGCAACAAGATCGTTCGGTTTTGACTTGAAACGAAGAAACGACAATGTTTCAAAGTTGGTCCGACGATAACTGAAAATGATCACTATTGTAAAACAGTTTCTGGGTGCTACTTCGGTAATAGAAATGAAGTATCTAATGCACCCAGATCTAAACCAAACTTTGCATGGTTAAAGATATCGATCTCATCTTTTTAACGAGACCAAAAACGATGAAATACGACAAAGGACGAGCCCGGGATGGTGTCGCAAAGTCGGGGTTCTACGCTGAAAACAACGGGAGAAAAGAGACTAAGGCCTATAGCTATGCACTAACTGGCCAGAGATGAAAAACCACAATTTTGGCATAGTAAACTTCAAATTCTGGCAAAATGAATAAAATGAAAGTTGTAGCTTAGTTTCTATGCTTTCCGGAATGACAAAGATCGTCAAATTCCGACCAGAGATGAAAATTCTATGACTAAAACAATTGTCAGATCTAAATTTTATATCACTGTCGTTGTGCTCTCGGGACAGTGGTAAGAATGCACAGTTTTGAACAAATTAACTTCGAAATTTCATGAAACTCAAAACATGAAAGTTTTAGCTCTAAATATATGCTTTCCAGAACATCCAAAATTATTAGATTTGGATAAGAAACGAGTAACTTATGGCCAAATCAATTTCAGGTTTTTATTTTATCAACCCTGTAGTTTGTTGTCTGGTCAGCGACAAATAAGCATGATTTCGACCATTCAAACCTCAAATTTAGGCAAAGCACAAATCATAAAAGTTATAGGGTATAGAATAAGATTTCCAGAACTTCAAGAAAATCTTAATTCCGATTTAAGATGAATGAGATATGCCTAATTTACTAACAACAATAAACTAATTATAATTTCAGCTAGCATATATTACAAGTACCTTATGTGCACACCTCAAAATGAAAGCAAAGATGATCAAAGAGCTATGATTCACATGTTACATAATAAAACATGTGTTACTAACTGATTACCAAAATCAAAAGATGATTAAACACATATTAAAAGAGGTTTTTAGCAATATACCTCTCTAGAAAGCAACAAAGACTACTATAACATCAACCCAAGTTAGCAAAAGATGATTAGGAGGCTATAAGATCAAAAAAACACATAAAACATGTGTTACCAAATCAATTTCAGAAATAAGAAAGATATAAAAATGGATTTGAGGTGGGTATTTGCATTACCTTTGCATAGAATGACTTGCATAAGCTAAAACTAGAAGGAGATGAAGATGGAGGCCATTTTTGTTATGAAAGCTTTAGGAAATGATTAGGGTTTTGATTAGGGTTGAATGAATGAGGTTATGAGAGCATGAGATAATTTATAGAGGAGGTTTAGGGTGGGTTATTGGGTTAGGTTTTGTAACCCAATAAGAAGAGAGTTATTTACATGTTTCCAAAAATTAGTCTAAGTGTTCATATATGTTTATAAAACTCATTTTTTCTTATCCAATCCCATTTTAAAATCTCTCCTCAAATATTTTAACTTTCCAAAAATAACGTCTTATCCTCATTTTAAAATCCCATATTTCCCATTTAATTAAAATAGCCTTTTTCAAATAAATTTTGTTATTCCAAATCCTTTTATGCTTCATTAAAATAAATAAAAATCCTAACTTTTATTTATTAGTTGGTAATGCAAATCCCGGGTTGTTACAGACTCCCCCCTTAAGAAAATTGCGTCCCCGCAATTCCTTAAGATAGATGTCGTCTATAACGTCAAATCCACAAAAGAAGTGATAGAGATAAAATAGAGAATTCTCACCCGCAGAAGAAGATGGGAGAAAGCCAGGATAAGAGCGCTCGATAGATTCTCTGGTCTCCCAAGTGCAGTCCTTAGGATTCGGTGACCATTGAATCTACATGAGTGGAACCTCTTTGTTGCGAAGGCGTCTAACCTCCGAATCAAGCACACGAAGAGGTTGCTGCTCCAAAGATAAATCAGGTAAGATCTCTAAATCAGGCACAACATGCGGCTCAAAGATAGAATCAGGATCGCGGACACACATGCGAAGCTGGGAAACATGGAACACGTCGTGCATTCCAGAGAAGTGAGCAGGTAGAGCCACACGATAAGCCACGGGGCCAATGCATTCCGTAATAGGAAATGGTCCAACATAGCGAGGAGCTAACTTCCCTGTAGAGCTGAAACGCACAACCCCTTTCATAGGAGATATCCGAATAAAGACATGATCATCAATGGAGAACTCAAGAGGCTTCCTGCGGTTGTCCGCGTAGGATTTCTGACGGTTCTACGCCTCTTTCATTCTCTGACGAATAAGAATAATCTTCTCAGAAGATTCCCGAACTGAATCTGGACCAAGAAGGAGCTTCTCGCCAGATTCTAACCAACACGAAGGAGAACGACATGGCCTTCCGTAAAGAGCCTCGAAAGGAGCCATGCCAATACTAGACTGAAAGCTGTTGTTGTAGGAGAACTCTACAAGCGGTAAGTGATCCTCCCAACTACCTCCGAAATCCAGAATACAATAGCGTAAAAGATCCTCTAAAACACGATTCACCCTCTCCGTCTGACCGTCGGTCTGAGGATGATAAGTAGTCGAGAGATTCAGCTTTGAGCCCAAAGCTGACTGTAGGCACTTCCAGAAGTGACTAGTAAAGATAGTGTCTCGATCACAGACGATAGAGCTAGGAATGCCATGAAGTCGAACGACTTCCTACACATATAGCTTGGCAAGCTGAGGAGCAGTCCGAGTGGACTTAATAGGAATGAAATGAGCTGATTTGGTCAAGCGATCGACGATGACCCAAATAGAAGTATGGCCTGACTTCGATCGAGGCAGACCGTCAATAAAATCCATGGATATCTGATCTCATTTCCATAATGGAATCTCTAGCGGCTGAAGAAAACCAGATGGACGCTGATGCTCAGCTTTGATCTGTTGACAAGTCATGCAACGGCTTACATAACTTGCAACATCACTCTTCATGCCCTCCCAACAAAATAGGCGACACATGTCGGCATATATCTTACTCGACCTGAGATGTATAGTGTACTTAGTGTGATGACACTCGTCTAGATTGTCATGCCTAAGTGATAAATCAGATGGTACCAAAATAAGGTTCTTCCTAAGAAGACACCGATGAGAATCAATAGAATAATCCAACAATGTCTCATCACTGTATCCCGACTCAAGGAGATGAATGTATCGCAACAAGTCTGGATCCTACCGCTGAGCATGGGCAATGCAATCCAATAGAATAGGTCGAGCTTCCAAGCTGAATAACAAGATCTGAGAATCAGAAGACGGAGCTCGATTTCGAATATCACACATAGAAAGAGTCTCAAGAATAACCCACTCGGTAATCATCATAGAAACAACTGCCGAGTGTTTGCGACTGAGCGCATCTACAACACGATTCCCCTTGCCAGGGGTATACTGAAAATCTAAGTCATATGAGGCGAGAAACTCGAGCCATCGCTGCTGCCTCATATTGAGATCCTTCTGACTGAATGAATACTTCAGCGACTTGTGATCGGTGTAGAGAATGAAATGTTCGCCCAATAGTTAATGACGCCAGGTCTTCAAGGCAAAGACGATAGCTGCTAACTCAAGATCATGAGTAGGATAGCGAACCTCATTCAGACGTAGCTGCCTAGAAGCATAAGCAACTACCCGATCTTTCTGCATAAGCACAGCACCGAGGCCGCTACCACAAGCGTCGGTGTAAACAACAAGATCCTGGTTACTCTCAGGAACTACAAGGATAGGAGCATGAGTGAGAAGTTCCTTAAGTCGCTGAAAGAAAGCTTCACACTTATCAGACCAAATAAAAGGAACCCCCTTACGAGTCAGAGTCGTTAGGGGAAGTTCAACTCGAGAGAAATCCTTGATAAACCGACGGTAATAACCCGCCAGCCCAAGGAAGCTGCGAATATCATGAACGTTCTCGGGCTGCCTCCAATTCTGAATAGCTTCGATCTTGGCAGGATCGACAGAAATACCCTCAGATGGTACAATATGGCCCAAGAACTTGACCTTGCTCTCCCAAAAATGGCACTTGGAGAGCTTGGTCTTAAAATTATGCTAACGAAGAGTATCCAAGGCGATCCGCAAATGATGAGCATGCTATGACTTGGATCTAGAATAAATAAGAATATCGTCGATGAAAACCAGAACAAATCTATCGATGTATTCCCGGAATACTCGATTCATAAGATCGACGAAGAAAGCCAGAGCGTTCGTCAAGCCGAACGGCATGACCAACCACTCAAAAGAACCATGACGAGTGCTAAATGCTGTAAGAGGAATGCTGTCTTCCATGACTCGTAGCTGATGGAATCCGTTGGCAAGGTCAAGCTGAGAGAAGACCTTCGCACCGCTCAATTGGTCAAACATGTCATAACGGGAATTAGAGTTAGACATGATTCAATGATAGATAATTAATTAAGGAATACTACGGAATATAATGGATTCCTATACATATTCCTAACTTATCTATCAATAAACATAAGGAAGGGATTTGATTTAATTCGGATCTAATTTAAAATGTATTGTACTAAGTGTATATGTTCTGTGTTTATTATGCTTATTCTTGAAACCAGGCTCTGATACCAAGCTGTAACGCCCCACTCTGAGACCCACTGTAACAAAGAGTATTACGGGAGTAATACTATCTGTTAAAGCGGAGAATAGAGTATAGTGGAAGCGACCATTTGTAATCAAGCTATAACTATCTACTGAATACGTCGAAATGATGGTATCTATATAATTTTTTCAAGTGGTTCGACATATTCAATAAATATTTATAACGAAATTACAATGGCTAAAGGTCTATCAGGACAAAGCATAATATTAAATGATAAAACATCACAGAACAGAATCACATAACAGATATAAAATCCCAGAACAATACATCGTCAATACAGATCCAAATACAATAAGTGGGTACAAAGCCACTGCCCACACATGTGGGTTAAAAATATGTACATATCAAAGTCTAAATAATAACAGAGTAGTGGAATAGTGGACAAATAAAAGCGCTATCAATCAGCATAGCAGATAATGTCCAAGCGGAAGCACAGAAGCTAAGTCCAGAGACCTAACCTGAAACAACTCGGTCTGACCCGAGCGAAAACACTCGGGTCAGGCTAGCTAAACAATCAGTAATAACTGAGACATATATAATAATGCGGTACATAAATAAAACAGTACTTATCCAAAGAGAAGTATATTATGAACCACATGAATATAATGACGATCCCTAATCATCAATAAACAATAAAAATCTCCAAAGAGAAATCAACACCAAAGTGTAGAATAAATAAAATTGCCTCATATCAACGGCGTAGCCAAAGCCATAAAAAGATGCCCATAGGCAATAATCCCAAGAGTGACCAGAGTCTGTAATCAATGCCCAAGCAAAGATCGATGCTCCAAAGAGCAATAGGGATATACTGAAAAGTCAATGAAATCAAACACTGAAAAGCAGTGTCCAGAGACACTGTGAATCCACCAGGCAATCGCACTTACATCGTATGGTTCCATAGAACCAACACCGAATGGCGGTACTCGAATGGATATAAAAATCATCAAATAATACCAATATTGCACGTGCACCGACCAGAGTCGTTGTTGCCAAGTACTGTAGAGTTGTGATCGATCACTCGCACAGATGCGGAACGCGCGAGACGGCAAGATCCTTCCCAGAAGGATAAAGGCCCAGAGGCGCATGCCGAAAAATAAACTGCTACATAGAGCAGGTGTCCAAAGACGGTTGCCCAGAGGCGTGGTGACCTAGAGGTCCAGTACTGGCCGCCCAGAGGCTAATGTGTCACTAACTTCTTGGAGAGGAACCCGTAAAGTGTTAACAATGAGTCCCATACCCCACGTTCGCACTAAACGGTTTACTAACCAATAGCAAGCTCACACTCCAAACAATAAAAAGTCCACCTCGTATCATCGGTAAACTAGACCCAAAGGTCAAAACGATCAATTGAATAGGTCGGGGATTAACCGGAAAGGAAATACACACGGTTTCATAGGCCGGAGATTTCCTAACCGTTTAAGCACCTTTCCACTTCGCTCGACGTGCTAAAATGTGAGTGTGAGATTTTTATTATAGAAAATAATGGAGCGAAACGGATTTATAATTGATTTTGAAATCACTTTAAAACAGCTTTTGAAAACTCTCCTATTATGGAGTAATTAATTTAATAATTAAAAATAATATTATATAATAATTTCTAAAGCCATTTAGGAGTGAAAAATCCTTTGAAAATAATTCATAAAACCCGTGTACGAAATCTAGAGACAAATCTCAAAGAAATCAATAAAACCAGAAAATCACTGAAAATATTCCAAGTGTTGGAAAATAGTCCAAAAATGACGCGAACCCAAGTTCGGAAAATTATGCGGACTAGCAAACTGAATCCGAATGGCATGAAAATAGGTAGACATATAGTCCAACATCCCTGCTCCAAACTGCAAAAAGAATCGGGAAATTCCGACTTGAAACGAAGAAACGGCGTCGTCTCAAAGTCGGACAAAAATCATAAAACTTTACTGTGTCAAAACAGTGTAAAGGTCCCACTTCGACGACATGGTCGAAGGGTCACATGAACTCAGATCTTGATGAAAATTTGCAGGATCGTAGTAAAGTACTCCTAATTTGATATGCAATAAGAATCGTTTGGTTTTGACTTGAAACGAAGAAACGACAATGTTTCAAAGTTGGTCCGACGATAACTGAAAATGATCACTATTGTAAAACAGTTTCTGGGTGCTACTTCGGTAATAGAAATGAAGTATCTAATGCACCCAGATCTAAACCAAACATTGCATGGTTAAAGATCTCGATCTCATCTTTTTAACGAGACCAAAAACGATGAAATACGACAAAGGACGAGCTCGGGATGGTGTCGCAAAGTCGGGGTTCTACGCTGAAAACAACGGGAGAAAAGAGACTAAGGCCTATAACTATGCACTAACTGGCCAGAGATGAAAAACCACAATTTTGGCATAGTAAACTTCAATTTCTGGAAAAATGAATAAAATGAAAGTTGTAGCTTAGTTTCTAAGCTTTCCGGAATGACCAAGATCGTCAAATTTCGACCAGAGATGAAAATTCTATGATTAAAACAATTCTCAGATCTAAATTTTATATCACTGTCGTTGTGCTCTCGGGACAGTGGTAAAAATGCACAGTTTTTACCAAATTAACTTCGAAATTTCATGAAACTCAAAACATGAAAGTTTTAGCCCTAAATCTAATCTTTCCAGAACATTCAAAATTATTAGATTTGGATAAGAAACGAGTAACTTATGGCCAAATCAATTTCAGGTTTTTATTTTATCAACCCTGTAGTTTGTTGTCAGGTCAGCGACAAACAAGCATGATTTCAACCATTCAAACCTCAAAGTTAGGCAAAGCATAAAACATAAAAGTTATAGGGTACAGAATAAGCTTTGCAGAACTTCAAGAAAATCTTAGTTCCGATTTAAGATGAATGAGATATGCCTAATTTACTAACAGCAATAAACTAATTATAATTTCAGCTAGCATATATTACAAGTACCTTATGTGCACACCTCAAAATGAAAGAAAAGATTATCAAAGAGCTATGATTCACATGTTACATAATAAAAAATGTGTTACTAACTGATTACCAAAATCAAAAGATGATTAAACACATATTAGAAGAGGTTTTTAGCAATATACCTCTCTAGAAAGCAACAAAGACTACTATAACATCAACCCAAGTTAGCAAAAGATGATTAGGAGGCTATAAGATCAAAAAAACACATAAAACATGTGTTACCAAATCAATTTCAGAAATAAGAAAGATATAAAAATGGATTTGAGGTGGGTATTTGCATTACCTTTGCATAGAATGACTTGCATAAGCTAAAACTAGAAAGAGATGTAAATGGAGGCCATTTTTGTTATGAAAGCTTTAGGAAATGATTAGGGTTTTGATTAGGGTTGAATGAATGAGGTTATGAGAGTATGAGATAATTTATAGAGGAGGTTTAGGGTGGGTTATTGGGTTAGGTTTTGTAACCCAATAAGAAGAGAGTTATTTACATGTTTCCAAAAATTAGTCTAAGTGTTCATATATGTTTATAAAACTCATTTTTTCTTATCCAATCCCATTTTAAAATCTCTCCTCAAATATTTTAACTTTCCAAAAATAACATTTTATCCTCATTTTAAAATCCCATATTTCCCATTTAATTAAAATAGCCTTTTTCAAATAAATTTTGTTATTCCAAATCCTTTTATGCTTCATTAAAATAAATAAAAATCCTAACTTTTATTTATTAGTTGGTAATGCAAATCCCGGGTTGTTACACTTTACTACGATTATGATTTTAAGATCCGACCGCGTTAAGGTTCTCCATCCCCTTAACGCTATTTTCTATATGATTATACTTTACTTATTTAGACACTATTATAATATCGAATATTACTACATAGAAGATATTTTAATGGATCCTTAGAGGATGGGCGGTCCCAAGCATCTTCTAAGTTACTTGTACCCTTATTACAGTTCGCTTGAGTTGGTTTACATTATATAAGTATATATTGTCCTGACTCGAGTGTTTTGTGTTTTGCTTTATGCTCGGGTCAGCCTGAGTTATTCACAGATTTGGATTTCCACTCGCTTGGAGATTTGAATCGCTGGAGATTATCTGCTTGTCTTGTCCTATCTATTTCAGTTCCGTTGTTCTACTCAGCTTGTACTTGGTTATTTTATTGAGACTTTTGTTGTACTCTATTTCTTCTGTTGTATCTTATGTAACTCTGACATATTTAGATAGTAGCTTCATGAACTACTATTTCTTTTACTTCCGCTGCATTATTTTACTCTGTGTCTGTGATATGTGATTATATTTATTTACTGTATATTCTGAGATTTGCCAAATTTTATTTACAACGCGGTATTTTGAGCAATTCAACTCCGGCATGAGTGTCTACCTATACACTTATAATGGATGCGAATGGTTGAAAATATCGGGTCGTTACAGTTATATTCTTTTTTTTTATATGTACCAGTTTAGCTCAAGGGAATATTCATGTGTTTTTCTGTAACGGTCCGTTATTTCGGACACTTCATACTTAAATATCTGAACTATTTAAATATTTGAATCTTGGATTCAATGTTCTTAAAATGATTTAATGTTAATAAAATAATTTAATAAGCTTGTTAACCGCCATTTTTAAATCATAATTAATGATGGTAAACTTGTTTTTGGAAAAATGTTTACAAAATAAATACTTCGAAGAAATATCGATATTGTGGCCGAAATTCATTTTATCGATAAACAATTTTTTTGCCGTCAGAAGTTGTTCAGAGTTTTTTACATATATTTATTTGCTTAGGAAATCAATAAAATAAAATAAAAACTTTTTACCATTTATGGAAATAAACGTTTTGATGGTGTCATGGGTAGCATGTAAAGATGCAATCGAAGATATTTTAAAAAATGAGCTTTTAAGAAAA
Source organism: Allium fistulosum (assembly GCA_030737815.1). Lineage (NCBI taxonomy): Eukaryota > Viridiplantae > Streptophyta > Magnoliopsida > Asparagales > Amaryllidaceae > Allium > Allium fistulosum. The sequence continues at coordinate 163,651,050 of CM060905.1, forward strand.
GGCTTAACATTTAAGTAAAGATGTAAAGATGTAAAGGTAGCATGTGAGATAGAAGCTCCTCTATAACCTTTCATAAAAGGTAGAAGGTGGTAATAACCTATCGCATAAACCTATAAATAGACCCTTAAGGTAAGAACTAATCACATAAGCTTGAAATAAAGTAAGAGAATAAAAATGGTGGAAGTGATTAACACTAATCCACTAAATCGTCTCTAACCTTTTCAAGTATAAACCAAATCAACTCTAATCTCTTCCAAACTTTCACAAACACCTTAGAAAACCTTAGGAATCTTAGATCTAAAGTCAAAGTATAAGAAAAGTGAAGGAGAAGAGGGAATCTTGGATGAGTAATGGAAGAGGAGGGGAGATGTTGCCTTGGTTTAAAGTGTTAAAGGTTGGATCTTTAGGCTTTTGGTGATGGTAGGAGGTGGTTCTTTAATTCTAGTGGCTCTTGCTTATGTTTAGCTTTAATCTAAGTGAGTTATCTCACCATCTTGTTTGTATATAATTTGTATACATATGTTGTGCATGAATTATAAAGTTAAAGTGACATTAGCTAAGTAAAGTTATAAACTTTGGACCCCTCTTGCTTTTAAAAGCAAATGACAACTTTATATTGTATAACATCACTTCCATTACCCTCTTAAGAATGTGACATGACCTTGACTTGATGTTTAAATGGTTATTTGGATTGTGTGTTGAGTTGAAGTATGTTTGAAAGTGTTTGAAGCGAGAATAGTCGCTATAAGTGCACTTCGATATCCCGTAACTTTAACTCATATAAATTGACGTTTTATGAACTTAACTTGGGATGATTTGATTTGGTTGTTCTCTACACACATTTTGGTGTATTAGAAAGTAAGAAAATGATTTGTGAAGTTATAGAAATTATGAACCAAAGTTACGAAACTTAGAACAAAATGGTAGTTACAAATACACTTTGTAAATATAGTCTGTTCGGGAATTTTTATAAATAAATTGAAAGATATTCTTAGGAGTTTATTTCCATGTTTTTTACTTAATTTAAGGGTATTACTTACTATAAAATTACAAGTCTTGTATCATTTGTTAAAGTGGTTAAACTAGTCACAAAGATTGTGCATCTCAATGTTATTCTTTAACAAATACCTTTAACATCATTTATAAATGCCGCAATTAGTTGCTTATGATTTTTAGTGTCTAAAAAGGATATTCAAATTTGGTATTTTTCTCTAATCCTTTTAGAGATGTTTTCTAACCTTTCCTTAATTATTTTAAAGTTAATAAATACTTTTAACAATATTTATAAATGATGTAGTAAGTTGCTTATGGTTTTAAGTGTTTAAAAAAAGATATTTAAATTTGGTATATTTCTCTAATATTTTTAGAGAAATTTTCTAACCTTTCTAGAAGTATTTCAAAGTTGGTTTTAAGTTTAAATATATTTTTAATAATTATATATGTATTTCAAAGTAAAGAGGTTCTGTAATATAAAATGTATTTTTCATCAAATTATAAATTAGTTATTTTCAAGTAATATTTTACGTAGATATTTAAAACCTATTTACAAGTGTTTTTAAATTATTTCAAAGTTTTGAAAAAAGGTAATTCACTAAGCTTAACACTAAAAGCCGATGAAGTTGACTTCCCTATTTATGAGAGTTAAGATTGATGTTGAGTAATGATGTGAGCAATGGAGCTCTAACCTACTAGCTTCCCTCTTGACCAAGGAATATTTAAGTTGGAATGTCGAAAATGTGTTAATCATGTTGATTTCTTACTCGTCTATGAAAATCATTAAATACTACATTTAACGCTAAAAGCCGATGAGGTAGATTTATCTATTTGTGATGTTCAAGAATGAAGTGTCCAGGCAATGCTTTGATGCAACCTGTGCTCTAACTTACTTGGATTCACCCTTGGATAAGGAATAGTTGGAATGTTGGAAATGAGTTAAGTATATGAATTGTGATTTCTATAAGCGATCATTTTTAACTAGATAGTCGCTTAATCAATTATCGAACTTTAGTAGATATTATCTTAGATCTTTAAAAGAATGTTTTTAAAGATAATACAAATATGGAATGGTTTTGGGTTTGTTGTAACAATGCGTTAATTACATTCGTCTTTAACCCTTTTTATTATACTTTTGAATGTAAATAGATCTTTAAAAGAATGTATTAAAGAAAAGCATAGATGAAATGGTTTAGGGTTTGTAGTGATAATGTTTAAATGACATTAGTCTTTAAACCTTTTGAATGGATTTGTGAAATTACTTAGATCTTCAAAATGGATATTTTTAGGAAATTATAAGAATGGTATCTTTAGAAAAAGATAGAAAAGTAAAGGTTTAAAGTAAGAAATCTTATTAATGATTTGTGAATATACTTATACCATTTGAAACAAGTATATGAATACTTTTTGAAGTATTGAAAAGTGTATAAATGAATAGTAGAAATTGATAAACAATGTTTTATTAGATAAAAGAAGTTTTAATATAAAAAGAGATTTTAATTAATAAAATATTAATAAAACAAAAGGGGATTAGAAGTTGCTTATTTTACTTAATCGTGATTTGTATGACTTGATCGTGCTTTGTATGTTTACTCGTTTATGGAAAACATTTAGTTGTATACCTAGCACTAAAAGCGATGAAGAGGCTTGTCTATTTGTGGGAGTCAAGACTAACGTTTGAGTACGGATATGAGTAATTAAGCTCCGACCTACTAGCTTTACTCTTGGTCAAGGAATGGTGCGAGATGAAAATATCAAAAACGTGATATGTATACGAGATTTGGTTTCCATATGCGATCGTTCTCATTATTGTTGAACATGACTGAATTTTTTGATTCAGTCTTAAAGAGACAGGAATCGATAAGTGTTTCACTTATCAAAAACCACTTCAAGATTGAGATACGTGTTCTATCACTTGGAAGTGGATCTGTTTGAGGTGCTAGAATCCATGTGTGGTTTTGAGATCTGTTCGAGATGATGGATCGAATTGGGGATTTGTGTTCTGTTCGAGTGATGAAGACTAATGTGAAAGATGTCGAATGTGACCTCGACATCGAAAATGGCTAAAGATAGAGTTGGATGCACAACCTGGGGTTTATCTGACCCACATCAGGGTGTTATCAACTTCATATCTAGTGATGCTTATCGATTATTGGCCTATGGGATTTGATGATATTTGGTTCACGTTGTTCATGTTTATGTTCGAACAATAGGCCGCTTGTGTTTACCTTATGGTATATTTTATCTAGAGATATACTATGCTTGGAAGTTATTTTCAATCCACGTGCATGGAGATTCACTTCAGTTTACTAGAGGCATCTTCGTGGAAAATCCATTATGCGAACGTTCCTTATTGGTTTTGAGTATACCCTCTAATATGCTATTGAATGTAACCAATGTAATCATTCCAGCTATATTATATATTTATATTATACACCCTAGACATTATGTATTATATCACCTTATGTACTTATTAGATGATGGTTCTTTTGAGGGGATAACCATTATGCATTCCTTGCAGTCTTAAAAGTACTGTTGAATGTTGGTCACACATTTCTTGAGTTTCTCATACTAGACTTATGTCTGACGCTTAGTTTTTATTTTCCCCAAATTCCTCACATACTCGTTGAGTAGTTCAAGAAAGGCAAGTTTTCGTTGATGTTCTTCGAAACTCGAGAAGGCGAGCTGGATGTTTCACCAAATGTGGTATTCTTATTTTAGCTGCATTACTATATTGCACGCATTAGCATTTGTGAGGACCAACAGTTATAACTGTCCAGGCTAATGATAATACCTAGGTTTTGTAACTCCAAAATTTTATATCGGAGCAACCCTTTGTACTGTTCTTTTGGTATTATATATTACCGTTCCACTAGTGAGATTCTGATGTTGTGTTCTATTCTGTCTTATTTTATTTCATTTTCTTTTCATTTTACCCTAACAATTCATCTTTCCGGCACTTGGGTGCTTGGCACATGAATACTATGGATATACTAGTGTCGACATTCGAGGGTCGAAAGGGTAGGTCATTACACTTGGTATCAGAGCTGAAGGTTTAGCGGAACCTTGGCTTTGGTTGGGTATGACTCATTAAGAGATAGGGTAATGGTATGCCCTAGCATGAGTTGAGTGTATTATACATATGAGAGCGTATTTGTAATTGTATAAACGTATAACTTAATGGTAATTATAACTATGAAAATTAAAGATCTTATATAAGGTAACTTATATAAGTGTGAATTGTTAAAGTATAGTTCAATTAATGTAGGGATTAATCATATCATCTGTTATGCCTCATTAATTTGTTTAGCCATACCCGACCAGTTTATGAGCATTGACTATTGGTTATTGATTGTTGATTTGTGCTCGACCAATTTATGAACAATTTTACCTTCTACTGCATGGGTTGGGTAGATAAAAATTGTTTATACATTGAAACGAACAACTTGTGAACTGAGTTTCACATTTTGACTATAAGGCGTTTGGTGATAATGTTGGGTTAAAAGTTAACTTTAGCAAATGATGTTTATTTTCATTTGAGAAAGATAAGATATTTAGTAAATTAACAATTGTGAAAAGATTTTATATAAGAAAGTGATTTTATATAACTATGGTTTATAAACCATGATTTATAAACAAAAAGGATTTAAATGATATTTTAAGAACTTAAATTCCGGTGTTTTTAAAAATGTTTTCCAAGAATTTGGAGAAAATGATAGTAGTATTATTTGAAAGCAAGTATTTAGGAAGTTGGTTTGAGAGATCGAGACATGATACTTAGTAATATTTACAAAGTATTAAATACCGCTTTTAAATGATTTTGGTTAAGTCCAAAAGGCATGAATTGGATGTACTGAACTCACTTCTATCACTTGAAAATAATTATGATGATGACTTCAACATCATCGGCGTTTATTTTTGGGTTTCTAATTGGAGGATGATATAGGATTATTTAAGTAAAATAGATTTCGATTTGGTTCTGAAAGTATAAAAGATATATGTATGTATTATAATTTCAAAATGAGTTGAAATAAAACTTAGTGTTTAGTTCTAAATTTTTTCCTTGGAAAGAAATTAGATATGAACTTTTTTAAGTAAAAAAGTTTTGTGTGTATACTATGTAAGGTGCCTGAGTGGTAGTGCCATAGCCCGTAATAAATGTTGGAACTTTCAGGTTTTCCTATTTTGGGTAAAATGTGTTTAATAAATAAGTGAAACTTTGTTATGTTGTTTTATGGACATATGCAACCTATGCATTAGGATTGGATGCTATGTACGTCTTGTTATGATACGTTGTTTGGTACTTTTCATTTGTTAAAATGAAACAAGATTTTTTGATTATTTTGAATAGTCAGAAGCTTTCAAATCATTATAAAACAGAAAGCTAATGTTTTTGTGAAAAAAATAAAAGTTGAATTTATATAACACTTGAATTGAGAAGGTAATAAGTTAAAACAAATTTTAAATTTGTTGAACATCCTTGTTAAGTAAATTGAATTTGATATTTTTATATATACTCTTAGTATGTAATGGAGTATTATACGAGCATGAACTTAAGTTGTAAAATGTTGATAAACATGAAGTTATGTTTTATGAAATGGTTCATAAATAAATTAGTATGGAAAGACACACTATTTGTATAAATGAATATGATAAAGGATATTGGTGTAGTAAAGAAACCAATATGATAAATATGTAAGTTATATGTAGATCGTTTTATCGCATGACTGAACTTGATCCAGTATTTGAGTACGTGATTTCGAGGTGGTTTACACCTGTCCAAACAAGGTTTTTTCACTGCTTGACGACGAATGCTTGATACAGATTCTTGATATGATCCCGAACTTTTCTATCATAGTGTATGGCTATGTAAGGAGAATAAGGGTTTCTAATCAAGGAACCTGATCGGAGTGCGCACTAAAGAGGTTAAGTGATCTATACTACTTGGGAACTGAAATTTATGTGATTGAGCAAGTGATAGGAATTGATATTGCATAGGGATGGTTCATGTTCATTCTACAGGTTGTAGTTTAGGCATATTATGTTTTATTGGCTTATGGAGAGTTCAGGTGATGACTCTTTGATTTGCCATGAGGTAGCATGAATAGTCTACTAAGTAATAACCTGAGGTTGTTGAGCGTATACGGTACGCTTAGTAGGTTGTTTATCATCCTATGCGATGAGAGGATTTTGAACTTGAGCAACCCATGAGTTTTATTTGGTAGTGATTAAATACTATTAAGTATTACAATGTGATTGTTTCTTTTGTTGCTTGTGTACGAATTTCAAGGATGAAATATTCTAAGTGGGGGAGAATGTAACAACCCGGAATTTCGTACACTTCGTATTTAAATATCTGAACTATTAAATATTTGAACCTTGGATTTAATGTTAGGAAAATGATTTAATAAGGTTGTTAGCCCCCTTTTTAAACTATAACCAATAATGGTAAACTTGTTTTGAAAAAATGTTTACAAGAATGAATACTTTGAAGAAATATCGATAATGTGACCGAAAATCATATTATCGGTAAACAATATTTTTACCGTCAGAAGTTGTTGAGGTTTTTTTATATACACTTATCCCCTTAAGAAATCAATGAAATGAAATAATTCTTTTTACCATTTATGAAAATAAAATTTTGATGATGTTATGGGTGACGCCATCAAAGATATTTTAAAAATGAGCTTTTAAGGAATGACCTAACTTTTAAGTAAAGATGTAAAGGTGCAAAAGTAGCATGTGAGAGAGAGGCTCCTTTGTGATCTTTGGTAGAAGGTGATAATGATCTCTAAAAAAGACCTATAAATACACCCTTAAGGTAACAACTGATTTCATTAGATTAAAATGAAGTAAGAGAATAAAAATGGTGGAAGTGATTAACACTAATCCACTAATTCTTCTCTAACCTTTTCAAGTCTAATCCAAATCAACTTCAATCTCTTTCAAACTTTCACCAACACCGAAGAACACCTTAGGAAGCTTAGATATATTGTTAAATTATAAAAAAGTGAAGGAGAAAAGGGCACCTTGGATGTACCGTGAGCATTGGAAGAGGAGGGGGATGTTACCTTGGTTTGACAGTGCTAAAGGTTGGATCTTTAGGATTTTGGTGATTGTAGGAGATGGTTCTTTGATTCCGTGGCTTTTTACTTGTTTTTGGCTTGGATATAAGTGGGTTATCTCACTATCTTGTTTGTATATATTGTTTATATATATGTTGTGTTTGAATTATAAAGTTAAAGTGACATTAACTAAGTAGAGTTATAAACTTTGGACCCCTCTTCCATTTGAAAGCAAATGACAACTTTATATTGTGTAACATTACTTATATTACCCTCTTAAACATGTATTGTGGCCTTGAATTGGTGTTTAAATGGTTGTTTGGAATGTGTGTCGAATTGAAGCATGTTTGAAAATATTTGAAGCGAGAATAGTCGCTATAAGTGCACTTCGATATCCCTTAACTTTAGCTTGTGTAAATGGAAGTTTTTATGAACTTAACATGGGATGAGTTGATTTGGTTGTTCCTTACACACATTTTTGTGTATTAGAGAATAATGAAATGGTTTGGAAATGTATATAAATTATGAACCAAAGTTGTGAAAGTTAGAACAAAAAAAGGTTATAAATACACTTTGTAAATATAGTCTGTTTTCGAGAATTTTTATAAATAAACTAAAGGATATTCTTTGGGGTTTCTTTATACAGTATTTAAGTACTCTAAGGTTAGTACTTACTATAAAATTTCAAGTCTTAAATCATTTTTTAAAGTCGTTAAAACTAGTCACAAATACTGTGCTTTTCAAAGTTGTTTTTTAATAACGACTTTTAACAGCATTTATAAATGATACAGTAAGTTGCTTATGATTTTAAGTGTTTAAAAATAATAATTAAATTTGGTATTTTTCTCTAATATTTTTAGAGATGTTTTCTAATCTATTTTAAAGTATTTTTTAGTTAGTTTGAAGTTTAAATATATTTTTAATAATTATATATGTATTTTCAAAGTAAAGAGGTTTTATAATATACAACATGTTTTTCATCAAATTATTATTTTCAAGTAATATTTTACACAGATATTTTAAACCTAATTAAAAGTATTTTTAGAATATGTATAAGTTTTGAAAAAAGGTAATTTACTAAGCTTAACACCAAAAGCCGATGAGGTAGACTTCTCTATTTGGGGGAGTTAAGATTGAGGTAGAGTAGGCATGTGAGCAATAGAGCTCTAACTTATCGGTTTCCCGATTGACCGAGGAATAGTTAAGTTGGAATGTCGGAAACATGTTAATCTCATTTTTTAATTATTTGTTTGAAAAGTAATCAACTTTTCTTAACGCTAAAAGCTGACGAAGTAGGCTTATCTATTTGTGAGTGTTAAGATTGATGTCGAGTAGGAATGTGAGCAATAAAGCTATAATCTATTGGTTTCCCTCAAGGTCGAGGAATAGTTACGTTGGAAATGTCGAAAATTAGTTAATCATATTGTTTTCTTACTCGTATTTAACGGTAATAAATATTATACATAACACTAAAATCCAATGAGGTAGATTTATCAATTTGTAAGATTCAAGAATGAAGTGTCCAGGCAAGGCTTTGATGCAACCAGTGTTCTATATTACCTGGATTCACTCTTGGATGAGGAATAGTTAAGTTGGAATGTGGAAAATAGTTAAGTATATGAATCGTGATTTCTATAAGCGATGTTTTTAAATAGATAGTCGCTTAGTCGACTATCAAACTTAACTAAATATTATCTTAGATCTTTAAGAGAATATTTTTAAAGATAATAAAAATATGGAATGATTTTGGGTTTGTTGTGACAATGTGTTAATTACATTCATCTTTAACCTTTTTGATTATACTTATGAATGTAAATAAATCTTTAAAGGAATGTTTTAATGACAAGCATAAGTGAAATGGTTTTAGGTTTGCAGTGACAATATTTAAGTAACATTATTCTTAAACCATTTGAATGGATTTGTGAAATTGCTTTGATCCTTAAAATGGATATTTTGAAGGAAATTATAAGTATGGAATCTTTTGGAAAAAGATACGAAGTAAAGGTTTAAAGTAAAAAATCTTGTTAATGATTTGTGAATATACTTATATCAATTGAGTTAAGTATACGAATACTTTTTGAAGTATTGAAAAGTGTTCAAATGAATAGTAGAAATTAATAACTAATGTTTTATTAGATAAAAGAAGTTTCACTAATAAAGAGTTTTTGATTAATAAAAGATTAATAGAACAAAAAGGGGATTATAAGTTGCTTATTTTACTTAATCGTGCTTTTGTATGACTTGGTCATGCTATGTTTACCATTTACGGAAAACATTTCGCCGTATACCTAGCACTAAAAGAAAATAAAGAAGGCCTGTGGGAGTCAAGATTGATGTTTGAGTAGGGATATGAGCAACAGAGCTCTAACCTACCGGCTTCAGTCTTAGCCGAGGGATAGTGTACGATGAAAATATCGTAAACGTGGTTTCCATATGCGATGTTCTCCTTATTGTTGAATATGATAATTTGTTGATCCAGTCTTGAAGAGATCGAAATTAGTAAGTTTTTTATTTATTGAAAACCACTTCAAAACCGAGCTACATGTTCTATCTCTTGGAAGTGGATCTATTTGAGGTGTTGGAATCCATGTGTGGTTTTGAGATCTGTTCGAGATGCTAGAATCCAATTGGTGATTCGTGTTCTATTCGAGTGTTGAAGATTTGTGTGAAAGATGTCGAACGTGCCCTCGACATCGGAAATGGCCAAAGACACATTAGGATGCACAACTTGGAGTTTAGCTGACCTGCATCGAGGTGTTACCAACTCCATATCTAGAGATGATTAATGATTGTTGGCCGATGGGAGTTGATGATATTTCATTCACGTTGTTCATGTTTATTTTCGGACTATGGGTCACTTGTGTTTACTTTATGGTATATTTTATCAAGAGATATACATCACTCGAAAGGTATTTTTTGATCCTTGTGCATGAAGATCCACTTCAGTTTACTGGAGGCATCTTCGTGGAAATCCATTAATCGAATGTTCCTTATTGGTTTTGATTGTAAACTCTAATATGTTGAATGTAACCAATGTAACCATTCCAGTTATGTTATATATTAACATCTTACACCATAGGCATTATCAATTACATCACCATATGTACTTATTAGAAGGTGGTTCTTTTGAGGGGATAACCGTTATGGCATTCCATGCGATCTCAAAAGTACTGTTATAAATTGATCATATATTTCTTGAGTTTCTCATACACAGACTTATGTTTGATGCTTAGTTTTTTTCCCAAATTTCTTGTGTATTATTTCAAATAGTTTGTGAAAGCCAAGTTTTCGTTGATGTTCTTTGGAGCTCGAGAATACAGGTGGTTGTTTCACCTACGGTAGTATTCTTATTTCCGCTCCATTACCATATTGTACGCATCAGCATTTGTAAGGAAAAACAGTTATAACTGTCCATGCTGATGATAGTACTTACATTTTATACTTTGAAATTTTTGTATCGAAGTAACCCGTTGTACCGTTCTTTTGATACAATATATTGTCGTTCTGCTATGAGAATCTAGTGTTTTGTTCTCTTCTTTGTTATTCTATTTCCTTTTCATTTTATTTTATCCTAACAATTCATCATTTCAGAACTTGAGTGCTCGGCACATGAATACTGTAGATGTATTAGTGTCGACATTCGGGAGTTGAAAGGGCAGGTCGTTACATGTTCCATAACGTCTTATTCACCGTATTATCCGGCAGTATTACTATGTTGTACACTTGGAAAGTAAGGATGTAGAGGAGGGGATGTTTTTAATAATCATCCACCCATACTGCAGCTATATCAATCCTTGCATCACATTTGTGCGTTGGATATATGATAACTTGTATGGCCATTTCTCTACCAGAGATTAATAGAAAAATATCAGTTTCTCGGTGCTCGAGTCAATGCCACTCTGACGGCTAGGAAACTAGGCCATAACATCCATAAGGTCTAGGGTACGGATCTATCAACATCGATCCAAGTGTGCATCCTTACCTACTTCTGCTTTACGAGCATACTTCAAAACTCTCCGAGTACCAACGATCCCTTTGCACTCATCATCATAGTCGAACACATCTTCTTGCTCCACTCCATTCATTTCTATATTAGAACACATCACTTGCCCCACTCACAATTCCATCAGCATCGAACTTGCCCTTTTGGATCTATCATCACAACAACATCAATATTGAGTCATTGCCATCAAAGTAAAACTCCATCAACATCAAGCCATCAATATCATCATGACACCATCATGATCAAGTTGTTATCATCAAAACACAATTCCATCCTCATCTAGTTTGCATCTTCAAAACATCTCTACACATCCATCCTAAGTCATCTCGTTCTAATCTTCAGGTCACTTCAAAAAAATTTGATTCAATAATCCTTTTATAGAGATTCCTCCATTTGGTGACAAGGATAACTCTCCCAAAAGGACAAAGAGGAATCTCAGCTATTGTTGGTGATGAATGTTCTAATACATCTTTCGATCGAAATATTAGCTAAAAAACTTTCATTTCAAATCAAAGCTTGGATGTCCATTTTAAAATAAAACTTCTTTTATTCAAATTAAGTTAAGATGGTCTTACGAAAACATTGCATTGAGAAAGGTTTATTTTCTACCATAAACCAAAAAGTAAAGTAGAAGTTTTCGTTACAACTAAAATTATGGAAGCTAAAAATTGCTCGTATAAAATAGACTTTGTAGCACATATCTTATTAAAATTCCAATTTTTTGTAAAGATGTAACAAACCGTCCATCTATGAATCCTTAATGGCATCCATAAAGTCTTTAGTCATAAAAATTCTCCAATCACTGTTACTCATCTTTAAGGAACATCTTCACATCTCTTAGTCAATCCGAATATCTGGACTTCCTCAAATTAGGAAACTATAGTATCCCACTAGGACTTAATCAAACATGTCCCTTAATGTTTTACTTGTTTCTCCAATATATATTGCACTAAATATCAAAATTAGACAAATACTTCATCATACAATTATTAATGCATAACAATCAAGCAAACAAACAAACAACCAATTAAACAAATGAGCAACAAGCAAACAAACAAAAAAATTAATCAACCATATTAAACCAAACAATCAACTACACAATATGAACAAGAGTAATTCAAACAAGCATGATGCAAATTAATTAAACAAATAGTCAAACGACACAATATAAACAAGAAATAAGATATGACTTAAAAATAATTTAGTGCGAATAATTTAGCCAAAGTACGTGAATATAATCAACAAGGTCACTATCCCAAACATTAAAATGGGTCATCCTTCCTCATATCCAAGCTCTCTCCATGGAAGGGAATAAATTGATGCCCCTACAGCTCATTAAAAAAAATCGCATACAATAGCCATAAGGGCAACATCATCATAATGGGTGTCGTGCAAACTCAAAACTCATATTACTTGATCGTCTTACACCTTATGTTACAGATTCTAGACTTATAGTTCTCAGTTAAAATTTTCAAATAAAACATATTTTTAATAAAATCCTTTTTAACAAACACCTTCAAAGTTTGTCATGCAGTCAAATATTTTACCTTTTTTGTTGTTTACTTTTCAAATCAAGTAATCCTTATCTTAGTAAAATATTTTCTCGAAGTATCGCAAAACTAGATATTTCATAATACATTCTTTCTCAATAATATATCCCCAATTATATTCCTAATAAAAAAAATTCAATTTAGGTATCCTTCAACTCAAAACTCTATAGCCAAAAATGTTTTTCTTTTCAAAACATCATTTACCAAAGAGTACAATTTAATTGAAAATAAAAATCAATTCTCAAAAAGTTTTCTGAAATCAAATATACTTCTTTAGTAAAACTTTCTCCTAAATAAATATTTAATTGCATTGAAACTAGGCATCAATAATGGCTTCCTCCTCCTCTCTCCCATAATCCACCTGCTCCCCCATTCCCACTGACTTCTTCCACCAAGTCCACTTCCCACCTCTGAACCTTTCATCTCTCTGCTCTTCAGTCACCTCACACTTGAACTTGACGCCATCCACAAACCCTAACCCTTCTGGTCTGCCTAATCAACCCCTGACCTCTCTTGATGCAGCTCAGCCGCTTCCCCCAGACCCTTCAGATCTATCCTACAACCACTTTCCTGAGTCTCAAACTCATCATATATCTCCACATATTATCCCCTCTTTATAGCATAACCCTTCTTTCCAAAGCTCCAGCATCTCTTGGTTAGCTCTTTTTAAAAGCAAACCTAGAATAGCAGGCATATACCTACCATGTTAGTTCAACTTAGCAAGAAATGGTGTCCCAAAATGCCTTCCTATGGAAGTTAGGGAGAAAGTAATTAAATTTTAGAGTGATTACTTAGCAAGTTTCTTCCTCGATGGAACACTATCCTATCTAACGGTTTTTGGCCGCTTCAAGAAACACTGGAAACTTCGAGGTGAGGTTGATATTAAATCAAACAACACTAACTTCTATTTCAAATTCTCCAATGAAAGTGATAAAGAAAAAGTTCTTCAATTCAATCTCATTTTTATCAAAGGAAAAATGGTTACGGTAACATTGTGGAACCTTCTCATGATAGTGCACATGCACAAATACATGGGGTTCCAATTTGGGTTCATTTCTATAGGATTCCACTACTAATATGGACTTTAATTGGTATTAATTTGTTGGCTTGTCACCTTGGTAAAATAAATTTCCTTGATTAAAACATCGAGAAGATCAAACGATTCAAATATGCCAAAGCGCTTATAGAAATTTCACTAGATCAAGAGCTTCCCGAGTTTATTGCGATTGATGGACTAGTAGACATTTATCCCAATGTTAGAATTGAATACGGCTGGAAACTGAAGGTGTATACCTTGTGCAAAGTATCTGGGCATACAACTGAGGAGTGTGACATGATCTTACATAACAAACGGTGTGTAATGAATATTAATTACTGCCATAATTTTCAAAATAAAAATGCAATGGCTAACAATCAAGCTGTAAACCTAAAGAGCAGCATGCATGCAATTTGACGGCAAAGAATTCTAATAAATTAGGCGACCGGTTTGGAAAAGTAAAAAAAGGGAGCATGCCCCAGTCATTGCCTCTACAATTATCCAATAAGGATCTAGCTAGTATAATGGAGACGTCAATTCAAGGAAATCATACTTTAAACCAAGTCACCAATGAAATTAAGGGGTACACTGTTCCCGGCATCAATAATGTTGTACCTCAATCACATGAAGAGCTCTATCAAACTTTTCAACCTGTAATCAATATTGCAAACCATGGGTAGTCTACTTCAGATCATATCCTCACTAGTGACCTTTCCATAATCACAAACACATCTCCTCGCACCAATAAAATCTTAACACTTTGCAACTCCTTATTTACATGAATTAATCCTTAAGAAAAGCTTCAAAAAAATGAACATTTCTAGTAATGCTACTTCTAAATCCTCTAATCCTCTTAATCATCGATCTAAGGATCCTATCAGTAAAAATCCTCCCTCAAATTTGAATCATCTCCTTCATCTAAATGCCAATACAAATTCATCTAGTCAATCAACTCAACCTGTCACTATACTTGATAATGACTCCTCTCTTACTAAATCTGCAAACATAACTCCTCCTCTCAACAATATAAATTTGACACCTATCAACCCCAATCTTCCACGCATGAAATCTCTATGCAAAGCTCCAAAAATTCAAGCAATGTTATAAATTCTTCCTCATACCCTTTTGAACTTATTTCTCAATTGCCTGAAGATCTTAACCATCTAAATCCCTCTTCTAACACTGATACCCTTTTGATTCCTAACCATGACACAGCCACTCATTTACAAGATCAATAAAGCAGCAAACTACTGACCCCATGCATAATTCAACCACCCCGATCACTTCTTCACCTTATATCAACCTTACTCTTCCCCCACTCTTAGAAATTCTTCCACTACCTCAATACATCCCTCCACTGCCTACCACTCTGAATAACTCACTACTCCCTAAATCAAAAAAGAATAAAAGGAAAAAGAAACTAACACCATCCGATGATCCGGATAACTCCACTGAATATGACCCAAACCAAATTCTTCATGTGCAAGACAACTCCAAACCAGGAATCTCCTCTCCTCACTTCTCCAAACATACTAGAAGACACCGCTCTCCCCGACTTTCACCTCTATCTCTATAATAATTTAAAACCTGGCATTTTGGAATATCAGGGGTACTCCACCCTCCTTAAAGAAAACCGTAATTTAGAATTTCATTAAAGAAAAGGACATTCACCTTATATGTACAACTATAACAAAGTTTGATCAAAATCTCACTAACCAAGTAGCTAAGTGTATTCCTCGAAGTTGGAAATATGATCACAACTTATTCCAAGTGTCTTATAGAAGGTTACTAGCATTATGGAACCCACTATATTTTTGTCTTTCCAAAGTTGATGCATTAGATCAGTTTTTACACTATAAGTTTCAACACATCCCCACATCCTCTTCTTTCCACCTCACTTTCACATATGCCCATAACAATTCTGATTCCAGATAACTTTTCCTCGATCAACTTCCCTCCCTCAAATCTTATGATCGACCTTGGAATATTATTGGAGACTTTAATGCAATGACTTCACATGTGGCATGGCCTTGAATTGATGTTTAAATGGTTGTTTGGAATGTGTGTCGAATTGAAGCATGTTTGAACGTTTTTGAAGCGGGAATAGTCGCTATAAGTGCACTTCGTTATCAATTAACTTTAACTTGTGTAAATGGAAGTCTTATGAACTTAACTTGGAATTTGATTTGGTTGTTCTCTACACACATTTTTGTGTATTGGGCAGTAGGGAAATGGTTTGGAAAATTATAGAAATTATGAACCAAAGTTGTGAAAGTAAGAACAAAATGATGGTTATAAATTCTCTTTGTAAATATAGCATGTTCTTGGGAATTTTTATAAATAAATTAAAGGATATTCCAAAGGGTTTCTTTCTATGGTTTTGAAGTATCCTAAGTTTAGTACTTAATATAAAACTTTTAAGTCTCAACTCATTTGCTAAAGTGGTTAAAACTAGTCGCAAAGATTGTGATTTTCAATGTTGTTCTTTAGTAAAGACTTTTAACATATTAAATTGCTTATAGTTTTAAGTGTTTAAAAGGATATTTAAATTTGGTATTTTCTCTAATCTTTTTAGAGATATTTTATAACCTATCTTGAAGTATTTTAAATTTCATCTAAAGTTTAAATATATTTTCAATAGTTATATATGTATTTTAAGGTAAAGAGGTTTACAATATAAAACATATTTTTCATCAAATTATAAATTAATTATTTTCAGGTAATATTTTACATAGATATTTAAAACCTATTTACAAGTACTTTTAAAGTATTTATAAGTTTTGAAAAAAGGTAATTTACTAGGCTTAACAATAAAAACTGGTGAGGTAGACTTCTCTATTTGGGAGAGTTAAGATTGATGTAGAGTAAGGATGTGAGCAATAGAGTTCTAATCTACTGGTTTCCCTCTTGATCGAGGAATAGTTAAGTTGGAACGTCAAAAACATGTTAATCTCGTTGTTTAATTATTTGTTTGAAACGTAATTAACTTTTTTAACAGTAAAAGGCGATGAAGTAGGCTTATCTATTTATGAGAGTTAAGATTGATGTCGAGTAGGGATGTGAGCAATAGAGCTCTAACCTATCGGTTTCCAACTTGGCCAAGGAATATTTAAGTCCAAAATATCGAAAACGGGTTAATCATATTGCTTTCTTACTCGTTTATGAAAGTCATTGTAACACCCCATATTTTTATAACATTATTTAGAATAATTAATTAGGTAAATTAAATAAATAATGTGGATATTAATAAGTTTATAATTGATTAGCTAAGGTAGCCGTGCCATGTTAACGTGCAAACTAAAAGGCTGTCGGAGGCATGCAAGAGGAAACTGGATAGCTATTTAGGATTTGCAATTCTTGTTAGGTTATGATGTATTTCCGCTGTGATTGTATTAGGTCTATTATGACCATACAACTCTGATCAACCAAGGGGGTATCTTCATATACCGCTCTTGGCATCTGTGCAGTTAATGCCCCGCTATTACTCCGCTATAACCCCGCTATATCTCATAGCGGATTTCTACCGCTATGATTTTTTCATATAGCCCCAAAATATAGCCTTTCCGCTTTAAGCCCCGCTATTTCCGCTATATCCCGTTATTCCCGCTATATTCTGCTATTTCCGCTATATCTTCTTTAATAAAATGAATTGAAAATTTTCATTTATACATTATAAAAATTATGAAACTAGTTTATTTGATTTAATTTTTAATATATTTTTAGAAATGAAAATACTATAATATTCTACTAAATTCAATTATGTTATATAACAGTTTTATGTTTATTTAAAGTATATTCGCACATGTTTTTATTTAAAATTATTATGTATTAATTATAATTCAATTAAATGATATTTTGTCATTTAATTACCATTTATATATTTGAAAAAACATTTAAGTACGAGTTTTATATGCTATTTTAGAGCCATCCGCTATATCCTCGTTGTATCCCCGCTATGACTTTTTGCACCTCCACCGCTTTGAATCTGCCGAGCGCTTTAACTGCACAGCTTGGCGTATTTTATAATAATTATATTTGATCTGTTCCTAGGAACGATTTGGGATTATGTGTTGTGAATGTGAAACAATTGGTTTTGAATGTAATGAAGTAAAAAGCTGTTTTAAAATCTGTGTTTTGTTTCATATTCAAATGCTTCTAATATTATTGATACCATTAACATAGCCGCATTTAGTCGCCGAAAGCTAATACTATGGATGACTACAGCATTTGTTGCTCTTAGTTTTGGGCCTCTAGATAGGGGATGTTACAGCTTGGTATCAGAGCATGGTTTATGAAATACTTTAACTAAAAATGATTTTTGAAAACATAATCCTTGGAAATTAGAGTAAAGATCAGGGTATGGGATAGCGCTCTAGTAACGTACTTGTATTTGCTATATATATATAAGTATACGCTATATCTCTAAACTAATATCTTAGTTAGGCTATTCATATGTATCTCACGAGGTGTGAATATAGCTATGGAAGGAAGGAGAGGCAGAGTTAATCTTGGAGGAGATAGCACCACCACCAATGGAAATTCCTGACCAAACACTAGGAGAGGTCCCGGCCAGGCACAAGCAGAAACTATTGGTGCAGGAGTTCCCCAGATGGATATAGAGGCTATGTATTAGTTCTTTGTAAACATGATGCAAGCTGGAATTGTAGCCGGAGTTGTTGGAGGTAATGCTATTGGAGGTGGAGCTCAGGAAGTTCCGATGGCCAATTAGTATGCTAACCAGAGTAGGGATTACATCAGGCTTGGAGGAAAGCCATTTATTAGTACTGAAGATGCGATTGAGGTGGAAAATTGGCTACTACATTACGATAGAATTTTCTGCTGACTTAGGATTGAATGATGCATAAAAGAGGAGATTGGCTACGAGGTAGCTATAGAGAGTTGCTCTATTCTGGTGGAATACTGTCACCGCTAGGGTTGATAAGGAAACCATAACCTGAGAGGGGTTTAGGAGAAGGTTTTCAGAAAGATTTATGTCTGTAATGGCGTAGTCGGCATTGGTGAGGAAGTTTGCAGAATTAGAACAAGGAGATATGTTTGTCTTGGAGTATGCGAGGAAGTTTGAGGAGTTGGCCCAATACGGGTATGCTTTGGTAGACACCGTGATCAAGAGGAATGAAAAGTTTATAAAGGGCTTAAGGCCAAAGTTGATAAGTGCCACTTTTCCGCATTTGAGAGATCCAATGATGTAGTGGTCGAAATGGCATTAACCAGGAAGAGGCGTTGGCTTGCTTAAGGAAGAAGATGAAGGAGGCCTAGATGGGACAGGGCCAGAAAAGGAAGTTTTTCCAGAAAAAGAATGCTCAGAAAGGGGGAGCACAGAAGAAAGGAAAGGCTGAAGTGGTTTAATACAAATGCGACAAAAAGGGACACTATGCTAATGAGTGTCGAACCAGTAAAGGAAAAGGAAAAGAGGCTGGTGGAAAGAAGAATGTTAGATGTTTTAATTGTGATCAGATCGGTCATTACAATAACAAGTGCCCAGAGCCTGCAAGAGAAGGAAAGGGGCAAGTTTATGCTTTGGAGCCCACAACCTCAAGGCCAGTTGTGCAGGATAAGGAGAAGGCTGTTTTGGGAGGCTCGCTGCAGATTCACGGTTCGTCTATTAGCATTCTATTTGATACCGGAGCATCTCATTCTTTCATTTCTCGATGTTTGGTAGATAAGCTTAACCTAAAACCCTCATATTTAGTTTCTTCCTTAAGGGTTGCAAATCCGATAGGAGGTTATGAAACGCTTGGGATGAGGTGTGACCGTTTAAAGCTTGATTTGCTAGGCCATACTATTGAGTGCTGTTTGCGTGTGTTTGACTTTGGGGAACTTGGGATCATCCTTGGGATGGATTGGTTAAGTAAACATGATGCTAGGATATTTTTCCATGATAGGAAAATATCACTAAGTGTAACACCCCGATATTTCAGGAAAATAATAATTAAAAAGGAATTAAAATAGAAGAAGTTATTATTAAGGGAAAATTTAAAGGAAACGTGTAAATTAAAGTACACCTCACGTTTTTTTACACTAATTAATTAATGGAAATATAATTAATAAACTTAGACAACTGTGATAAATGGACATTTTGCAAATATTGGAATTTGGCCACGAAACTTATACCATTGTCTTAGTGGCAATTTTCCGATTAAGTTTCATATATAATGTTTTCCAAACGGAGTTCAAATGAAGAAGTTATGACCGTTTGAGGTTTTGGCATTAGAAACAATTACACGTATGAAATTGGTAACTTACATTAATTATAATTAATTGATTGATTGCTGATGTGTGTTAAATTACATATGTACATAGTCAGCAATGAGTCAGTAGAATTTATTAAAAAGGGAAACATATCATATACACAAAGTTTGTAATTATTTCAATAGCTTACGCATTTATGCGCACATTTAAATGTTTGAATTTGATTAATGAAATTAATTGGAAACAAGAGTATTGTATTAATATATACACACACACACACATGTATAAGGAGAGAAATGGTAAAAAGATTTATTGACAATAAATGCACATTATTAGTAATTAATGTACGTTGTAATTGTAATTAACAGCGTTACAACATTTACTAATGTACGTTAATTGGAAATTAACATAGATTGTAACATGTAAGATGAGGAAACTAAACTTGTTTATAAAATATATATATTCTTGAAGTTTAAATCTTTAATGTTTATAAACAGAAGATTTAGAAAGGAGGACAAAACGTTAACAAATAAAAGTTGTAACGGACAAGAATCGATTTGGAATGGTTAAAATTAGTAAGCAATCGATTAAGAAAATTGACTATGAATGAATAAAATTAACCATGGGATTGATTAGTTTAAATTGTATATGTATATATACATATATCCTAATTAACTGTACACATTCAAAAGTGTAAATAAATGTGTAACATACCCAATCAATGAATATACAAGGATTGGGAATAAATTGATTGGCTGAATTAATGACATAATTGACATTAATGGGAATAATTAATGAACACTGATTTATTTTCTGACGTGGCGGTGTTCTATTGGACTGAGTGATGTGTTTTTCGATTTCTTTTGAATCCTGTGCATCTGTGCTTCCATCCAACGGTTCCTTAGTGAGCCTATGACGTGGTTGCACCAGATTTAATCTTCAAATTCAACGGCCTGAGATCCCCAAGTAACACTATAAATAAGACCCTAGACCTAGCTATTTTTCTCATTCAGATTTTCTCCATCTGGGTTCATTGCTAGAGGCTGGAACCTAAATAGAATATTTTTCTAAGGAGAAGATCTTTTTAACTAAAATATTTTATACCCCAGAAGTGGATCTGGGAAGGCCACGAAAAAGAGTTTAGGACCACATGTGAGTGTTTAAGTAATTATTTTAGATTTTTAAGTAATTTAAAATAATAGGGTTCTCAATAGTTGTAGTTTTTCTGCAATTTTGAGACCGCTTTTATACAAGTTGTTTACAGTTAATTTTTAAAGTTCTTTTTAGTCTATTTTATTCAGCTATTTTTAGTTAGCTATTTTATTCATTTATTTACAGTTATTTACTATTATTAACAGTTATTTGTATTTTATTTACATCCGTTTTACGTTAGAATTCAGCCCGTAAATGTTAGTTTCTTTTTATTCTTTTTTATGCGAATACAATAATAAAAAGAGGATGATTCGCTAATATGGACTAAAATATAAGAACACTAAATTTACAGAAAATTTGATTTAAATAAGAACTGTAATAAAAATAATATAAGACTGAAATAGGAAAATTTGACATTTGCAAGCAAGTTTATAACTAGTAGTTATAACTAGAAAGACAAGATAAAAGAGAAATTATAACGTAGGTTATAATTAAATAGAAAGAACAGAAAAGGCTTATTTTAAGACTTAGAGTTAAGTTAATAAGCAAATAAAGCAGAATTAACAGAAGAGGCTTATTTTAGATACTTACACTAAGTTAATAAGCAAATATAGCAGAGATAACAAAAGAGGCTTATTTTAAAGACTTAGAACAAGTTAATAAGCAAATAGAGCAGAATTAACAAAAGAGGTTTATTTAAAAGACTTATACTAAGTTAATAAGCAAAGATAGAAGTAGGACCCGTACTGGCAGCATTCCCCTTCAGTCGGGTACTGATGGTCTCATAATAGATTAGGTGGGGCTGGGACATGCTTATGCTGTTTAGGGTAGATAAGTAGTCAAAAGATGGAAGCCCAAATCAGGGGATTTGGGCAAGGGGCGCAACTTGGTTTTGTTTGATAGGACACGTATCGGCAACATTCCCCTCCAATCAGGAACAAATGGTCTCACAACACACTCAGGTGAGGCTGGGCACGCTTATGCTGTTTAGGGTAGGTAAGAGGTCAAAAGAGGGAGCAATAGATAGTGCAAGCCGAATGGTGGCCAAGCATGTGGCCTCGGTGCAAGGATATAAGTCGCTATTGAGTTTCAAAGGTAATAAGAAGGCAAAAGTTGGAGCAACATATAGTGCGAGCCGAATGGTGGCCGAGCATGCGGCCTCGGTGTAAGGATATAAGTCGCTATGGAGTTCCAAGGCGCTAAACATGTGTCTTTTACTGTGGTACCAACAAAATGGGACTAGCTCACAGTGGCATAACAGAGATAGAAGGTCGATCAAATGGTAGAATTAGGAATTCAGCCTAATTAAAGTAGGATTAGAATTTCTGCCTAATCGCAGAAATCTAAGAAAAGTACAAACAATCAAAATAATCAGAACTGTCTAAGCAAAGCAAACAGTTAAACGGTATTTTATTCCAACTTTAACTTTTCCTTTATTTCCTTTTATACTAGAACTGTTGCTAAGTCTATTATCTTTATCTTGCTTAAAAATACTAGTAATTACTTCCACTCACTAGACTTATAATCTGACCCACTCCTCTATTTCCCCCTTTTTCCCCCATAGGCCAGCAGAATCGAGGGCAGTAGATTTTAGACTTGCTTGGAGATATTTCCGAAGTTCTCATGTATTCTTCTTCTTTTTAGTCTTCATTTCATTTGGATTTTGATGTACTGGTACTTTTCTAGAGGGATGATTATTTTTATGTACTCTGATGATGTGACTGAGATGGTATTTTTCATAAGACATGTGTATTCGGTTTTTAAGACATATTATGTATTTAATTTTATGACTTACATTATGGAGTAATGAAGTTTAATTTTAAATGCGTCCGCTATTTTATTTATTTTTCTTGTGAATCTTAGTCTCTGTAAAGTTTTTAGCTATACCTATAGCGCACCACATCTTTTAGTGTGTCCTTTTTGGGTATACTAAGGAGTGTGTGGTGTTTCATTTGGTATCAGAGCATAAGGTTATAGGATTCCTAAAAACTTGTTTTAAAAATAAAGTATTTTTCCAAAAGTAAACTATTTTTAAAAGTAGCATATCTTCAAACTAGAAGTATTTTTCAAAAAGAAACTCTTATTATAGAAATAGTTTTTCAAGTATAAAAGAGAGTTTTTATAAAAATCCCCTCAAGGTCCAGTTCAACCTTCTTTCGATTCTTTCGAGCCTAAATTTTCTTTTCTTTGCATAGTATGGTTGATAGGTTCCGTAGAGCTACGGTACCAGAGGTGCAAGGTCAAGCGTCCAATCCAGCACCAGCGGATGGAGATCCCATTAATCCACCTACAACAGCCAATTTTCCTAAGCTATGCAAGGACTTTACTAGTCTAGGAGATAGAACGTTTTCTGGCATAGAGGATTTCGAGGAGGCACGAGCTAGGTTGAAAGATACGGAACGAATGTTTAGGCTGTTAGGATTAGAGGACCGACATAGAGTTTAGCCTGCATCTTGGCAGCTGAAGGGAGATTTTAAAGAGGTTCCTAAGTTAGAAAGCTCTAAGAAGCCGTGGTGGAAGAACAAGAAGGATAAGGACAAGAGGAAAGAAGGAGGACCTTAGAAGAGGATCAAGAAAAGCGGGAAATGTAATAACCGTGGATTGGTTGGTCGTTACGCAAAGGACTTTAATAATAAAATGATGAAGGGAAGGTGTTTCAACTATAGGCATCCTGGTCACCTTAGTAGAGCTTGTCCTCACAGGATAGGGCAGAGAGCAGGTGCACCTACAGTGCATGTATAGGCTTTGGATGCAGCACCTTCTAGTAGTGGACCAGATCGAGGTATGAAAATCTCTATATAAGGTTTGATTTCTATTTTGGATTTTCCTATTCGGACTCTTTTTGATTCTGGAGCATCACATTCTTTCATTTCTAGTTCCTTCGTTTATTTTTTGTACTTAGATATCTCTTTAGTAGTAGACCCCATAGTTGTTTCAAACCACATAGAAGGATCGGCAAATTTATCCATGTTCTGTAGGTGTTTGAAAATTTTTATACTAGGCGTAGAGCTTGATTATGACGCTTATGTACTGGGATTTTCAGGGTATGGGATGATTTTGGGGATGGATTGGTTATCCACTTATGGAGCGATATTGGACTGCGAGATCAGAGTTGTTAGACTAGAGACATGCAGCGGTAGGACTCTCGAGGTTTCTTGCAACCCACAGGGGTCAGTCATGTTGAGCTTTCTTTATTCCCTTGATTCATCACTAGGAGAGCTATATTCTGTTCCATTCGTTAGAGATTTCCTAGACATTTTGAGGAGGTTCTTCGTACACTTCGCATTCATCGGTTGAAGGAAATTTTTTTGAAGTTTCACTTTTGGCGTAAGGAAATGCGTTTCTTGGGGCATAGAGAAGGTCTACACATGGAAGGAGTTTGAGAAACAGTTTTGTACATTTAGGTTCGGATTATGGAAATCCAAAGAGTTGTAGGCAAAGATTGGAGATGTACAATAGATTCGGTTAAAAAGACTTTAGTGAGGAAATGAGATTACCAAAGTTTAGGAAGGGTACTCCTAGGGTAGTAAGAAGAAAATCCATTTTATGTCTAGCCCAATAAAATGAAATTGTTAGAATTGAAAAATTGAAAAAAAAATTTTAACATTTTTGAGGAAGTAAATATTGGGTTTTTGAAAAAAAGTGGAATAAGATTTAAGTTGGTTTTTATATGATGTAAATTTTGTTAAAAGTGAAACTCTTTTTGAAGAATTATTGAGTGTATATAGCTCACTAGTTTCTTTATGGATAAACAAAGATTTTAAATATAAAAATCTAGAGTGTATTAAGTATTGGAAACATAGGTTACAACATTTATTGTTGTAATAGATGTTTTCGTGAAAAATAAGGGGAGCATAGACTATAACACTACTGTTATAGTAGGTGACTCCCAAAGGAAATGTTTTTTCATAGTATATGAGATTTATTAGTATTTATTTTTAATTAAATCCATACACTTGTATTTTTGGGTTGTAGTAACAGTGTTTTACGCAACATCTGTTTTGACCCAAATAAAAATGTGTCTTGAAGATAATTTCTAAGTATAGAAATAAAGTGGTTTGTAAGTACGCTTATTTTTTAAAATAAGTATAAGGAAATGTTTTCTTGTTATGAAAATGAGTTCTTCTGAAAAAAAGGGGTGTAAGTTAAATATTAGGAAATTAATAAATTTCATAGAAAATGTCTATCGAAGAGAATATAGATTAAACATACTTTAATCTATTGGAATGAAATGAATAATGATATAATTTTCTATGAAACCAAATCACAAATAAAGATGTTTCGTACAAGTTATAAGGAATACGTGAAAGAGATGTACGAGGTATGGAAAGCACCATATTTTGTATAGCCTATTTCGAGAAATATAAATTAAGTTTCTTGTAATTTCAAATAAACATGAAGTCCACTTTTAAAGGATTCATAGAAGGTTTTAGCGTTAATAGTTTCTCATAAGAGAAAGTAGTTCCAATACATTAAAGTATAAAACCATTAGGTGTAATAAGAAGATGTTTTGGAACACGTGAGGACATTATAAAGATATTTTAAAGAAATATGGTTTGGTGAAAAGGTAAATAAGTTTTTGGAAGCGAAAAACTTAGTAATAGTTAAATTTAAAAATCCAAATTTTTATGAAAAGCTGTAAAGATCTTTAAAAGAAAAGGAGGAATAAGTTTTAAACTTAGAATTTGTAAGTTTTCCCCTCTAGGTTTGGGGAATAATGTGAATTCAAAAAACTGTAAGTATGCAAGCCTTGAAAGATGAAAAGTTAAGTAACCAAGTACCTTTAAATTTAATAGAAATTTGAAAAAAAAACACTTTTAAAGGGAAAATATTTGGGATTTGATGTTTTAAAATTGTAAAAGGTTTAGATTTTGAAATAATAAATACCAAACAAAACTTTTAAATGTGGAGTAGATAGGAATCATTTCCTAGGTGTGATGGAAATAGTGTAAGGCTATAGCAGTGGTTACTTTTAGAAGTAATAATAGAAGTTTCCGTAAAGTGTATAAGACACTAGTGAGAACCTAGGATTGTTGCTTTGTGTGTGTAGACTATAGAAGAATAGTAAAGTGATATTAGTAAGATGGTAAGACACATGTGGTTGAGGATGTGTATTCTTGACTTTGAGGAACTTGGAAGGAGCATCTTCCTTTAGTGGAATTCACATATAATAATAGTTTTCAAGCTAGCATTGGAATTGCAAATTTCGAACCTCTTTATGGAAGACCACGCAAGTCGCCTTCGTATTGGTTAGAGTCTACAGAGAGATTGCTACTTGGTCCCGACATGGTTAGAGAGACTTCAGAGAAGATTGATTTGATTAAGAGAAAATGCGTGCCTCTTATCCACATCTCTTTGATAGTAAATTTTGAATTTCCTGTTTCCATCTATGGTTTTGAATAGGTTCTTTCCCTTTTTATCCTTTGGGGGGTAGATCTTAGGACTTAACTTATGGATGGTAGGATTTGATGTAAATATGTTATTAGAACATGTTATGTATAATGGATACTAGTGGGTGCAAGTGGTTGCTAGTGGATGCTATTGGATGCATATACTTACACTAGGTACTATTGTCTCTTAGGGATCAGCCTAACTAGGACACTAGAGCATATGCATATGGATGTGTGCACATTTACAATTTTAATTTTATTTTCCATGGTTGCTATAAATGGGTGATTATCATATGATTGTTGCATTTGGATGATGATTGTAGCACGCATATAGGACTATCAATTATCATTAGGGAATTGCATTCATTTGGATACATGGCATGGACATGGTTGCATAAAAAGGAGATCGACTGAATCAGTAGACCGCCTAATCTTTTGCATTAGTTAGGGACATTGACACTACGCTATCTGCATACATAAATCATAAATTGCATTAGTTAAAAATAAGGACAATGGTAGAAATGGATGATGGATGAGTAGATGGATGTAGTTTTTGGATGATGGTTACTATTTACATTCTTCCGTCTTTGGAGATTTCAGTGACGAAATCCTTTAAGGGGGGAGAATGTAACACCCTCGGTATTTCAAGGAAAAAATAATTAAAAAGGAATTAAAATAGAAGAAGTTATTATTAAGTAAAATTTAAAGAAAACGTGTAAATTAAAGTACACCTCACGTTTTTTTACACTAATGAATTAATGGAAATATAATTAATAAACTTAGACACTGTGAAAAATGGAAATTTTGAAAATATTAGAATTTTGCCATGAAACTTATACCATTGTGTTCGTGGCAATTTTCTGATTAATTTTCATATATAATGTTTTCCAAACGTAGTTCAAACGAAGAAGTTATGACCGTTTGAAGTTTTGGCATCAAAAACAATTGCACGTAAGAAATTGGTAGCTTACATTAATTATAATTGATTGATTGATTGCTGATGTGTGTTAAAATTACTTATGTACCAGTCAACAATGAGTCAGTAGAATTTATTAAAAAGGGAAACATATTATATACACAAAGTTTGGAATTATTTCAATAGCTTACGCGTTTATGCGCACATTTAAATGTTTGAATTTGATTAAAGAAATTAATTGAAAACAAGAGTATTGTATTAATACACACACACACACACATATACACACATGTATAAGGAGAGAAATGGTAAAAAGATTTACTGACAATAAATGCATATTATTAGTAATTAATGTACATTGCAATTGTAATTAACATGCGTTACAACAGTTACTAATGTACGTTAATTGGAAATTAACGTAGATTTTAAACATGTAAGACGAGAAAACTAAACTTGTTTATAAAATATATATTCTTGAAGTTTAAATCTTTAATGTTTATAAATAGAAGATTTAGAAACGAGGATGAAACGTTAACAAACAAAAGTCGTAACGGACAAGAATCGATTAGGAATGGTTAAAATTAGTAAGCAATCAATTAAGAAAATTGACTATGAATGAATAAAATTAACCATAGGATTGATTAGTTTAAATTGTATTTGTATATATATGTTAGCACCAGAATTGGTCACTAACACGCAAGAGTAGATTTGTGTAGAGAGATTAATGAAGATAGTAAATTTAAACAGAGGAATATGTGCAATAGAAACTGCAGAAACAAGATCACCAGAATTATAGTGGTTCGGCGTAACTCCCTAATCTTTATTGCTTTTCTTGAAGACTTGAATACATATTCGATCCATAAACAAACTACTCGTATACAAGTTTGAATTAAAAGAAATGAGTGCAAAAAGTGGCAGAGTGTCCCCATCGTTCTTGAAAAAAGATCTCATCAACTGTGCCCCTGCCTCTCTATTTATAGACGAAGATAGGTGGGACTCCCTGCACAAGCCCAAGAATAAGGTAGCTCGGCCCATAGATGTAATTTCGAGTCGGTCGGTCCAGACACTTCGAACGACCTTAGGCCGATCGAGAAATGATGACTCATCATGTCTGATCGGTGGTCGATTATCAAACGACTCGAAGTAAGCCCTTAAAGGACTCAAAGCAACTTGTAGTGGATCTCGGTGCAAAGCAATGTCGACCTCCTCACCTCGATGGTGGCTTCCAAGAATTGGCCAACTCCTTCACCTTGCACCGAACCACTTCTGACCGAACGGTACCAACTCCCTTCCTACGAACAACACCTGCTAACCCGTTTAGGCCGAGCCATATGCGACTTACGTCGTTGACCGAGCCACGCATTCCAATTCAATCTGACCGAGCCATGCGTTCTGAACCACTTCGACCGAGCCACGAGCACTGAAACTGGACTGAGAAAAAACTCCTTAGCCGAACCATGTATGGCTTCACCCCCTTGACCGAGCGGTGCATGCAGAAGCATTTGGACCGAATGACATATATGGAACTACCCAATCCGAACGAAACCACATCTCCCTCAGCCGAGCGACGAACTTCTCCTCTAAGCCGAGCGATATATCTGGAGTTGCTACCAACATCTTTCTTTGGCCGAGCGACATACGTTATCTCACAAGACCGTGTGACACACGTTCCTCCTCCCTCGGCCGAACCATACATACAGGCCGACCCATGTATAGGCCGAACCACACAGATTGGATCCATTCCACACATCTCCAACCCCTTATTAGCTTGAGTCTGGTCCCGACCAATTCAAAACCTCTAGGACTATCATCTTGTAGCCGGACCAAGTGGTCGGGTAACATTTGCCCCCCAAAGTGTGTCGTGTGAACAACACAACACACTTTGAATCAATCATCAGTTCCTGCTTTCAAAAGCCGAACGTCTACGATCTCACGAAGGTCGAAACATGGCTAACTTCCCGATCATCTTGTACATTTTTGATTTTTTTTACAAGAGAGGGAGCAACATACGAAGGCCGATCCACTCGTTCGGCTTATCTGGAATGGTTCGGCATGTTGCCTTGCCGAACCCGTGAAACACAGTGACCGGGTCTTCAAGAGAATGCCGATTCGCATCCCCCTCTACATATAAAAGCTCAAGCCTTACTTTCTCTCCCCACCTTTACTTCATTATTCTCTCTCTATCGGTTTTACTCAAAAAACCCAAACTCCACTTCTCTTCCGAACTGCTACACCCCTTCTCCCAATCGTTCTCTTCGACACATTCCCTGGCCATCCTCAACTCTAAGTTTCAAGAAGCGCTCGTCTCGCCCTTAAATTATCGTACAGGTGAGGTTCCATACAATACTACAAATTCCCAAACCCTATCCTCTAAAACTCGAATTAGAGGACCGAGCCACATAGGAATTCGGTTTAGTATGGTAAGCACGAGAGGAGAGAAGCGGAGTGAGTAGATGTTCGGGCGTTGGTGACGAAGTGCTTTTGGTATGAGTAGACTTTGACTTGGCGGAAATAGCTATGGACAGCTTTAGGAAGAGAGGTCGGAGAACTGTAGGAGTAGGTAGTTGGTCTCTTTGCTTTAGTGAGGAGATAGGAAGTAAGTCGGTCTGTCAGTAATTCGGAGGAGAGTGGTTTAATAACGAACGGTGCAGCGTTGCTCGGTGTCTTGGCTTGTGTTGGTGGTTG
Organism: Allium fistulosum; assembly: GCA_030737815.1. Lineage (NCBI taxonomy): Eukaryota > Viridiplantae > Streptophyta > Magnoliopsida > Asparagales > Amaryllidaceae > Allium > Allium fistulosum. Next base: position 163,681,050 of record CM060905.1, read on the forward strand.
GCATTGGGCAGTAGTTATGGCTCGGGAGGACCCTGGGGCAGTAGTTCGATAGAAGTCTGAGTGAGGTCGTTCGGTGACGAGAGAGAGAGGTAGTGAGAGAGCGGTTCGGCATTGGCAACCAAGACTGTGCTAACTTGAACATAATACACACTTGGACAACCTACTTCCTCAATCATCCACGGCATATCAGACAATCATGAGTAATGAAACACATAAGACCGAGGACTTAATCTGAAATAACTCCCCATAGCTTGAATAATTTTAAATGAAGATTTAACTTAACATATGAGAACAATAGCCTTCACATTCTAGAACCCTGATGCTAGATTCCAGAACTTCTAATGCCAATTATACGATAAACTGCAGGAAACGGTCAGCGATGACGGTCTCCGAGGACAACCACTTAAAACTCTATCACATCATACGTGTGTTTAAAACTTTAATTTTTTCCATGCTCGCACTTCAGTTGTAGCACTAGTGCACACACAACACGGCAGGATATATTATTATTTGTTATATCTGATATCAATTGTCTTTCAAGTATAGTTTAAACAGGAGTTTATCCACATACATTGCTCTTTAAAGATGTCCAGAAAGTCGAGCTCTGCTACAGTTTCCGATAAGCCTGATCTAGGCTCTCAGCAGGAGGTAGTAGGTACTTCGGATCCACCGATGACCTCCATGCAGGGTATTCCGGATCTATCCGCTGCAACTATTGGCCCGGCACCTGATGCTATAGATGGTGCAATTATCCTAGACAATCCAACTAATTCCCAAGCTTCAAGAATCAATGAAACCGCCCTTCGCCGGCTATGTTCAACCCATGGAATCCCTTTTTACGATGCATTAATTCCATCGGGACAAGATCGTCCTCATCTGTCCCCAGCTGGATATACAGCTTGTAACAAATTCATGTGCTGGGTCAGGAGTGTGCCACCGTTCAATTCATTTCTTCATGAGGTGCTGCAGTACATCGGGATCGCTCTGACACAGCTTCACCCCAACAGTCATGCATTTCTCCATGGCCTTGCATTCTCTTTATGAGCATCTTATTCAGGCTCCCCACTCCTAAGGATATTCGCTACATTTATCATGACGATCCGACAACCCCTCTTTCATATTCCTTGAACCACACTCTAAGTGTCAGATCCTGACGGGGGCATGGAGTAATTCTCCCAATATAAGCAGGAGTGGTTCTACATGCGCTGCCCCCTGGCTTTGCGAGAAGATGGTTGGAAGGGAGTAAGTTCCATTTCCAGACTCGTTACTTATCCAAGGCATGAAGTGCATTTTTTCTAAACTTCCTTCGGTCTTTTGCAGGCATCAGCCCACGTCCCGAAGGTGCGAAGTATTCTGAGGCCGTCGAGGCCATTCGTGCTATTCCCGTGGAGGACCGGGAGATCAAATTCGTTATTTCCAATGAGTCACTTCTAAAGTTTGGCTATTGGCGGAAGGTTGTCGAACTAGACTCCCATCCAGCGCCACTACAACCAGACCCGCGGTGGAGAAAGGTAAAGAACAGGCCGGGTCTTCGGTGCCCCCTACAAGCGAGGCCTCCGACATGCCCGAGGAAGGTGAGATTAGAGAGGCCGGGGTTTCTGGAGCGTCCGAAGAGCAAATAAGTCCTCTCCCAGAATCGGTAATCGACATACCCGGCATCGATGAACTGCCTCCTCCATCAAAGGGGAAAAAGAAACTCGCCTACAAACTAAGGAAGAAAACAATGGGCGGAACCTCGAAGGTTACAATTACTCCGATGGAGAAAGAGCCATCTCCACAACACTTAGAGGGTTCATTAAAAGGCTTATCAGATTTCACTATCCCTGGTGACTTGCTCAATTACGGCTTCGACGACCCAGAAGCCCTAAAACTCCACTCGCCCACGAGAGGCGACGAAGGCGTTCAGGCCCATCACCAAGGAGAAAAAACTCCAATAAGTAAAGCTAAAGAAACTGGTCCATCGGGGGGAAACACTAGGACACACACTAACACTCACACTCCACCCCACACTTAAGTTTTAGCCATCGTATGTTCATCTCTAACTTGTTTTCACTTAATTTATATGCAGGTGATATGGGACACTCACACGGCTTCGACCGCCTTCGCGGTTCCTCTATCTTTCATCACTCCAGTCGAGACTCGGGGCCTGGAAAACGCCGAGATAGAGATGACAACAGTGATAGAGACTATCGTCCCCGAGGTTCATCGTCTCAAAGGAAAACTTATAGCCACTCTTCCTACCCCAACGATCCTCCTCCTCAACGAGAGCATAGCATGGAGAAAACTGCTCAAAGGGGGTCTCAATCTGAAGCTCCTCGTGATCAATATTCTGGTTCATCAAGCACTAGGCAATCCCGTGAGCTTCACAAGAAATCTATAGTTTTGACTAAACACACTTCCTCTGGCCCTGCACATGATCCATCGATAGCAGAAAAGCTAGTTGAGCTTCAAACCACATTTCCAAAAATATGCTTTGATGGACTAAAGTTTCTTCCGGCGATCCATCCTATTCTAGGGCATGTTAAACAAAGTGCCATTGCTTGCAATAATGATGTCTATGTCCAGCACGATGCATTCGTTCATTCGGTGGAAAAAGTTTCAGAAATTTCGGTGGAACGTCAGCATGAAATCGATCGCTTGAAACTCGAAGCTATCCACGACAAAGACATTATCAAAGCCCAGGATGAAGAGCTTTCCTCGTATAAATCTCAGCTTGAAGCCGCTCAAAAAACGCTAAAGACACACCTAAAGCAGTTGATCGTCTGCAAGCCGCACACAAAAAGGAAATTGATGAGGCGGTTCAACGTTGTGGCGCTTTAGCCTTAGAAAAGGTGTCCATCCAAAAATAAAAGGATGTTCTCACTCAGCGAGTTAAAGAATTGGAGGAGCTACTCATCAAAGAAAAAGAAGAAAAAACTGGAGCTCAAGAGGAATCACAACGATATTGTGACGAGATTGTCGCTACATGACTTTTAAAAGCAAAGCTTGATGAGAAGCTCTCCAAAGATGAAGCGCTGAAGGACGCGGCCCGTGAGGAGGGCAAAAGGATGGTGCTCTTGAAAATCGATTCTCGCCTTGAGGCGGCTGCTGAGGCTGGTAGGGAGGAAATTAAGTGCATGTTTGGTCCACTCATAGCCGAGTATAATGCTCGAGTTCTCATGCATCGCGACCTAACTTTTCTTAGCGAGGGTTACCTCGAATCTTTGGCCAAAGCGTGGGACACTCTAATAAAAATTAAAAAGGTCGAATTGGGAACTAAAGAGGTAGATGAGGAGTCTCTTGTGAAGGAAATGCTTCGCGAGAATGAGCGCACTGACCTATCTGCGGTAAAGGCCCTTTACGAAAGGGACTCTTCCTCATCAAAAGGAAAAAATGACACTGCCGGTCCATCCGGAACTGAGTCCTCAGTTCCTCCTCCTATTCAGCCGACCGGTCGCCCATCACTCGATCCCTTCGAGTAGCATATTGGCTATGACCCAAAGAAGCCTGGACTTGATATTCACGCTCTATCTCCTATTTCGGAAGGCGAAACTCCCCGAACAGTTGAGAGTTAGCTAGAAACTGGTACATAAATTTTTTTCCTAGAGTTCAGAGAGCCATTGTTTTTGGCGAATAATAAATGTAACCTAACATTTGTCTCTTACGATTTCGTGTAGGCTATTCTGATCCCGAGCCAACTCCAAGGAGCGATGCCACCATTGCGAAGGGGACGGTGTCGCGTTATTCCTTCATTGGCATTGGCCTAGTTACTTCTCCACGCCTGAACTATCATTGGGAGGCCGGGGTAATATGCTCCTTCACAAGCTAGATGAATGTTTTCACTAAGACTGCACCATCACCTACAAAAGGATCAGTTACTAGAGTGCTGCGCTTCTCAGGGCCCTCTGCGTCAGAGCGACCCCGCCGGGGCGATCTAGTTACCCGGAGTTCAAGCCCTAAGATAATAAAGCCATTAGGTTCTTGGATTTGTTAGGAAAAGAAGCTAAAGCCCTTCTTTTAAGTTCTTCCCAAAGGAGGAGAAAACGGGAGAGGAAATTCAGACTGGAGAGACTCCCGGACCCAACGCTCAAGTGATCGAGGCGCTCGATGAAGACAAATCTGAAAATCTATCGCCCGTGGAGGAAATTGATGAAGTTGAGATTAAAGGCGCCTCTGAACACACTTCAAAATCGATCATGGCTGAGCAAATTATAGAAGAGATGAAGAAGAAAGCTGAGATTAAGGTTGAGCTTCAGGTGGTGGAACTCGATGATCCATTGAACAGACCCTGAAGGTTATTCTCCCCGGTGGAACCTCGCCACTGGAAGTTCCTCTTCCTTCCCCAGGCACCACTTCCCTAGTAAGCAAGGCGTCCAAGAAAAAATGCTTGGGGGAGGAGTCTTCAGAGAAATCGAGGAAGGAGAAGAAGTCAAAAAAGTAGCTATCATGCCTCGCTCAACGCGAATAAGCCTGGATTATGTAATTATCTTTATTTATTTTCGTAGTCGTTGTAAATAGATTTTTTGCTCCGAGTTCAGGAGAAGTTGTAGTGAAACTGAATCCTCGACTAGTAAATAAAATTTTGTTTTTTTTATCTCTAATGATCTTTGCTACTTAGCTTTACCATCCATCTTGTACCTGAAATCCAAGGTTGTGTGGGTCACTCAAGCGCTCGTTTGTTTCCGCATGACTCGGAGATTTCCAAATTGCTTATATTTTAGCCTGTGCTCCAGAGGCTGAGAGATTTTTGAATCATTTATACTCTAGTCCGCACTTTGGGGACTTTGAGTATTCTAGTCCGTACTTTGGGGACTTACAGATTTTTAAGTCGTTTATACTCTAGTCTGCACTCTGGGGACTCAGAGTACTCTAGTCCGCATTCTGGGGACTTAGAGATTTTTAAGTCGTTTATACTCTAGTCCGCACTCTGGGGACTCAGAGTACTCTAGTCCACACTCTGGGGACTTAGAGATTTTTAAGTCGTTTATACTCTAGTCCGCACATTGGGGACTAGAGACTTTTAAGTTGTTTATACTCTAGTCCGCACTCTGGGGACTAAGAGTACTCTAGTCCGCACTCTGGGGACTTAGAGATTTTTAAGTCGTTTATACTCTAGTCCGCACTCTGGGGACTCAGAGTACTCTAGTCCGCACTTTGGGGAGTTAAGAGATTTTTAAGTCGTTTATACTCTAGTCCACACTCTGGGGACTCAGAGTACTCTAGTCCGCACTCTGGGGACTTAGAGATTTTAAGTCGTTTATACTCTAGTCCGCACTCTGGGGACTCAGAGTACTCTAGTCCGCACTCTGGGGATAAGTCGTTTATACTCTAGTCTGCACTGTGGGGACTCAGAGTACTCTAGCCCGCACTCTGGGGACTTAGAGATTTTTAAGTCGTATATACTCTAGTCCGCACTCTGGGGACTCAGAGTACTCTAGTCCGCACTTTGGGGACTTAGAGAATTTAAAGTCGTTTATACTCTAGTCCGCACTCTGGGGACTCGGAGTACTCTAGTCCGCACTCTGGGGACTTAGAAATTTTTAAGTCGTTTATACTCTAGTCCGCACTCTAGGGACACAGAGTACTCTAGCCCACACTCTGAGGACTTAGAGATTTTTAAGTTTGGGTGCGCGTTCATGCGCCAGACAGAATAATGTAATTTAATTTTTGTCATGGAATTATAACATACGAAAACTTCAATAGTTCATGGAAAAGACGGCTTCAAGCCTTTATTGATCATAACAAATGGAAACAAACTGAATTGTCTTATTACATGCCGAAAACTAAGGACAACAAAATCAACATACACTAGAAATAATTGCAACTAAAATGTAAAAGAAATAGATTAATTGTAACAACGAAGCAAATGCTTGCTATTCCATGCACGGGGAAGTGTCATTCCATTACGGTCGCTAGGTTGAAAGTTCCTTCTCCACATCTCTGTTCGATGACATACGGACCTTCCCATGTAGGATTCAGTTGTGATGGGGTTGGAAAGACTCGCTTCAAAACGAGATCACCCACATCGAAAATTCTCGGTCGAACTTTTTCATTATAATATCGAGCAACCCGGTGCCTATATGCAGTAGCTCTTAAATCAGCTTCTTCGCGTTTTTCGTCAACAAAGTCCAACGATTTCAATAAGAGATTCTGATTCGTCTTAGGATCATAATAAGTTACCCGATGAGAAGGAACTTCAAGTTCCACGGCTATCATAGCTTCAGCGCCGTATGCCAAGGTGAACGGAGTGTGGCCAGTCGCGGACTTGTGGGTGGTTCTGTAAGCCCAGAGCATTGTCGGAAGCTCATCCATCCACTTGCCTCTAGCCTTCTCCAAACGTTTCTTTAATATTGATTTGAATATTTTATTTACGGCTTCAACTTGTCCATTCGCTTTAGGGTGAGCGACCGCCACAAACCTTTTCTCAATATGATACTTTTGGCAGAATTCTTTGAACTCCTTACTCTCAAATTGAGTTCCATTATCCGTGATGATAGTTCATGGGAGGCCAAAACGGCATATGATGTTTCATACAACGAAATTAAATACCTTTTTGGTGGTGCTCGTAGCTAAAGGCTCTGCTTCTGCCCACTTGGTAAAGTAATCGACCGCAACAATTGCATATTTTGCACCACCTCTGGAAATTGGTAAGGAACCGGTTATATCGATCCCCCAAATTGAAAATGGCCAAGGACTAACCATTTGTGTGAGTTCCATTGGTAGAGCTCTCGGGATTTTCGCATACTTTTGACATTTGTCACATCTTCTTACGTAATCTGCAGCATCCCGATTTACAGTTGGCCAATAGTATCAATAGCGGAGGATCATTTTTGGTAGGGTCTGCCCCCCAGTATGGTCACTACATTCTCCTTCATGAACTTCCCTCAAGACTCATTTTATCTCGTCGTGGGCGATGCACCGAAGTAAGGGAACCGAGAATCCCCTCCGATACATTATTCCATCCTGCATTATATATCGTGAAGCTTTGCGAATGACTTGTCGTCTTTCGTTCTTTCTATCGGGCAAAATCCCATATAGTAAGTATTGTTTGAATGGGGTTATCCATGACTCCCTTTCAATTTTTGTTTCTAGCACAAAATCTACTTCCATCTCGTTCATACTCGGAAATTGTAAAACTCCGACGGGAACCAAGCTTATCTGCTGTGTATCGCCAGTACTTGTGAATTTTGCCAATGAATCGGCTTCCCTGTTTTGCTCACGCGGAACATGCGAAATATCATAATATTCAAGGTCTTCCAACAGTTCTTGAACCTGAGCGAGGTATGGAGCAAGCCTCTGCCCCTTTGCTTGATAATCTCCTCGCACTTGGTATACCACCAATTGTGAGTCACAAAAGATTTCAACCGATCTTACTCCGAGTTCCCTGATAAGTTTTAAGCCAGTAAGCAATGCTTCATACTCAGCTTCATTATTTGTAGCTGGGAAATTAAGTTTCAAAGCATAACAAATTGGATGCCCCATCGGTATATAGTTTCCATTGGATGGAGGGAATACATCATCACTGTTTGGTTCCATTGGTATATAGTTTCCATTGGATGGAGGGAATAACATCATCACTGTTTGGTTCGTTTGATATGGTGAATTCTACGACGAAGTCTACTAGCGCCTGCCCTTGGATAGCCCTCCGTGGCAGGTAGGTGATGTTGAATTGACTAAACTCAATATTCCATTTCTGTAACCTTCCCGAGGTCTCTAGTCGTTGGAGTACCTGTCGCAAAGGTTGATCGGTATAAACACTGATCGGATGCGGCTAAAAATATGGACGAAGCTTGCGTGATGCAATCACCAAGCAGTAGGCTAGCTTCTCAATTTTAAGATAATTTCTTTCTGCCCTCGTTAAACGTTTACTGACATAGTACACCGACTTTTGAACTCGGTGCTCCTCGCGAACCAAAGTCGTACTGATGGCATGCTGAGATACAACCAAGTATACATACAACACTTCATGATCTACAGGTTTTGACAGCACCGGGGGGCTTTCCAAATGTTTTACCAGAGCTTGGAATGCATCCTCGCAGTTGGGCGTCCATTCAAAATTTCTCTTCCCTTTCTTTATCACATCGAAGAAGGGAATACATTTGTCTGTCGCTTTGGATATGAATCGACTCAGCGCGGCCACTTTTCCGTTCAGGCTTTGTACTTGCTTTATAGTTCTGGGCACTTGTATGTCTCGAATAGCCTGAATCTTTTCTGGGTTAGCTTCAATTCCCTGTGCATTAACAATGAAACGCAAAAACCTGACGCAACGCCAAAGGAACACTTCAGAGGATTGATTTTCATTTCGTAATACCTGAGTAGACCAAACATTTCCGCCAAGTCTTGAATGTGGTCGTTTGACTACCGTGACTTCACGAGCATGTCATCCACATAGACTTCCATCGTCCTACCAATTTAGTCTTTAAACATCCGATTCACCAGACGTTGATAAGCCGCTCCTGCATTTTTCAATCCGAAAGGCATCACTACATAACAATATAGTCCAACATCTGTGACAAAAATAGTGTGTTCCTGATCTTGAATGTGCATCGGGATTTGATTATATCCCGAGTACGCATCCATAAATGATAATAACTCGTTTCCTGCTGTTGAGTCGACCAGCTGATCAATTCTGGGTAAAGGGAAACTATCCTTAGGGCATGCTTTGTTCATATCTGAGTAATCCACATAGGTCCTCCATTTCCCATTCGCTTTTCTCACTAGTACGGGGTTAGAGACCCATTCTGGGTAAAGGGCATCACGGACGAACCCATTGGCTTTGAGTTTGTCCACCTCCTCTCTGAGAGCAGCAGATCTCTCCGGGTCCATGCCTCTCCTTTTTTGCTTCACCGGCACGTATTTCGGGTTTATGTTCAATATATGACTCGCAATGACGGGAGAAATCCCGCACATATCGGAATGCGTCCAAGCGAAGACATCCAGATTCGCTCGGAGGAAATCAATAAGATCCTCGATCATCGAGGTGTTGAGTTGTGATCCAATCTTAAGTACCCGCGATGAGTCATCGCGGCTGATTGGAATGTCAATCGTTAGTTCAGCCGGTGCTGCTTTTGCCTCCTTGGGTTCCTCATCATCGTCCCTTGGATCTATCTCTCTATAGATCCGGTCATGTTGCTCGAGACAAGACTCGGGCATTACTTTTCAATCTTCAGTGACTCGGATGCGGACGGAGTTGTCCACAACCTTTCCTTTCTCTCTTCACTGGGCCTCTCTTAGCTCAACCACATAACACGCACAACCAGTCGCCTGATCGCCATGCACTACACCAACTCCTTTATCCGTCGGAAATTTCAAGGTTAAGCACCACGTGGCCAAAGCTGCCCTAAACTCTACCAGGGCCGATCGACCCAGAAACACATTATACGGAGAATCAACATCCAAAACGATGAACGGTAGGATCCGCACCCTCCTACGTTCACCTTCTCCAAGTTCAACTAGCAATTTAACAAAACCGACTGCATCAGTAGCCGCACCATTAAAGCCATGGATACGGGCTTTAGATGATTTTAGGTCCTTTGTCTCCATCTACATCTGGTCATATGCTTTTTTAAAGATGATGTTAACAGAACTTCCACAATCAATCAGTATTCTTCTCACAAAAGCTGGCCCAATAGTGGGATGACCATCGGATCAATGGTAGGTGCCTCTACCTGATCGACATCTCTAATTCTGAAGACTATATCATCTTTCATCATTCGCTGCTGCTTAGCCAGAGTCCCATCTTCCATGTTTGAACAACATTCAAAACCTGCATGCTTTAGGGAACAAGCATAACGCTCCATTTCTTGCCAATTCTTGTCTGCAGGGTGAGGCCCACCGACTATCGTGTTTATGACTAATCTACCACCAGCCCGAACGGGTTCCTCAGATCGTCGTGGAGCCTGTCCGCGATTGGGGACGGATGTCCCCTGTCCGCCTTCCTGAGGATTCTTTACAGACTCCTGTAACTTTTTCTGTCGAATCAGCTTTTCAATAGCATCATGGAGGTGCCTACAATCCTCGGTATTGTGCCCGTAAGTCTCATGGAAGCGGCAATACTTCCTACTCCGCTTTTGCTCCTCGGTGGACTCTTTTGGGCGTGGCTTTCGACATTGGAAAGTATTACAAGTCGATAGGTAAATATTTTCCAGAGATGCGTTCAGAGGAGTGTACTCGTTGTAAGTTGGGATCCTTGGTTTCCACTTTCCGTCTTCCCTTTTCTTTCCGGAATTTCCTCCTCCGGATCCTTTTGAGTGCTCAGGCTTGTTTTGGACATTGACCTGGACTTTTCCAAAGTTGTCACCAGATTGTTTTACAGCAATGTTGCTCTGCACAGTCTCCTTGTCGGGTCCTGGTGCATTGTCTCGCCTCGTCCACCTAGCTTCCTCCCTTCCTTTAAATTGGTGTGCCTTTGAATAAAAACCTTCAAGTGTAGCCGGAGGCTTTCCGGCCAGCCAATCACCAAACTCCGAATCCGGATCTACTCTTCGCATCACGACCATTAAAATGGCATGGTCATTCGGGTTGCTAACTTCAGTAGCAGCAACGTGGAATCTTTGTAAATACTCCTTTAACGACTCCCTTAGGGCCTGAATTACACTAGACAAGGACATAACGTCCTTGGGACGAGTGGCATGAATCCTTAACTGCTCCACAAATTTCGTCGCTAACTCATCTAAATTGGAGATAGACTACGGAGGAAGTCGGGTGAACCACATGGTAGCGATTCCAAATAAAGTTATTAGGAAACACCTACATTTAGTTGCATCGTTTTCCCTAGCTGAATCCATCATCCACCCATACCTCATTACATGCTCTCGGGGATCAGTCTTCCGTTCATAGGCCGGGATAGTCGGCATATTAAACTTCCTGGGGTACTCAGCCTGTAGGATAACATCTGTGAACGGAGTATGACTCCTAGATACGCCCCAATCATCATTAGATAAACCTTGATTTTCCCTCATCAGCTGTCTGACCATGGCTGATAGGTCTGGGGTTTGTATGGAAGACGACAAGTTGGAATCCGTCCTGCGGGACCATTCCGGTTGGTGCCTCCTCTATTGGCGATCTACCAAACGTGTATCTTGGGGACCTGCTTCATCATGACCTTGGTGAGCCAGTCGTCCAGCTTCCACTCGTGCTCCAGATCCTAAGTTTCCTGTTCCAGCTTGAGCTCGATTTCCCTGGTGTAAGTGAGGGGCCATGGCTCCAGGTAGGGAACTTAGACCATCCTTGGTTGATCGTTCAGCTACACCTATTTGCCTTGTTTCAGTTCTATGGCGTCTATGCCTGGGAGGTTTGTCAGATGAAGCAGAGCTGCCGGACGAGGAATAGGAAGCGGTACTCCCTCCAGCATTCTGATGCTATTATTGAGTAAGCTGAGTCATGAGGTTGGCGTTAGCTTGAATCTGCTCGTTAAGCTGCCTCCTGCTTTCCACGCATTCTCTCATCAGCTCGTTGCACTCTGTTCCGTTGGCAACTTCCGTTTGGTTTTGGGCGGTGACGGTCCCTGTGCCCGGATTAGCTTGTTGATTGCTGGGTCCTACTTGTTGGACGCTAGCGGTCTCGTTGACATCTGCATTGTGGGAGGCTGATCTAGTACGTGGTCTTCCCATTGTAGAGTTATCGGTTGGAACTCTGAGTAGAATCAATGGACTTCGTGTGAATGAAGTCAGATCTTCTTCGGGGGATTTCCTCAATCCAGTAGCAACAAAGGAGATCCTAACAGCCTGAGAATGCATTCTTAGGGAAAGCACCAAAATGTTAGCACCAGAATTGGTCACTAACACCCAAGAGTAGATTTGTGTAGAGAGATTAATGAAGATAGTAAATTTAAACAGAGGAATATGTGCAACAGAAACTGCAGAAACAAGAACACCAGAATTATAGTGGTTCGGCGTAACTTCCTACGTCCACTGTTAATGTAATCTTTATTGCTTTTCTTGAAGACTTGAATACAGATTTGATCCGTAAAGAAACTACTCGTATACAAGTTTGAATTAAAAGAAATGAGTGCGAAAAATGGCAGAGTGTCCCCAGCGTTCTTGAAAAAAGGTCTCTTCAACTGTGCCCATGCCTCTCTATTTATAGACAAAGATAGGTGGGACTCCCTGTGCAAGCCCAAGAACAAGGTTGCTCGGCTCATAGATGTAATTTCGAGTCGGCCGGTCCAGACACTCCGAATGACCTTAGGCCGATCGAGAAATTCCGACTCATCATGTCTGATCGGTGGTCGATTATCAAATGACTCGAAGTAAGCCCTCAAAGGACTCAGAGCAACTTGTAGTGGATCTCGGAGCAAAGCAATGTCGACCTCCTCACCTCGATGTTGGCTTCCAAGAATTGGCTAACTCCTTCACCTTGCACCGAACCACTTCTGACCGAACGGCACCAACTCCCTTCCTACGAACAACACCTGCTAACCCATCTTGGCCGAGCCATATGCGACTTACGTCGTTGACCGAGCCACGCATTCCAATTCAATCTGACCGAGCCATGCGTTCTGAACCACTTCGACCGAGCCACGAGCACTGAAACTGGACTGAGCAAAAACTCCTTACCCGAACCATGTATGGCTTCACCCCCTTGACCTAGCTGTGCATGCCGAAGCATCTGGACCGAATGACATATATGGAACTACCTAATCCGAACGAAACCACATCTCCCTCAGCCGAGCGACGAACTTCTCCTCTAAGCCGAGCGATATATCTGGAGTTCCTACCAACATCTTTCTTTGGTCGAGCGACATACATTATCTCACAAGACCGTGTGACACACTTTCCTCCTCCCTCGGCCGAACCATACATACAGGCCGACCCATGTATATAGGCCGAACCACACAGATTGGATCCATTCCACACATCTCCAACCCCTTATTAGCTTGAGTCTGGTCCCGACCAAATCAAAACCTTTAGGACTATCATCTTGTAGCCGGACCAAGTGGCCGGGTAACAATATACATATATCCTAATTAATTGTACACATTCAAAAATGTAAATAAATGTGTAACATACCCAATTGATGAATAGATAATGATTGGGAATAAATTGATTGGCTGAATTAATGACATAATTGGCAATAATGGAAATAATTAATGAACGCTGATTTATTTTCTGATGTGGCGGTTTTCTATTGGACTGAGTGACGTGTTTTTTGATTTCTTTTGAATCATGTGCGTCCGTGCTTCCATCCGACAGTTCCTAGTGAGCCTATGACGTGGTTGCACCAGATTTAATCTTCAAATTCAATGGCTCAAGATCCCCAAGTAACACTATAAATAAGTTCCTAGACCTAGCTTTTTTTCTCTTTCAGGTTTTCTCCATCTGGCTTCATTGCTTGAGGCTGGAACCTAAATAGAATATTTTTCTAAGAAGAAGATCTTTTTAATTAAAATATTTTATACTTTACAAGTGGATCCAGGAAGGCCAAGGAGAAGAGCTCAGGACCACAAGTGAGTGTTTAAGTAATTATTTTAGATTTTCAAGTAATTTAAAATAATAAGGTTCTCAATAGTTGTAGTTTTTCTGCAATTTTCAGACCGCTTTTATATAAGTTTTTTACAGTTAATTTTTAAAGTTCTTTTCAGTCTATTTTATTCAGCTATTTTTATTTAGCTATTTTATTCATTTATTTATAGTTATTTACTATTATTTACAGTTATTTGTATTTTATTTACATCCATTTTACGTTAGAATTCAGCCTGTAAATGTTAGTTTCTTTTTATTCCTTTTACGCGAATAAAATAATAAAAAGAGGATAATTCACTAATATGGACTAAAATATAAGAACGCTAAATTTACAGAAAATTTGATGTAAATAAGAAGAGCTGTAATAACAAAAATATAGACTGAAATAGACAAATTTGACATTTGCAAGCAAGTTTATAACTAGTATTAACTAGAAAGACAAGATAAAAGAGAAATTACAATGTAGGTTATAATTAAATAGAAAGAACAGAAAAGGCTTATTTGAAGACCTAGAGTTAAGTTAATAAGGAAATAAAGCAGAATTAACAAAAGAGGCTTATTTTAAAGACTTACACTAAGTTAATAAGCAAATATAGCAGAGATAATATAAGAGGCTTATTTTAAAGACTTAGAATAAGTTAATAAGCAAATAGATCAGAATTAACAGAAGAGGCTTATTTAAAAGACCTATACTAAGCTAATAAGCAAAGATAGAAGCAGGACCCATACCGGAAGCATTCCCCTTTAGTCAGGAACTGATGGTCTCATAATAGATTAGGTGGGGCTGGGAATCGCTTATGCTATTTAGGGTAGATAAGTGGTCAATAGATAGAAGCCCAAATCAGGGGATTTGGGCAAGGTGAGCAACTAGATTTTATTTGTTTGGACTTGTACCGACATCATTCCTCTTTAGTCAGGAACTAATGGTCTCACAGCACACTCAGGTGAGGCTGGGCACGGTTATGCTGTTTAGGGTAGGTAAGAGGTCAAAAGAGGAAGAAACAGATAGTGTGAGCCGAACGGTGGCCGAGCATGCTGCCTCGGTGTAGGGATATAAGTTGCTATTGAGTTCCAAAGGTAAATAAGAGGTCGAAAGGTGGAGCAACAGATAGTGCGAGCCGAACGATGGCTGAGCGTTCGGCCTCGGTACAGGGATATAAGTCGCTATTGAGTTGCAAGGCGCTAAACAGGTGTCTTTTGCTGTAGGACCCACAGGATGGGACTAGCTCACAGTGGCACACCAGAGATAGAAGGTCGATCAAAGGGTAGAATTATGAATTCAACCTAATTAAAGTAGGATTAGGATTTCAGCCTAATCACAGAAATCTAAGAAAAGTGCAAACAATTGAAATAATTAGAACTGTCTAAGCAAAGCAAACAGTTAAACAGTATTTTATTCCAGCTTTAACTTTTCCTTTATTTCCTTTTATACCAGAACTGTTGCTAAGTCTATTATCTTTATCTTGCTTAAAAATACTAGTAATTACTTCCACTCACTAGACTTATAGTATGACCCACTCCTCTATTTCCCCCTTTTTCCCCCATAGGCCAGAAGAATCGAGGGCAGTAGATTTCAAACTTGCTTGGAGATATTTCCGGAGTTCTTCATGTATTCTTCTTCTTTTTAGTCCTCATTTCATTTGGATTTTGATGTACTGGTACTTTTTGAGAGGGATGATTGTTTTTATGTACTCTGATGATGTGACTGAGATGGTATTTTTCATAAGACATGTTTATTCGGTTTTTAAGACATATTATGTATGTAGTTTTATGAATTATATTATGGAGTAATGAAGTTTAATTTTAAATACTTCCGCTATTTTATTTATTTGTCTTGTGAATCTTAGTCTCTATAAAGTTTGTAGATATACCTACAACGCACCACGTCTTTCAGTGTGTCCTTTTTGGGTATACTAAGGGGTGTGGGGTGTTCACTTAGTCACCTGGATTGTAGTGATCAGATAGTTCATATCGTAGAGAATCCTAGTTGTGAAATGTATGCTTTATTGGGTACTATGGAGTTGGATGATGAGTTGCGTTGAGTCTTTGTAGTTAAAGAATTCGCAGATGTGTTTGAGCCGGTAACTGGGTTGCAACTGGAACGAGCTATTGAATTTCAGATTGATTTAGTGCCTGGAGCAGAACCGGTGAGTAGACCGCCTAGTAGAATGACCCCCACTGAGATTAAAGAGTTGAAGGTGCAATTGGTTGATTTGGAAGGCAAGAGTTTTATCCGACCAAGTAGTTCGCCATGAGGAGCTGCCGCTGTATTTGCTAAGAAGCCGGACGGATTGCTAAGGCTGTGTATCTATTATCATAAATTGAATCAAAAGATGATAAAGAACCGATATTCATTGCCGAGAATTGACGATTTGTTTGATCAGTTAAGTGGGGCCAAGGTATTCTCTCAGCTGGATTTAGCGACAAGATTTCATCAGCTTAGAGTGGCGAAGGATAACGTTGCTTTGACGGCGTTTAGGACAAGGTATGGATCGTACGAATGGTTAGTTATGTCGTTTGGACTGACTAATGCGCCGCATTCTTTGTAGATCTGATGAATAGGATTTTTCGAGAACACTTGGGTAGATTTATGTTGGTCTTCATAGATGACATTTTGGTATACTCTAAGGATAAAAGGGAGTATGAAGTTCATCTTAGAGTTATGCTCGAAACATTAAGGGAGCATCAGTTGAAGGCTAAGTTCTCGAAGTATCATTTTTGGAAGAAGGAAGTGAAGTTCCTTGGTCATGTCGTCTCAGAGAAAGGGTTGTCTGTAGATCCAACTAAGATTGAGGCAGTGAATAATTGGAAGAGACCCAAGACGGTTACCGAGGTTAAAAGCCTTCTTGGATTGGCTGGATATTATCGAAGGTTTATAAAGGATTTTTCGTGAATAGCAGCACCGATGACTAAGCTTACATGAAAAGATGTGAAGTTTGTATGGACTGATAAGTGTGAGGAAGCATTCCAGACCTTGAAACACTTATTGACCCATGCACCGGTGTTAGTGGTTCCGGAGGGGAATCAAGATTTGGTAGTCTCTACCGATGCCTGTGGAACTAAATTGGGAGCTGTGTTGATGCAAAGAGGTAAACTGATTGCTTATGCTTCTAGATAGCTCAGACCACATGAAGTTAGGTATCCAACGCATGACTTGGAGTTAGCTGCCGTTATATTTGCTTTGAAGGTGTGGAGGCATTATCTTTTAAGAGAGCGATTTGAGTTTTATACTGATCAGAAGTCGTTGAAATACTTGTTCTCTCAGAAGGAGCTGAACATGAGACATCAGAGGTGGTTGGAGTTTATTGCTGGTTATGATTTTCGAATTGAATACACACCTAGAAAAGGAAAGAAGGTGGCGAATGCACTTAGTCGGAAACATCAGAATGCAGTATTGGCTATGATTACCGAGTGGAAAGATTTGGAAGCATTGTCAGCTTATAGTGTGCAGTTTAGATTCGGGGAAGGTTCTAGTATCAGAGGTGCTGTATTGTCTTGTTTAGAAGGTAGGCCGGTAATGATTGAGAAAATAGCTTCTAAGCAAAAGGAGGATCCAATTTTGGCTTAACGGATCAAAAGGTTGAGGGAAGGAATGGAGAGCGATGACGGAAGGATTTCAGTCTTGACCAAAATGGGTGGTTGAGAAAGAGAGGAAGGTTGTGTGTTCCAAATGTAGAAAACATGAGGAGGGAAAATTCGGATGAATGCCATTGCTCAAAGTTCACTATCCATCCTGGCGGAATGAAGATGTATCAGGATATGAAGAGAAGTTTCTTCTAGGAAGGTATGAAACGGGATATTGGTTTATGTGTTAATCAGTGCTTGAATTGCCAACAAGAAAAGGCTGAACACCAGAAACCAAGTGGATTGCTTCAACCGTTTGAAATTCTATTGTGGAAATGGGATTCTATTTCTATGGATTTTATTGATGGGTTGCCAATATCTAATAGAGGGAATGACAGTATATGGGTCATAGTAGATAGACTAACCAAGAATTCCCATTTCATTTCGGTAAACTCAACTAAGACGACACCTAGTTTGGCAAAGTTATTTATGAAAAATATAGTTAGACTGCATGGGATTCCTAGTAGTATTGTCAGTGATAGAGATTCTTTGTTTACTAGTGAGTTCTGGAAAAGTCTACAGGAAGCATTAGGAACCAAGCTCAACATGAGTACCACTTACCATCCGCGGACTGATGGGCAAACAGAAAAAGTTAACTAAATCTTGGAGGATTTGTTAAGGGCTTGTGTATTGGATTTCGGGGGATCATGGGAGGACCATCTTCATCTAGTCGAGTTCTCATACAACAACAATTATCAGACTAGTATTGGGATGGTACCATTTGAAGCTTTGTATGGAAGACCATGCAAGTCTCCCGTATGTTGGTTAGAGATCGGGGATAGTTTGGTTCTTGGTCCGGATCTGGTGAAGGAAGCTGCAGAGAAGATTGAGTTAATCAGAGTTAGGATGAAGGAAACTCAATCTAGGCAGAAAAGTTATGCTGACAGAAGAAGAAAAGATTTGGAATTTTCTATTGGGGACTATGTGTTCATTAAGGTTTCATCGATGAAGGGTGTGATAAGATTTGGGGAATCAGGAAAGTTAGCACCTAGATTCATTGATCCTTTTTGTATTGTAGAGAGGATCGGGAAACCCACTTATAGAGTAGAGTTACTGAGTAGTTTGGATGGTGTCCATAATGTTTTTCATGTTTCTCATCTTAGTAAATATGTTAGAGACCCGGAGACTACTATAACACCTACATTGTTAGAAGATTTAGTAGTAGAGCCGGATTTGACCATAGTTAGAAAGCCGATTCAGATTGTGGCTAGAGATGAGATGAAGTTGAGGAACAAGACAGTCAAGTTAGTAAAGGTTCAATGGAGTGACGATGCTAGAGACTGTACTTGGGAGACGAAGAGCAGGATTAGGGATACTTATCCTGACTTGTTTGATGGTAAGTTTTACCTTTGATTTTTTTGTTGAGTACCTTATCATAATTTCAAGGACGAAATTCTTTAAGGTGGGGAGTCTGTAACACTCATATTTTTGTAACATTATTTAGAATAATTAATTAGGTAAATTAAATAAATAATGTGTAGATTAATAAGTTGATAATTGATTAGCTAAGGGTAGCCGTGCCATGTTAATGTGAAAACTAAAATGAAATAACCTAAACAAAGATGTTTGGAAATAACAAGGACAATATGGGAAATAGTAAAACCTTATACCCTAAACCCTTAGGAGATAGAAACTCATGTTCATTTCATTTTTATCAAAGTAAAAATCCTAAGGCCGGCCACCATTTTCACTCTCAAGAAGAAGACTAAAGCTAGGAGTCAAGAGAAGGAAGATAATCAACTTAATCAACTCTAATCTCACATCTTATATCTCAAAGCTAAGGTGAATAATCACTACATCCCATTTCTTTTTAGTGTTCGGTATTGAGATTAGATCCAAAATGTTTTTGCAAGTATATGCCATGTTTTGATGATTAAAGTTGTATATATGATTGTGGATGGATTATATATGTTCATGTTAAATTTTTATGATATGTTTGACATGAAAACCCTATTTAGTGACATCCAAATGCTTTAAAAATTTGAATATAGGTCAAAAATGGTATTTTAGAGATGGGTTTCAATTTTCATAATTTTCCGAATTATGGTGGATTTTATATTAATTTTCTAGTGAAGAAAATTGTTTATTCGGTTATAAATTATTTTCGACTAAAACAATAATTATTTTGGGTTGAAATTTTTATATGTTAAACAACATATTAAAATAGATTTTCGAGGATTTTTCCAGATTTTTCCTAAGTATTTTGATGAATATATAAAATTATTTAAGGTATGAGACTTAAATGTTTTATATATTTAATTAAGGAGAAGGGGCATTTTGTAAAATAAATTGATTATTAATTTCGAAAATAGTGGCAGCACATTTTTGAAAAGAATTTGTTAACTAGTGAAAATTTGACAAAGAAAGGCAGGTTAGTTGAAAAGTTATCCTTTTTAAGTTAAAAACAAAGAAATCGTACTTTTAGCATGTTTGAGCCTATTATAGTAGAAACCTTCCAACCCAGACCTTCCGACTAGGTCGAGAGGTTCAAAGCTTTCGGCAAGATCAAACCAATGCATATGGTATCAAGTAACTTGGTACGTAATGAATTGGACAAGGTCGAAAGGTTTCTAGTCAAGAGGTTAATGGCCAAAGAGGTTGGGGTATGTTTGTTTTATAAATCAAAAGCTTTCGCCTGCCTTGCTCAAATGTTTAAACAAAGGTTTTTATTTAAAACCTTTTGACATAGTCGAAAGGTTGCCGCCGCTTTGTTTTGCTTTGTTTGGAAACCTTCGGCAATGATGAAAGGTATACTTATTTTAAAACCAGCCGCTTCTCGCAATGCTTTCGAAAGGAAGCTTTCGACTTAGGTGTCTAACCCTTGTTTTATAAATTGAAGTATAACCCAAAGCTTCCAAAAGGGTTGTTTTAAAGGATATGTTTAAAGCTTTTGAAGCAGAACTTTCGGCTTAGTCGAAAGGTTTCTTCCAATGATTTTGAAAGGTTTTAAAAGAAGGTTTTCCATCTGTTTTGAATCGAAACCAGTAAACTTTCGAAAGGTTGAAGTAAATAATTTCGAAAGGTTTTAGCCAAATGATTTCGAAAGGTTTGAAGAATGATTTCAAAAGGTTTGGTTCAATGGTTTCAAAAGGTTTTATCTAAATGATTTTGAAAGTTTCGAAGAATGATTTTGAAAGGTTTGCTTCAATGGTTTCGAAAGGTTTTGGCTGAATGATTTCGAATGGTTTGATGAACAACCACGAGAGGTTAAATTTCAGATGATTTCAAAAGATTTAAATGATTGATTGCGAAAGGTTTAAATGAATGATTTTGAAAGGTTCTAGTTGAATGGCTTCGAAAGGTTTAAGTGAATGGTTTTGAAAGGTTTGAGATGGAAGGTTTTCCAAGCCAATCTTTCAAAGAGATTTTAAAGAAGGATGTCCAATGTTTTATTGTTTTCGAAAGGTTTGATAGTTGAATTTGAAAGAGATGATTTCAAAAGTGTAGAAAGAGGTTCTTTTAAATGGCTAGGTGTTTTCATCAATTAAAGTTTGATTAAAGAGGATATATACCATGGTGATATGATTTTGAGTAAAGTATATAGATTATATACTATTTATTGTTTAAATTTGATTTAAATTTTTAAATCAATTTGGAAATGTATTCAAGGAAAATTATAGGAGGAGATCCTTAATTGAAAATGACACATATATTAGAATACCAGATGGGACTAGTATGGGGTCGTGCCCTATACATTAGCTATTAACCCCAGCTAATTGTTGTCCAAAATTCCAGTGTGTAGGGCTTGGTCATAAGTAGGCTAAAATTATGATTACACACCGAAAGGAAAATATGTTGTATACAAATAAGTTATTGGTGAGCCTGAAAAACCATTAGGATCAGGAAGACATGGGAGATGATTAAGTTAGGGACAGACCGTCCAAAAGAGATGTATTTAACAAATATTTAAGGATAGATAATCTAAAAGAAGAATACCTACAGTTGTTAGGTTAATTTTGATTATATTGTCTGGTAGGCCCGAGTCAGCCAAAGGTTAAAAGTTATCCAAACAAAACTTATGTATTTGAACAGATAGCTCACTGTTACCTGAGATTTATGTATGTTTACATAATGTTTACTTTACAGTATTAACCATTGTGGATGCAGGAGCACAGTATATGGTTTTGTAAATGGTTTTGCAAAGATATGTTTTAAAAAGGATGTTAGTGAGGGGAAACCCGTTCTGCTAAACGGCGTGGTCTCACTTAACATATTTAACCGGGATGTATAGTATTATTCATACCAGGCTTTATGTCTGACTCGAAGTTTATGCTTTCCCCTTAAACTCTCGGGTGCTAAAATTAATTTGAGTAGATTGAGGGATTAAGGTATTTTTTCAGGTTTAGTAGGATGACGAATAAGGCTACCGGAGGCATGCAGGAGGCAAACAGATAGCAATTTAGGATTTGCAGTTCTTGTTATGTTATGATGTATTTCCGCTGTGATTGTATTATGTCTATTATGACTATACGACTCTGATCAACCAAGGCGGTATCTTCATATATCGCTTTTGGTGTATTTTGTAATAATTATATTTGATCTGTGCCTGGGAACGATTTGAGATTATGTGTTGGGAATGTGAAACAATTGGTTTTGAAATGTAATGAAGTAAAAAGATGTTTTGAAATCTTTATTTTGTTTCATATTCAAATGCTTCTGATATTATTGATACCATTAACATAGCCATATTTAGTCGCCGAAAGCTAATACCATAGATGACTGCAGCATCTGTAGCGCTTAGTTTTAGGCCTCTAGATTGGGGATGTTACAGTCATAAATATTATATTTAACACTTAAGGCCGGCGAGGTAGATCTATCTATTTGTGAGATTCAAGAATGAAGTGTTTGGGCAAGGGTTTGATGCAACATGTGTTCTAACTTACCCAGCTTTACCCTTGGACGACGAGTTGTTAAGTTGGAATTCAGAAATGAGTTAAGTACATGAATTGTGATTTCTATAGGCGATCATTTTTAATAAGATAGTCGCTTAGTCGACTATCGAACTTAACCGGATGTTTTCATAGATCTTTAAAATAATTTTTTAAAACACAATACAATTACAGAATGGTATTGGGATTTTTGTGAGAATGTGTTAATTATATTAATCATTAACCTTTTTTATTATACGTATGGATGTAAATAGATCTTTAAAAGAATATTTTAAAGACAAGCATAGTGAAATGGTTTTCGGTTTGTAGTGAAAATGTTAATGATTTGTGAATATACTTATACCATTAGAGATAAATATGTGAATACCTTTTGAAGTATTGAAAAGAATACAAATGAATAGTAGAAATTGACAAACAATGTTTTATTGGATAAAAGAAGTTTTACTAATAAAAGAGGTTTTAATTAATAAAAGATTAATTAAACAAAAATGGGATTAGAAGTCGCTTATGTGACTTAATAATGCTTCGTATGACTTGATCGTACTTT
Organism: Allium fistulosum; assembly: GCA_030737815.1. Classification (NCBI taxonomy): domain Eukaryota; kingdom Viridiplantae; phylum Streptophyta; class Magnoliopsida; order Asparagales; family Amaryllidaceae; genus Allium; species Allium fistulosum. The sequence goes on from CM060905.1 coordinate 163,703,552, forward strand.
GTATGTTTACCCATTTATGAAAAACATTTAGTTGTATACCTAGCACTAAAAGCTAATGAATTAGCATGTGGTAGTCAACACTGATGTTCGAGTAGGGATAAGAACAATAGAACTCTAACCTATCAGCTTTACTCCTAGTCAAGGGATAGTGTGAGATGAAAATATCAAAAATGTGATCAGTATACGAGACTTATTTTCCATATGTGATCGTTCTCGTTATTGTTGAATATGACCAAATTTTTCAATTCAGTCTTGAAGAGACCGGGATTGGTAAGTGTTTTACTCATCAAAAACTACTTTAAGACTGAGCTATGTGCTATATCTCTTGGAAGTGGATATTTTCGAGGTGTTGGAATCCATATGTGGTTTTGAGATCCGTTTGAGATGCTCGAATCCAATTGGATATTCGTGTTCTGTTCGAATAATGAAGACTCGTGTGAAAGATTCCGAATGTGACCTCGACATCGGAAATGGCCAAAGATAGACTAGGATGCTCAGCCTGGGGTTTAGCTGACCTGCGTCAGGGTGTTATTAACTCCATATCTAGAGATGCATAGCCGATGGGAGTTGATGATATTTTGTTCACGTTGTTTATGTTTATGTTTGGACGATGAGCTGTTTGTGTTTACCTTATGGTATATTTTATCTAGAGATATACGGTGCTCGAAAGGTATTTTCTAATCCTTATGCATGGAAATCTGCTTTAGTTCCCTATAGGCATGTCCGTAGAAATCCATTATGTGAACGTTCCTTATCGGTTTTGATTGTACCTTTAATATGCTGTTGAATGTAACCAATGTAACCATTCCAACTATGTTATATATTTATATTCTACACCCTAGGCATTATCTAGTATATCGCCTTTTGTACTTATTAGATGGTGGTTCTTTTGAGGAGTTAACCATTATGGCATTCCATATGGTCTCAAAAGTACTATTATATGTTGATCGCATATTTCTTGAGTTTCCCATACAGATTTATGTTTGAAGTTTGGTTTTTGTTTTACCCAAATTCCTCACATACTCTTTCGAGTAGTCTGAGAAAGTCAGGTTTCTGTTGATGTTCTTTGGAGCTCGAGAAGATGAGCTGGATGTTTCACCTACCGTAGTATTCTTATTTTTGCTACATTACTATATTACACACATCAGCATTTGTGAGGACAAGCAGTTATAACTATTTAGGCTGATGATAGTGCTTAGGTTTTGTAACTCCAAAATTTCTATATCGAAGTAACCCTTTGTATTGTTCTTTTGATAATATATATTACCGTTCCGCTAGTGAGATTTTGATGTTGTTATCTCTTTTTGCTAGTTCTATTTCTTCTTCCTTTTATTTTACCCTAACAATCCAACTTACCGAAACATGGGTGCTCGGTACGTGGATATCGTGGATGTATTATTGTCGACATTGGGGGTCAAAAGGGCGGGTCGTTACATGTTCCATAACATCTTATTCTTCATATTATCCGATAGTATTACTATGTAGTACTCTTTTAGAATATGGGTATAGAGGTGGGGGTGTTTTCAATGGTCATCCACTCATACTACAACTACATCAATCCTTACACCACTTGTGTGTGTTGAATATATGATAACTTGTATGGCCATTTCTCTGCCAGAGATTAACAAATAATATCGGTTTCTCATTGCTCGAGTCCATGCCATTCCGACGGCATGGAAACTAGACCTTAACATCCATAAGGTCTAGGGTACAGATCAATCAACATCGATCCAAGTGAACATCCTCACCTACTTCTGCTTTACGAACATACTTCGAAACACTCTAAGTGTCAATGATCCCTTTGCACTCATCATCTTAGTTAAACATATCTTCTTGCTCCATTCCATTCATTTCCATATTGACACATCAACCTGTCCCGTTCACAATTCCATTAACATCGAACTTTCCCTTTTGCATCCATCGTAATGACAACAACAATATCGAGCCATCATCATCAAAGTAAAGCTCCATCAACATCAAGCCATCACGTCATCATGACTCCATCACCATTGAGCCATTATCATCAAAACACAATTCCATCCTCATCTTGTTGCCATCTTCAAAACATCTCTACACATCCATCATAAGTCATAAAGTAAACTCGTTCTAACCTTAAGGCCACTTCAAAAAAATTTGATTCAAAAATCCTTTTATAGTGATTCCTCTAGTTAGTGACAATGATAACTCCCCTAAAATGCCAAAGAGGAATCTACGACCATTATTTGTGGTGAATGTTCTAATACATCTTTCGATCAAAACATTTGCTAAACACTTTCATTTCAAATGAAAGCTTCCATATCCTATTTAAAATAAAACTTCTTTATTCAAATCAACTAGGATGGTTTTAAGAAAACATTGCTTTGAGAAATGTTTTTTTTTCTTACCATAAAGAAGAAATCAAAGTAGAAGTTTTCTTTACAACTAAAATTATGGAAGCTAAAAATTGCTCGTATAAAATAGAATTTGTAACACATATCTTATTAAAACTCCAATTTTTTGTAAAGATGCAGCAAACCCTCCATTTTTGACTCCACAATGGTAACCATAAAGTCTAGAGTCGCAAAAATTCTCCAATCACTATTACTCATCTTTAAGGAACATCTTCATATCTCTTAGTCAATTAGAATAATCAGTCTTCCTTTGCTTAGGAAAGTATGTTATCCCACTAGAACTAAATCAAACATGCACCTTAAGGTCTTATTAGTTCCTCCAATATATACACCAATAAAGGTCAAAATTAGATAAGTACTTCATTGTATAATTATTAATACAAAGCAATCAAGCAAGCAAACAAATAACAATCAATTAAACGAACGGTCGACAAGCAAACAAACATAGAAAATAATCAACCATAGAAAACACTACAATCAACTACACAATATGAACAAAAGAAGATAATTCAAACAAGCATGACATAAATTAATTAAACAAATAGTCAAACAATACAATACAAATGAGAAATAAAACATACTAAAAAATAGATCAGTTCGAGTAATTCAGCCAAAGTACGTGAATATAATCAACAAGGTCACTGTCTCAAACATTAAAATTAGTGGCCCTTCTTCATATTCCCACTCTCTTCATGGAAGGGAATAACTAGATGTCCCTACAGCTCATTAGGGAAAATCGCGTACAATAGTCATAAGGATAGCATCATCATAATGGATGTCGCGCAAACTCAAAATTCATCTTACCTGATCGTCTTACACCCCATGTTACAAAAGTCTTATAGTTCTCGGTTAACATTTTCAAATAAACCATCCTTTTAATAAATTCCTTTTTAACAAACTCCTTCAAAGTTTGTCATTCAATCAAATATTTTACCTTTTTAGTGTTTACCTTTAAAATCAAGTCATCCTCCTCTTAGTGAAATATTTTCTCAAAGTATTGCAAAACAAAATGTTTCGTAATACATTCTTTCTCAATAACCCCAATTATATTCCTAATAAAAACAATTTTCAGTTTACGTGTCCTTCAACCCAAAAATATTTGGCAAAAAATTGTTTTTCTTTTCATAACATCATTTATCAAAGAATTCCATGAAAAAAAATCAATTCTCAAAAAAATTTCTTAAATCGAATATACTCATTTCATAAAAATTTCTCTAAATCAAATATTTTATCGCATTGAAATTAGGCTTCAAAAATGGCTTCCTCCACCTCTCTCTCAAATCCACCTCCTCCACCATTCCTCCTGACTTCTTCAACAGACCACTTCCCACCTCTGAAACTTTCATCTCTCTGCTCTTCGGCCACCTCACACTTGAACTTGATGCCATCCATACCCTAACCCTTCTGGTCAGTCTAACCAGCCCCTGACCTCTCTTGATGCAGCTCAGCCGCTTCCTCCAGATCCTTCAAATCAAGCCTACAACCACTCTCCTGACTCTCAAACTCATCATATATCAACACCTGTCATTCCCTCTTTACAGCATAACCCTTCTTTCTAGAGCTCTACAATCTCTTGGTCGGCTCTTTTTAAAAGAAAATTCAGAAATGCAGGCATGTACCTACCATGTCCGTTCAACTTAGCGAGGACAGTATCCTAAAATGCCATCCCTTGGATGTTAGGGAGGAAAGAATTAAATTTTAGAGTGATTACTTAGCGGGTTTCTTCCTTGATGGAACACTATCCTATCAACGGTTTTTAGCACTTGAAGAAACACTAGAAACTTCTTGGTGAGGTTGATATTAAATCAAACAAACTTCTATTTCAAATTCTCCAATGAAAGTGATAAAGCAAAAGGTCTTCAATCCGATCCCATTTTTATCAAAGGAAAAACGTTTATAGTAACATTGTGGAACCCTTCTCACGGTAGCGCACATGTACAAATACATGGGGTTCTGATTTGGGTTCACTTCTATAGGATTCCACTACAAATGTGGACTTTAATTTGTATTAATTAGTTGGCTTGTCACCTAGGTAGACTAAGTTGCTTTGATGAGAATACCGAGAAGCTCAAAAAATTCAGATATGCTAAAGCACTTATAGAAATTTTAGAAATTTCACTGACTCAAGAGCTCCTTGAGTTTATTGTTATTGATAGACTTGGAGATAATTATCCAATGTTAGAATTGAATACGATTGGAAACTGAAGATATCTACCTTATGCAAAGTATCTGGACATGCAATTGAGGAGTATGACATGATCTTACATAACAAACAATGTGCAATGAATAATAATTACTGCCAGAATTCTCAATATAAAAATGCAGTGGCTAACAATCAACCTGTAGATCATAAAGAGCAGCATGCATGCAATTTGACAGCAAAGAATTCCAATAAATTAGGTGACAATCCAGTTTGGAAAATTAAAAAAGGGACCATGCCCTAGTCATTGTCTCTACAATTATCCAATAAGGATCAAGCGGGTATAGTGGAGATGTCAATTCAAGGAAATCGTACTTTAAACCAAGCCACAAATGCAATTAAGGGGCACACTGTTCCTTGTATAAATAATGTTTACCCCAATCAAATGAAGAGAGTTGTCAAACTCTTCAACCTATCATTAATAATGTGGACCATGTGTAGTCTACTTCACATCATATCCCCACTAGTGAGCTTTCCATAATCACAAACACATCTCCACTCACCAATAAAATCTTAACACTTTGCAACTCCTCATTTACATGCATTAAATTCTTATGGAAAGCTTCAATAGAAATGAACATTTCCAATAATGCTGCTTCTGAATCCTCTAATCCTCTTAATTATCTACCTAAGGGTCCTATCAGTCAAAATCCTCCCATAAATTTGAATCATCTCCTCCATCAAAATGCCAGCACCAATTCATTTAATCTAGCAACTCAACCTGTCACTATACTTGATAATGACTTCTCTCTTACTAAATTTGCAAAATTAACTCCTTCTCTCAACAATATATATTCGACACCTATCAACCCCAATATTCCATGCGTGAAATCCCCATGTAAAGCTCCAAACAATAAAAGAAATTTTATAAATTATTCATCTAGTCCTTTTTAACTTCTTTCTCAATTGCCTGAAGATCTTAACCATCTAAATCCCTCTTCTAACTCTGATACAATTTCAATTCCTAACCATGAACCAACCACTCACTTACAAGATTAACAAATTAAGCACCTCCTCTTTGCAAACTACTGAGCCCGTGCTTAATTCTACCACTTAGATCACTTTTTAACCATATATCAACCTTAACCTTCCCCCATTCTTAGAACTTTATCCTCTACCTGATTAAATCCCTCCATTATCTGCCTCTCTGAATAACTCACTACTCCTTATATTAAAAGGAATAAAAGGAAAAAGAAACTAACACTGTCCGATGATCCGAACAATTCCACTGAATATGACCCGAACCAAATTCTTCCTTTGCAAGACAACTGCAAACTAGGCATCTCCTCTCCTAGCTTTGCCAAACATTCCAAAAGACACCTCTCTACCATCCTGTAACGACCCGATATTTTGGACCATTCGCATCCATTATAAGTGTATAGGTAGACACTCATGCCGGAGTTGAATTGCTCAAAATACCGCGTTGTTAATTTAAATTTGGCAAAACTGAACATATACGGTAAATAAATATAATCACAGATCACAGACACAGAGTAATAAATGCAGCGGAAATAAAAGAGATAGTAGTTCATGAAGCTACTATATAAATGTATAAGTTACATCAGAGTTAAAACAGATACAACGGAAGAGAAATACGATACATCAGATACAAATCAGAATACATCACTGGAATCATCGAATACTGAAAGCAGAATAGATGGCTGGATCTTCAAGCAAAGCTCCAACTTCAAAGGTGAGTCTCGAATACTGGATCACTCGGTCTGACCCGAGCGTAAAGCAAAACACAAAACACGCGAGTCAGGATTAACTTTCTTATATTAATAAATCCAACTCAAGTGAAATAGCAATTGAAATACAAGTAACTCAAAGGATGTTTGGAATAACCATCCTTTAAGGATCCGTTAAACTATCTACTATGTAGTAGTGTACGATAAGTAGATAATGTCTATCAGTAATATAAAGATATCAAAATAGTGTTAAGTCATGGCCCATTCCACCCTTAACACATTTTTATTCCCAAAAGCATATACAAGACCGTAGTTTCCCCAAAACCGGAAGTCACCAGAGGGCAATCCATATACTAAAGGTACAAAACAATTTCGTAGTGGTCGCGTATAAATGGAATACAAGTATGACAAGGCACATGAGGCAATACCCAAGGTAGTGATACTACCGTTCGCCTGATCCGGACTGGTGAGAACGCAACGCCGCAGCGCCCCCAACACCGTGAAACAACACTCCCAAAATCAAGGGTGCACCAATCAACAACAAGTAATAAGTAGTTCGAAGAAGTGTGTCCACTTGAGGTAGCTAATCCTCCATTGGCCCGGCACGGCTCATGTTTTAGTCATTTCCAATTTGACACAAGTGTCAAGGCTATCCATTATCGTTCTCTTTCTTCAGTCATCACGTACATCAATCCAACCACTTCATTCTGGATCATCACTCCGCGTATAGTTATTAAAGTGGTTTTCGGTTTAGATAGAGAGTATATCCATAACCGATTCCGGTCTCCTTAATAACTTTCGTAATTATTACACCAATTGGTCATTTATATATTTCAAAAAAACCAACTCAAATTCAATTTCAATTTCAATTCGTAAACCAACATTTCATTTGTCTTTTTAAATCAATTTCCAAAATTTACGTTTCAAAACTTCAATTTACCATTTCAAAATCTTATAATTCAATTTCAATTTATATTTAAACAATTCAAACATCGATTCAAATTCGTATATAAGTTTCATTTCGAAATCATTTAAATTAATTTAATTTAACATTCAAAACAATTTAAATCCATTGATCGAATTTATTCAATATTCATTAAGTAAATTTGTCATTCAAAAACAATTTCTATTTGATTTCCAATTCATTAAATCCATTATTTAAATTCAACTTCATTACATCAAAACTTACAAATCGAATTAAATTAAATTCATCAAATCAATTCTTTCAATTACAAGTCTTACATTAATTCCAAAAATACCACATTTTCATTTCTTGTTAAAGAAATTCAATTTCACTTATTTACTTACTTAAATAATTTTCCAAAACTTAATTAATAAAGAAAACTCAATTTCGATTATTTACGAAGTAAAATTCACTTATTCAAAAGTTCAATTTTACTTATTAAAGAATTCAATTCAATTTAATCATTAAATAATTCAATCTTATTTAATTATTAAATAATTCAAAACTTAATTATTACATAATTTCAAAGTTTAATAATTTCAAACTTAATTTTAATTTCAAACTTAATTATTAAATCATTTCAAACTTAATTCAATCATTTCTCAAATTAAACAACATTCTTTCATCAATTACATTTTTAATATTTTGTTTCAGATTTTTAAATATTAACATTTTCCTTTCATTAAAAATTCAAATTTCAACTTCATTTCAAAACCATATTGTTTATTCAAATAAAATCTTCAATTATTTTCAAATCAAATTTATTGACCAATCGGGTTTTTATTTAATTCTCTATCCTAGATCAAAGTTCAATTTGGGTATTTATCATTTCAACCCGATTCCAATTAAATTCAAAATCATAGCATAGCAAAGGGAACTTGCAGTGTGATAACTGGGATGGTGTCGAAGTAAATAAACAAGCAATAACAACAATCAATATCAATCCAATAATCAATTCAAATAATCCCGAAATAATCGTATTAATTCGCATTGTTGTTTGTACGAATTAATATAATTATTTCTAGAATCTACACTATCATTTCATGTAGATTAAAGATTATTACATTACGGTTTTCACTTGTCATTCAATTCAATTTTAATACTACAACAATTAATCCAATATACGATCAATGGTTCAAAGTGTAATTATCACTATTTTACATGTCAACTAATTTAATAATTAAAAGGGGTCATATTCAACTAATCAAATTCAACATATATGTCAATTCAAAATTTTAAATTATCCTACGTCAAATTTACTTGCATAATATTTATCACTTTAACGTCCAATTGTAAACATCAAACAATCAGTCATTTAACAATCAAACTAGATTATCATTGTATAAATAACTAACAGATAATGGTGTCAGATGTCGCAGGTGAACTGATATAGGTAATAGCATATATAACAGTGTAATTAACTAACAGCAGCATATTTCAATTGTCGCTTCAATTGAAATCAAATTTAATAAATAAAAGAACGTTAATCGTGAGTGAGTGCTCACCTTTCGAGGCTAGAGATAACAAGAGATGACACGGATACGCACACCGATATGGACATTGAAATTTGAGCTATGAATCCAAATACGAATCTCAAACCAGGCAAGATTGAACTCGAATCGACGAACGAAGCTAAAAATGAGAATTGACGAAATTAAATCAGAACGGAATCGATGAGAACGAATCAGAATCGGTTTTTGATATAACTGAAAATAGATATATTATTGTATTGTTTAAATAAATACTCCATTTAGAAATACATATTTAAATAACTAATCTATATATAAAAATATTTTAAATTTAAAATCAACTTGGTAGCATTATAACCTCTATAAACAGATAAAATATAATAAAAAACCTTTTTATGTCATATATGCTAACCTATACACCCTATACCATATATGCCTCACAATGCAACCGAAAAAATATATATTATTTAATCCCCAAATATATGCAGACCCACACAGCACAACGCACATACACAATATATAATACACACGCAACACCTATATATAAATATATATACACGCACGCAATGCCTACAAAGCAATTTGAATATTGGCAAAGATCTTTAAAATCTATTTATATACTTACATAATTCACATACCCCTAACATATTATATATTAAACCATCAACCATTATATACTTTATAAACTTATAATAGTATAAACAACTATCCCATATTTACACATTACAGACATATCAACTAATAAAATATAATATATTTAATAATATATACAAACCATTTTTATAACTTACTATAGTACTATATAACTATTCACTTTCGTATATAACAAAACCTCTGCAAAACATATAACTTAACCTCTACACTATTGTATATATACTTAAAAATGAACAACTGTTGTATACACATACTTCTGGAAAGCAAAACAAAATATAAATCAAAACTGGTAGAAGCAGGGAAGAGAGAAATAGAATACAGGAACAAGAGACGTGAATGGAGTGGTGGTTCATGGGTGAGGCGTTGGTTGGGAATTTGGCAATGTGGAGGAGGAAGGGGACCGTGAGGCACAGGTGGGAGGTCGCCCAAGCAGGTCGCTGCACAGTGGTTGCTGCACACGTGATCAGGTGGGCACCAGGCTATGGTGACGCGGATCAAGGCGTGAGTTGGTGGAGCTTTGGGGTTGGGTTCTCGGGTGGGTTCATGCGGTGAAGGGGAAACCGGCAAGGTGGCTGCTCACTCGGTGATGGGATGGGTTGTGGCAGATTGGTGGCTTAGTGCTATTGGGTGAAGGCCGGTCGGAGGAGGCTTGATGGTGACGAGTTGTCGGGTGGCTGTTAGGCGTGGTTGTTCGGCAAGGTGAGGGCGACGTGGATCTCGGTTGCAAGTATGGAGCGGTGTTGATGAGATGGGAGAAAGGAGTGTTGAGGAGGTTCGGTTTGTGAGGCTGACGAGCAAATTTTCTTTTGATTAGTGGTTTTGAAAGAAGAGGAGGAAGAGGAATGTGGAGCGAACAAAGATGAGTAAAATAAGAATGGTTAGAGCAGGTTGCAAATTTTATAGATCTGTAATTTATTATTTCTTTATTCAACGCAGAACAAAAAGAAATTGAAGAGACCAAAAGATAGTGTGAACAAATGAAAAATGGGTGAGCGTGCAAATAAATGTTATCAACTTCAATTTGAATGGAAGGACCAGCATGAATTCAAGAAGGTAATAATTTCTAGTGACCGTTGGAATTTACCCGGTGGGAATTTGAATAACCACAAGAAATCAAAACGCATCAAACCGGTACAACTTAAATCGTTCACAGATTTCGTCGTGCATCGGACATCGGAATTTGACAATTGAATATACTACGAAGATCAGCACGAAGAGACGATCACAACGGTATACAAATATCAGTGGTATGATTGAATTTAAAAATTCGAATTTTCCAATAGCGGAAAATGCAAGAAAAACGCTGAAAAATAAGATCGACGGAGCCAAAGATGTCCGAATTTGGAAAAACGACAAACTGACATCTTGCTCAGAAGACGGTTTAGAATTTTTCTATGTAAAAATATTTAGGTTCCGGAAACATTTTATTTTCATCGCTTTTTAACTGATTAAATTGAAGTGAAATTACGCGCGAAATAAACTTTCGTATTTTCGGACGAAAATTCACCAGTTGCTATGTTTAACTAGACGTATTCCAAATATTAAATTTTTATTTCAAAATTTTATCGTTTAAAATTTCATAAAATTTCAACTAATTACGTTATTAAAACAGTTGAAATTTTACAGGTCGTTACACTCTCCCCCACTCAAAACTTTTCGTCCCCGAAAAGGAACGATGTAGAAGAATAGAAACAACCAGAAAGAAAACAGATTTGAAATACAAAATAACAATTAATTTAAACCATATAAATTCAAATTTAAATTAATTGATATTCAATAATTGATTTAATCCATTTGATTTCACTAAAATCAATCTCAACTATTTCTAAATTCATTATCTTATTATCTCATTTCTTCAATTTACCATTTCTAAAACCACAAATTTGAATAGTCTTTTATTATAATCATATTTTTTTTCAACAATTTAAATTCTTCTTTATTCCAAATTACTATTAAATTTATTCTACTTAATATATCTACTCACATATATTTAACCCATATAAATTAATTTAAACCATAAAAGTTTCGATTTAAATTAATTTATATTTACTAATTGCTTTCAAATTCAAAGTATTTTCATAAGTTGATCAAATTTCAACTTATTAATTCTTTCAAAACAAATTTATTTCATTATTAACTGAGTTTTACTTATTATCCTATCTAACTATATTAACATCTTTATAATCAAAATTTAGTGTATAACATTTATTATAAACACTCAAATTTTATTTATAAAGTTATTTTATATTATATATTATCCAATTACATTTTAACTTATGAATAATTTAGGTAAGTTATATCGAAATGCAATTTATTACTATACAAATAAAATTAGCAAATCAATTATCTCAAGTTTAAATATTTATTACAAACTTTGGTCTTATTTATAATTGAAATCATCCTTTAACCAATTAAAGAATTAGATTTCCGATTAACTTTAAACAATTTAGAGATATATATAATATATTTATATCAAATCAAATTAAATTTTAAAATAAGATACCTATATATATATATAAATCAAATTATACTGAAGATATTCAAATCAAAATATTTTTCAAAACAAAACCATAGCAAGGCTGCAGAATATTATCTTCACTTCGAAACTCGAAAATGAATGTCGATGATGCGGCCGCCATCACCGAAATTATTTTCTAGCGACAAAGAGAAGAGCACTGGTTTCAACATTTTAAAATTCTTTGAAAACGATTTATATTTGAAAATACTTTCAATAATGTATGCTTTAAAATTTTAAAAACCAAAGTTCAAAATCACCGGAAACTAATAAATTCTCAAATTTCTGAATTTAATTCATTTCAAATTCAAATCAATTTATAACCAAGTTTATAAATTCATTTATTTATATTATGAAATAATCAATGGTTTACAAAACAATAAATGAAAATCAAATATTATCATTTCAGACAACAAATTCGTTAATAATTTTAATTTCAGAAAACTTATATTTATATATAATATAATCATACAAAACTTTTATTTTATTTATCAAATTTGAAAACGATATTGTGTCAGTTTGCTCTGTTCAAGTGTTTTGGAAATCCTATTGATAGCGTTGATCAGACGAATTAATCGAAAACCCAAATCAACATCAACAACTCAAACAACACAATATAAAAACATTTTAAAATTAATTTACAAATACACTTCCTCGCTCGACGATACAAGAATGGATTCAAAGCAAAGATAGAGATTCAAATTTGATGGACTCAAATCAAAGAGAATTTTGATTCGAAAAATAAGTTTGAAACAGAAGATAAGATAATTCAATTTCCACAATCGGGAGATGGAGGAGTTTATTTAATTCACGGGCAACCTTAACCGGGTCATCCGTAACTTCAAGAATAAGATCGGTGCTGAATTCCGAGGTAAATCAACACTCGATCTCAAGAGATGGAATTCAGGTATAGTAAGAGATAGATAGCATCGTAAACCGAGGATACAGAAATCTCCGGTAAATCAATGCCTATTTTAATTTTTTTTTCTTTACTCCTTTACGAATCATTCGAAGATTGGCGAGACCGCCGTTCTATTATAGATATAATTCAAAATGGAGTTATGGGGTGCTCCAGAATTGAAAGAAGACGAATAGTGAGGGACACGAATGAATTTCGGAACCGAGGGGAACGCGTTCCAAAATTCAAAAGAATCGAGTCAAAAGGAAGAGATTGAAACTCGAATGAGAGTGATTCTGTAAATACATTTACCCTATATGTTAAGTTTTGCCTAGAGCTACCAAAGCTCTGATACCTACTGTAACGACCCGATATTTTGGACCATTCTCATCCATTATAAGTGTATAGGTAGACACTCATGTCGGAGTTGAATTGCTCAAAATACCGCGTTGTTAATTTAAATTTGGCAAAACTGAACATATATAGTAAATAAATATAATCACAGATCACAGACACAGTAATAAATGCAGCGGAAATAAAAGAGATAGTAGTTCATGAAGATACTATATAAATGTATAAGTTACATCAGAGTCAACGGAAGAGAAATACGATACATCAGATACAAATCAGAATACATCACTGGAATCATCGAATACTGAAAGCAGAATAGATGGCTGGATCTTCAAGCAAAGCTCCAACTTCAAAGGTGAGTCTCGAATACTGGATCACTCAGTCTGACCCGAGCGTAAAGCAAAACACAAAACACTCGAGTCAGGATTAACATTCTTATATTAATAAATCCAACTCAAGTGAAATAGCAATTGAAATACAAGTAACTCAAAGGATGTTTGGAATAACCATCCTTTAAGGATCCGTTAAACTATCTACTATGTAGTAGTGTACGATAAGTAGATAATGTCTATCAGTAATATAAAGATATCAAAATAGTGTTAAGTCATGGCCCATTCCACCCTTAACACATTTTTATTCCCAAAAGCATATACAAGACCGTAGTTTCCCCAAAACCGGAAGTCACCAAAGGGCAATCCATATACTAAAGGTACAAAACAATTTCGTAGTGGTCGCGTATAAATGGAATACAAGTATGACAAGACACATGAGGCAATACCCAAGGTAGTGATACTACCGTTCGCCTGATCCGGACTGGTGAGAACGCAACGCCGCAGCGCCCTCAACACCGTGAAACAACACTCCCAAAATCAAGGGTGCACCAATCGACAACAAGTAATAAGTAGTTCGAAGAAGTGTGTCCACTTGAGGTAGCTAATCCTCCATTGGCCCGGCACGGCTCCTGTTTTAGTCATTTCCAATTTGACACAAGTGTCAAGGCTATCCATTATCGTTCTCTTTCTTCAGTCATCACGTACATCAATCCAACCACTTCATTCTGGATCATCACTCCGCGTATAGTTATTAAAGTGGTTTTCGGTTTAGACAGAGAGTATATCCATAACCGATTCCGGTCTCCTTAATAACTTTCGTAATTATTACACCAATTGGTCATATATATTTCAAAAAAACCAAATCAAATTCAATTTCAATTTCAATTCGTAAACCAACATTTCATTTGTCTTTTTAATTCAATTTCCAAAATTTACGTTTCAAAACTTCAATTTACCATTTCAAAATCTTATAATTCAATTTCAATTTATATTTAAACAATTCAAATATCGATTCAAATTCGTATATAAGTTTCATTTCGAAATAATTTAAATTAATTTAATTTAACATTCAAAACAATTTAAATCCATTGATCGAATTTATTCAATATTCATTAAGTAAATTTGTCATTCAAAAACAATTTCTATTTGATTTCCAATTCATTAAATCCATTATTTAAATTCAACTTCATTACATCAAAACTTACAAATCGAATTAAATTAAATTCATCAAATCAATTCTTTCAATTACAAGTCTTACATTAATTCCAAAAATATCACATTTTCATTTCTTGTTAAAGAAATTCAATTTCACTTATTTACTTACTTAAATAATTTTCCAAAACTTAATTAATAAAGAAAACTCAATTTCGATTATTTACGAAGTAAAATTCACTTATTCAAAAGTTCAATTTTACTTATTAAAGAATTCAATTCAATTTAATCATTAAATAATTCAATCTTATTTAATTATTAAATAATTCAAAACTTAATTATTACATAATTTCAAAGTTTACTAATTTCAAACTTAATTTTAATTTCAAACTTAATTATTAAATCATTTTAAACTTAATTCAATCATTTCTCAAATTAAACAACATTCTTTCATCAATTACATTTTTAATATTTTGTTTCAGATTTTTAAATATTAACACTTTCCTTTCATTAAAAATTCAAATTTCAACTTCATTTCAAAACCATATTGTTTATTCAAATAAAATCTTCAATTATTTTCAAATCAAATTTATTGACCGATCGGGTTTTTATTTAATTCTCTATCCTAGGTCAAAGTTCAATTTGGGTATTTATCATTTCAACCCGATTCCAATTAAATTCAAAATCATAGCATAGCAAAGGGAACTTGCAGTGTGATAACTGGGATGGTGTCAAAGTAAATAAACAAGCAATAACAACAATCAATATCAATCCAATAATCAATTCAAATAATCCCGAAATAATCGTATTAATTCGCATTGTTGTTTGTACGAATTAATATAATTATTTCTAGAATCTACACTATCATTTCATGTAGATTAAAGATTATTACATTACGGTTTTCACTTGTCATTCAATTCAATTTTAATACTACAACAATTAATCCAATATACGATCAATGGTTCAAAGTGTAATTATCACTATTTTACATGTCAACTAATTTAATAATTAAAAGGGGTCATATTCAACTAATCAAATTCAACATATATGTCAATTCAAAATTTTAAATTATCCTACGTCAAATTTACTTGCATAATATTTATCACTTTAACGTCCAATTGTAAACATCAAACAATCAGTCATTTAACAATCAAACTGGATTATCATTGTATAAATAACTAACAGATAATGGTGTCAGATGTCGCGGGTGAACTGATATAGGTAATAGCATATATAACAGTGTAATTAACTAACAACAGCATATTTCAATTGTCGCTTCAATTGAAATCAAATTTAATAAATAAAAGAACGTTAATCGTGAGTGAGTGCTCACCTTTCGAGGCTAGAGATAACAAGAGATGACATGGATACGCACACCGATATGGACACTGAAATTTGAGCTATGAATCCAAATACGAATCTCAAACCAGGCAAGATTGAACTCGAATCGACGAACGAAGCTAAAAATGAGAATTGACGAAATTAAATCAGAACGGAATCGATGAGAACGAATCAGAATCGGTTTTTGATATAACTGAAAATAGATATATTATTGTATTATTTAAATAAATACATTTAGAAATACATATTTAAATAACTAATCTATATATAAAAATATTTTAAATTTAAAATCAACTTGGTAGCATTATAACCTCTATAAACAGATAAAATATAATAAAAAAACCTTTATATGTCATATATGCTAACCTATACACCCTATACCATATATGCCTTACAATGCAACCGGAAAAAAAATATTATTTAATCCCCAAATATATGCAGACCCACACAGCACAACGCACATACACAATATATAATACACACGCAACACCTATATATAAATATATATACACGCACGCAATGCCTACAAAGCAATTTGAATATTGGCAAAGATCTTTAAAATCTATTTATATACTTACATAATTCACATACCCCTAACATATTATATATTAAACCATCAACCATTATATACTTTATAAACTTATAATAGTATAAACAACTATCCCATATTTACACATTACAGACATATCAACTAATAAAATATAATATATTTAATAATATATACAAACCATTTTTATAACTTACTATAGTACTATATAACTATTCACTTTCGTATATAACAAAACCTCTGCAAAACATATAACTTAACCTCTACACTATTGTATATATACTTAAAAATGAACAACTGTTGTATACACATACTTCTGGAAAGCAAAACAAAATATAAATCAAAACTGGTAGAAGCAGGGAAGAGAGAAATAGAATACAGGAACAAGAGACGTGAATGGAGTGGTGGTTCATGGGTGAGGTGTTGGTTGGGAATTTGGCAATGTGGAGGAGGAAGGGGACCATGAGGCACAGGTGGGAGGTCGCCCAGGCAGGTCGCTGCACAGTGGTTGCTGCACACGTGGTCAGGTGGGCACCAGGCTATGGTGACCCGGATCAAGGCGCGAGTTGGTGGAGCTTTGGGGTTGGGTTCTCGGGTGGGTTCATGCGGTGAAGGGGAAACCGGCAAGGTGGCTGCTCACTCGGCGATGGGATGGGTTGTGGCAGATTGGTGGCTTAGTGCTATTGGGTGAAGGCCGGTCGGAGGAGGCTTGATGGTGACGAGTTGTCGGGTGGCTGTTAGGCGTGGTTGTTCGGCAAGGTGAGGGCGACGTGGATCTCGGTTGCAAGTATGGAGCGGTGTTGATGAGATGGGAGAAAGGAGTGTTGAGGAGGTTCGGTTTGTGAGGCTGGCGAGCAAATTTTCTTTTGATTAGTGGTTTTGAAAGAAGAGGAGGAAGAGGAATGTGGAGCGAACAAAGATGAGTAAAATGAGAATGGTTAGAGCAGGTTGCAAATTTTATAGATCTGTAATTTATTATTTCTTTATTCAACGCAGAACAAAAAGAAATTGAAGAGACCAAAAGATAGTGTGAACAAATGAAAAATGGGTGAGCGTGCAAATAAATGTTATCAACTTCAATTTGAATGGAAGGACCAGCATGAATTCAAGGAGGTAATAATTTCTAGTGACCGTTGGAATTTACCCGGTGGGAATTTGAATAACCACAAGAAATCAAAACGCATCAAACCGGTACAACTTAAATCGTTCACAGATTTCGCCGTGCATCGGACATCGGAATTTGACAATTGAATATACTACGAAGATCAGCACGAAGAGACGATCACAACGGTATACAAATATCAGTGGTATGATTGAATTTAAAAATTCGAATTTTCCAATAGCGGAAAATGCAAGAAAAACGCTGAAAAATAAGATCGACGGAGCCAAAGATGTCCGAATTTGGAAAACGACAAACTGACATCTTGCTCAGAAGATGGTTTAGAATTTTTCTATGTAAAAATATTTAGGTTCCGGAAACATTTTATTTTCATCGCTTTTTAACTGATTAAATTGAAGTGAAATTACGCGCGAAATAAACTTTCGTATTTTCGGACGAAAATTTACCAGTTGCTATGTTTAACTAGACGTATTCCAAATATTAAATTTTTATTTCAAAATTTTATCGTTTAAAATTTCATAAAATTTTAACTAATTACATTATTAAAACAGTTGAAATTTTACGGGTGGTTACACATCCTTACACCTCTATCTCAATAATAATTTGAAACACGGCATTTTGGAATATCAGGCTACTCTACCCTCCTCAAAGAAAATCGTAATTTAGAATTTCATCAAAAAAGGATATTCACCTGATATGTTTAGCTGTAACAAAGCTTGACCAAAATCTCACTAACCAAGTAGCTAAGTGTATTGCTTGAAGTTGGAAATATGGTCACAACTTACTTCAAGTGTCTTATGGAAGGTTACTAGCACTATGGAACCCATTATTTTTTCGTCTTTCCAAAGTTGATGCATTAGATTGGTTTTTACACTATAAGTTTCAACACATCCCTACATTCTCTTCTTTATACCTCACTTTCACATATGCCCATAATAATTCTGATTCAAAATAATTTTTCCTCGATCACATTCCCTCCCTCAAACCTTATGATCAACCTTAGAATATTATTTGAGACATTAATGCAATGCACCACTTCAAAAACTAGGTGGAAACCGACTCAGTCTTAAGGAATTTTCTCCTCTTAACCAAGCTCTAATGTTCAGTGAACTTGTCCCCATACACTCTATAGGCCTTATCCACACATGCACTAATAAGAGTAAAAATGGTTGAAATATCCTATGCAAATTGGACCATCTTTTCCAAAAAATTCATGTCATAAAAGCATGTCCCTCTACTTGCTGAAACCCATCCTCTGTTAAATTTTGGTGATACAAAATCACAAATAGAGGGAAATAAATATGCAAAAGAAAGAAAGAGAAGGTTTTGTTTCTCTTAATTAATAGGCATATTTGAGTATGTTTATTTCTCTCTCTAATTGGCTAATCAAATTATTTTTTGCCCTCTAATGTTAACTTGGGCATTAAGTAATTGATTATATAGTTAGAGACTAGAAGAGAGTGTAAAAGTGTGGTGGAAAATCTATTTGTTAATTTTCTCTTCTCCATCTTTGTTCTTCTTCTCCAACAATTTTAGCCATATAGATATTTGCTCCATTTCTCAATTAGGTTATTGATTCAATGGTATTTTGTTTATTTTAGCTTTGTTCTATTAATTGTAAACAAAATTTTGGTGAATCAATAAAGTGGGTGGTTGGGTGGAATATCTTGTGTTATTGCATTTTTATTTCAATTCCGTCTTGTTTTAAATCCAAGTTATCTCTTTGTGATTTTGGTAACAAAGATCCGTTGATAAAAGCTTCCGCAAAGCGCTACTATTTTCATAACATCCTCCATCCATCTCAAACCACTCACCACTACTTCTCACTTAGGGGAAGAAGCCACTAATATCAAACCCTCCTTTAAATTCTTTAATCCTTGATTACAACATGCAGACTTTAACAATGTTTTATTGCAGGTATCCAGTAATAAGCAGCATGGAAATCCTTTGCATTCCTTTCAATTAAAACTGAAGTGGCTCAAAGCTTTAAAACCTAGTCATTTGAAACATATGCCACTGGCTCCAAAAGATTTGGAAATATTAAAGCTCATAAATAAACCTATCGAATGATCCACTTAACCATATCTTGAATGACATTGAGCATGATCTCTTCAGGAAGCTCCAGTGTGCCCTAGAAGAGGAGGCACTCATCGTAAGGAAGAAGGCAAGAATCAAGAATGAAAAAGAGTTTGATAGGAATAATAAGCATTATCGCTCATTCCTTAAAGTAAAACTTGCAAGACAAACAATTCGCACTATAGTAGATATGAACGGAGCAATTCACAAATCTAATGATGCAATTAACCATGCTTTCAATGATTATTTTTCTTCTATTCTAGCTAATCCAAATCCTCATCGGCCTGACCTGCTCCATCTATATAATTTACAGCTATCGTATATTAGCTATCAATTAAGCTCGTATACTCATTTCTCATGTCCCTTCTAAGGAAATTAAGGAGTCCATTTTCGTCTTATTATGTAAGTACTGGTGGTCTGATGGCTTCGATGTTACATTCATCAAGCATGGCTAGTATGTAAATGGGATGATTTCATAAATGCAGTTCAATTCTTTTTTAAAACTGGAAGACTCTCTCCTACAACTAAAGCTACAGCTGTTGCACTTATTCTAAAGAAGGAGGATCCAATTTTTTGTCAAATTATAGACCTATCTCATGTTGCAACATACCTTATAAATGTTTCTCCAAAATCATAGCAACCAGGATTTAAAGTGTCCTTCCCTGAATCATTTTTAATAACCAGACTGCCTTTGTACCCCAGAGATCAATAAGTGACAACATCCTAGTAACCCAAGAACAGTTGAGGGATTACACTAGAGAATCTATCTCTCCAAGATGTATGTTGAAGCTTGATATTCATAAAGCCTTTGAAACCACTGCCCGTCGCTTAATAATAGCTATTATGTCTAGGATGAACTTCCCAAAGCCCTTTCTAGCCTGGATTTACTCATGCATCTCGTCTCCATACTACTTAATATCAAGAAATGGGAGTCCTCATGGATTCTTCAAAAGTATATAAGGAATACAGCAAAGAGATCCAATATCTGGGTTCTTATTTATTATTGTTATGGAGGTCTTAAAACCTCTCATCCTTTAGTAATTAAGCTTGAAGAAATTGCAACTACACCCCTTTAATCACTCATCTTCCAGTCGTGGATGATCTAGCTATCTTCACCAAACCAACAACAGGAAATATTCAGTGTATTCTTGGTATCTTAAACTCATTCTACAAAATCACTGTGCTCAAAATAAACTTAACCAGATCTCTTATTCTCATTTCTGGTCTTACCACTAGCGCAAAACATGCTATTATTGAAGAATCAAGCTTACAGGACATGCCTTCTAATGCCCACTATCTTGGACTGCCACTAATTTCCTTTACAAAATCCAAAAGTTCATGCCTGCCATTGTATGAAAGGATCATGCAAAAACTGACATCTTAGCTTAATATTAAATTATCACAGGCTGGTAGACTCATAGTTATTTAATCAATATCAACAACCATGACTTTTTACTGGTCGAGACATTATATCCTCCATCCAGACTCATCATAATGATTTCTAGTGCGCTTAGCAAATTCCTTTAACATGTGGATGCATTCTCTAAAAAGATGATTCCAATTGCTCTAAACAAGGTAGCTCTCTCCAAAAGGTATGTTGGCTTTGGAATAACTAATTCAAAACTCTGGAACAAAGCACCAGCGTCTACTTTCTTTAACAAGCTTCTCTCCTAACCTAATAATCTTTGGGTACAATGGATAAATAAAAACTTGAATAAGCAAAGTCATTTCTGGACCATGCCCGTACCATCCTCTACCAGCTTGTGTTGGAGGTCTATTCTCAACTTAAGAAATATTTTTTTGCCATTGGTACAGTGTAATGTTCATATGAATTCTCATCTTCACTTCTGGTTCTCTCTATGGGTCAAACCCTTATCTTGGTAAATCTCCTTGACAAAAACCCGGTTCACCAAACAGGAATACCACCATGCAACTAAGGCAGCCGAATATATATAGGATATGTTAGATTTGATACAATATTTCCATACTTAAGAAGATTTGGAAGATATTTGAGATAATTGCTCAAATATAATACCTCTCTTATATGCATTAAAGAGGGTAATGGATTGGCTACATAAGAGAAAGAAATATTTGAAAAAGAGTGAAGTAATTAATTAATTCTCTAATTAGATGATTAAAGAAAGAATCTTATCAGACACATATAAATTGTGGGAAACTGGAAAAATAAAATGGTAAATGTTTCCCGTATGATTTGGAAAATTGATTAGGTATTGATTTATGACCATAAATCAATTACTTCAACATCATCAAGTAATAATCCCTATATAAAGGTAGGGATTAGGATGAATAGAAGTATCAGAAACAAATTATCTTCTTTTTTGTATTTCTTTATATTCTTCTTAGTCTCCATTATCAATCTTGTAATTCTTCTTTATGAAAGTAATAAAATCTCTTCTCCCCAAGTGAATGTACACTATCTTGTGATAGTGGAACCACTATAAATCCGTGTGTGAACTCTCTATTTACTTTTTTGTGTGATATGTTGATTTGTCATTTTATTCTCAAGTTCTGCTTGTTTTATTGCACTACAACACGATCTTATTGCTTCCGCATGTATTAAGGTTGATTTGCAATTAATCATTTATGTAAATTCACCCCTACAGTTGTTATCAAAGCTTTGAAGGCTGTTGTTGAAGCCTAGGGCTAGAAGGTATTCGATAAAATGGTAGGACCTGGAAATAAAGAGGTTAGACTTGCCTAGGAATATGCACCCTACATTAGGGATTCATGTGCAGCATCAGGTTCGCAGTTGGCTATAGAGAAGTGGAATGGAGATAATGATTTTGAGAGGTGGCAGTGGAAGAAGAATGCGGTGTTGAGAAGAAATCATGTTCATCAGGTTGTATTTGACATAGAATCGTTGCCAGCAGATATCTCAGAATTGGAAAGAAAGGAGATGGAAGAATGTGCCTTTACTACCCTCCAATTGGCCATGGGTGAGAATGTCATTCCATAGATTAGTGGTGAAACTACTGCTGGAGGCTTATGGAAGAAATTGGAGGATCTCTACATGAAGAAGTCGCTCACGAATATGCTGATTCTGTTGAAGATTTTTTCACATATAATATGCAGGAATGTATGCCATTGAATGCACATCTGAACTTCTTCGATGATTTAATGACGAAGATGAAAGCTGTTGATTTGAATATGGACGAGGAGCAAAAGGCTATGGTGGTATTGTGTTTTCTTCCTGAGAAATATACGGTTTTCACTAACAGCTTGATTTATGGCAGAAGCACGCTGTCATTAGAAGATGTGATAACAGGACTTCTAAGTAAAGAAATGAGGGATCATATGAAGAATATGAGTGAAAGTGGAGAAGCTAGTAGTAGTCAGGGGCTGTTTATGGAGAGAGGAAGAAAGAAGAAGAAGGAGAATAATTTTAAAGGGCGTTCCAAGTCAAGGAAGCCTGGAAGTTGTTGGAGAGGTAAGTCTAGAGACAACATGTGTCATTATTGTAAGAAGCACGGCCACTGGAAGAAAGATTGTCCAGATTTGAGGAAGAGAAATGAAGCAGACGTTTCTTCATCTATTGTAGTGGAGAAGGTTGTTTCTGATGAGGTGTTGACTGCATCTGTTTCTGATGTATCAGACCATTGGGTGCTAGATTCAGGGGCATCTTTCCATATAACGCCTAGGAAGTAGGATTTCTATTCTTATGAAGAAAAGGAGGGAAGTGCCATATTAATGGGGAATGATGCTACTCACAAGTCATTAGGAGAAGGATCGGTACATATTCGCATGCACGATGGTGTGGTGTGCACTATCACTGAAGTCCATTATGTTCCAGGTTTAAGATAATCTCTTTTGTCCTTGGGGCAGCTAGCATCTTTGGGGTGAAAGATTACGATAGAGTCGGATGGCTTGAAGATGACACATGGTGCTCTAGTATTGATGAAAGGAATGATGGTCTGAAATCTTTATATGTTGAAAGGATCTACAGTTCTTGGAGAGACATGTGTTGGAGTTGATAGTTCACGAGCTTTAGATGCCACCAGACTTTGGCATCTCAAATTAGGTCATGTTTCAGAGAAGAGTTTGGAGCTGCTTCGAAGAAGGAAGATGATCAAGGGTGAAAGCTTCAACCGTTTTGAATTCTGCCAGGAGTGTGTGTTAGGGAAGTAGAGAAAAGTTTCTTTCGGTGTTGGTAAACGTGAGTCCAAAGGAGTACTAGAGTATGTCCATACGAATGTTTGGGGACCAGTATTTACAGCTTCTATTATAGGTGCTAAGTATTTTATCTCTTTTATCGATGACTACTCTCAGAAGGTTTGGTTGTATATGATGAAAGCTAAGTCGGAGTCATTTGAAAAGTTTAAAACTTGGAAAGCACTGGTAGATAATGAAGTAGGAAGGAAGTTGAAGGTGCTAAGATTCGACAATGGTGGTGAGTTCGTTTCTAAGGAGTTTATAAATTTCTGTAGACAGCATGGAATTAGGAGACATTTTACTACACCCGGTGATCTGCAATCAAACAGAGTTGCTGAAAGGATGAACAGAACTCTACTAGAGAAGGCCCAATGCTTGAGATTGATGGCGGGCTTGTCTAGAGGCTTTTGGGATGAAGCTTTATCAACTGCAACATATATTGTCAATCGGATTCCGTGCTCAGCCATTGATGGGAGGATTCCTGAGGAAAGGTGGAAAGGTACATCTATACATATAAGTTATTTTCGTATATTTGGTAGCCCCGTGTATGCTCACCACAGAAAATGATAAGTTGGAGGCTAGAGCCTATCAAGGCATATTTTTGGGCTATACAAAAGGTATCAAAGGGTATCACATTTGGAAACCTGTTGATAGGAAGGTAGTGCACTCGAGACATGTCACATTTGACGAGTCCGCTAGGTTCAAGCCCAAGGAGAATCCACCTTGTTCAGTAGATTCAGAAGCTGAAAAGCTAAGGAGATGGAAACTATTCCCACATATTAGCCTAGTTGTAGAGTCAGAGATGTGAAAGAAGATAGAGTGATTGCAGTTGTTGATACATCACATAAAGGTCAACAGAATTCCTCCAGCAATGATAATGATGGTCGTGAAGCTAGAGATGATTCAGCTCAAGGTGGAGTTACACCTATTCGGGCTAGCTCTAGAATTAGAAGACCACTAAATAGGTATGGAGACTGGAGTTATGCAAACCTTAGCCTTGATGATCATTTTGAATATGCACTGCATATATTTCAAGATGAGCCTTTCGACCTTGAAGAAGCTATGAATTCAAGTGCTAGCTCGAAATGGATGCATGCTATGGAAGAGGAGATGGATTCGTTAAAGAAGAATTAGACTTGGGAATTGGTACCACCCCCTTAAGAAAGACGAGCCATAGGATGCAAGTGGGTATATAAGGTGAAGGACGATGGAAGATACAAGGCTAGATCTGTTGCAAAGTTCGAGCATTGGTCAAACTTAATTCGCTTGCTAAAGTGCTAGGTGCCACTTACTGGCATAAGGGGGAGAGTGGGTTAGTATATAGTGATGTTTGTTTAGGAGATTGATGGATCCTACATGGAGGGGGTACTTTCAACACTTTGTTGGCAGGCAGTGGCCTTGTCGGAGTTCGTTGACAAAGTGGAATGGGTGATGGCCAAGCCGAAGCTCATTGGGAAAGTATATGTGATGCCTTGTCCGAGAGCTGCTTGGAGTAAAAGAATGTAGGTGGAGTTGGTAGGCTTGCGGGGAAATATAGTATCAAGGTGGAGATTGTTAGATTTGATACAATATTTCCATACTTAAGAAGATTTGGAAGATATTTGAGATAATTGCTCAAATATATTGCCACTTTTACATGCTTTAACGAGGGCAATGGATTAGCTACATAAGAGGAAGAAATATTTTAAAAAGAGTAAAGTAATTAATTGATTCTCTAATTAGATGATTAACGAAGGAATCTTATCAGACGCATACAAATTGTGGGAAATTGACAAATAAAATGGTAAATGTTTCCCGTATGACTTGGAGAATTGATTAGGTATTGATTTATGACCATAAATCAATTACTTCAACCTCAAGTAATAATCCCTATATAAAGGTAGGGATTAGGATGAATAGAAGTATCAAAATGAATTATCTTCTCTTTTTTATTTCTTCATATTCTTCTTAGTCTCCATTATCAATCTTGTAATTCTTCTTTCTGAAAGTAATAAAATCTCCTCTCCCCAAGTGGATGTACACTATTTTGCGATAGTGGAACCACTATAAATCCGTCTGTGAACTCTCTACTTACTTTCTTGTGTGATTTGCTGATTTGCCTTTTTATTCTCAAGTTTTGTTTGTTTTGTCCCACTACAACACGATCTTATTGCTTCTGCATGTACTGGGGTTGATTTGCAATCATTTGTGTAAATTCGCCCCTATAGGATAATCATATTCTCTTTTTGTGACTCAGGCAACTACGGAATGTGATTTCAAAAAACCCTCTCCCTTTCCAAAACTCTCACGTAATGTGGCAAGGAAATCCTCACTCAGTAGCTCAGGTTTACAATGCTTTAATTCCGACCGATGATGAAACTATCTTCCCCTGGTACACCAGTATTTGGTCTATGGGTAGCACAGCGAAAGAGAATCTTTTTTTAGGAAAGTGATGGCTATGCTTTACTAACAAAAAGTAAACTATTTACTAAAGGAATAATAGATGATGAGAGGTGTGTTCTTTGTTATAAGGGGCTGAAAGCAATACTCATATTTTCTTTGAGTGTTGTTTCGTTAATCACATTTGGTCAAGGTTTCTTGCATGTGGAAAGTTCCATAGGCCCTAATAAATAGAAAACTTGAATGGTTCAATATCTTTAAGGCAACAAGATGGAAGGCCCCTAAAGCAAAAACCCTTCTAATAATTCTCTAGCATTTTGTGAGACTGATTTGGACTAAGTGCAATGAAATGATTTTCAACTTAAATGCCAATTCCTCTGCAGCTATATTCGAGAAAATTCAAGCTTTGATTTTTCATGATTTAAAAAGGGAAAGTAGTGCAAATGATAGTGCTAGTAGGTCCTAATTACTCACTTTTGTATATAATCACTATATACTTCCTTCTGGATCGAGTAACCAATTTATATAGCAATATACAGGCTGGGCCTCAACCCTTTAACTTTCAAAAGAAATTACTGCATTTTTTACTCAAAAAGTTACTTCTCAAACATAAATACTTCCTTCAAAATATTTTCAAATACTTCTATCAAAATAAAATATTTTAGACCAAAATATCCTTTAAGAAAAACATTTTAAATAAAAAATTTATCAATAAAAGATTTTTCTTTCCTTAGGTGAATATTTTTCACTTTTAACAGAACCATTTCCAAAGGATGTTTTAAAACCAATCAAAGTTTCTCAAACAAAAATATTTTTTCATAGTCTGAATTCAACTTTCAATTTCTAATTAAACAGCTTTTTACTAAAAATACTTTGAAATAAAATATTTTTACTATGTTCACTTTCCCTTTCAAAAATATCTTCATAAAAACAATTTATTCCCAAAATACTTTACTCTTACCAAGAATTTCTACAAATAACTTTATCCGCAAAAACAAACATTTTTCACTTTATAAAAAAATATCATTAAAATCGAAAATGTATATTTTGTCAATTCTACAAAAAAATATTTTTCACAAAAAACAAAAAATGATGCCATCTTATTAAGGTATAGTTTCAATTAATTTAACATTGGGTGTGTGTCAGTAGGATTATAACCAACACTAAACTCCTCTTAAATGTGTTCATCCTACTACATTCCAACTTTATTTATCTTCCTTGCTAAGGTCATCATAAATAAACATCATTTTAAGGTAATGGTGATTAAACAAACAATTCATATATACAAAACATACAATTATCAATCAAAACGCTCTCTCATTCTCCATTCTAACCCAACCTAAGGTATAAATTAAACTGCCCCAATTCTATACTAAACCCAAGGCTTAGGGAATCGCTAAATCTAAGCTTTAATACCAAATGTAATGACCACTATTTTAACATATAAAAATAATTATAAATGTCAATAAAATACGCTTGCAATTAATCCCAAACGTTAAATGTAGCAGACTATGGGTATATGAAATTAAAAATTCTAAAGTAATGAATAAAAAGGGAAACCTCATGGTGGAATTTAAACACAAGTGTATACATATACATACATATCAACTTAACAATTAAATATTACTCAAACTTCATATAATATACACATTTCAATACATTAATTATTAAAACAACAACGTAACTGCGATGTAAGAGATATACTAGTCTATCTTATAGATACGACTCATTCCAGACTCTTTGCTCCCAACTTTGGTTTCACCTACAAGCATACAAATACACATGTACATAAAATAAAGAGAAAATGTCTCAACTATGTTTAGGACTACACCAATTTCTATACACCTAACCTCAAGGGCACCGGTGGCTATTGCACTAAAAAATACTACATACGTATCCCCTTTTTGACAATAAAGCCCTTACATCCAAATACTTGTTAGTGCATAACAACCATAACATACATGCAACCATTGCAACCATTGTAGTCAACATAACCAATGCAACCAATGCAAATAGGAGAAGCAAAAAACAATATTCCTACTCACCCATCACAACAAATCATAATATGGGCAATAACAACAATAGCACACTTAACCAATAAACTCACACACATTTCACAACACTCAATGTCAACCCTAATCATTAAATAAGAAAATAAAAAAAATACAAATATACATAATACATACTAATAACCCTTTATAGTAATGCATCATCAATGTAAGTATAAATCATCAAAGGTGCACTAATCACCTCATAATAGTAGCACAACACCAATCATCAAATGTGTACTAACCCACTGAATATTAGTAACACAACATCAATCATTAAATATCCATAATCAACTACCCATCATCTAGTAGTAGAAATGGTAAAATATCGTATCCACATCCTAATGCGATTCCATTGTCATAAAATAAATGTTTGTGATAATTTAAATGAACAACTACTACATAATACATCCATTCAAAACATTTTATTTATGACTAATGTTTTTCTCTCATATCAAAAATCCTCTTATTGCTGTTTATTATAAAATCCCCTTTATTTATATACATCAAAACAGTAATAATATTTTCAAAAGTGATTATTTACTTCAAAAACCTCTAGTATACTTCTTTTTCTTTAAATACTTCTAAACATGGTATTTTAAATTGCTAAAACTCCTTTATATTTCTGTATATCTCAAAATAGCAACTACTTTATACAAAAACACATTTGGGAAACATTTCTTTCCTATTATTACCATTATCTAGAAAGTATCATTTTATTATATTAACCAGACAATATCAATACCATCTCTTACCATAAATACTGTAAAAAAAAATTTGTTATTTACACAAAACAATGCTATTTTAATTGAAATTAATATTATTTTGATTTAGAATCTCATTATAATTTTATAAAAAATAAACTTCCCAAATATCAATTTAAAAAATAATTATAGTTATTATTTAAGAACTTCCATAAATATTCATAAATAATAACCTTACTAAATTTCGTAGTTTAATTTCATTAAAATTTATTAGATCGTCGTTATTTACAAAAACCATCCAAAATATCTAAATAACCATATCTATCATTTATTTACCTAATTTTCTCATTATCATCCAGTTTATCCCTATTAATTATTTTCCAATCCAAATTAAATATTTATTTTAATCAAACTCCCAAAAATACTAAAATCAACAATAATTATCTGATCAAGGCACGGTACATCTTATTATAATAACCAAACAGTCATCCATGAAGTGCAACGTATATCAATAAATATGATTTTTCATCAAATAGATTTATATTTTAGAATTTAGAATTCAATTAGAAAAACTAAATATTTCATACCAGAATGTTTTACCTAACGACCTTCAAACTCGGCAAACCTAATCGCAGGTCATCCGGAATTCCAACATGAGTCCAAAGAAAGAAACTGAGCGTCAACCGGAGTTCGTATGCGAAAGTTACAGTAATTTGAAGTCCCAAGGTCTAAATTGTAATTAAATAAAACATAGGGACTTTAATAAACTTTACCCTTTCTTCCCAAAAATGCAGTTCCCGACTGTCCCTATAACGATCCGCATTTTCAACCCTCAGAAGTCAACACTAATACATCTACAGTATTCACGCGCTGAACATCCAAATACCGAAAAGACAGATTGTTGGGGATAAAGAAATAAAAGACAGAATAGAATCACACAACTTGATGAGTAATATATAACATCCTAATGATCTTTACAAAAGAAAACTGTGATATACATATATCAATCAGAGTAACTAACCTATCATCAACCCGGACAATTATAACAGCCTGTCCTTACAATTGCTAACAAATACAAATAAGAAAATACGATGGAAATAAAATAGGTAATACTTCTTGGAGGCATCCAAATTATATCGTGAAAGCTCCAAAGCATGCGTGTATAAATTTGGAAACGTACTCGGCTCTACTCCGAGTATCATAAGAAAATAACACCCGGATTAGTCTGGTAAATCAGCATAAGAAACTCAAATAATATGGATTTTTATATTTATAAAACTTTTATAAAATAAAAGTATCTTGTAAGACCACATCTCACAGAAACACGGACGGGCTTTTATCTTACAATAACCATGCCAAAACAATTTCCAACAAATATTTTTATTATCCAAATACTTTTATAAAATGATTATAAGTAATAGTTGGATGATCTTTCTTTTCAAATAAATTTCCTTCTCTAAAAACTTTTATAAAATGTAAACTTGTAATTTATTTTAATACAATAAATCCTATATTTATGATAAATTTTAATAATACTTTACAAAAAAATTAATCAAATAAATAGCTTTTAAAAGTTAGATACCCAATATCTATATTTCTATAAAAAAATAATTTCATAAAAATATTTATTAAACAATTAAAGTATATTTCAATATAAATTCATGAGGCAAAAGAATTACTTATACTGAATTTCTGAGGAAAGAAAACAACTAAAAGTATTAAACTAAAAATATAAGTAAAAACATAACCATCATATTTTCTTGGAGTTGAATAGCTCCAGACTCTAAGACGTCGGTGGACCGGCGGTCATGAAGTCTAGAGGTGTTTCGGTTATAGAATTTGACTATTTTGAATATTTGGCTACGTTCTGGCAACCTGAGTCACTCATCAGCGATCTCAGACCACTTCAGACCCTTGCATGCACCAATACATGAACAAATAACTTTTAGATTTAAAACAGATGACATTCCGTTTGAAATTACATGATTTTAGCAAATAGAACAACCAATTGAAACATAGCAACAACAATTCAACCAATATAGAACATAAACAATGCATGTGACATCCCCCATCTGGAGCCCCAAAACTAACCGCTACGGATGCTGCAATCATCCATTGTTATTATTTTTGGTGACCAAATGCGGTAATGTTAGATACATTGATATACCAGAAACACATGGATATGAAAAAAATTTAAACTCAATTTATAACAAATTCCTCATTTCATTATGCTGTGTACAGAGAAATTACAATTTATTACAAAATACATCAAGGGTGACATTGTGAAGATGATCCCTTAGTTGATCAGAGTCTAGATATAGGCATTAAATAACTTTTCCATAGCATCCGACTACACAGCGTAATCAAATAGAAAAAATTCCTAATAGCTAACTTGCCTCCTGCACGACTCTGGAAGCTTATTCGTCTAAAAGAGAACCTGAAAACGTTAACTCTCAAACTATTCAGAATCAATTGAGCACCCGAGAGTTTAAAGGGAAAACATAAACTTTGAGTCAGACTAAAAGTTTGGTATGAATAATAACCTACCATCTCGAACCATATAGATATCTAGTGAGACCATGCCAGTTAGCGGAACGGGTTTCCCCTCATTAGTTATCTTAACCCAGTTTATAATAACCATATACTGTGCACCTACATCCACAACCATTTAAGACATAACATAACAGAATGTATCATGATGATATGCAAATATGCAACATGCTCTAGATTTCCCATCCCCATTCACCTGACTATTTGACTCATGTTATAGTTTCTAGGGTTACTATTAACCTATTAGTTTTCATGGGCAGACTAATAGCCTGTTCAATTCTTTTTTGGATTTCCTATTCATTTTCATAGTTTTCATGGGCTCACAATGAACCTATTGGTTTCTACCAATAACATCATCCAATCATAGTTTTCATGGGGTCACTATGAACCTATTGGATTCTCCAATAATATCTCTCATGTCATAGTTTTTATGGACCGACTATGAACCTATTGGTCTTTATCAATAACTTATTCTGGACATAGTTTTCATCGAATCACTAAGAACCTATTGGCTCCTGCCAATAACAATTTCCATAACATAGTTTTTATGGGCTTACTAATAACCTTTTTAACACCATGGCCTTTTGATTCGGTTTACATTCATTATTTGGTCAACCTAGCGGGTCATCTTACCCTTTAACACCCCAACATGTTCATATGGGTTATAAAGTGAACATGATAACACAACATTCGTGATAACTGATCAAATGATAAACACCATATAAACATCCATAGTTTATTTCTATATATTTATTTTTCTAATGAAAGGTGGTCAATACTCTTAACCTACATATTTACTAAGGCGAGATTTCTTTCAAAACATAAAATATATACATAATTTATTGTTTAAAATTTTAGACATCCTCTTTCGAAACCATAAAATATATCTTTCGAACACTTGGAAACATCCCTTTTGAAACACTTAAAAACATGCCTTTTGAAACACTTAAAACATACCTTTCGAAAGCATTGGGTTCAAGTAAAAGTTATGGAAGCATAGCTTCGAAACCAATTAAAAGTGTTTCATTAGAAACCATAGTTTGAAAACAAAAAAAAACTACAAAGTATATAAAAAGGGACACATTTGAAAGCTACCCCTTCGAAAGACTTATTGTGATGGTGATATGCTTCTGCATGTGTACTTGGGTTTAAATAAGCGTCTTCAACCATTTCGAAAGGTAAGGGAGCGGCACTCACCCTTTCGCATGTATAAGTTAAAAGAAAAGCAGCTTCAATGGTTATGGAAAGGTATCGATTCGAATCCCTACCCTCCGAACTCATTGATTCAAAGAGTTATAACAACGGCCTCTTACAAAGCCGAAAGGTTTTAATGCGATAACTAGGTTATTGAAGGGGTTCAAAAGCAGCAACCCTTTCGAAGATATTAAATCAAAGGTGAAAGTGACTCTGCTATAGGATCGTGTAATATAGAATATATATATATATATAAATATATATATATATATAAACTTATTAACTAGCGTAGAATATGAATATAAAAAGTAAACAGTAAAGTAAATAATGACATTGGAGATTTTTATACTGGTTCAAACTTCCTGTTCTATGTCCAGTCCCAGACTCCTTCTGGATTTTAAACAAGAAGCCCTCACTTAACCCGGAGGAATAGGTTTACACCGCCTAAGCAACCGAACAGGACTTGACTGCCTGAGCAACCGAACAGGACTTGACCGCTTGATTACAAAGTAGATTGATTGTCTTGACCTTGTGTGTTCTCTTAATAACACGGATTTGTCAATTGTAGTACACCCTTCCTATAATCTTTTCCTCAAGTACGATGTGTGTAGTTGTGTGTATATGAAGAAATATGAAGTTTCAGATTGCTAAAAAATATAGAGTTATGTTTATAAGCAATAGATATTTGAATTTAAGAAAGCAATAGATTCAGAAAATATGATTCAAGTAAGAGCAAGAGAGTAAGTTATTTGTTCTTTGAAAATCATGCATTTATAGTAGATAGAGAGTTGCTTCTTCTGGTGAAAATGTTTCAACGAATAGCAATGGCCGCAACTCTCCGCGAGGAAGAAAACCTTTCGGAATAGGGAAGTGTCTTTTCATAAAATATGATAGTTATACACAGTTCAGTCGACTGCCTTAGTAGCTTCAGTCGACTGAATTCAAAAACGTGCATGTGCATTTGAAAGTGCACAGATTCAATCGACTGACTCATGTACTCAATCGACTGGTCTGTGTAATTTAAAAAATTATATCCATAGGTTCAATCGACTGAGTGCATGAGTTCAGTCGACTAAACTGTGTACTTTCTGAAAACCAAATTGAAAGCATGTTGTGATGGTAATTTTCAAAAAGTCATGAAAACTTTGGTATATATGTGAGGAGTGAACAACTTGAGGAAAGATTTTAACATAGCTAAAACTAGACTTAGACTCTAAAATAACATATGTATATATGAGCCATACTTTGGATTGCTGAGTCCGATCTTCATAGTTCCTTGTCGTAGATTCATGAACCGTCATTGAATTTATTGTCATTAATCAAAATATAAGATCTAGCATCCTCTCCCTTTTTGATGATGACAACTCCATTTGTGATATGAATGAATCTCGACAATATTTCTTCGTGCTTCGTTGTTCTATATCTCCCCCTGAATATATGCTAGCCTTATCTTTCGGTTTTGTTTCTCCCCCTGAATTTGTCTGTGCTTCTATTTCCCTATAAATAGTGATAGAGCAATATCTTTCTCCCCTTTGTCATCGACAAAAAGGACGGTTTTCAATCTAATAACATATATAATCTAAGAGTATAAGAGCATATAAGTAAGATGGATCATCGTACTAGCATTCATAACAACAGAGAGTCGCATACATAGCAAAATCGTTACGTATATTACATAGACATATCAAATAAAGGACCTACCATTGTTTCAAAATAATAACATACCATTTTTCAAATAGAGAAATTAGTCATAAATTTTTAACGATAAAATTCCTAGTTCTCTTCTTAATTTTGTAGAAATATTTTCATTTAACGGTTTTGTAAATATATCAGCCAACTAATTTTCAGAGGATACAAATTCTAATCTGACTGTATCCTTTTCAATATTATCACGAAGGAAATGGTGATGAATGTTAATATGTTTAGTTCGTGAATGATTTACAGGATTTTTAGATAAGTTGATAGCACTTGTATTATCATAAAAAATAGTTGATTTAGATAAATTCATTCCAAAATCTTGAAGTGTTTGTTGCATGTAAATGACTTGAGCGCATGCTAAAGCAGCTGAAATATATTCTGCTTCACAAGTCGAGAGCGAAACTCAATTTTGTTTCTTGCTAAACCATGATACTAGAGATTGTCCAATAAAACGACAAGTTCCACTTGTACTTTTTCTATCTATCTGACATCCTCACAAATCAGCATCACTGTATGATACTAGCTCGAAAGGACATTCTTTCGGATAGAAAAGTTTGAAATCTTTGGTTTTTCTTAGATAACGTAATATTCGTTTCACTGCTCGCAAATGTGATTCTTTAGGATTTGCTTGAAATCGAGCACATAAACAAACACTCATTATTATGTCAGGTCTACTAGCAGTTAGATAAAGTAATGATCCAATTATACTTTGATATAATTTTTGGTCAACACTCTTGCCATCTTCATCTCTATCGAGATGTATTATTGTACTCATTGGAGTTGGTTTGGCAGAAGTATTTTCCATACCAAAGCGTTTAATTAGACTATTACAATATTTTTCTTGATTAATAAAAATTCCATTATCTAATTGTTTAATTTGTAACCCAAGAAAATAAGATAATTCTCTCATATGTGACATTTCAAATTATTTGGTCATTATGTTAGAAAATTCCTGACATAACTTATCATTTATAGAACCAAAAATAATATCATCAACATAAATTTGAATAATTAAAATGTCCTTTTTAGTTCGTTTAATAAAAAGAGTTTGATCAACCTTTCCAATTTCAAAACCAGAATCTATAAGATAGCTTTTAAGACGTTCATACCAAGCATGAGGTGCTTGTTTTAGACCGTATAAGGCTTTCTTAAGTTTATAGACATGGTCTGGAAATTTTTCATGTGAGAATAGAGGAGGTGGTTCAACATAAACATTTTCTTTTATATATCTATTTAAAATTGCATTTTTAACATCCATTTGATAAAGTTTAAAATTATGAAAACATGCAAAGGCCAGTAAGATACGTATTGCTTCTAGTCGTGCGACTGGAGCAAACGTTTCTTCATAGTCAATTCCTTATTCTTGATTATATCCTTGTGCAACTAATCTAGCTTTATTCCTAGTTATATTTCCTTGTTCATCAGCTTTATTTTTGAAGACCCACTTAGTACCGATGACTGTTTGATCACTCAGTCTAGGAGCTAATTCCCAAACATCGTTTCGTTCGAACTGGTTTAGCTCTTCTTGCATAGCTATAATCCAATAGTCATTCGTAGAGGCTTCTTTAGCATTTTTAGGTTCAATGTTAGAATGGAATGCTACATGGCCCATTTGATTAAGCAGATTTCTAGTTCTGACGTGTGAATTAATTTCTCCTATGATATTTTCTAATGGATGATCTCGATCCTTGGAGGAGATCTTAATCCATTTTCATTATGAACAATGTTTTCATCTTCTTCAAAATTATGAACAGTGTTTTCATCTTTATCAAAATTATTTTGGGTAAAGGTATTTGCGACCGTCTTAGTTATTATCTCATCATCCTCAAAATTCTTATTAATTTTAAAATTTTTGTTGAAGGAAACATGAAGTGTTTCTTCGATTGTTTTAGTTATTTTATTAAAAATTCGATAAGCCTTACTTCGTTCCGAATATCCTATGAAAATTCCTTCATCGGATTTTGGATCGAATTTTCCAAGCTAGTCTTTTGTGTTTAAAATAAAACATTTTGAACCAAAAAATTTAAAATAAGAAATATTTGGTTTTCTTTCATGAAAAAGTTCATATGGAGTATGTTTCGTTAGTGGTCAGATGGAAACACGATTCAGAACATAGCAGGCAGTTGCTACAGCTTCTGCTCAAAAATGTTTTGGTAGAGTGCTTCCATTTAATAAAGTTCTTGCACATTCTTGTAAAGTTCTATTTTTTCTTTCTACAACTCCATTCTGTTGTGGCGTTCGAGGAAAAGAAAAATTATGGTAAATCCCCTTTTTATTACAAAAATGTTCAAAAGCTTCATTTTCGAATTCACCTCCATGATCACTTCTAATATTTTTAATATTTTAAATTTTTGAGATTTTGAATTCTTTTAGCAAAAATTTTGAAATTTTCAAAAGTGTCACTTTTATTATTCAGAAAATTAGTCCAAGTGTACCTTGAAAAATCATCTAATATAACAAACACATATTTACTATGGTTTATGGATTGAACTTGAGTTGGACCAAAAAATCCAAATGCAATAGTTTAAGTGGTTGTATAGTAGAAATATTTTTCTTTGATTTAAAGGATGATGTTGATAATTTACCCAATTGACAAGCATCACAAATATTGTTTACTTTAAAATTCATCTTTGGTAAACCATTTACTAATTTATTTTTAGATAATTTGTTTATAGCTTTGAAATTAATATGAAAAAATCTTTTGTTCCATAATCAAGGATCATTTTCTTTGCCTATTAAACACATATTAGAATTATGTTTTATATTCATATTCAATACATATATATTTTTATCTCTAAAACCTTCAAAAATAAGATTTTTATTTTGATAAAAAATGCTACACTTATCTTCAGAAAAAGATATATTGAATCCTTTGTCACACAGTTGGCTGATGCTAAGCAAATTGTGTTTTAAATTTTTAACTAATAAAACATTTGTAATAAGAGGTAAATTAGATATATTGTTATTGCTCACATCGCCTTTGCTGATGATATAACCTTTGGAATTATCTCCAAAAGTGACAGAACCTCCATCCGAGTTGGTAATGTTTGTTAGCATTTCTTTGTTTCATGTCATGTGTTTCGAGCAACCACTGTCCAATATCCACTTTCCTCTCTTTTTAAGTGGTACCTGCAAAAACTTGAATTAACATTGGTACCCACCTTTTTACTTGGGTATTAAAAAGTTAGGTCTTAGGAAACCAAACCCAAGAGGGTTCAGAATTCCTTTTGAAAATAAATTCTTTATTTTGTGAACAGTTTCTATAAAAGATTTTATGTATTTGTTTCAAATCAAAGAATTATTTGTTTTAGCAACCCAAATCTTAATTGATTTAGAATAATTTGCAACTTTTGAAATAGAGTTTTCAATTGTATTATTATTCCTTTTAAAATTGTTATATGAAGAATCCTTTTCCTTTGGAATAACTTTAGAAGCTTGCTTATACCCTAGTCCTCTTTTATTTGAAACTGTATGAGAATTTTCTATAATTTTAGAAAGATTTTCTCTACCATTGTAAAAATTAGAAACATTCTTAGTAATATCATCTAATCTTGTTTTAAGACTAGAAATATCTAATTCCAATATTTTAATATTTTCTTTAAGATCATGATTTTCAACTAAAAGAGCATCATTCTTTTCCTTCTGAGTTTCTATTTCTTGACTTAACATAGAGAGTTGGGATGTCGTATTAGAATAAGATCCTTGAGTCATTTCAAGTTCTTCTTCTAAATTTTTTTCTCATCTCTTAACATATCTACCTCAATTTTTGTCCTATTTAATTTTTCAAGAGTTTCTTTATACTTTCTTTTGATGTTTCTTAGTTGTCAATAATTCAGAGTTTATTTCCAATAAATTATCAAAAGTTAGATCACTCACCTCGTTATTTATGGCCATAAAACATACGTTGGCTTGTTCAAAATCGCTGTTTGAGTCACTATCTGATGATGAAGATGATTCTGAATCGTCCCAAGCGACAGAGAAAGCGTTCTTTTTGAATCTGTCTTTCTTATGCTTAACTTTATCTCTCTTTCGATCAGGACAGTCTTTCTTGATGTGACCTTTCTTATGACACTCATAATATTCTAGAGTAGAAGATGATGGTTTGTTGTTGTTGTTATTGTTACTGGAGCTGTTCTTGTTGTTTTTGAATTTGTTGCTCTTTTTGAATTTCAAAAACTTTTTGAAATTTTTAGCAATGAACGCCATATCTTCCTCATTTGAATCTGATTCATCCTTCTCTGCTTGGAATGTTATATTCTTCTTATCTTGCACCTATACTCGTTTAGCCTGGAGATTAACTTCATAAGACATTATATTTCCTATCAACTCCTTTGGTTTAATGGTTGAAATGCCGTTAGCTTCTTCGATCGCTAAAACCTTTCGTTCCCACTCATCCATTAGAGAGTTGAGGATTTTTGAAACAATATCAAAGTCTATATATTTTTCTCCTAATGCTAAAAGAGAATGATATATATCTTGGAATCTAAAGTACATTTCATTTATTGTTTCATCCTACTTCATTTTGAAATTCTGAAACTAATTTTTGAGCATAGAAATCTTACTCTGCTTTACTTTGTTAGTACCTTCATGTGTAATTTTAAGTATGTGCCAAATTTCATAAGCTTTTTTACACATGCTTACTCTATTAAATTCATTTTTGTCAAATGCATAATATATCATGTTCATGGCTTTGGCATTTTCAATAGCATCCAGTTTTTGTGTGTTAAACCATTATGAATATTCTGTAGTAGATATAGTATATTCTTCTCGAGTAATATTCCAAGTTTCATAACTATTAGCTAGCATATAAATTCTCATTCTAGTAGACCAATAGTTATAGTTTAATCCGTTAAATAGTGGTGGTCGTGTAGTGGATTGACCTTCAAGGAAACTTGTGTTAGTGTTGTTTTCCATATTAAAATATCAGATAACTATGTTACGGTTATAAGATGACCTTGCTCCAATACCAAATGAAAGTGACTGTGCTATAGGATCGTGTAATATGGAATATATATATATATAAACTAAACTTATTAACTAGTGTGGAATATGAATATAAAAGGTAAACAGTAAAGTAAATAATGACACTGGAGATTTTATACTGGTTCGAACTTCCCATTTTATGTCCAGTCCCAGATTCCTTCTGGATTTTAAACTAGCAGCCCTCACTTAACTCGGAGGAATAGGTTTACACCGCCTGAGCAACCGAACAGGACTTGACCGCCTGAGCAATCGAACAGGACTTGACCGCCTGAGCAGTCGAACAGGACTTGATTACAAAGTAGATTAATTATCTTGACCTTGTGTGTTCTCTTAATAACACGGATTTTTCAATTGTAGTACACCCTTCCTATAATATTTTTCTCAAGTATGATGTGTGTGGTTATGTGTATTTGAAGAAATAGGAAGTTTTGGATTGCTTAAAAAATATAGAGTTATGTTTGTAAGCAATATATATTTGAATTCAAGAAAGCAATAGATTTAGAAAATATGATTCAAGTAAGAGCAAGAGAGTAAGTTATTTGATCTTTGAAAATCATGCATATATATAGTAGATAGAGAGTTGCTTCTTCTGGTGAAAAGGTTTCAATGAATAGCAATGGCCGCAACTCTCCACGAGGAAGAAAACCTTTCGAAATAGGGAAGTGTCTTTTCATAAAATATGACAGTTATACACAGTTCAGTTGACTGCCGTAGTAGCTTTAGTCGATTAAATTCAAAAAAATGCATGTGCATTTGAAAGTGCACAGATTTAGTCGACTGGTCTGTGTAATTTAAACAATTATATGCATAGGTTCAGTCGACTGAGTGCATGAGTTCAGTCGACTGAACTGTGTACTTTCTGAAAACCAGTTTGAAAGCATTGTGATGGTAATTTTCAAAAATTCATGAAAAACTTTGGTATATATGTGAGGAGTGAACAACTTGAGGAAAGATTTTAATATAGCTAAAATTAGACTTAGACTCTAAAACAACATATGTATATATGAACCATACTTTGAATTGTTGAGTCCGGTCTTCGTAGTTCCTTGTCATAGATTCATGAACCATCGTTGAATGTCTTATCATTAATCAAAACATAAGATCCAACAGAAGGTAGGTTTATAAATCGAAACCTGAAAATACAATTTCAACTCTTACACACGCATACTTTCGACACCTTTGCTACCTTTCGCATAGGTCCAATACACTTTATACCACTAGCTTGATACCATGTATATTGGCACCGAATTGATGCGGAAGGGTTAGAGGCGGGTGTGTATGAAGTGGAAAGCCAACAGGGTTAAGTGGCGAAGATGTAATTTGGATAAAAACTATATTTTTGCTTATTAAAGAAAATACTTTTCACCTACCATCAATATTTGTCTCAATCTTATTGGTTTGGGAAACTTTGTCAATTTCCTTTTTCAGAATTTACTGTCGAAATTAAATTTGGATTTGAAATAAATTAACACTTAAGCACTTCTCCTTAATAAAACATTTAAGTTTTCTAACTTAAATAATTTATTATCCATAGTAATACAGTTAAGAAAAATCCCCAAAATCTCCAAAATTCATATTAAATATGTTTTCTAACATATATAAATTTAAGACCCGAAAACATTATTTAATTGCCTTAAATAATTTAAATTTGAAATTAACTACTTTGTCCCTTAGAAATTCATTATAAATCCATAATTACTTGGAAAATTATGAAACTTGAAACCCATTTCTAAAATAAATTTTTTGACCATATATCAAAAACGCAACACTTTTGGATGTCCTATGATAAGTTTTCCAATCTAAAACCAATCATAAAATTCGTATTAAATTATATAAATCATCAACAAGCATATATATCCATTTAATCTATTAAAACATATCATCATTCATCCAATCATACAGTTTTAAACCTCAAACCCGAATTAAAACATTCAAGATGGCTTCTATGAGATGGTTTAGATCATTATTCACCTTGTTTGGATAAGGAACTTGAGATTTGTTCTTGCTTTAATCTTTCTAGCCTGAATCCTAGGCTCTAAATGGATTTTGTGCCCCTTTGCTTCTTAGGGTTATGGCCAGCCTACAACTCCCTTTGCTTATGTTTTTGGTTTATGAAAATACAAAAGAGAATGAGGTAAGGGTTTTAGGGTTTATAGTATACGACTATTCACATTTTGCCTTGCCTTATTCTCTTAAGTTTCTAATTTATAAATCATACTTAAAATTTCATTAGTTAAGGCACAACCCTAATTAGTTTCCAAATCTCAATTCCCTTATCACTCTAACCTCTACATTATTCTATTTAATTTATCTAATTAAATCTCTTGAATAATGTTATTTAAAATTAGGAGTGTTACTGTGCATGTAGTGAATTTTGCATAGTTGTGAGTAATTAAACTCACCTTAACCCCCAAAAGCTTACTAGATCACTTCGTATAGCTTCAAAACCCACGGCTTCTCCAAAAACCCTACTGACCATAAAATAGAAATGCCTAAAACTCCTCAATATCTAAAATTGATAGCTCCTAATGTTGTAGATTTGGCTGAGAATCCCCTTTTGATTTGATAGAATTTTTCTAGAATTTATCTGATTTTATTTTGGTGGATTTTCAATATTCTAGGATTATTGAGAAAGAAAGAGGAAGAATGACTAATATTGCTTTAGTAAACAGAGAAATAAACGGATAGGAGTTTGCTAGGGAGAAGAAAAATTATCTTCCTCTTATGCTATTTGGGCCTAAAAGGGTTACTAATTAATCCCAAGCCCAAAAGTTAATAATTAATCCTAAACCCAAAAGTTAATTTATTAAAGCTTTTCTTCTTCTTTTCTTTCATTTAAAAATAATGTTTTAACCCATATATAATTATTTGATTCACATAGAAAATCAAGAATTCATATACTAAAATAATCATTATTCCAACGAATTATAATATTTTATAATACATTCTTTTTATTATTTAATCTAAAATAGATATTCTTTATGAAAGAAAATTAACATTATTTTCCTTTTAAATTATTAAAACTTTGCATATTGTTATTTTTAACAATATAGAAATTTTAATGTAGAAGTTTTATATCATAAAAATTCCACTTTATAATTTTTCTATATTAATTCCTATTTGATAGATTTCACATCATTTTCCATTTATGGCTTTTATTTATACAAAATTAATCCTTTACCAAATTCTAATCTTATGAGTTTTCTATTTAAAGTTAAGAATTTTCCAATCTTCAAGAATCAAAATGAATAAAATAATAAATTCATAGCTTTCATTTTATTCCTCAATTCAACCTTAATTTATGAAATGCTATTCCTTTACTTCTACTAAAGATATAATGAAAATTTCCAAAATAATCATTTCACTTTTTTTTTGAAACATACTTACTTGGAAAAATATGTTCATTTAAGCATTCCAAAAATATTAAAACTCCCACTTTACTTTACTAAATATAATACTATTAATTTTAAAATATTCATTTTCCCTCAAAATTCATTTATTAATTATATTTACATTTCAAAAACATTTATTCAGAAGTGTCTCAACTAGGGTTGTTAGA
Organism: Allium fistulosum; assembly: GCA_030737815.1. Lineage (NCBI taxonomy): Eukaryota > Viridiplantae > Streptophyta > Magnoliopsida > Asparagales > Amaryllidaceae > Allium > Allium fistulosum. The sequence continues at coordinate 163,746,534 of CM060905.1, forward strand.
CAAATCATCCCAAAGCAAGTCAAACATGCATCCATATCAGCTTCCTAAAATCAATAATGGTCATAAAGTAAATTTGTGTGACAATTGTCTCAATAAGCTTCGTCTTAATATTCTTTATTCCACCATCATGTCAATGGTCCTGCATTAATTTGGAGAATCCTTAACTTCGGCAATATGAAATAAAGCCTGTCAAAACCGTTTTACCAATCCAGTCAAGTTGCAGCACAACAATGGCATCTTAAATAAGCAAGCACTAGGGGAAACATTATCCAGATCATCGACAAAGATATTAATGTCCAAGTGCACATATACAAAAATCGGGGAAGCTATCTAGAGAAACTTGCATTAAAGCAGTTCCAGCATAAGTTGAACTTCATATCAATTTACAAAAATCTAAACACTATACTACATGCCATGAACATTCAATTTTTCATGCATGAAGCTTCAATGAGCAATATAGGTCAATATAACTACAACAACCGATCAGAACATCATGATCACAACCAAAAGGCAGTACACTGGTCACTGCTATTGGCATTAATTCACATCACTAACCTCCGTGAAGCCGAGTAAAGAGGCAACGGAGAATCACCAACTCTAGAAATCAATTACATTTGGACATCAACAACAAAGTGATGCTAAATACTTTCTTGAGCAGCAAGGAGAGAATTACACAATGATAAGTGACTAAACACATATAAACATAAATTATCTTAATTTTAGTATGAAGTGTAACATCACAATCCCATGTGTAGTTTGTAAGACATTGTTGCAGATGTAATATTTAGGCTCCATTTGATTTGTCATTTTTAGTTTTGGGTTTTTGTCCAAACAAAAATATGCACGACACATGTATTTTGGAAAGATCCAATTTGAAAAATGAAATTAACATACAAATAAAAAAATTATTTTTTTGGAAATTAACAAAATAAGGAAAATAACCTATCCCCGCCATCCATTCCGATGTCCCTTCATCGTCGTAATAGCTTAAAATTTTATATCTTCTCTTCATATTTTGTAATGAATATTGAAAATCAAAACATAAAACTCAAAGCTTTTCAAAGTATGTTCAAATACAGTTTACAAAAGTTATGATGGATCCTAATTACATAGTGCCCCATAATTTTATGTTCCAAAAAGTATTCTGTCGTTCACTTTAAAGATTGAAAAAGGGTAACGAGTAACATAGGTTAGAAAGACTAATCATTTAAATATGATCATATTTCATTTATTAGAAACAACAATTTTTTGCAATATGGATTTTGGTTACTATTACAAAGACATTAAACATCGATAAAGGGTGTTCTAAGACATCGGTTACTTACTTTCTTTTGTTAAATACAGTACATGCAGCTACGAAAATATGGCATTGTCAACTTTTAGTTTTTTAAAGTATTAATTCAAATAACTATTATAAGCTGAAATCTACTTTTGGCATTTCATTAAAACAAAGCACGGTTTGCAATAAATAGTAATATCGTAAAAAAGATAAATATAAGTAAAATTTGTAAGTAAACACCATCTTCTATCTTCCCTCTAGAAATCTATAAAAGAAATATAAGAAACAAATAAGCTTTTAGAAAAGGTGATTAAAAATGTTGTGTATACATAAAATACTTTTATTTGTAAACTAACATTATTTTGCATCTTTCTTCGTGAAATCTGTATAAAAAATATACAAAAAAGGTAAAGGTGTTAGAACGGGTGATTAAGAAATGTTGTATACACTACTAAAATCGGTTGACATAGCGTCGGATTGGGGCGACGGTTTGCGACGGCTAAAAAAAGCGGCCGTCGCTAGCCGTCGCTAACCGTCGCTCGACCTGTATATCAGCCAGAACCGAGCCTTCTTCTTCCCCATTCTACAAAACCTAAACCCCCCCCCCCCCGTCGCCCCGCCGATTCGGTGCTCAAACGTTCGCTCCCTACTTCCCAAATTGATCCGGTATGTGTTCTAACCTATTTTCTATTCAATTAGGGTTTAATTAGGGTTTATTTGCATGTTTATTGGGTTTAAAAATTGGTTGTTAATGGCATGTTTATGGGTTTGAGATTGGTAGTTACGTGGTATACGTATGGTGGTAGTAGTATTGTAGGTTAATTTAAGAATAAAATCATTTTATTTCGACGTTGAAAACGATGATTAAAGCATACTATTATGATGTTGGTTATTGTAGAATTAACGATTGGTGATGTGATTTGGATTAAGATGGTGATACCATTTTAAGATGCTTATTGATAAGTTTATGCAATGTCGGTTGTCGATTAGGTGAAAATTTAATTATTTAGCATGCGTTAGTTATAAGTGTAATCGTGTTAAAATGTGAAATTTACTTGACAAATATTTATTGAACGTATTATTAAAAAATTTATAGTTGTTAAAATATAAATTAGAAAATTTGTTTTATTTGTATGAACCCCTTAGACAATTTTTGGCCCCGTCTGACAAGTGTTATATATGATCGTTATATGGATGTTCGTTTTTACACAGAACGGACATCTGTATTCATCTGATACAATATTTGTTGGATTTGTCCCAGTATTGGACAAGTTACAAACACAATAACGTAATCGCGGTTTATAAATCATTTCAGTTTAAACGGTTAACGAAATTTCGATGGCACTTCCTTTTTTCCCTGTGTACATGCATTTGTGTACGATACAGGGAATAAAGGGAAGTGCTGCCGAAATTTTGTTGAATCGTTTAATCTGAAATGATTTATAAAATATGATTACGTTATTGTGTTTGTAATGGGAAGTAGGATGACCGGCCGTTAAACAAGTATTATCAAGTGTTGTATATATATGATCTGTAATTTATAAAACAATCAAATAATTTATTAAGTGCAATTTACTAAAGTAATAAAATTTAAAAGTTAGTTTGAAACTAATAAATTTGTTCAGTCTAATTTATTAAAATTTACTAAAGTTAGTTTAAAATTTACCAAATTAATAAAGTTAATTTAGTTTACCAAATTATTAAATTTACTGAAGTTCAGTCTAATTTGTCAAATTATTAATAAAGTTTCAATGAAGTGTTTGTTTGAATTTTCTAATATAATTTTTGCAAATCAGGAGATATGTTCGATTATTTTCTCGATCGTAGTTGGATGTATGAATCCCGAAAAGGTATGAAAGGATCAATAAAGGAACATTTTGTTAACGGTGTACACGAGTTTATTAGATTTGCTAAATCTAATAATGGAAATAACGTAAACATTCGTTGTCCGTGTGCTAAGTGCAAACATCTGAAGCATTGGAAGGCAGATGTAGTAGAAGTTCATTTGTATAAATTTGGTTTTGTACCGAATTATTATTTATGGGATCGTCACGGAGAGTTTGTTCAATATACACCTAATCCTGTAGTGGAAGAGGATGATAATACAGCGGCAAGTCCAATAGAAAATATGGTGCAAGATGCAGCCCGATCAATGTTTCCATCCATTGATCAAGACGACATTGAAAACGAAAATGGTGAAGAAGCGACTATGGAAGCTAAAAAAATTTATGATTTATTGGATTCCGCTAAGAGACCATTGTGGGATGGATGTGAAAGTGGAACCGAATTATCTGTAACCGCTGAATACATCACGATGAAATCAAAATTCAATCTTACAGAAGCATCGTTTACAGCAATTGTACAAACTGCTAAACGACACATGCCACCCAATAATTTGATGTGCGATAGTCATTATAAAGTTAAAAAACTTATGTCTGCTTTTGGATTGCCATACCAGAAGATAGACACATGTGTTAAAGGTTGCATGTTATTTTGGAAAGACGACGCTCACCTTAAAAAATGCAGAATATGTAACGAGGAAAGATACAAACCAAGGAAAAAGAAAGGAAAAGAAGTCCCTTATAAAAGAATGCATTATTTACCCATCACTCCCAGACTTCAACGGCTATATGCTTCTTCTGCTACAGCATGTCATATGCGATGGCATAGCGTGAGAACACCAGTAGAAGGAACATTGATACATCCATCTGATGGAGAAGCATGGAAACATTTCGATAGGACGTATCCTGAATTTGCTCGAGAGAGCCGTAATGTTAGGCTCGGTTTATGTACAGATGGATTTTCGCCATTCTCTCAATTTGGTAGTAAATATTCATCATGGCCTATTATTGTCACTCCTTATAACTTACCTCCATGGATGTGTATGAAAACTCCATATATGTTTTTAACGATTGTCGTTCCCGGTCCTGATGATCCGACTCAAGGAATTGATGTTTATCTACAACCGTTGATCGAAGAATTGAAAACACTATGGCGTGAAGGAGTTGAAACATATGACATTTCGAGAAAAAGAAATTTTCGTATGTTCGCTTCTTTATTATGGACTATTAATGATTTTCCCGCATATGGCATGCTTTCAGGTTGGAGCACAGCTGGACGTCTAGCTTGTCCATATTGTATGGAAGAATCACGAGCATTTTCATTAAAGTACGGCAAGAAAATTTCGTGGTTTGACTGTCATCGGTGTTTTCTACATATTAATCATAAATTCAGAATGGATAAAAAGAACTTTAAAGCTAACAGAGTAGAGAATATACTACCACCTAAAGTTTGAACAAGTGAAGAGATATATGAAATCGTGAAAGACTATCCTAAGATTCATGAAACTGGAAAACTGGTCGACATTCCGGGTAAATCGGACATTCATAACTGGTGCAAGCAAAGTATATTTTGGGAGTTAGCTTATTGGAAAAATCTCTTACTGCGACATAATATTGGCGTCATGCACAATGAAAAAAATGTGTTTGATAACGTTTTTAATACAGTTTTGAATGTAAAGGGGAAAACCAAAGACGATGCAAATTCGAGACGTGATATATTACATTTCTGTAAGCGGCCCGAACTTCAGTTGTACGACGATAACAAAAAACCCAAAGCATGTTATGAGCTAGACAACAAGCAAGCAAAACTCGTGCTCAAATGGGTGGAAGGACTAAGATGTCCTGATGGGATTTCTTCTAACCTTCGCAGATGTGTTGACTTGAAAAACAATAAATTGAGTGGGATGAAAAGTCATGATTGCCATATCATGATGGAATATTTCTTACCTGTGATATTCAAAGAACTGTTGCCAACAAAAATATGGAGTGTTATAACAGAATTAAGTATGTTTTACAAACAGCTTTGTTCGACCACGTTAAAGGTAGATCATTTACGTAAACTTGAAGTAGAAATTCCTGTATTGCTCTGCAAACTCGAGAAAATATTTCCGCCCGGTTTTTTTAATGTAATGGAGCATTTGCCTGTGCATCTGCCATCCGAAGCACTTCTTCGAGGTCCTGTGCAATATGGATGGATGTATCCATTTGAGAGGTGATTTTAAACTCCTCAATATTCTTGTTGATTAGTTGAAAATGTATATTCTTGTACCAATATACTAAATTAATTATTTTTGTTATAGGTACTTGAATCATTTGAAGAAAAAAATTAGACAAAAAGCACGAGTAGAAGGTTCGATTTGCAAATCGTACCTTGAAGAGGAAGCTTCTTTTTTTTTCTCACACTACTTTAGTGACGATGTGAACTTATCGTTTGTAAGTGTTCCCCGTAATGAAGAAGCTGTTGAGCATGATTCTTCTCAAACAATGTTATCTATTTTTAGACAACATGGAAGACCTGCCGGAAAATGTGTGGAAATATGGTTAGATGATAGAGACTACCATGTGGCACACACATATGTTCTTTTAAATTGTGTTGAAGTTGGACCATTTATCAGGTAATACTGAATGATTGTACATTTCAATTATACGTGTATTTATATATTAATAATTAGGGGAATATAATACATTTATTTGCAGCATATACGAATCACAACATCTATCTGGTGATTTCAGTAAACAAATTGCTGGGTGGTTTGCAAGCTATGTTCACGATCCGAATAATAGTGTTGTTGACGAAGGAATACGACACCTTGCTATTGGACCAAGAAGAAATGTCAAGACCTATCCTATATACTTCGTCAACAGATTTAAATTTAACACCAAAGATTATGGAGCTGAAAAATCAACGTATAACAGCGGTGTATTTGTCAAAGGCAGCGATGATCCAGAAGAGCATATAAAAGATTTTTATGGAGTCTTAACACAAATTTTAGAGTTGACTTATTATACACAACCGCTAGAGAAGGTTTTTTATTCAAATGCAACTGGTTTAGCAACGTTCCCGGTTCTGGAATTAACGTACATAAGGATTATAAGTTAATTGAAATAAAGCATACGTCACATTACTATAAATATGATCCTTTCGTGTTAGCTAAGCAAGCATTACAAGTTTATTTTGCTCCGTATCCATCCTTAAAAAAAGATAAAGCAGACTGGTGGGCTGTTTTTAAAACAAAGGCAAGATTTACATTTGATGGAAATAATATTCCAGATGAAGCAGCGTATCAAGCAGATCTTGAGCCAAATTCCGAAATAATAATAGCCGATGACATCGATGTAGGATCGTTGAATGATGAAGCGAATGTTTTAATAGATGCATTTGTTAGTAACGAAGAAAACGATATAGAGTACGAGACCGAGACGTCTGAATCAGAAGATGATGAAGAATGATCACAGATGGCATCGTTTGTTGTATTATGTGATGTACTATTCTGAGTTATGTCATGTGTTATATTGAGCTATGTATTCACTTATTCAATGTACTATTCTGAGCTATGTATTCACTTATGCAATGTACTATTATGAGCTATGTAATATTCTGAGCGGTGTACTATTCTGAGCGATGTATTATTCTAATTTATGCGTTATCGTTTTATTGTATGATTATGTGATGCTCATTTGATCATTATGCTTTTATATATAATATATGATTGTGGCAGATATGGATGATAGAAGACGTAGGAGTACATCTCAGCCTTCTCCATCTCAGTCTCCTGGAGCTGCAGCGGGTCCTAGTAGCTTAGAGGCAGATACACGCCGAGTTGTAGAGATTATTCCGAAGAGTGTTGGGTAAATGTTAAATTTATTTCAATTATATTATTTAAAATATATAAACTATATAAAATATGCACGTTAACAATCACAGGGGATTCGAGGTGGAACCATCACAGTTTATTTTAGATGTCTCGAAGAAATCATATAAGGGTCGGATGTCAGCAGTTTGGCCGCATTGGAATAGCATTCCAGCTCATATTAAAAATGCTATATGGGCCGACTTGATGGTAATTACAATTTATATATTTCTATTGAAAATAATATGCTGTATGTAATTCAAAATAGATTCAATATGCAGGCTGTTGTACGAGTGGAGCCGCATGATTTAGATGTTTTTAGCAATAATTGGAACCAAAAAATGCGGAAGAATTATAGAGAGACAATATCAAGGGCGAAGAAGGCTGGCAAAAAGCCAGGTTGGATGAGCGATGAAGTCTGGAACGGATTTCTCACATATTGGGAGTCAGAAGCAGCTAAAGTAAGCTATGATGAGAATGCTTACAATTATGTTAGTTGCATTATTTTAATCGTGTATCTAAATTAATATAGGAAGTAGCAGCAAGAAACCAAGCCAATAGGAATAAGAATCCGGGTTTACATCGAGGTGGCTCTAAATCTTTCCAACAGCATAGGAGAGAATTGGTAAATATAAAATATATTTAGCATATGGTGATGCATATCTTCATGTATAACATTTATGCTTATTTTCAATATATCTTATTTGTGTATATCTTCAGTTTGCAAAGTACGGAAGGGAGCCTACAATGGCTGAGGTTTTTAGAGCCACACACGCAGTTGAGTCTGTTGATGATGAGGGGAATGCGACCTATGATTGGACCGACAGCAAAGCTGAAGCAGCGATGGTAAATATGCTAACTCGTGATTCAAATTGTATATATGTAAATTTTATACCAATTATTTTAAAATTATGTTTGTAATTGCAGGGGCGATATGAGACAAAGGCATCGGCATTGACACAGGCGAGTGGAAGAGCAGAGCTTACAGTTGAGGAGTCCAACAGGATTTGGGATTCCGTTATTGCACCGCCTACTCGAAATAGGCTTTATGGTTTCGGCAATCAAGAGGTAAACCATTTCACTAACTTCATATTAAAAGATCCACATTATTCTCACATCAAAAGAATTATTTATATACTATCCAATTCATTCAAAATTCATGTGAAATGCTATCGTATTAACTTCAGTTATTTCACAGGCTGTTAATTTTCAAAGAGCTTATGGAAAATAGATGGAGGAGGAGCGTATTGCTCAGATGCAGAGGCAGCTGGATGAACTCAACGATTGGCGAAGGGGCCAACTGGCACAGCAGATAGATGAGCGCATTGCAGCATTTTATCAGGAGCACGGCTCTATGCCTGGGGAGCAGGGAGATGGATCTGATGATGCCGAGGAGGATGATGATGCATAGTTTTACTATTCTTGTGGGTATGTATTTATGTACGTATTTAGACTAGATTTGATACTTGGGTTTGGATACTTGGCATTTTGGATGATGTTTGGGTTTGGTTGGTTTTTGTATACTATGTTGGTTTGGTTGGTTTTTGTGTTTTTTTGGTTATATTGTTGAATATTGATGTTGTGGGTATTGTTGAGATGTGTTGTTGTTGATATTATTGAGGTTTGAAAAGACGGTTTGAGGTTTGGGATGAGGTTTGATGGAAGGATAGCTGCTGTATGCACAGCAGATTTTGCCCAGAAAAGCGACGGCTAGCGACGGCTATTAACGGCTTATAGGGAAAAAATAGCGACGGCTAGTAACGGCAGGCAACGGCGAGTAACGGACTTACTTTTGGAACAACTAACTGCCACGTGGCGTTGACACGTGTAAGATACCGTCGCTTGTCGTCGCTATATTAGCAACGGAGCCGTCGCTTATGCCGTTGCTTTTCCTGATGGCAACGGATTGAATAGCGACGGCAATTAGCGACGGCTAGCAACGGCTAGCAACGGCCGCCGATGCATTTTTGCCATCGCTATACGCTGCCTTTGTTGTAGTGATATATGCATATGTAAAAATAGTTGTAAGATGGTTATGCTTTAGAAAGAGTGAAAAAAATCAACTAATAGAAATATACCATTAAGATTTTATAATCCATATTTGAAATCAGTTTGTCGTAAGCTTTGTTTAATCAATTTTCTATTTAAATTTTCATACTAATTTTAAACATGGATTATAAAATATTAATGGTATATTGACTGAACTATCAGAGGGAGTTTACCTTTGATATCTCAGATCAGTAGGTATGGAATGAACGATCTATCTCATCTCGATGCAAGGTAATGTACATGAGTAGAACTGAATAATGTAGTTTTAAATACATAAATTAAAAAAATCTAACTAATAATCAAAGTGAATAAAAAATGAATTTTATATCATCTCCAATACATCATCTCATACACACGTACACAAAAATTATCAAATCATATAGACTAATACAATGAAAATTCATTATAAGTAAAAATAAAGTAAATACTTGCCATTGTTATCTACTCCAACTCCATATCGTAGCTCATACAACCATAATATTGACCTGTAAAAAATATTAGTCTGATCCGAGGTTGTTAAACAAACACTACAAGGAATAGTGAAATTTATGGCGGAAGCTTCCAATGGCCGCCGATGGCTCCCTCATTATGCTTCCGACGGGTGTTGACAGACTAACAATTAATTTATTTAAACTTATTACTTTATTATTCCATATTAGTTATATAAGTTAGAAATTCGATAAAATATATAATAACTCAAATCCTAGGAATTTTATAAATATATTTCTATTTAATTATTCAAATTTATGATAATTTCTGATTAATTAAATTATTGTTATCGATAATATTTTTTGTTGTATAATTATATTCGATAAATAACTTTATTGAAAATTGAACATAGACAATCATTTTCTGCGAATTTAGTCCATCAATTATAAAATTTCAATGAAAGTCTTGGTACGTAATAGTTTTATGAGTTTATTTTTTAAACATTGTGTATAACTATAATTTAAATTTTTTAAATTAATTTGAAAAAGCAAGTAAGAGAGGCTGTAATCATTAATATTTATTTCATATTCAATGATAACTAATATAAACTATTTAATTTTTTCTACAAATTAAAATTTTCAAACAAACTGATATATATTAAATTTATTTTTAAATGTGTGAAAATGGAATATAAAAAATTAAGTAGCCATCAGAAGCCGTCGCTAATTAAAGCCCTCGACGGCCGTTGGAAGATCGCGTATGTTCAGCCACTAGGCCGAGAGTTGCTTTATTTCATTTACCTCTCCTAAAACACATAAAACCCTAGCTCCTCATCCTCTCTCTGTTGTTGGTGAATCTATACCGCTCCCCGACCATCAATAACAATAAATTTTCCTTAACCTTAATAAATATTCATTTACTAAATTAGGGTTATTTTGTAATTTTAGTTATTTATATTACCCATTGATTGTTTATTATACCCCATTGAATATTAATTACAGTTATTATTGTTTAAATCCAAAAAGTATTGTATAATTTAGTGTATGTGTATATGCGTTAATTAATGTATATGCGCATTAGGGCTACCTTGGGTTAATTAGTGTAGATGCGCATAATTTAGTGTATGTACATGCTTTCTAAAATGTCGAAAATAATGATTTATTTACATAATCATTTATTATTTTAGACCCTTAATTATGTATAAAAACCAGTTTATTAGAATGTGCAACATGCGGTAAATTAATGTATATTGTAGTTTGTTTTTTCAAAATATACTACTATATTTACAATTCGTAAAATTTGAAAACATAAAAGATTTAATAAAATGGTAAATTTTTTATATTATATTATATAATTAATAAAACATTAAAATATAAACACATTATTGTACAAATGCTAATATGTTATATAATAAATAAAAAATTCTGCAACGGTAATATATAAACAAATTGGTGCATAATATGCTTTATTTTTATAATTCCCTTAGAGAGCTTTTAGCCCTATCTGACGAGTATTGCATATGATCGTTATATGGATATTCGTTTTTGTCACATAATGGACATTAATATTCATCTGATACAATATTTGTCGGATTTGTCCCTGTATTGGACAAGTTACAAACACAATAAAGTAGTTACATTTTGTAAATTATTTCATTTTAAATGGTTCATAAAATTTCGACAGCACTTCCATTGTGTGCCATGTGTACACGCATTTATGTACAACATAGGGAACTAAAGGGAAGTGCTGCCGAAATTTTGTTGAATCGTTTAAAATGAAATGATTTACGAAATGTAATTATTATTTTGTTTGTTATGGGAAGTAGGATTACCTACCATCAAAGTAGAGAACAATAAACTAAAATTTTAATATTATGTTCATAATTTGTGCCAATCCATGAAATGTGTAAATGATAATTAGTAAATGAATTATGGTTAAGGAACATTAAAATGTATAAATAAATTGAAAAATAAAATAACAAAGAATAATATAATATATAATTTATTAAATATTAAATGTATAAATGACTTGATATATAAAATGTCAATTTATAAAATGATCAATACATTTTTGATTTTCTATCATATTTTCTTAAATAGGAAAAATGAGCACCTACTTTGTTGATCGGAGCTGGATGTATCAACCACGAAGGGGGTTGAGAGGTTCAATAAAGGAACATTATTATAATGGTGTACATGTTTTTATTGAATTCACATTAAATAACAATGGATATGATGAAGAAATTTGTTATTTGCGTAGGAGGTGCAAACTCTTGAAGCAATTGGTAGTGGATATGGTTAAAGTTCATTTGTGCCAATACGGTTTTGTGCTGGATTCTTATGAATAGGATCGTCATGGAGAAATTGTAGCACCTAATCCTGTACAGTAAGAGGAAGAGGTAGGTAATGATATTTGTTATGACGAATTCCATAGAAGATATGATTGAAGATGCAGGATGATCAACGTTCCTTACGATTGAAGTTGATGATAACGATGTAAATGTCGATGTAGAACCAATTATTGAAGCAAATAAAATCTATGATTTATTGGATGCTGTTAAGAAACTCCTTTGGAATGGATATATTAACCCCTTTGAGATGGATATGAATATAGCATCCAATTATTAATAACTGCAGAGTACATTGTGATGAAATCAAAATACAGCTTCATAAAAGCTGGATTTTTACAGCTATTGTACAAGCTGCGAAACGGCATGTGCCACCTGATAATTTATTATGCATAATGATGAAGGCGTTGAACAAGATTATTCTCAAGCAATATTATCTATTTTTAGACTACATGGTCGACCTGCTAGAAAATGTATCGAACTATGGTTTGACGATAGAGATCGTCATGTAGCACACACATATATTCTTCTTAATTGTGCTGAAGTTGCACCATTTGTTAGTAATATTAATTAATAATTCTCGATATATTTATTTTAATAATACACGCGTAAGTTATAATGCAATATAGTATTTATATCTGTAGTGTTTATGAATCACAAAATCCACATGGGATCTTAGTAAAAAATTCGCTGGTTGGTTCCGAACTACGTTTATGATCCGAAAAATTGTGCGGTCGACGAAGAATTGAAACATCTTGCGTTGGGACCAAAAAGAAATGTCAAGACATATCTAATATTCCTCATTAATGGTTATGAATTCAACACTAAAGAATATGATGCTGAAAAATTAACTAACGATGCCGGTGTATTTATTAAAATTAGTGATGATCCAAATAATCATATAAATGATTTTTACAGCGTATTAACCCAGGTTTTGCAATTGACATATTTCACATGACCTGCGGTGGAAGTTCTTTTGTTTAGATGCAATTGGTTCAACAATGTTCCAAGTTCTGGAATCAATATGTACAAAGATCATAATCTTATTGAAATAAAGCATACCTCGCATTATCATAAGTACAATCCTTTTGTACTAGCCAAATAAGCACTACAAGTTTATTATGTTCCGTATCCATCTCTAAAAAGAGATAAAGCAGATTGGTCGGCAGTTTTTAAAACAGAGATAAGATTTATATCTGTCAATTGCTAACACTTATAAATGTCACAGACCGCTAACAGTAAAAAAGTGTTAGGATACCTAAAAAGTGTTAGTAAAAATAAATAGTCTTCTGCATTAATTTTGCCAACGCATATAAGTGTTACAACAAACGGTAAAAATGTAAATAATTTAATAACAAAAGGAGTCTTTTGTAATTTGTAAATTCCTAAATAGATTTTGACCGCCTAAAATTTAATTTAGGGTTTGCTCTTCCTCACAAAAAAAACCAACGTCCTTCTTCTCCCTCAATCGCAGCCCAAAAATTATTTCAGCCACTCCCAAGCCTATTTTCTTTCCACTATGTTTTAGAATCCTCCTTCTCCCTCAATTGCAAACCCAATACCTATTTAACTCTTCAGCTCGATATCTTGCCCTAATTCCTTCTATCTAAATCATGAATCGTATTTAAAAAATATCGAGCAGAGGCGACCAAGAAGAGAGAGACGCGGTCGCAAGTTGCTCTACTCCGGTGGCACCATCAGCATCCAAGGAGGAGGAGAGCGATGCGTGCGCTTGCGATCTAGAGATGTTGTTCTGCCTCTTGCAGTAAAAGATGTTCCTGCAGCTTCTGGCCTAAATATTTTCTTCATTTTAGGTAACTCGTTTCAGTTCAAATGAACTTAGATTTCACTGATTTAATGGTCCCTATTAATCAGTATATTTTATCCTTTTTTTTCCAAAATATAGAATATGCATAAATGATATAATGGTCGATCTAGCTATTAGGTAGTTACAGAACAGAAAGTGAATCAATAAAAAATCTACTCCATATAGCTCAGAATGAATACTGATTGAAAATAGAAATGAATGTATCCACAACTCAAATTCAATGGTCTAGAATCTAGATCAATCAATGCATCAAAAATATTTGTGGAAGTAATATAGTATCACACAATTGATTTTTGCAGTCGGTGGATGGCTGGCTTCACTTACAGTAGCAGGATACACAGCATTGGCGGTTAGGAACAAGTGCAAGGACTTTCACCATTTTCAAGTTTTGAATTTTTTTCATGGAGCGCAATTTTCATTTCCTCCTTTGCTTTAGCATATGTAAACCCGACGGCATTAGGAACAAGTGCAAGGACTTGCCTTCCTTTTTTGCTTGCTACTACTGTACTTGGTTACATTGTTGGTACTGGGTAATATGCTTCTACTACAAATATATATATCATAAAAATGTTTGTGTCTGATTTCTAGTTACAAAATATAACCCTGCAGTTGTTATTACTGATTTTTATTGAAAGGTCTACGTTCATTTTGTACATTAAGGTTGCCATCCGGTGTAAAGAAAGTGTTCCATTGATCTATTTAGTACTTTCTTCATGGGTATTACAATTACTCTAAAATAACAACTTCTTCTTCTTCTTATTTTTTTATTTTTTTGATAGTATCTAAAATAACAATGTGGAATTCTATACATTGAAGTTTTAAAAAAAATATTTTTTTTTTCAAAAAAATAATGAGTAAATTGATAATCAATCTTTAAGAAGACATTCTAAAACGTTACTACTAAACTAGTGGTCATAATAAGGGAAATATTCCTTTTTTCTAAAGCAAAATAGTGTTTTTCCAAAGTTGTTTTAATATTAGTTATAGGTGTGTTTTTCAACTTTTGGCTGTAGTTTAATTTGCTAACCAACCAAGTTACAGAGTTTATTAGTTATTTATTAATCTTAGATTACACATTTTCTCATAGAAAATGCAATGTTAAGAGTAATTTAAATGGATGCAAACCAGTATTTGGACAAATACATGTAATTTTAGCATATACGTCGTCATTCTTACATCATGATTTTAACTAGACAGATTCAAGTCAATGCTACCAACAAGTCCTTTAGAGTTTTCTACATATATTCTTTTCTTATATTATCTAGCATTTTCAATATTATTGATGGTATCTTTTCTGCCTATTGACAGGACCACTAATTAACAGTCCGTAATTTTTTTAATAAAATAGTTAGTATTGAATTAGTCATCCACCAGACCAGAGTAATCTAATATATCTACTTTGGACAAGAATCAATGTAAAGAAAGTGTTCCATTGATTTGTTAATCATTGTTTTGTTCTTTATAGCGTGACTCTTTCAGAAATAAAGTGTCCACGCATTTTCATATGATTAGAGAAATTTTTGATACATGCCAATTATATTACTAAATCTACACAGCTTAATTATCACCTTCACTATTTAAAACAAATTATATGCTTCAACAAGGCTACTTTTGAATATATTAAAGTAAAGGTGACAAAGTTAGTCTTGATTATCATGAATTCAATTTGAATGATGGAAGATTACCAAAGAATATGCTTGCTGGATTGTAAAACCTGTATTTCCTATCTCAGTTCCTGCATTTTCAATAAAAAAAATGATCTTCTGCAACTTTGATAAAAGGATTTTTTTTGAAATTCACTCTTTTACGCCACTGTATGACACACCTAATCCAACAGTTTTTCAATTACATCTATGTTGCTTAAATGATTGTTTGGGATGGAAACACATAAGTGAGCGATAGAGAAATCCAAACTTTGATATAGAGATTTATTGTTGGAGTGTTAGTATTGTACGCAAGGTTTGTAGAGAAATGCACCATAGAAGAAAGTTGAAATTTCGGCAAAGTGTTGAGGGAAGTCCAAGTTGATGTTCTATTAGGTAAATAAACTTAGGAGAACTAAAGTTAAAGAGAATTTTGCTAAGTCTACTTGGAAATCTTACTTAATAGATAGGAAGAAAACCAAAACAAGCATGAACAAAGCAGCTAGATGGTCAAAAAACAAAATAGTGGAGTGTCATAGGAGTGGGAGTCGACCTGGCCAAAATTTCCAAGTCTGGGTCAACCTCAATCAGACTCGAAGCAAGATTTAAAACAGGCAGAAGTTGGACCCAGAGCAATCCTTTTTAAAATCCTATGTAGCTTATTGTCAAATCAATATTTTAACATGAATTTGTTATTTTGAATAGGATTGGTGGAAGTGGCATGGACTTGCGAAGCAAAGCAAGGGTAATCTTACTAGCTTTCATCACACGAAATTCTCATGATTGTTAATTTCTCCCCATTTTTTTACTTTTAGATTATTTAAGATTCATAATTTACAATTTCAATTCGAGCAGACACTTTCTGGACCAGTTAGTGATTCTAGTAAACTTCCAAAGTGGAACTACGATGGCTCAAGCACGGGTCAGGCTCCAGGAGAAGACAGTGAAGTGATTTTATAGTAAGTGAATTAATTCCTTGATCGTATATGATTCGAATATATAAATGTATGTTCAAATTGATTTATGGTGTGTTTGTTGATGTGACTAGCCCACAAGCCATTTTCAAGGATCCTTTCAGAAGGGGAAACAATATTCTTGTAAGTACTTACTTTTTTGCTCAATATACAACTGTTATTTTCTGGATAGTAAGATGTTGACCCATAAGTACGAGGTTCTTTATTTTTGCAACATACAGGCTAGGATATTGGCACTAAATGCTTCATATTTCCTCAAGAATGAGGGTCACTTTGTCATATCCATCAAGGTAATTTGCAGCACTCTGTTTCATGTTTCGTTGTGCGTCCACTAAATCTTAGTAGACACATGGTGCTAATCCTTTTTGTGGGATTGCAACTATAGGCAAATTGCATAGATTCTACGGTGCCAGCAGAAGCAGTGTTTGCGCAGGAAGTAAAGAAGCTTTAGCAGGAGCAGTTCAAGCCTGAGGAGCAGGTCACTCTCGAACCTTTCGAGCGTGATCATGCTTGTGTTGTTGGTGGATATAGGATGCCCAAGAAGAGCAAGGTTGCTCCTTCTGCTTAGTGACGGTACCCAAGTTTACTTGAACCTTAACTGGCCTAGCTGGAGTGCAACATTCATAGATTGTGAACAAGTTTTTGGTTTTTTTATTTGTTAGCTTCCTACGTGGACTTATTTGCTTTTTATTTGTAGCTGCTGCAGGAAAAAACACATAGATTGAAAATTATGCTACATTCGTATTTGCTATGTTCAGTTTTTTGAGATTTCTTTTTTGCTCTTTTGCAATCTCATTTACGTATTTAGGTTTGATATCATTGGTTGAGGAAATATGAAGCATTTACTCTATTTCGCATTAGACGCTTGAACAATACTGCTATATTTGGGGTAGATACTCACAATCAATGGCTTTTATGCAAGTTTCTTGACTTAATTTCACAATTTAATTTAAACAGAGACAAAACAAATGCAGGAACTTGAAGAAGGATGCTTTGGATTGTTGTATTGGATGTTGAAGAATATTCAAAACCATTAGAGTTTGGAGTGGATGATCAGGAATGGTTAGGTTAACCGTAAGTTAAACTTTAAGTGTATTTTGAAATATATTTTTTGAAGCTTATGTTGTAATAATATCTGAATATATGACATTGTGGTATTTTAGATATGTAAATAATTGTTTATGATATATTATACTAAATTTGCAGAGCGTTTAAATTTTGCATTGAATATGTATGATGAATTATTTGTAATATGGAAACCATTATTTGCAGTGTGTTTATATTTAAACTTTGCGTTTAAGTTTTGGTATATATATATGTGTTACTAAATAATCATTTTCCAACACTTATAAGTGTTACCGTATATTTCTGTACCAACACTTATAAGTGTTATCGTATATTTCTGTACCAACACTTATAATGGTTACCGTATATTTCGTTACCAACACTTATAAGTGTTACCGTATATTTCGTTACCGTATATTTCGTTACCAACACTTATAAGCGTTACCGTATATTTAGGTACCAACACTTATAAGTGTTAGTGATACGTATGTTTGTAACACTTATAAGTGTTACAAATTTGGCCGCTCCATTCCTCACGGTCCATTAGTAACACTTAAAAAGTGTTACTGAAATTATTTGTAACACTTATAAATGTTAGAATTTGCCTGTTTTGGTGTAGTGTAGCCATCAGAAGCCATCGCTAATTAAAGCCGTCGACGGCCGTTGGAAGGTCGCGTATGTTCAGCCACTAGGCCGAGAGTTGCTTTATTTCATTTACCTCTCCTAAAACACATAAAACCCTAGCTCCTCATCCTCTCTCTGTCGTTGGGGAATCTATACCGCTCCCCAACCATCAATAACAATAAATTTTCCTTAACCTTAATAAATATTCATTTACTAAATTAGGGTTATTTTGTAATTTTAGTTATTTATATTACTCATTGATTATTTATTATACCCCATTGAATATTAATTACAGTTATTATTGTTTAAATCCAAAAAGTATTGTATAATTTAGTGTATGTGTATATGCGTTAATTAATGTATATGCGCATTAGGGCTACCTTGGGTTAATTAGTGTATATGCGCATAATTTAGTGTATGTACATGCTTTCTAAAATGTCGAAAATAATGATTTATTTACATAATCATTTATTATTTTAGACCCTTAGTTATGTATAAAAACCAGTTTATTAGAATGTGCAGCATGCGGTAAATTAATGTATATTGTAGTTTGTTTTTTCAAAATATACTACTATATTTACAATTCGTAAAATTTGAAAACATAAAAGATTTAATAAAAAGGTAAATTTTTTATATTATATTATATAATTAATAAAACATTAAAATATAAACACATTATTATACAAATGCTAATATGTTATATAATAAATAAAAAATTCTGCAACGGTAATATATAAACAAATTGGTGCATAATATGCTTTATTTTTATAATTCCCTTAGAGAGTTTTTAGCCCTATCTGACGAGTATTGCATATGATCGTTATATGGATATTCGTTTTTGTCACATAATGGACATTAATATTCATCTGATACAATATTTGTCGGATTTGTCCCTGTATTGGACAAGTTACAAACACAATAAAGTAGTTACATTTTGTAAATTATTTCATTTTAAATGGTTCATAAAATTTCAACAGCACTTCCATTGTGTGCCCTGTGTACACGCATTTATGTACAACATAGGGAACTAAGGGGAAGTGCTGCCGAAATTTTGTTGAATCGTTTAAAATGAAATGATTTACGAAATGTGATTATTATTTTGTTTGTTATGGGAAGTAGGATTACCTACCATCAAAGTAGAGAACAATAAACTAAAATTTTAATATTATGTTCATAATTTGTGCCAATCCATAAAATGTGTAAATGATAATTAGTAAATGAATTATGGTTAAGGAACATTAAAATGTATAAATAAATTGAAAAATAAAATAACAAAGAATAATATAATATATAATTTATAAAACATTAAATGTATAAATGACTTGATATATAAAATGTCAATTTATAAAATGATCAATACATTTTTGATTTTCTATCATATTTTCTTAAATAGGAAAAATGAGCACCTACTTTGTTGATCGAAGCTGGATGTATCAACCACGAAGGGGGTTGAGAGGTTCAATAAAGGAACATTATTATAATGGTGTACATGTTTTTATTGAATTCACATTAAATAACAATGGATATGATGAAGAAATTTGTTATTTGCGTAGGAGGTGCAAACTCTTGAAGCAATTGGTAGTGGATATGGTTAAAGTTCATTTGTGCCAATACGGTTTTGTGCTGGATTCTTATGAATAGGATCGTCATGGAGAAATTGTAGCACCTAATCCTGTACAGTAAGAGGAAGAGGTAGGTAATGATATTTGTTATGACGAATTCCATAGAAGATATGATTGAAGATGCAGGATGATCAACGTTCCTTACGATTGAAGTTGATGATAACGATGTAAATGTCGATGTAGAACCAATTATTGAAGAAAATAAAATCTATGATTTATTGGATGCTGTTAAGAAACTCCTTTGGAATGGATATATTAACCCCTTTGAGATGGATATGAATATAGCATCCAATTATTAATAACTGCAGAGTACATTATGATGAAATCAAAATACAGCTTCATAAAAGCTGGATTTTTACAGCTATTGTACAAGCTGTGAAACGGCATGTGCCACTTGATAATTTATTATGCATAATGATGAAGGCGTTGAACAAGATTATTCTCAAGCAATATTATCTATTTTTAGACTACATGGTCGACCTGCTAGAAAATGTATCGAACTATGGTTAGACGATAGAGATCGTCATATAGCACACACATATATTCTTCTTAATTGTGCTGAAGTTGCACCATTTGTTAGTAATATTAATTAATAATTCTCGATATATTTATTTTATAGGAAATTATTGTGAAGGACAAAATTTCTAAGCATTTTTGCGTCAAGGACAGGCCTTCAATATTTTATCCTGAAGGACAACTTTCTTTAGGTATCAGTTTTTAGTCATTGATAGCAGTTTTAGGTATCAGTTTCTAGTTACCGGTAGCAGTTTTTAGGTATCAGTTTTTAGCTTGGTAGCAGTTTTGTTGTCCTTATGAATAATTTTGGAAAATATTTGTCCTTGAATAATTTTTAGGAGAATGTTTGTCCTTTTGGTAAAAATATTGAGGTTGTGTCCTTGGGGCAAAAAATATACAAATCTTTGTCCTTTAAATTAATTCTCCCTTTATTTTAATAATACACGCGTAAGTTATAATGCAATATAGTATTTATATCTGTAGTGTTTATGAATCACAAAATCCACATGGGATCTTAGTAAAAAATTCGCTGGTTGGTTCCGAACTACGTTTATGATCCGAAAAATTGTGCGGTCGACGAAGAATTGAAACATCTTGCGTTGGGACCAAAAAGAAATGTCAAGACATATCTAATATTCCTCATTAATGGTTATGAATTCAACACTAAAGAATATGATGCTGAAAAATTAACTAACGATGCCGGTGTATTTATTAAAATTAGTGATGATCCAAATAATCATATAAATGATTTTTACAGCGTATTAACCCAGGTTTTGCAATTGACATATTTCACATGACCTGCGGTGGAAGTTCTTTTGTTTAGATGCAATTGGTTCAACAATGTTCCAAGTTCTGGAATCAATATGTACAAAGATCATAATCTTATTGAAATAAAGCATACCTCGCATTATCATAAGTACAATCCTTTTGTACTAGCCAAATAAGCACTACAAGTTTATTACGTTCCGTATCCATCTCTAAAAAGAGATAAAGCAGATTGGTCGGCAGTTTTTATAACAGAGATAAGATTTACATTTGATGGAAAGAATATTCCAAACGAACAAGCTTATCAGGCAGATGTTGAGAAAAATAACGAAATAATAATAATCGACGATCATACTGATTTTGGGCCTCTAAATGATCAATCAAATGTTTTAGTAGAATCATTTGAGACTACAAAGGAAAACAATATAGAGTACAAGACCGAGTCTGAATCAAAGAACGACGAGAACTGATTAATAATGTATATTTTAATAGAAGGTAGTGAGGATGAATTACTATGACCCGATGTCGGCTGCAAAAAAAGCGAGGAAGAAGCCTGACTGGATGAGCATAAGCGTGTGAGATGCTTGGGTTATTTGGTGGAATAGCGATGAAGCGAAGGTAAGATTACCAATCCCTTATTAATTATTTAAATTAAAGTTTCATATACAATCTATCACATATTATACAGAGCATATATATAATATCACTTTAGCTTGTTCAATTTAAATTTACAGCCAGAGTCAGATAGAAACTCTGTGAAAAGAAATACGAATCCAGTCATACATCGCAGTGGTTCTAAGTCATTCTAGTGTTACCATCAAGAGCTGGTAAATTTATTAATTTCGATTATAAACAGTTATTACATTTTATAATTTTGTATATACAATAATAATACATAATAATTATTTCAGGAAAGAGAGCATATGGGTCCTGTCCTACATGGATGTATTTGCCCGTACTAATGCCATCGAGCATCAAAATGAAGATGGCACACTCTCGTATACATGGCATGACAAGAAATCAACCAACGCACATGTAAGCATATTTTAAGTTATAAGTTATTAATAATCAATTTAATTAATTAGTTACAAATAATTAAAATAATGCAGTGTAAATTTCAATTGTATTTTTATCTTACATTGCAGGAAAAATTTATGCGACTGCTTGAGGGAACAAGACGGGATCAGTTGACTACTGATGAAGAGGACATGATTTTTGAAGCCGCCATGGATCCGCCAACACGAAATAGGCGTTATGCTTTGGCAACCAAGAGGTCATGAACAGTATGATTGGATTTACACAGACAAAAGAACATACATAATTTACCGTGATATAAATCTCAGTAGATAACTGCTTCTTACAAGTATTCAACCATCATATAAAATCTTAAATAGAAGAGAAAAACGATGGCATTTCATGTAATTACTAAGCAATCATAAATATCCATATTGTAACCCAAAATATAAAGAGAATTGTTAGAGGGAGACTAACTTTTACAAAAAATAAGTTGGAATTTAACCAAGTTATATAGAAATTAACTAAGTTTACAAAAAGTAACCAACTTTTACAAAAAGTAACTATGTTAAGAGAGTTTGATAAAAATTAATCATATTTATAAAACTAACTACTTTTACAAATTTTTAACTTAATTAACTAAATTTATAAAAGAATAACTAAGTTTATAAAAAATAATTAAGTTTTATACAAATTTAACTTAAGTTATAAGTTTATAAAAATTAACTATTTTTTATGAAATTTAGCTAAATTAACTAAGTTCATAAAAATTAATCAACTTAACCAAGTTTTACAAAAATTAAATAATTTCCTAGAAATTAACTAAATTTTATAAAACTTAAAAAAATTATAAAAATTAACCGAGTTGTATAAAAATTTAACTAAGTTTATAAAAAGTAACTAACTTTTACAAAAAATAACCATGTTAAGCAAGTTTGGTTAAAATTAAACATATTTTTGAAAACTAACTAGTTTTACAAATCTTTAACTAAGTTAACTAATTTTATAAAAGAATAACCAAGTTTATAAAAAAATGATTAAGTTTTATACAAATTTAACTTAAGTTGACTAAAAGTCTATAAAATTAACTATTTTTTATAAAATTTAACTAAACTAACAAAGTTTATAAAAATTAACTAAGTTAACCAAGTTTTATAAAAATTAAATAATTTCCTTATAATTAACTAAATTTTATAAAATTAAACAAATTTATAAAAATTAACCGAGTTATATAAAAATTTGACTAAGTTAACTAAGTTTTAGAAAAATTAAATAAATTATAAAATTATTGAACTTATAAAAATTAACCTAATTTATAAAATTTAACTACTTTTTACTAAAGTTAAGTAAGTTTTATAAAATTAAATAAATTTATAATGATAACTAAGTTAATAAAAATTAATTAAGTTTTAAAAGAAATAACTTAGTCTGTAAAAATAACTAAGTTAATAAAATTTAGTTTTTAAAGAAATAACTTAGTTTATAACAATAATTTAGATTATCAGGATGCAATTTCTTATTAATTTGGTCTCTCTTCGACATATATTCATGCACAAACTGGATTGAGAAGACAATTCAACCATTCTCAATTTAATCAAAAAAGTAAGGTAATAATGTCTTTGAAACCAAACGCTATTCCATTTCACACTGTTATAGCGGTTGCTAATCTTATATATCACACAGTTATAGCGGCTGCTAAGTTCACATTTTTTGCTAGCCATTAGACACAAATCTCTTCTTAGATCATGTGTTGTAGGCTAGGGGCAAGTAGAGCATGTACCAAAAAGCTCAGGACAAAGAAAAGATTCAGGAGCTGAGAGGTAGGATTGCAGAGCTGGACGAGCGAGACTACCGCCGCGCTGTGGAGATGACGTAGTTGGACGAGTGCTTGGTTGCGCATATGCAGTAGCATGGCACGTTTCCTTCGTTGGGTGTTTCCAGAGGAGATGATGAGGCTTGATAGGTATGACTTTTGTGTTTGTGTTTGGATATTGTACTATATGCACTTGGAGATGGTGAGGACGATGAATTTTGGTATGTTTGATACATTTTGATAAGATGTTGGATGATGTATTGGTTCTTTTTGATATGATTGATACTTTTTTTAGATGTTTTTTGAGTGAAATGTGTTACCCTCTTAAGTAGAGGAGAGCACACATGTACATATACATATATATATATATATATATATATATATATATAACGCCGATAATAAAGGAGTTTTCAACATGCCTGGCAGGTGACAAATCATAATACAGAAAGAGCTAACAAAAACAGACTCAGGTAACCTCTTGAATGAGCTCCGGTAAGGACACTTCCCATTACACCTCAATATCGAACTCCAACAAGGCCACCACTCGATAATGAAGTGTTAGAAGTACCTAGAATAGTTTGAGGTGCAACCAAGTGCACAAATGGAATCTAAACAAGTAGCTCCACCATAGAATAAACGCCTCACTGCTGACGTTGATGATCTAGATCTAAAATATGAAGTCTCTCCAAACAGCCATCATGCGACCAGCAATCCTGCAATCCTGGTGACAGCAACCCTAAAATCTTGCAAAAAGCATTCTAGCACCATTCTTAGCCTAAAATCTATGCTTGTAGATGGAACTATACAAAGATATAAAAATAATATATATATATATATATATATAACTAAAATTTATATACATATATATGTCAATAAATAAAATTTATATACATATATATGTATTAATGAAATAAAAGAAGTAAAACCAAAGTTAAAACAATAAGACAATAAATAGTTATAATAAGTGATAGACTAATAAAAGGTTCAAAACACATTATGGAACATCTTAACTTACTCTAATGTTATAAAATAGTGATCATGAAACCAAAAAAAAGCCTTAAAAATTAACAAAATATGTGGTAAAATACTTATAGAATTTAAAAACTTAAAAATATTAACATTATGCTCCTTTAATCAAAAGAACGTTACTGTAATCAGAAAAATCAACATTCGAATAAATGTTAATGTTATAATTATTGATGCTAAAAATATTGTTTTTTGTTTAAATAACTTGATGCTTTTTCTAACCTTATTAAGATATTCTTTAAAATGATTATTTTTAGTCAATCTATATTTCGGATTTGAGATCCAATTGAAAGCAAAATGATGCTATTGTAAATACCAATATATTAATATAACTATTATTATTATTATTATTATTGTTATTAAATAATCTCTAGTTTCTCTCAAACCAAATATACCAACATATTATAATGAATAAAGTATCTAGTAAAAATCCATATCCCTTTTTAAACTTAAATCTTAAGTTATTCTAGTAAAAATCACAATCGGTAATTTTAGTTGTAAGAATAAAGTTAAAGATTTTAAGAGTATTATTAAGAATGTAACAAGTATCCATGCAAACGTAATATATATGATTAATATCATCGAAATACAATTTACAAAAAGAACATTTATTATCAATTTTCATGTTCTTTCTTTTTAAGAGTTCAGTAGTGTTTAGCTTCCCATGAATGATTAACCACATATGAATCTTAGCTTTTGGTGGTGCATTATTCTTTTCAAATAAGATTAAAATTGTTATTAGTAACGTCCGGAAAATTAAGAAATTTATACAAAGAATTTAAAGTGAATTTCTTACTTTTATCCCATTCCCAACTAATAATATCATTTTCATTATCAATATTATATAAATTCAATCTTGCACATAACAGAGAAAATTGTCTAAGAGTTGTACCTTCTAAGGTTCTATTAAAACTAAAGTTCCAAGGGGGATCATTATCCAGAGAAAAAACATCTTTAATTAAAGCATTTTTAAAGTTATAAATTTCAAAAAGTTCTTTAAATTCGACCTTAAGAGGAATAACAGATAACCAACGATCATGCCAAAAAGTTGTATTATTTCCTGAATGAACAATCTTATTAGTACCAAGGTTATAAATCTCATGATATTTTAAATTGATTTCACAAAATTAGAGAGTTTATTGTTAATTGAAGGTGTAATTTGGTATAAATTATTACTACCATTATAATAATATTTAGATATAATTTCTTTCCAAATTGAATTATCATTTATATGTTTAAATTTCCATAACCACTATACTTTTTAAGATGTGAATGTTAAATTTCTGTATGTTGGTAGAATATTTTGTTGTGTGGTGGATTGTTTGAGTTTGATTTGTTGTAAATAGTAATGTTTTTTAGTATTGATGTTTTATATGTGATTTAGGCTCCTATATATACGATTTACGTGTAAAATTGAGGTGCGATATATATTGATATGCATGTGTTGTATGGAAGACGATAGGCAGCAGAAACAAAAAATAGCCCAGATTTGCGACGGCTTCCGATGGCTACCGACGCCTTATCGGTCAACAATATCCAACATCTAACGATGACTACCGACGGCTTATTGGCAAAATATTACCAACGTCTAATGATGACTACCGAGGGCTTATTGGAAAAATATTACCAACAGCTTATAACAGTTTCTGATGGCTCAATAGTAATGGTTTCCAATGGCTTTCGACATATGCACAACTGAACCATGGCTTCCTACGTGTACACGATAGCCGTCGGAAGTAAACGACGGAAGCCGTTGCAAAGCCATCGACGAAGCCGTCGAAAGCACTGTTTGGCGGCGGCTTTATTTCCGATAGCCACCATCGGTTTTCGACGGCCACCGACGGTTTTCAATCGTTGGAAATGATGCACTTTCTTGTAGTGAAATAACGAATCCCAAATCAGGCTATAAATCTTGCTGCGAGTGTAACCGAGCTCAAATAATAACACAATGAGTGTGATATGTTTAAATATGGCACTACAAATTTATCACTATATTCAACACCCATGAATAATTCCATCTAAGCTTAGTTTTTAAAACCATTTCAAAATAAATTTCCAAATTCATTTTCTTTCAAATCATTTCCACAAAATCACTTTAAAATAGATTTCCAAATTACCTATATAAAATTTCTTTATTCATGAAAATTCCATATATTCAGAAATCATATACCAGAAGTTCGCTTTGCAAACAATGTTAAAATACAATTTTAAATGAAGATAATTTATCAAAATATATTCCAATTTGTTTAAAACTGATCATTGCAATATATTTCTTAAATCGATTTACAAATCTGATTTTTTCCAAAATACCTTTCCAAAACATTATGCAAAATAGTATTTCCCCTTTATTAGTTTAGAGTTGCTACTTTTCATTTATGAAACCAGCTCCAAAATGTTCGATATTTTCATTAAAGCTAGATTTGAAAATACAATATGATTTTGCCAAATCTGGTTTAAATAAATATCCTCATAAAGTGAATGTTCGTCACAAAAGATCATAATAAAGCATAACAAATCATTACATTACTCATCTGCAAACCCAAGGAAAGAACTTTTTAGTCCAACCCCTACGATCAAGGTTGGAGCATTACCTCTGAGCGATATCAAAAGCACTAATATCCAAATGAATCATAAAACAGGCAGCAATACCTTTTAAAAAGGTAAAATCATCAGAACCATTGTGGGAAAATACACAAAATCATAATTTCTTTCAAATTGAGAAATTATCAATAGTAGAAATACCATCAAAATACCTCTGGTTTATTTCATAGTTTTCGCTGTAAAATTACCCGTCGAGTAATTCTCCAAAATTCCTTTTATAGAAAACCTTGTATAAATAAACTATTCAACCATTATGGTTTTAATTCAAATTCAAAATATTTTTAAAGTAAATCAAGTTTTATTTTATAAAAAGCTTTTCAACTTCAAAATCCAAATAAAAGTATTCATGTAGGATTTTAAATTCAATCTTAATTCAAATCCATAATTTTCCATTTGAAAATAATTAAAGTCAACTTTTCTTTGATATAAAAATCCTATAAAATTTATTTATTTTAAATTTATAAATCAAAGGAAAATCATTTCAAATAACATTTACACTTCTATTTACTTTCGAAATCGATACACACATACACACACTATTTTATTTAAAGAAAAAAAATTAAAATTCCTTTATAATTCAAGATAAATACATACATTAATATTCATATTTAATAAAAATCCATATATATATATATATATTAATCAACTTCATTTTTAATAAATAAATTTTAGCTTCTTTCAAAATAAATTAAAATATATTTCAAAATAAAAGTCTTTTAGAATACCATATTGGCTTTAAATATTAATATCCTATTTTCATATAAATAATTCAAATCGCTCATTTTAATTTATTTATTTTTTTCGTCCAAAACAATCGATATCATAATATATAGCATACCAATTCAATTCAAACAATCTTGATCAAATATTCACAATCATCTGCTAATAGTACCAAGGCTATCGAGCCATCATCAATCAACATAGAAATCAAATTAAATCGAGTTGAATTGGATTTTATCATAGCTTATTTAAATATATATTGATGGAATGAATCGAAATAAGGTAGTTTCACTCACTTATAATAGGAATTAGGGTTATACTCACTTATATTATGTAATTTCGTTGTGAATAAATTGTTGACATAATCCAATTTGAAGAGAGAAACGGTTCACCCACATTGCAGCAAACGATGCCCTTTCTCTATACGTGCACTATACAAAATGACCTTAATCGGCGCCAACCCTAAAAGCACACCACAGTCCCAAACTCCACTGTGAATGCCACTGCTACAATGTCCAATCGAACTCCCTAACATGCATATCACCCGCATCGCTTCTGCCTCCCACACGATTCGACCAAGTCACGTGTTGTGCCCGAGGCCGCAACGCACGAAATCACGCAAGCACATAGGCACAACTCCTCCTTGGCGATGCCTACAATGCCTAGCTAATCCCCTCCCTTATTCGTGTTTCTTTATGGTTGCCCACGCTATCAGTTTTTTTTCAATTCGTTTTTTTTTATTTGGACAAAAGGCCAAGGATTTGAATTAAGGGGGTAACAATTTTGGGTTTGTGAAAACAAATAATGGGGTTGGGTTTTAGAAAGGAGAGGCAGTGTATTATTTTACTTAGTGATGAAGAATGAGATAAAGACGGAAGGGTATTTCCCTAAAAAATTAAAGAAGAATTTAATTTTCTTTTTTTTAAAAAAACACCCTTAATCCCCTTTAAATCATTGTTTAACATCCATTTAAAAATCTACTCATTTTGTTTTATCAAAATTTTATTTTGTTCGTATAACGATTTTTCTTTTATTAAAATATCACTTATCGATTTTCAACAATTATAGAATAATTGTTTTATTTCCAAAATAAATTGAAAATTTTCATAAATATTATTTATTTTGCAAAAATAATTTTTCAGACTACTTTTGCATTGTAAAAATGAAATTTTAAATTTCAATTTTGAAAATCAATACCTTTCTTTTATCATCAAATAAATCCAAAAATTCAATTTATTGAATTAAATTCAATAAAATATGCAAAACAACTTTTTAATTTTATTTATCTATATAATATACCTTTTTAACATTTAACTTGGGTAAATTTCAAATTTTATATCCAAATATTTGAATTTTCAATACAAATGTCGGATTAAATTCCCAAAATTCTATTTTAATATATTTATTTTAGTTAACTTGGAACGGGATTTTACACGGTATGTGTGCACAAAAAAGAAAATCAAAACTACTACCAAAAATTTATGTATATAACGTTGTATACCAATTGTCTATAAGGCTAACACAACATGAAAAGTCATGTTATAAGAAATATCTTCTTTTAAAGTAGAAAATAAGGAAAACATTAATTCACGGTATCATACATTGGATTTAAAAAGGTACATAATAATTTCATAAAAAAGTCACAGAGTTAATAGTAATAAGCGATAAAGGGAAAATGGTTTTCTCAACGTGAGTAGGAAAGTGCATAAAAAAAACTGAGGTGACAGTGTATTTGTGGACGAAAATTTCAAGTACCGGGGAGTTTGCAGTCGTTGGCTTTTCCGTCACATGCCGAGATCGTCGACTGAATTGTTCCAAAATTTGCATATTCGTGACTATATGCTTCACTATTCATAAGAACCAAAATTTTGATAGTAATGTATTGGGATCTGAAAGAGTAAAAGGAGCGCAAACACATATTCAAATAAATACAGGAAAACACGTACAACGACAAACTTAGAAAAAATTCAAACTGAAGGACAACAAGTTTGTTTTTGGAAATTAATTTAAAGGACAAAAAATTGTATATTTTTAGCCTCAAGGACACGACCTAAATATTTTAACCACAAGGACAAACATTCTCCTAAATATTATTCATAAGGACAAACATTCTTACAAAATTATTCATAAGGACAAACATTCTTCCAAAACTGCTACCGAACTAAAACTGATACCTAAAAACTGCTACCGATAACTACAAATTGATACCTAAAAACTGCTATCAATAACAAATAACTGATACCTAAAGAAAGTTGTCCTTTAGGCTAAAATACTGAAGGTCTGTCCTTAAGACTAAAACGCTGAGAAATTTTGTCCTTGTGTAACAACCATAGTCTGATAGCCATGATTAGGGCGAACAAAAACTGCTGCGAGATGATTGAGAGAGAAGAAGTTGTTGCAACAGAGCACTGTTCACTGGGGTTAGCTAGAGATCCTGGGGAAGCAGCAGCCTTGTATCAGAGGGTGGAAGCATGAGGAATCTGGGACAGAGGAGAGGGTTGTATAAGAGTATCAGTGTGTGTATGTCATTGTGCATGCTTGATGTATCAGTATTTGGGTTGAAATTGGGCTGAGTTGGAATTTGGGTTGAAATTGGGCCGAGTTGGAATATGTGTTGCAATATGTCTATATATACTGATGTATGTGTTGTAATTGGCAAGAAGAAAAATCTGAAATAAAATTTGTCATACTTTTCGTTGTTATTCTGTTGTGATCTTATAGATAATTGTTTTCTTCAATTTACCTCCAGTTCCAGTATCTGCTCATATTCGTATGTTTAATCTAGTGATTGGCAATGATCTGTAAAAAAAATGCAATTTCTTGTTCTTGGTTAGCAGCTTATCTTCAATTCTTTCTTTTCAGTACAATTTCCATTTTATTTTCTTGATTCTTCTTATTTTTAGATCTATCACTTAGCAACCTTTTTACTTCATTTTTTTGTCTGATATAATTTCTCCAACAAAAAAAATTCTGTCTAGGTTCATTCTTCTTTTGTAAATTGTTCCTATTCTTGAATTTGTTGTTCTACCAATCTTGTTATTTTTCTTGAATACAACTGATAATCTTGTTCATTTGAATTTCACCATTAGCAATCTGTAGCTTGCAAGATTCAGTTTCTTTACTAATTTTTTACAGTTTTTATACCATTTGATCATTTTCTTGCAGACAATTATCTTGTTTTAAAATTTTGTGTGGAGATTCTTTGTGCAAATACACATGGTTTAATGATCATGTCTTCTTCAAGAAAAACCTGCAGCTTCCTTGATATCTCCTTCGAGTCACACTTTACTTTCCAGTTCTTGATTTTCTTGCAATCTGTCATATTGTTAATTTTTTTACTTTGAATTCCTGAGTCTTCCAACCCCCTGTGCACGTGCACATAATTAACACCATCTTCTTCTTCCCGAACTTATCACCATTATTCCAGTTCTCTTCTTCAGTTTCCATGGCCAAGAACAATGATCAACCTGGGCCTTCCAATTTGGTATCACAGCAGACGTCGGAGTTTAACAACAATCCCACATTCGATCCTAATCGTGCCCAAAATTCAGATCAAACCCTAATTTCAAATCCCGATGATCCATAGCTGAGGCAAGAGGAAATTAACAATCGTACTACTTATGCCTTAAGAAATTTAGAAATCACGGCCAGAAATTTGGAGTTTACTATTCAAAACTTGGACAAAAAGTTTGATCAATCCACCAAAGATCTACATACTAAATTCGAAGGAGTGCATAATATGTTGACCACTTTTGTTAATGAATATCCCAATAATAGAAATCCTTTTCAACCACATACCGCAACTCCTCAACCTCCGACAACTTTTCATCCTTATCCCATCCTCCAGCGCAACCTGTGCATCCAACGCAGCCACCACCACCAAGGACTTACACGCAACCTCACAGAACACCTATGGTACCACCTAGGAATGTACCTTTCTCTAATACTCCTCCAAGATATCCCCAAGAACCACTACCTCCTCATCAACCCAGAAACCCATTACCTAATTATCCACTGCTTCATAATCACATGCCCTATCCTATCATCAAACTAGATTTCCTTACATATTCTGGAGAGGAAGGAGTGGCAGATTGGCTGAGACAAGTAGAACAGTATTTTAAATTTCATCGCACTGAAGAATATCAATGGGTAGAAATTTGTTCTTTTGCTTTAAAAAAGGAAGCCTTGCAGTGGTATCATTGGTATGTGAACACTGTGAACAATAATGAATCCTGGCCAGTTTTTAAAGAGGAGATACTGGTCAGATTTAACTCAGAAGAAATAGAAAAGCCATATGAAACTTTATCCAAGCTCAAGTAGCATACAACAGTTAGAGCTTATTTGAGTAAGTTTGAACAATTGCAGGCTGTAGTAGAAACTCTTCCACCAAAGTATTTACTTGATAGGTTTATTGGAGGATTAAAAGAGGAAATTAGATATGATGTCCTCACTTCAAGACCAGTGGACTTTAGGGAGGCAGTGGCATTAGCAAAAATGTTTGAAAGCAAATGCCTTCAGACTAAAAAAATTAAGTGTCCATCACCTAGCACTTCAACTACCAACTCCAAAATCAATCAACTACCATTATCAAAGTCATCTCAAGAGTCAACTTCCTATTCTCAATATAATCATGCTAATAGCTCCAAAGATACTCAACTTGAAACTCTGGCAAAAAGTAGAGGACAAACTCCTAACCAAATCATTGAAATGAGAAGGCAAAATTTGTGTTACGGTTGTAAAGAAAAATGGTCAAGAGATCATAAATGTAAAAATCCTCAAGTCTATGTCCTGGAAGGCATGATGCCATTACAGAACTGGGAAGGTTCTAATGATAGGGAGGTATTCATAACAGAATCTGACATACAAGTTGAAGAGACTTTAGCCATCACCTTGCAGACTTTATGTGGAATTCATGCCTTATCCACCATCAAGGTAAAAGGCAGTATTCACGGCAAACCAGTTCATATTCTAATTGATTCTGGATCTACCCATAGCTTCATCAATGATAAACTTGCTAGAAAACTAGATTTAAAGATTGATGAAACCAAGTTATTTGAAGTAATGGTGGCCAATAGGGAGAAGCTAACTGATTCAAGGGTTTGTAATGATGTTGTGCTCAAATGCCAAGGATGTACCATGGCAGTGGATTTACTCTTATTTCCCTTAGATGGCTGTCAAGTGGTGCTTGGGGCTCAGTGGATGAAAAGCTTGGGTGAAATAACACTTAACCTAGATCAGTTACAAGTTAAATTTGTTTACAACAATAAACCTTATGTATGGCAGGGTTTGAAGCAGGATGAGTTGAAATTCATTAACAAGAACGGGCTAAATAAGGAGTATGTGCATGGCCAGATAGCTATGATGGTATGTTGTTAGTCTATACAGTCAGAACATGATGCAATTCCTATTCCATCAGAGATTGATGCCATGCTCAAGCATTACCCTCTGATCACAAATCCTTCTCCAAATCTACCACCACCCAGACCCCATGACCACCGAATACCCTTTTTGCCAAATTCTAATCCTATTTGTCTAAAACCTTATAGACACTCGTATCATGTCAAGAATGAATTGGAAAAAATAATTCAAGACATGTTAGATTCTGGTATTATTAGGCCTAGCCATAGTTCTTACTCATCTCCTGTTGTTATGGTGAGAAAGAAGGATGGAACATGGAGATTATGTATTGATTATAGGAGGTTGAAAGCACAGACCATTAAGAACAAGTTTCCTATTCCACTAATTGAGGAGCTTTTTGATGAGTTACATGGTTCTCAATATTATTCGAAATTGGACTTAAGATCTGGTTACCATCAAATCAGAATGCTTGAAGAAGATATCCACAAAACTGCTTTTAGAACCCATGATGGCCACTATGAATTTGTGGTGATGCCCTTTGGATTAGCAAATGCCCTTTCCACCTTCCAATCTCTCGTGAATGATATATTCAGAGCATATTTGAGGAAATTCATTTTAGTGTTCTTTGATGATATACTTGTGTATAGTCAGACCTGAAAAGAGCATATTAAACATCTTGAAATAACCTTTCAACTTTTGCAGAAAAATGCTTTGGTGATTAAACTTTCCAAATGTCAGTTTGCCAAGCAATCTATTGATTACCTAGGTCATGTTATTTCTGCTGAAGGTTTGTTAGTTGATCCTAGCAAGGTGCAGGCTGTCCTTAATTGGCCAATTCCACAAAGCTTGAAAGCCTTAAGAGGTTTTTTGGGTCTTATAGGTTACTACCGCAAATTTATAAAAGGCTATGGTATAATTGCAAAGCCTTTAACCTCAATGTTGAAAAAGGATGCTTTTAAATGGAGTGATGAAGCAAAAGAAGCTTTTGAGCAGTTAAAGCAATGCTTGGTTTCACCACCAGTATTAGCTATGTCGGATTTCACCCAGCCTTTCATCTTGGAATGTGATGTTAGTGGACAAGGGGTAGGAGCAGTTCTCCTTCAAAACAAAAAAACCTATAGCTTACTTGAGTAAAGCTCTCCATGGAAGAAATCTAGCACTATCTGCTTATGAGAAAGAACTTCTTGCTATCATTATTGCTACAAAAAAATGGTCACAATACTTGATGGGTAGACAATTTGTAATAAAGACTGATCATCAGAGTTTGAAATACTTGTTAACACAACAGATACATACGGGTGTGCAAGGAAAATGGTTGGCTAAACTCCATGCATTCGATTATAGGGTGGAGTATAAAAGTGGCGAAGAAAATAAGGTAGCTGATGCACTGTCAAGGAGAGGTGAAATTGAAACGAATGAAGTACTGATCCAGGCCATATCCATGGTGCAGACTCCTTGGCTGCAAAAACTCAAAGAAGCTCTGCATAATTCCTCATGGTATCAGCAACTATTAGCAAGAGTGCAAGCGAAAGAACTACCAGAAAGTAAATACAGGGCTGTGGAAAATTTGATATTCAGAAAAGGGAAAATTTTAGTTGATCACCACTTAAACCAATTAACACAATTTCTTGTTAAAGAATACCACTCCTCTCCTTTAGGAGGTCATTCAGGGATCAATGCAACTTTGCATAGGTTAAGGCAGGTTTTTTATTGGAAAAAATTAAAGACTAGTGTTGAAGAATTTGTCAAATCTTGTGAGGAGTGTCGAAGAAATAAACATGAGAACATATTGGTGTCTGACTTACTGCAGCCTCTTCCTACACCTGACAAGATTTGGTCTGACATTTCCATGGATTTTATTACAGGTTTACCTAAAAGCCACAAGTACACTGACATATTTGTAGTAGTTGATAGACTAAGTAAATATGCCCATTTCTTTCCACTTCAACATCCATATACTGCAAAAGATGTAGCTTTAGTTTTTTTTCAAGGAGTCTTTAAATTGCATGGCCTGCCTAAAACTATTGTAAGTGATAGGGATACTATCTTCACAAGCCTCTTCTGGCAAGAGCTTTTTAAGCTTCAAGGTAGTTCACTTAAACTCAGTTCGGCCTATCATCCCCAAAGTGATGGTCAAAATGAGGTAGTAAATAAAATTCTAGAAGGTTATCTAAGATGTTATGTGTGTCATAAACCTAGTGAATGGTCTAGATGGCTGCCCTTAGCTGAATATTGGTATAACACTACTTGGAAGACTCCTACAAAAACTACCCCCTACAAGATTGTAAATGGCATTGATCCTCCCACCTTACTTTCTTATGAACCCACTACTACCAAGGTTGAACAAGTAGAAGAAGAGTTATTCACTCGAGATATTATGATACAATCCTCAAAGATAGTCTGAAAATGGCTCGAGAAAGAATGAAAAAATATGCAGATATGAGGAGAACTGATAGACGGTTTGAAATTG
The DNA here is from genome assembly GCA_030737815.1 of Allium fistulosum. NCBI lineage: Eukaryota > Viridiplantae > Streptophyta > Magnoliopsida > Asparagales > Amaryllidaceae > Allium > Allium fistulosum. The sequence continues at coordinate 163,782,369 of CM060905.1, forward strand.
GAGATTGGGTATATCTAAAATTACAACCCTACAAGCAGATTACAGCCAAGATTAAAAAACTCATAAGCTTTCACCTAAATTTTATGGTCCTTACAAGGTCATAAAGAAAATAGGATCTGTGGCCTATAGACTACAACTTCCTAAAAATACTCGAATTCATAATGTATTTCATATTTCACAATTGAAAAAGAAGATAGGGGATACCGTGGTGGTACAAGATGGTATTCCTAGTTTTACAGAAGAACTCGTTGAACAACTAGAAAGAATACTCGATAGAAGGATGATTCCTCGAAATAATGATGTAGTGGTACAAATTCTAGTTAAATGGAAAGACAGATCTGAAGAGGAGGCTACTTGGGAAGATTACTGGAAAATGATCAAGAAGTTTCCTACGCTAGACCTTGAGACAAGGTCTGTTTTTCAAGCGCAGGGGAGATGTAACAACCATAGTCTGATAGCCATGATCAGGCGAACAAAAACTGCTGTGAGATGATTGAGAGAGAAGAAGTTGTTGCAACAGAGCACCGTTCACTAGGGTTAGCTAGAGATCTTGGGGAAGCAGCAGCCTTGTATCAGAGGGTGGAAGCATGAGGAATCTGGGACAGAGGAGAGGGCTGTATAAGAGTATCAGTGTGTGTATGTCATTGTGCATGCTTGATGTATCAGTATTTGGGTTGAAATTGGGCTGAGTTGGAATTTGGGTTGAAATTGGGCCGAGTTGGAATATGTGTTGCAATCTGTCTATATATACTGATGTATGTGTTGTAATTGGCAAGAAGAAAAATCTGAAATAAAATTTTCCATACTTTTCGTTGTTGTTTTGTTGTGATCTTATAGATAATTGTTTTCTTCAATTTACCTCCAGTTCCAGTATCTGCTCATATTCATATGTTTAATCTAGTTGATTGGCAATGATCTGTAAAAAAATGCAATTTCTTGTTCTTGGTTAGCAGCTTATCTTCAATTCTTTCTTTTCAGTACAATTTCCATTTTATTTTCTTGATTCTTCTTATTTTTAGATCTGTCACTTAGCAACCTTTTTAATTAATTTTTTTGTCTGATATAATTTCTCCAAAAAAAAAATTCTGTCTAGGTTCATTCTTCTTTTGTAAATTGTACCTGTTCTTGAATTTGCTGTTCTACCAATCTTGTTATTTTTCTTGAATACAACTGATAATCTTGTTCATTTGAATTTCACCATTAGCAATCTGTAGCTTGCAAGATTTAGTTTCTTTACTAATTTTTTACAGTTTTTATACCATTTGATCATTTTCTTGCAGACAATTATCTTGTTTTAAAATTTTGTGTGGAGATTCTTTGTGCAAATACACATGGTTTAATGATCATGTCTTCTTCGAGAAAAACCTGCAGCTTCCTAGATATCTCCTTCGAGTCACACTTTACTTTCCAGTTCTTGATTTTCTTGCAATCTGTCATATTGTTAATTTTTTTTACTTTGAATTCCTGAGTCTTCCAACCCCCTGTGCACGTGCACATAACTAACACCATCTTCTTGTTCCCGAACTTATCACCATTATTCCAGTTCTCTTCTTCAGTTGCCATGGCCAAGAACAATGATTCTCAAATGAAGCGCTCGTTGTTAAAGTTAGAAATAGATTTTTACTGTGGTGTTGAATAAGGGTAAAAATAAGATCCTCTGCCATGCCAACTGCGGCGACCGGAACTGCTCCACCATCTCCACGCGTCAGCCACGACAAACCCAGACCCGAACTCCCCTTGCTCCAAACCCAGTCACCCAACGAGACAACCGACCTTACCAACACGCTTAGATCCAAACCGTGCTCGGTTCCTCTGTGCGCAACTCCGTCCAGCTCGCATCGAAGCCAAGCATCATCGCCGTGTTCCTTTCCGAAGCCCATTGCCATCAACGTTCAGCCCTACAAGCACCACCGGGATTCCCTACACTCGCCACACGAGCCTCCTCTATTGATCCTCCATGTCACAGCAGCCCTCATGGCCCATGCAAATCGAGGAAGCTACACCTTGCTGCTGTGTTCCCAAGCCTCCTCTGTATATGTATATATATACATAGAAAGGTGAAGTTTTGTTGCTTGTGCTATGCAGAACCTTCTCTCTTCTCTCTACTATTTTATATCTTCCTACTATTACTCATATATTTATATGCTTATTTTCTATAAATGATTAGCTTTATACAATGATCTGCTTATATATAAAGCTTAACTAAGATTTTATATATTTCACATGTGAGTATGTATAGGTAAGCTCAGTTTCGATTTTTTTGGTGTTGCCTGTTGCATGTACTTATACATTAGCTGGAGAAAAATTATAAAGGCATATTATGTGCGTGTACGTATATAAGCTGCGGTATTATATTCTAAAGTATTATATATATATATGATATTTGGAAAGTAATATATTTTTTTGGTAAACAGTGATTTTTTATATTCGCAATATATATGCGTGAGCTATTAATATGCAGCTATTCGTAAAATCCTTCTTGTTGTCATTTTTTTTGCAATACCTTCTATCAGTTTTATATAAAAAAAATTGTTTTGCAAAGGTTGGTTTAAGTATCGTTTTGAAATTTTAATACACATTGATGCTTGGAAATTTTAATTTATACGTGTTTTAAATGTAGTATCGTTTTTTTATAATATGTATATATATAGCCGCCTATCAATTTATATATATGAGTATTATTTTAAAATAGAATGTGTATATATATATAGTTTATATAAGATTTTGTGTATGTTATACATATATATGTCATATGTTGTCTACCTTTATAAGTATATATATTCATTTATTTCCAATTTTGCTACGTAAATAGGTTTGTTTTATATGTGTTTTTATTTAAAAGCAATGATTTTGAAATACATATATATTTAATTTAATATGTGTTTAAATTAATATTGATTTGAAATTAATAATAATAATACAACGTACATTTCGTTTCTATCTCTATCAAGACTGATTCTGGTTAGCTCACCGATTTCCCATTTATCAGCTTGTTCGCCGTGTGTAACGACCCAGAATTTTGGACCATTCGCATCCATTATAAGTGTATAGGTAGACACTCATGCCGGAGTTGAATTGCTCAAAATACCGCGTTGTTAATTTAAATTTGGCAAAACTGAACATATACAGTAAATAAATAATCACATATCACAGACACAGAGTAATAATTGCAGCGGAAATAAAAGAGGTAGTAGTTCATGAAGCTACTATATGAATATATAAAATACATCAGAGTTTACACAGAAGAGTAATACGATACATCAGAGTTAAACTAGATACAACGGAAGAGTAACGCGATACATCAGATACAAATCAGAATGCATCACTGGAATCATCGAATATCTGAAAGCTGGATAGATAGCTGGATCTCCAAGCGAAGCTCCAACTCCAAAGGTGAGTCTCGAAAGCTGAACTACTCAGTCTGACCCGAGCGTAAGGAAAAGACAAAACACTCGAGTCAGGATTAACATTCTTATATTAATAAATCCAACTCAAGTGAAATAGCAATTGAAATACAAGTAACTTAAAGGATGTTTGGAATAACCATCCTTTAAGGATCCGTCAAACTATCTACTATATAGTAATGTACGATAAGTAAATAATATCTATCAGTAATAATAAGATATCAAAATAGCGTTAAGTCATGGCCCATTCCACCCTTAACACATTTTTATTCCCAAAAGCATATACAAGACCGTAGTTTCCCCAAAACCGGAAGTCACCAGAGGGCAATCCATATACTAAAGGTACAAATCAAAATCGTAGTGGTCGCGCATAAATGGGATACAAGTATGACAAGGCACATGAGGCTATACCCAAGGTAGTGATACTACCGTTCGCCTGATCCGGACTGGTGAGAACGCAACGCCGCAGCGCCCGCAACACCGTGAAACAACACTCCCAAAATCAAGGGTGCACCAATCGACAACATGTAATGTATAGTTCGAAGAAGTGTGTCCACTTGAGGTAGCAAATCCTCCATTGGCCCGGCACAGCTCCTGTTTTAGTCATTTCCAATTTGACACAAGTGTCAAGGCTGTCCATTATCGTTCTCTTTCTTCAGTCATCACGTACATCATTCCAACCACTTCATTCTGGATCATCACTCCGCGTATAGTTATTAAAGTGGTTTCGGTTCAGATAGAGAGTATATCCATTACCGATCCCGGTCTCTTTAATAACTTTCGTAATTATTACACCGATTGGTCGTTTATATATTTCGAAACCAAATCAATTTCAATTCGCAAATCAACATTTCATTTGTCTTTCAAAACCACTTTCCAATAATTTACGTTTCAAAACTTCCAAATTACCATTTCAAAATCTTATAAATCAAATTTCAATCTTTTTTTTAAAACAATTCAAATATTGATTCAAGTTCGTATATAAGTTTCATTTCGAAATCGTTTAAATCAATTTAATTTATCATTCAAATAAATTCCAAATTCATTTATCGATTTCATTCAATATTCGTTAAGTTACTTTATCATTCAAAACAATTTCTATTAAATTTCCAATTCATTAAATCCATTATTTAAATTCAACTTCCTTATTTCAGAACTTACAATTTTGAATTAAAATAAATTCGTCAAATCAATTCTTTCAATTACAAGTCTTACATTAATTCCAAAAATATCACATTTTCATTTCTTGTTAAAGAAATTCAATTTCACTTATTTACTTTCTTAAATAATTTTCCAAAACTTAATTAATAAAGAAACTCAATTTCAGTTATTACGAAGTAAAATTCACTTATTCAAAAGTTTAATTTTTCTTATTAAAGAATTCAATTCGATTTAATCATTAAATAATTCAATCTTATTTAATTATTAAATAATTCAAAACTTAATTATTAAATAATTTCAAAGTTTAATAATTTCAAACTTAATTATAATTTCAAACTTAATTATTAAATCATTTCAAACTTAATTCAATCATTTCTCAAATTAAACAACATTCTTTCATCCATTACATTTCTTAATAATTTGTTTCAGATTATTAAACATTAACATTTCCTTTCACTTAAATTCAAATTTCAACTTCATTTCAAAACCATATTATTTATTCAAATAAAATCCTTATTTTATTTCAAAATCAAGTTATTGACCAATCGGGTTTATTTAATTTTCTATCCTAGGTCAAAGTTCAATTTTGGGTATTTATCATTTCAACCCGATTCCAATTCAATTCAAAAATCAAAACATATCAAAGGGAACTTGCAGTGTGATAACTGGGATGGTGTCAAAGTAAATAAACAAGCAATAACAACAACCAATATCAATCCAATAATCAATTCAAATAATCCCGAAATAACCGTATTAATTCGCATTGTTATTTGTACGAATTAATATAATTATTTCTAGAATCTACACTATCATTTCATGTAGATTAAAGATTATTACATTACAGTTTTTCACTTGTCATCTATTACGATTACATACATCATCAGTTTAAACAACATACAATTCAATGGTTCAAGGTATAGTTAACACTATTCTACGTGTCAATTTATTTAACATTTAAAGGGGTCATACTATACAAATGTCAGTTAATCAATTTTAACATTCAATTATCCTATATCAAGTTCAATTTCATACTGTTTATCATTTTAACATCAACAATTTAACGTCCAATATAAACATCAACAATCAATCAATTATCAGCCAAACTGTATTATCAACGCATAAATAATTAACAGATAATGGTGTCAGATGTCACAGGTTAACTGATACAGGCAATAGCATATATAACAGTGTAATTAACTAACAGCAGCATATTTCAATTGTCGTTTCAATTGAAATCAGATTTAATAAATAAAAGAACGTTAATCGTGAGTGAGTGCTCACCTTTCGAGGATAGAGAGGATAGACAAAGAATTTTGCTACGAATTTAGGCACAAATCCCACAGCAATCCAAGGCTGAACTCGAATCGACGAACGAAGATGAAAGCTTGAAGTTTGACGAAATCAAATCAAACTGGATTAACAAAGATCAACGGTATAAGTGAACATATACATAACTATATACATTATTATTATACTGTTTATATGTATATTTCAATATTTTATCTAAAGACCAATCTCAAAAATAAATATAATTCAAAATCATTATATTTAGAAACTCAAATGTTAAAATCAGAGTATATATATAAATTTATATCTTAAATCAAATACCCGAAATCAATATTTAAAACGAATGAAAAAAAATATATATATATATAAAAAAATCGTTATCCTTAAACACATATATTTGAAAATCAATACTCAAGTTAAAGTCCAGATAACTTAAAGTCAAAATAGTTTCTAATTTTAGACAATACTTAAAAATATGCAACCTTAGATTAAATGGGTAAACACTTTAAACACAAAAGATCTACTGCGTACTAACATAATATATGAGTGGAAATAACAGGCCCAAAGTTTAAAAAAAAACATAATACGCCTATATCAAACTGTAAACAAATTTTTTTTTAAACATCTATATATACACACACACTTATAAACTTGCTTTAATGTACATACATACTTCTTCAAAACATATATCCAACAAGTAAAATTTAGAAATGTATGTTAATTAAAATATATATATACACACACATTAACCGTAGATTATATGTATAAACTATATATACCTTTTCATATCTAAGCAGACATGTATATAGTAATATATAAAACAAATCTAACAACAAAGCTTCAAATATGATATATATAATATGATACAGTAAACATATAAAAGTATATACGCAAATTGTATATACCCCAAAAGTATACCTTCCTTTTGAAACAAAACATAATATATCTCTATATTCTTAACATAGATTTTAAAAAAAACACATTAACATATATATACCATTCCAGTATACTATACAGCAAGTATACATACTATCAATATAAACAAAACTTGTTACACCTATATTCCTAAAATATAAACTAAACTGTTATATATAAATATTTAAAATGAAATCTATATACTTACGTATATTCAGCAAACGTAAAACAGAGAAAGTGGGAACGGTGGTGGGTATGCAGAGCTTTTGCGAGTAGGGGTGGCTGACGAGAGCAGATCTAGGTCGTCTGACGTGGAGCTCGGCATGGAGTTTGAGGCGCGGATCGGAGGAGGATGGGGTAGTCGGCGAACCGGTGATGGACGAGGTCGGAGCGGTGAAAGATTTGTGGAGCAAGCTGCTCGGAGAAGGCAACAACAATTGGCCTTCAAGTAGATGAACGTATGTCCTAGATATATATTCCTTTTTCTTTCTTACCTTTTTTTTTGGAGGAGTATGCTTTCAAGCCAAATATGGATGAAAAGAAAGTAGGTGTCTGATAACTATCATGCTATCTCTAAAACACAGTGAATGGAAACTTATATTATAATTTGAGTTTCTTTTCAAAACGAAACAAAGAAAAGGGAAGAGGTAAGGAAATGTAGGAGGAGCTGGCTTCTAGTATGCAAATATAGAATTAAAGCTTTTACGTGCTGTCACTTTTTCCAAAGCCAAAAGCAACAGACTTTCAATTAAAGGATGAAACTTTTGATACAAGCTTTGTACTGTATATACATGCCGAAAGAAAAGAGAAAAAGCAGAAGTAGAGGCTAAGTACAGGGTGGAAGGTAAGCAGCTTTTCACATATGCGAATATAAAACAAGAGTCATAAAAGCACTGGACGAACCACTATATAAATATGAACCGACAATTTAAATTGACGATAGGAATAGAGAAGGTCATAATTGAATTTTCTGTAAATAATAAAAGAAGATGGCTATTTGTTTCAGCCGTTTGAAAATGAATGGTCACTGAATATTAGAGGTTTTAATAACCAATGGCTTATTTATCTTTAGCCATTTAACAATTGAATAGGCACAGAAACCGGTACCGTGGTTACCGTTTTCACGAATTCCGCAGCGAACTGGACTTCAAAACACAGAGTTGAATATACCGTAGAGATCAGTACGACTAGACGATCAAAACGGTGTACAGATATCAGTGGTATGATTGAATTTTAAAAATTCGAATTTTCTACCACGGAAAAATGCTAGAAAAACACTGAAAAATAAGATCGACGAAGCCAAAGATGTCCGAATTTGGAAAAACGACAAACTGACATCTTGCTCAGAAGATGGTTTAGAATTTTTCTATGTAAAAATATTTTGGTTTTGAAAACGTTTTATTTTCAACGCTTTTTAACTGATTAAATTGAAGTGAATTTACGCGCGAAATAAACTTTCATATTTTCGGACGAAAATTTACCAGTTGCTATTTTTAACTAGACGCATTCCAAATATTAAATTTTTATTTCAAAATTTTATCGTTTAAAATTTCACAAAATTTCAACTAATTACGTTATTAAAACAGTTGAAATTTACGGGTCGTTGCACTCTCCCCCACTCAAAACTTTTCGTCCCCGAAAAGGAACGAGGTAGGAGAATAGAAACAACCAGAAAGAAAAACGGATTTGAAATACAAAATAACAATTAATTTAAACCATATAAATTCAAATTTAAATTAATTGATATTCAATAATTGATTTAATCCATTTGATTTCACTAAAATCAATCTCAACTATTTCTAATTCATTATCTTATTATCCACTTATCTTCAATTTACAATTTCTAAAACCATAAATTTGAATAGTCTTTTATTATAATCATATTTTTCCAACAATTTAAATTCTTCTTTATTCCAAATTATTGTTAAATTTATTCTACTTAATATATCTTATCACATATATTTAACCCATATAAATTAATTTAAACCATAAAAGTTTCGATTTAAATTAATTTACATCTATTAATTTCTTTTAAATTCAAGGTATTTTCATATGTTGATCAAATTTCAATTTATTAATTCTTTCAAAACAAATATATTAATTCTTTCAAAACAAATTTATTAATTATTAACTGAGTTTTACTTATTATCCTATCTAACTCTATTAACATCTTTATAATCGAAATTTAGTGTATCACATTTATTATAAACACTCAAATTTTATTTATAAATTCAATTTATCTTATATATTATCCAATTACATATCAACTTCTGAATGATTTAGGTAAGTTGTATTAGAATGCAGTTGAACAATATACAAATAAAATTTTCCCAATTCAATTATTCAAGCTTAAATATTTATTCCAAATTTTGGTTTTATTTATAATTAAAATCATCCTTTAACAAAATTTAAGAATTAGATTTCCGATTAACTTTAAACAATTTAGAGATATATACAATATATTTATCAAATCAAATTAAATTCTAAAATAAGATACATATATATATATAAATCAAATTATACTGAAGAAATTCAAATCAAAATATTTTATTTTTTTTCTCAAACAAACCGTAGCAAAGCTACAGAATGGTTTCTCCGCTTCGAAACTCGAAAATGAATGTCGATGATGCGGCCGCAATCACCGAAATTATTTTCCAGCGACAAAGAGAAGAGTACTGATTTAAACATTTAAACTTTCTTCGAAATGATTTCTATTTAAAAATACTTTAAATACTATATACTTTAAAACTTTCAAATCAAAGTTTGAAATCACCAGAAATTAAATTCTCATATTCTTTATTTAAATTCCTTTCAAATCCCAAATCAAATTATAACCAAGTTTCATAAATTCATTTATAGAACAATAAGTGATAATCAATTATTATCATTTCAACAACCAATTTAATTAACTTATTAAATTTCAGAAAATTTTACTTATATATATCTATAATATATTCACACAAATTTATTCCATTTTCCAAATTTGAAAATAATATTATGTCAGTTTGCTCTGTTCAAGTGTTTTGGAAATCCTATCGATAGCGTTGATCAGACGAATCGATCGAAAATCCAAATCAACATCAACAACTCAAACAACACAATATATTTTAAAACATTTTAAATATTAATTTACAAATACACTACCTCGCTCGACTATATAAGAATAGATTTCAAAGCAAAGATAGAGATTCAAATTTGATGGACTCAAATCAAAGAGAATTTTGATTCGAAAATAAGTTTGAAACAGAAGATAAGATAATTCGATTACCACAATCGGGAGATGGAGGAGTTTATTTAACTCACGGGCAACCTTAACCGAGTCGTCCGTGACTTTGAAATAAGATCGGTGTAGAATTCCAAGGTGAATCGACATTCGATCTCAAGAAATAGAATTTAGGTATAGCAGGAGATAGATAGCATCGTAAACCGAGGATACAGAAATCTCCGGTAAATCAATGCCTATTGTAAAGGAGTTTTGCTCCTTTACGAATCATTCGAAGTCTGGTGAGACTGTCGATTCATTATAAAGATTATTCGAAGTGGAGTTATGTGATGCTCCAGAATTGAAAGGAGATGAATAGTGAGGGACACGAATGAAATTTGGAACCGTAGGGAACGTTCCAAAATTCAAAGAAATCGAGTCGAAAGGAAGAGATTGAAACTCGAATGAGAGTGATTCTGTAAATACATTTACCCTATATGTTAAGTTTTGCCTAGAGCTACCAAAGCTCTGATACCAACTGTAACGACCCAGAATTTTGGACCATTCGCATCCATTATAAGTGTATAGGTAGACACTCATGCCGGAGTTGAATTGCTCAAAATACCGCGTTGTTAATTTAAATTTGGCAAAACTGAACATATACAGTAAATAAATAATCACATATCACAGACACAGAGTAATAATTGCAGCGGAAATAAAAGAGGTAGTAGTTCATGAAGCTACTATATGAATATATAAAATACATCAGAGTTTACACAGAAGAGTAATACGATACATCAGAGTTAAACTAGATACAACGGAAGAGTAACGCGATACATCAGATACAAATCAGAATGCATCACTGGAATCATCGAATATCTGAAAGCTGGATAGATAGCTGGATCTCCAAGCGAAGCTCCAACTCCAAAGGTGAGTCTCGAAAGCTGAACTACTCAGTCTGACCCGAGCGTAAGGAAAAGACAAAACACTCGAGTCAGGATTAACATTCTTATATTAATAAATCCAACTCAAGTGAAATAGCAATTGAAATACAAGTAACTTAAAGGATGTTTGGAATAACCATCCTTTAAGGATCCGTCAAACTATCTACTATATAGTAATGTACGATAAGTAAATAATATCTATCAGTAATAATAAGATATCAAAATAGCGTTAAGTCATGGCCCATTCCACCCTTAACACATTTTTATTCCCAAAAGCATATACAAGACCGTAGTTTCCCCAAAACCGGAAGTCACCAGAGGGCAATCCATATACTAAAGGTACAAATCAAAATCGTAGTGGTCGCGCATAAATGGGATACAAGTATGACAAGGCACATGAGGCTATACCCAAGGTAGTGATACTACCGTTCGCCTGATCCGGACCGGTGAGAACGCAACGCCGCAGCGCCCGCAACACCGTGAAACAACACTCCCAAAATCAAGGGTGCACCAATCGACAACATGTAATGTATAGTTCGAAGAAGTGTGTCCACTTGAGGTAGCAAATCCTCCATTGGCCCGGCACAGCTCCTGTTTTAGTCATTTCCAATTTGACACAAGTGTCAAGGCTGTCCATTATCGTTCTCTTTCTTCAGTCATCACGTACATCATTCCAACCACTTCATTCTGGATCATCACTCCGCGTATAGTTATTAAAGTGGTTTCGGTTCAGATAGAGAGTATATCCATTACCGATCCCGGTCTCTTTAATAACTTTCGTAATTATTACACCGATTGGTCGTTTATATATTTCGAAACCAAATCAATTTCAATTCGCAAATCAACATTTCATTTGTCTTTCAAAACCACTTTCCAATAATTTACGTTTCAAAACTTCCAAATTACCATTTCAAAATCTTATAAATCAAATTTCAATCTTTTTTTTAAAACAATTCAAATATTGATTCAAGTTCGTATATAAGTTTCATTTCGAAATCGTTTAAATCAATTTAATTTATCATTCAAATAAATTCCAAATTCATTTATCGATTTCATTCAATATTCGTTAAGTTACTTTATCATTCAAAACAATTTCTATTAAATTTCCAATTCATTAAATCCATTATTTAAATTCAACTTCCTTATTTCAGAACTTACAATTTTGAATTAAAATAAATTCGTCAAATCAATTCTTTCAATTACAAGTCTTACATTAATTCCAAAAATATCACATTTTCATTTCTTGTTAAAGAAATTCAATTTCACTTATTTACTTTCTTAAATAATTTTCCAAAACTTAATTAATAAAGAAACTCAATTTCAGTTATTACGAAGTAAAATTCACTTATTCAAAAGTTTAATTTTTCTTATTAAAGAATTCAATTCGATTTAATCATTAAATAATTCAATCTTATTTAATTATTAAATAATTCAAAACTTAATTATTAAATAATTTCAAAGTTTAATAATTTCAAACTTAATTATAATTTCAAACTTAATTATTAAATCATTTCAAACTTAATTCAATCATTTCTCAAATTAAACAACATTCTTTCATCCATTACATTTCTTAATAATTTGTTTCAGATTATTAAACATTAACATTTCCTTTCACTTAAATTCAAATTTCAACTTCATTTCAAAACCATATTATTTATTCAAATAAAATCCTTATTTTATTTCAAAATCAAGTTATTGACCAATCGGGTTTATTTAATTTTCTATCCTAGGTCAAAGTTCAATTTTGGGTATTTATCATTTCAACCCGATTCCAATTCAATTCAAAAATCAAAACATATCAAAGGGAACTTGCAGTGTGATAACTGGGATGGTGTCAAAGTAAATAAACAAGCAATAACAACAACCAATATCAATCCAATAATCAATTCAAATAATCCCGAAATAACCGTATTAATTCGCATTGTTATTTGTACGAATTAATATAATTATTTCTAGAATCTACACTATCATTTCATGTAGATTAAAGATTATTACATTACAGTTTTTCACTTGTCATCTATTACGATTACATACATCATCAGTTTAAACAACATACAATTCAATGGTTCAAGGTATAGTTAACACTATTCTACGTGTCAATTTATTTAACATTTAAAGGGGTCATACTATACAAATGTCAGTTAATCAATTTTAACATTCAATTATCCTATATCAAGTTCAATTTCATACTGTTTATCATTTTAACATCAACAATTTAACGTCCAATATAAACATCAACAATCAATCAATTATCAGCCAAACTGTATTATCAACGCATAAATAATTAACAGATAATGGTGTCAGATGTCACAGGTTAACTGATACAGGCAATAGCATATATAACAGTGTAATTAACTAACAGCAGCATATTTCAATTGTCGTTTCAATTGAAATCAGATTTAATAAATAAAAGAACGTTAATCGTGAGTGAGTGCTCACCTTTCGAGGATAGAGAGGATAGACAAAGAATTTTGCTACGAATTTAGGCACAAATCCCACAGCAATCCAAGGCTGAACTCGAATCGACGAACGAAGATGAAAGCTTGAAGTTTGACGAAATCAAATCAAACTGGATTAACAAAGATCAACGGTATAAGTGAACATATACATAACTATATACATTATTATTATACTGTTTATATGTATATTTCAATATTTTATCTAAAGACCAATCTCAAAAATAAATATAATTCAAAATCATTATATTTAGAAACTCAAATGTTAAAATCAGAGTATATATATAAATTTATATCTTAAATCAAATACCCGAAATCAATATTTAAAACGAATGAAAAAATATATATATATATATATAAAAAAATCGTTATCCTTAAACACATATATTTGAAAATCAATACTCAAGTTAAAGTCCAGATAACTTAAAGTCAAAATAGTTTCTAATTTTAGACAATACTTAAAAATATGCAACCTTAGATTAAATGGGTAAACACTTTAAACACAAAAGATCTACTGCGTACTAACATAATATATGAGTGGAAATAACAGGCCCAAAGTTTAAAAAAAAACATAATACGCCTATATCAAACTGTAAACAAATTTTTTTTTTTAAACATCTATATATACACACACACTTATAAACTTGCTTTAATGTACATACATACTTCTTCAAAACATATATCCAACAAGTAAAATTTAGAAATGTATGTTAATTAAAATATATATATACACACACATTAACCGTAGATTATATGTATAAACTATATATACCTTTTCATATCTAAGCAGACATGTATATAGTAATATATAAAACAAATCTAACAACAAAGCTTCAAATATGATATATATAATATGATACAGTAAACATATAAAAGTATATACGCAAATTGTATATACCCCAAAAGTATACCTTCCTTTTGAAACAAAACATAATATATCTCTATATTCTTAACATAGATTTTAAAAAAAACACATTAACATATATATACCATTCCAGTATACTATACAGCAAGTATACATACTATCAATATAAACAAAACTTGTTACACCTATATTCCTAAAATATAAACTAAACTGTTATATATAAATATTTAAAATGAAATCTATATACTTACGTATATTCAGCAAACGTAAAACAGAGAAAGTGGGAACGGTGGTGGGTATGCAGAGCTTTTGCGAGTAGGGGTGGCTGACGAGAGCAGATCTAGGTCGTCTGACGTGGAGCTCGGCATGGAGTTTGAGGCGCGGATCGGAGGAGGATGGGGTAGTCGGCGAACCGGTGATGGACGAGGTCGGAGCGGTGAAAGATTTGTGGAGCAAGCTGCTCGGAGAAGGCAACAACAATTGGCCTTCAAGTAGATGAACGTATGTCCTAGATATATATTCCTTTTTCTTTCTTACCTTTTTTTTTGGAGGAGTACGCTTTCAAGCCAAATATGGATGAAAAGAAAGTAGGTGTCTGATAACTATCATGCTATCTCTAAAACACAGTGAATGGAAACTTATATTATAATTTGAGTTTCTTTTCAAAACGAAACAAAGAAAAGGGAAGAGGTAAGGAAATGTAGGAGGAGCTGGCTTCTAGTATGCAAATATAGAATTAAAGCTTTTACGTGCTGTCACTTTTTCCAAAGCCAAAAGCAACAGACTTTCAATTAAAGGATGAAACTTTTGATACAAGCTTTGTACTGTATATACATGCCGAAAGAAAAGAGAAAAAGCAGAAGTAGAGGCTAAGTACAGGGTGGAAGGTAAGCAGCTTTTCACATATGCGAATATAAAACAAGAGTCATAAAAGCACTGGACGAACCACTATATAAATATGAACCGACAATTTAAATTGACGATAGGAATAGAGAAGGTCATAATTGAATTTTCTGTAAATAATAAAAGAAGATGGCTATTTGTTTCAGCCGTTTGAAAATGAATGGTCACTGAATATTAGAGGTTTTAATAACCAATGGCTTATTTATCTTTAGCCATTTAACAATTGAATAGGCACAGAAACCGGTACCGTGGTTACCGTTTTCACGAATTCCGCAGCGAACTGGACTTCAAAACACAGAGTTGAATATACCGTAGAGATCAGTACGACTAGACGATCAAAACGGTGTACAGATATCAGTGGTATGATTGAATTTTAAAAATTCGAATTTTCTACCACGGAAAAATGCTAGAAAAACACTGAAAAATAAGATCGACGGAGCCAAAGATGTCCGAATTTGGAAAAACGACAAACTGACATCTTGCTCAGAAGATGGTTTAGAATTTTTCTATGTAAAAATATTTTGGTTTTGAAAACGTTTTATTTTCAACGCTTTTTAACTGATTAAATTGAAGTGAATTTACGCGCGAAATAAACTTTCATATTTTCGGACGAAAATTTACCAGTTGCTATTTTTAACTAGACGCATTTCAAATATTAAATTTTTATTTCAAAATTTTATCGTTTAAAATTTCACAAAATTTCAACTAATTACGTTATTAAAACAGTTGAAATTTACGGGTCGTTACACCGTGCCTGTTTTCTTCATTGAATCGTGTCCATGTAGCGTTGCTTTGGAATTCGTAGCTCATTTCCCTGTCAAATCTATCTAGCCTCGAAAGGTGAGTAATCACTCACGATTAATGTTCTTTTATTTATTAAATTTGGTTTCAATTGAAACGACAATTGAAATATGCTGCTGTTAGTTATGTCCACTATATATATGCTATTACATGTATCAGTTCACCTGTGACATCTGATACCATTATATGTTACTTATACGATGATAATTAAGTTTGTTTGTTAAATGATTGATTGTTTGATGTTGACATTGGACGTTAAATTGTTAATGTTGTAAGTGATAAATAATTTGAAATTGAAATTCACGTAGGATAGTTAGATTTGATATATGTGTTAAATTTGATTTGATGACATTTTCATAATATGACCCCTTTAAATGTTTAATTACTTAACACGTAGAAATATGGTTAATTACACCTTGAACCATTTGAATGTATGTTGTATAAATTGATGTAGTATGAATTGAATAATAGATACCAAGTGAAGAATCGCATAAAATATTAGTGCAATAATCTTTAATCTACATGAAATGATAGTGTAGATTCTAGAAATAATTATATTAATTTGCACAAATAACAATGTAAATTAATACGATTATTTCGGGATTATTTGAATTAATTATTGGATTGTTATTGATTGTTGTTATTGCTTGTTTATTTACTTTGACACCATCCCAGTTATCACACTGCAAGTTCCCTTTGTTATGCTTTGATTTTTGAATTGAAATGGAATCGGGTTGAAATGATAAATACCCAAATAAACTTTGACTTAGGTTAGAGAATTGAATAAAAACCCGATTGGTCAATAATTTGATTTGAAAAATAAAATAAAGGTTTTATTGGAATAAATAATAAGGTTTTGAAATGAAGTTAGAATTTGAATTTTATGAAAGGAAAATGTTAATATTTAATAATCTGAATCAAAATATCAACATAGTAGTTGATGAAAGAACGTTGTTTTAAAATTAATTAGTTAATAATTAAGTTTTGAAATTATTTGATAATTAAATAAGATTGAATTATTTAATAATTAAATAAAATTGAATTCTTTATTAAGTAAAATTGAACTTCTTGAATAAGTGAAATTAAGTTTCTTTATTAATTGAGTTTTGAAATTGTAACTAAGTAAATAAATAAGTGAAATTGAATTTCTTTAACAAGAAATAAAAATGTGATTTATTGAAATTAATGTAAGACTTGTAATGTTAAAGAGTTGATTTGACGAATTTATTTTAATTCAATTTGGAAGTATTGATATAATGGAGTTGAACTTAAGTAATTGATTTAATGAATTGGAAGTTAAATAGAAATTGTTTGAATGATGAATTTACTTAATGAACATTGAATAAAATTGATCAATGGATTTAAATTGATTTGATGTTAAATTAAATTAATTTAAATGATTTCGGGATGAAACTTATATACGAATTTAAATCAATATTTGAATTGTTTTAAATAAAGATTGAAATTGAATTATAAGATTTTGAAATGGTAATGTGGAAGTTTTGAAACGTAAATTATGGAAATTGATTTAGAAAGAGAAATGAAATGTTGGTTTACAAATTCTATTTGAAATTGAGTTTGATTTGGTTTTGAAATATATTAAACGACCAATGGGTGAAATAATTTCGAATGTTATCAAAGAGACCGGAATCGGTTAGGAACATACTCACTGTCTAAACCAAAAACCACTTTAATAACTATACGCGGAGTGTGATCCAGAATGAAGTGGTTGGAATGATGTACGTGATGGCTGAAGAAAGAGAACGATAATGGATAGCCTTAACACTTGTTTCAAATTGGAAATGACTAAAACAGGAGCCGTGTCGGGCCAAATGGGGTCAGCTACCTCGAGCGAACACACTTCTTCGTATACTACTCATTACTTGTTATCGATTGGTGCACCCTCGAATTTTGGGAGTGTTGTTTCGCGGTGTTGCGATCGATGCGGCGATGCGTTCTCACCAGTCCAAATCAGGAAAACGGTAGTTCCACTACCTTGGGTATTGCCTCATGTGCCTTTTCATACTTGTATCCCTATACGCGACCACTATGATTTGTTTTGTGTTATACCTATGGAGTACTCCCTGATATCCCACTAGTTTACGGTGGAGTTTACAGTGCTGTATAGTCTATAACGCTTATATAAAATGTGTTAAGGGGGATAATGGTAACGCCTTAACACTATTTTGATCATTTATATTACTGATAGGAATTATCTACTTATCGTACACTACTACATAGTAGATAGTTTAACGGATCCTTAAAGGATGGTTATTCCAAACATCCTTTGAGTAACTTGTATTCCAGTTGCCATTTCACTTGAGTTGGATTTATTGATATAAGAATGTTAATCCTGACTCGAGTGTTTTGTGTTTTGCTTTACGCTCGGGATCAGACTGAGTGTACCAGTATTCGAGACTCACCTTTGGAGTTGGAGCTTCGCTTGGAGATCCAGCTATCTATCCAACTTTCAGATATCCAGTTGATTCCAGTGATTGTATTCTGATTCTTGTATTTGACTATTGTATTCGAGACATCCACTGTACCTTATTTAACTCTGATATGTATATAGTAGCTTCATGAACTACTGTCTTTTGTTTCCGCTGCATTTATTACTCTGTGTATGTGATCTGTGATTATTTTATTTACTGTATATGCTCAGTTTTGCCAAATTTAAATTAACTATTCGGTATTTTGAATTATTCAAGTCCGACATGTGCGGATGCGAATGGTCCAAAATATCGGGTCGTTACAGTTGGTATCAGAGCTTTGGTAGCTCTAGGAAAAACTTAGTATATATGGTAAATATATTTACAGAATCACTTCCATCCAAGTTTAAATCTCGTCCTTCTTGACTCGATTCCTTTGAATTTTGGAACGTTCCCTGCGGTTCCTAAATTCATTCATGTCCCTCACTATTCGTCTTCATTCAATTCTGGAGCATCCCATAACTCCACTTTGAATGATCTTTATAATGAGTCGGCGATCTCGCCAATCTCAAATTAATTTGTAAAGGAGTGAAAGTCCTTTACAATAGCATCGATTTACCGGAGATTTCTTTATCCTCGGTTTATGATGCTATCTATCTCCTGCTATGCCTGGATTCTATCTCTTGCGATCGAATGTCGATTTGCCTCGGAATTCTGCATCGATCTTATTCTTTAAGTCACGGTCGATTCGGTTAAGGTTGCCCGCGATTTATATAAACTTATCCATCTTTCTATTTTGTTATTTAATCATCTTATCTTTGTTTCGAACCTATCTTCGAATCAAAATTCTCTTTGATTTGAGTCCATCAAATTTGAATCTCTATCCTTGCTTTGAAATCCATTCTTGTATCGTCGAGCAAGGAAGTGTATTTGTGAATTAATATTTAAAAGTGTTATATATATATATATATTGTGTTGTTTGAGTTGTTGATGTTGATTTGGGTTTTCGATCGATTCGTCTGATCAACGCTATCGATAGGATTTCCAAAACACTTGAGTAGAGCAAACTGACACAATATCATTTTCAAATTTGCTAAATAAAATAAAATTTTGTGTGATTATATTATATATAAGTAAATTTTCTAAATTGTTAAATGAATGGGTTAACAAAATTGAATATTTGATTTTCATTTATTGTTTTGTAAACCATTGACTATTGCATAATATAATAGACGGATTTATAAAACTTAGTTATAATTTGATTTGGAATTTGAAGTGAATTTAAATTAGAATTTAAGAATTTAATTTCTGATAATTTCGAGCTATGGTTTTAAAGTTTAAAATGTATATTATTTAAAATATTTTCAAATAGAAATCATTTCCAAAGAATTTTAAATGTTTAAATCAGTACTCTTCTCTTTTGTCGCTGGAAAATAATTTCGGTGATGAGGCCGCATTATCGACATTCATTTTCGAGTTTCAAAGTGAAGAGACCATTCAGTAGCTATGCTACAGTTTTGTTTTGAAAATGAATTGATTTGAATTTCTAAAGTATGATTTCATATATATAGTAGATATTTATCTCTAAACTATTTAAAGTTAATCGAAAATTTATAAATTCTAAAATTTATGACTTATAGATGATTTTAGTTGTAAAATAAAACCAAATTTGGAATGGATATTTAAATTGGAAATAATTGAAGTTGGAAAATTTTACTTGTATATTACTCAATTACATTCCAATATAACTTACCTAAATTATTCAGAAGTCAAAATGTAATTGGATAATATACAATATAAAATGATTTTATAAATGAAATTTGAGTGTATAAAGATGATAGAATAATAAGTTAATTAAATGAGATGAATATAATAAATTTGTTCTGAAAGAATTAACAAATTGAAATTAGATCAACTTATGGAAATACCTTAAATTTAAACCAATTATTGAATATAAATTAATTTAAATTGAAATTTATATGGTTTAAATTAATTTATATGGTTTAAATATATGTAATAAGATATATTAAGTGGAATAAACTTAATAATAATTTGGAATAAAAGAATTAACTTTGTTGAATAAAATATGAGTACAATAAATGATTATACAAATTGATGATTTAGAAATTGTTAATTGATGATGACTAGATAATAAGATAATGAATTTAGAAATAGATTGATTGATTTAACTTAAGTGAACTCAAAAGGATTTAACCAAATTGTTAAATATTAATTAGTTTAAATTGAAAATTTATATGGTTTAAATTAATTGTTTTACTTGTATTCCAATCTATTTCCTTTGTGGTTGTTTCTATTCTCCTGCCTCCTTCCTTTTCGGGGATGAAAAGTTTTGAGTGGGGAAGATTGTAATGACCCGTATTTTTAACGATTTAAAAATACTAAATTAAATAAAATTTTAATTAAAAATCCGATAGAAATAAAATTTTACGATTTATTATTTGGAAATCTCTTTGTATATAAGTTACAAATCCAAAACCAAATTCGTAGACGACCAATTTCGATAAGACCGATAATGTAATACATATTAAAAACGTAATGTAATAACATGAAATAGTTGTAACCAATAACGGAAACCAAAATAAAAATTTTAACGTAGGAAACGTGCGTTTTACGTTAAATGAGAATTTTCGTTAAATAAAAATAAACAATAAAATTTCGCAATGAAAAGTCGATATTTAAAATGAGTCTATTTAAACATAGGAAATTGTAAAGTTTCGTTAGAAAATTTGAAAGTAAATTTCAATCACGTCATTTCGGCTTTAAATTAGTTAAATGTAATGAAAATAAAACATCGTCGAAATTCAAATATTTTTACAATAAAAAGGAGAGCTTGATTCTTTGAGAAAGACGGTATAATTTGTTTCACAAAAATCGGACATCGCCAGCTCCGTTTAATTTCTTTTAAACGTTTATCAGCATTCGTGGCGACCGTAATTGAATTTTGATCGGTTAGTCGAATCGTTTATATCTATATACCGTTGTGTCCGTCTCGTTGCACTGATTCCCGTGGTGTACTCATATGCGAAATTCGGAGTCCGGTGTGCGTCGGAACTAATAAAATACTAAACGAGACGGTACCCTGTTTTGTGCCGATATGGGCCAAACTGGCTGCTGTTATCACCAGCCCATCTGCCAACTCCCACCTACCAACTCCCATCTACCAACTGCTAGCCAAGCCTTGAGAAGTGGAGAAGACAAACACTCTTCCCCATTGGTTGATTGAAGAGGCAGCATTGGGAACTGTGGAAGGCTGCTGCTCTTCCAACTAACAGCACGAAACATCCAAATTTCAAAGCTCACTTCATTTTTGACAACACTTCAAACAGAACTTCCCCTTTTGCTTTGCTGTAACTTCACTCCTCTTCTCATTTTCTTTTACAAATAAATTTCTGTAGGATTCACTTCCTCCCCTTTTCATTTCTTTATCATTTTTCCACCTCTCTCTTCCATAGCCACGCAACCACCTGCATATGCAAACCCGACCCCACCTGGCTCTTCCACCTTTTCATTTTCTCCAAATGCCAGCTTCCGATTCCTTTCCCATTCCCATTTTCTTCCTCTACCCTTCTGTTTCTTTCATTTGAAAAGTGAAATGCCATATATAATTCACGTTGACTTTATTTTTTTGATCATCTGCTCATAACAATTCTTATTTTTGTTCATGTTGGAGCCTGCTTGTGTTCCTCTTGCCGAAACCTCCATCTCATTCCTTTCCCCAACGCCTGAACATGCCGAGCAGTCGAGAGACCCACAGCCAACTCCAACTCTCCTCACTCACGCAACCTTCCTTCACAACCTGACCACTTCTACATCCGTCTCTCTGTCCCTGCCACCTATCTCGCCCACGCGACCCAAAAGAAAAAAAAACCTCAGCTTCCTCCGCCATGGCAACTGCGGCGACCGGAACTGCTCCACCATCTCCACGTGTCAGCCACGACAAACCCAGACCCGAACTCCCCTTGCTCCAAACCCAATCAATCAACGAGACGACCGACCTTACCAACACGCCCAGATCCAAACCGTGCTCGCTTCCTCTGTGCGCAACTCCGTCCAGCTCGCGTCGAAGCCAAGCATCATCACCGTGTTCCTTTCCGAAGCCCATTGCCATCAACGTTCATCCCTACAAGCACCACTAGGATTCCCTACACTCGCCACACGAGCCTCCTCCATTGATCCTCCATGTCACAGCAGCCCTCATGGCCCATGCAAACCGAGGAAGCTCCACCTTGCTGCTGTGTTCCCAAGCCTCCTCTGTATATGTATATATATACATAGAAAGGTGAAGTTTTGTTGCTTGTGCCATGCAGAACCTTCTCTCTTCTCTCTACTATTTTATATCTTCCTACTATTACTCATATATTTATATACTTATTTTATATAAATGATTAGCTTTATACAATGATCTGCTTATATATAAAGCTTAACTAAGATTTTATATATTTCACATGTGAGTATGTATAGGTAAGCTCAGTTTCGATTTTTTTGGTGTTGCCTGTTGCATGTACTTATACATTAGCTGGAGAAAAATTATAAAGGCATATTATGTGCGTGTACGTATATAAGCTGCAGTATTATATTCTAAAGTATTATATATATATGATATTTGGAAAGTAATATATTTTTTTGGTAAACAGTGATTTTTTAAATTTGCAATATATATGCGTGAGCTATTAATATGCAGCTATTCGTAAAATCCTGCTTGCTGTCATTTTTTTTGCAATACCTTCTGTCAGTTTTATATAAAAAAAATTATTTTGCAAAGGTTGCTTTAAGTATCGTTTTGAAATTTTAATACACATTGATGCTTGGAAATTTTAATTTATACGTGTTTTAAATGTAGTATCGTTTTTTTATAATATGTATATATATAACGGCCTATCAATTTATATATATGAGTATTGTTTTAAAATAGAATGTGTATATATATATAGTTTATATAAGATTTTGTGTATGTTATACATATAGATGTCATATGTTGTCTACCTTTATAAGTATATATATTCATGTATTTCCAATTTTGCTACGTAAATATGTTTGTTTTATATGTGTTTTTATTTAAAAGCAATGATTTTGAAATACATATATATTTAATTTAATATGTGTTTAAATTAATATTGATTTGAAATTAATAATAATAATAATACAACGTACATTTCGTTTCTATCTCTATCAAGACTGATTCTGATTAGTTCTCACCGATTTCCCATTTATCAGCTTGTCTGTCATGCCTGTTTTCTTCATTGAATCGTGTCCATGTAACGTTGCTTTGAAATTCGTAGCTCATTTCCCTGTCAAATCTATCTAGCCTCGAAATGTGAGTAATCACTCACGATTAATGTTCTTTTATTTATTAAATTTGATTTCAATTGAAACGACAATTGAAATATGCTGTTGTTAGTTATGTCCACTGTATATATATGCTATTACCTGTATCAGTTCACCTGTGACATCTGACACCATTATCTGTTACTTATACGATGATAATTAAGTTTGTTTGTTAAATGATTGATTGTTTGATGTTGACATTGTACGTTAAATTGTTAATATTATAAGTGATAAATAATTTGAAATTGAAATTCACGTAGGATAGTTAGATTTGATATATGTGTTAAATTTGATTTGATGACATTTGCATAATATGACCCATTTAACTATTTAATTACTTGACACGTAGAAATATGGTTAATTACACCATGAACCATTTGAATGTATGTTGTATAAATTGATGTAGTATGAATTGAATAATAGATACCAAGTGAAGAATCGCATAAAATATTAGTGCAATAATCTTTAATCTATATGAAATGATAGTGTAGATTCTAGAAATAATTATATTAATTTGCACAAACAACAATGTAAATTAATACGATTATTTCGGGATTATTTGAATTAATTATTGGATTGTTATTGATTATTGTTATTGCTTGTTTATTTACTTTGACACCATCCCAGTTATCACACTGCAAGTTCCCTTTGTTATGCTTTGATTTTTGAATTGAAATGGAATCGGGTTGAAATGATAAATACCCAAATAAACTTTGACTTAGGTTAGAGAATTGAATAAAAACCCGATTGGTCAATAATTTGATTTGAAAACAAAATAAAGGTTTTATTGGAATAAATAATTAGGTTTTGAAATGAAGTTAGAATTTGAATTTTATGAAAGGAAAATGTTAATATTTAATAATCTGAATCAAAATATTAACATAGTAGTTGATGAAAGAATGTTGTTTTAAAATTAATTATTTAATAATTAAATTTGGAATTATTAATAATTAATTTTTGAAATTAGTTAATAATTAAGTTTTGAAATTATTTGATAATTAAATAAGATTGAATTATTTAATAATTAAATAAAATTGAATTCTTTATTAAGTAAAATTGAACTTCTTGAATAAGTGAAATTAAGTTTCTTTATTAATTGAGTTTTGAAATTGTAACTAAGTTAATAAATAAGTGAAATTGAATTTCTTTAACAAGAAATAAAAATGTGATTTATTGAAATTAATGTAAGACTTGTAATGTTAAAGAGTTGATTTGACGAATTTAATTTAATTCAATTTGTAAGTATTGATATAATGGAGTTGAACTTAAGTAATTGATTTAATGAATTGGAAGTTAAATAGAAATTGTTTGAATGATAAATTTACTTAATGAACATTGAATAAAATTGATCAATGGATTTAAATTGATTTGAATGTTAAATTAAATTAATTTAAATGATTTCAGAATGAAACTTATATACGGTTTTAAATCAATATTTGAATTGTTTTAAATAAAGATTGAAATTGAATTATAAGATTTTGAAATGGTAATGTGGAAGTTTTGAAACGTAAATTATGGAAATTGATTTAGAAAGAGAAATGAAATGTTGGTTTACAAATTCTATTTGAAATTGAGTTTGATTTGGTTTTGAAATATATTAAACGACCAATGGGTGCAATAATTTCGAATGTTATTAAAGAGACCGGAATCGATTGGGGACATACTCACTGTCTAAACCGAAAACCACTTTAATAACTATACGCGGAGTGTGATCCAGAATGAAGTGGTTGGAATGATGTACGTGATGACTGAAGAAAGAGAACGATAATGGATAGCCTTGACACTTATGTCAAATTGAAAATGACTAAAACAGGAGCCGTGCCGGGCCAAATGGGGTCAGCTACCTCGAGCGAACACACTTCTTCGTATACTACTCATTACTTGTTATCGATTGGTGCACCCTCGAATTTTGGGAGTGTTGTTTCGCGGTGTTGCGATCGCTGCGGCGATGCGTTCTCACCAGTCTGGATCAGGCAAACGGTAGTTTCACTACCTTGGGTATTGCCTCATGTGCCTTGTCATATTTGTATCCCTATACGCGACCACTACGATTTGTTTTGTGTTATACCTATGGAGTACTCCCTGATATCCCACTAGTTTACGGTGGAGTTTACAGTGTTGTATAGTCTATAACGCTTATATAAAATGTGTTATGGGGGATAATGGTAACGCCTTAACACTATTTTGATACTTTATATTACTGATATGCATTATCTACTTATCGTACACTACTACATAGTAGATAGTTTAACGGATCCTTAAAGGATGGTTATTCCAAACATCCTTTGAGTTACTTGTATTCCAGTTGCTATTTCACTTGAGTTGGATTTATTGATATAAGAATGTTAATCCTGACTTGAGTGTTTTGTGTTTTGCTTTACGCTCGGGTCAGACTGAGTGTACCAGTATTCTAGACTCACCTTTGGAGTTGGAGCTTCGCTTGGAGATCCAGCTATCTATCCAGCTTTCAGATATCCAGTTGATTCCAGTGATTGTATTCTGATTCTTGTATTTGACTATTGTATTCGAGACGTCCACTGTACCTTATTTAACTCTGATATGTATATAGTAGCTTCATGAACTACTATCTTTTGTTTCCGCTGCATTTATTACTCTGTGTATGTGATCTGTGATTATTTTATTTACTGTATATGCTCAGTTTTGCCAAATTTAAATTAACTATTCGGTATTTTGAATTATTCAAGTCCGACATGTGTGGATGCGAATGCTCCAAAATATCGGGTCGTTACAGCACAACTACATACGCATTAGATGTAATAAGTAATAATTTGCACATCCATCCATTTCAAATGGATATGACACCAAGATTTCATTTCATGGCCTCATTACGTAAAATTGGAAACATAATTAGTTATACTTGATTACAACGTCAATCATTTATTGAACTGTTATTAGCTAAATCATATTCTCGAATATCCATTTTAAAAATACAAGAAAAAACCTACGGGTCTCTATTTTTGATGTTGTTATAAGAAAAACTCATACAGAAATAAATATGTAAATCTAGTCGCTATTTTGAAAAGTACTTGCACTTTTCTCACAATTCTAATTTTCAATTTATTTTTAAAATCTTTAAATTCTTGAAATTTTTGAAAAACGCATGATAGCTTCCGCTTTCTATCAGGAAAGCGCAAGATAGTTTGCGTTTTCTAATTTTGAAATTTTTGCAAATTTTGAAAAGCGCAAACTAACTTGCGTTTTCTGATTTTGAAATTTTTGCAAATTTTGAAAAGCGGAAATTAACTTGTGTTTTCAATCAAAAAGGGCAAGCTGGTTTGCGCTTTCTAATTTTGAAATATTTTTGAAAAATTTGATATTGTCGAAAAAATTTAAATTTTTGAAAAGCGAAAGTTAACGTGTACTTTTTATCAGGAAAGCGCAAGCTAGTTTGCGCTTTCTAATTTAGAAAAAATAGGGACTTAATTACATACTCATTACTATAGAAACTTTTCTGATAACAACATCAGAAATAAGGACCTTTTGTGAAAAACCCTTTTAAATAAGTCATCTACTTTTACCTACAGTTATACTAATTTTTTAACTGCAATGATAACAGATGACAACATAACGTCGCCGGTTTTCAATATAAAATAAAAGACACATTAATCTAACCTCATGTTGTAATATCCTGTAAATTTAAGAAATTAATATTAAGCATATTTTAGTAATTTTAACAAAAAAGAGAAAAAAGGTAATTTTATAAATTACTAAATTCGGATATGAAAATTATACCATTTCGTAGAGAATATTTTTTTGAGAATTTTAATTGTAAGAACATGAAAATACGACATCGTATGCGAGAGTTATTAATGAAATAAGATTACAAGTTTTGTAAACGGGCTTAACCCATTAAGTTTTGAGTTTGAATCTAAATGGACATTCCATTCTCGCTTCCCTCTCTTATTTAGTTTCTGAAAAAGCACATACATTTCATTTGCTTCCCGCTTCCATTACTCTCTTCATCCTTTTCCTCTGTCATATCATCATTCATCCAATTTCGTGAAATAAATATTCTAAACTGATCAGCGTGAGAAGAGAAGTTTGATTATACAATCGATTTAGCAATTCGGGAGATTGTGGTTTACTGCATTTTCAAGCCAGCGAAGATTGAGAGGCTAATTCAGATATTTCTAGCACCAGGCAACTTGATCTGGTGAGTGGGAATCGTCTCCTTCGACTATAATACCTATATGCAAATATATCATTCTATAATTGTTGTTAGGGTTAATAATAGAATAAATATGTAAATAGATTATGTAAATTGAATGTACGCCATAATATGAAACAATACGAATGATAATCACTCTAAATTATTACTTATGTAGAATGAATTTAATTGGATTAATGGTGCTTAGATGGTGAAATAATTGAATTTGAATGAAATTGGTAATATGGAATGATTCTATGAAGATTAAGTGGGTAGGAATGTGTGCTATAATGCTCTAAAGATGTAGAAAACTTCAGAAAAATAAAGATATGGATGAAGTTATGGCAAGGATTGGTGGTCAAACGGCTTCAGGCCGCAGGAAGAATTCATTACCTGCATCGTGTACCGGTCCACCGGTGTATACCACACCAGTGCACCGGTGCAACCTGCTGTTTGCAGGTTGAATGTAGGCCTGAATCGAGTAAGTGATTGTTGAACATTTCGGTTTCTATGCAACGTAAGGATCTCATACGATGTTTATATGAGTGTTTACCAGACATTGTGTAATGTATTGGTATATGTGTTTAGATGTGTATTCAAGTGTTAGTTTTGTTTAACTAATACTAGTGTGTTTGGAAACCAGTCTCTATTTAACTAGTTCTTCGTGTTCGTGTTGTGTTAGACTATGTTTTATCTAAAAGTAATCCCCATTTATACCAGTTTATGCTTAACTGGTTATGGTTAGGCTATGTTTATCTAATCATTGCTCATTTATGGGTTAGTCTGTGTTTAATTAACTCATTTGATTATATGCTATATTTTGCTATGTTATGGTATCACTGTCACAAAGTAGTTTAGGTCCACATATTATGTTTATTATGTCAGGCTAACTTTATATATGCAGGTGAGACATGTTGAGGTACGTCATTGTTTAGATGCAGCCTTTATACAATATTATGCATTTATATCTGCAATATACTCTTAGTAGTGTTTTTCACTTATGACATCATGTTTGATCCCCTTTCCATTTGTTTTCTTTTGTTTATGGATTTATAGGTTATTATGCTAGTCTTGAGTAACATGGACTATGTAGGTAATGACGATGTTGCTTTTGTATATAGTGTGTTGTATTATTCACTTGACAATATTAGTGTATGATGTATTGATGTATATGGATTTGGATTTGATCATGTGTACTGGGATATGAATTGAGATACACACACACTCTCAAACTCACATCTTTCCACCGTGAGATTTTGAAAGCTTTAGTTAGTTTATATAACTCTTTGTATATTGTATGTTAACCACGACGATTCGCCGTTTTCAATTTCCGTTCATTTACATACGAAGGTAAAAATGAGTTGTTACATTTGGTATCAGAGCTACATATATGATGTATTAAGAAAGCGTATTAGTATTTTTATAACACATATTAATAATTGAAATAGGGTATGTGTATATACCGTTTGTTTTGGGGTTAAGTTTACCATCTTTGTTTACTATTCTATAGGGAGTTACTAATGAATCACATCTTATAGATAGTAGAGATGAGTACCTCGATTGAAATTGGCATTGGAGAGGTAGCTTTAGAGATACTAGGGGTGAACATTCCATTATGGTTCCACCGTTATATACAAGCCATAAACCATTCCATTGGGGTTAAGCTACCGACGTTGGAACTATATAGCAAAAGGATATATCCGACCGTTTATTTGATGAGATACATTTGAATTTGGGGGTGTTGGATGCATCTGAAGAGGTAATAGGACGATGCTTCCCGTATACTTAACGGTGTTGGATGCTATGTAGTACAGAAAGTTAGAGAGTGAGTCCACAGCACGTGGGTTGGATTTGTAGACAAATTCTTAAGACAGTTCAGAGTTCATATCTCTTGGCCAACGAATGTGATGATGCTTTCACGTGTGAAGCAAAGTGCTGGAGAGACCTTGAGAAGTTATCTAACAAGATTATACATGGTAGCCACTACAATCGATAAGCCGGATCTATGGATAATCCTGATGGAGGTAGTGTCTGGAGTCGCGAGCAAGATTGACTTCAAATTGCATTAGAAAGGGATCCACCAATGGATCTCATGGAGTTTTATCATAAAATTGAGAGATATCTGCGTCAAAAGGACGGTGAGGCTGATAATGTTGATAATATTGTTGTGGATGACGGAGGACCATCCGAAGCAGGATATGGTAAAGACAAAGGAAACCAAAAAGCCAATGAAAACTTTAGAGGATTGAAATGACAAAGGAGGGAATCAAAATTCTCTTCCTACACAGATCTAAGCGAAACCCCGGAGATGATATACCTAGATATTAGGGGCAGATCCCCTACCGAAGGCCAACTAGGAGAGAACCCATAGATCGAAATAGAAGGTCTGGGAAGTTTTGCATTTTCCATAGCTGTATGGACACAAAACAAATGAGTGTGCACACCTTCGTGATTTGATAGAAGAGCTGGTTTGAAGTAATCAACAACAATAGTACGTAAGGAACCAAATTGCAATGGTGCAGCCGAAGCAGCCTCAATCCAAAGCGAATACATCAAGACACGACCAAGGATCTGGGTCGAGATTGGTAATCCCATGATCGGGATGGACGAGAGTCGGGTTCGTTTCCTATGTTTTACTTTCAATTTTGAATAGATACGAATATAATAACCTCATACCAGTTACATGTGTACGAGACCTCAATTGGTTTCTATGCACGCTCTGAGTTGGATGTCTAAGATGAACGCTTAGGATATTTGTTTAATTGCTTTGATTAGGAAATCAGATTTTTGAAAATCACTTGAATGTGATAACTAATTTTGATTGTGGTAATCTTTTTCGGAGAGATGGGGCGATGACCATAAAGTGTAAGTTTCCTTGCCGAAGAGCAAGTGGATGGTCTTGTGCAGAAAAGTAAGTCCCCTTATAGGAGAGTAAGCAGATGGGCTTTCTTGGATGTTGGGTCCCCTTGCCGAAGAGCAAGCGGATTGGACTCAACAAGGATCCGGAGAAATCGAACCTTAGATTAGATGACAAATGATCTGAAGAGATCTAATCCTAAATTGGATGTTAAATGATTCGGAGACATCGAACCTTAGAATGGATGACAAACGATCCCGAAAAAAATCAAACCCTAGATTGGATGTTAAATGATCCAAAGAAATCAAACAATGAATTGGATGACGAACGATTCAAGGAGATCGAATCCTAGATTTCGCAACGGCCCAGAGTGATTGTTAAATGGAGAGTGGTTAATAATTAGCATGGCTTAGAGCCGTGGCAAAATTGGATTTCGCCATGGCTCAGAGCCGTTGCGAAATTGAATTTTGCAACGATCCTAAGGCTTTGCTAATTTTTAATTCGCAACAGCTCATAGCCATTGCTAAATTGTGTTTATTTAAATAGCTTTGGTTATTAGAAAAAATCTGACTCACCACACTCAATAATAGTAACTTCCTCCTTCATGCTACCACCAGCCTTTTCAATCTCATCTTGATTTTCAACATCAATGCACTGAGTAGTCACAATTGGCCCTTTTTCCATCATTAAAGCTCAACTTGTTGTGCATAGTTGAGCATATAATTTAATGCATGATTTATATCATCTGTGCATATTTTCGTAACATTGCATTTGATCTCATTTGTGCATGATTCACTGCAAATATTTGTCTTTACCATGTTCGTTGATGCTCCACTTACATGCGCTTTTGTATGCCTGTACCCTATTTTAGTATCACCAAACTCAATAACACACCCGATAAAAACCATGAATTCTTCGTTATCCTCATCTACGCTTCTACGTTATATTTTGGCGTCGTTCGCAAACATATTTTACCATGTTACCGTCAAAAACACATCTGATGCGTCAGACGTCCTGACGTTCCACACGCGACAAACGGAGCGTCGGGACAGATTGAGGAAATGACACATTAGCGTCCAACGCGTCATGCCGTTTCCCCTAAACAGCAACTTGCTTTCCCCTTCGTCCTTCTTTGTATCTATTCAACCACCATCCCCTTCCATCTCCACACCCAAAATCCGAACCTTCACCATTTTCTACACCGCAATCCGCTAATTTTTCAAGTATATTGTTATGCTTTTGTGTTTATTTTATTCACATCTATAACACATATTTTTTTACGAATTTTTGCTATATTTTGTAATTTTTAATTTTCAGCATGTCACACGGATCTTCTACTTCTTCTTAGCCAATTGCATAGGAAAGGGGACTTATAGATATCTGATACCTCCTAACCTACCCACTCGGCCTTTTACTACTGCTAGTATGGATTATTACTTCGATTGGGTAGCCCGTGGCACTTCAGTTACCCCGTCCCCTAGACACAGTAGACATACCGAGCAGGTCAGCTCGAGCAGGCATGACGTTGGAAGGTCGATCGTTCATACGGATCATTTCAACAATGCCGCGTAGTGTTGTTATGCTATACTATCTCTTATTATAACTGTTCAGCAGTAGTAACTTATGTTAATTTTTCGCAATGGATCCAAAAACTTGGATATTGTGGAAAAATTGACCGAGAATAAGTAGCGGGAAAAATTGACCGAGAAGAAGTAGCGCAATTCAATTTTTATCTTTTTCTAGATTTGCATAAGTTGATAAATTAGGGCTAATTGGTGATTGAAATTGTTTCCAATAGTGTTATAATAGTTTCTAGCATTCCATGGTATACCTATTTCATCTTTTATCGTGAAATTGTGAAAAACATGTATAATTTATGGTTGTTCGTGTATATATAAATCGTTGTGTATGCCTTGATTCTACGATTGTATATGTGTGCAGCGCTGCTATCATTGTATTGTGTTAGTTGGAATAAGATAAAATGAATGCACGAGCTAGGAGTATTATATTGTGCACGTATTGACTTATGCAAAAAAAATGCATGAGTCTAAATTATAATTGTGTGTATTGAAAAATGACAAAAATGTTAAACCAGCAGCCTTAAGTTGAGGTAATACATCGAAAAAATGTGTTAAATTAAAATATAATTTTGTAACTGTGAACAGTTAGTAAAACTATATTTTTTCGTAAAATGCGCACTTTAATTAACTAATGTCCCTTAGAGAGTTTTTGGCCCCGTCTGACGAGTGTTGTACATGATCGTTACATAAATAGTCGTTTTTGTTGAAAAACGACCATTTATATTCATCTAGTACAATGTTTGTTGGATTTGTCCCTGTATTGGACAAGTTATGAACACATTAAGCATTTACATTTTGTATACTACCTCATCTTAAACGGTTCATAAAATTTTAGCCTAACTTTTCTTTTTTGTTTCCTGTTTACACGCATTTGTGTACAATGCAGGGAACAAAAAGGAAATGCTGCCGAAATTTTGTTGAATCGTTTGAGACGAAGTAATATACGAAATGTAAATGCTTACTGTGTTTGTAATGGGAAGTAGGATGCTTGACCATGGAAAAAATATCTTGTTGTACAAAATTTTGTATCGATACGTTAAAAAATAAAATGTGTCATATTTGACAATATTTTTTTATTTGTGAAATAGTTCTTTAAATTCAAATATTATACGACCATGAAAATAATCTTTTTAGAATTTGTATTCTTGAAAATAAATATTAAATTTTGAACTTGTAACTCATTTTCTCAAATAGGAAATGTGATTGATTATTTTGTTGATCGAGGAGATGGATGTACCAAAGAAAAGGACTGAGAGGCTCAATAAAAGAAGATTTTTATAATGGTATAAACGTATTTGTTGAATTCGCTTTAAGTAATAACGGAAACGATCCAGAAATTTGTTGTCCGTGTAGTAGGTGTAGATATTTGAAGTATTTGTTACCAGATATTGTGAAAGTTCATTTGTGCCAAAACGATTTTGTACCCGAGTATTATGTTTGGGATCGGCATGGAGAAGCTGTAACAAATACTTCTGTAGAGTCTGAAAGTGTCGTTAACGAAGTAATTACGACGACCCATATAGAAAATATGGTCGAAGATGCAGCACGATCAATGTTTCCTATGGTTGAAGTTGACGACGATGATGGAAATGTTGAAGAACCAAATATTGAAGCAAAAAAATTATGATTTACTAGATGCTGCTAAGAAACCTATTTGGGATGGTTGTAAAAGCGGCACTTAGCTATCAGTAATCGCAGAATACATTGCGATGAAGTCAAAATACAACATCACTGAAGCTGGTTTTACGGCTGTTGTACAAGCTGCAAAAAGACATATACCGCCCGATAATCTAATGTGTGAAAATCACTATGAAGTTAAAAAACTTATGTCGGCTTTGGGTTTACCTTATCAGAAAATAGATACATGTTTAAAAGGTTGCATGTTGTTTTGGAAAGAAGACGCAGACCTTAGAAATTGTAAAATTTGTAATCAGGAGAGATACAAACCAAGAAAAAAGAAGGGGAAGGAAGTTCCGTACAAGCGTATGCATTACTTACCCATCACTCCAAAGCTTCAAAGATTATATGCATCTTCTATAACTACATCTAATATGAGATGGCATAGTGTGAGAACGGAGGAAGAGGGTACGTTGACACATCCGGACAATAGAGAAGCATGAAAGCATTTCGATAAAACGTATCCAAATTTTGTAGCGGAGAGTCGAAATGTTATATTAGGATTATGTACGGATGGTTTTTCTCCATTTTCTCAATTTGGTTCTAAATATTCATCCTGGCCGATTATCGTCACACCGTATAATTTACCTCCTTGGATGTGTATGAAAACGCAATATATGTTTCTTACTGTTGTCGTTCCTGGCCCCGACGATCCGATACAAGGAATCGATGTATATTTACAACCGTTGATTGAGGAGTTAAAAATACTGTGGAACGAAGGAGTAGAAACATACGATGTGTCCAAGAAGAAAAAATTTCGTATGTTTGCTTCTTTGTTGTGGACTATAAGTGATTTTCCTGCCTATTTTTAGTGACCATCTGAAGAAAAAAGTGAGGCAAAAAACACGAGTTGAAGGTTCGATATGTAAATCTTACATCAAAGAAGAAGCTTCGTTCTTTTTCTCTCACTACTTCAGTGACCATGTGAATATATCATTTGAAAGTGTTCCTCGTAATGACGAAGGCGACGAACAAGAGTCGTCTCAAGCAATGTTATCTAATTTTAGACAACATGTTCGGCCTTCTGGAAAATGTGTAAAAATATGGCTAGACGATAGAGATCTTCATGTAGCACACACTTATATTCTTCTAAATTGTGCCGAGGTTGCACCGTTTGTTAGGTAATCTGAAATAATAATTTGTGTTTTATTCTTTTCTATAATGCATGCGCGTGTATAACCTAATGTAATAATTTGTTTATATATACAGTGTTTATGAACATGAACATCCGAACGGAGATCTCAGTAAAGAATTTTCCGGTTGGTTTTCAAATTACATTTATGAGCCGAGAAATTGTGTTGTTGACGAAGGGTTGAAACATCTTGCGATGGGACCAAAAAGAGTGGTCAAGACATATCCAATATATTTCGTCAATGGATATAAATTTAACACCAAAGAATACGGTGCAGAAAAATTAACGAATAATACTGGTGTATTTGTTAAAGGTAGTGACGATGCAGAAAATAACAAAAATGATTTTTATGGCGTTCTAACACAAATTTTGCAACTGACATATTTCTCACGACCCGTTGAGAAGGTGTTTCTATTTAGACGCAATTGGTTTAGCAATGTTCCAGGTTCTCGAATTAATGTGCACAAGGATTATAATCTTATCGAAATAAAGCATACATCGCACTATCACAAGTACGATCCTTTTGTACTAGCCAAACAAGCATTGCAAGTTTATTACGCTCCTTATCCGTCTCTAAAAAGAGATAAAGCAGATTGGTCTGCAGTTTTTAAAACAAAGGCCAGATATACATTCGATGGGAAGAATATTCCAGACGAACAAGCTTATCAGGCAGATATTGAGGAAAATAACGAAATAATAATTACAGACGATCATACAGATTTTGGTCCTTTGATCGATGAATCAAATGTTTTGGTAGAAGCGTTTGACAGTGCAGAGGAAAATATCGTAGAAAATAAGACCGAATCTGAATCAAAAGACGACGATGATTGATAAAAATCCGAATATGATTTTTTTGCAATGATATAACTATGTTGAAATCTTGATATGAAATTGATGTAACTATGAAACCAAATCTGTACGTTTACCATTGTTTACATGTTTTATGTTATTTCCATTTGTCATTTATTTAGCAATTTTTATTAAAAATGCAATGTAATCTGCTTATCGTCGGAACATGAGACCGATTATGAATCAAGTATAACACACTTCCATTTCTATTTCCATTTCAGTCATTAATTTAGCAATTTATACAGTTGATGTCATTTACGTATGAAATATATTTCATTATCATGTTATTATTCTCTTTTGAAATGATGTGTATATGTCACAGGTTTATCGTAATGTCATC
Source organism: Allium fistulosum (assembly GCA_030737815.1). Lineage (NCBI taxonomy): Eukaryota > Viridiplantae > Streptophyta > Magnoliopsida > Asparagales > Amaryllidaceae > Allium > Allium fistulosum. The sequence continues at coordinate 163,818,685 of CM060905.1, forward strand.
TAGAGGTAGGAGCTCTTCCCGATCTTCAGGAGGCGATGGCAGTGGTCCATCGCAAGCATCATAGCGTCCTGTAGTTTCTTTAGTACCTAGAGTAGAGGGATATGAATTAAATTTTATTCTGCATCTTATTTATTTTTATATACACGTACGTACTTACGTGTATCATATTTAAAAACAAGGGGTTCGACCTACTTCCCTCGAAGGTTGTGTTGGATGTTTCTAGAGCTTCTTACTGGAGTAGGATGAGTGCGTGTTGGCCGAAGTGGGATAATATCCCTCCCCACATAGTAGAGTGTATTTGGAAGGATATCCTAGTAAGTATATTTTTTGTTTTCCATTTTTAATTCATTTTTGTCGTTTTTTTACCGTTTATCGTTTACAGTTTAATATTCTTTTTGCTTTTTATCGTGAAACACAGGCTGAGATAGACGTTCAGACAGACGATATACAGTTGGCACGAGAATATTGGATGAAGAAGATGCGTAAAAACTATAGGGATTCGATATCCGAAATCAAGAAATCAGGTAAGAAACCACGTTGGATGGGGGAGAGCGTATGACAAGCATGGTTGGGATATTGGGAAACTGACGAGGCGAAGGCAAGTATACTATTTTTATTAAATTATTTGACTGGTAGTAAATATCAAAAAATACATGGTCGATAAATAATGTATCAAATTTTGAACGTACAGGCAGAGTCGAAAAGAAACTCTGCAAACAGAAATAAAAATCTCGTTACTCATCGCGGAGGGTTGAAGTCATTTCAGCAGTATCGGTAGGAGTTAGTAAATTTACTAAATGCAAATTGTAAATAGTTTGTGCTATATAATTTTAAATGTACAATAATTGTATGTAAAAATCAATTTCAGGAAGCCGAGGCGCATGGTCCCGTGGGCTATATGGACGTGTTTACTCGTATGCATGCTGTCGAGCATGTAAATCCGAACGGGACAGTTTTGTATACATGGCAGGACGATAAATCCAGCAAGAGCCATGTAAGCATATTTCATTTTATGCAGTATTAGTAATTGTTCTACTTGTTAAAATATAATGAAATAAGATATGATGATATTAATTTGTTAATGCAGGAAAAGTTTATGAAGCAGCGCCAGAAACTCCTTGCTGATACGGGTCAAGATCAGCTGACGACGGATGAGGATGATGTTATTTTTGATTTAGTTATGGATCCATCGGAGCATGGCAGACGATACGGATTTGGCAATCAAGTGGTAAGTAAATAATATATTGGTTATCATATAATTTTTCAAATTCAGTACATTGGTTTTGAGTCACTTCGTTATGAAAGCATTATGCATTACCAAAATATATTAATTCGTTATCACATTGCTAATCATTCACATACCTGCACATACACTTACATAAACATGTATAAACTAAATTAAATAACATTATCACACTGTTAATCATTCACATACATGCACATACACTTACAGAGATCACACAGCTAAATTAAATATTTATTACAGACCAGTAGTCAGAGACGGGGTAGACAGATTAGAGCTCAGATCGATCTAGCAAAGATCGAAGATTTGCGGGCTAGAGTGACGCAGCTGGAGGAGCAGAACCGTCGGCAGGCCATAGAGACCACACAGCTGCTAGACCAGCGTATCGCGGAGTACATGCAGCAGTATGGTGGCCGCTTCCCTTCCTCTGCTGGCTCTGGTTCTGGAGGAGATTGAGTGATTTCTTTGGTCGGTATGATTTTCTGTTTTGTATGATTTGGTAGATGGTGGAGGTAGTTGTTGATTTATGATGTTATGATACACTTAGCTATTTTGTTGTATAATTATGTGGATGTTGGGATGTTGGGTGATGATTATGTGTTTTGACTTAATTTTATGTATTTTATTTTTTGGTGAATTGTGTATAGTTTGGTTTTTGATATTTGGTTGGAATATTATATATTGGATTCTGCAGAATAGTGTTTGTATAGGAAATATGGATGGAATACTATATTGCAGCAGAAATATAAAAAAAATTACAGCAGATTTCCGACGGCTTCCGACGGCTTTCAGGTTATATTTTTCCAACGTCTTCCGACAAGTGTCGGAATCCGTCGGAAGCCGTCGGAAATACAAACGACGAGATGTGTCGGAAGCCGTCGGAAACACTGCACTCCGACGCCTTATTTTCCTACGGCATTTTCCGATGGCTTCCGACGGCCGCCGACGGTTTTCTGCCGTCGGAAAATGCCTTTTTCTTTGTAGTGTAAGTACAATACAGAATCCTCGTCAGTCTCACTTGTTTACGTTGTTTTCCATATTTTTGTCAAGACTTTTATCTCCAAACCGATCATAAAAAGTATAGGTAACCAACTTAGTGCACTGTTAAGACACATCACCTTTTATAATAACTACAAGCGAAATATTCTCAGCCTATTAAACATGACCACTAATATGCTTCTTCATCCACTATGTTATTCATCCGCCATGTTAACTAAAACCAAGTCCAAAATGATATAATACAATACAAAACATTCCATTTTTCAAGTAACCTTTAGAAAATATTGATAACGATCACCTTCCAATATTTTATAAATTAGAGCAATCAATATCGATCGTGACTATTGTACAAGCTCGGCAATATATTTATTTAACTTACAAAAAGAACCATGTATATTTTACCACTATAGTTGTATCAAACAGAGAAGTGTCACGCAGGTATACACGCCCAAAGTTATTAAGTAAACTAACCGTAATGGAGCAATCCACATATATCTTATTGGGAAAAGTTGTACTTCGTAGTTTATCTTTTCAGAACATAAATTTATCAAATGTAAACCTTCTTAAAAAATAAATCTTATTGTACACTAAAAATATCCATGAATAGAACTTCTGCAAGCTTGCAACGGTAAGCAATCTTGTATTGATAATCATCAATTGAATCTTGTATTTGCTGTAAAAATATCAATAAACTGGGTACGTAGCATAGTTTTGACAAAACACACACATGCATTATTAATTGATTCAGAACCACCACTTTCACTTGGCATTGAAATAATATCAAAGGTGACTTTTATGTCTTGCATTTGCAATTGTATAAATAATAGCATTGGAAAGAGAACATTATAGTCGTGAAACTGCAGTTTGCAACTATAGTTTGAAACTGCAGTTCGCAACCGTGGTTCGAAATTGCATTTTCTAACCGCAGTTTCAAACTGCCCTTAAACGGTAGTTTTAAACTAATGTGTAGTCAGACGTTCATCTAGCATATACTGATGCATATCTAGATCTGCATGTAAGTTCTGAATCTTATATTGCCTTCTATGGATGTCAGGATTCATCATTCTCATGCTTTTGTCTCAATGTGGTATTTGATTGAGGCAATGTGGTATATTTGACAGAGGCACTGATGCACATTCCTTGTTACATAATTTTCATCCTAATTGTTAAAGATAAAGCATCGTATTAAACATCACACTCCTTAACTGAAATATTAAACATCAATATAGTCTTCTCAAGTATATCAAGAAGATTCCAACTATTTTGTGGACATCAAGAACTAAAATTCTAATCCATATATCTATATGTTAATGTGGTTCTAATAAATAAACAAACAAGACAAAAGAACATATGAGATTTACGTGTACAAAGACTTAGATATTCAAAACTCGATAACATTCCATGTTTGTGAGAATTAGTATGTTACAAATTCATATCAGCCATAGATAGTCCCAAAACATCCCTGTTCACATCATTCCCTATTCAGATCATTGAAATTACTTTTTGACTGATATATAATAAGTTATATTTCACTTACCAGGCAGTTGAAGCAGTCGTCAACATATCAAAACTAATATGATTGATCAGTAGCACCATTCTAAAAACTTGGGGCCATCAAACTCGGGCATTTCACAATCCTTTGGCTGCCACCTAGACTGCTCATATAAAGTATCTTTTTTTACCATCATCAAATCGTTGGTAATGGACTCCCTCCTCACAAAAGCCATTGCTTGCGACCTAAACCTGAGTATAAGTGGTCGGCCGATGCGCGCGCACATGTAGTGGTCAAACATGGTCTCTCTGTTGTAAGTTTTCTTCGATAGCAAACAAATTTGATTGTAGAAGAAGGTAGAAAAGAGGTTGGAGAAGAAAAAGTAAAAAATTCTTATAAGGAGAGAAACTTTATTACTAAACTTTATTACAAAAATTCATAATTTTTTTCTTACTATAGTTCTCTTCTCTTATATCCTAAACGAGTGAATCCATTTTATTTATAGGTGTTCATATTTCAAGTAAACGGTGTAGATTCATTTAATCTTCGGTTCTTCATAAATATCTTTTAAATGTTCTCTCATACAATTTCAAATATATTATTCCATAAATATCTCATAAATATTTTCTTATACACTTCCTAATATATTCCATAAATTTCTAGCATATATTCTAGATATTTCTCATATGGAAAAATCTAGATTAATAAAATCAAGTTTATTTTCAACACCTCCTCTAAACTTGATTATATAATACAAGTAATGTTTGAAATCTTTGTATTTCACGTGCTTTGGTAGAAATAGAAATATTATTCAAACTTTCTTCGTTCCGTTGACTTTCTTACCAAACATCAAGATCTTCAATACAAGTTCATGGATCCTTATTTTACTCTTTTCATTTCGTCCTCCATCATTACAATAGATTTTCCATAAAGCGTTCTAACATCTATCTTGTTTCAGTGCCATAAATTTTGTCTTTGCATTCTTTCACAGCTTCGTTTCTTGCAGTTTTTGACAATCCAATTTTTATGTATGTTTTTCAAATTTTACTTTTGCATGTCATTTAAAAAATATTACTTAAAAATAGTTTTGTTCAAAATTATATAAGCTTTGCTCACTTCTTTATTTTCATAATGAAATTATCGCTTGCCAGTTTGGCTTCCTCTTTGACCATTTCTATTTCTAATTCTTTAACATTCTCCGTTTCCATTTCTTCAACTTTTTGCTCGTACATCAAATTTAATCTAAGCTCTTGAATTTTTCATCTTCTTGATTCACGTCTTCTACATTGTCATCTCCTTTGCTTTCGTACTCTTCATCATTGATGCCAGTTTCACGTATTTTATTTTCTTCTTCTTCTTTTTGGTACTCTACACATTTTCCTTCTGCTTCCAATTATCATTCTCTAACTCCTTAAATTTCAGCAATTTTTCAGCATCTTTCTCCTTCTCTTTATTGGTTTTTTCCTCTTTCTCATCAATCAGATTGACATCTTCTATTAATTTTACATCATTCTTTCTATATTCTTCTTTCAATAAATTCCACGATTCTTTTGCGGAACTTTCTACAAGAACATAATCATATGCTATTTCGTCGATGTTCTCACTTATCACAACACGAACACGATGATCACTCCATCGTAATTTTCCAAAAGCTTTCTTGTCTATTTGCGATATGCTCTCCAAATCATTTGGCCATTCATAACCATTTTCAACAATCTCTCATAATCCTTTGGAGATTAAATCTTCTTTCTATTCCTTGAAAGCCAACAGTAAAGTATCATCTTCTTGACTTCTTTCTTAAACGTAATTGGCATTCTCTTCAACATTATTATTGCTAGGAGCTCTACATTCAAAAACATAATGTAACAACCCAAAATTTAAGCTATAATAATTAATTAACGAATTAATTAAATAATAAAATAAGTTTGTGAAATTATCAGAATTGAGCAACGGAAGTTGCACCATTGTGTTCGTGGTAATTTTTTGATCAATTGCCATATATAATTTATCAAAATCCGAGTTAATATGAAGAAGATACGAAATAAACAAGAATCAAGAAATATATATATGTGTGTATATATATATCTCTCTTTGTGTGTATATATATATATATTTATTTATTTATTTATTTATTTATTTAGGTCGACCCTAGGGTCGACTCTCACCATTGCTAGGTTGATCTATAGGTTGACCCCTAGCATGCATGGGTCGACACCAAGGTCAACCCGTCTTTGTGTATTTGGACGAGCTTTTGTCTGGCTAAACGATGACGTGTTTTTCAACTTTTCACCAATCTTGTGCGTTCGTGCTTCCATCCGACGGTTCCCAGCGAGCCTATGATATGGTTGCACCACCACACTATAAATAAGACCCTATGCCTAGCTATTTTTCTCATTTAAATTTTCACCTATTTTGGTTCATTGCGTGAGGCTGGACCCTGAATAGAATATTTTTCTATGGAGAAGATCTTTTTGATAAAAATATTCCATGCTCTAGAAGTGGATCAAGGAAGGCCAAGGACTAGAGCTAAAGACCACAGGTGAGTGTTTAGTAATTATTTTCGATTTTTAAGTAATTTAAAATAATAGGGTTCTCAATAGTTGTAGTTTTTCTGCAATTTTGAGGCAATTTCTATATAAGTGAATTACGGCTAGTTTTTAAAGTTCTTTTCAGTCTATTTTATTCAGTTATTTTTATTCAGCTATTTTATTCAGTTATTTACAGTTATTAACAATTATTTACTGTTATTTGCATTTATTTACATCTGTTTTACGTTAGAATTTAGCCTGTAAATTTTAGTTTCTTTTTTTATTCCTTTTTGCACGAATAAAATATAAGAATATAAAAAAAAAGAATAATTCGCAAATATGGATTAAAATAGAAAACATTAATTTTACAGAAATTAGATGTAAAATAAGAAAAACTGTAATAAAAAGAAGGTAGACTAAAAAAGGCAAATTTGAGACATTTGCAAGTATGTTTATAACTAGTGATTATAACCAAAAAAACAGAATAGAAGAGCAATTATAACGTAGGTTATAATTAAACAGAAAGAATAGAAAAAAGCTTATTTGAAAGACTTATAATTAAGTTAATAAGCAAATGCAGCAGCGATAACAGAAAAAACTTATTTTAAATACTTAGATTAAGTTAATAAGCAAATACATCAGAAATAACAGAAGAGACTTATTTTAAAACTTACACGAAGTTAATAAGCAAAGATAGAAACATGGCTCGTACCAACAACATTCTCTTTCAAACTATGACTGATGGTCTCACAACATATTAGGTGAGGCTGTGCAGGACCCTTTCAGACTAGGACTGATGGTGTCACAATAGTTAGGTGAGGCTGGAACACTTAAATAAGTGGCCAATAGATAGAAGCTCGCGGGATTTAGGCAAGGGGCGCAACTAGATTTTGTTTGTTATGACCCGTACCAGCAGCATTCCCTTTCAGACTAGAACTGATGGTCTCATAAAACACTTAGGTGAGGCTGGACAGGACCCTTTCAGACTAGGGCTGATTGTCTCACAACAGATTAGGTGAGGTTGGGCACGTTTATGCTGATTAAGGTAGATAAGAGGTCAAAATAGGGATCGACATTTAGTGTGTATCGGCGGTGACTGAGCGTGTGGCATTGATTAGGGTAGATAAATCGCTACTGCGTTCCAAGCGCTAAACAGGTGTCTTTTGCTGTGGGACCCATAGGATGAGACTAGCTTACAGTGGCACAACAGAGATAGAAGGTCGATCAACGGGTAGAATTAGGATTCAGCCTAATTAAAATAGGATTAGGATTTCAGCCTAATCACAACAATCTAAGACAAGTGCAAACAATCTGTTAGCGCCAAAATTGGTTACTAACACCCAAACGCCATTGAAAGCACCAAATTGCAGTTACAAATCACAGACAGAATGTATGTAGAGAGTATAAATATGAAGAACAGTTAAAATTGAAAGGAAATTAGTAATAACAGAGGATTTATAGTGGTTCGGCAGACTCTGGCCTACGTCCACTCCAGAAATTTCCTTTTTATTGATATTAGAACCAATTACAGTTACAATCCGGAGTTTTTAAAGTAATAATGGCAGAGTTTCGCCTAGGATAGAAGAAGAAGAAGATCCATTTTCTGAAGCCTCTCATGCTGTATTTATAGGCAAAATCCGAGCTACTGGGCTTCTTAAGTAGTTCGGGCCCATCAAGGCCATAGCCGAACCCAACTTCATCATTATGACCGACCCCGAGCTTAGATACACCGACCCAATATTGCCTTGGGAATGACTCGAAGGTGACCCGAAGCAAACTTGCTTGCGAATCGAAGTAAAACTTATTTGGACCCGAAGTAATTCAATGTCGAACCCACTCCTTCAAGACACCGATCCACTTTAGCCGACCCGAAGAAAAGCATTAACCGACCCTGAGTGTTCTTCCCATGCCGATCCCATGTCTCGCTTGCCGACCGATCCACTATAGCCGAACCACGTATGGCCGATCCATACGCTCCAATCTCCTCGAGGCCGAACCCAACCATACCGAGCCACTTCAACTAAACCACCTACTAACCAGACCGAACCACCTATTGCCAATCCAATCGAATTGCACCGACCCCGAACGACCGACCCATATGGTCGAACGCTCATGACCGACCCGCCTTAGTTGACCGAATTTAGCCGATCCATATGTGCCAACCGACTTCAACACGCCAATCCACACCACCACGCCGATCCACACCATCCAGATCGACCCAGAGCATGCCAAACCACTACCCTATGCCGGGCCACTCCATCATGACCAAACTATGCTACGCCGAACCCCGGCTTCGTAATCATACTTGTCATCCGTGATTGATCGTCTATCCATCCAGTTGAACCAAATCCATCGTATTCAGCCTCGAAAATTGAGCAATCGATTTAGTTAAGTCCGCTTGTTTACGGCCTTGCCAAAAGGCGGGTTAACATTTTTCCCCCAAAACATGTCTTGCGGTAGGAAGACGTGTTTTGAATAGCTTTTGATCCATTGTCCAAAGTCCATATGTCATCCATAGCCATACCATCCAATCCATAATCCAATCCATTTTACCCAAGTGCCATTCCCATACGCTTATCCAAATCTACGACTGCTCCGAGTCGATATCTGATTCCTATCCAGTAACCAAATCCTTATCCAATTCCACATCCATCTAAACCCGACAACCGAGTTCTAATCCATCCATATCCAATAACCACATCCACGACCTCTCCTGGTCGATATCCAAATCCGGGACCACTCTGGGTTCATGCCCAAATCCTTAGCTGTTCATAGCCAATATCCAAATCCGCTACCTTTTCGGGTTCCTGCCAAGCGTAATCCACATTCGGCGACCTGTGTTAAGTAATGCTATGGTATTCCTAGTTCAGTGTCGCTGAACGCTAAGTAATGCCGTGGCTTAAGTTCTAAGCCGAATCTTGGTCGCTCCGGACCCTTTTTGAGCATAGTCCATACTCGATGACTTGAAATAGTAACCAATAGATAATATAGGGCCTAAATCCTAGGCCTAATCTTGGTCTCTCCGGACCCTTGCCGAGCATAGTCCATACTCGACGACCTTTTAGCCAAAAACCAGACAAAAAGTCAATTAAAATCCAATCCAAAATCCAGATTCAAACCAGAAAACCAGAAATCCATATCAAAAGTCCAAATCAAAATCCAAATCAAAAATCGAGCATCCAGACCAAAATCAAAACTAGAGAACCAACAAAACCGGGAGTTCAAACCAAACTCCAAAACCAAAGCAGATAAAGCAAGTGTCCAAGCCAAAAAGAAAAAACAGATTTCACAAACCAGAGCTTCACGGTCTATCATCATCTCAGAGCATGCCTAAGGGTTATCTCCATCCCCGTACATGAATAAGTGATTTAGCTGTTTGCCCGGAGTTTGATACTTATTCCAAACCATCACGATTAGTTGATGATCAACCGACCACCATTCCCGGGCATCGTGCCATCGTCATTCAAGGTAGGCGGTGGCTGCTCCTGTTTCACCGCCGCATTCCGAATTTTGACATATTGCCGCAACTGACCATTCCTTACATGCTCCTTGATTATATCCTTTAGATGCCTAAAGCTGTTAGTGTCATGCCCGTCAGCATCATGAAAGAGACAGTGCCTTCCCGATGCCCTTTCGCGTTCTGAGGGTTCCCTCCTTGCCGGCCTTCGATAAGGAAGGCGATCCTGAGTATCCAAGAATATCCGCTCCAATGTTGCATTTAATCCTGTGTAAGTGGAGAATTTTGGTTCTACTCAGCGCTTCCTCTTCCCTTTATCCTTGTCTTTACCCGAGCTTTCACCGGACGGTCCTCCATCCTTAACCATGTTTACTTCCTTTGACTTCATATCCAAACATGCATCCTCTTGTCGAAGAAATCTCTCAGCTTCATGAAAGAATTACACAAGATCCATTGGCGGGTCCCGTATCAACGATACTTTGAAATCTGAATTATCCCTGACTCTTGATACTGCAGCCATCAGAACCATTGATGGATCCAACCGATCCACCGAAGCAACTGCTGCATTAAACCGAGTTAAGAAAGTCCTGAGCGATTCATCCGCCCTCTGCTTAACTGACGTTGGTGTCATCACATTCTTCGGCCTTTTTATGTTAACTCGAAACTGCTTCAAGAACCTATCCACCAGTTTTGTCCATGTTCCGATTGATCCATCTTCTAGCCGTTTGAACCACATAGCAGCTATATCGGTTAAGTACAAGGGGAAAAACCGGGCCATAACCTACTCTGATGCCCCCAGCACTTCCATATGCCTTGTGTACCTCATCAAGTGGTCAGTGGGATCCATCTTACTGTTGTATACTTCCAGAGCGGGCAGCTTGAAATCGGGTGGATTCCTAGCCATCCTAATGTTACAGGTAAATGGACTTTTGTTTACTCCCTCCAAATCTTTGTTTGTCAGACCTCCGCGAGTAGTTCGCCTGATGATGTCAGCTAATCCAATGTTACCTGCCAAGGGTTTCCCCCCATCTACATTTCCTAACTGACCTCCAAGTCCACGAGGGAATTCTGGCACATACTCCTCGTCACGTACTTCTATATTCTTGTTGGCGCCAGGCTGCGCAGCGTCATCTGATATCCCTCCATGGATTGGCCCAGCGTTACCTGGTGGTGTGCCCCCGAGCCTAGGTCCATCTAGATTGATAGTTGTTTGCTGATTAGGAACTGCCCTGCTGAACCACTCCATTTGCTTGCCTGTTGAGTTCTTCTGATCCAACTCCATGGATCTGAGCTCCTACAGGTCCTACTGTTCCTGGCTGTCCAAATTGCCTAAGAAGGGTCTGCATCATTTCCTCTTGCCTTTTCATCAATTGCTTCTGCAAGGAATTCATCATGGCCTGCATCTCGTCCCTAGTGATGTAGATTGAAGCTTGATTAGCTTCGGAGGAAGCCTCCTGACTTCCCTCTTGCTGACTTCTTTCCATCCTTTGTCTCCTGGTTGATTGCTTTACCATAGTATCCAGAATCCAAGTTCCTAAGCCTTTAAATTCTAAATCCAAGCTTTTCAATCCCTGAGTGCTGGCTTTCTCAGTGAAAGCACCAAAATGTTAGCGCAAATATTGGTCACTAACACCCAAACGCCGTTGAAAGCACCAAATTGCAGTTATAGATCACGGACAGATGTATGTAGAGAGTATAAGTATGAAAAATAGTTAAAATTGAAAGAAAGCAGTAATAATAGAGGATTTATAGTGGTTCGGCTGACTCTGGCCTACGTCCACTCCATAAATTTCCTTTTTATTGATATCAGAACCAATTATAGTTAAAATCCGGAGTTTTTAAAGCAATAATGGCAGAGTTTCGCCTAGGAGAGAAGAAGAAGAAGATCCCTTTTATGAAGCCCCTCATGTTGTATTTATAGGCAAAATCCGAGTTACTGGGCTTCTTGAGTAGTTTGGGCCCATCAAGGCCATAGCCGAACCCAACTTCATCATTATGACCGACCCCGAGCTTAGATACACCGACCCAATATTGCCTTAGGAATGACTCGAAGGTGACCCGGAGCAAACTTGCTTGCGACTCGAAGTAAAACTTGTTTGGACCCGAAGTAATTCAATTCCGAAACCACTCCTTCAAGACACCGATCCACTTTAGCCAACCCGAATAAAAGCATTGACCAACCCGGAGTGTTCTTCCCATGCCGATCCCATGTCTCGCTTGCCGACCGGTCCACTATGGCCAAACCACGTATAGCCGATCCATATGCTCCAATCTCCTCGAGGCCGAACCCAACCATACCGAGCCACTTCAACCAAACCACCTCCCAACCAGACTGAACCACCTATTGTCGATCCAATCGAATTGCACCGACCTCGAATGGCCGACCCATATTGCCAAACTCCAATGGCCGAACGCTCATGACCGACCCGCCTTAGCTGACGGAGGTTAGCCGATCCATATGTGCCGACCGACTTCAACACGCCGATCAACACCATCCAGACCGACCCAGAGCATGCCGAACCACTACCCTACGTCGGTCCACTTCATCATGACTGAACCATGCTACGCCAAACCCTGGCTTCGTAATCATACTTGTCATCCGTGATTGATCGTCTATCCATCCAGTTGAACCAAATCCATCGTATTCAGCCTCGATAATCGAGCAATCGATTTAGTTAAGTCTGCTTGTTTACGGCCTTGGCAAAAGGCGGGTTAACACAATCATAATCAAAGCAAACAGTTAAACAGTATTTTATACCAGTTATATCTTTCCTTTATTTTCTTTTATACTAGAACTGTTGCTAAGTCTATTATCTTTATCTTGCTTAAAAATACTAGTAGTTACTTTCACTCACCAGACTTTTAGTCTGACTCACTTCTCTATTTCCCCTTTTCCCCCCATAGGCCAGCAAAGGCGGATAGTTGATTCAGATTTCTTGGAGATATATTTCCAGAGTTCTTCATGTATTCTTCTTCTTTTTAGTTTTCTTTTCATTTGGTTTTTGATGTACTAGTACTTGCGAGAGGGATGATTATTTTATTGTACTTTGATTTTATGAGACTGAGACGTATTTTTCATAAGACATGTGTATTTGGTATTTGAGACATGTGATGTTTTTAAACTTATTTATGAAGTTTTATTTTGAATAATGAGTTACCATTTAAATGTTTCCGCTGTTTATATTTATTTGTCTTGTGAATCTTAGTCTCTATGATGCTTTAGCTATACCTATAACACACCATATCTTTTAGTGTGCCCTTTTTGGGTATACTAAGGGATGTGGGGTGTTTCACTATGTCCAAATTTTTCACAATTGTAGCATTTGTTACATGACTTGTCATGAGTTGTGTAACGACCCGGTATTTTGGACCATTCGCATCCATTATAAGTGTATAGGTAGACACTCATGCCGGAGTTGAATTGCTCAAAATATCACGTTGTTAATTTAAATTGGCAAAACTGAATATATACAGTAAATAAATAATCACAGACACAGAGTAATAAATGCAGCGGAATTAAAAAAAATAGTAGTTCATGAAGCTACTATATGAATATATAAGATACATCAGAGTTTACAACAGAAGAGTAATACGATACATCAGAGTTAAACCAAATACAACGGAAGAGTAACACGATACAACAGATACAAATCAGAATACATCACTGGAATCATCGAATACTGAAAGTAGAATAGATGGCTGGATCTTCAAGCAAAGCTCCAACTCCAAAGGTGAGTCTCAAATACTAGTACACTCAGTTTGACCCAAGCATAAAGCAAAAACACAAGACACTCGAGTCAGGATTAACATTCTTATATTAATAAACCCAACTCAAGTGAAATAGCAATTGAAATACAAGTAACTCAAAGGATGTTTGGAATAACCATCCTTTAAGGATCCGTTAAACTATCTACTAGGTAGTAATATACGCTAAGTAGATAATGTCTATCAGTAATATAAGGTATTAAAATAGCGTTAAGTCATGGCCCATTCCACCCTTAACACATTTTTATTCCCAAAAGCATATACAAGACCGTAGTTTCCCCAAAACCGGAAGTCACCAGAGGGCAATCCATATACTAAAGGTACAAACCAAAATCGTAGTGGTCGCGAATAAAGGGATACAAGTATGACAAGGCACATGAGGCAATACCCAAGGTAGTGATACTACCGTTTGCCTGATCCGGACTGGTGAGAACGCAACGCCGCAGCGCCCGCAACACCGTGAAACAACACTCCCAAAATCAAGGGTGCACCAATGGACAACAAGTAATGAGTAGTTCGAAGAAGTGTGTCCACTTGAGGTAGCTAATCCTCCATTGGCCCGGCACGGCTCCTGTTTTAGTCATTTCCAATTTGACACAAGTGTCAAGGCTATCCATTATCGTTCTCTTTCTTCAGTCAACACGTACATCATCCAACCACTTCATTCTGGATCATCACTCCGCATATATTTATTAAAGTGGTTTTCGGTTTAGATAGAGAGTATATCCATAACCGATTCCGGTCTCTTTAATAACTTTCGTAATTATTACACCGAATGGTCGTTTAATATATTTCAAAACCAAATCAATTTCAATTCAATTAGAATTCGTAAATCAACATTTCATTTGTCTTTCTAAACCAATTTCCAATATTTACGTTTCAAAACTTCCAAATTCACAATTTCAAAATCTTATAATTCAATTTCAATCTTTATTTAAAACAATTCAAATATCAATTTGAATTTGTATATAAGATTCATTCCGAAATCATTTAAATTAATTTAATTTAACATCCAAATCAATTTAAATTCATTGATCGATTTCATTCAATATTCATTTAAGTAAATTTTCCATTCAAAATAATTTCTATTAAATTTCCAATTCATTAAATCCATTATTTAAGTTCAACTTCCTTATATCAAAACTTACAAATTGGATTAAATTAAATTCATCAAATCAAATTCTTTAAATTACAAGTCTTACATAAATTTCAATAAATCACATTTTATTTCTTGTTAAAGAAATTCAATTTCACTTATTTACTTACTTAAATAATTTTCCAAAACTTAATTAATAAAGAAACTCAATTTCAATTATTTACGAAGTAAAATTCACTTATTCAAAAGTTCAATTTCTCTTATTAAAGAATCTAATTCAATTTTAACATTAAATAATTCAATCTTATTTAATTATTAAATAATTCAAAACTTAATTATTAAATAATTTCAAAGTTTAATAATTTCAAACTTAATTATAATTTCAAACTTAATTATTAAATTATTTCAAACTTAATTCAATCATTTCTCAAATTAAACAACATTCTTTCATCAATTTCATTTTTAATATTTTGTTTTCAGATTATTAAATATTAACACTTTCCTTTCATTAAAAATTCAAATATCAACTTCATTTCAAAACCATATTATTTATTCAAATAAAATCTTCATTTTATTTTTAAATCAAATTATTTGACCAATCGGGTTTTATTTAATTCTCTATCCTAGGTCAAAGTTCAATTTGGGTATTTATCATTTCAACCCGATTCCAATTCAATTCAAAATCAAAGCATAACAAAGGGAACTTGCAGTGTGATAACTGGGATGCTGTCAAAGTAAATAAACAAGCAATAACAACAAACAATAATAATCCAATAATCAATTTAAATAACCCCGAAATAATCGTATTAATTCGCATTGTTATTTGTACGAATTAATATAATTAATTCTAGAATCTACACTATCATTTCATGTAGATTAAAGATTATTACATTACGGTTTTTCACTTGTCGTTCAATTTCAAATTTTAACACTACAACAATTAATCAAATATACGTTCAATGGTTCAAAGTGTAATTATAACTATTCTACATGTCAATTAATTTAACAATTAAAAGGGGTCATATTCAACAAATCAAATTCAACAAATGTGTCGATTCAATTTTAATTATCATACGTCAAATTTACTTGCATAATATTTATCACTTTACAATTTAGCATCTAATATAAACAATCAATCAATCACTTTATCAACTAAACTGGATTATCATTGTATAAATAGCAGATAATGGTGTTAGATGTCACAGGTGAACTGATTCAGGTAATAACAGATATAACAGTGTAAATAATTAACAGCAGTATATTTCAATTGTCGTTTCAATTGAAATCAAATTTAATAAATAAAAGAATGTTAATCGTGAGTGATTGCTCACCTTTCTAGGCTAGAGAGATAGACAATTTAGCTGTGAATCCCAACACGAATTCTGAAGCAAAGAAGATTGAACACGAATTTTGACAAGCGAAGCTGATAGATAGGAAAAGATAGAATCCAATCAGAACTGAACCGATAATGATAAATGGTACAAGTGAACTTTTATAGATTGTAACGACCCAGAATTTTGAACGAATTAAATTGAGAATATTTAATTAATTTTAAATATTTGAACGATGATTTAATTTGAATCCCCGATTGAACTTTGAAATTTGCGATTAAACATTAAAATTTAATCTATGGAATGCTGAATAAAAATTTAAATCTTCAATTTACAGTTGAAGAAAAATATTTCGAAAGTTTCTAAAATTCATATTTATAATACCAAAGATAATCGAACTTTCAGAATTGAATTTTAAACTATTTTGCTCAGTTTTGAATTTAATTGTTTGAACCGATATTTAAAAATAGCCGTCCGGGGCACAGTCTCGGAATTCGACGAAACCAGTTCCATTGGGTCCGTAACGTTGAATTATTGTCGGATTTCAAATTTCGTATTTTTCGGAGTTGTTTTGTGACCGTACGGAGAATAAACGCGTTAAGCTTAAGTCGAATTCAAATTAAAATTTTAATTTTAAAAATAAAAATGAAAATGGTCAATGTCAGCAACACTCATCTCCCTTAACCCACGCCTATAATCACGAAGAGAAAATCACGGCTGAAGGCGTGCAAACCATACCTCGTTCAATTTTATCCCCTCCCTCTTTAAAACAAAACCGAGCTTCTCATTTAAAATCAGAATATCAGTTCGAACGAAATCAAACAAAGAAAAAAAAATGACAGAGCGTTTTCTTCCGTCCCTCCCAAATCGACAAAGGCAGCAGCTGCTCGCGGCGAGCTCGATTTCGAGCAGCGTGGTGGCACTCGCGTAAGGGGACGACAAGTGAGGGGATTTCGTTCGAATGGTGATGTAGGTGGGGTCGAACGCAACTGCGATTGGCGACTTCGAGATGGGGAAGAATCCACGAGTTCGATCGTGCTCGAGATCCAAGCAGGCAGGTCGCGAGAGTTTTAGGAATCGCGTGGTGGCGATTGGGTGGTTCACGAAGCAGTGATGGCGTGCTCGCGATGTCGAGTCGATGGCAAAGGAGGATCGAGGCAGCCTGGGTGGATGCTAGAGCGACGAGGCTAGGGCTTGGGGCCAGGATTCGTGAGGGAGGCACGCGCGTAACCACGAGATGATCGGCGACTCGATCGCGAGCCTGGGTTTGTTCGAGTTGTCAGTGAGGTAATCGATATTCGTCTTCCTCGTTTTTACTTGCTGGTACATTTATATTCAGATTTAAATTTGTTATAGCCTAAACAGAATTGGTTAATTTAAATTTTTAAAAGAGGACTAGTTTTGAATTTAAATTTTGTTAAATCAAATGGTTAAAAAGAATTTGATTAGTCAAAATAAAATCACAAGTTAGTTAATTTATCAAATGAAATTTGTTAATTCGATTTATTCGTATATTTATGAAACCTTATAAAGTTAGAAATGAAATTTAGTTTTGCAATAAAAATATAAAATATCTCTGTTACGAGTTAAAAAGGAATTTTGAATATTAAGGGAAATTTGATTTTAAATTAAATAATTAAGTCATTAGTTTGAAAATTTAAAATTTATTTGTTTGGTGAATTCGAATATTAATAAAACCCTATAATTTTATACAAGGTCTGAAATGGAGAAACAAACTGGATTGGATTGGATTACAAATATAAAGCTAAGGTGAGATTTTCTCACTCGAAGGAAATTTGAATTTACAGTTATTATTGATTGATGATTGTTATTGGATGTGCTATTAGATATGATAGGATATATCTATATATATAGCAGTATATACATATTGGCATATGTATATATTGGATTGATTGATTTCCCGCCTCGTATAGCGGATGAGACCCTATTACGCCGTTAGTAAGCGGATTTTTATAAAACCTATATACCGCGATATTCCACCTCGAAGTGGAATGGTATTGTGCTAACGTCTGTGGATGCAGGGAAACAGGTTGGAGGGATCCAACTGGATTCCTCACCAGTATTTATTTATTTACAGATATATTGATATAGATCTGTTATCATATTGATATATGATATTGACTGTTGTGATGGACTAATTGATGCGTGCCTCCCTCACGAATCCTGGCCCCAAGCCCTAGCCTCGTCGCTCTAGCATCCACCCAGGCTGCCTCGATCCTCCTTTGCCATCGACTCGACATCGCGAGCACGCCATCACTGCTTCGTGAACCACCCAATCGCCACCACGCGATTCCTAAAACTCTCGCGACCTGCCTGCTTGGATCTCGAGCACGATCGAACTCGTGGATTCTTCCCCATCTCGAAGTCGCCAATCGCAGTCGCGTTCGACCCCACCTACATCACCATTCGAACGAAATCCCCTCACTTGTCGTCCCCTTACGCGAGTGCCACCACGCTGCTCGAAATCGAGCAAGCCGCGAGCAGCTGCTGCCTTTGTCGTTTTGGGAGGGACGGAAGAAAACGCTCTGTCATTTTTTTTTCTTTGTTTGATTTCGTTCGAACTGATATTCTGATTTTAAATGAGAAGCTCGGTTTTGTTTTAAAGAGGGAGGGGATAAAATTGAACGAGGTATGGTTTGCACGCCTTCAGCCGTGATTTTCTCTTCGTGATTATAGGCGTGGGTTAAGGGAGATGAGTGTTGCTGACATTGACCATTTTCATTTTTATTTTTAAAATTAAAATTTTAATTTGAATTCGACTTAAGCTTAACGCGTTTATTCTCCGTACGGTCACAAAACAACTCCGAAAAATACGAAATTTGAAATCCGACAATAATTCAACGTTACGGACCCAATGGAACTGGTTTCGTCGAATTCCGAGACTGTGCCCCGGACGGCTATTTTTAAATATCGGTTCAAACAATTAAATTCAAAACTGAGCAAAATAGTTTAAAATTCAATTCTGAAAGTTCAATTATCTTTGGTATTATAAATATGAATTTTAGAAACTTTCGAAATATTTTTCTTCAACTGTAAATTGAAGATTTAAATTTTTATTCAGCATTCCATAGATTAAATTTTAATGTTTAATCGCAAATTTCAAAGTTCAATCGGGGATTCAAATTAAATCATCGTTCAAATATTTAAAATTAATTAAATATTCTCAATTTAATTCGTTCAAAATTCTGGGTCGTTACAGACTTCCCTCCTTAAAAGAATTTCGTCCTCGAAATTACAAGTTAGGGAAAAAGGTCCTTAACTTGTCTACTATTTTCCACAATTCAATAGTTTTATAAATTTTCAAAACAAATCTTTCTACTAAAGATTCGTTGTCAATTCAACTAGCTTTTTTCCAACTTCAATCATAAGTTTCAAACAACATTGTTTTCCTTCTCAACTCAATTTAAATTTCAAATTCAAATTTAAACCTTCAAAATTTTCTCAAAAATTTTCTAACACTCGAAATTTTCGAAAAATTTCGCCAGCGTCTCCTTTGCGCGGCTAATACGGTACGACTACAAAACGTCCCTACGGAGTCTCAGATTTCAAAAAGAAAAAGAAAAAGCCAAGCGGCTAGACAAGAAATCATCAAATCTCATATTAAAATTTAAATACATAACTTTTTCGAGCAATTCAAATTATATATTCAAATTTAAAATCCAATTCCTTTACACCTGTATATCCTACTAGCCATTATATCTAGTTACAACATTCAACTATTTTGCACATTCAATTACAAAATTTCAATATATACTTCTTATATCCTTTTTAAATTCGCTATTGAAGTTACATATTCAATTTCATTCAATTTTTCATTTCAAATCTCATTCGAATTCAATTTACACTTTCAATTCTATTCGGATTCGGTTCAACTTCTGAATATTGAATTTATCAATTATCTTTAGTTCACTTCAAACTAATCTCAAAACTTCATTTTATTTCACACAATTCAAATTCGTTTTCAATATTCAGTTTTAATTCCAGTTTTATTCTTTTGTTCAATCATCAAATTTTACTTAAGAATTTCACACTTCATTTCTTAAGTTCAATGTAAATATTCCATATACACATTATATTTATTTTCAATTCACCATTATGGTTTATAACCACTCATATTAAACTGGATTTCAAATTCCATATGAATTTTAATTCATCTCAAACCATATTAATTTGTCATTTCTTCAATTAGTTTCCGTTACTAATTTTATTTCAATATTTTACTTTACAAATTTGAAATGAATTTTTTTCAACATTCAATTTACTTTCATTAAATTGATTCACTTGTACTTACATTAATTTAACTCCATCCTTCAAGTTAAATTTATTCTATCAAAATGCAATTTGTATAAGTTATCAACTTTAATAATATTCCATAGGATTTTTATATAGTATCCCAGAGTTTACCAACATTTCAAAAATCATTTTTGAAAACAATTCAAATTATCCTTTGAATTTCAAAAACAAAACCCAAATTTTTCAAACAACTTTCTTTCAAAACAATTTGGCAGCAATTTCTCTTTTGGAAACCCGAAAATGAACACCGGTGATGCTGCAGTCATTACCGAAGTTATTTTCCAGCGATCGAAAAGAGTTTAGAGCTTTCATCTCTCCAAAATACTTTTCAAACCTTTGAAATTCATTTTCAAATCAAAAGGAAATTTAAACTTTCCAAATCTCCAAGATTTTCAAATTCTTTTCAAAACTTTTCCAAAAACTTCTCTGGAATCCCGTTTTAAATTACAATTCACATTTATAATTTACATTCTTTAATTTCATTTGTATATGGATTTATTTCTTGGTTCTTTGTTTTAATTCAAATTTCATTTACAATTTCCACATATATATTAATGGGGATAATTAACATCATCACTTCCTAACAACCATGCATCCATATATCATAATAATTTACAGAAAATTATTTCTTTTCTTATACAAAATAGCTTTGGGTAAAATTATTTCATTTACCCTATTTTAAAATCAATACTGTGTCAGTTTATATTGTTTAGAGTTTAGAAACCCCTATCGATTACAGTTAGCTAGACTGCACCGACCAGAATCCATAAACAATCAACCGATAAGTCAACACAATACAAAACAATTTTATATTCACTAACAAATACGCGCTCATATCTATTATTACACTCAACTCATTCTAGAGTACTACTGACTCTATCTCTAATGAGTAACACCCAACAGAGCAGGGTTGTCGCTTAACCATATGCTCTTATACCAAATGTAACATCCCGAAATTTTTCGACTTTCGAAAATTCAACATCGATACTCACTTTATCGATTGCCGAGAATCGAATGCCGGAAACCCGAAATATTATGGTTTAGAAAGAAGAAAAGGTAGGGGAAGTAGAAGAAGAAGAAAGCACAAAAAGAGAAGAAGAAAATAGTAGAAGAAGAAGAGAAGAACAACAACAGAACAAGAGCAGAACAGAAAACAATATCAGAATCTTACACATCGCAGCGGAACAATATATAATAGATAACACTAGTCTTTTAAAACAAAGAACTATATCAGTTTATACATACATCAATCAGAGTCAATATACAACAATGGACAGTTATATAAACTTGTCCTCATACAGAATACACAGCGGAATAAATACTATCAGATACAAATACTACGTCTCGTCATCCAGCTTATCTCCAAAGCTCCAGAATATCCAGAATATCCTGATAATATAACTCTGGGTGCCCACAAATTTCCACACGGGCAGCCTAGAGTTATATTATCAGGATATTCTGGATATTCTGGAGCTTTGGAGATAAGCTGGATGACGAGACGTAGTATTTGTATCTGATAGTATTTATTCCGCTGTGTATTCTGTATGAGGACAAGTTTATATAACTGTCCATTGTTGTATATTGACTCTGATTGATGTATGTATAAACTGATATAGTTCTTTGTTTTAAAAGACTAGTGTTATCTATTATATATTGTTCCGCTGCGATGTGTAAGATTCTGATATTGTTTTCTGTTCTGCTCTTGTTCTGTTGTTGTTCTTCTCTTCTTCTTCTACTATTTTCTTCTTCTCTTTTTGTGCTTTCTTCTTCTTCTACTTCCCTTACCTTTTCTTCTTTCTAAACCATAATATTTCGGGTTTCCGGCATTCGATTCTCGGCAATCGATAAAGTGAGTATCGATGTTGAATTTTCGAAAGTCGAAAAATTTCGGGATGTTACATAGATATTTAACTATATATATTCATATTCTACATTAAACATAATTAATTTTTTTTTTCAAAAGTCATTGTTTAAATTAAAACCGTATTTAAAATAAATTTTCATATTGTATCCCTTAAAAATCAATATGCAATAAAGTCCAAAGTTTACAGAATGTTCCGAACAACATTAAACAAATATCAATATATATATAATATTTAAAACAAATTAAGACCTATAGTTAACAAACATATTATAAATGTATGCACACTCTTGAAAATACCACGTAAACATTTTATACCTATATATCAAATTTCAAATGTAAAAATAACCATATTTTTTTATGATTAATAATTATTATAAAATCAATATAAATATACCTTATTATAAAACTAATGCTGTACTGAAAACCGCATGTATTTATATTGATTTGTAAACACATGCTACAGGAACTAATACCTGACTAGTATATAAATGCAAAACAAAACACATGCATACCTTATATATACAAGTTGTTTATATAAATGAGAAGCAAGGTGCTAGAGAAAGAAGTTGTTGTCAAAATGATGGCTGTAGCTTTGCTGCAGTGAAGGGCTCCAGAGATGAGGTGGCGGGAAGATGTGGTGGGTAGCAGGCGGAGCACGTCACAAGGCTCGGCAAGCCTGGCCGATGCAGAGAAAGGCCGAGAGGAAGAATGGTGATAAGGTCAGAGGCATGCGACCAGTTTGATGTGAGGCGGATGTAATGGGCAGGGGTAAACTTCTGGGTTGTCGGAGTGGTGCGGTCTTCGGGTAGCAGGCTGCGTCCAGGGGCGATTTGGCGTTGGCGGAAGGGAACATTGGTTGGAGGAGCAACGGGCGGTGGTGGGCGCTAGGTCTGATGGTAGGCGTGGTTCTCGGAGTTGAGGTCGGTAGGCGGTGGTTGGCGATGTCAGTGGATGCGGGTCCAAAGCCGAGGGCTGTGATGCTGAGGAGGGGTGTTGTGGCGGGGTCGCTGGTCGGAGAGGTCGTGGTGGTCGGAGGCTGGACTGGAGGCGATCAGGTTGTGTGCGGTGACTATGGCGAATGGGTTCAAGGCGTCGGCTAGGGGAGTCGGGCTGCGGATGAAGGCCACGTGGGCGTGGAGTAAGGCCATCGGCAGGCGCTTGGGTGTGTGGGAGGGATGTGAAGGCATGGCAGAGGCGGAGGGAAAGCTTGCGTGCTTCGGGTAATAGGAATAAAAAGGAGATGAATAGTGAATTATATACAATCATTTATAATATTATATATTTTCCTTTTAGTAAGGTAGGCAGAGAGAAAGATGAAACTGGGAACCAAGTAAATATTCTTTTTCAAGAAGGACGTAAGAAAGAGAAATGGAAAGAGTGCTGAAGAGGAAAAAGCTCACGCAACCTGACAGTAAGGTAAATGGACAGAGAAATGAACCGGTGTATAATACGTTGGAATAGTGAAAGCCCAACAGCTAAATTCTAGGAAATATCAAAAGTCATGACCGTTGGTTTCAACCGGTAGATAATTAAATGGTTCTAGGAAAACAAAAGATTAAAATTTGGATATCGCTACAATTAGCCGTTTACAGATTTCGCTGCGTACTGGGGTTCGAAAAAAAACAGAAAGGAATATACCATTGAGATCAGCATGACTAGACGATCAAATCGGCATATAGATATCAGCGGTATGATTGAATTATAAAAATTCAAAATTTTTTTTAATAGCGGAAAATGCAAGAAAAACGCTGAAAAATAAGATCGACGGAGCCAAAGATGTCCGAATTTGGAAAAACGACGAACTGACATCTTGCTCAGAAGATGTTTTAGAATTTTTCTATGTAAAAATATTTAGGTTTCGGAAACATTTTATTTTCATCGCTTTTTAACTGGTTAAATTGAAGTAAATTTACGCGCGAAATAAACTTTCGTATTTTCGGACGAAAATTTACCAGTTGCTATGTTTAACTAGACGTATTTCAAATATCAAATTTTATTTCAAAATTTTATCGTTTAAAATTTCACAAAATTTCAACTAATTATGTTATTAAAACAGTTGAAATTTTACGGATCGTTACACTCTCCCCCACTCAAAACTTTTCGTCCCCGAAAAGGAACGAGGTAGTAGAATAGAAACAACCAGAAAGAAAAACAGATTTGAAATACAAAATAACAATTAATTTAAACCATATAAATTCAAATTTAAATTAATTGATATTCCATAATTGATTTAATCCATTTGATATCACTTAAGTGAAATCAATCTTAATTATTTCTAAATTTACTATCTAATTATCCAATTATCCTCAATTTAAAATTTCTAAAACCATAAATTTGAATAATCTTTTATTATAATCATAATTTATTTCGAACGATTTAAATTATTCTTTATTCCAAATTACTGTTAAATTTATTCTACTTAATATATCTACTCCCATATATTTAACCCATATAATTTAATTTAAACATAAAAGTTTCGATTTAAATTAATTTATACTTACTAATTGGTTTCAAATTTAAGGTATTTTCATAAGTCGATCGAATTTCAATTTATTAATTCCTTAAAATAGAATTTATTTTGTCTATCTCATTTATTATTCAATTAACTCGTTATTCTATTTTTCTCTATTAATCATCTTATAATTAAACTTTAAGTGTATAACATTTATTATAAACACTAAAATTTTATTTATAAAATCATTTTATATTGTATATTATCCAATTGCATTTTAACTTCTGAATAATTTAGGTAAGTTATATTGAAATGCAATTTAGTAATATACAAATAAAATTTTCAAATTCAATTATTTCAAATTTAATATTTATTCCAAATTTTGGTTTTATTTGTAATTAAAATCATCCTTTAACAAAATTTAAGAATTAGATTTCCGATTAACTTTAAACAATTTAGAGATATATGTAATATATTTATATCAAATTAAATTTAAAAATAAGATACCTATATATATAAATCAAATTATACTGAAGAAATTCAAATCAAAATATTTTTCCAAAGCAAAACCGTAGCAAAGCTACAGAATGGTTTCTCCACTTCGAAACTTGAAAATGAATGTCGATGATGCGGCCGCCCTCACCGAGATTATTTTCCAGCGACAAAGAGAAGAGTACTGATTTCATCATTTTAAAATTATTTGAAAACGGTTTCTATTTGAAAATACCTTCAATAATATACATTTTAAAAAAAAAATTTAAAAAACAAAAGTTTTGAAATCACTGGAAATTAAATTCTCAAATTCTAAATTTTAAATTCATTTAAATTTCTAAATAATTCTATAAACCAACTTTTATAATTCCATTTATTTTTATGTTGGAATAATCAATGATTTACAAAACAAATAGTGAAAATCAAATATTACCTTTCTGACAACCAATTCAGTTAACAATTCAATTTCAGAAAATTTATACTTATATATAATATAATCATACAAAAATTATTTTATTTACCAAATTTTGAAAATACTTTTGTGTCAGTTTGCTCTGTTCAAGTGTTTTGGAAATCATATCGATAGCGTTGATCAGACGAATCGATCGAAAACCCAAATCAACATCAACAACTCAAACAACACAATATATTTAAAACATTTATATATTAGTTTACAAATAGATTTCTTTGCTCGACGATACAGGGATGAATTTTCAAAATAAGGATAGGGTTTCAAATTTGATGGGCTCAAATCAAAGAAAATTTTGATTCGAAGATAGGTTCAAAACAGAGATAAGCTGATGAAATAACGAAATAGAAAGATGGATAAGTTTATATAAATCGCGGGCAACCTTAACCGGGTTGACCATGACTTCAGGAATGAAATCGATGCTGAATTCCGAGGCAAAATCGGCATCTGATCTCAAGGTATAGAATTTAGGCATAGCAGGAGATAGATAGCATTGTAAACCGAGGATACAGAAATCTCCGGTAAATCGATGCTTATTATGAAGGAGTTTCACCCCTTTACAAATCATTCGAAGATTGGCGAGACCGCCGATCTATTATAGATATCATTCAAAATGGAGTTATGGGGTGCTCCAGAATTGAAAGAATACAAATAGTGAGGGACACGAATGAATTTTTGGAACCGCAAGGAACGTTCCAAAATTCAAAGGAATCGAGTCAAAAGGAAGAGATTGAAACTCGAATGAGAGTGATTCTGTAAATACATTTACCCTATATGTTAAGTTTTGCCTAGAGCTACCCAAGCTCTGATACCAACTGTAACGACCCGGTATTTTGGACCATTCGCATCCATTATAAGTGTATAGGTAGACACTCATGCCGGAGTTGAATTGCTCAAAATACCGCGTTGTTAATTTAAATTGGCAAAACTGAATATATACAGTAAATAAATAATCACAGATCACAAACACAGAGTAATAAATGCAGCGGAATTAAAAAAAATAGTAGTTCATGAAGCTACTATATGAATATATAAGATACATCAGAGTTTACAATAGAAGAGTAATACGATACATCAGAGTTAAACCAAATACAACGGAAGAGTAACACGATACAACAGATACAAATCAGAATACATCACTGGAATCATCGAATACTGAAAGCAGAATAGATGGCTGGATCTTCAAGCAAAGCTCCAACTCCAAAGGTGAGTCTCAAATACTGGTACACTCCGTTTGACCCGAGCGTAAAGCAAAAACACAAGACACTCGAGTCAGGATTAATATTCTTATATTAATAAACCCAACTCAAGTGAAATAGCAATTGAAATACAAGTAACTCAAAGGATGTTTGGAATAACCATCCTTTAAGGATCCGTTAAACTATCTACTAGGTAGTACTATACGCTAAGTAGATAATGTCTATCAGTAATATAAGGTATTAAAATAGCGTTAAGTCATGACCCATTCCACCCTTAACACATTTTTATTCCCAAAAGCATATACAAGACCGTAGTTTCCCCAAAACCGGAAGTCACCAGAGGGCAATCCATATACTAAAGGTACAAACCAAAATCGTAGTGGTCGCGAATAAAGGGATACAAGTATGACAAGGCACATGAGGCAATACCCAAGGTAGTGATACTACCGTTTGCCTGATCCGGACTGGTGAGAACGCAACGCCGCAGCGCCCGCAACACCGTGAAACAACACTCCCAAAATCAAGGGTGCACCAATCGACAACAAGTAATGAGTAGTTCGAAGAAGTGTGTCCACTTGAGGTAGCTAATCCTCCATTGGCCCGGCACGGCTCCTGTTTTAGTCATTTCAAATTTGACACAAGTGTCAAGGCTATCCATTATCGTTCTCTTTCTTCAGTCAACACGTACATCATCCAACCACTTCATTCTGGATCATCACTCCGCATATATTTATTAAAGTGGTTTTCGGTTTAGATAGAGAGTATATCCATAACCGATTTCGGTCTCTTTAATAACTTTCGTAATTATTACACCGAATGGTCGTTTAATATATTTCAAAACCAAATCAATTTCAATTCAATTAGAATTCGTAAATCAACATTTCATTTGTCTTTCTAAACCAATTTCCAATATTTACGTTTCAAAACTTCCAAATTCACAATTTCAAAATCTTATAATTCAATTTCAATCTTAATTTAAAACAATTTAAATATCAATCTGAATTTGTATATAAGATTCATTCCGAAATCATTTAAATTAATTTAATTTAACATCCAAATCAATTTAAATTCATTGATCGATTTCATTCAATATTCATTTAAGTAAATTTGCCATTCAAAATAATTTCTATTAAATTTCCAAT
This sequence comes from Allium fistulosum, assembly GCA_030737815.1. Taxonomy (NCBI): domain Eukaryota; kingdom Viridiplantae; phylum Streptophyta; class Magnoliopsida; order Asparagales; family Amaryllidaceae; genus Allium; species Allium fistulosum. Next base: position 163,846,528 of record CM060905.1, read on the forward strand.
TCATTAAATCCATTATTTAAGTTCAACTTCCTTATATCAAAACTTACAAATTGGATTAAATTAAATTCATCAAATCAAATTTTTTAAATTACAAGTCTTACATAAATTTCAATAAATCACATTTTATTTCTTGTTAAAGAAATTCAATTTCACTTATTTACTTACTTAAATAATTTTCCAAAATTTAATTAATAAAGAAACTCAATTTCAATTATTTACGAAGTAAAATTCACTTATTCAAAAGTTCAATTTCTCTTATTAAAGAATCCAATTCAATTTTAACATTAAATAATTCAATCTTATTTAATTATTAAATAATTCAAAACTTAATTATTAAATAATTTCAAAGTTTAATAATTTCAAACTTAATTATAATTTCAAACTTAATTCAATCATTTCTCAAATTAAACAACATTCTTTCATCAATTTCATTTTTAATATTTTGTTTTCAGATTATTAAATATTAACACTTTCCTTTCATTAAAAATTCAAATTTCAACTTCATTTCAAAACCATATTATTTATTCAAATAAAATCTTCATTTTATTTTTAAATCAAATTATTTGACCAATCGGGTTTTATTTAATTCTCTATCCTAGGTCAAAGTTCAATTTGGGTATTTATCATTTCAACCCGATTCCAATTCAATTCAAAATCAAAGCATAACAAAGGGAACTTGCAGTGTGATAACTGGGATGGTGTCAAAGTAAATAAACAAGCAATAACAACAAACAATAACAATCCAATAATCAATTTAAATAACCCCGAAATAATTGTATTAATTCGCATTGTTATTTGTACGAATTAATATAATTAATTCTAGAATCTACACTATCATTTCATGTAGATTAAAGATTATTACATTACGGTTTTTCACTTGTCGTTCAATTTCAAATTTTAACACTACAACAATTAATCAAATATACGTTCAATGGTTCAAAGTGTAATTATAACTATTCTACATGTCAATTAATTTAATAATTAAAAGGGGTCATATTCAACAAATCAAATTCAACATATGTGTCGATTCAATTTTAATTATCCTACGTCAAATTTACTTGCATAATATTTATCACTTTACAATTTAGCATCTAATATAAACAATCAATCAATCAATCACTTTATCAACTAAACTGGATTATCATTCTATAAATAGCAGATAATGGTGTCAGATGTCACCGGTGAACTGATTCAGGTAATAACAGATATAACAGTGTAAATAACTAACAGCAGTATATTTCAAATGTCGTTTCAATTGAAATCAAATTTAATAAATAAAAGAACGTTAATCGTGAGTGATTGCTCACATTTCTAGGCTAGAGAGATAGACAATTTAGCTGTGAATCCCAACACGAATTCTGAAGCAAAGAAGATTGAACACGAATTTTGACAAGCGAAGCTGATAGATAGGAAAAGATAGAATCCAATCAGAACTGAACCGATAATGATAAATGGTACAAGTGAACTTTTATAGATATTTAACTATATATATTCATATTCTACATTAAACATAATTAATTTTTTTTTTCAAAAGTTATTGTTTAAATTAAAACCGTATTTAAAATAAATTTTCATATTGTATCCCTTAAAAATCAATATGCAATAAAGTCCAAAGTTTACAGAATGTTTCGAACAACATTAAACAAATATCTATATATATATATAATATTTAAAACAAATTAAGACCTATAGTTAACAAACATATTATAAATGTATGCACACTCTTGAAAATACCACGTAAACATTTTATACCTATATTTTAAATTTCAAATGTAAACATAACCATATTTTTTTTATGATTAATAATTATTATAAAATCAATATAAATATACCTTATTATAAAACTAATGCTGTACTGAAAACCGCATGTATTTATATTGATTTGTAAACACATGCTACAGGAACTAATACCTGACTAGTATATAAATGCAAAACAAAACACATGCATACCTTATATATACAAGTTGTTTATATAAATGAGAAGCAAGGTGCTAGAGAAAGAAGTTGTTGTCAAAATGATGGCTGTAGCTTTGCTGCAGTGAAGGGCTCCAGAGATGAGGTGGCGGGAAGATGTGGTGGGTAGCAGGCGGAGCACGTCACAAGGCTCGGCAAGCCTGGCCGATGCAGAGAAAGGCCGAGAGGAAGAATGGTGATAGGGTCAGAGGCATGCGACCAGTTTGATGTGAGGCGGATGTAATGGGCAGGGGTAAACTTCTGGGTTGTCGGAGTGGTGCGGTCTTCGGGTAGCAGGCTGCGTCCAGGGGCGATTTGGCGTTGGCGGAAGGGAACATTGGTTGGAGGAGCAACGGGCGGTGGTGGGCGCTAGGTCTGATGGTAGGCGTGGTTCTCGGAGTTGAGGTCGGTAGGCGGTGGTTGGCGATGTCAGTGGATGCGGGTCCAAAGCCGAGGGCTATGATGCTGAGGAGGGGTGTTGTGGCGGGGTCGTTGGTCGGAGAGGTCGTGGTGGTCGGAGGCTGGACTGGAGGCGATCGGGTTGTGTGCGGTGACTATGGAGAATGGGTTCAAGGCGTCGGCTAGGGGAGTCGGGCTGCGAATGAAGGCCACGTGGGCGTGGAGTAAGGCCATCGGCAGGCGCTTGGGTGTGTGGGAGGGATGTGAAGGCATGGCAGAGGCGGAGGGAAAGCTTGCGTGCTTCGGGTAATAGGAATAAAAAGGAGATGAACAGTGAATTATATACAATCATTTATAATATTATATATTTTCCTTTTAGTAAGGTAGGCAGAGAGAAAGATGAAACTGGGAACCAAGTAAATATTCTTTTTCAAGAAGGACGTAAGAAAGAGAAATGGAAAGAATGCTGAAGAGGAAAAAGCTCACGCAACCTGACAGTAAGGTAAATGGACAGAGAAATGAACCGGTGTATAATACGTTGGAATAGTGAAAGCTCAACAGCTAAATTCTAGGAAATATCAAAAGTCATGACCGTTGGTTTCAACCGGTAGATAATTAAATGGTTCTAGGAAAACAAAAGATTAAAATTTGGATATCGCTACAGTTAGCCGTTTACAGATTTCGCTGCGTACCGGGGTTCGAAAAAAAAAACAGAAAGGAATATACCGTTGAGATTAGCATGACTAGACGATCAAAACGGCATATAGATATCAGTGGTATGATTGAATTATAAAAATTCGAAATTTTTTTTTAATAGCGGAAAATGCAAGAAAAACGCTGAAAAATAAGATCGACGAAGCCAAAGATGTCCGAATTTGGAAAAACGACGAACTGACATCTTGCTCAGAAGATGGTTTAGAATTTTTCTTTGTAAAAATATTTAGGTTTCGGAAACATTTTATTTTCATCGCTTTTTAACTGGTTAAATTGAAGTAAATTTACGCGCGAAATAAACTTTCGTATTTTCGGACGAAAATTTACCAGTTGCTATGTTTAACTAGACGTATTTCAAATATCAAATTTTATTTCAAAATTTTATCGTTTAAAATTTCACAAAATTTCAACTAATTACGTTATTAAAACAGTTGAAATTTTACGGGTCGTTACAAGTTGACTTTGAATTTCCTCTCCCAAGACCTCTTGTTGATCTTTCTCCTCTTTGGTTGTTGTTGTCATTGTTATTGTCGTTATTGGGTCTCCAACCTCGTCTGTGTCCATATCCACGACCTCGTCGTCATTCTTGACCACGACCCCGTCTTTGTTGACTTAGATCGCTTCCTTCCTTTTCTGAATCAATCTGTGTCTTAAGTACTTGCTCTACAATCTTTTCCTTCTTTCTTTTCTTTTCTTCATAAACTTGCAATGAACCGAGAAATTCCTCTATTGCCATGATCTTCAAGTTTTTTGTCTCTTCGATGATGGCGACAATATATTCGAACTTTGGATCTAATGATCTAAGATCTTTCCTATAATTCTTACATCATTTAACTTCTCACCATTTCTTTTTAGGTTATTAGTATCCGTTAAATATCTTGAGAAGTAATCAGAGACAAGTCCAACTTCTTTCATATCAAAAATTCCAAACTCTTCTCTTAAAGTTTGAAGATGTACCATTTTGACTTGATCGACTCCTGTAAGATGTTTGAAGTTTTTCCCATGCTTCTTTGGCTGATTTTGATTGCGAAACCTTCTCAAAATTGTCATCATAGAGAGCCTTCTTGTCTCTCATCCTTCAGTCTTTCAAACTATTCCTTTGAATTTGAGATAGACTCTCTTTATTCTCTTGTTTGATGTAGCTTTTCTCGATTATCTCTCATACGTTGTGTGCTCCAAGGAGAGTCATCATCCTTGAACTTCAATTGTCATAATTGATCTTGATGAGCATTGGAACTTGTATGGAACCGCTGCTATTCGCCATCTTTTTAGGAGGATCTTCAAGCTCCAATACCACTTTATTGGAAGTTTTCTTCAATATCAAATAGATTTGATTTTAGAAGAAAATAAATAAGAGGATGGAAAAGAAAAAAACGATTTTTTTCTTATAAGGAGAAAAACTTTATTGCTAAACTTTATTGCGAAAGTTCATATTTTTTCTTACTACATTTCTTTTCTCTTACATCCTGAATGGGTGAATCTATCTCTATTTGTAGGAGTTCACATCTTAAATCAACGGTGTAGATTCACTTAATCTAACGAATCTTCATAAATATCTCCTAAATATTCTCTCATACAATTTCAAATATACAATTCCATAAATATCTCCTGAATATTTTCTTATATAATTTCAAATATATTCCATAAATATCTAGCATATATTCTAGATATTTTCCATATGAAAAAATGTAGATTAACAATATCAAGCTTATTTCTACAACCTCCTCACAAAAATGCAAGCATTGAGCGTCCTAAAGGCTCAACCTTCTCCTAAGAAACAAGTATAAATATTTGTTTCTTTTCTTCTATCTCATGAAGTGGGACTTTTCAAAATGAGAGTTTTGTATGAATATACTTATTCAATTTTTAATAATTCATTTCAAACTTTAAATTTCCAACAATCCCACACTTGAAGTTTAAATATATTTTGAGCAATTTCTAAAATAATAAGATCATCCAAAAAGAAAGGCCTTTCGACTTGCACATTTACATAATGAGTGTTGTGCACGTAAATGTGCATATTTTTACCACCATATTTAATATATTTAAATTAAATAAATGATCATATTGGGTATTTTAACTTGTTTAAACCAAAATTCAACTTATTTTCAAATTGTCACAATTCATCTTCATATAGGGGCAAAACGGTCATTTTTGTGCATTTATTAATTTGTGAAAATTTACTTGGAATTTTCTATGTTGTTTTGTAGGCATTTTAGTGAATTTTAAAAATGGTTTCATGAAGATATATGCATGCACAAGAGTGAAGAGAACAAATGTGTAACAACCCGCATATTTATCGATTTTATATTTAAATACTTTATTTAAATATTTCATCGTTAGCCGGATTATAGTCCGAAAAGCTACTTTTTGCAAACAGTCGAATTAGGACTCGAGACCACTTCCATTGAGTTCAAAATGCCGTTTGCAACCTTTTTGAGTATAAACTTCGATATGTTTGGAGCTAGCTAAAAATTTGACCTTTTTCACTTTGGGTTTGGGTTTGGGTTTAGCCCACTAGTCATCCTTATACCCTAAACTGAACCATCCCTCCCCATTCACTCTCACTTCCTCCTCTTTTCAGTTCTAAAGCAAAAATGGTGGGAGAGATGGGAAATTAAAACTCCAAACCCTAGTTTCCATTTGCAAATCAAGTTCTAGCTCCAAATTCAAAGAGAAGCTATTGGTAAGCATCCTCTTCTTCTTCTCCAACTCTTTCTCCTTTCAATCTCAGAAATTCCTAAACCTAAATTCAGGAAATAATTCTCTTTTAAGCTTAGATTCAAGCTTGTTGAGTTGGAATTGAAGAGTCATTGTCCTTGCCTTGCTCCATAGCTTCCTCTTCATTGTTTTTGTGTAAAAGGTGAGATTTTTATCTCACATCTTTGCATATAATTATCTTTGTTGTTAGGTATGAATTCCTATCATCTATTTCGTGTTCACTTGTTGTGATTTGAATTGGTTTTGTGAATCCTTCAATTTTGGTGTTTGGGTCCAATTTTATGAAAATCCTTCTATGCACATTTGGACATTGATATTCGGAGTGTATCGAGCAGCCTTTAAGGCTGGGTTGTCGCTAGACGTAAATCCTTAGTTGTCATTGCTTGCTCGATCGCTTCCGAGAACGTTTTGGCCATCTTGGCCTAGGTAAATTTCTGCCCAGATTAGGTGTTCAGACGTTTGGAGGTCAATGCCAGACGTCTGGTTTTGCCTCCTGGTGAAAAATAACATACGGCAGAAAAATAAAAAGGGCAGTGACTAATTTCAGACATCTGAACTATCGTTCCAAACGTCTGAAAAGATGTCAGACGTCTGATTTATGTTTTCAGACGTCTGGTTGGTTTTCTGGGATATTTCCAGAAACCAATTCCAGACGTCTAGACTTTTCCCCAGACGTTTGAATGCTTTCAGACGTCTGATTCTAGGTTTCAGACGTTTGGATCGTTTTCTGGAATATTTCCAGAGACAAAATCTAGACATCTGGACCAACCCCTCAGACGTCTGGAAATTCCCAGTTTTGCCTATCTGCCTTATTTTGAGTAAAACTTCCAATATTAATCGAGTTTTGTCGATCCGATTAGACATTACCACCTTTACCGACTTTGATGACTTCTTTCTATGGATTTTATGTGAATATCCATTTCTATGGATTTAGTATCGATTTCTTTGGATTTGATTCACGTCTTCGTATGTAAATTTTTATGATTGATTGTTTCTACAATCATTTCTATGATTTGTCACCTTAAAATATAAAGGTTTTCTATACTAGTAGTAAATATCAAAACTCTTTCATCAAAACGATTTTGACACTATTTTAACTACAAAGCTCGTTTCTTAAACCGTTTTCAAATCTATTAGTATATATAAACCTTTACCTCATTCGTATGAGAAAATATTATTAAACGGCCTAGCAATACAAGTGGTATGAAACGCTTGCGTTTACTTCATCGGTTAATTTATGGACTTGTGCGATTGAAACTCTTGTGACATTTCTAGTGGAGATCTACAATCTGTTCGTAAATATTTGAGTTAAGCAAGTGGTTATGGGACATGAAGCTAAACTCTTATATTTGCTAGCTTAGCGTAATCGACACTTCTTGATGATCGATGATGATCATTTCATGGTTTAGACTAGCAATGTGCGATGTCTCTTTGTCCATATGAAGGACTGTACTTCATTTTATTGAGCTTCGTCTCATTTCTTTGTGGGCTGGCAACCCATGTACTTTTAATGTGTTTTGATTCCTCTGATGTACAGTTTGTACTACATCGATGTCTCGGCTTTCCGGTTCATTGGACGTACCGTTTGCACTGCGTCAATGTTCCGAATCGTATTGTGTTTTGATTCATCTGATGTACCGTTTGTACTACAACGATGTCTCGACTTTCCGGTTCATTGGACGTACCGTTTGCACTGCGTCAATGTTCCGAATTGTTTTGTATTTCGATTCATCTGATGTACCGTTTGTACTACATCGATGTCTCGACTTTCCGGTTCATTGAACGTACCGTTTGCACTGCGTCAATGTTCCGATTAGTTTTGTGTTTTGATTCATCTGATGTACCGTTTGTACTACATCGATGTCTTGACTTTCCGGTTCATTGGACGTACCGTTTGCACTGCATCAATGTTCCAAATTGTTTGTGAGTTTTCATGCTCCCGCTTGGGATTGGCCACCTTTTCTTGTGATTTCTGAATTTCTAGATATTGATTTCTGGAATTTATGTTTCACCAACTTTTACAATTGGCATTAATATGTATGTCATTATGGTGGCTTGGTGAATTAAATAAAGAATATGACATTCTTTTTAATCTTTGAGAAGATTCTTGTGATATTGATTAATCTCTTGTTGATTTTCAATTACGTACTTATCACAGTATGGTATTATGGTTATGATACGTTTTTGTCATATCTCTTATTCTATATCACGTTATCTGATATTTATAGCTAGACTGATCCGTTTATTATTTTCTTCTTAAATAATACTTGGGTCAAACTGAGATTTTACAGGTGCTTCCTCATGACTTCTTAAGTGGAGCCATCTTCTGACTTTTGGCTAACTACTCTAGTTTAGTAGATTTTGTTGTATACATTTGAGATTTAGACTCCTTGATGTATACATATTCTTTTTCCTTGCACTTGCATCTATTCTTTTGTGTTATTGTGGATCTTATTTGAGCCATCTTCTGACTTTTTACAGGTGCTTCCTCATGACTTCTTATTTCTATATTTGTTTCCGAAGTCCATATAGCCACTGTGTACTAGCTTTGAGTTTGTATCGGTATGTCAGATTTCCTCTTGAGATGAAAAGTTATATTTTTATCTGGCATAACGGTACTCGCACAAAGCAATTATACAGATGGTCGCTCCTCAACAGCCTTATTCTCCATGCTAGTTGACGGCATTACCTCGTAGTGTCCTTGGCTAGCATGGGTATAGAGGTGGGGCGTCACAGCTTGGTATCAGAGCCAAACTTCGGAACAATGTAGAATAATCTAGCAAGGATCATTGTCCTAAGTCTTTCTTAGGAATCGTGCCATAGGATTTGATTCGGGTCTTCGTACCGTTCTATCCTATTTCATTTTATGATTCCTTGTTTTATCAATCAAGTTTGTTTGATTTTCATTCTGAGATTAACCTTTTTCTCCTTTCTTTCTTTCTTAAAGAAAAGAAATGGTTAGATCTGGCCGTACCAACGTCGGTCAATCCAGTGCTACTCCTCAGGAGGGAGTATTTATGTCTGCCCAGCAGCTTCTAGATCTTGTTAAGAATGCTCAAGCTATCGGACCCATTTCAGAGGCTACTCATCCTAGATCCGGTTTTGCATGCTTGTGTAGAGATTATACCGATTTGGGTGGAAGGCCATTCCGGGGATCCGAGAGTGTTATTGAAATCCAAGCTTGGCTTAGATCATGCGACCGCATCTTTTCTCGCATGAATCTTGTTGATCTCCACCGAGTCCAAGTGGCTTCTAGCATGCTCCAAGAAAGAGCATTGGATTGGTATGAGCTTCTTATTTCTGAAATCGTTGAAGCGGATCTCACTTGGGAGCAATTCCGAAAGAGATTCGAATTGAAATTTGTGCCGAAGGCTGAAAAAGTAACCTTGGCCCGGCGTTTTATCGACCTTGTTCAAGGTGAATCTTCTCTGATGGACTACGTCGCATCTTTCGAATCTCTTTCTAAATACGGGGTTGAATACATTAATACCCCATTAAAGAAAAATCAGAGATTTGTTTATGGCTTGAACAAGAATCTCAAGAAGCCATTACTTCTAAAATTGGAAGTTTCTTTCGATCAGCTTATTGATATCGCTCTTCGTCTTGAAGAGACCGATAAAGAGTGTGATGTTGAAGTTGTGGGTGCTAAACAAAACTTCAACAACAACATGAAAAGGCCTATCAAATTTAAAGGCCCCAATCCCAATCCCAACAAAAAGGGGAAGCAAGAAACTTCGATAACGAAGTCTCCTACCTCTAGTCGTGGACGATGCTATAATTGTGGTTCTACGGACCACTATGTAAATGAGTGTCCGAAACCATTTTTTTGTCGTTATTGCAAAGGTTCGGGACATCTTTTATCTTCATGCCCCTAACTTCCAAACAAGAGAGAGGGAAAGTTAAATGTTGTTCAACCCCTAGTGACTCTTCTCTTGGTCAAGGTATCCATTCTATCATTGATGGCATTTATTTTGTGATCATTTTATTCGAGTTCTTTTTGATATGGGTTTCGTCTCATTATTTTATAACAAAAGAACTTGTTGATTCCTTTTCTTTAGACATTTTTGGGCTTGTTGACTTCTTTAAGGATTGCGAATCCGGTTGGTGGATCCGCAACACTCAATTTGCTTTTTATTGATGTCGAAATTATTTTATGTGATTTTTCTTTCCGAACCGATTTTTACTTATGCTTCGGAATTGACTTTTGTAAGGATTGGCTTAATTATTATGAAGTCATATCCTTTGTCCCGTGTGGACTATTCATCTTCGACATTTTCAATCTGTTAAGCAGATTTCTATTTTTCCTTTGTGATTTTGATTCCAATTTGATGGCATCATTTTATTCTTTAAAGCTCACCTAATGAGGAAAGTATTATTTCTCTCATTCATGTAGTTTGAGAATTTCCGGTATTTTTGAGCTTGTCTTAGGATTATCGCCTAAGAAATCTTTTGAGTGCTGTTAAGGTCTTTTTAGTTCGACCTTGCCACCGATTTTTATTTGCTACGAGTTGCGGGAGTTAGCATTCCATTTACCGCATTCTGCACTCGTTATGAAACTTATGAATGACTTATTATGTCATCCAGTTTGTCCAGCATATTTCATCCATTTTATTAATCGAGTATTCTACGAATATCTCGATGACTTCATTTTTGTATTTATTGATTTTGGATGGAAATAGCAATTTAAAATTTTGCAAATCTTTTTCATAAGATTTATTTATAGTATAATTGGATTTTGTTCTTCAATCAGCAAAGAATATTCTTAAAACTTCTAAGAGATATTTTTATCATATGGATTATGATTTTGTGATTGTATTGCCCATTGAGTGCTTTAAGAATTCTGGTCGATGCGCCTGATCAACGTTATCGATAGGAATTTCCTAAACGATTTGATGAGACAATCAGACACAGTAAATTGACTTGTAAAAATGTAAATTTTTTTAGAAAGATTATTACATAAAGACAAATGTAATTTTGAAAGTTTTAGCTTTTCGGGAAAGAAGATTATTTAAAAGAAATTCTTTCTTTTCGATACTCTTATCCTTGTGATTCCCGAAGGGAACCAAGGTTTTGTCTTTTGTACCAATGCTAATCGTATTGGTTTGGATGTCGTTCTCTTGCAAAAGAGAACGTGCTATCACTTATGCTTCTAAATCATTAAAGCCGATCGAGACTAGGTATGCCACTCATGATCTATTACTCGCGGCTATTGTTTTCGCTTTTAGAGTTTGGCATTATCATTTTGGGGGAGAAATTTGTTCTCCACCTCGATCATAAATCTTTGGAATATTTATTTTCTCATAAGGAACTTCATGTTGACTCGAGTTCCTGACATCTTATGATCTTGATATTCTTTTTATTCCCAGAAGGGAAATCGTGTTGCCAATGCGCTTAGTCGTAAGCAACAAGTGGTTGATTCTTTGATGATGTCTGAATGGAATTATCTTTTTATCAAGTTCATCGGACGTTTTGATATACTTCGTTTTATTGAGCTTTATCTCATTTCTTATATGGACTAGCGTCCGATGTTCTTTTATGGTGTTCGGATCATTGGACATACCGTTTTTGTACTACGTCGGTGTTCCAAATTATTTGAGTTTCCGTTCATTGGACGTACTGTTATTGTACTACATCGATGTTCGGAGTTATTCGAGTTTCCAATTTCTCGGGTGTACTGTTATTGTGCTACGCCGTTGCACCGGCTCAATTTTTCTGCTATTCATGACGTTTCCCCACGTCTTTTATTTACGGAAATGCCTTTGGGATTCCGATTTTTATTCTTGAGCCCGGTGTTATTGAGGAAATTGAAGTTTCGCCTATTTGACTTTTGAGCAACATTTTATTCGCATCATTGCTTCGGAGGTTGAGCGCCTTCGAAATAAAGATGTTCTTCTTGTGAAAGTTCTATGGTTCTCAAATCCCAAGGATTGCTCTTGGGAAATCTAGAGAATTCATTGAGCGAACTCGTCCAGGTTTACTCTTTCGTGCTCTTTATGGTGAACTTCTTATTTCAAATTTTCTTTTGTGTTGATATGCCTATATGGTTGTTACTATTTATTTTCTTCTTAAGATTGCGAGGACGCAATTTCTTTAAGGAGGGGAGTCTGTAACAACCCGCATATTTATCGATTTTATATTTTAATACTTTATTTAAATATTTCATCGTTAGTCGGATTATAGTCTTAAAAGCTACTTTTTGCAAACAGTCGAATTAGGACTCGAGACCACTTCCATTGAGTTCAAAATGCCGTTTGCAACCTTTTTGAGTATAAACTTCGATATGTTTGGAGCTAGCTAAAAATTTGACCTTTTTCACTTTGGGTTTGGGTTTAGCCCACTAGTCATCCTTATACCCTAAACTGAACCATCCCTCCCCATTCACTCTCACTTCCTCCTCTTTTCAGTTCTAAAGCAAAAATGGTGGGAGAGATGGGAAATTAAAACTCCAAACCCTAGTTTCCATTTGCAAATCAAGTTCTAGCTCCAAATTCAAAGAGAAGCTATTGGTAAGCATCCTCTTCTTCTTCTCCAACTCTTTCTCCTTTCAATCTCAGAAATTCCTAAACCTAACTTTAGGAAATAATTCTCTTTTAAGCTTAGATTCAAGCTTGTTGAGTTGAAATTGAAGAGTGATTGTCCTTGCCTTGCTCCATAGCTTCCTCTTCATTGTTTTTGTGTAAAAGGTGAGATTTTTATCTCACATCTTTGCCTATAATTATCTTTGTTGTTAGGTATGAATTCCTATCATCTATTTCGTGTTCACTTGTTGTGATTTGAATTGGTTTTGTGAATCCTTCAATTTTGGTGTTTGGGTCTAATTTTATGAAAATCCTTCTATGGACATTTGGACATTGATATTCGGAGTGTATCGAGCAGCCTTTAAGGCTGGGTTGTCGCTAGACGTAAATCCTTAGTTGTCATTGCTTGCTCGATCGCTTTCGAGAACGTTTTGGCCATCTTGGCCTAGGTAAATTTCTGCCCAGATAAGGTGTTCAGACGTTTGGAGGTCAATGCCAGATGTCTGGTTTTGCCTCCTGGTGAAAAATAACATACGGCAGAAAAATAAAAAGGGCAGTGACTAATTTCAGACGTCTGAACTATCGTTCCAAACGTCTGAAAAGATGTCAGACGTCTGATTTATGTTTTCAGACGTCTGGTTGGTTTTCTGTGATATTTCCAGAAACCAATTCCAGACGTCTGGACTTTTCCCCAGACGTCTGAATGCTTTCAGACGTCTGATTCTAGGTTTCAGACGTCTGGATCGTTTTCTGGAATATTTCCAGAGACAAAATCCAGACGTCTGGACCAACCCCTCAGACGTCTGGAAATTCCCATTTTTTCCTATCTGCCTTATTTTGAGTAAAACTTCCAATATTAATCGAGTTTTGTCGATCCGATTAGACATTACCACCTTTACCGACTTTGATGACTTCTTTCTATGGATTTTATGTGAATATCCATTTCTATGGATTTAGTATCGATTTCTTTGGATTTGATTCACGTCTTCGTATGTGAATTTTTATGATTGATTGTTTCTACAATCATTTTTATGATTTGTCACCTTAAAATATAAAGGTTTTCTATACTAGTAGTAAATATCAAAACTCTTTCATCAAAACGATTTTGACACTATTTTAACTACAAAGCTCGTTTCTTAAACCGTTTTCCAATCTATTAGTATATATAAACCTTTACCTCATTCGTATGAGAAAATATAATTAAATGGCCTAGCAAAACAAGTGGTATGAAACGCTTGCGTTTACTTCGTCGGTTAATTTATGGACTTGTGCGATTGAAACTCTTGTGACAATTTTCTAGTGGAGATCTACAATCTGTTCGTAAATATTTGAGTTAAGCAAGTGGTTATGGGACATGAAGCTAAACTCTTATATTTACTAGCTTAGCGTAATCGACACTTCTTGATGATCGATGATGATCATTTCATGGTTTAGACTAGCAATGTGCGATGTCTCTTTGTCCATATGAAGGACTGTATTTCATTTTATTGAGCTTCGTCTCATTTCTTTGTGGGCTGGCAATCCATGTACTTTTAATGTGTTTTGATTCCTCTGATGTACCGTTTGTACTACATCGATGTCTCGGCTTTCCGGTTCATTGGACGTACCGTTTGCACTGCGTCAATGTTCTGAATCGTATTGTGTTTTGATTCATCTGATGTACCGTTTGTACTACATCGATGTCTCAACTTTTCGGTTCATTGGACGTACTGTTTGCACTGCATCAATGTTCCAAATTGTTTTGTATTTCGATTCATCTGATGTACCGTTTGTACTACATCGATGTCTCGACTTTCCGGTTCATTGGACGTACCGTTTTCACTGCGTCAATGTTCCGATTTGTTTTGTGTTTCGATTCATCTGATGTACCGTTTGTACTACATCGATGTCTCGACTTTCCGGTTCATTGGACGTACCATTTGCACTGCGTCAATGTTCCAAATTGTTTGTGAGTTTTCATGCTCCCGCTTGGGATTGGCCATCCTTTTCTTGTGATTTCTGAATTTCTAGATATTGATTTCTGGAATTTATGTTTCACCAACTTTTACAATTGGCATTAATATGTATGTCATTATTGTGGCTTGGTGAATTAAATAAAGAATATGACATTCTTTTTAATCTTTGAGAAGATTCTTGTGATATTGATTAATCTCCTGTTGATTTTCAATTACGTACTTATCACAGTATGGTATTATGGTTATGATACGTTTTTGTCATATCACTTATTCTGTATCACGTTATCTGATATTTATAGCTAGACTGATCCGTTTATTATTTTCTTCTTAAATAATACTTGGGTCAGACTGAGATTTTACAGGTGCTTCCTCATGACTTCTTATCTGGAGCCATCTTCTGACTTTTGGCTAACTACTCTAGTTTAGTAGATTTTGTTGTATACATTTGAGATTTAGACTCCTTGATGTATACATATTCTTTTTCCTTGCACTTGTATCTATTCTTTTGTGTTATTGTGGATCTTATTTGACCACTACTCTGATGTACACTTTCATGTGTTATATTCATATCTATTTCCGCCTTTGTGATATGAATCGTCTGTGACTGATTTGTGTTATGTTTATTTCTATATTTATTTCCGAAGTCCATATAGCCACTGTGTAGTAGCTTTGAGTTTGTATCGGTATGTCGGATTTCCTCTTGAGATGAAAAGTTATATTTTTATCTGGCATAACGGTACTCGCATAAAGCAATTATATAGATGGTCGCTCCTCAACAGCCTTATTCTCCGTGCTAGTTGACGGCATTACCTCGTAGTGTCCTTGGCTAGCGTGGGTATAGAGGTGGGGCATCACAAAATGAAGATGGAAATATCAAAGCCATGATCATGGAGGACCCCACCTACCCACCTACCTTAATGTACAAATTAGAGCTAATCCACATGTTAAAAGGCCATTAAATCTTCATGCACACTTAATATATGATTATGGATGTTAATGGTTACTTGGCCACCACACTTCCTAGAGGGGTAGTTTGGGCAT
Source organism: Allium fistulosum (assembly GCA_030737815.1). Classification (NCBI taxonomy): domain Eukaryota; kingdom Viridiplantae; phylum Streptophyta; class Magnoliopsida; order Asparagales; family Amaryllidaceae; genus Allium; species Allium fistulosum. Next base: position 163,861,829 of record CM060905.1, read on the forward strand.
TCTCCAAAAAAGTGAATTAGGGTTTTATACTTGTATAAATACCCCTTATGTTTCATGTAACTCTCTTCCTCTCTTACCTCAGTCTCTCTTAGGCTCTCTTTTCTTAGTTAGTTTAGATCAAAAATAATATGAGAGCTCTCCTTCTTTTCATGGCTACTTAGCCATTTCTTTTATGTAATATTTTTATGAGATTTTAATTCAAGTCTTTTCTTGTTTGTTTACTTTTATGCAAGTAGTGTAGATTTTCTTTTATTTTATGCAAGTAGAATAGCTCCTCCTTTACTTTGCTTTCATCTTTTTTTTGTTTCATGTTGCATGCTACTTTTGTTGATATGATAACACAAATGAGAGGCTAATCCATTCAATTTAGGAGTAATGAAGCCTCTAATCATGTAGCTTCAACATTTTGATAATTATTGCTCTCTTTTTATGCTTAATGAGAATGCATGAAGTGGTTTAACTTGTTGTTTTTTCTTTGAATTTGATAGCCTATATTGTTGACACCAAATAGGCTATGCTTAAACAATCACAAAACACAAATTGCCTCTTCATCTAAATATGATTATGGCAAAGAAATGAATGTTGAAATTAAAATTTGATGGCTTATATTTCTAATTAATAGTTAATAGGCCATGCTTAAAATAGATTTTGCTTTCAACTTTGTTGTCATATTTCATGAGATTTAAAAGTATATTAGTGGTTGTGTTATAGTTTGATGGTTTATTTTGGGCTAATTAATAGCACCAATATGCCATACTTATGATAAACAAAACAATTAATTTCACTAATGACCAAAAAAGAAATATCATAATTTCATGTTTTGTTGAACTATATGATCTAGAGAGTGGAATTATCTCTAAATTGTCATTTAACTCTCATATTTTTATCAAATTTCTTTTGTTAGTTAGTTAGTTTATTTACATTTTTAGTTCACACTCTTCAAATTCTTGGTTTAATTTGATTGAATAGAAATTTAAAATCTAACAATTCCCTGCGGATCGACCCGTACTCGCTACTCAACACAACTGGTATTGGTTTTTCCCATAAAGTAATTTCAGCTAGCAGATTTCTCAAATAATCTGCTTCTTTACTAGTTGTGGCTAGTGCTATCATCTCAGACTCCATAACGGACTAGGCCAAAATAGTTTATTCTTGGATTTCCAAGAAACAGTCCCACCAGCATGCTAAAAATATAGCCACTAGTTGTTTTAGAGTCATTGGATAAAGTATTCCAGTCTGCATCGATGTGTTTTTCAGGGACAACTGAAATTTTTCATAATGCAATCTAAAGATCTTTGTTCATTTTAAGTATCTCATGACCCTTTTAATGGCATGTCAATACTCAATACTAGGTCTACTAGTAAACCTGCATGATAATCCCACGACATATACTTTGTCGGGTCTAGTATAATCAGTGGCATACTAAAGGCTGTTAATAACGCTCACATGGTTAAACGGTCTAACACATTCAACAGTGTTCTTAAATAGTTTTACATATTGATATATGGTGTACAAGGAGGTTTACGGTTAAAGTAATTGTATTTCTTTAATATCTTCTCAATATAATAAGATTGATCCAAAGAGATTCCATTATTAAACTTAGTGATCTTGATACCATGAATTACATCTACTACTCCTAAATCTTTCATGTCAAAGTTGGCACTTAAAAGAGATTTAACTTTATTAACAACATGAAGGTTTGAAACAAAAATGAGTATATCATCTACATACAAACATATATAATGCAAATGTCGTTCTCAAATTTAGAATAAATACATTTGTCACTTTTAGTAACTTTGAAACCATGTAATATTGTAACGACCTGGATTTTCCATCATTTAATTTTGCATATTTAAATGGTTTTAAATATTGGATTTAGAATATAAATTGTTTTAGAATATGAAGATTTCGCCTGAAATTATAAAATGAATTTAAATTGCAAATATAACGATTTATCGTAATATAGAAATGTTGAATAATTGAAATTTGAGTTGGATATGAATCGAAACGATTTCTAATGTTGATATAAATTATATTTGAATTAGAATTTAGTTAATAAGTTTTTAAAACTAGAATTTCAAGCGATTTTGCCAAATTTTGAAATCGTTGATTTAATCGACGCGTTAAAATAGCGATCCGGGGCACAGTCTCGGAATTCGACGAAACTAGTTCCATTGGATCCGTAATAGTGTATTATTATTGAATTTAAAATTTCATAGCGTTTGGATTTACCGTTCGGCCGTGCGATCTGAAAATGCCTAGAAATAATTTAATTTAATTTAATTTAAACGGTCGATTTAAAAAGCTATCTTCTACATACAATCGAATTGGAGTTCGAAACTTGTTCCATTGCATTCGTAATAGGGGTATAACATTGGGAATGTCTGGCGGCATGCCTCGATAGGAATTCAGGATTTCGAGATATGTAAACGAGATATTTTGGATATAAAATAAAATATATTTATAAAAGTCAAACCTTATTCACGAAGCCAGTTTCCCCAATTTAAAATGTGCCTTCCTTTCTTCTCATCCAATTCAAAATCGAAATTAATTCGTTCATTATTAAAAAAATATCGCGAATCACCTGAGAGGCAAAGTCGAAGTCGCGACCGGAGATGGCGTACGCCTGGAGGCGAGGCGCGGCGAGATTGCTGAATTCGATAGTATAGCAGAAGCTAGGGTTTGGAGGTGGTGGTGTGAGCAGTGGAGGAATCATGTCGCGTGATGTTGGAGGTGGATTTGTCGATCGAGTGACCGCGACTGTGTCTCGATTTAGGTGCTTTGAAGCGTGCTGGGGTATTTCTCGTAAGTGGCCGGAGGGTTTGGTGGTGGTGGAGCAGCGTGCGACGCCGGGGGTAGGTCGCGACCTCTAGTTTGTTATGATATAGATTTGGGTCGCTTCGAAGTGTGGAGCGTCGAAGGTGGAGTTGAGGTGGAGGTCAGTTGCAACTCGTGAGGTGGCGAAGGTTGAGGGTGGTCGGAGGTGCTCCGGTAGAGCACCATGGCATCGACGTTGGTTCACTACACCAAAACAGGTGATTCCCAACGAGTATAACTGTCGCAAACAGTTTCAGCAACGCTTATTAGCGTCGCTGTATGGGCGTCGCAATTTATTGCCAACGCTTATAAGCGTTGGCGAGTTTAGTTTCCCAACGCTTATAAGCGTTGGAAGGTTGTATTCGCCAACGCTTATAAACGTTGGTGTATATTATTTAGCAACGCTTATAAACGTTGGCAAATTAACCATCCAACATTGTTTAATATTCAATGCTGACGCTTATAAGCGTTTGTAAATTTTAATTGTAGCAATTACACTTCAATGTCATCTCTTGTCTGTGCATTGTCACTAATATAGTTGTAGCAATTACACTGCAAGTTGGCCTATGCAATAAATCAAGTTTACCGCAGAAAACAGAAGGGTTGAAGTATACAAATGATTCAAATAAAAATTCCAAACAAAAATTGCAAAGACAAAATTGAGAAAATATACCATGATACTCCAGAATGCATATCACGGAACACAGAATATATAGATTGAATGAATAAAGTGAAAATGCAAAGGCATTGAGTGTCACAATATGCAAAAAAGCACAATAGAATATCATAATGTGCATAAACACAAATAATATGCAAATACATAGACCAATTACTGACCAAATGTCGAATACAATTCAAATGAAAAACAAATAACAAGGATACCGATTCTGGAAAAATCAGCAGTCCAAGCCCTCATCAATAAAGGATCTATATCTTAAAGAGGAAGTAGGATCAGACTCTGCAAAAGTAGTACGGCGTCTTCCTGGTCCTGGAGGACGAGTTGGAGATCCAGACTCATGATTGAGTCCATGTAGTGGTCTAAGTCCCTGTGTAGTAGCTCCCATCCCAGTAGGATGCTGAAATGATGTTCTGGGTACATCACTTCCCTGAGGTCCTGCGTGAAAGTCTTGTACCGATGGCTGTGAAAATAGCATCTTATCTGAAATGAATGGAGGTTGCAAAAGCACTATCCCCACTACCCGTACCAACACCACTCTCTCGAGTCCATAAAGAACCACATAATCGTACCAACAGAGACCTAATGAATCCCAGCTCCTTCATTTGTTCTTTCTGCTCCTCCATAACTTGCTAAATGAGCTGCTCCTTCATTTTGTCCCATGCCCATATACAAAATTTAAGGTAAGACCGGGAGAGCGTTATCCATGATGAATCTACATCCAAAAGGAGAAATCATACTCAGTATTTGGTTTTAAAATGACAACCTAAAACCATCACATATACAAAATATTTAGTTCGTATCGCCAAAAACAGGTCTGGCAAGGAGATCAATTTGGAAACAAGCATTTGTGAAACTATATGGACTGTTAACTTCAATCTTAGATTGTCTAGCTAGAACCATATCTTAGAAAGAAACAAATTCAAAATAGAGGTAGTACCTGCAAATAACTTAAAAGAAAACAGCAACAATCTTTTGTCCTTGACCCAAAACACATTACACATCCTTCTTCTGTGAGCCATACGGACCTGGATCTAGAATTTACGTTCATTCCTAGAAAAAAAATTAAGTGCTAACCATACGAACACAGTTTGACTGTATGATGAAGAACAGTTCAATAGATTTGGCAAGAAGGAAAATGCTCACTCTTTCCGGCCCAAGTTGCTACTGTGCTCAATGAAGTTGAGGTCTCTTGGTAAGTAAGAGAAAACGTGAAGAAGATCTAAAGAAAATATGACAAAAGAAAGATATGACCAAGTGATTAGATACAGACTTGAAAGACAAGCAAGCATTGATAAATAAATCAAATCCTTAGATTAAATTCATCTTATCATATAATAATGCATCCAAAAATTGAAAGGGTGTGGTATCTGTAAACAAAGTAATCAGAAAAAAACAAATACTTATTTATTATCTTTTGATATCATATAAAAAGTATACAGCAGTCCTATGATATACATCATTTTTTTAGTGTTGATGTTGTTAAAATGGGCAAAGTTATCCACAAACAGATTAATGGTATATGAAGTCAATGAATTCGGTTGTAAGGTGAGTAGTTAAGAGTCAATGTTAGGGAATTTCTATAATTTAACATCTCCAAATATCATGAAAATATACTATGTATATACCTTTTATACTAAGAGGACCAAACTCTAAGATAGACCCATACTTCATCAGTCTACAAAGCTTATAGATCATGAGGTACTAAAGCAATCATGGAAAAGTAGGCACGTTAAATTAATTTGAAGTTTTATATCTAGTTATTTGGTGCACAAAATTGATTTATTGTTTCGTATTGTACTTTAATGCCGAGATTTATCAGAAAGGAAAAACTTTGCTTGTATAAAATATTGTTCACTCTGTCCTTTCGTATAAACCACCTTAAAATCATTTATGTAAAATTGGAAAAAATTGGAAAAAAAATGTAGAGGAATCTCTCAGCATCTGTTTGATCTCTAGTTTAACTTGATTTACCGCACAATGTGTTTTCAGTTTTATAAGTGCTAGGTAAACCAAGGAACTTTCAAATTTAAGCAAAGTTCCACATACAAATATCAAATCATTCCCAGAGTAGAGCATTAGCTTTGTATGGTTGAATTATGTTTATAGAAAAATTCATGTCACATTTATCTAATTATATTTATTTTTAACTATTCTTTTATTACGATGCCACCAATGAGCTCAGCAAAGTAAGTTGTGCCACCATATCGACTATATGGTAGAACAATTATAAAATAAATTCTTATGCTTTGGACAGAAAATTATACCTTAGAAATTTGCATAAGCCAAGTCTTAACCGATCTACTCTTATCGGTTATTGTCTTTGTACCAACTTCCAATCTTCCAATCCTTTCCTGAACGATTTCATATTTGTAAAGGGGAGAGGTTACAATGGTCACACTGCAGCAGGTAAAAAATAAGTACGCAACTTTCAGATCAAATATGACATCAAAGAATGTGGATACAATGGAACTAAAAAATTAGAAACTTAAACAACCTCGTCGAAATAACTTCCTCCCCTTATATACAAATTCAATGCAATCTTGTCACAACCCAATTGTGTACTTTTCCTTGCCTGCTCCACCGCATGCTTCAACCTCCTACTGCAATACAAATTGACTGATTTAAGATAAAGATTTATAACCACTACCGCCCAGCCTCTTATCTCTAATTTGTAATCGGTAGCCACATGTTGCAAGATAAGAGATGTGGTTTAAGTTATGTAACCACTACTGCATTATGGCTCTAGATCTAACAAAAATTAAAATCGGATGTGATTCAAACCAGTAATATCACAGAAATTTTCAACAACATAGCAAGTAAGTGTAACAAGAACAACATAGAGTCAGACCTAATCGACACTGCAATAATGACTGCGGTTTGGCACATATGACATGAGAGAGAGCATTTCAGAAAAGCAATCCAAAAGGGATACGGCTTGAACTAATCAAACATGACATGAGAATCAAAATAAGCAACCGAGATAATAGAAGAAATTTCAAACTTATGTATAGTGTGCAGTAGACTCGAAAGTTGAATCTTCTTGGCGATCCACAGTGCAAATCAATGGTTGTGCTTATCGGACTTTGACAGGCGATAGATCTGGAAACTTTACGACGGAAAGTACACTTCTTGCCTGGCAAACGGACGAAGAGAGATTTCTGTTTCCTTTTTTCCTTTCGTCTTTACCTTTTTCGGGAAGAAGGGCTGCGGAAGTAAATGAGTACATTGAAAATGGGAAAGCAAAATAAAACAAATGTTACGTTCGATTGTTCTTTAGTATTCGGTTTCCATTCTCGATTTCTAGAAGATAGATATGGTGGAAGTTTTGATTAACATCGTTGGGGTTGATGATGAAGGAGGGGCGGTTGGAGAATGAACGTTAGAGAGGGAAACGATTTGGGGAAAATGCGGCCAGGGATAAGCGTGTTTAGGGTTAAGCGTGGTACGTAACTCAATTACAATTTTGCCCTAGTATATTTCAATTAACTCCAATTAAACCAAGGCTTACAACGAAAATAAGTGTCGCCGTATTTAAAAGTGTAAATTTTTATTTTCAGTAACACTTATGTTGGATAGCGACACTTATTAGCGAGACTAAAATGCAACCCATATAAGTGTCGACAAATGGAAAAAAAAGTGTTGCCAAATGACTGTTTTGGTGTAGTGGTTGGAAGCTTCGATCAAGAACGTGTGATTGAGTTTTTGGGTGAGCCTATTTGTGCATAATGGTGGAAGAAATAGTGATGCTGGGGAAAATGGATTTAATTTTAATTTAAGGTAATTAGTGAATTAAATTGTTAATTTAGTTTCAATAACTTATAAATCTAATAACTTGCTTGTTTTAGTTCCAAATCCAATGCGGTCAATCGCGTTGGGTTCATATTAACGAGATCTTCGCTATGGAACTGAATTCACAAAGATTCGAGCAGTTGAATTTTGAGAGTCGAATGTCATTCTACTATAGACCAACTAGAACGCTTCGACGACAAATTGGAACTCTGATGAGTAAATCTCATTCATTGGATTTCTAGTTTTTAATTTGGAATATTAAAAATTATTTATTGATTGATTGGATGAATTGATAATAATTATTATCAGTTGGATGTTATATTATTTATATATATAGTAGTGTATATATTAGTAGTTTGATATATTTCCCGCTTATTGGAGCGGATGAGACACTATGCGCCCCCGCATAATAGCGGACCGTGATATCCCACTTCGAAGCTGGATTGGTATTTTATGTTGTATAACACCTGTGGATGCAGGGAAACGGGTTGGAGGGATCCAACTGGATTCCTCAAAATATATTGATTGTTTCATATATAATGATATATGATGTGTGTGAATATCCTGTTATGGATTGTGATATGTTTGATTATTGGATGCTATAGTACCATTGGCCTTAATCTTGGTATTTTAAATACCATAAATATTATATTTTGGAATTTGTAAGAATTTCAAAGGAGATTTGAATATAAAAATATTTATATCGAAATTTGGATTATTTAAAAAAATTGATTTGGATAAAACAATAATTGATTTTGGGTTGTACTTAACTATTCGTAAAAACATTTTAAATAGAGATTTTATAATAATTTATATAGAGGATTTTAACAATGGATTTTAAAATGATATTTTTGGGAAAAATATGGAAAAGAAGTTAAAACCGATATTTAAAATAGATTCAAAAAATAAGTGGGATTTATAAAGAAATGGATTTATAAAATGGAATTTTATAAATGAGATTATATTTGTAAACAAGTAAAACCCAAATGAGTTTATAAATTTACAAACGAAGTTTATAGATAAGGAAAATGATATCAATTGATAAATTGGAAATACAATTTCACAGTGTGAATTTATATCGAGATATGAAAATAGGTTTTGGGAAAAATAGTGGATTCTATTTTGAAAAGTTAGAATGGTTAGGGAATTGGAATGAAACCAATGTGTTGTGAATCAAGAGGGATTTATAAATTGAAATTGGTTATTGGGATTTTAAAAATATATTTTATTGAGAAGTTAAGTTTTGTTTATAAAAGGGAAATTTTATTTATCACACTATGTAATTTAAAGCTAGTTAGTATTGAAATACTTCGGAAGTGAATTTTCTTTTAATATCTAATATTAATTGAAATAAAATTCTAATTTTTATAATAAGCTTAGTTGTAACGACCCAGTGTTTTGGACCATTCAAATCGACAATAAATCCACACATGTCGGACTTGAATAATTCAAAACGATGGATTGTAAATAAAATTTGGCAAAACTCAGAATATACAGTAAATAAAATAATTACAGATCACAGACACAGAGTAATATAAAAATAATGCAGTGGAAACAAAAGGATAGTGGTTCATGAAGCTACTATATATATATAACAGAGTTAAACAAGATACAACAGAAGTCTCGAATACAATAGATGTCTCAATACAATAATCAAATACAAGATCTGGATACATCACTGGAATCAACTGAATAACTGAAAGCAGGATCGATAGATAGCTGGATCTCCAAGCGAAGCTCCAACTCCAAAGGTGAGTCCCAAATGTTGTATCACTCAGTCTGACCCGAGCGTAAAGCAAAACACAAAACACTCGAGTCAGAATTAACATTCTTATATCAATAAATCCAACTCAAGTGAAATATCAACTGAAATACCAGTAACTTAAAGGATGTTTGGGATAACCATCCTCTAAGGGTCCGTTAAACTATTTACTATGTAGTAATATACGCTATATACAGTAGTGTCAAATTAGTAAAGTATAATCATATAGAAAATAGCATTAAGGGGATGGAGAACCTTAACGCGGTCGGATCTTAAAATCATAATCGTAGTAAAGCTCGATATGGTAGGTGACACGGCACACAAGGCAATGCCAGGGTAGATATACCAATTACGCACACGGACTGATGGATACGCATAGTAGCCACTACCGTTCCACCTCGAACAACACTCCCAAATCGAAGGGTGGCCACCAAAAATCAACAAGTAATAGAATGAAATCGAAGAAGTGCGTCCGATACGAGGTGCTACCTCACTGGTCCGAGATCGCTCCTGTTTTAGCCACCTTATGCCAACTCACGGGAGTTGGGTCCACGTATATACCTTAGGATCGTCGCCACCATCCTACTTCATTCTGGAATCTCCACCGCGTACACGGTTGTCAAAGTGGTTTTCGGTATTGATAGAGAGTATGTCCATATCCGATCCCGGTCTCTTTGCCAACCAATCGTTATTATAACACCGTGGTCATTTCAAAATAGTTTATACTTCAAAACCAAAATATCATTATCATTTCAAGACCCAATTTAATACGATATCATTTTTCACTTCAAATATATCCATTTTCAAAATCATATCACTTTCCAAAGTTACAACGCTTTCGAAATCATAGTCTTTTTAAAAATCAAAACACATTGGAAATCGCAGCTTTGAAATCATAGTATTTTGGAAATCATAACACTTTCCTCTTAAACAGTTTAGATATTAAAATTTCTTTATAAAATAAAATAGTTTCCTCAAATTTCACAAATCGATTCAAATTAACTCGAATTCCAAAAATTTAATTTAATCAAATCTCAAATCATCAGTTTCAACTCGATTCAACTTCTAAATAAACCATTTCAAATTATCGATTTCAAATACATATCTGAACCATAAAATAAGCCATTTCAATTTTAATATATTTCAAAGCTTTAAATATTCAACATTTCAAAACTAAATTCGATAAATTTATATACATATCAGATTCACTTTAAAAAAAATTAGTTTTGAAATATTAACTTAATCATTTCCATAACATTTAAATGAAATTTCAATTTACAAATTTAAATAAAGAAAATATCCCATTTAAATATATATAAGTTTGAAATATCCATTTAAGTCACCTTTTCAAATTTCAACTTGTAAAACACTTCTTTAAATTTCAAATTCAATACATTTCAAATCAACTTATTTAAGTTTAATTCTTAAATAAATATAATTTCAATCAATTTCAAATCATTATAAATTCTATATTTGAAAATATAGATATTAAATAAATACTTAAACATATTATTTATCAACTTTATTAAATCAACTTTAATGAATCTTTAAAATCAATATTTATTTGAAACCATATATTTCCTTTCAAAACCATAGAAATCCATTTCAAAAATATATAAATAGACCAACGGTGTCTGTATATAATTTTCTATCCTATGGTCAAGTGATACGGATATTTATCATTTCAATCCGAAATTTAAAACATATTCGGGTATATATCTTTTCAACCCGAAATCCCAAATTCAATTCAATGAAAATCGCTTGGGTTTATCATTTCAACCCATAACAATTTTCTCCTATTCTACAGATCGTTCGGGTATGTATCATTTCAACCCATAGTGATTCTATACTAACAGGGAACTTGCAGAGTGATAACAGATATGATAATAAAATAACAACAATAACAGGCATATATCATCAGTATAACTAACAGGTAATGGTGTCGAATGTCATAGGTGAACATATACAGGTAATGGCATATATATAGCAATGTAAATAACTAGCAGCAGCATATTTCAATTATCGTTTCAATTGAAATCAAATTTAATAAACATAACAACGTTAATCAGAGTGATTGCTCACCTTTCGAAGCTGGATAGATTTGACAAAAAATTGAGCTACGAATTGGGTCACGATCTCAAAGCGAAGTAAGCTGAAAGTGGATTTGATGGGCAAAGCTGAAAGATAGAGATGATGGAAACGAATCAGAATCGTCTAGATATAATCGAACAAAATATATATTATAGCTTCTCTCTAACTCGATTTTAGACATATATTTAAAATAAGATATATATATATATACATATATTATATTTATTTTCAAATCAAAATAAATTTAAACACAAATTATATTAAATATATATATATTTCGAAATCATTGTTTTTAAATAAAACCCATATAGACAACATATATCTAAATAGTAAGATTTTAAATAAATATATAAACACACACACATGTTATACAACTTATGTAACCAAACTATATATAGTACAAATATAGATCTGTACTAATTTATAAATGACCTATATATGAAAGCAACTGATCATATGCGTTTTTTTTTCATTAACCTTCATAACTTAAATAACTAGCCTGACATATACAATGGTAAATAGCTTATACAAGTACATGTACATATATAAACAGCTTTAAACAAATATCAAAACTCATCTGCAATTAACTCATCAACAACTTTTGTTATAATTTAAACATGTCAGACTTATATACAAATAAAATAGCAGCTGCCTATATAAACTTGTGGTTTATGTTAAACAATAACTTAAATAAGATCTGATATTATAAAACATATATTTTATATATATACAGATCTTTAAAGTCACATAAATTTTAACACTTAATACTAAAATTCCAATACATAAGTATAATCTAACCTCAGATTTTCTTTTCTGACAAGTACCAAATCCTATGTTCTCTGAACCAATTGGACCGGCAAAGCTCTTATATTTTACAAACTCATATATACTATTGAACATATTACAAAATATTGTGTAACCTATATATTTATATATACAACTAAATATATGCGAACTTAGTATGGTAAAATACATAGGTTACAGACTAAACATATGTATAACCCTGTAAATAAGTATACTACCTATAATAATATGTTGTAAGTCTATATACAGTAACATATATACTATATTAGAAAACTTTAGAAAACTGACTCCATATATAAGTGTGTACAAAACATATATATAGGGCCATATATCACACAAATGAACCCAGTTTTATAAATTTCGACATGTATAGTGTTTAACATACTATAGAAACAAATATACTAATACAACAGATGTATATGTATATATAACCAAGCTTATAAAACGCCACAAATAATACATTAGTTTATCTAGTTTCATAAAAAAAAATTCCATACTTATAAATATAGATATACCCAACAGCAGATCTTATATACAAACATATATATATCTTATAACATTACAATGTAAACTAAAGTATATAACAAAACACCTAAATATATATACATATTAAATTCAGTAGGCACTATATATATGCAAGAATATATAATAGCAAGGGAGGCTACTATACTCACGTGGCAAGGCAATGAAAAGGAAGCCAACGGAGTCACGGCCGTTGATGGTTCAAGGAGAAGGAAGCACGATGGAATCGGGTGAGTAATGGTGGCTGCCTTGGGTCTAGGTTGTGGCAGAGAGGACTGACGGTGGAGCGGCTCAGGCGGGTTGGTTGGGTTGCTCGGATCTGAGGAGGCGGTTTGGGAGTGGAGGGCTTTGGTGGCTTCGAGGCGAGTGGAAACATGGCCGAGCAGTTGTAAGGGTGGAAGGAGGAAGGCTACACACGTGTGGATCTGGAGAAGAAATTGGAAAGAGAAGCAGAGGCAAAGATATAAACGAATACTTAATATAGTATTTACTAGTAGTTGCAAATGTGAACAGGCGGAAATGAATATTAACAAATCAAAATGAAAGTGAACTGGCAAGTTCTAAATATCCAAAGCTAAAGAAATAGCAAAGGACACCGATTGGAAAAATGAAAATAGCTATAGGTTGTACGGTGGAAATTTGAAAAGACAAAAGAAAGCCAAAGGTGTGAAATGGTTACCGATACGATTTGTTGTTCTGCCGGTTTCGTCGTGCACTGAACAACGAAACACACAAATGAATATACCGTAGTGATCAGCACGACGAGACGATCAAAACGGTATACAGATATCCGCGGTACGATCATCCCATCAAAATCGATAATCGGTACCAGAATGCTGATAATTTGCCAGAATTAAGATGAATGGAGCAATAGAAGTCCAAATCTGACGAAGCGAAAGATGGCGACTCACTCAGAAGATGATTTACAAATTTTCTATAGAAAAATATTCAAGTTTGGAAAACATTTTATTACCATCAATTTTTAACTGATATAAATTGGAATAAAATTACACTAGAAAATAAACTTCCAAATTATCTGATGAAAATTTACCAGTTGCTATGTTTAATTAGACGTATTTCAAATATCAAATTTTTATTTCAAAATTTTACTGTTTAAAATTTCACAAATTTTCAATTAATTAAATAAATAAAACCATTGAAATTTATGGGTCGTTACATTAGTAAGTCGATTGGTTTTATTCAAAAATGAATTGGAAATGAGTTATCGATGTTTATTTAAAGTTTTTGGATATTTTAAATAAATACTTAAACGTGTTTTAGAAATAAAATATTATTATTAAAAAATACTTATCATATATATAGAGTTTTGGAAGTAATTGGAATTTAATTATAAATTCTCTCAAGATTTGTAACGGGGTTTATTTGGCGGATATGTTTTTTGTAAGGGAAATCTTATAATGGAATTCTGGAAACTTAAGTAAACTACCGAAACGTGGAAATACGAAAACTTTGAAATGAATTAGAATTCATAGGAAGGAAGTTAGAAATGGGTAGTTGTAATTATAGAAGAGTATAATCGAGTTTGGAAATTTTAAAGGAAATATTTATGAATTCCGAAAACTTATAGAATCCATCAAGTTAAAGAATTTACAAATTAATTGTAAAGGATTTTGAGAAGTATGAAATAAAATGGAATATTTCCTAAGTATTGGAAATAAAATGATTTGGGAAAATATACGTATAAATATTTCCTAAATATTGGACTGGAAGGATTTGAAATATTTTAACTACGAGATTATTATTATAGAAATATTTTCAAAAGTGTTGAATTATAAAGGAAATTGGAAAAATATTTCTAAGTATGGATATGATTCGAAAATATCCTGTTATGGATATGAGTATTTAAAATTGTTTTCAATTATTGAATATACTGGAAGAGATTTGAATATATATATATATATATATATCTTCGTAAATATATTTTGAATGAATGTTTTGAAGATTTATAAAATAAGGCCTAGTGACTGCTTATGGATGTTATTTGATAGTTAAATAACCGACTAGTTCGAGATCAGATTTAATTATCTGAAAACCACTTCGATCCGATTTGTGCATTATGAATTGTGATATCTCAAAGATAATGGAGATGGTGATTTGGAAGGAGATTCGGTTTGTTCAGACCCAGAACAACTTATATGGATGAATGCTATCATTGCATTGTTGCCTGGAAGGATGTCAGCATTCAATGTATGAATGTTATTCTAAAGGTAAACGTAGCCTCATGCCTCATCAACCGGGAATGACTAAAACATGGGAGATGCAGCAGGGCTAAGTGGGTCGCACCCAAGTAGGGTATGTTATCACTTTTCTAGATGCCCTCGGATATATTATAAAATAATTATGGATATGGTTGTGCATGGAAAATAGAGCGCTCAATTAAGGTGGGAACACCCGGAGTGATAACATATTCGATACTATCCAGTAAGGGGTAGGCCGGTTCTGTGTTGGCAGGGATCGTTAGGTACGATCTCGCTACATTTTTCTAGAGATGTACTGTGGCGGGCGGTACCCCAGTAGCCCAGTCATTATATGGAATCCAATATCCACTACGAGCCTGTACGGTTTTGATTGTGCCCAACTATGCTGAAACATGAGATGCAAGCATTTCAGCTATTTTCTTGTTTACTTTCTATAGACACTTTTATAATATCAGATAATTTTGATATAAAATGTTTTGTTTATCGTAAGGTAAAAACCCGTTGTATTTATGTGTGGCTTGGTCTTACGAGATACCTTTGTTTTTCTAAAGATTTTGATAGTAGTAATAACTCAAATTGGGTGTGTTTTCTCACGCTAGTTTTACAGACCGACTCGGGTGTTACTTTATTATAATACTCGGGTCAAACCGAGTGTTACAGATTCATGTTAGGATGCTATGGAACTCAGGAGACGAGTTGGAGGGTTTCAGGCTTATATCACGCATTTGATTATATTCCGCTGTGTGGGTAGACTGTATAGTCACCACTGGTGAGGACAAGATATAATAACTATCCAGAATTGATTTGTTGATTGTTGTACTCTGATGATGATATGTTTAAATACAGTTATAGTTCTTTGTATAAAGATCTGTATTTATATATTATATATTGTTCCGCTGCAATTGTGAGATTCTGTGTTGTTATTTCTGTTTTCTTCTATCTCTTTCTTCTTCACCCCTAATGATCTGGTATTTCCAACGCTCGATTGCTCGGCATGCTATACAGTGAACGTATTGATGTCGATTTTCGAAGATCGAAAATTCCGGTTCGCTACAAATATAATTAAGTTGTTAGATTTTTCATGGCATTGTTTATGTGCTTGTTTAAGATCATATATAGATTTTTCTAACTTTCAAAACTTATGTTAATTTCCGTTTAATATAAAACCTTCAGGTTCGTCCATATAAATTTCCTTTTCTAGTTCACAATTTAGAAAAGCAGTTTTAGCATCCATTTGGTGTATTATGAAGTCATGAATAGATGCATGTGAAATTAATATTTGAATATTATAGGTGAAAATATATCAAAAAAGTCTACATTTTATCTTTGCTTAAAACCCTTAGCTATTAAACGGGCTTTATATTTATCAACTGTTTCACCCGGTTTTAATTTCCCATTAAGTACGCCTTTACAGCCTATGGCCTTACAACCAGTTAGTAAATCAACTAAGTGTCAAGTTTTATTGGATTCAAGAGAATCCATCTCATAATTTATAGTCTCTTGCCAAAAATTGACATCTAAAGAAGGTAAGGCTTCTTGGAGGTTTAAGCGGTTCTTCTCTGTAGTATAAGCACAAAACTTTGAACCATAATTTTTAGCAATTCTAGCTCTTTTACTTCTCCTAGGTTCTTTTCAAAAGAATCATTTTTTCATTTCTTACGGGAATAATATTATAAGATGTGCCCCCACTATTCCTTAATTTAAAAGGAAATTCCAATTCATAAAAATTAATGTCATTAGATACGATTATAGTATATGCATTCAAATCATAAAACCTATATGGTTTGCTATTAATAGCACAGCCAACAAATACATATTTGTATGCCCTACTTGCTAATTTAATTCTTTTAGAATTAGGTATATGAACATATACTAAACAATCCTAAGTACTAAAATATGACACATTCGATTTTTTATTTTTCAAAATTTCAAAAGGTGAGAAAATTTAGACTTGGGGATTTTATTTAGAACATAGGAAGTAGTCAATAAAATTCCCCGTAACGACCCATAATTTTCGATAATTAAAAATAGTTAATTTAATAAGGTTTTGTGATTTAATGTTGGAAGAAATTAAAATTTGGGATTTAATAATAAGAATATAACTGGAATGAAATGTAATAATATTAATTTAAGGTAATTGATAACTACTTCAAATGTAATTCGAATTAATTGAAATGATTAAAAAGTTATAATTGGTGATAGATTGTAAATTTATTGTAAAATGTGCGTATTAATTGATAATTGGATTAAAAGTGTAATTGATAATTTAAATGTTATATTAATTAATGAAACAATGTGTAATAAATTGTAATTGGATAGAACTAGTATTGTGTAAGTGGTTATAACATTTGTTGGTAAATAATAAACTTATAAATGTGATTAAAAGTTAATAGTGACAATTATTATATGTTACCTATTTATATAGTCTATTAAATTAAATTGGAAATCAATTGCAATTAAATGTAATTTAATATTACGTTAATGGAAATTAAGATGAAAGCGGAGAATATTAATGTAATAAGATATAAACTAATCTTAACCATGCCCATAGGGTAATGATTGATTGAAAAAAAAAGTTTGAAATCAAATTAAACCAATTTATTGGAATTAAATTTTAATTAATTGGATTTAATTACAGTTGAAATTGAACACTGAAATTAATGTAATATTTAACGCTGAATTGATACGGAAATTTGTTTTAAATTATTGTAAATGACTATGTAATCAAAAATGATAAAATTTGTTAGTTAATAAATTTGAAATTAAAAATTGATTTAATCAATTTAATATTAATTTATTTAATTAACGTGAAAATAGTCATTTTGCCACTGTCTCGAATTTCGGCGAAACCAGTTTGATCGGATCCATAATAGTGAATTATTGTAAGGTTTCTAGTTTTGTAGCAATCAGACTTGTTGTTTGATCGTACGAACTAGAAACGCGTAGAAATTAATTTAATTGAGTTCAATTGAAATAAGTTGATTTTAAAAGCTAACTTCTTCATACAGTGGAATTAGGACTTGAAGCTTATTCCATTGAGTAAAAAATATCAAAACATCTATTTTTATATATGGGATGACCTGCTTTCGTTCCGAAGGCAGAACGGGCTTTTCAGGTCATTATTGTCATTTCAGACCAATTTGGGCATTATCCATTCTTATCGGACTTTGTTCATATAAATAGTTTTGTTCTAACCCAAGCAGCCTTTTATTCCTTAATACAGTACGCACATCAACTTATGTCAGTTCCTCCTTCTTAAATGGTAGAAACCCAAAATTTCTAGATTCAATTGCAAATCAAAATCAAATCGAATAAATTTAAACTCCTCAAACAATATCATATTATATATCGATTCAAAGCTCTCGATGAGCACAACTCTAATCTGCAGTTCGTTTTTGCAATTGGGTTCTGGTTCGTCCGGTATTGGCCAAATCATCCTCGGTCGTTCATTGGATTGCGATCGATCGTCGATTGGAGGGTACTTGGTTGTGGAGATCGTCGCTCACAGTCCATCCGTGTGGTTGGTTTGGCGAATTAACGGCTGGATCGAGCTTGACAATTCGATTAGGGTTATCATTGAACGGCGGCGGCTGTGCAATTTATGGTGGCTCACGATCGATGACGGAGGTGCTCGCTGGTGGTCACGTGGGCGTAGGGGTCGGCGGTGAGGTTATGGGTGGCCGCGATGGCCAGCGGCGCGTGTGGTCGATGTTGTGGGTGGCGGCGCAGTCGCATATGAGAGGGGATGAGGTAGGGTTTGCTGAACGAAGACGTGATTCACGTGAAGAGGTAGAACGACGTGCTGACGTGGCTCTGGGGGTAACATTTTTTAATTTTATCTTATTTTATTTTGGATTTAATTTTGATTTAATCGCACTAACTATCATATCTTTTTCATACTTGCTCGGATTCATGCGCGGTTTACTCCGTTGCGATCGTATCGAAATTTTGGACTTTATGAAACTGGTTTGGACGAATTCTGAGACTGTTCAATTTTTGGCCTTATTTTGGATTTCAAATCAATTTGAAATCAAAGATGGGTGTTTTAACCCACTCACAACTACTAAATTGTCTTATGTTAGTTAATTAAATTATTGATGTGATTAGAAATTGATTGGTTGAGGTTTGATATATTTAAATTTTTATTCCAGTTAAATATGACTTTTATTGAATTTAATCGTCATATAATTTAATATTGAATTTCATAATTTCCAGTTAATACCTACTAATGATAATCAGTTATCTATTACTGTTTATTGGTTGATTTAGATGATGTTATGATGTATGTTTGATTTGTTGATATTGGATGACTGGATGTTATATTTTATATTGTTATAACACTGCAAGTTCCCTATGAGTTGAAATGATACATACCCAAACGATGATATAGAATAGGGGAAAATCGTTATGGGTTGAAATGATAAACCCAAGCAATTTTCATCGAAATAAATTTGGGATTGCGGGTTGAAATGATATATACCCGTAAATTTAAATATTTGCGGAATGAAATGATAAATATCCGTATCACTTGACCATAGGATAGAAAATTATATACGGACATCGGATTGGCTAAATTAAACGATTTTAAACCCTAAAATTTTGAATTTGGTTAAATGATATTTTGAAGGAAATTGATTTGTATAAACTGAATCATTTTGAGAATCCAAGTTTAAAAGTTGGAATTGGAAATTGGTTTAAATAAAAATATTAAAGTTGAATTTGATGTATAAACGAAATTTATGGAAATTGAGTTATTGAAAGGTTGGAAACTGTAACTTTGAAAATCCATTAAAACTGGAATAGTTAATTTGATATTTCAAGATTTGAAATTAGGTTTTGATTTGAAATCTGGATATGGTCCAGATTTGTTGGAATAAAAGAAATGGTTAAATGTGATGTTAATTTCAAATTTATTTTCTCAATATAAACTATAAATGTTCTTTTAAATTCTAATTTTTAGTTTTTTCAACTATTAAAATAAGTTAATCTATTTTAAACCAACTTAATCAATTTAAACTATTTAATTTATTTTAATCTAATTTAACCTATTTTAAACTAATTAACCTATTTAATCTATTTTAATATATTTTAATCTATTTTAAATCATTTAAACTTTATTAAATTATATTAAAATATTTTAATTTATTTTAAACTATTTTAAATTATTTTAAACTATTTAATCTATCTTAATTTATTTTCATTCTATTTAATCTATTTTAAATTCATTTAATCTATTTTAAATCAAATAAATCCATAATAAACCTATTTAATCTATTTTAAACCATCTAAACTATTTTAAATCTATCTAAAGTATTTTAATCTATTTTAAATTTATTTAATCTATTTTAAACCTATTTAACCTAATTTATATCTATTTAAAACTATGTTTAACTAATTAAACTATTTATAACTATCTAAATTATTTTCTAAATTTCAGATGGTGTAAAGTGGAAATGTTTATAATTAAAGCCTTGATTTTAAAGGGAATAAAGTTTAATAACGTTATAACATAAATTGGGATTTGAAATGATATTTGCTGGTGAAATGACATATTTGAGTAGATATGATGATTTTGAAATGAGTATTTAACTTAACTGTGAATATAATTTCGAAAGTGACAAGGTTTGAATTGAATATGGTATTTGGATATCAATTATGAAACGGTTTTGGAAATTTAAAAGACATCCGCTGTGAAATAAGCGTTTGTTTATTAAAGAGACCGGGATCAGATATTGTCATACTCTCTGCCAATACCTAAAACCACTTTAACAACTATGTACATGGTGGAGATTCCAGAAATGAAGTAGGATGGTTTTGCGAACGATTCTGTGTGATGTATTTACGTGACCCTGACTCCCGTGAGTCAGCTTAGATGTGACTAAAACAGGAGCTATACCGAGCCAAGTGAGGTCGCACCTACGATCGGGCACATTTCTTCGATACCATACTATTACTTTGTGATTGATTTGGTGGCCATCCCTTGATTTGATTATGGGAGTGTTTCCGAGGTGGGTGGTAGTAGCTGCTATGCGTTACCACCAGTTTGGGAGTGCAATTTATAGAATCCTACCCTAACATTGCCTTGGGTGTCGTGTTCACATGCCCTAGTGCGCCTTCTACGAGTTTGGTTTGTACCATACCTATGGAGTGCTCTCTGACAGCCCTCCAGTTTCGGAGGAATTACGGTACCGTATAGATTATGGGAATATGTAAAAATGTGTTAAGGGGGATATGGGTAACGCCTTAACGCTATTTTAATACTTTACTTTACTGTAGACACTATTATAATAGCATATTATACTATGTATGTAGATATTTTAACGGATCCTCAAGAGATGTAATCCCGAACATCTCTTAAGTTATTGCACCCACGTTAGACACTGGATAGGAGATGTCAAACCCCGTAAACATCTCTGAAACCGTCACACTCATATTTATTTACTGTTGATTTAACTTACATAAGATCTTTTAGTTCTGACTCGAGTGTTTTGTCTTTTCAATTCGCTCGGGTCAGTCTGAGCTTTCAATGTATCGAAGACTGCTTTTGGAGGATGAAGACGGAGATTTGTATACTAGTAGTATTTATTTTATTTATTCCGCTGCATCATGTTGTTCCGCTGCATTATTTATTTATTGCCGTTGTATGTACTCTGATCTTGTATTGTAAAAGTATAATCAAATGTTATTTGTAAACGGCTTCATGAACTGTTTATTTGATTATTATATTTTGTCATTCCACTACGAGATTCTGTATTTGTTTTTCTTTCTTTCCCTGTTTTTTTTCTTATTTACCCCATAACAATCCTCCCTTTTGAATGGTATAAGTTTGATATGTGTGGTTTATTGTCGATTTAAACTGTGCAAAAAGGTGGGTCGTTACTTTTGGTATCAGAGCTTTGGTTTAGCGATTACCTTAGCTTTGTGAGGTCTGACTCATATAGAATAGAGTAGTAATACCCTAGAATGAGTCGTTGAGTGTATATATATGAAAGCGTATTTGTTAGTGTGACGCCCCACCTCTATACCCACGCTAGCCAAGAACACTACGGTGTAGTGCTGTCAACTAGCGCGGAGAATAAGGCTGTTGAGGAGCGACCATCTATGTAATTGCTTTGTGCGAGCACCGATATGTCAGATAATAAAACATTGCATTTCATTTTTAGAGGAAACCCGACATACCGATACAAACTCAAAGCTACTACACAGTGGCTATAATAGTTTAGGACAATGGATATAAAAATAACACAGATAACATAAATGCGGAATACAGATGGAACGAAAAGTCTCATATATATAATAACTGATATCAGTTACAATACATTTGACACAATACAAATGATACAACTACAATTGTCGACTCAAGAAGTTATATATACAAGTACATTATTGACTAATATACATGAATACATTATCATCTTAAAACAGACACACTGACTACTACAACAAGACGAAGACCACTTCAAATGATATAAAAAGTCATCATAGCTCTAGCAGCAACCCAAAGCTAAAAATCTACAACCTGTAAATACTCGGTCTGACCCGAGTGTTACATTCAAAAGAAAATAATACCCGGATCAGTCTAATTCAAACTCAGTTATTAGCGCAGAGAAGCAATAATAATCAATCTCAATATAGATGACAGTCACAGAAATCTCGTATATCCAACTCTCGATATGAGAATTGGATAACGGCAGATATAACACTAAACAGTGTTAATCCACAAAACAGAAATCCAAAGCAGTTTAAGCAATTGAAATGTCAATTTAAAAATATCAATGCTAATTGGCTGCAGTACACGCTAACGTGTACTGCCTCGCCAATACAGCCTACGAATTACGCAACAAGTCGATGAATCAAGAACAAAAGAAATTCCAATTAAAGTCTATCAATTCTGTGTGGCTGCAGTACACGCACGCGTGTACTGCCTCGCCATCACAACAACTGCACAATAAAACAGCAGTTGAAAACAGGTACAAAGACTAGGCTCAAGAATTCCCAGTGCCAACAAATGCAATAAGCAAGTGACAGTAGAGAAGAGTTTCAACCAAGTGAATTGAAGTGATTGGCTATCTCAAGCAACGGAAACCAAACAAGTTCGAACAAGGCAGAGAAATGCCAAAATGGTTAAGAGAGGAAGACAACAGTGGTATAATGGACCACATTGAATCCGGAAGTATATAAGTCAATGGAATGCAAAGCACAAAAGACTCAATTACAACTACTGTAAGTATAAATGCAGTGACACTCAACATATAGGCATATGTTACAGTGCAAAATAGTAGCCAAGGCCGAAGTGAGGAAGAGACCAAACCAAGAAGATAATAGGGTCGCATCAAAATCAATACCAAATGAACCAGAACATAATTCCAGACCAGGCAATAGAAATAAATACAACTCAAAGTCAAGCCACCTAAAGATCAGACTTCAAGTCAACATATGCATAAGTGACTACAGGACATCAAGATGAACCAGACAAGAAATGACAACAATAGACTAGGCCACAACAATGCAGACATACATGAACAATGGAGTATATATATATATATATATATGAACCCAGACCAAAGTCAGAGAGTAGTTCAAGTGATGAAGCAATGTAACTCAAAGAGCATCAAAATGCAAACCATGATGAACTCAACAACACTCAAGTGAACACATAATGTAGACCAGACTACACAAATACATAGACCCAATACAACAAGCTACAAGAGTAAATGAAACTTCAAGTGCAGACATGAATATTAATGCATAAACAGGTGTTCAACTGCCCCGGGCTCCAAAATAAATGTGTGCATAAATGCATCATGAACTCAACAGTGAAGTAAACTGGTTGAAACAAAGGAGCTCGAGCACAAGACTCATAAACAACAAAATGCCCAAAATATATTTACATATATAGTGATGAACAAATGAGACAACACTAACTCGAGTACATCATGCAAGTGAATTTAACAGTGAATCCAACTAAATCAGGCCAGGGGTTTAAGTCAGAGCACTGGAGTGAATGCAAGACAGTGATCGAGTGAATCAAACTAGTTGTACACATGAATCAACACATATGATTTAAAGTATTGCAACATAAAGAAGAATAAGAGCACTGTACACACCAAACATGAAGCATACAAGCTCAAATAATCAAACTGCACAAAATTTCTGAATGGAGGCAATGAAACAAAGACACAGCAGTGACAAGTGCAACAGGATGATCGGAGATATGCTACAAATTGGTCAACACAATATTGCCAACGTCGAACTCAATGTAACACAGTGAGGTACAATAAGGAAGGATACAACAGACCACAAGCAAATGTCACCAACATAACAAAGCAACCCAGTGACTACAAGAATGCTCAGTTCACGACAACACCAAGTGGTACAGGGTCAACGCTACAATTTCAAATCCATATGCAAATTGAAATAGGCAGTGGCAACCGATGAAGTGAATCGAAAAAGAAACTGCAACATCAGGAAGTGCAGTCATGCCAATGACATTTAATATCAAAATCAAAGTCAAGTGATATCAAGTGCAAGAGAGGTACACTATGTAGTGTTCAATACTGAAGCCACAAAATGCACATACAAATCGAAAACATTATGAAGTCAGAGCCGAGTTTGACAATGTCAAACGTCGAAGTGAAGAACTCATAACGCGAACCATCTCAAGTTCATAGGGGCATGATTAAGACAGTGGCCAAGGCAATCAATCGAGACCGAGTACATCTACAGTGATAATACTCAAGTGTATACTAGAAGTCAAGTCCGATGTCCCAAAGGAATCAAAGTTCAGGTCAAAAACACTCGAAAATTTCCAAAACCAAGTCAAAGCCGAGTATATCATACTGTGGTGGCCAAGTAAAATTAGAAGAAATCAAATATCGAACAGCCAAAGACGAATTCAACATAGAATATACGAACGAGAAAACAGGGTTTCGAACCCATATAAATTCAAACCCAAAATCATGCACAGGAGAATTAAATTAGATGTGAGTACAAGATTACTCACCTTTAATCAGTCGCGATTCGAAGAATCGTGAAGCCCTAGCAAGCATCGAAAGAACGAACGAGGCCAAGCCCTAATCTGATCGAAAACGAAGAGGAAGTCGTCGCCATTATTATTTCTCTTTCGTTTGAATGTTTAATTTAGGGTTTTAAAAAGTGAAGAATGGGGGAAACGGGTTTGCCCCTGATATCATCTCGGCAAAGCCAAGAAACATGGGCCAAGATTCTAATTGTAAAGCCCGGTCAACATTTTTATAAAAGGATTTCAAATTGATTTTAAATTTCAATAGCAATAACAATCGTTTAATGACGATAATCAATGGATGCAAAATACTGGGTTGTTACAGACTTCCCTCCTTAAAGAAATTGCGTCCTCGCAATCACAAGGAATAAATGGATAAACGGTAACAACCATAAGAGCATGGCAATGTCGAATGCATAAGCAAAGCAAAGGTCAGCAGGGGAAGTATTAGATATGAAATCAAAAGGTTCGACTGATTCAAATCAAAAGAATCAACATCGAGGGGATCAAGGAATCAAAATCAGACGACTGTCTAAAGCAAGAATCAATCGAGTTCCAGTATTTAAAAGAAAAGGAAAACAGAGCAGAATTCACATACTGCACGAATTGAATGCGAGTAAATCAAATTACTCACCTGAATCGACAGAGAAAAAGACGAAGCTCAAATCTCAAAATCGCAAATATTCAATCATCACAAACGATAATCGAATTTTCAAATTGCAAATAGGTTTAACTATCAAAAATGATAATCAAATTTCACAAATATCTGATTATCAAAAACGATAATCAGAAACACAAACATTCGATTAATTAAATCGAAAAATATTTAATTATCTCAAACGATAATCAAATTTCACAAATATCTGATTATCAAAAACGATAATCAGAAACACAAACATTCGATTAATCAAATCGAAAAATATTTAATTATCTCAAACGATAATCAAATTTTACAAATATCTGATTATCAAAAACGATAATCAGAAACACAAACATTCGATTAATCAAATCGAAAAATATTTAATTATCTCAAACGATAATCAAATTTCACAAATATCTGATTATCAAAAACGATAATCAGAAACACAAACATCTGATTATCAAAAACGATAATCAGAAGTCATAAATATTCAATTAACGAGTCCGAAATTAACCGAAGCAGTAAAAGTATGGTTCCATACTCCTTACTTTTGCTAAATCGTTTAAATCTCTTTATCGTTTCCTTGAAAGTGCAAGATTGTGTATTTTAAAAATAACATTTCACATTCTCAAACGGACAAGTCCGGAATTAAGCGATCCAGTAAAAGAAAGGGGTCATAATCCTCGATTTTGCTGAAACGTTTAAATCGCTTCCTCATTCTATTGAAAATGCAAACTGTAAGAATTTTGAAAACAATTTTAATTTATATTTTGAAACAACTTTTAAAAATAACGAATTTTGAAAATACGTGATTAAATTAGCCATATCAGTATTGCGGGAGAACCGCTTGTAAATCCATTTCAAAATTGACGGTTACTAAAGTTAACACGTCAAAATCTCATCAAAATAACTGGCATCAAAATATAATACCAATGAATTTTCATTCATAAAAATGTCACAAGAATCTTCTCAAAGATAGAAAGGGATGTCATACCCTAAACTTGTATTCATAACAAGTCAATAACACATGAATTCACAAATGCACAAAAATTGATAAACATATCAATAGAAATCATTAAAATTGGTGAAGCATAAATTCCAGATTTCATTACAAGAAATCTAGAGAACACAAATTCTAGAAATCTACACACGAAATCCAAAAAACACAAATTCTAGAAATCTACACACGAAATCCAGAAAACACAAATTCTAGAAATCTACACACGAAATCCAGAAAACACAAAGAAGGGGGAAGTCCGAGCACACGGACAAGAAGCTATCTCATGGAAGCTATCCATTTAATTTTTCCGAACACACGGATGGGCCGAAGGCAGTCCGAACACACGGACGAGAAAGGCAAGTCTGAACACACGGACGAGAAAGGCAAGTCCGAACACACGGACGAGAAAGGCAAGTCCGAACACACGGACGAGAAAGGCAAGTCCGAACACACGGACGAGAGACATCGCACATTGCTAGTCTAAATCATAAAAATGATCGTCATCGATCATAAAGAAGTGTCGATTACACTAAGCTAGTAAATATAAGAGTTTAGCTTCATGTCCCATAACCACTTGCTTAACTCAAATATTTACGAACAAATTGTAGATCTTCACTAGAAAATTGTCACAAAAGGTTCAATCGAACAAGTCCAGGAGTTAACCGACGAAGTAAACGCAAGCGTTCCATACCACTTGTTTTACTAGGCCGTTTAATTCAATTTCTCATACGAGTGAAATAAAGGCTTGTATATACTAATAGATTGGAAAACGGTTTAAGAAAAAGAGCTTTATAGTAAAATAGTTTTGAAATCGTTTGGAGAAAAGGATTTAAATATTTACTACTAGTATAGAAAACCTTTATATTTTTAAAGTGACAAATCACAAAAATGATTGTAGAAACAATCAATCACAAGAATTCACATACGAAGATGTGAATGGAATCCAAAGAAGTCGATACTGAATCCATCAGAAAGTATGTTCACAAAAATCCCGAAGAAAATGTCATCAAAGTTGCTAATAAATGATAGCAACAAATCAGGGAAATAATCAAGAGTCGATTAAATTTGGAAACCAAGTCAATTCACTAAAATTTCACATTCGAAGACGTGAATAAAATCCAAAGAATTCGATTCCAAATTCATCAAAGTAGGAATACCAAAAATTCCAGAAATAGAAGTTATCAAAATCGACAAAGGTGATAACAACTAATTAGAAAAGAAGAATCGATTATCAACTGGAAAAACAAAGCAAAACGAGCAGAAATGCATAAATGACTTCAACAAAAGTAAGAATCAAGTCAATGTCGAAGCCAACGATTAATAGCCGCAGTCGAGTACAAAATGAATCAATCATCATTATCAAAGAAACCAACGGCAAATAAAATCAGAGTCTTGAAAATTAAGAAATTAGCAATTTCTCATAAACAAAGTGACCGACGTAGAAGGGAATTCAAGACGAGGAAAAACACAAAATATCAAGTTCAAAATTGCTGAGATCCAAACAAAATCAACATCGGCTAAATCAATTCAAAGCCGAAAACAAAAGAACAAAAATCCTCATCATCGAAAACCCAACTTAAGTTCGCAAAGTAAACGGAGGCAGAAGCCAAAAATACTTTCACGAAATCAAAATTAAATACACATGAATAAGAGTTAGGAATTCATACCTAACAGTCAAAAATAATCATATGTAAAGATGAGAGATAAAACGTCGACAAATAGTTGTAACACATGCTCCATCTAGGTTATGTTTTATAATTGCCCTAAACCCCAGGCTCTGATACCAAGCTGTGACGCCCCACCTCTATACCCACGCTAGCCAAGAACACTACGGTGTAGTGCTGTCAACTAGCGCGGAGAATAAGGCTGTTGAGGAGCGACCATCTATGTAATTGCTTTGTGCGAGCACCGATATGTCAGATAATAAAACATTGCATTTCATTTTTAGAGGAAACCCGACATACCGATACAAACTCAAAGCTACTACACAGTGGCTATAATAGTTTAGGACAATGGATATAAAAATAACACAGATAACATAAATGCGGAATACAGATGGAACGAAAAGTCTCATATATATAATAACTGATATCAGTTACAATACATTTGACACAATACAAATGATACAACTACAATTGTCGACTCAAGAAGTTATATATACAAGTACATTATCGACTAATATACATGAATACATTATCATCTTAAAACAGACACACTGACTACTACAACAAGACGAAGACCACTTCAAATGATATAAAAAGTCTTCATAGCTCTAGCAGCAACCCAAAGCTAAAAATCTACAACCTGTAAATACTCGGTCTGACCCGAGTGTTACATTCAAAAGAAAATAATACCCGGATCAGTCTAATTCAAACTCAGTTATTAGCGTAGAGAAGCAATAATAATCAATCTCAATATAGATGACAGTCACAGAAATCTCGTATATCCAACTCTCGATACGAGAATTGGATAACGGCAGATATAACACTAAACAGTGTTAATCCACAAAACAGAAATCCAAAGCAGTTTAAGCAATTGAAATGTCAATTTAAAAATATCAATGCTAATTGGCTGCAGTACACGCTAACGTGTACTGCCTCGCCAATACAGCCTACAAATTACGCAACAAGTCGATGAATCAAGAACAAAAGAAATTCCAATTAAAGTCTATCAATTCTGTGTGGCTGCAGTACACGCACGCGTGTACTGCCTCGCCATCACAACAACTGCACAATAAAACAGCAGTTGAAAACAGGTACAAAGACTAGGCTCAAGAATTCCCAGTGCCAACAAATGCAATAAGCAAGTGACAGTAGAGAAGAGTTTCAACCAAGTGAATTGAAGTGATTGGCTATCTCAAGCAACGGAAACCAAACAAGTTCGAACAAGGCAGAGAAATGCCAAAATGGTTAAGAGAGGAAGACAACAGTGGTATAATGGACCACATTGAATCCGGAAGTATATAAGTCAATGGAATGCAAAGCACAAAAGACTCAATTACAACTACTGTAAGTATAAATGCAGTGACACTCAACATATAGGCATATGTTACAGTGCAAAATAGTAGCCAAGGCCGAAGTGAGGAAGAGACCAAACCAAGAAGATAATAGGGTCGCATCAAAATCAATACCAAATGAACCAGAACATAATTCCAGACCAGGCAATAGAAATAAATACAACTCAAAGTCAAGCCACCTAAAGATCAGACTTCAAGTCAACATATGCATAAGTGACTACAGGACATCAAGATGAACCAGACAAGAAATGACAACAATAGACTAGGCCACAACAATGCAGACATACATGAACAATGGAGTATGTATATATATATATATATATATATATGAACCCAGACCAAAGTCAGAGAGTAGTTCAAGTGATGAAGCAATGTAACTCAAAGAGCATCAAAATGCAAACCATGATGAACTCAACAACACTCAAGTGAACACATAATGTAGACCACACTACACAAATACATAGACCCAATACAACAAGCTACAAGAGTAAATGAAACTTCAAGTGTAGACATGAATATTAATGCATAAACAGGTGTTCAACTGCCCCGGGCTCCAAAATAAATGTGTGCATAAATGCATCATGAACTCAACAGTGAAGTAAACTGGTTGAAACAAAGGAGCTCGAGCACAAGACTCATAAACAACAAAATGCCCAAAATATATTTACATATATAGTGATGAACAAATGAGACAACACTAACTCGAGTACATCATGCAAGTGAATTTAACAGTGAATCCAACTAAATCAGGCCAGGGGTTTAAGTCAGAGCACTGGAGTGAATGCAAGACAGTGATCGAGTGAATCAAACTAGTTGTACACATGAATCAACACATATGATTTAAAGTATTGCAACATAAAGAAGAATAAGAGCACTGTACACACCAAACATGAAGCATACAAGCTCAAATAATCAAACTGCACAAAATTTCTGAATGGAGGCAATGAAACAAAGACACAGCAGTGACAAGTGCAACAGGATGATCGGAGATATGCTACAAATTGGTCAACACAATATTGCCAACGTCGAACTCAATGTAACACAGTGAGGTACAATAAGGAAGGATACAACAGACCACAAGCAAATGTCACCAACATAACAAAGCAACCCAGTGACTACAAGAATGCTCAGTTCACGACAACACCAAGTGGTACAGGGTCAACGCTACAATTTCAAATCCATATGCAAATTGAAATAGGCAGTGGCAACCGATGAAGTGAATCGAAAAAGAAACTGCAACATTAGGAAGTGCAGTCATGCCAATGACATTTAATATCAAAATCAAAGTCAAGTGATCTCAAGTGCAAGAGAGGTACACTATGCAGTGTTCAATACTGAAGCCATAAAATGCACATACAAATCGAAAACATTATGAAGTCAGAGCCGAGTTTGACAATGTCAAACGTCGAAGTGAAGAACTCATAACGCGAACCATCTCAAGTTCATAGGGGCATGATTAAGACAGTGGCCAAGGCAATCAATCGAGACCGAGTACATCTACAGTGATAATACTCAAGTGTATACTAGAAGTCAAGTCCGATGTCCCAAAGGAATCAAAGTTCAGGTCAAAAACACTCGAAAATTTCCAAAACCAAGTCAAAGCCGAGTATATCATACTGTGGTGGCCAAGTAAAATCAGAAGAAATCAAATATCGAACAGCCAAAGACGAATTCAACATAGAATATACGAACGAGAAAACATGGTTTCGAACCCATATAAATTCAAACCCAAAATCATGCACAGGAGAATTAAATTAGATGTGAGTACAAGATTACTCACCTTTAATCAGTCGCGATTCGAAGAATCGTGAAGCCCTAGCAAGCATCGAAAGAACGAACGAGGCCAAGCCCTAATCTGATCGAGAAAAACAAAGAGGAAGTCGTCGCCATTATTATTTCTCTTTCGTTTGAATGTTTAATTTAGGGTTTTAAAAAGTGAAGAATGGGGGAAACGGGTTTGCCCCTGATATCATCTCGGCAAAGCCAAGAAACATGGGCCAAGATTCTAATTGTAAAGCCCGGTCAACATTTTTATAAAAGGATTTCAAATTGATTTTAAATTTCAATAGCAATAACAATCGTTTAATGACGATAATCAATTGATGCAAAATACTGGGTTGTTACAGTTAGTATCATAAAAGGTTTTGTATTGTGTTAATTTGTTCTGTTTAGTATTTATAAATTCTGGTCGGTACATAGGACGCTATGGCATCGATAGGAATTTCTAAACACTTAATAGGACAGACCGACATAATATTGTTTTGAAATATAGTAAACGAAATAATTTTTCCCATTATATATTTTGTATATAAAATAATAAATTTTATAAACGATATAGTTGGATATTATATGTTGTTTGATAGAAAGTCAAAATTTTATAAACATTTGTTGAAAAATGATATTGTAAATAAAATGAATATTAATTGAAAGTTAAGAACTTAAGTTCCGCGGGTTTGGAAATTTTATTTCGAATGATTTTGGAATATAATAATAATATTATACATAAGTATTTTCTGATATAAATATCTCACAATGATTTAAAAGAAATGTTTAAAAAAGAAATTTTTAAAGAAAATAAGTTATGTACTCCCCTCTCTGTCGTTGGAAAATAATTTCGTTGATGAGTGCACACATCATCGACGTTTATTTTCGAGTTTCAAAGTGGGTAGACGGCTGTAGTAGTTTTACTACACCTTGTTTGATAAACAAATCTTGAATTTTGATTTCTAAATATAATTTGATCAAAAAAGGGTATGAATATATATATATATATATATATATATATATTTAAAATGATTTGGAAATATAACCCGGAGTTAGTTCTTAAACCTCCTCGTAATTAGTAGTTTTTAGTTAATGTAATAAAATGAAATCTTAACTATTTTAATGTATGGAAGCTGCTAATATGTGAAATAAGAAATTAGATGTTAAGAGATTAATGAAATATAAAGAAATTGAAGGTTGTCAGTTATAAATTTAGAAATGGAAAAAGAAAATGTAACTATTGAACATTTTGTTAATTAAAATAAATATGATAACTTGTGTAACTTTCTATTGCATTCTGAAAACATATATATGTATATATAACTTACCAAATTATTAAAAGTTGAAATGTTAATAAGAATATGTAATAGATTATTATACAAGAAAAACTTAATTAATGAAAGTGTTCAATGAAATCATGTTTTAAATGAAGAATTAAGATGTATAAGAATATTATAAACTTAAGTTATTGATTTGGATGCTACTAATTAAATTCATAGAAAGAATGAATACAGTAAGTAAATAATTATAAACTTAAGTTAATGTTGAAACCATATATAATTAAAGTGAATGATATATTAATTAAATAATTAGGACTTTAGAAAATGTGAAATGATTCAGAAATAGATTAAATATTCAATAATACTATATATGAAAGAAATGAATGTGGAAAAGAAAAAAATTATATTTTATTAATGGTGAATTAAATTTGTAAAGAGACTTACATAATAATGAATAATCTAGATAATTGAAATGAAGATAACTTATGTAAGCAATGAATGTAAAGTAATGAAAGAGAATGGCATTATATGAATAGATGGGAAATAAATTTTTTAAGTAATGAATGTAAACTAATAAAATAGCATTGTATGAATGAAGAAAAATGAACAGTAAATGATATAAAAAGAAATTAATTAAAATGAACTTGAATAATACTTGGAAGTTATTGTTTGTTTTGGCTTATGGGACGTTTGGGAAGGGATACTTTAAATTGTTTAGAATGTATGAATAATCTATTAAGTAACATCTAAGACCGTTGAGTGTATAGTATACTTAGTAGTTTATTTATCATTTTATACGATTTAAAGTTTCCGAACCCGAACAAACCACTTGCTTTGGCTGCTATGGATGGATGGTTGATTTCTTTAATTGCATGTGATGATTGTAAGTTCGTTTGCAGAGTGACTATTGTTATGTTGTGATTGTTTTGCTATTATTAGTTGAAACAACGTAAGTGTCTCTCTTTTGTATAATTTTAACTTTTTTGGATTATATAAGTGAAATATAGGTTTATGGAAACAATTGCCACTACTTTTAGTTTTATAAATAAAGCATTGTTTGCCCGACAAATAGGTACGTTTTCGGATTACGGTTTTATAGTGATATTATATTGTTTTCCCTTGGTTTGGGATATTTTATTTTGAAATATATGATATATATTGTTATTATTGATATTATTATTTCTCCCAGACCTCTTCGTACAATGGAGACTCTGCCGAAATTTTCCGTAAATTTTGGACTTAGAAAATTTTGTGAAATGTTTTCCAAACTTTTATTAACTTGAATATGAAAGGATTTAATTGTTATAAATTGATATATTTTATTTAAATTATTTATTTATGTAAATTAATTTTTTATAAATTTAAAATTTGAATAAGATATATTAATTCCTTAATTCCTTTTTTCCCTTTTCGGGGATGAAAAGTTTTAAGTGGTGGAGAGTGTAACGACCCGTAATTTTCGATAATTAAAAATAGTTAATTTAATACAGTTTTGTGATTTACCGTTGGAAGAAATAAAAATTTGTGATTTAATAATAAGAATATAACTGGAATGACATGTAATAGTATTAATTTAAGGTAATTGATAACTGCTTTAAATGTAATTCCAAGTAATTAAAATGATTAAAAAGTTATAATTGGTGATAGATTGTAAATTTATTGTAAAATGTGCGTATTAATTGATAATTGGATTAAAAGAGTAATTGATAATTTAAATGTTATATTAATTAATGAAATAATGTGTAATAAATTGTAATTTGATAGAACTAGTATTGTGTAAGCGGTTATAATATTTGTTTGTAAATAATAAACTTATAAATGTGATTAAAAGTTAATAGTGACAATTATTATATGTTACCTATTTATTTAGTCTATTAAATTAAATTGGAAATCAATTGCAATTAAATGTAATTTAATATTACGTTAATGGAAATTAAGATGAAAGCGGAGAATATTAATGTAATAAGATATAAACTAATCTTAACCATGCCCATAGGGTAATGATTGATTGAAAAAAAAAAGTTTGAAATCAAATTAAACCAATTTATTGGAATTAAATTTTAATTAATTGGATTTAATTACAGTTGAAATTGAACACTGAAATTAATGTAATATTTAACGCTGAATTGATACGGAAATTTGTTTTAAATTATTGTAAATGACTATGTAATCAAAAATGATAAAATTTGTTAGTTAATAAATTTGAAATTAAAAATTGATTTAATCAATTTAATATTAATTTATTTAATTAACGTGAAAATAGTCATTTTGCCACTGTCTCGAATTTCGACGAAACCAGTTTGATCGAATCCGTAATAGTGAATTATTGTAAGGTTTCCAGTTTTGTAGCGATCGGTCTTGTCGTTTGATCGTACGAACTCGAAACGCGTAGAAATCAATTTAATTGAATTCAATTGAAATAGCTGATTTTAAAAGCTAACTTCTTCATACAGTGGAATTAGGACTTGAAACCTATTCCATTGAGTTAAAAATATAAAAACATCTATTTTTATATATGGGATGACCTGCTTTCGTTCCGAAGGCAGAATGGGCTTTTCGGGTCATTATTGTCATTTCAGATCAATTCGGGCGTTATCCATTCTTATCGGACTTTGTTCGTATAAATAGATTTGTTCTAACCCTAGTAGCCTTTTATTCCTTAATATACAGTACGAACATCAACTTCTGTCTGTTTCTCCTTCTCAAATGGCAAAAACCCAAAATTTCTAGATTCAATTACAAATCAAAATCAAATCGAAAATTTAAACTCCTCAAACAATATCATATTATATATCGGTTCGAAGTTCTTGACGAGAACTTTAATCTTTAATTTGTTTTTTCAATCGGGTTTTGGTTTGTCCGGTATTGGCCAAATCATCCTCGGTCGTTCATTGGATTGCGATCGACATCGACCGATCGTCGATTGGAGGGTACTAGGTTATGGAGATCGTCGCACGCGGTCCATCCGTGTGGTTGGTTTGGGGAATTGACGGCTGGATCGAGCTTGAAAATTCAATTAGGGTTATAATTAAACGGTGATGGCTGTGCAGTTTATGGTGGCTCGCGATCGATGATGGAGGTGCTCGCTGGTGATCGCGTGGGCATAGGGGTCGGCGGCGAGGTTTTGGGTGGCCGCGATGGCCAGCGGCGCGTGTGGTCGACGTTGTGGGTGGCGGCGCAGTCGCGTATGAGAGGGGATGACGTAGGGTTTGCTGAACAAAAACGTGATTCACGTGAAGAGGTAGGACGACGTGCTGACGTGGCTCTGGGGTAACTTTTTTTATTTTTATCTTATTTTATTTTGATTTTAATTTCGATTCAATCGCACTAACTATCATATCTTTTTCATACGTGCTCAAATTCACGTGCGGTTTGCTCCACTTCAATCAAATCGAAATTTCAGACTTTATGGAACTAGTTTGGACGAATTCTGAGACTGCTCAATTTTGGGCCTTTTTTGGATTTCAAATCGATTTGAAATCAAAGGTGGGTGTTTTAACCCACTTACAACTACTAAATTGTCTTATGTTAGTTAAATTAAATTTATGATGTGATTAGAAATTGATTGGTTGAGGTTTGATATGTTTAATTTTTCATTCCAGTTAAATATGACTTTTTATTGCATTTAATCGTTATATAATTTAATATTGAATTTCAAAATTTCCAGTTAATACCTGCTAATGATAATCAGTTCTCTATTAATTTTTATTGGTTTGTTTGGATGATGCTGTGATGTATGTTTGATTTGTTGATATTGGATGACTGGATGCTATATTTTATATTGTTATAACACTGCAAGTTCCCTATGGGTTGAAATGATACATACCCGAACGATCATATAGAATAGGGGAAAATCGTCATGAGTTGAAATGATAAACCGAAGCGATTTTCATCGAAATAAATTTGGGATTGCGGGTTGAAATGATATATACCGGTAAATTTAAATATTTAGGGATTGAAATGATAAATATCAGTATCACTTGACCATTGGGTAGAAAATTATATGCGGACACCGGATTGGTTAAATTAAATGATTTTAAACCCTAAAATTTTGAATTTGGTTAAATGATATTTTGAAGGAAATTGATTTATATAAACAGAATCATTTTGAGAATCCAAGTTTAAATGTTGGAATTGGAAATTGGCTTAAATAGAAATTTTAAAGTTGAATTTGAAGTATAAACGAAATTTATGGAAATTGAGTTATTGAAAGGTTGGAAACTATAACTTTGAAAATCCACTAAAACTGAAATAGTTAAATTTTATATTTCAAGATTTGAAATTGGGTTTCTATTTGAAACCTGTATATGGTCCAGATTTGTTGGAATAGAAGAAATGGTTAAATGTGATGTTCATTTCAAATTTATTTTCTCAATATAAACTGTAAATGTTCTTTTAAATTCTAATTTTTAGATTTTCAACTATTAAAACAAGTTAACCTATTTTAAACCAACTTAATCAATCTAAACTATTTAATTTATTTTAATCTAATTTAACCTATTTTAAACTAATTAACCTATTTAATCTCTTTTAATCTATTTTAATATATTTTAATCTATTTTAATATATTTTAATCTATTTTAAATCATTTAAATTATATTAAATTATATTAAACTATTTTAATTTATTTTCAACTATTTTAATTTATTTTAAACTATTTTAATTTATTTTAAACTATTTAATCTATCTTAATTTATTTTCATTCTATTTAATCTATTTTAAATTCATTTAATTTATTTTAAATCAAATAAATCCATAATAAACCTATTTAACCTATTTTAAACCATCTAAACTATTTTAAAGCTATCTAAAGTATTTTAATCTATTTGAAATTTATTTAATCTATTTTAAACCATTTAACCTAATTTATATCTATTGAAAACTATGTTAAACTAATTAAACTATTTATAACTATCTAAATTATTTTCTAAATTTCAGATGGTGTAAAGTGGACATGTTTATAATTAAAGACTTGATTTTAAAGGGAATAAGGTTTAATAACGTTATAACATAAGTTGGGATTTGAAATGATATTTGCTGGTGAAATGACATATTTGAGTATATATGATGATTTTGAAATGAGAATTTAGCCTAACTATGAATATAATTTTGAAAGTGATATGCTTTGAATTGAATATGATATTTGGATATCAATTATGAAATAGTTTTGGATATTTAAAAGAACCATCTGCTGTGAAATAAGCGTTTGGATGTTAAAGAGACCGGGATCAGATATTGTTATACTCTCTGCCAATACCGAAAACCACTTTAACAACTGTGTACGTGGTAGAGATCCCAGAAATGAATTAGGATGATTTGGTGAACGATTTTGTATGAGGTATTTACATGACCCTGACTCCCGTGAGTCAGCTTAGATATGACTAAAAAAGGAGCTATACCGGGCTTAGTGAGGTCGCACCTCCGATCGGGAACATTTCTTCGATACTATACTGTTACTTTGTGATTGATTTGGTGGTCACCCCTCGATTTGATTATGGGAGTGTGTCCGAGGTGGGCGGTAGTAGCTGCTATGCATTACCACCAGTCCGGGAGTGCAATTGGTAGAATCCAACCCTGACATTTCCTCGAGTGCCGTGTTCACATGCCTTAGCGCACCTTCTACGAGTTTTGATTGTACCATACCTATAGAGTACCCTCTGATAGCCCTCCAGTTTACGGAAGAATTAC
Organism: Allium fistulosum; assembly: GCA_030737815.1. Lineage (NCBI taxonomy): Eukaryota > Viridiplantae > Streptophyta > Magnoliopsida > Asparagales > Amaryllidaceae > Allium > Allium fistulosum. Next base: position 163,899,921 of record CM060905.1, read on the forward strand.
GATACTCTATAGACTATGGGAATATATAAAAATGTATTATTGGGGATATGGGTAACGCCTTAACGCTATTTTAATACTTTACTTTAATGTAGACACTATTATAATAGCGTATTGTACTATGTATGTAGATATTTTAACGGATCCTTAGGAGATGCAATCTTCAACATCTCTTAAGTTATTGCACCCACGTTAGACACTTGATAGGAGATGTTAAACCCCATAAACATCTCTGAAGCCATCACACTCATATTTATTTACTGTTGATTTAACTTACATAAGATCTTTTAGTTCTTACTCGAGTATTTTGTCTTTTCAATTCGCGTGGGTCAGTTTGAGCTTTTCAGTGTATCGAAGACTGCTTTTGGAGGACGAAGACAGAGATTTTTATACTAGTATTATTTATTTTATTTATTCCGCCGCATCATGTTGTTTCGCTGCATTATTTATTTATTACCACTGTATGTACTTTGATCCTATATTGTAAAGGTATAATCAAATGTTATTTGTAAACAGCTTCATGAACTGTTTATTTGATTATTATATTTTTTCATTCCGCTGCGAGATTCTGTATTTGTTTTTCTTTCTTTCCCTGTTTTTTTTCTTATTTACCCCATAATAATCCTCTCTTTTGAATGGTTTAAGTTTGACATGTGTGGTTTATTGTCGATTTAAACTGTCCAAAAAGGTGGGTCGTTACATTCCCGTTCCCCCTTCGTCTCCCCTAACCAATGTGATGTTGCGTCTGAATTAAGTAAAACAACCACAACTAATTCAGTTAAAGTTTTAAATTTTCTTTCAGCTTTACCATTTATTTTAGATGAATAAGGTGTAGTTCTTTCATGTATTATACCATGTGAATTATAAAATTCAATAAATATACTGGATTCATATTTAGCGCCTTTATCACTACATAATCTCTTAGTTTTATTACTAAACTGATTTTCAATTTCTATTATAAATGATTTAAACATTTCAAATGTATAACTTTTATTTTTCGTTATATATACATAGGTGAAATCAGAACAATCATCAATAAATGTGATAAAAGAATGATGTCCATTCCTAGTCAAAGTTCCATCTAGTCTATATATATCAGAGTGAATCAAGTCTTAAGATTTAGGTTCTCAAATTATATATTTATCTGGAGATTTTGTAATTTTAGCTTGACTATAAAAATCTGGTCTTTCAAAATCTTCTATTAGTAATTAAACCTAAGCTACTCATATTGTTTATTATGTGTTTGTTAACATGATAGTCTAGCATATTAAATATTAAATGGACATAACATATAAGTAGAAGAAAATACTTTATTACTTTCAACATTCAACTTAAACATGCCCTTATTAGCATATCCCCTACCCATAAACATATCATTCGTAGTAATGGTTTATAAGTCAGCCCCTATAGTCTGAATAAACCCATCCTTATTAATAAGATAAACTAAAACTAAGTTCTTTCTCATCTTTGGAGTATGCATCATGTCCTTTAGTATAACAGTTTTGTCGGAGGTAAACTTCAGCTCTACGCTTCCAATCCCAACAATGTTAGTGGTGTGAGAGTCTCCCAACAACACTTTCTTATTCTCAGCATCCGTATATGTTTTGAACTTAGCATGATCATAACGAACGTGACATGTAGTGCAGCATCTACCCACCATCCTTCTGATCCTCCTATAAGGTTGATCTCCGTAATAATAGCATTTAATGGTTGCTCTTTAGTCAGTTCGCTTGAGGAGTAGGACGAGGTCTGTTTCGACACTTTTATGCCATATGACCTGGTTTATTACAATTATAACAAATAAACTGATCAGAATCATTCTTTAAGAGTGGTTGATGTTGTGGTGCAATATGGTTCCTTTGATGGTTCCCATTCTTATTACGGTTCTGATTAGGTTTGTGGCTCTGATTATTAAAGCTTTTAGGATTTGTTTTCAGAACCGCACCCTTCTTAGTGTTGCTGAAAACAGCAAGCACTACCTCTTTCATTGCCTGTTTTTGGGATTCCTCATCAATTCAGAGGCTAGTTATCAAACTATCAAGTGAGAATTCTTTAGTTTTATGCCTAAGTTTATTTTTGAACTCTTTCTAACTAGGGAGAAATTTATCAACTAATACTGCTACTTGAAACTATTCATCAATAGTCATACCTTAGGAGACGACCTCATGAGCTATTTTCTAAAGCTCATGAAACTACATCTCTACCGACCTATCATCAGACATCTGATATTTGAAGTAATGGCTGACAGTGTATTTCTTTGCACCGGATTTCTTTGTATCATACTTCTTTTGCAACGCCTCCTAAATTTCCTTGGCCATCTTGTCTGAGTTGTAGTAGTCATAGAGGTCGTCACTCAGCTTGTTGAGTATGAATTTTTATAGAGATAGTCCTGCTATGTCCAGGCTTGGAGCTTTTGCTGTTAGTCCGTCTAGGCCTATATTTTTGTGCATCTGATTCAGCAAGCTTCCCAGGAAGATTCATCTTTTCTATTGTCAGCACAACAACAACCTTCCTTATAAGGAGGAAGAACTCCATCTTTTGCCTCCAGCACTTAAAATTAAGGCCCTCAAATTGGAATGTAGCCGTTGTCATTGGAATGGCAAGGGGAGGAGCCGCAGTTAGGTCATTAATTGGTATAGCATAATTCATGATCGTGGGAAACATTTTCAAATTGTTGCCAACAATGTCATCGGCTATGTCACGTACTCTTTGCTTTCTTGAAGATGTTTTAGCACTCTTTTCTCTATTACAAAACAGACTATAAGCATTGCCTTTAAGATAAAATAGCCTCATCAAAAATATCATTCTGCATCTGCACTAAAGGAACCAATTCATCTGTAAACTTTTTGTATATTGCTCATTTTTAAAAGAAAATGAAGACAATATCTATTGTTGTGTCCCTTCCGCTCGCAACTACTCGATTTATTAAAGCTTCAATTGTTTTTCCATTAGGGAAAATATGGTAATGTTCACTGTTTAGTGGGGAAGTTGGGTTGTTCTAAAAAACAAACTAAAGTTTAAATAACGATCAAAAACATCAAAGCTATTTTCATACAAAAATATAAGTGTTACACCATGCTAAGCTAAGCCAAGCCTGGTCTGGGTCAGTCGGCTTATGCATCAGCGTGTGTAGTGGTCAAGCATGATCTCCCTCCTCACAAAAGAGAAAGCATTGGGTGCCTTACGGGCCTAACCTTCTCCTAAGAATCAAGTATAAATACTTGTTTCTTTTCTTCTATCTCATGATGTAGAACTATTCGAAATGAGAGCCATATATAATTACACTTATTCAAATTTTTTAATAATTCATTTCAAATTATAAATTTCCAACACCTCATGCCATTATAAATTAGAGTGCCATTTAACTTTTGATAGTCCTCGATCTGCAGTTAGTATACAAGGTAAAAGAAAACATTTATTTGCATTAAAGAATGGAACATAACTATTAAAAGTTTAAAAGCAACATATATAAATAATGTGCATTCCTATAATTTTTTAAAAACCTTTAAGGGTGATTTGATGGTAATTGTACAAGAAAACACTAACATGGCATTGTAATTAAGGTATTTAAAGTTTAAACAATTACCATAGTTTTCTGTTTATATCGTGAATTCATATCCTTAATATAGATGTTGCATAGGTAAGTTTAGTACCTTTAATAATTCTTTCTTATTGACTCATGCTTCTTTTGCATTTGACTGAAAATCAAATAATTTGACATTTCTATCAAATATTACTCAATTCTGAATCATTTCTCGGATCATATCCGAAAACCCCACAAACTCAATATTGCTCCCACTAACTTTGAGACACTTTGATTATATGTGCAAATTGTCCATTCTAGATCATTGTTTAGAATTTTCCATTTCAACCATATGTATCAAACATAAAGTCGCACCAAATGGTAATTTTGAGAGTAAACCCGATTTAACTTTTGCATGTTGAATAACGAATCTATTACACTAATTTCAACAACTAAACGATGTTATTCTTATCAACTTTGCTCATTATATTATACCTGCATTAGTCTTGCTCTTGAAGACACATTCGCAGCCGATGGATCATATCCCCACTAGTACCACTACCAAAATTATATTTTGATAGCTTACTTGGAATCCACTTTCGATTTGCATATAATACCATATCATGGAGTCACTACTCTTAATGGTTTAATTGACAGTTGAGGGTTGTCTTTTCCGAATTGATAATTAACTTATAGTTTCTCCTTAATATGTGAGATTAGCTATTAGACATTCTAATATGTTACGTTTATTTTAGGTTTGGTTAATTTCCTTTCATCCCTCGTAGTCGGTTTTGTTCTTAGATCATATCCAAATCCATTTTATTACCAATAACTTCTAAAAGAAATTCCTTTACTATGAAGTTGGTATTTCTTGAAACAACAATTGTTTCTTAGTGTAACAGAATAGGTATTCATTAATATTTAATGAATTGCTTATTCATAAAATTAATTTGGTTTTTAGTTTACTATAATTATGCGAAAAACATAAATTGGTCATCCAATGACTCATTCCCAAAATTCTTTTGGGACGACTCATACAAGTCACTCAAGTACAATTATTACATGCAATCTTTTGACTCACACAACTTGCCAATTACTTCACCTAGGATATTTTGAGGTTTTTTTATGAACCCTTGTCTTGTATGATTTTGTAAACTATTTTTTAGATGAAATTAATTTTAACCTCTTGTACTATTCTTAAGTATCAACCTTATAGAAAGGAGTTAACTCGGCTTCACTCACCATTAATCATACTTTGTTAAATAAAGTTTGATTACTCCTTATCGAATAATTATTATGTAACATAAAAGGAGTGAATTTTAGGATTGAATCCTTATTCATTTTTAGGTATGTTCAGAACTCATTCCAATATATTCGCATATTCGATCAAATCGAATCGATTTTATTTTCTATTGCATGTTATTTTAGTTACTCCCGTTTTATGCCCTATGAGCTTATCATAACATACTACATGTGTATCAAATACACATCCGATAACTCATCGGTGAATATAAGGAACTACATGGAACCATTCTAGCATTAGCAGACTTGCGAATGCATACATCTATAAGTGTCAATCCGAAGAGTTCACTAACCCTAATGACACTCCTACTAAATGGGTATTTTGCCCTTAAATGTCTAAGATATAATTAACCAGTATCATATGATTCATAATCATATAATCAAAAATTATTTCTAAAAACTATGGCTTAGTCTATAATTCCAAACATAATTGCAAAACTGGACACTTTTGTATTTTCTAATGCATCACAAATACCAATACTATATTTTATTTTATAACAAGCATTCATAATATTCTTATTGAAAAAATATGTTTGTTTCACGCAATCTTCGTTTTCCCACCCTTTTTTCCCTTTTTTGCCATCTCCTCTTTTTTAATTTTTTAATGGCAGCTGAACCCATACCTTTTCTCGCCGTGTCCCTTCCATCCTCATCCTCTCCCTGTACCAACTTTGACAACCCTCCCATACCTACCACTTCTCCTCCTCCTCCTCCATCTCGTCCTCCCGACCCTTTCCTTATCGCTTCGTCTCTGTCCATCGGATCTGATCTTCCTTCTTTTCCCATTCTTTTTTCTCTTCCTCCCTCTGTTTCAAACCTGCTTTCTACTACCTTCTCCCTCTCTAATGATCTTCCTTCCCCTCTTTTAGCTAATGAACATGCATGGACTTCCCTGTTTAAGCACTCACCTCATAATGCGGGTAAGTACATGCCTGTTCATATGGATATTTCTTTCAATGAAGATGCCATGGTTCATCCTTCTTCAGTTATAGATGCTGGTGTTGACATATGGCAAGACTATGTGGTTGGGTTCTTCTTAGACAAGCCCTTGTCTTACACATACGCAATTGATTTCCTCAAACGCAGATGGCGCTTAAGAGGTAATGTTAGAGTAAAATCAAATGGTACTATTTTCCTATTTCTCCTCTCTGATGCAACTGACAAGGAAAAAATAATTAGAAGTGACCCCATTATCATGAAGAATAAATTTTTCATATTGAAATAGTGGGATCCTATGAAAAGTAACGTATGTGATTCAGTAAAATATGTACCAATTTGGATTCAACTCTCGAATATATCTATATATTTATGGTCACCATTAGGAATCAACTGGTTGGCTAATAGATTGGGAAAACTTGTTTGTCTAGATGAAGCAACTGAATCAATTATATGTATAAAGCATGCCAAATGTCTAATTGAAATATCAGCAAACCAAAAGTTGATTGATTCTTTCCCTGTTTTGAATTATGATGGCATAAAGCAAATGATAAAAGTAACATATCTTTGGAAACCAAATATATGCATTTACTGCAATGTTTTTGGGCATAAAAGAATTTTGTGCTAGCAAAAGCCAGAGAAGTGAAATTAAATAAAAGAGGGATTGTTGTGATCCAAGATGACCAGATAGTAGTTGAAGAGGAGAAGCATAACAACGGAACAGACCATGATGTGAATAACAATAGGATGTGAAAAAGAATAGTGAAAGGGAAAAGAAATATAAATCCAGAGAAAACCTCTACTGCAGCTGATGTGCACACAAAACAAGACAGTTATATGAATGCAAGTGATGATATTAACACAACTGAGAAGATGAAGGAAAAAGTAAGCGGGCTAAATGCTAATATAACTGATAATGACAATAGTTATGTGACTGCAGTAAATATAAGTAACAAGTATACAGTACTTGATCTGGTGGAGGAAGATGAAATTATTGAGAATGAAGATAAAGAAAGCAATGAAGCAGAAATGGATGATGAAGCTGTTCAAATAAATGATAAAACAATTGCAACTGAAACAAATATGCAAAAAACATCAAGTATAAACCCTTCAGCTGGAATAACAAATAGAGACATGGGCTTGATAGCGAGTGCAAAAGAGAACAAGTCTGAAGCATCAAAGAATAAACCTAGAAACAATATACAAACTATATTAGATAGTAAACAAGCAAAAGTAAATGCATTGCCTGAACACATGAAATCAGCAACTGCACTCAGCAAAAACCCTTATGTCACACAAAACAGGCACAGTATGACCCAAAACACCTCCCCCACTGTAACGACCCGTATTTTTACGGATCGACAAGTTCGTCAAAATCTGGAATTTTCAGCATTTTAAGACACTTCAGATTTTGAGTATAATTTGTCTAAGTCCTAGGTCGTGAACGACCTAAGAGCTAAGACGTGACCGACCTATAGAATGGTAGCGAGTTAAGAGCTATGTTGTAGACGACTTAGGGATGTGGTGCGACCTAAGGATGTTGGGTTTAGGTCGTAGACGACCTAAGATAGGAGACTTAAGGGTTTCGGGCGAGTTAAGGGTTTTGAGCGACCTAAGAGATAGGTCGGTAACGACCTAAGGAAGCTGGGGCTATAGTGAGCGACCTAAGAGTTGAGTGGTAGGTCGTAACACCATTAGGTCGCGTGGGTGCTAAGTTGTTAGGTCGCAGGGTTTTGTAAGTATTAGGTCGTAGCTTAGTAGTTGTTAGGTCGCGTGTGTTTTAGTAGTTAGGTCGTAAGTGACCTATGGGGTGCTTTGTTCGTTAAGTCGAAGGATGGGTTGCCTCTTAAGTAGTAAGTCGTATACCCAGTTAAGTCGTAACCTCGTTATGTCGTAGGTCGGCAAGGCAATTAAGTGTTTGGTCGCGTTAAGACGTGTGTGTTTTGTAGGCAGTTAGGTCAGCAACGACCTAAGTTAGGTCGTGGACTTCTATGGTTGTTAAGTCGCGATGTGTTAGGTCGCTGAGGAGTTGAATCGTAGCCTATGTGTTAAGTCGCGATGTGTTAGGTCGCTGAGGAGTTGAGTCGTAGCCTATGTGTTAAGTCGCGCATTGCGTTAGGTCGTAGGTCGCTGGGTGTTTGGATGCGCAGAAGTGTTAGGTCGGAGAGGCTTAGGTCGTAAGTCGGAAGCGACTTAGGGAGATAGCCAGATTTCGACTTAAGGAATTTCAACTATAAATAGGAGGGGTTGTTCTCACTTTTTGGGATCCGGATTTTGAAGCGACGAAGTGTTGACATTTTGAGAGCTCAACTTCTACACTTCTTCACTTCTTTTCTCCACTCTAATCTAGTGCTTCCATCCATCCAAGCTGAAGATCAAATTGAAGATCCAAGAGCTTAGATTGAAGATCTTCATCTTTTCAAGAGAGATTTCTTCGTTTGAAGCGGATTCGTGATAGATCAAGCTTCATCCTTCGTTGTCCAAATCTGAAGCGTGTTGATTTGGGTTTGTTTAGGTGATTTGGTGAGTGGTGATTATCTCTCACACGGATCCAAAGGAGTATATCGGATTGTTGGCTCGATTTGGTGTTAAAATAGGGATTTCCATGCATTTTCTTCATCCAAAGTGTAGATCCATATAGATCCATTGTTCATGATGATGTTACATCCATTTTATCATATGTTAACCTATGCAAGTTCATTCATCAAGTTTGTAGAGATATAATCCATGTTTTCATGCTTATTGGACTTTCAACTCTCTAATTACGAAAATGCCATTATTGTTATAATTGTCTACTTAGATCATATTTGAATGCTTGATTGCTTGGATTGATGTTTTATTTGATTGATTGTTATGAACTAGATGATTGATGATTAGATTTAGACCGAAGACGATTCAAAAGATAAGGGAAAGGCTCTTGAATTGGGGAAAGCTGCTCGTGGCATATGTAGCGGGATGATGAAGCTCTTATGCATAGATTCGATGATGTGATGTTGAGATGAGGCTTTGCGAGGATGTAATGAAGCGAGGCATCATGTGATGAAGACTTCGTCTAATCCAGACGGGATCATTCCAAGCATGTTGATAACTCGGTGATATGATTCGAGTCGAGGATAATGAATGGATATGAGAATAGTCGTCGAGGAGGATGACTAGGAGGTTTGGATAGCATCGTTGTTGAAGGTTCTAGCATGCTCTAAGCAAGAGTACGTTTGGGCAGATTCGATAGTCCCAACGACTAACTGTTGATGGTCGAGTACTCTGGGCAGATTCGATAGTCCTAGGCACGGGTTGCGACGACGTGCGGGAGTTATGTCTAGAACCGGGGTTTCCATTAGCCCTTGACGGACGGCTGAAAGAATGTGTCGGTCATTCAACTAACGGTGATATCGAAGCAATAATAACAGTGATAGCCAGAGTCATGGATGTTTGGTTGTATCGTCATTCGGACTCAAGAGCGGTATTTTCTGGGTGCTTATCTGATTTAGGCCTTGGTACTTGGAAAACATCGCCCTTGACTCGAATGATTATTATTTTACTTTAAATTGTATGCTCTGCTGTGTTGCTTCTGCTTAGTGTGTGTCTGGGGGCTATCACTGTAGAATGAGGTTGGAGTGGGAGGGTTGTATTCCTATTCCTTTTTCCTTTATGCTCATTTGGTATGTTGTTAGTTAATTTACTGCTCACTAAGACTGTTGTCTGACTCAAGGCTTTATGTTTTAATTCTTATTGCCTTGGGCTGTTCGTCCATTTTGGGACGGGCAGACTAGGTAGCAGGTGACAGGTGCCGTTCTCTTCTCACGATGCTGATATCGAAGACGAGCTGGAGGGTTGCATATTATCTTCTTATTATATGTACTGGATATTCCGCTGTTTTGTTTTCTCTGAGTGTCATGTAGTGAGGCTTGATGTATTGGCTATTTGGATGCTTGTATTCAACTATTATGGAGTTTTATATGATGACATTTTGTTCTGTAAAGCTTCACTATACATATGTTCTATTGTATTTTGTCCATGCGCTGTGAGTAATACGATAGATTCTGTTGTTTTAATTTTACCTTGACAATCGTCCATGGTCGCCTGGCACTCTTTACAGTGCACTTTCTCTAGATTCGGTGCAGGGGTCATGGGCGGTCGTCACATTTGGTATCAGAGCATTGGTTAATCGATTTTACCCAACGCTCGCCGTTGTAACTACGTATGAGAGACGTAATTGTATTTTGATGGATGAATACTATATATAATATAGTAGTTTAGTTGAGTTTGAGTCCTTTATGCAGTTGTTTCTCTAGATGTTCTAATCATTCCTTTTTATAGATATTGAGAATGAGTCGAAGAGGGAGACCAGCTGCTAGGGAAGGCCGTGCTACTGAAGAGACTGCTGATTATGCAGCCATGTTCGAAGCTATCATGACTTCGATCATGAGAAGGATACCAGTTCCGGGGGCAGCAGTTGATGTTGGAGTTCAAGTCCAAACTCCGAAACCAGTGGATTTTGCTAAGTTGTGCAAGGATTATACTGCTCTTGGAGGGAAGGTTTTCTTGGGAACAGAATCAACTATCGAAGTCCAGAGATGGATAGATGCTTGTAGAAGGATCTTTGGTGATTTGGGAATTGATGATGCAACTAAGAGGAAGTTGGCATCAAGGCAGCTTCAAGGGAGAGCCTCTGATTGGTGGAACTCTATTACCATCAATACTGCGGAGGAAGAGATTACTTGGGAGCAATTCCAAGCTAGATTTGAAGCCAAGTTCATTTCTACAGCTCAGAAGTCTGTTCTGTTCAAGAGGTTTGTGGAGCTCAAGCAAGGTGGAAGATCAGTTCTTGAGTATGTTTCTGAGTTCGAAGCTTTGTCCAAGTATGCCCGGTCGTATATTGAGTCTGCTTATCAGAAGAATGAGAAGCTTGTGACAGGCTTGGACAGTTACCTTGGGAGGCAGTTGGTGGATCATTTGGACGATTCATTTGAGAAGCTTGTAGAGAAAGCTCTTAGGCATGAGAGTCTGTTTCCTAAGGAAGGATCTGTTGTTGCTGTGACCAGGGAAGAGTCTAAACCCCAGCAGGGTGGAAACAAGAAGAGGAAGCAGCAGCAGCAGAAGGATAAGGATGGCCAGAAGAAGCCGAAAGGCGAGGTAACTTGCTACAATTGTCAGCAGAAGGGCCATTTCTCTAAGGATTGTAAGAATCCGAAGGTGCCAATGAAGTGTCACAACTGTGACAAGCCAGGGCACATCAGGAAGAATTGTCCAGAACCGAGGAAGGACAAGCAGATTGTGCAAGTTTATGCTTTAGGAGCTGTTCCGTCGTCTTCGAAAGCTCCTACTGCTGAAGAGAAAGGAAAGAGTGTGGTTGTTCAAGGTACTCTTTTCCTATGTGGTGTTCCAGTTAGAGTTTTGTTTGATACTGGAGCGTCGCATTCGTTTGTTTGTAATAAACTCGTAGGCCGGTTAGATTTGAAGTCGGATATTGTTGATAGGCCATTGGTTGTGACTAATCCAGTTGGGGGTTCGTCTTGTTTGTGTATGTTATGCCGTGGTCTAGTTGTATCGAGTCATGGTTGCTCTTTTGTTTGTGATTGCTTTGTTCTGAACTTTGCGGGGTTCAGAATTATTTTGGGTATGGACTGGCTTAGGAAGTATGCGGCAAAGGTTGATTGCGAGAGGTTGGAAGTGACAGTCGAGAATGTGGAGGGGCGAAAGGTTGTAATACGATGTAAGCATGAGGAAGGCGTCTTCATGAGCTTCATGTATTCGCTGGTTGTTCCACGGGATGGACTGTCATCAGTGCCGATCGCTAATGGATTCGAGGATGTCTTTGACGAAGTCAAAGGGTTGCCGCCGCATAGAGAGATCGAGTTTCGGATAGATCTTGTTGAAGGAGCCAGACCTGTTGTGATGCCTCTTAGGTGGATGGCGCCTAGGGAACAGCAAGAGTTGAAGGTGCAAGTTGATGATCTTTTGAAGAGAGGATTCATTCGGCGTAGTGTGTCCGAATGGGGTGCACCAGTTGTATTCGCAACCAAAGCAGATGGATCGCTGAGGTTGTGTGTCGATTATCGTGAGCTGAATAAGGTGACTAAGAAGAACAAGTATCCATTGCCAAGAATAGATGACTTGTTTGATCAGCTTCACGAAGCTAAGGTGTTTTCTCAGATGGATTTGGCAACGGGATTTCACCAGTTGAGAGTAGCTAAGGATAGTGTGCCGAAGACTGCTTTTCGAACACCATCCGGTTTCTTTGAGTGGCTGGTAATGCCGTTTGGATTGACTAACGCACCAGCATATTTTGTGGATCTTATGAATAGAGTGTTCAGAGATCAGTTGAACAAGTTCGTACTTGTGTTCGTGGATGATATTCTGATTTATTCCAGAACGGAAGAAGAGCACAAGACGCACTTGCGTATTGTTTTGGAAATCTTGCGGAAACATCAGCTGAAGGCTAAGTTTTCGAAGTGTCACTTCTGGAAGAGTGAAGTGAGGTTCTTAGGCCATGTGATTTCTGGAAATGGAATAGCGGTTGATCCCGCTAAGGTGGCAGCAATCCAGGATTGGGTTAGACCTAAGAATGCATCTGATGTGAGAAGTTTTCTTGGATTAGCAGGATATTATCGACGGTTTATCAAAGACTTCTCCAAGATAGCTGCACCGTTAACAGGATTGACGAAGAAGAACCAAGTGTTCAGTTGGGATGCTAAGTGTGAGCAAGCTTTCGGAATCCTGAAAGAAAGATTGACAAGTGCTTCTGTTTTGACTATTCCAAGTGGGAATGATGAGATGGTGGTTTACACCGACGCATGTGGTACTGGACTTGGAGCAGTGCTGATGCAGAGGGATAAAGTTGTTGCGTATGCAAGTCGACAACTGAAGCCGCATGAAAGGAATTACCCGACTCATGATTTGGAGTTAGCGGCGATTGTGTTTGCTCTGAAGATGTGGAGACATTATCTGTTGGGAGTTCGATTCGAGTTGTTTACGGATCACAAGTCATTGAAGTATCTTTTCTCCCAAAAGGATTTGAATCTTCGGCAGCAACGTTGGCTAGAGTTTTTGGCATCATATGATTTTGGTATAGCTTATACTCCGGGAAAAGGTAACGCAGTGGCAGATGCGTTAAGTCGAAGACATGCAGGATTGGGAGCCATGTTTTCAGAATGGAAGAGCCTCGAGTATTTAGCTGGATTTGACTTCAGGCCTAGATGTGAATTGGAACCTGAGATGTTGGCAAACTTATCGATAAGACCTTCTCTTGTGGAAAGGATTGGCGAGAGCCAAAAGCGAGATGATAAGCTTGTCAAGATTATCCGTGAATTGGAATCTGGATTGGATCCAGAAAAGGATAAAGGATTCGAGGTCGATCGAGAGGGTTGGCTTCGGAAGCAAGGACGACTAGTTGTTCCCGATATAGATGAATTGAGGAGTGAAGTTCTGAAGGAAAGTCATCACTCGAAGCTGACAATTCATCCAGGTGGAAATAAGATGTATCGGGATATGAAGAGAACCTACTACTGGGAAGGTATGAAGAAGGATGTTGGAAATTTTATTTCCAAGTGTATGAACTTCCAGTTGGTAAAGGCCAAACAGAAGAAGCCAAGCGGATTGCTTCAACCATTAGAAGTTCCTACATGGAAGTGGGAACAAGTGTCGATGGATTTTATCGATGGATTGCCTAGAACCAGAACGGGAAATGAAGGGATTTGGGTCATTGTGGATCGTCTGACTAAGAGTGCACGATTCATTCCTGTTCGATCGACTAGGACTGCGTCAAAGTTGGCTGAGTTGTATGTTAAGTGGATAGTTCGATTCCATGGTATTCCGAAGAGTATAGTGAGCGATCGAGACCCGTTGTTCACTAGTGGATTTTGGAAGAGCTTCCAGGAAGTCTTGGAAACCGAGTTGTGTTTGAGTACAGCTTATCACCCCCAAACGGATGGTCAGACCGAGAGAGTCAACCGAGTTTTGGAAGATCTTCTTAGAGCTTTTGTTTTGGATTTCGGAGGATCATGGGAAGATCACCTTCATTTGGTGGAGTTTGCATACAACAACAGTTACCAGTCAAGTATTGGTATGGCACCATATGAGGCATTGTATGGAAGACCATGTAACTCTCCGACATGTTGGTTGGAAACTGGAGAAAAGTTGATGCTTGGGCCAGAGATGATTCGTCAGACTTCAGATTGTATAGAGATCATTCGGCAACGAATAAAGGCAGCCCAAGACCGTCAGAAGAGTTATGCTGATAAGCGTCGAAAGGATTTGGAATTCGACGTAGGAGATATGGTTTTTGTGAAGATTTCTCCACTGAAGAATGTTATTCGATTCGGGAGGAAAGGAAAATTGACTCCGAGATTTGTTGGACCATTCCCGATCATCGAGCGAATTGGAAAGCTCGCCTACAGATTGGAGTTGCCAGAGAAGATGTCGGGTGTGCACAATGTTTTTCATGTATCATATCTACGGAAGTATGTGCACGACTCGGATACGGTGGTTTCTGCTGATAGCTATGAAGATTTCGAAGTTGATCCAGTCGATAGAAGACCTCGTAAGCCGCTTCGTGTTGTGGAAACCGACACGAAACAGCTTAGGAGGAAGGTAGTTAAGTAGCTCAAGATACAATGGAGTGATGATGATAACGACTGCACGTGGGAGGAGGAAGAGAGGATGAAGGCAGCTCATCCTGAACTCTTCAAGGTATGGCCCTAAGGTGTCGTGTCATCTCGCAATATTGTAACTTGTTCTAGTTTTAGAATTCTGTACGCTAAGCTAGAATTGGATGCATGGTTTGTTGATTGCGATGGATGGTAGGCGTACAGAATAGTTTTTGATTGCTATGATTGTTTGGAATTTTGGGGGCGAAATTCCTAAGGGGGAGAGAATGTAACGACCCGTATTTTTACGGATCGACAAGTTCGTCAAAATCTGGAATTTTCAGCATTTTAAGACACTTCAGATTTTGAGTATAATTTGTCTAAGTCCTAGGTCGTGAACGACCTAAGAGCTAAGACGTGACCGACCTATAGAATGGTAGCGAGTTAAGAGCTATGTTGTAGACGACTTAGGGATGTGGTGCGACCTAAGGATGTTGGGTTTAGGTCGTAGACGACCTAAGATAGGAGACTTAAGGGTTTCGGGCGAGTTAAGGGTTTTGAGCGACCTAAGAGATAGGTCGGTAACGACCTAAGGAAGCTGGGGCTGTAGTGAGCGACCTAAGAGTTGAGTGGTAGGTCGTAACACCATTAGGTCGCGTGGGTGCTAAGTTGTTAGGTCGCAGGGTTTTGTAAGTCTTAGGTCGTAGCTTAGTAAGTTGTTAGGTCGCGTGTGTTTTAGTAGTTAGGTCGTAAGTGACCTATGGGGTGCTTTGTTCGTTAAGTCGAAGGATGGGTTGCCTCTTAAGTAATAAGTCGTATACCTAGTTAAGTCGTAACCTCGTTATGTCGTAGGTCGGCAAGGCAGTTAAGTGTTTGGTCGCGTTAAGACGTGTGTGTTTTGTAGGCAGTTAGGTCGGCAACGACCTAAGTTAGGTCGTGGACTTCTATGGTTGTTAAGTCGCGATGTGTTAGGTCGCCGAGGAGTTGAGTCGTAGCCTATGTGTTAAGTCGCGATGTGTTAGGTCGCTGAGGAGTTGAGTCGTAGCCTATGTGTTAAGTCGCGCGTTGCGTTAGGTCGTAGGTCGCTGGGTGTTTGGATGCGTAGAAGTGTTAGGTCGGAGAGGCTTAGGTCGTAAGTCGGAAGCGACTTAGGGAGATAGCCAGATTTCGACTTAAGGAATTTCAGCTATAAATAGGAGGGGTTGTTCTCACTTTTTGGGATCCGGATTTTGAAGCGACGAAGTGCTGCCATTTTGAGAGCTCGACTTCTACACTTCTTCACTTCTTTTCTCCACTCTAATCTAGTGCTTCCATCCATCCAAGCTGAAGATCAAATTGAAGATCCAAGAGCTTAGATTGAAGATCTTCATCTTTTCAAGAGAGATTTCTTCGTTTGAAGCGGATTCGTGATAGATCAAGCTTCATCCTTCGCTGTCCAGATCTGAAGCGTGTTGATTTGGGTTTGTTTAGGTGATTTGGTGAGTGGTGATTATCTCTCACACGGATCCAAAGGAGTACTATATCGGATTGTTGGCTCGATTTGGTGTTAAAATAGGGATTTCCATGCATTTTCTTCATCCAAAGTGTAGATCCATATAGATCCATTGTTCATGATGATGTTACATCCATTTTATCATATGTTAACCTATGCAAGTTCATTCATCAAGTTTGTAGAGATATAATCCATGTTTTCATGCTTATTGGACTTTTAACTCTCTAATTACGAAAATGCCATTATTGTTATAATTGTCTACTTAGATCATATTTGAATGCTTGATTGCTTGGATTGATGTTTGATTTGATTGATTGTTATGAACTAGATGATTGATGATTAGATTTAGACCGAAGACGATTCAAAAGCTAGGGGAAAGGCTCTTGAATTGGGGAAAGCTGCTCGTGGCATATGTAGCGGGATGATGAAGCTCTTATGCATAGATTCGATGATGTGATGTTGAGATGAGGCTTTGCGAGGATGTAATGAAGCGAGGCATCATGTGATGAAGACTTGGTCTAATCCAGACGGAATCATTCCAAGCATGTTGATAACTCGGTGATATGATTCGAGTCGAGGATAATGAATGGATATGAGAATAGTCGTCGAGGAGGATGACTAGGAGGTTTGGATAGCATCGTTGTTGAAGGTTCTAGCATGCTCTAAGCAAGAGTACGTTTGGGCAGATTCGATAGTCCCAACGACTAACTGTTGATGGTCGAGTACTCTGGGCAGATTCGATAGTCCTAGGCACGGGTTGCGACGACGTGCGGGAGTTATGTCTAGAACCGGGGTTTCCATTAGCCCTTGACGGACGGCTGAAAGAATGTGCCGGTCATTCAACTAACGGTGATATCGAAGCAATAATAACAGTGATAGCCAGAGTCATGGATGTTTGGTTGTATCGTCATTCGGACTCAAGAGCGGTATTTTCTGGGTGCTTATCTGATTTAGGCCTTGGTACTTGGAAAACATCGCCCTTGACTCGAATGATTATTATTTTACTTTAAATTGTATGCTCTGTTGTGTTGCTTCTGCTTAGTGTGTGTCTGGGGGCTATCACTGTAGAATGAGGTTGGAGTGGGAGGGTTGTATTCCTATTCCTTTTTCCTTTATGCTCTTTTGGTATGTTGTTAGTTAATTTACTGCTCACTAAGACTGTTGTCTGACTCAAGGCTTTATGTTTTAATTCTTATTGCCTTGGGCTGTTCGTCCATTTTGGGACGGGCAGACTAGGTAGCAGGTGACAGGTGCCGTTCTCTTCTCACGATGCTGATATCGAAGACGAGTTGGAGGGTTGCATATTATCTTCTTATTATATGTACTGGATATTCCGCTGTTTTGTTTTCTCTGAGTGTCATGTAGTGAGGCTTGATGTATTGGCTATTTGGATGCTTGTATTCAACTATTATGGAGTTTTATATGATGACATTTTGTTCTATAAAGCTTCACTATACATATGTTCTATTGTATTTTGTCCATGCGCTGTGAGTAATACGATAGATTCTGTTGTTTTAATTTTACCTTGACAATCGTCCAAGGTCGCCTGGCACTCTTTACAGTGCACTTTCTCTAGATTCGGTGCAGGGGTCATGGGCGGTCGTCACACCCACCATCCAATCTGATTCTGCTCATGTTCTGATCAAAACTATACCAAACCACATGTCTGTAGCTTCCTCCTTAAGCCTGCCACCATTACTCCCTACTCCAACAACATGCAAATACATGTGCCCTTCACCAGAATGTGCACACATGCACATGATGTCACAACATTCTAACCATAACTATGCCCCTTCCTCTGACATGCTGAGCATTCGTACCAATAGTATCTTCTCCCCAGTTGATAATTCCTCCTTTATAGCTCCCAATCAACCTTCTTCTGCCAGCTTAGATCATCCCATAAATTCCACCTCCTCTACAACCATCTTCACCTCCTCTTTTACTAAATAAAAAGGAATCATCTTTCAAAAAAAACCATCCTTCTTGAATGCAAATACAAAGGAAAACAAAAAAAAGTCATTAAAAACAATGAAGAATAGCCAGCTACAAACTCCCCTCTCTCTTTCACCCAATGAATCCGGATCTGATTCATCTCAGAAGCAATACCCAGAGAATACTCCTTCTAATATCAAAAGAACAAGAAGCTTGAATAAAAAACCTTTCAAGTATAATCTATGATTGACAATCTAGCAGCATGGAACATTAGAGGAGCACATAAACATGCATAGCTTGATCAAATAAAAAATCTTATACACCAACATGGCCTATCCTTAATCTCTATTTCTAAAACCAAAAACTAGACTCTAATCTTACTTCTTGAGCAGCCACATACATAAACCCATACTGGAAACACATATCCAATCTATCTCATGCCCCTTATGGCAGATTGCTCATCCTATATAATCCTTCAGCTTTTACTTTAACTCATATCCTTTCTGACAGTCAATTCATCCACACTCATGCAATTCACCGTCCTACTACAACTTCCATGTACTTCACTTTCATTTATGCCAATAATTCCCCTCCTATTCGACAAAAATTGCATGAGTACATACCTCATCTCAGTCAGTCTTCTCACCCTTGGATAGTGATATGAGATTTCAATTGCTCCTTTCTCTCAAAGCATAAATCTGCCTCTAACCTTGTCTGACCTTACCACTCTAAATAAAACTATCTACAATGCATCCTTGGCTGAAATTCCTTACTTTAGATCAGATTTCACATGGACCAATAAAAGTCATCATAGTCCTCGTACCCTCTCCCAAATTGACCATGGATTCATGCACTATAAAACCCTCTTAATATTCACATAAAGGGCCACTGCTTTCTGATCAATGCTCCCTTATCCTGAGTATTGGTTCAACTGCTATACAAAAACAGGTAAATTTTAAATTTTATGATAAATGGATAAAAATAATAATATGATGCAGGTAGTCAGTGAAGCTTGGAAAATCCCTACTTATGGAAATCCTATGCTACGTCTGCAAAATAAACTGACCAAAGCAGCTCTAAAAACATAGGCAAGAGATATATATGGTCAGGGCAACAAACTGTTGTTTCCTGGAGATTTGACCAGGCAACTGAGTGCTCGGCATTGGTCTCAGCTCGGCATGAAGTACTGCTCGGCATCGAGCAATACTCGGCGTCCACTAGTGCTCGGCGACAAGAGCGCTTGACATCATCAGGTACTCGGCGTACAGGTATGTTCGGCATCAAGCAGTGCTCGGCATTAAGAGTGTTCGGCATCCATGAGTGTTCGGCGAAGCGCACGACATCCGTAGTGTTCGGCAACGACCTATGCTCAGCGTCAGATAGTGTTCGGCACCAAGACTGCTCGGCATACGAGAGCACTCGACATCAACTGGCACTCGGCAACAACCTATGCTCAGCGTCAACTAGTGTTCGGCGTCCCATGGTACTCGGCATCCGGAGTACTCGGCATCCAGAGGCACTCGGCGTCAGTGGAACTCGGCAACGAGAGCGTTCGGCATTCAGTATGCACAACTACACAAGGTAACGATATCATTCGACCTGCATACATTGGTCGGTCAAGAGCTTCGAATAGAGATACGCTCGGCTTCACTGCAACCATCATACACTTCCCATACATCAGGAGCACCGTTCGGCATGGGAAGGACCGTTCGGCATGGAAGCGTTCGGCGTACCTGGTTCGGCATGCAGCGCTTGGGCTCGAACGTTCGGCTAACAAGCCCGCTTGGGTAGTCCAGCCCACTTTTGCCTATAAATAGAGGGGCAGGGTCACAGTGAAATGGATCCTTTTTTGGAGAGAAAACACCGGGGAGACTCTGCCATTTTCAAGACTCATCTTCTCTACTTAAACAACTTCATTCGAGCATTTGATTCACGAATTGTATTTCTAATCAACTATAAAGAAGATCAATAAAGTTTAACTTCAAAGTGGACGTAGGCAATTACGCTGAACCACTATAAATTTGGTGTTCTTACTTTCTGTATTTAGATAAGTACTGTCTTCTCTGTTTAATTTGATTTCATCACTTATATCTCTTCACAATCTTCTTCTACGAGGTTAGTGACCAATTTTGGTGCTAACACTTTGGTGCTTTCACCGAGAATTGAATTCTCAGACCTCAGGGATCTGCTTTGAAGCTACTGGATTGAACAAATCCCCCAAAGAAGATCCGACTTACTGATAGGACATCCGTTGATTCTACTCAGAGTTCATACCAATAACTCTACAATGGCGAGACCATGTACCAGGTCAGCTTCTCTTAATGCGGATGCCCGAGAGACTGCTAGTGTGCAACAAGCAGGACCTAGTAATCAACCTGCGATCCCGAGTGCAGGGATTGCCGCTCAAGAACAGACTCCAGTTGTCACCAGAGTAGAGTTCAATGACTTGATGAGAGAACTTAGGGAAAGCAGGAGACAACTGGGAGAACAGATGCAAGCTAATGCCAACCTGATGGCACAACTCACTCAACAGCAGCAACAGAATGCTGGGGGCAATCCAGCTGCTTATTCCTCATCTGACAGCTCTACTTCTTCTGATGAACCACCCAGGCGTAGACGCCGTAAGACTGAAGCTGCAAGGGCGGATGCTGCTGTTCGAACTACTGGAGACCGCGACCAAGCCAGAACTGGAGGCTTCCGAACCGGAATACAGATGGAGGATGGAGCTCCAGATCATCAAAATGCTAACAATGTTGAACCTCACGACGCACGATTGGCAGATCGCCAGGAAAGGAGGCATCAGCATGGACAGGCGCGTAGAACTGACTCCAACCTCCCAGCTTCCATACAGACACCCGATCTGACAGCCATGATCAGGCAACTGATGAAAGAAAATCAGGGCTTATCAAATGACGACTGGGGAGTGTCAAGAAGTCATACTCCGTTCACGGATGTTGTGCTGCAAGCGGCGTACCCCAAGAAGTTTAGCATGCCAACCATTCCTGCATACGAAGGAAAGACTGATCCCAGACAACATGTAATGAGGTATGAATGGATGATGGATTCAGCCAGAGCAAATGATCCCACCAAGTGTAGGTGCTTTCCTATTACTCTATCTGGGATCGCTACTATGTGGTTCACCCGACTTCCTCCGCGATCCGTATCAAATTTCGAGGAGTTGGCAAAGAAGTTTATTGAACAATTCAGGATGCACACTACACGCCCGAAGGACGTGATGTCTCTGTCGAGTGTAATCCAGAATCCCGGAGAGTCGCTGAAGGAGTACTTACAAAGATTCCACGTTGCGGCAACTAAAGTCAGTAATCCCAACGACCATGCAATCCTAATGGCTGTAATGAGAGGTGTAGATCCGGATTCTGAATTTGGAGACTGGCTGGCAGGAAAACCTCCGGCTACGCTAGAGCGTTTCTACTCCAAGGCACACCAGTTCATAAGAAGAGAGGAAGCTAGGTGGGTACGACGAGATAAGGCATCAGGACCTGCCCAAGAGTCAATCAAGAGCAACATTGCTGTGAAACAATCTGGAGACAATTCGGGAAAGGTCCAAGTCAATGTCCAGAGTAAGCCTGTGCATCCCAAAGAGTCCGGAGGAAGAAGTCAAGGAAAGAGGAAAGAAGCGGGAAAGTGGAAGTCGAGAATTCCAAGCTACAGCGAGTACACTCCGCTAAACGCCCCACTTGAGAACATTTACCTATCCACCTGCAATACTTTTCAGTACAGAAAACCACGTCCAAAAGAATCAACTGAAGAACAGAAGCGGACTGGGAAATATTGCTGCTTCCATGAAACTTATGGACACAACACGGAAGAATGCAGACACCTGCATGATGCTATCGAGAAATTGATCAAACAAAAGAAGTTGCAAGAATTCGTAAAGGATCCACAGGAAGGAGGACAGGCAACGTCCAACCCAGGTCGTGCACCAGCTCCACGTCATCCTGAGGAGCCCGCTCGGACTGTTGGAAGACTGGTCATAAATACAATTATCGGCGGACCTCATCCCGCAGATAAGAACTGGCAAGAGATGGAACGATATGCAAGCTCCTTGAAGCATGCAGATTTTGAGTGCTGTTCGAACGTAGAGGATGGGGCCCCTGCTAAGCAGCAACACGTGATGGCAGACGATATTGTGTTCAGGAACAGAGACGCTGATCAGGTAGAGGCTCCGACCGTCGATCCCATGGTCATATCTGCAACAATCGGACCAGCATATGTAAAAAGAATTTTGATTGATTGTGGAAGTTCAGTCAACATCATCTTCAAGAAGGCCTATGATCAGATGAAGCTAGAGACAAAAGACTTGAAACCATCCAAAGCTCGTATCCACGGCTTTAACGGCGCTGCGACCGATGCGGTAGGATATGTCGAGTTACCAGTTGAACTGGGACAAGGCGAGCGTCGGAGGGTACGAATTCTACCCTTTGTAGTTTTGGATGTGGACTCTCCGTATAATGTTTTCTTGGGTCGGCCGGCCTTGGCTGAATTTAGGGCGGCACTAGCCCCGTGGTGTTTGACTTTGAAGTTTCCGACTGACAAAGGAGTAGGCATTGTTCACGGTGACCAAGCAGCTGGTCGTTCTTGTTATGTGGCCGAGCTCCGAGAGGCCCACCGGAGGGAAAAAGGAAAGGTTGCGGACAATCCCGTCCGCATCCTCAGTACGAATAATTGACAAGTAGTGCCCGAGCCCTGGCTCGGGCATAGTTCTCGGGTCTACGGAGATATAGATCCGAGAGACGACGATGAGAAACCCAGGGAAGAGAAGGCGGCACCGGCTGAATTAACAATTGACATCTCAGTTAGCCGTGACGACCCTTCGCGAATACTGAAGATCGGATCACAGTTAGGCCCCGCAATGACTGAAGACCTTAGCGATTTCCTCCGGGCAAACCTTGATGTTTTTGCCTGGACGCATTCTGATATGTGTGGGATCTCTCCCGCCATCACGAGTCATATGTTGAACATAGACCCAAAATACGTCCCAGTCAAGCAAAAAAGGAGAGGAATGGATCCGGAGAGATCCGCCGCTCTTGGAGAGGAAGTGGACAAACTCAAAGCAAATGGGTTCATCCGCGACGCCCTCTACTCGGAGTGGGTCTCCAACCCCGTGCTAGTAAAGAAGGCGAATGGGAAATGGAGGACTTGCGTGGATTATTCCGACTTGAACAAAGCATGCCCTAAGGACAGTTTCCCGTTGCCTAGGATCAATCAGTTGGTCGATTCCACAGCAGGACACGAATTATTGTCATTCATGGATGCGTACTCGGGGTACAACCAAATCCCAATGCATATTCCGGACCAAGAACACACCAGCTTCGTTACAAATGTCGGGCTGTATTGCTATGTAGTGATGCCCTTTGGATTAAAGAATGCTGGAGCAACTTACCAACATCTGGTGAATCGAATGTTCAAGGACCAGCTGGGCAAAACCATGGAAGTCTATGTGGATGACATGCTCGTGAAGTCACGACGGTCAAACGACCACATTCAAGACTTAGCTGAAATGTTTAACATACTCAGGTTCTATGGAATGAAGATCAACCCGTTGAAGTGTTCTTTCGGCGTTGCATCAGGGAAGTTTTTAGGATTCATCGTCAACGCTAGGGGAATCGAAGCCAACCCAGAAAAGATCCAAGCCATTCGAGATGTACAGGCGCCCAGGACTATAAAGCAGGTACAGAGCTTGAACGGAAAAGTAGCTGCGCTGAGTCGATTTATATCTAAGGCAACTGACAAGTGCATCCCGTTCTTTGACATAATAAAGAAAGGAAGGAGAAATTTTGAATGGACGTCTAGCTGCGAGGAAGCATTCCAGAACCTGGTAAGGCATCTGGAGAGCCCACCAATGCTATCTAAACCAGTTGACCATGAGATGTTGTACGTTTACTTGGCTATATCCCCTCATGCAATAAGCGCAGCTTTGGTTCGTGAGGAGGATCGAGTCCAGAAGCCGGTATATTATGTTAGCAAGCGTTTAACGGGGGCAGAGAAGAATTACCCTAAAATCGAGAAATTGGCTTATTGCTTGGTGATTGCATCACGCAAGCTGCGCCCATACTTTCAAGCGCATTCAATCGGCGTTCATACCGATCAACCCCTGAGGCAGGTACTTCAACGACCGGAAACTTCTGGAAGATTGCTAAAATGGAACATCGAGTTGAGCCAATTCGATATCGCGTACTTACCACGGAGAGCCATCCGAGGGCAAGCGTTAGCAGACTTCATCGCTGAATTTACCATACCCATCAAACCGGACGATCACGACATCATTCCCTCCATTCGATGGAAATTATACACTGACGGTGCATCAAACGACCGTTGCTCCGGCGCGGGCGTAGTTCTTATAACAACGAAGCTGAATATGAAGCACTGATCGCTGGCTTGAAGCTCATCAAAGAACTCGGGATTGAATCAGTCGAAATCTTTTGTGACTCGCAGTTAGTGGTTTACCAAGTACGAGGAGACTACCAAGCAAAAGGACGAAAGCTTGCTCCGTACCTCGTTCAGGTCCAAGAACTACTATCAAATCTCGAGCGTTATGACATTTCACATATCCCACGAGAACAGAACAAAGAAGCCGACTTGTTGGCTAAGTTCGCAAGTACCGACGATGGTCAACAAATGGGATTGTATCCCGTTGAAGTCTTGCATGCCCCGAGCGTAGACGAGATGAAAATCGGTCGCGTGTTGGAAACAGAGATCGAGAAGGACTCGTGGATAACCCCATTCAAACTGTACCTGACAACCGGGGCTTTACCAGAAAAAAGGAGCGAAAGACGACAGGTCCTTCGAAAGGCTGCGCGGTACGTAATGCAGGGTGGATCCGTGTACCGGAAAGGATTCTCAGTCCCATTGTTACGGTGCATCGCTCATGATGAAACAAAGCGAGTCTTGAGGGAAGTTCACGAAGGGGAATGTGGCGACCATACTGGGGGGCAAACGCTAGCAAAGAAGATCCTCCGCTATGGATATTACTGGCCCACCATAAACCGGGATGCCGCGGACTACGCAAGAAAATGCGACAAGTGTCAAAGATATGCAAAAATCCCGAGGGCTCCGTCAACGGAACTCACACAAATGATCAGTCCTTGGCCATTTGCGATCTGGGGAATCGACATAATCGGCTCTTTGCCTCTATCCAAGGGTGGTGCGAAATACGCAATAGTTGCAGTCGACTATTTCATGAAATGGGCCGAGGCAGAACCTTTGGCCACTATCACCTCTAAGAAGGTCATTAACTTCGTTGTACGAAACATTATATGCCGCTTTGGCCTTCCACGTACCATCATTACAGACAACGGAACGCAATTCGAAAGTAGAGAGTTCAAAGAGTTCTGTTTAAAGTACGGCATCGAGAAAAAGTTCGCCGCCGTTGCACATCCAAAAGCTAACGGACAAGTCGAGGCCGTTAACAAAATAATCAAGTCCATACTAAAGAAGCGTCTGGAGAAGGTTGGAGGCAAATGGGTAGATGAACTCCCGACAGCATTATGGGCGTATAGAACTACCCACAAGTCCGCGACCGGCCACACTCCATTCGCCTTGGCATACGGCTCTGAAGCCGTTATACCCGTGGAACTTGAAGTTCCATCGCACCGAGTGACATACTACGATCCCAAGACGAACCAAAACCTCTTGCTGGAATCACTGGACTGCATCGATGAAAAACGGGAAGAAGCTGAATTAAGGGTGGCGGCGCACAGACATCGAGTCAAGCGCTACTATGACGGCAGAGTCCGCCCAAGAATCTTTGATGTGGAAGATCTCATTCTGAAACGAGTCTTCCCGGTACCATCACGCATGAATCCCAGCTGGGAAGGTCCATACGCCATTGAACGGAAGCTTGGAGAAGGAACATTCAAGCTTGCGACCGTTGATGGCGCGACACTCCCCCGAGCATGGAACAGTGAACATTTGCGGCACTATTACATTTAGCATGTTTCCCTTTCTTGTTATAGGCACTATTGTTTCCTGCATGTTTCCATTCAATAATGACTTAGTTTCCTTTTAAAGTTGTAATCGAGCAATTTAGTTGATTTTCATTAATAAAGGCTTGAAGCCACATTTTCTATGAAGTTTCTATATCTCTTAATTGGATGATAAATTACATTATCCTGCGCGACATACAGACTCGTACAAACGATTTCAAATCTCCGAATCCCCAGAGTGCGGAGCGGAGTACTCTAAGTCCCCAGAGCGCGGACTAGAGTATAAACGACTTCCAATCTCCGAATCCCCAGAGTGCGGAGCGGAGTACTCTAAGTCCCCAGAGCGCGGACTAGAGTATAAACGATTTCCAATCTCCGAATCCCCAGAGTGCGGAGCGGAGTACTCAAAGTCCCCAGAGCGCGGACTAGAGTATAAACGATTTCCAATCTCCGAATCCCCAGAGTGCGGAGCGGAGTACTCTAAGCCCCCAGAGCGTGGACTAGAGTATAAACGATTTCCAATCTCCGAATCCCCAGAGTGAGGAGCGGAGTACTCTAAGTCCCCAGAGCGCGGACTAGAGTATAAACGATTTCCAATCTCCGAATCCCCAGAGTGCGGAGCGGAGTACTCTAAGTCCCCAGAGCGCGGACTAGAGTGTAAACGATTTCCAATCTCCAAATCCCCAGAGTGCGGAGCGGAGTACTCTAAGTCCCCAGAGCGCGGACTAGAGTATAAACGATTTCCAATCTCCGAATCCCCAGAGTGCGGAGCGGAGTACTCTAAGTCCCCAGAGCGCGGACTAGAGTATAAACGATTTCCAATCTCCGAATCCCCAGAGTGCGAAGCGGAGTACTCTAAGTCCCCAGAGCGCGGACTAGAGTATAAACGATTTCCAATCTCCGAATCCCCAGAGTGCGGAGCAGAGTACTCTAAGTCCTCGGAGCACAGTGTCAGCAAACCAAATAAAGACAAGAGAATCATTCAAACAAAAAGAAACTAAAATTTTATTCGATAAGTCCAAAATGGGGATACAAGATCACCCCTACAAAATTCGGGCCTATACAAACTACAAGTTGTGGAATATAGAAACAATTACAAAACTTAAGCAGGAAATTTGTTGAACAAGTGCATCGATTATTTCTTCGACTTCTTCTTCTTGTCCTCCTTCAGTGTCTCCGACGACTCCTCTCCCTCACGCTTTTTCTTGGACTTTTTGCTTGCTAGAGAAGCGGAGTCAGGAGTAGGAGACGGAACATCTAGTGGTTTGGACCTGCCCGGGAGAATGATTTTCAAGGGTCTGTTCCGCGGGTCAGTGAGTTCCAGGACTTCAGATTCAACTTTGACTTTGACCTTTCTCTTCTCCTCGTCGGCGAGACGGTCCTTCATGCTCATCTCTGAAGTATGTTCAGAGGCGCCAGTGATTTTAACTTCGTCGCTTCCTTCGGCAGGAGACGAAGTGTCAAGTTTGTCATCATCAAGCGCCCCGATCACTTGAGCGTTTGGACCAGGAGTTACCCCTGCGTGAGCAACGTTGCCTGCTTTCCCTGCTTCCTCCTTGGCGTCATCGCTCCTCGGAGTTAGCTCGGCGTCAGAACGACCTGCACGAAAATATAAGAAGTGGGCATTAGAACGAATAACCATTGCTGAAAGATGACGGGATCTCTTCGACTTCTAGAGAAAGAAGAATTTCCTACCAGGATCCGGTTGGCTATCGGTGGCGCGCGGGGTTTCACCCTCCAGGATAGGTGACAGCACATGAACGCCGAGCCCGGGATCTTCGGGATCATAACTGGCATGCTGCTCGAATGGATCAAGCGTCGACCGACCGGCCGATTGAGCAGCATAAGGAGCGGCGATGTGAGGAGTAGTAGCGTCGGCCTCTGACGGGCCAGCCTCGTCGTTCTTCTCTTTCGAAGGGGAAGAGCCTTTGCCATAAAGAGCCAATGCTGCGGATAAATCCGATGGCTCATTCCCCCTCAGGAACTCCTTCACCAATGCATCCTCGTCGATTTCCTCGGAGCCTGACTCGACTTTCTTGATCTTTATCAGAGTTTCCCATGCCTCAGCCAGGGATTCGTGGTAGCCGTCGCCCAAGAATGTTAGGTCGCGGTGCATAAGGACGCGGGCTCCGTACTCGGCGATCAACGGGTCAAACATACTTTTGACCTCTTCCCTACCGGCCTCTGCGGCCGCCTCAAGGCGAGAATCAAGCTCCTCCATAGCCATTCTTTTGCCCTCCTCACGGGCCTCATCCTTCATTTTCTCGACCCCGGCAAGTTCACCGTCGAGCTTTGTCTTCAGAAGTCGGGTAGCAACAATCTCATCACAATACCGCTGTGATTCTTCCTGAGCAGCTATTTTGTCTTCTTTCTCCTTGGAGAGTTGTTCTTTCAGCTCTTTGACTTGAGTAGCGAGCGCGTCCCTTTCTTTTTGGACAGAGTCTTTTTCTAGGGCAAGGGCGCCGCTGCGCTGAACTGCTTCGTCAAGCTCCTTTTTGTGAGCCACCTCTAAGCGAGTAACTGCCTCAGCAGTATCTTTTGCGCCTTGTTCAGCGGCTTCTAGCTTTGACTTATAAGAGGCGAGCTCTTCGTCTTGGAGTTTGATGATTTTCTTATCGCTGTCAGCCTCCAGGTTCAGACGGTCAATCTCGTGTTGACGCTCGACAGATACTTCCGAGATCTTCTCCACCAAGTGCACGAATGCGTCATGTTGAACATAGACGTCATTGTTGCAGGCGATGGCACTTTGCTTCACGTGCCCAGGAATGTGATGGATGGCTGGGAGGAATTTCAAGCCGTCAAAACAGATTTTCGGAAACTTGGCCTTAAGGTCGACCATCTTTTCCGCGACAGTTGGGTCCACGGCAGGAATAGGAGGAGGAGGCTTAGAGAATTCCGTTCTTTTACGATGCTCTCGAACTTGCCTCGTACTCGATGAACTGGAATGTTGTTCTCGAGCAGCATCCGACTGATAACCCTTCTGCAAAAACTTCTCTTTATCCGGCTCGGTTGGAGGAGGAAGATCGCGGGACTGGGAAGATTGAGAGTGTGCTTTCTTGCGGTGAGACGACTCGCGCGGACGATTGTCCCTATCTTCGTAATCTCCTCGGTCCCGGCGTCTGCCTGAACCGGAATCCCGTCCGGAGTAATGGAATATAGAAGACCCCTGAAGGCGATCAAGTCCGTGTGAGCGACCCATGTCACCTGCAAAGAAGGGAGATAACAACGAGTTAAGGAGAATTCACGAATTAAAAAGACTTGAAATATATTATGGAATGCGCATGTGCGTGTGTGTCCTAAGTGTTCCCCCCGACGGACCCGTTCGTTTATCTTTGCTAATCGGAGTATTGTCTCTTTGAGCCGGGAGTTGAACTCCTACATTGCCTCTAACGGGCGAAGAGAATTTGAGAGCTTCAGGGTCATCGAACCCGTAATTAAGTATGTCTTCGGGAATGGAAAGGTTCGATAGACCTCTCAAGGAACTTTCCAGATGCTGCGAAGAAACCTCTTTCTCAGGAGGGGTAGGCATAACCTTTGAGGTACCACCAACTTTCTCCTTTTGAACCGTGTATTTCAACTTCTTCTTTCCCTTCGAAGGGGAGGACGATGTCTCGATATCCTAAACTTCGATTGCCGGATTCCAAGCGGGACCCACGTACTCGCCCTGAGTTTCGGGGGCATCATCCTCTTTGCGCTCGCCTTCTTCATGCGTGTCGGGAGCGCGACGCGACGACGGTCCGGCAAGTTTTTTCCCTTTACCAAATGAAGGTTTGGGAATTGTAACACCTTCTGGAAGGCTGACCCGACGACCAGGGGCTAGCAAGCCGAACCCCGACAGCGATTCATTTGAAATGATAGCTCGGATATCCCGATCCTCGGCCGGAAGAGCTCTAATCGCATCGACAGCATCAGAATATCCTCGGCCTTCCGGGCGTGGGCTGATACCTGAAAGGATGAAACGGAAAGTTAGGAAAGACATGCTCGGGTTAAATACGAATAGTAACTCGACAGAGAGACTTACTGCCTTCAACCCATCTCCTAGCGAAACCGGAAGGGCAGCGCACATAGAACCATTCCTGTTTGTACAGGGCGAATTTGCTACAGGCCCCTGTCAAGATCTGGCACTTGTGGTATGGCTCGAGGAACATGAAGGAAGGGCTATCTTTCCGTCTCTTGAACATATAAATGTATCGGATATCACCGGAGGTTGGAGGTCTGGAGAAGACGACCATGAAAAGTAAATAAGTCCCATATAGAAACGCATGGCCATTCGGGTGCAGCTGCGACGGAGCTATGTCTATATACTGCAGCACATCCCAGAGAAATAAATTGAATGGAGGCACGCTGCCCATCCAACACATGAACTTGTTGCAGGCTGTGTACCCGACTGGGGGCAGATGAGGGCGGTCGTGTCTCGAAGGAACTAACACGTCAGCAAAGGGAATCCCGTGAATGGAACATATCCGTCGCAGAGCGGCCTCGTTGATCTTCGAGGCTTGAGAATCGATCGGATTGTCCAGTAAGATGGCTGACTCCAGAGCATCGGGCGCCAAATTATGAGCGGGAGAGATTGACGGGTTGGAAGTATCTGCGGCTCCTTGCCTCGATGACGGCCCAGGCCTGTCGGATATGGTGGCGGAGCTAGATTTTCTCGACATCCCGAATAAATAACTAAATGCTTGAGAAAGCTATACTTGAAAAACGTTGAACGTTAGAATTAGCAACACGAGTTTCCCCCCCCCCCCACGTGGTGTGTGAACTAGTGCAAGCAAATGTGTACAGACAATGAGAATGTTTTAAAAGATATAATAATTAGCTTCGAATCATTGCCTTCGAAGACCGTCATCGCTGACCGTCTCAAAAAGCCCGCCTTGAGGTGATTACAGTTCCAGATTCAAAAGACATATGATTTCTAAAGTAACCGGCCTAAGTATAGTAGGACATTATTACTGTTCGGCATTTAAGTAATGTACGGCATTCAAGATTATTCGTCCTAAGTATAGTGTTCGGCTGTGTTTGGCTCGGTTTAAAGAATATTCGGCAATTGTATTGTTCGGCATGACAAGTGTTCGGCAATTGTATTGTTCGGCATGTCAAGTGTTCAGCAATTGTATTGTTCGGCATGTCAAGTGTTCGGCAATTGTATTGTTCGGCATGTCAAGTGTTCAGCAATTGTATTGTTCGGCATGTCAAGTGTTCGGCAATTGTATTGTTCGGCATGACAAGTGTTCGGCAATTGTATTGTTCGGCATGTCAAGTGTTCGGCAATTGTACTGTTCGGCATGTCAAGTGTTCGACAATCATATTGTTCGGCATGTCAATTGGTCGGCATTTAAGTAATGTTCGGCATGTCGACTGTTCGGTCTGGGTTATCGTTCGGCTAAAAGTGGCTCTCCACCACGATGTCAACTTCACCCTACACCATCTCCGTCTGCGCCGAACGTCAGGGACAGATCGCTCGGCGAAGACTACATCGTTCAGCATCCCATCTACCTTTTTTCTTCTTCCAATCTTGATCAGCGCAAAGGAGCTAGGCTCAACTCCCATGCACCGTTCGGCGATTCCAAACGAGCGAACCACTCCCACTGGCCACGCGTTTACAACTAAAGGAAATACTCTGTTTCCATAAGATGAACCTAAAGTGGAAGTAGTGCAATTGTTAGAAGAAGGATACCTAATTCGACGATCGAAGTTGAGAATGGATTATATAGGCTTTATATCTGATAGGATTGCAAATCTCTAAGAGTGATAATAAAGAAGACGTAAAAGAAAATGGTGGAAGGGCGCCTGGTTATATAGAGGGAGTTAGAAGACGAAGAGGCTACACCCGGTAGAACCGGTCAATACCGGAGCGTTCGGCACACGAGGTACGCTCAGCTTCGAACGTATCGTTCGGCATCCCAACCTTGTTCGTCTTGCACCTCCTTCGCTAACGTTCTTGAGGAAGTACCTCCGAGGTAGATTGTACCAGATTCAAAGCGCATCACGTTCGGCCACGCGATACACTTTGGGGGGCAAGTGTTTCCTGGAGATTTGACCAGGCAACTGAGTGCTCGGCATTGGTCTCAGCTCGGCATGAAGTACTGCTCGGCATCGAGCAATACTCGGCGTCCACTAGTGCTCGGCGACAAGAGCGCTTGACATCATCAGGTTCTCGGCGTACAGGTGTGTTCGGCATCAAGCAGTGCTCGGCATTAAGAGTGTTCGGCATCCATGAGTGTTCGGCGAAGCGCACGACATCCGTAGTGTTCGGCAACGACCTATGCTCAGCGTCAGATAGTGTTCGGCACCAAGACTGCTCGGCATACGAGAGCACTCGACATCAACTGGCACTCGGCAACAACCTATGCTCAGCGTCAACTAGTGTTCGGCGTCCCATGGTACTCGGCATCCAGAGGCACTCGGCGTCAGTGGAACTCGGCAACGAGAGCGTTCGGCATTCAGTATGCACAACTACGCAAGGTAACGATATCATTCGACCTGCATACATTGGTCGGTCAAGAGCTTCGAATAGAGATACGCTCAGCTTCACTGCAACCATACTACACTTCCCATACATCAGGAGCACCGTTCGGCATGGGAAGGACCGTTCGGCATGGAAGCGTTCGGCGTACCTGGTTCGGCATGCAGCGCCTGGGCTCGAACGTTCGGCTAACAAGCCCGCTTGGGTAGTCCAGCCCACTTTTGCCTATAAATAGAGGGGCAGGGTCACAGTGAAATGGATCCTTTTTTGGAGAGAAAACACCGGGGAGACTCTGCCATTTTCAAGACTCATCTTCTCTACTTAAACAACTTCATTCGAGCATTTGATTCACGAATTGTATTTCTAATCAACTATAAAGAAGATCAATAAAGTTTAACTTCAAAGTGGACGTAGGCAATTACGCTGAACCACTATAAATTTGGTGTTCTTACTTTCTGTATTTAGATAAGTACTGTCTTCTCTGTTTAATTTGATTTCATCACTTATATCTCTTCACAATCTTCTTCTACGAGGTTAGTGACCAATTTTGGTGCTAACAACTGTCTTCTGACATAACAGCTCAACTTGAACAAGTTCAACAAATGATCCTAAATCAAAACACTGACCCTTCCTTAAACCAGAAGGAAATTGACCTATCCTCTCAACTTGAAAAAGCCTATGATACAGAAGCTAAAATGGTGATGCAAAAAAATAGACAAATCTGGTCTACATATAGAGATAGGAACTCTAAACAATTTCATGCCTCCTTAAAAATTAGACATGCTAAGTCAACAATTCATCATATTACTGATATGCATGGTGTATCTCAAACAACTCCTACTCAGATTGATGCTGCTTTCCTCGACTACTACACTACATTAATTGGTGGCCCTCCCTTGTATTCTGACATCTCCTTCATCAACATCCTAACAATCCCAGAGTTATCTAGTGAACTGTAATCTGCTATGATAAATCCTGTTACTGATGAGGACATAAATAATTCAGTCTTTACAATGAGGAAGTCAGCCTCCCTGGCCCTGATGGATTCACAGTCACTTTATACACATACTACCGGGAATTAATATCTACTGATGTATACTAGGTTGTACATAACATTTTTGACACGGGCAAAATTTTGTCCTTTATCAACTCTACAAATCTTGCCCTTATTCCCAAAAATTCCAACCCTACTGATGTCTCACAATATAGACCAATAACATATTGCAATGTCATATACAAGTCTATATCAAGAATTATGGCCTCAAGGCTCAAGACTGCTCTGTAAACTCTTCTATCTCCTAACCAAACTGCTTTCCTACCCAGTAGAAGTATTCTGGATAATGTCATGCTGTTACATGAACTATTGAATGGATACTCCTCTCCACACAAATCTCCTAGGGAAATGATGAAAATAGACATAAAGAAGGCTTTTGATACTGTCAACTGGACAACCATCATGTCCTTACTTGATAGGATGAAGTTCCCTCCTAAATTCAGAAACTAGATATACAAATGCATTTCTACTGTGAGATACACATTAGTCTATAATGCCCACTCTGTAGGGTATTTAAAGGTAATAATGGTTTGAGACAAGGAGATCCAATCTTTGCATACTTGTTTGTTATTGTAATGGAAACCTTCACTCTTGCTATACAGAAGCAGGTAGATCTGAAAAACTTTTTCCTTCATCCAAAATGCAAAAACCCCATGGTGACCGCTCTAGCATTTGCTTATGACCTGGTAATATTTACCAAGCCAACACCTCAGTCCTTACGATCTATCATGCAAACACTTGCCTCATTCTATGAGTTCTCTAGTCTACATACTAACTCTCAAAAATATTTTATATATATATATATATATATATATCTGGCTTGCCAAATCATCAAATATCTGACTGCTTGAGCATCACCAAAATGATTCCTAAAGACGCTGACATGGCTTACCTGGGAATTCCTCTAGCAACAAAAAGAATAACAATAGCTCAATGTATCCCGTTATATGAAAAAATAACTGCTGTCATGAATAGATCGGAAAATCGCCACATATCTCAACCAGGTAGACTAGTCATAATCAATGCAGTCATCCTATCTATGACAGTATATTGGAGTAGAACCTTCCTTCTGCCAACTAAACTTCTTCCCATGATCAGATCAGCCATTATAAGATTCCTGTGGTCAGGAAAAATTCACAGTAGAAAACTGCCTCCAATTGCATTCAGCAAACTTAAAATCCCTAAAGGCAAAGTGTTGGAATCTTAATTTTATATCGTTTTGATTATGACAAACTATATAAATAAATATTTGTGTGTACTAATCAATTATGCAGGAGATTCGTTGCAGATTCACACTCATAGTATTTTTTGAAGCTGATAGTCCTTTGTCAAGAGTCTTTATATTATTTAGAAATATGTTAAAATCTCTCCTGAAATGATACACACACACACACATGCACTACCCTGCACAAAAGGCTAAAACAGTCGGCTGAATGAGATCATTCAGCTGTCTAATTGCTGAAAATTGTTTATAGTTTCACAATATTCAGCTGGCTGAATGAGACCATTCAGCCGTCTGATTGCTGAAACTCTTTTATAGTTTCACAATATTTAGCCAGTTGAATGACTTTATTCAGACGACTGAATTAGGCCAAAAATACCCTATTTCTTTGCTGTTTTCGATTTTTAAAATTCAGAAGGCTGAATAAATCAATTCAGTCGGCTGAATATTTTTCAACGGCTATTTTATGAAAGGACACTTCTCTTCATCGAAGAGAAACATCTTCAAACCAACAGTTGCACCTGTTCTTTTCAACATTGCTTTTCATCAATAGTTGCAGCTTTTAAATCACTATAAATTGACTTCATAATTCAACAACTAACAAAAAATTGATTTTAATATTCTTGAATTCTTATCTCTTATTCTCTATTTTCAAACTGCACTCAAACTACTTACATTCTCTGATCGTTGATCACTCTATCTTCCACAATTCTCAAGCACATTACACTACATTTCATAAAGGAGAAGATTATAGGAAGATTGTACTTAATTGACTTAACAGTGCTATTCAAAGAGCACACTACAGTCAGATACTTTTGTTATTTGTAAAGAAGTCATGTCCGGTTGCTCAGGCGGTAGAAGTCCTATTCGGTTGCTTAGGCGGTATAAGTCCTGTTCGGTTGCTCAGGCGGTGTAAACCTATTCCTTCGGGTTAAGTGTGGGTTGCTAGTTTAATTCTAGAAGGAGTCTCGGACTGGACATAGAACGGAAGTTCGAACCAGTATAAAAATCTCTGATGTCATTTACTTTACTACTTTAATTATTTACTTACTTAGTTTATATTCTGCACAAGTAGTTTATCCATATTACACAATCCTATAGCACAATCACTTTCATTTGGTATCAGAGCCTGGCCATCATATAACCGTAACATAGTTATCTGATATTGTTTTAATATGGAAAACAACACTAGCACTATTTCTAACACTACCTTTTCAGAAGGTCAATCTACTGCACGACCACCTATATTTAATGGAATGAACTATAACTATTGGTCTACTAGAATGAGAATCTATATACAAGCAAGTAGTTATAATACCTGGACCATTATGCAATCTGAATATATTATTCCTACTACTGAATATTCAGCATGGTCTAACACGCAAAAATTAGATGCTACTGCAAATGCTAAAGCTATGAATATGTTATATCGTGCATTAGACAAAATGAGTCTAATAGAATAAGCATGTGTAAAACTTCTCATGAAATTTGGCGTACACTTAAAGTTACACATGAAGGAACTAACAAGGTCAAACAAAGTAAAATTTCTATGCTCAAAAATCAGTTCTAGAATTTTAAAATAAAGCAAGATGAGATTATCAATGAAATGTACTCTAGATTTCAAGATATATATCATTCTTTGATAGAATTAGGAGAAACTTACACAGATTTTGATATTGTTTCAAAAATCCTCAACTCACTAATGGATGAGTGGGAACGAAAAGTCTTAGCAATCGAAGAAGCTAATGACATTTTGACCATAAAACCAGAAGAGTTGATTGGAAATCTAATGTCTTATGAAGTTAATCTCCAAGCAAAACGAATACAGGCTCAAGATAAGAAAAATATAGCATTCCAGGCAGAAAAAGATGAATCAGATTCAGATGAAGAAGATATGGCATTCATTGCTAAAAATTTCAAAAAGTTTTTTTGATTTAGAAAGAGCGACAAATTTAGAAACAATAAGAACAACTCCAGCAACAATAACAACACCAACAAACCATCATCATCTGCTCTAGAATGTTATAAATGTGACAAGAAAGGTCACATCAAGAAAGACTGTCCTGAGAAAAAGAAAGACAAGTATAAGCATAAAAAGGACAGATTCAAGAAGAAAGCTTTCTCTGTCACATGGGACGATACAGAATCATCCTCATCATCAGAAAGTGACTCTGACAGTGATTCAAAACAAGCCAACATCTGTTCTATGGCCACAAAAGATGAGGTAAGTGATCTAACTTTTAATGACCTTTTGGAAATCAATTCAGAATTACTTGACAAACTAAAAAGCAAAAATAGAAAGTACAAAGAAACTCTTGAAAAATTGAATAGAATTGAAATCGAAGTAGAAATGCTAAGAGATGAAAAGATAATTTTAGAAGAAGAACTCCAAGTTATTCAAGAATCTTGTTCTAATATGACATCTCAACTTTCTGTGCTAAGTCAAGGGATAGAAACTCAGAAAGAAAAGAATGATGCTTTATTAATTGAAAATCATGACCTTAAATCAAATATCAAGATTTTAGAGTTAGATAACTCTAGCTTTAAAACAAAGTTAGAAGACATTACTAAAAATGTTTCTAATTTTAATAAAGGTAGAGAAAATCTTTCCAAAATTATAGAAAATTCTCAAACTATTTCCAATAAAAGAGGACTAGGATATAAACAATCCTCTAAAATTATTCCAAAGAAAAGGAATTCTTCATATAAAAGGAATAATAAAGTTGAAAAACCTAGTTCTAAAATTTCAAATTTTACTACATCAATTAAAATTTGGGTTCCTAAAACAAATAATTCTTCAATTAGAAATAAGTATATAAAATCTTTTATAAAAACTGTTCATAAAAAAAAGATTTTGTTTTCAAAAGGAATTCTGAACCCTCTTGGGTTTGGCTTCCTAAGACCTAACTCTTAGGACCCAAAATAAAATGGTGGGTACCAATGTTAATTCTATATTTTGCAGGTACCATCCAAAAAGAGAGGAAAATGGATACTAGACAGTGGTTGCTCAAAACACATGACAGGAAATAAAGGGATGCTAACAAACATTAATTACTCAGAGTGAGGTTCTGTCACATTTGGAGATAATTCCAAAGGATATGTCATCGGCAAAGGCGATGTGAGCAATAACGGTATATCTAATTCACATCTTATTACAGATGTCTTATTAGTTAAAAAATTTAAGCATAATTTACTTAGTATCAGCCAATTATGTGACAAAGGATATACTTCCTTTTTTGAAAATAAGTGTAGCATTTTTCATCAAAATAAAAATCTTATTTTTGAAGGTTTTAGAGATAAAAATATTTATATTTTAAATATGAATATAAATTATAATACAAATATGTGTTTAATTGCCAATGAAAATGATCATTGGTTATGGCACAAAAGATTTTGTCATATTAAATTCAAAATTATAAATAAATTATCTAAAAATAATTTAGTAAAAGGTTTACCAAAAATGAACTTTAAAGTAAACAATATTTGTGATGCTTGTCAATTAGGAAAATTATCAAAATCATCTTTTAAATCAAAGAAAAACATTTCTACTACACAACCACTAGAACTATTACATTTAGATCTCTTTGGTCCAACTCAAATTCAATCTATAAATCAAAGTAAATATGTGTTTGTTATAGTAGATGATTTCATAAGCTATACTTGGACTATTTTCTTAAAAAATAAAAGTGATACTTTTGAATATTTCAAATATTTTGCAAAGAGAATTCAAAATCTAAAAAATATTAAAATTAAGAATATTAAAAGTGATCATGGAGGTGAATTTGAAAATGAAGCATTTGAACATTTTTGTAATAAAAAGGGAATCTACCATAATTTTTCTTTTCCTAGAACACCACAACAAAATGGAGTTGTAGAAAGGAAAAATAGAACGTTACAAGAATGTGCAAGAACTTTGTTAAATGGAAACACATTACCAAAACATTTCTGGGCAGAAGCTGTAGCAACTGCTTGCTATATTCTAAATCGTGTTTCCATCCAACCTTTAACAAAACACACTCCATATGAACTTTTTCATCAAAGAAAACCAAACATTTCATATTTTAAAACTTTTGGTTCATAATGTTATATCTTAAACACAAAAGATCAGCTTGGAAAATTCGATCCAAAATCCGATGAAGGAATCTTCGTTGGATATTCAAAATGAAGCAAAGCTTATTGAATTTTTAATAAAAGAACAAAAACAATCGAAGAAACACTTCATGTTTCATTCGACGAAAATTTCAAATTTAATAATAATTTTAAGGATGATAAAGATATACCTAAGATGGTCACAAATACGGTTACTCAAAATAATTTTGAAGAAGATGAAAACATTGTTTATAACTTTGAAAAAATGAAAACATTGTTCATAATGAAAATGAATTAAGATATCCTCCTAGGATTTTACAAGATTAACCAGTAGAAAATGTCATAGGAGAAATTGATTCACATGTTAGAACTAGAAATCAACTTAATCAAATGGGCCATGTAGCTTTTCTTTCTAAAATCGAACCTAAAAATGCAAAAGAAGCATCTAGTGATGACTATTGGATTATAGCTATGCAAGAAGAATTAAACCAGTTCGAACGAAACGAAGTTTGAGAACTAGTTCCTAGACCAAGTGATCAAATAGTCATTGGTACTAAATGGGTTTTCAAAAATAAAGCAGATGAACAAGGTAATATAACTAGAAATAAAGCTAGATTAGTTGCACAAGGATATAATCAAGAAGAAGGAATTGACTACGAAGAAACAATTGCTCCAGTTGCACGACTTAAAGCAATACGTATCTTACTGGCCTTTGCATGTTTTCATAATTTCAAACTTTATCAAATGGATATTAAAAGTGCTTTCTTAAATGGTTATATAAAAGAAAATGTTTTTGTTGAACAACCTCCATTATTCACACATGAAAAATTTCCAGACGACGTCTATAAACATAAGAAAGCTTTATACGGTCTAAAACAAGCACCCCGTGCTTGGTATGAACGTCTTAAGAGCTATCTAATAAATTCTAGTTTTGAAATTGGGAAGGTTGATCAAACTCTTTTTATTAAAAGAACTAAAAAGGATATTTTAATTATTCAAATTTATGTAGATGATATTCTTTTTGGATCTACAAATGAAAAATTATGTCAGGAATTTTCAAAAATAATGACCAAAGAATTTGAAATGTCACATATAGGAGAATTATCTTATTTTCTAGTATTACAGATTAAACAAATAGAAAATGGAAGTTTTATTAATCAAGAAAAATATTGTAATAATCTAATTAAACGTTTTAATATGGAAAATACTTCTGATAAATCAACTCCAATGAGTACAACAGTTCATCTCGATAGAGATGAAGAAGGCAAAAGTGTTGACCAAAAATTATATCGAAGTATAATTGGATCATTACTTTATCTAACTGCTAGTAGACCTGACATAATGATGAGTGTTTGTTTATGTGCTCGATTCCAAGCAAATCCTAGAATCACACATCCGAGCAGTAAAACGCATATTGCGTTATCTAAGCAAAACCAAAGATTTTGGACTTTTTTATCCGAAAGAATGTCCTTTAGAGTTAGTTTCATATAGTGACTCTGACTTTGGAGGATGTCGGACGGATCGAAAAAGTACTAGTGGGACTTGTCACTTCATTGGACAATCCTTAGTCTCTTGGTTTAGCAAGAAACAAAATTTTGTTTCACTCTCAACTTGTGAAGCAGAATATATTTCTGCTGCCTTAGCTTGTGCTCAAGTCATTTATATGCAACAAACACTTCAAGATTTTGGTGGTAATTTATCTAAATCAACAATTTTTTGTGATAATACTAGTGCTATAAACTTATCCAAAAATCCTGTCAATCACTCACGAACTAAACATATTGACATACGTCATCATTTTCTTCGTGATAATATTGAAAAGGATTTAGTCAGATTAGAATTTGTATCCTCTGAAAATCAATTTGCCGATATATTTACAAAACCTTTAAATGAAAATATCTTTATAAAATTAAGAAGAGAATTAGGAATTGTATCCATCAAGGATTTATAAAAAAAAATAAAAAGACAAATTTTTTTAAGACTCGAACTCGGGATCTCTTACTTGAAAATCTGGTGCTTTACCACTACACTACTCTTTTCTTTACATCTATTTTTGGATTACATTCTATTTTTTATTGTGTATTTTTTACCTTACAGTTTTTTTCCCTAACCAATTTTTTCTCTGGTTCCTAACATCCTAACCACCAATGTTCTTTCTATTTATATGAAAGTTTACATATAAATACCTCTACTCCTCTTTCTTTTGCATTCAATTAAAATAAAAACAGTTTCAACTCTCTTACTCAAAAATGTCTTCCCAGCATAATTCTGAATCCTCTGCTCTATCTTATTCTTCTCCTAGTTCAGGATCGGTGAATTTACCTACTCCAACACCGATTTATGAACTAGTACCAGTTGTTCCTCCTTCTACTCACACAGGTCATACTCCGCCTGGTAAAAGAACAAGACGGTCTCTATTTTTTGGTTCACCATCTACCAAAGAAAAGATAGATGACATTCATCATTACCAAAGGGAATCGCTGGAATTACAACGCAAACTTTATTATGAACAAAAAGTTAACGCCAAGCGTTTAAGCTTTTTGGAACAAGTCGCATTGAAATTCTATGGATCTTCATCCAAAAGCACGGTTCATCAACTGTCTCCTGTTTGTTCTCCATCCCGAAGCAATACTTGGGAACTATCGCGACAGCGTCCACCAATATCTCCAAATTCATGGGAACGCGGAAATAGATGGTCACCACTCAGGCCATATCAAGAGAACACAAAAATAGAACCGGATGAATATCACACTCCAAGCTCTTCTTCCAAATCTATTTAAAAGTTGTTGTAAATTTGTAATCTTGTTTTTTATTTAAAAATATTCACATTGTTCTTTTAAATAATACTTGTTATAAAAGTAAAGGCATCTATAAGTTTACACAGAATTCAGTCGGCTGTCTGTAATTAAACAGACGGCTAAATATTATCCATGGATTATTTTTCCCCAGATTCAGACGGCTGAATCAATTCAAACCGACGTCTGAATTAGTTCAAAAATGAACTATTTTATTGCGGGAAGAAATTCAGACGGCTGTTTACAATGATTCAGCCGGCTGAATTCTTCCTAAGGCATTTTTTTAACTAGGCCCTATAATATTTTTCCAATCTTACCCTTACTTTTCACCTACCTATAAATTAATCTTTTCACCTTTTACCCATTCACTTCAGAACCCTAGCATAACTTTTTCATCTTCTACTCCTCATTTTTAACTCACTAATGGCTCCTAGATCTAAATGAACAAGGGAATCCACCTCCGGTCCTTCCGAAGATCAGATTCGTCAATGGCTGTGGAATGATGTTGCAATCTCCCGATTTAATTCTATGAAAAATTCCAATAACTTTAAAGGGGCTTTCATGAAGTTCTCGGATTTTGCGGCTTACCGAATTAGAGAATTGGCCGAGCAATTCCACTTCGATAATCTCATAAGGTATGCTCCCAATAATGTTAAAATTAATCATCTTTTGATCAAACTCTTTCTTGCAAATCTGAATCTAGACCACCATAATCCTCAAAATCGATAAGATTGTGTTTGGTCTATAGTTTGTGGCACTAAAATTTTCTTGCCTTTACAAAGGTTAGGCAATATTTTAAATTGTCCATTTCAAGGTGTGGATATAGATGATATTGAAGTTGATATGGATCATAGAGACGAAGTTTCACATCGTTTCTTGTCCGATCACCTTACCAATTTAAGTGCATTAAAATCTAGCACCTTAAGGCCACAAGCATGCCTTCTTCACCGTGCCTTCATTTGCTCTCTATAACCTCGAACAGGAAGTTATGAAAAAGTCTATAAAAGAGACTTTCAAGCTCTTTATTCGATCTACTCCAATCAACAAGTAAATTGGGGCAAAATCATTTTAGATGAATTTCAAGACATCACAATCTGAAGAAAATATAAGACCATTCATTATGGTGCTTATATTATGCATATACTTCTCAACTTCGGCATTCCAATGCCCAACTCTGAGTTTTCAAACATTAGTGAGTTAGGCGCAAAAACTTTAGGATTGATGGGTCTTCCTCACCGGCCTCCTCCACATCAAATCATTTCTTTTCAACAATGGTCTCACAATGTTCAACAAGGTATTCCACAACCACGTGACACTAGTATTGCCTCTTCTTCGTGTACTCAACATGAAGAAGAAGAAGAGGACGATGACACCATTCAAGTTGTTGGCCCGGAAACTTCCTCCAAACAAGTTATCATCACTCTGTCCCGAAATCAATCCAAACTTCATCGGGACATTAAGGCTCTTGAAAAGAATACGGAAAAGAAATTCAACTCCATAAAAGGTTTTCTTAATAAAATATGGGATAAAATTTCTTGCTCCGTTTCTACATCCACCAAAGTTCACAACCCATCTCCATTTCAATGGTCATCTTCGAGTTTGGATTATGATGATGATGAGCCTTCTCTCTCTACCCAGTTTTAATTATTTTTTTCTATTTTCTACTATTTTGTATCAAACTTCTATGATGCTCTATTTAGTTATTTATATAATTTTGTATGAATATTGTTATTCTTCTTTAGTAATGACATCTCGAGTTGAGTTATTTATATAATGTAATCTTTGTTTAACAAATGATTTTATGCATGCAATTTATCATTCTTTTTGTCGATGACAAAGGGGGAGAAAAGTTAGTTAAATATTTGTGCATATTAACAGGGGGAGAAGCAATGCTAATGTAAGTTTTTATGTAAATATATTATTTATACTTATATAGTTGCCATCATCAAAAATGAGGAGAATGTTGGAATCTCAATTTTACATCGTTTTGATTATGACAAACTATATAAATAAATATTTGTGTGTACTAAACAATTATGCAGGAGATTCGTTGCATATTCACATTCAAAATATTTTTTTGAAGCTAATAGTCCTTTGTCTGGAGTCTTTATATTATTTAGAAATATGTTAAAATCTCTCCTGAAATGATACACACACACACACACACACACATGCACTACCCTGCATAAAAGGCTGAAACAGCCGGCTGAAAGAGATCATTCAGTCGTCTGATTGCTGAAACTCTTTTATAGTTTCACAATATTTAGCCGGCTGAATGAGATCATTCAGTTGTCTGATTATTGAAACCCTTTTATAGTTTCACAATATTCAGCCGGCTGAATGACTTTATTCAGACGGCTGAATTAGGCCAAAAATACCCTATTTCTTTGCTGTTTTCGATTTTTAAAATTCAGAAGGTTGAATAAATCCATTCAGCCGGCTGAATATTTTTCAACGACTATTTTATGAAAAGACACTTCTCTTCATCGAAGAGAAACATCTTCAAACCAACAGTTGCACCTGTTCTTTTCAACATTGCTTTTCATCAATAGTTGCAGCTTTTTAATCACTATAAATAGATTTCAGAATTCAACAAATAACAAAAAATTGATTTTAATATTCTTTAATTCTTATCTCTTATTCTCTATTTTCAAACTGCACTCAAACTACTTACAT
This sequence comes from Allium fistulosum, assembly GCA_030737815.1. Taxonomy (NCBI): domain Eukaryota; kingdom Viridiplantae; phylum Streptophyta; class Magnoliopsida; order Asparagales; family Amaryllidaceae; genus Allium; species Allium fistulosum. Next base: position 163,943,933 of record CM060905.1, read on the forward strand.
TCTCTGATCGTTGATCACTATATTTTCCACAATTCTCAAGCACATTACACTACATATCATAAAGGAGAAGATTATAGGAAGATTGTACTTAATTGACTTATCAGTGCTATTCAAAGAGCACACTACAGTCAGATACTTTTGTTATTTATGAAGAAGTCCTGTCCGGTTGCTCAGGCGGTAGAAGTCCTATTCGGTTGCTTAGGCGGTAGAAGTCATGTTCGGTTGCTCAGGCGGTGTAAACCAATTCCTCCAGGTTAAGTGAGGGTTGCTAGTTTAATTCCAGAAGGAGTCTGGGACTGGACGTAGAACGGGAGTTCGAACCAGTATAAAAATCTCTGGTGTCATTTACTTTACTACTTTAATTATTTACTTACTTAGTTTATATTCCGCATAAGTAGTTTATCCATATTACACAATCCTATAGCACAATCACTTTCACAAAGGTGGGTTAGGAATAAAAAATTTAAAGAATTGGAATGTTGTAGCCTTGTCTAAACACTTCCAAAACCTAGTAACCAGATCGGATAATCTATGGGTAAAATGGAGCATCAAACACAACTTAAAGGATGAAGAAATATGGCTTGCTAAACCTAAACAAGCTCAGAGCTGGGTATGGAAAACAATGATTAAAATACGTGATATATAGCTTCCACACACAGCTAATCCTATCCTCTGTCAGCTTGTCTAAATTCTGGTCAACTCTATGGATAAGGAAAGGCATGATACTACAGAAAGCCCTCTCATATGACAATATACAACAAACTGGAATTTCTTTACATGCAAAGCCACTACCAACATAATAAATGGAAGAATATCCCTGCCTCATACAAGCAATTCTACCGTTAATGCACTATGGGAAACCTTACATGATACACCCTACAGCTACTTACAAAATGAAGATTATAAATGGACGGATGATCTCAGAGAACACTCAACACATACAGTATACACTACGCTATCGGGAGAGAAGCATCTGAGCTACTTCAAATGGCATAAGAGAATATGGAATAGATATGCATAAGAAAATCAAAATTTCATGCTCTGGAAGGTGATTAGAAATGCCTTGCACACACGAGGCAACCTTGCTCTTAAAGGCTTATCTATATCTACCACCTGCTTATTTTGCTCTTCTGCGGTGGAGGATATACAACATCTATTTTTCAGTTGCTCCTTTACTCATTTCATATGGTCCAAAATAAAAAACAGAGGACATGGTAGTGCTCTGAGAAACAACATGAATGAATGGATGAACATTTACACTACAACAAGGTGGAAGCAACAATCAACTTATGAACTGTTGATCATGCTTAAAGTTATGGTTACAATGATATGGAAGGAAAGAAATATCAGAACATTTGAACAAAAGATCACGAATCGTATGCAGATATATTTATAGGTTTTTAGGAAAATACATGCAATGATCACAATGTCTACTTTCACGTTTGATGCAGACGCTTTGGTGAGATGAAACTAGGCCTGCAATGCAATGATATCCCCCCTCCCCTCCCCTTATTTTTTTCCTTTTTCCTCCTTCCTGGATTCTTTCCTTTTACCCCCTTATTTTTCTCTGTATCTCTATTCCCTATTTATATTGTAAGTTTGCTTATTGATATAAATAAATGGTAGGGGTCATTCAACCCCACCGGCTTTGCCAAAAAAAGTTTGTTTTTTAGTCAATACTGAAAAATAATAATTATTTCATAAATAATCTTTAGCACATATTAAATATTTGTAAGTTGATGCGACCAATAAGTGTTATATGGAATGCTCCCACCATTTTCGTCATCACTATAATAACATATGAAATACGAAGCTCCATTAAACCACTTAATATAGGATATTTATTTTATTTACCGTAGTCGGTTTATAGTCGACAATTTTTAGATCAAATATCTTAAATTCAAAGAAATAAATCTCATTAAAAAAATTCTATGTGAAAATACATTTTGGAACATAAATCATATCTCTCATTCCAATTTTAAGTGCAAATTATTATTTTACAATCTTGTTTCCAATGTTTCTTTATGAAGCATAAATGACCATTCACTCTCTTCATCCCAACCGTGCCTGAAGTTACATTTACTCTTTTACATTTACTTTCCTTTCTAAATGGTTGGACCATTTAAAGGAAATTCTTACTATAATATCGTAAAGTACTATTTACAGAAGTGCATTTGGTCATCCCTAACTTTTAAGGATATCAAATAAATTGCACTTTATGTAAACTGATCAGACTGCCATTTTAGCGATCAAATTCTTAGGTCTATCTTGTAGTCTTGGCCAAATGTTACATTTAAAACAACAAGATCATTATTGTAATTAATCATATTGAATATACGATCTCATACTATAGTTTGCTTGCTTACTTCAATAAACTAATTTCATTAAGGTTTCGTACATTACGAATTGTGACTATTCACCATATAACATTTATATTTAATTGTATATGGATCAAATATCTATATTCTTGTATTTGTTTTAGAGTCAAAAGCAATGAAGACAATACACAGTCTCGAGCAAGTAAACTCATAAGTGACCAAGTTATGAATGTATTTGGCGGCTATATAAAAAGGCGCTTACGTGGATCAACATGTAAAAATTTATTGGTAAGTATATTTTATATTTCTTTTGTCAATCTTTAATTTAGGTCATTTTTCCCTCAATTGATAAACATTTCATCAATTATATTGATTGCATAAATTTATCAATATAAATTATTATAACTTTATATAGAAAATGTTCTTACAATATCAAAAAGGTTAAATTTTACTATTTTATTTTTTAATAGGACTCCTAATAGATTTTTAAGTTTATCGAAACCTTAAAAAAACATAGAAATCTTTTGATTACTCTAGTGGGCTATCGGGCTCGCATGCCATGTGTAATAACCCAAAATTTAATCACTTTAAATATGGATATTTAAATATATTTAATTAATTGATTGATTTTATAACGAAAATAAAATTCTTTTAGATAATAATTAATGATAGTGAAATAGTTTTCAAAGTTTGTTTATAAAAATAATTAGTTGATAGAAAAATAGAGAATGTGACCAGAAATCCTTTTTCATATTTTTTTACTTTTCATCGTCAAAAAGTTATCGGAAATGTTGTGAACTATATGGTATAAATATTCACTTTCATATATAAATAAGCTAGGATTTTGTAACACACACACACACACACATATATATATATATATATATATATATATATAGAGACACACACACTCACACACTGAAGAAATATAATAGGATACGATGTGACATATTATGTAAAATTAAAAACAAAATAAATATGTAAAATAAAGTGACATAAAATTTCATTTCCCTAAAAACAATAAGTACCTAAATCATAAATGCATGTTGGCTCATCAAAGGGAAGGGTGCAAGATTCACGTGAGGTGGCAAGATTTGAGTGAAGGTTATGCACTTAAGGCTAATTTAGTAATTTAGTTATTTCATGTTACATTAAAAGAATTTCAAAATTCCTGCTTCTCATTTTATCATTTCAGTCTCCATTTCAAAAACTTACATTCTTATTTCCAAGCTTCATGAACTCTTTAATGGTTTCCAAAAAATTCTAAAGTTTTAAAACTTAGCTTTTATCACTTTTAAAACTTGTTAAAATACTCTTCCACCATTTTTACTTCACTTTTTCCATTCCAAAACAAGATCCACTGCCCTCCATCATCTTGGTCATGCATTCCTTCCCACCTAGCCCTAACACTTTTGCACCCTTAGGCCACCAAAAACTTCATCTTTCCAAAGGCAAAGCAAAGATCTAGATCATATTCGAGTTTTAGTAGAAGTTACCTTGATTTATTCAACTTTTGATGAGTAAAGATCTAGCCTTTAACTAAGTTTTTAAAACTTATATATATGTGTTGGCATCAAAAATGGCCACCAACACCCGATTAAATGTCAAAGCACCAATATCCAATATCAGTATCCAAATAGGGATAAGAACACAGCTCACAAAATAAATTGCAGGAAAGTAAATGAACATGCAAGTTTTATAGCGGTTCAGCAAACTCTGGTTTAAGTCCACTCTAGTAAACTTTTATTTATACTGTAAGGTTACAAGTACTGTTGTTTTTTTGCTTTAGAAAAGTAATGGAGGAAGAGAAGATAGTTTAGAAGAAGAGCCAGCTAGAAAAAGAACCTTCAAATGAACCATGAAAAAGTATCTATAGGGGAAGACAACAAAATATCTTCCTGAAATTTCGACAGCGGAGTCTCCAGATCCAAACGAGGTCAACCTATTAATCACGGGCCACACTTCCATCAAAATAATGATCGGTGCCGATCATTTTTCTTGCTCCTTTCACGTGTGATCGATATGGTGGGTCCCACCATGTAATATCTTGTTATTCCCAAAGTTTCGTTCATAATTGACTTCTAGATTCTGAGTAATCGATCGATCATCGTTGATTTGTACTATCAATCCAAGCGATCTGTATTCATATCGATTCACGCCGATCCATAATGAAGATGTTCCATATCCGACCCATATTGGGGATGGATCATAGCCGATCCATTTTGGAGATGGATCATAGTCAATCCATAGTGAAGATGGATCATTGTTGATCCATATTGAGAAGGATCATAGCAGATCCATTGTGAAAAATGACCATACCCTATCGTTTTTTCAGTTGAAATGTAAAATTCATACTTAGCCAATTCCAGAATGCTATTCTCATAAATCTTCTAACTCCATGCTTCGAGCTCCATCCAGCTTTCTTCTAAACTAAACCTGACTACTAGGTTGCCCGGGAAAAATTAGGGCACCTAGAGTTTAAGGAAAAGGGGAAATAAACACCGGATCAGTCATGAGACTGGTGTGAGAACTCAAAATACGTGTTTTGAAAACAAAAAGGTATCTCATAAGACCACGCCGCACATAAACACGGAACGGGTTTTTACCTTATGATAACCAAAATGTTTTACGTCAAAATAATTGATATTATTTTTAATAACATCACTTTGAAAGCATTTGCAAGTAAATTTATTAATCTTAGCCGAAATTGTTACCATTATTAAATTCCAACATATTAGGCTCTACAAACAAAATGGAAGACACTTATTGGAGAATGGATTCCATACAAATGACCAGGTAAAGGGACTACCTTCCAGCAGTACATCTCTAGAGGAATGTATCGAGTTCAACAGAACATATGCACCTCTACCTATACAAGACCGGCCTACCTCTCCTTAGATAGTACCGAATATGTCATCACCCCGGTCGTGACCGACCTACCCGAGGTACCTCGTAGCATACATCCACATAAATTTACATCCCGAACATCATAGCAGGATGAAATATATCTAGAAGGGGATGATCATACCCTAATGGTTGCGAACCACATAGCCTTGCTGCATCCAACCCTGTTTTTGTTATTTCTGGGTGTGAGGCTTGAGGTAACGATTACCTTTTCATATAGCACATCATCTTTCTTTGAATGCCACTCTACCATTCTATCGATCACTTATTGAATTTCACAAACATATAACCTCCGAGCTCATATGTCTCGGAGAAGGATGTTAAGCTAAGAAAAGTTGCCTTCTCCGCCACCAAACAGATGTATGTTTATAAAAATCATTGACGTAAATCTCAAGAATGCAATGTTAGACATCCATCCATACAAGTTCGTTCTGGGATTGAACGAAACCGAAGATACTCTCCTACCATATCCTGTCGGGAATTAACCCTAGGATTAGTAGCGAGAAGTCCTTGCAACCCAAAGAATTTCATAAATGAAAAGACCACTGCTACTTAGTATTTGGGAACTAACTATAATTATCAACAAGCAGTCCATTCCTCCCAAAAATCCCCGGTCTTCATCCTTCATTCTCTCTATCAGGTCTTCATTTTTTGAATGCATACATTAGTTCAAAGTGGTTTTCGGACAGGAATTATCCAGATCCGACCCTGGTTCCTTCGAATCCAATCATCGATAAAAATAGGTTTTGTGAATAGGGAATCATTCTTTAATTGATTAAGTTCTTTTTATCAAAAATCTCCCTCGAAGATATATATTTCTAAAACATTATTTTTGGTATATACGGAATTATCAAACCTCTCTTATCAAATCTTTAATTACTAAAACCCTTATTAAATTACAAATCATTTCATCTTTTCTTAGGAAAACATTCCAAATCATTTATTTTAATCTTAACAAAGATTTCTTAATTTAAAATTTATACTTTTGATTTAGTTGAAACCATGTTATCTAGGAATCCAAACCCAATAAATTATTAAGTGAGCAGAATCTATAGAAATCATCTAATTCTACTCAATATCAATCCCTGTATTCAACAAATACTATGGGCGGAATAATGGTGAAATCACCTTTTAAATTCCACGAATAGTACGAGTTCCCTCTTCGGGCTTTAAACCGAGTACAAGAACATCATCTATATAAAATCAAGTTTTATTTATCTTGAAAAACCTTATTCTTTAGAAAATTTCTATCCGAGTAAATCAAATTCACTATCCCATCCATTGGGCCAGTCCGGATAGCCAGAGAGAGCATGAAACCAGTTTTCCAAACTCAAGCCTAGACACTGTCTCTCTGACACCCATAAGGCGGTCAAGTTATTTGATCAACTCTAAATCATTAAAACATTTAATCATTTCATAAATTCTTAAAATTACCTTTAAAATACTTTAAAAAAATTATAAAAGATTTGGAAAAGAGTTTTTAAGTTTAAAACTATATTTCAAAAGTTATAGAAAAGTGCTGCGAAAAAACGCTGTGGAAAGTGCTTTTCAAGCTATATTGATCAAAATGATTTTTTTTTAATTTGAAAATCCATTTTTATTACTCAAATTACTTTATTTCACATTTTTATTACTCAAATCACTTTATTTCACATTTTTATTACTCAAATCACTTTATTTCACATTTTTATTACTCAAGTTATATTTCACATTTTTATTACTCAGATTTATAAGATTTATTTCACATTTTTATACAATTTAAAACACATTTTCAAAGAAATCCAGTTTTGGATTCCGAACTGCAAATTCAGGAATTTTCAAAAACTTGTTTTACTCATATTTTAAAATCTACTTATCAAAATCTCGATTTTCTTTCTTCATTGGAAAACTATGGATATAGTTGTTCAGCAAATTCTTATCTCAAATAATTCCGAGCTATATTCCAACTTTTACGCTTGTTCAACTTTTATAGCGCGAAATCGCAAATTGCCGTTACGCGGCGCGCTGATTTTTAACCAAATTTTCTATTTCTTTCCAAACTTCACCAAAACACTTTTAAATGTCAATAAAAAAACAGTTCAAATACATTTTAAACCATTTTTAAAGAGGTTTAACAATTCCATACACACCATTTCATTAATTCAAGGAAAGTGATTTCCTTTGTGCTTATCGACGTGTATATTCCTGAATTGCATATATATTCAACATTCATATCAAAACAACCAAACTTGATGATCAAAGCATATTAAACACCCATTATATCATCATTTCAACATATACTATAATGTAGTTTAGGAGGTCTCACCATAATCGAACCAAATTTCCTACCAACATTCAAATCACCACAATACTTCATCTAAATCATTACTAAACAACTCAATCATGCTTTCAAAGTGCTTGGCCACCATTTCTACCTCCTCCTTGCTCATGGCCTATGCTCCCATCATCTCCAAACTCACGGCCTCCACCACCCAAGCACCATTCCTCATGCCCAAGTGCCATTAAAAAAGAGAAGAGAAAGAAGTAGATTAAAGAAGAGGTTAGAGAATAATTAGTGGATTAGTGCTTAAACACTCTACTATTGTTAACCCTCATACCTCTCTTAAAGAGGAAAAGCCATTAGAGAGCATTAAGAAGCTCAAGAATGGTAATCAAGAAGAAGAATGAATTTGTGAGGAATGAAGGAGGATATGGGTGGGTATTTATAGGAAAAAAGAGGAGTATAAAGTAAGATATGCATACCCATTTTTTCCAAGCTTCTCTGACACACTACTCCCTTCAAAATACACAGCCAAAGCTTCCCCCCATGTGCCCATCACTTCCATCCACTCACATGTGCGTATGTTGACTTGTTTTAGCTTAAGGAGGAAGATTTATATAAAATATATTAGATTTTTGTCTTATGTATACATTTGTAAGTGTATAAGTATATATGTATGTATACATATGTTTATGTGCCTGTTATTGGATGCATTTGTATATTACATATATGGACATGACATATAAGCAACGTCGCATTGATTCCGAACAACTTTCGTTCGATAAAGGGTTGCCGATTGGAGAACCGATTTCCGGTCACATTTTCACTTATACTTTTACATACATATATTTGTAAACAAAATTTCAAAATAAATTTCTTATCATTTTCATCATTTTAATTGAATTAAAATGATCATATTTCATTTAAAAAACCATATAAATTTATATTAACAATTATTTACGAAAATCGCTATTATACCGATAAAGCGATATCGATTTTTCCTTATATTTTCAAATCAAATATATCTCTTTATAAAACTATTATAAATGATTTATTATCACTTTATTACTATTCAAAATGAATTATAACCTTTTAAAATCATTAATTGAATAATTATAATAATTATTTAATTATTAAATCTCCATTTAATTTAATAAATCAATTATCGCATTTTAAGGGTATTATTAACAATGTTATAAACACATTTTTCCCAAAATCAAATCAATTAATTTTATTTCATATTCTTGTTTAATATTAAAAATAAGTGTATATATCCAGCTCCATGTATGACGATTTATGAGTATAGAGCCGTTTATTGATAAATCAATTTTTGGTCATTTTATCGATTTAGATTTCGAGGAAAATATTTTTGTAAATATTTATTCAAATAAAATTACTATTACTTATTATTACTCAAAAAAATATTATTTATATTATCAACCTTTTACTTAAATAAATTTAAAAATAAATATAATTTATCAAAGTGATAAATTTGCGAGTCGTTACAGGTCCGGGGGCTTTATCACTAGGCATGTCTTTAATAGCCTTTAAAATTTGGGGCATTTCACCAGAAGGACAAACTTTGCAGTTCAATTAGTTTCTAGAACACACATTCAAAGAAATTACTTTCAAGGCCAAAGTCAGCAGAATAATTACTTTCAAGGAAAAAATCAGCAGTCCAATTACTTTCAAGGACATAATTTCATAGGTTTTTAGTCCCTAGAAACTAATTATTTTACATTTTGTCCTTGAAAGTAATTATTTCAATTGTGTGTCCTAGAAACTAATTCCACTTGCTAAAGAGGCCTTTGTGGCTAATTTCCACTTAAAATTTTCTCTTCAGTAAAAGGATTATCAAAAACAGAAAGGTCAATTCTAGATTTGATAGGATAAAGATAATTCCATCTAATATTAATTCTATGTTTATTCTTATTACCAAAATATCTCTATAATAATCTGTAAAAGCCTTATTAAGATCTCTTTGATCAACTAATTCTACATTATTCACTAAAATAGAATTTATCGTGTTACTACGTTTTCTACCGTTAGCCATATTAAAATTGTATTATTATCACCGTCATTAATCCATTGAATTCTAGACCTCTGTTTCCACATAATCTCCTCTTTTTCTAAAATTGAACTAAGCTCATCTTTTAAATTAGCAAGAACGATACACTCACTTAGATTTAGTTGTTTAGTTTCGTCTATCTTGTTTATTTTAAGCATTTCAGAAAGAATATTTTGTTTTTTAATTTTAATACTACCAAAAGCATTCTTACTCCAAAATATAAGAAAATTCCTAAGGCCCCTAAGTTTTAAAACAAATTTTTTTGTAGAATTATCTGTATTTCTGATTTTATAAAAATTCATTGAAGTCCATTTATTTTTAATTAAAGTTGAAAATTGGATTCTAATAATCACATTTTTTTCGAATTTAGAAGTTCTATTAACAATCTTATGTTGATCACACATAAGAATTATGGGGCAATAATCAGAATAAGTGTAAAGCAAACCCGAGACTCTACAAATAGGAAATTTATCCTCTATTTCGTCATCAATGAAAAATCTATCTAGAAGGGCCATTGAGGGAGACTCTCTAGTATTACTCCAAGCGAATTCTCGATTACAAAGAGGTATTTCAATCAAATTAGAATTAATGATAAATTGGTCGAATTCTTCCATAGAAGAGAAATCACCTTCCCATGGTGAACGCTCTCCTAGAAAACGTGTAATATTGAAATCATCCCCCATAATCCAAGAACCAGGAGCTAATGATCTGAATACTAAATATTCATTCCAAAGAACCCTACGACCGAGTTTTGAGTTTGGCCCATAAACATTAGATATATTCAAAATGGAATTGTCACTAAGATTGATTAGAATAATGTGCAAAGAATGTTGCTTAGAAATACATTAAAGTAATTTAAAAGGATTTTCCTTCCAACCTACAAGTAAACCCCCAGAAGTTCCCACAGAAGGTAAATAAGCCCAATTCCTAAAGTGATAACCACCTAATCTTCTATAAAAACGAATGTCATGGCACTTAATTTTAGTTTCCTATAATAGTGCAATGTCAATAAAATAATCCTTAAAAAACACTCTAATTTTATCACATTTATTTAAATCGTTCAAACCTCCAATATTCCAACTAATAATCATCATAAACCAACAGATCTAGCCCTCTCAATTTCCCTACTTCTAATATACGCAGTATCTGATTCAACATTGAAAAAACATAAGCGGTATCTCTGGCTAACTGATAAAACTCAGAGAAAGACAAACTACCTAAAGCATACTGGTGCCTAAATCGGAAACCATACCCGAGCCTGAATTCATATTACCACTTGTGGCGTACGAATCAGGTAACTCATCCAAAGATTGAGAATGACCACCACGGATCCTGGCACTACGACGAACAGTCCCACTATGTAACGATTCAGAATTTTGGATATTTGAAATTGAAATATTTAATCGATTTTAAATATTTAAAAGTAAATTTTTAACCTGAATTTCAAATATAACTATTTATTTGATAATTAAATTTTTGAATTTAATAATTGGAAATTTGATAAAATATTGAATAGGGAGTTTTAAGCTTGTTAAAAATAATTTAAAGGCTTATAAAATTTATATTGATAATACTAAAGATAATAAAAGTTTTAAAATTGAATTTGAAAGTGATTTATTCAGTTTTAAAAATATATCGTTTAAATTGACATTTAAAAATAGCCTTCCGAGGCACCATCTCGGAATTCGACGATACCAGTTCCATTGGATCCGTAATAGTGTATTATTATCGGATTTCAAATCTCGTAGCGTTTGGAGTTATCGTTTGGTTGTATAGGTTAGAACCACACTGGAATTTATATCGAAATTCAATATTATAATTGGGTCCAAAAAGCTATCTTCTCCATACGATCGAATTTGGACTCGAAACCTTTTCCATTACGTTCGGAATAGGGGTATAACATTATAAACGCTAGCGGCATGCCTCAATAGGAGGTCGAGATTTTAAATTATGGAATTGAGACGATTTAACATTTAAATAATATATATATTTATATTGATTTGACAAAATCTTCACATCAGCTGTTTCTTTTTCATCCCTTCAAATCACTGTAGATTACATCGTACACGCCAACCTTTTTTCAAAAGTCGCATCTCCTTCCTCTTTAAAAATACAGTCGAGCATAGGAAACGAAACGAAGCAAAGAAAAAAAAGAATTCGCGAGCCTACCTCCCTCTTCATCTCCGTTCAAACAATCGAAATCCAATTTTTTTCCCCCTTCCTTTTTCTCTAAAATCTCGATTTTTCCTTCATATCAATAGAACGAAATCGATTCGTTCGTATATTATAAAAAAAAGGTTTGAAGTCGCGTTCACATTGGCAGAAGCGTGGGAATTCTCGAACTCGAGTTCAAACTTAAGAGGCTCTGGCGCGCGATGGGAGCAACCACGAGGCGATTAGAAGGCCTCGTGATCAAGTCGCGATTCTTTGAGTCGCAAGCGACTTCGGTGCCGCTCGGGGAGGGACTTGCGATGGAAAGTGGGATGCTGTAGGCAAGGTAGTGAAGCATGGCGACCGGGGGGATGTGATGGTGTGACGTCGGAGGCTCGTTGGAGGAGGAGCAGTTCGTCATTGAAAGGGGGGTTTCGTGGGTAGCCTGGAGGTTCGGTCGGTCAGTAAGGTATAGAGTAATTTTATTTTTAATTGAACTTAATATATATACATATGGATTAGGAAAACAAAAAAAAAGAAGAAAAAAATTTAACAGTAAGGCAACATTTTATTTTTTTTGCTATTTACTGTATTGGAAAAAAAAGAAAAAAAAAGAAAAAATCATCATCGATAAGTGATTAGTTTGAATTAAATTGTAATTGTAATTTATATTATTCGAATTTTCTTATACAAGGTTAAAACCGAGCATGGTGTGTGCAATAGAGTCAAATTTGGATCGATCAGCAAATTCGAAAAAAAATAGAGGTGAGTTAACCTCACTCAAATTTGGATTGTTGTAGTCAATTTTAGATAATTAAAATTTATTATCGATTAATGGACTGAATTGATAATTATTATCAGTGGATGTTTTATTATATATAGTAGTATATATATATATTGGAGTGACTGATATTCCCGCATTATATAGCGGATGAGGCCCTATGCACCCCGAATAATAGCGGATGACCCTATATACCGCGATATCCCCCTCGAAGTGGGATTGGTATTTTTATATTGTGCTAGCATCTGTGGATGCAGGGAAAAACAGGTTGGAGGGATCCAACTGGATTCCTAAAAAATATTGGAATTATTTTCATATTCAGTGATATGATTTATTTGAATAAATCTGTGATAGATTATACTGAAAATTGAAATTATTGAATGCTATGGTATTGCTAGATATATTGTTGGCAATTTAAAATATCAAAAATATAAAAATTAAATTTTTGAAGGAAAATAAAAAGGTAAATTTTTAGTAAAATATTTATAGTGAAGTTGAATAAATTAAAGAATGAATTTGAGAAAGATAAATAGTTTGATTTTAAAATTCCATTTAATAAATTCTGAATATGGAAAAATAGAGATTTTTCAGTAAATGTGAAATAAAGGGTTTTTTTTAAAATAAGAACTTAAGCGATATTATTTTACGTATAAAAGAATGTATTTTAAATTTAAGATTAAATAGTTTGGGAAAAATAAAAAGGAAAAATTGAAACTAAAAATATGAAATCTAATTTTTAGGTTTAAATAAGATTTAAAAAAACATAAAAACGAAGTGATATTTGAAACTAGTGGACTTTGGAATATATTGGGAAATTTATTCAAATATGGGGTTTAATTTTGAAAATTGACTAAAAATCTATTAAGTGTTGTGAAACCGTTATAAACCGGGAGTTGAGACTATGAAATTTATAAATGAGGTTTATAAAATAAAGTGAAGTAATTATCAAGGGATAATTTGAAGTTATAAATTCACGGTGGAAATTTATAAGGAGATGGGTAAATCGTTTTTAAAAATAAATAGTAGTTTTGTTTTTAAAAGTGTGAAAAGGGGAATTTACGGAATTGGACGTAAATTAAGCTAGAAGTAAATTGAGAGGGATTTATAAAATAATTGGACTGGCTATATTGGGGTTGAAAATATATTTTCCGGAAAAGTTAAGTATATTTTTAAAGAAGGATTTTTAAGTATTAATTAGAAATTTTAAAAGGGTTTAAAAGGGTGTTTTTAGAAAAAAATTATATTATTTAATTGTTAATTTTTTTTAAAGTAAATATTAGTTAAGTTAATTATAGTAGTTAATTATTATTAAAGGTTAAATCAGTATTATTATTTTAAAAAGGATAATTATTCAATATTAATATTTTATACAATAGCTTTATTTTAAAAGTAGTTTTTTGGCTAAAGATTTTTTTTCCTGGAGAATTATTATAGAAATTTCATAAGTATTATTTTGAAAATTATTAAATAGAGTTTTTGGGAAGTATTGGTATACTCGCATGGCGAAATCGGAAGCAGTAAGTGTGTGACGACCCGGGTTTTTCTGTCGTTAATTGTGAATATTTAAATGGTTTTAAATATTAAAATTTAATTATAGATTGATTTTTGAATATGAAAGATTGGTTTTCATTTAATAAAATGGATTCAGAATTTAAATATAGTGATTTATTGGATAATTTAATTATTGAAATTTTATAATTGAATATTGGTTAAAATAGCGAATCTGGAGTTTTAAGCATGATAAAAATAATTTAAAAGCTTGTAAAATATATATTAATAATACTGAAGACAATGCAACTTTTAAAATTGAATTTGGAAGTGATCTGTTCAGTTTTAAAAATATATCGGTAAATTGACATTTAAAAATAGCCCTCCGAGGCATAGTCTCGGAATTCGACGAAACCAGTTCCATTGCGTCCGTAATATTGTATTATTATCGGATTTTAAATTTCGTAGCTTTTGGAGTTATCATATAGCCGTACGAGATACAAACGCCTAGAAAATTAATCGAATTTAATTTAAATAGTCGACCCAAAAAGCTATCTTCTCCATAAGATCGAGTTAGGACTCGAAACCTTCTCCATTGCGTTCGGAATAGGGGTATAACATTATGAATGCCTAGCGGAACGTCTCGATGGGAGATCAAAATTTTAAGTTGCTAATACGAGATATTTTGATTTATAAAATAATATATATATATATGGTCAAAATCAAGTCAAGTCGCCTCTCATCCTTTCAAACCGTAATTTATTTTCCCACATAAGAAATCAAATCACGTCCTCCTTTGTCTTCCGAAGCATGCCATCCCCTCAGCTATAACTCACGTACCCCTCCCCCTTCAAAGAATATCAGAAGCTCATTCTCTCTTCTGTTCGTTCCCTTAAATCGATATATAAAAATATATCGAATGAAAATCAAAACAAAACGAAATCGATTCATTCTTTCAAAAAAAGGGGTCGACTTCGATTCAAAATCGAAAACCAAATGCAAGATCCTCGTTCGTTCTAAAAATGAATGTAAATCGAAACCGCGACATTTTCGCTCTGTCGTTTGACTCGAGCAGACAATCGAAGGAGGGGTGTGGGTCATGCGGCCGGCTGGAAGGAGAACGGGTAGGCGACTCGAAGGCAGGTCTCGGCGATCATTTGAAGTTCGCGATGGCTCGCGTGGGCACGTGGGGGATAGCGGATGAGGACGCGATGGTGCACGAGCTGTCGGAGCTCTGAGGGAAGAAGGCGGTGGTTTGGAGCTCGAAGCGTGATCGAGCAGAGCGTGACAAGGAAGAGGCGACACGCCTTGAAGCAGTGAGGTATACATCCGGTTTACTTTTGTTTCAATTTAAATTTAATAATGTATATGTACATATACAGAGGAAGGAAGAAAAAGAAATTTTAGAATCAGATTTTTATTTTACAAAGATGTATATATGTTAAAGAAGAAATTTTTACAGTAAAGGAAATCGTATCTATTAAGCAGTTTTTAAATTTTAAGTTAATCTTTATTTAATTTAAATATATAGAGGTAAAACAGTAAATATGTATATATATATATATATATAAGATTTTGGAAAATATAGTAATTTTAAAAAAAATGTTGAAGAGTTTATATAAAAATTAGATTTTTAATCTATATAGGTTATTTTTTTTAGTATATGTAGTTTCAAAGAAAAAAATAAAATAAATATACATATACACATTTTAAATTTACTAGTTTATTTTAAAATAATGGATTTGGTGATAAATTTGTTTAATTAACTTATCTGATTATTTTAGTTACTAAAAGATTTTTAAAGGAAAATTATTGGAGTGATTGATATTCCCGCATTATATAGCGGATGAGACCCTATACGCCCCGCATAATAGCGGATGACCCTATATACCGCGATATCCCTCTCGAAGTGGGATTGATATTTTATTTGTTGACTAACATCTATGGATGCAGGGAAAAATAGGTTAGAGGGATCCAACAGGATTCCTCAAAAATATTTATTGTTTTCATATATGTATGGATATATGATATGATGGATAAGCTGATTTAGATTGTGTGTGAATTGAATTATTGAATGTGAAATAGCATGGAAATTAAATTGGTATTTTTAAATACTGTAAATAATTAATTGAAGCCAATAAAAAGAAGATTTTGAATGAAAAAGGTTTAAACTGATAATTGGGTTATTTTGTAAAGAAAATTGAGTGGAACAAGAAATATATAAATTAACTTGGCTATATTTAACTATTTGTAAATTGGGATAAATAGAGATTTTAAATAAAAGTATATATTAAGGACTTGAAAGATATTTTGAAGATTTTGGAAGAGATAGTGAAATCGATAAATAGATTTGAAATAAAATAGAATTCTATTAAGGGATAAAATTATAAATTGGAATTATAAATAGAGTTTGTTTTTTTAACAGATGAAAATATCAAAAGAGTTTATAAATTTATAAACGGGGATTATAAATAAGATAAAATGATATCAGTGGATATGTGGAAAATATAAATTAATGGTGTGGACTTATATCGAGTTATGAGAATTGTTTTGGAAAAGAAATAGTGGAATATATTTCAAATATGAGAAATGGTGATAAATTTGGATATAATCTATGTGATACGAATCAAGAGGAATTTATGAATTTAATTGGTGAATATTGGATTTTAAAAAAAAGTTTTTCATGCGAAACGAGTTAAGAATTTACAAATAAAGTTGTAAATGATTTTTGAAAGAAATAGGAAATAAATGAATATTTTCCAAGTTTTGAATATCAAATGGAATGGGAAAAACATGCTAAGTATTGGGCAATGGTAGAAATTTGTTCCGTGAGAATAAAAAAGGGATTTGAAAACTATTTTCAAAGTGTTGAAGTATGGGAATAATATCTTGTGCAGATATTTTGGAATAAATAAATTGGGAAAATTATTTAAGACCTAATGGTTGTTTGTGGATGTTATTTGATAGTTAAATAACCGACTATCAATATTGGCCAATGCGATGATCGTTTCGAAGAGACCGGGATCGGATTTAATTATCTGAAAACCACTTCGATCTGGTTTGAACGTAACGAATGAATGCCGTGAAGATGATGAAGACGGTGATTCGGTTTGTCCAGACCCAAGGCAACTTATATGGACGAATGCTATCAGACCATCGTCATTGGAGGACGATGAGCATTCTAAGTGAATGTGTTCTTTAAAAGGTAACGCTTAGCCTCAAGCCTCATCAATCGGGAATGGCTAAAACAGGGGAGGTGCAGCAAGGCTATGTGGGTAGCACCTAATTAAGGTAAGGTCATCCCTGTCTAGAGTCCCTTGATTTCGGCTGTGTGGCGGTTGCTAATTCCAACCACGGGGTGATCTTATTCGGGCTATCCAGTAAGGGGTAGTCCGGCCTTGTGTTGCAGGGGATCGGGAGTGGTCCTCGGTACGCTGATCTAGGCCAGGTACTGCGACGGGCAGTACCCCAGTAGCCCTGCCATTGTATGGAATCCATTCTCCAATAAGCGCCGTACGGTTTTGATTATGCCCAACTATGCTGAAACGTGAGATGCAAGCATTTCAGCAATATTCTATTTACTTTCTATAGACACTATTATAATATCAGACGGATTTGATAAAAATGTTTTGGTTAACGTAAGGTAAAAACCCGGCATATTTATTTGTGGCGTGGTCTTACGGGATACCTTTGTTTTCAAAGGATTTTTGAATATATAAATATAATTCAAATTGAGTTTGTTTTCTCACGCTGGTTTTCCAAACAGACTCGGGGTTATTTTATTATAATGCTCGGGTCGGACCGAGCATTACAGATTCATGATAGGATGCTATGGAGCTCAGGAGACGAGCTGGATGACGAGGCATATTTCCGTAGACTTGTATTTACACTGTGTAAGGACAGGTTACTGAACTGTCCAGATTTGATGTAATGATTGTGTACTGTGATGGTTGTAAGTGTTAAACAGTTACAGATTCTTTTGTATAAAAATCTGTTGTTATATATTATATTTTGTTCCGCTGCGATTGTGAGACTCTGATGTTGTTTTTATCTTCTTCTTCTTCTACCTCTTTCTTCTTTTACCCTAGCTATTCGCTCTTTCGTACACTTTGGGTTGAACGAGGAAGAACTATTATCAACTAAAGGGGTACGGAACTGCGGGTCGCTACAGAGTGCCTACATTTAAGACTTGAATTTCTTTGGGATATTGGGATAGAGACGTAACCATTGAACTGTGATCCATGGTTTGATACCGCAGTGGTACTGTAATGACCCAGAATTTTGAATAAATTAAATTGAGAATATTTAATTAATTTTAAGTATTTGAACGATGATTTAATTTGAACCCCGAATATAACTTTGAAATTGGCGATTAAATTATAAAATTTAATCGATTGAAAGTTGAATAAAAAATTTGAATCTTCAAATTTAGGCCGATTAAAAGTATTTCGAAAGCTTTTAAAATTCGTAATGGTAATACTGAAGATAATTGAAACTTCAGAATCAAATTTGGGAGTAAATTGTTCAGTTTGAAATTTAATAGTTCGAATCGATATTTAAAAATAGTCATTTTTCGAACAGTCTCGAAATTCGACGAAACCAGTTCCATTGGGTCCGTAATATTAAATTATTGTCGGATTTCAATTTTCGTAATTTTCGGAGTTGATATGTGAGCACACGGAAATTTAACGCGTTGAAATTCTAAGAACGAATTTGATTTAAATTTAAATTTAAATTTAAAAATTTTAAATAGGGGACAGCATCCCTTTGTCTCTGCCTTAAACCACGCCTAAATTTTTGCCGAGAATCATGAAATCTATCGTGCAACCCATTCCCTTCCATTTCAAATATCCTCTCGTTCACAAGCCAACGAACGAAAACGAAATCACAGTTCGTTCAAAAGAAATCGCAACTCCCCTTCCCAAATGAAATCAAAAAAATCTCTTCCTCGTTCCAGTTCGAATTCGAACTCTTTCTCCTCACCATTTCAAAATCGAACCATCCTTCGCCGTTCGTTATTTCTTCCAGGGGGAAATCGTATCTAGATACGCGATTCAAAAATCGTGTTCAAAAGGGGCGAACTCGTTCGGAGGGGAATATCGCGTCATTATCGCGAGCTTAGCTCGAGCTCGAACCTGCTTGGAAATTGTGTTGGCGCGCGTACGAGGAGGAACTCGCGATCGCCAGGGCCAAGGGAAGCGCGACCAGGAGGCTCGCGAACACGTGTTCGAGCACGGCAAATTCGTGGGCAGCGGCGAACGAAATGGCAAACGATGAGGCTCGCGTTCGACTGGAGACAGTGGCGATTTAGGATGGGGTCGCGTGGCGATGGATTCGGTCTCGTGTAGGGTTTGCTGGAGGCAGGGAAGCCTGGGTTTGGGTACTCTCGGATTCGAACCTTTTCGTGAGGTATATTCGATTCGATTCGATTCTTTTTGTATATTTAAAAAGTTTATTAACACATATATATGTAAACATTTTCAGAAGAAGAAAATTCCTGTTTTACAGATATACAGATGTTAAGAAAAAGTTTTACACTAAACAAAACAGAAAAGGGAATATAGGGATTTAAATTGTTGAAAGTTGGTATAAAATTTAGGCTTTGAATCTATACAGTTTATTAATAAGTATATATATATAAGTCAGAAGCAAATTTATTTTCATTGAAATTTAGTAATATATGTGTAAACAGTAAATACACATATATATGTATAGTTTAAATTTGGGAAAATGGGAAGTTTAAATGGTTATGAGGTTATTTATAAAAGAAAATAATAATAATTCAATTTGTTGTTATAGTAAAATAATTTACTGAAGCATATATATATAGGAAATTTAGTTTAAAAATAAACTTTTGAGTTAAAATGAATTTAGTTTTAGTTTTAAAAAAAATTTGTTAAATAAATTGTTAAAAGAAAATTTGTTTAATTTAATTGTTTTAGAAATGGTTAGAGAATGTTAGTTTGAAACTGAAATGTTGGTTAAATAAATTTATTTATAAAGAAATTGGTTTAGAATAAATTATTCGATAAAATTAAGTTTTGGTTTAAATAAATTAACAGATAATAATTTATTGTCAATTGATTCAAATATTGATAAATTGTATAAATTGTTATACAAGGTTTAATACAATGAAGAAATGGGAAATGGATGGCAAATTAAAAGCTAAGGTGAGATTTTCTCACTCAAATTGAAAAGTGGAATTTTCAGTTATTGTTTGATTATCTGTTTGGATTGTTGATATTAGATATAGTAGGATATATCTATATATATAGCAATATATACATATTGGCATATGTATATATTGGATTGATTGATTTCCCGCCTCGTATAGCGGATGAGACCCTATTGCGCCGTTAGTAAGCGGATATATTATAAAAACCCATATACTGCGATATTCCACCTCGAAGTGGAATTGGTATTGTGCTAACGTCTTTGGATGCAGGGAAACAGGTTGGAGGGATCCAACTGGACCCCTCACATTGATTGAATTTATTTCTATTGTGATGTGATAATCTGTGAATGATTATTGATGTTATTGAATTGATGTTTGGAAATTGTTTGAAAGCTAAAAATTTAGCTGAATGGATGTTTGATATCATTGGATTCCAAAAATAAATGAAATTGAATTTTTGAAATCAAAATAGAAATTTTTAAGTAAATAAATTTTTTGAAGTTGAATAAATTCGAAGAAAAGAATTTAAAAGTATAAAAGTTAATTTTTATAATCTTATTGAATAAATCCCAGAATAAAGTGAAAATGCTAAATAAATGGATTTCATAAAACAGTGATTATAAATTGAAGAATTCAATTTAAATTTGGATTTTTAAATAGATTGAAAGAGACAAAGAAATTTATTTTCTTTAAAAGGAATTTATTTAAAAAGAAATAAGTGAGAAGTCCAATTAGAAATTTAATTAGCAAATTGAAACGAATTTGGAAAATGAATGAAATTTATAGATGTATAAATTTTGAAGTTAAAATGAATGAAATGTATAGATGTATAAATTTTGAAGTTAAATTGATATGAAATTTATAGATGTATAAATTTTGAAGTTAAATTGATATGAAATTTATAGATGTATAAATTGTGAAGTTAAAATGAATGAAATTTATAGATGTATAAATTGTGAAGTTAAAATGAATGAAATTTATAGATGTATAAATTGTGAAGTTAAAATGAATGAAACTGTAGAATAAAAGATTTATAAGAGATTAACTTATAAATTGGATTTTTGCATTTAAATGGAATATTGATCGAATTGTAAATAGGGAGATTTATAAAATCGAAGTTGTTATAAAATAGAAATGAAATTTATAAACGTTGTTTTATAAATTCGAAAATCAATTGAATTTGATAAATTAAATATAGAAGGTGATTAAAGAAGATATATTCACGATTTAGAATAGCGAATCTTTATTGAAATAAAATTTGTAGAGATGATTGAATTTTGGTTAAGTAAATTTTATTCACGATTTTGGACAGTGAATATATTATTGAATAAAATGGATATGTTTTGGGTAAGTGAATATTTTAAAATGAAGTTAATTGTTTAACGATGTTTTAAAATGGGTTAAATATCGAAACCATAGATTTCAACATTTATTGTTGAAATAGACGTTTTCGAGAAATATAAGGAAATTGTGGACTATAACGTTGTTGTTATAGTAAAATGATTCCCGAAAGGAAATGTTTTTATCTAGTATTGGGATTTATATATCTATCTTAATTTCGAATCCCTATACTAGTGATTTTGAGTCGTCGTAACGATGTTTTACGCAACATTCGTTTTGACTCAAATAAATGTTATAGAAAATGATTTCCTTAAAGAATGAATTTATACTTAAATTTGATTTAAGTATATGGAACATTTTCAAATGTTGAAAATAAATGATTTGTGAAATACTTATTTTTAAATAAGTATGGAAATGTTTTTCCAATATGAAATGAACTGTTTTGAGATTTTATCTTCAAAGATAAAATGAAATGTGGAAATTGATTTGAAAATTGTTTTCAAATGGTTAAGTGTGGAAATTTTATATCTAGTAAAGATATTTTGGAAGATAAATAATTGGAAAATTATTTGGAATCTGATGATGTTGCGCATCTTTATTGATAGTTAAATAACCGACTATCAATAATTACTTTGAATGGTATTTGTTGTGATTGGATGAATTTGAATGCCACACTTATTTTTGAATAATCGCTCACTATTCGGGTTAGCCGGGAAAGGACCATGGGGTCGTATAACCCATTCCGAATATGTGATACGTCGTTATGAATCGCATTTGAAGACCGGTGTTGAAGACCGGATATTTTTGAAAACGGAAGGATTACCGTCGAGTTACTCTACATCGGCTGATCTCCGGTTTAGAGGTTTTATCACCCTTAGTGACGGGAAGTCCGGACGTGATTAGAAATTTATCCGGATATGCAAGGGCTTCGTGAGAAGTGCCTTCGGTTCTGTTCGATCCCGGAACAGACTTGTATGGATTGTGTGTCTGACGTTACAATTTGAGATATAAAGCTGATTTCTTTCAAATACATTTCTGTTAGTGGCGGAGAATTTATTCTCTTAGCTTAACACCCTTCTCTGAGACGTACGAGCTCAGAGGTTATGTAGTTGAAATTTATCAGCGATATATCCCAATTTGGTAACGTGGCATACTGAGTGTTGCTGTGAAATGATCAGTGTTTGATCATTTGTGATATGATCATTTGTTTGATCTTATATCTTTGTGATCATAGGTTGATCATTTTGTTTGACCCGAAGCATGGCTTTGTAGAAAGCGTAGCTTTGTGGACGAGACTTCGTCGAGCCTCACACCCCGGAAATGGTCAAAACAGGAAGGATGCGGCAAGGTTCTAGGGAGTAGCGCCCCTTAGTGTATGTCATTCCTTCTGGATAG
This sequence comes from Allium fistulosum, assembly GCA_030737815.1. NCBI lineage: Eukaryota > Viridiplantae > Streptophyta > Magnoliopsida > Asparagales > Amaryllidaceae > Allium > Allium fistulosum. The sequence continues at coordinate 163,966,814 of CM060905.1, forward strand.
AGGTGGTATCATGGTATGGAGCCCAGATACTTAACCTATGTGGTTGCTGCATTATTATCTATGTGGTTTGTTGGAAATCGGGGATCCTCGGGAAGATCGGTTACGATCGGGGGATGGCATACGCGTGTCAGTAGTTACCTACTTTTGCAGAGGTAACCCGGCCTTGTGTTGGCAGAGATCTAACCGTAATGTTAGGTTATTTCTCGGGTCATCTATTCCAGGGACGTACCCATCGTGGAAAAGGAAGTTCCTTAGCCTGACCATTTGTTGGAAATCCAAAGAAACAATACGAGCCTTGTACGGTTTTAGTTGCAGAACCTATCATTCACTTATGGTGGCGCCCCACTGTTTGGATGGTAGCTATAGTAGGCATAGTTCGAAATGTCTATGCTGGCTAAGATTAATATTCTACTTTCGAAATGTTTTCTACACTATGCACTAATAATAATATCAAAAATGATTTGATTTTGCGTAGTAAAACATCTTTGACTATCATAAGAAGAAATCTCCTCCAATTCTGCATTTGCATTGTGTGTGGCGGGAGGTCTTATGGTAGTTTCATTTTCCAAAAGCATTGCGAATTTGTTTTATTCCTTTGTGAAAAATAACTGTTTTACGATCTCACACCAGTCTCCATGACTGACTCGGAGTTTATTGTTTCCCTTCTAAACTCTGGGTGCCCACCAATTTCCACACGGGCAGCCTAGAGTTATGTATTAGGATATTCTGGATATTCTGGAGCTTTGGAAGCAAGCTGGATGGCGAACGTATCACCTATATTTTTGTATCTGATTTATTTATTCCGCTGTGTATTCTGTATGAGGACAAGTTATATAATTTTCCATTGTTGTATATTGACTCTGATGATTGATGTATGTATAAAATGATATAGTTCTTTGTTTAAAGATTATTCATTTATCTATTATATTTTGTTCCGCTGCGATATGTGAGATTCTGATATTGTTTTCTGTTTTTGTTCTGATGTGTTGTTCTTCTTTCTTTCTTCTCTTTCTCTTCTATCTTCTTCTTCTTCTACTTTTTCTTTTTCTTAAAACCCTCACTATTGGAGTTTCCGGCACTCGATTGCTCGGCAGTCGATAAAGTGAGTATCGATGTCGAATTTTCGAAAGTCGAAAATTTCCGTACGTGACAGCGTGGTATCAGAGCATATGGTTAAGCGACAACCCTGCTCTATTGGGTGTTACTCATTAGAGATAGAGTCAGTAGTACTCTAGAATGAGTTGAGTGTAATAATAGATACGAGTGCGTATTTGTTAGTGAATATAAAATTGTTTTATATTGTGATGATTGGTTTGTTGAGTGGTATATGGATTCTGGTCGGTATTGTCCGTACAACTCTATCGATAGGGATCTCTAAACACTTGAATAGAACAATTCGGCACAGTATTGTTTTAAATAGGGTAAATGAAATAATTTTACCCAAAAATATTTTTGTATATAAAAGAAATAATCTTCTATGAATTATCATAGTATTTGGATGTTTGGTTGTTAGGAAGTAATAATAGTGAATTATCATCACTGAAATTGAATAAGAAATTGAAATCGTAACTCCAAAGTTAAGAAATGAATTCACATACAAATGAAATTTGAGAATGTAAATTATAAATGTGAATTGTAATTTAAAACGGAATTCCAGAGAAGTTTTTGGAAATGTTTTGAAAAGAATTTGAAAATTTTGGAGATTTGGAAAGTTTAAATCTTTTTGATTTGAAAATGAATTTCGAAGGTTTTTGGAAAAGTATTTTGGAAGGATAAAAGCTCTAAACTCTTTTCATTCGCTGGAAAATAATCCTGATGATGATGGCCACATCATTAGAATTCATTTTCGGGTTTCCAAAAGAGGAATTGCTGCCAAATTGTTTTAAATAAAAGTTGTTTGAAATTTTGGGTTTTGTTTTGGAAATTCAAAAGGATAAATTGAATTGTTTCAAAATGGTTTTGAAAGGTTGAATATAAGTTGTATAACTTATAAAATGAGAAAATGTAAGTGAAATAAATGATGTTTAATGGGAATATAACTTAAGAAATGATGAATGAATTTGATTTTGGGTATCAAAACTTATTACTGAAATGAATATGAACTTGAGTTATATAAGTGAAATTCAACTTGAAATGTTAAATGGATTAGCAATTGAATAAATAAATGTATTAGATGTTGAAAACAAATTTGAATAAGTGAATTGTAATTTGTAATGAATTAATAACTAAAACTAATCTAAAAAGAGCGGTTATGAATGAAAGTTGTTGGTTAATAAAATAAACCGAATGAAAATATGGAATGCAAATTAGATTTAATGGAATCAATTGCAAATGAAATGAACTAAAGATAAAATTGAATTCAATTGAAATTGAAATGAAAAATTGAACGAAATTGAATATGTAACTAGATATTATGGCTAGTAGGATATACAGGTGTTATTAAGGAATTGGATTTGATTTCAAAGATAATTTGAATTGCTCGAAAAAGGTATGTATTTAAATTTGAATATGAAATTTGATGATTTCTTGTCTAGCCGCTTGGCATTTTCTTTTCTTTTTAAAATCTGAGAGTCCGTAGGGACGTTTTGTAGTCGTACCGTACTAGCCGCGCAAAGGAGACGCTGGCGAAATTTTTCGAAAATTTCGAGTGTTAGAAAATTTTTGAGAAATTTTGAAGTTAAAATTTGAATTTAAACTTAAATTTGAATTGTTAAGTAAAACAATGTTGTTTTGAAACTTAGAATTGAAGTTGGAAATTTAGTTGAATGATAACCAATCTTTAATAGAAAGATTTGTTGTGATAAATTGATAAAACTATTTAGATTGTGAAAAATAGTAGACGAGTTAAGAACCACTTTTCCTAACTTGTAATTTCGGGACGAAATTCTTTTAAGGGGGGAAGTCTGTAACGACCCAGAATTTTGAACAAATTAAATTGAGAATATTTAATTAATTTTAAGTATTTGAACGATGATTTAATTTGAACCCCGAATATAACTTTGAAATTGTCGATTAAATTATAAAATTTAATCGATTGAAAGTTGAATAAAAAATTTGAATCTTCAAATTTAGGCCGATTAAAAGTATTTCGAAAGCTTTTAAAATTCGTAATGGTAATACTGAAGATAATTGAAACTTCAGAATCAAATTTGGGAGTAAATTGTTCAGTTTGAAATTTAATAGTTCGAATCGATATTTAAAAATAGTCATTTTTCGAACAGTCTCGGAATTCGACGAAACCAGTTCTATTGGGTCCGTAATATTAAATTATTGTCGGATTTCAATTTTCGTAATTTTCGGAGTTGATATGTGAGCACACGGAAATTTAACGCGTTGAAATTCTAAGAACGAATTTGATTTAAATTTAAATTTAAATTTAAAAATTTTAAACAGGGGACAGCATCCCTTTGTCTCTGCCTTAAACCACGCCTAAATTTTTGCCGAGAATCATGAAATCTATCGTGCAACCCATTCCCTTCCATTTCAAATATCCTCTCGTTCACAAGCCAACGAACGAAAACGAAATCACAGTTCGTTCAAAAGAAATCGCAACTCCCCTTCCCAAATGAAATCAAAAAAAATCTCTTCCTCGTTCCAGTTCGAATTCGAACTCTTTCTCCTCACCATTTCAAAATCGAACCATCCTTCGCGTTCGTTATTTCTTCCAGGGGGAAATCGTATCTAGATACGCGATTCAAAAATCGTGTTCAAAAGGGGCGAACTCGTTCGGAGGGGAATATCGCGTCATTATCGCGAGCTTAGCTCGAGCTCGAACCTGCTTGGAAATTGTGTTGGCGCGCGTACGAGGAGGAACTCGCGATCGCTAGGGCCAAGGGAAGCGCGACCAGGAGGCTCGCGAACACGTGTTCGAGCACGGCAAATTCGTGGGCAGCGGCGAACGAAATGGCAAACGATGAGGCTCGCGTTCGACTGGAGGCAGTGGCGATTTAGGATGGGGTCGCGTGGCGATGGATTTGGTCTCGTGTAGGGTTTGCTGGAGGCAGGGAAGCCTGGGTTTGGGTACTCTCGGATTCGAACCTTTTCGTGAGGTATATTCGATTCGATTCGATTCTTTTTGTATATTTAAAAAGTTTATTAACACATATATATGTAAACATTTTCAGAAGAAGAAAATTCCTGTTTTACAGATATACAGATGTTAAGAAAAAGTTTTACACTAAACAAAACAGAAAAGGGAATATAGGGATTTAAATTGTTGAAAGTTGGTATAAAATTTGGGCTTTGAATCTATACAGTTTATTAATAAGTATATATATATAAGTCAGAAGCAAATTTATTTTCATTGAAATTTAGTAATATATGTGTAAACAGTAAATACACATATATATGTATAGTTTAAATTTGGGAAAATGGGAAGTTCAAATGGTTATGAGGTTATTTATAAAAGAAAATAATAATAATTCAATTTGTTGTTATAGTAAAATAATTTACTGAAGCATATATATATAGGAAATTTAGTTTAAAAATAAACTTTTGAGTTAAAATGAATTTAGTTTTAGTTTTAAAAAAAATTTGTTAAATAAATTGTTAAAAGAAAATTTGTTTAATTTAATTGTTTTAGAAATGGTTAGAGAATGTTAGTTTGAAACTGAAATGTTGGTTAAATAAATTTATTTATAAAGAAATTGGTTTAGAATAAATTATTCGATAAAATTAAGTTTTGGTTTAAATAAATTAACAGATAATAATTTATTGTTAATTGATTCAAATATTGATAAATTGTATAAATTGCTATACAAGGTTTAATACAATGAAGAAATGGGAAATGGATGGCAAATTAAAAGCTAAGGTGAGATTTTCTCACTCAAATTGAAAAGTGGAATTTTCAGTTATTGTTTGATTATCTGTTTGGATTGTTGATATTAGATATAGTAGGATATATCTATATATATAGCAATATATACATATTGGCATATGTATATATTGGATTGATTGATTTCCCGCCTCGTATAGCGGATGAGACCCTATTGCGCCGTTAGTAAGCGGATATATTATAAAAACCCATATACTGCGATATTCCACCTCGAAGTGGAATTGGTATTGTGCTAACGTCTTTGGATGCAGGGAAACAGGTTGGAGGGATCCAACTGGACCCCTCACATTGATTGAATTTATTTCTATTGTGATGTGATAATCTGTGAATGATTATTGATGTTATTGAATTGATGTTTGGAAATTGTTTGAAAGCTAAAAATTTAGCTGAATGGATGTTTGATATCATTGGATTCCAAAAATAAATGAAATTGAATTTTTGAAATCAAAATAGAAATTTTTAAGTAAATAAATTTTTTGAAGTTGAATAAATTTGAAGAAAAGAATTTAAAAGTATAAAAGTTAATTTTTATAATCTTATTGAATAAATCCCAGAATAAAGTGAAAATGCTAAATAAATGGATTTCATAAAACAGTGATTATAAATTGAAGAATTCAATTTAAATTTGGATTTTTAAATAGATTGAAAGAGACAAAGAAATTTATTTTCTTTAAAAGGAATTTATTTAAAAAGAAATAAGTGAGAAGTCCAATTAGAAATTTAATTGGCAAATTGAAACGAATTTGGAAAATGAATGAAATTTATAGATGTATAAATTTTGAAGTTAAAATGAATGAAATTTATAGATGTATAAATTTTGAAGTTAAATTGATATGAAATTTATAAATGTATAAATTTTGAAGTTAAATTGATATGAAATTTATAGATGTATAAATTGTGAAGTTAAAATGAATGAAATTTATAGATGTATAAATTGTGAAGTTAAAATGAATGAAATTTATAGATGTATAAATTGTGAAGTTAAAATGAATGAAACTGTAGAATAAAAGATTTATAAGAGATTAACTTATAAATTGGATTTTTGCATTTAAATGGAATATTGATCGAATTGTAAATAGGGAGATTTATAAAATCGAAGTTGTTATAAAATAGAAATGAAATTTATAAACGTTGTTTTATAAATTCGAAAATCAATTGAATTTGATAAATTAAATATAGAAGGTGATTAAAGAAGATATATTCGCGATTTAGAATAGCGAATCTTTATTGAAATAAAATTTGTAGAGATGATTGAATTTTGGTTAAGTAAATTTTATTCACGATTTTGGACAGTGAATATATTATTGAATAAAATGGATATGTTTTGGGTAAGTGAATATTTTAAAATGAAGTTAATTGTTTAACGATGTTTTAAAATGGGTTAAATATCGAAACCATAGATTTCAACATTTATTGTTGAAATAGACGTTTTCGAGAAATATAAGGAAATTGTGGACTATAACGTTGTTGTTATAGTAAAATGATTCCCGAAAGGAAATGTTTTTATCTAGTATTGGGATTTATATATCTATCTTAATTTCGAATCCCTATACTAGTGATTTTGAGTCGTCGTAACGATGTTTTACGCAACATTCGTTTTGACTCAAATAAATGTTATAGAAAATGATTTCCTTAAAGAATGAATTTATACTTAAATTTGATTTAAGTATATGGAACATTTTCAAATGTTGAAAATAAATGATTTGTGAAATACTTATTTTTAAATAAGTATGGAAATGTTTTTCCAATATGAAATGAACTGTTTTGAGATTTTATCTTCAAAGATAAAATGAAATGTGGAAATTGATTTGAAAATTGTTTTCAAATGGTTAAGTGTGGAAATTTTATATCTAGTAAAGATATTTTGGAAGATAAATAATTGGAAAATTATTTGGAATCTGATGATGTTGCGCATCTTTATTGATAGTTAAATAACCGACTATCAATAATTACCTTGAATGGTATTTGTTGTGATTGGATGAATTTGAATGCCACACTTATTTTTGAATAATCGCTCACTATTCGGGTTAGCCGGGAAAGGACCATGGGGTCGTATAACCCATTCCGAATATGTGATACGTCGTTATGAATCGCATTTGAAGACCGGTGTTGAAGACCGGATATTTTTGAAAACGGAAGGATTACCGTCGAGTTACTCTACATCGGCTGATCTCCGGTTTAGAGGTTTTATCACCCTTAGTGACGGGAAGTCCGGACGTGATTAGAAATTTATCCGGATATGCAAGGGCTTCGTGAGAAGTGCCTTCGGTTCTGTTCGATCCCGGAACAGACTTGTATGGATTGTGTGTCTGACGTTACAATTTGAGATATAAAGCTGATTTCTTTCAAATACATTTCTGTTGGTGGCGGAGAATTTATTCTCTTAGCTTAACACCCTTCTCTGAGACGTACGAGCTCAGAGGTTATGTAGTTGAAATTTATCATCGATATATCCCAATTTGGTAACGTGGCATACTGAGTGTTGCTGTGAAATGATCAGTGTTTGATCATTTGTGATATGATCATTTGTTTGATCTTATATCTTTGTGATCATAGGTTGATCATTTTGTTTGACCCGAAGCATGGCTTTGTAGAAAGCGTAGCTTTGTGGACGAGACTTCGTCGAGCCTCACACCCCGGAAATGGTCAAAATAGGAAGGATGCGGCAAGGTTCTAGGGAGTAGCGCCCCTTAGTGTATGTCATTCCTTCTGGATAGAGGTGGTATCATGGTATGGAGCCCAGATACTTAACCTATGTGGTTGCTGCATTATTATCTATGTGGTTTGTTGGAAATCGGGGATCCTCGGGAAGATCGGTTACGATCGGGGGATGGCATACGCGTGTCAGTAGTTACCTACTTTTGCAGAGGTAACCCGGCCTTGTGTTGGCAGAGATCTAACCGTAATGTTAGGTTATTTCTCGGGTCGTCTATTCCAGGGACGTACCCATCGTGGAAAAGGAAGTTCCTTAGCCTGACCATTTGTTGGAAATCCAAAGAAACAATACGAGCCTTGTACGGTTTTAGTTGCAGAACCTATCATTCACTTATGGTGGCGCCCCACTGTTTGGATGGTAGCTATAGTAGGCATAGTTCGAAATGTCTATGCTGGCTAAGATTAATATTCTACTTTCGAAATGTTTTCTACACTATGCACTAATAATAATATCAAAAATGATTTGATTTTGCGTAGTAAAACATCTTTGACTATCATAAGAAGAAATCTCCTCCAATTCTGCATTTGCATTGTGTGTGGCGGGAGGTCTTATGGTAGTTTCATTTTCCAAAAGCATTGCGAATTTGTTTTATTCCTTTGTGAAAAATAACTGTTTTACGATCTCACACCAGTCTCCATGACTGACTCGGAGTTTATTGTTTCCCTTCTAAACTCTGGGTGCCCACCAATTTCCACACGGGCAGCCTAGAGTTATGTATTAGGATATTCTGTATATTCTGGAGCTTTGGAAGCAAGCTGGATGGCGAACGTATCACCTATATTTTTGTATCTGATTTATTTATTCCGCTGTGTATTCTGTATGAGGACAAGTTATATAATTGTCCATTGTTGTATATTGACTCTGATGATTGATGTATGTATAAAATGATATAGTTCTTTGTTTAAAGATTATTCATTTATCTATTATATTTTGTTCCGCTGCGATATGTGAGATTCTGATATTGTTTTCTGTTTCTGTTCTGATGTGTTGTTCTTCTTTCTTTCTTCTCTTTCTCTTCTATCTTCTTCTTCTTCTACTTTTTCTTTTTCTTAAAACCCTCACTATTGGAGTTTCCGGCACTCGATTGCTCGGCAGTCGATAAAGTGAGTATCGATGTCGAATTTTCGAAAGTCGAAAATTTCCGTACGTGACAGGTACTTTCCATATTATTAAAAGGGTTTTTTTTAATATTTTGAAAGAAAAAGATAATTTGTTAATATGCGGAATTCGATAATATAAATGTGCATTTTTGGATAAGAGATTTAATTTATTTAAAATCTAAATTAAATGAGATTAAATGTTTTCAGTGGAAATGGAATATTTGGTTGAATTGATTGTTTAGTTGATAGTTAAATAACCGACTATCAAATATGGACCAAATGTAACTTTGGAAATATCTAAAAGAGGTACGGGAATTATATGGTACAGTTATCATTCGAGGTGCTATAATGTACGTATAAACTCGTTTCGTTCTCCTAGGACATTTATAAGGAAATCCATCCACAAACGGTTAGGTGGTGATCTCCGATCTTATTTTCGTCTGTTTATTCCTTAAAGAACCGGGTTTGAGTTTATGGGAGAACATCGAACATTTTTTCGAAGAGACCGGTATCGGATTTGTGATTCGAAAACCACTTCGATCCAACGAGTATGTTTTTCGTAATGAAGACAAGAGCATGGAGTCGAAAATGGAGTAGTGAAGTGCAAGGGCTAATCGCTACTAATCCTGAGGGTGATTCCAAAATGGATGTAGTAGGAATAGTGCCTTCGGTTCCGGTCGGATCAGGAACGGACTTGTATGGATGAATGCTATCACTACATTGTCATTGGAGGAAAATGAGCATTCTAAGTGAATATTTCTAAAAAGGTAACGCTTAGCCTCGAGCCTCATCAACCGGGAATGACTGAAAATCAGGGGATATGCAGCAAGGCTAAGTGGGTCGCACCCAAGTATGGTAAGGTTACCCCTATCTAGAGTCCCTTTTATTCGGTTGTGTGGCGGTTGCTGATCCCAACCGCGGGGTAATCTTATTCGGACTATCCAGGATAGGGGTAGTCCGGTCTTGTGTTGCTGAGGATCGGGAGTGATCCTCGGTACCCTGTTCTAGACGGGTATTGTGACAGGGGGTACCCCAGTGCCTAGTCATTCAGTTGGAATCCATCCTCCAATACGTGCCTTTACAGTTTTGATTGTAGAGCCTAGTATTGCTGGAATTTAATTAATGTAACAATTTCAGCTATTTGAATAAGTATTTGTACTTAGACACTATTATAATATCAGAGGATTTTGATATGAAATGTTTTGATTATCGTAAGGTAAAAACCCGTCGTGTTTATTTATGGCGTGGTCTTACGAGATACCTTTGATTTTCAAAGGATTTTGAACTTTAATAATTAAATTGAGTGTATTTTCTCACGCTGGTTTTCCAGACTGACTCGGGTGTTATTTTATTATAATGCTTGGGTCAGACCGAGTATTACAGATACATGATAGGATGTTATGGAGCTCAGGAGGCCAGCTGGATGATGAAGACATATTATACATATTTGATTTTACTCCGATGTGTATGGTGTGCTGTATATTCAGCATTTGTAGGGACAAGTTATTATAACTGTCCAATGTTATGTTATTAATGTATTGCACTCTGATGATGTAATGTGTAAAAATAGTTATAGTTCTTTTGTATAAAGACCAGTTGTTATCTATTATATATTGTTCCGCTGCGATTGTGAGATTCTATGTTGTTATTTCTATTTTCTTCTTCTACCATTTTCTTCTTTTCCCTAATGATCGAGTATTTTCGGCATTCGATTGCTCGGCATTCTATACAGTGAATGTATTGATGTCGATTTTCGAAGGTCGAAAATTCGAGTCGTGACATTTTGGTATCAGAGCTGAAGGTTAAGTGAGAACCATGGCTCTGGTGGGGATTACTCATTAGGGATAGGGTCGGTAGCACCCTAGAATGAGATTGAGTGTATTAATAGATATGAGTGCGTATTTGTTAGAGAATTAAAATTGTTTTATATTGTGTTGATTGGTTTGTTAAGTAGTTTATGGATTCTGGTCAATACGAGTAATTAACGTTATTGATAGGGATCTCTAAACACTGTAACAGAAAAATTCGATACGGTATTGTTTTAAAATGGGGTAAATGAAATAATTTTACCCAAATTATTTTTAAATATAAAAGGAAATAATTTTTCAGAAATTATTATAGTTATATATGGTTGCTTAGTTGCTAGGAAATGATAATATTAAACTATTATCATTGTTGTTATGGTAATGGAATAAGGGATTGAAATTATAACCAAAAGCAAGAAATTAATTCATATAACAAAATGAATTTGGAAATATAGGAGTATAAATGTGATTTATAATTTGAAATAGAATAAAACCGAGAGGAATATTTAAATATAGATCTAATGGATTTGAAATTTGGGAGTTTGGAAATTTAATTTCCTTTGATTTTGAAATGTTTTTCAGAGTCTCGAAAAAAAAAGTGATATTATTTGGAGGAAATATTTTTGAACTGGAAATGAAATCTATTGAGATTTGGAATAAAATATTTAAAAATGGGTTTTAAAAGAATAAAAGCACAAAACTCACTTCGGTCGCTGGAAAATAATTTCGGTGATGACTGTAGCATCACTGATGTTCATTTTCGAGTTTCCAAGGAAGGAATTGCTACCTGAATGTTGTGAATTGAAGTTTTGGTTTGGTAAAATGGATTTGATTTTGAAATCCAAAGAATAATTTGATATATCAAGGATTTTGGATATATGTGATTTCAAAAATGATTTGAAACACTTAGAACGAAATTGTTAAACTATGGAGTTTGGTTTAAAATGTATATGGAATATAAATATGTTTGAAGACTTATAGGATTTGAAATTTGAATTTAAGTGGAAATTAATTTGAATTAAGTAAATTTGAGAAATTTGAAATTTTAGCCTAAGTAGGCTAAATGGAATAGTTATTGAAATAAAATGTATAAATAAAATTGAAAATAAATTAGTAAATGAACAAATTAATTTAATTTGTAACTAGATGAAATTGGAATTTAATATTGGAATGATGTTTAGTTTGAATTATGTGAATAAAGTGAAATTGGAAAGATTAGTTCAAGTGGGCTAAATGGAATAAAATTTGATTGGGATATGGTTGATAAAATTCAAGATTTGGAGATAAATTGGGTCGTGACATTTACTAATGGATATAAAATATTTTTATTAGACTTAAAGAAGTCAATGGTAAAGTTCTTAAGTAGAATTGGTACCGAAAATATATTGAGTAAGTATTTGAATGAAGATTTAATAAAGTTGGGTAAAGGGTAATTGAGAATAATCGAATGGAAATGTAAGTAAATGTGAATAGAAAGAAATTGATATAAATAAAAATCAATTGGAAATTGATATGTAAGTTGTACGTATATTATTTGATTCGCATAATGATTCGATCCAGATTCGACCATAGAATTTCGAGATAGTTATATCAAACCGAGTTGGGGTTTTCACTCGGTTTTCGACGGCAAACCTTGGATATGGATTTTGATCGATCCTAGAAATTCTCTATCATAGTATATGGCTATGCAAGGAGAGTGGTGGTTTCTGATCAAGAAACCAGATCTGAGTCCGCACTAGAGAGTCGCGTGAACGATACTAGTTCGGAAGTGAAATTGTGTGACCGAGTGAGTGATCGGATTTGATATTGTGTACGGATGATATATGTACATCGTACGAGCTTAAGTAAAGCAAATATTGAAAATTTTGTAAAGGAATGAATAAAATGATTTTGAATTCTGTGGTTGGATATTATTGCTAAGTAAGATGCAGGCATTTAAAAGGAAAAAAATTGGTGTTTTGGATTTCAGAAGATAAATTTGATTGCCTGATAAAAAGGTATGTGTTTAAATTGTTGTATGAAATTTGATGGATTTCTGATCTAGCCACTTGGATTTTGTTTTCTTTTGAAATTTAGGGGTCGTGGAGGTAATTTTGTAGTTGTTCCGAGCTAGCCGCGCAAAGGAGACGTTGGCGAAATCTTTTTCAAAAATTTAAGGAGTTAGAAAAATTTTGAGAAAATTTTGATGATTTAAAATTTGGTTTTAAAATTATAATTGGAAATACTGAGGGAAAATTATCAGTTGTGATCTATGGATGAGTTTGGAAAGTTAGTAAGAGGGATAGTGTGTCTTTGGTAAAAGATTGTTTTTGGAAAGTTGTTTGAAACTGTGTGGGTTTGGAAATTAGTTATTGGGTTTCGGACCATTCTTCTTACCTAGCAATTTCGAGGACGAAATTCTTATAAGGGGAAGGAATGTAACGACCCAGAATTTTGGATATTTGAAATTGGAATATTTAATCGATTTAAAATATTTAAAAGTAAATATTTAACCTAAATTTCAAATATAACTATTTATTTGATAATTAAATTTTTGAATTTAATAATTGGAAATTTGATAAAATATTGAATCGGGAGTTTTAAGCTTGTTAAAAATAATTTAAAGGCTTATAAAATTTATATTGATAATACTGAAGATAATAAAAGTTTTAAAATTGAATTTGGAAGTGATTTGTTCAGTTTTAAAAATATATCGTTTAAATTGACATTTAAAAATAGCCTTCCGAGGCACAGTCTCGGAATTCGACGAAACTAGTTCTATTGGATCCGTAATAGTGTATTATTATAGAATTTCAAATCTTGTAGCATTTGGAGTTATTGTTTGGTCGTACGGGTTAGAACCGCGCTGAAATTTATATCGAAAATTCAATATTATAATTGGGTCCAAAAAGCTATCTTCTCCATACGATCGAATTTGGACTCGAAACCATTTCCATTACGTTCGGAATAGGTGTATAACATTATAAACGCCTAGCGGCACGCCTCGATAGGAGGTCGAGATTTTAAGTTGCGGAATCGAGACGATTTAACATTTAAATAAATATTTATATTGATTTGACAAAATCTTCACATCAGCTATTTCTTTTTCATCCCTTCAATTTACTGTAGATTACGTTGTACACGCCAACCTCTTTTCAAAAGTCGCGTCTCCTTCCTCTTTAAAAACACAGCCGAGCATAGGAAACGAAACGAAGCAGAGAAGAAAAAAGAATTCGCGAGCCTACCTCCCTCTTCATCTCCGTTCAAACAATTGAAATCCAGTTTTTTCCTCGTTCCTTTTTCTCTAAAATCTCGATTTTTCCTTTATAGAACAGAATGAAATCGATTCGTTCGTATATAATAAAAAAGGAGTTTCAAGTCGCGTTCACATTGGTAGAAGCGTGGGAATTCTCGAACTCCAGTTCGAACTCAAGAGGCTCTAGCGCGCGATAGGAGCAACCACGAGGCGATTGGAAGGCCTCGCGATCGAGTCGCGATTCTTTGAGTCGAAAGCGACTTCGGTGCCACTCGGGGAGGGACTTGCGATGGAAAGTGGGATGCTGCAGGCAAGGCAGTGAAGCATGGCGACCGGGGGATGTGATGGTGGAAGCGAGCTAGGGCGTGCGATCTTGAAGGTGTGGCGTCGGAGGCTCGTTGGAGGAGGAGCAGTTCGTCATTGAAGGGGGGGTTTCGTGGGTAGCCTGGAGGTTCGGTCGGTCAGTAACGTATAGAGTAATTTTTTTTAATTGAATTTAATATATATACACACACATATGGACTAGGAAAACAGAAAAAAGAAAAAAAAAATTAACAGTAAGGCAAAAAAATTTTTTGCTATTTACTGTAATTGGAAACAAAAATCATCATCGATAAGTGATTAGTTTGAATTAAATAACTAGTTGGTTAATTTAAATTATCATCGTAGTTTATATTATTCGAATTTGCTTATACAAGGTTAAAACCGAGCATGTTGTGTGCAATAGAGTCAAATTTGGATCGATCAGCAAATTCGAAAAAAATAGAGGTGAGTTAACCTCACTCAAATTTGGATTGCCGTAGTCAATTTTAAATAATTAAAATTTATTATTGACTAATGGATTGAATTGATAATTATTATCAGTGGATGTGCTATTATATATAGTAGTATATATATTGGAGTGATTGATATTCCCGCATTATATAGCGGATGAGGCTCTATGCGCCCCGCATAATAGCGGATGACCCTATATACCGCGATATCCCCCTCGAAGTGGGATTGGTATTTTTATATTGTGCTAACATCTATGGATGCAGGGAAAAACCGGTTGGAGGGGTCCAACTGTATTCCTAAAAAATATTGAAATTATTTTCATATTCGGTGATATGATTTATTTGAATAAATCTATGATAGATTATACTAAAAATTGAAATTATTGAATGCTATGGTATTGCTAGATATTTTTGGCAATTTAAAATATCGAAAATTGAATTTTTAAAGGAAATAAAAAGGTAAATTTTTAGTAAAATATTTATAGTGAAGTTGAATAAATTAAAGAATGAATTTGAGAAAGATAAATAGTTTGATTTTAAAATTATATTTAATAAATTCCGAATATGGAAAAATTGAGATTTTTGAGTAAATGTGAAATAAAGGGTTTTTTTAAATAAGAACTTAATCGATATTGTTTTACATATAAAATAATGTATTTTAAATTTAAGATTAAATAGTTTGGGAAAAATAAAAAGGAAAAATTGAAACTAAAAATATGAAATCGATGTTTCAGGTTTAAATAAGATTTAAAAAAAAACATAAAAAGGAAGTGAGAATTGAAATTAGTGGACTTTGGAATATATATTGGGAAATTTATTCAAAAATGGATTTTAATTTTGAAAATCGATTAAGTGTTGTGAAACCATTATAAAACGGGAGATGAAACTATGAAATTTATAAATGAGGTTTATAAAATAAAGTGAAGTAATTATCAGGGGATAATTTGGAATTATAAATTCACGATGGGAATTTATAAGGAGATGGGTAAATCGTTTTTAAAAATAAATAGTAGTTTTGATTTTAAAAGAGTGAAAAGGGGAATTTACGGAATTGGACGTAAATTAAGCTGGAAGTAAATTTAGAGGGATTTATAAAATAATTGGACTGGCTATATTGGGGTTGAAAATATATTTTCTGAAAAAGTTTAGTATATTTTTAAAGAAGGATTTTTAAGTATTAATTAGAAAATTTAAAAGGGTTTAAAAGAGTGTTTTTAGAAAAAAAATATTATTATTTAATTATTAATTTTTTTTAAGTAAATATTAATTAAGTTAGTTACATAGTTAATTATTATTAAAGGTTAAATTAGTATTATCATTTTAAAAAGGATAATTATTCAATATTAATATTTTATATAATAGCTTTATTTTAAAAGTAGTTTTTTGGCTAAATTTTTTTTCTTGGAGAATTATTGTAGAAATTTCATAAGTATTATTTTGAAAATTATTAAATAGAGTTTTCAGTTAGTATTGGTATACTCGCATGGCGAAATCGGAGGCAGTGACTGCCTGCAGTTAAGACTTGAATTTCTTTGGGATAGAGATGTAACCATTGAACCGTGATCCATGGTTTGATACCGCAGTGGTACTTTCCATATTATTAAAAGGGGTTTGTTTAATATTTTGAAAGAAAAAGATAATTTGTTAATATGCAGTATTCGATGAGATAAGTGTACATTTTTGGATAAGAGATTTAATTTATTTAAAATCTAAATTAAATGAGATTAAATGTTTTCAGTGAAAAAGGAATATTTGGTTGAATTGATTGTTTATTTGATAGTTTAATAACCGACTATCAAATCTAGACCAAATATAACTTTGGAAATATCTAGAAGAGGTACGGGGATTATATGGTACAGTTACCGTTCGTGGCGCTATATTGTACATATAGACTCGTTTCGTTCTCCTAGGATGTTTATAAGGAAATCCATCCACAAACGGTTTGGAGGTGATCTCCGATCTTATTTTCGTCTGTTTATTCCCTAAAGAACCGGGTTTGAGTTTACGAGAGAACATCGAACGTTTTTTCGAAGAGACCGGTATCGGATTTGTGATCCGAAAACCACTTCGATCCAACGAGTACATTTTCGTAATGAAGACAAGAGTATGGAGTCGAAGATGGAGCAGTGAAGTGCAAGGGCTAATCGCTACTAATCCTAAGGGTGCTTCCAAAATGGATGTAGTAGGAAGCCTTCGGTTCCGTTCGGACCGGGAACAGACTTGTATGGATGAATGCTATCAGTATATTGTCATTGGAGGACAATGAGCATTCTAAGTGAATATTTCTAAAAAGGTAATGCTTAGTCTCGAGCCTTATCAACCGGGAATGACTGAAAATCAGGGGAGATGCAGCAAGGCTAAGTGGGTCGCACCTAAGTAGGGTAAGGTTACCCATATCTAGAGTCCCTTTTATTCAACTGTGTGGCGGTTGCTGATCCCAACCACGGGGTAATCTTATTCGGACTATCCAGGTTAGGGGTAGTCCGGTCTTGTGTTGCAGGGGATCGGGAGTGATCCTCGGTACGCTGTTCTAAACGGGTACTGTGATAGGTGGTACCCCAGTGCCTAGTCATTCAGTTGGAATCCATCCTCCAATATGTGCCTTTACGGTTTTGATTGTAGAGCCTAGTATTGCTTGAATTTAATTAATGTAATAATTTTAGCTATTTGAATAAGTAATTTGTACTTAGTCACTATTATAATATCAGAGGATTTTGATATGAAATGTTTTGGTTATCGTAAGGTAAAAACCCGTCGTGTTTATTTGTGGCGTGGTCTTACGAGATACCTTTGATTTTCAAAGGATTTTGAACTTTAATAATTAAATTGAGTGTATTTTCTCACGCTGGTTTTCCAGACTAACTCGGATGTTATTTTATTATAATGCTCGGGTCAGACCGAGTATTACAAATACAGGATAGGATGCTATGGAGCTCAAGAGGCGAGCTGGATGACAAAGACGTATTATACGTATTTGATTTTACTCCGTTGTGTATGGTGTGTTGTATATTCAGCATTTGTAGGGACAAGTTATTATAACTGTCCAGTGTTGTGTTATTGATGTATTGCACTCTGATGATGTAATGTGTAAAAATAGTTTTAGTTCTTTTGTATAAAGACCAGTTGTTATCTATTATATATTGTTCCGCTGCGATTGTGAGATTCTATGTTATTATTTCTATTTTCTTCTTCTACCTCTTTCTTCTTTTCCTTAACGATCAGGTATTTCCGACATTCGATTGCTCGGCATTCTATACAGTGAAAGTACTGATGTCGATTTTCGAAGGTCGAAAATCCGGGTCGTGACACGCTAACTGTCGATGATTTCCTACTCTATCTCTCCTTGATGAGGAAGAAAAAGATGTAGAAATTCCTCTTATACAATGAACAGTAGAATCCACTTTTGATGTGCATGGTGTACTTTGAATCATAGACTTCACCACTTTTTTATTCACGGTGCACACATCGATATTATTCTCATCAATAATGTGTCAGCAGCCATAAAACAATTATCTACTTCAATTTGTGTCTGTACTAATTCCATTTGATGATCGACAGAAAGAACTTTATCATAATGAATATCAAGCAACACATTTTCATCCCCAATCAGTAAGTCTACTAATCCCCAAATTCTTCTCCACGATATATGGACCTATTAACAATCCGCTATTCAATTCACCAACGATCACCACCTCCATACAAGCATCCCCAACATAGTCCACTGGCAAGACAACAGTAGATAATGGATTTCCAAACTCTACTTTATTATCTCTAATCGGTTCGTTATAATTTTCACTATAAGGCACCAAGTAATTAGACAACCCATCCTTAACTCTTAACAACTTACAGCAGTATAAACATTATATTTGCGTGCACCATGCACACTGATATCACCCAATCTGCGAGCACCAACAAGATAATCTGCAACTTCAACATCAAAGACTGTGGAACTTCCCTCAACCAATTCATCCAAAACCCCTACTTATTCATATACTTGATCACCACAAGTATCAGCAAAACAACTTTCTTGCATACCCTTATTAAATAGCTAAGCATAAGAGATAGTGAGTGAAGAGTTCACCTTGTCTTTAATGTTTCCATCCACATCACTAGAGTATTTTACCATATATCATCAAACAGTTAGCAATTTGATCAACTGGATCATCATTATTGGCAATACTAACTTTCTGAGCAACTGTATCATTATCTAAGCTCCTCTTTAAAACTGTCCAGTCATCATGAGAATCCTTTAAATGATTACCATCGGCAAATCTTTCACTTTTCTCTGTAACTAAACTCACATTTCTTCCTACAACATTCTCCAATTGATTTATGGTAGAGACATTGCATATCTGAGTATGAATTTCTAAACTATTTTCAACTTCAATCAAGTCAGAATTTAGATCAGATTCTTCTATTGATGCAAGACATTCTAATTTATTAGCAATAGATAACTCAATATTCCCCATCTCACAAGATTTCACTCTGGATCTTTTATTATGAGCATGAATGAAACATGGTTTAATTCACTTGTATTTGCAACATAGCTAGGATCATCCAAAGATAAATCAACACAATTCACAACCAAAACAATTGCCTTCAAAGAATGAGAATCCACGTTACATTGTGTAACAGAAGGGTCTAAGAGAATAGGGTCATATCCATTAAACTCCTCTCTCTTGGCAGTGATAACCAGATCAGAATCTACACTACACGAAAAGCCATTAGCCTCATTCAGAACTACCTTTTTATCAACATTCTCACCAACACCATTGAAAGAAAATTCAGAATTTCCAAAATATTCTTCTAGATTCCAAAATTTGTCTTTGTACCCCTTACCAATATTAGCCGAATTGATTACATCAAAATGCACGAATATTTCCTCTAAATAGTTAATTCCCTTAATCCTCTGCAACTATAAATGATCAAGTAAACCTTCAATTTAATACATTTTAATACAAATTGAAACCCGTGGTCAGATATTGATGGATTAGAATTTCTATCGGAGGAAAGAATGAATTTGATCGAACAGTCTATTTTCTTATGGTCGAACTTTCCATACCCAAAACACCTGACTGGATCGCGACATTCCTTTGCCAAGTGATTACGATCCCCATAGCGATAGTAGAAATTTCTATTCCTTCTTGTGTCAATCCAGTTCTTGAATTTTGGATTCTGATTAAACGAATTCCATTGAGAGAGATTTTGATTCTTGACTACTTGTGCATAAGAGCGATTTAAGTATGCATCGCGATTTAGATGAGAGAAAGAATTGGTTGACTCTAATAGCAGTTTAGGAATGAACGGAGAAGATGAATATTGAAAGCAAGAAACCGAAGACGCCATTATTTCTTTTCCGCTATTTTTTTAAGCTTTAAAATTTGTTTCTTTTAATTAATTAAAACTAACGAACGTATTAAATCTTATTTAATTAATTTAAATTAATTAACTCTTTAATTAATTTTATATTAGTATTCCAATACAACATTTATATTGGACATATCTATTATAACCTTTATAGCGTATTTTACAACCTTTATAATATAACACATATATCTTATATATGCGTAGTTTTATTTAATTAACTAACATTTAATTAATTTATTTAATTCAACAATTTAATTAAATTATATCAATTTCAAAATTTATCTTACATACATGTACACTTATGTTATCTCAAACACTTTAAAATAACATAACATATATCAACATATATAATATATGCATATAAGTATTAATTAATTAACTCATTTGATTAATTTATTTTATTAATCTTATTAACAAAATTTTAAATTTCTAAATTAATATTTAAATAGTTTCAAACATTTTGAAGTTTTTATTACCTTTTCAAACATTTTGAAAATTTATGTTATATTATAACCTTTTATAACAAACATGTTTTTATTTTAAATTTAAAATCATGTCTTAATTTTCAAAAATATTGTGACAATTAGCTCACGACCCAATTCAAATTGGGTCTTTTCTATTAGGGGCAACCTTTGTGCTCACATCACCTTTCAGGCTAGGCAGGTAATCAGGTAGGACATGGTACTTGATTACCCAATTCCAATCCTAGACATCACCTTTCTAGACACCATACTAAGTGCACAAGCTTAATTAGTTAGCCCTAACATGAGTCACATGACTAATTTAGATTGCATAGGCGATTGGGCTTTGATATCACTAAAGGAACTGAGCTAGCCAGCAATGGAAGAGATGGGTGAATTTCAAAAAAATTAGCCATTTTGGATCTTTAATTAGCTTATGAAGTCTAAATATACTTAGAACTTTTCTATGTTTCTTTTAAATAAAAAAATATTTTATTTAACTTCATAAATAAAGCCTCGCTTTAATTTTATGTGTATCTAAGTTAGTGTATATCAAATGTACTCTTATATACAAATTTGTGTGTAATATTTACTTTTCAAATTTATTCAAATAAGGAAATATTTCATTTCCTTTCTCTTAACTTATTCAATTTATGAGGGGACATAAATTTATTTAGAGAAAGAAACTTTTCATTTCCTTTCTCTTAAATTATTCAATTAATGAGGGATCATAAATTTAGTTAGAGAAGGAAACTTTTCATTTCCTTCTCTTAATTAAATTAAATAATATTAATAAAATAACATTAATGAATAATTTAAATATGACATTAATTGTAAATATGTTCATAGTAGATATTGTGCAAGTGCAACATATAGGGAGTGTACGTATAATTGTAAATTGTAATTATGACATTAATTGTAAATATGTTCATAACAGATATTGATATGTATACATAAAATATATAAGAACAATTAAATGGTTATTACATAGGAATTGAAATGGAAGTAAATAAGGAATGGCAAGGGTAATTGATAAAGTTTCCCTTTTAGTAAACTTAATTAATGCAATATATAAATGACAATTAATAAGCATCATAATATAAGGATATTAACAGTCAAAAATAAATGTATGTATATATAATTGCCTCGTTTTGAATTGTTTTTTTTTTCTAGAAAGAAATCTAATTCATACTTTGATAATATCTAATACATATAATAAATTTTATATATACAAACATACATATAAAATTAATTGTGTACGTATAATATTAAAATAAGTTTTTCTAATTAATACAAATTACAAATTTACAGGAACCAATTTAAAAATAGATTTATTGTCAAAATATTAATTATGTGTATGTAAGATTCAGTAAAATATCTCAAATTAATACAAATTATAGACTTATAGTAATCAAACTAAAATTTAGATTTATTGCCAAAACATCTTCCTTTTTTTTATTTCTAGAACAATACAAACACAAAATACATTAATGTAGACTTTCAAATCTAAAATTTGTTTTTTATGATTTAAATCACGAATCTTCAATAAAATACAATAATATTCATGCACAAACTTTAGTTTAATATGTTAAAGTAAAATTAAATCAAAACAATATGAACATACAAAGTTTTAGATCTAAAGGATTATACTTTGAATTGAATGTTTATAGTACAGATCTATAATAAAACATTGTATTCAAACATATATAAATTTTAGTTTAAATTTAACAAAATAAGAACTCAATTGATAAAGTGAACCTACAAAAATTTATAATCTAAATATTAGACTTTAAATGGAATGTTTAGAACATAGTTCCAAAAAAACATTGTATTTAAACATATACAAATGTTAGTTTTGATTTATTAAAATAAAACAACAATCGATTCATTCAATAAAAAATTCAAGCTACATAAACAATTTTCAAATTAAATGAGGCAATGATATATATACAAATTATGATAACTAAATTTCTCTTACAATAAACATTACATCAAATATCATTATCTATTAAAGAAAAACATACCTTATTACCCAATGCCTTGAAGCACATCTTGAAAATGGACTCCCCTTAGAAAGTTGCCTAGAGGTCACACCTTGAATGATGATATCTCCTTAGATTTTCAAGATTCCCATCCTATCCTTACAAGTGATGGATGAACAACTTTTGTTTTATTTTATTTGATGTTTTATATGGAGTTGAAATTTTTTTAGAATTTTTTTTTGTTTTCCGCCATGAAAAGTTAGGAGGAGAGAAAGAAACGGACCGAATGAGAAAGAATGAATTGCACGTACAGAATGAATTAGAGAATATGCTTTATTTGAAAGAATGAAACTTTTCTCATTCTTTAATTAAAACTTCCCTAATTAATTCCCTTCACTGTTTCTCTCTCTCCAATCCTTTCTTTACAGATATGTCATCAAATGACACAAAATTTCCACAAATCATGTCATCAAATGGCATAAAATTTCCATAAATCATGTCATTAAATGACATAAAATTTCTATAAATCAAATGAATAATAATTAATATTTCTCAAATATCAATTTGTTTAATCAATTTATGATATTTTATAAATTAATTAATCATGTGGTTTTTTTAGAGAATTCATCATTATGGTTGTGCGACTCAAAGGTGTAAATTCAGTCAGTAATTAATATCGAACTATTCAAATATTAACGTTCACACGTCACTTAGCAGGTGGTGTGACATTTCGGCTAAATTTATCGCTTACACATCTTTTGGTAAAATCAGATTTTATTCATTATAAGCGGTATTTAATAGTGACAATTATTTACACCAATTCTCTTCGTCAAAACTATATCACTTTGGATTTGTGGAATTTGGTAACAGTCAAAATTCCAATATCATCAACATTCAACTTTATAATCCAAACACAAAGTCCTTGGTTTGATAATAACAATTATTATTAACCAAAATGCTCTGGCCAGAGACTTTGACTTCAGTTGACCGTGATACTAACCTCATATAACCGAGGAGACAAATCCTCTCTTGAATAGTGTTTTCATGTCCAATGCTTCCACTCAACCCAACTATAGTCATTCGATGGATGTTGTGCCACGATTTAACTATAATCAAAGTGGAGTTTTACATTGAAGATCAATGGTATTCTCAAGTCGAGAGAATTGTATAAATTAGTCACATCAATATTCTTTGGTTGATCTTAGTTATATTAACCAACAGAAAACTATCAAGTGAGTCATTCCATAGTAATCCTGTAACTATCAGTACGTAACCCCTTGGTGGCCCCAGCAGTCATGAGTAATACACTGCCCAACATTTGGAGAGCATTACATACTCTAGTCTAAACGGATACATTGATATCCAATTTTAATGCAACTTGACTAGGAACATTTAAAATGGTATATTTGTTTAATTGTGATAAATTACTCACGATTATAACACTTTATAACTACTATCACAAAATATACCATTTATGGATTTTCTATTACATATACTTTAACTAAATTGATTAATTAATATAACCACATTATATCAAGTATATAATAGAAAGAAAATACCTTTATTTCGAACAAGATTGGTCAACGAGTTAGATATGTGTAACAAATTACATAATCGCCCCTAGTGCATACCCCTAACTCTATCACTTTTAACCTAATACGTAACAGTTTCCCATTAATTTATTCTTTTCCTTAACAATTAATAAATCACATGGACAAACCATCCGTCAAGTCGGTATTTATCTTCCCGAACATGTTTTCAATCATGGTAAACTATATGTTGCTTTATCTAGAGGAGTTGAATGAAAAAAATGTTTTGGTGAAAAATGGAAAGATTTGAAATAGAAAGGGTACACATACTAGAAATATAGTATATAAAGACGTAGTATTAACATGTAGTCATGAACTTAATTACCTAATATTTCATATTTTCCACTTGCAGTAAATTTTATACTCCAATACACATATTCGTATGCTTTCCACACTTATTATATTACTCCATTTACATAAGGGATTTTTTTATATATAATTATAAATGGATCAAAATTGTGGTTAATACAATTTTCTCTATTTTATTGTTTTTTCCATATTTTCAAGTGGTGTCTTTCATAGATTACATCGTTGAGTTAATTATATTATATATGTATGAAATTCTTTTCCCAAGTTTATTAATAGAATATAATTGTAGTTTACATAAAAAATCACTTATGCAATGTTTTTAACTCTCCATCTACATATTAATGATGTCGGTCTCAAGCCCGAGACAAGGAGGAGAGAAAATAATTGCTATAACTATGATTTATTACTTTTTGAAATAAAGATGATGCAAGTTTTTTAAGTTTCAAACTTCTGGAAATGCTAATTTTAATATTTTTTGCATTTCTCTAAATATTGATTTAATAATTGATTACTTTTTTTACCTATTTAATTATTTCCTAAAATAAATACTCTCATTCATGTTTTGATAAACGTTTGATTTGTACATACACACACATAAAAAAATGCAATATTACATACACGTCAAAGTCGTTTTTTAAGATCCAAAAATTCTTACAGCACTGTTTTTTAACAAATTCCTCATATGTACATGCATTACACATGTCGAATTACTCATATATATATATATATATTAATAATACTACACATAACATCTTTAACTTGAAGAAAGCTCAACCACTAAAGAGTATACAAGTAATCTATTAATATATAAATGATCGAGGACGACTTTATACTGAGTGATATTGACTTATGGAATAATGTATTTCTTCTTATGAAACACCCTCTTGATTCATGTGTTTGATAATCAAAAATCAAGGTATACGTACCGTATGTATGTATTTACCTCTTAAGTCTATTTAGGGTTTCTTAATATTCCATCTTTAATTTATATATTCATATTATATAAGTTTTAATTATTATATAACTTTTATGATTTAATTAACTTATACAATAGTTTTATTTATAATATTATATTAATTTAATTTAATTAATTTAAATTTTAATTAATTTGATATTATTCGATTATAGCATTTTATATTAAATATGTATACTATAATACTTACACACACATATCATTATATATAAGTGTATGCGTGCACACGTGTGTGTGTATTTCATTATTTATTAATTAACTTTTAGTTAATTTATTTAATTAAACAATTTTAATTAAATATTTTTAGTTTCTAAAATTATTTTATATATATATACACTTACATTGCCTAACTTCAATTCAGTGTAACATATATTTTATATATCTTATGTGTTTGTGTATAACTAACTAACTACTTAATTAATTTTATTAATCTTATTAATATTAAAAAATTTGAAATAATTTTATTATACTTTCAAAATGCTTTTGAAAAATATACTGTAACATTTTTATGTTTCTTATTTTAAAATTAACTTTTAAATTTAAAATTTTAGTTTTATCTCAAAATAGTTTTGAAAATTAGCCTAAGACATAATTCAAATTAGGCTTTTTCTATTAGGGACAACCTTTTAGGCTTACTTCACCTTTTGGGCTAATCCGAGAGCCAAATAGGGCAAAGTAGTTAACTACCCAAATCTAACCTTAGACACTGGTTTTCTAAACACCCTTCTAAATGGGTAAGCTTAATTACTTAACCCTAACATGACTAGTTTAGACCACTTAAGCTATTTGGCTTTTATACCATTATTTGATCTGAGCTAACACGTAGAGGGGTAAATGGGTAAAATTTCCAAAATTTTATTTCATTTTGGATCTTATTTGGGCTATGAAGTCAAATTTATTTAGATTGAACATTATTTTAAATGAAATTAGTATTTCATTTTATTAATAAATAAAATTCTATATTAATGTTACGTTTAATATATAGTATTATGTATATCACATACATATATGTGTGTGCGTGAATGCAATATAAATGGTGTACATGGTTTAACATGATTGTATATAGATGTTGTGATTTACACCGCAACGAACATATTAGCCCTTTTATATACAATGCATCTTCTAACATGCAAGTATATATATATATGAGTGTGTGTAGTTATATATATATAATAAAATAGTACCCGTAAAATATATATAAGTTTATGTATTATATATAAGTAGTTAATATTATTATATGTAGTGATTGTGAATTTTATTTAAATAATTATAAATCCAAATTCAAAATTTAAAATTCAAATTCTAAATCTTAGATCTAGATCTGCATAATAAATATCTAATAAATTCAAATTTAAATCAGTGCATTATATATATATATATATATATATTGGAACTTGTAAATCACATCTAGACATATAAACATATATATGCATATTAAATTAATATTAAGAATCATCTATAATATATACGTTTTGATCTGTATATATATATGTATATACACACACATACACGCACACGTATAGACAGAAAACAATATATTTTTTGAATCTTGCAGTTAAAAAAATGGATTTTTTTTATTTTGATCTTCGTACGAAAATCGTCAAATTTGTAAAAAAAAATGAATTTTTTTAGAAAGCAAAAACATAAACAAAATTTATTATATATATTTTATAGATATATATATAAATATTGTAAAAGTTAGATTTTATATTTAAAATAATAATATAATATATATACATACATGGTTTATATTTTTTTTGAAAACATATTGGGTATACGTATGTTGCTAAAATTTATGTGTATATTTTATATATAATATATATACATGTATTTTAAAATCAAATTCAATTTAATTATTATAATGTTTTAAATTATTTATGAAAATATAATAATTTTATTATTATAATTGCCGAATGATATATATACACAATTATTTATACACGTTAATTTGTTTATTTTAGCACGCTATTATATAAACGTATTCATCTAATGTTAAAAACACAAACATATATGAATTCATGATAAAATACACATAAAAATAGCAATATAATAACATGATAAATAATATATTAACATATATAAATAATATAATTGGATTGTTACCTTGTCCAATGCCTAGATCAAACACCTTGAGATGTTAAATCTGTTCACTCCTTGAATCAGTATCCAAACCTTCATAAAGAGCTACCGGACTAAAAGCAACAACCACCGACCTTCAATTGGTGTTTAATTTGTGTATTTAGAAGCTTGAAAATGAGGAGGAGGGGCGCTATAATTATGGGCCAGAGGTTTAGAGGTGAAAGCAAAACTTAGTTGCAAAAAAAAAGAGATTAGAAGCGTTTAAATAAGAGAGAATGGTAGGAGCAACTTGTAGATCTAAATCCACTAACTCAAACCCCTATTCAATCCAAATCAAGACCTTCTTCCCTTCTATCATAGCCAACCGAAAATAACCCCTAAATGGGCCTCCTAAATGCTTCAAGCCCGATCAAATAAATGAGCAATTAAAATCCAATTCAAATGCACATCGATATCGTATATTAATATGTGTGTCTATAACTATTATATACACAATATTTAGTATTTATCAACACACATCATATAAAAAATTTACGATTAATATTGCATCAATAGTAATTAAGTTGATTAATTTATTACAATTATCGTTAATTAAATTAGGTGGTAGTAGGAGTATTCAACATTTCGGTTATGTGACTCTTAGGTGTAAATTCGATCAGCATTAATATCAATAATTCAAATATTAACGTTCACACGTCACTTAGCAAGTAGTGTGATATTATGGCCGAATTTATCGCTTACATAGCTTTGGTAAATCCAATTTTACTTATTTAAGTGTTACCATGTGATAATTATTTACATCCATTCTCTTCGTCAAAACTATACCATATTAGGACTTATGCAATTTGGTAACGGTCAAAATTCCAATAGCGTCCATATTCAACTTTATAGTCGAAACATAAAGTCCTTGGTTCAATAATAACAGTTATTATTAACCGAACTACTCTGGCCAGAGATTTTGAATTTGAGTTGACTTTAGTTAACTGTGATACTAACCTCATATAACTGAGCAGGTAAATCCTTTATTGAATAGTGTTTCACTTCCGATACTTCCGCTCGACCCAACTATAGTCATTCAACGGACGTCGTGCCACGACTTAACTATAATCAAAGCAGATCTTTCACATTGAAGATCAATAGTATTCTCAAGTCAAGAAAACCGTGTAACATTGTCACAACGATATTTTCTACTTGGTGTTAGTTATATTAACCAATAGAAAACTATCGAGTGAATCATTCCGTAGTTATCCAATAACTATCAGTACGTAACATCTTGGTGCCCCCAATAGTCATGAGTAATACACTACCTAACCTTTGGAGAGCGTTACATACTCTAGTCTTAATGAATGTATTGATATTCAACCTCGATACGTTTTAACTAGAAATATTTAAAATAATGTGTTTATTATATTTTGATAAAATACTCATGGTTTCAATAATTGTAATTACTGTCACAAATTCACCATTTATAGGTTTTTTGTTAAATATACTTAAATTAAATAATTAATTAACTATAACACATTATAATAAGCATATAACAAAAAGAAAAACACCTTTATTTCGAACGAGATTTTACTACAGAGTTAATAATTCACAATAAATTATAGAATTGCCACAAGGGTTACTCCTAAGTCTATCAATATCATCAGTGAATGGAGTTCTACAAGGTGTCAAACCGCATTTATTATTGCTCTTGTGTTGACCATCATTGAAAAATATTTTAATCGTATCTTTGAGATATTTTTATCCAGTTTGAACAACTGGACGACGATCATCAAGGACAACCCCAAGTGTTTGATTCTACAAGCGCTCTAGGTTCATCGCATGACATCTAAACTCTCCTATCTCTAGGAGACACTATTCCAAATCTCTTATGGCGTCTTGCTCACTTTGCAGCATTCATTTAGATAACATCGGTTTGTGCAACAGTATTCTGCGTAACATTATTACCGATATCCTACAAGTCGTTTTTCTATTAGATAAGTTAACAGCGTCAGGCTGTAGCACACCGACACCTCAACATGATCGGTTTAGACATAATTTTGGTTATTACCGACCATATTAGTCGTGGCAAGAACTCGGCCACTTCCTCCAGTACTTTTCTTTGACATCCCAACCTTCTTTCTCTTCATCTTTTGCCTACCCTCTCCATGTCCCGATGAAGATGATTCATCTTCCTTAAAATTTGAGGATGATGAATCCTTACGTCTCTTCCTACGCCTTCATGTTTGCTAGGTTAGCAAAGTGAAGTTTTCCTCCAAACTAACATTCTCTAATTCATCTCGGCCACTATCCTACCATGCTCGACTTTGGATACCATCTCTTGTAGGGAAGAAGACCCAAACAAAGCATAATGTTGCCTAAGTAGTTTTCTCGTTATGATGGGAAGCTTCATATTCTCCAGCAGTGGCTTCATATCTCATAGAAGGTCTCTTAGTGCCATAACTTTCAAATCTGAGGTAGATTACTTTCCAATCTCAGATCTACAATAGCGAACTTATAGATCTAACTTTTGGATGCTCGAAATCCAAAGTTCTAAACTAGATCTTGGCTTCAAAAGCCTGGTTTTTAGTGGAAGCACCAAAAATCTTGAATCAAAATGTGACAAAAAAACCTTTAATTGATTGGAAACGAGAATAAATCTGATGCAAACAAGCGAAATAGTAAGAACACACCAAATTTATAGTGATTCAGCCAACTCAAGTGACTACGTCAACTTAAAGTTATTGATTTTGGATTTGTCATAAGTAAACTTTTACAAGGTTTCCAAATATAGGAAATAAAGTTTGCTTGGATTTGGCAGCACTTGTTGATAATAATTGAAGTAGAGACAAGAACATGAAGAATATGGGCTCTAAAGATCCATAAGTCCCCTCTATGTTGCTCTAGCCTCTCTATTTATAGTTGAAATCATCTGTCATAATCGTAGATCATGAAAGAACATGTAAGATTTCAGATCTAGAAAGATAGGGAGGAAAAAAAATCAATATGGAGTGAAACTCATGTCGATACCGACCATAATTATGGTCGATACCGACCATATTGGTCGCCTTAGTGCATAGCTGTCATCTCACATTTTCTTATGTTCCATGCCTCCAAGGTTCATACGTGGGACTCTCTTGAGAATCAACTTGGTACCAACTATAATTGTAGTTGGTCCCCACCATAATTGTAGTACCAGCACTGTTGTTCGGCTTCAGGTTGTTCCAAATTTCCAATGTTGCTTCATCTTGTCATTCCAAACGTGCTCCAAAGTTCTTGATCCATTCCGTCTTTGTCTCAACATCCAGATTCACTTAGAAGCTAATCGGTTCAAACACTGGATAACAAAAACTAACTACCAATTCATTCATACATGGTAATTATTCGCATATTAATTCATTAAGATTATGTAGGCTGTGTGATATTTTTTAACACTTTAGTCACTATTATTTTCATTAGTTGTTCGCAAACAAAAATTGTTTTCGTGTCATAGATGTTTCTTTCTCAAAATGCACCAATGTCGAATCGATGATACTTCCTTTTTAAAACTACTTTTAAACTATCTTGAAAATACACTTAGTTCAAAATTTTAATTTTTATATATTCATTAGAGAATGTACACAATTTACCTAACATTTTTATTTTTTAGTTTAGTTGAAAGTTACTATTATAGAATGACGACCACTTCAAATTTTATGTTACAAAACTGAGCATAAATATAAATCTCGGTAGAACTATGTTCTTAATGGTTGAATGCTAAACATGGTTGGTTGTATATAACGTGTGTAGGAAATGTTCTTTCATTTTTCTTTTAATATTATTATTCAGGTATTGTATGTGCACATGCATGTTTTATAATATACAACAAAATAAATTTTTACCCATGTTCATTCACCCACATATAATGAATGTGCTTACATAGTATTGATCATGTTTATAAGTTAACCAACTTCAAATAGGAAAGATCATATCAAATAATACTATAACATAATTGGTAAAAGGAATTGTTTGTTATAAGCTCCATTTATTTGAACATAGACAAAAAGAAAATTAGTTGAAACTGATTATCTTTAACTGAAATTAAATTTAGCGAAAGAATTGGATATATAATTGTTTGAACCAAAATTTGACAAAACACTCAAAGGTTGTGTAGAGAACAAAAGTCAAGAAATATAACAGAAATATAAATGAAAAGGAGGTGAGATAAGAGACACGGTCATTTATAGTGGTTCAAAGCAAGGCTATGTCTACTTTAAGATTTTATTGTTGATTTACAACTTGGGGCCAGAAGTTCTTGGGAAATCGGTACAACTCCAACATTTAGAATTTCAAAGTTACAAGAATATAGAGTAGAGAAAGAGATAGAGCCAAAAGATTCTGAAAAAATGAGCCCTACCTTTCTATTTATAGAGAAAGGGAGCCTAAAATCTCACACAAAATATCTCCTAGCCATTAGCCATGATTTAGACCAGTTCCCCCAAAAAAGTAGGCGGCGCATCAGTAGAAGCTGGGAGTCGGTACCGATCCATAAGCTTGTTATATTTGGCCTTCAACTCATTACTTCGGATCATCCCATGGTTAGCTTTGTGGTTTCATATTTTCACTATAATTAGCTTGTTTCTCAGTCCAAATGATGAAGGTGTGGGAGAACAAAGTTATAGTTTCAAGCATTCATGGAGATCGATGGAGAATTACATTGAACCAATAAATTGACTTTGGAGATAAACTATTGGCATCGAGATAGGCATGCAGGCAGAAGATGGGGTCCATCTAAGTCATATTTAGGAGTCAATGCAAATCCCCAAGTGGGAGTCAGTATCAATCCCCAACTTGGGGATCCATTGTTTTGTTGTCTCTGATGGTTTTGGCTTTGGCTTTGTGACTCTATTTGTGTTTGGTTTCAAGACTTATGGGCTATCTCTTCGGGATTTATGTCTTGATAACTCCAAGTTCAACCTGATCATTCTATCCACATATTGCCTAATCAAAAGGCTGGATAACATTTGCCCCCTAAAGTACATCTTGTTTCAAACATGATGTGCTTTGAATCGAGACAAGTCAGGATTGCTGTAAAGGATTCCATTATGTGCTATGAGTGGTCTTTATCGTTCTTATGGATTGCCTCTATAAAGAGTTATGTCTATAACTTTTCATCATGATGCTTGACCAGCATCCAATGTTATAAGTTTGGAGAGTGCTCTAGCGATGTATTGTTACGATCTTAATTCCATTGAGCTAGTTGATTGAAATAGTATATCTCAGTTATCTGAACTGGTTTCTTTTCTGAAAGTCTCAAGTAAGAATTCGATTTCCGTCGATTTTGGAATTTATATGTTAGGTGTGTCATTGGCTCCCAAGCGTGTTTGTATACCCATGGGTCACCAAGTTCTACTGGATTGTAACCAGAAGTTGTTTTCGGGCTAGTTCGATGAAGAGTAGTCGTCAGGGCGACTAATTCCGATTGTTGGCCGAAGTAATTCCTGGTTGAGTTATCCGCATCCTATTTGTAAAAACCCATATCTTAGTAGGCCTAAATTTCAACAAAAATCAAAACCCAAGTTCATCAAAACATAAATCGTTGGATTTGGTACCTGCAAATAAGCATGAACATTATCAGAGATTGATATAAATTTAAACTCATAGCGGAAACAATAATAGGACAAGAATACTGACTATGACTACTACCTTGGAATTAATGGTATTCCTTGGATAGCAGATTGTCACATCAGCATCGAGCATGAGAGAAAGAAGACTCTCCAACAACAAAGCACATCTAGCTCCAGTGACCTGTTCCTCTAAATCTATCATGTGGGTATAACGAGGAAGGGGTTCAGAACAATATTCTGGTGACTGAAAAAAAATATAAACTGTCTGTAACATAAACTTATACCGATAGGTTTCTATTTAATTGTTATTTCCATCAAAGTTAGCAAATATAATCTATCCTTGCATTGCACACATGATTACATACTTATCCCTTTCCAACGTACAAAATATTAATAATGCCATATCAACCACCCAATACTTCCAAATCCATTAGCTGCTTGATACTTCTAAATATGAAGCGGGCTTCTATAATACTTTTTAAAAGAGAAATAGGTAGACTCTTTCATTTACGACCTTAATTGAGGTATCCCCGTCATTTTTGACCAATTCCCAAGGTGGATTCCTAACAGTGTTGTCAATGGACAGTGGATCCTAGCTATAAGAACTCTAACCACTATTTAAGGCTTCTAACATTTTATGTCCAACTATTACCACATCAATCGCCTAGAAAATCGTAGTCATGTAATAAACAATACCCAAGCCACTTAATACCTTTAATTAGAAAATAGGCAAACTCTGGTCATTTAATACCTTAACTAAGGCGGACCCCATCATTTAAGACCTATCCCCAAGGTGTGCTCCTAAATGGTACTAGTATTATTTCAGCTGTAGCAATGTAAGAGACTATACCTACACCACTTATTACTTTCCAGTGGAAAATAGGTAGACCTTATCATTTAAGACCTAATTCCAGAAGCGTGCTCCTCAACGGTACTATCAAGGTGTCATTGCTTGGAAATTTCATTGGGCTACTTAATACTTATTTTATAGGAAAGAGGAGGACTTTATCATCACTTAAGACCCCAAACCTGAAGCAAATCCTTCCTGCGATGTCCACTCTCACTCTTTAATTAAATATGGCATATCATTAGGTTACTTCTTTCGGTAGGGAGGCAGACCCTTTAGCCATTTAAGACCTCAACGTTGAAGTAAACCCTTTTAGAGACATCCTTATTTATTTATTTGGAATCTCACTAGGTTACTTAATACTTCCATTTAGGCGAGAGGTGGACCCTTCAGCCACTTAAGACCTCAAACTAGAAGCGAACCTCTATGGAGATATCCCTTATCGCTCCTAATTCCATATTTGGACCATTTAATACTTTTCAAATAAGAAAGCAAGCCCAATCTCTCATGTTGTAAAATCCCATAATTTTAGTGACATTATCAGAAAATTTAATTAGTTAAATTAAATTAAATAGTGTGGGATTGATTAATGGGTTGAGATTTATGATTTAATTAGGGGTAATCGTGTCATGTTAATGAGTAAACAATGAATCAAAAAAATTAAGGTGTTAGGAAATAAGGGAGGGAAAATAGGAAAATGATTACACTTATACCCTAAACCCTTAGGAGACCAAGATACACTTCCATTACATATTTTCTCAAACAAAAACTTCCAAGGTCGGCCACCATTAGCAACCTCAAGAGAAGGTAAAGCTAGGATTCAAAAGCAGAATAAAATAAAATTAATCAAGATCAAAATCTCATATCCTTAATCACAAAGCTAAGGTGAATAATTACTACATCTCATTTTCTTATGGTTTTCGATTTTAAGGACAATCCGAAGTGGTTTTACATGATAATTCCATGTTTTGAATGATTAAATGTTTACATATGCTTGTTGATGATTTATGAATGTTCATATTTATTTTTATGATATATTTGACATGAAAACCCTATTAAATGATATCCAATTGCCTTACGAATTTAAATGTAGATCAGAAATAATATTTTAGAGGTGGGTTTCAATTCATAATTTTCTGAATTAATGTAGATTTTATATTAATTTTCTAGTGAAGAAAATGATTTATTGGGTTATAAATTATTTACGGATAAATAATTAATTATTTGGGTGTGAAATTTATATATGTCAGAAAACATATTAAAAATGATTTTCTTGAATTTTTTTAGATTTTTTCTAAGTGTTGTGATGAAAATACAAAATTATTAAGGTATGAGACTTAAATGTTTTATATATTTAATTAAGGAGAAGGAGTATTTTGTAAAATAAAATCGTTGTTTATCTCTGAAATAATTGGCAGCACTTTTGGAAAAGATATTTAGCAACCAATGAAAATTTGGCAAACAATATTAGGTTAGTTAAAAGGTATTCTTTTTTAGGTTAAAAAACATGTTTTAGCATGTTCCGCTACTTTCGGCACCAGGGGTTCCGACTAGGACATTTCGCCACCATGCTTTCGAAACCAATGCGCATGGTATCAAGTTACTTGGTACGTAGCGTATTGGATAGAAGGTACATAGTCGAAACGTTGGGTTCCGAAGGGGTTGGAGAATGCCTTTATTTTAAATTAAAACAGCGCCTGCTTTGCTTTCGAAGGAATAGTTTCGACACAGTTGGCTTGTGACTGTGTCAAATGTTTTTAAAGAAAAGGTTTCGAAAGGGTGGCGTTCTTTTGTTTTAAGTAATGCTTTCGAAGGGGTCGAAACCACTAACTGCCACCTTTCTACCTTTTGATGTCAATGGTTTTGAAAGGTATATTTAGCCTTTAAAAATTAGCCACTTCTCCAATGCTTTCGAAGGGATGGTATTAACACCATCACTTATTTAGTTAGGGATAGCTTTCGAAAGGTAGGCTTTCAACTTAAATGATTTTATTGACCCTTTTGCTCTGATTGAAATATAATCCAATGGTTTCGAAAGAGAATTTTTAAATGGTTTAAAAAGGTGTTTTTTCACATGTTTTAAATTGAACCTAAGTGCTTTCGAAAGGTTTGAGTTTCAAAAGGTTTAATGCTTTCGAAAGATTTTGAAAATGATTTTGAAGGGGTGGTTCCCCAAGGGTTTAGAAGGAGTCGAAAGGTAATGTTTTCTGATGGTTTCGAAAGGGTTAAAATGGAAGGTTTTTCCAAGGGTTTCTAAAGGCAATGTTTTGAAGTGTTTTACGATATGATGTCTAAGATTTTAAAGCTTTCTAAAGGAAGGTTTTAAATAGATTCGAAAGGGTTTTGAATATGGTTTCGAAAGGAAGGTTTTGGCCTTTCGGCCTAGATAAATGAAGGGTTTTACTTGGTTTTGAAAGGGGTACTTTCAATGGATTTGAAAGGGGTAATTTCAAGGGTTTAAATGTTTTCATCAACTAAGGTTTGAGTAAAGTGTGTGTATATATATAACATGGCAAGGTGATTTTGAGTAAAGCATAGAACATAAATGCTTTCCTTGTTTAAGTTTGGCTTAAAAGATTTTAAATCAATTTCAGATGGAGTGGTTTTCAAGGAAAATTATGGGAAGGTATCCCTAAGTAAAATGACTCAGATATTAGAATACCAGATGAGACTGGTATAGGGTCGCGCCCTATACATTAGCTATTGACCCCAGCTTATTTAGTCCAAAATTCCAGTGTGTAGGGCTTTATCACATGTAAGACTAAAATTATGATTACACACAGAAGGGAATACATGTTTGTATACAGATAGGTTATTGGTGAGCTCGCAAAACCATTAGGATCAGGTGACCCTAAGAGATGTTAAGTTAGGGACAGACCGTCTAGAAGAGAAGTATTTAACAGATAGTTAAGGACGGACCATCCAGAAAGGTGTCTAACAGATGTTAGATTATATTGTTATATTGTCTGGTAAGCCCTCATAAGCCAAAGGTTAATAGTAAGCCAAACAATACTATAACATTCGGACAGATAGTCCATTTATTACTTGATATGTATGTTTACATAATAATGCTTTACAGTTTAACCAGTTTTGGTTGCAAGATAAAGATTGTAAAAGGATATGTTTTAAAAGGATATTAGTGAGGGGAAACCCGTTCCGCTAAGCGGCGTGGTCTCACTTAATATCATATATCCGGGATGTATAGTATTATTCACACCAGCCTTTATGTCTGACTTAAAGTTTATATATTTCCCCTTAAACTCTCGGGTGCTCAAAATTGATTTGAGTAAGCTGAGAGTTGAGGCTTTTCAAGTTTTAGTAGGATGACGAATAAAGCTACCGGAGGCGAGCAGGAGGCTAACGGATAGCTATTTAGGAGTTGCAGTTCTTTGTTTTGTGTTTATTTCCACTGTCTATTAAGTTAGTTATGACTCTGATCAACCGAAGGGGCATCTTCATACGTCGCTCTTGGCGTATTTTGTAATAATTATATTTGACCTTTGCCTGGGAAACGTTATGGGATTATGTAATTTGAGTATAGAAAGTTTTGTTTTCAAATCTGTGATTTGTTTCATATTCAAGTGCTTCTGATATTATAGACACCGTTAATATAGCTGTATTTAGTCGCCGAAAGTTAATACTATAGATGAATGCAGCATTTGTAGCGCTTAGCTTTGGGCCTCTAGATAGTGGATGTTACTACTTGGTATCAGAGTGTATGTTTATGAAATAGTTTAACTAAAAATGATTTTTGAAAGCATAATCCTTAGGAATTAGAGTTAAGATTGGCTGTATGGGATAAAGCTATAGTAACGTAGTATTTGCTATATATAAGTATACACTTTATCTCTTGACTCTTATCTTTGTTAGGCTATTCTTCTATATCTCACTAGGCTTGAATACAAATATGGACGGAAGAAGAGGCAGAGTAAATCTAGGAGGAGTCAGCACCACCATAAATGGAAATGCCCGACCAAACACAAGGAGCACTCAAGGTCAGACGCAAGCTGAAAATGTAGGTGTTGGAGTCCCATAAGTAGATATAGAGGCTATATATCAGTTTTTTATAAACATGATGCAAGTTGGGATTGCCACTGGGGTTGTTGGAGGAAATGTTGCGGGAGGAGTTCAGGAAGCTCTAGTGGTTAACCATTATGCTAACTTAAGTAGGGACTATGTTAGGCTTGGAGGGAAGCCATTTATCGGAACCGAAGATGCTATAGAAGTGGAGAACTGGTTGTTGCACTGTGAAAGGATATTTGCTGATTTAGGGTTCAATGACGAGCAAAAGAGGAGACTTGCCTCGAGATAGCTTCAAGGGGCCGCTTTGTTTTGGTGGAATAGTGTGACAACTGGAGTAAACGAAGAGGTGATGACGTGGGATAAGCTTAGGAGAAGATTCCAGGAGAGGTTATTGATCAGGAAATTTGCTGAGTTAGAACAAGGAGAAATGTATGTTCTAGAGTATGCTGGTAGGTTTGAATAGTTGGTTAGATATGAGTATGCCACTATTGATACAGTGATGAAAAGGAATGAGAAGTTCATTAGAGCTTTGAAGCCAGAATTGGCTAGGGCTACTTTATCGAACATTAGAGATCCATGTGATGTAGTTGTGGAAATGGCATTGAGACATGAAGAGATGTTAGCTTGTTTAGAGAAGAAGAAGGAAAAGGAGGTCCAGGTTGGACAAGGCCAAAAGAGGATGTGTTTCCACAAGAAGAATGCTCAAAAAGGAGGAGTAGCAAAGAAAGGAAATTCTGAGGTGGTCAGCTATAAGTGCAACAAGAAAGGACATTATGCTCATGAGTGTCGTACTGGAAAAGGAAAAGGAAAGGAGATGATTAGAAAGAAGAACATCAGGTGTTTCAACTATGATCAAGTTGGGCACTACAAGAACCAGTGCAAAGAGCCATCTAAAGGAGATAAAGGCCAAGTGTTTGCATTGGAGCCTGCTACTTCAAAGCCGATTGTGCAGGAGAAGGAAAAGCAGTATAGGGAGGTACGCTTTAGATTCGTGATATATGTGTTAGCGTTTTATTTGATACCGGTGCATTACATTCTTTTATTTCTTGATGTTTGGTAGATAAGCTTAACCTAGAACCCACATATTTAGTTACTTTCTTAAGAGTTGCAAATCCAATAGGTAGGTATGCGACACTTGGGATGAAGTGTGACCACTTAGAGTTTGACTTGCTAGGTTACACCTTTGTTTGCAGTTTGCATGTATTTGACTTTGTAGGGTTCGGAATTATATTGGGCATGGATTGCTTAAGTAAATACGATACTAGGATATATTTCATGGATAGGAAAATATCACTTAGACACCCGGATTGTAGTGATCGGATAGTCCATACTGTAGAAAACCATAGTTGTAAGGTGAATGCCTTGTTGGATGTTATGGAGTTAGAAGATGAGTTGAATCGCGTTTTCGTAGTTAGAGAATTCGCAGATGTTTTCGAACCAGTAGTCGGATTGCCACCGAAATGGGCCATTGAGTTTCGGATAAATCTGGTGCTTGGGGCAGAACCGGTAAGTAGGCCGCCAAGCAGGATGACACCTACAGAGATGAAGGAGTTAAAAGCTCAACTGGTAGATTTGGAAGGCAAGAGATTATTAGACCAAATAGTTCACCTTGGGGAGCAGTCGCAGTTTTTGCTAAGAAGCCAGACATATCATTAAGGTTATGTATCGATTATCATAAACTGAATGAGAAAAAGATAACGAACTGATATATGTTGCCTAGGATTGACGATTTGTTCGACCAGTTGTGTGGAGCCAATATATTTTCCTAGTTAGATTTGGCGACAGGCTTTCATTAGCTCAGAGTAGCAGAAGATAGTATACCTTTGATGGTGTTTATAACAAGGTATGGGTCATACGAATGGTTAGTTATGCCGTTCGGACTCGCTAATGCACCGGCATTCTTTGTGGATTTGATGAACCGGATTTTCCAAGAGCACTTGGATAGGTTCATGTTGGTTTTTGTAGATGATATTTTGATATATTCTAAGGATCACAAGGAGCATAAAGTTCATCTTAGAGTTGTGCTTGGAACGCTAAGGCAGCATCAGCTAAAGTCAAAGTTTTTGAAGTGCCATTTTTGGAAGAACAAAGTGAAGATTCTTGGTCACGTGGTTTCAGAGAAAGGATTGTCAGTTGATCCAGAAAAGATCGAAGCTGTTAATAGTTGGAAGAGACCAGAAACGGTAACTGAGATAAGAAGTTTCCTTGGATTGGTTGGGTATTATCGGAGGTTCATAAAGGATTTCTCGCAGATAGCAATGCCATTGACAAAGCTAACACGAAAGAATGTGAAGTTTGTGTGGACCAATAAATGTGAGAAAGCGTTCCAGAGCTTGAAACACTTATTGACCCATGCATCTGTGTTAGTGGTTCCGGAGGGGAATCAAGACTTGATAGTTTATACAGACGCGTGTGGTACTGGGTTAGGAGCTATACTAATGCAGAGGGGTAAAGTGATTTCCTACGCTTGTAGACAGCTTAGACCGCATGAGGTTAGATACCCAATGCATGACTTGGAGTTAGCTGCAGTTATATTTGCATTGAAGGTGTGGAGGCATTACCTTTAGGGAGAGAGTTTGAGATTTATATAGATCATAAGTCGTTGAAGTACCTATTCTCTCAGAAGGAGCATGAGACAACACAGGTGGTTGGAGATTTTAGCCATTTATGACTTTGAAATTGAATATACACCAGGGAAAGGCAACAAGGTTGCAGATGCGCTTAGTAGGAGGCATTAAAATGCAGTGTTGGCTATGTTAACAGAATGGAAAGACTTGGAAGCCTTGACAGCTTGCAAAGTGCAGTGGAGATCCGAGGTTGGGTCTAGTGGAGGATCTGTAATATTGTCTTGTTTAGAAGTACGACTAGTATTGATTGAGAAGATTGCTTCTAAACAGGAAGAGGATCCAGTGTTAGCTAAAATGATCAGGAAATTAAAGGAAGGGATGGAGAGCGATGACTTGAAAGATTTCAGTCTTGACCAAAGTGGATGGTTGAGAAAGAAGGGTAGATTATGTGTTCGAAATGTGGGAGACATAAGGAAAGAAGTTTTGGAGGAAGGCCATCCTTCGAAGTTCACTATCTAGGAGGAACGAAGATGTATCAAGATATGGAGAGAAGTTTCTTCTGGGAAGGAATCAAGATGGATGTTGGCTTATGGGTGAAACAGTGTTTGAATTGTCAGTAGGTAAAAGCCGAGCATCAGAAGCCAAGTGGATTGCTTCAGCCATTGGATATTCCAGTATGGAAGTGGGATTCTATTTCTATCGATTTCATAGACGGGTTGCCGAGACCTAATAGAGGAAATTAAAGTATATGGGTCATAGTGGACAAATCGATTAAGAGTGCCCATTTTATTCCAGTTAAGTCAAATAGGACCGCACCTGTATTGGCTAAGTTGTTTATGAAGAATGTGGTTAGGCTGCATGGAATTCCTAGTAATATTGTTAGTGAAAGAGATTCCTTATTTACTAGCAAGTTCTGGAAGAGTCTACAGGAAAGTTTAGGAACCAAGCTCAAGATGAGTATTGCTTACCATCCGCAAACCGATGGGCAAACGGAAAGGGTTAACAAGATCTTGGAGGACTTGTTGCGAGCTTGTGTACTAGACTTCGGGGGATCATGGGAAGACCACCTACACCTAATCGAGCTTTCGTATAACAATAGTTATCAGACTAGTATAGGGATGGCACCATTTGAGGCTTTGTATGAAAGACCATGCAAATCCCCTGCATGTTAGTTAGAGACCGAAGATAGATTAGTCCTTGGCCCTAATTTGGTAAAAG
Source organism: Allium fistulosum (assembly GCA_030737815.1). Lineage (NCBI taxonomy): Eukaryota > Viridiplantae > Streptophyta > Magnoliopsida > Asparagales > Amaryllidaceae > Allium > Allium fistulosum. The sequence goes on from CM060905.1 coordinate 164,008,280, forward strand.
AAGCAGCAGAAAAGATTGAGCCGATAAAGGCAAGAATAAGGGAAGCTCAGTCTAGGAAGAAAAGCTATGTAGATAGAAGACAGAAGATCTGGAATTCTCAGCTAGAGATCATGTTTTCACCAAAGTATCACCGATGAAAGGTGTTATCAGGTTCAGGAAGACAGGGAAGTTAGCATCGAGGTTCGTAGGACCCTTTCCTATTTTAGAGAGGATCAGGAAACTCGCTTATAGAGTAGAGTTAGCGAATAGTTTGGCAGGAGTCCAAGACGTTTTCCACATATCTCATCTAAGGAAGTGTGTTAGGAATCCAGACACTATTATAGCACCAACTGTGTTAGAAGATTTAGTAGTGGAACCGGACATGGATATAGTTAGGAAGCCGATCCGGATAGTCGCAAGAGACGAGGAGAAGTTGAGGAACAAGACAGTCAAATTAGTGAAGGTCCGGTGGAGTGACGATGCTAGAGACTGCACTTAGGAGACTGAAAGCAGGATTAGAGACAATAATCCTGATTTGTTTGATGGTATGTTTTACCTTTGATTGTTTTGATGTGTATCATATCGTAATTTCAAGGACGAAATTCTTTAAGGAGGGGAGATTGTAACACCCTATATTTTTAGTGACATTATTTAGGAAATTTAATCGGTAAAATTAAATTAAACAACATGGGATTTATTAATGGGTTGAGATTTGTGATTTAATTAAGGGGTTGTCGTGCCATGTTAATGAGTAAACAATGAATCAAAAAAATTAAGGTATTAGGAAATAAGGGAGGGAAAAATAGGAAAATGATTAAACTTAGACCTAAACCCTTAGGAAACCAAAATACATGTTCATTACATATTTTCTCAAACAAAAACTTCTAAGGCCGGGCACCATTAGCAATCTCAAGAGAAGGTAAAGCTAGGATTCAAGAGAAGAATCAAATCAAATTAATCATGATCAAAATCTCATATCCTTAACCACAAAGCTAAGGTGAATAATTACTACATCTCATTTTCTTATGGTTTTCGGTTTTAAGGATAACCCGAAGTGTTTTTGCATGATAATGCCATGTTTTGAATGATTAAATGTTTACATATGCTTGTTGATGATTTATGAATGTCCATATTGATTTTTATGATATATTTGATATGAAAACCCTGTTATTGCCTTGCGAATTTAAACGTAGGTCAGAAATAATATTTTAGATATGGATTTCAGTTTTCATAATTTTCTGAATTAACGTGGATTTTATATTAATTTTCTAGTGAAGAAAATGATTTATTGGGTTATAAATTATTTACGGCTAAATAATTAAGTATTTGGGTCTGAAATTTATATATGCCAAAAAACATATTGAAAATGATTTTCTAGAATTTTTATAGATTTTTCCTAAGTGCTTTGATGAATATATGAAATTATTTAAGGTATGAGATTTAAAAGTTTTATATATTTAATTAAGGAGAAGAGGTATTTTGTAAAATAAAATCATTGTTTACCTTTGAAAATATTGACATCACTTTTGAACAAGATATTTAGCAACCAATGAAAATTTGACAAACAATAGTAGGTTAGTTAAAAGGTTTTCTCTTTTAAGTTAAATACAAAAATAACATGTTTTAACATGTTCCGCTACTTTCAGCACTAGGGGTTTCGACTAGGACGTTTCGCCACCATGCTTTCGAAACCAATGCGCATGGTATCAAGTTAGTTAGCATGTAGTGTATTCGATAGAAGGTACATAGTCGAAACGTTGGGTTCCGAAGGGGTTGGAGTATGCCTTTGTTTTAAATTAAAACAGCACCTACTTTGCTTTCGATGGGATAGCTTTCGACACGGTTGGCTTGCGATTGTGTCAAATGTTTTTAAAGAAAAGGTTTCAAAAGGGTTGCGCTCTTTTGCTTTAATTAATGCTTTCGAAGGGGTCGAAACCCCTAGTTGTCGTCTTTCTACCTTTCGAAGTCAATGGTTTCAAAAGGTATATTCAGCCTTTAAAAATTAGCCACTTCTCCAATACTTTTGAAGGGATGGTTTCGACACCATCACTTCTTTACTTAGGGATAGGTTTCGAAAGGTAGACTTTTGACTTAAATGATTTATTGACCCTTTTGCTCTGATTGAAGTATAACCTAATGGTTTGAAAGAGATGATTTAAGTGGTTTCGAAAGGTGTTTTTCCACATGTTTTAAATTGAACCTAAGTGCTTTCAAAAGGTTTGAGTTTCTAAAGGTTTTAAAAATGGTTTCGAAGGGGTGGTTCCCCAAGGGTTTCGAAGGTGTCGAAAGGTAATGTTTTCTGATGGTTTCGAAAGGGTTGAAATGGAAGGTTAGGGTTTCTAAAGGTAATGTTTTGAAGTGTTTTAGGATATGATGTCTAAGGTTTTAAAGCTTTCGAAAGGAAGGTTTTCAATGGATTTGAAAGGGTTTTGAATATTGTTTTGAAAGGAAGGTTTTGGCCTTTCGGCCTAGATAAATGAAGGGTTTTACTTGGTTTTGAAAGGGGTACTTTCAATGGATTCGAAAAGTGTACTTTCAAGGGTTTAAATGTTTTCATCAACTAAGGTTTGAGTAAAGTATATATATAACGTGGCAAGGTGATTTTGAGTAAAGCATAGAGTATAAATGTTTTCCTTGTTTAAGTTTGGTCTAAAAGGTTTTAAATCAATTTCAGATGGATATGTTTTCAAGGAAAACTATGGGAAGGTAACCCTAAGTAAAATGATTTGATATTAGAATACTAGATGGGACATGTATAAGGTCACGCCCTATACATTAGCTATTGGACCCAGCTAAATTGATTCTAGTGTGTAGGGCTTTGTCACAGGTAAGACTAAAATTATGATTATATACAGAAGGGAATACATATTTGTATACAGATAGGTTATTGGTGAGCCCGCAAAACCATTAGGATTAGGTAACCCTAGGGAATGTTAAGTTAGGGACAGATCGTCTAGAAGTGAAGTATTTAATAGATAGTTAAGGACAGACCGTCTAGAAGAGGTGTCTAACAGATGTTAAATTATTTTGTTATATTGTCTGGTAGGTCCGAGTCAGCCTAAGATTAATAGTAAGCCAAACAAAACTATAGCATTCAGACAGATAGTCCATTTATTACCTCATATGTATGTTTACATAATAATGCTTTACTGTTTAACCTGTTTTGGTTGCAAGATAAAGTTTTGTAAAAAGATATGTTTTAAAAGGATATTAGTGAGGGGAAACCCATTCCGCTAAGCGGCGTGGTCTCGCTTAGTATTGTATATCCGAGATGTATATATTATTCACACAGGCTTTATGTCTGACTCGAAGTTTATGTTTTTCCCATAAACTCTCCGGTGCTCAAAATTGATTTGAGTAGGCTAAGGGTTAAGGCTTTTCAGGTTTTAGTAGGATGACAAATAAAGCTACTGGAGGCGAGCAGGAGGCTAACAGATAACTATTTAGGAGTTGTAGTTCGTTGTTTTGTGTTTATTTCCGTCGTGTATTAAGTTAGTCATGACTCTGATCAACCAAGGGGGCATCTGCATATGTCGCTCTTGGCGTACTTTGTAATAATTATATTTGATCTTTGCATGGGAAACGTTATGCGATTATGTAATTTGAATATGGAACATATGTTTTGAAATGTAATGGAAAAGTTCTGTTTTGAAATCTGTGATTTGTTTCATCTTCAAGTGCTTCTGATATTATAGATACCATTAACATAGCCGTATTTAGTCGCCGGAAGTTAATACTATAGATGACTGCAGCATCTGTAGCGCTTAGCTTTGGGCCTCTAGATAGGGGATGTTACACATGTCGTCACGGGTCGTTGGATTAGTGATATCTCACATCAATAGTAAGTGCACCCGACTGTTGGTAGCCTCAAAGTGAAGGGCAGTCTTCCATCCAGTGACTCTGCTGACCTCGCGACACTAACCCACAAAGTCCAATTAACCATCCTAAGTCTTTATTATGCTAGCTTAGGTAGACATTGGACTCAGCGTACCAATTCCCTTTTTGTTTAAGGCAATAAGATTCACCTTGAATATTTATCTACCCATAAGTCCCTATATAATGCTCATAAATGTCAATTTGTCTATAAAATTCTAACGAACATTTCCTAAGACATTTAAATATGATTACTTATTTCAAATTAGTAACCTTTTATATCTATTCCATTTTTATCAGTCCCATTAATCCATTTACCCTATCCATTTATTGCAACTCCCATGTTTATTACCATTTATTGGAGTTACAACCTTTTAAATTCTTTTCTTATTAGTTAATTATCCTAAATGTGAATATTATGCACAAGCGTCGTTATTGTACGTTCAAATATTTACTTTTATTAAATGTGTACTAGTTATATACTTTTACTAGAATATACTTTTCCATTAAATTGTTGGAATCATATCTAAAAGGATTATCCGTTATAATTTCCATAAATTAGTCCAAAATAGAAGATTTAACTTTAAAATATAAAAGATTGCATCGTTTGAAATTACAAGGAATAATCATTTCTTTTTATTATTGAAATAGAAAGTGTAAACTATAATGATTCATATTTTACACATCTCTTTCTATTGCATCTATTCCTTGTTAGATCAAACGCTTTACCATTCTAAAAGGGAAAGAAATCAAACTAATTTACAAATATTAAACGGATCAAAATTCCAACAATTCCAAATATAAAAAAGTTTACATTCTAATCAGATTAGGGTAATAATCTAAATTTATAACATTCTTATATAATCGATTTTAGATCTGGAACAAATTTCATTTAAATTAATATTCTAAATTCATACTTTTGTGATTGATTTCTAGATCAGGTTGTACACAATGCTAAATCAATATATAAACAAGAATATGTAGCAATATTTGTTATATTCAAATCGTATTCAATTCGTTGCCTACAACTCATATATATTATCCAATTAGGCATAAAAATAAACACCTAGGGGATAATTTTCACATTATAATAGTCTATAAAAATTCCCACTCACCTTTTAAAAGCGATCTAAATCTCCAAATCTGAAGTAGAACCTTTGATTTATCTCCAAATCCTTTTTAATCCAAGAAATATGTATAAAAGGATATATATATATGTATATATTAGAATTGTATATCTGAGAAGAGATTTGGGATTGAGAGAGAAAATAGATACAAATATATAAATTACCTCAAATATGCATATGCTTGATTCTCTTCTCTTCTCCTTTTTATTATATTTCTACTCTTCTCCAATTTGTATCAATATAGATACAAATATCTTATCTTAATAATTTAGAAAGAAAGTAGAGAAGAAGAAATGCAGAGCTTTGCTACTGCTTTTAGAAAAATATGAGAAGAGAAGAGAGGGTTAGGTATGAATTTATAGTCCCTAGAATCAACCAGAACTGTTCGATCGAAATATATTAAATCTGGGCCGTTGCGGCCTAGGTTTACTGGAGGCGCCAAGTCGCCACCGGTCAACTGACCTAGGGTGTCCGCTAGGGGTCGACCGTCCCTAATGATGGGTCGGCCTATGAGCCCGGGTAATTAATATAAAAATGTTAATTATTTATTATTTAATTATTTTCATTTCGAATTCTTTTTCCCTTCGTTTGAACTCCGATTGCAAAACTCCAAATATGAAAGTTACTTAGAATTTCACCTCAAAAGTAATGGTGCAAGTTTTGTAGTCAAATTTCATTGTTTGCACAAATTCTATTTTCGGAGCCTAATTAATTAACTTAACTTACTAATTAAATAACAAATTATGGGACATTGAATTATTCTAGGATATTTAGTTCTAATTATGCCCCCGGTCCTCGGTTAGAAGGTTGAGGAGGCTTAGGATGATGTTGAAGAAGATGAAATGGTAAGTGTTGATGATGAGGTTGGCCATGATATCATGAATTCAAGTCATGAGTCTATGATCGAATAACTTTGATCATTCCCTCTAGGGCATCCTTTCGGTTGTAGCCTTAAGTTGTATCAAACACTAGGCATGAGCTACAGTGTTAAGCTATCATGTTCAACTATAAGGTGATGATGTTCCTCTGCCCCCAGTCTAAGGTCAACGGGATTAGTACATGAATGGTCAATTCTCTTCCTTATATGGTAATTCTCTCCTTTGTTGGGTGTAAGGTCTGAGTTGATGAATGAGCAATCAAGTCACACCCATCTTGAGTTTGCGCTCCCTTTGACGGATCAAAGGTAGGAGTAGGTGAATGAATGGTCAAGTCACATTCATTTTGGTTTAAATTCCTCATGTTGGGTTAAGTGAAAGAGTTAGGAGATGGATGGTCAGTCACATCCATCTCGAATTATGTTTCGTGCCCTCCTTGTCAGGTCAAGGGAAAGGGCTAGGAGATGGACGGTCAATCACATCCATCTTGGATTATGTTTCATGCCCCAACCTATCGGGTCAAGGGAAAGGGCTAGGATATGGATGGTCAGTCACATCCATCTCGGATTATACTTTGGGCCCCATGTGGAGTGTAAGAGGTAGCACATGGATGGTCTTGTCATGTCTATGTTGGATTGGATTTTGAGCCTACCAAGCCCCAGGCTAGGCATAAGTGTTCTGGAAAAAATTCTAGGCATGGATTTGAGAGTGGATGGTCGAGTCACATCCACTTTGAATCACGGTCCTACCCCCGAGTCAAAAGCAAGAGTTGGGTAAGGAGCGGTCTAATCATGCTTATCTCGGTAGAGCTCCGTAGGTCAGGCCATGGGCCGTGAAGATTTGGTGGACACCTAACTCTAGGTACTTGAACACCTGCATTGTTTATATGAAGTCTCATTTGAGTTGGTTGCATTTCACGACTCATATAACAAAGAAATAACAAAGTCTGACTTATGAGAAAATTCAAAACAAATAAGGAAAAGAGTTTATTCTAGCGTGAAATGAAGTCATGCTTGTCATTTTATACTGCTCCAGCCCGTTTTAGTTGGGAGATGACCATCTACGGTCTAGTTTATAACCAGTCTTCCCCTAGGCCACCTAGGTCCATTAGCACTAGAAGCGGTTTTTCCTCGCTGGGGGTCGGATGTCTCCTGCCCGCCATCCTACGGGGCTTTCATAAATTTTTGGAGCATATTATTTCGAATCAGCTCTTTGATCATATCTCGAAGGTGTCTGCATTTGTTTGTGTCGTGACCATGGATCTCGTGGAACCAACAAAAATTTCCAGATTTCCTCTGGCTTTCAGTCGACTCTCTCCGGTATGGTTTCTTGTATTGCTTTGAGTTGCAAGTGGCTAAGTAGATGTTTTCGGTCAAATAATTCAAGGGGTGTAGGTGTCAAATCTCGAGATTCTCAATCGTCTCCTAGAATTCGGGTTCTCTTTTGGAGCCCCTCTATGGCCCTTGTTCTAATAACTGCTCTTGCTTTGAATATTCACAACTATGTTCTCGAAACTTGCTCCATATTATTTCATGGCAATGTTGCTTTGAATTCCTTCGGCCTGTTCTATCTCCTTTTCTAGTCCGTATAGCCTCCTCCTTGCACAAGTACTAGACCGCCTTGTTGTAAAAGCGATCCAAAGTGGAGGAAGGCTTCCTTGAAAACCATTCTTTGAAATCTGTATCAGGATGGATCCTCTTGATCAAAGCCATCAATATGATATTCTCTTGAGGGTTACTCATCTCAGTCACTGCGGTATTAAATCTTTGTAGAAAATCCTTAAGTGACTCCCCTAGTCCTTGGAATAAGTTAGATAAAGACATGACATCCTCAGGGAGAGTCATGTGCATCCTTAATTGCTCAATAAATTTCCTTGCTGATTGGTCAAATGATGAAATAGACCTTGGTGGTAGTTGAGTAAACCACGTGGTCGCCCCTCCTTCTAGGAACTTGGGAAACTATTTACATTTGGTGACATCCGTGGCCCTGGCAGAGTCCATGTGCCATTCGTATTTCATGATGTATTGTTTAGGATTCGTCATTTCTGTGTATGACGGGATAGCTAGTATGTTGAATCTCTATGGGTATTATTCGCGTAAAATAGCTTTTATGAAACAATTCCAACTAGGGGAAGTGCCCCAGTCATCATCAGTTTGGTCCTGGCTTTCTCTCACAATTTGTCATGCCATTGTAGTCAAATCCGGTCCTTGAATAGCTGTTAGGTTGCGGTAGTCATAGTCTACTCCTTGTGCTTGGCCTGATAAACGGTCCTCGTTCGTGCCTCATTGACTAGGCTCTTTTGGCTTTGGAGGAATCGTTTGCCTAACAACTCCATGTTCGTTCCTTAGGGGCAATTCAGCAGCAAACTCTTGACTTCTAGCGCTCTAGTTAGTCATAGTGCGCCCACGCTGCACCCCATCACTGAGTCGAAGACCAAACCCTAGTGGATGGGTTCTACATCTACCCCCAAGTGGGATCGGTACTGACTCTCGTGCCTTAGTTGGGGTCGGTTCTCAACTCCTGCCTTGGCATCCCTACTTCATGCGCATCTGTCCATTGCCTTCATCTCCTTTGAAAAATGGCCAAATGATGAGGAACTTATTGATTTCGAGTATGAAGGAGTTGCCTCTCTCCTAATCCTTCTACGTCTAATGTTCAGCTGGTTCATCGAGCTCCTATTATTATGGATTTGACGGTTTAGCTCTACACGGCTATCCTGTAGTTCTTTCATCATCCTTTCAAAGTCAATCCCAATGATGAGATCTGAGGGATTCTGGGTATCCATGGGATCATACTGTGGAGTTTCATCCAGAATTTTCTTTGCTCCATCAATAGCTCTTAAGGAGGCGACAGTTTGTCTTTCCTAGGGGCCACTGAAGATAGCTTCCTATAAACTTTGTTCAACTCTGAGTTGTAGGGAAACTAGTTGAAAAGGAATTAGATCTTTTTCTTGGATTTTAGGCAATCCAATAGTAGACAAAGATCCAAATAGCCCGAGTGTCATTTCTCAGTGAAAGTACCAAAATGTTTGAACTAAAATTTGGCCAAACACCCAAAGATTATATAGATAAAAGTCAAGAAATATAAAAAAATAATTGAAAAAGAGGAAAGAAAAGAGACATAGACGTTTATAGCGGTTCGGCAAAGTAAGGCCTACATCCACTTTAAGATTCTATTGCGGATTTACAACTTGGGGGCAGATGTTCTTGAGACTCGGTACAACTCCATCACATAGAATTTCAGAGTTGCAAGAATATAGGGTAGAGAAGAGTTAGAGCCAAAAGATCCTAAAAATGAGCTCTAGCTTCATATTTATAGAGGTAGCGAGCCTAAAATCTTGCACCAAATATCTCCTAACCGTTAGCCATGATTTAGACCAGTTCCCCTAAAAAAGTAGGCGCCACATCAATAGAAGCTGGGATTCGGTACCAATCCCCAAGTTTGTTATATTTGGTGTCTTCAACTCTTCACTTCAGATCGTCCCATGGTTAGCTTCGTGCTTCCATAGTTGTTTGCACCATTATTAGCTTGCTTCTGAGTCCAAATGATGGAGTTGTGGAAGAACAAAGTTGTAACTTCAAGCATTCATGGAGATCGATGGAGAATTGCATTAAATCAACAAATCAATTTTGGAAATAGTCTATTGGCATCAAGTTAGGCATGTAAGCAGAAGATGGGGTCCACCCAAGTCGAATTTTGGAGTCAGTATTGATCCCCAAGTAGGAGTCGGTTCCAATATCCCCAACTTGGGGGATCCCATTGTCTTGTTGTCTCTGATGGTCTTGGCTTTGACTTTGTGACTCTGTCCGTGTTTGATTTCTGGACTCCTGGCTATCTCTCCGGGCTTTCTGCCTTAATAACTCCAAGTTCAACCTGTCCAATCTACCCATATATTGCCTGATCAAAAGGTGGATAACAATAATAATCCTCTTTAATGCTAATAGGTTTGATAATTAACTTTTAATTAGTCGTTTACTTTTATGTGATTCCTTTTTAGAAATATTTCAAAAGCATTTTAAGTTTTAGCTCCATGAGATAAAACGTAATGTTTATCATTCTATAAGTTTAACAAATGTTTCTCTTTTTTTTGATGAAAACTTTAACAAATGTTTCTTTACTATTTTTCATTACTTTAGCAGCAAACTAATCTAAGTATTGTTAGAGTGTTATAATTTTTATGGTTTTTATAAGCAGTATTATATTCTACATATTTATTTATGCTTGAAGGACAATATTATATGTTTTATAGTTATGGAACATGATTATATATTTTAACTTACATGAATAACAATTTGACTTGGTTATAAGAACCATATTATGTTGATATTTCGATGTACAAATGAAAAACATTGAAAGCATTAGTATCAATATTGAATTGATACTCCAAAAACGTTAATGTCAATTTTTAATTGGATCCCCAATAAACGATCAATGCCTGCAGCCACAAAAAAAAAGTAAAAATGAGAAATTATTGAATTAAAATCGAAATTAAATGAAAAATATGTTTGAGTGTCGAGTTAGGTACTGACTGATATTGGTTTGATAAAGGAGAGATATTTTACGTGTTTCTATTAAGTAAATTATTACAAAGAATTTAAAAGAAAATAACGAAAGTATTTAATGCACATAATTCAAATGCAAGTTTTATCTATGACTTTTGTAAAAAAATGTATGATTTATCTTTGAGTAAACCATAGTTTTACAGATTTTAGTTCACAATAAAACAAATTAACCTTGTCTATTTCATGCATTTTATGAAATCATTATTTTACCACATAACATTTCTACTTCCATTTCAATATTTGCTGCTTCTGTGCTTATATAGGTGCTCATTTTACAAAGTACTTTGTTCTGTATTGTAATATAACCAACTACAATAACATATTGCGATAATAATAATCTTTTATAATAGTTCGTATCATTAATTGTGTTTGCTTGCACAATTTGATTTAATTGTTATTTTTAGTGAAATTTTATTCTCATGTTACGTTATATGAATAAGAAAATATGGTGTTTTCCAAGCCACTATGATATTTTCTTTTAATTTGTTATTATTGTGTGTGTGTGTTTGTGTGTGCAATAATGAAAATGTTGGAATTTCATTTCTTTCAACCAAATTTGAAACATTATTTTACTTAAAACATAATTTCTTCATTCTAGATTTAAAATGCTATTACTGCAGCGAGCTATGCACGTATTGAGATTTATATGTTAAATACATGATAAACACGTTTTGAACTTATGTAGCTTAGAGATGGAAATTAATAAACATGCATAGTAATGTGATACATACAAAGTTAAAAATAATAGAAAACCGATGTTAGCATTTGTTGTATAAAGTCATTATGGTCTAAAAATATTAGCTATATCTTTTGCATTTGAGCTTATTATCAAATGTCTATCAGTAGCATTTACCAAAAAGTCAATCTAAAAAAAAAACATAAATTCATGAACGTACGCTTTCATCTTCATCTAGCAGCAAATCCAAAAATGCACCATTAAACAAATTATGCTGTAAACCATACGTGTATAGCACAGGTTCACACCAGTTAACTAAAATAACTTTATCATCAATCCAACAACGATTTCGAGATCATTATCGTACTCATCTGAATCGTTGAAATATGATAAATTATCGTCATTAATTCAGTTATCCGTTCTTTGTGAATTATTTCTGGAATCATCATAGACATGGTTAAGAAGTAGCCATAGAAAAAGATGAATGATAAATGAGCATGGTGAAGGAATACGAGAATGATCCCTTAAATAGCTTATTTAAGGTTTGATACAAAGTTTACTTTCAACTTATTCGATTTACGTCAGACTACATACTAACCAACCCATGGAATGTCGGAAGTTCAAATGTTTTCCCCTAAACCGTTCACCCTAAATAAGTAAAAGATAAATCGGATGCTATTACCTATTAGGGACTCGTTCTGGATTTGAAAAACTGAAGGTACTTCCCCTTAAATTACATTCAAAATACGGCTTTCCTTTTGCCTTTTCGTACTACACCATTCACGCCCGTCTCTTCCTCCTCTTCTTCCGTCCACTTCTCTCAGCCAAAAACAAATAACGCACCCAATCAGTTCTTATTTTTACACCTCAAAAACCCTAATTTTTCAGATAAACAACTCTGAAACGTTTAATTCATCTATAATTCCAGCTCATTAATGAACTCGGAATCGGAATGGGCGCGTTAACCGAGAATCGTAAGCGCTGCTTCATCGATCTCTGCTTCTCATCTTCTTCGCCGCATCCGATTTCAGACCTCTCTATCTCTCCCGCGTCGAAGAAGCCCAAATTTCAGGATATTCGAATCCCAGCCGTCCATTTACCACCTCCTCCTCCACGTCCCTTTCCCCGGCAAATTCACGCTCCTCAACGTATCCTAAGGGTCTTCAATCTCGGTCAGAGTAGAAAAGGAGCTAACTTAAAGCAAGAATCTCCCAAAATGGGAAATTTTTTGCCAGGTTGTTGGAAACATGGTGAAGAGGATGGAATGAGATTAGACGAATATAAAAAGATCGTGAGGGATTCAGGCATAAAATCGAATCTGGGGTTGGGGTTTAGGTTAGTGGAGCAGGATCTGCCAAGTTTGGAAACGAAGGAAGCAAATATTTTGAATAGGAAAGTGGAAGATGCTCGAAAAGTGGTAGAGGGGAGTGTGGAGGTGATTGAAAAGGAGGTTCGGGTAAGAAAACAGTTACCTTATAAGAAATTGTATGAAGATGCAAAAAGACACGATCCATATTTGAGTAGTTTGGCGTTTGAGGCGAAGGTTCAAGAAGAGAGGCTTTCTGGGTTTAGGTCTTTACGGAAACCAGTCAAGGAGGAGCTTAAAAGGGACTTGCATGAACTTTTTCACCCGCTTACAGACGAAGAAGAAGAGTCAGTCTTACATGCACTGGGCGGTGGGAAAAGGCATCAATTGCTTGTTACTCATGAGACATCTAATATAGAAATTACAAGAGAGATCTTGCAATGCCTCAATCACGGTGCTTGGCTCAACGACGAGGTTATAAATTTGTATCTTGAGTTGCTGAAGGAAAGAGAGAGAAGAGATCCTCAAAGGTTTCTAAAATGTCATTTTTTCAACACATTTTTCTATAAAAGGCTTGTAAGTGGGAGAAATGGTTATGACTATGCTTCGGTTAAACGGTGGACCACTAAAAGGAAGTTAGGATACAGCCTTACTGACTGTGAAAAAATATTTGTTCCCATTCATAAAGATATACATTGGTGTTTAGGAGTTATCCATGTCAAGGATGAAACCATCGAGTATCTTGATTCTCTAGGAGGAATGGACACCAGTGCGCTTAAAGTCTTGGCTAGATACTTCATGGATGAAGCAAAGGACAAAAGCAACACAATTATTGAAACAAATTTATGGAAACATGTAATACCTGATTACCTTCCACAACAAAGGAATGGATGGGATTGTGGAATGTTCATGCTTAAGTACACCGACTTCTACAGCAGAGGCTTGGGCCTCCATTTCAGTCAGGATCACATGGAATATTTCAGGAAAAGGACCGCAAAGGAAATTTTAAATTTGAGAGCAGATTGAACTTGGGTTGAGTTTTGATTATCAGCAAGTATTTTCAAGGGATGGCCAATCGAGAAAGCTGGCTGTTTGTTAGATGTAATGTAATTGCTTGCTGATCCTCGTAGAGAACTGAAGAATGCATTCTATTTTGTCTAAACTGGTGGATTGATGCGTTTGTTTTCTTGTGTTATTGCGTCGGTACGTTGGGTTGAATAGGGTAGGGCAGGGGGTCTCATGATTTTCCCCGTTAAAGTTAAAACCATATCGTGGAATAATGTTGTAACTTTACTTTGCTTAGAAACAGTCGATGAAAGTAAACTGTTCTGAATATCACAATTAAAAAAAAAAGTTTGTGTTGTGCCAGAAATTTTTACTTGAGAAGCTTGGACATGTTGAATGTGGTCACTTAATGTACTATACTGTAGAATCATATTGTACAAGCTCAGATTAGTTATTTCTATGTAATTTGGGGCATTGGTTCATTGGTTGAATACTTTTTTGGCACCAGCTTAAACTTACAGCTATGCTCATTTAGTTGTTAATCAAGGCTGGAGTAAAAGAATCATGTATGAATTCCCTTTTATAGGTAACTCCTAGATCGATGAGCATTTTGGCTAACTGTATTTCATTTTTTTAATTGTTTTTATTTTTTTTTATTTTTTTTATGGTTGATGTTTTAGCTTTGAACTTTTGGTACCAGACTCAATCAATGTTCTCCCACCTCATTCCGGATGTTCAACTTAATTTTTAGTGTAAGCCATAAAATCCTGAAATCTAATATCATAAAAGGCTAGAACATCAACTAAAGATGATGATGATGGTGGTGGTGGTGGTAGGTGTGTATGTGTTGAAAATTAACTCGTACCATATTGACCCTGTTCAATTTATGCAGTATTGCTACGGAGCAGGTGGCAACCATAGTTGCTGCATGTTTTCAGAAATCGATTCCGGGTACACAGCTTGCTAAATTCAGGTAAAACTATAGCTAATTTTCTCAGGATATGCATTTCAATGGATTTGAATAAGATAAACGTGTACTTGCATATTAAAATATTTAAGGAGTTTGGTGAATTGTTTAATACTAATAACCGTGGATCACATTTAAAAGGGACAAAACGACAAGGATAATATTGATAAGATCACATGATAGATCCTTTATTACAACATGTCTAGAGTAGTAACTTCGTGCAATAAATATTACAAAATTGGTTGGTACAATATTGCAAGTATGCCAATTTTCATGCTAAGGTTGTTTTGAACTGTCGAGGGAGTGCTCACCAAGTGAAATGTAGAGTTCAATCTTGACCATCTTGCTCAAGATTTTTCTCAAATCTCATTGTTATGTTTGGGCGAGGTGAAACATTAAATTTCATCTATATCCGTTTTGACATTCATTTTCTTCAAGATATGGAAATCTTAGTCGAAATTTGGATGATCTCATTCCAATATCTCCTTTGAAATTATAGGTTTCTTTTGTATCATTATTATTATTACCATTACTCATGCACGTGTACGTAGAAAAAGAACCATATCATTTTTTATCTTTCCAAAAAAGCTTTTGGTAAAAAAAATGGTGAAATTTGTAGCAATTTGGTGTGTCTAAGGTATGGACCCAAGACCCGTATAACTCAATCTAGAGCACTCATTTAGCATGTGTATTTTTGTAATATCAAAAGCTTCATATGTATATATATATATATGTATGTATATGTATGTAGTTATGTATATATACCAATAGGCTTGCACATCCGTTGGACGTGTGCAAACAACAACAACAACTAAGCCATTATTTTCAAACAAGTTGGGGTCGGTTAGAGATGGAACCCAAAACTAAATGAAAAAAAATCAATTTAAAAGTTATAATAATAACAATAACAATAATAAAATAAAATAAAGTCAAATAAATCAATTAATAATAATAACTAAGTAAAATAAAATAAAATAAATATGTGTATATATATAAGGAATGATAATAATAATACTAATAGCGATAATGATACTAATAGTAATATTGGTCAAAGACCAAACCTACGTCTTAGGCTCATATTCCCTAATCCTATAATCTAAAACTTATAAAACTCAACGCTCATGGTTTTGATACGTGAATCGCTAACTTCCACTCGCTCCGATCCGTCATCAGTTCTTCGGATATATTCAATCATTCAAATCACTTTTTACTACTTCCTTCCATGTCAACCTCGATCGACCTCTACCTCTCTTTGAGCATTAACAATGTGAACAAATTCATTTTACTCTAATGGATACATTTTTATTAATATGCTTGTTGAAACTTATATGCTATGGAGAAAACAATAAAAATGTGTTTCGGCGTGAATTAGTACCAAAGTAATTTTGAAATCATCTTGAATGGCTCTGAGTAGGGCTGTCAATGAGTATCTGAAAAATCCAAAATCTGTCTGTATTCGTATTCGAAATATGAAAAATTATCTGATATTCGAAATATGAAAAATTATCTGATATCCGGAAAAGGGATGCAGATGCAGATATGACTATATCTGTATCCGATAATTATCCTTTCGGTTTATATCAAGATTACAGTTATTTTTTGTGTATCTAGTTCATAAAATGTCTGTCTTTACTATTTTATCTAACAACAGCAACTAAGCGATTATTCCCAACAAGTTGGGGTTAGATGGAGATGGAACCCAAAACTAAATGACAAAGTCAAATTAAAAACCATGATAATAATAAAATAAAGTAAAATAATTAAACAAACAATAATAATAATTAAAATAAAGATAAAGATAAAAATAAATAAAATATATAAAGAAATTTAAAAAAATCATAGTAATATAATAATAATAGTAATAGTAATAATAATAATAACGGTACCACTAGTAATATAGACAGACGACCAAACACTACGTCTTAGGCTCCTATTCACTAGTAAAAAAACAAAAAAACTCCTAGCGTATGTTCTGATACGTGGATTGCTAACTTTCACGCGCTCCTGTCCGACGGCGGCTTTTCGGATATATTTCAATCTCTCAAGTCTCCTTTTACTATTTTCTCCCATATCAACCTTAGTCAACTTCCATCTCTCTTTAAGCATTCGATGCAGTCTATAATTCCAAAGCGCACAGGTGCCTCGGGGGGCCTTCGTTGGAGATGTCCATCTTTACTATTTTATCTAGGTAGAAAAAATAAATGTATATAAAAATCAATATTTGCTGCTTAAAATTATTTTTCTAAGTTTATTTATTATTTTTAATACTTAAATGAATTTATAATAAACCATTTGTATTTATTTGTTTAGATTTGTTGGTTGTTAATTGTTCGAAGAATATCCGATAAATATTCGATATCCAATCCGTTCGCATCTGCAAATACATATATTTGATATGCGAAAATGATTTTGGATATGAATACAAATATGACACTATCTGTATCCAAAAGTATTCGTTTACAGATCTAGCTCTGAATATGTTATAACACTGACAATTATATAATACAACTTCGCATATTATTGTTCACAACAGATTCATATTTATTTAGTTATTTTTCATAATAGATTCATATTTATTTAGTTGTCCTAATAAAGGATATGGAAGCATTATGTGATAGTCAGCAACATGAAAAAAACCCACTAAATTGTATATGTGATGGGCAAATCAATTCCTTGGGTTTTCACCTTCTCAAGTTGACCCTTTATCCAATAGTAGATAATTTGCAACCCATCATGTCTTAAGTTAAATATCTAATTAATTAACTAAAATCAAACCAAAGTAATTAAATAATTCATCCAAAGATGAACACGAAAATCCACTGTAAGAACAAAAAAATGGCCTTCATCCCAAGAGTAACAGTAAAATGCTTATTGAACACTTATAACATGACAATAACATAATCATTTATGAAAAATGAGTTTTTCTGTTTATCATTACTGCTATTTGACAACGGGAGCTTTAAACATAAATATCCAAACCCTATATTGTTTTTATTTTTTTATTATTCTATTTATAATTGGACCCGATTGCTTTTATCAAGCTACTAAAAGAGTTGTTCCAAAGACTAACTGATTATAATAATAGTCTAATGATATTAGTATGTTGTGTGCTAGGTAGCACAAAAAATTGAAATGTTTTGCATAACATTGTTATATCATTTCTGTAGGCACATGACAATCAAATAGCTTATAGTTAACAATGACGACAATCTTCAAAGAAATCTTCAATTTTTTTGGAATCATAAACTTTATTCTAGACGGTCCCATGTTTTGATAATTGGTCCCATGTTTTGATAATGAACCCGAAAATGTTTTGAAAATGTTTTGTAAGAAAATATGATGATCAAGTATAAAAGTCCAAGTTCATAAATATAATAGTACCTTTTTAACTAACAAAAATATACTCAGAATATTTATGTTATCATAGGCAATAATCTACATATATTCTAGATATTGAACTTCGCAAAATTTTCTTACATTTAAAAACGAATGAAAATAAAAGTTTAAGAGGTTTTTGGAACCCGAGGAATACAATGTGGCATACAATGCATATCATTAACAAACAATGTGCTTCATCCTAATACAGAGAACTTTTGTAATCAAACCGATGTAAATCATAAGGCTTAAACCATAAAGCTTTATGAAAAATTAATGACACATTCACTAATTTCATCCTATGATGCATTATATTGCATTACTTACGGTACTTTTGAAAATTATAATAAGTCACATGACTAACATGTTAATATGATTACCGTACAAATATAAAATCTTAAAACCACAAACAATGATTGTCTTTGAGAATAGTTGTTGACATTAAGATATGAAATATACAAATATCAAAATGAAAGATTCAAAAGTAAAAACATGTTGAGTAATATCATACTGAGTTTGTGAAACGATTTATTTAACTTTGCAACTTCATACATCAAAGTTTGTGTTGTCAGTTTTCTACTGGTTGGAGTCTCATTGCTGCAAAAAATATGAACGAGCTCAAAATCTTCAACCATCAAACAATATTAATATAAAAGGCAAAATTTTGAAATAAAAACCTATGAATAAGGAAAGTGTTAATGATTAGCATATTTACATTAAATCTGGAAGGGACTTATGGATCGAATATTGAGCAAAAAAATTAAACATCAAAACTTATTCTTTTACCGATAAACAACCTATGTTGACCCATTTTAAAGCATATTGTTATTCAATAATGATGAAATTATGATGTAATTCATTTAAATAAAATGGGTTTATTGATCAGACAACGGTTGTCATAAAAAGCCTTGAATAATTACTCGAATAACCGACTTTTCGTTTATACGGTTAAGTAGTTACCATGGTGGAATAGGAGAGAAGCGAAGATTGAAGGTAATGCAAATGCACAAACGAAATAAGTAGTTGAAAATAAGTCTAGGATTTTAGAGGTATTTAGGGTGCGGTCAAGAGGAGGAAGCTCAAGAAGAAGAAATGGTAAGTTATGCAGTTGGATGTGGAGTAGATGTGTAAAATAAACAGGAAGAAGTTAAAATGTGAGATGTAGAAATGACACAAACATCCTTGTCATAGAAGTTAAAAGTAGAAGGGTATTCTAGACATTTCAAAAGCTTCAAAATGGAGTATTCCTATTATATATATATATATATATATATATATATATATATTAACAGCAATGGAGTTTGTCTCTTGATAGGGATCTCCGAATGGGACAACCTATTATTAGTAATGTGATAATATCTAGGTGTTCTTTGATCACTTAGAAGCGAACTCGGAGAACTGAAACATCTTAGTAACCGAAGGAAAAAAAAGAATGATTCCCTGCTACTACCAGTTTTCTTTCTCTGATTACTTAAGTGTTTATACTGGACTTGGTATCCCATACATGAAACATCTTAGACTTAAGTATTATTATTTTGGTTTTTAAGAAAACTAGTGTACTTAAAAAAATTATGCACATAACATTATATTTAATGATGGGTTTTGTGAAATGATTCAAAAGAATCTGTACTTTGATATTTTTTTAAACAAATGTTAATTATATTAGGGTTTTTTCAATTATTTGTTAAATACGATACATATATAATCGTATGTTTTTTAAACATGCACAACAAATCAAAAAGGCGCGTGTTGTTCGCATCGCTATGCACCAAGGCTCCAAGAAAGTTTTAAATCTTCTTGCGTGCACCATTAATAACTATGCTCAGATCGACATCTTGAATCTAAAAGTACATCTTGGAACTACTTCAGAGTGACTTATGGGTCTAATGTTGGCTTTTATGATTATTGTAATCCAGAATAAAAATTATAATATATTTTTTTGCCCAAAAAAAAACTTCATGCAATAGAAAAGAAGTTTGAGATTCCTTTTTTAAAGAGCAATGATTTGGTTAATTTAATAGTAATAAAAAATTCTTCTAACGTGAACATTGATAATAATAATAATAATAGAATAAATGACATGATAAATGTTATATTGCAATTTGCATTGAGAAATATTACGTAAAATGAATCAGATATTCCGTGCACTTATAACATATTTTTGTCTTCAAACAAAAAGAAAAACAGGAAAAAGTTATCCATTACATGTGATAAGTATTAATCTCTACGTATTTGGATTGTGATAATAAAGATATTAAAAATTAAAAGAAAAGGACGCACCTTTTTTGCTTTGTGCGCCTTATGTGCCATTACGTGTATGTTTCCATGTGCACTGCACTTTAGGATGAAAAGTCGCCGTGTTTGCACCATGCCTTGTGCTATGACGTGTACAGTTCATAACTATAAATCTGAGATGTACAGATGTACACCGGACTTACACTCGTCTGTGTCCAAGTCTCACCCGATAAGAGGTATCATGTGTGATAATCCTAACATGAGATGTACCCGAAATCCAAAAGTTGAAACCTTATCAAAACCAACATGGCGTCTAATGCGGTTTTTAGACCATATTAACTATCAACAACTGAAAAGAAAACCACCTTTTGCGAAGCTCCTATTGGAGAAGAACCACCACTTGTAAGAAAAGCTACAGTTACTGGATGAAGTGATGCAAATGCATGTGATGATAAAAATATGGTATGAATTAAGGGCATATTCAACCTCCAGGCATATCTGCGACAACTATATAAATTTGGTGTCATGCTAAAAAAAAGGTCTTCTTCCAATGTAAATTCACTAATGTAGCACAATTGCTATAACACATTCATGTGCTAAGTTGGAAAAATGTGTCAACAAAGATACGCTTGGTAGAAAAGCAGCAATAGGATCCATTGCAAGATGGCCAGAAAAGTTAGTATTTGAAGCTGACACATGTATTTTAAGATGTGGATGTATTTTAAGCTGAAGGTTGTTGGTGTTTGACGAATGTAGGACCAGTGTTAACAAATGGAGTTGGATGTTTTTATATCTTTGAAGTTTCACGCACAAATCTATCTGTTGCCATTAAGGTTGTTGGTGATAATGAAATTACTTCATAATCAATTATAGCATGGTTCTGGAATGGTAATGTATGCAGGTAACGAGTTATGCTCTCATAATTCATTACAGAGCAGCTCATCTTGATGAGGCACCTTCCGAGTTCTTGTATGCACTTGAAATTCCAAAATAAATTCATGTCTGTATTCAAATTGATTCTTGTACAATATTTTTGTTGTTGAGAATTTACAGTGTTAACAATTATATGTTTAGTAACTGAAATTTCCATGGAAGAGGCAATGTCTTTAACGCAAATTATTTCTACATAATTTTTTTTTTGTGATATCTCAAAGAATTAAGCTTATATTTGTAAATCCTGAGGGAGTATGATTGAGCCCCCACCACATACTCTGAGTAGCTCATGGGATGATTAACGGTATGTAACCTTTGATCAGTTGGTTATTTCTACATTTACCACTTGATATATATTTTACGACTAAATAAACTTTATTCGTATTGTGTAGATGAACACTGACTAGGGAGAAAAAGCAACACTAAATTTGCTGATGATGCTATAATATGTGTTCTGTTATTAAATTGTGAACGCTTTGAGCATCGCTCTAACCTCAAATTCAGTAGCATTTACCATAGCATATGACTCACTTTATGCTATAGAGTATACTATCATTCCATGGTTTTTCACAAATAAGAAATTCGTCAATTGTTTTATAACTAATGCATATGCAAACAAGTATAGATAATTTTTTTATAGGAATTCAACAAATAAAACTTATGAACTAAAACACTCGTACGCTCCTAATTAGTTTCTATCACCCCCCTCTCCCCACACACACTACACACCCCACACACATGTACGTATGTATGAATGTATATTGTCAGTGATCAACAATGGTGATTAGCACCGGAAGAGATGGACTTAATAATGAAAATATGTAAATTATCAATGTATGCACTTAGATGAATTAAGTATAATGGTTTTCATGAATGTTGATGGGTTGTTCATGTAGTTGAGCACATTAAAATATATGATTTAGGTATGCTTAAACGTTCACGAATAGTTACACGCACGCGCACACACACATACTTACATATATACAAACATACACACACAATATGTATGACATAAACTAATTAGAATCTGTGTATATTTCGTTAAATTTTTTGACAGATTTAATTAAGAGTGGCCAAACATCATCCCCATGCAATGACTATACGTGAAAGAAGCTTTGTTTTTTTAAATGTCAGTCATGCGACACACTTTATACTTTGTACAACAATGCCAAGTAAACAAATTGTAGTGGAGTGCTGATGAATCTTTATTCATCATGGAATGAGATCAAAGTTGTTCCGGTATGTATACTCACAATAACTTCATGTATAGCTGTATGGTTATATTACTGTTAATGCTGTATGAAGATCGTTACCTATTGTTCTGCATTGTTTCATTATGAAGATATGACTTGCTAAATAATTTGTGTAAAAGTGGTATCCTTTTGCCGTACTTTTTTTTAATTAAAATACATTAGTTTAGATAGCGCGTCCACTATCACTTAAATATGCTACTTTACTCTCCTAATCGGTAGTAGTGTTCTGCCTTCCATTAATCATATGATCAAGGCTTCTGAATAGATTTCTGTGAAAAAGACACCATTATTTTCCAGGAGGGGGATAATTTACAGAAAAATTTAGTTACTAAGCGATGTTAATAAAAAGAATTTTCCCCTTGGCCAATAATTTAATTTCCCAAAATACCCGCTTATGCTTCTTTCTTCTTACTTTTAAATCAAGTCAATTACTCTCTGTGTTTATTTATCAAACCCAATTCATTTTAAACCTAATTATAATTTTTTAAATTCAATGAGTGAAAGAAAGAATTCATGTGATCGAATAATTAAGCACATTTTATAAATTCTTTCATTCATAGGCATATTATGAATGAGAAATCATTGGATAGATTAATATATGTACTGCAAAGCAATTTAGGGTTTTATAGAAAACGCCTGAATGGACTATTTCATTTGTTTATTACTAAAACCACAATTACCCTACTAAACAATAAACACATAAATTTGATTTTATAAAATAAAATAAAAATAAAAATAACATTAGATGAAAAACAGTTATCTTGTATATCTTATTTTGGAGCAGCACAGGTTGAGAGTACGTATTTAGGATAACAGACTTATGTGGCAATGACGATATTCGTTACTATCTCGACAAGAGTAGCAAAATACTCTCATTGGTTCATTTAGTTGATTGTGGGACCTTCCAATATAAAATATAAATACAATTGTGCTGCTAGTGAAAATTAGAGTGGAAATCGACTGATTTGGTGTTATGAACATCACGCGTTAATACCATTTTGCCGTTGATGGCTATTTGGTGGCAAAATTTGGTGTTTAACACCACAAAGTTGCCTCCATTGGGTGCAGCAACTGAGTATCAATACTTACGTTTGCTACCCCATTGGGGATTCTTGTATAATCTTACAAAAGCAAGATGAGGTCATTATATTGCATAATGATTTATTTCTCTTCTATTAACCATGAAAGCCATTACACAAATCTAGAATTTTAAGCTCCATTTTTACCAATTGTAAAATATTGCATTAAATATTGATACCCCGAATGTAGCCATCTCTTCATAAATTAGGGTCATTTCATTTTTCTTCCATATTTTTATGGCCGCTTGTTATTGTTTTTGTATATTAAGATTAAGACATATTGACAAGCACCGTTGTATCGGTGATTAAGTGATTCAACTTTGGTGCGAGATGTCACAAGTTCGAAACTTGCGTAGCGTGATTCAAACATTTATTGACACATGATTTGTGGTTTGTTGTCTCAGTGACATGTTGTATCTAAGTAGCATTTAAAAAAAGAAAAGAAAAAAGATTAAGACATATTGGCTTTTGATGAATTTCAACGGCTTACATTTTCAAAACATCTATTGAGCATAGTTATTAATGGCGCACGGCGTAGAAAGACGCAAAGCCTCTCAGGAGCCTTGGCGCACAACATGGAAAATGACGCGCGCCTTTTTATTTTAATGCGCATATTTAGAATTTTTTTATTCAACACACACAATAAATTTAAAAAGTTCAATATTTTTGCTAAGCATATGCAACAAATATTTTTTTAGGCATTTTGCAAAAAAGTAAAAAAACCACCAAATATAATATTATAAACATAGAATTTCAAACATAATAGTTTTCTAAAGCCAAAATCCAAAATAATTATCTATTACTGATAAAATAAAAATCTGAATAGGATTCAGCAATTATATTTTTCAAATCAATGTCTGCATCATCATATTCATAATCTTCAGCATCTTTATCGTCCATCTCATTTAGATTTGTTTCTTCTTCATGAAGATGTAAATGAGTTGAAGCGGAAGCCTCGTGTGCCTTCATATATTTTTCATCCATCTCATTTAGATTTGTTTTTTCATGAAGATTGTTATTTACCATTTTATCTGAGTAAAAAATTTAATGTGTTTAAAAATCAATATTTGCTGCTTATAATAAATTTTTTAGCATATTCATTATTTTTTATATTTTAAGTACCGAAATGGATTTATAACGAATCAAGTTTTTTTTAATTGTTTAGATTTATTTGTTGTGAACTGGTCGAAAAATATCCGATGTCCATCTGCATCCGCGTATACGGATACAGATGCAGATACGACACTATTTGAATCCGTGTTCCACCGTTTACTGGCCTAATGCATTAATAGGATGAGTGTTGATAGAGTTTCAATGTGTAGATAAAATGTGAGCGTAGACGGTTACACCTCATAATATTTTTGAAACTATATATGCATGTTAAGCTGTACCATATGTTTATTTTCATGTATTCATGCATTTCGAGCTGTATTTCGAAACCATATTTAGAAAATATTATATATGTGTGTATGTATGTATATATGTATATGCATATGTATAACAATTTCGAGTCCCTTTTAATTAACAATGGAGTTGGTATATATTTGAGATAATTTGAATTTATCAATCTAAACCTTAATTTTGTTTGTACTTTAGTAACCGTTTTCAATACATTCCTATAAGATTGCTTGAGTATAAGAAATGCCCAAGACGACGGCAATGGCCTACTGTTTGCAATCCAGTATGAGCCTGATTTTATTTTTCTTTTTTTAACTTTTACTTTTATAACCACATTTCCTCTTTCTTTGAAAACTCTTATAGCTTGGGAAATTTTCCTTTTCCTTTCTATCATTTTTTTCCTGAGTTCTTTTAAAATGGGTTCCAAGAAAGACGATCCTTTTCAGGAAGACATAGAAGGCAGCTCTGCCTCTCTTCCCCGAACCGTTAAAAAACATAAATACTTTCTCTTTCTCTCTCTCTTTCTATTATTATTATTATTATTATTATTATTATTTTATTTTATTTTATTTTTATTTTTTTGCAGTATGCTTTGCATCTCAGGACCTGTTTCCAACAAGACAACCATTTCAAATCAAGGTTGGAGAAGTCAGATTTAAAGAAGTCAATGACAGAAATTGGGAATCTATGAGTGATGTAAGTTTTTCCATCTCTAAGTAGGGAATACTTTGCAGTGAAGGGAGTCAGAATTAGATATTACAACCTCGTACTCATATATGAAAGTTATTAATATTGCTACGTGGACATAGGTCCTACACTAAACCACATAATCCGTGTGACAATTTTCTTTTGGTATATTTTATAGTTGCTGATTACGTGCATATGATTTAATTACTCCTTAACTATAAAACTACTAGTTCATTTGCTGATTGCGTGAATATCTCCATCTACAAGTACAGGGATATCATTTAAACGGCTTATTGTTGATTAAACATGTTGCCTTCATTACTTCTCAACTAAACCTCTTTTTAGGAAGATGAGAAGCACTTATATATGCATGTTTGTGTATGTACATAGATACATACATACATAGATACATATATACATACATGTATGTTGTTCATACGGCTCTATATCATGGGATCCAATTTTAGAATGATAAACAAGTTTTGCATGAATAAATTTTGTATGTATGTTGTTCATACTGCTCTATATGGTGAGATACAATTTTAGAAAGATAAACAAGTTGTGCATGAGTAAATTTCAAACTGGCAAGTATTTGATGGTACTGAGACCAATCCAATGATTTATTGTGTGGTAGCTCTATGTCTCGGCCGAATGAGCTTGGGTGTTGGGTTTCTACTGCTGTCGTCATTAGTTATGAAGGTTGATAAAATAAGGTGCATGATGATTGAATATTTTTTGCTCATCAATGTGATGACTTGTATGATATATTACAGGATGATGGTCGGGAGAATAACGTGGAGTCTTCTTTTGACCCATGGTGTTATGGATCCAAGAGATGCGGCTATTTGTTGCATGGACTATGGACGCTCTTAAGGTTAAATATTATTATACTCAATGCTGTTGCATGATTCTGATCTTTTATAGGCAATTCATTCGTGAATGAATAGTGATCCTGTTAACTGGAGTAGGAAACTCTGAACCTACGTGTATTTTGAACTTGCAATCGACCAATTTGTCTATTTGAAATCACTGTAAATTTTGAATTCTTTATAGGTAACATAAATGCATTAATTTGGTGAATTGTTTTTCGCCTTTCATTGGTGCCTTGTTCTTGAATGTACAGAAGTTTGGATTACATCAGTTTATTTATTTTATGTTAAAGAAGATCCGATCATTGCATATGTGAGTACTTTTTCTTGTTACCTTTTTACATGCACTCTTGACTGATTAGCTAAATGTATGCATATACTTTTGAGTAAAAATGGCGCTGTAGGCTTAATATGCGGTTTAGGTATATTACCTTTTTACATACATATTAACTTTTTTTTTTTTTTTTTTATTGTTGTTGTTGTTGGAATTTGGCCAATTTCACAGTAATCTGCTTATCTATTGGATGCCAATTTGAACTTAGCAACACAGTTTCGATGGTTGATCATAAACAAAGCAAGGGACAAAAGTATATGTGCGGAATGGCTGAGCCATGGCATTTTCAGTTTGGGTATAGTTATGGCATCTCCAAACAACTATAACTTTGAAAATTCAGGGCCCGTTAGCTATTTGTTGCAGAGTTAGCTGTTTGGATGCACCTATTTGTGGCATAAAAATTAATTTTATAATTAGTATTTCAGAGTTAGCTATTTGGATGCAGCTACTTGTTGCATGGACAGACAAAAGAGCTTCGAAAGAAATTAATATCTAAGGTTGTACGTTCATTTTCTAACGTTCAAATGTTGGGCGTTCATTAAATGCCAACATCCTTTTTTTTTTAACATCGAATGGTGGGATCCAATTTTGAAGTTATCGACAACGTAAACGTTCATTTTTGGAGGTTCAAAAATGAACATTCAACGTTGGATTTCAAAAAAATGAAGGTAGTGTTTGGTTTATTATTTAGTTTTGGATTTTCGTCCATACAAAAATGCGCAAAAATGCGCATGATTCATTTATATTGCCGAAAACGACCGATTTAGAAAACGAAGTTAACATATAAAATAGAAAACAACTTTTTTTTATTTTCCACGTTTTGAAAAATAACACAAGCACGTGAAACAATTCATTCTTTTGTCGTTCCTCTATCCCCTTCGTCCTTCTATCCGTCTTTCTTTCATCTTCTCCGTTGCCCCTCCATTCTTCTCATATTTGAGAAACATTAAAAATCGAAAACACAAAATTCATTTTTAAACCAAACACCATCTAACATTCTATCATGTTTTAGAAAATTTAGCTCAGTGTTGAATTTGTTGGAGATGCCTTAGTTGGGTTCTTTTGGGATATCGGTTCAAGCATTCCTAAAGTAAATAACCAATGTCACATAACCTAAGATATATTTACCGGTTTTGTGCACCATGTAATTACCGGGCAGTTGTAAATATGAAAATAGCAATTCTG
Organism: Allium fistulosum; assembly: GCA_030737815.1. NCBI lineage: Eukaryota > Viridiplantae > Streptophyta > Magnoliopsida > Asparagales > Amaryllidaceae > Allium > Allium fistulosum. The sequence continues at coordinate 164,035,998 of CM060905.1, forward strand.
TAGTTTTGAAAATTTCTGATTAAACTTTTTTCTTTTCTAACTTTTCAAATACAAGAAAGAAGAGCAAATGCAGGTTGAAGATGGTTGTTTTTTATATTTTTAATTACCTCTGAACTAAACTTCGTCTGTAAGCTTTAGAAAAGTAGTCTGCCAAATACATATTTCAGTTGCTTGTTGCATGGCTGTCGGTTCCAGAGTTCGCCCGGAGTTGTTTCATTTTATTGATTGTGGAAATTTGATGTTGTTATCCAGTTTTGTGATCAGACCATATTCAAACGCATCAGGTCGATTAAATTTTAAAATTATCAAGCAGGAATTCAGAGCAACGACTGCCAAACTCAAGTGTCAAATGAGACCGAGGAATGAAATCCAGCGATAGCAAAGAGTGTTCAAAAGAAGGCCTACACACCTCCCGCAATGAGCACTAAACTCAAAGCTTCACCATTCAAGAGAAGTCATGGATCGACACCGAACCATAAGCAGGGATTGGTATCGATCCCTAAAAGCTTCCCCAAACCATCGCATGCCTCATGCTACACTTGGAGCAATCACGAGTTAGCCCATGCCATGTAGAGTAGTTTATTAGCCTACAACAACTCAAGCGATCGATGGATAAGTCAAGTACCTTTGTCCTAGCTTCGAACCAAAGAATACACTCAGGTTCAAGCCCATAGCAACGCAAACAAAGCATCAGAAACGAAGATGCAAGTCAACCAAACATTCAAATGAGGAAAATGGAGATCCAAAAGGCAAATTCACGAATCGATACCGATCCCTAAGCATGGATCGGTATATATCCCTGAATGTTCATGACGTGGTCACGATCTCTTCAATCAACCTCTTCTGGATGTGGAGAACGTGGGCGAGAGTTTTCGATGTCCTGCAGCTATAAATAGAGGAGGAGGGTCATTGTTTGAAGGATCTTTTTAGTCGTTTAACGAATTCTTGTAACTAGTATATAATTCGTGCGTTCCACACGATATGTTTTATAAAATAGTTTTGTAAGCATATTTAAAAAATTGAATTTATTATGCAATATAGTAAGAATTTATTAAGATAAGTTATGTACTAAACTTATTATTTTTAAGTATGTAATTTTTGTTATGTGATTTATGTTATTTTTCGTATTTGTGTAAAAATATAAATTGTCATTTTTTATAGATTATAATGAGTTATACCGATTTATTATTTTTTAGCATTACATATTTGTTAGGAAAATAAATGAAAGTTAGTATTCTTAATTAACTTTAAAATTAATATTTTTACAAATTTCAACGGATAAATATTTATGTGCATAGATTTTGAGTTTTAACATTTAATGTTTAGTACATTTGTTTAAAAGATAAGAGATATATAGATTAATTTCAAATATTGCTTGAAAGAAGAAAGAATACCTTAAAATGAAAGTGCAATACTAATGAATCGGTATATTTTATGATTAAAACTTTTGCAGTTAATATCATCAGAAATAAATCTATTACATTATCAAAGAGATAAATAAAATATATATTTAACGGCTAAAATAAATATCGATTAAAAGAAACGTTACAAATCATATTTTTATTTCAATTATGTGAAAATTGATAATTTGGTTTTTAAAATATTATTTCGTACATTAATAATTTTAATCTATAACAAAAAAAATCAAAAAATAATTATTATCTACCTAAAAAGGACAATAAAATAAAAAAAATAAAAATATTTCTAATCAAAATATTGCATATTTTTATCCATTTTAACGTAAAGTATGAATATACATAATCAATATTTTCATAAAACATATTAACTGAAATTATTAATTACTTTCTAATATTCCAAGCTATAGTATTTATCACTTATCATTAATTTAGTGTTATTATTAATATTTATTATTAGTGATAAAGAATTCACTTATTGTACCAAATTTAAAATGAAAAAACATGTATGTGTAATAATATATCTATTTTAGAAAGAAAAAAAATTGTACGTTTATTTGTAACGAAACACCATCTTTAGAAAGAAGATTTACGCATATTTTTCATTGCAATAAAGTACTAATTATAAAAATAAATTAGTTATGTAAATGAAATGTATAATAATGTAAGAGAACTAATGATAATATGGTATATAAACGTGGAATTTTAAGTTATATGGACATGAAAGAAATATTAGTTTTATAATTTTTGTCAATATAAGTGTGGTATACAATGCGTTGAATTGTCTTTTTTATGACTTGTTAGAAAAAATAATAAATAACTGTTAATTGGATTTATTTTAAAAATTCAAGTTTTGTATCACTTAATTAGTTTAAATATATGGATTTGAATGTAAAATAATATGATAATACCTAGGAGATTTTTGTAAATAATTGTTGAAATTATTTATTCAAATGTAAAATGCCAATGAAGAGAATTTATAGAGTTTTGTAATAATTATAATAATGAAAATTTATAGGGATTTGAAAATAAAATACCTATAGAGAATTAAAGAGAGAGCTGAAATTTTTTTGATTCAATGAGAGAGCAAGAAATTCTTCTGTTTTACCATTATTTAATAGATTCTTGGGGTCATCACTGATCAGTAAGAATAGCTTTGTAACCCATCAGAAATCCTCAACAAAATTTAAGTGGACATAGGCCTTTGATTAGGTGAACCACTATAATTGTTGTATGTTCTCGTTTTCCTCATTTTCAAGTTGTTTTCTACATTTTATTCTCTACTTTTAATCTTTGGGTGTTTGTGCCAACTTTTTGGCGTAAACATTTTGGTTTTTTCACTGAGAGCGTTAATCGATCTCATGCTATTTGGATCTATTTTCTACTTTTGGGTTATTTTAAATCCATGAGGTAGATTCGTCTGTTTTGTTCGTGTCATCTGTGACTACTCGGATTTCCTTAGAATCTATCACATGATCAATTGAAGTTGTGGCCTCATGAAAGGAGAAATGCACTGCCTCTGATGACGTTGAGAACGTCGATTCTCAGTATGTTGAAGAAGTTGCTCAGCCCGTAACTGCTAAAGTTTAGAATCACCGAGATATGATAACGCGAGTTGAAATGGACAGAATAATGAAGCAAATGAATCACAAAGTGCAAGAAATTTAGGATGAATTGAGGAGGCAAATGATGGAGAGTCTTGACTCACCGAATTGGTTAACCCGTTATCGTAAAAGGAGTAGGAGAGATTTTTCGCATTCTTACTCGGAAGACAATTCTTCTTCGTCTGCTGAAAAACATCGAGATGGAAAACAGAAAAAGAAGTGAATAGAAATAAGTATGTCGAAGGATAGATTGGATGGTGCCCGAAATAAAGGATTGTGAATCAGCACCGAACCACATTCAGGGATTAGTACCGTACCCTGAGCTATTGACTTGGGCGATGAGGGTGTTGTTGATATGGATGGTGATGTCGGTCGTGTTGCTGGTGGTCAAAATATGGAAGTTTAGGCAGCTGCTGCTGATTTGCCTCGTAGAAAACGCAAGAGTGTGTCAATTGGATGAATGATTCTCCTAAAGATAGAAGAATCCAGGTATCATGGAACTAACCGAGATCGTTTGTGAAGTCAAACACTCGGGGTAGGCTATGATTATCACCGTCCAATAGAACAAGTCGAGCTAGAGTCACTGGCAGATATGGTAAAGAAATTAGGGAGTGAAAACCAGCATAAAAGTAATGATGAATGGAGCTCTTCCCCTAGCATAAAAGAAAATAGGTATTTTGTTTTTTAAGAAGTCTGAAGTAGGACAATAATTAACGAGTGACGTTAAGGGCGGTGATGATGTAAGGTATTCTAGATATCGAGACTCGCATTAATGACCCAGCTTTGTTCTATTATACATGCATGGCTAGAAACCTGAAACTCGAGTTTCATAGCGCTTTCAATCATATCATTATTCCATAAATTCGACGTTATCGGCATCCTCATGTCAAAATTGGCATCCATGTCCCTTTTGTCCTCAATAATCATATTATGTAAAATAACACAAGTATACATTGTGTTTTTTCCATTTTAAGTGGTGACCGCGGTCTACATGGATTGATGACTATGGAAAATCTTAATTGAAGAACAACAAAGAATCTAGAATGGTATGAGTTGCATCAGTATTGATATCGCTCATGTAATGGACTACTCGTCTAGCAATTTTGATAGAATGTGGTGGCATTTCAATTCATTGTTGAATAAAGAAGTGAAAAGTTAAAAGATGAAAAAATTGAAGGAACGGTAGGAAAAAACGTCTTATATAGACGGGGTGTTAGGCGCTTGTTCAATAAGAAATTAATGTCTAGACGTATGTTGAATAAGCGTGGGTATCTGAACGTTAATGCCCGGATGCGAGCGCTTGCTCAATACCGGTTTAATTTCCCCTTAGGAAATCCTTCACTGGGCTACGTTTTGTAACAAAAAATGTATATGAGCATTTATCTGTTAGAGATGTTCTTAAGGGTGGTTCAAAAAAATCGAAGTTAAAATTAGTAATCACCGAGTTGGTTCTTTATTTGTTTTAAAAAGAAAACACCTTTCACAAAATATCACGTAGTCGGTTTTTATCAACATCACCATGAGCTAACAATGCAAAATCAAAATCATTAATATAGAACAGGAGCAAATTGTACCAAAATAACCAACAGTTACATATCAAATAAAACTGTTTAACATGCTAATAAAATCAATTTCATCAAATGTATAGCAAAACAATAACGTGCAACAATTCAAATTGATTTAATATTAGACAGGGGAAACAACCACTATTCTCTCCTTCAACTAGATACAATCTACAGTGGGACTAAAAATTTCATTTTTCCCTTTCAACGGGCAAGATTAGGTATTTTGTTTTTTAAGAAGTCTAAAGTAGGAGAGTAATTAACGAGTGATGTTAGGGGCGGTGATGATGCAAGGTATTCTAGATATCGAGATTCGCATTAATGACCCGGCTTTGTCCTATTTTACATGCATGGATAGAAACCTGAAACTTGAGTTTCATAGCGTTTTCAATCATATTATTATGCCATAAATTCGACATTATCGGCATTATCATGTCAAAATTGACATTCATGTCTCTCTTATCCTCAATACTCATATTATGTAAAATAACACAAGTATACATTGTGTTTTTTCCATTTTAAGTGGTGATAGTGGTCCACATGGATTGCTGACTATGGAAAATCTTGATTGAAGAACAACAAATAATCTAGAATGGTATGAGCTGCATCAGTATTGATATCGCTCATGTAATTAATGGACTACTCGTGTAGCAATTTTGATAGAATGTGGTGGCATTTCAATGCATTGTTGAATAAATAAGTGAAAAGCTAAAATGAGGGAAGATAAATAAAATTGAAGGAATGGTAGGAAAAAATGTCTTATATAGATGGGGGTGTTAGGCACTTGTTCAACAAGAACTTAATGTGTAGACGTAAGTTGAATAAGCGTTGGCATCTGGACGTTAACGCCCAGATGTGGGTGCTTGCTCAATACCGGTTTAATTTTCCATTAGAAAATCCTCCACCGGGCTACATTTTGTAACAAAAAATGTATATGCGCATTTATCTGTTAGAGATGTTCTTATGGGTGGTTCAAAAAAATTGAAGTTAAAATTAGTAATCACTGAATTGGTTCTTGATTTGTTCTAAAAAGAAGACACCTTTCACAAAATATCACTTAATCAGTTTTTATCAACATCACCATGAGCTAACAATGCAAAATCAAAATCATCAATATAGAACAGGAGCAAATTGTACTAAAATAACCAAAAATTACAGATCAAATAAAACTGTTTAACATGCTAATAAAATCAATTTCATTAAATGTATAGCGAAACAATGACATGTAACAATCCAAATTGATTTAATACTAGACTGGGGAAACGACCATTATTCTCTCCTTCAACTAGATACAATCTATAGTTGGATTTCAGTTTTCCCTTTCAACGGTAGGTATTTTGCTTTTTAAGAAGTCTGAAGTAGGAGAGTAACTAACGAGTGATGTTAGGGGCAGTGATGATGCAAGATATTCTAGATATCGAGACTCGCATTAATGACCCGGCTTTGTTCTATTATACATGCACTTGAGACAAAATTAATTTATTTTTTAATTAAATGTTGCTTGGGTACCGGAATGTTTAATGTCTCTAAAATTGGTTCTATTATACATGCAAGTTTTTTTTTGTACCCGCCGTTCGTAGCTCGGTTGGTTTGGGAGCTGGGAGATGGGAACCAAAGGACTGTGTCCGGGCAGGTTCGAATCCCAGCGCCAAACCATCAATGGGAGTTTCAACGTTAAGCATTCGTGTGCGACGACTAAATAAAAGAGGGGTAGACACACGGCGTGGGGTTTACTTAAGTGAGTATCAATGAATACCATGATCTTAACGGTTCCCCATGATCTCAAAAAAAAAGTTTACTTTTTTGTTGTAGTGAAAGATGTAGATAATTTTTGTTATTTTGTAAATATAATTTGAATAATTTTAGTTTATTAAATAAATGCAAATGAACTATGTGATATACACACACACACACCATTTTGATTACCCTACTGGCAACTTGTAGGTTTTTACCCAAGGGTGCAGTAAGTGGATTGTTGAATTAGGAATTAGGAACCTTTCTTTATATTTTTGTTCAGAGTCTTCTCATTTTGTATTCAATATCCTGTAATATCCCTCAATAGTATTCATTATATGAGTTTATTTCATCATCATATAAATTATATCTATTTAAATAATTGTTATTTTCTTCTTGTATTTGTTGTCTTAGTATTTTATGATATTCATCACATACTAAGTCTATCATCCTATATGTCAGTTGAGTTTCAGTTACACTCTCAACCAAATAAAAGGTATTTTTTAAATTTACCATTGCCTCGTATATATTAAGACTTAGATCATCAGATAATTCTATGAATTTCTTTGTGTAGTTTTCTTTAAATATTTTGACTATATTATATTGTTGGTTACTGTTTAATTCTGTATGTTTTAGTATTAAAAGAATTTTTGTCATAAATTTCCTTTCTAAATATTTTTATAGGGAATCTATATTCTCAATTTTCGGAAATCTGTCCATTTTAGTTTTCCCAGTCATTGATTTCTGTTAGCTTATAGTTGGTTTGTTTTTTGTGTTTAGATAATTATTCCATTCTTTATGGAATTCTTTGGCAAACCTCTGTGTTATGATAGTATTTTCGGGTTCTGTAAATATGCTAAAGTTGTTAAAAATTTGTATAAAGTTTGTTTCAAAGTCAAATACATTGATTAAGTCTGTAGTATATTTTTGTTTGAAAATATTTATGATTTCATGTTTTTGGTTTTCTGTAATCTCAGTATTGTTTTTCATAATATTTATCATGTTTGTCATATATTTATCTTCAAGATATTTTTTTAATTTTTCCATATCTTAATCTCTTTTATGGATAAAACTTTGTAAATTCTTCTTTCTTGTTGAGAAAAAACCTGGTTAGAGTTTTGGAAGATTTGGATAAAACATTGCTTAGGTTGGATTAGCCTTTTTATTTGATAAAGTCACTGATATCAAAATAAAATATTATTTCAATCTTACCTTATTATTTTATCTTTTATCCTAGAAATTATTACTGTTGGGGTAACTCAAATTAAGATAAAATTATTTTCACTCTCTTTCCTCACCTTGTTACTCTAGACTTACTTTTTTCCCTAAACGGCCTCTTGCCTCAGCCGTACTTTTTTCAGTCATAAATGAGCTTACGTCTGTTGGAACTTAAAGTGATGCTAATAATATCTTAAGATAATCACATAAACCCTAAGTAATTTTTCTAAGTAAAATTAAAATAACTTGTTAAGACATCATGATATGATATTTATAATCAATAGGCTTAAGGTGAGATAAAAAGACTTACATCCTAAAAGCTTTGTTCTTCTTCCTTGCTCTAACCAGAATATGTTTTTAGCTCATTAGTTTGTTGAAGAAAAGAAAAGTGGAAGATGCCATTAAAGAAAAGCTTGAACTTATATTTCACTTGGTTTTTTACAATGAGGATGCAATACTTAATTTTTGATACCTATTACAAACAAGGTAGGCTCCTTATATAGATGGAGCAATCAGAGAAAAGAGACAGATAGCTGTCTAGAAATGAAGGTAAAAGACACCTTCCACTAATAATAAAAAAGCAACACGCATACCTTTACATTTATTTATTTGAAAAAGTAAGCACTAGTGTCACATCCTGTCTTCAAAAGGAGATTCCAACTGAGAAAAGTAGGACACCTTGCAATTCTTTTGTCAAATCAATTTTCATCAGTGGACATAGTGGTTGATTCGACATCTTCTTTATCTTTATTGTTTTTCTTTCTCTGTTTTTCCTTTTTGTAGTTTTTTATCAGGAAAGGCTTTGTATGGAATATATCAAAGTTTTTGTAATTTATTCCCCGATCTCTTAAGGCTTTTGTGACAAATATTTTTGTTGTGGGGGTCTCAGCATATAGATAAGAACCTTTGTTATCCCAATCATCTTCCTCCACAATTTTGAGGGCCCTGTATCTTTCATACGTTTGTTCTTTTATTTTTATATATTCCATTTTTTCTAGATTGTTATTTTCCCTCCATTCTTCATAGTCTGTATCCAGGAATTTTGCTTTGATGTGAACAGTGTGTTTTGTGGGTTCAAAAACATTTTTTCCAAAATGCGGTGGAGTAGACATGAAGTCCATATATATGTTAGTTGCTAACATGTTTGTTAATTGTTCTATTATGCTTCCAAAAGGCTCTAGAAGATCTTCTTGAATCCATTCATCAAAATAGATTCTTCTGACAAGTCCATAGTTTATTAACATATTTGGGTCAAATATGATATCTTCATGGGTCAAGTATTTGTATTTTGTGAGATTGAGAGTAATTTGTGGGACTGCACAGGATATTGTACATGAGCAGTCATGGGTTGTTTGTGGACAAGAAGCAAATCTTTTTGTACAAGGGATATTTGTATTTCTCATGATATCCCAACTTATTTGTAATCCTTCATTTTTTTTGGAGATGTGTGAGAAGAATTCGCGGAGTTTATTGAAAGTTTGTGGAGAAAGCTCAGCAGGGTGTTGTATAAAATGTAATTCTCTTGTCATTTGTTTTGGAAAGTTAGGTAGAATTACAGGTTTTTGGATTGTACTTGGTTGGGGTGTATTTTGGTAGACATTTTTAGGATTACCTAGATTTGTAATTTTTTTGGGATTGGATTTGGTTATAGTGGAAAAAGAAGTTTGTGGTCTAAAATTTGTAGAAGAAGAAGTTTCAGTGATTTCTTCTTTGATATGTTTTCCCAAGGAAATTTGTCGTAAACTTTGTATGTCTTCAGAAATTATATAATCCTTTCCAAAGACCTTTTGTAACTCATTTGTAGCTGCTTCAAAGGTATTGAAGCCTTTATATAATGGTTTCCCATATCTGGGATTTTGTTCAAGATATTTGATCTTAACGATCATTTGTTCCCATGTGGTATAAATACCAGCATCGAGACCTGTAAATAGACCATAATAGAGATATTTTGTTTTTTTCTCATTTGTGAACATTTGTACTAGAGTGTATAAAACACTCAAATTTTTTTATTAGACTTATGAGGAGTCTTCATGTTCCAGATATTGTCAAGAATCATTTGTTGATCTTTAGTGACTTTCGTCTTTGTCTGAAATTTGTTTGTAGTATATGCCTTCAAATGTTTGGATGGATTTAATTCTTCCATTTTTGCAAAATAAAGTTTAGCAATTGGCGAATATGATTTTATTTTAGTAACCTTGATAACTGGTCTGGTAAGAAATTATTTTTTCTTTTTATGTGTTCCCAACTAATGTTAGTCCCACAATTTGATATGGCATGTTTAAATTTTAACCATCTGTTATTTATGGTTCCTTTTTCTTTTTTATTGTCTGTATATTTTACAATTGATTCACAATCTGTTCTAATTGTTATTTCCTTTTGAGAAATTATAAATAATTTAAAGGTTTCTAAAACGTATATTATGGCTAGTATCTCATAGTCTAAAGATGTCATGTATCCTTTTTCTTTGTATGTCACTGAGGTATATCTACATATTTTTTCTATAGATTTACTTCCATATTTGTTATCTTTACTTAATAATATTCCTCCCCATCCTAAGGAAGATCCATCTGTTTCGATTATTAAATATTCTGTCTGTAAAGGTAAACTTAAAGGTTTTAAGTTCTGGGCTAATTTCTTTATTTCTTGGATTTGTTTTATATCTTCTATGTTAAATTCTCTGTTACCCTTTGGGATTGCCTTGTTGTAAAGAGGACCAGTATATTTTGAAAGATTTTTTATATAAGGTCTTGCATAATTTACATGTCCTAAAAAGGCTTGTAATTGTTTCAAACTTTCCAATTTGTCTGGGAATTCTAGAATTTTTCTAGCTATATGTGGTTGTAATTCTATGATTCCTTTACCGATTTTAGCTCCCAAAAATTCTATATTATTTTTTAATAACTCTATCTTTTCCTTGGATATAATTAATCTGTGTGCTTCTATAAGTTTTAATATAGTATACAAATGTGATATATGTTCTTGTTTAGTTTTGGAAAAAACAAGAATGTCATCTATGTATACACAAGTATATTTATTACAGTTTTGGAAAATATTATCCATTTTTCTTTGGAATATTTGTGGAGCATTTTTTAAGCCAAATGGCATTACTAACCATTTATAGTGGCCTTCACTATATGTAAATGCAGTCCAAGGTATAGATTCAGGGTGCATTTTAACTTGCCAGAATCCTGATTTTAAATCAAACTTTGAAAACCAGTTTGATCCTTGTATTTTGTTTATTAAAACGTCTTTATTTGGTATACAATATCCATCTTCATGGGTATTGTCGTTCAACCTTGTATAGTTCATGACCATTCTCGATTGGCCACGTTTCCTTTCAGATTCTTTCTGAATAATAAAAGCTGCTGTCTTATGTCTAGAATCTGTTTTTCTAATAATATTTAGGTTTGTCAGGATTTTTATATGCATCTTGAATTCTTCCATAATCTAAGTGTCATATTTTGGAGATCCTGTTTTTATGGTTAAGTCTGGGTTGATTATATCTAATTTACATTGTATGAGATCTTTATTCCAATATTTTAATGGTTTTTCCTCTATAATTTCTATTTTTTCTAATTTCGAAATTATTTGGTCTATGTCATCTGTTGTTAGTAATAATCTACTTATATCTCTTGGATTTATAAGTTGGATATCCTTAATAAATCCTTTTCTTTTATATTCATAATTCTTAGGAATTTCTTGTATGAGTTCTGTAAATGTTAGTATATGTTCGTTGTTTTTCATTTTGCATTGTCCTAGTATAGGGCAATCACATTTATCATTTTGTTCTAGTATAGGGCAATCACATTTATCATTTTGTTCTCTTGTAATCCCACCACGCTTCTCAAGTGCATATTCTGATAGTATTGGGGTTAGTGTAGTCTTTTTTGAAATTTGTATATAATCCTTATTAAATGCAAAACTCCCGTTGTCATTTAATAAGAAATCTAATCCGAGGATTAGTTTTATTCCTTCAAGGTTTAATTCTAAAACCCATAATTGTTTTATGTTGTAATAAGGAGACCATTCTCCACATGTATTGGTAAAACTATGTTTATATTTTTTTACAATATTTGTAATAATATTAGTAGTTCCATCAAATTGGATACTTTGTTTTGGCCTATCTGCTTTTGTTACATATTTGTAAGGTATGAGACTAGAACAAATAGTTGAACTAGTGGCTCCAGTGTCTATAAAGGCTAACATTTGTATTTCTAATCTTTTTATATTCAATTGTTGGGATGCGTAATTCTTTTAGGTTTCCTGAATTACATATAAGTGGAATTTTTATTGGTTTGTCAATGTTATTTAAATTGTTATTATTTTCATATAATGTTGATTCGTTACGAATAGCATTTTTCTCTTTATCTAAAGTTATAATTTTTTCTTTTATTTCTTCTATTTCTATTTCAATATTATTTGTCCTTTCTTCAAGTATTTTAATTCTTTCTTCATTTATCTTATTCTTATCTGTGTAAACAGGTTTATTTTCTCTGGGTAAATCTATATTAAATTTGTTTTTTGCACATATATGGCATATTTATATTATGCATTCTATACATTTAAATCTTTTATCAAAGGCAGGGTACCAAAAGGACAAAATTCACATTTCATGGTATCTGTTCCCATTTTATTTTTGAAACTATGTTCACATAAATCTTTGTTTACATTATTTAGTAAGTATTCATGTGGTATGTTTTCTTGGAAATTTGTTAATTCATCAATTAGGGTATAATTTGATGTTTGTATTTGTTGTTGTTCTTGTAATCCTTCTAAGGATATTATAGAATATATTGTAGAAGTTTTTGAAACATCAGAAGCAATTTCTATTAAATCTTCTTTGACTGAATTTATAAGGTTAGATTCCCTAGTAAATCAATTATGTCTTTTTGGACATGAGGAAGATAAATGTCCTTTTTCATTACAAGCAAAACATGTAATTGTATTTTTGTATGTTTTTCTTGGATTATATTTTCTAACATGTTTCTCTTTGTTAAGATATGGTTTATTTGCATTTGATTTTCTTAAATAATATTTTTTAGTATACCTCTTTTTAAATTTAGGTTTTCTATCTATGTTGTAATTTCTTGATCCATATTGTTGTGGAGTATATATTTGTCCACAGAATCCATAATTTTTCTGTTTTAATTCTCTCTGGATTTGTATATAAGTACATTTCCTTTTTAGTTCAGAAATAATATGTGTTATTCTTATTCCAATGTTATCATATCCTTTAGAGATATTTGCTGTATTATTTTGATACTACTCTATTCAAGATTTATGTATTTCTTTTCCTAAATCACCGGGTAGTTTGGAAAAGAGTCTATTTCATATTTCAGTACTATAATAATTTCCTGAAATAGTTGCGTAATGTAAAAATTCTTTTAAGAATTTTATTATGTATTTCCAATCTAACAATTGGATTTGTTCTAAATCTCTCATGGCCTCTTGTTGCCTTATGGTTACTCCTGTGTTTACATCTCTTCTTGTTATTATTCTGTGCATGGTATAAGCAAAGTTATATATATTACTTCCTTGTATAGTTAAATTGTTTATCTCCTTAGGAAAGTTTTGCTTATAGGCTTCCCATATAGCTTTAGCTATATCACCTAAATAGTTTTCAGCAATTCTGATCATTTCTTCACCAAAATTTATGTTTGTATGCCTCGCTGCATAATCTCTTGCTATAGCAACAGTCCATTGTTCTAGATCTGTATCTAGCAATTGGGGATGACATTCTGTAACGTTTAGTATTACTGAATTGTCTTTAAAGAAAGTTGTTTCATTAGGTAATCTTTTACTTATCGTCCTTAAGTTTTTATTTTCATTTGTATATGGTTCGACTGCTTGTCTTGGTGGTTATCCTAATGTATATGGCATTGTTTCTTGGTTTCTATTTGGATATGAAACTCCTGAACTCCCAGTTGTTTCATCTTGATCAGCTAGATCTATATGTTCCGTGAATTCTGATATTATATCATTTAATATACTTTGTTGTTGTATTACATTGCTTGTTTCTTGGGAATCTTCTAGGAACTCATCTAAGTTATATATTTCCCTTGTTCTTATATTGTTTTCATCATCAATGTAGATAAATGTATTTTCATTTATTTGGTTTGGTGATCTTAGAGTTTGTTCTAATTCATATATTTCAAATGGTTCAAGAACCATCCCAAGTTCTTTTGGATATATTATTTTATCCATTGATTCTTCTGTTTAGTTCTTCAGTTTCATCATCAGTTTCTATTTCTTGTTGGTTTGAGGGTCCATAATCCTTAAATCTTATTGACAAGGATTTATTTAGTTTATTATATATTACAACTGTAACGACCCACTATTTTGGACCATTTAAATCGACAATAAATCCACACATGCCGGACTTGAATAATTCAAAACAATAGATTGTAAATAAAAATTGTCAAAACTCAGAATATACAGTAAATAAATCACAGATCACAGACATAGAGTAATATAACAATGCAGCGGAAGCAAGAAATAGTAGTTCATGAAGCTACTATATATATATATATATATATCAGAGTTAACAAGATATAACAGAAGTAATCAAGATACAACAGAAGTCACAATATGATAATCAAGTATAAATCAGAATACATCACTGGAATCAACTGAATGACTGAAAGCGAAATAGATAGCTGAATCCAAGAAAAGCTCCAACTCCAAAGGTGAGTCTCGAATGCTGTATCACTCAGTCTGACCCGAGCGTAAAGCAAAATACAAAACACTCAAGTCAGGACATACATACTTATACAATGTAAACCAACTCAAGTGAATTGTAATAAGGTATAAGTAACTTAAAGGATGCCTGGGATCACCCATCCTTTAAGGATCCGTTAAACTATTTACTATGTAGTAATATTCGCTATTATAATAATGTCTAATAATAAAATAAACTTACTTTTAAATAGCATTAAGGCTTTACATTTTCCAACTTAACACGTAATAGTCCCAGTAGTCTATCCAATATTAGCATACCCCCAGATCGGGAGTTACCCTCAATACTCCACAGGCTACGGCACAAATCCAAACTCGTAGTAAAGCTCGATATGGTAGGTGACACGGCACAACTAGGCAATGCCAGGGTAGACATACCAATTACGCATCCGGGCTGGTGGAAACGCATAGGAGCCACTACCTCCCACCTCGGAACACACTCCCAAATCAAAAATCGAAGGGTGGCCACCAAAAATCACAAAGTAATAGAATAGTATCGAAGAAATGCGTCCGATCAGAGGTGCTACCTCATTGGCTCGTCAATCGCTCCTGTTTTAGCCACCTTATGCAAACTCACGGGAGTCGGGTCCACGTTCATACCTCATACCTCAATAGGATCGTCGCCACCATCCTACTTCATTCTGGAATCTCCACCGCGTACACGGTTGTCAAAGTGGTTTTTGGTATCGATAGAGAGTATGCCCATATCTGATCCCGGTCTCTTTGCCAACCAATCGTTATTATAACCCATGGATATTTATTTCAAAAATAATTTATACTTCAAAACAGAATATTATATCCATTTCAAAACTAGTTTATACTTCAAAACCAAAATATCATATTCAACTAGTTTATACTTCAAAACTAAAATATCATTTGAATAAACTCAAATTTCCAATCACTGAATATTTCTTTCAATTTATTTAAACTTGAAATATTCCTTTTTAAATCATCTTAAACCAAAACACTTTATAAAGCCATATTCTTAAATCTTAAATTGCAAATCAATATATTCAAAACAATTCTTAATTAAATACTATTTCAAATAAATTCATTTCCAAAAATCATAGTACTTTCAAAGTTATAACACCTTTGCAACCAAACACTTTGAAACCATATCAATTTTTAAGCTGTTATCATTTGGAAATCATAATATTTAGAAAAATCATACCACCCTTAAAAATAATATTCATTACCAAAGTTATAGCATTATTAAGTTCATTCGTTCAATTATACCAATTTCGAAAACATTGTATTAACTTATAAATTTCAAAAATGGTTTATATTTCACCTCAAAACATATTCATTTAAACCATTTAAATTCAATGTCAAATCTTCCAAAATAATATTCATTTCCAAAATTCATTTAAATTTCAGCCACAACAGCACTTATAAAGAGTTACGGTAAATATATTAACATTTCAAAAACATTGTCGAATTCAAAACAGCAGCACTTACAAAGTGCTACAATAGGTATTAGTCTTTCAAAACAGTTCAATTTAAGAAACAACTGCATTTACCATGTGCTACAGTAAATATTTAGTTATTATTTCAAAACAGTTTACTTTCAGCAGCAACAACACTTACAAAGTGCTGTAGTAGCTATTTAATTATTTAGTTGAATTGCAGAAATGGTTGCACTTAACAATTGCCATCTAAAACTACAGCATTTTGGAAATGTTACCAATAAAATTCCAGATTTTATTATAACTTTTCAGAAACATTAAAACTTCAATTTTAGCCATTTTTAACTTATAAAATCATATTTCATGCTTCAAAAACATTCATTTGGATATCATTTAACTTATGATTTGATAAAATAAAATTTTATAAATAAATATCCAATTCAAACCATAATTCATTTATTAAGTCAAAATACACTATTTTACTTAACTTTTATCCCTTTTTACCACTAACGTAACACTTTATTTTAAAATACCATTTCATAAATAAACTAAATTCTATTTATTACTTAACTCAAAATTTCCATTTGAAAACCAAATTTCCAATTATCAAGTTAGGTCATAATTAAAATTACATTTTCCATTTCAAAATCATAACTATTTACTTTACAAAACATAACATTTCACAAAAGAATATTTTATCATAGTTAATATACAATCAATTTTCTTTTAGATATATTCATTTAGACATTAATTAACTATGATTTTCTAGTCAAATAAATTTTATTACAAATGTCTAATTAAAACTGTATTCCATTTAATCAGTTCAAAATACATTATTTATTACACAACATGTTTGTTTCATAAAGTAAAATTCATAACAATTACTAGGTTATATTTAAAACTTCCGTATTAAGTCAAATTCAATTATTAAGTTATTTAACATCAATAAATGTCTTTAAATTCTATTTAAACCAATATATTTTTATAATTTCAATTAAAGCCACTTATAGACTTATAAAATTTTAACTTACAGAAAACCAATATCTTCTTATATTTTAAATCATTAAATCAAATCTTTAAGCTCAAATTTCATACATTTAAAACATTCAATAATTTTTAGGAAAATATTATTTAAAAATATAACCATGGGCCTGTATAATATTCTCTAACCTAGGTCAAGTGATACAGATATGTATCATTTCAATTCGTAATTTTAAAAGAAAAATCTGGGTTCTATCATTTCAAACCCGTAATCCCAAGTCAAATAAAATAAAATAAAAATACAATAAAAATCACTCGAGCCTATCATTTCAGCCCATAATGATTTTTCCTTATTCTAATATACGTTCGGGTATGTATCATTTCAACCCATAGTGACAGGGAACTTGCAGTGTGAGATACAGTAATTAAAATGAACAGTATAACATATAATAACTGTGAGATACAGTAATTAAAATGAACAGTATAACATATAATAACATATCAGGTAATGTAGCAGGTATGTAAACAACATTTAACATCATATAATATATCACAGGCATGTATGAATAACATATCAATTTATACAGATTCACTTGTCATCATTTCACAACAATATAAGTACATATGTCTAGAGTGATAAAACTCACCTTTTTAAAGCTGGAGATAACAAACAAGAGACACAAAACAAATTCCGAAAGCACAACTAGGCACGAACAAGATTTTTTTTTGTGATGGAGAGTCAAGATCCAATCTTGTATTCAAACAATTTACAAAATTATAAGAATAAAATTCAACACAAAGATTTATAGATTAAAACAATGAAAAGAATGAATCAAAGTGACATAACCTTTGGTTTAACCAACAAGTGGCTCGGCCACTATGTAAATGGGCTAGCCACACATCACATGGCTCGGCCATGATCATTCAAGGGCATCTATGCTCGGCCATAGTGGTCATAAGGCACGGCTAGGCAAGGATATGAAGAGGAGTGGCAAGGCAAAGGTCAAGTGGAGACAAAAGCATGGCTCAAGAGGAGTTTTTTGCAATTTTGTTGATGGAGTTTTCTCTAGGGTTTTATTATCATTGTTTGGTGATGAGATCTTCATCTATGGTCATGGGATGATGAGGATCGATCATAGAGGAGGTGGAGAAGGGGATGAGGTCGGAATATGCTGGAGAGGCCGAGCATAGCAAAGGAGGAAACAAACAAAATAAAAGAGAAAAGGAAAAAGAAGAAGGAGGCCATGACTTACTGTATTTTTTCTTCAGGAACAAATGAGAAATGAGAGACCTTTTTTTATACGTGAATAAGTAACTACTAGAGGAGTTTTCACGGCTAGTCAAGTGGAAAGAAACGACATGTAATCAATGTTTTAAATGGCTGGAGAATTGAAAGGTTTTATTTCCTATTAAATAAAAAAAACAAATAGGAGAAATGAGATGAGATACTCTTCCTTTTTCACGTGAATTGATAGGTAGTAGGCGGCTATGGTAGGAAATAAATAAATAGGCAAATAAAGAGGCAAGAAATAAAGAAAATGTAACGTATGCCAAATTAAAGCAAAGTAACATACGTCTAATTGATTTGTTTTCTAGCCATTAAATAAAAGATATATACCTAAGAAGGAAATAAATAAATAGGCAAATAAAGAGGCAAGAAATAAAGCAAATGTAACGTATGCCAAATTAAAGCAAAGTAACATACGTCTAATTGATTTGTTTTCTAGCCCTTAAATAAAAGATATATACCTAAGAAACATTCAATAAATAAAAATAAAGTTTATACAAACACAATAGAAAAATAAAATAAGGAGATGGATGGAAAGAAAGTGGAAATGAATGTTAAGAAACGGAAAAGGCAGGAGTTACGGGAAAAAGAAACATATATATATTTTTCTCAAATTTGTATAAAATGTTACATTTCTAAATGTGAAATCTTGTCAATTGTACACATCAATTTAGATTTAAAACCAACTAATTAATTTAACTTAGTTCCATTCCTTTTACCAATTCATTACTTTATAATAAATTTACGTTTCTATTTATTTTATACATTCACACCTCCCGTTACTGCATAAATTCTCATTAATGACATTAAAGATTTTCTAATTATTTTATAGACTAAATAGGCAACTTATAAAAGCTGTTATCACTACCCTTTAATTTACACTTAAGTTTATCATATATTCAACTAATTATCATAATTACTTACCTAATATTGAATTCATTCAATTACTATCAATTATACAAATTTATTTATTTATACACCACCTACCCTTATTTACTTATATTTAAATTTATACTCAAATATAACTATTATAACTAAATTAATAGGCCAATTAAATAGTAACTCACACCCGTTACTATTACTTTAATCCACATTAATGAATCCATTATTATTTACAAACCAAATGTTACAATTGCTCAATCTATACCGATTTACTTCAATTTCTATTTATCACATATTATTTCATTAATGATTCAACATTCACACTTGTTTCTTACACTACGCCATAAATGGCCTTCTGCAACACAAAAAAAATGTTGGCTCAGGCCCGAAAAATGTTGCCATAGGTCTATGGCAACACTTTTAGGGTGATGCAATTTTTGCCGTTGCCTTAGACCTCAAAGGCAACATTTTGACTATCTAAGGCAACATAAGTAATATTGTTGCAATAGAACCCTATTTGGGTCTATGGAAACACCCATAGGTATCTGTAGCAACATTCCAAAATGTTGCTATAGATATTAACTTTCTGAATTTGTGGGGCCCACAATGTAGAGCATATTTGATTTTTTTAATAAAAATAAATATTTATTTAATAAAATGCTATTGCACAGAATTTAATATTTAAACAGTAATTTATTTAAATAAATATTTTATTTCAACATTTGAAATAGTACAAATTCCTGACTCCACTATTTTACAATTCAATGATATATAACACTAATATTCACATATACAGATATTCCTCACTACATCACTCAGTTCACTCATTACATATGCAGTTTCAATTTATACAGACACCGACACTGACAAATATATGGCGAGCTGAGTGCCGAGCCGTGTGCCAAGCCGAAGGCGAGCCGTGTGCCGAGCCGAGAAGCGGGTCCGGGCGCAGCGTCGGCGGGGGTCCGGGGCACCGCAGTCCCGGCGGGGGTCCGGGGCACCGCCCGATTCATCCGATTTCGGAAGATCGAGCCTTCTTTGAAACGACGTAAAATGATGCACCACACATACTTCTAAACCACCAGCCTCCTTCCTCTAATTGCCTCACCAACAAACTATTTCAGTTGCCAAATTCGACTTCAGGTTGCCAAATCGCCTAATCACAGTCGCTGATTACCCATTCCGACAACCCAAACATCATCAAACTTTCACACTGCAAATTCACAACAAAACCAAGCACCACCCTTGGCTGATAGCAAACAACATTGCTTCTCACTGCAAGCTATATGTCTACAGATTTGGACCATCAACTCTAAGCAGACTGCTTCGTCTTTCATCAACAAGAGAATCAAAGGTCAGTTCGTACAAATTAGCCTACAAAAGAAAAACCAAACTCGTTTACTCAAGCATTAAAATTCATACAAATTCAATTCAATTCAATTACAATTCATACCCATCATCACTTCACTGACCGCATCCAAACTGGAACAACCATAGCCCGCTACATCACTTCACCGACCGCATCCAGACACTACGCCAAATGTTTGTGGTGCAGATAAGTGGTTTTACAACAGTAGAAAGCTTATATATACATGATATGTCATTTTTCGAACATGAAAGAACAAAATGCAGTGAAAAATTTGAAGTATATCAATGTGAAACTACAGGAAACCGGACATTTTGAAAACAGTACCATTCACACAAAGTATCGAACACTTTTAGTGCATTACAAAATAGCTCTTCCAGTCATTCTCTATTCTATCTTCAAGGTGCAATATGGAAGACCACTCCAATCCAAATTCAACAATAGACCTCAAAATACATGAAGCAAGATGAAATTTTGAAACTTACCATTCAGATATAGAAAATGCATAAATCCACAGTATCAAATATCACAAAATGAAAAAAAAGGTCAAAACAAACCGGAAATTAGACAGCCTGCTCTTCATTGGACTGCAGTGGTATCTCAAGCAACTCAAGAGGCACAGTGTCGACGCTCTTAGGTGTGTTCCTGGCAGCAACAGGAACAGCAAGAAAAGTCTTGGTCTTGCTTATCGGCCTAATCTTTTCAAGCCCCACGTAATCTCCGACTTTAAATTTATTATCAGGATCGTGTGCTTGGTACCTCTTCTTGATTCGAACTCTTCTCTTGTACTTCGGGTGTGGAGCTAAACGAACTACTTCAACTGCCAATTGAATAGAAAACGAAGTTGTGTCCTCTGAATACCGGAGTGGAAGATTGAATAGAAATGTAATAGCATCAGATTGCCTCTTTCGAAACGAAATTAGGGATTAGGGATTAGGGATTAGGGATTTGGAAATTGGGGGTGAGAACGAAAATGATATGAAAAGTAAAGAGGGAAAACGAAAATTTGGGGCAAATTGTAACGGTGATCCAGTTTAACAATCAGATTAAATGTAGACCGTTGGATCGTATTCACGCGGATTGCTAATTTTATTAATTTTTTAATTTGAATACATCTATAGCAACACTATATAAAAATGTTGCACCGTGTTACACTTGTTTAGCTAGAGCAACACATTTTTATGGCTAAGGTAACACCATAAATACAACGTTGCAGTAGGACCAAAATTTTATATCTATCGCAACATTTTAGCTGGCAACACCTTGCAAAAATGTTGCAGAAGGCCATTTATGGCGTAGTGTTACATTCAAATTTATAACTAATTTACATTATTTCATTAGTGGGACTTCATTTCAATTGTTACTAATTAGTTCTAATTACCATTGTTCAATTTTTAATAGATAAAGTTTTTTTTCTATATTAAATCACCCAAAACTTATTAACCTAACAAATTAAATTATTGAAAATTTTACGAGTCGTTACAACAACATTATTTGATTTTAATGTTGCTGTTGTATTATTAGGATTTGTTATATTCCATTCATGTCCAGCAAGAACAGAAGAATCTATTCCATAGGTTTAATAAAATTTATTCCTGTAGAATTTAGTGTTTCTATGACTTTATCAAGTTTAATTTTTATTTTCGAAGTATATTTAGACATGCATATTCCTAAAAATGTGATATCTAATAGTTTATTTTTTCTCGTAAAATTATCAAAACCTTTAGTTTGTATGATAATTTTTATGTGTTTATAAAAATCATTTAGGGTCATAGTAAAATTAGGAGCTATAAAAACAATTCCTATGTTATTGTTCATATCAACTTCCATAGTTCCAAATATGGCTTTGTCCATATCTTGGTGTCTGTCATCTATCAATATCAATAGTAATTTTGTTCCAATCTTTTGTCTCGTTAATCCTCTTATACCTATGACTATTAGTCCAAGGTGGATTAATTTGTATTTTTGTATTTTTAATTGGTTAATAGCTTCTTGTGACATTAAATTTAGTGTCTGTTGGCTTCCATCTGGGATAGAAAGAATTTCTTCCCTATGATGTCAGTATAGTCCTGTTGTTATTGTAAATATTCCGGTTCTATATAGTTCTCTAGGATTTAATGTATTTAGTTGGCTGTTAGAAAATATTTCTAAGTCTTCTTCTAGATTTATTATCTCATCTAATTGAGCTTGTGTATTATTAGCCCTTCTTGTTATGTTGTCTAACCATCCTATGGATGATAAGGTGTTTGTTTCTACACGTCTATCTGTTAAGGTTCTAGATGGACCTGTAAAAGACAATCTTCTATTATTCATATTTGATCAAGTTTCTTATACATCAAAAAATTGATTTTAGTCTTTTCACTTGTTATATGTGTAGTAGGATCATTTGGTCCTAAATTCATTTTTTGTAGTTGGCTGTTAGAAAATATTTCTAAGTCTTCTTCTAGATTTATTATCTCATCTAATTGAGCTTGTGTATTATTAGCCCTTCTTGTTATGTTGTCTAACCATCCTATGGATGATAAGGTGTTTGTTTCTACACGTCTATCTGTTAAGGTTCTAGATGGACCTGTAAAAGACAATCTTCTATTATTCATATTTGATCAAGTTTCTTATACATCAAAAAATTGATTTTAGTCTTTTCACTTGTTATATGTGTAGTAGGATCATTTGGTCCTAAATTCATTTTTTGTAGGCTTTCTGTGAGTTTGTTTATTTCAAATTCATGTTCTTTGCCATTTTTGTCTATATCAAACATTTGTTTCTGGATATTATCTATCTTATTTTGTATTTGGGTTAACATAGCTATTATCATATTATTCTGTAATATTTGTATTCTATCACTTTTTCCTGGAAATTCGTCTTTGTTATATCCAACATTTATGTTACGATCACTGAATCTGTAGTTGGATTCTACATATTTAGTTGCTTCCTGGTAGTATTTGTTTTCAAAACTCATTACCTTAGTATTAAATGTTTAATCTCATCTAACATTTTCTCAATTTGTCGTACTTGTTTTTCAAATTGGCTTTTATCTTTTTCTGTTTGTTCCTTTAATTCCATTATTAATTCTCTAGAATGTATTTCTATATCTTTGGGTTTATTTTCTTTTATTAAATTTTTTTAAGTCTATTATATCATTTTTATTTGGAAATTCTTTTAATTTTATGACTTTGAACTTATCAGTTAGTTTTTTCAAAGTTATTTCCATGTTATCAATTTTATGTAAATTTAATTTTAAATAATCTTGGTTGTTTGAAATTTGTTTTAGTAATTTATTTTTCTCAATTATGCCTTCTAGTACTAGTTGCATCAGGCTATAGTGCTTTTCATTATAAAGATTTAAGTTTTCACTTAATTCTATAACTAAGTCTGTGAGCGAATTCATATGTTCTATTTCTGAATGTAATTTATGTTTGTAATCAGTTTCTCTGATATAACATATGTGTTTTTGTTTGTCTAAGGTAATAATTCTTTTTATTGGACTATTAATTTCTAAATTTAAGTAATTGAATTTTTTGTAATTAATGTTTATTGGGCCTAGAAATCTTTTAAGCTCTGATACCAAAATGAAGAGGGGGGGGGGTTGTTATTTTTTCTAGACTAAAATTTATTAATCTAGTTTGGACTTACCATATGTTTGTACAGTTGTAATAATTTGTTCTAGGTACATGCCAAGATTTGTTCCAATAAAAAACTGGTTTCGAAGATTGATTTTTTTTTCTTAAATGAGCATTGCTTGTCGAGAACCAAAGCATCTTGTTAGGATGCTTTTTGTTGTAGCTAGCAAAAGTGATCGCCAAAAAACTTTTAGGTTATGATCGTTTCCACGAACAAGTCTATGGAATAATGAGACCATACGTAGCCTAAATTGAAATCTTCGATTCCGACGATAGCTAACAACATTTCCTCTCTTCGTGGGATTGTTTCTGAAAAAGAAATCATTTAGATTAAATAGTGGAGATTGTGATTCGAATGATGAACTGTTGGAAAATGTTTTAAAAATAAGTGAATTATTAAAAAAATTGACTAAGTGAATGAATGGCTCCTATATGTGAATAGTCCCACATTGTAGGATTATATGAAAGAATCAAGTATTTATACTTGATTCTTTGAAGCTAAGTTGGGCCCTTTGGGCACCCAATGATGCTCTTTTGTGAGGAGGGAGACCATGCTTGACCACCACGCGCGCGCGCGCGCCGACCGACCGACTCGACCCGACCCGGGCCGGGCTCGGGTTCGGGCTGGTGTAACACTTATATTTTTTGTGCAAAATTCTTTAACCATTTTTGATCGGGCTGGAACGGTCAAATCAGACCGAACCTGTATTAGAGAGCGTTACGTAACGTTCATTATTTTGACCTGTTATTTTCTCAGATCCGTTTTTCGAGACCACGTTCCCCAACCAGTAACGTTCTTTTGCTATTCCGCCTTCTTAACTGATAAGAAGACGAAACAGAAAGAACAACATTCAGTTAAAAAAATTCTTTTCTTCAAATCAAAAAACTAGAGCAACGTTTTTGAGTGCAAACAGAATCGATTCGGACGTGCAAACGAATCGATACCACTAAGGTAATGAGAGGCCGTTTTATCCTAGAGGCGGCGTCGATTGATCCAAACTGCTTTGCACTGTACAGTAGATTGCCGAAACGTCTTCAAGAGAGTGACGTAGTCCATGACTCAACCGAAGATCGACATTGTTTCCAACAATTTGAAGACGATGCCACCGACGATATCTTCCGCTACAGATCTAGATGTCGCTGCTCCCGCTTCCCTCTTCCAGGTCCCAATGGTTTCTGCTGCGCCTTTCAGGTTCGAAGGCCTCCACTTCAAACGCTGGAAACAGAAGATGGAATTTTTTCTTACCATGAGAAAAGTGGTGGCTGTGCTGACAACTAACAAACCGCAGCTACCGGATAGGCCAGACGAAGCTGACACAGATCTCGTGCGAGCCTGGATAGAAAAATCAAATCAATTGCAGAACTGGATAGAGCAAGACTACATGTGCAGAAACTTTATTCTTAACGGCCTCAGTGATGACCTCTACGACTACTACAACTCCGACAAGACAACCAAAGAAATCTGGAAAGCGCTGCAAAAGAAGTATGATACAGAAGAGGCTGGAGCGAAGAAATATGCAGTCAGCCGTTACCTGAAATACCAGATGACGGATGATAGGTCAGTAGAGATGCAGTCTCATGAGCTTCAGAAAATTGCTCATGAGATTATCTCCGAAGGTATGAGTTTGGATGAACAATTTCAGGTTGATGTTATTATTGATAAACTGCCCCCAGGTTGGAAATATTTTAAGAATGTGCTTAGGCACAAGACTAAGGAATTCTCCTTAGAGAGCTTGATCACTCGCCTCCGTATTGAGGAGGAGGCTCGTAAGCAGGACCAGAAAGAGGAAGTGCTTGTTGTCACCAACAACAACACTAAAAAGTCCAAGCCCGCAGTTCTGAAACCGAATCCAAAAAACTTTAAGAATCAGAACCGCAACCGCAACAAACAGAATTGGAACCCGCAAGGGAACCAAAAGGGACAGCAAAAACCGATCCAAAAGAATGATTCTAGACAGTTGTTTCTATGTTACAACTGTGGAAAACCATGTCATATGGCATGCAAGTGTAGGAACAGACCAGGTCCTGCACCGCAGGCTAACCTGGCTGAGGAGCCTCTTACGGCTATGATTTCTGAGATTCATCTAGTTGGTGGATCAGAGGGTTGGTGGGTAGACACTGGTGCATCCCGCCATGTCTACTACGATCGTGCTATGTTCAGTACATACACGGCTGCTGATGATAAGAAAGTGCCGTTGGGAGATTCTCACACCACTACAGTTGCTGGCATTGGAAATGTGGAAATAAAGTTTATGTCACGACCCGACTTTCTATGCCCAGAAAGTCGTATCGTGAATTAAGAAAGAAAGGGATAGAAGAAGAAAAGAAAGAAAAGAAGAAAGAACAACAACATCAGAAACTCACAACGGAACGAATGAAATATAATATATCATATAAAATATTACATAGTATCATATACATCAGAGTTACACAACTTATACAACACATATTAGACAGTTATAAACATCTGTCTAATTCATACAACTCAAGTATCACAGATACAGACACAACATATACACAGCGGAATCATATATATCTACACGGTGAAGCCTCCTGCTCCAAATCTCCTCCAGAATTCGTCAAAGCTAACCTGAATCCCTCGACTACTCAATACAATATTGAGTACCCAAGAGTTTAATAAAACAGAAAATAAACACTTGGGTCAGACATGGGTCTGGTGTGAGTAAACGGTTAGATTACTTAACTTTGAAAACTTTTGAAAACAAAAGTATCACGTAAGACTCCCCACAAATAAACATGGGTAAGTTTTTACCTTACGCTAACTAAAACGTTTGATAGGAAATCTGATTGTATTATAATAGGGTCTAGGGTTTTCAAGTAAAATACAGAAATAGCTGAAATGCTTACATCTCACATTCCAACATAGTTGGGCACAACTAATACGTACGACACTTATTGGAGTTTGGATTCCATACAATGGCAGGGCTACTGGGGTACCGCCCGTCACAGTACGTGGCCTAGATCACCGTACCGAGGAGTACGCCCGCTCCCCTGCAATACAAAGCCGGAACCATCCCTTACTGGATAATTCCGAACAAGACAATCCCGTAGTTGGCGCGACCAACCACACACTAAGCCGAATAAAAGAAAAGGGACCTCTAGACAGGGATCTATCTTGCTCTCAGTGGGTGCTACCCACGAAGCCTTGCTGCACCTCCCCTGTTTTAGCCATTCCCGGTTGATGAGGCTTGAGGTTACGATTACCTTTAATCAGAACATATCACTTAGAATGCTCATCGTCCGCCTGACGATGTGCTGAAAGCATTCAATCCATACAAGTTCGTTCCGGGTTCGAACGAAACCGAAGGCATTATCTCGTTACACTCGTTTTGGAATCACCCTCAGAGTTAACGACAATAACCCTTGCACTCTGAATCTTCATCTTCACTTGAGATTCACGACCTATCGTTAATTTCAAAATCTTCAATCCAATTCTAGTCTTTCTGGGCAAAGAAAGCCGTCCCGTTACAGTTTACCTCTGGAAAGACAGTTCTTCTGAAAGATGTGATGCATACTCCAAAGATGAGAAAGAATCTGGTTTCTGGATTTCTCCTTAATAAGGCTGGTTTTACTCAAGTTATAGGGGCTGATTTGTACACTTTGACTTATAAGGGGATGTTTGTAGGGAAGGGTTATGCTTGTGAGGGTATGTTTAAACTTAATGTTGAATCTAATAAAGTAACCAATTCTGCTTATATGTTATGTGATTTTAATATCTGACACTCTAGATTATGTCATGTAAATAAACGTATTATTCTTAACATGAGCACCTTAGATTTAATTCCTAAAATGTCACAAACTGACTTTGATAAATGTGAATTCTGTAGTCAAGCAAAAATCACTAAGAAACCCCATAAATCAGTTGATAGAATTTCTGAACCCTTAGATTTAATTCATTCTGACATATGTGAGCTTAATGGCACTTTAACTAGACATGGACACCGTTACTTTATCACTTTCATTGATGATGGCTCTGATTTCACTTATGTATATCTTATGAAAAATAAAAGTGATGCATTTGAGATGTTTAAATTATTTAAAACTGAAATCGAGAATCAATCTAATAAGAAAATTAAGAGACTTCATAGTGATAGAGGAACATAATACGAGTCTAGTCCATTTCTTGATTTTTATAAATTGCATGGTATAATTCATGAGAGAACTGCACCTTATTCACCTGAAATGAACGGTAAAGCTGAAAGAAAGAATATGACCTTTACCGAATTAGTTGTAGCTATTTTATTAAATTCGGGTGCAGCAAAACATTGGTGGGGGGATATTTATTGACTGTATGCTATGTACTGAATAGAATCCCTAAATCAAAAAGTAAGATATCACCTTTTGAAATTTTAAGAAATTATAAACCGAATGTATCTTACTTTAGAACTTGGGGATGTTTGGCATATGTTCGTATACCTGACCCTAAGAGAATAAAATTAGCAAGTAGAGCATATGAATGTGTATTTATTGGCTATGCTGTTAATAGCAAAGCATACAGATTTTATAACCCGAATACACATAATATAGTAGAATCTAATGATGCTGATTTTTATGAAACTAAGTTTCCTTTTAAATTGAGGAATAGTGGGGGCATGACAAATAACACCGTGCCTATGGGAACAGAACTTAATGAATCTTCTGAAATCGAACCTAGGAAAAGTAAAAGAGCAAGAGTTGATAAAGATTTTGGCTCAGATTTTTGCACTTTTACTATAGAGGAGGATCCCACAAACCTCCAAGAAGCCTTATCTTCATTAGATGCCGATTTTTGGCAAGAGGCTATAAATGATGAGATGGATTCCTTGGAATCCAATAAGACTTGGCATTGAGTAGATTTACCACCTGGTTGTAAGTCTATAGGCTGTAAATGGGTACTTAAAAAGAAATTAAAACCTGATGGCACAGTTGATAAATATAAAGCCCGTTTGGTAGCTAAAGGTTTTAGGCAAAGAGAAAATGTAGACTTTTTTGATACTTTTTCACCCGTAACTAGAATCACATCCATTCGAGTACTAATTTCATTAGCATCTATTCATAATTTAATAATACACCAAATGGATGTTAAAACTGCTTTTTTAAATGGTGAATTAGAAGAGGAAATTTATATGGACCAACCGGAAGGTTTTGTAATTCATGGTCAAGAACATAAAGTTTGCAAATTAGATAAATCATTATATGGTTTAAAACAAGCACCTAAACAATGGCATGAAAAATTTGATAACTTAATAATCTCAAATGGTTTCAAAGTTAATGAAAGTGACAAATGCATTTATTATAAATCTGAAAATGACATTTGCACTATAATATGTTTGTATATAGATGATCTACTTATTTTTGGATCAAACATTCATGCCATAAACACTGTTAAATCTTTGTTAAGTGCCAACTTTGATATGAAAGATCTAGGTGAAGCAAGTGTAATCCTTGGTATTAAGATTACTAGGTCCGATAAGTGACTTTCTTTAGATCAATCTCATTATATTGAGAAGATCTTAAAGAAATACAATTACTTTGACTGTAAACCTGTATGTACACCATATGATCCTAGTGTAAAGCTATTCAAGAACACTGGTGAAGGTATAAGACAGTCTGATTATGCGACCATCATTGGCAGCCTTAGGTATGCCACTGATTGTACTAGACCCAACATTGCCTATGTCGTGGGATTATTATGCAGGTTTACTAGTAGACCTGGTATAGAGCATTGGCATGCTATTGAAAGGGTCATGAGATACCTAAAATGAACCATGAACCTAGGGTTACAGTATGAAAGATTTCCAGCTGTCCTTGAAGGTTATACCGATGCAGACTGAAATACTTTATCTGATGATTCTAAAGCAACCAGTGGCTATATATTTAGCATTGCTGGAGGAGCTGTTTCTTGGAAATCCAAGAAACAGACTATCTTGGCTCAGTCTACTATGGAGTCTGAGATGATAGCACTAGCTACAACTAGTGAAGAAGCAGAGTATTTAAGAAATCTGCTAGCTGAGATTCCCTTATGGGAAAAACCGATACCAGCTGTGTTGATCCATTGCGATAGTACCGCGGCTATTGCAAAAGTACAGAACCGTTATTATAATGGTAAGAGACGACAGATACGTCATAAGCACAGCACTGTTAGAGAGCTACTCTCTTCAGGAGCTGTTAGAGTGGATCACATACGCAGTGACGAGAATTTGGCAGATCCTTTGACGAAAGGACTGGCCAGAGAGAAAGTCTTTACAACTTCTAGAAAAATGGGACTATTGCCCTTAAATTGTTGAGTCACGCACAATGGTAACCCGACCTAATGACTGGAGATCCCAAGAACTAGGTTCAATGGGTAAGAACAAGTTGTGTAGTGATATGAGTTGAACATGCTATTTTTCATATATGTAGAAGCATATATTCCTGAAGTGATTAGAGGTTGAGTTAATAGAAACTCTTAATGAGATCTATACTCCATTTGGAGTGGAGTACCTACCTTCAGGAGTACTCTTGATAGACTCACCTGTGTGAATGTGGAAATTTGGCCGTTTCCTATGGAGTTTTGGGCAAAATTCCTAGAGCATTCACTAAACTGGGATAAACGTGCATGGCCATAAATGCACGGGCTTACTTGATTGCACTCTAGAAAAATTGTGTGTGGTCTGATGTCAGGAATAGAGTTCAAGACTACATGTCACTCTAGTAAAAACTGAATCTTATCCACTATACAAAGGTTCAAGTCCAAAAATACCTTTGTTTATGCACAATCTTATGTTTTTTCGGAAATTGCTCGAATTTTTTTTTAAAATTCAAGTGGGGGATTGTTGGAAAATGTTTTAAAAATAAGTGAATTATTAAAAAAATTGACTAAGTGAATGAATGACTCCTATATGTGAATAGTTCCACATTGTAGGATTATATGAAATAATTAAGTATTTATACTTGATTCTTTGAAGCTAAGTTGGGCTCTTTGGGCACTCAATGATGCTCTTTTGTGAGGAGAGAGACCATGCTTGACCACCACACACGCGCGCCGACCGACCGACCGGACTCGGGCTTGGGTTCGGGCTCGTGTAACACTTATATTTTTGGTGCAAAATTCTTTAACCATTTTTGATCGGGCTGGAACGGTCAAATCAGACTGAACCTGTATTAGAGAACCTTACGTACCATTCATTATTTTGACCCGTTATTTTCTCAGATCCGTTTTTCGAGACCACGTTCCCTAACCAGTAACGTTCTTTTGCTATTCCGCCTTCTTAACTGATAAGAAGACGAAACAGAAAGAACAACATTCAGTTAAAAAAATTCTTTTCTTCAAATCAGAAAACTAAAGCAACGTTTTTTAGTGCAAACGGAATCGATTCGGACGTGCAAACGAATCGATACCACTAAAGTATTGAGAGGCTATTTTATCCTAGAGGCGGTGGCGATTGATCCGAACTGCTTTGCACTGTACAGCAGATCGTCGAAACGTCTTCAAGAGAGTGACGTAGTCCACGACTCAGCCGAAGATCGACATTGTTTCCAACATGAACACGTGTGTTGTACCGTGAAAAACAGATTGATTGAACGGTGTAGTTACTGTAGTGTATAGGAAGAGAGTTGGAAATAGGAGGCTGAATGTGTATTAATGCACATTAATTTCTTTTACGTTTCCTTTCCTGAACTGGAAACTGAAGAAATGTCTTGATATCAAGGATAGTAATACACTGCTCTTGGTGACAGCCTAATTTGCAAAGTACCAATAAGAAAACCTTTTAATATCGTACTCAACTTCCCTGAGCCAAAAGACGAAAGAATCCAATGCAACTTGGAATTAACTAATACTAACATTGCAGTGGTCAAATTGTATCCACACATGTACTCTATATTATACTCAAATCAACAACCTCCACACTTATCAACTAAATTGTGTACTAATTTCACATCACAGATCCATCATTACACTGATACATAAATTTCTACCCATTCCAAAGTATCAGCAAAAACAGTCCAAGAAAATGGCAAGCTTCTTCGAAGACTTACTACCTTATTTGATAATACCTTTTAACCTGCTCTCAGTTGCATTGTTAATCTCCCTTCTTCAATCCGTAGTCACTGATGGCCTCAGCCCAACTATTGTAGTCGCCTACGAACATATCATTGCTACTATCATTCTCTCCACTCTTGCATTTATCTTCGAAAGGTACTATAAACAATTGTATACATACATTTACTACTACTTCATTTCACTTTTCTTCTCTTTCTTTGTACTTTCAGAGACAGAAGACCACCATTTAACTTCCACTTCCTCTCACGCACATTCATCATCGGCTTTCTCCAGTTAGTTTTATTTCTCTTCTACTTAGAATTCCTAGCTTTTCATATAAATGGATTCTAAACGTTACAGTTATGTTTCTTTTTAGGATATCTGGAGGTCAACTGCTATTAACAACGAGCCTTCGGTACATAACTGGAGCAACACAGACAATAATTCTGAACACGATACCTGTCACAGTGTTTCTTCTTGCAGTCATAACAAGGCGTGAGCCTTTCAGCTTTAAAAGCGTAATGGGCCAGGTTAAGTTATTGGCTCTCGTTATCTCTACCATTGGCGCTACCATGTTAGTTTTCTTGTCAAAATCAGGAGATGATTCGGGTTCCGGGTCGGGTTCGATGTGGTGGGTTGGGTGTGTTTTGGTTGAACTTGCTGTTGTTTTGGCTTCTGTTGGGTCCCTTTTTGTGGTAGGTTAGTTAATGTCTATGATGTGTTACTTGCATGTAACTGAAATTAGATTTATTAAAGAAGGTGAATAGTGTTTATGTGACAGGAAAAAATGGCGTTGAGGTACAGGGCTGATCTGACCTTATCGGCGACAATGACAGCGTTTGGTACCCTACAGACTTTAATGATAGCGGGGGTAACGGAAAGAGACGTTTCTTCATGGAAGGTTAAATGGACAAACAGCATACAGATTAAAGTCATACTCTATGCGGTATGTATTGGGCCATGTTTGTTGCACTTAGCTTTCAGATGAACCAAACAATAAGAATTAAATAATCAAGAACCACCATTCATGCCAACAAAAATAAAGTGTTCACTTAGTTACTTAGTATAAATGGGCTTAGACTTATTTTAGTTCTGCATATTGGACGTATTTCCAATCAAATTTATGTATATTTTTTTAGGGACATGAAGCATAAATGACAGTTAAATGCATACCCATGTAAAAGTCTAGTTTTGTTATTATATTTGACAAAATCAATCGATGACGTGTAAAGTGATTATTTAGTATTTATGGAAAAAAAATTATTTTTGTTAGAAATATAGTTGAATGTATTGAAATCTTATGTACTCTAAAACCACACCAAAAAAGTATCCGCTCTTCGTCCATTCAGAGTGTGCGCGCGCGCAAGAGCAGAGGTAAATGTTAGTGAACCTGGGCTATAGCCTGGGATGGAATCCTAGATCACTTAGTTACTTAGTATATGTAATCATCTAAACCCAAAAAATAAGTCTAAGGCCATTTATTTTATATTTATATATGTATTTTCTTTTAAATATTCTTTTACTTTTACAAATTGTATCCTAAACATTCTTTACTTTTACAAACTATATTACACAGCTCTTAGCATGATATCTCAAAAACTTCAAGAAAGAGATTACATCCAATATATGTATTTTTTCACCTAATTTCTTTGTTTCATCAAAAATTTAACCACTTTTTAGAACAAACTGAAGCTTCATGTACATCATAGTGCTCGTTTTGCTAAATTTACTAATATAAACAATCGCTTTATGTGATTTGCTAAAAGAATCGTTGTTCTTTATCATACTTATGTTTCTTCTTACTTTGGTGTGTCATAATTCATTTTCAACTAGCTCAGGTTGCAGTAAAATCTTAGCTCCGTTCATGCACGCGTGCACACACATGCGCGCGCGCATACACACATACACATACATACATACATATATACACATGGACACACACGGACACACACACAAAATTGATGTTACACGCCATATGTTCTATGATCATTTACAAATATGTTATGTAAAAAACGACCGAGTTATTTTAATGCTTAACAGGGAATTGTGAGTACAGGGTTTGGATATCTTGCACAGAACTGGTGCGTGCACAAGAAAGGCCCTGTCTTTGTAACTGCATTTTCTCCTCTACTCATCGTGTTTTCCTTTATCTTACAGAGCATTATGTTTGGAACTACCATATCACTTATGAGGTTACTCCTTCAAATATTTTATTCACTATACAATAATATTAACGATCAATATGATTATTGTTATTTTTCTTTGGGTGTTGACATATGCACTTGTAACATGCAGCATTTTTTCAGCAGTGCTAGTCAATTGCGGTCTATATCTTCTTCTATGGGCCAAATCTAAGGAATATAGAAAACCAGATGGAAGTATAGTTCCTGGAACTCCAGTAATTGAGCCATTGTTGGTATAAATTTGTTGAAATCTGGTAACAAAACCATTGTTCAGCCGGCCATGATAGAATTTAAGGGTACGTTCCAAGTGACAATTATGTAATTAGATTATGTAACCAAACTCTTGTACAAAATTTATTAAAAAGAAATTAAGCTTTTGGTTTTTGTTTTCTATTTGTGTGTTTATTGTACTTGATGTTTCAAATACATTAGTACACTCCCCCACTTACTGGATGTTCCAAAACCAATCAATCGATTTTCAAATGCTCAATATCGGTTCTTTTGAAAATAATCAAATGCTACATAAGAGCGGAGATCACCCGCTAACCTTTTATGTTGACAGATCTCCTCATTATTTGCCCTAGAAGAATAAAACGAGTTCATACATATAGTATAACACCACTGATGGTAACTGTACCATACAATTCCCGTGTTTCTCCTAGATATTCATAGCTAAAATCCTTTGGTGTTAAGTAGAAAATATTTACGTGCCAACAAAATTAAGAAGGATACATATTTAGACCAAGATTTGATAGTCGGTTATTTAACTATTAAATAATCAAACATTAAAAAACAGAGATTACATTTCCCATGGTAACCACTAAGCCTCATTTAACTAATCTTCCATTAATAAAATCACTTTGTAAATATATGGAAATCACTTCCATATACTTATCTCAACAGGATACGCATATTCGAAAAACACTATATTTTCAATACTTAGAAAATATAACCAAATACTTATCTCAACGGTGTAAGTATATTCACAAAACATTATGAAAGATTTCTTATTTCGAAATCATATTAAAAGGATCAAAACAAATGTTATTTAAATTAGAGACAAGAATAACCCCAAATATTATTCCTTCGGTGTTAAGCATGGAACAAAAGTTTCACACCACCATAATTTAAGAAGGTTAATTAAGGGAAATCCAAATCTCCAGTTCTTTTATAAAAAATTTCTATAAACCCTTTTAATAAATCTCTTTCATTTTATAAATGTCTCCTTTATAAATTTCCAAAATCTATTAAACATCTTTATAAATCTCCAAGTTCAATTTATAAAAATACTCTTTTATAAATCTCAAAAACCCATTTACAAAACTTTCCTTTCAAATCGCTAAACCATTTATAAAAAATAATTAAAACTCCAACTTCTTTTCGAATTCCAAACCGCTTTCAAATTTATAAACTCCTTTAAATAAATTCTTTTATAAAAGAAATCCTTTTATAAACAATTTATTATTTAATTGTAATAAATAAAAACTTAAACATCATAAGAATAAACTTTAAACATTTTTAATAATATAATATAAAAAACATTAAAGCATTTTAAATAACATAATAATAAAACTTCAAAACATTTTAATAAATACTATAAAATAACTTTAAACAAATTTAAAAATATAATTAATTAACTTTTAAGCAACATTTCTAATACAATAATTAACTAGTTTTAAATAATCAAAAATAAAATAATTTATTATCTTTAGACAACCTTGATAAGTAATTAATCATCTTTAAACAACATTAATAAAATAATTAACTTTAAAACATTTAAATATAATAATAACTTTACTCAAGAAATAATTTTACAGAACACTTTGTAAAATAGAAATTAAGCAAAACATTTTTCTTCAAATTATAAATTTTGAAATTAATTTAAATCCATAACTGTCCAAATCCAGAAGAGGCTTATCGACCATAATGGTACTTAAACAAGCAACCATTAAATTCAATTTAACTTCCCATGTTAAATTATAGGTATTCACATAAGCAGGCATGTATGTAAACCAAATCCATAATTAATAATCAATTGTTAACACATCACTTATCTAGTATAATCAACTGACACTTAAACGAATGTCAAAATTAATATAATAGCAGAACAGAGATTTATTCTGCTAAATGAATATCATTCAAAATAAACTCTCCCATTTATTATAAGACGGTGTTTATTTGGCCAAATAGATAACACCAAAGAAATATGCTTAAATTAACTACTTTATTATTTAAACAACGTAATTATATTAAACCGGTATTATTTATCACTTTCTACGTTATCCATTTTCAAAAATGATAATTTATCCAAACCAAACAACCATCAAATACAATATACAAAAATTCAATCAATAATTTATATCTACTATAGAATATACTGCTTAACCAAAAAGGTAAGTTTAACTCATGAAATTTCAGTTGTCGCCAAAGCGTTCTGATTTCGTCTAAAATCGAACAATGTTCGACTTTAGCTTGAAATTCTACAAGCTCCAGTCTTAACCAAAATAATTCCAAAGTGTAGTTATCGTTTCTTGGAGTGTAACGCGACTGACCGCGTTCGATTTGGACCCAGTATGAAATATATACGGATTTTACAAGATTTTGAATTAATTAACTTAATTACATAATTAACCCTTAATTACCAATTATAACCATCTTCCCTAATATTACAAACTCCCGCCTATTAAGTTCACAGCTCAAATATTTGTAAAATCTCTATATTTGAATTCAAGTTTAAATATTAAAAATCAATTATTCAAATATTCAAATCCAATTAAATATTCAAATCCAATGACCAAAACCTTGGTTGTTACAACTAAGGAGCTTGAATGCATATCCACATTCGTACTCCTTTAATGCCCTCCATAGATCTAAGTGATATTCGTGGAGCTTCTTGTTCTTCTTTTAGGCTGAGCTTTTGTTGATTTTGCTGTGTTTTTACCTTTTTTCTCAACATATACAGGGTTTTCATTTATCATGGCTGAGAAATCCAAATGTGTGGATGATTTTGGAACTTCTTCTATGTGTGCAGCAACATTTTCTATAAATTTTTGGCACAACTCTCTAAAATATGCATCTGCTTCGCTTAAATCTTCAGAGCCGTAACTGTCGTTAACATCTATAATAATCACTCTGTCCTGTTGGTAGCTTCCATGTGTCGCTGCCATTTGATGGTGTTTCGGCTTTGGGTCTGCAGTATGATCTTTCTATGGCCACATATGTGTGGGGACATGTTGCACACATTCAGACTGATCTTCTTTTGGCAATTCTTCGGTTTCTTTGCTACATGAAGGCACATCCTCATCGGTGGAAAGACAAGAGAACATGTTAGAAGTATGAACATCCACTTGCTCTTTTCCTTTGTGCACCTTTCTATTCACAGGAGCAGGCGATGCATTATCTGGATTAATTGTTGGTTCTACATGCTAACATTAGATCCTCCACTAGGTTACTATACAGTTGAAGTATCAGTTGCCTTTTCCTACTTCGTAGGTTTTCTTATCCGTTGCCAAGATGTCGAAAAATCAATGCCACGGTTTTTAGTACTATAACCATACACCTTACAATTATCACAAGGGATGGGCTTGTACTCATATGGTAGGTTAATGTCAATTTTCATTCCATCATAGTTTGTACCTTAAACCGATTCTGGATATGAGAAATTTGAATCAATTTCTACCAATACTCTTGCATAGTGTAGACGATTTTCAGTTGAAGTATTATTATCCATTCTTATATATCTACCCAGAACACTAGTAATTCAGCTAATCACTTCTTAATTCCAAAATTCTAGGTTCAAATCATTTAATCTAACCCAAATTGGTAGTGAAGTGATATCTTGATAATTGCAATCTCGGTTTCCATAACTTTGTGATAATAGTTCGTGAATTAAAGGTAACCGGCCCAGATTTCAACACTCTACAACAATCATCCTCCAAAATAAAATAAAAAATAATGAATCCACTTTGACTGTAGTACATACCGAAAGTACCTATAGGCTTCCAGATGTTCTGAAAGAATTTAGGGAACTGGGGATATAGCAGTCTACTTCCTGTTACGTATGCTACGATTGAATTCCTCCACTTTGCCTCTATGACAGCCTTATTGGACTCGGGAATTGTAAATTTAGTTGAATTATTCTCCAATACGGGTTAGAAGAATTCTAGATCCATGTCCATAAATTCAGGCATATATCCACTGAATCCCTGAACCACGTCTACCCATGATTTTCGCCATGTAGACGTTGGCTGAGTTTCATGGGGCATCCAAGATCGCGAGTCCGGTGGTTTTGGCGGCGGTTCTTCCATAACTATATCTATATTTTTCGCCAAGTCCGCTATTTTTTTTATATATATATATTTATAATACACTATTACTTTTATATATATGTGTGCATGTGTGTGTTTTTATATATATTAATAAATTACAATTTGCTATTTTTAAATTAATAAATATTAATAATGTATTTCTAATTAAATAAATATAAACACATATATATAAAAGTTTAGTTCATTTACATTCGAAATTACATATATAAATTTATTAAAAATAATTTATAAATAGAGACGGCAAAGGCAATTTAAATTGTTTATAAATCATTTATATTGCTTGGACCCTAAACTCAATTTAAAAAATGGAGGAAAACATTAAAAAAGGCAAAGCTCCCCCGATCTGGAAGCCTCCAGATGATAATAAAGGTAAGCGCCCTTTGAAAGGAGCTGATGGACAAGGATATTCGGGTTTACAGTTTCATGGATCGAAATTCAGGGAAGATGCTAGAAAGTATGGACGGTATGACACTGGATCTGACGGGTTTTCAATTAGAAACCAATATATTGCGCATGGTGCGATGTGTCAATCTAGGAACCTTAATTTGGGAGGGAGTCTACCCAAACCTGGTTAGGGAACCAAAGTGTTCAGGAATGGCAATGGGGCGGGTTGGGGCGGGTTTTTAGTGCCCCATACCCGCTCCGGAATTTTTAGACCTCGCCCCAGACCCGCCCCGTAGACCCGGTGCGGGTCTGGAATTTTGCCCCGTATCCGGGACCCGTACGGGTCAGGGTAGACCCGACCCGCCCCAAGACCCGATGAGTCTCTATGTATTGATTGAAAATTATGTAGCAACGTACATATATTTATTTGTTTATACTCGTTATCACCAAATAATATATGAAATATAAATAATAATGTGTCTATGAGAAGTTAATAAAAATGATGTCTACAATAACAATTCAGAAAATATATACATATGTTATTGTATAATTATCAATGACGCAACTTAATACTCTAATTTTTTCTATAGATATTGATTGGAACATTTTAATATCCATACTAGAATCACTTATAACTAAAAAGATTAATAAATCATTATAATAATAAAGTGGTTTCATGAGATGTTAGTAGTGCGGGTCGGGTTGGGGCGGGTCGGCCAAGCCCCAACCCGACCCTAGACCCGGAGTACTCAAGAACGGGTCACGGGTCTACCCGCCCCAATGACCCAATGGGGCGGGTCTTGACGGGCCAAAACAGGGGCGGGTCGACCGGGTTTGGACCCTAGACCCGCCCCATTGCCATCCCTAGTGTTCATCGTATACTTTCTAAACCAATAGAGACTAACTGTGGAACTTGCAGATCATGGGTAGAAGCTGCAAGTGGAGGTATCTATGAACAAAAGGATGATTTGCTAGATCTATAATTCATAATGTAACGACTTGAATTTCCGATCCAATTAAAAAATTTTAAATCCATTATTTTAATACAAAAATTTGAAGTTTATATACGATCTCAATTAACGTCCAAACTTTGTTTATAAGATGCGTCTACTTAGTTATGGATATAGGAAAAGTTTCGTCGCAAGATATTGCAGTAAATTTCGTTCGCTTTTTATTGAATATCAGTCCATTTTAAAACTGTGAAAAATTTATCTTTCGAATCCAAATATTTTTACATAGTAATGTTGTAAAAATTTATCTGATCAAGACGTCGCATTCCGTTTGGTCTAATTTCGTCGTCGCCTGCTTCATTTAAATTGTTTTGCCAAACGAACAATTTAATCGGCATAAATTTCGAGTTTTGATAAAACTGTCGTAGCGCAATTATCTGTGTACCGTTGGAAGTGCCTCGTCGCGCTGATCAAATGGTAAATTCATTTGTGCAAATCGGAGTCCGTCGTAAAGCGTCGCGTTGATTTAACCATTCCAGGCGGACCAGTTAAACCATATTCAGCCCAAAACAAACAGCCCGTATCCTTTCAAGAATTTGAAAATAAAATTTGACTGAGGTGCATTCAATGCGGCAGTTGGAAGATGAGAGATGTTACTTGGGAACAGGGGTGACGTTGTCCTTCTCTTTTCTTTTCATGTTCTTCACTGTAATTCCTACTTGCATGCGCACCCTTCACCACCCCTCCTTTCCCAGCATCGAGCCTCTCCACCTTCGCCCACGCACGGCCGCGCCACTACCCCAGTCACCGCCTTCCACCACGCGCACTGCTGATCCCCTACCTCCCAGAAACGCACACACCCTCCGGCCGCCTGTACCGAGCCCATCAACCTCCACCATCCCTCGCCTCCAGTGCACACCACGACCTGCCCTTCCTCCTACCTGCGCACGCGCGACATCCCAGTCACCGCCGCCGCCCCAACGTCCCCTGCCTCGCCGCGCCACCACCCAAATCCCCTGACCTTCCATGTGCGTGTTGTGTGTACAAACGTGTGCATGCATGTGTTAGCCAGTGCTTGAGTCCTGTTTTATAAAAAGGGAAACGGTTTGTTTAAAAAAAAAAGATGGGTGCTTGCAAAGAGAAAAGAGAATGATGAGTTACTGTATAAAAAAAAAGCCGTACAGTGTTGCTTTCAATTTGAAAGATGAACAGTGGCTTTATGATGAGAGTGGTGATGCTACTATTGTTTTCTTTAATTTGCCGAATAATATATATACTGTGTATATATATTTGGTTATTGAATAATAGTAACCATTTTCTTTTCCTGTTGTGTACAGCAACAACCGGTTGAGTTCCATTTGCAGCAGCATCAAAATTCTCAGCTTTCTTCTTTCTTCGTCATTGGTAAGCGCATGTATATAATTTTTTTTAATTATATATGCACGTTCATTGAATTAATATCATCTTTCTTTTGTCGATGATTGCAGTTCCATTGTTCGTGTTTGAGCTGTGTTGAACCAATTCCATTAGTGCTTCTTCGTGCTTCGCCATTCATTCTCTAACCACGAAAGGTGAATTAAATTTCACGACTTATATTCTTATACAATGATAATCAAGTTGATTGATGAATGATTGTTTGTTTGATGTTAATATTGGACGTTAAAATTTTAACATATGAAGTGATAAATAATATACGATTGAATGTGGCGTAGGATGGTTAACAATTTGAAATTGATATATGTGTTGAATTTGATTAGATAAAAATATGTATAATATGACCCCTTTTAAATGTCTAATTAATTGACACGTAGAAATATGGTTAATTACACCTTGAACCATTTAAATTTATGTGGTATGAATTAATGTAGTATGAAATTGAATAAGTAGAAATCAAGTGTAGAATTGCATAAAATAATAAGTGTAATAATTTTTAATCTACATAAAATGATAGTGTAGATTCTAAAAATAATTATATTAATTTGCACAAACAACAATGTAAATTAATACGATTATTTCGGAATTATTTAAATTGATTATTGGATTGTTATTGATTGTTGTTATTACTTGTTTATTTACTTTGACACCATCCCAGTTATCACACTGCAAGTTCCCTTTATTATGTTTTGATTTTGAATTGAAATGGAATCGGGTTGAAATGATAAATACCGAATAAAACATTGACTTAGGATAGAGAATTAAATAAAAACCCGATTGGCCAAATAATTCGATTTAAATAAATAAGTAAAGATTTTATTTAAATGAAATAATAAGAGTTTAAAAATGAAGCTTGGAATTTGAATTCTAGTGAAATTTAAATGTTAATATTTAATAATTTGAGACAAAATATTAACAAAGTGTTTGATGAAAGAATGTGTTTACATTTAAGTAAATTATTAAATTAAGTTTTGAAATTATTTAATAATTAAATAAAATTGAATTATTGAATTCCTTAATAAGTGAAATTGAATTTCGTTAACAAGTGAAATTGAATTTCTTTAATAATTAAGTTTTGAAATTTGTTTAAATTGAA
Organism: Allium fistulosum; assembly: GCA_030737815.1. Classification (NCBI taxonomy): domain Eukaryota; kingdom Viridiplantae; phylum Streptophyta; class Magnoliopsida; order Asparagales; family Amaryllidaceae; genus Allium; species Allium fistulosum. Next base: position 164,078,207 of record CM060905.1, read on the forward strand.
TAAGTAAATAAGTGAATTTGAATTTCTTTAATAAGAAATAAAATGTGATTTATTGAAATTAATATAAGACTTGTAATTTAAAGAATTTAATTTGACGAATTTAATTTAATTAAATTTGCAAGTTTTGGTATAATATGGGTAAACTTAAATTGATTTAATGAATTGGAAGGTTAATGGAATTTATTTCGAAAGGATAAAATTACTTAATTTAAATGATTACTGAATGAATCCATCAATGAATCTAAATTGTTTGAATGTTAATTAACTTAATTTAAAGAATTATGGAATGAACTTATATATGAATTTAAATCGATATTTGAATTGTTTAGTAAAATTTGAGTTGAATTATAAAATTTTGAAATGGAAAAAAATTGGAAGATATGAAATGTAAATTTTGGAAATTGATATAGAATGAGAAATGAAATGTTGGCCTTCGAATTCCAAGTGAAATTGATATTGATTTAGTTTTGAAATTTATTAAATGACCAATCGGTATAATAATTACGAAAGTTATTAAAGAGACCGGAATCGGTTAGGGACATACTCACTGTCTAAACCGAATATCACTTTAATAACTATACACGGAGTGTGATCCAGAATGAAGTGATTGGAATGATGTACGTTAATGACTGAAGAAAGAGAACGATAATGGATGACCTTGACACTTGTGTCAAATTAGAAATGACTAAAACAGGAGCCGTGCCGGGTCAAATGGGGTTTGCTACCTCGAGCGAACACACTTCTTCGTAAACTACTCATTACTTGTTATTGATTGGTGCGCACCCTTGAATTGGGAGTGTTGTTTCGCGGTGTTGCGATCGTTGCGGCGATGCGTTCTCACCGGTCCGGATCAGGCAAACGGTAGTTTCACTACCTTGGGTATTGCCTCATGTGCCTTGTCATACTTATATCCCTATGCGCGACCACTACGAGTTGTTTTTGTGTTATACCTATGGAGTACTCCCTGATAGCCCACTAGTTTACGGTGGAGTTTACAGTGTTGTATAGACTATGATGCTTATATAAAATGTGTTAAGGGGGATAATGGCGCCTTAACGCTATTTTGATACTTTATCTTACTGATAGGCATTATCTACTTAGCGTACACTATTACATAGTAGATAGTTTAACGGATCCTGAAAGATGTTATTCCATTCATCTTTGAGTTATTGTTATTTCAAATTTGAACCATATTATCTTGTATAAGAATATATGTCCTGACTCGAGTATTTGTTTATGCTTATGCTCGGGTCAGCCTGAGGATTTCTGTTGCTGTGCTGCTTGGAAGCTGAAGACTTGAAGACTATCATTTATCCTTTTCTTTATCAGTATTGCTCCATTCTATTTTGATATTGTATCGAACATCTATGTATTTCTATTTCACTATTTGCTTGAAACATTGTTGTATTTATTTAGTAGCTTCATGAACTACTATTATGACATTGGTGTAATTCCGCTGCGTTATTCTGTTATTGTATTTGTCTGTGATTCTGTAAAGATTCTCATTTATATACATATACTTCATTAATGATTCGTGTTTTTTAATATTTAAGTTGACATGTGTGGATTATTGTTGTTTGTACCAAAATTGGACACAACACTCTTCGGAAGTTTTTGAAGAGATAAAATGAAGAAATTAAATGGAAAAAGAGGATTATCTAACAAAAACTCCAAAAACATAATATGAAAGTAATAAGAACACACAGAAACACAAGAATTTAGAGTGATTCGGCGTGTTTCCTACGTCCACTATGAAGTTGATTGCTTTATTGATGTTTCTTTGATGATTACAATTGATTTCAGCGGGTTACAGCAGATAACAATGATTTACAGCAGTGAAATTCGTTAGTAGAAGCAATAATGGAGTTTAGAACTGGATTCGGCAGAGTTTGGACGTTGGAGAATTCAAAGAAGAAGAAGATCTCTTTTCTGTTGGCTCTGGGAGTCTATTTATATGTGTAGGAGGTGGATATCTCGCTCAGATCTCGGGAGACTACTTCTGGCACGTGAGTAGGCCCGCGCAACCAAGTCCGAGAAGTTTCGGCCCGATCCGTGATCGATACGAACGGACTTCGTATCGATCAAGATTGCATCTGATGGAGTCGAAATTTGGCATGGACATTCTTTAGCATGCACGTAAGCTTTTGTGAAAATTTCATAGCATTTGGACTTGTGGATCGTGAGATATGATCGATGCAAGTTGGAGTTTTTCAATCCGCGATCGATACGAACGAATTTCGTATCGATCAAGACTTGCTCCGATTGAGTTGAAATTTGGTAGGAACATTCTTTATGTCATACGTAAGCTGCTGTGAAAATTTCATAGCATTTGGACTTGTAGATCAAGAGATATAATCGATGCAAGTTGGAGTTTTTTCATCCGCGATCGATACGAACGAATTTCGTATCGATCAAAACTTGCTCCGATCGAGTCGAAATTTGGCAGGAACATTCTTCATGTTGTACGTAAGATGCTGTGAAAATTTCATAGCATTTGGACTTGTAGATCAAGAGATATGATCGATGCAAGTTGGAGTTTTTCCATCCGCGATCGATACGAACGAATTTCGTATCGATCAAAACTTGCTCCAATCGAGTTGAAATTTGGCATGAACATTCCTTAGGTCATACGTAAGCTCCTGTGAAAATTTGATGGCATTTGGATTTGTAGATCTCGAGTTATGATCGATGCAAGTTTGGATTTCTCAACCATGATCGATCAATATCTTGAGCATACGAACTCCGATTGACTTGAAATTCGAAACGTTGGCTCTCATAGCTTTGCTTGTCGTGTCATATCAATTTTAGCTCAATCTGAACTCAGACAAAATTCGTCGATATCCATAGTGAGCCTGCGTATAACCGATCTCCAAGACGAACTGTCATTGGTTTCTAGTCAAGTTCTTGATGTCACGGCCTTGCCAAAAGGCGGGATAACAATTGTCAATTTAAATGTTTCAAATATACGGGTTGTTACACATAAACCCTATCATTCATAAGGAGAAGAGAAAGGATGATATCCTTGAATCATATGTCAAACAGTCAAAAGCGAAATGGGAAAATTCTACCATCTTCTATATTTATGGGATTAAACCTTTTCACTTACATCTTAGAGGATACATAGAAAGGGTATGGAAACCTATCGACAAATTTCAACTTTTATATAAGGAAAAAGGCTTTTTTACCATTAGATTTGAAAATAAATTTGATTGTGATAGAATTTTAAAAGTTGGACCTTATATGTTTGACAATCGGATTATTATTTTGAAAAAATGGAGAGTGGGTACTCGTTTTAAAAAAGATTTGCTTTCCACAATGCCAATATTGGTTAAATTCTCTAATCTGGAATTGGAATTATGGGATAAGGAAGCGATTAGTGCTATAGCAAGTGTCATAGGAAAACCTATTAAAATGGACAAAATTACTTCTGATTAATCTAGAGTGGCTTTTGCCAAAGTTCTTATAGAAATGAAAGCTGAAGAAGACTTTCCAAATACTGTTGATGTAGTGTAATTTAACAGAGAGGAAATAACAATCAATGTCGAATATTTATGTAAACCTCTGAGTTGCAAGAAATGTATGGTTTTTGAAAATTCTTCAAATCAATGCAAGACGGAAAGATGGGTTCCAATAGGCAATATAAATACTAGTGAGGGTAAGTCTCTGAATAAAGGAAGCAATTGAAGTCTAGATGTCGAAGTGACTACAATTTCAGAAGAAGAAGGCAATAAATCTTCTGGAGAGGAAAACCAAAATAAAATGAATCAAGCTAGCACTTTTTCAAATTTGGTAACCGGGGCATCAGAATAGCAAAACAATTAAAGAAATAATAGGGGGTTCTGACAACCATTTATTACATAATATGAATATTTACTCCTTACAAAACAACTCAGATACATATAAAGTTTTGGAATCAAATTTAATAATGAATGAAGCCAACAGTTTCATGCAGACTGAAAAGTGCTCTGCTCCAGAGAATAATTCACAGCAGTTTTTTGGAAATTCCTGAAAATAACTATGTTAATAGGATGGATAAACATCACGAATAAGATAAGTATTTTAATATTGCGGCTCTACCTGATAGCTTAAATAATAAACAAGATCAGTCTAAAGAAGGTATTGTAGAAGATGCATCAGATTCTGATGATGAAGTTATGATAGACTACATGGCTAGAGAAGAATCCATCCCTCCATAACTTGAAAAGCTTGAAAATGTTGAAAAATATGTTGAAAAAAATGACAAATTCTTCGCAGAGGTTGACTGTATGAACAAAACTGCTAAAAAGAGGAAAAGTGCTTCCTGAAAATTCACTTCAAATCCTCCTCCTAAAGCCATGACAAGGAGCTAAAGTAAAACAAAATGAACATTGTAGCTTGGAATGTTAGGGGTTTAAATGCTTCAAACAAACAATTTGAAGTGTTAAAATTCCTAACTAAATACAAGTCATCTATGGTTGGCTTGTTGGAAAACAAATTAAGCAATCTTATGACTGAGAAATTGAGTAATAGAATCAAAACAATTGGAAGAGATATGATAATAATGACTGTATGTGTAAAGGTCGTATCTTGATTTTATGGGACTCTAATGTATGGAACTTGACCATTGAAAATAAATCCTATCAGCACATCTCTACTATTGCTTCTGATGTAGGGGGATTGACTTGTAGAATCACTTTTGTGTACGCTAGTAACTTTTTGAAAGATAAGGAAAAGTTATGGATGGACCTAATTTCGAAAGCTTCTCAAGTAAACATGCCATGGCTTATTTTTTGTGATTTCAATAATATCTTATCTTTTACAGATAAAAAAGGGAGATCGATTGTTCCTTTTAGTCATATGACAGGTTTATAGAAACTGTGTTATGGCAGCAGGTCTTTTGGAGCTACCTATAACTGGTCATAAATACACATGGAGGAAAAGAGGTATTGCCACTAAAATTGATAAAGCTTTTTGTAACTTGAGCATGATTGATCTTTTCCTCGATTTAATTACTTATGGGTTCTCAAATCCTTTAAGTGATCACATTCCCTTAGCTGTTGGATTTCATAAAGATGATTGTAGACCCAAGAACATACCTTTTAAATATGTGATCTCTTGGCACATGGCTGAAGGATACGATATTTGTTTCCAATCTGCATTACAGTCTCTTGTAGATGATAAGCCTGGAATTCATTGCACTAAACTACATAAAATCAGTAAATTTCTCAAACTTTGCAAAGCTTATCTGAAAAATTGGAATTATTCTAGAGAGAAAGATGGTGAATTGTTACAGGCATTGGAAGAGGAATATGCTAGAAGTTTGAAAGATTTAGATAATAATCCTGCCGATCATAAGTTATTTGACAATCTTAAACATGTTTATGAAAAGTGGTCAAGTCAAAGCAAGACAGATTTTATTTGTGCAAAGCAAAAGGCTAAAATTAGTTGGTTACAAGATGGGGATTCTTGTACCATGTTTTTTCATGCTAAGATGACTGCTAGAAAGCATACTAACAATTGGAGTCATATAATTATGAGTAATGGTGAACTTCTTCAAAATGCTAACATGATTGAAATGGAAGCTTTGACATATTTTACTAGTATTTTCAACTCTGATCAACCAATACAACATGTTTTTCCTACTATCCAATGCATGTATGTTATTAATGAGGGGGGAAGGAACTATTTTTCTACCTAAATCACTTTAGAAGAGGTACACAAGGCAGATTTTCTATTCCAGACGAGAAAAGTCCAAGCCCTGATGGTTTTACTGCTAAGTTCTTTAAGCATCATTGGAATGACTTGAGATTTCCCTTACTATATGTTATTCAAGAAGTATTCCAAACAGGTAGAATTGAGAAATGGCTGAATCACACTTTCATTAGTCTTATACCAAAAGGTGATAAAGCTACTACTATTTCTGATTTTAGACCAATATCATGCTGCAATGCGCTATACAAAATTATCTCTAAGGTCATTTGCAATGGAATGAAACCTTTTCTTCCTCTTTTAATGTCGTAAAATCAGTTAGCTTTAATACCAGGTAGTTTATTGCTAAAAACATTTTACTAGCCCATGAATAGATAAGACATTTCAATATTAGAGGAAGAGGTAAGATGTGTTTAAAAATTGGTTTGCAGAAAGCCTACGACATGATTAATAGAGACTTTATTTGTCATCTTCTACTTATGATGGGATTTCCCTCTAAATTAGTTAAGCTGATTAAGAATTGTATTTCCACTCCTTCCTTTTCAATCCTTATAAAAGGTAGCCCAAAAGGGTTTATTAAAAGTAACAGGGGGTTAAGCCAAGGTGACCCCCTTTCTCCCTATTTATTTTGTGTGGCTATGGAATACTTGTCTATTCTGATGTTTAGGGCTACAAATATTAACGGTATTCAGCCTATTTATAATCAAGAGCCCAGCATTACTCATCTTATATATGCAGATGATCTAATGATTTTTTTGAGAGCAAACCCCTCTAACGCCAAAGCTTTGATGGATAGTTTGACACATTTTAAAGAGGTAGCTGGTCTAAAAATTAACTGTATGAAATCTAAAGTGTTCTTTAGCAAAGGAACTAGAACAAAAGCTGACATATTGAGCATTTTAGATATGAAGGAAGGTAAGGTACCTATCAAATACCTAGGTGTTCCTCTATCTTTCAATTATCTTCACTTTGCCAGCTGTGGCGACCTGTTTGAAAAGATAAGAACCAGATTACATAGTTGGGATTGTAAACTATTATCCATGGCTGGTAAAATAGAATTAATTCACTCAGTTATTACTCTCATGGTTCTATACTGGATGATGATATATCAAATGCCTATGGCCACTATTGATAAAATTAATAAGATGTGTGCTAATTTCATTTGGGGTGGTAAAAAAACATAAGATTGCTTGGGATATCTTATGTAGACCCCAAATAGAAGGTGGAGTGGGTCTTAATAATTTTTCAAATATCAAAACTGCAACTGCACTAAAAATGCTATGGCATTTCAATAACAACAATGGTCTTTGGGCTAGATGGATGTCAAATAGATATTGCAAAAATAATCATTTCTGGACTATGGAAATTGATAATAATAGCTCTTGCACATGGAAAAACATTTTAAAGCATAGAAATAAAGGGTTGCAACATATGAATAGATGCATATCTAATGGGCACAATACTCTTCTATGGCATGATCCTTGGATAAATAGTGACATCCTTGTCAATTTACTTGGTTGGGATAGCATTGGCTTATATGGTAATGAGAACCTTAAGGTGAGTAGTATTTTACAGAATAGTGAGTTAAACCCAAATACATTTCCTTTTACAAGAAAAATAAAAAACCAGATTAATGACATTAAAATTTATAATGATTTACAAAATGACTTTTGGACTTGGAATAATGGTATCAATGGTTTCTCTTTTAAATCTGCTTAGGATGCTGCTAGAGAACATCACCTTTTCCAAGAATGGTGCAAAATTACTTGGCATAATATCAACAGCCCTAAAATGTCCCTATGTGCCTATAAAGTGTTCCTTAACCGGATTAGTTCTAAAGACAAATTAATTGAATGGGGTTATCAAGTTGATCCAAGATGTGTGTTGTGTAATCAATCACTAGAAATTAGAGATCATCTTTTCTTTACCTGTAATTACACTGTTTATCTTTGGACTCGATGCAAGATGAATTAGGGCAACTATCTACAGGTCCGATATGTCTGGAAGATGAGGCTTCTATGCTTTCGAGCACCTTCAATGTCCATAACCAAGTAAGAGATCTAGCCTGCTGTAGCTTTACCACCACCATTTCCCACATGTGGCTTGAGAGGAACATGCGAATCCATGAGGACAAGAAGTTTAATAAGTTTGAAAGATGGAATTTCATTGAGATGGATGTGCTTCTCATGATGAAGAAGAGCAAGAAGAAGATGATTCGTTTGAGGATGAATGAAGAAATTTTAGGGCGGTGGGGGATCGAACTTTTAGATGCTGGATAAGGAAAGTGGAAGATGAAGTAGTTACTTTTTTGCTTTTTTCCTGGTTATAGTTTGGAAAGGCATCTTATCTTTAGAGCAACTCCAACAGTTCGGAGTGTGGAAATCCGCACTCCGAAATGTCGGAGGTTTCATTTCCACAACGGAAATGGAGCCAGACGCCTGTTGAACAGGCGCCTAGTGTTTGCGCCTATATGAGACGCTTTTTAGCTATTCCCCCTCATTTTTTTCCCTCTAAACTCTCCTATTTTAATTTTTTAACTATGCTTTGCCACGTCCGGTCAAAATTGGTAGACGCACCATTCAATATGCGACCGATACCAATATTGGACCAGCTCATGTCCATCCTGATGCTACCGTGACTCTAGACGATCTTCGATCCTTACACGACTTGCCCCATACCGTTTCGCATCGACTTACTACAGCTATAGCGACGCCACAAGTATACGTTTATTTCTTTATTGCTTGATGAACAACCGTGTAACTGTATATGTATGATAATTGTTTGTTTATTTTAACACTAAAGAATCAAATTTTTAGGTTCGTCACGTAGCGACGCGAGGTAGTTGGTATAGGTGTATGTCTGAGTATTTTGATCAGTTACCGCAGCCGATTTTGGATAGGCTACATGCGTCACCTTTTGGTGAATTTCTAGATTTACCTAGATTTGCACATGTAGATCGTTGCCTGGTAGAGGCACTCACCGAGAGATGGTGGCCTACCACTCACACATTTCATTTCCCTGATTTTGAGCTAGGATTGACTCCTCTAGATTTTTATATGCTCACCGGCATAGAGGTTGGTCGACCGGACCGTCTCTCTGTTCCATTTGATAGTTCTTTTGAGGAGTTCGAGTCATATTCAGCTTATTTACCGACTTTGGCCGATGAGGAGGTTAGAGGAGGAGCTGTTACTCTCCTTTGTTTGCAGCGTTATATAGTAGAGTACATGGCCGTTGAGGATATGCACACTCCGGTTATCCGTGCATTCATATTATACCTTTTTGGGTCTACATTTTTTAGTAACAATAAGGGTACTATTAGACTTGGTTTTCTGACTGGGTTAGTAGATGTGGATGGCCTACATATATATGATTACGGTACCGCTATTATTGGTTATTTGTACGTAGCATTGGATACATATGCGCTTTAGCAGTCTAGACAGATGTATGGCTTTTGGTACATTCTTTCATTTTGGTACTACGAGTATACTGCCAATATGCACCCCCGACTTATTGTAGAGGCGAATGCCACACCTTATATTTACTTTCCTAGATTGTATCGTTGGGGTCCTCCTATGCATTTGTCCCGTGTTGCACAAGGGGTGCACAATGAGTTGATGGAGGTTAGACAGCAGATGGATATGAGGCGGCGTGGTAACATTATCATTCGTCCATGGGATCAGTACTTACAGTTCCTAGAGCCCGGTCCTGATCATCCACTCACTTTTCAGTTATCCATGTCGCGACGCAGGATTTGCTTTCAGGTTCCTACATGTCCATTCATATGGTATTTAGGGGATTGGTGTTGGCTACAGTTGTATGGTATAGTTCGCATTCCATCAGATCCGCTACCATTGGATGATATGTATGGTGATATTCGGGTTGGACCAGCTTATATTCATGCGATGAGGGGTGCGAGATGGGTGGATGGTGAGCCATTTACGGTTCTGGGAGACTTTGATTCATATTGGGCTCGAGTAGCCCCACGTGCTTACGCTTTGCCTGATTATATTCAGGGTTTGAACTCCGATCATATTGGTCCGCGTATCTCTTCTGGTAGAGTTCCACTACCGCCTGCCACCTTTGAGCCTACATCATCTCAGTACACCCAGCCTCCTACTTTCGACCCCCCCTCATTCGTTTAGAGCGTATGATGTACACGGTCAGGTGGTGGAGTATCCCTTGTAGTATCCTACAGACGACGCTATTACGGGTATACCATCCGCCGGATTGTATAAGCCTCATCAGGTTTGTATTAGTTTTAAATTTTCTTTAATTTACTTGTCATTATATTATCCACCTCTGTATAATTTTTCTTGTGCGCATATCAGTTTTCTCAGTACATGGATTATGATAGACGGATGATAGCTGCATTTGAGCGTATGACGCTCGATTATACAGGGATGATGTATCAGAGTTACCAAACTGCGGTCCAACAACAGCAGACTCGGTATGATGCGCAGATACAGGGATTACAGACCCAGATTCAGCAGCTTCAGGAGCAACTCCATGCCGGACCTTAGCCTCACGACTTTGATGACGTCAACGACGACAGTGACAACGACAGTGGAGACGATGAGGAGATTGATAGCGGTTCTGATCACATAGACTGATGTGCTGCATTTAGATGATTTAGACTGTGTTATTATGTGATTGTCTATATGTTGGTGATGATGCTACTGTTATATGTGATTGTCTATATGTTATGGCATTGTGGCGATTATATTTTATGTTGAGTATTGCATTGTGTTGATTTTATGGAAGTGTGATTTTATGTGATTGTCTATATGCTATGGTAGTGTGACGATTTTGAAGTAACAAACACAGTTGTGTTTGTTTGTCAAACAGTTTATGGATGTTTGACACGTGGACGTTAATCTCATGCTTCATTTTATTGATGTGGATCACGACCTCTCTATTTAAAGAGAAAGTTTTATACTCTAATGTCACAACATTTAAAAGTTCGGTAAATTCAATCAATGTGTAACATAATATTTTCGGCTACGGAATTGAAACAGTTAGTAAATTTTTTTATACAAACTGATCAGATGTGCGACGATGAAGAGATAATGGCAACTCAGTTTTGGGACACTATTGTTGAACTTTACAATAACAATGTTGAGTGTAGAAGTAGACGTACGAAGGTAGAGTTGAGGACTGCTTATGGGAACTTCTGCAACGCCTGTACGCGGTACAGTACAGTTATCAATGAGGTTATATTTGAAAATTTATTTGAACCAACCCGTTCCACATTTGAAGGTCGTTACTTTCTCAAATATCACAACACATTCACTGGACATGAGGCTTATATCATACGTCAAAATTGGCTAGAACGGTTTGGATATTCATAAGTTGAGTGTATTCTCGTTGAGTTTCTTGGTATTTTTTGTTGGTTGTATTATTGTGGAGTGTATTATTGTGGAGTGTATGTATTGTCGTTGATTGTATTAATGTTTGGGTGTTTCAGTAACATTGACTTGTTTCATTCTGTTTTATTGCGTTAAGAACATGGCTACAGTTGTATGATGGGATGATACACTACATCAACATTCAATAGTGTATGGAGGGGACAAGATAGTGCAGACATGACACTACAGCCAAGACACTGCTTCAACAGTAAATGTAAAGAACATGGCTACAGTTGTATGATGGGATGATACACTGCATCAACAGTCAATAGTGTATGGAGGGGACAAGATAGTGCAGACGTGACACTACAGACTTGACACTGCTTCAACAGTAAATGTTAAGAACATGGCTACAGTTGTATGATAAGAACACTGCTTCAACAGCCAGCATGTGATTTAAGTTATAAAAGGCTTGCTAGATGCTGAGAAGTATTATTGCTCATTCTTATTTCATACGATTTCAAATATAACAAATGGCGGCAGAAGATTATATATTTTTTGATGATAGCGACGACGAATTTGATGAAATGATGGAAGATCATTTTCGCCGCGAAAAGGAACTACTAAGTATGGCTGCGCTGTAGGTTGGTCAATCGAGCAGGCAACACGGTGGATCAGTTGTTGGTCGTCGGTATAAAAATCGTAGACATTCATGGCACAACGACAGACTAATGGAAGACTACTTTGTTCCAAATCCTACTTACATAGATGCTGATTTTAGAAGAAGATTCCGCATGCGGCATCCTCTATTTCTTAGAATCCTCCACTATATCAAACAGCATGACAAATACTTTATCTTCAAACCCAATGCATCTCGTACAATGGGATTGACTGGAATTCAAAAAATGACAGCTACACTTAGAATGCTTGCATATGTAGGACCGGCGGACGCGCTTGATGAAAATTTGAAAGTGGCGGAAAGCACGGTATTAGTGTGTTTGGAACATTTCTGTCAAGCTATCGTGGACATTTATGGTGATCAATACTTACGCCGACCAAACGAGGCGGATATAGTTAAGTTATTAAATATGCATGGTAGTAGAGGTTGGCCTGGAATGTTAGGAAGTATAGACTACATGCATTGGGAGTGGAACAATTGTCCAAAGGCGTATGCTGGAGCTTATCAGGGTAAGTCTCGTAGGTCCTCTATTATTCTTGAAGCCGTAGCGTCGTATGACTTATGGATATGGCATGCATTTTTTGGAATGCCAAGTTCGAACAATGATCTTAACGTAGTCGAACGATCTACGTTGTTCAATGATTTAGCAAACGGTAGATCAACTCCTTGTACCTTTACTTTAGAAGGTAACACGTACGATCATGGATATTATCTAGGTGATGATATATATCCTAAATGGAGTACCATTGTCAAGACAATTCCTAACCCACAAAACAATAAACAATCAAAGTTTGCGGCGATGCAAGAAGGCCAAAGGAAGGATGTTGAAAGAGCATTTGGGGTTCTTCAGTCTAGATTTGCCATAGTCAGTAATCCATGCAGACTTTGGTCACCAATTAAAATGACCAAAATAATATACACTTGTATTATTTTACATAATATGATTATAGAGGATGAAAGAGACATGGAAGAAGATTATTTTTACGAGGGTGCTCCTACACCACCGCATGTTTGGCGCAACGATATGATTGGAAGCGCACTAGAACTCGAGTTTCATATAGAAAGCCAAATGTCATATCGTAGTGTTCAACTTCATCGAAGACTACAAAATGATCTCATAGATCATCTTTGGAGGTTTTTTGGAAATCAGTGAAACTATATTTCTATTCTTACTTTTTCTACTGTTGTTTATGTTGTTGTTACTTATTACGGTTATTGTAATTTGTTTATGTATAATTAACCTAATGTTGTTAAAATCTTTTTTCAATGTAATGCAATTTCAATGAAAATACCTATATTAATAATTGCTTGCATTAAGAACACAATACAAATAACGGTAATTAAAAGATACAAAGGTTGTAAAAACGGTAATTTATTTAATGACCCTCTTCAAGTCTACGCCTCATAATTTCTCTCCTTCTTTGCTCCGTATACTCCAGTTGTTCTGCAGACATGTGTGACGTATCCATGAACATTATTGCATCTTTATCTCTTTGCCGGTTTCCAGCAATAAGTTGATCCATTCTTGATAACTTTTCTTGGTGTTGCATTGCTCGAGTGTCCATTGCCCGGTTAAATATTTCTTCAGATTCAAGCATGAGTTTTTTAATTTCCTCTTGATCCGCTGCAGCAGTCTGCTTCTTTTTGGCCACTTTTGCTCCTTGTGGCCTAACAAAATGATCTTCGGTTGGGGATGGACCATCTTCTGATCCTAAACCGAAGCTTCCTTGGGATTCCCTAGGACTGGAGCTTTCTCCAACTCTAGGCGTTTTACCCCGACCACTGTTTGATTGAACTTGTTGAACGGTTTTCTGAAGCGATGATTTCCATTTAACGTGCTCGACCAACATGTCATAAACATGCATGAACTGATAAAAATGTGGTGCTTGTTTACTATCAGGTTTATAGATTTGTTTGAACAACTTGTTTGCGGCCATTCTCTATTAAAAAAATAACTAGTACACTTAGAGAACTATGATAAAAAATAATACAATGAAATTATATTAAAGCTTACTAAATGCGTCTCATTCCCAAATCCACTAGGATTCGTTTGCTTCAACTTGAACATTTGAGAGTCGAACGTTTACGTTTGACGATTTATTTTTCCATAATGACATTTGACTGAAGATAGCGTTCTTTTCCGATCGATGTTCTTCCAATTGTAGCAATTAGTAATTTTGCCCCAAAAAGACTCACCACTTTGATCGGTCCCTCGAATAGGATCGACTGAGAGTGCACAGTAAATGTAGCAAAGATCGTAGTCTTCCGCAACACTCCAACTTGCATTAGTTACTTCTCCCCCAATCGGAATCGTAACGTCTTGTAAGTCGTATTCTTCAAAACTGGACCTTGCAGCAACAACGTCGAAATCGGAGTACATTTTCAGTTGAGATTAGTGGCAGCAAAAAAATTCAATGGAGGAAGGAAATTGGTTGGAGATAGAAGAAGATGGAAGAGTAATATTTGAAGATGGAAAAATGACCGTTGGAGTGGAGAATGACGTTGGGGAGTTGAGTAGGCGCCTGTTTAACAGGCGCCTGGATGCAACAGGGTTCCTGTTGCCAAGCGCCTGTTGAACAGGCACCTGAAAATGAGGCGCCTGTTCAACAGGCGCCTGGACAACAGAAGCCTGTTGAACAAGCGCCTCACTCAATCCCAATTTCTCAGCCCGTAGGCCCCCCTTTCTGCACTATTACATATTCTCACACTCTGTTGGGGGTAATTTTGGGTGCCGATTCGAGAATATTGGTGTTGTTGGAGTTGCTCTTAAGATCATGTGGAGTTTTTTTGTTGATGTGTTGGGCTTCATGAAGATATTTTTAGTTTAGGTTGCCATTTGTATTTGGCATGAACATGGTTCAGTTTTTGGCGTTTACATGTTGTATGACTTGAACCATGTATTTTATTGATGCATTATCAATAAAACACTACACTCTTTTTTCCTCGTTTATTCCCACGCTGGGTTCTAATTCAAGTTTTTAACGAGGCGGTTTACCCGTTTTCAAAAATAAATGCATATACTAGTTTTAAATATTAAAGTTTTAATTTAATAAGCTTTTAAAATTAATTATAAATTTAATTTTTTTTATTTCATTATAGTATGGCCAAAAGAAATTGTGCATATACAAAAACAAATATCAAACAATTCCATATATACATACATGCATACATACGTGTGTGTGTGTATATATTGACAACAAATACATATAAGAATTTGTGATATAAATATAACATATACTAGAACAATTTCATACTAATCAGGCACATAAATTGATATAAATGAATGTTACCTTAGCTATGGCCTAGTTGTAACACCTCGAATGTTAAATCAAAACCATTCCATGAATCTAATTTGATCTCTCCAAAATATCCAACCAGTCGAAGAGATCTACGCACCTTTTGATATAATTTGATTTGAATTTGAAATTGGTTTGAAAAGGAGGAGGAATGGATCTATAGTACTTAAGGCCTATAGGGAAAGGAGGAGCTAGGGAGTGTAACCTCAAAATAGAAGATGGTGGTGGGTTTAAAAGAGAGAAGGAGGGAAAAGAGGAGATCTGGATCTGATCTTTTACCACTTCTTTCTCTACCATTTCAAACCCAAATACATAAAATATCTCACCCCCTAGACCCCTATCTATGGCTGGCCATATCCTAGGCATTATGGGCCTATATGCTGCTTCAAACCATGTCGGCATATTCACATTTAAATCAAACTCAAATGTACATCGATATCGTATATCCCTACGTGTGTATGTAACTTCTATATACGCAATTTTTAATGCTAATCCAATAAATCAAATCAAATTTTATAATTTATATTTCACAAGTATTAATTAATTAATTTAATTTATAATAATTATAATTTAATTAAATCCACTGGAATTTGGAGTGTTCAACATTGTGGTTGTATAACTTTTGGGTTTAAATTCAGTCAATGATTAATACCGAACAATTCGAATGTTAATGTTCACACGTCATTTTAGCTAGTGGTGTGACAGTTTGTCAAATTTATTACTTATACAGTTTTGGTAAAAAAAATTTACCGTTTTAAGTGGTCGATGGTAGTGATAATTATTTCCGCCAATTCTCTTCGTCGAAACTATATCACATTAGGAGTTATGGGATTCGGTATCGGTCAAAATTCTTATATCGTCCAAATTCAACTTCTATAGTCCAAACACAAAGTCCTTAGTTCAATAATAACAATTATTATCAACTGAACTGCTTTGGCTAGAGACTTTGAGTTGACTTCAGTTGACAGTGACACTAACCTCATATAACTAAGGAAATGAATTCACTATTAAATAGTGTTTAACTTTCAATACTTCAACTCAGACCCAACTAAAGCTCGTTTGATAGACGTCGTGCCATGAATTAACTATAACTAAAGTGGTGTGTCTATATTGAAGTCCAATAATATTCTCTTGTCGAGAGAATTGTGTAATATTATCACTTCAATATTTTTTGTTTGACCTTAGTTATATTAACCAATAGAAAATGATCGCGTGAGTCATTCCATGGTTATCCAATAACATCAGTATGCAACCATTTGGTGCCCCTAGCTGCCATGATTAATACACTGCCCGACATCTGGAGAATGTTATGTACTCTAGTCTCAACTGACGTACTGATGTTTTGTCTTTATACTACTTGACCAGGAATATTTAAAATGGTTCTTTTATTAAATTGTGATAAACTGCTCATGATTACAACACAGTATAATTACTATCACAAAACATCTCATTTATGGATTGTCTATTAAATATTCTTAAATTAAATAATTAGTTAAGATAACACATTATAATAAGTATATAATATAAAGGAAAACACCTTTTAAACTAGATTTTACTACAGAGTTAATAATTTACAATAAATTATAGAATTTCCCCAAGGGCATACCCCTAATTATATCAATCTCTCACCTACACTTGGGGCCAATATAGAATCTCAATCTCATCCATTCGATTAGCTTAATAAGAACTGATCGAGCTTGTCCCTTTATAACGATCGCCCTACACCACCGACACCCAATATAACTATATTGTGCACTATAATGGTACTCGGCCAATGCAGGATGGTTGTCAAGGGTTGTAAAGTAAATAAAACAATCACAGTACCTATCATATATCTCATGGCACATCGAACAAAATGTAATAATCATTACAGATATAAAATAGGCGAGATAGTAACAACTAAATAAACCATAATATTATAGTACATAGGTTTACAAAGTTATACAAGATAATACTAAATTTTATACAACTGAAAATAAACTCAAAAGATAACTGTCTCTAAATAGAATAAACAACACCAGCAAGGCTCCATAGTTTCGAACACTAGAATAAACAATAGTGAGTCCAAGTATGAGAAAGCATCTCCTCCTGCTCATCCATCTTTATAGGTCACCTATATCTGCTATCTTGTTTACTCATTTAAGTGTACCTGAGATTATAAGAAGCAGAGCATAAAACCTCGAGTCATATAACAGTTTGGTATGAGCAATAAACAACCTCAAAATACTATGAAAGTCAATATAGTCTAGGGGACGTAGGGTACGAAAAATCATACCTGAATTATCCTTTCATCCAAAGAGTTAGCACATGATAATATATGCTAATCTATCATCTACTATCATCGTAAAGGTGTACTATGTCCTAAGTATAATACTGGGTGTCTAGGTATCCACGTCCACAATACCTATATCCTATGGCATCCCTACTGTGAAAAGAAAAACATAGCAAGCAAAACATCCATCAAATAATCCTCACTATCACTCATGTGCTTTAGATATAAGACTACTCGAATGGCATCCACATAATCTAAAGACTAATGGAAAAATCTTATTTTCTCAGTACTATAGTCATTCGATAAACACCAAGCCAAAATTAAACTATAATCAAAAATGGAATGTCCACTTTGAAGTTCAGCGGTATTCTCATTTGAGAGAATTGTGTGTCACTTCGAGATTCTTTGTTTGACCTTAGTCATATTAACAAACATAAAACTCTCAAGTGAGCCATTCCATGGTTACCCAATAACTATCAGTATGTAACCCTTTGGTGCTCTCAACAACCATAAGTAATACACTGCCCAATGTTTAGAGAGCATTGCGTACTCTAGTCTCAACCGATGAATCGGCATCCTTTCCCGAAACACCTTGAATAGGAATATTAAAAACAATATGTACTTAATCACATGAGTTACAAATATTTGCAATCACGAGTAATTAATCACAATATAAAATAACATTTTGTTTTAAATATTCTTGGTCAGGATGTTTTGAGAAAGGATATCGATACATCTGTTAAGACCAAAGTACATAATGCTTTCCAAATGTTAGGCAGTACATCATTTATGGCCTCCGGGAGTATTAAGGGGTTATGTACTTATAGTTATTGGATAACTATAAAATGACTCAGCCAAGCGTTTTCTTTTGGTTGATAAAAACTGGGTAAAACATGAAATCTCAATGTGACAAATTTATGCAGTTCTTTGGACATGAGAATACTATGGAACTTTGACATGGATCTCCACTTTAAATATATAAAACCATAGCATAGCGACCATCGAGAGACTATGGATGGTTCTAACTTGAAGCATAGGAAGTGAAACGCTATTAAGTCAAACCTCTCCTCACTTGTGTGAAGCTAGTATCACGATCAATTTTAAAATCTCTAGTAGAGTAGAACGGTCAATAATAATTTATATTATTAAACTAAGGACTTGGTAAATGGACTTAACAGTTGAATATGGATATTGTTGAAGTTTTGAACGATACCAAAGTTCATATATCCTAAAGTGATATAGTGTTGATGAATAGAATGTGGATATAATATATGTCCCTTAACGGTATCACTTAGAGTGATCTAAAATTTGATTTTATCAAAGAGATCTATAAGCAATGAATATAGCCAAAATGTCACACTATCAACCTAGGTGATGAGTGAACATTAATAGTTGAATTGTTCAATATTAACCACTAAATAAATTCACACCTGTGAGTCACAAAACCACATCAGTGAATTCTCTGAAATACTATATAATTTGATTACTTTATAAAGTGTTATAAATAAATTATTTAAGAGATATTAATTACTAGTGTATACAGTGTTGGGGTATTTTTAGTAAATGGGATGGCTCTTAGAAATTTTTGGGTATCATTGGTAATTGTTTGGATAGATATAAAACGTTATACGTGCACAAATCGATATACGATACCGATACATATTTAAATATGCTTTTAATATAAACAATTATTTAATGGATTAGAAGACATTTTTGACCCATGAATGGTCATGATATGACCAACCATAAAGAGGAGGAAAAGGAGATGAATTTGGTTCGAATTGGTATGGAAGACCAAGTAGAAGGTGGGAGATATTTATCCTTTTGCTTCCTCTATAAATACCAATGCATCCCAACTCATTTCTAATTGATCTCTTCTAGCCTAGCCGACCCAACTCCTCAAGACCGAACTCCCATGTCCAATATACCCAAATACATATATTCTAAGAGGCAACACTCACACATTTGCTTGCTCGAGTGGTGAATCATAGGTTCTAGGAGTTATTCCATGGATCGAGGTGTTACGAACGACAAGATCAATAAAGGTACAAATTTAATTTTAGTTCAGATATATACATGTTTAGGCCCTATCATTTATGGATATACATACATACATACACACATACATATGTAACAACCTCATAATTGCATACATACATATAACTGTAGTAGTTATGCACATAGTTGTTGAGATGGTTCTCCTTGCCAGTTCAAAAATCTTTGAGTTTTGTCGGTCGTTTTAGAATAATATGTTGTTATTGTATACAAACAAAGAGGATATTATGAAGCAATTTTAAAGGGCACTAGAACATGTGAAATAACTCATTTCCACAGTAATTACCCGAATATTTATATTTTTAGTAAAATAATAATTAAAAGGTTAATACTGCCAAGGGAATGGGGATTATCAACCCTAAAAAGAAAAGTAATTTTTTGTCTCAGAAAAGAAGTTTATAATTAAATTTAACTACTGGGACTACGTAGATGCACTATATAGAGTGATGCTTTATGAAAATGATAAAAAGAAACATTCTTGGTTTATAAAAATTTATGGCGAGTTATATAAACGTCCTATCCTAAATTGGTTTGTCCAATGGTCGATAAATTTTGGTCCATCTTTAAAAATTTACCTGAAAAATTCAAAGAATTATATTCCGTTTGGGTAGAAATTTCACCAAAAATAATTGAAATCAATGAAGAAAGACATTGGATTGAAGGAATGGCTCCAATGTACTATTTTATAGAATTTTCAATCCCCTGTATTTACCAGAACTAAGTGATACTCAATAAGGTATTCCTTGTCTTCGAAGGTGTTCTTTTACAAAATTTTGGGATAAACTAATGAGAATTGATAATTCTACTGGAAAAATATTTGGTTAAGAAATTATTCTCTTAATAAATGAAAAGATTAAAAATTATCAAGAAAAGGAAATCTAACACAACAAAGGAATCTCCTAGTCCATTTGGGCATATCACCAAGGAGATGCAACTACAAAAAGGGATAACATCAAGAGAATTGATATTATTCAGTGCTATCTTGAAGAGATGAAAATGGATTTAGTCAAAAATCTAAGAGAAGAAGATTCAAAATCCGACACCTCTATGGCATCATCTTCCAAAGGAAAATAAATTGCAGGTGAATCGCAAGATCCTTTTGAAGATGATGAAGAAGAAGATATTAATATGATTTTTGAATAAATCAAAGAAAATTTCTTTGGTAAAAAGGCAGCAAAAGGATAAGGCTTTAACTAGTCAAAAAGAAGATAAAGTGGTCCTCAAATATAAAGACAGGTGAACTAACCATCTAATTAATAATAAAGTGAAGGTTGGAAGCATATAAGCTTTGAAAGACAGCTTAACTCAATAATGTAAAGAATCTGGACAGCAAAGCAATAACACTTTGGAAGCAAAGATGCTCAATAGGACATCACAACTCAAATCATTTAGAGAATCGGGATAGCAATGCAAAGTAGCTCAATTATTTAGGATGGCGCAGCTAGTACCTTTTCAGTTTTAAATTCTGCAATCAACTATGTTTAATTATCTTTCAAGTTCATCTCCTTATAAATAAGATGAGTTCCTCGGTTTAGAACTTAGAGCCAAAAATATTGTAATATAAGTTTGTATTTCTGCAACTAGTACTGTAAGCTTGTAATAGTAAGAAGTTTTAAACTATCTTTCTGTCGAATAAAAGAAAAGCTTATTGCTACCTCATTGTAAGTTTTCTTTAATTTTAATTTTCATAACTAAATTTGTATTATCTTTTATAGCTTGAATGGCAAGCTAAATCCCACATGTGTTGAATTATATCCAGTCTATTCATATGTATTCAAGTGCTCTTATGATATATGCTAAAGGTAAAATTTAGTATATGATTAAATGGCGGAATTTAGAAGTAAATGAATGTAATAGGAAGTTAAAAGGCGACCATATTAAAATTAAACTTATACGACTATCTGGCGATAATGACTTTTGAAAGGATGGTCGTGTTTTATGCCCATTTTGGTAATAATGTTTAGGGCTTCTCTATGCATATTGACGTGTTCTGGTAAAATTATTATTAGATGGATTTTCATCGCGTAAAAAAATCCTACTAACATCTAGTCTTAAAAGTTTTGTTTAAATGTTTATAGTCCATTTGATCCTGTCAACTAGTTCAGTCAGAACTGGATTCTGTTAGTCAGCCAGAAGACTTGGTTTTACTTTGATCTTGAAAATACTATAGCAAACTTCGTACTATAGCAGTTTTGCACATAGTTACTGAGATGGTTCTCTTTTCAGTTCAAAAATCTTTGAGTTTTGCCAGTCGTTTTAGATTAAACGTAATTTCATACTTATGTGGCAATATTATATAGAGGGAATTAGGCATAAGGACAAACTTTGAAAAAAATTTAGGCTAAAGGACACAAAGTTTCATTTTTGGGCTGAAAGACAAACTTTGAAAGAAAATTAGGCTGAAGGACAATGCTAAATATAGTAGCATTTTGTACAGTGCAAACATTGTACAAAATGCTAATTATAACTAGCATTATACCTAATTTTACATTATACAAAATGCTAGTTGTATTTAGCATTGTCCTTCAGCCTAATTACCTTTCAAAATTTGTCCTTCAGTCTAAAAATGAAACTTGTTGTCCTTCAGCCAAAATTTTTATGAAAATTTGTCCTTGTACCTATTTTCCACTATTATATATGTATGTATGTATGTATATCGATATGTATATATATGTGTGTGTATGTAGTATATGTATGTAGTATATAGGTATGTTGTATGCATGGATATGTATGTATGTATACATGCATGCATGTATGCATGTATAAACTATATATATGGTATTAAAAATATATGTATACAAACTATATACTTATGTCTTAGTATACTTAAGCATATGTATATACTTAGGCATATATATTCCCTTTATAAGTATATGAAATTACCATATACATATAAGTATAATATCTATTTACAATATAGTAGATATAAATCCCAATATCTATATGTATATTTACATACATGCTTATATTTATCATATCGTTATATTAGTTTAGGGATATATATATATATTCGTTTCAAAATATATATATATATATCTATGTGCATGCGTGCGCATGCACATGTGCGTGCGCGTGCGCATGCACATCCAAAATATACATTTATATATAGTCTATAAACATTTTAAAATAAAGTGAAATGTTATTTTAAAATGTTGATATGATCGATGCTAATTGGTAGTTTACATAGGTCCATTAAGATCCAAAATATGATCGTTTTTGGAAATTTACTCATTTCACTCACTATTAAATGCGCTCATTCCAAAATTCTATACAAATTTTATAGTTGTATTTAGGGCCAACTAATAAAACTTTCTACTTAATGGGCCTTAAGAATAAGAGCATCTAGGCTTAAGGTCAAGTAAAAAATATTCCTCCTTCCCTGGCACTTGGCTTAGCATAATGGGTGGAGTAAGTCCAAAAGGTTGGCCTACATGTAAGACCTGGATTTAGTTTTGGCCTTGGGGTTAATTTCAAATTTTGATTTGAAGATTTAAATATATAATTTAAATTTAAAAGTTAAGTCTAAAATATAAAGAATTTTATTGATGTTATAAAATAAGACTAAATTGTTTTAGTTTTTCAAAATCATTTTGGGAATTATTTTAAATACTTTTTGAATTTGTTATTAAACATTTTTAATTAAAATGTTTGGTTAAATAAAGAATCAATTAAAAGTCAATTAATTAATATGTATATATATATTGATACGTATATACAACTAGTTATAGTTAAATATTTTTCCTAAATTGTTTAAGATAATTATATATAAATTTTTCTGAATTTTTTTGAATATTTAGTTAAAATGTTTAATTAATTAGTTAATTATATATATATATAACTGTAAAGGTCATAGTTAATATTCTTCTTAAATAGTTTAAGATGAATAAAATACAATTATGAAATTTTAAATTTTATTTAATAAATTAAATTAATAATTAAAATTAATTAAAACTGCTTCAATTAGTAAGATTCTTATAAATATTACATAAGTTGATTAAATTGTACAAGTTACAAATAAATTGAACTTATATAATTATATGTATAATTAAATACAAGAGGAACTGAAATAAACTCAAAATAGGATTTTGGAATGAATACATACATATAATACATATATCATGATATCAGATTTTCCTAACACTTGTATCACGAGTGTATATCATAAGAAATACATTGATCTTTAGATTGATATCACCCAAAAGATTTAATGATTATGAACCTTTAATATAGTTGCCCTTTTTAATTTATATATTAATAGACTACTTACATAAACACTAGTTGTTGAGCACACTCAAGGCATAAGCATATACACTTAGTCTGTTGAGAAATGAGAGGTAAAAGTGAATAATCTCATTTAATTTGTTGAGCAAACTCAAGGTTAGAATCGAGATTAGGATAATGACCACGGTTAGGAGATATATAAGTTATAACCGATGAAGTGTTATCCATCACTTGTGGAGCTATGATTTGTTAAGAAAACTCAAGGCCAACATCCTAAGTCAAACAAGTCTTAACACTCACTAGAGAAATCAAAATATTTATATATTTCTCTTTTGCTTCTGAGAAATATAAAAGTCTAGTTGGAGCCATATTAGAAAAATGAGGTGACTACATTTAGTCATTCTAATATTGTAAAAAAAACATGCTATATGAAACTATACTAATCTACTTGAAATAAATATACGGAAAAATAACTAACATAAGATTATTTTCTAAAAACAAGAAGCTCACCAAACATAATTATACTGACTGGCTAAGAGAATCAAAGATAACCCTAACTTATGAACGTTTACAGTAACATCCATCATTTCGAAACACAAAATGGAACCTTAATGTGCTACAGTCATCTTGGGATTATCTTTGGACAAAAGAGATGGGATCATCTATATGAAAACAGTTGAAGTAAAAAGAGCTACCAATAAATGTCATACCACATAATAAATTTACATATTCAAATTTTTTCCCATAGTTATACCAACGCAGGGTCAAAAATATAATACAATTATAATTAATAGTGTTATGCCCAATATATGAAGATGCTGACATAACACTTAATATAGCAGAATCAAAATAACAAATACTACTACCAAGCCTCCTACTTCGTCTTCGGCTCACTTTATTCGTCCATCCAAAAGCATCCGTTCAAACTTATAAACTCAACCTACTCAAACGATTACCTATGATTTTATGGGAAAAATAATAATAAAAACACGGGTTAGACATAAAGTCCGGTATGAGCAATATATTTTTGTAAACATAAAACATAGTGAGACCACATCATTAAAGTACATAATGGTTTTCCTTCCCTATAATATAACATTCAGTTTAATAACTGCAAATATAGGTATAACTAAGTACTTTATTTTTAATGGAACTATTCATACAAATTTGATATAATCGAAATCAATAGCCATTTCTATTGGCATGCCATTCAATAATCATTCTTTTTTCTAACCAAAACTTGGATCACTCTTTCCTCGGCTTCCACTAAGGCCTTATGCCCTCTGCTTAAGATGAAAGGTTATAGTCTTAGCATTCAGTTGCCACTAAGGCCTTATGCCTTTACTGCTTCTATAATTATACCAAATATACTATAGGTTTTGCTTGCCACTTAGGCCTTACACTATCATTTTCGTGTTTCAATTGCCAACCAGGCCTTACACCTACACTTTCATTGTGGATGCCACTAAGGCCTTACTTATTTGCTTTTGCTCCTTGACTAATACATCAAGCCTTACGCCATCTACCAAAACATTGGTTTCCACATCAGGCATTACGTCAATTGCATTTGTGCTTCGGATTACACTTAGGCCTTACTCCAAAACTCTCGTTTTTCAGTTGTCACTTAGGTCATACAATAACATGTCCGTTTTTGGTTGCTACTTAGCTTTTACACCAACGCTTTTGTTTGTGGATGCAAGAAAGGCCTTACTTCTTCGCTTTTGGTTCTTGACTACCGCAATAGGCCTTACGTTATCTATCGAACATCACCAACCTAACTAACAAGTCATACATTAGGCTTTTCATTTAGCTATTCTTTAACCTACGTTACCACGTTATCATCAATGCGCTACATGCTAATTACAGCCATCCAAAGCCTTATAATAAATTCCTTCCTCCAGAAGTCAATTAGTTCTTGTTTCTACATCTTTTCAAAAGCCAATCTACCCACGACAATCATTACCCTCTTTCTCGTCTGGGTAAGCTTGACTTAATTTTGTTTTAAACACAAGAAATCTCAATTTCAGGTTTTAGAAATAACCTCCTCTATCTATATTTATTATATACCCTCGTTTCCCTTCGGCAAATACACCAGGTTTAATAACCATATATTTTTACTTAGCCTTCCTTATCTTGCTTACTTAATTCTTTATTTTTATGGTTCTCTCGATTGAGATCTACTTCCTTCGAGAATGCTTCTCGGTACACGTTGGAAACCGTCTTTTGCATGTCGGACACTACCTTTACACGTGTTGATTTCTGATCCCTTTGATTTAGCCTTTTCTTACCATTATTAAGTACTTTCCTGATACGTTCAAAACATATTGTGGATCTGATTTGCTGACCAAATATTGAAAAATTTACACATAATTGTCCTGCCATCCTCCATGTACTAGCCTTTCAGTGCCCCTAAATATATGTTCGGTCAAGCATATTTCCTTTTGGAAATTACTAACATTATTCCTTGAAAATCCTAGACTCTCTATGTGTGTGTATAAAGAAATTTTCTTTTCATAAAATTTCTTAAACTCTTTATTTACACCTATTTTCTATAATAAACGGTTCTTAGATAATTCATATCAATTTACTTTCTTATAGGAAAATTCAATGAATCATTACCCATCTCTAATAATGTGATCCTAACATCATATTCAACCTTTTGGATTATCGTAATCATAAAATGCATGAGAAATAATTTTATTTAATTTGGCCGCGAGAAATTATTGAGGAAAACATAATTTAGAGAACATATTACTCACTTAGATCTCTTAGTTGGTAATATTTAAAGTTCCTTTAGCTTGTTCTTCTTGTTTTCCATTTTCTCTTTCTTAGTGAAAAGATTCGAGCTTTTTTTAATTTTGAGTGTAGAATGAAGTAAGAAGAGAGTGATGAAACAAATATTAAAAGACATTAATATCCCTTTCATGGGCCACCGACCCACCTTAACTCTTTCTCGTTCAATTCATCTTAAATAAGTTTTATTAAGTGATAATTATAATAAATGAATGTACACCAAAATACTTATCACGCATCATTATTTAATTTTATAGTTTAACTAATTAAATTTTTATTTTTCATAATTAATTCTTTAATTGATTATTTATTGATTTATGGGGTGTTACAGGCTTCCCGTTATAGGAATTTCGTCCTTGATATTCAAATAAGGTAGAATAGAGGTTCTCATTCTTCCTTATGCCCGCTCGGGCATAAACACATAAGTTCTCTACCCATGTATCTAAAAAAAATGTACTACTATTTCTACCAATCCATAAAAAATTCAACCATAATATCACATGTATTCATGGTTCAAAACAAAACAAAGCAAACATACATGCTATCTAAAAAAACTCGAGATAAGTCCTCTTGACTTTATCCTTCATTTCTCAAGTACAATAATCTCTATTCCCACTCTATTGGACTTGCACAAGCTTTACCACCTTATTCTAAAGCTTCTTCTCATCTTAGTCTACTATCTGAATAAGCTTCCTTACATAGGTCATGTTAGTTAGACAATCAAATCTTCTATAGTACTTGGAACTATAACATTTCTAGGGTCTTAGATACACTTCTCAGATGTGATAACTGAAATACAATGTGGATCACAACAAAAGCACTCAGCGATTCCACTCCATAGGATATTTTCCTATTTTGTATAGTTTCAGAATGGTCCAACATATCTCAGTACCAGCTTTTCGACCTTTCTAAATCTCATAGTCCCTTTGATCGATGATACTTAAACAAATACATGATCCCTTAGATCAAATTTTATAATGTTTTATCTTCTATCAGCATAGCTCTTCTACCTGGACTAAGCATCCTTCATCCTTTTCTGAATAAATTCAACTTTTTTTGAAGATTCTCTTACAAGATCCAAAATCAAAATAAGTCTATCTCGCATCTCACACCAACATACTGGCAACTTACAAGGTCTTTTATATAACGCATCAAAAGGTGCCATCCAAATATTGGACTAATAACTATTTTGTATGTAAACTCCACTAAGTGCAAGTGATCTTCCCAAGATCCACCAATGTCTAACTGAAGTGACCCACTTTTCTTCACCTATAATTTTTAGTGAATTTTAGTTAGGAATTTTTTTTACTAAGGGATCACCTCTCTTGTTGCTCCTTTTATTTCTTTTAATTAATTACCCAAGATCCTGAATTTTACTAATATAAATATATCAGTATTTAAATCAATTCCTATCATTTATATATATGAGGATATATAAATGTTTCTTTGCAAATTAGAGTGTTTAAAGTAGCAAAGAATTTTAATTCACACAATATTTTTCATAGTTTAAATGTCTTGTGTCACATAGCTTGTTTCTATACTTATATCTCTTCACTGACTCAAGATTGACTAATACTAAATACAAATATTATCACCTTAATGAGACTCAAGATTGACCAATGCATAATTCAGATTTTATCTTCTTTTATAATGACTCAAGATTGACTAATACAAAAATAAAGTATTAGTTCCTCATATTTTCATTTGTATTGTTTTCTAGAGTTTTCATTAAATCAAATTATTTGATTTGTGGTCTAATATCCCATGGGTTTGATTCTGGGGTTTCAGTAATTCATACCTGTTATTTAGAAATGATAGAAGATGTCAAAACCTAATTTGATTAATGATTCAAGGGTTTATCTAGCCCAGATTCATGGTTTATACACAAACATGCACCAAACATGCACAAAACATGCACAAGCAATTCAGTTCAATCAAAATGCATATATTCAGGTTTATAAAACATGTAATGATCATGTAAGTGATAGGCTTGTGTGATGATTTAGAAATCATACAAACTTTGCTAATAAAACTGGAAAACATATTGAACTTGGTTTTGAAAGATCTTTGCATATTCTGAACGATAAGTGAGCAAAAGTAATGTTCTGGATTTCTAAGTACTTAACCAAATTACTCTATTTTCTTACTTGATGCATTGAATCTTTTGATTTGCTTCTTTTAATAAACTTGCTACTTCAATCATATGTTTGATTTCATTTCTAGATTTTATCAAAATTCAAATCCTAAAACCTTAGCTACCTATGATTTCCAGGTTCTATAACATCATATTCTTAGTCTTATTCTGGATTCAACTTATGACTTGATTTCTTTTCAAATTAGCATTACACTATGGATTTACTTGCTTCAGAAAGTTGAAGCATATGGCTTCAGACAAATGCATGCACTTGTATCAATTACAAGCCATGTATAGGCCATCTGGTTAGCCATGGTCAAGCTCAAACTCATCTACTTTAACTCTTGTACATTCTCTTTTAACACAACTTAACTACTAATACAAGGTGTAGTTGCAATTCAAATTAACTTGTACTATGGTCTTGTTTGCTTCAGTGATTTCAAGCTTACACATGAACTTGTATTAGTTACAAGACATGTATAAATCTTGTTGGCTAGCCAAGACCAAATTTAAACCCATCAACTCATTACTTTGACTAACATTCATTCAAAAACAACCCATAATCCTATCTGAAACTCAATCAATAATAGCAAGGAGAATATGTCCATATATCAGATTATATGGCATACTTCTCATTCATCATAGCTTACTGGATTTAATTCCAGAGCATATTACTTTGATCAACCACTCACAAGCACATATAAATGCATAAGTCTTACATATTCATTACAAGGAAACAAAGCACTAAGAATTCTGGACACACATAATCCTTAAGAAAGTTTTTGCCCAGATTATTTATTACAAATAAAAACTTCTACTTCTCTAAAAGTATTTTAAAACAGCAAGCTCTTCAAACACCCATGCAAGCAGAGCTACTATGCCTCTTTCCCTGCAGCAATACCTGGAACTGCCTCAATGATAATGAGACACCCCATAGTTTGCAAAGGCAACAAATAGGGTTAGAAATAAATTCTGGTATGAGTGAAATCAAAATATAATAACTTGTCATTTTCTAATTATTGTGCAGAGAATTCATATACTTGATGCTTATTTGGATTTATAATGTAAACTGGGTATATATATAAGCCCCTACTAACACTCATGCACACAAGCATCCATTCATCCATTCAATTCAGTACACATGTATACATACTCCTATGGATTAACTCATTCTAATACCATAGCTCAACTTTCAATCTCAATTTATCAATTTAATTTGGTCTTAACTCTTTGCCATTGAACACCATGTGTGCATTGCAAGGGACTCAATTCTGTTAACCCCTGCACAAAGACCTACAGGACTTAAACAAGTCATGCACATACCCATCATCCCCCTTATGATGAATAGATCAAGGCTCTACTCCTAGATTAGCTTTATAATCTAGTGACCATTCTCATTTTCTTTTAGAAAAATTTATTAACTCTTGAAATGCTTTTATATTCTTTTCTTCTTTTTCATAAATCAAAGAGAGTTAAACTCACTCAGGGATTTCAGCCAACCATACTAAACATTCATGAAAAGAATACCATATCTCATTTTCCAGTTATTTTATTCAAAATATGTTTTAACACTTGCATGTCTCCTATATTCAGGAATATCATGATCACTTAAACAAATCTAGTGAAATCATATAAAATCCTTATACTCAATTCTACTGTGAACATAGAGTAAGGTTTTTGAGAAAAACCCATAAAACATTTTAGCTAAAGATCTGAACAAATCAGCACATAAATAATTTATTGCATTGTTCATCTCATTTTTAAAACAATCTAGACATAGGCATGAATCTCCTTAATTCACACTGCCTAGTTTATTTCCCAGCAATACCCTACTTCTCAATAAAATGTATTTATCTTACTAAACATATTTATAAACTGATGTTTTAAGGTACTGGATCCATATCAGTGATCAGGGTATTTTTCTTATCAAACAATCAATCAAAACAAATCAAAGCATCAACCAAAGATTTATCAAAACACCAACCATTCTCAGCATTCATTTATTCAGAAAAATAGATCAAGCACAAACATGATATGTTTTTTATAAAATAATATGGCTGCCCTTAACTTGGGTCTTAATGCCTTAAACCTCATAAGATTGATTAATCACTCACCTTCCTTCCTCTTTTCCCCGAGAATACTTTAACTTGAAAATGGCTTTGGTTTGCTCTTCTTTCTTCTCTTAATATTTTCTGTTTTCCGAAATGAGACTGCTGCTACCCCCTTTAATTTTTAAAACATTATTTAGGGTTTTAGTAGAGTGAAAAACCCATCTTATCCCCAAACAAATGCGAGAACTCTGCATATGATGTTATAGCTAGAAATGCCATTTTCTTTTTGATTTACATTTCGGGTATTTTCAGTTGCTTTAGTTTTTTTTTCTGGTTTGCATGCTATTTGCATGTTTCATACACACACCTTATTTTCATGTGACTTTCTTACATTATTTATTTTCTTAAGACTAATCTGTAATGTATACATGTATATCCTTTTATCATTTAATTCCTTGTTAATGTTTCAAGCTATTTGTTTTCACTTGATATATAAAATGTATTCATATATTTAATTACAATAGTGTTTTCCTTATTACTTTATATTTTTCCTGGTTGTAAAAATATAACATATGGTAATGTATAATCCATATATACACTCAGTCACATTTCCTCATTCCTTCTCTCTGAAATACCATTTCCTTCTTATTATTTATTTTTAATTACTATAAAAGTCTACTTTTATCATTTTATTCCTTTTTGACTATTTATATTCAATATATATATATATATACATATGAATATAAGACTTACTCATACTTAGTTATTTTCTTCTCATTATTATTTTACTGAAAACAACTATCCCCTTCATTATATATTTAACTCATTCTCAATATTTATTTTCAAACTATATTTTTCCTTGAAAATTCTCCTTTCAATGATTTTATTAAAATTATTCTTATCTCAATAATTTAGGTCTTCACATACTCTCCTCCTAAAAGGAATTGTGTCCCACAATTATTCTCTCATACATTTCCATCCAAATGTATACAAAGCATAATTTCAATTGAATGAAATTTCAGAAACTCATTCATTCAAAATCAATCAAACACACATAAATAATATTAAGGTTTCATCATAATTTTAAACATACCTTTAAGCAGAAAATAGATTAGGATATTTATCCTTCATCCTATCTTCAGCCTCCCATGTACAATCATTCTCATCCAGACTCCACTGAATTTTTACCAATTTAATTATTTTATTCCTCAATTTCTTTTCTTCTCTAGCCACAATACCCACTGGTTCCTTCCTATAAACCAGATTTTCTTGAATTTCAACTTGTGTAGGTGATCCAGAATTGCTTCCTTATCATGTACCCATTTTCTCAATTGAGATACATGAAATACATCATGGATATTACTCAATTCCTCTGGCAACTCCAGCTTATAAGCCAAATTTCCTACTCTTTGAATTATCTCATATGGCCCTATAAATCTTGGAGACAATTTTCCTGCCTTGCCAAACCTTAATATTTTTCTCATTGGTGAAACTTTGAGAAATACATAATTTCCCACTTCATACTCCACTGGGATCCTACCTCTGTCTGCATATTCCTTTTGCCTTTCTTGTGCTGCCTTCATTCTCTGCCTCACCAGTTCAATTCTTGTAGAGGTTTCTTTGATGTGATCTGGTCCTAGCAACACTCTTTCACCTGCCTCCATCCAACATGCAGGAGACAAACAAGGCCTTCATGTGATAATGACCTCCCACCAATCAAGTGCTGCTCCTTTGAGTCTTCTGGAAGCAATTTGCCTTTTCCTTTGATCATTTATTTACATGTCTGCAAATATCCTATCCAAAGTTCTTAGCCATGTTTGCACACCCATGACTCCTTCAGTACCTTCAAAATCCTTGCCCCCTAAGTTTGAGAATGTTTTCAGTAGCTTAGACAACTCCTCATGAGATTCTCTTCCCTTTGCACTGCTCCTTCCCTAAATGCCCTCACCAAATCTTGCAAATTGACTAATGGTGTTGCATTGGAGGGTCCTGCTCCATGATTTGGTGGTCTTCCTACCATGATTTGCTATACAATTTACATAACTAGTTAGTTTAATTTGTAATTTAATTGTTTCAGTGGTTTTATTTACACTGAAAATATTGTTATGTATTTGGTCTCATAAGATTTTATTCCTATAAGAGAATTTGATCTTTATTTCTGCTATGTTTAATAACATAGCTCCGATACCAACTGAAGTGACCCACTTTTCTTCACCTATAATTTTTAGTGAATTTTAGTTAGGAATTTTTTTTACTAAGGGATCACCTCTCTTCTTGCTCCTTTTATTTCTTTTAATTAATTACCCAAGATCCTGAATTTTACTAATATAAATATATCAGTATTTAAATCAATTCCTATCATTTATATATATGAGGATATATAAATGTTTCTTTGCAAATCAGAGTGTTTAAAGTAGCAAAGAATTTTAATTCACACAATATTTTTCATAGTTGAAATGTCTTGTGTCACATAGCTTGTTTCTACACTTATATCTCTTCACTGACTCAAGATTTACTAATACTAAATACAAATATTATCACCTTAATGAGACTCAAGATTGACCAATGCATAATTCAGATTTTATCTTCTTTTATAATGACTCAAGATTGACTAATACAAAAATAAAGTATTAGTTCCTCATATTTTCATTTGTATTGTTTTCTAGAGTTTTCATTAAATCAAATTATTCGATTTGTGGTCTAATATCCCATGGGTTTGATTCTGGGGTTTCAGTAATTCATACCTGTTATTTAGAAATGATAGAAGATGTCAAAACCTAATTTGATTAATGATTCAAGGGTTTATCTAGCCCAGATTCATGGTTTATACACAAACATGCACAAAACATGCACAAGCAATTCAGTTCAATCAAAATGCATATATTCAGGTTTATAAAACATGTAATGATCATGTAAGTGATAGGGTTGTGTGATGATTTAGAAATCATACAAACTTTGCTAATAAAACTGGAAAACATATTGAACTTGGTTTTGAAAGATCTTTGCATATTCTGAATAATAAGTGAGCAAAAGTAATGTTCTGGATTTCTAAATACTTAACCAAATTACTCTATTTTCTTACTTGATGCATTGAATCTTTTGATCCGCTTCTTTTACTAAACTTGCTACTTCAATCATATGTTTGATGTCATTTCTAGATTTTATCAAAATTCAAATCCTAAAACCTTAGCTACCTATGATTTCCAGGTTCTATAACATCATATTCTTAGTCTTATTCTGGATTCAACTTATGACTTGATTTCTTTTCAAATTAGCATTACACTATGGATTTACTTGCTTCAGAAAGTTGAAGCATATGGCTTCAGACATATGCATGCACTTGTATCAATTACAAGCCATGTATAGGCCATCTGGTTAGCCATGGTCAAGCTCAAACTCATCTACTTTAACTCTTGTACATTCTCTTTTAACACAACTTAACTACTAATACAAGGTGTAGTTGCAATTCAAATTAACTTGTACTATGGTCTTGTTTGCTTCAGTGATTTCAAGCTTACACATGAACTTGTATTAGTTACAAGACATGTATAAATCTTGTTGGCTAGCCAAGACCAAATTTAAACCCATCAACTCATTACTTTGACTAACATTCATTCAAAAACAACCCATAATCCTATCTGAAACTCAATCAATAATAGCAAGGAGAATATGTCCATATATCAGATTATATGGCATACTTCTCATTCATCATAGCTTACTGGATTTAATTCCAGAGCATATTACTTTGATCAACCACTCACAAGCACATATAAATGCATAAGTCTTACATATTCATTACAAGGAAACAAAGCACTAAGAATTCTGGACACACATAATCCTTAAGAAAGTTTTTGCCCAGATTATTTATTACAAATAAAAACTTCTACTTCTCTAAAAGTATTTTAAAACAGCAAGCTCTTCAAACACCCATGCAAGCAGAGCTACTATGCCTCTTTCCCTGCAGCAATACCTGGAACTGCCTCCATGATAATGAGACACCCCATAGTTTGCAAAGGCAACAAATAGGGTTAGAAATAAATTCTGGTATGAGTGAAATCAAAATATAATAACTTGTC
The DNA here is from genome assembly GCA_030737815.1 of Allium fistulosum. Classification (NCBI taxonomy): domain Eukaryota; kingdom Viridiplantae; phylum Streptophyta; class Magnoliopsida; order Asparagales; family Amaryllidaceae; genus Allium; species Allium fistulosum. The sequence continues at coordinate 164,112,817 of CM060905.1, forward strand.
ATTTTCTAATTATTGTGCAGAGAATTCATATACTTGATGCTTATTTGGATTTATAATGTAAACTGGGTATATATATATAAGCCCCTACTAACACTCATGCACACAAGCATCCATTCATCCATTCAATTCAGTACACATGTATACATACTCCTATGGATTAACTCATTCTAATACCATAGCTCAACTTTCAATCTCAATTTATCAATTTAATTTGGTCTTAACTCTTTTCCATTGAACACCATGTGTGCATTGCAAGGGACTCAATTCTGTTAACTCCTGCACAGAGGCCTACAGGACTTAAACAAGTCATGCACACGCCCATCATCCCCCTTATGATGAATAGATCAAGGCTCTACTCCTAGATTAGCTTTATAATCTAGTGACCATTTTCATTTTCTTTCAGAAAAATTTATTAACTCTTGAAATGCTTTTATATTCTTTTCTTCTTTTTCATAAATCAAAGAGAGTTAAACTCACTCAGGGATTTCAGCCAACCATACTAAACATTCATGAAAAGAATACCATATCTCATTTTCCAGTAATTTTATTCAAAATATGTTTTAACACTTGCATGTCTCCTATATTCAGGAATATCATGATCACTTAAACAAATCTAGTGAAATCATATAAAATCCTTATACTCAATTCTACTGTGAACATAGAGTAAGGTTTTTGAGAAAAACCCATAAAACATTTTAGCTTCAGATCTGAACAAATCAGCACATAAATAATTTATTGCATTGTTCATCTCATTTTTAAAACAATCTCGACATAAGCATGAATCTCCTTAATTCACACTGCCTAGTTTATTTCCCAGTAATACCCTACTTCTCAATAAAATGTATTTATCTTACTAAACATATTTATAAACTGATGTTTTAAGGTACTGGATCCATATCAGTGATCAGGGTATTTTTCTTATCAAACAATCAATCAAAACAAATCAAAGCATCAACCAAAGATTTATCAAAACACCAACCATTCTCAGCATTCATTTATTCAAAAAATAGATCAAGCACAAACATGATATGGTTTTTATAAAATAATATGGCTGCCCTTAACTTGGGTCTTAATGCCTTAAACCTTGTAAGATTGATTAATCACTCACCTTCCTTCCTCTTTTCCCCGAGAATACTTTAACTTGAAAATGGCTTTGGTTTGCTCTTCTTTCTTCTCTTAATATTTTCTGTTTTCCGAAATGAGACTGCTACTACCACCTTTAATTTTTAAAACATTGTTTAGGGTTTTAGTAGAGTGAAAAACCCATCTTATCCCCACACAAATGAGAGAATTCTGCATATGATGTTATGGCTAGAAATGCCTTTTTTTTTATTTCCATTTCGGGTATTTTCAGTTGCTTTAGTTTTTTTTTTCTGGTTTGCATACTATTTGCATATTTCATACACACACCTTATTTTCATGTGACTTTCTTACATTATTTATTTTCTTAAGACTAATCTGTAATGTATACATGTATATCCTTTTATCAATTAATTACTTGTTAATGTTTCAAGCTATTTGTTTTCTCTTGATATATAAAATGTATTCATATATTTAATTACCATAGTGTTTTCCTTATTACTTTATATTTTTCTTGGTTGTAAAAATATAACATATGGTAATGTATAATCCATATATACACTCAGTCACATTTCCTCATTCCTTCTCTCTGAAATACCATTTCCTTCTTATTATTTATTTTTAATTACTATAAAAGTCTACTTTTATCATTTTATTCCTTTCCGACTATTTATATTCAATATATATATACATATGAATATAAGACTTACTCATACTTAGTTATTTTCTTCTCATTATTATTTTACTAAAAACAACTATCCCCTTCATTATATATTTAACTCATTCTCAATATTTATTTTCAAACTATATTTTTCCTTGAAAATTCTCCTTTCACTGATTTTATTAAAATTATTCTTTTCTCAATAATTTGGGTCTTCACACTAACACACACACTTATAGTAAATCTTCAAGCATTCGGTTAACCCTTTTGGTCTATCCATCTATTTGTGGAAGGTAAGTTATACTCATATACAGCTCTAAGCCTAAAGCACTATGTAGGTTCCGCCAAAACTCATTGGCAAACAAAGAATCTCGATCACTTACTATCTTACTTGATATTCCATGGATCTCACCATCGTCTTTATACACATCTCAACTAACTTTGCTGCCATCCTCGTGGACTACATGGAATAAAATGGGCACTCTTGGTTTATCTATCAACTATGACCTATATAATTTTGATCCCTACACTTGTCCTCAGCAAACTAGCAACAAAGTCCACAAAAACCGAATCTTATTTTCACACCAAGAGTTATAAAGGCTGTAAAAGTCCACTTGACTTTTGGAGTTCAACCTTAACATGTTGGCATGTGAAACATCACTTCAAACACTGTCCAACATCTCTCTTCATCCCTTCTTAATAGAAGCTTTGCTTCATATCTCGGTATATAGTACCCTTTGGATGGAGAGAAAACTTTGAACGATGGCATTCATCCAAGAGCAATTTATAAAGGTCTCTACTGTTTGGGACATACAACCTTCATTCTTCTAAAGCCAAGTTTTCTTGTCAACAATGAAGCCCTTTAGCTCTTTAGTCTCGAAACCACTCTTCTAGCCATTACTCCTTTCAGCACATGGCGTTTCTTCTTTCTATCTCTGTGTGATATTCATTTTGAGAGCTAGATGTACTACTAAGCATAAAAACATCCTAGAGTTTCTGCTTGGAACAGCACTCGACTGAAGCTAAACATCACAAGAAGCTAGTGTATCAAAAATATTCCACTCTTCAATCATAGCTAATACACAATTCTACTACTTTCAAAAGGCATCAGCAACCTTATTTCCCTTCCCTGGGGTATACACGATCCCGAAGTCATACGATGCCAAAAACTCTAACCATCTATGTTGTCTTAAGTTCAACTCCTTCTGGGAGAACAAGTATCTCAAAAACTTGTGGTCAATAAACAATTCAAACATTTCCTCAAGAAGGTAATGCCTATAAATATAAATATATAGCGTATAGATAACTACTTCTAATTCCAAGTCATGGGTTTGATACATAACCTCATGAGGTATCAACTGTATAATGTATAAGCTATAACCATGTCTTCTGCATCAACATTACTCCTAACCCCAAACCCGAAGCATATGTGTACACTACCATATCTCCATCGCCCTCGATCATTTCTAAAACAAGAGCAACTGTTAACCTAAGCTTCAAATATTGGAATTCCATTTTGCACTCCCTCATCCAAACATACCTCTTATTCTCGTTAATGGCACTGCTAACATAGCAAAGTCCTTAATGAATCTCTGATAGTACCATGCCAATCCCAATAAATGCCTTATCTTACAAATAGCTTTGGGTCTTCCAATTATTCACGGCTTGAATCTTTGAAGGATCTACGACCAGTCCTTCTTCCAAACTATATGGCCTAGAAATTTAACTTCCGTCTTCCAAAACTGACACTTGGAAATTTTCGCTCTCAACTTATGTTGTCTCAAGGTTTCCAATACTAATATAAGATGAACTTCGTGATCTTGCTCATCATTATTCACCAAGATATCATTTATTAAGACCAACACAAACCTGTTCAACTGACCGTGAAAGACCTACTTCACTGGATCTACAAAAAATGCTATAGCATTATTAGCCCAAATGGATGACTAAACACTTATATGAACCATACCTTTTCCTAAATGCAATCAAAGGAATACTTTATTCCGCAACTCTTAGTTGATGGAATCCTATAGCCAAATATAACCATGATAATACCCTAGCTCCACTCAGCTGATCAAATAGATCATCAATCCTTGATAATAGATAATGATCCTTCTTTGTAATATCATTCAACTTGACATAACGTCCGAACTGATTCATTTGACTTTTTCACAAATACCCAGAGCTCCCCATATAAACTTCTCGGCCTGATGAAGCCCTTGTGCTTAAGCTCCATCAGCTGCTTCTTTAAATCTTCCATTTCCTTAGAAGGCATTTTGCAAGCCGGTTTACTAACAAGTTATGCCCCAAACATAAAATCAATACTAATCTTAACCGCCCTTCTTGGTGGAAAATCCAATACTGGCTCAAATACATATGAAAATTCTCGAACCACAAAAACCTATCAATCTGTTCTTTCAAACTTTCCATTGCATACAATAAACCCCGGACCTTCCCTTCATATCCTCCAAAGATACCAAGATCTTCCTCCTCCTTTCCAGTTCCATAAGGCAATAATTCTTTGACACAATAAATTTTGGCATCAATCTGCATTAACCAATTCAAACCCAAAATTACCTCATACTCTAAGAAGTCAAATATATTTGGGTCGTAAGAAAACAAATGGTCGCACATAACAAAATTTAGGCTAATACATTTCAACCCAAGAGTGGCATACCCAGCAATTAGATTAACCATCTACAAAGAATTACCTAGATATGTAAAATCTAACCACAATCTATCAAACACATCTTTCAAAATGAAAGAATGTGTAGCTCTAGTGTCAAGCAGAATTCTAACTGCAAAATGGAAATTGTAATCATAACTCCAAGCACTACCCCTTTTTCTTGTTTATTATTTTTGGGTCTTAAGGATGGCCCATCTAAAGCAAACAACCTTGCCTTCTTCAGCTTTGAACAGTCCTTCTTCTTATGGCCCAACACTTCACAATTAAAGAACTTAACTTTGATCATCCTAGCTGGTCACCCACACTTTGATGCATAATGCCCTTTTTTCCATAGTTGTCACAAGTAATCTTCGAAACATCCTTTTGACCTCTTCGTTCCCAAGTCTTTCCTCTCAACTACTGCTTTTCTTCCCCTTTAGGTATGGAGCAAACCTCTTTTTCTGCTCCACTTTTGGCTTCATCTCGACCCTACCCTCCTCTCGATACATGCTGTCAGGTCATGTTTACCACCAACTCATAATAGGATGCTAGAAGTGTCATTACCTTACGATGGAAACCTTACTTCAAGCCATGGATTAACTTCTCATTCTTCTTCGTGGGTTGTTAATCAACTCCCGAGCTTACTTTGCCAATGCATTAAACTTCTGAGTATACTATTCTAGAAAAAGGTCTCCTTGCTTAAGTCAATGAATTCCCCCAGCAACACACTTCTCTAAGACAGAAAAATGAACTAACAACAAGTCTTTCTCTGGACTACATCCAAGCAATCTCCTCTTTAGGAGTCCTAACAATCACCGTCTCCAGCTAATCTAAGGCATCCTCATGCAACTAACTTGAAGCCAGTCTATGCTTTTTGCGCATTGTTAAGCCTTAAATCCTTGAAATTATGCTCATTCTGTTAATCTAACACTTCAATTGTCAGTTCCCTTCTGGTAAAAATCTTGCCTCATAAGTTCCTGTAGTCCTGATTCAACTTCAAAAAGTCTTCACTTACAATCGGCCTTGGCTGAACCACTTCCGGCATATTCTCTCTCATCGTCGACGCTATGAACTATTGGAAGAAAACAATCACATCCATGCCTACTATAGATGGGACAGCCTCATTAAATATTGTCAGAGGCACCTTCCTTCCATTTCCTTCATTGGTTTGTGTGCTATCATTTTCTTTTATTGTATTGGCTCCTCTTGTTGTAATTCTTCCACTCCTCATTTCCATCTTTGCTTTCTGTTGGGAAAGTCTGCATTAGAATCAAAAAGTAAGAGAAAGAAAAAAGCAATAAAGCAATATATATATATATATGTATATATGTATATATATGTATATATACACATACACGCGCGCGCTTACATATCAATATAGTAAACACAAGTACCATACATAATAGTGCATCCCTTCCTAATGTGTTTGTTCTCTACTATCTAATTCTACCTAAATTGTTACATAGCTTTGTTTCACTTAAGTGTTCCCTAACCTAAGCTCTAATACCAACTGTAACGTCCCACATTTAATAATCCAAAGATGGAACCCCACTGTGTTGTAGTCACCTTGGAATTATCTTTCGACAATAGAGATTAGATTAATCATATGAAAATACCTTAAGTAAATAGTGCAGCTAATAAATGTCATACCGCATTATCATATTATACATTGAAATTGGTCCCTGTAGTCATGCCCATGGAAGGGTCAAAAATATAATACAATCATAGTTGATAGTGTTAAGCCCAACATGTGAAGATGCTAACATAAGACTGAATATAGCGGAACCAAAATAACAAATATTACTCCCAAGCCTCTTGCTTCATCTTTTGCTTAGTTTATTAGTCCATCCAGAAGCATCTATCTAAACCCATAAACTCAACCTAATCAAACGAGTACCCCTGTGTTTATAAGGAATATTATAATAAAAACATGGGTCAAATGTAAAGTCTAGTATGCGCAATATACTACTCTAAACATAAACATAGTGAGACTACATTGCTAGAGCACGGAATGAGTTTTCCACTCACTATAACATAACATTCATTTTAACAACTTTAAACATAAGTCTTAATTAATAATTCATTCTTAAGGGTCTTATTCAAGAAAAATTTCCATAATCGAAATCAATAGCCACTTCTCTCGACATGCCATTCAGCGATCATTCCCTTTTCGAACCTCTATAGCACTCTTTGCTTGGCTACCATCGAGGCCTTATAACCTCATTTCAAATTGAAAGGTAATAGTATTATCATTCAACTGCCACTAAGGCCTTAAGCCATCACTGACTCATTGCTTCCTTAATTTTACCAATTACACTACCAGTTTTGGTTGCCACTTAGGTTTATACCATAATTTTTGTGTTTCGGTTACTGCTCAGGTGTTACACCTATGCTCCTATTTTGGGATACCACTAAGGTCTTACTCTTTTGCTTTTGGTTCTAGGCTACCACACTAGGCTTTACACAATCTACTGAACCCGTGGTTGCAACTCAGACCTTACACCAATTTATTTTGTATTTCGAATGACACCTTTATCCTTAGTCCAACACTCTCATTTTCTATTTCCATTTAGGCCTTATACCAATACTTCCATTTTTGGTTGCCACTTAAGCCTTACACCTATGCTTTCATTTATGGATGCTACTAAGGCCTTAATACTTTGCTTTTGGTTCTTGGTCGTTGCATCAATCCTTACGCCATCTATCGAACATCACTTACCTATCTAATCATTCATATATTAGGCTTTCCACTTTGCAATTCTGTAAGCTATGTTATTACACTATCATTGATGTTTTATGTGCTAATTTTGGCTATACTAAGTATTAGAATAAATTCCTTCATGCAAAGTCAATTAGTTCTGGGTTTTAACATCTTGCTGAAAGCTAAACAGCCTTCGGCACTCACTACCCTCGGTCGCGTGTAAAGAAGCTTGACATAGTTTATTTTTAATTAGTTAACACAAGAAATCTCAATTCTAAGTTTCTAAAATCACTCCTCTACCTATAATTCATCTATACCCTTGTTTCCCCTTTGGGCTTTTGCCAATACCCTTAGTTCGATATCCCTAGACTTATACTTAGCATTCCTTAGCTTTCTTACTTAAGTCTTTATATTTAAGGTTTTAGTTAATTAACTATCGCTTCGGGACCATTTTCTTCAGAACTACCTTTCGGTACACATTAGAAACCTTCTTCTACACGTTTGACACAACATTTACGTTTGTCATTCCTTGATCCATTTAAGTAAGTCATTTCTTACCGTTATTAAGTACTTTCCTGGCACGTTCAACACATATTGTAAATTTGGTATGCTGACCAAATATTAAATAATTTATACATTTATCTTTTCCACTGGCCTCCATCTATTAGCTTTTCGACACCCTTAAATATCTCTTAGGCTATGTGTATTTCCTTTCGGAAATCACTTTTTAGAAAATCCTAGAAAAAATATATATGTATTTTTTTGTAACAATATTTCTCAATGTCCATATTTCTACTTTTTTCTATAATAGTCGGTTATTAGAAATTTCATGTCAACTTATTTGCTTATAAGAAAATTCCATAAATCATAACCTATCTCTAATAATATGTTTCTAACATTAAATTAACTTTTTCATATTATTGTAATCACAAGACGCATAAGAAACAATCCTAAGTAATTCGGTCATGAGCAATTGTTGAGGAAAATGAAATATAAAGAACATATTACTCACATAGATCTCTTAATTGATATTGCGACTAATTCCCTTAGTTTTGTTCATTTTCTTTTCCTTTTTCACTTGCTTAGGCCTCCACTAGTAAAATGCATGAAGAATTTTATTTAATTTTGAGTGTAGAATGAAATGAGAAGAGAGTGATGAAATAAATTAAAGAAGACATTAATATCCTCTACATGGGCTATTGTCACACATTACCTCTTTCTCAATTAATTCATCTTAGTTAAGTATTAATAAGTGATAATCATGATAAGTAAATGTACAACCAAATACTTATCCTACCTCGTTATTTAATTCATAATTTAATCACTTAAATCTTTATTTTCATAACTAGCTATTTATTAATTTATAAGGTGTTACATTTATGGTTTGTCATAACAAAACCTTTAAAAATCAAACCCATTGAGGGTGTAGATCCTTAAAAAATGTAAAATCTTATAACACTTGGGTAGGTGATTATGACATAACCCAGCTTATGCATTGCCTACTATAAACAAACTGTTGCAAATACAACCCAAAAACATGACTGTCCATAAAATCTTTGATATAAATAAATCTTTGTTTGGGAAGAGATCTCGTTCTCCAAGGTACTAGATAGTTATGAGACTGTTGAACATGAAAATGAGCAAGGGCGGTATTACTGAGAATTGTGTCATAATGATAAAAGGCAATATCAGAAGGCTTTTAGAGTTTGGTGCTAAAATCAAAGTAGAGCTGCAAGCAGGCCTAATTCTAAGCTTGTTGACTTTGCAGTTTGAACCGTCCATATTGAATTTCAATATGAACCAGATGGTGGTGAACCTTGTTGAGCTCCTCATTATTTTAAGGTCGGTTGAAAGTTCACTAAAGAATTAAGGTACGGTGATCGTTGTGAAAGGGAAGGCGTCATCTTCGAAAGGTTCAAAGAAAGGAAACCGAGGGGTTAAGAAAGGTAAGAAGGGTGCCTCTAATGATAAGGGTGAATGTCACTATTCTCAAAAGAGTGGGTGCAAGAAAAGGAATTGCCTAGACTATCTTAAGATGGTAAGAGAGAAGAAGGAATCGAATTCCTCAACTCTTAAAGGTGTATTTATGATTCAAAATTATTTTACAACTAATAAAAACTCTTGATTTTAAGATACTGGATCTGGACTCAAATCTAAAATCTGTCATAGTGACTTAGGTAAAGATAGCCTATGGAAAGAGGGAAATAAGCCTTCAAGTTGCCTATGGATCTATAGCAGATGCAACTCCAGTTGGAGATTATCACTTATGTTTATCTAGTGGACATGTTTTTTTAATAATCGTTACATTGTACAACACTTTATTTGTGAAATAATTTCTATTTCCACATTAGTTGAGATTGAATATGTTTTTCATTGTAATAATGATGTGTGTCTTGAATAACGACATTTATGTTTTAATTTTAAGCATATATTTATTATCAATGATTCTTTTACTGTTAATGTTAAAGATTGTTATTTGTGGCAATGTAAGCTTGGTTACATTGGTGATAAGAGATTACAAAAATAAAAAACTAAATATTTTCTTTTATCGTTTAATTATGAAACATTTAATGCTTTTTGGTCATGTCTCGAAGATAAAATGATCAAGTTCCCCTTCAGTGGGAGCAATAAAAGATTTAGTGAACTATTGGGTCTTATACATGCTGATGTATGGCCTAATTCCTACAGTGGCTAAAGATAATTCTCATATTTCTTAAATTTTATTAATGACTTCTCCAAATTAGGATATGTATATCTTATGAAGAATAAATCCAACGTCTGTAAGAAATTTAAAGAGTATAAAAAAGTTGAAAATCAGACAACCTATAAAATTAAAATACTTTGATATCAAGAAGGTGAGTATGTTGGACAAGAAATCCAATAGTACTTAAAGATAATGGCGTTATCTCCTAGATCTCTCCAACCTATACTTTGCAAAATTAAAATTAAATTATGGATCATTGTTCCACCCTACATAGGGGATCTACCGATCCTAGGGGTACACCTAATGTGGTCCCCACTCCTATGGCACTCTTCTCTATCTACATAGAGCCTGATTCAAGTGTTGTTTCGGAATTCCTATATGTCGAATTGGTAATATCCATATACAGTCTAGAGCAGTTGTTCAACCTTCTGTAGATCCATCGCTTGGACTAAAAAATATTTAAGCGACTATGCAAAACAACATTGGAACCCTGAAGCCAACAATAAGATGAGGCAATGCAAGAAGTTGCAAGACCCAATACTACATATAAAGGGATCGGTACCAATCCCCCTATAGAGAACGATACCAATCCCCAACCATAGGTGATATGGAGTTGAGGTTTTTTGGGAGACTTGATCTTGGTGACGAGGTTCTGCAGGAGAAGTTTCAGCGAGATATTTAGTCGTCTACCCTTATAAATTCAGAAGGCATGGTTCATTCTAAGAATCTTTACGCTGTTAGTACACTCTTACTCTCTTGTATTCAAGGATCTATTTCGATCCCACTCTCTTGTAATCACAAAAAAGTGCAAAAGCAATAAAATCATTCAAGTGGACGTAGGCTAAGATTGTCGAATCACTATAAATTTGTGTGTGCTTGTTTTCTATCTGATTTCCTTAATTTTTCATTTAATTTCTTCATTTAATCTTACTACTTCCTTTTTTGGGTGTTTGTACCAATTTTGGTTCAAACATTTTTGTGTTTTCACCGAGAGAAAGAATCTCGGGCCATTTGGATTCATCGTCTATAATTAAATTTCCTGCAACCAAGAGATAGATCCAATTTCTCTACCTTTAGATTCTACAACTCAGATTTCCAAAGATCCACTCGAAGCTTTCTACCAAGGCCCCACCAAGGAATCAAGATCATAACAAGAGCTACCCCAGCGATGTTGAGAATCAGAATCCCTAGCATTAGAATGAAGCTAACTAGACGGGACAAACAGAGATCTAGGCTCTAACAAACATTATGACCAGTATGGAAATGGATAGGATGATGAAGCTGATGGAAGACAGGTTCCAGGCTAAACAACAGGAGATGAATCAAATGATGTAGCAGAGCTTGAGGTTGCTAAATGAACTGACTCAAAATAGCAGTTGATGGAAAAGAAGGGATTCCAGCTCAGAATCAGAGAGTTCTTCATCCGAGTAAAGGTGCAAAAATAGAAGGCAAAAGTGGACCCAAAATACTACCGGGACATCATACTAGGAGAGAGCGCCGACCCAGGGAGTAAGTTTAGGGATCGGTACCGACTCCCAAGGAGGGATCGGTACTAAACCCCCTTATGGTGGGTTCGACGCTTAACAATTGGAAGGTGGCATGGATGTGGCCTTTTGACTTGATGCTGATGTTCATAATATGGAATTTCGGACTACTGCTGACAATACAACTCATGGTAATCAAACAGGGGGACTGCTGGACGAATGAATCCCCCGGAGTTTGGGAAGCCTAGGTATCGAGCACCTTTCCAAGAGTGTTCACCAGGCCAAACACCCAGGATAAGATCCAATCATCATTGTTTAGTCAAACCTGCTGACTCAAACTATCTGGAAGATATGGCTAGGAGGTTGGTGAGTGAAAGCAAATTCAGAACCAATGATTAATAGGGTACCAATGCAAGTCGGAACCCATTCACAGAGGACTTCCTTCGTGCAAGATATCCTCGGAGATTTAATATGCCAACGATGTCATTGTATGGAGGAACGACAGATCCTAGGCAACACTTTGAATTATGAATGGCACATGGATTCAGCCAGAGCTTCAGATGCTGTGAAGTGCCGTTGTTTCCTAATTTTACTAGTGGGCTGGCTACAATGTGGTTCACTCAGCTGCTACCAAAGTCTATATCATCTTTTGCTGAGTTGTCGCGAAAGTTCATGGAGCAATGCTGCTTACACGCTTCGCATCTGAAGCACGTGATGTCACTATCCAACATTTATCAACCTGAAGGAGAGTTATTGAGGGACTTTTTGAATCGGTTCCACATGGCTGTAACAGAAGTAAAGGATCCTAAGGAAGTCATTGTGCTAATGGCGCTATGTAGTGGGGTTCGGACTCGGATTCCGAAGACTAGTTGGAAAGGAAGAAACCATCGACAATGGAAGCTTTTTACAACAAAGCCAACGAATATTTAAGTCGGGAGGATGCATGCAAGCGTCCATGAAGGACCGTTGTTGGAAATTAAGATGAGGTAATACAAAGTAATGTCACTATAAAGCAAACTAGAGGAAATTCTGGAGATGTAAACATGAAGGTTGGAAATCATAATGAAGGTCGAAAATAGAACAATGATGGGGCTAAGAAGCATAAGTCGGATAACGAGAATCATTTCCTAACTCTAAGTAAGACAATTACACTGAACTGAGCAACTCCATAGAGAACATCTATCTGGCTACTCAGAACACTGAACCATATAGGAAGCTTGCTCCTAGGGAGTCAACCAAGAAGGAGAGAAAGTCGGGCAAGTTTTGCAGATTCCATGAGACTCATAGTCATAATACCAATGAGTGCAAGCACTTGCACGATATGAGTGAATATTTGATTAGAAAAAATAAATTGCAGCAATATGTGAAAGCCCCGCATGGCAGCGGGCAAGGAACTTCTAACCCCCTTGGGTCATCTTTCCAACAAGGGCAAGCTCAACCTCGTGCTAATCCACCCAAGTAGCCAGAAAAACGTTTGGTGATTAACACAATCAATGGTGGGCCGCATCCTGCCGATAAAAGCTTTGTGGAAATGGATAGCTACATTGGAGTTATAAAAAATGCGAAGGTTGAAAGTTGCTATGTTGTTGAGGATGGAGCTCCGGCAAAACAATCTCAAACCATGAAAGACGATATTGTTTTCCGAAATAGAGATGCTGATGGAGTGGAAGCTCCGACCATCGACCCATTCATGATTTCAGCCACGATTGGTCCTGTTGTTGGACGGAAGGTGCTTGTAGACTGTGGGAGTTCGGTCAATATCTTGTTTAAGAAAGCGTATGATCAAATTATGTTGGAGGAGAAAGATTTGAAGCCTTGTAGGTCTTGAATATAGGCGTTCAATGGGATGGCTACAGAAGCCATAAGATTTGTTGAATTACCGGTGGTACTTGGTGAGGGCGAGTGCAGGTCATGCCTTTTTTGGTGTCAAATATATATTCTGCTTATAATCCATTTTTGGACCGACCGGCCCGAGCTGAATTTAGACGGAACATCTCTCCCTAGTGTTTAACTATGAAGTTCCCTATAGATAATAGAGTGGGAATTGTCCATGGAGATCAGGTGGCCGGCCGCAAATGCTACGTTGTAGAGCTAAAGGAGGCAAGGCGAAAGAAGAAAGGAAAGAATGCAAAGGGGGGCCCTACATAAAGGCTTTGGATGCATAGCAACTACATCATGAGCCCTAGCTCGGACAGACTAGGTGACTTTATGATGATATGGACCGACGAAAAGAGCCAGAAGGTGGACAAGCTGCTCCCGCCGAGCTGACGATCGTTGTTCTAGTCAGTAGGGATGATTTAATCAAAGTCTTGAAGGTTGGATCTCAGCTCAACACTAGTGTGATAAAGGATTTGGTTGGATTTCTCCGAGCGAACCTGGATGCGTTTGCATGGACACGCTCGGATATGTGTGGCATCTCGCCCAGGATAGTGAGCCATGCATTAAACATCAATCCCAAATGCATCCCTGCGAAAATAAAACACCGTACCCTGGGTCCGAAGAGATCCACTACACTCAAATAAGAAGTGGATAAGCTGAAAGATAATGCCTTCTTCCGTGATGCCTTATACCTGGATTGGGTATCAAACCCTATCTTGGTGAAAAAAGCAAACAGGAAGTGGAGGACATGCATCGACTATTCAGACATGAATAAGGCATGCCCAAAGGACAACTTCCCGCTTTGGAGGATAGATCGGTTGGTGGACTCGACCGATGGACACGAGCTAGTGATATGCACATAAATGTGCATATTTTTACCACCATATTTAATCTAATTAATTCAAATAAATGATCATATTGGGTATTTTAACTTGTTTTAAACAAAATCCATATTAATTCCAAATTGTCACATATTCATCTTCATCCAAGGGCAAAATAGTCATTCTTTGTGCATAAATTAACTTGAGAAAATTTAATTAGAAATTTCCATACTATTTTGTAGGAATTTGATTTCCATTACAAGTGGTTTCATGAAGAAGATATGCATGCACAAAAAGAACACAAAGGAATGAAGATGGAAATAATTCAATGTGAAGATCATGGAGGACCCCACCTACCCACCTACCTTAATGTACACATTAGAGGCTAATGCACATGCTTATGGAATTAATGGCTTCATGTACACTTAAATGATGATTAATGGATGCTAATGGTTACTTGGCCACCACACTTCCTAAGGGGTAGTTTGGGCATTACCCAAATTATGGATTAGGGTTTCATGCTTGTATAAATAACCCATTATGTTCATGTAACCTCTTCTCCCTTAGTCTCTTTTAGTTTAGTTTAGGCTCAAAAATAAAACTCAAAGCTCTCTTTCTCTTTTCATGGCTACTTAGCCATATTTTTATTTCATGTAACTTTCATTTTTTTAATGTTAATTAGTGCTCTCTTTTCTTTTACATGCTTCTTTTCCTTTCATGTTGTAGTGTAGATCTCTCTTATTTCATGCAAGTAGATTAATTTTTCCTTTCTTTTTTCACTCTTTTTCCTCTTGTTTGTTTAATGTTGCTTTCTACATTTGTTGATTTGATAACAAAAATAAGAGGCTAATCCCTTCAATTTAGGGGTAATGAAGCTCTCTTGAATCATGTAGATGCAACAAAATTTCTTTTATGTCTCTTTTGTGCTTAATGGAAAGTAGATGTTTGTGTGGTTTTGTGTTTAATATTGAGTTTGATAGCTTATATTGTTCAAAACAAATAGGCTATGCTTAGTCATATGAATCATTAATTACCTCTTCATCTACATATGATCATGGTAATGGAAGTGGATTTAGAATCAAAATTTGATGGTTTATGTTTCTAATTCAATAGTTAATAAACCATGCTTAAAATAGATTCTACTTTTGATTTCATATCATTTTCATTGAAGTTAGTAAGTGGGTTAGAGGGTGCATTAAAGTTTGATGGTTTAAGTGTGTTAATTAATAACACAATTAGGCCATACTTATGATAAATGCATCAACTAAACTCACACATGACCAAAAAGAGATCATAATGTCATTATGTTGATTTATATGATCATGAGAGGGGATTTGCCTCTAAATTTCTCTTTAATCTCATCTTTTTATTCTCCTTAGTTTTAGTTTGTTTTTAATTTCTTTTAGTTAGTTAACAATCACTCGACTTTGGTTTAATTTGATTGAATAGAATTTTAAAATCATCAATTCCCTGCGGATCGACCCGTATTCGCAACGTGCTACATTCGTACACCATGCGCTTGCGGTTATTTTAATTCTAAATTTGTTCGACGGTTTTCTAAACCGATAGAAAATCCGTCGTCGAACAGCTAGTCTCATTTATGGACATGTATGCCGGATACAATCAAATCCCAATGCACGTCCTGGATCAAGAACACACCGGCTTTATTACCAACCTCGGGCTCTATTGCTATCTGGTCATGCCTTTTGGATTAAAGAATGCAGGAGTGACTTACCAAAGGCTTGTGAAAAGGATGTTTAAAGATCAGATTGGATGATTGATGGAAGTTTATATGGATGACATGCTCGTGAAGTCATGGCATTCAAGAAACCACGCTGATGATCTGGCAGAGATGTTTGGTGTCCTTTGGCAATATAGGATGAAGCTCAATTCTTTCAAATGTTCTTTCGACGTTGCGTCAGGCAAGTTCTTGGGTTTCATTGTCAACTCTCTTAGGATTTAAGCCAATCCAAAAAAGGTCAAGGCTTTGAGAGAGATCGAAGCCCTGAAGACAATCAAGGAGGTCCAAAGTTTAAATGGGTAGGTCGCCGCCCTGAGCCGAGTCATCTCCAGAGCTACTGACAAGTACATCCCCTTCTTCGAAGTGATCAAGAAAGGGAAGAGAAACTTTGAGTGGAATCAAGACAGCAAAGATGCATTCCAAGCTCTGTTGAATCATTTGGAGAGACCTCCTATTCTCTCGAAGCCGATGGATGATGAGGATTTGTTCTTATACCCGACGGCGTCGGTGCATGCCTTGAGCGCCTGTAACACCCCGTATTTTTGGTAACATTATTTAGGATATTTAATTAGTTAAATAAAATAAAATAATGTGTTGATTATGGATTAAAATTTGTAATTAAAAACTAAGGGTAGTCGAGCCAAGCTAATCAATAAATAAATGAACTAATATGGGATTAAGTTGTAGGAAATAGGGAAGGGAAAAATAGGAAATAACATGGGCTTATACCTTAAACCCTTAGCAAATGAAAACACACGTTCATTTCATTTACTCTCAAATAAAATACACTAAGGTCGGCCACCATTTCCAATCTCAAGAGAAGATAAAGCTAGGTTTTTCAAGAGAAAGAATCAAATTAATTAATCAAGATCAAATCTCACATCCTAATCACAAAGCTAAGGTGAATAATGACTACATCTCACTTTTCTATATGTTTTCAGTTTTAAGACGAAATCCGAGTTTATCTTGCATGATTTAGCCATGATTTTGAAGAGCAAAATGTTTATATATACATGTTTATGATTTATGCTTGTTCATATAGATTTTATGACTTGTTTTGATGTGAAACCCTTTTTTAATGACATCCAAATGACTTGCGATTTTAGATATAGACCAAAAATATTATTTTAGAGATGGGTTTCAATTTTCATAATTTTCTGAATTAATATGGATTATATATTAATTTTCTAGTGAAGAAAATGATTTATTGGGTTATAAATTATTTACGATTAAATAAATAATTATTTGGGTCTGAAATTTATATATGTTAGAAAACATATTTAACTGGATTTTTTGGAATTTTTGTTGGATTTTCCAAAGAGTTTTGATGAATATATAAAATTATTTAAGATATGTGACTTAAATGTTTTATATATTTAATCAAGGAGAAGGGGTATTTTGCAAATGATTTAAATAAATTCTGGAATTATGGTAGTACTTTAGAAAAGAAAAATTTGCAACCAATAAGAGTTTGACAAACAAGGCAGGTTAGTTAAAAAGTTTACTTAAAAAGGTTTAAAATCAGAAATACACCTTGAAAGCATGTTTCTCCTGTTTTGGTTCCGCCAAGGTAGCTTTCGACTAAGACCTCTGCCACCTTCCTCAAACCAATGTACATAGTATCAACCTGTTGTTACATAGTGAATTGGACAAAGGCGGAAGGTAGGGGTTGAAACCTAGGGGTTCCGAAGGGGTTGAAGCGCCTTTATGTTTTAAAAGAGAAAAGCGCCTGCTTTGCTTTCGACTAAGTTGCTTTTGACTAAGATGCTTTCAACTTAGTTGGCTTCCGACTAGGTCAATTGATTTAAAGAAAAGGTTTAAGGTTGCACTTTTGTTCTAAGTAATAGCTTTCGACAAAGTCTTCTTTCGATTGAGTCAGTGGTTTTAAAGGTTGGTTTCGAAATAGTTCTATCTTTGGTTTTAAATGATAGCATCTGACTATGTCGAAACCTTTACTGCCGCTTCCTACCTTTTGAAACAGAGCTTTCGAAGGGGACTGTTTTGTTTTATAAAAACCCCATCGCTTCTCCAATGCTTTCGGAAGGGGGTGGTTTCAACACCATCACTTTCTTACTTAAGTTATAGCTTTTGAAAGAGATAGCTTTCGACCATGTTGCTTGTAACCCTTAGTGATTTTTAAAAAGAATAACCCAATGGTTTCGAAAGAGAATGGTTTCAACTTAAATGGTTTCGAAAGGGAATGGTTTCGCCTTAAATGATTTCGAAAGGTATTTTTCCACATGTTTTGAATTGAACCCAAGTGCTTTCAAAAGGTTTGAGTTTTATAAGGTTTAATGCTTTCGAAAGGTTTTGAAAATGGTTTCGAAGGGGTGGTTCCCTAGAGGGTTTCGAAGAAGTCGAAAGGTAGTGTTTTCCAATGATTTTGAAAGGTCTAATGGAAAGGTTCTTCCAATGATTTTGAATAAGTTTAAAGGAAAGGTTTTTTCCTATGGTTTCGAAAGGCAATGTTTAATGATTTTAAGGAGAGATGTCTAAGGTTTTTAGCTTTCGAAGGAAAATGGATTTCAATGGTTTTGAAAGGTTACATGAATGGTTTCGAAAGGAAGGTTTGGCCTTTCGGCCTAGATGAAAGAAAGGGTTTTACATGGTTTTGAAAGGGGTACTTTCAATTGTTTAAAGGTTTTCATCAACAAAGATTTAAGTAATGTATATATAGCATGGCAAGGTGATTTTGAGTAAAGCATAGAGTATAATGTTTTCCTTGTTTAAGTTTGGTTTAAAAAGGTTTTAAATCAATTTTCGATGAAAAGGTTTTCAGGGAAAATTATGGGAAGGTATCCCTAAGTGAATGACTCAGATAATAGAATACCAGATGGGACTGGTATATGGTCATGCCTTATACATTAGCTATTAGCCCCAGCTAATTTTATTCCAAAATTACAGTGTGTAGGGCTTTGTTAGAAGTAAGACTAAAATGATGGTTACACACGGAAAAGATTAAATGATTTATACAAATAGGTTTTTGGTGAGCCCGCAAAACCATTAGGATTAGGTGACCCTAGGAGATGTTAAGTTAAGGACAGACCGTCCATAAGAGAAGTATTTAACAGATAGTTAAGGGCAGACCACCCGAAAGAGGTGTCTAACAGTTGTTAGATTATTTTGCTATTTTGTCTGGTAGGCCCGAGTCAGCCAAAGGTTAATAGTAAGCCAAACAAAACTATAGTGTTCAGACAGATAGTCCGTTTGTTACCTGATATATATATGTATGTTTACATAATGATGCTTTACTGTTTTAACTAGTTTTGGTTGCAGGATAAAGGTTTGCAAAAGATATATTTTGAAAGGATGTCATTGAGGGGAAACCCATTCTGCTAAGTGGCATGGTCTCACTTAACATTAATAACCGAGATGTATAGTATTATTCACACTAGGCTTTATGTCTGACTCGAAGTTTATGTTTTCCCTTTAAACTCTCGGGTGCTCAAAATTGATTTGAGTAGGCTGAGGGTTAAGGCTTTACAGGTTTTAGTAGCATGACGAATAAAGCTACCGGAGGCGAATAGGAGGCTAACAGATAGCTATTAGGAGTTGTAGTACTTTGTTTTGTTGTTTACTTCCGCTGTGTATGTATTAAGTCAATTATGACTATATGACTATGATCATCCAAGGGGGCATCTTCATATGTCGCTCTTGGAGTATTTTGCAATAAGTATATTTTATCATTGCCTGGGAAGCGTTCGGGATTATGTAAATCTGAATATGGAACATCTCTTTTGAAATGTAATGGAAAAATACTGTTTTGAAATCTGTGATTTGTTTTATATTCCAGTGCCTCTGGTATTATAGATACCATTAACATAGCCGTATTTAGTCGTCGGAAGTTAATACTATAGATGACTACAACATTTGTAGCGCTTAGGTATGGGCCTCTAGATAAGTGATGTTACA
Organism: Allium fistulosum; assembly: GCA_030737815.1. NCBI lineage: Eukaryota > Viridiplantae > Streptophyta > Magnoliopsida > Asparagales > Amaryllidaceae > Allium > Allium fistulosum. Next base: position 164,132,464 of record CM060905.1, read on the forward strand.
ACTTGGTATCAGAGCATAGGTTTATGAAATACTTTAACTGAAAATGATTTTTGAAAACATAATCCTTAGGAATTAGAGTTAAGATGAGGGTATGGGATAACACTATAGCAACGTACTTGTATTTGCAATATATAAGTATGTGCTTTATCTCTAATCTCCTATCTTTATTAGGATATTTTTCTATATCTCACGAGACTTGAATACAGATATGGATGGAAGAAGAGGCAGAGTTAACCTAGGGGGAGAAAGCACCACCACAAATGGGAATGCCTGACCAAATGCTAGAAGAAATCAAGGTCAGGCTCAGGCTGAGAATGTTGGTGTTAGGGTCCCACAAGTGGATATGGGAGCCATGTATCAATTTTTCGTAAACATGATGCAAGCTGGGATTGATGCAGTTGTTGTTGGAGGAAATGCTACGGGAGGAGTCCAGGAAACTCCAATGGTCAATCAGTATGCTAACTTGAGCAGAGATTATACTAGGCTTGGGGAAAGCCGTTTATCGGGACCGAAGATGCTATCAAAGTGGAGAACTGGCTGCTACATTGTGAAAGGATATTTGCTTATTTAGGGCTCAATGACGAGCAGAAAAGAAGGCTTGCTTCAAGACAACTTCAAGGGGCTGCTTTGTTTTGGTTGAATATTGTGAAAGCTGGGGTGAACGAAGAGAAGATGACGTGGGCTGAGTTTAGGAGAAGGTTCCAGGAAAGTTTCATGTCAGTAATGGCGTAGTCTCTTTTGATTAGGAAGTTCGCTGGGTTGGAACAAGGAGAAATGTTAGTTCTGGAGTATGCTAGCAGGTTTGAAGAACTGGCTAGGTATGGGTATGCCACTGTTGACACAATGATGAAAAGAAATGAAAAGTTTATAAGAGGTTTGAAGCCAGAATTGGCGAGGGCTACTTTGCTGCACATTAGAGATCCATGTAATGTGGTAGTGAAGATGGAGTTGAGGCAAGAGGAAATGTTAGGTTGTTTGGAGAAGAGGAAAGAGAAGGAAGTCCAGGTTGGGCAGGGCCAAAAGAGAAAGTTCTTCCATAAGAAGAATGCTCAGAAGGTAGGAGCAGCGAAGAAGGGAAAGTCTGAGGTGGTCTGTTACAAGTGTGACAAGAAAGGCCATTTTGGTAATGAGTGTCGGACAGGCAAAGGGAAGAAGGCTACTAAGAAGAAAGGAGTTAGATGCTTTAATTATGATCAGATCGGGCACTACAAGAACTAGTGCAAAGTGCCAACTAAAGGAGAAAAGGCCAAGTGTTTGCATTGGAGCCAGCTACTTCGAGGCCGACGGTGCAGGAGAAAGGAAAAGCGGTATTGGGAGGTACGCTTCAGATCCATGATATGTCTGTTAGCGTTTTGTTTGATACTGGTGCATCACACGCTTTTGTATCTCGATGTTTGGTAGATAAGCTTAACCTAGAACCCTCATATTTAGTTATGTCCTTAAGGGTTGCAAATCCGATAGGAGGGTATGCGACACTTGGGATGAAGTATGACCACGTAGAGTTTGATTTGCTAGGTTACACCTTTGTTTGCAGTTTGCATGTATTTGACTTTGTAGGGTTCAGTATTGTATTGGGTATGGATTGGTTAAGTGAATATGATGCTAGGATATTTTGCCATGATAGGAAAATATCACTTAGACACCCTGACTGTAGTGATCGGATAGTTTATACCATAGAAAATCCTAGTTGTGAGGTGTATGGGTTATTGGGTATTATGGAGTTAGAAGATGAGTTAAATTATGTCTTCGTGGTTACAGAATTTGTGGATGTCTTCGAGCCGGTAGTTGGATTGCCGCCGAAACGAGCCATTGAGTTTCGGATTGATCTAGTGCCTGGTGTAGAACCGGTGAGTAAGCCGCCAAGCAGGATGACACCTACAGAAATGAGGGAGTTGAAGGTGCAGTTGTTGGACTTGGAAGGAAAGAGTTTTATTAGACCGAGTAGCTCACCTTGGAAAGCAGCAGCAATATTGGCTAAGAAGGCAGATGGATCGTTAAGGTTATGTTTCGATGATCGTAAGCTGAATGAAAAGACAATAAAGAATCTATATCCATTGCCGAGAATTGATGATTTGTTCGATCAGTTGAGTGGAGCCAAGGTATTTTCTCAGTTGGATTTGTCTATAGGTTTCCATCAGCATAGGGTGGTAGAAGATAATATACCTTTAACGGCGTTTAGGACCAGATATGGATCTTACGAATAGTTAGTTATGCCATTCGGACTGACTAACGTGCCGGCATTCTTTGTAGACCCGATGAACCGAACTTTCAGAGAACACTTGGATAGATTCGTGTTGGTGTTCATAGATGATATTTTGATATACTCTAAGGATGAGAAAGAGCATGAAGTTCATCTTAGAGTGGTTCTTGAGACTTTGAGAGAACATCAGCTGAAGGCAAAATTTTCAAAGTGTCATTTCTGGAAAAAGAAAGTGAAGTTTCTTGGTCATGTACAGTAGATCCAACTAAGATCGAAGCAGTGAATAGTTGGAAGAGGCCAGAAACAGTGACTGAGATAAGAAGTTTTCTTGGATTGGCTGGATATTATAGGAGATTCATAAAGGATTTTTCGCGGATAGCAGCATCGATGACTAAGCTAACGTGAAAGGATGTGAAGTTTGTGTGGACCGATAAGTGTGAGGAAGCATTCTAGAGCTTGAAACACCTATTGACCCATGCACCGGTGTTGGTGGTTCTGGAGGGGAATCAAGATTTAGTTGTTTATACTGATGCTTGTGGAATAGGATTGGGAGCTATGATAATGTAGAAAGGAAAGAATGCAAAGGGGGGGCCTACATAAAGGCTTTGGATGCATAGCAACTACATCATGAGCCCTAGCTCGGACAGACTAGGTGACTTTATGATGATATGGACCGACGAAAAGAGCCAGAAGGTGGACAAGCTGCTCCCGCCGAGCTGACGATCGTTGTTCTAGTCAGTAGGGATGATTTAATCAAAGTCTTGAAGGTTGGATCTCAGCTCAACACTAGTGTGATAAAGGATTTGGTTGGATTTCTCCGAGCGAACCTGGATGCGTTTGCATGGACACGCTCGGATATGTGTGGCATCTCGCCCAGGATAGTGAGCCATGCATTAAACATCAATCCCAAATGCATCCCTGCGAAAATAAAACACCGTACCCTGGGTCCGAAGAGATCCACTACACTCAAATAAGAAGTGGATAAGCTGAAAGATAATGCCTTCTTCCGTGATGCCTTATACCTGGATTGGGTATCAAACCCTATCTTGGTGAAAAAAGCAAACAGGAAGTGGAGGACATGCATCGACTATTCAGACATGAATAAGGCATGCCCAAAGGACAACTTCCCGCTTTGGAGGATAGATCGGTTGGTGGACTCGACCGATGGACACGAGCTAGTGATATGCACATAAATGTGCATATTTTTACCACCATATTTAATCTAATTAATTCAAATAAATGATCATATTGGGTATTTTAACTTGTTTTAAACAAAATCCATATTAATTCCAAATTGTCACATATTCATCTTCATCCAAGGGCAAAATAGTCATTCTTTGTGCATAAATTAACTTGAGAAAATTTAATTAGAAATTTCCATACTATTTTGTAGGAATTTGATTTCCATTACAAGTGGTTTCATGAAGAAGATATGCATGCACAAAAAGAACACAAAGGAATGAAGATGGAAATAATTCAATGTGAAGATCATGGAGGACCCCACCTACCCACCTACCTTAATGTACACATTAGAGGCTAATGCACATGCTTATGGAATTAATGGCTTCATGTACACTTAAATGATGATTAATGGATGCTAATGGTTACTTGGCCACCACACTTCCTAAGGGGTAGTTTGGGCATTACCCAAATTATGGATTAGGGTTTCATGCTTGTATAAATAACCCATTATGTTCATGTAACCTCTTCTCCCTTAGTCTCTTTTAGTTTAGTTTAGGCTCAAAAATAAAACTCAAAGCTCTCTTTCTCTTTTCATGGCTACTTAGCCATATTTTTATTTCATGTAACTTTCATTTTTTTAATGTTAATTAGTGCTCTCTTTTCTTTTACATGCTTCTTTTCCTTTCATGTTGTAGTGTAGATCTCTCTTATTTCATGCAAGTAGATTAATTTTTCCTTTCTTTTTTCACTCTTTTTCCTCTTGTTTGTTTAATGTTGCTTTCTACATTTGTTGATTTGATAACAAAAATAAGAGGCTAATCCCTTCAATTTAGGGGTAATGAAGCTCTCTTGAATCATGTAGATGCAACAAAATTTCTTTTATGTCTCTTTTGTGCTTAATGGAAAGTAGATGTTTGTGTGGTTTTGTGTTTAATATTGAGTTTGATAGCTTATATTGTTCAAAACAAATAGGCTATGCTTAGTCATATGAATCATTAATTACCTCTTCATCTACATATGATCATGGTAATGGAAGTGGATTTAGAATCAAAATTTGATGGTTTATGTTTCTAATTCAATAGTTAATAAACCATGCTTAAAATAGATTCTACTTTTGATTTCATATCATTTTCATTGAAGTTAGTAAGTGGGTTAGAGGGTGCATTAAAGTTTGATGGTTTAAGTGTGTTAATTAATAACACAATTAGGCCATACTTATGATAAATGCATCAACTAAACTCACACATGACCAAAAAGAGATCATAATGTCATTATGTTGATTTATATGATCATGAGAGGGGATTTGCCTCTAAATTTCTCTTTAATCTCATCTTTTTATTCTCCTTAGTTTTAGTTTGTTTTTAATTTCTTTTAGTTAGTTAACAATCACTCGACTTTGGTTTAATTTGATTGAATAGAATTTTAAAATCATCAATTCCCTGCGGATCGACCCGTATTCGCAACGTGCTACATTCGTACACCATGCGCTTGCGGTTATTTTAATTCTAAATTTGTTCGACGGTTTTCTAAACCGATAGAAAATCCGTCGTCGAACAGCTAGTCTCATTTATGGACATGTATGCCGGATACAATCAAATCCCAATGCACGTCCTGGATCAAGAACACACCGGCTTTATTACCAACCTCGGGCTCTATTGCTATCTGGTCATGCCTTTTGGATTAAAGAATGCAGGAGTGACTTACCAAAGGCTTGTGAAAAGGATGTTTAAAGATCAGATTGGATGATTGATGGAAGTTTATATGGATGACATGCTCGTGAAGTCATGGCATTCAAGAAACCACGCTGATGATCTGGCAGAGATGTTTGGTGTCCTTTGGCAATATAGGATGAAGCTCAATTCTTTCAAATGTTCTTTCGACGTTGCGTCAGGCAAGTTCTTGGGTTTCATTGTCAACTCTCTTAGGATTGAAGCCAATCCAAAAAAGGTCAAGGCTTTGAGAGAGATCGAAGCCCTGAAGACAATCAAGGAGGTCCAAAGTTTAAATGGGTAGGTCGCCGCCCTGAGCCGAGTCATCTCCAGAGCTACTGACAAGTACATCCCCTTCTTCGAAGTGATCAAGAAAGGGAAGAGAAACTTTGAGTGGAATCAAGACAGCAAAGATGCATTCCAAGCTCTGTTGAATCATTTGGAGAGACCTCCTATTCTCTCGAAGCCGATGGATGATGAGGATTTGTTCTTATACCCGACGGCGTCGGTGCATGCCTTGAGCGCCTGTAACACCCCGTATTTTTGGTAACATTATTTAGGATATTTAATTAGTTAAATAAAATAAAATAATGTGTTGATTATGGATTAAAATTTGTAATTAAAAACTAAGGGTAGTCGAGCCAAGCTAATCAATAAATAAATGAACTAATATGGGATTAAGTTGTAGGAAATAGGGAAGGGAAAAATAGGAAATAACATGGGCTTATACCTTAAACCCTTAGCAAATGAAAACACACGTTCATTTCATTTACTCTCAAATAAAATACACTAAGGTCGGCCACCATTTCCAATCTCAAGAGAAGATAAAGCTAGGTTTTTCAAGAGAAAGAATCAAATTAATTAATCAAGATCAAATCTCACATCCTAATCACAAAGCTAAGGTGAATAATGACTACATCTCACTTTTCTATATGTTTTCAGTTTTAAGACGAAATCCGAGTTTATCTTGCATGATTTAGCCATGATTTTGAAGAGCAAAATGTTTATATATACATGTTTATGATTTATGCTTGTTCATATAGATTTTATGACTTGTTTTGATGTGAAACCCTTTTTTAATGACATCCAAATGACTTGCGATTTTAGATATAGACCAAAAATATTATTTTAGAGATGGGTTTCAATTTTCATAATTTTCTGAATTAATATGGATTATATATTAATTTTCTAGTGAAGAAAATGATTTATTGGGTTATAAATTATTTACGATTAAATAAATAATTATTTGGGTCTGAAATTTATATATGTTAGAAAACATATTTAACTGGATTTTTTGGAATTTTTGTTGGATTTTCCAAAGAGTTTTGATGAATATATAAAATTATTTAAGATATGTGACTTAAATGTTTTATATATTTAATCAAGGAGAAGGGGTATTTTGCAAATGATTTAAATAAATTCTGGAATTATGGTAGTACTTTAGAAAAGAAAAATTTGCAACCAATAAGAGTTTGACAAACAAGGCAGGTTAGTTAAAAAGTTTACTTAAAAAGGTTTAAAATCAGAAATACACCTTGAAAGCATGTTTCTCCTGTTTTGGTTCCGCCAAGGTAGCTTTCGACTAAGACCTCTGCCACCTTCCTCAAACCAATGTACATAGTATCAACCTGTTGTTACATAGTGAATTGGACAAAGGCGGAAGGTAGGGGTTGAAACCTAGGGGTTCCGAAGGGGTTGAAGCGCCTTTATGTTTTAAAAGAGAAAAGCGCCTGCTTTGCTTTCGACTAAGTTGCTTTTGACTAAGATGCTTTCAACTTAGTTGGCTTCCGACTAGGTCAATTGATTTAAAGAAAAGGTTTAAGGTTGCACTTTTGTTCTAAGTAATAGCTTTCGACAAAGTCTTCTTTCGATTGAGTCAGTGGTTTTAAAGGTTGGTTTCGAAATAGTTCTATCTTTGGTTTTAAATGATAGCATCTGACTATGTCGAAACCTTTACTGCCGCTTCCTACCTTTTGAAACAGAGCTTTCGAAGGGGACTGTTTTGTTTTATAAAAACCCCATCGCTTCTCCAATGCTTTCGGAAGGGGGTGGTTTCAACACCATCACTTTCTTACTTAAGTTATAGCTTTTGAAAGAGATAGCTTTCGACCATGTTGCTTGTAACCCTTAGTGATTTTTAAAAAGAATAACCCAATGGTTTCGAAAGAGAATGGTTTCAACTTAAATGGTTTCGAAAGGGAATGGTTTCGCCTTAAATGATTTCGAAAGGTATTTTTCCACATGTTTTGAATTGAACCCAAGTGCTTTCAAAAGGTTTGAGTTTTATAAGGTTTAATGCTTTCGAAAGGTTTTGAAAATGGTTTCGAAGGGGTGGTTCCCTAGAGGGTTTCGAAGAAGTCGAAAGGTAGTGTTTTCCAATGATTTTGAAAGGTCTAATGGAAAGGTTCTTCCAATGATTTTGAATAAGTTTAAAGGAAAGGTTTTTTCCTATGGTTTCGAAAGGCAATGTTTAATGATTTTAAGGAGAGATGTCTAAGGTTTTTAGCTTTCGAAGGAAAATGGATTTCAATGGTTTTGAAAGGTTACATGAATGGTTTCGAAAGGAAGGTTTGGCCTTTCGGCCTAGATGAAAGAAAGGGTTTTACATGGTTTTGAAAGGGGTACTTTCAATTGTTTAAAGGTTTTCATCAACAAAGATTTAAGTAATGTATATATAGCATGGCAAGGTGATTTTGAGTAAAGCATAGAGTATAATGTTTTCCTTGTTTAAGTTTGGTTTAAAAAGGTTTTAAATCAATTTTCGATGAAAAGGTTTTCAGGGAAAATTATGGGAAGGTATCCCTAAGTGAATGACTCAGATAATAGAATACCAGATGGGACTGGTATATGGTCATGCCTTATACATTAGCTATTAGCCCCAGCTAATTTTATTCCAAAATTACAGTGTGTAGGGCTTTGTTAGAAGTAAGACTAAAATGATGGTTACACACGGAAAAGATTAAATGATTTATACAAATAGGTTTTTGGTGAGCCCGCAAAACCATTAGGATTAGGTGACCCTAGGAGATGTTAAGTTAAGGACAGACCGTCCATAAGAGAAGTATTTAACAGATAGTTAAGGGCAGACCACCCGAAAGAGGTGTCTAACAGTTGTTAGATTATTTTGCTATTTTGTCTGGTAGGCCCGAGTCAGCCAAAGGTTAATAGTAAGCCAAACAAAACTATAGTGTTCAGACAGATAGTCCGTTTGTTACCTGATATATATATGTATGTTTACATAATGATGCTTTACTGTTTTAACTAGTTTTGGTTGCAGGATAAAGGTTTGCAAAAGATATATTTTGAAAGGATGTCATTGAGGGGAAACCCATTCTGCTAAGTGGCATGGTCTCACTTAACATTAATAACCGAGATGTATAGTATTATTCACACTAGGCTTTATGTCTGACTCGAAGTTTATGTTTTCCCTTTAAACTCTCGGGTGCTCAAAATTGATTTGAGTAGGCTGAGGGTTAAGGCTTTACAGGTTTTAGTAGCATGACGAATAAAGCTACCGGAGGCGAATAGGAGGCTAACAGATAGCTATTAGGAGTTGTAGTACTTTGTTTTGTTGTTTACTTCCGCTGTGTATGTATTAAGTCAATTATGACTATATGACTATGATCATCCAAGGGGGCATCTTCATATGTCGCTCTTGGAGTATTTTGCAATAAGTATATTTTATCATTGCCTGGGAAGCGTTCGGGATTATGTAAATCTGAATATGGAACATCTCTTTTGAAATGTAATGGAAAAATACTGTTTTGAAATCTGTGATTTGTTTTATATTCCAGTGCCTCTGGTATTATAGATACCATTAACATAGCCGTATTTAGTCGTCGGAAGTTAATACTATAGATGACTACAACATTTGTAGCGCTTAGGTATGGGCCTCTAGATAAGTGATGTTACAACTTGGTATCAGAGCATAGGTTTATGAAATACTTTAACTGAAAATGATTTTTGAAAACATAATCCTTAGGAATTAGAGTTAAGATGAGGGTATGGGATAACACTATAGCAACGTACTTGTATTTGCAATATATAAGTATGTGCTTTATCTCTAATCTCCTATCTTTATTAGGATATTTTTCTATATCTCACGAGACTTGAATACAGATATGGATGGAAGAAGAGGCAGAGTTAACCTAGGGGGAGAAAGCACCACCACAAATGGGAATGCCTGACCAAATGCTAGAAGAAATCAAGGTCAGGCTCAGGCTGAGAATGTTGGTGTTAGGGTCCCACAAGTGGATATGGGAGCCATGTATCAATTTTTCGTAAACATGATGCAAGCTGGGATTGATGCAGTTGTTGTTGGAGGAAATGCTGCGGGAGGAGTCCAGGAAACTCCAATGGTCAATCAGTATGCTAACTTGAGCAGAGATTATACTAGGCTTGGGGAAAGCCGTTTATCGGGACCGAAGATGCTATCAAAGTGGAGAACTGGCTGCTACATTGTGAAAGGATATTTGCTTATTTAGGGCTCAATGACGAGCAGAAAAGAAGGCTTGCTTCAAGACAACTTCAAGGGGCTGCTTTGTTTTGGTTGAATATTGTGAAAGCTGGGGTGAACGAAGAGAAGATGACGTGGGCTGAGTTTAGGAGAAGGTTCCAGGAAAGTTTCATGTCAGTAATGGCGTAGTCTCTTTTGATTAGGAAGTTCGCTGGGTTGGAACAAGGAGAAATGTTAGTTCTGGAGTATGCTAGCAGGTTTGAAGAACTGGCTAGGTATGGGTATGCCACTGTTGACACAGTGATGAAAAGAAATGAAAAGTTTATAAGAGGTTTGAAGCCAGAATTGGCGAGGGCTACTTTGCTGCACATTAGAGATCCATGTAATGTGGTAGTGAAGATGGAGTTGAGGCAAGAGGAAATGTTAGGTTGTTTGGAGAAGAGGAAAGAGAAGGAAGTCCAGGTTGGGCAGGGCCAAAAGAGAAAGTTCTTCCATAAGAAGAATGCTCAGAAGGTAGGAGCAGCGAAGAAGGGAAAGTCTGAGGTGGTCTGTTACAAGTGTGACAAGAAAGGCCATTTTGGTAATGAGTGTCGGACAGGCAAAGGGAAGAAGGCTACTAAGAAGAAAGGAGTTAGATGCTTTAATTATGATCAGATCGGGCACTACAAGAACTAGTGCAAAGTGCCAACTAAAGGAGAAAAGGCCAAGTGTTTGCATTGGAGCCAGCTACTTCGAGGCCGACGGTGCAGGAGAAAGGAAAAGCGGTATTGGGAGGTACGCTTCAGATCCATGATATGTCTGTTAGCGTTTTGTTTGATACTGGTGCATCACACGCTTTTGTATCTCGATGTTTGGTAGATAAGCTTAACCTAGAACCCTCATATTTAGTTATGTCCTTAAGGGTTGCAAATCCGATAGGAGGGTATGCGACACTTGGGATGAAGTATGACCACGTAGAGTTTGATTTGCTAGGTTACACCTTTGTTTGCAGTTTGCATGTATTTGACTTTGTAGGGTTCAGTATTGTATTGGGTATGGATTGGTTAAGTGAATATGATGCTAGGATATTTTGCCATGATAGGAAAATATCACTTAGACACCCTGACTGTAGTGATCGGATAGTTTATACCATAGAAAATCCTAGTTGTGAGGTGTATGGGTTATTGGGTATTATGGAGTTAGAAGATGAGTTAAATTATGTCTTCGTGGTTACAGAATTTGTGGATGTCTTCGAGCCGGTAGTTGGATTGCCGCCGAAACGAGCCATTGAGTTTCGGATTGATCTAGTGCCTGGTGTAGAACCGGTGAGTAAGCCGCCAAGCAGGATGACACCTACAGAAATGAGGGAGTTGAAGGTGCAGTTGTTTGACTTGGAAGGCAAGAGTTTTATTAGACCGAGTAGCTCACCTTGGAAAGCAGCAGCAATATTGGCTAAGAAGGCAGATGGATCGTTAAGGTTATGTTTCGATGATCGTAAGCTGAATGAAAAGACAATAAAGAATCTATATCCATTGCCGAGAATTGATGATTTGTTCGATCAGTTGAGTGGAGCCAAGGTATTTTCTCAGTTGGATTTGTCTATAGGTTTCCATCAGCATAGGGTGGTAGAAGATAATATACCTTTAACGGCGTTTAGGACCAGATATGGATCTTACGAATAGTTAGTTATGCCATTCGGACTGACTAACGTGCCGGCATTCTTTGTAGACCCGATGAACCGAACTTTCAGAGAACACTTGGATAGATTCGTGTTGGTGTTCATAGATGATATTTTGATATACTCTAAGGATGAGAAAGAGCATGAAGTTCATCTTAGAGTGGTTCTTGAGACTTTGAGAGAACATCAGCTGAAGGCAAAATTTTCAAAGTGTCATTTCTGGAAAAAGAAAGTGAAGTTTCTTGGTCATGTACAGTAGATCCAACTAAGATCGAAGCAGTGAATAGTTGGAAGAGGCCAGAAACAGTGACTGAGATAAGAAGTTTTCTTGGATTGGCTGGATATTATAGGAGATTCATAAAGGATTTTTCGCGGATAGCAGCATCGATGACTAAGCTAACGTGAAAGGATGTGAAGTTTGTGTGGACCGATAAGTGTGAGGAAGCATTCTAGAGCTTGAAACACCTATTGACCCATGCACCGGTGTTGGTGGTTCTGGAGGGGAATCAAGATTTAGTTGTTTATACTGATGCTTGTGGAATAGGATTGGGAGCTATGATAATGTAGAGGGGTAAAGTGATTGCCTACGCTTCTAGACATCTTAGACCGCATGAGGTTAGGTATCCGACGCATGACTTGGAGTTAGCTGCAGTTATTTTTGCATTGAAGGTGTGGAGACATTATCTTTTGGGAGAAAGGTTTCAGCTTTATACGGATCATAAGTCGTTGAAGTACTTGTTCAGAAGGAGCTGAACATGAGACAGAAAAGGTGGTTAGAGTTTTTAGCTACTTATGATTTCAGAATAGAGTACACACCAGGGAAAGGCAACAAGGTTGCAGATGCACTTAGCAGGAAGCACGGGAATGCAGTGTTAGAGATGATTGCTGAGTGGTAAGATTTGGAAGCATTAGCAAATTACAGAGTGCAGTGGAGATCCAAGGCTGGGTCTAGTGGAGAATCTGCTATGTTGTCTTGTTTAGAAGTCAGACCGGTATTGATTGAGAAGATTGCTTCTAAACAGGAAGAGGATCCGGTGATAGCTAAAAGGATCAAGAAATTAAAAGATGGAACGAAGAGCGATGACTTGAAGGATTTCAGTCTTGACCAGAATGGGAGGTTGAGAAAGAAGGGTAGATTATATGTTCCAAATGCGGGGACATAAGAAAAGAAGTTTTGGAAGAATGCCATCGTTCGAAGTTCATTATTCTTCCAGGAGGAACGAAGATGTATCAGGATATGAAGAGAAGTTTCTTTTGGGAAGGCATGAAGAAGGATGTTGGCTTATGGGTAAAACAGTGTTTGAACCGTCAGCAAGTAAAAGCCGAACATTAGAAGCCGAGTGGTTTACTTCAGCCACTGGTTTCAGTATGGAAGTGGGATTCTATTTCTATGGATTTCATAGATGGGTTGCCAAGATCTAATAGAGGAAATGAAAGTATATGGGTCATAGAGGACAGATTGACCAGGAGTGCCCATTTCATTCCAGTTAAGTCAAATGGGACGACAACTATTTTGGTGAAGTTATTTATGAAGAATGTAGTTAGACTGCTGGGAATTCCTAGTAGTATGGTAAGCGATAGAGATTCCTTATTCACTAGTGAGTTCTAGAAGAGTCTACAAGAAAGTTTGAGAACCAAGGTCAAAATGAGTACCGCTTGCCATCCATAGACTGATTGGCAAACGGAAAGGGTTAACAAAATCTTGACACTTGTTAAGAGCTTGTGTATTAGATTTCAGAGGATCATGGGAAGACCATCTTCATTTAGTCGAGTTTGTGTACAACAATAGTTATCAGACTAGCATTGGGATGGCATTGTTTGGGGCTTTATATGGAAGACCATGTAAATCTCCAGTTTGTTGGTTAGACACCGGAGATAGATTAGTACTTGGTCCAGATTTGGTTAGAGACGCCGCATAGAAGATTGAGTTGATAAGGGCGAGAATGAAGGAAGCTCAATCCAGGTAGAAAAGCTATGCGGATAGAAGATGGAAAGATTTAGAGTTCTCTGTTGGAGATCATGTTTTCGTCAAGGGATCGCCGATGAAAGGTGTTATCAGGTTCGGGAAGATAGGGAAGTTAACACCGAGGTTCGTAGGACTATTTCCTATCTCGGAAAGGATCGGGAAACTCGCATATAGAGTTGAGTTACCGAGCAGTTTGGCAGGTGTCTACGATGTATTCCATGTATCTCATCTAAGAATGTGTGTTAGGGATCCAGATACTACCATAGCACCAACTGTGTTAGAGGATTTAGTAGTGGAACCAGATATGACTATAACTAGGAAGCCTATCCAGATAGTCGAGAGAGATGAGAAGAAGTTGAGGAACAAGACAGTCAGATTAGTGAAAGTCCAGTGGAGTGACAATGCTAGAGATTGTACTTGGGAGACTGAGAGTAGGATTAGAGACGCTTATCCTCACTTGTTTGATGGTATGTTTTGCTTTTGATTGGTTGTTGTGTTCCTTATCGTAATTTCGAGGATGAAATTCTTTAAGGAAGGGAGATTGTAACACCCCATATTTTGGTAACATTATGTAGGATATTTAATTAGTTAAATTAAATAAAATAATGTGTTGATTATGGATTGAGATTTGTGATTAAAAACTAAGGGTAGCCGAGCCATGCTAATGAATAAATAAATGAACCAATATAGAATTAAGTGTTAGGAAAAAGGGAAGGGCAAAATAGGAAATAGGATGGGCTATACCCTAAACCCTTAGCAAATGAAAACACATGTTCATTTCATTTACTCTCAAACAAAATACACTAGGGTCGACCACCATTTCCAATCTCAAGTGAAGATAAAGCTAGGTTTTTCAAGAGGAAGAATCAAATTAATTAATCAAGATCAAATCTCACATCCTAATCACAAAGGTAAGGTGAATAATGACTACATCTCACTTTTGTATATGTTTTCAGTTTTAAGATGAAATCCGAGTTTATCTTGCATGATTTAGCCATGATTTTGAAGAGCAAAATGTTTATAAATACATGTTGATGATTTATGCTTGTTCTATGGAGCCCCACCTCTATACTCACACTAACCAAGGACACTACTTAGTAATGTCGTCAATTAGTACGAAGAATAAGGCTGTTGAGGAGCGACCATCAGTGTAATTGCTTTGTGCGAGTACTGATATGTCAGATAGTATGTCATGCATTTCATTTCAAGAGGAAATCTGACATATCAAATACAAACTTAAAGCTACTACATAGTGGCTACGTGGCCTTCAGAAACAAATATAAAATAAGCATAACATAAATCAGTCACAGATATTCATATCACTAAGGCGGAAACATATATGAATATAACACATAGAAGTGTACATCAAAGTATTGGTCATACAAGATCCACTACATCACAAAAGAATAAGTACAAGTGCTAGACAAAAGAATATGTATACATCAATGAGTCTCTATCTCAAATGTATAAAAACAAAAACTACTAAGCTATAGTAATTAGCCAAAAGTCAGAAGCTAGTTCCTACTAAGAAGTAAAGTGGAAGCACCTGAAACACCTCGGTCTGACCCGAGTATTATTTCAGAAGAAAAATAATAAACGGATCAATCTAGCTATAAATATCATACAAAATGAGATAGGATAAGAGATATGACAAAAATATATGATAACAATAATTTCATACTGTGACAAGTATATATTTGATAACAAAGAAAATCATACAATATCTCAAATCTCCTCAAATATCCAAAAAGAATATCATATTCTTTATCTTATTCATCAAACCTCAAATATTGACAAAACTTATCAATGCAAATCACAAAAATTGGTGAAACACAAATTCTAGAAATCAATAATTAGAAATCTAGAAAATACAAAGGGGGAGGCCTATCACAAATGGGAGCATGAAAACTCACCAACACGTGTATCAGAAACGGAACGCTATTCCATGGTCGCTAACCCATCAAATTTGAGCCGAAGCTCCACAATCGGCCCGAAGACAATGGATCGCTACCCCACAAATTTGAGTCGAAGCTCCACTAAAACGGGGTTTAGTCCCCCACGCAAACAAAGAGACATCGCACATCGCTAGTCTAAATCACAAAATGATCATCTTTGATCGGTAAGTGTAAATTACACTAAGCTTTTAAATAAATGAGTTTAGCTTCATGTCCCATAACCTCTAGCTTAACTTAAATATTTACGAAAAGATTGTAGATTTCCACTCAAAAATTGTCACGAGAGTTCAATCGAACAAGTCCAAGAATTAACAGACGAAGTAAACGCAAACGTTTCATACCACTTGTTTTGCTAAGTCGTTTAATTAGATTTCTCATACGAATGAGGTAAAGGTTTGTATATACTAATAGATTGGAAAACGGATTTAAAAACGAGCTTTGTATTAAAAGTAAATGTTGAAATCATTTTTTTGTGAAAGAGTTTGAGTATTTACTACTAGTATAAAAACCTTTGTATTTTAAAGTGACAAATCACAGAAATGATTGTAAAAACAATCTATCGCCAAAATCCACATTCGACGACATGAATTAAAACCATAAAAATCGATATCAAATCCATCAAATGGTTATTCCCAAAAATCCAGAAAAGAAGTTATCAAAGTCGATAATAAATGACAACTAACCGGATCAACAAAAATCGATAAAAATTGGAAATCCACTCAAAAACAGGCAAAATAGGCAAAATTTAACAAGACCAGACGTCTGAACCTGGGTTTTGGAAGCTTATATTTTTTTTCTCTTTTTTTCCTGAAGCCTCCCAGACGTCTGATTGGGTTTAACCAGACGTCTCGTTCTTGGCTCTACCATTTTATCTTTTTGCCGTTTCTTTTTTTTCTCAGGAACTCTAGCCAGACGTTTGGATTTTTCAACCAGACGTCTGGTTGCCTGTACTGGGCAACAAATTTCCTAGGCCATTGATGGCCAAATCAATTCGAAAGCGATCGAACGAGCGATGGATGCTAGGGATTTATGCCAAACGACAACCCAACCCTATCGGCTCTTCGATACACCACAAATAACATGTCCAAACATCCATAGTAGGATTTTCATAAATTTTTACTTCAAAACCAAAAATTGGAAAATTCACCAAACCAATTCAAATCAAAAGCAATTGAACATGAAATAGATGTTAGGAATTCATACCTAACAACAAAGAAAGCTATAGACATAGATGTGAGTTCAAGAACTCACCTTTAAACTCAAAACAAGGAATGAGAAGTTCTAAAACAAGGAAAGATCAATTCCTCTTTAACTACACCTCAAAGATCTTCAATCTATTATTACATGCAAAGATTTCCTAAGTTAAGTTATAGGAAATTCTGAAAATTGAAGAGAGATTGAGATGGAGAAGATGAAGAGGATGCTTACCTAAGCTTCTTCTTGATTTTGGAACTTGAATTTGAATTTCCTAAGAGAAATAGGGCTTAGGAATTTCTAATCTCCTCTCTTTCCCCCATTTTTCATTTAGCTTGAGTGTTAGAAATTATTATGAGTAGAATGAATGAATAGGAGATAGGGTATTTGGTAGAAGAGTTTGGGTTAGCTTATTGGGTTAATGGGCTAGAACCCAACCCATAGCCCAAATGAAAATACTAAAATCCTAATCAACTCCAAACATATTGATGTTTATACTTAAACAAGTTGTAAATGTCATTTTAAACTCAATGGAAGTGGTCTCGAGT
This sequence comes from Allium fistulosum, assembly GCA_030737815.1. Lineage (NCBI taxonomy): Eukaryota > Viridiplantae > Streptophyta > Magnoliopsida > Asparagales > Amaryllidaceae > Allium > Allium fistulosum. Next base: position 164,149,331 of record CM060905.1, read on the forward strand.
CCGGATTCGGCTGTTTACAAAAAGTCACATTTCAGACTTTAAATTCAACTAATGATGCTATAATTAAATAAAACATTTAAATATATAATCGTAAAATATGCGGGTTGTTATAGACTCCCCTCCTTAAAGAAATTGCATCCTCGCAATACTTAAGAAGAAAATAAAGAGTAATAACCACTATAAGGCATAACAACACAAAAGAAAATTTTGAAGTGAGAAGTTCACCTTAAGGAGCACGAGAGAGTAAGTCTGGATGTGTTCACTTGATGAATTCTCTGGATTCCCAAGAACAATCCTTAGGATTTGAGGACCATTGAACTTTCACAAGCGGGACATCTTTATTTCGAAGGCGTTTAACCTCCGTAGCAATGATACAAATAGGATGTTGCTCATAGGTCAAATTAGGTGAAACTTCAATTTCTTCAATAACACCGGGCTCAAGAATAGAGTCGGAGTCTCTAAGGCATTTCCGTAGTTGAGAGACGTGAAATACATCATGAATAGCGGAAAATTGAGCCGGTAATGAAAGGCGATAAGCCATGGAACCAATGCATTCGGTGATGGGAAATGGGCCAATATACTGAGGTGCTAACTTTCCCGATCGACTGAAATGCACAACACCCTTCATAGTTAAAACACGAATAAATACCAAATCTCCCATAGAAAATTCTAATTTCCTTCTTCGGTTATCAGCATAGGATTTTTGTCTACTTTGAGCTTCTTTCATCCTATGATGAATAAGGTCAATCTTTTCTGTGGCATCACGAATAAAATCTGGACCTAAAACCAGCTTCTCACCGGCTTCAAGCCCACAAGAAGGAGATCGGCATGGCCTCCATAGAGTGCCTCGAAAGGTGCCATACCAATACTAGATTGGAAGCTATTATTATAAGAAAACTCGACAAGGGAAATATGATCTTCCCAACTTCCACCAAAATCAAGAACACAAGCACGAAGAAGATCTTCAAGGGTTTGATTCACATGCTCTATTTGTCCATCGGACTGAGGATGATAAGCGGTGCTAAAATTAAGCTTCGTTCCCAAAGCTTTCTAAAGACCCTTCCAAAATCTACTAGTAAATAATGGATCACGATCACTAACAATAGAAGTAGGAACTCCATGCAATTTAACAATTTCTTTAACATAGAGTTTGGCCAAAAGAGGTACGGCCCGGTTGGACCGAACGGGAAGAAAATGGGCAGATTTTGTATGTCTATCTACTATCACCTATAGACTATCATGACCCGAATGAGAACGGGGAAGACGGTCAATAAAGTCCATGGAAACTTGATCCCACTTCCAAACTGGAATGTCTAAAGGGTGCAATAACCCACCGGGCCTTTGATGCTCGGCCTTTATGAGTTGGCAAGTCATGCAACGCTTAATAAAGTTAGCAATATTAGATTTCATTCCATCCCAATAATAAAGTCGTTTCATGTCCGCATACATTTTAGTACTACCGGGATGAATGGTAAATTTAGAACGATGAGAATCTTCTAAAATGTCCTTACGAAGATCACTAATATTTGGCACAATAAGTCTACCAAATTTTCAAATGTCTCCACGAACATCGATTTCAAAGTCTTTCAAACCATCAATATTTCTATCCCTACAACATTGTCTAAGATGAGCCAATTCGGGATCATGCTTTTGAGCTTCAATAATGCGGTCTAAAAGAGAAGGATGAGCCTCAAGGCTACATAAAACAAGAGATGAACATGGATTGGGGTCACGATCTCAAATCTCACAAGTAGACAAAGTCTTGAGATCATTCCATTCGGATATCGTCATGGAAATAACCGCTTGTTGCTTATGACTAAGGGAATCGGCAACACGATTTCCCTTTCTGGAAGTAAAGAGAATATCGAGATTATAAGATGCAAGGAATTCGAGCCAACGTTGTTGATGCAAATTAAGTTCCTTTTGAGAGAACAAATACTTCAAAGATTTATGATCGGTGTAGAGAAAAAATTTCTCTCCCAAAAGATAATGACGCCAAATTTTAAGGGCGAAAACAATGGCCCCGAGCTCTAAATCATGAGTGGCATATCTAGTCTCGGCAGGTTTTAATTACCTAGAAGCATAAGCAACAACACGTTCCCTTTGCATGAGAATGACTCCTAAACCAACACGACTAGCATCGGTATAAACAATCAAGTCTTGGTTCCCTTCGAGAATCACAAGAATAGGTGCATCAGAAAGGAGTTCCTTTAATTTCTGAAAAGCAGCTTCACATTTGTCTGACCAAATGTACTTAACTCCCTTCTTTGTCAAACTAGTAAGAGGCACGGGAATTTTAGAAAAGTCTTTTATGAAATGACGGTAATAGCCCTCCAATCCAAGAAAACTACGGATTTCCATCACACTCTCCGGTCTCTTCCAATTTTGAATCACTTCAATCTTTGAAGGATCCACGAAAATTCCGGATTTAGAAATAATATGTTCTAAAAATTTCACACGAGATTGCCAAAAGTGGCACTTAGAAAATTTTGCTTTTTATTGATTGCTCCTAAGGGTTTCCAACACAATCCGAAGATGTTTTTCATGCTCTTTCTTGGTTATAGAATAAACAAAAATATCATCTATAAAGATGAGAACAAATCGATCGGGGAAGTCTTTGAAAATTCGGTTCATAAGGTCAACGAAATAAGCTGGAGCATTCGTTAAACCAAATGGAATAACAATCCATTCATAAGATCCATAATGAGTATGGAACAATGTTAAAGGAATGCTATTCTCTATAATACGAAGCTGATGAAAACCGGTTGCTAAGTCTAACCGTGAAAAGACTCTAGCACCGCTAAGTTGATCGAATAGATCATCAGTCCAAGGCAAGGGATATTTATTCTTGATGGTGAGATCATTAAGCTTGCGATAGTCAACGCAAAGCCTAAGTGTACCATCAGATTTCTTCACAAAGATAGCTGAAGCTCCCCATGGAGAGGAACTAGAACGAATAAACTGTTTTGCTTCCAATTCGGATAATTGTTTACGCATCTCCTCATTTTCCTTATTGGACATACGATAAGGAGGACGAGTGATATGTAGAGCTCTAGGGATTAGATTAATACTAAACTCAATTGCTCGCTTAGGTGGTAATCCTAAAACGGGCTCAAAGATGTTGGGAAATTCACAAACAACGTGAATGAGGAAAATGACATCTTCCTCGTCATCATTATCGTCATCATGTGGATTTAGAGAATATAAGGATGCCACCGAATTGGAATCTGAATCTTTAAGAACAATAGAAATCTGCTTAACAGATTGGGGATGTCGAAGATTGATAGTCCTCTCGGGACATAGGATGTGGGCTTCATAACGATTAAGCCAATCCATTCCCAAAATCATTCTAAACCTAAGTAAGGCATAACATGCAAATCGGCACGGAAAGCATAATCACATAGAATAATTTCAACATCCTTACAAAATAAATTGAGTGTTACGGATCCACCAACCGGATTCGCAATCCTTAATGAAGTCATCAAGCCTATAACATTCAAAGAAAAAGTATCAACAAGTTATTTCGTTATAAAAGAGTGAGATGCACCCGTATCAAAAAGAAATCGAATATGATCACGAAACATAATAATGCCATCAAGGACAGAATGAGAAATACCTTGACCAAGAGAAGTGTTACTAGGAGCTTACACAACATTCAGCTTTCCCTCTTTCTTGCTTTGAAGTTTGGGACAAGAAGATTTAGGATGACCCGAACTTTTGCAATAGCGACAAGTAAGGGGCTTCGGACACTTATTTGCATAGTGGTCCTTAGAACCACAATTGTAGCATTCTCCACGACTAGAGGTAGGAGTCCTTGCTACCGAAGTTGCATGCTTCCCTTTCTTGTTGGGATTAGGGCCTTTGAACTTACTGTCGAGTTGCCTCTTCTTATTGTTATTGAAGTTCTGTTTGGCACCCCCAACATCACCATCACTTTCTTTATCGGCCACTTCAAGTCGAAGAACGATATCTACAAGCTGATCGAAAGGCACTTCTAGTTTCAGAAGTAAAGCCTTTTTGAGGTTCTTATTCAACCCATAGATAAACCTTTGATTCTTCTTCAATGGGGTATTAATATACTCGACTCCATATTTAGAGAGGGATTCAAATGATGTGACATAGTCTATCATAGAAGATTCACCTTGAATAAGGCCAATAAAGCGTCGAGCTAAAGTTACTTTTTCTGCTTTGGGCACAAACTTTAACTCGAACCATTCCCGAAATTGCTCCCAAGTAAGATCTGCTTTAACAATTTCTGAAATTAAAAGCTCATGCCAATCTAATGCTCTCTCCTGGAGCATGCTAGAAGCCACTTGGACTCGATGTAGATCCACAAGATTCATGCGAGAAAATATGCAATCGCATGTTCTAAGCCAAGCTTGGACTTCTATAACGCTTTCGGAACCCTTGAATGACCTTCCACCCAAATTGGTATAATCACTGCACAAGCGTGCAAACCCGGATTTAGGATGAGTAGGCTCAGGAATGGGACCGACAGCTTGGGCATTCTTTACAAGATCCAAAAGCTGTTGGGCCGACATGAATATGCCATCCTGAGGAGTAGCACTGGATTGATCGGCGCTAGGACGACCAGGTCTAACCATTTCTCTTCTTTAAGAAAGAAAGAAAGAAAGAAAGAAGAGGAAAAAGGTTATTCTCAGAATGAATATCAAACAAATTTGATTGATAAAACAAGGCATCATAAAAGAAAATAGGATATAACGGTATGAAAACTCGAATTAAATCCTAAGGCACGATTCCTAATGGAGACTTAGGACAATGATCCTTGTCATAATACTATATTGTTCCGAAGTTTGCCTCTGATACCAAGCTATGGAGCCCCACCTCTATACTCACACTAACCAAGGACAATACTTGGTAATGTCGTCAATTAGTACGAAGAATAAGGCTGTTGAGGAGCGACCATCTGTGTAATTTCTTTGTGCGAGTACTGATATGTCAGATAGTATGTCATGCATTTCATTTCAAGAGGAAATCTGACATATCAAATACAAACTTAAAGCTACTACACAGTGGCTACGTGGCCTTCGGAAACAAATATAAAATAAGCATAACATAAATTAGTCACAGATATTCATATCACTAAGGCGGAAACAGATATGAATATAACACATAGAAGTGTACATCAAAGTATTGGTCATACAAGATCCACTACATCACAAAAGAATAAGTACAAGTGCTAGACAAAAGAATATGTATACATCAAGGAGTCTCTATCTTGAATGTATAAAAACAAAAACTACTAAGCTATAGTAGTTAGCCAAAAGTCAGAAGCTAGTTCCTGCTAAGAAGTAAAGTGGAAGCACCTGAAACACCTCGGTCTGACCCGAGTATTATTTAAAAAGATAAATAATAAATGGATCAGCCTAACTATAAATATCATACAAAATGAGATAGGATAAGAGATATGATAAAAATATATGATAACAGTAATGTCATACTGTGACAAGTATATATTTGGTAACAATGAAAATCATACAATATCTCAAATCTCCTCAAATATCCAAAAAGAATATCATATTCTTTAGCTTATTCACCAAACCTCAAATATTGACAAAACATATCAATGCAAATCACAAAAATTGGTGAAACACAAATTCTAGAAATAAATAATTAGAAATCCAGAAACACAAAGGGGGAGGCCTATCACAAACAGGAGCATGAAAACTCACCAACACGTGTATCACAAACGGAACGCTATTCCATGGTCGCTAACCCATCAAATTTGAGCCGAAGCTCCACAATCGGCCCGAAGACAATGGGTCGCTACCCCACAAATTTGAGTCGAAGCTCCACTAAAACGGGGTTTAGTCCCCCACGCAAACAAAGAGACATCGCACATCGCTAGTCTAAATCACAAAATGATCATCTTTGATCGGTAAGTGTAAATTACACTAAGCTTTTAAATAAATGAGTTTAGCTTCATGTCCCATAACCACTAGCTTAACTTAAATATTTACGAACAGATTGTAGATTTCGACTCGAAAATTGTCACGAGAGTTCAATCGAACAAGTCCAAGAATTAACCGACGAAGTGAACGCAAACGTTTCATACCACTTGTTTTGCTAAGTCATTAATTGGATTTCTCATACGATTGAGGTAAAGGTTTGTATATACTAATAGATTGGAAAACAGATATAAGAACGAGCTTTGTATTAAAAGTAAATGTTGAAATCGTTTTTTTTGTGAAAGAGTTTGAGTATTTACTACTAGTATAAAAACCTTTGTACTTTAAAGTGACAAATCACAGAAATGATTGTAAAAACAATCTACCACCAAAATCCACATTCGATGATGTGAATTAAAACCATAAAAATTGATATCAAATCCATCAAATGGATATTCCCAAAAATCCAGAAAAGAAGTCATCAAAATCGATAATAAACGACAACAACTAACAGGATCAACAAAAATTGATAAAAATTGGAAATCCACTCAAAAACAGGCAAAATTTAACAAGACCAGACATCTGGTAGGTTTAGCCAGATGTTTGAACCTGGGTTCTGGAAGCTTATATTTTTTTCTCTCTTTTTTATTTTTATTTTCTGAAGCCTCCCAAACGTCTGGTTGGGTTTAACCCGATGTCTGGTTCTTGGCTCTGCCATTTTATTTTTTTGCCCTTTTTTTTCTCAGGAACCCTAACCAGACGTCTGGATTTTTCAACCAGACGTCTGGTTGTCTGTATTGGGCAATAATTTGCCTAAGCCATTGATGGCCAAATCAATTCGAAAGCGATCGAAAGAGCGATGGATGCTAGGGATTTATGCCAAACGACAACCCAGCCCTATAGGCTCTTCGATACACCACAAATAACATGTCCAAACATCCATAGTAGGATTTTCATAAATTTTGACTTCAAAACCAAAATTTGGAAAATTCACCAAGCCAATTCAAATCAAAAGCAATTGAATATGAACTAGATGTTAAGAATTCATACCTAACAACAAAGAAAGCTATAGACATAGATGTGAGTTCAAGAACTCACCTTTGAACTCAAAACAAGGAATGAGAAGCTCTAAAACAAGGAAAGATCAATTCCTCTTTAACTACACCTTAAAGATCTTCAATCTATTATTACATGCAAAGATTTCCTAAGTTAAGTTATAGGAAATTCTGAAAATTGAAGAGAAATTGAGAAGGAGAAGATGAAGCGGATGCTTACCTAAGCTTCTCCTTGATTTTGGAACTTCAATTTGAATTTCCTAAGAGAACTAGGGCTTAGGAATTTCTAATCTCCTCTCTTTCCCCCATTTTTCATCTAGCTTGAGTGTTAGGAATTATTATAAGTTGAATGAATGAAGAGGAGAGGAGTTAGGGTATTTGGTATAAGAGTTTGGGTTAGCTTATTGGGTTAATGGGCTAGAACCCAACCCAAAGCCCAAATGAAAATACTAAAATCCTAATCAACTCCAAACATATCGATGTTTATACTTAAACAAGTTGTATATGTCATTTTATACTCAATGGAAGTGGTCTCGAGTCCGGATTCGACTGTTTAAAAAAAGTCACATTTAGGACTTTAAATTCAACTAACGATGCTATATTCAAATAAAACATTTAAATATATAATCGTAAAATATGCGGGTTGTTACATATAGATTTTATGACTTGTTTTGATGTGAAAACCCTATTTAATGACATCCAAATGCCTTGCGATTTTAGATATAGACAAGAAATGTTATTTTAGAGATGGGTTTTAATTTTCATAATTTTCTGAATTATTGTGGATTATATATTAATTTTCTAGTGAAGAAAATGATTTATTGGATTATAAATTATTTACGGTTAAATAAATAATTATTTGGGTCTGAAATTTATATATGTTAGAACATATTTAATTGGATTTTCTAGAATTTTTGTAGGATTTTCCAAAGAGTTTTTATGAATATATGAAATTATTTAAGGTATGGGACTTAAATGTTTTATATATTTAATTAAGGAGAAGGGGTATTTTGCAAATGATTTAAATAAATAAATTCTAGAATTATGGTAGTACTTTTAGAAAAGAAAAATTTGCAACCAATAAGAGTTTGACAAACCAGGCAGGTTAGTTAAAAAGTTTACTTAAAAAGGTTTAAAATCAGAAATACACCTCAAAAGCATGTTTCGCCTGTTTTGGTTCCGACCAAGTAGCTTTCGACTAAGACCTTTGCCACCTTCCTCAAACCAATGCACATAGTATCAACCTGTTGGTACATAGTGAATTGGACAAAGGTGGAAGATAAGGGTCGAAACCTAGGGGTTCCGAAGGGGTTAAAGCGCCTTTATGTTTTAAAAGAGAAACACGCCTGCTTTGCTTTCGACTAAGTTGCTTTTGACTAAGATGCTTTCGAATCTGACTAGGTCAATTGATTTAAAGAAAAGGTTTAGGGTTGTGCTTTTGTTCTAAGTAATAGCTTTTAACTAAGTCTTCTTTCAACTGAGTCAATGGTTTTAAAGGTTGGTTTCGAAATAGTTGTACCTTTGTTTTTAAATGATAGCATCCAGTTATGTCGAAACCTTTACTACCGCTTCCTACCTTTCGAAGGGGACTGTTTTGTTTTATAAAAACCCTACCGCTTCTCCAATGCTTTCGGAAGGGGGTGGTTTCGACACCATCAATTTCTTACTTAAGTTATAGCTTTCGAAAGAGATAGTTTTTGACCCTGTCACTTGTGACCCATAGTGATTTTAAAAAAGTATAACCTAATGGTTTCAAAAGAGAATGGTTTCGATTTAAATGGTTATGAAAGGGAATGGTTTCGACCTAAATGATTTTGAAAGGTGTTTTTCCACATGTTTTGAATTGAACCCATGTGCTTTCAAAAGATTTGAGTTTTATAAGGTTTAATGCTTTCAAAAGGTTTTGAAAATGGTTTCGAAGGGGTGGTTCCCCAGAGGGTTTCAAAGAAGTCGAAAGGTAGTGTTTTCCAATGATTTCGAAAGGTCTAATGGAAATGTTATTCCAATGATTATGAATAAGTTTAAAGGAAAGGTTTTTTCCTATGGTTTCGAAAGGCAATGTTTAATGGTTTTAAGGAGAGCTGTTTAAGGTTTTTAGCTTTCAAAGAAAAAGGGATTTCAATGGTTTCAAATGGTTATATCAATGGTTTCGAAAGGAAGGTTTGGCCTTTCGGCCTAGATGAAAGAAAGGGGTTTACATGGTTTTGAAAGGGGTACTTTCAATAGGTTCGAAAGGGGTACTTTCAATTGTTTAATGGTTTTCATCAACAAAGATTTGAGTAAATGTATATATAATATAACAAGGTGATTTTGAGTAAAGCATAGAGTATAAAGTTTTTCTTGTTTAAGTTTGGTTTAATAAGGTTTTAAATCAATTTCAGATGAAAAGGTTTTCAAGGAAAATTATGGGAAGGCATCCCTACGTGAAATGACTCAGATAATAGAAAACCAGATGGGACTGGTATAGGTTCGCGCCCTATACATTAGCTATTAGCCCTAGCTAATTTTAGTCCAAAATTCCAGTGTGTAGGGCCTTATCGTAGGTAAGACTAAAATGATGGATACACGTAGAAAGGAATATATGATGTATACAGATAGGTTATTGGTGAGCCCGCAAAACCATTAGGATCAGGTGACCCTAGGAGATGTTAAGTTAAGGACAGACCATCCAGAAGAGAATTATTTAACAGATAGTTAAGGGCAGACCACCCCGAAGAGGTGTCTAACTGTTGTTAGATTATTTTGCTATTTTGTCTGGTAGGCTCAAGTCAGCAAAAGGTTAATAGTAAGCCAAACAAAACTATAGTGTTCGGACAGATAGTCTGTTTATTACCTGATATATATATATATATATATGTGTGTATGTATGTATGTATGTTTACATAATAATGCTTTACAGTTTTAACCAGTTTTGGTTGCAGGATAAAGGTTTGCAAAAGATATATTTTGAAAGGATGTTAGTGAGGGGAACCCGTTCCGCTAAGCAGCGTGGTCTTACATAACATTAATAACCGAGATGTATAGTATTATTCACACCAGGCTTTATGTCTGACTCGAAGTTTATGTTTTCCCCTTAAACTCTCGGGTGCTCAAAATTGATTTGAGTAGGCCGAGGGATAAGGCTTTACAGGTTTTAGAAGGATGACGAATAATGCTACCGGAGGCGAGCAGGAGGCTAACAGATAGCTTTTAGGAGTTGCAGTACTTTGTTTTGTTGTTTATTACTGTTGTGTATATATTAAGTTAATTATGACTATATGACTCGGATCATCCAAGGGGGCATCTTCATATGTCGTTCTTGGCGTATTTTATAATAAGTATATTTTATCATTGCTTGGGAAACGTTCAGGATTATGTAAATCTGAATATGGAACATCTGTTTTGAAATGTAACAGAATTTTTTTTTGAAATATGTGATTTGTTTCATATTCAAGTGCTTCTGATATTATAGATCCCATTAACATAACTGTATTTAGTCGCCGGAAGTTAATACTATAGATGACTGCAACATCTATAGAGCTTAGCTTTGGGCCTCTAGATAGGGAATGTTATAGCGTCGTACTTGTGCGTGAGAAATCCCGCATCCAACAATCGGTCTACTACATTAGCAAGCGGTTGACGGGAGTTGAAAGAAACTATCCAAGACTGGAAAATCTCGCTTTTTGGCTGTTGATTGCTTCCAGAAAACTCTGCTATATTTCTAGCCTCATTCTATCAACATCCTTACTAACCAGCCTTTTCCACCAGTCTTACAATAACTTGAGACTTCTGGAAGGCTGTTTAAATGGAACATTGAATTGAGTCAATACGACGTAAACCTACCACCCTCGAGAGCAATCTAGGGTAAAGCCTTGGCGGATTTCATAGCTTAATTCACTTAACGAGATGATTCTTCGGAGAGTAGTGGAGAAAAATAAGTTGAATGGAAGAGCTACATGGATGGTGCATCTAACGATCAGTGTTCTAGTGCTGGAGTCGTATTTATCACTCATGAAGAACACCCGATCAGTTATGCCCTGAAACTCGACTTTTCGACGATGAAAAACGAAGCTGAATACGAGGCCTTGATTATAGGACTCAAAATCGCCAAGGAACTGAGAATAAAGACTTCGCACATTTTTTGCGACTCCCAGCTAGTGGTGTGCCAAGTTCGGATAGAGTATCAGGTGAAAGGAGCAAGACTAGCTTCTTATCTAAACCGGGTCCTTGAGCTGCTTAACGACTTTGAATACTATACGATAGCACATATTCCCGGTGACCAGAATGAAAAGGCCGATTCATTGGCTTAGTTAGCTAGATTTGGAGATGCACAACTCATGGGTTTGGTTCTAGTAGAAGTACTTTCAGCTTTGAGTATTGACTAGATGGATGTATATTGGACCTTGGAGACTGAACTTGAAAGGGAGTCATGGATGACCCCAATTCATAATTATTTGCAAAGAGGGAACCTTTTGGAGAGAAGGAATGAACGACGAAAATTCCTTTGCCAAGCTTCGAGATACATCATGCAAGAAGGAATACTATACAGGAAGGGTTTCTTTATCCCCATGCTTCGTTGTGTCACTCACGACAAGGCCAAACAAGTCCTAAGAGAAATTCACGAAGGGGCTTATGACGACCACACTGGGAGCAAACCTTAGAAAAAATGATTCTTTGATACGGATATTTCTGCCCAACTATAAATCATGACGTAGCTGATTATACCTAGAGATGCGACTAGTGCCAGAGATTTGCTAAAATTCCAAGAGCCCCACTGGCAGAAATCACTCAAATGGTCAATCCTTGGCCATTTTCAATTTGGCACATTAAGATCATCAGTGTTCTGCCGATATCTAAAGGTGGCGCAAAATACGCCATCGTGACAGTTGATCACTTTACTAAATGCGCTAGGGCAAAGCCACTGACCACAATTACCATGAAGAAAGTAATCAACTTTGTAGTTTGGAATATTATCTGTTGCTTTGGAGTTCCATAGGTAATCATTACCGATAATGAGACCAAATTCGACAACGTGGAATTCAAGGATTTCTGCCCCCAACATCGCATAGAGAAGAGATTTGCAGTGGTAGCACACCCTCAGCCGAATGGATGGGTCAAAACTGTAAACAAAATTATCAAGTCCATTCTTAAGAAGCGATTGGAGAAGGCAAAGAGCAAATGGATCGATGAACTTCCTTAACACTTTGGGCTTAGCGAACCACCCATAAGTCAGCGACTAGTCACTCTCCATTTGCATTGGCATACGGGTCGAAAGCTATGATTCCGGTCAAACTAGAATTACCTTCTCATCGAGTGATGCATTACAATACACAAACAAACGAGTAGCTCCTTCTGGAGTCCCTCGATATGATCGATAAGAAGCGAACCAAAGCTGAGTTGAGAGCATCTGCACACAAACACCGGGTCACTCGATATTACAATACCAAGGCCATGAGTTGAACCTTTTTAATCGATGATTTGGTCCTCAAACAAATCTTCCCTGGCCCTACGAACTTGGGCCCGAGTTGGGAAGGTCCGTAGGCAATAGAGGAAAAGTTTGGAGATGGCACTTTCAAGCTGGAAACTGTGGACGGGATCTCACTCTCTAGGGTGTGGAATAGAGAGCATCTATGATGCTATTTCACTTAGAAACAAGCTTGTAGATAATTTACTAGAGCTATGTAATAATACAGATTCCATCATTTTTTGTCATTTATGAAATAAAATGGCTTTTCCTGCCCAAAAATCTGTCTCTCCATTACTTAAGAGTTGTGACTTGACCAACTCGAATGAATCTGCATATGATTAATGCAGGTGTGCAGGTACATATTGGGCCCATGAAGATTGGTGCCGATCAAAGTTCTTTGGCCCATATTGGGCCCATGAAGTCCCTTTGGTGTCTGAAGATTGATGCCAACCAACTCTTGCCTTTGGATTGGAGACAGGAGTATAAACTCAAGCTAGACATAACATGACTATGCGCATGCTAACTCTCCTCCCTGGACTTGGGGTAGGTATATAAAAGGAAACGAACATGATACAACCATCTGTATGTTAACTCGCATCCTTAGATTGGGGGCAGGAGTATAAACTCAAACCGAACACGGCATGACCATCTGTACGCTAATTATAACCCTTGGGGGTTGAAGGTGGGTGTTAACCCAAAAAATGGATCAACACCCTAGATTGAGTATGAAAGCACCAGCCCTGTTCTTACAGAGCAATAATACAGAGAATAAATATAGAAAAAGCGGAAATAGAAAGAAGACAAGAAGATTTTTATAGTGGTTCGGCTATTAGTGAAGCCTACGTCCACTTTATAGCTTTTATTATTGACTGGTTACAGTTACAAGGAGAATTCGATTACAAAGTTCTTGAATATCCTTAGTTAGACTAATTCCTCAATGTTCGAGTTCACTGGAGAATCACAGTAAACTTCTTGGATGACTGTTGTGAGGGAGTAGAGGAGTAAAGAAAGCTTTCTACAGAGTTCCCGCAACAAGTCCAGAGGATCTCCTTTATGTTGCAGATAGGAGAGTATTTATAGAGGTTGGAGAACTACTGGGCCAAGCCTGTTTGCCAAATGCTTGCAGATCATCATAGGAAGGCACACTGGAAGTTTCGCCGTGATCCAAGCTAAAATGATGGATTGCTAGCAATCCATAGGCTATGGATCGCTAGAGATCCATAGGCTCAGCTCGATGGCGTTCCAATGCCTTAGTGATTCCCCTTGCTTTATCCCATAAGCTTCGCAGCGAACTGATGACAAAGTATGGATCGCTGGAGATCCATGTACTTAGCCAATTTTTGAGCTTTGTCTTCTGGATAGCATTGGTTCCCTCGTGTTGATGTTGTCCTTGTAATCTTGTAGCATGTTGCCTGGTTTTGATGACGGTTTTCTTACTGGTTGCATTTGGCTACTGATTGAACTAGACGAATACTTGTCTTTTGATTTAACTAGCTCGGAATCTCATCAAACTTAGCCATTGTTCCTAGAATACACATTGGATCATGATACAGGAAGATAGATGGGCTCACGAGCAAACGCTATGGATCGCTAGCGATCCATAAGCTATGGATCACTGGCGATCCATGTCCTTAATGTTTTCTACTTTCTTCTCTTCTGACTTCTCTTGGCTTGCTAGTCTAGTCCTTTTGGTTAGCTCTTCAGATATTCTGACTCGATCAAGTTGTTCCGACTTCTTTTGGATTCTGCCAAGTTAAAAACCCGGATAACATTTGTCCCCCATAGTATGTCTTTGTTGAAAACAAGGCGTGCTTTGAAAGTGATCGCCTTTCAGTTTCTGCTTGTCGAGTTTCCAGTAGTCGTGTTAGGGCCACATGAATTTGACTTTGGCCACTCTGTTGCTATGTTTTGACCTGGACCGCCATTCTTGTCGTAACAGACCATTCTGCTCTATAGCTTTCTAAAATGCCTTGAGATAACATGTGCATTTCGCTAGACGAATTTGAGATCGAACGCAAGCAACTCGATGGATCGCTAGCGATCCAATTACTTAGCAATTCTTTCTTTCTTTCATGCAACTCCTCTATATAAATGCTTTGAGCTGACCTATCTCGGTTCTTACTTACTTCTTGCGACCTGAGCTTTCGTTTTGCGATACGAGCTAGAAACTAGCGATTTGACCTAAACTTCGACCAAGCCTGATGTGCACATAAATGTGCATATTTTTACCACCATATTTAATCTATTTAAATTAAATAAATGATCATATTGGGTATTTTAACTTGTTTAAACCAAAAATTCAAATTATTTCAAATCGTCACATATTCATCTTCATCCAAGGGCAAAATGGTCATTTTGTGCATATATTAATTTTCTAAAATTTAATTGAAAATTTCTATGTTGTTTTGTAGGAATTTAAATTCAAATACAAGTGGCTTCATGAAGATATATGCATGCACAAGAGTGAATACAAAGGAATGGAGATGGAAATAATTCATTTTATGGATCATGAAGGACCCCGCTTGCCCACCCACCTTAATGTACACTTAGGAGCTAATGCATATGCTAAGAGGCCATTAAATCTTCATGCACACTTAATGGGTGATTATTGGATGCTAATGATTACTTGGCCACCACACTACCTCAAGGGTATTTTGGGCATTCCCAAAAAAAAATGAATTAGGGTTTCTAACTTGTATAAATACCCCATATCTTCATGTAACCATCTCTTCATCTTAGTTAGTTTTTAGTTTAGGAACAAAAATAAACAAAGCTCTTCTCTTTCTCTTTTCCATGGCTACTTAGCCATTTTTATTTTCATGTAACTTTCCCCTTTTTTATGCAATGTTAATTAGTATTCTCTTTATTTACATGCTTCTTTTGTTCTTACGTTAGTAGTGTAGTTTACTTTTCATGCAAGTAGATTAGTGTTATTTCTTTTTACTTAGCTTTTCTCTTCATTTTGCTCTCTTTTTCCTCTTTTTTATTTCATGTTGCAAGCTACAAGTGTTGATATGACAACACAAATGAGAGGCTAATCCCTTCAATTTAGGGGTAATGAAGCCTCTAATCATGTAGCTTCAACATTTTGATAATTATTGCTCTCTTGTGCTTAAATGAATGTTGATGTGATTTATTGTTTCATGTTGAATTTGATAGTCTATGTTGTTCATAACAAATAGGCTATGCTTAAACAATCACAAACAAAAATTGTCTCTTCATCTAAATATGATTATGGCAAAGAAGTGAATGTTGAAATTGAAATTTGATGGTCTATATTTCTAACTAATAGTTAATAGACCATACTTAAAATAGATTTTGCTTTCAACTTGTTGCTATTTTTCATGAGAGTTAAAAAGTAGTTTAAATGGTGTGTTATAGTTTGATGGCTTATGTTGAGCTAATTAATAGCACAAATAGGCCATACTTATGATAAGCACATCGTTTAAATTAACTAATGACCAAAAAAGAGAGATCATAATTTCATAATTTGTTGAACTATATGATCTAGAGAGTGGAATTATCTCTAAATTGTCATTTAACTCTCATATTTCTATCACTTTCTTTTTGTCATTTTTTCTACATTTTTAGCTTCACACTTTTCAACTTTGGTTAATTTGATTGAATAGGAAATTGAAATCAACAATTCCCTACTGATCGACCCGTACTCACTACGTACTACGATAGTACGCCGTGCGCTTGCGGTTATTTTTATTTCAAAATTCGTTGGGCTATTTTCTAAATCGATAGACATTTAGCCGTCCGAACAAGTTTTTGACGCCGTTGCCGGGGAATTGCTTTGATTTTGATTTTCTGTTCTTCGGATTAGTTTTGTTTGATTTTATTGTGTGTGTTTGCATAAAAATTTTTTTGTGTGTGTTTGTGTGTGAATTTAGCTTGCATTTGTTTATGTGATTGTTATTTTCTATTTGTTTTGCATTTGCATTGTATATATTTAAAAAGAAAAAAAAATTCACAAGTTCATTTCAAAACGATTTTTTTTTTTTACATTCGCTGTTTTACAAGTTTCATTTTACTGTTACATTTCATTTATGGTCACTGGATATACATTTTCTTTTACATATATTTTACAAACTTTGTTACATTCACTTTCACTCACTACCTATCACCCCTACACTGTGCACGTGCACAGTGCAACCAACAGCCAACAGTCACTGCAGCTCCTTCCTCAATCAAACACCACTGCCATTGTCGCAACATGCCTAACAAATTCCCCTTCAAACTGCTGAAGCCACTGCCCACTGTCATCTCAAAACTTCTACACAAAACCACCAGACCTCCTTACTGCATACATCTAGTCCACTGCTTTAACTTGCTCTGTTAACATCCACAAATCCCTGATCATCGTCTACCCTTCTTAACAAGCCATTGCCTATTGCACCATATACATCAAATAAATAAAAAACATACACACAACTTCCTTGCAAAACATCACCACTCATTTCACAAACCAGACAACAGTGCATCTCACTACCTCATCAACCTATACCAAAACTGCCTGCTATCGACCGTTCAATTCAACAAACTCCTCTGACATATAACCTAAAACAAAATCTTTCACTGTTGCCATTATCCAATTCATCACCTCCTCTTCAACTTCCCACTGACCATCCACCAGCCTTTACCACTTCATTGCTGCATTTAACACTTCACGATTCATCACTTCCAGCCTCATTAGTTGCAGGCAGCTCACCCATACATATCAACTTACAACTATAGACCATCGACCACCACACTACAGTCATACAACATGTACAACTCTATTTGAAATCTTACATAACATACTGCAACTTACCACAGTGCCAAACTCCACACAACCTTGATTTTCACATTCCAGAACCACTGTGAACCACTACCATAGCCACAATCACTGCATTTCAGTTATCCACCTTATTACTAACACTACACTTACCCTCTCCAATCACCATCATCAACCTACTCACTGCTCACCCTTCAACAAACCCAATGCCACCCTCCACTCGCAACTCAACATCACTGTGATACAATAGCAGTTCACAATACTTCCTTCTGCATCATTTGCAACTAATCTGTATCATAAATATAACCACCATTTGCTACTACCAAACAAAATCCAAGCTGCTGCACATCACCATTCACCATTACAAACCAAATCAACTACTACTGTTCCTCCATCTACAACATACAAACTACTGTTCACTGATATGTCTTTTACATCACTTATCAAGCTACAACAACCAACCATCCCACTTCTCAACTTACATTAACTTCTAGTCATCTTCCATACTTCATATCATCCATCCACCATTCACACTTCCCTAACTTCTGCTGAGACCACCTTCCTCCTCTGCCTTGAACAACTAGCCATCACTCCAACATACACAACATTCATCATTCTTCATCACTGACAGCAGCAACTTGCTTTCAATTGACAATCACAACACACACCATATCACTTTCCTACCTCCTTTCTACACTGTCATTCAACTGTCATAGAATCCACAACTCCTTCCGCAATAGACAACCATCTTCTCTTCCCACTGACCATACGAACTACAGCCACCATCCCACTTGCTACTGCCAAGACCCATCTCTACTGATAATCATCCATCCATATAGTTACTGCATAGAAAATCGATTTCCAATCAAATACCACCACAACATCAAACATTCCAAACCACTTCAAACCACATTATTTCTTCTTCAATCAACATCTTCAAACACAAACCACGGCCATAAAAAACTGCGATCATCACCTCGAATCGAACTCCAACCTACCATGATCGACATCAACTTGCTGCAGCAACTCCTCCAACCTCGACCATCAACCAGAAGCACTGCTCAAAACAACATCGTCCATAAAACCATCCCTTAAAGCAGTTGCTCCGACCACATATCAAACAGTGCACAAAACTTCATCACTGCAAATCGACGAACCAGTCACTTCAACATACCACACTGCCAAGAACTTCAACGTCAAATTTCAGACCCTCCAATACAAGACAACATCATTTCTCTATCTCCAACAACCATCGATCTCCTACAACCATCGCCAAACCGATCACCACCTCAAACCCACAATTCAACGCGGCATCATCACAATTGTTGCAAATTAATCGCCTGCAACTTCCAATTCCTGATCAAACGCCTCAAACAGCGACCAGAAACTCACACATACCAAAGCAGCTCTTCTGTTAGCAAATGTGAACCCAACCCCATCACAGTCGAAGTCTGGTCGCGAGGTCGCTTGCCCCTTTTCTTCGACTTCGACGTCGCGATTTCACACAATTTTATTTTTCTTCTTTCTGTTCTTTAATCGATAGTTTGATTTCGATAAAAAAAATTAAAAAAAGAGAGAAGGGGAAGAGAATTTTGGGGATAAATGTGGCGTTGGAGTTGTTTAGCATATTGGGCTGCGTTATAAATGTTATGGGTGGGTGGGTTTTAATGGGCTGAGTGAATTTTTTTTCTTTTCTTTTCTTTTTTCTTTGTTTTAATTTGTTTTATTTAAATTGTGTTTAGTTTAGTTTAGTGTTGTTCCCTAAAAAAACACACTCTCTTTTAATTAGTTTGTTTTAGTTTCTTTTGTTTATTTTATAAAAAAACGTGTTTTATTTTGTTTTAGTTTAGGTTTGTGTAACCTGTTTTATCCTTATTCAAAAAAAACTGCTTGCTTAAAAAAAATTACTAATAATTTTGCACGCTCTGGTATCGTGCTTTCATCTCTTGTTTTTTTTATTTGAATTGCATTGTTGGTTGTTTGCATTTGCATGTTAAAAAAAATTTCGAAAACAAAAACAAAAATCCATTCGTAGTTTCATTGTTAATACACGTTTAATTTCTACTTTGCATTTCATCCTTAGATTTGGATTAGTAATAACGGTTAGACATCGATAACACTTAATTGTATATTGACAATTTGTCTTTTTTGAACAATTTAATTTCTTGGTGTCTAGGCTACGGTAGAGTAATAACCATTTATAAATATTACGGTGATTCATAAATATTATAGTGGTTGTTCCTCTGAAGGTACTTAAACCTTCGGCTGCATTGCTACGGTGATTCGTGGTGCACCGATAACCTCTGCCTGTTACCTGGCTGAGAACTATCTTATTGATTTAAGGCAAAGTATGATTATACAATTTTGGGTTAACTTAGGATAAATCATTTGTAATTAAAACCCTGCATTCATTAGTTGCATTAGTTCATGCTATTTAAAAAACAAACTCAGAAAAATTGTGAATATTCCTTTTCCTTTGAATTTTTTTTCCTTTGAAATTTTTCCAAAATCAAAAATCCAAAAATATTTTAAGTTAGATTTTTCTTTTAAGAAAATCAAAAATCCAAAAAAAAATATAAAATCTTTTCAAAAACAAAAAAAATTGAAGAAATAAAAAACAAAACAAAAATCAATTTTCCATTTTAAAAAATAAATTCTATCAGTAAATATTTTTCCTTTATAAAAAAAACATTCTTGAAAATGTCTGAGTTTCTTCACGCAAGTGGAATTTTACAATAGTTGTGAAAATCAATATAATCCATATGATTTCACCTCAAATTCGTATGGATATTTTAACGATAGCCATTGTATAAATAATTTGATTTTTGAACAACAACGTTTTCAAAACAATGACCAACCTTCGACTCCCGAAAATAGCATTGAAATGATTTCATCTTTACTCGAAATCTCTACACAACAAAATCAAATGATTAATGATTTGTGTAATTCATATTTGTGTAATAACTCGAGTCAAGGATTTCAAAATTTGAATTCAATTCAAAATTCAAACGATTTCGATTATAACCCATGCCAATTCAATTTCGAACTCCAAAATGAATTTCCAAATCAAAACGAAAAGGGAAACAACTGTTTAAATGATTTTGGCAATGGGAAAATTCTCGACTGTGGTTCAATGGAAAATTTTTGTTTTCAACAATTTCAAATTGAAAATCTTCAAGTTAATAGTTATAAATTTGATTTTGTTGAGCAAATGAATGAAATTTACGATGATCACACGGATTCGTTGTTTGAAACATACAAAAAATTACATGAACAACAAAACCAAATCCCAATGTGTGACGAGTCAAACAATAATCCATCATTTACCCAAATCGACGATTTTCAAATAACAACTTTTGAAATTGAAAATAACAATCTTAATGAAGTTGTTGAAAACACGGTAATTGAGTTGGATTTCAATTCTTTCGAGGGTGTGGAACAGAATTTAAAATTCGTCCTTCCATTTCTTGATTTCAAAAATTTAAATACAACAACTTTGGATTTTGAACTTAATATATACGATGAAGTTGTTGATAATCCAAATATGGAAGACGAATTCAATGAACACGATTTTTTTGGACTTTTCGAAAACGAGTTGTCGAATTCTGAAGGGGAAGATTTAAATCACCATTTTATTTTTGAAATCAACAATTTTGAAGAAGTTTTCAATGATAAATTTGAATTTCAATTTGGTGAAAATAATCATGAACTTCAATCAATCGTTTTATCGACCCCAAAAATCATTGAAAATAAAACAACTCGTACGATTTTCAATAAAACAGCATTCGTTTTTCCAAATCCAAATTGAACTTCAAAATCTCATATGGTTTGGTTTTCCGAGCTTAAGCTGTCTCGCATATTTGACGAGAAAAATGAATCGGTCTTTGGAAGACCGTTTCATCTACTTTTTGACGATATACTTTCTAAACTCTTGTAAATAATAATCTTTTTGTTTTCATGTAAATATAGATCATATTTTTATTTTCTTATTTCCTTCCACTTGGGTTGACTGTGGGGACACGGTCAAAATCAAGTGTGGGGGGAATCTCATCATTTTCATTTTCAATTTTTCATGATTTATTTTTGCATTTTCTTTCAAAAAACTAAAAAAAACAGAAAAAAAATTCCCTTTTTTTTAATTACTTTTAAAGAAACACTATAGGATAAATATATGGTTTTGGTTAATTAATTTGAAATTTTTGAAAATTTATTTGTCTTATCAAAAATAAAATAAAGTTTGATTACAAATAACGATAGTTTAACTGGTATATAGGAAGGTTCGTACGTGATAATTATGAAATATATCCTAATTGAAAATCTTTGTTTTAAAAAGTGGTTGATTTAAAGTAAAGGATATAACATTTTTTGTCTTATAAGTTAAATGGGGCTATGCTAAGATGATTTTGCAAAACTCTCTCTTTCAAAAGAAAAAAATCAAAAAAAAAATCAAAAATCAAAAGAAAAAATATATTTCTTGTATATATGTATATATTTTTCTTAATAAACACCTAGAGTCATGTGTTCACTCGCCATGCTTTGTACCCTTCTCACGTAAGCCCGAAAGGCAGTGCATGATCGGTATATCTGGCCTCAGTTTATCTGAGTTAGGTGTGTGTATATAAAAAAAATTCTTTTATTAATAACGCCTACAGTCGATAAGTGTTCACACTTGTGTGTTCACTCGCCATGCTCTGTATTCCTCTCACATAAGTCTGAAAGGCAGTGCACGGGTAATATATTTGGCCTCAATTTGTCTGAGTTAGGCATATGTAAATATTGTTAATATCAATAAAATTTTCAAATAAAAATTAGAGAGAGTAAGCAATTGAAATCTAAGCACTATTTTAACTTATTTGATTTGATTTGTTATTGAAATGAAATGAAATACCACTTTGATAAACTTTGATAATCAACTAAGGATCCATTTCATAGTTACACTGTGTTACCAACCGAAACAACGAGTTAAACTATAGTATATTTGCTTTGATAACTTCATTTTTGTTGGAAATTTTGACAAGAAAATAACTTAAATTTTCAAAATAATGACCAAAACCTATATTTAACTTATTTATGTCTATTTAAAAGTAAATCTTTCATTTGTGAATATTTTCAAAAACTCGCATTCATCTCTTTGTAAATAAATCTTGCATTTTGTAAATATTTTCATCCTACTTTTGGATTTTGTGGGTATAATCCCTTGAAAACCCTCACGAGACAACACTCGTCCTACTGGGGACACCCAGAGGTTTAACGGCTTGTTGCATATGCTCAATGTAATCGTGCTCCCTACGAAAACGGATTTATCTTAGTTTTTTTCTTTATTCGAGGACGAATAAAAAGATAAGTGTGGGGGTATTTGATGTGCACGTAAATGTTCATATTTTTACCACCATATTTAATCTATTTAAATTAAATAAATGATCATATTGGGTATTTTAACTTGTTTAAACCAAAAATTCAAATTATTTCAAATCGTCGCATATTCATCTTCATCCAAGGGCAAAATGGTCATTTTTGTGCATACATTAATTTTCTAAAATTTAATTGAAAATTTCTATGTTGTTTTGTAGGAATTTAAATTCAAATACACGTGGCTTCATGAAGATATATGCATGCACAAGAGTGAATACAAAGGAATGGAGATGGAAATAATTCATTTCATGGATCATGAAGGACCCCACTTACCCACCTACCTTAATGTACACTTAGGAGCTAATGTACATGCTAAGAGGACATTAAATCTTCATGCACACTTAATGGGTGATTATTGGATGCTAATGATTACTTGGCCACCACACTACCTCAAGGGTATTTTGGGCATTCCCCCAAAAAATGAATTAGGGTTTCTAACTTGTATAAATACCCCATATCTTCATGTAACCATCTCTTCCTCTAGTTAGTTTTTAGTTTAGGAACAAAAATAAACAAAGCTCTTCTCTTTCTCTTGTCCATGGCTACTTAGCCATTTTTATTTACATGTAACTTTCCTTTTTTTATGCAATGTTAATTAGTATTCTCTTTATTTACATGCTTCTTTTTTTCTTATGTTAGTAGTGTAGTTTACTTTTCATGCAAGTAGATTAGTGTTATTTCTTTTTATTTAGCTTTTCTCTTCATTTTGCTCTTTTTTCCTCTTTTTTATTTCATGTTGCAAGCTACAAGTGTTGATATGATAACACAAATGAGAGGCTAATCCCTTCAATTTAGGAGTAATGAAGCCTCTAATCATGTAGCTTCAACATTTTGATAATTATTGCTCTCTTTTGTGCTTAAATGAATGTTGATGTGATTTATTGTTTCATGTTGAATTTGATAGTCTATGTTGTTCATAACAAATAGGCTATGCTTAAACAATCACAAACAAAAATTGCCTCTTCATCTAAATATGATTATGGCAAAGAAGTGAATGTTGAAATTGAAATTTGATGGTCTATATTTCTAACTAATAGTTAATAGACCATACTTAAAATAGATTTTGCTTTCAACTTGTTGCCATTTTTCATGAGAGTTAAAAAGTAGTTTAAATGGTGTGTTATAGTTTGATGGCTTATGTTGAGCTAATTAATAGCACAAATAGGCCATACTTATGATAAGCACATCGTTTAAATTAACTAATGACCAAAAAAGAGAGATCATAATTTCATAATTTGTTGAACTATATGATCTAGAGAGTGGAATTATCTCTAAATTGTCATTTAACTCTCATATTTCTATCACTTTCTTTTTGTCATTTTTTCTACATTTTTAGCTTCACACTTTTCAACTTTGGTTAATTTGATTGAATAGGAAATTGAAATCAACAATTCCCTGCGGATCGACCTGTACTCACTACGTACTACGATAGTACGCCGTGCGCTTGCGGTTATTTTTATTTCAAAATTCGTTCGGCTATTTTCTAAATCGATAGACATTTAGCCATCCGAACAAAGCCCTAACTTCGTTCAATCCATCAACTCTGCCGACCGTTTGCCATCAGACCTCCTCGCCGCTACTTCGCCATTGTCTCTAGTTCTTTTTAGTAGTCATCGACCAAACCCTAACTCCTTCCTTCCTACCTTAGATCAGCGCCGACCACTGCTTGGATCGAACTCCATCCTTCTCGCCTTGGATCGCCGCCAATCCACTTCTTGGATTGCTAGATCTAAAACTCAGACCATCCTTGCCTTTTGATTATCAATTCTAGGTGGTTTATGCTGATTCTGGCATTCGTTTATCGATCCGACGACGTAGCGTATTGGTGACGATTATTGAAAAGAGTCCGAGTTGATTGCAATTTAATGGAGGAAGATAGTAAATTGAGTCTTGAGTTCTTCATGGAACGGCATTCGGACCTTGCCCCGGTGCATGACATGTTTTGCTGTCATCGTCCATTGAACCAGAATTGACTTGGACTAGGTTTCATTCTCGATACTGCATGACACATAGAGAATTGGTTTTACCAATCCGGAGGATTTGGATTGGTTTTGCTTTCTTTTGCACGCTCGGTGTACCTATACTGGGAAGAACTTTCCACGTCGCTTCGGACAACGGATCCGTTATCGATCGTTGATCGATAACGGGTAAGTGTAGATGAAGTAATTCCAGAAAGAAAATGATATGAGAAGTCCTTTCCTTTCCACTACAAGCGAATTATCTAACATGATAGAGAATTTGTAGTGTTCAGGACACCACGCCCCTCCCCCATAGATAACACACTGCAGTTATCTCGGTACATACTTGAAATCTAATGTGTCACCATGAATCGATATTTCTTCGGAATTCAAGTGTTGTAGGAGGAATTGTTAGTTTAGAGTATAATTACCTGACAGTTTTGGACGCAAGTTCTGATATTTAGAATGAAGTACCCCTCTTCTCGCCGTAAGTCCAGCAAAGGAAGTCTAGCACTTTCGGAGGCTGAATCGTCGTTTGTCGCCCCTTCTTATTTTGCTTCGCAGGCTGAGTACGGTCAACTAGTCCCAGTTGGTCCAGTCTTGGATCGAACTCAGTTCTTATTAATCCGCCTGAGAGAGCCTCCTCCGTGATCTCTGCTAAAGTTTTGCACAAAATCTCCTTGCAGCATGGCATTCCGGAGGAAGACGTGTGCTTCCCAGGTAACGATGAATTCGCTCATAGGCCGCATCCGGGATACATTGCTTTTCATCGATATATGTGCCTAAATGGTGCGGTGCCCCCATTCAATGACTTCTTGAGAGAAACTCTCTCGAACTTAGGAATCGCTCCATTCCAGATTCACCCTAACGGATATGCTATCTTAACTTGCCTGCACGTTCTTTTTATGCGGACACTCAATTGTGCTCCAAGCTTCGATGAGCTAAGGTATTTTCTCTCGTTTAAAAGAAGAAACGAGTGTCCATCATTGGTCATGATTGAGGCTCAGAGAAACCTTAAGATCGTGTTGCAACTGCAGAGCAATTTATCTCAATTCAAGACTCAATACTTCTTTGTTAGATGTCCCGAAGGGTTCAATTGTCTTTGGACAATGGGGATAAGTTCTTTTTCATACTTATTGAGCTCCGATACATTGCTACAGAAGTTCTAACAAGTCAAATACTTCCTACAGTTATTCCGAGGCCGAATAAGGACTTATCTCTTGACGAAACTTTTCGAACCCTGAAGGTTGTTGATGCTAGGGAAAGCTCAGTTAAATTCTTGCTGACTAATAAAAACTTGCTTCGGTATGGACTGTTGTATCCAAGGAGATCTGCAGCTCCAGTTGAGGTCCCATCCCCTTCTCATTCCAGGATACATATGCGATATACTTCTTCGTCTCACAGTTCCGAAGAGGGTGCTTTTCGAGAAAGGGAGGGCTTGTCCAACGAGTCAGTTGAAGAGACTCGTGAGGGAAAAGATGCCGCTACCGAAGCCAGTTACCCGGCTAGAATGCCCTCGATTCTAGAGGAAGGGGAAGAACAGTTTAGATAGAGAGATGGCAAGGCTGCGATAGATATAGAAAAGGAGGAGGGTGGAATTGAGAGCAGTAGTGATGAATCCTCCTCCAGTGACGATGATGATTTCTATGCAGATTCCGACGATGGAGATTCTAAATTATGCGATGAGACTACGGGGATGAGTCCCATTGTCCTGAGCTCGCCTCCCCCAAAGATTCACAATAAAGACGACGCTCCAAAAGTCGAGCAATGTCGGGATTCCCCGATTAAAGATGCCGGCGTGATTTTGGAGATCTGAGCAATGTCTACGTCGATTTTGACACACTCATGGTGGAAGATTTCAGATTTGAAGAGATGTCTCCTCGCCCGGGCCGTGTTGCGCCCGAAATCACTCCAATTACTACCACGACGGCTGCCCGGTCTGGTTTGTGATGTCATTTTAGGCCTTCCTCCCAGACACATTACATGTTTCACTAAGGTCACACTCACTTATACACACATTATTCAAGCCTATTCTCTGCTACTAAAGCTCTTTATCTATTTTTCATGTCAGGTACCATGAGAGGACGCGGTCTCTACGACGATCTTGAGGAATTCATCGACTTTCAACGCTGGTCGAAATGATCCTTCAGTCGCCATCAACCTCGCAAAATAGAGAAGGAATGGAGAAGACGGAAGGATTTTGAAACTGAAGCTCGTCGCCCAGATGAGAAGGAACAGGGTCGAATGTACAAAGGCGGTTACGAGAAAAGAAAGACTATGGATGAGCGAGAGGAACCGTCTAAAAAGTCGAAGGTCGATCGCAGCTCTCATTCTTCAAAGCAACGGGCCTTCTCCCCGGCCCCTGCTTCAATTGGTCTCGAAATTACAGTTTCTCCAGTCCATGTTCCATCTTCATCTCAAGTTCCATAATCCCATGTGGTGCTTGCCCCTGATTCTTCATGCCCTCACCGGAGATCGGCCTATGTTCTTCCATCTAGTCCTCCTAGACTTGAAGCGGCACTCCGAGGATGGTTTCTAAGAGGGGTTAAATTTGACCGCGATCTTCATCCAGTTTGCAAAGATTCATATATGTCCCACCTTCAAGCGATCCAGAATGATTTGGAGCAAGCTAAGGGATGGAAAAAACTATGCAAACAGCTGGTGGATACATATCGCAATAACTACCCAAGAAATACTTTCCTTTGAATCGGAGAAGGATGACTTTGAGAACGCGCTGGCGGAACACGATGCCAAAATTGAACCATAGGTAGAAGAAAGGGACGCGACGCTTCGAGAGAGCAAGAGTAACACCGGCTTGCCAAAAGAGTTGAAAGAGGCCCATGAGAGAATAGAGATCGTCTATAGAGATGAAATCAAGAAGGCCCATGCAGAAGAAGTAAAGTTGAAAGAGAAGCTGGAACCTTGCAGCGTGACCATTGAGGCCCAAAAGGAGACCATTTCCGACCACGACAAGTTCGTAGAGAGGCATTACAAAATGATCGTGAAATATGAGGAAGTTATGAAGTCGCGTAATAATACCATCTCCGATCAAGCCAAGACGATCGCCATGCTCTACGAAAGAGTTGCGCAGCTTAGCACCGATAAAACTCACGTTGAAGTTGAAAAGGTCGCCGTTACATTGGATTTTTTGGAGCTACAGAACACCTTCGAGAGGAAGATGGGGAAGAAGGACGAGACCATCTTAAACTTTTATGTTAACTCCCTTTTCCACCAGGGAAGTCTCAGTTACCTAGACCCTAAGTTCCCATACACTCTCGCCGTGGTTTGGGAGGAAATTTTGACCCATTTCTGTGATAGCGAGGATGTCTACACCGAGCGGGAGCTGGAGAATGCCTATCTTAATGAAGAATCAAAGAAAGCTTTGATAGAAAAAGGAGAAATTTTTCGAATTGAAACAGAATAGGAGGCTGCTGTCGATGTTGCTACAACATCGACTGCCAAAACTTTGCCAGAGCCCCTTGTTTCCGGACCCGGGGAATCTTCGAGGCAGCCCCATGATCCATTGACAAGTTTTGGGCCGGAAGCTTCTCCGTAGATTTTGCAACTATCAAAGGATGGAGAAGGTGGTGAATATGAGATTGACATTCTCGTTCACTCCTCTGGTGCAGGTAATCTTCATGTTTCTCCCGAGTTCGAGAATTGTCAACGCACGCCGCAAGATCAAGATGAACTTAACACTTTCATTTTCGATCTTATAGGTCCATCTTACTTATCTGCCAATCCTCTGGTTTCCTCGATACCCGGACCCGTTGCTATTTCAACCGCTTCCGTGCTCGACTCTATAGCTACTCTAGTTGCCGTGTCTGTGTCTGGCTCGCAGTCGGGGCCGGAGTCTGAACAAATTGCCACACTGCATGGCTTAGATGACCCTTCCATATCTTTGGAGGGCAACTTAATGGCGGTCGAAGTTCGAGAGTAGGAGATCCAGATTAAGCAGCTACGTAAATCCCAACAACAACTGGTTGCCATCAAGAAAGAAAAAGTTGAAGCAATAAAGTCCTCGAAGAGCTCTCGCAAATCCCGAAAATGAAAGACGAAGGAGGAGACTTCCGAGAAAGTTAAAGAGTCCGAGAAAGTTAAAGAGCAGGAAGGAGACGTCAGCACCAAAGAGATAGTCGACATCACCGGCAGCGACACTACTCCTGAGGGGAAGCAAAAACTTCCAACCAAAGGCGGGAAGGGAGTGGCGGAAAAAGGCGTTGATAAGCTCGGAATTTAGTTGAGCTGATTTTGAGGCATTTTGTATTGTTTTGTTCAAGTGCGGAGTTTTCACTTACTGCTTTTGTTATACTGTCTGTGCTTTTTTCTTTTTGTTGGCCAGTATTGTGTGGGTACGGCCCCCACATTTTGACCTTGTACAAAAAAGTTATAAGTAATACATTGCTGATATTTTGACTGTACTTTCACTTATCTTCTTATTTGTGTTCTGTGCACTTGTGTCTATTTTGTTTACTTACATTCTATTTTATTTAGTCCTGTGATTACTGCCAAAATTCTTTGTTTGGAGTAACAGAACTTGTGAAGTTGATTTTGTTCTTGAGCATTTTTATTTGAGTACCGGTGTATGCCCCCAAGTTCACAGGGCTGTTTACTTTGAACACTTGACACGCGACCGGTTAATCCGAGTTTTTGCTTATTATTGTCTTCTTTATTCATTGGATTTTCTCTAAGGTTCCTATCCTTGGGAACTTATGGTTTGAATAGTCTGCATACCAAAACTTGGAATAAAACTAAGTTACAATTTGATTTTTTTTCTTCTTTTGTAAGTTTGTAACTTTAGCATATAGTTTATGTCTTTTATGCACTTCTGGAAAATGTGTAACATATGGATGTTAAGAATGTGCATAAAGATGTAAACTAAGTGCATAATAAATGGTTATAAGATTAACTATTAAAAATTTCAAAAACACTTTTCATGCGAAATGAATAATCTTTACAAATTTTTGAAAGTTAAACCACTTATCACTTCTCAAAAACATGAATAAATACTAATGAAGACATATTAAATTTACCATCTTCAAACATGCACTTTATTGCTTAGAGCATGCGCATTGTATGAGTTAATTGTAGATAGTTAAACATTATCCGCCTTAAATGTTATAGTTAATTATTGGGTGTCAACAATTGGAGTTTTCTACTGATTTGTGGTACTTTAATTTTGTTGGATTTGTGCCCGTTACTCCTGATAATGGGAGTGAGTTGATCCTTGTTATTCCTACGATGGATAAGTATCCCGGTATCGCCGGTGCAATTTCGGTACTTAAAAGTGTGCGCGGTTTATTAAATGCGTAGCTTTTTGGAAGTATGCGCGGCTTATGGGATGCGCGGCTTTTTGGGGACCAATATGACCCGTCGATCCAGCACAGTTTTGATACTTCTCAATGTTGCCAATCTTTGGGCAACGTGAGGAGTTTATGTTTTAAGAGCATGATTCTATGGCTCGAAGAGTTAGTGCGTGGCTTATGGGATGCACGGCTTTTTATTTGAACCATCCCGATGTTGCCGGAGCAACGCCGCTTCTTAAAAGGCGGAGATTGGGTTCTGCTGATCCAATGGTTTGAGTCGTTTTGCTTTCATCAACCCAGTGGGTAAGTAGGGCATACTTGAGCGTGATGCCGCTATCTCAAGCAGCAATTGAATGGTTTTGAGCCAATTTGACCTCGTCAACTCAGCAGGTTACTATTATGAACACGGTTTTGTTGGTTCAGAAAGCGAGTAAATTTTATTAAAAAAAGTTGGGAAAATTCTGCCTATTTACAATGCCCTCGGTATCCCGGGACAACTTATTTGCTGAACAATAGAAAGTACATAAAGTAATTTTCAGATGAAGTAACGACGCAACGATTCGCAGTTACATGCTCTGGGAATTTGGATTCCATCAGTGGTTGTCAGTTTGAAAGTTCCATCCCTTAGATTTTGATTAAACACGTACGACCCTTCCCAATTTGGTTCGAAGGCTCCCGGCATGGGATAGACTCGTTTGATGATGAAGTCTCCCACTTCGAAGGTTTGGTTGTGAACTTTGGAGTTGAAGTACCGCGTGACCCTTTTTTGGTGAGCAGCGGTCCTCAACTTGGCTTCTTCCCTCCTTTCGTCAATCGTATCAAGCGACTCGAGTAAGAGCTGCTCGTTCTGCTTCTGATTGAAATTTTGCCTTCGATGAGAGGGGACTTCTAGTTTGATGGGAAACATTGCCTCTGAACCACATGCCAAGGTGAACGGAGTATGCCCGATTGCTGCTTTGTGTGTAGTTCTATAAGCCCATAGTGTGATTGGAAGCTCATCAACCTAGCTCCCTTTTGCTTTAGTTAATCGCTTTTTGATGGTGGACTTGATGATCTTATTTATTGCTTCCACTTGCCCATTTGCTTACGGGTGAGCGACCGTGGAAAAGTTCTTCTCAATTCGGAAGCGTCTGCAAAAGCCTTCGAACTCAGTGCTTTTGAATTGGGTTCCGTTATCAGTGATGATTTTCTGTAGCACACCAAACCTGCAAATAATGTTTTACTAACAAAATTAATGACTTTCTTTGTGGTAATGATGGCCAGCGGTTCCGCTTTGGCCCATTTCATGAAATAATCAACAGCAACTATAGCGTATTTGGCCTCCCTTTTGCTATTGGCAGTACGCCAATCAAGTCAATTCCCCGTCTATGTTAGCTCTTTTGAGGGAGTTCTTTTAATTTTGTCGAATATTTGGCAACAATCACACCGTCTGGCATAGTATACTGCATCGTGGTTTATTGTTGGCTAGAAGTATCCATACCGAAGGACTTTGTTTGCAAGTGTTTGCCCCCCAGTATGGTCTCTGCATTCGCCTTCATGCATTTCCTTCAGGATCCGTCGAGCTTCGTCATCAGTCACACATCTAAGAAGGGGGGTAGAGAATCCCCTTCGGTAGAATATTTCGTCCTGTATCATGAATCGCGGATCCTTCCAGAGAAGCTTTTTCCGTTGATTCCAGTCAGTTGGAAGGGTCCCTGTAAGCAAGTAATCCTTGATTAGCATCATCCATGTTTCTGGTTCGATGGTGGTTTCAAAAATCCAGTCGACATCCATTTCGTCTATACTCGGAGCAGTCAGGGTCTCAACCGGGACTAATCCCAACGATTGAGCCTCTTCGGAGCTTGCCAGTTTAGCTAAGTAGTCAGCCTTGGTGTTTTTCTCCCGTAGGATATGAGTTATGGTGTAGTGTTCGATGTCGTTCAGTAACTCTTGTACTTTAGATAGATATGGGGCAAGGTTCTCCCCTCGAGCTTGGTATTCACCTTTCACCTTCCAGACAACTAATTGAGAGTCGCTGTAGATGTGAACGGACTTTATTATAAGTTCTTTCACAACTTTTAGTCCTGCTATCAGTGCTTTGTATTCTGCTTCTTATTTGTTGCAGGGAATTCCAAGTGTAAAGTGTAGCAAATGGCTCGTCCTTTGGGGGTTTCAAGTACCACCCCTACCCCCGAACAGAGGTTGTTAGATGCGCCATCGACGAAGAGTTTCCATTGTGGTTCCACTCCAAACGGTATTTCTTCTTCGTCATCCCGTATGGTAAACTCAGCGATAAAATCTGCCAGTGCTTTCCCATTGATAGCCCTTCTCGGATGGTAAGTGATATCATATTGTCTTAACTCGATGTTCCACTTGAGGAGTTGTCCGGAAGTTTCGAGCTGGTACAATACTTGCTTCAGGGGCTAATCAGTCAGTACTTTGATCGGATGCGCCTGGAAATATGGTCGTCGCTCACTAGACGTGATCAAGAGGCAATACGTTAGCTTTTCCATCTTTGGGTAATTTCTCTCGGCACCAGTAAACCGCTTGCTAATGTAGTACATGGGTCGTTAGATCTTTGCTTCTTCACGCACGAGGGCAGCGCTCAACGCGTGAGGTGAGATTGCTAAGTAGATGAAGAGGTCCTCTCCGTCTACTGGCTTTGACAGGATTGGCGGGGCTTCCATGTGTCGCAGCAATTCTTCAAATGCGGTTTGACAAGCTTCACTCCATTCGAAGTTCTTTTTCCCTTTCTTTAATGCATCAAAGAACGGTATTCACTTGTCGATGGCTTTCGAGATATATCGGCTTAGTGTTGCGACCTTCCCATTCAGGCTTTGTAATTCCTTCTTGTTCTTTGGGGCTTGGACTTCGCATGAGGCAGTTATTTGCTCTGGATTTGCTTTAATGCCCATTGCACTCACTATGAATCCTAAGAACTTTCTGGAGGCTACCCCGAAGTGACATTTGAGCGGATTGAGTTTCATTCCATACTTGCAGAGTATTCCAAACATTTCAGCGAGACTGTCTAGGTGATTGACAGCTACTCGCGATTTGACCAACATGTCATCCACGTAGACCTCCATGGTTTTACCGATTTGATGCTTGAACATAGTATTTACTATTCTTTGGTAGGTTGCTCTAGCATTCTTTAAACCGAATGGCATTACCCGGTAGCAGTATAGTCCTAGATCGGTGATGAAGCTGGTGTTTTCCTGATCAGGTTCGTGCATTAGGATCTAGTTGTACACTATAATATCCCTAATTTTTTATAACATTATTCAAGAAATTTAACTAGATAAATTAAATAGAATAATGATGATAAGGGGATTGAGATCTGAATAAATTATATAAAGGGCCATGCTTAATGATTAAGTAAATGGGCTTTAATTTGGTTAAGGGTTAATTAAATCACACATGGGCTTATTAGTAAAATAGTCTATTTATTTTACACGGCTATACATTTCTCACTATTGTCCATTCACGTTCATTTTTCTCAATTCTAAAATAAACGCAAAAACCCTAAGGAGCCAGCCATTATCAAAGAGGAATTCAATCTTAAACTAAGGATCAAAGCTAGGGAGGATTAAGCAGCAACAAATCTCAAATTCCTTATCAAATCAAGGTGAATAAATTTTATACCATCTCTATTTTATTCTATGATTATGTGTTTTGGATTTATGATTAAATTCGTCTTTAAAATGATATGGATGATGATATGCTTGAATTATGTTATCTTCGAATTATTTTAATTCATATACCTATGAATTTGCTCGGTTTTAAGGAAAAACCAAGGGTTTATGATTTCCGTATGCCATGGAAAACTTTTATGCTAAGAAAAAACATGATTTTGGAGATGGGTTTTGATTTTTAGAATTTTCCAAGCTTTAGAAAATTTGTTATGAATTTCTAAAGGAAAATATGATATGTTTGGGTTTAAAATTTATTTCGAGTATTTCAGGAAGAAATTGGGTCTGAAATTTTAATATGTTTGATTGCATGAAAAAAGTTGAATTTTTGTGATTTTTGGGGATTTTTACCAGCTAATTTACTAAGGGAAATAAATTATTTCAAGAGAAGGACTTATCTACAAATACTGGATTTTTAAATGGAAATGCTTAACCGTTTGAATTTATTTTGATTTACATCTGATAAATGCAGCGGTTTAATGATAAAGCATTTGAAATTTTTTAAAGTAGCCAATCAAGGAGTTACAACTGGCAGGTTAGTTATAAAGCAATTGCCATGTTTAGCTATAAATCAGCGTTTCAGAAAAAGGTGGTTCCGCCAATTTCGGAGGCACCTTTCGACTCCTTTAACTCCGCACCATCTCAGTCGAAAACATCTATGTCGAAACCCACATAGTCGGAACCAAGGCACATGGTATCAATGGAATTGGTACGTAGTGAATTGGTAAGTAGCGGAAGGTAGAGTGTTAAAAGCTATGCTTTCATCAGGGTCAAAACCAAGGTTCATTTTAAAAAAAAAGATAAGCGCCTGCCTAGTTTTTGAAGGGCTTTCGACTGAGTCAATACCTTATAGAGTCGAAACCTTAGTTTGTTTTCTAAAGTTAAATTCTTACCTTGTTTTACTTAAAGCTTTCAACATAGTCGAAAGCCATGCTTTCGAAAGGGAGTTCATAAATAGCTTTCGAAGGGTTATTTTTTTCTTAAATAAGAGCTTCCGAAAGGATTGGTTTCGACCAAGTCGAGACCAAGTCGCTGATTTACCTTTCGACTGCAATAAAGTCATCTATGCTGTCGAAAGGTTATCTCTGTTTTAACCAAAGTTAAGCCACTTCCTAAACGCTTTCGAAAAGGGTTAAGGGTTTTGAAGGCAATGGTGTCGAAATAGGGTTTCGACACTATTCTTCAACATTTTAATTTAAAAGGTTGCTGCTTTCGACTAGATGGTTTCGACACCATCAACTTTTTCCCCAAAATAGTTTTATAATTGGTTTCGAAAGAGATGCTTTCGTATATAATCAATTTGACCCAAAGGATGTTTTAAAAGAGTAAACCCAATGCTTTCGACAAAGTACTTTTATTTGTTTCGAAGCTAAATTTTAAAGAGTATTTGGATACCGTCGAAAGGTATCATTGGTTTCGAAAGTGAACATTTAACAAGGGCTTCGAAAGGTATGTTTATTATGTTTTGAAAAGAATCTTATGCTTTCGAAAGAGGTCATCCAGAAGTTTCGAAGGTGATGTTTTAAAAAGTTTCAACACAGATAACCCACTCTTACTTTTAAAAAAGGAATACCATGGCATACTTAAAGATTTTAGAAGTTATACTTCTTCATATACTTATTCACATTGTAATTAACCCATAACAGTACTTTGAGCAGGGCAGAATAACTAGTTAGGTTGACCCAGTAGTGAATATAACTTAAGAAATGTAAAATATTAATTAAAGATATTGGCAGAGGCCAATAGGTTTGCGGTAAGCCCATGAAAAATGTGTATAACAAAAGATATTTGCAGGGGCCAATAGTTTCATTGTCAGCCCATGAAAACTATGATTTGATACTAGCAAGGGCCAATAGGTTTGTAGTTTGCCTATGAAAACTATATCCAGAT
This sequence comes from Allium fistulosum, assembly GCA_030737815.1. Lineage (NCBI taxonomy): Eukaryota > Viridiplantae > Streptophyta > Magnoliopsida > Asparagales > Amaryllidaceae > Allium > Allium fistulosum. Next base: position 164,184,755 of record CM060905.1, read on the forward strand.
TAAGATACTGACAGTTAGTCAATAGGTTCCTAGTTAGCCCATGAAAACTAGGATAAGAGATGAGATATTGGAGTTATCAATAGGTTCTTAGTGACCCCATGAAAACTATGACATTGGACAGATAGTCCATAAACATTTAACAGGTTAATAGTAATCCTAGAAACTATAATTAAGACGGATAGTCGGAATGAATAGGGATGGGTAATCTAGATTTTATTTACTTGTCTTGCATATCATCATAATAATTTGAAATGCTATGTTTTAACAAATGTAGATGCAGGAGCACAGTATACGGTTTTATAAATGTTTTAGGATGCTAGTGAGGGGAAAACCTGTTCCGCTAAGCAGCGTGGTCTCACTAGATATCTAAATGGTTTGAGATGGTAAATTATTATTCATACCAGACTTTATGTCTGACTCGAAGTTTTTGTTTTCCCCTTAAACTCTTGGGTACTCAATTGATTTTGAGTAGGTTGAGAGTTGAGGTTTCCAGGTGTTCTTTTAGACAAATAAAGCTTCCGAAGACGTGCAGGAGGCAAGCTTGTTATTAGAGTTTTTTATTTCCGCTGTGTGTTTTGTTTGTAAAGGCAACTTGGTTTCTTGCCTATTTAGATACTATGATCAACCAAGGGGGCATCTTCATATGTCGCTCTTGGCGTATTTTGTAATAATTATATGTTACCTGAACGTGGTCTACGATATGAGATTATGTAATCAATTTGGAATATTTTGAAATGGAATGTGGAATTTGTTTGTTGTTTAATTTTTTTCCATATTCTTGTGTTTCTGTCTATCAATGAATATAATATCGCCGTGTTTGGTCGCCGAGGATTAATAACTATGGATGACTGCAGCAGCCGTAGCCATTAGTTTTAGGCCAACCTAAGTCAACCAAAAGGGAGCCTAACATACCGCAGCACTGCTCTAGAAAATACTAATGACTACAGCCTGTTCGCTATAGTCCCTTAGTTACTACAAAAATTGGGACACCAATATCCATATGTATGTCATAAACATGCTGCAAGTCTACACTGTGCATAGGTCATGACTCCTACTTTCCCTTGGTAATAGATTGTCGGCCTTTAGTGATGTCTTGGCAATGGCTCTAACGAGAGTAATAACTCTCAGCCTCAACCTCATCAAATTGACATCATGGATCCACGGAGTAGTCATGCAATCGGGTTGGTTGGATGGATACTAGCATATCCGGTGGGTTCTAATCATGCTCTCAACATAGCGGCGTGAACACTACGACATAGATTCCTTATATATACTGTAACAACCCAGTTTTTCAGTCGTCTGAATTTAGAATATTTAATCGATTTTAAATATTCGAAAGTAAATTTTACAAGTTAAATAACTTATATTTCAAATATAGTGATTTATTTGGATAATTAAATTATTTAATTTAACATTTGAAATTGTGTAAATAATTAAATTTTGAATTTAATGTGAATGAAAATAATTTATAAAGTTGTTTTAAATCCTATATGAATTAGAATAGAATTAGAAAACATTTAAAATTGAATTAAAATTGAATTTACAGAAATTGGAAATTTTAATATTTAATTAACGTGTAAAAATAGCCATTTTTCACACAGTCTCGGATTTCGACGAAACTAGTTTCATTGGATCCATAATAGTGAGTTATTATAGGATTTCAAATTTCATGTCAATCGGACTTACGATTTGGTCGTGCGAAGCTGAAACGCATAGAAATTTATTTAAGTAATTTTTAATTAAAATAATTCAGTTCAAAAAATATGGAATTGGCTCCCGATATATATTCCATTGTGTTCGGAATAGGGGTAAAACATTATAAACGCCAGGCAGCACACTTCGTTTGGAGTTCGAAATATTTTCGAATGAATAGTAATATATATTTCTTATAAATAGAGGACCTTTATCATTTCAATTCCCAAACCCTAGCCCTAATCTAACAGCCGCCGCCATATTCAAATGAATGGCCGAAAACACTCCTCCTTCCTCCTCATTTTTCTCTCGATCCATCCTATATTACCAAAAACTTCCTAAACAAGAACTGAAGAGCTCGAGGAGATCGTCACATCCAACGGTTGTGATGTGCTAATTCATCAAGTAGAGGCTAGAAATCAATTGCGAGTTAGCTGCGTTCTTTCATGATTTCCGAGGCAAATAAGGGGCCGAGTTGGTCATGGTCATGGCCGAAGGTGGAGGGGGGTCGCGGCTTCAACGTGGTGGCGTTAGATCATCGTCAGGAGCAACTTGGTGACCGCGGAAAATCAAAATGAAACGGGGGCCGGTGGGTTTCTTTGAACTGGAACGAGGAAGAAGGGTAAGGGGATATGCGGCTCAAATCTATTTTCCAAGAAGCAACGGCCTGGATTGAAGGTTTAATAAATAAAAAAAGAAAAAAAGAAAAGAAATTGTTAATAGATTTATATTTAAATTCGTGTAAACTTATAAATAGCATATCTTTGTCATATGAGGTCGAAATTGGACGAAACAAATTGCGTTGGGCTCGTATTGTCGAGCACTACACGATAGAGCTGGTTTGGGATTTATTTGAACTAGTGAAAATTTTGGTTAAAATTAAACGCTTGTTTAATTTTTATCGAAATAAATAGCTATTGGACGATTGCAAGCAAAGTGAGTACAACTCACTCTTTCTGACTCGCTTATATTTTTTATATAAGTGAGAATAAATTTTATTTACGATGATTGATGATTGTTTGGGTGATATATGATATATTATATATATATTGATTGGTTTGGATATATTCCTGCATATTTTAGCGGATGAGACCCTATACATTCCCGTGTATGAGCGAATGACCCTTTGTACGCGCATCTGCCTCAAAGCGGACATTGTACATATTTTCTAATATGTATGTTTGTTGCAGGTGACAAGTTGGATTCCTCGCCAGTATTGATTTTATTTATAGATATTGTTATATATGTTGTTATCATGTGATATATGATGGTTGGATGCCATGATTGATATGATTGATGTGAATGCCTTTATGCGCTGTTGCAGCATTGGGCCATATTTTGGAAATTTAAAATATCAAAAATGATGATTTCAATTTAAAAAGGATTTCAAAGTGATTTTGGAAATATGTATGTGTTAATAATTTTTCGAATTTGTTAAAGAAATGAATTTATTTAAATAAATAAAAGTTATAATTTTTATGTTATAAAAATTATGGTTTGTGAAATATAATCATAATATGATTTTTGAAATATTTAACTATTTTGTTAAAATAAGTTAAAATGAGAATTTTGAATTTATTATAAATGGTTTATTCATAAGATTTATATCATTATTAAAATAAGTTAAATTGGGATTTTAAATCTTATTATAAATGGTTTATACATATGAGATTTATAAAAGTGATATTTTATAAAGAAAAAGTATTGCCATTGTAAATGAGTTTTGTAAGTGTTAAAATGAAGTTATAGTTGAATCTTATAAGTAAATAGGATTTATAAATTTACGAAGTTATAAAAAGAATGAATTTGCAAATAAAAGAGATTTATAAGTAAATTAACTTATAATTGGATTTTGACTGATAAATGAGATAGAAATGGAAATTTATTAAAAAGGAATTTTATATATGGAAGTGTTTATAAATTATAAATAGAATTCGTAAACACTATTTTGTAAATCTGAAATCAATTTAATTTGATAAGTTAAATATGAAAGTATATTAAAGGAATTATATCCACGATTTTGGACAGTGGATAATCCTTTAAATTAAATGTGTAGAAGAAATGAATTGATAAAGGAATTATATTCACGATTTTGGACAGTGAATAATCCTTTAAATAAAATGTGTAGAAGAATGAATTTGGTAAGAGAATTATTCACGATTGTGAACAGTGAATAATCCTTTAAGTAAAATGGATGTTTTGGAATGTGATATTATAAAATGGAGTTTAAATGGTTTGAAAATAAAATGATTTGTAAATTTACTTATTATTAAAATAAGTATACAGAAATGTTTTCCAAATATCCAATAAGTGAAATGGTTTTGAATATTATCTTTTTAAAGATATTTTGAAGTGAATAATTGGAAAGTGATTTGATTTATAAACGATTAATAAAATCAGGCCCAGTGATTACTTAAGTGCTAGATTTTGTTTGTTGCTTTGATAGTTAAATAACTGACTATCAAATTTGGCCATTTTAGTTTCTCAACTTAATGTAGAAACTAATTAGTCGTACACTTAGTACGTAACTGACTGTGTAGGCTTGATTATCACTTGTGTTGAGAATGTTGATTCGTATAGTGCGGAGTGATTACTCCAATCTATCGAGCTTCCTTCTTGGCCGAAGGATAGCAAGTTGAAAGTTGAAGATGTGATAAATCTATGAGACTTAGTTTCTGTGTGAGGTTAAGAAACACTTTTGCGTTATTGGTGCGAAGAGACCAGGATCAGATTTATCTGAAAACCACTTAGGACCAATATATATACGACGATTGTGCAGATCGGTCGGTGATATTGATATTTAGGATTTTCATATTGAAGGACTGCTTGTTGATTGTTTGGGATTAAAATCTCAATATACATCTAGTAGCAGTAGTCTCTTCGTTATGAAATATCCAATGCAAGGACTATTCGCTACTAATCCTAGGGATTCCCCGACAGGATGTGGTAGGAAAGTGTCTTCGGTTTGTCTTGTTCCTGGACAACTTGTATGGACGAGTGTCTGACATTGCATTTCTAAGATTACATACATTGGTTTTTACAAACGTACATCATGTGGTAGCGGAGAAGGAAACTCTCTTAGCTTAACACCCTTCTTGAGATGTACGAGCTCAAGGGTTGTATTTTTGTGGAGGGAAATTAGTAGTCAACGAAAATGGCAATGTGGCATTCAAAGTTGATGTGATTTGTTATATGTGATATGTGAAAGGTAATCGATACCTCTTTGGCCTCACTCCCAGGAAAATGACTGAAACAAGGATAGAAGCAGCAAGGCTAAAATGGGTCGCTCCCATTAGGAGATGTCATCGCTCTTCTAGATATATCTTTACACGCTATGACATCGTGTATCTGATTATTGTTGTGTATGCTTGTGGCCACGGATTTTAGGTCGGTAACGACTGGAGTGATGACATATTCGGTACTATCCAGTGTGAAGGGTAGGCCGTTCTTGTGTTGGTTTAGGCGGGCAGTATCTGCTGCCTAGGTACATCCCTCTAGAGGTGTACTGTGTTGGTTCAGAAAGGTAGTCCTTTACCTAGTCATTTGTATGGAAATCCAAAATCCAATACGTGCCAGCCATTTTCTATTGTAGAAAGCCCTGTATTACAAGGTGTATGCTGGAATTTAATAGTGTAACAATTTCAGTTATTTTAATATTATTTGTGTGCAATAGACACTATTATAATATAAGAGAATTTGATATGAGATGTTTTGGTTATCGTAAGGTAAAATCCTTGTCGGTATTTATTTGCTACTCGGTCTTACGAGATACCTTTTGTTTTGATAAAGGAAAAGTTTTGATAACTTTATAAATTCAGTTGAGGTGTGTTTTCTCACGCCGATTTACTAGACTGATCCGGGCATTCTTCCCTTTCAATGCTCGGGTCAGACCGAGTATATTTACAGGTTCGGATTTGGTGCTTTTGGAGCTTCAACAGGCGAGCTGGAGATCTTCATGTCGTATATACGTACCTGTTTATTTTTCCGCTGCTTTGCATTGTTGTTGTTGTAAATTGTTAGCATTTGTGAGGACATGTTATTATAACTGTCCAAGCTGATGATTATTTATTGTGTACTCTGATATTGATTTATGTATATTACGGTTTCTCTTTGTAAAGATTATTGATCTATATTATATGTTATTCCGCTGCGATGTGAGATTCTGTATTGTTTTGGTTCTGCTTCTCTCTTCTTCTTCTCTTCTCTTCTTCTTTCTTCTCTCTTTCTTCTCACCCTCTCTTTTCTTTCTCATGATTATCTGCAATCGGTGCACTCTGGGTCGGACATGTACGGTTTATTGTCGGATTCAGAGGGTGCCGAGTGCGGGTCGTCACATATAATCTTTACTCGATGAGTCCTAATGAAAGTAATAATCAGCACTCTCGACTCAATGAGTCCTAACAAGAGCAATAACCCTTAAATCAAAAGTCGTAGGACATTAATTCAATGTTGTACAACAATTCTCAACCTCCAGCTTTAAGAGAAAATAATTCTCTGCTGGTTAGCCCATAGAGGATGAACGGATAAATCCCAAACATAACTCCAACTACTAGGACTTGGACAGGAAAAGACCTCTCGACTACTAAGCTTTAAAAGAGTTACCTCTTGACGATTTCATAAAATTCCTAACCTCACATTTCAAAAAAAGTGATTTTACTTACAAAAGGTAATTGAACAAATATCAGATCGGTTGTCCAATAACACCTGGTGTTGCTCACTCGTTTACTCAATGCTGGTAAACAATAGTTATACACATAATTATTCTATATAACAAGTCCAAATAATATTCAGAGATATACTATAGAAAGTCATATACCAAATGGTATTATAACTTCGTTTATTCAAGTTCCTCATTGAATGGAAATATAGTCAAACAAGCACCTAAATAATTTATAAAGTAGACTTTATTTATACGAAAATTACATTTATTCATGCCAAAATCTTTTACTTCATATAATAGTAAAAATATAATGTTTCTTTATTTATTTAAATCCAAAAATAAGGATTTTAAACCATAAAATCTCATACTCAGAAATCATTAACTCTTTTAGAAACAAATAATATTTATTACAAATCATGTTATAATTTCTTGAATTAAATATGATTCTTAATTGAATTTTTAAGCCTAAATCAATTTCTATTCATTTTTAAATCAAAATTCTTAAGTTAATTAATTAACATTAATTAAATTAATTCTTTTTCCATTAAATAATTTCATATTTGAAATATGTCAACTTTTTTCAAATTCGAGAAAAATAATTTATAATAGCAAGACGCAAATGCTTGGAGATTCTTCACTCTAGGCCTTAGGACTAGTCGACCGTCATAGTTAAGAACAATCAACCTGTCTTGATGCCTGAGTTGACCACCCAGCCTTGCCTGGAGTGAAGTAGCTCCAAGCATGCATCATTTCTTCCCCTAATTCTTTATTCCATCAAACCCTACTTCAATGCCTTCATTCCTGCTTCATTCCAACATCCTAATTCATTCGACATTTAATACAATTCATATACATTGATGGGTTTATAAATTATGGTGATAGATTATATTAGCATTCACAAACAGATCGAATACAAAACAATACATAGAGCAATTTCAAGCACAAAAGAAGTGATCACACATTCAAACATTCTCTTGTGGACATAGATTTACGAGTGATAACACTCACCTTAACACTAGCAACCAAAGATCTTCTCTTATCAGTTCACAGCTCCTTCAAATTTCACATTTTCAATTAACTATAAATAACACTTGACTCCTTGATCAAAATCCAATTTTGGTAGCTCCTAAGGGTGTAACTTGTTGTTATGAAGCATATATTTTGATTTCAGCAATTTAGAGATTTTATTATATTTACTATGAACTTTTGAAGAAGACATAAGGTTGGAATTTTATTTTGAAAATGAGAGAAAATGGAAAATATGAAAACCAGGCTTTTGTTTTCAAGAGAATGAACGAATTCTTCTGACTTCTCAAGAAAACGAAGACAGGAAACTAAGTCGAGTCTCATTTTTTTGGGCTTAGGCTCAAATGAATTACTCTCCCGTATATTTTCTTTTCTTCCTTTTGCAAATAAACAATTATTCTACCTAACTAAAATAACTTCAAATCTCAAATAAAAATCATATTCACTTTCTACTAGTGTTTAAACAACATTGTATATTTTTATAATATTGTTTACAATGATTTTCCTAAGTATAAAATAATTATTTCGTATTGCACTATTAAACCCATTTATAAATAAATTCCTAATTCTGCATACAAATAAATTAATAATTTATCTTGTATGAAGATAAATCCTAAACTCTATATTTAAATTTATAGAAATTATTTAACGATTTTTAATTTACTTTTAAAAATTATTTCTACTTTATAAATACCAATATTACTTCAAAGGCCTAAAAGTAGCAATATTTATAATTCATTGCGTCAAAAGATTTAAATTGCTTTAAAAGGATCTAATACCAAAGTAATTCATTTAATAATCTCTTTATCAAAAATTCATCCAATATAATTAAATAACACCGATTAATTTGTCTTTTTCCCAAATCTCAACAAAGATATTTTATTACTAAAATTTCCAGCTTCACAAAATACTTCACCAATTAAATCCCAAAAAACTCCTATATTTCCAATTCATCATAAATCTCCAATAATTTAAACCCATTTAATTATTCTTTACTTTACTATTAATTTTAATTAATTACTTCTCAACATCGGGTTATTACAATATATCAATGGATTTTGTGGATGGACTGCCAAGAAGTCGGAAGGGGAATAAGAGCATATGGGTCATTATTAATCATTTGGTCCAAAATAATCACATCATTTCAGTGTAGAGTACAATGATAAGACATTTTTAGCTACTTTATAAGCGAAAGAAGTGATTCAATTGCATGGATTTCTAATGAGTATTGTTAGTGACCGAGACCCAGTTTTGACAAGCGAAGTTCGAACCAATCTTCAAGATGCATTAAGTACTGAGTTGAATCTCATTACTCGTAGAAAGATTGACATATTGATTGGGTGAATAAGGTGTTGGAAGATTTGATAATGCCATATATTATGGATTTCGGTGGAGCTTAGGGGAATTGCTTACCATTAGTTGAGTTTACTTATAATAACACCTATCAAGTGAGCATAGGCCCATTAGAGGCTTTTTATGGAATGTCATTAAATCCCCATCTTTTGGTGGGAAGCGGCTGATAAAGTCATACTTGGACCAGATATGGTTAGGGATACTAAAGATGCGACGACCCTGAATTTTTGACATTTGAAATCAGGATATTTAATTGATTTTAAATATCTGGAAGTTAGTTTAATTTGAAATTCAAATAGCAGAATGAATTTGGCAATTAAAATTTTGAATTTAATATATTAAAGTTGGGTAAAATTTTAAATCTTGATTTTTAAGCTGATTAAAAATAATCTGAAGGCTTAGAAAATTCATATTGATAATACTGGAGATAATGGAACTTTCAGAATTAAATTTGAAACTGTTTTGTTCAGTTTTGAAATTTTATCGTTTAAATTGAATTTAAAAATAGCCTTCCGGGGCACAGTCTCGGAATTCGACGAAACTAGTTCCATTGGATCCGTAATATTGTATTATTATCGGATTTCAATTTTCGTAATGTTTGGAGTGATCGTTTGGCCGTACGATAAGCAAACACGTTGAAATTAAATCGAAAATTTAATATTATAACTGGTCCAAAAAGCTATTTTCTCCATACGATCGAATTTGGAGTCGAAACCTTTTCCATTGTGTTCGGAATAGGCGTATAACATTATAAACGTTTAGCGGCATGCCTCGATAGGAAGTCAAGATTTTTAGTTCATTTATTGGAACGATTTAAATTTGAATTTAAATTGAATATTTATATTAGTCAGCTGTAGTTGATATTATTTCAAATCAGCCGTATTTTTATTCACTTCGTATCACTGTAACTCATCTGCTACATGCAAACATCATTTCCTCCACTTTATTTCATTTCATAGCCGAGTGAAATAATTCATCGCTCAAACGAATTCAAGAAAAATCGAATTTCAAATTTAATGGCCGAAGCCTGGGGTCGGAGCCTCGTTTGAAAATTATTTCAAATCGCGGCTTCGTTCGTTTTCCGCTTCCTCCCTCCATTTTCGAGATCTACTCGAAATCGATTCACCAGAAAAAGAAAAAAAAAGGCTGAAGCCCTGTCGTTTGAAATAAAAATCAATTGGTGCTTGTTTCGTTCAAATTAATTAATGAAACGAAGTCGTGAATTCGAGCACCCGAAGGGGAGTGCGATCGGCTCGCGATTGTATAGGAAGGGTGGCGCGTAGATGGGCTCGACGTCGGCAATCGATGGCAATGCTGGAATCGTAGATTAGGGGATTTGTGCCTTCGAATCTCGGCGAACTTTGAGAAGCTCGAGCATCTTCGCGAATAGGAGCAGCAGGCGCTCGAGCGTGCACGTAGCAGTGGAAGGTCGATTTGGGGATGTTAGGTCAGAGGGTGCGATCTAGGGTTTCGTCCATGGAGGTGGGGTTCGATTTCTCTATTTATTCGAACAGTAAGGTATGGCAAATTTTAATCTTTATTTAATTAATTAAATTTATGCATGTTAGTCAGAAAATGAAAATTATTATTATATATATGTAACAGTTTTTGGTTTTAAGATTTATCAGTAAATATAAGTATATTTGAAAAACAGAAAATGTATGTATATTTTGGTCAAAAAAAAATATAATAACAGTATTGATAAATGATATTTTAAAGCATGAGGTTTAAGATTTCTATTTTAAATAGGTAATCCATAAACAGAAAATATTATATATAGATAAGATTTATAGGATAGAAATTTTAATGGTAATAAATTATAGTGGTTAATTTAATTAGTTAACCTATTTAAATTTTTAGCTACTAAAGAAATTTATAAAGAAAGGGAAAAAAATAATTTATTAAGGTGATAAATTGTTTAATTAACTTATCTAAATTATTTTAGTTACCAAGAAAATTATTTAAAAGGAAATTAGTTTAAAATTTAATTCTTTGATTAAAATTTAATCATTAGTTAAAAATAAATCATTGGTTAATAAAATCTTATTAAATGGAAATGGATTGTTCGATCATCTTGAATATTAATGAATTGTATAAATGTTTATACAAGGTCTAATACAATGAAGAAATAGTCGGAATGGAAATGGATTGCAAAATTAAAAGCAAAGGTGAGATCTCTCACTCAAATTAAAATTTGAATTACAGTTATTGATTGACTGTTTGGATGTGGTAGTATATATAATAGGATATATATATATATATATATATATATATTTGGTGATTGATTTCCCGCATTATATAGCGGATGAGACCCTATGCGCCGCATAATAGCGGATGATATTTTATAAATCCCATATACCGCGATATTCCACCTCGAAGTGGAATGGGTATTTAATTATTGTGCTAACATCTGTGGATGTAGGGAAACAGGTTGGAGGGATCCAACTGGATTCCTCAAATTGTATGAATTTGTTTCATATGTTGTATGAATTTGTTTCATATGTTGTGTGATGATTTATTTATAATCTGTGAATGATTATATCGATGATTAAATTTGTTGAAGGCTATAATTTAGCCGAATGTATTTTTGGTATCATTGGATACCATAAATAAATGAAATTGGATTTTTGAAATTAAAGTTGGAAATTTTAAGTAAATTTCTTTTGAAAGAATTGGGTGAATTTAAAAGAAGGAGTTTAAAAGTATAAAGTTGATTTTTGAAATCTTATCGAATTATTTCCAAAATATGGGGAAAAATATTAATAAATGGGTTTTGAATAATATAGTGTAAAAGTTGAAGAATTTATTGAAAATGGAATTTTAAATAGCTTGGAAAGAATAAAAGGATTTATTTAAAAGGAAATAAATTTGAGAATTTGATTTGATGTTGGAAGATAAATCTTTGGAAAATCAATATGAAAATTGATTGGTGTTTTGAATGAAAATGATTTGGTATTTGGAAATAAATTCAGAAATAAATTTGCAAATGTTCTGTTCTATTGAGAATAGACTTGGGAATCAATTTGAAATTTGATTTGGTGTTGAAATAAATTTAGAAATCAATTTGGAATTTGAATTAGTGATTGATATGAAATTGAGAAATCAATTTTGAATTTGATTTGGTGTTTGAAAGCGAATAATTGGAAATCGATTTGAAAATCATATAAGTGGATATTTGAAAATTTAATTTCACAGTGGAAATAAATGAAGTGTGGAAAATGTGATTTGAAATTTGTTTTCAAAGTGATGAAGTGTGGAAAATATATATCTTGTGAAGATATTTTGAAATTAAATAATTTGGGAAAATTATTTAGATTGGTTGATTGTTGTGAATGTTGTTTGATAGTTAAATAACCAACTATCAATATTTGCCTTTGAAATGGCATTTTAATTTGTTTTTAAAAACAAGCGCTCATTATTCGGTTTAGCCGGGAGAGGACTTTGTGTCATATAACCCATTCCGAATAATGATACGACGTTATGGGTTGCAATTGAAGACCGAATTTGCAAGGGCTTCTTTGGAAGTGCCTTTAGTTCTGTTCGAACCCGGAACAGACTTGTATGGTTGTATGTCTGACACTACACTTTGAGATATAAAGCTGATTTCTTTCAAGTACATTTCTGTTTGGTGGCGGAGAATTTATTCTCTTAGCTTAACACCCTTCTCTGAGACGTACGAGCTCAGAGGTTATGTAGTTGAAGGTTATCAGTGATATACTCCCAATTTGGTAGTGTGGAATGCTAAGTGTTGCTATGTGTTGCTGATCATTTATTGATCAAAGCATGGCTTTTGTGTAAAGCGTAGCTTTGTGGACGAGACCTCATCGGACCTCACACCCCGGAAATGGTCAAAACAGGAAAATGCGGCAAGGTTATGAGGGTCGCGCCCTTTAGGGTATGTCATTTCCTTTTGGAAAAAGGTAGTATCATGGTATGGAGCCCAGATGCTTTACCTGTGTGGTGGCATCAATCTTATTTACTGTGTGATTGTTGCTTTGTGATCGAGGGCCCTCGAATAAAGGTCGCAAACGACCGGGGGGTGGCATACTTGTGTGTGGAGTTATCAAGTTACAGCTTCATTGCACCCCGAAGCGTGTTGTAACTCAGCCTTGTGTTGGCAAAGAGCTAGTTAGTTCTCTGGACGTCCCTCCAGAGGCGTTTCCATGTGGCAGTAGGAAGTTCCTTAGCCTGACCATTTGTTGGAAAATCCAAAGAAACAATACGAACCTTGTACGGTTTTAGTTGTATAACCTGCTATGGAATGTGGTGGTAACCTGCTATTGAACATAGTAGCTATAGTAGGCATACAATAATGGTTGTATGTTGGCTAAGATTAATATTATACTTTCGAAATGTTTTCCACACTAGGCACTAATGATAATATTAAAAGATTTGCGTATCAAGCATGTTTGACTATCATAAGGAGAAATCTCCTCCAATTCTGCGTTTGCATTGTGTGTGTGGCGGGAGGCCTTATGGTAGTTTCATTTTCCAAAAGCATTGCGAATTTCTTTTATTTTCTTTGTGAAAATAACTGTTTTTAAGATCTCACACCAGTCCCACGACTGACCTGGAGTTTATTGTTCCCTTTCTAAACTCTGGGTGCCCATAAATTTCCACACGGGCAGCCTAGAGTCAGGTTATCAGGTCATATTGGAATTCAGAAGTTACTGTGGAGATCTGGAGGCGAGCTGGATGGCGAGACGTATCACTTATATTATGTATTATCCGCTGTGTATTGTGTATGTGGACAAGTTTATATAACTGTCCAGTGTTGTTGTTGTAAACTCTGATGATATAATGTATTGTATAAATTGATATAGTTCTTTGTTATGAAGATTATTCATTTATCTATTATATATTGTTCCGCTGCGAATGTGAGATTCTTTTATTGTTTCTGTTTCTTCTTCTTTCTGTCTTCTTCTACCTCTTCTTTTCAACCCTAACAATTCGGTTTTCCGGCAATCGATAGTTCGGCAGTTGATACAGTGGTTGTATTGATGTCGACTTTCGAGCATCGAAAGTTCGTATCGTTACATGTGGTATCAGAGCAATTGGTTAAGCGACAACCTTGGCTCTGTTGGGTGTTACTCATTAGAGATAGAGTCAGTAGTACTCTAGAATGAGTGTGAGTGTAATAATAGATATGAGCGCGTATTTGTTAGTGAATACAAAAATTTGTTTAATATTGTGTTGACTTATCGGTTGATTGTTTATAGATTCTGGTCGATGCAGTTTGGCCAACTGTAATCGATAAGGGTTTCTAAACTCTTAAATAAGATAAACTGACACAGTATTGTTTTAAATAGGGTAAATGAAATAATTTTACCCAAAACTATTTGTGTATAGAAAAGAAATCATTTTCCATAAATTATTATAGTATATGGATGTTTGGTTGTTAGGAAGTGATAATATTGAATTATTATCATTGTTATATGGAAAAGGAATAAGAAATAATGGTATAACCAAAGATTTGGAGATAAATTCATTTAACAAATGAAATTTATAAATATGAATTGAAAGGATAAGGAAATGAGTTCATATAGAAATGAGATTTGTAAATGTAAATTGTAAATGTGATTTATAATTTGAAATAGAATTCCAGGAAGATATTTGAAAATAAATTCATTAATGGAATGTAAATAAGTTGATGACTTATAAAATATTTGAAATTTGATTGGAATAAGATTCAAATTGAAAAGGAATGAATTTGTGAATGGACAAATGAGGTTACATTTGTAAATAAATGAATTGGAATTGAAAAAAAAATGGAATGAGATTTCATTTGAATCAAATTGAATTGTGAGCTGATTAAAAATGGTTTGAATTTGCATATAAATTCAAGTTAGTAGTAGAAATAAATTGAAATTTCCTTGATAAAGATAAAGTAAATTCGGGATGAATTGAATATGGAAATTTGGAATTTAAAAAGGATAAGTGAATATACTAATTGAATTAAATTAGTAGATGGAATGGATTTGATAAATGAAAAATCAAATCAAAGATCTAAATTGGAAATTGTTTACAAGGAAACTATAATTTGAGTTTTGAGTTGAAATAACTTAAGCAATATTTAGATAAAAGCTCGACTTAAGAGAAAAAAATTTGAAATGGTTGTTGTCGAGTTTTGTGAAATGGTTGTTGTCGAATTTTATTGAATGGTTTTGAATGAAATTTGTTTGGTTAATGAAATAAACCGAATGTGAGTATGGAATGCAAATTGAATTGAATAGAATCAATTGGAAATGAAATAGAATAAAGTGTAAATTGAGTTGGTATCAAGTTAAATTAGTTATAAACTAGAATGGATATTCTATTAAGTGAATATCGTTGAATTTGCATAGAAATGGTTGTCGTTTGACGCAAACGAGGTTATATAAAATTATATGAGTTAATGAAAGCAAATAAAATTGATTTTTGAATCAATTGAAATAGATATGAATTCATTCGCTTAAAAAATGAATAGAATGTAAGAAAGTGAGTAGTAAATCACTTGAATTGAATGGAAATTGTATGTGAATTGGTTGTAAGAAATTTAATTTGTATTGAAACTTTATAAATTGCTTATGGGAATTATTTTGAGTGCATTGCTTATGAAAACTATGTGTTTACTATTGAAAATAAGTGAAATGTTAATAAATTTCCTATATATGTCACTTACATATTTAAATTGAGTAAGTACAGGTTTTTGGAAGCCGTTTGGCTGGATTTTTGAGCGCGCAAATAGCTAAATAAATAAGCCGCTTTGCTTAAAATGCTAATAAAGGTACGCCTACGCAATACAAAAGTAGGAAATATGAACTGTTTTTGTTTTTCCGACCGAGTGGGTCGATGTATATATATTTATATCTTTTGTCAAATTGTAAAAGCTCCTCCGTACAAAGGAGACTCCGCCAAAATTTTCTGAAAATTTTGGGAGTTAGAAAAAAATTGATTTTTTTTGAAATTTTCACTAACGACAAGAGATTTCAAATTAGAATTTGAAATGAGGTGAATAAAACTCAATATTCAGAGTTAGAAGATGAATCGAATTCAAGTAAAATTTGAAATGAAAATCTGAATGAAAATTTGGAAATAAAAGTATTGAGATTTGAAATGAATTAGTAAATTGAAGCAAATTGATTTTTATATGGAAGTGGAATTCAATTTGAATATAGACTTTAGTAGTGAAGTAGTAAAATAAATATAAGAAATAATTGTATTGAACTTAAGAAATAAAGAATGAAATTCTTAAGTAAATGGGTATTGGAAATCCACTAAGTAAATTTGGACATTGTTGGTAAGTAAAACATGTAGGGGTTATAAAGGAAAATGGAATTGGATTTTGATTTCGAAGGTAAATTTGAATTTGTTCGACAATAAGGTATGTATTTAAAATTTCTGTATGAAATTTGATTGGGTTTTTTATTTTTCCACTTGGCATTTTGTTTTCTTTTGAAATCCGAGGGTCCGTAGGGACATTTTGTAGTTGTACCGAGTTAGCCGCGCAAAGAGACGCTGGCGAAATTTTCCGAAAATTTAGAGAGTTAGAAAATTTTTGAGAAATTTTGGATAATTTAAAATTTGAATTTAAATTTAAATTTGAATTGTGAAGTAAAATAAAGTTGCTTGAAACTATGAAAATGTTGGAAAGTTAATAAGAGAAATGATAGTGTCTTAATAAAAGATTATTCTGGAAAGTTGTTTAAAACTATTTGGATTTGAGAAAATAGTTAACGGGTTGAGGATCATTCTTCTTAACTTGTAATTTTGGGACGAAATTCTTTTAAGGGGGGAAGAAGGTGACGACCCTGAATTTTTGACATTTGAAATCAGGATATTTAATTGATTTTAAATATCTGGAAGTTAGTTTAATTTAAAATTCAAATACCAGAATGAATTTGGCAATTAAAATTTTGAATTTAATATATTAAAGTTGGGTAAAATTTTAAATCTTGATTTTTAAGCTGATTAAAAATATTCCGAAGGCTTAGAAAATTCATATTGATAATACTGGAGATAATGGAACTTTCAGAATTGAATTTGAAACTGTTTTGTTCAGTTTTGAAATTTTATCGTTTAAATTGAATTTAAAAATAGCCTTCCGGGGCACAGTCTCGGAATTTGACGAAACCAGTTCCATTGGATCCATAATATTGTATTATTATCGGATTTCAATTTTCGTAATGTTTGGAGTGATCGTTTGGTCGTACGATAAGCAAACGCGCTGAAATTAAATTAAAATTTTAATATTATAATTGGTCCAAAAAGCTATTTTCTCCATACGATCGAATTTGGAGTTGAAACCTTTTCCATTGTGTTCGGAATAGGCGTATAACATTATAAACGCCTAGCGGCACGCCTCGATAGGAAGTCAAGACTTTTAGTTGCATTTATTGGAACGATTTAAATTTGAATTTAAATTGAATATTTATATTAGTCAGCTGAAGTTGATATTATTTCACATCAGCCGTATTTTTATTCACTTGGTATCACTGTAACTCATCTGCTACACGCAAACATCATTTCCTCCCCTTTATTTCATTTCATAGCCGAGTGAAATAATTCCTCGCTCAAACGAATTCAAGAAAAATCGAATTTCAAATTTAATGGCCGAAGCCTGGGGTCGAAGCCTCGTTCGAAAATTATTTCAAATCGCTGCTTCATTCGTTTTCCCCTTCCTCCCTCCATTTTCGAGATCTACTCAAAATTGATTCACCAGAAAAAGGAAAAAAATGGTCGAAGCCCTGTCGTTTGAAATAAAAATCAATTGGTGCTTGTTTCGTTCAAATTAATTAATGAAACGAAGTCATGAATTCGAGCACTGGAAGGGAGTGCGATCGGCTCGCGATTGTAGAGGAAGGGTGGTGCGTAGATGGGCTCGACGTCGGCAATCGATGGCAATGCTGGAATCGTAGATTAGGGGATTTGTGCCTTCGAATCTCGGCGAACTTTGAGAAGCTCGAGCATCTTCGCGAATAGGAGCAGCAGGCGCTCGAGCGTGCACGTAGCAGTGGAAGGTCGATTTGGGGATGTTAGGTTAGAGGGTGCGATCTAGGGTTTCGTCCATGGAGGTGGGGTTCGATTTCTCTATTTATTCGAACAGTAAGGTATGGCAAATTTTAATCTTTATTTAATTAATTAAATTTATGCATGTTAGTCAGAAAATGAAAATTATTATTATATATATGTAACAGTTTTTGGTTTTAAGATTTATCAGTAAATATAAGTATATTTGAAAAACAGAAAATGTATGTATATTTTGGTCAGAAAAAAATATAATAACAGTATTGATAAATGATATTTTAAAGCATGAGGTTTAAGATTTCTATTTTAAATAGGTAATCCGTAAACAGAAAATAATATATATATATATAAGATTTAAAGGATAGAAATTTTAATGGTAATAAATTATAGTGGTTAATTTAATTAGTTAACCCATTTAAATTTTTAGCTACTAAAGAAATTTATAAAGAAAGGGAAAAAAATAATTTATTAAGGTGATAAATTGTTTAATTAACTTATCTAAATTATTTTAGTTACCAAGAAAATTATTTAAAAGGAAATTAGTTTAAAATTTAATTCTTTGATTAAAATTTAATCATTAGTTAAAAATAAATCATTGGTTAATAAAATCTTATTAAATGGAAATGGATTGTTCGATCATCTCGAATATTAAAATTGTATAAATGTTTATACAAGATCTAATACAATGAAGAAATAGTCGGAATGGAAATGGATTGCAAAATTAAAAGCAAAGGTGAGATATTCTCACTCAAATTAAAATTTGAATTGAAGTTATTGATTGACTATTTGGATGTGGTAGTATATATAGTAGGATATATATATATATATATATATATATATATTTGGTGATTGATTTCCCGCATTATATAGCGGATGAGACCCTATGCGCCGCATAATAGCGGATGATATTTTATAAATCCCATATACCGTGATATTCCACCTCGAAGTGGAATGGGTATTTAATTGTTGTGCTAACATCTGTGGATGCAGGGAAACAGGTTGGAGGGATCCAACTGGATTCCTCAAATTGTATGAATTTGTTTCATATGTTGTATGAATTTGTTTCATATGTTGTGTGATGATTTATTTATAATCTGTGAATGATTATATCGATGATTAAATTTGTTGAAGGCTATAATTTAGCAGAATGTATTATTGGTATCGTTGGATACCATAAATAAATGAAATTGGATTTTTGAAATTAAAGTTGGAAATTTTAAGTAAATTTCTTTTGAAAGAATTGGGTGAATTTAAAAGAAGGAGTTTAAAAGTATAAAGTTGATTTTTGAAATCTTATCGAATTATTTCCAAAATATGGGGAAAAATATTAATAAATGGGTTTTGAATAATATTGTGTAAAAGTTGAAGAATTTATTGAAAATGGAATTTTAAATAGCTTGGAAAGAATAAAAGGATTTATTTAAAAGGAAATAAATTTTTAGAAATAAATTTGAGAATTTGATTTGATGTTGGAAGATAAATCTTTGGAAAATCAATATGAAAATTGATTGGTGTTTTGAATGAAAATGATTTGGTATTTGGAAATAAATTCAGAAATAAATTTGCAAATGTTTTGTTCTATTGAGAATAGACCTGGGAATCAATTTGAAATTTGATTTGGTGTTGAAATAAATTTAGAAATCAATTTGGAATTTGAATTAGTGATTGATATGAAATTGAGAAATCAATTTTGAATTTGATTTGGTGTTTGAAAGCGAATAATTGGAAATCGATTTGAAAATCATATAAGTGGATATTTGAAAATTTAATTTCACAGTGGAAATAAATGAAGTGTGAAAAATGTGATTTGAAATTTGTTTTCAATTTCAAAGTGATGAAGTGTGGAAAATATATATCTTGTGAAGATATTTTGAAATTAAATAATTTGGGAAAATTATTTAGATTGGTTGATTGTTGTGAATGTTGTTTGATAGTTAAATAACCGACTATCAATATTTGCCTTTGAAATGGCATTTGAATTTGTTTTTAAAAACAAGCGCTCATTATTCGGTTTAGCCGGGAGAGGACTTTGTGTCATATAACCCATTCCGAATAATGATACGACGTTATGGGTTGCAATTGAAGACCGAATTTGCAAGGGCTTCTTTGGAAGTGCCTTCGTTTCTGTTCGAACCCGGAACAGACTTGTATGGTTGTATGTCTGACACTACACTTTGAGATATAAAGCTGATTTCTTTCAAATACATTTCTGTTTGGTAGCAGAGAATTTATTCTCTTAGCTTAACACCCTTCTCTGAGACTTACGAGCTCAGAGGTTATGTAGTTGAAGGTTATCAGTGATATACTCCCAATTTGGTAGTGTGGCATGCTAAGTGTTGCTGTGTGTTGCTGATCATTTGTTGATCAAAGCATGGCTTTCGTGTAAAGCGTAGCTTTGTGGAAGAGACCTCATCGGACCTCACACCCCGGAAATGGTCAAAATAGGAAAATGCGGCAAGGTTATGAGGGTCGTGCCCTTTAGGGTATGTCATTTCCTTCTGGAAAAAGGTAGTACCATGGTATGGAGCCCAAATGCTTTACCTGTGTGGTGGCATCAATCTTATTTACTGTGTGATTGTTGCTTTGTGATTGAGGGACCTCGAATAAAGGTCGCAAACGACCAGGGGGTGGCATACTTGTGTGTGGAGTTATCAAGTTACAGCTTCATTGCACCCCGAAGCGTGTGGTAACTCAGCCTTGTGTTGGCAGAGAGCTAGTTAGTTCTCGGGACGTCCCTCCAGAGGCGTTTCCATGTGGCAGTAGGAAGTTCCTTAGCCTGACCATTTGTTGGAAAATCCAAAGAAACAATACGAACCTTGTACGGTTTTAGTTGTATAACCTGCTAGGGAATGTGGCGGTAACCTGCTATTGAACATAGTAGGTATAGTAGGCATACAATAATGGTTGTATGTTGGCTAAGATTAATATTATACTTTCGAAATGTTTTCCACACTAGGCACTAATGATAATATTAAAAAGATTTGCGTATCAAGCATGTTTGACTATCATAAGGAGAAATCTCCTCCAATTCTATGTTTGCATTGTGTGTGTGGCGGGAGGCCTTATGGTAGTTTCATTTTCCAAAAGCATTGCGAATTTCTTTTATTTTCTTTGTGAAAATAACTGTTTTTAAGATCTTACACCAGTCCCACGACTGACCTGGAGTTTATTGTTCCCTTTCTAAACTCTGGGTGCCCATAAATTTCCACACGGGCAGCCTAGAGTCAGGTTATCAGGTCATACTGGAATTCAGAAGTTACTGTGGAGATCTGGAGGCGAGCTGGATGGCGAGACGTATCACTTATATTATGTATTATCCGCTGTGTATTGTGTATGTGGACAAGTTTATATAACTGTCTAGTGTTGTTGTTGTAAACTCTGATGATATGATGTATTGTATAAACTGATATAGTTCTTTGTTATGAAGATTATTCATTTATCTATTATATATTGTTCCGCTACGAATGTGAGATTCTGTTATTGTTTCTGTTTCTTCTTCTTTCTGTCTTCTTCTACCTCTTCTTTTCAACCCTAACAATTCGGTTTTCCGGCAATCGATAGTTCGGCAGTTGATACAGTGGTTGTATTGATGTCGACTTTCGAGCGTCGAAAGATCGTATCGTTACAAAAGATGGAGGTGATTT
This sequence comes from Allium fistulosum, assembly GCA_030737815.1. NCBI lineage: Eukaryota > Viridiplantae > Streptophyta > Magnoliopsida > Asparagales > Amaryllidaceae > Allium > Allium fistulosum. The sequence continues at coordinate 164,206,136 of CM060905.1, forward strand.
GGAAGAGGATGAAAGCTTCACATGATAAACATAAGTCATACGCCGATAGAAAGCATATAAAGTTAGAGTTCATAGTACGTGGTAGGCTGTTTATGAGAGTCTTATCATTGAAGTATATTATTTGTACAAACTGGATTGTTAATAAAAATAATTAATTAAGAAAGGCATTTTGGTAAGTTTACATAAAATTGAAAAAGGCCAAAAAATTTCAATGAAGGGACTTGGAAATTATGATTTTTCCCATTGTGTAAATTAAAATTTTCTACCGCAAGTACGTATATAAATCAGAACAAACACCGAGTGAAGGAGATACAAACTATTTACTGTAATGCGCAGTTTGAGGCAAAACGGGGAAGAAACTCTGATAGGCTAAGGGGTTTTCAAGATTTGTACATATATAGGGGAAAGTTATAACCCTAATTCACCCCAAACTCGGTCTTTATAACAACCCAATGTTGAAAAACAATTAATTAAAGTTAATAATAGAGATTTAAATAATTAAATGAGTTTTAACAAGTTGTGAGTAATTTGGGTTAATTATAAATATTTGGAACAGGAGATGATTTAGAAATATAAAAATTTATTTGGGTTTTTGAAAATTAAAGTATTTTGTGAAGTTAAAATTTTTTATAGTAAAATATTTATTGTTGAGCTTTGAGTAGAAGATAAATTATTTAGTGGTATTTAACTGTACCATATGGAAAGGAATTATTTGTTAAAGAAGATTTTTAAATGAATTATTTTGATGTTAAATATTTTTCAAGTGATAAATTATCAACAAAAATGATTTTGGGTATTTTTGAATTGAAATTGACATTAATCGACTTGAAATGATGTTTAAGATGAATTAACGGTAGTTTAATAATTCCTATTAAGTTAAATAATGATGATAGAGTTTTTGAATTTCTTATAATGAAGAATGAATTTTAAATCAATTATTTAGAGTAATGAATAATTTTTACTAAAGGGATCTAATATTACAAATTTCGGATAATTAATTTTCAAAGTGAGAAAATTATGAATATAATGTTTATAAAAATACAAAATGATGGGAAAAAACTATTGTAAAGTAAATATGATTTTTAATTAAGATTTGGAGTTATTTTGATAAGGTATAATAGTTGTTAAAGAAGAAAATGAAGAATGATTTACTTTGAGGCCCATTAGCCCATAACCCAATTCATAAGGGAAGCCGAGATATTTTCTCCACTCTGTATTCCTTAAGAATTCTAGCCTCTTCTTGGTTCACTTCAGAATCATTTTTGTAACTCATTTTGGTCATTTCCTTTTCCTATACTAAAATTATAATCATAACTTCATCTTTAGAAATTTCTAATACTTCAAATAAAATTCAAGAATAATGAAATTTGGATATGATCTTCTCAATAAGGATCTGCACACCTAGGAGCAATTAAAGTGGAATATTGCTTAAGCTTGGTGTCGTGAGCTATTTACAATAAATAGAGAAGATGCTGAGTGGAAGAGCTATGTAGTAGGTATGTAGATCTTTTGTTGCTAGATTTAAGGTAAGTGATTCTTCGCTCACAAATCTATGTCTAAATGTTTGAATACATTGTCTATGCGTAACAATGTCTGAAATGGTTTTGTGCTTTTTGGTGCTTGATGAAGCCCATTAATTGCTAACACAAATATCAAAACTATAGTCGTGACTGGATGAGAATTAAGGTGCATATATGTGTTGTTGATGTGCTTAAATGGTTGCATAATATTGCTTTGGGTTCGTGCTTACATTTAGAGAAAAAATGGAGAAGAATTGGGGCTTTAATGCTCCAATTTTGACCTGAGCGTCGAGTCCACCGTCAAGACCGGTCGACCGGTCTTGACCATAGCAGTCGACTAGTTGGTTTTCCTAGAGTGTAGATGATCCTAGCGTTTGCATGTTATTAGTATAAAAAATCTATTAAAAATATGAAAAAAAATTATTCTTTGAAGTAAAAAGTAGACGTATTCCAAATATTTAATTATTTAATGGAAATTCATTTATTTTCATTAAAATTTAATTAATAAAAGAATTAAAGATTTAAAATAAATATAAATTGATTTTAGGCTTTAAAATTATATTTAAAAAACTTACTTAATTTCGAAAAATTATGGAATGGTTTCTACTAAATATTATTTGATTTTATAGGATTTTTAATGATTCTGAATAAGTGGAAGAGTTTCTAAACTATATTATATGGTTTAAAGTAAATAGAAATTGATTCTTGAGGTTTATATATTTATTTAAAAATCATAATTAGTTACATAAAATTATGGGATGATTTTGTTATTAATAATAGTCAATTTTAAATGATTTTTATATGATTTTAAAAATAAGAAAGAGAAGTGGAAATGTATTATAAGGTTTAAAATTCTTGTTTCGGGTTTAAATAAATGGATGGAGTGGTGTTTCAACCTTTCGAGGACATAAAGACTTTTGAAACCTTTAATATCTTTTTCTATAATTATAACATCTTTCCTAAATGAATTGTGTGCTTTGTTTGATTATTTTTCTATGTGATGAGAATATTGAATAAACGGAGTCATAGTATTGACTGAAATGAGACTTTCGGTAATATTTCTCCAGTTACTCATTGGATTTGTTGCATATAATATTATTATGTTATGCGATTGTAATTTATTAGCATTGATTAAACGAACGAGTAACACCAAGTGGCATGGGACACTTGAGTTGATATTTGTTTGGCTACTTTTTGTAAGTAAATGTCACTTGTACGGGGGTCAGTAATACAGTTTGTTCATGTATAAGGCGTTGTGAATTTCAATGGGTGGTCAACTCCGTTTATTCACCCCTTCACTTATAATACCTTACTAGGCCAAGTGTTGTGCGTTGAGAGTGTGCAAGCCAAGTGTACTTTATGTTCACATCTAAGGTGTTATGGTTATAAGAATATTGAAAAAACAGAGTTGTAGCACCTGACCAGGTGTATTTTTTGACAGAAAGTCATAAGTATCATATTTTAAAGTTTTTTTGAGTAAATTCTTCATACTAAATACACTTGGCCTTCTTGAATTTCAACGGGTGATCAAGGTCAACTATATAATTCCAACTTTCTACGAGTGGCAAGATGCACCTTTACAAACAAATAGTAGAGTAATTTCTATAAGAAATTGAATCTTTCGATCATATTTCAAGTAATCATCAATATAAATTCCTATAAACCTTTGGTCGCAATATAACTTTGATTTCTTTCAAGAATAGGTTAAGAACATGGAGTAAATGATAGAGAATTTGTATGTGGACTATCTAACTTTCATTGCTTTGCAAATCCATGAAGAAGTGGATTCACAAATTATAAGTGTATGTGAGAAATATGAGTTATTTTAAAAATATAAGAATGTAAAGAGTGAGAAATGAGAGAGAACTTTTGTTTTGAAAATTTCATTTTCCATGCACTTTAAATGGAAGATGAAGAGAAGTGGCTTTTTGTGAAGTGGGGAAAGGAAGTGTCGGATGGTTTAAATTCAAAAGTTGCCATAACAACTAGTATGTCGGCATATGTATTTGGATATGTCGACGTATCAAATTGTAAATTAACTTTTAATTTTTTAACTTGTAAAATTGTTTGAACAAAAAAATGGCACAAACAACCCAATGAGTATAGCAAAAAAAAGAGTGAATAAAATGAATAAAAATAAGAAAAAACAAGAAACAAAGTTTTTATAGTGGTTCGGCCAATCGTTGCCTATGTACTTAGCTTTGTTACTAATTTAGTGGTTGCTAACAAATGCAGTTCTTATGGATCAGTAAGGATCCTTGGGTATTACAAGGGAATTATGGAAACTTGTTAAGAAGCCAAAAAGAACCTCAAAATTGAGCTCCTAGCCTCCTATTTATCGCTATAGGTTGCTGAGATATGCTCCTCCACGATCTCCACAACATTTCCCATGTCCCAACAATAGTTCAACTCGAAGAAACATGGCCATGTCAGCAATTATGATGGATTGGTACCGATCCATAGGCATGGATCGGTACTGATCCAATAGCTTTATGGATCGATTCCAATGCTTTGTGTTATGGAGACTTGTTGGTAGTTTCATGTTTTCCATTTTGTTTGCACTGTTAGAAGCTTGTTTTTGGACAAATGGGATATATCGGTGGAGAAATGGAATTCCTGATTTTAAGTGCTTGAGGAGATCGATGGTAAACAACATATGATCGATGTTTTGAAGCTTGGAAAGGGTTGTTGGCACTATGGCTTGGTAATATAGGAGGTTCGAGGCAATTTGGGTACAAGTTCATGGATCGATAACAATCCACAGGGATGGATCGGTACCGATCCATCCCTTGATGGATTTTGGTTTCAGCACTTCTACGATGGCCTTGCTTCCACCTTGTGGTCTTGATTGCACTTGGTTTCTAGATTCTATGGCTAACTCTCTGGGCTTCTTGCCTTGATAACTTTCAAGTTTGACTTGTCAGTTCGTCTGGACGCTGCCTGATCAAAAAGCTGGATAAAACTTGATCCCCAAAGCATGTCTTGCGAATGGAAGGTGTGCTTTGCTCTAGAATAGATATCAAAGTTTATGCAACATTAGTAGTTGAATTTTCTGACTATCGGCCGATTAAGCTGTGGCGAATAATCCTGTTTCTTTGGAATCACCTGTAAATCAAAGATCTTTCCGGACCATGATAGCTAAGGACTCGAGTCCTTGCTTGAGTGTAAGTCAGACAGCCATTCAGTGTTCTCCTGAAATTGGTAAGTCGTAGGACGCATCACAGATTAGGATCATCTCGTGTTCATTCGAGAGTTAGCAGTCACGTGTTGAAATCGGTGGCTCGATTTAATTATCGCTAATGAATCATTTCAAGGTCAAATGGCATTCAAAGCCAGAGTATGAACCTCAATTTCTCAAGACATGTATTTGATGGTTGATTCAATTCTTGGTCACTTCGGGTCGTTAGTCGAAAGCTCGATCTCTCTGTATCGCTGGTTACAGTCTCAATCTCTTCAGATCGTTAGTGGAATCTATGGCCTTTCTAAGCCGATAATTAAATCTTGATCTCTTTGGATCACTATACGAATCCATCGCTATTCCAGGCCGATAGTTTAGTCCATGATCTCTGGATCATTAATTAAATTCATGGCCGTTCCGGGCCGATAATTAAGTCCACGATCTCTCTGGATCGTTAACTAAATTTATGGCCATTACATGCCGAAAATTAAGTCCATGGTCTCTCCAGACTATTAATTGAATCTGTGGCCGCTCTGACCTGATAATTAAATCTGTGGTCTCTCTAGACCCTTGTTGAGCCCAATTCACTCACTCTCCATTGAAGGGATTCAGCAACCAAGCAAGCCCATCCACTCACACTTCGGCGAGGTAAATTACTTTTCGTATAAGTCCAATCCACTTGCTCTTCGGCAAGGGAACTTGCACCTTGCACTGCGATAACTCTCCGATCAGGACTTAATGCGATCAATATCATTTAAGTCCATCCACTCACTCTCCGACAAGGGAACTTGTACCTTGTGGTCACCACCCCATCTCTTTGGTTGGGACTACCACAATCAATATCGGTCATCACATTCAAATGGATTTTAATAATCAAGGATCCATCTACTGGATCCGAATTCAAACGTTAAAAAACATAAAGCCAAATATCATAATAACCGTCTTATCAGAGATTACAACCTAGCATCCAACTCAGCGCGTGCCTAGGGACCGATCGAGATCCCATACATGAGTAAGTGGCACGACTGTAATATTACGTTGTTTATTGAAAATGAAGATAGAGTGAGAGAATCGAACATGATACCTTGCCATCCCAATTAAGAGATGACTATCCTCGACCTTGATCCAAGGCCATTTCCATTCATCGCAAATGATGGCTGCTTCTGTTCCTCCACCACAGCTTGGTTATCACATACTGTTGTAATTGGTTGTTTCTGACTTATTTCTCTATCAGATCACGCAAGTGCCTGTAATCATTTGTATTATGCCCATCCAAATCATGGAATAGGCAATATTTTTCGAACATTTTTTCACGATCTGTGGGCTTTCTTCTAGTTGGTTTTCGGTAGGGGATCTGTTCCCTGATGTCAAGGTAAATCTGCTCCAGGATTTTATTCAAGTCTGTGTAAGAAGAGAATTTCGGTTCTCTTCTTTGCCGCTTTGATTCTTCAAAGCCATCATCCGTCTTCCATTTTCCTTTATCTTTACTAGATCCTGCTCCGAACAGTTCTCCGCCATCCACATCGTTAATTACTTCCTTTTTAGCTTCAGCGTCCTCCTGACGCATGCATCTTTCAACCTCATGATAAAATTCGATGAGACCAATCTACGGATTCCATTCCAAAGCAATCTTGAAATCTGTTTTACTAGCTACTCCTGAAACTGCCGCTATCAGAACCACTGATGGGCCCGGCCTATCAACCGCTGCAGCTGCCACATTAAACCTCGTCAAAAAAATCGTAAGGGTCATTCCAAACCTCTGCTTCACAACTGATAGTGTCATTACATTTTTGGGTCATGAAATATGGACTCGGAACTATTTCATGAATTTGTCCACCAATTCGTCCCATGTGCTGATGGAACCGTTTTTGGGCTGTCTAAACCATAGCACCGCCAAATCAATTAGATATAAAGGGAAGCATCATCCTATCACCTCCTCAGACGCACCCAACAATTCCATGTTTCGGACGTATCTTATTAAATGAACCGTTGGATCCGTCTTTCCATCATACGTCTCTAACATGGGCAGCTTGAAATCAGGTGAATTCCTAGCGTATCCAATGTTCGGAGCGAACAGGCTTCTGTTCACATCCTCCAGGCTCCGTTAGGTAGTCAACTCCTCATTACTTGTCTAATTATCTCAACAAGTATGTCATTATTGTTTATAGGAACTCTCAAGTTTGCATTCTCAGCTTGCCCCCCGTTCCCACTAGGGAATACTGGCACATAGTCCTTCGGTCGTGCATTTACATTTTGGTTCACGTTCACATGCTCAACATAATTCCTGGATGTGCTCCTTTTCCACCTAATTTAATATCGACCATGCCTATGAGTTCTTGGGGATTGGTACCGATCGATGCTTAGGGAACTGTACCGATCCGTACAACTCCTTCGAGGGTCATTCCAGTTTTCCCCACTCAACTCCCAAGTGCATTTGTTCCGGCTTTAGGCCTTTGATTCTGGTTTGCAGCTATTCCAACTATTCCTATCTACCCTATTATTTCGAAAAATCCTTCCATCCTCTCTTCCAAGCAAGCTATCATCATTTCTTGCATTTCATTCATTATAGTCCCTGTTTCATCCTTGGTTATGATGATGGATGGGGAGTTAGATCATGATGATGCCTCTTGGCTGCCCCCTTGCTGATTTCCTCCAGCGGCGGTTTTCCTAGCAGATTGTCTCGTCATTTTGAACTTTTTCAAATTTCAAGTCACTGAATTCAAGTATCTCTAAGTGAAAACACCAAAATGTTAAAAAATGTCATAAACATCGAATGAGTATAGTAGGAAAAAGAGTTAAGAAAACGAATAAAAACAAGAGACAATAAGATATAAAAGTTTTATAGTAGTTTGGCCACTCGCTACCTATGTCCCTTTAACTTTATTATAGATTTGGTGGCTGTTTACAAGCACAGTTCTTATGGATCGGTAGGGATCCTCTGGTGTTACAAGAGAATTATGGAAACTTGTTAAGAAGCTAAAAAGATCCTCAAAATTGAGCTCATAGCCTCCTATTTATATTTTTAGGTTGTTGAGATATGCTCCTCCACGATCTCCACCACGTTTCCCACGTCCCAGCAGTAGTTTAGCTCGAAGAAACGTGATCATGTCAGCAATTATGATGGATCAGTATCGATACATAAGCATGGATCGGTATCGATCCATAAGATAGTTTTATGGATCGATTCTAATGCTTTATGTTATGACGACTTGTTAGTAGTTTTATGTTTTCCATCTTGTTTGCACCATTAGAAGCTTGTTGGACAAATAGGAAGGATCGGTGGAGGAATGGAATTCTTGATTTTAAGTGCTTGAAGAGATCAATGGTAAACAACATGCGATTGATATTCTGAAGTTTGGAAAGAGTTGTTGGCACTATGGCTTGGTAATATAGGAGGTTCAAGGCAATTTGGGTACAAGTTCATGGATTAGTACCGGTCCATTACTTGATGGATTTTGGTTTTAGCACTTCTTGGATGGGCTTGTTTCCACCTATTGGTCTTGATTGTACTTGGTTTCTGGACTCTATGGCTATCTCTCTAAGTTTCCTGCCTTTATAGCTTTCGAGTTTGACTCGTCAAGTTCATCCGAATGCTACTTGATCAAAAGGCTAGATAATTAAAACCAGTATTGAACTTCTATATAAAGGTTACGAAGAATAAAATAAGTGTGATGCTAAGGGCATCATGAAATGTACTTTCTAATATCAATACTAAAAAATACCATACCATTTAATACTACTTACTTCTTATTACCAGTAACATATTTCAGGGGTTACCATCTATAAATCCTAACCCCTAAATTAAAAACACATTAAATCTTCTTCGATCGACGACCTTGGCACCTTAATCAATAAAGAAAGCCAGTCATCGTACGCCGCACCATCTTCGCAGCAACCGTCGTAGAGTAAGTTTCATCATCGATTTTATCTTTGCAGCAATAATCATACGATGCTTAAACACCATTAAAACTTGATAGCTATGACAATCAATAGCCATTTATACTGTGAATTTTATTAAACCTATAGAAACGTGGAATGGTGGTTACACAGCGAAGTACATCTGAAATTATAGCGTTCAACCATCGTCTAAACCTTTATTGCACGTTGATTTTCTACCATTTGAAAATAGCTATTACCCAATAACTCACTGGTCGGTTACATAAACAGTCAAACGGTAATATGAAGCCGCCTATGTTTTTTTTTAACAGTATTTAAAACCTTACGGCGATTAAAAATCGACTATCTTCTAATATTTGTGGCGGTTGACTACTAAATGAACAGTGAAATAAGTTTGACAATGGAAGGATAGGTCAATGAGAATCTCACGCATCCTATGCGTGCATCAAAGCAAGAAACAGGCGGGAAGAGAAGTTCGGTGATAAAAAATTGAATGAAGAATTAGATTGTGTTATTACAAAAAAAGATAATTTAATTACCGTTATTATTTTTAGTTGTGGTCTTAGAAAGCATATTTCATGGTGCCCTTCACCACGTTAAAATTATAAATAGTTTGTCGAAGATAAAATTCATTTCCTACTTTCAAAATATTCAACCTATTCCAGTGGATAATCTATTATAAAAAGAAACAGTGACGATGACAATGCTCTGATGATGCTTACGGTATCAGAGAGAAACGATCGGGAGTGTGGTTTAATGATGACAATCTCCCTCCTAGCGCTTCGCTTAGATCTGAGGGAGGAAGCCGAGCTTCCACCGGTACCGACGGTGCTCCTATTCTGGGCCATAATACCCCTACTCCAAGGGTGCGTTAGAACCCGACTTATGCCCCTGTGCTGAGCAAATGGTCAGGAGTGCAGGCGACCATTCATGGTTTGGGAAATGAACATTTGGGAAGAAGGAATAATGCAAATGGAAAAGAAGATGGTCAACATAAGTGCGGATGGAGGAATAAAATCATGAAAAATACGAATAGTGTTGATCTCAGTAGACAAATGACCTGGTGTGAAGGGGCAAAAGACTACGATAGCAGAAATGAAAGATCCCGAACTATTGAAAACAATGGAAGAAGAAAATTGTCTTATCCGACCATGTTATATTCATTTCACAGCGTATATCCATAGAGTATGGAAGCCGAAGGACAATTATGAATTATTTGGTAGGCAAAATTGTTTTTTCCTAATCAGATTTGTGGAAACAAAAGATTGTGACAGAATATAAGAAGATGGACCATATTTATTTGATTTCAGAATTATCATCATGAAGAAATGGACCCCTAGACTCAAATTTGATAGAGATGTAATGTCTACTATTCCAATATGGGTGAAATTAATGTATCTAATTTCAAACTACAGTTAATGTAATAGAAAAGATGGGTCCGAAAATGAATTGACGCGATAAACTAGAAAGACAAAGAAACAGCATTAAATCAAGAAACTAATAATACAGTGAATGAGATCCTAGTGGAGAGTGCGTCCAGAATAATGGAGGAAGCAATACAAATGGAAAACAAAAACGAAAAAGCGAAAAGCAACAACACACTCACAATATGACTATACAACATAATTTACAAATACATTCAGGAATGATAGAGAGGAGTAGTGCCACATATAATACGCAAAAAAAATTAAATAAAAAAAAATCCCGAAAACAAATACAAAATCCAGAAAATGCAGCAGACACCCCTAGTCAAGATAATAGGCAGTTTATTAATGCACAGTAGCATGTGGACATTAGTGTGAACCCAGCACATGTAAATGTTGAATCATCTACTCCTTTAATGAGTTACAGCATGCATGAGCATGGAAATCCTGAAATAGCACAGGAATTAATATAGTTCATGCAAATAAACAAGTAACTTCTTTTACTAGTGAGGAAAGTTGCAAGTAACTTCTTTAACTAGTGAGGAAAGTTTGTCCACACAACACGAGCAGCCTCCCAAACAAAATAAACAGTTAATCGATGATATTGGACCAGTCCCTACTAGCACAGTGGAAACGCAGCCATATCCCATACAAAATGATCAATCGAAAGAAGGCCCAGTCCCTGTACATAACAACACAGCAATGACAAACCAGGAATCAGAAGCTAGTCATCCACCAGCACATGATTCAGTAAATACAAAGAAGATTCAAACTCATGATGCAAATAAAGGTACAAACTTAAATAATGATGATATGTGCACTAACGACAGTGATGATGTTTCTGATGAAGATACCGGCGTAAACGATGAAACTGGCAGTTTTATCGAAAACATTGCCAATGTGATAAATGAAAATATAGATGAGAATAACAATGTAAAGGATCTTCCAGGATATATTAGCTACAATCCAAAGTATAAATATAATAAAGGAAAACGTGGAAGAAAGAAAAAGACTTAAAATTTGGTTCCTTCTAAAAGAGATAATTTATGGAGCAATAACCAGATTAAATGACAATAATAAACTGGATGTTAGGGCTATGAATTTGGACTCTAGAAGGAATGATATTAATAAAATCCTAGGCATCCATAAACCAAGTATCATTAGTTTGTTGGAAAACAAACTTTCTGATACAAAAACAGATAAATTTATTACTCAAGTAAATTGGAAATTGATTCATAATAATGATTGTGGTATTAAAGGAAGAATAATGATTCTATGGGACTCTACAGTTTGGGACTTTAATACTATCACTAACACTACAAGAACGGCACCTGATAGCGACGGCTTTTAGCCGTCGCCGGCCGTCGCTAAATGCCGTCGCTATTTACCTTGTCGCCCAATAGAATCGCGACGGCTTTAGCGACGGCTCCGTCACCTAAATAGCGACGGCTTGTGACTGCAAATGTGCCACGTGGAAATTTTCCAACGTCTAATTGGCGTCACTAGCCATCGCTAAGCGACACAAACCTTTTGCACTTTTGGCCATCGCTAGTCTGAACAAAATGGCCGTCGCTAGCCGTCGCTATACTGAACAAAATTCTGTGCACTTGCACAGCCCATATACACTTCAAACAATAACCATCAAAGACCATCATCACAGCCACTATACACTATATTCATCAACTATAACCATCATATATCCATCATATAACATTACTATACATTCAAACAATATAAAATCCAAAAAAACCAAACAAAATCATATGTACATATCATGTCAACCAAAATATGTAAATAGTTTCCCAACCAAAATATGTACATAGTTTTCCAACCACAACTACAAACCGTTAACCCAAACAAACCGTTAACACAACTTCAAGTCATCAAAATATGTACATAATATCCCGAAATATATATACACCAAACCAACCAAAATGTGTATATACCAAACTGTAACATGAACAAACAAGCATACCTACTCCTCACCATCGCTGCCATCCACTCCAGGCATCCTCCTGTGCTGTTGCAAATAACCTGCAATCCGCTCATCCAGCTGTTGCTCGAAGAAACTCTTCCTCCAATCATTTATTTCATCCAATGTTCTCTTCAACTGAGCAATCTCCTCTTCTTGCTGGGACCTCCTGTATGCACTCTGCGATCTCATCGCCTGTAAAATAATTCATAATTATTTATATATTAGTATATATATAATATTATTAAAATTATTTAATTATTCATATGCATGTGTAAATTTATATATTAGTACATGTCAAAATTTACCTCCAGATTTCCATAGCTATACCGCACATTGGTCCGAGAAGGCAGGTCAATAATAGCATCCCAGATATTGTTCGCCTCCTCTAGCGTAAGCTCTTCCCGATCAGTGGACTGTGCTACCCGAGTCCGCTCAGCTTCGTACCTCTCCTGCGATTACAAACAATTGTTTTACACGATAAACCAAGTCTGACATTACGGCTTTCCGCAGCAAATGCGGGATAAGTCTTATCGAAATGTTTCCATGCTTCTCCGTCGGATGGATGTATCAAAGTTCCTTCTTCCGCTGTTCTCACACTATGCCATCGCATATGACAGGCCGTAGCAGAAGATGCATATAATCTTTGAAGTCTGGGAGTGATGGGTAAATAATGTATTCTCTTGTACGGGACTTCTTTCCCTTTCTTCTTTCTTGGTTTGTACCTTTCTTCGTTACATATTTTGCATTTTCTGAGGTCAACGTCGTCTTTCCAATACAACATGCAACCTTTCACACATGCATCTATCTTCTCGTACGGTAGACTGAAAGCGGACATCAATTTTTTTACTTTATAATGACTATCGCACATCAGATTATTGGGTGGCATGTGTCATTTAGCTTGTACAACTGCTGTAAATGCAGCTTCCGTAAGGTTGAATTTTGATTTCATAGTTATGTATTCGGCGGTTACTGAAAGTTCAGTTCCGCTTTTACATCCGTCCCACAACGGCCTCTTAGCAAAATCCAACAAATCGTATATTTTTTTAGCTCCCGCAGTCGGTTCTTCTTCGACATTTTCGTCTTCATCCACAGCTTCAGTTGTAGGAAACATTGATCGTGCTGCATCATCCACCATATTTTCTATCGGATTCGTCATCATATTACCGTCCTCTAACACTTCAGTATTAGGTGTAGGTTCAACAAGTTCTCCATGACGATCCTAGAAATAATAGTCAAGCATGAAACCATATTGATACAAATGTACTTCAACTATATCTGGTTTCCAATGCTTCAAATATTGGCACTTACTACACGGGCAACGAATTTCTGTGTTGTTTCGGTTATTAGATTTAGCAAATCTAATAAATTCGTGTACACCTAGTAGAAATGTTGCTTTATTGATCCCTTCTTTTCAGCTCTGACTTCATACATCCAAGTATGGTCGAGAAACTAATTGAACATTTTTCCTGATTTGAAAATGTATGTTAGACAATTTAAATCATTAATTTTCAACCATTCTCCATTGTAAACAGTTCATCGTTGCAGAAAATTCAAAATAAAAACTTCACTTTATTTTTTTATTTTTTGGTATTTTGGTTTTCATTTCAGTGGTCAGTCATCCTATTTCCCATTATAAACACAATAATGTAATTACATTTTATAAATCATTTCAGATTAAACGGTTCAATAAAATTTCGGCAGCACTTCCCTTCTGTTCCCTGTATCGTACACAAATGCGTGTACACAGGGAACGTAAAGGAAGTGCTGTCGAAATTTTGTAACCGTTTAAAATGAAATGATTTATAATATGTAATTACTTTATTGTGTTTGTAACTTGTCCAATACATGGACAAATCCGACAAATATTGTATCAGATGAATATAAATGTCTGTTCCGTTACAAAATGAACATCCATATAACGATCATATACAACACTTGCCAGACGGGGACAAAACCAATCTAAGGGATAAAAAAATTTCTTTAAATTTTATCAAATATTGTTGTTCTTTTCAAATTTTGACAATGTTTCAACTATTTAAATTTTATTTCATAAATTTGTATATTTTAATTTTAGTTCAACATTCAATTAACAATTTTAGTTCAATATTCATTTCTTTATTTTTTTTACGACATAGATTTTAGTGGAATATTTGTTGTTGTTATATTCATTTCTTAATTTCTTTACAAAATCGATTTTAGTACAATATCAGTTGTTTTTAAAGTCATTTCCTAATTTTTTTAAAAAAATTTAGATATTTGCTGAATTTTTAATGTTCTCATATTCATTTTTTAATTTTTTGTATAAACTTTACTTTTGTACAATATATACAACCTTTTGCATTTTGGCCGTCGCTAGCCATCGCTAAAATTATTAAAATGGCCGTCGCTAAATCAACAAGATAAATAGAAGAATTATCAATGAAGATAATTAGAAAACAACAAAATCTAATTATCAAATAGATAATTAGAAAACAATAAAAATCTAATTATTAAATAAAAATTTGTCAATTTAAATTCACTTAACAACTTAAATTTGTAATTTATCAATTTTATAAACTATGAAATACTTTCATGTAAATTTATCAATAACCAAGTTAATCATTAATATACATTAATTTTTCACCTAACACAACTAACCATTTTAATCGCCAACACTAATTATCTACATCAACCATTTATTCAACTTCATGATAAACTAATTAATCTAATACCTAATTTAACTTCATGATAATAAACTAATTAATCTACCAAATCAACATACAACACTACTAATACCTAATTTAACAAGACTACTAATACCTAATTTAACAACAAATCCTAATTTAATTAGGGTTTAAACTAAACCTAAAAAACATCAAATTTACATTCAAAATAGAGATTAGAAGCATACCTAGGCGAATTTGGGTGATTTGGAGGCGGCGGAAGGCGGGGCGGCGGCGGATTGGGGGAAGGAGAGTTTAATTTGGGGGGGGGGAGGAAAGGAATGAAAGTTCTGCTCGCGGGAAGCAGCCTGTATATTTCGTATAGCGACGGCTAGCGACGACCGCATTTTTTAGCCGTCGCCAGCCGTCGCAAACGCCTGCCACTATACGAAGCCGTTTTAGTAGTGTAAGAGCAAACAACATATTAGCTGAAAAGTAAATAATATGGATGGTTGTGAATTTCTAATTTCATCTGTGTATGCTTGTGATTTTTAAAAGATAGGGAGATGTCATGGGACCTTTTTGATAAGGAGATTGGAAGATACAATTGTTCATGTTTACCTTTTGGGATTTTAATAATGCACTTCATGTCAAAGACAAAAAAAACAGGTCTTGCTATTCCATTTAGCCACCTGAGAGGTTTTAATAACTTTCTTTTGTCTACTAGACTTGTTGAAATCAGACTTCAAAGTTTTAACTTCACTTGTAGGAGGAGGGGTATGTCCTTTGCCAATTAATGATTTGTTGATCAATCTATTCCATCATTTAGTCTTAATTGCTCTATCTAACTATTCTAGCGATCATAATCTCATTTTAATTAAATTTTGGGAGCAAGTAGCACAACATAAAGGCCGCCCTTTTAGATATTCTAATACTTGGCATGAATTTGAAGGGTATCTTGAGTCTTTTAAACCAGGATTTAATTGATTCTAGAACATGGGGTTCTAGTCAATATAACTTAAATCATAAAATGAGGCAAATTAAAGGGAAGCTTAAATAATGGAATAAAACTAGAAAAAGGAAACGATGAACTTAAATAATGGAATAAAACTTGTAGGTGGTACCCAGTGCCTAGTCATTGTATGGAATCCATTCTCCAATAAACACAGTACGTTTTTTATTGTGCCCAATTATGTTGAAATGTGAGATGTAAGCATTTCAGCTATTTTAATAAGTACTTATACCTAGACACTAGTATAATATCATGGAATTTATATATAAAGGTGTTTTTGGTTATCGTATAGTAAAAACCAGTCCTATTTATGTGTGGCGTGGTCTTATGAGATACCTTTGTTTTCAATGTATTTTGATAATAGTAATAATTCAATTTGAGTGTGTTTTCTCACGTTGGTTTTCCAGACTGACTCGGGTATTGTTTTATTATAATGCTCGGGTCAGACCGAGTATTACAGATTCATGTTAGGATGCTATGGAGCACAAGAGACGTGCTGGAGGATTCTCAGGCGTATTACACATACTTGGTTATCTCTGTTGTGTGTGTTATGCTGTATATTCTGCTCTTGTGAGGACAAGTTATTATAACTGTCTAGATTGATATTGTTGACTATTGTACTCTGATGATTGTATGTATATTAATTGTTACAGTTTTTTTGTATAAAGATCAGTTGATACATAATATATACTGTTCCGCTACGATTGTGAGATTCTGTATTATTGTTTCTGTTTTCTTCTATCTCTTCATTTTCTTTTCCCCTAACAATAGGGTTTTTCTAACATTCGATTTCTCGGCATGTAATACAGTGGTCGTATTAGTGTCGATTTTCGAGGGTTAAAATCCCGATCATTACAAATATATTTGGAAGGTGCTTGCTCGGTTTAACATGGAGGGAGCAAAGGCAATTAGCATACTCATGTCTTTGCACATGCAGCTTTCTAGTAAAGGCACTCCAATCTCAGAGAAGGACAAGGCCATTATAAGGTAAGGCCATACACAAGTGCAGTTGGTCGCTAGATGAATGATATAGTTTGCACTAGGCCTGACATTACACATGTTATTGGATTGGTTAGGAGATATATTGGAAATCTGAGAAAGATGCATTGGAAGGTGGTGAAGTATATTTTTAGGTGCCTTAGTAGAACTCCAGGCCATAGGTTTTTTTTTGGTGGCAAAGATAGAGATTTCAGCTTGGTTGAATTTTGTAATTCTGATTATGCCAAGTCAACCTCAGGTTATGTGCTTACTCTTAGTGGTACATCTATTAGTTTAAGAGCGAGGTTGTAGACGATAGTTGCTTTGTCTACTATAGAGGAATAGCTGATAACTGCCATTGAAGCGACTAAGGAGGCACTTTACTTGAAACGGTTGATATGTGATTTGGGCTTCGTGTATGATGTAGTTTTGGAAAGTTGTAATATTCAAAGTGCAATTCACTTAGCTGAAAGTCTAGCGTTCAGCTTGGGGATGAAGCATATATAGGTTGAGAGTTCTTTCTTGTCTCAATGAATGAAGAGTAGCTAGTTTATTTATAGAAGTTTCACACAGAGGAGAATGTAGCAAGTATGCTTACCAAGTCCTTGCCTGCAGCAAATTTCGAGCATTACTCGAACTTGATCAACTTTCAAGGTGCTAGGTTCCATATGGGTAAAGTGAGTTGGTAGATGGAAACGTTTGTTTTCATTATGGAGATTGATAGGTTCTATATGGAGATGGTATTTTCAACACTTTGTTGGTGGGTGGTGGCATTAACGGAGTTCGTTGTAAAGTGCAATGGGCGATGTCTATGCCGAAGCTCATTGAGGAAGTATCCATAGTGTCTTGTCTTGATTGGAGAATGAGTATGTAGGTGGAGTTGATAGACTTGCAAAGAAATACAGTATCAAAGTGGAGGTTTTCAGATTTCAACGATACAACATTTCCACATTAAAGAAGATTTAGGAGATATTGTTAGATTTCAATGATACAATATTTCCATATTACAAAAGACTTGGAAGATATTTGAGCCAATATGGAATTATAACTCTAATTTCTTGCCTCTTTTTTAAGTAAAGAAAGAAATTATCTGCATGAGAAGGAATTATTTAGATGATTGAAGTAACTAATCAATTTCCTAATCAACATATTAAGAAAGGTATTTTATTAGGTGCATGCAAATTAAAGGAAACTAGAAAATAAAATCAATAATCATTTCCAATATGAATAAGAGAATTGATGAGCAATTGGTTTATTACCATAAATCAATTACTTCAAGCCTATGTAAAAATCTCTGTATAAAGATAGTCATTCTTTAGAGATTAACATTATCCTCTCAATTTTAATTAATTCATATTTCTTCTTCTTAGCCTCCATTATCAATCTTGTAAAATTATTTTCCCAAAAAGTAATGAAATCTTATCTCCCCAAAGTGGATGTACACTATCTCACGATAGTGGAACCACTATAAATCCTATGTATGATTTTCTTTTCTATTTGTACATTTATTATCTGCGATTGCTTATT
This sequence comes from Allium fistulosum, assembly GCA_030737815.1. Classification (NCBI taxonomy): domain Eukaryota; kingdom Viridiplantae; phylum Streptophyta; class Magnoliopsida; order Asparagales; family Amaryllidaceae; genus Allium; species Allium fistulosum. The sequence continues at coordinate 164,224,289 of CM060905.1, forward strand.
TTGGGATACTAGTTTTCTATTTGTTATACCTCACCATCTACATGATCCTATAATTTCCACTGCGTGGTGTTAATCCTAATTTTCCTTAATATTCTGCCAGGTAAATACATTACTGAAATATTCTGATAGCTCATGAGCTCCTTAGAAGCCTCAAATGGAAGGTATTAGCAAAGATGTGTGTAAAGGTGGATTTGTGAAAAGCATATGACCGTGTTAATAGATACTTTATTTGTCACATGCTTAGAACGCTGGAGTTCCCTTTGGATTTGATCAAGTTAATTAAAGAATGTATAACTACTCCATCATACTCCATCCTAATTCAAGGTGTTGCTAAGTGTTTTTTGGGAGCAACTGTGGTATAAGACGGGGAGACCCTCTTTCGCCTTACCTTTTTTGTACAGCCATAGAATAATTTTCTTTACTTATGGAAGATTACACCGATAGTAAATTAATATTTCCAATAAATAAGATCTCACCTACAATAACATACCTTCTATATGCTGATAATTTTTGTAAAGCACATGAGAAAAATAGATAAGAAAGTTTAAACATAAATCAGAGTAAATCAAAGATCTATTTAGTAATGGTTGCAGGAATAGAACTATTAAAAATATTTTAAAGGTGGATGAAGATTCTCTACTAGTCAAGTATTTAGGACTCCCATTACCTTTGAATTATTTACATTACAATAACTGTAGAAACCTACATTTTAGGTTTAAAGAGAAAATGGAAAATTGGGATAGTAAACTTTTATCAACTGCAGCGAAATCTGAACTAATTCACTCTGCTGTCACCCTATGATATTATATTGGCTGATGCTCTATCAATTCCAAGTAGCAACAATTAGGAAATAAATTAAATGCATGCAGCTTTCTTTTTGGGAAGCGAACAACAAAAAATAGCTTAGATATTATTTGCAGACTAAAAACGGAAGGAGAGACTAGTTTAAAAAAACATTTCAGAACTTAAAATGGCGGCAGGTATTTTTTTAAGGAGATTTTTTACCAAAAAGAATCAGTGGTCCATATGGCTTAAAATAAATATCTCTTAAAATAAAAAAATTTAGACAATGAAAATTGATAATAATAGTTCTTCCATATGGAAACCTCTTCTAAAAGCTAAACATGAAGGATTAAACTATATCATAAGAATTATTACTAATGGAGACTGTACATCCCTTTGGTTAATCTCTTGGATTGGCATAAAGTTGAAAATCCGTAGAAGTGCAGATTTTAAGGTAAGTCATATCGTCCGAAATAATTGAATGGTCCCCTATATTTCATCAAAAATTAGAGAGATAGAGGAATTAATCAAAGAAGTTAAAATTTGTAGAGAACAAAGGGATGTCTACTTAGCTTGGAATAATAAGAATTTCATATTCAAGGTTGCTTGGGAAAAATGGAGAATCCATTATTGTAACAACACACTTCGAAATGGGCCTAAATTTTCAACCCAATAAAAGCCCACTGAACCTTAGACCCATTCCAAAGCTGGCTATTGGTTGGTAAAATTGATACAATGAACAATATACATAACTATCTATCCATACTTTCAGAATCTCACATTGGAAGGGATATAATATAATAACAGAAATAAGTACCCATTTCATAAAAATCAAATCCTAGAAATACATCTTAAAATATCCATAATACAATGTCTCAAAATAAACGTCAGTATGTCTGAAACTGGGAACATCATAATATTCCAAAAACATAGATAAATAGAAAAACTACCACAAATCTTCACTATCGCCCTCGTCTTCTTCACCGGCATTATTTCCCTATAACCTGTAGGTTTTAATGAGTAGGGAGTCATAACAATAATGTCTGGTGAATAAAATTCTTAACTCTTACCATAATAGTATTTGGGCAATATCAATTAGATAAGTAATATGTCTTACGCATCATATACTATATCCCACCAAGTATATGTCCAACTATAAGCCCAAAGGCTCATCCAATCCAATTCCATAATTCTAATGAGGGTGCAATGTACTACCGTCAATTATGCCCTAACAATATGAAAGAAAGTACATGTAGCCACTTAATACCTCTTTAGTGGGACTTAGGCTGACTCTGACCATTTAATACTATACCCTATGCAGATCCCTGTCATTTAATACCTAAACCCAAGTTGGACCCCTCCGTGGTACTCCCCAACTGACGTCGTAAGAAATCTCACCAAACCAGTTAATACTTCTATTATGGGAAGATGTAGATCGTACAATAGCCACTTAATACCTCAACCCCAAAGCGAACCCCTACCAAATATTTTCCTCTATCACACCTAAATGATAATCCTGACCATTTAATACTTCTTGAGTGGGAAGGAGGCGAACTCAATAACCGCCACTTAATACCCCCAACACAAAAGCAGGCCCTTATTGGTATATCCATTGTATGAAGCGTAACCCAAACTATGACATCTCATATTAGTCCAACTAGTCGTAGGTGCTGGTAGCCAGATTAGCTGGGCGAACTTATCCTATAGAATTGGAACTAACCTCGTATCTATATGGGTACTTATTATAAGCGATTTCTCACATTATCCCAAAGTCACGCTACTGGTAGCCAGATTAGTTGGGCAGACTTCTATGTGCTTTTGACTGACTTCGCATTCCTATAACATAGTCATATTTCCACTCTCCTAAATACTACTATATATATATATATACTAGACATATATTTAATACCTCACCGCACTTAAGACTTAAGGCTATATAAGGAAAACTCCTTATTCCGCCTTTAACTATGGATTAATTTCCATGATTATCTTTTACTTCCTTCCTATGGGGTTTAATGCTAGTTACTAACATATTTATTCTATACGATATGATTTAAAAGTTACTATTAATACGCTATTAATATATTTATACATAGGTAATTTGGCTAACTAAATATTCCTAACCATGTGTAGAAATATTCATATTCTACAATGAACGCTTCATATATTAATTATTAAAATGTCAAAATTTCCATATTTATACAAGCCAAAGAACTATACAATAATTTACAAAATAGCTAATATCCTTAGCTAGACCAAACAGACTTATATATATAGATTTAGAAATAGAATAATACCAAACTTATTTACATTAATACAATAAAATCATGCCTTTATTTCAAGGAAAGAAAATTTACAATTTAAACCATTTATATGATATTCAACTTTTACATATACTACCTTAAAGCGGAAAAAAGATTCATATTTATCTATGGAAATAGACAGTGCAAACTATGGATAGGAAAAATTCATACCTTGCAAACCATTTCGTAATAATTTTCTTTTTGAATTCTTTTATCGTAATAACAAAAATTAGAAGAGGAATTTTAATAGAACATAAATTATTCAAATTGCAAACAAAATTTTTAATTCTACTATATTAACATAAAACAATTGAAATTCCAATTGATCCAAGACCTAACATTTTATTTGGGGGAATTTTTGGATTTTAGGGTTTAGGGTTTTCGCATAAAACATTCTCCAACGCATAAAACAAATCCAAACTTTACTATATAAACTACTAAAATGTGAAAGACTGAGATTTCCACTCACAGATAGTTTCCAGCTTCCTTTGGATTTAATTCACACCTTTGGCTAACTGCTCCTTTAGGTTCCTTCTATTTGGAATTTACAACCATTCAATTGTATATAAATTAGATTTAGAATTCAGAGATTAGGGAAGAATAAAAATAAAACATGTGTGTATATATAAACCTATTACCTTTTACCCTTAGATTCGAATTTTTGAATCTAATCAAGGAAGAAGACTGATGGAGTTTCGCTAGCGCTTCAAATATATTGTGAATAAAAGTGAGGGGCTAGCCTCTTATTTACAATGGCTAGAACGTGTCTAGACCATATGATTTAAGTTGGTTTAAAATACTAAAAATTTGAGCCGTTTATAGCCAAAGAAAAGCCTAGCTGTCATTCACCAACCAGTCGACTGGCTCGCCCTACCGACTCAATATAGGGGGTCAATCGGCCTCCCTCCACTACCGTAATTAATTTCTACCGTTTAATTTGTTTATTTATTTCCTCTTTTAATACTAACATTAATGATTTTCTCTTATGTTAATTTTCCCTAACGTTAAATTATATTACCAGTTTTAATTTCCACATTACGTCATCTAAATTCAAATTTTGAATCTGTTAGAAGTACTTTAAATTCGAAAATTTCAAATGTTAATAACTTTTCCGTTTGAACTCCGATCGAAAAACTTTATATATAAAATTGATCAGAAAATTGCCACAAACACAATAGTAACTTTCATGGCCAATTTCCGATGTTTTCGAAAAATCCCATTTTTAGCCTTATTTAAGTTAATTAATTCCATTTAATTTTTAAGGGTTGTTACATTCTCCCGCCTAAAAAGTATTTCGTCCCCAAAATCTGTAAGGGGTAGATAGTGTAAAGTGCACTCTACAACCATGTTATACAACCAAGTTATCTACACAACCATCTACTTAAACAAAAATACAATGAGATTATGTATACAACATACTATAGGTGAGCTCAATCCTAGTGTGAATGCAAGATCATGATATATAGGCATGTATGCAAGTATCATACATATGCATAAATTTTGCAACAAAATTAGTCACAAATACCCAAGAGTAGATTTATGTAGAGAAGTAAGTGAAGAAAGTAAAATTAAAACTAAGGAATAGAATAAACTAACAGCCAATAAAAAGAAATAATCAGAAACACAGAGATTTATAGTGGTTCGACATTGTATGCCTACGTCCACTTTGAAGATTATCTTTATTGGTCAATTAATAATCTGATTACAACAGCAAGGAATAGAAAAAAATCGATTACAATAAAGACTAAAATAACTAGCAGCGTAAAGATCCTCAGAATGACCCATTAGGTCAGTATTCATAGGTGAAGACGACCACCAATCTCTCTGAAACTTCGGCTATAGGACCTTCTAACCCACATGGGCTCTAGGCCCAAATCCTCATGAAGAGGGGTTGGTATCGATCCCTTTATATTTTGATTCTTGGGCAGCGATCCCTCTAATGGCTTCTACATGCTTAAATATGGTAACCCTTCAAATCTTTTGTCATTTGGACTTAAGGAGCCTAGGCTATTACGTGATCTTTGATTTAGTATTGTTTGTGCCCTTTCTTCTGCCGACCACACTTATAGGTTGTATACTGATCCATCCACATTCGACTACGTCGATCACTTGTTTATTCAACCGTATTGATCCATGTTCGCTCAATTATGTCGATCCCTTGTTTATTCAACCATGTCGATCCACGTTCACTCAATTATGTCGATCCCCTGTTTGTTTGACTATGCCGATCCCTTATCATTAAATCATGCCGATCCCACCTTTGTTAACTGGAGTATGCCGATCCCTACCAAATAGCCAAACCACACCGATCCCTTTCTTTTGACTAAGCTATATTCCATAACTTAAACATTTTAAATTGTTTATCTACCAACTTCGTTCAATTCTGGTTTCATATATCCATATGTACTTGACTTCTGGGTCCTACAATCATCATTCTGGAATCATCGGTCTTGATGGCAATCAGGTCTAACTCATGCAACTAGTTCAATATAGCCCGGGCCGGAATGCTGGATAACACTTGCCCCCCCAAAGTACGTCTTGTGACTAACATGACGTGCTTTGAATCGAAACAAGTCTGGATTGTCGGAAAGAGCTCCATCTAGCTTCCTAAATGATTGTTATTCCTTTGTCGAATCATTTTCCCAAGGCACTGAATTTCTAACTAATGGTCATAACGCTTAGTTGATTTCCGATAATATAAATCTATTGCCATATTTTGTCAATATATATAAGTCTTATTCTGTGAGACTTGTTAGCATTCGTTGTCTGGTCCAGCCCTGAACTTGAAGGTTCCAGGTTTGGTTTCAATTTCTGTTGATTTCAAAAATTTGAACTTTTAAGTCATTCACGTGCACATCATATGCACGTTTTTGTTGTCGGCTCCCGGACGCGTTCGAACACTTACGGGTCGTTGCCAATTTCTATAATATTTTGTATGTTCATGTTCATAGACAACTTTTACAACCATTTTAGTTTTTTCTTTTTCTTCTCTTTTTTTTTAAAAAAATCTATAGGGGTCGGCATGCATTATGTCGATCCCTCTTTCTAGCCATGCTAATAGGGATCGACAAGCTTCTATGCTGATACCTTTCTCCTCAATTTGCGCTCAGTACTTTGGGCCGGCCCCTTTTCCATATATATATATATATCAGCCTTACTATCCTTTCATTTCCACTTATCATATTTACTTGCTTCTGTGCCAAGATCTGCTCGCAAAACCAAAATTCCTGACTTTTGGCCTTAAGTCCCTCATCAATTCCAACTTACCCACGGACTCGCCTCTCCCTCTTTTTCAACTAGATCATCTCCAAACATCTCAATTCATACATCCAAATTTTCATTTAGGTAAGACTTTGAAACACGTCTTTTAATTACGCGGTTAGATCTTGGGGCTCTAATTTGTTTGTGATTACGAAGGTGTTCGAGGTCATGATGGCGAGCGATCTTGGAGGGATTAATGATTACTAGTTAAATGATTTGGTAGATTGAGTTAGGAGATGAGAGAGGAGAGGAAGAGGAAAGGTGAGAATTCGACGGGGGGTTTTGATGGAAGGAGGGTTAGGGGCAGGAGAAGGAAGACGTTGGTATACAAGAAAATTCTAGAGGAAGGGATCAACCACATAGGGATCGATGGTGTTGGGTTAGAAAGGAAGATATTGATTTTAAGGAAACTGGGTGAGGGATTGGTAAGGCATGTTTTGTTTGGTGGGATCGGTTGTTTGGCTTTGGAAATTGTTGGCTTATCCACAGGAATCGGTTTGGTTAGTTAAAGTGAGGGATCGATAATAGTTTTTAGGGACTGGTGGGCTTTCTAATGTAGGAGAGGGTTTGGTGTAGAGGATAGGGATCGGTATGGGAGCTTTGGGATAGGGGTCGGCATATACCATTTTGATCGGCATTTAATTAAAGATTGCCTTATTTTAACATGCAAACCAATTCGATCCGACTTGTTTGATAAATTTCCATTAATTTACCTCAACGGCCTTTGACATATAATGACGATGAACGGTATTACATGAATATCCACTATCGAACTTGAGATTGAAGAATCAAATTCCTAGAACTTTCAATATAGACTAAAAACTTGCATATGGACCTAAACAAAAAACTTCACACTCCAATATGCCAATAGTCGATCCCAAAGCTTTCGTAACCGGTCAATCTTCTTGTCAATTGAGATGGTCAACGATGACGGTCTCTCTGGTCGAACTCCCAAGTCTCGTCGTTTTATTTTGTCTTTCTGATTTCAAAATGTTTATACCTATTTTATACTGCACTACACTAGCTCACACTTAGCATGAAGGGAACAAGTTATCTTTTCTAACCTCGATTATCTACTAAGTATAACTAATATGGATTCCAGATGCTCAAAGCATTCATCCGATTTGTCTTTTGATCTGGTAATGCAACACATCGATTCAGAAGCAAAATCAAGTTCTGCAACTATATCCGGCAGGCTTTCTCCCAGCCATCAAGTAGGGAAAACAGATGTTTCTGGCCCACGGGTCGACCTTTTCTCAGATATTCCGGTCCTCTCGGCGGAGGATATAAGTCCTGCTCCTGATGCTGTAGAGGGCACTATTCTTTTAAATAATCTGATAGACTCACAGGCCTCCCGAATTGGCGAGGCTGCTCTCCGTCGACTATGTTCTATTCATGAAATTATGTTTGTGGATATCTTGGTTCCTTCAAGAAACGACAGGCCTCACTTGCCACCGGCAGGGTACACGGCATGTAATAAATTTATGTGTTAGGACAAATGCATACTGCCCTTTAACTCATTTATCCGAGAGATGCTGAGATGCCTGGGGATAGCTCCCACTCAACTCCATCCAAATAGTTACGCTTTTATACATGGAACCTTCCTGCTATTTATGAGTGTTCTATTTCATTCACCAACTCCTGAAGATATAAGATTCATTTACAACTTAAAACGGCGGTCGGGAAGCCCTTCTTATGTTTTCCATGAACCCTCACCGAATTGCCAAGTCTTGACAGGCGCTTAGAACAAACTTTCTTTGTTCAAGCACGAGTGGTTTTATGTACGATGTCCACCCGGCTTTGCTAGGCGATGGATAGAAGGACGTAAGTATTACTTTTATTTCTTCCTCAAATTCACTATTCCAAGTCATAAACTTTCCTCCAAATCTGCTAACATCTGGGGTTCTTTCAGGTGTTCGCCCACGCACTAAAGGCGCCAATTTTTCAAGAGCAGTTGCCGCCATTCGCGCTACCCTTGTCGAAGACAGAGACATCAAACTTCTTGTAACTGATGAGTTACTATCCTTGTTCGGGTTGTTGGAGGATGGCCATAGTATCAGGCTCCCTAGAAGTGCAGCATTGCTGAGGAATGTTGTAGAACAAAGAAGGGACACCATCAATCCCGTTTTGCCCCTTGCCAAGGGGACTCGGGATGACACTGAAGAGGGTGAGATTAGGGATTCTAAGGCCGATAAGCCCGACGACGTTGATTCAAGCTCGGGGAAGGCTCCAATAGTCGAACCATCGCAAGGCACACAATCCCAAACACCCACTAAAAGAAATAAAAGGCTAGCATACAAGCTTCGTAGAAGAAAAACCGCCGTGGATCCAGAGTTCGCTATTACTCCTGTTGTAGAGGAATCGTCTTCTCAACACTTGGAAAGATTGTTGAAGGGATTTTCAAATCTCCTAATTCCAGATGATATTAAGACCTACGAATTTTCAAATATCAACAATGAAGGACTCAACTCTCTCACTAGGAGTGGTGAAGGCATCCATCCTTCTCATAAAGGAGAGAAAACGCCGATGAGCAAGGCTACAGCCACCGGTCTGTTGGGGGGAAACACTAGGACACTCACAACCACGTCCACTTCACTACACACGTTTTGTTAATCTTTCATGCAATAATTACTCGTACGCTCTCATTTGGTCTTTGTAGGTGCTATGTCTCTGTCCAGAGCCTTTGATCGCTTAAGAAGTTCTTTATCATATCATCGATATAGCCAGGATTCGGAGTCTGGCCAATGCAAGGAGAAAGATGAGGGATGGGTTAAAAGCTATCACTCAATGGAATCCTCTTCTTCTAAACACAAATCCCAGTCCCAAACATCACGTCAAGGAGAATAGTCTAACTTTCGTGCTCACAGTGGAGAGCGGCCTCCTTAATGTGACCCTCATAACGCCGCATCTCACGAGCAACATTGTAGCTCCTCGAGCTCTAAAAAAATCTCACGAACGTCGATCAAGCAAACATCTAATTGCTACTTCTGATCCGCCTTTACAAGCTACTGCTCCCGATGCTTCTACAGCAGAGAAGTTGGCTGAGTTTAAGGCAACTTTTCCAAAAATTTCTTTGATGGGCTTAAATTCCTTCCTTTCATTCATATAATTCTGGGGCATGTCAGGAGATCTCTCTTGCGTGTGTCAATGATGTGTTTGTGCAGCATGAATCGTTCCTACACTTGGTAGAAAAAGTCTCCGGAGTATCCATTGAGTGACAACATGATATAGACCGCCTCAAGTTAGAATTTGTACACGATAAGGACATAATCAAACATCAGGATGCTTAATTGTTAGAATTGAAAACACAACTTGCTGAAGCGGAGAAAAACGCTAAGGAAACGGCAGAGGCAGCGAGCCATTTGGAAATTTCTCATAAAAAAGAACTCGATGCAGCCCTTAATCGCAGCGGAGCACTTGCTCTAGAAAAAGACTCGTTGCAAAAGGAAAAAGATGCTCTGGCTCGGCGCATCGAGGAACTCGAAGAACTTTTCAAAAAGGAAAGGGAGGAGAAAATCGAAGCCCAAGAAGAATTGCAGAAGTAATGCGAAGAGGTCGTCGAGGCCAGGAGCCTAAAAGTTAAACTTGATGAGCAGCTTGCTAAATTTGAACTTCTTAAAGAAGAAGCTCAAGAAGAAGGCCGCAAAGAAATGATTGAACAAATTGAATCCAAAGTGGAAGCCGCTAAAGAGTCTGGTAGGAACGAAATTAAGGACTTGTTCAATCCATTGATCATCGAGTATAATGCCCAAGTTCTTATGCACCGTGACTAAAGTTTTCTTGGCGAGGGTTACCTCGAATCACTTGCTGAAGCTTGGAAGCATGTTGTTGAGATGAAGAAGAGAAAAATGAATGGAGCCGAGCTCAATGAAAAAGAATTAGTGCGGAAATTCTTCATGGAAACGAACCCTTGGATTTGGCTGCCGTAAAACTCTGATACTTCAACATTTCTGCACCTATCAAGAAAGGGGAACATAGTGCTGGACCTTCAGGGGCCAATCCCAAGGGTCCTTCTTCTTCCCAAGTAGCCAGAGCATCAGTCTCCCTCGACACGGAGCATGACTTGGGCTGTGACCTAGACAACCCCGATTACCAATCCAAGGTGTTGTTGCCTATTTTAGAAGGAGGTACCCCAGCAATCACGGAGAGCCAACTAGATGCGGGTATCTCACTTTACTCCTCGGTTTATGAAAAGTTTTGTTCTTTGTGCGTAATGGTTTTGAGCTAATCTCCTTGTATAAAACAATTTTGCAAGTCTTCCGGGCTCTAGTCAAACTCCCAAAAGTGATGCTGCTGCAGAGCAACAAGAGAAACCAGTTGAGAGTATGGCAGCTATTGATGTACCAGGGCCCGATGCTCAAGTCATTGGGGATCTTGATGATGATAAGGTCGAAGAGCCGCTTCCAGCAGATGAATCTGACGATGTAAAGATCATCGACGCCTCCGAACATACCGACAGGATGAGCTTAAAAGAGCAGATTGAAAAGGAGGAGTTGTTGGAAAGAAAAGCTAAAACTGAGCCCGTTGAGGTGGACATTGACGATCCTTATCTTGTGCCACTGCAAGTTATCCCACTTGGCGGGTCGATTCTCGGTGAACTTCCTCTTACCTCTACAAGCTCCCTTGCGAAGGTGGTAAAAGATCCAGAAAAAGAAGCACAAGTGGCACTACTCCTAAAAAATCAAAGAAAGGGAGAAAGTCAAAGAAATAGCCATCACTTCGGCTCAGTATGTATATAGTTTACACAGTAGTTTGTTTCATCAACTGTGGTTGTGTGGGCATGAGTCTCGATTTTTTGGAATAACTTGCAATTCGGTCTTGAAACCTATAATGTGAATATAAGTTTTTCGTTTTTAGTTTTTAGTTGAGCTTTCGTGTGAATCGCCATTTAAGTAGTTGAACTATTACGCTCCATTCAATGTACTTGTAATTCGTTGTTCATAAATTCTGGTAACAATCCACCCACTCTTTCTGAAGGCCTCCAAGTGGTCGTGGCCTTGAATCGTATCAAACATTAGGCTCGGGCCTTAGTGTTACGCCGTCGGATTCAGCGGTATTTGAGTAATGATACTCCTGCCCTCGGTTTTGATTTGGCGGGGTCAACTGTTGGATGGTCGAATTCCATCCTTAGGGAGTTTATACTCCTCCCGTCGATTTCAAGCCAGAGTTTGTGGAATAGAGAACGGTCGAACTCCACTCATCTATTCATTCATGTTCATATCTACACTATGGGGATAAGATTTAGTTGATGGGTGGTCAGCACCCAGTTTATGTTTATACTCTAGTCCGCACTCTAGGGACTCGGGGTTGTCTCACGGGTGGTCGGTCCACACCCGATTTATGTTTATACTCCAGTCCGCACCTTGGAGACTTAGAGTTATTTTGGAAGGCAGTCGGATCGCACTCTCCTTGATTAATTAATTTGGGCCCTAGAATTTAGGGTTGATTTAGTGAGCGATCGGTTGTGTCTCGGTGGCTTTGATTTTATCTCAGTTCCACTGTTGGGCAGGATTTATTCGATTATCGGATTACTAGCCACATTCATTTCTTATTGTGTATCCCGTCCTTTGGACAGTGAATAAGAGTTGGTAAATGAACAAGTAGATTGAGCTCATCTTGTTTAATCCCATTAGGTGTAAGCATGATTGATTGATTTCAAACTCTGGGAGCCTATTCATACATATCGACATCAATCAGTTCCGCTATGTAATTAGCATACGATGCAATAGCAAACATAAATATTAAGGAAGCCTGAAACTTTATTCATCAAATGGAAAGGAATAACATAAACTGTCTTATTACACATTCGGAAAATAAAATGCTAATGCAAATTCTAAAAGTAAATACAAATTAAATGTAAAGAAAATATATTAAGTGAAATAGCATCGAAGATGCTCTCTATTCCATGCCCTTAGAAGTGTGATGCCATCGACAGTTGCTAGCTTGAAAGTTCCTTCTCCAAGCCTCTGTTTAATGACATGCGGCCCTTACTAGATTGGATTCATGTATGAAAAGGTAGGAAAAACCCGTTTCAAGACGAGATCATCAATTTCGAAGGTCCTAGGTCGAACTTTAGTGTTGTAATAGCGGGCGACCCGATGTCGATCTGCTGCTGCCCTTAGACCGGCTTCTTCGTGCTTCTCATATATAAAGTAAAGAGATTCCAAATGGAGATCTTTATTCGTTTTGGGATCGTAGTAAGTCACTCGATGAGAAGGAACTTCGAGCTTCAATGGAATTACGGCTTTGGAACCATAAGCGAGGGTGAACGGAGTTTGGCCAGTTGCGGACTTGTGGGTGGTCCTGTAAGCCCACGGTGTTGTAGGGAGTTCACCCACCCACCTAACTCTAACCCTCTCCAAACGTTTCCTCGGAATGGACTTAATGATCTTATTACGGCTTCAACATGCCCATTTTCCTGAGGGTGAGCGACCGCTGCAAATCTCTTTTCAATATGATATCTTCGACAAAATTCTTTGAATTCAGCACTATCAAATTGAGTCCCATTATCTATTACAATAGTTCGCAGAAGACCGAATCGGCATATGATGTTTCAGACAATAAAGTTGATTACTTTTTTGGTTGTGATTGTGGCTAAAGGCTCTGCTTTGGCCCATTTGGTGAAGTAGTCAACTGCAACGATTTCGTACTTGGCGTCACCCTTAGAGATCGGCAATGAGTCGATAATGTCTATACCCTACAAGGCGAACGACCATGTGCTGACCATCTGCGTGATTTCTTTTGGCGGAACCCTTGGAACTTCTGCATACATTTGGCAGTATCACATCGTCTTACATAATCAACAGCATCTCGACTTATGGTTGGCCAGTAATATCCATAACGGAGTATTTTTTTGCTAGAGTTTGCCCCTAGTGTGATCACCACATACTCCTTCATGAACTTCTTTTAGAACACATTTTATCTCTCGTGGGAAACACACCAGAGTAAAGGGACTGAAAAACCTTTCATGTACATAATTCCTTCTTGCATAATATACCGTGAAGCTTTGCGAAGTACTTGTCGCTTTTCATTTCTTTTATCTGGTAGGACTCCGTGCAATAAATATTCTTTGCTCGGGGTCATCCACGATTCCTTTCAGTCTCCGCTTCCACTGTTTGGTTGATTTCCATCATGTTTATACTTGGGTATTTAATACTTCGACCAGAACCAAGCCCATTTATTGTGCATCACCGGTACTAGAAAACTTTGCCAATGAATCATTCTCTCTATTTCGATCTTGTGGAATATGTGAAATGCCATAGTACTCAAACTGTGTCACCAACTCCTGAACTTGGTGAGGTATGAAGCAAGCCGTTGTCCCTTAGCCTGATAATCTCCCCTAACTTGATACACTACGAACTGCGAATCGTAAAAGAGTTTGAGAGATTTTATTCCAAGTTCTCTAGCGAGTTTAAGTCCAGTAATCAGAGTTTCGTACTCGACTTCGTTGTTTGTTGCTTGGAAATCAAGCTTTAATGCATAATAGATTGACCGATTTTCAGGAGTTACAAGCACAATCCTAGCTCCGGAACAATAAGCATTAGATGCTCCATCAGTATACACTTTCCATCGTACGGTAGGGATTTCGCTAGCTTCTGGAGAATCATCCTATGCAGTAAACTCTACTATAAAGTCCGCCAGTGCCTAACCTTGGATAGTCCTCCAAGGGAGACAAGTAATGTCGAATAGATTGAGTTCAATATTCCACTTAAGTAACCTTTCAAATGTCTCAGGTCGCTGTAGGACCTGTCGTAACGGCTGGTCGGTGTAAACATTGATCGGATGTGCCTGAAAGTACGGACGGAACTTCGGCGACACAATTAGTAAGCAATATACAAGTTTCTCTATTTTTGGGTAATTCCTTTCAGCTCCCGTTAATTGTTTACTGATGTAGTACACCGGCCTTTGGATCCCATTCTCCATACGAAGCAATGTGGCACTTATAGTATGTGCCGATACAGCCAAATTAACGTACAACTCCTCATGATCCACTGGCTTTGATAAGATAGGGGTCACTCCAAATGATTCACCAAAGCTTGAAACACGTCTTTACAATCTTGCATCCATTCAAAGTTTCTTTTTCCCTTCCTAATCAAATCGAAGAAAGGAATGCATTTGTCGGTAGCTCCGGAGTTAAATTGACTTAAGGCAGCAACTTTCCCATGCGGACTCTGCTCTTTTTTAATAGTTCTCAACGCTTGGATATCACGGATACCATGAATCTTCTCGGGATTAGCTTCTATTCCACGAGCATTGACAATAAAGCCTAAGAAATTTTCTTGATGCAACACCAAATAAACACTTCAAAGAATTAATTTTCATCTTTTAATATCGGAGGATGTCAAACACTTCTACCAAGTCTCTAATGTGGTCACTTGATCGTCGTGACTTCACAAGCATATATCCACATACACTTCCATTGTTTTTCCAATCTGGTCTTTAAACATCCTGTTAATTAAGCACTGATAGGTTGCTCCAGAATCCTTCAACCCAAACGACATTACTACATAACAGTACAATCCAACATCCGTGATAAAATAGGTGTGCTCCTGATCGGGGACATGCATCGGGATTTGGTTATATCCCGAGTATTTATCCATGAAAAATAACAATTCCTATCCTACGGTTGAATCAACCAACTGATTAATCCTTGGAAAGGGGAAAACTGTCTTTTGGACATGCTTTATTCAAGTTCGAGTAAACTATGGACGTTCTTCATTTCCCATTCGCTTTCTTCACAAGTACAGGATTAGATACCCATTTAGGGTAGATGGCATCGTAGATAAATCTGTTGACTTTTAGTTTATCCACCTTTTCTTTGAGAACGGCGGATCTCTCCGTATCCATACCACGTCTTTTTTTCTTCAGCGGGACATGTCTTGGATCAATATTCAATGCATGGCTTGCAATGGCAGGCGAGATTCCACACATGTCATAGTGAGTCCAAGCGAATACATCTAGATTCGCTCGAAGGAAATCATCAAGTTCTCTTATCGTCCAAGGGCTGAACTGTGATCCAATTTTTAGGACTCGTGAGGGATCGTTGTGGCTGACTGTAATATCAATGGTCAGCTTAGCTGATGCAGCCTTGGTCTCTTTAGGCTCCTCTTCATCATCCCTTGGATCTATATCTCTATAGAACCGACTGTGGCACCTGAGCTAAGGCTTAGGCGTCGATTGTCAATCTTCGGTAGCTTGGGCGGACAGTCTTGTCCACACCCTTACCTTTTTCTTTACGATGAGCCTCTCTCAACTCAGCTACATAATAGGTGCGTCCAGTCGCCTGATCGCAATGAACAACTCCTACACCATTGTCTATCGGAAACTTCATAGTCAAACACCATGGGGCAAGATCTGCCGGAATTCAGCCAGGGCCTGTTGGTCCAGAAAGACATTGTACGGAGAGTCAGCATCCAAAATAATAAACGACAAGATTCGTACTCTCCTTCATTCACCTTCTCCCAACTCAACAGGTAATTCCACATAACCAACGGCTTTGGTCGCAACGCCATTAAAACCATGTATACGGGCTTTAGATGGTTTCAAATCTTTGGCTTCTATTCTCATATGATCATATGCCTTTTTGAAGATTATATTCACCAAACTTCCACAATCAATCAAAATCCTTTTCACCAATGCAGGACCAATCATAGTTGAAATGACCATCGGGTCGATTGTTGTAGCCTCCACCTTATCTGCATCTCTGTTCCTAAACATAACATCATCTGCCATAATACGTTGCTACTTCGTTGGAGCTCCGTCTATCGTATTCGAACAACATTCAAAATCCACCTGCCTAATTATGCTAGCATAGTGCTCCTTCACTTACCAACTCCTATCCACCGGGTATGGGCCTCCAACTATCGTATTTATAACCAGTCTTCCACCAGTCCACACAGTTCCTTAGCCCTACGTGGAGTTTGTCCTCGGTTGGGGTCAGAAGTCCCATGCCCGCCATCCTATGGGGCTTTCACAAACTTTTGTAACTTCTTTTCTCAAATCAGTTTTTCTATAACATCCTGGAGATGCCTGCATTTATTTGTATTGTGCCCATAACACTCGTGAAATTGACAATATTTCTAGGTCTGCTTCTGCTTCTCTGTTGACTCTTTTGGAGGCGGCTTTCTGTACTACATTGTATTACAAGTAGACAAATAGATATTCTCCAGGAACGTAATCAGTGGCGTGTAATTATCATACATTGGAATCCTAGGCTTCAACCTTCCAGAATCCCTCTTTCATTCTCGGTTTCTATCTCTGCCTCTCTTTTGCTAATTCAGCTTTTTCTGAACGTTCACTTGGACTTTCCCAGACCTATCGTCGGATTGTTTGATTTCAATGTTACTCTGAATTGCTACTCCACTCGGTCCTACAAGATTCTTTTTTCTGGAGAACCTCGCTTCCTCCTTTCTCAAAAACTAAGATGCCTTTGAGTAGAAGCGCTCCTACGTGGCAGGCGGTTTACCAGCCAGCCAATCGCCAAACTCAAACTCCAGGTCAATCCCTCTAGTCATGACCATAAGTATCGAATGGCCATTTGGATCGCTGACCTCCATAACAGCTGTATGAAACCTTTCCAAGTAATCTTTAAATGACTCTCTTGGAGCCTGAATCATGCTAGAAAGGGACATCACGTCTTTAGGACGAGTCGCGTGCATCCGGAATTGCTCCATAAACTTGGTTGCCAACTCATCGAATCTAGAAATTGATCGTGGGGGTAGTCTCGTGAACCACATCGTTGCTATTCCGGAAAGAGTTATGGGAAAACATCTATACTTAGTCACATCATCAGCTCGTGTAGAATCCATCAACCATTCATATCTCATGATGTGCTGCCTGGGGTCGGTTTTTCCCTCGTAGGCAGGCATCGACGGCATGCTGAACTTCCTTGGCTACCGAGCATATAGTACACTATCAGTGAACGGGGTATGACTTCTTGAGATCCCCAGTCATCATTGGTTAAGCCTTGGCTCTCCCTCACTAACTGTCTGACCATTGCCAATAAGTCCGGTGTTTGGATTGATGGTGCCAAGCGGTGTTCACTACAAGAAAACCTACTTATAGTTGCACTTATTGGTAGCGTTTGTTGTGTAAATGCAACTAATATTATTTTTACTATTTTTTTTTTACGTGTCTATGTTTTATTCAACACTGCTAAATTTTGCTGGCTTCCTATCAAATACTAAAAAAACTTATCATGTTTTTCCATCTCCTCCCTAATCCATTGTTACCCCTACCCTCATTCAAAACACTTCTTGCTTCTACTGTCACATTTACTCCATCTCGCACTACTTCTCTTCGCAATCTGCTCCTGTCCAGTTCGTCCATCTACTCTTCCTTCAATCTGCTCCTTCCATTTCCTTCAGATTTGTTCACAAGCCCTAAATCAAAAATCAAGGTAATTATCAAAACCCTAATTGGGCAGAGGTATTTAATTTCCGTACTATGTTTGATGTTACTACAAGAACCCAAATTACACAGAAGCATGCTGTATATAATTTCAGGTGAGATGCTTGCAGGATAATTGATGAATTTAAGGGCGAAGGTGATACTTTGTGCACGTACTGTGGAAGAGCTCAAATGAGTTAAATCCGAACTCATTGGTAATATCTCTAAGACTAACAAGTTGAGTCCAATCAGATATTTGTATTTTATATGCTCATATTCTTACCTGTTTTTATACTTTGAAATAGCTAAATATTCATCCAACAGAGTTGAGATATTGCCTTTGGATTTAGCCTCTGGTTAAGAACTTCTTAAAGAAGCAGTGCAGCAAGCAGAGTTATTATTTGATGGGTCAAGTGTGGATTATTGGTGCACGTTGCTGTTTTTGAGCGACCTATGCATTAGCAAAATTTCGAAAAATAAATATATTTTAAAAGCATAATTTGTTCATTCTGTCAATAGAATTCTGTCAATGGAGTTTGTGTAGTAATTTTAAAATAATTTCATCACTGAGAGAAGGGCTTTGGAAGAGATTAAAGAAGATATGCAAGTATTGAGTATTTAATCAGAATGTTACTTTTAATATAATTGCACTAGGAACCTTAAATCTGACTCGACTTCTACCACCTTATACGGTAAAAAGAGACAAAGGTCATTTGGTGGTGGTAATTAGATCATCTTTTGCTCTCATAATATTATTTACTTATTTAATACTTTTTTGTTGTCGTAACAACTGTCATTTTATAACTCTATTTGCTTTAAAGATTAGATGAGCAGTGCTACTGGAAAGTGTCCTTCCCTTGGCCAGACTATGTACCCTACATCTACTCATGCTCTGAATGGTTATTTCCATGCTTTTCGTTTTGAGGGATCATTGCTACACTCTCTTTGGTACTTGATTGTTCAACATAACTTTAGCATATGATAAATTGTACTATCTAACTAAATGATATATTCAGTTAGTCATGCCAAGCCACATTTTTAAAAAATGATAGAAATCATAACCATCGTTGTATGCAGGAGAATAAAATGGCTGACGTATGTACATAGTTGAAAATTATTTACTATTAGATATGTAACTTTAAAAGTATAAAATTACTTTAGATATCCTAAATGTTAATTAGTAGACTTGTTTAACATATTACTAGTAAGTATCAATTGCCAACCAGTACCAAATCTATCAAAAATAAAATTTCTAATTTGGTTTGCTGAAGGCATTATGATAAAATTAGGTCTCATCATATTAATTAAATCTAACTCAACATTACAACATCTGACTTTCATATTAGAAAGAAACATGTTTGTGTGTTGATAAAATAGTTCTATTTTTGCCCTTTAGAGTTTTAAATTCATTGGTGGATAATGTTCACTTATGTGCATTTTTAAGTGACATTTTGTTCTCTTAGTTGATATGGGATATGAGGAAAGAAGCGGCGAACTAATCAGGTGAGATAATTTAATTTTTGAATCAACAGTACTAATCTTATTTGAAAACTGTATGTCTTGATAGTTGTTTATTAGTGACACTTTTAAAAATGTTGTTTTTAAACTTTCCTTAATCGTTTCATTTTCTTCACAATATAAAATGTTATATTTTCAACAATAGAGCATTGGCGTGGTTGGCTAGATAATATTACTTTTTGAGTAAATTGAAATGATTTCTTTTCTAATTGTATGATAAAACTAACACAGTTAGTGGTTTACGAAGATTTATTGCGTTGGATCTTGTGTTTTATTTTGTGTCATAATAGCTGCTTCCATGTATATTATATACACAGACAAAATAAGCATTTTGTTTTTTTCCTTGCTTAATCAAGAGTTGCAAAATGAAGAAAATTTAGTTGACAATTATTTCTTAAGTAGTAAGCCATGTGCCAAAAATTCAACCACCATTTTTATTCATTCACATGGAACTTTTCCTATATTTCTGTAAATATACGGCTAGCAGTAGGTTTGAAATTAGTTATTGCTTGTATATCTTCATTTTGTAGACTAGAGGGTAAGATATATTTGGTTTATTTCTCTTTGACTTCGACTCAAATACGCTGTGGTGTTTATAGGATAATTCTCTACAACTAATTTTAGTGAAGCTACCATACCCAGGTGTTTTTTCATCATTTATGCTATATGTTGATTTATTATTTCATATGAGATAGTTTGATTATTTTTAAAAATTTGCAGCTGTGGCTAAGTTGGTATTTGAGTTAATTTTTTCTTTTCTTTTGATTATTTATATTATGGATGCTCGATGATGGATAAACCCATAAGTTACACTAACTTTTTGTTGTTCATTTTCAACCTGTTACATGCCTATCAAGCACATATATCGCATATATGCTACAATATTCAAATGCATCAAACAAAAGAGGATAGAAACGCCATACTATTATATGCGTGTGCATGTGGGTATGTGTGTGTGTATGCGCATGCATGTGTATGTATATGTAAGCAAAAATGATTTTATAGGCATGTTAACGTGTTATGTCATGAACACTTACGGTTATGAGCTACGATGATACTTGGATATGAGATCTGAGGGCATTTTGTTATGTATAAAATTAGATCTTAGTATATTATTATAAACTTAAATAAACTTCTTACAACATGAAATATACTATGCTTACAATAACCAGTCACCATGAAATATAAATTCACTAAGGTAAAATTAGTAAAAACTGGTAACAGGAAGTGCATATTATTGTCATTAAGTTTTTCTATTTTTTCTCTTAAGTAACAGATATTCTACTTGAACATCTAAGGTACATAATCCATACTAAAATCTAGTTGAAACATGTCAACACTTTATATTTTAACTAAAAATCAAATATAAGTAAATCAAAACAAGAGAAAAAAATGCACATTTATTTCAAGAAAAGTAGCGTCGTTCATTGTTTGGATCTTTGACATGATCATAGTATTATAGAGGTCATTCATTTTTTTCCCATCTTATTGATTTTCTCCTTCAAGAATCATTTTATATTTCCAGCTTTGTCAAAAGGGGATCAAAGTTACCATTGTGTCCCTGTACCAGTACATACATACATACAATAATTCAGCTTCCACCTAAACTGGACAAAGTGGTACATTCGAGGTTATGTTTCAACGTACTGTTGTTTTGTTATTTTGCATGACATTTAAAGCTGGATGTATCATTTAATTATTGTTTTTGGTTTCAACTTGTACAAGATAATCTTCAATACTAATATGTATCATCATATATTGACAGTTATTAGAACTCTCAACATTTTAAAAGTTATAAACAAGCCTTTCGATTTTATTGTTGTTGTTGCTTTGTAGATTTGCATGCAGTTTGCTACGGCTAGGCATGAAACAATTTTGTATATCGACAACAAACGCAGATTTCTTTGAAAACAATGCTAAGAAGGTTATATGTTTTCTTACATTTCAATACATGTCTAGATTACTATTTTTATCCTTAAGGGAACTTAATTCCTAGCAGGGACTTGTTTTAAATTTGATGACTGACCAGATAATGAAAGAAACCATTATGCTGCAAATTACTAATGCTTCTCAGATGATCAGTTTGGCGAAAATCCAGATGAAACATTTGCTTTGATTATTGATGGAAAATCTTTAACCTATGTTCTAGATTATGATCTGAAACAACAGTATTTGAATCTAGTATTTGAATGTGCTTCAGTCATATGTTGTAGAGTGTCCCCAAAACAAAAAGCATTGGTAATAAAGAGCTTCTCACTGATATCAATCTCTCTTGCAATTCTGTTTTTATTTACAGTAAGAAGGCATTGTTGATTACTTTTACAGTATTCATTTATAATCGGACAGTAATGCTTATTAAGAGTTACGTGCTTACGAGTGTTTATTTCATAATGGTATGAATTACAAGCCGCTATCAGTATAAAAATGCTCATACATTTTATTTACACATCACCTTATGCAAAAAATTAATAGTGTTAAGAAAATTTTCTATTACTGAATTACAATGAACTTCAAATTTTGTTTTTAAATAGTTCTTTTGTCCTTTTACTAGTGTTCACCGGAGATTTGGGGATATTTGGTCCGATGCTAAACACTTATTATAAATGACATAGTTTCGTTAAAGTTTAAATACAAAATCGATCAATATCATGTTTTATATAGAGTTGACTTTTGAAATGTCATATTTGATTGTAATAGAACTAAGCATGAGTAATTTGAATGTCAAAGCAATATGGCAATCTACCGACAGCAAGGTGTTAGTTTTTCTTTTTTATCCTTATTCTGTAATAGATTACTATGTGAATTGGCACAAAAATGTTTCTGATCTATTCATTTATTTACTACAATCCTTCAGCCACTACACAGCGGATCAAACGAAGGGTAACGATTGAGTAAAGTATAGGTCATCCAAAATGAAAATGATAGGATCAGACAATGGTATTAATGTAAAAAAACAAAGAAAAACGGGAGTCGGATGAACAATTGCAACTAAATCAAGCAGCAAGCAGCAGCAAGCAAGCAACAACAGTAACAACTGGGCAAAGGAAATACTTAGAGTCTACTCCAATTGCAGTACAAATTAAAATCCGTTGTGGATAAGCATTCCCCAAGGGCCAAAGGTAACTAAGTCAATAAAGTAGATGATTAATAAAGGATCTATTGCAATCACATCTTATATCATGGAGTTGTTTACTGTTAAATGTATTTGGTTAAGATCAGTTTACCAACTCAACTTCCTATGTACCACATGGAAAATTGTTGTTCCGCTGGAGCTACAAAATTTGATACTTTAAAGTCATTCCTATGCCATGTTTCGATATTTTTACATGTATGGATATGTGTGCAATATAATATAAACAGATTTATAACATGATATTTGGTTGGAAGAAAAATCAGTAAATTTGTCCACCAAATGCACAACCTTTTCCTTTTCCATGCAATCTCAAATTCCAAAACACATACCACCCATTAACACCTAATTAACTATTAATCTCAACGTACACAAATCCTATTCTCGTGAGACTAAACTACCCTTTGCAAAAAAGCATATCAATAAGCATTAACCTTTACTAACATAATATATTCTTGTAAGAAACTGAAACCTATCCCGCTCATATATGCTAAAAGAGAGGGCTCTCTCTTTACATAAGATAAAATGGAAAGTTCATTAAAACATAATCATTCTAGTTCGATAATGGTGAATGATATGGTGTCAGTAGATGAATCGTATCAAAATTTACCATCTTTTTATTTAGCTTTTGTCTTCCTTTGGTTCTTCTCTTCTTTTTCATGGACTCTTAATACTTGGAGGAATCGTAATTTTCAGGTAATATATTTGTATCCTTCTCTCAGTAATATACGAATAATCGCTTCTTCTTTTTCTGGCTAAATGCAAATTGGTTTAAATGCTGCTAATTGGTGACCATTTATGCTATGGTTTCATGTAATATTGGTGAGCAAATTGCAGTGGATGTTAGCTTTGGTTCCTCTGATCAAAACTTTGCAGTTACCACTGTCATTCTCATTTTGGTAACTAATAAGAAATTAGTTATTTTGTTGTAATCGTTTTATGGGTTGTATGTAATATTTCTATTATGCATACTTGTTCAGGTACTATTGCACGAAATTTGAGATATGCTCGTTGTGGATATTATTCGGAGTGTATGTAACATGAATACTGTTAAATTTTGGTGATACAAAATCACACATAGAGGGAAAGAAATATGCAAAAGAAAGAAAGAGAAGATTTTGTTTCCTCTGATTAAATAGGCATATTTAAGTATGTTTATTTCTTTCTCTAATTTGCTAATCAAATTATTTTTTGCCTCTACTGTTAACTTGGGCATTAAGTTAATTGATTATATAAATAGAGACTAGAGGAGAGAATAAACATATGGAAGAAAATCTATTTGATAATTTTCTCTTCTTCATTTTTGTTCTTCTTCTCCAACAATTTAGCCATATAGATATTTGCTCCCTTTCTCAATCTGGTTATTGATTCAATGGTATTTTGTTTATTTTAGCTTTGTTCTATTAATTGTAAACAAAAATTTTTTTTGGTGAATCAATAAAGTGGGTGGTTGGGTGGAATATCTTGTCTTATTGCTTTTAATTTCAATTCCGTCTTGTTTTCAATCCAAGTTATCTCTTTGTGATTTGGGTGACAAAGATCCGTTGATATAAGCTTCCGCAAAGCGCTACCATTTTTTGCACAACAGTTTGGTATCAGAGCCAGATCATCGCAAAGCTTAGAGTAATTTTGGATTGAAAAATTATTGATGTCGGATATGATTTCATTTTCGAAGATGGCTATTTTGGATGGGAAAAATTGGGGTATTTGGAAGCCTAAGATGGAGGATGTTCTGTACCTCAATGATCTTCATGATCCGATTGATGGAGATGGAAAGAAGCCCTCTGATGTAGATGAGGGAAAATGGAAGAAGATGGATAAGAAGGCGATTGCTTTGATTCGCCAGTATCTTGATGATTTAGTTTTCCATCATGTGGCTAGTTGTGAATCCGCGAAGGCTTTGTGGGACAAGTTGGTATCTTTGTATGAGTCAAAGAGTGCTACTAGTAAGGCTTTTCTGGTTCGAAAGTTGGTACAACTGAGATTAGATGAAGAGAAGTCTGTTGCAGAGCATTTGAATGAATTTCAGGATGTAATAAATCAATTGGCAAATATGAAGGTCAATTTTGATGATGAGTTACAAGCTCTTTTATTGATGAGTTCGCTTTCAGAAAGTTGGGAAACTTTGGTTGTTTCATTGAGTAATTCCAATGCTAATGGAACTATCTCTTTGGAAACTGTTCGAAGTAGTCTTTTGAATGAGGAGCTTAGAAGAAAAGGGTCAGGTATGAAATCAATTCAAAGTGAGGCTATGGTGGCAAGGGACTCGAAGAAAGATACAATTTGGAAGAAGAAGGATGCTAATGGTAAAGGTGTTATCACTTGTCATTATTGTAATAAGAAAGGTCACATACGTAGCAAGTGTTATGCTTATAAAAGAGATCAGAAAAAGGCTGCGCATGGTGATACTAGTAGTGATGCACATGCAGGTTTTGCTGAAGGTACCGATAGTGATGCTTCTTATGATGTCCTCTTTAGTGAAAATAAGCCTTGGAAGATGGATTCGGGAGCTAGTTTTCACATATGTAGAGATGTGAATTATTTTTCTTCTTATGAGAAGAGTGTCGGCATGATTAGGACAGCCAATGGAGAAGAGCTACCGATTTGTGGTATTGGATCTATCCGGTTTCGTATGCATGATGGTGTGGTTAGAGAAGTCTCTGGAGTCAGACATGTACCCACTTCTTCGCATAATCTTATTTCTCTCGATCAGTTGGATCGCCGTGGTTGCACTTATGAGACTCAAGGTGGAGTTTTGAGAGTGAAGAAAGGTGGTCGTGTAAGAATGAGAGGAGTATTGGAAGAAGGAAACCTTTATAGCTTGGTTGGTTCTGTAGTCGACTATGAAAAGCGAGTGACGGTTGAAGAACCTAGTCCACAGCAAGGTGGAGAGGTTAATGTGGTCACTGCTTATGATTCTAGCATTGAGGATCATATTTTAGACAGGGGTCTTCATGTTGATGATGCTCGGGGGATCGATAGTGATTAGGTAATGAGCTCAGATCGAGTGATAGACGGGTGTCGAGTTGCAAAATCCACAAAGACAAGACGGAGATCTTTGTGGTATTACAAACGTTTTTTAGACCGGATTTGTGTGGTGCACCTCATGTGGGAGATGCATCACTTGCGGACGGTGGTAGAGGTTTGTAATTTGGTATGATTGAGATATAGGGAGTTGTGATAGATCTAGATATGGCATGTTTGATATGTTGGAGATATGTGATTTTGCATCAAGGTGGAGTGTTAAATTTTGGTGATACAAAATCACACATAGAGGGAAAGAAATATGCAAAAGAAAGAAAGAGAAGATTTTGTTTCCTCTGATTAAATAGGCATATTTAAGTATGTTTATTTCTTTCTCTAATTTGCTAATCAAATTATTTTTTGCCTCTACTGTTAACTTGGGCATTAAGTTAATTGATTATATAAATAGAGACTAGAGGAGAGGATAAACATATGGTGGAAAATCTATTTGATAATTTTCTCTTCTTCATTTTTGTTCTTCTTCTCCAACAATTTAGCCATATAGATATTTGCTCCCTTTCTCAATCTGGTTATTGATTCAATGGTATTTTGTTTATTTTAGCTTTGTTCTATTAATTGTAAACAAAAATTTTTTTTGGTGAATCAATAAAGTGGGTGGTTGGGTGGAATATCTTGTCTTATTGCTTTTAATTTCAATTCCGTCTTGTTTTCAATCCAAGTTATCTCTTTGTGATTTGGGTGACAAAGATCCGTTGATATAAGCTTCCGCAAAGCGCTACCATTTTTTGCACAACAAATACTGTTTCAAACGGCTTCGGTAGTGTCATTTATGCTCATATCACATGGCTAGTGCATCATGTATGACCGTCTGTCTTTGCCTGAACGTCGTAAAACTGCTGCACTGGCTTCCTTCCTTTACTTGACTCTTGTTGGTTATAAAGCTGCTCTCCCTTATTTCTCTGTCAGTTTTTCATCATCTCTTTATATACTCCCTTTCTCTTTTTTTAACTTCCCAGTTGATGTTTTTGCTTCTTAACTGCTCATTCTTGAAATTTCCAAACGTTTTTCTTTCACACACACCGTGGATTGATCACGTAACACATGTATATATACTTTATAAACTATTCAATGAAATAGGGTACTGTAATTATGATTGTCATTTTAGAGTGCTTTTTATGAAAAGAGCTTTTCTTTTTGTGTGGTACTAATTTTTTTTGTTTATACATTCGATATGTTTCAGGTGTTGCTTCTTCTGGATTATTCATTGTCTTTTTACGTGATTTTTCGGTACATCTCTTGGAAATTGTTTATTTTGCGTAATTAGATGAATTATATAGCGGATGAGGGCATGTAGGCAATGCATGATTCTTTGATTTCAAAATATCGTCGGTTCAAGTATGTTGTTCAATTCACTTACCATTTACCTAAACCTTATGATATTTATATGTGACTATAAAGAAAATTATGTTTATCTTAATAGGAAATTCTAAGTTGCAATGTAAGCTATAACTTTGGTCGAAATTTTGGTGGGTGCAATGCAAGTCAACATAATTTCCCCCTATTCCTTTTTTCTTTTTCTAGATTTTTTCTACCATTAACCCTCAAGAATAAATAAACGGAACTGGTCTGATCAAAATATGGGAAGACTATACCGTTAATCTGTATAAGTATATGAAAATTAAATAAGTTTATGAAAATTAACTAAATTTATATTAATATTAATAAATTAACTAAGTTTACAATAATAATAATAAATTAACTAAGTTTATGAAAAATATATAAGTTTGATATAATTTGTAAAAGTTAACAAAGTTAATAAAGTTTAAATTTGAGATAATTTGTAAGTTTAAGTTAATTAAATACAAGTTATGATATTTTAAGTTTTAGTAATTGAGATAGTTTATAAGTTAATAATAATGGTAATAATAATAATCAATGGTTTGAGTAAATTAACTAAGTTTTATAAAAATTAAATACATTTATAAAAATTAACAAGTTTATTATAATAATAAAAAAATTAAATTTGATAAAAAATTTACTAAGTTTGTAATAATAGCAATAATGATAATAATAAACTATAATTTGATAAAAATTAACTAAGTTTACAATAATAATAAAAAATTAACTAATTCAACTATGTTTTATAATTAATTAATAATAATAATAATAACAACAAAATTAACAAAAACTAAGTTTATAAAAATTAATTAAGTTAGCTAAGTTTTATAAAAATTAAAACAACAATAATAAATTAATTGAGTTTATGAAAAATTTATAAGTTTTAAATAATTTATATAAATTCACTAAGTTGATAAAGTTTAAGTTTGAGAGAATTTATAAGTTTAAGATAATCACAGTTCCTATATACCAATATTTGTTTAGTTTTTTTTATAAGTTTCCTTGTATTTAATATGAATCATTTATGTATGGATTTTGAACATCCTGATTTTTAACAGTATCATTGAAAATAACTATTGGAAGATGAGATTACTTGTTATCCAGTCGATTTTGTATGGTACACTTTAGTTTTGGATGCTGACATTACATCACACTACTTGGAAAAATAAGAATAATGTTTAAACCTGGGTGATTATGCATGTTGTAATTATTTATTTGTCCAATAATCTGTTATAACATCATATTTATTGTCACCTTATTTCTGTTTTAGAGGGGCGAACTGTGGAAGTTCAGTGTTTGAAACTATATTCAGGTTAATAAGTCATTGGCCTCAACAAAATGCAAGACATTTTAAATCCTTTTATCAAACAAAGAATCACTTCTAAAAGGAGTAAATGGAGGAAGCTATTGGTGGCAGTTCTCAGTTCAAGAAATTTTTGTCATGCAAGTGAATTAGTTTACTAAATTCATCTATTCGATTATTACATGCATGTACAACGTAACTTGAATTAGTTCACTGTTTTCCTTTGCGAACTCAAAGTATCCTCCGCTCATGCTTCTGGCTTGACTCATTTTAGCTTCTTTCTAAAGCTAGTAACAGATCATTGTTTTGCAACAAGCTGATACAGATGTTGTTCTTTTAAACTCTATTTATCAACTGCTTTGTACCGTTATAGTACTCTATCAACTCTTTTTATCAACTACATTAAACAATTATAGTACTTTATCAGCTGCAGTTCATTCAAAGCTGATTCAATGATTAGTTGCTTACTATTTGACTTCTACTTATTATATCATTATACGCCTTTATCAATATATTAAGTTATGTTGGAAATTATAGTATTATTTAACTTTGTTATTCAAAATTGTGTAATACCATTGAGAACAGTTGTTTAATACCGAAATAAATTATATATTTATATTGTAGTATAAACCAATACGTGCACATAATTTGTACAAAAGAGGTAACATTTGTTGCTCATACCTTATAGCGATTATACTAGTACCCCTGTTCTGTGTCATTAAATAAATTTTCTGATAGGGAGAAGCCAAGTAAAAGAAGTTACACGTAAGTCCTGATAATCAACACGTCCAGAGTCTCCAGGTAAGTGTTTCAAGTAAGTTCAGATAACCAACATTATTTTTATCTCAATATGATAAATGCATGTTTAGTATATAAAGTTACATGGTTTAGGAATACAGAATTAATAGCTAATTTAAATAAAATAATATTTTGATTTTGGGAATATGCATCTAAATGATCTAATTGTAAAGCAATGTTTTCCAAATTTAGTCTTAGCTTCTGCTTTGTCCTTTCATGAGTTTGATAAATGGCTTCACTCAAAGACACTTTACTATCTAACTGAAGTATTGTTGAATTATTCTTTTCATAGATATTTTCTTGGAACAAAAATGTACAAAATTGTTACGTTTGTTGTATGGGGAAATATTAAGATACTGGCTTATCTTATTGTATATTAGATTTCTGTTTTAGTTATTAAGATACTAGCGTAAATTAAACAGCGAGTACTGATACACAAATCAATTCATCGGATTAAGGGAATATGCAGTTAAAACCCAAGCATGAGCAGCTGAAGTTGGTTGATCACCATCGTGATTATGCTGAACTGCAAGATGCATTGCCTCATGGGTCAAATCAGCGTGAGCATTCACCTCAGCCATAGATGCCTGGATAGTTGATCATCTCGAACATGCACAGCAGCTAAGCACCATCTTGCGAATGGGGAAAAATTTGCGTTTGATCACGATGATATACTGACTGTGCATATGCATAACCTATAATAGGAGCTTCATGAATGGTTTTTGAGGTCGAGGCACATGCAACACCACATCAATTGTGTTTCAGTAAAAGATTGGTCTACATAGACTGGATCATGAGCATGAGTAGGCTGAACAATAGCTGAAGCATAGCATGACTAGAGGAAACTTATTGGACTGTGCATGTACATGAGATGCACAGACTTGTGCATTTGATTGCAGCAAACTAGTTTTTCTAGCCCAAATACAAGTCTATTTGGATAGTAACAACTAATTTTAGTTCATGAAATCAAACTAAACGGCTTATAATTTAATATCAAATAAAACGACATATGTCATTGGGGAATCAAGTTCTAGTAAGTATTTGTAATGGTGGCATTTCTATATTTCCCTATTCTATATATTTATTAACCGATTCAACTACTGAATCATCTATCTTTTTGATTATGTAATTTTCACCATGCAAAATCACCTATAACTGTTGATCATGTTCAAGGATTCTATATAATCTACCCTTAAAAAAATCAAAATTAGCAAAATGTGAATTAAAGTGATAATTGATACAAATTGCTAATTATATTGAGGGTATATATAGTTTATGGTTAAGAAAATGGTTTAAGGTAAATAAATTCAAAACTCAAAAGGAAGAGAGATGGGAAATTTTGAAGTTGCAAAGTTGCCTTTTTTACAGAACAACAAAATTTGCAGTTACGTTGTTTGTTAAAGTACCCTTTTAATTTGCAACAAAGGTCGATAGTTCTTCAACCAGTAACAGTAGTTACATAGGGGTATTGAGAAATGGTAGCCAGCATGAAGGTTCCTTGATCATATCAAAACTGGGTAACTTAAACAATGCCAAATGAGCTAGGATTAATTAGTCAATTCAAAATCAATTAATTACATGCTGGTAAAATTAAAGAACTTGTCAATTATAGCCTATAATTAATTACACTTAAATTATACATCTAGCAACAAATTAAAAGTCAGGATTCAAAACATATATCTAATAATAATTCATGTTAAAACCTTTGGTGGTAAAATAAGCATACTTACATTCCTATTAGGTGGACTGAAATGGATGTTGCCCGTTCAATTGTTTATATAAAACGGTCATCCCAATCCTTTAATTCATGACCAAGTAAACAACAGAAGTTACATAACTAATATCATGACATGAGCTATGAAATGTTGTGAACTTGATGGCTTGATTGTTTATGTGCTTGTTTGAATAATAATCAATTAATATTGTTTGAATGTTACTTGATAATTCATGGAAAATTCTTATTATTGATTATCAACCTTGTTTACAGGTAATTAGTTTTTCCGGAGTGAAGACCATCAGCAACAATGGACATGACTTCAATTGTTATATTTATTATGATATTTGTTAGTACTGGTTGTGTAAACTTGTTTGTGAATGCTTGTGGTATGTGAATTTGTTCATTTTGTCAAATAACTATTATCTAAATGGTTATGGATATTATACTTATGTGATTAACGTGTTCTCAATTATTTGAATATGATGATTATATGATTGATTTATTGTTGGGAATATGGTAATTATACGATTGTTGCTGATTTTAATACGACTATTATATAACTGGCCGCGGGAAATAATATAAGCCATTAACAGTATATAGTAGCATTTAAAATATGCTACAAAACAATCAATACATTTTAGTAGCGTTTTAAAAATGTTACAGAAACAAATGTAAAATACCACCTGAATTTGTATTGGCATAAAATAAATGCAACCAAAAGTTTTTAGTTGCACAAAATAAACGCTGTAGAAAATAAAAGAATGATCCAAGTACAAACACAACTAAAAATGTTAGTTTTGGTAGGGTTTTATAAACGCCGCTGAAAACCATTAGTAGCGTATAAAAAACGCAGTTATACGGAGACATTTTGTAGCGTTTATTAAAACGCAACCAAAAAATCATACTTTTAGTTGCGCGAACTGTAGTAGCGTGTTTTAAAACGCTACTAAAAGTTTTGGTAGCGTTTTTTCAATGCTACTAAAGGTCTTTTCTGTAGTAGTGTGTCGCGCTCCACCTCATGTGATTGGTTTGGTCGATGTTTGCGGGCTGTTTCACGCCTTCTTGGTTCACATCTTCCCGACGTGCATCTTGTACATTCATTTTGTCATCGTCCTGGGGAGGTAACTGGTCAGCATTCAATCGAACTCCATCATCCAAACCTACAGAAATAGTTCCAACATGAATCCCCAAGTGTGTGTGGAGAATCGCTCCTCTAGAGAAGGGATCGCTACCGATCCCTAAGGAGGATCGACATCGATTGATCCTGACAGAACGCGATGGTCTGCCGGAAGACGTTCTGATGTTTCTGTGAGATTTTCTTCGATTCTGCGATGCCTATGCCCGTGATATTCATCCGAAGAGCTCGAACTTTTCGATGCCGAATAAGGAGTGGATTCCCTCCTAGATTTCCTATGCTGCTGCTGAGTAATTTGGTTCATCAAGCTGATATTAGTCTGAATTTGTTAATTTAGCTGCCGACTTCAACTCTCTCATTAGATTATGAAATTCAGTTATGGTAATAGAATCAGTGGGATTCTGAACTTCAACCGGATCAGCATTCACATTTGTTGGTTGATTGCTTGGGTCTCCTTGCTGAATGTTAGCAATCTCATTTTCATCCACGTTTTGAGAAGTAGATCTAGTATGTCTCACCATTATCAATCTTCTTGCTTTAGATTTCTCCAAATTTGAGTAGTATAAGCAACTCTATGAAAATAACTATGGTCTCCTTCAGGGGACTTATCTAATCAAGTAGCAACAAAGGGGATCCTATCAAGTTGAGAATCAGCCCTCTCAATGAAAGCACCAAAATGTTTGCAACCAAATTGGTCACGAACACCCACGAGTAGATTTATGTAGAGAAGTAAGTGAAGAAAGTAAAATTAAAATCGAGGAATAAAATAAACTAACAGCCAATAAAATGCAATAATCAGAAATGCAAAGATTTATGGTGGTTCGGCGTTGTATGTCTACGTCCACTTTGAAGATTATCTTTATTGATCAATTAGTAATATGATTACAGCAGCAAGGAATAGAAAAATGTTGATTACAATAAATACTAAAGTAACCAGCAGCGTAAATATATTTAAAATGACCCATTAGGCCAGTATTTATAGGTGAATACGACCATCAATCTCTCTGAAACTTCGTCTATAGAACCTTCTAACCCACATAGACCTACCAGAGGAGTCGCTAGGCCCAAATCCCCATGAAGAGGGGTCGGTACTGATCCCTTTATATTTTGATTCTTGGGCAGCGATCGCTCTAATGGGTTCTTCATATTTAAATATGGTAGCCCTTCATATCTTTTGTCATTTGGACTTAAGGAGCTCAAGTATTACATGATCTTTGATTTAGTATTGTTTGTGCACTGTCTTCTGCCGACCCCACTTATAGGTTGTATACCGATCCATCCACATTCGAATACGCCGGTCCCTTGTTTATTCAACCATGTCGATCCATGTTCGCTCAATTATGCTGATCCCTTGTTTATTCAACCATGCCAATCAATGTTCGCTCAATTATGTCGATCCCTTGTTTATTTGACCATGCTGACCCCTTATCATGAAATCATGCCAATCCCACCTTTGTTAACTGGAGTATGTCAA
Organism: Allium fistulosum; assembly: GCA_030737815.1. Taxonomy (NCBI): domain Eukaryota; kingdom Viridiplantae; phylum Streptophyta; class Magnoliopsida; order Asparagales; family Amaryllidaceae; genus Allium; species Allium fistulosum. The sequence goes on from CM060905.1 coordinate 164,257,482, forward strand.
TCCCTACCAAATAGCCAAACCACACCGATCCCTTCCTTTTGACTAAGCTATATTCTATACCTTAAACATTTTACATTGTTTATTTACAAACTCCGTTCAATTTTGGTTTCATATATCCATCTGTACTTGACTTTCGGATCCCAAAATCATCATTCTGGAATCATCGGTCTTGATGGTAGTCGGGTTTGACTTGTGCAGCCAGTTCAATATAGCCGGGGCGGAATGTCGTATAACACATAAGATTCTTCATGAGTGCAAAAATAACAGTAAATAGTATAGCAACCATCCCCTACCATCCGAGCTAGCAACCATGATGCAACCAAAACCTATACGGTACTAAATTTTGGAAGAGAAAGTTTACCAAAGAAAAGCTCAAGATGAGAAGCCTTCGTATTCTCTTCAGTTTTCCATGTGCTTTCTTCTGGGCTATTCTCCCCATTGTACTCGGGCTAGCATAATTTCTTTTTTATGAAGCTTCCTAGTTTTGTGCTCCACTATATATGCGGTGGCACAAGGTGCTATCGGCACCGTCTCAACATCCGCTAAATGAGCAGGCTCTACTATGGTCATGGTGTCATGCAGACATTTCCTCAATTGGAAAACATGAAAGACGCCATGGACTGCTAACTTATTTGGAAGTTCTACTCGATATAAAGTTTCCCCACCCTTTCCAAAATCGAGAAAGGCCCAATGAACCTCGATGCCAACTTCACTGATGTACCAAACCTTATAACCTTCCTAAGAGGGGAAACCTTAACAAACACTATGTCTCCTTCAGCAAACTCCAATTCCTTCCTTTTCTTGTCATCATAGGACTTATGATTGTTATGTGCGACTTTCATTCATTACCTAATCACCCCTTTCTTTTTCGAGGTATCGTATATTAAATCTGGTCCAAGTAGTATTTTGTTGGTGGTATCCTACTAACAACTTGGTGATTTGCATGGCCTCCCGTATAAAGCTTCAAAGGCCGACTGCTAAGATTCAACATCCGCTAAGAAAAGCTCAAGATGAGAAGCCTTCATATTAAATCTATGGATGGTAAGTGATGCTAAGATTCAACGTCGTTCCTAAAGCTGACTGCAAACTCCTCTAAAGTTCGCTAGAGAATAAGGGGTCTCTATCACTAACAATGCTAATTGAAACCCCATGCAGTCGTACCACTTCCCTGATATAGATTTGCGCCAGAGATGTCGCAGTCTTATCACTCCTTATGGGAATAAAGTGGACACTTTTAGTGAGTCTATCTACTAGAACCCAAATAGCCTCATTGCCTCTTTGACTCCTAAGCAACCGATCTATAAAGTCCACTGATATGTGCTCCTACTTCCAAGTCGGCAGCTCTAACGGCAACAACAGCCCTCCAGGCTTCCTATGTTCCGCCTTTATCTTTTGACACATTAAATACCTTGAGACAAACTCCACTATCCCTTTATTCACCCCCGACCAATAGAAAATTCACTTCATATCCCTATACATTTTATCTCCATCAGGGTGAATAGTCATCCTCGAATGGTGACATTCTGCTAGCACATCCTCCAAAATTTCCTCCACCATCGAAACATATAGGTGTCCATCTCTCCTCAACTATCCCATTTTCTCTATTACATATCTACCGTTAGGGGGAAATGTTCTCCTCTACTTAGCTTGTTCAAAATACCTGTTATAATTTCATCTTTCTCCTACTCTTGCTCGTTGTGGTCCATCAATGTTAACCTAATCTCCATTGCTACTAAATTACCTAGAGTGGGTTCTCTTGATGGTTGGAAATTGAAATTCAAGAGGAACTCCAACTGCCTCCATTCATGTATAGCACTAAGAGAAGTATATCTCTAGCTAAGGGTATCGACAACAATGTTCCCTTTTCTGGTGGTTTATTATATCTCAAAATCATATGATGTCATAAATTCCATCCAGCTCTGCTGCCTAAGATTCAAATGTTGTTAGGAAAATAGGTATTTGTGATCGACGAATAACTCAAACCTTTCACCCAAGATAGTACCTCCACATCATCAAAGCTAAGACTATAGCCACTAACTCCAAGTCATGAGTTGGGTACCTCATCTCATGATCCTTAAACTAACTACTTGCATAGGCTATCACTCTAACTTCTTGCATAAGAACAGCTCCTAGCCATATACCGCATGCGTCGTTGTAAACCATAAAAGGCTTTGTCCCATCGGGAATGATAAGTACTGGTACATTAGTTAACAGCTCCTTTAGCTTCTCGAATGCTTTCATGCATTTCTTATCCCATGCAAAAGATAAAATTTTCTTAGTTAAGCGAGTCAATGGGACTGCTATCTTTTCAAAGTCCTTAATGAATTTCCTATAATAACCCGCCAACCCAAGAAAACTCCTAATATTCATGGCGTTCTTCGGAATCTTCTAATCTTGAATAGCTTCCACCTTTATAGGATCAACAGGCAATCCCTTCTTAGAGAGAATTTGACAAGGAAGTCCTACCTCCTTCATCCAAAAGTGGTACTTCAAGTTTTTGTGTTCTAGTCGGTACCTTCTCAAATTCGCTAGTATCTCCCTTAAGTGATTTTCGTGCTCACCTTCACTTTTAGAGAATACTAGCATATTATCCAAAAATACTATAACGAAATTATTTAGCTGCCCACTAAAAACTCTACTGATCAAATCTACAAAGTATGATAGGGAATTCATCAATCCAAAAGGCATTACCTCCCATTCATGCAGTCCATCGGGAGTGCGAAAAGCAGCCTTCTACTTGCTATCCTCAGCTATTGTAAATTGGTAGAATCATGTGGCTAAGTCCAACTTAGAAACGATTTTAGCTCCAACAAGTTGGTCAAATAAGTCATCAATTCTAGGTAAGGGCTACCTATTTTTCTTGGTCAGCTTGTTAAGCTCTCTATAATCAACTCATAGCCTTAAAGAGCTGCCTGTCTTAGTGGCAAAAACAAACAATGCTCCCCATTCTAAAGTACTACGACGAATAAATCCATTTTGGAATAGTCCAAAATACGCTTGTCTAACTCTCGCTTTCTTTAGGGGCCATATACCTTACTGGCAGGGTGATAGGTCTAGCGTCCTTCTCCAAATCAATCCTAAACTTGATCTCTCTTTGGGGTGGGCGACCAGAGACTGCTTTAAAAACATCTATAAGTCTCAAACTATGGACACAAATGAGATCTCATGTTATGATAGGCTTAGAGAATATAAATGACTTAACTCAAATGAGTTTAAAGGTTCGCAACGAACATCGATATCTCACCCCTTACAACTCCTTAACCAGACGATCCTCTTACAACAATCTAAGACATCCCCATAGTAAAATAAGCAATCCATCCCTAGGATAATTTCATACCCCTTAAAACCAAGAACATACGCGTTACACGTAAAATCGACGTTACATATATCCACAACTAGGTCTTTACAAATCAAAGAAATATGTTTTGACCACCCAATAGGATTTGACATGACTATTAAGTTGGTGACAACTTAGGGTTTTAGACTCAAAGAGTTGACTACATTTCTAACTATAAATGAACGTGATGTTCCTGAGTCAAATAAGGTACGAATATTATTTCTAAAGATAATAGTAGTAACTTCCAATGCAGCTTTTCCTTGGTCTCTAAGAGGAAGTCTACTTAAAATAGGTACAATTTCGATGGCATAAGCTTGTCTACCTTGTCCCTCTTTTGCCACTGATTCTTGTAGTTTCCTTCCTCATGGTAGTGATAGCATCTCTGCTTGAACTCTTCCCTCATTAAACTCACTTTGTAGTCCTTAGCTATATGCCTTTTCTTCTAACACCCATGACATGTCACACTTCTTTTCTTGATCTTTCCCTTGCCCTTCTTATCAGCCCAAAATCCACTTTCTTAGCTCCACCTTGACTTCGCGCCTATCCAACCTTCTCTTTCTCCTCAATACAAATAGTTTGAAGCAATGCCATTTGAACTATCATCTCTTAAGTAGCGTCTGCGAGAATTTGGGTCAAAAGCAGCTCATATGTCAAGAATTTAGGCCTTTAACAAATTTCATAGCCTTCTTCATAGGAGTGTCAATCATGCTCAATCCAAACTTAACTACTTTTGTGAAATTATTGATATACTACTTCAATGTGGAGTCTCCTTACCTTAGTTGTATAAACTTCTCCAACAATAAACTTACCTCTGTTTTGGACATGAACCATGATTTAAATCGAGCCCTAAATTTAGCCTAATTAGTCCCTTCCTCTGCATTCTCTTCAACTCTAATAGGCCACCAATCCAGAGCCTCCCGTACAAATGCCATGCATCCATCCTCCTCTTGATCTAGTCTACCCATCCAAGCTCCTAAAATATACGTTCATGGTCGTTAATCTAAATCTATATTTCAACAAAATCTTTAGCCCCGTATAAACCCATCTTCCTATATTTTGAAAATCTTTACACATTATAGAGAAGTCTAGAGGTCGTGGTGCTGCTTCAACGGACGGGGGAGCGGGTGCCGCTGGTGCAACTTGTTAAGAAATGTAAACTTTCCCCACATGCCTTAGGTATCACTTGAACCATTCTTTCATACCTCGAATGGTGGGTACTTCTTGAGTGGAGGGGTTCCCTGCCTCCAAGCTGTTGTTTTAAGCCATAATCAACTATTTATAGGTTTGATCTTTTAGTTACAACATCTTAAGATAACATTATATGCTAAAATAAAAGTTTGCTTGGTGTGTTTGCGTATGTTCAAAAAGTGTACATATATAGTAGAGTTTTGAAAATACTTTCCAAATAACAAATACGCACTCTTACGTACGCATATTCCCGTTGATCGAGTAACCTAAGCTCTAGTACCAAATGTAAAAAAGCCTCTCGAAAATGGGCCTAATTCTCAACCTAATAAAAACCCACCGAACCATAAACACATATCAAAGTTGGCTATTGGTTAGTAAAATTGATACAATGAACAATATACAGAGCTATCCATGCTTTCTGAATCTCACAACAAAAGGAATAAAATATAATAATAGAAATAAGTACCCATTTCATAAAAATCAAATCTCGAAATACATCTCAAAATATCCATAATACAATCTCTCAAAATAAACCTCAATATTTCTGAAACTGGATACATCAAAATATATCAAAAACATGGATAAACAGATAAACAAATAAAGTGCCATAAATCTTCATCATCGCCTTCGACTTCTTCATTAGCATTGTTTCCCTATAACCTATGGGTTGTAATTAGGAGGAAGTTAGAACAATAATCTCTAGTGAATAAAAAACTCAAGTCTTACCATAATAGTATTTGGGTAGTATCATTTAGATAAGTAATCTGTCTTATGCATCCTATACTATATCCTACCAAGTATACCTCCAACTATAAGCCCAAAGGCTCATCCAATCCAATTCCATAACTCTAATGAGGTTGCAACGAACTGCCATCAATTATGCCCTAACGATGCAAGAGAAAGTACCTGAGCCACTTAATACCTCTTTAATGGGACTTAGGCAGACTCTGACCATTTAATACCTATACCCGAGGCAGATCCCCTCATTTAATACCTAAACCCAAGGCAGACCCCTCTCTGGTGATTCCTAACTGACATCGTAAGAAATCTCATTAGGCCACTTAATACTTCTTTTATGGGAAGAGGCGGACCTTACAATAGCCACTTAATACCTCAACCCCAAAGCAGACCCCTACTAAAGATTTTCCACTACTGCACCTAAAAGATAATCCAGACCATTTAATACTTCTTAAGAAGGAAGGAAGCGAACACTATAACAGCCACTTAATGCCCCCAAACCAGAAGCAGGCCCTTATTAGGATATCTGTTGTATGACCCGTTACCCAAACCGTGATGTCCACATTAGTCTAACTAGTCGTTGGTGTTGGTAGCCAGATTAGCTGGGTAGACTTACCTATAGAATTGGGACAAACCTCACACCCACCATGGGCACTTATTATAGGTGATGTTTCACTTCAATCGCAAATTAACACCGCTAATAGCCAGATTAGCTAGGCAGACTTCTATATGCTTTTGATTGACCTCGCATCCCTATAACCTAGTCATATTTCCACTTTGCTAACATAATACCACATATATATACTACATATATTTAATACCTCACTTCATTTATGACTTAAGGCCATGTAAGGAAAACTCCTTATTCTGCCATTAGTTATTAATTAATTTCCATAATTATATTTAACTTCCTTCCTATGGGGTTTAATGTCAGTTCTAACATATTTATTCTATACAATACGATTTATATGTTACTATTAATAGGCTATTAAAATATCTATATATAGGTAATTTGGCTAACTAAATATTCCTAACCGTGCATAGAAATATTCATATTCTAAGATGAACACTTCCTATACTAATTGTTAAAATATCAAAACTTCCATTTTATACAAGTCTAAGTTCCACAAAATAATTTACAAAATAGCTAACATCCTTAGCTAGACCAAATAGACTTATATATATATATATATATATTCAGAAATAGAGTAATACCAAACTTATTTTACATATATGCAATAGAGTCACGCCTCTATTTTAAGGAAACAAAACTTGCAATTTAAATGCTTATAGTCTATTCAACTTTTACATATACAACCTCGAAGTAGAAAAACGATTCATATTTATCTATATTATGAGAACAGGCAGTGCAAACTAGAAATAGGAAAATTCATACTTTGCACCCATTTCCTAATAATTTTCTTTTGAATCCTTTTATCGCAATAACAGAAATTAGAAGAGGAAGTTGAATAGAACATAAATTATTCAAAGTGCAAACAACAAATTTAATTCTACCATACTACGTAAAATAATTGAAATTCCAATATGTCCAAGAATTGACATATTATTTGATGGAATTTTGGGGTTTTAGGGTTTAAGTTTTCGCATACAAAATTCCCTAAGGCTAAAAAAAATCCAAACTTTTACTACACAAACTACTAAAATGTAAAAAGCTAAGATTTTCACTCACAGATAATTTTATGCTTCCTTTGGATTTGATTCACAAATTTACCTAACTACTCCTTCAGGTTCCTTCTTCTTAGAATATACAACCATTCGATTGTATATAAATTAGATTCAAATTCAGAGATTAGGAAAGAATAAAAATAGAAAAATGTGTGTGTGTGTATATATACCTATTACCTTTTTCCTTTGGATTCGGATTCTTGAATCTAATTGAGGAAGAAGACTAATGAAGTTTTGTTACCACTTCAAATATTTTGTGAATAAAAGTTAAGAGGGCTAGCCTCTTATTTATAATGGTTAGAAGGTAACTGGACCATGGGATTTAAGTGGTTTAAATAACAAAAATCCTAGCCGTTCTTGGCCAAAGAAAACTCTAGCCGACGTTCACCAATCGGTCGACCGAACCTGTATAAGCGGTCGACTGGCCTTCTTCCACTAGCGTAATTAATTTCTTCCATTTAATTTGTTATTTATTTTCTCTTTAACACTAACATTAACGTTTTTCTCTAACATTAAATTATTTATTACCCATTTTAATTTCCACGTTAACGTTATCTAAATTCAAATTTTGAATTCGTTCGAATTATTTTAAATTCAAAATTTTAAAACAATAATAACTTTTTTGTTTGAACTCCGATCGAAGAACTTTATATAAGAATGTTGATCAAAAAATCGCTACGAATACAATGGTGTAACTTTCATCGCCAATTTTTGTTGTTTGCAAAATTTCCATTTTTAGCCTTAGTTAAATTAATTAATTCCATATTAATTTTTATGGGGTGTTATAATTATGATAAGAAACCCTGAGCTAAGATAATATGGAATCATATAAATAGTCATAGGATGTGTGCTTTTGATGGGTATACTAAACGCTCAGGATAGTGTACTTAGATGTGATAGGTCAATTAACCCAAGATGTGTGCTTTTTGAACAAGACATGGAGAGTATCAACCACATTTTTTTAAGTGTGAGTTTAACTCTTATATTTGGATTTCTCTACGCATTAAATTAAAAATTAATCTTCATAGCTTATTGGATCTGATTGATGAATTTAATAAACTTGAAACAAAGGATAGGGAGAAAAACAAAATAAAGGACACCGCCTACTATTACATTATGTCTGTTATCCACAACATATAGAAAGAACGTAATTTACATTTGTTCAAAGGCATGAAAAGGAATAAAATGGTAGACTTGTTGAGAATTACAATGCACATAACTTACCAAACAAGTGCATCAAAGAGGAAGACAAAAAATAAGAGGGCAAACCAACATATCTTAGCTAGGTGGGGCATAAAATTAAATGATGCTAGATAAATATGCTACCACTCCAATTTATTTGAGGTGAAGTACACCTTCCAAAGCACTACAAAGTGCTTCGACCTAGATTCTTCATCTTAAAGGGGGAATTTTCTGAACTTTTGAAGAATGAACAGGTGTGAGGAGGAGGAAGCAACCCTAGCGAAGATGATAAAGGAAATGACTATTCAGTTTCTATCAATGATTTTAATAAACTAGTTGATTGGTGATCTATTGGACCATATACTTAAAAAGAAAATTCTATTTGGACATGGGGAAATGCTGAATAGCCTCCAATTCTAAAAAAATTAAGAAACCCCTCATTTTGCTGAGTTGCTATCTCTGGAAAAAAACCCGTAAATGTGAGAAAATGCGGATTACGGATCTTAAGGCTAGAATTAACACTAGAGGGGGGGGGGTGAATAGTGCTTTAAGGAATTACTAATTATTTTTGAGTTTATATTAATTTGAACACAAATGTATGCAATATTCAGACATAGATATGATCACAGAATCAAACGCAGATGCAGATATAAAGTAAAAGCAATAAAGGAAAGAACACACCGAATTTTATACTGGTTCGGAGTTGCCCTACATCCAGTCCCGCAACACAAGTACGGATTTTCTTTCAAAATCAATTCTTACAATTACACCCTCGATTTCAAGGCCACGAGGTACACCGCTCCAGATTCACAATCCTCTGGGTAGAGATACTTGATTTTACGGGCAACAAGTTCACCCGATTGATTTTCTAGGCTACAATCACACCTTTTCTCGCTCGATTGAATACAAAGAAGTCTATAACTCTGAATAGCACTAGGATCTTGTTGAGATAGTGATAGAGAATCAAACCAGAGATGATCTAGTTAGATTCAATGGTGATTTCGGTAGAGTAATAGTAAAAATGTATATAAAGAAATGTGGAAGAAGAAGAGGAGTGAAATCAGAGAAAATATGATTGTAAATTCGTTTAAAACAACCCCTATTTATAGTAGAACAACAACCATGTCCATTCGTGAAAGGATATGACGAATAGACACTTCCTTTGAAATTCAAACTTTTGAAATAAACTGTCACCTTGTCGACAGGGGGTCCTTTGGGTTGTCGACAAGCCTAAGTTATTTTTGGTAATTTGTTTTTCTTTGAAAATAACTTCTATCTTGTATTAAAACTATTTTAAACTTTATAAATATACTTAACTATAGTTAAAATACATAAATAAGTATAGAGAATAATATTTTGGTATATATAAAATTTTACTATAATTTTATATTTAAATCTAAGTATAAATATTAAAAGTTAAATATATTATAATTAAAAGATAGTTTAAAACCGAGGATAATTTGATATTGAAAATAAAGATTATTTTGAGGCTAAAAGTATTTTAAAACCAGGATAGATGTTTTTGATTTAAAAAGGAAGATTTTAAAATCATTTTGAAAACAAGATATAATTTGGTAAAACATTTGAATAAAAGTTAGTGGATACAAAACAATGTTCCACTAGATTTTTCGTAGGTTCCATCCTACTTAGGGTTCCATCCCTTTAACGGGCTCGAAGTGGATTCCATTCCACGAATAAAATGGATTTTAAGATGTCAGTGCTTTTCTAGGAGTTTTAACAAAATTCCTAACTAAATTACTTATCTTGAACTCTTGATAATCTTGATACTCATGAGTCTTGAATCTTGATATCTTCGATCTTGAGTTCATCAGTTCTTGAATCTCTATACTATACAGTCTTCATTCTTTGGTACCTATATATATATCCTGCATATACATATATATCTAAACAATAATGTTAGTATTTATATTTTATAATCTTATTCTAAGGTTGTTGTCATCAAAACCAACTTCTAAGGGACTAACAATCTCCCCCCTTTTGATGATGACAACCTTTGTTTGTAAAATATAACTTCTATCCTAATAACTCCCCCTAAAACTAATAACTCCCCCTTATTCTATGCTTAACTATCCTATTTTATACTTCTCCCCCTTTGTCATCAACAAAAACAAAGTTTAAATCTATACAACTCCCCCTTAATCTAATACTATATTACATGTGATTATAATGATAGTGTTATCATAAATAATCAACACTTAATTCTGAAACTAAAACTTAGCCCTAAATAACTAACTCTCCTAACTAAGAATCCACATATGATAATATTTATAATAATGATAATGCTAATGTGTATCCTTGACAATGGGAGATCTATGAACCGAGCAATTTGGGTAGTGGAAACAGAAATTTCCACGTTGTTCGACTAGATTTCCATCCTTGTCAAAGCACACTTCGCCAACGCAAACAACTTTGTCGTCATCTTCAGCGTGCTCTTCTTCCATGGGGGCTTCTTCTTCTTCTTCCTCGCTGTCCTCTTGCACTTGAACACTTGAGGATTCTTCATCGATCAAGATGGGATTGGCGTGATTGTCCATTAGAAACTTTTACAAGTTTCTAAGGATTTTGCCTTGCCGTTCTTGTTCTTTGGCCATTTTGATTTGCACCACTTGAATTCCAGTCAAAATTTGCAGTGCATCCTTCAAGGAAACCTCCATTTTCATCACTCGTGCAAGCGTAGTTCGTTGAAATGGTCCGGTAGAAGGAGAAGGGAACGAAAAGGTTGAATTTTTGTTTGATTTGGAGGAGGAGGCTATTGTTTTATTGTTTTCAGAAGTTAGAACAGAGAAAGAACAGGAAGAATGAACAAAATTTCGAAATAAGAAGAATATATAACCACCCATTTGAATTTTGGTGGGAAAATTTCAAAAGAAAAAAATTCGTTATATGTCGATAGTGGTAAAGGAGGGTTGTCGACAAGGTACTTATATTTTTGCTATTTGATTTTAATTTAATTTTAATTATACTTGTTATATATTTATATTCTATATTTCAGTTATTGAACAAATACCTAATTCTCTTCTTAATTTAGTAAATATAAATTCATTTAAGGGTTTTGTTAAGATATCAGCAATTTGATTCCCGTAATTGATATAATCGAGAGTATTACTTCCTTACTTATATTATCTCTGAGAAAATGATGTCTGATATCAATATGTTTAGTTCGAGCATGATGAGTCGGATTTTTGGATAATTTATTGCACTAGTATTATCACAATAAATTGGTGATTTTGAGATATTTAAACCAAAATCTTTTAAATTTTGTTGCATATATATTACTTGAGAACAAGCCAAAGCAGCAGAAATATACTCTGCTTCGGTTGTTGATAAAGAAAATGTGTTTTGGTTTTTACTAAACCAGGAAACCAGAGAATGCCCCAAAAAGTGACAAGTTCCACTTGTACTTTTTCGGTCTGATTTACAACCAGCATAGTCAGCATCACAATAAGATAATAATTCAAAAGAATCATTTTTAGGATAAAATAAGCCATAATCAAAGGTGTGTTTAACATATCTTATGATACGTTTTACAGCTTTTAAGTGGGTCTCTTTAGGTTGGGATTAATATCTTGCACAGAGACAAACACTATGCATGATATCAGGTCTACTAGCAGTGATATAGAGTAGTGATCCAATCATTCCTCTATATAATTTTTGATCTACATCTTTAGAGAGATCTTCTTTACTTAGATACTCATTGGTTGCCATGGGAGTGGGTTTTCCACTTGCAGTAGTCAAACCAAATTTACTAACTAGGTCTTTAGCATATTTTTCTTGACTGATAAAGATATCATTATCTAATTGTTTTATTTGCAATCCTAGAAAGAAGTTTAATTCACCCATATGACTCATCTCAAACTCTTTTGTCATTATTTCAGAAAATTCTTTATTCATTTCAAAATTAGTTGATCCGAAAATGATATCATCTACATAAACTTGTACTAGTTGAATATCATTTTTATTTCTTTTAGTAAAAAGAGTATTATCTACTTTACCAATTTCAAAGTTTGATTGTAATAAGTAGGATCTTAGTCTATCATACCAGGCTCTAGGAGCTTGTTTTAGACCATATAGAGCTTTCTTAAGTTTGTAAACATGATTTGGTAATTTTTCATCTTCAAAAAGTGGTGGTTGTTCAACATATACTTCCTCTTTTACAAATCCATTTAAAAAGGCACTTTTAACATCCATTTGAAATAATTTGAAATTATTATGATTTGCGAAAGCAAGTAGAATCCTAATGGCTTCTAATCTTGCTACGGGAGCAAATGTTTCATCACAATCTATTCCTTCTTCTTGACAATAACCTTGAGCGACTAACCGGGCTTTATTTCTAATGACCTCACCTTGTTCATTCATTTTATTTTTATAAACCCATTTAGTTCCAATTATAGTTTTATTTTCATGTCTAGGAACAAGTTCCCAAACATCATTTCTAGTGAATTGATTTAGTTCTTCTTGCATAGCCAAAATCCATGAATCATCAGTTGATGCTTCTTTTGGATTTTTGGGTTCAATAGTTGATATAAAGGCTACATTGATCATTTTACTTAGTTGATTTCTAGTTGTAACAACAGATTGCATATCTCCTAGTATATTTTCTATAGGGTGATGTTTTAAAAGTTTAATCTTTTTATTAGGATGATTAATTTCATTATTAGTTTCAGTTGACTCCTGATTTTGAGTAATTAAATCCTCTTCATCATTTGTATCTTCAAAATTTTTGAGATTTTCATCGAATGAAACATGCATTGTTTCTTCGATGGTGTTAGTTCTTAAATTAAACACTCTGTATGCTTTACTTCTATTAGAATATCCGATAAATATACCTTTGTCGGATTTAGGATCAAATTTATCTAAGTTATCTTTTGTATTTAAAATAAAACATTTACTTCCAAAAATTCTAAAATAAGATACCTTAGGTTTCTTTCCGTGAAGAAGTTCATAAGATGTCTTATCAGTTAAAGGTCTAATTAAAATTCTGTTTAAAATATAACAGGCGGTAGCAACTGCTTCTGCCCAAAAATGATTTGGTAATTTACTATCTGAAAGCATAGTTCTCGCACACTCTTGAATCGTCATATTTTTACGTTCCACTACTCCGTTTTGTTGTGGAGTTCTTGGAAATGAAAAATTGTGAGTTATTCCCTTTTTATTGCAGAATTCTTCAAACTTTTCATTTTCAAATTCACCACCATGATCACTACGGATGGTTATAATTTTTATAGAAAGTTGATTTTGAATCCTTTTTGTAAAGTTCTTAAAACTTTCAAAAGTATCACTTTTATGTTTCAAAAATATTGTCCATGTAAATCTAGAATAATCATCTACGATTACAAAAACATATTTACTGTGATTTATTGACTGAATTTGAGATGGACCAAATAAATCAAGATGAAGTAATTCAAGAGGTTTTGAAGTTGAAATCATATCTTTTAATTTAAAGGAACTTTTTCTAAGTTTTCCTAATTGACATGCATCACATAAACTATCTACTTTAAAATTCATTTTAGGGAGACTTCTTACTAGATCATGTTTTGACAGTCTAGATAAGAGTTTGAAATTCAAATGCCCAAATCTCTTATGCCAAATCCAAGGGTCACTTGTATTTGCCAAAAGACACAGGTGATCATTTGAAACTTTCATACTAAGAATATAAATATTCTTTTTCCTAATTCCCTCAAATATTATGGTTGAATTATTATCTTCAATGTGACACTTATCTTTTTCAAATTTAATTTTATATCCTTTATCGCAAAGTTTACTAATACTTAGCAGATTATGTTTCAGATTCTTAACTAGCAAAACATTAGTAATAATAGGAGTTTCAGAGTTACCGACATTGCCGATGCTAATCACATATCCTTTTGAGTTGACTTCAAAGTTAATCAGTCCTTCGTCTTTGTATATTATATCATTCAGCATATCCGGATTACCAGTCATGTGTCTAGAACATCCACTATCGAGTATCCATTTATTCTTTTTTATCTGCACAATTTGTCCATTGTGGATTGATTCCTCAACACCCATAAAACATGTTTCCTGCACATCATACAATTTTGGTAGACAACTTGAATTTCAATATCGATTATATGCAGGCTCATGAGACAGTGATGATTTGAATATTTCTAAACTAGTATTAACAAGTTTTTCAAACATAGCCATTTTAAAAGCTTTTTCAAAATTCATATTATGAGACTTTGAAAACCTGGCTTCGATACCAAATGTGAGAAAATGCGGATTATGGATCTTAAGGCTAGAATTAACACTAGAGGGGGGGTGAATAGTGTTTTAAGGAATTACTAATTCTTTTTGAGTTTATATTAATTTGAACACAAATGTATGCAATATTCAGACACAGATATGATCACAGAATCAAACACAGATGCAGATATAAAGTAAAAGATATAAAGGAAAGAACACACTGGATTTTATACTGGTTCGGAGTTACCCTACACCAGTCCCGCAACACAAGTACGGATTTCCTTTCAAAATCAATTCTTACAATTACACCCTCGATTTCAAGGCCACGAGGTACACCGCTCCAGATTCACAATCCTCTGGGTAGAGATACTTGATTTTACGGGCAACAAGTTCACCCGATTGATTTTCCAGGCTACAATCACACCTTTTCTCGCTCGATTGAATACAAAGAAGTCTATAACTCTAAATAGCACTGAGATCTTGTTGAGATAGTGATAGAGAATCAAACCAGAGATGATCTAGTTAGATTCAATGGTGATTTCGGCAGAGTAATGGTAAAAATGTATATAAAGAAATGGAAGAAGAAGAGGAGTGAAATCAGAGAAAATATGATTGTAAATTCGTTTAAAACAACCCCTATTTATAGTAGAACAACAACCATGTCCATTCGTGAAAGGATATGACGAATAGACACTTCCTTTGAAATTCAAACTTTTGAAATAAACTGTCACCTTGTCGACAGGGGGTCCTTTGGGTTGTCGACAAGCCTAAGTTATTTTTGGTAATTTGTTTTTCTTTGAAAATAACTTCTATCTTGTATTAAAACTATTTTAAACTTTATAAATATACTTAACTATAGTTAAAATACATAAATAAGTATAGAGAATAATATTTTGGTATATATAAAATTTTACTATAATTTTATATTTAAATCTAAGTATAAATATTAAAATTTAAATATATTATAATTAAAAGATAGTTTAAAACCAAGGATAATTTGATATTGAAAATAAAGATTATTTTGAGGCTAAAAGTATTTTAAAACCAGGATGGATGTTTTTGATTTAAAAAGGAAGATGTTGAAATCATTTTGAAAACAAGATATAATTTTGTAAAACATTTGAATAAAAGTTAGTGGATACAAAACAATGTTCCACTAGATTTTTCGTAGGTTCCATCCTACTTAGGGTTCCATCCCTTTAATGGGCTCGAAGTGGATTCCATTCCACGAATAAAATGGATTTTAAGATGTCAGTGCTTTTCTAGGAGTTTTAACAAAATTCCTAACTAAATTACTTATCCTGAAATCTTGAACTCTTGATAATCTTGATACTCATGAGTCTTGAATCTTGATATCTTCGATCTTGAGTTCATCAGTTCTTGAATCTTTATACTATACAGTCTTCATTCTTTGGTACCTGTATATATATCCTGCATATACATATATATCTAAATAATAATGTTAGTATTTATATTTTATAAACTTATTCTAAGGTTGTTGTCATCAAAACCAACTTCTCAGGGACTAACAGTAAATACCCTTCCTCCTAGTGGTCTTGCATGGTGCCTTGAAGGCACCACATAGTGGCCCTATGTGGTTCCTTCAGGGTACCATGTAGTAGCCCCACGTGGTGCTCTAAAGGTACCATGCAGTTGCCCTACGTGGTGCCCTGAAGGCACCACGTAGTTGCTCTGCGTGGTCGACAGAAAATCTAAAGAAAATAATATAAAACGTAAATTTAGTAAAAATAATTGAAGAGGTATTTTTCTCCTTAATTTTTTGTAAAATCGGGGGCAACTCATTATTTTCGTGGGTTGAAATAGAATTTGCCTACTACAAATGAAGAGAAGCATGACATATTTTGTATTTTTCTTTACGGGCTTTCATTTGGTATTGTTATTTATTATTTTGTATGTTTTTTCATATTAATGATAAGCAATAAAGATGTCATGCTCTTTTTATCCTGGATTAAACTACTCTATTTCAGAATAGGTTTTTAATAAGGCGGCTGAACCCATTTTCAGAAGAAAAAAATCAAAGAATTGCTACGGGATCTTTAATAATTAAATCTAAGACTTAATATACTCAAAACTGGTTAACTTTTGTCTTGTACTTCTCCAGCCTTTGTTTCTTGAGTATTTTGTGTTTTATTAGCCTCGCCTTTGAATCTCCATAGTTATTCTAGTTTTGTTATTATCTCCTTAGTATTGATTCCTCTTGCTATATATTTGGTTTTATACTTAATTTCTTGTACTGAACTGCCTTGATGTGTGCACAATATCTTTACTTTATTTGCTTGAAATATACCCTAACAGTAATCCTGTATATCTTATACTATATCATACATAAACTTCAAAATATTGGTACCAATTTTATTTGGTTATGATCATCAAAACCAATACTTGTTCTGACAATCTACCCCATTTTGACGATGACAACCATCCAAATATTCTTGGATAAATTTAAGATTAATTTAAATCTAACTCCCCCTAAATACATTAAAGCCACTTATATTATACTCCCTCATCCTTTTGATTATAATATTTTATACCTTTTCGCTCCCTTTTTGTCATCAATAAAAATGGGTTAAAATAATTTGTATAAAGTTTACTTAATATCAATAGGGTTATCTAATCGGGGGAATTAATTTAAAGGACAAAAATTTGTATATATTTAGCCTCAAGGACACGACCTCAATATTTTAACCACAAGGACAAACATTCTCCTAAAAATTAATCATAAGAACAAACATGCTTCCAAAATTATTCATAAGGACAAACATTCTTCCAAAACTGCTACCGAACTAAAAAATGATACCTAAAAACTGCTACCAATAACTGCAAACTGATACTTAAAAACTGCTATCAATAACTAAAAACTGATACCTAAAGAAAGTTGTCCTTCAGGCTAAAATACTGAAGGTCTATCCTTGAGGCTAAAATGCTAAGAAATTTTGTCCTTTTTACATCCATTTAAAATAGTTTAAAGTTATTATTCTTATGTATCTTATGCATCTTCTTTAATTATGCATCTTCTTTAATTATTATTTTTAAGAAAGTACTTTTTACATCCATTTAATATAGTTTAAAGTTATTATTGTTTGCAAAATCAAGTAATATTCTTATAAATTCTAGTAGCCGCTAGGAAAAAAGTTTCTTCATAACTGATATCTTCTACTTAATTATAACCTTGTGTTTCTAATCGAGCTTTATTTCTCTTAACCTCTCCAAGTTCTTTTAATTTATATTTGTAAACTCATTTAGTTTGAATAACTGATTGGTTTTCAAGTCGAGGAACTAGTTCTCGAACATCATTTCTTTTGAATCGATTCAACTCTTCTTATATAGTAAAAATCCATAAATCATCTAAAGATATTTTTTTTTGGATTTTTATGTTCCTTTGTTGAGATGATTGCCTTATTACTCATTTTGTTTAATTGATTCCTTGTTCTTATCAATGATTTTATATTTCCTAAGATATTTTCATTAGGGTGGTGTTTTAAGATACGAGTTTTAGGTAGCCTATTTTCGTTTATATATTTCTTATATTTTTTATTTTTAATTAGTTAAAAAATTTCAACTTCATCTTATTCTAAGTTTTTGTCAAAAGAAATGCTTAATAACTTCAGTTTTAGTGTTATAAATTTTGAGTGCTTCGCTTCTATTGGAATATCAAATAAATATACCTTCATCAGCTTTAGCAGCGAATTTATTTGAATAATCATTTGTGATTATTGTAAAGCATTTACTCCCAAAAACTTAAAATATGAAACTTTTGGCTTATTCTCAACAAATAACTTATATGGCATTTTCTTTGTTAGTGGTCTTACCAAATTCTGTCCAGAATGTAACAGGCTGTTGCTACTGCTTCATCCTAAAGGTTCTTAGCTCAATTGCTACCAACTAACATTATCCGAGCACATTCTTGAATTATTCTATTTTTATGTTCTGCTACTTTGTTTTATTATGGAGCTCGGAGAAAAGAAAATTTCTATGATCCTCTCTTAATGCAAAAAATTTCAAAATTCTTGTTTTAGAGTTCTTCTCCGTGATCACCTCTTATGGTTTTAATTTTAAATGATTTTTTATTTTGATTCTTTTAACGAAGGTTTTAAACATCTAAAATTTATCACATTTATATTTTAAGGAAAATGTCCATGTAAATCTTGAAAAATCACATATAGTTACGAAAACATATTTATTATGATTAATTGATTATATTGAGATGGTCTAAAGAGATCCAGATCAAGGAGTTCTAGTTGTTTTATAATAGATAATAACTTTTTATTTAGAAAATTTCTTGTGAAGTTTAGCCATTTGGCAAGCAATTCTCCTCTCCGCTATCAATGACTACTGTAGAAGCTTTCTCATACCTCTTAGAGGGTTTAAATTTAGCAAATTTAGTAGAAGGAAGTAGCAAACCTTGAACTTTTAGTTTGCTTCCAGTAAGAATCAAATGTCGGTATCGTTGTAAAGATGGAATCTTCATGACTTCTTTATACCTATCTTTAAATTGATTGGGGATAGCCGGGTCATCATTCTTCTCGGGTCTTATTGTTTGAAATATAATCAAATAAGGAAACACGATCTAGGATATGGATAAGACGAAAAGGAGACAAAATATTCAATAATCTACCAGCATTATTGAAAGAGGTGGCTATTCGGTCGGAAGAGGCCTTAATAAAGAACCATTAACGTGGTGTTATTTTGCTGAATGGGTCCTTTAGAGGAGATAGCCTTAAGAATTTGAGAAATACATGGGAAATTCCCCAATAGACTTAGACTCTAGCGGATTGAACATGTAGTTGATCTCAATAACAAGTATATTAGCCTTTTTTGGAGTATAGAATCGTCATAGCAAATAAAGTTGAATAGAACGTAGCAAAGAGTTGACATGGATTAATGCAATAAAATTCCAATACATTGACAAACAAATGGACTAGAGGCAAGAAGGTCATGTATTCTAAGTTCTATCTACCATGTAAAATATCTTGTTGGAGGGTTTCTAAAATGCATCCCAGAGCCAGAAGCGATCGTCTCGACTCCTGTAATCCCATAAGACGATAAAACATCGTTGAGATCTTGCCAAATTTTGATAGGAGCATCCATTTCTAACCTAAGGAAAATAGGAGCAAGGTCTCTAGTTATCAAAAGGAAATCAGTATTACCACCAAAACAAGAATTGAACTGGTTAAAACCCATAAGACCCTATATCTAATTCTTGATTAAGCAATAAAAGAAGGAATATCGATGAAGGTATCGACAATCTTGATAAGGATAATAAAATCATAAAGAACTTAGTAGTTCAAGAGAGGATATCAAAGGAAGGACCAAAGAGATCTTGAAAATATCAAGGGCGGATTTACAATTTAAACAAGCAAAAAGAGGAAAGAAAAAGGGAAAAGTTGTTTATATTAAAAAGGAACGACACAGATTGAAGAAAGAGATGTTTTCCACCGTAGATTCAGTTTAATAAATGTCCATGAAAGGAATATCAAGGGATCACCTTGTCAGATGCCAAATCATCCTTACACAGGAAAAGAGAAATGCTTTTTGAAGATAACCTATTAACTGCCAACATGTGGACTAACATCTAATGCAAGATCAGAACCCACCACTTCAAAGATCTAGTCCCGAATGATCACTTACAAGTTCATACTATAAATACCATTTTGACCTCATGGTCCCAGAATAGATTTTGCCACTCGGTGCCAAAATGATTTTTCTAATCACTTAGCCTAGATGGCTTCAAGTGATAAGCATGATTTCAAAAGTTTTGACCTCACGGTCTCAAATTAGATTTCTCCTCTTGGCGCTCAAACAATTTTTCTTATCACTTAGCCTATATGGATTCAATTGACAAGCATGATTTCATAAGTTTTGACCTTACGTTCTCAAATTAGATTTCGCCACTCGGCACTCAAACAATTACGCTTATCACTTAGCCTAGATGGCTTCAAGTGATAAGCACGATTTCAAAAGTTTTGTCCTCATGGTCTCAAATTAGATTATGCCTCTTGACGCTCAAATAATTTCTCCTATCACTTAAACCAGATAGATTCAATTGACAAGCACAATTTCAAAAGTTTTGACCTCACGGTCTCAAATTAGATTTCGCCTCCCAACACTCCAACAATTTTGCTTATCACTTAGCCTAGAAGGCTTCAAGTGACAAGCATGATTTCAAATGTTTTGACCTCAAGGTCTCAAATTATGTTTCGCGTCTCGGCACTCAAACAATTTCACTTATAACTTAGTCTAGATGGCTTCAAGTGACAATCACGATTTCAAAAGTTTTGACCTCACGGTCTAAAATTATATTTCGCCTCTCGGTGCTCATATAATTTCGCTTATCATTTAGCCTAGATAGCTTCAAATGACAAGCACGATTTTAAAATTTAGACCTTACGGTCCTGTTAAAACCACGCCTTCTAACCCAAAACTAAAATTTAGTTTCAAGATAACCCAGTTTTCTTATAATAGCGCATGGATATAGGCATCATGACGCCCCTAATAGTTTTCAAACCTGATTTCTATGTATGACTAGATCTAGATGGCTGAAGCATGGTATCAAAGTATTTTCGTATCTAGGCACTAATTTCAATTTCCAAAAGCCTCTAGACGAGGTTAGATTTCATATTACTTTCAAAACCCTCCAATCAAGGTTATATCTTTATAAGTTGCCTAGGTAAGACAGTGTTTTTGAAAGTTCTCAGAATACTACTTTGCTTGAAAGCTCAGGATCGACTTCATGATAGGAATGAAACAAACAAGCCAAGTATTAAAGAATGACATGACACATTCTTTCCAAAGTCCACCTTATATCAATCATATGAGGTGAACTTTGGGGGGAATGTGTTACATTATAATTTCTACAAAGTACAAATTATGAACATTCAAAAGGGAAGTTCCTTGGCTTGTAATTCCAAGATCCAATGTTTGGTTTCCAACAAGAGCATAAGTATAGAACTCAGTACACGAGAGCATGTGATCCGAGAACTTGAGTCAAAGCGTCAACCGACGTCTAGATCATTATTCGTTTGAAACATGAAATTAACCAAGAGTAGTAGTTTTCGAAAGCAAAGGAAATTTAGCAAATATCAACAATCAAGCGAGGCCAACAATCAGGATATATGGAAGATATACAAGAAGTTATATATAAAAGCATCACGTT
The DNA here is from genome assembly GCA_030737815.1 of Allium fistulosum. Lineage (NCBI taxonomy): Eukaryota > Viridiplantae > Streptophyta > Magnoliopsida > Asparagales > Amaryllidaceae > Allium > Allium fistulosum. Next base: position 164,279,009 of record CM060905.1, read on the forward strand.
AGCAATCCATACCAAAATGCCCTCAACCAGGCGATGGTAAGTCTTCAAATCTAAGACTCATATAACAAGCTAGGTCATTAATCCAAAGAAAAGGCTCTCCACCAATTGCGCTATGGCATATTGGCTATAAACAAGCGGCAATCCTAAGACACAATGGATCTTCTGGCACAAAAAAGAACTGACATAAAATAATATAATGTTTTCCTATATTAGAGCTCTTTTCACAATCTTTTAATGGCGAAAGTGCCTAAATTCAATGTAATAAGCCTCTCGGCTATATAAGAATGACTAAATAAGGAAAGGACAGTGGATGTTGGAACTTACGACCTGAACCACTATAATAATCTTAGTGTTAGTTACTTTCTGCATTTTACCTTCCTTCCATTTATTACCATGACATTGCGGTCCAACATCTGATAAACTGAGCTTGGTTAAACCATATCTTTATAATCTCCTTATTAGGTCCAGTATTCCAATTCGCTTCTGGAGCTATACCTTAGGACCTCGAGGTGTTAGTGTAAATGAAAATTTGCAATAACAACATGGTGCTCTAAATAGTACTAGGGAAGTAAGGATTTTTGGAAAATGGAATAAAGCAAAATGCTAGTTTGGTTTGGAGAAGTCTCTTCGAGTTGAAGGAGGAGCTGAAAAATCACTTTCAGCTGGCTTTTTCAGCAAGTTGTAAGGCTTCCTTTTGGTTTTCACCTTAGGTCGCAAGTGGTATTATTCTAAAGGTTAATTTAAGTTATTTGGATATTTTACAATCATGTATCCCTTTAAATGCTAGGGAATCATATTATAGTATTGATGGTGCTGTTACATTGCCTTATTGTAATAGCACAAGGGTGAGAGAGTTATGGCAGATAGTCGCATCATCCAAAATAATTTATGGGAAGCATAATGACTAGAATAGGGCTACAAGTAGAATGACCATACTATTAGCATTGTCTATAAGCTCCTAGTAGGAAGCGAAAACAGTGATCCTTTGCAAACTTGAGTTTGGGTCAGCTTTGGTGACCCAAGGCAAAATTTATTCATTTAGAGAGTCATTAAAAATGTGATTTTGACTCAAGACTAGCTATGTCGCTCTGGCATGCTATCGAGCTCTTGTTGCATTTTATGTAAGCAGTTTAATGAATCTAACACACATTTGTATTTTCAGTGCACCTATTAATTTGAAATTTTGAAAGAACTCCATCTTTTGATCATGATGAACATACTCATTATAAAGGTAGAAAAGATTGGCACTTAATTTTCCTGTCCATAAGATGGAGAGTTCATAAAGAAAAGGTGTTACTTCTTGCCCTAAAGGTTTGCTTGATCTAAAGTTTGAGGGAAAGGGATTTAAGGATGTTTGATAAGGTGGAAAGAAAAGCTAGCATGTTAATTATGGTATGTACTAAAATAATTTGAAGGAGAATTTTGGATTGGGGCCCAATTCATTTAAATCCTTGAGTGATAAGATTTTATTTGATTGATGGGCTAGCTTTTGTCTTTAATCTTTTTCTTTTTTCCGCTGTTTCTTCGGTTTGTACAAGTTCTTTCTTTTGTTATAATAAAAGAGGTAAGAATCCTCTATAAAACCTTGCTTAACTTCCAAAAAAAATTATGCAAAAATGTTTAAAATGTCTCTTTTGATATTTCAGGTGCTATTATAATTTTATTTCAAATTTAATTTGATTTTTAAAAGGTATTTTGAAGTATATGTAAGAAAAAATTATATCTTTATTTTCTAAAACTAGCTTTGCAAACGATGGTGTTTATGGTGTTTTTGAAATGATTTCGATGTAAACATTTTAATGAGCTTGAAGTGAAAGATAGTAGAGGAACGTATCAAAATCTAAAATGAAAATGGAACAAGAATCGAATTAAAAGGCAAGTGAGAGAAGAGGAAAACAAAAATTGAAAATTATGAATACAAAATTTAATGGGAGCCCTGCTCCTCTTCATCAGGCTACCACCGGTCAACCGATGGCTAGCTATTTGGTTAGGTTAGCTCTGAACCAATAGGTCCAGGTTAACATAACAAAGGGGTTTGACTCGGGATATTACAAGGGTTCTTCAGGTGACGTTTAGGCAGTGCTTTGATATGATTTCCCAACTTGATTGAATGGAGTGACTAGATGTGTATATAGTGATATACATGAAGGTTTAGATATGTATACATATGGATAGTTTGTTGCTATTGCTAGTGATTGCTTAACTATCAATTGTTGTATCCTCTATTGGTTATCATGGTAACACGATCGCTCGGTGAACCGAGGATTTTCTTGAGGTGCATGTTGATGGTGAAATTAGGTTCGTAAGGCATACACTACAAGAAATCTGACATTTACCTACAATATATTACATACCAATATATATGGATAGGTAAAGATAACCTTTATCTACCAATATTTAATGGTAAGATTTATTGGTAGGTAAATATTGCCAATATTATAACATGTTGGAAGGATGATTATCTACCAATAAATATGAGTAAGTAAAAAGTATTACCTACGCATATACTGCATGGAAAGTTTTTTGCAATTAGCGCATATATTTCCCTCCTATCATTTTAATTTTTCAGTAAAAATAACGCTGAGTTGTGTGATGATGTGTCAAAAAACCTTATCTTGGAAATTTCATTTTTGGAATGAAGATTTCGTTTGCATATCCTAGCAATGTTCCTTGTAAAATCACTGATGTATTAATTATTAATATTTATTTTGAAATATTAAATAATTAGCCATTAATAATTAATAAACAGTAATTAAATTTTAAATAATTATTATTAAATATTCAATAATCATTTATTAATAACTAATCATTTATTAATAACTTTTCATATATTACCATTTTTATTCAAACAATGGACTATTAAAATGTAAGTATTGTAATTTTTCTAAAAAGTTTCACAATTTCATACCAATATATCATCATCCAAAATGGCTAAAACATATTCTCCATAATTTATTAGAGAAACACAATCCATACCATACCCTCCAGCTACATATCTAACCGTTTATTTTAAATAAAATCTAACGGTACAAATCTCAATCCGTGCATTTCCTTTTGATTGGCCACACTAGAAATCGACAAGAAACACTATCCACCTTTGAATCACCCACATCTCCATTCTCCAAAGTACTATTCAAATCCCCAATCATCTCATCTTCCCAAAACCTAATTCCCAAATTAATCAAATAACTTTGTTAATTTCACCATGGCAGGAAGAGACACTACAAGAAAAATTGTTAATCAAACAAGTTTTACACTCCTTCTCTCCTTTTTGATTCAATAATTAAATTAGTTTTCTGTTCCATCAAAAGGTAAACTTTTTATTTATTTTCTGATTTATGCTTCCTCTTAATTTTTGACTAAATTATGCTTCAACATTAATTTTCTATGTAAACTGCATTATGTAGTTTTATGAGAATGGAAGATGATATATTTAGAAGGGCCATCTGGAGAATGTTATTTAGACTACAACCAAATTCTGGATCATCATCTTATGCTGCTGCATTGATTAATATTGCGGTAAAACATGCACTTATTCGAATGCTTTATAAACTTTTTTGCATATTTTATTTTCCTCTACGAGTATTAGCACATGAAGTTCTTAAAAATAATACCCTATGAAATTGTAGCAATCTTGATTTTTTCTTTATTTCAAATTTTTTATGGATTTTATAACATTTTTGATGATATTGTCATTGATTCACTTATTTGGTAAGGTTGTAAAGTTATAAAATAGAGCATTGATTTCCTTCAATACATCAATTGTAAAATGCTAAATTGGCTACATATTATCAAAAAGCTTGACTAAATGATGCGCCCTTAGTAATTGTAATATTAAATGCAACAATCATGTAGACAATAAATATGAATATTTTTATTCTGTGTTTGTTAGTATTTTGGGTTTGTTTTTTCATCAAAATTATTACTTACCAATTTCATCATTGATTCACTCATTTGGTAAGGTTCATTTATTATTGCCTTCTATGAATGGGTAGATAATTAAATGCTTAATTGTGTTCATTGTATAAAATTATTTCTTAAATGACTTGCAACATCCTTGTTTATAATAACAAATGAAATATTAATCATTTCATTTAAGTATCAATTTTATATAATGAAAACAATTAAGAATTTAATTGTCTATCCATTTTAAGTTATGTAGGCCTTGAATTACCTGAAAGATGACATTCTGTAAAATAAATGCAACCTCTCTTTTTCTGATCATCGTTGCCTCAAAAAGGAAGGTTGATTTATTTTTTGGTACTATTTTTGTTAGTCATTAATTCCTTACTAAATTCAAATGAAACCATTCAATTTATTAGCTATTAATTCCTTACTATAATAAGAACAAGAGATCTTTCTCGATCAATCCCTTTGCCCCCCATTCTTCGAGAATCAGAAAGATCCTTTTCGAGTTTGAATTTGTTATTTCTCACAAGAAACCTCCATATCTTGCTATTATATTGACATTTCCTTCTATTTAGCATTAAAAATTGATTTTCCTAAAGCTTTAAGATTTGTTAGCCCATTATTTGGTAATGCATGGAGTTTATTTTTTAATTTTCAATCACTTCGACCAACCTTCGCCTGATTTTGATTTATTTTTGGTTTTTAAACATGGTATTCAATATTGGAATCTAATTTAACTATATCAAATTAAATTGATAATTTTTTATTTGAGGTTTAGCTTTTGGCTAGAAATATTTCCTTTTTTGGTTGTATTTCATTCTATTGTGCCTAAAATTGCTTTTGTACATTGGAATCATATTTTTCATTATTCGTTTGAAATTATTCTAAATGTTGTCCACTTCCATGTGAAAGTCGGTTTTTAAGAAAATATTTGAATGAATTAGAGTTTGGTATGTAACATAAGTTTTCCAACATATTTCAATTACGTGTTTCATTTTTTGGCTTAAAAATATGTTTCCTTTATTATGTTAATGTTATGGACATTTAATCTTACAGTTTATCATCACTATGATTTTTTTTCATTCAAGCACTACAAGAAAACATGCTTTTCTTGGCAATACTGTACAGCGCTATTAACTAGGGTGCTATGATCCCCTTGGGTTTTATACAAATATAAATCTGAAATGCTGTGTCAATGTGGATAATCTCCAACTGCAAAAATTTTAGGTGGCCTTATTAATTTTAAGCGACAAACAAACGAAAAACTTTATTTTCATGCTCACCCTTCGTTCTCTCCCTATCTTTTTTCCTCGTTAGTGGAAAAACGTAAAATCCAATTAAGTGCGAATACCACTAAATCAAACCCTAATTCAAAGTCATTGACTGAATAATAGAGTACTCAAATGTGTTATGATCTCCTCATCACTACCTTTTTTCCTGATGGGCACGTCTTCTAGATCAAGTTATCTGCTGAAAATGATTTGTAATATCAGGTATTTCTTAATTGTTATCCCTCAGTTTGCTTGCAAAATTGCTTATGTTTATATACAAACAAGGGATTTGGATTGTCATAGGCATCAAATAAAAAATGGGACAGTTCTAAAAAGTTCTTCAATTTATCATTTTATATGTTTTTGGTGGAAGGAATTTTTGTTTTGGTTCTGTTGTTTTTGTATGGTTAGGCATGATACTTTTGTTGGTATTAGTTGGGTTATTATGAAAAATCCAAATTAGCAAATCAGACTAAACTTCTAATGGCAACAGTTATTGTATTATTTAGACCAATTTCACAGTCCTACATGTATAAATTTTGCACATAAATTGTTAAACCTACACTCTAGTACCATGATAATGCAACAATGGGAGAACTTTAGTAAATAGAATGGTATAAATGATCCATGCCCCAATGAATCCGTGCTGCAGCATGAGCAGGCAGAAAGGGAGTTGGATTTCAGTGCAGTCCTAATCGTGTTACAACATTTTTCTTCACTTCAACTTAAGCCTGAAGCAACAAGAAAGACACTTTAGTGCATTTCTGTGCATTATAGCAAGCGTCTTAATTTACATACGCCATGGTGGGAAACACTCCGATTTTGATCACTTAAGTTTCTTCGCATTTCTAGTCATTTCTTATTTAGTAATTGTCCAGCCATTTTGAGAAGCAATGTATCAACGATAAGCTCTAAATTTTCTGGTTTGTCACCTTCTCATCTACTTTTTCCTTCATGCTCCTTAACCGTGTAATATCACTGTATATGTGTTTTCTTCTTACATGTTGCACATCAAGAATTCATATAACTTCAGAGGTTTATTCTTCTTTGCAAACTCATATAAAGATTGTGTTTCAAGGCTATGGAAACTTTATTAGCTAGGAAAATAAAAATAACTAAGCAAATAAACAATAATTAAGTTTATTTTAAAAAACCCCAAGTATATATAAAAATTAACTAATTTAACTAAATTTTAGAAAAATTAACTATGTTTGCAATTTTTTTTACTAAATTGGCTATATTTTATAAAATTTAACAAAGTTAACCGAGTTTAATGAAAATTTAGTATGTTTATAAAAATAACTAAGTGTATAAAAATTAACTAAATTTTTAGAAAATTATCCAAGTTTATAAAATTGATTAAGTTAACTAAGTTTCATAAAAATTAAATACATTAATAAAAATTAGATTAATTAATAAAAATAGCCAAGTTAACAAACAATTTTTAAGGAATAAAAAAATCAAATATTCATTTGGAGATTGCCTCTGTAACATTAGTGTGTACAACCCAAACGCAAGCCTTACAGACTAGTTATATGTGGAGTTACCACTTCACTATTGCTAACAATTTTGTATTGAAAATTTAGTGTAAATACATAACCTTTTGGTTGTTACTTCCAGTGAATCGATTACTCTAACCCAAGAGCTCGACAGTTTTGCAAATTGTAATTTTGAAATCATGGAAGGGTACATGTGAGAGCCTTAACATTTTCCAACTTCGAGAGCATGGTTCATATTTGCAATAGACTGTAACTATATAAAGAAATAAAAATAGGGAACCAAAACAGAAGGAAAAGAATTTCTCTTTCAATCATCCAATATACAAGTAAATGAAAATAGTTGCAAATTTTCATTTGTTGGCTATGATAGGTGGATGAAATGTGCCTCTTGTGTACTTTTGGATGGTTTGGTCCTATGGCTACCGTGAAAATAATGCAAGGTTTTGAACCATATGGCATCCACATTTACTGTTATACAGCTAGCTTGAGTGTTTCATTCAAGGAATGAAATAGGGGAACTATTTTTTATTGGTTGTTTAGTGCTGTGGAGAAGCTAATAAACTAGTGACTTTTTTAATTTACAATAAGCGATCTTTGCACAAGTAATTTGAACCAACTTTTGAGTACTACTTAAAAAAACGTTGACAGTTAAAAATAATAATTGTGAAGCACATGGATAAAAACCGTTCCCCATTTTATTGACATTTCATTATAGTTCAGTATTTTCAGGTTATATAGTATATGAATATGAGTTGAAGATTAGGTGCGGTAAGTCTGTATAGCTACCATCTCAAGCTTTGCCTGCTCCATCAACTGGACACATGGCTTTAGAAATAAAGAGGTATATTTTCATCTTTTCATTTATTTGTTAATTTATTTAAAGCTTGGTAATTGCCGACCCTATCCATTCCTTGGGATTAATGGAAATGGCGATGGTGCTAAAATGTCAGGGACCCCTATCATTGTGCCACAACCTGAAATGCAGTCATTGTTGCAGACTTGAATAGAGTCAAATTTTTCTGAACTTATATTTATTTATTTATTTATTTTTAGGACCTGTATTGTGCACATTTTCTCATCTCAGGCAACTAACACACATGAAGCACTTAATAGTTAGTAAGATGTGGTGTTTGAAATGAAATTCCATGACTATCCAAAACATGCATACTTCCCTCCAATATTTCATCCAGAAGGCGTTCCTCTTAAAGTTGAAGACGCTGGTGGTAATGAGTGGGTATTCCAGTTCCGTTTTTGGTTAAATAATAATAGCAGAATGTATGTTTTAGTACTCCTTGTATTCAGTCCATGCAATAGCAGGCTAGTGATACAGGTATGTATAGGAGAATTCTTGTGTTCTGTTGAGCTTTTGCCTAGCTGTGTTCCATCTTGTGTTATTTTGAGTTACTTGACATATCCTTTTTATGAATAAACTTGCAAAAGAAAAGTGCGCCTACTTTGGATTTTATCATTTTAGTATATGTCGAGATATTATGCTCTCTTTTCTTTTTTCCATGCATGTCTCTATACTTTAATTGCTAGCCACTTATATCACTTTCTATTTTTTGGCTGCTTCTTTCATATATGTTTTTTATTGGTTGTGTCCGCTGGCTGTTGTTATCATCTTTTAGATGCACATATGGGTTGGGATCAACTTTTATTTTTCCTTAATATTTGCTTTCTTGAACTCGGTCCACCTATATACTTATCGACAAATGTGTCCTATAACTGTAGTATTGGTATTTTTTTTAATGATCTTGTAAGACAACTTTAATATTATAATTGTCAGCTAGTTAACTATCTATTATTTTTATGGTAATTGTATGCAATCATTTCAAACAAATCATTAGCATACCATTATCATATTGGTGGTATACAAAAACTAATGTACTAATAAACTAGTAGCTGCATTGCATTTCATTTCAATGCATGATTTAGGTAAAATCAACATGATGAATGAAAAAAAATGATGGCATCATTTGAATTAAACTTCATTGCTTTTACTTGAGTGTGCCTTTATTCTTATAAAATTTATTACTATTCTTCCAAAAATATCCTTCATTTTCTTTTTCTTTCAAAAACTTAACTCTCTGTTTCTAGTGGAGCCCATTTCCAACTAAGCACACACATAGAACCACTACTCGACAGTCATAACACTTCTTTAGCTATCTAGCTTACCTAGAACCACTACTCGACACACCCCTCACACAATATTTCATATGAATAAACTTGCAAAAGAGTGAGGTTCAATTTGATCTTGCTTTAGGTATACATTGACTGATATTTCATATGTAATTATTAACTTTCAGTTAATCTCTATTTTTTTACTAGTTGCAAAATGAACAAGTTCATAAATATTTTTACTTTATATTTAGAGTAGCCAACAAGGATCATGGCAACATTAAGCTTACTTTGTATTCCCTGTTCATGTGCATAGAACCTTGTCAAACAATGCAAAAATAATGCAAGGAAAGAAAGAATTTTATCCTACTCTCACTGTGTTAAATTTAGTGACACTATATGATGGAGAATTGAAGGGGATGAATGTAGCTTCATGTCGGAGAAGACGGTTCGCAAATCGGAGTCCGGAGGAAGAAGATAGGAGGGAAGAAGCTGGTGCTGGTTTGCTGTTTGAGGTCAGATGTCTGGCTGAGAGGGCCAGACGTCTGACGAGGTTCAGGCTGTCTCCTGAAACATCCTGCAGACGTCTGGTCCCTCTGGCCAGACGTCTGGGCCTGTCTATTTCAGCCAGACTGAACCTAGCCTCAAACGTCTGAGGTCAGAGGTCAGACGTCTTAGGCGGTGTTAACCTGTTTTTTCCTGGGCCAGGTTTCTGAGCTGTTTTGTGATTTGTGAAGGGCAAAGTGGTCTTTCGCTAGGGTTTTCTCTATTAGTATATATACTCTCTTCAGGTCTGATAGAAGGAGTATCAAGCAATCTAATCTAGGGTTTAGTCCTCCATTAATTTGGGTTTTAGGCAAAACTCTATTTCTTCAATTCTAATCTCCACAAACATTGATTCTGAAAAGAATAGATCATTGTAATCAATCTCTTGTACTCTTCTCATTTGGTGATAATAAAAGATCTCTCTCAAAGTGGATGTACACTAACGTGATGTTAGTGGAACCACTATAAATCGGTGTGTGATTTACTGTTTCGTTATTGCTTATTATTCTCTATTGCTTGTGGTGTTATTGTGATCGTTTTCGGATTTGGTTTTATTGAATTCTTCGAGTGTTTGGTTGTTTTGCACTATCTATCACGATCTAGCTTTTCCGCGTGCATTTGGGGATTTTAGTTTGAGCGGTCTCGATTGAAATCCGCCATAACATTTGGTATCAGAGCTTTGGAGTTGGTAGGTGGTTGTTGAAATGCCGGAAACGGATAACTCTGGAAATTCAATGGCTAGTTCAAGTAGTATAGCGCCGTATGTACGTGGGTCGTATGTGGCGTCGGGATCGCAGTTGGTTATCGACAAGTGGAATGGTGATAATGATTTTGAAAAATGGCAATGGACGATGAAAGCGGTTCTAAGGAGGAATCGGGTACGTCGAGTGGTGTTTGATACACATTTGTTGCTGGCGGACATCTCGGATGTCGAGAGAGAGAGTGTAAATGGAAGAGTGGGCATTTAATACACTTCAACTTGCTATGGGAGAGAATGTGATCTCCGAAATTAGTGGTGAGACCACCGCTAAGGGAATTTGGGACAAGTTGGAAGAATTGTATATGAAGAAGTCTCTAACTAATCGTTTGATCTTATTGCGAATGTTTTTCACCTATAAGATGAAAGAAGGAACTTCGCTAAAGGCACATTTGAATGTGTTTGATGATTTTCTTATGAAAATGAAGGCAGTAGATTTGAAGATTGAGGAAGAGCAAAAGGCGATGATATTGTTATATTCGTTGCCGGACCGTTATACGGGTTTATCAAATAGTTTGATCTATAACCGGGATACATTGACGTTAGATGATGTCAAGACGGGTCTTCTTAGTGAGGAATTGAGAGATCAAATGAAGGAGTTGAGTGTTGGTAGTAGTAGTGCCGGTAATGGTCAAGGTTTGTTTGTGGAGAAGGAAAGATATGCGAAGAAGGACAACCGGGGGCGTTCTAAATCAAGGAATCCCGGTTGGAGAGGAAAATCAAAGGAAAGGAAAGGCAAGTGCTATATTTGTAAGAAACACGGTCATTGGAGAAATGAATGTCTGGACAAGGAGAAGGGTAAAAGGGAAGTAGCATCTTCATCTGTAGCGGTGGAGAGAGGTGTTGGTGAGGAAGACGTAGATGTGTTGACGACGGTAGCATCAGATGTTTTCGGTAGTGAGTGGGTGCTCGACTCGGGGGCGTCGTATCATATGACGCCTAATAGGAATTGTTTTTCTTCTTTTGTTGCTAAAGAGGGAAATTCAATTATTATGGGAAATGGTGCTATGTGTAGGTCTCAAGGCATTGGTTCCGTGCAAATTCGAATGTTTGACGGAGTGGTTCGTACTCTCACTAATGTACGCTATGTTCCGGGACTTCGGAAGTCTCTTATCTCTTTGGGGCAATTGGATTCTCTTGGATGTAAGATCACTATTGAGAGTGATTGTTTACGGGTTTCGAAAGGGGCACTTGTGGTCATGAAAGGTGCTAGGGCTCATGGTGTTTATTTGCTTCATGGAGAGACCGTAGAAGGTGAAACTTGTGTAGGTGTTGATAGTTCTCGTGGCTTGGATGTGACAAGGTTGTGGCATTTGAGGTTGGGTCATAGCTCGGAGAGGAGTTTGGAGATTCTTCGGAAGAGGGAGATGATCGATGGTGAGAGTTTCAACAAATTGGAGTTTTGCAAAGAGTGTCTTGGGGAAGCAAACAAAAGTATCATTCGGTGAAGGAAAACATGATTCAAGAAATGTTCTTGAGTATGTGCACACGGATGTATGGGGACCGGCACCGGTAGCTTCTTTGGGAGGAGAAAGATATTATATTTCCTTTATAGATGATTTTTCACGTAAAGTTTGGGTGTATGTAATGAAGGCCAAGTCGGAAGCATTTGCAAAGTTCAAAACATGGAAGGCTCTTGTTGAGAATGAGAGTGGTAAGTCTTTGAAGGTTCTTAGGTCCGACAATGGCGGGGAGTATGTTTCCGGAGAATTCTTAGAGTTTTGCAAGCATCATGGGATTCAGAGACATTTTACTACACCGAAAGATCCGCAATCAAATGGAGTTGCGGAGAGGATGAATCGTACTCTACTAGAGAAAGCTTGATGCTTGAGATTGACATCGGGTTTGTCTAAGGGATTTTGGGCCGAAGCTTTGTCAACCGCGGTGCATATCATTAATCGAATTCCGTGCTCGGCTATTGATAACAAAATTCCGGAAGAAGTGTGGAAGGAAAAGAGTATTGACTTGAGCTATCTTCGTGTCTTTGGAAGTCCGGTTTATGTGCATGATCCGGGTAATGATAAGCTTGAACCAAGAGCTTTCAAGGGGATTTTGCTTGGCTATACGAATGGAGTGAAAGGCTATCAGATTTGGAATCCGGAAACGAAGAAGGTGACAAACTCTCGTCATGTTACTTTTGATGAGTCGGCATTGTTCAAGGAGAATGAGAGCTCGTCGGATATTCCGGTCTTGGTTCGTGATGAATCGAAGGAGAAGGAAATTATTCCACCATTTCGTCCCAGTGGTAGAGGAGGTAGAGTAGTTGAAGATGCTTGTGAAGAAATTGTGGTTGATGTTACATCACAAAGTCCACGTGGTGCCTCTAGTAGTGTTGGTGATGTACACGAGCCTAGAGAAGTTTGGGTTCAAGGTGGAGCCGAAAGGAGTTTGGGTGATGGTATTGCTACTCGGGTTGGGCGTCGTCCCATAAGACCACCCGAAAGATATGGTGATTGGAACTATCTTAGCTTTTGTGATAAGTTGGACTATGCGCTTCATGTAGTCCAAGATGAGCCTTTGGACCTTGATGACGTCATGAATTCGAGTGATAGCTCGAAGTGGATTTGTGCCATGGAGGAAGAGATGCAATCATTGATGAAGAATCGAACTTGGAATTTGGTTCCGCTTCCTAAAGGAAACCGTGCTATAGGGTGCAAATGGATTTACAATGTGAAGGACGATGGGAGATACAAGGCTAGGCTAGTGGCTAAGGGGTTTGCACAGAGAAAGGGTATGGAGTATGATGAGATATTCGCACCAGTCGTGCGCCATACTTCTATACGGATATTACTTGCCACAGTTGCTATTCACGACTTGGAGTTGGAGCAACTTGATGTGAAGACCGCCTTCTTACATGGTGACTTGGATGAAGACATTTACATGGAGCAACCGCAAGGTTTTGTTGTAAATGGTAAGTCAAATATGGTGTGCAAGTTGAAGAAATCACTATATGGGTTGAAGCAATCACCTAGACAATGGTACAAGAGATTTGATCATTTTATGCTTGAAAACGGTTTCAATAGAAGCATCAAGGATGCTTGTGCGTATTTCAAGAAGTTGGGAAATGATTGTTGGGTGTATTTACTCTTGTATGTGGACGACATGCTCATTGCTTCGAAGGACAAGAATGAAATCAACAAGTTGAAATTGCAATTAAAGTCGGAATTCGAAATGAAGAACCTTGGAGAAGCAAAGAGGATATTGGGCATGGAAATAGAAAGGGATCGAAAGCATTTTGAGTTGAAATTGACTCAAAAGGAGTACATAAAGAAAGTGCTTTGCCGGTTTAGCATGGAGAATGCAAAGGCGTCAAATACACCTTTACCTTTGCATGTGAAGCTTTCGAGTAAAGGGTCACCTATCTTGGAGAAAGACAAGGCTTATATGGCAAAGGTTCCATATGCAAGTGCGGTTGGAAGCTTGATGTATGCTATGGTGTGTACAAGGACCGATATAGCAAATGCCGTCGGGGTGGTTAGTCGTTTTATGTCTAATCCAGGAAAATCGCATTGGGAAGCTGTGAAGCTCATATTGAGATACCTTAGGGGTACGTCATTTCATGGTCTTGTTTTTGGCGGTAGTGGGAAAAGGAGTTGCAACTTGGTTGGTTATTGTGATTCGGACTACGCCGGCGATAGAGATAGGAGAAAGTCAACTTCCGGTTATGTCTTCACACTTGGTGGTACGGCCATAAGTTGGAGATCTAGATTGCAGACTGTAGTAGCTTTATCCACTACGGAGGCGGAGTTGATAGCTGCGGTAGAGGCGGCGAAGGAAGCACTCTATTTGAAGCAATTGTTGTGTGACTTGGGTATTGAACACGATAGCATCGATGTTCAATGTGATAGCCCAAGTGCTATTCACTTGGCGGAGAACTTGGCGTTTAGCTCACGGACGAAGCATATAGAAGTGAGGGAGTCATTCTTGGTAGCCATGGATGAGGGTAAGCAAGTATATCTTCGAAAGGTGCACACAAAGGAGAACGCGGCGGATATGTTCACTAAGGCATTGCCGGTTGGGAAGTTGGAGCATTGCTCGGACTTGATTCGCTTGGAGAAGTGCTAGGTGCCACGGGGTGGCACGATTGAGAGAGATACTTGTGTAGATGAGGAAGAGTATTGGTATGAGATTGTCGTTCTATCTTCTTGGTGTAGTGCTAGTGTACACTCCTAGTGCTCTTGTCTTTGGTGAGACGGTATTGGATGTTTTCAACATTTCATTGGTGGGTGTGGGCTTTGTCCCTGAACTCGTTGATGGAGTGCAATGGGGGGTGGCTGTGCCGGAACCCGTTGGGGAAACATTCGTGTTTGGTTGAAGGTAGAAGTGTTGGTAGTTGGAGCTATCGGTTGTTGATGGTATGGTACCATTGGTGTTGGAGATGGATATAGTGTCAAGGTGGAGTGTTAAATTTTGTGACACTATATGATGGAGAATTGAAGGGGATGAATGTAGCTTCGTGCTGGAGAAGATGGTTCACAAATCGGAGTCCGGAGGAAGAAGATAGGAGGGAAGAAGCTGGTGCTGGTTTGCTGTTTGAGGTCAGATGTCTGGCTGAGAGGGCCAGACGTCTGTCGAGGTTCAGGCTGTCTCCCGAAACATCCTGCAGACGTCTGGTCCCTTTGGCCAGACGTCTGGGCCTGTCTATTTCAGCCAGACTGAACCTGGCCTCAGACGTCTGAGGTCAGAGGTCAGACGTCTGAGGCGGTGTTAACCTGTTTTTTCCTGGGCCGGGTTTCTGAGCTGTTTTGTGTTTTGTGAAGGGCAAAGTGGTCTTTCGCCAGGGTTTTTTCTATTAGTATATATACTCTCTTCAGGTCTGATAGAAGGAGTATCAAGCAATCTAATCTAGGGTTTAGTCCTCCATTAATTAGGGTTTTAGGCAAAACTCTATTTCTTCAATTCTAATCTCCACAAACATTGATTCTGAAAAGAATAGATCATTGTAATCAATCTCTTGTACTCTTCTCATTTGGTGATAATAAAAGATCTCTCTCAAAGTGGATGTACACTAACGCGATGTTAGTGGAACCACTATAAATCGGTGTGTGATTTACTGTTTCGTTATTGCTTATTATTCTCTATTGCTTGTGGTGTTATTGTGATCGTGTTTGGATTTGGTTTTATTGAATTCTTCGAGTGTTTGGTTGTTTTGCACTATCTATCACGATCTAGCTTTTCCACGTGCGTTTGGGGATTTTAGTTTGAGCGGTCTCGTTTGAAATCCGCCATAACACACTGTTCTTTAAATATTCAGTCAGGTATCACAAAATATTACTTTCTTATTTATACTGTCCTCATTTATTATCATACACACAATAGTAATTGAAGTTCATGCATCTTTATTGATATATCATTTTAAATGAGAATCGGTTGAATTTTTATTTTTTACCTAATAGCAGTCAATACCAGTCAATCAACTGCTTGTTTCAGAAGAGATGAGAACTTCATTTCTAACACGTCTTAAGCATAAGTCTCGGAAGAGATGAGAACTTTGAAGATTCAAAGAGGTCCCATCAAAAGGTGTATAATAAATAATGCAAGAAGTCCCATCAAAAGCATGCATTCTGAAGCTCGGGTCTAGTGTGTGTCTAAGAACAGATTGAAAGCAAGAGGTATGTGTGCCTAAAGTCTGTGTTCTAATCTATAGCACATTGTAATTCTCAGTTGTAGAAGATATCTACAGCATAAATCTTAGAATATAAAAGTGGTAAAAGGACTTGAATGACACCAACTTGAATTTGCTTCATAAACAATGTACAGCACAAACAAATGACACCAATAAACACTGAGCATGCAATACTGGGCAAAACTTATTAAGAGTGGACATGGACAACTCCTCAAAATTTGTATTTAGGTCATCCCAAAATAACACAAAGTCACAATTAAAATACTATGAAGTGAAGTTCCTTTTTAACAGTTAATATTCTTTCTTTTGCTTAGAATCTGATATGAATATAAAGTGAGTCATGGTTTAACCTTATGCGTAAAATTATTCAGCAAGGATTTTCAAAATTTGTAAATAATTAGTTGGGTGAATTCTCCTTATGTACACATACTTAACAAGTGTACTTGGAAGAATTAGTGTCCAGCAGCTATGAATTTATTTAAATAAACAAGGTAAGATATTAGACATGGTATATATTCAAGGCTTTAAGAATAAGATACTAGGAATATGAAGATGTTCCCATTTTACTTTTGAGGTTAATAGTTTTGAAACTGAAATAATTTTTGAGGTCAATCTATTTACAGTCTCGATAAGAGAATGAAAATTAACTTAGTACATCTGTAATAATGCATTCATAGTTATTAAATTAGTTCGATTGGACCTTGGCATACTAGAAATAAACTTACATATTTATCTTTAAGCTTTATTTAATTGTTTGTTGATGTATGCATTGCTTAATTGAAGGGCTGTGTTACACTTTACAACTGTGATTACCTAATTTGTAGAAGTTTAAATGATGTAGTCTATGAATATGCAACTATCGGTTATTTATACTAAAAGTGGATGTATTTGATTAAATACTCACTTATTTTTCATGCACGTCTTAGATACATGTAATATACTAGCTTGATAAACTATACATGTAGATTATACACATGTAATGTACTAGCTTAGATACATATAATGTACTAGCTTAGATCCATGTAATATACTCACTTAAATTATAATATATATGTATATATATTATATAAAATCATATATGAATTAATTACATTATATATGAACTAATATAATAAAAATAATTATAATATCTTGATAACTTATTAAATGTATTATAGAAATGAATTACATATGAATTAATATATATATATAATAAGTTTATGAATAAATATAAATTACACACATATATAACAATTATAATATCTTGTAAACTTATTATACCATCACATGTATATGTATTATAGAATTATATGTATGAATTAATATGAATTCTTTTGATGAAAAAGTGATCCCCATTGTGAGGAGAGCCCTCATTAATTAATTAATAAAGCAAAAGTCAAACAAGTTTGACGGGTGACTATACATAAGTAGATGATATGATTGTAGATGTACGATCATCGCATAGATGATCAAAAAAAGAAAAGAGATAGGAGACAAAAATAATAATATGTAAACATGTTTGAATGAATTTTATAAGCATCAAATGTGAAATGTTGAATGATAGGGGCTTATGGATATAGCTGCTGAATGGCTACAATTAGTGGGCAATAGAACTTGACTGAACCTGTGGGACCGGATTGCAGTGTGAATAGTTGAGCATAATATACTGAATTAGTCGACTAGAAGCAACTAAAGTGATGTTTGCTTCAGCATTTGTGCAACCCTGAAACTTTAATCTACACTGTTACAATCAATATTGCTGACGGCGTAGGCTCAGACTAAACCAGACTTGATTGTGAAGTTGAATAGTAGTGCTGATACAGAATGATATAGAGTTAAGTGCTGTTGAGTTTGAAACTGAGGCATGAAGCAGAATTTGCTGAAAAAGTAGAGGTGCATTCAGAAACTTTGATGACAGAACTGAAGCTACATATATAAATGTCCGAGCAAAGCTAAGGGCTACCGAACAAGAGAACAACACAAATGCATGACTGAGAAAACTGCAATTGCATGTAAAGGGTGAACAAGTATGGTAGAGCTGATAGTTTTAAGATGCAACAATGGGAGACCTTTAGTGAAGAGAATGTTATAAATCTTCCATTCCCCATGAATCGAGGCTGTAGCTTGAGCAGGAAGGAAAGGAGTTCTGTCAAGGTAGAAGTGCATAGCATTAATTGGTGTGGTAAGCTACCAATTGTGAATGGAGGGCAAGGTTGCCAAAGCCTAAGGCAAAGTATGCTGCAACCAAGAGATGTCTCGGAGTCAAAGTGAGGAAGTTGGTGATAGGCATGCATTAAGAAGTGCGGAAGTGCGGACGAGTAGGCATAGACAAATTGCACTGAGGTATGTCAATACTAATATAATAATCTTATATAAATAGCAATAGTTGTAATTAGTAGTGGTACTAATATAATAATTCTGAAGTATGTCGTATTATTGACTTGAAGGTGCAAATTAGGTTACTTCAGCATTCTCATAAATCAAAGTTTAACGCTGTATATGCTACTAGTAACAAAGTTTAACGCTGTATATGCTACTAGTAACAAAGTTTAACGTTGTATATGCTTAACACAGCAGTAATTACATACTTAAATAAGTTAGCTTAGCAAGTAATAACCGTTGTTAAATGTATTTGATAATAGAAGCTGAACGCTAAGAAAAGTTTTTAGTTCATCAGCAAAACACTATAAGACCAGAAAAACGCTATTAAAAACAGACTTTTTACAGCGTTTTCACTATTGCTATGTTATGTTCTTGACCTATAATGGTATGACGTTACACAGTGTAGTTAAAAACGCTGTTAAAACCTTTTATAGCTTTTTTAAATGCTATTAAATGTCCAGTTTGTTGTAGTAAAGCTTGCTTCCATCCCAGTCTAGCATCACTTCTTTATTTATTTTGTTCTTTAAAACATTATTAAGAATGTAATACTAAGAATAATCAAGAATATAGAGGTATCTGATGATATTCCTGCTAATAATTTTGTTTCCATATTAATATCGATCTCTCTTTTAGGTAGTTACTAATCAATGGTTTCTTTCTATTTCTCAAGATTGTATTGCAAATATCTTTATTTATGTGGCAATTATATGTTATGTGAGGCTTGAATAATCTATAAAGATGATGTCTTTAAAAAAAACAACCTCTCTTTCAAAAATAAAGGTAGTGCCTCAAAAAAGAAAATTCATTTATATTCTATCACTTTGCTTTGTGTGTTTATCTTTCCAATTTATTAGCCTCTAATTCTTTGTTACACTTCTAACGTTTTACGTAGTTCTTGAAATTAAGAGTAGTGCATGTCTTTAAGAGGTGACTACATGATGGTCTACAACTTGATCTTGAGAACCTACACTCTCATGTTATTTTCTTACTGCTTAATTTGTTGTCTTTTCCCACAAGGAACCTATGTATCCTATTATTCTATTAATGTTTCCTTAATTTTAGATCTAAAATTGTTCTTTGCACCCTTTAAGTTTTGGTAGCCTTTCATTACTAATCAAGGAATTTTATTAATTTTACTTTCATTTACTTTTCTTACCATATTTTAATTTTGATACATTTGAAATTATAGTATAAGATTCTTTAAGAATCAACTAAAACATGTGTAGGTTAGAAATATTAGAAGTATGTGAGCTATAGAGAAAGATATATAGTATTCTTAGATTATAAGCTACTTGCAACTATATTTTTGTATTTGTTTCAATAATCATGAAGCAACGTACTTAATGCATTACAGTCACTCATTCATTATTTTTTTACTAATCTACCTCTGGCTAAATCATGTTTTAAAAATAAAAAAACTTCTACTCTTTTTCTCTTTTAGTGTTTTCAAACATAACTTTAAGTTTGTCCAAAAACAAAGCAAATTCTCATCTATCATATATTATCACATAAAGCTAGGTTATTTCTAAGTAAGTAAAAAAATGCTACTCATACAAATTTATTATCAAAAATGTTTTATCTATAAAAAAATATTTGCTACATGGTCCTGGGCTAATAGAAAAAGGAATCTTCAATTTTGGCCAGAGCTTAGCATAAACATATAAGAATGTTTTACAAACGAAATCACTGTATAAACTTATAACTTCTCCACTAGAAATACAATTCATTAGCCCACAACACTTTTTTTGATGAAATATCTATCTTCCTAAGGCAAGTTTTCTTGTTGTTATTTCAGGGAAATCAAAAATTAATCAAGTAAAAACAAGCTATACATTCAATTTGAAGACCTAACATTCTTACAATCATTCTACAATTGACTCCTGATCGATGTCCTTACTAGTCTTTTGAGCGGAAGACTTGTTAGAGAGAAGATAGAACCTGCAGTACAACGTCAGGTAACATACAGTCAAATCATTATATTATAGACTGATATTTTATAAAACTGGAATTGATATTTACATTATATATATGTTCTTTGTAGATGAACACAGTAGACTCTCCAGTAATCAAATCCTTGACATAGTCAATACAGAAGGCACAAAAGGCATGTCATAAGATACAATTGATAAAATTGAAACAATTAAGATATCAATGGAGAATAGTTCTTATGCATCAGAGTCAGTATGCTGCACAGTTTGCCTTCAGGTATTACATCTATTGCAAAATATTTTCTTGATATGTTAAGCCTAATTATTAATTGATGATTAACAAGTATTCATTTTTTTGCATGATTTTGAAATCGAAGAAAGCACGAGGAGTCTACTAATGTAAACATGTATTTCACGTGCAGTGTATCGATAGCTGGCTCATCAGGCATGCTTCATGTCCATTGTGTAGGAGAGACATCTAATTTTTTCAGGTTATTTTCTATAAATTATATATACATGGGCATCAGTTGTTTGTACATATATAAGTGCGAATTTTATGTACACTACATATACATTTGATTGAATATCACAATGACTACAACTGCTTTGATTTGGTTATTTGGGTTGTTTGATATATTTGTTTTGTAGATAATAATAATGTATGTTTTTCCTAGTTTATTTCTAATATAGAACATTTATAAATAACTGTTATTTTCTTTTACCTACACATAATCATTAAATTTGACCAAATATGAATTGTGTAACAAAGCAATAAAATGATCCCATGTGGGCTAATAAAATAACGCCACATGGTCCAATAATATTATGCAACGTAGACCAATAAAATGATGCCACGTGGAAAATCAGATAATGCCACATGCACTAATCAAATGATGCCACGTGACCTAAGAAAAATGATGCTATATGTACTAATCAAATGATGACACGTTGACAAATTGTTGTTTGATACATGGACCAACCACAAGATGCCAAGTGGTGACATTGATGTATGCTACGTATATGCTACTATGACAACCATGTATGCAGCCACGTAGGATGACACATCATCAAACACATCAGCCGATGACTCATCATTTGATGCACAATTTATTAGGGTCCACGGATTCTTTTACCTACCAGTATTAATAAGTGTAGGTAAAGACTCTTTCTCCACTAACCTTTACCTACCAGTGTCTACCAATTCAATATTGGTAGCTAAAACATATTACCCACCATTAGGCTAGTTTTACCTACACTTACAATTGGTAGGTAAAGACCCCATTTTCTTGTAGTGATATATGGAACTGCATCCATTCGATGATTTAGCGATTTGCTAATCCAATAAAGTTGGTTTGGCTTTGTACTAGATAAGACCGTGTCATTGATCATTGTAACTATTATTGGAATATGACCTTGTTTCACGAGACAACCATATTTGTTGTATTATTTGACTAATATATTGACTATAAGTGAAACGAGACCAAGGTATGACATTTATCATAGTTATCTTATTATTATTAGAGAATAATTATATTATGTTGGAAAGCAGATGTATATCAGTCATCTTCTCATAGTTTGACCCTCTCTATGTTTTTTTTACTTTTTGTTTCATCACTAGGTTAATGAAATCTAAAGTGTTGTATTAGGTGATGTTTGAAGGTGCAGATGACGATGGTGTTAGTGATGTATATAAATTTGTACATAAATAATCATCTAACATTAGTGTATGTGTGTCTAGATTGGGTTTAGATGTGTATTTGACCTATGTATACACTTTGGATCTACTGATTTTAATTAAAGTGATATTTGATTATATTACATACATATATACTTTACATTGTGAGTTTGAAAAAGTGATAAATATAACATATTTATTTCATCTTTTGTTATTATTCACCAACAACTCATCCATTTTGACTTTCGAGGTTTTCACATCATGAGTTGTGTTAAACCAAAGGGCTAAAGATGGCTATTTGTTAAAGTTGCATGCTGTAGGCAACTAGTTGATTGGAAAAAGTTCCAGTCGACTAGCACCAATCGACTAGTGATGTTTTCCACTTGACTAGAAACCTACATTTGGCTAGGTTTAACCTAGATCGGTGCATTCTAAGTAAGGATGCTTCGAGGACTTGTTTCCCACTTTGTTGATGTTCTAGAGTTCATGTGGCATTATGATGCTGTATAACATGATACTCAACACGTGCATATGATTGTAACGCTATTAGATTGCTCTTATTGTTGCTATTAGTGTCACGGTTCCATATTTCAGTATGTGAATTGTTGGAAGAATAAAGATATCCATATTAGTAGGATTTACGTCGTTAATTGATATACTTGTGGGGGAACTGATTTGTTGTTTGGTCCTTATATGTTATAAGTTGAATGATATGGAGCGTAGGACAAGTTTACCTTCGAGATTATATAGCCAATATTTTAAAGACAGTAATTTACCATTAAGATTGTATACTCTCTGTATGTCTTAGGCAGTTTATTATCAAGATTGTCTACTCGATGTATCATTAGGTCGTGTGCCATCGGGATTGTATACTTGATGATTATATAGTATAGGCAATGTATCGTCGGGACTATATACTCTATGTATTAGATTGTGTAGGTAGTTTACCATCAAGACTGTATACTTAACGTATTGTTAGGTTTACCCCGTTTTTGAATGTACAACCTTCAAATGGGATCCAAGTGGACTATTATCGGACTAAAGATGTGTTACAGGTTGTTATCCCATATGGTATAAGTTGGCAAACACTTTGGGTGCAAGTGTACAAGACTAGGTAAACACAATTAGGCTATGTATACTATCAATGTTAATTTAATTACCTATTAGCACCATACCATTAGTGATATTTCCTACTCACTAGGTTATGTCTGACCCCTCTATATTTCCCTCTTTTTACCTACTTTACAGTTTGACGGGGTTTTGGGGGTGATGAGATGTGACAACCGCTCTACACCATCGGCACTCAACATTACCTGTAGAGTGCATTGGCAAAGTCCTCGATCGTTGTAGGAATATTGTTAAGTAATAAGGTAAAAAAATTCTAATATCAGATCCTGTCGTATATCTCATAGCGCATCTAATAAAATATAATATAACATGATGATATAAAATATGTGAGATAATAAATATATCCAGATGAATCAAAACCATATCAAAGTGCAAAGGTCCATCGAAGTTATACAACATAAGTGACAAAGTAATACATCAAATAATAACTCAAACGTCTCTAAATAAATAAAAAACATTGATAAGCTCCATAGCGTTGCATAGCAGAATAATAAAGCAGCAATAAGACCAAATATAGTATATGGAAAGCGTAGCCGCATGCTCGTAACCTATACTGCTCCACGTGCTCACTAGACTTGCTATCCCTAGTCTACTCATTTAAGAGTACTAGAAATGATAAGAAGCAAAGCATAAAATCCCAAGTCAACAATAGTCCAATGTGAGCGGTAAATAATCTCAAAACACTATAAAAGCAAATATAGTAGGACATAGGGTATGGAGAGTCAAATCTGACATGTCCCTACATCAAAAGAGTTAGCATATAACATAAAACATGCTAATCTACATCATAATCTTCATGGCCATACTATATGTTAACCAGCATTTTAACCAAGCAGATTTCAACTAGAATTAGAAGGCTAAGGATGAAGGCCTGAAAGGAATCATGGACTTTGAAACCTATTTAGAAGGGCAAGAAGGTGATACTCAAAAAGTTTCAAGGGAAGTGGAGCAAAGTGGACCACCCGGTACCGAGAGGAGCCTCTTGGTACCGAGAGGTCTTTTCTTCATTTTGGACTCCCTGAACCCCTTGTACTCGAAATACTACCTTAGATGATTGCTACGGAGTGCTTTTTCCAAAGAATAAGTGAGAAACTCTAAGGATTCTCAAGAAGAAAGCAAGGAAAGATAAGCAGTATCAAAAAACTGACAGACACAACTCAACCTTCAAGGAAAAGCATTTGGAATGAACGAATCAGAGGTAGGAAGGTAAAACAAAGGAAGAAGGAGGATATCTCCCTACAAAAATCACTCGGTACCAAGTGGTTCCTCTCGGTACCAAGAGGTATTTATCAATATTTGGGCCAACTTTGGCTCTTCTGCACCTTCGAACTTGGGTCTGGATCTTGTACTTTGTCGGCCTCTGATTCCAATGGTGAATTCCTCTATAAATACAGACCCAATGGCTACTGAAACAGGACTTTTGGCTCTTTTATTTTCTTCATTTCCTACCTTTCCTCGCCATAGTCACCAAGCAGACATTGTTGACTATCCTAGATTGTAGGAACATGTCAATCACTTGTACTTGTAAGTCTCAATTAGATAATTAATAAATTATAGTGGATATAGGCCAGAGCTTGTCGAACCACTAAAAAATTTATGTATTCGCTTTAATTTTTTGATAGTATTTTCTAGATCTCAACTATTCTACAGGTTTTTGGGTGTTGTACCACTTTTGTCGTTAACATTTTGGTGCTTTCACTAAGAAATTGAACTCAAGGTCAGATATGGCTTGCTATTTGGGGTTTAGAGAGATCTAGAAGATTTTCTTTGAAGAAGTCAAAAACTTGTTGGTAGAAGTCAATGGCGTCTAGGAAAACTGGAAGATCAACTGCGACGACTGTTGGTACAGAAGGAAGAGTAGCTAGTGGTAATGAAGGAAATGCTCACCAGTTAGAAGCTAGTAATCACCGAGCAGTACCAGGACCATTTGCTCAATGAGAGATGGTTATTAGGGTTGAATTCAACAAGATGATGCAGGAGCTTAACCAAAAGTTGTTGGATAGTCAAAAGTCTCTATTGGATAGGATGGATACTAAGCATAGCACTACTGACCCAACAAACACAAAGGACTAGGAGGAACATGAGAGATGCTTCTCCTCCTAGATATGAAGAAGAGAATTCGTCTGCTTCTGGTTAGAATAGGTGGAACGAAAAGCAAAAACAAAAGGAAGTAGTTGAGGAAGCAGCAATGCTTCCTCCAAAATAAAATAACTCGGTACCGAGAAGTTTTTTGGACAGCAGGGAGGATAGGGAACTGAAGCTTTGAATTTATCCAACTCAAAAGACGACCTACCGCTTGACAATGATGATTACAAACTGAATGATGAATTTAACGACTTTGAAGTTCAAACAACTGCAGTAGAACTAACCAGGCATCAGCGGAAGACTGGAGGAGTGGCTCTCCTAGAGTCTGTACAACCCAAACGTCAATGAGAAAATTGAGAGCGTTTGCAGAGCCAAACACTCGATGTAACCCCTGATATTCATCCACTAAAATACCGTGCCAGCAAGGCGTATATAGCAGACATGGATAATCGGTTGGTCAAGGAAATAAAGGGTAGAAAGAACGAGGATTGAGATTTTGCATCAAGCAGAACTCCATTTCCAAAAATTATTCTGAGAGAAGAGTGTCTTAGGAAGTTTATGATGCGACTATGCCATTGTACAACGGGACTACCGAACCTAGGCAGCACTTACTCAAGTATGAAGAGCACAAGGATGGTGCTAGGGGACGGGTGCAGTTCGATGTAGGTGCTTTCCTATTTTCTTGGAAGGAGTTGCATCGATGTGGTTCACTAGGCCCGCCCCGAGATCCATATCAACTTTTGATGAGCAGGCTAAGAAGTTCTTGGAGCAGTTCCAACTCAATGTTACATGACCTAAGGATGTGATGTCCTTGCAAGTCTGTCTCAAGGACCTAAGGAGTCGCTGAAAAGGTTCTTGAATCGGTTTAATGTTGCTATTACAGAAGTGAGTAATCCAAAGGGGTTCTAGTATTTATAGCGTCGGTCCGAGGCATACACCTAGATAAGGATTTGGGTAGATGGATGAAAATGAAGCAACCTACGACTGTGCAAGAGTTTTACTGGAAGGCTAACCAGTTTTTGCGATTGGAAGAGGCAGGTCAAGCTGTAGGAGAAGCTAATGACAGACAATCAAAGGAATTTATCCTAAATAACCTGGAGAAAGCTTTGATAATGTAGCAATTAATAATGGAAATTCCGACAACTAGAAGAAAAGAAATCAAGGCCCTAGATGAAGGCGCAATAAAAACAAGAAACACCCGAGGAATATGAAACCAGAAGACTATACGCCTCTATAAGATACATTGGAAAATGTATACCTTGCTACTCAAGGGACCGAATGATAAGAAAAGCCACCCATGAAGGAGGCAACCAAGCAGGAAAGGCGCTTCGAAAAGTTCTGTCGTTTCCATGAAACTCATGGACACAACACGAAAGAGTGCCGACATTTCAGGGATCTCACTAAAGAACTTATAAGGAAAAACAAGCTCCAATGGTATGTTAAAGAGCCATAGGAGGGTGGCTAAGCTATGAGACCCTAAGAGCAGCCTGCCTAAGGGGGTCCATCTAGACCAAGTAGAGAAGGGCCCGGGCAAAATGATGAAAGGATGGTTATCAATACCATAATAGGAGGACCTCATCCAGCGGAGAAAAGCTGGTGTGAAATGGAGCGGTATGCAAACTCGCTAAAGCACGTACCATAGGAGGATTGCTTTGCAGTAGAAGACAGAACTCCGACCAAGAAGCACCAATTTTCAACCCTATGGTAATAACGGCAGTTATAGGGCCGGCAATAGTATGTCGGGTCTTGGTGGGTATTGGAAGTTCCATGAACGTACTATTCAGAAGGACATTCGATCAAATAAAGATTAACATGAAGGAAGTTATAGCTTGTAAGGTTTACAGGTGAAGCGCAACTAATCGGAATGATCGATCTATGTATGGAGTTGGGTAAAGGAGATCATAGGGATTGTCAAAATTCAGAAATTCATTATTGTGGATGAGTTCTCGGCATACAATGCATTTTTGGGCTGATCGACCCTTAGTGATTTTAGAGTAACACTGGCTACATGGTGTCTAATGATGAAATTACCCATTGAGAATGGAATCAAATCGGTAAGAGGAGACCAGAGCATAGGAAGGGAATGTTGTGTTGCTGAGCTTAAAGAAGCAAAGCAACGAGAGAGAGACAAGAATGAGGAGGGAAGCCTCCGCATTCGAGATTCGCAAGCCTAGCAATTAAAGCCCGAACCCTGGCTTTTGGGAACCATAGCAGGTTTGATAAGGCTATGGATCCTAGGAAGAAGTCAAGGGAAGGGTGAGCAGCACCAGTAGAGCTGATTGTGAATGTTCCAATCGACATGGACGATCCTACACGGGTTCTAATGATTGGATCTCAGCTCAACGTTAATTTAAGGAAGGAATTGATTAATTTCCTCCAAGGAAACTAGATGTGCTTTCTTGGACGCATTCATATATGTATGGTGTATCGCTAGAGATAGCATATCACTTACTAAATATCGATCTAAAGTTTACACCGGTCAAACAGAAAAGACGCGATCTGGGTCTGAAGCGATCCGTTGCATTAAAGGAAGAAGTGGATAAGCTGAAGGCAAACGGCTTCATCTGTGTTGCTTTATACCTTGAATGGTAATCCAACCCTGTGTTGGTCAAGAAATCAAACGAAAAAGGACGTACATGTGTCAACTATTCGGATGTGAATAAGGCATACCCGAAGGACAATTTTCCTCTGTTCATAATTGACCAACTGGTAGACGGGACTAAAGGGCATGAGTTACTCTCATTCATGTATGCTTATTAAGGTTATTACCAAATTCCGATGCATATACCGGACTAGGAGAATACTAGCTTCATAACAGATTTATGGTCATACTACTACCGAGTAATGCCATCTGGTTTAAAGAATGCTGAAGCCACATACCAAAGACTGGTGCATTCTATGTTCAAGAATCAAATTGAATGGACGATGGAGATATATGTGGGTGACATGCTTGTGAAGTTGCAAGTATCATAGAACTATTTAGACAATCTTTTAGAAATGTTCGAGGTTTTATGGAAGTATTGCACCTTAATCGTTAGACGTTTTGTAGAGGAGCCTGTGGCCACGGAGCTGACAGACTTCTCGATTCCAGATTCCTTTTTGATTCTGACCTTAGAAAGGTCGATCTTTGGTTGCTCCGCCTTTG
Source organism: Allium fistulosum (assembly GCA_030737815.1). NCBI lineage: Eukaryota > Viridiplantae > Streptophyta > Magnoliopsida > Asparagales > Amaryllidaceae > Allium > Allium fistulosum. The sequence continues at coordinate 164,307,057 of CM060905.1, forward strand.
TGAAGGATCGGCTAGGCCCACTGTGCCATGATGGAAATGTCTTCCCCAAGGACTAGGAAACATCTTCCAGCCCTTCCAAGGCCACGATCTTATAAGAATCAAGGCCGAGTTCAGAGCTAGGGACAGGATTGGAGCAACGTGTCTTATGGAGATAGAGGTCAACATGGTAAAGATGGTCGTGGTGCCCGACCCTTGTGTAGCTAGAGGCAGAGGTAGGAAATGCGGCTGACTTATAAATAGGCAAATAGAATGGTAAAGATTAAAGATGGATTCTCGTATGAACTTAAGCTTCTTGAAAAAAGAGAAACGAGTTATAAACCTTTTCCTAGACTTTGGTGAGTAGGAGACTTAGAAAATTCGCCCTCTCTGGGAGAGTACTAGATCGACGGGTCAACCAGAAAAAGGAAATATGCCTCAACCGAAGTAGTTGTTGCGAATGATTGAATTATCTGAGTGGCCTCAGAGCTGGCCTTCTTGGTCTTGGAAACACCTATCATAGGCTCTTTGGACTTTGGAATTGATAATTTCACTAGACCCAATGCACTTGGGCCAACAGGAGCCTCAACAGTGGCGACGGCAGCAGTGGCGTCTTCTGTAGTGAATATAGCTTTTTCCTCCTCGAGCATTATTATATCTTCAACATCGAGGTATTTAGCCATTAACTCCTCCTTAGTGAGGCCTTCACCGACTGTGTTAGAGCGGCATGGCACCTCCTTCTGGGCATTTGTAAGGGTTTCAGCGTATGTGCTCCCAAGCCACTTTAGGTTCTTGTGTGTAACCACGCTTGCGTAGAAGTGCTGGAGGGTATTATTCAACTCTTCTCACTCACTAGCCTGTGCCTCCTTCAGTTCCTTTAGCTCCTGCACGACAATCTCATATGCAACCATGCCATCCAGTCTTTTGACCTTAACCAAGAGAAGGTCGTCAGCAAGCTTCTCATTCACCTCGTAAAGCCTTCGGATCTCAGCCGCCTTCTTTCAATAGTTTGGTCATTGGCCTGAATGATCTCCTTCCTTTTAGTAATGGCCAGGTCCTTCTTGATAACTTTCATTTTCAAGGTAGTGCCCTCCTCATGGGCAGACTTCAACATGTTCTACAATATGATCACAGCATTGTCATAGGCCTTCCTCATCTCGGCAATCAACTCTTAGCACTAGCTTTGGATTTGAGAATGGAGTCTCTCTCAACCTTCATTTTCTCCAATTCCCACTTTAACTCAGCGATGATATTATCATAGGTTTTCTTCTTAGAGTCAAAGGAGGTGATGTTTGTATAGTTAATCTTGTTGACTTTGAAGACAGCATAGCAGAGCTCTTTCCATTTATTACCCTAGTCAACGTACTTTTGAACCCTCTGGATATCCTGGTCAAACTCTTCCTTTGGGATGTCTTTGATGTCCTAATTAACTATAACACCTTATACAAAGAGGTCGGTAAAGGTAGCCTATAGATAAGGTGGGGCAGTCGGAAGAGAAGATGAGGGATCAGAGATTACCTTAGAGTGTGGAGGAACGACAATAGACAAGGACTTCAAATGGGAGTTTATCAACGGGGAGGAAGTTGAGGTTTAATACGGGATAGAGCAGTGCTAGAAGGGGAGCTGTGACGATCTTATAACTCTTTATGTCGCTTATGCTGATCAGAGGATAGCCTCTCCTCGACCTACCTTTTCTTTCTTTCCCTTTTAGCCATACGATCCTCCTCTACTTCCCGTTCCTTCATCCTAAACCTTTCTTAGTCAGAATCATGATGCCTGGAATAAGGCAGATATAGATTAGGGTTTCTCCCTCTAAACTCATTCGCATTATACTGAAGCATGCGGTATGTATCTCTGGCCATGGAAGTAGAAACAAGAGTAAAGATAGTATACAAATTGGAATTTCAGAGTACAAAATGAATGCAAGGATGTGTGTTTGTGACCCCAGTGAGTGTATATAGTGCTAAAGACCCACTAAGTACCCTAAAGACTGTTTTTGCATGGGAGTAAAGATGGTGTCTCGCCACCTGCATCTAAGATATCCCTAGGAGAGAAGCAAAAGTTTAGAGAACCCTCAATGAGGAGGTCGCCAATGGAGATATTGAAATCACTTATGCCAACGATGACATCTCTAATGGTACGAGCTGGAGGATTATCGTTGTCTAAAGGCAATGCACCCATCTCTTCAACCGTTTTTGAGATTTCGACCATGATGTGTTCCGGATGGGGTGAGGCATGAAGCTTGGGGCCTTGAGGAGACATCTCACCAAATGATTCGTATCCATCTACACTTTCGTTGTAGTCGCTATCCTCATCATCAGCGCCCTCTTTGCCTTCTTCACCTTCCTCGTCCCTCATCTCCTCTTTCCCTTCTCTTCTCCTAGCACTTTCACTTTCCTCTGGGATCGATGGCATCTTGGCTCCTTCATCCTCTCTACTTAGGGAATTGTCCATAGCTGGTTCATCTACTCCCCTTCCAATGGATTCCTCAGATGCGCCATACCTGACAGACCTTTGACTTCCCTCTGAAAATTCTCATCGGAGCCGCAAGTGTGAGCAGAAGATCGAGCAAGTGTTCTAGAGCCAGTTGGCAGAGGCAATTCAAGAATAGAGATTCTATTGGCAAGCAGAAGACCACACTGTCGAAGGTTTTCGTTAGTCAAGGGATATGCAGTGGTGCGATGCTAGAAGTCAATCTTCTTCGGAGCTTTGAGGATATCAGCATGCTCGTCGCTATCTTCTCGAGCGGGAATTCTACAAAGGAGTAGATAACAAGTTAAACACTTGAATGAAAGGAGCCCAAGTGCAGTAAGAATAAGTAAGGAAGGGGTCTTACTTCCAGAAAGCCAGCCATACAAGCACCGAACAAAGAAGTATTAGTTCTTGAAATAAGAACGTTTGTTGTGAAGCTTTCCAACAACCTTGCATCTACACCAAGCCTCGATGATCATGTAAGATGATGAGTCGTGCCTTTGCTTGAAGTGTAGGAGATAACTTAACTTATTGAAATACGAAGGTCGATGAAACCAATTTGTGAAGAGCACGCCTAAAGAGCTCAAAAGAGCATACCCGTTTGAATGGACTTGAGATGGAGCCAATCCAAGCTCTTGGAGAAGCAATCGAAGAAATGGATTGAAGGGCAGCACAACACTGCCTAGATACATATATTGGTTACATGTCGTATATCCCAATGGAGGAAGGTGTGCTTGTTCACCCTACATTGGGAGAAATACGTCACTTTTAGGAATCCCATGTTATCGATATATGTTTTGGAGCATCTTCTAAGTAAGGATTACGGATGTTTGTTCTGGCGGATCATCCAAGATCCATAGACTAATATATTCATTTAAAAGGGGAGGTTGATTTTGCAATGGGTCGCTGGTACACCTATGCCCTGTAATCAGTAGTGATTGAACGTCCAGGCCCGACAAGAATGGATGGTGAAGCCTAAGTTATGGAGGACCTGGCTTCAGAAGGAGTAGTCATCCCGGCATTGGTCTAAAGACGTGGAGATTGACGAGTTATTCTGGATAGGAAAACTAGGCATTCAACATGGGGAGGTATGTTTTATTTCGAATAACAAACCCATATGATTGACGCCCAGAATCCAAAGGATGTCAACGTGTGTTGACTAATCAGATTTTGAACGCTCACCGAGGAAACTGAAAGTTTTAATCTACACAGTGTGAGTCCCGTGTCTTATACACGATGAACATAACATCCTGTGTTGATTTCCCACTCATCATAGAAAAATGAGCCATGCCGCACAATAGAACTGTGTGCATTAGATATTACCCATTATCAGTGAATAATCGATAATGGAACCACTGTCCGAAACAACGTGGGAACTTTTCATTTACAGAAACACCAGAAATGCATCACTAAAGAATGCTATGTAGTAAATAACAAAGCTGCTAAGTGAGGCGATGGAATCATCTAATACAACCATTCTCAAAATGAACATTCCTACTGGAATTTAAATAACGAGGCATGATTAGTTATGCTATGAATGGAGTTAGTCGAAGATGGAAAGCTAAGCGTCTCTCTAGAACAACATGAGCAAGTAGGTCGAATTCAAGTCCACCCAAGTTCGAACCCAAACCAAACTTCAGCCAACCTCTATCATCATCGCAGCTTAAATCGTCGATTTCATTACTGATCATTGTGGCATGAAGACTTGCCAACCTTGAAAGAAAGATGAGTTCTAGAAGAAAAAGGATTTGGGGGCAGGTGCTTTAGGGAGAACAATGGTCAATGGTGGATGTGATTCCAGGTGGTCATCGGCATTGGAAGTTTGAAAGGTGAGTGAACGAAGCCGACAGTCGGTGGTGTTGGTAGACGGTCGATCGTGAGAAGTCTCAGGGAGTCGGGTCAGCAACGAAGTAGTTGGGTAGAGTAGATGGAAAAGTGAAGTCAAAAATTCTTTAAGTGCTGAATTTATGACACTCAGGGTAAGCGCTCTCTGTACCAATAAGAATTTTGGAGCCCAAACAAACTGAAAAGCATAGTGAAGTAAAAGGCAATCTTAACTAAGGTGAGGCATGATCTCCAAAGCATATGTCTTTTCCTTGGCACGAGGAATGGAATTATATCTATGTGAAGCAATTAAAAGAATAACTACAGGATAAGTGCGATGCTTCGAAGAAATTCCTGAATGGCTAACTAGAACTAAGAGATAACATGTCAGAACTTGTCTTGATCTAAAGTACGCTTTGTTCTAATGAAAGCAAACTCCGGGTAGTAAGTGTTAACTAGCTTTTTAACTAAGTAGATCTCAATTGGAATTAGAATGCCAAAGATAAAGACGAAACTTTTCATGGACTTGGAAACCTGTTTGGAAGGGCAAGAAGGTTGTACTCAAAAAGTTTAAATGGAAGTGAAGCAAAGTGGACCACTCGGTACCGAGAGGAGCCTCTCTGTATTGAGAGGTCTTTTATACATTTTGGACCTCTCGAACCCTTTGTACTCAAAATACCACCTTAGGTGTAATGACTCACCTTTTTAGATGGTTTAAAACGACAATAAACCACCCATGTCAAACTCAAACCATTCAAAAAGGAGGATTTTTATGGGGTAATTAAGAAAAAGAAGAGAAAAAAAGAAAAAAAAAACAAAATCTCACGGCGGAATGACAAAATATAATAATCAAATAAACAGTTCATGAAGCTGTTTTACAAATAACATTTGATTACACTTTTACAATACAGATCAGAGTACACATACAGCAGGAATAAATAAACAATGTAGTGGAACAACATGATGTAGTAGTATAAATATAATAAATAGCATACAAATCTTCGTCTTCGTCCTTCAGAGGTAAATGGTCTCCAATACACTAAAAAGCTCAGACTGACCCGAGCATAATGAAAAGTCAAAACACTCGAGTCAGAACTAAAAGATCTTATGTAAGTTAAATTAACAATAAATAAATATGAGTGTAACGACGTAAGTGATGTTTACGGGGTTTAACATCTCCTTTCCAGTGTCTAAAGTGAGTGTAATAACTTAAGAGATGTTCGAGATTACATCTCCTAAGGATCCGTTAAACTATCTACATACATAGTACAATACGCTATAATAGTGTCTACAGTAAAGTATTAAAATAGCGTTAAGGCGTTACCCATATCCCCTTTAACACATTTTTATATATTCCCGTAGTCTATACAGATACTGTAAGCCCCACCAAACTGATAGGATACTCAGGGAGCACTCCATAGGTATAGTACAAACTAAACTCGTAATGGGCGCGATAAGGCATGTGACAAGGCACGCGAGGCAATGCCAGAGTAGGATTATACCATTTGCACTCCCGGACTAGTGGTAATGCATAGCAGCTACTACCGCCCATCTCGAAACACACTCCCATTATCAAATCAAGGGGTCGCTACCAAATCAATCCCAAAGTCATAATATGGTATCGAAGAAATGTGCCCGATCGGAGGAGCGACCTCACTTGGCCCGGTATAGCTCTTGTTTTAGCCACATCAAGATGACTCGAGGGAGTCAGGGCTACGTAAATACCTCATACAGAATCGTTCGCCAAACCATCCTACTTCATTCTGGAATCTCCACCACGTACGCAATTGTTAAAGTGGTTTTCGGTATTGGCAGAGAGTATGACAGTATCTGATCCCAGTCACTTTAACAACGAAACGCTTATTTCACACCGGATGGTTCTTTTACATTTCCAAAACTGATTCATAATTGATATCAAAATGCTATATTCAATTCAAACCATTTCACTTTCGAAATCATATTCACAATCATATCCACTTTCGAAATCATATCCACTTTTGAATTCATATTCACTTTCGAAATCATATCGACAAAATAGGTTAAATCCTCATTTCAAAATCATCATATTTACTCAAATATGTCATTTCACTAGAAAATATCATTTCAATTACCAACTTAGGTTATAACATCATTTAACCATATTCGCTTTAAATCAAGGATTTAAATATAAAAAATCAACCATGCACCATTAGAAATTTAGAAATATAGTTTAGATAGTCATAAATAGTTTAAAATACTTTAAAATGCTTTAAAATAGATTAAAATACTTTAAAATAGTTTAAAATAGTTTAAAATACTTTAAAATAGTTTAAATGGTTTAAAAAAGTTTAAATTATATTAAAATAGCTTAAATTAAATTAAAATGGTTTAAATAGTTTAAAATAGATTAAAATAGTTTAAAATAGATTAAATAGTTTAAAATAGTTTAAATATAGTTTTATTAGTTTAATATAAAATGGTTTGATTATTGAAATGGTTTATAAAGTAAATAATTTGAAAATCTAAATAAATTAGAATTTTAAAATAATTTATCTTTAAACAGTCAATATTAAAATAATTAATTTGAAATTAATATCAATTAAACTATTTCTTTCATTTCAACACATCTGGACCATGTCCAGCTTTCAAATCAACCAACTCAATTTTGTCTTTCAATTCAAATTCTCATTTAAAACCATTTAATCAATATCTATTTCAAATCCATGTTCGAACTATAAATTTAAACTATTTCAAATTTAGTAGATTTCAAAGTTTAAATATTCAAATATTTCAATAACTCAATTTCAATAAATTTCATTTATACTTCAAATCCAACTTTCAAATTTCAATTTAAATTCTTTAAATAATTCATTTAAACCAATTCCAATTTCAACATTTAAAGCTTGGATTTTCAAAAATAATTTAGTTTATATAAATCAATTTTTTATTTCAAAATATCATTTAACTGGATTAAAAAATTTAAGGTTTTAAAATCATTTAATTTAACCAATCCGGTGTCTGTATATAATTTTCTACCCTATGGTCAAGTGATACAGATATATATCATTTCAACCCGCAATAAATTTAAAATTTACGGGTATATATCATTTCAACCCGCAATCTCGAATTAACTTCAAATCCATGAAATCGCTCGAGTCTATCATTTCAACCCATAACGATTTCTCCCTAATATATATGATCGTTCGGGTAAGTATCATTTCAACCCATAGGGATTTTCTAACAATAAACTAGGGAACTTACAGTGTGATATCAATATATATAAAATAACATAACATCCAGTCATCCAATATTAACAATTAAACATCCAACACAATCATCATACAAATCCACTAATAAATAACATCAATTAACTGATTATCATTCACAAGTATTTAATTAACAAATAAAATTCAATATTAAATTAAATGGTGATTATATTCAATAAAAGTCGGATTTAACTGGAATGACAATTTAAATATACTAAACAGCACCCAATCAATTTCTAATTGCATCATAAATTTAATTTAACTAACATAAGATAATTTAGTAGTTGTGAGTGGTTTAAAACACTCACTTTTGATTTTCAATCGATTGAAAATACAATTATATCCCAAAATTTGAACAGTCTCAGAATCTGTCCATACGAGTTCAATAATGCCCAGAATTTCAATACGATCCCAACGGAACAAACCGCGTATGAATCCGAGCTCGTATGCAAAAGTTATAACAATTAGAAGATATACGATTCATATTAAAATATATATAAAATAATAAATGGAAGCTTACACGTCAGCCTCTGATCGAAGGAAACCCTAGCCGCACATTCTCGTTTGCAACCTACAGCACACGTACGCTGCCACCACACTACCATTGACCACGAAATTTGCCGCCGCCACCCACGCCTGACCTACGATCCAACGCCGCCAGTGCGCTCAACATCCTAAACCGCCCCATCCCCTGCCTCGCAGCCAACTCCGGCCTGCCGTAGATCACTCCTCCGCCGCCTCCTTTGTCGCCGTTTTCGGCGTAACCAAGCACTACCGAGACAAACGAATATCATCCCTGAGACATGCTCGCCTTCACCTTTCCAATGCTACTTCTCGATCGCCAAACGGTCGACAATCCACCGCTGGATCGCGAAAACCTAATTTCGACGGTCGAGGTTCATCCTCGATTTCTAATCAAATGATGCACCCAACTAGGAAATGAATTGCTATAGTCGATTACGCTCGTTGAGAGCTTTCCAACGATATATAATATGACATAGTTTTGAGGAGTTTGATTTTCGGTTTGAATTTGAAATTGAATTAGGGTTTGAAGTTTGGTTTCTGCCATTAGAAGAAGGAAGAACATATAGATATAATTGTACGTACAGGCAGAAATAAAAGGCTGCTAGGATTTAGGAAATAAACTATTTATATAGACAAGGCCCGATAAGAATGAATGAGTATATCGAATTGGTTCGAAACGACAATAACGATCCGAAAAGCCCGTTCCGCTTCCGATAAAGTGGGTCATCCCATATATCAAAATAGATGTTTTCGATATTTCTAAATTCAATGGAACAATTTTCAAGTCCTAATTCCATTGTATATATAAAGTTAGCTTTAAAATCAGCATATTTTAATTGAATTCATTAAATTGATTTCGACGCGTTTCGAGCCTGCACGATCAAACGACAAGTACGATCGTTACGAAACTTGAAATCCTACAATAATTCACTGTTACGGATCCGATGAAATCGGTTTCATCGAAATCCGAGACAGTGGCCAAAATGGCTATTTTCACGCTAATTAAATAAATTATTATTAAATTAAATTAAATCAACCTTTAAATTCAAATATAATGGTTAACCATTTCTCATCATTTTGATTACCTAGGAATTCATAATCTTTTAAAACAAATTTCCATGTCAAATCCAATGTTAAATATTGCGCAAATTATAGTTTTCAATTTCAATTGAAGTAAAATTTATTAATTAAAATTTAAATTCAAATAAATTTATTTATTTAGATTTACATCTTATTATTCAATCAATTATCACCTTATGGATATAATTAACATTGGTTTTCATCTTATTGCATTAATATTCTACAATTATCATCTTAATTTATATTAACTGCAATATTTAAGTAGATTAATTGCAATTGATTTTCAATTTAATTTCCAATGGATTAAATAGTGAATGATAATTAAACAATTGTTACAACTTACAATTTCAAACACAATCCTATGTTTATTGTTTATAAACCAAGCTAATGAATTCACAAACTGATTAATTATTCTATATTAACCAATTTCAATTAATTACGTACAATTTTACCAATTAAACACAACATTTGGTTTAATTCCTTATTTATGATTTCTAACCAAATTAACTTTACAATTATAAAAATTGATTGAGATTACATTCAAATAGTCATCGGTTACCTAAAATTAAAATTATTAAAATTACATTCTAGTTATTTACTCATTATTGAACCTTAAATTTTTTTAATTTTTCACAACATTAAATTCCAAAATCTTATTTAATTTAATATTTTAATTATCGAAAAATACGGGTCATTACACTCTCCCCCCTCAAAACTTTTCGTCCTCGAAAAGGGAAAAGAAGGAACTAAGGAATTAATATATTTTATTCCAAGTATTCAATTTATAAATAATTAATTTACATAATTAAGTATTTTAAATAAAATATATCAATTTATAAACAATTAAATCCTTCGTATAAAAGTTCAATTAAAGTTTGAAAATGTGTCCACTTTCACAAAAAATTTCTAAGTCTAAAATTCACGGAAAATTTCGGCAGACTCTCCTTTGTACGGAGGGTCCGGAAGATAGTAATATCAATAATAACAATATATATATATATATATATATCATATTCCAAAAATAAATATCCCAAACCATGGAAAAACAATATAATATCGCTATAAAACCGTAATCCGAAAACGTACCTATTTGTCGGGCAAACAACGCTTAATTTATGAAACCAAAAGCAATAGCTATTGCTTTCATAAACCTATATTTCACTAATATAATCCAAAAGAGTTAGAATTATGTAAAAAGGCAACATATTAGTTGTTTCAGTTAGTAACAAAACAATCAACACAACATAACAATAGTCACTTGCAAACAAAACAATAAAATCATCACATACAATCAAAGTAATCAATCATACATCCATAGCGACCAAACAAATGGTTTGTTCAGGTTCAGAAACTTTTAATCATACAAGATGATAAATAGACTATCAAATGTACCCTACGCTCAACAGCCTTAGATAATTACTTAATAGGTTATTCATACAACCTTAAACAATTAGAAGTATCCTTCCCAAACATCCCATAAGCCAAAACAACTAAGAATTTTAAATATCATTTAAATTTATTCTTATTAATTTCCTTTCACATCATTGTTTACTTTTTGTTTATTTTCATTCATCCATATAATATCTTCTTTTTTTCATTCACTTGCATTCATGTACTTACATAAGTTATTTCCATTAAATTATTTAGATAATTCATAATCAATTTCTCAAAATATTATGTAAGTCTGTTTGCAATTTTTTTATTGCATTATTATTTACGTTGATTTCCTTTTTATATCAATATTTAGTTATGAATCAACTCATACTTATAATTTTTAATTCTTTTTCTTTTCACGTTTATTTCTTTCATACATGGTATTATTGAATATTAAATCTATTTCTAAATCATTTCACATTTTCTGAAGTTATAATCATTTAATTAATATAGTATTCACTTCTACTACACCTTTTTATTTATAAATAACTTCAAGCATTAACTTAAGTTTGTAATATTCTTATACATCTTAATTCTTCATTTACAAACATAATTCCATTGAACACTTTTATTACTGAAGTTTTACTTGTATAATATTCTATTAGAGGGAATTAGGGAAAAGGACAAACTTTGAAAAAATTTAGGCTGAATGACGCCAAGTTTCATTTTTAGGATGAAGGACAAATGCTAGTTATAATTAGCATTATATTCAACTTTTACACTATACAAAATGCTAGTTATATCTAGCATTATATTTAGTTTTACACTGTACAAAATGCTAGTTATAACTAGCATTGTCCTTCAGCTTAAAAAACAAACTTGTCATCCTTCAGCCTAAAAAAATTTCTAAGTTTGTCCCTGTGCCTATTTTCGCGATTCTATTACATATTCATATTTAACATTACAACTTTTTAAACATTTCTGGTAAGTTATATATATACATATACATATATATGCATACATATATATATACATATACATATATATGTCTAAGAACGTAATTGAATGTCACACAAGTTTATCTTATTCATTTTAGTTAACAAAATGTTCAATAATTACATCTTCTAAATTCTTTTATTTACAAGTTACAAATTTCCAATTTATCATATATTTCATTAACCATTTAGCATCTAATTTCTTATTTTCATTTTAGAAGTTTCCAATTAAAATAGTTAAGATTTCCTTTCATTACAATAATTGAAATCCCTAATTTATAGAAGCTTAAGAACATATACATATAGATATATATATATATATACACATATATATACATATATATATGTCTAAGAACGTAATTGAATGTCACACAAGTTTATCTTATTCATTTTAGTTAACAAAATGTTCAATAATTACATCTTCTAAATTCTCATATTTACAAGTTACAAATTTCCAATTTCTCATATATTTCATTAACCATTTAGCATCTAATTTCTTATTTTCATTTTAGAAATTTCCAATTTCTCATATATTTCATTAACCATTTCTCATATATTTCATTAACCATTTAGCATCTAATTTCTTATTTTCATTTTAGAAATTAATATCAATTAAACTATTTCTTTCATTTCAACACATCTGGACCATGTCCAGCTTTCAAATCAACCAACTCAATTTTGTCTTTCAATTCAAATTCTCATTTAAAACCATTTAATCAATATCTATTTCAAATCCATGTTCGAACTATAAATTTAAACTATTTCAAATTTAGTAGATTTCAAAGTTTAAATATTCAAATATTTCAATAACTCAATTTCAATAAATTTCATTTATACTTCAAATCCAACTTTCAAATTTCAATTTAAATTCTTTAAATAATTCATTTAAACCAATTCCAATTTCAACATTTAAAGCTTGGATTTTCAAAAATAATTTAGTTTATATAAATCAATTTTTTATTTCAAAATATCATTTAACTGGATTAAAAAATTTAAGGTTTTAAAATCATTTAATTTAACCAATCCGGTGTCTGTATATAATTTTCTACCCTATGGTCAAGTGATACAGATATATATCATTTCAACCCGCAATAAATTTAAAATTTACGGGTATATATCATTTCAACCCGCAATCTCGAATTAACTTCAAATCCATGAAATCGCTCGAGTCTATCATTTCAACCCATAACGATTTCTCCCTAATATATATGATCGTTCGGGTAAGTATCATTTCAACCCATAGGGATTTTCTAACAATAAACTAGGGAACTTACAGTGTGATATCAATATATATAAAATAACATAACATCCAGTCATCCAATATTAACAATTAAACATCCAACACAATCATCATACAAATCCACTAATAAATAACATCAATTAACTGATTATCATTCACAAGTATTTAATTAACAAATAAAATTCAATATTAAATTAAATGGTGATTATATTCAATAAAAGTCGGATTTAACTGGAATGACAATTTAAATATACTAAACAGCACCCAATCAATTTCTAATTGCATCATAAATTTAATTTAACTAACATAAGATAATTTAGTAGTTGTGAGTGGTTTAAAACACTCACTTTTGATTTTCAATCGATTGAAAATACAATTATATCCCAAAATTTGAACAGTCTCAGAATCTGTCCATACGAGTTCAATAATGCCCAGAATTTCAATACGATCCCAACGGAACAAACCGCGTATGAATCCGAGCTCGTATGCAAAAGTTATAACAATTAGAAGATATACGATTCATATTAAAATATATATAAAATAATAAATGGAAGCTTACACGTCAGCCTCTGATCGAAGGAAACCCTAGCCGCACATTCTCGTTTGCAACCTACAGCACACGTACGCTGCCACCACACTACCATTGACCACGAAATTTGCCGCCGCCACCCACGCCTGACCTACGATCCAACGCCGCCAGTGCGCTCAACATCCTAAACCGCCCCATCCCCTGCCTCGCAGCCAACTCCGGCCTGCCGTAGATCACTCCTCCGCCGCCTCCTTTGTCGCCGTTTTCGGCGTAACCAAGCACTACCGAGACAAACGAATATCATCCCTGAGACATGCTCGCCTTCACCTTTCCAATGCTACTTCTCGATCGCCAAACGGTCGACAATCCACCGCTGGATCGCGAAAACCTAATTTCGACGGTCGAGGTTCATCCTCGATTTCTAATCAAATGATGCACCCAACTAGGAAATGAATTGCTATAGTCGATTACGCTCGTTGAGAGCTTTCCAACGATATATAATATGACATAGTTTTGAGGAGTTTGATTTTCGGTTTGAATTTGAAATTGAATTAGGGTTTGAAGTTTGGTTTCTGCCATTAGAAGAAGGAAGAACATATAGATATAATTGTACGTACAGGCAGAAATAAAAGGCTGCTAGGATTTAGGAAATAAACTATTTATATAGACAAGGCCCGATAAGAATGAATGAGTATATCGAATTGGTTCGAAACGACAATAACGATCCGAAAAGCCCGTTCCGCTTCCGATAAAGTGGGTCATCCCATATATCAAAATAGATGTTTTCGATATTTCTAAATTCAATGGAACAATTTTCAAGTCCTAATTCCATTGTATATATAAAGTTAGCTTTAAAATCAGCATATTTTAATTGAATTCATTAAATTGATTTCGACGCGTTTCGAGCCTGCACGATCAAACGACAAGTACGATCGTTACGAAACTTGAAATCCTACAATAATTCACTGTTACGGATCCGATGAAATCGGTTTCATCGAAATCCGAGACAGTGGCCAAAATGGCTATTTTCACGCTAATTAAATAAATTATTATTAAATTAAATTAAATCAACCTTTAAATTCAAATATAATGGTTAACCATTTCTCATCATTTTGATTACCTAGGAATTCATAATCTTTTAAAACAAATTTCCATGTCAAATCCAATGTTAAATATTGCGCAAATTATAGTTTTCAATTTCAATTGAAGTAAAATTTATTAATTAAAATTTAAATTCAAATAAATTTATTTATTTAGATTTACATCTTATTATTCAATCAATTATCACCTTATGGATATAATTAACATTGGTTTTCATCTTATTGCATTAATATTCTACAATTATCATCTTAATTTATATTAACTGCAATATTTAAGTAGATTAATTGCAATTGATTTTCAATTTAATTTCCAATGGATTAAATAGTGAATGATAATTAAACAATTGTTACAACTTACAATTTCAAACACAATCCTATGTTTATTGTTTATAAACCAAGCTAATGAATTCACAAACTGATTAATTATTCTATATTAACCAATTTCAATTAATTACGTACAATTTTACCAATTAAACACAACATTTGGTTTAATTCCTTATTTATGATTTCTAACCAAATTAACTTTACAATTATAAAAATTGATTGAGATTACATTCAAATAGTCATCGGTTACCTAAAATTAAAATTATTAAAATTACATTCTAGTTATTTACTCATTATTGAACCTTAAATTTTTTTAATTTTTCACAACATTAAATTCCAAAATCTTATTTAATTTAATATTTTAATTATCGAAAAATACGGGTCATTACACTCTCCCCCCTCAAAACTTTTCGTCCTCGAAAAGGGAAAAGAAGGAACTAAGGAATTAATATATTTTATTCCAAGTATTCAATTTATAAATAATTAATTTACATAATTAAGTATTTTAAATAAAATATATCAATTTATAAACAATTAAATCCTTCGTATAAAAGTTCAATTAAAGTTTGAAAATGTGTCCACTTTCACAAAAAATTTCTAAGTCTAAAATTCACGGAAAATTTCGGCAGACTCTCCTTTGTACGGAGGGTCCGGAAGATAGTAATATCAATAATAACAATATATATATATATATATATATCATATTCCAAAAATAAATATCCCAAACCATGGAAAAACAATATAATATCGCTATAAAACCGTAATCCGAAAACGTACCTATTTGTCGGGCAAACAACGCTTAATTTATGAAACCAAAAGCAATAGCTATTGCTTTCATAAACCTATATTTCACTAATATAATCCAAAAGAGTTAGAATTATGTAAAAAGGCAACATATTAGTTGTTTCAGTTAGTAACAAAACAATCAACACAACATAACAATAGTCACTTGCAAACAAAACAATAAAATCATCACATACAATCAAAGTAATCAATCATACATCCATAGCGACCAAACAAATGGTTTGTTCAGGTTCAGAAACTTTTAATCATACAAGATGATAAATAGACTATCAAATGTACCCTACGCTCAACAGCCTTAGATAATTACTTAATAGGTTATTCATACAACCTTAAACAATTAGAAGTATCCTTCCCAAACATCCCATAAGCCAAAACAACTAAGAATTTTAAATATCATTTAAATTTATTCTTATTAATTTCCTTTCACATCATTGTTTACTTTTTGTTTATTTTCATTCATCCATATAATATCTTCTTTTTTTCATTCACTTGCATTCATGTACTTACATAAGTTATTTCCATTAAATTATTTAGATAATTCATAATCAATTTCTCAAAATATTATGTAAGTCTGTTTGCAATTTTTTTATTGCATTATTATTTACGTTGATTTCCTTTTTATATCAATATTTAGTTATGAATCAACTCATACTTATAATTTTTAATTCTTTTTCTTTTCACGTTTATTTCTTTCATACATGGTATTATTGAATATTAAATCTATTTCTAAATCATTTCACATTTTCTGAAGTTATAATCATTTAATTAATATAGTATTCACTTCTACTACACCTTTTTATTTATAAATAACTTCAAGCATTAACTTAAGTTTGTAATATTCTTATACATCTTAATTCTTCATTTACAAACATAATTCCATTGAACACTTTTATTACTGAAGTTTTACTTGTATAATATTCTATTAGAGGGAATTAGGGAAAAGGACAAACTTTGAAAAAATTTAGGCTGAATGACGCCAAGTTTCATTTTTAGGATGAAGGACAAATGCTAGTTATAATTAGCATTATATTCAACTTTTACACTATACAAAATGCTAGTTATATCTAGCATTATATTTAGTTTTACACTGTACAAAATGCTAGTTATAACTAGCATTGTCCTTCAGCTTAAAAAACAAACTTGTCATCCTTCAGCCTAAAAAAATTTCTAAGTTTGTCCCTGTGCCTATTTTCGCGATTCTATTACATATTCATATTTAACATTACAACTTTTTAAACATTTCTGGTAAGTTATATATATACATATACATATATATGCATACATATATATATACATATACATATATATGTCTAAGAACGTAATTGAATGTCACACAAGTTTATCTTATTCATTTTAGTTAACAAAATGTTCAATAATTACATCTTCTAAATTCTTTTATTTACAAGTTACAAATTTCCAATTTATCATATATTTCATTAACCATTTAGCATCTAATTTCTTATTTTCATTTTAGAAGTTTCCAATTAAAATAGTTAAGATTTCCTTTCATTACAATAATTGAAATCCCTAATTTATAGAAGCTTAAGAACATATACATATAGATATATATATATATACACATATATATACATATATATATGTCTAAGAACGTAATTGAATGTCACACAAGTTTATCTTATTCATTTTAGTTAACAAAATGTTCAATAATTACATCTTCTAAATTCTCATATTTACAAGTTACAAATTTCCAATTTCTCATATATTTCATTAACCATTTAGCATCTAATTTCTTATTTTCATTTTAGAAATTTCCAATTGTTAAAATAGTTAAGATTTCCTTTCATTACAATAATTAAAATCCCTAATTTATAGAAGCTTAAGAACTAAATGCCGGGTTCGTTTCAAATCATTTATATATATATATATATATCACAGCTTTTATTTATCAAATCGCATTTAGAAATTAAAATTTTAGAATTGTTTATCAAAACAAATGTGCAGTAAAGCTACTACAGCGGTCTACCCACCTTGAAACTCGAAAATGAACGTCGATGATGCGTGCAATCATCAACGAAATTATCTTCCAACGACAAAAGAGGGAAGTACAGGACTTATTTCCTTTTAAAATTCCTTTAAAACATTTCTTTTAAATCGCATTGAAAATATATTTATATTCGAAAATACTTCCAAATAATACTAATATCGTACTACAAAATCATTCGAAAGAAAATTTCAAAATCCCAGAACTTAAGTTCTCAAATTTTCAGTTAAATTCATTTTATTTGTAAGTCATATTTTGCAACCAGTATTTATAGAATTTCTCTACCTAACAAACAACATATCACACGCAACCATATCCATTTATAAAATTATTATTTTATATACAAAATATAATACTAGGTAAAATTATTTCATTTACCTATATTCATAAATAATATTGTGTATGTCTGCCCTATTAAGTGTTTAGAAATTCCTATCGATGCCATGGCGTCTCATGTACTGACCAGAATTTATAAATACTAAACAGAACAAGTTAACACAATATAAAAATATTTTATAACACTAACAAGTACGCTCTCTGATATATACACTTGGATAACTCATTCTAGGGAATTACTACCCTATCTCTAATGAGTCAGACCCCACAAAGCTAAGGTTATCGCTAAACCAAAGCTCTGATACCAAATGTAACGACCTACCTTTTTGGACGGTTTAAATCAACAATAAACCCCCCGTGTCAAACTCAAACCATTCAAAAGGGAGGATTGTTATGGGGTAAATTAGAAAAAGAAGAGAAATAAAGAAAAACAAAACACAGAATCTCACAGCGGAATGAAAAAATATAATAATCATATTAAAAGTTCATGAAGTTGTTTTATAAATAACATTTGATTACACTTTTACAATACATATCAGAGTACACATACAGTAGGAATAAATAAACAATGCAGCGGAACAACATGATGCAACAGTATAAATATAATAAATAGCATACAAATCTCCGTCTTCGTCCTCCACAGGTAAATGGTCTTCAATACACTGAAAAGCTCAGACTGACCCGAGCGTAATGAAAAGTCTCGAGTCAGAACTAAAAGATCTTATATAAGTTAAATCAACAATAAATAAATATGAGTGTAATGGCGTCAGAGATGTTTACGGGGTTTGACATCTCCTATCCAGTGTCTAACGTAAGTGCAATAACTTAAGAGATGTTTGGGATTCCATCTCCTAAGGATCCGTTAAACTATCTACATACATAGTACAATACGATATTATAATAGTGTCTACAGTAAAGTAAAGTATTAAAATAGCATTAAGGCGTTACCCATATCCCCCTTATCACATTTTTATATATTCCCGTAGACTATACAGATACAGTAAGATCCACCAAACTGATGGGATACTCAGGGAGCACTCCACGGGTACGGTACAAACCAAACTCGTAATGGGCGCGATAGGGCATGTGACAAGGCACGCGAGGCAATGCCAGGGTAGGATTCTACCATTTGCACTCCTGGACTGATGGTAATGCATAACAGCTACTATCGCCCACCTCAGAACACACTCCCATAATCAAATCATGGGGTGGCAACCAAATCAATCACAAAGTTTTAATATTGTATCGAAGAAATGTGCCCGATCAGAGGAGCGACCTCGCTTGGCCCGGTATGGATCCTGTTTTAGCCACATTAAGCTAACTCAAGGGAGTCAGAGCTACATAAATACCTCATACAGAATCGTTCGCCAAACCATCCTACTTCATTTTGGAATCTCCACCACGTACATAGTTGTTAAAGTGGTTCTCGGTATTGGCAGAGAGTATGACAATATCTTATCCCGGTCTCTTTAACAACAAAATGCTTATTTCACACCAGATGGTTCTTTTCATTTCCAAAACCGATTCATGATTGATATCAAAATATCATATTCAATTAAAACCATATCACTTACGAAATCATATTCACTTTCGAAATCATATCCACTTTCGGAATCATATCCACTTTCGAAATCATATTCACTTTCTAAATCACATCCACTTTCGAAATCATATTCACTTTCGAAAGCATATCGACAAAATAGGTTAAATCCTCATTTCAAAATCATCATATTTACTCAAATATGTCATTTCACTAGAAAATATCATTTCAATTCCCAACTTAGATTTTAACATCATTTAACCATATTCGCTTTAAATCAAGGATTTAAATATAAACAATTTAACCTTGCACCGTTAGAAATTTAGAAATATAGTTTAGATAGTCATAAATAGTTTAAAATAGTTAAAATAGTTTAAAATACTTTAAAATAGTTTAAAATACTTTAAAATAGATTAAAATACTTTAAAATAGTTTAAAATAGTTTAAATGGTTTAAAAAAGTTTAAATTATATTAAAATAGCTTAAATTAAATTTAATTGGTTTAAAATAGATTAAAATAGTTTAAAATAGATTAAAATAGTTTAAAATAGATTAGATATAGTTTTATTAGTTTAATATGAAATGGTTTGATTTTTGAAATGGTTTATATAGTAAATAATTTGAAAATATAAATAAATTAGAATTTTAAAATAATTTATCTTTAAACAGTTAATATTAAAATAATTAATTTGAAATTAATATCAATTAAACTATTTCTTTCATTTCAACACATCTGGACCATGTCCAGCTGTCAAATCAACCAACTCAATTTTGTCTTTCAATTCAGATTCTCATTTAAAAGAATTTAATCAATATCGATTTCAAGTCCATGTTCGAACTATAATTTAAACTATTCAAAATTTAGTAGATTTCAAAGTTTAAATATTCAAATATTTCAATAACTCAATTTCGATAAATTTCATTTATACTTCAAATCCAACTTTAAAATTTCAATTTAAATTCTTTAAACAATTCATTTAAGCCAATTCCAATTTCAACATTTAAAGCTTGGATTTTCGAAAATAATTTAGTTTATATAAATCAATTTTTTTTCAAAATATTATTTAACTGGATTAAAAAATTTAAGGTTTTAAAATCATTTAATTTAACCAATCCGTTGTCCGTATATAATTTTCTACCCTATGGTCAAATGATACATATATATATCATTCCAACCCGCAATAAATTTAAAATTTACGGGTTTATATCATTTCAACCCGCAATCCCAAATTTAACTTCAAATCCATGAATTCGCTCGAGTCTATCATTTCAACCCATAACAATTTCTCCCTAATCTATCAGATCGTTCGGGTATGTATCATTTTAACCATAAGGATTTTCTAACAATAAACTAGTGTAACGACCCGGTATTTTGGACTATTCGCATCCGCACATGTCGGACTTGAATAATTCAAAATACCGAATTGTTAATTTAAATTTGGAAAAACTGAACATATATAGTAAATAAATAATTACAGATCACAGACACAGAGTAATAAATGCAGCGGAAACAAAAGATAGTAGTTCATGAAGCTACTATATACATATCAGAGCTAAATAAGGTACAACAAGTGTCTCGAATACAATAGTCAAATACAAGAATCAGAATACAATCACTGGAATCAACTGGATATCTGAAAGCTGGTTAGATAGCTGGATCTCCAAGCGAAGCTCCAACTCCAAAGGTGAGTCTCGAATACAGGTACACTCAGTCTGACCTGAGCGTAAAGCAAAACACAAAACACTCGAGTCAGGATTAACATTCTTATATCAATAAATCCAACTCAAGTGAAATAGCAACTGAAACACAAGTAACTCAAAGGATGTTTGGAATAACCATCCTTTAAGGATCTGTTAAACTATCTACTATGTAGTAGTGTACGATAAGTAGATAATGCCTATCAGTAATATAAAGTATCAAAATAGTGTTAAGGTGTTACCATTATCCCCCTTAACACATTTTATATAAGCGTTATAGTCTATACAGCACTGTAAACTCCACCATAAACTAGTGGGATATCAGGGAGTACTCCATAGGCATAACACAAAACAAATTCGTAGTGGTCGCGTAAATAGGGATACAAGTATGACAAGGCACATGAGGCAATACCCAAGGTAGTGAAACTACCGTTTGCCTGATCCGGACTGGTGAGAACGCATCGCCGCAGCGATCGCAACACCGCGAAACAACACTCCCAAATCAAGGGTGCACCAATCGACAACAAGTAATGAGTAGTTTTCGAAGAAGTGTGTTCGCTCGAGGTAGCTGACCCCATTTGGCCCGGCACGGCTCCTGTTTTAGTCATTTCCAATTTGACACAAGTGTCAAGGCTATCCATTATCGTTCTCTTTCTTCAATCATCACGTACATCATTCCAACCACTTCATTCTGGATCACACTCCGCGTATAGTTATTAAAGTGGTTTTCGGTTTAGACAGAGAGTATGTCCCAAACCGATTCCGGTCTCTTTAATAACTTCGAAATTATTTCACCAAGTGGTCGATTAATATATTTCAAAACCAAATCAATTTCAATTTCAATCAGAATTTGTAAACCAACATTCCATTTGTCTTTCTAAAACAATTTCCATAACTTACGTTTCAAAACTTCCACATTCATAATTTCAAAATCTTATAATTCAATTTCAATTTTTATTTAAAACAATTCAAATATTGATTCAAGTTCGTAAATAAGTTTCATTCCGAAATCATTTAAATTAATTTAATTTAACATTCAAATCAATTTAAATTCATTGACCGATTTCATTCAATATTCATTAAATAAAATTGTCATTCAAAACAATTTCTATTAAATTTCCAATTCATTAAATCAACTGTTTAAGTTCAACTTCATTATATCAAAACTTACAAATTGCATGAAATTAAATTCATCAAATCAAATTCTTTACATTTCAAGTCTTACATTAATTTCAATAAAACACATTTTATTTCTTATTAGAGAAATTCGATTTCACTTATTAATTTACTTAGTTACAATTTCAAAACTAAATTAATAAAGAAACTTAATTTCACTTATTCAAGAAGTTCAAATTCACTTAATAAAGAATTCAATTTTATTTAATTATTAAATAATTCAATCTTATTTAATTATTAAATAATTTCAAAACTTAATTATTAAATAATTTCAAACTTAATTATTAATAATTCCAAATTTTAAAACAACGTTCTTTCATCAATTACTATGTTAATATTTTGATTCGGATTATTAAATATTAACATTTCCTTTCATTAAAATTCAAATTCCAACTTCATTTCAAAACCATATTATTTATTTAATAAAATCTTCATTTTATTTTTAAATCAAAGTATTGACCAATCGGTTTTTATTTAATTCTCTATCCTAGATCAAAGTTCAATTTGGGTATTTATCATTTCAACCCGATTCCAATCAATTCAAAAATCAAAGCATACATAGGGAACTTGCAGTGTGATAACTGGGATGGTGTCAAAGTAAATAAACAAGCAATAGCATCCATACATAACAATTCCACCATTTATTTAAATAATCCCGAAATAATCGTATTAATTTACATTTGTTATTTATGTAAATTAATATAATTATTCCTAGAATCTACACTATCATTTCATGTAGATTAAAGATTATTACACTAGTATTAATACAGTTCTTCATTTGATATCAATTATTAAATTTCATACAACATAAATTTTACAACATACATTCAAAGGTTCAAGGTGTGCTTAACCAAGTTTCTACGTCAAATAATTTAAACATTTAAAGGGGTCATATTATGCAAATGTCATCTAATCAAATTTAACACATATATCAAATCTAACTATCCTACGTCGATTTCAATTTCAGATTATTTATCACTTTCAACATTAACAATTTAACGTCCAATGTCAACATCAACAATCAATCATTTATCAACCAAACTAGATTATCATTGTATAAATAACAGATAATGGCGTCAGATGTCACAGGTGAACTGATACAGGTAATAACATATATAACAGTGTAATTAACTAACAGCAGCATATTTCAATTGTCGTTTCAATTGAAATCAAATTTAATAAATAAAAGAACATTAATCGTGAGTGATTGCTCACCTTTCGAGGCTAGAGAGATTTGACAATAGAGCAAGCTACGAATTCCAAAGTAAAGCGAGGTGGCACGAATTTGACTAACAGAGCTGATAGATAAAGAATTTACGAAATCAAATCAGGACTGGGTCGATGATGATGATAAATAGTACAAGTGAACTATTATAAATATAATATATAAAATTATATATATACAGATCATATCCCAATTTCAACACATTTAATAATATATATAAACACACACACCATATATTTAAATCAATACTTAATACAGAAATAATCTTGTATATGCAAGCTACAAAATCCCAATATATTAAATATATATATATATATATATATATATATATATATTATTAAAATACAAAATACTTACATCATTGTTATGTCTTTAACATTTATATTTGAAACAATTTTTACAAACTTGCTTAAATTTTAATACATATCACTTACATTACTAACTTGTATATTGTACACCTATCAAGTATGAGTTTATATAGTAATATATATATATATATATATATATACAGCTCTTGTATATTGCAACTTTAAAACAAAATGACTGGTATAAAATTAACTAACATATTTTGTACTTCAAAAACTTATCAACCTTATATTATATTTTAATAATGAACATTTATAGCTAACTGTAAACCAAATCTGTAAATCTCATATCCAAGGTGAATTTTAAACATCACTATATAGTAAATTTATTTATATATTTTTCTAAAAGGAATGATGCTGCTGCATGCACTTTTATAAAAATATGCGAAATTACTTTTAAATGAACCAATATATATTGTATATACAAACAATGTTATACAAATATACTTAGGAACCAACGGACCTAATCTTTGACAAATATATATGTATATAAATAACATAAACTGACATATAAACTACTCTATATATACATAACAACCCTTAAAATACTTTTATACTGAAATACAATGAACCAAACCTCAGGTATGTACACAAACATACACGCATATTTTAAGCCGTGAGATATACAGTTCGAGCCTAACAAACAAAACATTCATTATGAAAGTATTCACCTTCATAACTGGATGCGATGCCAGGCAAGCTGCCATGAGTAGTTCGACTGGCTAGTTTTGAACGCGAATATATGGTGATGGATGTTGAGGTGTTTCACGGCTAACTTGGGAGGGGTTTCGGTGCAAACAAGTGATAGGCGGACGAGGCATGAGGTTGGAAGAGGAACGTGGTGGCTCGGATCGGAGGGTGCTACTTTGGTCTGGGCACGATTGCAGGGTGGATACACGTGCATGGCCGAAGGAGGCAGAGATGGAGGCGAAGGTTGTTGATGGCGGTTGGCTACGGCGGCGAGCGGCGAATGGTGATGCCGGAGTGGAGGGGTTGGTGCTGGAGAGTGACGGCACGAGGCTTGCTGAGTTGTAGAGGCCGAAAATGTGTCGGCTCGGGTTTGGTGACGCTCACGCTGGTCATGGTCGAGGTGGATGAAAGTTGGACTGTGGGGTGTTGCGAGAGGGGGAGTCGAGGTCGTAGCGATGGCTGTGCGCGAGCTCGGTGCGGCATTCATGGTGGTCGGTGAGTTGAGAGGGGAGTAGTGGATTGGAAATGAAAGGGTCACCATGGAAGGAACTTGAAAGCTGGAGTATGAAATGGAAAAGTGGAAGAACATAAGCTAAAAACGTACAGGCAAAAATGCAAAGCTTTTGAAATAGGAAAGGTATAAAGGCAAAAGGGGAACCGTTCAAATTAATAAATGGAACCGTATAAAATTTTCTTATTTCAAAACTGATTGCATTGGAAAGGTGGAAAAGTATCAGCTGATAATAAATGCCTACAACCGTTTGAAATCTGAATGGACATCAAAAGTAGTACTGCTACGACTAGCTGTTTTATCGTGTCTGTTTCATACCGTACCTCAAAACAAAGAAATGAATATACTGTAGAGATCAGCACGACGAGGCGATCAAAACGACATACGGATATAAGTGGTATGATTGAATTTTAAAAATTCGAATTTTCTACTAGCGGAAAATGCAGCAAAAACGCAAAAGATTAAGATCGACGGAGCTGAAGAAGCCCGAATTTGAAAAAATGAAAAATGACGTCTTGCTCAAAAGATGATTTAGAATTTTTCTATATAAAAATATTTAGGTTTCGAAAACATTTTATTTTCATTATATTTTAACTGATTTAAACCGAAATGACGTGACTGAAATTTACTTTCATATTTTCTGACGAAACTTTACAATTTCCTATGTTTAAATAGACGCATTTAAATATCGACTTTTCGTTGCAAAATTTTATTGTTTATTTTTTTATTTAACGAAAATTCTCATTTAACGCAAAACGCATGTTTCCTACTTTAAAATTTTTATTTTGGTTTCCGTTATTGGTTACAACTATTTCATGTTATTACATTACATTTTTAATATGTATTACATTATCGGTCTTATCGAAATTGGTCGTCTACGAATTTTGTTTTGGATTTGTAACTTATATACAAAGAGATTTCCAAATAATAAATCATAAAATTTTATTT
Source organism: Allium fistulosum (assembly GCA_030737815.1). NCBI lineage: Eukaryota > Viridiplantae > Streptophyta > Magnoliopsida > Asparagales > Amaryllidaceae > Allium > Allium fistulosum. The sequence continues at coordinate 164,333,036 of CM060905.1, forward strand.
CTATCGGATTTTTAATTAAAATTTTATTTAATTTAGTATTTTTAAATCGTTAAAAATACGGGTCATTACAACTAGGGAACTTGCAGTATGATATCAATATATATAAAATAACTTAACATCCAGTCATCCAATATCAACAATTAAACATCCAACACAATCATCATACAAATCCACTAATAAATAACATCAATTAACTGATTATCATTCACAGGTATTTAATCGACAAATAAAATTCAATATTAAATTAAATGGCGATTAAATTCAATAAAAGTCAGATTTAACTGGAATGATAATTTAAATATACCAAACAGCACTCAATCAATTTCTAATCACATCATAAATTTAATTTAACTAACATAAGAAAATTTAGTAGTCGTGGGTGGGTCAAAACACTCACTTTTGATTTCCAATCGATTTAAAATCCAATTATATCCCAAAATTTGAATAGTCTCAGAATCCATCAAAACCAGTTCCATAATGTCCGAAATTTCGATACGATCCCAACGGAATAAACCGTGCGTGAATCTGAGCTCGTATGCAAAAGTTATAACAATTAGAAGATATACGATTCATACTAATATATATATATATATAATAAATGGAAGCTTACACGTCAGACTCTGATCGAAGGAAACCCTAGCCGCATATTCTCGTACGCAACTACAGCACATGCACGCCGCCACTATGCTACCGTTGACCACGAATTTGCCGCCACCACCCACGCCTGACCTACGATCCAACGCCGCCATTGCGCTCACCATCCAAAACCGCCCAATCCCCTGCCTCGCGGCCAACTCCGGTCTGCCATAGATCACTCCGCTGCCGCCTTTGTCGCCATTTTCTGGTGAAACCAAGCACTATCGAGACAAACGAACATCATCCCTGAGACCTGCTCGCCTTCACCTTTCCAACGCCACCTCCCGATCGTCAAACGGTCGACGATCCAACGTTGGATCGCGAAAACCTAATTTCGACGGCCGAGGTTCATCCTCGATTTCTGATCAAACAATGCACCCAACTGGAAAACGAATTGTTGTAGTAGAGTACGCTCGTCGAGAGCTTTCCAACGGTAAATAATATGACATAGTTTTGAGTAGTTTGATTTTTGGTTTGAATTTGAAATTGAATTAGGGTTTGAAATTTGGTTTCTACCATTAGAAGTAGGAAGAATAGACAGATATAATTGTATGTATAGGCAGAAATAAAAGGCTGCTAGGGTTTAGGAAAGAAACTATTTATATAGACAAGGCCCGATAAGAATGAATGATATATCGAATGGTTCGAAATGACAATAACGATCCGAAAAGCCCGTTCCGCTTCCGAAACGAAAGTCGGTCATCCTATATATTAAAATAGATGTTTTCGATATTTTTAAATTCAATGGAACAAGTTTCAAGTCCTAATTCCATTATATACAGAAGTTAGCTTTTAAAATCAGCTTATTTTAATTGAATTCATTAAATTGATTTCTACACATTTCGAGCCCGCACGATCAAACGACAAGTCCGATCGTTACGAAACTTGGAATCCTACAATAATTCACTGTTACGGATCTAATGAAACTGGTTTCATCGAAATCCGAGACATTGGCCAAAATGGCTATTTTTACGCTAATTAAATAAATTATTATTAATTTAAATTAAATCAACCTTTAAATTCAAATTTAATGGTTAACCATTTCTCATCATTTTTATTACTCAGGAATTCATAATCTTATAAAACAAATTTCCATGTCAAATCCAATGTTAAATATTGCGCAAATTACAATGTTCAATTTTAATTGAAATAAAATTTATTAAGTAAAATTTAAATTCAAATAAATTTATTGATTTAGATTTGCATCTTATTATTCAATCAATTATCACCTTATGGATATAATTAACATTGGTTTACATCTTATTACATTAATATTCTACAATTATCATCTTAATTCATATTAACTGCAATATTTAAGTAGATTAATTGCAATTGTTTTCCAATTTAATTTCCAATGGATTAAATAATTAATGATAATTAAACAATTGTTACAACTTACAATTTCAAACACATTCCTATGTTTATTACTTACAAACCAAGCTAACGAATTCACATACTGATTAATTATTCTATATTAACCAATTTCAATTAATTACGTACAATTTTACCATTTAAATACAACATTTGGTTTAATTCCTTATTTATGATTTCTAACCAAATTAACTTTACAATTATACCAAAATAATGAGATTGCATTCAAATAGTCATCGATTACCTTAAATTAACATTATTAAAATTACATTCTAGTTATTAACTCAGTATTGAATCTTAAATTTTTTTAAAAAATTCACAATATTAAATCCCAAAATCTTATTTAATTTAATATTTTAATTATCGAAAAATATTGGTCTTTACATTAGGTGATTGCCACGGAGTGCTTTTCCCAAAGATAGGCGAGCAACTCCAAGGATTCTCGAGAAGAAAATAGGAAAAGACAAGTAGTATCAAGTAAACTGATAGAAACAAATCAACCTTCAAGGAAAAGTGTTTGAAATGCAACGAATCAGAGGTGGAAAGGCAAAAAAAGTAAGAAGGATGATATCTCCCTAGAAAAACCACTCGGTACTGAAGGTTCCTCTTGGTACCGAGAGGTATTTATTGATGTTTGGGCCGGCTTTGACTCTTCTTCACCTTTGGACTTAGGTTTGGACCTTGTAGTTCATAGGCCTCCAATTCTACTGGTGAATTCCCTTATAAATACGACTTTATGGCTACTGAAACAGGACTTTTAACTCTTTTGTTTTCTTCATCTCCTACCTCTCCATAGTGACCAATGCAGACATTGTTGACTGTCCTACGCTTTAGGAACTTTGTCAATCACTTGTACTTGTGACTCTCAATCATATAATTAATATATTATAGTGGACACTGGCCAGAGATTGCCAAACCACTATAAAATTCATATGTTCACTTTAATTTTGTGATAATATTTGCTAGATCTCAACTTTATTACAGTTTTTAGGTGTTATGCCACTTTTGGCATCAACACTATACATCAAAGATATATGGGGTGTATAGATATCTACGTTAATGATACCTACATCATGCGACATCCCAAGAAAGCAAATCAACCATAATATATATCATTCATCCTCATATCACTCACTAAGAGCATTGGATATATGAAAACTCGTACGACCGCATCTCAGGGCAAGACCACTCAACATCCTGGTTTTTTGGTACTCGAATATATGCCACTCTGTAGACCAAGAATTAAACTTCCAGTCTAATAGTCTAGGGTTAGGCAAATCTCCCGTCTGAAAATCTAGGGCCCGTCATAGCCTAGGTAAGCATCCTCACATACCCTTACTTTACGAGTACACTTCGAAACCTCTGAGTATCAATGATCCCTTTGCACATGTCATATCCATTGTAGAGCGCGTGCTAGCTCCACTCCATAAGTTCGCATCTTAGAACTTGTCCTTATGGATCTTCATACAACTCCCACCATTATTTTTTTAGCCCAGAACAACTCTCAACATCCATTATTAGTCATAGAGTACCGTTATGTTGTCCTAAAGCATCCTTATAAATTTCCTAGGTCAGACTTAAAGTAATTTTCCAATTTTCCAAGGTCCTACTCCAAGTAATCTTAGATTAATTCCATACACTATCGATCTTCCATCCATCATTTCTCAAGATCTAGCCATTGGATTGTACTTAAATTTCACCTATAGCTCCCTAACATCACTATCTATCATCCCTCCAAATTTGAAGCCAGTTTGAAAAAACAAAATCGCTGGCTCGGATTAGATCAGGGGAAGGATCGGTACTAACTCAAAGTTTCTTCCCACCTGACTTGATGCAACACCTCCCTAACTCGGAGCAGCTTCAATTTTTTTGATAGATCGGTACCGACCCTTGTGGATCAAGATTAGCCTTTTTTGGCTAAGTCCCTAAATTTGCCACCTTTTTGTCGAGCCTCTAAGGAAGCGTAGGTTTTCACTTGAAAGTCCTTAAGCACTATCCCCAAAACACCAAGTTTCCTCAACTACCGATCCATCCATAGCCAACCCATTTCCAAACATCCATAACTTGATCAAATCACTCCAATTAACTTTAAACTTTTAAGTGTAGCATTTAGGGATCCACCTTGCCATCTTCTATTGATCACGCATCATTTGGTGCAACTTGGATGGGTCGGATCCAATCCATAAGATCGATCATCCTTCCATCACTTTTCCTTCTTCAGGCAACTCCTTAGATACCTAAATCTTTCTAATGCTTTGTTATATGGATTTGAGGCTTCATCATGTGTTTAGCCGTCATATGTGAACAAGTCTTGAATAAAATAGAACCTCCTTACTCTAAGTTGCCTATCGATCGGTGTTTGCAACAAATCAAGTAGTATAACATATAACATTCAAACATAGCGTTCAAACATAGCATACATATAATACATACAATTCAACCAAACATGCATTTACATCAAACTATCACCTATACCTAAGAATTGAGAAAATAGCTTATTCATAAGAACATAATTAGATTTCAATTCGAAATCACTTAAAAACACATTAAATTCACTTATAAATTAGATGTAAGTTTAGAAGTATAATTAATCATATTTTAAAGTTTGAAAATCATTTAAAACATCACTTTTAACATATAATGACACATACAGTAAAGTGACAGGAGAAAATCACTAACATAGATAAAGAATCAATCCAAAATCAATCAAATCAGCGTAGCTATGATCCGGACAGTAGTTTCGTGGATCCCAGAGCTCTGAATTTTGAAACACATAGATCCCTTTTGTTAATCTCACATTAATCACTAATTTCGGCTCACTAAAGAGAAGAAATGGAGAACTTTTGATCTAGTTTGGATTAATGGAGGTTAATAGGTATTAAAAATGAATAAAATTGATTAGTAGCTGCTAAACAAGGCTGCTGTTAATCCTAATCTCAAGTTGGATTTGCTGGTCATGCTAATAACCCGCTAATTACCCGCTCATCTGCCTAAAGTTGGTAAAAAATTCCGATAGCAATATCTCCTAGACGATAGGTCCAAAAGTCTATTAAGACTACTCTATGAAAAAGGAAACCATTGTATCTTTCATTTAAAGTGATTTTAGACCCTAGTTTGGCTCCTATCAAAAGTTATAGGCCTTGCAACTTTTTCAAGGTCAAAACTGTCCAATAAAAATTCAAAGGCTATAAGATGTCACTACCTATCATCACCAAAGTTTGAGAATCATTCGACCCAATATGAAATCAAAATTAATATTTTGTTATCTTTTGATGTGTAAAATATGAGTTGTTACATCTTCCCTAGGAATTTCGCCTATAAAATTATCAAAAAACAATCAAATATGCAAGCATAAGCGATCATCAAACATCAAACATTCACACACAAGCAAGAGATACAACCTATGCCTACGCTAGCATGCAAGGTACTAAACTACAATACATGATATTGAATAGTTATAATAACTGCAACAAACAGAAAGACTTACTAAGTAAAGAGCTTCGGATAAGCAGTCCTCATGCTCTCCTCGGTCTACCATGTGTGATCGTCCTCGTTTTCACTCCACTAAACCTTCACAAACTTCATCGTCTTCCTCCGAAGCTGCTTTATATCACATCCTACGATATGAGTAGGCCTACGAGGTCTTGATGCCTTTGGTTCCATCCCAATATCATCCTCCTGCTCTATTGTTATAGTCATGCCTGAGTCAAATTTTTTGCAATGAGATAAGTGGAACACACTGTGCACATCTGCCATCTTCTAAGGTAAGTCGACTCTATAAGCTAGGTTCTCAATCCTCTCAAGTATTAGAAAAGGACCTACGAACCTTGGTGCCAACTTCCCTTTAGCATCAAATCGAACTATATTCCTCAATGGAGAGATCTTCACATACACCCTATCTCGACGGTGAACTCTAAATCTCTACATCACTTATTAGCGTAGCTCTTCTGGCTGTCTTGAGTTACCTCCATTCACTGTCGAATGAACTTGATGTTCTCTGAAGTCTCTCTCACCATATCCGATCCAATTATCGGTTTTTTGCTTGCTTCCTATCAAAATGACGGAGCATTGCATGGCCGGCCATATAATGCCTCGAATGGTGCCATACTGATGTTAGATTGATAACTATTGTTGTATGCAAACTCAATAAGATCTAAGTGATCATCGCATAAGCCTCCAAAGTCAAGTATGCAAGCTTCTAAAAGATCCTCTAAGATACAATTCACTCTCTTAGTTTGGCTGTCAGTTTAAGGTGATAAGTTGTACTTAGATGCAGCCTCATCCCCAATGCCCCTTGTAAGCTTTTCCAAAATCACTCATAAATAAGGATTTCTATTGCTTACAATGCTCTTCAGCACACCATGGAATCATACAACCCACTTTACATACAACTCTGCTAGTTTGGTCGTCGTCCTATTTGACTAAACGGGTATAAATCTAGCAGCCTTTGTCAATCTATTGAATATAACCTAGATCATACCCTCCTCTTTTCCATGGCAGTTCATTGATATATTCTATCGACACTTGTCCCATTTCCATTGGGAATTTCTAGTGGTGGTTGTAAACCACTAGGCTTCTTCCGCACTGCATTTACCAACTGGCAGTTCATACACTTCAGAATGAATGCCTCAATGTCCTTCTTCATCTCTTCCCAATAAAATATATGCTTTGTATCTCTATACATTTTATTGCCTCCAGGATATATAGTAAATCTCTAATGATGGCACTCTCATAGCACCTCGGCCCTCAATTTATCGACATTAGGTACAAACAATCTCTCATCCTTATGGATACAACAATCACGATCAAGTCTGTACTGCTTCATCTCTCCAGATTCTACTTGATCCTTAATCTTAGCAATAATCTCAACTTGTTTGGCATCATGTCTTTGATTAGTATTGATCCTCTCTATCTAAGTAGTCTTATAGTCAATCTCGCCAACATTTTTGGCTCTAGCTTACATCTCGGTTGGAAATCATAACCAGTGATATACACAAACTGCACCGTGTTCACTCTAAGAACATAACTCCGAAGCTAGCTCCGAAGCTAGCTCGTCTCCTAGTCGAAGCATCAAAAACTACATTTCTTTCCCAGAGTATAGGAAAGTCAACCATAAGAGGCTAGGAACTCTAGACGTTGCTATGGTAAAGGTTTAGATCCTTTTTGTGAAAATAGCTACTTCAATGATTTATGGTTAGTGAACAACTAGAACCTTTCTCCTAAAAGATAATGCCTCCAAGTCTTCAGCATAAACACAGTCGCTGCAAATTCCAAATCATGATCGGGTACTTCATCTCATGTGGCTTCAGTTGTAGACTAGCTTATATGACAACCTTACCCTTTTGCATCAATACCGCACATAATCCGTTACAACAATTGTGACGACCCATCTCCTCGACCCTCCAAAATCGACATTAATACATCCATGATATTCACGTGCCGTAAATCCAAGTGCCGGGAAGGAAAATTATCAAGGGTAAAGTAAAGTAAAGATAGAAACACAAATTCTCACATTTCAATTAATTATATATAGAAAGTACATACAATCACTCTCACTAGGGTACATCAGAGTTATGGTATGAACTAACCCAACCAGGAACAGTTATAACTGCCTGCTCCCACACCTGCTGGTACAAACAACAAGACACAGCGTAAAATAAAAGATAGATAGATATCCAGATCAGATGCTCCAGCTCCATGCTCCAAAACCCCTTCAAAATGCTTGACCAAAATGCTCCTAACACGATCCCGACTACTTGGCTGCCCGGAAAAATAGGGCATCCAGAGTTTAAATGGAAAACAAAATAAACTCCGGGTCAGTCATGTGACTGGTGTGAGTGCTCAAAATGTGATGTTTTGAAAACAATAAGGTATCTCATAAGATCACGCCGCACATAAACATGGAATGGGTTTTTACCTTTGAAAGTGACTGTGCTATAGGATCGTTTAATATGGATGAATTTATAAACTGCTTGTGCGGAATAAAAACTAAGTAAGTAAATAAATAATGCAATAAAGTAAATGACACCATATATTTTTATACTGGTTTGAATTCCCGTTCTACGTCCAGTCCCAGACTCCTTCTGGAATTAAACTAGCAACCCTCACTTAACCCGGAGAAATAGGTTTACACTGCCTGAGCAACCGAACATGACTTGTACCACCTAAGAAACCGAATAGTACTTCTACTGCCTGAGCAACCGAACAGGACTTCTTTACAAATAAACAAAAGTATCTGACTTTAGTATGCTCTTTAAATAGCACTGATAAGTCAATTTAGTGCAATCTTCCTATAATCTTCTCCTTTATGATATATAGTGTAATGTGCTTGAAGAATGTGGAGGATAGAGCGATCAATAATCGGAGATTGTATGCAATTTGAGTGCAAAGTGAAAATAGAGAATAAGAGATAAGAATTCAAGAACACAAAAATCAGTTAAGTTTAATTGTTTGTTGAATTCCAAATTCTATTTATAGAGTTTTAAGAGTTGCAATCGTTGATGAAAAGGAACGATGAAAAGAAACAGATGCGACCTTTAGATTAGATGATGTTTCTCTTCGTTGAAGAAAAGCATCCCTTCAGAAAAACTGGTCGTTATAGATAATCAGCTGGCTGAATTTTCAATTCAGCCTTCTGATTTATTTTAAATTCGATATAGCAAGCAAATAGGCTATTTTTGGCCTTATTCAGCCATCTGAATGATACCATTCAGTCGGCTGAAACTGCATAATAAATTATGCTTTGTTTCAGAATTCAGACGGCTGAATGTAGCCTGTTTTGTGCGTGTACATAGTTTGTGTACGTGTTAGTGTGTATATACCATATCAGAGAGATTTTAACATATTTCTAATAATATACAGACTCTAAAACAAAAGAGTAACAACTTCATAGCCTTCTAAATCCGAATCTTCAATGAATCTCCTGCATAAATGGTTAGTATACAAGAATATTGACTTATATAGTTGTCACAATCAAAACGATGAAAACCGAGATTCTAACATTCTCCCCTTTTTTGATGATGACAACTATATAAGTATAGATAATATATTTAAATTGCCATGAAACTTGTATGAATACTCCCCTTGTTAATATGCACAATAATTTAAACACATTTATACCAAATTTCTCCCCCTTTGTCATCGACAAAAAGGAAAGATATATGAAATACTTAAGATAACAGCATGTAGGAGTTCGAGTCATGGAAACTCAATTTTTGGAAAGAAAAAATTTATTTTTGAAAAATATAAAAAATCATAAACGTTTTAACGATAAAATTCCTAGTTCTCTTCTTAGTTTTATAAAAGTATTTTCATTTAAAGGTTTTGTAAACATATCAGCCAGCTAGTTTTCAGAGGATACAAGTTCTAATCTGACTATATCATTTTCAATATTATCACGAAGGAAATAATGACGAATGTCGATATGTTTAGTTCGTGAATGATTGATAGGATTTTTAGATAAGTTTATAGCAGTGTTATCACAAAAAATAGTTGATTTAGATAAATTAATTCCAAAACCTTGAAGTGTTTGTTGCATGTAGATGACTTGAGCACATGCTAAAGTAGCAGAAATGTATTCCACTTCACATGTCGATAGTGAAACACAATTTTGTTTCTTGCTAAACCAGGAGACTAAGGATTGTCCAATGAAGTGACAAGTCCCGCTCGTACTTTTTGATCCGTTCAACATCCTCCAAAGTCAGCATCACTATATGATACTAACTCGAAAGGACATTCTTTCAGATAAAATAGTCTGAAATATTTGGTTTTGCTTAGAAAACGTAATATTTGTTTCACTGCTCGCATATGTGATTCTTTAGGATTTGCTTGAAATCGAGCACATAAACAAACACTCATCATTATGTCAGGTCTACTAGCAGTTAGATAAAGTAATGATCAAATTATACTTCGATATAATTTTTGGTCAACACTCTTGCCATCTTCATCTCTATCGAGATGTATTGTTGTACTCATTGGAGTTGGTTTGACAGAAGTGTTTTCCATACCTAAGCGTTTAATTAGATTATTACAATATTTTTCTTGATTAATAAAAATTCCATTATCTAATTGTTTAATTTGTAATCCAAGTGTAACGACCCATAAATTTTAGATAATTTTATTTGTTTATTTATATATTTAATTGAAATTTTGTGAAACTTTAAACAATAAAATTTTGAAATTTAAATTTGATATTTGAAATGCGTCTGTTTTAACATAGCAACTGGTAAATTTTCATCAGATAATTTGGAAGTTTATTTTCTAGTGTAATTTTATCCTAATTTATATCAGTTAAAAATTGATGATAATAAAAGTGTTCCGAAACCTAAGTATGTCAACATGAGAAAATTTATTTAGAACACTCTGAATCAGACTGCGAAATTCGTTTCGCGAATTTCTGACGTTTCTAGCTCCATTTGGATTTATCTGTTCAGAATAGCAACGTATATCAGTGTCCATATCGACTTTTGATCGAATAATCATGCCATGGATATCTGTATACCATTTTGATCATCTTGTCGGGCTGATCTCTGCGGTATATTCAATTCTGTGATTTGAAGTCCATTACGCGGTGAACTTTATGAAACGGTTCACCGTACCGGTACGTTTAACCTCTTTCTTGTGCCCAACGGTCGAAATTCAAACCATTCGTTCGCAGTTATGATTCCTGCGTTACGACTGGCAAAGCCTTCGTACGATCACTTCAATTTATTTAATCGCTGGTGCGTAAATGTTGGTCCGTTTTTCTCTGACCATTTGTTTTCCTTTGAACAGTTTCGTTTGGAATATTATATTTATTTATAAGAGTTGTATACAATTTTTGCCTGCTGCATTTTTTCTATTCCTCTTCCTCCCTCATTCCTTTCTTCACATCGCCCATATCCTTCAGCCTTGCTGAGATCTCCGCCCACCCATCTTCCCACATGCAACCCACCACCCTCGTCTGCAATTCGCACCACCTCCCTATCACCTTCAACAGTACACCTCCTCGACCCGCCATCCAAGCGCCTCCCTCCTTAGCCTCTTCACGACCACCAACTGAGCCTAGCACGCCACCCATGCACTGGTCAACACCCAAACCCGAAACCTAGATCTAAACTCGAGCTCGACCACCGTACCTTTCACTTCTCCTTCTTTGAATAGGTGTTGTATATGTTTACTTTATTGCTTATAGTATAGTATATTTCAAACTATATTAAAGGATGTATTCTGTTACTGATATTTAAAAGTATATATATGTTCAATAACATGCGTATTTGCTTATACCTGTACATATTGTGAGCACATATTATGTTAGAATCCATACTAGTCATATATATATATGTTTATTGGTTATACAAATCAAGCTGCTTATTTTATAAAGTATAACAAGTTATCCATTTTATTTATGGTTATACAAGTTGTATTATATTATCAATTGGAGTCTGTTATTTTAGAGTCTGTTATATAATGTATATAATGGTTGTTATATAGTTTGTTTAAGTAAAATTTTATAAAACTGATGTTTAGTCGAGTGATATCTGCATATCCCTATCTATATATTTCTAAAAGTTGTTTTGGGTATATTATATATATATAGATTTATATAGAGTTATTTGTAGATATTTTCCCATTGTTCTATATATATTTCAACAGCCGTACGTTAATATACATATGTATACCATTTTATTTTATCTATTGTTATGAATATGTGTTTATGAAATTTTATGTATATATAAGTTTTGTTTTCTGGTGGTATATTATATTATTATGTGTTGTATGTTTATATATACGTTGATTTAGAAATAATGTGTTTATATGTTTGGTTCTGTGTGTTGAATATAATATTAGTATAGTTCAGCTAAGGTATATTGTAACGTACGTATAACATTTTGAAGGACTATATTTTGAAAACTGTACTGTAAAGTGTATATATAGTATAAAGGTGAAGTTGTTTTGTTGAATTTTGTACAAATAAATAGTTCTGTATATAAGTATATTTTATAACATGGCATAGTTTATAAGTATGTATGTTTTAATTTAGTATGTGTTTAAATTTAGAGTATGGTTTTAAATATAACGCGTATGTTAAACAATATTAATTTTTTAAAGTGTATATATATATAGAAATTTTATGTGTTTGAAATAATTATTGATATAAAATGTATATATCGAAATTAAGTTAAAACATATACATATATTTCCTATATATGTCTAGCTGATTCTAATTATCTCGTCGATCCCCATCTTTCAGCTTTGTTCGTCAAAAATCCACTTTCAGCTTACTTTGCCTTGAATTGTTGTTTGGATTGTTCGATGGTCTAGATCGTGATCCAATTCATATCTTGTCGAGTCGTCAAATTTTTCTAGCCTCGAAAGGTGAGCAATCACTCACGATTAACGTTCTTATATTTATTAAATTTGATTTCAATTGAAACGTCAATTGAAATATGCTGCTGTTAGTTATTTACATTGTTATATATATGCCATTATCTGTATCTGTTCACCTGTGACATCTGACACCATTATCTGTTATTTATATTGATGATATATGCCTGTTACTATTGTTATTTTATTATCATATCTGTTATCACTCTGCAAGTTCCCTGTTAGTATAGAATCACTATGGGTTGAAATGATACATACCCGAACGATCTTGTAGAGTAGGAGAAAATCGTTATAGGTTGAAATGATAAACCCAAGTGATTTTCAATTAATTGAATTTGGGATTGCGGGTTGAAAAGATATATACCCGTATATATTTAAATTGCGTATTGAAATGATAAATATCCATACCACTTGACCATAGGGTAGTATATACAGATACCGTTGGTCTATATATAAATATTTTGAAAATGATTTCTATGGTTTTGAAAAGAAATATATGGTTTTGATAAATATTGATTTTTAAGATTCATTAAAGTTGATTTAATAAAGTTGATAAATAATACGTTTAATATTTATTTGATATCTATATTTTCAAATATATAGTTTATAATGATTTGAAATTGATTTGAAATTATATTTATTTAAGAATTATACTTAAATAAGTTTGATTTGAAATGTATTGAATTTGAAATTTTAAGAAATGTTTTACAACTTGAAATTTGATTAAAGGTGACTTAAATGGATATTTCAAACTTATATATATTTAAATGGGATATTTTGTTTATTTAAATTTGTAAATTGAAGCTGTATTTAGATGTTATTGAAATGATTAAGTAAATGTTTCAAAACTAAATAATAGTTAAGTGAATTTGATATATATATATATAAGTATCGAATTTAGTTTTGAAATGTTGAATATTTAAAGCTTTGAAATATATTGAAATTGAAATGGCTTATTTTATGGTTCAGATATGTATTTGAAATCGATAACTTGAAATGGTTTATTGAGAAGCTGAATCGAGTTGAAATTAATGATTTAAGATTTTATTAAATTAAAATTTTGAAATTCGAGTTGATTTGAATCGATTTGTGAAATTTGAGGAAACTATTTTATTTTATAAAGTAATTTTGAATTATATTTAAAACTATTGATATTTTACTTTATAAATTATTTTAATATAAACTATTTTAATATAAATCATTTTTAATATAAATCATTTTTAATATAAATTATTTTATTTTAAACTATTTTAACTTATAACTATTTATATAAACTATTTTATTTATAAACTATTTTATTATATATACTAATTTTAATATCTAAACTGTTTAAAAGGAAAGTGTTATGATTTCCAAATTGCTATGATTTCAAAGCTGTGATTTCCAAAGTGTTTTGATTTTTAAAAGACTATGATTTCGAAAGCGTTATAACTTTGGAAAGTGATATGATTTTGAAAATGGATATATTTGAAGTGAAAATGATATCGTAGTAATTTGGGTTTTGAAATGAAAATGATATTTTGGTTTTGATGTATAAACTATTTTGAAATGACCACGGTGTTATAATAACGATTGGTTGTTAAAGAGACCGGGATCGGATATGGACATACTCTTTGTCGATATCAAAAACCACTTTAACAACTGTGTACGCGGTGGAGTTTCCAGAATGAAGTAGGATGGTGGCGACGATCCTAAAGGTATATGCATGGACCCCACTCCCGTGAGTTGGCATAAGGTGGCTAAAACAGGAGCGATCTCGGGCCAATGAGGTAGCACCTCTTATCGGACGCACTTCTTCGATGCCATTCTATTACTTTGTGATTGTTTGGGTGCACCCCTTGATTTGGGAGTGTTGTTCGAGGTGGAGCGGTAGTGGCTGCTATGCATTTCCATCAGTCCATGTGTGTAATTGGTATATCTACCCTGGCATTGCCTTGTGTGCCGTGTCACCTACCATATCGAGCTTTACTACGAGTTGTGATTTCTCCCGTAGCTTGTGGAGTATCGATGGTAGCTCCCATTTTGGGAGTATGCTAATACTGGATAGACTACTGGGACTATTACGTGTTAAGGGGAATATTGGGTCACTCCTTAATGCTATTTAAAAGTATGTTTATTTTATATTAGACATTAGTATAATAGCGAATATTACTACATAGTAGATAGTTTAACGACCCTTAGAGGATGGTTATCCCAAACATCCTTTGAGTTACTTGTATTTCAGTTGATATTTCACTTGAGTTGGATTTATTGATATAAGAATGTTAATCCTGACTCGAGTGTTTTGTGTTTTGCTTTACGCTCGGGTTAGACTGAGTGATACAACATTTGAGACTCACCTTGGTAGTTGGAGCTTCGCTTGGAGATCCAGCTATCTATCGATTCTGCTATCAATTATTCAGTTGATTCCAGTGATGTATTCAGATCTTGTATTTGACTATTTTATTGAGACATCTATATATTCGAGTCTTCTGTTGTATCTTGTTCAACTCTGTTATATATATAGTAGCTTCATGAACTACTATTCTTTTGTTTCCGCTGCATTATTGTTATATTACTCTGTGTCTGTGATCTGTGATTATTTTATTTACTGTATATGCTGAGTTTTGCCAAATTTTAATTACAATATATTATTTTGAATTATTCAAGTTCGACATGTGTGGATTTATTGTCGATTTGAATGATCCAAAATAGTGGGTCGTTACACCAAGAAAATAAGATAATTCTCCCATATATGACATTTCAAATTCTTTGGTCATTATATTAGAAAATTTCTGACATAACTTATCATTTGTGGAACCAAAAATAATATCATCAACATAAATTTGAATAATTAAAATATCCTTTTTAGTTCGTTTAATAAAAAGAGTTTGATCAACCTTCCCAATTTCAAAACCAGAATCTATAATATAGCTTTTAAGATGTTCATACCAAGCACAAGGTTATTTTAGACCGTATAAAGCTTTCTTAAGTTTATAGACATGGTCTAGAAATTTTTCATGTGAGAACAGAGGAGGTTGTTCAACATAAACATTTTCTTTTATATATCCATTTAAAAATGCACTTTTTACATCCATTTGATAAAGTTTAAAATTATGAAAACATGCAAAGGCCAGTAAGATACGTATTGCTTCTAATCGTGGGACCGGAGAAAACGTTTCTTCATAGTCAATTCCTTCTTCTTGATTATATCTTTGTGCAACTAATCTAGCTTTATTCCTAGTTATATTTCCTTGTTCATCTGCTTTATTATTGAAAACCCATTTAGTACCAATGACTGTTTGATCACTTGGTCTAGGAACTAATTCCCAAACTTTGTGTCGTTCGAATTGGTTTAGCTCTTCTTGCATAGCTATAATCCAATAGTCATCAGTAGAGGCTTCTTTGGCATTTTTAGGTTCAATATTAGAAAGGAATGCTATATAGCCTATTTGATTAAGTTGATTTCTAGTTCTAACATGTGAATCAATTTCTCCTATAATATTTTCTATTGGGTGATCTCGTAAAATCCTAGGAGGAGGTCTTAATCCATTTTCATTATGAACAATGTTTTCATCTTCTTCAAAATTATGAGCAATGTTTTCATCTTCTTCAAAATTATTTTGAGTAACCGTATTTGTGACCGTCTTAGTTATTATCTCATCATCCTCAAATTTCTTTTTAAACTTAAAATTTTCATCGAAGGAAACATGAAGTGTTTCTTCGATTGTTTTAGTTCTTTTATTAAAAATTCGATAAGCCTTACTTCGTTCCGAATATCCTATGAAATTCCTTCATCGGATTTTGGATCGAATTTTCTAAGTTGATCTTTTGTGTTTAAAATAAAACATTTTGAACCAAAAACTTTATAATATGAAATATTTGGTTTTCTTTCATGAAATTTTTCATATGGAGTGTGTTTAGTTAGTGGTCGGATGGAAACATGATTCAGAACATAACAGGCAGTTGCTGCAGCCTCTGCCCAAAAATGTTTTGGTAAGTGCTTTTGTTTAATAAAGTTCTTGCACATTCTTGTACAGTTCTATTTTTTCTTTCTACAACTCCATTTTGTTGTGGTGTTCTAGGAAAAGAAAAATTATGATAAATTCCCTTTTTATTACAAAAATGTTCAAAAGCTTCATTTTCGAATTCACTTCCATGATCACTTCTAATATTTTTAATTTTTAAGTTTTGAGATTTTGAATTCTTTTAACAAAGATTTTGAAATTTTCAAAAGTGTCACTTTTATTTTTCAGAAAAATAGTCTAAGTAAATCTTGAGAAATCATCTACTATATCAAACACATATTTGCTATGGTTTATAGATTGAATTTGAGTTGGTCTAAAAAGATCCAAATGCAATAGTTCAAGTGGTTGTACAGTAGAAATATTTTTCTTTGATTTAAAAGATGATTTTGATAATTTTTCTAATTGACAAGCATCACAAATATTGTTTACTTTAAAATTCATTTTAACCTTTTACTAATTCACTTTTAGATAATTTGTTTATAGCTTTGAAATTGATATGACAAAATCTTTTGTGCCATAACCAAGGATCATTTTCTTTGGCTATTAAACAAATATTAGTATTGTAATTTATATTCATATTCAAAACATATATCTTTTTATCTCTAATACCTTCAAAAATAAGATTTTTATTTTGATCAAAAATGCTACACTTATTTTCAGAAAAGATATATTGAATCCTTTGTCACACAGTTGGCTGATGCTAAGTAAATTATGTTTTAAATTTTTAACTAATAAAACATTTGTAATAAGAGGTAAATTAGATATACTGTTATTACTCACATCGCCTTTGCCGATGATATATCCTTTGGAATTGTCTCCAAAAGTGACAGATCCTCCATCTGACTAGGTAATGTTTGTTAGCATCTCTTTGTTTCATGTCATGTGTTTCGAGCAACCACTGTCCAATATCCATTTTCCTCTCTTTTTAGGTGGTACCTACAAAATATAGAATTAACATTGGTACCCACCGTTTTATTTGGGTCCTAAAAAGTTAGGTCTTTAGGAAACCAAACCCAAGAGGGTTCAGAATTACTTTTAAAAAAAAAATTATTTTTGTGAACAATTTCTATAAAAGATTTTATATATTTATTTCTAATCAAAGAAATATTTGTTTTAGGGCCCCAAATCTAAATTGATTTAGAATAATTTGTAACTTTTGAAACTGGTTTTTCAATAGTATTATTATTCTTTTTGAAATTGTTATATAAGGAATCCTTTTTCTTTGGAATAATTTTAGAAGCTTGCTTATATCCTAGTCCTCTTTTATTTGAAACTGTTTGAGAATTTTCTATAATTTTAGAAAGATTTTCTCTACCTTTGTTAAAATTAGATACATTCTTAGTAATATCTTCTAATTTTGCTTTAAGACTAGAATTATCTAATTCCAATATTTTAATATTAGCTTTAAGATCATGATTTTCAACTAAAAAAGCATCATTCTTTTCCTTCTGAGTTTCTATTTCTTGACTTAACATAGAAAGTTGAGATGTTGTATTAGAATAAGATTCTTGAGTAGTTTCAAGTTCTTCTTCTAAGATTTGTTTCTCATCTCTTAACATATCTACCTCAAATTCAGTCCTATTTAATTTTTCAAGAGTTTCTTTATACTTTCTTTTGATGTTTCTTAGTTTGTCAAGTAATTCTGAGTTTACTTCCAATAAATCATCAAAAGTTAGATCACTTACCTCGTCATTTGTGGCCATAAAACATACGTTGGCTTGTTCTGTATCATTGTCTGAGTCACTATCTGATGATGAAGATGATTCTGAATCATCCCAAGTGACAGAGAAAGCTTTCTTTTTTAATCTGTCTTTCTTGTGCTTAAATTTGTCTCTCTTTTGATCAGGACAGCCTTTCTTGATGTGGCCTTTCTTATGACACTCATAACATTCTAGAGCAGAGATGATGGTTTGTTGTTGTTATTGTTGCTGGAGCTTTTCTTGTTATTTTGGAGTTTGTTACTCTTTTTGAATTTCAAAAACTTTTTGAAATTTTTAGCAATGAACGCCATATTTTCCTCATCTGAATTCGATTCATCCTTTTCTGCTTGGAATGTTATATTCTTCTTATCTTGAGCCTGTACTCGTTTAGCCTGGAGATTAACTTCATAAGACATTAGATTTCCTATCAACTCCTCTGGTTTAATGCACTACGCCATAAATGGCCTTCTGCAACACAAAAAAAATGTTGGGTCAGGCCCAAAAAATGTTGCCATAGGTCTATGGCAACACTTTTCGGGTGATGCAATTTTTGCCGTTGCCTTAGACCTCAAAAGCAACATTTTGACTATCTAAGGCAACATAAGTAATATTGTTGCAATAGAACCCTATTTGGGTCTATAGCAACATCCATAGGTGTTTGTAGCAACATTCCAAAATGTTGCTATAGATATTAACTTTCTGAATTTGTGGGGCCCACAATGTAGAGCATATTTGATTTTTTAATAGAAATAAATATTTATTTAATAAAATGCTATTGCACAGAATTTGATATTCAAACAGTAATTTATTTAAATAAATATTTTATTTCAACATTTGAAATAGTACAAATTCCCGACTCCACTATTTTACAATCTAATGATATATAACACTGATATTCACATATACAGATATTCCTCGCTACATCACTCAATTCACTCATTACATATGCAGTTTCAATTTATACAGACACCGACACTGATGAATATAGACATGCACTAACCCGTTCAGCAATGCTGTGAGGATCAGTTGCCTGGCCACGTCGTGCATGGACACATGGTTTTGCAGAACCATTAGAAGCAATAGTATTATTAGCTTGAGCCGAATCATCCACTTGATGCTGTAGAATATTTCCTTCAATAGATCGTGGCAACTTCAACGTGAAAAAAAACATCGATAAGATGAGGAAAATTAGTCACAATCAAATGTGGACTAGGATATGACAGCCTAAAACCATAGCCATGTCACAAAGAAAACAAAATTTGATGGTTACGAGCTACAAACCTGTTGGTAAGCATGAAATACAGGCGAATTATTCAAAGCAGATTCTGGCCCCATGGAAAAAGATGGTATTTGAAAGTGTTTCATCCCATTTTGCTCCTGTAACTTTACGTTAGGTTGATAAGCACAGAATTTCACCCAAAAATAAAATAATAACAATAATAATAAAAGACCAAATGATAGAGAAGCATGATAAACCTGATTATGAAGATGCAAAGTGCCATTCGACAATTTCATATGTTGGTCACCATTGAAATTTGATGAATTTTTGGACTGAAGCCCATTGCAATCCTACAGAGAAGACATATAGGAGTCCGATTAGTAATACGGATACGCAGGTTATATGCCTCTTTGGTCAACATACTGAGTTTATTTATTTCATATATTTTGATGGGACCTCAATATCCAATTACCAAACTCAAACATTCTATTATAGTAATTTAGCATTGAAGTTGCTTCTACTGAATAAAAAATTTACATTTATTATTTTTTGCATATTAAGCAATTTTGAAATTATAACACACACAGACATACAAACAAATATTGAATCAATAGTAGCCAGCATATATTGAATCAATATTTGGAACAGACAAACTACTAAACTATAAGCATATATTGCATTCCATCAGCCCACATGTATAGGAACTAGAAGCTTTAAATTTTAACAATCTAGCATTTCTTCTGATATTAACTACTGAATAACTCCTACATTTTCTTTTACCAGTTTTGAAACATGAGTAGAATCACAAGCATAAATAGGAGGAGGTGTAGATCTTCTTAAAGATGCAAGACAGAAGTACAAAATAAATTTTAAAGAGTCAATATAATAATAAATGACCTTGTTTGGATCAACAAAAGAATAAGCCATGATGTCTGACCCTGCACACCTTGACAGTATCACAACACAGTGAATAATATGCTTCAGCAATTCCTTCACATCCATGAAAATAATAATTTGCTTATTGTCTAAATTTGTGTCCTTCTCTATTCTATCAATAATAATGCCCATACTTCCATTTTCCTATAGCCGTATCATTTCAACTGTGCATTTTATATTCAAATTCAACTCACTACATGCCTTCAAGAAAACTGGAACATTAACCGAGTTCAAACCAAGAGCTGAAACGCTAACCTTCTTACCATTTAATGCAACTTCTGCAAAATTAGCCTCAAAACTCAAACAAACAGGCCTGCAAATATCCCTTCCAACGAGCGCATTAACAAACTGACCATTATTACTATTCACGCCAAAAGCCCAAAGCTTTATGCAATTCCTGATAACTCTATGCATGTTTAAAGATAAAACTTGCACATTCTCCTTATCATTTACATAAAAGAGACACACCTGATCACCATTACCTAAACAAAACATACCCTTACCATTTAAACAAACAACTGAAACTGATCCATTGTGCTCCAATAAATCATTCAATCCCTCATGTCTACAATATGAGACAATATCCAAAACCATTCCACTATCATTTGAGATATCAGAAACTGATGACACTACAATATCATCACTCTAATTTTGAACTGCATCCAAACCAATTCGACTACTTCCACCTGCCTGCCAATAACCAGAACTTCACCGAAACCAATTCGACTACCCCCTGCCACTTTGACATCAGGCCCCAACCACGAAATTGCGACCAAATCAGCAACTCCCTGAACCATCGCAATCCCACAACCTTACCTCGAATCACCAAAATCGCCAAAAACCTGAACAAAATCGAAAATCCACTGCCACCCAATCGACTGAAACGCCCAACTAAAGAATTTGGGTTTGTGATATTGGATTGTGAAATTGAACGCCTGAACAACCAAATCTCAATATAACTAATAGTGTACTGTTGACGTGGGAAGAAAACCCGAAAGTAGTGAGGAAAACTGACGTGAGGCGAAAGAAAATAACGGAAATTGATATGGCCGACAGAGGATAAAAGCAAAGCCAGTTATTCTCCAGATCGAAGAAACAAGGAGGAGCGGCGTCATTTTTTTTTAAGTCGGCAGAATAAAAATTAGGGATTGGAAAATTGGGGGTGAGAAACGAAAGCGGGTGAGTGAAAAGTAAAGCGGGAAATGGAAATTGGTTGGTGTGGATCGATGGTGTGAATCGACGGTTGAGATTTTGTTTTAAATGGTGGTGTGAATCGCTGAGGTGTAATTTTTTTTTTAATTTTTTTAATTAGAATATATCTATGGCAACACTATATAAAAATGTTGCATCGTGTTACACTTGTTTAACTAGAGCAACACATTTTTATGGCTAAGGTAACACCAAAACTACAACGTTGCAGTTGGACCAAAATTTTATAGCTGTCGCAACATTTTAGCTTGCAACACCTTGCAAAAATGTTGCAGAAGGTCATCTATGACGTAGTGATGGTTAAAATGTCGTTAGCTTCTTCGATCGCTAAGACTTTTCGTTCCTACTCATCCGTTAGAGAGTTGAGGATTTTGAAACAATATCAAACTATGTATATGTTTCTCCTAATGCTAAAAGAGAATGATATATATCTTGGAATCTAGAGTATATTTCATTTATTGTTTCATCTTACTTCATTTTGAAATTTTGGAACTGATTTTTGAGCATAGAAATTTTACTCTGCTTTACTTTGTTAGTATCTTCATGTGTAATTTTAAGTGTATGCCAAATTTCATAAGCTGTTTTGCACATGCTCACTCTATTAAACTCATTTTTGTCTAATGCACAATATAACATCTTCATGGCTTTAGCATTTGCAGCAGCATCCAGTTTTTGTGTGTTAGACCATTGTGAATATTCTATAGTAGGTATGGTATATTCAGTTTGAGTAATATTCCAGGTTTCATAACTATTGGCTGGTATATAAATTCTCAACCTAGTAGCCCAATAGTTATAGTTCATTCCGTTAAATAGTGGTGGTCGGGTAGTAGATTGTCCCTTCAAGGAAACTTGTGTTAGTTACTATGCTAGTGTTGTTTTCCATATTAAAATATCAGATAACTATGTCACGGTTATAAGATGACCTTGCTCTGATACCAAATGAAAGTGACTGTGCTATAGGATCGTTTAATATGGATGAATTTATAAACTGCTTGTGCGGAATAAAAACTAAGTAAGTAAATAAATAATGCAGTAAAGTAAATGACACCTGAGATTTTATGCTAGTTCGAACTCCCGTTCTACGTCTAGTCCCAGACTCCTTCTGGAATTAAACTAGCAACCCTCACTTAACCCGGAGGAATAGGTTTACACCGCCTGAGCAACCGAACGGGACTTCTACCACCTAAGCAACCGAATAGGACTTTTACCGCATGAGCAACCCAACAGGACTTCTTTACAATTAAACAAAAGTATCTGACTGTAGTATGCTCTTTAAATAGCACTGATAAGTCAATTAAGTACAATCTTCCTATAATCTTCTCCTTTATGATATATAGTGTAATGTGCTTGAAGAATGTGGAAGATAGAGTGATCCATAATCCGAGATTGTATGCACTTTGAGTGCAAACTGAAAATAGAGAATAAGAGATAAGAATTCAAGAACGCTAAACTCAGTTATGTTTAATTGTTTGTCGAATTCTAGATTATATTTATAGAGTTTTAAGAGTTGCAATCGTTGATGAAAAGGAACGATGAAAAGAAATAGATGCAACCTTTAGATTAGATGATGTTTCTCTTCGTTGAAGAGAAGCATCCGTTCAGAGAAACTAGCCGTTATAGATAATCAGCCGGCTGAATTTTCAATTCAGCCTTCTGATTTATTTTAAATTCGATACAGCAAGCAAATATGTTATTTTTGGCCTTATTTAGCCATCTGAATGATACCATTCAGCCAGTTGAAACTGCATAATAAATTATGCTTTGTTTTAGAATTCAGACGGCTGAATGGTTACATTCAATCGGCTGAATGTAGCCTGTTTTGTGCATGTGCGCAGTTTGTGTACGTGTTAGTGTGTGTATACCATACCAGAGAGATTTTAACATATTTCTAATAATATACAGACTCTAAAACAAAAGAGTAATAACTTCATAGCTTTCTGAATCTGAATCTTCAATGAATCTCCTGCATAAATGGTTAGTATACAAGAATATTGACTTATATAGTTGTCACAATCAAAACGATGAAAATTGAGATTCTAACAACCTTATGATAACCAAATCTTTATTACATAAAAATAAGGAATATTATTTTTAATGACATTTCTTTGAAAACATTTGCAAGTAAACTTATTAATCTTAGCCGAAATTGTTTCATTGATTAAATTCCAGCATACTGGCTACAAAGTAATCTACAAAAAAGAGGCAAGCACTTATTAGAGAATGGATTTCCATACAAATGACCAGGTGAAGGGCTTGTGGTAATACATCTCTAAAGGAATGTACCAAGGCTACAGGACATCCGCACCTCTACCAACACAAGACCGGCCTACCTCTACACTTAGGTAGTACCGAATATGTCATCACCCTAGTCATTATCGACCTATCTGAGACGTCTCTTAGCAAAAACCACAATAATTTAAACCTGAACGTTATAGCGGGTAGAAATATATCTAGAAGGGGATGATCATACCCTAATGGTTGCGAACCACATAGCCGTGCTGCATCTACCCTGTTTCGGCCATTTCCGGGTGTGAGGCTTGAGGTAACGATTACCTTTCACATAGCACATCAACTCTTCACTTTGAATGCCACATTCCAATCCATAATCACACAATTGATTTCTACAAACGTATAACTCCTGAGCTCGTAAGTCTTAGGAAATGTGTTAAGCTAAGAGAAGTTGCCTTCTCCTAAGCTATTGGCTTAGAAGCAGTAGTTTCCAATGCATACACCTTGCCCTTTCCATCCTTAGCGGGCTCCTTGTACTGGCTATTATAATGGCCAATCTGGTCACAGTTAAAGCATCTGACATTCTTCTTTCCAGCTACCTCCTTTGCCTTTCCCACACGACACTCATTAGCATAGTGCCCCTTCTTGTTGCACTTGAAGCAAACAATCTCAGATTTCCCATTCTTAACCGCTCCATCGTTTTGAGCACCTTTCTTAGGAAAGAACTTCCTCTTTTGATTCTGCCCAACCTGGACTTCTTTAGCCTTACTCTTCTCTAGAGAATCAAGAATCTCCTCATGCCTTAAGGCCATCTCCACCACAAAGTCAGAAGGATCTCTAATATGAGGTAATGTGGCCCTAACTAATTCAGGTTTCAACCCCCTGGTAAACTTCTCATTCATCTTCATCACTGTATCCAGTGAGCATAACCATATCTGGCCAACTTCCTAAACTTTCTAGCATATTCTAGGGCAGACATCTCCCCCTACTATAACTCAGCAAACTTCCTGATTAGAGCTGACTGTGCCATTGCAGACATAAACCTCTCTTGGAACCTTCACTTGAAATATGCACATGACAAAGTTTCCTCGTCCACACCGGCCATTACACTGTTCCACAAAAATAAAGCTGCTCCTTGAGGATGTTTGGATGTCAACCTCCTCTTTTGCTCATCATTGAGCCCCAAGTCTGCAAAAATTCTTTCGCGGTGTAATAACCAATTTTCCACTTCTATAGCATCCTCTGTCTCCAGAAAAGGCTTCCCTCCAAGCTTAGCGTAATCTCCGCTCAGCTTAGCATAATGGCTAACTAACGGAACTTCCGGAGCTCTTGCCCTTGCAGCATATCCTCCCACCATTCCAGTTGCAACTCCAGCTTGCATCATATTTACAAAAAACTGATGCATAACTCCCATGTCCACTTGCGGGACTCCTCCACCTACATTCTCTACTTATGCCAGACCTTGGGTTCTCCTTATACTAGGTCTGGCATTCCCATTGGTGCCCTCCCCTCCTGGGTTTACTCTTCCTCTTCTACCTTCCATATTTGTATTCAAACCTCATGAGATACAGGAAAATAACTTAACAAGGATAGGAGACTAGAGATAAAGCGTATACTTATATATAGCAAATATAAGTACGTTACTATAGCGTTATCTGATGCCCCTATCTTACTCTAATTCCTTAGGATTATATTTTAAAAACCATTTTTAGTTTAAAGTTTTTCATAAACCATGCTCTGATACCAAGTTGTAACATCCCATATCTGGAGGCCAAATGCTAAGCGCTACAGATGCTACAATCATCCATAGTATTAACTTCTGGTGACAAAATACGGTAATGATAATGGTATCCATAATATCAGAAGCACTTGAATATGAACAAAATCACAATTTCAAAAACCAACATTTTACTGATTATATTTCAAAACAAATTATATCCAAATTACATAATCCCCCAGGTAAAGATTAAATATAATCATTAAAAAATACGCCAAGGATGACATATAACGATGCCCCCTTGGTTGATCAAAGCAAAATAGTCATATCTGACTTAATACACAGTGGAATCAAAACAAACTATAACTACTAATTAGCTATCCATTAGCCACTTGCTCGTCTACGGAAGCTTTATTCGCCAAAATGACTAAAACCTGAAAACCTTAAACCTCAACCTACTCAAATCAATTTGAGCACCCGAGATTTTAAGGGGAAACAAAAACTTCGAGTCAAACATAAAGCCCGGTGTGTATAATTTTGTTACATCTTGGTTCACTGATATTAAGTGTGACCACGCCGCTTAGCAGAACGGATTTTCCTTCACTAATATACTCTTTAAAACATATATTTTGCAAATCCTTTCCTGCAACCAAACTGGTTAATCAAACCGATTATATCAAAATAACAATATCCTTTATGCTAATAAATGAACTATCTATCCAAAAACATGTTGAGTCACAGATTCTATGAAGTTTTGATTTCTGACAAAGAAATAAAGGCGATCGACAAAAAGAAGACATCAAAGAGGCACAAAAGAGCTAAATATGGTACTAGATTATAGGTTGATTATTTGATGTTGTAATAGTGATATACTTGTTAAAATCTATCCTCAAATCATCATGCATCTCAATATAATCGAAATATATACGTTATAATATGCATTGCACATTCATTGTGCAAGTTATCAGTGACCGGTCGACCGGTAAGTTTTTGGGCGGTCGACCGTTACTGTCCAAGTTGCACAATCAACGTGCACACATGCACATAACGTCTATATTTTCGAAATCCTGTCTACCGGCCATTTTTGACCTGTCGACCGTTTTTAAACAGAGAGCAACCTTTCCTAAAAGACACTTCTTTCTCCAATGGTTGCATCTCTTACCTTTCATCAATGATCATATCTATTAATGGCTACTCTTCACAAAGAGTTACAACCATTTATTCTCTATATAAACACGTCTAAATCATTGATTCAAAATCAAGAATTCTTGCTCTAATTTCTAATCTTACTTTCTAAATATTCTTGCATTCTAAAAAGCTCTCAAATATTTCAATTGCTTAATTGAATCATTGTAATTATTTCATATCTTTTGATTCAATAAGTAATATACTTCCTCCAATCTTCACAAACATCATTCACATATTTTGAGGATAAGATTATAGGAAGGGTGTACTACAAGTGACAAATTCGTGTTATCAAGAGCACAAGTTGTCAACAGCAATTGTATTTGTTTTTGTTGAAGTCCTTGGTGTTGTAAGAGGCACGAAATCCCGTTCGGCTATTCGGGTGTTGTAAACCTGTTCCTCCGGGTGAAGTGAGGTAGTTGGTAGTGAAAATTCAGATAGAAGTCTGGGACTGGACGTAGGACGGGAGGTCCGAACCAGTATAAAAATCCCTAGTGTGATTTTTACAGTTTACTGCATTTACCTTTCTATATCTGTGAATTGTTATAGTTGGTTTATTAAATATTTACTTGTATAGAACATTCCGCATATATTGTCAGTCCATATTACACGATCCATAATTAGTGTGCACAAGCATACACACTTTCATTTGGTATCGGAGCACGGTCATCATATAACCGTAACACCGTTATTTGATATATTCTTGTAATATGGCAAATAACGCAAGCACTAGCACTAACACTTACACGGAAGGTCAATCAACACAAAGACCTCCATTCTTTAATGGTCTCAACTATAGCTATTGGGCAACATGTATGTCATTTTTTATGCAATCAAATAGCTATGATGCTTGGAATGCTACCCAAAAAGAAATAGTGAATCCAACAACTGAATATTCAGAATGGACAATAGTTGAGAAAATGGCAGCAGCCGTAAATGCAAAGGAAATAAATATGTTGTTTTGTGCATTAGATCAAAATGAATATAACCATGTTAGTATCTGCACTACTGCATATCAAATTTGGCAAACGCTGAAAACCACTCATGAAGGTACTAACAAGGTTAAACAAGCCAAAATAGCCATGCTGAAGAGTCAGTTTTAAAATTTCAAAATGAAACCACATGAGACAATTAATGATATGTATTCAAGGTTTCAAACTATTCATCATGCACTTATCGGATTAGGGCAAAAATATTCAGATTTTGATGTTGTTTCAACAGTCCTACATTCTCTGACTAGTGAATGGGAAGGAAAAGTATTAGCAATTGAAGAAGCTAATGACCTTTCCATCATGAAGCCAGATGAATTGATAGGAAATTTAATGTCCTATGAAGCAAATTTGCAGGCTAGAAAAGAACAGAAAGAAGAAAAGAAAAATGTAGCATTTCATGCTGAGAAAGATGAAAATGAATCAGATTCTGAAGATGAAGATTTGGCATTCATTGCAAAAGGATTCAAAAAATTCCTAAAATATCGAAAAGCCAGTCGTTACAACAAAAGGAAACCTGGATCAAATAAACCATCTTCATCCACTATAGAATGTTTCAACTACCACAAAAAGGGGCACATGCAGAAGGACTGTCCAGAACAGAAAAAGAAGTCAGAAAATGATAAATTCAAATATAAGAAGGACAAGTCAAAGAAACGAGCATTCTCAGTAACATGGGATGATTCAGACTCATCTTCATCAGAGAGTGAAAGTGATTCAGAGAATGAACAAGCTAATGTTTGTTTTATGGCAATAGAAGATGAGGTACAAATTCCTACATTTGATGAATTACTTGATATTAATGCTGAATTGATAGTCAAATATAAAGACATAAAACGTCAATTAAAAGTAGTCAAAGCAGATTTAAGTAGAGCAGAGTTTGAATGAGATATGTTAAAAGATGAGAAGAAAATATTAGAAGAAGAACTTGAAAAAATTCAAGAATCATCATCTAATGTTGACTCTCAACTATCTCTTTTGAGTCAAGAAATAGAAGCTCAAAAAGAGAAAAATAATGCTCTCACTACTGAAAATCATGAGCTTAAGGCAAAAGTCAAAATTCTAGACCTAGAAAAAGCTAGTTTACAAACAAAGTTTGATGACATTACTCAAAATGTTTCTAACTTTAACAAAGGTCGAGAAAATTTGACAAAAATCATTGAAAATTCACAATCTGCATCAAATAAACAAGATTTGGGATATAAGAAACAAGAAATCAAGAAACATCTTGATAATAAAAGAAAGAAGAAAGTACAAAAGACTGAAGTTAAGAAAAATCTTAGTTTATTATATTCCAAACCAAAGCCAGTTGTGAAATTTCAAAAGAAAAATACAAAGACTATCAAAATATGGGTTCCTAAAACAAATAACAATTTGATTAGGAACAAATACATTCAGCAATTCATGAATACTGTGCATTATAATCCTAATTATGTATATAAAGGGGATACCGGACCCGTATGGGTTTGGATTCCTAAGATCTAACTCTTAGGACCCCATAAAAAGTGGGTACCATGGTCTTAATTATATTTTTTGCAGGTCCCACTTAAGAAAAGAGGAAAGTGGTACTTTAAACATCATTCGACACTTGTACTAAATAGTGTCGTTACTTTTATTCGTATGATTTTATGGTGTACTTTGGTTTGCTTGGATATGTTATGTTTTGCTATGCATGGATATTCTGGTTGATACATTCCTATATTATTCCATTATCTATTACTCCTTTTTGTCGATGACAAAGGGGGAGAAAGTGCTAACAATTATTTGCAGGAATATATATATATATATATATATATATATAAAGAATACAGACAAAATCTCAGGGGGAGATCACATATTCAAGGGGAGATTTAGAACTTCAGATATATGTTGTCATCAATCAAAAAGGGGGAGAATGTTGAGTCACAGATTCTATGAAGTTTTGATTTCTGACAAAGAAATAAAGGCGATCGACAAAAAGAAGACATCAAAGAGGCACAAAAGAGCTAAATATGGTACTAGATTATAGGTTGATTATTTGATGTTGTAATAGTGATATACTTGTTAAAATCTATCCTCAAATCATCATGCATCTCAATATAATCGAAATATATACGTTATAATATGCATTGCACATTCATTGTGCAAGTTATCAGTGACCGGTCGACCGGTAAGTTTTTGGGCGGTCGACCGTTACTTTCCAAGTTGCACAATCAACGTGCACACATGCACATAACGTCTATATTTTCGAAATCCTGTCTACCGGCCATTTTTGACATGTCGACTGTTTTTAAACAGAGAGCAACCTTTCCTAAAAGACACTTCTTTCTCCAATGGTTGCATCTCTTACCTTTCATCAATGATCATATCTATTAATGGCTACTCTTCACAAAGAGTTACAACCATTTATTCTCTATATAAACACGTCTAAATCATTGATTCAAAATCAAGAATTCTTGCTCTAATTTCTAATCTTACTTTCTAAATATTCTTGCATTCTAAAAAGCTCTCAAATATTTCAATTGCTTAATTGAATCATTGAAATTATTTCATATCTTTTGATTCAATAAGTAATATACTTCCTCCAATCTTCACAAACATCATTCACATATTTTGAGGATAAGATTATAGGAAGGGTGTACTACAAGTGACAAATCCGTGTTATCAAGAGCACAAGTTGTCAACAGCAATTGTATTTGTTTTTGTTGAAGTCCTCGGTGTTGTAAGAGGCACAAAATCCC
Organism: Allium fistulosum; assembly: GCA_030737815.1. Lineage (NCBI taxonomy): Eukaryota > Viridiplantae > Streptophyta > Magnoliopsida > Asparagales > Amaryllidaceae > Allium > Allium fistulosum. The sequence goes on from CM060905.1 coordinate 164,363,319, forward strand.
GTTCGGCTATTCGGGTGTTGTAAACCTGTTCCTCCGGGTGAAGTGAGGTAGTTGGTAGTGAAAATCCAGATAGAAGTCTGGGACTGGACGTAGGACGGGAGGCCCGAACCAGTATAAAAATCCCTGGTGTGATTTTTACAGTTTACTGCATTTACCTTTCTATATCTGTGAATTGTTATAGTTGGTTTATTAAATATTTACTCGTATAGAACATTCTGCATATATTGTCAGTCCATATTACACGATCCATAATTAGTGTGCACAAGCATACACACTTTCAAAACAGGTAATAAGTAGACTATCTGTCCACAACATAATAGCAAGGTCCGTTATGTTACAAATGGACTATCTGTCCATACAACTCGGCTGACTGGCTGCAAACTGGACTAACTGTCCGAATCAAAATGGACTAACAGTCCAAATTATTTTCTTAGGGTTAACTACCCTATATCTTTTTCCTTGAAAACTTTTTCAAAATGATTTAACCTTTTAAATCATACTTATACAAGGAAAATATATTCTTAGCTTTACTCTAAGCTATTTTGCCATGATATATATACTTTACTAAAAATAATGCTGATGAGATTTAATAAGGATTACTATCCTTCCAAAACAATTTTAAACCTTTTTTAACTTGAAAATACTTAGGCTATACTGCCTATTTAATACATTCAAAACCTTTGTTTAAAACCTTTAAACAATCCCTTCGAAACCCTTGAAGGTAACCCCTTCGAAACAATTGAAAGTGACCCTTTCGAAACCATTAAAATCCTTTCGAACACATTGGAAAACCTTTCCTTTCTTTTCTCTGAAAGCTTCAAAATATCATACTTCCTCCTTTAAAACCTTTTCAATATTGCCTTTCGAAAACTTAGGAAAAACCCTTCCTTTCAACCCTTTCGAAACCCCGGGAACCACCCCTTTCGAAACCACTCATTAAAACCTTTCGAAACAGTCAAAACCAATCCTTTCGAAAGCACTTTGGGTTCAATTTAAAACACGTGGAAATCTTTCGAAAGCAATCAAAAATTTACCCCTTTGAAACCTTTGAAAAATGTCTCGGTCGAAACCATTTGGATTCTACCTTCAAGTATAGCAAAAGGATCAGAAACCCATTGAAGTCGAAAGCATCTGCTTTGAAACCATTTAAAACTATCTCTTTCGAAACCATTTGGGTTTTATTTCAATTATAGAAAAAGGGTCTTAAAATAGTTAAGTCAAAAGCATCTGTTTCGAAACCATTTCCTAAGTAATGAAGTGATGGTGTCGAAACCATCCCTTCGAAAACATTGGAGAAGTGGCTTGAATTTTAGAAAACAAGGTAAACAACCCTTTCGAAACCATTTGGGTTGAAAGGTAGAAAGCGGCAAAAAAGGCTTCGACTTAGTCGAAAGCAATTATTTAAAAACAAAGGCGTAACCCAATCGAAACCATTTCTTTTAAAACCATTTGACCCAGTCGAAAGCTAACCAAGTCGAAAGCAAACTGGCGCATTTCCTTTTAAAAATCAAAGTAAAGCCCCAACCCCTTCGGAACCCCTGGTTTCGACTCCCTACCTTCCACCTTCATCCAATTCACAACATACCACTTCCCTGATACCATGTGCATTGGTTTAGACTGCGTCGGAAGCGAAGATGAGGAGGCAGTACCTGGTGCCGACGGTGTCGAAATAGTGAAAAACATGTAGCAAATAGTTCTTTCCACCTACCTTGCCTTACGGGTTTAATTGTGATTGGTTGCCTCTTCCTTTACCAATAAAAAGTACTGCAATTTTTCAAAAGTGTTGCCGACTTTTCAGATTTAAGAATTAAAATTATTTTACAAAAAGTCCCTTATACTCTCTTAATTACATAAAACATTTAAGTCGCACACCTTAAATAATTTTATATAACCATTAAAACACTTAGAAAAAATCTACAAAAATTCCAAAAAATCTACTTTAATATGTTTTCCAACATATAAAAATTACAAACCCAAATCTTTTATTATTTAACCGAAAATAATTATTAACCCAAATTAGCATTTTATTTACTAGAAAATTCATATAAATTCCACATAATTTCAGAAAATTCCAAAAATTGAACCCATCCCTAAAATATTATTTATGATCTTCTCAAAAATTCTCAAGGCATTTAGATGTCATTTTATAGGGATTTCACCTTAAAACATATCATAAAATCAATATGAACATACATAAATCATCAACATGTGTATATAACCATTCCATCATTCAAAATCATGGCAAATTAATGCAAAATATTCGGCATTCATCTAAAAACCGAAAATACAATCAAAAATGAGATGTTAACATTATTCACCTTAGCTTTAGAGATTAAAGAGATTGAGATGTGAATATTTTGGATTTGAATTAGCTTCTTCCTAGCTTTTCTTCCTCTTTTCCTTATTAATGGTGGCCGGCCTCTTATTTTAAAAAATTTGATGAAATGAAATGGACATGTAGGGGTACACGGCCAAAGGGTTTAGGCTATAAGAATGGCCTCTTTCCTATTTTACCCCTTCTCTATTTCAGTTTAAACTCTTCCTTTAGTTCATTGTTTAAATAGCACAGCTACCCTTAATTAAAATCAATTCTCAATTCCCTAATCAACACATTATTTTATTTTATTTAGCTAAATAAATATCCTAAATAATGTTACCAAAAACCTGGGGTGTTACATCATGTATGAAGTAGAGGCAGGTTTTGGAGGTAGGCAATGCATGCATGTGGCCTTAGGGAAGAGGAGTGTGTACAGGCATGTGGATGAAGGCAAGATGGAGGGAGATATTTGGGATAAAACATGTGCAGGTTGTTGGGCACAAGTTTGTTAGTAGTTAGGCATGCATGCAAAATGAGAATGTGGGCTTTTTGGGCTTTGGTAGTGAAGTGCTTGGGTGAGAATAGTATTATTAATTAACTGATTTGATTTAAAAATTAGAACATGTGAATTTTAAAATAGTTTAACTTCCCCATACGGAGTCCGTTTAACCCGCGGTCTTCAACATTAGATTCGTATTAACGAAGATAACACACTAGTATAGTTATTTGACACTTTTGATGAAGTATAAAATATTGATAAAATATTAGTGATTGGATTTAATTACAGTTTACATAATTAAATAACTATATTGCATTAGTGACATTTGTTAGCAGAATAAACATCGTTTTGCTATGATTAAATAAACTATTTTGGACATATATCGAGCAGAATAAATCCCCCTTCTGTGTAAGTAAACTGACTGTTTTAAAGTTAATTAATATGTTGATTAATTATTACTGAATAAATAGATGCGTTCACTATTTGTTATGGTTATTAATTGATTATGTGATTTACGCTCGACCAGTTTATGAGTTATTACCCTTTTTTATATTTGACATGGGTTGGGTAGAAAACATTTGCAGGCTAAACACCTTGTGATTTATTTCATGATTTGACTGAAAGGTGTTTAGCAAAAATATTTGTTAAGTAGAAATTATAATAAAAGGTATTTAATACATTTTGGAAATGAATGGTATTTTATCTTTTAGATGAAATGATTTTTTTTGAAAAGAAATAGAAATATTTTGGGAAGATGTATTTTGAAGTGATTTTATATAAAAGTGGTTTATATAAAGAATGGTTTTGATGTTTTATAAAATGGAAAGAACTTCGAGGACTAAACCCGATGGTTTTAAGATGGTTTTTGAAAGGATTTGGAAATGGAAATTATTATAGATTAGAAGTATTTGTAATTATTAGTGTAAATGATTTTGCCACTTTGGGATATAAAGTGATTTGTTATGTTACCAAAGATTAGGGTAACCCATAATCTACGAAACGCACAGGCAAAGGAGGTGCAGATGTTCTGTAGCCTCGGTGTAGTCCGCTCTTGGAATAGTGGGATGCACTAATCTATTATTTATTCAGAAGGCTTGACCAAGGCGTCAGGTTATGACTTGAAACCTCTCGAGATTTGGTAGCATATAGTTTTGTATGCTCGTATATAGGTATCGTTTCAAAAGGTGATTTGTTTTTAGATCCCGAAGTAAAAGACTAGTTTGAATATAAAGGATATATATATTTCAAAAGTTTTGAAATAAGAATGTAAAGGTAATTAGATTTTAAAAATCTAAAATTGAAGATTAAGCCTAAGTGGGTAGTTTTGGGAATTGCATATTGTTTGTGCATCGTAGGCTCCATGAGTCCTATTTACGGTAGGAGAACTACGTTGGCTTGATCCTGTTATCTAATTGGGTACCCAATTAGATAGGGATACGTAGGCAGTCACGAATGGTAGTGATGCAGCCCCAATAATAACATAACGTTTTTCTGTTTATTGTTTGCTATATATCGTGTATTGATGTACTTTTCCTGCTTACTATTTTATTCCGCATTTGACATGTTTATTGAGTTAGCAGGAATGGCTATTGTTGTCTCTCTCATCAGAGTTGTGCAGCAGTAGATTTATTTATTTTTGTATTTGGTATGTATTAAAGCACACCTAGTAGATTAAATTGATTACTCTAATAACTTGTAAAATTGAAATTGTATCCTATACATTTAATAGTGTTGAATATTTATCAAATATTGTGCATTAAGTTGGTAGTTTTCATTCATAGTTTTAGAACGGATGGGTTTTTCGGCGATTTAGATTGGTTCGAAAACCCGGGTCATTACAACCATCATCGATGTATACCATCATCTCCTCATTTCAGCTCGAAATGGTCAACACTGTTACAGTCGACGGTCCCTATTTCATACTCATTAATGCATGCTCACACCTCATATCCCAAGTAAAAGTCTAATTCTTCTTCATCAACTGAGTCGACGGTGCTGCTACATTAGAGAACTCTTGGATGAATCATCTATAATATCCTACTAATCTCAATAAACTTCTCACATCTGTAGTAATTTTAGATCTTTCCTAATCTTGGACTGTTGCTACTTTTGCAGGGTCCACGGTATTGCCCAACTCAGAAACAACGTGGCCAGAATAACATACTTCCCTCCTTTTGAAGCAACACTTAAAAAACTTTATCTTCAATTACTGCTTCCTTAACATCTCAAGTACAATGCTCTTGAGTTCCTCTTACATCCATGAGTAGATGAGAATATCATCAATGAACAGAAGCAAAAACATATTTAATTTATCTCCGTAAACATAGTTCATGAGATCCCAAAATATTTTGGTGCATTGGTCAGTTCGAACAGCATAATCAACCACTCATAAAATCCAAGTTGCATATGAAATACCATTATTGGCACACTCTCCTTCACCACTCTCGGTTGGTGAAATATCATCGAAAGATTCAACTAAGAAAATATTCTAGCACCATGGAGCTAATAGAACAGGTCATCAATACGTGAGAGTGGATACTTGTTTTTCTTCGTCACCCTACTCAGCTTACTGTAGTTGACACATTCTAATGGAACCATTTGCCTTCTTGTTAAAAATTACAAGAGCTCCCCACTCAGAAATACTCCTACAAATAAACCCCTTTCTTAATAGGTCATTCACTTGCACCTCGAACTCTCTTTGCTCCTTACATGCCATCCTCCACAAAGGCATCACTACTAGCATGACATCCTTTACCATATCAATATGGAACTCTATCTCTCTATGTGGTAGAAGTCTAATTACCTCCTCAAATATGTCCGAATACTCTCTAGTAATAGGCACCGATGACAACTTGTCATGTGGGATATTGAGCAAATACAGAAAGCTAACCATCACCTCATCATCCGGTATGCAGCCTAGCACTACCTTCCGCCCATCGTTTGTCCCTATCATCACCAATGACTTTTCATAATCCACCACCACTCTGTACCTTTGAAGCCAGTCCATCCCTAACATAATATCGAATCCTAACAAACCCAAAAAAACAACCACAAGCAAATGAACATCCATGAATCGGTAAGACCAAACCACAACAAACCATATAAAGGCTAGTGGAGCCTCAAACAGGGTTCATCATAGTCAAAGGTCAGCCAACAATCTTGGGTTTCAATCCTAATTTTTCTACCAAGTCATAAGATATAAAGGAATGTATAGCCCTGGTATCAAACAAAATATGTATGGGAACATCATAAATACAAAAGTGTGCCTTTAATAAAAATGACAACCCACTACTCTTTCACCAACGGAGCATTCAACGAAGTCAGAATGACATTGAGAGTATGTGCTTTCATCACGTACTTCTGTTTTAACGGCTCTGGGCAATCGTTCTAAATATGCCTAAGCTTATTGCAGTTAAAGCACTTCTTCCCTTTAGCTTTGCAATCTATACTGTAGTGGTTCTTCTCTCCACAGTTGTAGCAAGTTAGTTCAACTTTACACTTCTTCTAGCCCACTTTGCTCAAAAACCGTTTCATTTTATTATTGTTGTTCTACTTCCTCTTGCCTCCCCCGCCCAATTGTGGTTTTGGATCTTCCTTTGGAGAAACAGTCTTGAGCTTTAGATAAAGGATCTCATGTCTCAAAGCCTTCTTGACTATCTTCTCAAAGGTCTCGTTGATATAGCCTATGAGTCTCTCTCCCAAGTAATCATTTAAGCCGATGATAAACTTCTCATTCTTCTTAAATAGAGTTTCTATGAAAGGATCCCATACTTTAACAAAATGTCGAACTCAACTACATACTCGAAGACAAACAGGTCTCACTACATTAGATCCACAAAATTATGGAATAGAATCATTATTTAAGCTACGGTATAAACTTCTCTTTAAATCTGATTTTGAACTGATCCCAAGTGAAATCATCCTCGAGAGTCGTAGCTCGAAGAGCATTCCACCAATTCGTAATCCTTCTCTAGAGTTGTTTGGAGGCCAACCTTCTCCTCATAGCATTATCTTTAAGTCATCAAAGATTCTTTCGTAAATGTCAAGCCAATCTTGCACTTCCATAGCCAAATTGATCTTAAGCGCCCATATTGGAGCATCACCACAAACAACAACATTCAAAATAGTCACTTCAGCATTTTGCAGCATGTTCCTCATTACGGTGTTGAACTTCATCTGCAAATCTTGATTAACAACTCTCATGCTAACTCCTTATTCAACTCCAGAGGTGAAATTCCTAACAGTATTTCTTGTTTTTTGGGCCCATTCTTAATCTATATTAAGAATGATTAGTCTCTTAAAATGAAAAGGCTACTTCAAAGGTGAAAGTGACTAAGGATCGTATAATATGGAATATTATCTAAGTTATCTGCTAGTGCGGAATGTAAATATAAAAGTAAACAATAAAGTAAATAACATTAGATATTTTTATACTGGTTTGAACATCCCGTTCTACGTCCGGTCCCAGACTCCTTCTGGAATTCAACTATAAACCCTCACTTGACCCGGAGGAACATGTATTACACCGCTTGAGCAACCGAACAGAACTTCTACTGCCTAAGCAACATAATAGGATTTCAACCGCCTAAGCAACCGAACAGGACTTCTAATACAAACAATAAAATTGTTTCTGACTGAGTATGCTCTTGAGTAGCACTAATAAGTCAAGAACGTACACCCATCCTATAATCTTCTCCTTTGTGGTATATAGTGTGATTCGTGAAGATAGGAAGTTTATTTAATCACTAATGAGATTTACTTGAATGAACAAGTGATTAGAACGAAAGTATCGAATGCAAATGGAAATGTTGTTTAGACAGTAAGAATGAGAAATAGAATCAGAATTAAGTGATTAAAACAACTGATTTTATGGCTATATATAGTGATTAAGAGTTGCAATCATTCGTGAAAAGTAGCGATCAAAAGATACGAAAGCAACTCTTGAATCAAGAGTTATTTCTATTCGCTGAAGTGAAGTGTCTTTTTGAAATGTAACGACCCATAAATTTTAACGATTTAAATAACGTAATTAACAAAAAAAATTATGAAAATAAACAACTAAAATTTTTGCAACGAAAATTTGATATTTGGTATGCGTCTATTTAAGCATAGCAGGTGTTAGATATTTATCAGAAAATATGTAAGTTTGTTTGGTTATGAAATTTCAATTTTTTTAATTTTAAATCAGTCAAAAATTGATGGAAATTAAAAATTTTTGAAATCTGAATATTTTTATCTAATAAAATTGTAAACCATTTTCTGAGTGAGACGTCATATTTCGTTTCGCCAAATTTGGACTGCTCTAGCTCCGTTTATAATATTTTCGGCGTTTTAATAGCATTTTGGCAGCGAAATCGAGTTTTGATAGGTGGGTCGTATCACTCATATTTGTGTACCATCTTGTTCGTCTCATCGCGCTAATCTCCGCAGTATATTCATTTGTGTATTTCGGTGACCGGTACGCGGTGAAATCAGTAAAACGGTTAGCTGTATCGGTACTCGTTTGAGCCTTTTGGTCTTTCTGTGTCCTTTCGTTTGTCTTTGGTAAAGCTAATAGCCACTGGCCTTTATTATTTTCAGAATTTAAGGTGTGACTTTTGTTTTTCCCCATTGGTTCCAATATAGTTCTGGTTCGTTTCCCCAGCTCATTCTCTTCCCATTTTACATTCTGTTCGTTCCCACTTTCATTTTTCCTATCTGCCTCTCTTTGTTTTGTTCTTCTCCAAAAATAAAATAATATATATATAAAGCTTATATGTTATTCTGAGAAACCTACTTGTGCTCATCCTTCATTTCAACTCTATCCACCTTATTCAAACCATTCACACAATAACCCACCACCGTACGACCAGCGGCTCACCTCCCATAGCAGACCCGAACCGTCCTCCTCTCCTTCGCTTCACACAGCCACCATCACCGCAAGCAGCAGCCTTCCTCTCCACCATGTTATCACTCCACTCCGCCCGAAGCCACAACATCACTGCCACCTTCCACCGAAACCCATCACAACACCCACCCTCTCCTCCGCCAGCCAATTCCCTTTACCGAACCTCCCTGACCTGCTTCTTCCCGTCGCCCATAAATGCCAGTCCTCCCCTTCAACGCCCAAAAAACTCTCCACCACCTTACTCCGCTTCCCTCTTCCAACAGCAAATAACCGCACCACAACCCTTATCTTCACCGACACAGCCAGTCCTTGAACCGTCGCCCCCCTCCGCCATTCAGTCCTACAACACAGCCTCGACAATCCTCCTTCTCTACCTTCGTGCACTGACAGCAGCCGCCTATGAAACCTCCACTAATCAACCACTCTTCCACCTGACAACCAAGCAGCCACCCACCAAACCCGAGCAGCTGCGAACCATCTCCCCACGCCACAGCTTCATCTATAGCAGTCACCTGCCAACCCACAGCAGCCACTTTCCTGAGTCACCCTCTGGCCCTATTTGTTTTGTTTGTACAAAACATGTTTTTCAAAAGTGGGCTTGCATGTCATATTGCTTAGATTTAGTGAGGGCTCATTTGAAAAAAAAATCAAAGGAGATAAAAGATTATATATAAGAAATCTATCATATAAATATTTTTGTTTCTCATTGAATTCAAGTAGATCGTGCTGCTATGTTTCGCCGCTGTCTAGATTTGTTCAGCAATAATTTTATAGTTTTGTCGCTGCCCTAGCTCGTGTCTGTATCCGTGCTTATCCGTGTTCATCGCATCTCATTCTCGTTATTTCTCTAGCCTCGAAAGGTGAGCGATCACTCACGATTAACATTCTTATATTTAGTAAATTTAATTCACATGAAATGATGGTTGAAATATGTTGTTAAATTTGAATTGATTAGTGATTAAATTGTTTACCTATGTTAATTGACATATGACACCATAACACGTTGTATATATATTATATTTTAAATTGTTAGTTATGATCCATGCTTGTAATTGATATGTTATGCTATTTTAAATTATTATGCTATTATTCTCACACTGCAAGTTCCCTGTTAGTTTAGAAATCCCTATGGGTTGAAATGATACAGACCCGAACAATATTATAGATTAGGGAAAATCGTTATAGGTTGAAATGATAAACTCAAGCAATTTTATTGATTTTTAGATTTTGGGATTGCAGGTTGAAATGATATATACCCGTAAATATTAAATTATTGCGAGTTGAAATGATAAATATCCGTATCACTCGACCATAGGATAGAAAATTATATACGGACACCGTTGGTCTATTTTTGAAAAATGATTTCCAAAGTTTTGAAAGGAAATATATGGGTTTTAATAAAAATTGATGTTTAAAATATAATATAAAGATTTTTTTAAATATGTGTAAAATTTTGATTTTAAATTATATGTTTTGGAAATTTTAAAAATTATAAGCTAAGTTGTGAAAATGTAAATTTTAAGATTTTACTTGTATATTTTTTTTAAATATATAAAATAATATTTAATTTAATAATAATTACTATAATAAAATTTAATTTAATAAAACTTAATTTGATAAAGAGATATATTGTGTTTAAGTATTTATATAAATTCTATTAATATTTTAAAAATTGATTTTTTGTAATAACCTTAATAAATTAAGGTTGGAAAGATAAATTGAAATTGATTTTTAATTTAATTTGTTTAAGAATAATATTTAAATAAGAATTGATTTGAACTTATTGATTTTGAGATTTTAAAGATATGATTTTTATAACTTGATAACTAAATTTTGATTAAAGGTGATTAAATGAATATTTTCAAATTTAAATAAAATTGAAATTGAATACTTTGATTTAAATTTGTAATTTGATATTTTATTTAAATGTTATTAAAAATGATTAAGTGAATATTTTCAAATTTAAATAAAATTAATGTTGAATTTTGAAATATAAATGAAATTTATCAACTTGAGTTATTGTAAAGTTTTTGAATATTTAAACTTTGAAACCTATTGAATTGGAAGTGGTTTAAATTTGTAGTTCAAACCTAGATTTGAAATTGATATAAATTTAAAATGGTTTTAATGAGAATTTGAATTGAACCTTTAACCTTTTTAATTGGAAATTGCTGAACTGAGACTGATTTAAATTGAATTTTGGAACTAAAGTTGATTTGAATTGATTTATGAAATTGGAAGAAAAAATTCTAATTTGAAACTAATTTCGATATAAACTCCTTTAAATCTATAAACTATTTTTAATATATAAACTATTTTTAATATATAAACTATTTTAATCTATAAACTAATTTTAAATATAAACTATTTTTAATATATAAACTATTTTTAATACATAAACTATTTTAATCTATAATCTATTTTTAAATATAAACTATTTTTAATGTATAACTATTCCAATATATAAACTACTTTCAATATTCAAACTGTTTAAGTTGGAACTGTTATGATTTAGATTTAATGGATTTCAATACGAATACTTTGATATGATGGTTTAACCTATTTTGTGGTTATGATTTGGGAAATGAATATGATTTCGAAAGTGAATATGATTTCGAAAGTGATATGATTTCGAAAGTAAATATGATTTCGAAAGTGATATGATTTTGAAATGAATATGATATTTTTATATGAAGTATGAACTATTTGAAATGAAAATGACTACGGTGTGAAATAAGCGTTTGGTTGTTAAAGAGACCTGGATCGGATATTGTCATACTCTCTGCCAATACCGAAAACCACTAAACAACTGTGCACGTGGTGGAGAATCCAAAATGAAGTAGGATGGTTTGGCGAACGTCTGTATGAAGTATGAACGCAGCCCTGACCCCCTCGGGTCAGCTTGATTGACTAAAACAGGAGCCACGCCGGGCAAAGTGAGGTCACACCTCCGATCGAGCATGCTTCTTCGATACCATTCTATTACTTTGTGATTTGATTGGGTGCACCTTTGATTATGGGAGTGTCTCTCGAGGTAGGTGGTAGTAGCTGCTATGCGTTACCACCAGTCCGGATACGCTAAATGGTAGTATCCTACCCTAGGCATTGCCTCGTGTGCCTTATCATATGCCTTATCGCGCCCACTATGAGTTTGGTTTGTACCGTACCTATGGAGTGCTCCCTGAGTATCCCACCGGTTTGGTGGAGCTTATTGTATTTGTATAGACTACAAGAATTATATAAAAATGTGTTAAAGGGGATATGTGTAACGCCTTAACGCTATTTTAATATTTTACTTTACTGTAGACAATATATATGTAGCATATTGTACTATGTATGTAGATAGTTTAATGGATCCTTAAAGGATGGAATCCTAACATCCTTTAAGTTATATTGCATTTTACTTGGACATTTCACTTGAGTTGATTTACTTGCATAAGAATGTTAATCCTGACTCGAGTGTTTTGTTTTTTGCTTTATGCTCGGGTCAGACTAAGTGTCAGAGCATTTGAGACTCACCTTTGGAGCTTAGAGCTTTGCTTGGAGATCTATCTTTATCTATTCAGCTTTTCAGTTATTCCCAGTTGTTTATGTTCAAACTTTTCATTTGCTTATGTATTAGAGACTTCTTTATATTTAGGATTTCTGTTGTATTGGTTTTGGACTCTGATGTTCCATAGTAGCTTCATGAACTACTATTTATCTATTTCGCTGCTTATTATTATATTACTCTGTGTTTGTGATTCTGTGATTGATTTATTTACTGTATATGCTAAGTTTTGCCAAATATAAACTAATAATCTGTTGTTTTGAGCAATTCAAGTCTGACATGTGTGGATTATTGTCGATTTTAAAATGGTAGGTCGTTATAAGTGGTATCAGAGTTCTGGTTTAGGCAAAACTTAGCATATGGAGTAAATACTCATTAGAGTTAGGGTAGTGATACCCTAGAATGTTGGCGGGACCACCGATGGGATTAGTCACGCATAAGGATGAAGTTGCCAGTTGAGGTTGCAAAATGTGCTCAAATATATTACAGAGATCAACAGAAATGAAGCTATGGGATGCTCCAGTATCAAAAAGAACACGAACATGAAAAGACAAGAATGGATTTTAGAACAAAGGGAAAGTTCCAAAATTCGAAAGAAATCCTAATCCAGGGGTGAAACTCCTTTACAACAGGCGTTGATTCACAAAAGATTTCTATGTCCTCGGCTTTGATGCGTTTGATATCTTACTTGGAGGTGATTGGTTAAAGCCTGAACCGTTTCTCTAGTAGACGACCAGGGTAATTCTCTTGTGATCCTATGTCGAATGCCTCAAGATTATGCAGGTAGTTTTATCTTTTCGCTAGATGCTCAGCCAGTAATCTTGACTCCACCCCGATAGTCAGGGATTATCCTGATGTTTTTGGTGAATTCACTTCTCTTCCTCTTAAGTGGGAAATTGAATTCCGCATCAATCTTATTCCTCGAGCTCGATCTTGCTACCGGTTTTCACCAGCTTCATGTAGCTGAGGAGAGCATCCCCCAGATACGTTTCCAAATAGAGAATGTGTAACAACCCGGCTTTTTCTCCACAGAAAGTCGCATCGTTAATTAAGAAAGAAAGGGATAGAAAAAGAAAAGAAAAGAAGAGAGAACAACAACACATCAGAAATCTCACAGCGGAACGAGAAATATATTATCACATAAGATATTACATAGTATCATATACATCAGAGTACACAATTTATACATCACAGAATAGACAGTTATAAACTTCTGTCTATTATACAACACAAGTACATCAGTACAATACAGACTAATACAATCACAGCGGAAACTCTATATATCTACTCGCTGAAGCCTCCTGCTTCACAGCTCCTCCAGAATTCGTCAAGATTATCCTGAATCCCTTGACTACTCAATACAATATTGAGTACCCAAGAGTTTAATAAAACAGAAAATAAACACTTGGGTCAGACATGGGTCTGGTGTGAGTAAACGGTTAGATTGCTTAACTTTGAAAACCTTTGAAAACAAAAGTATCACGTAAGACTCCCCACAAATAAACATGGGTAAGTTTTTACCTTACGCTAACTAAAACATTTGATAGGAAATCCGATTGTATTATAATAGGGTCTAGGGTTTTCAAATAAATACTCATATAGCTGAAATTGTTACATTATTAAATTCCAGCATACTAGCCACAAAGTGGGTTATACAATCAAAACCGTAAGGGCACGTAGGAAGAATGGGTTTCCATCAATGGCAGGGCTACTGGGGTACCGCCCGTCACAGTACGTGGCCTAGATCACCGTACCGAGGAGTACGCCCGCTCCCCTGCAACACAAAGCCGGAACCATCCCTTACTGGATAATTCCGAACAAGATAATCCCGTAGTTGGCGCGACCAACCACACACTAAGCCGAATAAAAGAAAAGGGACCTCTAGACAGGGATCTATCTTGCTCTCAGTGGGTGCTACCCACGAAGCCTTGCTGCACCTCCCCTGTTTTAGCCATTCCCGGTTGATGAGGCTTGAGGTTACAATTACCTTTAATCAGAACATATCACTTAGAATGCTCATCGTCCGCCTGACGATGTGCTGAAAGCATTCAATCCATACAAGTTCGTTCCGAGTTCGAACGAAACCGAAGGCATTATCTCGTTACACTCGTTTTGGAATCACCCTCAGAGTTAACGACAATAACCCTTGCACTCTGAATCTTCATCTTCACTTGAGATTCGCGACCTATCGTAAATTTGGATCGATGTGGTATTCGGGTCTCCAGACCTGGAATTCCGGTATACGGAAACCCGATCCCGGTCTCATCGAAATCCAAAACGTATCTTTTAAGGCCAAGTTGTTTTAAGGTTAAAACAATTCAATTCTTATCTATATACACAAAGATAGATAATTCAATAGATAATCTACATTATCATCCCAAACAGATAATTCACATTATCATTATAATTCAACCAAACATCCATATCATATATCAATCATATCTCATCAGAGATATCAAACAATGAAATACATTCAATCTCATTCATTCTTATATAAGCAATGATTTACTTAATCATAACATAATTAATTTAAAATGAATTAAATTAACTATCTCTACCTTTAATTAATTTAAAGTGAATTAAATTAATTACTTCATCTCTTAATTAATTTAAAGTAAATTAAATTAATTACTTCATTATAAATTTTACTTATATAATCATTAATTAATTACAAATAATTTAATTAATCTTTCTCTAATTATCTATTTTAATTAATCACCTTGATTAATTATACTTTAATTACATTTAAGTAATTATCTTTAATTAATTTCACAAATTAATTATTCTTAACCAATACAGTAATTAACCTTTAATTACTTCATTTATTAATTAATTAATTATAATCAATTACTTTAATCCTTAATTAATTACAATTAGTCACTTATCATTTGATTAATTAATCTTAATTAATCAACTCTTAATCATTAATTAATTATAACTAATGATCCCTAATTACACCTTTAATTATTTATTAATTACATTAAGTAATTATTCTTAATTAATCCATAATTATTAATCATCTTTGATTAATCTAATCCAGAAATTAACTTCCCTTAATTACTTCCATTAATTAATTACTTTAATTAATTACCTTCATAAATAATTAATTACATTATTAATTAACCTTAATTAAACCACAATTATTAATCATCTTTGATTAATCTAATCCTTTAATTAATTTAATTTAATAAATTATTAAATTAATAACAAGTGATTAACTCTTAATCATTTTCATTTAATAAAATAATTATCCTCTAATTACTTTATTAAATAATTTCCCTTTTATTTAATTACATCTAGTAATTATTCCTTAATTACTCCATCAAGTAATTATGCTTAATTAATTTATAAATGATTATCTCTAATTAATCATTAATTAATTACTTAGTTAATTATTTAACTAATTATTTAAATTTAATTAAATAATTTCTTAACTCCTTATATTTAAAAGATATTAATTAAGAAAATCATTATTTTAATTAAATTAATTAAATTGACCAACAATTTAATTACCTTCATATATTAATTATCTTTAATTAACTAAATCTCTTAATTACTTAAGATAAACTCTTTATTTTAATTAAACAATTACAATATTAATTCTAACCTTTAAAATCTTTGAAACCTTTCAAAGTTATTTAAATAAACTTTAATACAAAGATCATTTTGAAAATCCACTTTTCTATTCTTTTTTTTTAAAACTTATTTATTTAAATATTTAAAATTTGTTAAAACAATTATTCTAGAAAACAAATTAGTTTAAAAGTTAAAATCTTGTTTTACCTTTGTTTTAAAACTCAGAAAACATTACAAAACAAAATTTCTTTTGTTTAAAACTTTAAAACATTTCCTTTTTAAAAATCTTAAGTCTGCTCCTACCAAACCCGAGTAAACTCGTGGAAACTCGAAGTAACACTCGCGACCAAACTCACTTCACCCTGCTTCGAGTAAAACTCGAACAACACCCGAACGAAAACCCGAGCAAAGCTTTCTTCCTCAAACCCAGATTTCCAGATGCACGATAACGTGCTCGTGCACGTGCACACCTTCACCGATCGACGACGATCTACGACCTGGCCTCCGACAAGTCATCTCCAACCACGACATCACGATCGACCATCCAAACTTCCACGATTTGAACGAAATTCGAATCGAGCTATCCAACCCATCACCTGGAAAACGTATATCACCAGAAATCACTCGTCTCCGACGATCTATGCCACGAGAAACTTCGCCATCTTCCCCACAGCTTCGCCTCGACTACTAGCAACTCCAGAACACACGCGATCAACTCCGGTCATGTCACGTAATCGCGAAACCCAATTGAACATCCACGTCAAAACCAGGGAATAAAACCCTACATCGTCTTCGCATACCTACTCCGATCACTTAAAAATCCAAACTCCATTTTTCTGATGATCATAGTATTTCCCTCGACCTTCAGATCCAAACACTCCGACCATCTCGCCGTTGATCGATAGAAATCGACCAAAACGTCACCAACGTTCAACTCGAGAAAGCCCCTTAATTTCCAAGTTAAAAATCGAGATATTTACATCAAAAATCATCATTTTCTATACTGAATCCAATCATGAAATCAAGTCCTAAAATTTAATTTATACATTTTTGACCCAAATACAAATTTTACTGTAAATTGAAAATTTCGAGTTAATTATTCAATTTAAAAACTTGTAATTATTTTTAAGAGTGATGTTACATGATTTCAAACATCTTTTGTTTACAATTCACAAACAAATAATGATCCAAAGATGAGGTATTGGATTAAATAGAGAAATTTAAACTAAAAAAAACAACAGAGTACATTTAGAGTCTACACAGGCATTTATCACCAATACAAATACATGCATACATTTAACTCCAAGCATTTCATATAACAGAATAATATTTCATTCGCAACATCTAAATGAAATCCAAAATTAACTGTTTTTAAAATATGTTTACTCACCATAAACTTTGAACAGAGAACCGGTTTGTTCCAGGCTTGTTTCAGGTTTGCATGTTTGATTTCCAAACTGATTTTGATTTTTAAACTTGCTTAGTTGAATTTTAAATCTTGTTGTTTGATCTCTCTTATCTGGTTACATGACTTCAGATTGCATACGAACATTTGAAGCTGCTATTTAAATTTTGCCTTTGATCTCCTTCTGATTTGCAGTTGAATTCCAGACTTTCCATTTCCAGATCATTTCCTCTTTGAATTTGAATTTCAGATCTTTTATTTAATTTTAGGTTTGAATATATTTTTAGTGGAGAAAGAAATGAAGATAGTTTTAGAGCTGAAGAAATGAATATGCCAGATCTCTTTTCCCTAATTTAAAATTTTAAACCTACATTATCAAAGAAAAACAAAAATGGAGCCACTTGTCCCCTTATGTTAATTATTTAGCTTACACCTATGCTCAAAGATTTACAAGTGTCTCTAAACCATCTTTAAAAGCTTACAAGTGTAAATTCTTGTTTTTATTAATTTATTTAAGTAATACATATGTATTTATGAATTATTTATATGTATATAATGTATTTATCTTTTTATAAATAAGCTCTTAGATTTTATAATAAATATACAAATGTGAAAAACAATTATTTAAAATAACTTATGCTTATATCAATTAAATATAACATACTTATATATGCTTGAGAAATTGAGCTTAACTATATATATATTTTTACAAACCATTTTGAATTTTTTAAAAGAGAAAAGATTATTAAAATAAATGAACTTCTTATTTAAATCTTATTTAAACTTAAGCTTACATATATATTTTTAAATAAGAAATTATTCTTGTTATTTAAATCATAAATATCATTTTCAAAAGTATTAAGTTAAATTACAAATTTCCAAATTACAAATTATATAAATATTAAAGTTTGAAAACATCTTATTAAATTCAAATTCAATATTCTTTCCATTCCAATATATACAAATATATATATTCTAAATGGAAAATACTTTTAACATTAGCTTTATAATTATCATATTTAATTTTAATACATAACTTCAAATAACAATATATATACATATATATTATAATTTGATAACTTATCCTTTTATTAAATTAAAGACTCCCTATTTATAATATATATACCTATATATATACATTATAAATATAAACACTTATATTAGTTTTAGTAAGATAAATCTTCCTAATTAAAATTTTAGAAAAGATATTCCCAAATTAAAATGTTATTAGTTTTCAAAAGAAATAAATTTGCCAATTTAAAATATTATTAACCTTTTAAAATGAATAAACTTGTCAATTTATAAAATAAATCAACAAATCAATTTAATTATTAATAAAGATTATTAAATTGATATTGCCAAATTTCCGAGATATCACATTCCTCCCCCCTTAAAATAATTTCGTCCCCGAAATTTAAAACAAAGGTAATTTAATAATCTATTTAAATCACAAGCATATATTATCATCCATATGCTAACAATCATAGCAACCAATCATCCAAACAAACAATTCTAACTATCCAGCGAAAAATTCTGAATAGAATTTCCTCGAGTTTCCCCAAGTATATATATATACCGGGATACTCGCTCTACAGAATCCAAACAATCAATACTACTAAGCTATAGAGCTCCTACTCATCTAGATCTACAAAACTAAACAGAATATCAGACTACAAACGAGTCTGACTCAACAACCAAATCTTCCAGAACTGCTGGTTCCAAAACCAGAGATAGATCAAACACGTACTCCCTCAGAGATACGTAAAATACATTGACTTCCAGTTATCCAAACTGACAATTCAATCTAGTAGATCAAAGTACTTATCCAAATTAGATCACAGAAGAGATCCAAAATAACTCGGAGCTAACTTCCCAGACTTACCAAATCTTATAGCTCCCTTTAACCAGAGAAAAACTTCAACAACAACGAAGTCTCCAACTTCGAATTTCAAATTCCTTCGTCTCTTATCCACAAAATCTTCAGACGATCTCGGCTACCTACAAATCCTTCCTGATCAACTCAACCTTCGCCGATGCTTCTAGAAACAAACAGGACCAAAAATAACTCAACCAATGATCCTCTCAAGATCTACCCAATCCAAAACACAACTCTACTACCATCAGTAGACTGAACTAACTTCTCCTATCTGAAATAGTCAAAACAGTTGCACTTGACAATTTACCTCCAAATCCCGAAAATTTCTTCACACTTAGAGATACACTTGAATTTCCTATAGAAATCCTCTACTCGAAGAAAATTACAACTCTCGGTTGCTTCCACTCTAGAATAGCTGCTATCTTGCTTTCGCTGCACAATTCTGATCTTGAACAGATGAGAATGCCATCGGAAAAACTCGAGCACAAACTTGATCATCCACAGTTCACCATATCTATAAAATCTTAGTGAACCATTCTACTTGGTCAAAACACCTTAACAGAATACTCACCAGAAAATTAGGTGTGGTCAATCCCTCTCCAAAGAATCCTGAGCTGCTTCACCAAATTATTCTCTAGGAGACATCCTTCTACTAAGCTGAACTTCTGGTAACTCCACGAATCAAGTCGATACGGAATCTCAATCTTCAATAATCCCAAGAGAATACTTAAACAATCGCAAGTCACTTTTGCGATCAGCTCGGCCTAATTTCCAAAGATAACTGTTCTCTCTTCACTAATCAGAACAGCTTATATTTGACTAACCAATCCATCGAAGAAATGGATTCACTCTACTGCTTCTGAACTTCACCTTCAGAAAAGCTGCTCAGCCAGAAACTTTCTGCCAACATAGAACACTCCGAGTCGCACTGCTGCCACAAACCAAAGACTTCTTATCCGAAACTCCTCGAGAAACTCGGACCTCAAAGCAAATAGAAACACCCCACTGGACTCAGCCACAACACTGAAACAGACTCACTTCTTCAAACTTGTTCCAGAAGAAACATCTTCAGAAACGTCCATAGCCACCGTGTCTCATCACACAGCTACTACTTCCTTAGGTTACCAAAATACAATCACTCTCTTCAGCTCATCCAATAGATCTACTCTATTCATCCAACTTCAAAGATAAACTCTAAACCATAACTGGTTTCCTTCAGAGATCGGTGAAATCTTTACACCACAACAAAGTTCACTCGAGACAGTATTAGGTCTACAGTCTCGTCAGATATACTTCCAACCTCAACACTCAAATTCTAACTATTGGTAGTCGTGTTACTCACACTACCACCTTATCTACCTTTATAACTTATATTGGAAAACCCGAACAGGTAACCCAACAAATAGGTAGAAATATATATATTTAAAATGATACTTTTTATATAGAAATTATTTCTGGGTAAAATTATTTCATTTACCTCTTTAAAACAATATTGTGTCCGTTGGCCTGGTCTAAGTGTTTAGAGATCCCTATCAATAACGTTAGCTACTCGTATTGACCAGAATCCATATACCACTCAACCGATCAATTAACACAATATAAAACCATTTTTATATAATTAACAATTACGCGCTCTCAAGATAGACACCACTTCAGAGCCTAGGTATTCACTCAACCTACTGCTCTGATACCAACTGTAACAACCCGGCTTTTTCTCCACAGAAAGTCGCATCGTTAATTAAGAAAGAAAGGGATAGAAAAAGAAAAGAAAAGAAGAGAGAACAACAACACATCAGAAATCTCACAGCGGAACGAGAAATATATTATCACATAAGATATTACATAGTATCATATACATCAGAGTACACAATTTATACATCACAGAATAGACAGTTATAAACTTCTGTCTATTATACAACACAAGTACATCAGTACAATACAGACTAATACAATCACAGCGGAAACTCTATATATCTACTCGCTGAAGCCTCCTGCTTCACAGCTCCTCCAGAATTCGTCAAGATTATCCTGAATCCCTTGACTACTCAATACAATATTGAGTACCCAAGAGTTTAATAAAACAGAAAATAAACACTTGGGTCAGACATGGGTCTGGTGTGAGTAAACGGTTAGATTGCTTAACTTTGAAAACCTTTGAAAACAAAAGTATCACGTAAGACTCCCCACAAATAAACATGGGTAAGTTTTTACCTTACGCTAACTAAAACATTTGATAGGAAATCCGATTGTATTATAATAGGGTCTAGGGTTTTCAAATAAATACTCATATAGCTGAAATTGTTACATTATTAAATTCCAGCATACTAGCCACAAAGTGGGTTATACAATCAAAACCGTAAGGGCACGTAGGAAGAATGGGTTTCCATCAATGGCAGGGCTACTGGGGTACCGCCCGTCACAGTACGTGGCCTAGATCACCGTACCGAGGAGTACGCCCGCTCCCCTGCAACACAAAGCCGGAACCATCCCTTACTGGATAATTCCGAACAAGATAATCCCGTAGTTGGCGCGACCAACCACACACTAAGCCGAATAAAAGAAAAGGGACCTCTAGACAGGGATCTATCTTGCTCTCAGTGGGTGCTACCCACGAAGCCTTGCTGCACCTCCCCTGTTTTAGCCATTCCCGGTTGATGAGGCTTGAGGTTACAATTACCTTTAATCAGAACATATCACTTAGAATGCTCATCGTCCGCCTGACGATGTGCTGAAAGCATTCAATCCATACAAGTTCGTTCCGGGTTCGAACGAAACCGAAGGCATTATCTCGTTACACTCGTTTTGGAATCACCCTCAGAGTTAACGACAATAACCCTTGCACTCTGAATCTTCATCTTCACTTGAGATTCGCGACCTATCGTAAATTTGGATCGATGTGGTATTCGGGTCTCCAGACCTGGAATTCCGGTATACGGAAACCCGATCCCGGTCTCATCGAAATCCAAAACGTATCTTTTAAGGCCAAGTTGTTTTAAGGTTAAAACAATTCAATTCTTATCTATATACACAAAGATAGATAATTCAATAGATAATCTACATTATCATCCCAAACAGATAATTCACATTATCATTATAATTCAACCAAACATCCATATCATATATCAATCATATCTCATCAGAGATATCAAACAATGAAATACATTCAATCTCATTCATTCTTATATAAGCAATGATTTACTTAATCATAACATAATTAATTTAAAATGAATTAAATTAACTATCTCTACCTTTAATTAATTTAAAGTGAATTAAATTAATTACTTCATCTCTTAATTAATTTAAAGTAAATTAAATTAATTACTTCATTATAAATTTTACTTATATAATCATTAATTAATTACAAATAATTTAATTAATCTTTCTCTAATTATCTATTTTAATTAATCACCTTGATTAATTATACTTTAATTACATTTAAGTAATTATCTTTAATTAATTTCACAAATTAATTATTCTTAACCAATACAGTAATTAACCTTTAATTACTTCATTTATTAATTAATTAATTATAATCAATTACTTTAATCCTTAATTAATTACAATTAGTCACTTATCATTTGATTAATTAATCTTAATTAATCAACTCTTAATCATTAATTAATTATAACTAATGATCCCTAATTACACCTTTAATTATTTATTAATTACATTAAGTAATTATTCTTAATTAATCCATAATTATTAATCATCTTTGATTAATCTAATCCAGAAATTAACTTCCCTTAATTACTTCCATTAATTAATTACTTTAATTAATTACCTTCATAAATAATTAATTACATTATTAATTAACCTTAATTAAACCACAATTATTAATCATCTTTGATTAATCTAATCCTTTAATTAATTTAATTTAATAAATTATTAAATTAATAACAAGTGATTAACTCTTAATCATTTTCATTTAATAAAATAATTATCCTATAATTACTTTATTAAATAATTTCCCTTTTATTTAATTACATCTAGTAATTATTCCTTAATTACTCCATCAAGTAATTATGCTTAATTAATTTATAAATGATTATCTCTAATTAATCATTAATTAATTACTTAGTTAATTATTTAACTAATTATTTAAATTTAATTAAATAATTTCTTAACTCCTTATATTTAAAAGATCTTAATTAAGAAAATCATTATTTTAATTAAATTAATTAAATTGACCAACAATTTAATTACCTTCATATATTAATTATCTTTAATTAACTAAATCTCTTAATTACTTAAGATAAACTCTTTATTTTAATTAAACAATTACAATATTAATTCTAACCTTTAAAATCTTTGAAACCTTTCAAAGTTATTTAAATAAACTTTAATACAAAGATCATTTTGAAAATCCACTTTTCTATTCTTTTTTTTTTAAAACTTATTTATTTAAATATTTAAAATTTGTTAAAACAATTATTCTAGAAAACAAATTAGTTTAAAAGTTAAAATCTTGTTTTACCTTTGTTTTAAAACTCAGAAAACATTACAAAACAAAATTTCTTTTGTTTAAAACTTTAAAACATTTCCTTTTTAAAAATCTTAAGTCTGCTCCTACCAAACCCGAGTAAACTCGTGGAAACTCGAAGTAACACTCGCGACCAAACTCACTTCACCCTGCTTCGAGTAAAACTCGAACAACACCCGAACGAAAACCCGAGCAAAGCTTTCTTCCTCAAACCCAGATTTCCAGATGCACGATAACGTGCTCGTGCACGTGCACACCTTCACCGATCGACGACGATCTACGACCTGGCCTCCGACAAGTCATCTCCAACCACGACATCACGATCGACCATCCAAACTTCCACGATTTGAACGAAATTCGAATCGAGCTATCCAACCCATCACCTGGAAAACGTATATCACCAGAAATCACTCGTCTCCGACGATCTATGCCACGAGAAACTTCGCCATCTTCCCCACAGCTTTGCCTCGACTACCAGCAACTCCAGAACACACGCGATCAACTCCGGTCATGTCACGTAATCGCGAAACCCAATTGAACATCCACGTCAAAACCAGGGAATAAAACCCTACATCGTCTTCGCATACCTACTCCGATCACTTAAAAATCCAAACTCCATTTTTCTGATGATCATAGTATTTCCCTCGACCTTCAGATCCAAACACTCCGACCATCTCGCCGTTGATCGATAGAAATCGACCAAAACGTCACCAACGTTCAACTCGAGAAAGCCCCTTAATTTCCAAGTTAAAAATCGAGATATTTACATCAAAAATCATCATTTTCTATACTGAATCCAATCATGAAATCAAGTCCTAAAATTTAATTTATACATTTTTGACCCAAATACAAATTTTACTGTAAATTGAAAATTTCGAGTTAATTATTCAATTTAAAAACTTGTAATTATTTTTAAGAGTGATGTTACATGATTTCAAACATCTTTTTGTTTACAATTCACAAACAAATAATGATCCAAAGATGAGGTATTGGATTAAATAGAGAAATTTAAACTAAAAAAAAACAACAGAGTACATTTAGAGTCTACACAGGCATTTATCACCAATACAAATACATGCATACATTTAACTCCAAGCATTTCATATAACAGAATAATATTTCATTCGCAACATCTAAATGAAATCCAAAATTAACTGTTTTTAAAATATGTTTACTCACCATAAACTTTGAACAGAGAACCGGTTTGTTCCAGGCTTGTTTCAGGTTTGCATGTTTGATTTCCAAACTGATTTTGATTTTTAAACTTGCTTAGTTGAATTTTAAATCTTGTTGTTTGATCTCTCTTATCTGGTTACATGACTTCAGATTGCATACGAACATTTGAAGCTGCTATTTAAATTTTGCCTTTGATCTCCTTCTGATTTGCAGTTGAATTCCAGACTTTCCATTTCCAGATCATTTCCTCTTTGAATTTGAATTTCAGATCTTTTATTTAATTTTAGGTTTGAATATATTTTTAGTGGAGAAAGAAATGAAGATAGTTTTAGAGCTGAAGAAATGAATATGCCAGATCTCTTTTCCCTAATTTAAAATTTTAAACCTACATTATCAAAGAAAAACAAAAATGGAGCCACTTGTCCCCTTATGTTAATTATTTAGCTTACACCTATGCTCAAAGATTTACAAGTGTCTCTAAACCATCTTTAAAAGCTTACAAGTGTAAATTCTTGTTTTTATTAATTTATTTAAGTAATACATATGTATTTATGAATTATTTATATGTATATAATGTATTTATCTTTTTATAAATAAGCTCTTAGATTTTATAATAAATATACAAATGTGAAAAACAATTATTTAAAATAACTTATGCTTATATCAATTAAATATAACATACTTATATATGCTTGAGAAATTGAGCTTAACTATATATATATTTTTACAAACCATTTTGAATTTTTTAAAAGAGAAAAGATTATTAAAATAAATGAACTTCTTATTTAAATCTTATTTAAACTTAAGCTTACATATATATTTTTAAATAAGAAATTATTCTTGTTATTTAAATCATAAATATCATTTTCAAAAGTATTAAGTTAAATTACAAATTTCCAAATTACAAATTATATAAATATTAAAGTTTGAAAACATCTTATTAAATTCAAATTCAATATTCTTTCCATTCCAATATATACAAATATATATATTCTAAATGGAAAATACTTTTAACATTAGCTTTATAATTATCATATTTAATTTTAATACATAACTTCAAATAACAATATATATATACATATATATTATAATTTGATAACTTATCCTTTTATTAAATTAAAGACTCCCTATTTATAATATATATACCTATATATATACATTATAAATATAAACACTTATATTAGTTTTAGTAAGATAAATCTTCCTAATTAAAATTTTAGAAAAGATATTCCCAAATTAAAATGTTATTAGTTTTCAAAAGAAATAAATTTGCCAATTTAAAATATTATTAACCTTTTAAAATGAATAAACTTGTCAATTTATAAAATAAATCAACAAATCAATTTAATTATTAATAAAGATTATTAAATTGATATTGCCAAATTTCCGGGATATCACAGAATGGTTTCTATGAATGGTTAATCATACCCTTTGGATTAACCAATGCTCCAGCCTTCTTCGTCGATCTCATGAATCGCGTTTTCCACGATGTTCTCAACAAATTTGTCCTAGTTTTCATTGATGATATTCTCGTCTCTTCTAAGTCTGAGAAGGAACATGAGTCTCAATTAAGCTATGTTCTCCAAACTCTTATGAGTCTCAATCCAATTTCTTGGGCACATTGTTTCTGAGAATGGAGTCTCGGTTGACCCGGTTAAGGTCGCCGCTATTAATGTAAGTCTATCCATCTTTCCTCTTTTGTAATTTAATTATCTTATCTTCCTTTCGAGCTTATCTTCTTAGTTAGAATTCTCTTTGTTTAGAGTCCCTCTAAATTTGAATCTCTATCCTTGTTTTAAAATCCATTCTTGAATCATCCTTTGAGGAAGCATATTTGTAATTTATATAAAAATGTTTTATATTGTGTTGTTTGAGTTGTTAAGTTTGAATTTTGGGTTTCGATCGATTCGTCTGTCCAACGCTATCGATAGGAATTCCAAAACACTTAAACAGAGCAAACTGACACAATATTATTTTCGAAATTTGTAAATGAAATGATTTTATGTACGATTATATTATATATATATAAAAAGTATAATTTTCTGAAATTAGATAGTTAAATGAATTGGTTGTTAGAAATGATAGTACTAAATTATCATTTACTATTTTGTCAACAATTCTAAACCATTAACTATTGTATGTTATAAGGAGATGAAAGTTTATAAATATAGTTTATAAATCTGATTTGTAAATGAAATGAATTTAAATTAAGGATTTGAGAATTTAATTTTTGGTGCTTTTCAAAATTTGGTTTTCAAAGTTTTGAAAAATATATTATTTGAAAATATTTTCGAATGGCAATTGTTTCCAAAGAATTTTAAAAGAAGTAAGTCAGTACTCTCATCTTTTGTCGCTAGAAAATAATTTCGATGATGACTGCAGCATCATCGACATTCATTTTCGAGTCTCGAAGTGGGGAGACCACTTAGTAGCTTTGCTACACTTTTGTTTTGGAAAATGGATTTAATTTGAATTTCTTGAGTATGATTTGATGTATAATATATATATATATATATGTATGTATATATTTATTTCAAATAGTTTGAAGTGAAACCGGAAATTTAACTCTTATGTTTTATGATAAGTGATGGATTTCAATTATTGAAATGAAGAGAAATTTTTGAATAATTGGAGTGTCTAAAATGAGAAATGGAATTGAAACAACTTGAAACAGTTGAACTAGGATAAAACAATTTGTATAATACTTAATTGCATTCTAAAACATATATAACTTGCTTGAAATATTCAAAAAGTTAAAAGGTAATGTGAATATGTAATTAAAGGTTATACAAGAGAAAACTTAAGTAATAAAAACGTTCAAACTAAATTTTCCTAATAGAAATGTTGTAAATAAAAGGTAAATTTGTATAGTGCTCAATTACATTCGGAACATTAATAAAACTTACCTGGAAAAAGTTTTAATGTAATGAGAACATGTAATTGAATAGTATACAATAATAATTATAAGTAATAAGATGTCCAAAAATGAAATTTATATGGTTTTGAATTAATTGTTGTATATGGTACTATGTATTTCGAATCTATCATTCCTTTCTGTTGCTTCTATTCTCTTATCTCATTCCTTTTCGGGGATGAAAAGTTTTGAGTAGGGGAGAGTGTAACGACCCGTAAATTTTAACGATTTAAATAACGTAATTAATTAAAAATAATTATGAAAATAAACAATTAAAATTTTTGCAATGAAAATTTGATATTCGTTATGTGTCTATTTAAGCATAACAGGTGTCCGATTTTCATTAGAAAATTTGTAAGTTTGTTTGGTTATGAAATTTCAATTTTATTTAATTTTAAATCAGTCGAAAATTGATGGAAATTAAATATTTTTGAATCTGAATATTTTTACCTAGTAAAATTGTAAACCATTTTCTGATTGAGACGTCAAATTTCGTTTCGCCAAATTTGGACTGCTCTAGCTCCGTTTATATTATTTTCGGCGTTTTAGCAGTATTTTGGCGGTGAAAATCGAGTTTTGATAGGTGGGTCGTATCACTCATATTTGTGTACCATCTTGTTCATCTCATCGCGCTGATCTCTGTGGTATATTCATTTGTGTATTTCGGCGTCCGGTATGCGGCGAAATCTGCAAAACGGTTAGCCGTTTCGGTACCCGTTTGAGCCTTATGGGCTTTCTGTGTCCTTTCGTTTGTCTCTGGTAAAGCTAATAGCCACTAGCCTTTATTATATTAAGAATTTAAGGCGTGACTTTTGTTTTTCCCCACTGGTTCCAATATATTTCTAGTTCATTTTGCTAACTCTATCTCTTCCCATTTTACATTCTGTTCGTTCCCACTTTCAGTTTTTCTGTCTGCCTCTCTTTGTTCTGTTCTTCTCCAAAAATAAAATAAAATATATATAAAGCTTGTATGTTATTTTGAGAAATCTACTTGTGTTCATCCTTCTTTCCAACAGTAACGACCCATAAATTTCAGTGGTTTTATTTATTTAATTAATTGAATTTTTTGTGAAATTTTGAAATAAAATTTTAATATTTGAAATACGTCTATTTTAACATAGCAACTGGTAAATTTTCATCAGAAAATATGTAAGTTTATTTTATTGTGTAATTCTACTTAATTTAAATCGGTTAATATTTGATGATAATAAAAAAAATTCCAAACCCGAATATTTTTTTCTATAGAAAATTTGTGAATCATCTCCAGAGTGAGACGTCATCTTTCGTCTCGTCAAATTTTGACTGCTATTGCTCCATTCATCTTATTTTTGAAATTTTAGCACCATTTGGGTACCGATATCGACTTTTGGTAGCTCGATCGTACCACTGATAACTATATACCGTTTTGATCGTCTCGTCGTGCTGATCTCAACAGTGTATTCGATTGTGTATTTCGAAGTCCGGTGTGCGGTACAATCTGCGAAACGCTCAATGTATCGGTTCCGCAACCGAGTCTTTGGGTTTCTCGTGACTATTCATTGTCCAACGTGTAACCAATAGCCACTTTAATAAATTCAAATTCAACTCTGACTTTTTCCATTCCCTTTAGTATGGTTGTTTAATCGTTCCTCTTCCTACCTATTCTGTCGTTCTATAAAAAAAGAAATGATGAAACGTAATAACGGAACTACTACATTCTTTCATCTTCCACTCATCCTCTCCACCATCTTTACTGAACCCATACCCATGCTTGGCTTCCTTATCCTCCCCACCTTGATCGCCTACACCTAGCAACCGAGGCCACCAATCAATGGCCTTATCAGCATCGTGTAACGACCCTGAAATTTAAATTTATTTAAATTTATAATTAAATGAATTTTTGAATTAAATGGAGTAATTAAATAAATTTTAGATAAAAATTTGTAAATTTAATTGATTAAATGGAGCGAGTTTCCCCGATCTCCAAGTATATTCTGTATAAACCATTTGAGATTAAAATATTGTAAATAGTGTATATGTGAGTATATGTGTATATATTTAGGTATATACGAGCAAATTTAATATATATATATATGTAGATATATATATTTATATTTGAATTTAAAACTTAAATAAATGGTTTAGAGATAAACGATAAATATATATATATATATTTTAATTGATGGTTAAAGATGGTTTGAGTTTATAAAATAAATATAAGACAATAAATATTAAGTAAATAATGATAATTAATATTTAAACTAGAAATAGAAAATAATATAAGGTAAATTTTAATAAAAATGGAGGGTAGAACATTTGCATAATTTTAACAACATATTAAAATAGAATCTCATGTATATAAAACAACAAGATAAAATTCAAAGTTAAAAAGAAAAGAAACAAATAAAAGACAAGTATTCAAGCAAACAAATAAAATAGAAGTTCATTTATATTGTGAAACAAATAAAACATATCTATGTACCAACTAACATCATAACAGCCGAAAATAAAGCAAATACATATTCAAGAATGTACACTTATAAAACATAAAGTAAGAATAGGATGAAGCATAGGGTACCATTACATTTAATGCAATATCTTTAGCCTCCACAAAATCTCATGTCAGCCGAGCTAAATAAGCAAAACAAGTAGACATATAAAGGATATAAGGTACTTATCATTAAATGCCGTGTATATCAGCCCCAAAGCAAAGAAAAAATCTCTGTTCAATTTTTGTACAAAATGCACACTGTTGTACAAACAAGAATCATCACAATCTCATCTCAGTTAAACAATACATTATATCACCTGTAACACTTCATTTCTTACATATCCATCCATCTCAGTTTCGACCATTTTCACTGAGAAAAAAAAAATTTAAGTAAACACCATTTCAAACTTAAACAAAACTTCCATTAAAACAAGCAACAGATTCAAAAGTAAAACAAAGCTTCAGATTTAAAAGTTTCAAAGTTCAAGCCCAAAGTAAAGAAGAAAAATTTAAATCTGGAAAACTGGAAGGAACAAGTTCTCTGGAAAAAAAAATGCAGGCTTTGCTTCCTCTCTGTTCTTCTCTGTTGCGAATACCCAGGTGAGCAAACCTTCTTTTAAAAAATCTGACTTATTTGTTTCTTTTTAACCAACAGGTGAGTAAACATATTATTTGAAAGGTTTTAAGTTTAAATTAAACAGTTCATGATGCTTTAAAAAGATAGGTTGCATATGCTTTGTATTTTATTATGTATCTGTGTGTATATATCTGTCACTCTGCATATGGTCCTTCTCTGTTATGAATTACAGGGATTGATTATCATTCGAATTTGAAAGTTTATCCAACTGAAACAATTGTTAAGCTTTCAGTTTTTGATTAAAATAGAGATTTAACCTGGATACAAGATTTTCAGAAGTTTTTTTTAAACATCTTTGGAATGTAGACTACTGTAATGCTATTTTTACTGGCAATCAAGAAATATATTGGTAAATCCAACTTCTCTTTATATAAACAAATTTAAGTTATGATATTTGAATGAAAAATGATTGTTATAATGTAGTATTAATTATGAAGGTGATTTCGAGATTTTATATTAAGTAACCATTTCAAAACTGGTAAATTACAGTAGAAATCAAATATAAGTAAAAATTCGATGATCATAAATTGGTGATTAGATTTCATAAACGAGTTCGTTTTAGAAAGTAGTGATTTTAGAAAATGGTTTCAAAATTTTTAAGTTTGGGGTTGATGTGAATTTGCGAGTTGAACGGAAAGTGGAGTTTTGCCAATTGCCGGCGAGATAATGAGCTGGAGGTGTCGGGGTTGCTAGTGGTGATAGAGGAGGCTATGGTGGTGATGGGAAAATTGGTCGGAGGTGGCCACGGCCACTGTGGTGACGGCAGCGAGTGGTTTGTGTCTGGAAACCTAATTTTGTCGTGCTTTGCATTTAATCTCGTTCGTCGTCATTGATTGACCGAGTGCTACGCGCTTTTGGGTAATGATAGAGGGGAGGTAGTCGAAGTCGTAGCCGGAATTTCATGAACTCCGGTGGCAGAGGTGGCGTGTTTGAGGCGTTGACAGGTTAGAGGTGATGAGTGGCTCTCGCGTTTCCAGGTTTCGTTTTCGTACTCGTTTTCGAACTCGAACACACGGTGACATTCTGATTGTCGAGAAATGGTATATGGGTGATCGTTGACTTGCTCAACGATGAGGCGATGCCGGAAGATGGCCGATGGCGAAGTGCACGTGCATTTGTGCACGATGTATCGGAGTTGATCAAATGTGGGGAAGGAGAAGAGGGACTCGAAGCTTCACTCGAGATTTGAGGGGGTAGGGCTCGAAGCAGGAGCGATGTAGTTCGGGTATTGTTTTGTTCCAGGTTTCTCTAACCTGTTATGTTTTTGAAATTTTTAAATTTAATTTCAAATTATAAAACAAAGTTTAAGCTAAGTTTTAAAAAACAAAGTGTAATAACGAATTCAAGTTAGTTTTGAAACTTTGAAAATAAATCAAGTTTTAAATTTAAATTGGTTAGCTAATTGAAAGTATAGCAAGGAGTTTAAAAGTAAGTTTAAAGGTGAATATTGTTTTTAAATGTGTTTTAAACTTTGTTAAAGTTAAAATTTAAATTCGTTTTTAAGTCTTAAATTTAAAGTGAAATTGGAAAGTAAATGGATAAGTATAATTACTTAATAAAATTTATGAAGCATGACTATTTAGTGATGTAATTAAGGGTAATTATAAAAAAAAAATGATTACTTAATTAAAAGTAATTCATAAATAGTAAAGTTGATTAAGTGATTAAGAATAATCACTTGTTTCAATCAATTAGGGATAATTTATTAAATACTGAATTAAATAATTAAAGGTTAATTATTTATTAATTAAAGGTTGATGAATTATAAGTAAAGGTTAATTAATTTATTATTAAGGTTTAATTAATAAATGATTAAAGAATAATTAATCAAAATGTCTTGTAATTTATTAATGTTAATTAACGAGGATTAGTAATTCATAAGAAATTAATATTATTTGAATTAATCAGATATTAACTGACCTTACTTATGAATGTTTGAATTCTACTGAATGTGAATTGTTTGATATCCCTGATTTGTGATGCTTTGTGATACATCCTGATTTATGTGCGATGTGTAATTTACTTTCCTGTGATATATTACTATGCGAATATGAAACCCTTGGCCCGTAAAACGGCATTTGAATTTCGATGCGACAGGGAGTCGGATTCCAGTTGGTTATCCGAAACCCACATCGAATTGTAATGATGAATCTTTGTGACTGATAAATTTACTTTATCTATGAATCTGTGAATGAAGATAAGCGTTATGGGTTATACCGCTTATCGATATATCTGTGATGATTGATGTTGCACTATTGTGTAAAACCCCTGGACTACACCATACACACACAAATATGGATTTCACGTGGAAATCGGTTAAGTCACAGATAATTTAAATTTGATGTTTTTGAAAATGGAAGTTTTAATTTCAATTGATTTTGAAATTAGAAATTTGGGGTTTAAAGTGAAAAGCTTTTGAAATGGAATTTCAAATATAAAAGTTATTTTGAATAACTTAACCAAGTTTTGAAATTTTAAATAGTTAGACTTAAATTTGGATTCAAGTTTGAAATTAAATCTATGATTTGGAAACTAGGGATAAAAGATGATATAAATGTGTTTGTATGAATTAAACCATTTTTAAAGTATTAATTTGGGAATTTGAATTTAAACCAAGGATTTCAACTCGTATAAATGAATCAGATTTCCAAAATGAAAACTGTTGTTTTCAAAAGAATAAAAGCTTTTAGATAAGAAATGAAATTCCAATTTAGGTAAAGGAATTTCAAGATTAAATTGAAAAATGGTTTTCCAAGTTATAAATGAATTCTTTTCGAAAGCTATGAATTAAATCTGTTTATTTTTAACAGGTTTAAAATGATGTTTTGTTAAACCATTCGAAATGAAATTGTTTTGAAAGCTATAAGTTAAATCTTTGATTTAAAGATTTAACGAATTAGTTAAATTGAAATGGGAATTGATTTGGAAAATCTATGTATGAATCTTTTTGTTTAAAAGATTAAAATGGTAATTTGTTAAACCATTTGAAAAGAAAGTTTGGGTTTAAGTTGTGACTTAATTGAATTCCCAATATCCATTTGTTTTTGAATATTGCGCTCACTATTCGGGTTAGCCGGGAAAGGACCTTTGGGTCGTATAACCCATTCCGAATAGTGATACGTCGTATATGGATCGCATTTGAAGACCGGTGTTGAAGACCGGATATTTTCGAAAATGAAAGGACAACCTGTCGAATGTCTCTGCACTGGGTAGCTCCCGGTATAGAGATTTATATCACTCTTTTGTGATGGGAAGTCTGGACGTGATTTGGAAATTATCCGGATTTGCAAGGGCTTCGTGAGAAGTGCCTTCGGTTCTGTTCGAACCCGGAACAGACTTGTATGGATACATGTCTGACATTACACTTTGAGATATAAAGCCGATTTCTTTCAAATACATTTCTGTTGGTGGCGGAGGATTTATTCTCTTAGCTTAACACCCTTCTCTGAGACGTACGAGCTCAGAGGTTATGTAGTTGAAATTTATCAGCGATATATCCCAATTTGGTAATGTGGCATGCTGAGTGTTGCTGTGTGATGATCAGTGTTTGATCATTTGCGATATGATCATTTGTTTGATCTTATATCTTTGTGATCATAGGTTGATCATCTGTTGACCCAAAGCGTGGCTTTTTGAAAAAGCATAGCTTTGTGGACGAGACTTCGTCGAACCTCACACCCCGAAATGGTCAAAACAGGAAAGATGCAGCAAGGTTATAGGGAGTAGCGCCCCTTAGTGTATGTTCATTTCCTTCTGGATAGAAGTGGTATCATGGTATGGAGCCCAGATACTTACTTATGTGGATGTCGCAAGTATATATATATCTTACTTTGTGATTTGTTGCTCGGGGCCCCGGTTAAAGGTTGTTACAACCGGGAGATGGCATACTCGTGTCAGTAGTTACCTATTTTTGCAGAGGTAACCCGGCCTTGTGTTGGCAGAGATCCGGTTAGGTTCTCGGGACGTCCATCCAGAGGCGTTTCCATGTGGCAATGGGAAGTTCCTTGGCCTGACCATTAGTTGGAAATCCAAAGAAACAATACGAGCCTTTACGATTGCAAATTGTAGAACATGTCTCCTCAGGAGGCAGCTATAGCAGGCATAATATAATGGTACCTATGCTGGCTAAGATTTATATTCTACTTTCGAAATGATTTCTACACTATGCACTAATAATAATATCAAAAATGATTTGATTTTGCGTAGTAAGCATCTTTGACTAACATAAGAAGAAATCTCCTCCAAGTCTGCGTTTGCATTGTGTGTGTGGTGGGAGGTCTTATGGTGGTTTCATTTTCCAAAAGCATTGCGAATTGACTTTAAATTCTCTGCTGCTTGTTTTTAAAGATAAACTGTTTTTGTTGCTCACACCAGTCCCATGACTGATCCGGAGTTTATTGTTCCCTTCCTAAACTCTGGGTGCCCACTATTTTCCACACGGGCAGTCTAGAGTTGGGTTTTTCAGATATTCAGGTTTAGTAGATTATCTGGAGCTAGTTCAGTTCTTGGAGTTCATGGACTGACGTTGCTTATCTTTGTGCCTCGTTATTGGGAGTTCGAGCTATATCTGGCTTAGTGCTTTGAAGATGGAGATTATCCGCTGCTGATGTTATCTATTTTTCTTTCCGCTGCAATTTATTGTATCATATCTCTGATGTATATAGATATTCATTGTATCATCATTGTATCTGGATATTGTATCAGATGTTGTATATCTATATTCTTTTTATTCCGCTGTGTTGTTATACTTAACTGTGTTATAAGCTCCCGAGAACCAGATTCGGCATTTGAATCTTCGGCATTTTGAGTACAAGTGAAGTACGGGTGCCGATTTTCGAAGGACGATTTTTGGGTCTTGACAAGTGGTATCAGAGCTAAGGTTGAACTTTAGCTCAGGAGTATAACACGTTAAGTAGCTCATTAGAGATAGAGTGAAGTAAACTCTAGAATGAGTATATCTCTAAGATATCCGTTTGAACGCCTCAGTAAATTCTCTTGCTATCCACTTATAGTGAGTATGAGTGCAAGAAGAAGACGCGATAGGGGACAAGGGAATACGACTATAAATGGTCAATACCCTGCAACAGTGGAAACGATCTTTCTTATCAATTTTCTTTGATTCGTTTCCAAATTCTTTTGATTTCTTCGTATCAGCTACAAGAAGAAGTTTCGGTGTGATGATGGCTCTATGAACCGTTGTAGGAGATCTTTACTTTCGTATCTTCATCGATTTCTTATCAGCTTTTTGGATTTAAACCTTAATGAATTTGAAATTGGAATTTTGAATTGAGTTAAATCGATTAAAAGAATATGAAGCTAAATTTGAATAGTATCGATAAAACGATATTGTTTGAACCCAAATTTTGAAATTCTATTGAAATTTCTTGTGAATACCAAGGTCCGAAGAGGGACAAATTGGTATGTATTCTGAGATATTCCGACTTGTATTCGGAATCCGTATCTTGAGTTTGAGGAATTATAGGAGATCGGATCTATCTCTCTCTGCGTTATTTTCGTGCCTGCGAATTTCGAGGACGAAATTCTTTTAAGGGGGGAAATTTGTAACGACCCTGAAATTTAAATTTATTTAAATTTATAATTAAATGAATTTTTGAATTAAATGGAGTAATTAAATAAATTTTAGATAAAAATTTGTAAATTTAATTGATTAAATGGAGCGAGTTTCCCCGATCTCCAAGTATATTCTGTATAAACCATTTGAGATTAAAATATTGTAAATAGTGTATATGTGAGTATATGTGTATATATTTAGGTATATACGAGCAAATTTAATATATATATATATGTAGATATATATATTTATATTTGAATTTAAAACTTAAATAAATGGTTTAGAGATAAACGATAAATATATATATATATATTTTAATTGATGGTTAAAGATGGTTTGAGTTTATAAAATAAATATAAGACAATAAATATTAAGTAAATAATGATAATTAATATTTAAACTAGAAATAGAAAATAATATAAGGTAAATTTTAATAAAAATGGAGGGTAGAACATTTGCATAATTTTAACAACATATTAAAATAGAATCTCATGTATATAAAACAACAAGATAAAATTCAAAGTTAAAAAGAAAAGAAACAAATAAAAGACAAGTATTCAAGCAAACAAATAAAATAGAAGTTCATTTATATTGTGAAACAAATAAAACATATCTATGTACCAACTAACATCATAACAGCCGAAAATAAAGCAAATACATATTCAAGAATGTACACTTATAAAACATAAAGTAAGAATAGGATGAAGCATAGGGTACCATTACATTTAATGCAATATCTTTAGCCTCCACAAAATCTCATGTCAGCCGAGCTAAATAAGCAAAACAAGTAGACATATAAAGGATATAAGGTACTTATCATTAAATGCCGTGTATATCAGCCCCAAAGCAAAGAAAAAATCTCTGTTCAATTTTTGTACAAAATGCACACTGTTGTACAAACAAGAATCATCACAATCTCATCTCAGTTAAACAATACATTATATCACCTGTAACACTTCATTTCTTACATATCCATCCATCTCAGTTTCGACCATTTTCACTGAGAAAAAAAAAATTTAAGTAAACACCATTTCAAACTTAAACAAAACTTCCATTAAAACAAGCAACAGATTCAAAAGTAAAACAAAGCTTCAGATTTAAAAGTTTCAAAGTTCAAGCCCAAAGTAAAGAAGAAAAATTTAAATCTGGAAAACTGGAAGGAACAAGTTCTCTGGAAAAAAAAATGCAGGCTTTGCTTCCTCTCTGTTCTTCTCTGTTGCGAATACCCAGGTGAGCAAACCTTCTTTTAAAAAATCTAACTTATTTGTTTCTTTTTAACCAACAGGTGAGTAAACATATTATTTGAAAGGTTTTAAGTTTAAATTAAACAGTTCATGATGCTTTAAAAAGATAGGTTGCATATGCTTTGTATTTTATTATGTATCTGTGTGTATATATCTGTCACTCTGCATATGGTCCTTCTCTGTTATGAATTACAGGGATTGATTATCATTCGAATTTGAAAGTTTATCCAACTGAAACAATTGTTAAGCTTTCAGTTTTTGATTAAAATAGAGATTTAACCTGGATACAAGATTTTCAGAAGTTTTTTTTAAACATCTTTGGAATGTAGACTACTGTAATGCTATTTTTACTGGCAATCAAGAAATATATTGGTAAATCCAACTTCTCTTTATATAAACAAATTTAAGTTATGATATTTGAATGAAAAATGATTGTTATAATGTAGTATTAATTATGAAGGTGATTTCGAGATTTTATATTAAGTAACCATTTCAAAACTGGTAAATTACAGTAGAAATCAAATATAAGTAAAAATTCGATGATCATAAATTGGTGATTAGATTTCATAAACGAGTTCGTTTTAGAAAGTAGTGATTTTAGAAAATGGTTTCAAAATTTTTAAGTTTGGGGTTGATGTGAATTTGCGAGTTGAACGGAAAGTGGAGTTTTGCCAATTGCCGGCGAGATAATGAGCTGGAGGTGTCGGGGTTGCTAGTGGTGATAGAGGAGGCTATGGTGGTGATGGGAAAATTGGTCGGAGGTGGCCACGGCCACTGTGGTGACGGCAGCGAGTGGTTTGTGTCTGGAAACCTAATTTTGTCGTGCTTTGCATTTAATCTCGTTCGTCGTCATTGATTGACCGAGTGCTACGCGCTTTTGGGTAATGATAGAGGGGAGGTAGTCGAAGTCGTAGCCGGAATTTCATGAACTCCGGTGGCAGAGGTGGCGTGTTTGAGGCGTTGACAGGTTAGAGGTGATGAGTGGCTCTCGCGTTTCCAGGTTTCGTTTTCGTACTCGTTTTCGAACTCGAACACACGGTGACATTCTGATTGTCGAGAAATGGTATATGGGTGATCGTTGACTTGCTCAACGATGAGGCGATGCCGGAAGATGGCCGATGGCGAAGTGCACGTGCATTTGTGCACGATGTATCGGAGTTGATCAAATGTGGGGAAGGAGAAGAGGGACTCGAAGCTTCACTCGAGATTTGAGGGGGTAGGGCTCGAAGCAGGAGCGATGTAGTTCGGGTATTGTTTTGTTCCAGGTTTCTCTAACCTGTTATGTTTTTGAAATTTTTAAATTTAATTTCAAATTATAAAACAAAGTTTAAGCTAAGTTTTAAAAAACAAAGTGTAATAACGAATTCAAGTTAGTTTTGAAACTTTGAAAATAAATCAAGTTTTAAATTTAAATTGGTTAGCTAATTGAAAGTATAGCAAGGAGTTTAAAAGTAAGTTTAAAGGTGAATATTGTTTTTAAATGTGTTTTAAACTTTGTTAAAGTTAAAATTTAAATTCGTTTTTAAGTCTTAAATTTAAAGTGAAATTGGAAAGTAAATGGATAAGTATAATTACTTAATAAAATTTATGAAGCATGACTATTTAGTGATGTAATTAAGGGTAATTATAAAAAAAAAATGATTACTTAATTAAAAGTAATTCATAAATAGTAAAGTTGATTAAGTGATTAAGAATAATCACTTGTTTCAATCAATTAGGGATAATTTATTAAATACTGAATTAAATAATTAAAGGTTAATTATTTATTAATTAAAGGTTGATGAATTATAAGTAAAGGTTAATTAATTTATTATTAAGGTTTAATTAATAAATGATTAAAGAATAATTAATCAAAATGTCTTGTAATTTATTAATGTTAATTAACGAGGATTAGTAATTCATAAGAAATTAATATTATTTGAATTAATCAGATATTAACTGACCTTACTTATGAATGTTTGAATTCTACTGAATGTGAATTGTTTGATATCCCTGATTTGTGATGCTTTGTGATACATCCTGATTTATGTGCGATGTGTAATTTACTTTCCTGTGATATATTACTATGCGAATATGAAACCCTTGGCCCGTAAAACGGCATTTGAATTTCGATGCGACAGGGAGTCGGATTCCAGTTGGTTATCCGAAACCCACATCGAATTGTAATGATGAATCTTTGTGACTGATAAATTTACTTTATCTATGAATCTGTGAATGAAGATAAGCGTTATGGGTTATACCGCTTATCGATATATCTGTGATGATTGATGTTGCACTATTGTGTAAAACCCCTGGACTACACCATACACACACAAATATGGATTTCACGTGGAAATCGGTTAAGTCACAGATAATTTAAATTTGATGTTTTTGAAAATGGAAGTTTTAATTTCAATTGATTTTGAAATTAGAAATTTGGGGTTTAAAGTGAAAAGCTTTTGAAATGGAATTTCAAATATAAAAGTTATTTTGAATAACTTAACCAAGTTTTGAAATTTTAAATAGTTAGACTTAAATTTGGATTCAAGTTTGAAATTAAATCTATGATTTGGAAACTAGGGATAAAAGATGATATAAATGTGTTTGTATGAATTAAACCATTTTTAAAGTATTAATTTGGGAATTTGAATTTAAACCAAGGATTTCAACTCGTATAAATGAATCAGATTTCCAAAATGAAAACTGTTGTTTTCAAAAGAATAAAAGCTTTTAGATAAGAAATGAAATTCCAATTTAGGTAAAGGAATTTCAAGATTAAATTGAAAAATGGTTTTCCAAGTTATAAATGAATTCTTTTCGAAAGCTATGAATTAAATCTGTTTATTTTTAACAGGTTTAAAATGATGTTTTGTTAAACCATTCGAAATGAAATTGTTTTGAAAGCTATAAGTTAAATCTTTGATTTAAAGATTTAACGAATTAGTTAAATTGAAATGGGAATTGATTTGGAAAATCTATGAATGAATCTTTTTGTTTAAAAGATTAAAATGGTAATTTGTTAAACCATTTGAAAAGAAAGTTTGGGTTTAAGTTGTGACTTAATTGAATTCCCAATATCCATTTGTTTTTGAATATTGCGCTCACTATTCGGGTTAGCCGGGAAAGGACCTTTGGGTCGTATAACCCATTCCGAATAGTGATACGTCGTATATGGATCGCATTTGAAGACCGGTGTTGAAGACCGGATATTTTCGAAAATGAAAGGACAACCTGTCGAATGTCTCTGCACTGGGTAGCTCCCGGTATAGAGATTTATATCACTCTTTTGTGATGGGAAGTCTGGACGTGATTTGGAAATTATCCGGATTTGCAAGGGCTTCGTGAGAAGTGCCTTCGGTTCTGTTCGAACCCGGAACAGACTTGTATGGATACATGTCTGACATTACACTTTGAGATATAAAGCCGATTTCTTTCAAATACATTTCTGTTGGTGGCGGAGGATTTATTCTCTTAGCTTAACACCCTTCTCTGAGACGTACGAGCTCAGAGGTTATGTAGTTGAAATTTATCAGCGATATATCCCAATTTGGTAATGTGGCATGCTGAGTGTTGCTGTGTGATGATCAGTGTTTGATCATTTGCGATATGATCATTTGTTTGATCTTATATCTTTGTGATCATAGGTTGATCATCTGTTGACCCAAAGCGTGGCTTTTTGAAAAAGCATAGCTTTGTGGACGAGAC
Source organism: Allium fistulosum (assembly GCA_030737815.1). Classification (NCBI taxonomy): domain Eukaryota; kingdom Viridiplantae; phylum Streptophyta; class Magnoliopsida; order Asparagales; family Amaryllidaceae; genus Allium; species Allium fistulosum. The sequence continues at coordinate 164,404,606 of CM060905.1, forward strand.
TTCGTCGAACCTCACACCCCGAAATGGTCAAAACAGGAAAGATGCAGCAAGGTTATAGGGAGTAGCGCCCCTTAGTGTATGTTCATTTCCTTCTGGATAGAAGTGGTATCATGGTATGGAGCCCAGATACTTACTTATGTGGATGTCGCAAGTATATATATATCTTACTTTGTGATTTGTTGCTCGGGGCCCCGGTTAAAGGTTGTTACAACCGGGAGATGGCATACTCGTGTCAGTAGTTACCTATTTTTGCAGAGGTAACCCGGCCTTGTGTTGGCAGAGATCCGGTTAGGTTCTCGGGACGTCCATCCAAAGGCGTTTCCATGTGGCAATGGGAAGTTCCTTGGCCTGACCATTAGTTGGAAATCCAAAGAAACAATACGAGCCTTTACGATTGCAAATTGTAGAACCTGTCTCCTCAGGAGGCAGCTATAGCAGGCATAATATAATGGTACCTATGCTGGCTAAGATTTATATTCTACTTTCGAAATGATTTCTACACTATGCACTAATAATAATATCAAAAATGATTTGATTTTGCGTAGTAAGCATCTTTGACTAACATAAGAAGAAATCTCCTCCAAGTCTGCGTTTGCATTGTGTGTGTGGTGGGAGGTCTTATGGTGGTTTCATTTTCCAAAAGCATTGCGAATTGACTTTAAATTCTCTGCTGCTTGTTTTTAAAGATAAACTGTTTTTGTTGCTCACACCAGTCCCATGACTGATCCGGAGTTTATTGTTCCCTTCCTAAACTCTGGGTGCCCACTATTTTCCACACGGGCAGTCTAGAGTTGGGTTTTTCAGATATTCAGGTTTAGTAGATTATCTGGAGCTAGTTCAGTTCTTGGAGTTCATGGACTGACGTTGCTTATCTTTGTGCCTCGTTATTGGGAGTTCGAGCTATATCTGGCTTAGTGCTTTGAAGATGGAGATTATCCGCTGCTGATGTTATCTATTTTTCTTTCCGCTGCAATTTATTGTATCATATCTCTGATGTATATAGATATTCATTGTATCATCATTGTATCTGGATATTGTATCAGATGTTGTATATCTATATTCTTTTTATTCCGTTGTGTTGTTATACTTAACTGTGTTATAAGCTCCCGAGAACCAGATTCGGCATTTGAATCTTCGGCATTTTGAGTACAAGTGAAGTACGGGTGCCGATTTTCGAAGGACGATTTTTGGGTCTTGACACATCGCCTCCCCTCCGTTCGCCCCTGACAACTGCCGTCTCCTTCCTTCCCCTCGAGGCTATGCCCGAGCACCACACGTGAGCATCCGACCCACTTCCACGACTCACCACAGTCCAATCCTCCTCTTCGAGCTAGCTCAGTCGCGACATTTCCTTGAACCGCCGGCCCTGAGCCACCCGAGCCTTCATATGCTCCGCCTTGCTCCATTTCCTTTCACTTGCATGCTCCTCTAGGGATATGTAAGTATATATTTATTCTCTATTTTCTGTCTAGTTATATAAGTGTGTATATATAGTTATATATATATATATTAGTTTATATATATGTTTTGTTGTGTATAATTTGATATTTCGAAGTTTAATACACTTTTATTTAACACAGTTGTGACAGCATTTAGATTGTTTGAACGGTTTAATATAGGCATAGTGTACAATGTTTGTATATCTTAGTTTATATAAGCCATTATAACTAGTGTTGTAGTATGTTTACTTATATTGTATAATTTTGTATAAAATAAGGTTTATATATATGATTATATATTAGTCTATTTGGATATATAGTGTATTAGTTCTGTGTTATATATAGAAACATATAAACTTATATAAAAAGTAAAGCATGGTTTATATTCGGAAGCATATATATATTGTGATATCCCGGAATTTTTGGGCAATATAAATTTAATAATCTGTGTTAAAAATTAAATTGATTTGATAATTTTTGTTAATAAATTTGAATTGATTTAATAATCCAATTAAATAAATATTTAATTAGTGATTTTTATCTTTTAAAAGCTAATAAATTGGTTTCTATTTATAATGTAAATATAATGGTATATTGTAAATAGATAAATCTTGTTTTTAAATTCTATTATTTTTGGTAATTTGGAAATTTGATTTTATTTAATATTAAGCTTTTCAAAAGCTATTTAATAATATATGGTTTCAAATTGTTAAGTGTAAATTGTTTAAATTGATTTTAAATTGTATTTTAAAAAAATTAAATTGAATTAAATTTATATTTGGATTTAAAAGTAGGACATAAATGATTTTGTATAAATATAGTTTTTTTTATTCTATTTCTTTATAAAGGATTCTTATTTATATAAATTAAAATAAATATTTAGTTATTAGGAAATTAATTAATAAAAGCTTTATTCACATTTATAAATTATTTTGCATGTAAAGTTACAAATGTAAGATAATAAATCAATCTAAGCATATGTGTTAATTTTTAATCAACTAAAATGACAAATGTTGATATTTGGGACAAGTGTCATTAAATTTAGTTTTTCTTTTATTTTTATTTTTAAATCACTTTCAGTTTATATAAGCATTTGCCCTTTTCCTTCTTCTTTTTCTTTTCTCATTTCAATTCTATACTAAAGAAAATTTCTCGGTTGAACTTACTACTCTAAAACAAACCTACAATCACTTCCTCTAAAACCAGTAGTTCATTTTCAAAACATGTTTGCAAAGCTTTTTCATCAACCTGTAAACAAATCCTCATTTCAAAAATCAAAATCAATTCCCTATCAAGCATTTTCTAAAACCCTGTAGTTCGTCTTCAAATCTGAAGCCTGTGCATCATTTTTCTTCAACCTGGAATTGTTTTCTGCATGCAACTTCATTTTCAAGTTCAAAGCATTTTCAAATCAAGCACCAAAGTATTTCCAGTTTCTGTAACATGCAAAGTTTTAAAGCTAAGGGATTTCAGTTTTTCAAGCTATTTTCAAAAGCTTTTTATAATGGTGCTCTGTCTTCATTCTTTACAGGTGAGTAAACTTTTATATTTAAAAACAGTTTTGAATCTGTGATATATCTAAATGTTTGTGAATGGATTGTTGTAGGAATATAGTTGCATATGTTTATGAGTGTGAATGCATATATATATATATATATATATATATATATGATTGTGCATGTGTATATTTATCTAGATGCATGCCTGTAAAATGAAGTTCATCTCTCTGTTATGTAACAGGTTAGGAAATAAGTTCAAATATAAATTCCATTCTTCCCAATCTTTATCTAGCTATGACCATAAAATAGAAAATGATTTTTACAATGTAAATTCTTTTTAGAAATAGTTTTCAGGTGAAATTATTTAGTTTATAGTTCGAAAATATGTTTTTATAGTAGAAATCAATATAACCAGAAAAATCAAACATCTTAATTTCCTAAGTTGAATTTATAATCTGATTTATTATTTCCAATAATGAATTTAGAGATAAAAATCTTGATTTTTAGTTTTGTATTGGTTGAGATATTCTGAGTTGATCGAGATTCGAACTTCGAACGATTTCGCGGCGATCGATGATGGGGAAGCGTCGCGACTGAGGCTGGGGGTAGTTGGAGAAATTATGGTCGAGGGAAAAATGGCCAGGGAATTTCTAGATGGTCGGAGTGTTTGGCCTGAGTTGATTTAGGGTTTGTGGTGGTGTTTGGGATGACGTGGTTGTCGAGGTTACTGTGGCGTCGAGAGTGCATCGTGGTCGATCGCATGTGGGGGAATCAATGCTGGGGATCGTGACACGACTCTGGTTAAGGCGGCGAGATTTCTGGTGAACGAGATCGTCAGAGCGAGGCGTATTCGTCGATCTGTTTGAGTTCCTGGTTGTGTCGTTGTGCTCGATTTTGAGTTACGACGAGATTGTTGGTTCTGGGTGGTCAGATAGTTCGCGTAGGTCATCATCGACTTATAGGCGACGGCGAAGTTGGCCGGAGGGGCGGTGAACTCGTGTGCACGTGCACGTGTGCACCTTGTATTTGGAAGACGTAGTGGAGTTTGGGAAAGCAGCTTTTGCTCGGGTCCGGGCTCGGGATCGATGGTGTATGTCTCGAAGTTGAGTGTGATCGCGAGTGGACTCGGGGATTTACTCGGGGAAGAAGCGAAGTTAGCTCGGGTTGTTTGTGAGTGAATCTGTTTCCAGTTTTAACTTTAAAACTTAAACAAAATTTTTTAAAAAAATGGGAAGGAGAAGGGAACTCGGGGTAGCTCTCGGGTAGGGTTCGGGTTCGACCCGAAGTAGAGTTTAAAACAGTTTTAAAAGAGTTTTAAAACAAGATTTTGAAAATATAATTAATTTAGTTTAAAACTTTTCTTATATAAATTTCTTTTATATATAATAAATGTTTTCTTAACATTTGATTTGGAAGTTATAAAATTTGTTAACTTTAATTTGTTAAGTTAAAGGATTATTTTATTTTAAAACTTAATTAAATGATTTAATTAAGACTGTTAATTATAAAGATAAAATGTTTTAATGTTAATGATAATTATGTCATTTATATAGATAATGTTTTACCTTAAGGTTAATTAGGTTTTAATGAGTTGAGATTAATTAAATTAATAAGGTAATTAAAGAGTAATTAATTAATTTAATTAATGATTTAGGATAAATAAGTAAATAATTAAGAGTTGTAAGTTAATTAATTTAAGGGTTAATTAATTTGTAATTAATAATCATTAATTAGATAAGTTAAGATTATTAATTAATGGTTAGAAATAAATTAATCAAGTAATTAATGATTAATTAAGTTACAGTTAAACACTTAATTAATTAAATAATTAGAGATAAATTAATGTGTAATTAAAGATTAATTGATTTGTAATTTATAATGATTAATCTAAGTTTAAATTACTTAAGAAAAGTAATTAAAGAATTGTAAATAGTTAATGAAGATCATTAACTAAGAATTATTAAATAATTAATTAATATGATTAATTTTGATAATTAATTAGATTAATTAATTAGAGATAATCAATTGTGAAATTTGTTTAAGTATAATTACTTAATAAAGGTAATTAAAGGAATTAATTACTCAGTGTAATTAATTGAGTTTAATGTGATTAGTTTAAGTTAATTAATTAAGTTTAATTAATTTAAGATAACCACTGAATGATTTGGTAAGTAATTACTAAATGCAATTTATGAAGTGAAATTACTTAGTAAAGTAAGTAGTAATGGTAATTACAGGATGTAATTAATTGAAGATTGGAAGTAATTTTGGATTTAATTACTTTGTATAATAAATCAAGGGATTAATTAAGATAATTAATTAAGATGTAATTAATTTATTTAATGAAGTAATTAAGGGTAGTTAATTACTGAATGAGATTAATCAAGATTGATTAATAATGGTGGTTTAATTAAGATTAATTACTTAATATAATTAATTTAAATAGAATAAATAATTAAAGATGTAATTAAGGATCATTAGTTTATAATTAATTAATGATGTAATTAAGGGTTGATTAATTAAGATTAATTAATCAATGATAAGTGATTATGGAATAACTAATTAATTGTAATTAATTTAGGATTAAAGTAATTGATTATAATTAATTAATTAATAAAGTAATTAAAGGTTAATTACTGTATTTGGTTAAGAATGATTAATTTGTGAAATTAATTAAGGATAATTACTTAAATGTAATTAAAGGATAATTAATCAAGGTGATTAATTAAAGTGGATAATTAGAGAATGATTAATTAATTTATTTGTAATTAATTAATGATTATATAAGTAAGATTTATAATGATGAAGTAATTAATTTAATTTATTTTAAATTAATTAGAAATGAAGTAATTAATTTAATTCACTTTAAATTAATTAGAGATGGTATAGATCATTGCTTATGTATGAATGGATGATATTGATTGCCTTGAATGGTTTGAGATCTCAGATATGAGATAAGTGATGTTGTGTGATATGGATGCTTTGGTTGAAGTATGATGATAATGTGAATTATCTGTTTGTGATGATAATATGAATAATCTATTGTGATATTGTGAATTATCTATCTATGTGTATATAGATAATTGAATTGAATTGTTTTAACTCTAAAACAACTTGGCCTTAAAAGATACGTTTTGGATTTCGATGAGTCCGGGATCGGGTTTCCAGATTTGGATATCCGAAAACAACATCGATCCAAATTAAAGATAGGTCGTGAATCTCAAGTGAAGATGAAGATTCAGAGTGCAAGGGTTATTGTCGTTAACTCTAAGGGTGATTCCAAAATGAGTGTAACGAGATAATGCCTTCGGTTTCGTTCGAACCCGGAACGAACTTGTACGGATTGAATGCTTTCAGAACAACGTCAGGTGGACGATGAGCATTCTAAGTGATGTGTTCTGATTAAAGGTAATCGTAGCCTCAAGCCTCATCAACCGGGAATGGCTAAAACAGGGGAGGTGCAGCAAGGCTTCGTGGGTAGCACCCACTGAGAGTAAGGTCATCCCTGTCTAGATGTCCCTTTTCTATTTCGGCTTAGTGGTGCGGTTGAATGATCACAACCGTGGGGTGATTTTATTCGGAATTATCCAGTAAGGGATGGTTCCGGCTTTGTGTTGCAGGGGATTGGGCGTGATCCTCGGTACGGTGATCTAGGCCACGTACTGTGACGGGCGGTACCCCAGTAGCCCTGCCGTTGTATGGAAATCCAATTTCCAATAAGTGATCTCGGACTTGATTGTATAACCCACTTTGTGGCTAGTATGCTGGAATTTAATAATGTAACAATTTCAGCTATGTGAGTATTTATTTGAAAACCATAGACCCTATTGTAATATAACTGAATTTCCTATCAAATGTTTGGTTAGCGTAAGGTAAAAACTTACCTATGTTTATGTGTGGGGAGTCTTACGTGATACCTTTTATTTCAAAGGTTTTTAAAGTTAAGCAACTTTAACCGTTTACTCACACCAGACCCATGTCTGACCCAAGTGTTTATTTTCTGTTTTATTAAACTCTTGGGTACTTAAATTTTTATGAGTAGCCAAGGGATTCAGGTTAGCTTTGACGAATTGTGGAGGAGCAATGGAGCAGGAGGCTTCAGCGTGTAGATATATAGAGTTTCCGCTGTGATGATGTATTGTATTGATGTACTTGTGTTGAATAACTAGACAGGTGTTTATAACTGTCTAGTATGTGATGTATAATCTGTGTAACTCTGATAGTCATTGTATACTATGTAATATCTTATGTGATATATTATATTTCATTCGTTCCGCTGTGAGATTCTGATGTGTTGTTGTTCTTTCTTCTCTTCTTTTCTCTTTTTTATCCCTTTCTTTCTTATTAATGATGCGTCATTATGTGGAATGAATGGCGGGTCGTTACATATATACAAGATTACTTTCACATTTTTGGACCAACAACTTCTGTGTTTATGTAGTATAATATAGGTAATATATAATATGTTAGCTTAAAAATAATTATAGCAGTTCATTTATATGTGCCTGTACATACTTTATTATATTGATGATGTTGCCTGTTATTTATAAAATTTTGTAAGTTTGCATGAGTTATTAGAGTATAAGTTATTTATTTATATAATTGCTTATCTATATTTTACAGCTTATTTTATTTGTTAGCAAATGCATTTTGTTCGTATCTGTTTTACAGTTTATATAAGAATTTTATATAAGAGTTATGAACTTAAAATATATACGGTATGTTCTATATAGTAAAGCTAGTTTGTTTATATAATATGTTTAAATTACATGTATATATATAAGAATGTAGTGATCGCTGTTTATATATTTATATATAATTATTGTTTGGCTATAGTTATATGCATGCTTCGGATTGGATAAGTTAGTTTATATATTTTATATATACAGCTGTACAGTATTGTATATCACATTTATATGAATGTATGGTTTGATTTAAATATATATATTTATTTTAAGTTTATTTTTGTTATACATATACATTCAATATAAATGTGTTTGAATTTAAAATATGATTTATATATATATATATATAAGTTCACTTATACCAATTTTACTCATCGATCCCGTTCTAATTTGATTTCGTCGATTCTTTGTCATCAGCTTTGTCACCAAAGGTTCGTGTCAATTTAGCTTCGTTTTGGAATTCGTGCTTGGATTCGTAACTCAATTTCGGTGTCCGTATCTGTGTGCGTATCTGTGTCATCTCCTGTTCTCTCTAGCCTTGAAAGGTGAGCAATCACTCACGATTAACGTTCTTGTATTTATTAAATTTGATTTCAATTGAAACGACAATTGAAATATGTTGCTGTTAGTTATTTACGTTGCTATATATATGCTATTATCTGTATCTGTTCAAATGTGACATCTGACACCATTATCTGTTATTTATATTGATGATATATGCCAGTTATATTATTATCATATATGTTATCACTCTGCAAGTTCCCTGTTAGTATAGAATTCCCTATGGGTTGAAATGATACATAACCGAACGATCTTTAGAATAGGAGAAAATCGTTATGGGTTGAAATGATAAACCCAAGCGATTTTCATTGAATTGAATTTGGGATTGCGGGTTGAAATGATATATACCCGTATATATTTAAATTGCGGATTGAAATGATAAATATCTGTATCACTTGACCATAGGATAGAAAATTATGCACACACACTGTTGGTCTATATATATATATATATATATATATATTTTGAAAATGATTTCTATGGTTTTGAAAAGAAATATATGGTTTTAATAAATATTGATTTTAAAAGATTTATTAAAGTTGATTTAATAAAGTTGATTTATAATATGTTTAAGTATTTATTTTAATATATATATATTTTCAAATATAGAGTTTATAATGATTCAGGTTGGAAAGATAAATTTGAAATTGATTTGAAATTTTATTTATTTAAGAATTTACTTAAATAAGTTTGATCTGAAATTTATTAAATTTGAAATTTTAAAGATATGTTTTATAACTTGAATTTGATTAAAAGTGACTTAAATGAATATTTCAAACTTATATAAATTTAAATGGGATATTTTGTTTATTTAAATATGTAAATTGAAGTTGTATTTAGATGATTATTGAAAAGATTAAGTAAATATTACAAAACTAAATAATAGTAAAGTGAATTTGATATATATATATATAAAATTATTGAATTTAGTTTTGAAATGTTGAATATATTGACTCTGAAATATATTGAAATTTGAATGGATTATTTTATGGTTCAAATATGTATTTGAAAATCGATAATTTGAAATGGTTTATTGAGAAGCTGAATCGAGTTGAAATTGATGATTTGAGATTTGATTAAATTTGAATTTTGGGTTTCGAGTTAATTTGAATCGATTTGTGAAATTTGAGGAAGCTATTTTTATATAAAGTATTTTTAAACTATATCTAAAGGGGCATTTCACTAGAAGGACAAACTTTGCAGTCCAATTAGTTTCTAGGACACACATATACAGAAATTAATTTCAAGGCCAAAGTCAGTAGAATAATTACTTTTAAGGACAAAGTCAGCAGTCTAATTACTTTCAATGACATAATTTAATAGGATTTTAGGCCTTAGAAATTAATTATTTTGTATTTTGTCCTTAAAAGTAATTATTTCGGTTGTGTGTCCTAAAAACTAATTGCACTTGCTAAAGAGGCCCTTGTGGCTAATTTCCACATATCTAAAACTATTTATATTTTACTTTATAAATTATTTTAATATAAACTATTTTAATATAAATCTTTTGCAATACAAATTATTTTATTATAAACTATTTTATATAAACTATTTTATTTTATAAACTATTTTACTATATACACTAATTTTAATATCTAAACTGTTTAAGAGGAAAGTGTTATGGATTCCAAAATGGTATGATTTCAAGCTATGATTTCAAAGCGTTATGAATTTCAAGGTTTTGATTTCCAAAGTGTTTTGATTTTTAAAGACTTATGATTTCGAAAGCGATATAACTTTGAACATACTATGATTTGGAAGTGAATATATTTGAAATGGAAATGATATCGTATTGATTTGGTTTTTGAGGTGGAAATGATATTTTGGTTTTGAAGTATAAACTATTTTGAAATGACTGCGGTGTTATAATAACGTTTGGTTGTTAAAGAGACCGGGATCGGATATGGGCTTACTCTTTGTCGATACCAAAAACCACTTTAACAACTGTGTACGCGGTGGAGATTCCAGAATGAAGTAGGATGGTGGCGACGATTCTATATGAGGTATATAAGTGGACCTAACTCCCGTGAGTTAGCATAAGGTGGCTAAAACAGGAGCAATTGACGGGCTAATGAGGTAGCACCTCTTATCGGACACACTCCATCGTATACCATTCTATTACTTTGTGATTGATTTGGTGCGCACCTTCGGATTTCGGGGGTATGGCTCGAGGTGGGTGATTGCTGCGGCTCTACGTTACCACCGGCATGGAAGTGTAATTGGTATATCTACCCTGGCATTGCCTAGCTGTGCCGTGTCACCTACCCTAGCGTGCTTTACTACGAGTTTGATTTGTGTCGTACCTATGGAGTTTCCTCTGGTAGCTCCAGTTTACGGGGTATTACGGTACTGTATAGACTACTGGTACTATAAATGTGTTAAGGGGGATATGGGTAACGCCTTAACGCTATTTTAATAGTTTACTTTACTTTAGACATTTATAATAGCGTATATTACTACATTGTAGATAGTTTAACGGATCCTTAGAGGATGGTCATCCCAAACATCCTTTAAGTTACTTGTATTTCAGTTGATATTTCACTTGAGTTGGATTTATTGATATAAGAATGTTAATCCTAACTCGAGTGTTTTGTGTTTTGCTTTACGCTCGGGTCAGACTGAGTGATATAGCATTTGAGACTCACCTTTGGAGTAGGAGCTTCGCTTAGAGATCCAGCTATCTATCGATTCTGCTTTCAGTTATTCAGTTGATTCCAGTGATGTATTTTGATCTTGTATTTGACTATTGTATTGAGACATCTATGTATTCAAGACCTCTGTTGTATCTTACTTAACTCTGTTATATATATAGTAGCTTCATGAACTACTATTCTTTTGTTTCCGCTGCAATATTTTATATTACTCTGTGTCTGTGATTCTGTGATTATTTATTTACTGTATATGCTGAGTTTTTGCCAAATTTAAATTAACAATATGATATTTTGAGCAATTCAAATCCGACATGTATGGATGCGAATGGTTGAAAATTTCAGGATGTTACATGTGGTAGCAGAGCTCTGGTTTTAGGCAAACTTAGCATATGTAGTAAATTTGATTACAGAATCACTCGTTCGAGCTTGAATTCCTTTTTATTCGATCCAATTTCCTTTGAATTTTGGAATGTTCCCACGGTTCCAAAATCCATTCTTATCTCTCCTTATTCGTAATTCTTCTTGATCCTGGAGTACCCCATAGCTCAACTGAATGATTGTAAAGGGGTGAAACTCCTTTACAACAAGCATCGATTCACCGAAGATTTCTATATCCTCGGTTTACGATGCTGTTATCTTTTGCTATACCCGAATTCTATTTCTGGCGATCGAATGTCGATTTGCTCCAGAATTCTACCTCAATCTTACCTTTGAGGTCACGGTTGACCCGGTTAAGGTTACCCGCGATTTATATAAGTTTATCCATCTTCCTATGCTGAAATTTAATCATCTTATCTTTGTATTGAGCTTATCTTTTTGTCAGATTCTCTTTGATTAAAGCTCCTCTAAATTTGAATCTCTATCCCTATCTTTGATTTAAAATACATTATTTAACCATCGAGTAAGGAAGTGTATTTGTATTAAAATGTTTTATAGTGTGTTGTTTGAGTTGTTGATGTTGATTTGGGTTTCCGATCGATCCGTCTGATCAGCGATATCGATAGGATTTCCAAAACACTTGAACAGAGCAAACTAACACAATTTTATTTTCAAATTTGGTAAATGAAATAAATTTGTATGATTATATTATATATATAAGTAAAAAAATTCTGGAATTTAATAAGTTAATTAAATTGGTTGTTTGAAATGATAATATTTGATTATCATTTATTGTTTTATAAATGAATTTATAAACATGATTTATAAATTGATTTGGAATTGAAATGAATTTAAATCAGGAATTTGAGAATTTAATTTTCGGTGATTTCAACCTTGGTTTTAAATTTTTAAATTGTATATTTTCTTTTTAAAGCATTCTCGAATATAAATCGTTTCAAAAGAATTTTAAAATGTTGAAATCGGTGCTCTCCTCTTTTGTCGCTGGAAAATAATTTCGGTGATGGCGGCCGCATCATCGACATTCATTTTCGAGTTTCAAAGTGGAGAGACCAATTCGAAGCTTTGCTACAATTTTGTTTTGGAAAATAAATTGATTTAAATTTCTAAATTATAACTTGATTTATAATATATATATTGCTATATGATTATAGATCTGATTTGATATATATAGTGTATATATATATATATTTATCTCTAAATGGTTTGAAGTGAATTGGAAATTTAATTCTTAAATTTTGTTAAAGGATGATTTTATTTATAAAATATAGCCAAAAATTTTGAATCAATATTTAAATTTGAAATAATTGAATTAAGAAAATTTTACTTGTATAATACTCCATTACATTCTAGTATAACTTACCTAAATTATTCAGAAGTTAACTATGTAATTGGATAATATACAATGTAAAATGATGTTAAAGGAATTTATAAATAAATTTGAGTGGTTATAATAAGTGTAAATATACTTAATATATGTGATAAGATATATTATGTGCAATAATAATAATAATAATAATAATTTGGAATAAAAGAATTAAATTTGTTGAATAAAATATGAGTATAATAAATGACTATACAAATTGATGATTTTAGAAATTGTTAATTGAGGATGACTAGATAATAAGATAATGAATTTAGAAATAGATAGATTGATTTAACTTAGGTGAAATCAAATGGATTAAACCAAATAGTTGAATATAAATTAATTGAAATTTATATGGTTTTAATTTAATGGTCTTATTTGTATTTTAATCTATTTTCTTTCTGGTTGTTTCTACTCTCCTACCTCATTCCTTTTCGGGGACGAAAAGTTTTGAGTGGGGGAGAGTGTAACGACCCGTAAATTTCAGTGGTTTTATTTAATTAATTAATTGAATTTTTGTGAAATTTTAAATAATAAAAATTTGAAATAAAAATTTGATATTTGGAATACGTCTATTTCAACATAGCAACTGGTAAATTTTCATCAGAAAATATGAAAGTTTATTTTATAGTGTAATTCTACTTAATTTAAATCAGTTAATATTTGATGATAATAAAATGTTTTCCAAACCCGAATATTTTTTTCTATAGAAAATTTGTGAATGATCTCCTGAGTGAGACGTCATCTTTCATTTCGTCAAATTTTGACTGCTATTGCTCCATTCATCTTATTTTTGACATTTTAGCAGCATTTGGGTATCGACATCGACTTTTGGTAGCTCGATCGTACCACTGATATCTGTATACCGTTTTGATCGTCTCGTCGTGCTGATCTCAACAGTGTATTCGATTGTGTATTTCGAAGTCCGGTGTGCGGTACAATCTGCGAAACGCTCAATGTATCGGTTCTGCAACCGAGCCTTTGGGTTTCTCATGACTATTCATTGTCCAACGTGTAACCAATAGCCACTTTAATAAATTCAAATTCAACTCTGACTTTTTCCATTCCCTTTAGTATGGTTGTTTACTCGTTCCTCTTCCTATCTGTTCTTTCGTTCTATAAAAAAAAGAAATGATAAAACGTAACAACGGTACTGCTACATTCTTTCATCTTCCACTCATCCTCTCCACCATCTCTACCGAACCCATACACATGCTCGGCTTCCTTATCCTCCCCACCTTGATCGCCTACAGCCTAGCAACCGAGGCCACCAATCAATGTCCTTATCAGCATTGCCTCCCCTCCGATCACCCCTGACAACTGCCGTCTCCTTCCTTCCCCTCGAGGCTATGCCCGAGCACCACACGTGAGCATCTGACCCACTTCCTCAACTCACCACAGTCCAATCCTCCTCTTCGAGCTAGCTCAGTCGCGACATTTCGTTGAACCGCCGGCCCTGAGCTACCCGAGCCTTCATCCGCTCCGCCTTGCTCCATTTCCTTTCACTTGCATGCTCCTCTAGGGATATGTAAATATATATTTATTCTCTATTTTCGGTCTAGTTATATAGGTGTGTATATATAGTTATATATATATATATTAGTTTATATATATGTTCTGTTGTGTATAATTTGATTTTTCGAAGTTTAATACACTTTTATTAACACAGTTGTGACAGCATTTAGATTGTTTGAACGGTTTAATATATGCATAGTGTACAATGTTTGTATATCTTAGTTTATATAAGCCATTATAACTAGTGTTGTAGTATGTTTATTTATATTGTATAATTTTTATAAAATAAGGTTTATATATATATGATTATATATTAGTCTATTTGGATATATAGTGTATTAGTTCTATGTTATATATAGAAACATATAAACTTATATAAAAAGTAAAGCATGGTTTATATTCGGAAGCATATATATATACAAGATTACTTTCACATTTTTGGACCAGCAACTTCTGTGTTTATGTAGTATAATATAGGTAATATATAATATGTTAGCTTAAAATAATTATAGCAGTTCATTTATATGTGCTTGTACATACTTTATTATATTGAAGATGTTGCCTGTTATTTATAAAATTTTGTAAGTTTGCATGAGTTATTAAAGTATAAGTTATTTATTTATATAATTGCTTATCTATATTTTACAGCTTATTTTATTTGTTAGCAAATGCATTTTGTTCGTATCTGTTTTACAGTTTATATAAGAATTTTATATAAGAGTTATAAAATTAAAATATATACGGTATGTTCTATATAGTAAAGCTAGTTTGTTTATATAATATGTTTAAATTGCATGTATATATATAAGAATGTAGTGATCGCTGTTTATATATTTATATATATAATTATTGTTTGGCTATAGTTATATGCATGCTTTGGATTAGATAAGTTAGTTTATATATTTTATATATACAGCTGTACAGTATTGTATATCACATTTATATAAATGTATGGTTTGATTTAAATATATATTTATTTTAAGTTTATTTTTGTTATACATATACATTCAATATAAATGTGTTTGAATTTAAAATATGATTTATATATATATGATTATATATAAGTTCACTTATACCAATTTTACTCATCGATCCCGTTCTAATTTGATTTCGTCGATTCTTTGTCATCAGCTTTGTCATCAAAGGTTCGTGTCAATTTAGCTTCGTTTTGGAATTCGTGCTTGGATTCGTAACTCAATTTCGGTGTCTGTATCTGTGTGTGTATCTGTGTCATCTCCTGTTCTCTCTAGCCTTGAAAGGTGAGAAATCACTCACGATTAACGTTCTTGTATTTATTAAATTTGATTTCAATTGAAACGACAATTCAAATATGCTGCTGTTAGTTATTTACATTGCTATATATATGCTATTATCCGTATCTGCCAGTTATGTTATTATCATATATGTTACCACTCTGCAAGTTCCCTGTTAGTATAGAATTCCCCATGGGTTGAAATGATACATACTCGAACGATCTTTAGAATAGGAGAAAATCGTTAAGGGTTGAAATGATAAACCCAAGCGATTTTCATTGAATTGAATTTGGGATTGCGAGTTGAAATGATATATACCCGTATATATTTAAATTGCGGATTGAAATGATAAATATCTGTATCACTTGACCATAGGATAGAAAATTATATACAGATACCATTGGTCTATATATATATATATATATTGAAAATGATTTCTAGGGTTTTGAAAAGAAATATATGGTTTTAATAAATATTGATTTTAAAAGATTTATTAAAGTTGATTTAATAAAGTTGATATATAACATGTTTAAGTATTTATTTAATATATATTTTCAAATATAGAGTTTATAATGATTCAGGTTGGAAAGATAAATTTGAAATTGATTTGAAATTTTATTTATTTAAGAATTTACTTAAATAAGTTTGGTCTGAAATTTATTAAATTTGAAATTTTAAAGATATGTTTTATAACTTGAATTTGATTAAAAGTGACTTAAATGAATATTTCAAACTTATATAAATTTAAATGGGATATTTTGTTTATTTAAATTTGTAAATTGAAGTTATATTTAGATGATTATTGAAATGATTAAGTAAATATTTCAAAACTAAATAATAGTAAAGTGAATTTGATATATATATATATATATATATATATATATATAATTATCGAATTTAGTTTTGAAATGTTGAATATATTGACTCTGAAATATATTGAAATTTGAATGGATTATTTTATGGTTCAAATATGTATTTGAAAATCGATAATTTGAAATGGTTTATTGAGAAGCTGAATCGAGTTGAAATTGATGATTTGAGATTTGATTAAATTTGAATTTTGGAATTCGAGTTGATTTGAATTGATTTGTGAAATTTGAGGAAACTATTTTTATATAAAGTATTCTTAAACTATATATAAAACTATTTATATTTTACTTTATAAATTATTTTAATATAAACTATTTTAATATAAATCATTTTCAATATAAATTATTTTATTATAAACTATTTTATATAAACTACTTTATTTTATAAACTATTTTACTATATACACTAATTTTAATATCTAAACTGTTTAAGAGGAAAGTGTTATGGATTCCAAAATGTTATGATTTCAAGCTATGATTTAAAAGCATTATGAATTTCAAGGTTTTGATTTCCAAAGTGTTTTGATTTTTAAAGACTTATGATTTCGAAAGCGATATAACTTTGAAAGTACTATGATTTGGAAGTGAATATATTTGAAATGGAAATGATATCGTATTGATTTGGTTTTTAAGATGGAAATGATATTTTGGTTTTGAAGTATAAACTATTTTGAAATGACCGCGGTGTTATAATAACGTTTGGTTGTTAAAGAGACCGGGATCGGATATGGGCTTACTCTTTGTCGATACCAAAAACCACTTTAACAACTGTGTACGCGGTGGAGATTCCAGAATGAAGTAGGATGGTGGCGACGATTCTATATGAGGTATATACGTGGACCTAACTCCCGTGAGTTAGCATAAGGTGGCTAAAACAGGAGCAATTGACGGGCTAATGAGGTAGCACCTCTTATCGGACACACTCCATCGTATACCATTCTATTACTTTGTGATTGATTTGGTGCGCACCTTCGGATTTCGGGGGTATGGCTCGAGGTGGGCGATTGTTGCTGCTCTGTGTTACCATCGGCCCGGAAGTGTAATTGGTATATCTACCCTGGCATTGCCTAGTTGTGTCGTGTCACCTACCCTAGCGTGCTTTACTACGAGTTTGATTTGTGTCGTACCTATGGAGTATCCTTTGGTAGCTCCAGTTTACTGGCTATTACGGTACTGTATAGACTACTGGCACTATAAAATGTGTTAAGGGGGATATGGGTAACGCCTTAACGCTATTTTAATAGTTTACTTTACTTTAGACATATTATAATAGCGTATATTACTACATAGTAGATAGTTTAACGGATCTTTAGAGGATGGTCATCCCAAACATCCTTTAATTTACTTGTATTTCAATTGATATTTCACTTGAGTTGGATTTATTGATATAAGAATGTTAATCTTGACTCGAGTGTTTTGTGTTTTGCTTTACGCTCGGGTCAGACTGAGTGATACAGCATTTGAGACTCACCTTTAGAGTTGGAGCTTCGCTTGGAGATCTAGCTATCTATCGATTTTGCTTTCAGTTATTCAGTTGATTCCAGTGATGTATTCTGATCTTGTATTTGACTATTGTATTGAGACATCTATGTATTCGAGACCTCTGTTGTATCTTGCTTAACTCTGTTATATATATAGTAGCTTCATGAACTACTATTCTTTTGTTTCCGCTGTAGTATTTTATATTACTTTGTGTCTGTGATTCTGTGATTATTTATTTACTGTATATGCTGAGTTTTTGCCAAATTTAAATTAACAATCTGATATTTTGAGCAATTCAAATCCGACATGTATGGATGTAAATGGTTGAAAATTTCAGGATGTTACACACCAACTCTATCCACCTTATTCGAACCCTTCACCCAATAACCCACCACCGTACGACCAGCAGCTCATCTCACATAGCAGACCCGAACCGTCCTCCCCTCCTCCGCTTCCCGCAGCCACCATCTCGCAAGCAGCAGCCCTCCTCTCCATCGTGCTATCACTCCACTCCACCTGAAGCCACAACATCACTGCCACCTTCCACCGAAACCCATTACGACACCCACCCTCTTCTCCGCCAGCTGATTCCCTCTGATGAACCTCCCTGACCTCCTTCTTCCCATCGCCCACAAACGCCAGTCCTCCCCTTCAACGCCCAGAAAACTCTCCACCACCTTACTCTACTTCCCACTTCCAGCAGCCTATAACCGCACCACAACCCTTATCTTCACCAACACAGCCACTCCTTGAACCATCGCCTCCCTCCGCCATTCAGTCCTACACCACAGCCTCGACAATCCTCCCTCTTGCCTCCGTGCACTGACAGCAGCCGCCTGTGAAACCTCCACTCATTAACCACTCTTCCACCTGACAACCGAGCAGCCACCCACCAAACCCGAGCAGCCGCGACCCATATCCCCATGCCTAACTTCAACCATCGCAGTCACCTGCCAACCCGCCAGCAGCCACTACCCCGAGTCGCCCTCTGACCCTCTTTGTTTTATTTGTACGAAACGTGTTTTTCAAAAATGGGCTTGCATTTCATATTGCTTAGATTCAGTGAGGGCTCGGTTGAAAAAAAAATTCAAAGGAGATAAAAGATTATATAAAAGAAATCTATCATATATATTTTTATTTCTCATCGAATTCAAGTAGATCGTGCTGCTTTGTTTCGCCGTTGTCCATATTGATTCAGCAGTAATTTTATAGTTTTGTCACTGCCCCCACTACAAGAAAACTGATTTTTTGTAGCGCCCAAAAACCGCCACTACGTATTTTTAGTGGCGTTCCGATAATCGTTACGAGAAAACATGCCACTAAAAATCCTCGAGTATTAGTTGCACTTTTTTAAACGCCACCAAATTTGTTTTTTGATAGTGTTTTTATAACGCCATAGAATTCCTTTTTTGTAGCGCCTATTTACCGCCACCGAAAAGGTTTTCTCCTCCATGATACTTTTTTATGGCGTTATCTAAATTGTAGCGCCTGTTTAACGCCACCGAAAGGGTTTTCTCCTCCATGTTACCTTTTCATGGCGTTATATACATTTTTTGTAGCGCTTAATAAACGCCAGCATAAGTGTACTTGAGTTTTTAATCGCTCTTTTGTAGCAACATTTTAACGCTACCAAAATAAATAATATCCAGTAGCATTTGTTTCCCTCCACCTGCTACTCCAGATTTACCCCTGATCTAGCATCCAATTATATAATAACAGAATACGCAAGCACATACACTTTTGAACACAATATATTAAACAACTACAAAATACGTATACGCATTGAAGATCCACAAGATACATAGACATTCATACATCCACATACATAGGTGTCGATAAAAAGCTACCCGTACACATATACAACCAAACTACCATAAGTGTTATAACCAAACTACCATAAGTGTCATAACCGTACATATACATCTGAAATAAACGTCTGAAATAACCAAAGTACCGGGCAAAACCTGAACCACCATAAAAACCTGAACTACCTGTCATTGCTGATGTCTTCAAAACCCGAACTACCTGTCAACAAAGAACAGAACAAAAGAGTGAGAAAACAAAACCTGAACTTAAAACCGCATCACTAACATTCCACCACAATCCATACATAACTCCTCACCATCAATTATTTTCCCTCCCCTGAACCTGAACCACCAATTACAATCATTCAATCACAATTCGAATATAACACCCCTACTTATGTACTTTTATCATTTTACCAAAAATCTATCTGCACTTTAGCTGCTAGCATTCCTAATGTATATATAAAAAAAATTATATACCTTTCATTTTGACTTAATAATGATTTTTTCCATTGGCCAAGCTATGGGAATGCCAAAGCAATCATCCATGCACGTCAGACCCGATGTTGGTCTCCATATCTCTGCATTTGGAACTATCACCAATTCAATCCAAACTTTTACAGCATTATGTCCCAATGGACGACAATGGACCATCATTATCGGATTAGTTGATGCAATACTTCCTTCAGCCACTACGTCTGCTCTACCCAAATCGATCAACTGGCATTTGGCATCCTTTTGCATGGTTGCAATCGGTTGAAAGAAAAGAGATTATTATGCACAATGTATACATGCACATTAAATAAACTTTCATACACAGTTAAATTCTTCAAATTTGAAAATTAATACTTACATTTTGCGATTTATTCATGACCATATGTGCAGATTTCATGGGAGAATTCACAACATTTTCAGTATCATCACGACTCTCATCTAGTTTTTCTTGATCAGCTTCTACTTTTGATCTTGGCCATGCTACTTTCCTACCAACTGCATCTCCAATGCACGACATATCAGATGTGGGTCGCCACAAATAAGCATCTTTATTTACTACTTTGTCCACCCAAATCACAACAGCAGACGGACAGAGTGGAATACCATTAACAGTATATTTTGGATCAGTGGCGTGGATTCTTCCTTCGGCAACTACACCTTCACCCTCAGTCCAACCGTAAATCTTGCAAGTGTCTTCGATGATGCTGGTACTCTAAAAATGAGAAGTGAAATTCAAGACTTTAGTATGCTATACAAAAACAAAGAATATGTGTTAAATTTTTATTCAAATGGGGGGTGTGCTCGCTGCATTTTAGACATCAATAAGCTCGCAGCATATTACACTAATATACTTAACGTGAAAAAAATTACCTTACTGGCTGCACTACAGTTCAACCGTGTTCGCAGCGGGACCTTGATGCAAACTGATGGCCAAGCAACTACCTTATTCTTAGCGTCTGCTAAGACTGCCATTTCAGGTGTAGGCCTCCATAAATAAGTATCTGCTTTATCCACTGAATCTATAACAACGCTCCCAGCATTTGGTCCAAGACGAATGCCATTGACAACGTCATCTGGGTCCATGGACAACAGCCTCCCATGGGCAACAACTCCAGAGGTTCCATCCTAATTCAACAGCAAACATACTTCGTCGTCGCTCTACAATTAATCAACCGAAAATTAAATCAATTAATGGATTAAAAAATTAAAATATAAATTTCAATTATTGAGTAATATAAATATTATTTTTACCGAATCAGGTGAGTTCCTTCTTGAACTTTCTTTACCCTGCAGCGAAGCACGAATATAAATTAATATTTTACGAATATAAATTAATTTCCAAAAATTTACCTTCTGGTCCATCAAAGTCTGTATCATTCCCTTCAATTCTGCTATTTCCTCTCGACACCGAGACACTTGTTTATCTTTGGACTGGGCCAAAGCTAGCATGGTTAAAGTGAAACCCCTACCCAATGCCCTTAACCGTCCCGGTTTATCTTGTCCCAGTACATGTACAAGAGCATCTTTTCCAATATCAGTCTGTGTCGAGCCGGATTGGGATAGGCACCATATTTTTTGATCTCCTCCTATATAAATAAATACACATAGATAATGTACAATGGTAAAAATATCATAGTTTCAAAAAAAATATACCAATAAAATTAAAAACAATTTTACAATAGTATTCGCAGCTTCCATGTTCACTGGTTCACCATTTTTTTAATGTGAGATCTAATCCACACATCAGCTCTACTTATGGACGATGGATCTACACTTTCTTTTTTCTAAAAATAGAATAACATTAAATTAATAAACTAACAGGTATAAAATAATGTTAAATAATGCTATAGTTAATTAACTTACCATGTCTTCGGTCTTTCTAGCCATTCCCCTACGACCGGTTGTATGCGGAAGTTGTGTGTACCTAAGGGCTGAATATTTCTCACTTTTTTGCTGAAAATATTGAAAGATGCTAGAATTTAACAACCAAAATCATAAAAAGAAAAACTATCTAATATTTATAATGCAGGGTAAATATGTGTGGTGAGGATTGCAATTTATTTGAAAATCAATTCATCATGGTCATATACTTATTTGGTATTATTAATGCTGGATAACTCAGTGACATATACAGCATTCCATATCTACTAATAATATTTATAGATTGAACTAACTTGCAAAGTGTTTTTTTTACTTCATTTAAAATGTTCTTGTGCTTGTCATAATGCATTTGTATTTTGTACTGTCATAGGTTCCTGCAGCTAATACCTAAACAGGAACCCTCAGCATCCACCAACATTTGGACTTCACTTCTAAAGAAATTTATCGGTTGCTAACTATGTAGATGGATTTGCAGAAACATGCCAGACGAGTTCAGTAGGAATGATTTACCTTAAACTCCGGACTTGTTTTCGCCTTCACAAACTTCCTCCAATTGGTTATGCTTTTTATGTTCGTAGGTTTTAGTTTAAGTCTTTCCTCATCGTTCTCCGCTTTTTGCAAATTTCAAACCAATTTGCTTTTTGACGATCTCCAAAGTACTCCCATTTGTTGAAATATAGCTTTTCTTTGCCATTCCTCTTCCAATTTAAATCTAATCTGCAACAATACATCAAAACATGATATTAGTAAAATTTATTTAATTTAAATACGACAGATTTAATTAAATCTGAAAGGTTTTATGAAGTTATTAGAGGGCAATTTCAATTTATAATTGGAAAGAACTATTTTTCAATTTATCCAGAAGTTATTAGATGGCAATTTCAATTTATAATTGGCAAGACCATGCAATATTAGAAGTCATTTTCAAAACATATTAGAGTCAGAATGTTAAATAATAGATGCCTGCTTCATACCAGAACCGACTGCCACAAAACTTCTTTTAAGTCATCACTAATATTCCTCCAATCATCAATGGTGTATGGAACCTGCTCCCGCACAAGCAGTCCAAGAAAAGAGGATAAATATACCGACCCTTGCCCTACTGGTATACCTAGATCATTGAACTCAACTTCAATTCGATCCTGACTGCATGACGGGAGTCTTTTTGCTTTTGTTGGACCTCTACCGCCTCTTTTCCAAGATGTACTTCCGATTTCAGCTTCACTTTGTTTCCCAATTTCCAGCTCGGCATCAGCAGTTTGTTCAGGATGGGTTTCATTTTCTGAGCGGAGTCCTTCATTTGGGTCAGAGGGGATATCATCTAGTGGTTGTTCGTCTTCTTCATTGTGAACAGTGGCTTGCTTCTTAGCATTGTCTGGTTGTTCTTCTATTTCATTTATACTAGCTGGAACTTTACGTTTTCGCTTTGACTGTTTGTTCTTAGCTTTGACTGTTTGTTCTTCAGCCTTTCTCTACAAGCGGGTACGTACAGATGTTGTAGACATATTTTTCTGCAAGTGACAGAAAACACAGTATAAACCAATAAGCACATGTAAATAATAAGCAGCGATAAATATTAACAAACAACACTTAAATATCATCAACATGTAGCTGAAAAGAGATGTTGCAGTTTGCAAACCAAACAAGTAGGCCTAAAAGCCTTGAGATGATGAACAGATTTGTAATTTTATGAGAAAATGTACATGTAATGCAAACAGAATTGATAAGAACACTACTCATTATCCAGCAATATATGCAAACAGAATTGATAAGAACATATAATGCTTTGTCTATGGAAGTATACAAAGATCAAAATACAAAGAACAAAAATTGAATGGTACATGCATTTGCAATGGATTAGAAAATTAAATGGTGCAAACTAACAGCCATTCGCAACATTAAAAAAACAAAGCATTAGTGCAGCAAATGAACAACAATCACTAAAGAAAATCAATACAAGTTCAATGAAATTTCCAAATAGCCCAGATTTAATATATAAGTTCAACCATCACTAAAGCAAATGAACAACTATGCTCAAGTAGAACATATAATCTACTCAATTATGCCCTCGCAATCCTCTCTAACATAGCAAACATCTTCATCATCCGCTTCAGTTATTTCATCTTCCACCACTTGAATATCTTCCTCGATGCAATCGTGCTCCTCTATATCATTAAAACTTCTTGATGGTGCTTTCATTACAACGTACCAATTAGAAACATCGTTCTCTCTTGAATAAAATACTTGTTTTGCTTGAGATGCAAGTATGTATGGGTCTCGTGAAAATGATGCTTGATGTAAATTAACAAGAGTGAACCCATCATCATCAACTTTTACTCCATTTCCTTTATACGTCCAACGACACTTGAAAACTGGAATATAAAAAAAATGATAATCTAATAAAATTATATCTGTCAATATTCCATAATAAGTGACCACATCAACCACTTGGGACATATCTTTAGCACTTGCTCTACACATAGTAGTTGCATCAAAAGTCATCCCACAATTCTGAGTTTCTCTCCCTAAATCTTGTAACGACCCTAGATTTTTTTATTTAATTTAAACTGATAATTAAATTAATTTTTGAATAAAAATAGTAAAATAAATCGATAAAATGGAGAGAGTTTCCCCAGATTCAAGTATATCTTGTATGAATCATTTCAATTTAAAATATTGTAAATATATATATGTATATTGAATTCGAGTTTAAATCTAAGTTTAAAATGGTTTAATAATAATAAATAATAATATATATTAAGTTATAAATAGAATCGAAAATATATAAGATAAATTATATAGTATAAAATAGAAACTTATTTACATTATAAAGTGATTACACTACAATAATTCAAACAACAAGTAAACGAGACAAAAATAAATAATATACACATACTTTGGACACAAGTATAAAAATAAATAAGGTAAATTATATAAGTTATAAAAGACAAAGTAAACAATAAAAAAAAATTTGATAAGTAATATATCTACAAGTTTGCAAAATAAACCAAGTAAATAAAATACATTTACATATAAACACTTAGAAAAGAAAAGAAAACAAGTATAATAAAATATGTTTGTACATAATAAAAATACAAGACAAATACCATATATCAGCCAAAACAAAATGATAATGTCTTTGGCCACTAAAATAATATCTTCTCAGCCGAAATGCAAGTAACAATTCAAGTGTATAAACAAAGTAAAATATGAACATCTATGTACACTTAAACAAAATAATATCTCTTCATATTGTACAAGATAATAAATGCTTGGCCACCACCATATCACTTCAGCCGAGCTAAAAATTACAGGCAAGCACAAACAAGTTGTACAAAGCAGATTATATCACATATATAAAATATTATCATCTCAGCCGAAATGAAGAGATTTTATCAATAGATTGTACAACATCAATTAATGCAGCCTCCCAGCAAAACCCAAGGCAAAGAAAAAAACATCGGCCTATGGTACAAACAAGAATTATATCACCTGTACAAGTAACATCCTATCTGTACACATCTCCTCTATATCACTTGAACAAATGCAATACCCTGTAAAGCCATTTTCTTTATCAAGCCTTCCTCATATCAGTTCGTTCAATTTCAACTGAGAAAACATCTGAAGTAAAAGAAAAGAAGAAATCATCATAAAACTTGAAACAACTAAAACAACAATTCAAAAGCTTCAGCTGGTATTTTTCTTTCAAAGTCTGGGGTGATATATGAAGGCTCTGTTTTCTTTTCGGAAAATCATGGTGAGTAACCTTTGTTTAAAATCTTAACTGTAAATCTTTTGAATACTTCTCTGTGAATAGCTATCCATATACATATGGTTTTCTCTGAGTATATTGGTAAGATGGAAGAATTTTGTGCAGACTGCTATTCATGTATGATTCTTGTCTAGAATTAGAAATCAGTTTCTTCATTTCAAAAATCAGTTTCTCTTACTTTACCCATTGTTTGAGCTTAAGGTGAAAATAAACTTGTTTGTTATAGTATATATTAAGTTTTTAAAATTTATACAAGCAAAAACAACTTCGAATTTTTCCTGGAAAACAAGGAACTGAATATAACTTACAATAAGTCAAAAATTCAAACTTCTCAATTCACAGATTCAGGCATGTAGATGGAATTCGCATATCAAAACATGATTTTTAAAGTAAAGATCGTGATTTTTAGAGCTAAGATGAAGGAGCAGTTCAATAATGAACTGAAAATGGGTTTGAGGCTAATTCAGGTGATCGGAGGATTGTTGGAGCTCAGGGTTTCACGTGGAGGTGAAGAAGCCTAGGGGGTACCGGAGAAAAATGGCCGGAAATGATATCGATCATCGAGGCGACGGCGGCGAACGTTAAAAATTTTTAAACCTAGTTTTGTCAAGGCTGTTTTCTTTCGATTGATTCGTCGCCAATAATGGATCGAGTGCGATGAGATTGTTGGTGAGGATGGTGGAAGTGTCAACGAAGTAGCGGCCGGAGTTTCGAGTCGTTTAATGGTCGGAGCATCGTGATCAAGGCGTTGACATGGACGGGTGGTGGTGGTTCCAGTTGTTCTAGATTTGGGTTGTGAAGCTCGAACTTTGATCTCGAGTTTGGGTGGTGATCTGATGATCGCGAGAGGGTATGAAGGTGATCGAGGACTTGAGGAGATCATCGTGGATGATCGAAGTCGACCAGAGCCACCGTGCACGTGCACGAGCATGGTGTCTGGTGATCTGGTAGAAAGCAGGGGGGACTCGAAAATTTTCTCGAGTAACTCGAGTGTTCACTCGAGTGAATTCGTATTGGACTCGAGGCAAAGTGTTCTGGCTCGGGTATAGGCTGTTCTCAGGTTTAAACAAAACCTGTTTTGTTTGGTTTGGAAATTTTAATTAAATTTCAACATTATAAAACAAAGTTAAACTAAGTTCTAAATCAAAGTCAATAATGAATTCAAATCGGTTTGAAACTTAGTTGGGAATAAAGCTTGAAAATTTAAATTGTTTTTTTATATAACTGAAAGTGTTTAAGTTTATGTGTATTTAAAAAAAAAGAGTTTTGAAATTTTGAAATGGAATT
The DNA here is from genome assembly GCA_030737815.1 of Allium fistulosum. Classification (NCBI taxonomy): domain Eukaryota; kingdom Viridiplantae; phylum Streptophyta; class Magnoliopsida; order Asparagales; family Amaryllidaceae; genus Allium; species Allium fistulosum. The sequence goes on from CM060905.1 coordinate 164,431,562, forward strand.
TGAATTTAAATTAGAGTGTAATGTTTAAAATACACTTAATGTTAATGAAATCATTAATGAAGAAATTAATTATCTTAGAGATGATTAAGGTAATAAGAAAATGATTTAATTAATAAGTAATTAAAGAAGGATTTATCAAATTGGTAAAGGAATAATTTAGATAAATTTATAATTGGAATTGATTGATAATGAATTAACCAAATATAATTTCTTAATAAAGTAATTAAGCAATGTTATTAGTTAATGAAGATAATTAACTAGGGAATATTAAGTAATTAAATTAATATGATTAATTTTGATAGTTAATTTGATTAATAAATTAAGTAATCAATTATAAATTGATTTAAATGAAATTCTTAATGAAAGCAATTAATGATTAATTACTTATTATAATTAATTTTGGATATTTTGATTAATTAAGAAGTTAATTTATTATGTAATGAGCTTAAAGGTTAATTAAAGTGTTTGATTAATTAATTTATATTAAGTGATTTGGAATTAATAAATCAGAATTAGATAATAAATTCATAAGTAAATAAATTTGATTGGAAATAAATTGAATTAATTAGGATTAAACAATTAATTAATCCTATCTATGATTAATTTTGAATGCTTGACCTCACTTATGAATGATTATATCGTATGAGATTCTTGAATCGCTTGTGATATATCCTGATTTGTGTGGGATTTGTAATGTAGTTAATTATCTGTGATATAATTTATTATCTGTGATACATCTGTGATTTATACATCTGTGAATAAAAGATAAGCGTTATAGTTTATATCGCTTATCAACTATATTTCTGTGTTTTAATCTGTGATGATTGTATGATGTTGCACTATTGTGTGAAACCCCTGGACTACACTTTTACACACACAAAATATGGATTTCACGTGGAAATTGGTTAAGTCACAGATAATTTAAATTTAATGTTTTTGAAATTGAAATTTTAATTTCAATTGATTTTGAAATTTGAAATTTGGGTTTAAAGTGAAAAACTTTTGAAATGGAATTTCAAAGATAAAAGTTATTTTGAATAACTTAATCGAGTTTTGAAATTTAAATAATTTGATTTAAATTTGAATTCAAGTTTGAAATTGAATCCTATGATTTGAAACTAGGGATTGAAAATGTTATAAATGTGTTTGTATGAATTAAACCATTTCAAAAGTATAAAGTTTGGGAATTTGAATTTAACCCAAGGATTTCAACTCGTATGAATAAATCAAATTTTCTGAAATGAAACTATTTGTTTTCAAAAGAATAAAAGCTTTCAGATAAGAAATGAAATTCCAGTTTAATTAAAGGAATTTCAAGATTGAAGCGAAAATGGTTTCTAAGTTATGAATGAATTCTTTTAGAAAGCTATGAATTAAATCTGTGTATTTTTAACAGATTTAAAATGATGATTTATTTAAACCATTTGAAATGGAATTGTTTTGAAAGCTATAAGTTAAATCTTTGTTTTAAAGATTTAACGAGTTAATCAAATTGAAATAAGAATCGATTGGGAAAATCTGTGAATGAATCTTTTGTTTAAAAGATAAAAATGTGGAAAATTGTTAAACCATTTAAGGTTGTTAAAATGAATCTTTTTATTTAAAGATTTAAAAATGGTAATTTGTTTACACCATTTGAAGAAAGATTTTGGGTAATAAGTTGTGACTTAATTGAAATCCCAATATTCATATGTTTTAAAGTATTGCGCTCATTATTCGGTTTAGCCGGGAGAGGACCTTTGTGTCATATAACCCGTTCCGAATACTGGTACGTCGTATATGGATCGCATTTGAAGACCGGTGGTGAAGACCGGATATTTTCGAAAACGAAAGGACAACTCGTCGAATGTCTCTGCATCGACTGGCCCCGATATAGAGATTTTATCACCCTTTGTGATGGGAAATCCGGACGTGATTGGAAATTATCCGGAATTGCAAGGGCTTCGTGAGAAGTGCCTTCGGTTCTGTTCGAACCTGGAACAGACTTGTATGGATACATGTCTGACATTACACTTTGAGATATAAAGCCGATTTCTTTCAAATACATTTCTGTTGGTGGCGGAGAATTTATTCTCTTAGCTTAACACCCTTCTCTGAGACGTACGAGCTCAGAGGTTATGTAGTTGAAATTTATCAGCGATATATCCCAATTTGGTAATGTGGCATGCTGAGTGTTGCTGTGTGATGATCAGTGTTTGATCATTTGTGATATGATCATTTGTTTGATCTTATATCTTTGTGATCATAGGTTGATCATCTATTGACCCAAAGCGTGGCTTTTTGAAAAAGCGTAGCTTTGTGGACGAGACTTCGTCAGGGCCTCACAACTCGGAAATGGTCGAAACAGGAATGTTGCGGCAAGGTTATGAGGGTCGCGCCCTTTAGGGTATGTCATTTCCTTCTGGAAAAGGGTGGTGTCATGGTATGGAGCCCAGATACTTACTCATGTGGATACACTTTATTATGTGTGATGTTGGTTATCGAGGCCTCGGATAAAGGTCCCAAAGGACCGGGGGGTGACATATTCGTGAGTTACCTGTTACAGGGGTAACCCGGCCTTGTTTGGCAGAGAGCAGTTTGTCTCTCGGGATGTCCCGCCAGTGGCGATCCCATGCGGCGGAAGGAAGTTCCTTAGCCTGACCATTTGTTGGAAATTCATTTCTCCAATACGAACCTTGTACGGTTTTAGTTGTAGAACCTACCATCTAATATGGTAGCTATAGTAGGCATAGTATAATGGTACCTATGCTGGCTAAGATTAATATTATACTTTCGAAATGTTTTCTGCACTATGCACTAATAATAATATCAAGATGATTTTACGTAGTAAGCATCTTTGACTATCATAAGAAGAAGTCTCCTCCAATTCTGCGTTTGCATTGTGTGTGTGGTGGGAGGTCTTATGGTAGTTTCATTTTCCAAAAGCATTACGGATTTCAATGTTTTAAAATTCTTTTGTTGTTTGTTTAAAAGATAAACTGTTTTTGTTGCTCACACCAGTCCCATGACTGATCCGGAGTTTATTGTTCCTTTCCTAAACTCTGGATGCTCATAATTTTCCACACGAGCAGTCTAGAGTTGGGTTTCTTTTCAGATAGTCAGGTTTAGTAGATTATCTGGAGCTAGTTCATTCATCGGAGTTGCTTATCTTGGAGTTGTGGATTCATTCTCTTTTGTAGATCATTTGGAGATCTCTTCCATTTGCTGTTATTTTCCGCTGCTATTTCTTGTATCTCTGATATTTGTTGTATCATATCTGATGTATAATGATATTCATTGTATCACTCTGTTGTATCAGATATTATATATCAATGTATTATTCATTTCTTCCGCTGTGTTATTTACTTAATTGTGTTATAGCTCCGGCGAATCGGATTTGAACGGTCGAATCTGCGGCATTCTAGTACAATGTGAAGTACGGATGTTGATTTTCGAGCGGGCAAAACCCGATACGTTACATGTGGTATCAGAGCTAAGGTTGAACTTTAGCTCAGGAGTATAACACGTTAAGTAACTCATTAGAGATAGAGTGAAGTAAACTCTAGAATGAGTAATCCTTAAGATATCCGTCTGTATGCCTCAGTAAATTCTCTTACTATCCACTGATAGTGAGTGTGAGTGCAAGAAGAGGATGAGATAGGGGACATGGGAATACGACTATAAATGGTCGATACTCTGTAACAACAAGGAAGCAATCTTTTCTCTATCGATCTCTTTTGTTCAACATCTCTTTTCGCAATTCTTCGATGATTTCTGGTAGGTCCAGGAATAAATTTGATATATTAATATGGGACATAAACTCCGGATGGACCAAAATTGTTTGTTTGGATGAATTGGTTGCTTTGTTTGTTATGGTTGATAGGTATACCTTAGTTCTAAACTAAAAGATTTGGAATGATATCCATATATCTATCTATTCTTTGGATCCTAATATATTCTACGAATGGTTAGTTATTCCTTCGAACTGACCGATGCCCCTGCTTATTTCGTAGATCTGGATAACCCGTGTATTTTGTGCAGTGTTAAACAAATTCGTTCTTGTATCTATTATTGATATTCTGATTTGGTAAGCCAAATGCAGAATAGATAGATATTCAGTTTAATTAGATGAAACATTCTTCATCTGTCTATCTTTGTGTTGTTTTCGTGCCTGCGAATTTCGAGGACGAAATTCTTTTAAGGGGGGAAGTTTGTAACGACCCTAGATTTTTTATTTAATTTAAACTGATAATTAAATTAATTTTTGAATAAAAATAGTAAAATAAATCGATAAAATGGAGCGAGTTTCCCCGGATTCAAGTATATCTTGTATGAATCATTTCAATTTAAAATATTGTAAATATATATATGTATATTGAATTCGAGTTTAAATCTAAGTTTAAAATGGTTTAATAATAATAAATAATAATAGATATTAAGTTATAAATAGAATCAAAAATATATAAGATAAATTATATAGTATAAAATATAAACTTATTTACATTATAAAGTGATTACACTACAATAATTCAAACAACAAGTAAACGAGACAAAAATAAATAATATACACATACTTTGGACACAAGTATAAAAATAAATAAGGTAAATTATATAAGTTATAAAAGACAAAGTAAACAATAAAAAAAAAATTGATAAGTAATATATCTACAAGTTTGCAAAATAAACCAAGTAAATAAAATACATTTACATATAAACACTTAGAAAAGAAAAGAAAACAAGTATAATAAAATATGTTTGTACATAATAAAAATACAAGACAAATACCATATATCAGCCAAAACAAAATGATAATGTCTTTGGCCACTAAAATAATATCTTCTCAGCCGAAATGCAAGTAACAATTCAAGTGTATAAACAAAGTAAAATATGAACATCTATGTACACTTAAACAAAATAATATCTCTTCATATTGTACAAGATAATAAATGCTTGGCCACCACCATATCACTTCAGCCGAGCTAAAAATTACAGGCAAGCACAAACAAGTTGTACAAAGCAGATTATATCACATATATAAAATATTATCATCTCAGCCGAAATGAAGAGATTTTATCAATAGATTGTACAACATCAATTAATGCAGCCTCCCAGCAAAACCCAAGGCAAAGAAAAAAACATCGGCCTATGGTACAAACAAGAATTATATCACCTGTACAAGTAACATCCTATCTGTACACATCTCCTCTATATCACTTGAACAAATGCAATACCCTGTAAAGCCATTTTCTTTATCAAGCCTTCCTCATATCAGTTCGTTCAATTTCAACTGAGAAAACATCTGAAGTAAAAGAAAAGAAGAAATCATCATAAAACTTGAAACAACTAAAACAACAATTCAAAAGCTTCAGCTGGTATTTTTCTTTCAAAGTCTGGGGTGATATATGAAGGCTCTGTTTTCTTTTCGGAAAATCATGGTGAGTAACCTTTGTTTAAAATCTTAACAGTAAATCTTTTGAATACTTCTCTGTGAATAGCTATCCATATACATATGGTTTTCTCTGAGTATATTGGTAAGATGGAAGAATTTTGTGCAGACTGCTATTCATGTATGATTCTTGTCTAGAATTAGAAATCAGTTTCTTCATTTCAAAAATCAGTTTCTCTTACTTTACCCATTGTTTGAGCTTAAGGTGAAAATAAACTTGTTTGTTATAGTATATATTAAGTTTTTAAAATTTATACAAGCAAAAACAACTTCGAATTTTTCCTGGAAAACAAGGAACTGAATATAACTTACAATAAGTCAAAAATTCAAACTTCTCAATTCACAGATTCAGGCATGTAGATGGAATTCGCATATCAAAACATGATTTTTAAAGTAAAGATCGTGATTTTTAGAGCTAAGATGAAGGAGCAGTTCAATAATGAACTGAAAATGGGTTTGAGGCTAATTCAGGTGATCGGAGGATTGTTGGAGCTCAGGGTTTCACGTGGAGGTGAAGAAGCCTAGGGGGTACCGGAGAAAAATGGCCGGAGATGATATCGATCATCGAGGCGACGGCGGCGAACGTTAAAAATTTTTAAACCTAGTTTTGTCAAGGCTGTTTTCTTTCGATTGATTCGTCGCCAATAATGGATCGAGTGCGATGAGATTGTTGGTGAGGATGGTGGAAGTGTCAACGAAGTAGCGGCTGGAGTTTCGAGTCGTTTAATGGTCGGAGCGTCGTGATCAAGGCGTTGACAGGGACGGGTGGTGGTGGTTCCAGTTGTTCTAGATTTGGGTTGTGAAGCTCGAACTTTGATCTCGAGTTTGGGTGGTGATCTGATGATCGCGAGAGGGTATGAAGGTGATCGAGGACTTGAGGAGATCATCGTGGATGATCGAAGTCGACCAGAGCCACCGTGCACGTGCACGAGCATGGTGTCTGGTGATCTGGTAGAAAGCAGGGGGGACTCGAAAATTTTCTCGAGTAACTCGAGTGTTCACTCGAGTGAATTCGTATTGGACTCGAGGCAAAGTGTTCTGGCTCGGGTATAGGCTGTTCTCAGGTTTAAACAAAACCTGTTTTGTTTGGTTTGGAAATTTTAATTAAATTTCAACATTATAAAACAAAGTTAAACTAAGTTCTAAATCAAAGTCAATAATGAATTCAAATCAGTTTGAAACTTAGTTGGGAATAAAGCTTGAAAATTTAAATTGTTTTTTTATATAACTGAAAGTGTTTAAGTTTATGTGTATTTAAAAAAAAGAGTTTTGAAATTTTGAAATGGAATTTGAATTTAAATTAGAGTGTAATGTTTAAAATACACTTAATGTTAATGAAATCATTAATGAAGAAATTAATTATCTTAGAGATGATTAAGGTAATAAGAAAATGATTTAATTAATAAGTAATTAAAGAAGGATTTATCAAATTGGTAAAGGAATAATTTAGATAAATTTATAATTGGAAATGATTGATAATGAATTAACCAAATATAATTTCTTAATAAAGTAATTAAGCAATGTTATTAGTTAATGAAGATAATTAACTAGGGAATATTAAGTAATTAAATTAATATGATTAATTTTGATAGTTAATTTGATTAATAAATTAAGTAATCAATTATAAATTGATTTAAATGAAATTCTTAATGAAAGCAATTAAGGATTAATTACTTATTATAATTAATTTTGGATATTTTGATTAATTAAGAAGTTAATTTATTATGTAATGAGCTTAAAGGTTAATTAAAGTGTTTGATTAATTAATTTATATTAAGTGATTTGGAATTAATAAATCAGAATTAGATAATAAATTCATAAGTAAATAAATTTGATTGGAAATAAATTGAATTAATTAGGATTAAACAATTAATTAATCCTATCTATGATTAATTTTGAATGCTTGACCTCACTTATGAATGATTATATCGTATGAGATTCTTGAATCGCTTGTGATATATCCTGATTTGTGTGGGATTTGTAATGTAGTTAATTATCTGTGATATAATTTATTATCTGTGATACATCTGTGATTTATACATCTGTGAATAAAAGATAAGCGTTATAGTTTATATCGCTTATCAACTATATTTCTGTGTTTTAATCTGTGATGATTGTATGATGTTGCATTATTGTGTGAAACCCCTGGACTACACTTTTACACACACAAAATATGGATTTCACGTGGAAATTGGTTAAGTCACAGATAATTTAAATTTAATGTTTTTGAAATTGAAATTTTAATTTCAATTGATTTTGAAATTTGAAATTTGGGTTTAAAGTGAAAAACTTTTGAAATGGAATTTCAAAGATAAAAGTTATTTTGAATAACTTAATCGAGTTTTGAAATTTAAATAATTTGATTTAAATTTGAATTCAAGTTTGAAATTGAATCCTATGATTTGAAACTAGGGATTGAAAATGTTATAAATGTGTTTGTATGAATTAAACCATTTCAAAAGTATAAAGTTTGGGAATTTGAATTTAACCCAAGGATTTCAACTCGTATGAATAAATCAAATTTTCTGAAATGAAACTATTTGTTTTCAAAAGAATAAAAGCTTTCAGATAAGAAATGAAATTCCAGTTTAATTAAAGGAATTTCAAGATTGAAGCGAAAATGGTTTCTAAGTTATGAATGAATTCTTTTAGAAAGCTATGAATTAAATCTGTGTATTTTTAACAGATTTAAAATGATGATTTATTTAAACCATTTGAAATGGAATTGTTTTGAAAGCTATAAGTTAAATCTTTGTTTTAAAGATTTAACGAGTTAATCAAATTGAAATAAGAATCGATTGGGAAAATCTGTGAATGAATCTTTTGTTTAAAAGATAAAAATGTGGAAAATTGTTAAACCATTTAAGGTTGTTAAAATGAATCTTTTTATTTAAAGATTTAAAAATGGTAATTTGTTTACACCATTTGAAGAAAGATTTTGGGTAATAAGTTGTGACTTAATTGAAATCCCAATATTCATATGTTTTAAAGTATTGCGCTCATTATTCGGTTTAGCCGGGAGAGGACCTTTGTGTCATATAACCCGTTCCGAATACTGGTACGTCGTATATGGATCGCATTTGAAGACCGGTGGTGAAGACCGGATATTTTCGAAAACGAAAGGACAACTCGTCGAATGTCTCTGCATCGACTGGCCCCGATATAGAGATTTTATCACCCTTTGTGATGGGAAGTCCGGACGTGATTGGAAATTATCCGGAATTGCAAGGGCTTCGTGAGAAGTGCCTTCGGTTCTGTTCGAACCCGGAACAGACTTGTATGGATACATGTCTGACATTACACTTTGAGATATAAAGCCGATTTCTTTCAAATACATTTCTGTTGGTGGCGGAGAATTTATTCTCTTAGCTTAACACCCTTCTCTGAGACGTACGAGCTCAGAGGTTATGTAGTTGAAATTTATCAGCGATATATCCCAATTTGGTAATGTGGCATGCTGAGTGTTGCTGTGTGATGATCAGTGTTTGATCATTTGTGATATGATCATTTGTTTGATCTTATATCTTTGTGATCATAGGTTGATCATCTATTGACCCAAAGCGTGGCTTTTTGAAAAAGCGTAGCTTTGTGGACGAGACTTCGTCAGGGCCTCACAACCCGGAAATGGTCGAAACAGGAATGTTGCGGCAAGGTTATGAGGGTCGCGCCCTTTAGGGTATGTCATTTCCTTCTGGAAAAGGGTGGTGTCATGGTATGGAGCCCAGATACTTACTCATGTGGATACACTTTATTATGTGTGATGTTGGTTATCGAGGCCTCGGATAAAGGTCCCAAAGGACCGGGGGGTGACATATTCGTGAGTTACCTGTTACAGGGGTAACCCGGCCTTGTTTGGCAGAGAGCAGTTTGTCTCTCGGGACGTCCCGCCAGAGGCGATCCCATGCGGCGGAAGGAAGTTCCTTAGCCTGACCATTTGTTGGAAATTCATTTCTCCAATACGAACCTTGTACGGTTTTAGTTGTAGAACCTACCATCTAATATGGTAGCTATAGTAGGCATAGTATAATGGTACCTATGCTGGCTAAGATTAATATTATACTTTCGAAATGTTTTCTGCACTATGCACTAATAATAATATCAAGATGATTTTACGTAGTAAGCATCTTTGACTATCATAAGAAGAAATCTCCTCCAATTCTGCGTTTGCATTGTGTGTGTGGTGGGAGGTCTTATGGTAGTTTCATTTTCCAAAAGCATTGCGGATTTCAATGTTTTAAAATTCTTTTGTTGTTTGTTTAAAAGATAAACTGTTTTTGTTGCTCACACCAGTCCCATGACTGATCCGGAGTTTATTGTTCCTTTCCTAAACTCTGGGTGCTCATAATTTTCCACACGAGCAGTCTAGAGTTGGGTTTCTTTTCAGATAGTCAGGTTTAGTAGATTATCTGGAGCTAGTTCATTCATCGGAGTTGCTTATCTTGGAGTTGTGGATTCATTCTCTTTTGTAGATCATTTGGAGATCTCTTCCATTTGCTGTTATTTTCCGCTGCTATTTCTTGTATCTCTGATATTTGTTGTATCATATCTGATGTATATTGATATTCATTGTATCACTCTGTTGTATCAGATATTATATATCAATGTATTATTCATTTCTTCCGCTGTGTTATTTACTTAATTGTGTTATAGCTCCGGCGAATCGGATTTGAACGGTCGAATCTGCGGCATTCTAGTACAATGTGAAGTACGGATGTTGATTTTCGAGCGGGCAAAACCCGATACGTTACAAATCTTTTACATGAAAACGTTGCTCGTTGATGATATATCCTTTGAAAGACATGGCATCATCCTTCGAACCATACGCAATCCATTTTAACATGTCATTATGATCCTTGGAGGTAATAGGTATCTACAACAAATTTCATTTAGCATGTAAATTTATATAGTAATATTGATAGTTGAATGAGAATATATTTGAAATCTAACTAACCTTCCTTTTAATCCAATCGATAAAACTTTTTGTATGTGTTTCCCAAAGTAAGGTCGCATTTTTTGTCATGCGTTGGTCTGAATTTTCTAATTCCTCCAAATGCAAACTAGTATTGAACAATTGATTATAAGTTATATATATCATTGCGAACACATCAAAATATTTAAAACAATATAACATAAACTTACTCTATAAACGGTTCCACCACGGCCATATTCATTAACACAGCTAAATGAGCACTTTCTTTCTCATTAACTAGCAATTTAATTGTCTTCGATACTGAAATTGGACGTCCCTCTAATATTCTACTACTTTCATAATCTTCATTTCGTGCTCCTTTCTCCTCTATATGTCCTGATTTCTTCAAAAATTCATTGAAAAACAACATGCATTCTGTTGCAAGATACGATTCTGCAATACATCCCTCTGGTCGTGCATAGTTTCTGACATAATCTTTGAGTGTTTTCATATATCTTTCGAATGGGTACATCCATCGAAAATGAATAGGTCCACACATTTGTGCTTCTTTTCCAAGATGAATGGATAAATGTATCATTATATCAAACAAAGATGGTGGAAAAAAAATTCAAGCTCACATAAAACGTCAATAATTTCAACATTGATTTGTTCTACCTTCTCTCTATCAAGAACACGTTGACATAATTTGTTGAAAAAAGAACATAAGCGAATTATCGCTTTTCTTGGCTTCTTTGCCATGAACCCTCTCGATGCTACTGGCAATAAATGTTGCATTAATACATGGTAATCATGTGACTTCAATCCACTAATTTTGCAATCCGACAACGAAATCCGATTTTTTAAATTTGAACAGTAGCCATCCGGTCCTTTGAAATCATACAGTCTTTTGCAAAATATTTTTCTCTCGGATTTTGACAACATATATGGAGCCGGTGGAAGATATGTTTTATTCCCACGAGGTTGTGTATGAAGCTCATTTCGAATTCCCCAATCCTCTAAATCCTTTCTACAGTTGGTTCCATCTTTGGATTTATTTCCATGCAACATTGTGCCCAATAGGCTTTCACCAATGTTCTTCTCCACATGCATCACATCTAAATTGTGACGTAATGGAAGTTCCTATGAAAACCAAAACAATAATGCATTATTGGGTTTTTCTTGTATTAAAACAATGAAAAATAAATAAATTAACCACTAACCTCCCAATAAGGCAAATCAAAGAAAATTGATCGTTTTTTCCACCTTGATAGCTCTACTTCTGTAGAACTGTTAGTATCATCATATTCATCTTCTTTATCATAGACATGCTTTCTCTTCTTACTTTTCTCCTCTATTCCTTTTCCAAAATCATTTGGATAATCCTTCAATAATGCATAGATGTTTCTCCTAGAAAGCATTCTAGGAGCACCATCTATCTCTATGGTATTATCAAACAATGCCTTTTGTTTCCTCCGTGAATCTGAAGGCGGTAGAAATATTCTATGACCCATGTAGGCGAACTTTCGACTATGTTTCAACCAACGAGAATGGGTATTGACACCACATAATGGGAAAGCTTTTTGCCCTTTGACACGACATCCAACAAGATTTCCATAAGCCGGAAAATCATTAATCGTCCATAACAAAATTGCATTCAGTTTAAATAAAGTTTTACTAAATGCATCATAAGCAGTAACTCCATTAGACCACAAGTGATGCAAGTCTTCCACCAAAGGCGCCAAATATACATCAATATCATTCCCAGGTTGCTTCGGGCCTGGAATAAGTAAAGTTAACATAATATTTTCTTTCTTCATACACAACATAGGCGAGAGATTGTATGTCACAAGCATTACTGGCTAGCAACTATATTTCGAACTCAACATGGAAAATGGATTGAATCCATCTGTAGCAAGACCAAGCCTAAGATTGTGTGGATCAGATGAAAAAGATTTATACTTTTCATCCACCATTTTCCATGTCATAGAATCCACGGGATGACGCATTTTTCCATCGTTACTTTTATTATTAAAATGCCATATTAATTCTTCAGCCATCCTTTGAGATCTATACATTCTTCTAAACCTCGGAATGATTGGGAAATATCTCAATACTTTAACTGGAACACCTTGTATAACCTCTTCAGTATCTTGATTTTTCTTCCATCTCGAGGAACCACATTTTGCACAACTTTCTAAATTTTTGTATTCTTTTCTGAAAAGGCAACAATCATTCTCACAGGCATGTATCTTTTCAAAACCCATGTCGAATGCTTTAAGAAATTTCTTGACTTCATATAAGGTTTTGGGAAGCACGTTATCCTTCGGCAGAAATAGATGTTGCACAGCTAAAAGCTTATCAAAACCATTATCGGACAAGCCAGTCTCGCATTTAAGATTATACAAGACGGTGATGGCAGATAATTTTGTGTGATCTGTGCAACCAGGATATAATGGAGTTTCTGCATCTTCCAAGTTCTTGACTAACTCATCCTCTTTTCTTCGAGAATCAACATCGTCTTTATCATCATCAAAAAAATCTTGATTCAAAAAATCTTCATCTTCATAGTGAATCATCTTGAATAGTTCATATACGTCAAACGTATTTGTTTTATTCTCTACATTTATCTCTTCACCATGGTTAAACCATACACCGTCAATGTATTTAGGATCCATTCCTTTTATAATTAAATGTTCAACGATGATTGGTCATCATGACGACTAAGATTCCGACAATCCTTGCAAGGGCATAAATTTTTTTCTGCACTTCTTACATTCCTCTTTGCAGCATGCATGAAATTCATTGCTCCTTGTTGGTATTCTATACTAGTTCTATGAAAAAAGTAAAAAAAAAGTGAGCTTTAGTATTATATTATATGTTCTAATTCTCAAAATACATATTAAGTTAATCATGGTTTTATCATCTGTTTAAAAAACCCAGCCTTTTTCCATTATCGACATTTGAAGGCAAATAAGTTTCCAATCTTTGACATATAAATTGGTTATCTGTTGTAATCAAAAAAATAACTAGACGTTGAAGTACAAATACTTGTAGCACTACTACATATAACCATGGTGGTTTAGTAGACAAAGGCAAAGAATACTTTTCCAAAAATATAAATTTTACACTTATATTTTTCATTTAACCTCAGATTTACATGTATTTATAATTAATCCATGCATGAATTCAAAGCCTAAGTCTAGCAAATTATAGAATTACTGCATATAAATTCAAAGCCTCAGAATGTACAAACCAACAGTTTCCTCTTACCAAACCAACAGTCAACTTCACCGCCTCCTCTTCACTACCTCACATCCACACAACTGACATATTTTCAGTGCCTGCCACTCCACAAAAGACTATTTATGCTCCAACATTTACCACTCTCAACCATCGAGCCAGCCAATACCCAATCGCAAACAAACCCGCGACCTCCATCAATGCTACTTGAACCCACCAAATTCCCGAAACATGCAACCTCAACCTCCTCTCAGCAAGCAACCATTGATTCACTGAACCACTTCAACAGAACATTCATATACTCAAAGAAATCAAAGCAGATATCCCAACAGATCATTGCAATTAGGGTTAAATCAACCATTTCAGTAATAGTTTAGGAAAAAATACGAAAATAAGATGCATTCAAATTCATATAAAATCCAAATAGAATCACAAAGTCGATTTAAAAGATTCATACCTAAATATACCTAATCAATTTAAAAGATTCATACCTAAATATACTTAGATCTGCTGGCTGCCGCGACTCGATGTTGAGTAAGGGGGAAACGACGGAGTTGACGATGATACTTGAGTGCGATGAAAATTTAACACGATTAAAAGGGGAAATTTTTTTTCTGAAGAAGAAAGAAAATTAGGGACGAGAATTTTGTTAAGTACGAGAGTAAAATGATAGGTTACGTTTATTTAGTTCGCGCGGACTCTTTTTTTTAGAAGCGGGAAACGTGAATTATTTTTTACCACGTTTATATTATTTGGTAATCTATTTTTTGTTGCATTTACAATAAAACGCCACCGATTTTTGCAACTATAAATGGTTTTTCTTGTAGTGCCCGCTAGCTTGTGTCTATATCCGTGCTTATCCTTGTTCGTCGCATTTCATTCTCGTTATTTCTCTAACTTCGAAAAGGGAGCGATCACTCACGATTAACATTCTTATATTTAGTAAATTTAATTCACATGAAATGGCGGTTGAAATATGTTGTAAATTTGAATTGATTAGTGATTAAATTGTTTACCTATGTTAATTGACATGTGACACCATCACACGTTGTATATATATTATATTTTAAATTGTTAGTTATGATCCATGCTTGTAATTGATATGTTATGCTATTTTAAATTATTATGCTATTGTTCTCACGCTACAAGTTCCCAGTTAGTTTAGAAATCTCTATGGGTTGAAATGATACATACTCGAACGATATAGATTAGGGAAAATTGTTATGGGTTGAAATGATAAATCCAAGCGATTTTATTGATTTTTAAATTTTGGGATTGCAGGTTGAAATGATATGTACCCTTAAATATTAAATTATTACGGATTGAAATGATGAATATCCATATCACTTGACCAAAGGATAGAAAATTATATAAGGACACCATTGGTCTATTTTTGAAAAATAATTTCCAAAGTTTCGAAAGGAAATATATGGGTTTTAATAAAAATTGATTTTTAAAATATAATATAAAGATTTTCTTTTAATATGTGTAAAATTTAGATTTTAAGTTATATGTTTTGGAAATTTTAAAAATTATAAGTTAAGTTGTGAAAATGTAAATTTTAAGATTTTACTTATATATTTTTTTTATTAAAATATATAAAATAAGATTTAATTTAATAATAATTAATATAATTAATTTTAATTTAATAAAACTTAATTTGATAAAGAGATATATTGTGTTTAAGTATTTATATAAAATTTTATTAATATTTTAAAAATTGGTTTTTTTTGTAATATCCTTAATAAATTTAGGTTGGAAAGGTAAATTGAAATTGATTTGTAATTTAATTTGTTTAAGAATTATATTTAAATAGGAATTGATTTGAACTTACTGATTTTGAGATTTTAAAGATATGATTTTTATAACTTGATAGCTAAATTTTGATTAAAGGTGATTAAATGAATATTTTCAAATTTAAATAAAATTGAAATTGAATATTTTGATTTAAATTTGTAGTTTTAGATTTTATTTAAATGTTATTAAAAATGATTAAGTGAATATTTTCTAATTTAAATAAAATTAAAGTTGAATTTTGAAATATAAATGAAATTTATCAACTTGAGTTATTGTAAATTGTTTGAATATTTAAACATTAAAACCTATTGAATTGGAAGTGGTTTAAATTTGTAGTTTAAACCTGGATTTGAAATCGATATAAATTAAAATGGTTTTAATTAGAATTTGAATTGAATCTTTAACGTTTTTAATTGGAATTGCTGAACTGAGATTGATTTAAACTGAATTTGGGAACTAAAGTTGATTTGAATTAATTTGTGAAATTGGAAGAAACAATTCTAATTTGGAACTATTTTCGATATAAACTCTTATAAATCTATAAACTATTTTTAATATATAAACTATTTTTAATATATAAACTATTTTAATCTATAAACTAATTTTAAATATAAACTATTTTTAACATATAAACTATTTTTAATACATAAACTATTTTAATCTATAACTTATTTTTAAATATAAACTATTTTTAATGTATAACTATTCTAATATATATAAACTACTTTCAATATTAAAACTGTTTAAGTTGGAACTGTTATGATTTAGATTTAATGGATTTTAATACGGATACTTTGATATGATGGTTTAACCTATTTTATGGTTATGATTTCGGAAGTAAATATGATTTCGAAAGTGAATATGATTTCGAAAGTGATATGATTTCGGAAGTAAATATGATTTCGAAAGTGATATGATTTTGAAATGAATGTGATATTTTTGTATGAAGTATGAATTGTTTGAAATGAAAGTGACCACGGTGTGAAATAAGCATTTGGTTGTTAAAGAGATCAGGATCGAATATTGTCATACTCTCTGCCAATACTGAAAACCACTTTAACAACTGTGCACGTGGTGGAGAATCCAGAACGAAGTAGGATGGTTTGGCGAACGTCTGTATGAGGTATGAACGCAGTCCTGATCCCCTCAGGTCAGCTTGATATGACTAAAACAGGAGCCACGCCGGGCCAAGTGAGGTCTCACCTCCGATTGAGCATGCTTCTTCGATACCATTCTTTTACTTTGTGATTTGATTGGGTGCAACTCTTATTATGGGAGTGTGTCTCAAGGTGGGCGGTAGTAGCTGCTATGCGTTACCACCAGTCCGGATCCGCAAAACGGTAGTATCCTACCCTGGGCATTGCCTCGCGTTCCTTGTCATATGCCTTATCGCGCCCACTACGAGTTTGGTTTATACCGTACCCTATGGAGTGCTCCATGAGTATCCCATCGGTTTGGTGGAGCTTGCAGTATTTCTATAGACTACGGGAATAATATGAAAATGTCTTAAGGGGGATATGGGAAACTCCTTAACGATATTTTAATATTTTACTTTACTGTAGACATTATATTTGTAGCATATTGTACTATGTATGTAGATAGTTTAACGTATCATTAAAGGATGGAATCCCAACATCCTTTAGTTATATTGCATTTCACTTGGACATTTCACTTGAGTTGAATTACTTGCATAAGAATGTTAATCCTGACTCGAGTTTTTTGTATTTTGCTTTATGCTCAGGTCAGACTGAGTGTCACAGCATTTGAGACTTACCTTTGGAGCTTGGAGCTTTGCTTGGAGATCTATCTTTATATATTCGGCTTTTCAATTATTGCAGTTATTCCCATTTGTTTATGTTCAGACTTGTCATTTGCTTATGTATTAGAGACTTCTTTGTATTTGGGATTTCTGTTGTATTGGTTTTGGACTCTGATGTTCTGTAGTAGCTTCATGAACTACTATTTATCTATTCCGCTGCTTATTGTTATATTACCCTGTGTCTGTGATTCTGTGATTGATGTATTTACTGTATATGCTAAGCTTTGCCAAATATAAATTAACAATCTGTTGTTTTGAGCAATTAAAGTCTGACAGTGTGGATTATTATCAATTTGAATGGTTCGAAATGGCAAGTCGTTATACAAAATATAGTCGTTATGAAGATGCAACCGTCTGGGTAATATAATTTAGCCAGCTGAAACGATTGAAAATCGAATCAGAGAAAAATTAGTGCAAAAATCATGCATTTCAGCCGGCTGATTTATCAATTTCAACCGTCTGAATGTTCAATATTTGTTGTGCACGTGCACAGTCATTTAGTCGACTGAACTACATGCTTGCTTCTTCTTATACTTGTCCTTTTTATTCCTATATCTATCTTTCTTTCGATCAGGACAGTTCTTCTTTATGTGACCCGTCTTATGACATTCATAACACTCGAGATTTGAAGCTGATGGTTTATGGGTGTTGTCTCTTCTGTTGTTTTCGAATTTCTTGTTCTTTCTAAATTTCAAAAAAAATTGAAATTCTTTGCTATAAATGCCATGTCATCTTCATCTGAGTCTGAATCTTCTTGTTCAGCCTGGAAAGCTATATTCTTTATATCTTAGGCTTGATCTCATTTTGCCTGCAAATTTACCTCATATGACATTAGATTTCCTACTAACTCTTCAGTTTTGATGGTAGAAATATCATTAGCTTCTTCAATAGCTAAGACTTTTCATTCCCATTCATCCGATAAAGAGTTTAGGATTTTCGAAACAATATCAAAATTGGTATATTTTTATCCTAATGCTAATAGTGAATGATATATGTCTTAGAATCTAGAATACATATCATTTATAGTTTCATTTGGTTTTATTCTGAAATTTTGGAATTGATTTTTAAGCATAGAAATCTTGCTCTGTCTAATTTTGTTTGTTCCTTCGTGTGTAACTTTAAATGTTCGCCAGATTTCAAAAGCAGTTTTACACGTGCTAACTCTATTAAATTCATTCTTATCTGAAGCACAAAATAACATATTCATGGCTTTTGCATTTGAAGTAGCACCTATTTTTTGTGTGTTTGACCATTGTGCATATGGTGCAGGAGGTATAGTGTATTCATTATGAGTGATATTCCATGTATGATATCCATTTGCTTGCATATAAATACTCATGCGAGTTGACCAATAAATGTAATTCAAACCGTTAAATAGAGATGGTGTGCAATGGATTGACCTTCAATAAAACTTGTGCTAGTGTTATTTCCATATTAACTGAATATCAAATAACTGTGTGATGGTTATATGATGACCTTGCTCTGATACCAAGTGAAAGTGACTGAGGCTTATATAATATGGAATATTATCTAAGTTATCTGCTAGTGCGGAATGTAAATATAAAAGTAAATAATAATGTAAATAACACCAGATATTTTTATACTGGTTCGAACTTCTCGTTCTACGTCCAGTCCTAGACTCCTTTTGGAATTCAACTATAAACCCTCACTTGACCTGGAGGAACAGGCATTACAAGGCCTGAGCAACCGAAAAGGACTTCCACCACCTAAGCAATAGAATTGGACTTCAACCGCCTGAGCAACCGCATAGGACTTCTAATACAAACAATAAAATTGCTTCTGACTAAGTATGCTCTTGAGTAGCACTGATAGGTCAATAACGTACACCCTTCCTATAATCTTCTCATTTGTGGTATATAGTGTGAATCGTGAAGATAGGAAGTTTATTTAATCACTAATGAGATTTGCTTGAATGAACAGTGATTAGAATTAAAGTATTGAATGCAAATGGAAAGGTTGTTTAGACAATAAGAATGAGAAATAGAATCAGAATTAAGTGATTAAAACAATTGATTTTATGGCTATATATAGTGATTAAGAGTTGCAATCATTCGTGAAAAGTAGCGATCAAAAGATACGGAAGCAACTCTTGAATCAAGAGTTATTTCTGTTCGTTAAAGTGAAGTGTATTTTCAGAATATAGCCGTGATGAAGATTCAACCGTTTGGGTGATATAATTCAGCCAGCTAAAACGATTGAAAATCGAATCACAAAATAAATAGTGCAAAAATCATGCACTTCAGCCGGCTGATCTATCAATTTCAGCCATTTGAATGTTTAATATTTGTCGTGCATGTGCACAGTCATTTAGTCGACTGAACTACATGCATCAGCCGGTTGAATGACTTGTATTTTGCCATATTAAAGGTTTGTGTTAAAAAAACTTTTGTATATGAACGACATTGAGAAATCTTTAGCATATGAACTATTTTTTGAAAATACTTTAGATTATGTGTGCGTGCATATACCACTTCGGAGAGACTTTAACATGTATGAACTACTAACTCAGACCGTAGACTAAATGTATTACTAAAGCTTCTCTCTGGAATCTGGTCTGCAATCTGTTAGGTTATTTCTCAAGTAAAATAGTATCTTCTCCTACAAATATGGTTAGTTTATATAATATTTACTTATATAGTTGTCACAATCAAAACATCAAAATTCAAGGTTCTAACATTCTCCCCCTCTTTGATGATGACAACTATGTAAGTTTGTAGATATGTAAAAGCAATTTACTCCCTCTATCGATCATATTCTCCCTCTGTGTCATCGACAAAAAGGAGCAAATAATTAATATGGGAAATATAGACATATAAGCATATAGTTAAGAGAAGAAAATAAACATGAATATCATAAATGGCAACCATATAAGAGTATGTAAATATGACAAATAAATGACAATCTTACTAAGAAACATCAAAAAAACATAAAAAGGTCTTAAAACAAAATAATACGACAAGTTGTTCATGAGAGAAATATTTAAAAAAATCCGGACTTCCTCACTATCTGGTACTTCTTCTTCTTCCTCCGAAGTTGACCAAGTGAATGGAGCCGGATTTTCAGCAACACCGGTAGAAGTAGACCCGGAGCAAGAGACTTTTTCCCAAATTTTATTTAAAAAGCCTTTGATCAAGTTTAGCTTTTTTCTCATTTTGGACACGTACTTTTCTGCGTTAGCTAAACGTCGACCAATTTTGCTTTGGTTTCGTCATAGTGTCACAAGAGCTTGCTTCGGAGGCACGTCAACATGAAGTTCTTGAACTTCGTCGTCGCCATCTTCTTCTTATCGAGGAGGTCGAGGGGAGGAAGAAGCGATATTCGTTTCTCTCGGCTGAGGGATTCGTTGGTCACGATTAGTGGCCCATTGTTGAATGCTAATGATTTGAAGGTGTTCGGGTTGCTTAGGAAGTCCCATTAGACTAAGAGTCTTTTAGTTAAGCTCTCTGATTGTCATGAAATCCGAATCGGCTAATGGAACTCCAAAATTTTGTAGAATGCGCATGATATAAGCTCCATAGTGAAGCGTCTTGTAGCTTCTCTTGTGATTAACAATGAGAAATTCATCCAAAATAATTTTCCCCAATTTACTCTTTGGGATGAGTAAATAGCATATAGTGCTTGAAAATCCCTCTTATAGACCTTTTCGTAGCTTCTGGTCTAGGGTTGTAATGATCGAATAAGTGCACGGTGGATGATTCGTGCCTTCGGACGTAAGGCACTAGATTTCAAAACAGTTAAATCCGTCGATAAAAAGAGATGTGAAACTTCATCACGATTATACATATCCACATCAACATCGTCTATATCCAACCCTTCGGATGGACATCTTAGTATGTGGCCTAGCCGTTGAAGAGGTAAATAAATTTTTACTCCAAAAACACCAAGGTCCATATGCAATCATCCTTGTTTCGGGGACCTTGGTGGTCGAGATTCATATTTGCAAAGAAGAGTTTAATTAAGAGAGGATAGATCTTGACATTGTTAGAATCACACCCAATGAGTGAATCTAAGCCGTGAGCTTTGGTTATTTCTCTAATTGCATACCCATTGAGATCGGCGAACTTCATGAAAGCTCCTTCAAAAAATTTTGAATTTATCATTGTGTTGAATCGATTTAACACTGTTTCATTGTGTATCCAAGTACGAATTTAGCTCTCGGATGGTCCGGCAGTTGATTCACGAGCTCTTTTGAATCTTGGTGCCATTTGGTTGATGAAATCTTGAAGAAAAATTGGAGTTTTTGAGGAGGCTAGGGTTTATTTTTGGGTTTCTTTTGGATTAATGAGTGTTTAGGTAAGGTGATAATAAAGGAGTAGATGGGAGTTATGTAGGGTTTGAGTAAATAGGTGTGTTGGGAAATATGTGGATCTATTTAAAACAATTGAAAACCGGCGGGTCAGTCGGCTGTATATATGAAAGTAGTTGGCTTGTATGCAGGAATTTTGAACCCGCAAGTTTATAGTGTAAAAAGTCATAATTCAATCGGCTGAGATATGGTGGTCAGTCGGCTGATTTCTGAGTTAAAACTTGAAGCTTTGAATATTCAGTCGGCTGGCTGCATGGATCAGCCGGTGATGTGCAGGAAAGTTTTTCCCGTAGAAATATAGTGTCTTATGATACAATTCAACCGACTGGTGGGTGGGGTTCAGTCGGTTGTGTTGTGTAAAAAAATTTGGTTTCTTTGAATGCTCAATCGGCTGAGTTTATATTATCAGCCGGCTGAAACTGTTGTTTTTGCTGAGGTCAAGCTCTCTTTTAGTTTATCCTTAAATTAGTTAATTTATAAACTATATATATATATATATGTTTTTGAACTTTATTCTCATCTAAAAAAAATAAATATAATTATTATTTCAATAAACATATTACTTATCCATATCATAATATTAAAATTATAAACATAAAAATATAGAATTTAATTTCCCGAAGTCTTCGAGTCGTCTGAGCTTGGTTCAACTTTGGTGATTTCACGTATTAGATGTATAGGAGACCAAACATTACGTTGACCACCTTATTCCCAAGAATTCGAAGACACGGGAAGAAATTGTGGAGACGGATAGTGCACACTTTGCTTTGGAGATGATCCACATAATTTGAGAGCAAATTGTTCAAGGAAATTTAATCGTCCACCATGGTGTTTTTGTTCATAATATATTTTTCGTTGTAATCCTAAAGTCACACATTGATAGTGGTGGATTTCGTCAATCTTTTCTTTGGTAGATGGTGAACCAAAGTCTAAGTTTTTCTTAGCTCACTTCCCTGGTTGTGTATATCCAGTATGATGATTTGGTGATGGAGTAATCTTTATCGAAATATATACCGGGGTGGATTTGTTTGAGGAATCTGTAGAAGGGGTGCTGAAGACGATCGATGAGGTTGGAGCTTTCTTGAGACGACATTGTAAAAAGAATGTTTTTTTATTTGTAAAGTTTATATATGAGTTTAAGAGAAATTTGATCAGTATATATACTGAGTTGATTATCTATTTTAATTTATTGTTTTACGGTTAATATTCCTTGGAAATCTTCAGCCAAGAGAAAAATGAAATATTAATATATAAAAAAGATTATAACAACATATAAAATAAAAGATATGTATGGTCTTAAACAAGTAACATAATAGAACATTGGAAAGTCATGCAACTTCCTCCCATGAGTGTAGAGTTCAAGTGCCATCATCTCCAATTTTTGTCCTATTAAATTTTTATTTATTTTATAAATTTCTATACTTTAATATCAAATTACAAATCATGTAACATCATAATTCCTAGTTCACGTCTTAATTTAAGAAAAATAATTTCATTTAAGGGTATAGTAAATATATCTGCTACTTGATTTTCTAATGGAAAAAAATCAAGAGAAATATTACCTTTTTCTATATCATCATGTAGGAAATGATGTCGGATATCAATATATTTAGTTCTTGAGTGATTTATAGGATTTTTCAATAAGTTTATGTCACCTGTATTATCATAATAAATTGTTGATTTAGATAGATTTATGCCAAATTCTTGTAGTGTTTGCTGCATGTATATTACTTGAGCACAAGCCATAGCAGTAGAAATATATTCTGTTGCACACGTCGAAAGTGAAATACAATTTTGTTTCTTACTAAACCAAGATAATAAAGATTGTCTAATGAAATGACAAGTACCACTTGTGCTCTTTCGATTCGTCCAACATCCTCCAAAATCAGCATCACTATATGATACTACCTCAAAATGACATTCTTTTGGGTAAAAAAGACCGTAGTCTTTAGTCTTGCTTAAATAGCGCAAAATTCGTTTCACTGCCCGCAAATGTGATTCTTTGGGATTTGCTTGAAATCGTGCACACAAGCATACACTCATCATTATATCGGGTCGACTAGCGGTTAATAAAGTAAGGCTCTGATCATACTTCGATATAGTTTTTGGTCAACACTTTTGCCATTTTCATCTCGATCGAGATGTACCGTAGTGCTCATAGGAGTTGGTTTAGCAGAAGTGTTTTCCATACCAAAACGTTTATAAGATTATTACAATATTTTTCTTGATTAATGAAAATTTCATATTTGTAATCCAAGAAAATATGAAAGTTCTCCCATATGAGACAATTCAAATTCTCTTATCATAATATTTGAAAATTCTTGATATAAGTTTTCGTTTGTGGAACCAAAAATAATGTCATCTACATAAACTTGTATGATTAAAATATCATTTTTATCTTGTTTTATAATTAAAGTTTGATCTACTTTTCCAATTTTAAAACCAGAAGTTACAAGATAGCTTTTAAGACGATCGTACCAAGCACGAGGTGCTTGTTTTAAATCGTATAATGCTTTCTTTAGTCTATAAACATGGCCTAGAAAATTTTCTTGTGTAAATAGAGGTGGTTCTACATACACATTTTCTTTTATAAAGCCATTTATAAAATCACTTTTTACATCCATTTGATATAGTTTAAAGTTATGAAAACATGCAAATGATAATAATATTTGTATTGCTTATAGTCGAGCTACAGAAGCAAATGTTTCTTCGTAGTGTATTCCTTCTTCTTGATTGTAACCAAGTAAGAGTGACTAAACTAGCCTTGTTTCCAATAATATTCCCTTGCTCATCGGCTTTATTTTTGTAAACCCACTTAGTACCGATGATTGTTTGATCACTAGGTCTAGGAACTAAGTCCCAAACTTCGTTTCGTTCAAATTGATTCAATTCTTCTTGCATAGTTATAATCCAGTAATCATCGGTTGAGGCTTCTTTGGCATTTTTGGGTTCAATGTTAGATAGGAAAGTTACATGACCCATTTGATTTAATTGATTTCGAGTTTTACGTTAGAATTTACTTCTCCAATGAAATTTTCAATTGGGTGATTTCTTAGAAGTCTTGGGGGAGTTCGAATTTCATTTTCATTTGGTAAATTGTTGTTTTCATTTTGAATATTATTTTCAATATCATCTTCTATGATATTTGATTTAGGAATTATTTCTTCATCTACATTTTTATTATTAAATTTGAAATGTTCATTGAATGACACATGAAGTGTTTCTTTGATTATTTTAGTTCTTTTATTATAAGTTCTGTATGCCTTGCTTCGTTCCGAGTATCCAATGAATATTCCTTCATCGGATTTTGGATCGAATTTACCAAGTTGGTCTTTTGTATTTAATAGAAAATACTTTGATCCAAAAACTTTAAAATATGATATACTGGGTTTTCTTCCATGAAAAAGTTCATATGGGGTATGTTTTGTTAATGGTCTAATGGAGACACGATTTAAAACATAACAAGAAGTTGTAATAACTTATGCCCAAAAATGTTTAGGTAGAGTGCTTCCATTTAATAAAGTTCTAATGCATTGTTGAAGTGTTCTATTTTTCCTTTTGACAACTCTATTATGCTATGGAGTTCTAGGAAATGAAAATTTGTGAACAATTCCTTTCTTATTACAATATTTTTCAAAAATATCATTATCGAATCCACCACCGTGATCGCTTCGAATGTTTTTAATTTTTATATTCTTAATTTGAATTCTTTTAGAAAAGATTTTAAAATTCTCAAAAGCATCACTTTTGTTTTTCATTAATATTGTCCGAGTGTATCTTGAAAAATCATCTACAATTACAAAACCATATCTATTATGATTTATAGATTGTACTTGAGTTGGTCCAAAAAGATCTAAATGTAATAACTCAAGTGGTTGTAATGTAGAAATTGTTTTCTTTGTTTAAAAGAAGATTTGGTTAATTTTCCTAACTGACAAGCATCACATATATTAGTTACTTTAAAATTCATTTTCGGTGATCCTTTTACTAAATTATTCTTAGATATTTTACTTATTTCCTTAAATTTTATATGACAAAATCTTTTGTGCCATAATTATGGATCATTTTCTTTGGCTACTAGACACATATTTTTGTTATGATTTACTTTCATATTTAATATATATCGTTCTCTAGTTCCTTCAAAGATTAGAATATTGTTTTAATCATATATGTTATAATTATTTTCTAAAAAAGGTATATTAAAACCTTTATCACATAATTGACTTATACTAAGAAAATTATGTTTTAAATTTTTAACTAGTAAAATATTTGTAATAAGAGGTAATTTAGATGTACCGTCATTGCTCACATCGCATTTGCCGATGATATAACCTTTGGAATTATCTCCAAATGTGACAGATCATCCATCTGAGTAGATAATATTAGTCTGCATATCTTTGTTCCCTGTCATATGTTCTGAGCAACCACTATCAAGTATCCCTTTTCTCTTTCTTAGTCGGTACCTGCAAAAATATAGAGATGACGTTGGTACCCACCTTTTATTAGGTTCCTAAGAGTTAGATCTTAGGAAACCAACCCATGAGGGTTTAGAATTTCCTTTATAAATAAAATTTTTATTTTTATGAACTGAACTTATAAAATACTTAATATACTTATTTCTGATTGAAATATTATTAGTTTTTGGTACCCAAATTTTTATAGTAATTGTGTTGCCGATAACCTTTTTTTGAGTGAAAATCTTTGGTTTTGGTTTTGCTTTTACAAAATTCTTATGTATATTGAAATCTTTATATGATGAATTATTCCTCTTTGAACTAGATTTTGAGGAATTTGTATATCCTAGCCCTTTCTAATTAAAAGTAGTTTGGGAGTTATTAATAATCTTAGAAAGATTTTCTCTACCTTTATTAAAGTTAGATATATTTTTAGTAATATTTTCTAACTCGGTGTTGAGACTGGTATTGTTTAATTCAATAATTTTGACATTTGATTTTAAATCATGGTTTTATGAAGCTAATGTCATATTCTTTTTTTTGTACTTCAATTTCATTTGATAGCATAATGAGTTGAGAAGATACATTAGACAAAGATTCTTGTGTTTTAACAAGTTCTTCTTCTAGGATTTTCTTTTCATTTATGAGCATATCAACTTCTATTTCACTTCTGTTTAGTATTTCTAACGCATCTTTATACTCACTTTTAACTTCTTTTAGTTTATCCAATGGCTTTGAGTTTATATCCATTAAATCGTCAAAAGTTAGATCACTAACATCATTAGTCTAAACCAAAAAACAAACATTCGATAGTTTATAATCACTGTCGGTGTCACAATTTGACGATGAAGACGATTATGAATCATCCCATGTAACAAAGAATGCTTGCTTCTTCTTATACTTGTCCTTATTATTCTTGTATCTATCTTTCTTTTGATCATGACAGTTCTTCTTTATGTGACCATTCTTACGACATTCATAACACTCGAGATTTGAAGCTGATGGTTTATTGGTATTGTCTCTTCTGTTGTTTCCGAATTTCTTGTTCTTTCTAAATTTCAAAAAACTTTTGAAATTCTTTGCTATAAATGCCATGTCATTATCATCTGAGTCTGAATATTCTTGTTCGGCTTGGAAAGCTATATTCTTTCTATCTTGAGCTTGATCTCGTTTTTCCTGTAAATTTACTTCATGCGACATGAAATTTCCTATTAACTCTTCAGGTTTGATGGTAGAAATATCATTAGCTTCTTCAATAGCTAAGACTTTTCGTTCCATTCATCCATTAAAGCGTTTAGGATTTTCGAAACAATATCAAAATCGGTATATTTTTCTCCTAATGCTAATAGTGAATGATATATGTCTTGGAATCTAGAATACATATCATTTATAGTTTCATTTGGTTTTATTCTGAAATTTTGGAATTGATTTTTAAGCATAGAAATCTTGCTTTGTCTAATTTTGTTTGTTCCTACGTGTGTAACTTTAAGTGTTCGCCAGATTTCAAAAGCAGTTTTACACATGATAACTCTATTAAATTCATTCTTATCTTAAGCACAAAATAACATATTCATGGCTTTTGCATTTGAAGTAGCATCTATTTTGTGTGTGTTTGACCATTGTGCATATGGTGCAGTAGGTATAGTGTATTCATTATGAGTGATATTCCAAGTATAATATCCATTTTCTTGCATATAAATACTCATGCGAGTTGACCAATAAATGTAATTCAAACCGTTAAATAGAGATGGTGTGCAATGGATTGACCTTCAATAAAACTTGTGCTAGTGTTATTTCCATATTAACTGTATATCAAATAACTGTGTTATGGTTATATGATGACCTTGCTCTGATGCCAAGTGAAAGTGGCTGAGGCTTATATAATATGGAATATTATCTAAGTTATCTGCTAGTGCGGAATGTAAATATAAAAGTAAACAATAAAGTAAATACACCATATATTTTTATACTGGTTCGAACTTCTCGTTCTACGTCCAGTCCTAGACTCCTTCTAGAATTCAACTATAAACCCTCACTTGACCTGGAGAAACAGGCTTTACAAGGCCTGAGCAACCGAAAAGGACTTCCACTACCTAAGCAACAGAATAGACTTCAACCGCCTAAGCAGCCAAATAGGACTTCTAATACAAACAATAAAATTGCTTCTGACTGAGTATGCTCTTGAGTAGCACTGATAAGTCAATAACGTACACCCTTCATATAACCATCTCCTTTGTGGTATATGGTGTGAATCGTGAAGATAAGAAGTTTATTTAATCACTAATGAGATTTGCTTGAATGAACAGTGATTAGAATTAAAGTATTGAATGCAAATGGAAAGGTTGTTTAGACAATAAGAATGAGAAATAGAATCAGAATTAAGTGATTAAAACAATTGATTTTATGGCTATATATAGTGATTAAGAGTTGCAATCATTCGTGAAAAGTAGCGATCAAAAGATAAGGAAGCAACTCTTGAATCAAGAGTTGTTTCTGTTTGTTGAAGTGAAGTGTATTTACAGAATATAGCCATGATGAAGATTCAGCCGTCTGGGTGATATAATTCAGCCAGCTGAAACGATTGAAAATCGAATCAGAGAAAAAATAGTGCAAAAATCATGCAATTCAGCTGGCTGATTTATCAATTTCAGCCGTCTGAATGTTCAATATTTTTTGTGCATGTGCATAGTCATTCAGTCGACTGAACTACATGCTTCAGCCGGCTGAATGACTTGTTTTTGCCGTATCAAATATTTTTGTTAAAAAACTTTTTTATTTGAACGATGTTATGAAATCTTTAGCATATGACCTATTTTTTGAAAATAATTTAGATTGTATGTGTGTACATATACCACTTCGGAGAGATTTTAACATGTATGAACTACGAGACTCAGACCGTAGACTAAATGTATTACTGAAGCTTCTCTCTAGAATTTGGTCTACAATCTATTAGATTATTTCTCGAGTAAAATTGTATCTTCTCCTGCAAATATGGTTAGTTCATCTAATATTTACTTATATAGTTGTCACAATCAAAACATCAAAATTCAAGGTTCTAACAAAAGACACTCGTGTGAGCAATGCAACTTATATGCTATATATACAACATATAGTCTTGAAAATCAAAATGTATAACAAGTACGCTCTCTCGCATACTCTTGATCCATTCTATAGTGATAACTCATACTCTATCTCCAACGGATCTCGATATCCCTTAGGTTAACTACATAACCTCACTCTAATATCAAATGTGATGACTTTCCTATACCTCCAGCACCCAATATAACCCGTAGAATGCACTGCCACAGTTTTCGGTCGATATAGGATGATTATCAAGTGGAAAGTTAGGCAAATATTGATATTTGGATGAGTTGTATATCTTATAGCCCATTGAATAAAATAATATGACATACAGATATAAAGCAAGCGAGATAATAAATATAACTAGATGAATCAAAAACATATGAGAGTGTAGAGATCCATCAAAGTTACATAACATAAATGATAGAGTTATACATCAAATAATAACTCAAACTATCTCTAAATAAATAAAAGCACCGATATGCTCCACGGTGCTTCACGTGCTCAAATATTGTATATGGAAAGTGTAGCCTCCTACTCGCCACTTGTATAGCTCCATGTGCTTATCGGACATGTTATCCTTAGTATACTCAATTAAGAGCACTTGAAATGATAAGAAGCAAAGCATAAAATCCTGAGTCAGACAACAGTATGATGTGAGTGACAAAAAATCTCAAAGTACTATAAAAGCCAATGAAGTTGGACATGGGATATGGAGAGTCATACCTGACCTATCTCTGCATCCAAAGAGTTAGCATACAACATAAAATATGCTACTCTATACCATAATCATCATGGGTGGACTATACATCAACGCACATGTAGGGTGTCTAGATATCTACATCAATGATACCTACTTCATGTGGCATCCCTAACAAACAAAACAAACGTAGCATCATCCATCCTCACATCACTCATTGATTGCATTGGATATATGATATCTCATATGACTACTCCTAGGTAAGAGACTACTCAATGACCCAGATTCTCGGTACTCGAATCCACGCCACTCAATATGCCATGAGTTAAACTTCTCGTTTGACAATCTAGGGTAACCTTAAGATCCAGGGCTCATCATAGCCTACGCTAGCATCCTTACATACCCCTGCTTTACTAGTACAACTCCAAATCTTCGAGTATCAATAAACCATTTGCACATGTCATATAGTCATGTTGTCCCAAAGCGTCCCAGTAAATTTTCTAGGTCTGAATCAGAGTAGTCACCCAATTTTCTTAGGTCTGACTCTAAGTAATCCTAGGGTAATTCCATATACTATCAATCTTCCATTCGTTATATATTAAGATTTAACTATTGGATTTCCACAAAATTTCATCTAAAGCTCCCTGATAGCACCATCTATCATCCCTTCAAATTTGAAGCCAATCAAAAAAGTCAAATTAGCAGCCCAGATTCGATCTGGAAGGACAGGTATCGACTCGAAGTTTCTTCCCACCTAGATCGAAGCAACAACTCTTCCACTCAAAGCAGCTTCAATTATATTATGGTTCAATACCGACCTTTGCAAAGGTCATCACCGATCCTTTTGGACCAAGACTTAGCCATTTTTTGGCTAGGTCCCCAAATTTTCCATCTTTTGTCGTAGTTCCAAGCAAGGCCAAGTTTCCACTTAAAACCCCTAAAGCACCATCCTAAAACACCAAGTCGTGGCACTACCAATCCATCCATAGCTTAATCATCTTCACTTGAGCAAATCAACTCCAATCGACTTGAAACGTGAAAAATAACATCTAGGGACTCCCTCATTGCCATCCTTTATTTATCGCGCATCATTTGGAGCAACTTGGATGGGTCAAGTCTAATCCATAAGATCGATCATCCTATCATCAATTTTCCTTCTCCAAACAACTCCTTAGTGATCCTAATTCTTTCTAACACTTTTTTCTACTGATTTGAGGCTTCATCATGTACGCAGCTGTCATATATGCACAAGTCTTGAATCAACAGAACCCTCGGACTCTAAGTCACCTATCGATCGACATTTGCAACCAAAATGTGCAATATAATATACAATCATTCAAACATAACATATATACATCACATATAACACATACAAATCAACCAATCATGGTTGCACATCAAATTATGGCCTAGATCTAGGAATTTAGAAAATAGCCTATCCATAAGAACAATAGTAGATTTTGATTCAAAATCACTTTAAACACATTTAAATTCATTTATAAAATAGATGTAAGTTTAAATCTACCATAAATCATATTTTAAAGCTTGAAAATCATTTTAAAACATCACTTTTAACATATAACGACACATATAGTAAAGACAGTGGATAAATCACCCATATAGATGAAGAACCAATCCAAAATCAATCAAATAAGCATATATCTTATCCAAACAGTAGTAGCACAGATCCTAAAGCTCTAAATCTTAAAATCCCTTTGATCCCCTTTGCTAATCTCACCTTAATAACTAATATAGGCTAATTAAAGAGAAGAAATGGATGATTTTTTGTCTAGTTTGGATTAATGGAGGTTAGAAGGTAATTAGAAATGAATAGAAATGAATAGTAGCAGCTAAGTGAGGTTGCTATTAACCTAATCCCGAGTTGGGTTAACAGGCCATGCTAATCACCCACTAATTACCCACTAATCTGCCTAAAGTCAATAAAAACTTCAAATAGCCATATCTCCTAAATATTAAGTTCAAAAATCTATTATGATTACTCTGAGAAATAGGAAACCATGTTATCTTTCATTTGAAATTGGTTTCAGACCCTATATCGGCCCTTGAATTTTATCAAAAGTTAAAGGCCTTATGAGATTTTTATGGTTAAAACCATCCAATAAAAGTTCCAAGGGTGTAATATGTCACTACCTATCATTACATAAAGTTTGAGACCCATTTAACCCAATATGAAATTAATATTAATATTTTACAATCCTCCAATATGTAAAATATGGGTCATTATATGAGACTAGAGTAAGATACATGGAAAAGGTAATAATAACTGCTGGAGTTTTATATTTCTAATCATCTATGTGTATCCTATTGTATTGATAAGAAGCTTACTTTTTATATTCCCAGTTGGTTATTATCACGAACTTGACTTGGTTTGTTTCCTGTATTAGACACTATTGTTTTAAATAGACATAATTTGGTTATTTCAATTATTTATATTTTATTTCTTCTGTTATGAGATCTGGAAGTGTTGACTGTTTAAAATTTATATTTATCTTTGTACCATATAAACTATATGAACCAAACGATCTATATTTCTTGGTATGACATGAATTAGAACATCACTTTAGGCATTGAATCATTGTGTCTGAAAGTGCAGGTTGTTAAGAAAGTTAGCAGCATATTTCATTGGGTTTTTCTAATATTGGAGAGAAGAGGGAAGTTAGTTTATATAGTAGACCTTCCTAAAAAGATGGGGGAGTTCACATGTTCCGTGTATAGCATCTGCAAAAATGTGTTCATGATGCAATTACCATTTCGAGCCAATTCAGCTAAAGGATGTAGAAGTGGAATTGGTATCGATTGCACTTATGGATATATCTGTAATATAAAGCATGGTGTGAAGTGACTTCATAATATGGAGATGAAGTTTGTCCAAGTGGGGAAACTACCTATTGAAAAGTCATTTGGAGCCTAAGGAGAAAATTGGTGCTTTTTGTCTCGAATTTTTTATTAGTGCATTTCTAGTTAGTTAATTTTGATTATTTAGTCTCGATTGGTTGCTTATTATGTGATTATTTGGATTATGTGGCTTTTTGCTAGGATTGTCGGTAGTTTTAGGTATGCTTAGCTTACTTATGAAACTATATGTGTATTGATACTTTGATGTGGTATGCTTCTTGCATGCGTTTAGGGATTAATGCATTTATGTTAGATTTCTTGCATAAATGACTATATTTCATGATATTTGCATACATGTAGAAGGCCAATAGTTGCACTTTTACATATTTTTATAGTATTTCATATGCCTCATTGATAATTTATGCCATATATGTACATTGTGTAGTTTATAAATGTTATCTTGGCTTGTGTTTGCTTGGTTAGTTTATAAATGATTGTATATGTGTTGTGCACATAATGTGCATGTTTTGTGTATGTCTGATATGTGTTTGTAGGAGAGAGAGAGAGAGATAGATTTACATTGTCATGCCTTTGGAATTTCGATTACGGAATTATGTTTAGGGGAGAGAGAATGTAAAACCCCATGAATTTTAGTAATTTAATTACTTGTTTGGCAAGTAGATATTTGGTAATTAAATATAAAAAGGGGGAAATGCAATTTTTATAAATATATGATTTTGATAACAAAACTTGTACAGTTGCGAAGATTAGATTTTACGTTCGATTTTCACTATAAGAAAACTTTAATTGGACCAAGGGATTAAGAATTATGAACAAATTAGTATCGGGTTTTAGTTGGACCGAGTTTGGGTCCTAAATCCCATTAAAACCAAATTAAATATGGAAGCGATCATTCCAATTTTGGGATTGCGTACTTTCATAGCTACTCACTCCTCTTCTAGAAACAAACAAATGAACCTAATTTTTAAACCTAGAATTCAAATTACAACAAAAATACTTGATCAAATTTAGTATTTATTAAGACTGAAGTGATAAGCACGACAAGAGATACGAGAAATATCAAATTCAATAAAATTCATCAAGATTCAAGCCTAGAGCATTTTTAGAAAGTAGAGAATAAGGATGTTTAATTTAGATAGGGAGCTTTTCTTGGTAATTGGTGATAGGAAATTATTAATTAAGATGTATAATGCTATATACACTTGTGTTTCATTGATTATGGCTTAAGTTAAGCTAGTGATGTAACACCCCTTAAAATTTATAATAAATTAATTAATTAATAATGACACCAGATATGAAAATTTTGCTAACGTTATAATTTGGCCATGGAAGTTACACCATTGTGTTCGTGATGATTTTCTTAGCAACTTTCATATATTAAGCTTCGCTATCGGAGTTTAAAGGAGAAGTTATTGACGTTTGAAATTTTCAAATTTAAAATAATTCAAACAAATTTAAATTTAAAATTAAATAACGTTAACGGAAATTAAAATGGGTAAAAAAAGAATTTAACATTAAAGCAAGCTTAACATTTAGGCAAATGTTAACGGTAGGGTTAAAGGGAGAAAGAAATAATATAACGTCATAATTCTTCCCTAATATCTGAATTTTGAATATAATCTACATACAAATGAATTGTATATAATGTAAATTAAAAAGAAGATAACCAAGGGACGAAATAGGCGAAGTCATGGAATCGAATCCAAGGAATTCGAGGAAAGTTATCTATGAGTGGAAATCTTATTTTTTCTCTTTTTAGTACTCTACGCAGTTAATATTTGGATTTACATTATGCCTTGGGGAATTTTATATATGAAAAAATTAAATCTAAACCCTAAATTCCCCCTTAAAATGTTAATTTTGGAATTGGTTGGAAAATTATTATTTTATATTAATATGGTAGAATTTAATCTATTATTAGAAATGCAAATAATTTATGTTATATTCAACTTCCATTTTCTAATTTGTGTTTCTAATGACGAAGGATTCTAAAAAAAAATAAGGAAAGGGTGTGTAAAGCATGGATTTTGCATCCATGATTTGTACCACCTACCTCCGTAATGAAAACAAATATAAATCCTTTTTCATTTCAACCTTATCCATTTAAAAGTCGAATAGAATATAAAGTATTTAAATTGCAAAGTTTTTCTCCCTTGAAATAGAGGCGTTAATTCTACTATGTTAATGTAAAACAAGTTGAATATTTTGATTCCATTTTTAAATACACATATATATACAAGTCTGTTTTGTTTTGATAATTTAAAATTATGATATTAGCTATTATATAAACTGTGAATTGGACTAAAAATTAGTATGGATATTGAAATTGTGAGATTTAAACAAACCGAATAGGAAGCAAAAATCTTAGTATATGAATATTTTTACACATGCTTAGGAATATTTATTAAAAACTAATTAGATAAAAATTTATGTTAAGTACATATATTATAATAATGTAAAACTCGTAATGTATAAAATAAATTGGTTAATAAATAACAACAAATTATATAAAAAGGAGGTTAAGAACAATTACATAAATTAATCCATAATTAAAAAGTGAAATAAGGAGTTTCCCTTATGGCCTTAATGCATAAATGCGTGTGAGATATACTATATGTATATATTATACATATATGTTAGTATAATTTCGTATGGTTGGAGAGAATAAATATTACTAAGTTGTAAGGATGCGAGGTTAGTTAAAAGTGTATATAAGTTCGCCCAGCTAATCTTCCTACCAACAGTGTGACTTTGGAACTTATGTGAGACATCGCCTATAATAAGTACCCATAATGGATGCAAGATTAGTCCCAATTCTGAAGGATAAGCCTACGAATGGTCGAACTAATATGAGACATCATGGTTTGGGTTACGGGTCACAGAACGAATATCCCATGATGGGCCTACTTTGGGGTTGGAGGTATTATATGGCTATTGTACGGTCTGCCTCCTTCCCATTTAAGAAGTATTAAATGGTTAGGATTATCTTTAAAGTGTGGTAGTGGAAATCTCAAGAGGGGGTCCGCTTCGGAGTTGAGGTATTAAATGGTTATTTTAGGGTCTGCCATTCCCCATTTAAGAAGTATTAAGTGGCCTTATGGGATTTGTTACGATGACGTCTAGGAAGTACCAGAGAAGGGTTCACTTTGGGTCTAGGTATTAAATGATAGGGATCTGCGTAAGGACTAGGTATCAAATGGTCAGAGTCTGCCTATTTCCTATTAAAAAGGTCTTAGTTACTCACGTACTTTCTCTTACATCATTACGATATGATTGACGTATATGGATCGTTGGACACAATATATATTCTATAGTTGCATTGCACCTATGTTATAGTTATGAAGTTAGACTGGAAAGGGTCATTATCCATAGTTGGAGACACCATATGAAGCTAAACCAGAGGAGCCACTGGCCTATAGTTAGAGGTATACGGGGAAAGGTATAGTTAGAAATTGCATAAGACATAATACTCATCTAAATGAATATTGCCAAAATACTATTATGGTAAAACTTGAGGTTTTCATTAACCGAACATTATTGTTTTGACTCCCTCCTTATTACAACCCACAGGTTAGGGGGAAACGATGCTGATGATAAAGTGTGAAGGAGGCAGCGAAGTCTGGTGGCAGTTTATTTATGTTTATAGTTTATTTTGATGTGCTTAGATTTCAGGCTTGTTGATGTTCTAATTTTAGACATTGTGTTATAAAATATTTGGATAATTGTATTTTTGAGAATTGGAAATTTTGAATGGGCACTTATTATTATATGTCATCCTTCTGCTATGATATTCTGAAAGTATAGGTAGATAACTTTTTATATGTCAATTTTACCAACCAACGACCAGCTTTGGAATGGGCCTAAGGTTCGATTGGGCTTTTATTAGATCAAAAATTAGGCTCGTTTCTAAGATGGTAATTAAAAATGACTTTGTTTAATGTTATATAGATGTTAACATACACACAAGTTTGGATATTGGCATTTAGATTGGTGTTAAAAAATGTGAATTGCCTATTAAAGATGATTGAAGACCATGAGTTATGAAAGATAGAGGAGATGAATAGGCTATGAACAAATAAAAGGATTATATTTGATTAATCCCATGTAAAATACTAGCAATGATGTAGAACATGAAAGTATTGTAAGAAAATCAGTTAACATGGTAGTGATATGGTAATTATCCTAACTATGCATTAAAAGTTGTGTTGCAACCCTAAAATTCGAACACTTTGTCTTCGAATATCGAAATGTTTTGAAATATAGTTAAGTGTTATAAATAGGATTTTATAACCTTGTTAAACACTTTTTAATTAATGAAGTATGATAAGAAACTATTTTTTTTACAATTGTTTACAAAAATATATTCTTCGAAGAAAAATCGATAATGTAACCGAAAATCGATTTATCAACAAACAGCTTTTTCATCTATATAAGTTGTTCAAACTCTTTTGCACTTGTCTAATGATCAAATGAACACATCCACAACTAATTAACACTTCTATCCATAAAGCAAATAGAATATTCTAGAAGCTTCTAAGAGGATAAGGGATATTTTGAATGTTAAGGGTATAAGAGTATTTTACTAAAGGAAGTGATGTAAAGGAGAAGTGATGGAGCAAGTGGGGGTGAGTCTTTCATGATAGGGGGAAGGGGAAGAGCAAGGCTAAGGAGCATCATTTGAAGCCTATATGTAACGACCCGCCATTTCAAACCATTCATATCGACAATAGAACCACACATGTCATACTTGAATTGTTCAAAAGAACAGATTGTTAATTAATTTGGGGTAAATAAAATCAATCACAGATGCAAGATATCTCGCAGCGGAATAAATAAAACATAGTAGTTCATAAAGCTACTAAATACATAGTCTCAAAGCAAATACATAATATCATAGTCTGAAAGCAAATACAACTGGAAATCCAAATAGATAAGTCCACTAATACATAAGCAAATGACTGAAAGGGAAATAACTTAAATAGGAAATAATAGATAGATAACTAAATCTCCAGCAAAGTCTCTAGCTAAAAAAGGTGAGTCATGAATGCAGTGATACTCAGACTGACCCGAGCATAAAGTAAAACAAAACACTCGAGTCAGGACTAACATTCTCATGTAAGTAAATCAACACAAGTGAATGTAACAAGGGAAATGCAACAATAACTCAAAGGATGTTTGGGGTTCCCATCCTTTAAGGATCCGTTAAACTATTTACATATGTAGTAACATACGCTATATATGCAATGTCTATTAGTAAAGTATAATATAGAAAACAGCGTTAAGGCGTTACCATATACCCCTTAACACATTTTATATAAGCATCGTAGTGTATATAGTACTATAAACTCCACCGAACCTGGTGGGCTATCAGGGAGCACTCCGTAGATACGACACAAACCAAAATCGTATTGGGCTCGATAAGGCATATGACAAGGCACGCAAGGCAATGCCCAGGGTAGGATTCTACCGTTTTGCACTACCGGACTGGTGGTAACGCATAGCAGCTACAACCGCCCACCTCAAGACACACTCCCATAATCAAAGGTACACACCAATCAATCACAAAGCAAAAGGTATGGTTTCGAAGAAGCGTGTCCGATCGGAGGAGCGACCTCACTTGGCCCGGTATAGCTCTTGTTTTAGTCATATCAAGCTGACCCGAAGGTCAGGGATGCGTTCTTACCTCATTCCAATAGCGTTCGCCAAACCATCCTACTTCGTTTTGGATTCTCCACCACGTGCACAGTTGTTAAAGTAGTTTCGGAATTTGTAGAGAGTATGACAATATCCGACCCTGGTCTCTTTAACAACCAAACACTTATTTCACGTCGTGGTCATTTTATAAAACATTTAAATAATAAATCTTAAATTACAATTTAACTCAATACTAAAATATTTAACTTCAATTATATTTTAGATTTAAAACATAGTTTTTTCGTTTCATAATCATAAGGAATCTGCATTCACTCGTGCTTCTAGCCGACATGTGCTTTCTTAGCTCACTTGACATAAAGAAACTAGTTACTACGGTCTCTCTCTTCTGCTTTCCTTACCTGACCAATAAGGGAACCATAAGAATTACTTTGGCCTTCGGCTCCTTATCTTATGTAGTACCATTCACTCTCTCTCTTATCACTTTGGCAAGGGGTTACTCTGAGACTAATCCAAATCAGGTTGATCAACTACTCTTTC
This sequence comes from Allium fistulosum, assembly GCA_030737815.1. Lineage (NCBI taxonomy): Eukaryota > Viridiplantae > Streptophyta > Magnoliopsida > Asparagales > Amaryllidaceae > Allium > Allium fistulosum. Next base: position 164,470,383 of record CM060905.1, read on the forward strand.
ATCAGGCGCCAGTATAAACATTCGGGAGGATTCCTAAGCAGCTAACGAAGCTTCGCAACCCGGCAGTCCAGTTCGATTTATGCGCTATGATTAGGAAGCATTCTTGTATTTCCCCACCAGTACTCTTGCTCTTCCTGGCTAGCCCTATTTTTGATGAAAACTGGTCAACTGGACATGAGAGAGACTTCGCGTAACACCACCCGCACCAATAGCTATTATACTTATTTCATCCTATCAGGCCTGAAACAAAGAATTGAGCCTGTTCTAAATCACTGGCCCCTTCGGTCTTACAAAGACTACGTCCCCTCCCCCAATTGATCGGGGTCGTCGTCTCCCGTCCCCAATTAATATACTGGATGTTAGTTGCCTATAAGTATACTGGGTGACACTGGACCCAATTAATATACTGGGCCCGGATTAATATACTTGGCCTCACAATTAATATACTGGCGTCCGGAATTAATATACTGGGTGTACTGGACCTCTAATTAAGATACTGGGTCCTCCTGCTCCCAATTAATATACTGGTGCCTCCCTATCGGTCGCCTCGCCCCAATTAATATACTGGCCTTTCTTCCTGAGAGGATTCGGTGTCAAAGATTAGCATCCGATTCTACAATTCATATTAAATCAAATTATTACATTCCAAAAATCACATCTTTTAAACTTAAATAAAATCTTATTTAAATTTAAATCCTTTAAATCGAATTTAATTACAAATTATTCTCTACTTAACTTCTTAAATTTTATTTATTAAAGTTATTATATAAAAACCTATATATATTATATTAAATTAAAACTATATTTATTATATTATATTATATTTAAAATATATATTTTAAAACTATATTAAATATTTTATTAAATTAAAATTTTAAATTATTTAAATTATATATTTAAAACTAAATAAAATTATAAGTTAAAATCTTAAAATTACATTTAAGACCATATATTAGCTTATAATTTAAAATTTAAAACATATAAAATAATTTATTTTAAAAATATAAGTTTTTAAATAAAATCACTAAATTAAATTTATTACATCAAACATGCTTTATAATTTTAGAAAATAATTTTAAAAAACCTACCACGGTGTCCGTATATAATTTTCTACCCTATGGTCAACTGATTCGGGTATATATCATTTCAACCCAAAATTAAAATTAGATTTTCGGGTATATATCATTTCAACCCGTATCCCAAATCCAAATCAATAAAATCGCTCGGGTTTATCATTTCAATCCATAACGATTTTCCCTAATCTATGATCATTCAGGTATGTATCATTTCAACCCATAGTGATTTTCCTAGCTAACATATCAAGGAACTTGCAGTGTTATAAATAAATAAATAAATAACATAACAGTACAGGTCATATAACAGAGTATATCATATAATATATCATATTGTGTCACAGGTGAGCAACATATCATATCAGAATCATATAGTGTAAGCTAAACAATAAGAACTATAACAATATTTCAAAAGACATTTCAAAAGGGGTCCATTCACTTAATCACAAGAAGGTTAGTCATGAGTAGTTCTCACCTTTCGTGGCTAACTATGACTACAAAACAAAGCACAAATAGAACTGGATCTCAACTAGAAAATCCACAAGCATGAAACAAACCAAGCTTCAAAATTTTTGGAAACAAGAATTCTTGTTTTTCTTCTTTTTTTTAGAGGAGAGGAGGAGATTGGCTCAGCCTGGGGGTGTAGGTGGCTTGGCCTAGGGGGTTTAGGTGCAAGTGTGTGTGGGTGTGGTGGTTGTGGTGTATCTGTGTGGGTGTGGGTGTGTGAGGCTAGGAGAGAGGGGTATGGGTGTGTGTGGGCTTGGCTAGGGGTGAAGCAAGGGGAGGGTGGCTCGGGTAGGGGGTACGGCCTGGGTAGGGGTGGCCGTGAGTGATGGGGACGTGGGTGAGGCAATAGGAAGGGGCGGCGGCAAGGGGAAGGCAAGAGAGAGGGAGGAAAGGAGAGAGAGGAAGGAGAGAGGAGAGAGAGGAGAGAGAGCTAGGGTTTGGTTTAGGGATTGGAGGAGGAAGAAGGAGCAATGGGTTACTATAATTTGTTTCAGGCTGCAGAAATAAGAAGAGAGAAGAAGCCAGAAAGAAAGGAAAGAAAGTACGTACCTTTTTCTTCCAACAGAAACTTTTGTTGGTGAAAGACTACGTATCCATTCAGATGACTCCTAAGATTCTATCCCAACAACCTAAGATCCAAAATAAAATATAGGTAGAAATACACATACAAACACCGTCAAAACGCGCATTTTTACACTGTAAATTGCAGATTAAAAGCTACATAAGTCGGATTTTAACAAAACCAAAAGTGGAGTGGAGATTAGAATTCAGTCTAGTATCATAAAAAAAGAATAAATTTTAAATTTTCAATCCAAAATCAATTTTCGACTAAATTTGATCTAAAATTGAAATTTCACAAAATTTTCTTTTTTATCGAATTTGGAAAATTATGTTACTCAACATTTTAAATTCGTTATTTAAATTCAAAATTTAAAATTTAACTTAAATTCAAACAATACTTAATTTAAAATAGTTCAAATTTGAGAGTCGTTACACTCTCCCCCACTCAATATTTTTCGTCCCCGAAAAGGAACGAGACATGAGAATAGAAACAAAAGGAAGATAAGATAGATTCAACGAATAGTACCTGGAACAAACAACTCCGGATTCGAAGCACGCATGCTCTCCTCCATTTCCCAAGTATAATCTCGATCGTCCGTACTCCATTGTACTTTGACCAGGTTGATAGATTTTCTCCTCAACTGCTTCGTACCTCTATCGACAGTACGAAGTGGCTTCCTCTCAACAGTGAGGTTTGGCTCAACATCCAAACTTTCAAATAAAGCAGGCTGAACAATCAAAGATGGATATGAAGAAACTTGCGAAGATGCAAAACATGGAACACATTATGCACTCCAGGTAGCTTCTCTGGAAAATCCACTCAATAAGCTAAAGGACCAACTCCCTCTAATATACGGAAAGGACCAATGAATCTTGGAGAAAGCTTACCTTTCCTACCAAAGCGAATCACATTCTTCAACGGCAAGATCTTAAGAAAAACTTGATCGCCCACTAAAAATTCCAAATTCCTTCTCCGCCTATCAACATACTTCTTTTGCCTATCATGAGCAATCCTCATCTTCCTCCCGATCTCCTCAACCTTCTCAGATGCTTCTAGAATCATATCAGGCCTACGGACCAAATGATCACCGGATTCAATCCAGCAAGATGGAGATTTGCAAGGTTGTCCGTAAAGAGCAGCAAACAGAGACATTGTGATGCTAGCCTGGATTCAAAGGATGGGATTAAATTGATTTACGCTTACGGTAACCTTAGTTTAAAAGTTAAGATTATACCTGATAGCTGTTATTATAAGTGAATTCAATGAGATGGAGATGATCTTCCCAAGATCCTCCGTAATCAAGAACACAGGCATGAAGAAGATCTTCCAAAGTATGATTCGCTCTTTCCGTCTGACCATCGGTCTACCGATGATAAGCTGTGCTAAGATTCAACCGAGTACCCAAAGCTTCCAGAAATGCCTTCCAAAACTGGCTGGTAAAGATAGGATCTCTATCACAAACTATACTGATTGGAACACCATGAAGTTGAACAATCTCTCTCATATAAATCTCAGCTAAACTCGAAGCAGTGCGGTTCGACCTGACCAGAATGAAATGAGCTAACTTGGTTAGTCTATCAACAACCACCCATATACTCTCATTACCCTTTGTCCTCGGTAATCCATCAATAAAATCTATAGAAAACTGTTCCCACTTCCAATTGGGAATCTCAAGGGGTTGCAATAATACAGCGGTCTTCTGGTGATCAGCCTTAACCTGTTGACAAGTGGCACATCTACTAACATAAAGGGAGATATCTCGCTTCATACCATTCCGCCAATACAGCTTCTTCATATTCTGATACATCTTCGTAACTCCTGGATGGATAGAGAGTCTGGACTGATGATTTTCCATAAGCACTTCTTGCCTTAATCCATCGACATTCGGAACACAAGTTCGATTATTTTCCTCAAAATCCGATTTTGATCGATTTGTGCTCCCAATTCACCATGGTTACCACCTTCCCTGCTACGAACATTATCCTTCATGAGCTTAAGAATCCTGTCTTCATCTTGCTTAGCCGCATTACGATCCAAAAGGGACGAAGAAACCACAATCTGACATAACATCACCTTCTTTCGGCTCAAGGCATCGGCTACTACATTAGCTTTCCCGGGAGTATAGTTGATGTCGAGGTCATAAGAAGCTAGAAACTAGGGCCATCTAACTTGCCACCGGTTCAAATCCTTCTGGGTTAAAATATACTTCAATGACTCGTGATCCGTAAAGAGCTCAAACTTAGTTCCTAAAAGGCAATGCCTCCATAACTTCAAAGCAAACACTTTAGCAAGCAATTCTAAATCATGAGCTGCATAATTGGCTTCATGGGTCTTCAACTGGCGACTCGCATAAGCAATAACCTTCGCATTCTGCATCAAAACAGCTCCCAAACCTTCTTGACTAGCATCAATGTAAACCGTTAACCCCTCACTTCCATTTGGAATGGTAAGAACTGGAGCAGAAGTTAGCATTCGCTTTAACTCATTAAATGCAACTTCACACTTATCATTCCATACAAACTTGGCATTCTTACGAGTCAAAGCAGTGAGAGGTGCAGCAATCCTAGCAAAATTCTCTATAAACCTCTGATGATAACCAACAAGTCTTAAGAAGCTACGAATATCCGAAGGGGTCTTAGGTTTTTACCAATCCTGAAATAGAACAGGGAATTTTAATTACAAAGAAATATAAGATAATTAAGTGACAAAAGAAGAAAGAGGATAGACTTACATTGATCGCAGCGATCTTAACTGGATCAACCGAAACACCATTTTCAGAAACTATATGTCCAAGAAATCGAACTTCGTCTTTCCAGAAATGGCATTTCGAGAATTTAGCTTTCAATTGATGACTCCTTAGGGTTTCAAGAAAAAACCCAAATGTGATTAATGCTCGTCTCTGACTTAGAAAAGACAAGAATATCATCGATGAAGACAAGAACGAACATGTTAAGAACATCTCGGAAAACATGATTCATAAGATCAGCGAAGAAGGCTGAAGCATTAGTCAAGCCAAAGGGTATAACTAACCATTCATAGAAACCATTCTCAGTTTGGAAAGCGGTTTTGGGAATGCTCTCCTCAGCTACTCTAAGCTGGTGGAAACCAGTGGCAAGATCAAGCTGGGAGAAAACTTTAGCTCGTAGAGTTGATCGAACATGTCGTTGATTTGAGGCATATGATATCTGTTTTTCATAGTAAGCTTATTCAGCTCCCTATAATCAACACACATCCTCAAAGAACCATCAGACTTAGTGACAAATACCACTGCTACTCCCTATTCCGAATGACTCGGCCTAATCAAACCCATGGAAAACAAGTCTTCTATCTGCTTCCTCAACTCGACTTTCTCCCTGGGTGCCATCCTTCTGGGAGGAAGAACTACTGGTCGGGCTCCAGGAATAAGATTAATGTGGAACTCAATTTCCCGCCTAGGAGGAAGAGAAGAGACTTCACCAAAAACATCAGAAAAGTATTTGACAACATGAGTGGAGTCAAGGTCACTAGGATGAGAATCAAGAGAAAAGATAAAACTGCCAGCATAATCCTGAGGCATACGACATCTAATCACCAAAGGATTACCCTTATCATCATAAAGAAATAGTTTAGGCTTTGCAAGAGATAACAAATTCAAATTTCTTCAGCCAATCACCTCCAAGAAAAATGTCGAAAGCATCAAAACCAAGAACATAGAAATTTCCTATGAATCTATGCTCATTGTAAAGGAGTTTCACCCCCCTTACAAATCATATTAAGGTTGGCGGGACGCCGATGGGATTAGATACACATAAGGATTCAGATGGACACTGAGGTTGCAAGATGTGTTCAAACTTATTACAAAGATCAACAGAAATGAAGCTATGAGAGGCTCTAGTGTCAAATAGAACACGAATAGGAAAATTAAGCAAAAAAAAGGTGCCTTGGAGAGTACCTTGAGTATCGCTAGGAGTAGGAGGAGTGGAAGAGGTCATAGCAAAGACTTCGGATGCCTTGCCCTTCCACTGAGTAGGACAATCCTTTTTGAAGTGGCTTGGCTGCAAGCAAATATGGCATAGATCACGCCTAGTCATCTGAACTAGTGGGACAGAAGCTCCGACTGAACTAGTACAACTGTTGGCATAGTATCCCTTCTTATCACACTTGAAGCAGGTAATAGAAGATAGATCAATAGGCTACCACTGAGAAGAAGATCCTAAACCTTGAGTCTTCTGCCAAATCTTCTTCTCCTGCTAGAAGTTGAACTTCCTCTTCTTGGAGCTGCTGGAAGAAGGTTGAGATGGAGGTGTACGAACAACAGTTGCTTCCTTAGAAGTGGGGTTCTCATATCTAATAGCAATATCCATCAATCCAGTAAAAGGGCTATGCACATGAGCAATCAAACGATCATAATACTCCGGACGAGCTCCAGCTATAAACTTTTCATTCTTCTTAAGCGGCATATCAATCAAGCTAGGGCCAAACTTGGACAGTTCATTGAACTTCCTCTCATACTCAGAAAATGTCATATTCCCCTACTTAAGGTCCATAAATTCCCGATATAACTGAGACTTCTCTGCTTTGGGCATCCACTTAGCTACAAAAGCATCCCTGAAATATGGTATTCAAGACTTAAGGTATATTCTAAAGAGATAAGTTAACCAAACTTGAATTCAGCTCAAGATTTATAACTAAACTACTCCTAAGTGATATTTACCTTAATAGTGTGGGCTGTAACAGACTCCCACCAATCCTGGGCTGCCTCCTGCAACTACCAAGCGGCTCACTGACGCTTCTGAGCATCGGTGATCTCAAGACCTGTGAAAATCCTCTCTAAACTCCTTAGCCACCGCTGAGCCTCAATGATACTCTCTGTTCCAGTAAACTTGGTACCACCAAGCTGAGTGAACTCCTTATAGAGGGTGGTGAATCTGACTAGTGCAATGGGTTCTGGTGCTGGGGCAATTCCTTGACCCTACCTTTGACATTCCTACGATTCATCCTAGAAATAGAAGAATGAATTTTTAGGACTAGGGTAAAGATTCAGACTTAAAGAAAATTCTAATCAAAGAATTCTAACTAACAAGATGGATTCGAAAGGAAGGAAATTCTAGGAAAAGGATTAATTTTAAAACAAATTTTTATATCCAAAAGTCCTTTAAAATCGTTTAAAACCATTTTATACTTTTCAAAATACGCTCTCTCTCTCTCTCAAGAATGATTCTGAGACTAATTCTACTCATTCTAGGGTATTGCTACCCTATCTCTAATAAGGTTTAACCCCGTAGGCTAAGGTTTGCTTAAAACCAAAGCTCAGATACCAACTGTAAGACCCTCCATTTCGAACCATTCATATCGACAATAAAACCACACATGTCAAACTTGAATTGTTCAAAACAACAAATTGTTAATTAATTTGGGGTAAATAAAATCAATCACAGAATCACAGACATAGAATAGCAGAATATCTCGCGGCGGAATAAATAAAACATAGTAGTTCATGAAGCTACTAAATACATAGTCTCAAAGCAAATACATAATATCATAGTCTGAAAGCAAATACAACTGGAAATCCAAATACATAAGTCCACTAATACATAAGCAAATGACTGAAAGGGAAATAACTTAAATAGGAAATAATAGATAGAAAACTAAATCCCCAGCAAAGTCTCCAGCTAAAAAAGGTGAGTCATGAATGTAGTGATACTCAGACTGACCCGAGCATAAAGTTAAACAAAACACTCGAGTCAGGACTAACATTCTCATGTAAGTAAATCAACTCAAGTGAAATGTAACAAGGGAAATGCAACAATAACTCAAAGGATGTTTGGGATTCCTATCCTTTAAGGATCCGTTAAACTATTTACATATGTAGTAATATACGCTATATATGCAATGCATATTAGTAAAGTATAATATTGAAAATAGCGTTAAGGCATTACCTATATACCCCTTAACACATTATATATAAGCATCGTAGTGTATACAGTACTGTAAACTCCACCGAACCTGGTGGGCTATCACGGAGCACTCCATAGATACGACACAAACCAAAATCGTAGTGGGCTCGATAAGGCATATGACAAGGCACGCGAGGCAATGCCCTAAGTAGGATTCTACCGTTTTGCACTCCTGGAATGGTGGTAATGCATAGCAGCTACTACCAACCACCTCGAGACACACTCCCATAATCGAAGGTGCGCACTAATCAATCGTAAAGCAAAAGATATGGTTTCGATGAAGCGTGTTTGATAGGAGGAGCGACCTCACTTGGCCCGGTATAGCTCTTGTTTTAGTCATATCAAGCTGACCCGAAGGTCAGGGCTGCGTTCTTACCTCATTCCAGTAGCGTTCGCCAAACCATCCTACTTCATTCTGGATTCTCCACCACGTGCACAGTGTTAAAGTGGTTTCGGAATTGGTAGAGAGTATGACAATATCCGACCCCAGTCTCTTTAACAACCAAACACTTATTTCACACCGTTGTCATTTTATAAAACATTTAAATAATAAATCTTAAATTACATTTTAAGTCAATACTAAAATATTTAACTTCAATTATATTTTAGATTTATCTTATAATTCATATTAAATCAAATTATTACATTCCAAAAATCACATCTTCTAAACTTAAATAAAATCTTATTTAAATTTAAATCCTTTAAATCAGATTTAATTACAAATTATTCTCTACTTAACTTCTTAAATTTTATTTATTAAAGTTATTATATAAAAAACCTATATATATTATATTAAATTAAAACTATATTTATTATATTATATTATATTTAAAATATATATTTTAAAACTATATTAAATATTTTATTAAATTAAAATTTTAAATTATTTAAATTATATGTTTAAAACTAAATAAAATTATAAGTTAAAATCTTAAAATTACATTTAAGACCATATATTAACTTATAATTTAAACTTTAAAACATATAAAATAATTTATTTTCCCAATATAAGTTTCTAAATAAAATCACTAAATTAGATTTAAAAATCAAATTTATTAAATCAAATAAACTTTATAATTTTAGAAAATAATTTAAAAAATCCAACCACGGTGTCCGTATATAATTTTCTACCCTATGGTCAACTGATTCGGGTATATATCATTTCAACCCAAAATTAAAATTAGATTTCCGAGTATATATCATTTCAATCCGTATCCCAAATCCAAATCAATAAAATCGCTTAGGTTTATCATTTCAACACATAATGATTTTCCCTAATCTATAAGATCGTTCGGGTATGTATCAATTCAACCCATAGTGATTTTCCTAGCTAACATATCACGGAAGTTGCAGTGTGATATAAATAAATAAATAACATAACAGTATATATCATATAACAGAGTATATCATATAGTATATCATATTATGTCACAGGTGAGCAACATGTCATATCAGACTCATATAGTATAAGCTAAACAATACGAACTATAACAACATTTTGAAAGACATTTCAAAAGTGGTCCATTCACTTAATCACAAGAAGGTTAGTCGTGAGTGGTTCTCACCTTTCGTGGCTAATGAAAGTGACAACTACGACTATGAAACAAAGCACGAATTGTAACAACCCAAAATTTAACCCGTAATAATTAATTTGTTAATTAATTAAAATATAAAATAACTTTATGAGATTATCAGAATCAAGCCACGAAAGTTGCACCATTGTGTCTGTGGTAATTTTCTGGTCAATTTCCATATATAGAACGTCAGAAACCGAGCAAATATGACCAAGTTATAAAATAATCAAAGAAACGAAAAATATATATAAATATATAGGCAGGTCGACCGGTCGATCAACCTAGGCACCAAGGCGGTCGACCGCCCGGTCGACTCGCCGTTGCAATTTGCGAACGAATGGATGTTCGTTCGTTCGAATGTTCCAGAGCCTCTAGTGACGTGTTTTTCTTCGTTTAAACCGATCTGGTCCCTTCGTTTCTGCATCTGATGGCCCCTATTCAGCCTATGACGTGGTTGCATCCTATTCAATCTCCAAATCCAACTGTTCGAGATCCACTTCCACACCTATAAATTGACCCCTAGACCTAACACTTTTTATCATTCTAGGTTTTCTCCAATTGGGTTCACCTTTCTAGGAAGGACCCTAAACAGAATAATTTTTCCAAAGGAGAAAATCGTTATAAATTAAATTATTTTACAACTCCAAGTGGATCCGGGAAGACCAAAAGAAAAGCTTAGGACCGGAGGTAAATGATTGTAATTATTTTAAGATTTCTTTAGGTAATTTAAAATAATAAGGTTTCCAATAGTTGTAGTTTTACTATGATTTTTGAATAGCCTTTTAAGTAGTTTATTTACAGTTTTTAGAATTATTTTCAGTCTATTCCATTTCAGCTATTCTTTCAGTAATTTTGGTTTATTTCTGTTAATTATAATTATTACTTTTAAGCATAGTTTTTTATTTATTTATACTATTTACAGTAATTAAGTTTATTTACTGTTATTTATTTCTTATTTACATCTTTTTCGACGTTTTGGATTTTATGCAAGCGTCTATTCTCTTCATCCCCTTTTTCTCCGCGTATAGATTAGAATAAATTAAACGTGAATATGGATTATATAAGTAAGAATATCGAATGAAGAAAATAAGATGTAAATTATAAAGACTGCAATAAATAATAGAATTAGACTAAAATTACGCCTAATTATAATTAGAATTGGACTAATTAAAGATAATTGGCATAGTTATAACTTAGAATTATAACTAATAGAGTAAAAGATGAAAGAAGCTTATTTTCACACTTAGACCTTGGGTTAAGTAATAAGCACGATTATAACGTAGGTTATAATAAGAAATGGAACAGAATGAGGCTTATTTTTAGACTTAGGATAAATTAATAAGCAAAGATAGTATGGATAAAATCATAAAGGCTTATTTAAAATAATTTATCTAAGTTAATAAGCAAAGATGAAAGTAGGACCTGTACCAAAAAGCATCCCTATTAGACAAAAAGGTGAGCATAGGGCACGTTTATGCTAAGAATGGTGGTAATTGGTCAAATAGAAGTCCAAATCACGGGGGATTTGGATAAGGGGCGCAGTTAGATATTGTTTGGATGAAGGGCCAGTACCAACAGCATTTCCCCTATAGATTCTATGGACACACATGATCTCACGTTAGCCTGAAGTGGGATGAGGGGCATGCTTATGCTGGATGTTGAGGTAATAAGAAGACCCAATAGGTAGAGCAAAAGGTAGCATGGGCATGGTGGCATTTACGCATGCGACTTCCATTCGGGTGCTCGGTGATAGCTATGAGTTCCAAGCGCTTAGTATGGGTGTCTTTCGTAGACACCATTGCCTTCTGTGTAAGGAGCTATATATGTCGTTCGGATCCACAATAGTTGCTTTGTGCATCATCTGTAGATACCATTGGCTGCTGTGTAAGGAGTTATATAGTGGCTGGTCCACAGTAAGGTCTATGGAGTAGCAAGCCGATCAAAAAGGGTAGAATTAGGGTCACATCCTAATTATATGATTAGGAATTCAGCTTGATTAAAGCAGAACAAGTTCAAGCAATCAAAGTTAACCTATGTTATAAATTAAGCAATATTCAATCGTATTTATTTTCAGCTTATCCCTTTCCTATTTCCTTTATTATCCTTATTTATGCTAGAACTGTTGTAGGGTCTATTACTTTTATCTTGCTTAAAGACTCTAGTAATTACTATCATTCACCAAACTTTTAGTCTGACCCACTCCTCTATTTCACCCTTTTTCCCCCTTAGGCAATAAAGGGAGAAGCCAGTAGATTGCTGTAGCTTAGAGTTCTTCTTGGAGGAGATTTCTTCTATGTACTTCTTTTATTTTCAGCTTTTGTTCTTCTATGTACTGGCTTATTATGAGGGATGTTACATACTCTGATTTTGAGACTATGAATTTTTATTTCATAAGACATGATGGGTTTTGAGATATGGATGTTGTATTTGGTATTTAACTTATTTATGAAGCTTTGTTTTAATTAAGTTATTATTTAGTTTCCGCTGTTTTTACCTGTTTTTATCTTGCAAATCTTAGTCTCTTTTAGTTTCAGTTATACCTACAACGCACCATGCCTTTTAATGTGTCCTTTTGGGTATATTAAGGGGTGTTTCACTTGGTATCAGAGCCTAAGGTTATAGGATTCCTAAAAAATTATTTTTGAAAGTAAAGTATTTTTCAAGATAGCTCGTTTTAAAAGTATTTTTCAGAAAAGAACTTTTAGAAATGATTTTAGGTATAAAAGAATTTTTATAAAAATCCCCTCATAAGTCCAATTCAATTTCCCTTTGACTTTTTCCTAAACTACCTTTTTCTTTTCACAGAATGGCTAATGCCCCGAACCTTCCCGAGGGCATTCCAGTCCCAGCCTGGTTTCGTAGGTACTTATAAGCCATGACTCCAGAGGTGCACGGACCTGCGCCCAATCCTGCACCAGTGGGTGGGAATCCCATCAATCCACCTACCGCCATCAATTTCTCTAAGCTTTGTAAAGATTTTGTGAGTTTGGGTGGGAAGACTTTTTCCGGCAAGGAGACTTTTGTAGAGGCAAGAGCATAGCTTAGGGACACGGAGAGGATTTTTGGTCTTTTGGGATTGGATGGTCAGCAGCGAGTTCAGCTAGCCGCTTGGAAACTAAAGGAGGAGGCATCTTATTGGTGGGAGGTGACCGAGTTGGAGGGAAGGAATATTACTTGGGATGGATTCGGGGAGCGATTCGATAGGAAGTTTCTATCTCAGGCGAAAGAGAGTGTTCAGTTGGAGTGGTTTATCAATTTGAAGCAAGGGAGTTTGTCTGTCCAAGAATACATCAATCACTTCAATGAGCTATCACGGTTTGGTATAGATTTGGTGAACACACATCATAAGAAATCTATGAAGTTTGCGAAGGGATTGAATCAACCCCTTCAGGGGTTATTGCTGACTCATGTACCGATGGGAGCTACTTATGAGTCTTTGGTCGAGATGGCGCTTATGTCGGATACAGTCAAGGAGGGAGAGACTAAAGAGGAGGTTAAGTCAGAAGGTTCTAAGAAGAAGTGGTGGGAAAAGAATACGAAGAAGAAGAAAGGTGATGGTCCTCAGAAACATATTAAGAAAGGAATAAAGTGCCATGGTTGTGGGAAGGTTGGACATATGGCCAAGGATTGCTGGAAGGAGAATATGAAGGGTAAGTGCTATACTTGCGGGCAGCCCGGTCATATGAGTATGAGTTGTCCTCAGGGAACGAGTGCACCAGTTGTGCAGATTCAGACGTTAGACGCAGCACCTTCCAGTAGCATTCCAGATAGAGGTAGGAAAGTCACAGTCGAAGGTTTGATTTCTATATCTGATTTTCCCATTCGGACATTATTTGATTCTGGAGCATCACATTCTTTTATCTCTAGTTCTCTAGCAGATTGTTTGCACTTAGACATATCATTAGTAGTAGACCCCATTATTGTTTTAAACCCCATAGGAGGATCGACACATTTATCTATAGTTTGTAGGGGTTTGAAAATCTTTATCCTAGGCATAGAGATTGACTACGATGCCTATGTTTTGGGATTCTTAGGGTATGGGATGATCTTTGGGATGGATTGGATATCCACATATGGAGCTACCTTAGACTGCAAGAGGAGAGTCGTTAGACTTGAGACTTGCAGTGGTAGGACTCTAGAGGTATCTTGCGACCCACAAGGGTCAGTCATGTTGAGTTTTCTCTATTCTCTCAATTCATCGTCATAAGAGTTGCATTCGGTTCCTGTCGTCAGAGATTTTGCAGACGTTTTTGAGGAGGTTAGGGGATTACCTCGTAAGAAAGAGATTGACTTCAGGATTTATTTGACCAAGAATGCGAAGCCAGTAGCATTGCCTGTGAGGCACATGACACCTTGGGAGAGGAAAGAATTGGGCAAGCAAATTCATGAGCTGTTTGAGAAGGGATTCATAAGAAGGAGCATATTGGAGTGGGGAGCACCAGTCGTCTTCACCACTAAGGCGGATGGTTCTCACCGACTTTGCGTGGATTATAGAGAATTAAATAAGCTCACCAAGAAGAACCGATATACACTCCCTAGGATTGATGATCTTTTTGACCAGTTGGTAGGTTCTTCGGTTTTCTCTCAGCTTGATTTAGCCACGGGATTCCATCAGCTTAGAGTCGCTGATGACAGCATAGATAAGACTGCCTTTAGGACACCGGATGGATTCTTCGAGTGGTTGGTTATGCCTTTTGGGCTAACCAATGCTCCAGCCTATTTCATTGATTTGATGAATCGCGTCTTTAGGGATGTCCTAAATAAGTTTGTGGTGTTATTCGTGGATGATATCTTGGTATTTTCCAAGAATATGGAGGAGCATACTGTTCATTTGAAAGAAGTTCTTCGCACACTTTGTAGTCATCATTTGAGAGCTAAGTTTTCGAAGTTTCATTTTTGGAGAGAGGAAGTTCGTTTCTTGGGGCACGTAGTCTCGAAGGAAGGTTTGGCTATTGACCCCGCCAAGGTTATTGCAGTTTAAGATTGGATGGCCCCTAAGAACGTTACCGAGGTTAGGAGCTTCCTAGGATTGGCTGGCTACTATAGGAAGTTCATTAGAGACTTTTCCAAGATTTCGGCACCCCTCACGCACCTTACTAAGAAGAATAAAGCTTTCGTGTGGGACGTAGATTGTGAGGATTCCTTCACGAAGCTAAAGAGAGCCCTTATTAGTGGACCAGTGTTAGTTTTACCCGACGGAGCTAAGCCTTTCACTGTATACACTGATGCATGCGGAATAGGTCTAGGAGCCGTGTTGATGCAAGAAGGGAGGGTAGTGTGTTATGGTAGTAGGCAGTTGAGGACACATGAGAAGAAATACCCTACCCACGATTTGGAGTTGGCTACCATAGTTTTTGCACTCAAGTCTTGGAGGCACTATTTGCTTGGAGAGAGGTTTGAGCTTTTTACCGACCATAAGTCTTTGAAGTACCTATTCTCGTAGAAGGACCTGAACTTGAGACAACAGAGGTAGATGGAGTTTTTAGCCTCGTATGATTTTGAGATAGCCTATAGCCCTGGCAAGGGTAATGTGGTTGCGGATGCATTGAGTAGAAAGAAGGCAATCCTTAGTCCTTTGTTCGTAGAGTGGAGGAGCTTGGAGTTTATTTCTACTTTTGATTTTAAGCCCTCTATAGACATTACTTCAGGATTGTTGGCAACATTAGAGGTGAGGCCTACCCTTATGTATCAGATTGGCTTGAGGCAGCAGGAGGATTCGGACCTCATGGACATTATGGATAGGATTAGCCGAGGAGAGGTCTCATGACATCTCCAATGCTATTCCATAAATAGCAGAGGGTGTCTTAGGAGAGATGGGAGGCTTTATTTTCCATACGCTAGTGACTTATTGAGAGCAGTTTTGGAGGAGGCGCACCATTCCCGTATGACTATTCATCCGGGTGGTGACAAAATGTATCGGGATATGAAGAGGATGTTCTATAAGGGTGGTATGAAAAAGGACGTTGCGGAATTCATAGCTAAGTGTCTCATATGCCAAAGGGTAAAAGCAAAGCAGTAGAAGCCCGGTGGATTACTTCAGCCCTTAGATGTGCCGGAGTGGAAGTGGGACAGTATTTCTATGGATTTCATTGATGGTTTACCCCGTTCTAGGAAAGGGAACACTAGCATTTGGGTGATTGTTGATAGATTGACCAAGAGTGCTCACTTCATCCCAGTTAAGAGTAAGCATATGGCTTCATATTTGGCATCCTTGTATATTCGAGAGATAGTCCGTCTGCACGAAGTTCCTTCTAGCGTTGTTAGTGATAGAGATCACATTTTCACTAGTGAGTTTTGGAGAAGCTTACAGGAGGCGCTAGGGACGCAACTTAGGTTGAGTACAGCCTAGCACCCCCAGATTGATGGCCAAACGGAGAGGGTAAATAGGGTGCTTAAGGATTTGCTGTGGATGTGCATTTTGGACTTTGGAGGAACTTGGGAGGAGCATCTTCCGTTGGTTGAGTTTGCGTACAATAAAAGTTACCAAACAAGTATAGGAATGGAAACATTTGAAGCTTTATATGGGAGACCTTGCAAGTCCCCATCATGTTTGGTAGAGTCTATGGAGAAGTTATTACTTGGACCGATATGTTAGGGAGACCTCTGAAAAGGTGGATTTTGATTCGGCGAAGGATGAAGATAGCTCAAGACAGACAGAAGTCGTATGCGGACAAGCGGAGGAGAGACTTAGAGTTTGAGGTTGGAGACTTAGTTTTTATTAAAGTATCCCCGCTTAGGAAAGTGGTAAGATTCGGATCAAATGGAAAGTTAGCCCCTAGATTTGTTGGACGATTTCCTATCACAGAGAGAGTTGGAAAGATGGCTTACCGAGTGAAGCTACCAAAGAAGCTCGCAGGAGTGAATGAAGTTTTCCATGTTTCGCACTTGCGAAAGTGCTTACATGACTCGGCGAAGGTTGTAGAGCCTAGTCAGATAGAGGAGGTGGAGGTAGAAAGGGAAGCTTCTGTTCGGCGTGTCCCCACGAAGATTGTTGGAAAAGACATCAAGCGACTAAGGAATAAGGAGGTTCCACTGGTAAAGGTGCAGTGGGGAGATGATGTTGCAGATGCCACTTGGGAAGCAGAAGAGAAGATTCGTACTTCCTATCCTCGTCTTTTTGATGGTAAGTTTTAGAATTCCTTTTTCCATCTTTAGATTTGAATATGTTCTTTCCTTTATTATCCTTTGGGAAGGTAGAACTTAGGATTTAACCTATGGATGGTAGTATTTGATGTAAACATGTTAGTAGAACATGTTATGAATGATGTATGCTGGTGGTTCCAAGTGTTTGCTAGTGGATGCTAATGGATGCATATACGCACACTAGGCACTATTATTCCTTAGGGATCGGCCTAACTAGGACACTAGAGTATGTGCATATGGATGTGTGCGCATTTTTATTTTATTTCCGTGATTGCTATAAATGGATGTTTATCACATGATTGTTGCATTTGGATGATATTTGAAGCACACATATAGAATTATCAGTTATCATTAGGAAATTTTTGCATTCATTTAGATACATGACACGGACATGATTGCATAAAAGGGGGTCTACTGATTCAGTGGACCGCCTGATATTTTGCATTAGTTAGGAACATTTACACTACACTAATTGCATAAGTATCATAAATTGCATTAGAAAAACTTAAGGACAATGGATGAATGGTTGATGATTGAGTAGTTGGTTGTAGAATTGGATGAAAACATTTAGTACATTCTTTTATCCTTAGAGATTTCGGGGACGAAATCCCTTAAGGAGGCGAGAATGTAACAACCCAAAATTTAACCCGTAATAATTAATTTTTTAATTAATTAAAGAATAAAATAACTTTATGAGATTATCAGAATCAAGCCATAGAAGTTGCACCATTGTGTCCGTGGTAATTTTTGGGTCAATTTCCATATATAGAACGCCAGAAACCGAGCTAATATGACCAAGTTATAAAATAATCAAAGAAACGAATATATATATATATATATAGGCAGGTCGACCGGTCGGTCGACCTGGGCACCAAGGCAGTCGACCCGCCTCTGCAATTTGCGAACGAACGGATGTTCGTTCGTTCGAATGCTCCAAAGCCTCTAGTGACGTGTTTTGCTTCGTTAAACCGATCTGGTCCCTCCGTTTCTGCATCTAATGGCCCCTATTCAGCCTATGACGTGGTTGCATCCTATTTAATCTCCAAATCCAACAGTCCAAGATCCACTTCCACACCTATAAATAGACCCCTAGACCTAACTTTTTTCTCATTCTAGGTTTTCTCCAATTGGGTTCACCTTTCTAGAAAGGATCCTAAACAGAATAATTATTCCAAAGGAGAAAACGTTATAAATTAAATTATTTTACAACTCCAAGTGGATCCGGGAAGACCAAAGGAAAAGCTTAGGACCGGAGGTGAGTGATTGTAATAATTTTAAGATTTCTTTAGGTAATTTAAAATAATAGGGTTTCCAATAGTTGTAGTTTTACTACGATTTTTGGAATAGCCTTTTCAGTAGTTTATTTGCAGTTTTTAGAATTATTTTTAGTCTATTCCCTTTTAGCTATTCTTTTAGTAATTTTGGTTTATTTCTGTTAATTATAATTTATTACTGTTAAGCATAGCTTTTGATTTATTTACAGTATTAACAGTAATTAAGTTTATTTACTGTTATTTATTTCTTATTTACATCTTTTTCAATGTTTTGGATTTTATGCAAGCGTTTATTCTCTTCATCCCCCTTTTCTTCGCGTATGGATTAGAATAAATTAAACGTGAATATGGATTATATAAGTAAGAGTATCGAATGAAGAAAATAAGATGTAAATTATAAAGACTGCAAAAAATAATGGAATTGGACTGTAATAAATAATGAAATTGGACTGAAATTACGCCTAATTATAATTAGAATTGGACTAATTAAAGATAATTGGCATAGTTATATCTTAGAATTATAACTAATAGAGTAAAAGATGAAAGAATCTTATTTTCACACCTAGACCTTGTGTTAAGTAATAAGCACGATTATAACGTAGGTTATAATAAGAAATGGAACATAATGAGACTTATTTTAAGACTTAGGATAAATTAATAAGCAAAGATAGTAGGGATAAAATTGTAAAGGCTTATTTAAAATAATTTATCTTAGTTAATAAGCAAAGATGAAAGTAGGACCTGTAACAAATAGCATTCCCTATTAGACAAAAAGGTGATCCTAGGGCACGCTTATGCTAAGAATGGTAGTAATTGGTCAAATAGAAGTCCATATCACGGGAGATTTGGATAAGGGGTGCAAATAGATATTGTTTGGATGAAGGGCCAGTACCAACAGCATTTCCTCTATAGATTCTATAGACACATGGTGATCTCATGTTAGCCTGAAGTAGGATGAGGGGCACGCTTATGCTGGATGTTGAGGTAATAAGAAGACCCAATAGGTGGAGCAAAAGGTAGCATGGGCATGGTGGCAGTTACGCGTGCGACTTCCATTCGGGTGCTCAGTAATAGCTATGAGTTCTAAGCGCTTAATATGGGTGTCTTTCGTAGACACCATTGCCTTCTGTGTAGGGAGCTATATATGTCGTCCAGATCCACAGTGGTTGCTCTGTGCATCTTCCATAGATACCATTGGCTGTTGTGTAGGGAGTTATATAGCGACTAGTCCGCAGTAAGGTCTATGGAGTAGCAGGCCGATCAAAAATGGTATAATTAGGGTCACATCCTAATTATAGGATTAGGAATTCAGGCTAATTAAAGCAGAACAAGTGCAAGCAATAAATGTTAACATATCTTTTGAATTAAGCAATATTCAATCGTATTTATTTTCAGCTTATCTCTTTCCTATTTCCTTTATTATCATTATTTATGCTAGAACTGTTGTAGAGTCTATTACTTTTATCTTGCTTAAAGACTCTAGTAATTACTATCATTCACCAAACTTTTAGTCTGACCCACTCCTCTATTTCCCCTTTTTCCCCTTAAACAATCAAGGAAGAAGCCAGTAGATTGCTGCAGCTTGGAGTTCTTCTTGGAGGAGATTTCTTCTATGTACTTCTTTTATTTTCAGCTTTCGTTCTTTTATGTACTAGCTTATTACGAGGGATATTACGTACTCTGATTTTAAGACTATGAATTTTTATTTCATAAGACATGATGGGTTTTGAGATATGGATGTTGTATTTGGTATTTGACTTATTTATGAAGCTTCGTTTTAATCAAGTTATTATTTAGTTTCCGTCGTTTTTACCTGTTTTTGTCTTGTGAATCTTAGTCTCTGTTAGTTTCAGTTATACCTACAATGCACCATGCCTTTTAATTTGTTCTTTTGGGTAGGGGTGTAGGGTGTTTCACAAATAGAACTGAATCCCAACTAGCAAATCCACAAGCACGAAACGAACTAAGCATCGAATTTTTTTGAAACAAGAATTCTTTTTTTCTTTCTTTTAGAGGAGAGGAGGAGATTGGCTCGGCCTAGGGGGTTAGGGTGTGGGTGTGTTTGGTATGGTGGTCGTGGTGTGTGTGTGTGGGTGTGTGTGTATGAGGCTAGGAGAGAGGGGTATGGGTGTGTGTGGGCTCGGCTAGAGGTAGAGCAAGGGGAAGGTGGCTCGGGTAGGGGGTACGGCCTGGGTAGGGGTGGCCGTGGTTGATGGGGATGTGGGTGAGGCATTAAGAAGGGGCGGCGGCAAGGGGAAGGCAAGAGAGAGGGAGGAAAGGAGAAAGAGGGAGGAGAGAGGAGAGAGAGCTAGGGTTTGGCTTAGGGATTGGAGGAGGAGGACGGAGCAATGGGTTACTGTAATTTGTTTTAAGATGTAGAAATGAGAAGAGAGAAGAAGCCAAAAAGAAAAAGAAAGAAAGTACGTACCTTTTTCTTCCAACAGAAACTTTTGTTGGTGAAAGGCTACGTAGCCATTCAGATGACTCCTAGGATTCTAGCCCAACAACACAAGCCCAACAACCCAAGATCCAAAATACAGGTAGAAATACACATACAAATACCATCAAAATGCGCATTTTTACACTGTAAATTGCATATTAAAAGCTACAGAAGTTGGATTTTAACGAAACGAAAAGTGGAGTAGAGATTAGAATTCAATCTAGTATCATCATAAAATAAAAATAAAATAAAATTTTCAAATTTAAAATTTCATCCCAAATTCAAATTTTGACTAAATTTGACCAAAATTTAAATTTCACAAAATTTTCCTTTTTATCGAATTTGGAAATTTATTACTCAGCATTTTAAATTCGTTATTTAAATTCAAATTTTAAAATTTAACTTAAATTCAAATCATACTTAATTTAAAATAGTTCAAATTTGAGAGTCGTTACACTATATAAGGAGGTGCATCCCCTTGATAATAAATCATAAATTCACAAAGCTAAAACAAGCTCTTTTTCATGTCTCCTTCTTCTTAAATTTCTAATGGAAAATAATTGCAAAACTCATCCAAATCAACTGAAATTTGGAGTGGAGCCTTGGGACAACATTACAACACCTTCTACCAAGTTAGATCTCGATGAAATGAAGCCAAACTCCCCATGCAAGCATAGGCCATGAGCTATTTGTGGGTATTAGGCTTAGAGCAAGTGCAAAAGAGAAAGGAGGAAGGAAGGAAAGGTGGTCGAAAGGTGAGGTTGGACTTAGGTTCTTGGATCTTACTTATTTGTTTGGAAAAAGGTGAGTCGGCACACCACTTTGAATGAAAATATAGTCTATATATGTTTGTGTTTGATTGTGATGAAGTTGTTGAATTGATATTGACATATGTTGAAATATTGGTTTTGATTCTTACTTTGAAAGAAAATGGCATATGTAATTCATATGAACGGACTTGAATGGACTTGTATAACCTATACCAAGGGCTTGAAACAAATTAGTTGAACTTTGGTTTAGCTTGGACTTGGATTTGAAAGTGCACTTATAGCGATAGTCGTTGTGGTGCACTTTGGAATCGCCTTGTTTTTGGCGATTTCTATGGAACTTTGTAGAGAGATCCTTAGGAGATTCTCGCCTTATTTATTATATTTTATATGGATGCTTACTTTCATTAAAATCTTGGATAGTAAAAATTTAAGTAACATTTCGAAAAGTGGCCAAAACTTCACTTGTGCAAAACTCCCCGTTTAGCTTTGTTTTTTGGACTTTAAAGGTTTTAAAAGATATTTACATTTAAGTATTTTGTTTCATTCCTTTTTCAAGTTGTTACTAACTCATATTAGAGTGTTTCAATAGTGGTTTGAGATATTTATGGATTTTTAAGAATTAGTTGTGAATTTTTAAGGAAGAGGATTTACTTTAAAATATAAGGAAAACATGGTTTTCAAGTCTTAAAAGATTTTATAAACTTGTTATTTTCAAGTAAAATTTTGGGCAAATGTTTTAAAACCTATTATAAGTATATTAAATTATTTTAAAAGCATTTTTAAGTATATATAGTTTTTTTATAAAAATCTTATGTAATATTACCTTTTAAAGTGTTTTATTAAATATCTAGTTTTATAAATAAAACTACTATACATATGTACATCTCTAAAGGGTTTTGAAAGTAAAGCCAAAGGTTCAAAAATGGGTTAAGAATTGCTTAATGGCTAAATGGTTAATTGTTTAATTACTTGTTTGAAAAGTAATTAACTACGCTTAACACTAAAAGCCGACGAAATAGGCTTATCTATTTGTGAGAGTTAAGATTGATGTTCGAGTGGGATATGAGCAATAGAGTTCTAACCAACTAGCTTCCCTCTTGATAGAGGAATAGTTAAGTCGGGAACGTCGAAAACGTGTTAATCATGTCGATTACTTACTTGTTTATGGAAAACATTGGTACTACATTTAATACTAAAAGCCGACGAGGTAGACTTATCTATTTGTGAGATTCAAGAATGAAGTGTCTAGGTAAGGCTTTAATATGCAACCAGTGATCTAACTTACCTGACTTTACTCTTGGATGAGGAACAGCTATGTTGGAATGTCAGAAATGAGTAAGTATACGAATGTTGATTTGTATAAGTAATTGTTTTTGACTAGATAGTCGATTAATCGACTATCGAACTTGACCAAAAATAATTTAAGAAGTATCGAAAGGCTTCGCGATTTCATACTAATAAGACCCCCCCTACGAGGAGCATTGGTACGAACGTCTCTAGATTTCACTTACTTTTGAGAGAATCAGAATTGAGTTAATCAATAATTCATCAATTAGTTTTGGAGCATCCGGTAAGCGGGAAAATGTACTTATATGAGATGACTCGAACCCGTAACCACTTCAAAACCATATATGCGATCTATGTTCTGGAAACAATTAAAGTGAAATGTTATAGAATTGAACTGTATGTCTTAATGTTAAGTCCAAGGAAGAGGTTAGCATTAACATTTCAAATGATGTTTTCATGCGGGACTATCTATCTTAAGGAATATTCCAAGAGAGAGGGCAGCGTTAGCATTCCTCGAAGGACTTATGCAAGTATCTATGCGAAGATTCGAGATCTATTCGAGATGCTCAAATCCATGTAGTGATTCATGATCTGCTCGAGATGATGGAATCCATTTGGGGATTCATGTTCCATTCGAGTGATGAAGACTCGTGCGAGAGATGCCAAACGTAGCCTCGACATTGGAAATGACTAAAACCAGAGTAAGATGCACAATCTTGGGTTAAGCTTACCCATGAGGGTATATCAACTCCAGATTTAGAGTATGCTTTTGATTATTGGGCGCCGAGAGTTAGTTATACTTGGTGCCACGCAGTTTGTCGTTGGGCCAGTTTTGTTTACCTTATAGTGTATTTTATCCAAAGATATACGATCTTCGAAAGGAAGTTCCTGATCCTTGTTATGGAGTTCAGATTCAACTAGACCGAAGAGATCTCCACGGAAAAATTCATACACAAATGTGCCTTAGCGGTATTGATTGTATACATTTTATTGTTGTGTCGTACACATAGCAGCTATTTCATGATTTATTTTTCACACCCTAGACATTATCTATTATACCGATATATTCACTCATTGGATGGTTGGTTTCATTTGAAGGAAGAAACCATTACGGAAATCCATATGGTCTCAGTTGTTACTGTTACATGTGGCAAATTTCTTGGGTTTCTCAAGTTGGTTTACCAGATTGATCCAGGTGTTATTTTCTTATACTGCTCGGGTCAGCCCGTATATATTTCTAAATTTAGCTTTGATGCGTTGGAGCTTATGGAGACGAGCTGGATGTTTACCTACCATAGTACTCTTATTTCCGCTATATTACTATATTGTATATATTAGCATATGTGAGGACAGGTTGTTATAACTGCCTAGGCTAATGATAGTTTAGGCTTCATAACTTTGAAATTTCTATATTTGAAGTGACCCTTTTGTACTGATCTTTTGATATTATATATTATCGTTCTGTTGTGAGATTCTGATGTTGTGTTCTTTCATTCTTGTTCTATTCATTTTTTGAACCCTAACTTTTTCTCTTTCTGGCACTTGGGCGTTTGGCACATGAATACCGTGGATGTATTTACTATCGACGTTTGAGGGCCGAGAAGTTGGGTCGTTACATTTTTATCCTCGAAATTCAAACAAGAACGATAATCAAAGGAGATAGAAGAACAAGATACATATATAGTGTACTGCTGAAACTATATACAAACTAAACTGCAAACCAAAATGCACACTAAGCGATCCACCTCAAGCATCGAGTACAGTACAAATGATATACGGCACTAAGATAAGAAGGAACCCTTAGTCTATAAGCAACTTCTGATAGAACTCCTTCAAACTGTCCTTCATCTTCCTTGTACAATCCCGAGCATCGTCGCTCCATAACCCTTCACTAACCTATCATAGAATAAGCATACGCCGATACTCAAATAGCATTAACAGTCACTAGCAACCAATGCCCATGGTTTGCTCAGGTTCAAAACTCTCTCATCGCCTAAGGACGATAAAAAATTCATTAAGCATACCTTATGCTCAACAGCCTTAGATTGTTACTTAGACGATTATTCATGCTACCTCATAACAAATCGAGCAGTCATTCCCCAAACTCTTTATAAGTCAACATAACACATCACATAAATGTACTAAAGCCCGTACGATGCACATGGACCATCCATACATAATATTCAATCTGATCAATTGCTCGCTCACATAGATTTCACTTCCAAACTAGTATAGATCACTTGACCTCTTCAGTGCGGACTCTGATTTGGTTCCTTAATTAGAAACCTCCATTCTCCTTGCATAGCCATATACTATGATAAAAAAAATCAGGATCGTATCATGAGCTCGTACCAAGTTTTCAACTATCAAGAATCAAGTGGAAAAATCCTTGTTCGGACCGGTGTAAACCACTTCGAAAACAAGTACTCAAATACTGGATCAAGAACAGTCATGTGAGTAAAATGATCTACGTACAACTTACAAATTTATTCTAATGGTTTCTTAACTACACCAATTCTTTTTTACACAAATTTATAGGGTGTTTAGGAAATTTACTAATAAAAGAAGTTTATTAGTGTTTAAATAATATATGATGAAGTATATGTAAAATCTGAATGTAAACAGTTTGAAAGTAGGTTTGAATACTTAGTGAAAAACTCTAAAACGGAGAAAAACTGAAGTTAGCAACCAACTAACCGGCTTCCCAAAATAACTAGTTGACTGACCACTTTCTAGTATAAACCATAGCATTCACATTACAAATTTATAGTGTGTTCAAGAAAGTTCTAACACTCTTCAGGATGAGGATTTAACCCATATTTTTTGAGGTATCTTTTGTAGAGCTGCCTCATCAAACCTCCATAATCACTCCCTAAGAAGGAATAATTAATCATAGGAAACCTGGACTAGGTATAGGCAATCCATGAGTTTGTTTCTATCTTTAATGAGCATCCAAAAGAGAATAATAATTTCCTCATTTTCTTTTTGAGTGTTTGATTGCTGAAAATAATAATTTTAAAGGAGAGAAGCGAATCGTTTGTTCTTAAAGTCTTCTAGAGATTTAAGACGCCTTATATACATATAATTGGATTAGTTTAAGTCATTTCTAAGTCTTTCTCCCTCTCTATTGAGTCCTAAAATCTCATTTCTATTCTTGGAACATTTTGACTTAGAATGTTTAACACAATATGTTATTTTAAGATTTCCTAAAGATAAAAGCTGCCAAGTGTTAAAGATGAAAACTATCAAACATTCAAGATGAAATCTATTGAGTTTCAAAAGAGATAAGCTATCATGTATCACAAAGATATCGCTTATCAAGGAGCCATCGCATGAAGCTATCGAGTGCTGAAGAGCTATCGAGCGCTAAAGAGCCATCGGGTGCTAACAGTTATCGAGTGCTAAAGAGCTATCGAGTGCTAAGAGCTATCGAGTGCTAATGAGCTATCAAATGCTAAAGGCAAGGCTATCACATACTAAGATGTCAAATGTTAAGAGTTATCAAGTGCTAAGAGTTATCGAATGCTAAAGAGCTATCGAGTATAAGAAGCCATCGAGCACTAAAAGCAAAGCCAAGTGTTATAATGAAAATTTATCGAGTGCTAAGAGTTATCGAATGTTAAGGAGTGAGTATCCAGTGCTATCGAGCATTATAAGCCATCTAACTAAGAGTTATCGAATTTTAAGGAGTGAAGCTGTCGCATGTTATAATGAAAATTTATCGAGTGCTAGAAGCAAAGCTATCGAGGTTCAAGAATAAATAAGATATCACATGAAGCAATTGGGTTTCAAGAATGAATAAGGTATCACATGGAGCAACCAAGCGTCAGGGATAAGCAAGCTATCACATTGAGAAAATCAATTTGAAAAATGCACAAGGGAAATAGATATGAATGATACGCCATACAAAACGATGGAGATGAATCGATTATATGAAGAGTAAGCGCACCAGTATAAGAAGACGTTCATGTGTAAAGCTTCAAAACATGTTTATGCAACCATTCCACCTTTGCCAAAGTAACGACTAAGATAGCAATTGACGTGAACTATTTAAATCTAGAGATTATGACATATGTCACCATTAAAACCATCCATTTTTGCAAGTCATCAATATGCATCAACTTTAATCCACCTACATAAGTAAGTTGTGCCTCTCTCCAACTACTACACATAGAGACCTACCCCCACATAAGAATGGGCTCCTCTTCTCTTTCTCTTTCTTTGCACAAATCATTCTTAGACTTGACATTACAAAGCTTCCTCGAGAGCATGAGAACTACTTTAATGCCGAAGAAGGAGGAGATGACATGGACTTTTAAACATAAGGACACATAGAAATAGAAAATTGCATATAGACCCTATTTATGGCATCTTGGACTATAGTGAAGGAGAAGACTTGTAATTTTGACATATTGACTAATGAAGGAAGGTCATTGCATATGTATTCAAATTTTGAATAATATGCATATGATTCAAAATTTGGACATTTTAGACAATTTTATTTTGAATACGAGCATATTTCATATTTTATTTCAATGATGTATCTTTTTAAATATTTTGGATGTTGTACCTAGAATTAGTTTAACATTTTTGGTGCTTTCACTAAGAATTAAACTCATGGACTTCTTTGAAAAAATAATTAAAATGCCCCTAATTTAAAAAAAATCAAAAATTCTGGAAAATAGTAAATATTATAGTGAGTATAATTTTCGAAGAATTTTTCACATCGGTTCATTTTTGGGAATGTTACGAATTTTTTCTAATCTAAAATTTTAAATTTTAAAAATTAGCTATTGAGCATCTCAACATTTTAGACCTCTATAGTTTTTGCACCTCGATAGATTTTAGATATAGATAGATTTAAATTTAAACCTTAATTGCATTTCATGACTTGACTTAATCTATTCTTCCCCGATAGTCTGCTTTACAAAACTCGACAGCTTCAGGGGTATGAAACTCGATAGCTTTGGTTTATAGAACTCGATAGTTGTAGGGAGTATGAAACTCGATAGCTTTTATTTATAGAACTTGATAGCTTCAAGGGTGTGAACTCAATAGCTTTGGTTTATAGATCTTGATAACTTTAGGGAATATGAAACTTGATTGCTTTTGTTTATAGAACTTGATAGCTTCCAAGAGTATGAAACTTAACATCTCATGAATCTTTTGACATAGTAGAAAATCTATGCTCGATAGCTTGAATGCCAACAACAACCTTTGATTTTGATCAGTGGTAGCTTAAAGCATGGTATAGATAGCTCCACGGAGTATAAAATGAACAAGAACAAAGTTCACCGTAGATGAACTTTCCAGCACCATCGATTTCTATAAATTAGTGCAATTTAGGATGCCAAATAATTGTTAAAAGCAAGAATGGTTAACGGCGAACTCATCCCTTGAACTCTTCCTGATAGTAATTGAATAAGGAGGCTACCAAAAATAAGAACCATTATGGTTTTCATCAGCAAAAACCAAGTTGATTGAAGCATAAATTCATGGTGAATATAGCATAATAAAATGAACAACAACCATCAATTGGTAGCCCAACTTCTCCTCTACTTAGCACTATTGGTGCAAATATTTACTAGGTGCCAACAGAGTTGGTATAAATCAAACGACAAACATGGTTTAGAAATTTCAAATGGAATACCAATCAGATGACAATGGATTTCTATGATCAATCATCGTAGATCAATTGCAATTGTCGAGGTGCCCAAGCCTATATAATCAATTTGAGGAACAGAACTACATATCAAAAGTTACAAATGGACGACCATGATTGGCTTATCTATTCATAAAAATCCAAGCAGGGGTAGGTTTTGACAAATTTGGTATTGTTCGCTTATACCTATCAGTATGTGAAAGAAATTGATAACTAAATTTTGAAAAATTGAACAATGATCGATTTCAAAATTCAAAAAAACTGAATATTTAAAAATTAAATACAATCAAACATGAAATGAAATATAAATTTTTTTTGAGAAAAATGTATGATCCTCTAGAATAGAGGAGAGCACACATGAAATGAAATATAAAATAAAGTGAGGAGAATAATAAATTTCAAAAATGAATATATATTAGCAGATGAATTTTCATAATAAATAAAAACACAAAAAGATATCGCAATAAAACGACTTCATTATAAGGCAGTGTTAAAATAACAGACTTATAAAATCTATAGAATCCTTGGAGTTATAAGCTACATACTTTTACTATAGATTTATCAAGTAGACATTTATTGTCAAATTTTGATCATGAACTGAGAATATATATTAATTATTTGTATTAAAAAAATTATGATTCACTGTTTAAGGATTAAGTTTTGTGTAGTTAAAAACAAGGATTGTTTATGTTTCAAAGCCATAACACGTATCATCAAAGGTGTGAATCTATGAAATTCTGCATTTCATTATCATGAGCAATTTATTGAGTAATTAATGATGTTTTAGATATCCTCGTCCAAATTACTAAATTAGATAAAGTTTTAATATTCTATTTTCGAACGTGGGTTCAAATTTCCCATCAAATCATGATGGATTTATTTATTAAATGGGTTTTTGGTCTTCATTATCAAATAAAGTCTTACTACTGAAGCAAATTCTGGGAAGAGGCTACATTGTATTTGAGGCTATAAATCTTATTATCAAAGGAAAAAATATACGATACTTTGACTCTATTTATCAAGCATAAAAATATGGATGTCAAGACATCGTCATTATTGAATTAATTTATTAGTAAAAGCTCAAAATTATAATTACTCCATCACCGCAATAAGGGATGCTTCTTTATATCAAAAGTAAAGTCCTGATATTCTATATTGAGATTGGAATTTGAATTCTCTATTATGCGATGATGATTTTTCTATTATTTGGATTTTTGATCTTCTTTGTTATTAGTTGGATGATAAAACTCCTACTATTAAAACGTGTCCATTTTAGCATGAAGATCAATGGAATTTCTAAGATGAGATATCACAATCCCCTACTTCATATGCATTTCCACGAAATTGTCATCAAGGGATATTTCAATGGAAGAGATTCAGGAAGGGAGAACGATCATAAAGTATCTTGTGAAGGATTATGAACAAATAATTATGAAGATCTATGTTCGGTTAATTGGATAACAAAGAAAATTGAGTATTTGGAAAAAGAAAATAATCAAAGAAGGTTTAAATGTTGATCACCTTCCTATACACGGGGCAATGGATATACTACATAAGAAAAGTTATTCAGTCCATATCTAAAGAGTGTAACTCCAAGGAAATGTACAAAATTATTAATAAAATTTCATGAAGAGATTTGCAAAGAATATTACGATGGTACGAAACTTGCCAAAAAAGTGCAATGAAGTAAATATATCATTGTCCATACATAAGCAAAGATACTCTAAAAATGAGAAAATCATCAAAGTTTCTCAAGAATCCTATAATTACCCCTGAATGAATTGACTCCTATTTCTAACCCTATGCCTTTTTAACAAATAAGGAATTAATTTAATAAGACCCTTACCCACCTCAAAAGAAGAGATGAAGTTTTCAGTAATGTTAGCTATCTTATCGAATGAACAAAAAATGAGCTAGGGCCTAACAAAATTACAGGAAAAGTACCAAAGTTCAAACATTGTTGCTTGATTTAAACATTTGAATAAAATCATTTTTGATAATGGAAATTAATTTATGATTTAAAAGTTCACTCATTTTGGTAAGAGAAATAGGATAATAAAGAGTTTCATGTCGGAAAGCCCATCTAAAGGTTAATAGGGCGGTAAAAGCTACAAGCATGACAACCAAGAACACCTTGAAAAAGTAATTCGACTAGGAAATCCGATGAAGGAACTGTCTCTTATTTTATGGTCATATAGAATTTATGTAAAGACAACTACTAGGCATATCACTTCTGTTTCAACCAACATATGGATTAGAAGAGATGTTGCTAGTCGTAGCTGAGGTCCCATCAAGATGAAGAATTGCATATGCTTATTGACCAAGCCAGGAACTAATAAAGGAATCTTCGGATTGAATTAACAAATTGGAAAAGTAAGCCACATTAGAAAATATGAGATATTAATGAAGAATCTCTAAATTCTACAATTCAAAAGAAAAGAGAAAGCATTTCAAAACGATGATTTGACGTTTGAAGGAGTGATGAAGAATATCAAGAACCCAATAAACAATGTATCTGAATCTAATTAGGAAAAACCTTTGATCATTTACAAAGTAACACCTTTACAGATTTATCGATTAAGTGAACTTAATAAAAATGCAATAGAAAGAACCTAGAATACCAAACATTCAAGGCTTTACCTCATAATTTTGGAATAATAAAGAGATAAAGGTTTATTAAAAATCTACTCAAGTAGATTCCTTCTAGACTGAGATGCATTATGCTCAACTTATCTTCTAACCTGATGAGGTAAAAGGGATTTGTTGAGTAGATGCACACATTATGTCTAGTAGAGGATATAATTAAGCCTTTAGTCCCACTTCTACGCCTGGCCCAAGCTTCCATCCAAAAAGTGATGGTCAAATTAATTCTTTGATCCACTTTTATGCATGGTCAATGCACTTTTCCAAGAAGTGATGGTCAAATTAATCCTTTAGTCCTGCCTCTTTGCATGGTCAATGTACTTATCCAGGGAGTGATGGTCAATAATATCTTTGGTCCTACTTCTATGCCTGGCCAAAGCACCCATCCAAAGAGTGATGGTGAAATTAAGCCTTTGGTTCTGCTTCTACGCCTAACCAATGAACCTATCCAAAGAGTGATGGTTAAATTAAGCCTTTGGTCCTGCTTCTACCCCTGGCCAAAGCACCCACCCAATGGGTGATGGTCAATAAAACCTTTGGTCTCGCTTCTACGGTTAGCCAAAGCACCCGTCTAAGAAGTGACGGTTAATAAGTCCTTTGGTACTGCTTTTACAATTGGCCAAGGTAAACATCCAAACACTATTGGTCAATAAAGCCTTTAGTTCTGCTTCATGCACCTAGCTAAAACAACCATTCAAGAAAATATGACAAGCTAAACTATAACAAAAAATAGATATCTTAAAGAAGGACTATCTAGTTAGGTAATTGACTAAATCAGTATCCATCAATGAAAAAAGATCAATCGGACAAGGTAAAAGGCAAGGTCAATATTCAAGAAAAATAATAAGGTTTAAAGTAGAAGTTCACTTATGCTAAAGCATAAATAAACTCTTTATGGGGGGCGCAAGTGTTACACCCAAAATTTCCTAAAGATGAAAGTTGTCGAGCATTAAAGATAAAAGCTATAAAGCGTTAAAAATGAAAGCTATCGAGTGTGAAAGAGTTAAGCTATCACATATGAAGGAGCTATCACATATCAAGGAGTTGTTGAGTGTTAAAGAGCTATTAGTGTTAAAGAGTTATCAAGCTCTAAGAGCTATCAAGCGCTAAGAGCTATCAAGTGCTAAAGAGCTATTGAGTGTTAAGAGATATCGAGTGCTAAAGAGCTACCGAGTGCTAAAGGAAAGGGCATCGCATACTAAGCTATCAAATGTAAAGAGCTATCGAATGCTAAAGAGCTATCGAGTGTTAGAAGCTATCAAGTACTAAAATCAAAGTTATCACATGTTAAGGAGCGAAGATATCGTATGCTATAATGAAATGTTATCAAGTGCTAGAGGCAAAGCTATCAAGGTTTAAGAATAAATAATCTATCGCATGAAGCTATCAGGTATAAAGAATGTATAAGCCATCGCATGGAGCTATCAAGTGTTGGGGATAAGCAAGTTATCTCATTGAGCAAATCTGTTTGAAAAATGCACAACGAAGGTAGGTATGAATGATATATGTTTGCTCAATAATTTGGCAAACGCCTCCAAGTCATTTATTATAGAACTATGGATATGATATGTATAGCACAACCGTAATATTTGCATTATGATCGATTTTCAGAGAGAAGATCGTAGATATGTCATGCAGAAAGTAAATCACAGCAAAGTAAAGAACACAAAGGTTTATAGTGGTTCGGTCAGAATGTGCAAACATCCATTGTCCATATTCATTATCCTTCTTATAGACCTTTGGTATAATGCTTGGAAAACAAAATGCAATGATCTGTAGCTCAATAGAATGTAAGATATAGCCCTAAGGAAGTTTGTTCATCTTCTCCTATTCATCTATTATTGTCTGGCTATTTCTATTTGTCTATTCCCGTTCGCTTCTTCCCGTTCGACTATTTTTATTTACGTATTCCTATTAGCCTATTCATGTTCGACTATTCTTGGTTTCTCTGACTTGTCCATAATTACTGTTGTAAGCTTGGCTCACACCCATTGAGTGTGGATTGGCTTGGATATTTACAAGTGTGAAGATATAGAGAGGCTAGGCCTAAAATAGGAAATTTCCTTATTTACCATACTTGGTTTGATTCTTTTCCACATACAGAAGATATGACCTAGAATTTCCAAATTTCCATATATAAGAGATTAAATCTAGAATTTCCATAATTTGCTTGCTTGCCATTCTTGATTTGGTGTGCCTTAGTCTGGCAGTGCCTTTAGTCCCGTAGTAGACAACTAAATAAGAATATTTGTTCGGTAGTCAACTACCAGATGAGATTTTTGATCTGGTAGCAACTACCGAACTTAGTGACTGGTTTGGGTGTCTACCGAACCAAGCAATCAGTATATGTTCCATCTTGTTTTCTTTGTGCTATCTATTGGTCTTACTACCTTCCTATCCTAGCACTTTTACCATGTGATGATGCTTCGATCTTCAATTGCTGCAACGTTTGCTTGATCTCTCTAGACTGCAACAATTATGGGTTGCTAGATCCATGATTGGCGAAACTTTGATGTCGTATATCTTAAGGTTGGTTCTCCATAACTCGATGTTGGATGGTGGACTAGATATTTTAAGCTACTTGGATAAGGCTAAGATGATTCCTGGTTGTTCAGAGGTAGTCTAAAGATTCGGTTAGGCAAGATTCCATTAGGCAGGGATTTGGTTAGATAGTTTCTAGAGTTCCAAGCTTGTCTGCCATTATTGCTTATCCATTCTCCCCCCATAGTTGTGCTCATATATGAGGTACTTATAGGTATGAGCTTTGATAGAAATATGTTAGATAGTAAATGGCTAGGCACTAAATGGTTAGGTTCCCTATCGAACTGTTTCTCTTATTCTTTCCAGACCGACCTTCTTTATTACACGACTCCTTCGTTTTAAGTTGGGATTATGTGAAATATGGACCAATAGCTTTGTTGCGTTAATTGAAATATTCCTATGCCTTTGAATGTTTCATTTGCTTGAAGTAAAGAGTATCTAGGGCCCAACTCAGTTAGTTGGTGGATAGATTTTAAGATAGTCATATCTTTCAATCTGTAGCTTGGATTGAGATGTAGTTTCTAACTAGGTGTATGTCCTACCCTTAGAAGAATTTTACATGTGCTTTGAGTATAGTTTTAGATTGTCCCAAATTGAAACCTAACACTTCGCCTTCTCTTGTGATTACGTGATGGCACCTTTATTATGTACCTTCTAGCCATTTTTATGCTCCTTGACATCTCTTCGTATTTACCATGTTGTGGACAAAAATGCCTACAACACTTGCCACCAAAAGCATACTTTCGTAGAATACAAAGTATGCTTTGGTTCATCCAAAATAATCTTTCTTTCTCATTCGATGGTTATCTCGAACCTCAATCATTTATGTCTTTATTCCCACCCTCTAGGAAAGATTTCGTTGCTAATATGCTGCGAAGCCTTGTTCACTCGGAGGAAAGCTTATTGATTGTTCTAAGACATCTTTTATCAATATGACGTTTATAGCTTGCGCTTTCTTGGTAGTATAGGCATCTAGTATGATTTCTCGTGGATTCTCATCTCTGTCTAATAGGGCTTTGCTCCCTCTAGCTCATCCTCTTTGCCCCGAGATCCAGAAGGTCGCGCTTTATCTCATGAACGTTCCAAGTATATCGAGATGCTCTAGGGTAAGGAATATATAGAAGTTCCATACTACGTGGACTCGACGATGTATATTT
Source organism: Allium fistulosum (assembly GCA_030737815.1). NCBI lineage: Eukaryota > Viridiplantae > Streptophyta > Magnoliopsida > Asparagales > Amaryllidaceae > Allium > Allium fistulosum. The sequence continues at coordinate 164,504,952 of CM060905.1, forward strand.
TGTCGAGTTATCTTCATTTTGGATGATTAAGATCGGTAGTTGTGATGCACCTATCTCATATGACTACCAAGTTACTCTACTGGTGACTCCATTACCACTACCATGCATGCTTGTATAGGATCAATCACTAACAAGCTTGGTCGGGTAAGTGGATTCTACTGAAGTTTAGAAAATATGTTAACTCTGCGCTTGTGCTTTGAAGCTAATCTTCTTTTCATGTTTATGAATTGTTATGTCTGATATTTATTCATGTTCATATTCTCCTTTTCCTACTCAAGTGCTTACACAAGCATGCAAAGTACATATATAAATATACTGTCTACACCCGCTCGGTAATCGTGATATGCTTATTCCACATGATTGCTAAGTTTGGTCATTCCATTAGCAACCTTTTTGTCGCTACCATCACACTTTTATGGGATCAATCACCAATAAGTTCGACAGGGTAAGCGGTTTACTGCTAAAGGTATGAAACATGATGTTTGATGCTTTGGATGTAATATTGACTGTACTTTGATGTTAGCATGATCTATGGCTGATGCTTTCCCTAGCTCACACTTAATATTTCCTCTCTGTACCTTTACTCAAGCGTGTGTCTATCGTATAGAAATTTTAAATGGAATTATCATATCTGATTAGGATTAGTTCCTTTATTATGCTGGTACAGTGTCGTTGCTTAACCATTAGCTTGTTAGAAAATTTTCATTGCTACCTTAACACTTGTACATGAGCAATCAGTGACAAGTCCGATAAGGTGAGCATACTAGTAAAATGGTTCCTTGTTATTTTCATAGCTCTTCTAGCAATCACATCATTGCTGCCTTGCACTTTTGTGTAGGATCAATGTCATGTTCAACAAGGTGGGTGATTCTTTGATGAAGTGCCTTTTCTAATCCATTAGTAACTTTTTTCATTTCTACCATGCACACTTGTATGGGATCAATCACCAACAATCTCAATAAGGTAGGTAGTCTTTTATGATCTAAGTCCCTGTTATCTTGTAATAACTCCTTATTTTCCCTCGGCATATGCAACACCCCGCGTTTTTAACGCTAATTACATAAAAAAAATTAATTAATAAATAGTAAACAGTAAAAAATGGAATTTTTACAAATGTCGGAATTTAGCTATGAAACTTATACCATTTTGTTCATGGAAATTTTCTAATAAATTTTCATATATAATGTTTTCAGTTCAGTGTTGAAACGAAAAAATTATTAGCATTTGAAGTTTTAGCGTCGGAAATAATTATATATGTAAATATGGTAATGGAATTAATTAAGATTAATTAAATGCTAATAAGTGTTGGCACTAAATTAAAAATCTTACAGGATTTATAAAAAGAGTAAAGATTGAATGAGATCAACTAATAGAGGAAACAATCATGCAAAATCTCTCGAACAAAGGAAACAAACAAACTAAATCAATTAACATTTAAAAATGCTCGAAATAACATATGTAAGTCGACCATGACCTCCCTGGTCGACCATGGGCGGTTAACCCGTAGGGATTGTTAGTGGCAGTGAATCGTTTTTTTTAAGCGTACCGGATTTAATCTAGTTTCATCCCACGGTTAGCGCTGATTTGAACCACTATAAATTAGGACGTAGGGCTTCACTTCTAACTCATTATTTTCTAATGAGCATTGAAGCTATGACACTTTCACTTCTCCTCCAAAAATTTCGAAATACATAGAAATAGATCCGCATTGCTCGGATACACTTTGGACAAGAATAGAAAATGATAGAGGATAGAGATAGGTTCAAATCAAGTTGCTACATCTTTTAGATCTGATCTTAATTAATAAAATTAAATCTAAATCTCTCTTCTCTAATCCAAGTTCAAATGTATCTATATAAATGTTATTTTTGGATCCGAATAAGGAGTCAAAATGGAGAATACAAGTAACAGAAATAAGATCTAGATTAGATCTAGAAATTTGGGAACGCAAAAGCAAGTAGAGTGGAAATATTATATTTTTTTTATATAATACTAGATTATATCATTGCAAACTATTCCTACATGCCTGATAAGTTAAATTAAATTGCAAGTTAATCACCGTTATATGAAATGATTTAATTTAATATCGCCTATGAATTTTCTTGTTAAAATGAATACTTCCCCTTTATGAACGAGTTTGCAATTTTATATGTAATTGATTAAAGTAGTGTAATGATTAGAATTGTTGGTTTCTATTAAGGGTAAGCAATATTCAGTTCGAACCGAATTAACCAATCAAACTTGTTCATGCCGGCCGGTTCGGTTATGAAATTGTATCGGTTTGAATTTGGTTTGTAAAATAATTTTATTTAGGTTATCAATTTAACCGAATTAACCAAACTTTTATTTATATTATCTAAACTCATGGCATTGTAATACTCTTGATAATTTATTTAGTAATAAAAACAAAACTTTATCTATTGAAATTATGTTAATTTTTCTTATAAACTTAAAAAAAGTACTCGAAATGGTTCCTCTAAACATAAATTTATGTTTTCCTTTAAGTAAATCGACCATTTGAATAATAACCTATGGTAATTTATCTCAATTACCTTTCTAGTTTGGTCAAATCGGTTATCGATCGAATTAACCGAAATTAATTTGATTCGGTTCGGTTATGATTTTTTTCGGTTTCAGTTCGGTTTGACTTTTTTACTCAAAATCAACCGAACTGACCAAACGCTCACCCCTAGTTCTGCATTGGATATTAATTTAATCAAGCGTAATGATTAAAATTTTATTTTATGCGACAAATATGAATTTTATGATATCTTAACAAACATCATATTGATTAGAATTTCTTATTTATTCGACATTGATGAATAAAAATTAGAGAATGAAGTTTTTTGATTTTGGAGTTTTAGATATATTTTAGTTTATTGGAATTTATATGGTTGCAAGTAGATTTCCATACGTTATCAAGTCTAAATTAACAAAAATGTGATGTTTGACATGAAAAGGAACAGATACATGCTTCTAAAAGAAAGAGATGTCCAAAATAGGGATGATTACCGTACTTTGTACTGTCTATTTCAATAAATAAAAAAGAATGCCTTGTAATTACAAACACTGCACAAACCACCTCTTTTGGATAAGATATGGAAATTTACCGTGTTAACAATTAATTTATGAAGTTTAATTCCAATCTTTCAAAATATAGTAAATCCTAAGAGTTGAATATTAAGATAAGAATGAAATAAAAATGTCAATAAAATAAGAAGTAATGTAATAAGAAAATGTAGGAGTTATAGGTAAGAATAAAAAGGAATAGAAGATAAAATGGAATGGAAATCAAGGTGAAACTAATGAATGTAGTAGCAACAATATTAATAGCTAAGAATGATAAGCGATAAATCAATTTGTTAAGGTGAAAGAAAAACGCATAATAAAATGAAGACCTAAGGTCAAATATAAAATAGGTAGAGGCAGTAAAGGAAATATAAGAAGAATAATTATACATGAATATGAAATATGTGTATAAGTAAAGTCGGATATGTGTTTATGATAGGTGTGGATAATTATAATTTAATATATAAATTATAAGAAGAAAATGACAATGAGAGTCATTAGAGTAGGTTGAAGTAAGAAAGCATATTCAACTGTAGGACTCATGGAGAGTACATGCTTGCATATAGATGAAGGGATACCCTCAAGTTATGGTAGTGCTTGGAATGGAACCTCCATAATTGCAAGCACTTAGGGGACCTTTTCTGGATGGCGAGACTGTACAAGCACTAGTAGTCTGCTTCAAATTTGTTAGAGGAGGATATTGTCTTGATTGCACTTGGCAATCTAAATGGATGGTGAATAGGGTCGGATGTTATGCAACATGGTGTGCGAGTACCAACCACTAAGGGCAGGGATGCATAGGTTATGATGGATAGTCATCGATCCCTTGCAGTCAACGGGAAGGATAGGGTTACACCTAGACTAGATGATTCACCTATCGGGATATTCAACAAGGTTATGCAACGCCACAATTGTTTGCTAGTTGTTTGATAGGGCACGGCTAGATAACCCATAACTAGATTTCTTCAAAATATGGATGGGGTGGTTTATGGAGCCGATTCCACGTAATAGGAAGAAGACAAGTAGAAAATCCCTAAAGAAAACACGACCTAATGGAGTAGAGATCGTCATTGCGCACTATAGGATTTTTCCTCGAGTTATATGGTGATTCTGATAGAGCGAGTAATAGATCCTAATAGGATGCAAAACAAGAGATATTGGTGGGGACAGTATCTAGGTCCATTAAGGAACCATGGGATATATATACAGTTATATACATAGATATAAATCTATGGAAGGTAGATGAGAATGGTTCATACGTAGAAATGGAGTCTAAACGACTAATACTTTAATCTAACATAACATGAAATAGTGAACGATCGACATAAGGTAGTATTATCTATAAGATGTATAATTTAATAGTCACCAGAATATTGTTTTGATCCCCTCCACATTACAACCCACAGGTTAGTCTGAAGTGTCAAATCTTGATCAGTACTTATGTGATCTATTATATTTTAATTATTCTGCTGCAAATTATTTTGCTAGAGCTCCGATATGCATTCTTTATTTCAATTATAGGATAACAAACCAACGATCTGCACTTTGGTGGACTTGGGTTTTCAATTTAGCGAAAATTGAGCCCCACTAGGGTGTGGGTTGTCACATTTGCTATCAGAGCTTAGGTTAGTAGATCCTAAAAAAATTTAGAAAACGTTGAGTGAACTATTTTTATTTTGTCTATGAGTATAAATATAAACATAATATTCGTTAAATCCTAAGAATTACAACTACAGAGTAGTTGCATATGGAATATCCTCAAAGATGGATGGTACATGACTCCCTAGTTTGGCCTTAGTAGCTCAATGATTGCCGATTGATGATGTACAATAGGTCCAAATAAAGGGACAATGAGAGTCTATATGTTATAGATACTGAAAAATGGAGAAATTCCTGAAGAATGGTGTGAAATGGTCGCTCCTTATTGAGAATTGGATTTTCAAGATTTAAGGAAAGGATGTTCTTAAATGAACAACTAGAAATCCACTTTGAGTCCAACCCAATATAAAACGTTTTTAAAGAAAAGTGAAAAAGTATAAATTGTATACTTAAAAAGGATTTTTAATGAAAATGATCGAAAAAAAGGTAAAGATTTGATTTTGGGAAAAATATTTATACAATAAAAGTTTTTTTGGAAGAATATAAATGTGTGTGTGTATGTTCAGTTAAATTGAAAAAAAATATGTAGAGTATATATATAGCTCGCTAGTTTCCTTGTAAAGAAAAAAAGTGTAAATAAAAAGTTCTAATAGAAATAAACATTTGTAAAAGTCTAAAAATTTTAGCAAAGGAATTTTGTAGAAAGTTATTTTCTTAAGGAAAGAAATGGTAGTGCAATGTAGCTTGTAGATTTTCCTATGTGACAAAAAACTTTAAAGTTGTAAAGTTATATTTTTTATGGGTGGACTATATGAAGTGGTATAAGTTTGGAATATGGGTAAATAATGCCAAAAGAAGATTTGGAACCCTAAAATAAAGCTGTAGGCGAATGCATTATAAATGGTTTGAGTAAGAAGATGGTAGATTAAGAGAAAAACGATTGGAATAAGTGCAATTTAGATAGATAAGTGAATAGTAGAAAAGTTACGATTCTTCTCGTATAAATAATAACTAGTTATGAAATACAAGTAGAAACAATATTTGATTTATTGTAATTAAGTTGGGAATTTGACATGTTTTACTTCTTTAGAATGAAAATGGATAACAATATAAGTTTCTAGGAATCAATCAAGTTACAAATATAGTTGTTTTATTTGAAATAACGAGGAATGTAAATACAAAGAAAGAGATGTACAGAATATGAGAAATTCAGTATTTTGTACTGTCTATTTCAACAAAGAAATAAAGTAAAATTCCTTGTAATTTCACATAAAACATGAATTCTCTTTTAAGTGATTCATAGGGAAATATAGATTTAACAATTCCTTTTGAACGGGGAAAGTAGTTCCAATGCATTAAAAGTATAAGATCCTTAAAAATAATGCTCGAAATCTAATTAGAGACAATATAGGAAATTAAAAGCGAAACAAAGGAAAATAGACATTTTTCGTCGTTATGCGCATTTATTTCTAGTATCTATTAGAAGTCCTCCTTTTATGATTTTAGAGATTCTGCCAAGATTGGGAGTAGGAAGAGTATAAGATATAAGGAAAGTGATAGAATGAGAGTTGTTCTTATCTACTCCAGTTTTATAATTTAAAAAGTTACGAAATGTGTTTTAGAAATATGTAAAATATATTTTGAAAGGAATGGTTTGGTGGAAATAAATAAGTTTTTGAAAGAAAAACTTAATAAATGGTTTGAACTAAAAATCGCAAATTTTTAAGAAACAAAAGTTAAAAAGGTCTTCAAAAGAAAAAGTTGATTTAATTTTAAAACTTAGAATTGTTAACGTTTTCTTTTAAGTTTAATAAATAAGTCAAATTTGAAAATCTTAAAGTATAAGTTTTAGAAAGGGTTAAGACACCAAGTATTTTTGAATTAATAAAAGTTTCTAAGTAGCACTTTTAAGGACAAATGTTCTTGGGATTAAGTATTTGAAAAAAAATTGAAGTTTTAATTTTTGAAAAAAGAATGATGATGACCAAACTAGAATTTTAAATATGAAGTAGATAGGAATTAGTGCTTAGGTAAGATGGGGTAAAGAATAAGGCTATGAAGAAGATAACACTGACTACTTTTGGAATAGTAAGAAGGAACCCTCGAAGAGTGTGAAGGACACTAGAGGAGCCTAGGAATATTATGTTGATATGTCTACAAGTTTTTAAGATATGCTTGTATGAGGATTATGGATAAAGGAAATATCAAGGATTGAGGACAATATTAAAAGAATTGGATTAAGAGAAGATAGTAACAGAGGTTAATGAGATGGCAAGCACATGGAGGATTTTGGTAGACTTAAGTTAGAGGAGCAAGAGAGGAATTGGAAAGATTATTTCCCCAAGCATAGTTTCCATTTAGTATAAAGATAATATAGATTGTATTTTTTATCTACTGAAGTGAGAAGAGGCAAAGTTATTCGATAATTGGGTATGAAATGGAAGAGATGAATAGAGCTTATTCGTCGAAAGTAATAAAGGAATGATAAGATATGAAGTTTGTTATAGAGGGACGGCCTGTTAGGAAGGTCCATTCTTGTAGTGGTAGTAGTTAGCGAGGTTGTGTTTCCTTCTAGTATTAGTTTTTCTTTTCTTGGGTTGCAAGCATAAGTCGTTGCTATAGAACTGCGTACGATTATGAAAATGTTCTTTATTATGTGTTTTCTATGTAAACCGCTATGATTTGAGAAAATAATAAAAAACAAGGAAATTTCAGAAAGTCACCTAACTAATTTGAAGGAAATGAAAATAGAAACTAGAAGTTAAGTAATAAAATAAGAAAATTTATTTAATGAACTATTAAATAAAAATAAAACGGAAATGTAGGTTTCGAAAAGAATAAAAAAAATTCGAAGAATAAATTTCAGTAGATGGAGAACAAGAGTACGAAGAGATGAGCCACGGCTTAATGTTCCTATTCCTCAAAGACTGAAATTTAAAAATTTAGCATGTGTGCTAGTTGGTACTAATAAGAAAGAAAAGTTTTTGTGAAATCAAAATTTTACCACGCAATTAAGTGAAGTCCATTCTGGACGATGGATAATAAAATGTAATTATACATATATTTTGAAAAAGAAAAATTTTATGAAAAATTTGTTTATGAAAAGTTTTCATCATAAATAATATGACTTTGAAAAAAATATATACATATCTTTGGAAAAGTTATAAATGCTAATGATTTTGACTTTTGGAAATTTTGTAATACCGCATGCCAATATTGGGGAATAGCCGATAAGCTGATAACTTTAGATTTTACTACATAGCAATAGTTGGGTACAATGAATACGATGAGCGACAAGGAAACTCCTTTGCTGATAAACCATTTTCCCTGCATACCTTATCGATGAGTGAAAATTTAAAAAGATAATTTTGGAACAACAATGTTTTTAAACTCCAAAAATTAAAGTTACTTATGCAAACTGTACTTCAGACAGTAGTTAAAAGAATTGGGGCAAAGGGGTATCCTAAGGTCATAGGAAAGAGGTAACATAAGAGAATGACGAAAATATGGAATTCTCCATCTAGACCATTTCCAAGCATAAGAAAATAAGTTTAGAAAACTGATTTTTTCTAAAATTGGATGTTAGCAATGGTGTGCCAGGAATTTGGATGTAGGAGTTGGATGAAAAATTGATTGAACTATGTTTCTATTAGTAGAAGTGTGGGAAAATTTGTATGAAAAAGCAAGTTTTTTGTTTTTAAAAGTTGCATTCATGTAGAACTGTCGCTATATTTAGAATGTTAGCATCATATTTTCAAGATTTATTAAAAGAAATCATTCATATAAGAGGCGCTAATTAGAAATTATTGTCCATGCATATCATATGTATTGTGATGCACTATGCATATATACACGAATTTTTGCAAAATTGGTTGTACACTAATTAATTGTTAGTATATAATGGATGTGTGATAGGTTTACATGATCAGACCCTTGCAAAATTTTAGGAACGAAATTCTTTCGAGGGGGAGAGAATATAACATCCCACGTTTTTAACACTAATTAAATAAATAAAAATTAATTAATAAATAGTAAACCGTGAAAAATATTTTTTTTACAAATGTTGGAATTTGGCTTGGAAACTTACACCATTATGTTCTTGACGATTTTCTGATCAATTTTCATATATAATGTTTTTTAATCGGAGTTCAAATGGAAAAGTTATTAGCGTTTGAAGTTTCAACGTCGGAAATAATTATATATAAAAATATGGTAACATAACCAATTAAGATTGATCTATACATAAGCCTCCTTTGGTTTTTGTTAGCTAAACAGTCACCTTTTATATTTTTCTATTTTCCTACCATATCTCCGCTTCCCCCCTCCATCTGTCAGCTACAAACAAAAAGTCTAGGGTTTTTTAAAGGTCGCTCACTGAGTCTCCGGTAATACACCGCCTAAAAAATTATTCCGCTCCGTACGAATTGGACAGCTGCTGTTTAATTCGATTCATTCGCCCCGTTTCTCCCTTCACACATCTTCATGTCGTCCTTTTTTCCTAATCTACAAGTAAAAGGACGTGGGTTTTTGCCGACTTCTCTACGCTTCGTCCACCCTCCATTAGCTCCAGAGTGAAAGGATGCGGTTTACAGCTGATTGTTCTTCCCGTTTTCTTCCACCTCCATTACCAACTTCCTAAGGAAGGTAATCTTTGTTTTAAGCCATGGCTTATACGAACATGCGATCTTGCTTTTTTTGTGCTTTTTATTTGATCGGACCTTTCAATTTAGGATGTCGTTCTTTTTTGTGGAAGTAGTGTTGTCAGATAATAATTAATGTGTTCCTTTGTATGCTGAAATGAAAAATTCATGCCTCTATTGCATTTAGTTTGTGTAGGTATTTTTTTCTATTTTTTTGACTATGAAGTACAAAGCCTTTGCTTGCGGAGATGAAAAAAATCAAATGCAAATTTTAAGCTGTTTACATTGTTGCATTATATTAAATATTTGCAAGGTTTTCCCTACAACCATGTATTGGAAGATGAAATATTATTGGCTTGCTGAGGTCCAATTCACGTGTTAAGCTGCTGACTAATAGAAACAACAAAACTAAGGACTTAAACTGGCTCTTAAAAAATAATCTTCTTTCCAAATAATCTCACTGGACTATGATAGAAGAAAACTAAAGTGATAGTTGACAACGTTATAAGAATGAAAGGCAAATTATCATGTTCTAACAGCAATGGTTGTTGGATCTTTTCAGCATTAGAAGTAATGTTTTTGTTTGGTTTATTTCCAGTACATAACTGATTGTTGACAACATTATAAGAATGAAAGGTAAATCATCATGTTCTAACATCAATGGTTGTAGGATCTTTTCAGCGTTAGAAGTCATGTTTTTGTTTGGTTTATTTTCAGTACATTTCTTCTTCCTATCTGCATGCACTTCAAATGAAACATACTTCCAAATTCAGATCATATGCCAATTTTAATTATTGATAAATAAGTTCATTTCAATTCAATATGCATATACAAGACTTTTGAGAAGGTCTTTGGCACTACAAGCTCATCAATAATTTTTTTGCAAATAAATGCAAACATAATAATTAAACCTGACTTGCTATATTTCAACCAGCATAGTATCCATAGGTGGCCTTTATCCCTTCTCATTTAGGTGGTGTCTTTGGACAAAAATCTATTACTTATTTCTGTCTCTTATATAATATTTAATGTTCCGTGAATTTTTTTTACGATTTGTTCCATCAGTTATTCTACCAAGTTTAATGACTGTGATGGAGAGGTAACAAAAATCAGTAAAATCTCACATTTTACATGACGCCTATAAAAGAATCATCAATAACTATGCATTTCGATAGAAAAGGGGTTAGTAATATAGGTACTAACTTGCTGTTGCATTGAGCTTTTGTCCTATGGGTTTACTGAATATGACTACTATGATTGAAGCACATGATTTGTATGTACAAGAAAGGTTTACCTTTATCGAGTTTCTAATTTGTTTCATCGATGAGATGAGGTGTGCATGCCCGTTTGTTATATAAACATATAAACAAACAGTTAAGCCATAACTCAACATGTTATAAAAATAGTGGCATTAGATTAAGTAACAAAGACGTTCCATGCAAAAAGCTTTGTTTTTGCCACTTTAATGTCGATTTGTCTAGGAATGCATAATTGATGGAAACCATCTTATCAATAGAAGAATTCGAGAAGATGTTGTAGTAAAACGCATATGTGACAAATTATTCTTAAATGGGTTGCTTCCTTTCTACCCACTTTACATGTAATAATCAATGCCATGAGAAAACAAGTAATATGCATGATGAATCAACTAAATCATTATAGCCTAATAACCAATTTTATCCTTCTATCATAGATATCTCATTCTCTTAATTGTAACATTACATGCATTTGATTAACGCTTAGACATTGGTATGGCTTAACCTTCATGTTTAGAAATAAGCATTATATAACTCCTAATTTTTTTGAAGCTGTCAAAAAGTGCTGCTGATATCTGCACACGTGGGGTTTTTGGCAATTTTCTCACTTATGGAAATGTATTATTCTATCACATTAGGAATATATCAATAATGAACACTCATTCAATCAAACCTACCCATATTGTTTTCTTCTAAAATATATCTCTTTGACATGAAATCCATAGGTAAATAAGTTCAGCTGCTACCTATTACGAAATAGGGTTATAAACAATGATAAAGAGGCATAGGGAAATTCAGTCAACTTAAAAAATGAACCAATATTCATCAGTTTTGTGTAAATTTTGATGTTTCGAGCTACATGATAGTTACAAAGGTAGGTTTTAGTTATAACCAAAGTTATACTTCACTATCCACTGTAAACACATAGCTATGAAGGCCGTGCGCTAATATGGATAAAAGGTGCCATGTCTTTATTGGATACCATTATAATTGATGAAAATTTAATGCCTCAACAAACATTTGAAGTTCAAAATAGTAGAGATATTCATCTAACTTTGATTCTTTGATACCATGTAATTTATTTTATTTGTTTGCCTTTTTATTTTAATGAACAGCTGCAGATTTCAATGCCATCTCATTGGCAACTAACAGAGAAGAAAAAATCACAAGAAAACCAACCATGGCTATGATGTTCAAAATGTCAATAAGGGGGATGTAAGCGGAGATTGAATGCAAAAAGGACAGTATCCTTTTCATTACTTATTTTGTACGTACTCTAAATTTTTTCATTTGTTATGTTTGGTGTTGGTTTATTATATTTATCAAATGAAATTTCATATCACGTGTTTGATTAATCTAATCTATAGTTGGATGGTATAGATGAAATGAGAACTGAGAAGTGGGTACCAAATACAATTCCAGTTTCACATAAAGAACAATTGGAATGAAATGCCATCACATTTGACATTCCACTCCCAGGTTTCAACTTTATAAAAGCAACATTGCTACTGTGTAAAAGAGAGGAAAACAAACAAATGCAAGAAGATGAAAACTTCGATACGTGAACACAAATGTGGACCAGGTTAATCTACATTATAACCACAAATGAAGAGCAAAACCTTTGCATGAATTTTTGTTGACTAGTATCACATACATTGTTTATTTAGTCGATGTAGGAAATCAAGATTCAAATTTTAAAGATTACTTTTCGCTTTTTTGGCTAATTATTTAGCCAAAGGTACATCAATGGTTCTTTCTCCAAATCCTGTGATATTGCAGCATATAGATTTTACTTTGTACTGTAGATGAGGTTTGATTTTCAGGTATTATTTTGTAATATATTCGCTATTTTTCCACTGATTACTACTTTGTGAATGGAAAGCTTAATCAAAAGTATTCAAATTTCCACTTCATCCTGGGTGCAATTTTTTTTCCAGATTCTTTTAGCAAGTATCATGGTAGTTATTTGCTGCTTGCTGCAAACTGGGAAGTATGAATTACACACAGAAGAAAAGCATTAACAATAGAACATAATGACCTGAATCTATTTCCTAGGGAGTTTGTTTGTATATTTTTTCTTTTTAATTTTTTGGGTACTCAATAAATGCATTTTCCCTAAGTACATGGTATACCTTCTGATTACACAAGTGGAAAAAATTAAACAAATTATTTTTTACAACATAAATCTCTGTTCATTTTTTATAGAGTTTCAACTGCTTTTCCAAGTGAAGGACCAAACAATATCATAAATAAATTAGGACTACCTAGCTAGTGCCTTACTGATGCATTGTTCTTTAATTTTCTTACCTGTTTGTGCTTGGAAACTGTGAAACTATTTTTTTAAATCGTAGTGTATTTTGAATAATTACAAAAATGTGTTGGGATGTTTATTTTATTTCATACCCAACTTAGTAACTCCTTTATTAAATTAAATATATCTATGGTTGGAGGTTTATAATAATGTCAAGTTTTAGCTAGCATCAACTTTCTTATCCGTGCGATGGCGGCGTTACATCAAGCATACGAAGTTTTAAGCATATATATATTTATATAAAAGATTGTTAAACATAAGTCAGTTACTTGTGGATAATTTACAAGGAAATTTAAGACCAGTGCATTTCTGTTCTCATTTTTTAGACCATAGGTAGTCTGTTTAATTTTTTACAATTTTTTTAGAGCATATGAAGTATTAAGTATAGGCAAAGCATAATGAACATTTACAATTTTCTATTAAATGATCTGTGTGCGTAGACGCATCCATCTTACTCCAAAATATGAAATGAATGAGTTCAAGTGTTTGGATGTCACTTACAAGAAGTTATTGTAGTCACATATGAACTTTTATGCATGAGATGTACTTTTATATTTATGGTCCTATTGTTTATATAACAATATTATGCATATCTGATTTTTTTAAGTGTTATATTATTAAAGAGGTTGACAAAAAACCAATATGATGAAACTGTCGGATCAGTTGAGTCATTAATAATGCTACTTACAGGGTGGAGAGCTGCATGCAGTGATCAGACCCTAATTCATGCCCGTGTTTCACGGCAAGCCTCGGGAAGGAGTGGTTTACGACATTAGCGATTTCAATATTGCGATTGAATTTGGAAATTTTCTTGCAATCCATAAAGACATCAACATTCAGTTCAGTGCTCTAACAACATTCACTACAGTTGAGAATCATGCTAAGGATATACCAATGCAAAAGTTCTCATTTGTCGATCATCCAACTATCATAAAAAGAACTGACACAACTAAGTTCTTGACAAGTTTGCAACCCCTACGCTGATTCCTACTACTATTAATCTACTTATCTATACAATTTCCTTACAAACATTACCTTATTATACATTAAAATATCATGCCAGATGTGATTGGTGTCCTACACCGTGTTAGTGAGGTCGTCAGGCAGTCCACCAGGAATGGATCAGTCGTGCCCAAACGAGAGCTTATAATACACATGCTCTAGTATCTTTTAACTTTCCGTATTTTATATATAATGACAACATTAAACAAATGTACAAGTTGCTGAATTGTGAATATCACTCTCTACTTATTGCAGTGGTAATAGAGTTGCTACTACATTGTGGGGGCAACAAAGCCTCCTTGCTCGATCAGTCTGTGTTGGAAGAAAATACTAAAACAATTATTCTGATGCCGATGTGTAACGACCCATAAATTTTGATTGGTTTTGATAACGTAGTTAATTGAAATTTTGTAAAATTTTAAATAATAAAATTTGAAAATAAAAATTTATTATTTAGAATACGTCTATTTTAATATAGCAACTGGAAAATTTTCATTTGATAATATTGAAGTTTGTTTTCCAGTGAAATTTCATTTCAAATCAAACCGATTAATAAAAGTGAATTTAAAAGTTTTACGAAACCAAAATACGTCAACAGGAGAAAATTTATTCAGATCATTCTGAATCAGACCGCGAGATTCGTTTTTCCAAATTTGGACTTCTATTTCTCCGTTATCTTAATTCTGACCAAATAGCAGCATTTTCGGTACCGGTTATCGATTTTTGATCCGATGATCGTACCACCAATATCTGTATACCGTTTTGATCGTCTCGATGTGCTGATCTCTGCGGTATATTCAATTCTATATTTTGAAGCTTGGCATGCGAAGAAGTCAGTGAAACGGTGAACCGTAACGGTACCCGTTTAAATCTTTGGTCCTATTGTCTTTCAGATTTGTCCACCATATAAACCCAATGGCTTGTTGCTTTTATTATCCCCGCAAATTCAGCTATTGACTGTTGCCATTTCCTAGACCCTATTTTTCTACTTTCTTCTTTTATTTCTATCGGTTTGGGAATTCAAAACACTGGATGATAGTACGTTTCGCATTCATCTATTTGTGAACTGATCATTTACATTTTTTTTTAAAACTAACTTTCCCCATAATTTTCTCCATCCTTTCCTCGAAGCAGACTCGCTCAACAAAGAAAAAATTTATCCGCGTGATTAAACAGGAGCCTGCGCACGAAATTCAAGAGCATCACCTCGTCACCAAAGCCTCTCTTCTTCCCATCAAGGTTCGACTGCTCCACTTCTCCTTCCTCCTTGTTCCGACCCAGCCCTATCACCTTTCTTTCCCTCCATTCGAAAGTCTTCCCGCCAACAGCCTCTCCGCCCTCTGCTCCCCTATGTGCCACCCCTCTACCGAGCCCACCACATCATCCCCACCACGCCGGCCTTCACCTCAGTGACAGCCATCCTAGACTCCGCCCATCACCTTGCAGCCGATCCTCTCTGTTTAAAAAAAAAAAGTAAGTTATGTGTATTTATAATTTATATATTTTAAAGAATATTAAGTTTCATGCATTTATATTGTAGCTTATAGCTTACAAATGTTATACGTATACAACCTATATAATGTTTATGAATTATATTTTATACTTACTGTTTTGTATAAATAAGCATGACAGCCTATATATATATATATATGTACTTGTCGTATTTGATAAAGTAAGTATCAGGTATTGTTTATGAAATCCTAGTTTTATGCTGTAAATGTATACATAGATTTAAAACTATAAGCTTTATTGTTTAACTAAATTTACAATGTATGAGTACAGTAATGTATATCGCATATAGATGGTATTTTAAATGGAACTTGGATCTCAGGTGTATAAATATGTATCTAATTATATAGGGGTTGGGTTTCAAATTATAACGATTCACTTTATAGTATATATTTGCTGCAGCTATCTTATATCACTGAGGAGTATTGTATATATGATAGCCGGTAGGGCTTTATTTTGTACCGTAAGATAGTGACCCATATGATCGACCGTTTATAGTAATGTAATGTATTAGTGTATATATAAATTTACTGTTTTAAGATATTGTTTTGAAATATATTACAATATGGATATTATATATACTAGTCGGTTTGTTTATGGGCTATGCTATATATTAGTTAAACTAATTCAGGTACTGTTAACATCAGATGTTATGTATATACTATGGTATGGGTATGGCTTTAAATATAGTTATAGTTTCGTGATAAATTAAACATTGATTCGAAAAAGAGGATATTTGAAGTAATTATATTACATTATAGAAGCCTAGCTTGTTATAGGGTATGGTTCTGTGTAGATAGATAAGTTGTAGTAAAATTTGCGTGTTTAAGTGTTATATTTTATATGTTTTGGTCAGTATCCATGTTAGTTGATATAAAGCAAGTTATACATAGACTTTAGTTTAAATATTGATTTCTAAGATATAACTTGTATATAAGTTCGCATACGTTTATATTGTACTATATATCTATTCGATTATATAAGTATTGATTTTAAACATATTATGTATATATGTTAATTTTAATATATGTGTTAATTTGAAGAAATGGATTTTTTTTTTTTTTGAAATACATATATATTTAAATATTAAGCAGGTTTGATATTAGAATACGATTCTTTTCTTTATATATATATATAAATTCGCTTATACCAATTATCTTCATCGATCCAGTTTTGATTTTTATTCCGTCGATCTCTGTTATCAGCTTTGTTCGTCGCGCCTGTTTTCTTCATCAAATCGTATCCATCTAGTGTTGCTTTGGAATTCGTAGCTCATTTCTTTGTCAGATCTCTCTAGCCTCGAAAGGTGAGCAACCACTCACGATTGACATTCTTTTATTTATTAAATTTGATTTCAATTGAAACGACAATTGGAATATGCTGCTGTAGTTATTTACATTGTTATATATATGCTATTATCCATAACTGTTCACCTATGACATCTGACACCCGTATCTGTTATTTATTGATGATATATGCCTGTTGTTTTATTTTATATTATCTGTTATCACTCTGCAAGTTCCCTGTTAGTATAGAATTCACTATGGGTTGAAATGATACATACCCGAACGGACTTTAGAATAGGAGAAAATCGTTATGGGTTGAAATGATAAACCCAAGCAATTTTCAATTGAATTGAAATTGGGATTACGGGTCGAAATGATATCCACCCGTATATATTTAAATTTCGGATTGAAATGATAAATATCCGTATCACTTAACCATATGATGTATATATACAGACACCGTTGGTCCATATATATAAATATTTTGAAAATGAATTCTATGGTTTCGGAAAGAAATATATGGTTTTATAAATGTTTGAGCCTTAAATTATTTAATTTAAATTAGGATGGATTAAATACTTATGAGATGTTTAAGTATAAAAATTATATTTTCAAAATAGATTTTGGTAATAATTTGAGTAAGTTAAGGTTGGAAAGATAATTTATTTATTAAACCAATTTGAAACTTATTGAAATTGAGATTTAAGATATGATTTATAACTTGGGTTTATTTAAATAATTTAATGAAAAATTCTTGCTTAAATAAATTTAAGAAAATAATTAGTAAAAATGAAATGTAAGGCTAGTTAGATGATATTGAGTTTATTAAGTGAATATTCCCTGATTAAATAATAATGAAGTTAAATCAAGAGCTATATGAAACTGTTAAATCTAACTTTGGAAAATGTTGAGTATTAAAGCTTTGAAATATATTTTTTTAAATGGTATATTTAGAACTGAATTAAATTGATGAATTGAGCTTTGAATAAATTTGAATCTGGAATTTGAAGTTGATTTGAATCGTTTTGCCAAACTTGAGGAAATTAAATACTTTGATTTTAAATTATTTAACCTATATATATACTATTTTGGAAAAATAGATATATTTGAAATGAAATGATATTTTGGTTTTGAAGTATAAATTAATTTGGAATGACCACGGTGTTATAGTGTATATTTCCACCTCGTGGATAGTTCTGAAGATCCTTAGAGGATGGTTATCCCAAACATCCTTTAAGTTACTTGTATTTCAGTTGATATTTCACTTGAGTTGGATTTATTGATATAAGAATGTTAATCCTGACTCGAGTGTTTTGTGTTTTGCTTTACGCTCGGGTCAGACCGAGTGATACAGCATTTGAGACTCACCCTTTGAGTTTGGAGCTTCCTTTGGAGATCCAACTATCGCCTCAGCTTTCAGCTCTTCTAGTTGATTTGTTCGGAGAAGTCATCTATTCGTACTGGAGACTTCACTACATTTGAGATATTCTGTTGTATTTTATTTTAACTCTGATGTTTATATAGTAGCTTCATGAACTACTATTTTATCTATTCCGCTGCGCATTATTGTATTACTCTGTGTCTGTGATCTGTGATTGATTTATTTACTGTATATGCTGAGTTTTGCCAAATTTAAATTAACAATTCGGTATTTTGAATTATTCAAGTCCGACATGTGTGGATTATTGTCGATTTGAATGGTCCAAAATAGCGGGTCATTACAGTTGGTATCAGAGCTTTGGTTCTAGGCGAAACTTAGCATATATTGTAAATTTATTTACAGAATCACTTTCGTTCGGGCCTATCTTCGAATCAGAATTCTTGTTGATTAGAGTTCCTATAATTTGAATTGCTATCTTTGTTCTGAAATTCGTCTTGGCCTCTCCCTATTTATATTCTTATATGAGTATCCGTCTTCTTTTTGAATATTAATTATCTCATCTTGGTGCGAGTCCTTTCCTTTTTATTTTGAAATTTCCTTTGATTTAAATTTCCCCGTAAATTTTTGAACTTCTATCTTGTTGATTTTGGACTCATTGAATGATAGGAAAATATTTTGGTAAATGGCAAAATCTGAAGAGCAGAAAGCAGCCCGTCGGGCACGAAGAGCACTGGCCCGTAAGGAACGGGAGGAAGCAATTGAGGAACAAGAGAGGCTGTGGAGAGAAAGGGCAGAACCGGGTCCTTATGACCATGTCATTTGTTATCGGTGTCAGGAAAAGGGGCATTATGCAGCCATGTTCAGAAAGAGATGGAAAGGGAAAAAGAAGGAGGGCAAGCGCTTTCGATCCGAGATTTTCTGTTTTAAGTGTCGTAAGAAGGGACACTTCCCAAGTCGCTGCCTGGAAGTGAAGAAAGTGAAATCGGCACTCACGGCATCTACCGACCAGTCAACCATTTGCTACCACTGTAGACAGACTGGACATTTAGCCAGAGATTGTTCCGAGAGACAGCGCGGAAGGCAAGCTGTGTTACGTCCTGCTCGAGCTGCTGCCTTCCCAAAGTTCATTAGGGAAGATGGGAGAATAGTGTACTCATGCAAGAAATGTCATAGTTGGGGGCACCTTGATGTGGAGTGTACTGGACCCGTTGAAGCACCACCCGGTAGGATTAATACCGATGCATTATTCTTGTAGAAGTATGGATCAGTGAAATCTCTTTGTATTAGTGGTTTAAGTTAAGTCGTATTAAGTAAACTCTGTTATATCCTTTGCCTAGTAAAAGTCGATGTGTCGAACTTAAGATTTATAATGATGCTTTACCATTTCGTTTGATGAGAATTTGTTGTTTTTTTCTTTCGCTAATGGAATAAATTCCTTTGAATTGACATAGGTTAATATACCTCGGAATCTTGGTTAGGATTCTCATTAAGTAGGATCCCTTTTGAATTTGACTTCAACTTCTATCACGTTCCGAGATTCATTCTGGAATCATCCTTTGAAATCGGGTTTGTTTGTATTTTAGAAAGTGTTTTATATATCGAAATTATTATCTTTATAAGTATGATTATATTCCAAATATAAAAGTAAAATGTTTTCGATAAAGATTATATACCCTTTTTAAAAAAATGAGAATTTGAGGTTTAGGAAGGATTTGCAATTTTGAAAAAAAAAATGAAATAAGAAAGTTGATTTATCTAAAAAAAAATTGATTTATAACTGAAGGATTTTAAATTTGAAATTCGAGAATTGAACTCCGGTATTTTGAAATTGGTTTTTAAGATTTTGAAATATATAATAATAGTATGATTTAAAAGTATTTTCCCAATAAGAAATGTTTCCAAAAAAAAAATTTAATGATTTCGAATGATTTTGAAGAAATCTCAAAAGAAGTTTGAGAAAATAGAAGTCCAGAACTCACTTATGTCGCTGGAAAATAATTTCGGTGATGAGTGCACGCATCATCGACATTGATTTTCGAGTTTTAGAGTGAGAGATAGGCCACTTTAATAGCTTTGCTATGCGAGTGATTTTGCGAAACCAATTTTGATTTCAAATTCCGAAGTAAGATTTGATATGCGAAAGATATATGTATATCTATTTGAAATGATTTGAAGTAAACCGGTGTTTAGTCCTCGAGTTTTAGATTTGATTTGAGATAACCCTATTTTGGAATTGATTTACTGATTTAATTGTGATTTCCAACTCTTGGATTGAAATATGATTTCTTCGACTATTTTGTAGGTTCGAGCACTTCCAAATCAAGGTTAACTTTTCAAAAGCTAAGAATTTTGAAGTAAAACATATAAGTTTGATATGTATGTTTAAAATATGTAATAATATGATTTAAATAAGCTGAAACTGTTTTGTTAATTAACAAATAAGGCAATTTTAAAATTTTCTAATATGAAATTTAGATTGAAACGTTTTGAAAAGAATTTGATCTTCAAAATATTTTGAATAAAGTTTAGTTAAATGTTTTAACTTAGTAACATCTTTATGAAACTAATATAGTTGTACGTATGCTGGTTGATTCGCATAGTTAATTTGATCCAAGTTTGAGTACACAAGTTCGAGGTGGATTACACCATTTCGTGTTAGGATTTTTCATTCGATTCTTGACGGCGAATATTAGATAGGGATTTTGGACTTGATTCTAGAATTCTCTATCATAGCATATGGCTATGCAAGGAGACTGATGGCTTCTAGTCGAGAAACCATATCGAATTTCGCATTTAGGGAAGTCGAATGGACAATACTAGTTCGAAAGCGAACTTGCGTGATCGAGCGAGCGATCAAATGTGATTCTGCGAAATAATGACGTATGTACATCTTATATCATTGATATATTTTGACGCTGAAATTGAAAGCTGTCGGGTTAGAATATCTTTACTTACTAAAATAAAGTTTCCAATTTAAATTACAAAGATATATAACCCATAAAAGCAAATATATTCAATCCCATATGGCTCTTCATACAGCGAAATTTATTTTGAAAAAAATTGATCCTTATATAAGATAGACCTTACGTAAGTATAAGATGATTTTGAAAATATTTGATTTGGAAATGAATTGGTTGACTTAAATTATATTGATTTGGAAATTTGGATTTATTTTCTAAATCTATTATTCTTGAAACTTAGAAATTAGAGATAATGAATTTGAGAAGAAATAATTTGGTGAAATTGTATATGATTTTGAAATTGAACTGATATTGAAACAAATTGAAATTTGAGAACCTTATGTTACTAAACACTTGATCTGGGAGTTGTCGAACTTATATAAATTTGATTTGTATGAGTATGAAATTGATTCGAAAACTATAGATTTGGAAGGTACTCAATTTGAAAGTGAAATCTTATATAATTGAAGTCTATATAAGTATGATTTGATATACTATTGATTTTGGAAAGTATTTGATTTGAAATTTAAAATCTTATATATAATGGATTTTATATAAGTACGATATTTGAAAGTGATTTGAAAAGGTACTATATGATACATATTTTCGAAGTAAAGATATGGAAAGTGCCTTCTGCTTGATATCCGATTTGTGGCCACATCTTGGATTCATTCTATCGATATTATTCTCTCTGATTTGGTTTTCCGGATATGATACTCGAGTGTCCTTCGAATTCCATGGCGTTACCCATGGTCTTACGAACTCGACTGCATAGCATAATTCGTAAGGCAGTGATTGCTTAAAGGGTACGGATGTTTCCTGGGGGATCCAGGCGTAACCATTGTGTATCTGCGATCTATGGTCGTGTTAGTGGCGTAATCCGCAAGGCAGAGATTGCTTACGGGGTATGGATGTTTCCTGGGGGATCCAGGCGTAACCATTTTTATGTATCCTGCGGTCCACAGTTTTGTTGCATGGCGAAATTCGCAAGGCAGTGAATGCTTAAAAGGTACGGATGTTTCCTGGGGGACCCAGGCGTAACCATTGTGTATCTGCGATCCATGATTTGATTCGTATTGTTTTGTTTGGATTGTACTTTCCATATCTATTTTTAAAAGTTTTCCAGTATTTTCACTGGGTGTTGAAACAAGTCTACTAAGTACCTGGAGAATTCTAGTTTTGCGCCTGATCAACGCACTACCAGAGTCTACAGGAACAAGGATAAACTTGTTGAAACACCGAGTTATAAAAGTATTTTCGAAAGAAAATTTGTTTTGTTATAAAGGTATTTTATAATAAAAGTATTTCCAACAAAGAAAATTTTGTATCGATATTTGAAATCAAAACCCTTATGGTTCTAAATTAACTATTCATGCCCGATACTATTCCTTGAATCTACCTTATCTGCTCAGCTTGATTTATTCACCTATATTCTGTTTTTCCAAGTCGTGCTTCTTTTCCTTGTTGACTATATCCTTTTCAAATATTGTTTATTTATTTACCTCATGGTTTAATAGAAAATTTTAGTGTTATAAAAATTTTAGAAGTTATTAATTAAATAAAACATATTTAAAGTAAATGATCATTGATTATTAATAATGTTGAAAAGTATCTTGAGATAAAAATTAATAAATTTATGAATTTTGGATTTAAATGTTTTCAATAGCTTCTTTGAAAAAAATATGTAATAATGTAAATAATTGTTTTTCAAATAGCTTACATATATTTATAAAGGTGTTATTTAAACATATAAATGGTATTTATAAAGAAAACAAGAAACTTTACAAATGAGTTTTGAAAAATAATTAAGGTATTAAAAATAATTGAATTGTAAATGAAGATTTCAAATGAATATTCAAGTAAAATTTATATAGTTAAATTGATTGTTTATCCTTGTCTTTTAATCTATCTTTTCTGTCTGGTTGTTTCTATTCTCCTACCTCCTTCCTTTTCGGGGACGAAAAGTTTTGAGTGGGGGAGAGTGTAACGACCCATAAATTTTGATTGGTTTTGATAACGTAGTTAATTGAAATTTTGTAAAATTTTAAATAATAAAATTTGAAAATAAAAATTTATTATTTAGAATACGTCTATTTTAATATAGCAACTGGAAAATTTTCATTTGATAATATTGAAGTTTGTTTTCCAGTGAAATTTCATTTCAAATCAAACCGGTTAATAAAAGTGAATTTAAAAGTTTTACGAAACCAAAATACGTCAACAGGAGAAAATTTATTCAGATCATTCTGAATCAGACCGCGAGATTCGTTTTTCCAAATTTGGACTTCTATTTCTCCGTTATCTTAATTCTGACCAAATAGCAGCATTTTCGGTACCGGTTATCGATTTTTGATCCGATGATCGTACCACCAATATCTGTATACCGTTTTGATCGTCTCGATGTGCTGATCTCTGCGGTATATTCAATTCTATATTTTGAAGCTTGGCATGCGAAGAAGTCAGTGAAACGGTGAACCGTAACGGTACCCGTTTAAATCTTTGGTCCTATTGTCTTTCAGATTTGTCCACCATATAAACCCAATGGCTTGTTGCTTTTATTATCCCCGCAAATTCAGCTATTGACTGTTGCCATTTCCTAGACCCTATTTTTCTACTTTCTTCTTTTATTTCTATCGGTTTGGGAATTCAAAACACTGGATGATAGTACGTTTCGCATTCATCTATTTGTGAACTGATCATTTACATTTTTTTTTTAAAACTGACTTTCCCCATAATTTTCTCCATCCTTTCCTCGAAGCAGACTCGCTCAACAAAGAAAAAATTTATCCGCGTGATTAAACAGGAGCCTGCGCACGAAATTCAAGAGCATCACCTCGTCACCAAAGCCTCTCTTCTTCCCATCAAGGTTCGACTGCTCCACTTCTCCTTCCTCCTTGTTCCGACCCAGCCCTATCACCTTTCTTTCCCTCCATTCGAAAGTCTTCCCGCCAACAGCCTCTCCGCCCTCTGCTCCCCTATGTGCCACCCCTCTACCGAGCCCACCACATCATCCCCACCACGCCGGCCTTCACCTCAGTGACAGCCATCCTAGACTCCGCCCATCACCTTGCAGCCGATCCTCTCTGTTTTAAAAAAAAAAGTAAGTTATGTGTATTTATAATTTATATATTTTAAAGAATATTAAGTTTCATGCATTTATATTGTAGCTTATAGCTTACAAATGTTATACGTATACAACCTATATAATGTTTATGAATTATATTTTATACTTACTGTTTTGTATAAATAAGCATGACAGCCTATATATATATGTACTTGTCGTATTTGATAAAGTAAGTATCAGGTATTGTTTATGAAATCCTAGTTTTATGCTGTAAATGTATACATAGATTTAAAACTATAAGCTTTATTGTTTAACTAAATTTACAATGTATGAGTACAGTAATGTATATCGCATATAGATGGTATTTTAAATGGAACTTGGATCTCAGGTGTATAAATATGTATCTAATTATATAGGGGTTGGGTTTCAAATTATAACGATTCACTTTATAGTATATATTTGCTGCAGCTATCTTATATCACTGAGGAGTATTGTATATATGATAGCCGGTAGGGCTTTATTTTGTACCGTAAGATAGTGACCCATATGATCGACCGTTTATAGTAATGTAATGTATTAGTGTATATATAAATTTACTGTTTTAAGATATTGTTTTGAAATATATTACAATATGGATATTATATATACTAGTCGGTTTGTTTATGGGCTATGCTATATATTAGTTAAACTAATTCAGGTACTGTTAACATCAGATGTTATGTATATACTATGGCATGGGTATGGCTTTAAATATAGTTATAGTTTTGTGATAAATTAAACATTGATTCGAAAAAGAGGATATTTGAAGTAATTATATTACATTATAGAAGCCTAGCTTGTTATAGGGTATGGTTCTGTGTAGATAGATAAGTTGTAGTAAAATTTGCGTGTTTAAGTGTTATATTTTATATGTTTTGGTCAGTATCCATGTTAGTTGATATAAAGCAAGTTATACATAGACTTTAGTTTAAATATTGATTTCTAAGATATAACTTGTATATAAGTTCGCATACGTTTATAGTGTACTATATATCTATTCGATTATATAAGTATTGATTTTAAACATATTATGTATATATGTTAATTTTAATATATGTGTTAATTTGAAGAAATGGATTTTTTTTTTTTTTGAAATACATATATATTTAAATATTAAGCAGGTTTGATATTAGAATACGATTCTTTTCTTTATATATATATAAATTCGCTTATACCAATTATCTTCATCGATCCAGTTTTGATTTTTATTCCGTCGATCTCTGTTATCAGCTTTGTTCGTCGCGCCTGTTTTCTTCATCAAATCGTATCCATCTAGTGTTGCTTTGGAATTCGTAGCTCATTTCTTTGTCAGATCTCTCTAGCCTCGAAAGGTGAGCAACCACTCACGATTGACATTCTTTTATTTATTAAATTTGATTTCAATTGAAACGACAATTGGAATATGCTGCTGTAGTTATTTACATTGTTATATATATGCTATTATCCATAACTGTTCACCTGTGACATCTGACACCCGTATCTGTTATTTATTGATGATATATGCCTGTTGTTTTATTTTATATTATCTGTTATCACTCTGCAAGTTCCCTGTTAGTATAGAATTCACTATGGGTTGAAATGATACATACCCGAATGGACTTTAGAATAGGAGAAAATCGTTATGGGTTGAAATGATAAACCCAAGCAATTTTCAATTGAATTGAAATTGGGATTACGGGTCGAAATGATATCCACCCGTATATATTTAAATTTCGGATTGAAATGATAAATATCCGTATCACTTAACCATATGATGTATATATGCCTGTTGTTTTATTTTATATTATCTGTTATCACTCTGCAAGTTCCCTGTTAGTATAGAATTCACTATGGGTTGAAATGATACATACCCGAACGGACTTTAGAATAGGAGAAAATCGTTATGGGTTGAAATGATAAACCCAAGCAATTTTCAATTGAATTGAAATTGGGATTACGGGTCGAAATGATATCCACCCGTATATATTTAAATTTCGGATTGAAATGATAAATATCCGTATCACTTAACCATATGATGTATATATACAGACACCGTTGGTCCATATATATAAATATTTTGAAAATGAATTCTATGGTTTCGGAAAGAAATATATGGTTTTATAAATGTTTGAGCCTTAAATTATTTAATTTAAATTAGGATGGATTAAATACTTATGAGATGTTTAAGTATAAAAATTATATTTTCAAAATAGATTTTGGTAATAATTTGAGTAAGTTAAGGTTGGAAAGATAATTTATTTATTAAACCAATTTGAAACTTATTGAAATTGAGATTTAAGATATGATTTATAACTTGGGTTTATTTAAATAATTTAATGAAAAATTCTTGCTTAAATAAATTTAAGAAAATAATTAGTAAAAATGAAATGTAAGGCTAGTTAGATGATATTGAGTTTATTAAGTGAATATTCCCTGATTAAATAATAATGAAGTTAAATCAAGAGCTATATGAAACTGTTAAATCTAACTTTGGAAAATGTTGAGTATTAAAGCTTTGAAATATATTTTTTTAAATGGTATATTTAGAACTGAATTAAATTGATGAATTGAGCTTTGAATAAATTTGAATCTGGAATTTGAAGTTGATTTGAATCGTTTTGCCAAACTTGAGGAAATTAAATACTTTGATTTTAAATTATTTAACCTATATATATACTATTTTGGAAAAATAGATATATTTGAAATGAAATGATATTTTGGTTTTGAAGTATAAATTAATTTGGAATGACCACGGTGTTATAGTGTATATTTCCACCTCGTGGATAGTTCTGAAGATCCTTAGAGGATGGTTATCCCAAACATCCTTTAAGTTACTTGTATTTCAGTTGATATTTCACTTGAGTTGGATTTATTGATATAAGAATGTTAATCCTGACTCGAGTGTTTTGTGTTTTGCTTTACGCTCGGGTCAGACCGAGTGATACAGCATTTGAGACTCACCCTTTGAGTTTGGAGCTTCCTTTGGAGATCCAACTATCGCCTCAGCTTTCAGCTCTTCTAGTTGATTTGTTCGGAGAAGTCATCTATTCGTACTGGAGACTTCACTACATTTGAGATATTCTGTTGTATTTTATTTTAACTCTGATGTTTATATAGTAGCTTCATGAACTACTATTTTATCTATTCCGCTGCGCATTATTGTATTACTCTGTGTCTGTGATCTGTGATTGATTTATTTACTGTATATGCTGAGTTTTGCCAAATTTAAATTAACAATTCGGTATTTTGAATTTTTCAAGTCCGACATGTGTGGATTATTGTCGATTTGAATGGTCCAAAATAGCGGGTCGTTACACGATGACTGTTAAGAGTTACCAGGGTATGTACCAGACCACTAAACTATCCCTTAAAATTATATTGCCCCATGGTCATATAACGTTGCTCACTTCCCATCCTTAATTCAGGGAAGCCCGGCTTAAACTCGACTACCACAACCTGCATCTACACAGATTTGGACATTAATAAGGGCCATGAGTTGCTCAAGAGGTAAGCATCCTATACTCCATGAATAACCCCCATATACATCAAATGAACTTCTATTAGAGTAGTTTTAAGTTGGGGTTTTCATTCTAAATAATTCGACATTGAATTCTAGAACATAAGAGTTTTATAATCGTTGCTCCCAATATTACTTAATTTAGACGGCTTTCAAGCATACAACATGTAATTCTACAATTTATTACTTTAGTACTTTAAGCCGTAGTTTATCAATTTTTGGAAGTGTTCAACTAAAAATTTAATTTTTTGTTAATGGCTTTGACTTTTTTGTTTTTCACCTTAAAACTTTAGGTTGTAAGATTTCAATGTTTAACATTTGGATTTTTAACAGTTGAAGCCTCATAATTTTGACATGCAAAATTATTGTAGAATTTCATTTTAACATTGTTGAATTTCGAAGCTTTGATATTTTTTTCACTCTAGAAAATTATACTCAAACTATATAATAATTGGCTTTAATATTGTTAAAATTAAAGGTTTTGACGTTTGAACTTCTATTCAATTAGCTTTTAGTTTGGGCAGTAATTGTGTACTTTATGCTTCCAGTTGTCTAAAATGTAGTTTGTCGATTTTGAAAGCATTGAAATTTCATTTTAACGTCGTTGCATTTCGAACCTTTGATTTGATTAATTTTTTCTGTTCTAGACACAATGTACGTCAAACCGTGTAATAATTGGCTTTTAGGCGTACAACATGTAACTATACAGTTAAAATTTAGTGCTTCAAACTGTAGTTTATCAATTTTTGAAAGTGTTGAAATCAAAATTTTTGAATTTGTTTCTTAACTTTTCTTAATTTTGTGTTTTTAGCGTTAAAACTTTTGGTTGTAAGATTTCAATGTTTTAACATTTGGATTTTTACAATTGAAGCCTCGAAATTTTGATACGTGAAATTATTATAGAATTTCATTTTAACATTGTTGAATTTTGAAGCTTTGATTTTATTTATATCAAAAAATTTCATTTTAAAAAAATGTACGCCATACTGTATAATAATTGGCTTTTAATATTGTTGAAATTAAAAGTTTTGACATTAGAACTTCCATTAGATTAGTTTTCAATTTGGGGTTTTCATTCTGCAAAATTTGGCATTGACATTTGAAACTTAGAATTTTAGAGTAGTTTACAAAAGTTGTTGCATATATTCTTAGCTTTATGAAAAGACATCAATTATCTTTTTACAGCTTCTTCCAATATTTATTTGAAGGAAAATTTTTGTTACAACCCTCCAAAATATCTTACCCCAACTACAAACTTTGATGGAAACAAATTGCAGAACTAATGCTTGATCACCATGTTAGAATTTGTGTGTACTCACTTTTAAAGTGCAGAAGATCAATTCTGCATTATTCTTTATGCGCTTTGAAAGTTAGCAAGCACAAATTACAAACTCGATGAAAACTAGATCATGAATTTATGCTCTTGAAGTTTGAAAATGAGCAAACACATAGTACAAAGCTACATAAATTAGGTCTGTTTTCCAGTAAGTTTGTAGAAAAGCCTATAGTTGGAGTATGTTATTTTAGTGTATATAACTTAAATTTGTTCTTCATTTAACTATATTTGGTTCTTTGTTAGTGGAATAAATAGTTGCGTTGTACATTTTCGATTATCCTACTCCTTGGGATTTTTTTACTCTATAATCCGTATTAAATATCTTAGGAAAATTTACCTGCAGATAAGCTTTTTACCTAAGTAACTAGAGTCAGGTATGTTTATGATTACTTTTACATGTTTTATTTTTCCACTGTCGTGGTTCACATTCTTCATCTACACATCACTAGACAGATAACAAAATACTTTATAAAATTTCCACTTTATTTTTACCTAAAGTTTGCTTAAACTGATTGCTTGCATGAAAAATGCGTGTCAGCGCCTTGATGAAATTTTCGGCTTCAAAATTCTCTCATATTATTCATGGTGAATAATCTCCTAAACTATACATAGTTTTCTATTTGGATATTTCAAAAATTACATATAAACACAGTATGACCACGTATATCCATCATTCAACTTTATATTATGACAGCTATATTTTCCATATTCAACTTTATATTATAACAGCTATATTTTCCATGGGGCTTTTGGCTTGCAGTATCGTAGTTTTTTATTTAAGATGGAATCATTTGCATTCCACAGTTTAATAGGAAAATTGTTATCTTAATCTTCTTTTACATTACTCTCTTTATCCAGGTGAAAATGTCATATATTCACATTAATACATAGTAAGGCATCGAAAGAAATCTAACTGATTTTACTACGTGATAAACAGGTGAGCGTTCGCTCCATTTGGGTTAGCTTCTAGGGTGAGGTAGACTGGTAACATCCAATTTGGTTCATCTGAAAACTGTTTTTTTACAGGCTACACAAACGTATGTACAAGCTTTGTTGGTTCAATTGGGTGTTAAAAATGTCAATGATGGTGATTTTATTTGACAGTGCTGTGTAATAATCAATATGCTAATCAATTGTTTTTACTAGACAACCGTTTGATGATTTCAGTTCCATTAAATACATATAGTGCTTCCTTTTTGTTATGGTGAAGTATGAGCATGTACTGCACCTTTGGAGTCTGATAGGCTTATCCAACTTAAACATATCTTGCATATGTAGTAATTTTTCCATGTTGCCTTCAGTTGACTTCATTCTCCTTCGTGAACAATAAGCATTTTCTATGAAATTATTTTTCCTGCATTACAACAGTTTCTAAGCATTTGGATCTGATTCCTTCCAGATGGGACCCCATGGTACCGATTCAATTGATAATTGAGTTCCAATGTGTTCAAATTTTGATTCGACTGATGTATCGTGATACAAAATTAATGCTATGTTCGACTATTTGTAATGCTAAAGATTAATGTCTACAACTTTTAAGAAAATAGGCGGGTTTTTTTGTAATATACGACACCATCCACTTCAAGCCAATAATTAAGGTACTCCATACATTGATACGCTTAACAAACCATTACACCTTTTTTCCCTCCTTTATAAATATGTTTACTTACCTCTTTTTGCAAAATTAATACCCCTACGGGTCAGGTTGACATCCATAGACCGGTATCTCCAAACACTGACTTTATAATTGAAATTCCTCCGACCATCAATAATTCATTTAATCTCACAAGCTTTATGCAATCATGCCACATACAGGTTGACGATCACATAATACTGCTACAATCCATTTTACGCTCTAAAGGAATCCAAGTGGACATATCCCCCCTAATGGTTCTCCAGTCCCACCTATATATACCGTCAACACAGCAATAAAAATAAAATGTTTTTCATTTTGTTCTTATACTTTATCTAATATCTCCTAAACTGCAGGCGCCGTGAGGACTAGCTGCTGCACTCGACCGATGCAGGCTTGAAAAAAGATTTCTTCAGAAACTAAAGAAAAAATCTTGCTCTCAAAAGGTACGATGCTACTATCATCCCACATCTATGTTCACTAATAATGCATTCCATACAACACACACTACCCTTACAACAGTATCTGATAGGTTCGTCAATACAAGTGCTCCCGAAGAGAATTGGAACAAACAATAAACAAGCTTGAAAACTATATTCCGTTTCACACTGCCCCAACACCCAACTACGCCAACAAGGTACTTCAAGTAAGAAAGTATCAGCTATCTGCCACAGTAGTTTAATTAAAAACGTATTTTTTTCTCTAAACAGGTAATGGTACGAATAAACAACTCAACTGGTGGTGTGTACATTGCTAGCGAAGACTTGCTAAACGTCTTGCACGCCCATACCTTCAACAACGTACATCACACCACCAACCAAATTACACCTGCTCCCCGTTTCAAACACAAGTATAGTTGGAATTATCGATATGATTAACAAACATAATATTACTATCCTATTACAAATAAAGACTATATTTTTTCCCCTCTTTAACTTGGAAAGGATTAGTCTACCAGAGAATATATACAAAATATTCAGTATACTGTCACAGCCTTCCCTTCATTTTACTTCATTTTCTTAAAAATCAGCACACTCTCAACTTCCAACTTTTATTTTAGCTTCTTCATATTATTAATGATATTGCACACTTTGCAACCAAGCTATAACTGCTAGAACGGACTCCCGTACAGTAAAGTAGGCCTCAAATACGAGTGATAAAATACAAGTTAAAGCTTTACTAAATTGTGTTTCTACCTCACTACGCATGTGAGTCTTATTCTTACTCCATATAGTAATGGAACAGTTTTTTAGTCATGACTTTAATAATGACAACCAGAAGGCTATTTGCAGGACTATCTCCAATAGCAGCTTTTGAAGTCTTCTAGATAATGACAGTTGTTGGGACAGATTCAACACTATGGAAATAAAGCTGCATCTTTGTGTGCAAAGTGTTTACCACCGCATTATGCACTAGGGAAAAAGATGTGCTGTGCAAAAATTTTAGTATCTTCAGCATTACCTTTTTTTTACACGCTTTTTCCAGTTTACATTTAGACTACTGTCTGAGTTACAAAACATTATTTCTGTACCTCTGTTACTCTACGATTTCAACTTTATTGCAATAACCCATTGTTGCCACTCTACGCAAACATATTTGCTGCTTTTGCAGTGCCACTTTTGACAGCAAGCAACTGTACTATAACTATTTCCGTGAGTCTATTTGTGTTCCTCGGATTGATAATTTAATCTTGCTGTATAACAGTACGCCTCTCTATTATATTTGTGATATTTGATGTTCTGATTAAGTTAACCGTGATTTTGTTTGTGTTCCTCGGATTTATAATTAATCTTACTGCATAAAAGTAGGCCTCTCTATTTTATTTCTGATATTTGATGTTCTGATTAAGTTATTCGTTCTGTAACTTTACGTTATACTTTATTCTTGCTGACAGATGCATCTTTCGTGTTTTAAAATGGAAATGAATTAATACTAGTGCATCTTCATACAGTGATGAATTTATGTATTCATATACCATCTTATGCTTCTTTTTCTTATAATTAATAAATTCACTGATTTATTGATTATTTGGTACTATCTATAATCAGAGCATATAAATTATTCAATAAATATGCTTTTTTTAAGGAAAATAAACTACCTGTACAAACGTGTTGTGATCAGTATCCACATATGAGTTGTTTCCTTCTGCCTCTTGCATCATTCAGCACTTATAATCATAATTTTGTATACAAAAAAGTGATATTATCGTGTTTTCCTCAATTTTATCGAATTACCTTCGTAGATATACTTCATTCAAAAATATTGCCTACAAGTTTATCAGATCAAGGCCCACTAATTGTGCATGTTATTTGAATATGTTTTGTAATTTTACATTTTATGCAAATATGCATACATGAGTCTTTGTATGGAAACTTTTTAAAATATATTTTACAACTCTGTGTGCGAGAATTGTCAATATACGAAATATGC
Source organism: Allium fistulosum (assembly GCA_030737815.1). Lineage (NCBI taxonomy): Eukaryota > Viridiplantae > Streptophyta > Magnoliopsida > Asparagales > Amaryllidaceae > Allium > Allium fistulosum. The sequence goes on from CM060905.1 coordinate 164,537,963, forward strand.
ATACATGAGTCTTTATATTTCGATCCCATAAGTATGGACATTATTTTAATTATATTCTACAATTCCGTGTGCGAAGCACGGGTTCACACTAGTAAGACGCTAATAACTGTTAACATTAAACTAAAAATCTTAGAGGATTTATAAAAGGAGTAATTGAATAAGATCAACTAATAGAGGAAACAATCATGCAAAATCTCTAAAAAAAGAAAACAAATAAACTAAATCAACTAACATTTAAAAATGCTTGAAAATAACCTAGCAGGTTGACCATGGGCGGTCGGCTATGAGCTTAGGATGGTCGACCAAAAGGGTTTGTGAGCGGTAGTGAATCGTCATTTTTAAGCATTTCGGATTTAATCTAGTTTCATCCGACGGTTAGCGCTGATTTGAACCTCTATAAATTAGGACATAGGGCTTCACTTTCAACTCATTATTTTCTAATAAGTGCAGAAGCTCTATCACTTTTTCTTCTCCTCCAAAAGTTTCTAAATACACAAAAATAGATCTAGATTACATGGATACACTCTGGAGAAAAATGGAAAAGGATAGAGGATAGAGATAGGTTCAAATCAAGTTGTAATATTGAAGGTAAAAATTTAGATCTGATCTTAATTAATAATATTAAACCTAAACCTCTCTTCTCTAATCCAAATTCTAATGGATCTGTATAAATGTTATTTGTGGATCCGAATAGGATGTCAATGGAAAATATAGATAATAGAAATTAGATTTGGATTAGACCTAGAGATTTGGGAATGCTAAAGTAAGGTGAGTGGAAATATTATATACATTTATATAAAACTAGATATATCATTGCAGAACTATTCCAACATGCCCGATAAGTTAAATTAAATTGCAAGTTAATCCTGGTTATATGAAATGATTTAATTTAATATTGCACATGAATTTTTTTTAAAAATTGCATACTTCCCTGTTATGAAAAAGTTATCAATTTTATATGTAATTGTTTAAAGTTGCGTAATGATTAGAATTGTTAGTTTCTACGTCGGATATTAATTTAATAAAGTGTAATGATTAGAATTTTATTTTATGCGGCGGACATGAATTTTATGATATCTTAATAAACAGTGTATTGATTAGGATTTCTTATTTATTCAACGTTGATGATTAAAAATTAGAGAATGAAGTTATTTGATTTTGGAGTTTCAGAGATATTTTAGTTCATTGAAATTTATATGGTTGCAAGTAGATTTCCATACATTATCAAGTCTAAATTAATAAAAGTGTGATGTTTGAAATAACAAGGAACAAATACATGCTTATAAAAGAAAGTGATGTACAAAATAGGGACGATTACCGTATTTTGTACTCTCTATTTCGATAAACAAAAAGAGAATTCTTTGCAATTACAAACACCGCACAAACCACCACTTTTGGATGAGATATGGAAATCTACCGTGTTAACAATTAATTGATAAAGTTTAATTCCAATCTATTAAAAAATAGTAAATCTCAAAGTTAAATATTAAGGTAAGAAAGAAATAAAAATGTCAATAAAATGGGAAGTAACGTGATAAGAAAATGTGGAGTTATTGGCAAGAATAAAAAGGAATAGAAGATAAAATGGAAAGGAAATCAAGGTGAAACTAGTGAATGTAGTAGCAACGATATTGATAACTAAGAATGAGAAGTAGTGAATGAATTTATTAAGGTGAAAGATAAATGCATATTAAAATGAAGATCTAAGGTCAAACATAAAAGATGTAGAGGCGGTAAAGGAAATGTAAGAAGAATAAATATACATGAATATGAAATATGTACAAAAGTAACTTCGGATATGTGTTTATGATGGGTGCGCATAATAATAAGTTAATATATAAATTATAAAAAGAAAATGACATACAAAGTCATGAGAGTAGGTTGAAATGGGAAAGCATATTCAACCATAGGACCTGTTGAGAGTATACACTTGCATACAGATAAAGGGATACCCTCAAGTTATGGTAGTGCTTGGAACAGAACCTCCATAATTGGAGAAACTTGGTGGACCTTTTGCGGATGGCGAGACTGCACAAGCACTAGTAGTATGCTTCAAATTTGTTAGAGATGCGTATTCTCTTGATTGCACTAGGCTATTTAAATGGATGGTGAGTGGGGTCGGATGCTTATGCAACATGACACACGGGTACTAACCACTAAGTGTAAGGTTGCATAGGTTGTGACGGACAGTCATCGATCTCTTGCGACCAACGAGAAGGATAGGGTTACACTTAGCTTGGATGATTTACTTACCAGGAAATTTAGTAAGGTTATGCAATGCCACAGTTGTTTGATAGGGCAGGGCTAGATAACACATAACAAGATTCCTTCAAAATATGGATGTGGTGGTTTGTGGAGCCGAGTCCACGTAATAGGAAGTAGACAAAGTAGAAAATCCCAAAGAGAAAATGGCCTAATGGAGCAGAGGTCCTCGGTGCGCACTATAGAATTTCCTTGAGTTATATGGTGATCATGATACAGCAAGGCAATAGATCCTGAGGAGGTGCGAAACAAAAGATACTAGTGGGGATGGTATCTAGGTCCATTAGAGAACCATGGGATATATATAGTTATGTCCATAGATATAAATCTACGAAAGGTAGATGGGAACGATTCGTACGTAGAAATAATATAATCTAAGATAACATGAAATAGTGAACAATCAGCATAAGCTAATGTTATGTATAAGATGTATAATTTACCAGTCACTAGAACGTTGTTCTGATCCCCTCCTCATTACAACCCATAAGAAAATAGAAGAACAGGTCCTGGTGCTTGGCGTGTTCGGTACGGACAAGGACAGTTGACTATGAAGTGGCAAATCTTGATCGGTAATTATGTGATCTATTATATTTTAATTATTCTGCTGCAAGTTATTTGGCTAGAGCTCTGATATGCATTCTTTGTTTCATTTACAAGCCACCAAACCAACGATCCACACTTTGACGGACTTGGGTTTTTGATTTAGCGAAATTTCAGGCCCACTAGGGTGCAGGTTGTCGTAGCATATTTGCAATGTATTGGTCACCGGCAAGTTTGGCCAAATGAGTAGTCTTTGTGAAGTCATACTCTATTGTTTCATTAGCACTTTTGATAATTTTCACATCACTAACAAGTGTACTTATGTAGGATCATTCACCGTCAAGCTAGATGGGGTAAGCAAAGCGACCTCTGATGGAATATATTTTCGTCACTATCTTGCACACTTGCACATGACCAAGCATGTCAAGTTTGGCGAGGTGAGAGATCTCTGGTGGTGCCTTTGTAAGCTAGTCTAGTGTGTCCTTTATGGTTTCCAGTCTCGTTGTCTTGGGTTCAAGTGAGTTTGTCCAGATCATAAGGGGGAATACTTGCTACACCGATACAAAGTAAGTCCAGAGGTTGATCGTCAATAATGAACTACCTAATCGGCGATCATGTCCTGATCATAAGTAAATCTATTCATTGTTGCTAGCCAGAACCTTTGGGCCGATCGTCAACAGTGAAATACCCATTTTGCAATTATGTCCTAATCATGGGTAAATCCAGTTCATTATTGCCAGCTATGATTTATAGATCGATCATCAATAGTGGACTACCCGTTTTGCGATCAATACTGATCATGGGAAAATCCAGCCCATTGCCGTCGGTAAAGATTTATGGGCCGACTATCACTAGTGAACTTCTTATTCCGCACTCAAGTCTTGATCATGGGTAAACCCAGTTCACTACTGCCAGGTATAATTTGTGGGCTAATTATCAACAGTGAACTACCCATTCCACAATCATGTCCTAATTATAGGTAAATCTAGTTCACTGTTTGTCGGCCAATATTTGTGCAAGTTTGTTTTGATGCACCAGAGTTGCATGCCCCTCGGTATGAAGTAGCCTTGCCCGTACAGTCCTAGAAATCGAGGAGGTTAGTCGGTATAGGACAGTTTGGATGCTTTGGAGCTTCAGGAGATGAGTTGGAGGCCCAGAGACGTTTTCACGTAGATGGTTGTTTTTCCGCTGTGTTCATTGTTGTATCTATCAGCAATTGTAAGGACATGATGTTATAACTGTCTAGGCTGAAATAGGTTAGTATACTCTGATTGATTTCTGTATATATACATATTGCAGTTTTGCTTTTGTGTAAAGATCTGTTGTATATTATAGATTATTCGTTTCGTTGTGAGATTCTATGTTATAGGTTAGTATACTACAACAAAACAGGCTTTTTACAACGAGCAATGCCCGTTGTAATATGTGTTCCACAACGGGCAGCCGACCGTTGTAATAGGCGATGTTGTAATAGGTTAACCATATTTTACAACGGGCAATGCCCGTTGTAATAAATCTTTTTACAACGGGCAATGCCCGTTGTAACACACCTTTTTACAACGGGCAATGCCCGTTGTAACATACCTTTTTACAACAGGCAATGCCCGTTGTAATACATGATATTGCAACTGTTTTTGCCCGTTGTTAAAAAGATTCAAATGAGAAAAAAAATAAAACTACTACAATGCACGTGTAAATTTTAGTTTCTAAAGATGAAGTGTTCATTCAAAGAAGGAAACGAATAAAAACTGAAGTGTGCATTTCAGTTTCTAAAGATTATTCATTACACACATGCATGCATAAAAGAAACAAAACACCCAGCACTCACTGCTCACAATGCTTATCAGAGCCTAAGATGTAGCAATAGGTAGAGAAATAGGAACGGGCAGAGACCATATCTTCTGGTTATATATCATGAGTCTTCTGTCATATCGTAGAATAATAGCTTGTGAGTTCGGGTAATTTGCTGGATCTTTTGATCGCACTCCTGTCCTCCACAGTACATCTCTTCTATTGTCCTCCCAACCTCTATTGTGCCCCATGCACCTGAAAATGCCATTAATTTTTTCTAGATTGCAGACAAATTAATGTTTGTATTTTTTATTTTTCTAATCTTTTCTGGAAAAAATAAATATTGTAGCAGAATTTATATTGTGAAACTTACATTACAGTTTGGATTTCATCACTAGAATATTCACAAATTATCTTTTGAAGGTGATATGTAGTTTGGCCATCCATTGCTGCAATAGAATAGAAACTTGGCACAAAGTAGACCTTTTCTTCTGAAAACCCAATTGCATGTTCTTGCATTATTTTAAGGGTTTCTCTTGTCCTAACAGCATCACTGCAATTAGTTAAATACCAAATTATACATTTACATTATTACAAAATATCAATGATTTAACTGAATAATATAATATATTCAAATTGCCTTCATAGATGGTAATGATGTTGGTGATGTCATGGGACTCTTGCAGCACCATTTAATTCACGATGTACATAAACGTGTGTTTGGGACAAACTCTTCCTTCTCTAATTTTACAAGCATAGCTCAGTTTTGTAAATTGTGCTTTGAAAAACAATGCAAAACAGCAAATTGATCTACTAGGATGAGTACTGCTGCTTACAATTATTTAAAAGAACAAAAAGTTTTTGTAAGTGTAGCCTACATTACATCCAAAACCATGCAGTGATTCACGTCTACAAAGTGTGAGATTTTATTCTAAGACATAATCTAATATGCAAGACAGAGCTCATCAACCGTTAGTTCATGAACCATGATTATTGAGTCTCTTTATGTAAGATTTACTTTTCAATTATGTGGTTTTTACAAAAACATTTCTTAGTTTATTAGTTGGAACCAGCCAAGGAAAGATCCTTATCAAATTTAATTTTTTGAAACCTTTCTTTGTTTATCAGCTGAGAACATGCCAAGAAAGGATCTTGATGTTATTCAGTTTTAAAACCCTTCTTAGTTTATCAGTTGAGAACCCTACCAAGAAAGGATCTTTATCAAATTCAATTTTTGAAAATCTTTCTTGGTTTATCGACCGAGAACTGTGTCAAAAAGGGATCTTGGTAAAAATCAATTTTCAAAGACCTTTCTTGGTTCATCAAATGAGAACTGTAATAATAAAGGGCCATTACAAGAAAAATCCATTTTGTTCCCTTAATTTATGGATTTTGCTTCATGATAAAGAGAATCTACATATTCCCTCAGTTCATGGTTAACTGTATGATACTGGTAATTCTGATAAAACGTACTGATAAATCAACTATTGATCTACTAACAAATTTTCAATAGGGTAAAAAAACTATAATGCAAATTTAAGAACCAAAGTATAAGGCATATTTTACTCCCATTGAACTTTTTTTTGAATCACGGCCATTATAGTTTGATTTGACATCCTAGTAGCGACAACAATCACATTTGGTAAATTTTAAAATCAAATGCATGAACAAACCACATAAATATGAATGGGCTACGGGCTCAATGATCTGCATAGAATAAAATAATGTGATTTGACATAAGGTTTATCTAACTAATGTATTCGTTATATAGTGTTGTGCTCATAATGCTAATGAAAGAAGCCATAATGTACAAAACTAAATATAAAAAATATGACAGTAGAAATTACCTATTATAATCTTGCTTTAAAAAAAATATCAAAGGTCAAAATATTTAAAACATCCAATCCTAGAAAGGTATAAAATACCATTAACCATCTATTTTATTTGCAGTTCAAATGTCTCATCTTTAACACGTATGCTATAGAAGAAACACATGATTATCATGGAAATTTGCCTAATAAATATTAAAAGATTCAATCAAATAAACAAGGCAATAATTGAGAAGATATAAAGGTGATAATATACCTGCAGTTTTCGATAGCTCTTGGTAGAGACTGCAAGAGGTTCCCGGAAACGTTAAGGAGCTTGAGCTTGGTAAGGCAACCCATGGAGTTTGGCAATACCTTTAGTTGATTTGACTGTACGTCTAGTGTCACCACGTTCACTAATCTTGCGGTTACTGATTCTGGTATGCTCTGTTCATCAATGAAGGTGTAAATCATGATCAAAACTTGTGAAACTGTGATGAGCTAAAAGTTAATTTAATCACTTTTTTTTTCCAGTTAATAGTGAAGTGCTGCGTTCGTTGTAAAATTAAGTGCTAACTGCTAACATAATCACATAGATAACTGCTAACAAATCCCTAACCACTAATCTTTCTTTTAACAAACTCTATTGAGAGAATGGCGCTCACACCAAAAATTTTGCAGGGAACGGGCAAATCTAACCTATTAATGAGTTAAATTTTGTTTTTCTCAATACGAAAGTCTAGATAGAAAAAGATGAAGGTATATGTACCTGGGTTCTGCCTTGCTCGAATAACCTGTTAACAACATCATATTGTGGAGGTGCACCGAATCTCCACTGAGTGTTTTTTTCTGCTTCTCCGTACCTCCTTATTGCAAGTTAAGTTCACAATCACCATCAACAGCACTGCCTCCATCACTTCCCAGGTCATCATCCACATTCAAACAATCAACCTACTACATCCTTCACTCCCTACTGCAGCAACCTTAACAAATATAATTCACAACCCCCATCATTCCACCACCACCAAATACCATCATTCAAATACCAAACTACCACCACCATCCTCATAGTGCTGCACACATCATTCAAATATCAATACAACAATCCTCTCCCTTAATCGTCCTCCACTATCTTCTTATTCCACTGCAAACAGCATCCACTACACCACAACCAACCTGTAACAACAGCCTCACCAACCTCTGCTCCTACAACATCTGTTTCTGCCACAAACCAATACACAGCATCTCATCACTTCACTGCCTTCAACAACCATCTGCTTTACTGCAACTCCAACATAGCAAACAAACACTTGCATCAAAACTTCATCACCATCCACTCACAAAGTCAACCATCTTCAAACGATTGCATATCCAAACAACATCCAGACCATCCAACAACACTACCTCCATACAACATTGTACTACCACCACCTGCTCTAATACATATCATTGCCATTCAATCACCATCAACCACTATCGCTTGAAATTGCCTCCATCACAAGCATCAACAGCCAAATCAAACCCGCAGAACCAAAAAAACAGAGAGACAGAGACCAAATTCATCACCTGACACAATCAATCTCCTTCAAATTGTTCGTCACCGTGACCATCGCGAACCACCGACAACCCACCTCTGCAACCATCGCGAACCCAAGAAACGGCAACACTTGCCAACCCAACCTCGAATAGCACTCCAACACCAAACCTCATCGCCGAATCAAACCATAATTGAACTCAACAATTCATGCTTTCCGAATTTGATTTGGAATTTTGATTTTGGGAAAGTGATTTTGGAGAGATTGATTGCGGTTTTGGGAAATTAGTCTGAGCGATTGAACTGGAAATCGAATTTGAAGAGAATCGATTTCTTGTATCAGAAAAAAAACAGAGAGAAGTTTAAGTGGAGCAGTGAATATTTTAACAGTAGAAGAAATATGAGATTTAGGAGGACGAGAGGAGGAACTCAATGCCATGGAAATTGAAATTTAGGGTTAATAAAAAGGAAAAGCGGGAAATGAAAGTTTGGGAAGGCAAGGGAGCAAAAGTGGCCTGCTAAATCAAAAGAAGAAAATAGGGCATCTATTACAACGGTCCTGAATGGACCGTTGTAATAGCCTTCTATTACAACGGGCAGCAAATGCCCGTTGTAAAAAGAACGGTGTATAGGGCATCTATTACAACGGTCCTGAGTGGACCGTTGTAATAGTCTTCTATTACAACGGGCAGCGAATGCCCGTTGTAAAAAGGGTGTTGTATAGGGTATCTATTACAACGGTCCTGAATGGACCGTTGTAATAGCCTTCTATTACAACGGGCAGAAAATGCCCGTTGTAAAAAGGACGTTGTAATAGGGTATTTTTGTTGTAGTTCCTATCTTCTTTCCTTTTTCTTTTCCCCTAACTTTTGGGTTTTCTGACATTCGATTGCTCGACACGCAATACTGTTGACGTATTAGTGTCGATTTTCAAGGGTCGAAAATTCCGGTCGTTACACCTATGCTTATTTTTAGTTCCAAAAATTTCTTTTATACATACATACATACATACACACATATATATATATATACATACAAGTGTATTATTTAAATATTACATTAATATACAAATATATATTATTTATATTATAATACACACGCACACATATATACATTTGGAAAATATATTTGTCTACAAGAGGGCTAACATGTTAATTGTAGTGTAAATCCTAATATATATATATGGGCATGTCAAACCATGTATACTATTATGTTGCACATGTATGTACACACATATATATACGATACGCACACACACACATACACACATACATACATACATATGTATGTATATATATTATACAAAATAAAACTTTATTTATAAATCTAAACAAAATATTGATTTTATTTAAAAGAAATTTAGAAAAGTTCTAAATGAATTTAGACTACATAGGCCCGTTAAAGATTCAATAATAGATTTTTTTTTGAAATTTACCCAATTACTATACTGCGAGCTGACTCGGTTCTACCAAAATGTTCTAATCATCCCACAGCAAAATGGCTGAACATAGTATTAAACAACATGTAATAAACTACATGCATATTATATCAATAAGACATGTAATTTAAGATTGTAATACATTATGCAAATGGTACATTGAATCTCATATACAACTTGTCTTAAAATGAATATAGTCTAACTTGTATACACAAAATACTAGATATATATAATCATAGCGATAACAACAATAACTCTATAACTCGCCTCCAGTAGCAGAATCCACTTCCGAAAGTCAAGCTATTCAAGGAATAAATAACAAAAGATGCAACAAAAAGAGGGCCAGACATAAATTTTGGTAGAAAGGAAATATCACTAATCCACATAATTACCGATGCGCTAATATATCATGTACAACACTAAATAATATAATATGAGGTAATGAAACCATACCTTAAACTGGATCTTTACATGCATCCAATAAGTCAGCAGATTTCTACTATAGTGATACACAATATGATGAGTCTAATAACTATCAATCACCATGGCATTCGTGCGTGACTTAATCTCTACACACTAGGCTAGTGGTCCACGGCCTATAACACTAAGATAAAGACCCACTAATGTTCATCAATGTAGCACTAATACTATGTCACTTTACCACATTGTTCACCGCCTATAACCATATCAAACTCGAATCGATAAACACATGCCTAACTGCTACTGTTACTTTATCAATAGGACATAGGACAAGTAACCTAGATCGGGAACCATCGTACAACATAGCCCAAGGTCTACCTCCCTTATTACTAAGATAGAGCGTCTCCTATCTCCAAATAGATTCCACGTAATAGGAGAAATTAAGGCAATCACGCCTCATTCTACAAATAGTCTATAAATACCAAATCTCAAGATTGTAGCCAAGGGATGCAGACTTGCTCCATAATTGTAACATTATATGGAATCATATATTATAATACCCCAGTTATCCTATCTCAAAGCTATTGAACGACTCTATTGAATCACCATGCAAATTTAATTGCATCTCAAACCGTCGCCATAGTCTCTTTATCACTTAACATCAATTGTATGTTTACTAACACTTGGCATACTGTCTCAAACTCATCATATTGCTCCTTAGTCACTTTGAACCTTCCAAGCATCATGCAGGTCTACAAAACGAACGTAGACTTTTGAAACCACCATGTATCAAAATATAAACAAACCTTTAAACACACAATAGTTCAAACATTTGAAAAGCGATTTCACACGCCTAATCTTGGTTTTAGATGTATGACCCAAATATCCAAATGTTATTCGAATCACCCCATTTTACAGTAAAATAATGTAATATTCCATTTTCTAAAATTTAGGCATTTGAATTTTACCTTCAACATCTAAATGCCATGTTGGATCATAGGTTTTGATTGTTGACAAGACATAACAATTCACGAATCTACGACTATGACAACATCCGGACTCAACGACTCAAAGTATGGTTCATATAGTTATATATTTTAACAAAAGTCATCAAATATATATAGTCTAGTTTAGTACTTTGTTAAAATCTTTCCTCAAGAATCATCACTCACATTCAAATAAATTTTTAAATTTGAATCAAAATCAAGTTTTTAAAAAAATGCATAGAGCGGGGCTCGAACTCGGGTCACTAGTTTAGAAGGCAAGTGCACTAACAAACTGAGCTATAGTGATTTTTGTTTATCAACAGAATTCAGTCCACTGAACAAGATCTTTCAGTCGACTGAATCTGTGCATTTTAACATATATGTGCATGTTTGTAAATTCAGTCGACTGAATGATCAAAGTCAGTCGACTGAATCCTGCAACTGTCGTTTTTTTATGAAAAGACACCTCTATTTTGAATAGTTGTCTTCCTCCATAAGGGTTGCAACCATTGCTATTCGTAGAGATCTCTTCACCAGCAGTTGCAACTTCTTAACTACTATATATATGCATGAATTTCAAGATCAAATTACTTCACTTACTTGCTTATACTTGAATCATATTTTCTGAATTAACTACTCTCTTGATTTCATACATTCATTGCTTACGTATTCATTTCCATATTCTTCAAGCAATTTGAAACTTCCTAATCTTCATATACATACAACTACATGCATCATACTTAAGGAAAAGATCATAGGAAGGGTGTACTATAAACAGACTTATCTGTGTTATCAGAACACAAAAAGTCAAACAATCTTTTGTATTTGTTGAAGTCATGTTCTGCTGCTCAGGCGTGTGAAGTCCTCTTCGGCTGCTGAGGCGAAATCCTGTTTTGCTGCTCAGGTCCCTGTTCGGATGCTCAGGGGTTGTATAGACCTGTTCCTCCGGGTTAAGTGAGGGTTGTTGTTTTAGTGAAATTCCAGAAGGAGTCTGGGACTGGATGTAGAACGGAGCTCCGAACCAGTATAAAAACCTCTGGTGTTATTTTTATTATACTGCTTTTATATTCCGCACTATTTACTGTATAGATATCATCACTATACTCTATATTATCGTATATCCATATTACACGATCCATAGCACACTTTCATTTGGTATCAGAGCCTGGAATTCTATCGATCGTCACAACATCATAGAATAATGGCCAGAAAACGATCCAGTCGAAATACAACAGGCGAAATCTCTGTCAAAGCCACCAGTGAGGACTACAAAAAGGTACTTTCTGATTTACAAATTTTAGTAAAAGATAATAATGAATTAGTTAGTATAAGCAATAAGATTTCAAAGCTTAATTTTATTATTTTAGAAAAGATGAAATCTGTTGAACTTGAAAATGAGAAATTGAAAAACGAGAAGTTAAATTTAGAAAATCAACTTGGTGATTAAAAGAATAATTTTATAACTTTTAAAGATTTTCTAGATGAACAAAACACCATATTTGAAAAAGAGAGAGAAAAATTTTCAAAAGAAATTTTTGATTTGAAAAGACAAAATGATTTATTACAATCCTCTTTAGATAATTCAGAATCTCAAAATTTACTTTTCAAAAATGAGAACTGTACGTTAAAAAACGAGAATTCTGATTTAAATAAGAAAATTGATATTTTGAATACTAGTCATATTTCTTTTGAATATAATAATTATGACTTTAAAGCTAAATTTGATAAACTTAACACTGAAGTCGCAAAATTTAATAAAGGTCAAAACAATTTAAACATGATTTTATCTAGTTCTAGACCTTTACATGATAAAAGTGGTTTAGGATATAATAAAACTAATTGTAGAAATAGCACTAGATACGCTATCATGTATAGTAAAAATGTTAGTGCTAGTACTAAATTTCGAGTAAAGTCTAAATCCAATTTTTATAGAAATTCAAATACTGTTATGACCAATAATGTTTATAATTTCTCTAGAAGTACAAAATCATTGACGAGAAATATGAATAAAAATTATCTAAGTATTTGGGTTCCTATTAATTGGAAAAATAGAGAAAAATACATTGATGATTATTTTGAAATGGTAGTTAATAAAGAAAATTATATTTTTAAAGGTTCAACCACACCCAAATGGGTATGGTTTCCTAAAAATTAGGAAATTATAAGAACCTTGGGTATCGAATGCTTTAAATGTTAAATTTTGATACCTTACATTATAAGTAGTAGTTATTTTGTTTTATATTGTTCTATGTTAACACTTATGTGGAATATAATTTATGTCATCATATAAACTCCCCATTTTGTCGATGACAAAGGGGGAGAAAGATATTGCTCTAACACTATTTGCAGGAATAAATGATGCAAGAATAGATTAAGGGGGAGAAAAGATTAATTATTTACAGGAATATATAACATAAATTCAGGGGGAGAAATCTATAGCACAATTACAGGAATATATTCAGGGGGAGAGATAAGTCAACAAAGCTTGTTAAAGATTCGTCCGTAGCAAATAGAGTTGTCATCATCAAAAAGGGGGAGAATGTTGGATCATAGGTTTTGATTGCTGACAAGACACAACAATTCACGAATCTACGACTATGACAACATCCGGACTCAACGACTCAAAGTATGGTTCATATAGTTATATATTTTAACAAGAGTCATCAAATGTATATATAGAGTCTAGTTTAGTGCTTTGTTAAAATCTTTCCTCAGGAATCATCACTCACATTCAAATAAATTTTCATATTTTAATCAAAATCTAGTTTTTAAAAAAATGCATGGAGCGGGGCTCGAACTCGAGTCTCTAGTTTAGAAGGCAAGTGCACTAACCAACTGAGCTATAGTGATTTTTGTTTATCAACAGAATTCAGTCGACTGAACAAGATCATTCAGTCGACTGAATCTGTGCATTTTAACATATATGTGCATGTTTGTAAATTCAGTCGACTGAATGATCAAAGTCAGTCGACTGAATCCTGCAACTGTCGTTTTTTATGAAAAGACACCTCTATTCTAAATAGTTGTCTTCCTCCCCAAGGGTTGCAACCATTGCTATTCGTAGAGATCTCTTCACCAGCAGTTGCAACTTCTTAACTACTATATATATACGCATGAATTTCAAGATCAAATTACTTCACTTACTTGCTTATACTTGAATCATATTTTCTGAATTAACTACTCTCTTGAATTCATACATTCATTGCTTACGTATTCATTTCCATATTCTTCAAGCAATTTGAAACTTCCTAATCTTCATATACACACAACTACACACATCATACTTGAGGAAAAGATCATAGGAAGGGTGTACTATAAACAGACTTATCCGTGTTATCAGAACACAAAAAGTCAAACAATCTTTTGTATTTGTTGAAGTCCTATTCTGCTACTTAGGCGTGTGAAGTCCTCTTCGGCTGCTGAGGCGAAATTCTGTTCTGCTGCTCAGGTCCCTGTTCGGCTGCTCAGGGGTTGTATAGACCTGTTCCTCCGGGTTAAGTGAGGGTTGTTGTTTTAGTGAAATTCCAGAAGGAGTCTAGGACTGGACGTAGGATGGAGCTCCGAACCAGTATAAAAATCTCTTGTGTTATTTTTATTATACTGCTTTTATATTCCGCACTATTTACTATATAGCTATCATCACTATACTTTGTATTATCGTATATCCATATTACATGATCCATAGCACACTTTCATGCCTATTATGACCGTGACCAAACGTTGATAGAAGAATTTCCTTAGTGGTCATTCGTTCCACCTCTTTCTCGTTTGTCTTTCATTCTCTCATCTTCAACATTTTGTATAGTGTCACACTTAGCATTGACATCTCTCCGCTCGGATTCACATCCTTGTTACAAATTATTTGAAATTCGAACGAGTGTTGCTTCATATTCAATTAAGAACTTTGAGGTGATGAACCATTTTAACCAATCGTTTGAGTTTAGCTACTCAGCTCTCATGCGTTGATGGTGAGTATGTCGCCAGTAATGAAGAGATTTTGGTTGCCATGGGCAGGAATCTTAAATATGTGTTCTTGCTACGTAATCCACATTTTTGCCCCAAGCTCATTGGATGATTTCAGAGATGAGTCGGGTTTTAGTGGATACGATTTTTCCTTTATGCGAGCCTCAAGTATATATTTGGTTCTCATATTCTATTTAACGGACATATTCGATATATTACTTTATGTTTCATGCTATATATTTGTTCATGTCATTCAACAATGCATGTCGGCTTTCATATTTGGGATTTCTTACTACTTAGCTAGGCATGTTTACTTCTATGTTGTTGCGCAAGTCCAGGACTTGTACTCTTATTCTCATTATATTATATAAATATATATGTAGTATGGTTGTATAATTTTTGGATTGTACATCCTTTTTCTAAAAAAACTACATGACTCTCATTCCAACTTCTGCTTTCATCCAACAATGTCATTTGCCAAATGTCATAACTCATTCTCTACTCTATCTATCATTTCTAAACCAAACAACAGTCTAAACAAACCAACATTTAACACATAATATACCATATTTTACAATACTATGTCTTAAGTTTTCCACATATTCATTTTATGATTGAACACTTGCAAATATTCTTTAAATCAAAATTTCCATCCCTAAAATCTCAATTCGAGCAAACTCATCAAACCCTACATCCACCATTAGCATTTAGCAATAACATGTAGCATATTTAGTGATCATAAAGTATAGAAGATAAATCTCACTTACTAAATCCTCTAAAATCCAAGCTTCAATCTAACCCACTTTCGAAGCATGCTTGCTTTCTAAAATCTAACTCCAATGTTTACTAAAAATACATATTTGAATAGCTAGATTTATAAAGGATCTTCTAAACTGAATTTAGAGGTTTTATTTAGAACTTTTCACTAAGCAATAAAGGAGTTACGAGATTGTAATTTAGAAAACATTATTTTTGATTAGGTAAGAAGAAAAGAAATTTGAATAATGAGGAGAGTGAACATATTTCAAAAAACCACATCATCAAATTTTGAGTTATCTACCATTTTGCCCCTATCTGCATTTTTCTTCACGTTTTACCATATTTTCATATTTTAACAAACTTTATTTATTTTTCATATGTAAATGACATTACAAACTTGGTGGAATAGGTCTTGATGTTTAATTTGTAATCTTCTAAAAATTCATTTTTTAAGTCATTTGTTTGTTAACTCATTAAATTTAATTAAACCAATGTACTATGTTAATTACTAAACATTAATAATATGACTTGTTACACAGTAAGTCTACTCCCAAGTGAGTAAGCAAAGTGGTTTCTAGTCTCCTTTTGCTAAACCGAACTTTTGATTTCCCCAAGTGATCGAGTACTTGGTAGATTGAGGAGCAGAGCCTTTTGCTTAGTCCATCATTCTTAGATATAATAATTGAAGTAACACTCAGCTATTATTGTTAACAGGACGAACCTTCATACGACAGAAAATAGCATAAGTTTATTGAAACTGTGCGATTCAAACATGTACATACTAAATTGGAGAAGTCATGAAACCCTACGTCGAGGAGGAGGAAGAAGCAATATCGTTCGGTGATGTGCTAGGGCTTCTAGGCGAACCAGGAATTTCGTTCGGTGGTGGAGATGTCGAACCAGAAATCTGGTCCAGTGATGATCTTATTCTGATGCGGTGATGTGTATAATGCCGGATGAGAAATCTCATCCGGTAATGGTTTGCTCGGTAGCTGATGAGGAGAAGAGATGGTTGTTTGATGAAGTAGCAATCTTGTCCGGTAGCCATAGTGATACCGAACCAAATATTTGGTTCGGTGGAGGAGTGGATTTCGTTCGGTGATGACAGTATTTTTTAGCAGAGGGAAGTATGGATGCCGGTTTAGATTTGTGGTTTGGGAAGATGCCGCTCCAGATTGAAGGTGCTATGCCGGTCCAAGTTTTGCCGATCCAGATTTTTGGTTCGGTAGAAATACCGAACCAAAGTGTTACCGCTTCAGATTTTTGGTTCGGGTATGCTATGCTGGTCCAAATCCAATGTGCTGATGCCGGATCAGATTCTTGTCGAACCAAATTAATGTGTGCTTTGCCGATCCAGATGCCAAGCACTGATGTCGAACCAGATGATTGCTGAACCAATCTTTGCCGAACCAGATCTCAAAGTTGATATGTTACAGCTGCCCTGCTCACTTTCTCATTCTATAAATACTGGAGCTTCTACACTTTAATGGTGAACAATTTAGAGAGCAAAAACTTTGCCAATTTTTTGTGTGCTCTTTTTTGTAACTCTTCAATTGAGTGATAGATTAGGGAAAATCTCCATATATGTTTTAACTCTCTAATCTTGAGTGGCTTGTAATCTCTTGTACTTGCTAAATAAAAGAAGTTGTTGGGTCTTCGTGGACGCAGGATATTCATATCTGAACCACGTTAAATCTTCCGTGTCTCTTATTTCTGCTATTGTGTCTGTAAGATTGCATAATTGATTTTTAAGTTGCATTGATATCAAAATAGAAAATACTAGATCCTAATCAAATAATTCGCTTCTGCTCAAATTAAAATAAATTACACTACAGTTTGGTATCAAAGCTAGTGTTATTGTTCCTGTTTGGATATTAGTGGCTAATTTGAGTAAGTCTGTTAGTAGATCTAGTGTCAATTATAGAGTAACATGTTTTGACGAAAAGGGAGATTTTGGTACTTGGAAGATGAAGATGGAGGCTGTATTAAAGAAGGAGAAGACTTATAAGGTTGTTTCTATGCCTGAGAAATTGAACGATATTGATGCAGCTGTTTTGGAAGAGATGGAAGATGAAGCTCTCACAATAATTCAGTTGAGTATTTCAGATGAAGTTCTTAGAGGATTCTCTCAGAAGAAGACGGCGAAGGAACTATGGGATGCATTATCGGATGCATATCAAGACAAGTCTCTCACTAATCAGATTATTCTTCAGCAACAACTCTATTCATTCAAGATGAAGCCTGGAGCCGATCTCATGGAGCATGTAGATGCTTTGACCACTTTGATTATGAACCTGAAGGCAGCGGAAGTTGATATTACTGATGAGGCTCAAGCTGTGATCCTCTTATGTTCCTTGCCTAAGGAGTATACTGCTTTTGTTAATTCCATGATTTACGGCCGCAGTAAAATTAGCCTGTCTTATGTAAAGGCTGGTCTTCATAATGAAGTGCTAAGAGGTAGATTAGAGAGTACTAGCTTGGATAGTGATACCGAAGGCTTATCAGTTCAGATAGGTAGAAGCCAAAGTAGGTCGAAGAAAGGTGGAGGATGGAATTCTTTGTGGTCTCGGTCTAGGGGGCCTAAGAAGTCAACTTGTCATTATTGTAAGAAGCCAGGGCACTTCATAGCACAATGTCACTGTAATATCCCGGAAATTTAGGGCAATATCAATTTAATAATCTATTTAAATAATTAAATTGATTGATAATTTTTTTATAATAAGATTTGAATTGATTTAATAATCTAATTTAAATGAATATTTAACTAATGAAATTATCCTATAAAATTTAATAGGATGATTTCTATTTATAATGTATATACAATTATATATATTGTAAATAGATAAGCTTGGATTTAAAATTTAAATAAATAAATAAGATCTTGTTTTTAAATTCTAATATATATTGATAAATTGGAAATTTTGATTTAATCAATATAAGCTTTTCAAAGCTATTTAAATAAATAACAATATAGTTTTAAAATACTCAAGGTAACTGTTAATTGATTTAAATTGATTTTAGCTTAAGTTTAAATTTAAATTAATTAGCAAAAAGATTGTTTTATTTTATTTTTGAATATAGC
The DNA here is from genome assembly GCA_030737815.1 of Allium fistulosum. Taxonomy (NCBI): domain Eukaryota; kingdom Viridiplantae; phylum Streptophyta; class Magnoliopsida; order Asparagales; family Amaryllidaceae; genus Allium; species Allium fistulosum. Next base: position 164,556,546 of record CM060905.1, read on the forward strand.
TTGTAAATATGATTGAATATATAAATATGATATGTTAATTCATTTAATAAATAGTAGTAATTTATAATCTCCTGTATAAATTATTTTAAATTGATAAATATGTTAATTTCAAACAATATTAATAATGTATTGTTTTTAAATAAATAGATTTTAATGTAAAATAGGATTTGTTATTTCAAATTGAATGTATTGTTTAAAATTAACTTTAAATTGGATTTTTAAATATAATTTGCATTTGAATTTAAATTAAATTTGAAATTCAAAAGAGGTAAGATTTCAAATAGTTTTGGATTTTTAAATATATGGATAAGCTTTTATTTATATAATTGGCTTATTTTCTTTAAAGTATATATATAAATAGATAAGTAATTTAATAAATTAAGAAAGTCTTTTAGTTACATTTAAAATAAATAAAACTAATTAAAAGACATGTGTAAATCTATAAAGGCTTGATTAAACAAGTGTACATTAATAAAACAATGTAAGTGACAAATGTCAAGTTTTAGATTTTTGTTTTCTTTTATTTTTAATAAACTACATTTTCATTTATATAAAACATATACTTCTCATTTCATTTTCTTTTCCTATCTTCTTCATTTCTAAGAAAGAAACTTTCAGCCTGAATATTCCCAGAAAACAAATCAGTAACTCAAACCAAATTCTCAAACAAAATTCTCAGATCAAATCCTTGTAACCCATTTTCCAAAATGCAACTAAATCAAAGTTAGAACCTGCATAAAATTCTTCAAACCCTGGAAACAAAGGCCTGTTTTTTTCAAGTCTGGAATCAAATTCCAGTCTGCATGCAAGATTCTGTAAACAAGCAACTCAAGTTTTAAATCAAAGAAGCAAGGCATCTCTGCATACAAATTTCTATAGCTAGCATTCCAATTTTTAAAGAAAATCAAGCATTCAAGTTTTTAAAAGTTTCAAAAGCTTTTCAAAATCTGGAAGCACTGTTTTCTGGTGAGTAACTCCTCTTTTTAAAATTTAAATAGGTAAAGGTTGATTTCATGATTTAATCTGAAATGAATATATTTTATGAAATTTGCAGTGAATATTTATATGTATGAATATATGTGTGCATGCTAGTTTACCTGTACATTTCTGTTTCAAAGAATAAACTCTGTTTTTCATTTTATCTGTGAGTAACATCTTTCTCAAACTTAAGTTTAGAGATATCTGTGTGCATGTAAATTTCTGGAATAAATGTTTATTTAGTATATGTACATGATTGAATTTCTGTATATATATATTTGGATGTATAAATGCATGTTGCTGTTTACCAGTTCTTACCTGTTCTTACTTTTAGAAGTTAAATCATGATCAAATTTAATTCCTCTTGTTATAATCCCTGATAGGACTTAGGATTCAAACTATATTTGTTTGTTAAATCATGGATTAGAGTCTAAATTTTATTAAGTTAAAATAAAAAGAAAACTACTCTGTAAATAAAAAGGAACAGGGAAGTTTAAGTTTTGAATAAAATTCAAAGATGATAATTTAACATTCCAGGATTATAAATTGAATCTTTAAACCAAATAATGATTTTTAGAAAAAAAAATCAAATTTTTTAGATTTATAAATGGTGAGATATGCTAGTTTGAACGGAAATGGGAAAATGATGAAAATCTGGCGATCAATGAAATCTGGAAGATCGTGATCTTCTCTGGAGATAGAGTGATGATCGGAGAGTTGTAGAAAATTATCTGATGATGGTGAAAAGCATTGTGGCGAAGGGATTTGATCAGGGAAGTTTATAACCCTAGTTTTAGTGAGGTTGGGAAATACGTTCGTCACGACGTCCAGAGGTGATCGAGTTCATCTGAACTCTGGGAATCGGCAGCCCGATGGATGATGAAGACGTGGTCAAAGGTTCTGGTGCTCAGACGGTCGGAGGAGTGAGTTCGAGGAAGTTTCCAGATTTGGGTTCCTGTCCGTGATTGTGATGAGTTACTCGATTTCGAATTCAAGTGTTAATCGAGGTTCTGATGGTCGTATTATGGTTGTGGGTTGATTATCGACATGTGGAAGTGACCGTAGGTGGTCGGAGATGGATGGTTGCTTTGTGCATGTGCACGGTGTATGTCGTGAATCAGGGGAAGTTGGGCGAAGCAGTGAAGAGATACGCGAGTTTTCTCGAGTGAATTTGGTGATTTTCTCGGAGTAATTAGGCGTGTGGCTCGAAGTCATTTAGGTGATGGCCGGGTAAAGTTTGGGTTACAGAGTTTTACCCTGTCAGTTTTAAAATTTAAAAAAACTGGATCTTTAAAATGGGAAGTTGGGATGTAAACTAAATTTAAACCAAAGTTAAATCTAGGTTTAAGTAAATTTAAAATCTCAGTTTTAAAATATATAAAGTTTTGTAAAATTTTAAAGTTTTAACTACTTTGAATGATTTAAGTAAAATTTTAATGTTTGAATTCAAAGGAATTTAGTTTAAACACTTTTGACATTTTTTTTAAGTTATAAATATTCTTTAACATGAGATCTAAAAGGGGTTTTTAAATTGTTCCTAAACTTTGTTAAATTTGAGTTGTATTCATTTTAAATCTTTAATTTAAAATGGAACTAAAGAAACATTTAAAAGTAAATGTTTTCAAAGCTTTTGTTAGTAATAATTAAAATAGTTATAAGACTAATCTTTATTTTAAAGATTAATTAAGGGTTAATGATTTAGGTTCATTCAATTGATAGGGTAATTGAAGAATAATTTATTAATTTAAGTAATTGATTAATTTGGTGTTAATTAATTAAATGATAAGTTAATTAATTAAGGGATTAATTAATTTGAAATTAAGGATCATTTATTTAGATAAGTATAGGTTAATAATAAATGATTAGAAATTTATTAATCAAGTGATTAAGTTTAATTAAGGAAATTGATTTAGTAATTAGAAGTAATTAATTGATAATTAAGAATTTATTAAGTTGTAATTAATAAATAGTTGATTAAGACTTAATTACTTTGAGAAAGTAATGAAAAGATTGTTAATAAATTAATGAGAGATCATTAATTAGGAATTATTTAATAATTAATAAAGGGGATTAATTTTGATAATCAATTAGATTAATTAACTAATGATAATCTTTTATATATTGGTTAAGTATAATTACTTAATGGAAGTAATTAAAGTAATTAATTACTTAAGGAAATTAATTAAATAAATTTGATAAGTTTAAATTAATTTGTTTAATTAATTTAAGATAATCAATGGGTGATTTGATAATTACTTAAAGGTAATTAGTGGAAGTATAAATTACTTAGAAAAGTAATTAAAGTTAATTAGTGGATGTAATTAACTAAAGATGGTTTAATAAAAGTAATTTGAGTTTAATTACTTTTGAATAATTAATCAAGGGATTAATTAAAGAATAATTAATTAAGGAGTAATTAATTATGAAGTAGAGTAATTAAGAATAGTTAATTACTAAATGAGATTAATCAAAGGTGATTAATAAATGTGACTAATTAATTATTAAATGTAATTAATTTAAATAAGATAATTAATTAAGAGAAATTAAGGATCATTAATTAATATAATTAATAATGTAATTAAGGATTGATTAATTAAGACTAATTAATCAATAATAAGTGATTAAGGTAATTAATTAATTGTAATTAATTAAGGATTAATGTAATTAAGTACAGTTAATTAATAGATGAAGTAATTAGAGATTAATTACTAAAATGGTTTAAGTTAATTAATTTGTAAAATTAATTAGGGATTAATTACTTAAAGTAATTTAAGGATTATTAATCAGAAATGATTAATTAAGATAATACTTAGAGTAATGATTAATTAATTGGTTTAATTAATAATTAAGTAAGAAGGATTTATAAAATGAAGTAATTAATTTAATTCACTTTAAATTAATTAGAGATGATAAATCATTACTTAAGAATGGATGAATGATATTGAATGCTTTGCATTGTTGATATCTCTGATAAGAGATGTGCTGATCTATGATATAGATGTTTGGTTGGATTGAAATGATAATATGAATTATCTATTTGGATGATAATATGGATTATCTATTGTAAATTATCTATCTGTTTGTAGTATAGATAAGAATTGAGTTGTTTTAACCTTAAAACAACTTGGCCCTTAAAAGATACGTTTTGGATTTCGATGAGACCGGGATCGGGTTTCCGTATACCGGAATTCCAGGTCTGGAGACCCGAATACCACATCGATCCAAATTAACGATAGGTCGTGAATCTCAAGTGAAGATGAAGATTCAAAGTGCAAGGGTTATTGTCGTTAACTCTGAGGGTGATTCCAAAACGAGTGTAACGAGATAATGCCTTCGGTTTCGTTCGAACCCGGAACGAACTTGTATGGATTGAATGCTTTCAGAACATCGTCAGGTGGACGATGAGCATTCTAAGTGATGTGTTCTGATTTAAAGGTAAATCGTGACCTCAAGCCTCATCAACCGGGAATGGCTAAAACAGGGGAGGTGCAGCAAGGCTTCGTGGGTAGCACCCACTGAGAGTAAGGTCATCCCTGTCTAGAGAGTTCCTTCTTTTATTTCGGCTTAGTGGTGCAGTTGGCGACGGCCATCTGTGGGGTGATTTTATTCGGAATTATCCAGTAAGGGATGGTTCCGGCTTTGTGTTGCAGGGGATTGGGAGTGATCCTCGGTACGGTGATCTAGGCCCCGTACTGTGATGAGCGGTACCCCGGTAGCTCTGCCATTATATGGAAATCCAAATTCCAATAAGTGATAACGGACTTGATTGTATACCTAGTATGCTGGAATTTAATAATGTAACAATTTCGGCTATTTCATATTTATTTGAAAACCCTAGACCTATTATAATACAATCGAATTTCCTATCAAATGTTTTGGTTAGCGTAAGGTAAAAACTTACCCATGTTTATTTGTGGGGAGTCTTACGTGATACTTTTTCTTTCAAAAGATTTTGAAGTTAAACAAGTTTAACCTGTTACTCACACCAGACCCATGTCTGACCCAAGTTGTTTATTTCTGATTTATAAACTCTTGGGTACTCAAATTTTTACGAGTAGCCAAGGGATTCAGGTTTAGCTTTGACGAATTGTGGAGGAGCAATGGAGCAGGAGGCTTCGGCGTTCGTAGATATAGTATTCCGCTGTGTTGATATCTGTGTTAGAGTCTTGTATTGTATTTGAGTTGTAATATCTAGACAGATGTTTATAACTGTCTAGTATGTGTTGTATAGTTGTGTAAACTCTGATAAGTGTTGTATACTATGTAATAGTTTCTTTATGTTATTAATATAATTTATTCGTTCCGCTGTGAGATGGTTGTTGTTGTTTCTTCTTTCTTCTCTTCTTTTCTATTTTCTACCTCTTTCTTTCTTATTAATGACGCGTCATTTTGTGGAATGAATGGCGGGTCGTCACAGTTGGTATCAGAGCTTAGGTTGAGCGAATACCTAAGCTATTGGTTAAGTGAATATCAGAACACTAGGTTGAGTGAATACCTAGGTTCGGAAGGGTTGTTCAATTAGGATCTGTAGCAACCTGTTTGAGTCCGAGTGTATATATATACGGGAGTGCGTATTTGTTAGTTATATAAAATGGTTTTATATTGTGTTAATTGATCGGTTAAGTGGTATATGGATTCTGGTCAATACGAGTAGCTACCGTTATTGATAGGGATCTCTAAACACTTGGACCAGGCCAACGGACACAATATTGTTTTAAAAAGGGAAGGTGAAATAATTTTACCCAGATATATTTTCTATATATAAAAAGTATCATTTTAAAAGTATATGGTATTTATAATGATTGGTTGAGATGATAATAATTTATCATCTAAGATTAGGAGTCTGAGTGTTGAGGTTGGAAGTATATTTGTCGAGACTGTAAACCTAATACCGTCTCGAGTAAACTTTACTGTGGTAAAGGATTTCATCGATCTCCGAAGGAAACTGTTATGGTTCGAAGTTTATCTTTGTAGTTTGGATGAGTAAAGTTGGAGCTGTCGGTTGGACAGAAGCGAGTGATGGTATCTTGGTATCTTCTGGAAGGAGTAACTGCGTGATGAGATGCAGTGACTATGGATGTTCCCGAAGATGTTTTCTTTGGAACAAGTTAATGAAGTGTGTCTGCTTCGGTGTTGAGGCTGAGTTCAGCAAGATGTTTTTGTTCTGTTTGAAGTCCGAATTTCTCGAAGAACTTTGGATTGAGAAGTCTGTGGCATCTGTGGCAGTAATGCAGCTCGGAGTGTTCTGTTTTCGGCAGAAGTTTTTCTGGCTAAGCAGTTTTCTGAAGGTGAAGTTCAGAAGCAGCAGAGAGGATCCATTTCTTCAATGGATTGGATAGTCAAGTGTGAGCTGTTCTGATTGGTAAAGAGAGAACAGTTTTATTTGGATTTTGGCTGGGTGGATCGCAAAAGTGACTTGCGATAGTTTGAGTATTCTTTTGGGTTATCTGAGATTTTCTGGGATGTGTTGTCCAGTCTTTGCTTGTGTTCTTCATCAGCATCTTCATTCTACTCTAGATCTGAGTGGTGTAGTGGAAGCAGTTTGGTGAGTACTCATGTTCGTCTTTTCCAGATAGGAGAAGATAGTTTGGAATCTTCTGATGTTTGAGAAGTAGAGTTTTGTTTTGGATTGGGTTGATCTTGAGGAGATCATTATGTGGAGTTATTCTTAGTCTAGTTTGTTTCTAGAAGTATCGGCGAAGGTTGAACTGATCAGGAAGGATCTGTAGACAGCCCAGGATCGTCTGAAGGATTTTGTGGATAAGAAACGAAGGAATTTGAAATTCGAAGTTGGAGACTTCATTGTTATGAAGTTTTTCTTTGGTTAAAGGGAGCTATAAGATTGGGTAAGTCTGGGAAGTCAGCTCCGAGTTGTTTTGAATCTTTTCTGTGATCTAATTTGGATAAATACTTTGATCTACAAGGTTGAATTGTCAGTTTGGATAACTGGAATTCATTGTGTTTTACGTATCTCTGAGGGAGTACGTGTTTGATCTATCTCTGGTTTTGGAACCAACAGTTCTGGAGGTTTGGTTGTTGAGTCAGACTCGTCTGTAGTCTGATATCCTGTTTAGTTCTGTAAATCTAGATGAGTAGAAGCTCTATAGCTTAGTAATATTGATTATTTGAATTCTGTAGAGCGAGTATTCCGGTATATATATATACTTGGGGAAACTCGAGGAAATTTTATCCAGAATTTTATCTGGATAATTAAAATTGTTTGATTGAGTGAATTGTTTGCTATGGTTGTTAGCATATGGATGATAATTTATGGTTGTGATTTAAATAGATTATTAAATTACCTTTGCTTTAAATTTCGGGGACGAAATTATTTTAAGGGGGAAGGAATGTAATATCCCGGAAATTTAGGGCAATATCAATTTAATAATCTATTTAAATAATTAAATTGATTGATAATTTTTTTATAATAAGATTTGAATTGATTTAATAATCTGATTTAAATGAATATTTAACTAATGAAATTATCCTATAAAATTTAATAGGATGATTTCTATTTATAATGTATATACAATTATATATATTGTAAATAGATAAGCTTGGATTTAAAATTTAAATAAATAAATAAGATCTTGTTTTTAAATTCTAATATATATTGATAAATTGGAAATTTTGATTTAATCAATATAAGCTTTTCAAAGCTATTTAAATAAATAACAATATAGTTTTAAAATACTCAAGGTAACTGTTAATTGATTTAAATTGATTTTAGCTTAAGTTTAAATTTAAATTAATTAGCAAAAAGATTGTTTTATTTTATTTTTGAATATAGCTTGTAAATATGATTGAATATATAAATATGATATGTTAATTCATTTAATAAATAGTAGTAATTTATAATCTCCTGTATAAATTATTTTAAATTGATAAATATGTTAATTTCAAACAATATTAATAATGTATTGTTTTTAAATAAATAGATTTTAATGTAAAATAGGATTTGTTATTTCAAATTGAATGTATTGTTTAAAATTAACTTTAAATTGGATTTTTAAATATAATTTGCATTTGAATTTAAATTAAATTTGAAATTCAAAAGAGGTAAGATTTCAAATAGTTTTGGATTTTTAAATATATGGATAAGCTTTTATTTATATAATTGGCTTATTTTCTTTAAAGTATATATATAAATAGATAAGTAATTTAATAAATTAAGAAAGTCTTTTAGTTACATTTAAAATAAATAAAACTAATTAAAAGACATGTGTAAATCTATAAAGGCTTGATTAAACAAGTGTACATTAATAAAACAATGTAAGTGACAAATGTCAAGTTTTAGATTTTTGTTTTCTTTTATTTTTAATAAACTACATTTTCATTTATATAAAACATATACTTCTCATTTCATTTTCTTTTCCTATCTTCTTCATTTCTAAGAAAGAAACTTTCAGCCTGAATATTCCCAGAAAACAAATCAGTAACTCAAACCAAATTCTCAAACAAAATTCTCAGATCAAATCCTTGTAACCCATTTTCCAAAATGCAACTAAATCAAAGTTAGAACCTGCATAAAATTCTTCAAACCCTGGAAACAAAGGCCTGTTTTTTTCAAGTCTGGAATCAAATTCCAGTCTGCATGCAAGATTCTGTAAACAAGCAACTCAAGTTTTAAATCAAAGAAGCAAGGCATCTCTGCATACAAATTTCTATAGCTAGCATTCCAATTTTTAAAGAAAATCAAGCATTCAAGTTTTTAAAAGTTTCAAAAGCTTTTCAAAATCTGGAAGCACTGTTTTCTGGTGAGTAACTCCTCTTTTTAAAATTTAAATAGGTAAAGGTTGATTTCATGATTTAATCTGAAATGAATATATTTTATGAAATTTGCAGTGAATATTTATATGTATGAATATATGTGTGCATGCTAGTTTACCTGTACATTTCTGTTTCAAAGAATAAACTCTGTTTTTCATTTTATCTGTGAGTAACATCTTTCTCAAACTTAAGTTTAGAGATATCTGTGTGCATGTAAATTTCTGGAATAAATGTTTATTTAGTATATGTACATGATTGAATTTCTGTATATATATATTTGGATGTATAAATGCATGTTGCTGTTTACCAGTTCTTACCTGTTCTTACTTTTAGAAGTTAAATCATGATCAAATTTAATTCCTCTTGTTATAATCCCTGATAGGACTTAGGATTCAAACTATATTTGTTTGTTAAATCATGGATTAGAGTCTAAATTTTATTAAGTTAAAATAAAAAGAAAACTACTCTGTAAATAAAAAGGAACAGGGAAGTTTAAGTTTTGAATAAAATTCAAAGATGATAATTTAACATTCCAGGATTATAAATTGAATCTTTAAACCAAATAATGATTTTTAGAAAAAAAATCAAATTTTTTAGATTTATAAATGGTGAGATATGCTAGTTTGAACGGAAATGGGAAAATGATGAAAATCTGGCGATCAATGAAATCTGGAAGATCGTGATCTTCTCTGGAGATAGAGTGATGATCGGAGAGTTGTAGAAAATTATCTGATGATGGTGAAAAGCATTGTGGCGAAGGGATTTGATCAGGGAAGTTTATAACCCTAGTTTTAGTGAGGTTGGGAAATACGTTCGTCACGACGTCCAGAGGTGATCGAGTTCATCTGAACTCTGGGAATCGGCAGCCCGATGGATGATGAAGACGTGGTCAAAGGTTCTGGTGCTCAGACGGTCGGAGGAGTGAGTTCGAGGAAGTTTCCAGATTTGGGTTCCTGTCCGTGATTGTGATGAGTTACTCGATTTCGAATTCAAGTGTTAATCGAGGTTCTGATGGTCGTATTATGGTTGTGGGTTGATTATCGACATGTGGAAGTGACCGTAGGTGGTCGGAGATGGATGGTTGCTTTGTGCATGTGCACGGTGTATGTCGTGAATCAGGGGAAGTTGGGCGAAGCAGTGAAGAGATACGCGAGTTTTCTCGAGTGAATTTGGTGATTTTCTCGGAGTAATTAGGCGTGTGGCTCGAAGTCATTTAGGTGATGGCCGGGTAAAGTTTGGGTTACAGAGTTTTACCCTGTCAGTTTTAAAATTTAAAAAAACTGGATCTTTAAAATGGGAAGTTGGGATGTAAACTAAATTTAAACCAAAGTTAAATCTAGGTTTAAGTAAATTTAAAATCTCAGTTTTAAAATATATAAAGTTTTGTAAAATTTTAAAGTTTTAACTACTTTGAATGATTTAAGTAAAATTTTAATGTTTGAATTCAAAGGAGTTTAGTTTAAACACTTTTGACATTTTTTTTAAGTTATAAATATTCTTTAACATGAGATCTAAAAGGGGTTTTTAAATTGTTCCTAAACTTTGTTAAATTTGAGTTGTATTCATTTTAAATCTTTAATTTAAAATGGAACTAAAGAAACATTTAAAAGTAAATGTTTTCAAAGCTTTTGTTAGTAATAATTAAAATAGTTATAAGACTAATCTTTATTTTAAAGATTAATTAAGGGTTAATGATTTAGGTTCATTCAATTGATAGGGTAATTGAAGAATAATTTATTAATTTAAGTAATTGATTAATTTGGTGTTAATTAATTAAATGATAAGTTAATTAATTAAGGGATTAATTAATTTGAAATTAAGGATCATTTATTTAGATAAGTATAGGTTAATAATAAATGATTAGAAATTTATTAATCAAGTGATTAAGTTTAATTAAGGAAATTGATTTAGTAATTAGAAGTAATTAATTGATAATTAAGAATTTATTAAGTTGTAATTAATAAATAGTTGATTAAGACTTAATTACTTTGAGAAAGTAATGAAAAGATTGTTAATAAATTAATGAGAGATCATTAATTAGGAATTATTTAATAATTAATAAAGGGGATTAATTTTGATAATCAATTAGATTAATTAACTAATGATAATCTTTTATATATTGGTTAAGTATAATTACTTAATGGAAGTAATTAAAGTAATTAATTACTTAAGGAAATTAATTAAATAAATTTGATAAGTTTAAATTAATTTGTTTAATTAATTTAAGATAATCAATGGGTGATTTGATAATTACTTAAAGGTAATTAGTGGAAGTATAAATTACTTAGAAAAGTAATTAAAGTTAATTAGTGGATGTAATTAACTAAAGATGGTTTAATAAAAGTAATTTGAGTTTAATTACTTTTGAATAATTAATCAAGGGATTAATTAAAGAATAATTAATTAAGGAGTAATTAATTATGAAGTAGAGTAATTAAGAATAGTTAATTACTAAATGAGATTAATCAAAGGTGATTAATAAATGTGACTAATTAATTATTAAATGTAATTAATTTAAATAAGATAATTAATTAAGAGTAATTAAGGATCATTAATTAATATAATTAATAATGTAATTAAGGATTGATTAATTAAGACTAATTAATCAATAATAAGTGATTAAGGTAATTAATTAATTGTAATTAATTAAGGATTAATGTAATTAAGTACAGTTAATTAATAGATGAAGTAATTAGAGATTAATTACTAAAATGGTTTAAGTTAATTAATTTGTAAAATTAATTAGGGATTAATTACTTAAAGTAATTTAAGGATTATTAATCAGAAATGATTAATTAAGATAATACTTAGAGTAATGATTAATTAATTGGTTTAATTAATAATTAAGTAAGAAGGATTTATAAAATGAAGTAATTAATTTAATTCACTTTAAATTAATTAGAGATGATAAATCATTACTTAAGAATGGATGAATGATATTGAATGCTTTGCATTGTTGATATCTCTGATAAGAGATGTGCTGATCTATGATATAGATGTTTGGTTGGATTGAAATGATAATATGAATTATCTATTTGGATGATAATATGGATTATCTATTGTAAATTATCTATCTGTTTGTAGTATAGATAAGAATTGAGTTGTTTTAACCTTAAAACAACTTGGCCCTTAAAAGATACGTTTTGGATTTCGATGAGACCGGGATCGGGTTTCCGTATACCGGAATTCCAGGTCTGGAGACCCGAATACCACATCGATCCAAATTAACGATAGGTCGTGAATCTCAAGTGAAGATGAAGATTCAAAGTGCAAGGGTTATTGTCGTTAACTCTGAGGGTGATTCCAAAACGAGTGTAACGAGATAATGCCTTCGGTTTCGTTCGAACCCGGAACGAACTTGTATGGATTGAATGCTTTCAGAACATCGTCAGGTGGACGATGAGCATTCTAAGTGATGTGTTCTGATTTAAAGGTAAATCGTGACCTCAAGCCTCATCAACCGGGAATGGCTAAAACAGGGGAGGTGCAGCAAGGCTTCGTGGGTAGCACCCACTGAGAGTAAGGTCATCCCTGTCTAGAGAGTTCCTTCTTTTATTTCGGCTTAGTGGTGCAGTTGGCGACGGCCATCTGTGGGGTGATTTTATTCGGAATTATCCAGTAAGGGATGGTTCCGGCTTTGTGTTGCAGGGGATTGGGAGTGATCCTCGGTACGGTGATCTAGGCCCCGTACTGTGATGAGCGGTACCCCGGTAGCTCTGCCATTGTATGGAAATCCAAATTCCAATAAGTGATAACGGACTTGATTGTATACCTAGTATGCTGGAATTTAATAATGTAACAATTTCGGCTATTTCATATTTATTTGAAAACCCTAGACCTATTATAATACAATCGAATTTCCTATCAAATGTTTTGGTTAGCGTAAGGTAAAAACTTACCCATGTTTATTTGTGGGGAGTCTTACGTGATACTTTTTCTTTCAAAAGATTTTGAAGTTAAACAAGTTTAACCTGTTACTCACACCAGACCCATGTCTGACCCAAGTTGTTTATTTCTGTTTTATAAACTCTTGGGTACTCAAATTTTTACGAGTAGCCAAGGGATTCAGGTTTAGCTTTGACGAATTGTGGAGGAGCAATGGAGCAGGAGGCTTCGGCGTTCGTAGATATAGTATTCCGCTGTGTTGATATCTGTGTTAGAGTCTTGTATTGTATTTGAGTTGTAATATCTAGACAGATGTTTATAACTGTCTAGTATGTGTTGTATAGTTGTGTAAACTCTGATAAGTGTTGTATACTATGTAATAGTTTCTTTATGTTATTAATATAATTTATTCGTTCCGCTGTGAGATCGTTGTTGTTGTTTCTTCTTTCTTCTCTTCTTTTCTATTTTCTACCTCTTTCTTTCTTATTAATGACGCGTCATTCTGTGGAATGAATGGCGGGTCGTTACAGTCACAAGCTTGAATATAGAAGAAAAGATCCAAAGCAAGCCTCAGCTTCTACAGTGGAGAAATCAAATACAGAAAGTGACACCGATGTGTTTACAGCTTTTGGCTCTTATGGGAAGAGCAACTTATGGCTGATTGATTCTAACGCATCCTGTCATATGACACCTGATAGAAACTGCTTTTCTACTTACCATGAAATTGATGGAGGAGAATTTCTGATGGGTAATGATGCTTCTTACCGTATGGTTGGTGTTGGTAGTGTGATAGTTAGGATGTTTGATGGTGTTATTCGTACGATCTCTGATGTTAGACATGTACCTGATTTGAGGAGGAGCTTGATTTATGTTGGGGCATTGAGTAGACTTGATTTGAAGATTGTAGTGGAAGGAGAGAAAATGAAGATATCGAAGGGTTCCATGATTGTCATGAAAAGTGTGAGGGCAGGAAATCTTTATCTATTAAAGGGCACTGCTGTAGTTGGTGAATCAGCTTCTGGTACATCTGTTGATTCGGATTCTTCCAGATTATGGCACTTACGGATGGGTCACATCGGTGAGTGCAACATGGATGAGTTGAGAAAACGAGGATTGATTGATGGAGTTCATCATTCAAAACTTTTTTTTTGTGAAGAGTGTGTTCTTAGAAAGCAGACGAAGATTTCTTTTGGTACATGAGAGCATAAAGCAAAAGCTGTCCTGGAGTATGTTCATACAGATGTTTGGGGTCCCTCCCTTTGTCAATCTTTAGGTGGAGCTAGGTATTTCGTTTCATTTATAAATGATTTTTCTCGTAAAGTATGGGTATACTTTCTTCAGTCAAAGAGTGAAACCTTTGCCAGGTTTCGAAAGTGGAAATCTATGGTTGTGAAGCAGTCAGGGAAGAAATTGAAAGTTCTCCGTTTAGATAATGGCGGTGAATTTGTATCACAGGAATTCATCGATTATTGTAAGTCTAAAGGCATTAAGAGGCATTACACCACACCAGGCGACCCCTAGTCTAATGGAGTTGCAGAAAGGATGAATCTGACATTATTGAAGAGAACAAGATGCCTCAGACTAACTGCTAAATTGAAGAAGAGAATTTGGGCTGAAGCTTTATCTATGGCAGCTTTCCTCATCAACCGCACACCTTCTACTGCCATAGATATGAAGACCTTGAAGAAGTATGGAAGGAGAGCCTGTTAGCTATTAATTTCTTATAGTGTTTGGTTGCCCAGCTTATGTGCATGAGAGTAAAGGGGAGCTGGAACCTAGATCTCGCAAGTGTATCTTTCTAGGTTATAAGAGATGAGTGAAGGGATATAGGTTGTGGTGTCCTATTAGCAAGAAGATCGTTTTGAGCAGGCATGTGACTTTTGATAAGAAGGCTATGTTGAAGATGGAGCTTTCCTCATCGGATGACAATGAGAGGACATATGAAGAATACCAGACACAAAGCAAGTCATCTGTTGATTCTTTCCATAGACGTTCAGATGGTGTTTCCAATGGCACCATGGTTGATGAGGATAATACCGACGTTGGTACAGAGGATCAGACTCAAGGTGGAGCTCATTTAAAACCTAGGCCTGTCAAACAAAGAAGAAAGCCTAAGTGGCTTGATGAGTTAGTTGGATTGAGCATCGAAGACATTAACTTCTATGATATGGCAACATATGCTTTGAATGTTGTCCATGATGAGCCCTGTGATTATAGAGAAGCTATCGCATCAGTTAACAATTCCAGTTGGTTAGTTGCTATGGAGGAGGAGATCAAATCATTGCAGAGAAATCATACTTGGGATTTGGTGCCTCTTCCCACCGACAAGAGAGCTATTGGATGCAAGTGGAACTATAGAGTGAAAGACAGTGAAAATGGTGATCTTAGATACAAGGCAAGATTAGTCGCAAAGGGGTATGTTCAGAAGAAGGGGGTATAGTATCATGATATCTTTGCTCCAGTGGTTAGGCATACTTCTATTCTTATTCTCTTGGCATTAGTTGCTCATTATGATATGGAATTAGATCAACTAGATTCAAAACTGCATTCTTGCATGGTGATCTGGATGAGGAGATTTATTTAAAGCAGTTGGAAGGGTTCATTGATAGTAGCAGACCATATTATGTTTGCAAACTCAACAAATCTCTATATGGACAGAAGCAGTGTCCTAGACTATGGTATAAGAGGTTTGATAAGTTTATGCTTTCATAGGGATACTCTAGAAGTTTCAAAGACCAATGTGTTTATTTCAGGAGATGTGATGGTGATATGATTTATTTGTTGTTATATGTTGATGATATGCTGATTGCATCTCGGAGTATGGTCATAATTAAGGAGTTGAAAGCGGAGCTCAGTAGAGAGTTTGACATGAAGGATTTAGGAAAGGCACATAGAATATTGGGTAAGCAGGGATAGGAAGCGGAGAGAGTTAAGGCTCACTCAGGCGCAGTACATCGAGAAGGTCCTCGCTCGATTTGGTACGGAGAAAGCCAAACCGATTGGCACTCTATTAGGCTCTCATTTTAAGTTGTCAAAAGACTTATCTCCCTTATCAGAAGAAGACAAAAGGTATATGGCTGATATACCTTATTCTAGTGCTGTTGGTAGTCTTATGTATGCGATGGTGTACACAAGAGCAGATTTGGCCCATGTAGTGGGTGTTGTGAGTCGATATATGTCTAACTCAGACAAAGAGCATTGGCAAGCAGTGAAGTAGATTCTTAGATATCTTTGAGGAACTTCTTTGGTGGGCTAGTTATATGGTGGAGTGGATGATGACATCTCTCTTAGAGGATACTATGATTATGATTATGCTGGGGATAGAGATGCTAGGAAGTCAGTCTCGGGCTATGTTTTTACACTTGGCATAGGCTCGATTTCATGGAGATCAAAGCTGCAATCTATTGTAGCTTTGTCGACTATCGAAGTAGAGTTGATATCGGTTGTGGAAGCCACAAAGGAAGGATTATACTTACTTCAGTTGTTGGATGATCTTTCAGTGGTGCAGCGGGACAGTAGAGTTGTTTTCAGAAAATCAGAGTGCGATTCATCTTGTAAAGAATCAAGCTTATAGTTCACGGGCGAAGCACATTGATGTTAGAGATTTCTTTCTTATGCTTGAGGAAGAACGAAGCAAGATCAAATTGTTGAAGGTGAGTACTTTGGATAATCCTTCAGATATGTTGACAAAGTCACTTCCAAAGGACAAGTTTGCTCAAACTTGATCAGTTTGATTCCTGTTACTTGAGCGCCATGGGGCGCTAGACCCAACAACTTCTATGTTGATTGTTTGATGATGAGACATGCATATTTGAATCGAGGTGGAGTGTTGAAATTGTGCGATTCAAACATGTACATACCAAATTGGAGAAGTCATGAAACCCTATGTCGACGAGGAGGAAGAAGAAATGTCGTCAGGTGATGTGCTAGGGCTTTTAGGTGAACCAGGAATTTCGTTCGGTGGTGGAGATGCCGGATCAGAATCTAGTCCGGTGATGATCTTATTCTGAAGCGGTGATGTGTAGAATGCCGGACGAGAAATCTTATCCGGTAATGGTTGGCTCGATAGCCGATGAGGAGAAGAGATGGTTGTTTGATGAAGTAGCAATCTTGTCCAGTAGTCATAATGATACCGAACCAAATATTTGGCTCGGTGGAGGAGTGGATTTCGTTCGGTGATGATAATATTTTTTAGCAGAGGGAAGTATGGATGCCGGTTCAGATTTGTGGTTCGGGAAGATGTCGCTCCAGATTGAAGGTGCTATGCCGGTCCAAGTTTTACCGGTCTAGATTTTTGGTTCAGTAGAAATGCTTAAACAAAGTGTTGCTGCTCCAGATTTTTGGTTCGGGTATGCTATGCTGGTCCAAATCCAATGTGCTGATGCTGGATCAGATTTTCGTCGAACCAAATTAATGCGTGCTTTGCCGATGTAGATGCCATGTACTGATGCCGAACCAGATGATTGCCGAACCAGATCTCAGAGTCGATATTTTGCAGCTGCCCTGCTCACTTTCTCATTCTATAAATACCGAAGCTTCTACACTTTAATGGTGAACAATTTAGAGAGTAAAAACTCTGCCAATTTTTTTATGCTCTGTTTTGTAACTCTTCAATTGAGTGATAGATTAAGGAGAATCTCCACATATGTTTTAACTCTCTAATATTGAGCGCCTTGTAATCTCTTGTACTTGTTGAATAAAAGAAGTTGTTGGGTCTCCGTGGACGTAGGATATTCATATCCTAAATCTTCTGTGTCTCTTATTTTTGTTATTGTGTCTGTGAGATTGCATAATTGATTTTTATGTTGCATTGATATCTAAATAGACAATACTAGATCCTCATCAAATAATTCGCTTCCGTTCAAATTAAAATAAATTACACTACAAAGTTTACATATAAACATAACATGCTCACATCAATTATGTACTTATTTTGAACTATGGTATTTTTAGTCGGGTTTTGAATGAGCCCATCACACATTTATACATTATCATGTAATTTTGTAACTATAAAAAGAAGTAACCACAACAAAATGGAGAACTACCTCTGCATAAAAATAACCGTTAACTAGATAATTAATATAAATAAACATTCCGTGGGAGTGTACCATAAAACCCCACTTCAGGTCATTAGTAGGTGAAATTATTGCCATTAGTGGAAATCAACCCTGCACCTTTTCATGACATCTCAATGCTAAAATAACTACTCAAATAAAATAGAGTGTTCCTGAACACAATTCAAAATGTCAAAAATTGTTTCAATATTAGTCAAAAATGAATTTTTAGTTATCACCAGCTCACGTGAGCGCTTTGGATGCAGTTTTAGCTAAAGAAAAAGGTCAAAACATGCTTCTAAGACCATGCCTTTTTTGCCAAAAACTATACACCTCAACATTCAAAATGTTGAAAAATGCAATTTTAGTCATCATCAGTTCACTTGAAGACAACTTATCTGTATATAATTATACAAATTTTATTAAATTAATAAATTTATTGTAATTATATATATATATTTAAAATATTATGAATATTCAAAAAATTTTACAAATTATTTAACTAATATTATGTATTAATTATTACTTATTTCAATTGGCGTGAATCTTATCGAATAATCTTATTCGTTGTGGAGTTGATACATATTTTCTTAGGAATTAGGCTAACATGCACTGCGCTTATAAATTATTTAATAATTATGTCAATGACTGCCAAGACACATCAGTTTTAAATGTCATGTGCTCCAACCTTTTGAAACATTAAAATAAGCGTTCTACTTGAATAAAATACAACATTTATTATTAATTTTTTTATTTAATAAGTCAAACTAGTCCTAATTTGTTCGAAGTGACGAAATGTGAAGCAGTTGCATGCCGCGAATCTTCATCTCCTCAAACGTAATCTTGCTCATTTGACCAAACGTCCCTCGCTGTTTGTAGTAGCCGGTTTTATGCATCCAAATACGTTTCAAATTATCTCATTTGTTTTTCATATGAATGATGTTATACTTATATCATAATTTCTATATATCAAATGTCAATTCATTCAACACGAGCATCTGTTAGTGGCGAGCAAACGTTTACAAAAGCAAGTATTTTCTATGCATTCCAATGGACGACAGTTTGTGTCAAAGAGTCGGTAAAGGAGGTTCATATTTTACAATTTAAAAAAAAGACCCAGAGAAAACTTTTGTAAAAGTAAAATAAAATATGTCGTACAAAATAATGAAATAAACATAGTTAGAGAAATTACCTCAAATTGTGTAGGACCAAACGTTCATGAAGTTTAGTTGGTTTCATTTTATGTTTGATGTTTTACGTTTTTAATATTCATAATAAAATACGAGAATAGCGGAAGGAAAATTTGACATTTTAGGTCATTACGACGACAATTGAGGGACGTCGAAGAGCATTAATTGCTTTCAATTCGTTTGTTATTTCTCAAAATACGAAAAACAAAATAAATTTATTTTCTATTTTATATAGCAGCTTCATTTTTCAAATTGGTTATTTTTCAAAAATACATATGTCGTGTGCACGATTTTCGGAAGAAAATAAATTAAAAATGATAAATCAAACATAATATCAAAGTGCGTTTGTATTTTCAGATTTGGGATGGTGGGCAAAAAGGACGGTGTTGGAGGTTGATGTACTTGGAAAACATCGGTTCAAATCGCTGCTACAATTAGGGATGACGATGGGGCGAGTTTTTATGCCCCAGACTCGTCTTGAGTTTTTTAAACCCCGCCCCAGACCCACCTCAGACCCACCCCGTAGATCCGGTGTGGGTCTGAACTTTCGCCCCGTACCTGAAACCTATACGGGTCAGGGTAGACCCGCCCCGCCCCAAGACCTAGTGAAGCATTATATATTTTATTTGTAAGAGGGATTGTCACTAAATGATAAAATAAATATAAATATCAATATGTTTACAATGGTATGTAAGGTAATAAAAATGAGGTGTATAATAACGGTTTAAGAAAAACATTCATACATTATTATATATAATTGTTACAGATGCAACTTAATATCAAAAAAATTATATAACTTATTAAATGGAACAATAGAAAATCCATTTTATAACCGCTTATGTATAAAATGATTAACAAATCATCGTTATCGTAATAAAGTGATTTTATGAAATCTCGGTAGTGCGTGTCGGGTTGGGGCGGGCCGGCCAAGCCCCAACCCGACCCTAGACCCAGAGCTTTTAAGAACGAGTTATGGGTCTATTCGTTCCGATGATCCAATGAGACGGGTCAAAACGGGACGGATCACCGGGTTTAGATCCTAGATCCACCCCATTGCCATCCGACGAATTCGACCCACCTGGCATGTTTCAATTTCGGTTGAGTCTGAACACTTTGAAAATTGTAATGGGCCACCGATGCAACCAATAAAACATGCTGGGGCAGATTAAATATTCGGAAAGCCTATGGAACACCATAACAGGACTGCGGCAATATACTGGCCGCATTCCTCCATTTTATAGCCACAATTTTTATTCTTCTAATATTCGCTCAAGCTAATAACAAATGGAGCACGAATTTCAGGTGATTTTTTCTACATGCCAAATAGATTTAAAACAATTGCTGAATTTCCTTTTTTGGGAAGATTTATGTTTTTCTGAATAATCCTGTTGATATGTTGTTTTAATTGCCTCGATGGGTTCCAAAAATTGGATTTTTGAAGTCTTTAAAACTGAAGTTGTATAATTATCTTATTTCTTACCCTTGTTTCGCATGTTGAATGACGAAGTAATAAGTTTCTGCTTTGGTACTGTTAACCCAAAAGGGAAAAGGAAAAAAAAAAGAAAAAAACAAGCGATGTTACTTTTTATTAGTGAAGAATAATGTTATTAAGGTAGGATTTATTTTCTCCCATCGTTCCATGGTTATGATGTTTGGTTTTTTAAACACTAGTAAAATCTACTTGTATGTTATATGTTTTTAAGTAGGGTAATTCTGTTCATACACTGTATTTTGCTTTACACAACCAGATATTTCACAAAATAGTATATACTATTTATTACTTTACGAGCGTTAATGATGACACGTGCTTTGCGCGTGAGTCGATTTTTTACAAATTGTATATGTTTAACACATTCAAAAGAAAATGATTCACACAAACACTTGGTCATGTTTTTGCATTGAAATCAAGTGTTGTTAGTTTGAATTTTCCTTTCTAAGTTGCAACACCTAATTTTTTGTTAGTTTGAATTTTTATTTTTATTATTAATTAATAAAGAACAAATTTTAAAAGTAGTTTATTTGTTAGATACGTGATATTAAGATTCGGTAGTATATATAAAGAGGCGTTTTGAATTTGTAAATAAAGCTCATTTGTTAGATTCTATTTTTATACGATATTAAGATTTGGTAACATCTTTAATAATAGTTGTAATACCTTTGGTGCTACACTTTTTTTTATGCACCAAAAATGCCCCTCTATAAATATTATCTTCTTTATTAATTAATAGTTATAATATATTTGGTGTCACACTCTTTTGGTATCAGCATGGACGACCAAAAACACATCTCTACAGATATTATCAAAATTTAATATCACTTAAAAATAGGATCTGACAACTAAGCTTTTTTTATCAATTTAAAATTCTTCTCTACAAATATTATCAAATCTTATTACTTAAAAATAGAATCGAATAAATAATAAATGCTATAAAATAATAAATGTCATCAACACGCACGAAGCGCGTACATCGATGATTTTGTAGAGAGGCGTTTTGAATTTGTAATGAAAGTTTATTTGTTAGATTCTATTTTTAAGTAATATTAAGATTTGCTAATATCTTTAGGACGTTTTTGGTAGTTCATGTTAGCACTAAAAAAACGTGTCACCAAAAGTATTACAACCATTATTAAAGATTTACATCTTACAATTTCCAAATCTACCCTATGGTATAACCATTTATTTTTGAAAAGTCGAGATTCATTGTAGAGTAATAGCGAGATGAGAAATCTTACCACACATAAGTCACATGAGGTAAAACTTTAATCTCATAGAGCACCTGCGTGGTTAAAATACTAACTTAGGGGTGCTTCCACGGGTTTATTATTTTTTCCTAGGGTATCTACGGTGTGTACAGCACAAATTTAGGTGTATTAATAGAATTACTATTCATTGGAATTTGTTAAATCTGAGGCTGGTAAGAGAAACTTCCATTTCTTTTATGAACTTGACCTTCATCTCAGTGAACTTGTTTGTCGTGAAGGTTAATTTTGTTAGGATGGTGATTGGTAATGAAATTACCTATAATATATATCACTCACACACACACACACATTCAATCAAGTATAGGACTCAAAGAATGTTATCTAAAATAAAATAAACAAGTATAGGATTCGGAGAATGATAGTATTTATTTGCATAAGAATTAGGTACATATTGTAATGAAAATCATGTTCGGTTTATGTAATCTTCCCACAAAATACATCTGTATTTTTTTAGTTCTCTGTAAATAATTATTTCTGTGATTATTTGTGTAGTTAATGTTTTAAAGGAATGAGTCAATTCCGGACCTGGTAAAATTAATTTTCATTTCCTTTGTGAATGTTACCTTCATTTCAATGTACTCACTTATAGCGGAGGTTAATTACTTATCAGGCTTGTGATAAGTGATTATATTAACTATATAATATATGTTCATCGTTTATATTATTTGATAAGATATAGGGCTAGAATGGTCGTTTTTATTTGCATAAGTATTAGTTAAGTATTCTAATGAAACTCATGTTTGTCGTATGTAGTCTTGCCATGAAGATGGTTGTATTGAATCGCACGTTAAAGTGCAACACATACCCAATCCAAAGTTAGTAATCCAAATTTAACGAAATGTTTGACAAACAAACTAGAGTCTATATAACTAAAGGGATTTGTTTTTTACTGTTAGCGATGAAGAAAGATCGAAAAGCCAAGAAGACTCAGTATCAATGTAAGAGGAACATAGATCTAGAGTAAAGCAGGTTAACAAAAGTGAATGAAGAAAAGTCTAGAATTAATTAAATGGTTCATGGTAAGAAAACATTCCACAAAATACAAAGAAAGTCTGTAAATGTAAGGTCTAGTAAGAAAATGATAATAAGTGAATGTGTGCTTTAGAGTTGGTCTCTAGCGTAGGGTGTGCTTCATTGTAGCCTGTTTGTAAGATTGTTGGTGTACTATAGTATTTTGTGTGATGCAAGTGATTCATTTACTTGTTTGGTGTCAGCCACTTGAAATTTGGAGTTCTGTACTCTAATAATTCAACACATACTTGCATTATATGTTGGAAGCTCTAAATCATATTATGGTATTTAAGACAAATATGTT
The DNA here is from genome assembly GCA_030737815.1 of Allium fistulosum. Taxonomy (NCBI): domain Eukaryota; kingdom Viridiplantae; phylum Streptophyta; class Magnoliopsida; order Asparagales; family Amaryllidaceae; genus Allium; species Allium fistulosum. Next base: position 164,579,501 of record CM060905.1, read on the forward strand.
CTTTTCCAAGTATTTTAAATTACTTTTATACCATAGCAGAAACGTAATATACAATGCAAGAAAGCATCTTAGTTTCGGCCGTACAGTTTCCTTTCATTTATAGGAGAAAGATCTTATGTAAGAGTAAGTTGATGATATAGAGCTTCAAATAGTTTATGTAGTCATCTCTCTCTCCCCCCCTCTCTTTGTGTGTGTTTGTGTTGACAATTTATGAGAGTTCACGTATATTTGCAGTATAAATATTTCTATAAACAATTTCACTTCTGTATGCGATTTTTTTTTAAAATCCACACTAAATATCGATGTGGATAAATTTGAAAAGCATTAATTTTTCTTCTTCTGAAATCTGTGACTATTTGGTCTTTGTAATTGATTAGCATTATTAAAAATTGGTTGTACCAAAATTATGTTATATTATTTTTCTGCATATTGAAAAACCTTAATATGCTAACACTGTTAAATTTGTTATCTATATTAATCAAGTCACCTGACATTGAAAAATAAAACATTTAATTTGATAGCATGATTGATACCTAAGCAATACAGATACGCTATACAATTTAATAGAAATAATAAATTCATAACGTAAAAGTGTTTTTAAATGTTTAGGCGTGCTAATGCCCTTGTACATATTGTTGTTGAGTTACATTATATCATTGTTATATATGGCATACCTGGCACAAAAATGCAAAATCTTTATGGAGTCCTGGCACAGAAGCGCAAAATCTTCATGGAGCCCTGACACAATAAAGGGTGGATCCAGAAATATGATTCAGCAGGAGCAAAACGGCAATAAATCTAAAAACCGCGTCATAACTGCTTGTTCAACCTTTGTAATCAAAGTTTCACCAAAGACAACTTTTCTCCGTTGAATATTTAAGAAATACTTCATCACAAAACATAAAAATAGCAAATTAATTATTTGACCAAAATTCAACTTTAGTAATAATTGAATTAAATTAGTATTTTATCACACACATGATTTCTAAGATCACCTTTCATTCACTCAAAAATAGCAAAGTCCACATGGTTCTATGTCATTTTAGATTTAAGCAGCAACTAAAAAAAATTAAAAAAGGAAAAGAAAAGAAACTACTCAAACGTTGGAAGCTTAAAATGAATATCATTGATTGGAAGTAGGTAATCTTTCTTCCCAATTGTTTAGTCACATAGTGATATGATTAATGGTTTAAGCAAATAATCATTTCTAATTCAAAGCCTTTTTTTTCTTGAAATTTTTTTGATCCAACTTCTCACTTGGCTAACACTGCTCTTTTTTAGTACAAAACGTCATGCAATACAATTGTTTAGAAATAAAGCTTATAGTAACCTAAAAATTGTGACAGTAGAAGGATAGACAACGACAAGCTAGCTAAGAGGAACGATGATTAATATCTGATGAAATAGCGGTAGCATCATCTTTTTCTATTTTTGAGAAGATACGGGAACAATGGTCCCTAAGCTGTAAATTAAGTAAAAACAAAAGGCATTATGGTAATTTACTCTATAAAATGGGCAAACTCGAGCGGGAACGTGCACATGTTTATCCCTACATGGGCACAATGCACTTGTCTTTTCCAGATATTGTGAATTTATTAAAAAAAGATATTTTATACATTATAAACTAATGAGAACTAATTATAGTATTATTATTCGAATACATAGAATACTTTTTCAGCATTTTGCAAAAGTTGATGCTATAAGGATATAATTTCAAGTACAAAAATCATTCTAATGGGAAAAATTAAAATAATAAGTTATATAATGAATCAATGGATTACATAAGCTTGCTTTAAAAATATCGCATGATAAAATTTGTATTTTTCAAATCAATTATTGCATTTGTTCATCCTCAAGTGTTGATAATCCAGTGATAATTTTTTACCATCCATTATGACATGCAAAAAATAGAAACTATTATTACAAATACTAATTTAATCCCTTTTGAATTTTGAAAAAAACGAAGAATAAATGAAATTAAAAAAGATGGTTGAAAATAGAAAATGTGTGCTTTTTTGCACCGTGCTCTTTGTGAACATTTACAGCAGTGTCTTCTCATATGTGTTGCATCATAAAAGCAAAATGTCTTATTCTCATGTCGTGCCTTTTATCAATATGCATCATATTGTAAAGGGGAAAAAAGCTATATATTCATTGATAATTGTAGAGCATAGAAATTGTCATATATCACTTGCATTTTTTTATAGAAAAAATGTATTAACAAATAAAAAAACTAAAAAAAAAATGAGCCTTTAAATTTGCATTACTGTTGATTTGAAAATATATTACAATGTTTTGTCTTAAAAATGATAAATTTATAATTACTAATCCGATAGTATTGGTATACAAATTTAACTCAAAAGTGATACACGGTCGATTGGTAATGTGTGGATAATTTACAGTTACCATAACAACCTAGTCCTTACTAACACAAAAATATTGACCTCCAACAAGATTTTGGCTACAAGTACTTTCATCCTGTTATTTGACTAAGCCTGAACTCAAAATTATGCTATGCTATAATCGATGTCATTTTTTACTTTCTAACGTATTTTTGTTTATTATAGGATGGGAAAGAAGAGGTTATCCAAGCCTGGTACATGGACGACAGCGATGAAGACCAAAGACTTCCTCATCACCGTGAACCAAAGGAGTTTGTTCCTTTGGATAAACTTTCAGGTGTCTGTTTGTATATACATTTGTTAATTCATTCATTTCTACTACTTTGTATCTCTTAGCTTGCAATGCAACCTGATTATTTCACTTGATAAATTTCTTCTTTCTTGGCAGAGCTTGGTGTTATCAGCTGGCGCCTTGGTGGAGGCGATACCTATGAAAGTGATGAAAATCTGAAGAAAATTCGTGAAGCTAGGGGCTACAGTTATGTGGTTCGTTCTCCATATTTCTTCCTATCGCATACCTAATCGTGCCAATCCCTCTTGATTTTACCTGATTAATGACAATATCCTAAGCATAATACTTTGGACTTTAATTTTGCACTCTGCACATCAAATGATTTTCCTTATTTCCCATCTGAAGACGTTTTTTGAATTACTAAATACATATTTGTGACATCCTTATTTATCACTCTTGTACTTGAAAGGAATTGACAAGTTGATAAGGACAATAGATTGTTGTAAGGATGAATCTATAGTTTGTTAATGGCAGATGCTTAGGTGGCTAGGCACATGGAAATATAAAGTTGGCACACTACATATAGCAAGACGATTCTCAGTAGGCTCTTGCATGACACATTTCTTTATGGTTTGGGCATAAGTGCAAGAAGTGTCATTTAGTTTTTCTGCTTTGCTGTACAATAATATTACCATCAAATAATTAATATTGCATATGCTGTGTATTTTGCTAGACTCTAAAGGTCAATTACAGTTATTAGTAGTATGTAGTTTAGAGGGTATCTGTATTCCCCATTCTTAACTTGTCATTGGTTGACTTTTTCATTTTGAGAAATTTTAGATTTGTTTAACATCTCGTAGATATCAACTTCATGCTATAAAGACCATTCTACAAAAGAAAGTGATTGTTTCTAAACTTTGTAGGCATTCAGAAGTACATTTTGATAATATTCATAGTAAATAATTCATCATTTTTGAAAATCTAAACTTGTGAAATTGTATACATTTTCATGGATATGTTTACATAAACAAAGATTTAGCGTAAAATGAATGTCTAAGTGGATATTTTACTTCTATATTCTACTTTTGGTGTATGGTGTTCAGCCTGTATTTTTTGCTTTGGTATTAGGCTCTAAATTAATAATTATTATGCAGGTTTTTTCTGAAAATGGTTGGATCTTATTTTTTTTCCGAGCATATATTGTTCCCGATTAATTCAATTTTATGATTTTTATCTTTTTCAAGCATACTTCAACTATCTTGATTTATCCCCAAGTCTATAACCCACACTAAAAACTAGATTTCGAGAAAACTCTGAGCGTGCTGGGCAAAAGCAGTAAATGGTGACCTAGGGAGTCCTTGAGTTTTGCACCAGATTGGGTTACATGCATTGCCAATGACAACAATGAAAAAAAAAAGATCACTATAAAACTGTAATAGAAAATTTTCATGTATGCGATGGTTTCCTACCATTACACTGAATTTGACGGTTTCCTACCATTACACTGAAAGTGTGGAGGTGTTTTGCATATTTTCTTCTACTAATGAGGAATCAAAGGTTAAGGTAACTTATATTTAATTATTTATCTTATTTTCATAGGACATTTGTGAAGTATGTCCGGAGAAACTACCAAACTACGATGCCAAGATAAAGAGTTTCTTTGAGGAGCATTTACACACTGACGAAGAAATACGCTATTGCCTCGAAGGAAGCGGTACTAATATAATTGTTTGGCCTTTCTTCTCTCACACACACAAAGATACATGCATGCGTGTATATACGTATATACGTATATATATATATATATACGTATATACGTATACGTATATACGTATATACGTATATCTGCTTGTGTTTGTGTGTACATGCACATGTACATCTTTGGTATTACTCTTGTTAATTTATTAATTGTGTCTACAAATTCTTACGACGGTTGTTCTTTTAGAAGTATCAGATAATTGTTGACAAATAGACAACATGAAAAAAGCCATATCTAAATTTCTTGATGTAAAAGTTATAGGTTAAAAATATACAGGCAAAGAAGAGGAACAGTTAATTTAACTCAAGGATAGCGTCTTGGTTACAATGCTATCTTCATGCGAAGGGCCTATATTTTTTTTATCTGCTTGTTTATTAAATTTCAACAATTTCCTTCTTTTAAAAGGTTATTTTGATGTGAGGGACCATGAGGACCGTTGGATTAGGGTGGCCGTTAAGAAAGGTGGAATGATTGTGCTACCAGCTGGAATATATCATCGGTTTACTCTTGACACTAATAACTACATCAAGGTATTTTATTTATCTTATACACATCTAATATACGCGCACACACACATAGATACACACACAGATGCATACACACACACACACGTCTAACACACACACACACACGTGTGTAACATTAACTACGTTATAGAAAGCATATTTTAGTGTCACATATGCAACTTGCGTTCTCCATACCTTCAATGATTCATCTTTTACGTTAAGATTATTATAATGCATTGACGCATAAGAGTGTGTAGACACTGCTTAATACTGCTTTATTATTTTTAGACATGGACTACATAAATTATATATTTGCTGTGATCATATGTTCAGTATAAATAATTTTAATTTAGGTAAAAAGTACAAATGCATGGTTTGCAATATCCAAACTGAAAACAATTTCAAATGGAGCTATATGCTTGAGCTGCATATATTATGAATCCGTTGTAATAGACGTACCTTTTGATCAAAGCATTGACATATGGCTATAACAAGAATGTTGATGGATCCTTTTATCTATGGTTAGGGTGATGGGTTTATTGGCTGGCATATATGTAAAGGCGTGTGATTATGTAGTGCTTATGTTCATAAATCTTAGCACTACTTTAGTGCATGTTCCCTCTATGAAGTCCCACTCCTTTTAACCTAAGTATATACAAGCAAAATTGGGGAATTTAAATTAGAAAAAATATAAATACAAGAAAGAAAGAGAAAGACATAAAATCTACTAAATGATAATTAGTATAGCTGTTTTTTAGTATAAAATAAGGCATCAGAATATGATATTTGTGTCTTTAAATTTTAATATCCAGAGTCAAGGGTTATTTAAAATTATTACAGAATTAACAAGTGATGAAATTAAATAATAATTTGAGAATTAAAAGATTCGAAAAATTGATATACTCACACTGTCTTGCTTACATTATTATTACAGGCATTGCGTCTTTTTGTTGGTGAACCAGTGTGGACCCCATATAACCGTCCCCATGATGATCTTCCTGCAAGGTAAACCAAACTTTTGATTGACATGAAATTGCCTATTCTTTTTAGATATTTTAAAAATCATAACTTATCCATAGAGACCCTTTCACTGTGAACAAGTACTGATTCCCACTAGCTGTTTCCACTTGGGAAAGCTCTTCAAGGATAAGTACTTTCAGAAATTTTTTTGAGATTAACAAGAGCTTACCAAATTTCATTAGAAAGAAGTGCCTCATGTATATGGAAGATTTTATTTTTTTGTGCTGAGTAAATCTACTAAGAGCATGTTCAAGTAGTCAAAACTATTTACAAGTTAGTTTATTTGAGTTTGGTTGTTCGAAAGGTCCTTATAAGAAAGCATAAGTAGCTTAGAAGCTCAAATTGAAGAAACAACTATTTTGATAGAATTTCATAAGTAATTTTGATCAAATAAATGCCTAAAATAACTTTTTTATTTCAAACATTTTACAAATAAATGAAATTATTTAATATTCATCATCCCTTTCGATGGATATGTTCAATTATGTGATTTATAAACAATTACTAATTACAAGTCATAGTAGCCAAACATTAAAATTAGCTTATTTTATCCTGAAAGTCAAATTACATTCAAAATCCTGGTCTCGTTGTCATTCGATTAAAACTACTTCAAAGTTACTATTCAAACCTATCTCTATGGAGACTTAGAATAAGTAGCTGTCAAAACTAAACGCGGCCCTCTAATGTGACAAACGTCTTGTTGGTTATAGTTGTGTTTTTTCCCTTCTCTTACTTTGTTAAAGTTGTATTATTTCCTCTGGTAAAGAGGAATTTACTTGTCAATGTGGATTCAAATTCACAACTTATTGTTGGTTAATGTGGTATGCCTTTTCTTCTGTGTGAACGAAGAATCTACTTGTTAATGTGGATTCAAACTCACAATTTAATTTGGGGAGAATGTTATCAATTGTTTAAATCTAGGATTGTCGATCAATTTTGATCAATTTTCTAACAAGTTTAGACCATTTTCAAAACATATTACAGATCTAGGTCTGTTTTTCCCATGTTGGCACTGATTCAACATTTTTTCATTGTGCATTCTGAAAATGCACCATAATTTTTTTTTCTTTTTAGCCTCCTCGGGGTGAATTTTCAATTAGAGCTGTGAGGGGTTTAAACAAGCCACTCCCATTGTTTTCTTTTAAAGCCGGTTTAAACTCGTTATTAGTTTTGAAAAGTGGACGAAATTGATAAAATTTTCTTAACTGTAACCAAAATGGTTTTGTATTATCTACATTAACTATTTTTTCAACTAAAGGCATATTGTCTATTGCAGGAAAGAGTATGTGGATGCTTTTGTGAAGAAGGAAGTTAGTCGCCCTGCAGTCAGTGCTCACTGAGGCAAACATACATCATAATAGCTATACCTACCGGTCTAGCACTTTGTGTCATTGCGTGTTATATAATATGTCATGGAATAAATGGTATGACATAAAACTATGATCTTAAAATAAATGTACCCCTTATTTACTTGATTATATTTGCACTTGGGTTGTTTATTTTCAGTTGGTATTGTGATAGGTTCAATTGCTGCTTAGCCTGGTAATTACAGAGTGTTATTGAATTGCAGATTTTACGAGATTAGAGGTGATTCAATATTTAGCTAGAACCAAATAAGCTGACTCATATCAGCTTATTTGGAAGACTTTTTGGGTTTCAGCGAGTTATTATCCATTTATGAAATAATTTTATTTCATTATTATCGGATTAGGTTAGTAAACATAATTTTGTTGCATTATCAAAATTGACATTGAGTTTTTTTTCCAGCTTTGTAAGATTAGTCAAAATGGTTCAGCAATATCATTTTCTGTCTGAGAACAATTATATATATGCTATTTAGTATTTACCAAATCAAATTTTCTATTCACAATATTATGTTGTGATTGTGCTCCTAGTGAATATATTTAGATCTCCTGGTTAACTAGAGTTTATTTTTCTCTAACTATAATCAGTTAAATATTTTCGTATCAAATTCTGACAGATTTTCATCGACCATAAATACAACACCAAATGTTTTTTCGTTAATTTTAAAATGTTGATAGAAAATGCTGATCATCCGTTAAAAGCGTGAAGATATGTTACTGTGCTGTATATTGCTGTCCAAAATCTATTTTTTGTATTTTGTATTTTTTATTTTATTTATCTATTTTTATTTTTTTAAGTTTGGCAGTAGAATAAATCGTGTATGTACCATGCTTTGGCCAATATAGTTCCTATCTGTGGAGCCCATCGGTTGTTATTTTCATCCTATTTGTGAACGCCATACGTAGTTCCACAACAACGAACAATAAACGTTGATTCTTTTGTATAAAGGAAATGGTTAAAGTGACTCCATATTTAATTAAACGGGAGTCTCAAAATAAATTGAATTTAATATTTGTTCAATTCTAAAATCTACAGCGTGCAATAATATACTGTTCTGATGTCATTCAATTGGAATATTGTTCAAAATTTTATATATTTTGTGAATCCCTTGTAAAAAAGCTCATTCTTAACCAAATACGAATTCTTCCAGGCTCTTTGCATTCACTTTAAACTTATCTCTAGCGATAAAATTCTATAATTTTGTGTTTAGTTTTGGCAGAATCGATAAAGTATAAGTTTCATTTTCCTGACAAAATTATAGAATCATGCATCGATTCATTTTCATTTTCATGACAAAGTTATAGAGTCTATAGAATTTTCATGTATTTCCTAATGACGAATTAAACATTAGTGCGAAAACTATTATATTTACACTTTCTCGCTACAAAATGCGGGAAATTTTTTTGAAATAGACTTCCCAGAAAAAATTTATTACAAAAATAGGCTCGTTTGAAAACTAATTATGAAAATAGGTCTGTTTTGTTTCCAGACCAATATACATGCGTATTCTGTAAATGCGCACGAACAAACTTGTACATGCACATGTACACTGTTTTTTTTAATAAACAAAATATGCGTATTCTGTAAATGCGTATGTACATTTTTGTCCATGCACATTTACAAATTGCACATATTCGTTTCGGGACTTAAAATAAACAACCACCCGCTTTCTTTACCATTTCAATCTTTTCACAAAATCAAACCCAAATTCTCATCTCCAAGCCCTAATCCCAAACTCTTCTTCCGTTCAAAAATCAAACTCACATACTTTTCATTTCCAAAACCTAAACATTCAATCAAATTTACAACAACATCATCCATCTTCTAATCAAGTAAAGATCTTGAAGGTAAATTTTTTGGGTTTTATTTTCAACAAATTTTTGATGTCTAAATTGTTTGTATTCTAGTTCATCATTTTCTTAGTTGTAATGCAATCTTATACTCTACTGTTGTTTTCATTGCTAAATTTTTTTTATTTGAAAATTATGTAGATAATATCTACCGTTTCAACTATATATTACCATGATGATGAATTAGTGATTGAAGATGACGATAAACGTAAGTATATTGTGGGAAAAGAAAAGGATAAAAATTTTAAGAAATATTGTAAGTTTGAAGAGCTTAAGAAAAATGTATACGACGTGACAAAAATAAATCCCAGTGAGTTTGATATACAACTAGTAACAAAATGGGTAAGAGATGATGGTTCGTCCACTATTGATGTAGAGGATGATGAAGATACGGATTCGATGTTTTCAGTTGGAATGAAAGTGATAGAATTATATGTTAAAAAAATCTATAATTGTTAGTGCCGAAGATCCACAATATCCAACGGTTGAATCCGTACCCGTAACAAATTTTCAAGAGATAAATATTCGATGGTAGTATTCCAATTCATTTTCAAACAACCACTTGGTTAGTATTCAAATTATAAATTTATGAAATATCTTTAAGTACATTGTTTACATGCTGATCAAATCTTTTTTATAGTTATACAACTCAGGAAGTTGGAGAAGCATCAAACTATTGTACGGAGGAGAACGATGCTTTTGTTGACAATGCAAATGTTAGTGAAGGGCAACTTGATAGCATGCAAGTAGCATGTGCAATAGAAGAAGATAGAATGTGGATTAATAATATGGAAGTTAATAACGAAGCACCCATATATGACGATACTCAACTGCTTGAAGAGCTAACTAATAATGAAAATATAATAATGAAAGATCCTTTAGTCGATGACTTATGTATCACAACAATGATGGCTAGATCAATTATGGAGAGTGTTCAATTAGATGTGGAGGTCTTTGGATGGGAATGTGTTGACAAAGGTCCTCGAGTTGGGTTGATTTTTGAATCAAAAGAAAAACTTTTTAAACAAACAAGTGAATGGACAAATAAATATTTAGTTTCTTTTCAAGTAGTCAAGTCTCGTGCTAATGACTATACGGTTCGATGTGACATTGATGAAAATTTTTCTTGAAGGGTACATGCTTATCTTTCCATAAAAAAAATCTCAAAATTGGTGAAAAATTAAATCGCATGGAGGTGACCACACTTGTCTAAATCCTACCATCAACTCAAACCATTGCCAAGCAACTGCTAAATTTATTTGTAGCAAGATACTTCCACTAGCCAAATCTAAAATAAATTTGACTGCAAAATTAGTTCAAGAAACAATGTCAAATATGTTTCATATCAAAGTTACTTACTAAAAAGGCTTGGCAAGGGTTAATAAAGGCTTTAGGAATGAAATATGGGGATTGAGATACATCATACGCGGAATTACCAAAGTATCTTAAAGCGGTGCAAAACAACAATCCTGAAACAGTATTTGACGTCATTCACAATCAAGTCTTGCACAACAAATCTCTAACTGATCAAATAAATAGCCCGTTGTTCCAAGAGTTAAGGCATATGGATCCTAAGTCACACTTTCGGATGGTAGTAAGTTGAGTTCATTACGATAAAATAGAACATTTTTAAGGGTCTCTCGCCAATGTTTTGTAGTGTTCCATCTACAAGAGACGAGTCAAGAATGAATTAAACTCACACTTTACAATAATCATAGTAAGACTTTCTTCAAAATAATCATAGACACTTACCTACAAACATGGGGAGTTCAAATTAGGCGGGATTGCTACATTTGGTAGTCCAATGGCCAAGTATGTCCATGACTATAACTATAATTACATGGAAATAGAAAAACAATATCAAGCAATAATTATATGGAATTAGAAAGAAAAAACCTTTAAAAGTGACATACTTGCAATAAAGACATACAACCACCTATTGATTTGGATTTCTGCAACGCAAGATCTGACAATTCGCTATATAAATATGAAAGCACCACACTACCCTAAAAATAGTAACCAAACTATTGGATATCCCTTAAAAGCAGCAAATACTTCAACTTACATCGACCTTTTGAATGTTCCATCAAAAAATCGAGAGTTTAAACAGTACAATACTACAACATGGTTTCGTTGCTCTATCTCAATATCTGCTGCCTCTATGGGAAGGGGATTTCTGAATTTCTATCTAAACCAACTCATGCTAATTTCATTCTTCGATCTAATTTCATTTGGAGGAGGAACTGCACCTAATAACTCATGACATAACTTAATATAATCGGTTTAGAGTCATCGAAATACACTGGAAAACTGCTAGCACTAATACCAATTAGTTTCTCAACATCAAATAAAGTTATAGTCATTTCCCCAACTCTAAAATGAAATGTATTTGTCTCCAGCCTCCATCGATCACACAACGTGGTAATAATATGATAGTCTAATCTAAGATACTCAAGTTGAAATATTTTCAAAAAATAGGCCGTTTTTAGATTATCTTCTAGTCGAGGATTTTTATAATCTATTGGTTTAAGCTTGCTTAAATGATCAATAACTTTAACCGTGGAAACTCCCTATTCAATTAAACTCAAATGTATGACAAAATAACTTAAATTTAATTCTCTAGAATAATGAACTAAAACTAGTACAATAATATACCTCAATGAGTGCTTGGTTTTCACTGCGATGCTCCTTTTGGCGATAGAGAACACTTCCATCAATTGGTCCGGGTTCTAACTCTACTCATGAAATTTTTTTCAATCAATTATTACATAAAATTTCAACACATGTATACACTAATCTATATTTGAATCTAAATTATAATTTTAACAAGTTTAATCATTAGGATACATCTACAATAATCCTAAAAATAATATAAACTAAAACTGCAGATCAAAATTTAAATTTAGGGTTTTTACCTCTTATTTGAGAAGATAAAATGATTCTTCCATTTCCTTAGAGTTTGAAGATGAAAACAGGTTATTTTGATGTTTGGATGGAAGTAGGTTTAGGGTTTTGGAATTGAAGATTTTGGGTTAGGTTTTAATAGAAAGTGAAATGTGGAAGAATGACAGCAGCTGTTTAGTTTTATACGGAAAATGAATATGCACATTCTCTAAATATGCATGAAAAAAAGTATACATGAGCATTTACAAAATGCGCATGTTTTGTTTATTTTAAAAAAAAAATAGTGTACATGCGCATTCTGTAAATGTGCATACAAGTTTGTTCATGCATATTTACAGAATGAGCACGTATATTGGTCTGAAAACAAAACAAGCCTATTTTCATAATAAGTTTCCACACAAGCCTATTTTTCTAATAAGTTTTTTCTGAAAGCGTATTTCAATTTTTTTTCCTAAAATGAGAGATCAATAACTAAATATTATGCAAAACATATTACATTTGTATGCTCGAAAATTTGTACATACTGGTACATCCAATCAGTATGTACTATTATGCAAGGTCATGTATTCAATATTATTGAGTATAATGACGATCTTGTTTTGTTGGAAACAACAGTAGACTAATGACTACAGTAAGACATAAGAACCGGATCATTAAAATATCACTTTAACCAATTTGCTTAAGTGCAACTTATTCGATATTCTTAATATATTAAGGAAGAATAAATACATATTTGTAAAGAAATCTGATGTAGTTTTCTAGTGAAAGGTTTCTCTTTTTGAAAGATTCAACCATTTCATGGAGAAAGTGAAAGTCCAATAATGGAAGTAATATAGGAAGGGTTGGAATGAAGAGAAAGTAAATGGTCATCTGGTTTGAATGCTTCATGAAGAGGCATCGCAGATGTAATTATGTAAAATATTTATAGACGTTTAATAAGGAATAAGAGATGTGATTTTTATTTTAAATATGTTAACCCACCTTTTGCTAAGGCAGTAGACAGGTGGATTTAACCCAACAGACTTCACGATTATCAAGGCCAGTAGCCTAGAGCGATGATTGTAGGGCCCAGAAATCAAGTATAGATAATAACATGAAGTCAAGATTGAATGGAATTGATAGATGTGCAAGACAAAATGTTCAAAGTATGGAATATGGTTCAACACATAGGGGGGATCGGCAAAAATCAACTTCCATCATAGGGATCGGTATGTTTGAGGGAGCTAGTACTTTTCAATAGAAAACAATTGCTATCTCAAGATCCACAAGTCCAATGCATATGAAATTTTATGAGCAGAATATAGGGACCTTAGGGAGCCTCCCTAGGAGTCACACCTCAAGAAGATGAAGTCATAGGGGTCTACACTCTTCCCTTAGGGAATCAGCAAGAATCAACAAGCAACTAATGTTGAAGCAAAGATCAAGCAATAAGTCAAGTTCTACTCATCCAATTGACATGAAACTTGGAGCACAAGATAAGTACAATATGTGGAACACTACATAGGGATCGCATATCATTGGAGCAAGTTGGAGAGATTGGCCCCTATCCCTCCATAGGGATTGGCTATAATCAGCCTTTGTACTATATTGTAACAAAGATCGATCGATAACTCGAGTTCTACTAATCCAATTGGCATGAAACTTGGAGGCTATACATAATATAACATGGAGAAGCTCCCCTAGGGATCTCATGTCATTTGGAGAAGTTTGGAGAGATCGGATCATATCCCTCCAAAGGGATCGGTTGAAATCAGAATATATGCCACACCACTTTACAGAAAATGTGATATCTTACAAACCATAAGTCAAAATGACACGAAATTTGGAGGGAAAGTAGCTAACATCATGGGGAACCACCCAGAGGGATCACATCCCATTTGGACATCAAAATAGGGGTCGGTACCGATCCCTATTGTGGGCCCCAATTGGCCTGAAAATTCTTAGGTGGCCTGGAGGATCTTCTGTCGAAATTTTAGCCCGATCTGTGCATGTCTTCCCCTATAAATACAATAGGCGTGGCGTCATAAAGAGGATATTCTTCTTCTTTATGCTTCTCTTTATCTTGAACCTAGTCGACAATCTGTCAATTTTATTCTTGGAGTTCGAATTGTAACCGTAAACAAACTACAGTATAATAAAACGCATTATTCTGGAGTGGATGTAGACTGGAGTTAGCCGAAGCACTATAAATATTGTCTCTTTTTACTTGCTTTCATTTTTAATTTATTTGTTATTCATATTATATTCTCTACGTTAGATACTATCTGAGATCTATGACTGGGTACTGGTGCTTTCACATAACTGGGTGTTGGTGGCCAATTTTGAAGCGAACATTTTGGTACTTTCACCGAGAAGGCTTGCACCTGTGGATTTGAAAGCTATGATCTTAGATTTGGAAGCTTGTATACTTGGATTTAGGAAGTAAAGGCTAGGCAGTCAACAAGGAGAGTGCTATCGGAAAGGAGCCACCATGGAGGGAGTCTGGAGGCTTCCTCAGCTGGAGCTAATCAAGCATCTGTCTACATCACCAAGGATGAAATGGAAACGATGATGGATGCTATGCAGGAGAGGATGCTGAAAAGGCAGGAGGAGATGATGTAGAATTTACTCCGAACGATTGGACAAGCTAGAGCACAGAATCAAGGGAATATAGTAACATGAGCTAATGACAACTTAGATCAAGGAGTTGATGTAGCAAGAATCGCTAGAAATCAGAATCGGGAACATGGAATTGGAGCCAATGGACAAAGGAATGGAACAAAGCAGCCGGGGGAAGTCCCCAGCCATCTTAGAGGGATCGGTACCGATCCCCAAAGGAAAGGGGACATTCCGTCGTGTCTGGTTGATCGCGATGATGAAGGATCTGCGATCAATCCCATGGAACTTGGTGCGAATCAGAATTTGGATGCTCGTCCGGAGGAATACGTTCCAGAATTCACTCGTAGACTCGGGGGGCAACTTGGACATGATGATAGGAGACTACCACTAGAAGACAATGACAGGTTTGTAGAGATGATCAGG
This sequence comes from Allium fistulosum, assembly GCA_030737815.1. Taxonomy (NCBI): domain Eukaryota; kingdom Viridiplantae; phylum Streptophyta; class Magnoliopsida; order Asparagales; family Amaryllidaceae; genus Allium; species Allium fistulosum. The sequence continues at coordinate 164,594,560 of CM060905.1, forward strand.
CGAGCTATGCGTGGAAGATTGGTGAACAGGGATCTTGAGGACGTAAATAGAAGTCCATTCGCTCATAATATCAAGAATGCTAGGAATCCACCAGAATTCAAACTACCAACACTGGAACTTTATGATGAAAAAGTTGGATCCGACTGTGCATCTGATGAGGTGTATACAACACATGGAAATACTAGGGGCATCGGACGAAGTCTTGGCACGATGCTTCCCCCTGTACTTTACGGATGTAGCTGTGCTATGGTTCATACAGTTGGAAAGCGGTTCTATAAGCACGTGGACGGAATTGGTCGGAAGATTTATGAAGCAGTTTCGGGTTCACATTACGAGACCAAAGAATGTGATGACATTGACATCAGAAAAGTAGTGGGCAGTAGAATCACTCAAGAAGTTCTTAACCAGGTTCAATGCAGCAGTTGTTTCGGTGGATCAACCAGACCCATCGATGGTGTTGATGGCAGCGGTATTAGGAGTTGCAGATAATTCATATTTTAAGATATCACTGATACGAGATCCACTGATGGATCTATCGGAATTCTACCATGAAGCAGAAAGGTTTATGTGACAAGAAGATGCGTAAGCCGATAGAGAGGCAACGGAAGTTAAAACGATACGGGGTGGAGAACCGCCTGGTGAATGCTCAAGAAAGGAAAAGGGTAAACGGAACATGGACAATAGCTTCGATGGATCGAAGCGGTAGAGGGGAGATTCCAAATTCTCTTCTTACTCGAAATTGAATGAAACCCTAGAATGGATATATCTTGATACTCGAGGACGCCTTCTGTATCGAAGACAGGCAAGGAGGGAACCCTCCAAACGCGCATGGACATCAGGAAAGCGCTGCCTATTCCATGAGCTGGATGGGCACAATACAAATGACTGCAGGAATTTGAAGGATATCATTGAGGACCATGTAAGAAATGGTCAGTTACAACAACACATAAGGACTCGGGCTGCGGTGGTGGAACAAGAGCAGCCACCGTCCACCTCGAATGAAAATGGCACTGGATCTAGGCATTATCATCAACTTGTCATTAATCGATTAGGATGGCATGGAATAAGAACAAACTCTGTAGTAGGACGGCTAAGTCACTTACACATGTACGAGATCGAGGATGGTCTCTAGGCATGCTTTGAGATGATGATAAACTGTAGTGCTAGGGTTTGTGAAATTTGTTTTTTCTTCTTGTTTGGTCCGAACTCTTGTTTTTCTAGTTTTATTTGAACTATTGTTCATTGGTTGTACAGACTCTTATTTTATATTTTGGAAAATGGACTTAGGAACACTTAAATTTAAAGCAATGTAATAGATAACACAGGTCGCGGTTGTGGTCCTATCCGGAGAGATGAGATAACAATCGCAAGGTACGGGTCTTTTTGTCGGGCAAACACGACGAAACGGACTCGTGCATCATGGATTAAGTCCTCAACTGGGTATCTAGGCCGAAGATTAAAACCCAACAGGTCATCAGGTATGGACTATGCCTAGTAAGGGGTAGGTCGCTTCGCTCGAACGCGATGGATCGACCTACTCAGGTCATCGAGTATGGATTGTGCTCCGCAAGGATCCGAAGAGATCAGTATTGTCAGGTATGGACTATGCCTGGCAAGGGGTAGCTTGCTTCGCTCGAACACGATGGATCAGCCTGCTAATGTCATCGAGTATGGATTGTGCTCAGCAAGGATCTAAAGAGATCAAGGTCATCAGGTATGGGCTATGCCTACAAGGGGTAGGTCACTTCGCTCGAAGCCATGGATCAGCCTACTCAGGTCGTTAAGTACAGATTATGCTCGACAAGGATCTGGTGAGGTCAAGGATTTGGATTAGGACAATAACTTAGAGAGGTCATGACTTTGGATATCAGTTTCGAACAGCAATGGATTTGGCTTTGGATGGATGCAGATTCGGATAGAACTATCCAGAGAGACCATGGATTTGGATTGGATTATGGATTGGAAAATAAGGCAATCAATGGGTTATGGTTTTCACATTTTGGATTTATGGAAATTCAAAACTCACCTTCCTATCGCAAGGAATGTTTTGGAGGGCAAAGTGTTAACCCACCTTTTGCCAATGTAGTACACAGGCGGATTTAATCCAACAGACTTCACGATTATCAAGGCCAGTAGCAAAGAGCGATGATCGTGGGGCCTAAAAATCAAGTATATATAATAACATGAAGTCGAGATTGAATGGAATTGATAGATGTGCAAGGCAGAATGTTCGAAGTATGGAATATGGTTCAACACATAGGAGGGATCGGCAAAAATCAACTTCCATCATAGAATCGGTATCTTTTAGGGAGCAAGTGCATTTCAATAGAAAACAATTACTATCTCAAGATCCACAAGTCCAATGCATATGAAATTTTGTAAGCAAGATATAGAGACCCTAGGGTGCCTACCCTAGGGATCGCACATCAAGAAGATGAAGTCAGAGGGATCGACACTCTTTCCTTGGTAGGGATCGACAGGAATTAGCAAGCAACTCATGTTGAAGCAAATATCAAGCAATAACTCAAGTCCTACTCATCCAATTGACATGAAACTTGGAGCACAAACTAAATACAACATATGAAATATCCCATAGAGATCGCACATCACTTGGCAAACTGGAGGGATCGGCCCTATCTCTCCATAAGGATCAACTATAATCAGCCTTCGTACCATATTGCAACAAAGATCGATCAATAACTCGAGTTCTACTAATCCAATTGGCATGAAACTTGGAGGCTATACATAACATAACATGGAGAAGCTCCCCTAGGGATCACATGTCATTTGGAAGAGTTTGGAGGGATCGGCTCCTATCCCTCCAAAGGGATCGGCTAAAACCAGAATATATGCAACACCACTTCACGGAAAATGCGATATCTCATAAACCGTAAGTCGAAATGACACGAAATTGGAGGGCAAGTAGCTAACATCATGTGGAACCCCCCAAAGGGATCGCACCCCATTTGGACACCAAAATAGGAATCAATACCTATCCCTATTGTGAGCCTCAATGCGTCTGAAAATTCTTGGGTGGCCTCGTCATGGCCTGGAGGTTCTTATATAGAAATTTCATCTCGATCCGTGCACGTTTTCCCTTATAAATACAGCATGCATAGCGTTAGAAAAATGATCTTCTTCTTCTTTCTACTCCTCTTTATCTTGAACCTAGGCTACATTCTGTCAATTTGTTCTTGGATTTTGAATTGTAACTGTAAACAAACTACAATACAATAAAAACGATTATTTTGGAGTGGACGTAGGGTGAAGTTAGCCGAACCACTATAAATCTTGTCTCTTTTTACTTGGTTTCATTTTTAATTTGTTTGTTATTCATATTATATTCTCTACATTAGATACTATCTGAGATCTGTGACTGGATATTGGTGCTTTCACATAACTATGTGTTGGTGGCTAATTTTGACGCCAACAAAATGTATGTTATTTGTAGAAAATTGTTCTCTATAAGATCCATTTCTTGAAGTTTGAGATACTTGATATGAGACTCTCGACTATAAATTAATTACATTACAAGAAATAAATATTCCATAGAAAGTGTTTGAATAAAACTTGAGATTTTGAATGTTGTTATTGTAGCAGCATAAATAATAGGAGCATACCATATAACACTTGTTAATTGAAGCATCCATGTTTTGAAAATTGCCTTTATATATATACACCAAGTATTATTTATAAAATAATAACTATTTTAGATTCTGAAGGAACATAGATGCAACTTTATTTTAATATGGATATAAATCTTCATTATAAAACAAACCTATTTTTTATATATCGATGATGGTATTTGTTTGTATGACAATAGAGATGTGCTAGCATTGCTTAATTTTCTCACAAGTAATTAGCAAGCTAATTAAGACACATCCCCGCCCAATCAAAGCCAGCCTAGCCATTCTATGACCGGCCCATTCATGTCAGCAAAGACTCGAGTTAGTCTCAAACCAGACCATCTACCCAGCAAGACGTCACCATGAAGATCGACCGTCTTACCTCTAGGCAGCTTTCATAGCATACTCCTAAGATGAGAACAAAGTTATGTATAGTCCTGCCCGGTCCACTTCAGCCCAGCTCAATGACGCCATCTCTCTCATGCCGATCCACTTTCAGCCTGACTTCAAATTAGCTCGTCCACCCAGCATCACTTCAGTTGCCGGTCGGTACAACTTCAGAGAGCCAAACAGACCAATGTATTCGATAAGACCGGCTCAAGCATGATCCATATTTGGTCTCGCTTTAGTACAACTGTCTACCACGAGCCCCAAGCAATTCATCCAATCATCTCATTTTCGGTCTGGCCTCACCTTTAAAGCTTGGTCCTTAGCAACTTTCTGTTTTCTTCATATCTTCGGCTATCAACCAGACATCTCAACAAACCTTGCCACATAGGCATGCAAAAGTAAACTATAGGCCATACAACCTATTAGGTATTGTAGCGAAGCGGCTGAACATATTTACTCCTATAGCAAGCCATCAGCATTTAATGCACATAAAATGCAAAGTCCACTCCTAGTATTAAGGGATAATTGGCATACTTCTCAACCATACATTCTTTTCTACCTTTATAGTTGTCTCCCATCAGCCCATGTGACCAGATCAACAGCTAGGCACGCTTTCCGCCTGATTTATAACACAATTTAAGCCATCTATCATCCACTTCTGCTACTATAAATACCTCATGCATTGCCACTTCAAAAAGGTTGGAAAATATAAGAATCTTGGTTATTATACACCATCCAGAGCTCCTTACATAGCAAATCTAATCTCTTAAGATTATCTAGTTCATTAGTCTTAAGTGCTTCATTTTCTTATTATTCTCTTATAATCCCATGTAACTGTTAGAGAGAAATATAATAAGAGATCTTCATAGTGAAGTAGGCAAGCTTGCCGAACCACTCTACAATTATTGTCATTTACTTTTAATTGCTTACTTACTTTTTTCCACATTTTCCATTAGTAACATTTTATCTTCACAATGCATTCTTCTAATTCTGTGGTTTTCTAATTTATTAGTCAGCAACTAGCTATAAAAAATACAAAAGCATCTAAAATACTAAAAAAATTGAAATCATAGGCAAACCCTTATCTTTTAAAATTTTTCTTAATAATATAATTGTGAATCATATAACACTTGTGAATTGTATCAAAAAGAATTAGTGGCAAAACATCCATTCAACAAGAGTAATAAAAGAGTTAACGAAATCTCTAGATTAATACATATAGATGTATACAATCCAAGATCTAAAGATACTGAAAGCAGATTTACTTTGTTAAATTCATTGATGAATTTTCTTAGATATAAACATGTGTATTCGATACACAAGTTATATATTTATGATAAGTCAATTAAATATAAAACGTAAGTAGGAATGACATGCAAAAGAATTAAAACAATTTGATCTAATTGACTAAGTGAGCATTTTCGATATTAGAGTTACAAAAGTACTGAAAAGAGAATACAACTCACTTCCAAATTCATTACCCCTTATGCCGCATGATGATGTATCAATAAGGAGTAAATGAATTTTGTTGGACATAACACGATTGATAATGAGTGAAAATAATTTTTCTATTATAGGGTATGAGCTTAAGTGTAGAGCATATGTTACCGGTTTCATCTAAAGGTTATTAATGTTATATGTAAATCTATAGGCATAGTTTATAAAATATTTTGAATATCTATTCCAACGCACTAGGAAACAAAAAGACGTGCTACATTCTTACGAAGAAATTTCTTTACAGAGAAATTATTGGTATTGTGACAGACTTAGATGTGATTCAAGATCCAAACATGAAACTTATTATATAGATGATACAAATTTAACTAAGCCCAAATGGACTCAACTTGCTAGAATGTCTAATAGGAAATCTTTCACACTAAAGAGAAAATAAGAGTATTTTTATCGATGTTGAAAAAATGGATTGTTAGTGATGATAATCTCCTCGGTTGTTGACAAGTCACGAAGAGTAAAGGTTCTACCATATGGCATGATGTTCTAAATCCAAATGAATACCAAACACACTAAAAATTTTGACTTTATAAATGTATCAAAAGGATATGAACCATCATCCACAATTCAATCTTCGAGAAAAAGATCAATGCAGTTAGAAATGTGTAAAGAAAGATTGGAAATGACCTTGTAGATTTCAAATGTTGAAACTAGTAAAGTAATTTTGCTAGTCAACATGCTTAAGTCCATTCATATTTTACTCGCAAATTATTTTACAATATTACTATGAGTTTTGGCAATAACTTTGAAACAAAACATATAAATAATGAATTATGGGAGATTGTTTGCACACCAAAGACCAAATGCCTAGGAGCTGGGGAGAGCGATAATTAAGCTTGTTGACATTTTGAGATTAGTACATGATCCTAAATAAGCATTTAGTGATTGAATAAATATTTTGATACAAAAATCAAATAATTGAGTTTTATTCAAAATGCAGAGAAAGCATGTGCTTACAAGAAAGAAAATAGAAGGCACTAAGATATTTCTAATATAACAAGCAAACAACATGCTCCTAATTAATAATAATGTACCCTTGTTAAAATCAGTTGAAGTTTAGTTATTCAATTCAAGATGAAGGATTTGAAAATGACATCCTTTATACTTGGTACAAGAGGATGTCAGAATTCTTCCCATCAATGCACATAGTCACAATATCAAAGTGTCCAATCTGGAGCATATGGGATGTATTCCTTATGCATCATCAATTGAAATCATTATATATAATATGCTATGTATTTGACAGAAAATTTCTTATGCACTTGATGAAGTAAGCCAATATTAATATAACTGAATGGTGGTTAAGAGTATTAGCGGGTACTTACGAAATTATAGGGAACTATTTATAGAAACAATAAACTCATCATGAAAGAGTTTTTGGTGTTATATGTGATTCTACACAAGTGAAGGTTCAATGACATTGGACTTCACGATAACGAAGGAATTGGTGCTAGACTAAAAAACAATCAAATATGAAGCTTTGCAAAAAGAAAAAGAAAGGAAAATTGACTATGTAAATAGACCATTACCGATCCGTCGAATTCTTTCAAATCTCATTATTCTCAATAAACCAATATAAATAATTAACTTGGCAACATGGAGGAAAAATAATACTTGAAGCAACAATGACAAAGAATAGAAGGGAAAACACTTAAGTCTATGCATTAGTAACGTTCCATGTATGCTTTAATATAGACTCATAGAGTTGGTTATGTATAACATGTACTTCCTCTCATTCTCTTGGATCTTAGTCTATAATATTGTTCGAGCGATTTAGCAGAGAAGACCTATGAGTCTAAGGCCTAATATAACCCTACCGTGGTTACAAATATAAGGCTGCATGCAATGGAAAATGTATATTGGCATTTTTCCATTTTATGTCTAAGGGGAAGAACTGTCTGTATAATTTTGCAATGAATTTCGAGTTGTAATCTGACGCAGCGGATATTTCAAAACAATGTAGATCGTTGAATGTAGCAGTCGATGGATTGATGAATACTGAAATGCCCAAATTCGTTGATCCGAAGATACCGAACTCTAGCTATCTCTGACTCGTTGATCCGAAGATACCGGGAAAGAGATCTACGATTCTTCAACGTTGATCTTGCGCACAAGATTCCGTGAATCGGCTTTAGCAAACGATGATTCGAGCGCACTCGAATGACGTAAGTGGAGATAGGAGATACACTCGACTACCAATTGAGATTGAAAGCACAAAGCTAACAAAAGAGAATTTTATTCAATATTCAACAACCTTTACAAATGATAGACCCGGCCTATTTATAGGCGTTTACAACTCACACAAAAACAACAAAATTTCCTAACTCCTAAGTCGGTTCCGACTTATCCATGTCTCCGACTTAACATAAGTCGTATACGACTTACAATCACAAAGTATAGAAAACTTAAAAATATTACAAGTACTTAAGTCGGTTCCGACTTATCAAAGTCTCCGACTCAACATAAGTCGTACACCACTTTCAACTCAGCAGAAGACAGACGACTTATTACAACACAGTTTGACGACATACGACTCAATGTATTTGTACAGACGACTCACGGCTTACAATCAGACGACTCATCCTTATCAGCGACTTAAGACATCAACGGGTCAGATTAAAGCGACAGGAGATTCCACGGTTTCAGGTTCCAGCGCCTCAATATAGTTCGACTTAACTAAGTCGTAACTCGGTGCCGACTCATCACCTTCCTTAAGTCGTGGCCGACTTAACACTTGTGCATTCTTCCTTTGAACTGCTCTTTCTGTATCTTTCTTGTTAAGTCGTGGACGACTTATAGCATCTTTCTTAAGTCGAAGACGACTTATATCCGCTTCGTTAAGTCACAACCTCGAAGCAACTTCCCCTTCGTTTTTCCAGTTGAGTCGTGGACGACTCATCACCGCCTCCTTGAGTCGCGTACGACTTACGCTTTGACGACTCATCATTGCTTTCTTAAGTCGGTCACGACTTATGCCTTCACCCCAGTTGAGTCGGTCACGACTCATGCACTTAACTCGTAGATGACTCATAGCTCCTTCCATAAGTCGCCTACGACTTATGCCTTCATCTCCAGCTTGAGCTACATCATCCTCCCCATGTTGCGAGAAATTCGACCTCGAATTTGCGCACTCTTCATCCCCAACAAACTCATCCCCATGATATGGTACGAGATGCTTAACATTGAATACGTCAGACGTATACACATCATCTGGCAGCTTTAGTTTATAAGCATTTTCATTGATTCGTTTCACAACTTCCACCGGACCAATTTTCCTGGCTTTCAACTTGTTGTAAGCACCCACTGGAAAACGATCTTTCGTTAATACTGCATAAACCAAATCGCCTTCATGAAATTCAACATTTCGTCGTTTCAAATCTGCAGACTGTTTATACTTCACATTTGCTTTCTCTAATCGTTCTTGAACGACTTTATGACATTCCGTCAGTCCTTCAACAAAATCAGCAGCTTTCTTAATTGTCCCCTTTGAATGTGGTATCAAAGTTAAATCCAATGGTCCTTTTGGTAAGCTCGAATAGACAATCTGGAATGGACTGAACCCAGTACTTCGATTCACAGCATGATTATGGGCAAACTCTGCCTGGCATAACTTCACCTCCCAACTCTTCAGATTATCTTGAACAAGACACCTCAACAAGTTTCCCAATGATCTGTTAACCACCTCAGTCTGTCCATCCGTTTGCGGGTGATAAGCACTACTAAATTTCAGTTTCGTTCCCACCATTTTCCACAAACTTAGCCAAAAATGACTCAGAAAACGAGTATCTCTATCTGACACAATAGATTCTGGTAATCCATGAAGTCGATAGATCTCCTTGAAAAACAACTGAGCAACATGAACAGCATCTGCCGTCTTCTTACAAGCAATAAAATTTGCCATCTTCGAAAATCTGTCAACCACCACATAAATGGAATCATTACCACGCTGCGTTCTTGGCAATCCCAACACAAAGTCCATACTGATATCCACCCATGGCTTAGTGGGTACCGGTAACGGCATATATAAACCCGCATTAGTCGCAGTTCCTTTCGAAACTTGACAGATATGGCATCTCTCAACAAATCTTTCCACCTCTTTCCTCATTGATGGCCAAAAGTAGGATTGTGAAATCAACTGTAAGGTACGGTCTCTTCCAACATGTCCTTCTTCATGTAACTCCTTGATAATCTTCATTCTCAAACTACCCTCCGGAATGCACAATTGATTTCCTTTGAACAGAAAACCATTTACCATCACGAAATCATCCGTCTCTCCCTCCTTTACTTTATCAACAAATTTTGCAAAGTAAGGATCATTAGTGAATAATTCTGGCAATATTTCAAACCCCGTCACTTCAACCTTTTAGTGTAGTCAACAAATGACTCCTCCTACTCAAAGCATCAGCCACTCGATTCGTCACCCCTGACTTGTGTTTAACAACAAAAGTAAACTGTTGCAGATAGGCAATCCACGATGCATGTCTCGCTGAAATCTTATCTTGTCCTTGCAAATGCTTCAATGCTTCATGATCAGTATACAGAACAAACTCCTTCTGAAATAGATAGTGTCTCCAGTGTTTAATAGATTGTACAACAGCATAGAATTCCACATCATATGTACTGTAACGCATCTTCGCTCCTGACAATTTCTCACTGAAATATGCAATTGGACGCCCCTTCTGACTCAACACCCCTCCAATCCCAACCTTGGATGCATCAGTATGTAGTTCAAACACCAACTGAAAATCAGGTAATATTAGAATTGGTGCAGATGTCAGCAACTCCTTGATCTTCTCAAAAGCATTCCCTGCTTCCTCTGACCATGTAAATTGTTTACCCTTCATACAATCAGTAACAGGCGCCATCACACTACTAAAATGTGGAATAAACCTTCGATAGAATGAAGACAACCCATGAAAACTACGAACTTCCGTTATCGTCTTGGGCTGCGGCCAATTTCTGATTGCTTCAACTTTACTTTGGTCAACCTGTATTCCTTTCTCTGAAACAACGTACCCCAGAAATAAAACACTATGCGTCATGAACACGCATTTCTTCGTTGTAGCATAAAATTGTTCTTGTCTCAGTATCATCAGCACTTCTCTAAGATGATTCAAATGTTCCTCTGGACTCCCACTGTAAATTAGAATATCATCGAAATATACCACCACAAATTTCCCAATGAACGGTCGAAAAATCTGATTCATCACCCTCATAAAAGTACTCAGTGCATTTGATATACCAAACGGCATGACCAACCACTTGTATAGACCCTCCCTGGTTTTAAAAGCAGTCTTCCACTCATCTCCTGGTCTGATACGAATTTGATGATATCCACTCTTCAAATCAATCTTCGAAAAGATAGTAGCTCCACTTATTTGATCTAACAAGTCATCCAACCTTGGCATCGGAAATCTATATCTCACAGTGATCTTATTCAATGCTCGACTGTCAGTGCACATCCTCCACGTCCCATCCTTCTTGGGTACCAATAAAGCTGGTACAGCACAAGGACTTAGACTTTCCTGTACACGTCCCTGCTCAAGCAATTCTTCCACCTGTCTCCTTAATTCTTCATGTTCCTTCGGACTCATTCGATAATGTGGTCGGTGTGGCAACACAGCACCTGGAACAAGATCTATCTGATGTTGTATATCCCTCAACGGTGGCAACTCCGTTGGTAACTCCTCTGGAAATACATCGTCAAATTCTTTCAAAACTGGTTTAACTTCTTCAGGAATTTCAACTTCTTCACTGCTCTCACGCCCAATTAACAAAAACACTTCTGGTTCCTCCTCTACTTCCTTCACAAACTCTTTCAATGATAACAAAGTTTTAAGCTCTTCGATTTCTTCTGACTTACTTTCTCCTTGTGATCTCTTCTTCGGAACTAAGATAATCTTCGTGCCTTTAAACATAAAACTGTAGCTATTGGTCCGACCGTCATGTTGTACTGCTCGATCATATTGCCATGGTCTTCCCAATAATAAGTGGCAAACATCCATCTCTACTACATCACACCATATTTCATCTTTGTATTTCTTCCCAATAGAGAATGGAACACGAACTCGTCTATCCACTTTCACTTCTCCTCCTTTTCTCAACCATGCTAACTTGTATGGACTCGGATGTTTCTCTGTTTTCAATTTCAACTTTGTCACAGCCTCGGTTGAAATAATATTATCACAGCTTCCTGCGTCGATCACAAACTTACACACCTTCCCCAGAATAGTACATGTTGACTGAAAGATATTACTCCTCAACCAACTAGCTTCTTCCTGCTTTGGTGTTAAACACGATCTCCTCAGCATTAGGTTACAACCTTCATCTCCTAACGCAATATCCTGCTCATCTTCCTCAACTGGATTAGAACAATCTTCATCAACATCCTCATCGTCAACTTCTGCAATCATGGTTCTCTTCTTTGGCTTTGGACACTCACTGCTTTTATGACCCAATTCTTGACAATTGTAACATTTGAAACCATTGTTAACCTTTGCCTTCTCAACCTCCTTCAACACTGGTCTACTGATAGGTTTGGAAACATTAGAACTTCCTCCAACATTCTTTGCTTGATTGCTAGAATTAGTAAACACACCACTTCCTCGTCTCCCTTGTTTTTCCCAAGCCAATGCTTTCTGATGTGCTTCTGCCACAGATCTTGGATCGAACATATTAACCATATCCTGAATCTGCATTCTCAATCCCCCAATGAATCTAGATGTCAATTGCTCTTCCGTTTCCATAATATCGTTCCTTGCAATAAGTTGATAGAATTCATCAGCATAGTCATTAACAGACTTCGTTCCTTGTCTCAAGTTCTGCAACCTCTGATACATAAGCGATTGATAATTATAAGGTAAGAATGTCGCTTTCATTAATTTCTTCATCTTTCCCAAGATTCAACCTTTGACTTCCCCATTCGTTCACGTGTAAGCTTGGTTTGCTGCCACCATGCCAAAGCTCTACCCCTCAGCCTCGTAGCAACCAACTTTACTCTACGATGTTCTGGAACTTCTTTGAAGTCAAAAATCTCATCAACATTAGCTACCCAATCTAGAAACTCCTCCGCTTGCATACCACCTTTGAATTCAGGAATTTCTGTCTTCATCCCCGATTCCCACTTATGATCATACTCAGAATAGTTTCTTCCTTGACCTCTTCCTTGAATACTACCACCATCATATTCCTCTTCAAAATCAGATGCATAACGATGTCGATTCTGACCACCAACATCTCTACTACCATTACGTCTTCCACCTTCATCCCTTCTATCGACATTCCTCCGTTCACGATCATTCACGTTCCTCCCACGTCCTTGATCATTTTCAACACTTCTGTCTCGATGGGAATGTGGCGAGACTCTACTACCCCCATGGTTAGATTCTGGTGAAACCCTTCTCCGATTTTGATTCATCTCCGTCATAAGCTTTTCTAACCGGCCAATTCCTTCGTTAAGCTTTTCACTAAAATTCTAATTGATTCTTTGCTCCATCTCATCAGCCTCTTCTCTTCGATATAAAGCTTCTACGTTTTGGTGGCGATTAGCTCTTCTTGGCGGCATACTTGAAAACTTCACAAATTCTTCAACACTTCAAATTCAAACACTTTCCGGATTTTGATCCAAAATGAAACGGATCGAAAACTTCCACTTTGTAGCAAATCGCGATGAACACGATGGACAAAGTTTCGGCCTCCAATGCAAATCCGATCACACAACTTCGAACAATGATGAACACTTCTCCTGCTCACGGCTCAACCTCACACTTCTCGGCCAAACAACTTCAACTTCTAAATGAATAGGCTCCAAGACTCGATCCAGCTATGATTGGCTAGAACAAGCTCTGATACCAAAACTGACGCAGCGGATATTTCAAAACAATGTAGATCGTTGAATGTAGCAGTCGATGGATTGATGAATATTGAAATGCCCGAATTCGTTGATCCGAAGATACCGAACTCTAGCTATCTCTGACTCGTTGATCCGAAGATACCGGGAAAGAGATCTACGATTCTTCAACGTTGATCTTGCGCACAAGATTCCGTGAATCGGCTTCAGCAAACGATGATTCGAGCGCACTCGAATGACGTAAGTGGAGATAGGAGATACACTCGACTACCAATTGAGATTGAAAGCACAAAGCTAACAAAAGAGAATTTTATTCAATATTCAACAACCTTTACAAATGATAGACCCAGCCTATTTATAGGCGTTTACAACTCACACAAAAACAACAAAATTTCCTAACTCCTAAGTCGGTTCCGACTTATCCATGTCTCCGACTTAACATAAGTCGTATACGACTTACAATCACAAAGTACAGAAAACTTAAAAATATTACAAGTACTTAAGTCGGTTCCGACTTATCAAAGTCTCCGACTCAACATAAGTCGTACACCACTTTCAACTCAGCAGAAGACAGACGACTTATTACAACACAGTTTGACGACATACGACTCAATGTATCTGTACAGACGACTCACGGCTTACAATCAGACGACTCATCCTTATCAGCGACTTAAGACATCAACGGGTCAGATTAAAGCGGTAGGAGATTCCACGGTTTCAGGTTCCAGCGCCTCAATATAGTTCGACTTAACTAAGTCGTAACTCGGTGCCGACTCATCACCTTCCTTAAGTCGTGGCCGACTTAACACTTGTGCATTCTTCCTTTGAACTGCTCTTTCTGTATCTTTCTTGTTAAGTCGTGGACGACTTATAGCATCTTTCTTAAGTCGAAGACGACTTATATCCGCTTCGTTAAGTCGCAACCTCGAAGCAACTTCCCCTTCGTTTTTCCAGTTGAGTCGTGGACGACTCATCACCGCCTCCTTGAGTCGCGTACGACTTACGCTTTGACGACTCATCATTGCTTTCTTAAGTCGGTCACGACTTATGCCTTCACCCCAGTTGAGTCGGTCACGACTCATGCACTTAACTCGTAGATGACTCATAGCTCCTTCCATAAGTCGCCTACGACTTATGCCTTCATCTCCAGCTTGAGCTACATCATAATCACTCTTGGAAACTCGTATAAAACAATAATAAAACATCTTGAAAGTGAACGTAGGCACAACCAAACCACAATAACTTTGTATCTTGCTTTTTGTTTCCAACAAATTTGCTACAGTCTTGGAATTGACTCGAATCAAAGAAACTAGACTAAAAAATGATGATGGAATAAATCTAGAAGCCTAGGAAGGATCAAGATTGAAGAATCGAGAAAATTGGTTAAGTTTTGATAAAGTGAATTCAATCTATTCTTTCATGTGGAATCCCATCTTACTTTATCTTCATGGCCTGGAGCTGAAAAAGTATACAAAAGCTATGATGTGACATTAATCTATGTCGAACGATATCGTTTAGCACCGAACTATTTGGTTTCCATGATTCAAGTACCTAAAGTTAGAAGAGCTTAAAGTAAGAGCATATGAAGAAAAATGAAAGAAGTAATCAAAAAAACAGTCGGTACCAGTTAATTATGGTCAGTATCAAACAATCATGTCATTGGAAAATGTAAATTTTTGACTCATTCTTCATGGTTGAAACTTCGAACCTAAATGTTTACTTGTTCATATTCATTCTGCTGATTATGGTAGAGGAATTCACCTATAAATAAATTGCTTTTAACCAACTCGAAAGGGACTTCTCCTTCTTCTCTTGTCTTTTTGAGCCAATCCGAGACCAATCTTTTATATTTCAAGGTTCCATTGTAAACTTAGCATTCTAAAAAAAATTAATCAATGAAAATAATTAAGTGGACGTAGGCCGAAGATTTTTCTGAACCACTACAAAATATCATGCCTCTCTTCTCTGTTTCCCTTTGATTCCTTACTTTTCCATTTGTTTATTTTTTTCTTTCACTAATTTGGAATGTTAGCCTTGAAAAAGGCTAACAACTTTAGTGCTTTCATGGAGAAGAATTCAGTTCTGATTCGTTGAAGATGAAGAAATTAACAACAATGAAAACCATAACTGGTGGAAGTTAACCAAAGCATAGGGGTAGCCAGAAGTAATCCTCTAGTTTGAACCTGCCTTCAATCTTTGTGACCAAAGATGATCATAGAGTTAGGAGTATGTCCTAAGGGCATTTCTGTAATTTATTGTAAATTATTTACTTAGCAATAAAATCTCATTCGAAATAAAAGGTGTTTTCTTTTTAATTATATATTTATCATACTATGTCAGGTTAATTAATTATTTAATTTAAGTATATTAAATAGAAAATCCTTAAATAATATGTTATGTGACAGTAATTACAATGTGTTGTAATCATGAGAAATTTATTACATAGCATATTGTTTTAAATATAATGTGTTGTAATCATGAGAAATTTATTACATAGCATATTTTTTTAAATATTTCTAGTAAAGATGTTTCAAAACATGATATCGATACGTCCATGAGACTAGAGTACGTAAAGCTCTCCAAATGTTGGGCAATGTATCGCTCATGGCTGCTAGGGGCACTAAGCGGTTATGTACTAATAATTATTGGACAACCATGGATTGAATCACTTGAGGAGTTTTCTATTGGTTAATATAACTAAGATCAAACAAAGAATCTCAAAGTGATGATATTACACTGTCTTCTCGACTTAAGAATACTATTGAACATCAATGTAGACACCCCATTTTGATTATAGTTAAATCATGGCATAACATCCATTAAACGACTATAGTTAGGTTTGAGAAGAAGCATTGGGAGCGAAAAACTGTTCAATAGAGAATTGTCTCCTCAATTATATGAGGTTAGTATCAGATCATGTGTAGTCAACTCAAAGTTAAAGCCACTGCTCAAACCAGTACGATTAATAATAATTTTTATTATTGAACCAATGACCTTCTGTTTAGGTTAAACAAGTTGAATGTGGACGATATTATAATTTTAACCAAAAATCAAATTCATAAGTGTAATGACCCGTATTTTTAACTATTTTAAATTATTAAATTTAATATAACTATTGAATAAAAATGGTTAGAAATAAAAATTTAATGAATTATTAATGAAATTTATTGGATATGAAATTGGATAAAATTTTGAATAACAAAATTCAAGAAGATAAGAGATTGTAACTTATATTAGGAAGTAAATCAAATAATATTGAATTGTAAGTAATGGCATTAATGTTGAATTGTTGTAAAATGAAAATAGTTGTTTTATTATTTGAATTCGTTTTAAAAGTTAAATAACTTATATTTCAAAATATAGTGATTTATTGAATAATTAAAATTGTTTATATTTAATATTGGAAATTATTTAAATAATTGAATTCTGATTTAATGTGAATGAAAATGATGTCAGAAATTGATTTAAATTTTATTTAAACAAGAATGAAAATTGTATTTAAAAGTGAATAAATAGGAATTGAAAATTTTATATTTTAATTAACGTGTGAAAATAGCCATCTGGCCACTGTCTCGGATTTCGATGAAACCAGTTTCATTGGATTCGTAATAGTGAATTAATATAGGATTTCAAGTTTCTTAGCAATCAGACTTATCATTTGGCCGTGCGAGCTTGAAACGCGTAGAAATCAATTGAAAGAATTTAATTAAAATAATTTTGATTTTGAAATGCTATCTTCTGAATATGATGGAATTGGCTCCCAAAACTAGTTCCATTGTGTTTGGAATAGGGGTATAACATATAGAATGCCAGGCGGCACACTTCGTTTGGAGTTCGGAAAATTTATGCGTGAATTGGCTCGGAAATTTATATAAGGTCGTGTCTCGTTCATTTCATTCAAACCCTAGAGATAAAATGCGTAACCCTCTCTTTTCACGTTAATGGCCGATATCGCTTCCCTTTCCTCCCTCATTTTCTTCCAATCCGCTCAATAAAATCAAACGACTTCAACTAGGAAAAGAAAGATCTCACCGAGCTCTTCAATCTGTGCGGTCGGATCGTCTAATTTCGTGGTGTGGAGGTCAAGATCTGCTCGCGTTCGAGCGTTGGATTTTGGGGTTTTCCTCGTTTGAGCATGCGGTGGTGGGCTGGAGACTTCTGGCATTGGTGAAGCAGTTGGTTGTGCGTGCGATGGCGGAGGCTGATCGAGCTTCGGTGATCAGGTGGTGGCACGTGTGGTTGTTCGATCGTGTGTATGTGGGTTTCTTGAGCCTGGAAATAGCGCCTGGAATGAGAGGGCTTGGTAACGAATTGTTTTTTTAATTATTTGTTAATTTAATTATATTCAAATGATAATTAACCGATATCTTTTGCGTACGAGGTCTGATTCGAGCGAAACGAGTTACCTTGGATCCGTATCGACGTCTTCTACAGTATGGAATCAAATTGGAATTTATTTGAAGCTGAAATATTTTCAGTTTCAAATAAAAGGTGAGTGTTTAAACGCTCACGAATGATTAAAATATTTTTATGTTAGTTAAATTGAAATCGTGAAGTTATTTATTTTACTAACTGTTGTTTTGTAGTTTAACTGACATTTAAAATTGTCATCTGATTTGAACAGACAGAAATTTAAATTTGACAGTTAAATTGAATTAAAATTAAATTGTCAGTTAAACTCCCGATTATTGATAACCAGTTAATTGTTGTAATATTTTGATTGGTTGGATGATTGATTGTGATGGATGCCAATTGGTTGATATTTGGATGATTGGATGTTTATTTATATATATATATATATCCTGTTATCACCCTGTAAATCATTTACAGTATATAAAACTATAAATTGAATTATTTCAAATAAATTAAGAAATAGGTTGAAATGATATATACCTATGACATTTATTTTGGATTGAAACGATATATATCTATCCCTGAAATAAAAATAAAAATAACTGATCACTTGGCCACAGGATAGAAAATTATATACGGACATTGATTGGTTAAATTAAATAATTTTAAAAGTCTTGGTTTTGAAATTATTTAAATGGTTGTCATTTAAAGAAATGAAAATCGAATTTATGAAGTTTGAATTAATTAGGAATTCGAGTTTGAAATGTTGAAATTAAGTTTGGTTAAAAGAAATTGTTTTAAAGAATTTAATTGGAATTTGAAGTCATGATTGAAATATGATTTGAATTATCGAAATTGAATTGTTTAAAAAGATTTAAACTTTTACTTGAACTTCGAAGTTATTTAAGTAAAGGTAATTTAAATGGATATTTCAAATTTGAGCTCGGAATTGAATTATTCTAAAGATTTGAATCCAAAATTCGAACATTGAAGTTTAATTTGAATTAAATGATTTAAATCGATATTCTAAAATTGAACTCGAACTTTATATAAATTGAAGTGGTTTAAAACTGGAAATTGAATTGAAATTTAAACCATTTGAATTGAATTAATGAAAATCGAAATCGAAATTAATTGGAATTGAAATCGATATTGAAATTAATTCGAATTGAAATAGATTTGAATTGAAGTCAAAATTGATTCGATTTGAATTGGAAGATTTGGAATTGAATCAGTTTGACTTTGAAACTATTTTCAAATAAATTATCTTAATATAAACTGTTTAAAATCTATCTTTATAAAATATACAAATTATTTTGATTTTCCAAGCTATTTCACTATATAAACCATTTTCAATACTCAAACTATTTTATATTAAACTATTTTAACTTTTTGAATTATTTTAAACTATTCAAACTATTTTCCAAAATTACAAACTAGTCAGAGTGGGAACAATATATATTTAAATCGTGGATTTAAATGCGAATTGGGTTAAATGAAGTTATAACCTAAATTGTAATTCGAATTGAATTTTGAAGTAAAAACAATATTTCGAACCGAATAGCATATTTTGAGTTATATAATATTTTGAGATGAAATTGATTTTGAAGTGAATATGATATTTTGATGTCAAGTATGAATCGTTTTCGAAATATAAAAGTACCAACCAGTGTGTAAAACGACGTTTAGTTGTTAAAGAAACCGGGGCCTCTTATTGGCATACTCTCTGTCAATATTGGAACCACTTTAACCATTGTGTACGCGGAGGAGACTCCATAATGAAGTGGTTGGATTTGGTGTATGTTTGCTCGCTTTGAAGAAAGGGAACGATGATGGATAGACCCCTACACTCGTGCCAATTTGAAATGACTAAAATAGAATGGCTTGATAGTGCCAAGCGGGCTAGCTACCCCTTGCGGACATCCGTTCTTCGATTTTCTTTTGGACTTTGTAACGACCCAAAATTTTTATCGTCTTGAGTTGTGTATATTTATTTTTAATATCCAATAATATGGTCTTTTAATCAAAATAAAATCTATATAAAATGGAAATTGTAATAATAAATAGTTTTTAAATCAAGATAAGATTTTGAATTTTCCCGGGTTTTATTTATAAAATAGAAAATTGATCTAAATTGGAATTTCTTGTATATATATATATATTCACAACAACAAAATTTATATGTAAATTGAATACAAGTTCATAATAAAAGTTGTTTTAAAATTAAAACTAAGAGCTATAAATTTCTAGCTTTTGTTATAAATGGGAATTTGATATTATAATTTGAATTTACTTATGTTGATTATAAAAATCATTCATTTTGGTTATATACGCGTAAGTTCGTAAGAAATATATGTTATTTGTGAACTAAATAAAAATAATATATATATGAAAAACAATATGATGGAAGTGAGAAAATTTTAAATCATTTAAATTCATTTAAAAGAAAATCTTTTAGAAAATATGTTTTAAACAAAATGTGTTTTAGACAAAAATGTATTTTCATGCATTTAAAATAGAATAAGCCATCTTTTACTTCATTTCTTGAGTATGTATTTCTAATTTTAATAAGAAATGTGTATATGAAAACTTAAACCACTTATAATACTACCTTGCATTCATTTTGAATTCAAAATAATAAGTGAAAAATGAGAAGTTAACAAACAAGTAAATGAGAAAAAAGCATATGAGAGTAAATAAGAAAAAGGGCTTACAGGTCAAAATATATAGGATGCAAAAAAAAGAAAATGCACACCAGGTCAATATATACACTTCAAGTAAAAAATGTAGGCTAGGAAATTTCATACCTGATCAAAGAAATAGTAGGTTGAAGTGTATATATCAAAATCAAGCCACCAAAACTTCATGTCGGAAAAGATTAAAATCTTGTTCGAGATCCAGAATTTGTACCTATGCATCATTACAACTTGTACACACACACACACACACACACATATGGATATGTGTATGCTTCAGTTTTAATACCCTGTCAAAACCCTGTAACACTGTAAAAAGAAAAGAAGAAGAAAAAACACTTCTGTTCTTATAAAATCCAAAGCAAGGCAAAGTTAATCAAGATCCAGATCATAGTTTGGATTTAAACTGAAGTTTTGAAGAGATTAAAGCATGATCATGGTGAGAACTTTAAATTTGAATAACTGGAACCTGTGTTATCATCTCTCTGTTATGTTAATAGAGTAAAATTTTCATATATGCTTTAATTCAAAAATCTTTTTCTCTCATTTCAATCTGAAATTATGGATGATGCAAACTAATGAATTGTTTGTTATTGAGTGTCGAACACACTAAAAATAGTATGTAGCTTGTTCATATCATGTTTTGTGTCAAATGGCTAAATAATTGTAAGCAACACAATTTTCAACATGTTTTAAACATTGAGTCGAGATTGTAATCATGATTGTATTACTAAATCATGAATTTTAGAGGAAAAATCATGATTTTTAGAATTTTAAATCAATAGAAATTTGAGATCGAAGGTTTTTCAATTAAAAATTAAAACTGAGATTGGGGATGGACGAGGCGGCGGATCGTTGGCTTCGAGGTGACCGTGGGAACATGGGAAACGTTTTGACCATGGGAATTTTGTTCTAGTGCTGTAGATTGAGAGTACGAGTCGACTTTAGGGTTTTAGGGTTTGGTTTTTTGGCTTTGGAACGCAATCGAATTGGATGATGATGGCGTGACCGGAGGTCGTGGGACTTGGCAGGGAGGATGTGATAGGAGTGGGGCTTCGTGTGGCGGCGGCGGCGAGTGGATTAGTGGGGTGAGGTGCGAGTAGTTCGAAGATTTGTGAGTGTGGATTTCTCGGCTGGGTTGGATGGAAGGCGCGATCATGGTTCGTGGGCGCTGGAGCATCAACGAGGTGAAAAGGGAGAACAGGAAACAAAGTGGAGTGGGTTTGGGTGTTGCGGTGGTGGTGTAGGTGCTTGGATGGGGTATGCATGTGCATAGCGTGCATGCGAGGCCATGGCGATAGGATATTGGGGGAAGAAAAGGGTTTGAGTTCTGTCGAGATGGTGTGGAAGGGCCGAGCAATGGTCGAGCTAGGTGCGGTGGAGTTTGAGTCCGAGTTGTGTTGGATGTGGGAATGTATCTTGGAATGGAAGGCTCATGAATTTGAGAAACTGGAAATGAAATTAGAGAGGAGAAAGGGGGAAAAAGGAAAGGCCTGGATATTGGGTATATAGGTTCGGGCTTCGGCCCATGAGAAGGAAAGGGAAATGAATTTAAATTGTTTAAATTATATATATTTATAACTAGAAACTTTGAAATGCTATGACTAGCTCATACGAAACCCAATTATTGCAATTCCTTTTGCGATGGGTTCGTATCGACGAGTTCTTCGATGTCATGAAGCTCGTTGTCAGAATTGACAAAGCGATAATTTATGATATTTTAAAACGGTCAAGTTTAAAATACGTGATTTAAACGAATTTGGTCGTTTAAAATTTACATGTTCTATCCATCGATGTAAATTGCCAGAGAAAAATATTAATGGATTATTTTAGAGTAAATAAGATGATTAGACATATGTTTAGCGGAATAAAATATCGTTCCGCTAATTGTATTGAATTGATTCCCTGTTGAGCAGAATAAATCAACATTCCGCTATCATTTATTCGATAAGTTAAAATTGGAAATAGATTAGCAGAAATAAACCCTGTTCTGCTATCACATTTGTATAGACACCTAATTATTATCCTGTTGATTTTATTGGGTAATGTGATAGATTGATTCTGTGAATATCTAAATCTGTTATTCTGGATTGTTTATGAAGTAAATGGTGACTTGATTAAGTACCATTGGAGTTAATAAGCCTCTTAACAAAATTGAAGGTTGATTTTCGAACCAAAGTTATTTTAAGATATTAATTATTTATTTATGACAATTAAAGGTAATTATTGATTATTTGGAAATGATTTAAAGTTGATTACTTCATAATTCTTAAAAGTAATTTAAAGGTATTTAATTATTGTTTCAAGGATATTTAATTATTCAAATTATTTAAAGGTATATTTTAATTATTGATTTAAGTTATTTTAGAATGATTTGATTATTATTTAAGAATTTATCAATATATATTATTTCAAAGGTAAATTGTTCAAAAAAATAATAGTATTGTTTTAAGGATAATATATTATATAGTAGACTTTTATAAAAGAGTATTTTGCTAAAATTAACTTGGAAATTTATATAGGAAACTTATAAGTATTATTTTGAGATATTATTGTTTAACGGATAATGAGTAATATAATAAGTTTATTTTAAGGTTATTAATTATTTTTAAATTTTATTAATTATCTTTAAGAGGCTAAATGGAAGAAGTAAATTGTTCAAGTGATGTCTAATAAGTGGAGATGCATTTGAGATAGATAATCATGGGTTTGATTATAAAGAAATGTTTAACAAAGAATTTCAAGTGATTTTGAAATATGATAGTAATAGAAGTTTATGAATAGTATCATTGCTTCTAAAAGAGAATCTTACTTAATTTTAAAATTGGATTTTTGAAATGAGTTTATAATCAATTATGAAAGGTTATTATGAAACAAAGATTTGTTCTTTGACTTAAAGACGAGTATAATACCTAAGTAGTTTTTAATTCATGAATGGTACTGAATATAGCTATTAAACTTGTCTTACAAGTTAAGCATTTTGAAAGGAACATTGGGTAATTATATTCATTTTGATGAATTAAGTTGTAAAGTGATTTCAAATCTAAATAATTGAGGCTTAGTGACTTCCAGTGGGAAATGTTGTGTTGTGAATGTATATTTATTTGATAGTTAAATAACCGACTATCAAACCTGGACCAAAACATAACTTTGGAAATATCTAGAGGAACTACGACAATTATATGGTACGGTTACTGTTGAAGGTACTATACTGTACGTATAAACTTGTAAATCTTCTAGGACGATGGTAAGGGAATCCGTACAGCAACGGTTAGGAGGTGATCTCTGATCTTATTTTCATATGTTTATTTCCTAGTGAACCGGGCTTGAGTTTACCAAAAATATCGTACATTGTTTCGAAGAGACCGGGATCAAATATGTTATCCAAAAACCACTTCAGTCCAACGAATGCATTTCGAAGTGAAGATATTATAAAGAGCATGTAATTGAAGATTCAGTTTGTTCAGACCCAGAACAACTTGTATGGATGAATGCTATCGACGCATTGTCATTGGAGGTTAATGGGCATTCTAAGAATGATTTTCTTGAAAGGTAAATCGTAGCCTCAAGCCTCATCAACCGAGAATGACTGATAATCAGGGGAGATGCAGCAAGGCTAAGTGGGTCGCTCCCATTAGGGTATGTTATCATCCTTCTATATACACCTATATACTTATGGATTGGTTATGCATGAAATCGCGATTTGTAACATCCTGAAATTTTCAACCATTCGCATCCATACATGTTGTTACCCGGTGGCTTGACCATGTAGCAAGAGGCCTGGCATAAGCACCGTTCGACATTAGGAGTACCGTTCGGCATTCCAGACTCGTCCGGAATCTGGCCTCGTTCGGCATTCCAGCCTCGACCGACATGAACCTCGTTCGACCGGCATGAACCTCATTCGGTATTCCATCCTCGTTCGGCATTCCAGCCTCGGCCGGCATCCAAGCATCGTTCGGCAGAAGCCTCATCCGGCATTTCTCCTTACAAAGCATAGCAAGGTCGTTCGGCATGCAGATACCGTTTGGCATATCTTCCTCGTTCGGCATGCGAATGCCGTTCGACCCGGATTTGTGGTTCGGCAATTGCTGTTCGGCAATTATGGCTCGGCATACATGAGTCATTTACTACGGGCCAAGGCATTTCACTCCTAGGCCCATGAGGGAAGTCCAACCCATCTTCGTCTATAAATAGAGGGGTAGGGGCACAGTGAAAGGGACCTTTCTTCGAGAACACTGGGGATATTCCGCCGCTTTCAAGACTCACTCTTTTTAGTTCAAACTTGTACTCAAGACATTATTGTACGGATTGTATCTGTATTTAACTACTTGGGAAAGCAATAAAGATTACAATTCAAAGTGGACGTAGGCAGTTACGCCGAATCACATAAATCTGGTGTTCTAGATTTCTGTAGTTAATTTAGTCCATATCTCTCAGTTTTAATTTATCTTCTTCATTTATCTCTCTACACAATCTTTCTAAAGGGGGTTAGTGACCAATTTTGGTGCTAACACTTTGGTGCTTTCACTGAGAACTCATGCCACAAGGATCTGCTTTGTAGCTACTGGTTTGAATAAATACCCCGAAGGAGATCCAAGTCATTCACAAGACGTCCGTTGATTCTACTCAGAGTTCCTATCAATAACTCTACTATGGGAAGACCACATACCAGATCAGCCTCTCATAATGCGGACGTCAATGATACCACTAGCATACAGCAAATCGGACCTAGCAATCAACAAGCAAATCCGGGTGTAGGAACTACCACCCAAAATCAAATGGAAGTTGTCACCAGAACAGAGTTCAACGACTTGATGAGAGAACTCATGGAAAGCAGGAGACAACTTGGAGAACAGATTCAAGCTAACGCCAACCTTATGGCTCAGCTCACTCAACAACAACATCAGAATGCTGGGGGTAGTCCAGCTCCTTACTCTTCATCTGATAGCTCGACTTCGTCTGATGAACCTCCCAGGCGTAGACGCCGCAAGACTGAAACTACACAGGCAGGTGCTGCTGATCGATCAACTAGGGATCACTTACACCTCGGAGACCACAACCAAGCAAGAATGGGAAACTTAGGATCTGGAGCGCGTGTGGAAACTGGACGCCCGACTCACCAAGACGCCAATGATGCTGAACCTCAAGATACACGTTTGGCAGATCGCCAGCAGAGGAGGCATCAACCCGACCAATCCCGTAGAACAGACTCCAACCTTCCATCTTCCAGACAAACCCCAGACCTATCGGCTATGGTCAAACAGCTGATGAGAGAAAATCAAGGCCTGACCAATGAAGATTGGGGGATATCCAAGAGTCGTACTCCATTCACAGACACTGTTCTACAGGCCGAGTACCCCAGGAAGTTTAGCATGCCAACTATCCCGGCCTACGAAGGAAAGACCAACCCCCGACAGCATGTGATGAGATATGAATGGATGATGGATTCAGCCAGAGCAAATGATGCAACCAAGTGTAGATGCTTCCCAATAACTCTATCTGGGATCGCTACCATGTGGTTCACCCGACTTCCTTCGCGGTCTGTATCCAGTTTCGAGGAGCTGGCAACGAAATTTATAGAACAGTTCAGAATACATGCTACTCGTCCAAAGGACGTGATGTCTCTATCAAGTGTAATCCAAGCTCCAGGGGAGTCATTGAAGGAGTATTTACAGAGATTCCATGTTGCGGCTATTGAAGTTAGCAATCCTAATGATCACGCAATTCTTATGGCTGTGATGCGAGGTGTGGATCCAGATTCAGAGTTTGGAGATTGGTTAGCGGGAAAACCTCCAACTACGCTAGAGCGTTTTTACTCAAAGGCTCATCAATTCATAAGAAGAGAGGAAGTTAGGTGGATAAGGCGAGACAAGGCACTAGGGCCTGTCCAGGAGACAGTGAAAAGCAACATCGTTGTAAAGCAATCCGGAGACAACTCGGGGAAGGTTCAGGTCAATGTCCAGAACAAGCCCGGGCAATCTAAGGAGTCCGGAGGAGAAAATCAGAGTAAGAAAAGAGAAGTAGGGAAATGGAAGCCGAGAATTCCAACCTGCAACGAATACACCCCACTAAATGCATCTCTTTAGAATATTTACCTATCAACTTGAAATACCTTTCAATACAGAAAGACGCGCCCAAAGGAGTCAACCGAGGAGCAAAAGCGGACTGGGAAGTATTGCCGCTTCCATGAGACTTATAGGCAAAATACTAAAGAGTGTAGGCACCTACATGACGCTATAGAAAATTTGATTAGACAGAAAAAGTTGCAGGAGTTTGTAAAGAGTCCTCAAGAGGGTGGACAAGGAACGTCCAATCCTGGTCACGCACCAGCTCCACGTCACCCCGAGGAGCCTGCTTGAACCATGGGTAGGATGGTCATAAACACGATAGTAGGCGGACCTCATCCTGTAGATAAGAATTGGCAGGAAATGGAGCGATACGCTAACTCCCTAAGGCATGCAGATTTTGAGTGTTGTTCAAATACTGAGGACGGGACCCCAGCTAAGCAGCAGCGGACAATGACAGACGATATAGTATTTAGTAGCCGAGATGCCGACCAGGTGGAGGCTCTTACCGTTGACCCGATGGTCATATCCGCGACTATCGGGCCAGCACTAGTGAAGATAATTTTGATGGATTATGGAAGTTCTGTTAACATTATCTTCAAAAAGGCATATGACCAAATGAAGATGGAAACGAAGGATTTAAAGCCGTCTAAAGCCCGTATTCATGGCTTTAACGGTGCAGCGACTGATGCGGTGGGGTACGTTGAGTTGCCAGTTGAACTGGGACAAGGTGAGCGTAGGAGGGTGCGAATCCTACCCTTCATAGTCTTAGATTTAGATTCCCCATACAATGTATTTCTGGGTCGACCGGCCCTGGCTGAATTCAGGGCAACATTGGCCCCGTGGTGTTTGACTTTAAAGTTTTCGACTGACAAAGGAGTTGGTGCTGTTCATGGTGACCAGGCGACCGGTCGTGCATGTTATGTGGCCGAGCTCCGAGAGGCCCAGTGGAGAAAGAAAGGAAAGGTTGCGGACAGCCCCGTCCGCATTCAGAATACTGACAATTGACAAGTAATGCCCGAGCCCTGGCTCGGGCAAAATTCTCGGATCTACAGAGACATAGATCTGAGAGATGATGATGAGGAACCCAGGGAAGAAAAAGCAGCACCGGCTGAATTGACGATTGACATATCAGTCAGCCGAGACGATCCATCGCGAATGCTAAAGATTGGATCACAACTCAGCCCCTCGATGACCGAGGACCTTAGTGATTTCCTCTGAGCGAATCTCGATGTTTTTGCTTGGACACATTCTGACATGTGCGGGATTTCTCCCGCTATTACGAGTCATATGTTGAACATAGACCCGAGATACGTCCCAGTTAAGCAAAAAAGGAGAGGAATGGACCCGGAGAGGTCCGCTGCTCTCAGAGAGGAGGTGGACAAACTCAAAGCTAATGGGTTCGTCCACGACGCCCTCTACCCTGAATGGGTGTCAAACCCCGTGCTAGTAAGAAAAGAGAATGGGAAGTGGAGAACTTGCGTAGATTATTCTGATTTAAACAAAGCTTGCCCTAAGGACAGTTTCCCATTACCTAGAATTGATCAATTGGTCGACTCCACTGCAGGACATGAGTTATTGTCGTTCATGGATGCGTACTCGGGATACAATCAGATCCCGATGCACATTCCGGACCAGGAACACACTAGTTTTGTCACAGATGTTGGGCTATATTGCTATGTAGTGATGCCTTTTGAATTGAAAAACGCGGGAGCGACCTATCAGCGTTTGGTGAATCGAATGTTTAAAGACCAGATTGGTAGAAAAATGGAAGTCTATGTGGATGACATGCTCGTGAAGTCACGGCAGTCAAACGACCACATTCGAGACTTAGCAGAGATGTTTGGCATACTCAGATATTATGGGATGAAGATCAACCCTCTGAAGTGTTTTTTCGGCGCAGCGTCAGAGAAGTTTTTGGGATTCATTGTTAATGCCCGGGGAATCGAAGCTAACCCGGAAAAGATTCAAGCTATTCGAGACATACAAGTGCCCAGGACTATAAAACAGGTACAAAGCTTGAATGGAAAAGTGGCTGCGCTGAGTCGATTCATATCCAGAGCCACAGGCAAGTGTATTCCCTTCTTTGATATAATAAAGAAAGGAAAGAAGAATTTCGAATGGACATCCAACCGTGAGGAAGCATTCCGAGCTCTGGTAAGGCATTTAGAAAATCCTCCAGTGCTGTCGAAACCAGTAAGCCATGAAATGCTGTACGTATACTTGGCCGTATCCCCACATGCTATAAGTGCGGCTTTGGTCCGCGAGGAGGACCGAGTTCAAAAGCCGGTGTATTACGTTAGTAAACGTTTAACGGGGGCAGAAAGAAATTATCCTAAAATTGAGAAATTGGCCTATTGCTTGGTGATTGCATCACGTAAGCTCCGTCCATACTTTCAAGCACACTCAGTCAGTATTTATACCGATCAGCCCTTGCGACAGGTACTCCAACGACCAGAAACTTCTGGAAGGATGTTAAAATGGAATATCGAGTTGAGTCAGTTCGATATTACCTACCTGCCACGAAGAGCCATACAAGGGCAAGCATTAGCATACTTCATCGCTGAGTTTACTGTGTCAGACGAACCAGATAGTCACAGTGTCATTCCCCCCATTCGATGGAAATTGTACACCGATGGGGCGTCAAATGACCGTTGCTCTGGGGCTGGTGTAGTTCTTGTGACTCCAGAAAATCGATCGATTTGTTATGCTTTGAACCTCAATTTCCCGGCTACGAATAATGAAGCAGAATATGAAGCATTGATAGCTGGTTTAAAGCTTATTGGAGAACTCGGGGTAAAATCAGTTGAAATCTTTTGTGACTCATAGTTGGTGGTGTACCAAGTGCGAGTAGATTACCAAGCAAGGGGAAAAAAGCTTGCTCCGTACCTTGCTCTGGTTCAGGAACTATTGGCGAACTTTGAACATTATGACATTTTGCATGTCCCGCGTGAACAGAACAAGGAAGCCGACTCGCTGGCCAAATTCGCAAGTACCGGCGATGCACAGCAAATAGGGTTAGTTCCCGTCAAAACCTTACATGCTCCAAGCATAGATGTGATGGAGGTCGATTTCGTGTTGGAAACGGAAATCGAGAAGAAGTCATGGATAACCCCATTCAAACAATACCTGATAAACGGGACTTTGCCCGAAAGAAGAAGCGAAAGACGACAGGTCATTCGCAAAGCCATGCGATATGTGATGCAGGGCGGAGTAATGTATCGGAGGGGGTTCTCGGTCCCCTTACTACGATGCATTGCCCATGATGAGACAAAGCGGGTCTTGAAGGAAGTTCACGAAGGAGAATGTGGCAACCATACTGGAGGCCAGACATTAGCAAAAAAGATCCTTCGCTACAGATACTATTGGCCAACTATGAACCGGGATGCTGCAGATTATGTAAGAAAATGTGATAAGTGTCAAAGATACGCGAAAATCCCGAGAGCTCCGCCAACGGAACTCACGCAAATGGTTAGTCCCTGACCGTTTGCAATGTGGGGAATCGACATAGTCGGTTCTTTGCCCATATCCAAAGGTGGTGCAAAATATGCAATAGTTGCGGTCGACTACTTCACCAAATGGGCCGAGGCAAAGCCTTTAGCCACAATCACCTCCAAGAAGGTCATTAATTTCGTTGTGCGGAACATTATATGCCACTTTGGCCTACCGTGAACCATCATTACAGACAACGGAACTCAGTTCGAAAGTAGGGAATTCATAGATTTCTGTTTAAAGTACGACATTGAGAAAAAGTTCGCCGCAGTTGCTCATCCTAAGGCTAATGGACAAGTTGAGGCTATGAACAAAATAATCAAGTCCATATTGAAGAAGCGTTTGGAAAAGGCTGGAGGCAAATGGGTAGATGAACTTCCAACAACGCTATGAGCTTATAGAACTACCCACAAGTCTGCGACTGGCCACACTCCATTCGCATTGGCATATGGCACAGAGGCTGTTATACCCGTGGAGCTTGAAGTTCCATCACAACGGGTGACACATTATGATCCTAGGACGAATCAGGATCTCTTATCGAAATCACTGGACTTTGTTGATGAAAAACGTGAAGAAGCTGAGTTAAGGACGTCAGCATATAGGGACCGAGTTAAGCGATATTATAAAGAAAAAGTCCGCCTGAGAATCTTTGATGTGGGTGATCTCGTTTTGAAACGAGTTTTTCCGGTACCGTCACGTATGAATCCCAACTGGGAAGGTCCATATGTCGTTGAACGGAAGCTTGGAGAGGGAACTTTCAAGCTAGTGACCGTTGATGGAATGACACTCCTCTGAGCATAGAATAGTGAGCATTTGCGACGTTATTATATTTAGCCTGTTTCTTTCGTGTTTTAGGTGCAATTATTTCACGTATGTTTTTGTTCCATTGATTCTTAGTTTCTTTTTAGGCATGTAATCGGACGATTTAGTTTGTTTTCATTAATAAAGGCTTGAAGCCATCTTTTCCATGAATTACTGATGTTTCTGTGCCTTATAATCCGATGGAAAAACAACTAGAGTTACATTATTCTATCTAACGTACGAACGTGCATAAACGACTTAAATCTCCAAGTCCCCTGAGTGCGGACTGGAGTACTCTGAGTCCCCGGAGTGCGGGCTAGAGTATAAACGACTTAAATCTCCAAGTCCCCTGAGTGAAGACTGGAGTACTCTGAGTCCCCAGAGTGCGGGCTAGAGTATAAACGACTTAAATCTCCAAGTCCCTTGAGTGCGAACTGGAGTAATCTGAGTCCCTAGAGTGCGGGCTAGAGTATAAATGACTTAAATCTCCAAGTCCCCTGAGTGCGGACTGGAGTACTCTGAGTCCCCAGAGTGCGGGCTAGAGTATAAACGACTTAAATCTCCAAGTCCCCTGAGTGCGAACTGGAATACTCTGAGTCCCCAGAGTGCGGGCTAGAGTATAAACGACTTAAATCTCCAAGTCCCTTGAGTGCGGACTAGAGTACTCTGAGTCCCCGGAGTGCGGACTAGAGTATAAATGGCTTAAATCTCCAAGTCCCCTGTGTGCGAACCGGAGTACTCCGAGTCCCAAGAGTGAGGACCAGAGTATAAACGACTAAAAGTCTCTAAGTCCTCGGAATGCGGACTAGAGTACAAATGACTTGAAGGCAACAAGTCCCCAGAATACAGACTAAAAAATATTCTAAGTACCTGAAGTGTGGAATAAAGGATGTACAACCCCAACGAATTTCCAAGTTATATGAAAATGGATTGGGGGTTTATATAACTCACGATAGTTCGGGTTTTGACCATAGTTATACAGAAAGCTGAACAACAAAAGTCATTTGAAAGACAAAGAAACTAAACTTTATTTATTAATCCAAAATGGGGTTCTACTGCCACTCCTCCGAAACTCGGAGTCAAAAGTCTATCTACATTGACTACGAAAATAAATAAATAAAAATAATTACATGATCTAAGCTAACTCTCGTTGAACGAGTGTAGTGGCTACTTCTTCGATTTCTTTGGCTTCTTTTCCTCCTTTGTTTTCTCAGACGACTCCTCCCCCACGCGTTTTCTCTTGGACGTTTTGCTCGCTAGAGAAACAGTGTCAGAAGTGGGAGGAGGAACATCCAGTGATTTGGTTCTGCCAGGAAGAATGACTTTTAGGGGCCTGTTCAACGGGTCGTCAAGTTCTACTACTTGAGACTCGACCTTGATCTCCACTTTCTTTTTCCTCTCTTTCTCAAAACGCTCCTTCATGCTCAGCCCTGAGGTATGGTCATAAGCGCCGGTAATCTCAATTTCATAACTTTCTTCGACGGGGGACGAAGTTTCGGACTTATCCTCGTCGAGTGCCTCAATCACCTGAGCATCAGGACCAGGGGTCACTCCCGCGTGGGTAGCCTCGCTCGCTTTCCCCTTTTCCTCCTTGGCGTCATCACTCCTTGGAGTCAGATCAGGATCAGAATGGCCTGCGCAAAACCACAAGAGACGAACGTTAGAATACAATAGCTTCTCGCCAAAAACGACAGTTCTTTGAACTTTAAGAAGAAGAGTTATATACCGGTTTCTTGCTGGCTTTCGACCGTCCGAGGAGTCTCACCCTCTAGAATGGGAGATAGCACATGAATGCCGAGGCCAGGGTCTTCTGGGTCATAACTAGCATGTTGCTCGAATGGATCATGTACTGGCCGATCAACCGATTGAGTAGGAGGAGGAGGTGGAGACTCGGTTCCAGACGGACCAACGATGTCATTTTTTTCCTTTGATGGAGAAGAGCCTTTGCCAAAAAGAGCCATTGCTGCAGATAAGTCTGAAGGCTCATTCCCCCTAAGAAACTCCTTTACTAAAGCATCCTCGGTACCCGACTCAACCTTCCTAATCTTTATCAAAGTTTCCCATGCCTCGGCTAGAGATTCGAGGTAACCCTCGCCGAGAAAAGTCAAATACCGATGCATAAGGACACAAGCGTTGTATTCTGCTATAAGCGGGTCGAAAAAAGCACTTGACCTCCTCCCTACCGGCTTCGGAAGCTGCCTCGAGGCGCGAATCGATATCAGAAAGCGCCATCTTTTTACCTTCCTCGCGGGCTATCTCCTTCAGTGCTTCGGCTCTGGAAAGCTCCTCATCTAGTTGTATTTTGAGGAGTCGAGTGGCAACAATCTCATTGCAGTATCGTTGGGATTCGTCCTGAGCAGCTATCTTCTCTTCCTTCTCCTTAGAGAGTAGTTCTTTCAACTCTTTGACCTGCAGGGCGAATGCATCCCTTTCTTTTTGAACAGAGTCCTTTTCTAAAGCCAGGGCCCCGCAGCGTTGGACCGCTTCGTCAATTTCCTTCTTATGAGTTATCTCCAAACGAGTGACGGCCTCCGCAGTATCTTTAGCACTTTGTTGGGCAGCCTCGAGTTGGGACTTGTATGAAGAGAGCTCTTCATCCTGAGTTTTGATAATGTCTTTATCAAAAATGGTTCAAGCTTCAGGCGGTCGATTTCGTGTTGACGCTCAACAGAGACTTCCGAGACTTTTTCAGCTAGATGAAAAAACGCGTCATGTTGAACATAAACGTCGTTGTTGCAAGCTATGGTGCTCTGTTTGACATGTCTCGGAATGTGATGGATAGTTGGGAGGAACTTCAGACCATCAAAGCAGATTTTGGGGAATTTAACTTTAAGCTCGGCCAGCTTCTCCGATATCGTCGGATCTGTTGCGGGAACAGGGGGAGATGGCTTTGAAAGTTCCATTCTCTTACGATGTTCCCGAGACTACCGTGTGCTAGATGAACTGGAGTGTTGATCACGGGGGACATCAGATTGGGACCCCTTCTGCATAGACTTCTCTCTGCCTTACTCTGATTGAGAAGGGAGATCGTGGGAATATGAAGACTGGCTGTATGATTTCCTTCGATAAGTTGATTCTCGAGGGCGATAGTCTCGGTCTCCAGAGTTGTTTCTGTCTTGGCGCTTGCCAGTGCCCGAATCTCGGCCAGAATGATGAAAAATAGATGACCCGCGAAGACGATCGAGTCCGTGAGTGCGTCCCATGTAACCTGCATAGAATGAGAATAACGACAGGTTAGATAAGAACAGAGTGATGGCTAAAATTGAAGTGCAGTGTGAAGTGCACGTGTCCGTGTGTGCCCTAGTGTTCCCCCCGACAGACCGGTTTCTTTATCTTTACCAATAGGAGTTTTTTCTCCCTGGACTTGGGCCCGAGCGCCTATATCGCCTCTCGTGGGCGAATGAAGTTTAAGAGCTTCTGGATCATCGAAGCCATAGTTGAGCAAATCATCGGGAATAGTTAGGTCCGACAAGCCTTTCAGCGAACTCTCTAAGTGTTGAGAAGAAGGCTCTTTTTCTACTGGAGTAAGGGTGACCTTAGAGGTTCCACCCACCATCTTCTTCCTCAATTTGTAGGTCAACTTCTTCTTTCCCTTCGAAGGGGAAGGTTTCTTCTCGATATCGTGGACTTCGACTATCAGGTCCCGAGCAGGGCTAACATTTTCGCCCTGTACTTCAAGCATTCTGGCTTCTCTAATCTCCCCCTCCTCTAGTGTATCAGGAGCATTACGTGCTGAAGACCCAGCATGCTTTTTTCCTTTGCCTGAAGCAGGCCTGGGTATAGGGACGCCTTGAGGAAGGCTTATTCGGCGACCTTCCGCCAGCAGCCCAAAATTCGTGAGTGATTCATTTGAAATGAGAGATCTGATGTCTCGGTCCTCTGCGGGAATGGCTCGGATAGCTTCGACTGCTTCAAAATACCCAGAGCCTTCGGGACGTGGGTTGATACCTGTAAAAGTATAGAAAGAGTTATAAAAGGTGCGGTTTCCGCCAAACACGAGTATTAATCCAGAAAAAAGACTTACTCCCTTCCACCCATCTCCTCGCGAAGCCGGGAGGACAACGCACGTAGAACCACTCCTGTTTATATTGAGCGAATTTGCTCCATGCTCCAGTCAAAATTTGACACTTGTTATGCGGCTCAAGAAAGACAAAAGATGGACTATCTGACCATCTCTTGAAGCGATAGATATAACGGATATCGCCGGGAGTCGAGAGCCTGAAAAGGACACTCATGAAGAGAATGCAAGTGCCGTATATGAACGCATGGCTGTTTGGGAGTAATTGCGATGGGGCAATCTCAATATACTGTAACAGGTCCCGAAGAAAGGAGTTGAATGGCGGCACGCTACCGACCCAGCACATGAATCTATTGCAGGCTGTAAATCCTACTAGGAGCAAGTGGGGACGATCCTTTCCTGATGGAACCAACACGCCGTCGAAAGGAATCCCGTGTACTGAGCATATACGGCGAAGCGTGCTTTCATTAATCTTCGAGGCTTGAGAATCGATCGGATCGTCTAAAAAGATCGCTGCATCCAAGGCATCGGGAGCCAAATCGTCGGATGCAATCGCGGGGTTCGGCACGTCTTGTGCAGGAATAGACGACGGATTTGAAGTTCTGACTTCTTCTTGTTGAGAAGATGGCCCGGGTCTGTCCGAAATTGTGGCAGAACTGGATTTTCTAGACATCTCTAATGAGTGTTGGATCTGATGAAACACCTGTTTGAACTATACTTAAAAAAACAATCGACATTAGACTTAACGACACAAATTTCCCCCCCGTGAGGCCTGTGAACTAGTGCGACCATTCGAATGTAAGTGCTAAGAAATTAAAAGTCACTGGGTTGGTGAGATAAAGTTAGACTTCGAACTATCATCTTCGAAGACCGTCATCGCTGACCGTCTACAAGAGCTTATCGTAAGATGGTTTATGTTTTGGACTCGGCATCGACACTGCATATGAAAGGTTACCGACTGTTAAGCAAGTTAAGTTCAAGTTTACAGTTGTCTAAACGCGGGAGTTATCAGTCCGGTTTGTTCGACATGCTTAGTTGTTTAAGTCTGTCACTGTTCATTATCATATATTCGGGCATGTGAAGAGTGTTAAGTCAATAATGTCCTAAATCCAGGTTGAGGTAGTTTTAACTGCCATGTGTACACCACTCTCTTACCATCCATCATTACCGTTCGGCATACGGCGAGACATGCCGAACCGCAATTATGCCAAGCCGTGTCGCTCAGCATTCTGTCCTTAGCACCAATTTTACTCCTTTCCTCCTTCCCTACTGACCGGCATGGTCGAGTCCTTCGTCAAGTCATACCGGGCCATGTCGATCGGCACTTTACCCGACTCTTACTTCTCTCCTGTTCCCTCTCCTCACCGTTCGGCATGCGAGGGGGCATACCGAGCCGTTTATCTCCTAACTCCTAAACATCACTTCCACATGGAGACCACCGGGCCATCAGATTCACGCTTGCCCAGTTTTCCATTCGCCTGCCAATACGTCACCGATCAACCTAGATCAACGATTTAGGTACACGATTCCCACTGTCCTTGGTATGAGGAAAATTCACGAGCTCGAATCTCGTGCTAAATTTTCTAATCTGAAAAAAGTACTCGAAAGAAAGGTTATTACCTAAGAGGATGAACAGGGCTTAGGGATCCGATTTGGTTCAAGATTAAAGTTTGCTTAGAATCAACCTGTCGAAGAACTGTAGGGAAGGACTTGTTAGATTCGGGGTGAGGAAGAAAGTTTGGAGAGGTAGCTGGAGTCTGGGAGAAGGAAAGTTGCGAGTTTCTGAAGTGAAGTGAAAGTAAAAGAATAATGGAAAGAAGTGTCAGGTTTTATAGAGGGAGGAAGTTGAACATGCATCAACCAGTAGAACCGGTCAAGGCAGTGTCGTTCGGCATCCAATGTCGTTAGGCATCCAAGTGTCGCTCGGCATCTAATATCGTTCGGCACTCAACACCTCGTTCGGCATTCAGGAAAGCACTACCGAAAAAAAACCAAGAGCTTAAAGGAGTGTATGGAGTGCTCATGATTCAAAGTATATCATGTTCATCCACAAGATACACTTTAGGGGGCAAGTGTTACTCGGTGGTTTGACCATGTAGCAAGAGGCCTGGCATAAGCACCGTTCGACATTAGGAGTACCGCTTGGCATTCCAGACTCGTCCGAAATCTGGCCTCGTTCGGCATTCCAGCCTCGATCGGCATGAACCTCGTTCGACATTCCAGCCTCGTTCGGCATGAACCTCGTTCGACCGGCATGAACCTCGTTCGGCATTCCATCCTCGACCGGCATGAACCTCGTTCGGCATTCCAGCCTCGACCGGCATGAACCTCGTTCGACCGGCATGAACCTCGTTCGACCGGCATGAACCTCGTTCGACCGGCATGAACCTCGTTCGGTATTCCAGCCTCGTTCGGCATTCCAGCCTCGGCCGGCATCCAAACATCGTTCGGCAGAAGCCTCGTTCGACATTTCTCCTTACAAAGCATAGCAAGGTCCTTCGGCATGCAGATACCATTCGGCATATCTTCCTCGTTCGGCATGCGAATGCCGTTCGGCTCGGATTTGTGGTTCGGAAATTGCCGTTCAGCAATTATGGTTCGGGATACAGGGGTCGTTTACTACGGGCCGAGGCATCTCACTCCTAGGCCCATGAGGAAGTCCAACCCATCTTTGTCTATAAACAGAGGGGCATGGGCACAGTGAAAGGGACCTTTCTTCGAGAACACTGGGGAGATTCTGCCGCTTTCAAGACTCACTCTTTTCAGTTCAAACTTGTACTCAAGACATTATTGTACGGATTGTATCTGTATTTAACTACTTGGGAAAGCAATAAAGATTACAATTCAAAGTGGACGTAGGCAGTTACGCCGAACCACTATAAATCTGGTGTTCTCGATTTCTGCAGTTAATTTAGTCCATATCTCTCAGTTTTAATTTATCTTCTTCATTTATCTCTCTACACAATCTTTCTAAAGGGGGCTAGTAACCAATTTTGGTGCTAACACATGTCGGATTTGAATTGATCAAAATATCAGATTGTTAATTTAAATTTGGCAAAATTCAGCATATACAGTAAATAAATAATCACAGAATCACAGACACAGAGTAATATAACAATAATGCAGCGGAAGCAGAAGAATAGTAGTTCATGAAGCTACTATATATATATAACAGAGTTAAATAAGATACAACAGAGGTCTCGAATACATAGATGTCTCAATACAATAGTCAAATACAAATCTGAATACATCACTGGAATCAACTGAATAACTGAAAGCAGAATCGATAGATGGATCTCCGATCGAAGCTCCAACTCCAAAGGCGAGTCTCGAATACTGGTACACTCAGTCTGACCCGAGCATAAAGCAAAACACAAAACACTCGAGTCAGGATTAACATTCTTATATCAATAAATCCAACTCAAGTGAAATATCAACTGAAATACAAGTAACTTAAAGGATGTTTGGGATAACCATCCTCTAAGGATCCGTTAAACTATCTACTATGTAGTAATATACGCTATTATAATAATGTCTACAGTAAAGTATACTATTTAAAAATAGCGTTAAGGCTTTACATTTTCCACCTTAACACATTTTTAGGTATGTCAATAGTCTATACACTACCGTAATACCCAGTAAACTGGAGCTACCAGAGGATACTCCATAGGTACGACACAAATCAAACACGTAGTAAGGCACGCTAGGGAGAGACAAGGATGGATTTTGGAACCGAGGGGAACGTTCCAAAATTCAAAGGAAACCAAATCAAAGAGGAAAAGATTCAAGCTCGAACGAAGGTGATTCTTTAATTAAATTTAGTTTATATGCTAAGTTTTGCCTAAAACCAGAGCTCTGATACCAATTGTAACGACCCAGTATTTTCAACCATTCGCATCCGCACATGTCGGACTTGAATTGCTCAAAATATCAGATTGTTAATTTATATTTGGCAAAATTCAGCATATACCGTAAATAAAATAATCACAGAATCACAGACATAGAGTATTACAACAGAATGCAGCGGAATAGATTAATAAATAGTAGTTCATGAAGCTACTATATAGACAACAGAGTTTGAAATTAAATACAACATAATATCTCAAATACCGACTGATGACATCTCTGAACAAATCAACTGGAATAGCTGAAAGCTGAATCGATAGTTGGATCTCCAAGCGAAGCTCCAAACTTCAAAGGTGAGTCTCAAATGTTGTGTCACACAGTCTGACCCGAGCGTAAAGCAAAACACAAAACACTCAAGTTAGGATTAACATTCTTATATCAATAAATCCAACTCAAGTGAAATATCAACTGAAACACAAGTAACTTAAAGGATGTTTGGGATAACCATCCTCTAAGGATCCGTGGGACTGTCTACTATGTAGAGATATACACTATTTACCACCAAACGTCATTATAACACCGTGGTCATTTCAAAATAATTTATACTTCAAAACCAAAATATCATTTCCATTTCAAATATATATTTCCAAATTATAGCACTTTCAAAACTAAATTGATAATTTCATATATATCTTATTTTAACTTCATTATTATTTAGTTTTGAAATATTCACTTAATAAATCCATTATCATTTAAATAACCTTAAATTACATTAAACTGAATATTTCCTTTGATTTATTTAAAACTTGAAATATCCATTTAATCACTTTAAATCAAAATCAAGTTATAAAATCATATCTTAAAACCCTCAAATTCAATAAGTTTCAAATCGATTTAATTAAACAAAATTCTTAACTAAATACAATTTCGAATAAATTCAAATTTATCTTTCCGACCCTTAACATATAGAATCATTATAAAAATCTATTTTTAAAATAATTTTTTTGAATAAATACTTATAACATATTGTATTTTACTTAAATCAACTTGACTAAATTTAAAGCTTATTATTAAATCTATTTTGCATTAAAACTTATTCATATGCATAATATTTTCAAATTTAAATAAAACCATATATATATATATATATATATCCTTTCAAACCATAGAAATTAATTTCAAAATATTTATATATAGACCAACGGTGTATGTATATAGTTTCTATACTATGGTCAAATGATATAGATATTTATCATTTCAGTCCGTAATTTAAATATATACGGGTATATATCATTTCAACCCGCAATCCCAAATTCAATTCAATGAAAATCGCTTGGGTTTATCATTTCAACCCATAACGATTCTCTCCTATTCTACAGATCGTTCGAGTATGTATCATTTCAACCCATAGGGAATTCTATACTAACAGGGAACTTGCAGAGTGATAACAGATATGATAATAATAATAACAGGCATCAATAACAATATAATACAACAACAGGATATGGTGTCATATCCCATAGGTGAATAATTACATATAAATGTATATCACATATAACAATTTAAATAATTAACAGTTCAATTTAGTAGTATATTTCAATTGTCGTTTCAATTGAAATCAAATTTAATAAATATAAGAATGTTAATCGTGAGTGATTACTCACCTTTCAAGGCTAAAGGAATTGGACAATACGACAAGCTACGAATTGGATCACGAACTCGAAAATTGACTAATTCAATGACAGATCTCAAAGCAAAGCAAGGTGGACACGAATTCGACGAACAAAGCTGAAGATCAAAATTGACAAAACAAATTAAAAATCAGCTTGATATAAATAGAAAATATAATAATAATATTATTATTTTATGAAAGTAAATTTTTTAATTTAAAACACTTGTTAACATTCAAAATCTTTATATATAGTATTTAAAAGTCAATACCAAAATCAAACAGCTTCTCAGCCATGGAAACAATTTATATAATAAGGATCAAAATATATACATATATAGATATATATTATTTCAAAATTCTCTATATATATTCCTAACCATCAAAATATCAATATGACTAGTTTATACCTAAATAAACACGTCGAGAATTACAATTTATAATTAAAGTCAAATGAGACTAAAAAAAACAAATTTCAAAATCCATAAACAAATCAATATATGTGCAGA
Organism: Allium fistulosum; assembly: GCA_030737815.1. NCBI lineage: Eukaryota > Viridiplantae > Streptophyta > Magnoliopsida > Asparagales > Amaryllidaceae > Allium > Allium fistulosum. The sequence continues at coordinate 164,635,386 of CM060905.1, forward strand.
CTCTAAACAAATATGCAACTAAACCTATACCCAAATATATGCAATCCAACTATACCATTTTATATGCAAAAACAATGTATATACATAATACGACCGTACCCCACTATATGCAGACTGCATTTCTAACAACATTTATAAAACTATAAATAGACAAAACTATATAACAACTTTCTAATAAAATATATAGTACTTTTTTGTAAGATAATGTACAAATGAACTGTAAACATATAACCTATTCGAATGGAAAAAATATATATATAAAATATGATTCAAATCTATACTTCAGTAACTGATATATTAATATCTAGACAAATGTATATATATATATATATACAGCTATACAATAAATACTATACTTATAAAACAGTATGTGCATATACAACATGAACATCCTATATGCAGTACTTACACAATATCATGTAAGAATATATATAAATAGTATATACGCTCACATATAAAATTTTAAAACAAACCATCACTGTATATCTTTCTAAACAAAAAAAAATAGTATATATATATAATGCACGAAATATATATATACTTATGCTATAAGAAATCAATACTTAAAAGTTATATTCTATGCATACTATATATATACGAAAAATATATATCTATATATAATAGGAATACTTGGTTTTGAAGCTTTTGAAATTACCCAAATGCCCACTCAACCAAAATCAAATACAAGAGGACAAGTCAGTCATTTCCACCATGAAAACCTTCCACTGATCGTTTGTGCAATAAAACTACCCATATTCTGCAATCTCATTTCACTTGCTGTTCCCCAAAGCTAACCCATTTCAATTCCGGGTGACAAAGTGAAAATTAATATACCTAAGCGATTGAGATCACTACAAACTACTTCTTCTTCTCTTTCTTTGACATCAACTAATTTATTTCGCTCTTTTGCGTATGTTTTGCTTCCTTTTATTGGTACCAGATAGGGATTGCAGATTTCATGCATACAGTGGTCTTTGAAATGATATTCCATAGATGTGAACATGGAAAACCTTTTGATTTGATTTTAGTAAGGAAATATTTTTTTTATAGCACAACACATATTTGGAATTGCTAAATAAGTTTTCTATTGGCAAGTTTATCGAATCTGATTTGTATAATTTTAATTTATCAGAACAATCGGTAGGAATAGTTTAACATGTTTTCTTGATTGTTGATGAATTACAACTTAGTTTACCATTTTTTCTACTGTTTTCAAATTAATTTAAGATTCTGAGCTCTAGCGGAAAGAGCATGCCCATTGGTATTGGTTTGAAAGGTTCAAAAAGTATAAAAGAAAGGAAACCAAAGCCTGGAAAGCCAGCACAAGTTTATAATCGTTCATTTGTTCTTCCTCTTTCTAATCATCCAAGAGAATCGATTGAGGCAGTCCTTATTCTTTCTGATGCATTCAGATCCAATCACATATGTTATCTTATGTTGGATCTCTTTGAATGCTTATGCCTGAATAGTATGTTATGAAATAATATATGCTTATATAAAGACTTTTCCACAACAATAATACCATCTAGCATAAGCAATGTATAGAATACTAATGCATCTTAATGCTACTGATATTTGAATAACACCTATAGAATTTTATGTTCTGTAATAGCATTAACTTATTAGATTTAATATAGATGTGGGTTGTTTAATCTTTATTACATATTGCAATGCTTAGATGTCCAAGCTTCCAAAAGTCAAACTGTCTCCATAATTAACTTAGTGCTTTTATTTTTCAAAAACAATGAATTCTATTAGACTAAATATTATTTCTTCTTTCAATGATATCTACACTCTTTATATTTAATTGTATAGCAGATAGTTTCAGGGTGATGTCTACAAATAATGTGGGAGTCTTTAAGTGCACTGTAGACTGATTTTTGTTGCATTTTCCAGCTATGACTCTGATGTTGATATTGCCTTCTTTGGATTTTGTTGTTTTTATTTCCTTCCTTTCTATTTCTTAGTATCTTTGCTCCATCCTACAATTTTATGCATTATATATGATATCAATATATTGACTAATAATACATATCATGTTGCCATTTATATAAGTTTATGTGATTTAATTTTATAAGGACCGTTTAGTATATTATATGATTTTGTTCTATAAGCAGTTAGTTGAATATGGAAGCATGTAATAATCTTACATTTTATTTTTGGCAGAAACGTTGATCCAAAGCTGCAGGCCTTTTGCAGGTCCAGGTCCAAAGGGCATTTCTGAATGCACTATGCCATTGCCTGCAGTCATCCGTTGTAAGTCACTGCCTCTTATTGTGCCTCTGTGTCCTTCGAAATCATCCGTTGTAAGTTACTCTACTTTTAATCACATTTTCCAGTTCAATGCTTCATGGCATATTCATGCAAACTTCAGTCCATACATACATATCATCTTCAACCAGTACATCCATTCTTCATCAGTTTGTATGTAATCACTCTGCAATCCATCATGTATAGGCTTTGGAAGCAACTTTAATTATACACTAAAGGGAACTTGAAATGCATTATTCACAACTTTATCAACTATATTATACATCATTTGATTACCTATTAGTTTTACATTATATGGATGCATTGTACAGGTTCAAAGTTGAATACCGTCAAAAACACATCATTTGTATTATCTATTCGAATGCACATAAATTATTTGATGAAAATTATTGAGAAAAATTTAACACTATGTTCAACTCTCATTTATTCGAATTTCAAAACTGAATATTTCACATAGCCATTTCATTTTCTTAAGTGTTATATCTGATCAAATTTCTATTATTATTTTTGTTTGGATATTTATTTTGTAAATATCCAAGTAGTGCTATATTCCAAAAAGGGTATGCGGATGTTTCGGTTTTTATTACAGATTCAGAGTTTTGAATAGTTTCTTTTATTATGGAATTATAGTTTCGATCAGGTGGATTATTCTCTGTATGTGAACTACATATGGTAATAATATCTACACTCAAAGTACCTTTTCTTAAAAAAAATAGCTACACTCTATGATTCATATAGAACAGTGAAAATTTATTTAACGTAATTGATTCCTATAAGCTTTTAATTTTTATTTGGATTCATTTTGTCTGCTAAATTAGAGATGAATACGTTTCTCTGAAAAAATCCCACATTGAAAAATAATAGCAATCATGTATAACGGTAAACAAATTATTCAAAGTATATGAAGATTTACTCTAAGTTTTGATTGGTTTTGGACCAAACGATACAAAATGTTAAATATATAGTAGAGATTCAAATACTGCTTTTGAAATGAACAATGCAAAATGACGAAGTTAAGAATCTACAGGGATTTTTGCACTTTCTTATATCGTGATGTATGTTTTTTTATATAAACACCGAGTACAAATAAACAATAACACAAGTAAATATATTGTTCATTCATTTTAGTTTTTCATACGTAAGTTATTAATGGTTCATTTGGTGCATATATTGCGTAGCCTTTATGTCATTATTGTCAGATTATATTCGGTGCAATTTGAAGTCACTGTAGGGTGTATCACATATTGATGTTGTCATCTCTCTTTTTCCAAGTATCTCAGTCTCTTCTTCATTCAAAGTTCTATTCATCCATTGCCTGAGGTGTGATGTGGTGAGCTTTTAGATCTAATTAATATCATCATTGCATCTGAATTTATACTAACCACCGCCAATGAGTTCCTGAAAGCAACCTCCCTTATAAAAGTTTATATGGGTTCACATCTCTGTCATTATACTATATTATTATAGATTAACTCCTATTTCATTTTAGAGACCCCGTCATATGTAAATTTGATCAGCTCATTTCATTTCTCCACATAAAAGTGATTGAATAAAAAACAATGACATAAGTGTCAGTTAAGTGATTAAAAAAGGCCTCCAAAATTACTGGAAAACAAAAAATGTGTAAATTATGGTTTAATTATGTCTAAAGCGTACGTACAAAATGTAACTATAATGAATTAAACGGGCATGGTAACAATGAATTAGAGAGATTGTATATATGTAGGTAGTATTTGAAGAAAAAATATGTGCAATCGGTTAGCAACTTTCTTAGTCAATACGGAATGATTCCGGTTCGATAAATATTATGTAGTCAACATGTTGCAAATGAAATGACATGTTAGAAAATTAAGTAAAAAAATTCAACAAACAAGCAAGTTGTTACTGCTTATAGTAGTAGAAGACAAACCTTGGATACATGGTTATTTATAACTCTCCTATATATCCCATGTGCATGACATATGTGATATGTATTAGTGAATATAAGCGAATTAGTGTAAACATTTGCAATTGTGATATTTGTGGTACAAGCAGCTCTTTTCACATAGCAAGCTTTGATAAAGGGATTTATCCCATGCTTATAGTATACATGCCATATTTTCTTTTGTCACATAGCTTCACAGATTTGACAATGGACTGAGTTATGTATGCACATGTAACAGTAAGATACTTAAATAGTACAATATTTATATCATTCTTGATCTTGCATTTGCCATGTATTTATATGGTTTAAGTACATAATTATCTTAATCAATGGACTGTGTTTCATGGTCTACTTAGTTTTGGAAAGGAGGTTGAAAAATGAGAGAAGTATTGGCAATGGTAGATGGCTTAGGTACGTTATAAATCGGTGTTAGTCCTTATCCTTAATAAAATGAGAAGATCGTGAATATAAAACTTTATTGTTTGACAATGATGTTGTAGCAACTTCACAAGCTTTTGGATAACTGGGTGCTCCAGTTGTGAGCATGACATTGGTGTGAAATTTTCATTGTTTTTTTATTTGTATTTTTTATCCACAACTCAAATAATTTTTAAATAACTTACGCATTGTGCTAGAGTAAAAAATGCTCTTTTTAAACTGTATATTTAAATCCAAGCCCCTTTGGAACTTGGGCCAGATTTTGTATACAACAAAATCCCATGACAAGACTATTATCTAATAGACATTAATACATACCTTAGACTAATATATCTTCCATCTTCCATATATAATAAGAGTATCTTGATTTGAGGGTTTTGAGATGTCCAAATTATCGGTGTTGTTTCAAAATTAAAGTTGATGTTTATCGTTTATCTATGCATATAATCATTATATCACGATAAATAAATTTACTCTCGGTTTTCTTTACACACGTCCAACGGACGTGCCTAACATACTGGTACAAATAATAGTAATCTATACATACAACCTTCCTGTGTGACAGCCGAAAACATACACATATAATTTTTTTATTATATATTTTTATATATTTTAAAACTTATACATATATAAACAAACACCTACATAACTATACATATATATACTAATATCATAACACAAAATATATCAATTACCTGCAGATGCATTCCAATCATGGCACAGCAAGGGAAGAGGCATGGGGAGGGGAGGCACGCGGTTGCCTGGAAGGAAAAGAGGATGAGGTCGGTTTTTTTTGGGCTGCAAGATGTAGAAGTGGGGGCCGAACAGGAGGGGGAGAAGAGAAGCTCGGCTTGGGTCAACGGAGAGGAGCGAACGGGAAGGGTTGGATATGGGAAGAGGGCCAAGCTTCGGTTGTGAGGAGAGGCCATTGAAGTGGCGGTGGGTAGTTGCCGAAGTTCGGCGGCAGACGAGAGGGGAGGGGGAGCTACGGCTCGTAGTCTACACGTGAGGCCGAGATAGGTGGCAATGGCTAGAGTGGTGAACGGTGAGGGCGTGGGATGGTTGATCGGCAGGCATGCAAACCAAAACTTGATGACGTTTTTTTTTCTTTCCAGGAAAAAGAAAAAAAAACACCTGTTATGATTCTCATCTTTTATTAGAAGGCAAGAGTAGAAAAGAAGAGAAAAAGTCAGTAGAGAGAGAGAGAGAGTGAAATATATATGAGAAGAGCAGCCTCTAAATATATATTCTTTGGTACAAAAGTAAGAATTGGAAATCAAAGTGACAGAGACTTGGGTTATGGTGGAAGGAGATATTGAAGAGGAAAATAATGAAAAGGAGGAGGCAAGAAGATAAGAAGAGAAAGGGAGAGCCGAACAAAATGAAGACCAGCAGGCAAAATGAAGGACCAAATGAACAGTCACATCCAATATATATAAAAGCAATAAAATAGCAATGGTCACGTGCTTTGATTCAGGTGAGAATAATTAAAGCAATAGATTGTTGTGTGGCAGTCACGGTTAAAATTTGAAACCTAAAAGAAATCAAAGGTCACCTATCCGGTACCGATACGGTTATCGGTTTCGCGGATTCCGCTGTGTACCGGACTTCAAAACACAGAATTGAATATACCGCAGAGATCAGCACGACGAGACGATCAAAATGGTCTACAAATATCAGTGGTACGATTATCCTATCAAAAGTCGATAATCGATACCGAAAATGCTGCAAATTTGCTGAAAAATAAGATAAATGGAGTAATAACAGTCAAAAATTGGAGAAACAAAGTATGACGTCTCACTCAGAAGATGATTTACAAATTTATTGTATAAAAATATTCAGGTTTGGAAAACATTTTATTACCATCAATTTTAACTGATTTGAATTGAAATAGAATTATACAATAAAATACTTTCATATTATTTGATGAAAATTTATCATTTGCTATATTAAAATAGACATATTCCAAATATCAAATTTTCATTTAATTACGTTATAAAACTATTAAAATTTCCGGGTTGTTACACTGACACCGATATACGTTGCTATCCCGTACGGAAAAATCCAAACGGAGCTAGAAACGTCCGAATTTCGCGAAAAGAATTACGCAGTCTTATTCAGAGTGTTCTAAATAAATTTTCTCATGTTGACATATTTAGGTTTCGGAACACTTTTAAATTCAACTGTTATTAACTGATTTAAACTGAATTTCTAGCGACTGATAGAACATCTATATTATTCGACGAAAATTTGCCATTTGCTATGTCTAGATGGACGCATAGCAAATATCAAATTTCCGTTATAAAATTCTATTATTTGTTTCAAATGGTAGATTTCAGTTTATTATATTCAATAAAATTCACCTTTATTTAATTTCAAAATAAACTATATTTCAAATTAATATAATTGAATATTCATTGGTTTATAATTTCTAGTACCTTAATTAAAATGCTAATATTAACTAATGCTGTATTAAATTCTCAAATTTCTCAATTTATGAATCGTTTAACTAATTAAGTGTTATTAAATTAAAATTTATATTTCTTTCCTTTTATGTAAAATCCAATTATACTAAATTTTATTAACAAATTAATTTCAATAGGTTGATATGTAAGATGAGCAAAAACCAAGACTAAAATTTAAATAAGTTTGAATACATGATTATACATTTATTGTTTACAAATAGATTAGAAGTTAATTTACAATTAAAACCCAATTCTAGTTAATCATAAATTTTATTTCATGCTTTACACAATATCAGATCTATCCAATTAAACTTTTATTAAACCATACGTTTGAAATCACATAAAATAGTTGTCACTTTATTAAATCAAAATCAGATGTTATAATTCAAAGTAAATTTTATTTAAAATCATAAAATTTTTATTTCTTACCGTATTAAATTATAAAATTTGAATTTTCTACTTTTCCGAAAAATACGGGTCGTTACAATAATCGGTACCGAAAATGCTGCTATTTCGCCGAAAATAAGATCGACGAAGCAATAACAGTCCAAATTTGAAGAAACGAAATATGATGTCTCACTCAAAAGATGATTTACAAATTTATTGTATAAAAATATTTAGGTTTGGAAAATATTTTATCATCATCAATTATTAACTGATTTAAATTTAAATAAAATTACACAAGAAAATAAACTTCCATATTATCAGATAAAAATTTACCATTTGCTATGTTAAAGTAGTCGTATTTCAAATATCAAATTTTTATTTCAAAATATTTTTATTTAAAATTTCACAAAATTTCAATTAAATATATTAAATAAAACAAATAAATTTATTAAAAATTTATGGGTCGTTACACTCTCCCCCACTCAAAACTTTTCATCCCCGAAAAGGAACGAGGTAGGAGAATGAAACAACCAAAAAGAAAATAGATCTGAAAAACAAATAAAACAATTAATTTAAACCATATAAATCTCAATTTAAATTAATTTATATTCAATAATAAATTTTAAATTCAAAGTATTTCATTGAGTTGATTTAATTCTAATTTATTAATTTCCCCAAAACAAACTTTAATTTATTTATCTCATTTACTCATTATCTTATTATTCAATTTTATCTCAATTAACATTTTCTATTATCATAAATTAAGTGTATAATCATTTGTTAAAATCATATTTTATTCAAATTAATTCTTCTTTATTCCAAATTATTACTAAATTTATTCCACGTAATTTATCTTATCACATAGATTAAGTATATTTACATTTATTATAACTACTCAAATTTATTCAAAATTTCTTTTAACATCATTTTATATTGTATATTATCCAATTACATATTCAACTTCTGAATAATTTAGGTAAGTTATATTAGAATGAAATTGGGTATTATACAAGTAAAAATTTTCCTAATTCAATTATTTCAAATTTTAAATATTTATTCAAAATTTGCTTCATTTTAAAATTAAAATCACCTTTAACATAAAATTTAAGAATTAAATTTTCGATTAATCTCAAACAATTTAGAGATAAATATATATATACACATTATATATATCCAATCAAATCTATAATCATATACCAATATATGTATTATAAATCAAGTAATACTTTAGGAATTCAATTCAATTTAATTTTTCCAAAACAAAAATGTAGCAAAGCTACAGAATGGTCTCTCTACTTCGAAACTCGAAAATGAATGTCGATGATGCTGCAGTCATCACCGAAATTATTTTCCAGCGACAAAAGAGGAGAGCACTGATTTCAACATTTAAAATTCTTTGGAAACAATTTATATTCGAAATTACTTTATATAATATGCATTTTAAAACTTTTAAAACCAAAGTTTGAAATCACCGAAAATTAAATTCTCAAATTCTTGATTTAAATTCATTTCAATTCCAAATCAATTTATAAACCATGGTTTATAAATTCATTTATGATAATCAAATATTATCTTTTCAAACAACCAATTTAATTAACTTATTGAAAATCCAGAAAATTTTACTTATATATTTATAATATAATCATACAAATTTATTTCATTTACCAAGTTTGAAAATAATATTGTGTCAGTTTGCTCTGTTCAAGTGTTTTGGAAATCCTATCGATATCGTTGATCAGATGAATCGATCGAAAATCCAAACCAACATCAACAACTCAAACAACACAATATATAAAATATTTTTATATTATTACAAATACACTCCTTCACTCGATAATACAGATTGATTTCAAGCAAGGATATAGATCCAAATTAAAGGGACCCAAATCAAAGAATTCAAATTCGAAGATAGGCTCGAAACGAAGATAAGATAATTAAATAACAAAATAGATAAGATGGTTAAGCTTATATAAATCGCGGGCAACCTTAACCGGGTCAACCGTGACTTTAAGAATAAGATCGATGCAGAATTCTGAGGCAAATCGACATTCGATCGCCAGAGATAGAATTCGGGTATGGCAAAAGATAGCAGCATCGTAAACCGAGGATGCAAAAATCTCAGGTGAATCGATGCCGATTGTAAAGGAGTTTCAACCCTGTACAAATCATACAGTGGAGCTATGGGAAGCTCCAGGATCAAATAAACACGAATAGGGAGAGAAAAATGGATTTTGGAACCAAGGGGAACATTCCAAAATTCAAAGGAAACCGGATCGAAGAAGAAGAGATTCAAGCTCGAACGAAAGTGATTCTGTAATTGAAATTTACTCTATATATTGAGTTTTGCCTAAAACCAGAGCTCTGATACCACATGTAACATCCTAAAATTTTCAACCATTCGCATCCATACGTGTCGGATTTGAATTGCTCAAAATATCAGATTGTTAATTTAAATTTGGCAAAACTCAGCATATATAGTAAATAAATAATCACAGAATCACAGACACAGAGTAATATAACAATAATGCAGCGGAAACAGAAAATAGTAGTTCATGAAGCTACTATATATATATAACAGAGTTAAATAAGATACAACAGAGGTCTCGAATACATAGATGTCTCAATACAATAGTCAAATACAAATCTGAATACATCACTGGAATCAACTGAATAACTGAAAGCAGAATCGATAGATGGATCTCCAAGAGAAGCTCCAACTCCAAAGGTGAGTCTCGAATACTGGTACACTCAGTCTGACCCGAGCGTAAAGCAAAACAAAAAACACTCGAGTCAGGATTAACATTCTTATATCAATAAATGCAACTCAAGTGAAATATCAACTGAAATACAAGTAACTTAAAGGATGTTTGGGATAACCATCCTCTAAGGATCCGTTAAACTATCTACTATGTAGTAATATACACTATTATAATAATGTCTACAGTAAAGTATACTATTTAAAAATAGCGTTAAGGCTTTACATTTTCCACCTTAACACATTTTTAGGTATGCCAATAGTCTATATAGTACCGTAATACCCCGTAAACTGGAGCTACCAGAGGATACTCCATAGGTACGAAACAAATCAAACTCGTAGTAAGGCATGCTAGGGTAGGCGACACGGCACAACTAGGCAATGCCAGGGTAGATATACCAATTACACTTCCGGGCTGGTGGTAACGCAAAGCCGCAGCAATCGCCCACTTCGAGCCACACTCCCGAATCAAGGGTGCGCACCAAATCAATCACAAAGTAATAGAATGGCATACGATGGAGTTTGTCCGATAAGAGGAGCTACCTCATTAGCCCGTCAATTACTCATGTTTTAGCCACCTTATGCCAACTCACGGGAGTCGGGTCCACGTATATACCTCATATAGGATCGTCGCCACCGTCCTACTTCTTTATGGAATCTCCACCGCGTACACAGTTGTTAAAGTGGTTTTCGGTATCGACAGAGAGTATGCCCATTAGGGGTGGGCACAGTCGGTTAACCGACTAAATCGGTTAATATTTTCGGTTAACCGAAAATATTACACGGTTCGGTTAACCGGTGGTCGGTTAAGGTAGTCATCTAACTACCGACCGAACCGGTTAATTTAACCGCGGTTAACCGATTAACTTAAACGGTTAACCGTTGACTGGTTAACCGATTAACTTAACCGGTTAACCAACCAAGTTATTAAACATCTGCAACCAAACCAAGTTACTGGCATTACAATTTATATACATCATTGTATCAAGTCATAAACTATAAAATGAAAACTGAAAACCCATATCACATCATTATATCATTATAGTAACCAACCATTATAGCAAAGGCAAATCGCAGCAGCATTACAGCAATATCATTACACAAATACAGTCTGCACAATACAATATACCACAATTCAAAATTTTAAACCAAAAGTCCAAACATAAACAGGAATACATTAATGTAACTACAAAAAAGGGTCGAAATCAAATAATATAAAATTACTAGAATTGACTGCAAAACATATTGTGACTTCGGTCTCCAATCTCCAAGTTTCTGTCCCAAGGTAAAAGAATACAAGTTAGCCGAACTGAAATGAAGCATTGGCATATGAAACATGATGAGTAAATCAAATCATATTATATTGAATTCACTAACACAGCAGCGTTACTATACTATTTTGCACCTATACTATTTTGACATGAAACATCTTCTTGATGCATCTATACTATTTTGCACCAACACAGTAGCGTTACAAAACACAAACATAACATTTCTTTTCAAATTTATACTACTTTGACATGGTCATCCCCAACTTTCCTAATATTATATATCTGTAAGTTCTATCTGAGCAGGCTAGAAAAAAAAATTGAATGCTATGATCACTATGGATGAGATTAAACAAGCTACTTTTAAATTGATGAAGATAGTAGTCTAGGCACAGATGGTTTAGGTTCAAAACTATTGACTATTGCTGTAATATATAGCTAAACTACAGTCATTGTACACTATTGACTATTATGAGAAAATATAACATACCTGTGTTAAAGAACCATGCCACCATTCAAATTCCCAAGGTCTCTTTGTGCATCGTCCATAGGCATTGAGCAGTAAACAGCAAGGCAACAACTTCATGGCCTAGTATCAGTCCTGTAAGTTATCAAAACCATTTACAAGTTATCAAACTCCATATCTTTTCTCAATATATATTGCAAACTAACTATTAAAGTGAGGAGAAGGAAGTAAAGGAGTTACAAGTTATATCACAGTTTGTCAGTTATATATAGCTAAACTAATTATAGCAGTTTAGTTATACAAGTGGTAACTATTTATAGAAGTTTAATTATAGCTATAACAGATTCAAACATTGTCCATAATCATACAACATCTCTTATGCTACAATACAATATTGTTGTTATAAAGAAACACAACTTGATGACATGTTTCATGACCAAGTGGTTCTAAACTGACTAAACTGACTAAACTAAATGAATATATGAAGGTATACCAACATACTTATCAAGTATAAACATAAACTATATGAACATTTGTACTACATGAAACTAACCGTGGTGAAGGTGAATACAACAATGACGAACATGGACCATCCATGGTGAACATAAAAGATGTTGGCGACTCACGTTGACATACATGTACAAAATCTACATGCCAAACAAGTTAATTAGAGCATTGTATTTAAAATCCAACAAATGAAGAACTATATTATTTTACAAATGAAAATATCACCTGATATTTGCTCATCATAATAAGAAACATCATCGATAGAAACTTCAATCCGATGATCGACAAAAATTGGTTTGGACCTTAACCAATTTTGAGTACAAACTAATGCCTCAACCATCCGTGGACTCAAAGTACTACGAAAAGGATCTATAATTCTTCCTCCGGTGCTAAAAGCGGATTCGGAAGCAACCATGGATACCGGAATAGCAAGAAGATCTCGTGCAACTAAAGATAAAACACGATATTTGGAGCTATTTACCTTCCACCATAGTAAAATATCAAAATTATTTGGTGTACCCTCAATCGGTGCATTTAAATACTTTTCTAGTTCATTACCTTCGTTATCGTGTTGTTGAACCTGTCTTAGAAAAGTATTCATTCTTCTAGAAAGAACATCACTAACATCCTCAACGCGTTCACTAGCAACGAGCGTACTAAGTTGTGGTTCCTCACGTGTTTGTGTTCCAAATGTAAAATCGTTCACATAAAAGTCAAACAACCTTATCAAAATATGCTTCACACTTTTTAATATGTCTTCCGCAATTTTTTTTTCATACATGTCTTCAACACATAACTTAAAAAATTGGAATTTATACCTTGGGTCAAGCACACACGTAACAAATAAAATTTTGTTCATATTACCTTCGCTTCCCCAATATTTATCAAACTTCATTTTCATACTAATTGCCATTTTACCAAGATAAGGATTCATTTTATCAACCAATCCTTTAAGTTCTTCTTGAATTCCACTAAGCTCGGCAAAACAAACATTTGCACTAATGGATAAAGTTTTGCTAAATTTTAAGGTAACATCATAAAAATACTTTAAGAATTTAACAAATAATTCAGCATTTTTCCAATCGATAGAACTCGGAGGATGAATTTCATCATCAAAGTAAGCAACAAAAATACCATCATTTTCATTCATATCATCAAAAACCTTTTTGTAGTTTAAAGCCGCTTCCAACATCAAATATGTTGAATTCCACCTAGTCGGTACATCCAAAATAAGCATAGATTTATTCTCAATTCCCAAACTTAAACATATCTCTCTAAATTTATTCAATCGTGACGGAGATGAGCTCACAAATCTGACTGTAGTATGAATTCCAGCTATAGTACTACTAATTTCTTTTAGCCCATCATTGATGATTAAATTGGTTATATGAGCACAACAACGAATATGCATGAAATCACCATTCAAAACACAACCACCATTATAATCATTTAATTTGCTTTTCACATAATTAATTGCCACTTCATTTGCACTAGCATTATCGACGGTGATAGACACTATTCTTTTGAGTTCCCATTTTTTGATACAATAGACAATAACTTTTCCAATATTTTCTCCTTTATGACTAGTAATCACACAAAAATTTATAATCCTTTTATGTAACTTCCAATCTCCGCCAATAAAGTGTGCAGTTAAAACCATATAATTCACATTTTGAATAGATGTCCATGTATTAGTAGTTAGACAAACACCATGCAATGATTTTGAGAACATTTTCTTTAGAGATTCTATCGAGTCCCGATATAATTGAAGCACATCTCTACAAATTGTTCTACGTGAAGGAACTTCAAAACTGGGACACCATTCTCGACAAAATTGAAGAAAACCTTCACCCTCCACAAAACTAAAAGGGAGTTCATCAATAACTAGCATTCGAGCTAATGCTTTTCTACATTCCTCTTTATTGAATGACAATGCGATAAGATTGCAACTACCTTCACTATCAGTATTTGTTCCAAAAGATAAAGTTTTTTGTCTCTTATCACTATCACGTGAAATGGACTTACACGAATGTTTTATATGGTAATTTAAATGTGTAGTGCCATTTGATTTAGAATCACATGCAAATTGTTGACCACAATAGTTGCATACACATTTTTGAAAATTGAAATTAGCGTCTTTAGTAAAATGTTCCCATACCGAAGAAGGCTTTCTAGAAGAAGGCTTGTGCACCGGATGTGGAGGAGGTTTTCTAATATTGATGACTTCTTTGCCGGTTTCCTCATCATCCGCTTCTTCCACAAACTCATCGTCATTTCTTGTTTCTCTAGAACTACCTATTTGTACCTGTTATAGTGCATGAAAAACAAAAATTAATATACAGTTAAGTTCATACTATTAAGTTAATATACAGTTAAGTTCATACTATTTACATGTTCATACTTAAGTATTTATAAAAAATACTGATAAGAAAATTAAACTATCTACTGTAAAAATAGTTCATATTTCATATTTTATACCATATGAATCGTATCAGTTTATACTAAACTTGCTTGAACTAAAGGTTACAATACATGAAAACACAAACATCTTTGGTTTTACAATTAGGGAAAGACAAATTCCTTTTTCTTTGCAGGACAAATTGACAATGAATTTTTTAAATAGGAAAACCAAAAACAAGTTTGAAAATTTAGTAACCGGCTAAAGACAAAGAATCACATGATCTAGTCTAAAATCTATAAATAAGAAATATTTAATACATGAAAATTACCTAAATTGAATTCAAGTTCAAAAACACATGATCTAGTCTGCGGCCTGTTATTAAGTTCATCGCATTTAACTTCTCTATGTAGGTCAGTTATCAATTCAAGTTTATGTGTGAATTGTCATATGAATTGTCAATGGTTAGTTGTGGCATTCATATTCTAGTTTATACACTAAATGTGAATCTTAGTTTGGTCAATCCTTATGCATGAATAATCCCTCTGGTGGTTTTAGTTCATGTCTTAAAAATATCTCAAGTCCAAGAAAGAAAAGGGATTTTGACTGTAAATGTTTACATACACATCAAACAATTCTACGAATGTTATAATGACTGTTTTCACTTTGTCATTGGCATCAAGATGATGTCTTCACTTGATATCACAAATTTGTGAATAAACTACACAAATTTGTGAATAAACTACCGACATTGTGATTCCCATTTCATTTTATCATCTCCAGCCAAACATTTCAGTAAGTGTTCTATTGTTTTAGAGGACCTATTGACGTTGCTGCTTGTGTTGGACTTGCCAACTTGGAGCTCAGCTCAGCACTCACATGTAATTGCTTTAATAAATTTCAAATGATCAAAATATTCAAAGCTATCAACAATCATACTTAGCTAGATTATTATTGTTTTTATCAGAAAACTCGTATACTTATCTCTATTGTAAGTTTTGTTATCATCAAATGACCAAAAAACTCATATATAGTATCTCTATTGTTATAAGCATAAACAAATTAAACGCTCAATAAAATTTAAATAAAACAGAAAAATACTAAAACTACCCAAAATAAATTGTACTCACGTTTTTCCTCTTCCTGCTCGCCACCATTGCTCAGAATTCAAATCGACGATCAAAGAGGCAGTGAATTCGCGGAGGTCGCCTTGTATTTGGATTCGAAGGTTTAATAGCGAGAATTCTGTAGGTTTTTTTTTTACTTAGGAACGAAAATGAACGAGATAGTTTTGGGAACGAATTTTGAAACAGCGGCTGAAAGCCTGAAGCACACGATTAGATCTAGGGTTTAGGGAAAAAAGGGTGGGCCGGGTTGCGAATAGACGGGATTTGGGTTTTTCTAACAATTTTAAAAATAGTTTCGGTTAACAGTTAACCGATATATAAACCGTGGTTAACCGTTAACCGATCCGATTTTGGTCGGTTAACATCGGTCGGTTAACCGAACGTTCGATTAACTGATTTTTTCGGTTAAAACGGTTCGGTTAAGTCGGTTAGGTCGGTTAAGTCGGTTAGGTCAGTTAACTCGGTTAAATGCCCACCCCTATTGCCCATATCCGATCCCGGTCTCTTTAACAACCAATTGTTATTATAACACCGCAGTCATTTCAAAGTAATTTATACTTCAAAACCAAAATATCATTTTCATTTTAAAACCAAATCAATACGATATCATTTTCACTTCAAAACCATATTGATATAATATTATTTTTCACTTCAAATATATCCATTTCCAAAATCATAATACTTCCAAAGTTATAACACTTCCGAAATCATAAGTCTTTAAAAAAAATCAAAACACTTTCCTCTAAACAGTTTAGATATTAATAATAGTATATATAATAAAATAGTTTATAAAATAAAATAGTTTATAAATAGTTATAAGTTAAAATAGTTTATAATAAAATAATTGGTATATTAAAATAGTTTATATTATATTAAAAATGATTTATATTAAAATAGTTTATATTAAAATAATTTATAAAGTAAAATATAAATAGTTTTAGATATAGTTTAAAATACTTTATATAAAATAAAATAGCTTCCTCAAATTTCACAAATCGATTCAAATCAACTCGAATCCCAAAATTCAATTTTTAATTCAATCTTAATTCATAAATTTCAACTCAATTCAGTTTTAAATAAACTATTTCAACTTATATCGATTTCAAATACAGATTTGAACCACAAAATAAACCATTTCAATTTCAATATATTTCAAAGCTTTAAATATTCAACATTTCAAAACTAAATTCGATAATTTCATATATATATCAAATTCACTTTGCTGTTATTTAGTTTTGAAATATTTACTTAATCATTTCAATTACATCTAAATACAACTTCAATTTACAAATTTAAATAAACAAAATATCCCATTTAAATTTATATAAGTTTGAAATATTCATTTAAGTCACTTTTAATCAAATTCAAGTCATAAAACATATCTTTAAATTTCAAATTTAATAAATTTCAAATCAAACTCATTTAAGTAAAATTCTTAAATAAATATAATTTCAAATCAATTTCAAATTTATCTTTCCAACTTGAATAATTTTAAACTCTATATTTGAAAATATAAATATTAAATAAATACTTAAACATAATATATATCAACTTTATTAAATCAACTTTAATAAATATTAAAACCATATATTTCTTTTCAAAAGCATAGAAATCATTTTTCAAAACATTTATATGTAGACCAACGGTGTCTGTATATAATTTTCTATCCTATGGTCAAGTGATACGGATATTTATCATTTCAATCCGTAATTTAAATATATACGGGTATATATCTTTTCAACCCGCAATCCCAAATTCAATTCAACTGAAAATCGCTTGGGTTTATCATTTCAACCCATAACGATTTTCTCCTATTCTACAGATCGTTCGGGTATGTATCATTTCAACCCATAAAGAATTCTATACTAACAGGGAACTTGCAGAGTGATAACAGATATGATAATAATATAACAGGCATATATCATAAATATAAATAACAGATAATGGTGTCAGATGTCACAGGTGAACAGATACAGATAATAGCATATAAATAGAAATGTAGATAACTAACAGTAGTATATTTCAATTGTCGTTCCAATTGAAATCAGATTTAATAAATATAAGAATATTAATCGTGAGTGATTGCTCACCTTTCGAGGTTAGAGAGAACAGGAGATGACACAGATATGCACAAAAATACGGACACTGAAATTGAGTTACGAATTCCAAAGCAAAGCTAGATTGACATGAATATGACGGACAAAGCTGATAGATAGGAATCAATGGGAAAAATCAGTCAGTTTGATAGAAACAGAAAAAATATATATATCATTATTATTTCCAAGAAATCAATATTTTAATTTAAAACAAATATTAGAATAACATATATATATTTATACCCGAACCAAACTCAAACATATGCAACTTAATATATATTATACTATAAGATCCATCCTTATTATAAAACTAATATTAAATTTTAAAACACAAACATATTAAATCTGACTCTATATACATATACAATATAATTATATATCACAAAATCATTATTAAATTTTAAACCGAAATAGGATAAATCTCCATATATTTTCAAAACCGAACTCATGTATATATAACTAATGTATATACTTTCATACATATAATAATATAAAAATCAATATAACGTACTTTATTATAATATACATAACTTAACAGTTCACATACAACAATTGCAACTTTATATAGCTAAAGTACTGTATAACTTCCATAAGCTTAAAAATCTCTAACTAATATATATATATATATATATAAGACGTATATGTAATACTTATAAACCAATATTCAATTAAAATACATTAAAATTTATATATATATATATATATATATGAATATAACACCAAATAAACATCTGCTTTAACTTCAAAGAAAATCAAACTGATACGTGCATACAAACTATATAACTATATATATAGCTACTTATATAACTGATATCCAAATTAACTAAAACATCAAAACTATATATTACTATAAATACATAACAGTATAACCTATATATATATACCTCTTTTAAAATACAACGTTTAGTAAATATAAAAATTCAAGTCAAATCTGTCACAATGTATAACTCGTATAAACGATACTTATAAAAATTCAAGTATATACATATGAATTACTTTATATATATATATATATATATATATATATATGTGTTAACACCTTTCGAAATTTAACATAGATTCAAACGAAGCATAGGCTAGTATTTTAACAAATATATATATATATAGTTAACTGACTGTAAACATGAACTGCAGAAAAATGTATGCCATAAACTATAATATAACATATAACTCATATAAACATATATATATATATAAGCCCAGAAAATGTAAAACAGCTAATAGATAACTGTTTAAGTATTCTTATACAACATAGTTGTATGTTATATTTTAACATTAAAAAAATCAACATATCATATTTTATAGCAACAAGTTCGGTCATAAAGTTGCAATTGTAATATATTTAAAACAATATTATATTACTATGGCATATATATATATATATATATGGAAAACAAACTGATGTACACTTGAAAACCAACGCATATACAATTATACATATAACAGTGATAACAAACAAATATATATGGTAGTTAGATTTTTAAACGACCAGAAGTATATAAATAGTGCGGCCGAAGCTGACATAAATATAGACCGATTTATATAAAACATTGATATATATATATAGTTGCAAATATATAATACTTGAAGAAACCACACACATATATATAAAATCAAATAAATAATATATAACTTATAAAACTTGGAATATATATGCATAGCACAGACCCAAAGTATGCTTCTAAGCAGATATATACACCTCTTTATATAATACAATATATATATTTACCTAAAAGAATGAGGAGGCCGACAGAGCTGATTGGTTGTTTGGAGGCGAATGGCAGTCAGGCAGTGGTTGCCAAGGTTGGAGCAAGGGTTTGAAGCGGTGGAGATGGTAGGAAAATAGGTTGGAACGGCAGAGCTGCTGTCAAGTTGTCAAGGCGGTGGAAGGTGTGGTGAACGGTAAGGCAGAGGTGGCCTCGGTCCGGTGATGGAGAGGGTTCGTCGGTTTACGGAGAGGAAGGTTTAACGGTGTGGGTTGTTATAGGCAAAGGAGGGGGTGATAGTCGCCTGCGTGGGTGTTGAGGAGGTGAAGAAGGCGGCATGACTTGCTGCTGCGACGTGGGTACACGGTTTAGGTGATGTGTTTCTGGAAACAAATGAGCAGTGTTTGATAAAAGAAGGCAGAGCAATTGTTTGCACAAAAAATGGACAAACACCTCAAAGTTGTATGATTTAGTGGATCTTATGTTATTCTTAGTGATTTGAGCGATTTATGCAAATATATGAAAAAACAGGGGCTGAACTGTAAAAAGACACGCAGATTTATAGTGGTTCAGCCAGAATGTGCCTACGTCCACTTTATATGTTATTTCTCTTCTCTTGTTGTTATTACAAGTACAAAGCTTTGATACCAGTAAAAGAAAGTTGTTTGAAAGTTCTATCCGTGCTTGAGCTCTCAAAACTTGTCCCCCATTGTTGTACCCCTGCCCCTCTATTTATAGAGTGAGGCTGGGGGTAGGGGTCTTGGATGTATATAACTGCTGGTGGGCCTGGGCTGACACGGTCTGGCCTGGTATGGTTGGTCCGGAAGGAGCTTGGTTCGGAACGCCTCGGTCCGGTGGCAGCTGAGTTGATTCGGCGGAGAGCTTCATTCGGTGGAGACCTGGGTCGGTGGGTAGCTTTACTAGTAGATCTGGTTCGGTGGAAACCTTCATTCGGTGGAGACCTGGTTCGGTGGGTAGCTTCACTCGGTGGAGACCTGGTTCGGTGATGGGAATTTGTCCAACACTTGCCCCCCAAAGTGGGGCATTCGCCTGCGTATGCCATGCTTTGTTAATTGGACAGTCCCATTCGGTCCTTAGCGCTGAGTCGTCTGGTCTAGTTACTTCGTGCTTGCCTATAAGTAGGGGGCCTATGCCTTTGTTTTTTTATCAACCGAACCATTCCCTTGTCATTTGCCGAATCAAGTGTGTAGCCGAATCAAAGTGCTGTCTTTGCCGAACCGAAGTGCTGTCTTTGCCGATCCAAAGTTTTGTCTTTGCCGAACCGAAGTGCTGTCTTTGCCGATCCAAAGTTTTGTCTTTGCCGAACCGAAGTGACCTTTTTGCCAAACCAAAGTGTTATTCAAACCAGGTGAGTTCTCTTGCCGCCGAATGAACCCTTGTGTCGTACTACCGAATGAGCTTTAGTGTTTATGAGCGCCGAATGAACCTGTGTACTCTATGAATTTGAAAACTTTACGTGTTTGTTTTATACTTCTACACCTTTTGTTTTAACAACGCGCTTTTGTGTTGCAGATAAATGTCTCGAAAGGCAGAAACTCGTTCAGACAAAAAGAAATCCGGGGGCGAAGGAGGTTCCTCTGCCGTGCCCCCAGCTCAGCTGAATCCAGAACGTCACGGACCAACCCCGAGATCATTAGTGGACGGGTACAGCCCTCAGGAACTTCTGAACTCCCCGCCCGATTGCTTTCCTAGCTCCCTCAAGGAGGAGTAGCTTGATGTCATTTCCCGATCTTTTGGAATTGATAGGGCGCACTTGTTGTTGCCAGGGAGAGAAGTTATGCCGTACGATCCTCCTGAAGGGTACTTCGCCTACAGCAGATACCACTGCATGTGTGGTGCCATTCCTCCTCTTAACGCTTGGATAGTCAGCTTCCTCACATATCTAAAGGTGGCCCCATTCCAGCTTCAACCCAACTCCTATGCTATACTGGTGAGCCTCTTCGTCATCTTCCGGAGGAAGTATGGTCGCGCTCCTTCTAACCGGGAGATCCGGTACTTGTATAATCTGAGGGGCTATAAGAAGGGGTCCCCATACATCAGCTTGGAGTCAGCGGTGACCTTCAAGCCGGTCTTGGATCTGTATTCCAAATTTAGCATGTTCAAGAAGGAGTGGTTCTTCGTCAGGGACGACTCTGTCTCTATTCGGCGTTTTACTTCTGGATGTAAGTCGATGTTTTATTTATAATTTCCATCCTGGTTGCGATGTTTCTTCTCATACATTTTCATTTTTGCTAGCGACAGGTGGCTTTGCAGTTGTGGAGACTGATCGCTTGGTTCAGACGGCGGCTGAGATAGAAGCTATTCTTGGGAGGTATAGATCATCTGCCTACCTGATCAGAAATGCGATCCTTCTGGAGTATAACTTAATCCTTCCACATCAGTCAGTAGTCAAGCTGAGGGAAACGGCGGAGGAGAGGGCGGCTGCTCAGGCTAAGGGAGGTGTCACGGCAGAGAGCAGCAAGAGGAAACCTTTCACAAAACCTCCAGCCGTCGGCGGTAAGAAACTTAAGAAGTCGGATGGTCCCTCCCCCAGCAATTGTCCACTTACCCAAGAGGAGGAAGACGTAGAGGAGGAAAGAGGCGAGAGTGGAGGTGACCGGGAAGGTGGTGATGGCATCGGGGCCTTGCTTCCTGGGCAAGCGGGCGAGATTCAGGAGTGGACGGATGATGTATTCCACCAAGCTTTTGAGGGACCGGACGGGGAACCGGCTTTGATAGAGAAAACTGGGAAAGCTGACAAGGCTGGAACTGGCGCAAGCGAGCCTCCTCAGACTATTCCAGCCAAGGTGGCTCCGACGACTCAAGGTGAACTTTTGATTCCTGCGGGCTCCATTTATGATAGGGACTTAGGAATATTTTATGACCCGCTCCCGTCCTGGAATGAAATCCAGGACTTATTGCAGTATCCTACTCCTCCCCAGGGTTTGTACAACCACAGATGTGTTTCCTTTCTTTTTATCTTTTAATTTGCCGTGTTTTCTCGAATTACAGATCAATGTATGCTTGTGACACTTTTTCTTCATATCAGGGGCAGGTAAAACGGCCAAGGCCTCAGATCTTCGGCACAGGCTTGAACAGTACAAGCTCTCTAAAGCTTCCGCCAAGCCAAAGACTCCGACTCACCGTTCCGGGGATGTAGTCGACTACCGTCCTCTTCTCGGGGTTATTGAAGAGGGTATTCAGAAGAGAAAGAGGTGTCATCCCTTATCCGAACCTTCACTCGATCCCCAGCCCCCAATTCAGCCCGTTCATGATATCACAGAGGAGGGTACTGAGTCCGCACTCTCTCCGCACCTGTCTGGAAACCCGACCGTTATTCAGATTGATCGTCCTAACTTGGCTCGTAATCCATTCGCGGGTCATCCTGATCTGGATCCAAGTTCCCATGATGTTACTTTTGACGAGGTTACTGGCGAGCACCTTCTTCCCCGCAATCCCATGGTACGGGTGCTCGATGAGGCTAAGTCTTTAGATCTTGATCTTCTTACTACTCGGATAGTTACCATGGGAGACGAGGCCAAGGCTAATATTGATCGGGTGGCGGAGGAGACTAGGAAGCTGATGGGGCATCATGCCCGGCTGGTTAAGGCTGGAGAGGAAATTGGGAGTGCCAACATCCGATTACGGTTGATGGTTTCAGACCAGGCGAAACAGCTTGCTGATCAAGCTATTCAGATTTCCCAGCATGAGGCTGCCTCCGGGCGGCTGAGGAAGGCTATGGAGGAGGCTAGTAAGGCGGAGCTGCGGAAGATGGAGGCTGCCTGCAAGGAGAAGATAAATATGGCCATCTCGACAGTGGATGAGGTTCGGAGGGCGGATCTTGAGCGGATAGAGGAGCTATCGGGGAAGCTTGAAGCCGCAGAGCTTGCTCAGGTTAGGCTGAAGGAGGAGATGGAGGCGATGCGGAAATCCCTTCAGGCTGACTGCTCGAGATACCGCTTGGAGAGAGAAACTGCTGTTGGAAGGTTGTCAGCTTCCGAGGCCCGGATGAGGGAGTTTGAGGAGAATGAGGGGATGATGGATGAAATGCTTCAGGACATGTACTTCCGAACTTGGAAGCAGGGCGACCTATCCTGGATGGATGATTATCCTAGGGTCATGGCTAAGATTTATCTTCGGGCTTTGGAGGAAGCTAAGGCGGATGCGGATAAAGAGGGTGGTGTGGCCTTCAGCATGGATGTGGTCACTGCCCAGTTTACCAAGGAGGAGAAGGTGGCGGTGAAGGAGGGTATGCGGTTGCTTGCTGCTGAAGAGGCTGGTGTGCAAGTAGAGGATGACGACCAGGATAGTCAAGAAGCAGGTGCTGGTAAGTCTTCCTTTTTAGTCTCTCCATTAACTTTGGTTGCTTATCACTAATGAATCCTTTCTCTGACTGGATAGGTGGTCAACAGGACAAGGATAAAACTCCAATGCAGCCGGCCCCTTGATCAGACCTGGAAAATTCTTTTTGTAGACTTGACATGGCCGTATACGTTAGTCTTAAATTAGTAGAATAACTTTTAAGTTGTAATTCTTTTGCTACTTGTAATAAAAAGCTCTATTCTTGATGTGTAATTCTTTAACTTAAGCTGATTTTGTCGTCTTCCGAATGTTTGTTGCTATTTTGACATGTTGTATGAGAAATATAGCTATGCATATTCTTGTAATTGAATTGTGTTTGATGTCAGGTTCTGGTTTTAAAACATAATTTCATGACTTGTAATATTAGTGTGTGGTGTGAACAAATTACGGTCATGTATTTGTACATAAAAGAAGAAAATACCGCCCTTCATGTTTTAACCGTAGATGGCAGTTTTGAATATCTTGTATGACCGAGCATGGAATGCGGTCGAGTGCCCTGCCATCCAATCGTGAGTCCCTACACCCATTGGCTAGTATCTCCTACTCTGCATCCTGTACTTTAGGGACCGTTATAGAGGATAGGAGAAAAGCTTTTTAAGTAAAATTGAAATATGTGAAAAAGTAAAACTTCGAATCACGGAAGGCCTTCGATGTGCTTAAGTTCGTGGCAAAAGGGTTTTGTAGTCACTTTCCCTAGCTGTGGGTCTTGGAGACATTTGTCACCCATCTTACGCCTCCGCGGGGAGTTAATTCTTTTTTACCACAGCCGCACTTAAGACACATCGGAGCCGAGATCGCGCACAGTAACTACCCGGGCCATTATGGCCCGTAATCGTGGGTATTATTCGATTTACTGTGGCCGGCTAGCGTGGGTGCCGATCGTCAACTGTGAACTGCCCCTGGCTGGCGACACCTTATGCCGGGGCTTATAGTCGGTTCACAGTTGCCGGCGAGCCTAACGCCGTAATGAGCTGCCTCGGCTATAGTCGGCCTTCTCGGTGGCTTATAATCGGCTCATTACAGTTGGCTTTAAGGGCCGTCGCGAGCAATGAGTTAACCCGCAGCAGTGGGATGCTGGAGCAAAAGTGTCTCATTGGCGAGGGCATAGATTCGCATAGTACCTGTTAGGTCTTTTCCCAGGTGAAGTTGCACCGTGGAGTATTTTGAGTGGAAATGCTATACGCATAGGATTTTGTTCAACAGAAAAGGATAAAGTTAACAAGTAGCCAAGATATAAAGGAACAAGTTAAAAAAAAGACAAAGTTTTTTAAAGTGGTTCGGCATGAAAAGGCCTACGTCCACTGATTCTCTTTGTTAATTCACTTCATATGGGCAGTACAAGTTAAGAAAAGTATCGACGGAGGTGCTGGATGTCCCATGCCCTCTGGAACACCTCTCCGTCCACTGTTGACAAAATATAAGCTCCATTGTGGAGATCTTTATGAATTACATATGGTCCATCCCAGATGGGATCTAGTGCTCCGGGGCGAGGGAAGATTCGCTTGAGGACAAGATCCCCTTCTTGTAAGGTACGATGCTTGACTTTGGAGTTGTATTGCGCTGCCACTTTCTGCTTGTGGGCTGCTGTTTTAAGGACTGCATCATTTCTTCTCTCCTCAACCAGATCCAAAGACATGTGGAGGAGCTCTTCATTCTCTTCCGGGTTATAGTGGATCCTACGGTGGGAAGGCACAACGGTTTCAACTGGGAGCATAGCCTCCGATCCGTATGCCAAAGAGAAAGGAGTGTGCCCCGTTGATGTTCTGAAAGATGTGCGGTAGGCCCATAGTGCCGTAGGGAGTTCATCCACCCAAGCGCCCTTTGACTTTTCGAGCTTCTTTTTTATCAGAGTTTTCAGAATTTTGTTGACTGCTTCGACTTGTCCGTTTGCCTGGGGATATGCTACGGATGAGAAGCTTTTATGAATTCCGTGCTCTCGGCACCAGTTGGCGAATTCCTCGCTGTCAAACTGAAGTCCATTGTCTAATATGATTTTGAGTGGGACTCCGTACCTGCACAGAACATTTTTGATCAAGAAGTTAATAACTTTTGCTGAAGATACTTTATTCAGAGGTTCCGCTTCCACCCATTTGGTGAAATAGTCGACTGCTACTATAGCATATTTTGCCCCACCTCGGCCCATCGGTAGCTCGTCGATTAAGTCAATTCCCCATATTGCGAAGGGCCAAGGGCTGGTCATTTGAGTAATCTCAGTCGTTGGTAGCCGCGGAATCTTAGCAAATTTTTGGCATCTGTCACACTTTTTGACGAAATCTAAGGCGTCCTTGCTTAAGGTGGGCCAGAAATATCCGTATCGGAGTATCTTTTTTGCTAATGTTTGCCCTCCGGTGTGATCTCCGCAGCTCCCCTGATGGATGTTGGATAAGATTTTCTTGGCTTCTCTCCCAGCGACACACCTTAATAACGGGTTAGAGAATCCGCGCCGATAGAGGATGTCTTCTTGTATTGTGTAGCGGGATGCTTTCCTCAAGATTTTCTTGACTTCGTTACGCCCGTTGGGTAGAGTGCCACTTTGTAGGTAGTCTCGGATGGGAGTCATCCAAGTTGCTTCTTCGGTTGCAGCTATTAGATTCACTTGCTCAAAACTTGGGGCCAGTTGCTTTGAGATGGTTACTGCCCCGAAGATGGTGATGTCTCTCACACTTGCTTGCTTTGCTAATTCGTCGGCCTCTCGGTTCTCCTCCCGAGGGATGTGTTTGACTAAGTAGTGGTCCAATCGGCTGAGAAGTAACTTGGTCTTCTTTAGATATGCTATGAGTCGTTCTTCTCGAGCTTGGAATTCTCCTAGTATTTGATTAACAATAAGTTGAGAATCGCTGTGAAGACACAAAGAATTGGCTCCGATTTCTATGGCAATTTCTAGTCCAGCTATCACTGCCTCATATTCTGCATCGTTGTTGGTGACAGCGAACTCCAACCTTATAGCATAGTGCAGTTTATTTCCCCTGGGAGTGATTATTACCACACCTGCCCCCGAGCCTTGTTCGTTTGATGCACCGTCCACAAAGAGATTCCACTTGATATCTTCTGTTATTTCCAATTGCTCCTTATCCTCGTTGGTAGTGAATTCTGCAATGAAATCAGCCATGGCTTGTCCCTTGATGGCGGTGCGAGGGTGATAGGTGATATCATATTGACTTAGCTCAATGCACCATTTAAGTAGTCGCCCGGAAGTGTCGGGACGATGGAGTACCTGCCTCAGTGGTTGATCGGTCAGAACTTTGATGGAATGGGATTGGAAGTAGTGACGTAGTTTTCATGAAGTGATTAGTAAACAGTATGCTAACTTCTCAAGTTTAGGATATCTAACTTCTGCCCCAGTAAACCTTTTGCTGACGAAGTAAACTGGCCGTTGCGTGCGGTTGTCTTCCCTTACCAAGGCAGCGCTTAGGGCGTGAGATGACACAGCGAGGTATAGGTATAATTCTTCTCCTTCGCTTGGAGTTGAGAGTACCGGTGGTTTCTGGAGGTGTTCGATTAAGTGAAGGAAAGCGGTCAGGCATTCGCCAGTCCATTCGAACTTTCCCTTGTCTTTCTTTAGGGCTTCAAAAAAGGGGACGCACTTGTCCGTCGCCTTGGAGATGAATCGGCTTAGAGCGGCCACTTTTCCGTTCAAACTTTGCATTTCCTTCCGAGTGGAAGGTATCTTGATATCCCTTAGCGCTCGGACTTGTTCAGGGTTTGCTTCTATCCCTCTGGCATGAACGATGAATCCTAAGAACTTTCCTGACGACACTCCGAAGGAGCATTTTAGTGGATTCAACTTCATTCCATATTGTCGAAGTACTTGAAACATCTTGCCCAGGTGGCTTACGTGATCTTTGGCTTTCCTTGACTTTACCAGCATGTCATCCACATATACTTCCATAGTTTGTCCTATTAGCCCCGCAAACATCTTGTTGACGAGGCACTGGTAGGTGGCTCCTGCATTTTTAAGTCCGAAAGGCATTACCTTATAGTAGTATAAACGTCGATCGGTGATGAAACTAGTGTGGTCTTGGTCGGGAGCATGCATAGGAATTTGGTTATATCCTGAGTATGCATCCATAAAAGATAGGAGTTCGTGCCCGGCTGTGCTGTCTACAAGTTGGTCGATTCTGGGAAGTGGGAAGCAATCCTTTGGGCAGGCGTCGTTTAGGTTGGAAAAGTCAATGCAGGTTCGCCACTTCCCATTAGCCTTTTTTACCAGCACCGGGTTGGCGATCCATTCCGGGTAGATAGCTTCTCGTATGAAGTCATTAGCGAGTAGGTTTTTTACTTCTTCATCGAGGGCTGCTGATCGCTCTGCCCCCATACTTCTCTTTCTTTGTTTTACAGGCACCTTGGTAGGATCAATGTTTAATACGTGGCATGCTATGTCGGGGGAGATTCCGGTCATGTCAGCGTGTGACCAAGCGAATACATCCAAGTTATGGCGGAGAAAATCGATGAGCTGTTCCTTCAATTCGGCTTTTAGTTGGGACCCAATTTTCAATAGTCTACTTGAGTCGTGCTTGTCTACAGATATAAACTCCATAGCCTCTGCAGGCTCGGCGGTGGCCTCCTCCTCTTTGTCCCTAGGGTCTAATTCATTAAAAGGGTCGCTGGTATATCGAAGAGGAGGGGCTTTCTTTAGTTGCTATGCTTCTAGGCTTTTTGTGCAGAGGGCAATCTCTACACCCTTCCCTTTATCCTTCCTGTGGTTGTTGCGAAGTTCAGTCACATAGCAGTCTTGAGCAACGTCCTGGTCTCCTTCCACTTCCCCTACTCCATTATCTGTTGGAAACTTCATCTTTAGGCACCATGGGGCTAAGACAATTTGGAAGTCAGACAAGGATGGCCTTCCTAAGATGGCGTTGTAGGCCGACTGGTTTTCTATTAGCACAAACGTCTGTTTCCGTACAGCAGAGTGGGGATGGCTTCCAATCTCAACAAAAAGGTCCAGTTGCCCGAGGGGCATCTTCGCATCTCCAGTGAAGCCGTGTAGTGGTTTATCGCAGGGGGATACATCCTTCATTGATAGCTTCATTTTGTCGAATGCGTGTTTGAACAGGATGTTTACCGAGCTTCCAGTCTCTACCAGGATTCGGTAGACTTCGGCGGGACCAAGTCGGGCAGAGATGACCATGGGATCCATGTGAGGGTACTGCCTTCCTTCTAGGTCACGCTTACCGAACGTGATGTCATTACTTTCTTTCCGCTTCGGGTGGCGCTCTTCTATAACCGAATTGACATAGTCTTTATTGTCTCTAAGCGACTTTCCGTATCTTTCCATCTCTTTCCAGCTTCTGTCTGCGATGTGTGGCCCTCCTGAGATGGTATGGACCACTATTTTTTCTTGGCTAGAGCTGCTAGCGTTGCGGTTTCCTCTGTCGGCCCCCGGTGAGGGTAGCCTTGGGTTTTCATTAGCAGGAGCTGGGGTCCTGTCCTGACCTTTTACATAACGTTCCAGTTTCTTTCTTCTGATGTGTTCCTCAATCAGATCTCGGAGATGATGGCATTCGTTGGTATCATGCCCGTGAGATTCGTGGAAGCGGCAGAATTTTCCAGACTTCTGTGCGTTATCTGATTCTTTCTTGTATGGTGGGTGTTTGTATCTAACTTCTTCTTGGGTGGCAAGGAAGATATTTTCGACGGTCTCGTTCAAAGGGGTGTAAGTGTCGAATCTTGGTCCTGGCCGATATAGGCGTTTTTCTCCCTTCTTGCCCCCAGCATTGTCTCTGGAATCATTTCTTCGAACGTCCCTTGCCACAGCAGGGGTGTTGCCATGGGTTGTCTTATTTTGCTGTCCTGACTGCCCCTCAACGGCAGCATCCTCAAGCCTCATGTATTTCCCGGCTTCATGGAAGAAATCGGGTAAAGTAGCTGGTTTTTCTTTTGTCAACCTTCTAGCAAATTTAGTGTCCGGATGCACACCACTGTAGAGGGCCATTAGGATAAGCTTCTCATCGGCATCTTGGACTGCGGCTGCTGCGGCGTTGAATCTGGTTAGGTATTGCTGCAGCTTTTCTCCAGGTTTCTGTTTGACGCTGGATAAGGAATAAGCGTCCTTAGGTTGCTCCACATGAATGCGGAACTGACTGATAAATTTTTCTTTCAACATTTCCCACGAGCTGATGGACCCTTGGGGTAGATGACAGAACCAGGAGGTAGCGAGATCTGCTAAGAAGAGCGGAAAGCATTTGCACAGTACTCCCTCTGTCGCTCCACTCATGAGCATATGCTGCGTGTACCTCTGTAAGTGTACAACGGGATCGGAGGTTCCTTTGTAGGGTTCCATTGTTGGCATCTTCCATTCTCGGGGGGTGATAGCAATTTCGATATTGCGGGCGAAAGGGCTGGTTACCCTAGCGCCTATCCCTCGATCTCTTTGCTCCCATTGGACACACTCTCTGAATAAGCGTGCCATCGTATCATCAGAACTTGGAGCAGATAGAAATGAGTTTGGTTCTGTTCTGTGGGATTGATTCCGTCCGGATGACCTGTAGGGATGGTATCGTCTATCATTCCTCATATTTTCCAGTAGCTGCCTTTGATCTTCTGGGAGCATGCTTGGGTCAGCTACAGTTGGCCCTTGCCTTGATCTCCCCCTGCTGGGTTCTGATCTAAGCACTTCCTCGGGTCCAACTTCGGGCTGGACTCTAGCTCGGCCCCGTTCACTGGCGTTTCTGTGGTTGGGCAGCATGACAGGCTCAGCTACAGTTGACCTTCGCCCGGTACCTTCCCCGTTGGGTTCGGTACCAAACGTTTCCTCAGGCCTAACTTCGGGCTGTGCTCGGTCTCGGCTCCTACCATGGCTACTTCTGCCGTTAGCTCCTTCGAAGAAGGAAGATCTTTGTTGTCTCTGAGATCCTCCAGACTGGGACTCGCCCCATGATTCAGTGTTGCGGTTGGATTCTTCAGCGTCCCTTAAGCGTGACATGAGATGGTCCACCAAGGCTTCCTGCTGGGACGTGAAGCGGTTAGTTACTTCAACCACAACTCTGTCCAGATCTGCTCTAGTAATTGTTGCAGGCTGTTCTGTGGCAGGAGTAGTTGGGTTAGCCTGTTCTTCATTTGTTACTGTTGCTGGAGGAGGACGATTTATTTGATTCGTGACAGCTGGATCTGGAAGACTGCTGGATGCGATGTTTTTTCCTTTGTTAACATCTTTTCTCTGTTTGGGAGGCATGTTTTCCAAGTGGCGGACGATGCTGTTAGGAAAACTTGTTAAGCGGATGAAGCTGAAGCTTCGAGCTTCTAATTCTCAGTGAAAGCACCAAAAATGTTTGCACAAAAAATGGACAAACACCTCAAAGTTGTATGATTTAGTGGATCTTATGTTATTCTTAGTGATTTGAGCGATTTATGCAAATATATGAAAAAACAGGGGCTGAACTGTAAAAAGACACGCAGATTTATAGTGGTTCAGCCAGAATGTGCCTACGTCCACTTTATATGTTATTTCTCTTCTCTTGTTGTTATTACAAGTACAAAGCTTTGATACCAGTAAAAGAAAGTTGTTTGAAAGTTCTATCCGTGCTTGAGCTCTCAAAACTTGTCCCCCATTGTTGTACCCCTGCCCCTCTATTTATAGAGTGAGGCTGGGGGTAGGGGTCTTGGATGTATAAAACTGCTGGTGGGCCTGGGCTGACACGGTCTGGCCTGGTATGGTTGGTCCGTAAGGAGCTTGGTTCGGAACGCCTCGGTCCGGTGGCAGCTGAGTTGATTCGGCGGAGAGCTTCATTCGGTGGAGACCTGGGTCGGTGGGTAGCTTTACTAGTAGATCTGGTTCGGTGGAAACCTTCATTCGGTGGAGACCTGGTTCGGTGGGTAGCTTCACTCGGTGGAGACCTGGTTCGGTGATGGGAATTTGTCCAACAGCAATAGAACAAAGATGAACCGAAATTATGAAATAAAAATAATAAATCAATTGAAATAGTGGAATGGTGAAGGTCAAAGCTGAAAATATTAAATTCAGATGTCCATTGATCTTCACGTGGATAACGAAAGGGCAATGAACAAAAAAGACACAAAACGGTTACTGATACGGGTAACCGTTTCACGGTTTCGCCGTGTACCGAACACCGAAACACAGATATGAATATACTGCGTAGATCAGCACGACAAGACGATCAAAATGGTACACAGATATTTGTGGTCCGATCATCCAATCGAAAGTCGATAATCGGTACCGAAAATACTGCTATTTCGCCGAAAATAAGATCGACGGAGCAATAACAGTCCAAATTTGAAGAAACGAAATATGACGTCTCACTCAGAAGATAATTTACAAATTTATTGTATAAAAATATTCAGGTTTGGAAAATATTTTATCATCATCAATTATTAACTGATTTAAATTTGAATAAAATTACACAAGAAAATAAACTTCCATATTATCAGATAAAAATTTACCATTTGCTATTTAAAGTTGACGTATTTCAAATATCAAATTTTTATTTCAAAATATTATTATTTAAAATTTCACAAAATTTCAATTAAATATATTAAATAAAAAAAATAAATTTATTAAAAATTTACGGGTCGTTACACGATTGAAAGGGTTGCAAAGCAACTGGGGTGATGACATATTCGGTACTATCCAGTAAGGGTTAGCCCGGTCTTGTGTTGGCAAGGATCGATATGTTCGATCTCGGTACATTTTCTAGATGTGTACTGTGACTGGTGGTACCCCAGTGCCTAGTCACTAGCTGATCCATTCTCCAATAAGCGCCATACGGTTTTGATTGTACGCAACTATGTTAAAATGTGAGATGCAAGCATTTCAGCTATTTTTCATATTTTACTTTGACGTCTAGACATTATTATAATATCACTGGATTTTCTGATATAAAAGGATTTCGGTTATCGTAAGGTAAAATCCTTTCGTGTTTATTTGCGATAAGGTCTTAGGAGATACCTTTGATTTTAAAGGATTTTTAAAAGTTAAAAATAAATAAAATTGTTCGTGATTCAAG
This sequence comes from Allium fistulosum, assembly GCA_030737815.1. Lineage (NCBI taxonomy): Eukaryota > Viridiplantae > Streptophyta > Magnoliopsida > Asparagales > Amaryllidaceae > Allium > Allium fistulosum. Next base: position 164,668,516 of record CM060905.1, read on the forward strand.
TTCTCGCGCTGGTTTTACTAGACTGACCCAAGCGTGCTTTTTCCTAAGTGCTCGGGTTAGACCGAACATATTTTTCAGGTTTAGATGGATATTTGGAGTTTCAGGAGAGATCTGGAGTCCAGAGACGTATTCACATAGATGATTATATTTCCATTGTTTACATTATTGTGATTATCAGCAGTTGTAAGGACAGGTTGTTATAACTGTCCGTGTTGAAATAGGTTAGTGTACTCTGATTAATGTTTGTATATATATAAATTACAGTTTTGTTTTGTGTAAAGATTGTTTATATATATTATATATTATTCGTTCTGCTGTGAGATTCTGTGTTGTTTAGTTTCTTCTTGTCTACTATCTTCTTTCTTTTTTTCTAACTATCCGCCTTTCCGTTCAATCTGGGCTGGACATGAGTGGTTATTGTCAGTTTAAATTTTATGGAAAAGTGGTTCGTTACAGACGTGGTATCAGAGCTTAGGTTGAGCAAATACCTAGGCTTTGGTGGGGTTACTCATTAGAGATAGGGTAAGCGAGACCCTAAAATGAGTTTGAGTATATATATATATACATATATATAGGAGTGCGTATTTGTTAGTGATATGAAATGTTTTATATTGTGTTAATTGATCGGTTGAGTGGCATATGGATTCTGGTTAATACGAGTAGCTAACATTATTGATAGGGATCTCTAAACACTTGAACCAGGCCAACCGACACAATATTGTTTTAATTGGGTAAATGAAATAATTTTACCCAGGATGTATTTTATATAAAAGGAAATGATTTTCAAAATATATAGTATTTTGAAATGTTGTTTGATAAGTGATGATAATATTCTATCATTATCATCTAGGATTTGATTGGTCATAGCCATCTAGTTCTGAGCATCCTCTATTGCATGTTCCTCTGACTTGAATTTCCCTTTAGAAACCCGAGTCTTGTAGATATAAGCTTTGGAAAATTGATTTTTGAGTAAAGTATTTACTAAAGGAATTTTGAAATATTTTCAGATAAATATTTTAGGAAGATTTTATACATATAAAGCTAATTTTATGATAATTTTATTTATAAAAAGGGATATATTTGAGAATTCAGAACTCCAATGATTTTAGGAAATTGTTTCAAATGAAATTTTTCTCAAGGGAAATGATTACGGTATTACTTAAAAGTATTTATTTAAAATGGTAGTATTCAAAAGAGGATTTATTTAAAGTATGTACATATATGAATTCTTTAGCATATGTGAACTCTTGTAAACATTAAGATCTCATTTTTAGGTTTTTGATTATACGGGAATTGAGGTAGAAAAGGAGCCCGAATCGGAGGACGATGATGCTATCGAGCCGTGTATAGATTTGGATATCCTTCTTAGGAATGACTTATGGCCTAGGGTAGAGATGCTGATACCTAGGGAACCAAGCCCATAGATTATATGGATTTCTGATAGTGACGATAAGACTAAGGATAAAGAGGAACCGAGGTGAAGGACTTTGATGGAGAGAGTTCATTTTGAGTAGTTAGCTGGGTTTGGAGTAGTTCTCTTAGATATGTACACCCTATTTTGGCATATTAGTAGTCCATAGACGTCATGTATGTATGTATGGCAGGGTTGTAGTATGATGAAGTATCTTAGTAGATGCTTTTGTATGGATATATGTATGGCTGATGTGTGTATAGCTAGTTAGGGTTATGGATATCTCTTAGATATGTGTACGTGTATATTGTGACTGTAGTTGTTGAAATATCTTAGTTGATACTCATGCATGATTGGTATTTTGGATCTAGATAGATGTGATTGAACTTTTGTGATATGGTTGTTTATTAATTCGTTAATAAATTTTAAAATTTCTGTTAGTTATGTTTGCTAGCTTGGTTACGGCAATTTTGGGGACGAAATTCTTTTAAGGGGTGAGGAATGCAACAACCTGAAATTTTTATCGTCTTGAGTTGTGTATATTTATTTTTAATATCCAATAATATGGTCTTTTAATCAAAATGAAATCCTTATAAAATGGAAATTGGTAAGAATAAATAGTTTTTAAATCAAGATAAGATTTTGAATTTTTCCAGGTTTTATTTATAAAATAGAAAATTGATCTAAATTGGAATTTCTTATATATATATATTCACAACAACAAAATTATATGTAAATTGAATACAAGTTCATAATAAAAGTTGTTTTAAAATCAAAGCTAAGATCTATAAATTTCTATCTTTTGTTATAAATGGGAATTTGATATTGTAATTTGAATTTACTTATGTTGATTATGAAAATCATTCATTTTGGTTATATACGCATAAGTTCATAAGAAATATATGTTATTTGTGAACTAAATAAAAACAATATATCTATGAAAAACAATATGATGGAAATGAGAAAATTTTAAATCATTTAAATTATTTTAAAAGAAAATCTTTTAGAAAATATGTTTTAAACAAAATGTGTTTTAGACAAAAATGTATTTTCATGCATTTAAAATAGAATAAGCCATCTTTTACTTCATTTCTTGAGTATGTATTTCTAATTTTAATAAGAAATGTGTATATGAAAACTTAAACCACTTATAATACTACCTTGCATTCATTTTGAAGTCAAAATAATAACTGAAAAATGAGAAGTTAAAAAAAGTAAATGAGAAAAAAAAGAAGCATATGAGAGTAAATAAGAAAAAAGGCTTACAGGTCAAAATATACAGGATGCAAAAAAAGAAAATGCACACCGGGTCAATATATACACTTCAAGTCAAAAATGTAGGCTAGGAAATTTCATACCTGATCAAAGAAATAGTAGGCTGAAGCGTATATATCAAAATCAAGCCACCAAAACTTCATATCAGTAAAGATTAAAATCTTTTTCGAGATCCAGAATTTGTACCTATGCATCATTACAACTTGTACACACACACACACTCTTATATATAGATGGATATGTGTATGCTTCATCTTTTATACCCTGTCAAAATCCTGTAAACACTGTAAAAAGAAAAGAAGAAGAAAAACACTTCTGTTCTTATAAAATCCAAAGCAAGGCAAAGTTAATCAAGATCTAGATCATAGTTTGGATATAAACTGAAGTTTTGAAGAGATTAAAGCATGATCAAGGTGAGAAGTTTAAATTTGAATAACTGGAACCTGTGTTATTATCTCTCTTTATGTTAATAGAGTAAAATTTTCATATATATTCAAAAATCTTTTTCTCTCATTTCAATCTGAAATTATGGATGATGTAAACTAATGAATTGTTTGTTATTGAGTGTCGAACACACTAAAAATAGTATGTAGCTTGTTCATTTTATGTTTTGTGTGAAATGGCTAAATAACAGTAAGCAACATAGTTTTGACAATTTTCAAAATGTTTTATACATTGAATCGAGATTGTAATCATGATTGTATTACTAAATCATGAATTTTAGAGGAATAATCATGATTTTTAGGATTTTAAATCAATAATTTGAGATCGAATGTTTTTCAATTAAAAATAAAAAATGAGGTTGGGGATGGACGAGGCGCCGGGTCGTTGGCTTTGGGGTGACCGTAGGAACGTGGGCAACGTTTTGACCATGGGAATTTTGTTCTAGTGCTGTGGAATGGGAGTATGAGTCGACTTTAGGGTTTTGGGAATTGGTTTTTTGGCTTTGGAACGCGGTCGAATTGGGAGATGATGGCGTGACCGGAGGTCGTGGGACTTGGCAGAGAGGAGGTGATGGGAGTGGGGCTTCGCGTGGCGGCGGCGGCGGCGGCGAGTGAACTAGTGGGGTGAGGTGAGAGCAGTTCGAAGATTTGTGAGCGTGGGTTTCTCGGTTGGGTTGGATGGAAGGCGCGATCATGGTTCGTGGGCGCTGGAGCTTCAACGAGGCGAAAAGGGAGATCATGAAATGAAGTGGAGTGGGCTTGGGTGTCGCGGTGGTGGTGTAGGTGCTTGGATGGGGTGTGCACGTGCACAGCCTGCACGCGAGGCCATGGCGATGGAATATTGGGGAAGAAAAGGGTTTGGGTTCGGTCGAGATGGTGGGGAAGGGCCGAGCAATGGTCGAGCCAGGTGGGGTGGAGTTTGAGTCCGAGTTGTGTTAGATGTGGGAATGTGTCTTGGAATGGAAGGCTCATGAATTTGAGAATCTGGAAATGAAATTAGAGAGGAGAAAGGGGGAAGAAGGAAAGGCATGGATTTTGTGTAACGGACCAGGATTTTCGACCTTCGAGAAACGACATCAATACGTTCACTTTATAAAATGCCGAACAATCGAGTGCCGGAAACACCAGTTCATTAGGGGTGAAGAAGAAAAAGGTAGAATAAAATAGAACAATAGCACAGAATCTCAGAATCGCAGCGGAACAAAATATAATATATAATACAGATTTTTATACAAAAGGATCTGTAACTTCTTAATACTGATAATCATCAGAGTACAACAATCACTACATCAATCTGGACAGTTATAATTGTCCTCATTCAGCGGAAAATATTAATCTGGAGTACAACAATCACTACATCAATCAAGTACGTGATATACGTCTGAACTCTTCTAGCTCGTCTCCTGAGCTCCATAGCATTTAACCTGAATCTGTAATACTCGGTCTGACCCGAGCATTATAATAAAATTACACCCGAGTCAGTCTGTAAAATCAGCGTAAGAAAACACACTCAATTTGAATTATTAACTTTTTCAAAATCCTTTGAAAAACAAAGGTATCTCGTAAGACCACGTCACACATAAACACGACGGGTTTTTACCTTACGATAACCAAAACATTTTTATCAAATCCGTTTGATATTATAATAGTGTCTAAATCAAGTAAATAGAAAATAGCTGAAATGTTTGCATCTCACATTTCAGCCTAGTTAGGCACGTTCAAAACCGTACGGCGCTTATTGGAGATTGGATTCCATACAATGACTAGGCACTGGGGTACCACCTATCACGGTACACATCTAGAAGCATGTACCGAGGATCTCGCCGGGATCCCCTGCAACACAAGACCGGCCCTATCCCTAACCTGGATAAAACCGAATATGTTATCACCTCGGGTGTTCCAACCCTTACCGAGAGCTCTTTCGCATGCACCGTATCCACATAATATAATATATCCGAGGTTATCTAGAAAGGCGATAACATACCTTAATTGGGTATGACCCACTTAGCCTTGCTGCATACCCCCTGATTTTCAGCCATTCCGGTTGATGAGGCTAGAGGCCACGATTACCTTTCAAGAATAATTTCACTTAGAATTCTCATCGTCCTCCAATGACGATGTTCTGATAGCATTCTTCTATACAAGTTGTCCTGGGTCTGGACAAACTGAAACATCGTCTTCATCATCTTCACAATATTCATTCGTAACGTTCAAACCGGATCGAAGTGGTTTTCAGATAATTAAATCCGATTTTGGTCTCTTCGAAACGATTAACGAAATAGGCCAAAATTGATAGTGAGTTATTTAACTATCAATATAACATCCATAAGCAATCACTAGGCCATTATTTGAACCCTTTCCAAAATTTATTTCAAAATATCTTTATAAGATATAACTTCCGGTACTTCAACATTCGAAAATAGTTTTCAAATCCTAATATTTTCAATGGAATATTTCCACCCCTTTCCAATATTCAGAATATTTTTCCACTTCATTTTATGTCCAATATTTAACACTTAGGAAGTATTCCATTTATTTCCTATTTCTTTCCTCAAAATCATTTACAAATTTTTATTTGTAAATTCCTTGACTAGTTTATAAGAATTCTATAAATTTCGGAATTCCCTAACTAAATCCCTTTTATATTTCCAAAGTCAAATATACTTACTTATAATTCCAATTTCCCTTTCTACTTCTTTTATGAATTCTATTTAATTTTCGAAGTTCACTTTTATCTAACTTCATTGGAAATTTCCTTACTTTTTCCCAATTTTCGTTTTGAGAATTCTCTTATAAGTCCCATCTACTAAATAACCATTTTCCAACTCTCGAGAAGATTTACGAATACATTTAAACCATTTTCAAAACTTTATATATATATATACATATGTAATTAAAAATAAGTATTTAAAAAGAAAAATAATAATTATTTATTTTTAAGACATGTTCAAATAATTATCTAATATTGAAACACTTTTATAACATCACCTTTCAAGGCAGGTTTTAAAACCCAGGATTTATTAAAATAAATATTGAGTATTTGGAAAAAATCTCACTTCTGAAGTATTTCAAAACTAACTAACTTAAATTACATAGTTTAATAAATAAAAATTTCGTTTTAAAATAAAACTTAGCTTATTAATAAAAATATATTTTTAAATCTCAATAACCAAATTTAATTTATAAATCTCTCTCGATTTCCATCACATCACTTCCATTTCGATCTCCTTAACCATTTTCAATTCAAAAATAGTATCCACTATTTTTCTCTCACCCTATCTCCATATTCAAATATAAATTCTCCCTGTAAATTTATATTTCCAATTTATCGTCTGATATCGATTTCTTTTATTTAAAAACATCGTTTATAATTTTTCTATAACTCCTTTGGGTTTCACTAAAATAATCTCATTTATAAAATTCCAATTTATAAATTTCATTCATTCTTGCCAATCAATTTTTAATATCAATTTCAACTTCTTTGTATATTCTTATTCCAAATCCATACGGATTTGACGTAATAAAAATAAATTTTTTGCTAAAATAATTTTCAGTCAAAAATAACAAAATTTCATTTTTTAACATATGTATATTTATAAATTAATAATTTATTAATAAACACATTTTAAATTAAAATATATAAATTTATTTAAATGTATGTTCAGAAAAAATATTATATATGTGTGTGTGCGTGCGTATTCATATATATGTATATAAATATCTGAAATTTGAATTTAAATTAAAAATAGATATTTATTTAGAGCTAGATTTTTTTTAATTTTAAAACTAACACAATATATTTTAGATATTAATTCAAATTATTTTGAATTGGTCAAAATATTTAAATAAATATAATTATAAATAATATTATGTACGTCTTTAATAATAGTTGCAATACCTTTGGTGTCAGCGTGAACTACCAAAAACGTCCTTCTTAAGTAATATTAATTTGGTAATATCTGTAAAATGGCATTTTTGGTAGTTCACATTGACACCAAATCTGTATTAATAACTAGAATAGAGCTGCAACCTTTTGGTCCGACCGCAAAGTTCCAAAAATGCCCTTGTATATAAACAAGAGATTAGGAGTTCAGATCCCGATCAAAATAAAATAACGTCTATTTGCATATGAAAATTTTGATACATAAATCATATCACAATGTCAAATTCTAATCCCAACGTAATTTTTACAATGTTTTTCTTTATAGTTTTGAACTTTTATTTATCAAATCTATATCTATATAAAAAATTTACGTTTTACAATTTTATATTGTTATGCAAGGTTTTTTTAATGCACTTGCCAAAGAATCTCGTGTGTGTGTGTATGCAATTCAAGCAAAGGTATGGATAACAAATGTATACACAAAGGGATAAATCTGTCCGTTGCGGTGTAAATCTCAGCCCCTATAAAGAATCATTTACCATGTACACTTCTTATGTGTTGCACATGCACTATACACATATAAGTATATTTGATACACTTACATATTAAAACCTATACGAATGAAATAAAAATTCTCTATAAGCAAATAAAATAAAGATTTTATTTAAAAATACTTTAGATTGGATATAATATAATTGACTTCGTATGCCCGATAATATTTAAAATAGATTTTTTTTAAAACTCATTCATTTAACCCGCTGCGACCCGGCCCAATTCCTTTGATGGTTTCAGAGCCCAATAGCCTATGCAGTCTTAATTAACGGTACCATAGCTAACTTATTAAAGTCTACATATTTAGGAAGGTTTCTAGAAATGTAGCATCTAAGATTGAATTTGGGTAATCAAGTGCTCTGCCCTGCATGGCTATGGACCTAACCCAAAGATGAAGTAAACCCAAAAGTTATCCTTAATATAAGTCTGAATTGATTTTGGGTTTTGGGCTAATTTTCGAAATCTGTTTTGAAAATTTAAATTTAAAAGTTAAGCTTAAAGTATGAAAGGAATTTTATAAATGTTACAAAATATTTTTCAAAATTGTTTTGAAAATTAATTAATTGTTTTTACTTATTTATTATAATTAATTAGATTAATTAATTAAATAATTAATTAAAAGTTAATCATTATATAATCGTAATTCTATAAAAGGGCATGCAACAAAGAAGATATTTTATGCAAAATGTTTTAGCTTATTTAATCGGAATCTCATGCACAAACGGATCTAGCGTGAAATCACCCGTGGTAAGCTCCTTTTACTATATCAAGATCTATTATCTATGCTGCTTCAAACTCGTTTCTGTCTAAAAAAATAACGAGCTTGGCAGTAGAAGTAATAAGATTTAGAAGTTCTGGTTTTCTTGCTTTGGATGAAGTAATTATTTTTTTCTCTAGAAGCTTCAAAATCAGGTGAAATAACTAAATAACGGTAAAGAAGTCAATAATGATCAAAAGGGGTTGGTTACTTTCAATACTTCTTCGCATGCAATATGGGACATTTGCTCATTTTCCTATGCACTGTATCCCACATAATTACTTTATTACATTCTTAATTTTTCATTTTTTTATCTGTATCTTTAGAGCTCCCTTTGTTGCTACTTCCAGTATGGGTGAGTTTTTATCATCTTGTGTGTCTCACCTGTTTTGATGTTGTAGCAACTATATTTTGTAATCTGTTCCAGTTGTGTAATAAAGTACCATTTTCAAAAAAGTTAATTAATTAAATTAAAAACACAAACTCATAGATATATATATACATATATGTATATGTATATTTATATTTACCTTAAAATATTTAAGGCAAATAATAATAATTTTGAAATTAGTTATATTTAATTAAAATTGTTTTGTTTAATTAAACTAGTTTGATGTTAATTGATAAATAATATATATGTATAGAGATATACGTAAATTAATGTAAGTATTATAGTGTATGTATACATATATATATATATTCCATTTTAAAATGTTTAAAATGAATAAAATTAATTAACTAAAGTATTAAGTGAATAATTAATAAAATTAAAATTAAATATGATTTAATTGAATAGAGTGGAACTATAAGAAAGTAAATTAGATTTAAGGAATAAATACATACATATAGTACATATACCGTGATTTCAAATGGGAATCACAAGGGTATGTCACAAGAAATACATAAGTTGGTATCACTCAATTAAATATATTAAAGGTTATAAATATTTAGTGTAAATGTTGTCCTCTATTATTAATATGTTAATAGATTACTTGTGTACTTTTTAGTTGTTAAGCTTTTCTCAAACTAGAGATTTTATGTGTAGTACTATTAATATATTGACTGGACGAGGTAAGATACAAGCACATATTTGTTGAGCTTTCCTCAAGGTATGTGCATTATACTTAAGCTATCATGAATGGTAGGCACCAGTGAATATTCTCTCTTGATTTATTGAGCTTTCCTAAATTTTAAGATGAGATGAGGACAAAGAATACATGTTAGAAGTTGTATATGATGCAACCAATAAGGTGTTATCCATCACATGCTGCCATATGATATATTGAGCTTCCTCAAGCTCAAAATCCCAAGGCATGCGAGTTCTAAATCTCACTAGAGAAGTCGAAAGACTTATATGTTTCTCTTTGGCTTTTGAGAAATGTAATAACCCTGTTTTTTATTACCTGATTGTTTGAAAAAAAAAATTAATTAGAAATAATTAATTCTAATTAGTGATTTGTGATATCTAGTTATGAAATTAATTGCAGTATTTTAGAATAGTTACTTTGTTTTATCTTAATTGATCTTAAGATAATTTTTGAAATGTGATAAATTTAAATAAGTGATTAGTATTGAGATTTATTGTTTAAAACATAAATTTGCAATTTATAGTGCATGTTATTAAAAATAATGAGAATAACTTTTCATTTCAAAAGTTATATTTAAATTTGTGTAATATCTCAATATTATTAAAATAAGGATTTTAACTTGTTAATTTGGTTTTGGTAATTCGAGAAATCGATTTATGAATTTTGTAAAAATATTAGTAAGTGAAAGTTAGTTTAAATTTGTGTTTTAATAAGTGATTAAATCAACAAGAAATTAGCAACACTTCATCTCTTAGGTATTAATTTTGCAACATCTTACCTATTGGATCCTTAGCAAACTCCGAACCCATTAGGCCTATGTAGCTAGGTGAGAAATGAACTTATACATTTATTCCTTTGTTCTAACTCATTTCAATAGTAAATCAAAATCAGAAAACTCCTTATCTCATGAACCCTAAAGCTAAATCCCAAATCAGAGATGCAAATAAAAGAGCTTTGGTCTAATACTTGTAGAAATCAAATAAGGTAATATCTTCTATCATTTTTTCCATCTATTAGGGTTTAGTTTCAGATTTCTTTGGTTAGTAATTGGGTTTTCGCAAATTTCTGAGATTAATCTAGGTCTAGTTGATGGAAGAGGCTAACATAGGAGAATCCGGGTTTTAATCATCAAATTCAAGCCTGAAGGTGAGTTGAACACTCACCCTACTATCTCTAATCCATATGTATAATTGTTAGTTGCTGTTTAGATTGAATGGAATAATTTGTTAATTAAATGGTTTGCAATTTGCTAGAAAACTTGGGTGATTGTTGTGTTGTTGTTTGCTGAAAATTTAGTGCAAAAATCAATGCAGTAAAATAGCAATATCATGGTATAGAATAATCCAAAATGTGACGACCCAAAATCGACACCCTTTGAATCCGACAATAAACCACACATGTTTGACCCAGAGTGCACCGATTGCAGATAATCATGATAAAGAAAAGAGAGGGTGAGAAGAAAGAGAGAAGAAAGAAGAAGAGAAGAGAAGAAAAGAGAGAAGTAGAACCAAAACAATACAGAATCTCACATCGCAGCGGAATAACATATAATATAGATCAATAATCTTTTCAAAGAGAAACTGTAATATACATAAATCAATATCAGAGTACACAATAAATAATCATCAGCTTGGATAGTTATAATAAACTATCCTCACAAATGCTAACAATTTACAACAACAACAATGCAAAGCAATGCAGCGGAATATTAAACAGATACGTGTATACAACATGAAGATCTTCAGCTCACCTGCTGAAGCTCCAAAAGCACCAAAACTGAACCTGTAAATATACTCGGTTTGACCCGAGCATTGAAAAGGAAGAACGCCCAGATCAGTCTGGTAAACCAGCATGAGAAAACACACCTCAACTGAATTTATAAGATTATCAAAACTTTTCCTTTATCAAAACAAAAGGTATCTCGTAAGACCGAGTCGCAAATAAATACCGATAAGGTTTTTACCTTACGATAACCAAAACATCTCATATCAAATTCTCATTATATTTTATAATAGTGTCTATTGCACACAAATAATATTAAAATAGCTGAAATTGTTACATTATTAAATTCCAGCATACACCTTGTAATACAAGGCTTTCTACAATAGAAAATGGCAGGCACGTATTGGATTTTGGATTTCCTTACAAATGACTAGGTAAAGGAACTACCTTTCCGAAAACTCGGTACACCTCTAGAGGGATGTACCTAGGGTCCAGATACTGGGCGCCTAAACCAACACGAGGCCGACCTATCCCTACCTGGATAGTACCGAATATGTCATCACTCCGGTCATTACTGACCTAAAATCCGTGGCCATGAGCATACACAACAATAATCAAATACACGACGTCATAGCATGTAAAGATATATCTAGAAGAGTGATGACATCCCCTAATGGGAGCGACCCATTTTAGCCTTGCTGCTTCTATCCCTGTTTCAGTCATTTTTCGGGGAGTGAGGCCAAAAAGGTATCGATTACCTTTCACATATCACATCACATCATCTTTGAATGCCATATTTTCCATTTCCGTTGACTACTAATTGCCTTTCACAAATACAACCCTTGAGCTCGTACGTCTCAAGGAAGGGTGTTAAGCTAAAAAAGTTGCCTTCTCCGCCACCAAACAGATGTACGTTTGTAAAAACCAATGTACATAATCATTAGAAATGCAATATCAGACACTCGTCCATACAAGTTGTCCAGGAACATGATAAACCGAAGGTACTTTCCTACCACATCCTGTCGGGAAGTCCTTAGGATTAGTAGCGAATAGTCCTTGCATTGGACATTTCATAACGAAGAGACTACTGCTACTATATGTATATTGGGATTTTAACCCCAAATGATCAACAAGCAGTCCTTCACTATGAAAATCCTAAACATCAATATCATCGTCCAATCTGCACAATCGTCGTATAAATGTTGGTTCGAAGTGGTTTTCAGATAAATCTGATCTTGGTCTCTTCGCACCAACAACGCAAAAGCATTTCTCAACCTCACACAAAAACTAAGTCTCGTAGACTTATCAAGTCTCCAACTATCAACTTGCTATCCTTCGGCCAAGAAGGAAGCTTGATAGATTGGAGTAATCACTCCGCACTATACGAATCAACATCCTCAACACAAACGATAATCATGCCTACACAGATGGCTACGTACTAAGTGTACGACTAAATAGTTCCCACATCAAGTCGAGGAACTAAAATGGCCAATTTTGATAGTCGGTTATTTAACTATCAAAGCAAACAAACAAAATCTAGCACTTAAGTAATCACTGGGCCTGATTTCATTAACCGTTTATAATTCAAAACACTCCCAATTATTCACTTCAAAATATCTTTTAAAAGATAATATTCAACACCGTTTTCCTTATTGGATATTTGGAAAACATTTCCGTATACTTATTTTAAAAATAAGTAAATTCACAACTTATTTTATTTTCAAACCATTTAAATTCCCTTTTTATAATATCACATTCCAAAACATCCATTTTATGTAAAGGATTATTCACTGTCCAAAATCATGAATAATTATCTTACCAAATTCATTCTTCTACATATTTAATTTAAAGGATTATTCACTGTCCAAAATTGTGAATATAATTCCTTTGCCAAATTCATTACTTCTAAATATTTAATTTAAAGGATTATTCACTGTCCAAAATCGTGAATATAATTCCTTTACCAAAATCACAATTCTACACAATTTAAAGGATTATTCACTGTCCAAAATCGTGAATATAATTCCTTTAATAAACTTACATTTTTAACTTATCAAATTAAATTGATTTCAGATTTATAAACAATGTTTATAAATCCCATTTATATTTTATAAACTTCCATATATAAAATTCCTTTTTAATGAATTTCCATTTCTATCTCATTTATAAGTCAAAATCCAATTATAAGTTAATTTACTGATAAATCTCTTTTATTTGCCAATTCATTCTATTTATAAATTTATAAATCTTATTTACTTATAAGATTCAACTATAACTCCATTTTAACACTTATAAAATTCATTTATAATACCATTACCTTTTAATTTATAAAATATCAATTTTATAAATCTCATATATATAAACCATTTATAATAAGTTAAAAATCCCAATTTAACTTATTTTAACAATTTATAAATCTTATAAATAAACCATTTATAATAAATTCAAAATTCCCATTTTAACTTATTTTTAACAAAATAGTTAACTTATATTTCCATAACCATATTTTTGAATATATTTCATAAAGCCATAATTTTTATAACATAAAAATTATAACATTTTATTTATTTAAAATAAATCCATTTCCTTAATCATTCAAAAATTATATATTTTCAAAATAACTTTGAAATCCTTTTTAAATTGAAATCATCAATTTAATATTTTAAATCTCCAAAATAAATGCTACAACAACACTAAATAAGGAGATTCACATCAATCAAATCAATCATGGCATCAAAACATCATATATCACATGATCACGACATATATATCAATATCTGTAAATAAAATCAACACTGGTGAGGAATACAGTTGGATCCCTCCAACCTGTCACCTACAACAACTATACATATTAGAAAATATGTACAATGTCCGCTTCGAGGCAGACGCGCGTATAAAAGGTCATCCGCTCATACACGGGAACGTATAGAGTCTCATCCGCTAAAATATGCGAGAATATATCCAAACCAATCAATATATATATATATAATATCATATCTCATCCAAACAATCATCAATCATCATAAATAAAATTTTATTCTCACTTATATAAAAATATAAGCGAGACAGAGATAGCGAGTTGTACTCACTTTGCTTGTAGTCGTCGTAATAGCGATTTATTTCAATTAAAATTAAACAGCATTTAATTTTAACCAAAATTTTCACTAGCTCAAATAAATCCCAATCCAGCTCCAAAATGTAGTGCTCATCAATATGGACCTAACGCAATTCGTTTCGTGCGAAACGGACCTCGTACGAGAGATATGCATTGTTAAACAATCGATGATTATTTATATAATTAACTTAACAATTAAATTTAAATTTAAACCCTTACCCTTTAAATTTTCGTTCTCCTCCTTCTTCCAACCCAGGCTTCACGTGACTGCTTTTGTTTTTTTATCGCGTTCACACACAGTCGGGCGACGCCCCTACTCGACCACCGCCGACGACGACCTGCCGCCCTGCCCCATAGTCGCGCCGCCACTCCACCTGTTACCTCACCCCCACACATGCGTGAGTGCGAAGAACGAAACCTGGTCAAGCAGCAAAACTGGTGGTGAACGGAACTACTTTGCTGTCGATCTGCTACATGAAACTCCATCTCCATCGTTGATTAGACTCGCCTCGTCTCCGTCTACGTTTTGTTAGTTAAGGCCGGAGCATGAAAGTGGACGAGGTGGTCGAAAAAGTTTGAGGTCGTCGGATGTGGAGCAGGGTGATGGCGGTTGTGAACATTTGACCTAAGGTTTTTGCAAATGAATGGATCTGGGGTCCTTTTATAAAAAATTTCGTGACACTATTCATCGCTATAATTTTCGAACTCCAATCGAAGTGTGCCGCCTGACGTTTATAATGTTTTACCCCTATTCCGAACACAATGGAATATATATCGGGAGCCAATTCCATCGTATTTGGAAGATAGATTTTCAAATCGACTTATTTTAATTAAAAATTACTTAAATAAATTTCTACGCGTTTCATCTTCGCACGACTAAAACGTAAGTCCGATTGACACGAAATTTGAAATCCTATAATAATTCACTATTATGGATCCAATGAAACCGATTTTGTCAAAATCCGAGACCGTGTGAAAAATGACTATTTTTACACGTTAATTAAATATTAAAATTTTCAATTTCCGTAATTTAACTTTTAATTCAATTTCAAAAGTTCACTAACTCTATTCTAACTCAAATAGAATTCAAACAACATTAGAAATTATTTTTATTCATATTTGATTCAATATTCAATTATTTACACAATTCAAATATTAAATTAAATAATTTAATTATCCAAATAAATCACTATATTCGAAATATAAGTTATTTAACTTATAAAATTAACTTTTCAATATTTAAATCCAATTAAATATTCTGAATTCAGACGACTGAAAAACTAGGTCGTTACACAAAATGACTCTATATTTTTATGGTAAAAATTTCTTTTAGTTATCTACAAGTTATTTTTTGATCACTTTTTGAAATTATGTTGTTTATTGGGTCGAAATCAAGTTTGAATCTGATAGTGTTGCTCTGTCCTGTGTATTTGCTAAGTTAAAACCTGAAATTAAAATGGCCATAACATTTTTGTCACTTATCGGAATTCGATGATACTTGATTTTCTGGAAAGCTTAGACTATCTACTACAACTTTCATGTTTTGAGTTTTGTAATATTTTGTGGTTTACATAGTTGAAAATACATTTTAGTGTTGCTGTCTCGATAATAAACGACAGCGATAATGTAGTTAAAATCTAAGAATTGTTTAAATCATAATTTTTCATTACTTATCGGAATTTGATAATTCTTGATGTTTTGGAAAGCTTAGACTTTTATTCACAGATTTTATGTAAGTTTTGTAAAATTATGAGATTTAATTGGTCAAAACTACAGATCATTAGACCCTAAAATTGAGTTAAATGAAATAAGTTGATAAGCTTCGTACACAAGTAGTTTTACGAAAGAGAATTATTTATATTTATAAATCTTAGAATTGTTTCTAAATTAAATTAATAAATATTAAAAATGATTTTTTAGCAAGTTATTTTATATATTAAGCATGGTTAGTAAAATAATTATGGATTTGGAAATATGACTTTGGAAATACAAATCTAATATATTTTTATGTAAAAGTGATTATGGATTTGGAATATAAGTATTATGGTTTTATTAAATAAATAATATAGGATTCATGGAATTTGGAAATGTAGTTTTGAAAAGTATAAACTTAGTTTATTTCTAAATAAAATGGTTATATTTTAATATGGATTTAGAAGGGTAATTAAATATGGTTTTAAAATATAGTTTTGTAAATAATACAAGTATATGGAAATTTGAGACAACTTTGTGTATATAAGTAGAATCTTGGAACAATTCGGGGTTATAGAATATTTTAGTAAACAAGCGAACACTTATTTAAAGTTAAATAATAAGTGGATTTGTGGAAAATTATAATAAGTGTTTTTTTAAACAATAAAAAAATCAATTAAAAATTGTTTTGAGAACCTTAATTCTATAATTTGAAGAGTACTAATCGACTTAATGTTATCTATTAGTTTAAATGCTTCGAATAATGCTTCATCGAATATGGTATAACTCATTGAATAGAATGTTTGAGTGGAATTTACTAACCCATTAATGAATACATGAATTTCACCGGGTAGTATGGGATGCCTTGGTCAAATTCTTGTAATCATATTTGGGAAAGTACTTAACACTTTAGAGTTGTGTTCTCTTTGGGTGTGCGATAAGTGGTTGCTAGATCCTTAAGAGAATGTAGTTCAGGTTTTCCAGTGGTATCTGTAATAAGTGATGCTTACTAGCTTTTAGTACATATTTGGATTTCACCATACGGTATGGGACATATTGGTTAAGTCCTAGTAATTACTGAAGGCGATAATATTTATCACTTTAGAGTTTACTTACTTTTAGTATGCGATAAGTGGCTGCTAGATCCTTTAGAATTTACTCCTGGATTTCTTTTCAAGTGTAATAATCTAAAATAATCTGAAAGATTCGATCATGACTGCTATCCTAGAGATTGTCTTGTGATCCTGTGATTCCCATCCTGTGTACGATCCCTGGTATCAGATCGGTTCGTGTGATTCCAAATTGTTTGTTAGTTTGCTACGGTTCTATGTACAACCATTACGATCGTTTTGAGTAAGATCTCTTGGATTCTGGGTATTTGGATTCTTTGACTATTTTGTGTTCGTGAAATAAAATATATTCTTGTGTCTTGTGGTAGTGAAATAAATATATATTCTTGTGTCTTGTGTTCGTGAAATAAATAAATATCCTTGTGTCTTGTGTTCGTGAAATAAATATATATTCTTGTGTCTAGTGATGGATGCTAAGTTAAGTTAATTCTGTTATTCTTGTTTAGATACTAGTTCGTGTTTGTGACTTAAATTTATAACCCTATTCTGAGTTAAATTAATTTCCTAACTCGTTATATCCCGGACATCTGTATTTACTTATATGTTGTTTATTCTTGTGTTATATTATGTTCTCACCCTACTGGATATTTAGAGATAGTCTGCCCCAATTGTTATTTTGCTCGGGTCAGACCGAGGCTTTCAAGTTACAGGATGAGTAGACCTATGAATAGTTGGGCTAGCAGAAGTTGGACCTTTGATATTTAGTTATATCACTTAGGAATTTTGTTTCAAATTGAGATGTATAATTAAGATTAGAAAACCACAACTTGTATATTAATTGAGTTTAGTATTTCATTTTGTAAACTCAAAATTTATGTATGCATAAGTTGAGATTTTATTCCGGTGTGATCTGTGACTATTATTTATATTATATATTGTTCTGATTCTGAGAAATCGTTGTGCCTATTACTTTGTATTAATATTGTACACGTTAAATTTAGTTTAAATATTAAGTGAAAAAGGTATAAATGACGTGTCATTGTTAGTTTAATGATATATTCACATTCGATCGCCTTTAACAAGCCGTATTCTCCATATTAGCAGACGACATTACTTGTAATGTTCTTTGCTAATCTGGGTATCGCGGTAGGGTCATTACAAGAAATATAAAAATCTAGTGGGAGCTTAATAGTAAAATGAAATATAATGTTTAACCTTACTACTGATATAAGAACCTTTGCTATGTATATATGTCCTAGTCTATTAAATTAAATTTGTACTCTAAAAGAAAAACCTACCGAAGATGTGGACCCCGATATATAATTGCTTATAACAAATGGGTAGCGAACCTAGAAATCACCTAAGTTTACATGTTGTCTACATTAGCTAAACCCAAAGACAATACAAAAACATGACTATCCATCAAATCTTCAATAACCTTAAAGTATTATTTTGGGAGAAATCTCGTTCTACAGGGTATGAGATTATTAGGAATCATTCAATACGAAGATTACGCCGAGCATGCGGGTGGATGAATTCGTCTTATTAGTAAAGACTATTTTGATAGGCTTTCGAAATTGGGCATCACGATAAACAATAAATGCAAGTGGACTTGATCCTATGGTCTCTTACTCCATAGTATGAGCCTTTCATATTGAATTCCAATATGAACCAAATGAATGCAAGCCTCATGGAGTTGCATAATATGTTGAGATCAGCCGAGTTTTCATCCATAGGTCAAGGCACGATGCTCGGTGTAAAAGGGAAGACATCATCTTCGAATGGTTCCGAAAAGAGAAAGAGTGTTAATAAGAAGTGTAAGAAGAGCGCTCCTAATGATAATGTTGGGTGTCACCACTGTCATAAGAAGTTCATTAGAAGCAGAATTGTTTGGATTACCTAAAAAATGTCAAAAAATAAAGAGAATGGTTCTACCTCTCCTGCAGGTATATTTATGATTCAAAATAGTTTTACAATCAAAAAATAGTCTTCGGTTTTAGATATTGGATCTGGAACTTATATTTGTAATTTGTTATAGGGACTTAGGAATAAGCAACATGTAGCAAAGGGTGAAATAAGGCTTCCAGTTGCGAATATATCTCTTGTAGATGCAACTGCAGTTGGAGACTATTACTTAGCTTTATCAAATGTATTAGATTTAGCTTGAATAATTGTTATTATGTTAAAAACCTTATTTGTGGAATAATTTCTATCTCTAGGTTGTTTGAGATTGGATATGTATTCCATTGTGTTGATAATATTATGAACATTATGTTTGATGAAAATAAAATCTGCAATGTTGTAACAACCCACCTGAGAACATGCCTAAATTTCAATCCAGAAAAGGCCCATCCAAATTTAGATCCATTCTAAGGCTTGCTGTTGGTAAGAAAAAGAGGAAATGGTACAGAGCAATAACTATTCTTTCAGAACACACAACAGATGTAATAAAATATAATAGCAAACTGCACCCATTTATTTCAAAACCATTTGAAATGTCATAATATAAAACATCACCAAACTGTCAAGTAGAATCTGTTACATAATTTATCCACAATACATGGGTATAACATAAAACATCATAAAAAATAATAATAACTTCCACAACGTTAAGCAATTCCATCTTCAAGCATCATCACTCCGTCCTTAACCTGTGTTGTAATGGGGAGGATGTCAAAAAAAAACAAATATCTGGTGAATAAAAATCTCGAGTCTTACCATTTTAGTACTTGGAAAATATATTTTAAAATAGGAATATGTCTTGTGTACATAAAACCATTTAACACTTCTTACAAGGAAACGAGGTGGGTCCATGATCAACCACTTAATACCTTTCATTCCCGAAGCAGGTTTTTAATCCCCTAATGTAGCGACCCGCAGTTCCGTACCCCTTGAGTTTACAATAATTCACTCTCGTCCAACCCAAAGTGTACGAAAAAAATGAATAACTAGGGTAAGAAGAAGAAAACGATAGAAGAAAAATAGAACAACAACAACATAATCTCACAATCGCAGCGGAACAAATTATAATAGATAGTAACAGATTTTAAATACAAGAACTGTGCTGTTAATATACATACCATTATCATAGTACAATATACAACAATCAATCTGGACAGTTTACTAACTTGTCCTCACACAGCGGAAATATAAACCAAGTGCAGAGATACGCCTCTACTCCTCCAGCTCGCCTCCTGAGCTCCAAAGTATTCTATCCTGAATCTGTAATACTCGGTCTGACCCAAGTATTATAATAAAATAACACCCGAGTCAGTCTGGAAAACCAGCGTGAGAAAAAGACACTCAATTTGAATTATTAGAGTTATCGAAATCCTTTGAAAAACAAAGGTATCTCGTAAGACCGCGTCACACATAAACACAACGGGTTTTTCCCTTACGATAACCAAAACAAACTATAGAAAATCCAGTGATATTATAATAGTGTCTAAATACAAATACTTATTCAAATAGCCGAAATTGTTACATTAATTAAATTCCAGCATACTAGGCTCTACAAACAAAACCGTAAGGCTCGTATTGGAGAGTGGATTCTATACAATGACTAGGCCACTGGGGTACCGCCCATCACAGTACACCTCTAGAACAATGTACCAAGGACCTCGCCAGGATCCCCTGCTACACAAGACCGGCCTATCCCTAACCTGGATAGACCGAATATGTTATCACCCCGGGTGTTCGCACCCTTACAATCGAGCGCTCCTTCTTTCATACACAACCATATCCATAATATATAGGTTTCCGATGACATTTAGAAAAGCGATAACATACCCTAATTAGGTGCGACCCACTTAGCCTTACTGCATCTCCCCTGTTTTAGTCATTCCCGGTTGATGAGGCTTGAGGATAAGCGTTACCTTTCAAGAAACAATTTTACTGAGAATGCTTATCGTCCTCCAATGACAATATTCTGATAGCATTCGTCCATAAAGTTGTCCTGGGTCTGGACAAATCGAATCACCATCTTCATCATCTTCACGGTATTCATTCGTAATGTTCAAACCGGATCGAAGTGGTTTTCAGATAATAAAATCCGATCCCGGTCTCTTCGAAACGATTAACGAAATTTTCCAATTATTGATAGTCGGTTATTTAACTATCAATAAAACATCCATAAGCAGACACCGGGCCTTATTATACATTTTCCCAAAAATATTCCTTTCCAAATTCCTTTCCATACTCAAATATTTGAAATCAATTTTCAATATTTAAATCCATAACAGTATATTTTTGATCCATCTCAACCTCAGAAATATTCCTAAATTTTCCATTTTTATACTTAGGAAAATGTAATAAGTCTTCTTTTCCAAAATCTTTCAAATATCAACACTTAAGAGAAAATTTCATAACTTATCTCATAAGTCTTCGAAATCACTAATAAATTCTCCTTTTCAATTTCCAAAACCCTGTATACTTATTTATACCCCATTCAACAATTTATAACTTCTTTTATAAATTTAGATTTCATTTTCAAAATTCTCATATTCAACATTTTGAAATTTCATTTCCTCCAAATCCCTTATAAAATTCCCTCCCTCAAAATCATATCCATTTAAAAATCCCATTTATGAATCTCGAGAGAATTTACAAATAAAAAATTTCAATCACTTCAAAACTCTATATATATATAATAGTTATTTAAAAAGGAAAATAATTTATTTTAAAAAACACATTCAAGTAATAATTTATTTAAACTCATTTTTAGATAAAAAATTAAATTTTCAAAGCTGATTTTAAAAGTTAGAACTTAATAAAATAAATACTTCATATTTAAAAATCTACTTACCAGAGTATTTCAATCCTAACTAGTTTAATATTTCATAGTTTTAAAATAATAAAATTTTCCTTTTAATCGCAAACTTAACTTCTTAGAATTTGAAAATATATTTTTAAAACCTCAATAACCAATTCAATTTATTAATTCCTCTCGAATCACATCATAACACTTCCATTCAGATCTCGTTAACCATTTTCACTTTCAAAAATAGTTCCACTATTTTTCTCACTCTATTTCCATATTTTAATATAAATTCTTCTTGTAAATTTATATTCCCAATCTATCATCTGATATCGATTTCCCTTATTTATAAACATCGTTTATAAATTTATAAACTCCTTTGAGTTTCACTTATTTATAAAACAAATTTTTTAAATAAAAATCTCATTTTATAAATCCCTTCCCTAATAAATCCCAATTTTATTCCAAATCTATTTTTAATATCGATTTCAACTCCTTTCATATTTTAAGAATATCATTTATAAGTTCCTTTATAAAATTCATTTTTAAAATCTCTATTTTAACAATTCACGAATAGTTAAGTATAAACAAAAATCATATTTATTTTTTTCTTTTTCTAACTCATTTTCTTTAAAATACTTCCAATTCCGATATAAATATTCTTATATCAAAAATCTGCTTTTAATTCCTTTAAAAATTCAAAATAATAATTATGGTATTTAAAATACCAAAGTTAAGGCCGTGCTACTATAGCATCCAAAATTTTAAATCACAACAACAATCTATTATAGATTATTCACCCAAGTCATATATCACTATATATGAAAATTAAATCAACATTTTTGAGGAATCCAGTTGGATCCCTCCAACCTGTTTTTCCTGCATTCACAGATGTTAATATAATATAAAAATACTAATCTCACTTCGAGGGGGATATCGTGGTATGTAGGGTCATCCGCTATTATGTGGGGCGCATAGGGTCTCATCCGCTATAATGTGCGGGAATATCACTCCAAATACTAATATATATACTACTACATATATGTAATATATCATTCAACAGATAATAATTTTCTAAATTCAACCAAGCAACCAATAATTAATTTTAACTATTTAAAATTAATTTGGCAATCCAAATGAGTGAGAATTTTCTCACCTTTATTTTTAATTTTCCAAACATCAAATTGATTTCGAAAAATCCCATATTGTAGTTCGTATCACTACGAATCATATGTCTCTGCTTTGTTCAATTGATGACCTCGCACGAGTTCGATACGAATTTATGAATATTTGAATTAATTAAATATTAACTTAATAAAACAAAATTTAAAACTTAACTTATCTCTCCTCTCAACAAGCTACAGCTCCAGGCTGTGAACACCTCCTATGGCCGATGCTTCTCAAGGCCAGATTACCACCATTCCTCCACTATTCTGGAATTCGACTCCATCAATGATCATCCCTCATCGATCCGTACCTGCTCGACACCACCACACCCCTTCCGGTCCTCCATTTAAGAATTCGTCACGTTCCCCTCTTCTTTGTCAATGGCCAGCTCGGACTGCGCCAGAGAGCGCCGTGCCCACCAAGATGAAGACCAGAGATGCTAAACCCCTTCTCGATCTTCACAAGACCCACGCCACCAGGTCGCCGACTCTGCTCGCAACTTCAACTCCAGGCGCTCGCGCCGCACTTCGTTCGTCCATCCTCCAAGTCGCGCCTCTCGCGCCCGGCTTCCCCCTTCGTCACCAAAATCAGGTCGCCCTACCCCCACACCCGCGCGCGACTTCGATCGCGATTCGATTTCATTATTATTTTTTCTTTGTGAACGAATTCTATTTCGTTTATTTTTTTTATATACGAATGAATTTGATGAATAGATTTCGATTTAAAGAGGATAAGGGATCGCGATTTTATAACGAGAAGATGGCTTTTCAGTTTTGAAATGAGATAAGGAATGGCCAAATACGCGATTTGAACCAGAATAGATGTGGGTACGGTGGCGTGTTGGAAAAGGTACAGTGACTGAGTGAAAAAGACAGCCCTGTCCAATCAAGGGAAATAAATTATTTAAATTTCAAAATATCTCAATTCGTCTCGATTTACGCAACTCAAAATTTTGAATTCCTATCAAGGCGTGCCGCTAGGCGTTCATAATGTACCCATATTCCGAATGCAATGGAAAAGATTTCGAGCCCTAATTCGATCGTATGGAGAAGATAGCTTTTTGGACCCAATTATTATATTGAATTTTCGATATAAATTTCAACGCGTTTCTATCCCGTATGACCAAAAGATAACTCCAAATACTATGAAATTTGAAATCCGATAATAATACACTATTACAGACCCAATCGAACTTGTTTCGTCGAATTCCGAGACTGTGCCCCGGATCGCTGTTTTAACTCATCGATTAAATCGACGATTTCAAACTTTGCGAAATAGCTAGAAATTTCAGTTTTTTAAAACTTTCTAAGTCAATTATAACTCCAAATCAAATATCTAAAACCATTTAAACATTCACAATTAACCGTTGAAAAATCCGGGTCGTTACATTCCTCCCCTCTTAAAAGAATTTCGTCCCCGAAATTGCTAAGGCAGGAAAAATGCTCTAAACCTATTAACTTACCAAAACCCACATAGCGAAAACCCGATATTCACTTTTCTAATCTTTTAGTTTCACCCCAAAACAATTACTTTTTAATTCTATTTCCAAAATCCTTCATTCCAATTACAATTCGAAAATAAATTGTTGTTAACAAAATTTTTCTAACACCCTAAATTTTCGATTTTTTTTGGCAGAGTCTCCTTTATACGGAGGACCTTTTGCAATATGACAAGAGAGATAAATATATATACATCGACCCACATAGTCGGAAAACAAAATATATATATCAATATTTATATTTCGCGGTATTTAATTCGAAAACGTACCTTATTTAGCGTTTTTAAGCATTATTAAGCGAGCAAGTTTACTTCATACGCAATTACGCAACCTAAATCTAGCCCGACAGCCTCCGGGTACCTGTACTTACTCAATTTAAACACATAAGTACCAAACCATCAAATTCAATAACATTTCATTTATTCAACTGGTTTAACACATGAATTTCATAAACAACATGCCAAACAAAGATTTATAAGCAATTTAAGGCCTCGATACTAATTTAATTACTTTCAATAGATCCATATATCATTTCATTCAATTCGAAATGATTTACAACCAAATTTATTGCATTCAATTCATATTTATAACAAGCAAACCCATATCCATTCCAAATTGATTAAAAATCAATTTATTCACATTCAATTTGTTCATAGAATTTTATTTACTTTCGTTTGCGTCGAACAACAATTTTTTCTATGCAAATTCGGTGCTATTCATTTAATAAAATAACCATTCCAGTCTATAGCTATTTTAAATTGACTCCAAATCAATTTATATTAAATTTTTATTCCATTTCAATTTGATTCTCAATCAATTCATTTACGTTTCATTAATATCCACATTTATTATTTTCAAATCCACTTTATTAAACTCGAAATCATTTCATGCTAATTTATTTCTAAACCATTTCATAAATTTATTTAAACCGAGTTTTTTTTCAAAATATTTACTTAAGTTAATCCGTTTAGTTTAAATTATTCCAACTATATAACTTAAGTTTATTTTCATTTCAACCAACTTCCATTTCATTTGCTAATTAATTAATTAATTAGTTCATTCATTTCTTCTACTTCAAATTTTAACTCCATACTCGAATTTATTCTCGAATTTATTTATACTCCAATTGAATTTATTTATAACTCAAGTAATTATATTTCAATCCAATCCCATTTTATTCGACCACATTTCCAATTTTATTTAATTCGCTTACTTTTTAAGTCGAATCTAATTTATAACTCGAGTTCCCTATTCAATTTACTTATCTAAATGGTTCACTTTCAATTTTACAATTCCATATCTGATTCTTCTTCAAAAATCACTTCATTTAAATTTCCTTGAGTTCAAATTTATTTTAAAATCTAAGTTTTCCCTTTTATTCCTTACTTTTAAAATATCATACCATTTTTATTTTGGGTTTTCTATTTCACTTTTCAATTTTATAAGTCATACAACTTATTTTTCACATTTCCATCAATTCTATACTCGAATATATCCACATTTTATTTTTAACTCGAGATTATACATTTATTTAGCCTAAGTATATTTTTATTCCATTAATTTCAATTTTTATAGGCCATTCCAATTTATTTATTCACAATTCCAATTTTCACTTAAATTTTATCTCATTCAAACTCTTCACTTTATGGTTATATAATTATTCCACAACTCAAAATTTATATTTACTTCAATTCGATATTATTTCTAATTCAATTCAAAATTTATAACTTATAGTTATATAGTAACTTTATAATTCACATTTACATATTTAATTCACTTCCAAATAATTCAAATTCAATTCACCTTTTTATTTGAATTTCAATTCCTTTTAACCAACATTTCAAAACCAAATTCAAGTTATTCATACTTAAATTAATTTCACTCGAAACCATTTTATTTTTAGTTCATTCAATTTCCTTATATATTTCAATTACTTTGCTAAGTTAACTCCCATTTCATTAATACACTATATTAATTCAATTCAAATCCAGTCAATTAAATTTCTAAAATTTAATCTATCCAACTTAACTTAAGTTGAATTCCATTTCAACTTTCTCACTTTAAATTTTATCCCAACTTAAAATTTTCACACTTCCCTCCTTATAAATATCATCTTCCACAGGATTCCAGAATTTTTAAACACCCGGTATTTATTTCAAATCACTTTGAAATCAAATATATAAATATATACTCTTTTCGGTTTAACAAACCACTTCCCTCGAATCTCAAAATCAACCTGATTTTATCTCAAAACAATTCCCTCGGAATTTTCAAAACAACACTTGTTTTTCACTGAAAAATCTCCATATTAACTTACTACGGTAGCAATTTGTCACTTAGAACTCGAAAATGAATACTGATGATGCTGCAGTCATTACCAGGATTATTTTCCAACGACTGAAGTGAGTTCAGTGCTATATCACTTCCAAAATCCATTTAAAACCATTTTTCTATGCAAAAATATCTCCAAAATAATAATAATATTATTTATCTTCAAACACTTTGTAAAATACTTCCAAAAATCTCCGGGATTTAATTTTTTTTCTTTTTTTAATATCTGGTTGACTCCATTTCTGGTTTTTAATTTATTTGTATACTTCATACTTATATAATCTCTATTTGGTTATATAAACCATTTCCAATTTTATAATCTTGTCTTGATTATAATAATAACATCCAAACACATCAATATACTGTAATAATTTCAGAAATTATTTCTTTTATATCAAAATATAATTTTAGGCAAAATTATTTCATTTACCCACTTCAAAACAATACTGTGTCGGTTTACCTGGTTCAAGTGTTTAGAAACTCCTATCGATTTAGTGGTGTTCCACTACTCGACCAGAATTTATATACCACTCAACAGATAGATCAACACAATACAAAACAATTTATATTCACTAACAAATACGCGCTCATATCTATTAATACACTCAAACTCACTCTAGAGTACTACTGACTCTATCTCTAATGAGTAAATCCCCACCAGAGCCAAGGTTCTCGCTTAACCTTCAACCCTAATACCAAATGTAGTGACCCGCAGTTCCGTACCCCTTGAGTTGACAATAATTCACTCTCGTCCAACCCAAAGTGTATGAAAAAAGAATAACTAGGGTAAGAAGAAGAAAACGATAGAAGAAAAATAGAACAACAACAACAGAATCTCACAATCACAGTGGAACAAATTATAATGGACAATAACAGATTTTAATTACAAGAACTATGCTGTTAATATACATATCATTATCAGAGTACAATATACAACAATCAATCTGGACTGTTTACTAACTTGACCTCATACAACGGAAATATAAATCAAGTACGGAGATACGTCTCTACTCCTCCAGCTCGCCTCCTGAGCTCCATAGTATTCTATCCTGAATCTGTAATACTCGGTCTGACCCGAGTATTATAATAAAATAACACCTGAGTTTATTTGGAAAACCAGCGTGAGAAAAACACACTCAATTTGAATTATTAGAGTTATCAAAATCCTTTGAAAAACAAAGGTATCTTATAAGACCGCGTCATACATAAACACGACGGGCTTTTCCTTTACGATAACTGTTACGCCCCACCTCTATGCTCACGCTGGCCAAGGACACTATGGAGTAATGCCGTCGACTAGCGCCAAGAATAAGGCTGTTGAGGAGCGACCATCTGTGTAATTTCTTTGTGCGAGCACCGATATGCCAGAAAATATAACTTACATTTCATCTCTGGAGGAAATCCGACATATCTAATACAAACACAAAGCTTCCACATAGTGGCTAACTAGCCTTCGGAAACAAATATAGAAATAAACATAACACAAATCAGTCACAGATATTCATATCACAAAGGCGAAATAAGACATGAATATATCACATGAAAGTGTACATCAAAATAGTGGTCATATAAGATCCACTACATCACAATGAATAGATACAAGTGCGAGACAAAAGAATAATTATACATCAAGGAGTCAATATCTCAAATGTATAATAACAAAAACTACTAATCTAAAGTAGTTAGCCAAAAGAATCAGATGATAATCCCTGATAAGAAGTCAAGCGGGAGCACTTGAAATATCTCGGTCTGACCCGAGTATTATTTAAGAAGAAAATAATAAACGGATCAGTCTAGCTATAATTATCAGATAAAATGAGATAGGATAAGAGATGTGACCAAAAACGTATGATAACAAAGAAATACCATACTGTGTCAAGTATACATCAAATAACAACAAAAATCATACAATATCTCCAATCATCTCAAAATACCAAAAAGAATATCATATTCTTTATTTTATTCACCAAACTACAAATATTGACAAACATAAATGCCAAACGCAAAAGTTGGTGAAACATAAATTCCAGAAATCATCAATTAGAAATACAGGAATCACAAGGGAGGGAGGTCTATTACAAATGGAATGCTATTCCATGGTCACTAACCATAGAGCCGGTGCAACGGCGTAGTACAATAACAGTACGCCCAAGGGACCAGAAACTCGTATATTTCGGAACAACAACGTAGTGCAATAACGGTACGCCCGATGAACTCGAAAGCCGAAGCATCGATGTAGTACAATGACGGTACATCCGATGAACCAAAAAGCCGGGACATCGATGTAGTACAATAACGGTACATCGGATGAACCGAACACCATAAAAGAACATGGGTCGCTAGCCCACAATAGAAATGAGACGAAGCTCAATAAAACTGGGTACAGTCCCCCACGTGGACGAAGAGACATCGCACATTGCTAGTCTAAACCATAAAATGATCATCATCGATCATCAAGAAGTGTCGATTACACTAAGCTAGTAAATATAAGAGTTTAGCTTCATGTCCCATAACCACTAGCTTAACTTAAAAATTTACAAACAAATTGTAGATTCCCACTCGAAAATTGTCACAAGAATTTCAATCGAGCAAGTCCAAAAATTAACCGACGAAGTAAACGCAAGCGTTTCATACCACTTGTTTTGCTAAGCCGTTTAATTAGATTTTCTCATACGAATGAGGTAAAGGTTTGTATATACTAGTAGATTAGAAAACGGTTTTATAAACGAGCTTTGTATTAAAAATAGAGTTGAAATCATCTTTGTTAAAGAGTTTGAATATTTACTACTAGTATAGAAACCTTTGTATTTAGAAGTGACAAATCACAAAATGATTGTAGAAACAATCAATCACAAAAATCCACATTCGAAGATGTGAATTAAATCCATAGAAATCGATGCCGAATCCATCAAAATGGATATACCAAAAATCCCGAAATAGAAGTCACAAAAATCGATAATAAATGATAACAACAAATCGGATAAATCACGAATCGATTAACATTGGAATCTCGAGCAAAATAATCAAATGGGGCTGAAGCAAGCAGGTCAGTCGACTGACCCTCTGCAGTCAGTCGACTAAAACAAAAACCAGAAAATTTCATTTCCTGCAGTCAGTCGACTGACTGTAGGGGGTCAATCGACTGACTACGGAAAACAGAGACTTCTGTTTTCTGCAGACAGTCCCAGATGGCTCGGATCGTAGAGCCAATCGACTGACTGGGACTGGGGAAATTTTTTAGCCTATCCAAATGAAGAGAAACCTCTTCCAATTTTCGATCGGACGAGCAATGGACTTTAGGGGCTTTTGCCAATCGACAACCCAGCCCTATAGGCTCTCCGATTCACCACCAAAAACATGTTTACAAATCAAAGCTAGGATTTTCAAAGTTTTGACTTCAAACACCAAAAATTGAAATGTTTACCAAATCAATTCAAATAAAAATCGAATGAACATGCAAAGATGTTAGGAATTCATACCTAACAATCAAGGATAGTTATAGACATAGATGTGAGATAAAAATCTCACCTTTAAACCCAAAAACAATGAATGAGAAGCTTAATCACAAAGGAAAGATCAACACTCTTCACTTCAACCCAAGTAGCTTGAATCTAAGCTAAAAAGAAGAACATTCCCTAAGTTAGGTTTAGGAAATTTCTGAAATTGAAGAGAGAATGAGTTGGAGAAGATGAAGAGGTTGCTTACCAAAGCTTCTTTTGGAATTTGGAGCAAGAATTTGTGTTTGCAATTGAATCTAGGGCTTGGAATTTCTAATTCCTCTTCTCTTCCCTCATTTTCAGTTTTTGGTTGAGAAAAAGAAATGAAATGAGGATGAGTGGATGAAGAGAAGGGCTGAGTTAGGTTATGGAATGAGTTGGGTGAAACCCAAACCCAAAAGCCCAAGTGAAAATATAAAAATTCAACTTACTCCAAACATATCGAAGCTTATACTCAAAAAAGTCGCAAACGCCATTTTGGACTCAATGGAAGTGGTCTCGAGTCCCAATTCGACTGTTTGCAAAAAGTAGCTTTTCGGACTTCAATCCGATTAACGATTCTATATTTAAATAAAATATTTAAATATTCAATCGTAAAATATGCGGGTTGTTACAGACTCCCCTCCTTAAAGAAATTGCGTCCTCGTAATAATTAAGAGGAAATATAAAAAGTAACAACCATAAAAGCATATGAACACAAAAGAAAATTTTGAAATAAGAAGTTCACCATAAAGAGCACAAAAGAGTAAGCCCGAACATGTTTGCTCGATGAATTCTCTGGATTCCCAGGAGCAGTCCTTGGGATTTGAGAACCATTGAACTATCACAAAAAGAACATCTTTATTTCGAAGGCGTTTAACCTCCGAAGTAATGATACGAATAGAATGTTGCTCATAAGTCAAATTTGGTGAAACTTGAATTTCTTCAACAACACCGGGCTCAAGAATAAAAATCGGAATTCCAAGGTATTTCCGCAGTAAAGAGACGTGGAAAACGTCATAAATAGCAAAAGATTGAGCCGGTAATAAAAAGGCGATAAGCCACGGAACAAATACGTGCGGTGATGGGAAATGGACCAACATTACGAGGTGCTAACTTTCCCAATCGACTGGAACACACAACACCCATCATCGGTGAAACACACCAATAAAATCTTGACTTAAAACCAGCTTCTCACTGGCTTTAAGCCAACACGAAGGAAATCGGCACGGCCTTCCGTAGAGTGCCTCGAAAGATGCTATACCAATACAAGATTGGAAGCTATTATTGGAAGAAAACTCAACAAGAGAAATCTGATCTTCCCAACTTCCACCAAAATCAAGAACACATGCACGAAGAAGATCTTCAAGAGTTTGATTCACACGCTCGGTTTTGTCCATCGGATTGAGGACGATAAGCGGTGCTAAAATTAAGCTTTGTTCCCAAAGCTTTTGAAGACCTTACAAAAATCCATTAGCAAAATAATGGATCACGATTGCTAACAATAGAAGTAGGAACTCCATGCAATATAACAGGACATAGAGTTCTGCCAAAAGAGGTATAGTCAAAAAGAGAATGACGAGCCTCAAGGCTACACAAAACAAGAGATGAACATGAATTGGATTCACGATCTCGAATCTCACAAGTGGATAAAGTCTCGAGATCCTTCCATTCGGATATCATCATAGAAACAACTACTTGTTGCTTTCGGCCAAGAGCATCGGCAACACGATTACCCTTTCCGGAAGTATAAAATATCAAGATCATAAGATGCAAGGAACTCGAGCCAACATTGTTGACGCAAATTAAGTTCCTTTTGAGAAAATAAATATTTCAAAGATTTATGATCGGAGTAGAGAACAAATTCCTCTCCCAAAAGATAATGCACAAAAATCTAAGAGCGAAAACAATAGCCGCGAGCTCTAAATCGTGAGTGGCATATCTAGTCTCGGCAGGCTTCAATTGTCAAGAAGCATATGATAAAACACATTCCCTAAGCAAGAGAATGGCACCCAAACTAATATGACTAGTATCAGTAAAAACAATAAAGTCTTGGTTCCCTTCGGGAACCGCAAGAATAAAAGCATTGGAAAAGAGTTCCTTTCTCTTTCCCTAAAAGCTAAGACTTTCAAAATTATAATTAACTTTATATATATTCTTATTTTTTTATAGAAAAATTTACTTTTTACAAGTCAATTTATTGTGTCTAACTGTCCCATCATAGCGTTTAGGAAATTCCTATCGATAACGTTGATCAAGTGCATCGACCAGAATTCTTAAAGCACTCAATAGAAGTATCTTAAAAATTTTACATGATGAACAAGTATCTTAAACAAAACAAAATCATCTTCTATATGATGAACAAGTATCTTAAAAATTTTACAAATATTCTTTGCTCATTTAAGAACAAAACCCAATCATACTTATAAATATCTTATTAAAAAGATTTGCAAATTTTAAATTTGTTATTTTCATCCATAATCAATAAATATAAGGATAAACTAATCGAGATATTCATAGAACACTCGATTCATAAGATGGATGAAATAAGGCAGAGGGTTCGTCAAACCGAATGATAGAACGAACCACACAAAAGAATCATAACGAGTGCGGGATGCGGTAAGTGGAATGCTACCCTCCGCAACTCGTAGTTGATGAAAATCGGTGGCAAGGCCGAGCTGAAAAGACCTTAGCACCACTCAATAGATTGCTTAGGTGATAGTCCTAAGACAAGCTCAAATATATTCCGGAAAATTCACAAATTACTTGAATGAGAAAAATAACATCTTCTTCATCAAGTGGGTTTTAAAGAATAAAATGTTGCCACCAAATTTGGAAATCAAAATCTT
Source organism: Allium fistulosum (assembly GCA_030737815.1). Classification (NCBI taxonomy): domain Eukaryota; kingdom Viridiplantae; phylum Streptophyta; class Magnoliopsida; order Asparagales; family Amaryllidaceae; genus Allium; species Allium fistulosum. The sequence continues at coordinate 164,701,601 of CM060905.1, forward strand.
TAAAAACAAAAGAAATATGCTTAACAGATTGAAGATGTCAAAGATAAATAGTCCACATTGGACATAGGATATGGCCTTCATAATAATTAAGCCAATCCTTTCCCAAAAATCAGTTTCGAAGCCTAAATAACGCATAACATGCAAATCGGCTCGAAAAGAAAAATCACAAAAATAATCTCGACATTTTCACAAAGCAAATTGAGTGTTGCGGATCCATCGATCGAATTCGCAATACTCCATGAAGTCATCAAGCCCTTAAAAATTAAAAGAGAAAGAATTTATCAAGTTCTTTTGATATAAAATAATGAGATGAACCCAAATAAAAAAGAACTCGAATAAGATAATCCCAAAACAAATATCGTCGAGGATAAAATGAGAAATACCTTGACCAAGAGAAGTGTCTCTAGGGGCTTGAACAACATTTAGCTTTCCCTCTCTCTTCTTTGGAAGTTTGGGGCATGAAGATAAAAGATGTCCCGAACTTTTGCAATAACGACAAAAAAATGGTTTCGGGCACTCATTTGCATAGTGGTCCGTAAGACCACAATTGTAGCATCGTCCACGACTAGAGGTAGGAGACTTCGCTATTGAAGTTTCTTGCTTCCCTTTCTTGTTGGGATTGGGATTGGGACTTTTGAACTTAACAGGCCTCTTCATATTATTGTTGAAGTTCTGTCTGGCATGCACAACTTCAACATCAATTTCTCTATCGGTCTCTTCAAGTCGAAGAGCGATATCAATAAACTGATCAAAAGAAACTTCTAGTTTCAGAAGCAAAGGCTTTTTAAGGTTCTTATTCAACCCATAGACAAACCGTTGATTTTTCTTCAATGGGGTATTAATATACTCGACCCCATATTTAGAAAGAGATTCAAAAGATGCGACGTAGTCCGTCACAGAAGATTCACCTTGAACAAGGTCAATAAAGCGTCGGGCTAAAGTTACTTTTTCAGCCTTCGACACAAACTTCAATTCGAACCTTTCCCGGAATTGCTCCCAAGTAAGATCCGCTTCGATAATTTCAGAAATCAAAAGCTCATACCAATCTAATGCTCTTTCTTGAAACATGCTAGAAGCCACTTGGTGTGACGCCCCACCTCTATGCTCATAATAACAAAGAGTATTAAAAGAAATACTGTCTATTATTACGAAGAATAAGGCTGGATAGGAGCGACCATCCGTAATTGGCCTTGCACTAATATTGGTTATCTCGATAGGAGTGATATATACTTTTTATTTTTCATCTATTATTTATTTACTCCCATCGACATATCCAATTATCAGTATAAAACAAACTACGATAGTTCATAATAGTTTAGGACATTAAATATAACAATAACACAGATAATATAAATGTGGAACACAGATTAACAAAAACCTCATATATATATATAACCGATGTCAGTTACAATATAGTTGACACGATACATATGATACAACTACAACTGTCGACTCTAGAAGTTATATATACAAGTACATTATCGACTAATATACATGAATACATATCGTTCTATACAATGACATGACTACTACAAAATGACGCTGACAACTTCAGAAGATGTGAAAAGTCTTCAAATCCCGAACAGCAACTCAAAGAAGGAAATCTACAACCTGAAATACTCGGGTCTGACCCGAGTATTACATTCAAAAGAAAATAATACACGGGTCAGTCTAATTCAAACTCAGTTATTAGTGCATAGCAGCAATAATAATCAGATAGTCAAATAGACGATAATCACAGAAATCTCATATATCCGACTCCTCGATAAAAGAATCGGATAACGGCAGATATAACACTAAACAGTGTTTAACAGCAAATAAACAATCCAAATCAATTTAAACAATTGAAATGTCAATTTAAAAACAACAATGCTGATTGGCTGCAGTACACGCTAACGTGTACTGCCTCGCCAATACAGTCTATGAAATACTCAGAAGATCAATGAATCCTAAAGCCAACGAATCCAACTCAAATCAAAATGAACCATTTCAAAATACAACTTCAAAATATTTAATTGAACCAACGAAATAATTTAACAATCGAAATATCAACTAAATTCGTCAATCCTGCTAGGGCTGCAGTACACGCACGCGTGTACTGCCTCGCCACTACAAACAACCCAAATCAAATGAGGACATTGAACAATGTAATCATCATGCATAAGTGAGACATGTGTAGCAGACACACATGCTCAGGGTCAAAAACCCCAACCCCACTAGAATATAATCAAATCAGTACCAAACAAGATCAGAGGCAACTAGGGATGAATCAACGAATGTTAGGAAACTACCACTTCAAATACTCGAAGGAAATCAAGCCAAATCACCACCGTATACAACTGAAGGTAGTAAAATCAAGTCCAGACTATAACAGCTTGCACAAGTGTGAAAACAAATACAAGTGCAAGTGCAAAATGAATGCCTACATATTCAAGTTCAAAGACCAGAGCACAAGTGACAAGACACTGCAACTCCAACATACCAGATAAACAAGTTCAAGTGACTAATGCACAAATACTCAAGTCAGTGCACAATAGAGAGGTGGACAAGCATGTGTACTCTGATAAGTCAAAACAACATGGCACAGCAATTACGCAACTACCAACTGGGTCAGCAAGTGCAACCCAGTGACAAGCTACCCAGATTCAAAGGCGCATGTCTATACAACAAGACTGCGAAATTCAAGAAGGCATCAAACTCCAAACAAAATGCAAAGCCTCTAACAAAAGTGCTGTGATGTGCACATGATATGCTACTGGAACAAAGAATGGCCAGAAACAATACCAACAGATGCAAACTGACCAACATGTGGTTTGAGCAAACTCGTACACTATATGTATGAAGTCCACAAATGTGCTCAAGTAACAAACTTCACAATGACAAGTACTGGGAATTTCGAAAGTAATAATGCAAACCTGGCAATGACAACAGAGGCAACAGCAAGCTAGTGATCACACTAATATATATAAAGTAGGATGATCAAAAATGCATACAACCACTATATATATATACATACATGAATGTTTGTATATACATATATATCCATACAATACAAATTCCAGTGCAAGCCCAGAATTTCAAAAGTAACAATGCAGACTCAAATCAGTACCAGTCTTCAATTTAAATGAAACATATGCAATATGCAATGCAACCAGACTCACATATACATGAATCAGTGCACCAATTCAAAACAATTTCAACATAACAGTAACAGCAATGCAGAACTGACCAACCGGGCACAAGAATGAACAACACCAAGGTTAACGAATTCAAATCCAGCAATATAAATATATATATATGTACACACATATATATCTGTATCAAATGAAACATCTCTAAAGTAAGCAAGTGTCTAAGGTAGTTCGAACAAAGCCAAGAAATGCCAAAGTCGAACGAAATCATTTCGTTAAACTCAAGCTACCCGAGGCCAACACTATCACCAGCCAAAGCGACCGAAGTCAAAGACGAATTCAGAAAAAAACCAAACAAAGACTCAATTTCAAACAAACCACCTTCGATAAACAAAAGTATCAATTTCAAATCGAAATGGTCAAAGACAATAACAAAGCAATGGTGATAGCTGACGATAATAAGAAGTTATGAATTCACATTGACACAACCACGTGACCAAAGTTAGATGGAAGTCGAGCCGTGGCGTTCACGAGATAAAGTAGTGCTGTGAATACCAGAAAAACAAGAAATCAACAACATCGGAACGAGTTTACCAAAAACGAACAATTCAAAACCAACGGTAAACAAAATCAACTTCATCAAACGAAAGACACGCATTTGAACAAGCCAAAGATCGCCCAAATGATTTGAAATAAATGTGAGTGAAACAATCACTCACCTTGGATTCGAAGGTCGCATACTTCAGAGACGAAGCGAGGTCTTCGAGGGATTGAGCGGAGCCAAAAGAAACACGAAGCCCTAATTTGATTCGAACAGTGAAAAGATCGAGCCGCCATCATTTATTTTCGTTTCGTTTTCTTAAGCCTAGGGTTTTTGAATGAATGAATGGAGAAAATGGGTACAAAACAGTCCCTCCACAAAAGGAATGGGCTAATTTACTAAAGATAGAAGTGAGAGTGTTATTGGGCCAGGGTTCAATTGAAAGCCCGTATAACTCTTTAACAAATTTTCAAAAGAATTTCAACCCAACATTAGAAGAGAATTCAACCGATTAAAATACCAACAATAATTAGCTACCGATTTAATCGTCTAATGACGATGATCAATCGATACGGAACCTCGGGTTGTTACACTTGGACTCGAAGTGAATCAATAAGATCCATGCGGGAAAAGATGCGATCGCATGATCTAAGCCAAGATTGGATTTCTATAACGGTTTCAGATCCCTTGAATGGCCTTCCACCCAAAGCGGTATAATCTTTGCACAAGCGTGCAAACCCGGATTTAGGGTGAGTTGGCGTTGGAGCGGGTCCAGCAGCTTGGGCATTGTTCACAAGATCTAAAAGTTGTTGAGCAGACATAAATACTCCATCCTGGGGAGTAGCACTAGATTGACCGACGCTGGGATGGCCAGGTCTAACCATTTCTCTTCTCTAAGAAAGAAAGAAAGAAGAGGAAAAAGGTTATTCTCAAAATGAATATCAAACAACCTTGATTGATAAAACAAGGCATCACAAAAGAAAATAGGATACAACGGTACGAAGACTCGAATCAAATCCTATGGCACGATTCCTAAGAAAGACATAGGACAATGATCCTTGCTAGATTATTCTACATTGTTCCGAAGTTTGGCTCTGATACCATGCTGTTACGCCCCACCTCTATGCCCACGCTGGCCAAGGACACTACAGAGTAATGCCGTCGACTAGCGCGAAGAATGTGTGTAGACTATAGAGAGCTAAACAAGCTCACACACAAAAACAGATATCTAATGCCCTGCATTAATGATTTATTCGACCAGCTCCATGGAGCTAAAGTTTTCTCTCAACTCGATCTGGCTACCGGCTTCCACCAACTCAGAATTGCTGAGGAGAGTATTCCTAAAGCAGCATTCCGCACTGATAATGGTTTCTTTGAATGGCTGGTTATGCCGTTCGGCCTAACTAATGCTCTAGCTTATTTCGTCGATTTGATGAACAGAGTTTTCCATGATGTTCTTAACAAGTTTATGCTTGTTTTCATCGATGATATTCTTGTCTTCTCTAAAGATGAGAAAGAGCATAGGTCACATTTGGCTTTTGTCCTTGAAACTCTTTGGAGTCATCAGCTTAAAGCCAAGTTCTCGAAATGCCACTTTTGGAGAGATGAAGTTCGATTTCTTGGCCATGTTGTTTCGGAGAATGGGATTTCGGTTGATCCAGCTAAGATCGTCGTAATAAATGATTGGGAGACTCCCAAAACCCCTACAGATATTCGTAGCTTCTTGGGCTTGGCCGGCTATTATCGTAGATTTATAGAAAAAATTTCTCGGATTGTCGCACCGCTCACTGCAGTGACTAGGAAGATGTCAAATTTAATTGGAATGAAAGGTGCGAATCAGCTTTCAATGAAATAAAGCGGAAGTTGACCTCTACCCCAGTTCTTACAGTTATTGATGGAAGCGATGGTTTGACCGTCTATACTGATGCTTGCCGTGATGGATTAGGAGCAGTTTTAATGTAGAATGGAAAGGTCATTGCTTATGCTGGTCGTCAGTTAAAGACCCATGAAGCAAATTACGCAACTCATGATTTAGAGCTTCTTGCGGTTGTATTTGCTCTGAAGCTATGGAGGCATTATCTTTTGGGGACCAAATTCGAATTATTTACAGACCATAAGTCATTGAGATATATTTTCTCACAAAAGGATTTGAACCAGAGACAAGTCCGATGGCTTGAATTCTTAGCTGCATATGATCTCGATATTAACTACACCCCAGGGAAAGCAAACGCCGTAGCCGACACTTTGAGCAGAAACAAAGCGATGATATGTTGTAATCTTGTTGAAGGAATGTTATTTCAGCTCGTTGTCTCCCCAGATCTTATGGAGCGCATCATAGCCAAGCAATACGAGGACACTTTGCTCTATCGTATCAAAGAAATAGTTCTTGGTAGAGTCGGAAATATTAACAGTAAAATGGGTGCACAAGTAGATAGTAATGGAGTTCTGAAGATCGACAACCAAATTTGTGTCCCAAATGTTGACGGTTTAAGACAGGAAGTGCTGAGAGAAAACCATCAATCCTCGCTTTCATTTCATCCAGGAGTCACAAAGATGTATCAGAATATGAAGAAGTTATACTGGTGGAGTGGGATGAAGCGTGATATTTCTACCTATGTTAGTAGATGTACAACCTGTCAACAAGTTAAGGCCGATCACAGGAAGACGGCAGGACTGCTTCAACCTTTAGAGATTCCAAGTTGGAAGTGGGAGCAGATTTCTATGGACTTTATTGATGGGCTACCAAGGACCAGAAGAGGTAACGAGAGCATTTGGGTAATTGTCGATAGGCTGACGAAATCGGCTCATTTTATTCCAGTCAAGACCACTCGTACTGCTTCGAGTTTGGCCGAGATATATATGAGGGAAGTTATTAAACTTCATGGTGTACCATATAGTATCGTATGCGATAGAGATCCTATTTTCACTAGTAAATTTTGGAAGGCATTTCAAGAGACTTTGGGCACTAAACTGAATCTGAGCACAACTTATCATCCTCAAACAGATGGTCAAACTGAGAGGGTGAATCAGATTTTGGAAGACCTTCTCCGAGCTTGTATTATAGACTTTGGTGGATCCTGGGAAGACCATCTCCATTTGGTTGAATTTACCTATAATAATAGTTATCGGGTAAAGAAATCGAATTTCAAATTTGAATAAGTATATTTGAATTGGAATTAATTATCTTTGATAAATCAGGCAAGTATTGGTATGGCACCATTCGAAGCTTTATATGGACGGCCGTGCAAATCGCCAGCTTGTTGGATTGAGTCTGGAGACCGATTAGTGCTTGGTCCAGAAAGGATTATGGAAGCTTCCGAGAAGGTTGAAGAAATCAGGAGGAAGATAAAGACGGCACAAGACAGACAGAATGCTACGCTGACAGAAGAAGGAGAGGTCTCGAATTCAGTGTAGGAGACGAAGTATTTCTCAAAGTGTCGCCTTTGAAAAATGTTATTCGATTTGGAAGGAAGGGAAAGCTTGCTCCCAGATTTGTTGGCCCGTTTGAGATTACGTAAAGGATTGGAACCTTGGCCTATAGAATCACATTACCAGAAAATTTTGTCGGTGTGCACAATGTGTTCCATGTCTCACATCTCCGCAAAGTTGTGTGTGATCCATCTATGACCATTCCCACTGCTCAGTTGGAAGAGTTAGTCATCGAGCCTGACTTTACTATTGAGCGGAAGCCAGTTCGGATAGTCGACCGTGAGACGAAGCAAATTAGAAGGAAGTCGGTCAATCTCGTCAAAGTTCAGTGGAGTGCAGATGACCGAGATTGCACATGGGAAACTGTGGATAGTATTCGGGATTCAAACCCCGAATTACTGATTCCAGGTATAATTTTTCTCAAATCTATCTGGATTTTCTGCTTGTTTCTTTTCTACTTTTTCCGCCTCGTTCCTTTTCGAGGACGAAAAGTTTTGAGTGGGAGAGATTGTAACGACCCAATTTAAAATTTATATACGTTCTCAGTTAACGTCCAAACTTCGTTTAGAAGATGCGTCTAGTTAGTTATGGATATAGGAAAAGTTTCGTCGCAAAATATCGCAGTAAATTTCGTTCGCGTTTTATTGTATATCAGTTCATTTCGAAGTGCGTAAATTTCATCTTCCGAATCTAAATATTTTTACACAGTAATGTTGTAAAAATTTATCTGATCAAGACGTCGCATTTTGTTTCATCTAATTCCGTCGTCGCCTGCTCATTTAAATTGTTTTGTCAAACGAACAATTTAATCGGCGTAAATTTTGAGTTTTGATAAAACTGTCGTATCATCAATATCTGTGTACCGTTGTAAGCGCATCGTCACGTCAATCAGAATGGTATATTCATTTGTACAAATCGGAGTTCGATGTAAATCGTCGCGCTAATTTAACCGTTCCAAGCGGACCGGTTAAATAATTTTAGCCCAAGTTAACAGCCCGTATACATTCAAAATTTGAAAAGAAAGGTTTGGCTGAAGAGAATTTATGATGGTGGTTAGCAGATGGTGGTTAACATAGGAAAATATGAAAGATATTTCGTAACTCACAAATATAATTTGTTGTCCAACTCTATTCTCAGCCAATATAAAATTTAAAAAGGAAGAAATTCATGCGTCCTCCAGCCGTCGTCCACACACCGACCGTCGACTATCCCTCCGACACCCGACCGTTGCCTGCGCCCCACTCCAGCCGACCGTTCCCATCACCACCCCTCGACCGCCGCCTTCCACCATAGCCACCCTCCTTACTTCGCCTCTTCCCTTAGCCTGCGCACACCACACTCCAGTGCAACCGTGCCACCCAGACCCACACTCCAGACCGCGTCGCCATCCTTGCCTTGCCGTCGCTAATCGAACCATTGCACCACCCCTCGCCTTGCTGTCACCCAGCCCATGCTGAGACCACTTGATGGAAGATGTTGCATGCGTTCATTTGAAAAGAAAAAAAAAGAAACAGTCTTTGTTTTATAAAAAAAAAGCATTTACTGTGCTTTCCATATTTTGCTTTGATAATCAAGTTGTCTACTATGCTTCCATATTTGCTGACTGCATATATATATAGTGTATATATGATTTAAGAAGCTGAATAGTAGTAACCAATTTTTCCTTTCTGTTGTTGTACAGCAACTAGTTGAAGCTTTCCACCTTGTAGCAAGCACTCACCTCTCAACTTTCCTTCTTTTCTGTATTAATTGGTGAGTATGTATATATATGATTATATATATATATATATATATGTGAACGTCTATATTGAAAATTTATACTATTCCTTCTTGTTGATGGTTGCAGCTTGTTCATTGTTCGTGTTTGTGTTGCGTTTGAATCAAGCCTTTTCGTGCCTCTCTGTGCTTCGTCGTTCATTTTCTCTAACCACTAAAGGTGAATAAATTTCACGACTTATATTATTATACAATAATAATCAAGTGTGGTTGATAATATTGATAATTGTTTGGTGTTAATATTGAATATTAAATTTTTAACACATGAAGTGATGGATAATATACACTAGAATTAGACGTATGGTAGTTAACACTTTGAAATTGACACATGTATTTGAAATTGATTAAATTAAAAATCCGCATTGTATAACCTTTGAAATGTTTAATTAGTTGACACCTAGAAATATAGTTAGCGACACTTGAAACAATGTAGACAAATTTCATATCATATAAATTTGATGAAGTATGGATTTGAATAGGTAGATAACGAGTGTAAAATTGCATAAAATAATAGCGTAAAAATCTTTAATCTACATGAAATGATAGTGTAGATTTTAGAAATAATTGTATTAATTTAAATGAAATTATAATGTAAATTTAATACGATTATTTCGGGATTATTTAAATAAATTATTGTGTTGTTATTGATTGTTGTTAGCTTATTTATTTACTTTGACACCATCCCAGTTATCACACTTCAAGTTCCCTTTACTATGCTTCTGATTTTGAATTGAAATGGAATCGGGTTGAAATGATAAATACCCAAATAAACACTTGACCTAGGATAGAGAATTAAATAAAAACCCGATTGGTCGAACAATTTGATTTAAAATAAAAATAAAATAAGGATTTGATTTAAAAGAAAAATGAAGGATTTTAATTAAATTTGAAATTTTAAATTCTAGTGAAATATAAAATGTTAAATATTTGATAAATTGAAATAAATATTAACAAATGTTTAATGAAAGTATGTTGTTTAAAATTTAATAAATTGTTGAATTAAGTTTTTGTAAATTTATTTAATAATTAAACAAACTTGGAACTTGTTTACCGAAGAAATTTAACTTGTGATTATTTAATTAGATAGGTAAATAAGAGAATTTGAATTTATTTAATAAGAAATAAATTGGGATTTATTTATTGAAATTAATACAAACTTGTAATTTAAAGAATTTAATTTGGCGGATTCAATTAAATTTATAAGTTTCGATATAATGTAGGTAAACTTAAGTGAATGATTTAATCAATTGGAAATTTAATTGGAATTGTTTTGAAACATTGAATCTATTTAATTTAAAATAATTATTGAATGAAATCCATATATGAATTTAAATCAAATTTTGAATTGCTTCAAATCAAATGGAAGTTGAATTGTGTAATCAAGTAGAAATTTTAAATTTGGAAACTTGAAATTTGGAAACGTAAATTAGGGAAATTGATATAGAAAGTCAAATGGAATGTTGGCTTTCGAATTTTAAAGTGAATTGATTTGATTTTTTTGAAATTTATTAAATGACCAATCGGTGTAATAATTACGAAGTTATTAAAGAGACCGGGATCGGTTAGGGACATACTCTTTGTCTAAACCGAATACCACTTTAATAACTATTATACGCGGAGTGTGATCCAGAATGAAGTGGTTGGAATGATGTAAGTTGATGATTGAAGAAAGAGAACGATAATGGATGACTTTGACACTTGTGTCAAATTGGAAATGACTTAAACAGGAGCCGTGCCGGGCCAATGAGGTTGGCTACCTCTAGCGAACACACTTCTTCGTATACTACTCATTACTTGTTTTTGATTGGTGCGCACCCTTGAATTTGGAGTGTTGTATCACGGTGTTGCGATCGTTGCGGCGATGCGTTCTCACCAGTCCGGATCAGGCAAACGATAGTTTCACTACCTTGGGTATTGCCTCATGTGTCTTGTCATACTTGTATCCCTATGCGCGGCCACTACAATTTGTTTTGTATTATACCTATGGAGTACTCTCTAACAGCCCACTAGTTTACGGTGGAGTTTACAGTGCTGTATAGACTATGATGCTATATAAATGTGTTAAGGGGAAAATGGTAACGCCTTAACACTATTTTGATACTTTATATTACTGTTAGACATTATCTACTTAGCGTACACTACTATATATAGATACTGTAACGGATCCTGAAAGATGTTCATTCCATTCATCTTTGAGTTATTATTATTTCAAAGTTTGTGCCATATTATCTTGTATATGAATATATGTCCTGACTCGAGTGTTTGTTGTGCTTATGCTCGGGTCAGTCTGAGGATTTCTGTTGCTGTGCTACTTGGAAGCTGAAGACTTTGAAGATTATCATTTATCTTTATCAGTATTGCTCTATTCTATTTTGATATTGCATCCGACATCTATGTATTTCTATTTCACCATTTGCTTGAGACATTGTTGTATTTACTTAGTAGCTTCATGAACTACTATTATGACATTGTTGTAAGTCCGCTGCGTTATTCTGTTATATTGTATCTGTCTGTGATTCTGTGATGATTCTCATTTATATACATATACTCCATTAATGATTCATGTTTTGTACTATTTAAGTTGACATGTGTAGATTATTGTCAATTTAAATGGTCCAAATATATGCGTTGTTACAGTTGGTATCAGAGCTTTGGTTCCCGAAAAGATGGGTTGGAAGTTCGGCTTAGAGATGTAGAGTTTGTGTCTATGGAGGTACATAATTGCATGCTACGGGTTTATTTGAAAGCATAACAAGGTCCTCAAATAGTTGATGAAAAAATTGATATTTGCCACCTTAGATAACGAAACTTGCCTCATGCTTGAGGATAAAAAAGAAGTTTTGGATATCAAACTCAACCTAAATTTCTTGAGGGAGGTGTTGGTTTGGTTGAATTCATCGAAATCATGCTAACTTTATAATATAACATGTATCGCATTCTATGTTTGGTTACAAGATCTTTATTTTCATTTTAAATTTTCGAATATAAGGTTCTTGAATAAATCAAAAATTGAACTATGAAAGAAGTGTAGAAAAGAAAAACTTAATTTTCGGATATAAGCGTGATAATATAAAGGTTTTTGTTAACATAGTTTGATTATTTAATTACCTTAAAACTAGAAGTTTAAAGTGCTAAATACAAACAAGTGATATTTACATTATCTGAGATATGAAATAATGTTAATACAATTATAGTTTAACGTTATTACACTCTAAAAGTTCTACTACAGATATATAGTAATAGCTAGAGGGCATTAACATCTGGCAACCCAAAAGATTTTTTTTAATAGCAACTAAACCTTTTACTTAAAACAAGAATGAAATACCTATGATGTATGCATATAAGTGTTGCAAAATATATTCTCCTTTGAAAAATAGGCACAATACATGTATGTAGATGACTACATTATTACAAAATAAAAATCTTTATTAGACCAAATTTCAACCGATTTCCCAGATTGTATCAGTGATAATGTAAAAAAATTATATGTATAATCCATTTGTAGTGATATTAATTGTGCAATTCTCTAATTTTTAGACCTTCCTTATTACTTGAGTCTTAATTGATTTTGCTATTCTAAGATAAATTTATCAAAAACACACATTTTAATATATTAATTTTTACTTATATCAATGGATGTTATAGTTTTCTCCAGTATTTAACAACTCAGTGCAACCATGATGCAAGAAATAAGTCATAGCTTAATATTTACAAAACCAATTTTGAAATCATTTTCTAAAAGTAAAAAAAGCAATCAAACTTATCTCATGAAATTCACATCTTAAAATTGAGAAGTGGAAACCTCAAGACCTGAAATGGATATAACAGCAATAACATATCGTGGTTCATAACATATCAATGAAACAATTATAATTAGTCATCAAAACTTCATGTCAAGCACGATGGGACAAAAAAATATCATGATCGATATTAGAAATTTTAGTGACTATGAGCATGATCTCTTTAGCCTGGAACTTCATTGATTGAGTCTTTCTCAATGGTATACCACGTTTAGTGCAAATTTATATGGAGTGTTGAGAGAAAGTTTGAGTCGGGTTTTTTAGGCAAACAGATTGACAAATTAAACCTGCATCATTAGCTTGTCCATCACAAAGAATTTGCATTGGCTGGTAGCCTTTGGTTTAATGTTATTAAATATATTGGTTTCTGCTGAGTAGTTGGCTTCTCTTTAATATATGAATACGGCTGTATATGCACATATAAGTGTTAGTTTCTACCAAAAAATTTCCTAAGGATCTTGATCTAGTTGGCAACATGTCATTTTTGCTATGGTAATTATAACAAACCAATTTAAAAATGATCTTTTCTACCACCATGTGTGTAACTGTGTTTATGGTTATTTGATCATTATTTTTTATATTGTAAATACAGCACGTGATAAGCTTTGGTGTACGGATACAGAATTTCTTATTAGTTGCCCCAATGTTATTTGCTTATTTCGATAAGCATTTATCAATATGAATTAATATTCTATTACTTCAAATAAAATCAGTTAATTCCGAATTAGCCTTATTACTTCTTTAATTTGGACATTGAATAAGAGCTCGTTTTTCGTCTGTCAAAGTGATTCATGTAAAAAAAAATTATATTGCTCAATTCTTGTTTAACTTATAGTCATACAAGATACCAAAGTTCAATTTTAATCTCTAATCTTTAAACATTAAAAAACATAAACTTTGAAAAATAGTTTTTTTTATAAATTAGATACTTAGGTTATAGTACATGATTCTATTATAAGTCTTAGATTATAGTTTATAACATACTACAAGTCAACATATATCCGGTAGTTCAAATCGAACGCCACGTAGGATTTGAACCAGTGACTTCGTTGACCAAATCCCAATTTTAAAATAATTGCAAGTTTTAAATGGAAATGTGTAAAAAAGATAGCATTATGTTACCTAAAGCAATTGTCAAACTATAAAATCACTATTATTAAACAAGAAAATATTTATAAATAAAAATGATGCCCAAACGATAATAAAAAATAATTTACTCCTCACGTTTTTTCTAAATGCTTTCCAAAATAGTTTTTTTTTGGAAAGCATATGCAACCAAATTTTATAATAAATTTGTTGAATAAAGGGAACAATTTTTTCTTCGGACATTGCAAAATAGTTTAAGTTTTGGAAAATACTTGAGGAGTTAATTAATTTTTATTATCATTTGGGCATCATTTTAATTTATAAATATTTTCTAGTTTAATAATAGTGATTTTATAGTTTAATGATTGCTTCAGGTAACATAATGCCATCTTTTTACACATTTCCATTTAAAATTTGCAACTTATTGAAAATTGAATTTTCATAAAGTATCTAGGAGCTGGGTGATTGCAAGTAATGCATGTTTATTTAATAGGGTCCGCGGGTGCGGCGTAGTGAAAAAGAGGCTTGGGTTCTGGTAAAAAGATCCATGTTCGATTCCTACCATGCGCTTCCTTATCCTATATAAATTTACCCGAGGGTATGGAGGCTTGGATCATCGGACGGCTTAACTATACCTTTCTCAGGAGTTTACCGGTCCGTCGGGTTCTGTCACATACGGGAATTTTCGACTTTCGAAAATTCGACATCGATACTCACTTTATCGACTGTCGAGCAATCGAGTGCCGGAAACTCCAATAGTGAGGGTTTTAGAAGGAAGAGGTAGAAGAAAAGATAGAAGGAAAAGAGAAGAAGAAGGAAGCAGAAGAAGAAAGAAGAAAACAGAAAGAAGAACAACACATCAGAACACGATCAGAAACAGAAGCAATATCAGAATCTCACATATCGCAGCGGAACAATATATAATAAATAAACACTAGTCTTTTAAACAAAGAACTATATCAATTTATACATACATCAATCATCAGAGTCAATATACAACAATGGACAGTTATATAACTTGTCCTCATACAGAATACACAGCGGAATAAATATATCAGATACAAATACTACGTCTCGTCCCCCAGCTTATCTCCAAGCTCCAGAATATCCAGAATATCCTGATAATATAACTCTAGACTGCCCGTGTGGAAATTGGTGGGCACCCAGAGTTTAGAAGGGAAACAATAAACTCCGAGTCAGTCATGGTGACTGGTGTGAGATCGTAAAACAGTTATTCTTTAAAAAATAAACAGCAGAGAATTTTAAAGTCAATTCGCAATGCTTTTGGAAAATGAAACTACCATAAGACCTCCCACCACACACACAATGCAAACGCAGAATTGGAGGAGATTTCTTCTTATGATAGTCAAAGATGCTTACTACGCAAAATCAAATCATTTTGATATTATTATTAGTGCATAGTGTAGAAAACATTTCGAAAGTATAATATTAATCTTAGCCAACATACGACCAGTATCGTATGCCTACTATAGCTACTATGTTCAATAGCAGGTTACCGCCACATTCCATAGCAGGTAATACAACTAAAACCGTACACGTCACGTATTGTTTCTTTGGATTTCCAACAAATGGTCAGGCTAAGGAACTTCCTTTTCCACGATGGGTACGTCCCTGGAATAGACGACCCGAGAACCTAACCGGATCTCTGCCAACACAAGGCCGGGTTACCTCTGCAAAAATAGGTAACTACTGACACGCGTATGTCATCCCCCGATCGTCACCGATCTTCCCGAGGATCCCCGATTTCCAACAAACCACAAAGTAATAAATTTGCAGCAACCACAGAGGTTAAGTATCTGGGCTCCATACCATGATACCACCTTTATCCAGAAGGAATGACATACACTAAGGGGCGCTACTCCCTAGAACCTTGCCGCATCCTTCCTGTTTCGACCATTTCCGGGGTGTGAGGCTCGACGAAGTCTCGTCCACAAAGCTACGCTTTCTCAAAAAGCCCTGCTTCGGGTCAAACAAAATGATCAACCTATGATCACAAAGATATAAGATCAAACAAATGATCATATCGCAAATGATCAAACACTGATCATTTCACAGCAACACTCAGTATGCCACGTTACCAAATTGGGAGTATATCGCTGATAAATTTCAACTACATAACCTCTGAGCTCGTACGTCTCAGAGAAGGGTGTTAAGCTAAGAGAATAAATTCTCCGCCACCAACAGAAATGTATTTGAAAGGAATCAGCTTTATATCTCAAATTGTAACGTCAGACACACAATCCTTACAAGTCTGTTCCGGGATCGAACAGAACCGAAGGCACTTCTCACGAAGCCCTTGTATATCCGGATAAATTTCTAATCACGTCCGGACTTCCCGTCACTAAGGGTGATAAAACCTCTAAATCGGAGATCAGCCGATGTAGAGTAACTCGACGGTAATCCTTCCGTTTTCAAAAATATCCGGTCTTCAACACCGGTCTTCAAATGCGATTTATAACGACGTATCACATATTCGGAATGGGTTATACGACCCCATGGTCCTTTCCCGGCTAACCCGAATAGTGAGCGCTTATTTAAAAATAAGTGTGGCATTCAATTTCATCCAATCACAACAAATACCATTCAGGGTAATTATTGATAGTCAGTTATTTAACTATCAATAAAGATGCGCAACATCATCAGATTCCAAATAATTTTCCCAAATTATTTTATCTTCCAAAATATCTTTTACTAGATATAAAATTTCCACACTTAATCATTTGAAAACAATTTCAAATCAATTTTCACATTTCATTTTATCTTTGAAGATAAAATCTCAAAACAGTTCATTTCATATTGGAAAAACATTTCCATACTTATTTAAAAATAAGTAATTCACAAATCATTTATTTTCAACACTTAGAAAATATTCGATATACTTAAATCAAAATTAAGTATATATCTCATTCTTTTAAGGAAATCATTCTTAAAACACATTTATTTGAGTCAAAACGAATGTTACGTAAAACATCGTTACGACGACTCAACATCACTAGTATAGGGATTCGGAATTTAGATAGATATATGAATCCCAATACCATACAAAAATATTTCCTTTCGGAAACCATTTACTATAACAACAGTGTTATAGTCCATCATTTCTTTAAATTCCTTGAAAACGTCTATTTCAACAATGAACGTTGAAATCTATGCTTTCGATTCATAATACATTTTAAAACATCTTTAAAATGTTTAACTTCATTTTTAATATCACTTCTTCAAAAATAAATCCATTTTTATTTAACAATATATTCACTGTCCAAAATCGTGAATATAATTCACTTATCCCAATTTCAATCATTTCTACACATTTTTATCTCAACAAAAATTCGCTATCCAAAATCGCGAATATATCTTCTTTAAAAAAAATCTTCTATATTTAATTTATCAAATTCAATCGATTTCGAATTTATAAACACGGTTATAAATTCTATATCTATTTTAATAACAACCTCGACTTATAAATCTTCTTTTTATCAACTTCTATATTTTTTTACTTATCAAAATAAGTGATTTCGGATTTATAAACAACTTTTATAAATTCCAATTCTATTTATAAAAGCTTCAATCCCAAATCAATTTCGATATTGATTTAAAATTTATTTATCACTACTAAGTAAATTCCTCTTTTTTTTCTCAAATGATTCAATATTCTGTTTTAAAATGGATTCTTCAAATTGAAATCATTTTACATTGATTTCCCAATTTATTTCAATTTACCAATTAAATTTCTAGTTGTATTTCCAACTTATCTTCTTTTAATAAATTCCTTTTTAAGGAAATAAATTTCAATCGTTTCTTTCAATCTGTTTAAAAATCCAAATTCTTAAATTAAATTCTTCAAATTATAATCACTATTTTACGAAATCCATTTATTTAACATTTTCACTTGATTCTGGAATTAATTCGATAAGATTATAAAAATTAACTTTTTATACTTTAAAAATTCCTTTCTTCAAAATTTCTTCAATTTCAAAAATTGATTCACTTAGAAATTTTCTACTTGAATTTCAAAAATTCAATTTCGTTTATCTTTGGAATCCAATGATGTCAAACATCCATTCAGCTAAATTTTAGCTTTCAAACAATTTCCAGATATCAATATGATTAATAGCATCACTATAATCATTCACAGATTCATATCACAATAGAAATAAATTCAATCAATGTGAGGGGTCCAGTTGGATCCCTCCAACCTGTTTCCCTGCATCCAAAGATGTTAGCACAATATCAATTCCGCTCCAGTACGGAATTATCGCGGTATATGGGTTTTATAAAAATCCGCTTACTAACGGCGCAATAGGGTCTCATCCGCTATACGAGGCGGGAAATCATCAATCCAATATATACATATGCCAATATGTATATATTGCTATATATATAGATATACCCTACTATATCTAATATCACATTCAATAGCAATCATCAATAACTGCAAAAATTCCACTTTAAATTTTGAGTGAGAAGATCTCACTTTAGCTCTTTATTTTGCAATCCATTATCATCCTGACTCGATTTTCTTGATTTATACCTTGTATAAATAATCATACAAATTTATTAATATTCGAATTAAATCGAACTACTTAAATTTTCATTTAACTGATTTATTGAATTTAAACAAAAAATTAAATTCCTTAAACCCAATTTTCTCTTATAAATTTAAGTAACTAACACTTTTGATTCTTAAACTAATACTTTCAAATTTAAAACAAAACTGTTTTCGAAATTTAACAAATTTAAATTTTACTGTCTGCAGTTATATTTTTGCAACCCAGACAAAACTCCTGCTTTCTTCATGTGTATATTTTATACGTTAAGCCAAGCTTTAAATTGAAGCAATTAAATCAATACCTCACGGAAACGATCGATCGAGATATCCAAGCCTACGGATTCGAACGACACGCCCCCTCCTGCAAACGACATCGCCACTGCCGCTATTTGTCAGAGTTTCCATCGCAACTCCGTTCATTCCTCATTGCCGCTGCCATCTCCGATCGAACGCCAACACGGCACGCTTCCCATCAACAGCCCCAGCCTCGCGATCAGAAATCCCCCAACCACCATTGTCGACGAACCCAGAGTTTCGATCGCAACTGACCATCCGCCTACGTGCTCACGCGAACCCCCACCACGCCCTTGCTGCCGCCAAGCTCCAGCCATCCCCCGATCATCACGAACCCTTTCGCGACTCCAGACTCCATCTCGCGACCACGTCGCTCGTATGCGAGCACGAGCCCGAGTCGCCTGCTCCACGCCTTGCGATGCTCACGAATTTGACTCGCGAAGCCCTCCAGTGCCAAGCTGCGACTTCGATTTGGTTGTTGATCTCGAGTAGATCTCGAGAATGGAGGGGAGAAATGAACGAAAGTGGTTCAGTTTGGATTTTGCTTTTGAATTTCGAAAGGAAAGAGAATGCGGCCATTTTTCTTTGTTTCGATTCGATTTTTTTTGTTTCGTGAATTCCTGGGCATTAGGAAATGAATACGAGAATAGAAGAAAAGGGAACGCGACTCTCAAACGCGGCCATTGATTGTTTTGAACGAGATAATGGGGAGTGAGAACGATGTTTCGTTCGTTTATTTTTTCTTTTCGATCGACATTGCTCTGAAAAAGGAAGACATGGTAGCGTGCTTTAAACGAGAAGAGGAGACACTAGGTCGACGGAAATCAGATGCTAGGGTGGCTACTGATTTAACCTTTATATTTTTATATTCAAAAATATCTTGTTATATTATATCAACGCGTTTGCTTATCGTACGATCACACAATAACTCCGAAAAATACAAAATTTGAAATTCGACAATAATTCAATATTACGGATTCAATGGAACTCGTTTCGTCGGATTCCGAGACTGTTTGAAAAATGACTATTTTTAAATATCGGTTCGAACAATTAAATTCAAAACTGAACAGAAGAGTTTCAAATTCGATTTTGAAGCTCCTGTTATCTTCAGTAATATAAATTTATTCAACTTCAATCGATTAAATTTTATAATTTAATCACAAATTTCAAAATTATATCGGGGATTCAAATTAAATCATCATTCAAATATTTAAAATAAATTAAATATTCTCAATTTAATTTGTTCAAAATTCTGGGTCGTTACAGGTTCTCTTGGGTTTCAAAAAAAAAATGTTTATTTAATAGGTCTATATTTAAAGTATACAACAACGATTGATATTAATGCCTCAAACTTATTATTTCTATTGAGCATGTTATAATAAAATAGAGTGACAACAAACTACCCTTTTTACAACGGACAATACCCGTTGTGATGGGGGTTTCGCAACGGGTCTGAACCCGTTGTCTTATATGATGTTGTAATAGACCCAAAAGATTTTACAGCGTTTTAAAACCGCTGTGAAAGCCAATTGTAGTAAATAATTTTTACAACGTTCTAAAGCCGTTGCAATAGAATTTTTTGCAATTGTTTTTTCTCATTGCAATAGAGTCTGTTACAGCTGTTTTTGCCCGTTCTTTCAAAATTCAAATGAGAAAAAAAATGTAAAAACAATTACATTGCAACAACAAGTAGTAGATAAGCACAAATATTAGAATAAAAATAACAGTAAAATTAGAAGGAAACCGTTGGCAGACAGATCTGAACAAGCGATGTTTTAGTATATATTGAAAAGCATCAACTATCAATTCACATCTATCAGTACTGCTTCTATCAAAATACAACATAAATGCACATTATCTCAATTATCCTACCACAGATCTGAGATTAAGATACATCTAAGCATTGCACAAATCTCTAATCGCAGTCAACCCTTTGCAACAACAATATCAGAAGCTATTTACAAAAGCAAGAAGCAAATGTCGTCACCAACTAGCAGACCACCACATTTGGCATAGGTGAACTTCTAGTCCATTGTAACAAACACCATCTCAAACTTTGACATCACATCACAACCAGAGAACACTGCAAAGCCAGAGGTGGGGCGTGATTAGAAGTGCATTACAGGTTAAAAGAAAAAAAAAGAAATTTAGTAGTGATTGTTAGCTCTTAAGCATCAGGGAAATTGTGTGCCTGCTTAAGAATTTGATGTGCCTTAATGATTAGTAGTGATTGTTAGCTCTTAAGCATCGGGGAAATTGTCTCTCTACAACAAGAAAATATTCAGTGAAATCCAGAATGTCAATTCATTAATGGTGTAAATTGTAATGGCGTGCATTGTACATTAGAGAAGTATAAGAAAAAACAGGCAAATATTACACTTATCAAAATGCAAGGGTAACTCTGGTTTTCAATTCAATTTTTATATTACAGTTCTACTAGTTTGTATATTATAGTTCTATTTCTACTTTAATTCAAAATGTACAGTACCCTTGTCAGGAAGATAAGAGGGCAACCTCAGCAAGCGAACCCTCAGCAGTCACACCAAAGTTAAACAACATACCCAGAATAGCATCACTAAACAATGATTAATAGTTCGCTAATTTTGATTTTAAATGAGACAAACGTAAGTTGTAGTGAAAAGGCTGGCACAAGCCATATTGATTTATATATTACTACATGAAATAATTAATACCACTGATAGTATCTGTATTTTGGACAGCATTACTCAATAACCCAAAAGGAAATTTCTTGTTTTGACATAAGATATAAAAGAATTAATACCACCGATACTGACTATCTGTATTTTATAGGCATTCAATGGCTTCATTGAAGCTTCATTGTTGCATACTGACTATATGTATCTCTATTTTATACGCATTCAATGGCTTCATTGAAGCTCGTTATTAAAAACAAGTTTGTGTACTTAGAAGTCAGAAACCAATTTGATTAACTTAACGGTAGCTTGCTTTTTATGTTAGAAAAAAAGAAAGCCAAGCTATGCGCCTAAACAGAAATTATTACCTCCAAATGATGAACAAGGTCCTCACGCCCATTGTAATTAGATAATTGCACAAGTTGCCTGGAGTATGCAACACCTAGACCACAGAAGAAGAAAAAAAGCATTAAGACAAAATCCATCATCTTCCATTCTATATAAACTGCAAGTTTGATTTCTAACTATTTTATTTACAATGATTGCAAAGCCAAATTATATGGTGAAAATAACTAGGATTCCAAAGCATATGATTAACAGATGTTGGAAATTGTTTTTTTTTAAAAGGTTTGTGACTTGTTTAAAAATTAAAATTTTTGGAATAAGTGCATTTATTGCTTTAATCCCACACCATAATATATATATATATATATATATATATATATATATATATATATCTTTTAGCTTCTAAATTGGGCTCTTTTGGCACTCAAATGTTGCTCCTGTCTTGAGAAGGGAGCGCATGCATGACCATCACACGCGTGCGCGCCATCCGATCAACTCGACCATCGCAATAGCTCCTAAATAGGTCTGTGTTGAGGAGGGTCAGCCTTGAGCTTGTTGTAGTGTAGCACTTATATTTTTGGACGAAATTTGTTCAGCGTTTTCCGACCGTTATTTTATTTCAAACGGTAAAATTTCAGATCCGAATTTTGAGCCAACGTCACCCCACTATTCAGTAACACGTTTCATTCGGTATTCCGTCTATTCAATAAGTTTTTAGACGTGATCAAAGTATGACGACATTTTTTTCTACAAAATCTATCTTCTAGAGGCTGTTTTTGAGTGTAACTGAGTAGGTTTCGTGTGTGCAGGAAAGTCGATATCAAATCGGAAAGAAGATGATGTTTTATCCTAGAGGCGGCGGCGTTAGTTAGACTGCTTTGCACCCCTGAGCAGAACGCCGAAATGTCTTCAAGACAGTGACCTAGTACACGACTCAGCCGAAGATCATTTGTTTCCAACAACCGATACACTGCATTCCTTTGCCGGAATAGACTGTACCATAGATTCAAATTTAGTTAGATAATATACCAAAATAAGTGAACTAATCTTAGAAAGAGAACATTCCTTAGAAGTTAGAAAATAAAATAATAAGATCGTAAAATAACTAGTTGGTGCTGAGCCATCTAAATTTTACTTTTATTTTGCAGGCAAATTCATAAGATTTTGTTGAAGTAATTTTCATGTTAGTCGTTTACCAAAAATCTTGAATCAAATACTATTATAACATGGTTACCCGATTTGAAAATAAAATCCAAGTTGCACCACAAAAAACTACTGTCCCAACTCAACAGTCTCCTTAATATATCAACGATATCCCATGATATTACGGCAGACTCTTTAAAGCAATTCAAATTACCTGGAGAACCACTGCACAGGCTGGAAGGTTGAAGGGTTTGAATCCCTTATAAGCAATGCCACCGACATTTGTACCAACTAAATCAAAAGGCACGATAACATTTTATTTTATTTTATAAAATGAAGTGGCAATACTGAAATTATGTAATATATGGCAAAATAAAACAATCTTCCTAGAAGGACAGTTGGCTGAGAGGGATGAATATCCATACCCATAACAGTGGATCCTTGATTTAAGACTACAGCAACATTTTTTGGAAGCTCTTCCGTTGAGTATGAATTCCATGCAATGCTAGGGTATCCCATAGGCAAGTGACTAGCAGACATTCCAACCTGAAAACATGTGCAATGTAACAGATTGTTTATTCCTTTATTTATGACTCTTTCAAAGGATTTGAAAGGTGTATTACTGATTTAGTGCAGTTCGTGATAATGGTTATGTGCAAATTACAGATGTTCCAGAAGGTGTATGCCTTGTCCATGAAAATATAAATATGATAAAACCTTAACTAAACTAATTAATTCATATGAAAGTTGCATACCTTGTCATCGAAAAATTCTATGAGATACAGAAAAAAAATCGAGCTGAAGGTGGAAGTTTTCAGATTGTTTGTAGCATTTTCAAATAGTTTACAAACCAAATCTGTCAAAATCCCGATAAAATCCGAATGCAAAATCCAGTAAATTACTAACTTGAATTGAATATATTTAAATACCGTAAATCAATGATCAACTTAACTAATTAAATATATGGAGCTGAATGTTAGAAAGTAGGAAAAAAATGAGAAGAGATTTGTATTTAAAAGTAGTACGAGAAGAACATCTTACAATCAACTTATCTGCACATGAACTTTTATTCATTATCAGATATTTCAATTAGTAAATCTTTTTTTAACTTTGTAGTTAATCATAAATTTCACGTTGCTGTAGGAGTGCCATGTTTACAACTTCAATATTTGCAAAAAAGAAAAATTGTATATTATGAATACACCGTAATGTGCTTTCCCTCTTATCTATCCAAGTCATTCACATTGCAGCATCTCAGCCATCCATTTCAACAGCCGTGATCTACTCATCATATTGTAAACGGATTACAAGTCTGGGCCTTGGGCCGTATTCTGTTTCGTATAAATACTTGTATTATATCATTTTGTAATGTACTGAGAAAGTATTTGCAATACAATTCTTTTTGATATTTCTCTAATATGGTATCAGAGCAATTTAACAGCCTAACGGCATAAAGTTTCAAGATCGGCTATTTTCTGGATCTTGATTCTCAAAATTGTTTTCTTTTACTCTCTCCTCAGTTAATTTTCACCATCGGAGAGTTATTTCCCTTGTTGATCCCAACACCATCAATACCTTCCCTATCAAATCATTGTGCCACGCCTAGCAAGAACCCGAACAAGATTCAGATTTTTGACTAGCTGCAACAATTCTTGGAGATTACCCTTAGATCTGAATCATCATCGAGTTATTTCACCCCCCCACCTTTACTTCTCTGTATCTGCAGTGCCTCGCCAGATCTGATTTGGCTGCATTACATATTCAAGAAATCAGTTTAATCAACTACAAAGATGTCAGACAAAGAAACAGATGATGAAAGATCATCAACCACTTCAAGAAACAATAAAAGACAAACTGTTGTATCAAATGCAGGATTAATCAAACCCAAGAGTCAGATCATCTCCATCCCACTCGATGAAGATAACTATATACTCTGAAAATACCAGATTGAAACAGCCTTGAAGGGATATGGTCTCCAAGACTATGTCAAAGGGACAATAGCTATACCACCTGCAGTCATAGAAGAAGACAATGGAACAACAATTAGTAACCCAGAATACTCAAGACATCTAAAACAAGATAACTTACTATCATCATGGTTACTATCATCCATCAGCTCAAGCCTATTGTCACAAATTGTTGGATGCAACTCCTCATATGAAATTTGGTCATCAATAGAGCAGATATTCAGTTCGCAATCAGCCGCAAGAATTATGCATTTCAAAAGACAATTGCAAAATTCAAGGAAAAACGATATGCCAATGATAGAATATCTTGCAAAGATCAAGAATTTATGTGACAGGCTTAATGCAATAGGTCACAAAGTTTCTGAAAATGAGCAAGTTCTCACCATAACAAATGGACTTGACGATGAATACGAATCAGTGGTAACCTTTATAGCATCACAGCAAATTCTACCAAATTTGCAGTCAGTTCAATCTACTTTACTTGCTCATGAAGGCAGAATTGAACAAAGAAAAGCTATGCAAAGTGAACTCTCAATCAACTATGCTAGCAGTTCAAGAAACAAAGGACAACAGAGCAACACAGTAAACCAAGAAAACAAGCAACGAAATAACCATACACAAAGAGGAAGGGGAAGAGGAAGATGGAGCAACAACAGCAATAGAGTAAAATGTCAAATATGTGAAAGGTTTGGTCACATAGCTAGCAAATGCTACTTCAGATTTAATAAAGATTTCACTGTTGCACAACAGACTCAAACAAATCCCAATATCAACATGACACAACTAGATCAACAGTAGAAAATCAAGAGTGAAAGTTCCAGAGAAAAGTCAAATGGTTCAGATGAAGTCAGGTTAGACAACACAAATGTGGATGATTGGTATCCAGACTCAGGAGCAACCAATCATGTGACAAGCAATCTCCAGAATCTCAACTTAGACAACAAGAACTATGCAGGTATGCAAGCTATACACTTAGGTAACGGTGAAACAATAAGTATATCACATATTGGCATAGGAACTATTCAAGGTAAAAGAGAATTATATTTAAACAATCTATTGAGAGTTCCTGAGATTAAAAAGAATCTAATTAGTGTATCTCAATTTGCTAATGACAACAAAGTATACTTTGAGTTTCACCCTACCTTTTGTTTAGTCAGAGATTCACTAAATAAAGATATATTGTTGCAGGGTAGTTTGAGTAAGGGACTGTACAAATTTAATGCTGTGAAGAAACCTGAACCTACTATGAAGGAATACTGGTGCAACAATGTTCAAGCCAATGTTCAAAATAAAGAAAATGTTTTAGATCATTGGCATTATAAGCTAGGGCATTCTAGTATGAAAATTGTAAAAAGATTTCTGATGGATAATAAAATTTCATTTTCAAATAATGATATTCATAATATATGCACACACTGTCAATTAGGAAAAAGCCACAAATTATCTTTCAGTAACTCTGAAACAAAGTACGAAAAACCTTTTGAATTGATAGCTGCAGATCTATGGGGACCAGCCCCACTGAATTCCATTCAAGGACACAGGTACTACTTATCTTTTGTTGATGCTTATAGTAGATACACATGGGTATTTTTTCTCAAATCTAAATCAGAAACTTATGATACTTTAGTTCAATTCATCACACTAATTGAGAAACAGTTTAACTATAAGGTAAAAATCATGCAAACTGATGGGAGTTCTGAGTTTTACCCACTCAATTTTTTTTTTCAAAAGCAAGATATAATTCATAGAGTTACTTGTCCATACACATCTGAGCAAAATGGGCTCGTTGAAAGAAAACATAGGCATATAGTTGACACTGGTCTAACTTTATTATCACAAGGGTCTCTACCACTAAAATATTGGCAGGAGGCATTTACTACAGCTGTTTACCTTATAAATAGGATGCCAAGTAAGGTACTTGATCAGAAATGTCCATATGAAAAGTTATATGATATTAAACCTGATTATGACATTCTTAAAACATTTGGATGTTTATGTTTTCCCTGTCTTAGGCCCTACAACAAAAACAAGTTAAGTTTAAGGTCAAGTCCTTGTACTTTCTTAGGATATGCTACAAACCAAAAGGGATATAAATGTCTTGACAGAAGTGGTAGGATCTATATATCAAGACATGTTATGTTTAACGAAAATAATTTTCCTTTTGCAGATAAAAGACTTGCAGACAAAAACACAGCAAACCAATGTACTGATCATATTAAAGTATGCTTGCCTACCATACCAGAATTAACCATTCAAAAAGAACAGAACAAGAATGGGAAACTTGAAAGACCCCAGTCTAAAGGGGAAACAAAATCTGACCACACTACAAGTGATATACATGAGTGGCCAACACAACAACTTGAAGAAAATAATGAAGCACAAACATCTGATATATCAACATCAAGCAACAATACACCAGCTATCACAGAGGTTATGCAAAATATAGAAGAAACTGGCCATCATATGATGACAAGATCAAAAAGTGGAATTTTTAAGCCCAAGATATATAATGCAAGCACTGAAATCATAGAACCAGTCACATATGAGCAAGCTGTTAAAAACATTGATTGGAGAAATGCCATGAGAGATGAATATGAAGCATTAATAAAAAATCAAACATGTGATCTTGTGTTACCACCAAAGGATAAAAACATCGTTGGATGCAAATGGACCTACAAAGTCAAAAAGGATGCTAGTGGAGAAATAACAAGACTGAAAGCAAGGCTAGTTGCAAAAGGCTACTCTCAACAATTTGGTTTTGATTTTAATGAAGTTTTTTCCCCTGTTGTTAAACCCACAACCATCAGAATCGTTCTCACCATAGCATTAAACAATCAATGGAAAATTAGACAACTAGATGTACAAAATGCCTTTCTCAATGGAGACTTACAGGAAGAAGTGTACATGCATCAACCAAAAGGATACATAACAGAAGGAAATGAAGAAAAGGTCTGCAAATTACGAAAAGCTATTTATGGCCTTAAACAAGCATCAAGAACTTGGTACGAAAAGCTCAAAATAACATTAGGTAAATTGGGATTCAACCCAACCAAAACAGATAACTCTTTGTACATCAAAACTACCAACCATGAAGTAACCTACATACTGGTGTACGTAGATGACATTCTCATCACTGGGAGCAATGAGAACGACATCGTTAACGTCATCCAATTACTGGATCAAAACTTTGCAATAAAAGATTTGGGGACACTTGATTATTTCCTTGGTATTAAAATCAGTAGGCCATCTAAAATAGAAATGTTCTTATCTCAAAAACAATATGCCAATGAAATTTTGGTTCGTGCTAATATGGATCAAGCCAAACCTCTACCCACACCCATGGTCAGTAATTTACATCTATCCAAAAATAAGGGAGAACCCATCGATAATGTTAAGCAATATCGTAGCATAGTTGGAGCACTGCAGTATCTAACAATTACCAGACCAGACTTATGCTACAGCGTAAATAAGGTTTGCTAGTTCATGCAAAACCCCCTAGATTGTCACTGGAGGGCGGTTAAGCGTATTTTAAGATATGTAAAAGGCACCCAAACCTATGGCATACTATTGACTCAAAGTAAAGAGGTAAATATACAGGCTTACAGTGATGCTGACTGGGCTAGCGACGTCGACGACAAACGATCAACCTCAGGCTACTGTGTTTATATGGGCGCCAACCCAGTTTCCTGGTGCACCAAAAAGCAGTCAACTGTTTCGCGTTCGAGCACTGAAGCTGAATACAGGTCAGTTGCTAGCACAGCAGCTGAAATTACATGGTTAGAAACCCTAATTCACGAATTAGGGTTCGAGCTAAAAGGGAAGTCACTGATTTGGTGTGACAATATGAGCACCATCTCCTTATCTTCGAACCCAATCCAGCACTCGCGAACTAAACATATTGAAATTGACCTATTCTTTGTTCGTGAAAGAACATCCACTGGAAAGCTGGAAATCAGACATGTTCCCTCCTACCACCAACGAGCTGACATCCTTACGAAACCTCTGTCTTTTAAAAATTTCACAAGATTAAGAGAGGAGATGAATATTATCGATGGTAGCAAATTTCATGGCGGCTGAAGAGAAAGAAGTGGAAACCCTAGCTCGTATTGAGGGTGGATATTATGAATACACCGTAATGTGCTTTCCCTCTTATCTATCCAAGTGATTCACATTGCAGCATCTCAGCCATCCATTTCAACAGCCGTGATCTACTCATCATATTGTACATGGATTACAAGTCTGGGCCTTGGGCCGTATTCTGTTTCGTATAAATACTTGTATTATATCATTCTGTAATGTACCGAGAAAGTATTTGCAATACAATTCTTTTTGATATTTCTCTAATAATGTAGCGTTAGTTTGAGTTATGCATCAAGTAAGTTTTAATGTCATGTTGAAAATAAGAATGTCTACAAAACCTAATTTTTATTAGAGTAATCCGTGGTTCCACACTCGTGCTGTAAAATATAAATTTATCCTTTAAAAGTTGTAAAAAATGAAATTTTGTAATGCAATGTATGATATTTTATTTGAGATAAATGAATTATAAATTAAAAAATATATTATTGTTATGTGATTCATATATCTTTATATATGAATAAAAATAATAATTTTATCATCTTTGCTTATATGCATGAATGTTGTATACATACTTAATCGGTATATTATGATTTATTAGATGAATGAATAAATATTAGTTAATTGAATTTATCTGAATGATTTAAAATAAATATGACATAATTAGTTAAATACATAGATATGAGTAAAAAATATTATGAAAGAATTGAGAATTGGTTTGTAAGTAACTATGGAAATTTAAAATATAGATGTTTAAAGCTAAAAAATAATTTTTCAGTGTAATGCATTATAACTTCATTGGTATAAACCAATTATAAAATAAATTTGTTATTATTGTTGGTGTATATAATTTATGCTATGTGATTTACATATCTTTGTATGCAAATGAAAATTTTGTTTAAACAGTTTCTTGATGCTACAATGGAATACTATTGAAATTGTTCATATTTTAGAATTTATATGACGTATCGAATGTTCGTTAGCTGAGTTTATCAAATGGTTTAAATTTTGAATTACATAATTAATTTAAATATGTGTACTTAAATGTAAAATATTAGAAGAGAAATAAGAAGACATTTGTGAGTAATTATAGAAAATTATAAAAGTATTTATTTGATTATAATTTGGTATTAGAAGTTTGATAGAATAAAAGTAATAAATTATAAAAATTTAAAAGTAAAATATCTAGAGAGAGAATCAAGCAGGGTAGAGAAAGCTCCTACAGTTAATAAGAGAGCTTGAATTTCTTCTGCTTTACTATTATTTAATAGATTATAAACATCTCTACTCTTGTTAATGGTTGAAAATATGCAATTAATTTGGTAGAAATGTATACGTTTTTATGGTACCAAATGGTTATTCTGATTTTGGAACAAAGATCACTTTCGGTCAACTTATTGTTTTAAGTTAAAATGTCAATATTAACTGCTTTCCAGCTTCTTCTTTTTTTAAAAAAAAACATGGTCAATTATGGACAACAGGTCATTAGTTTTGGACTTTCCAGCTTTTATTCTTATTTCTTACAACATGAATAATACTTTTCTGAAGGAATACTGGTACCTAATCTGCTTCAACAGAAAAAAGTTATAGCTTTTTAGTATGATACGTAATGTGTATTTATCAAGTTTTTTGTATGCTTGGATGATAATTTGTTACCCATCGAAAGACAATTTTTTAAGGGTACTTTTTGCAAAGGTCCTTATTAAGATTCAAAATACACAAAAAGTCCTTCACTAAATTTTAGTGTAAATTAGGTCCCTGTTTTTTATTCACGATTATTGCCGAGCATGATGCAACTTTTCATAAAAGTTGCTGACATTACCGCAACTTTTCTGTACACTGATATGAAAGTTGCTGAAATATCAGCACTTATTTATAAAAGTTGCTGACATTTCAGCAACATTTATGTACAATGTGAACACAGTGTATGAAAGTTGCTGAAATATCAGCACTTATTTATAAAAGTTGCTGACATTTCAGCAATAATTTTTCTTTGTTTCTAGAAATTAGGGATCGGATTTACAATGAAACTTTGACATGAAAAGTTGCTGAAATATCAGCACTTATTTATAAAAGTTACTGACATTTCAGCAATAATTTTTCTTTGTTTCTAGAAAATAGGGACCAGATTTATAATGAAACTTTGACAGGGACCCGCTTTACAATATGAAAGTATGATAGTGATGCCTCCCTAATTTCCACTTTTTTTAATCCTTTTTGTTCAGATTAACAGTGCAAAGGTTTCTGTTAAATATATATTTTTAATCGTATAAACATAATTATGTGAACTAAACTTTGAAGAGAATGGTAACTTCCACCCAGCTACATTATCTTCATGTTTTATGTGTATAAATTGTAAGTTGTTTCTTAAAAATTTTATATTAAAGTTTGATAATCCAATAGCATTGCAGGTGCACGACGTCTGGGGGTTGAATTCCCATTAGGCCTGTAGAGCATGTGCCTTTTATTGTTGCAAAGTTATGTAGAAAGGTGGATCTTTATATTAACTTTTACATAATGAGCATACCATCCATATATTTTGGTTAGCATGTTGTGCTTATTACGCCCGGCCCAAAGACAGGACAAACGAGACCTTCGTCGAGTACAACACCGTCGAAAATGACGAAAGGGGCAACAAAATGTTCTGGATGCTTTTATAAAAATTGAATTAGTTTTGCAGCAGGGCATCACATTATGTTGTTACCCACCTAGGTTCAATTCCTAGCAGCAACTGTTAATTTTTTTATCCCGTTTAGTTTTTACTAAAATTTTCATCTACAGCAACCGATATGTTACGGCCGTCACTGGTGCTTATAATACATAAATTAGTGATATTTGATGTTGTAGTACCGGTAATAATTAAGATTCTTTAGTTTATGATATATAATTGTCTCGCCCTTTTTTCTTCTTATTTTCTTTCTCTATATTTTTTTTGCATGTCCTTTTTTGTATTTAAAAATATAATTTCGTTCTTTATATTAAATAAGTTATGAGGTTTCCGGTTTTATGCAAATTGCG
This sequence comes from Allium fistulosum, assembly GCA_030737815.1. NCBI lineage: Eukaryota > Viridiplantae > Streptophyta > Magnoliopsida > Asparagales > Amaryllidaceae > Allium > Allium fistulosum. Next base: position 164,733,432 of record CM060905.1, read on the forward strand.
TGCTCTATTTAAGAAAATGTTTTGCTTTAGCCTCGCAACTTTGGTTAGCTTCCGTATAAAGAAGTACAAGAACTCCTGTTTAGATCTACCATGAATACTTTAAGATGCGACTAAAACCATATTACATCCCCATTCAAAATAATTTTTTTAATAACATATATTTACATCCACGGATAAGGATGAATATCCAAAGATTTCAACGGCTTTTGCAAAACCAAGATCTTTAGGTTAGTAGAATGTGAAATGTATTGAAATCTTGCATTTTGCATATATTATATTAAAGAACTATTTTTTTGTGTTGTTGCTTTATAAATTGCAGGCATACTAATTTTTGCAACGGTTTGGCACGTTAAAGTAAATTATTTAATGATGATCATAGTTATATTGGTAGCCTACAATCTTACCATTACATTTTGGAACTTGCATTAATTAATTTTTCGATAATAATTTTAGCTAGCACTAGTTGGACGTTTGAAATTTCATTCGTCCTACGTTCTTGCTTACTTTGAATTCATATGTATACACCTCATGTTATTGTCTTTGCTCTATTTTATTAATGGGATCCAAAATGGATGGATGATCTTTTAAATTGTATAAAAAGCTTGGTCATTTTGCATCCTTCACCACTACCGTCTCTCATACATGGGCTTAGGCCCGGCCCTTCTCCAAACTCGCAATACAGAAAAAAAGATTCATGAACAACTATCAGCGACTGGCGACGCCATGGGGCCCGTGACTGGCGACTGCGATGGACGGAGAGGCGTAGCCGACGACGACTCCATCTCTGCATCATCTCCTCCAAATCAATAAACAATGGCTCCATCCATCTTCAGAGTCTCCAATCGGCATCGAGACGAGAAGCACAGGTTGATCTAAGGCACAAACAGCAATGGTTAGGACACAAATTCAGTTAGGGCTGTCATGGTAACGGTAAATTTACCATTACCATACCATTACCAGTCAATCAGTTATCATTTTAAAGTAAAGTCGGTATACCAGCATAATCGGTACGGTAACAGTAAATTTACCATTTTTTATGGTAAAACATCGGGAATATTTTTCAAAACCGGCGGTAATGGTAACTTAGCAGTCCATTCATAATACATTGATATCCGTGTAAGATGTTGTATTACGGGCATTTAGAAGCAAGAAAACAGTTCAATTTATTCAGTAATTCAACTCAAATGATGATAAATATACTTCTTTTCTATGTCCTTTACTAAGTGACCCAATGAGATATATAATGAAGCATCATTCAGTGTAAAAATATATCAACTTATTATTTTTCTAGACAAACGGTAATTTACCATTACCAGAGTAATGATTACCAGTTTATCGGTATACCAGTCATCAGTATACCAGTCAATCGGACTATGTAATATTCGTTATTTCATTATAAATCCTTAAAAATATATATACAATATTCTTATTAATATAAATGGAAAATTCATTTTTTATCTATATACATAAAAAAGTACACGTATATATCACATAGTACCAACTATTTACATATATAGTAATACCAAATTATATACATATATATATATATGTATATGTATATATGTATGTGTATGTATACATATATATATATATATATATAGTGTTTGCTATTACCGAGTTAGGACAATAATTCCGATAAGAATATTTGGTTAGTGACTCTACCTTGCATATGAGCGTTGTATGTCATTTTGAATTATAAATTCCTTTATTTCAATAAACTTATCACATATTACTAAAAAAAATCAATTTTTAACAATAATTAAATTTTAAAAAATATTTTTAACAACATTATCGTGTGCAACACATGAGTTACACACTAGTAATAGAAATAAAGGGAAAGCTTACATATTACAGCAACCATCTGAATTCCAATATGAGAAATCGAGGCCACGTGTCCAATTAGTAGTTCCCCTTTCTAACACCAATCCAGAATCCAGCAATCATAACTCATAAGCCTACAACATCAAGAACTGAACTAATTAAAAACTAAAACTAAAACTTTGAGCCAAGGTTGTTAGTTTGGGATTTAAATCGTAAATCGTAAAGATAAAAATTTAAATCGAATCGGGATTTAAATCGTAAATCGTAGATCTAAATTTTTTATTTTAAGCATATATATGTCAGTTGAAAATTCATATCTATCTAATTTTTTTTATACATTTACCAAAAGTCAATTCTTATTCTTATTTATCTTACAGGCTTTATCGTCAAAAATCGGGATCACTTCAAAGTAGTTGTCGATTTGGGAAATGGTTTATGTCTTTTACTTACAAGAAGAAAGAGCTTACAAGAAGAAAGAAACAGCTTCACTTATTTGATTCATCTAATGTGCTTATTTTTATGAATTTCATTTAACACACAAAAATATCAGTGTAGAAATTTGTAAAGAAAACAAAGTGAGATATGTTTTTTGATTTGAACTTCGTCATTGCTTTTACAATAAAATATCAAATAAGCATTACTTTGAAGGAAAGAAAACAAAGTGAATATAAGACAAAGTACAAAACAAATTTCTATTCATCATCAGTTCCAACGTTGTCCTCTTCTATATCTTTTATTTCCATTTCTTCATTCTCATCGTCCGTTGAGTAGCCATAATCATCTTCTTCCCTAGCATCTTCTTCATCAACTAAAACTTCCTTTCCTTTTCCTTTGTACTGAGTGTTCCTTGAACCACGCTTTCATTTTTTTGGAATCTTGTGGCTTGCTTCTCCTTCTTGAGTTTTGAAACATTCATGTACATCCATCCAAGCAGTGTCGACTGGTAGAGTTGGATCTTCTTGCTCACATATCCATTCGTCATCGCTATCCATGTCAGATAGACATATTAGATCTAGCCCATCAATTGTCTTTCTTTTTCCATGCCTAATTTCAAGTTGAAGATTGTACTTTACAAAAACTAGTGCATTAAGCCTTTTTTGTTCAGGCGGTTTCTTCGTTTTGTGTGAATCTAATGTTTTGAATGAGAAAGTTAGGATGGTTTAACAAATACAACAAAAAAAACAATTTATTATGCTTATACCTGATCAAATGTGCTCCAGTTACGCTCACAAACAGTCGAACTGCATGTCAAGCTCAAAACTCTTATTGCAAGTCTTTGTAACTTAGGACATTCGCCACCGTAGCTCTCCCACCACAAAGCTATTAATTCAAATAAATGCACAATTGTTACATACATAATTTTATATTTTATAAGAGTAATAATAATAAACTTACAATATTTTATAAAACTCACCCGGTTGTTTATTTTTACGACTATCAATTGCCATGACTCTTCCAAACTCCCCTTCTGCCGATGAATACATATCAAGTTGTCTATCTATTTTGGCTCTTTCTTTTTTGGTTGGGATCATTCTTTCTATAGTGTCATACAATCCTTTTTTCACTTCCAAATCAATTTTAAATTTATCATCATAACGATATTTTGGATTCAAAAACATCCCTGCTGCATGTAAAGGTCTATAAAGTTGCGCATTCCATCTTTTGTCGATGATTTCCCACACATCCTTGTATCTAGACTCCACATTTTGGAAATTTGATGCTATTTTTTCTTTGGCTTGATCCATTGCTTCACAAATATAGCCCATTGCGGGTTTTGCATCACCATCTACTAGTCTAAGGACTTTAACTAAAGGAATTGTACTTTTCAAGCAATATTTTATTCCATCCCAGAAATCTTTTTTAGTCAAAATCATATCTTGGACCTCCTTTCCCTCTATTTTTCTAGAAAATTGACTATCCTCCCATTCGTTTGAGGTAAACGTTTTTCTTAGACCAACACGTTGTTCTAACACACTTTTTAAAGTTAAGTACTGAGTTGCAAACCTTGTAACTGCCGGTCTTGTTAAATCTCTACCTTTAGTATACTTCCGCGTAAGATTTAAAAGCCAACTGTGTTTATAAATAAATTGTGTTACCTTTTTTGCACGTCCAACAGTCTCAACATGGGTAGGCAACTCCCCAATATCCATCAAAATAAGATCCAAGCAATGAGCTGCACAAGGCGACCAAAATATTTGCCTTTTTTCCATCATCAACATCTCACCAGCTTTAACATAAGCTCCAGCACTATCAGTAACAACTTGAACTACATTTTCTTCCCCAACTTCTTCAACCACATTAATGAGCATTTCGTAAATATTTTCAGCATTTTTTATAATTGAAGAGGTATTAATGGATTTTAAAAACACGGTTCCCTTAGGACTATTTACCAAAAAATTTGTGAAGCTCCTATGTTTTTTATCAGTCCACCCGTCTGACATAATCGTACAACCCGTCTTTTTCCACTCTTCTTTGTATATTTCTAGCTTCTCCTTAACATTTTCAACTTCCTTCATTAGAAAGGTATTCCGAACCTCATGATAGCTAGGAAGTTTTAAACCTTTTCCATAAGTAGAAATAGCTTCTGCCATAATGCTAAAAAAAGAGCTCTTGACTAAATTAAAAGGCAAAGCATTTGCATAGAAAAAACGAAAATTTTTCATGCAAACATCATCTCTATCTTCCTTCTTCCACATGGCATTCAATGTCTTTTGCTTTTTTGAACTTGCGCCAACAATAGCTTTATTGATATCATCATCTAGATCATCTGCTTCATCATCATTATCAAATGTGTTACGTTTATTCTTTTTCAACACGCTTTTGAATAACGCAGCTACTTGTTCTGAAACATTGGAACATGCTTTCACATTTGCTGAAGTTTGAGCAAGGCGGTGTTTCATTCTAAAAATTCCACCATAAATTATTTTTGAGCAATAATTACAAAGATTGACTCTTTTACTAATTAGAGAAGTACTCTAATTAGAGTACTTCTCTTTTTCTTTCACAGGCTTGTAGTGATCCCAAGTGATATCAGACTCTTTAGGCATTTCTATAATAATAAATCAATAAATTTAATACATTTGTTTCAATAATTTACAACAACTAAATAAAATAAAAATAATTTACATATTGTGAACTTTCTGAAATTAGTCTATATTATTAAGGGCAGAAAAACACTTTGTTTACAATCATTACTCTTATTAAGGCATTTCTACAACTTCAAGAATAATAAATCATGAGTGCTGGTTGTATTATTTAATTTACATGTTTTTACTGTCAGGCGATGGTATGTGTTAATGAGTTTGGATTTAAGCAAGAATAATAAAAAGAAAAGGATGAATCAAGAATTTAGAAGCCATTAATCAGATCTGAGTTTCTTTCATGTTATTTCATCATTTCTTGTAAAAGAAGATACACTGATATATATATATATATATATATATATATATATATATGTATCAGTGATACATGTACAGGCATTAAGGCACTGTTCTGGAACCAAAGCAAAAACAGGACATGCTAATTTAGGAAAGGAACTGACTCCAAGCAAACTCAAACTGACTCCAAGTTGACTCCAAGCAAACTCAATCCCGACTGCAAGCAGATCTACCAAAACACCAAGCACACTGTCTGAACCAGCAACTTTCATTACACTTCTCCTCAAGTTGGGCTATATATATCAATTAAACCCAACTTGCTTTTTAGGTATTTAATTCTATCTCCGTTTAATGCCTTGGTTAGAAGATCAGCTGGTTGCTCTTGAGTATGGACATAGTGTGTAATTACTTCTCCCTCTTGAATTTTGTCTCGAATAAAATGGCAGTCAACTTCTATATGCTTGGTCCTCTCATGGAATATAGGGTTCGATGCAATGTGAATGGCTGCCTTATTGTCACACCATAGTCTTGTAGGTTGCTCAAACTCAAGTTTACACTCTTTCATTAAGTGTTTAATCCACTTAACTTCACACACTGCCTTGGACATTGCTCTATACTCAGATTCTGCACTTGATCTTGATACAATATGTTGTTTCTTACTTTTCCATGATACTAAATTCCCTCCAATGTATACACAAAATCCAGTGGTTGATCTTCTATCATCCTTTGATCCAGCCTAGTCAGCATCAGCAAAATTTTCAATCCTCATATGACCATGGTTGGCATATATGATACCTTGGCCAGTAGATCCTTTCAAATATCCTAATATGTGTTCCAGTGCTTGCCAGTGTTGTTTTGTTGGTGAAGCCATGTACTGACTCACCATACTCACAGCAAAGGCAATATCAGGCCTAGTTATGGTTAGATAGTTCAACTTTCCTACAAGTCTCCTATATCTTTCTGGATCATCAAATGGTTCTCCTTCAGATGTTAGATAACTATTAGGCAAGATAGGGGTGCTTTGTGGTTTAGTGCCAAGTTTTCCAGTTTTTGATAACAAGTCCAAGGCATATTTTCTCTGACATAATAAAATACCTTTACTGCTTCTTAGAACTTCTACCCCTAGGAAATATTTTAACTCTCCTAAATCTTTAGTCTGGAATTTATTGTGGATAAATTGTTTAAGTGAAGCAATTCCTTGTTCATCATTTCCTGTTATGATGATATACATACACAACTAATAGAAGTATACCTTTTTCAGAATTCTTATAAAACACTGAATGACCACTCTTGCATCTGGTTACTCCAAACTCTTCTAGAGTTTGACTGAATTTTCCAAACCAAGCTCTTGGACTTTGCTTAAGTCCATAGAGAGTTTTTTTTCAATTTGCAAACAAGCCCACTTTCTCCTTGTGCAATAAATCCAGGTGGTTGAGTCATATAGATTTCTTCTTTGAGATCACCATATAGAAATGCATTCTTAATATCCAATTGATGAAGCTTCCAATTAAAATGTGCTGCTAATGCTATGAATAATCTAATAGAAGTCATCTTAGCCACTGGAGAGAAAGTTTCTGAGTAATCCATACCATATACTTGTGCATCCTTTAGCCACGAGTCTTGCCTTGAATCTATCAACTGTTCCATTTGGATTCATTTTAACTGAATATATCCATCTACATCCAATTGCCTTTTTATTCTTTGGTAGCTTGACCAGATCCCATGTATTGTTCTTTTCTAAAGCATTCATTTCGTCAATCATAGCTTCTTTCCATTCTTGTTTGGATAGAGCTTTAGCAACAGTTTTAGGAGTATAGATAGAGTCTAGGGAAGTGGTGAACATGTAAGATGATGGTGAGAGATTATCATATGACATGTAATTAGAGATGGGATAGGTGCATTTCCTTTTCTCTTTTCTAAGAGCAATGGGGAGATCCAGACTTGGATCTACTGGTGTAGAGCTTTCACTGATGGTTCCAGAAGTTGTATCACTCTCAGTATCTGGTTCAGATTCTTGAGATGGAAAAGTGGAGTAGACCATATACTCATCAGTCTCCTCCTGACTTGGTGTGTGTGGTGCTTGATAGAATGGTCTTTCTTCCATGAAATTTACATCTATTGATACTATATATTTATTTAGACTTGGGCAGTAACATTTATATCCTTTCTGCAGTCTTGAGTACCCAACAAATATACATTTTAAAGACTTAAGATCCAGTTTTCCTACTTGAGGATTTACATCTCTCACAAAACAGGTGCACCGAAATATCCTTGGTTTAATGGGATATACTTCTTTGTTAGGACATAACACTTTGTAAGGAATCTTGAAATTAAGAATTGTTGAAGGCATTCTATTAATAAGGAAATATGAAGTTAGCACTGCATCGGCCCAGTAGACTTTTGGAACATTCATTTGAAATAATAGTGCTCTAGCAGTTTCAAGAAGGTGTCTATTCTTTCTTTCAGCCACCCCATTTTGTGCAGCGGTATCTACACATGATGTTTCATGTAGAATGTCATGTTGACTCAGGTATGAGCTAAAGATATGAGTAGTATACTCCTTAGCATTATCACTCCTTAATGTTAGAATACATGTTTTAAACTGGTTTTGAATTTCTACATGAAAAGTACAAAAAATAGAGAAGAATTCAGATCTATTTTTCATTAAGAATAACCAAGTAACTCGAGAGTAGTCATCCACAAATGTCACAAAATATTTATAACCAGATTTAGACACAACAGATGATGGTCCCCTTATATCAGAATGTACAAGCTCAAATGGTGCACTTGCACATTTATTTATTCTCGGTTTTAAGCTACTCCTATGTAGTTTAGCATATTGACAAGGCTCACAGTCAAGAGTAGATATATAGTTATACTAAGGATAGAGATGCTTGAATAAAGTGAGAGATGGATGACCAAGTTGTTGATGAAGTTTGATGGCAGCATTCATACTTAAGCAAGCTACTGGTGGATTTTCCAAAACATAGAGTCCCCCTGATTCATATCCTTTACCAATAATCTGTTTTGTTGTAAGATCCTGAAATATACATGTTTCAGGAGAGAATACTACACTACAATTCATGTCTTTAGTAAGTTTGCTCACAGACAAAAGATTGTATGATAAGGAGGGTATGAATAATACTGATTTTAATGGAAAAGTAGTATCAATATTACCAAATCCATGAACATTAGATTGTGACAAATCTGCCAAAGTGGCTGCTTGACTTTCTCCATGTTTTTTTAAATCTATAAATAATTTAATGTTACCTAAAATATGATCTGTGGCTCCTAAATCAATGATCCACTTTGAAGTTGGTTTTTCTGAGTTGGCAATTGTAGAAACAGCTGGTTTGTTTTGAGATTCCTGATATTTTGAGTACTTATCAAATTCTTCAGTGGTCATCAGAACAGTTTTATGAGTATTGTTATTATTAGTGGATGCTCCTTGATTCTTGAATTGATTGTTGTATTGTAATTTCCTACATTCAATGATCAAATGTCCAGGCTTTTTGCAGTATTAACACACTTTGTTATTTAGTCTCCCTCCACTTCTTTGAGGCCTCCAAGATTGAGATGGTGGTGGTCTCCATGATTCAGGTCTATGTGAAGGATTCCATGGTGGTCTAATGTCAGATGGGTGTCTCCATGCAGTAGGGGGTGTGTTAGAGCTTATTAATGCACTATTATTCATGTTTATACTTGGTGATACATTCTTAGTTCTGAGAACATGACTAAAGACTTCCTGAAGAGATGTTATTATGGATCCAGATAGTATTTGTGACTTGGCTGACTCAAACTCTGGTGGTAAACTGCTACCTAAAGAACAATGATGAACAGAAAAGATTATTTGCTTCAGATTTCTTTACACATTCAATACAATATGCCCTGGTATTTATACAAACAGGCAGCAGTACAAAAAGACTGAAAAGAAATACCAAGGCATATTGTATTGAATGTGAAAAGAAATCTGAAGCAAATAATCTTTTCTGTTCATCATTGTTCTTTAGGCAGCAGTTTATCTCTTTTATGTTCAATTTTCAGTTCAATGTCCAATTCATCTTCTCAGTCCTTTATGTTCTAACCTTGTTACTTAGTTAGCTATATCCTGTTAATTCATTTCGCATGTTATATTTACTTTAATTTCTGCCCATTTTTTGTTCATCCTTTACAAATTAGTCTATGTTCTTGAATATTGCCATTTACATTTACTGTTATTATTTCAGTTGATCATTTCTTGCAAATCAAGTTCTTCTTGCAATCTATTTTTGTTCTCATGTTATTGCATATTACATTTCAATTGCCATATCAAATCTTAAGCTTGATCCATTATTTCCATGTATCTACTTCCATTTTTTGCTCATTCCAACAACCTGCATCTTTAATTCTAGACAGTTCTTCATATCTTGCAAATTGTAGTTCTCTGTTCTTTATTTTGCTACAAGTATAGAGTTACAAATATTGATTATTTTCTTATATTTCTTCATCCGTCCATTTTTACTGTTATTCTTTTCAATTCGGTTGTTGTCAATTGTCATAATACATTAGTTTTCCTTGTTCTTGAATTTTCCTTAAATTTTCTTGAGTGCACATATATCACTGTGCACGTATACAAGCACAAATTCCTTCCTGTCATTTTCGGATCACATCATCTTCCTCCAAGTTATTATATTCAATAGCCATGGCCAAGGGCGCTGACCAACCAGGGCCTTCCATAAGCAGAACTTCTCGATAGATCTGAGTATATACACTTACGTTGTATTGGAGTCAGGTTTCAGCCCATGTAACTCATTATATGGGCCGCTTATATTATGAACATCATATATATATATATATCATGTATAATGTATCCGAAACATAACATTTGTATTGCTTTTGTATTCAACTATCATCAATAAAATCATTCCCTTCAGCAATCTTTTAATTTTCTTATCAAATCTGAATATCAAACTTCATCAAAATTCAATATGGTATCAGAGCTTGAATTGCTTAACAACATTCAATGTTAGATTTCTTTTATTTCTAAAGCAACTCATCACAATAACTATCATCACGTGAGTGCACTAATCAGAGATCTTGATCTCATCATTTGAGAGTTTTTTGAATTTGCTTGTAAATCCGATAAAGAAGTCAGGTGCCTTGTGAGAAACAAAGTTCGGCTGCAGCGGGACTTTTCATCAAAATCAAGAAAAATTGAAGAAATAATCAGAAGATCAGAAAACGAATCAAGAAGTCAAGTGCCTTGCCAGAAACAAAGTTCGGCTGCAGCAGGACTTCATCAAAATCAAGCAAAATTGAAGAAACAATCAGAAGATCATAAAACAGATCAAGAAGGCAAGAAATTAATCATAAAAGATATCGAGAAAGTAAGTGCCATACTAGAAAACTTATCAGAACAAAATCATCATTTAAGTTTCAGTGGTTGCATCAAACCTGTCAAATTCATTTTCTTTCCAATTAATTTTCCGATTAATCAAGATTGCCTCATCATTCTCTATCATCTTCCCACTTCTGAACCATTAAATTCATCATGGCTGAATGAGATCACAATTCAACCACATCATACAATACTAGTAATTCAAATGAGCAAGTGAATCAACAACTGAAGATTTGATCAAGACCATAATAAGTCCGCAGACATAATTAGTTACAGCCCAACTTGATGAAGATAATTATCGTCTGTGGAAGTTTCAAGTTGAAACAACAATTAGAGGATATGGTCTTGAAGGATTCATACCGAGAACATTGTCTGTGCCTCAAAGATTCATCACTGACAAAGAAAACAAGCATGTTAGAAATCAAGAATTCACAAAATATCAAAGATAGGACAATCTAATTAGTTCATGGTTGCTATCATCAGTCAGCATGAATCTGTTACTATAGATAATTGGATGAAAGTCATCCAATGAGATTTGGACAACCATACAACAAATTTTTAATTCTCGGTCCGCTGCTAGAATAATGCATTACAGGAGACAACTGCAGAACATCAGAAAAGACAATTTATCCATGAGAGAATATTTTTCAAAAGTGAAAATAACATGTGATTTGCTTGAAACAGCAGGGCACAAAGTATCAGATACTGAACAAGTGTTGACCATCTTAGGTGGTCTAGGTGATGATTATGAATCAGTTGTGGCAGTTATAGCATTTAAAGAAACATTACCATCCATACAATCTGTCCGTGCAACACCTTTTGCTCATGAAGGAAGATTAGATCAGAAGAGATCACTGGATAACGATTTATCCATCAACTATGCAGCAAACTCAAAAAGCAAAGGACAAGAATACGACAGAACAAATCAATACTATCAAAGAGAAGGTCAGTCCAATAGAGCAAGAGGAAGATGGAACAATAACAACAGACCCAAATGCCAAATTTGTGAAAAGATTGGTCATACAGCACCAAAATGTTATTTCAAATTCAATTCGAACTATGTACCAAATCAGGGTCAGAACAGTCAAAGAAATAACTCAAATCTAAGTGTAGCTCATGTCCAGCAGGAATCAAGCAATCAGTAAGAAAAGTCAAGAAACTACCAACAGAATGCAGTCACAAAACCAGATGACATACAAGATGAAAGTTGATATCCTGATTCTGGTGCTACAAATCATATCACAAGCAACCTAGACAATTTAAATCTTGGTCAAAAGGAGTACAGAGGTAATCAGTCCATACACATGGGAAATGGTTAGAGTATCAATATAACACACACCGAAATTGCTTACATCAAAAGTGATAGATAACTATATCTCAATAATTTACTAAGAGTGCCTCAAATAAGAAAGAATTTGATAAGTGTGTCACAATGTCTATTTTGAATTTTACCCAAAATATTGTTAGGTTAAAGATATACTAACCAAAGAAATTCTTTTACAGGGTAATGTAGATAGAGGGCTAGACAAGTTTAACTTTGTTAATTCAAGAAGTTGTGAAGACAAGAGAAATTACTATAATCTTTCTGAAAATACAGAAAGAAGAATTAATGTGTTTGATTTATGGAATTACAAGTTAGGCCACCCTAATGTCAATATTGTAAAGAAAATTCTAGTAGAAAATAAAATTCCTTTTGAGAATATTACTCTACCCTATGTATGTACATACTGCCAAATGAGCAAAATTCATAAACTTTCATTTACCGATTCACAAACTAAATACCATATACCCCTTGAAATGGTTGTTACTGATGGGGTCCAGCACTAGTCAATTCAAACTATGAGTTCAAATACTATATATATCGTTTGTTGATGCAATAACTAGATATACTTGGATATATTTTCTTAGAGGAAAGTCAGAAACTTGCAGAGCAGTAATACATTTTATCAACCAAGTAGAAAAACAAACAAATCATCAACTAAGGATTTTATAGACAGATGGAGGTACTGAGTTTAAACCTCTCAATGATTTCTTCCAGAGGAAAGGAATTGTTCATAGGATTACATGCCCATATACTTCTGAGCAAAACGGTTTGGTTGACAGAAAACATAGACATATTGTACAATTAGGTCTTACTTTACTAGCCCAAGCATCACTCTCTTTAAAATTTTGGCCGGATTCATTTAGTGCAGTAGTGTATTTGATTAATAGACTGCCAACTAAAGTTTTAAAGAACAAAAGTCCAATAGAGGTTTTGTTTAACATAAAATCTGATTATTATAGTCTGAAAGCATTTGGATGCCTATGTTTTCCTTATATAAGACCTTACAGTACCCATAAATTGAATTTTAAATCAACTCCATGTACTTTTTTGGGTTGTGCAACAAATCAAAAAGGATATAAATGTTTGGACAGCAATGAAAAAATATTTGTGAGCAGGCATGTAGTGTTTAATGAGCATGTGTTTCCTTTTACTAGTGCAGGCATAAAAATAACTCAAAAGGTTCATAATCCAAGGGTATCTATACCAAATATACCTTTGTATCCAACTGAGTTGAACAAGGAATGGACTGAAGAAGGTTCAGATCATTTTGATTCACAACTCATGGTGCAAACTAGGCCAGGTCATGAACAAGCAGAGCAATCTGACCAGTTCAATCACACTCCTGCAAGCAGCCAGACAAAAAGTGTGAGTCAAGACAATAATGAAGAGCAGTCACTTATGAAGCATGAAAGGTCAACTGAGCAATTACACAACAAGCTCAAACTGGACATCATATGACAACTAGGTCCAAGAGTGGAATTTCCAAGCCCAAATTATATACAGCTACAACTGAGTCTAATGAGCCAAACAATTTTGATCAAGAGTAAAAAACATAAACTGGAAAAGAGCCATGGATGAGGAATACAATACACTTATAAAGAATAAAACATGGGATCTTGTTTATCCACCCGAAAACAAGAATATAGTGGGGGTGTAGGTGGACTTATAGAGTAAAGAAAAATGCAGATGGAACTGTTATGAGATATAAAGCAAGGTTTGTAGCAAAAGGATATACTCAACAACATGGATTTGATTTCAATGAAACATTTTTTCCAGTTGTGAAGCCAACAAAAATCAGAATCATACTCACTATAGCATTGCATAAAATTCTAACTATTAGATAATTGGATGTAAATAATGCCTTCCTAAATGGAGATTTAAAGGAGGAAGTGTACATGGAACAGCCACAAGGTTACAAACAAAATAGAAATTGTGTGTGCAGGCTTAACGAAGCAATCTATAGGCTTAAATAAGCTTCTAGAGTCTGGTTTGATAAACTGAAAGACACACTATCGAGTTTGAACTTTCAGTCTACCAAATCAGATAACTCATTATTCATTAGCATTAATAAATATTCAACTGTATATATCCTTATATATGTTGATGACTTGATTGTCATGGGTGATGATAAGATAGAGGTAAATAATCTTATTCAATTTTTGGATAAGCAATTCTCAATTAAGGATCTTGGAACAGTGAACTACTTTCTGGGAATAGTGGTCACCAGAGTTTCAGATTCAGAAATTTTCTTGTGTCAAAAGAAGTATATCACAGATATATTAATTAAAGCAAAAATGGATGGTGCCAACTCTCTACCTGCACCTATGTTAACAAGTCTTCATCTATCAAAAAACAGGGGAGAACCAATACTTAATGATAAGGAATATAGAAGTATTGTTGGTGTATTACAATATGTAATCATTACAAGACCAGAGATATCATATAGTTTTAACAAGGTGTGTCAATTTATGCAGGAACCCAAAGATGAACACTGGAAAGCGGTCAAAAGAATATTAAGATACCTAAAAGGCACAACTAATCATGGGTTAAGCCTTAAAGCATGCAAATATCTCAACATAACAGGGTATACAAATGACGATTGGATAAATGATCCCGATGATAGAAGATCTACCATAGGATTTTGTATCTACATGGGAAGCAATCCAATTTCATGGTGTTCTAAAAAGCAAGCAATAGTTTCCAGATCAAGTACTGAAGCAGAACACAAAAGTATAGCTAGCACAACAGCTAAAATCATGTGGATACAATCTTTGCTAAATGAGTTAAAAATTAGCACAGATTTAAAACCAATATTGTGGTGTGACAATCTAAGTGCTATATCACTGCCAGAGAATCCAGTACTTCATTCAAGAACAAAACATATGGAGATCGACTTATATTTTGTCCAAGAGCAGGTTATGAAAGGAAAATTGCAAATCAATCATGTACCTGCCACTTACCAAATAACCGACATACTTGCCAAGCCCCTCTCTGGCAAGAACTTCGTAAGGCTGAAGAGTGAACTCAAGATCTATGCTAAGTCAGATCCCATCAAAGCATAAAGCATAATTGAAACCCTCGTCTTACTCCAAAAGAACAATGAAAATTATGTGAAGGAATTAGCTACTGTCAAGCACCTTTGTGTACTGACAGCGTCGAAAGTCTAAACTCATCGCGCGGCCAAAATAATGTGAGATTGAGGAAATAATAGCAGATCGATGAACAAAAGAGTTAACTTTATCAAACTTCATAAAAATTCAATAATATAGGCCATGTTTAAAAAAAACAGATATAGGTCTGTTTTGAAAGTATTTACAAGAATAGATCTATTTTGAAATTATTTACAAAAATAGATCTGTTTTTACCACGACTTACTGATAATAGGATGAAGACTTTTGAAAAGGCACCCAAATGCCATTTTAAACATATGAATCAGAGGTAGCAGAATTATTGTTAAGGCAATTTTTTGAAAAATTGTCCGTGGACAACTTTTCAAAATTCTCCTTCGACCTGTTTTCAGCAAAACACTACCGTTGTCAAAACAGGTTTATTCTTGTAAATACTTTCAAAACATGCTTATTTATGTTATTTTTTTCTTTCAAAATGTGGTCTCTACGAACAAAATTTAAAAAATACAGCATCCATATTCCATTCACGTGATTTCAACCATGTTTTTATGAAATAGTTGAAGTACCCTTCTTCCATTCATCGGTGGTTACATTCGTATTGTTCTTTTCGCATCGTTCTTCCCTAAAATAAAAAACCCTAATCCACCACCATTCTCAATTGTTTCGTTTTCATCACCGTTCATGCTCCCTAATTGCCTCCACCATGGACGATACAGCTTTTGCCTTTTCGTTATCAAATCTTTTGCATATCCCCTACTGACTCTCCCATCTTACCACTTTGCCCTCTTTGTTCATGATCCCAAGGTTCCGCCTTGTGACATTATTGGTTACAAATTCCTTTACTTTAACCGCTGCCTTCAATTACTGCAAATAATAGCTTTCTAAACCACGTTGTTGATTGTTGTCGAAGATCTCCTTAAACTGTTTGATGCTCAATGAATGTCATCTCATTTGCTTCACATTCAGGTAACTTTTAATGCTTTATTCTTAGTTTTCATAGAATTAATTATTCCTCTATTTTATTTCAATTTCAACTATTAAAAAATTTATTCACTATATTCTGCATCTACATCTTATGGTGTGATTTTTTGTATGTATTTGAAGTATGCATAGTGCTATAAACAAGAGTCCGAGGTTCCAATTTTAGTATAATCATTATTTAAATTTTCGGCACCTCCTCGCATCTTCCGCTATGCGTGCACTTCATTTAATGTAGAAGAGGCAAGACCACTGAACGAAGCTCTTTTGGTGCCAGCGTCATGATTGGACATCCCTACATCCCCTTAGAGCACATATATTTTCATAGCAACATTTATTATAACAAAAAGAATCACTTGTTGTTATATGATATCAATCCCATATATATGCTCATCTCTTTTAGAATATCTTGCGATGTAGGACTAATCATAATCCAATCTATGCATCCACTTTAATACAATGCGAGCAACACCTAACAGATCTCTACCTTGGGGAGCATATTTCTTAATCCAACTTGAAGTTATACAGAGTTCCCAAACACTTGGATAAGGTCACTAACACCTCTCAACAGTTCAGATAAGGCTGCTACCACCTCTCAGCAGTTGGGCCAAGCTATTTTACAAAGAGTCCTCTTTTTCACGATTTGAGTAAGTCGTGTTCTAACATATAACTCCACCATATTGAGAATTCCGAGCTCAAGGCACATATTGGAGCATACTTAGGTCGACGTTGCATCATATTGGTCCCCTCGGACCATCGGCTCTGATACCATGTTGAAATTTTTAGCACCCCCTCGCACCTTGCACTATGCGTGCACTTCATAGTGTAGAAGAGGGAAGACCACCGAACGAAGCTCTTTTGGTGTCAACGTCATGATTGGATATCCCTACATCCCCCTTAGAGCACATATATTTTCATGGAAATATTTATTATAACAAAAGGAAACCCTTATTGTTACATGCTACTGATCCCATATATATGCTCATCTCCTGTAGAATATCTTGCAATGTAAGACTAATCATAATCCAATCTACGTACCCACTCTAATAAAATGCGAGCCACACCTAACAATCATAGTGATCAACTTTTGTATGCATATAATTTTATTGTTCAGACTAGACGTTTTTAAGTTCTAACTCAATCTATTAATGACTTTAATCCAGCTAAACTAAAATATAACGTTTATTATATGTTCATGCATTAGTTGGCATTGTAAGATTTAAAGTTAGTGAACTGGCTATGGCTAACTCAATCGATGTGATGAATATACTAAATACAAGGGGATTCTTTATTATATGATATTTATTTCTTTTACTTTATAATATTTTGAATAAGGCCCAGAATGTGGCATTTTGTTGGTTGTTCTTGGTACAAGCACATGTATTTAGACAACAGTTTTGTATCAGATGTTAAACGGTGCTTCTGCATTCATTCAATAGTGCAACATAAGTGTCTCTCTCTTCTATCTATGCAATAAAATGCAGGTTGCTGATACATATACTATTATTCATTTAATGAAGACAAGGAAATTATTCCAATATATCACTAATCATCATCATGTAGAATGGTATGAATTGAATATTTCTTTGATCTCAGGGGCTCTCATATACATGTACACTCAAAAATAACAAAAAAAGGGGCATTAGTGAAGTCAGCCGGTACCATGTCACCATTTCAAAGATTCACAACAAATTTTTAGATAATATTTTACCTCATACAAAATTGGTATACTTCGGTTATATAGCACTGTAATCAATACTTTTTCCATTCTACAAGGGTTGTGATAGTACATAATAAGTAAGTTGCAGAGATAATTTGGTTGTCACATTATAAGTCCCCCTAATGATTTACTTAGGAAACAGAAAAAAAGCTATATGTTCAGCCTTGCGTTTAGCTTCTTCAGCCAGCTTGACCTATCGAGCAACTTCCATTTTCTACCGAGTTGTTCTTCACGTTCAGCTGCCTCATAATGAACTTTAGCAGCATTTACAAGATGTTTGCAGTATTCCACACATGTTTCTATTTTTTGTCATCAAATCCATGTGATTGGTAGCTTGAAGCCACAGATAACTAATTAAATAAACAAATTTCATTTTTTAATTCTACAATAGTTGATCGCACCTCTTCTACTGTATGCTTTGTCTTTTGAAGCATTGAAGCAGAATACTTCTGCAACGTAACACCGACATCAAAACAAAGTGTATAATTTGAAGGAGATAGATGATGTTGAATTTTGGAAACACTATATGGAGAAATTGAAGTAGTCAAAAGTAGTTTGGTGACAGACAAGATGGTTCACAAATCAGAGCTGGAAGGTAGAAGTTATGGCGAAGAGAAGGGAAGTGCTGCTTGGAGCAGCAACACGGACGTATGTCATGGAGTGATAGACGTCTGTTGCTTCGGGGTTTTGAAACCCGAGACTGGGGACAGAAGACTATCACTTGGGGCATACGTCTGTGGTTTCAAGAGGTGTTTTCTCAAAACATATGACAGACGTCTGTGATGTTTTTCAAACTATTTTCAGCTCGGGCTTAGTGTGACGATTTGCGATATTCGGAGGGGCAATTATGGAATTTTGCCTAGGTTTTCTACTCTCCTATATAAGCTATTTTTAGGATTCAGAGATGAGAGACGACTGCAAGGGTTTATCCTCCGTTAATTAGAGTTTATAAAAACCTAATTTTCTTCAATTCTCTACTCCATAAATTAATTCTATTAAAATTTTGATCATTGTAATCAATCTCATATACTCTTCTCATTAGTATTAATAAAGGCTCTCTCTCAAAGTGGATGTACACTAACAAGATGTTAGTGGAACCACTATAAATCAGTGTGTGATTTATTTTATCGTTATTGCTTTGATTTTCTACTGCTTGTTGGGTGATTGTGATTGATTTTGGATTGGATTGAGATTTGGATTGAGATTTGGATTGGTTGTTTTTACACTTCTTACCACGGTCTCGTTTTCCTCTGTGCTTTGGGGTTTCGATTTAAGTGGTCTCGAGTTAGAATTCCCACAACAATTGGTATCAGAGCTTTGGTGTTGGTAGGTGGCTGTAGAAATACCGAAATCAAATAATACCTCAGGTAGTCCCTCAATGGTTAGTCCAAGTGGTGTAGTGTCGTATGTACGTGGATCATACGCAGCTTTGGGATCATAATTGGTTATAGACAAGTGGAATGGCGATAATGATTTTAAAAAGTGGTAATGGAAGATGAAAGCAGTTCTTAGGTGGTATCGAGTGCATCGGGTAATGTTTGATACATATTTGTTGCTAGCGGACATCTCGGATGTTGAGATATAGGAAATGGAAGAGTAGGCATTCACACTTCAACTTGCTATGGGGGAGAATGTTATCTCCGAAATTAGTGGTGAGACTACCGCTAAGGGTATTTGAGATAAGTTGGAGGAGTTGTATATGAAGAAGTCACTAACTAAACATTTGACCTTGTTGCGAACATTCTTCACCTATAAGATGAAGGAAGGTACTTCACTAAAGGCGCACTTGAATATCTTTGATGATTTGCTAATGAAGATGAAGGTGGTAAATTTTATGATTGAGGAATAACAATAGGCAATGATATTGTTGTGTTCGTTCCCGGACCGTTATACAGGTTTCTCAAATAGTTTGATCTATACCCGTGATACTTTGACTCTAGATAATGTCAAAATGGGTCTTCTTAATGAGAAGTTGCCAGATCAAATGAAGGAGTTGGGTGATGGAAGTAGTGGTGCTAATAGTGGTCATGGTTTATTTATAGAGAAGGAGAGATATGCGAAGAAGGAGAACAGTGGGCGTTCTAAATCAAGGAACCCCGATTGGAGAGGAAAGTCGAAGGAAAGAAAGAGCAAGTGCTATATTTTTTAAGAAACTTGATCATCGGAAGAATGAGTGTCCGGACAAGGAGAAGGCGAAGAAGGAAGTAGCTTCTTCATCCGTAGCGGTGGAGAGTAGAGTTGATGAGGGAGACATAGATGTATTGACGACATTAGCATCAAATGTTTCGGGTAGTGAATGGGTGCTCAATTCGGGGGCATCTTATCATATGACGCCGAATAGGAATTGTTTTTCTTCTTATATCGACAAAGAAGGAAATTCAATTGTTATGGGTAATGGTGCTATTTGTTAGTCGAAAGGCATTGGTTTCGTGCAAATTCAGATGTTTGATGGAGTGGTTCGTGCTCTCACTAATGTATGCTTTGTTTCGGGACTTCGGAAGTCTCTAATCTCTTTGGGGCAACTGGATTCTTTAGGTTGTAAGATCACTATTGAGAGTAATAGCTTACAGGTTTCGAAGGGTGCGCTTATGGTGATGAAGGGTGCTAGGACTCATAGTGTTTATGTGCTTCAAGGAGTGACTATAGAAGGTGAAACTTATGTAGGAGTTGATAGTTTTCGTGGCTTGGATGCGACAAGGTTGTGACATTTGAGGTTAGGTCATGTCTCGGAGAGGAGTTTGGATATTCTTTGGAAGAGAGAAATGATCGATGGAGAGAGTTTCAACAAACTAGAATTTTGCGAGGAATGTGTCATGTGGAAGCAAACTAAAGTATCATTCGGTGAAGGGAAACATGATTCAAGAAGGGTTCTTGAGTATGTTCACATGGATGTTTGGGGACCGGCACCGGTAGCTTCTTTGGGAGGAGCAAGGTATTATATTTCTTTTCTTGATGACTCTCTCAAAATGTATGGGTGAATGCAATGAAGGCCAAGTTGGAGGCATTTGCAAAGTTCAAAGCATGGAAAGCTCTTGTTGAGAATGAGAGTGGCAAGTCTTTGAAGGTTCTAAGTTCCAACAATGGCGGAGAGTATGTTTTCGGAAATTTCTTTGAGTTTTGCAAGCATCATGGTATTCAGAGGAATTTTACTACACTGTAAGATCCACAGTCAAATGGTGTTGCGTAGAGGATTAACCGTACTCTAATTGAGAAAGCTCGATGCTTGAGATTGACATCGGGTTTGTCTAAGGGATTTTGGGCTGAAACATTGTCAAGCACGGTGCATATTGTTAATCGAATTTCGTGCTCGGATATTGGTAACAAAATTCCAGAGGAAGCGTGGAAGGAAAAGAGCATTGAGTTATCTTCTTGTGTTTGGCCGTCTGGTTTATATGCATGATCTCGAAAATGATAAGCTTGAGCCTAGAGCTTTCAAGGGGGTTTTGCTTGGTTACTTTTGATAAGTCGGCTTTGTTCAAGGAGAATGAGAACTCATCGGATGTTTCAGATTTCGTTCAGGGTGAATCAAAGGAGTAAGAAGTTATTCCCACATTTTGTCCAAGGAGTAGAGTAGTTGGAGATGCTTGTGAGGAGGAAGTGGTTGATGTAACATCACATAGTCCATAGGGTGCCTCTAGTAGTGTTGGTGATGCACATGATTCTAGAGAGGCGGTTCAAGGTGGAGCAAAAAGGAGTTTGGGTGATGGTATTGCTACTTGGGTAGGTCATCGTGCTAAAAGGTCATCCGATAGATATGGTGATTGAAACTACCTTAGTTTTTGTGATAATTTAGACTATGCTTCCATGTAGAACAAGATGAGTCGAGGGACTTTGATGACATTATGGAGTCGACTGATAGCTCGAAGTGGATTTGTGCCATGGAGGAAGAGATGAAAGCGTTGTTAAAGAATCAAACTTGGGATTTGGTTCCACTTCCTAAAGGAAGCCGTGCTATTTGGTGCAAATGGATATACAAGGTGAAGGACGATGGGAGATACAAAGCTAGGCTTATGGTTAAGGGGTTTGCACAAAGGAAGGGGAAGGAGTATGATGAGATATTTGCACCAGTTGTGCGCCATACTTTAATCCAGATATTACTTGCTATAGTTGCTATTCACGACTTGGAGTTAGAGCAACTTGATGTGAAAACCGCCTTCTTGCATGGTGACTTGAATGAAGACATCTACATGGAGCAACCAGAAGGTTTTGTTGTGGATGGTAAGTCAAATTTGATTTGCAAGTTAAAGAAATCACTATATGGTTTAAAGCAATCACCTAGACAATGGTATAAGAGATTTGATCATTTTATGCTTGAAAATGGTTTTGATAGAAGCATCAAGGATGCATGTGTATATTTCAAGAGGTTGGAAAATGATTCTTAGGTGTATTTACTCTTGTACGTGGACGACATGCTCATTGCTTCTAAGGATAAGAATGAAATCAACAAGTTAAAACTGAGTTTGAAATCAAAGTTAAAAATAAAGGATCTTATAAAAGCAAAGAGGATATTGGGCATGGAAATAGAAAGGGATCGAAAGCGTTTTGAGTTGAAATTGACTCAAAAAGAGTATATAGAGAAAGTGCTTTGTCGGTTTAGCATAGAGAATGCAAAGGCATCATATACACCTTTACCATTGCATATGAAGCTTTTGAGTAAGGGATCACCTATCTTGGAGAAGGACGAGGCTTATATGGAAAAGGTTCCATATGCTAGTGTGGTTGGAAGTCTAATGTATGCTATGGTGTGTACAAGGCCTGATATTGCAAATGCCGTCGGGATGGTTAGTCGGTATATGGCTGATCTAGGGAAATCGCATTGGAAAGCTGTGAAGCTTATATTGAGATACCTTAGAGGTACACCATCTCATGGTCTTGTTTTTGGCTGTAGTAAGGGGATGAATTACTAGTTAGTTGGTTATTGTGATTCGGACTATGTCGGTGATAGTGATCGAAGAAAGTCAACTTCCGGATATGTCTTCACTCTTAGTGATATGGCCCTAGTTGGAGATCGAGATTGCAAACCGTAGTTACTTTATCCACTATGGAGGCAGAGTTGATAGCCACGATGGAGGCGCAAAGGAGGCACTTTATTTGAGGCCATTATTGTGTGACTTGGGATATGAGCATGATAGTATTGATGTTCAATGTGATAGCCAGAGTGCTATTCACTTGGCTGAGAATTTGGCGTTTAGCTCACGGACTAAGCATATTGAAGTGAGATAGTCATTTCTAGTAGCCATGGATGAAGATAAGAAAGTATATCTTCGAAAAGTGCATACAAAGGGTAACACCGTGGATATGTTCACTAAGGTATTGCCGGTGGGAAAGTTCGAGCATTTCTCGAACTTGATTCGCTTGTTGAAGTGCTAGGTGCCACGGAGTGGCACGGTTGAGAGAGGAGCTTGATTATAAACGATGAAGAGTATCAGTGAGAGATTATGGTTCTATCTTCTTAGTGAGTACTAGTTTACATTTCATAATGCTTTTGTCTTTTGGTGAGACAATTTTGGATTTGGGTGTTTTCAACACTTCGTTAGCGGGCGGGGGCTTTGCCTGAGCTCGTTGATGGAGTGTAATGGGCGGTGGCTTTGCCGAAGCTCATTGGAAAATCATTCAAGCTTGTTTGGTTGAACGTAGAAGTGGTGATAGTTGGTGCTATCAGTTGTTGATGATGGTATGATACCATTGGAGTTGGAGATGGATATAGTGTCAAGGTGGAGTGTTGAATTTTGGTGACACTATATGAAGAAATCCGTCGGAGAAGACGGTTTGCAAATCGGAGCTCGGAGGTAGAAGTTATGGCGAAGAGAAGGGAAGTGCTGCTTGGAGTAGCAGCACAGACGTCTGTCGTGGAGTGACAGACGTCAGTTGCTTCAAGGTTTTGAAACCCGAGACTTGGGACAAATGTCTTTCACTTGGGACATACGTCTTTGGTTTCAGGAGATGTTTCCCCAAAAATATGATAGATGTCCGTCATAAACCGACATATGTCTGTGACGTTGATCAACCTATTTTCAGCTCGGTCTTGGTGTGACGATTTGTGATATTTGGAGGGGCAATTATGGAATTTTTCCTAGTTTTTTATTCTCCTGTATAAGCTATTTTCAAGATTCAGAGACGAGGGACGACTACAAGGGTTTAATCTAGGGTTTATCCCCATTAATTAGGTTTTGTAATTAGGGTTTATCAAAACCTAATTTTCTTTAATTCTCTTCTCCGCAAATCAATTATATTAGAATTTTGATCATTGTAATAAATTCTTGTACTCTTCTCATTGGTATTAATAAGACTCTCTCTCAAAGTGGTTGTATACTAACAAGACGTTAGTGGAACCACTATAAATCGGTGTGTGATTTAATTTATCGTTATTGCTTTGATTTTCTATTGCTTGTTTGGTGATTGGTTTTGGATTGGATTGAGATTTGGATTGAGATATTGATTGGTTGTTTTTGTATTTTTTACCATGATCTCGTTTTCCACTGTGCTTTGGGTTTTGATTTGAGTGGCCTCGAGCTAGAATTCCCACAGTGGATGAATAGCACTTAACAAAGTATTTTTGCAATCTTGCCATTATTCAGCCTCATAATGTATACGTGCTAAATGCAGAAGAATGTGTGTGTCTATATTATAATAGAACTTCTACAGGCAATTTTGGTACATCTTCAAAGCTGAAGCAAAATGACCTTGAGCAAAATGAACGTGAGCTAAATTCACGTAGACATCTGGCATCTGAACAATGATGTTACCTGATGCTGCCTCTTGAACCTGTGTAAATAAATCTTTTGAGACATCAAAGTGTCCTTTTTCAGCCAAAACAACTCCAGCAGCATTGGCAACATAAAGGTTTCCAGGATGTAACATCAATGTTTTAGTAAAAGAAATTCAAGTAACAGTCTTCCACCATGTCCTATTTAATTGCACGAAATACTCTGCGCCTTATCATCCTTATCTTGCGGAATATTATTAATCAATCTTCTCCCAAAAAATATATTTTGTTATCCAATAAGAGAGGAATCTTCAAAACTCCTAAAGAAAACCTGATGAGAAAACCATGGTCGACGGAAATTAGCCCACAAAAGTTGTTATGTCGAAGGCAGCCCCACCGCCTTCGGCAGGTTTGCCACTTAGCATAAAGAACATCGCTGTTACTCTCAGCCATGGTGGAAGGTTCATTTAATACAATATGTTTAGCAAAAATTTTGAAGACATTAATAAGTATAAGTCTTCAATTGCCTATTGGGAAAGGAGATTATGGGATTATTTGGTAATTACACGGTTATTTTTCTTTATTTAAATTTTTTGATTTTTTTATTTTAAAAATCAACTTTGAATTTGGAATGGTAGAGCGGTTTGCAATTAAGAAGATTGAGAATGCATTTGATAATAAGGTCGATGCAAAGAGGACTCTCAAAGACCTTCTAAGACTTATGGATCATGAAAATGTATGTTTTAATAATTGTTCCTTTCATGTTGGTTATTTATAAATCTTGAATAAGTACTTGATTACCTGTAATGTATATATAGTTAAATTAATTAGTATCTGGATTCTTTAATACTTTGGTTGTTCATTGCTAACAAAATTAATATCAGTTATTATATTGCCATAAATCAAGAATTTGTTTACTATTCTGCAGTATATGTTTGGATCGTAGATTTGTTCATAAATGCATATAAAATGCCGAATATAAGTGTAATAATGATGAAAAACTCTCATTTGATTTATAGTTTTGGTTGTCATTCAAACTAGCTTTGGTCCAATTATAGTTTGTTGCTCTATTGAAAAAGTAAAAGAAAAATATGTTGTATGAATTAATTCAAAATTTCTGATATACTAGACTGTTATTTTCACATGGGAAGATGAGTAGTTGTTTAATCAAGACGTTTATTATAATAATTCAAGAAAATGCATTCCTTTGTACTGATACAAATTTTGAAAATTAAAGATACAATTACACCCCCATAGTAGTAGGCATTTAATGATGTTTACTTCGCTTATGAACTAATGGGTACCGACCTGCATCAAATAATCTGCTCCAATCAAGGTTTATATAAAGAACATTGTTAGGTAATTTAATTTCCTAGAAAAGGAAATAAGTGGAAGCTAACATTTGTAGAAAATGCTTCTGAATAGTGGATAGATCTGCAAATTGTAAATCCATAATTTAATTCATACTAGGATTATTGAATGATAAGTTAATATTTTAATAATAGCCTTTCCATATTCTGAGATTTTGTCCAGTCTGAATGATATGCTATAAACAAGCATAATCTATGGTCTCTAAAGTTAAGTAAACAATATGAGAATTTTTGCGATGCCATTCTATAAATAAGCAATGTGTTACAAACTTTAATGAAGCTAGACAAAGTCTCCATGCATCCATTAGAATTGCAATGTGTAAATTCAACAATTGAATGATATATTAACAATCGAAGGTGATAAGACGATAGAGATGGGTATGACTTAGAATAATGTTAATTCAAAAAAATACAAAATAATAAGGTTTCATTAGTATGAATTATTTATGTGAAATTGTAGTTAAGAGTTATTATTTAATAAAGGAGGAAAGAATTAGAAACAAATATTTTTTTGAGCCATAGGCAGACCTCAAAGCTGGAATTAACTCGTACGTCACTAGGCGTGTAGGATGCTATTATATTTAAAGAATAAGTCGATAAACATGTTCTTATTAGTTCTTTGAGCTTTAATATTTTTAGATATCCTTATATTCGAAGTATTTGATTAAGAGATGATGAGATGAGATTTGTGATGGTAGCCGAGTCTTATTTTTTTATTTTAAATTTGATGCTTTTATATATGAAGTTCTATATTCATGCTATACCAAAAATAGATATGCAATTAACTGAGTTATGTGCAATCCTTTTATCAACATGTATTGTTAAGCAATGTCTCTGAATAATTTTATAGTTGGTGCACATAATTTGCATATAGTATTACACTCTAAGATATAGTTAGAGAAGATTTACATCCTAGACCCCTCAAAAGAATCCCCATTTAAACTTTTTATCGGTACTTGGTACTTTTTATGTATATGATTATCAGTGATATTAATGTCGCCGACAGTATCCTGTCTTACCAATGTGTGCTTGCTCAATTATAAGAGATTTTGGATTTACAATTGCATATGTATCATGAATTTGTAATAATTCAGTATGAACTTTATACAAATTGATTTTAGTGGATCAATTATGTTAGTTAAAGATCATTTTTGCTTGATATATTTGTAATGCCAAAGTTCTATAGTAATATTATCAGCCATTTTTTTGCTAGCTTGAATGGTGGCCTGAGATTGACTCTTAAGTATACTTATAAACAAAATTCTCCATTGATTAAATTATTTGAATCTTATTTTAATTTATTTATTTGATGTCACTCATCCATTATATTCTTCCCATTTGCAATATATGTGAAGGAGTTCCTTTCTTGACAAAGGTTAGGCATAGTTATGCTCCATATATGGCTAGAAAGGTCCTATGTTCTCACAATTTTGATAATAATAGTTCCATTAATACTTTCATTGAAAGTTAATACTTTATTTTTATGAAATGAAATATTCGTTCTATTTTAGTATGGATCCTTGAATCTACTACTATATATAACCATATAGTTGAAAGATAATTCCACGATTTTCTTTTGGTATTTTCCTTTGAGTATGAAGGGAGAAGACCGACCCACTATGAAAAAAGTAACAGAAGAACTTCACAGACCAAGAAGGTACTTGCAGCATGTTTGTGTCAAATATAGCCAAAACGAATTAGATAGCCTGATATGAGAAAGGTATGATAGCAGTACTGTTATAGATGACATTGAATTTTATAGTTTGGGCAATAGTGGAGCTTTCAAATATTGATTCACACCGTCTTTTCAAGTTGAAGTGTTCTTCTATGGATTGGAAGTAGAATAATACTATTTTTTAGTAATTTGATGTTATGTTTGAGTATCGATTGTAACATAATATTTTATTGATGTATTGCATTTTTTATTATTCCAAGTTGTGCTTGGCATATGGTTAGAAGGCGGATGAAGGTCGGGGCTGTTGATGATGTGGTGAACCCAGCTTGAATCCCACCTTTGAGATAAACCCAATTGGCATATAAATTTAAGACAAATCAACTGTTAGGTATGCATTTATAATTCATAGCTTGAAATTAAATATAGTATTGAAGATGCCCTAGGAAAACATAAAATTATTGCGTTTTGATTTTATATGTGAAAATAAATGTGAAATAAGCCACTATTAAATTGTGAATATTATATAGCCTTTTGCTCATCAATGTTTCATAATACCTAGACGTGGTCCATGCTTGAAAAATAAACCAAAATTTATGGGCGTTTTGGTATGAATGGAGAAAGCGTATACTACATTTATAAACAAAACATTATACATGATTTGAAACATGCTACATAAGCGCATTGTTGAATTATGCATGCACGCCATGATTAGATGCAGGCCCACTTGGGCGTGTATACATACTCGTATAAAATATATTACAATCAAGTACAGGTCAAAGCAGGGCATTTCAAAGTAGGTGGAGGTTAGGTAAACATTAGGTCGAAGTTGCAAAAGGCAGTAAAAAGAGCAATCGATTGGGATTAACAGCAAGCAATAGGGTTTTAAAATCGAAAAGGTGAAAATTAACGAACCTACTTGAAAGAATCAAGTGAACCAATTAAAGTGAAAGGGAAGAAGGTACCGGAAATCGTAATGGAAAGCATGTAGAGAAGTGGAATACTAAGATTATTGAGTATTCGAATAGGATTAGTGCTTGAATTACTAAGGGGCGAGGGCAGTGGGCTAAGAAAGGAGAAGAAATGTGATTTATCTTCATTTTCCATAAATGCGATTTAGGGCATTTTACCATTCAGGACAAATCTATTACCTATTATCTATTATTTTCTATTATTTAAAATAGAAAACAGGACCTAAGTTATGCTGACGTGTAACATTTTCACGCCGTGAAGTATTTTAAATTGTGTGTTGCTATTGGCATCTAGGAAAATGCTTATGACTACCATTAAATTTTTATTGCATAACAATTTTTTTCCTATGCTTATGACCACCAAAATCTATTTTCTCATTCAGTCTTAACCTACCAAACATTTCATCTCCCTCAAAAGAACTCACATACACTGTCTCAAAACATCACCGGAAAAATCAAAATTTTCAAACCCTAAAGTCCAAAAGAATCTCTTTCTTTTTGTCTAATAGATGAAACTAAGTGAAAATTCAATGGATTGGTTCTAATTTTGACGAATACAAAGATGTTAGTTTACTTTTTATTTCTCAAAGTCTACTTTCTTCTACATATCAAACTTGGATTTGTTGTAAATGGTTTTTAATGTTATTTTAGGACGATTTTAATGATCTCATGACTAACAAAAATTGGAAGCATATAAAGTTTGATGATGTTATAATTGAAAATTTCAGTATAAGTTACTAAATTTATCATACAAAATTTACGCCATTTTTCCCCTTGTATTTGTATTTTTTGGTTTTTTCTTCTAGTTATGAGATGGAGTATACCAATCATAATAAAATTTAGTATGCAATTGTTGTTTTGAATAAAAAAAAATTAATTGTGAAAACATGGAAGAGGACGATTGGTCAAATGCTTCAAAAGGAATATAGGTTGATTAGACAAACCAATCTTTAACAAATCAACTAAATAATATCTCAAAATTACATAATCCTAAATACGATCAAAAAAATAATTTTGATTATTTTATTTTTGATTCTTTTGTTTAGTTATATGGTTTTTGTTGTGTTTTGTAAAAAGTTGAATTTGGTTTATGGAATAAGAGCGACAGCGTTGTGTTTTGAAATATTTGGATGCATATTTACTTAAAATAAAAAAATAGTTGGTGTTAGAAAGCAGGTATCTAAACTTTATATGGTGCCTTTAGTTTTGGGAGGCAGAAGCATTTTTCTAGATGCAACAGTAGCACACTTTTAAATTTCTACAATCTGTTCATATTCTCTCTTTTATTTTAACTTCCTAGCATTTGTTCCCTCTTTCTACATCCTTTTCACCCTGCCATGAAATTTCTTTCTCCTAAATTTGCACACATAATTTGGTTTTCTCCAATTGTTACGGTCAGGTTGATTTGCATTTCTGTCCATGGTGATATGTGACAATGTGGGTGGGTTTTTGGTTATTGGTACAGGTATTTGGAGATGATGGTAGATAGTATGGGTGAAGAAGATGGGTATTAGGAAGAGTAGATAAGGAATGCAGCTACAACGGCTACATTACTACATATATATATATATATAGTAATGCAGCTGCAACGCCTATATTGCCAACTCATACTTACATAATAACTCAACTTAAACCCTAACTTGCTTGAGCAAAATACATCGCTTATTCTTGAAACAAAACAACAGTTATGGTGTGCACGTGCACAAGGATACACACACATGCACAGAGTGACATAACCCTTGATCTTCATCCCTCAGTCCATAACCCTTGCAAATTTTGAAACTGCATTACATCTTACATGGCCGGTGATCATCTCTGACGAACTGGTGGCTAGAATCCGTCGATCTTTGCCATAATTTGGGTTTTCTTGCATTTCAACACTTAAGATCATGGATATCATCGTCGAGTTGTTACATCCCCTTCCCCTTCAAAAATAGACCTTGTCTCAAGGTCTAGAGTGGGGAATCTTCGAATCAGCGGCCAACGGTCTTTCCAAGTAGCTTCTTTGGATTTACCCTTCCACTTCACAAAAATTTGCACCACCACATCATTATTCCTCAACACTATTCTCCTTTCCAAAATTCTTTTTGGTTGGACTACCATCTCTTCCTTGAAACTAAGAACATCCTCTTGAGTAATTATCTAATGCAGCACATACCTCAATTCGCCTCCACTCTAGATTGCCGCTCCTCCTAACTCGCGATGACGAAGACGATCCAGAAACCTTAGCTCGCGCGCACGAAGCTTCAGAAGGTCGCAATGGGTTCCAGCCTAGGTCGCGAGATACTTCAACGAGCTACGACCTAAATTCAACGATCTACGACCTAAATCCAGCGAGCTACGAAGTTTGGTCGCGAATTTCGCCTAGGTCGCGGCAAGCGTAGATCGTTCTTCTTCTTTAACTCGCGAAGCCCTAAAACGCGAAAGCCTGAATCGCGGAGCATAGGTCGCCAGTCTTTTGATGCCAGTAGGTCACGAACTCCAGATTACAATACCGCATCTTCCTTATGTCGCGAGCACTTAGGTCGTGAGCAAGTAGGTCGCTGCCGATTAGGTCGTTGCCGTGCTTCTCTCATAGGTCGCGATTGTTTTCCAGAAGGTCGCGAGAAGCTCCAGCCTAGGTCGTTGATTGTTGCTTTAGGTCGCAAGAAGATAAGTCGTGAAGCAGACTGAAGAGTTAGGTCGCAAGAAGATAAGTCGCGAAGCAGACTGAAGAGTTAGGTCGCAAGAAGATAAGTCGCGAAGTAGACTGAAGAGTTAGGTCGCGAGAGTTGTTTCAGTCGTGGCTGTATTTTTTTATGTCGTTTATATTTGTTGGTTAGGTCGTTACTTTCTTATGTCATTTGTCTTGTAAGTCGTTGTGAAGTGTTGTAATTTTCTTAAGTCTTGTGTTGTGTTGTAAACCCTATAAATAGGGATGTGATGTCATTGTAAAGAGTTAGTTGAATTTGAATAAAACTTTGTTTGAGAGCTTTGTGCCTCTTCTCAAATTGGTAGTTGAGTGTAATCTCCTATCTCCACTTTCGGCATTCGAGTGCGCTCGAATCAACGACTGCTAAAGCCGATTCACGGAATCTAGTGCGCTAGATCAACGTTCGAAGAATCGTAGATCTTCTTTCACGGCATCGTGCGCGATCAACGTGACGAAGATAGCTAGAATCCGGTATCTTTGGATCAACGGATTTGGGCATTTGGTATTTTCAATCCACCGATTGCTACTTTCACTGTTTCATACATTTCTGTTATCCGCTGCTGCGTCATTTGGTATCAGAGCGAGACTTAGCCAATCATAGCTAAGACGAGCCAGTTGGACCAAGGAGAAGTGTTTGTTCAATTTCAGCCGAGCCAAGGAGAACAGTAGAGCCAAATGTTGGAGCTAGAAGCGAGCTTGTTCAAGTTTGTGCGAGATTTTGTTCAAGTCGTGAGCTAGGAGACGAACTTATCCAAGTTCGTTGGGCGTCAATTTTGAGATTTGAAGTTTTGAAGTTCGAATTAAGTTGTTTGTTTATTTTGGGTGTTCGTGAGATTTCAAACAAGTGGGGAAGTTTGATTCGAGAATTTTTTTTGGATCAAAGTGAAGTTTGTGTTTGAGTCTGTTGAGGATTTGATCATGCCTCCAAGATGTGTTAACCGTCATCATAATGTTGCAGATTTGTATGGGAGTGAAGATCCTGAACGGATGGAACAACGTATCGATGAAAGGTTCAATAAGGGTTTCGAGAGAATGGAGAGAATGAAGTCTGACATGAATCGAAATCAAAGGAGAGTGTCGCCACGTTATGATAGAGAAAGAAGAGAATCATCTTTGTCAATAAATCGAGATCGTGGAGTTCGAGACAATCATAATTATCGGAATGAAGAAAGAAGAGCTTATCGTGGTTACGAGCATGAGCCATATTGTGATTATGAAAGAAGAAGTAGAGAGGACGTGCATGGTCATAGAAGAGTCAATGTTCAGAATTGACATCGAAGCTCATCTAATTTTGAAGAAGATAATTATGGTAATAGTGTTCACTTTCGATATCCAGGTCAAGGGCAAAATCGATATAGGAATATTGAAGGGGATGGTCATACACGGGAATCAAGGAAGGAAACGGAAATTCCAAAATTCCAAGGTGGTCTACAAGCAGAGGAATTCTTGGATTGGTTATCAAAGGTTGAAAAGAATTTTAAACTCAACAACGTGTCTGAGGATCGTCAAGTTAAGTTAGTTGCTACAAGATTGAAAGGAAGAGCTATGGATTGGTGGCAACAAACTAAATCAACCAGAGAGAGAATGAGGAAATCCAAAGATGTCGCGTGGGATAAGATGAAAAGGATGATGAAGGCAAATTTCTTACCCTACAATTATCAAACTCGTGTGAACCAACAGTTGCAGAAGTTGAGTCAAGGGAGTCGAGGAAAGGGTGTGGTTACAAGCCCCAACAATCAGACTAAAGGCGTTAATTGCAGTATAAATGTTTCTAAAAGAGTCAACGAACCAATTGCACATGGTATCACTAAGACAGATGTTGACGACCGAATTAAGCGCTATCATTATCAGGAGTCTGGTCATAGAAGTATTGAATGTACGGAACCCAAGATGAAAGCCTTAGTTGTAGAAGAATGTGAAAATGAGGATGTGGATGATTCTACTGAAAGCGAGCCGGAAAAGGAAGAAGAACCGACTAGTCCATTATCTTTCAGCGAAAGTGTTGAAGAAGCGGAAGGTAGTGCTGAATCGTTGGTTAGGTATGAGGCAAGTGAAAAACTTAAAACTCCTGAGGAGGTTAAACCAATGTTAGAAGAATTTGAAGAGGTCGGTCCTACGGCATCCTACGAAGAATTACCACCAAATTTTGACAACGAAGGTGAAGAGAACGAGTTAGAGAACGATGAATGTAATTTGTTGATGGAATTTTATTCAACGTCAAAGTATGTGGATGTAGTAGTTGATTACTCTTTACCGCCAAAGATTGATGTCGATAGTATGGAAGAAGAAATTGTGTTCGGAGTTGAGGGAAATAACTTGATGATGGAGGATTCTTGTTTAACACCTGAGCTTATGGATGAGAGCCGGCTAAGTATTAATTCCATAGTCTCCGAGAAACCCGAACAAAGTGAAGGTGAAACAGAAGAGAAGGCAGAATCAGATAGTTTATTATCTTTGAAAGAGCTCGTCAATAAAATGAAAGATAGTGATGAATTATCAACGTTGATTGAATCTGGGGAAAGTTCTGATTTTGAGACACCTGAAGAGGTTGAAGTATTTGAAGAGTTTGAGGATGAGATTTCTTAGGAACTGTCTGAAGAAACTAGTCTTGTATTTTTGGAAGAGTCTGTCGAAAAGGTGAAAAATAGTAATGAATTGTTTGTATTGACCGGGAAAGGAACGAGTAAAGATCTTGATGTTTTTGAGGAAGTTGGATCAGATTTTGATGAGTCTGAAGTCGAATATCCTGAGGAATTAACCGAAGAGTTACCATCACTACAGGACATTCATCATCAAACTGAACTAGTACCAGATGCTATTTTACTGCAGGGATCGTATGATCTTGTGAATCTGAAAGAACAGGGAGAGTTGAAAAGACAAGAGGAAGAAAATGATTGTCAGTGGGAGTTATCTGATCATGTCCGCACTACTGACGCTGTCAACGTCAACTGCTTTGAACCGTTTCATGAAAATAAATATGTCAAAGAAGAAGCGAGTGGGAATTCATTTCAATCAGGGAAAATTGTTGCAATACATCAAGGGAAGATTCTAAATAATGATTCATCTGAACGAGATAAGGAGAAACAAGAATCTGGGCATGAGTCATCACACTTTTTCAATCGTAACTTCCTAAGTCGCTCCGCGATTTTAAATTTCCTTATATCATCTCGCATTTTCATCACGATTTGGTTCTATATCACACCTTCCTATTGGCACAAGCATCATAAGGTCATCTCCCTCAGATCACTTCCTTATGCCGCCTGCCTAATGCCGCGTCTGCTTATTGCCATGCGTTCCTTATGTCGAGCTACATCATCAAAGAGTCAAGACAAGATCAATCACAAGAGTGGTTATCACCGGAGCCGCATCAGACCAGATAATGAATGGAAGACAACATCTCGAAGAAGAAAAGAAAATGAATTCGGGATGAATTTTTCTCAACCAGGGGAGGATGATGCGGCACATACCTTAATTCGCATCCACTCTAGATTGTCGCTCCTCCTAGCTCGCGATGACGAAGACGATCCAGAAACCTTAGCTCGCGCGCGCGAAGCTTTAGAAGGTCGCAATGGGTCCCAGCCTAGGTCGCGAGATACTTCAACGAGCTACGACCTAAATTCAACGATCTACGACCTAAATCCAGTGAGCTACGAAGTTTGGTCGCGAATTTCACCTAGGTCGCGGCAAGCGTAGATCGTTCTTCTTTTTTAACTCGCGAAGCCCTAAAACGCGAAAGCATGAATCGTGGATCTTAGGTCGCCAGTCTTCTGATGCCAGTAGGTCATGAACTCCAGATTGCAATACCGCATCTTCCTTATGTCGCGAGCACTTAGGTCGTGAGCAAGTAGGTCGCTGCCGATTAGGTCGTTGCCGTGCTTCTCTCATAGGTCGCGATTGTTTTCCAGAAGGTCGCGAGAAGCTCCAGCCTAGGTCGTTGATTGTTGCTTTAGGTCGCAATAAGATAAGTCGCGAAGCAGACTGAAGAGTTAGGTCGCAAGAAGATAAGTCGCGAAGTAGACTGAAGAGTTAGGTCGCGAGAGTTGTTTAAGTCGTGGATGTATTTTGTTATGTCGTTTATATTTGTTGGTTAGGTCGTTATTGTTTAGGTCATTACTTTCTTATGTCATTTGTCTTGTAAGTCGTTGTGAAGTGTTGTAATTTTCTTAAGTCTTGTGTTGTGTTGTAAACCCTATAAATAGGGATGTGATGTCATTGTAAAGAGTTAGTTGAATTTGAATAAAACTTTGTTTGAGAGCTTTGTGCCTCTTCTCAAATTGGTAGTTGAGTGTAATCTCCTATCCCCACTTTCGGCATTCGAGTGCGCTCGAATCAACGACCGCTGAAGCCGATTCACGGAATCTAGTGCACTAGATCAACGTTCGAAGAATCATAGATCTTCTTTCACGGCATCGTGCGCGATCAATGTGACGAAGATAGCTAGAATCCGGTATCTTTGGATTAACGGATTTGGGCGTTTGGTATTTTCAATCCACCGATTGCTACTTTCACCGTTTCATACATTTCTGTTATCCGCTGCTGCGTCATTATCCCATTTCCTATCCTTTTCTTGAGTTGGGAGACATGGAATACTGGATGAATTCTAACACGAACAGACATTTTTAACTTATAGGCTACTGATTCGATTGTTTCTTCTATTTGATAAGGCCCAAAATACTCTGGAGAAAACTTGCGAGTCTTCTGGTCTCTTGCTGTTATTTGTCTATAGGTTTGAAGTTTTAAAAATACCCAATTATCCACCTGAAACTCTTTATCAGTCCTCTTTAAATCAGCATATCTTTTCATTCTCTCTTGAGCCAATTTTAAATTATCTTTCAAAAATACTAAAGTGATGTCCCTGTTGAATAGCAACTCTTCCACCTGATCCACTTTACCTGTGTTAGGGACATAGGAAAGCAAATTTGAAGGGTTTGTTCCATACATTGCTTTAAATGAAGTAGCGTTTGTTGATGATCTCCAGGTGGTGTTGTACCAGTACTCGGTCAGAGACAACCAATCAGTCCATTCATAAGGCCTATGACATACAAAACACTTCAAGTATCCTTCAAGAATTTTATTAATTATTTCAGTTTGCCTTCACTTTGAGGATGGTAAGATGAGCTCATTATCAATCTTCATCTTTGTAATTTAAATATTTCTTGCCAAAAGTTGCTAGTAAATAAAGCATCCATGTCACTCACTATTGATTTTGACATCCCATCTAGCTTAAAAACACCATTGAAAAATACCTTGGCTACATGTTTTGCTGTATATGGATGGCAGAGAGGGAAGAAAAGAGCATATTTTCTCAATCTATCAACACTACATAGATTATTGTGCGTCTATGACTCTTGGGTAGATAAGTTATAATATCTATAGAAATGTCTACCCATACTTTTCAGGAATTGGTAGTGGGTTCAATAACCCATGCAAAAGCACATTTTCCCTTTTAGTTCTTTGGCAAATATTACGTGACCTCACAAAGTACTCCACACTACTTTTTATGTGTTTTCAATAGAAGACTTGTTTAATTTTTTCATTGTACCTTTGATACCCGTGTGGCCCCCCAATGGTGTTGAGTGATGCTCTTCAATAAGTGTTTGCGATAGTGTCCCTAGGTGATGATTTATTAAGATTTTTCCTTATAAAATATCAATCTATCTACTAGCTTATACCTTCCTTCAGGCAGCTCCTTATTTTGTATTTTTAATATTTATTGCTGGTACCAATCAGAGGCTAGCAAAGTACTCTTTAAGTCTTGCAACCATGGTGTTTTGACCACTGATATTGCTTGAGCTTCTATTTCTCTACTGATATCTTCTTCCTTCCTTGACAATGCATCAACCACAATGTTTTTTACCACTTTTATATTCCACTTTATAGTTAAAACCATGCAATTTAGCTAGCCATTTGTTTTGTATGCCAGTATGTAGCTTTTGAGATAATAGATACTTAAGGCTTTGTTGGTCAGTTTTTATGATGAACTGCCTACCCATTAAATATCGGGACCACTTTTTAGTAGCTATGATGATAGCCATCAATTCCTTTTTATACGTGGAAAGTGCTAAGTTTTTTCCACGCAGCGATTTACTAAGATAGACTATGGGTTTTCCATTTTGATTTAACATTACCCATATACCTTGTCCACTTGCATCTCACTCAAGAGTGAATGGTTGTGAGAAATTTGGCATAGCAAGCACTGGTGGATTGATTAGACATTGCTTTAATTGATCAAAAGCCTGTTTTGCTTCATCTGACCATATAAATGTATTCTTCCTTAACATATCCATTAGAGGTTTTTCAATAAGCCCATAACTTCTAATGAACTTTCTGTAATATCCAGTTAAACCTAAAAACCCTCTTAATGCCTTTAAATTTTTGGTAATGGCCATTCCATGATTGCTTGAACTTTATTAGGATCCACTGCCATCCCATGTACTGATATCACATGCCTCAAATACTCAATGGTCTGTTGAGAAAATCTACACTTAGAAAGCTTGATGACTAACCGGTTTTGTTTCAACACCTGAAAAGTTAAACTAAGATGCTTTAATGGTTTGACCAAGTCTGGCTGTAAATTAGAATATCATTAAAGAATACCAATATAAACTTTTTAAATATGGTTTAAATATATTATTCATGAATGCTTGAAAAGTTGAGGAGGCATTTGATAAATAAACTAAACTCTTATTTGTTTTAGAAATATTTAAAGGCTCATTAAATATGGTTCATGGAACTCAAAGAGACAAAACTGATATATTCTTGTTTGATGGTCTATATTCTCCATTTATAGTAGGAGAATATAAAACAAGTTGAAGAATATATAAATCAAATTCCATATACCTAAATCTGATTCAAAAGCATATACAGAAATCTTAATTTCCTAACAGATTGGTATCAGAGCCACCATCAAATAAAAGCCACCATCAAATTAAAATGAGTAACTTTCTTACCGTCTCAAAGCTTACAAAAGAAAACTATGGCCACTGGTGTATCCGGATGAAAGCTTTGCTTGGATCACAGGAGGCATGGGAAATTGTCGAAAAGGTTATGATGAACCGGAGAATGAAGAAGCTTTGAATCAGGCCCAAAAAAATAATTTAGCAAAGGCTCGAAAACAAGATCAACAAGCTTTGTCTATTATACATATGGGCTTAGATGAAGCTATGTTTGAGAAGGTTGCATCTGCAGCAAAAGCAAAGGAAGCCTGGGAGATTCTCCAGAATAATTTTAAAGGAGTTAACAAAGTAAAAAAGGTACGATTACAAACTCTACGAGGAGAATTTGGAACATTGCATATGAAAGAAACGGAATCAGTCCCAGATTATTTCACGAGGGTTTCCTCTGTTGTAAATCAAATGAAGAATTATGGAGAAAAGATTGAAGATGCTCGTGTTAATGAAAATATATTAAGATCTTTGAATACAAAATTGCAACTTGTTGGTATTTCCATTGAAGAATCAAATGATACAGAAACTATGACAGTTGATCAACTCATGGGGTCTCTGCAAGCATACTCAGAAAGATTATTAAAGAAGGAGGAGACAGAATCTCAAGTGTTGAAAACTGATGTCTCAGTTGAAGACAAAGATAAAGTATTGTATACACAATATAGTAGAGGAAGAGGACGTGGACGTGCAAAACAGAATTTTACTCGAGGCAGAGGACGTGGTCCTATAAGCAACAGACTTGAAGAGATAGTGCAGACAAATCAACAAAACTGGCGTGGACAAGGACGTGGCCGTGGCAGAGGTGGAAGATCAAACCTTGGAAGAGGTAGCAGATCAGTGGAGTGTTACAATTGTGGAAAACTTGGACACTTTGCCAAAGATTGCTGGTTTAACAAGAAGGTTGAAGAAAAGGCAAATTTAGTCGAAATGGAGGAGCAACAAGAATTCGATTTTTGCTAATGGCCTGCAAAGGTATGGTTCCTGAAGATGAAATTATGTGGTATCTTGATAGTGGGGCCAGTAACCATATGTCTGGCCTCAAGCATCTTTTTACTGATTTGAAAGAAATAAATTCTGGAGTTGTGTCATTTGGAGATTCATCGAAGATAGAAGTAAAAGGAAAGGGTGAAATATGTTTTACTAGAAAGGATGGTAGACAAGGAAAAATTAAAGACGTGTATTATGTTCCCGACATGAAGAACAATATTCTGAGCCTTGGACAGCTACTTGAAAAAGGATATTCAATTTTTATGGAAGACAGAGTCATGTGCTTGAAGGACAAATATGGCGGGACAATTGCTAAAACTGAAATGTCTCAAAATCGGATGTTCAAGTTGAATTTGAAAAACATACAGAAGAAGTGTTTGCAAGCAAAGTCAGAGGATAAGGCAACTTTATGGCACAAGAGACTTGGACACCTACACTATGGTGGTTTGAAGGAGATGGCAAACAAAGGAATGGTTCATGGAATACCAAGCATGGATCATACAGGAAGTTTTTGTGAAGATTGTGTGCTGGCAAAACAAACAGGGAGCTCATTCCAGAAAAAGGCAACTTATCGTGCTACAAAGCCTCTCGAGTTGGTGCATACGGACACATGTGGTCCTATCACACCTGAATCATATAGTTCCAAGAGGTATTTCATCACTTTCATCGATGATTATTCTCGAAGAACATGGGTTTATTTTTTAAATGAAAAATCTGAGGCATTAAAAATATTCAAGAAATTCAAAGTGTTGGTAGAAAAGAAGGCAGGAATGCATATCATGGGATTGTGTTCTGATAGAGGCGGAGAATATACTTCAAAAGATTTTACGGAATACTGTGAAGAACATGGCATTAGAAGGTTCTTAACAGCTCCATATTCACCACAGCAGAATGGCGTAGCTGAACGTAAAAATCGGACAATCTTAGACATGGTTCGATCAATGTTAAAGAGCAAGGAACTACCAAAAGAATTCTGGGCAGAAGCTGTGCAATGTGCCGTTTATATTCAGAATCGGTGTCCACATTCAAACTTGGGGGATGAAACACCTCAAGAATTATGGAGTGGAAGGAAGCCTACTGTTTCACACTTGAAAGTTTTTGGGAGTGTTGCATATTCACATGTTCCTGATCAAAGGAGAACAAAGTTGGATGATAAGAGCAAGAAATATATTTTTATTAGGTATGATGAGAAAACAAAAGCCTACAGGCTTCTTGACCCGATTGCTATGAAGGTTGTTGTGAGTCGAGATGTGAAGATACAAGAAGATGATGCATGGAACTGGAGTAAAGAACATGGAGAAGAAACAAAAGAAGATGATATTCAAATTTCTAAAATCTCAGCAACAAGTTCTAATGCATCTGAAAATGAAGAGTCAAATGAGGATGAGCCCAAGAACCCTAGAATGAGAAGCTTACAAGATATATATCAATAAGGAGAGGTGCACTTAGTATGTTTGGTGGCTGATGCAGAAAATGTAGACTATGAAGAAGCAGTGAAAAACAAGAAGTGGAAGGCTGCAATGGATGAAGAAATCAAAGCTATTGAAAAGAACAAAACCTGGGAACTTGTTGAACCTCTAGAAGG
The DNA here is from genome assembly GCA_030737815.1 of Allium fistulosum. Lineage (NCBI taxonomy): Eukaryota > Viridiplantae > Streptophyta > Magnoliopsida > Asparagales > Amaryllidaceae > Allium > Allium fistulosum. Next base: position 164,774,087 of record CM060905.1, read on the forward strand.
ATGTAAACCCATCGATGTTAAATGGGTTTATAAGAAGAAAATGAACGCTCAAGGAGTAGTAGAAAGATATAAGGCGCGGTTGGTTGCAAAGGGCTATCGACAAAAAGCTGGAATAGACTATGATGAGGTCTTCGCACCTGTTGCAAGAATGGAGACAATAAGGCTGTTAATCTCTCAAGCAGCTCAATACAAATGGCCCATTTACCAAATGGATGTGAAATCTGCGTTCTTAAATGGATTGCTCAAAGAAGTAGTGTACGTAAACCAGCCACCCGGATATGTAAAAGCAGGGAGAGAAGGAATGGTGTTAAAATTATACAAGGCGTTATATGGTTTAAAACAGGCACCCAGGGCTTGGAATGCCCGCATTGATGCCTACTTCAAGAAGAATGGATTTGTGCAATGTCCTTATGAAGCTGCTCTATATGTCAAAGAAAAGCAAGGTAATTTACTACTTGTTGCACTTTACGTTGATGATCTTATTTTTATAGGAAATAATGAAGATATGATTAAAGATTTTAAAAAGGAGATGACTCAAGAATTCGAGATGACAGATTTGGGTTTGATGAGATTTTTTCTTGGCATTGAAATGAAACAAGATAAGTCGGGCATTTTTATTTCTCAAGAAACATATGCTAATAGTATTTTGAAGAAATTTCGAATGAATCACTGCAATCCAGTTGCAACCCCCATGGAACTAGGAACAAAGCTTTCAGAATTTGAAGGAGGAGCTTCGGTGGAAGCCAACTTGTATCAAAGTTTAGTTGGGAGTTTGAGATATCTAACATGCACAAGGCCTGACATAGCATATAGTGTTGGAATTCTGAGCAGATTCATGGAAGACCTAAAACAGTCACACTGGAAAGCTATAAAAAGGATTCTGCGATACATTCAAGGAACAAAATCATTGGGATTATTTTATATCAGAACAGAGGACTACAAATTGCTTGGCTATTCTGATAGTGATTGGTGTGGAGACATAGATGATCGCAAAAGTACGTCTGGATACATGTTTTTATGGGAGAAACAGCTTTCACGTGGTATTCTAAAAAACAGCCTATAGTTTCATTGTCAACTTGTGAGGCAGAATATGTGGCAGCATCTTATTGTGTTTGTCATGCTATATGGTTAAGGAGGTTAATTCATGAGCTAAGAATCCCACAGCCAAGGTCAACTGAAATTCGGATTGATAACAAGTCTGCGATTGAGCTTGCCAAAAATCCAGTGCATCACGAAAGGAGCAAATACATTGATGTTCGATTTCATTTTATTCGGGAGCAAGTAAAGGAGAAGAATGTGCATTTACGTCATGTTGCTAGTAGAGATCAGATTGCATATGTGCTCACCAAACCAATGTCCAGAAATTTGCTTGATACGTACAAAAGGCTGATGGGCATGAAGGATCAAAAGGAGTTAGTTTAAGGGGGAAATATGATAAATAAACTAAACTCTTATTTGTTTTAGAAATATGTAAAGGCTCATTAAATATGGTTCATGGAACTCAAAGAGACAAAACTGATATATTCTTGTTTGATGGTCTATATTCTCCTACTATAAATGGAGAAGTTTGTATTAACATTGCAGAAAACAAGTTGAAGAATATATAAATCAAATTCCATATACCTAAATCTGATTCAAAATCATATACAGAAATCTTAATTTCCTAACAGCATTTACTAATCCAAATTACATTACTACAAATTCATAATGGCTATTATGTGTTTTGAAAGCTGTTTTGTTTATATCATGCTCATTCATTCTAATTTGGTGATAACCAGATTTAAGATCTAATTTCAAAAAATATTTTGTCCCATGTAATTCAACAAAAAGATAATCAATTAAAGGAATATGAAACTTATCTTTTATGGTGAGAGAATTGAGACTGATGTAGGCTATGCATATCCTTCAAGTCCCATCTTTTTTTCTTATCATCACCACCGGAGAGGAATAAGAGCTACCGCTGTGCCTTATGATACCAGTTTAAAGTAGTTCTATAATTATTTTTTCCAATACATCTTTGATGGGATGGGAATGCCTGTATGGTTTTAAACATACTGGTTTGGCTCCTGGTATAAGGTGTATTTTGTGACCATGCAATCTTTGAGGAGGGATAAATGTTCTAGTGTTAGTTACTTTAGGAAATTGTTACAGAAGCTTTTCAATCTCTGGAGGAATGTCTGACCTAGCATCTGGCTTCAAAAAGGAATGAGTCTCTTCTGATGAGCACAACATCATAATAAGTTGACCTTGGGCATGTTTTTTTGTTCATGGTTTTCTTGTCAATAACCTTAACTTATTGCTATTTGATCCCTTGCCAAATATAAGTTTTCTTGTCGTATGTAAATTTGATTTGTAGCTTCTCCAGGTTCAAAGTGACTTCTCCTAATTGTTTCATCCATTGAGCTCCAAGAATCATTTGGCAGCCTTCCAAAGGAAGTATCAATAGAATTATTGGTATTCTATAACCTTGGCACTTCAAGATGACATTATTACATACACTATAGCCTTAGAGTTTTTCCCCATTGGCTACCACTACTTCATAGATTTTTGAATAATCTATTTTGAGACTCAATCTCTTTGCAAGTTGCTTATCAATGAAACTATGTGTGGAGCCCGAATCAATAAGGATCTGTACTTGTGTCCTTTTTATATTTCCTTGTACTTTAATAGTAGAGAGTGCAGGGATACCACACATTGCTTGTAGGGTTATTGCATGGGTCTCCTCCTTGGGTTCTTCACTATGGCCTTCAAGTTCATCTTCCAAAGAGAAATCTTCATATTCCTCCCAATCATCAAGAGACATGATGCTTTCTAGTACATAAACTTAAGGAATTTTACACTTATGGTCTTTATTCCATTTCTCCTTACGACCATGGTAGAGATTTTGTCTTCTCATTTCAATTAGTTGACTAGGGGTTAGACCTTTGCTCTTGGCTAGATTTTCAAGGTATCCCATTCTTTAGGCTTTGGATTTGTATTAGGATAGTTAGGGTTTTTGGAGTATGGAATGATCTAGGTATTGCTATTTTTGGTTGAGGAGAAAGTACGAGAGGTTTTATTTCCTTTCTTGGTTTGATTCCATACACTCTTGAACATTTTTTCTAAGGATACTACCTCTTTGAAATCTGCAGGTCTAAAGGTAAAGACATTATACTTGATTTCTTCCTTGAGTCCACCAACAAACAAATCCAGCAAGAACTTAGGTGGTAGGGTCTCTATGGTTGCTTGTAGCCCTTCAAATTTGGTAAGATAGGTGGATACTGTGGCATGTTGTTTGAGCTCGACTAGAGTCTCATAGGGTCTTCCATGTCTTCTGGATTAAATCTAACTAGGAAATCTTCTTCGAATACTGGCCAGGACCCATGGTTGGATATGTTTTGGCTATACCAGTTATACCATTTCAAAGCATCCTTCTTGTGGTTGAATGATGATACTTCCACCTAGTAATGATCTTCAGTTTGATGGAATCTAAAATATTGCTATACCTGGTTAAGCCATTCATACACCATAACATCACCTATATTGGAAAGTCAAGCTTGAGGGTGGGTAAGGGTGAATGTCTATTCAAATGAGGAGGTTCTTGAATTGGTGGAGGGTTATTTTGGAGTGGTGGGAAGTTGTTAGAGATTGGAGGAGGGTCGTTTATGGGATTAACAGTGGTTCTGGAGAGAGGAAGGGGGTTTCTTGAATTCAAGAGTGGTATTTGTAGGAGGGTAGTTGATGATAAAGCAACATATGGGTTTGGTGCTAGAATCCCTTGACTCAAATCTTGATTGCCTGTGCCTATAGGTGGTGTTGAAGTCGAGGTGGTAGGAGGATTTGTGGATGTGGATGCAGTTTATATCTTGATTTGTCGCATATCTGGGGCAAGAGTGGTTAAAACATTATGCAAGCCTTTGAATTTCTGCTCAATTCCTCGACGGATATGAAGTCCTATTCGTAATCTCTTCCTGCCTTTTCCAAGCTTCTTCTAAATCTTGATTAGTTGTGGCTATGACTAAGTTGTTTGAGGAAGAAATCTAGGGGTCTGAATCATGCCCAGCTTCCGATACCACTTTTTATGGTTAGGTTGATCTGCATTTCTCGCCATGGTGATATATGACAATGTGGGTGAGTTTTTGGTTATTGGTATGGGTATTTGGAGATGAAGGTAGACAGTATGGGTGAAGAATATGGGTTTTAGGAAGAGTAGAAGAGGATTGAGAACAATAGATGATTAGAGAGTAAAGAATTAGGGAGTCAGAGAGATGATCATAGGGAGACAAGAGAGGTTATGAGAGAATATCAGAGAGTGAGAAAGATAAAGAGAATTGTAATATTGTAAAAGAACATAATATAGAAGATGAAAGTGATTTCTTATTGCATGATAATCTCTTTACATGCTTATACATACATATATACATACATATATGCATACATATATATATATATATACATACATACATACATACATACATACATACATACATATATATATATATAGTAATGCAGTTGCAACGGCTATATTGCCAACTCATACTCACATAATAACAACTGAACTTAAACCCTAACTTACTTGAACAAAATACATCACTTATTTATACAACAAAATAGCAGTTATGGTGTGCACATGCATAAGGATGCACACACATGCACACGATGACACAGCCCTTCATTTTCATCCTTAGTCCATAATCCTTGCAAGTTCGAAAATTGCATTACATCTGACATGGCCAGTGATCATCTTTGACGAATTGGTGGCCGAAATTCGATGATCTTGGCCAGAATTTGGGTTTTCCTGCATTTCAACACTTGAGATCATGGCTATCATTGTGGAGTTGTTACACCAATACTTTTAATAACTCCCCAAATTTGTTATTTCGATCTTTAAATCGACCTCCTTGCTTCAATCCTCCATGCTTTTTTTGGAGATATCCTCCTCAATGTTTCAATCGCGATAACTTGTTGGAAGTTGTCCAATTTGCATCAACGTTGGGTGCTAGTAACGCATATAGTTGCCGAGTAATTTTTGTCATTCGACATCTACATGCTCACCTCTATCAACCAATCTTCCGATTATCTGTTCAGTTGTTAATGTTAACCGCTCATAAAATGTCCTTTGGTCGGTCAAACGTTCAATGGTCATGTGTTTTTCAATTATGCATTTGCAGAACATGTTTTGTGAATCCATCATCATTTGTTTCATTAAGTGTTTTCCATTACATATCGCACGTCAATGTAGCTTCGTGGTGAAATTGTTCAGTTGGTCTTCACCCCATTCACAATTTGAAAGAAACAGTGAACAATTAGCATGCATTTTAAGTTTCATATTTAGTAAGCCAAATGTTTTATTTCCCTGATTTTTTTACCTGTATGTTTTTAAATACTGTCATTAGTGGTTCAAAGTGACTAGGCTACTGCTACCATGCATGTTAAGTTTCCTAATTTGGTTGGCCCAATGTGTATTTTCCTATGTTTTTTTACCTGTATGTTTTCCAAATGATGTCCTTGGCGGTTCATGTTTAATACGCTAGAACTGTCATTACTGCACTGAATCTACATACTAACAAACATAAGTTCCCCCAAAGGTTTACTAATTCTTCACTATCCAAGCATTCTTATCGGTTTTTTTTATCCATGCTTGGTCGACAGCTACTCAACCGTAACTTTTTTAACTGTTTGAGTAATTGGTGTATTTAAGTTTGGTATATGGTATTTAAACATGTCAAACGGGCTGGGTTGGGTCAAAATGGGTTGGATCAATTTTGACCCAACCCATTTATGATCCATTCATTTTGACTCATTTAATGCATGGATCAGTATGCCTCAACCCATTTAATAAGCGAGTTAACATTTAACCCATTTAAATATGAGGTTGTAGCATGTTATTTTCTAAGTACAACTATTAGTCACCATGAAAAACTACAGTATGCATTCACAAGACGAAATATCTAAGCATTCCATATTTTCAGTAATTTAGGTGGAGTTCATCGATCGAAGTGTCGTATGATTCTAATTTGGTATGAAAAAGTTATTACAGTTTTTGAACAAAAAAAGCTGCTTCTGCCTTCGCGGAGTTCAAACATAGGGATGTAGCATGTTATTTTTTAATTACAAATGTTTGTCACAATAAAGAACTATAGTGTACGTTCATAATGAAGTATCCGAGCATTCCATATTGTCCATAATTTATGTGGAAGTTCATTAATCGAAGTCTCGCTCGATTCCAATTCACTATGAAGAAGTTACTATAGTCTGAACAGAAAAAATATATCGGCTTCTGCCTAGACGGAGTTCAAATATGAGAATGTAGCATATTATTTTCAAGTATAACTATTAGTCACCATGGAGAACTATAGTATGCATTCACAAGATGAAGTATCCGAGCGTTTCATATTGTCCGTAATTTAGGTGAGAGTTCATAGGTCGAAGTCTCATCCGATCCCGAGTTAACATGAAGGCGTTCTGCAGTCTGAACAAAAAAAATTAGCGGTTTTTGCCTAGACGGAGTTCAAATATAAGGATGTAGCCTGTTATTTTCTAAGTACAACTGTTAGCCATCATGGAAAACTATAGTGTACGTTCACAAGATGAAATATCTGTACGTTCCATATTATCTATAATTTAGATGGGAGTTCATTAGTCGAAGTCTTGCCCGATTCCGAGTTAGTATGAATAAGTTATTGAAACAAAAATATAGCGGCTTCTTCTTAATCATTCGAGTAAAAAATTTCAAAATTTAGGCCCCTTTTGGCTTTTCATTTTTAGTTTTGTATTTTCGTTCAAATAACGTACATAAGGCGCATATATTTTTAAAAAACAACTAATTTTCAAAATGACGCTAATATATAAAATGGAAAACGAATTTTTTTTTTTCATGGTTTGAGATATAATAAAAGAATGGAAAACAGTCCATCCCTTCCATCGTCCCTTCATACCCTTAGCCATCTTTTACCATCGCCGTAATGGTCTAAAATTTTAAAATTTTCTTCCGTTATACCAATATTTTGTTATGAATGTTGAAAACGAAAAATACAAATGAAACCAAACAGACCCTTATATTTTCAAATTTATATTTTTGAATTTTAAGTTTTTAATAAACAGGAAAATTTCCTCAAGGACACGTTTTAGGGCTTTTTTGGATGAAGGACGGCCCGCTAATATTTTTCTCCAAAGGACAAATTATCGTTTTTCCCTTTCCAGCCCAATTTCGCGCGCTTATTCTTCTTCTTTCTTTCGATCAAATTTTTCAGTCGCGATCAAATATCTTTCTCCCAATTATAATATCGATCAACTTCGTTCATTTATTTTAATTTCGTCCTTCTGAAAATTGTACTTCATCGATCATTTTTTTTCTTACGTGTGTTTGTTGATCTCGTTCTTTTCATATTTGTACCGTGATCTCGTTTTTCTTAGGTATGCTTATATTATTCTGTTTTTTGTTGTTTTTCTATTCGAGTTAAAAAAATTTGTCTGTGATTTCTATTTGTGTTCATTTTTATGAATGATATGCAGTGTTGTTCTTCTCATTGTTTGTTCGTTCGTCGATGGAAAATTATGGAGGTAGCAGCAGGTTTTTTATTATTATACTCGTTTCTTTATGCAGTGTTGTATTCTAGTTAGCTTTTCATTTAATTTATCTTGCATTTTCTTGCATTAATGTTGGGATGATTGGAAAATTATCGTTGTTTGGGTTGTATATAAAGTTGTGATAGAGTGGAAAACTATCGTATTTTAGGTTCAGTTTTTGGGTATCATTTTTTTATTATCAGTAACTAGGTATTAGTTTTGTATACGGTAGGTATCAGTTTTTTTGAAATTGAATAATTAATGTTCTAAATTTAACATATTTTTATTAATGTTTATTTTTTATTTTTTTGGCAGTGGGGATAACAGCTTTCTTTGTTTGTTTGTGTTGAATAATAACACTTTTAGCACTCGATTGTTTATCGGTTGCTCTTTGTATGATTTGAAGAATGAGATATGTCGATATTGGTCTCAATTAACTCCTTCTTCTATTCAGATTTCTTATGTACTTGAGGACAAAGTTATTATGATTGACACTGATTCTGATATTCAGAGCATAATTTGTTTTCAGTTATACAAGAAAAGTTCTTTCTTTGGTTTTACTATTAAGGTTAAGGGTTTTGAATTGGAAGTTGTTGACGGTGCTTCTATTTCAAGTGCATACTATATTCGTGCTTCTTCATCTTCTACTGTATCTATCTGTTCAAATGTTATTGTTAATGGTAAAAGTTATTTAAAAGATATATTGAGGAGAGGGTCGACATTAAGCATTTCCAATTTTGTTGGTTTTTGTTTTGGAGGAGCTGAACATTTTAGAGAGTTTTTGATGGCATATCAAATTCAAAAGGGGTATGAATTAGTATTTTTAAAGAATTGTGCTACAAGAGTTACTGTGATTTGCTCTTCATATAAAGATGGTTGTCTTTTCAAGTCCATGGTTCCTGTGATTCTGGAGAATTGAAAAGGTTCTTTATGAGAAATTTGGTTCCTGATCATTCTTGTGGGGCTGGTCTTAGACATGTGAATAATCCACATATATCTAGTTCGTTTGTTAAATCGATGATTATTGATGAGATCCGCGATTGTCCAAGTAAAAAGCCTAAGGATATTATACTTGATTTTAAAAGAGAATACAATTTTCAGTTGTCTTATGGTTATGCTTATCATGGGAAACAACTTGCATTGATGGAGTTGCACGGTAATGATGCTTTGTCTTATAACGATTTGAGTTGGTATTTGGAAGCAGTGAAGAAATCTAATCTAGACAGTTATGTTGATATGGATGTTGATCCTTGTAGTAATGAATTTGAAAGGGTGGTTATTGCTTTTGGCGCTTGTTTACTTGGTTTCAAGTCTTGTCGTCCTATGATATTCTTAGATGCTACTCACTTGAAGGGACGTCCTGGTGTGTTGATGGGTGCTACTGCAAAAAATGGTGATCAAGGTATGTCTTTGTTTTCATATTTGAGTTATTTGTATTGAGATCATAATACTTGGCATAATCATTAATATACATTTTTTATCATAATTTGTATTCTATTGGTATCAGTTTTAAGAAATGTAGTTTATGAGTAGCAAGTTTCTAGTATCAGAATTTTCATTGTATTGAATTGTAAGTTTGTATTTGGTATAATAATTTCATACTGCTAAACAGGAGATTAGTATCAGTTTGTGTATAATCTTAGTATAAGTTTCAAGTATGTTCATATATGGTATCATTTATAGTTATGTAGTATTGAAATTTCCTTTGTATCATAATATATGTCAATTTTTGTTTCTTTGTTGTTTTAGAATGAAGATTAATGTGCATAATGTCGTGGTTATCAATATTTTTATAATGGTCATATCAGGTTTTAGGTATCAGTTTTGTTACTTTTAGTATCAGTTTTATGAATTGTTTTATATTTATGGTCGTAATTACTTTTAGTTTTTTTTACTAATTATTTTTGCATTTGCAGGTTTCTTCCCTTTAGCTATGAGTGTAGTTTCTGTAGAAAATGTGGATAATTGGACATGGTTTTTGAACCATTTAAAACAAATGCTTCAAGAAGAGCGTACTTTAGTTTTTATGTCAGATCGCCACCAAGGTTTGCTTTCAGGTGTTCGTGATGTTTTTCCTTCAGATTATCACAGTTATTGCTATTTGCATATGGAACAAAATCTTCTTTCAGCAGTGAAAGCCAAAAATGCAAATGTGTCTATTGTTGATCTATTCAAAATGTGTTCTAGAGCTTCAAATCTATATGAATTTGAAGGATCATATTCTAAGTTTTGTCAAATTGGTGGTGTTGCTGGTGTTAATTTTTTAAAGGATAAGCCATTTGATAAGTGGGTGGATTTATTTTTTCCAGGGAAATGTTATGGTGAATATAGTTTCAATGTTGTAGAAAGTTTTAACAGTTGGATTTTAAATGAACGAGCATTGCCTATTACTTTGTGTTTAGATGGTATTCGTGTTAAGATTATGGAACAAATGGCTAGAAGAAGAGAAGAATGTCGTTTGTGGAGAACAAGTCTATGTCCTTCTATGCAGTTACGTTTAGATGAATTGATTGAAGAAGGATTTGGATGGGATGGATATAAATCTTCTGATTTTGCTTTTGAAGTGAAATCTCCAAACTCTCATTGTGTTGATTTGAAGGAGCGGGTTTGTAGTTGCAACCAATGGAAAATTACGGGATTTCCTTGTGCTCATGCTATAAAGTGTATGAACAAGTCTAAGTTGTCTGTATATGATTTTGTCGAGAATTATTTCACTGTTGATGCTTATCGATGTTCATATGCCAATGCTATAAATCCTATTCCAAATTATGATAGGCCTATTGTTGATGGTAGCATTCAAGATGTTATCAAGCCACCAAAGGAGAAACGTGGCGTTGGCAGACCATCAGTGAAATGCAAAGGAGGATTTTCATATTTTCATAACAAGCAAAACAGATGTGGCGAGTGCAAGCAATTTGGTCATAATAAACGGAATTGTCAAGCTTCAAAGAGGATATGATTTGATTTTACATTTTTAATTTGTTCAGAGTAATAAGTGTATGTGAGACTTGTTTCAGTGGTCTATAGTAATTGAACCTTTTGTTATTAAATTGTATTTAGTATAGCATATTATGAAATTGATTTTAATTTCATCTATTTTAGTATAGATGATAGTATCAGTTATTTGTTTTTGCAGTATCAGTTCTGTTGTTTGTTTTTACAAGTTTTGGTACCAGTATCATTTTTACAGTATCATTTTTTACAGTACCAGTTTTTATAAGTTTTTACACGTATCAGTTTTTATAAGTTTTGGTATCATTTTTTACAGTTTCGGTATCAGTTAGCTTGGTTGGAGATAATGTTTGGTTGATTGGATATAAACGGCTTTATTATCAGTTTTGGTTTGTTTTTAGTATCAGTTTCGTGTATTATAATACATGCTAGAATTGACATCAGTACTACTAAATAATTAGAATGATATTTGGTGTTTGCAAAACCTGATACCTGCACTAATTGTTGTTTCATAAAGTATGTTGAGTGTAAGTTTTAACAAAACTGATACTATCAGTCATAAGAACTGATGTCCAGTTACTGTTTTGTATTGAAATATTATATGAAATTTGATAATATCATTTTACATCTGATAGTTGCATCATAAAACTGATAATATTATGTGGGATCCATAGTTGGATGATAGAACATACACTAGTTAATCTTGTTATAATATAAACAATAGGAAAAGAAAAGAACATCAACCACAACATATCATTCCAGGAGATCAGTATTGTTTTTACAAGTAAAAGTAGCATTGTTTTAATAACAGAACAACATTACTTCATAAGTATGAAATTGCAACAGAACATCATTACTTCACAAGTACACATTTCAACATAACAACATTACTTTACAAGTACCAAATTTAATTGTGAAATAACGCAATGTGAATTCATTTCCTTTTTTTTCTTTGTTCTTCTAGGCTTGACATGTATTTAGACATACTCCAGCAGTGTTCATCATTTGTTAATATTGCATGTACAATTCTTGTTCTTGTTGATAATATTTCTTTCTTTTCAATTTTTATTGGTATCCTGCTTTTGTTCAGCGAAATGATGAATATCATTACAAATATCCCACAGTCAAGGCTGTTGAAACCAAAATGTAATATTAGTGTCAATTTTCATCTGCTGTATTAACAGGTTTATAATTAATACAAAAATTTGAATTTAAGAGATAATGGTACAAGCATACAGCATGCTTTGAATTAAAATATTTAGCAGTTTTTCTAGGACACTACGTATTAATTTCTACAGGTATCAGTTTGTTTTTTGTAGGTGTCAGTTTTGTTTCTGTAGGTATCAGTTTTGTTTCTGTAGGTATCAGTTTCTTTTATGTAGGTATTAGTTTTTTTCCTGTAGTAACTGTTTATCTGAATTAAAAGTTTATTGAATTGAGAGATAATAATTTTCAATATTTTTATTAAGAATCAAATTCAATTAAATATAAAAGGTATACAATGATGTATAGAAGTATGTATGGAAAATTATAATGCAAAAACATAGATTATAACGAGAGAAAAACTTACGTGTCTTCTGCTTGATGTGCACACTTTATTTTATGCATATCATCTGGTTTCACCACCATGTCTGTTATGTTATTGCTTTTCCAGATTTCTTGGAGCATGTCCTCTATTTCATGTCTCTAAAACAGGTAATATATTAAAATTTTAGCTCATATTCACCATGATAAGTTTTTTTTTAAAAGAAAGATAAATCTCATACTAATTTTATAGGTTCTTTTAAACTGGAATTATTTCTTTCGTTTGATCTTCTAGGGCGGTTAGAATCAACATGGCACCATTGCATTGTTGGGTATGTTAAAGTCACTAATGTCCAGTGGTTCTCACAATGCAAAGGAAAATATATACTTTCAGCAAATTTTTCCTGTACAATAGATTCTAGCATAGGGAGGACAAGACTTTTTTTCACACCCTTTATATCACACATAATTGCTTTCTGTTTAATATGAAAATAAGTTATGATTTAATAAATGAAGCAATTATTATGTACTTGAATATTAAAGTTTTATTTACCGTCATTGTAGTTGTGAAAGCATAGTTGTGTTCTTCCAGTCCACATTTTGAAATATACCAATCTATAATCTGTATTAAAATCAGAAAAGTATAAGTTATTGGTGAAGCAATATTAAATTGTTAATAGTATCAGTAATGTTAATAGTTGTTGTGTATGTTGATAAGTATAAAAATAATAAAGCATCAAGTCAATTTAAGCATGTTGTGGATTTGGGTATCATTTTTATTTTTACTTTGGTATTAGTGTTGATGTAAAGAAAAAATATATTATGTACCTGCCCGTCTATGTCGTTTCCTTCTAGTAGATGTTTTAGTGCATTCTTTGTTATGACACAACCTCCTCTGATTGTGTCGTTGTCTTCCCATGCCACTACACTATTTTGATAAAAACAATTTGTATATGTTAGATAAACTTAATTTCATATTTAAAATTAATATACATATTTGTACACTTACTTTTGTGATGATATCGTTAATGAAAAGAAAGTTTTGATCACATTTTGTTGCTTAACATTGAGATAGATCAAACATTTGCAATGTCCAAGCCCTATCTCTGAAAGTGTTGGATCTATTACTGCAAGTGGCTTTGGACTGTTGTCTTGTTCACTTTTGTTTTCAACATCTTCTTTTTTTCAGGTTTTGGCTTATTTGCAACTTTCTTTTGTTTCATCCCATATTCAAAGCTATGACGTTGTTTTTTCACTCTTGTTCTTGCCTTTAATCTTTGAATATAAGAAGCTGCCCCTTTTTGTGTTGCTTTGATTTTTTTGTCACTTGATTTTGTGACTGTTTGTTTCTCTTTTCTAACAGCTGTTTGCACATGTTCTTCTGCATCTTTTTTTTCTTCAGTTTTTTCACTTTCAAAGTCTTGTGTGTCGTAAAGTTTGAAAGATGGAGGGGTAAAGTCAAGCACTGAAGCGACATATGGTATACTTTGGTTTTTTACATCTGTATCCTCTTGAAGATTTTGATTATCTTCTGAGTTGTCTCTCTGCACTTTACTTTGTTTTTCCAACTCTTCTTTTTGATGCACTTCAGTTGGAGTCTGTTTTTTTCTTCATGTTCACGTTATATTTCTTCACTGATCGTTTTTTTACCCAATTCACTTTCTATTTCGATGGTCATAAGTTTCTTCATTTCTTCTGTTTTATCCGCTCTTTTTTGTACACGCTCTTCAGCTTTTTCTTCATTTTTTTCTATTTCCATTTCTATAAAAGTATCTGCATTTAGTTCAATTTGTAAAATGTCGCTTTGTACATTGAAACTTTCTTTTTTATTTTCACCATTTTCTTCACTGTCATTCAAATAATCTTCAAATTTATTGGTGTTGTCTTCAGCCTGTGATCTTTTCTCTTCATTATCTTTCAGCTTCAACTTAATTTCTTTCAACTCTTCTTTCAACCTGAAAACTTCTTGCTCTGCTTTAATTCTTTTCTTTTTTTCCACATCCAATTCTTTTTTTGCTTTCTTTGTTTCTTCTTCCAAATCTTTTATATGCATTTGGAAGATCTTGATGCTTATGTCTTCCTCAAATGAATGTGCACTTTCTTTGGTTTCTTCAAACTTTATTTTCTTTCCATGCTTTTCTTTTTGAATTTTGGGGAAATTGTGTTCAACGGTCTCTGTTTGAAGTAGACATTCTTCATATGGGCTGAGATTTGTGATTTCTTTCACCTAGAAAATTGGTATTGGAAAATTTGTTTCAGTTTTAAGCTATGATATCAATTTGCAATGATAATTGAATTTTTACTGTAATGAAAAAAGAAAACTGTATGCAATAAAACAAATAGCTATTTTTTTATTTTCTGATACTATTAGTATCAGGTTCAATCATGTAAAACTGGTATCAATTTTCGAATTCTAGTATTAGTTTCTAATAATATTAGTATCAGTTTCTTATAATATAAGTATCAGTTTCAAAGATGTACAACTATGGTATCAGTTATTGGATTGTATTATAAGTATAAATTGTGAAATTATAAGGTATCAGTTTTTGCATTCTAGTATCAGTTTTGAATACATCCACAATTAGTTTGAAGCATGTACTCATTTGGTATCAGTTTTTGCATTTTTGTATCAGTTTATGATACTATTAGTATTCGTTTCAAGCAAGTAAACATATGGTATCAGTTTTTTGCATTCTATTTTTTGTTTTTGATACTATTTACAACGTAATGATATGGTATCAGTTTTTGATCACTGTAGTATCAGTTTTATGTTATAGAAGAAAGGACAGACGATAAAACTTTATTCTACATAAGAGTTAAAGCATATTGATTAACAAAAAATGAAATGGAATTTTTACTTACATCACCCTCTTTCACGTTATCAAAAACTGCTTTGATTGCTTTGTCTTTGAGTTTCCTTAAATCCCATTTTGCAAATCTTGGTAAAGCTAGAGTATAATATTGTCTTTGTTGAATGAGATTCAGTTTCTCACAAATGCAATACTGTTAACATAAAAATAATTGATTAGATATGTTTGTTAAAAAAAATTAAGTAATAAATTTTTGATTAACTTATCTTACCAATGGAAGCATGGAGCATCCCGACATATATCTTGGATTATGGATGAACTTCTTAACAAATTTATTGAAATTCTTTTCTATCGTTAGTGGCCAAGAAACCAATTGCATTGTCTCTACATTGATTAAGTATGGTAGAAGTCCCCATCTTAATTTTTGCTGGTTGTTTGGCAAGAAGAATGTTAATAGTATTTCAATTACTATTAACATTGGCAAGTCTTCTTCATACTCTTTTTTCTTTTTTGCAACTTCTTACTTTATTCTTTTTTTCCACAACATTTCTTGTTATATAAGTGCAATTGTCGAAGTTTCTCTTTGCAAATTCCCTAAACTGTATTGGAATTATTCTGTTTGTCATTTTCTGAGTTGGCTCAATGTTAATTCCTTTTAGTGGTAGGCCAAAAATCAAACTTATATCCGTTGCTCTAACTTTCATCCTTTCTTTGGAAAATAATAATGCACCTTCCACAACTGAGTAGCATTTGTATAAAGCATCCAAATTGTGTTGATGCTTTTTGCATTCTTTCATCAAAATTTTCTCTTCATAGAAAACTCTAAAGAAGTTGTAGAAAGGAGTGCTCTTCATTATGTCCATCTGCTTCTTGGATAGAGCATTTTTTTGTTTTATCAGTTTTACTATTTTGAATACTGCATGCAATGTAACGACCCGCTATTTTGGACCATTCGCATCTGCACATGTCGGACTTGAATGATTCAAAATACCGAATTGTTAATTTAAATTTGGCAAAACTGAACATATACAGTAAGTAAATAATCACAGATCACAGACACAGAGTAATAAATGCAGCGGAAATAAAAGATAGTAGTTCATGAAGCTACTATATACATATCAGAGTTAAATAAGGTACAACAGATGTCTCGAATACAATAGTCAAATACAAGAATCAGAATACAATCACTGGAATCAACTGGATATCTGAAAGCTGGATAGATAGCTGGATCTCCAAGCGAAGCTCCAACTCCAAAGGTGAGTCTCGAATACTGGTACACTCAGTCTGACCCGAGTGTAAAGCAAAACACAAAACACTCGAGTCAGGATTAACATTCTTATATCAATAAATCCAACTCAAGTGAAATAGCAATTAAAATACAAGTAACTCAAAGGATGTTTGGAATAACCATCCTTTAAGGATCCGTTAAACTATCTACTATGTAGTAGTGTACGATAAGTAGATAATGCCTATCAGTAATATAATATATCAAAATAGTGTTAAGGCGTTACCATTATCCCCATTAACACATTTATATAAACGTTATAGTCTATACAGCACTGTAAACTCCACCGTAAACTAGTGGGATATCAGGAAGTACTCCATAGGTATAACGCAAAACAAATCGTAGTGGTCGCGTATAAAGGGATACAAGTATGACAAGGCACATGAGGCAATACCCAAGGTAGTGAAACTACCGTTTGCCTGATCCGGACTGGTGAGAACGCATCGCCGCAGCGACCGCAACACCGCGAAACAACACTCCCAAAATCAAGGGTGCACCAATCGACAACAAGTAATGAGTAGTTTTCGAAGAAGTGTGTTCGCTCGAGGTAGCTAGCCCCCATTTGGCCCGGCCGGCTCCTGTTTTAGTCATTTCCAATTTGACACAAGTGTCGAGGCTATCCATTATCGTTCTCTTTCTTCAGTCATCACGTACATCATTCCAACCACTTCATTCTGGATCACACTCCGCGTGTAGTTATTAAAGTGGTTTTCGGTTTAGACAGTGAGTATGTCCCTAACCGATTCCGGTCTCTTTAATAACTTTCGTGATTATTACACCGATTGGTCGTTTATTCATTTCAAAACCAAATCAATTTCAATCTCAATTAAAATTTGTAAATCAACATTTCATTTGTCTTTCAAAACCAATTTCTAAAAATTTACGTTTCAAAACATCCAAATTACCATTTCGAAATCTTCTAATTCAATTCCATTTTCTATTTAAAACAATTCAAATATTGATCCAAGTTCGTAAATAAGTTTCATTCCAAATCATTTAAATTAATTTAATTTAACCTTCAAATCCATTTAACTTCATTGATTGATTTTATTCAGTATTCATTAAGTAAATTTGTCATTCAAAACAATTTCTATTTAATTTCCAATTCATTAAATCAATTACTTAAGTTCAACTTCATTGTATCAAAACTTACACATTTGAATTAAATTAAATTCATCAAATCAATTTCTTTACATTTCAAATCTTACATTAATTTCAACAAAACAAATTTTATTTCTTGTTAGAGAAATTCAATTTCACTTATTTATTCACTTAGTTACAATTTCAAAACTCAATTAATAAAGAAACTTAAATTCACTTATTCAAGAAGTTCAATTTCACTTAATAAAGAATTCAATTTCATTTAATTATTAAATAATTCCATCTTATTTAATTATTAAATAATTTCAAAAACTTAATTATTAATAATTCCAAATTTTAAACAACGTTCTTTCATCAACTACTATGTTAATATTTTGATTCATATTATTAAATATTAACATTTCCTCTCATTAAAATTCAAATTCCAACTTTGTTTCAAAACCATATTATTTATTCAAATAAAATCTTCATTTTATTTTTAAATCAAATTATTGACCAATCGAGTTTTATATAATTCTCTATCCTAAGTCAAGTTCATTTGGGTATTTATCATTTCAACCCGATTCCAATTCAATTCAAAAATCAAAACATAGCAAAGGGAACTTGCAGTGTGATAACTGGGATGGTGTCAAAGTAAATAAACAAGCAATAACAACAATCAATATCAATCCAAAAATCAATTCAAATAATCCCGAAATAATCGTATTAATTCACATTGTTGTTTGTACAAATTAATGTAATTATTTCTAGAATCTACACTATCATTTCATGTAGATTAAAGATTATTACACTAATATTAATACGGTTCTTCATTTGATATCAATTATTCAATTTCATACAACATCAATTTTATACAACATACATTCAATGGTTTAAATTGAAATTAACCATATTACTACGTGTCGAGTAATTAAACATTAAAGGGGGTCATATTATACAAATTTAACAAATCAGATTCAACATATATATCCAATTTAAATTGTTGACTATCCAATATCAATTCGATTGCATATTATTTATCACTTTAACATTAACAATTTAACGTCCAATATAAACATCATCAATCAATCAAATATCAACCAAACTGGATTATTATCGCATAAATAATTAACAGATAATGGTGTCAGATGTCACAAGCGAACTGATACAGGTAATAACATATACAACATTGTACATAACTAACAGCAGCATATTTCAATTGAAATCAAATTTAATAAATAAAAGAACGTTAATCGTGAGTGATTGCTCACCTTTCGAGGCTAGGGAGCGATAATAGACAACGAAGTTGAGTTACGCATTGCAAGCACGACTACCGAAATAAGCTAGATTGACACGAATCGATGAGCAAAGCTGTTAAATAGGAATTGCCGAAATCAAATCAAAACATTCAACATAGCAACAAATAAAAAAACATGTCCTGCGTCAAAGTTTAACAATATAATTCTATGTGCCACCGAGATCGAAATGGTCTGAAATATGGTATGAATAAAGATCAAAACTTGTATTTCAAACTGCAAAAGAATCACTTGATTTGGACAAGAGACCAGAAAAGTTACGATGTCACGAACATAGACTCAGACCATGTTGCGACTGTCAAATGTTCAGGTCTGAAAACCCCTCTGGTTCTGACTTTCAGGTAAGAAACAGAGGACTGAACCACCTCGTATGAAGCTAAAATTTCATATACAGAAAGTAGAAAACTTTATCTTTTAAACAAAAAGGGAATCGTTGTATTCCGACGTAAGACGGAAGAGATACGATGCGTCAAACATGAACTCAGGTCGTGTTTGCAGCAGTGTAAAATAATTTCAAGTACAAAAGAACAGCTGTCTGGGTCTAACTTCCAGATCCTCGACCACTAATCAAACGATGTCGGATTTTTCGGGAATTTGACATGCATAAACTAAGTAACTTCGACTCTTTTTTAAAAATTGAATCAACCCATTCCGATAAAACATGAGTGAGATATGATATCGTGAACATGAAGTCTAATTGCTGTTCAGAAAAAAAAATAAACATGCAAACAAGTGCAAAATCAGTTTGGTTGCAACTTTCAGGTATAAAACAGAGGACCAAACGGCCTTGAATTGGACTGAAATTTTACATGCATAAACTAGAGAATCTCATCTTTCAATCAAAAAAAAATCGTTGAATTTCGATAGGAAATGAAAGAGATAGGCTGCGTCAAACATGGACACTGGTCGTGTTTGTAACAGCGCGAATAATTCTAAGTACAGCTGAAAACATTCAACAGTCCAACTTACGGACACAAAACAGTGTAACAAACTACATTCGAATGAAATGAAATTTTTCAGGCATATACTAGAGAATCTCAACTTTCAATCAAAAAAAAATCATATTAAGGTCAAAATAGTAATATATATGTAACTAATAAAATCTATGTATACAACAAAACATGATTTGTATATTGTCATATAATAACAGATTATATATCGCAACATTACTTATATAATATATAAACTAAAATATTAGACATAACTCTTACCAAATATAAAACAACAGATAGTTTAAATCTTGTATAAACCCATATGTTTTTTTAGGAAATAAAAGGGTCTGGAAAGCAACAAACTATTTGCAGACATTAAAAATTTGGACAATGTAAAAGGGCCGAAGGATACATATCTTCTTTTTATATTAAAATATACAGTAAACATTTATACTGCAAACTAAGATAACGAATATAAACGTTTGCAAATATTACCCTATAGTTTATATATGCAACTTAACAAAAATCAAAAACGGTACATAGCTGAAATATAGCCCTGAGATCCTATAACCAAGTAGGCAAATATATGAGAACTGTTATACAAATTCCATAGGTAACAACAAATGTAAGAATGCATAACAAATATACAAAACTAACTCACACAAAGGAACAAGAGAATGAATTTCACAGGCGTGCTCGAGAACAAAAACGGCCGACACTGAGGTGGGTTCTCGGGTGTCTCGGTGAGTAAATAGAGGGGAAGAGGCAATGGTCGGCTCGATCTAAGAGAAAAGAGGAGGGGAAGGCTAGGCGGGTCGGACGCGGGTGTTCGGGGCTAGAAGGGCGGAGGCCGAAGGGAGAGAGGAAAGGGCTGCGGCCGAAGAAGGAGGAGCTCGGCAGCTTTGCTGTTGAATGGGCAGTGGCCGGAGCTAGGTATTCATTTGGCAGAGGAGGAGAGGGGGAAAAAGCTTTTCATATATATATTCTTACTTGTGGAAGAGACAGAACTGGAGATAGGAGCCAAGGAGAAAAGTTTAGTACGAAACCTATAGGAGTATTTGAACAGTTAGAATGTTAAAAGACTTGAAATAAATTTTCAGAGAATAATAAATGATAATTGCTATTCAATTTACACAGTTGAAAAATGAAAGGACACAACCAAAAACCAGACTAGATCAGAAATGAAAAGGTAGGGAACAAAATGACACAAATGCGGTACCGATACGACGAACCGTTACGCCGATTTTATCGCGTATCGGATGTCAAAACACAGAATTGAATATACCACAGAGATCACCACGACGAGACGATCAAAATGGTATACAAATATCAGTGGCACGATTGAATTATAAAAATTCGAAATTTCTACTAGCAGAAAATGCAGCAAAAACGCTGAAAAATAAGATCGACGGAGCTAAAGAAGTCCGAATTTGGAAAAACGAAAAATGACGTCTTGCTCAAAAGATGTTTCAGAATTTTTC
Organism: Allium fistulosum; assembly: GCA_030737815.1. NCBI lineage: Eukaryota > Viridiplantae > Streptophyta > Magnoliopsida > Asparagales > Amaryllidaceae > Allium > Allium fistulosum. The sequence continues at coordinate 164,795,015 of CM060905.1, forward strand.
TATATAAAAATATTTAGGTTTCGAAAATATTTTATTTTCATCGCTTTTTAACTGATTAAATTGAAGTAAATTTACGCACGAAATAAACTTTCATATTTTCGGACGAAAATTTACCAGTTGCTGTGTTTAATTAGACGTATTCCAAATAATAAATTTATATTTCAAAATTTTATCGTTTAAAATTCCACAAAATTTCAATTAATAACGTTATTAAAACCAGTTAAATTTACGGGTCGTTACATGCAATCCACATCTGTAAGCAGTTTCATGCTTTTTTTCTTCAGATTGCTGTTTTGTTTGTGATCTTTCTTTTATGCATTTTGGATGTGGATCAATAAAATCATCATCATCCTATTATTTCAAAATAAAGACAATAAGTTATTTGTGAAACAAATTATGTTTAAAAACAACAATAGATTTGGGTATTAGCTGCAGTGAAATATCTTCTATCAAATATGTAACAATTTCAAGTTTGTGGTAACTAGGTATCAGTTTGCATTAACTAGGTATCAGTTGGTACTAAGTAGGTATCAGTTTTCTGTAACCAGGTATCATTTTTTCAAGTAGGTATCAGTTTTTTATAACTAGGTATCAGTTCTTTTGTAAATAGGCAACAGTTTTTTGTAAATAGGTATCAGTTTTTTGTTTGTATCATATTTCAACTAAATGATACTGACTATTATTTTATCAAACAATTTACGCTTAATGATAATGACTATTATTACTTGTAATTAGGTATCAGTTTGTTGTACTTATCAGCCTTTTCTTTTACCAAATGATTTACAGGTAATATTTTTGAAATATTTATCATGGTATAAAGTTATGATGTTTTTTATTTTACCGAATTGAGTTGTTCTTCTTCTGATTCTTCATCCGCAGCTTTTTTCCCTTCTTTTTGCTGAGATTTTTCCTGTTTAACATTTTTGATAACATTAGAAGAATGAAATTATTAGTATTAGTTTTATAATTTTGCAATTTCAGTTACTTCTGTTTCTTTTTGTATTTTGTTCTGAATCATTTTTTCATTTCTTCTTTTTGTTCGTTGTTCTCTTTTTTGCATATTGTCTTCAACTTTTTTCTCTGCAGGTATTTGTTGCTGCATGTTCTCTTCTTTGTTCTATGCAAAAAATTTCAATGTTACTATAACAAAACTATACTAACTTTGTTATGTTTGATTTTATATTATCAGTTACCTTTTTTGGTATACTTTCGCTTATTTCTGGTCTGCTTCCACTTGCTGTAATTTTTTGGTCTTTTCTCTTTCTTCTTTTTTCTATATTTTGCTTTTCCTCTTCTGTTGATGTAGGTTTTTTAAGCTTTAATTTGTTGCTTTTTCCCTTTACTGCCGACGCTAACGTTTGCGCTAGAGGTAGGTTTTCCTCTTCTATCATTGCATTTTCTTTTTGAACATCTGCTGCGTCGACATTTCGATTTTCATTTTGTTGATTCACTTCTGACTTAGTTAGGTTTTCATCGGCTGTCGATTGTTGTGCTCGTCGTTCATCTACAGTCAATTTCTGAGGTTCTTTTGGAGATGTAGATTTGTTTCTGGTTTGCGGTGCCATTTTTTCTTTCGAGCAAAATTTTCGTGAAATTCTGAGTGTAAGGAAGGAGGAGGAAGACGAACAGAATGCTTTGTTTTGTTTAAAATTATATCTGGGCTTTGGGCTTTGTCCTTACGGTAAAAGTTTTATGCGCGTGTCCTTCTGACTAAATATTTACTATAATTTGTCCTTAAAATTTTTTTTCCTTTAATAAATGGGTAAATTGGTTACCCACTTATAACCCGTTTAAAAATGGATCAATCCGTTTACGACAAATTTAATAAAGATTCATAAATGGTTGAATCAACCCATTTTTACGTAGGGTAAATGGGTTGGATCATATTTTAATGGTTCTTGTTTGCACAAAAAATGGACAAACACCTCAAAGTCGTTTGATTTAATTGATTTTATGTTGTTCTTAGTGATTTTGGTGATCTGTGCAAATATATGAAAAGCAGGGACTAAACTGTAAAAGACATGCAGATTTATAGTGGTTCAGCCAGAATGTGCCTACGTCCACTTTATATATTATTTCTCTTTTCTTGATTAGATTACAAGTACAAAGCTTTGATACAAGTATCTGAAAGTTGTTTGAAAGTTCTCTCCGTGCTTGAGCTCTCAAACTTGTCCCCCATTGTTGTACCCCTGCCCCTCTATTTATAGAGTGAGGCTGGGGGCAGGGGTCTTGGAGGTATATAGCTGCTGGTGGGCCTGGGCTGATGCAATCTGACCTGGCAACTTTGGTTCGGCAATGCCTTGGTTCGGTAGTAGATGGTTGGAGATGAGGTCTTGGTCCGGTAGTACTTTGGTTCGGTGGGACTTTGGTTCGGTGGGACTTTGGTCCGGTGGTAGGTGGAGTGGCTTTGGTTTGTGTTGGTTCGGTAGCACCCTGGTTCGGTAGCAGGTGGATGGAGTTGGTTCGGCAGTGCTTGGACCGGTAGTGGATGGAGGGTGGCTGGTTCGGTAGCACCCTGGTTCGGTGGAGGTTGATTCGGCAGGGATGCCTTGCAGTTGGTTCGGCAGGGATAGCCTTGTAGTTGTGTAGCTATGTCTCGTCCGGTAGCATCTGGGAGGTATTCGGTCCGGTAGTGTCAACGTTTCTCCTGGTTCGATGGAGTCACATCCAACATTTGCCCCCCAAAGCGGGGCGTATGACGGCATACGTCGCGCTTTGTTTTCTTCTAAGTGCTGAATCGTTTGGTCCGGTCCTTTTGCGCTCTTCTATAAGTATGGGACATATGCCTCCGTGATTTCTTGCCAAACGAGAGAGCCGAACCAGATTTCCGAATCAACTGTCGAATCCTACTGAGTCAATCATTTCCCGATTTCCTTCGTATACCGAACCAGGTGATCTGCCGAATGACCTTTGTGTGTCGCATCACCGAATGAATCCGGGGTTTGAGTGCCGAATGACCCTACGTGCCTCGAACTGCCGAATGAGTTTGTGATGCATGAGTGCCGAACGAACTTTTCGTGGTTTTGAACCGCCGGATGAGTTTTATGACTACGAGTCCTGGAGCTTGAGTGCCGAACGAACCTTGAACCTTTTATGTTTCGAATCATAAATGAAATTCTAGATTGTACGCACTTGCTTGTTTATATCTCTACATCCTTTGTTTTAATGACGTACTTTCCTGTGTTTGCAGATAAATGTCTCACAAAGTGGAAACCCGATCAGAAAAGAAAAGATCTACGGACAGAAGAGAATCTCCAGTCATGCCCCCAGTTCAGCTGAATCCAGAACGACATGGACCTACCCCGAGATCGCTAGTGGACGGGTACGGTCCTCAAGAGCTCCTGAACTCGCCTTGTGATTGTTTCCCTAGCTCACTCAAAGACGAGCAGCTTGATGTCATTTCTCGCTCTTTCGGGATCGACAGAGCGCGTATGCTGTTGCCGGGGGAAGGAGTGATGCCATATAATCCCCCCGAAGGATATTTCGCTTACAGCAGGTATCACTGTATGTGTGGTGCCATACCGCCTCTTAATGCCTGGATAGTCAGCTTTGTCACATATCTGAAGGTGGGTCCATTCCAGCTTCAGCCTAACTCCTACGCCATTCTAGTGAGCCTCTTTGTTATCTTCCAGAGGAGATACGGGCGTCCTCCTTCCAACCAGGAGATCCGGTATTTGTACAACTTGAGGGAATATAAGAAGGGGTGTCCATACATTAGCTTGGAATCAGCCGTATCTTTCAAGCCGGTCCTGGACTTATACTCAAAGTTCAGCATGTTTAAGAAAGAATGGTTCTTTATCAAGGATGACTCTGTTTCCATCCGTCGCTTCACTTCCGGCTATAAGTCTTAATCTTATTTATAACTTCCGTTCTGACTGCAATACCTCTTCTTATGTGTTTCTATTTCTTGCTAGCGACAGGTGGCTTTGCGGTCGTAGAGAGTGACTGCCTGGTTCAGATGGCTGCGGAAATAGAAGCCATCACGGGAAGGGATAGGTCGGCCTCTTATTTGATTAGGAATGCCACACTTCTGGGGCACAACTTGATCCTACCACATCAGTCTGTGGTCAAGCAGAGGGACACAGCAAAGGAGAGGGCTGCCGAAGCCACAGGAGGGGCCATGGCGAAGAGCAGCAAAAGGAGACCCTTCTCGGCGCATCCAGTCGCCGGAGGGAAGAAGCTCAGGAAGTCCGATGGACCCTCTATCAGCACACATTCGGATGTTCATGAGGAGGAGAAAGGTGAGGACAAAGGAGGTGAGGCGGAGAGTGGAAGTGGTAGAGAAGGTGACGGCGACCGTCACGGGGATGATGGTGGCGAAGGACAGGGTGGTGATGGCACCAGGACTTTGTCTTCCGGGCAAGTAGGCGAGATGCAAGAGTGGACGGATGACGCTTTCCGCCAAGCCTTCGAAGGTTTGGAGGGAACGGAGAAGTCCAAGAAAGCTGATCAAGTTGGTACCGGCATCGATTTATCTTCCGGGAGCGCCTCTACTGAAGCAACTTCGGCGGTTCAAGGTGAACTTCTCTTTACTCTCTTTAGTTCTTGAATGATGGCTCAATACATGTTGGTGACACTTGGTTTTCATATCAGGAGCGGGCAAAACGGCCAAGACCTCAGATCTTCGGCACAGGCTTGAACAATACAAACTCCTCAAAGCTTCCGCCAAGCCGAAGCCTTCTACTAATCGCCCGGGAGACATAGTCGGTTATCATCCTCTTCTCGGAGTTATTGAAGAAGATATACAGAAGAGGAAGAGGAGTCGATCTTCGTTTGAACCTCTTCTTGAACCCCCGGCCCCACCCCAGCCTATTCACGACATTACAGAGGAGGATACCGAGCTTATGCCATCCCCCCATCCGTCTGAGAATCCAACCATCATCCCAATAGATCATCCTGGCTTAGTATGCAATCCGTTTGCGGGTCATCCGGACCTGAACCCGGCATCTCATGACATTTCTTTTGATGAGGTTACTGGTGAGCACCTCCTCCCTCGTAATCCTATGGTACGGGTGCTTGACGAAGCTAAGTCCCTGGACCTTGATCTGCTTACTACCAGGGTCATAACTCTGGGAGATGAGGCTAAGGAAAACATTGACCGGGTTGCTGAGGAGACCAGGAAATTGATGAGGCATCACGCCCGACTGGTCAAGGCTGGGGAAGAGATAGGAAGCGCCAACATTCGGCTGCGGTTGATGGTTTCCGACCATGCTAAACAACTTGCCGACCAAGCCATCCAAATCTCCCAGCATGAGGCCGCATCACGACAATTGAGGAAGACTATTGAAGAGGCCAGTAGGGCGGAGTCGTGGAGGATGGAGGCAGTCTGTAAGGAGCGGATTGACATGGCCATCGCCACGGTGGATGAGGTTCGGCAAGCGGACCTCGAGCGGGTAGAGGAACTATCGGGGAGACTTGAGGCTGCGGAGCTTGCTCAGGCCAGGTCGAAAGAGGAGATGGAGGCGATGAGGAGGTCCCTTCAGGCCGACCGTTTACGGTATCGATCGGAGAGGGATGCTGTTGTTGCAAAGCTGCGGGCTTCTGAGGTCCGGATGAGGGAGTTTGAAGAGAACGAGGGGATGATGGATGGGATGTTCCATGATATGTACTTCCGCACTTGGAGGCAGGGTAACTTGTCCTGGATGGATGATTACCCCCGGGTTATGGCTAGGATCTATCTCAGAGCTCTAGAGGAGGCCAAGGCTGAGGCGGATAAGGAGGGTGGTGTGGCCTTCGGGATGGATGTGGTTACCGCCCAGTTCACCAAGGAGGAGAAGGTGGCGGTGAAGGAGGGTATGCGGTTGCTTGCAGCTGAGGAGGCAGGTGTGCAAGTAGAGGATGATGATCAAGATGATCAAGGAGCGAATGCTGGTAAGTCTTCCTTTCTAGTCTTTCCGTTAACTTGGTTGCTTATCACTAATGAATTTGAATTCTTTCTCTGACCGAATAGGTGGGCAACAGGACATGGATAAGACTCCGACGCGGCCGGCTCCTTGATTGGACCTGGATATCTTTTTGTGGACTTGACATTGTTGTATATGTTAGTCCCATAACAATAATATAACTCTTAGGTTGTAATTATGCTACTTGTAATAAACAACACTATTCTTGACGTGTGATTTCTTAACTTAAGCTGATTCTGTTGTCTTTTGAATGTTTTTGCTATTTTGACATGTTGTATGAGAAATATAGCTATGTATATTCTTGTAATTAAATTGTGTTTGACGTCAAGTTCTTGTTTAAAACATAATTTCATGACTTGCAATGTTAGCGTGAGGTGTGAATAAATTATAGTCACGTGTTTACTCATGAAAGAAGGAAATACCGCCCTTTATATTTTGCTTGTAGATGGAAGCTTTGAATGTCTTGTGTGACCGAGTATGGAATGCGGTCCAGTATCCTACTGTGAGTATCCGCTTCCATTAGCGAATGTCGCTTGTTCTGTGTCCTGTACTTCAGGGATTGTTACAGAGGATAGGAGAAAAGTTTCTTAAATAAAATTGAAATATGTGAAATAGTAAAACTTCCAATCACGGAAGGCCTTCGATGTGCTTAAGTTCGTGGCAAACGGGCTTTGTAGTCACTTTCCCTAGCTGTGGGTCTTGGAGACATTTGTCACCCATCTTACGCTTCCGCGGGGAGTTAATTCTTTTTTACCACAGCCGCACTTAAGACATATCGGAGCCGAGATCGCGCACAGTAACTACCCGGGCCATTATGGCCCGTAATCGTGGGTATTATTCGATTTACTGTGGCCGGCTAGCGTGGGTGCCGATCGTCAACCGTGAACTATCCCTGGCTGGCCACACCTTATGTTGGGGTTTATAGTCGGTTCACAGTTGCCGGCGAGCCGAACGCCGTAATGAGCTGCCTTGGCTATAGTCGGCCTTCTCGGTGGCTTATAATCGGCTCAATACAGTTGGCTTTAAGGGCCATCGCGAGCAATGAGTTAACCCGCAGCAGAGGGATGCCGGAGCAAAAGTGTCTCATTGGCGAGGGCATAGATTCGCATAGTACCTGTTAGGTCTTGTCCAGGTGAAGTTGCGCTGTGGAGAGTTTTGAATGGAAATGCTATATGCATAGGATTTTGTTCAACAGAAAAGGATAAAGCTAACAAGCAGCCAAGATATAAAGGGACAAGTTAAAAAAGAGACAAGGTTTTTTAAAGTGGTTCGGCACGAAAATGCCTACGTCCACTGATTCTCTTTGTTAATTCACTTCATATGGGCAGTACAATTTAAGAAAAGTATCGATGGAGGTGTTGGATGTTCCATGCCCTCTGGAACACCTCTCCGTCCACTGTTGACAAAATATAAGCTCCATTGTGGAGATCTTTATGAATTACATATGGTCCATCCCAGATTGGATCTAGTGCTCCGGGGCGAGGGAAGATTCGCTTGAGGACAAGATCCCCTTCTTGTAAGGTACGATGCTTGACTTTGGAGTTGTATTGTGCTGCCACTTTTTGCTTGTGGGCTGCTGCTTTGAGGACTGCATCATTTCTTCTCTCCTCAATTAGATCCAAAGACATGTGAAGGAGTTCTTCGTTCTCTTCTGGGTTATAGTGGATCCTACGGTGGGAAGGCACGATGGTTTCAACTGGGAGCATAGCCTCCGATCCGTATGCCAAAGAGAAAGGAGTATGCCCTGTTGATGTTCTGAAAGATGTGCGATAGGCCCATAGTGCCGTAGGGAGTTCATCCACCCAAGCGCCCTTTGATTTTTCGAGTTTCTTTTTTATTAGGGTCTTCAGAATTTTTTGACGGCTTCGACTTATCCGTTTGCCTGGGGATACGCTACGGATGAGAAGCTTTTGTGAATTCCGTGCTCTTGGCACCAGTTGGCGAATTCCTCGCTGTCAAACTGAAGTCCATTGTCTGATATGATTTTGAATGGGACTCCGTACCTGCACAGAACATTTTTGATCAAAAAGTTAATAACTTTCACTGATGATACTTTATTTAGGGGTTCTACTTCCACCCATTTGGTGAAATAGTCGACTGCCACTATAGCATATTTGGCCCCGCCTCGGCCCATTGGTAGTTCGCCGATTAAATCAATTCCCCATACTGCAAAGGGCTAAGGGCTGGTCATTTGTGTAATCTCAGTTGTTGGTAGCCGTGGAATCTTAGCAAACTTCTGGCATCTGTCACATTTTTTGACGAAATCTAAGGCGTCCTTGCTTAAGGTGGGCCAGAAATATCCATATCGGAGTATCTTTTTTGCTAAAGTTTGCCCTCCGGTGTGATCTCCGCAGCTTCCTTGATGAATGTTGGATAAGATCTCCTTGGCTTCCCTCCCAACGACACACCTTAATAACGGGTTAGAGAATCCGCGCCGATAGAGGATGTCTTCTTGTATTGTGTAGCGGGAAGCTTTCCTCAAGGTTTTCTTGACTTCGTTACGCACGTTGGGTAGTGTGCCGCTTCGTAAGTAGTCTCGGATGGGAGTCATCCAAGTTGCTTCTTCGGTTGCAGCTATCAGATTCACTTGCTCAAAACTTGGGGTCAGTTGCTTTGAGATGGTTACTGCTCCGAAGATGGCGCTGTCTCTCACACTTGCTTGCTTTGCCAATTCATCGGCCTCTTGGTTCTCTTCCCGAGGGATGTGTTTGACTGAGTAGTGGTCCAATCGGCTGAGAAATAACTTGGTCTTCTTTAAATATGCTATGAGTCGTTCTTCTCGAGCTTGGAATTCTTCTAGTATTTGATTAACAATAAGTTGAGAATCGCTATGAAGACACAAAGAATTGGCTCCGATTTCTATGGCAAGTTCTAATCCAGCTATCACTGCTTCATATTCTGCATCGTTGTTGGTGGCAGCGAACTCCAACCTTATAGCATAGTGCAGCTTATTTCCCCTGGGAGTGATTATTACCACACCTGCCCCCGAGCCTTGTTCGTTTGATGCACCATCCACAAAGAGATTCCACTTGATGTCTTCTGCTATTTCCAATTGCTCCTTATCTTCGTTGGTAGTGAATTCTGCAATGAAATCAGCCATGGCTTGTCCCTTGATGGCGGTGCGAGGGTGATAGGTGATATCATACTGACTTAGTTCAATGTACCATTTAAGTAGTCGCCCAGAAGTGTCGGGACGATGGAGTACCTGCCTCAGTGGTTGATCGGTCAGAACTTTGATGGAATGGGACTGGAAGTAGTGATGCAGTTTCCGTGATGTGATTAGTAAACAGTATGCTAGCTTCTCAAGTTTAAGATATCTGACTTCTGCTCCCGTAAACCTCTTACTTACGAAGTAAACTGGCCGCTGCGTGCGGTTGTCTTCCCTTACCAAGGCAGCGCTTAGGGCGTGAGATGACACAGCAAGGTATAACTCTTCGCCTTCGCTTGGAGTCGAGAGTACCGGTGGTTTCTGGAGGTGTTCGATTAAGTTAAGAAAAGCGGTTAAGCATTCGTCAGTCCATTCGAACTTTCCTTTGTCTTTCTTTAGAGCTTCGAAAAAGGGGACGCACTTGTCCGTTGCTTTGGAGATGAATCGGCTTAGGGCGGCCACTTTTCCATTCAGGCTTTGCATTTCCTTTCGAGTGGAAGGTATGTTGATATCCCTTAGCGCTCGGACTTGTTCAAGGTTTGCTTCAATCCCTCTGGCATGGACGATGAATCCTAAGAACTTTCCAGATGATACTCCGAAGGAGCATTTTAGAGGATTCAACTTCATTCCATACTGGCGAAGTACTTGAAACATCTCGCCTAGGTGGCTTACGTGATCGTCGGCTTTCCTTGACTTTACCAACGTGTCATCCACGTATACTTCCATGGTTTGCCCTATTAGCCCTGCAAACATCTTGTTGACGAGGCGCTGGTAGGTGGCTCCTGCATTTTTAAGTCCGAAAGGCATTACCTTATAGCAGTATAAACCCCGGTCAGTGATGAAACTAGTGTGGTCTTGATCGGGAGCATGCATAGGAATTTGGTTATATCCTGAGTATGCGTCCATAAAAGATAAGAGCTCGTGTCCGGCTGTGCTATCTACAAGTTGGTCAATTCGGGGAAGTGGGAAGCAATCCTTTGGGTAGGCGTCGTTTAGGTTGGAGAAGTCAATGCATGTTCGCCACTTCCCATTAGCCTTCTTTACCAGCACCGGGTTAGCGATCCATTCTGGGTAGATGGCTTCTCGTATGAAGTCATTGGCGAGTAGATTTTTTACTTCTTCATCGAGGGCTGCTGATCGCTCTGCCCCCATACTTCTCTTTCTTTGTTTTACGGGCGCCTTGGTAGGATCAATGTTTAGTACGTGGCATGCTACGTCGGGGGAGATTCCGGTCATGTCAGCGTGTGACCATGCGAATACATCCAAGTTGTGGCGGAGAAAGTCGATGAGTTGCTCCTTCAACTCTTCTTTTAGTTGGGACCCAATTTTAAATAGTCTACTCTAGTCGTGCTTGTCTACAGATACAAACTCCATAGCCTCTGCAGGCTCGGCGGTAGCCTCCTCCTCTTTGTCCCTGGGGTCTAATTCATTGAAAGGGTCGCTGGTATATCGAAGAGGAGGGGCTTTCTTTAGTTGCTACGCTTCTAGACTTTTCGTGCAGAGGGCAACCTCTACACCCTTCCCTTTATCCTTCCTGAGGTTGTTGCGAAGTTTAGTCACATAGCAGTCTCGAGCAACGTCCTGGTCTCCTTCTACTTCCCCTACTCCATTGTCCGTTGGAAATTTCATCTTTAGGCACCATGGGGCTAGGATAATTTGGAAGTCAGACAAGGCTGGCCTTCCTAAGAAGGCGTTGTAGGCCGAGTGGTTTTCTATTAGCACAAACGTCTGTTTTCGTACAACGGAGTGGGGATGGCTTCCAATTTCAACAAAGAGGTCCAGTTGCCCGAGGGGCATCTTCGCATCTCCAGTGAAACCATGTAGTGGTTTATTGCAGGGAGATACATCCTTCATTAATAGTTTCATTTTGTCGAATGCATGTTTGAACAGGATATTCACTGAGCTTCCAGTGTCTACTAGAATTCGGTAAACTTCGGCGGGACCGAGCCGGGCAGAGATAACCATGGGATCCATGTGAGGGTATCGCCTTCTTTCTAGGTCACGCTTACCGAATGTGATGTCATCACTTTCTTTCCGCTTCGGGTGGCACTCTTCTATAACCGAATTTACACAGTCTTTACTGTCTCTAAGCGACTTTCCATATCTTTCCATCTCTTTCCAGCTTCTGTTTGCGATGTGCGGTCCTCCCAAGATGGTATGGACCACTATCTTCTCTTGACTAGAGCTGCTAGTGCTGCGGTTTCCTCTGCCGATCTCCGGTGAGGGTAGCCTTGGGTTCTCATTGGCAGGAGCTGGAGTCCTGTCCTGACCTTTTACATAGCGTTCCAGTTTCTTCCTTCTGATGTGTTCTTCAATCAAGTCCCGGAGATGATGGCACTCATTGGTATCATGCCCATGAGATTCGTGGAAGCGGCAGAACTTTCCAGACTTCTGCGCGTTATCTGATTCCTTCTTGTATGGTGGGTGTTTGCATCTAACTTTGCCTTGGGTGGCAAGGAAGATGTTTTCGACGGTTTCGTTCAAAGGAGTGTAAGTGTCGAATCTCGGTCCTGGCCGATATAGGCGCTTTTCTCCCTTCTTGCCCCCAGCATTGTCTCTGGAATCATTTCTTCGAACGTCCCTTGCCACAGCAGGTGCGTTGCTGTGAGTTGCCTTATTTTGTTGTCCTGACTGCCCCTCAACGGCAGCATCCTCAAGCCTCATATATTTCCCGGCTTCATGGAAGAAATCGGGTAAAGTAGCTAGTTTTTCTTTTGTCAACCTTCTAGCAAATTTAGTGTTCGGATGCAAACCACTACAGAGGGCCATTAGGATAAGCTTCTCATCGGCATCTTGGACTGCGGCCGCTGCGGCATTGAATCGGGTTAGGTATTGCCGCAGCTTCTCTCCAGGTTTCTATTTGACGCTAGATAAGGAATAAGCGTTCTTAGGTTGTTCCACATGAATGCGGAACTGACTGATAAACTTTTCTTTCAACATTTCCCACAAGCTGATGGATCCCTGGGGTACATGACAGAACCAGGAGGTAGCGAGATCCGCTAAGAATAGTGTAAAGCATTTTCACAGTACTCCCTCTGTCGCTCCACTCATGAGCATATGTTGTGTGTATCTCTGTAAGTGTACAACGGGGTCGGAGGTTCCTTTGTAAGGTTCCATTGTTGGCATCTTCCATTCTCGGGGGGTGATAGCAATTTCGATATTGCGGGCGAAAGGGCTGGTTACCCTAGCGCCTATCCCTCGACCTCTTTGCTCCCGTTGGACGCACTCTCTGAATAAGCGTGCCATCCTTTCATCAGAATTTGGAGCAGATAGAAACGAGTTTGGTTCTGTTCTGTGGGATTGATTCCGTCCAGATGACCTGTAGGGATGGTATCGTCTATCATTCCTCATATTTTCCAGTGGTTGCATTTGGTCTTCTAGGAGCATGCTAGGGTCGGCTACAGTTGGCCCTTGCCTTGATCTTCCCCTGCTGGGTTCTGATCTAAGCACTTCCTCGGGTCCAACTTCGGGCTGGACTCTAGCTCGGCCCCGTTCACTGGCGTTTCCATGGTTAGGCAGTATGACAGGCTCAGCTACAGTTGACCTCCGCCCGGTACCTCCCCTGTTGGGTTCGGTTCCAAACGTTTCCTCAGGCCTAACTTTGGGTTGTGCTCGATCTCGGCTCCTACCGTGGCTGCTTCTACCGTTAGCTCCTTCGAAGAAGGAAGATCTTTGTTGTCTCTGAGATCCTCCAGACTGGACTCGCCCCATGATTCAGTGTTGCGGTTGGACTCTTCAACATCCCTTAAGCGTGACATGAGATGGTCCACCAAGGCTTCCTGCTGGGACGTGAAGCGGTTAGTTACTTCAACCACAACCCTGTCTAAATCTGCCCTAGTAATTGCTGCGGGCTGTTCTGTGGCAGGAGTGGTCGGATTAGCCTGTCCTTCATTTGGTACTGCTGCTGGAGGAGGACGATTTACTTGATCCGTGACCGCTGGATCTGGAAGACTGCTGGATGCGATGTTTTTTCCTTTGTTAACATCTTTTTTCTGCTTGGGAGGCATGTTTTCCAAGCGATGAACGATGCTGTTAGGAAAAAGGTTAAGTGGAAGAAGCTGAAGCTTCGAGCCTCTAGTTCTCAGTGAAAGCACCAAAAAGGTTTGCACAAAAAATGGACAAACACCTCAAAGTCGTTTGATTTAATTGATTTTATGTTGTTCTTAGTGATTTTGGTGATCTATGCAAATATATGAAAAGCAGGGACTAAACTGTAAAAGACACGCAGATTTATAGTGGTTCAGCAGAATGTGCCTACGTCCACTTTATATATTATTTCTCTTTTCTTGATTAGATTACAAGTACAAAGCTTTGATACAAGTATCTGAAAGTTGCTTGAAAGTTCTCTCCGTGCTTGAGCTCTCAAACTTGTCCCCCATTGTTGTACCCCTGCCCCTCTATTTATAGAGTGAGGCTGGGGGCAGGGGTCTTGGAGGTATATAGCTGCTGGTGGGCCTGGGCTGATGCAATCTGACCTGGCAACTTTGGTTCGGCAATGCCTTGGTTCGGTAGTAGATGGTTGGAGATGAGGTCTTGGTCCGGTAGTACTTTGGTTCGGTGGGACTTTGGTTCGGTGGGACTTTGGTCCGGTGGTAGGTGGAGTGGCTTTGGTTTGTGTTGATTCGGTAGCACCCTGGTTCGATAGCAGGTGGATGGAGTTGGTTCGGCAGTGCTTGGACTGGTAGTGGATGGAGGGTGGCTGGTTCGGTAGCACCCTGGTTCGGTGGAGGTTGATTCGGCAGGGATGCCTTGCAGTTGGTTCGGAAGGGATAGCCTTGTAGTTGTGTAGCTATGTCTCGTCTGGTAGCATTTGGGAGGTATTCGGTCCGGTAGTGTCATCGTTTCTCCTGGTTCGGTGGAGTCGCATCCAACAGTTCTAGTGGTATGGTAGACCCAATTTGTTATCAACACAGTTATCGTACTAAAACTGTTTTTTATTGCAGCTTAGCACGTTACTTGCACAATTTTTGCACTTTTTACTTGCACGTTGTGTACGTTTTCGTTTTCTTATGTATCATGTCCAAAACTAAGTTTGAACTACAAATCTATACTATGTAGTACGTGTCCAGGCTGTAAGAATAAATTCTGCTTCCCTGTATCTCTTATAAAGCTCTACCGCTACTGCTTTCCTATCGTTAGGCAATGAGGAATGGCTGTACCGAATAATTTGCAATATTTCTTTTTCACCTTATTTTTATTTCCCAAACTATGGTGACATAAAATAACAATATAAATGAGATAACATACACCAATCACCACATTGATAATACAATCCAAACAATGGACCTGACATCCACTCGTGTGCGATCTATATATCACCAACTATAAAGTCTTAATGTTCTAAGGAGCCACATGTTCTACATCACCATCTTATTTGTGGTTGGGGTTAAAAAAAATTCTAAAATGAGTTATCATGTTCTTTGACTGCCATTGTTGTTAGCTTATCTTTACTATGATGCCTATTGCTTTCTCCCCTATTTCAAATAGATATGTGATAGACTTGATTATTAAGCTCGCTTCTGTAATTGTTTTCTCCTATTCTCTGATTGCTAATTTTAGGAATGAAATTTCTATTTTGCTGCAGGAATTTCATCTCCTCAGGCATCAAAATGGGTGTGCAGTATCTCCTACCAAAATCAGGTAAGATTGTAGATTAGTATTATTCATATTGTTATAAGCTGAATTAAAAGTATAATTGAATGCTTGTTTACTTTTCCTGCAGAAGTATCTTCTGGTTTTGGTTCTAGAATGGCCGCCTTCAGCAAGTATGTCTTGGAGCTTATATTTGTTCCAATCATCTAACACATTTGACCTTTGCTTAGCACTTTGCTAAAGTGTTTTACCACGGGAAATGTCAGAATTGACTTTTCCGCTTTGTAAGTATACCTCCACCCTTTTCTCGTGGTTATCCAAATCTTGAATGGTTGTTGTTTGGCTTTACGATTCAGAATGAATTTTTCCAGCCTTGTGATTTAAAATTTGAAAATCTTGTCTCTATGATTTTCCATAAATTGATGCGTTTTGTTTCCTTTTTGTGTGAATTCTTGCATTCTCCCCTTTCAAATATAATATATGACTGTTGTTAGTAAAATAAATTTTTTGTTATACTCGTTTGATTTGTATTTTAATCTTTACTGGATTTGTTGAATACTTGTTTTGATGTTGTGCAAGGAGACATATTGATTGAGATTGAGTTTTCTTTTTGCAATATACCAAATATGTCTTGAGTATATGTAACAAAGTATAAATGCTCTATTTTTTCTGATTCTGTTTTACAAAGAACACATTTGATTTTTCCATTTTT
This sequence comes from Allium fistulosum, assembly GCA_030737815.1. NCBI lineage: Eukaryota > Viridiplantae > Streptophyta > Magnoliopsida > Asparagales > Amaryllidaceae > Allium > Allium fistulosum. The sequence goes on from CM060905.1 coordinate 164,810,370, forward strand.
GCTCCATTTGTTGCACCTGTCTCTTGTAGGCATTTAACAAAACAAAGTAAGCATAGTGAGCCATTTTTGGGCAGTTTTCACTATTTCAGATTGTTTTATACCAATCCACTTCAACTTCTGCACCTATGATATATTCCCATGTATTTTTAAAAGAAAATTTTACTTTTGAAGAAAGTTCCCAACTCCAACTGTCTTTACAAATGGTTGGATCAATTTCATTGCTTTCTATTACTTTTCTAAATATAGAAGTTGATGGATTTAGATTTGTGTTCCATTTGTGATTTTGTATGATGCTTTCCACTTTTGTATTTGTTCCTTCATACTGCAATAAGTTGAACCAGCCTAGTAATTTACCAAAGAATTGCTTTTGATCCAAGGATCAAACCAAAGATTGGTTGTTTTTCCATCTTTGAATTTTCTTTCTAACAATTTGATTCCAATTTCCCTGCTTTTCAAAATATTTTCCAAGTATGGGAGTAGTGATTTTCAATTGGCATTGTCTAAATTTTTTTATTTTTGACATACTTTTCTTTCATCCACTTTGGCCATAAAGAATCACCTTTCACATATTTCAAAATAACTTGAGATTGCAAGCTTCAGTTAGGTCGTCGATATTTCTTAAACCTAAACCACATGTACTCTTTGTTTTACATACTATGTCCCAGGAAATTTTATGCGTTCTCCCCTTCCAAATGAAGTTTGCACACGTCTTTTCAATTTTTGCATTGCTTTAGTTGGAATATTGTGAATCTGAATCCAACACATAATGATAGTTGTGATGACAATGTGTGTGAGTTATAGCCTGCCAGCTATATATAACAATTTGCTTGACCAACTTTCTAGTTTTCCTTGAATGATGTCAAATAGTCTAGTGCAGTCTTTATCTATAATCTGATTCATACTTAAAGGTAGTCCTAAGTACTTCACTGGCAATTTTCCCTCCTGAAATTTTAAAATCCGAAAAATTTCCCATTTCTTATACAATTTTCGCTGAAATATGCTTTACTTTTGGTTTCATTTATCTGCAACCCTGCATAATCGCTTGAGTTTTTAAAAGTTTTCGCTACAGAAATTGCACTATTAATATCTGCATTCATAAATAGCAGTAGGTCATCAACCTATAATAAATGGAAAATACTGCATTTAATTCTTTTTACTGGCGTTAAGTTACACTTAATCTGCTCCATTTCCATTTGTAAAGAAAAATATTCCATTTCAATAGTGAATAGATAAGGAGAAAAAGTGTCTCCTTATCTAGTTCCCATATTACTTTTATAAATCCATGTGGGGTACCATTTATAATAATACAGTAAGAAACAATATCTATACACTCTTTAACTAACTTACAAAATTTCTCATGAAAATCCATTTGACTCTTCATATGAATTATAAAGTGCCTATTTATTTTATTAAATGCTTCGTGCAAGTCAATTTTGATGCACACTTTATTTGTACACCTTTTGTTAAAATTTCTTATTATTTCATGAGCTAATAAAGTATTTTCTACTATATACCTTCTTGGAATAAAGGCACTTTGGTTTTCAGAAATCATATTTTTTTTTAAAATTATTCTATTACACAATATATTGGCTGTAATTTTGTAAAAAAAATTACAACAGGCTATTGGCCTGTAATCACCTAATCCATTAGGATTTTTACCTATGGAATAAGTGTAATAAAAGTGTGATTTAAACTTTTCAATAATTTACTAGACATGAAAAACTCATTAACTGCTTCACATAATATATTTCTAATTTCCTCTTAATGAGTTTTATAAAACTTAGTCCCAAACTTATCTGGTCCTGGGCTCTTGTCAATATTGGAGTTAAAAACTGTTTTTTTTATTTCCTCTAAACAAATAGGAGCAGGAAGAATTTCTTCACTATTATTGCTAAACAAGTATTTGGTATCAACACTTGGAAAATCCCTGTTGTATGAATCAGAATTATATAGCTTAGTAAAGTACTTTATAGCACAATTCTCTATTTGTGATGCATCATTTATTATGACTCCTTTATTATCTAGTAATTTTTCTATGTCATTTTTAGATTTTCTAATTGACATTTTGGCAAAAAAGAATTTGTTAGCTTCATCTCCACTAGTGAGTCGGTCAATTTTGGCCTTTTGTTTCATGTTGATTGCTTGCACATGTAATTGTTTACTTAACTTGTTTTGCATTTGGAAAAATTTATTGACCAAAATTTTACCTAAGCTACCAAAATCAATTATGTTTTGTAAAGACTCACATTCCTCCCTTATTAACTTAATGTCAATTTTATTTATATTCCATGTTTTCAAATTTTCCTTTGTATTTTTAAGAATTTTTCTGAATTTGCATTGTGCGGTCCCATGCTTTTCAATCGCTAAACTATCCCTTTGTAATTTATAGTCCAACCATTTACAAATCTAAAAGGGGAATTTTTCTTTTTATTACTTTTCCTTGAAAGAACAATTTGTATATAGGTATGGTCGGTAGAGGTTTGTGATAAAGTAAAACATTGAAAATCCATAAACATTTACAAATATTTGATTTATTAAAACCCTATCCAACTTACAGTGGATATCCCTATTTCACCTGATTTCCATGTAAATTTATTACCCTTTATTATAGGTTCTATTAACCCTGTTTTTAGATAAAAATTATTGAGAGATTCTAATTTTTTAAAAGATATTGGTAATCCCCCTTTTTACAAATGAATGAAAATTAGTGTTGAAATCGCCAATAATTATCCAAGGTTGAGATATATTTTTATTTAACTGCTAAATTATTCCAAAGTATATTTCTTTCCTTTTCACTATTAGAAGAATAAATAAAAGTTATTTCTATTTGAAGTCCACCTTTATTTATAAATTTGCAGTGTATAATTGCAAATTAATAAAGTATTGATTTGAACTCCAATTGTTTAGATCTCACAAGACCATCATCCTCCCATTACCCTCCATATCATTGTTATTTACAATACCATAATCTCTTAAAGACCTAGTCCGATATTCATTTATTTTTTTATTATCAAGCTTATGCTCAAGTAGGCCTATTATATTGGTTCATTAGAAAACTATAAGTTAGCCAAATCTAACTTTCTTTCTGGGGAGCTTAGTCCCCTAACATTCCAACCAATAGTTGACATTATAAAAAAAATCTATAAGGGTGCTAAAAGGATATCTCAACAGCTACACAGAGAGGCTGAGATTACTATCTTCTAGAATCTCAACATTTATCCTCGTTTCCATGAATTTAGAGCTTTTTATTCCTTTTCTTTTGAGTGATATTTTAGTCTGTATTTTGAGCTGATCTTCCCACCTTGGATTTTTGATGATATATTTTCCCTGGAATTCATTTTTCTCTTTACTCACTTCTGTGTTTTTGTACAATATTTCCTGCATCTTTTTTTATTATACATGTTTTCCTTCTATTTCTAATAGGAGAGGAGGAATTTTGTATAAGTTTTATTGCCTTTTGAACCAAAATTTCTGGAATGCTTTGAGAAGAGGAATTTGTATCAACCCTCATGTTGTGTGATATCAGAATTACACTGTTTGTGATTTCTGAGTTTGTACATTTTTCCATGGTTATTCTTGGATTACCTTCTGTTATTTTCTTAAGGGGGAGTGCTCAGTAGTCTAAATGCATGATCCTTTGTAAGTTACTAATGATTCACTTCTTGATTATCGAATGAATTTTCCCTTACAATTTTCCAGCAGACTCTTGCATATTATTATGTTGGGAAACACGATGGTTTTCAGTAGTGATTTCTTAAACATTAATATCCGATTTGTCTTGATTTTGGGTAATTTCCATTTGCTCGTCTCCCAAACTATGCACATTAACTTCCATGTTTCCAGGAATTGCTCATGCATTCAAAGGATTGTATTTTCCCACTGACTACATCAGCCCTAGAATCTTTTGAGTTGCTTTTATTTTGTTCTGAAACACCATTTGAAATGTTTTGATCACCCGAACCCGTTTCTTGGGTAAAAGATTCCTTTTCTTTATTAACCAAGTTTTCTTTTTCCCTCCACGGTTTTTTTGTCGAGCAAGATTCAATGGCATGCCCAAAACAAGTACAAATCACACATCTAGGTGGAACCCATTTGTACTCAATTTTCTGAACGATGTTTTCTCTATCATACATAATGATATATGCTTCTTCTGGAAGTTCTGCATTTTCTTTTATTTCTACAAGAATTCTTACAAAACTCGATCTAGTTTCCTTTTCTGTTAGTTCATCCAACTTTAAAGGAATTCGTACAACACTTGCAATGGCACTAAATGCCTCTTTATCCTATAATTTTGAACTTAACTCAAGAAATCTTATCCAAATAGGGAGGGTGGATAATAAGTCTCTGTCAAATGCAATTTATTACTCCATTTCTTCAAGATAGTGAGTTTTCCATTTATAAATTATGGCCCTCCATTAATGGTTTCCTCACAATCGCTTGCAATTGCAATTCTAATAATAAAAACCATTATTTGTAGTAAATATTTCAAAGTTACTAGCGGGATTCCAAGTTTTTTTCACAAAATCTTTGAAATGATGATAATAAGGCAGATTGCTGAAAATATATGCAGTTACAGAACTGCTCCACTTTGAGTTAGTTCTCCTGCTCACACCCGTCTTCACTATAGTCATTTTCTTGTTGCTGATGGTTATAGGTGCTACATACTCTAAATCGAAACTGTCATTGAATCCACCACTTTTGATCAAATCTACCAGGGAAGTTGATCTGTTCATCGAAGATCCATTACTGAATTGATTCCTGTTTTGCACTGATCCAGACCCAGTTGATTTTTGATCTTTCTGATTTGTATTATAATAAGATAGCATGTTTCTTGTAATTCTTGAATCATATTGATTGTTCTTGCTATACTATGACTAGGTCTTGATAGTTTCTTGGGTAGGATTCAATTGCTGGTGATATAACAACTTTCTACGATGGTTCCTTACAGTTTGGAACCCCTCAGTATCGATATCAGGAATGTAACAACTCTGTTTTTAAAGCCGTAATATTGGACAAATTAAATTATAGTTAAAGTAATCGAATTCAATTTTTGGTAGTTAGTATTTTGGAAATAAGATTTTATTTAATTGAAGTAATAATAGATTTTGTTTTAACAAATTGAATTAATTAATAAAATAATTTTCAAAAAGATATATTAAATTGGATAAAGAGTCATTATTAAATATAGAATATTTAAAAGTGAAAATAAATTTTTTATACTTGAAATAGATGTAAATGAATAAATCTATTTTATATCAATACAATGAATAATCAAATAGAGTGAAACGATATTGTATTGAATAAAATTGTGCAGTTGTCGAGTTATGTATTAGTAGAATACTGTGCATTTATGAATAAGTGAGAATTATTTATTTGTAAATGTTGAAATTTAATTTGTAATTAAAGGATAAGAAAATTTATATTTTCTCAAAGGCTTAGAGGTAAATAAAAAAAGAAACAAACTTAATAACAAATGAAAAGCCTGTTCATTTTTCCAAGCCCAAGCCCGTTTCAAACTCAAACCGCTCTATGAAAAGAATCGATCTCCTATCCTTTGCTATAAACCCATATTACCCTATATCCCCAAATCATCAACCATGCAAAAATTAAAGAAATGAAATGAAATAACAAAGTGAAGTTGCGCTCAATTAGGGAGGCGAAGATGTTGGGTTGGAGGCGCTCATCTAGCATCATGCGTACTAGCAGCGAGTATGCACACTATTCGAGGCTGACCGCGCAGTGATGACTTTCATAGGAGGTCGTGCAAGCGTGAGGTGCAAGTGCGAGGCATGGAGTAGCAGTGATTGCGCAAGCTTTGAGGCATGAGTGCACAGACCTGAGATGGTCGATAAGATTCGTCTGATGATGTAAAGCCAAGGTCGAAGGTGGCAGCAGCTGGGGATGATCAATGCTGCTTCGGGTAGCTAACAGCATTCGCGTGCAGTACTTTGTCGTTGGCTGAGCGGAAGCTTGGCAAGAAATTGGTTATGGAGAGTTAATATCTTTAACTCACACATCTATATTTAAAAGTAATGAAATTCCTTTGGCATGCTTGTTTGATTGGGGATTGAGATGATAATTGGTAGTAAATGATTGAAATGCTCGAGTTACTTGCCACGTTTTTAATTTGTTTGATGGTTGAATTGTGTGTTGAAATATTAAATCCGATTCGATAATCGATTATATATGAAATAACATGTATGTCGAGAACTATTAAAACTCACTGATCTTATAGCTATATCATATAATGTTTGTGCATTATTTATGTCATAATTCACCAAAAAGGTAACTCGGATCATTAAAATGGTTCTCTACTCGATGAATGATTTTAAGAGATGGTTTTAAACCCTCAATTGTAATTTCTTCTATTTATGGATATTGGTTAAAATTTGCTTTTGGAAGGTTTACTGAACCATATTTCTTAACTCATTATTTATTCAAAATTCTATTTCAAGCTTTAAATAAGTTTTATTTATTTTCAAAATCCTCAAAAATCATCATTTCAATTATATTGGAAATCTAAAAGATGTTTTGAAAGGAAATAAAATGTACTGCTCTTTAATAATATATATATATATATATATATATATTATAACAGAAATTATCTTACTTTAAATGATTTTGATTATAGAAGTTATTTAAAAATATTTGGAAGAGTTTTCAATTTTTTTTAATGGAAAGTGCTTGTTTCATGAAATGATTATGTGGTTTTAAAGTTATAAATATTTCATGAATATATATATATATATATATATATATATATATATATATATATTTTAAAATAAAGTAAGTTATTATTTTGTGAAAAGTATTGGTTTGATTCCAAATCTTAGTAAAAAAATCTATTTTTAAATAAAATCTTTTAACTCTTTCCTTTTAATTTATAAGCGAACAAATTTTTTTTATATTGGATTTCGTGCTTTTCTATGAAATAAAGAATTTTAATAAACGATTGAACTATCGAATTGGTACGAGACATTTCGTAATATTCTTTCGCTTATGATTATAATTTGTTGAATAGGGTTTGAGTGGAATTTACTAACTTTTAGTAAATACTGGAATTTCACTTTTTGGTTTGGGATAGTTAGTTAGATTCTAGTGATTACTAAAACGAAAGTGATTTACACTTTAGAATTGTATTATCTTAGGATGTTCGGATTTCAGGCTGATAGATCCCCTAGAAAAGACGAGTCATTTTTCATCGACATGAGAGTTGATATCATTCTTAGATTTGGGTAGGCAGATCTATTTTGGAGGGTTAGGTTTGTTATGGTGTAACATGGCTGCCTTTTTGTTTCTTGGACAGGTGTTTACATGCATGATTAGTCTATAGATTGGATGACTAATACCTATCATTTTATTTCTTTTTATAAAGTTTGGATGATGTTTGCTTATATTTGTTTCCGATAGTAAATTCGCACAGTAGTTTATTTTAATACGTTAGACTTATACACTATGTGGCGGGGTGTATTTTGATACGTTAGACTCTGTGTTACTGTTTAAACTGGTAGTTGACTATCGTTATTATTTCATTATTGATGATTGTTTTCATAGATTTTGGGATGAATATTTAGTATCTTTTGACTCTGAAGAATTTTGAATTGTTATCACCATATTTTTTATGATAGTTCATTTGAGACTTGATATGGGTTTAATATATGATGATTTTGACTGATATTCCTTATTATGATTTTGGTTTTGGGGAAATTTTTATTATGGCTTGTTATTACTGTTAAGTCATATAATTACGATATCAGTATCTTACCTCTTTATTAGATATAGCCTGATCCGTTTATTTTTAAAATACTCGGGTCATGCCGAGACTCTACAGGTAAAGGGACTCGTTGACTTTTGGATTTTGTGCTAGCATTGGATTAAACAATTTTGAATGTTAATTTTAATTGATTAAATATACTTGTTCAACTCCTTTTAAATTATAAACAATAACATTTAATTGAATTTGTAAATTTATTTACAGTAATAAATGGTTCAAATGAATAATCAAAAAATTTATTTTTATTTTTACGACTCAAATTCTATTAACGTATTTTTAATTTATTTTATTTGAATTTTCTATGAAATTTTAATTTGGAGAATATTTAAGTTGTCGTTTGTTGATTTTTCAACAAACGGCAGTATTTTTATGATTTTTCAGAATTCAATAATTGGTGTATATTATTATTGTTTTTGGATCACGTCGCTATTCTAAGCGTGATCGTATTTTTTTTTTGTCGATTTGGGGTCAATACGTGAACAGAAAGCTGTGCAGTGAGATGCTCGAAAACTTAAATTTTAAAACCGACTTGAGACATTTGTACCAAGCAGCACCCATTTTTCTCTTCCTTGTTTTTGTCACCGTTACATCGTTTTGAAATTGGAAAAAAGAAAACAAAGAAACCAAAATCCTCTTATTTTTAAATCCATAAAAATTCAAACAAAAATCGAAAAAATAAAAAAAGAAGTTATCTTCGAGCTTGTTTAAGGGAGATCTACAGGTGGATGTAATTTGGACAGTTGTGGCAACAGTTAAGGTGGTTCGACGGTGCTTAAAAGTGATGATCGAAACTAGGGTTAGAAATTGCTCGAGCTATGGTCGATGGGAGGCCGAAAGGGTGGTTGAAATTGGTTCATTGTGGTGGGGCACTCCTCTGGTCGGGCTCTGGTGGCTTGCGGTGGCCTCTAGGGCAGTCTGATATGGTGAGGTTGCGGCGAAAATTGTTTGGTCGTGATGTTATTTGGGGATGCGAGTTTGATAATCTTGGCTTGCTTGGGTCCGCAGCGTTATGACGAGGACATTGGTGGTGATAGCGGGCGCTTGGGTGGTCTGAGGTAGCGATGGTGATAAATGGTTGAAGCCTGTAGGAGATTAAGTGGGAATATGAGTTTTAAGAAGATGGATTTGAAGAGAGTAATTAGTTCAAAAATGTAACTAAGTATTAAATTATATTATTTAATTTCCAGTAACTTATAAATTCAATAACTTGTTCATACAAGGTCCAGACCGAACGCGATCAATCGCGTTGGATTCGTAATGACGTTATCTACGCTTAGGAATTGGATTCATGGAATTTGGAGTTTGTAGAAATTTTAGATAAAATCAAATGATGTTCGACCTTAGTCAGAACTGAAACTCTTCGGCAATATCTGGAATTTAGGTGAGTTAAACTCACCTTTTTTGGTTAATTAGCATGTTTATAGTAAACAAAATTTATTTATGCATATTTGGATTGTTGAATTTGCTGGTTGTTAAATTTGATCTAGGATCACGATATAGCATCTTGAAATGCTATTAGATTGTTTGAGTTTTAAATTTTTATTCAAAACTTGTTTTAAGTAATGGATCATATATGAGGTGATAAATTAATATTGATTTTGATTAATATAATTACGTTGTTTAAAATTATAACATAGTTAATGTAAGCATACTTCTTGGTGTTATCTATTTCACCAAATAAGCACCGTATTGTTAAGTAAGTTGGATAGTGTAATTTGGACACATGATTAGCGGAGTAAAACACCGTTCCACTAATAAAATTAATCGATCATTTAATTAGTAGAATAAATCTTCGTTCTGCTATTTTACAGATTTGAACGTCTAATTATATATCGTTAACTGATATGTCAACTTTGAATAATTGATATGATGAACAATGATAGTTAAGTGTTGAATTTATTATAGTCGTTGATTATGTAAATATCTGTTATTAACTTGGAAAGTTAAATTAAATGATATGGTAGCTTGTTTAAGTACCATGGTGATCATTAAGCCTCCTTCAAATTTGAAAAATAAAATTTTGATTTGAAATTATTTTAATAATAATAATTATTAAGTAATATGATTTTAAAAAGTAATAAATATTTATTAATAATGTTTTAAAGGTAATTAATAATTATTTTAGTAACGATTTAAGTTAATTATTTTATTAATATGATTCATAAAAGTTATTTCTTAATGTTATTTAAGAATATTCAATTATTATTTCAAATTCGTTTAATTATTGTTTAAAAATGTTTAATTATATTTTAATTATTTATTCAAAGTGATTTAACTATACTTTCATTTTTAATTAAAGTTATTTAATTATATTATTTCACATTATTTAATTATATTATAGGTTAATCACTTATCATATTATGTTAGTTAAAGGTTAATTGATTATTGTATTAGTAACATTTTAAAGTTAATTAATTATATTAATATTGTTTTGAATTTAACTTATTAATACAATAATAGTGCTTAAAATTAATTTAATATATTATTAATGAGATTCTAAAGTTATTATTCTGGATGAGCTTTAATTAAAATGAAATAGAAGGGTGTTTAAATAATAACTTGTATTTTAAAGTTATTTTAAATAATTTATGGTTTATGAAGGGAACCTTATGGCCTTAAAGAGTTCATTAATAAGTTTGTTTAAATATGGGAAGAGTTTTACAAATGGCTTTGGATATTTATAAAAGAATTTATAAATGAGTTTTAAAGATCTAAAAAGGAGAATTTTTATGAGGTTTTGAGATTTATAAAGAATGTTTATAAATAGGTTGGAGATTTATAAAGAAACTTTATAAATAGATCGGGGGATATTTTTAAAATAAAGAGATTTGGAAAGAAATAGTTGATTGTAATGGCGTAGTTCGAGGGGCACGGATTGCCTACATTTTAATATGGATTCGCTGGAATAGCGACGTAACGATTGAGTAAACTACGATCCATGATAGACGTTGAACGATACTTTCCATATCCATTTTAAGAGTTTTCAAGTATTTTTAAAACGAATGCTTTATGAATATACTTATGTCAGTGGGATAAGTATATGAATGTTTTAATAAACACTTTGGAATATAGTTTTAATAAATGAAAGGTTTAACTTGAGGCTTAGTGGTTGCTATGGGAAATTAAATGTTTGAATTTGTTGTTTTTTGTTTATTTAATAGTTAAATAACCGACTATCAAATCTGGACCAAAATATAACTTCGGAAACATCTAGGAGAAACACGTGAGTTATATGGCACAGTCATCTTCGATGGTGCTGTAATGTGCACATAAATCTCCTTTTTGTTCTCCTAGGACAAATGATGGGGAGATCCGTCCACTTAAATAGTTAGGGGATGATCCCTGCTCCTATGTATTGTTTGATTATTTCCAAAAGAACCAGGGTTGAGTTTACCGGAACTATCAAATGTTGTTTCGAAGATGTCAAGATTGGACAACTATAAATTATCCGAAAACCACTTCGAACCGACATAAGCGTTTGAATGGTAAACCTCTTGAAGATGATTGAAGACAACGCTTTTGAAGTGCAAGGGCTACTTGCTACTAATCCTCAGGATGATTCCAAAATGTATGAAGTAGAGGTAGTGCCTTCGATTTCGTTCAGACCCAGAACGAACTTGTATGGATGAATGCTGACACTGCATTACTGCTTGGAGGGCAGTATTAGCATTCCAAGATGGTTGCTATATAAAAAGGTATTCGTAGCCTCAAGCCTCATCAACTGGGAACATGACTAAAGCAGGAACATGCAGTAGGACTATGTGGGTCGCTCCCATTAGGGTATAATCATCCCAAGATCTAGTGTTAATATCTCTGTGTATGCTTCGGGGCCCACTATGGTTGTTCGATCGCAACCAAGGGGTGATCATATTTGGCGCTATCCAGTAAGGGGTAGGGCCGGACCTGAGTAATAGAGGTGCAACGTGTTATAGTCTCCCGTACATTTTATCTAGAGGTGTACGGATTCGGTGAATAGAGCCTTACCCTTTCGTAGTTGGAATCCATTCATCGGTACGAGCCTTCGGATTTAATTGTATACCTATTATGCTAGAATTTAATAATGTAACAATTTTGGCTATGATTAATATGTATTTGTATCCTAGACATTATTATAATATCACTGGATTTTCTATAGAAATGTTTTTGTTATCGTAAGCTAAAAACCTGTTCGTATTTATGTGCGGCGTGGTCTCACGAAATACCTTTATTTCAAAAGATTTTTATAACATAAAAATTCGGTCGAGGTGTGTTTACTCACACTGGTTTACCAGACTGATTCGAGCGTTATTTTTCTTCTAATGCTCGGGGCAAACCGAGCATATTTACAGATTCAGTTTGGATACTTGGAGCTTTAGGAGACAAGCTGGATGCCTTCAAGCCATATTCACATATATTTTATTTCCGCTGCATTAGTTATTTATTTAACAACAATTGTAAGGATAGGTTGTTATAATTGTCCGGACCGTTGATTGATTAGTTGACTCTAATTGATATATGTATAATAAAGTTCAAATTTTCTTTTGTAAAGATCTGTTGTATATTATATGTTACTCGTCACGATGTGAGATTCTGTTATGTCTTTTCTTTCTTTTTCCCCAACAATCTGTCTTTCCGGCACTTGGGAGTTGGACACGTGAATACCGTGGATGTATTAGTGTCAACTTTTAAGGGTCACAAAGGCAGGTTGTTAAAATATATATATACCAGACGCAGTTATATGTATGTATATTTCTATTTTTAACTCTTTAATTTATACATTCAAGAATATCAGAATATACACTTATGTGTTAATTCTACAAAGAATATTTGTTCACATTTTAACATATTGGAGCCATCGTTCCCCAAAAAGGAAATTATTACCATTGTAACTTTTCATAAACTACCTAAACGTGAGACTTTTGCTCCGTTTGAAATTACAAGAAATTATCTCCTTCTATTTTTATTGAAATAGACAGTGCAAAGCTACGAAGAAGAACATTCGTACTTTATACATATCTTCCATTTATGCATATTCCTTGTTATTCCAAATGACACACTTTTTATACATAGTTGTGAAGTTAGACAGTCTATGGAAATTTACAAGGAAATAAAAACAACTAAATTGTACATTCAACACTCCCTATAAATCAGAATATAGAAATTTACTTTCCAAGTCAAACTAGGGCATTCCTAATGAATGCCAAACAATTTACAACATAATTAACGTAAATCTGGAATAAACTTCGCAATCTTATCAACATCATACTTTATAATTTTTAGGGATCGATTTTCCAAAATTTCCAAATTATGTTGTATATGCCATCTCATCATAATTACATGACTTACATAATATGCAGCGAGATTTCAATTAGATATATTCATTTTAAACCTACAATTCAACGAACCTTGAAATTTTAGTGTTATATGTAATTTCACGCTCACCTTTCTACCTTTTCCAAATCTCTAAATCCGAACTCATTCCTTTAGTTGACTACTTTTTCCTTTCCAACCCAAAAAATATGTATAAAAAGATATATACATACCCATTTGAATTATAGATGTAAGAGGAGAATTAGGTTAAGCGGAAATTTAGATTTATAATTATAGAGTTTACCTTTTTCGTAGAATTGATTCACTCCTTCTCTTCCTCTCTTTTATTTTATGCCATTCTCTGATATATATATATATATATATATATATATATATATATATATATATATAATTCAATGTCAGGCCTATTATCTCACATTTATTGTATTCAAATGGTGTCATGGTTTTTTTAGAAGCTACTCAACAAAATGTTATGGAAGTGAAGAATATTTTTGATGAACTAGCAACTACACTACGGATGAATCAGTTAAAGTCCAAAGTGTGTTTTATCAAGTATGTGCAAGACAAGTCACATATTTTATAGACCCTAAATATGCATGAGGAACGGCTTCCGGTCAAGTATCATCAACATAGTATGCTCCTCTTTTATAGAGAATTACTACTAGACTTGAAAGCGGGATAGTAATTTGTTATCCACTGTTGGGAGAGCCCAACTAATTCAAAATATATCACCCCAACTATTCTTTATTGGCTCCTTATCTATCACTTACCCTCCTCTATGCTACAAAAGATTGAAACTCTTTATTCCAACTTTTTTTGGGGATTGAAGACACACAAAGTTTCATGGGATATTTTATGTAGACCTAAAAATGAAGGTGGTATAGGTCTTAGAAAACTTGCAGACCTGAGATCCACATCTATGCTTAGGCTTAACTGGACTCCACTTACTAAAAAAATCTTATGGTCTAACTGGATAAGAAATAAATATCTCCAGTCTAATTACTGTTCCCTTGCTATAAATAATATTTTTTCAGTGACAATGAAGAATATGCTGAGATGTAGACAAAAAGCAGCTAATTTATTTACAAGAGCTATTGTAGATGGTTCCACAACATCTTTGTGGTTCGATCCATGGATCAACCATAAATCTCTTGTGGACATTCTCGATTGGCATAGGGTTGCCATGTTCAACACTAATAAAATTGTTTCACAGATTATTATTAACAACCAATTACAGCCAGACATACTACCAGAAACTCGGGAGGTGAAGCATCTTATTAAAACTATCTTTACTAACAACCAACTTCAATCAGATATGTGGCAATTTAAAGGCAAATCAGAGTTCAATTTTTCTACGGCATGGAATGCTGTCTGTACTAAACATTCTACTGTAAAATGGCATCGAATTATTTGGTTTAACCTAAATGCGAAAAAATGACAGTTTGCGCATACAAGGCCGTGATACAGAGATTACCAACAAAAGATCGCCCATTGAATTGGGGTATCAACGTAGACGGCAGATGCCCTCTTTGTAGCTACGAGGAGGAATCCAACGAACACATGTTCTTTCGATGTGAGTATAGTAGAGATATTCTATCCTACTTCCGTTTGAAATTTGGATTGCAAGAGCCACCTCCAATTGAGCGGATGGAGGAGATCCAAGACTTCCAATCGAGTTTCCAAAGGGAAAACATCTACAAGAAATTTGTTTTCGTTACTCTAGTGGCTTTGATCTACATATATAGGGGGAAAGAAATAGATGGATCTTTGAACAAAGGTGGATGATAAGGATGCAAAGAGCTCATAATATAGAGAAAGAAATTGTTGTTCTAGCTATTCATGATTGGGATAGGAACCATTATAGCACTAAGGAAGTGATTTTTTTTTAGAGCATCTCCAACAGTTTGGAGTGCGGATTTGAGAATTTCCGCACTTCAAAATGTTGGAGCCCTCATTTCTACAACAGAAATGAGGGCGGGCGCCTGTTGAACAGGCGCTTGTTCAACAGGCGCCTGGTTAATGCGCCTATATCAGACGCATTTTCCTCATTTCCTCCCATTCCTCCCTCTTCTCAACCTCCATTTTCAAACCGGTTTCGCGTCCAAATGCCGCCCCGTCCGGTCAAAACCGGTAGACGCACCGTTCGATATACGACTGATGCCAATATCGGACCTGCTCATATCCCTCCCGATGCTACCGTGACTCCAGCCGATCTTCGATCTTTGCACGACTTGCCTCCTACTGTTTCGCATCGACTTACTGCAGCTATAGCGACGCCACAGGTATACGTTATTTATTTATTGCTTAATAAACCACCATGTAAACTGAAATGTATAATAATTCCTTATTTACCTTAAATAATCATATATTTAGGTTCGTCACGTAGCGATGAGAGGTAGTTGGTATAGGTGTATGTCTGAATATTTTGATCAGTTACCGGAGCCGATTTTGGATAGGCTACATGCATCACCTTTTGGTGAATTTCTTGCTTTACCTAGATTTGCACATGTAGATCGTTGTCTAGTAGAGGCCCTTACCGAGAGATGGTGGCCGACCACTCACACATTTCATTTTCCTGATTTTGAGTTAGGACTGACTCCCCTAGATTTTTATATGCTCACTGGCATAGAGGTTGGTCGACCTGACCGTCTCCCTGTTCCATTTGATAGTTCATTCGAGGAGTTCGAGTCATATTCAGCTTATTTACCGACTATGGCCGATGAGGAGGTTAGAGGAGGAGCTGTTACTCTACCTTGTTTGCAGCGTTATATAGTAGAGTACATGGCCGTTGAGGATATGCACACTCCCGTTATCCGTGCATTCATACTATACCTTTTTGGGTCTACATTTTTTAGTAACAATAAGGGTACTATTAGACTTGGTTTTCTGGCTGGGTTAGTAGATGTGGATGGACTCCATATATATGATTATGGTACTGCTATTATTGGTTATTTGTACGTAGCATTAGATACATATGCGCTACAGCAGTCCAGACAGATGTATGGCTTTTGGTACATTCTTCCATTTTGGTACTAAGAGTATACCGCCAATATGCACCCTCGACTTGTTGTAGAGGCGAATGCCACACCTTATATTTACTTTCCCAGATTACGTCGTTGGGGTCCTCCTATGCATTTGTCCCGTGTTGCACAAGGGGTGCACAATGAGTTGATGGAGGCTAGACAGCAGATGGATATGAGGCGGCGTGGTAACATTATCATTCGTCCATGGGATCAGTACTTACAGTTCCTAGAGCCCGGTCCTGACCATCCGCTCACTTTTCATGTATCCATGTCGCGACGTAGGATATGCTTTCAGGTTGCTACATGTCCTTTCATATGGTATTTAGGGGATCGGTGTTGGCTACAGTTGTATGGTATAGTTCGCATTCCATCAGATCCGCTACCATGGGATGATATGTACGGTGATATTCGGGTTGGACCAGCTTATATTCATGCGATGAGGGGTGCGGGTTGGGTGGATGGTGAGCCATTTACAGTTTTGGGAGACTTTGATTCATATTGGGCTCGAGTAGCCCCACGTGCTTACGCTTTACCTGATTATATTCGGGGTTTGAACTCCGATCATATTGGGCCGCGTACCTCTTCTGGTAGAGTTCCACTACCGCCTTCCACCTTTGAGCCTACATCATCTCAGTACACACAGCCTCCTACTTTCGACCCACCACCCCATTCGTTTAGAGCGTATGATGTACACGGTCAGGTTGTGGAGTATCCCTTGCAGTATCCTACAGACGACGCTATTACGGGTATACCATCCGCCGGATTGTACCAGCCTCATCAGGTCTGTATTAGTTTTTAATTTTCCTTAATTTACTTGTCAATATATTACTTGTCATTATATTATCCACTTGTGTATAATTTTTCGTGTGTGCATATCAGTTTTCTCAGTACATGGATTATGATAGACGGATGATTGCTGCATTTGAGCGTATGACGCTCGATTATACAGGGATGATGTATCAGAGTTACCAGACCGCGGTCCAACAACAGCAGACTCAATATGATGCTCAGATACAGGGATTACAGACCCAGATTCAGCAGCTTCAGGAGCAGCTCCATGCGGGACCTCAGCCGCAAGACTTTGATGACGTCAACGACGATAGTGACGACGATGAGGAGGTTGATAGCGGTTCTGATCACATAGACTGATATTATGTTACTGTTATTATGTGACTGTTATTATGTGACTGTATATATGGTGGTGATGATGCTAATTTATGCTTGGTTATTATTAAGCTTATATGTACTAGAATTGTGAAGATGTTGATGTAACAAACACATTTGTGTTTGTTTGGCAATCAGTTTATGGATGTTAGACACGTGGTCTTTAATCTCATGCTTCATTTTATTGTACGCGGATCACGACTTGTTTATTTAAGAGAAAGTTTTGTACTCATATTACACAGCATTTAAAAGTTCGGTAAATTCAATCAATGAGTAACATAATATTTTCGGCTACTGAATTGAAACATTTAGTAAATGTTTTTATACAAACTGATCAGATGTGCGACGATGAAGAGATAATGGCAACTCAGTTTTGGGACACCATTGCTGAACTATACAATAACAATGTTGAGTGTAGAACCAGACGTACGAAGGTAGAGTTGAGGACTACGTATGGGAACTTCTGCAACGCCTGTACGCGGTACAGTACAGTTATCAATGAAGTTATATTTGAAAATGTATTCGAACCAACCCGTTCCACCTTTGAAGGTCGTTACTTTCTCAAATATCACAGCACGTTCACTGGCCATGAGGCTTATATCGTACGTCAAAATTGGCTAGAACGATTTGGATATCCTTAAGTTGAGTGTATTCTCGTTGAGTTTGTTACTTGTTGGTTGTAGTGGTTTTTTTTGGTTGGTTGTATTACTGTTGGCTGATTCAGTAACAATGGCTTGTTCATTTCTGTATTATTGCGTTAAGAAAATGGCTACAGTTGACTGATGTGATGACACAGGTGAATGATGGGATGGCTACAGTTGTATGATAAGATAAAGTAATATTGCTACAGTAGTACGATAAGAACCATTCAACACTGCTCCCACATACAGTACTTGCTTAAACATGGGATGGCTACAGTTGTTTGATGGGATGGCCACAGTTGTATGCTGGGTTGGCTACAGTTGTATGATGGGATGGGAACAGTACCGGGAATTAAGCTATAAAAGGCTTGGTAGATGTTGAGAAGTATTATTGCTCAGTCTTAATTCATACAATTTCAAATATAACAAATGGCGGCCGAAGATTATATATTTTTTGACGATAGCGACGACGAATTTGATGAAATGATGGAAGATCATTTTCGCCGCGAAAAGGAACTACTAAGTATGGCTGCGCTACAGGTTGGTCAATCTAGCAGGCAACACGGTGGATCAGTTGTTGGTCGTCGGTATAAAAATCGTAGACATTCATGGCACAACGACAGACTGATGGAAGACTACTTTGTTCTGAATCCTACTTACACAGATGCCGATTTTAGAAGAAGATTCCGCATGCGGCGTCCTCTATTTCTTAGAATCCTCGAATGTATCAAGCAGCATGACAAATACTTTATCTTCAAACCCAATGCATCTCGTACAATGGGTTTGACAGGAATTCAAAAAATGACAGCTGCACTCAGAATGCTAGCATATGCAGGACCGGCGGACGCACTTGACGAAAATTTGAAAGTGGCGGAAAGCACGGTATTAGAGTGTTTGGAACATTTCTGTCAAGCTATCGTGGACATTTACGGTGATCAATACTTACGCCGACCGAACGAGGCCGATATAATTAACTTATTAAATATGCATGGTAGTAGAGGTTGGCCCGGAATGTTAGGCAGTATAGACTGCATGCATTGGGAGTGGAAGAATTGTCCAAAGGCGTATGCTGGAGCTTATCAGGGCAAATCTCATAGGTCCTCTATTATTCTTGAAGCTGTAGCGTCTTATGACTTATGGATATGGCATGCATTTTTTGGAATGCCAGGTTCGAACAATGATCTTAACGTAGTCGAACGATCTATGTTGTTCAATGATTTAGCAAACGGAAGATCTACTCCTTGTACATTTACTTTGGGAGGTAACACGTACGATCATGGATATTATCTAGGTGATGGTATATATCCGAAATGGAGTACCATTGTCAAGACAATTTCTAACCCACAAAACAATAAACAAGCAAAGTTTGCAGCGATGCAAGAAGGCCAGAGGAAGGATGTTGAAAGAGCATTTGGGGTTCTTCAGTCTAGATTTGCCATAGTCAGTAATCCATGCAGACTTTGGTCACCAGTTAAAATGACAAAAATAATATACACTTGTGTTATTTTACATAATATGATTATAGAGGATGAAAAAGACATGGAAGAAGATTACGTGTACGAGGGTGCTCCTACACCACCGCCTGTTTGGCGCAATGATATGATTGGAAGCGCACTTGAACTCGAGTTTCTTGTACAAAGTCAAATGTCATACCGTAGTGCTCACCTTCATCGAAGACTACAAAATGATCTCATAGATCATCTTTGGGGGTTTTCTGGAAATCAATGAAACTGTATTTGTATTCGTACGTTTTCTACTACTGTTTATGTTGTTTCGTATTAAGGTTATTGTAATCTGTTTCCGTATAATTAAGCAATTTTCTGGAAATCACTTTTTAGTGTAATGCAATTTGAATGAAACACTTATATTACTAATTGCTTGCATTAAGAACACAATACAAATAACGGTACTTAAAGATACAATGGTTGTAGAAACGGTAATTCATTTACTGATCCTCTTCAAGTCTATGCCTCATAATTTCTCTCCTTCTTTGCTCCGTATACTGCAGCTGTTCTGCAGACATATGTGACGTATCCATAAACATGATTGCATCTTCATCTCTTTGGCGGTTTCCAGCAATAAGTTGATCCATTCTTGATAACTTTTCTTGGTGTTGCAGTGCTCGAGTGTCCATTGCCCGGTTAAATCTTTCCTCAGATTCAAGCATGAGTTTTTTAATTTCGTCTTGATCCGCTGCCGCAGTCTGCTTCTTTTTGGCCGCTTTTGCACCCTGTGGCCTAACAAAATGATCTTCATTTGGGGATGGGCCTTCTTCTGATCCTAAACCGAAGCTTCCTTGGGATTCCATAGGACTGGAGGTTTCTCCAACTCTAGGCGTTTTACCCCTACAGCTGTTTGATTGAACTTGTTGAACGGTCTTCTGAAGCGATGATTTCCATTTAACATGCTCGACCAACATGTCATATACGTGCATGAACTGATAAAAATGTGGTGCTTGTTTACTATCAGGTTTATAGATTTGTTTGAACAACTTGTTTGCGGCCATTCTCTGTTCAAAAAAAAACTGGTAAACTTAAGGAACTAAGATGAAAAAAATACAATGAAATTACATTGAAGCTTACTAAATGTGTTTCATTCCCAAAGCCACTAGGATTCGTTTGCTTCAATTTGAACATTTGAGAATCGAACGTTTGCGTTTGACGATTTATTTTTCCATAATGACCTTTGACCGAAGATAGCGTTCTTTTTCGATTAATGTTCTTCCGATTGTAGCAATTAGTAATTTTGCCCCAAAAAGATTCACCACTTTGATCGGTCCCTCGAATAGGATCGACTGATAGTGCACAGTAAATGTAGCAAAGATCGTAGTCTTCCGCAGCGCTCCAACTTGCATTAGTTACTTCCCCCCCAACAGGAATCGTAGCGTCTTGCAAGTCGTATTCGTCAAAACTGGCCCTTGCAGCTACAACGTCGAAATCGGAGTACATTTTCAGTTGAGATCGGTGGCAGAAAAAAATTGCAAAAATGAAAATTGGGTTGAAATGAACGAAGAAGAGGGAGTGGTATTTAAAGAGGAAAAACGACCGTTGGGGGGAAACGACCGTTAGAAGATAGTAGGCGCCTGTTTAACAGGCGCCTACTAGCAACAGGCGCCTGATGTTCAGGCGCCTGTTCAACAGGCGCCTGGCAACAGGCGCCTGTTCAACAAGCGCCTCATTGGATTGGGCATTCTCAGCCCGAAGCCCCCCATTCTCGCACTATCACACATTCTCGCACTCTGTTGGGGACGATTTTGGGTGCGGATTTGAGAATTCTCGCTCTGTTGGAGATGCTCTTATGGTGATGGGGAATCGAGTTGAACAATAGAGGATGAAAGAGGCGGATCTCTAGGGCTAGCTAGAGTTTTGTAGTGTGTTTCGTTAATAGGCTAGAGTGGGTGGTAATTGCATGTGGGCTGAGTGATTTCCTTTCCATCATTCTAATGTATTTTCTTGTGATATTGAGGTGATTTGTACATATGGACTAATTCCTGTTGCACTCTTTTTCCTACTCCGATAAGGTTTTTTAGGAAGGCTAAGATATCAGTATTCTTTATACGCCATTAAATAAAGAAACCTTTTTTCAAAATAAATAAATATAATAGTAGTTTTATAATGTCTAGAAATAGTGGAGAAGGGAAAATGGTATAGCTCCGTTGCTCTGTTCAGAAAATATAAAAAGAAAAATGATGGACCAAGGCCTTTATTTACAGGCGCTCGAATCAATTTTGTACGTCTGAACTTATTTTATTAAGTATTATTAAACCAGGGCTGTTCGGCCAAGGTTCAGACACGCTGACCCTAGGTAGATCAGTCCTAGGTAGGGTCGATCGCTAGGGGTCGACCGGTCATTCCCTTGCTTTGATCGGTGGGGTCCAGGCATTCATTATTATTAATTTCATTTATTAATTCGATTTTGAATTCTTTTTTAATTATTTTTTATCCGAGAACTTCAAACGCTTATATCTTCTTCGATTGAACTTTGATCGCAAAACTTTATATATAAAAGTAGCTCAGAAAATTACCACGAATACAATGGTGTATATTTTGTGGCCAAATTCCAACGTTTGATCAAACTCCATTTTTAAGCCAAATTTAATTATTTACTGTTTAATTTAAGAGGTATTACAGGAAGTTTGAAAAAGAAATAAGGGTATTCTAGAAAGTAAATGACATACACATTTCTACAAACACCATGTTTTACGTTTTCTGATACCACCATAAAATGTAAAGCACGATGCCCTTAGCACCACATAAACTATAGTGTTAAGGACATCATTGAACCTACTTCATAATAAACATGTGGTATTAGTAAGTGTAAAGCAATGTGCTTTTAGAATGCTAACTAATTTACAATTTACTTTCTTCCAACGCTTACCTAATAAATTGCTTTGTTATTAAAATGGCTTCAAACTTGAAAAGTGCTATATTATAAGACAACAAAATTTCAGATGTGAACACATCAGTATGTTAGGCATAAATGTTGGATATGTGTAAAGCAAATTGGAAGTAGATTTATTTACTATGAATAAGGGTCATATGCATAAATAAATACTGTTTTGCTTACATATATTTATAGTCATACTTTAATAGCTTAGATCATTATCTATTTCCTAGATAAGGAAATTTAAATTTAATATGGTTAGGAACAAAATTACGAAGAGAGAAATTACAAAATGAGGATTTCAATGGATTTCTTTTTATTGTTGATTAGTGAAATATTTCCTAAGGCGGTGGATTTGGGAAAGAGGTGGGATGTGCATATACAGTGGAAAATAATATTGTGAAATCGCGTAATGTACAATAAAAAACCTTGATTTATTTAAAGTGCTATTATATACACCCATTTTTCTCCTTCTCTCGCTGACCTCTTTTCTCATCCATCAATATTTTTAAAATACTTCTTTCATCCTCATACACCACCTCTCATTTAATTAATTTCTTTCATAAAACAAGCATTGATTTTTTTTCATCTTCTTAAAACTATAACCGTAAACAACAACCTTGAACTCAAATCTCATCAATTTCAGTCTTTTCAACAAATAGTTATCAACTCAAAATTTGACTAGGAAATTATATTTAATTTGATAGGTTTTTAGCCTTATTATACTAGAATATTAGATGATTTCATTTAAAATATCTTTCCAAGTGACATGTAAAGAAAGAAATGCTTAAGTTGATAAATAATTTTGAAATGAGATTCTTTGTAAGATTGATAAATATTTAAATCTTTTGCGTTAACAATAATGGTGGGTGTTTGAAGTACTTTTTTTCTTTATTTCTTTGTATCTTTTTAACTGACGTTAAGGAGTATATTAGTGGGTGATGTTATCCCACCTTTTCGCAAAGCCATGACACCAAGAAATTAACTGGAAACCAAAGACAGATCGTCCCTGAAGATTGGTTACACACAGGTCTACTATGGATACTGGTAAATTTTGTCTGAGTCCAGATTGAGCTACAATCAATGCGGTATGACAAGTAAAGCTATGAGAGTCAACGTTTCAAATTTCAAGTCAATCGAAGTTCATATGCACAAGATATTGATGAATCAAGGTTAAGAAAATCAACACTATTCGTATCCATGCAAATTCATATCCATCAAGTCTCAAGTGTGCATTGCTTCGTATCCATCAAGTGTACATTGCTTCGTATCCATCAAGTGAGCACCGCTTCGTATCCATCACATCTACTCTGGTTCGTATCCATCACCTGAGAACGTTTCGTATCGATCCCACTTATACACGACTCGTATCGGTCATCATTTACACAATTTGTATCGATCGGTTAACGATCGATATGAAGCGTGCCACCAACAAATGATACGAAACAACACTCCAAAAGCATCGAAATGAAATCGGTCTTCAATTGATACGAAATGCTTGAGTTCATATCAATACGAATGGGAGTGGAAATCATCGATACAAAGTAATCTCAAATACGGATACGAAACCATCGACACGAAGAGAATACGTTAGGTCGATATGAACAAGAACACATTCAAGAGGAAGATTCGGTCACTCGGCATGAAAAGTGGATCGATCCTAGAATATAGCACCACGTCACCCTGATCGACACATGCAAGCATGGATACGAACGGACGGATACGAACCAGAGCGATACGAAGATGTCAGTCCATTGAAATGCCAAACTTGGATCGATCATAACTCAAAATCTACAAGTCCAAATGCCACCAAATTTTCATAGGAGCTTACGTACCACCACAAGAATGCTCATGATCGATCTCAGCCCAAAAAGACTTAATTTGGATCGATATGAAATTCATACGTATCGATCAGGGATCGATCCCAATCCACCTCGGATCGATCTGGTGGGCCCACCCACATGAGAGAAGAAGTCTTTTCAGATTTGAGCCAGATATTTTCAGCCTACACCTATAAATAGCAGTCCTGGGCCTTCAGAAAATGGGCTTTTGACTCTTCTACGCCAATGCTCTGCGGAAATCACCATTATATCTTGAGCGTACTATTGTAATCAGTGGTAACCAGCGAGAACCATCAATAAAACAACAAACTTTCTATAGTGGATGTAGGCTATAACGCCAAACCACTCTAAATCTCTGTGTTCTTATACTTCTGTTTGTCTGTTTTTGGCATGTTTGTTAGATTAACTTCATTTTTCATTTATATTCTTCACTTTAATATCTTCAAATACGTTCGAGTGTTGTGCCCAATTTTGGTACAAACACTTTGGTGCTTTCACTGAGAAAACCCGGCTTTTCTCCTGCTCTTTGGACCTACTACCGTCATTGGATTGCAAGAATCTAAGGAGAAGATCCAGATCTCATATCCAGTAGTTCTTCCATCCTATTCAGACTACATCAAATCTAGGAAGGAGCTACATCATTCACCATGGTTACTACTAGGACCGCCTCAACTGCTACAGATCAGGAAGGACGAGATAGACAGAACCCTACGCAGCTGCCCGCTACAGGTCAAAATTCAGCTGGACCTTCAGATCCACAAGGCCCTGTCACCAGGGAGGAGTTTCAGATGTTGATCCAAGAACTAACCCAAAGCCGCCAACAACTTACCCAGTAGATCCATGCCAACACGGAGTTAACAAACCAATTGAATCAGGAAAGACAAGGAGATCCAGAAGGGATCAAGCTTCCTACTCATCCACCGAAAGCTCAGCTTCCTCTGTTTACAATCACAGATCTACACATCCACGGCTGGATGGAAGCTATGTGCAAGCTCCCGAGCATCGGCGCACTTTGAACCTTGGACAAGCGGGATCTGGTCCATCTATAAGTCACCAGGCTGAACCCTTCTCCCGAGGAGGGGAAATTCCTTATTACACTGCTGATAACCGTGCTGCTGCCGCCACCATAGACTTGGAAGCTGACAATCGGAACCGAACAGATCCGAACCTTCATTAAAATGATCGTACTCCAGAACTCTATGTGCCCGAAGACCTAGAGCCAAGGAGACGAGGCATGGACTGTCGACCGCGCCCTGGCCATCCTCGCATTATGGAACCCGACCACACCTTGGCCCAGAATGCTCAGAATGTCCAGATGCCAGACATCCCAACCATGATCCGTCAAATGATTCGAGAAAGTCAGGGCCTCTCCAATGATGACTGGGGAATCTCCCGGAGT
Organism: Allium fistulosum; assembly: GCA_030737815.1. Classification (NCBI taxonomy): domain Eukaryota; kingdom Viridiplantae; phylum Streptophyta; class Magnoliopsida; order Asparagales; family Amaryllidaceae; genus Allium; species Allium fistulosum. Next base: position 164,835,905 of record CM060905.1, read on the forward strand.
CATACACCCTTCACTAATGACATTCTTTATGCTAAACCGCCTCGCCGATTCAAAATGCCAACTTTACCTGTTTATGAAGGGAGTTCGGATCCTAACCAACACATCTTAAAGTATGAATGGCTTATGAATGCCGCACAAGCTGACGATGCGTTCAAATGCAGAAGTTTTCCTATCTCCCTCAGGAGTATCACAACCATACTCATCTACCGCCCCGATCCGTTTCATGCTTTGATCAGTTAGCTACGAAATTCGTCGAACAGTTTCGTATGCACGTTACAAGACCTAAGGATGTTAACACCTTATCCAGCATCACTCAGGCTCCGGGAGAGACACTTAGATGTTATCTGGAAAGATTCCATATTGCTTGTGCGAAGATTAGTAACCCTAATGATAATTCCATATTGATGGCGCTGACTAAAGGAATCGATCCTGATTTCGAATTTGGCAACTGGTTGGCCAGGAAACCCCCCGCATCGCTGGACCGTTTCTACTCTAAAGCGGTCCAGTTCTTAAGAAGAGAAGATGCTAAACAATCCAGGAAGAAGGATAACGTAGGTCCTATTGTGGAAGGCATTCAAAGTAACGTTGATGTGAAGCAAACCGATGAGAGTTCCGGTAAAGTGCAGTTAAATATACAGAATCAGCAGAAAGGCGATGGAAGTCATGGTAAGAAGCGAGATCAAAATCACGGACCGTGAGGCAGAGCTCCCATGTTTGAACCTATACTCCTTTGAATACATCCCTAGAGAATGTGTACTTGCAGACCTGTAATACTGGCCAATATAAGAAGCCTACTCCGAAGTAGTCACCTGAAAAGCAGATTCAATCTGGAAAATTCTGTAGATTCCATGATTGTTATGGCCACAATACCAATGAATGTCGCCATTTACAAGACATTATTGAGAAGCTAATCCGTGAGAGGAAGTTGGAACAATTCGTCCAGGCACCGCAGGCTGGAGATGAAGGCCCATCGAATCAGAATCAAGTACAGAATTAGGCTAGACTGGAGGAACCCGCGTGTACTGGCAGGAGGTTGGTTATCAACACAGTAAGTGGTGGTCCTCATCTAGCTGACCAGAGCTGGAAGGAAATGGAGTCGTATGCTAGCTCAGTTAGGCATGCGAGCTTCGAATGTTGCAGTAATCTTCACGATGGGGCTCCAGCTAAACAACAAAAGACGATGACAGACGACATCATTTTCCAAGATAGGGATGCCGATAGAGTCAAAGCCCCCACAATTAATCCACTAGTCATATCAGCTCAAATAGGTCCTGCTTGGATGAAGAGGATCTTAGTGGATAGTGGAAGCTCTGTAAATATTCTTTTCAAGCGAGCATACGATCAGATGAAGATGGAAGCGAAGGACTTGAAGCCATGTCAGTCTCGCATACACGGCTTCAATAAAAGTGCAACTATACCCACTGGGATGGTGGAATTACCGGTGGAGTTGGGAATCTGAGACCGCCGGAGAGTCCGGATGTTACAATTCATTGTGTTGGATATCAATTCACCGTATACTGCTTTCTTGGGCCAATCGGCCCTGGCTGAATTCAGGGCAGCTATTGCCCCTTGGTGTTTAACTCTTAAGTTCCACACTGACAATAGAGTTGGAGTTTTTCAGGGAGATCAGGCGGCTGGACGCGCCTGTTATGTTGCTGAGCTGCGGGAGGTGCAGCGGAAATAGAAGGGCAAGGATGTAGATGAATCGCTCTACGTCCGTTTTACCGACAATTGATAGCTAAACCTTGGGCCTAGGCCCGGGCGCCACAACCAGTTCCTAAAGGATCTAGATCCATGAGATGATGATAATGAAGAAGAAGTCAAAGAAAGTCAGGCTTCCCCTGCAGAGCTGACGATCGATGTTCCGATCAATGATGACGACGACTCCAGAATGATTAAGGTCGGGTCTCAGCTAAACGAATAGATGAGAGAAGAATTGGTTGAATTTCTCTGGGCAAACCTCAATGTGTTTTCCTGGACGCACTTAGACATGTGTGGGATCTCGCCGGACATCGTGAGCTATACATTGAATATTGACCCGCGGCATGTCCCGGTCAAGCAGAAAAGGCGCGGTATGAATCCAAAGAGATCTGCTGCCCTGAAAGAAGAGGTGGATAAACTCAAGATGAATGGGTTCATCCGAGATGCATTATATCCAGAGTGGGTATCAAACTCGGTACTTGTCAGGAATTCCAACAGGAAGTGGAGGACTTGTGTGGACTACTCAGATTTGAATAAAGCGTGCCTAAGGACAAATTTTCGCTTCCCAGAATTGATCAGCTTGTAGACTCAACGGCCGGACACGAGCTCTTCTCCTTTATGGACACATATTCCAGCTACAATCAAATACCAATGGACCTACCCGATCAGAAGCATACCGGCTTTGTCATCGATCTGGGACTCTATTGCTATAAAGTGATGTCGTTCGAACTCAAGAATGCTAGAGCAACTTATCAACGGCTTGTCAACCGAATGTTTGCCAATCAGATCAGGAAAACTATGGAGGTGTATATAGATGATATGCTTGTAAAGTCTCGACTCTCCATCAATCATGTCAAAGACCTAGAAACAATGTTCAACATCCTCCGAGAGTACCGAATGAAGCTCAACCCGCTGAAGTGTCACTTTGGAGTCACGTCCAAAAAGTTCCTTAGATTCATTGTCAATGCTTGAGGAATTGAAGCCAATCCTGAAAAGATCTGGGCGATTCGGAATCTCGAGACTCCCAGAACTATAAAGCAAGTACAAAGCCTCAACAGGAAGGTAGCAGTATTGAGCAGATTCATCTCCAAATCCACCGACAAATGCGTTCCCTTCTTCGATCTGATCAGGAAAGGAAAGCAGAACTTTGAATGGAGCGAGGAGTGTGAAGGCGCATTCCGAGCACTGGTTCAACACCTAGCTACGCCACCTATTCTGTCAACGCCGAATGATCATGAGAGACTATACATTTATCTGGCAGTGTCAGAAAACGCGATAAGTGCTGCATTAATTCGGGAGGAGGATCGGATACAACGACTGGTCTATTACATTAGCAAACGATTGATCGGGGCAGAGAGGAACTATCCGAATTTGGAAAAGTTGGCTTACTGCCTCGTCATTGCTTCGAGAAAGATTCGTCCTTACTTTCAGGCCCATCTGATCACAGTCTACACCGACCAACCGTTATGCAGGTCCTCACGTTGCCTGAGACGTCTGGTACGTTCCTCAAATGGAACATCGAATTGAGTCAGTTTGATATTGCTTATACACCGAGACGGGCCATCCAAGGACAAGTTCTGGCGGACTTCATCGTTGAATTTACTATACCAGAGGACTTGCCCGAAACTAGTGAATCTCCCAAATACATATGGAAGCTATACACAGATGGTGCATCAAACGACCGCTGCTCAGGCGTTGGAGTTGTACTCGAAACCCCAGAAGGTCGATCCGTATGTTATGCTTTTAGTTCGATTTTCATGCGACTAATAATGAGGCCGAGTATGAAGCTTTACTCGCGGGACTTAGGCTCGCCAGAGATTTGAGAATTATTGCTGTGGAGATTTACTGCGATTCACAATTGGTCGTATGCCAAGTGCAAGGAGAATACCAAGCTAGAGACCGGAGGCTGGCTGCTTACCTCACTCGGGTCTAGGAAGTATTGAATCAGTTCGACTATTATGCCATCTACCGCATACCCCGAGAGCGCAATCAAAAGGCCGATTCTTTGGCAAAACTGGCCAGCACCGGTGAAGCACAGCAAATGGGACTCGTCCCTGTTGAGACACTTACCTCTCTGAGTATGGATCAGATAGAGACGGACTGGGTGCACGAAGCCACACCCCAGAAGGAGTCATGGATGACCCCTTTTAGAAATTATCTTGAGCATGGAGCTTTGCCCAAGTGCAGGAGTGAGAAAAGACAAGTTCTTTGGAAAGCTTCACGATTCATTATCCAGAATGGAGTCATGTACAGGAGAGGATACTCCATTCCTTTACTTCGGTGTATCACCCACGATGAAATCAAACGAGTGTTCCACGACATGCACAAGGGAGAATGTGGCGATCACACTGGGGGGCAAGCCCTTGCTAAGAAGATACTCTAATATGGATATTATTGGTTAACTGTGAATCAGGATGCATTAGACTATGCCAAGAAATGTGACAGATGTTAGAAATATGCCTGGATTCCCAGAGCCCCGCCTACCGAAATCACTCAAATGGTCAGTCCATGGCCATTTGCCATATGGGGCATCAATATAATTGGGGTCTCTACCTCTGGCTAAAGGTGGCACGAAGTACGCCATTGTTGCAGTTGACTACTTTACCAAATGGGCGGAAGCCGAGCCCCTCACTACCATCACGATGAAGAAAGTAATCAACTTTGTAGTATACAACATTATCTGTCGATTTGGCCTCCCACATACCATTATCACCGACAACGGAGCCCAATTCGATAATGCCGAGTTCAAGAACTTCTATCAACGTTTCCACATTCAGAAAATGTTCTCAGTAGTTGCTCACCCTCAACCGACTGGACAAGTCAAAGCTGTTAATAAAGTCATCAAATCCATTCTGAATAAACGACTGGAGAAAGCCGGAGGAAAATGGGTCGATGAGCTTCCCATGGCCCTATGGGCGTATCGATCTACCCACAAGTCCACGACCGGCCACACTCCATTTTCACTTTCCTATGGCTCAGAAGCCGTCATTCCGGTCGAGTTAGAAGTACCTTCTCATCGTGTGACTTACTATGATCCGAAGACAAATGCCATATTGCTTGCTGAATCACTGGACTTATTAGATAAGAAGCGTGAAGAGGCTGATTTGAGGGCAACCGTGCACCAGAGTCGAGTCACCCGATTATTCAATGCTAAGGTCCGACCTAGAACCTTTGGACTTGGCAATCACATGCTCAAGAGAATTTATTTGGTCCCTTCTCATATGAAGTTGACGTGGGAAGGACCGTATGTTATTGAATGGAGACTTGGAGACGACACATTCAAATTATCGATTGTTGATGGTCTCACTTTGCCGAGAGCTTGGAACACCGAGAATCTCCGTCGCTACTACACATAACAGGCTTGTTTATTCATTTAGGTTGCTCTTCATTTGCAATTTGTTTATGCATTTCGAAATTTGAACTTATAATAAGGCAACTGACTTCGCCATACTTTCTTATTTCAGCAATAAAATGTAACCTTTTCGAGCCAGAGTAGTGATTCTTGAAATGCGTCATGCGACCATCACATTGCACGGAGAGCTAAGTTCCATCCTACGGTGGGACTTATTCAAATAGGGAGTGACTGTGATACGACCGGTCACTCGCTAAATGAAACCCCAAGCTCGGGGGCAAGCTACCACACAAAAGCAAAAAAAGATTGATACATGACAATCCTCTAACTAACTCCGGTTCCCAGAGTGCGAACCGGAGTATAAACTTAAAGTCCAGAATGTTGGCTCGAGGAAGGTGGATTCGTCCACCCACGACCTAACCCATGTGCGATCTAAACTCAAGGGGATGGATTCGTCCATCTAAGGACCTCGCCTTTCACATTTACAAGCTCGAGGAGGATGGATCCGTCCATCTACGACTTCGCTTGTTTACTCAGGGTGGATGTGACCCGACCATCCACGATCCTAATCAATTTATCATTCCTAGAGTGCGAACGAGATCTTAAAACTTAAAACAGATGTGATCAATCGTCTGTTAACTAACTCCAGATTCCCAGAGCGCGACTAGAGTATGAAACTTAAAATGGGTGTGATTGACTACCCATCAACTAACTCTAAGTCCCCAGAGTGTGGACAGAAGTATAAACACAAATTGGGTGTGATTGACCGCCCATAAATCAACCAAGGTTCCCCAGAGTGTAGACGCAATTCCGACTATTAAAACGGGTGTGAATGACCGCCCATGAAACAACTTAAGTCCCCGAAGCGTGAACGTAACATTAAACATCAAGCAGGCATGACCGATCGTCAGTGCACAAGTTCGATCCCCTGAGTGCGGATGCGATTGTCAATACATAAGCGAGTGTGATCCGACCACTCGAACTCATCTCACAACAACTTAGTTCTGACTAAGTAAAATTAAAAGTGTTGAAGACAAAAAAGCAACAATCGTCCAACCACTTCAACTCATCCCCAGGACTGGGGGCGTAACTCGAGCGCCAGCTACCAATTGAGATAGTACAACATTAGGACCCGACTTAACGTTTGGTTACGGCTCGGAGCCATGACTCCAAGACTTAACAGCCAAACACAAGTCCTATCGAAAGATTAAATCTTCATAAGTGTATTGAATAAAAATTCAAGTGCTGAAACACTTAAGCAAATAAACTCGAAGTTATGCTAAAAACAAAAGGAGATTTTATTTCATCTATTCCTTGGAAACAAAATAAGTACAAAAAAAAGAGCTTATTCCAAAAATTCCTATTAGTAGGGGCCGAACCCACATCTATACACGGCCTACAGAAAGCAAAAGGGGAATTCCTACTTATCTACCAAAAAGGGACACAAAGAGACATGCCTACTCCTTATGTTACTTCATCTTCTTCTTCCCTTTCGGCGTCGATCCACTGGAGCTATCGCTATGGTGCCTTTTCGAACTCTTGCCTTTACCCAGTTGGTCCTCGGTCGGGAGAAGTATGGTAATCTCCTCCTTCGAACTCATGGGAATTGGGATACTTTCAAAATGCATGGTAGGAGGAACGGGGGCACTTTCTATATGAGAAGACACAAGGGGGTACACCTGTGACAATTATTGTACCGCCCGGAGAGATCATATGTAAAGGGGCCGGGCCAGGACCCGCTATACCACCTCCAATGCTACTGGCTTGTGCGGCTGCTTCCATTTCAGCATTGATCTTCGCCATTATCTCTTCCTCGTGAATTGCTTGAGCGTCCACGGGAATGCTACTACTTGGGCCCGAGGAGCTGGCTATGAACGCGGCTTCGCCCATGACAAAAGGCAAGTCAGTAAGTGGATCGCTCTGAGGACCGAGGAGTTCTTCCACCATTTATTCGTTGAAGATAAAAGCACTCCCACGAACTCCCCCGGTCGAAGTGGCAGCTGTAGTGGTTGTCGCCTCCATCATGATGGCCTCCTGCTCTTGGGTTGCAAGGGGCATGGACGGTGCAGCTCCTATAACTGAATGAAGATAAGAAAAATATTAGTGACGAATAAATTCGAGAAGTGCTTAGAATACCTTTCTTAGATTGGCTCGCGGGTGGAGCCAGAGCGCCTTCAGAAGCATGCTCACGAATCGGAGTCAAGTGAGGTTGATTGGATCATAAGCTGGAACAGCTAGAGGATCAGCTGTAGAAGTAGGCTCAGGTTGGGTTGACATAGGTATTTCAGAACTTGCTTCATGGTATTCAACTCCAGACCCCTCTCCAACCTCCGGATGCAGAGCGACAAGCTTCTCTTTCTCAGATATAACAATGGCCTCATGAAGAACTCTCCTCTCATCTTCGGTCAACACCCGGTTCTCCAGTTCAAACTCATCAATAGATGTAGTGTGGTGTTCAGCCTTCTCACCATCCACCAAGCGGCGCCAAGCATCATGCAAATGACTTGGATACTCAACGAGCTAGCTCAAGCCACGATATTTCAAGACATTAGCATTGTAAGTGATCAGAAGGTCTTCCATATCGCCTTCTAACCTGGCCTTCGCTGCTCCGACTTCGGCTTCAATTCTAGCCTCAGCTTCTTGGACCTTCGGAACTACCGCATCCCGCTCACCCTTAAGCTCCACAGTCTGATCACATGCCTCCTAAGCAGCCTTATTAGCGTCATCCCTTTCTTTGACGACCTCGGTGTACTTCTCTTTAAGCTCGTTAAGCTCTTTGAGCGTGTTATCTCTCTCGGTTGTAACAGTGGCATTCCTGTGGCCCATATCATTGACCAGTTTTAGATGCTCTTGCTTCATCTGCTCCATCTTCTTGTTAGCCTCATCGACTTTCTTCAAGTCCTCCATTTCTGAATTCCTCAAAGTGTCGTTCTCATTGGTGAGCACTTGAACTATGCGATCCTTGTAAGCAAAATCTTTTTGCAGCTATCCAATTGTCTTCGCTCGATCGATTGCCACCGCCGAGGCCTTTTCTGCAGTTTTCTACCATTCACTGTATTGGCTGTAAGCGTCATATACATAGTCATGCACCGTTTTCTCCACCCCTTCTGGAATCAACCTCAAGTTTAGGGGAAAATGAAAGCCGTCAAAGCAAATATTAGGGAAATATTCCTTTAGCTTAGCTATTCGGGCGGCTTCCTCCCCTGTAAGCTCTGTAGCCATTGATGTAGTGACAATAGGATCATCTGCCCTAGCTCTGTGGCATTGCTCGCCAGGCCTTGAAGTTTGTGGAGGCACTGGCTGGCACGAAGTTTCAGCAGTATGTGTTCCAGAACTGGAGGGTGGCAAGGGAACTCTAGGTGGAGGAGAGCGCGATCAGGAGCGGCGCCTATCTCGCCTCTCTCTTTCCCTCCCTCTCTCTTTCCCTCCCTCTCTCTCTCTCTTTCTCTCTCTCTTTCTCTCTCTCTCTCTCCCCCTGTCTCTCTCTCTTTATCATAGCGATCCCTATCTTGACTAGAGCAGCGGCGATCGTAATCGGACTCGTGCATGTGGGACTCTCTGTATGAACTGGAAGATTGATGTGCGGCACGAAGGCTACTGATCATGGATCCTTACTTCGACGTTGTATCTATAAAGTGAAAAATGAAACAGATTTAGTTATCTCCGGAGATTGAAAAGCTCGTGAATATTAGTTGTGTGGTGCCGTTAAGTGTGTTCATGCATGTGTAAACCCTCCAACCAACTGGATGTAGCAGCCGTACTCGGAGGGCTTGGCTCTTCTAAATCGAAGGCACTTTGAAGCCTCTCTAATCCGGTATCTTGGTGAAGAGACACATCATCCAGAATGGGAATATCTGCAAGTCCCTCGAAATGGCTCTCTATTTGTGAAGAGGGAGCCTCTGAAATTACAACAGCTACTGCTGGAAAAGACATTACAAAAGACTTGCATCTTGGAGTTTTGTGGGCAGCGGCCTTGCCTTTCCTTATCCTCTCTGAATGTCGATGCCATTGTGAAGGCCCGGGTGCGGGCTCATCTCCAATAGGAATATTCTCATCGTCACCTTGCTCGATGATCATGATTCCAGTAACTCTCCTTCTGACTTGCCTCGCTGGAGTCGTCTTGAGAAATCCTTCAAGCCCGATGCTTTGATCTCTATCGATTAGCCCAACGGCCCTCAAATTTTCATCGGTGAGGACCTCATCGATCTCTCTGCACTCCATAGGCACCTCTTGAAGAACTCTTACAATCTCCTTAAACTGAGTCCCTTCGGGCCACAGAATCGAAGTTGTGAAAGAAAAGGAGTGTTAAACTCTAAAATTGAGTACTATTATCCAGTTAATCGACATAGAAGTTGAAGCACTTACGTCTGATTAGCCACCGTCTGGCGAACCCCGGTGGGCACCGAACGAAGAACCACTCGGTCTTAAAATAACTAAGCTTGGTCCAGGCCCAATCATGACTTGACATTTCTAACTGCTTCTAAGAAAGTGAAGGAGGGATTATCTCCTCGGCTTTTTATATTGAACAAGTATTTGACTTCTTCTGGAATTGGGGGTTGGAAGAGATGCTCCATGAAGACGATGAATAAGCTATTCAACAAAGCATACCCATTCGGGTGCAGCTGTGACATGGCGATCTTTAAATAGAACGACACTTCTCGAATGTATTGATTAAATAGAGGGAGTGCCAAGCTATACACGAGAATCTGTTGCAGGCCGTGTACCCTTCCAAGGGAGTATGGGCCGTATCTTCTGCCCCTAGCAATAAGACATCATCCCTTGACAATCCATGCCTTATGCAAATTCTACCCAGCATGTCTTCAAAGATATTAGAAGGAACAGAATCTTGCGGATGCGCGATGAAAACTGCTCCTGGTAGCTCATCCGGAGCAGGACTAACAACTTCGGCTGCGATGGCCGGCATCTCGATTACAGGAAGTGGTGGACTCTGAACTTCTTGCGATTGTGAACTTCTAGGTTCCATAGCTATTCAAGTCAGCAAAAATCATCGTTAGACGACAATAAACCCGTTTTTCCCCTAGTGTGAAGTGAGTGAATGTGTTGTGCAGTGCAGTGCTATATATTACTTAACAGATTCTTCAAGATTCGAAAAATGTTCGAACGACGAGACTTCGAAATTCAACCGGAGTGACCATCATTAATGACCGTCACAACCGTGCCATCCAGATTTCGGGGACCGATCCAAGTTAAACTTCGTAAAAAAATTTCAAGTTACAGTTCATCGACGAGCTTCGAAAGGCAATCGAATATGCTATGAAATGGTTAAGTCCAGTTATGCAGGGCAGAAGCTCATCGGAGTCAAATGTTTGGGTATGCAAGAAGTTTTGTATCCGTCAAGGTTCTAACTTGGATCGATCACCAGAAACCTACTTCGTATCGATCACGGGAAGACAGGCTTCGTATCGATCAAAGGCTAACACCTTCGTATTGATCGCCCACAGGGAGTTTGTATCGATCACGTGATTCCCATTCGTATCAACCACATTGTCAACACTTCGTATCAATGGAAGTAGATCGATACGAAGTTCCACGGCTCCAATCAATACGAATTTCCTCCTTCTACCCATCAGTTCTGGATCGACACGAACTCTACGTCCCAGATCGATACAAGAGAGCTTTTCCTCCTTTCTCCCATCGACATGAAATCGAAGCCAGGCATCCCTTCCATGAATACTTTGTGTCCCTCCATGCTTCGTCTTCCCCAATCAAAATAGAAGCCGCTCCAACCTTTGTCGACCTTGCTCCGGCCAAACTCCGGCCTCAACATGACCAGAATCGACCACGATTGTGAATGAGATGGCACTAGATCTCTCATCATTTGAGTGTGAATTAACAGTTCAATTACCTAATTTAAGCAACTAAGTGGATTGAGTAACTCGAAGGAAAAAGGCGGTTTTAGTTTTCTAATATTCGGAGCGATACGAAAGCTAAGCGGAAAAGTGAGCAAGTGGAAATTTGTCTAAGTACAAAAGCATTTATACTTGGCAGATGTCGATTCGTCTCCCGGTGCAAGTGGACCGGTTGAAGCGGTCTACAATCCCACCGATACAAAAAGCCCTCTTCGTATCCTTCCACCTAATCAATACACAGTGACTTGTTCGTATCCAGTGACTTATCAAAACAACTTTAACATCATCGATATGAAGCTAACTTCGTATCCATCCATAGCCGGTTCGAGGTGAAGCTCTCCGTACGCATCAAGCTATCGATACGAAGCACGAAGCAAAGATTTGGTTGAACTATCCGGATCCATTAGAAATCCATCGATATGAAATGTTTTAAAAGGCTAACTGATTCGTATCATCGATACGAAGATAATTTTCCAACTTCTCAAATCAATCCAAGAAAGGATTGATATAAAGGAATGCTCAAAAACGATCATCAAGCGTTGTTACAACTCGAATTTCACATCGGTTTAGGAGTGGATCGACACGAAACTCGATAAAAAAACTGACAATGACTCATGGACGTGCAAACGTTAACGGGAGTCAGGTTAACATACATCTATGTGCGACAAATTAACATTCAATTTTTAAAATTCATAGGAATTGAATGCTCACCTGGTGACAACTACAACGACGAACAACAGATTGCTAACACTCGACACTCAGTTACAACAGTGCACTGTACAATCATTGGCAGTCAACAATTCAGTATTTATATTGCCGGGAATCAATCAAAGGTTACATCTTTTGACGAAAAGATAGCTACTCATCGAATTAGATAGAACTTTTTGGACCAAAGATCCCAACGTTTCAAAGCATGTCATGTTTACACAAGACGTACTTTAGAGAGAAAATGTTATCCCACCTTTTGGCAAGGTCGTGACACCAAGAAATTAACTGGAAACCAAAGACAGATCGTCCCTGAAGATCGGTTACACACAGGCTACTATGGATACTAGTAAATTTGGTCTGAATCCAGATTGAGCTACAATCAATGCGGTACGACAAGTAAAGCTATTAGAGTCAACGTTCAAATTTTCAAGTCAATCGGAGTTCATATGCACAAGATATTGATCGATCAAGGTCAAGAAAATCAACACTATTCGTATCCATGCAAATTCGTATCCATCAAGTCTCAAGTGAAACACATCTGGTTCGTATCCATCAAGTGTTGCTTCGTATCCATTAAGTGAGCACCGCTTCGTATCCATCACATCTACTCTGGTTCGTATCCATCACCTGAGAACGTTTCGTATCGATCTCACTTATACACGACTCGTATCGATCATCATTTACACAATTCGTATCGATCGGTTAATGATCGATACGAAGCGTGCCACCAGCAAATGATACGAAACATAACTCCAAAAGCATTGATACGAAATCAGTCTTCAATTGATACGAAATGCTTGAGTTCATATCGATACGAATGGGAGTGGAAATCATCGATACAAAGTAATCTCAAGTACCGATACAAAACCATCGACACGAAGATAATTCGTTAGGTTGATACGAACAAGAAAACGTTCAAGAGGAAGACTTAGTCACTCAGTATGAAAAGTGGATCGATCCAAGAATATAGCGCCACGTTACCCTGATCGACACGTGCAAGCATGGATACGAACAGACCGATACGAACCAGAGCGATACGAAGATGCCAGTCCATTGAAATGCCAAACTTGGATCGATCATAACTCAAAATCTACAAGTAAAAATGCTACCAAATTTTCACAGGAGCTTACGTACCAGCTCAAGAATGCTCATGATTGATCTCAGCCTAAAAAGACTTAATTTGGATCGATACAAAATTCATACATATCGATCAGAGATCGATCCCAATCTACCTCGGATCGATCTAGTAGGCCCACCCACATGAGAGAAGGTGTCTTCCGAGATTTGAGCCAGATATTTTCGGCCTACACCTTTAAATAGCAGCCCTAGGCCTTTAGAAAATGGACTTTTGATTCTTTTACGCCAATACTCTGCGGAAATCTCCATTATATCTTGAGCGTACTGTTGTAATCAGTGGTAATCAGCGAGAATCATCAATAAAACGACAAACTTTCTATAGTGGACGTATGCTATAACGCCGAATCACTCTAAATCTTTGTGTTCTTATTCTTCTGTTTGTCTGTTTTTGGCGTGTTTGTTAGATTAACTTCATTTTTTATTTATATTCTTCACTTTAATTTCTTCAAATACGTCCGAATAGTGTTGTGTCCAATTTCGATACAAACAAGTGCATATAGTAACACACTTTATTTAATTATTAAGAGTTAAAGACGCAAGGGTAATTTTGCAACATCAAAAGCTTCATTTTGAAATATTTCCATTATATATAGAATTATACTTAAAAAACAAAATTTTGAGGTTTTGAAATTAGACAAACACTATAAATATCACATCACAAAATTAACAAATCAACATGCACAATTTTGAGTTTTAAGGTACCCTAAAAATGATTTCTGACTAGGGTATTTACTTTCCATGATTTTTCTTTCGAAAAGCTTTTAAATTCCTACCACCCTTATTCTTCATTTCACACTCTGCGGTTTTAGTATTTTGCCTGTTTTTCTATTTTTATTTTATTTTATTTGTTTTCTACCAAACTAGATTAAAGTTTAGATTATAACAGCACCCACGTCGAAATCAGACATGAGTATTAAAGAACACCACATCGTCGACTACGGATTTGAATTTCGCTAGTATTCTCGTTTGGATCCAACGCTGTTTTTTTAATAACCCACCCTGGTTGACAACGAGCAAATGTGTCGTATTTATCCGTGCCCGCTACGCCGACGGTTTTGTTACCCTCATGCTAGTGGAGTTGCTGTTATAACGCATGCTCGCGAATAGCCCAAATAGAACGTTTGATTAGTTGTCAAAGAAGAGTTGTAGTGCAAGTCAACAATTAACGAGGTAAAAAATCATTCAATGCTTCGATGTTGTCTGGTATTCACATTCTGAACACCGTGAGAAGTCCTATAAAATTATATTATTCTACACAAAGCATAGTGTCCTGGATCGTCTTCCTTCTTTGAGCAGGGTGCAAATAGATATGGCCTTATTCCTGCTAATAACGAAATTGAAAATTACGATATGAACGAGCTGTGAATACGAATTGAGAGGGGAGGCAAATTGAGCTGAAATTATGAATGCAAAACAAGGAATGCGACCATGGGATGGGAATTGGAAACTGGGGCTAGTGCGACCAGGGAGGAGATGAAACAGCGATGTAACTGCTACCAATAGAATGAAACTAGTGACATCAATGAGTCTTCAATTTTAAAATCAACTTGAATTTTCAGAAGAGTACAAAAGTAAACGGCACTAAAATATAATTTGGAATCTTTTGAGGCAGAAATCTCCGCGTTTGAAAAGTCCGCTTTCATCGATAAGATGCCAACAACTGATTTATTGTAAGTTCCCTTTGTTGCTTTTTTGTCTGTTTCGTACATGTTGGACTGATAGTACAAATCCGGCTTTTCGGTCAGACATATGATTGTTCAATATAATTTTACTTTCGTTAGTTCTTGTTAATGGCTTACAGGAAGCCACAATGCTCATAGTTCTTGAGAATGTGTATGTATATGGTGGACCTGGATTGCTAATATATTTCTGAGAAGGCTAAGATGCTAAAGTGTTGCGTTAACTATACTTTTATTGTACATAAGGATTTCTATTTGATACAACTTATGAAAAACGATCCTTGATAAATGGCTCTAATTAATACCAAGTCCAACTAAAACAAACTTTTCAAAAACACAGCCTATAAAAGCTCATGACGCACCTAACTAGTGCCACGCACTATTTGCCTACACCACATGTTGGGTTCAAAGGGCACACTTTAGTTTCTACCCTGATCCACTAACCTCCACTTTGTAAAGAACCATCTTTATTTGTTTAGTAATTTTTAAATGTGTTATTGTATACTCATTAAAAAAAAAAGGACATCATATGCATGAGGAGTGTGTATATAGAAAATAATACAAATGGGGCCTGTGAGTGAAAAATAGCTAGGCTTCTACATATAATACAAAGTTACAAACATAGTGCAAAACATTACACCATCTTTCTCATAAATGGAATCTACTCTTCTCCTTCATCATGGATGCATCGACCCTCTTCCAACAACAAAGAAGCTGCATATCGGGTTTCAAAGGCAACCTGTTAACCCCAAACCCGCATGTGCTTATCGGGTGTGCGCTGTTCTGGCAAATTCAGGTGGAAAAATCGCAACCAATAACCTGATAAAATCGGTTGAAAATACAAAGACCATCTACAATGATGGTTGGTTCGACCGCCTTGCCATTAACCACCTGTCTCAAAGTGTTCAGATCACAACAGGTCTGTAATTCTTGGCTTAGTTTTATGCATATATATGACTAATAGAGGATAAGTCTTATGTATAACGCAAATTTGCTTTCTTTACTTTTTTTGGTTTTGCAGGGATGAAGAATAACAAAGAAGGATATGATGGAATGATCGAGGCAGCAAGTGCAGTGGCAAGAAATTTTGAGGTGAAAGATCAACAAATTTTGGTTGTGGAAGCACTTAAAAAGGCCATTCCCAGACCAATTCTTCAAATGGTTCTTTTCTTTTTTCATAATTTTTTTTTTTTACATATGAGGGAACCTGATCACATAAAATCCTGGACATCAATTACCCTTTTTTTTAGATAAAATATTAAAGAAATCATAGTATACAATCCTCCAATTGGATAGAAAGTATAGATAATGTTTATTCTTCAACAATAATAGAGTAGATTAAAGTCAAATGTTGAATAGGAAGTGATAATATAAAGTGTTTGTTTGTACCAGTATGCTTAATTTATAAAATAGATATATTTTAAACAATGTTACAGTCTCCTGCAAAATGTTCTAGTCTCTTGTCAAAGCATTGAATTAAAATAAGAAATAAAATATGCAAAAAACTGAATTACATAAAACTGATAAAAAACCATTTGTTAACCTGAAATACATGTCATAGAAAAGATGCATAGTTTCTTATTATTTTATGGACTAAACCTTGATAATGATAATTATTAAAGAACTCAAATTTTAACCAAGTACCTACTAAACTCAAAAGTAAATAGATTCAAAATATTTCGGATTACAATTAATTAATCGGCTTTGAATGCATAATGTCTTTCATGACCACGCAATCTGAAAGTAATAAAAAATTCTGCTTACCAGATCAAAACTGTTGCTCCACCATCAAAGTTTTCAAGGGAGTTCTTTGCAGTTTTCACCACCGTGTTTTTCCCCTGGCTAATTGGAAAATGTGAGGTATTGCCTGGCTACAATTACTAGATGCATTTGAAATATCTTATCTTGAACTACATGCATATGTGTAATATTAAATATGCATTTGTTAACTGAGCATGGACTCATGCATATGTTTAATATTGAATATGCATTTGTTAACTGAGCTTGGACTCATTGACAAATCGGGCATAAATTTACTCTTTATTAATAAGGATCTTTAACAATAATTTTCTTACTACATGCATCATTTCAGCAAGCTTTCATCAAACTAACTTATAATGGCACCTATCAACCTACATAGTATGATTTATTTATTTTTGTGAAGATAGATTGCTGATAAATGCATATCAGTATTCGTATTAGAACTTCTCGCTAATTAAAGAATATGACTGATTAAGGTCAGGGAGTCCGAGTTCGAAGGAAAAACAGAGAAAAATGTAGTCTATATTCCCAAATGCAGGTTATGTTTCAATCTTTTTTATATATTTGCATAAATTAATTTACTGTTCATTGATTTTAGTTTCTTCCAGGTCTGATTATAACAAATGCACACTATGTTTATGTCAAAAAGATCAATATTGGTTCTAATTTTGGGCTTGACATAACTTTACCAGTTATAATTGATTAAAATAATTCTTGATAGATACTTAAATCTCAATTGCAGTATTATGCTTTTGAATTTTAACCAACCAAACCTAACACATGAATTTCCACATGCAATATTAGCAGTTCACATTAGCAAGACCATACCATTGCAAAATCATGAAACCCATCTATTATTTCATTATTTTTAAATTGTAAACTGTTACAAGACATGATAAATTGTTTATCGACCATCAGGGTTTGTCTACCGTAGACTTTCAAAACCAAATTGTGCAAGTCAAAAAAAAAAGTGTCTTTAACATGCCTCCTTAAATCTCCAATGCTATTTATTTTGTTTTGTCCACTAATGTTTTCTTAAATTTACCAAATTCTAAATTTTTGTTCAATATATTATCATTTGATATTTAACTAAAATTATTGGAAACCATATTAATTTTTTTTTAATTATATAATTGAACAATCAGTTCCTCACCATGTACTAGTAAAGAGTAATTTAATGAAGCACTTAGGACCTCAAAATCCACACTCTAAGAGCATCTACATATCAGGACAATTAATCAGTTGGGGCATTTTTTGTATGTTTTACACAAGAGTGTCAAAATAGACAACCTCTAAAAAATTCAAGATGAACTATAGTTCTAGATGGGGAATCAAAACATCAGATTAAAAATGCGTATCATTTGATTCCAAACAACACATGTGCTAAGGTTAGCGATATGGTTGCAAAGAACATATTTATAAAGCCAACTAATCAGTATATTTCGAAAAGGTCATTTGTATTTTACATATATCTGGTATCGATGATGCCTATGACATACACATCTGTCTTAGTTTCTGAATGATTGAAATATCCACATATCATGTCATATCATATTGACATATTCATACTCACATATGTGCCACATGGTCAAAATTAATAAATGTGTTTATATATGACAGATTTCTAGAAGGAACAAACTGTGTGGGAATGTGCACAAACCTATGCAAGATGCCATCTCAGAAATTTATCAAGGACTCTCTTGGAATGCCTATGTATATGAAACCAAGTAAACTTGTTTAACTTGAGTATTGATATATAAACTGCGATCTATAAATTTACTCTATACCATGTAATATGTTGAGATGGTAAGTGCTAATGAAGTATATCGTATGCATACATTTGTATGAATTTGGGATGAATTGCAGATTTTGAAGACATGAGCTGTGAGATGATATTTGGTCAAAACCCACCTGAAGATGATCCAGCTTTGAATCAGCCATGTTACAAAAAATTATGTAATATCATTACTAGCATATGCTTCTCTTTGTCCATAAACTATATGTTGTAATGCAATCATAACGCAGTTTTTTTACATTTTCCAGGCGTTGCAAAGCAAATGCATGGTGTGGACTGCGCCAGCTAAAGCGCAAGCCTTTCACATTCTTCATCTTACTATGGTTAAGGTATATATGTATAGCACTATAGCATAAGGGCATATGTATAAACAATAATGGCGATGCCAAACATCATATTACTGTAATTTTGACGATTAAATCAAAATTTTGGGTCACTGATTATTTGAGATGATCATGCTATCTCTGGTAACATGTTCAACGCTGCAAAATCCAACATTTAGGGCCAACATTAGTCATTATTTACTCGGATTCTTTTAGAGAAACGCTCAACTTCTTTGGATGTGGTTATTTGATATGCTTGGAAATCTATTCAAAGCCCTGGTATATAATCTAATTTTTAGCACTTTTTGGTTATTCACGGAACAGTCAAAAAAAAAAAAATCCAATTTTTACTTATTTCAGATGAAATAAGTATATATGTATGTGTGTGTATATACACTCGCAGCTAATCCACTGCCCCATACGCTATTGTCTCGCTACCAAATGTTAAGAGTGTCTTTAAGACGAAGAAGAAGCCTGTGATGCGAGATTGCAATCGAATGATGGTGGAAACGAGACAAGACCGCAAAGTGTTATGTAAATCCTTACATATAGAATTTGATTGCTAATTAATTATTAAGATCATTACTATCCATCCAGTAATTCACTCTAAATATTACCCCACTAACATTTTGAAACATGACATTATATACTGTGCAGTTAAAGCGCTCTGCCGCTCCATAGCGTTTGGGGTACAAAAAGTTGTAGCAGAGACATATCGAGGATATAGCGGACGACTTTAAAAAGAGGAATGATGAAAATTCTACATTAAAAAGAGGAACAAGTATTACTTATTATTTTTTCCACCAAGCAAAACAAGTTATAATAAAGTAAAGATAAACAAAGTTGACACTTAAAAAGTTTGAACTAGTTATAATAACCAACCACGTATATCATTGTTACATCAACTTTGAAGTTACCATAAAACATAAAAGCAACACATCAAACAAAATGCTTATTTATAGGAAAGAGGATATAGCGGGGCAACAAAATCAAGGATCGATATAGCGGGTTATTGCCGCAATATCGGGGATAATAGCGGATCCGCTATATTGGGCCGTTATATAGAAATATCGTTGTCCCAAAAGTCCGCTACGAGATATATCGGGGATATATCGGGGCAATATCGGGGAATTGACTGCACAGATTATATATGAACCTACTTGAAAAATATCCATTGGTACCATACTTTGCCAACTTTTTATTTGGTTATATAGAATCCTAACATCCCATCATTATTCTAATCAAAACCTTAAATCACAATGTTGCTTTAGTGATAGACTGGAGAAATTTCATAAAAAATAAATAAATCATCTTAAATAAAGATTTACACATACTAATTTCTTCTTTCAGTAAATAAATATAAAAAGAGATAATTATTGGTGTTGAAATTTATTTTCTTTTTTAAACTAATATGATTACTATAGATAATGAGTTAAGTAAAAATCATTTTTCTTCTTTGGAAAAAGTTGCTTGAAATTGATTCAGCTTGATAATGGTAGGATTTTTGAGTTACCGTTTTGAGCAACGTCTTTATGTCATTTGGTTTCATCATAATCGGCACTGATTCAACATTTTCCTAGTTAATCATGCATGCTTTGTTATGCAGTTTGAGAAGGAAAACATTTTTCCACTTTTTAAATGACAAAGCATAACGTTTTGTTTGAATGGGAAAAGAGAGCGTGCATTTATTTTTATTTGGATTTTGGGTAGTGAATAGGGGTAATTTTTAGTGAGCATTGATAATATTAAGTCGTGAGTAATGTTTAGAGATATTATGATATGAACAGCACTCATTAATTATTAATACCAACAATCTCCTAAGATGATGCCTTGAGGTAGCCTAAACGGTCAAAGCCCCGAGATACCAATAAAATGTGCTAAGATGGATTCCCAACGATGACATTAAATCCCTTTGCTAATGACCATTTGCTAATGATTTGAAGTATGGAAATCTTGTGGTACACTCCCTCAGGATATTTACTAACAATATGATCAGTTTATTAGGTGTACAAAGACAAATATCCACCTATGTTGATAAAATATAATAGTCTGAAACAAAATATCATGATTAGGTCAAAACCAATCTATATCTAAACGCCCAATTAGGAGTGATCATTTGGTTGGTTATGAGATAAAATGTCAAACCGAATTAAAACCAAAAAATTAAAAATCGAACTCAACCAAATTAATTTAGGCTAATTCGATTGATATCCAATTTAATCGAACTAAAAAGATAGCTAAGAGAAATCATATGTTATTATTCAAATGTTAAGTCTGTTCAAAGAGAAACACAAAACTATGTTTCAAATTTTTTATTGACTATTTTCTAGTTTTTATAAGGAAAATCAACCTATTTTGGGTAGCTAAACTCTTATTTTTACTACAAAATCATGTATAACAAGTATGTAATACTATAAATATGGAAAACATTATATAAGTTCGGTTAGTTCAGTTAAACTGGTAATCAAATCAAATTATTTTACAAATCGAGTTCAAACCGATTTAATTTCATAATCGAACCGATCGAAATGAACTGATTCGGTAAGTTAATTCGGTTCTAACCGAATATTGCTCACCCCTGCACCCAACGACTTTCTTTTATTGGTTTGATATGAATTGGAGTATAAGAGAGATTCAGTATAAATCACAAGATTATATTCTTTTATGTGGAGCAAGTAAACTATAATATCAATTTGATCATATAAATCACAAGATTATATTCTTTTATATGGAGCAACTAAACTATATATAATATCAATTTGATCATATAAATCACAAGATTATATTCTTTTATGTGGAGCAACTAAACTATAATATCAATTTGATCAATCAATCCGAGAAGT
The DNA here is from genome assembly GCA_030737815.1 of Allium fistulosum. Taxonomy (NCBI): domain Eukaryota; kingdom Viridiplantae; phylum Streptophyta; class Magnoliopsida; order Asparagales; family Amaryllidaceae; genus Allium; species Allium fistulosum. Next base: position 164,857,074 of record CM060905.1, read on the forward strand.
AAACTCACTAGTTAGTAAAAGCACTATATTGATTTGAAGAAATTCAATTAGAGTTCGAATTTCAATGACTTGATTTGTTATGTATAACTCTGGATTAGCCTTAGTAATGAGGGAACTAGTAATATAATATCTCATAGTCGCTAAGAACGTTAGATAACATAGAAAGCGATCCAAAGTCTTCAAATATCAAGTACAAAACCACATAATTCACACCAATTTGTGCTAGCCAACAACGACACCCACTAAGTGGACATGTCGAGAGTTCGTTCTATATAGAAAAATGCACCGGTTGTCCTTTCGAAAGATTGACATGTCGATCATTGACTACAACCTCTAGTCGGTCGACCAATTGAGACTCTTCGTAACTTTCCACGGTGGTTCTAAGGTTGCTATTATGGCTTGCTTTGATCTTCATACTTCCTCTTCTCTTCTTTTCTCACATTATCACCACTCTTCTTATCGCAGTATTTGCCACCCAATAATAACATTCCACGCTAATACAAATATGTATGTTTGTATGATGTAAAATATATGCACCTCTTTATTATCTCACATCTCAAAAACCATCAGGTGTTGCATCTACATCTCAGGTGCAATTATCTCAAAACCAAACCATTCAAGTTTGAGCATGACAGAGTTAAGAGTGTGTCCAAAGGGACAATTATATAATTTGATTATATAACTTAACGCTTATAGCATATATATTATTTGAATAAAGTAAGTTTTTTTGTTTATTTTCTTTTGTATATATTGATATATTGTGGTATAAGTAAAATGTTTAAATTCATTAGATGCATACAAGTAGAAAATCATTAGGATTAATTAATTGCAGTTGCGAATGTGTTGTAATCATGAATATAGAATCGTATTAATAAATATTTTAGTTAAATTGTTTCTAGAGCAGTGCGTCGATATATCTATTAAGACTAGTGTACGTAATTCTCCCCATAAGATGGATGGTAATTTACTTATAACCGTCGGAGCACCAAGGGGTTACATGCATGTGGTTGTTTAGAGCAATCATGGAATGACTCACAAAGAGCCTTCTATAGCTTAATTACATCTAAAGTAAAAAAAGAAGGTGTCACGTAACAACGTGTAATGGTCATTTGATTTGATAGTACTGTGAATCTTAAGTGTACTTTGGTTATGGTTAGTCACATGATATTAGTAATCGTATTATGGTCATAGTTGGGTATTGCTTAACTACGTAAAGTGAAACATCACTCAACTGAGGATCCATCTCCTCCGACGTAGAGTGTTAGTATCCGTTAAATTAGATGCACCGACAATGGGGGCAAAAGGGTCAAAATTTCAAAAGAATTCTTTTGTTCATTTTTGCACTAGATCTTTAACTTGTATTATCATAAATAATCTAGTTATATTAAAGCATAATTAATGTTAATTTGAGATGAAAATGTTTTGTGACTTAAAGTTAATTTTAATGAAATTTTGTTTTTATTATTTTAAATTATAATCAACGTTTAACATCATGTTTACACATATGATTTATACTATAAAGATGTCATAGGATGTACAAATATTCAATAACTTAGACAATATATATACTAAAATGATATGTTATATTTGAGTACATATGTGATTGTTGGGATTTATAACCGCATAATATGCAATTGAGAATCTAATATGTGATATAATTATGGCATTCTCCGTGTCTGTGTATGACACACATATTTAAACACACACACACACACACATCAAGGATCGACCACACATCATTTCTGCTACAACTTTATTCCCCCCAAATTCAACCACACATTTTGATTTAAGTAATATATTTTCTCTCTCTTGTTACCTCGTTATATTATTTAAATTGAAATGTGTGGGTGAAATCCGGGAGTAATAGAGGTGTAGAAAGAATGAGATATAGCCGATCCTTGCCCCCCCACACACATATATAAAGCTGATTTATTGAACTTGTTATTGCAAGCTATTTCCTCTTAGAGTCTTCCTCCTTTCTCCTCCTAGCTTGGTTTACAAGGATAAGCTAAAAGGTCCAACCTTTCCTTTTATGGATGCTAGGGTTTTGTTATGGAATGGTATGAAAAGAATCAGGGAATAAGATGATATATATAGCCTCAACTATAAAATATCTAATATATTTCCATTGTTTTCTCCTCATTTTGCTCCTCGATAAACTATTTATCAAACATGTTTTAAAATGATACAAAACCCCTCTTTTCTTTAATTATGATCGATTTTGTTTTTTAACAACCATGTTGTAAATTTTGGGTCTAGTGGATTCTCGTTATTAATTATTTAATTATTGAGTTTAGCTCATTTATTTGTTTATAACACTTATATATTATTTTAATTGATTTTAAGACCTGAAATAATAAATAAGAAACATAAAAAATTAATATAACATTCATATTAACTCTCCCCGTTTAATATTTATAAATTAATTTGATTAAGCTGAATTTGAAACTACGTTGACAAATATTATTGAGCAAACCCTGGTGCGAACTCCGCACTCAATAATATTTAAACAACTTAAATATTAAAGCATGTACGAAATTTTCTAAAGTATGGTAGTGGATGCAAGTTCGCTTGTTTACAAATCATTTAGGTTAAATCATATTTTAATATACTGAAGCTACACCATAGGTAACGATATATTGTGCACGTTTTCTTTTCATCATTGCTAATTCAACTTGAGTTTTGTCAATGGAAAATAATTCCAATAATGTACATAGTTAATTGCACAGTACAACTTCAAAGCCCTTGGTTCAATCTGATAATGTTTACTTATTAATTGATTTACTATAACCATAAACGTTAAATTTATGTTGATTACCAATTACGGTGATACCGACCTTCTACAGTAGAGGAAATAGATTCACTTTTGATTTGTATTTCACTTCAAATTATTCAGTGAATACCCAACTATGGCCGTAGCATGAGCATCTTGTCATGTGATTGACCTAATCAAATTATAGTTTAGACACTTACGATCTACAACACTCTCAAGTTTGAGACTAATGCACATAGTTACATGAGATGCTCTATTTTGACTTAGTTTTATTCAAAATATAATACTCTCATTGATTAGTTCTTTGATTGTTCCAAACAATCACAAATTCGTAAGCCTTGACGCCCCCAACAACCCCTAGTAATTCATCATTCATTATATGAAGAGTGTTACATAGACTTTTCTTAACAGATGTATCATTATGTGTTTAATGAAACATCTCAACTAGGAACATTTAAGGATATGTATCTTCAATACACGATTTAGTACTCATGGTTACGAACGCATTTGCAACCACATTAGATTAAATACTTTTTTTCTAAGGATTTCTACTTGTATATATTTAATGTTTTTAGAGTGTTGCTTATATCACAATATAATAATACATACAACAAAAACCAAAACAAGTATACTTTATTTCGAATAAGATTCATTTATAAGAGTTAGGTTATATAATAAATTACATAATCCTAGGGTACACCCTTAACTTTTATTTCATTATAATTGGTAGTAAACATAAAGTCAAAGTCTTTGATCAAAGCAAAAATAATTAATCGATAAACGCTATCGGATTGAACCAAAGGCTTCAATATTGTACTTCACCATTGACTACAAATATAATTAGAATGCTGAATATTGATTGAGCTTTAGGGACAAGAGTAGTAAAGCGATGATAAAAAAGAAAATATGCATTATATATTGTTGTTTAAGTGTATATCTAAAATAATTATAATAGGATTTCACTTGTATAATTTATAAGCAATTGAAATCGCGTCCCCTAAAGTGTTTTAACAAAGTCTGTATAGGGTATTGGATCAGGTGCATTAGAAGCGTGGTAAATGGGGAAAAATCAATTTAATTTTACGTTGGATCTTATTTTGTGTTTACATGAATAATTTATTTACATTAAATCATATTTAGTGGGAATTAGTAAAATTAGTATGTTATTTCAATTTGATTATGTTATATTTTATATTTAAAACTCCAATCTATGTATGTGTATGTTAAGATTAAATATATTTATTTATACATACATATATGTATGTATGCATTCTAATTTTAGTTCACTTTAATTTTAGCTTATATATTTTATTTATTAGGAATTCACATTCATAATGTGAATGTTACTGATGTTATAATCTAACCAAGGGCATTAATATGGACATAAATATATGGAATATACGTACATACATATGTACATATTTTTGATTTATAGTTATGTAAGGAAACAATATCATGAATTATATTTAACATATTTCAATAATTTCGTGATGGTAGGTGTGTGTGTGTACACACACACACACATTTATATATGCTATGTGTGTATGTATACAAATTTATTTTTGACCATAACAGTATATATAGAAATATATATAATTTTATTGGACAGTAAATTGTTTTTTTCTGGTTTTAAAATATATATGTGTGTTTGTTTGTATGCAAGTGCTTAAAATTAATTCATATATATTTTATATTATCGTCAAAATACACACACACACATAGTTATATATATATATATTGAGATATATATACTTAGTTCAAATTTAAAGTTTAAATTAAGTTTGTCTATTTCAAATAAGTATCAATATATATATATATATATATAAAGCTATATTTAAAATTGTAAAATAATACAAACACACTGATATAAATTGAAAACCAAAAATAATTGTTTCTACTTTTAATCCAAGGAGAAAAAAGTTATTTTTTTATGTTTTAAAGCCAAAGAAGAAAAACAAAATTATATATATTTGTTTAGAAACTTTGAAAAAAATTCTTATATATATATACACGCCATGAGCATGATATATATATATATATATATTGAAATATATGTATATATAAGTTTATGTTTAATATTTATAATAATTATTTTATTTTTGAAGGAAGATTTCTTTTGGTTGAAAATAAAAGCTTGGTATATGTGTATATAAGTTTACAATATTTTAAATGAAATGCAAACCTTATGTAACGACCTAGCTTTTTGAAAGTCATATAATTAAATATTGGAATTATTTAAATAATTGAATCTTGGAATTAATATAGATAAAAATGATTTCGAAAGCTTATTTAAATTCTTTTTAAATAATAAATGGTTATAGTAAACTTTTAATTTAGAATAAAAGTGATTAATCTAGTTTAGTAATAATTTTTTTTAATTAACATGTGAAATTATCATTTCGGGGCACTGTCTCGGATTTTGAGGAAACCAGTGCCATGGATCCAGAATTATGAACTGTTATGTGCTGATGAGTTTAGTGACGATCGAACATGCTGTGTGTTCGTACGAGCTCAAAACGCAGAACAACAAATTTGAGAATTAAAATATAATAAAATATTTTACTATAAATAATAGTTAACTCCTCTTCCCTCTCTCATTTTTATTTCATTCATCAGTTTTCATAACCGCCCCTCTTCATTTCTTATTTCAATTATTTATGGAGTTTTAGACCACGAAAATCAACGTCGTTTGATTTATCGGCTTCGTAGAGGCAAGAGCTTCGAGATAGTATGATTTGATTTGGGTGTGACGAGGGTTGGGGGTGTTTGACTGTTACAGTCATGAGCTAGGGTCGTAGCTTGTTAAAGAGATGGAATTGGGTCGAATGGATGATGGCGTTGTTTTTCTAGAGTGTAGACGAGCTCGTGGACGAAGAATAGGGTGGTGCGGCTCCCTGTGTCAAAATGCAACATTTACTATTGCCGAAAAGTGTCGGGTTGCGATGACATAGAGGTGGTCGGAGGCAAAATCAATGATGTCGATGGACTCGTAGTGGCGATTGGAGAAGAATTGTAATGACCGCCCTACACCTACGGTGCAGAACGATAGTCAAAGGAAAGAAAAAGAAATAAGATGAAGAAATAGAAGAGAAAAGAATGGAAAAAAAGAAAAAGGAAGCATCAAGAACCAAATTTATTGTCGTATATGTCACATTGCATCAGAGTAAATATAATAATCAATACAAGTATAAACAATAGAGACAGAAATAACAATGTGAAATAATCATCTATATATAATGTAATGACCCTGAATTTTTGACATTTGAGAAATGAATATTTAATTGAGTTTAAATATTCGGGTGATCGTTTAATTTGAAATTCAAATATCAAAGTGAATTTGGTAAATTAATTATTGAATTTAATCGTTAAATCTGGATAAAAATTTGAACCTTCAATTTTAAGCCTGTTAAAAATAATTTCAAGGCTTAGGAAATTTATATTGATAATTCTGAGGATAATAAAAGTTTCAGAATCGAATTTGAAACTGTTTTGTTCAGTTTTGAATTTTATCATTTAAATCGATATTTGAAAATAGCGTTCCAGAGCACAGTCTCGGATTTCGACGAAACCAGTTCCATTGGATCCGTAATATTGAATTATTATCGGGTTTCAATTTTCGTAGCGTTCAGAGTCATTATATGAGCGTACGATATATAAACGCGTTGGAATTTATATCGAAATTTAATTTAATAACTGGTTAAAAGGCACTGTAGCTAGATATTTTTCAAGCACGCTTCCTTTGCCTTCTCGAACACACTTCCTCGTTCTGTCAAAGTCGAGATGCTTCCTTCTCGTTTAAAGCACGCTATCCTGTCTTCCTTTTTCAGAGCAATGTCGATTGAAAATAAAAATAAAACGAAGTCTCCGTTCAAAACAAAATCAAAGCCGATCGAATTAAATGGCCGAATTTGAGGTTTCTACCTCAATACACTTCACCTTCCAGCCTCTTTCGAATTTGAAACCCATGACTTCCCTTGTTTTCGCCCTTTACGAGCAAATCCTAATCGAATCGATGGAATGATGAGCGTACAAATTCTCGTTCGATTCGAAATCGAACGCATGGGAAGATGGACATTGCCGTCGTGGTCTAGTCGGAGGGTCGTTCGCATGCAAAGTTCGGGGTGTCCGGTCGTCAATTCGTGGGCAGCAGCGACGTTGTATGCCGTGGAAGAGGGGGTCGATCGTCAGGGGAAAAAAGGCTCGTCAGTGCGTTCGCGACTTCAATAGAGGGCTTCGACCCTCACGAGCTCGCGTTCGTATGCGATGAAGGCTGGAAGCATCCATCACCACCGGAGTTTGGGCGTGCGGCGTTTGCAGTCGACTTGAAATTGGCTGCTTCGATGGTGGCTGACGTCTTTGCTAGGTAGTGAGGGTGGTACGGTGCTTGGTGAAGATCGACGATTTCGTTCTTGAGCAGTGGTTTGGGAATCGACGATTGTTTGCAGTAAGGTATTAAGCAATTTTACAGTTATTTCTATTCTTCGGTTTCAATTTTGATGTAATATATATATATACATATTATATGTTTATATAAAAGAAATTAAATTTATATAAGGTTAAAAACAGAAAACCCTTTGGTAGTCAGAGATGTATGTATATAGAAAACAGATAGAAATAGATACAGTAAGGTGTAGGTTTTTGTTTTGACATAATCTGGTTAATTCACCTGTTTTTTTTAGTTACTAAAGATAATTTACCTAATAGGAAATTGATCAATGGATTAGTTCAAATTAAAAGAGTTAATCAATTAAATCTATTGAAAGAAAATTTGCTGTTCGATCATTTCAAATATTAATCAACTGTATAAAATTATTTATACAAGGTCAAGAACTATGAAGAAATGATCAAAATGGAAATGGATTGCAAAATAAAGTCAAAGGTGAGATCTCCTCACTCAAATTGGAAATTTGATTTTTTGCAGTTATTGATTGATTGCTGTTTGGATGTGATATTAGATATAGTAGGATATATCTATATATATAGCAATATATGTATATATTGGCATATGTATATATTGCAGTTGTGATTCCCCGCATTATATAGCGGATGAGACCCTATTGCGCCGCATAATAGCGGATGATATTTTATAAATCCCATATACCGCGATATTCCACCTCAAAGTGGAATTGGTATTGTGCTAACATCTGTGGATGCAGGGAAACAGGTTGGAGGGATCCAACTGGATTCCTCAAATTGTTTGAATATTATTTCATATGTGAATGATGTGATTTATTGATAATCTGTGAATGATTTATTGATAATTGAAATTGTTGAAGGCTAAAAATTTAGCCGAATGTATTTTTGGTATCGTTGGATACCAGAAATGAATATAAATTGGATTTTGAAATTAAAGTGGAAAATTTTAAGTGAATTTATTTTTAAGAATTGAATTTATTGAAAGAAGGAATTTTAAAGTATTAAAATTTGATTTTTTGAAATTTTACCAAATAAATTCTAAAATATGGAAAAAAAATAAGTTTTGAATACTATTGTTTAAAAGTTGAAGAATGCATTTTAAAAAAATGGAATTTTGAATGATTTGGAAAGAACAAAGGAATTTATCTAAAAGTGATAAACTTTTAGAAATCAAATTGTAATTGATTTGGTATTTGAAAATGAATCTTTAGGAAAGCAATTTGGAAATTTATTTGGAGTTGAAAATAAATTTAGAAATCAAATTTGTAATTAATTTGGTAATGAAAAATAAATCATTGGAAAATTTATTTGAAATTGATTTAGTGTTTGAAAAATGAATTTGGAAGTCGATTTGCAAATGATTTCTTAATTGGAGATAAACTTAGAAATAAATTGCAATGTTTTGTTCTATTGAAATAAAACTTAGAAATCAATTTGTAATTGATTCGATATTGAAATAAAATTAGAAATAAATTTGGAATTTGATTTTGAGATTAAAAGCGAATATTTGGGAATGTAAATTCAAAATGGAATTTATGAAAGGAAAGGGAAATTTGTTTTAAAAATAAACATTGATTTATTTTTAAAGTGTGGAAAAAAGATGATTTGAAATCGAATTTTCAAAGTGATGAAGTGTGGGAATAAATTTACTGATTGGGATGTAAATTTGAAATAAATCGATAAGGATTTATTTAAGTGGTTTAGATGAATGTGATTTGGAATTTGTTTTCAAATGGTTGAAGTATAAACCATATATCGGGAAGTGTTTGCCCAAAAAATGGACAAACACCTCAAAGTTGTATGATTTAGTAGATCTTATGTTGTTCTTAGTGATTCGGGCGATTTATGCAAATATATGAAAAGCAGGGGCTAAACTGTAAAAAGACACGCAGATTTATAGTGGTTCAGCCAGAATGTGCCTACGTCCACTTTATATGTTATTTCTCTTCTCTTGTTTTTATTACAAGTACAAAACTTTGATACAAGTAAAAGAAAGTTGTTTGAAAGTTCTCTCCGTGCTTGAGCTCTCAAAATTGTCCCCCATTGTTGTACCCCTGCCCCTCTATTTATAGAGTGAGGCTGGGGGTAGGGGTCTTGGACGTGCATAGCTGCTGGCGGGCCTGGGCTGATGTGATCTGGCCTGGTACGTCTTGGTCTGGTAGTGAAGTTGGTTCGGTGGAGGTTGGCTTGGTCCGGTCGTAGGTTGATTCGGTGGAGGTTGGTTTGGTCCGGTCGTAGGTTGATTCGGTGGAGGTTGCGAATTGGTTCGGTCGCGAGGTTGATTCGGTGGAGGTTGCGAATTGGTTCGGTCGCGAGGTTGATTCGGTGGAGGTTGCGAATTGGTTCGGTCGCGAGTGGGATATGCGTTGGTTTGAGTTCGATGAGGCAGGACCTGGTCCGGTGGTGTTGAACCGGATGAAACATACCCAACACTTGCCCCCCAAAGTAGGGCATGTGCATGCATATGGCGTGCTTTGTTTTTGGTCGTTCATCCTAGACACTCCGATCCGGTCTCAGAAACGAACCGGTGGTCCGGCTATCTTTCCTTTCCTCTATAAGTAGGGGCTCCGTACCTTCGTTGTTTCCTTACCGGTCGAAAAGTGCTGAGCTAAATTCTCAAACACCGAATCAATTGCAGTGCCGAACTAGGCTAGTTTTGCCGGATCAGGTGAGGCCTTCTTTCCTCGCCGAATGACTATTAAGCTTTATACTACCGAATGAGTCTTTTGAAAATGCCGAATGGGCTGTGGTTTTTGGAGATGAGAATGCCGAATGGATTTTTTTTTTGAAAATGCCGAATGGGCTTTTTGAAAGTGCCGAATGAACTTTCATATTGGAATGCCGAATGAGCCTCCACTTGGAATTTACTGAATGAATTCGGAGATTCCGAGTGTTGAATGATCCCTCTACCGGATGGAATTTTATACCTGAATCACTAGTGAAACTCTAGATTATATAGTTTACGTGTCTTAACGATATACTTTCTTGCGTCTGTAGATAAATGTCTCAAAGAGTGGAAACCCGATCGGATAAGAAGAAGTCCCAGGGCGAAGGAGAGTCTTCCGCAGTGCCCCCTGCTCAGCCAGGACTGGAACGTCACGGAACTGCCCCGAGATCACTGGTGGACGGGTACGGCCCTCAGGAGCTTCTGAATTCCCCGCCCGATTGCTTTCCTAGCTCCCTCAAGGAAGAGCAGCTTGATGTCATCTCCCGTTCTTTCGGAATTGATAGGGCGCGCATGCTGTTGCCAGGGAGAGAAGTTATGCCGTATGATCCTCCCGAAGGGTACTTTGCCTACAGCAGATACCACTGCATGTGTGGTGCCATCCCGCCTCTTAATGCTTGGGTAGCCAGCTTCCTTACATATCTAAAGGTGGCCCCATTCCAGCTTCAACCCAACTCCTATACTATACTGGTGAGCCTCTTCGTCATCTTCCAGAGGAAGTATGGGCGTGCTCCTTCCAACCGGGAGATCCGGTACTTATATAATCTGAGGGGCTATAAGAAGGGGTCTCCATACATCAGCTTGGAGTCAGCTGTAACCTTTAAGCCGGTCTTGGATCTGTATTCTAAGTACAGCATGTTCAAGAAGGAGTGGTTCTTCGTCAGGGACGACTCTGTTTCTATTCGGCGTTTCACCTCTGGATGTAAGTCGATGCTTTATTTATAATTTCCATTCTGGTTGCGATGCTTCTTCTCATACGTTTTCATTTTTGCTAGCGACAAGTGGCTTTGCGGTTGTGGAGGCTGATCGCCTGGTTCAGACGGCGGCTGAGATAGAAGCTATCCCCGGGAGAGATAGATCGGCTGCCTACCTAATCAGAAATGCGACCCTTCTGGAGTATAACTTGATCCTTCCACAGCAGTCAGTAGTCAAGCAGAGGGAAACGGCGGAGGAGAGGGCGGCTGCTCAAGCTAAGGGAGGTGTCACAGTAGAGAGTGGCAAGAGGAAACCTTTCACAAAACCTCCAGCCGTCGGAGGTAAGAAACTTAAGAAGTCGGACGGTCCTTCCCCCAGCAATTGTCCACTTACCCAGGGGGAGGAAGACGTAGAGGAGGAGAGAGGTGAGGGTGGAGATGACCGGGAAGGTGATGATGGTGGCGATGGCATCGGGGCCTTGCTTCCTGGGCAGGCAGGCGAGATTCAGGAGTGGACGGATGATGCATTCCGTCAGGCTTTCGAGGGGCTGGACAGAGAACCGGCTTTGGTAGAGAAATCCGGGAAAGCTGACAAGGCCGAGACTGGTGCAAGCGTGTCTTCCCAGACTATTCCAGCCAAGGTGGCTCCGACGACTCAAGGTGAACTTTTGACTTCTGCAGGCTCCATTTATGATAGGGACTTAGGAATATTTTATGATCCGCTCCCGTCCTGGAATGAAATTCAGGACTTATTGCAGTATCCTACTTTTCCCCAGGGTTTGTATAACAAATGTGTTTCCTTTCTTCTTTTAACTTTTAATTTGCCGCGTTTCTCAAATTAGGGATTAATGTAAGCTTGTGACACTTGTTCTTCACATCAGGAGCAGGTAAAACGGCCAAGGCCTCAGATCTTCGGCACAGGCTTGAACAATACAAGCTCTCCAAAGCTTCCACCAAGCCGAAGCCTTCACCCCACCGCTCCGGGGATGTAGTCGGCTACCGTCCTCTTCTCGGGGTTATTGAAGAGGGTATGCAAAAGAGAAAGAGGAGTCATCCCTTATCCGAACCTTCACTTGGTCCTCAGCCCCCAGTTCAGCCTCTTCATGATATCACGGAGGAGGATACCGAGTTCGCACTCTCTCTGCACCCGTCCGAAAATCCTACCGTTATTCAGATTGATCGTCCTGGCTTGGCTCGTAATCCATTTGCGGGTCATCCTGATCTGGATCCAAGTTCCCATGATATTACCTTTGACGAGGTTACCAGTGAGCACCTTCTTCCCCGCAATCCCATGGTACGGGTGCTTGATGAGGCTAAGTCCTTAGATCTCGATTTACTTACTACTCGGATAGTTACCATGGGAGACGAGGCCAAGGCTAATATTGATCGGGTGGCGGAGGAGACTAGGAAGCTGATGAGGCATCATGCCCGGCTGGTTAAGGCTGGTGAGGAGATTGGGAGTGCCAACATCCGACTACGATTGATGGTTTCGGACCAGGCCAAACATCTTGCTGATCAGGCCATTCAGATTTCTCAGCATGAGGCTGCCTCTGGGCGGTTGAGGAAGACTATGGAGGAGGCTAGCAAGGCGGAACTGCGGAAGATGGAGGTTGCCTGCAAGGAGCAGATAAATATGGCCATCTCGACAGTGGATGAGGTTCGGAGGGCGGATCTTGAGCGGGTAGAGGAGCTGTCGGGGAAGCTCGAAGCCGCAGAGCTTGCTCAGGTCAGGCTAAAGGAGGAGATGGAGGCGATGAGGAGGTCCCTTCAGGCTGACTGCTCGTGCTACCGACTGGAGAGGGATGCTGCCATTGCAAGGCTATCGGTTTCTGAGGCTCGTATGAGGGAGTTTGAGGAAAATGAGGGGATGATGGATGATATGTTGCAGGATATGTACTTTCGCATTTGGAAGCAGGACAGCTTATCTTGGATGGACGACTATCCCCTGGTTATGGCTCAGATTTATCTCAGGGCTTTAGAGGAGGCCAAGGCTGAGGCGGATAAGGAGGGTGGAGCGGCTTTTAGGATGGATGTGGTTACCGCTCAGTTCACCAAGGAGGAGAAGATAGCGGTGCAGGAGGGGATGCGGTTGTTTGCGGTTGAGGAGGCAGGCGTGGAAGTAGACGACCAAGATGATCAAGGGGAAGTTGCTGGTAACCTTTTCTCCTTTAGTTTCTTCTTCCGTTAACTCTGTTGCTTATCAGTAATGATTTTTTTTTCTCTGACCGAACAGGTGGGCAACAGGATAAGGTCAATACTCCGACGCAGCCGGCCCCTTGATTGGACCTGGAAAATTCTTTTTGTGGTCTTGACATAGTTTTATATGTTAGTCCTAAAACAGTAAAGTAACTCATAGGTTCTAATTTTTTGTTACTTGTAATAAATAGCTCTATTCTTGACGTGTAATTCTTTAACTTAAGCTGATTTTGTCGTCTTTTGAATGTTTTTGCTATTTTGACATGTTGCACAAGAAATATAACTACGCATATTCTTGTAATTAAATTGTGTTTGATGTCAGGTTCTTGTTTAAAACATAATTTCATGACTTGCAGTGTTAGCGTGAGGTGTGAACAAATTATAGGCATATATGAAAGAAGGAAATACCGCCCTTTATATTTTGCTTGTAGATGGCAGCTTTGAATATCCTGTGTGACCGAGTAAGGGATGTGGTTCAGTATCTTGCTGTGAGTATCCGCTTCTATTGGTGAGTGTCTCCTGTTTTGTGTCCTGCACTTCAGGAATTGTTACAGAGGATAGGAGAAAAGTTTCTTAAGTAAAATTGAAATATGTGAAATAGTAAAAACTTCCAATCACGGAAGGCCTTCGATGTGCTTAAGTTTGTGGCAAACGGGCTTTGTAGTCACTTTCCCTAGCTCTGGGTCTTGGAGACATTTGTCACCCATTTTATGCCTCCGCGGGGAGTTAATTCTTTTTTACCACAGCCGCACTTAAGACACATCGGAGCCGAGATCGCGCACAGTAACTACCCGGGCCATTATGGCCCGTAATCGTGGGTATTATTCGATTTACTGTGGCCGGCTAGCGTGGGTGCCGATCGTCAACTGTGAACTGCCCCTCGCTGGCCACACCTTATGTTGGGGCTTATAATCGGTTCACAGTTGCCGGAGAGCCGAACGCTGTAATGAGCTGCCTCGGCTATAGTCGGCCTTCTCGGTGGCTTATAATCGGCTCATTACAGTTGGCTTTAAGGGCCGTCGCGAGCAATGAGTTAACCCGCAGCAGAGGGATGCCGGAGCAAAAGTGTCTCATTGGCGAGGGCATAGATTCGCTTAGTACCTGTTAGGTCTTGTCCAGGTGAAGTTGCGCTGTGGAGTGCATTGAGTGGAAATGCTACGTGCATAGGATTTTGTTCAACAGAAAAGGATAATGTTAATAAGCAGCCATGATATAAAGGAACAAGTTAAAAAAGAGACAAGGTTTTTTAAAGTGGTTCGGCACAAAAAGGCCTACGTCCACTGATTCTCTTTGTTAATTCACTTCACATGGGCAGTACAAGTTAAGAAAAGTATCGACGGAGGTGTTGGATGTTCCATGCCCTCTAGAACACCTCTCCGTCCACTGTTGACAAAATATAAGCTCCATTGTGGAGATCTTTATGAATTACATATGGTCCGTCCCAGATTGGGTCTAGCGCTCCAAGGCAAGGGAAGATTCGCTTGAGGACAAGATCCCCTTCCTGTAAGGTACGATGCTTGACTTTGGAGTTGTATTGTGCCGCCACTTTTTTTTTGTGGGCTGCTGCTTTGAGGACTGCATCCTTTCTCCTCTCCTCAACTAGATCCAAAGACATGTGAAGGAGTTCTTCGTTCTCTTCTGGGTTATAGTGGATCCTACGGTGGGAAGGCACAATGGTTTCAACTGGGAGCATAGCCTCCGATCCGTATGCCAAAGAGAAAGGAGTGTGCGCCGTTGATGTTCTGAAAGATGTGCGATAGGCCCATAGTGCCGTAGGAAGTTCATCCACCCAAGCGCCCTTTGACTTTTCGAGCTTCTTTTTTATTAGAGTTTTCAGAATTTTGTTGACGGCTTCGACTTGTCCTGGGGATATGCTACGGATGAGAAACTTTTGTGAATTCCGTGCTCTCGGCACCAGTTGGCGAATTCCTCGCTGTCAAACTGAAGTCCATTATCTGATATGGTTTTGAGTGGGACTCCATACCTGCACAGAACATTTTTGATCAGGAAGTTAATAACTTTTGCTGAAGATACTTTATTCAGAGGTTCCGCTTCGACCCATTTGGTGAAATAGTCGACTACCACTATAGCATATTTGGCCCCGCCTCGGCCCATTGGTAGCTCGCCGATTAAATCAATTCCCCATTTTGCGAAGGGCCAAGGGCTGGTCATTTGAGTAATCTCAGTTGTTGGTAGCCGCGGAATCTTAGCGAACTTCTGGCATCTGTCACACTTTTTGACGAAATCTAGGGCGTCCTTGCTTAAGGTGGGCCAGAAATATCCATATCGGAGTATCTTTTTTGCTAATGTTTGTCCTCCGGTGTGATCTCCGCAGCTTCCCTGATGAATGTTGGATAAGATTTCCTTGGCTTCCCTCCCAGCGACACAACTTAATAATGGGTTAGAGAATCCGCGCCGATAGAGGATGTCTTCTTGTATTGTGTAGTGGGAAGCTTTTCTCAAGATCTTCTTGACTTCGTTACGCCCGTTGGGTAGTGTGCCATTTTGTAAGTAGTCTCGGATGGGAGTCATCCAAGTTGTTTCTTCGGTTGTAGCTATCAGATTCACTTGCTCAAAACTTGGGGCCATTTGCTTTGAGATGGTTACTGCCCCAAAGATGGCGATGTCTCTCATACTTGCTTGTTTTGCCAATTCGCCGGCCTCTTAGTTCTCTTCCCTAGGGATGTGCTTGACTAAGTAGTGGTCCAATCGGTTGAGAAGTAACTTGGTCTTCTTTAAATATGCTATGAGTCGTTCTTCTCGAGCTTGGAATTCTCCTAGTATTTGATTAACGATAAGTTGAGAATCGCTGTGAAGACACAAAGAATTGGCTCCGATTTCTATGGCAAGTTCTAGTCCGGCTATCACTGCTTCATATTCTGCATCGTTGTTGGTGGCAGCGAACTCCAACCTTATAGCATAGTGCAGTTTGTTCCTCCTGGGAGTGATTATTACCACACCTGCCCCCGAGCCTTGTTCGTTCGATGCACCATCCACAAAGAGATTCCACTTGATGTCTTCTGCTATTTCCAATTGCTCCTTTTCTTCGTTGGTAGTGAATTCTGCAATGAAATCAGCCATGGCTTGTCCCTTGATGGCGGTGCGAGGGTGATAGGTGATATCATACTGACTTAGTTCAATGCACCATTTAAGTAGTCGCCCAGAAGTGTCGGGACGATGGAGTACCTGCTTCAGTGGTTGATCGGTCAGAACTTTGATGGAATGGGACTGGAAGTAGTGACGCAATTTCCGTGATGTGATTAGTAAACAGTATGCTAGCTTTTCAAGTTTAGGATATCTGACTTCTGCCCCTGTAAACCTCTTACTGACAAAGTAAACTGGCGCTGCGTGCGGTTGTCTTCTTTTACCAAGGCGGCGCTCAGGGCGTGAGATGACACGGCAAGGTATAGGTATAATTCTTCGCCTCCGCTTGGAGTCGAGAGTACCGGTGGTTTCTGGAGGTGTTCAATTAAGTTAAGGAAAGCGGTTAAGCGTTCATCAGTCCATTCGAACTTTCCTTTGTCTTTCTTTGAAGCTTCGAAAAAGGGGACGCACTTGTCCGTTGCCTTGGAGATGAATCGGCTTAGGGCGGCCACTTTTCCATTCAGACTTTGCATTTCCTTTCGAGTGGAGGGTATCTTGATATTATTTAGGGCTCGGACTCGTTCAGGGTTTGCTTCAATCCCTTTGGCATGGACGATGAATCCTAAAAACTTTCCTGATGACACTCCGAAGGAGCATTTTAGAGGATTCAACTTCATTCCATATTGGCGAAGTACTTGAAACATCTCGCCTAGGTGGCTTACGTGATCGTCGGCTTTCCTTGACTTCACCAGCATGTCATCCACGTATACTTCCATAGTTTGCCCTATTAGCCCTGCAAACATCTTGTTGACGAGGCGTTGGTAGGTGGCCCCTGCATTTTTAAGTCCGAAAGGCATTACCTTATAGCAGTACAAACCCCGGTCGGTGATAAAACTAGTATGGTCTTGGTCGGGAGCATGCATAGGAATTTGGTTATATCCTGAGTATGCGTCCATAAAAGATAACAGCTCGTGTCCGGCTGTGCTGTCTACAAGTTGGTCGATTCGGGGAAGTGGGAAGCAATCCTTTGGGCAGGCGTCGTTTAGGTTGGAGAAGTCAATGCATGTTCGCCATTTCCCATTAGCCTTCTTTACCAGCACCGGGTTAGCGATCCATTCCAGGTAGATGGCTTCTCATATGAAGTCATTGGCGAGTAGATTCTTTATTTATTCATCCAGGGCTGCTGATCGCTCTGCCCCCATGCTTCTCTTTCTTTGATTTACGGGCGCCTTGGTAGGATCAATGTTTAGTACGTGGCATGCTACGTCGGGGGAGATTCCGGTCATGTCAGCGTGTGACCATGCGAATACATCCAAGTTGTGGCGGAGAAAGTCGATGAGTTGCTCCTTCAACTCTGCCTTTAGTTGGGATCCAATTTTCAATAGTCTACTCGAGTCGTGCTTGTCTACAGATACAAACTCCATAGCCTCTGCAGGCTCGGCGGTGGCCTCCTCCTCTCTGTCCCTGGGGTCTAATTCATTGAAAGGGTCGCTGGTATATCGAAGAGGAGGGGCTTTCTTTAGTTGCTATGCTTTTAGACTTTTCGTGCAGAGGGCAACCTCTACACCCTTCCCTTTCTCCTTCCTGTGGTTGTTGCGAAGTTCAGTCACATAGCAGTCTCGAGCAACGTCCTGGTCTCCTTCTACTTCCCCTATTCCATTGTCCGTTGGAAATTTCATCTTTAAGCACCATGGGGCTAGGACAATTTGGAAGTCAGACAAGGCTGGCCTTCCTAAGAAGGCATTGTAGGCTGAATGGTTTTCTATTAGCACAAACGTTTGTTTCCGTACAACGGAGCGTGGATGGCTTCCAATCTCAACAAAGAGGTCCAGTTGCCCGAGGGGCATCTTCGCATCTCCAGTGAAACCGTGTAGTGGTTTATCGCAGGGAGACACATCCTTCATTGATAATTTCATTTTGTCAAATGCATGTTTGAACAGGATGTTTACTGAGCTTCCGGTGTCTACTAGTATTCGGTAAACTTCGGCGGGACCGAGCCGGGCAGAGATAACCATGGGATCCATGTGAGGGTATTGCCTTCCTTCTAGGTCACGCTTACCGAATGTGATGTCATCACTTTCTTTCCGCTTCGGGTGGCGCTCTTCTATAACCGAATTGACACAGTCTTTATTGTCTCTAAGCGACTTACCATATCTTTCCATTTCTTTCCAGCTTTTGTCTGCGATGTGCGGTCCTCCCGAGATGGTATGGACCACTATCTTCTCTTGAGTAGAGCTGCTAGTGTTGTGGTTTCCTCTGCCGATCTCCGGTGAGGGTAGCCTTGGGTTCTCATTGGCAGGAACTGAAGTCCTGTCATGACCTTTCACATAGCGTTCCAGTTTCTTCCTCCTGATGTGTTCCTCAATCAAGTCCCAGAGATGATGGCATTCATTGGTATCATGCCCATGAGATTCGTGGAAGCGGCAGAATTTTCCAGACTTCTGCGTGTTATCTGATTCCTTCTTGTATGGTGGGTGTTTGTATCTAACTTCGCCTTGGGTGGCAAGGAAGATATTTTCGACGGTCTCGTTCAAAGGAGTGTAAGTGTCGAATCTCGGTCCAGGCTGATATAGGCGCTTTTCTCCCTTCTTGCCCCCAGCATTGTCTCTGGAATCATTTCTTCGAACGTCCCTTGCCACAGCAGGGGCGTTGCTGTGAGTTGCCTTATTTTGCTGTCCTGACTGCCCTTCAACAACAGCATCCTCAAGCCTCATATATTTCCCGGCTTCATGGAAGAAATCGGGTAAAGTGGCTGGTTTTTCTTTTGTCAACCTTCTAGCAAATTTAGTGTCCGAATGTACACCACTACAGAGGGCCATTAGGATAAGCTTCTCATCGGCATCTTGGACTGCGGCTGCTGCGGCATTGAATCGGGTTAGGTATTGCTGCAGTTTCTCTCCAGGTTTCTGTTTGACGCTGGATAAGGAATAAGCATCCTTAGGTTGTTCCACATGAATGCGGAACTGACTGATAAACTTTTCTTTCAACATTTCCCACGAGCTGATGGATCCCTAGGGTAAATGACAGAACCAGGAGGTAGCGAGATCTGCTAAGAAGAGCGGAAAGCATTTGCACAGTACTCCCTCTGTCGCTCCACTCATGAGCATATGTTGTGTGTACCTTTGTAAGTGTACAACGGGGTCGGAGGTTCCTTTGTAAGGTTCCATTGTTGGCATCTTCCATTCTCGGGGGGTGATAGCAATTTCGATATTGCGGGCGAAAGGGCTGGTTACCCTAGCGCCTATCCCTCGATCTCTTTGCTCCCACTGGATGCACTCTCTGAATAGGCGTGCCATCCTTTCATCAGAATTTGGAGTAGATAGAAAGGAGTTTGGTTCTGTTCTGTGGGATTGATTTCGTCCAGATGACCTGTAGGGATGGTATCGTCTATCATTCCTCAAATTTTCCAATGGCTGCCTTTGATCTTCTGGGAGCATGCTAGGGTCAGCCATAGTTGGCCCTTGCCTTGATCTTCCCCTGCTGGGTTCTGATCTAAGCACTTCCTCGGGTCCAACTTCGGGCTGGACTCTAGCTCGGCCCCGTTCACCGGCGTTTCCATGGTTAGGCAGTATGACAGGCTCAGCTATAGTTGACCTTCGCCCGGTACCTCCCCCGTGGGGTTCGGTACCCAACGTTTCCTCAGGCCTAACTTTGGGCTGTGCTCGATCTCGGCTCTTACCATGGTTACTTCTGTCGTTAGCTCCTTCGAAGAAGGAATATCTTTGTTGTCTCAGAGATCCTCCAGACTGGGACTCGCCCTATGATTCGGTGTTGCGATTGGACACTTCAGCATCCCTTAAGCGTGACATGAGATGGTCCACCAAGGCTTCCTGCTGGGACGTGAAGCGGTTAGTTACTTCAACCACAACCCTGTCTAAATCTGCCCTAGTAATCGCTGCGCGCTGTTCTGTGGCAGGAGTGGTTGGATTAGCCTGTCCTTCATTTGGTACTGCTGCTGGAGGAGGATGATTTACTTGATTCGTGACAGCTGGATCTGGAAGACTGCTGGATGCGATGTTTTTTCCTTTGTTAACATCTTTTCTCTGTTTGGGAGGCATGTTTTCCAAGTGGCGAACGATGCTGTTAGGAAAACTGTTAAGTGGATGAAGCTGAAGCTTCGAGCTTCTAGCTCTCAATGAAAGCACCAAAAATGTTTGCACAAAAAATGGACAAACACCTCAAAGTTGTATGATTTAGTAGATCTTATGTTGTTCTTAGTGATTCTGGCGATTTATGCAAATATATGAAAAGCAGGGGCTAAACTGTAAAAAGACACGCAGATTTATAGTGGTTCAGCCAGAATGTGCCTACGTCCACTTTATATGTTATTTCTCTTCTCTTGTTTTTATTACAAGTACAAAACTTTGATACAAGTAAAAGAAAGTTGTTTGAAAGTTCTCTCCGTGCTTGAGCTCTCAAAATTGTCCCCCATTGTTGTACCCCTGCCCCTCTATTTATAGAGTGAGGCTGGGGGTAGGGGTCTTGGACGTGCATAGCTGCTGGCGGGCCTGGGCTGATGTGATCTGGCCTGGTACGTCTTGGTCTGGTAGTGAAGTTGGTTCGGTGGAGGTTGGCTTGGTCCGGTCGTAGGTTGATTCGGTGGAGGTTGGTTTGGTCCGGTCGTAGGTTGATTCGGTGGAGGTTGGTTTGGTCCGGTCGTAGGTTGATTCGGTTGAGGTTGCGAATTGGTTCGGTCGCGAGGTTGATTCGGTGGAGGTTGCGAATTGGTTCGGTCGCGAGTGTGATATGCATTGGTTGGAGTTCGATGAGGCAGGACCTGGTCCGGTGGTGTTGAACCGGATGAAACATACCCAACAGGAAGATATTTAAAATTTAATAATTTGGGAAAATTATTGAAATTGGATGATTGTTGTGAATATTGTTGATAGTTAAATCACCGACTATCAATATTTTCCTTTGAAATGGCATTTGAATTTGTTTTTAAAAACAAACGCTTATTATTCGGTTTAGCCGGGAAAGGACCTTTGTGTCAGATAACCCATTCCAAATAATAATACGACGATATGGATCGTATTGAAGACCGGTGGTGAAGACCGGGTATTTGTGAAAACGATAGGATGACCTATCGATTGTCTCTGCACCGTTAGCTACGGTATTGAGATTTCCTTTGTGAAAGGATGTTTTATCGGGATTGTGAATATCCGGATTTGCAAGGGCTTCTTTGGAAGTGCCTTCGGTTCTGTTCGAACCCGGAACAGACTTGTATGGTTATGTGTCCGACATTACATTTTGAGATATAAAGCCGATTTCTTTCAAATACATTTCTGTTGGTGGCGGAGAATTTATTCTCTTAGCTTAACACCCTTCTCTAAGACGTACGAGCTCAGAGGTTATGTAGTTGAAATTTATCAGCAATATATTCCCAATTTGGTAATGTGGCATGCTGAGTGTTGCTGTAACGATGATCATTTATTGATCATTTGTGATCAAAGCATGGCTTTGTGAAAAAGCGTAGCTTTGTGGACGAGACTTCGTCAGGGCCTCACAACCCGGAAATGGTCGAAAAAGGAATGTTGCGGCAAGGTTATGAGGGTCGCGCCCTTTAGGGTATGTCATTTCCTTCTGGAAAGGGGTGGTATCATGGTATGGAGCCCAGATACTTACTCATGTGGACACACTTTATTTATTATGTGTGATGTTGGTTACCGAGCGCTCGGATAAAGGTCCTAAAGGACCGGGGGATGACATATTCGTGAGTTACCTAGTTACAGGGGTAACCCGGCCTTGTTTGGCAGAGAGCAGTTTGTCTCTCGGGACGTCCAGCCAGAGGCGATCCCATTTGGCAGTAGGAAAGGAAGTTCCTTAGCCTGACTATTTGTTGGAAATCCATTTCCCACTACGGAACTTGTACAGTTTTAGTTGTAGAACCTGCCATTTACTTATGGTGGTCACCACTGTTTAGATGGTAGCTATAGTAGGCATACGATACTGGTCGTATGCTGGCTAAGATTAATATTATACTTTCGAAAATGTTTTCAACACTAGACATTAATAATAATAATCCAATGATTGGCGTAGTAAGCATCTTTGACTATCATAAGAAGAAATCTCCTCCAATTCTGCGTTTGCATTGTGTGTGTGGCGGGAGGTCTTATGGTAGTTTCATTTTTCAAAAGCAATGCTAACTAATTTTATTTTCTTTGTGAAAATAACTGTTTTACGATCTCACACCAGTCACCATGACTGACTCTGAGTTTATTGTTCCCTTCTAAACTCTGGGTGCCCAAAATTTTCCACACGAGCAGCCTAGAGTTATTTTTATCAAGATATTCTGGATATTCTGGAGCTTTGGGGATAAGCTGGATGGCGAGACGTACTTCCGTACTTGTTATATATTCCGCTGTGTATTCTATATGTGGACAAGTTTATATAACTGTCCATTGTTGTATTGAGTTGTATATTGACTCTGATTGATGTATGTATAAACTGATATAGTTCTTTGTTTTAAAAGACTAGTGATTATCTATTGTATATTATTCCGCTGCGAATGTGAGATTCTGATATTGTTTCTGTTTCTGTGTTTCTTCTTTCTTTTTCTTCTGTCTTCTTCTACCTCTTCTCTCAACTCTAATGGTTCGGTTTTCCGACACTCGATTGCACGGCATTTGATACAATGGACGTATTAATGTCGACTTTCGAGCGTCGAAAAGTCAAAACGTTGCATTTGGTATCAGAGCATCCGGTTAAGCGACAACCTTGCTATGTTGGGTGTTACTCATTAGAGATAGAGTCAGTAGTACTCTAGAATGAGTTGAGTGTAATAATAGATATGAGCGCGTATTTGTTAGTGAATACAAAATTTGTTTTGTATTGTGTTGACTTATCGGTTGATTGTTTATAAATTCTGGTCGGTGCAGTCTGGCCAACTGTAATCAATAGAGATTTCTAAACTCTTAAACAAGATAATCTGACACAGTATTATTTTAAATAGGGTAAATGAAATAATTTTTCCCAAAACTATTTTTGTATATAAAAGAAATGATTTTCTATAAATTATTATAGTATATGGATGTTTGGTTGTTAGAAAAAGATCATATTGAATTATTATCATTGTTAAATGGAAAATGAATAAGAAATTAAAATAATAACCAAAGATTTGAAGATAAATTCATTTAACAAATGAAATTTATAAATATGGATTGAAAGATGAGGAATTGAATTCATATACAAAGGAGATTTGTAAAATGTAAATTGTAAATGTATTTTATAATTGGAAATAGAATTCCAGAGAGAATATTTGAAAATAAATTCATTAATGGAGTGTAAAATAAGTTGATAACTTATAAAATATTTAAAGTTGATTGGAATGAGATTCAAAGTGAAAATGAATGAATTTGTGAATGAACAAATGAGTTTACATTTGTAAATAAATGAATTAAAGAAATGGAATGAAATTTGATTTGAATAAAGTTGAATAAAAATCCAAACTTGAAATAAATTAATAAATAAATAAGATAAAGTGGATTGAATTCAAGTAAACTAACTTGATAAATTGTTAATTCATAAAGTAATGAATTGAAAGTTAGTTAAATTAAAGTTGAGTTGTGAACTAAATTTAAAATGGGTTGAATTTGCAAATAAATTCAAGTAAGCAGAAATTAATTGAAATTTCCTTGTTATTAATTAAGTGAATTCGAGATGAATTGAATATGGAATTTGAAATTTAAAATGAATAAATGAATGTACTAATTGAATTAAATTAGTGAATGGAATAGATTTGATAAATAAAAATCAAATCAAGAATTGAAATTGGAAATTGTTTACAAGAAAATGAAGTGAAATAACTTAAGTAAATATTGAATAAATGCTCGACTTAAGAAAAATTTTGTGAAATGGTTTCAAATGAAATGAATGAAAATATGGAATGTAAGTTAAATTGAAATGGAATAAATTGCAAACGAAGCGGAATTAAAATAAATTGAATTGGTATCAATTTGAATTAGTTATAAACTAGAATGGATATTCAATTAAGTGAATATCGTTGAATTGAATAGAAATGATTGTCGTTTGACGCAAACGAGATCGTATAAAATTATATGAGTTAATGAAAGCAAATAGAATTGATTTTAAAATCAATTGAAATGGATATGAATTCATTTTGTTCAAAAATGAATTGAATATAAAGAATTGCATTGTAAACCATTGAATTGAATGTGAACTAGATAAAAGAGATTTGATTTGTATTGAAACCTTATGAATTGCAAGTAAATAAAATTTAAACTGAATGTTGAACTTTGTTTGAATTTGTTGGTAAATGGAATTCAAGCTGAATATTGGAAATTTAATTTGATTTTTGATAAACAAAGTGAAGTATTGAAATAAAATTAGTAAGTGAAACTAATTGAAGGAATGACAAAGTAAATATGATTTGGAAATGAATTGAATTCAATAATTACAAATGAGAAGTAAATTGAATTCGAATGGAATTGGAAATCCAGTTTAAATATAAGTAGATATTAACCGAAGTAGCAAATTGAAAATAAATATAATGTGTACATGGAATATTTATATTGAAACTTGATAAATTGCTTATTGGAAATAATTTTGGATGTATTGCTAATGAAATCTATATATTTGTTATTGGAAATGAGTGAATTGTTAAATAGATTTCCTATATTTGTCACTTACCTGTTTAAATTGAGTAAGTGCAGGTTTTTGAAGCCGTTTGGCTGCATTTTGGGTTGCGTAAATGCTAATAAAATAACTGCTTTGCTTTAAAATGCTAAAAGGTACGCCTACGCAATAAAAATAGGAAATATGAACCGTTTTTCTGCTTTTTCGACCGAGTGGGTCGATGTATATATATTTATCTCTTTTGTCAAATTGAAAAAGCTCCTCCGTATAAAGGAGACTCCGCCAAAATTTTCTGAAAATTTAGAGAGTTAGAAAATATTTGAAAAAATTGGAAATTTTTCACTAATGACAAAAGATTTAAAATTGGAATTTGGAATAAAGGTAAATAAAACTCAATATTCAGAATTAGAAGATGAATCGAATTCAAGTAAAATTCGAAATGAAAATCTGAATTAAAATTTGAAAGTAAGATGAATTCAAATAGAATTGAAATTGTAAATTGAATTAAAATGGAATTGAAAATGCAAAGTTGAATGGAAATGAGTATATAACTTTGTTTGTGAAGTGAAAATGAATATAAGAAGTATGTAAATACTTATATTGAACTTAAGAGATGAATGAATGAAATTCTTAAGTAAATTGGTATTGGGAAATCCAATAAGTGAATAAATTTAACTAGAATGTTGTAATTGGACATTATATTGTTAAGTAAAATATACATGGTATTTGGGATTGGGTTTTTGATTTCGAAGATAAATTTGAATTTGCTTGGCAAAGGTATGTATTTGAATTTCAATATGAAATTTGATGAGTTTCTGATTTTTGCCACTTGGCATTTTGTTTTCTTTTGGGATTTGAGAGTCCGTAGGGACGTTTTGTAGTCGTACCGAGCTAGCCGCTCAAAGGAGACGCTGGCAAAATTTTTCGAAAATTTAGAGAGTTAGGAAATTTTTGAGAAATTAAGGATAATTCACAAATTCGAATTGAATTGTGAAGTAAAATAAAAGTTGTTTGAAACTATGAAAATGTTTAGAAAGTTAGTTGAAGTGATAATGAATCTTTAATAAAAAGGATTTGATTTGAAAATTGGATAGAAACTGTTTGGTTTGGTAAAACGATAAACGGGGATTGGAGCATTCTTCTTAACTTGTAATTTCGGGACGAAATTCTTTTAAGGGGGGAAGATTGTAACGACCCTGAATTTTTGACATTTGAAAAATGAATATTTAATTGAGTTTAAATATTCGAGTGATAGTTTAATTTGAAATTCAAATATCAAAGTGAATTTGGTAAATTAATTATTGAATTTAATCGTTAAATCTGGATAAAAATTTGAATCTTCAATTTTAAGCCTGTTAAAAATAATTTCAAGGCTTAGGAAATTTATATTGATAATTCTGAGGATAATAAAAGTTTCAGAATCGAATTTGAAACTGTTTTGTTCAGTTTTGAATTTTATCATTTAAATCGATATTTGAAAATAGCGTTCCGGAGCACAGTCTCGGATTTCGACGAAACCAGTTCCATTGGATCCGTAATATTGAATTATTATCGGGTTTCAATTTTCATAGCGTTCAGAGTTTATGTGAGCGTACGATATATAAACGCGTTGGAATTTATATCGAAATTTAATTCAATAACTGGTTAAAAGGCACTATAGCTAGATATTTTTCAAGCACGCTTCCTTTGCCTTCTCGAACACACTTCCTCGTTCTTTCAAAGTCGAGATGCTTCCTTCTCGTTTAAAGCACGCTATTCTGTCTTCCTTTTTCAGAGCAATGTCGATTGAAAATAAAAATAAAACGAAGTCTCCGTTCAAAACAAAATCAAAGCCGATCGAATTAAATGGCCGAACTTCAGGTTTCTACCTCATTACACTTCACCTTCCAGCCTCTTTCGAATTTGAAACCCACGACTTCCCTTGTTTTCGCCCTTTATGAGAAAATCCTAATCGAATCGATGGAATGACGAGCGTACAAATTCTCGTTCGATTCGAAATCGAACGTGTGGGAAGATGGACATCGCCGTCGTGGTCTAGTCGGCGGGTCGTTTGCGTGCAAAGTTCGGGGTGTCCGGTCGTCAATTAATGGGCAGCAGCGACGTTGTACGCCGTGGAAGAGGGGGTCGATCGTCAGGGGGAAAAAGGCTCGTCAGTGCGTTCGCGACTTCAACAGAGGGCTTCGACCCTCACGAGCTCGCGTTCGTATGCGATGAAGGCTGGAAGCATCCATCACCACCGAAGTTTGGGCGTGCGGCATTTGCAGTCGACTTCAAATTGGCCGCGTCGATGGTGGCTGACGTCTTTGCTAGGTAGTGAGGGTGGTACGGTGCTTGGTGAAGATCGACGATTTCGTTCGAGAGCAGTGGTTTGGGAATCGACGATTGTTTGCAGTAAGATATTAAGCAATTTTACAGTTATTTTTATTCTTCGGTTTCAATTTTGATGTAATATATATATACAGATTATATGTTTATATAAAAGAAATTAAATTTATATAAGGTTAAAAACAGAAAACCCTTTGGTAGTCAGAGATGTATGTATATAGAAAACAGATAGAAATAGATACAGTAAGGTGTAGGTTTTTGTTTTGACATAATCTGGTTAATTCACCTGTTTTTTTTAGTTACTAAAGATAATTTATCTAATAGGAAATTGATCAATGGATTAGTTCAAATTAAAAGAGTTAATCAATTAAATCTATTGAAAGAAAATTTACTGTTTGATCATTTCAAATATTAATCAACTGTATAAAATTATTTATACAAGGTCAAGAACTGTGAAGAAATGATCAAAATGGAAATGGATTGCAAAATAAAGTCAAAGGTGAGATCTCCTCACTCAAATTGGAAATTTGATTTTTTGCAGTTATTGATTGATTGCTGTTTGGATGTGATATTAGATATAGTAGGATATATCTATATATATATATATTGCAATATATATATATTGGCATATGTATATATTGCAGTTGTGATTCCCCGCATTATATAGCGGATGAGACCCTATTGCGCCGCATAATAGCGGATGATATTTTATAAATCCCATATACCACGATATTCCACCTCGAAGTGGAATTGGTATTGAGCTAACATCTGTGGATGCAGGGAAACAGGTTGGAGGGATCCTACTGGATTCCTCAAATTGTTTGAATATTATTTCATATGTGAATGATGTGATTTATTGATAATCTGTGAATGATTTATTGATAATTGAAATTGTTGAAGGCTAAAAATTTAGCCGAATGTATTTTTGGTATCGTTAGATACCAGAAATGAATATAAATTGGATTTTGAAATTAAAGTGGAAAATTTTAAGTGAATTTATTTTTAAGAATTGAATTTATTGAAAGAAGGAATTTTAAAGTATTAAAATTTGATTTTTCGAAATCTTACCAAATAAATTCTAAAATATGGAAAAAAAATAAGTTTTGAATACTATTGTTTAAAAGTTGAAGAATGCATTTTAAAAAAATGGAATTTTGAATGATTTGGAAAGAACAAAGGAATTTATCTAAAAGTGATAAACTTTTAGAAATCAAATTGTAATTGATTTGGTATTTGAAAATGAATCTTTGGGAAAGCAATTTGGAAATTTATTTGGAGTTGAAAATAAATTTAGAAATCAAATTTGTAACTAATTTGGTAATGAAAAATAAATCATTGGAAAATTTATTTGAAATTGATTTAGTGTTTGAAAAATGAATTTTGAAGTCGATTTGCAAATGATTTGTTAATTGGAGATAAACTTAGAAATAAATTGCAATGTTTTGTTCTATTGAAATAAAACTTAGAAATCAATTTGTAATTGATTCGATATTGAAATAAAATTAGAAATCAATTTGGAATTTGATTTTGGGATTAAAAGCGAATATTTGGGAATGTAAATTCAAAATGGAATTTATGAAAGGAAAGGGAAATTTGTTTTAAAAATATACATTGATTTATTTTTAAAGTGTGGAAAAAAAGATGATTTGAAATTGGATTTTCAAAGTGATGAAGTGTGGGAATAAATTTACTGATTGGGATGTAAATTTGAAATAAATCGATAAGGATTTATTTAAGTGGTTTAGATGAATGTGATTTGGAATTTGTTTTCAAATGGTTGAAGTATAAACCATATATCGGGAAGATATTTAAAATTTAATAATTTGGGAAAATTATTTAAATTGGATGATTGTTGTGAATATTGTTGATAGTTAAATCACCGACTATCAATATTTGCCTTTGAAATGGCATTTGAATTTGTTTTTAAAAACAAACGCTTATTATTCGGTTTAGCCGGGAAAGGACCTTTGTGTCAGATAACCCATAATAATACGACGATATGGATCGTATTGAAGACCGGTGGTGAAGACCGGGTATTTGTGAAAACGATAGGATGACCTATCGATTGTCTCTGCACTGTTAGCTACGGTATTGAGATTTTCTTTGTGATAGGAAGTTTTATCGGGATTGTGAATATCCGGATTTGCAAGGGCTTCTTTGGAAGTGCCTTCGGTTCTGTTCGAACCCGGAACAGACTTGTATGGTTACGTGTCCGACATTACATTTTGAGATATAAAGACGATTTCTTTCAAATACATTTCTGTTGGTGGCGGAGAATTTATTCTCTTAGCTTAACACCCTTCTCTAAGACGTACGAGCTCAGAGGTTATGTAGTTGAAATTTATCAGCGATATATTCCCAATTTGGTACTGTGGCATGCTGAGTGTTGCTGTAACGATGATCATTTATTGATCATTTGTGATCAAAGAATGGCTTTGTGAAAAAGCGTAGCTTTGTGGACGAGACTTCGTCAGGGCCTCACAACCCGAAAATGGTCGAAACAGGAATGTTGCGGCAAGGTTATGAGGGTCGCGCCCTTTAGGTTATGTCATTTCCTTCTGGAAAGGGGTGGTATCATGGTATGGAGCCCAAATACTTACTCATGTGGACACACTTTATTTATCATGTGTGATGTTGGTTACCGAGCGCTCAGATAAAGGTCCTAAAGGACCGGGGGATGACATATTCGTGAGTTACCTAGTTACAGGGGTAACCCAGCCTTGTTTGGCAGAGAGCAGTTTGTCTCTCGGGACGTCCAACCAGAGGCGATCCCATTCGGCAGTAGGAAAGGAAGTTCCTTAGCCTGACTATTTGTTGGAAATCCATTTCCCACTACGGAACTTGTACGGTTTTAGTTGTAGAACCTGCCATTTACTTATGGTGGTCACCACTGTTTAGATGGTAGCTATAGTAGCCATACGATATTGGTCGTATGCAGGTTAAGATTAATATTATACTTTCGAAAATGTTTTCAACACTAGACATTAATAATAATAATCCAATGATTGGCGTGGTAAGCATCTTTGACTATCATAAGAAGAAATCTCCTCCAATTCTGCGTTTGCATTGTGTGTGTGGCGGGAGGTCTTATGGTAGTTTCATTTTCCAAAAGCATTGCGAACTAATTTTATTTTCTTTGTGAAAATAACTGTTTTACGATCTCACACCAGTCACCATGACTGACTCGGAGTTTATTGTTCCCTTCTAAACTCTGGGTGCCCAAAATTTTCCATACGGGCAGCCTAGAATTATTTTTATCAGGATATTCCGGATATTCTGGAGCTTTGGGGATAAGCTGGATGGCGAGACGTACTTCCGTACTTGTTATTTATTCCGCTGTGTATTCTGTATGAGGACAAGTTTATATAACTGTCCATGGTTGTATTGAGTTGTATATTGACTCTGATTGATGTATGTATAAACTGATATAGTTCTTTGTTTTAAAAGACTAGTGATTATCTATTGTATATTATTCCGCTGCGAATGTGAGATTCTGATATTGTTTCTGTTTCTGTGTTTCTTCTTTCCTTTTCTTCTGTCTTCTTCTACCTCTTCTCTCAACTCTAATGGTTCGGTTTTCCGACACTCGATTGCGCGGCATTTGATACAATGACGTATTAATGTCAACTTTCGAGCGTCGAAAAGTCGAAACGTTACATATAAGATCCACAAAGTTATACAACACCATAGTAGAGTTAATACAATGGGAAAGTAAACTCAACTGGTACACTGTCTCGTAATAGCAAATCAACACTGTCAGGGCTCCATAGCGTCACACAGCGGAAATATAATAATAAGTGCACATATAAGTATAGATAACCATCACCTCTTGTCAGTTCACCTGTAGAACTCCATAATCAACCACCAGCTCTCAATCTACTCATTTAAGAGTATCCGAGATAATAAGAAGCAAAACATAAAACCTCGGGTTAGAAAATAGTCTGGTGTGAGCGATATCAAATCTCTAAATACTATAAAACTCGATAATATACCGAACATAGGGAATATAAACAATACCTGACCTGTCCCTGCAACGACGGAGTCAGCATATAAACATAAGTAATATGCTACTCCATAACATCGTAAAAAGGGTACACCATACTCAATATCTATCAAGGTGCCAAGGTATCTCCACCTACAGTCCATACCATACTAAGTAAACTCCATGTGTCTAGGTATCTCATTCCAAACTTACTCCACACTAAGTCAAGTTAGGGTATCTAGGCATCCCTACCACAATACCTACCTAGTGTGACATCCCTAGGATGAAATGTGACTAGTGAGCAACCATAACAAATATAGCATCCATCAAACAATACTAATTGTTACCCAATGTGCTAGATGTATGATGACTCATATGACCCTCTAAGACTGTCAAGGACTAGTGGAAATCCCCGTTCTCGATTGTGTTCACCATACGCACCGGTTAGAAACCCCAAATGGTTGGCTCTTGCGATACCTCTGTACCACCTGACCTAGACCCTACCGGTCTAGAGTACAAACTAGCGCTACCAGCCCTCGGGTGCCCCTGCATATAGTACTCTTACTTTGAACACAACCAGAACACTGAGTCATCAATGATCCCTAGGCAAAAATAGATCCATCGAGCCTTACTCACTCGATACGGATCTGAGCCCTACTGGCTCACTAAAATTTCTGGTCATCAGCCCTAACACTCAATCAAGTCCACTATCTATAGCCTCGCTCCAATCCAAGCTGCCATCCTTGATCCTGCTCTCTGCCTGAGCTCCCGATCGAAGAATCCTACTATCGTGCCATCTGAAGTCCGAGGTCCAGCATGATCCATACAATCCCGATACTATCATCCCGGAGCTTACTCCATATATCATCAAGTCACTATCTACAGTATCAGACAACTAGGTCAAAGCACCATATCCCTATCTCACTATCAAAATCACTAGGTCGAAGCACCACATCCCTGCCTCACCATCGATACCACTCGCCATAGGGTAATAACATCATATCTCTAAGCTGGTCGCTCGAACAAACCATCACGTCATGCACCACGGTATCTTACCAATGTAAAAGCCACTGATCGGCCAAATCACTGATTGACAACAGCGATAGACATTTACCGCTATACTATGGTCAATACCATCCACCTTGGTCTTGTACTTAATCGAATGGTTAAGTACAAACCAAACGGAAAAGTCCGGCATCCACTCTGAAATACAGATTCGTCGGCACGTATCCCAAACCGTCTTATATAGCTTATCTCGTTCATTAGAATTCCACGTGTGCGAAATTCGAACCTACAAGATGCTACTTAAAATCAAATCACTACTAATCGGCATTTTCAATCAAAATAGCCAAATAACAAACAATCAAACATACATTCAAACATCCATACATCAATCCAAATCAACATACATACAACATAACAATCCATTCATATCAATTAGTGTGGGAAATAACATCAATAATAGATCTATCTAATTATTCCCTAACTATGGCACGACGATGGAAAATATGTGATATTCTTTGTAAATCATTTAAAAATAATTATATATTCTTTTATAAAAATATAGCTAGTGTGTGTGTGTGTGTAATATCACGTTTTAAAACCAAAAATCATTCATGATCGTCAATATAACAATAAACAATCAACCATAGTAAAGTGAGAGACAATATAACTCACGTCGGCCAAATCTGTCCAACCTAGTGCTAAAATGTAAGTCTCATCATCATGAGCGCAACACAGGAAACGGCATCCAAAATTGACCTTGTCTGCAAAAGATATTAAAAATATAAGAATCGATATTATTTAAATCATTAATTAACTAATTATTAAGTTAATTACCTAATTAATTACTAATCCTCCTTCATCTCCTATTGCCTTTGCATGAACGCTACAGGAACCCGTGCATATCACCATTGTCGCATGCTTCAGGCTCCAATATCTTCTTCGTTTATCAATGAAATCCTGAATCATCTTTGCTAAATTACTTCTCTCTAGCTCTCCCCAATTTGCACCCCACCATCCAAGATCTGATCCACCACAATAATTCATGACCCGAAACCATGTCACGACCCTGCCTATGGATGCATTTCGATTGGAATCACCGGACCTTCCCAAATTTTGTGAGGAGATGCACATCGATGAGAGAAACACAGTGGTAATCTCCGATTTGCTGATTGTCACTTCATTCTTGAACAAGATCGAGCCCTAGATCCATGGAAAAGAGGCCATGATCTGCCAGTGAAGATCGCACATATAATCTAAGGTATAGGATCGATGCTATCGTCGATATAAACACACTGAAATTGGTTTCATGATTTTTAGTGGATCAGATGTGGAGAATTCGATTTTTGAAGATGATTTGTTTAGTTCAACCATTGATTTCTTCTCTGTGGATGCTACAGTAATGAGATAAATGAATTTTGGAGGGAGAATTCAATTTGGGCCTTATTTATATTATTATTATATATATTTTACTTGTTTATTTAATTTCTATAATAAACAATTATACGTTTTGAGCCCGTATGATCACACGATGCGTCTGATCACCACGAAACTCATTTGCGTACATCACCTCATTTTTCTAGACCTAACGGTATTAACCGCGTCCCTATCTAAGACTACACCTCGAAAGGCAAATTTTGCGTATTTCGAGACCGTTTCGGGCAATGGATCGTCCGATCTCGAAATATAGTGATACTTATACTCATTTTATTTCACAATGTCAATCTGAACTCAACGGAAGTGGTCTCAAGTCCTAATTCGATCGTACGCGAAAAATCACATTTTTGGGCCTTTATTTAATTAACGATTAAATAATTAAATAACTTATTTAAATATTCGATCATTAAAAATACGGGTCATTACATTCTTCCCTCCTTAAAGAATTTCGTCCCGGAAATCTCAAAGAAAAGAGAACGTCTCCTAACCTATCGGCCTTCAAAAATATGTTAGATTCCGAAAAAATTCGGCAGAACTTCTTTTGGACGACTAAGTCTGAAGAACCCCAACACAACAAAGATATGCTTATAGCCCATATCTTTAACTATACTAGATCATATATAGCAATCATCAAACAAGAGTGCTATACCCGATAATAACTATCCCGCATGCCTAACAGCCATACAACATACCTCCATAAGTAAAATCCATGCCTATCCTAGCATGCAGAATACTAAACCATCTAGTATAAACATCCAATATGATATCCATAATGAAAGCTGATGATAAAAACAAAATCTCATCGTCTAAGGAGCTCCGGACTAATGGTCCTCATGCTCCCTACAGTCTACCTTACCCTATCGCCTTTTCTTTCATTCCACTGAACCCCTACCACTCCTTCGACCTCCTCCTAACCTGAATCGTATCACATCTACTGGCACGAATAGGCTTATAAGGTATCCAAGTCTATGGTTCAGTTTCGATATCATCCAATCCATTCAGTGCCAATTCCAAATGCCTCTTGTAAGGTCTTCCAAAACCCATTATCGAACAACGGGCCTTAGCCACTAACAATGCCCTTGGCACACAATGGAATCACACCGACCATCTAACAAACAACACAACAAATATGGATGTCGTACTACTAGACTTAAGGAATACGAATCTAGCATCATCTATCAACCAATCGACTATGACTCAAATGCTATCTCTCTATCCTTATTCATCAACAATCCTTCGATGTAGTCTTAAAACAATTGTTCCTAGTACTCGAGAACAAATAATCTCTACAAAACCAACGGTATCTGTCGGGTCTGCACTGCATCACCTCATCAGAAACTACTCACCCTTCTAATTTAGTCACGATATCCACTAGTCTAGCTTAATGTCTTTGACTAGTTCCAATCAACTAAATCAAAGTAGGTATGACGATCAAACCAACCATCACACTTGGCCAAAACTCATCTAGTTCTGAAGTCCTCACCAGTGATATGCTTGAGCAATGCCCACTTTAGGAATATTTCTCCCAAAATGGTACGTCTCCCACTCAAATACTATTATCCTACCTTTTGGCAAGGTCGTGATATCATCGACTTGGCTAGGAACATATGGTTATCGGCTCTAAGAATTGATTATATACGACACTGTGGACGATGGTCGGGCAAATCCAGATCGGGTCCCAATCAAGGTACAATGGGTTTGGAGTGACTGGCATAGTTCCATGAAGTTACAATTCAAATTTCAAAATGATCGGAGTTCATAAGCTCGGATTATGGACAAAGCAAAGACTTATATAAATCGATCAGGAACGATCCATAAAGCAACTCAAATAAGTGAAGATCGATCGATATCTCAAAATCCATATGGTCAATCCACTTAAAACTTTTAGAGCATCAATATATTGAAGAGTGGAGTCCACGAAAACGATCGAAGGTCAAAACCTTGAGACACGGAGATAGCCGATTATTTTAGGCCGATCTATTTGTCGATCCTTCATAATGATCGGTGTAGCTCAGCACTCAAATGTGACGAAGGTTGATCCATATCTCGCGATCTACAACTTAGAATGACTTCATATTTTAGAGGCAAGTTTAGGAGGTACATGGGACCCCCCAAAAACGATCGCACATCATTTAGAGGCAAAAATAACGATCGGCATAACTATAGCCGATCGTTCTTAAACATCGAGTTAGGGCCACCGATCGTTATGGTGGGCTCCTATGGACCTAGAGAGCCTTCTGTTGAAATATTAGCGAAATATCTTATCATCTCTCCCTATAAATACAGGCCTTTTGGTTCATTTTCAAGACCTTTGTTGTTGGTTACTCTAGACTTCATTGTAATCTAGCACTTGCTATTTTCTACTACCGTGGATTCATAAGTTATTAATAAAGGACAATCTTCAAAGTGGATATAGGCATACAACGCCGAACCACTATAAATTTATGTGTCTTTGATTATAATTGATTCTCTATTACTTGTTAATTCATTTTCTCAGTTTCATTTTGTTCTTCTTCATTTACTTCTCTACAAAAAATATTCTTCAGGGTTTGTGACCAATTTAGTTGGAAAAATTTTGAGTGCTTTCACTTAGAATGGGCTTAATTCTCAAGTTATTAGGATCCCTTTGTTGCTATTGGATTGAATAAATTCCCTAAAGAAGATCTGCAGTTATCTTCAAGAAGTTACTCATACTACTCAGATTTGTAGAAATCTATGCAAAGCTATTAATAATGGTGAGGAATACTAGATCTACTTCTCAGAACGTGGAAGGAAATGAAAATGCTACTATCCAACAAAGAGGCCCGAGAAGCTAACCAGCGGATGTGAATGCTGAAATGGTGGAAGTTCAGAATCCAACTGACTCTATTACGAGAGCTGAATTCTAGAATCTAATGAGAGAGCTAATGAATAGCCGTCGAGAGTTAAATCAGCAGATCCAGGCCAATATCGACCTAATGAACCAACTCACTCGGCAACAGTGGGGAAAAGCTAGAAGAGACCCAACTCCTTACTCGGCATCGGAGAGCTCTAGTTCATCGGATAGGTATCACTGGCATAGGCATCGCAGGATAGATGGATATCATATAGAAACTTCGAGGCGTCAATAGGCAGACCGTCATGGTCTGTCAGGAATGATCAGTGCTGATCCCTCCACCAGAGAAGGGAGCTTACTTATGCACACCGAGATTCAAACCGGAGTTGCTATGGTAGATTTGAATGATGGAGTTTGGTTAATTGTTTACCAAATTCTTTCCCGAGATGATGATGAAGTGAATTTATGAGACGCACATCGGGAAGATGGTGAACCAAAAGGGCGTGAGATGGCCCGCAGGCATCGACCAAACCGTTTACGTGGGGTGTTCAACGACCATCGCTTGGCACCAACCATCCAGACACCGGACATATCAGCAATGGTCAGATGGTTAGTGAGAGAGAGCCAGGGCTTGACTAATTATGATTGGGGAATCTCAAGGAGCCATACCCCATTTATTGATAATGTTCTACATGCGACATATCCAAAGAGGTTCAACATGCCGATGATGCCTGCCTATGAGGGGAAAACCAACCTCAGACAGCACATCATGAGATATGAATGGCTAATGGATTCTGCATGAGCGGATGATGCAACCAAGTGTAGATGTTTTCCCATGACTCTCTCTAGAATCGTGACCATGTGGTTCACAAGGTTACCCCCGCGATCAATATCTAGATTTGGTGATTCGGCAACAAAATTTGTGGAGTTGTTCCGAATGCACGCAACTCGTCCCAAGCATGTAATGTCCCTATTCAGTGTAATCCAGGCTCCAGGAGAATCATTGAAAGGTTCTTTGGAGAGATTTCAAAGAGCTGTTATGGAGATCAGTAATCCAAATGACCATGCAATTTTGATAGCCATAACGAGAGGGATAGATCTAGAATCCAACTTCAGCGATTGGTTAGCGGGTAAGCGGCCCACAACATTAGAACGATTTTATGCAAAGGCAGCTCAGTACTTGAAAACGGAGGAAGCCAGATCCTCCAGGAAGAAGAATGTTGCAGGACCAAGTGGAGAGAGAGTGTAGAGTAATATTGCAGTAACTAGTATGATGAAAGCTCTAGAAAAGTTCAAGTGAATATCCAGAATAAACCGAATAAGCAAAAGAAAGGCGAAGATAGGAGCCGAGAACGGAAGAGGGATTCTGGAAGAGGAAAGCCTAGGATTCTGATGTACAACACTTACATGCCACTGAATATGACCCTGGAGAATGTCTATTTATCAACATGCAATACTATGCAGTATAGGAAGCCGCTTCTGAAAGAATCAACAGAGAAGCAGAAACAAACCGGGAAATGTTATCGGTTTCACGATTGTTATGGGCATAACACCAATGAATGCAGCACCTCCAGGATGTTATTAAAAAGCTAATTTGAGAAAGAAAGTTATGACATTTTGTAAAAAACCCACAGGATGGAGACCCTTTTGGACATCCGACCCCAACTGAGGACAAGCACCGTATAGGGATGAGGAATCTGTGCAGATCGGAGGAAGATTAGTGATCAATACAATAGTCGGAGGACCGCATCCGACTGATAAAAGTGGGCATGAGATAGAGCGCTATGCTAGTGTGATTAAGCATATGGATTTCAAATGCTGTTCAAACACGGAGGATGAAGCTTCGGTGAAATAGCAGTGTACAATGATAGATGATATCGTGTTTAGGAATAGAGATGCAAACAAGATAGCGGCTCCAACGATAGACTCAATGGTAATTTCGTCCATGATCGGTCCTACTTTTGTGAAAAGGATATTGGTTGACCGTGGAAGTTCTGTAAACATAATTGTCAAGAAAGCTTATGATTAGGTGAGGATGGAAGCAGAGGATTTAAAGCCGGCTAAAGCCCGCATACACGGTTTTAAAGGTGTTGCAACTAAAGCTGTTAGTTATGTGGAAGTACCTGTCCAGTTGGGAGAAGGAGACCGAAGGAGAGTGCGAACCTTGCCGTTTGTTGTTTTGGACGTTGAGTCTCCTTACAACGTTTTTTTTGGGTCCACCGGCCTTAGTCGAATTCCGAGCAGCCCTTGCCCCATGGTGTTTAACATTGAAGTTTCCGACAGATAATGGTGTTGGAGTTGTTCATGGTGATCAGGCAATAGGACGTGCCTGTTATGTAGCCGAGTTGAGGGATTCTCGACTTAAAGAGAAAGGTAAGGGTTTGGACAAGACTGTTCGCATCCAAGCTATCGAAGATTCACAACTAGCGCTGGAGCCTTGGTTTGGGCGCCATACTTGGTTCTATAGAGATATAGATCCAAGAGATGATTAGGAGGAACCCAAAGAGACCAAGGCTGCACCAGTTGAGCTGATGATTGATATTACAGTCAGCCATGATGACCCATCATGGTTCCTAAAGATGGGATCACAGCTCAGCCCCCCGACGATGAAAGAACTTGTCGGATTTCTCCGAGCGAATCTTAATGTGTTTGCTTGGAATCACTCTGACATGTGTGGAATCTCGCCTGCCATTGCAAGCCATGCATTGAATATCGACTTGAGGCATGTCCCAGTGAAACAAAAAGGACGCGGCATGGATTCGGAGAGATCTGCCGCTCTCAAAGAGAAGGTGGATAGACTCAAAGACAATGGGTTTATCCGTGACGCCCTCTACCCTAAATGGGTATCTAATCTTATACTTGTGAAAAAGGAAAATGGGATATGGAAAACATGCATTGATTATTCAGACATGAACAAGGCATGTCCAAAAGACAGTTTTACCCTTTCGAGGATCTACCAGTTGGCGGACTCAACCACGGAACACGAATTGCTACCTTTCATGGATGCGTACTCGGGATATAACAAAATCTCAATGCACATTCCCGATCAAGAGCACACTAGTGTTATCACCGATGTTTGATTATATTGCTATGTGGTGATGTCGTTTGGACTAAAGAATGTAGGAGCGACTTACCAGCGCTTAGTCAACATGATGTTTAAAGATTAGATTGGAAAAACGATGAAAGTATATATGGATGATATGCTTGTGAAGTCACGGCGGTCAAGCGACAACATTAGAGACTTGGCAGAAATGTTTGGCATCCTTCAACATTACAAGATGAAAATTAATCCTTTTAAAGTGCTCTTTTGGCATAGCATCAGGGAAGTTCCTGGGTATTATTGTTAATGCTTGTGGAATAGAAGCTAATCCCAAGAAGATTCAGGCTATCCGCGATATCCAAGCGCCAAAGACTATTAAACAAGTACAAAGTCTGAATGAGAAAGTTGCCACCTTAAGCCGATTTATTTCCAGAGCTACCGACAAATGCATTCCTTTCTTTGACTTGATTAGGAAAGGGAAAAGAAACTTCGAATCGACACAGGATTGTAAAGATGCATTTCTAGCTTTATTGAATTATTTGGAGAGACCCCCTTATCTTGTCAAAGTGGTGGATCATGAAAATTTATACATTTATTTGGCCATGTCAGTACATGCTATAAGTGCCGCGCTACTTCGTGAGGAGAATTGAATTCAGAGACCGGTTTACTTCGTCGGCAAGCGATTGACGGGAGCTGAAAGGAACTATCCGAAAATAGAAAAACTAGCATACTGCTTGCTGATCGCATCATGGAAGTGTGCCCATACTTCCAGGAACACTCAATCAATGTTTACACCGACCAGCCGCTAGGACAGGTCCTACAATGACCTAACCCGTCTGGAAGATTACTCAAGTTGAATATCGAGCTTAGTCAATTCGATATCACTTATCTCCCTCGGAGGACTCTCTAAGGTCAGGAACTGGCAGATTTCATAGCAGAATTCACTGCGCAAAGAGAATAGAGAAATACCTACCATACGGTGGAAATTGTATACTGATGGAGCATCCAATGATCGTTGTTCTGGAGCTGGAATTGTGCTTGTAACTCCTAAGATTGGTCGATCTGTTATGCTTTAAAGCTTGATTTTCCAGCGACAAACAACGAAGCTAAGTACGAGGCCCTGATTGCTGGACTTAAACTCGCTAGAGAATTGAGAATAAAGTCTCTCGAAATCTTTTTCGATTCACAGTTGGTAGTATACCAGGTTAGGAGATATTATCAAGCTATAGGACAATGGCTTGCTCCATATATAGCCCAAATCCAAGACTTATTGACTGAATTTGAGTATTACAACATTTCGCATGTTCCACGGGATCAAAACAGGGAGGCTGGTTCATTGGCAAAGTTTGCTAGCACCGGTGATGCACAACAGATGGGCCTGGTTCCAGTCAAGGTACTAAATTCCCCGAGTATAAATATGATGGAAATTGACCAAGTACTAGAGACGGAGCCTGAGAATGAATCATTGATGACTCTGTTTAAAGACTATTTGCTACAGGGAGTTCTTCCCGAACGAAGGAATAAAAAGAGGCAATCCTTCGCAAAGCTTCACGGTATATCATGCAAGAAGGAATTATGTACAGAAAAGGTTTTTTTGTTCCTCTACTCCGGTCTATCGCTCCTGACGAGATAAAATAGGTCCTAAAAGAAGTTCATGAAGGGGAATGCGACGATCATACTGGAGGGCAAACCCTAACAAAGAAAATACTCCGTTATGGGTATAATTGGCCGAGAGTTAATCGAGATGCTGCCGATTATGTAAGGCTGTGTTACAAGAACCATATATATGCAAAAGTTCCAAGAGCTCCGTCGACCAAAATTACATAAATGGTCAGCCCATAGCCATTTGTCATTTGGGTCATAGATATTATCGATTCCATACCAATCTCTAAAGGTGGTGCAAAGTACGCTATTGTCGTGGTTGATTACTTCACTAAATGGGCCAAAGCGGAAACTTTAGCTATGATCACAACTAAGAAAGTAATCATTTCATTGTCCGGAACATTATCTGTCACTTTGGTCTTCCACAAACTTTGTAATAGACAATGGGACTCAATTTGATAGTGCCGAATTCAAAGACTTATGCCGTCAACATTGTATTGAAAAGAGATTTGCGGCAGTTGCTCACCCATAAGCGAACGGACAAGTTGAAGTTGTGAACAAATTTATAAAGTCCATTCTGAAG
This sequence comes from Allium fistulosum, assembly GCA_030737815.1. NCBI lineage: Eukaryota > Viridiplantae > Streptophyta > Magnoliopsida > Asparagales > Amaryllidaceae > Allium > Allium fistulosum. The sequence continues at coordinate 164,898,563 of CM060905.1, forward strand.
AAGCGTTTGGAAAAGGCTAGAGGCAAGTGTGTGTATGAAATCTCAACAGCACTATGGGCTTATAGGACCACCCACAAGTCCGCGGCTGGCCATACTCCATTCGCCCTCACTTGCGATTCCGAGGCAGTTATTCCTGTTGAGCTCGAAGTTTCTTCTCATCGAGTAACTTATTATTCTCCTAGACCAAACAAAAATCTCCTTTAGGAGTCTATAAACTTCATAGATGAAAAAAGCGAGGAGGAAGCTGATTTGAGGGTAGCTGCACACCGACACCGAGTCGCTCGATACTACAACACTTAAGTCTGACATAGAACCTTTAAAATCAGAAATCTCATCTTAAAACGGGTTTTTCTTCCCCTATCACATATGAATCCAACCTGGGAAGGACCGTATGTCATCGAGTAGAGGCTTGGAGAGGGAACCTTCAACCTGGCAACTATTGATGGCATCACACTCCCAAGGGCATGGAATAGCGAGCACTTGCAACGTTATTTCACTTAGTTTATTTTCTTTTCATTCAGCCATGTTTAGTTTTAGAATTTGCTTTAGCATTTGTTTTTTCAGAAATGTAATAAGACAGATTATGTCATTCTTTCTCTTATAGCAAATAAAAGTCTTGGACTTCCTTTGTATTTATGTTTGTTGTAGCATTATGTATTAGTTACATGATGAAACTGATTGATGTTGATATGTCCGAACAGGTTCCTAGAGCTTGGAATTAATCAATTACGCTAGCTTCTAATAGGACTAAACAAGATGAGCTTGGTCCACTTGTTAATTTGATAACTCCCATTCATAATCCAACGGACATGATACACAATGAGGAATAGATGTGACTCGACCATCTAATGATCAAACAGATCCTGCCAAATGGCAGAACTAGAATAAAATAAGAGCGATCGTGACACGACTGATTGCTCACTAAAATTAAACCCCTGACTCCTGGGGCAAATCAATCAATTATGGAGAGCACGATCTGATTGCTCTTTGAAATAATTAGAAGTCTCCAGAGTGCGGACTAGAGTATAAAAATAAATCGGGTGTTATTCGACCACTCGCGAAATATTTCTAAGTCCCCAGAGTGCGGACTGGAGTATAAACATAAATTGGGTGTGAATCGACCACCCACGAGATAATTCTAAGTCCCCGAAGTGCTATAACATCCCGAATCTTGAGGCCTGAAGCTAAGCGCTACAAATGCTGCAGTCATCCATAGTATTAACTTCCGGTGTCAGAATACTGTAATGTTAATGGTATCCATAATATTAGAAGCACACGAATATGATATAAAATCAACACGGATTTCAAAATAGCTTTTCTGATTACATTTCAAGTCAATATTTCATATTCAGATACATAATCCCAAAACGATTTCCAGGTCTTGTTCAAATATAATTATTACAAATTACATCAACAGCGACATATGAAGATGCCCCCTAAGATAGTCAGAGTACTAAATAGACATATCAATCTTAAATACATCACGATGGATTTAAAACTAAATAGCTCCTACATAGCTAACATTGCCTCCTACAAGTCTTCGGAAGCTAATTCGTCCAACCTACTAACCTGAAAAACCTTGACTCTCAACCTACTCAAATTAAATTCTTAGCACCCGAGAGTTTAAGGGGGAAAACATAAAGTTCGAGTCGGACATAAAGCCTGGTGTGAATAATACTATTACCTCTTGGTTTAGTGATATTAAGTGAGACCACGCCGCTTAGCGGAATGGGATTCCCTCACTAATATCCCTTTTAAAAACCATATCTTTTACAAATCAAATCCTGCAATCAAACTGATTATAACAATTAAAGAAAATACATATATGCATAAAAATCAGGAAATCAATGGATTACCTGTCCACACTATAGTTTTATTTGGCTAACTATTAACCACTTGGCTAACTCGGGCCTACCAGACATAAACAATTATCTAACTTCTGTTAGACACACTATTGGGCTATCTGCCCTTAACTATCTTCTTCTAAGGTCAACTGATCCTAATGTTTTTGCGGGCTTACCAATAACCTACCTTTACTCTATATATTCCCTTCTGGGTGTGACATTATTTTAGTCCCATCTACGACAAAGCCCTACACACTCGAATTTTGGACTTATATTAGCTAGGGGATATTAGCTAAAGTATAGGACGCGACCCTACATCAGTCCCATCGGGTCTTCTAATATCCGAGTCGTAAACTTAGGGTTAACTACCGTATTCATGTTTCATTTCATGTCTTAGGGTTAACTACCCTATTAAAACTTCATTTCCTTGTAAATAATCTTTACAAATGATTTACCCCTGAAATCATACCTTTCTAAAATAAGGAAATTATATACTTTACTTTACTTAAAATATTTATTCCCTGATATATATAATTTACATAAAACAGTGTGATGAAGCCTTATCAATGGGATTATCTATCCCTTCATAATAAGTTAAAACCACCTTTTAACTTAAAAAAATTAGGCTACAAGACCAAAACAATATCTTCGAACACTTTGTTTAATACCTTGAACAATCTATTTCGAATTCATTGAAAGTGCCCCTTTCAAAATAAGTTAACTACTTTAACCTTGAAACACTAGGCCGAAAGGTCAAAACATACCTTTCGAAACCTGTGAATATAGGCCTTTTGAAATCATTATCTAAACCTTAGACATCCTCTTTCGAAACCATTAAACTTGTCCTTCGAAAGGGTTGGAAACCTTCCATTCAAATACTCAAAATAAGCCTTTCAAAAACATTGGGGATCTCCGCTTCGAAACCCATATTATATATCTTTCAAAAGCATTGAATCCTTTACTTAAAATGTACCTTTCAAAGGTATTGGGTTCATGTAAAAGTTTGTGGAAACATTGCTTCGAAACCATTGAAAATCATTCCTTTTGAAACCTTTGGGTTTAACTTTTTAATATAACCAAGGGTTGCAAAGAACTAGGGGCAAAAGCATTTATTTCGGAAGCATCAGTCCTAAGTAAAAGAAAGAGGATGGTTTCGAAACCAATCCTTTCGATAGCATTGAGAAGCGGCTTCAAAGTAAGAAGGTGAAAGCATTCTTTTGAAACAATTGTTTGAAGGCTATAAAGAAAAGAGGCCTTAAGTAGTTCAAAAGGTAGAATGCGGTAGCTAGGTTTCGAATGTGTTCAAAGCTATCCTTTCGAAAGATTCTTTTAAAATGAAATTTGGAAACCCTTTCGAAAGCTCTTTTTCTAAAATAAAGGCATATTTATTAAGTCGAAAGTTACTATAACCCCTTTGAAAGCATCCTTTGTAAACAGAAGTAATCCAAAGTCAATAAGAGTAGCTTCTACCCCTTCGAAAGCTTGGTTTTGACGATGTACCTTTTTCCTTTCTCCAATTCACTATTTATCAATTATTTAATACAATGTGCATTGGTTTCAACTTAGTTTCATGGGCGAAGGTATGGTGTCGAAAGCTAGTATATGGATGTAGCGAAGCAGTAAATCTGATTTTTAACCTTTAAAGGAAATTTCTTTCCACTTAACTTGCCTTATTTATAAAAATATAATTGGTTGCCAATTCTTTTCAAAATCTTCTTTTCTAAAACTGCTGCCAAATTCAAAAATTATCAATTTAAAAACATTTAACAATTAAGCCTTTCTCCTTGATAAAACATATAAAATATTTAAGTCCCATACCTTAAATAATTTTATAACTATAGTGAAATACTTAGGAAAATTCCCCAAAAATTTCCATAATTCACTTCTAATATGTTTTCTAACATATTTAAATTTCAGACCCAGAATCAACATATATTTGCCGTAATTAATTTAAACCCAATTTAACTATTTTCTTTCATAGAAAATTCATAATAAATCCACAATAACTTAGAAAATTATGAAACTTGATACCCACTTCATAAATAATGTTTTCGACCATATGTTAAAAGCACAAGTCATTTGGATGTCATTTAATTGGTTTTCCAAATCTAAACTCATTATAAAATCTATATGAAGCAACATAAATCATAAACAAGCATATATATCCATTAAACAATCATATCATGTCATATTATTTGCAAAATCTATTCGAATCTAACTAGAAACCGAAATCAATAAAAATGAGATGTAAGATCATCATTCACCTTGACTTGTTGTTAAGGAGGTTGAGATTTGTCCTTTGATTGATTTGCTTAAGCTTCATACTTGAATCTTAACTTTTCTTCTTCTTGATTCTATTAATGGTGGTCGACCGAGATTACAAGGGTTTTAGTTTTGTTTGCAATGTTGAAAATGAGTAAGAAATGAAGGTAAGATGGGTTCAGGGTATAAGAACAAAGACTATTCCTATTTTGCTCTTATCATATTCCTCCTTCCTACTCCATTTTAGTTCTCTTTTGCTTATATTATTAAGGTACGGTCCCTTAATAATTTACAAATATCAATCCCTTAACCATTTACATTATTTCATTTAATTTATCTAATTAAATGTTCTAAATAATGTTACTCAAAATTAGGGTCATTACAAGTGTGGACTAGGGTCTAAACATAAATTGGATGCGATTCGACCACCCATCAACTAACTCTTATCCCAGAGTGCAGATATGAGTATAAATAGATAGATGAGTGAGGTTCAACCATTCACTATTCCAGGAACTCCGGCCTGAAATTGACAGGATGAGTATAAACTCGCTAAGGATGGAGTTTGACCATCCACCACATAACTCTGCTAACCCAAGACTGGAGGCAGGAGTACTGTTACTCAAACCGCTGAGTTCGATAAGCGTAACACTATGGCTTGAGCCCAGTGTTTGATGTGACTCGAAGCCACGACCTTAGGGTGGTCTTGGGATGGATAAATCAGATCGATATCTGATCCGACGAGCAACGGATCACAAATATATTAGGTGGAAAACGTGATAGCTTGATCATTTAAACAAGCGTATACAAGAATTATGCACAAAAATAAAAGAATTCTTATTCAAACTAAAACTTGCTATAAACGATACAAGTTTATCCAAAATGAGAAATAAAAGTGGGGGTCGTACCCAAACAAACACGACCAATGAAAAGAAAAAGTTGCCATCCGAGCTATTTACATGTCACTCCAACCAAAATATTATTTCTTGGATTTCCTATCTTTCCTTTTCTTCTTTGGAGTGGCTCCTTCTGAACTACGACTCGATCCTCTCTTCGACCCTTTTCTGCCTCGGCTTCTCTTCGAAGAAACATCTTCAGTTGTATGGATCAAAGTGGTGTCATCTTTTGAAGCAGGAGGGATCGAGGCACTCTCAACACCAGAAGCGGGGGGACCTCACCCTAGGGAATTGTCCTGCCAGGAGGGATCATTTGGAGCAGGACAGGAATCGGTTCAGTGAAACCCAAATCAACAAGCTCGGTTTTTGCCGTCTTTTCAACAATTCTTCCCTCTATACATGCTCATTCATGCTGAGCTCGTCAGTGGGGTTGGAAGAACCCATGCTCACAACATCCTCATCAAAGGGAATTTCATGGTATAGGTCACTTCCTTCCTTAAATAATGCCTTTATGAATTGATCATCAATAACAAAGGCTTCTTCTTGAGCACCCCGAGCGACGGGCGAAGTTATAACTTTAATGGATTCCGTCATGGTTGCTTGTGATTTCAATTGAGACTCTTACAAGGGAAGAGGAACGACACCCGATAGATTCAAAGCTGAGAACAAATAGGCGAAAAGATTAGAAATATTAACTGATAACACCTAAACTTTTTGAATAACGAGAAATGTCGTTGGAATAGCTTTCTTGTTACGGCTCCTAAGTTGGGCCAAAATATCCTCAGAACTGTGTTCGGGATTTGGAGAAAGCTGAGGCTTCTCTGGATCATACCTGGTGATGGTTGAAGAGCCTGCCAAAGAGCTAGGGATGACCTTAGGTGCTGGAGGCAATTCGGTTGTAATATCGGGTTATGCCTACTTGGATCCTTCACCCACTACATGTGAAGAAGTAGCAACAAACTCTTTCTGAAGTGTAAGCTAGATATTGTGCAATGTTTTGGGTTCATCGCCCAATAGCATTTCACTTTCAAGCCTAGACAGGTCGATATCCTCCGAATTAAGAAGTTTCTTTTCTTCTGCAACAAAAAATTCCCACGCGTGCAAGAGCTAGTAGGGATAATCGTCACCAAGCTATGTTAAATTTCTATCCTTGAGAATGTTGGCATTGTAAAGAACAAGAAGTGGCTCGAGCTCGTTCATTATCTCCTCCCTAACCTTATCCTTGGTAGCTTCTACCTCATGCTGAATAAGTGTATTAACATTTCTGGCCCTTTCAACGGTCGTGTCTCTTTCAAGTCTAACATTTACCAGCTCGTCACAAGCATCCTGAGCATCATATTCTCCTTATTTGCATACTCGAGCTTAGCCTTGAGTTCCGCTATCTCCTTCAAGGCTGCTGATTCATTACATCGAGTCGTGTCCCATTCGAGTTCTATTTCTTGATTTCGATGATGCAATACCTGAACCATATCATGGTAACTAGATTTCATCTCCTCCATGGACTTGATAGCAGCTTAGCTTTTCCTTCGGCCTCTGCTGGGGAGGTCCTAGAAGCCTCTAGCTTGTTTGTTAAAGTACCGATAATTCATTTATTTTGAGCTTCCTGGCGTTGTAATTTTTCAATTTCTACTGCTCGCTCGAATGATACTTTCAACATTTTCTCTACTGCCTTCATCCATTCATGGTACTGCATGTGGATGTCAGCGACACAGTCAATAGTCATTTCCAGAACATGGTTTGGGACCCTCTTTAGGTTGGGAGGGAAAAAGAACCCTTCGAAACATAAGTGTGGAAACTCTTCATGAAGTTGTGCCATATGAGTAGTTGGATTAACCGTAGGGTCTTCGGTAGGAGTTTCAACTTCAGTACTTTTTTACCGGGTCTTTGAGCAGTAACATATTCACTATGGCGATTACGATCACTGTACCACTGAGAATGAGAAGGAAACAAAGGCTAGGACCACGAGAGGGATTAATAGGTAGGTCCTGGCGATCAGTTGGCTTCTCGGGACCCTTTGGAGGGGGAGATCTCGATCTTGATTGATGTTTGTCTTGGGGTGGTTTGTCCCTATCACCTCTATCTTGATGACCCCGATCCCGACTGGAGCGATAACTAGAATCATAATACTCTCGACTACCACCTTGACGGTAAGAGCTAGAGCGTGAACCAAAGGATTGGGGGCGTATATCTCGAAGGGAATCAAACATGTTCCTTTTTCCACCATCATTTCCACAAAAGAAATCAGAAATCAGAAATCAATCAACTTTAAGCATTAAAAAGCACAAGTCAAGCATAATGCATTGTTGAGGGGTGCAAGTGTGTGCAAGTGTCCTTGTGTTACCCCTCGACAAACCAGGTGCAAGAGCTTTGCTCATTGGAGTAACTTCTCCTCTAGAAGTAGGAATCTCAGTGCCAAATCTAGTGGGAGATTCCGACCCCTCGATGCTCACGTCAGTAAAATGAAAAACCTCAAAGTCATGCGAAATTGGTAGACCAGACAAACAACCAAGTGGCAGACTTGAATGCTCTAATGGTTGAGAAGAAGATTCATCTTGAACAAGCTTAGGAGCCATCGACGACTTGAATTGATCAGAAAGACAACTCTTTGGAAGTTTATGAACAAATGTTTTCTTTTTTTTCCTATCAGGATTCGACCTTAACTCTAAGACCAGACTCATCATCATTGTGACTGGGCACATCACTTTTATCTCCTTCGGCATCGATACCAATGAATTCCTAGGTACTCATGGCTGGGGGCACAACGGGATCGGTTCGATTGTCCCTCTGACTGACTGCAGCCCATGATCATATCCCTGTAGTTTGAGCAACTTTAGTTGGCCCTATGCAGACACCCTCTTCTATCAAGCAAAAAGTAACAAGGCGTTCGTCCATAAGCAAATACTCAATGTTCCGGTCTTAAGATGGTGCATTTTTCAAAGTCGTGACCGCCTCCTCGTAAAGATTACCACTGGGCCGAGTGACGATACCTGTAAAAGGAGTTATGTAGTCAGGAATATGACCTGAATGTCGGTTTTCCATGCTAATAAAAAGATAATGGATAACACTTACGTCTTTCCAGCCACTACCGAGCGAAACCGGGTGGATAGAGAACAATGAACCACTCGCTTTTAAAGGTGCTTAATTTGCTCCATGGGCCAGTTAGAATCTGGCACTTCTTTGCTGACTCAAGAAATGTAAATGAAAGACTCCCTATCCGTCGCTTGAAAGAGAATATGAATTGAATGCCATCGATGGTTAGAGGACAGTGTAGGAACTCCATAAATACCTTATAAGTACAATTGAGAAGAATGTAGCCATTTGGATGAAGCTGTGCTATAGCTATCTTTAAATAATGAAGAATCTCCCGAATGTATGAATTAAATGGCGGGATTCATCCGGCCCAACACATGAACTTGTTGCATGCCATATATCCTTCTAGGGGTCTATGAGCCCTGTCATCTCGCAACGGAACCAACACATCGTCAAAAGGAATTCCGTGCCTTACGCAGATTCGGCAAAGAGCATGTTCCTTAATTTTAGTGGCTACCGAACTAGCATGGTTCTCCAGAATGGCTGCATCCTCTAGAGTGTCAAGAGCAGCATCGACAACTTTTGGTGGAAGAATGGGAACTGCATCAGAAAGATCAAATTGAGGGCCCGGGCTTTTTGGTTGTTCCGAATAATGACTAGGACGGACTATCAGATTTAGTTGCAGAACTTGATTCCACGTCAGGGTTTTCCTGTTGAGAAGATGATTCAGCTAGGATAGCTGCAAGATGCCTAGAACGTCTAAAACTTATTGCTATTAAACTTAGTAAAAATCATGATTAGATAAAGTCACCTGTGCCCCCCGGTGCATAGTGTGTGCTAGTGTGGTGATGTAAAGTGCTATGTAATGTTGTAGTAAGTTATATGAAACTAAAGGCGAAAAAGATGATGAGACTTCGAGGTTCGACCAGAGAGACCATCATTCTCGACCATCTTAACTGTTTCTCTATGTCATCGGGGAACGATGCAGTTTGAGTTTCACGATCGATTGTCAGTAAGTAAAAATTCAATTTTTATGTTCAAGTCACTGATGAGCTTCAATAGAATAGTCAAAGGCATTAATTCTTGTCAAAGTTCAAATGTCACACGTTTCTGAATGTGTAGTTCAAGTCATGTACAAGTCATATGTGTTTGTTTGAATATGCAAGGCCGAAGCTCATCATTGGGTTCAAGTTCATTTATTTAAGTTTCATTTTTAGAGCCTATGTGCTAAACACCGATCGTTCTCCTAAATGCCTCATTATCGATCGTTCCCCTAGACAGCATCTACCAATCGTTCACAGTTGGCCATGTTTACCGACCATCCCACTTTAGCATGTCCACCTTAAAAGCCTCCAGCTCCAAAACATTGTCGATCATTTGTAGACTATCATTAAACGCTCGAGCTTCAACGCCATTCCATAACGATCGGTACATCGCCATGATTTTCTACTCCAGATTCATCCAAGTCCAAGGTTTTTTCGATCGTCCAAGAACGATCGTAGTGCATCGATCGAACAATTTCCCCAACTTCGCTATTTCATCCTCCTCAAAAATTGATCGGTTAAGGCCACCACCTCCTCCAGTTTCCATCTCCATCAACCTTTCTCAACCATTTTACTGATCAGTTCCATAATTGAAGATGAAGGCCAAAACATTGATGAAGCTCAAAGTCTCATCCGCGAATCATAAAGCAGGTTTAAATCGTCCCACTTAAATTTGAGATATGAGAAAAGAAGCTAGACTTGAGTTCGAATCGAAGTGAGATTTGGAGAAGTACAATGATTTGTGAATAAAGGAAATTGATTTTTGGAGTTCAGATCGTTGTTTGGATCGGTAAGGGGGAAAAGGAGGGAGACTTGTTTTTTCTATTGCTACCTTAAGTTGGAACGATATGAAATAAACCGAAGGATGAAGGAAAAATGACTAAGTACAGATGCTTATGTAGGTAGGATGTATGCTAATCGTTCATGGCCCAAAAATCATGCCGATCATTTATGGTAACAATCTTAAACCGATCGTTCCACAACTCTAAGCAAGCCAAACTGTATGTCCTAACGATCGGTAATAATAATAAAAAAAGAGAGGAGAGAAATAATAATGATCGGCGATGATCGTTTTTATAAAAAAATGGAAATAACGATCGTTAAAGATTGTTTATAAAATTTCAAAACTTGACAATGAGTCGAGAACGTGGAACCGTGATCGAGAGTTAGGTAAAAACAGTATACATGCTGGTATATGCTTCAGAATTCAATTCTTTGAAATCAACAAAAATTAAATGTTCACCTGAAATCGACCGAAGAAAGATTAAAACCAAGTTGTGGAAGGTTAGAAAATGCCAAAAACAAAACAAGATGATCACCCAAAAGTTATGATCCCATATTTATACTATTGAAAATTAACCAATCAACAGGACAAATAAGAAAATTACGACCCTCGACAAGAAAATAATTCTATGGAAGAATAATGACCATTTGATAAACAGGATGGATTTCTTTCCAATGATTCCGGCTAGCGATGATTCAAAGCACGTCATGTTCGCAACAAGACGTACTATGGGGGGAAAAGTTATCTCGTCTTTTGGAAAGGCTGTGATATCATCGACTTGGCTAGGAATGGATGGTTATCAGCTCTAAGAATCCACTATATACGATACTATGGACGTTGTTAGGAAAATCCGGACCGGGTCCCAATCAAGGTACAATCGTTATAGAATGACTAGCATAGTTCCATGAAGTTACAATTAAAATTTCAAGATGATCAGAGTTTATAAGCTCGAATTAAGGACAAAGTAAAGATTTATATAAATCAATCGAGAACGATCCGTAAAGTAGCTCAAATCAATGAAGATTGATCGATATCTCAAAATCCACAAGGCCAATCCACTTGAAACTTTCAGAGCACCAATATATTAAAGAGTGAAGTCCACAAAAACTATCGCAGGTCAAAACCTTGAGATACGGAGATAGCCTATCGTTTAGGCCGATCATTTTTGTCGGTCCTTCATAATGATCAATGTAGCTCAGTGACCATTTCAAATGTGATAAAGGTTGATCCATATCTTGCGATCTACAACTCAAAATGACTTCATATTTTAAGGGCAAGTTCAAGAGGCACATGGGACGCCCTAAAAATGATCGCACATCATTTGGACGTAAAAATAACGATCGGCATAACTATAGCTGATCGTTCTTAAACATCGAGTTAGGGCCACCGATCGTTATGGTGGGACCCTATGGACCTAGAGAGCCTTCGACCAAAATCTTAGCGAAATATCTTATCATCTCTCCCTATAAATACAGGCCTTTTGGTTCATTTTCCGGATCTTTATGCTACTGGTTACTCTAGACTCCATTGTAATCCAGCGCTTTCTATTTTCTACTGCTTTAATCGGATTCATAAGTTATTAATAAAGGATAATCTTCAAAGTGTACGTAGGCATACAACGTCGAACCACTATAAATTTCTATGCCTATGATTATAATTGATTCTTTTTTACTTGATAATTCATTTTCTCACTTTAATTTTGTTCTTCTTCATTTACTTCTCTACAAAAACCATTCTTGGGAGTTTGTGATCAATTTAGTTGCAAACGGGTACCAACCACCACATTTCTCCTCAAACGTCTAGGAAATGTAAAAACCATAAGAGGCCAAGAACTTCAACCATTGCTATTGGCGAAGATAAAGATCTTCTCGGAGAAGAGATACTACAATGACAAGGGATCACCGAATAACTCAAACTTCTCTCCTAATAGACAGTGTCTCCATATCCCCAAAGCAAACTCTATCGCCTCCAACTCCGAATCAAGAGTCGGATACTACCTCTCAGTATCACTATTACATGCATTTAAGTACCATAGGCAACGACGTACTATCATCTCCTCATTCCTGCTCGAAATGAGTACTATCAATTGCCCTTGTCGACCTCTCGACCATACTCACCAACGCGTGTCTACACCTCATGTCTCAAACGAAAGTCCGATCCTCTCCTAAACAATGGGTCGACGATACTGCTACCTTGGGTCCATTCAGATTTTTGGACTGCCATAACTAAAGGATCTACAGCGACATCCTACTCTGAAACAACATGACCCAAGCATCTCACTCCCCTCCTTCAGGAGTGATACCCCCAAAATCTAACACCAATTAGTGTCTTGTGCTCCTCTTTCGTCCATAGGTAGACGAAAGTATCATCATCGAACACAAGCACAACCCACTCAAGCGGCCTCTCCAAACATGGTACATGAGATCCATAACATATGCTGATACATTGGTTAGCTCGAATGGTATAACCAACCTAAAATCAAGGTAGCATATGAAATACTATCATCGGCACACTCACCAAAATTCTCCCAGTTAGTGAAACCTCACCTCAAGGTCCAACTAAGAGAATATCCTCATGTTATAGAGCTGATCAAACAAGTCATCAACAAATGGGAGTACGAACATGTTCGCCATCTTATCCAGCTCACAACAACCAACAAACAACTTCAAAGAGCCATCTGTCCTCCTAACAAACACAATAGGTGCATCATACCCAAAATATATACCCATGGATGAACCATCACCTAAACAGGTCATCCGCTTGCACCTCTAATCTCCTAAGATCTTTGGACACTCTTTGCCTTAAAGGCATAACTTCTGGTCCAACCGCTCCAACCAGATCGATACGGAACTCTATCCCTATATGGTGGTAATCCGGTTACCTCCTCGAGTATGTCCGGACACTCTCCAACTACAGGCATAAAAGATATCCTATGAGCGAATATATAACGCTCACCTGTTGGTAGCCAATCACTACCATCTGCACCTCCACAGCCCCGATCCTCATCAACAGCCTCTCACAGTCCACCACTAATCCGTATACCCTTCAGCCAGTCCATTCTCAAACTATAATGCCAACCTAACTAAACCTCAAACAATCAATGCCTAACAAACAAACAACCATGACTCAAAAGGGAAAGGTCTAGACAAACCACGTATAGGCTAGCTGAGCCCCTAACTAGGTCTGTCACAATCAAAGATCGTTAATTATCTCGAGTCTCTATCCTAATATCTAACCATCAGATCTAGGTATAAAGGAATACGAAACCTCGACGTCAAATAAAACACTTATGGAACCATCATATGCAGAAAGCATATCTCAAACGATGACACCATTTCCCTTATATTTCATTCATGGAGCAATCGATGAAACTAGAAAGGCAATCAATACATATGCTTTCCAATCTATCCCTACTCAACTAGTGCGGGATAACTCTTCACTACCGGGTACTTCTCGATCATCCTCTTGAAGTCCTCATCAATGTGACGAATCAATCGACCCCTGAGATGATCTCTCTACCCAATGATAAACTTCAATCCTTTCTATGTGGAGTACCAATGGGAATAAACCATACCGCAATATCATATCAAATTCGACCACACACACCCAACATAAACATATCGCCGTACTTTAAATCGACAAACTCTCTACCCATCCCCAACTTCAGAGAAGTCGAGACAAATCTTCTACGAAGAAAACTATGAACTAGTCCCAAGGAAATCAGTCCATGGAAATCAGAGCTACATAAACGCTCCACTAGTTCATCGTCCATCCTTGGAGTCATCTAGAGGCTAACTTCTACCTTATCCATCATCCTACTCCTAGTCATCAAAGAACCTTTTACAAGAAACCAACCAAACTTGCCTCCCAATAGCCGACTCTGTTCCAAGGAATGGCCTGCCTCCTAGACTCCCTTAGTCTATGTACAACTTGGAAAAGTCGACTCTAGCTAATTGCACTGGAGCACCATAACCGTTCAGAAAAAACTTGGCATCCACAAAATGATCAACATCAACTCTACGAACATATCTTATAAATCAGGGATACTGGCCCCGATCTTGCCTAATCCTCAACTTTAAAGATAGAGTCAATAACATCTTTTCTTCCATGCCAGATCATTCCTATTCTATAATAAGGATGATCAGTCTTTCAAAAAGAAAACCGCATCAATAGTGCTCATGTGTGCACCCAACTCATATGCTATATATATTACTATATAGTTTTGGAAACCAAAATATACAACAAATACAAAGTATCTCGTATATACACACTCCCTAGATCCAGTCTAAGGCGATAACTTCTACCCATATCTAGTAGATCGCAGTATCAACTAAGGTTAATAAGGTAACCTTTGCTATGATACCAAATGTACCGACCGCCTTACACATACGATGCATAACGGTGGTCAAAGGAAAGAAAAAGAAATAAGATGAAGAAATAGAAGAGAAAAGAATAGAAAACAAGAAAAAGGAAGCATCAAATAACCAAATTACCTGTCGCATATCTCACATCGCATCAGACTAAATATAATAATTAATACCGGTATAAAACAATAGAGACAGTAATAAAAATGTGAAATAATTATCTGGATACAAGATCAACAAAGTTATATAGCACCATAGTAGAGTTTATATAACGGGAAAGTAAACTCAACTGGTACACTGTCTCCTAATAGTAAATCAACACTGTCAAAGTTCTACAGTGTCGCACAGTGGAAATATAATAACAAGTGCACATATAAGTATGGATAACCATCACCTCTTGTCGGTCCACCTGTAGAACTCGATAATCATCCACCTGCTCTCAATCTACTCATTTAAGAGTACCCGAGATAATAAGAAGCAAAGCATAAAACCACAGTCAGACAATAGTCTGGTGTGAGCGATATCAAATCTCTATATACTATAAAACTCGATAATATATGGAACAGAGGGTATATAAACCATACCCGACCTATCCCTGCAACCACAGATTCAGCACATAAACATAAGTAATATGCTACTCCATAACATCGTAAAAAGGGTACACCATACTCAGTATCCATCGGGGTGCCTAGGTATCTCCACCTACAATCCCTACTCCATACTAAGTAAACTCCAGGTGTCTAGGTATCTCCATCCATACTTACTCCACACTAAGTCAAGTCAGGGTATTTAGGTATCCCTACCACAATACCTACCTAGTGTGACATCCCTAGGATGACATGTGACTAGTGAGCAACCATAATAAACATAGCATCCATCAAACAATACTAACTGTCACCCAATGTGCCAGATATATGATGACTTATGTGACCCTCTGAGACTGTCAAGGACTAGTGAAAATCCCGGTTCTCAATTGTGTTCGCCGTACTCACCGGTTAGAAACCCCACACGGTTGTCTCTTGTGATACCTTTGTACCACCTAACCTAGATCCTACCGGTCCAGAGTACAGACTGGCGCTACCAGCCCTTGGGTGCCCACTGGGTATAGTACTCTTGCTTTGAACACAACCAGAACACTTTGAGTCATCAATGATCCCTAGGCACAAGCACATCCATCGAGCCTTACTCACTCGATACGGATCCGAGCCCTAGCTCAATAAAATTTCTGGTCACGAACCCTAACACTAAATCCAGTCCAGTATGTATAGCCTCGCTCTAATCCGAGCTGCCATCCTCACTCCTGCTCTCTGCCTGAGCTCCCAATCAAAGAACCGTACTAACATGCCATCTGAAGTCCGAAGTCCAGCATGATCCATACAGTCCTGGTACTATCATCCCGAAGCTTACTCCATACATCATCAAGTCACTATATGCAGTATCAGACTACTAGGTTGAAGCACCACATCCCTACCTCGCCATCAAAACCACTAGATCGAAGCACCACATCCTTGCCTCACCATCAATACCACTTGCCATAGGGTGATAACATCATATCTCTAAACTGGTTGCACGAAAAAACAATCATGTTGCGCACCACGGTATCTCATCAACGTAAAAACCATTGATTGGCCAATTTACCAGTCGACAACAGTTATAAACATTGACCACTCTACTATGGTTAATACCATCCACCTTGGTATTGTATTTAACCGAATGGTTAAGTATAGACCAAACGGAAACGTCAGGCATCCACTCTAAAATCCAGATCCGTCGGCACATATCCCAAACCCTCTGCTATAGCTCATCCCGTTCATTAGATTTCCATGTGTGTGAAACTCCAACGTACAAGATGCTACCTAAAATTAAATCACCGCTAATCAGTGTTTTCAACCAAAATAGCCAAATAATAGACAAGCTAAACAATCAAACGTACATCCAAACATCCATAAATCCATCCAAAACGACATACATACAACATAAAACTCCATCCATATCAATTAGTGTGGGAAATAACATCAATAATAGATCTAATCTAATAATTCCCTAAATATGGCACGACGTTGGAAAATATGTGATATTCTTTATAAATCAATTAAAAATAATTATATAGTCTTTTATGAGAATATAGCTACTGGATATATATAATATCGCATTTTAAAACCAAAAATCATTCCCGAGCGTCAATATAACAATAAACAATCAACCATAGTAAAGTGAAAGAAAATATCACTTACATAAGCCAAATCAGTCTAAACAAGTGCCAAAATGTAGATCTCGTCATCACGAGCGCAACGCAAGAAACAACATCCAAAATGGACCTCGTATGCAAAAGATATGACAAATATAAGAATCGATATTATTTAAATCATTAATCGACTAATTATCAAGGTAATTACCTAATTACTTACTAATCCACCTTCTTCTCCTATTGCATGTGCACACACTCTAGAGGAACCCATGCACATCACCATCGCCGCATGCTTCAAGCTCTAATATCTCCTTTGTTTATCGATGAAATCCCGAACCACCTTCGCTAAATCGCTTCTCCTATCACTCTCCCCAATCTGCACCCCCACCATCCAAGATCCGATCCACCATAATAATTCGCGACTTGAAACCATGTAATGACCCATCCTATGGATGCATTTCGATTGGAATCACCGGACCTTCCCAAATTTTGCGAGGGGATGCACATTGATGACAGAAACACCGTGATAATCTCTGATTCGCTAATTGTCACATCATTCTTGAACAAGATCAAGCCCTAGATCCATGGAATAAAGGCCAAGATATTCCAACGATAATCACACATCTAATCAAAGGTATACGATCGAAGCTATCGTCGATACAAACATATTGGAATTGGTTTCACGATTTGTAATGGATCGAATGTGGAGAATTCAATTTTTGAAGATGATTTGTTTAGTTCGGCTATGGATTTCTTCTCTGTGGATGCTACAGTAATGAGATAAATGAATTCTGGAGGGAGAATTCAATTTGGGCCATATTTATATTATTATATATTACTTGTTTATTTAATTTCTCAAATGAACAATCGTATGTTTTGAGCCTGTACGATCACACAACGTGTCTGATCGCCACAAAACTCGTTTGTGTACATCACCTAGCGTGTTACATCACCTAGCTCGTATGTTCAGGGAACGTGTTACAATCCAAATAAGTATAGATATGCTAATCTACTCAAGTATGAAGTGGTAGACATCCAATTTGAGGCCACATGTTAGTTCAAGTATGCAAGCCATATACGGCATGTCCTAAAGAAATAGAAATGATTCGGTATGGATCCGGAGAGATCTACTGCACTAAAAGAGGAGGTGGATAAACTCAAAAGCAACGGGCTTATTTACGACACCCTCTACCTGAAATGTGTATTCAATCCTGTATTTGTGAGAAAAGAAAATGGAAAGTGGTGGACATGTGTCGATTATTCAGACCTAAACAAGGCAAACCCAAAGGACAACTTTCCACTTCCAAAGATTGACCAGCTGGTAGACTCAACCATTGGACATGCTTTCATTCATGGATGCGTATTCTAGATACAACCAAATCCTGATGCATTGATGCACATCCCCGACTAGGAGCACATTAGCTTCATTACCGATATGGGATTATATTGCTATGTTATGATGCCATTTGAACTTAAGAATGCTAGTACTACTTACCGATGACCGGTCAACTGAATGTCCAAAGACCAGATCGGGCGATCAATGGAAGTATATGTGGATGATATGCTTGCGAGGTCACAAAATAAAACAACCACATCGACGACTTAGTAGAGATATTCGGTATTCTCTGAAGATGTGGAATGAAATTCTATCCCTTGAAATGCTCTTTTGATATTACGTCAGGGAAGTATCTGGGTTTCATGTTTAACTCTTGCGAAATTGAAGCCAATCCTAAGAAGGTTCAAGCAATCAAAGACATCTAGGTACTGAAGACAATCAAGCAGGTACAAAGCCTAAATGGGAAGGTCACCACCATAAGTCGATTCATCTCTAGGGCCACCGATAAGTGAATTCTCTTCTTTGACTTGATCAGGAGAGGCAATAAAAACTTTGAATGAATGCAGGACTGCGTAGATGCATTTCAAGCTTTGGTAGATCACTTAGAGAGACCTCCCATCATATCCAAGCCATTGGATCAAGAAGACTTATACATCTATTTAGCGGCGTCGGTACATGCCATAAGTGCCGCACTATTATGCGAAGAGAATCAGATCCAGAGGCCAGTATATTATGTTAGCAAGCAACTGATAGGTGTTGAGAGAAACTACCTGAAGCTGGAAAAGCTTGTGTACTGCCAGTTGATTGCATCATGAAAGCTTCGCCCTTACTTCCAGGCTCACCTCATCAACGTCTACACCGACCAGCCATTACGATAGGTCATATAATGACCTGAAATATTTGGAAGATTACTCAAGTGGAACATTGAATTGAGCCAATTTAACATCACTTATCTCCCTTAAAGAACTATCCAAGGACAGCCATTGGCGGACTTCATAGCTGAATTCATAGCACCAGACAACTATTCGGAGAGCAGTGGAGAACCTACCAACCGATGGAAAATCTACATGGATGGAGCATCCAAGGATCGGTGTTCTGGCGCTAGAGTCATGTTAGCGACTCTTGAAGACCGGTCGATCTGCTATGCCCTGGAACTCGACTTCCTTGCAAAAAAACGAAGCTGCGTATGAAACCTTGATCATCGGGCTTAAACTTGCTAGAGAACTGGGAGTGAAAACTTTATAAATCCTTTGTGATTCCTGATTAGTGGTATGCCAAGTTATGGGAGATTATCAGACTTGGGACAGCAACATGCTCCTTATCTCGACTGGGTCCAAAAGCTACTAGTAGACTTCGAGTATTACACCATTACGCATGCCTCAAGAAAACAAAATGAGAAAACCGACTCACTGGCCAAGATGGCCAGTTCCAGGGATGCGCAACAAATAGGCTCGGTCCCTATTGAAGTACTAAATGCTCCAAGCATCGACTAGATGGAGATTATTGGGTTCTGGAGATAGATCTAGAAAGGGAGTTGTGGATGACTCCTATCAAAAGTTATCTACAACGAGGGATCCTTCCTAGATGGAGGAATGAAAAATGATAGATCCTCCTCAAAGCTTCATGTTGCATCATCCAAGAAGGAATCATGTATAGAAAGGGTTTCTTTGTTCCCCTCGTTCGGTGTATCACCCATGATGAAATTAAACAAGTCTTCAGAGAAGTCCATGAAGGAGAATGTGGCGATTACACTAGAGGGCAAACCCTGGCAAAGAAAATACCCCGCTACAGCTACTATTGGCCAACTGTCAATCGAGATGCAGCTGATTACGCTAGACGATGCGGCAAGTGTTAGATGTTTGCAAAAATTGCGAGAGCCCCGCCTATGGAAATTACTCAAATAGTTAGTCCATGGCTGTTTGCCACTTGGGGTATTGACATCATCGACTCCTTGCCAATTTCTAAAGGTGGCACGAAATACGCCATCGTAGGAGTTTATTACTTCACCAAATGGGCTGAAGCTGAACCTTTAGCAGCGATCACAATGAAAAAAGTAATAAACTTTGTTGTTCGTAACATCATCTGTTGTTTTGGTCTTCCCCAAACAATTGTAACTGATAATAGGACCCCAGTCGACAGTGCTGAATTCAAAGACTTCTACAGCCGGCATCATATAAAACATTTATGGCAGTTGCTCACCCTCAAGCTAATGGACAAGACGAAGCTGTTAACAAAACCATAAAGTCCATTCTGAAGAAATGTTTGGAAAAGGCTAGAGGCAAGTGGGTCGACGAAGTCCTATCAGTATTATGGGTATACAGAACCACCCATAAGTCCGTGACTGGTCGTACTCCATTTGCCCTTTTGCATACGGCTCCAAAGCCGTGATTCCTATAGAAATTGAAGTTCCTTCTCATCGAGTGACTTATTACGACCCCTATTTCTTTATAAAAAATAAACATGGAATTGCATCCAATTGCAATTAAACTACAAGGAATTGGCGACGACCTGTGAGCATATGATCACGCCCGGGAGCCAATGACAGGAAAGTGTACATGAACGTGCACGTCTATATTTTAAAAATTCAATTTTTTAAATCGATAAAAATTGAATTCTGACCTAAAGCTTTC
Source organism: Allium fistulosum (assembly GCA_030737815.1). Taxonomy (NCBI): domain Eukaryota; kingdom Viridiplantae; phylum Streptophyta; class Magnoliopsida; order Asparagales; family Amaryllidaceae; genus Allium; species Allium fistulosum. The sequence goes on from CM060905.1 coordinate 164,918,937, forward strand.
AAAAAAAAAACTGAATCGGATAGCCAAAGCTTACTAGCCCTATAGAACCGGATACAAATAGCAACTGATGGAATACAATCCTGAATTTATACTATTGGAAATCGACCAAGCGTCATGACGATCAAAGAGAGATACAACACTTTGGGAAAATAATTCAATGGAAGGATAGCGATTATTTAGAAAAATGAATGGATTTCTTTTCGATAACTCTAACTTGCTTCGATTCAAAGCACGTCATGTTCGACACAAGACGTACTTTGGCGGGCAAGTGTTATCTGCTATTTTGACCCCGTTATATCCTGACTAACAGGACAAGTTAGACTCGACTGTCTTCAAGGCCAGTAGTCCAAAGAGATGATTATGAAGTCTAGAAATCAAGTGCAGGCAACGTTATGAAGCGACGATCAACCGAGACTAAGAGACAGACTCCCCAGAATATTCTAAGTACATATTAGCACCTCCCTCAGGCAAGGGATCAATGCATATCCCTTCTCCTAGCGGATCAGTGCATATCCTCAATTTTTTTCCAAACTGGGTGAGATCGATATAAAGTGGCAAGGAAGGCCCCACGAGGCTACATTTCAAATTTCAAGTCATTTGGAGTTTGTATGCTCAAGTTATGGGCAAATTACTTCACCTAAGAAATGGACTGTATGAAAGGGATCGTATCAAAGGGATCAGATCATATTTAGCCCAACAATGTAACTCAATGGAAAATGAATGATATCTCAAAATCAAGAAGTCCAATACACTTGAAACATTGGGAACAAGAAGAGGGGACCCTAGTGAGTCTACCCTAGGGATCGCACAACAAAATGCACAAAAAAGAGGGATCGGTCCTTTTCCCTCTAAAGGGATTGGCCTAAATCAGACAACATCACATGTTGCAGCAAAGATTGATCAATATATCAAGTTCTACTGATCCAATTGGCACGAAACCATGAGGCTATGCATAATACAACATGGAGAAGCTCTCATAGGGATCGCACCCCTAAAAGCATCAATCATAGATATCAGCCCCGATCCCTATTTCTTGGGAATTGGACCATGCGACCCTCCTGTAGGTCCCTATGGATCTAGAGAGCCTTGTACCGAATTTCAAGGAGATTTTTGCCATGTTCCCCTATAAATATAGACTTGATTGTTCATTTTTAGGATCTTTTGGCTGCTTGTTGCTTTGTACACTGTTGTAACTAAGGATTTTCATCCGATACTTATTGTCCTCAATTTATAAAGTGATTAATAAAGCCATCTCTTTAAAGTGGATGTAGGCAAACAACGCCGAACCACTGTAAACTTCTATGTCTCTGTTATTTACTTATTTCTTATTGCTTTACTCCTATATTCTCTCTGTTTACATTTAATATTCTTCATTTATTATTTCACAAAATATCTATTGGGTGTTTGTGCCAATTTTTAGTGCAAACATAATTAATAAAGGAAGAATAATTAACAAGGAATTAGAAGTCGTTTATATGACTTGATCATGCTTGTGTGTTTCGATCGTACTTTGTGTGTTGCTTGCTTATGGACAATATATGGGACTTAGTTTCATGTATGTGATTATTCTCATTGTTATTGAATTTAAGAAAAGTATAACTCTGGAAATATCTAGAAGAAACACAGAATATATGGTACAATTATCTTCGGTGATGTTATACTCTACATATAAACCCGTTTTGATATTCTAGGACAAATGATAAGGAAATCCATCCACTTAAATGGCTAGGAGGTGATCTCCGATCTTATGTATTGTCTGTTTATTTCCCATAGAACCAGAGTTCAGATTATCGGAAAATCGATCGATTGGTTTTGGAGTGCCTATTAAGCGGGGAAGCGTCCTTATATGAGATGACTTGAAATCGTAACTACTCCAAAACCATATATATATGCTATGCTTTGGAAGATGTTCGTGATTAGTCCGAGATGCTGGAATTTATGTGGAGATTCGAGATTGGTTCACGATGCTCGAACACATGTAGTTGATGTTCGTGATCTATGCAGGATATGGGAATCTATGTGTGATATTGAGATCTGTCGAGGGATCAATGTGTGATTCCAAGATCTGTTGAGATATGGGCATCCATGTGTAATTTTGAGATCTTTTGAGGAATCCATGTGTGATTCTGAGATTCGTTGAGATATGGGAATCCATGTATGGTTCCGAGATTTGTTCGAGTTAGGGACTCGTGTTTGGAGATATATTCAAGCCATGACTTGTATGCTAGGATGTCTAACGTGACTTCACCATCGATATGACAGAAACCAGAGATAAGAGACATAGATTAAAGGGTGTAGGCACTCCATTCTACTGTTATTTATGAATATGCATGTGGGAGTGATGTGACCCAGTGTCAGATGCTTGGGTGTGGACCAGCTATGTTTTTCCTATAGTATATTTTATCCAGAGATATATGATACTCGGAAGGATATCTCTGATCCTTGTGCAGTAGGACCGTTCTCAAAATGCCGAGGTCACCTTCATGAAGTCCTACAGAATTAGTGAACGCACCTTAGCGGTGGTGATTGTATACCTATTATTGTTTTTGATATTACTCACATCATCACATCTACTAGATTATTTATATTTCACTCCTTAGACATTATTATAGTATCACTTGATTTTATAATAGAAATGGTTTGGTTATCATAAGGTAAAAGCCCGTCTGTGATTATTGGCGGCATGGTCTTACGAGGTACCTTTACTTTTGAAGGGTTTTATATATATAGCAATCCATAAGATTTGAGATTGTCACACTGGATTACCAGACATATCCGGGCGTTATTCTCTTATAATGATTGGGTCAGCTAGATTATGTTTCCAGTTTTAGCCGTGGTTTATTAAAGCTCTTGGAGAGGAGCTGGATGATTTCCTACCATACTTATTTTCTATTGCATTACTTGATCTGTATCTATCATCATTTGTGAGGACATTATGTTATAACTATCCAGGCCGATGATAGGTTGGTTTATCTCTGATTGATATGTGTATATCAAGGTTTTCTTCTTGGAAAAGTCCTTTTGAGATATTGTATGTTATCGTTCCGCATGTGAGATTCTTATATTGTGTTCTACTTTCTTGTTCTATTTTTTTCCTTTTCTTTTACCCTAATGTTTTGTCTTTTCAGCACTTGGATGCTTGGCACGTGAATACCGTGGATGTATTATTGTCGACAATAGGGGTTGAAAAGGTGGACCATTACATGTGGTATCAGAGCCGAAGGTTTAATGAGAACCTTAGCTATGGTGGGTATAACTTATCAAGAGATGGGGTAATAGAATTCCTTATTATGAGTTGAATGTATTATATATGAGAGCATATTTGTTATTGTTATAAAAATATTTTGTGTTGTGTTGATTGGTCCGTTGAGCGGTTTATGGATTCTGGTCGATACGAGTTGCTATCATTGTTGATAGGGATCTCTAATCACTTGAACAAGGCAACCCGACACAGTATTGTTTTTGAAATTCGTAAATGAAATAATTTTACCTAGGATTATATTTTATACATAAAAGAATAATTTTCGAGAATTGATATAGTTACTTATGATGTGTTAGTTAGTTAAGAAATGATAATTTGTGATTATTATCATTTATTGTTTGATTAGTTGTGCTCGACCAGTTTATAAGCAGTTTTACCTTTTCACTGCATGGGTTGGGTAGATAGCAATTTGCGGGAATATTGAAACGAACACGTTGTAAATTAAGTTTCACAGTTTGACTATAAGGTGATCGGTGGTAATGTTGGGTTAAAATTTAATTTTAACAAAAGTGGGTTATTATAGTCTTAATGAAAGATAAGATATTTTAAAGATAAACATGTGTGATAGTTTTATATAAGAAAACGACTTATATAAATATGGTTTATAAGTATAGTTTATAAATATTAAAGGATTTAAATTGAGAATTTGAGAACTTAAATCCCTGTGTTTTAGAAATTATTTTTCAAGGTTTTGGAAAATAATATTAGTAATATTTGAAAGTAAATATTTGGGAAATTGGTCTATGTAATTGATATCATGGTATTTATTAATATTTATGAAGTATTTGATATCGTTTTGGAAATGATTTTGGTTAAATCCGAAAGGCATGATTTGGATATACTGAACTCATTTCTTTCGTTGGAAAATAATTCTGGTGATGACTCCAACATCATCGATGTTTATTTTCGAGTTTCAAAGTGGAGGATTCTACCAAAGTAGTTTTTCTTCAAAGTTGTTTTGGTAAAATAGATTTTTTGAGCCCCGAAAGTATGATTGGTACAAGGGATGTATATATTATTGTTTCGAATGATTGAAATGGAAATCAGGTGTCTAATTCTCAAATTTTCTGTTAAGATATTTTATGGACTCATGTATCCTATGCATTAGGGTAAGTTAGGTTGTGCATCTTGTTTGATCAGTTGGTCAATAGTTTTGATTTGTTGAAATTAAATGGAATTTTCGATGATTTTGGATAGTCGAAACTTTAGAATTTGTGTAAGTACTTAAAGCTAAGTGTTTTGTGAACATATAAAATTAAGTTTTATATAACACTTGAACTTAAAAGATAGTAGACTTTAAACAAGTTTTGAATTGATTGAATGTCCATGTTAAGAAAAATGGATTGGATGTTTTTGTATATACTGTGAGGATTTAGTGGAGTATTATACGAGTATGAACTTAAGTTATATAATGTTTAATAACTTGAAGTAAATTTTATGAAATGGTTCATAAATAATTTTGGTATTAACTGAGGAATACCAAGTGATTGTGAATGTGAATCAAAATGAAAAGTAATTGGTATAGTTAAGAAACCGATTGAAATAGAGTATAAATTGTATGTTGATCATTTTATTCACTTGGTATTTCTTGATCTAGGATTCAAGTACATGGATTTCGAGGTGGTTCACACTAGTCCAAGTTAGGATTTTTCACTCGATTCTTGACGGCGAACACTTGATACGGATTTTTGATATGCTCCTGAAGTTTTCTATCATAGTATATGATTATGTAAGGAAAATAGAGGTTTCTAGTCAAGGAATCAAATAGGAGTCCACACTAGAGAGGTCGACTTAGATATACTAGTTTGGAAGTGAAATCTATGTGATCGTGCTAGTGATCAAGTTTATATCGCGTACGGATGATATATATACATCGTACAGGCTTTAGTATAATTGTATGCTATATGTGTTGGCTTGTGGAGAGTACAGGCTTTAGAAGGTTTTTAAACCTGGGCAAACCGTGAGCTTGTTTGCTAGCGATTGCAATAATATATAGTATTGTTATGTGATTGTTTCTTTGGATGCTAATAATTGCAATACCATATTGATGTGTGATTGTTGCTCTTATTGCTCGTGTTTGTATTTTGAGGACGAAATATTCTAAGGGGAGAATGTAACGACCTGGATTTATTAACGTCTTATAATTAAATATTGGAATTATTTACATAATTGAATCTTGGATTTAATACAAATAAAAATGATTTCAAAAGCTTATTTAAATTCATTTTAAATAATAAATGATTATAATAAACTTTTAATTTAGAATTAAAGGTGATTAATCTTGTTTTAATCATAACTTGTTAATGTGTGGAATTATCATTCTGGGACACCGTCTTGGATTTTGGTGAAACTAGTGCCATTGGATCCGAAATAATAAATTGTTATACACCGACGAGTTTCATGACGGTCGGACATGTTGTGTGGTCGTACGAGCTCAAAATGTAGAATGAAAAATTTGAGAATTAAAATATAATAAAATATTTTACTATAGATAATAGTTAACTCCTCTTTCCTCTCTCATTTTTATTTCGTTCATCAGTTTTCATAGTTGCCCCTCTTTATTTCTTATTTCAATTGTTTAGAGAGTTTTAGACCACGAAAATCAACGTCGTTTGATTTTCGGCTTCGTAGAGGCAAGAGCTTTGGGATACGTATGCTTTGATTTGAGTGCGATGAGGGTTGGGGTGTTCAACTGTTACAGTCGCAAGCTAAGGCAGAAGCTTATCGGAGCTAAAGATGGAGTTGGGTCGAATGGATGATGGCGTTGTTTTTTTGCAGTATAGATGAGCTCGTGGAGGAAGAATAGAGTGGTGCGGCTCCCTGTAAACCACAACATTTATTATCGCAGGGAAGTGTCTGGTCGTGATGACGTAGAGGTGGTTGAAGGCAAAATCAGTTATGCCGATGGACTCGTTGAGGCGATTGAAGAAGAATGGTGGTGGTTAGGCGATCTCTGGTGAGGCATTGCAGAAAGCGACTTTGGCGATGGAATTTTGGGCACGCCAATCAGAATTCGCTTAAGTGGATCGAATTGGAGATGGTTAGGTCCGGGGTGGAGAGATTTTGAAGGGGAGTTTGTTGGCAATGTCGGTTCTGTTATTGTCGAGCAGTGAGGATGCACGACTTAGTTCATGCACATTCATATGCATGCACGGGAGAAGAAGGGAAATGAGGATGTGATTAACAGTAGATTAATGTATTTATGTTTTATTAGTTAATTAAGTTTAATTAATTGAATATTTAATTCAAAATCTTATAAATATCGTATCTTATTCATACGAGGTCCGATCGAGGTGTCGTCTTCGCTATTATGTTCGTATCGGAATTCCCTACATCTAGGATTGAATTCGGGCTTGGGTGAGTTTACTCATCAGATAATTGTATATTGTTGTTGTTAACCGAAAAAATGGATCAACACCATGGATTGAGTATGAAAGCACCATCCCTGTTTATCAAGGCAAATAAAATAGAGACAAGAAATAATAACTTGTTGATAAAGTAAAAAAGACAAGATATTTTTATAGTGGTTTGGCTGTTAACGAAGCCTACGTCCACTTTATAAATTTTGTTATTGACTGACTGCAGTTACAAGTTGAATCTGATTACAGTTTGATTAAATCTTGTAAGTTGGATCAAGTCACCAATGTTAGAGTTCACTGGAGAATCACAATGAACCCTTTAGATGACTGTTGTGTGGGAGGTGAAGAGTGAAGAATAGTTTTTGCAGAGTCTCAGCAGCCAGTCTAGACGATCCCCTTTATGTTGAAGATAAGATTCTGTTTATAGGTGTCAGAGAGCACTTAGGCCAAAGCCACTTCGTCAAAGACTTACAGTTAAAGTTACGAAGGTGCTCCAGAAATTCTAGAATGAGCCGACCCAATATGATGGATCGTCCATAGAGCATGGATCGCTAGCGATCCATAGGGTTAGAGTATTTTTGGCTCGTTCCCTTTGGATCAAGTTTCCTGGCTTGTATAGATGATGTCCATGTAATTTCATGACTAGACGCTTTGCTTTAATGATGATTCATGTACCGATTGCATTGAACTGCTGATGGAATCAGATGAATGCTCACTTCTCGATCTAACTACCCTGGAATGCCCCCAAACTTAGCAGATATTCTCAAAATACTTATTAGATCATGGCGCAAGAGGATTGGAGGATCCACGAGGGACCCTTATGGATCGCTAGCGATCCATAGGAGATGGATCACAAGCGATCCATCGCCTTGGGAAATTTTTGGCCTATTTTTCTTGAGTCTTTCTTGGTTCCTTCTTCTAGTCCTTTTGGTTGATTCTTGAGTTGGTTTGACTTGACGTGGTTGTTCTGACTTGTAAAAAAATTTATTTGGTCAAAAACTTGGATAACATTTTCCCCCCAAAGTATGCTTTCGTTGGAAACAAGGCGTGCTCTGGAAGTTACTGTTTTTGAGTTCCCGTTTGGTGAGGTTCGAATGTTTGTATTGAGGCCATCATGCGAATTTGGCTCTGGCTATTCAGCCGTCTGTTGAATTCTGACGGGAATCATCATAGCTTATAACAATAAATCAATTTCAATCCCACAACTTTCAAGAGGCTTGCAAAAGGTACTTAGATCATGCTTGGTGAGTTGGGAAAAATTTGGTTGCTATTATATGGATCGCTAGCGATCCATAGTAGATGGATCGCTAGCGATCTAAGAACTTAGCATATTATTCTGGTGCTCTTCCTTATTTATTCCATTCGAGCCGACCTTCTTTCTCAATATCTCCATTCAACAATTCGAGCTAATTCTCCTACCACCCGACCTAAATCCAATCCAGACCCTAATTCCATTCGTGCCGTCGTCGTTGCTGGTCATCCATCGCCGAAGCCTCATGTCGCAGACCTTGCCTTGCCTTGCCTTGCTGCCGTCTTCGGCAACCTTTAGCACCCGAAACTTCATCAATTTGGATCGCCATCGACCTACCCACCTTGGATTACTACCGACTTAAACTTTGGCCATTCTCGCCCTTTGATTTTTGACTTGAGGTTGGTGGTATGGAATTCAACATTTATTTAGCAATTTGGTGATGAGGTTGGATTAGTGGTGATCATTATGGAGAATTCGAGTTGATTGCGATTTTATGGAAGAATATAGTAAATCGAGTCTTGAGTTCTTTACAGAACGATACTCGGGCTTTACCCAGGTGCTTGACATGTTTTGCTATCTTCGTCCACAGAATCAGAATTGACTTGCACTGAGTTACATTGTTAATCCGACATGACGTCTCACGAATTAGTTTTGGTTCTTTCGGAGGGTGATAACAACTTAGGGTAGCATCTCGCGTGCAGCTTATGTTATTATCGCCTTTCGGAGAGCTTGGATTGGTCCTCTTATTGCACACCTGGTGTACCTAAAATGGGAAGAGCTTGTAGAATACAATAGCCTATGATTTTTGTTTGATGATAATAAACACACATATATATATATTCGTTTAAATGTATTTGATATTGTACTATTTTATTTTTCACATAATTAAATAAATATTTGTTGAATAAAATAAATAACACAGGATTTAAATTCAAAAAAATATTTTATTCAAACAAATATTTTATTACAATTTTGAATAGTACAAATTTGAGCTCTCACTACATATATACATTTTCAATTACAATACAATTTCGATTACATCACAAATTTCACTTTACATTGTTCACCTCACTACATATCACTCATTCACTCGTATTTTATCTTCAACTTTTCTCCTACCTGAATCCAACATCTGAGATATCTGCAAAATAAACACTGACGCGGTAAATTGAAAAAGAAAATATTTTGTAGTGTAAAATAAAACGAGTATTTTGAAAATGTTATTTGCCTCAGTTATTTGGGTTGTTCATCATCATTTATTTTGAATTCATCCACACGAACAACTTGTGACATGCACAGTGTATCACTGTACATGCCACAAGGCCATGCACACCGATACACACTTGATAAAACTACAGGGACAGGTGAGCACAAGGTCAAATCCAACCAAATGGTGGATTCAACCTAAGTGCAGTACACATGAAGTATTAATCAAAACCACACCAGTGAAATAGAAGCTCGACAACTCAATACAAACAAAGAAGTATCAAGACTCCAAGAAGATCACAGAAAAATCAATGATGGCATACAAGTAAATATAAAGATGAAGCATCAACATAAGTTCAGATGCCACAAGTTATGTACATATTCAAGTGGTACAAACTGTTCAGAAATGAAGCAGTGGAACAATACTGGTGCACATACATACAACTCAACAATAACTATACACATGAATGCATACATGTGACAACATACATACAGTTCAAGCCTCAACATTTACAAGTTTATATGCAGTGTCATATACACATGTATACATATACACATATATATGTATACATGTATATAGTTTAGAAAGCATCACACCAAATGTACAAGAATGCAAGTCCAAAAATAGCAAATAGCACATGTATATTCACAGTGCATACATAAGCAACAAAGATCAGTCAAAGATCCAAAATGAATAAAACTCAAGTGCATACTTACAAATGAACTCCAACATACATTTGAAGATCAGACTCCAACTTCAACTAAATGCAAAGCTTGAGATCATACTCAAAATGCAACAGAACTTCAAATACAAGGGTGAATGCAAGTACTCAAGTTCAGTTACAATAAAACTTCAATAAACACAAACGCTCAAATAACTGGACTCAAGTGAATAACACCAGATAGGAGTATGCACAAATGTATACATGAAGCTTCACACATGAATACAAACTTCAAGTCTAACAAGGCAACTCAACACAAAGTGAACCACAAACCAGATCACATGATGACAGAAGCTCAAAGACATAATGGTACAAGACAAAAGGACAAAGACTTCAAAATGCACAAGAACTAGACTCACAAGCAGCTCCATTTCTCCCCAACTCTTCTACACAGGATGGGGCCCTCCAGATATCATTCCAATAATGAGTCTCTGGTTAGTCCGTCTGGGTCCCTCTTTGCTGGTTCCAGCTTGGTTCCCTGAGTCTCTAGGATCTTGGGACGCTACAGGTTGGTCATGATTTAGTGGTTTCCTCACATACTGTTGGAGCTTGTTTTCTCGAATCAACTCCTCAATCAAGTTCTTCAGGTGACGACACTCATTCGTGTTGTGGCCATGTGTCTCATGGAAGCAGCAGCACTTTCTAGAATGCTTCTATTGTTCCATTGCTTCCCTTTTAGGCGGCTTCTTGTATTCTTCTGTCTCCTGTGTCGCGAGATAGATGTTTTCTAGAGTATCATTGAGCGGGGTGTATTCTTTGGGCCGCAAACCTTTGACTCGCTTGCAACTTCCGTTATGCTTGTTAGTACTCCGGTTCTTTCTTTTTCGATTTCCATTTTTTCCTATATTCCTTTCAGCGGTCCCAGAGGTGTTTATATCTTGGTTCATCGCCATACCATTCTGCCCAACATTAGTTGGTTGAAGGTTAACAGATTTACTTTCCAATTCTTGTGCCTCTTCCAATCTAAAGTACTGGCTCGCCTTTCGGTTGAAGTCCTTCCTAGTGGTGGGTTGTTTCATTTTGATCCATTGCCCAAATTTATTTTCGGGGTGAATTGCGCGTACTAAGGCCATGAAAACCGTATCCTCGTTCAGATTACTTACTTCAGTTACTGCAATGTTGAACCGACTCATGAAAGAATTTAGATATTCGTTCCGTCCCTGGAATAAGCCGGACAAGGACATCACATCTTTAGGCTGTGTCATGTGATGTCTAAATTGACCAAGGAACCTTGTTTGTAGTTGATTAAAGGTGGAGATGGATCTTGGCAGAAGTTTGGTGAACCCCGTAGAAGCAATTCCCTCCAGAATAATCGAGAAACATCTACATCGAATGGTATTCGAAGCATTCGCTCCATCCATATACCAACTGTACTTATATAAGTGGGGTTTCGGGTCTCTCATTCCGTCATAAGATGGAATAGTTGGCATAGTGAACTTTTTGGGGTACCGCTTATCAAAAATCTCATTAGTGAAAGGTGTCCGACTTGGAGAGGATCCTCATTCATCATCCCTTCTATCCTTACTTTCATCCTTCAGTCGCTTAACCATGTCCGCAATATACGCCTCAGATGTCCGGTAATCCGGGGGTTGGCTGTTAGTAAATACACCGAGTGTTTGGCTTTGCAAACGAACTTAGTGAGCGAGTTGAAGCCTGGGCTCTCCTGTCTTCAGGAGAGCCACTCCCTCGGGGTTCCATTGGCTTGTGGTTGGTATGATGAGGGAAGTTTGGATCTCCTTGGCGTTATTGAATGCATTGGTATTTCCTTCCAACTTACCGTCATCAAGTCACTTAACATCTTCTAAGTCGGAGAGATCCATGACTATATCCTCCTGTATGGTTTTTGCCCCTAGATTTAAGTTTGTTGCTGGTTGCCTAGCAGTTGGTGGAGTGCTCGTGTTTCCTTCCATATTGATTCTTATGGTTCCACCTATCACTTCTTTCTACGGCTGCTTCTCGTTTCTCTTGATTAGGCCAGAAACGAAAGAATTTTCTTGTTCCATGACAGCCGCGAGCTCTGTCATGGTTCTTGGAGCAGCATGAGACTGTAAAGTCAATAGGGCATTCATTTTTTCCATTAGTGCCCTTTTGTTGTTTTCCATTTTCTGATTAATTTCGTCAACCATTTTATTCAATTCATCTCTAGTGACAACTTCACGTTGAATGGAGGATCTTGGAATCTGATAATCGGAGTTAGCTCCAAACTACGAATTGTTGGGATTGTTGACTTCAATTTGCTGGGGGTTTGTTTCTTCTCCAGTAATGGTAGCTCCTATGGATCTTCCAGAAGTTGTTCTCTTTCTTCGTGGTGCCATTGGTTCTCAACAATAAATCTACTTAATGGAGATTGATGATCTAACTTCTGAAGCTATCTGATCCAAAGTAGATAGCTTGATCTAAGCCTGAGTTTAGCTCTAAATGAAAGCACTAAATGTTAACCCAAAAAATGTATAAACAACTTGAATTTAGTATGAAAGCACCAGCCCTGTTTATCAAGGCAAATAGAATAGGGACAAGAAATAATAACTTGCAGATAAAGTAAATAGACAAGAGATTTTATATATGTTCGGCTGTTAACGAAGCCTACCTCTACTTTATAACTTTTGTTATTGACTGACTCTAGTTACAATTTGAATCTGATTACAGTTTGATTAAATCTTGTAAGTTAGATCAAGTAACCAATGTTAGAGTTCACTGGAGAATACAGTGAACCCTTTAGATCACTATTGTGTGGGAGGAGAAGAGTGAAGAATAGTTTCTGCGGAGTCTCAGCAGCCAGTCCTGAAGATCCCCTTTATGTTGAAGGTAAGATTGTATTTATAGGGGTTGGAGAGCACTTGGGCCAAAGCCGCTTCGTCAAAGACTTACAGTTAAAGATACAAAGGCGCTTAAGAAATTCTAAAACGAGCCGACCTAGTATGATTGTAACGAACCGGAATTTTGGTCGTTAGATTTTGAACATTTAATTCATTTTAAATGTTGAATGTGAATTTTAATTTGAATTGAAATAAGAATTTTTGGTTAAATCAATAAGATTTGTTACAATTTCAAATATGACAATTCAATTGGATTTGAATAATAATAATTAAATATTTGGAATTGGGATAATTAGTGAATCTGGATGTAAATGGTTATGAAAATGGTTTCTAAGATTTGTTTTAAGTCTAGTTTGATTTGAATTTTAGTATTGGACTTTTGGATGGAATCAAAAGTGGATAAGTTAAAATTTGGAATTTTATATTAATTTAATAATGGGATTTAATAATATAATAATGCAAATAATCAGATTTTGATTCGGGATAAATCAGAATGATTTCTAATGTGATTATAAATTCTATATGATTTATAATTACGTTAGTAAAATGTTAAAAGTGAAATTTTAAGTGATTTCGACGATTCTGGAAATCGGTCGAATTAATCGACGAGTTAAAATAGCCTTCCGGGGCACAGTCTCGAAATTCGACGAAACCGGTTCCATTGGATGCGTAATAGTTATTTATTATCTGATTTCAATTTTCGTAGCATCTGGAGCTACCGTTTGCTCGTACGGGTGAGAAACGCGTTGAAATTTAAATCGATAATTTAATATTTTAAATCGATTCAAAAAGCTATCTTCCACATATGATTGAATTAGCTTTCGAAACGCGTTCCATTGTGTTCAGAATGCGGGTAAAACATTATACACGCCTGTCGGCATGCGTTGTTTGGAGTTCGTTCGAGAAAGCAGTTAAAATTGAGAATAATAATTAAATAATATATAAACGTATATATATAAGCTCGTTACTTCACAAACCCTAGTTCGTTTTCACGGCCGCCACTTAGTTATTTCAATGGCAGGAAATCAAATTCGTTTCCCCTCAATTTTCTCTCAATCCTTGCATCTATTTAAGAAACTTCCAACTGGAAGATTGTTGAGCTCGTCGAACTCTATGGGTTGAACGGCTATGATGGGAAATGGAGCTCTGGATTGTCGGTAAATCGAGCTAGAAGGTGACTGTTTTGCATGCGTTTTCTGGGAGGATGGTGGCGTCGAGTTCGTCGTCCTCCTGGGCGAAGGTGGAGCTCGCAGCACTCTACGACGTGGTAGAAATGGATCGTCGCGTAGTCGAGTAGAGGAGGAGCGGCACTCAACCCTAGCGGGACGACAATGGGTTCGTTTTGCCTGATGTTGTTGCATGAGGAAGATAAGTTGAGGGATGGCCTTGATCGAATTCTGGGACGTGCAACCAGATTTCGTTAGGTAAATAAATAATTAAAAGAAGAATTTGTTTTATAAATTATATACAAACTTTATAAATCGATAACTCTTGCATATGTTGTCAAATTCCGATGAATTTGGTAGCGCCAAAATCGCAGCGACGCAATCTACGCTGCAGTACAAGTTTGGAGACGATCGGAGTTAGAAGAAATTTTGGATTAAATCGAACGGACTCGATTTAATTTAGAATTTAAACGCTCGTCGTTTCGAAATTCAAGGTGAGTAAATCTCACTCACATCTGGATGCCAATTAATTTAAATAGTTAATATTTAAATAATTGAGTGGTTGGTTGAATATGAATATTAATATCAGTCTGGATTGATATTTGTTGTTGTGCTAACATCTGTGGATGCAGGGAAACAGGTTGGAGGGATCCAACTGGATTCCTCACAATATAGATATTATCTTCATAATCTGTGATGTATTTATTTATATTCCGTGATAGTTTAATTTGGAATTCTGTTATGCTGTGTTATGGTTGGATAAATATAATCTGGTATTTTAAAATATCAATAAAATAAACTGGGATTAAAGGGAAGTGAAAAGGAATTTGTAAGGAATGAATTTAAGGAAATTAAATTTCAGAAATTGGATTGGAAATTGAAGTGTTATTGGAAACTGTGATTAAAAAGAAAATGAGAAATGGAAATTTATAAACTGGGTTTATAAATGGAATGGGGATTTATTGGGAAATAAACTTGAAGTATAGATTTTCAAATGGGAATTTCTATAAGAAGTGAAATGGATTAAAAATAATAGTGAGATTATTTTTAAAGGATGGAAAGTGTATCTTTCCTGGAAATTTAGTATGTTTCAAAGAAGAGCTTTCAAAATATAAATTGGCAGTTTAAAATGTGTTTGAGAATATTTTAGAGAGAAAATATTATTTTAATCATTTTTAAGTACAAGTAAATATTTATTGAAGTAATTATGGTATTTAATTATTTTAAAGGTAAATCAGTATTATGTTTTCTAAAGGAAACTTTAACATAGATATTTGATATAATAACTTTATCTTAAAGAAATTTTGATTTAAGTTACTCAAGGAAACTTTATGGAATTTTCAAAGGTGTTATTTGAAGTAAAGGATTTGATAACTTATTTTAAATAATTAAGTATATATTTTGGGACTGATTTCCAGGAAATGGGAATGTGATTTAAAAATAAATAAAGGTGTTTATTTTTAAAGTGTTGGAAGAAATTTACGGGATTCAAACGTAAATTTGAATTGAGATAAATCCAGCAGGATTTATAAAAGAATTCTTTGGTTTATTCTGAAATGGGAGTGTGTTTACCCGAAAAGCCAAGTACGTTTTAAAGCAGATTTTTGAGCAGAAGTTAGAAGTTTGAAATTGTTTTTAAGAAGAATGTTTTAAGAAATTATTTGAGTTGTGAAATTTTTTAAAAAGTAAATATTTACTAAATTAGTTATAATAGTAATTATTTTGAAGGGTTAATTGGTATTATGTTTAAAAAAGAATATTATTATTGATATTTTATAAAATGGATTTATTTAGAGATAATTTGGTAAAAGTCTATTTGAAACTTATGTAGAAGTTTGTAGCTCTTATTTTAAAAAATTTATTTCGACTTAACTTTTATTTTAAAGTTAGTTTTATATTTTATAAAAATGGTTTAACTTAAATATTATTAAAATATATTTTGGATAAAGTGATTTAAATTATTTTAAATCTTAAGTGTTTGTACTTGGTGATTTTAGTGGAAATAGAAAATGTTGGGAAATTTATTTCCGTAAAAAGGAAGTGGGTTTAAAGTGTTTTCAAAGGATTGAAAATAGAAATATATCTTGCGAAGATATTTTGAGGAAAACATAAATTTGAGGAATTATTTATGTTTGGTGGATGTTTGTGAATGTTAATTGTAGTTAAATCACCGACTATCAATATTGGCCAATACACTGATCGTTTCGAAGAGACCGGGATCGGGATTTATTTCTCGAAAACCACTTCGATTCGGTTTGTATGTTTTCGTGGAAAAACGAGTCCGGAGTCGAAGATGGAGCAGTGAAGTGCAAGGGCTAGTCGCTACTAATCCTGAGGGTGATTCCAAAATGGATGTAGTAGGAGTAGTGCCTTCGGTTCCGTTCGAACTCGGGACGGACTTGTATAGATGAATGCTTTCGGAACATCGTCAGGTGGACGATGGGCATTCTAAGGGATATGTTCTAAAAAGGTAACACTTAGCCTCAAGCCTCATCAACCGGGAATGACTGAAAATCAAGGGTTATGCAGCAAGGCTATGTGGGTCGCACCCATTAGGGTGAGGTCATCCCTGTCTAGTTGTCCCTTTTAATTTGGCTTAGTGGTGCGGTTGCTGATCCCAACTGTGGGGTGATCTTACTCGAAATTATCTAGTAAGGGGTAGTTCCGGTCTTGTGTTGCAGGGGATCGGGCGTGATCCTCGGTACGCTGATCTAGACCAGGTACTATGATAGGTGGTACCCCAGTGCCTAGTCATTAGTTGGAAATCCATTCTCCCTACGTGCGTTTTACGGTTTTTGTTTGTAGAACCCACTTTGTGGCTAGTATGCTGGAATTTAATCATGTAACAATTTCAGCTATTTGAATAAGTATTTGTATATAGACACTATTATAATATCAGACGGATTTGATAAAAAGTGTTTTGGCTATCATAAGGTAAAAACCCGACATGTTTATTTGTGGCGTAGTCTTACGAGACGCTTTTGATTTCAAAGGATTTTTGAAACTTTAATAATCAGTTTGGATGTATTTCTCTCACGCTGGTATTCCAGACTGACTCGGGTGTTATTTCATTATAATGCTTGGGTCAGACCGAGTATTTCAGGTTCAGGATTGGATACTTTGGAGCTCAGGAAAGGAGCTGGAGTCCGAGATGTATTATTCGTACTTGTTTATTTCGCTGCTATGGTTGTTTGAAATTGCCAGCAAGTTGTGAGGCAGGCTGATATAACTGCCAGGCTGGTAATTGTTCTTTACCAGTGATATACTCTGATGATGTATTGTATATAACAAATATGGATTCATTTTGTGTAAAGATCTATTATTATCTATTATATTTTATTCCGCTGCGATTGTGAGATTCTGATGTTGTTTAGTTCCTTCTTTCTTCTATCTTCTTTCTTTTTCCTCAACAATCTGTCTTTTTCGGCACTCGATCGTCGGCATATTATATTGTGGTGAATTTTGTGTCGATTTTCGAGAGTCGAGAAGGGCGGGTCGTCTCAATGATGGATCGCTAGTGATCCATGGGGTTAGTGTAATTTTGGCTCGTTCCTTTTCGATCAGGTTTCCTACCTTACGTAGATGCTCTCTATGTAATTTCATGACTAGATGCTTTGCTTTGATGATGATTCATGTATTGATTGCATTGAACTACTGATGGAATCAGATAAATGCTCACTTCTTGATCTAACTAGCTCGGAATGATTCCAAACATAGCAGACATTCCTAGAATACTTATTAGATTATGGTGCAAGAGGATTGGAGGATCCACGAGTGACCCTTATGGATCGCTAGCGATCCACTACTCGAGGAAATTTTGACTTCTTTTCTTGAGTCTTTCTTGGTTCCTTCTTCTAGTCTTTTTGGTTTATTCTTGAGTTGTTCTGACTTGAAGTGGATGTTTTGACTTGTAAAAAAATTTACTTGGTCAAAAACTCGGATAACAGTTGTGTATATAATTGTTGTATTAAAGTATAACTTATATAACGAATAATGCAAGTTATTATTTTTAGACCCCAGCTTATTTTGTAAAATAAGTGACTACATTATTATTGAGTATAATACCTCTTTTGATCATCTATAACATGTATCATGGCCCAGACTACTTGTTTACATGTTTGATATTATGTTGTGAATGTTTGAAGCGATATAGTCCTTATAAACGTGCTTTGAAATCCATGATATTTGACATATGTTAAATTGGATAAGTTGTGGTATAATGGAAATATATAAATATACATACACACACACACACACACACATATATTTGGCTACACACATTTTGGTGTGTTTGACATTGAGGAATTGTGTTGGACATTTGTGAAAATTGGAATTGGAGGTTGTAAATACTAAAAGTGAAAATGTCGCGCTGGATGCACTTTAAAATTGCTGTGATCGGCGATTTTAAAGTTAAATTTGGAAGACATCCTAGGGCTTCTTTGTATTTTTTATAAGTACTATGAGCAAACTTATTATCGAAAAATATCAAGGGTTAAATATATTACTGATAATCATTTTTTGATTTTAAATGTAATGGTTTTAAATTATAAAACATGTTTTATGGTTTTTTCCCTCCTAAAGACTTCATTTCAATTGGAATTTAGTTATTCACGATGTACAATAAGCCCTGTTAAAATATTTATAAGTATTTTAAAAGTATATTTTTAATATATATAGTTTTAGAAATTTGTTAAAGATTTTATTTAAGAAATTAAAGGCTTTTATATTATAATATCTTACAAATGGTTTACAGTATTTTATTAAATATCTTACTTTTATAAATAAATTATATATGCAAATATATATCTTTTTAAAGGTATTTTAATATATAAAGAAGTTTTGAAAAGGAAGTTTAGTATTTATGAAAGAATATAAAGGAGTTTTTAGATTATAACACTTATGTTATAATGGATAGTTTTGTAAAATTGATTAAAAAGCTATATAACCTTGTTTAATAAGTAAAGATGTACTTAGAGCTTTAAATGGATGTTTCAAAGTAATGGTAAGTATAAAAGTGATTTTGGGTGCATAGTAACGATGTTTAGGCAACATTTTTTAACTCATTTAACTATACTTTTGAAAAGTGATTAGATCTTTAAAATGGAATTTTAAGGATAACGATTAGTGTTTTGGTTGTTTGTAAATAATGTTTTGGTAACATTTGTTTTTAAACCCATGAATAATATTTTAAAGTAGTAAACTATTATTAAATTATTTTGGGATAATACTTAGATCCATAATAATGGAATTTAAAGAGAATAACATGTATGAATTAGTTTTGGGTTTGTTGTAACAATGTGTTAATAATATCCATCTTTAACCCGTTTTGAATATACTTATGAATGTAAATTGATATTTGAAAAGAATGTTTTAAAGATAATCATAAGTGAAATGGTTTTGGGTTTGTAATGATAGTGTTTGAGTAATATTTATCTTAAGCCCTTTGAAATTGATTTGTGAATATACTTATATGTTGGAGATAAGTATATGAATACTTTTGACACTACCGAAATGGGTTGAAATGAATAGCGATGATTTAATTAAATAGCAAAGTTTAATTAATAAAGGAGTTTTCATCTATAAAGAGTTTATTTAGTAAAAAGGAGTGTTACTAATAAAAGAGGATTTTAATTAATAAAGGAAGATTAATTAAAAAGGGGATTAGAAGTCATTTATATGACTTGATCATGCTTGTGTGTTTCGATCATACTTTATGTGTTACTTGCTTATGGATAGTATACGGGACTTAGTTTCCCATATGTGATTATTCTTGTTGTTATTAGATTTGACCAAAACATAACTCTGGAAATATTTTAAAGAAACACGGGAATTATATAGTATAGTTATCTTCGGTGATGCTATACTATACATATAAACTTGTTTTGCTCTTTTAGGACAAATGATAAGGAAATGAGTCCGCTTAAATGTTTAGGAGGTGATCTCTGATCTTTTGTATTGTCTGTTTATTTCCATAGAACCGGAGTTGAGATTACCGAAAAATCGATAGATTGGTTTTAGAGCACCCATTAAGCTGGGGAGTGTACTTATATGAGATGATTTGAAACCATAACCACTCCAAAACCATATACGTGTTCTATGCTTTGGAAGAGGTTCGTGATTGCTTGGAGATGCTGGAACCTATATGGAGATTTGAAATCTGTTCGAGATGCTTGACCACAAGTAGCTGTTTATGATCTATTCAGGATATGAGAATCCATGTGTGATTTTGAGATCTGTTGAGGAATCCATGTGTGATTCCAAGATCTGTTGAGATATGGGAATCCGTGTGTGATTTCGAGATTTGTTGAGGAATCTATGTGTGGTTCCGAGATCTGTTGAGCTATGGGGATCCATATGTGGTTCCTAGATATGTTCGAGTTAGGGAGTCATGTGTCCAGATCTGTTTGAGCTGTGACTTGTGTGCTGGGATGCTGAATGTGACTTCAAATCGGTAATGGCATAAAGCAGAGATATGAGATATAGTCGATGGGGTTTAGCTAACTTAAAGGGTGTAGGCACTCCATTCTAGTGTTACTTAAGGATACGCATGCGGGAGTGAGGTGACCCGGTACCACGTGCTTGGGTGTGGACCAGCTATGTTTTTCATATAGTATATTTTATCTAGAGATATACGATCCTCGAAAGAATATCTCTGATCCTTGTGCAGGATGACCATTCTCGAAATACCAAGGGCACCTCCATGGAATCCTACACAATTAGTGAACGCGCTTTAGCAATGGTGATTGTATACCTATATTATTATGATGTACACTCGCATGCATCACAACTACATGATTATTTATATTTCACTCGTTAGACATTATTATATTGTCACTGGATTTTATAATAGAAATGGTTTGGTTATCGTAAGGTAAATGCCCATCCGTGATTATTGGTGGCATAGTCTTACAAGATACCTTTACTTAAAGGGTTTTATAAATATAGCAATCCATATGATTTGAGTCTCCCATGTTGGTTTACCAGATTGATCCAAATTTTATTCTCTTATAATGTTCGGGTTGGCTCGAGTATGTTTCCAAATTTAGCTATGATTCATTGGACTTCTTAGAGAGGAGTTGAATGATTTCCTACTGTAGTTATTTTCCACTACATTACTTGATTTGTATCTATCAGCATTTGTAAGGATAGACTGTTATAATTGTCCATGCTGATGATAGGTTAGTTTATCTCTGATTGATGTATGCATATCAAAATTTTCTTTTTGGAAAAGACCTTTTAAGATATTATATGTTATCATTCCACATGTGAAATTCTAATATTGTGTTCTTCTTTCTTGTTCTATTTCCTTTTCTTCTACCCTAATGGTTTTTCTTTCCGGTACTTGGGTGCTCGGCATGTGAATATCGCGGATGTATTAGTGTCGACATTCGGGGTCGAAAAGGTGGACCGTTACACCTTAGATCCATCAGTTGTTAACACGATGGTTGCTACATATTCCTCATTCGATCATTATTCCTTCTTCTTGAACTTTTTGCACAAATCCTAGCTCCAAACAATTTTTCTAATGGAGGCTACGGTTTTGGGTTTTGTTGTATGTTGAATGGGAAAAAATGGGGTTATTTATCACCACTAGAAAATATTTGTTTCCCTTTAGTCTAGATCTAATCTATCATGGTTGTAACATAATCGTGATGTCACATGATTGACCATTATCAAAGTATAGCCTAACTATTTAAGATCAATAGTACTCTCAAGTCTGAAGACTGTTGCCCATTATTAGAAATGAGATCTTCTATTGTTACTTAGTTGTATTAACATGTAGAAGACTCTTATTGACCCATTTTGTGATTGTTCCAAACAACCATAAGTATGTAATTCCTTGGTATCTCCAACGGTTGTGAGTAATTCACTGTTTGTCATAAGAAAATCATTAAGTACATTAGTCTCAACAGATGTATCAGTATCCTTTTCTTGAAACATCTTGACTAGAAACAATTTAAGGATAAGTATTTACTAAACACGATTCAATACTCATGGTTATGAAGCATTCAGAATTGCAATCGATTACATACTTTTTGTATCAATTTTCTATTTTTATATTCGGCGTATTTGAACATTAGTTACATCCAAAATAAGAATACACACAATAGCAAAATAAAGCCAAAAGCATACTTTATTTTGAATAAGTTTTTCTATAAGAGTTAAGTATAACGACCGATCTTTTACATATCGAAGAATTGTAAAATATTATTTTTAAAATCTAGATTAGGTCATATGAGAATAGAACTTTGGGAAATGTCAAGTATTAACATTTTTTACCCTTATAATTTTATTCGATAGTTTTGACCGTGAAAATTCATAAGGGCTATAATTTTTGATAGCATTTGTATTAGGGTTTCTTCTAAATAAATGATATGATGGTTTCACTTTTCGTAGATTGGTCATAATGGATTTTTGGACTTATAGATTAGAAGTATGGCCATGTGAAGTTAAATAGTTTTTGGACAAATTAACAAGTAATAATTTAAGCCCAAATTAGACCCATTAATGAATTTCGGAATTGGTTCCGAACTGACCTGATAGGACAAACCTTAACAATGCCACACATCCCAAAAACTATTATTAACCTCTACTATTCATTTTCTTAGCCAAAGAAATTTAAATCCTTACTCTAATTAGCCAAATCAAAGGATTAAAGGGTGATTAGCATAGGGATTATGAAAGGGAATCTTGGATTTTGAAAATTTATGTCTTCAAATTCTTACTTGGCCGGTTGGGTTATATTCACCTATATTTTATTGCATCTTGTTTTTTTGGTAAGTGAATTACAACTCTCACTTTACTATACTTGTCTATATTGTTAAAAATGATGTGTTTAAAATGTTTTCCAAGCTCATAATATGATTTTTACTAGATCTAAACTTAACCATGATTTACAAATGAATTTCCATCATTTTAAATGATTTTAACTTGACTCTATGCATATGTTAATGTGGATGTACTATATTAGAGAATATGCTAGATTTAATGTAATTTGATTTTGAATTCGAATTTGGACATATGCATATGTTGTATATGATGTATGTATTGTATTGGTTGCTTGCATGTATGTACATTTTGTTGTATTGAATGAAACGCCAATCAACAAGCAATTTCAAGTTAGGGATATTCCATGAGATAAAGTTTCGTGCATATTGATGGATGCACAAATGATGTAATCTTGAATCGATAGACTAAGTGTACGGAAAAGTGCTAAAGTTTCAAAAGAGTTGGTTCAATGTAGAAAATAAAGGAAATTTGCTAAAAAAATCATTCAACACTGACCTATATGGGTAGGTACTGAATGGTTTGAAGGTGAGAAAAAGGCAAGTGTTCGAGGTAGCAGGGGAGCTTCTTCAGACTTGGATGACGTGGAATTTGGGAAAGGGTGCTGCTTGGAGATAGATTACTTAGCCATTTTGGCTAAGTACAAAATATTATTTTATATAAGATGATAGAGGAGCTACATGGGGAAGTTTAAGGCTAAGGCACTTAGCCATTTTTGATAAGTGACGGCTAAAATTGTTCGCCACCGAATGACCAAATATTGTTCTATAGAGCTAGAATTGTCATGATGTGCTCATGGCTGCTAGAGGAGCTTATGTCGATGATTTGAGAAAGAAATGGTGAGTAGTTGTTGGTGACCAAACAATTTTGCAGATGAAGGAGCTGACTTGGTGCCTTGGCTTGGTGACTTTGGGATCTACCTTAGAAATTTGCATGGTTGTTTCGGGGTCCACTCAGGGATTCCTGGGATGACTTAAGGAGTTAGTGACGAAGACTCTACAATCCATAAGGGATGTCTACAGACATTCCAGATTTTGATGACTCGATGATGGGAGTTATGATGGTGATTCATAAGGACAAGTTCATTGGTGTGAACTTGTGTAGAGGAACGTTGATGGTTCTATTATGAAGACGTGTGCTAAGTGATCAGTGATACTTGGAGGTCTGGATGAGTGCTCGTAAAGAGGGGGTATGTGAAGATGCTCACCTGGATTTAATTGTATCCCAGATCTTTGACTGTAGATCTATGTACCCACTCTTTTTGGTGTTGAATCTAGTTCCTAGCCTCCGAAGTGGCATAGAATTGAGCATTAAGAAACCAAGATATTGAGTTGTATTTGACCTTTACGTGGTCGTACGAGTTATCGTCTATCCAATGCACTTGAGTGAATGTTGTGAGGATGATTGTTGGCTGATATGTCTATTATGTTATGTTAGGGATGTCACATGACGTAGGTACCATTGACATAGATATCTATACACCCCATACCATGCTTTGAGTTGTAGTACACCCATATGATGATGATAATAGATTAGCATACATTGATGTTATGTCCTAACTCTTTGGATACAAGGATAGGTAAGGTATGATTCTTCATACATTGTGTCATATTTACTATACCGCCTTTTATAGTATTTTGAGACTATAGATCACTCATACTAGATTGTTGTCTAATTAGAGGTTTTACACTTTGATTCTTATTATCTCACGGACTCTTAATGAGTAGACTAGATAACATGTATGAGATAGCTCATGGAGATATTCAAAGAATGAGTAGGAGGCTATGCATTTCATATATCTAATTTTGGATCTTATTCGTTGTATTTTCACCGTGCAGCACTACGAAGCTTGATCCGTGCTATATTATTATCTAGAGACAACTATCATTTAGGTTTGTTATTTGACGTACAAACTCTACTTCTATTTATTTGTTTAACTGAGATGAACCTACTATACTCTGAATTTGTTGTTTATTTCAGTTATATTATTGTCTTGCCTTTTTATCTATGTGGTTATTATATGTTATCCTATGCACTATGAGATATAATATAGATTATGCTTGGAGATTTAGTTACTTTACTCCTGGGCTACCACTCTACATTAATCAGGTACCGCCGAGCGTAAGCTGTAGGGCGGTCGTCACATTTGCTATTAGAGCCGAAGGTTGCATGATTGACCTAAAGTTAATACTTGGATCCATTAGAGACAGAGTGAGAGGAACATTGGAGTTAGTCAAATGATATATAAGGGAGCTTATTTGTTATTTATTTTGGTTTTCAAACTATATAGTAGTATATATAGTGTAAGTCGCATTGCATACATGGGCACCACTTATGCAGCTTTCCTTTTTTTAAACGGAGCATTCTTATTACAAGTTGTAAGAATGATCTGGAAGACGGGGAATGTGGAAGAAACTTCATCTATAGGATAATAGAAGAAGCAGGTTTGAGGGCGGCTAATCCTGACTTGTAGACTATGTTCAACGCGACGATAAGGAAACTGTCATAGAATACTCAAGGTGTTGCTCTAGCTATTACTATTGATGATGGTGCTCCAGTGCAAGCGCCCATAGCTGACTTTGCTAAATTGAACAAAGGCTAGTCCAATCTTGGTGGAATTACTTACTAGGAGAGTAGTTCAAGTTATTCACCAGCAATAAATGGTTTAAGTTCCTTTTCTCATAGAAAGACCTTTACTTTGTCAATAGCGATGGTTAGAGTTATTCACCGATGACAAATCGTTTAAATATGACATTTCCTATACGCTTGGAAAGGGAAACGCGATCATTGATGCTTTGAGTAGGAGATATACCAGCTTGGGAGCGATGTTACTAGAGTGGAAGAAGCTCAAGTATATTGATGGTTATCACTTACGACTGAGATGAGAGCTAGAACCAGAGATGTTAGCAAGCATGACCATCGGGCCTACTTTGATTGAGTGGATAAGTGCTAGTTAGAGATGTGATGCCAAACTAGCTGAGATCATTTCAGAGACTGAGACATAACTAGAGTCAGAAGACATGAAGTAGTACAAACTCGAATGTGATGGTTGCCTCCGTAAGGATGGTATATTGTTTGTACTTGATGTTAATAGTTCAAGGGATGAGGTGCTACGAGAGTGCCATCATTCGAGATTGGTTATATATCTCGGATCAGTAAAATGGTTATACATCCCGAAGGAAATGAAATGTACCATAATATAAAGCAAACATTTACTAGATAGGGACAAAAAGGGACGTTGGTACATTCATGTCAAAGTGTATGATTGTCAACTAGTTAAGGCTGAGTAGAAGAGGCCAAGTGGTTTGCTGCAACTTCTAGAAGTTCCCTACTAAAATTATTAACAAATAACAATGGATTATCGAGGACTAGATGAGGGTATGATAAAATTTGGGTCATAGTTGATAGATTTACAAAGAGTGCTCGATTCATACCCATAAAGTCAAATAGAACGGCATCCAAACTGGCTGAGTTGTATATGAAGTGGATTGTGCAATTCCATGTGTGCCAAAGAGCACTGTAAGCGATATAGACCCATTATTCACTATTGGAATTTGAAGAGCTTACCAGGGGCATTGCGGATGGAGAACATTTGAGTATAGGTTATCACTTACAAACTAATGGGTGAACTAAGAGAGTAAATTATGTCTTGGAGGATCTATTGTGAACTAACATACTAGACTTTGGAGGCTTATGGAATGATTATATGCATCTTGTTGAGTTCGCATACGACGACAATTATTAGTCTAGCGTTGTATGGCACCATTTGAGGCATTATATGGCTGATCATGCAATGATCCTTTATGTTTGTGGGAATCATGCGAAAAACTAATACGATGGATATATATGATTACAAAGACTTTGGAGAAGATCGAGATCGTTTAGCAACTAATGGAAGTTACTCAAGATAGACAGAAGAACTATACTGATAAGAGAAGTCATGATTTAGAATTCTCTACCGGCGATGTGGTGATTGTCAAGATCTCCATTGAAGAATGTAGATTGATTTGTTATTAAAGGGAAGTTAGCATTAAGATTCTTAGGTCCTTCTCCAATACTTGAGAGGGATGAAAACCTAAAAAACATGGTCAACATACCTTAGAAGATGGTGGGTATGCACAACGTATTCTAGGTTTATCATCTTTAGAAGTTTGTGCACGGCCAAGGCATGACCGTTACACCAGATCAGCTAGATGATATCGAAGTTGTACCTAAAGCATCAAGGCCTTGAAAGCTGATTCATATAGACGAGTGGCATACGAAGCAGTAAAAGAGGAAGACATTGCAGTTGGTGAAGATTCAATAGAGTAAGAGCAAAGACGATAACACTTTTGAGATCGAGTAGAGCATAAGGTCTACTTATCTAAAGTTCTTTAATTGGTAATATTCCTTTCTATCGTTAGCTTTCAAATTTGATATCACATTTGGTATTTTATTTACCTGGCTTAGTACCTTGCATGCTAGAGTACGCATAGGTTATATCTACTTACTTGTGTGTGCATGTTTGATGTTTGGTATGCTTGCTTATGGTTGTTAGACATGCGAGTTAACTATATTGTTTAACTTTACCTTGTAACGAGATTTCGAGGGAAAAATTCCTAAAGGCGGAGAGAATGACGATCTGTATTCCATGTATTGAAGGATCATAAAATTATTTTTAAAATCTAAATTGGATCATACGAGGCTATAACTTTGGGTAATGTTGAGTATTGACAACTTTTAACCTCAAAATTTTATTGGACGGTTTTAACCTTGAATACTCGTAAGGGCTATAAATTTTGATAGTAGCAGAATAATGATCTAAAACCACATCAAAATGGAAGATATGATGGTTTAGGAATACATCCATTTGAAGTTAGACAGTTCTTGGGTAGACTAGCAGATAATTAACTTAATCCCAAATTCGATTCATTGATGAATTTCAGGATTTGTGCCCAACCAACCTGATGGTATAATCCCTAATCATTTTCACACTTCCTAAAAACTATTATAAACCTCAATTGATCATTGTCTTAGCCAAAAGCAACCTAAATCCTTAGTTTAATAGCCAAATCAAAGGATTAAAGGTTGATTGGCATAGGGATTAGCAAAGGAGCATCTTGAATTTCGAAAATCAACATATTGAAATTCATGCCTTGCTGGTTGGGTAAGATTCACCTCGATTGTGGAGCATTTTGATTCTTTGGTAAGTGATTTGGATATCTCACTTTACTATACCTTATTATATAGTTGAAAATTGATGTTTTTAAAATGTTTTCAAAGTGGAAATGTGACTTTTACTAGATTTAAACTTAACCATGACTTACAAACGAATTTATGATGTTTTAAAATGATTTTAACTTGATTCTATGTATATGTTCGTAAGGATGTACCATATTAGAATAGGCTGGATTTGGCGTAGTTTGATGTTGAATCCGAATTTGAATGTATGTATATGTTGTATGTGATGTATGTATTATATTGTTTGCTTGTATGTATGTATATTTGGTTGTAATGGATGAAACGCTAATCATTAAGTGATTTAGAGTTAGGGATATTCCATGGGATAAAGTTTCGTGCATATCAATCGCTGAACAAATGATGGAAACTCGAATCGATGGATTAAGTGTATGGAAGATTCTAGTGTTGCAAAGGATTTATTCAATGTAGAAAAATGGAAATTGCTAAGTAAATCATTTGGCACCGACCCTTTTTAGTTGGTACCAGGTAGTTTGAAGGTGAGAAAAAGTGAAGTGGCACATATGGGATGCTTCATGGTATAGGGGGAGTTGCTTCGGGGTTGGATGGCATGGACTTCAAGCAAGGGTGTGGCTTGTAGATAGAGTACTTAGCCATTTTGGCTAAGTACAAAGTAAAATTGATCGGCATCGAATATTGGTCACCACGGAACCATTTTATTTTATCTATGATGATGAGGGTGCTTCATGGGGAATATGAGGCCGAGGTACTTAGCCATTTTTGGCTATCTGATGGTCGAAATTGTTTGGTATCAAATGATTGAAAATATTATGGAGTTGGACTCATCGTGGTCTTTTAATAGCGGCTAGAAGAGTTTTGTTGTTGATTTGAGCAAAGGATGGTGAGTGATGGTTGGTGATCGAACAAGTTTAAAAATGAATGGGATGACATGATGCCCTGGTTTAGTGACATCAGGCTTTACCTGAGGAATTCGCATGGTTGCATCTGGATGCGCCTGGTGATTCTATGGGATGAATTAGGTGAAAATGACTAAGGATCATGGTATGGAATATTATCTAAGTTATCAAGTAGTGCGGAATATAAATTTAAAATAAATAGTAAAGTAAATAACACCAGGGATTTTTATACTGGTTCGAACTTCCCGTTCTACGTCCAGTCCCAGACTCCTTTTGGACATTAACTATCAACCCTCACTTAACCCAAAGGAATAAGTATTACACCGCCTAAGCAACTTAACAGGACTTCAACCGCCTAAGCAACATAATAGGACATCAACCGCCTGAGCAACCGAATAGGACTTCTAATACAAACAATAAAAATTGCTTCTGACTGAGTATGCTCTTGAGTAGCACTGATAAGCCAATAACGTACACCCTTCCTATAATCTTCTCCTTTGTGGTATATAGTGTAATTCGTGAAGATAGGAAGTAAATTTAGTCACGAATGAAGCTTTGCTTGAAAGAGCAAGTGATTAGAACGAGAGTATTGAGTGCAATTGGCAAGATTGTTTTGATAATGAGAAAATAGAATCAAAATTAAATAATTAAAACAATTGATTTCTTGGCTATATATCGTGTTTAAGTGTTGCAATTATTCGTGAAAAGTAGCGATCAAAAGATACAAAAACAACTATTGACTCACGGGTTGTTTCTGTTCGCTGAAGTGAAGTGACTTGTCAAAAATATAGCCGTTATGCAATTTCAGTCGACTGAATGAAATAATTCAGCCAGCTGAAATAATCAAAATTCAAATCAGAGAGGAAATAGTGAAAAAAACATGTTATTCAGCCGACTGAAATGTATGGTTCAGTCGACTGGATATTCATATTAAATTGTGCAAGTGCAAAGGAATTTAGTCGACTGACCTATGCATTTCGGTCGGCTGAATTACCTGTCTTCTGCCATATTAAAGATTTTTCAAAAATGCTTTTAGTGTATGAATTTGTTTAGTAAAAATCTTGGCATATGAATTATGATTTGAAAGATTTTTAAGTACATGTGCATGCATATACCACTTTGGAGAGATTTTAACAAAAATTAACTACTAGATTTAGACCATAGACAAACCACAGACAATATTGAAGCTTCTATCTAGAATCTGCTCTGCAATCTATTTGCCAAGTAAAATAGTATCTTCTCCTGCATATATGGTTAGTTCACATAATATTTACTTATATAATTGTCACAATCAAAACATCAAAAGTAGGTTCTAACATTCTCCCTCTTTTGGATGATGACAACTATGTAAGTTGGTAAATTTATGAAAGCAATTTACTCCCCCTGAATGAATATACCTCCTATCAATCATATTCTTCCCCTTTGTCATCGACAAAAAGGAACATATAAGCACACAAATAAGTATATTGTTTGGGAGATGCAAATAAACTTAACATCATAGATAGTAAGCAAATAACCATATGCTTGTGAATACGAGAAACAAAGGACAATGTTACATAACAACATCAAAATACAATAAGCATATAAGAGAATGTCTTAAAATAATACGATAAGACGACAATGAAAAGAAAAAAAAACTAGAAATCCTCACCGTCGTGGACTTCTTCTACCTCTTCTTCTTCCGAAGTTGACCAGGTAAATGGAGCCGGATTTTAAACAACACCTATAGAAGTAGAGCCGGTACAAGAGACTTTTTCCCAAATTTTGTTTAAAAAGCCTTTTATTGAATTTAGGTTTTTATTTGTTTTGGACACATTTTTCTCAACGGTAGCCAAACGTTGTCCAAGCTTACTTTGATTTCGAGAAAGTGTAACAAGAGCTTGTTTCGGAGTTATGTCACCATAAAGTTCTTGAATCTCATCGTCATCATCTTCTTCTTCTTCTTCTTCTTGTCTAGGAGGTTGAGAGGATGAAGAGGCGACATTTGTGTCTCTTGGTTGAGGAACCCCTTGTTCGTGATTTGTGGCCCATTGTTGGAAGCTTATAATTTGTTGATGTTCGGGGAGTTTCGGAAGACCCATTAGACTTAGAGTCTTCAAGTAAAGCTCGCCAATGGTCTTGAAATCCGAATCGGGTAAAGGAACTCCGAAGCTTTGTAGAAAACGCATGTTATAGGCTCCACGGTGGATTGTTTTGTAGTTTCTCTTGTGATTGACTGTGAGAAACTCATCAAAAATAATATTTGCCCAATTTACTCTTCGGGATGAGTAAATAACATAGAGGGCTTGAAAATCCCTCTATAGACCTTTTCATAGCTACCGGTCTGGGCTTGCAATGACCGAATGAGTACTCGGTGAATAATCTATGCCTTTGGACGTAAAGCATTAGATTTCCAAACTGTCAAATCATCCGACAGAAAAAGATGTTAAACTTCGTCTCGATTATACATATCAACCTCTACATTATCAATATCCAATCCTTTGGATGGACATCATAGTATGTGGCCAAGTCGTTGGAGAGGTAGATAAATTTTCACTCTGCATACTAAGATCCAAATACAATCATCATTGTTACGGGGATCTTGGTGGTCTAGATTCAAGTTAGCAAAGAATAACTTAATCAAAAGAGGGTATATTTTTATGTTGTTGGAATCATACCCTATGAGATGGTCGAGACCATTAGCTTCGGTAAGTTCTCTTATAGCATAGCCATTGAAATTAGCAAATTTGACGAAAGCACCTTCAAAAATCCTTTAGTTTTTCATGGAATTGAACTTATTTACCGGTGTTTCAATATGGAGCCAAGCACAAATTTGGCTCTCGGAAGGGCCGGTAGTTGATTCACGAGCACATTTGGATCTTAGTGCCATTTGATTGAAGAAGTTTGAAGGAAAAAAATGGAATTTTTGATGAGGGGGCTAGGGTTTGAGGTTGGTTTTTTTGGAGTAAGAGGGTTTAGGTAAGTGGAATATGAAGAATAGATGGTAGTTAAGTAGTGTTAGATTGAATAGTTGTATTGGAAAGAGTGTAGAGTTATTTTAAAAAACTGAAAATACTTGGGGCAGTCGATTGAAATAGGGTCGGCAGTCGGCTGATATGCAGGGTTCTTGATCATGCTACTTTGTAGTGCAAATTATCAAAATTCAGTTGACTAAAATTTGGGTGTCAGCCGACTGTTTGCTGAGTTAGAATTCAAAAACTTTGAAGATTCAATCGACTGTTTTGGGGGTTCAGTCGACTAGTTTACAAAGAAAGTTAACCCACAAATATATAGTTCATTTTTGGTGCATTTCAGTCGACTGGTGGTGATAATTCAGTCGACTGTTTTCTGTAAAAAAAAATTGAATGAGTTTGAATTTTCAGTCGGCTGAAAGGCTCCTCGAAGTCGGTTGAATCTATTATTTGGTCTGAGGTTGGCCTTTTTTCTAGCTTTTCCTTTATTTAGTTATAAACTATATATATATATATCTTTATGTTTTTGAGTTTTATTCTGATGTTAAATACAAATATATAATTATTTTTTCAAGAAACACAATACTTATTCATATTACAATATTAAAATTTATAAACAAAATAATTTAATTTCCCAAATTTTTGGAATCATCTGAGTGCAGTTCAACCTTGGTGATTTCATGTAATGGATGGATAGGAGACCAATCATTACTTTGAACACCTCGTTCCCAAGAGTTTGGAGATACTTGAGCACGTTGGGGAGACAGTTGGTACACACTTTGCTTGGGAGACGACCCGCGGAACTTGAGAGCAAATTTTTCTAGAAAACTTAATCGTTTTGCATTGACTTTTTGTTCACAGTACATTTCGCATTGTAATTCTAACGTCTCTCGTTGATAGTGATGGATGTCATCAATTTTTTCTTTGGTTAATGGAGAACTAAAACCTAAGTTTCTCTTAGCTCGCTTTCCTTTCAGTGTATATCCAGTGTGATGATTCGAGGAAGGAGTAATCTTTACTCGAATATATACCAGAGTTGAATTGTTCGAAGAATCCAAGTAGGTGTGCTAAACACGATTGAGGATTGATTTGAACTTTCTTGTGACGACATTGTAAAGTTTGATATTATTGAGGATTAATTTATTTGCAAAGTTTTTATATATGAGTTTTTAACAGAAAGTTGATCGTATATATACTGATTTATCTGACTATTTTAGGTTTTTGTATTTGAGGTTATAAAAATTTAGACAACTTCAACCAAGGAAAATGAGAGGTTAGAAAATGTAAGAAATAATGGCCGCAAGTAAAATTAAAGTGATGTATGGTCTAAATTCAAGAAACATATTAGAACATTGGAAAATCGCAACTTACTCCCATGAGTGCAGAGTTCAATTGCCATCGGCTCCAATTTTTGTTCCAATATTTTTTTTATTATACTTGTAAATTTTTTTATAAAATTAATATCGAATTATAACTCATGTAATGACGCAATTCCTAGTTCAGGTCTTAATTTAGTAAAAACATTTTCATTTAAGGGTTTAGTAAATATATCAGCTATTTGATTTTCTAATGGTACAAAATCTAGTGAAATATTTCCTTTTTCTATATTATCGCGAAGAAAATGATGTTTAATATCAATATGTTTTGTTCTAGAGTGATTTATAGGATTTTTTGATAAATTTATAGCGCTTGTATTATCACAGTAAATTGTTGATTTAGAAAGTTTTATTCCAAACATGTATATTACTTGAACACATGCCAAAGCAGCAGAAATATATTCTACTTCACATGTCGAAAGTGAAACACAATTTTGTTTCTTACTAAACCAAGATACTAATGATCGTCCAATGAAATGAAAAGTACCACTTGTACTCTTTTGATCCGTTAAAAATCCTCCAAAATCAGCCTCACTGTATGATACTAACTCAAAAGGAAATTCTTATGGATAAAAGAGACCATAGTCTTTAGTCCTGCTTAAGTAATGCAAAATTCATTTCACTGCCCGCAAATGTGATTCTTTGGGATTTGCTTGAAAACGTGCACACAAGCATACACTCGTCAATAAATATGGGCGACAAGTAGTTAAGTAAAGTAATGATCTAATCATGCTACGATATAGTTTTTGGTTAACACTTTTGCCATTTTCATCTCGATCGAGATGTATCGTAGTGCTCATAGGAGTTGGTTTAGCAGAAGTGTTTTCCATACCAAAACGTTTTATAAGATTATTACAATGTTTTTCTTGATTAATCAAAATTCCATTACTTAATTGTTTAATTTGTAAACAAAGAAAATATGAAAGTTCTTCCATGTGAGACATCTCAAATTCTCTTGTCATAATATTTGAAAATTCTTGACATATTTTTCGTTCGTGGAACCAAAAATAATGTCATCTACATAAATTTTTATTATTAAAATATCATTTTTACCTTGTTTTAGAAATAATGTTTGGTCTACTTTTCCAAATTTAAAACCAGAATTTATTAGATAATTTTTAAGACGATCATACCAAGCACGAGGTGCTTGTTTTAAACTGTATAAAGCTTTCTTTAACTTATAAAATGATCTGGAAATTTTTCATGTGCAAATAAAGGTGGTTGTTCTATATGTACATTTTCTTTTATAAAATGTTTAAAAATGCACTTTTTACGTCCATTTGGTATAGTTTAAAGTTATTAAAACATGCATAAGCTAATAAAATACGTATAGCTTCTAGACAAGCTACAGGAGCAAATGTTTCATCATAGTCTATTCCTTCTTGATTATAACCTTGAGCAACTAACCTAGCTTTTTTTCGAATAATATTTTCTTACTCATCGGCTTTATTTTTGTAAACCTATTTGGTACTGATAACCATTTGATTACTTGGTCTAGGAACTAAGTCCCAAACTTCATTTCGTTCAAATTGATTTAATTCTTCGTGCATAGCTATAATCCAGTAATCGTCAGTTGAGGCTTCTTTAGCATTTTTGGTTCAATGTTTGAAAGAAAAGCTACATGACCCATTTGATTTAGTTGATTCGAGTTCTTACATTAGTATTTACTTCTCCAATGATATTTTCAATAGGATGATTTCTTAGAAGTCTTCATGGAGTTCGAATTTCATTATTATTTGGTAAATTGATATCTTCAATTTCAACATTATTTTCAATATTTTTAATATCATCTACTGTGATATTTGATTTAGGAATTATTTCTTCATCTTCATTTTTATGATTTATTTTGAAATTTTCATCAAATGATACATGAATTGTTTCTTCGATTATTTTAGTTCTTTTATTATAAATCCTATAAGCTTTGCTTCGTTCCGAATATCCAATGAATATTCCTTCATCAAATTTTGGATCGAATTTACCAAGTTTGTCTTTTGTATTTAAAAGAAAAAATTTTGAACCAAAAACTTTAAAATATGATATGTTAGGTTTTCTTCCATTAAAAAGTTCATATGGAGTATGTTTTGTTAATGGTCTAATGGAAACTCTATTTAAAACATAACAAGCAGTTGCTGGAGCTTCTACCCAGAAATGTTTATGTAGATTACTTCCATTTAATAAAGTCCTAGCACATTCTTGAAGTGTTATATTTTTCCTTTCTACAAATCCATTTTATTGTGGAGTTCTAGGAAATGAAAAATTATGAACAATTCCTTTCTTATTACAATATTTTTCAAAAGAATCATTATCGAATTCACCATCATGATCGCTTCGAATATTTTTAATTTTTAGTATTTTGAATTCTTTTAGCAAATATTTTAAAATTTTCAAAAGTATCACTTTTATTTTTCAAAAATATTGACCAAGTGAGTTTTGAGAAATCATCTACAATTTCGGAAACATATCTATTATGGTTTATCGATTGTACTTGAGTTGGTCCAAAATGATCTAAATGTAATAACTCAAGTGGTTGTAATGTAGAAATTATTTTCTTTGATTTAAAAGAAGATTTAGTTAGTTTTCCTAACTAACAAGCATCACAGATACTTTTTATTTTAAAATTCATTTTTGGTAAACCTTTTACTAAATTATTCTTAGATAATTTGCTTATTGTTTTAAAGTTTATATGACAAAATCTTTTGTGCCATAACCAAGGATCATTTTCTTTGGCGACTAGACACATATTTCTGTTATGATTAACTTTCATATTTAATATGGATATATTTAATTCTGTTCCTTCAAATATAAGATTATTGTTTTGATCAAATATGTTGCACTTATTTTCCGAAAAAGTTATATTAAAACCTTTATTGCATAGTTGACTTATACTAAGCAAATTATGTTTTATATTTTTAACTAGTAAAACATTTGTAATAAGAGGTAAGTTAGATGTACCGTCATTGCTCACATCGCCTTTGTTGATGATATAACCTTTGGAATTATCTCCAAATGTGATAGATTCTCCATCTGAGTAGATAATGTTAGTCAGCATATCTTTATTTCCTATCATATGTTTAGAGCAACCACTGTCAAGTATCCACTTTCCTCTTTTTCTAGTTGGTACCTGCAAAATATAGAGATGATGTTGGTACCCACTTTTTAATAGGGTCCTAATAGTTAGATCTTAGGAAACCAAACCCAAAAGGGTTTAGAATTCCCTTTATAAGTAAAATCTTTATTTTTATGAACTAAATTTATAAAAGATTTAATATACTTATTTCTGATTGAATTATTATTAGTTTTTAGTACCCAAATCTTTATAGTATTTGTATTTCCAATAACCTTCTTTTGGGTGAAATCCTTTAGTTTTGGTTTTACTTTTACAAAATTCTTATCTATATTGAAATCTTTATATGATAAGTTATTCTTCTTTAAACTAGATTTTGAAGAATTTGTATATCCTAATCCCTTTTTATTAAAAGTAGTTTGAGAATTATTAATAATTTTAGAAAGATTTCTCTACCTTTATTAAAATTAGATACATTTTTAGTGATATTCTCTAACTCAATTTTGAGACTGGTATTGTTTAATTCAAGAATTTTGATATTTGATTTTAAATCATGATTTTCTAAAACTAATGTCATATTCTTTGCTTTTTGCACTTCAATTTCATTTGATAGCATAGTGAGTTGAGAAGAAACGTTATACAAAGATTCTTATGTTTTAACAAGTTCTTCTTCTAAGAATTTTTTTTCATCTCTGAGCATATCAACTTCTATTACACTTCTGTTTAATTTTCTACACCATCTTTATATTTTCGTTTAATTTCTTTTGGTTTATCTAATAACTCTGAGTTTATATCTATTAAATCATCAAAAGTTGGATCACTTACATCGTTAGTCGAAGCCATAAAACAACAATTGGCTTGTTCAGAATCACTATCAGTGTCACTATCTGATGATGAAGATGATTCTGAATCATCCCGTGTAACAGAGAATGCTTGCTTCTTTTTGTACTTGTTCTTATTATTCTTGTATCTATCTTTCTTTTGATCAGGACAGTCCTTCTTTATATGACCCTTCTTATGACATTCATAACACTCGAGATTTGAAGCTAATGGTTTATTAGTATTGTCTCTTATGTTGTTACTGAATATCTTGTTCTTTCTAAATTTCAAAAACTTTTTGAAGTTCTTTGTTATAAATGCCATGTCATCTTCATTTTTGTCTGAGTCTTCTTGTTCAGCCTGAAAAGCTATATTCTTTCTATCTTGGGCTTAATCTCATTTTGCCTGCAAATTTACTTCATATGACATGAGATTTCCTATCAATTCTTCAGGTTTGATGGTAGAAATATCATTAGCATCTTCAATAGCTAAGACTTCTCATTCCCATTCATCCATTAAAGAGTTTAGGATTTTCGAGACTATATCAAAATCTGTATATTTTTCTCCTAATGCCAATAGTGAATGATATATGTCTTGGAATCTAGAATACATATCATTTATAGTTTCCTCTGGTTTCATTCTGAAATTTTGGAACTGATTTTTAAGCATAGAAATCTTACTTTGTTTCACTTTATTTGTACCTTCATGTGTAACTTTAAGAGTTTGCAAAATTTCATAAGCAGTTTTACACATACTAACTCTATTAAATTCACTTTTATCTAAAGCACAAAATAACATATTAATGTCTTTTGCATTTGAAGTAGCATCTATTTTTTGCGTGTTTAACCATTATGGATATGGTGTGGCAAGTTTAGTGTATTCATTCTGAGTGATATTCCAAGTATCATATCCATTTTCTTGCAAATAAATACTCATGCGTGTTGACCAATAGTTGTAATTCAAACCGTTAAATAGTGGTGGTCGTGTAGTGGATTGACCTTCAATAAAACTTGTGTTATTGTTATTTTCCATATTAACTGAATATCAAATAATTATGTTACGGTTATATGATGATCTTGCTCTGATACCAAGTAAAATGACTACATATCGTGATATGGAATATTTTCTAAGTTATCCACTAGTGCGGAATATAAATACAAAGTAAATAGTAAAGTAAATGACACCAGGGATTTTTATACTGGTTCGAACTTTCCGTTCTACGTCCAGTCCCAGACTCCTTTTGGAATTTAACTATCAACCCTCACTTAACCCAGAGGAACAGGTATTACACCGCCTGAGCAATCGAACAGGACTTCAACCGCCTAAGCAACAGAAGAAGACTTCAACTGCTTGAGCAATTGAATAAGACTTCTAATACAAACAGTAAAAATTGCTACTGACTGAGTATGCTCTTGAGTAGCACAGATAAGTCAATACGTACACCCTTCCTATAATCTTCTCCTTTATGGTATATAGTGTAATTCGTGAAGATAGGAAGTAAATATAATCACTAATGAAGTTTTTCATAAAAGAGCAAGTGATTAGAACGAGAGTATTGAGTGCAATTGGCAAGATTGTTTTTATAATAAGAATGAGAAAATAGAATCAAAATTAAGTGATTAAAACAACTGATTTCTTGACTATATATAGTGTTTAAGTGTTGCAATTATTCATGAAAAGTAGTGATCAAAAGATACAGAAACAATTCTTGAATCAAGGATTGCTTCTGTTCGCTGAAGTGAAGTGACTTTTCAGAAATATAGCCATTATGCAATTTCAGTCGGCTGAATGAAATAATTCAGCCAGCTGAAATATTTGAAATTCGAATTAGAGAGGAAATAGTGCAAAAAACATGTTATTCAACCGACTGAAATGTATGGTTCAGTCGACTAAATATTCATATTAAGTTGTGCACGTGCATAGGAATTCAGTCGACTGACCTATGCATTTCGGTCGGCTTAATTACCTGTCTTTTGCTATATTCAAGATTTCTCAAAAATTCTTTTAGTGTATGAATTTGTTTAGTCAAAATCTTGGCATATGAACTATGATTTGAATGATTTTTAAGTATGTATGCATGCATATACCACTTTGGAGAGATTTTAACAAAAATTAACTACTAAATTTTGACCATAGATAAACCATAGACAATATTGAAGCTTCTATCTGGAATCTGGTCTGTAATTTATTTGTCAAGTAAAATAGTATCTTTTCCTGCAAATATGGTTAGTTCACATAATATTTACTTATATAGTTGTCACAATCAAAACAACAAAGTAGGTTCTAACAACTAAGACAACCTAATGTCATAACCGAATCATATTCTCAGTG
Source organism: Allium fistulosum (assembly GCA_030737815.1). Lineage (NCBI taxonomy): Eukaryota > Viridiplantae > Streptophyta > Magnoliopsida > Asparagales > Amaryllidaceae > Allium > Allium fistulosum. Next base: position 164,958,143 of record CM060905.1, read on the forward strand.
GAAAATTCTGACTGGAGTAGTTGTGCTTTGTTAAGTGCTTTGGAAATGGGAGAAGAGCTAAGTTAGGTTCGAGTAGCAAGAGAGTTTGCAGATGTCTTTGAGCCGGTCACAGGACTACCACCGAAACGAGCTGTTGAATTTTGGATAGATCTTGTGTCAGGAGCCGAACTATAAGTAGACCTCCTAGCAGGATGACACCGACTGAGATGAAGGAATTGAAGGTGCAGCCAGTGGATCTAAAAGGAAGGAATTTTATTAGACGAAGCAGTTCGTTTTGGGGAGCGGCCGCGGTATTCGTGAAGAAACCAGATGGATCGTTGAGGATGTGTATCGACTATCGTAAGTTGAACGAGAGGACGACTAAGAATAAGTATCATTTGCCATGAATAGATGATCTATTTGATCAGTTGTGTGGAGCCAGAGTGTTTTCCCAATTGGATTTGGCGATAGGTTTCCATCAGTTAAGAGTGGTAGAGGATAGTATTCCTTTGACAGCATTTCAGACTAGGTATGGTTTGCATGAGTGGTTAGTTATGCGATTCGGGTTAATGAATGCACCTGCATTCTTCGTGGATTTGATGAACTAAGTCTTCCAAGAGTATTTGGATACATTCGTGTTAGTGTTTGTAGAAGACATTTTAGTATACTCTAAGGATGAAAGAGAGCATGAGGATCATCTAAGAGTGGCGCTTAAGATGTTGAGGTAGCATCAGCCGAGGGCAAAGTTTTCCAAGTGTCATTTTTGGAAGAAAGAGGTTAAGTTTCTTGGTCATGTGGTTTTAGAGAAGGTCTTGTCAGTCGATCCAGATAAGAACGAAGCTGTTAATAATTGGAAGAGACCAGAGACGGTGACTAAGATTAGAAGTTTTCTTGGACTTGCTGGCTATTACCAGAGATTCATCAAGGATTTCTCGCGGATAGCAGCGCCTTTGACTAAGCTAACTAGGAAGGAGGTGAAGTTTGTTTGGTCCGACAAATGTGAGGAAGCATTCCTTAAGTTAAAGCATTTGTTAACTAATACACCTATGCTAGTAGTTCCGGACGGAAACCAAGGGTTGGTGGTGTATACTGATGCATGTGGAACTGGATTGGGAGCTATGTTGATGCAGAAGAGTAAAATGATTGCCTATGCTTCACGACGGCCTAAACCGCATGAAGTGAGATATCCTACTCATGATTTGGAGTTGGCTGCGGTGATCTTCGCATTAAAGATTTGGAGGCATTATCTCTTAGGGGAGAGATTTGAGCTATACACAAACCATAAGTCTTTAAGGTACTTATTCTCTCAGAAGGAGTTGAGTATGAGACAACAGAGGTGGCTGGAGTTTTTTGCTACTTATGATTTTGGTATAGAGTATACACCAGGGAAAGGTAATAAAGTAGCAGATGCTCTTAACAGAAGACATCAGAATATAGTGTTAGCTATGTTAGCAGAGTGGAAAGATTTAGAAGCTTTGACTAATTGTAGTGTGCAGTTAAGATCAACTGCTAGTTCTAGTCAAAGTACCGCTATGTTGTCCTATTTGGAAGTTCGACCAGTGTTGATCGAAAGGATAGCCTCTAAGCAGAAAGAGGATCCAATATTAGCCGAGAGGATTAGAAGGCTTGAGGTTGGAACCGAGATCGATGATCTAAAGTATTTTGGTCTTGACCAGAGAGGATGGTCGAGAAAGAAGGGACAGTTGTGTGTTCCAAATGTCGAGAACTTGAGGAAAGAAGTTCTTGGAGAATGTCATCGATCCAAATTTACTATTTATCCTGGAGGGACCAAGATGTATCAAGATACGAAGAGGAGCTTCTATTGGGAAGGTATGAAGAGGGATGTTAGCTTGTGGGTTAGGCAATGTTCAAACTGTCAAAAAGTGAAAGCCGAACATCAGAAGCCATGTGGATTGCTTCAACCTTTAGAGATTCCAGTTTAGAAATGGGATTCGATACCCATGGATTTTATAGACGGGTTGCCAAGGTCAAATTTGGAAAATGAGAGTATATGGGTCATAGTGGACAAGTTGACCAAGAGTGCCCATTTCATTGCAGTTAAGTCAACCAGGACGACACCTGTTTTAGCTAAGTTGTTCATGAAGAACATAGTTAGACTACATGGGATTCCTAGTAGTATAGTCAGCGACAGAGATGCTTTGTTTACTAGCAAATTCTGGAAGAGTCCATAGGATGTGTTGGGCACTAAGCTGAAGATGAGTACTGCATATCACCCTCAAACGGATGGGAAAACAGAAAGAGTCAATAAGGTACTCAAGAATTTACTAAGAGCTTGTGTATTGGACTTTGGTGGATCTTGGGAAGATCACGTACATTTGGTTGAGTTTTCTTATAATAATAGTTATCAACTATTATCCCGCCTTTTGGTCAAGGCTGGGATATCAACAAATAGGCTAAAGAGGATGGAGATCAGTGTTAGATTGGAAACAAGGCTACGATCGATACCGTCAGAACTTGACCGAGCTCCAATCAAGACGGGATCGATTGGGAATGATGAACAAAGCTAGGAAAGGCTACGTTTCAAATTTTTGGTCAATCGGAGTTGATATGCTCAAGATATGATCGATGAAAACCAAGGAAATCAACGCATTCACATCGCTTTAGTTTGTATCCATCAGGTAAGTGGCGGATCGAATCCATGAAAGGAAGTCTCGTTCGTATCCATCGAATACTTCTTACTTCGTATCCATCGGCTGAGCACCGCTTCATATCGGTCAAGTGAACACTGGTTCGTGTTCATGGGTAAATCATCTCGTCTACCCCATTTCGTATCCATCACCTAAGAACATATGGTATCGCTTTGCCCAATTCATATCGGTCGTCGTCCGCACAATTTGTATCGATCATTTAAACGATCGATACAAAATGTGCCACCAACGCTGCAGAACCCATCGTCTCAGACTAATACAAAATATCACAAAACACATGGACACGAATAAGTTTACATTCGATCGATATGATAGTAACAACACATGATCGATACGAAGCTGATAGCCATGCATCGATACAAAGGATACACGCCGGCATCGATACGAAGAACATAGCACTCAATGGATACGAAGGAGGAAGCAGTCAACTCGGTCCGAAAAGTGGATCGATCCAGAAATTTAGCGCCACGTCAATTAGTAGGCACGTGCTCGGAGCGATACGAACAGAGCGATGCAAAGAAGGATCGATGCGAACTTAGCAGCATTCCATAAATCGAAACAGGCATCGATCATAACTCAAAATCTACAACTCCAAATGCTACCAAATTTTCACAGGAGCTTACGCACAACAACAGGAATATTCATGATCGATATCGACTCGATTGGGCAAGATTTTGATCGATACCAATCTCGTTCGTATCGATCATGGATCGAGTCGAAATAACTCGGGATCGATCACGTGGGCCCACCCACGTGAGAGAAGGAGTCTTCCGATATCTTGGCGGTATATTTGCAGCCTACACCTATAAATAGCAGCCCAGGACCTTCAGAAAAGGGGACTTTTGTCTCTTCTACGTCCAGACTATGTCAAAATCACCATTGTACTCGAACTCTACTGTTGTAACACGTTGTAACCAGCAAGCAAAAATCAATAAAGTCAAATTCTTCAAAGTGGACGTAGGCTAGGACGCCGAACCACTATAAATTTGTGTGTTTCTACTGCTTTTCTTTTAAATTTTGAGTGTTCTTCACATTTATATTCTCTACATACTCGCTATCTGTGATCTTTGATTGTAAACGGGTGATTTCATCGACAATTGGGTGTTTGTGACCAATTTTGGCGCAAACATCAACTAGTATAGGAATGAATCCTTTTGTAGCTTTGTATGGAAGGCCATGCAAATCACCAACATGTTGGTTAGAGACTGGAGACAGATTGGTCTTAGGTCCAGATTTGGTTAGAGAGGCGTCAAAGAAGATTGAGTTGTTCCGAGGAAGGATGAAGGAAGATCAGTCTAGATAGAAGAGTTACACAAATAAGAGGCGTAAATACCTAGAATTATCAGTTGGAGATAAGGTTTTCATTAAAGTGTCACCTATGAATGGTGTGGTGCGATTTGGAAAGTCAGGAAAACTGGCACCGAGATATGTTGGTCCATTCCAGATTATAGAGAGGATTGGAAAGCTCGCATACAGAGTAGAGTTGTCGAGTAGTATGGTAGGTGTCCATAATGTATTTCATGTGTCTCATCTTTGCAAGTATGTGCATGATCCAGAGACTACTAATCCTTCGACAGGGTTGGAAGATTGGATAGTAAAGTCTAATTTGACTTTTGTTAGACAACTAGTTCAGGTTGTAGTGAGAGATGAGAAAAGATTGAGAAATAAGACAGTCAAGTTGGTAAAAGTTCAGTGGAGCAACAACGAGAAGGACTGTACTTAGGAGACAGAAGACAGAATTCGAGATACTTATCCTGATCTGCTTTGAGGGTATGTATATGTTAGATTTATATAGATAATTGCTAGTCAGGTAGACTAGTATGGTTGTTAGGAGTCGTTATAGATGATTGATATGTTTAGTATTTAATCCTTACTGAATTCTGAGGACGAAATTCTTCAAGGAGGGGAGCTTGTAACACCCCTAATTTTTTATAATAATATTCATGAGATTTAATTAGATAAATTAAATAGAAAAATGTAAATGTTAAGTGATAAGGGGGTTGAGATTTGAATATTTTCAATTAAGGCCGTGCATAATAAAATAATTAAATGGGCTTAAGAATGGTTTTTTGGTTAATCAAAGTACATAAGGGTATATTAGGAATTTGCTGCCCATAATCCTTACCCTTATATATTTTCATTCCTACCATTTTACTACCCATTCACGTCATTTTGAAAAATGCAAATCAAAAGATTAAAGAAGGGCCGACCATTAAAGAAGAAGAACTCAATTAAAAGCTAGAGAATCAAGCTTAGGGGAAATCAATCTCAATCCAATCACCTTATCTAAATCAAGGTGAATAATAATTCCATCTCTATTTTTTTTGAATCGTGTTTTTTAATTTAAGGGTAAATTCGTTTTTATAATGAATTGGATGATGATATGCTAGAATATTAATTTATTGAATTTATTCAAGATTGTTTGAAGGAAACTCTACATGGTTTTAGGGTAAAACCAATATATGTTGATGTTTAAATGCCATGGAAAAATTTTATGTTACGTGAAACATGATTTTGGAGTTGGGTTTCAATTTTGATAATTTTCCAAGCTATGGAAAGATTGATATGAATTTTCAAAGGAAAATATGGTTATTTGGGTTTATAAATTTATTTTGGAAAATATATTAAGAATTGGGTCTGGAATTTTGATATGTTAGATAACCTGATTAAAGTGAATTTCTTGAATTTTTGGTGATTTTTCCAAAGTAATTTGGTATGCAAATTAAATTATTTTAGAAGAGGGACTTCTTTGCAATATTGTTTTTGCTTACTGGAAGGTCTTATATGATTAACTTAACCATGGTTTAGATCTGAAATTAGCGACAGTTATTTTAGCAAAGAATTTGAAAACGTTAATGCAACCAATCAGGTGTTGATACGCGGCAGGTTAGTTAGAAAAAGATTTGCTTTAGGTAGTATAAAACCAGGTTTATCCAGAAAAGATGGTTTCGCCTACTTTGGAAGTACCTTTCGACACAGAGCTTTCACCTTCAACCCAGTCGAAACCAATACACAAGGTATCACAAAGATGGTATGCAGTGGATTGGAGAGAGGCAGAAGGTAGGGTGTCGAAAGCATGGCTTCCGAAGGGGTCACTACCTTGGTTTGTTTTTAAAAGAGAAGCTCCTGTCTTTGTTTTGTTTAAGCCTTTGAAGGAGTCGAAGCATAGGTTTTCGAAAGAGGTTTTAAAAGGTTTCGAAAGGGTTTCCATTCACATAAGTTTGCTTTCGAATGGGTTCCTTTACTTATGAAAGAATGTTTTGAAAGAAGGGGTTCCGACCTAGTCGAAGCCCTGTTGTCGTTCTTTAGCCTTCCGATGGTGTTGAAGTTATGAATGCTTTCGAAAGGCAGCGTTTGTTTTTAAAAGTTGTTTTAAGCTTCTCCCTAAATGCTTTCAAAAGGTAGCGTTTGTTTTTAAAAGTTGTTTTAAGCTTCTTCCTAAATGCTTTCGAAAGGGTCTAAGGGTTTTGAAGGAAATGGCTTCGAAAGGGGTTTCGATGTTATCCTTCAATGTTTGGTTTAAATGGTTAAAAGGTTTCGAAAGAGATAGTGCCGACGCCATCTTGTTTTCCCCAATATTTTTATATGATAAAGGATGGTTTCAAAAGAGATGCTTTCTCTTATATTCACTTTGACCCAAATAATATTTTAAGTATAAACCCAATGGTTTCAAAAAGGTGACATTCAATGATTTCAGAAGGGTTACTTCCAATGGTGTCAAAAGTGGTACTTTTGACTGGTTTCGAAGCTATGCTTCTGAAGTTAAATGTTAATACTTTAATACAATCGAAAGGTTTTGAAAGGAATGTTTTAAAGTATTAAAAAGGCAGGAGCCTAATATTTTAAAGATAGATTTTAAGGCTTTCGAAGGAGGTCATCCTTTGACGTCGAAAGCCAGGTTTCGAAAGGTTTTATAACCCAAACTCTATTTTAAAAGGAGAAACCTATGGCTAAACTAAAGGAGTTTTTGTAATGGTTTTGAGAAGAAGCTTTCCTTGATAAAATAATAGGTTAAAGAGATTAACCATGTTTTATATTAAACCCACATGAGTGGTATTGTTATGTTATTATGTATGCTTCTTCAAATATAAATATATTCACATTATAATAGACCCATAACTATATTTTGGGGATAAAGGGTAGAAGGACCAGCTAGGTTAACACAAGTTGTAAATATAAATTGATTAAACTCCTGGATGAGTAGAATTGCATCCAAGAGGTTAGGAAGACCATAATATAGGATGCTAAAATATTAAAGAGAGATATTGGCATAGGCCAATTGGTTCTCAGTAAGACCATGAAAACTATGTATAAGAAAAGATATTGGCAGGGGCTAATAGGTTCATAGTTAGCCCATGAAAACTATGTATAAAGGAAGATGTCAGAAAGACAGGTTCATAGTAAGCCTATGAAAACTATGATTTGATACTGGCAGGGGCCAGTAGGTTTGTAGTTAGCCCATGAAAACTATATCCAGATTAAGATATTGACAGATGTCAATAGGTTCCTAGTCAGCCCATGAAAACTAGGTACGAAGAGAGGATATTGGAGTCACCAATAGGTTCCTAGTCAACCTATGAAAACGAGGATAAGAGTAAATATATTGGAGTTACCAATAGGTTCTTAGTGATCCCATGAAAACTATGTAATTGGGCAGGGCGTCCTTAAATATTTCACTGGTTATTAGTCAGCCCATGAAAACTAATAGTTTAATAGTAATCCTAGAAACTATAGTTGAGATAGATATTCAGAATGAATGGGGATGGGTAATCCAGAATTGATTCATTTGTTTTGCATATCATATTATTGTATTATTTTGGATTGTTTTAACCATTATGGATGCAGGAGCACGGTATATGGTTTTAAAAGGTTTTAAGATATTAGTAAGGGAAAAACCCGTTCCGCTAAGTGGCGTGGTCTCACTGGATATCTAAATGATTTGAGATGGTAGATTATTCTTCATACCAGGCTTTATGTTTGACTCGAAGTTTATGTTTTCCCCTTAAACTCTCGGGTACTCAATTGATTTTTAGTAGTTTGAGAGTTGAGGTTTTCAGGTACCTCTTAAGACGAATAAAGCTTCCGGAGACATGCATGAGGCATGATAGCTATTTAGAGTTCTCTTTTATTTGATTCTGCTGTGTTATTTGTAATGGAAAAGTTGTTATATTACATGTATATACTCTGACCATCAAAGAGGGCATCTTCATATGTCGCTCTTGGTGTATGTTGTAATAAATATATTTTCTCTAAACGTGGTTTACGATTGTGGGATTATGTAAAGAATTGAAAATGATTTGATATGGAATGTGATCTTGCTTGATGTTTTAAAATTTTCCTTATTCATGTGTTTTTGTGTATCAATGAATCTAACACCGCCGTATTTAGTCATCGAGGATTAATAACTATGGATGACTGCAGCATCCATAACAGTTATTTTTGGGCCTCTAAGTGTTGGGATGTTACAATATATTTGAAAGAAAACAGTTTTTATTTCGAACAAGGTTGATTATTGAGTTAGATATATGTAACAATTACATAATTTCCCCTAAGGTATACTCCTAACTCTATTAATCTCCCTCTAGTTCCTGGGGCCAATTATGGAATCTCTATCCATCCCTTCAATTAGTTTAATGAGTACTGACCAAGTTAGACCCTTTGCGAATTGATCTACTATGTTGTTTTAATTATCTACTCTATCAATCAACTCTCTTCGATGTTGATAAACAACCTTTATCATATGGAACTAGTTAGAGTATGTTTCTTAACTTCTAGTAAGCTCCTAACATTATATTGTTATCATATGATATAACAATAATGTAGTATTCTCCAAACTTGGAATCACCCTTAGCTCAGTTATAAAATTTTGCATTTATATATATACACATACTATTTTATTATGAGTTATTCAAGGTGATATACTTAGCCTTTTCATTGAATCAGCCACAATGTTTCATTTAGAACATTTCCAACTTTAAGCTTCTTAATTGACGTTTGAACATGAATTTAATATTGACATATTATACTTGATTGCACTTATGAAGTTCGAGTCTGAACACTCCTTTATAAGGAGTATGTTGTTTCTGTAAACAATTCTCTAGTGTTTTGTAAATACTTGAGAATACTCTAAACTACTATTTAGTGATCCTATGGATTTGATATTTTCTTAATGCATCAAATGCACAAGCAGATTATGATATTGTAGACAATATAACATGTATGATAATTCCTATTGCTAAAGTATAAGGAATCCATCTTACATATTCCTTATTAAACATTTTAATAAGGTGGTTTTGCATATTGTTTGGGACTAAGTAGTTAATATTAGTATTTGGTACGTATCAATCAAATACCGATATGAGATATATTAAAATACATTGATAATATGGAATAATTTCAATAAAATATTGGATATGTGTAAAACATGTTATAAACGTTTTTGTACTATGTTATAATGTTATATATATGTTAAGTATTCAAATATTTGGATAAATGATTTCAAATTACTATCAAAGAATGATTGCATATAGTTTATATATTATAATTCGTTTAATGAGATGTTCTACATAATACAAATCATACTATAAGCTCATAAAAACTAAGAAATTCATATAATGATCTTCATTATTTTCTTTGTTTTTACACTATATTCATTGTTGCTTTAGTCATCTAATCATCTATATTATTTTCCAAAGTTTTCCATATTTATAGTTTTGTCATTTTCATTTTCGCTTAAATGTTGATTTAATATAAATTATGACTCAAGCACGTTCCTTATTGATATGTTAAACATATAACTTTAGCTCTTCAACTTTTAGTTATGGGTGCATGATTATAACTAATAAAATAAATTTTCATAAGTTAACCTACCAATTAGAAATTTTGAACAAAAAATAACCAAAAAGAGAAGTGCCTCTTTTATGATCATGTCTTTAATGGTAAATTCTTCAAGGTTAAAACATATAAAATAATGGAATAAGTAGAGTTTTCTTTATTGAAAAACTAATGAAGAAGTCAAAACCATATGGTTAAACCTAAAAAATTCGTACATTGGGATTTCTAATATGGTCTATAAACTGGCGTTCACCATATATAAAAAAAACAAATACTAAGAATGTGAAGGAATTTATTTATAAAGATATTTTCTCCAACACATACAATGATGAATGATATTCTTTAAAAATATCAGGTATTTTATGTTAAATATCGAAGCATATATCGGAATATATCAGGAGATATATCGGTAATGATATTTTTAGTGATACTTTAAAAAAATATTGGTTTAGGAGCGACTTGAGATATATCAATGATATTATTCGATATTAAGTACATAGGTTTGGAACATTCCCAACCTCCTTTATACTTATTATAAAAGGTGTCATCAACAAATCGAATGTCGAGTATTAAACAAATAAACTGGAGCTGATTTTGATATAAGCACACTATTAACAATCAACATCATGTTATTTAATTATAGTTTAGAAATATCTATGTACCTTTATAATGTTCCTTCTTATGGACCCACGCTTCCTCTGTATTATACTGAAAATCAAACTATTTGATATATCTATCAAAACACTTGTTCAACTATGATGCTTGCAGAACGATACTTTCGTATTCGTTCTTGGATCATATCTGAAAACCCAAAAACTCAATATCGCTCTTCCTGATTTCAAGACACTTTTAAAGTTATGTGCAATTAGTCTATTCTAAATCATTCTTAAGAATTTTCCATTTCAACATGTATGTATCAATATACAAAGTTATACTAAGCGATAATTTTGTGAGTAAATCCAATTAACATGAGCATGTTGAATGATAAATCTATTATGCTAATTTCAACAATTGAAATTCACGATGTAATTTTTATCAATGTTGCTCATTTTATTCCAACTGCATTAGTCTTCCTCTTAAAGACACAATCATTGGTAGTGGATAATATCCATTTGGGTATAACCACCAAAATTATATTTTGATAACGTACTTGGAATCCTTTCGGATTTGTGCATCATACCATATGGCAGAGTCAATACTCCTAATAGTTTAATTGACAACTAAGGATTATCTATTTTCGATATTGATAAGAAACTCATAGTTTCTAATCGATGTGTGTGAATATTTATTAGACACTCTAATGCGTTTTTTTCATTTAAATTTAGTTAATTTCATTTCATCTCACGTAATCGGTTTCATCTTTGGATCGTATACAATTTTATTTCACAACCAATAATTTCTAAAAGAAACTCCTTTGCTATGAAGTTAGTATTTCATGAAATAACAATTAATTCTCAATACAATAGAATAGGTATTCATAAACACTTTATGAGTTGCCTTATACATATAGTTTTAGTTTAAATTCTTATGTTCAAAACTTAAATCAGTCGTCCAACGACTATCGTTCCCAAACTCCTTTTAGGGTGATTCGTAAAAGATCCTTCACATACATTTATTATGTGTGGTCTTTCGGCTTGCACAACCTACCAACTTATTGGCCTAGAATATGTTGGGGGTTTATTTTAGACCCTTATCTTGATTTTTTTAACTATTCTTTTAGATTAAATTAATTTTAATAGAAAGAAGTTAACTCAGCTTCACTTATCATTAATCATATTGTGTTTAAAAAAGTTCGATTTCTCCTTATCAATACATTATTTTGTATCATAGAGAGGAGTGGTTTTTCAGATGAATCTTTATTCATTTCTAGGTACATTCAGAATTTTTTCTAATATACTCAGCTATTCGATCAAATCGAATCAATTTTATTTCTATTGGATGTTATTTTATTTACTTTTGTTTTATATTCTATAGTTTCTCGTAAACATAGTGCATGCATGTCAAATACACACGGTCATGTTTGTGGTAACTTGTAATGACCCAGAATTTTAGTCATCCGAATTTGGAATATTTAATTGATTTTAAATATTTAAAAGTTAATTTTATAAGTTGAATAACTTATATTTCAAATATACTAATTTATTTAATAATTAAATTGTTAAATTTAATATTTGAAATTGTTAAATAAATGGAATGTTGAATTTAATATAAGTGAAAATGATTTATTAAGTTGATATAAAATATATTTAAATTAGAATGAAGTTAGTAAACTTTTAATTTTGATTTAAAAGTGAATAAATAGATACTGGAATTTGTTTGATGTAATTAACGTGTAAAAATAGTCATTTTTGACACTCACTCGGATTTTGACAAAGCTAGTTTCATTGGATCCGTGATAGTGAATTATAGTATGTTGTTGAATTTCGTGTCGATTGGATGTACCGTTTGATCGTGCGAGTTCGAAATGCACAGAAAGTAATTAAAGGAAATTTTAATTAAAATAATTCGATTTTGAAAAACTGTCTTCTGTATATGATGGAATTGGCCTCCGATATATATTCCATAGTGTTCGGAATAGGGGTAAAACATTAGAAATGTCAAGCGACATGCTTCCTTTGGAGTTCGGAAATATTTCAGGTGAATAGTGTTTTATAAATGGCTACATAAGGACCCTAAACTAATTTCATTTGCACTCAAAGCCCTAGCCCATAACTCTAGCCACCACATTCACATACACAGCCATAAACATGCCACCTTCTTCTTCAATTATTTCTCAATCCACAAATAATTAGCTCACGGCTTCAACTACAAAGTTGTAGAGCACATCGAGGTCTTCAAATCCATACGGTTGGATCGTCGTATGGCGCGACGATTGAGGCGTAGCTGGCTCAGGTTCGCCGTGAATTTGGAGGGTTTTTTCAAGTTCTTCGAGGCACTAGGGGAGGTCGGTCTCCTATCGTAGGTGGAGGAAGGGGAGGTGCAGCTCGTGGTGGTGGTGGATCGTCGTCTCGATCGACGATGGAAGCGCGGCGGTTTTATGTGGAGGTGGCACGATTTGAACGAATGAATGATTTAAAAAAATAGAGAGGATGAAAGGTGCATGCTTGTCTGGGTCGCATATAGGAGGGGGAATGAACGAAATAATAGTGAAATGTTAAATTTTTTAATAAGTTTATTTTAAGTTAATTATATAATTAATTATCGATTGTTTAATAATGCATAACTTTCTCGTACGAGGTATGTTTCAAGCGCGACAAGTTGTGTTGCATTCGTATCAGCGAGCACTACGCTATGGAGTTGGATTTGATGAATTCCTAGATAGTAGGAATTTTGTGTTAAATTTAACGACTGTTCAATTTTAATTCAATCCAGAGCGCTTATGCAACTTGTGGAATTTTTGTGAGTAAAACTCACCTCTCTGGCTCGCTTATATTTTTATATTAGTGGGAAATATTTTATATATGATGATTGATGCTTGTTTGGATAATATATGATATTATATATATATATATATATATATTAGTTGGATATATTCCCGCCTATTGGAGCGGATGAGACCATATTACGTTCCCATGTAAGAGCGGATGACCCTTTGTATACGAATCCCACCTCGAAGCGGTTGATTTTTATTTATATTATTATATGCTGTTGTGATGCCGGGGGACAGGTTTGAGGGATCCAACAGGATTCCTCACCGCCGTTGATTTATTTTCATATATACTATGATATATGATGTTATGGATGTCATGATGATGTTTTGATGTGATTTGAATTATTTTGTGCTATGGTAGCACTAGGCCTTGTTTTTCGATATTTTGGAAATATTGAAATTGATGATTTTGACTTGAAAAGGTTTTCAAAGTGAATTTTGGAAGTATATATGTTTTAATAATTTTTGATTTATTTTAAAAGAAAGGAATTTGTTTTTAAATAAAAGTTATGATTTTGATGTTTTAAAAATATAGTTGTGAGAAATACTTTGAAAATGGATTTTTGAATAAGTTTATATAAAGATTTATACGGTGATATTTTATAAATAAAGAAGTTGATTTATAATTGGAATTTATAAATGTTTTGAAGTTGATTTAGTAATTAGATATATAAATGGATTTTATAAATAATTTTTTTTTAAAGAACTGGATTTTATAAAAAGAATTTTGTAAATAAAGGAATTTTATAAAATAGAAGTTTTATAAAATCGAAAGAAGATTTATAAATAAAAAAATGGTTTTATAAATATGGAGATGTTTTGTGTTGAGATGTAAGTATGGATTTTTATTTAAAGGTGTTTTGAAAGTGATATTTTGATGAAGTAATGGTTTTAAAGTAAATTTATCTTTTGGAAGTAATGGTTTTGGGAAGAGATGGTTTTAAATGGATTTAAAGGGCTTTGAAGATGTTTTAAAATGTGATATGGAACAGAAACATAGATTTCAACATTTATTGTTGTAATAGACATTTTCGAGAAGCAAGGAAGGCATAGACTATAACACTGTTGTTATAGTAAATGATTTCCGAAAGGAAATGTTTTATTTGGTATATGGGATTTATCTATATTTATTTATCGAATCCCTATACTAATGTTTTGGGTTGTCGTAACGATGTTTTACGCAACATTGTTTTGACCCAATAAATTAAGTTTTGACCTTCCATCGTGAAATACACGAATCGGTTCTTATGATCGTACTAAAGGTTTGGTGGTGTAGGAGCATTGCTTCCTATACTTAGCACCCGTCCAAAGGCGTATGAACTCTGAAGTTGTTTGGTTATAGAAATTTATTTGGCGTGTCTCCAAATGGTAGTGTTATGAAATATGCTTATACCGTTGATGTAAGTATATGGAAATGTTTTCCAATATTTGATGCAAATATTTAGAGATTGATTTAATTAATAAAATATTAATTAAAAGGGCCTAGTGATTGCTTATGGTGCTAGATGTTGCTTGTTACTTTGATAGTTAAATAACCGACTATCAAATAAATATTGGCCTATTTATCATTATTAGTTTGGAGAGACCGGGGTCAGATCTATTCCGAGAACCACTTCGGACCAACGTATATGCGTTCGATGTGCAGGTTTGGAAGATATTGATATTTGGGATTTTCATAGTGAAGGGCTGCTTGTTGATAGTTTGGGGATAAACTCCCAATATACATATAGTAGCAGTAGTCTCTTCGTTATGAAATATCTGATGCAAGGACTATTCGCTACTAATCCTAGGGGTAATTCCTGATAGGATGTTGTAGGAGAGTGCTTTCGGTTTGTCCCGTTCCTGGACAACTTGTATGGATGGATGTCTGACATTGCATTTTGAGATTTCATTGTTGACTTTTATAAACTTACATCTGTTTGGTGGCGCAGAAGGCAACTTCTCTTAGCTTAACACCCTTCTCTAAGACGTATGAGCTCGGAGGTTGTATGTTTGTAAAAGCCAATAAGTGATCGAAGAAATGGCAGTATGGCATTCAAAGGATGATGATGTGCTATGTGAAAGGTAATCGTGACCTTTGGCCTCACACCCGGAAATGATCGAAATAGGGTAGATGCGGGAAGGCTATGTGGTTCGCAACCATTAGGGTATGATCATTCCCTTCTAGATATGTTTCTTCCTACTATGACGTTCGCGATGTAAATTATTGTGGATGTATGCTATGAGGGCCCTCGGATAGGTCCGTAATGACCGGGGTGATGACATATTCGGTACTATCTAGGAAGAGGTAGGCCGGTCTTGTGTTGGTAGAGGACCATCTATTGGACCTCGGTACATTCTCTAGAGATGTACTGCTGGAAGGTAGTCCCTTCACCTGGTCATTTGTATGGAACCCATTATCCACTAGGTGCCTGCCATTTTGTTTGTAGAACCCATGTTTGTGGCTAGTATGCTGGAATTTAATAATGTAACAATTTCTGCTATGATTAATATTATTTGTATAATAGACACTATTATAATATCACATGATTTGATATGAAATGTTTTGGTTATCGTAAGGAAAAAACCCGTCCGTGTTTATGTGTGGGCGTGTCTTACGAGATACCTTTGTTTTGATAAAAGAACGTTTTTATAACTTTAAAACAAATTCAGTTGAGATGTGTTTTCTCACGCTGGTTTACCAGACTGATCCGGGCGTTCTTCCCTTTCAATGCTCGGGTTAGATCGAGTATATTTATAGATGTAGATTTGGATGCTTTGGAGCTTCAGCAGGAGAGCTGGAAGTCTTCTGGTCGTATTCCACGTATATGTTTATTTTTCGTTGCTTTATTGTTAAATTATCAGCAATTGTAAGGATAGATTATTATAACTGTCCAGACTGATGACTAGTGATTGATTGTTGTACTCTGATTGATGGATGTATATTATATTACAGTTTCTATTTTGTAAAGATCATTGATATGAAATTATATGTTTTTCCACTGCGATTGTGAGATTCTGTAATTGTTTTAGTTCTTCTATTTTATCTTCTTTCTTCTTCTTCTTCTTTTCTCTCTCTTCTTCTCTTCTCTTTTCTTTCTCTCTTTTCTTCTCTTCTTCTCTCTTCTTTCTTTCTCATGATTATTCGTATTTCCCTTCATTTTGGGGCTGGACATGTGTGGTTATTGTCAGCTCTGAATGGGACGGATTTGTGGGTCGTCACATAACTCATCAGTGAATACAACAAAATATATGGAACCTTTTTGGTATTATTAGACTTGTAACTGCATATATCTATATGTATCAACCCTAAGAGTTCATCAATTCTTATGTTGCTCCCACTCAATAGGTGTTTTGTCCTTCATTATTTGAGATATAGTTCACTAGTACCGTTTGATTCATAATGGTATAATCAAAGAATTATTTCTCCATACTATGCTTAGTCCATAATTCCAAAATAATTGCAAATAAATTTAGATGCTTCTGCATTTTCTAATGCATCACAAAAACCAATATTATAATTTTATTTTATAATGAATATTCATAATATTCATATCGAAATAAGACTATGTCTGTTTTTCAATCAATACTAAAACAGTTTATTATTTCATAAATAAAGTTTGATATGTTTAACGAAAATAATGTTTCATAACTTAATGCAGCTAATAGGTGCTATATGGCATGCTCCTTCTATTTCCGCCGTTACTAGCATACGAAATACGAAGCTATATTTAACCACTTAATATAGGATATTTATTTCATCTACTATAACCAAATTACCGTCGAGAGTTTTCAAATCAAATATCTTGAACTCAAAGATATTAAGGTAGTGTTTAGTTTAAAAATGAATTTTGTGTTTTCGGTTTTCAATATGTATTTCAAATATGTGAAGAATGGATCGACGATGGAAGGGATGAAAGAAAGACGGATGAGAGGATGAAGGGGATAGATGGACGACGGAAGAATTGATTGTTTTACGTGCTTGTGTTATTTTCCAAAACGTGGAAAATAAAAAAAAGTTGTTTTCTATTTTGTATGTTAACTTCGTTTTCTAAATTGATCGTTTTCGACAATATAAATGCGTCGTGTGCATTTTTATATGGAGGAAAACGTAAAACTAAAAATAACAAACCAAACACTACCTAATCTCGTAGAATTTTCTATATGAAAATACATTTCAGAATAAAAATCTTATTTCTCATTTCTAATGTTTAATATCTATTATTATTTTACAACTCTTGTTTCTGATGTTTCTTTATGAAGCAGAAGTGACCATTCGCTATGTGATATCCCGGGTTTTTGGGCAATATAAATTTAATAATCAGTATTGATAATTTAATTGATATGATAATTTTCTTT
Organism: Allium fistulosum; assembly: GCA_030737815.1. Taxonomy (NCBI): domain Eukaryota; kingdom Viridiplantae; phylum Streptophyta; class Magnoliopsida; order Asparagales; family Amaryllidaceae; genus Allium; species Allium fistulosum. The sequence continues at coordinate 164,975,393 of CM060905.1, forward strand.
ATAATTTAAAGATTGTTATGAACTTAATTTAATCTATTAATAATATATATAGTATGAATATATTGTGATTTAAGCTTTGTTTTAAATTTAATATTTTTTTTTCAAGTTAAAGATTAATTCACTTGTTTTCAAAATATATGATAGTTATTTAATTTTAAAATATGATAGTTTAAATAGGATTTAATAAAAGATTTATTTTATCTTGTTTTCTTTTAATAAGTATTAAATTAAAATGGTTATAAATAAATATAGATTTAAATTAGACCTTTCTTTTTAAAATATCTCTTGAATTAGAATGGTTTGTAAACATATAAAAGAAATAAGACATTTGTAACATATAAATAATCTTAACATAAGTAAATACAAATTCACATTTTACATAAATATATAAATATAAATACTTTTTACAATAAGGATTTAAACATAATAATCTAAGATTTTAACACTTGTAAACTAAATGAATTTGCATGGACATTTGTCTAACTTATAAAGATAACATGTGGCAACATTTTCTTTCATTTAGAAATTTAAATTTATAAAAAGAAATATGGTATTAAGGAGAAGCCGGACATTTCTTTTCAGTTAAAAAGTTTTCCAGTTCAACTTTCTCAAATTTATTTTCTTCTTCAAACCTGTAAGCTAGTTTCCTCAAAAGAAAATCAAAACTATAATGGAAATCAAATTACAAGCTTGCAATTCAAGTAGCAGATTCAATTCAAAAATCAACCCTGGTCGTTCAGTTTTAGAACTTCTCTAGTTCAGACCAGTTTCAAAAAAAATTCAACAACTCAAATTGTTTCAAGTTTTCAATTCAACAACTTCAACCTGAGCAAGGAATTTAACTCAACATAAATTCAAATCAAACAGCAAGCATTCAAATTCAACTCAGCAACAAGCTGTAAGGATCACCTCAACAATTCAGACTAAAATGCAATCAACACCAATTTACAGATTTGTTCCAGATTTTTAACCAAAATCCAGTTCTCTGTTCTTTATAACAGGTGAGTAAATACTTTTAAAAACAGTTTTTAAATTTGGAAATTTACCTTGATGCATGTGATGGATTGTTTTGTGATGATATATATATATATATGTTTATATGAATATTGTCTGTGAATGCATGTTGGAATTTTGTGAATATGTATACATATCAGTGAGTATATATATGTGTTATATGAATTGAAGTGTGCATATCTGTTCTCAGGCAAAGATTTGTCTCTGTTTATAAATAACAGAGTTTAAACAAATTAGAAAATTTAAAATCTCCTCATCTAATCTCTTATAGGTTTAGGAATTCAAACAAGATGTTTGTGTTTAAAACTAAACTAAGATTTAAAAATATATTTAAGAATGATGGTTTCGAATATCATCTGGAAAAAGAAGATAAAACAGTAAATCTATATATACGTCGAAATTCAAGTATTTTAATTGTTTGATTCCTTGATATAATATGTTTTGCTTCTGGAAGTTATGATTTTTAAAAGAAAAATCATGAATTTTAGTTAAGAGTATCGTGAGAATTTGTGAGTTGAACGAGAAAAGGATTTTAAGAAATTCTCGGCGATCGGAGTAATAGTGGACCTCGAAATTAATGGTAAAGGAGGCTGGAGGGTTGGAGAATGTGGGAAAAATACTAGAGGATTTTTCTAATGACCACGGTGGCCAGGCGGTGGCGATTTAGGGTTCGATATTGTTTTTCAATTGAATTGGTTCTCGGGGAATCTGCAGCGTCACCAGGAAATTGGAGACGATCGCATAGGTGGGGATCAACGCGTGGATGTTTGACAAAGCTCTGGCCGAAGTATCAACGTTTCTGGTGGCCTGAGGCGATGGAGCGAGGCGGTGTTAGGTGATCTAGTTTTGGGTTCAGGTTGGGCGTGTTGTTCGATTTCAGGTTTGTCGTTGTTTTGGGGTGTTGGGTGATTGTGGGGGTCGAGGTGATCGACGATGACATGTGGGTGGCTTCGGCGAGCTGTCGGAGACGTTCTGATCGACGTGCGTGTGCACGTGTGCACGTTCATGTACAGGAGTGTTCGATTTGGGAAAGACGAGGTCACTCGGGTTTGGGTTCGTGTTTTCATCGCGTGCGACACGAAGCAGATACGTGGGAAAGAGACTCGAAGCTAGCTCGGGTTTATTAGGGGTATGACTCGGGTTGTTTTAATCCCAGTAACTTGGTTTTGAAATTTAAAAGTAAATTATATCTGAGTTTTAAAATTTAAAAGCATAAACAAGTTTTTAAGTATTTGGTAAATTTGGAAATGATTTATAAATGTTTTATCTCCAAGTAAGGTTAATATTATGATTTTGTAAATCAAGTTAATAATTTGTTTGAATAATGAGATTTAAAATAATTCAAATAATTTATTTATAAGGATAATAAGGTTAAATTAGTATTGATATGAATTTAAGAATACTTAATTTAAATATGATTTAAGTAAAGTTTAATTAAGAATAATGGTTTCATAATTAACTAAGGATTTTTAAATATAGGATGTTAATTAATTAATTGTTTAATTAATTTTAAATAATTAGTTAATTGTTTATTTAATTTTTAAATAATCACTTAATTATGGATTAATTAAGTGTAATTACTTAATAGTAATTATTGGTTAATTATTGAATGAAATTACTTATGGAAGTAGTTAATAGGAAAATTACTCATGGGGTAATTAGTTAAAGTGATAAAAAGGTAATCACTTGATGTTATTAATCTAAGAAATTGATTAATATAATTGTTGAGATTAATTAATTATGGAGTAGTTAATTAATTAATGAATTAAGGATTATTTAGTAATGGAATTACTTATTTGTTAAGTAATTAATTAAGAAAATAATCAAGATTTTTAATGGAAGTAATTAGAAGATAATTACTTATGTAAGTAATTAAGAGTTAATTACTTAATTATTTTATTTAATTATTAATGTGATTAATTAAATGTGTTTAATTTAAGATTAATTACTAAGTGTAATTAATTTAAAAGTAATTAATTAATAAAATAATTAATTAAGGATTATTTGTTAATATAATTAATAATTACTTAGTGAAGTAATTAAAGATTAATTAATTAGATTAATTAATCAAGGTTAATATAATTAATTAAAAAGTAATTAATTAAGATAAGTAATTACAAGATGGTTAATTACTGTTTATAATTAATTAAGGTTAATTAATGAATATAGTTAATTAAAGATTAATTATTTAATTAACTAGAAGGTTAATTAATAAATGAAGTAATTAGAGGATTATTAATTAATATAATTAATGTAATTAATCAAGGTTGATTAATAAAAGTAATTAATTAAAGTATGACTAATTAATTGTAATTAATTGAGGATTGAGTGTAATTAATTATAGTTAATTAATTAATAAATTAATAAATGGAAGTAAATGAAGGATCATTAATTATTGTAATTAATGATAGTAATTAAAGGTTAATTACTGAAAAGGTTAAGGATAATTAATTTGTGAAATTAATTAAAGGCTAATTACTTGAATGTAATTAAAGTATAATTAATCAGGGAAGATTAATTAAGGAAGATCATTAAGAGATGATTAATAAATTGATATGTAATAAATCTATGAAAAAGAATTAAGATAATCCAAGTGATTAAAGGATAGTAATTAATTTAATTAAAGGTTAATTAAATTGATTAAGAGTTAATCAATTCTGTTTAAAGAATGATTGGTTAATATTGATTAACTAATATTGGATGATTGATTTATATTGGATGATTGATATTGGGTAATGGTTGATATTGGATGATTTGGATATGATATCTATGATATGTGATATGCTGCTTTGTGAGATGAATGTTGATATGAATTATCTATTATGATAATGTTATTTATCTATCTGTTTATATCATCCTGAATATAAGTTTAATTGTTTAAAACCTTTAAACAACTTGGCCTTAAAAGATACGTTTTGGATTTCGATGAGACCGGGATCGGGTTTCCGTATACCGGAATTCCAGGTCTGGAGACCCGAATACCACATCGATCCAAATTAACGATAGGTCGTGAATCTCAAGTAAAGATGAAGATTCAGAGTGCAAGGGTTATTGTCGTTAACTCTGAGGGTGATTCCAAAATGAGTGTAACGAGATAATGCCTTCGGTTTCGTTCGAACCCGGAACGAACTTGTATGGATTGAATGCTTTCAGCACATCGTCAGGCGGACGATGAGCATTCTAAGTGATATGTTCTGATTAAAGGTAATCGTAACCTCAAGCCTCATCAACCGGGAATGGCTAAAACAGGGGAGGTGCAGCAAGGCTTCGTGGGTAGCACCCACTGAGAGCAAGATAGATCCCTGTCTAGAGGTCCCTTTTCTTTTATTCGGCTTAGTGTGTGGTTGGTCGCGCCAACTACGGGATTGTCTTGTTCGGGATTATCCAGTAAGGGATGGTTCCGGCTTTGTGTTGCAGGGGAGCGGGCGTACTCCTCGGTACGGTGATCTAGGCCACGTACTGTGACGGGCGGTACCCCAGTAGCCCTGCCATTGTATGGAATCCAAACTCCAATAAGTGCCGTACGTATTAGTTGTGCCCAACTATGTTGGAATGTGAGATGTAAGCATTTCAGCTATTTTTGTATTTTACTTGAAAACCCTAGACCCTATTATAATATAACTGGATTTCCTATCAAATGTTTTAGTTAGCGTAAGGTAAAAACTTACCCATGTTTATGTGTGGGGAGTCTTACGTGATACTTTTGTTTCAAAGGTTTTCAAAGTTAAGCAATTTAAACCGTTTACTCACACCAGACCCATGTCTGACCCAAGTGTTTATTTTCTGTTTTATTAATCTCTTGGGTACTCAATATTGTATTGAGTAGTCGAGGGATTCAGGTTAGCTTTGACGAATGCTGAAGGAGATTTGGAGCAGGTGGCTTCAACGTGTAGATATTATGGTTTCCGCTGTGTTAGAGTTGTGTCTGTATTGTATTGATATATAGAGATGTATGATAGACAGATGTTTATAACTGTCTAATATGAGATGTATAGTTGTGTAACTCTGTTGTATATGATACTATGTAATATTTTATGTGATATATTATATTTCATTCGTTCCGCTGTGAGTATCTGATGTTGTGGTTCTTTCTTCTTTCTTTTCTTTTCTTCTTCTATCCCTTTCTTTCTTAATTAACGATGCGACTTTCTGTGGAGAAAAAGTCGGGTTGTTACACGCTATCTTCATCCCAAATGTGTCTTAGGTTACATCCACTCTTATACATTCAATTTTTTTTGTAAATAGTAAAACCATTTAAAAGTAAATCCTTAATACAATATCGTAAGGAACCCTTTACAAAAGTGCATTTGTTCATCCTTAATATTTAAGGATATCAAATGAGTTTCGCTTTACGTAAACTGATCAAATTGATATTTCAATGATTGAATATTTTACCAATCTCGTAGCTTTTAGTCTAGTGTTACATTTAGCACAATGAAATATTTATTGTAATCAACTAGATTGAATACACGATCTCACACTATGATTTATTTTCTTATTTCGAATGAAATAATTTCATCAAGATTTCATACATTACGAGTTGTGACCGTTCACTATATAACATTTATATGTGATTGGATATGGATTAAATATTCATATCCATGTATTGTTGGTAGAGTTTAAAACTCATACAAGACAACATAGTCTCGAGAAAATAAACACATAATTGACCAATTACGAATATATTTAGCAGTTGTAAAATTAGGCACTTGCATGGGTATTGAAACAATAACATGCAAAAAATGTTTATTAGTAAGTATATTTTATATTTCTATTTGCTAATCTAATTCAGTTCATTAGTATATTTTAAATGATAAACATTATCAATTATGTTAATTACAAAAATTTATCGAAGTAGATTATTTTAATTGTATATAACATATGTTCTTAGAATATTAGTAAGCTTAAACATTACATTTCATTTTACTAATAAACTCCCACTAGTCTTTTATACTTCTCAAAACACTAAGATGAAACATGGAAGTCTACCAACTTCACTAATGGGTGTTAGGACTCGTTTGCCTTAGGATTCTGACCTCGAGGAATATCAACAAATCATATTCCTGCAAACGATGGATGACAAATTATTAATTGTATCATATACAACTCATAATCCATGGTTCCTTGTCCTAATCTCATTTTGACCTTGAGGAATATCAACAAATCGAAATAGATTATTAACTTGTAACCACCATTTCGCGATGACCTAAGTATAAATGTACGTACCTTGTGGAATATTAATAAATACATACATATATCTTACCTCATCTATTTAGTATAGTAATAGTACTACACATAACATCCTTAGCTTGAGAAATATTAACGACTAAAGTGTATGTAAGTAATCTATTAATATATAGATGGTAGATCACAACTATTATATTAAAGATTCATAATATTTAATAATTCAATTCAGTGATACCGACTTATAGAATAATGTATGTCACATGAAATACCCTTGTAATTCAAATGCCAAACACATCTGAAATCACGGTATACATACTATATGTATGTATTTATTCCTTAAATCTAATTAGGGTTTCTTATCGTTTCACCTTTTATTATATGTCTATATTATATAAGTTTAATTCTTGTATAACATTTTATAATTTTATCAACTTATACAATCATCTTATGTACAATCTTATATTAATTTTATTAATTAAATCTTATCTAATTAGTTTAGTTAACTAATTAATTAATATTTTAATTAATTTTATTTTATTCATTTTAAACATTTAAATTGAATATGTGCACTAGTTATATACATATATCTTATATAAATTTATTATATTATTTATTTATTAACATTTAATTAATTTAATTAAAACATTCGTATTTGATTATAATTGATTTTAAAAATTATATATAAATTTATTACATTAACATTTTAAGATAATGTGACATATATCAATGTATATGTTATTTAATTTAATTAATTAACTTTTAATTAATTATTCATTTAATTAATCTAATTAATTATTAATAATTTTCAAAAATAATTATTTTATTTTCAAAACAATTTGGAAAATTATTTTATAACATTTATAAAATCATTACTTATTTTAAATTTAAAATATTATTTTTATTTATTTTATTTATTTAAATTTTATTTCAATTTCAAAATAGATTTTGAAAATTAGCCTAAGGCCCAAATCAATTTGGGCTTTGTATTAAAGATAACCTTTAGGTCTACCGGATTCTTTCGGGCCAGACCAGTAGTCAAGTAGGGCAGGGTACTTGATTATCTAAACGAAATATAGGCACTACTTTTCTAAACACCTAACTATATGGGTAGTCTTTAACAAGTTAGCCCTAATACTGCTAATTTAAACAGTATAAGCTATTAGGCTTTGATAAATTGTTAGAACTAGGCAAGCATGTAGTGGGGTAAATGGATAAATTTCAAAAAAATTATTCCATTTTGGATCTTATTGGCCTATGAAGTCTAAATTTATTTAGATTTGATATAAATAAATTTTAAATAAAATTATATTTTATTTTATTTGTAAATAATGTTTTATTTTAATGTTATGTTTTATATAATATAATACGACACGTGTATCATATATACATGTGTGTGTACGTGCATGTGCAATGTGTACAGTGTACGTGGTTTACCATGCCCATGAGAAAGCATTGGTATCTGCAACGCAACAGATATATTAGCCGCTCCACATACATATGCGTTATTCAATATATATGCATATACATACATATATATATACACACACACACATGTACATATGCATATATATATATATACACATATATATACACACACGCACACATATATATACATACATACATACACACATATATGTATACACACACACATACACACACACATATATATATATATATATATTCGTATATATATATATTTATAATTTTCAAAATATATACATATATTTATTTTTACGCAATATAAAATTATACTTGTAAAATATACATGTTTGTACACACACACACACACACACACATATTTGACATTATAACATAAAATAAGTTTAAATATCAATACAAATAATCTTGAATTTAGATTCAAATTTAAAATTTTAGATAACATCCGCCTAAAATATCTACTAATTTCGAATTCAAAATAAATTGTTAATTTTCTAAATAAATGTGTATATATTATATGCATTTTGAAAATCATTTTTTTCGTAAAAATATATTTACATATAATTATATATATACATATATTAAATTAATTTTAAACTTTAACATAACTAAACATATATATATATATAATGTTAAGAAATAATCGAATATATGTGTGTGTGTGTGTGTTCAGTCGAATTATGCTTCACTAAATATATTTTTTATTTTAAAATCCATGCGGTTTTAAAGTTGCTTTGTTTTTTTTAATAAAAGATTTCTATACAAAAATCATGAAAAAATCAATTTTATTATGAAAACAAACATAAAACATATACATAATTTTAAGTATTTATATTTATATTTTATAAATTTATATACATGTGTATACTATGTAAAAGTTAGATTTTATATTTGAAATAAATATATATAAATGTATGGTTTTAATTTAAATATATATATATCATTTCTTTTAATTTTCGAAAATATATTATGTATACAAGTTAACGAAGTTGTATATATACATTTTATACACTAATATATATATATATATATATATTAAAAATAAATTTTGTTATTGTTTTAAATATTAATTAATTTTGAAAATTATAAGTAGGTTTTTTGTTTGGTCGAATAATATATGTAAACACATATACATGAATTTCTATTATATATACATATACATACATATATATACATGCGTACATACATATATATAATACATACATACATACATGCATATATAATACAAACATACATATATACATAAATATATATCTAATGTTGACAGCATAGACATATGTGGATTCGTGATAATATACATATAAACTAAAATAGTACAACAACATGGTAAATAAATATATACATATATAAATATAAATAGGATGATTACCTTACTATGGCCTAGTTGTAGCATCTTGAAGCGTTGAATCGATGAACTCTTTATATCTATTTCCAAACTTCGAGAACGAGTTATCAGACTAAAAGCAGCAACCATCGATCTACCTTTTATATATAATCTTTGTTTTATTTTACATTATGGAGGATGGAAGAAGGGAAGGTCGAACGGAAATATGACATAGGATGTAAAAATTAGAGAATGGAAAAATGGGGTTTGAGATGTTTAAATAGTACAGATTCAAATGAGTAAAAAGATGATCCGGATCCACCTTTTCCTCCTACCTTTCACACCTTTTGAATCAACATTCAACCCTACCAAACGACCTCTATGGCTAGCCACTAAATTCCCATATCTGGACCTCTAAATTTCTTCAAGCCTGATAGGATAAATATGCATTTAAATCTAATTATCACATTTATATCATATATCATATGTGTATAAATTTTTATATACAGACTATTTAATATATTAATCAACAAAAATTAAAAATATTTATAATTAATATTTCATAAATATTAATTGATTTAATTAATTTATAATAATTAAAATCAATTAAATCATCTGGCAATAGAAGTATTCAACGTTTCAGTTGTGTGACTCTTAGGTATAAATTCGATTAGTGATTAATATCGAATAATTTGGATATCAACATTCACACATCACCTTAGCAAGTGTTGTGACATTATAACCAAATTTATTACTTACATGCTTCAGTAAAATCCTATTTTACTTATTTTAAGTGTTACCTGGTAGTGATAATTATTTACACCAATTCTCTTCGTCAAAACTATAACATATTAGGACTTATGAAATTTGGTAATGGTCAAAATTCCAATATCATCCATATTCAACTTTATAGTCCAAACACAGAGTCCTTAGTTCAATAATAATTATTATTATTAGACGAACTATTTTGGCTATAGACTTTGACTTTGAGTTGAGTCAGTTGACCGTGATACTAACCCCTCATAACCGAGGAGGCAAATTCTCTCTTGAATAGTGTCTCACCTCCAGCGCTTCCACTTGACCCAACTATAATAGTTCGATGGACACCATGCTATGATTTAACTATAATCAAAGTGAAGTTTCCACATTGAAGCTCGACAGTGTTCTTAAGTCGATGGAATTGTGTAGCATCATCACATCGATATTTTCTACTGACTTTATTTATATTAACCAAGAGAAAACTATCAAGTAAGTCATTCTATAACTATCCAATAACTATCAGTATGTAATCCCTCGGCACCCCCAGTAGCCATAAGTAGTACACTGCCCGTTTAGAGAGCATTACGTAATATAGTCTTAATGGTTGTATCAATATCTAGTCTCGATAGACCTTGACTAGGAATATTTAAAATGGTATATTTCTTTTATTGTAATAAATCACTTATGATTACAACACATCATGACTACTATCACAAATCATACCATTTATGAATTTTCTATTAAGTATACTTTTAATTAAATTAGTTAACCAATATAACACATTATATCAAGTATGTATGTAACGATACGGATTTTTCGCGTTCGAAAATCGACATCCATACTTTACATCGTACTCGAATGCCGTAGATTCGACCGTTCAAATCCGAGTCGCCGGAGCTTATAACAACATTAAGTAAACAACACAGCGGAAAAGAAAAAGAATATAGATATACAACATCTGATACAATATCCAGATACAATGATGATACAATGAATATCTATATACATCAGAGATATGATACAAGAAATAGCAGCGGAAAGAAAATAGATAACACCAGCAGCGGATAGAATGTCTCCAATAGAATGCTCCAAGATAAACAACGTCAGTCCATGAACTCCAAGAACTAAACTAGCTCCAGATAATCTACTAAACCTGAATATCTAAAAAAAACCCAGCTCTAGACTGCACGTGTGGAAAATGGTGGGCACCCAGAGTTCAGGAAGGGAACAATAAACTCCGGATCAGTCATGGGACTGGTGTGAGCAACAAAAATAGTTTATCTTTAAACAAACACAAAAGGCTTTTAAACATTGAAATCCGCAATGTTTTTCGAAAATGAAACTACCATAAGGCCTCCCGCCACACACACAATGCAATCGCAGAATTGGAGGAGATTTCTCCTTATGATAGTCAAACATGCTTACTACGCAAAATCAAAACTCTTTTGATATTATTACTAGTGCATAGTGTAGAAAACATTTCGAAAGTATAATATCAATCTTAGCCAGCATACAACATTTCATCGTATGCCTACTATAGCTACCATGTTCAATAACAGGTTACCGCCACATCCCATGGCAGGTTATACAACTAAAAACCGTACAGGGTTCGTATTGTTTCTTTGGATTTCCAACAAATGATCAGGCTAAGGAACTTCCTTACCGAAATGGAAACGCCTCTAGAAAGACGCCCCGGATCCTAACCGGATCTCTGCAAACAAAAGGCCGACGCTACCTCACGCTGTACAGCTGTAACTAGGTAACTAACACACTGACGCTACCTCACGTTGTACAGCTGTAACTAGGTAACTAACACACGAGTCATGTCATCCCCCGGTCGTTACCGACCTTTATCCGAGGATCCTCAATCATAAAGCAAAAGCACAAAATATAATCAACATAGGTAAAATATCTGGGCTCCATACCATGATATCACCTTTTATCCAGAAGGAAATGACATACCCTAGGGGCGCTACCCCTACAAACCTTTGCCGCAACATTCCTGTTTCGACCATTACCGGGTTGTGAGGCTCGACGAAGTCTCGTCCACAAAGCAATGCTTTTTCACAAAGCCACGCTTTTTCACAAAGCAACGCTTTTCCACAAAGCCACGCTTTTTCACAAAGCCACGCTTTGATCAACAAATGATCATCAGCACTTCGTATGCCACATTACCAAATTGGGAATGTATCACTAGTAACCATCAACTACATAACCTCTGAGCTCATACGTCTCAGAGAAGGGTGTTAAGCTAAGAGAATAAATTCTCCGCCACCAACAGAAATGTATTTGATAGAAACCAGCTTTACATCTCAAAGTGTAACGTCAGACACACATCCATACAAGTCTGTTCCGGGTTCGAACAGAACCGAAGGCACTTCCAAAGAAGCCCTTGCAATCCGGGTATTCACAATCCCGATCGGATTTCCCATCACTTAGGAAATCTCTATACCGGCGCGACTCAGTGCAGAGACAATCGATAGGTCATACTATCGTTCTCGCAAATACCCGGTCTTCACCACCGGTCTTCAAATGCTATCCATATACGACGTATCATTATTCGTAATGGGTTATATGACACAAAGGTCCTCTCCCGGCTAAACCAAATAACGAGCGCAATTAAAAATCATATGGATATTGGGGTCTCAGTTAAATCACAGCTTAAAAGCCCAAAAATTTTCATTCGAATGGTTAAAACAATTTACCATTTCCAATCTTTTAAACAAAAAGATTCATTTCAAAAACCTTCACTGGTTTAAACAATTTCCACACTTTTAATCTTTTAAACAAGAAGATTCAATTCACAACGTTAAACCCATTCACAAAGATTCATTCATAGATTTTCAAATCGATTTCCATTTCAATTTGATTAACTCGTCCGGTCTTTGAATCAAAGACTCATTTCATAGTTTTCAAAACATTTCAATTCCATTTCAAACTTGAATTCTATTGACACAAATTGGAAATTCATTACTTTTGTGAAAGCTTTTACTATTTGAAAACGAATAGTTTCGTTTTCAGAAAAATCCAGTTATATTTACACGAGTTAAAACCCTTGAATTAAATTCAAATTCCCAAATCAAAACCTTTAAAATGGTTTAACCCATATATAACTTGTACAACATTTTTTATCCCTAGTTTCAAATCATAGGATTCAATTTCAAACTTGAATTCAAATTTAAATCAAATTATTTAAATTTCAAAACTTGATTAAGTTATTCGAAATAACTTTTATCTTTGAAATCCCATTTCAAAAGCTTTTCACTTTAAACCCCAATTTCCAATTTCAAAATCAATTGAAATTAAAAATTTCAGTTTCAAAAACATCAAATTTAAATTATCTGTGACTTAACCGATTTCCACGTGAAATCCATATTTGTGTGTGTAAAAGTGTGGTCCAGGGGTTTCACACACAATAGTGCAACATCAATCATCATAGATATATCGATAAGCGGTATAATCGATAACGCTTATCTTCATTAACAGATTCATAGATAAAATAAATTTATCAGTCACAAAGATTCACTATTACAATTCGATGTGGGTTTCGGATAACCAACTGGAATCCGACTCCCTGTCGCATCGAAATTCAAATGTCGTTTACGGGTCAAGGGTTTTCATATCCACATAGTAATATATCACAGAAATAGAAATTTCAGATCACAACATAAATCAGGATGTATCACAAAGCATCATATATCAGGGATATCAAATAATTCACATTCAATAGAATCCAAACATTCATAAGTAAGGTCAGTTAATATCTGATTTTAATTAATTTATACCAGGTTAATTACTTATGAATAAACTACAAATTTTGGTTAATTAACATTAATTTATTACAAATCATTTGATATAAATAAATTTATCAATCACCTTAATTAATTAAATTATTCTTGATTTATCATATCAATTAAATCAACCTTTTAAACCAGTTACATAATTAATTAACTTTAAATAAATCAAAATATCTAACATTAATTTCAATTAGTGATTAAACCTTATTAATTCAATTTCTTAATCACTTTCATTTATTTATTAACCTTTAATAAATAAATTATTTACTTTAATTAATGATTTAAACCTTTTATTTCATTTCAAATTTGAATTCAGAAATAAACTTGAATTCAAGCTTCAACCTGGATTTAAGCTTTGTTCAATCTAGTTTACAAATTAAAGTTTCATTCGAATTTGTTTTGAAAATTCAAATTGCTTCCAGGTTGTCTAAAACTTATAACCACTACTGTCTCGAGACAAACCAAATTGCTTCGAGTCCATCCCTTGTTTTCACGTGGTGAACCCCGAGCCATCTTCCCTTATCCCCGAGACAAACCCAAAGAAAACCTCACCAACAAAAAAAACTGCTACCACTGACACATCGACCCAAACGTGCACGTGCACACGCTTCGTCGCTGCTCCGATCGATGCTACGACCTCAGACAAGTCGAAGTTCATACATGAATCAATCTCCGATCGCCAAAACTCCACCATCACGTCGAAATCGAATTCAAGCTTAAAAGCTCAAACCTGGAACACTGGAACATCCCCGACCAAAACCTGTCATCGCTTCGATCCTGCCGCCTCGTCCACCGGAATTCGCGCAACTCCGGCCACCAACACGTCTTCGACCAAACTACCACCCTCCAAGACTGCGTGCAACTCGATGCACTGAGGAGTGAGGATGAACCCCAAAACTTCGACGTCAGTTCACAAGCCTTAAACCCTAATTACACCTCGTCCCAAAATTTCTTGAAATAGGAAAATGTTCTAACATTTTTCCAAGATTCGAACATGATCAAACTACCTCCTCAACAAATTTCAACGATTAAAATTCGTTGAACTATCAGAAATTGATGAAAATGTATTTTTAGTTCATTTATGAACTGAACCTTATGTGCTTATCTAAAAATTATAATCTTTGTTTCAAAAATCCTACTTTGGAATGTTTATTCAAGTTATGAATTCACACTAACAATTTAAAACATTCGAATTTTACACATTGCTCTTCCTTTTACTGTAAAATTTAATATACAGTGTTTAAGCTACACTGTCCACCTTCAAACAATCCTTCCAGGCCATGATTCCAGTTTAAAACAAGTTTGTTTAACTTAAATTCTTAAGTATAAAATATTTATATGAAAAGGTATTCAAAATTTTCTCTGTTTTACTTTGTTCAAAACTTGAAATATTGAAAGCAGCTTTTAGTAAGCAACCAAAATCACAGAACAACTTGTTTTCAATATATAGCAAACATACAGACATATTTAACGGCTAACAACATTTCATAATGTATTCAAGTATTAACCACAATCTCAAGATATAGAAGTAAATCATGGGTGGAAAGTTGCTCACATTGTTTTCCAGAGAAGAACAGAGCTCTTTTTGATGAAACAGGCTTTTGAATATTGCAAGTTGAAATCTTTTCACTTGATTCTCTGGTTGTATTGATTTGATTTTTTTTTGTTGTTGTTTAAGTTGGTGTTTGTTTAAGTATGAAATGATATAACTTTGGTTTTTCTCAGCTGAAAATGGAACGAAAATAGATAATGCTCTGATATATAGAACTGGGTTACAGGGGAAAAATTTGTACAAGTGATAATTTACTTGTTTGTACAAATCTCCGGCAGTGATATTTTCTTGCTTGTGGCTGATATAATTTTTTTTTGTAGTGTACTAAGGAGGCTGCATTAATTAACATGTACAACTTATCTTCATTTCGGCTGATGGTTTCTAAAATTCGGTGGCTAAGGATCCAAGCATTAATTGCTTTGTCTTGCTTTATAAGTTAGCTCATATATATATATATATGTTATTTCTTTTCTTATGTCTTGTACTTTGTCTTTCTTTTCTTCCTTTGCTTTTGCCAGGCTTGTTTTAAGTCTACCTACTTAGTTTATTTTCAAGTTTACATACATATCTTTATACTTGCATATATTATTATCTTTAAATCAATTTTTATAAACATAAGTTCAAATATACAGATCCTTTTCAATTAATCCTTAATTTAACAACTATTTTATATTACTATAGATTATTTGAAATATTTATATTTTTATTTAAAGACTTCATTCATTTTTTTTTGAATTTTTCACAATTTTAAATCAAAAATTAATTTAATTGTCAATTTAAAATTAGTTAAAATTCGGGATCGTTACAATGTAATAGGAAGAAAACACTTTTTATTTCGAACAAGATTAGTTATCAAGTTAGATATATGTAACAATTACATAATTGCCCCTAGGGCATACCCCTAACTCTATCATTGTACATATCAGTGTAAAAAATTTAATTCAATATTTAATTTTTTCCATGAATTTGAATTATTAAAATTCTAGGAATTATATAATGATAGAAGAGATTCTTATAGTTCAAAAAATTTAAACAACTTTTATGGGTATTTTAGTCATTATTAGGGTGAGAATGGAAAATATAAGGTTTTAAAAAATCTGGAGATTTTGTGGGGGGGTGATAAAAGGCAAAATGTGAGGTTTGAATAGAATTGCCTATTTCAAATTTCAAGAATGTTGTGTTTGCTGCAACCTTTACCTAAATTAAAAGTAAGAATGACTAGGCAAGGTGCCACCTGGGACTTATTGGTTTTGTATTGGATTCTCAGTTGGTATCTAACAACACCCTGGATAAAGGGCAATTCTATTTTCACCATGGGTTTTCCTATCCACACCCCACTATTTTCTTAAAAAACATATTTTTATACCCATTTTGCCCCATTTGTGTTAATAGTGAAATCAATTAAAATCGGGTTCAGAAATAAAAAATCGATAAAAGATTAATCGTTATAAAGAGGCTAACTCCCACATTGAGAACTGATAGGGATTTATTAACTACTAAGCCGATATGGGTGAGACTCCCAAGCTTGAGCTTTAAGCTTTGGGGTACTCAAGCTATTAGTACATTAGTGAGTGCGATTGGTTATCCAATTAGAATGGACGAAGCAACAAAAAACAGAACACGAATCGCTTTTGCTAGAGTTTTAGTTGAAGTTTAGGTTGAATTCGGCCTTCCTACTACTATCGAAGCTTTAAATGACAATGATTTTCTTTATTTTCAAGAGGTGATTTATGAGAATCTCCCTCCTTTATGCGCCAATTGTAGCTGTTTCGGCCACCTATTTTGCAGTGCCCTATGACTAAGATCTAGATCCCTAAAACTCAAACAAGAGAAGCAAACTCGAACATGCCTAAAACAAAAGAGCATCTAGATCATTCGGGTCGGAAAATTATTGATCATAGTATCACAGAGCAAATTCCTATAATAGAACATCATTTGGATCACTCAGGATGAAAAATCATAGATAAAAGTACCATGAAGCAAATTCGTCATTGTTCTGCTAATCAAGTGAGTGTGCTGGAGGAGGAAGATATCTCAAAAATGGTTGGTGAATCATCCATTTTAGCCAAGAGGGATTATGTTTCTTTTGAAGGAGTTGCGTCTAAGGCAAATATGGTCGAAGAACATAGGCACTAAAGAATACGGTGGATGCTATTACAGAGTTAGAGAAGGTAAAACAATCCATCTTTAATGATATGATAGACAAAGCTGCTAAGAAGTCACTCTCGATTAGCAAGGAGAAAGGATCGAAGGTACAGTGGTCCTTAGAAAAATGCTATGGTGGGGGTGTGACGATCCACCTTTTTGGACAATTTAAGTCGACAACTGATGTGCACGTAAATGTGCATATTTTTACCACCATATTTAATCTGTTTAAATTAAATAGATGATCATATCGGGCATTTTAACTTGTTTAAACCAAAATTCATATTATTTTCAAATCATCATATATTCATCTTCATCCAAGGGCACAATGGTCATTTTTGTGCATATATTAATTTGAGAAAATTTAATTGGAAATTTCTATATTATTTTATAGGAATTTGGCTTCATATGCAAGTGGTTTCATGAAGATGTATGCATGCACAAGAGTGAAGATAGAGAAATGAGGATGTAAATAATTCAAAGGCATGATAATGGAACCCACCTACCTTAATGTACAGATTAGAGGCTAATGCACATGCTTATGGAATTAATGGCTTCATGTACACTTAAATGATGATTAGTAGAAGCTAATGATTACTTGGCTTCCACACTTTCTCAAGGATATTTTAGGCATTCCCCAAAAATATGAATTAGGGTTTCATACATGTATAAAGACCCCTTATATTTCATGTAACCTTCTTCTTGCTTAGTCTCTCTTAGTTTAGTTTAGGCTCAAAATAAAATGACAATCTCTCTTTCTCTTTTCATGGCTACTTAGCCATTTATTTTATTTTCAAGTAATTTCCTTTTTATTGCCATTTAATACATGCACTTTCCTTTTCATGCTTATTTACTTTAATGTTTGCAGTGTAGATTTACATTCATGCAAAGTAGATTAGTTTTAATTCTTGTTAATTATCTTCTCTTTTCCATTAGCTTTCATTTTCCTTTCCTTTTGCTTTCATGTTGCTAGCTACATTTGTTAATCAAATGACAAATATGAGAGGCTAAACCTCTTCAATTTAGGGGTAATGAAGCTCTCTAATTATGTCGCTTCAACTATTTGTTAATTCATGCTCTCTTTTTGTGCTTAATGATGATCAATGAAGTGTTTTATTTGTTGTTCTTGTTTTGAATTTGATAGCCTATATTGTTGACACCAAATATACTATGCTTAAACAATCACTAACACAAATGTCTCTTCATCAAAATATGATTATGGCATAAGAAAGTGATTTGAAATTAAAATTTGATGGTCTATATGTAACGACCCGTAAATTTCAACTGTTTTAATAACGTAATTAGTTAAAATTTTGTGAAATTTTAAACGATAAAATTTTGAAATAAAATTTTATATTTGGAATACGTCTAGTTAAACATAGCAACTGGTAAATTTTCGTCCGAAAATATGAAAATTTATTTCGCGCGTTAATTCACTTCAATTTAATCAGTTAAAAAGAAATGAAAATAAAATGTTTTCGAAACCTAAATATTTTTACATAGAAAAATTCTAAACCATCTTCTGAGCAAGATTTCAGTTTGTCGTTTTTCCAAATTCGGACATCTTTGGCTCCGTCGTTCTTATTTCCTGTAAAATAGCAGTATTCTGGTACCGATATCGATTCTTATCGGATGATCGTACCACTGATATCTGTATACTATTTTGATCGTCTCGTCGTACTGATCTCTGCGATATATTCATTTCCGTTTTTTGAACCTCGGTACACCACGAAATCTATAAAACGATTACTGTATCGGTAACCGTATCGGTACAGGTTTCGTTTCTTTTTGGTTCTTGCGGTATTTCAATATTCCACTGTGTCGTTAGCTATTCACATTTTTTTTCTAGATTCAACCGGTGGCCTCCTCTAACTCCACCTTTTCACAAACCTTGCCTTTCCAATTTCCATTTTATTCATACGTTTGAAGTCTACCTTTATATCATAAAAGAAAATTTATAAAATACTTTATAGCTTGTTTCACCTTCCACCCAGAACCATTCGCCCTTCGCATTCTTCCCCTCACTATTCCCTCGTCCACCATCAGCTCGCCTCCACACGATTCCCAACAACCGTGCCTTACTGCCACCTCATGCACCGGCCACTACTGCACCTCATCACCTTCCGCTCGACCCAGACCACCCCTGACCCATCGCCTTCCACTTCGGCCATGGCCGAACCACCTTAGCAAACCACCCACTTGGGCATCTCCGCCTTCGCTTGGTTTTCCCTGCCACACGTCAAAGCCAACAACCGAAGCATCCATCACCGCCTGCAACCGGATCCGCTCTTCCTCTCTCCACCTCGGCAGAGCTACCGCTGCTTCGCCCTGAGACCGGCCTCGGCCACGCGCACGTCCCTCCTACATTGTTTAGTCTCGCCTGGCCAAGCTTGCATGCAGCTTCCCCTATTTACGGTATTATATTCATTATTAAATATATATATATTTTTAATTATGTCAGTGTTTTGAATTATGTTTAATAGAGAAAGTATATACATATATATTTAACAAGTAAGTAGATTAATGGTTTGGAACTTATTAGTTATCTTAAAGTTGTATACACTGTTATATGATATACAAATATGTACTTTATATAGAATGGCCAGTGTGTCTTATTCCTGAAGCCAATCTCCAACATATATAAGCAATACGTGTTGTGTGTAAATAAAAGCAATTGGAAGGTAGGGTATGTGTATTTATTAAACAATGATCTTAAAAGTGTATACATAAATATTTTGTCTTAAAGCGTAAAAGTTGATTTTTAACATAATATGATGATATTTTGTTTTTTTATATGTTTTGCCTATTTTGTGATAAAAGTATATATATATTATTAAGCCTTTGGGTTGCTGCTATATATTAGTACATATATATGTAAGTATTGTGTCGGCCTTGGTTTATATTGATGTTACTGTATACTAGAAGTAGGGTATGGGTAAAAGGTAGATAGGTATGTATATATATAGGTATTTTGTTTAATATTGTTTGAAACATTTTGTAAACTATGGACTTTATTGCATATGGATTTTTAAGGGTTACAATATGAATTTTTTTTTTCTTATTTGGTTTTAATTTAAACAATGACTTTTGACATATATTTATATTTTAATTTGAGTTGGAATGTAGAATATGATATATATATATATATAAATAAGTTCGCTTACATCATTCCTTCATTCTTCATCGACCCTGTTCTGATTGGATTTTGTCTATTCTTATAATCAGCTTTATTTGTGTCGATTTCTCTTTGCTTCGGTTCGTCATTCAAATTTCAGTGTCCGTATCAGTGTGCGTATCTGTGTCATCTTCTGTACTCTCTAACCTCGAAAGGTGAGCACTCACTCACGATTAACGTTCTTTTATTTATTAGATTTGATTTCAATTGAAACGACAATTGAAATATTGCTGCTGTTAGTTATTTACACTGTTATTACCTGTATCAGTTCACCTGTGACATCTGACACCATTATCTGTTAATTATTTATGCGGTGATAATATAGTTTGGCTGATAATTGATTGATTGTTGAATTTATTGGACGTTAAATTGTTAATGTTAAAATGATAAACAGTATGAAATTGAACTTGATATAGGATAGTTAAATGTAAAATTTGATTAACTGACATTTGAATAATATGACCCCTTTAACTGTTAAATAAATTGACACGTAGAATAGTGTTAACTATACCTTGAACCATTGAATTGTATGTTGTTTAAACTGATGATGTATGTAATCGTAATAAATGACAAGTGAAACTGTAATGTAATAATCTTTAATCTACATGAAATGATAGTGTAGATTCTAGAAATAATTATATTAATTCGTACAAATAACAATGCGAATTAATAGGGTTATTTCGGGATTATTTGAATTGATTATTGAATTGTTATTGATTGTTGTTATTGCTTGTTTATTTACTTTGACACCATCCCTGTTATCACACTGCAAGTTCCCTTTGCTATGTTTTGATTTTTGAATTGAATTGGAATCGGGTTGAAATGATAAATACCCAAAATTGAATTTTGACCTAGGATAGAAAATTAAATAAAACCCGATTGGTCAATAATTTGATTTAAAAATAAAACGAAGAATTTTATTTGAATAAATAATATAGTTTTGAAATGAAGTTGAAATTTGAATTTTATTGAAAGGAAAATGTTAATAGTAAAAAAAAAAAATCTGAAACAAAATATTAAAAATGAAATTGATGAAAGAACGATGTTTAATTTGGAAAATGATTGAATAAACTTTGAAATGATTTAATAATTAAGTTTTGAAATTATAATTAAGTTTGAACTTATTAAACTTTGAAATTATTTAATAATTAAGTTTTGAATTAGTTAATAATTAAATAAGATGGAATTATTTAATAATCAAATAAGAATTGAATTCTTTGTTAAGTAAAATTGAACCTTTGAATAAGTGAATTTACTTCGTAAACAATTGAAATTGAGTTTCTTTATTAATTAAGTTTTGGAAAATTATTTAAGTAAGTAAATAAGTGAAATTGAATTTCTTTAACAAGAAATAAAATTTGTTTTATTGAAATTAATGTAAGACTTGAAAATTAAAAGATTTGATTTGGTGAAATTAATTTAATTCAAATTTGTAAGTTTTGATATAATGGAGTTGAACTTAAGAAATGGATTTAATGAATGAGAAGTTTAATAGAAATTGTTTTGAATGATAAATTAATTTAACGATATTGAAAGAAATCGATAAATGAGTTTAAATTGATTTGAATGTTGAATTAAAGTAATTTATATGATTCGGAATGAAATTCATATACGAATTTAAATCGATATTTGAATTGTTTTAAATAAAGATTGAAATTGAATTACAAGATTTTGAAGGATAATTTGGAAGTTTTGAAACGTAAATTATTGGAAATTGGTTTTGATAGACAAATGAAATGTTGATTTACGAATTCTAATTGAAATTGTAATTGATTTGGTTTTGAAATATATTAAACGACCAATCGGTGAAATAATTACGAAAGTTATTAAAGAGACCGGAATTCGGTTATGGATATACTCTCTATCTAAACCGAAAACCACCTTAATAACTATACGTGGAGTGATGATCCAGAATGAAGTGGTTGGAATGATGTACGTGTTGACTGAAGAAAGAGAACGATAATGGATAGCCTTGACACTTGTGTCAAATTGGAAATGACTAAAACAGGAGCTGTGCCGAGCCAATGGAGGATTAGCTACCTCAAGTGGACACACTTCTTCGAACTACTTATACTTGTTGTCGATTGGTGCACCCTTGATTTTGGGAGTGTTGTTTCACGGTGTTGCGGGCGCTGCGGCGTTGCGTTCTCACCAGCCCGGATCAGGCGAACGGTAGTATCACTACCTTGGGTATAGCCTCATGTGCCTTGTCATACTTGTATTCCATTTATGTGCGACCACTACGAATTTGTTTTGTACCTTGAGTATATGGATTGCCCTCTGGTGACTTCCGGTTTTGGGGAAACTACGGTCTTGTATATGCTTGTGGGAATAAAAATGTGTTAAGGGTGGAATGGGCCATGACTTAACGCTATTTTGATATCTTTATATTACTGATAGACATTATCTACTTATCGTACACTACTACATAGTAGATAGTTTAACGGATCCTTAAAGGATGGTTATTCCAAACATCCTTTGAGTTACTTGTATTTCAATTGCTATTTCACTTGAGTTGGATTTATTAATATAAGAATGTTAATCCTGACTCGAGTGTCTTGTGTTTTGCTTTACGCTCGGGTCAGACTGAGTGTACCAGTATTCGAGACTCACCTTTGGAGTTGGAGCTTGCTTGAAGATCCAGCCATCTATTCTGCTTTCAGTATTCGATGATTCCAGTGATGTATTCTGATTTGTATCTGATGTATCGTATTACTCTTCTGTTGTAAACTCTGATGTATTTTTATATATTCATATAGTAGCTTCATGAACTACTATCTCTTTTATTTCCGCTGCATTTATTACTCTGTGTCTGTGATCTGTGATTATATCTATTTACTGTATATGTTCAGTTTTGCCAAATTTAAATTAACAACGCGGTATTTTGAGCAATTCAACTCCGGCATGAGTGTCTACCTATACACTTATAATGGACGCGAATGGTCCAAAATGGCGGGTCGTTACAGTTGGTATCAGAGCTTTGGTAGCTCTAGGCAAAACTTAACATATAGGGTAAATGTATTTACAGAATCACTCTCATTCGAGTTTCAATCTCTTCCTTTCGACTCAATTCCTTTGAATTTTGGAACATTCTCCTCGGTTCCGAAATTCATTCGTGTCCCTCACTATTCGTCTTTTTTTTAATTCTGGAGCACTCCATAACTCCATTCTGAATGTTATCTATAATAGATCGGCGGTCTCGCCAATCTTCGAATAATTCGTAAAGGAGTAAACTCCTTTATAATAGGCATCGATTTACCGGAGATTTCTGTATCCTCGGTTTACGATGCTATCTATTACCTGCTATACCTGAATTCCATCTCTTGAGATCGAGTGTTGATTTACCTTGGAATTCAGCATCGATCTTATTTTTGAAGTTACGGACGACCCGGTTAAGGTTGCCCGTGAATTAAATAAACTCATCCATCTCCCGATTATGATAATTGAATCATCTTATCTTTTGTTTCAAACTTATTTTCGAATCAAAATTCTCTTTGATTTGAGCCTATCAAATTTGAAACCCTATCCTTATTTTGAAAATTCATTCCTGTATCACCGAGCAAAGAGATGTATTTGTAAACTAATATTTAAAATGTTTTATATATTGTGTTGTTTGAGTTGTTGATGTTGATTTGGGTTTTCGATCGATTCGTCTGATCAACGCTATCGATAGGATTTCCAAAACACTTGAGCAGAGCAAACTGACACAATATCGTTTTCAAATTTGATAAACAAAATAAAAAGGTTTGTATGATTATATTATATATAAATATAAGTTTTCTGAAATTAAATTGTTAATAAATTTATTGTCTGAAATAATAATATTTGATTTTCATTTCTTGTTTTGTAAACCATTGGCTATTGCATAATATAAATAAATGAATTTATAAACTTGGTTATAAATTGATTGGAATTTGAAATGAATTTAATTCAGAAATTTGAGAATTTATTAGTTTCCGGTGATTTCGAACTTTGGTTTTAAAATTTTAAAGATATATTATTGAAAGTGTTTTCGAATAGAAATCGTTTTCAAAGAATTTTAAATGTTGAAATCAGTGCTCTTCTCTTTGTCGCTGGAAAATAATTTCGGTGATGGCGGCCGCATCATCGACGTTCATTTTCGAGTTTCGAAGTGGAGATACTATTCTGTAGCTTTGCTACGGTTTTGTTTTGAAAAAAAAAATATTTTGATTTGAATTTCTTCAGTATAATTTGATTTATATATATGTATAAGTACCTTATTAAAAAAAAAATTTCTGATTTGATATAAATATATTATACCTATCTCTAAATTGTTAAAGTAATCGGAAATCTAATTCTTAAATTTTGTTAAGAGATGATTTTAATTATAAATAAAACCAAAATTTGGAATAAATATTTAAACTTGAATAATTGAATTTGAAAATTTTATTTGTATATTGTTCAACTGCATTCTAATACAACTTACCAAAATCATTCAGAAGTTGAATATGTAATTGGATAATATATAAGATAAATTGAATTTATAAATAAAATTTGAGTGTTATAATAAATGTTATACACTAAATTTTGATTATAAAGATGTTAATAGAGTTAGATATGATAATAAAGTAAAACTCAGATAAATTGAAAAATAAATTTGTTTGAAAGAATTAATAAATTGAAATTTGATCAACTTATGAAAATACCTTGAATTTAAAATCAATTAATGAATATAAATTAATTTAAATCGAAACTTTTATGGTTTAAATTAATTTATATGGGTTAAATATAGGTGATTAGATATATTTAGTAGAATAAATTCAATAGTAATTTGGAATAAAGAAGAATTTAAACTGTTGAAAATAAAATATGATTATAATAAAAGACTATTCAAATTTATGGTTAGAAATTTTAAATTTAAGATAATTGGATGATAAGATAATAAATTTAGAAATAGTTGAGATTGATTTTAGTGAACTCAAATGGATTAAATCAATTATTCAATATCAAGTAATTTAAATTGAAATTTATACGGTTTAAACTAATTGTTATTTTGTATTTCAAATCTGTTTTTCTTTCTGGTTGTTCTATTCTCCTACCTCGTTCCTTTTCGGGGACGAAAAGTTTTGAGTGGGGAAGAATGTAACGACCCGTAAATTTCAACTGTTTTAATAACGTAATTAGTTAAAATTTTGTGAAATTTTAAACGATAAAATTTTGAAATAAAATTTTATATTTGGAATACGTCTAGTTAAACATAGCAACTGGTAAATTTTCGTCCGAAAATATGAAAATTTATTTCGCGCGTTAATTCACTTCAATTTAATCAGTTAAAAAGAAATGAAAATAAAATGTTTTCGAAACCTAAATATTTTTACATAGAAAAATTCTAAACCATCTTCTGAGCAAGATTTCAGTTTGTCGTTTTTCCAAATTCGGACATCTTTGGCTCCGTCGTTCTTATTTCCTGTAAAATAGCAGTATTCTGGTACCGATATCGATTCTTATCGGATGATCGTACCACTGATATCTGTATACTATTTTGATCGTCTCGTCGTACTGATCTCTGCGATATATTCATTTCTGTTTTTTGAACCTCGGTACACCACGAAATCTATAAAACGATTACTGTATCGGTAACCGTATCGGTACAGGTTTCGTTTCTTTTTGGTTCTTGCGGTATTTCAATATTCCACTGTGTCGTTAGCTATTCACATTTTTTTTCTAGATTCAACCGGTGGCCTCCTCTAACTCCACCTTTTCACAAACCTTGCCTTTCCAATTTCCATTTTATTCATACGTTTGAAGTCTACCTTTATATCATAAAAGAAAATTTATAAAATACTTTATAGCTTGTTTCACCTTCCACCCAGAACCATTTGCCCTTCGCATTCTTCCCCTCACTATTCCCTCGTCCACCATCAGCTCGCCTCCACACGATTCCCAACAACCGTGCCTTACTGCCACCTCATGCACCGGCCACTACTGCACCTCATCACCTTCCGCTCGACCCAGACCACCCCTGACCCATCGCCTTCCACTTCGGCCATGGCCGAACCACCTTAGCAAACCACCCACTTGGGCATCTCCGCCTTCGCTTGGTTTTCCCTGCCACACGTCAAAGCCAACAACCGAAGCATCCATCACCGCCTGCAACCGGATCCGCTCTTCCTCTCTCCACCTCGGCAGAGCTACCGCTGCTTCGCCCTGAGACCGGCCTCGGCCACGCGCACGTCCCTCCTACATTGTTTAGTCTCGCCTGGCCAAGCTTGCATGCAGCTTCCCCTATTTACGGTATTATATTCATTATTAAATATATATATATATTTTTAATTATGTCAGTGTTTTGAATTATGTTTAATAGAGAAAGTATATACATATATATTTAACAAGTAAGTAGATTAATGGTTTGGAACTTATTAGTTATCTTAAAGTTGTATACACTGTTATATGATATACAAATATGTACTTTATATAGAATGGCCAGTGTGTCTTATTCCTGAAGCCAATCTCCAACATATATAAGCAATACGTGTTGTGTGTAAATAAAAGCAATTGGAAGGTAGGGTATGTGTATTTATTAAACAATGATCTTAAAAGTGTATACATAAATATTTTGTCTTAAAGCGTAAAAGTTGATTTTTAACATAATATGATGATATTTTGTTTTTTTATATGTTTTGCCTATTTTGTGATAAAAGTATATATATATTATTAAGCCTTTGGGTTGCTGCTATATATTAGTACATATATATGTAAGTATTGTGTCGGCCTTGGTTTATATTGATGTTACTGTATACTAGAAGTAGGGTATGGGTAAAAGGTAGATAGGTATGTATATATATAGGTATTTTGTTTAATATTGTTTGAAACATTTTGTAAACTATGGACTTTATTGCATATGGATTTTTAAGGGTTACAATATGAATTTTTTTTTTCTTATTTGGTTTTAATTTAAACAATGACTTTTGACATATATTTATATTTTAATTTGAGTTGGAATGTAGAATATGATATATATATATATAAATAAGTTCGCTTACATCATTCCTTCATTCTTCATCGACCCTGTTCTGATTGGATTTTGTCTATTCTTATAATCAGCTTTATTTGTGTCGATTTCTCTTTGCTTCGGTTCGTCATTCAAATTTCAGTGTCCGTATCAGTGTGCGTATCTGTGTCATCTTCTGTACTCTCTAACCTCGAAAGGTGAGCACTCACTCACGATTAACGTTCTTTTATTTATTAGATTTGATTTCAATTGAAACGACAATTGAAATATTGCTGCTGTTAGTTATTTACACTGTTATTACCTGTATCAGTTCACCTGTGACATCTGACACCATTATCTGTTAATTATTTATGCGGTGATAATATAGTTTGGCTGATAATTGATTGATTGTTGAATTTATTGGACGTTAAATTGTTAATGTTAAAATGATAAACAGTATGAAATTGAACTTGATATAGGATAGTTAAATGTAAAATTTGATTAACTGACATTTGAATAATATGACCCCTTTAACTGTTAAATAAATTGACACGTAGAATAGTGTTAACTATACCTTGAACCATTGAATTGTATGTTGTTTAAACTGATGATGTATGTAATCGTAATAAATGACAAGTGAAACTGTAATGTAATAATCTTTAATCTACATGAAATGATAGTGTAGATTCTAGAAATAATTATATTAATTCGTACAAATAACAATGCGAATTAATAGGGTTATTTCGGGATTATTTGAATTGATTATTGAATTGTTATTGATTGTTGTTATTGCTTGTTTATTTACTTTGACACCATCCCTGTTATCACACTGCAAGTTCCCTTTGCTATGTTTTGATTTTTGAATTGAATTGGAATCGGGTTGAAATGATAAATACCCAAAATTGAATTTTGACCTAGGATAGAAAATTAAATAAAACCCGATTGGTCAATAATTTGATTTAAAAATAAAACGAAGAATTTTATTTGAATAAATAATATAGTTTTGAAATGAAGTTGAAATTTGAATTTTATTGAAAGGAAAATGTTAATAGTAAAAAAAAAAATCTGAAACAAAATATTAAAAATGAAATTGATGAAAGAACGATGTTTAATTTGGAAAATGATTGAATAAACTTTGAAATGATTTAATAATTAAGTTTTGAAATTATAATTAAGTTTGAACTTATTAAACTTTGAAATTATTTAATAATTAAGTTTTGAATTAGTTAATAATTAAATAAGATGGAATTATTTAATAATCAAATAAGAATTGAATTCTTTGTTAAGTAAAATTGAACCTTTGAATAAGTGAATTTACTTCGTAAACAATTGAAATTGAGTTTCTTTATTAATTAAGTTTTGGAAAATTATTTAAGTAAGTAAATAAGTGAAATTGAATTTCTTTAACAAGAAATAAAATTTGTTTTATTGAAATTAATGTAAGACTTGAAAATTAAAAGATTTGATTTGGTGAAATTAATTTAATTCAAATTTGTAAGTTTTGATATAATGGAGTTGAACTTAAGAAATGGATTTAATGAATGAGAAGTTTAATAGAAATTGTTTTGAATGATAAATTAATTTAACGATATTGAAAGAAATCGATAAATGAGTTTAAATTGATTTGAATGTTGAATTAAAGTAATTTATATGATTCGGAATGAAATTCATATACGAATTTAAATCGATATTTGAATTGTTTTAAATAAAGATTGAAATTGAATTACAAGATTTTGAAGGATAATTTGGAAGTTTTGAAACGTAAATTATTGGAAATTGGTTTTGATAGACAAATGAAATGTTGATTTACGAATTCTAATTGAAATTGTAATTGATTTGGTTTTGAAATATATTAAACGACCAATCGGTGAAATAATTACGAAAGTTATTAAAGAGACCGGAATTCGGTTATGGATATACTCTCTATCTAAACCGAAAACCACCTTAATAACTATACGTGGAGTGATGATCCAGAATGAAGTGGTTGGAATGATGTACGTGTTGACTGAAGAAAGAGAACGATAATGGATAGCCTTGACACTTGTGTCAAATTGGAAATGACTAAAACAGGAGCTGTGCCGGGCCAATGGAGGATTAGCTACCTCAAGTGGACACACTTCTTCGAACTACTTATACTTGTTGTCGATTGGTGCACCCTTGATTTTGGGAGTGTTGTTTCACGGTGTTGCGGGCGCTGCGGCGTTGCGTTCTCACCAGCCCGGATCAGGCGAACGGTAGTATCACTACCTTGGGTATAGCCTCATGTGCCTTGTCATACTTGTATTCCATTTATGCGCGACCACTACGAATTTGTTTTGTACCTTGAGTATATGGATTGCCCTCTGGTGACTTCCGGTTTTGGGGAAACTACGGTCTTGTATATGCTTGTGGGAATAAAAATGTGTTAAGGGTGGAATGGGCCATGACTTAACGCTATTTTGATATCTTTATATTACTGATAGACATTATCTACTTATCGTACACTACTACATAGTAGATAGTTTAACGGATCCTTAAAGGATGGTTATTCCAAACATCCTTTGAGTTACTTGTATTTCAATTGCTATTTCACTTGAGTTGGATTTATTAATATAAGAATGTTAATCCTGACTCGAGTGTCTTGTGTTTTGCTTTACGCTCGGGTCAGACTGAGTGTACCAGTATTCGAGACTCACCTTTGGAGTTGGAGCTTGCTTGAAGATCCAGCCATCTATTCTGCTTTCAGTATTCGATGATTCCAGTGATGTATTCTGATTTGTATCTGATGTATCGTATTACTCTTCTGTTGTAAACTCTGATGTATTTTTATATATTCATATAGTAGCTTCATGAACTACTATCTCTTTTATTTCCGCTGCATTTATTACTCTGTGTCTGTGATCTGTGATTATATCTATTTACTGTATATGTTCAGTTTTGCCAAATTTAAATTAACAACGCGGTATTTTGAGCAATTCAACTCCGGCATGAGTGTCTACCTATACACTTATAATGGACGCGAATGGTCCAAAATGGCGGGTCGTTACACTATATTTCTAATCAATAGTTAATAGGCCATACTTAAAATAGATTTCATTTTCATTTTCATTATCAAGTTTCATGAAAGTTAGTAAGTGATTTAAGAGGTGTGCTATAGTTTGATGGCTTATGTTGGCTAATCAATAGCACAAATATGCCATACTTATGATAAGCACATCAATTAAAGCACTAATGACCATAAAAGAGAGATCATGATTTCATACGTGTTGAACTACATGATATAGAGAGTGGATTTATTCTCTAAATTGTCATTTAACTCTTATATTTGCATCTCTTTTTTTTAGTTAGTTAGCTAATTTTCTAATTCTCTAGCTTAACTTTCACTTGACTTTGGTTTAATTTGATTAAATAGATTTTTAAAATCATCACTTCCCCGCGGATCGACCCGTATTCGCCATGTATTACAAGTGTACGCCGTGCGCTTGCGGTAAATTTATTTCGAAATTTTTCAACGGTTTTCTAACTCGATAGAAATTCCGTCGGTTAACAAGTTTTTGGCGCCGTTACCGGGGAATTGTTTTGATTTTATTTTCTATTCTTCGAATTATTTTTGTTTCATTTTTGTGTGTTTTTATTTCGTGTGTATTGAATTTAAAAAATTGTGTGTTTCTGTGTGATTTTTGTGGCATTTTGTTTATGTGTTTGTCGTTGCTTTCTAGTTGTTTTGTTCATTTGCATTTGCATATTAAAAAAAGTAAAACAACATACACAATTTCATTCAAAAAGAAAAAAAATCTTCTATTCCTTTCCTTTTTTTACATTTTACATTTTTCTTTTTTTCACAATGCTTCAAAACAAAAAAATTTCCAAAAGAAAAAAAACAAATACATTTGTGCACTGTTCGCTGTGCACAGCCCTGCACAACCATTCACTCCTCTGTTTCCACTATACATCCTCCTCTTCCAGTTACATCACATACACTGCTGCTGTGCAACATTCCGCAACACTTCATACTCTACCCTCTTCATCCCCAAACTATCACAACATCACCAACAACAGCTGATGTCCCCTGTCAATCCCCCCCTTCTTGCCTTCACTGACCAGAAAACCATTGCCACTATGAATAAACTCTACTGACCAAAACCACAGTGTGTCACCAACAGTGCACATTTCACCTTTCTAACCATAAACCATAAACTTCACACATTTCCCTACATACTTCAAAATCCGCTACTTCCATCATCCACTACAACTGAGACTCTCCAAAATCTGCTAGCATCATAGC
The DNA here is from genome assembly GCA_030737815.1 of Allium fistulosum. Classification (NCBI taxonomy): domain Eukaryota; kingdom Viridiplantae; phylum Streptophyta; class Magnoliopsida; order Asparagales; family Amaryllidaceae; genus Allium; species Allium fistulosum. The sequence continues at coordinate 165,006,999 of CM060905.1, forward strand.
AGTTCTTCCTCACAATTCAAAAAACTGCACAGTGCACTCCACTAACAACTCTTGACCGTCCGCTTCTGCCTTGCCTCCTACCTTCAACAAACAGTCTTCTAGTGTGCACATTACCCTTCAACTGTTACATCTTTGCCTTGCACCTACAGCCTTGCTTCACCATAAAACTGCAAGCCATATTTCAAAAACATCACTACCATAACACTGCCTTGCCTTGCTATTTTGGTTGTTGTGCATTGCCAGTCAACAACACACATCTCCACCACCCATACCGTAAACTACTACCATCTCTGACCTCTTCTGTCGTCACTACCACACAAATACAAATATTGCCTCATCCTCCTACCAAACATCAATCAACATTACTCACTCCATCATAATACCAAACATACTGCTATCAACACAACTCTGCCACCTTTACTGCTGTGTCATATTCCTGTGCACCACACTGCATCATAAACATCAAACCACCATCTCCTTTTTCCTACTACCTCAACCATAACCCAATCTGCTGCACCTACATACAATAGGTCCAAATTCACCACTACTCCTCATTGCATACCACTCCATCCACCACCCTGTACATATACCACTGACCGACTTCCTCCTTCAGCAGTTACACCATTGCCACTGTGCATCAACCTCACACATTTTGGTTTCATTTTTGCTCTCCATACAAACTTAACTTCTGTGCACACAAAAAAATTCTATGCACATATACAACAAACATCATCTTCCCTCTGTTGAACTCCTCGCTACTATACATCATACATCCCCAATAACCAACTTGTCATCATGCATTACTGTCATCATTCATTTCAACAACTCCAACCTCCATTTCAACATAGCTGCACTGCATATAACATTCACCCTCCCTCTACAATACTTCCTCTTTCAACCCACACTGCTCCACAACATTTCACCAAAAACTACCCCATACATTCACCTCTTATGTTACACTACAATACCCTACCACCATCAAACTCGTCCTACACCTGACTGCACTTCACTCCCCACCTCACAACATTTCCGTTATCATCTCTGAAAACCATCATCCCCATGCCAGACTTCTGCATACCAACCTTCCTTCCACACTACTGTCTTATACAACATCCTGACCAATCACCACCTCTGCCATAACATCTCTGACAGCAAACAATTCCATTTGTTCCCGACTTCCATGCTTCAGTAATCCAAAATCACCTCGGCCACTAGTATTCGCTGATCATCAACCTCCATCATACACAACCCAAAAGCACATCTCCTCCTTGAATCAATTGGCCTCACCCACTTGTCTGAACCCCCTAGCAACCATTAATTCCCACTGCTTCACTAGAGACCTCGCCAATCACCTCTACCCATCGACCTCCTCTGAACATCGACTTACATCACCCAATACCCATCTGTTACTGCCTTCAGCTACTGCAGCCTCACCGTCACCAGTTCATCTCCATCGATCACCGACAATCTTCCAAAACCAAACGCGCAATTCACGCCGCCTGCACTCAAATCATTGCCAATTCAGACGGCAACCAAAATCAAACTCCGCCTCCTCCAATTCGAGCCCCAACTCCAATGCGCGACCCCAATCTCCACCACAAATTCGAACACTCGAATACCCTAAACGCCTAAAATCGAGCACGAGTAAAATTACGAGTAGAATTCGATCGCATGAATAAGAAGATTGAATTTTTAGCAAACAAGATGATTGTGAGAAGATTGAATTTTTTTTCTTCTAGGATTCCAAGTATGATTGTGTTGAGCTGTTTGTTTTACTGAGAAAGATAACGGTGTGGGATTGTTTTATATTTTTTTTTTGCAAATAGTTTTAGTAGATTTTGGCCAGGCCTTGTTAGTTTTTCTTAATAACTATTTTTTTTATAACAAGTAGTGTTGTTTTCCTTTTAGCTAAGTTTTTTTTAAGCTTCATTCCCAAAAAAACAGACAGAGAGAAAATAAAACAAACAAACAAGTATCATTTTTCATATTTTTTTTAAATTTTCATTTGTCTTGTTTTTCCTTTGTTTTAGTAGCTTCTTTCATATTATTAAAAAAACTATATTTATCTTGTTTTTCTTTTCAGGTTGTCAAAGTAGATAAATAAGGAGTTGCTGCTATAAAACTGCTCCACTTGCTTGATTAAAAAAATTTGTTGCTTTAATCTCTAGTTTTATTTGAATTGCATTGTTGCTTGCTTGCATTTAAACTAACATTGAAAAAAAATACATTAGTAGTTGCATTTTTAATACACATTTAATTTCTGCTTTGCGTTTCATCTTAGAAATTTGGTTAATAATAACGGTTAGACATCGATAACACTCAATTGTATAATGACAATTTGTCTTCTTTGAACAATTTACTTTCTTGGTGTCTAGGCTAAGGCAGAGTAATAACCATTTATAAATATTACGGTGATTCGTAAATATTATAGTGGTTGTTCTTCTGAAGGTACTTAAACCATCGGCTGCATTGCTACGGTGATTCGTGGTGCACCGATAACTCCTGCCCGTTACCTAGCTAAGAACTACCTTGTTTATCTAAGATAATGTGTGATTATACAATTTTGGGTTAACTTAGGGTAGATCATTTGTAATTAACCCTTGCATTCATTTAGTTGCATTAGTTCATGCATATTTTTATTAAAAAAAACAAAAAAAAATTCAAAATCCAAAACTAAAAAAATTGTAAATATTCCTTTTTCTTTTCCTTTGAAAGTTTTAAATCCTTTTTCTTTGAAATTTCAAAAATCCAAAAAAAATTTAAAAAAACCAAAATCCAAAAAAATAATATAATCTTTTCAAAAAACAAAACAAAAATAAATTTTCCATTTTGATAAATAAATTCTATCTGTAAATATTTTTCCTTTATAAAAACAAAAACAACAACAAAAACATTCTTGAAAATGTCCAAGTTTCCTCACTCACTTGAATTTTACAATAGTTGTGAAAATCGATATAATCCATATGATTTCACTCCAAATTCGTATGGATATTTTAACGACAACTATTCTTTAAACAATTCGAATTTTGAACAACAAAGTTTTCAAAACGATGACCAACCGTCGAATCTCGAAAATAACATTTCATCTCTACTTGAAATCTCTACACAACAAAATCAAATGATAAATGATTTGTGTAATTCATATTTGTGTAATAACTCGAGTCAAGGATTTCAAAATTTGAATTCAATTGAAAATTCAAACAATTTCGAGTATAATCCATGCCAATTCAATTTTGAACTCCAAAATGAATTTCAAAATCAAAACAAAAACGTGATCCACTTTTCAAATAATTTTGGCAGTGGGAATAATCTCGACTATGATGCAAGTGAAATTTTTTGTTCTCAACAAATCCAAATCGAAAATCCTCAAGCTAATAATTATAAATTGGATTTTGTTGAACAAATGAACAAAATTTACGATGATCATACAGATTCGTTGTTTGAAACATATATGAAACAACGTGAATAACAAAACCAAATCCCAACGTGTGATGAGTCGAATAATAATCCAACTTTTACCACAATTGATGATTTTCAAATAACAACTATTGAAATTGAAAATAACAATCTTAGTGAAGTTGTTGAAAACACGGTAATTGAGTTGGATTTCAATTCTTTTTAGGGTGTGGAACCAAATTTAAAATTCGATCTTCCTTTTCTCCATTTTGAAATTTTGAATACAACAACTTTGGATTTTGAACTTGAGATACGCAATGAAGTTGTTGATAATCCAACAAAGGAAGACGAATTTAATGAACTCCAATTTTTTGGACTTTTCGAAAACGAGTTGTCAAATTTTGAAGCGGAAGATTTAAATCACCATTTTAATTTTGAAATCAATAATTTTGAAGAAGTTTTCAATGATAAATTTGAATTTCAAAAAAAGAACTTGAATTTCAATCAATTGTTTTATCGACCCCAAAAGTCATTGAAAATAAAACAACTCGTACGATTTTTAATAAAACGGCATTCGTTTTTCCAAATCCAAATTCAACTTTGAAATCTTGTATGGTTTGGTTTTCCAAGCGTAAGCTGTGTCTCGCATATTTGATGAGACAAATGAATCGGTCTTTGGAAGACCGTTTCATTTACGCTTTGACAATATACTTTCTAATCTCATGTAAATACCGTTCACTTTCATGTAAATATAGGTCATCTTTTTATTTTTGTTTTATTTTTCTCCTTTCACTTGGGTTGACTGTGGGGACACAGTCAAAATCAAGTGGGGGGGGGAGACTCATCTTCATTTTTAATTTTTCATGCTTTATTTTTGCGTTTTCTTTTAAAAACTCAAAAAAAAAATTAAAAAATTAAAAAAAATTCCCAAAAACAAATTTTCTTTTGATTTATTTTTAGAGAAACACTATAGGATAAATATATGGTTATGGTTTATTAAATTGAAAATTTTGAAATTTAATTGTCTTAACAAAAATAAAAATGAAGTTTGATTACAAATAACAATGGTTAAACTAGTATATAGGAAGTGTAATGACCCGCTATTTTGGACCATTCAAGTCGACAATAAATCCACACATGTCGGACTTGAATAATTCAAAATATCAGATTGTTAATTTATATTGGCAAAACTTAGCATATACAGTAAATAAATAATCAAAGATCATAGACACAAAGTAATATAACAATAATGCAGGGGAAACAAAAGAATAGTAGTTCATGAAGCTACTATATATATAACAGAGTTAAACATGATACAACAGAAGTCTCGAATACAATAGATATCTCAATACAATAGTCAAATACAAGATCTGAATACATCACTAGAATCAACTGGATAACTGATAGTAGAATCTATAGATAGCTGGATCTCCAAGCGAATGTAACGACCCAGAATTTTGAACAATTTAAATTGAAAATATTTAATTAATTTTAAATATTTGAATTATAGTTTGACTTGAATTTCAAATTATCAGAATAAATTGGCGATTAAATTTTAAAATTTAATCTATTAAAAGTTGAATAAAAATTTGAATCTTCAATTTTAAGCTGATTAAATTTATTTCAAAGGATTGTAAAATCTATATTGATAATACTGAAGATAATAGAAGCTTCAGAATTGAGTTTGAAAATGATTTGTTCGGTTTTGAAATTATATCGTTTGAATCGATATTTAAAAATAGCGTTCCGGGGCGCAGTCTCGGAATTTGACGAAACCAGTTTTATTGGGTCCGTAATATTGAATTATTACTGGATTTCAAATTTCGTATCGATCGGAGTTGTTACGTGAGCATACGACACATAAACGCATTGGAATTAAATCAAATTCAATTTAAATTTAAAATTTTGGTCAACAACAGCATGTTATCTCCTTAAATCGCGCAGACAATCACGAAGAGATCGTGCAAAATCCGTCCTCCCTGAAACATCACGTAATCTTGTCTCCTCCTTTTCTATAACTTCACGCAAATCAGATTCAAAGAAACGAAATGTTTCTCGTTTTATATAAAAAGAAAAATGGCTTCCTCTTTCGTTCGAATTCAAAGCCTACCCTTTTCTTTTCTTCAGTCGAACGAAATCAGAGAAAAAAATTGTTTTCGTTCCAAATCAATTTCTCTGCTTCCTCCTTCCCATCAGCTATTCACAAACGAAATCGAACGAAGTATAATCCAAACCAAAGATTGCCGATTTCTTTCGAATCATGTTTTCCAGTTCGAAGACTTCTTCTCCTCCATTCGAAGTCGATGCTCGAAGTGGAAGTGGAGCTGCTCGCGTGGGCTTCAAGCAGACAGTAGACTTCGTCGTGGGGGTTTCGCGAGGGGCGTCGCGATACGGTGAAGCAAAAGGCGGCAAACATCTAGGGCTTCCAATTTGGTGGGAGGCGGAGCAACGATTGGTGAGGTGGCTCGAATAGGATTCCAGTCGCGACTGTTCATGGATGAAGGCGACTCGCGATAAAGGCAGAAAAAGGTCACGTGATATCTGGGTTGGTTGCCGTTCTGGAACAAATTAATTAAGGTATAATTGTCAATCTATTTTTAAAATTTAAAATTATAGTTAACTGAGAAGGGCATCTATATACATACAGGATTTAAATTAAGATTTTGCTTATTTTACGAATGTATTTGTATTTTAAATAAAACAAAACAAAGCAGTAAAGTTTAAAAATAGGATTTTTAGCAGCCAAAGAGAATATGCAGTTTACAGGAGAAGAATTTTTTTATATATATTACAGTATATAATTTACAGTAAGGTATAATCTATTTTTGAATTTAAATTTATATACAAGCAGAAAAAGAATACTTGTAGACAAGATTTAGAAAACAGAAGTTTAAATGATTTATATTGAGGTAGTATAGTTAATAGAGCATTTGTTTAAAATAAATCATTCGATAAAATTAAATTTTTGGTTTAAATAAATTAACAGATGATAATTTATTGTCAATTGATTCAAATATTTATAAATTGTATAATTATTTATACAAGGTATAAATCAAGAAAATCGAGTCAAGATGGAAATGGATTGTAAAGAAATAAAAGCAAAGGTGAGATTTTCTCACTCGAAGGAAAATTTAATATTACAGTTATTGACTGATTGATTGCTATTTGGATGTGATATAGTATATATAGTATATATATAACAATATATACATATTGGCATACGCATATATTGGAGTTGATTGATTTCCCGCACTGTATAGCGGATGAGACCCTATTGCGCCGTTAGTAAGCGGATGATATATTTATAAAACCCCATATACCGCAATATTCCACCTCAAAGTGGAATTGGTATTGTGCTAACATCTGTGGATGCAGGGAAACAGGTTGGAGGGATCCAACTGGATTCCTCACCAATATTTATTTGATTACAGATATTGTGATATTTGTTGATTATCATATTGATATATGATGTTTGTTGTCGTGATTGATTATTTGGTGCTGTTGCATCATCGGATTCAAATTTTGAAGTTTAAAAATAATGACTTTTACTTTAAAAGGATTTTTAAAGTGATTTTTGAAAGTATACGTTTTATTAAATTTTTGAATTGATTCATCTTAAATAAATAAACGTTGAAATTTTAAAGTTATAAAAATTATGATTTTTGTGAATTATAACCAAAGTGTGATTTTTGAAATAAAAGTTGATTTATTTATAAAATGGTTTAAATTGATATTTTTAAAGTATTATAAACGGTTTATTTAAAAGATTTAAAAAGTGGATATTTATGAATTTAAAACATTGGAATTTTAAAACGAGTTTTGTAAGTGTTAGAATGAGATGAAATAAAAATCATAAGTGAACGAGATTTATAGATTTATAAATTGTGAAGTATAAAATGAATAGATGTTGTAAAATAAAAGATTTATAAGTAATTTACTTATAAATTAGATTTTTGCACTTAGATGGGATATGAATAGAATTTGCTAATAAAATGATTTTATAAGTTGAAATTGTTATAAAGTATAATTGTGATTTATAAACGTTGTTTTATAAATCCGAAATCACTTATTTTGATAAGTGAATTATAGAAGTTAATAAAAGGAGATTTATAACATCGAAGTGGTTAAAATAGAAATAGAATTTATAAACGTTGTTTTATAAATTCGAAAATCAATCAAATTTGATGAATTTAATATAGAAGGTTATTAAGGGAATTTTATCCACGATTTTGGATAGTGGATAATTCTTGAAATAAAATGTGTAGAAAATAGTGAAATTTGGTTAGTGAAGTATATTCACGATTTTGGACAGTGAATATATTATTAAGTGAAATGGATATGTTTTGGGGAAGTGACATTTAAAACGAAGTTAATTGTTTTAAAAGATGTTTTAAAATGTATTAAATATCGAAACCATAGATTTCAACATTCATTGTTGAAATAGACGTTTTCGAGGAAGAAGGAAATGGTGGACTATAACACTGTTGTTATAGTAAATGATTTTCGAAAGGAAATGTTTTATATAGTATTGGGATTTATATATCTATCTAAATTCCGAATCCCTATACTAGTGATTTTGAGTCGTCGTAACGATGTTTTACGTAACATTCGTTTTAACTCAAATAGATGTTGTTATAGTAAATGATTTCCTTAAAGAATGAAATATATACTTAATTATTATTTAAGTATATCGAATATTTTCAAATGTTTAAAATAAATAGATTGGTGAATTACTTATTATTAAATACGTATGGAAATGCTTTTCCAATATGAAATGAAACGTTTTTGAGATTTTATCTTCTTAAAGATAAATCGAAAGTGAATATTGAAAACGATTGAAAATCGTATATCAGTAGATATTTTGAAATATAAATTGACTATGGAATTTATAAAGGAAAGGGAAATTGTTTAGAAAAATAAATGTTGATTTATTTTTAAAGTGTGGAAATTTTATATCTAGTAAAGATATTTTGGAAAATAAATAATTTGGAAAATTATTTGGAATCTGATGATGTTGCGCATCTTTATTGATAGTTAAATAACCGACTATCAATAATTACCTTGAATGGGTATTTGTTGTGAATTGGATGAATTGAATGCCACACTTATTTTTGAATAAGTGCTCACTATTCGGGTTAGCCGGGAAAGGACCTTGGGGTCGTATAACCCATTCCGAATATGTGATACGTCGTAATGAATTGCATTTGATGACCCGTGTTGAAGACCAGATATTTTTGAAAACGGAAGGATTACCGTTGAGTTACTCTACATCGGCTGATATCCGATATAGAGGTTTTATCACCCTTAGTGATGGGAAGTCCGGACGTGATTAGAAAATTATTCGGATTTGCAAGGGCTTCGTGAGAAGTGCCTTCGGTTCTGTTCGATCCCGGAACAGACTTGTATGGATAGAATGTCTGACGTTACAAATTGAGATATAAAGGTGATTTCTTTCAAATACATTTCTGTTGGTGGCGGAGAATTTATTCTCTTAGCTTAACACCCTTCTCTGAGACGTACGAGCTCAGAGGTTATGTAGTTGAAGGTTATCAGCGATATACTCCCAATTTGGTAACGTGGCATGCTGAGTGTTGCTGTGAAATGATCGTTGTTTGATCATTTGTGATATGATCATTTGATTGATCATTTATCTTTGTGATCATTTATTTGATCATTTGTTTGACCCGAAGCATGGCTTTGTGACAAAGCGTTGCTTTGTGGACGAGACTTTGTCGGACCTCACACCCCGGAAATGGTCAAAACATGAAGGATGCAGCAAGGTTCTAGGGAGTAGCGCCCCTTAGTGTATGTCATTCCTTCTGGATAGAGGTGGTATCATGGTATGGAGCCCAGATATTTAACCTATGTTGTTACTGCAAATTTATTATGTGGTTGTTGGAAATCGAGGATCCTCGGGAAGATCGGTTACGATCGAGGGATGACATATGTGTGTCAGTAGTTACCTATTTTTGCAGAGGTAACCCGACCTTGTGTTGGCAGAGATCTAACCGTAATGTTAGGTTATTTCTCGGGACGTCATTCCAGAGGCGTTTCCATGTGGCAATGGGAAGTTCCTTGGCCTGACCATTTGTTGGAAATCCAAAGAAACAATACGAGCCTTTACAATTTCAATTGTATAACCTGTCTCCTCAGGAGGCAGCTATAGCAGGCATAATATAATGGTACCTATGCTGGCTAAGATTTATATTCTACTTTCGAAATGTTTTCCACTATGCACTAATAATAATATCAAAAACGTTTTGATTTGATTTTACGTAGTAAGCATCTTTGACTAACATAAGAAGAAATCTCCTCCAAGTCTGCGTTTGCATTGTGTGTGTGGTGGGAGGTCTTATGGTAATTTCATTTTCCAAAAGCATTTCGAATAAATTTTATTTTCTTTGTGAAAAATAACTGTTTTACGATCTCACACAAGTCACCATGACTGACTCAGAGTTTATTGTTTCCCTTCTAAACTCTGGGTGCCCATAATTTTCCACACGGGCAGCCTAGAGTTATGTTATCAGGATATTCTGGATATTCTGGAGCTTTGGAAGCAAGCTGGATGGCGAAACGTATCACCTATACTTTGTATTATTCCGCTGTGTATTCTGTATGAGGACAAGTTTATATAACTGTCCATTGTTGTACTGTGTTGTATATTGACTCTGATTGATGTATGTATAAACTGATATAGTTCTTTGTTTTAAAAGATTAGTGATTATCTATTATATATTGTTCCGCTGCGATATGTGAGATTCTGATATTGTTTATGTTTCTAATGTTGTTCTGTTGTTCTTCTTCTCTTTTTCTTCTATCTTTTCTTCTACCTCTTCTATTAAAACCCTAAGAATTCGGATTTTCGGCATTCGTTTGCTCGGCAGTTGATACAGTGGACGTATCAATGTCGATTTTCGGAAGTCGAAGAATCGGGTCCTTACAACGTGGTATCAGAGCATATGGTTAAGCGACAACCCTGCTCTGTTGGGTGTTACTATTAGAGATAGAGTCAGTAGTACTCTAGAATGAGTGTGAGTGTAATAATAGATATGAGCGCGTATTTGTTAGTGAATATAAAAATTGTTTTGTATTGTGTTGACTTATCGGTTGACCGTTTATAGATTATGGTCGGTGCAGAGTGGCCAACTATAATCGATAGGGGTTTCTAAACTCTTAAACAAGATAAACTGACACAGTATTGTTTTAAAATGGGGTAAATGAAATAATTTTGCCTAAAACTATTCTTGTATAGAAAAGAAATAATTTTCTATGAATTACCATAGTATATGGATGTCTGGTTGTTATGAAGTAATAACATTTAAATATTATCATTGTTATATTTAAATTGAATAAGAAATAAAATGTATAACCAAAGATTTGGAGTTAAATTCATTTAACAAATGAAATTTATAAATATGAATTGAAAAGTAAAGGAGATGAATTCATATACGAATGAAATTAGTAATGTGAATGTATAAATGATTTTATAAATCAAGATGTAAATAAGTTAATGACTTATAAAATATTCGGTAATTTGATTGGAATTAAATAAATGAATTTGAGAATGAATAAATAAATTTGCAATTGCAAGTGCAAGAAAATGAAATTGAATGTTAAAATTCATTTTGAATTTGTAAGTGAATAGAACATGAATTGAATTTGATTTGTGGAAAACAAAGTGAAGTATTAAACTAAAAAAATTAGTAAGTGAAGCTAATTGAATATTGACTAAATGAATAAGGTTTGAAACGAATTAAATTCAATAATTATAAAAGGAAGGTAAATCAAATTCGAATTGGAAATCCAGTTTAATATAAGTGGTTATAAACCAAAATAATGAATTGAAAATAAATTTTGGAATGAACAAAAGAATAAAACTGGAATTGAAACAGAATCCAAATAGAGTTGAAATTGTGAATTTAATTCAAATGAAATTTGAAATGTAAAATTGAATGAAAATAGATATGTAACTTCAATAGTGAAGTAAAAATGTATAAGAAGCATATATTGAAAATTGTGTAGTGGAATTGGCAAAATAGTTTAAATATTGTAGCTAGATATTATGGCTAGTAGGATATACAGGTGTTATAAAAGGAATTTGGATTTGATTTTCAAAGATAAATTTGAATTGCTCGACAAAAGGTATGTATTTGAATTTCAATATGAGATTTGATGATTTTCTTGTCTAGCCGCTTGGCTTTTTCTTTTCTTTTTGAAATTTGAGAGTCCGTAGGGACGTTTTGTAGTCGTACCGAGTTAGCCGCGCAAAGGAGACGCTGGCGAAATTTTTCAAAAATTTCGAGTGTTAGAAATTTTTTGAAAGTTTAGAATTTGAATTTAAATTTAAATTTGAATTTTGAAGTAAACAATGTTGTTTGAAACTTATAATTGAAGTTGGAAATTTAGTTGAATTAATAACGAATCTTTAGTAGAAAGATTTGTTTTGAGAATTTGATAAAACTATTGGATTGTGAAAAATAGTAGACGAGTTAAGGACCATTTTTCCTAACTTGTAATTTCGGGATGAAATTCTTTTAAGGAGGGAAGTTTGTAACGACCCAGAATTTTGAACAATTTAAATTGAAAATATTTAATTAATTTTAAATATTTGAATGATGGTTTGACTTGAATTTCAAATTATCAGAATAAATTGGCGATTAAATTTTAAAATTTAATCTATTGAAAGTTGAATAAAAATTTGAATCTTCAATTTTAAGCTGATTAAATTTATTTCAAAGGATTGTAAAATCTATATTGATAATACTAAAGATAATAGAAGCTTTAGAATTGAGTTTGAAAATGATTTGTTCGGTTTTGAAATTATATCGTTTGAATCGATATTTAAAAATAGCGTTCCGGGGCGCAGTCTCGGAATTTGACGAAACCAGTTTTATTGGGTCCGTAATATTGAATTATTACTGGATTTCAAATTTCGTATCGATCGGAGTTGTTACGTGAGCATACGACACATAAACGCATTGGAATTAAATCAAATTCAATTTAAATTTAAAATTTTGGTCAACAACAGCATGTTATCTTCCTTAAATCGCGCAGACAATCACGAAGAGATCGTGCAAAATCCGTCCTCCCTGAAACATCACGTAATCTTGTCTCCTCCTTTTCTATAACTTCACGCAAATCAGATTCAAAGAAACGAAATGTTTCTCGTTTTATATAAAAAGAAAAATGGCTTCCTCTTTCGTTCGTGTTGGGCGCATTCTCACCCAGAAGACCTTGCGACCAAGGAGCGTGACTCATCCATCCAGGCTCGCCTAAGCCCATCCGGTATTCTCGTCCTCAAAGGCCCATTCGGCAGCACCATTCGGCAGCACCATTCGGCAGCACCATTCGGCAGTAATTCGTTCGGCAGTCTTAAGCCAACACCGAACCAGTCTCCTTCCTTCCCACCGAACCAACAACAACCGGTCCAACTTACTTCCAAACAGCTACCGGTCCACTCTACACTCCAACCACCTCCGAACCAAGCAATGCCGAACCAAGATATACCAGGCCAGATCGCATCAGCCCAGGCCCATCAGCGACTCTACATATCCTGGACCCCTACCCCTAGCCTCACTCTATAAATAGAGGAGCAGGGATACATCAATGGGGACAAGTTGGAGAGCTCAAGCACGGAAGGAACTTTCAAACAACTTTCTTTTACTTGTATCAAAGCTTTGTACTTGTAATCACAACAAAAGAAGAGAAATAACATATAAAGTGGACGTAGGCATATTCTGGCTGAACCACTATAAATCTGCGTGTCTTTTTACAGTTTAGCCCCTGTTTTTCATATATTTGCATAAACCTCCAAAATCACTAAGAACAACATAAGATCTACTAAATCATACAACTTTGAGGTGTTTGTCCATTTTTTTGTGCAAACATTTTTGGTGCTTTCACTGAGAGCTAGAAGCTCGAAGCTTCAGCTTCATCCGCTTAACAAGTTTTCCTAACAGCATCGTCCGCCACTTGGAAAACATGCCTCCCAAACAGAGAAAAGATGTTAACAAAGGAAAAAACATCGCATCCAGCAGCCTTCCTGATCCAGCTGCCGCGAATCAAGTGAATCGTCCTCCTCCAGCAACGGCAACAAATGAAGGACAGGCTAACCCAACCACTCCTGCCACAGAACAGCCTGCAGCAATTACTAGGGCAGATTTGGACAGAGTTGTTGTTGAAGTAACTAACCGCTTCACGTCCCAGCAGGAAGCCTTGGTGGACCATCTCATGTCACGCTTGAGGGACGCTGAAGAATCCAACCGCAACACTGAATCATGGGGCGAGTCCCAATCTGGAGGATCTCAGAGACAGCAAAGATCTTCCTTCTTCGAAGGAGCTAACGGCAGGAGTAGCCATGGTAGGAGCCGAGACCGAGCTCAGCCCGAAGTTAGGCCTGAGGAAACGTTTGGTGCCGAACCCAACGGGGAAGGTACCGGGCGGAGGTCAACTGCAGCTGAGCCGGTCATGCTGCCTAACCACAGAAACACCAATGAACGGGGCCGAGCTAGAGTTCAGCCCGAAGTTGGACCCGAGGAAGTGCTTAGATCAGAACCCAACAGGGGAAGATCAAGGCAAGGGCCAACTGTAGCTGATCCAAGCATGCTCCCAGAAGATCAAAGGCAGCCACTGGAAAATATGAGGAATGATAGACGATACCATCCCTACAGGTTGTCTGGTCGGAGTCAACCCCACAGAACGGAACCAAACTCATTTCTGTCCGCTCCAAATTCTGATGAAAGGATGGCACGCTTATTCAGAGAGTGTGTCCAACGGGAGCAAAGAGATCGAGGGATAGGCGCTAGGGTAACCAGCCCTTTCGCCCGCAATATCGAAATTGCTATCACCCCCCGAGAATGGAAGATGCCAACAATGGAACCCTACAAAGGAACCTCCGATCCCGTTGTACACTTACAGAGGTACACGCAGCATATGCTCATGAGTGGAGCAACAGAGGGAGTGCTGTGCAAATGCTTCCCGCTCTTCTTAGCAGATCTTGCTACCTCCTGGTTCTGTCATCTACCCCAAGGATCCATCAGCTCATGGGAAATGTTGAAAGAAAAATTCATCAGTCAGTTCCGCATTCATGTGGAGCAACCTAAGGACGCTTATTCCTTATCCAGCGTCAAACAGAAACCTGGAGAAAAGCTGCAGCAATACCTAACCAGATTCAACGCCGCAGCAGCCGCAGTTCAAGATGCCGATGAGAAGCTTATCCTAATGGCCCTCTGCAGTGGGGTGCATCCGGACACTAAATTTGCTAGAAGATTGACAAAAGAAAAACCAGCTACTTTACCCGATTTCTTCCATGAAGCCGGGAAATACATGAGGCTTGAGGATGCTGCCATTGAGGGGCAGTCAGGACAGCAAAGTAAGACGACCCATGGCAACGCCCCTGCTGTGGCAAGGGACGTTCGAAGAAATGATTCCAGAGACAATGCTGGGGGCAAGAAAGTAGAGAAACGCCTATATCGGCCAGGACCAAGATTCGACTCTTACACCCCTTTGAACGAGACCGTCGAAAACATCTTCCTTGCCACCCAAGGCGAAGTTAGATACAAACGCCCACTATACAAGAAGGAATCAGATAGCGCACAGAAATCTGGAAAATTCTGCCGCTTCCACGAATCCCACGGACATGATACCAACGAATGCCATCATCTCCGAGATCTGATTGAGGAACACATCAGAAGAAAGAAACTGGAGCGCTATGTAAAAAGTCAAGACAGGACTCCAGCTCCTGCCAATGAAAACCCAAGGCTACCCTCACCAGGGACCGGCAGAGGCGACCGCAACGCTAGCAGCTCTAGTCAAGAGAAGATAGTGGTCCATACCATCTCAGGAGGTCCACACATCGCAGACAGAAGTTGGAAAGAGATGGAAAGATATGGGAAGTCGCTCAGAGACAATAGAGACTGTGTCAATACGGTTATAGAAGAGCGCCACCCAAAGCGGAAAGAAAGTGATGACATCACATTCAGTAAACGCGACCTAGAAGGAAGACAGTACCCTCACATGGATCCCATGGTTATCTCTGCCCGACTCGGTCCCGCCGAAGTTTACCGAATCCTGGTAGACACTGGAAGCTCTGTAAATATCCTGTTCAAACACGCATTCGACAAAATGAGGTTGTCAATGAAGGACGTATCTCCCTGCGATAAACCGCTACACGGTTTCACTGGAGATGCGAAAATGCCCATCGGGCAGCTGGACCTCTTCGTTGAAATTGGAAGCCATCCCCGCTCCGTTGTAAGGAAACAGACGTTTGTGCTGATAGAAAACCATTCGGCCTACAACGCCTTCCTAGGAAGACCAGCCCTATCTGACTTCCAGATTGTCCTAGCCCCGTGGTGCCTGAAAATGAAATTTCCAACAGACAATGGGGTAGGGGAAGTGGAAGGAGACCAAGATATTGCACGAGACTGCTATGTAACCGAACTTCGCAACAACCACAGGAGAGATAAAGGGAAAGGTGTAGAGATTGCCCTCTGCACAAAAAGCCTTGAAGCATAGCAACTAAAGAGAGCCCCTCCTCTTCGATACACCAGCGACCCTTTCAATGAATTAGACCCTAGGGACAAAGAGGAGGAGGCCACCGCCGAGCCTGCAGAGGCTATGGAGTTTATATCTGTAGACAAGCACGACTCAAGTAGGCTACTGAAAATTGGGTCGCAGCTGAAAGCTGAATTGAAGGAACAACTCATTGATTTTCTCCGCCACAACTTGGATGTATTCGCTTGGTCACACGCTGACATGACCGGAATCTCCCCCGACATAGCGTGCC
Organism: Allium fistulosum; assembly: GCA_030737815.1. Lineage (NCBI taxonomy): Eukaryota > Viridiplantae > Streptophyta > Magnoliopsida > Asparagales > Amaryllidaceae > Allium > Allium fistulosum. Next base: position 165,023,179 of record CM060905.1, read on the forward strand.
ACGCACTAAACATTGATCCTACCAAGGCGCCTGTAAAACAAAAAAAGAGAAGTATGGGGGCAGAGCGATCAGCAGCCCTCGATGAAGAAGTAAAGAATCTACTCGCCAATGACTTCATACGAGAAGCTATTTACCCAGAATGGATCGCCAACCCGGTACTAGTAAAAAAGGCTAATGGGAAGTGGCGGACCTGCATTGACTTCTCCAACCTAAATGACGCCTGCCCAAAGGATTGCTTCCCGCTTCCCAGAATCGACCAACTTGTAGACAGCACAGCCGGGCACGAACTCCTGTCTTTTATGGATGCATACTCAGGATATAACCAAATTCCTATGCATGCTCCCGACCAAGACCACACTAGTTTCATCACCGACCGGGGTTTGTACTGCTACAAAGTGATGCCCTTCGGACTTAAAAATGCAGGAGCCACCTACCAGCGTCTCGTCAACAAGATGTTCGCAGGGCTAATAGGACGAACAATGGAAGTATATGTAGACGACATGCTGGTAAAATCACGGAAAGCCAAAGATCACGTAAGCCACCTGGGCGAAATGTTCCAGGTACTTCGACAGTATGGAATGAAGTTGAATCCACTAAAGTGCTCCTTCGGAGTGTCATCAGGAAAATTCTTAGGATTCATCGTCCATGCCCGAGGGATAAAAGCAAACCCTGAACAAGTCCGAGCATTAAGGGACATCAAGATACCTTCCACCCGAAAGGAAATGCAAAGCCTAAATGGAAAAGTGGCTGCCCTAAGCCGATTCATCTCCAAAGCAACGGACAAGTGCGTCCCCTTTTTCGAAGCTCTAAAGAAAGATAAAGGAAAGTTCAAATGGACGGACGAATGCTTGACCGCTTTCCTTAACCTAATCGAACACCTCCAGAAACCACCGGTACTCTCGACCCCAAGCGAAGGCGAAGAATTATACCTATACCTTGCTGTGTCATCTCACGCTCTAAGCGCTGCCTTGGTAAGGGAAGATAACCGCACGCAACGACCAGTTTACTTCGTCAGTAAAAGGTTTACTGGGGCAGAAGTCAGATATCCTAAGCTTGAAAAGTTAGCATACTGTTTACTAATCACTTCACGAAAGCTACGACATTACTTCCAATCCCATTCCATCAAGGTTCTAACCGATCAACCACTAAGGCAGGTACTCCATCGTCCCGACACTTCCGGGCGACTACTTAAATGGTGTATTGAGCTGAGTCAATATGATATCACCTATCACCCTCGCACCGCCATCAAGGGACAAGCCATGGCTGATTTCATTGCAGAATTCACTACCAACGAGGATAAGGAGCAACTGGAAATAACAGAAGATATCAAGTGGAGTCTCTTTGTGGACGGTGCATCTAACGAACAAGGCTCGGGGGCAGGTGTGGTAATAATCACTCCCAGGGGAAATAAACTGCACTATGCTATAAGGTTGGAGTTCGCTGCCACCAACAACGATGCAGAATACGAAGCAGTAATAGCCGGATTAGAAATTGCTATCGAGATCGGAGCCAATTCTTTGTGTCTTCACAGCGACTCTCAGCTTATTGTTAATCAAATACTAGGGGAATTCCAAGCTCGAGAAGAACGACTCATAGCATATCTAAAGAAGACCAAGTTACTTCTCAGCCGATTGGACCACTACTTAGTCAAACACATCCCTCGGGAAGAGAACCAAGAGGCCGACGAATTGGCAAAGCAAGCAAGTATGAGAGACGTCGCCATCTTCGGGGCAGTAACTGTCTCCAAGCAAATGATCCCAAGTTTTGAGCAAGTGAATCTGATAGCTGCAACCGAAGAAGCAACTTGGATGACTCCCATCCGAGACTACCTACAAAATGGCACACTACCCGACGGGCGTAACGAAGTCAAGAAAATCTTGAGGAAAGCGTCCCGCTACACAATACAAGGAGACATCCTCTATCGGCGCGGGTTCTCTAACCCATTATTAAGGTGTGTCGCCGGAAGGAAAGCCAAGGAAATCTTATCCAACATTCATCAAGGAAGCTGCGGAGATCACACCGGAGGGCAAACGTTAGCAAAAAAGATACTCCGATACGGATATTTCTGGCCCACCTTAAGCAAGGACGCCTTAGATTTCGTCAAGAAGTGTGACAGATGCCAAAAATTTGCTAAGATCCCTCGGCTACCAACAACCGAGATTACCCAGATGACCAGCCCTTGGCCCTTTGCAGTATGGGGAATCGACTTAATCGGTGAACTACCAATGGGTCGAGGCGGCGCCAAATATGCTATAGTAGCAGTCGACTATTTCACCAAATGGGTGGAAGCAGAACCTCTAAATAAAGTATCTTCAGCGAAAGTTATCAACTTCTTAATCAAAAATGTTCTGTGCAGGTACGGAGTCCCACTAAAAATCATATCAGACAATGGACTTCAGTTTGACAGCGAGGAATTCGCCAACTGGTGCCAAGAACACGGAATTCACAAAAGCTTCTCATCCGTAGCATATCCCCAAGCAAACGGACAAGTCGAAGCAGTCAACAAAATTCTGAAAACTCTGATCAAAAAGAAGCTCGAAAAGTCAAAGGGCGCTTGGGTGGATGAACTCCCTACGGCACTATGGGCCTACCGCACGTCTTTCAGAACATCAACAGGGCACACTCCTTTCTCTTTGGCATACGGATCGGAGGCTATGCTCCCAGTTGAAACCATTGTGCCTTCCCACCGTAGGATCCACTATAACCCAGAAGAAAACGAAGAGCTCCTCAACATGTCTTTGGATCTAGTCGAGGAGAGAAGGAATGATGCAGTCCTAAAAACAGCAGCCCACAAGCAAAAGGTGGCAGCACAATACAACTCCAAAGTCAAGCATCGTACCTTACGAGAAGGGGATCTTGTCCACAAGCGAATCTTCCCTCGCCCCGGAGCACTAGACCCAATCTGGGATGGACCATATGTAATTCATAAAGATCTCCACAACGGAGCCTATATTTTGTCAACAGTGGACGGAGAGGTGTTCCAGAGGGCATGGAACATCCAACACCTCCGTCGATACTTTTCTTAACTTGTATTGCCCATATGAAGTGAATTAACAAAGAGAATCAGTGGACGTAGGCATTTTTTCGTGCCGAACCACTTTAAAAAAGCCTTGTCTCTTTTTTAACTTGTTCCTTTGTATCTTGGCTGCTTGTTAACTTTATCATTTTCTGTTGAACAAAATCCTGAGCATATAGCATTTCTATTCAAAGCACTCCACAATGCAACTTCACGTGGACAAGCCCCAACAGGTACTATGCGAATCTATGCCCTCGCCAATGAGACACTTTTGCTCCAGCATCCCTCTGCTGCGGGTTAACTCATTGCTCGCGACGGCCCTTAAAGCCAACTGTAATGAGCCGATTATAAGCCACCGAGAAGGCCGACTATAGCCGAGGCAGCTCATTACGGCGTTAGGCTCGCCGGCGACTGTGAACCGATTATAAGCCCCAACATAAGGTGTGGCCAGCCAGGGGCAGTTCACAGTTGACGATCGGCACCCACGCTAGCCGGCCACAGTAAGTCGAATAATACCCGTGAGTACGGGCCATAATGGCCCGGGTAGTTACTGTGCGCGATCTCGGCTCCGGTGTGTCTTAAGTGCGGCTGTGGTAAAAAAGAATTAACTCCCCACGGAGGCGTAAGATGGGTGACAAATGTCTCCAAGACCCACAGCTAGGGAAAGTGACTACAAAACCCGTTTGCCACGAACTTAAGCACATCGAAGGCCTTCCGTGACTGGAAGTTTTACTATTTCACATATTTCAATTTTACTTAAAAAAAAAAACTTTCCTCCTATCCTCTATAACAAACCATAAAGTACAGGATGCAGGGTAAGAGATACCCGCCAATGGATGCAAAGATTCACAATCAGATGGCAGGGCAGTCAACTGCTTTCCATGCTTGGTCATACAAGATATTCGAAACTGCCATTTACAAACAGAACATGAAAGGCGGTATTTTCTTCCTTTATGTACAAATGCATGACTATAATTTAATTTTTTCACACCACGCACTAACATTGCAAGTCATGAGATTATGATTTAAAACCAGAATCTGACATCAAACACAATTTAACTACGAGAATATACACAGCTACATTTCTCATACGACATGTCAAAACGGCAACAAACATCCAAGAAACGACAGAATCAGCTTAAGCTAAAAAATTACACGTCAAGAATAATATTATTACAAGTAGCAGGAATTACAACTTAGAGGTTACTCTACTGTCTTGAGACTAACATATACAAACAATGCCAAGCCTACAAAAAGAATTTTTCAGGTTCAGTCATGGAGCTGGTTGCGTCGAAGTCTTGTCCTTGTTCTTTTGCCCGCCTGTCCGGTCATAAAAAGGATTCATTAGTGATGAGTAACCAAGTTAACAGAAAGACTAGAAAGGAAGACTTACCAGTACTAGCTTCTTGACCATCCTGGTCGTCATCCTCTACCTGCACACCCGCCTCTTCAGCAGCAAGCAGCCGCATACCCTCCTTTACCGCCACTTTCTCCTCCTTGGTGAACTGGGCAGTGACCACATCCATACTGAAGACCGTTCCACCCTCTTTATCTGCATCAGCCTTAGCCTCCTCCAAAGCCCGAAGATATGTCTTGGCCATGACTCTGGGATAATCATCCATCCAAGAGAGGTTACCCTGCTTCCAAGTCCGGAAATACATGTCCTGGAGCATGTCATCCATCATTCCTTCGTTCTCCTCAAACTCCCTCATCCGAGCATCGGAGGCCGACAACCTTTCCACGGCAGCATCTCTCTCCAGTCTGTATCTCGAGCAATCAGCTTGAAGGGACCTCCGCATCACCTCCATCTCTTCCCTCAACTTAGCTTGAGCAAGCTCTGCAGCCTCAAGCTTCTCGGACAATTCCTCCACCTGCTCAAGATCCGCTCTCCGAACCTCATCCACCGTGGTAATAGCCATGTCAATCCGCTCTTTGCAAGCAGCTTCCATTTTCCGCAATTCGGCCCGACTGGCCTCTTCCATGGTTCTCCTTAATCGCCCAGTGGCAGCCTCATGCTGAGAAATCTGGATAGCCTGATCCGCAAGCTGCTTGGCCTGATCCGAGACCACCAATCGAAGTCGGATATTGGCGCTCCCTATCTCCTCTCCGGCCTTAACCAGCCGAGCGTGGTGCCCCATCAGCTTCTTGGCCTCCTCTGCCACCCGATCAATATTAGCTTTGGCCTCGTCTCCCATAGTGACTATACGAGTGGTGAGTAGATCGAGGTCTAAGGACTTGGCTTCGTCAAGTACTCGTACCATGGGGTTACGGGGGAGAAGGTGTTCACCAGTAACTTCGTCAAAAGTAATATCCTGAGAACCTGGATCCAGATCAGGATGACCCGCGAATGGATTACGGGCCAAGTCGGGACGGTCGATATGAATAACAGAAGGGTTTCCGGACGGGTGTGGAGAGGGTACAAACTCGCTACCCTCCTCAGTAATATCATGAATAGGCTGAGCCGGAGGCTGAGGACCGAGCGAAGTTTCGGATAAAGGATGACTCCTCTTCCTCTGCTGAATACCCTCTTCAATGACCCCAAGAAGAGGACGGTACCCGACTACATCCCCGGAGCGTTGGGCTGAGGGCTTCGGCTTAGCAGAAATTTTGGAAAGTTTATATTGCTCGAGCCTGTGTCGAAGGTCTGAAGCTTTTGGCGTCTTGCCTGCTCCTGATATAAAGAACAAGTGTCATAATCTTACATTACTATATGATTCAAGAAACGCGGTAGATTACAAGTTAGAAAAGGAAAAGAAACACAGCTGTGGTTGTACAAACCCTAGGGAGGAGTGGGATACTGCAATAAGTCCTGGATTTCATTCCAGGACGGGAGCGGGTCATAAAATATTCCTAAGTCCCTATCATTAGTGAAGCATGCAGGGGTCAAGAGTTCACCTTGAGTCGTCAGAGCCACCTTGGCCGGAATAGTCGGAGAAGACTCACTCGCACCAGTCCCGGTTTTGTCCGCCTTCCCGGTCTTCTCTACCAAAGCCGGATCATCATCCAACCCCTCAAAAGCTTGGCGGAGAGCATCATCCGTCCACTCTTGCATTTCGCCTACTTGCCCGGAAGACAGAGCCCTGGAACCATCACCACCCTGTCCTTCGCCACCATCATCACCAAGAAGCTCAACGTCACTTCCACCCTCCGCCTCACCTCTTTCTTCCTCCGCATCTATCTCCCCCTGAGTAAGTGGACAATTGCTGGGAGAAGGACCGTCTGACCTCTTAAGTTTCTTACCTCCAACGGCTGGAGGTTTCGTGAATGGTTTTCTCTTTCCACCCTCTGCCGCAACGCCTCCCTTGGCCTGAGCAGCCGCCCTCTCTTCCGCCGTTTCCCTCAACTTAACTACAGACTGCTGCGGAAGGATCAAGTTATATTCTAGAAGGATCGCATTTCTAATCAAGTAAGCAGATGATCTGTATTTCCCAAGAATGCCTTCTATCTCCGCCGCCGTCTGAACCAGGCGGTCAGTCTCCACAACCGGAAAGCCACCTGTCGCTAGCAAAAATGAGAAAGTATGAGAAGAAGCATCGCAATCAGGATAGAAATTATAAGTAAAAGCATCAACTTACATCCAGAGGTAAAGCGCCGGATGGAGACGGAGTCGTCCCTAACAAAGAACCACTCTTTCTTGAACATGCTAAATTTGGAATAAAGGTCCAGGACCGGCTTGAAGGTCACAGCAGATTCCAAGTTAATATATGGGGACCCCTTCTTGTAGCCCCTTAAATTGTACAAGTACCGGATCTCCCGGTTGGAGGGAGCGCGACCATACTTCCTCCGAAAAATAACGAAAAGGCTCACCAGTATGGCGTAAGAGTTGGGCTGAAGCTGAAATGGGGCCACCTTCAGGTACGTGAGGAAGCTGACTATCCAAGCATTGAGAGGCGGGATAGCACCGCACATGCAATGGTACCTGCTATAAGCAAAGTATCCTTCGGGAGGACTGTATGGCATGACTCCTGGACCCGGCAGCAGCATGAGGGCTCTATCAATCCCAAAGGAACGAGATATAACATCGAGTTGCTCCTCTTTGAGAAAACTAGGAAAGCAGTCAGGCGGGGAATCCAGCAACTCCTGGGGACCATATCCATCCACTAATGACCTCGGGGCGGGCCCATGACGCTCCGATCCTGATTGAGCTGGGGGCACGGCCGAGGACTCTCCTTCACCCCCGGATCTCCTCTTATCTGATCGAGTTTCAACTTTTCGAGACATTTATCTGCAATCATGGGAAAAGTATATCGTTAGAATATACAAGCAGCGTAATCTGGAATTTCGCTTGAAAATTCGAAGTATGAAACACATGTTCACTCGATACAACAGTTCATTCGGCACTCAACCTAAAAGTTCGTTCGGCATTCAACCTAAAAGTTCATTCGGCATTCAACGTGAAAGTTCATTCGGCACTCCACTTAAAAGTTCATTCGGCATTCAACCTAAAAGTTCATTCGGCATTCAACCTAAAAGTTCATTCGGCATTCAACCTAAGAATATCATTCGACTAAGGGAGTTGGGTACCTGATTCGGCAACTGAAATGGTTCGGCAAGCTGGGATGATTCGGCAAAGGATCAGAGTTTGATTCGGCTATGTGATTATCTTGGCTTGGCTGCTCGTTCGGTAGAAGGTAATAGAGACCCTGAGCCCTTACTTATAGGCAACTGTAGGCGACCGGACCGTCTGATTCGGCGAACACATCCAAGACTGCGTCGTCATCCTCTAAACAAAGCGCGGCACATTCCGGCATATGCCCCACTTTGGGGGGCAAATGTTGGGCGCATTCTCACCCAGAAGACCTTGCGACCAAGGAGCGTGACTCATCCATCCAGGCTCGCCTAAGCCCATCCGGTATTCTCGTCCTCAAAGGCCCATTCGGCAGCACCATTCGGCAGCACCATTCGGCAGCACCATTCGGCAGCACCATTCGGCAGTAATTCGTTCGGCAGTCTTAAGCCAACACCGAACCAGTCTCCTTCCTTCCCACCGAACCAACAACAACCGGTCCAACTTACTTCCAAACAGCTACCGGTCCACTCTACACTCCAACCACCTCCGAACCAAGCAATGCCAAACCAAGATATACCAGGCCAGATCGCATCAGCCCAGGCCCATCAGCGACTCTACATATCCTGGACCCCTACCCCTAGCCTCACTCTATAAATAGAGGGGCAGGGGTACAGCAATGGGGACAAGTTGGAGAGCTCAAGCACGGAAGGAACTTTCAAACAACTTTCTTTTACTTGTATCAAAGCTTTGTACTTGTAATCACAACAAAAGAAGAGAAATAACATATAAAGTGGACGTAGGCATATTCTGGCTGAACCACTATAAATCTGCGTGTCTTTTTACAGTTTAGCCCCTGTTTTTCATATATTTGCATAAACCTCCAAAATCACTAAGAACAACATAAGATCTACTAAATCATACAACTTTGAGGTGTTTGTCCATTTTTTTGTGCAAACAGTTCGAATTCAAAGCCTACCCTTTTCTTTTCTTTAGTCGAACGAAATCAGAGAAAAAAACTGTTTTCGTTCAAAATCAATTTCTCTGCTTCCTCCTTCCCATCAGCTATCCACAAACAAAATCGAACGAAGTATAATCCAAACCAAAGATTCCCGATTTCTTTCGAATCATGTTTTCCAGTTCGAAGACTTCTTCTCCTCCATTCGAAGTCGATGCTCGAAGTGGAAGTGGAGCTGCTCGCGTGGGCTTCAAGCAGACAGTAGACTTCGTCGTGGGGGTTTCGCGAGGGGCGTCGCGATACGGTGAAGCAAAAGGCGACAAACATTTAGGGCTTCCAATTTGGTGGGAGGCGGAACAACGATTGGTGAGGTGGCTCGAATAGGGTTCCAGTCGCGACTGTTCATGGATGAAGGCGACTCGCGATAAAGGCAGAAAAAGGTCACGTGATATCTGGGTTGGTTGCTGTTCTGGAACAAATTGATTAAGGTATAATTATCAATCTATTTTTAAAATTTAAAATTATAGTTAACTGAGAAGGGCATCTGTATACATACAGGATTTAAATTCAGATTTTGTTTATTTTACGAATGTATTTGTATTTTAAATAAAACAAAACAAAGCAGTAAATTTTAAAATAGGATTTTTAGCAGCCAAAGAGAATATGCAGTTTACAGGAGAAGAATTTATTTTATATATATTACAATATATAATTTACAGTAATGTATAATCTATTTTTGAATTTAAATTTATTTACAAGCAGAAAAAGAATACTTGTAGACAAGATTTAGAAAACAGAAGTTTAAATGATTTATATTGAGATAGTATAGTTAATAGAACATTTGTTTAAAATAAATCATTCGATAAAATTAAATTTTTGGTTTAAATAAATTAACAGATGATAATTTATTGTCAATTGATTCAAATATTTATAAATTGTATAATTATTTATACAAGGTATAAATCAAGAAAATCGAGTCAAGATGGAAATGGATTGTAAAGAAATAAAAGCAAAGGTGAGATTTTCTCACTCGAAGGAAAATTTAATATTACAGTTATTGACTGATTGATTGCTATTTGGATGTGATATAGTATATATAGTATATATATAACAATATATACATATTGGCATACGCATATATTGGAGTTGATTGATTTCCCGCACTGTATAGCGGATGAGACCCTATTGCGCCGTTAGTAAGCGGATGATATATTTATAAAACCCCATATACCGCGATATTCCACCTCAAAGTGGAATTGGTATTGTGCTAACATCTGTGGATGCAGGGAGACAAGTTGGAGGGATACAACTGGATTCCTCACCAATATTTATTTGATTACAGATATTGTGATATTTGTTGATTATCATATTGATATATGATGTTTGTTGTCGTGATTGATTATTTGGTGCTGTTGCATCATCGGATTCAAATTTTGAAGTTTAAAAATAATGACTTTTACTTTAAAAGGATTTTTAAAGTGATTTTTGAAAGTATACGTTTTATTAAATTTTTGAATTGATTCATCTTAAATAAATAAACGTTGAAATTTTAAAGTTATAAAAATTATGATTTTTGTGAATTATAACCAAAGTGTGATTTTTGAAATAAAAGTTGATTTATTTATAAAATGGTTTAAATTGATATTTTTAAAGTATTATAAACGGTTTATTTAAAAGATTTAAAAAGTGGATATTTATGAATTTAAAACATTGGAATTTTAAAACGAGTTTTGTAAGTGTTAGAATGAGATGAAATAAAAATCATAAGTGAACGAGATTTATAGATTTATAAATTGTGAAGTATAAAATGAATAGATGTTGTAAAATAAAAGATTTATAAGTAATTTACTTATAAATTAGATTTTTGCACTTAGATGGGATATGAATAGAATTTGCTAATAAAATGATTTTATAAGTTGAAATTGTTATAAAGTATAATTGTGATTTATAAACGTTGTTTTATAAATCCGAAATCACTTATTTTGATAAGTGAATTATAGAAGTTAATAAAAGGAGATTTATAACATCGAAGTGGTTAAAATAGAAATAGAATTTATAAACGTTGTTTTATAAATTCGAAAATCAATCAAATTTGATGAATTTAATATAGAAGGTTATTAAGGGAATTTTATCCACGATTTTGGATAGTGGATAATTCTTGAAATAAAATGTGTAGAAAATAGTGAAATTTGGTTAGTGAAGTATATTCACGATTTTGGACAGTGAATATATTATTAAGTGAAATGGATATGTTTTGGGGAAGTGACATTTAAAACGAAGTTAATTGTTTTAAAAGATGTTTTAAAATGTATTAAATATCGAAACCATAGATTTCAACATTCATTGTTGAAATAGACGTTTTCGAGGAAGAAGGAAATGGTGGACTATAACACTGTTGTTATAGTAAATGATTTTCGAAAGGAAATGTTTTATATAGTATTGGGATTTATATATCTATCTAAATTCCGAATCCCTATACTAGTGATTTTGAGTCGTCGTAACGATGTTTTACGTAACATTCGTTTTAACTCAAATAGATGTTGTTATAGTAAATGGTTTCCTTAAAGAATGAAATATATACTTAATTATTATTTAAGTATATCGAATATTTTCAAATGTTGAAAATAAATAGATTGGTGAATTACTTATTATTAAATACGTATGGAAATGCTTTTCCAATATGAAATGAAACGTTTTTGAGATTTTATCTTTTTAAAGATAAATCGAAAGTGAATATTGAAAACGATTGAAAATCGTATATCAGTAGATATTTTGAAATATAAATTGACTATGGAATTTATAACGGAAAGGGAAATTGTTTAGAAAAATAAACGTTGATTTATTTTTAAAGTGTGGAAATTTTATATCTAGTAAAGATATTTTGGAAAATAAATAATTTGGAAAATTATTTGGAATCTGATGATGTTGCGCATCTTTATTGATAGTTAAATAACCGACTATCAATAATTACCTTGAATGGGTATTTGTTGTGAATTGGATGAATTGAATGCCACACTTATTTTTGAATAAGCGCTCACTATTCGGGTTAGCCGGGAAAGGACCTTGGGGTCGTATAACCCATTCCGAATATGTGATACGTCGTAATGAATTGCATTTGATGACCGGTGTTGAAGACCGGATATTTTTGAAAACGGAAGGATTACCGTCGAGTTACTCTACATCGGCTGATATCCGATATAGAGGTTTTATCACCCTTAGTGACGGGAAGTCCGGACGTGATTAGAAAATTATTCGGATTTGCAAGGGCTTCGTGAGAAGTGCCTTCGGTTCTGTTCGATCCCGGAACAGACTTGTATGGATAGAATGTCTGACGTTACAAATTGAGATATAAAGGTGATTTCTTTCAAATACATTTCTGTTGGTGGCGGAGAATTTATTCTCTTAGCTTAACACCCTTCTCTGAGACGTACGAGCTCAGAGGTTATGTAGTTGAAGGTTATCAGCGATATACTCCCAATTTGGTAACGTGGCATGCTGAGTGTTGCTGTGAAATGATCGTTGTTTGATCATTTGTGATATGATCATTTGATTGATCATTTATCTTTGTGATCATTTCTTTGATCATTTGTTTGACCCGAAGCATGGCTTTGTGACAAAGCGTAGCTTTGTGGACGAGACTTCGTCGGACCTCACACCCCGGAAATGGTCAAAACAGGAAGGATACAGCAAGGTTCTAGGGAGTAGCACCCCTTAGTGTATGTCATTCCTTCTGGATAGAGGTGGTATCATGGTATGGAGCCCAGATATTTAACCTATGTTGTTACTGCAAATTTATTATGTGGTTGTTGGAAATCGAGGATCCTCGGGAAGATCGGTTACGATTGGGGGATGACATACGCGTGTCAGTAGTTACCTATTTCTGCACAGGTAACCCGACCTTGTGTTGGCAGAGATCTAACTGTAATGTTAGGTTATTTCTCGGGACGTCATTCCCGAGGCGTTTCCATGTGGCAATGGGAAGTTCCTTGGCCTGACCATTTGTTGGAAATCCAAAGAAACAATACGAGCCTTTACAATTTCAATTGTATAACCTATCTCCTCAGGAGGCAGCTATAGCAGGCATAATATAATGGTACCTATGCTGGCTAAGATTTATATTCTACTTTCGAAATGTTTTCCACTATGCACTAATAATAATATCAAAAACGTTTTGATTTGATTTTGCGTAGTAAGCATCTTTAACTAACATAAGAAGAAATCTCCTCCAAGTCTGCGTTTGCATTGTGTGTGTGGTGGGAGGTCTTATGGTAGTTTCATTTTCCAAAAGCATTTCGAATAAATTTTATTTTCTTTGTGAAAAATAACTGTTTTACGATCTCACACCAGTCACCATGACTGACTCGGAGTTTATTGTTTCCCTTCTAAACTCTGGGTGCCCATAATTTTCCTCACGGGCAGCCTAGAGTTATGTTATCAGGATATTCTGGATATTCTGGAGCTTTGGAAGCAAGCTGGATGGCGAAACGTATCACCTATACTTTTTATTATTCCGCTGTGTATTCTGTATGAGGACAAGTTTATATAACTGTCCATTGTTGTACTGTGTTGTATATTGACTCTGATTGATGTATGTATAAACTGATATAGTTCTTTGTTTTAAAAGACTAGTGATTATCTATTATATATTGTTCCACTGCGATATGTGAGATTCTGATATTGTTTCTGTTTCTGATGTTGTTCTTCTTCTCTTTTTCTTCTATCTTTTCTTCTACCTCTTCTTTTTAAACCCTAAGAATTCGGTTTTCCGGCATTCGTTTGCTCGGCAGTTGATACAGTGGACGTATCAATGTCGATTTTCGGAAGTCGAAGAATCGGGTCCTTACAGCGAAGCTCCAACTCCAAAGGTGAGTCTCGAATACTGTATCACTCAGTCTGACCCGAGCGTAAAGAAAACACAACACACTCGAGTCAGGATTAACATTCTTATATCAATAAATCCAACTCAAGTGAAATAAGGACTGAAATACAAGTAACTCAAAGGATGTTTGGGATAACCATCCTCTAAGGATCCATTAAACTATCTACTATGTAGTAGTGTATGCTAAGTAGATAATGCCTAACAGAAATATAAAGTTTCAAAATAGCGTTAAGGCGTTACCATTATCCCCCTTAACACATTTTATATAAGCATCAGAGTCTATACAGCACTGTAAACTCCACCGTAAACTAGTGGGCTATCAAGGAGTACTACATATGTATAACACAAAACAAATCGTAGTGGTCGCGCATAGGGATACAAGTATGACAAGGCACATGAGGCAATACCCAAGGTAGTGAAACTACCGTCTGCCTGATCCGAACTGGTGAGAACCCATCGCCGCAGCGATCGCAACACCGTGAAACAACACTCCCAAATCAAGGGTGCGCACCAATCAAAAACAAGTAATGAGTAGTTTACGAAGAAGTGTGTCCGCTAGAGGTAGCTAACCTCACTGGCCCGAAACGGCTCCTGTTTACATCATTTCCAATTTGACACAAGTGTCAAGGTCATCCATTATCATTCTCTTTCTTCAAATCTAGCAACGTCATCATTCCAACCACTTCATTCTGGATCACACTCTGCATATAATAGTTATTAAAGTGGTTTTCGGTTTGGACAGAGAGTATGTCCCTAACCGATCCCGGACTCTTCAATAACTACGTAATTATTACACTGATTGGTCATTTAATAAACTTTCAAAATAGTTTATATTTCAAAATCAAAATATCATTGCCATTTCAAAACCATATTAATACGATATCACTTCCATTTCAAAACCAAATACGATATCATTTCCATTTCAAATATATCCATCTCAAATATATCCATTTACAAAATCTTAGTACTTCAAAGTTATAACACTTTCTAAATCAAACACTTTGGAAATCATAATTCTTTGGAAATCAAAGTTTAGAAATCATAGTGCTTGGAATCATAACACACTCCTCTTAACCAGTTTAGATATTAAAATTAGTATATATAATGAAATAGTTTATAAATAAAATAGTTTATATAAATAGCTATAAGTTTAAAATAGTTTATAATAAAATAATTTATATTAAAAATGATTTCTATTAAAATAGCTTATATTAACATAATTTATAAAGTAAAATATCAATAGTTTTAAATATAATTTAAAATTACTTTATAAAATAAAATAGTTTCCTCGACTTTCACAAATCAATTCAAATCAATTCGAGTTCCAAATTCAAATTTAATCAAATCTAAATCATCAATTTCAATTCCAATTCAATTAAACATTTCCAAGTTATATCGATTTCAAATACCGATTTGAACCACAAATAAACCATTTCAATTTAAATATATTTCAAAGCTTCAAATATTCCACATTTCAAAACTAAATTCGATAATTTTATATATATATATCAATTCACTTTTCTATTATTTAGTTTTGAAATATTTACTTAATTATTTCAATATCATTTGAACACAACTTCAATTTACAAATTTAAATAAACAAAATATCCCATTTAAATTTATATAAATTTGAAATATTCCTTTAAGTCACTTTTAATCAAATTCAAGTTATAAAATATATCTTTAAAATTTCAAATTTAATTGATTTCAAATCAAACTTAATTAAGTATAATTCTTAAATAATTAAAAATTCCAAATCAAATTCAAATTTATCTTTCAACCTGAAATAATCTAAACTCTATATTTGGAAATATAAATTTTACATATATACTTAAACATATTTATATTGATTCAAATCAACTTTATTAAATCAACTTTAATAAATCTTTAAAATCAATATTTATTAAAACCATATATTTCTTTCCAAAACCATAGAAATCATCTCAATTTATTTATATTTAGATCAACGGTGTTTGTATATAAATTTTCTATCCTATGGTCAAGTGATACGGATGTTTATCATTTCAATCCACAATTTAAATATATACGGGTATATATATATCATTTCAACCCGTAATCCCAAATTCAATTCAATTGAAAATTGCTTGGGTTTATCATTTCAACCCATAACGATTTTCTCCTATTCTACATATCGTTCGGGTATGTATCATTTCAACCCATAGTGAATTCTATACTAACAGGGAACTTGCAGAGTGATAACAGATATGATAATAATATAACAGACATATATCATCAATATAAATAACAGATAATGGTGTCAGGTGTCACAGGTGAACAAATACAAATAATGACATATATGTAGCAATATAAATAACGGATAATGGTGTCAGATGTCACAAGTGAACAGATACAGATGATGGCATATATATAGAAATGTAAATAACTAGCAGCAGCATATTTCAATTGTCGTTTCAATTGAAATCAAATTTAATAAATTAAAGAACGTTAATCGTGAGTGATTGCTCACCTTTCGAGGCTAGAGGGATTCGACAGTGGGATGAGTTATGGATCCAAGCACAAATTCCGAAGCAAAACTAGATTAGCACGAGTTCGACGATTAAAGCTGATAACAATGAGTCGATGAAAATTAATCAGAATCAGCTTGATATAGAATGAAACGAATTACTCCATTATATCATTTTCTAACAAAACTTAAATTTGGAACTCATTAAAATAATATATATATATATATTATATACACACAATCTCAAATATATACTAAACCTAAATACCTATAAAATCACTATATATATTTATTAAAAGTCAAACTCTGATATACCCATCTATATATATATAAATTTAAAAACTAACACATACACATGTGCATATATAATATAATATAATTACTTGAAATCAAATATTACTGTATATATGACACGGCGACCCTTATGCAGAACTTTGAAACACCTGTATATCATACAAGTCCAATTGATAAATAAATGTGCATATATGTATTAAAACTATAATAGCTTTATACAACATCAAACTTACATATACATAAACACTTATGCACACAAAACCAAAACTATAACTTATATAAAATTTTAGGTCAGACTGATAATACATATAACTTATATAATTCTATATGTAAATATAAAATAAATTGCAAATCTGTTATTCATATATATAAATCAGATGTAATTAACTACATAACCTTTACCCAGCTACAACTATATACTTTTAAAATTTAAAACAAACAAGGTAGGTGGCCAAGCTGACAAAATGCATGTAGGTTAGAAAACTACATGGCATTTATTTATTTACATGTAAAATCAAGGCAGCCCAAACATTTCGAAACATACCCTATAGAGCAGTTGTTAGTCGATAAACTCAACGCACATAATATAAGCTTTCAATTTATATAAAAGTATATTCATATATATGATGATGTATATACAACAGTCTGATCCAGGTATATCTTTTTCAAACTCATACTATACTTCTTCAAACAGAAATATGCAGACTACTTGATAAAGATGCAGACAAAGGAAAAGATAGCTTCATATTAAAGTATACAACTACTTATGTAAGCTTTTATTAAAAAAATGTGAACCAGCAAACCTTTTATATAAACTGATCTTTAAACTCATATATATTATTATACGTATAATATATAACTCAAATTCAAAACAAGCTAAAAGAAAAAGGGAACTCACGACAAAGAAGGAAGGTGGCTGTGGGGAGTGAGTTCGACTGTGGTGCTGGGCAAAGATGGAAGGGCGCGCGCGGCTGTTTGAGGCGAGGCGGAGGTATGCGGTTCTTCGGCCACGTGGGGTGACATGCAGGCGGGTCAAAGGCTGGAGGAGCAAAAGGAGGAGGGAGCGGCGGCCGTACGTGGTCGCGGTGAGGAGGTCGAGCTGGAGAAAGAAGACTGACGTGGGTTGGCGGCAGTCGAGAAACGACTAAAGGCCGTGCATGTTAACCTGGATGATGCAGTCCGGTAGAGGCCTGTGGAGGAGCGGTGATAGACCGAGTTTGGATGAGGAGGTTGGTGAACGGGGTCCGAGGCCAGGTGGGTGCGATGGTAGCAGCTGATGAGGCGAGGGCGTGGATAAATCTGGAAATGAAGAATAGCGATGAATGATATGGGCAGAGGCGAACAAGCAGAGGAAAAAAGACTTTGAAATTTTTTATCTCAGTAAAGTAAAATTGGGAAGGAGAAAAAAAATGGAGCAGACAGTGAAAAGAAAAGCAGAACCAATATACTTTGGAACCACCGTAGAAAAGAAAAAGTCACCATAAATTTGAAATTAATTATGGCTAGCGGCTATTGGGAACAAAGAAAACATGCACGATAATTCAGAAATGTTTATTGCAAGTAGTTGATGGTTGTTGGGTTGATATGATGAAACTGAATAGTCAGAAGAAATTTGAAATGTTAACCCGTACCGATACTGCAAATAGTTTCATCGATCTCGCAGTGAACCGGACTTCAAAATATAGAAACGAATATACCGCGGAGATCAGCACGACGAGACGGTCAAAATGGCATACGGATATCAGTGGTACGATTGAATTATAAAAATTCGAATTTCCTACTACGGAAAATGCAGTAAAAACGTAGAAAAATAAGATCGACGGAGCTAAAGAAGTCCAAATTTGGAAAACGAAAAATGACGTCTCAGTCAGAAGATGAATTAGAATTTTCCTATGTAAAAATATTCAGGTTTGGAAAACATTTTATTATCATCAATTTTAACTGGTATAAATTGGGATAAAATTACACTAGAAAATAAACTTCCAAATTATCTGATGAAAATTTACCAGTTGCTATTATTAATTAGATGCATTCCAAATATCAAATTTTTAAATTTTCAAAATTTTATCGTTTTAAAATTTCACAAAATTTCAACTAATTACGTAAGCCCTAATATTGGTTATATAAATCCTAATTGAAAATCTTTGTTTTAAAAAGTGGTTGATTTAAAGTAAATGATATAACATTTTTTTTGTCTTCTAAGTTAAGTGGTGCTAAGATGATTTTGCAAAACTCTCTCTTTGAAAAAAAATACAAAAAGAAAAAAATATAAAAAAATGTTTCTTGTATATATGTATAGTTTTTAATAAACACCTAGAGTCATGTGTTCAAACTCGTGTGTTCACTCGCCATGCTCTGTACCCTTCTCACGTAAGCCCGAAAGACAGTGCACGATCGGTATATCTGGCGTCAGTTTATCTGAGTTAGGTGTATGTATATAAAAATTCTTTTTAATAACGCCTATAGTCGATAAGTGTTCACACTTGTGTGTTCACTCGCCACGCTCTGTATTCCCCTCACATCAGTCTGAAAGGCAGTGCACGGGTAATATATCTGGCCTCAGTTTATCTGAGTTAGGCATATGTAAAATTCAATAAAATTTTCAAAAGAAAAAATGGAGAGAATAAGCAAATGAAATCCAAGCACTATTTTAACTTATTTGATTTGTTATTGAAATGAAATGAAATACCACTTTGATAAACTTTGATAATCAACTAAGGATCCATTTCATAATTACACTGTGTTATCAATTGAAACAACAAGTTAAACTATAGTATATTTGCTTTGATAACTTCATTTTTGTTGGAAATTTTGACAAGTAAATGACTTAAATTTTCAAAGATAATAACCAAACCTATATTTAACTTATTTGTGTCAATTTAAAATTAAATCCTTCATTGTAAATATTTTCAAAAACTCGCATTCATCTCTTTGTAAATAAATCTTGCATTTTGTAAATATTTTCATCCTGCATTTGGATTTTGTGGGTAGTATCCGCTGAAAACCCTCACGAGACAACACTCGTCCTACTGGGACACCCAGAGGTTTAACGGCTTGTTGCATACGCTCAATGCAATCGTGCTCCCTACGAAAATGGATTTATCTTAGTTTTCCTTTATTCGAGGACGAATAAAAAGATAAGTGTGGGGGTATTTGATGTGCACGTAAATGTGCATATTTTTACCACCATATTTAACCTATTTAAATTAAATAAATGATCATATCGGGCATTTTAACTGGTTTAAACCAAAATTCATATTATTTTCAAATCGTCACATATTCATCTTCATCCAAGGGCAAAATGGTCATTTTTGTGCATATATTAATTTGGGAAAAATTAATTAGAAATTTCTATATTATTTTATAGTAATTTGGATTCATATACAAGTGGTTTCATGAAGATGTATGCATGCACAAGAGTGAAGATAAAGAAATGAAGATGGAAATAATTCAAAGGCATGATAATGGAGGACCCCACCTACCCACCTACCTTAATGTACAAATTAGAGGCTAATGCACATGCTTATGGAATTAATGGCTTCATGTCCACTTAAATGATGATTAGTAGAAGCTAATGATTACTTGGCCTCCACACTTTCTCAAGGGTATTTTGGGCATTCCCCAAAAATATGAATTAGGGTTTCATACATGTATAAAGACCCCTTATGTTTCATGTAACCCTCTTCTTGCTTAGTCTCTCTTAGTTTAGTTTAGGCTCAAAATAAAAAAACAAGCTCCCTTTCTCTTTTCATGGCTACTTAGCCATTTATTTTATTTTCATGTAATTTCCTTTTTATTGCAATTTAATACATGCTTTTTCCTTTTAATGCTTTTTTACTTTAATGTTTGTAGTGTAAATTTACATTCATGCAAAGTAGATTAGTTTTAATTCTTGTTAATTAGCTTCTCTTTTCCATTAGCTTTCATTTTCCTTTCTTGTTACTTTCATGTTGCTAGCTACATTTGTTAATCAAATGACAAATATGGGAGGCTAAACCCCTTCAGTTTAGGGGTAATGAAGCTCTCTAATTATGTAGCTTCAACTATTTGTTAATTCATGCTCTCTTTTTGTGCTTAATGATGATCAATGAAGTGGTTTATTTGTTGTTCTTGCTTGGAATTTGATAGCCTATATTGTTGACACCAAATAGGCTATGCTTAAACAATCACTACTACAAATGTCTCTTCATCAAAATATGATTATGGCATAAGAAAGTGATTTGAAATTAAAATTTGATGGTCTATATTTCTAATCAATAGTTAATAGGCCATACTTAAAATAGATTTCATTTCATTTTCATTATCAAGTTTCATGAAAGTTAGTAAGTGATTTAAGGGGTGTGTTATAGTTTGATGGCTTATGTTGGCTAATCAACAGCTCAAATATGGCATACTTATGATATGCACATCAATTAAAGCACTAATGACCATAAAAGAGAGATCATGATTTCATACATGTACTACATGATCTAGAGAGTGGATCTATTCTCTAAATTGTCATTTAACACTTATATTTGCATCTCTTTTCTTTTAGTTAGTTAGCTAATTTTCTAATTTTCTAGCTTAACTTTCACTCGACTTTGGTTTAATATTATTGAATAGATTTTTAAAATCATCAATTCCCTACGGATCGACCCGTATTCGCCACGTACTACAAGTGTACGCCGTGCGCTTGCGGTAAATTTATTTCGAAATTTTTCGGCAGTTTTCTAACTCGATAGAAATTCCATCGATTAACAACAATAAACCACACATGTCTAACTCAACCATTCAAAAGGGCAGATTATCAATGGGGTTTAATCAGAAAATAAGAGAAAAGAAGGGAAGCAAAACACAGAATCTCGCAGCGGAATGACAAAATATAATAATCAAATAAATAGTTTATGAAGCTGTTTTACAATATACATTGATTACAAATTTTACAACATAATTAGAGTACAATCAACAACATACCAAAATAATGCAAGGGAATAATAATAGTAAATACGGTCTAGCAAACTCCATCTTCATCTTCAAGGAATAATGTCTTCAAACACTGAAATACTCAGGCTGGCCCCAGCGTAATGAAAAGAAAAAACACTTGAGTCAGAACTAAAAGTTCTTATGTAAGCTAAATGAATAACAACTAAATATGAGTGTAATAACTTCGGAGATGTTTACGGGATTTTCCATCTCCTATCAAGTGTACAACGTGAATGCAATAACTTAAGAGATGTTACGGGATTTTCCATCTCCTAAGGATCCGTCAAACTATTTATATATAGTAAGATTCACTATATATATAGTGTCTATCAGTAAAGTAAAGTATTAAAACAGTGTTAAGACTTTACATTGATCCCCCTTAACATATTTTTAAGCAGGTAGTCTATGCAGGTCCTGTAACACAACCAGTAATGTCAGTAGCCAGTGAGTCCCCTATAAGTACCATACTAAAACAAAATCGTAGTGGTCGCGAATAAGGATAAAGAGTATGTGTAAGAGTCCTGAAACTCGGCCTTCGAAAATCGGCACCTGTACTTCACTTGTACTCAAATGCCGTAGATTCAAACGCCGAATCTGGCTCCCCGGAGCTTATAACACCATTAAGTATAACAACACAGCGGAATAAAGAAATCAATGATATCATATACAATTCCAATGAATACAATATCCAGAATGATATACAACAATGATATCAATATGATACAACAATATCAGAGATAAATAATGATACGGCGGAAAAACAGAACTGATAACTCCAAATGATCCAACAAAGAGAATGAGACCGATAACTCCAACATCAACTCGAACCACCATCACATTGCACCAAGATAAGCAGGTGCAGTCATCCACTCCGATGAAGTGAACTAGCTCCAGATAATCTACTAAACCTGACTATCTGAAAAACCCAACTCTAGACTTCCCGTGTGGAAAATTATGGGCACCCAGAGTTTAGGAAGGAACAATAAACTCCAGGTCTGTCATGGGACTGGTGTGAGCAACAAAAACAGTTTATCTTTAAAACAAACAACAAAAGAATTTTAAACATTGAAATCCGCAATGCTTTTGGAAAATGAAACTACCATAAGACCTCCCACCACACACACAATGCAATCACAGACTTGGAGGAGATTTCTTCTTATGATAGTCAAATATGCTTACTACGCAAAAAAAACTTTTTTGATATTATTACTAGTGCATAGTGTAGAAAATCATTTTGAAAATATAATATTAATCTTAGCCAGCATAGGTACCATTATATTATGCCTGCTATAACTGCCGCCTAAGGAGACAGGTTATACAACTGCAATCGTAAAGGGCTCGTATTGTTTCTTTGGATTTCCAACAAATGGTCAGGCTAAGGAACTTCCTACTGCCACATGGGTACGGCTCTGGCGGGACGTCCCGAGAACTATCTAGCTCTCTACCAACACAAGGCCGGGTTACCTCTTACACTAGGTAACACTACATGAATATGCCACCGCCGGTCCTTTGGGACCTTTATCCGAGGCGCCTCGATCACACAGCAAAAATCACACAGTAAATGAGATTGGAGCAACCACATAGGTTAAATACCAGAGCTCCATACCTGATACCACCCTTTTCCAGAAGGAAATTACATACCCTAAAGGGAGCGACCCTCATAACCTTGCCGCATCTTTCCTGTTTCGACCATTTCCGGTTTGTGAGGTTCTGATGCAGTCTCGTCCACAAAGCTATGCTTTTTCACAAAGCCATGCTTTGATCACAAATGATCAACGAATGATCAGCACACAGTAGCACTCATCATGCCACACTACCAAATTGGGAGTATATCACTGATAACCTTCAACTACATAACCTCTGAGCTCGTACGTCTCAGAGAAGGGTGTTAAGCTAAGAGAATAATTCTCCGCCACCAAACAGAAATGTATTTGAAAGAAATCATCTTTATATCTCAAAGTGTAATGTCAGACATACAACCATACAAGTCTGTTCTGGGTTCGAACAGAACCGAAGACACTTCCAATGAAGCCCTTGCAATCCGGGTATTCACAATCCCGGTCGAACTTCCCATCACTTGGGAAATCTCTATACCGGCGCGACTCGGTGCAGAGACAATCGATAGGTCATCCTATCATTCTCACAAATACCCGGTCTTCAACACCGGTCTTCAAATGCAATCCATATACGACGTATCATTATTCGGAATGGGTTATATGACACAAAGGTCCTCTCCCGGCTAAACCGAAAAATGAGCGCAATATTTAAAAACATATGGATATTGGAATTCAGTTAAGTCACAACTTAATATCCAAAACCTTTCTTTCAAATGGTTTAAACAAATTACCATTTTAATCTTTTTAAACAAAAAGATTCCATTTACACAGTTCACCCAGTTTCACAAAGATCTATTCATAGATTTCCAATCAATTTCCATTTCAATTTGATTAACTCATTAAATCTTTAAAACAAAGATTTAACTGATAGCTTTCAAACCCGTTTCCAAAGATTTATTCATAACTTGAAAAATCATTTTGAAATCCTTTTAACACAAATTGGAAATTCATTACTTATGTGAAAGCTTTTACTATTTGAAAACAAATAGTTTTCATTTCGGAAAATCTGGTTCATTTATACGAGTTAAAGTTCTTGGGTTAAATTGAAATTCTCAAAACCATACTTTTAAAATGGTTTAAATTCATATAACACATTTATAACATCTTAACCATAATTTTCAAACATGGAATTCAATTCCAAATTTTGAATTCAAATTCAAATTCAAATTAAATGATTTAAATTGGAAATTTTACCAAGTTAGTCAAAATAACTTTATTCTCAAAACTTCTTTTCAAAAGCTTTTACATTTAACCCAAATCCATTTCCAAAATCAATTAAAATTAAAATTTCAATTTCAAAAATATTAAATTTAAATTATCTGCGACTTAACCGATTTCCTCGTGAAATCCATGTTTGTGTGTGTAAAAGTGTGGTCCAATGGTTTCGCACAGTAGTGCAACATTATTCAATCATCACAGATCAGAATACAGAAATATAGTTGATAAGCGGTATAAACTATAACGCTTATCTTTTATTCACAGATCACAGATCGCAGATATATAAGTCACAGATAATAATTTACATTCATCCCAAATAAATAACTACAGTACAGATCACACACAAATCATAATATATCACAAAGCATTACAGATCAGAGATATCAAACAATTCAATCATTCAGTCAGGTCCAACATTCACAAGTAAACCTATTAGTCAACTGATTAATTAAAATCAGATGTATCAATTATTAATCCAGGTTAATTATCATAATTTAATTGCAAATTATTAGAAATAAATCTTCCTTTCAAATTTATTAGTTAACCCTTAATTATTAACTAATCATTCTTAATTACTGAATCAATTGATCTTTAATTATTAAATAAATCTTAATTAATCACCATTATTAATTAATCCTTTAATTTATTAACAAATAATTTACTCAAATTTCAAACCATCATTCAATTAATTACATTCAGTAATTATCTATTAATCACTTTTCTAAGTAATTATATTTCCAAAATTTTCAAGTGATTATTCTGAATTATACTTAAAAAAATTTAATTTGAATTAATCAAATTAACTTAATTGATTACACTGAATAAATTAATTCCTTGATTACTTATATTAAGTAATTATATTTAATGATTCCACACATGACCATTATTAAATTAATTTATCTAAATTCATTGTTAAAATTAGTCACATTAATTAATTGTTCAAATAATCTTAGTTAATGATTTCATTAACTATTAAATTTCTTTAATCGCCTTTTTAAAGAAAATTGCTTATATTAATCATTTTTTATTATAAATTAATTAACTATTAGGAACTCATTCATCAATGAATTAGAAATCATTAATCTTCATTACTTAAAGTAACACATTCATTTTTTATGATTTAATGATTATTTACAATATATTGAAAACATTGTTTTAAATTTCCCTTTTAATTCCAATTTAGATTTAAAATTTGAAATGAATCCTTATTTACTTTTAATAAAGTTTAAAGCAAATTTCCTTAACACTTTAAATTTACATGTTAAAATAACAATTGGTTATGAAGGAAAATTTTAGAGAGTTTAAAATCACTATTCTTTTCTTTCTCTTAAATTTCAACTTATTTAACTTATTTTAAACACTAAAGTTATAAAACAAAATTAATTTCAAAATCTGGAAATCAGTTTTAAAATGAAATCCAGGTTCAAACTTTATAATTTTCAACTTGTTTAAATTTTCATTTACAAATTCAATTCTATTTTAAATTCAAATTCTCCCATACCTTTAATTGTTTTTATATTAATAAAATAAATCAATTTAAAACTTTATTTATCTTCAAACTAAATTTCAATTCAAACTAAAATCTTTATTTACATTTTAATTTAAACTCAGTTTAAAATCTTGATTTAAAATTTAAATCTAGTTTCCAGATTTCAAAACAGAAAACAGGCTTGAAGGCCTGTAACAAAACTTGACCCGAGATTCCACTTTCTTGCTTCGAGTTCCCCCGTTCGCTACTTCGAGTATACCACTCGAATTTCACGAGTCACACACGTGAATCTTCTCTGTGCTTCCCAGGCATACAAATACTCAGGCAACACAATAGTATCAGGCTTGTGCACGTGCACATCACCATTGGCCATCTCCGATCATCACCACGATGTCGAGCACGTCGACAACCACCTCTAGAACCAACTCCGACCAACCTAACCACGTCATCGCCTCGAAAACAAAATCGAGGCAAATACCCAAATCTGGAAACAACAGTGGCTCCACCCTTGGCAAACCTGGAAATCACGGCGTTGATGAGACTCCGACCACCAGCGGCTACACAACTCCGACCACCAACCCCTCGACACTTCCTCTTCCATCACCCAGAACCGCTTCGCACGTGGTCAACCATAGGCGGCGTACGAATCGAAATACTTGACCTCACTAAAACTAGGTTTACAAATAAGAATACGATGCCGTCGCCACCACATCCAACTACACCGCTTCCACCATTTTTCCTCGACCCTCCGATCACTCCTCCATCACCACAGAGAACCCCGACCTCCCCCATCGACGTGATTACCAGAATTCCTCAAAACAAAGGAGTTCGAACAAACCAAAACTGCTCTTGAATCCTTGATCTAAAAATTTTAGTTCTTGTTTTAAAAATCATTTTAAGGTATAAGAGTTTCATTTACATACGTGAGTTTGTAAACAAAAATGTTTGCATTTTGAAAAATGTGGAGATTAGCTCAGATTTCTTCCTTCTCAAAGATATTTACAAACTATTTTAATTTAGATTGATTTTTAAAATTTAGTTCATGGTCAAACAAACAGTTGTTGTTTTGATTTTAAATCCAAACAATGACTAGAATGTGCAGAGAAGATTTTTGAATTGAAATCTTTGTTTATAAACTAAGACGGAGATCATATGAAAACAACAGCCTGCACACCAATACTTCAACCATTTAAATATTCACAAAGGGTTCAGTTATATATATATATATATGTGTGTGTGTGTGTGTGTAAATATACTCATTCACATATATATGCAACAGATTATACTTTTAAGTTTAATAACAACAAAAGTTACTCAACGTAGTTTGAAAGTAAACAGAGCTTCCAAGATTTTGAATCAGGCTTGAATTTTTGCTTGTTTTGAAACTGTCTTGCTTAATCTTCTACTTTCAGATATTTGTATTGATTTGAATTGTTGTTTTAATTGAATCTTTGCTTTAATTTGAAATGGTATTTACTTTAGTTATTCCTCAGTTTTGATAGACGAACTGAGGTGAAAAGAATTGATGTATATGGAAATGAGATTAACAGTGTGATGATTCATGTTGTATAAGGTGATATAACTTGTTGTACAAAAATCAGGGATATTTTCTTTACTTTGGGGATGATGGGTATTTGCATTAATTAGGCTTGTACCAATTATATAATTTTTTCTTCGGCTGTACAAATATGAGATGATTGTTTTGTGGCTTCCTTTACAAGCTTCACACTATATATATTTGTATTTCTTTTTGAATGTATATGTTTGTTTCTTCACTTGGCAAGTGGTTCATCAATATATATTTCTTTTGTCCCTTTTCTTTTTATTTGCTTGTTTTATCACTTTGTAGTATAAGTGAGATTCTATTTTATTTTTAAATTTTCTTTTATTATTTTTGAATGTATTTCCATATTTAATGCGTTGTTATAATTTATCTAATGTATTCATTTTATTTTGTTTTATAATTTATAATTTTTGTAATATAAATGAATATATTGTTTAATTTAACTAATGTGTTTACTATAAAAAAAATTCTATAATTTAATCTTAAGTATTTTTATATTTATTTCTATCTCAACCATTTATTTCTAAATTTAATACTAATTATTTTTATATTCATTTTGTAATATAGGTAAATTTCTAGATTTTAATTTGTTATTAGATTTTTATCTAATGTATTTACTTTATACTTTATATCTTATATATTTTCATTTTTAAACCATTTATTTACAATTTAAATTCAAATCAAATATATATATATATAATTTCAAATTTACTCATATATGCCCAAATACATATATATCTATATATATACATTCACATATATACATATATATACAATATTTTAAATTTAAATGATTTATACAGAATTTGTTTGAGTTCGGGGAAACTTGCATCAATTTATCGATTAATTTCACAATTTTTATTCAAAAATTCAATTAATTACCAATTTAAATTTATATAAAATTCAGGATCGTTACAACCTTCCCCCCTTAAAGAAATTTCGTCCTCGAAATTTGCCAGGGAGACACAAAGATAGATGAAGAATTTTTCATCAATCGAACTTAATATTTATTCTGCATTTGGCTTACCAAATCAGAATATCAACAATAGATACAAGAACGAATCTGTTTTAACACTTCACCAGATACTCGGGTTATCCAGATCTACGAAATATGCAGGGGCATCGGTTAGTTCGAAGGGATAACTAACCATTTGTAGAATATATTGGGACCCAAAGAATAGATAGATATACAGATACAATTTCAAAACTTTCAGTTTAGAACTAAAGTATATCTATCAACCATAGCAACCAAAGCAAACAAGGCAACCAATACATCCAAACAAACAATTCTGACCTATTTGGAGTTTATGTCCCATATTTATATATATCGAATTTCTTTCTGGATCTACCAGGAACTATCAAAGAATAGAAAAGAGATGTTGAACAAAAGAGATTGATAGAGAAAAGATTGTTTCCTCGTTGTTACAGGGTATTGACCATTTATAGTCGTATTCCCCTGTCCACTATCTCATCCTCTTTTTGCACTCATACTTACTATCAGTGGATAGCAAGAGAATATACTAAGGCATACAGACAGATATCTTAAGGATACTCATTCTAGGGTATACTTCACCCTATCTCTAATGAGCTACTTAATGTGTTATACTCCATAGCTAAAGTTTAACCTTAGCTCTGGTACCAAATGTAAGAGTCCTGAAACTCGGCCTTCGAAAATCGGCACCCGTACTTCACTTGTACTCAAATGTCGTAGATTCAAACGCCGAATCTGGCTCCTCAGAACTTATAACACCATTAAGTATAACAACACAGCGGAATAAAGAAATCAATGATATCATATACAATTCCAATGAATACAATATCCAGAATGATATACAACAATTATATCAATATGATACAACAATATCAGAGATAAATAATGATACGACGGAAAAACAGAACTGATAACTCCAAATGATCCAACAAAGAGAATGACACCAATAACTCCAACATCAGCTCGAAACACCATCACATTGCACCAAGATAAGCAAGTGCAGTCATCCACTCCGATGAAGTGAACTAGCTCCAGATAATCTACTAAACTGGACTATCTGAAAAACCCAACTCTAGACTGCCCGTGTGGAAAATTGTGGGCACCCATAGTTTAGGAAGGGAACAATAAACTCCAGGTCATTCATGGGACTGGTGTGAGCAACAAAAACAGTTTATCTTTAAAACAAACAACAAAAGAATTTTAAACATTGAAATCCGCAATGCTTTTGGAAAATGAAACTACCATAAGACCTCCCACCACACATACAATGCAATCGTAGACTTGGAGGAGATTTCTTCTTATGATAGTCAAATATGCTTACTACGCAAAAAAAACTCTTTTGATATTATTACTAGTGCATAGTGTAGAAAATCCTTTCGAAAATATAATATTAATCTTAGCCAGCATAGGTACCATTATATTATGCCTACTATAGATGCCGCCTGAGGAGACAGGTTATACAACTGCAATCGTAAAGGGCTCGTATTGTTTCTTTGGATTTCCAACAAATGGTCAGGCTAAGGAACTTCCTACTGCCACATGGGTACGCCTCTGGCGGGACGTTCCGAGAACTAACTAGCTCTCTGCCAACACAAGGCCGGGTTACCTCTTACACTAGGTAACTACTACACGAATATGCCACCCCCCGGTCCTTTGGGACCTTTATCTGAGGCGCCTCGATCAAACAGCAACAATCACACAGTAAATGAGATTGGAGCAACCACATAGGTTAAATACCAGGGCTCCATACCTGATACCACCCTTTTCCAGAAGGAAATGACATACCCTAAAGGAAGCGACCCTCATAACCTTGCCGCATCTTTCCTGTTTCAACCATTTCCGGTTTGTGAGGTTCTGATGCAGTCTCGTCCACAAAGCTACGCTTTTTCACAAAGCCATGCTTTGATCACAAATGATCAACGAACGATCAGCACACAGCAGCACTCAGCATGCCACACTACCAAATTAGGAGTATATCACTGATAACCTTCAACTACATAACCTCTGAGCTCGTGCGTCTCAGAGAAGGGTGTTAAGCTAAGAGAATAAATTCTCCGCCACCAAACAGAAATGTATTTGAAAGAAATCAGCTTTATATCTCAAAGTTTAATGTTAGACATACAACCATACAAGTCTGTTCCGGGTTCGAACAGAACCGAAGGCACTTCCAAAGAAGCCCTTGCAATCCGGGTATTCACAATCCCGGTCGAACTTCCCATCACTTGGGAAATCTCTATATCGGCGCGACTCGGTGCAGAGACAATCGATAGGTCATCCTATCGTTCTCACAAATACCCGGTCTTCAACACTGGTCTTCAAATGCAATCCATATACGACGTATCATTATTCGGAATGGGTTATATGACACAAAGGTCCTCTCCCGGCTAAACCGAAAAATGAGCGCAATATTTAAAACATATGGATATTGGAATTCAGTTAAGTCACAACTTAATATCCAAAACCTTTCTTTCAAATGGTTTAAACAAATTACCATTTTAATCTTTTTAAACAAAAAGATTCCATTTACACAGTTCACCCAGTTTCACAAAGATCTATTCATAGATTTCCAATCAATTTCCATTTCAATTTGATTAACTCATTAAATCTTTAAAACAAAGATTTAACTGATAGCTTTCAAACCCGTTTCCAAAGATTTATTCATAACTTGAAAAATCATTTTGAAATCCTTTTAACACAAATTGCAAATTCATTACTTATGTGAAAGCTTTTACTATTTGAAAACAAATAGTTTTCATTTTGGAAAATCTGGTTCATTTATACGAGTTAAAGTTCTTGGGTTAAATTGAAATTCTCAAAACCATACTTTTAAAATGGTTTAAATTCATATAACACATTTATAACATCTTAACCATAATTTTCAAACATGGAATTCAATTCCAAATTTTGAATTCAAATTCAAATTAAATGATTTAAATTGGAAATTTTACCAAGTTAGTCAAAATAACTTTATTCTCAAAACTTCTTTTCAAAAGCTTTTACATTTAACCCAAATCCATTTCCAAAATCAATTAAAATTAAAATTTCAATTTCAAAAATATTAAATTTAAATTATCTGCGACTTAACCGATTTCCTCGTGAAATCCATGTTTGTGTGTGTAAAAGTGTGGTCCAAGGGTTTCGCACAGTAGTGCAACATTATTCAATCATCACAGATCAGAATATAGAAATATAGTTGATAAGCGGTATAAACTATAATGCTTATCTTTTATTCACAGATCACAGATCGCAGATATATAAGTCACAGATAATAATTTACATTCATCCCAAATAAATAACTACAGTACAGATCACACACAAATCAGAATATATCACAAAGCATTATAGATCAGAGATATCAAACAATTCAATCATTCAGTCAGGTCCAACATTCACAAGTAAACCTATTCATCAACTGATTAATTTAAATCAGATGTATCAATTATTAATCCGGGTTAATTATCATAATTTAATTGCACTTTATTAGAAATAAATCATCCTTTCAAATTTATTAGTTAACCCTTAATTATTAACTAATCATTCTTAATTACTGAATCAATTGATCTTTAATTATTAAATAAATCTTAATTAATCACCATTATTAATTAATCCTTTAATTTATTAACAAATAATTTTCTCAAATTTCAAACCATCATTCAATTAATTACATTCAGTAATTATCTATTAATCACTTTTCTAAGTAATTATATTTCCAAAATTTTCAAGTGATTATTCTGAATTATACTTAAAAAAATTTAACTTGAATTAATCAAATTAACTCAATTGATTACACTGAATAAATTAATTCCTTGATTACTTATATTAAGTAATTATACTTAATGATTCCACACATGACCATTATTAAATTAATTTATCTAAATTCATTGTTAAAATTAGTCACATTAATTAATTGTTCAAATAATCTTAGTTAATGATTTCATTAACTATTAAATTTCTTTAATCGCCTTTTTAAAGAAAATTGCTTATATTAATCATTTTTTATTATAAATTAATTAACTATTAGGAACTCATTCATCAATGAATTAGAAATCATTAATCTTCATTACTTAAAGTAACACATTCATTTTTTTATGATTTAATGATTATTTATAATATATTGAAAACATTGTTTTAAATTTCCTTTTTAATTCCAATTTAGATTTAAAATTTGAAATGAATCCTTATTTAATTTTAATAAAGTTTAAAGCAAATTTCCTTAACACTTTAAATTTACATGTTAAAATAACAATTGGTTATGAAGGAAAATTTTAGAGAGTTTAAAATCACTATTCTTTTCTTTCTCTTAAATTTCAACTTATTTAACTTATTTTAAACACTAAAGTTATAAAACAAAATTAATTTCAAAATCTGGAAATCAGTTTTAAAATGAAATCCAGGTTTAA
Organism: Allium fistulosum; assembly: GCA_030737815.1. NCBI lineage: Eukaryota > Viridiplantae > Streptophyta > Magnoliopsida > Asparagales > Amaryllidaceae > Allium > Allium fistulosum. The sequence continues at coordinate 165,055,558 of CM060905.1, forward strand.
ACTTTTTAATTTTCAACTTGTTTAAATTTTCATTTACAAATTCAATTCTATTTTAAATTCAAATTCTCCCATACCTTTAATTGTTTTTATATTAATAAAACAAATTAATTTAAAACTTTATTTATCTTTAAACTACTTTCAATTCAAACTAAAATCTTTATTTACATTTTAATTTAAACTCGGTTTAAAATCTTGATTTAAAATTTAAATCTAGTTTCCAGATTTCAAAACAGAAAACAGGCTTGAAGGCCTGTAACAAAACTTGACCCGAGATTCCACTTTCTTGCTTCGAGTTCCCCCGTTCGCTACTTCGAGTATACCACTCGAATTTCGCGAGTCACACACGTGAATCTTCTCTGTGCTTCCCAGGCATACAAATACTCAGGCAACACAATAGTATCAGGCTTGAGCACGTGCACATCGCCATTGGCCATCTTCGATCGTCACCACGATGTCGAGCACGTCGACAACCACCTCCAAAACCAACTCCGACCAACCTAACCACGTCATCGCCTCGAAAACAAAATCGAGGCAAATACCCAAATCTGGAAACAACAGTGGCTCCACCCTTGACAAACCTGGAAATCACGGAGTTGATGAGACTCCGACCACCAGCGGCTACACAACTCCGACCACCAACCCCTCGACACTTCCTCTTCCATCACCCAGAACCGCTTCGCACTTGGTCAACCATAGGCGGCGTACAAATCAAAATACTTGACCTCACTAAAACTAGGTTTACAGATAAGAATACGTCGCCGTCGCCACCACATCCAACTGCACCGCTTCCACCATTTTTCCTCGACCCTCCGATCACTCCTCCATCACCACAGAGAACCCCGACCTCCCCCATCGACGTGATCACCAGAATTCCTCAAAACAAAGGAGTTCAAACAAACCAAAACTGCTCTTGAATCTTTGATCTAAAAATTTTAGTTCTTGTTTTAAAAATCATTTTAAGGTATAAGAGTTTCATTTACATACCTGAGTTTGTAAACAAAAATGTTTTCATTTTGACAAATGTGGAGATTAGCTCAGATTTCTTGCTTCTCAGAGATATTTACAAACTATTTTAATTTACATTGATTTTTAAAATTTAGTTCATGGTCAAACAAACAGTTGTTGTTTTGATTTTAAATCCAAACAATAAGTGGATTATGTAGAGAAGATTTTTGAATTGAAATCTTTGTTTATAAACTAAGACAGAGATCATATGAAAACAACAGCCTGCACACCAATACTTCAACCATTTAAATATTCACAAAGGGTTCAGTTATATATATATATATATGTGTGTGTGTGTGTGTGTGTGTGTGTGTGTAAATATACTCATTCATAGGTATATGCAACAGATTATACTTTTAAGTTTAATAACAACAAAAGTTACTCACCGTAGTTTGAAAGTGAACAGAGCTTCCAAGATTTTGAATCAGGCTTGAATTTTTGCTTGTTTTGAAACTGTCTTGCTTAATCTTCTACTTTCAGATATTTGTATTGATTTGAATTGTTGTTTTAGCTTTAATTTGAAATGGTATTTACTTCAGTTATTCCTCAGTTTTGATAGACGAACTGAGGTGAAAAGAATTGATGTATATGGAAATGAGATTAACAGTGTGATGATTCATGTTGTACAAGGTGATATAACTTGTTGTACAAAAATCAGGGATATTTTCTTTGCTTTGGGGATGATGGGTATTTGCATTAATTAGGCTTGTACCAATTATATAATTTTTTCTTCGGCTGTACAAATATGAGATGATTGTTTTGTGGCTTCCTTTACAAGCTTCACACTATATATATTTGTATTTCTTTTTGAATGTATATGTTTGTTTCTTCACTTGGCAAGTGGTTCATCAATATATATTTCTTTTGTCCCTTTTCTTTTTATTTGCTTGTTTTATCACTTTGTAGTATAAGTGAGATTCTATTTTATTTTTAAATTTTCTTTTATTATTTTTGAATGTATTTCCATATTTAATAGGTTGTTATAATTTATCTAATGTATTCATTTTATTTTGTTTTATAATTTATAATTTTTGTAATATAAATGAATATATTGTTTAATTAACTAATGTGTTTACTATATACAATTTTTCTATAATTTAATCTTATGTATTTTTATATTTATTTCTGTCTCAACCATTTATTTCTAAATTTAATACTAATTATTTTTATATTCATTTTGTAATATAGGTAAATTTCTAGATTTTAATCTGTTATTAGATTTTTATCCAATATATTTACTTTATACTTTATATCTTATATATTTTCATTTTTAAACCATTTATTTACAATTTAAATTCAAATCATATATATATATCTATATATATATATAATTTCAAATTTACTCATATATGCCCAAATACATACATATATATATATACATTCACATATTGTAACAACCCACATATTTGTCGATTTTTTTATATTTAAATATTTTATCGATCGTCGGATTTTTGTCCGAAAGGCTACTTTTTGCAAACAGTCGAATTAGGACTCGAGACCACTTCCATTGAGTTCAAAATGCCGTTTGCGATCTTTTTGAGTATAAGCTTCGATATGTTTGGAGTATGTTGGTTTTTGCTATTTTCTATTGGGCTTTTGGGCTTGGGTTTCACCCAAATTGTAACGACCCGTATTTTACGGATCGAAAAGCTCGTAAAAATCTGGAATTCTTAGCGTTGTTAAGTCGTTTCAGATTTTGGGCAGAATTTTGTTCAAGTCCTAAGTCATGACCGACTTAAGGGGTAGGAGCGACCTAGGAAGACTGACCGAGTTAAGGAAATAGGAGACTTATAGAAACTGGCGACCTAAGGAGTTTGGGATAGGTCGTATAGGAGATAGGTCGTGTGATAAGCTTAGGTCGTGAGATAGGATAGGTCGAGTGGACGACCTAAGTATTGGGCGACCTATAGTATTTGACCGACCTAAGGAAGTTAGGTCGGCAACGACCTAAGGAGAACTAGTAGTTCGCGACCTATAGGAGTTAGCGACCTAATTGTTAGCGACCTAAGGGTTAGCACAGTAGTTAGCGAGTTAGTGAAGTTAGGTCGTGAGCGACCTAAGATGTTAGGTCGTATCCTAGCTAAGAGTTAGGTCGTGAGTTCTGTGTTGAGTTAGGTCGTAGGCGACCTAAGATAGTTAGGTCGTGTGTGTGTTAGGTCGCGCGTTTGCTAAGTCGTAGGTCGCGTGAGTTGTTAGGTCGCGCGTACGATAGGTCGCTGGGTGTTAAGTCATGAGCGACCTAGGAGTTGTTGAGTCGAATGAGTGTTAGGTCGCAAGGAAGCGGTCTGTGTTAGGTCGCATATTCGTTAGGTCGTAGGTCGCGGATGCGCATTCATTAGGTCGTAAGTCGTATGAAGGCGCTGATCTGCTAAGTGCTAGGTCGTAGGTCGTAGAAGCTTTGGTTGTTAGGTCGTAGGGTTCTGTTAGGTCGAAGGTTGTTAGGTCGTGGGGTTTTAGGTCGTAAGTCGTGGACGACCTAAGGGCGAGCGACCTAAAAATCAGCCTATAAATAGGAGGGTTTTCTCACATTTTTGGGATCCGGATTTCGAAGCGACGAAGTGCTGCCATTTTGAGAGCTCGACTTCTACACTTCCTCACTTCTTTTCTCCACTCTAATCTAGTGATTCCATCCATCCAAGTTGAAGATCAAATTGAAGATTCAAGGGCTTAGATTGAAGATCTACATCCATTGAAGTGAGATTTCATCGTTTGAAGCAGATTGGTGATAGATCAAGTTAGATCCTTCGCTGTACAGATCTGAAGTGGGTTTCTTTTGAGGTGTTTAGGTGATTTGGTGAGTGGTGATTATCTCTCACACGGATCCAAAGGAGTATATCGGATCGTTGGCTTGATTTGGTGTTAAAGTAGTGATTTCCATGCATTTTTGTAAACCTAAGTATAGATCCATATAGATCCATTGTTCATGATGATTTGACATCCATTTTACTAAGTGTTAACCTATGCAAGTTCATTCATCAAGATTATAGAGATATTGTTCATGTTTTCATGCTTATTAGACTTTTGACTCTTTAATTACGAAATTGCGATTATTGTTATAATTGTCTATTTAGATCATATTTGAATGCTTGTTTACTTGGATTAATGTTTGACTTGATTGATTGCTATAAATTAGATGATTGATGATTTGATTTAGACTGAAGATGATTCAAAAGCTAAGGAAAAGGCTCTTGAATTAGGAAAGCTGCTTGTGGCATATGTGGCGGATGTGGAAGCTCATATGAATAGATTTGATGATGATGTTGAGATGAAGCTTTGCTATGATGATGATGAGGCGAAGCATGAGATGAGATAGGCTTGGTCTAATCCAGACGGGATCATTCAAAGCAGATTGATAACTCGGTGATATGGTTCGAGTTTGAGGATAATGGTTTGCTCGAGAGGCGCTTGAGCTAGTATGGAAATAGTCGTCGAGGAGGATGACTAGAAGGCTGAGATCTCATCGTTGTTGTAGGTTCTAGCATGCTCAAAGCAAGAGTACGTTGGGCAGATTCGATAGTCCCTGAAGACTACGGATTGGTAGTCAAGTACTCTGGGAAGATTCGATAGTCCTAGGCACGGGTCACGATGACATGCGGGAGTAATGTCTAGAACCGGGGTTTCCATTAGCCCTTGACGGACGGCTGAAAGAATGTGCCGGTCATTCAATTAACGATGATATTGAAGCAATGATAACAGTGATAGCCAGAGTCATGGATGTTTGGTTGTATCGTCATTCGGTCTCAAGAGCGGTATTTTCTGGGTGCTTATCTGATCTTGGTTTAGGCCTTGGGGGTTTGTACTTGGAAAACATTGCCCTTGACTCGAGTGATACTCGCTTTACTTTAAATTGTATGCTCTGCTATGATTGCTTCTGCTTAGTGTGTGTCTGGGGGCTATCACTGTAGAAAGAGGTGGAGTGGGAGGGTTGTATTCCTATTCCTTTTCCTTTATGCTCTTTTGGTATGTTGTTAGTTAATTTACCGCTCACTAAGACTGTTGTCTGACTCAAGGCTTTATGTTTTTAACTCTTATTGCCTTGGGCTGTTCGTCCATTTTGGGACGGGCAGACTAGGTAGCAGGTGACAGGTGCTGTTCTTGCTTCCCACGATGCTGATGTCGAAGACGAGCTGGAGGCTTGCATATTATCTTCTTACTATATGTACTGGATGTTCCGCTGCTTTGTATATTCTCTGAGTGTTATGTAGTGAGGCTTGATGTATTGACTATTTAGATGTTTGTATTCAACTATTATGAAGTTTTATTGATGAGATTCTATTCTGTGAAGCTTCACTATATATATATATATTCTATTGTATTTTGTCCTTGCGCTGTGAGTAATACGATAGATTCTATTGTTTAAATTTTACCCTGGCAATCGTCCATGGTCGCCTGGCACACTTTATAGTGCACTATCTCTAGGTTCGGTGCAGGGGTCATGGGCGGTCGTCACACAAATGATCATATAACCTAGTTCAGCCCCTCTCCTCTCTTCCTCACTTCATTTCTATTTTCTTAAACACTCATCAAAACTGAAAATGGGGAGAGGAATGGGAAATTAAAACTCCAAGCCCTAGTTCCATTGCAAATTCAAGCTTTTACCTCTAAATTCAAGTAGAAGCTTTGGTAAGCCATCCTCTTCATCATCTCCAACTCTTTCTCCATTCAATTTCAGAAATTTCCTAAACCTAATTTAGGAAATGTTTCTCTTTTAAGCTTAGATTCAAGCTTGTTGGGTTGGAATTGAAGTGTGATTGTTCTTGCCATTGCTCTATAGCTTCTTCTTCATTGATTTTGTGAAAAGGTGATATTTTTATCTCACATCTACGTCTAGAGCTACCATTGTTGTTAGGTATGAATTCCTAACACTTGTGCATATTCATTTGCTTTTGATTTGAGTTAATTTGGTGAATTTTCCAATTTTGGTGTTTTGAAGTTAAAATCTTTAAAAATCCTTTTATGGATGTTTGAACATGTTTTTGGTGATGCATCGAAGTGCCTACAAGGTTGGGTTGCCGATTGGCGTAAACCCTTAGTGCTCGTCGCTCGTTCGATCGCATTTCGATTTGGATTTGTCGTTTTTGAGCTAGGCTGTTTTTTTGCCTAGCAGAAAATTTCAGACGTCTGAAACAAATTTCAGACGTCTGAAACCAAATCCAGACGTCTGGTTGAAAAATCCAAACATCTGGAAAGGGGTCTGGAAAAGGCAGTAACAAAATCCAGACCTCTGAAACAAAATCCAGACCTCTGAAATCAAATTCAGACGTCTGGTTGAAATTTTCAGACGTCTGAAATGGCCCAATAATTAAAAATAGAAGGGAGAAAAACACATATACTTCCAGAACCTAGGGCCAGACGTTTGGGAACACCTATCAGACGTCTGGAACTGTTTAATTTGCCTATTTTGGCTGTTTTTGAATGAATTTCCAAGGTTTATCGATTTTTGTTGATCCGTTTAGTTGTTATCACTTTTATCGACTTCGATGACTTCTTTCTTTGGATTTTTGGGAATATCCATTTTTGATGGATTTGGTATTGATTTTTTTGGATTTTATTCACGTCTTCGAATGTGAATTTTGATGATTGATTGTTTCTACAATCGTTTTTGTGATTTGTCATTTTAAAAATACAAAGTTTTTCTATACTAGTAATAAATATTCAAACTCTTCCACAAAGATGATTTCAACTCTATTTTCGATATCAAACTCGTTTATCAAAACCGTTTTCCAATCTATTAGTATATACAAACCTTTACCTCATTCGTATGAGAAATCTAATTAAACGGCTTAGTAAAACAAGTGGTATGAAATGCTTGCGTTTACTTCGTCGGTTAATTCTTGGACTTGTTTGATTGAATCCTTTGTGACAATTTTCTAGTGGAGATCTACAATTTGCTCGTAAATATTTAAGTTAAGCTAGTGGTTTTGGGACATGAAGCTAAACTCATATATTTACTAGTTTAGTGTAATTAACAGTTAAATTCGAGTGGAAGTTTACAATTTGTTCGTAAATATTTAAGTTAAGCTAGTGGTTTTGGGACATGAAACTAAACTCATATATTTACTAGCTTAGTGTAATTTACACTTGTGGGTCTGCGAAGATCCTTCTTGTGGAGCTTCGGCTCATGGTCTTCGGGCCGTTCTTGTGGAGCTTCGGCTCATTGTCTTCGGGCCGTTCTTGTGGAGCTTCGGCTCATGGTCTTCGGGCCGTTCTTGTGGAGCATCGGCTCATGGCCTTCGGGCCGTTTTTGTGGAGCTTCGGCTCAAAATTGATGGATAGCGACCATGAGATAGCGTCTCATCTTGTGATACACGTGTTGGTGAGATTTAATGCTCCCGTTCTTGTGATAGGCCTCTTTCCCTTTTTGTGATCTTTCTGGATTTCTAATTGACGATTTCTAGAATTTGTGTTTCACCAATTTTCGTGATTTACATTAATAAGCTCTATCAATATTTGTGCATTGGTGAATTTGTGTGTCATTAACCCTTGTGATTGGCCTTGGTACTTTTATGGGATTGGCCATCCTTTTCTTGTGATTTCTGGATTTCTAATTATTGATTTCTGGAATTTATGTTTCACCAGCTTTTACCATTGGCATTGATACTTATGTCATTTTTGTGGCTTGGTGAATTAAATAAAGAATATGACGTTCTTTTTGGAGCTATGAGATTCTTGAGATATTGTATGACTTTTGTGGGTTTTCTAATGTATACTTGACGTAGTATGACATTTTTGGTTATCATACGTTTCATTATTATATCTCTTCTTATATCTCATTTTATCTGATAATTATAGCTAAACTGATCCGTTTATTATTTTCTTCTTAAATAATACTCGGGTCAGACTGAGATATTACAGGTGCTTCCTCATGACTTCCTATCTGGAACCATCATCTGACTTTTGGCTAACTACTCTAGTTTAGTAGTTTTTGTTGTATACATTTGAGATTTAGACTCCTTGATGTATACATATTCTTTTGCCTTGCACTTGTATCTATTCTTTTGTGTTATTGTGGATCTTATTTGACCACTACTCTGATGTACACTTCTTTGTGTAATATTCATATCTATTTCCGCCTTTGTGATATGAATTATCTATGACTGATTTGTGTTATGTTTATTTCTATATTTGTTTTCGAAGTCCATATAGCCACTGTGTAGTAGCTTTGAGTTTGTATCGGTATGTCGGATTTCCTTTGAGAAGAAAAGTTATATTTTTATCTGGCATATCGGTACTCGCACAAAGCAATTATACAGATGGTCGCTCCTCAACAGCCTTATTCTCCGTGCTAGTTGACGGTATTACCCTGTAGTGTCCTTGGCTAGCGTGGGTATAGAGGTGGGGCGTCACACATATATACATATATATACAATATTTTAAATTTAAATGATTTATACAGAATTTGTTTGAGTTCGGGGAAACTCGCATCAATTTATCGATTAATTTCACAATTTTTGTTCAAAAATTCAATTAATTATCAATTTAAATTTATATAAAATTCTGGATTGTTACAGTATGACAAGGCACGTGAGGCGATGCCCAAGGTAGGATACTACCGTTTTGCGTTTCCTGACTGGTGGTAACCCCTAATGGCCCACCGTGAACGTCCATCCCATAATCAAATCAAGGTGCACCAATCGACTCAAAACCAATATATTAATATGAAGAACAGATGTTGCTAGAGGTAGCTAGCCTCATTGGTCAGGTATGGCTCATGTTTTAGTCATTTCAAACTGAAACCAGTGCCGGGATCTATCCATCATCGTTCTCTTTCTTCAATCCAGCAAACGTAGCCAATTCAACCTCTATATTTTGGATAACATCCACAGTTGTTAAAGTTGTTCCGCTATTGACAGAGAGTATGCCAATATTCGACCCCGGTCTCTTTAACAACCAAACGTCATTTTCCACACCGGTTGGTTCTTTTAAATTTCAAGAACAAGTCATATTTCATATCTAAATATCAAATTCACTTCAAAAATCATTTTGAATCCAAAATAGGTTATACCTTCATACCAAAACATTCGTATTTAAATCAATGATTTAAATCTAAATAGTTCCCCTTTAAACAATTTGAATATTGAAAAAATTGGGTTTGAATAATTAAAATAGTTTTAATATTGAAAAATAGTTTAGAATAATTAAAATTGTTTAAAGATAGAAAATAGTTTAGAATATAAATATTTTTAGTATTGAAAATAGTTTTGAATAATAAAATAGTTTGAACAATTAGAATAGTTTATATATTAAAGCAATTTGATTATTAAAATAGTTTTTATATTAAAATAGTTTATATTAAAACTGTTTCTTTCTTTCACAACAAGGTTCAATTCCAAATCATTACGAATTCAGTTTTTTGCTTTTTAACTCAATCGACTTCAAATCCCAAAATTTGACTTAAATCAACCTCAATTCAAAACGATTTCAAAACTTTACTTCAACTTCAATTTAAACGGTTCTATTCAATGGCTGAAAGTGTCAATTCAAATTCTCATTTTTAAACAATTTAGTTTAAATCCATTTCACATCCAAAACTTTGAAATATCAATTTGAACCACATTAATTAAAGTAAATTCAAAGTTTAAATTAAAATTTAAACCTTTAAATAATTCAATTCCGAAAAATTTAGATCATATCCCAATTTCAACTTTAAAATTTCAAATTAAATCCTTTAAACAATTTCATTTAAACAGTTTCAAATTTCAACATTTTCAAATCTCGAATTAGAAAATAATTTAATTCATAGAAATCCAAATTCATTTCTTTAAAACAATATCATTTAAACAAATCTAAATTGTAGATTTTAAAACCATTTAATTTAACCAAATTCGGTGTTTGTATATAACTTTCTACCCTATGGCCAAGTGATCATTTATTTTAATTTTAATTACATGGATGGATATATATCATTTCAACCCATAATTAAATGACATAGGTGTATATCATTTCAATCTATTTCTTAGTTCAATTTGAATAATCCAAATGACAATTTATAGGATGTCAAATAATACATAGGGTAATAATAGGGATATGTCTAAACAAATAAACAACCATACATCCAACATCAAGCATTAGGCGTCCAATTGCAACCAACATCCAAATCAACCAATATATCAATTAAATTCAATATTAATTTAAATGTCAATTTAATCCAATGTCAATATCAATTTCAATTTAAATGCAAATTTAAATTACCAAACAATAATCAATAAAATTTTATCACTTCATGACTTCAATTTAACTAACATCAGAAAATTTAGTATTGCGTGGGTGGGTTTAATCACTCACCTATGATTTAAAGCCCGTTAAAAATCCAACCAAAAACCCAAAATTTCAACAGTCTCTATATTCAACCAAACTAGATTCAGATTGTCCGGAATTTCGATACGAGTCCAATGGAAAAAACCATGCACCAATCGGAGTTTGTATGCAAACGTTATTCACATTAGAACATTTAAATTTTAAAATTAAATTAAAATAAAACAACAGGGCAATATCATAATTTACCTCATCATTCCAAAACCCTACCGTAACATCGAACCAAAACTCAACTTCCAGTCGCTGACTTTATCCCACGAACGCCGCCGCCTCCTTCGCCGTCGTCCAGATCGAAACCCACCGCCGTCATCGCATCGTCCAACCGCCCAACCTGCCCTTGTGCGCGACCACGAACAGCTGTCGATAAGCCAGTGCCATCGCCACCTTCCTTGCCAATTCTGGTGAACTCCAGCGCCTATGAAATGATCAACTCTTGTGGATGAACTCTACTTCGCCTCCTCTACCAGATGTAACTCCCCGATCGTCGAATGGTCGACGTTTCGCCGTTGATCGCGAAATTCAAGTATGGATGGCCGAGGAAAGATTGCCAATTTCTAGTCAAACCGAGACTCGATTACAAAAACAACTGCAGACGCTGATTCCATTAATCGACAGCTTCGCGATGATATATTATATGATAGGATTGGAGCAGTTTGAATTTTTGAATTGATTTCAAATTTGATTTAGGGTTTCGGGATATTGGCCATTGAGAAGAAACAAGTTAGATCTGAAATGTACGTACAGAAAAATAGAACAGAAGGCTGCAAGGGTTTCATAATGGCATATATATAGACAAAGATGGAACATCAATGGATGGAACAGATCGATTGTGTCAAAGCGATAACAAAGGCCCGAAAAGCCCGTTTCGTTCCCGAAACGAAAAAAGGCCATCCTATATATCGAAATATAGTTTTTCAATATTTTTAAACTCAATGAAACTAATTTCAAACTCTAATTCTATTGTATATAGAAGTTAGCATTAAAATAAAATTATATTTATTTTTACGGGTTACTTAAACAAATTATTATTAAACTAATTTAATCACTTTTAAGTTCTAAATTAAAAGCTTTTCTATCATAATTCTTGATTAAACAGGAATTTAATAATCTTTTGAAATTAAATTTTCCATTTTAAACCCAAGATTTAATTATTAAATTAATTTCAACATTTAATTTCAACGGTAATAAACCCTAGTTCATTATAATCTAAATTTCAACACATTCTTTTATTTTGATTTAAAAGTCCTTTATATTAAATCAACAATTCCCTTATGTATTTTATTTAACATAAGTTTTCATTTATTACACCCATTATTTTACAGTTAATGTCTTTGCTCATATTAATTGAAATATTAATTACATTAATTTTAATTGATTAAAAAAATTAAATTTCAGAATGGATTAACTAAATGAGTGAGAAATAAAACAATCATTACATTTAAGTAATTTAAACACATTTATAAATTTATTGTACAAACAAAGGTTAATAAATTTACATACTAAACAATTGATTTCTTATTGTATGCTATCATAAGAATATTGTTTATCCCGTTCTTTATTAACATTTATTATTATAATCAATGGAATTTACATTCAAATAGTTATTAATTATATTCAAATCAATATCATTAAATTATATTATAATATGCATTACCGTCTTTACCTCATTGAAATTTGTCGTTTTAGAATTCATTTAAGGTCAGAATTTATAATCTAACAATTTTTTTACATTAATAAATCATAAATTTTAACTTTTAACAATATTAAACTTCAAAGTCTTATTTAGTTTAATATTTTTAATTGTCAAAAATACGGGTCATTACAATCTCCCCCACTCAAAACTTTTCGTCCCCGAAAAGGAACAAGAAAGAATCAAGAAATTTGATTTATTTTATTCAAAATAGTCAATTTATAAACAATTAATCTTTCATATTTAAATTTAATAAAAATTTGAAAATAACTCAACTTACCACGAAAAATTTCTAAGTACTAAATTTATGAAAAATTTCGGCGGCATCTCCTTTGCGCGGCTCAGTCCCGAAAAATAACAATATCAATAATTACAAGGTATACATCTTATTTTAATAATAAAGTGTCCCAACCATGGGAAAACAATAAGATACCGCTACAAAAACCATAATCCAAAAACGTGCCTATCTGTCGGACAAACAAAACTCTATTTATGAAATCAAAAACAACTGTCATTACTTCCATAAACCTATATCTTACTTACATAATCCAAAAGAGTTAAAATTATGTAAAAGGAGTAATATATTAGTTGTTTCAATCAATAACACAAGCAACACATATAATAATCATATGCAAACAAAAGCAGTACGACCATTATACACAACCAAAGAATTCATCGCCCATCCATAGCAACCAAAAACTAATGGTTTATCCAGGTTCAAAAACTTTTCATCGTGCAAGGGTGATAAATAAACTACCATGTGTACCTTACGCTCAACAGCCTTAGGTAATTACTCAATAGATTATTCATACAACCTCGAACGATTTGACGTGTCATTTCCCAAACTTCCCATAAGCCAAACAACAAAGAATTTAAATATAATTTAAGTTTGTACGATGTACATATATCATTTGTACACAATATCAATTCTGATTGCTTGCTTGAATACACAAATTTTACTTCTGAACTAGTATTGTTAACTCGACTACTCTAGGGCGGACTTTGATCCGGTTCCTTGATTAGAAATCTCTATTCTCCTTGCATAGCCATAGACTATGATAGAAAACTTCAAAATCATATCAAAAAAATTTGTATCAAGCGTTTGCCGTCAAGAATCGAGCGAAAAATCCTAACTCGGACTGGTGTGAATTTCCACAAATTATGTATTCGAATTTGGATCAGAATTGTTATGCGAATAAAATGATCTACGCGCAACTTACTTATTTTATTCTATTGGTTTCTTTTTACACATTATTACTTTTCATTTATTTTAAATTTTCATCCATTCATATAAGATCATCTTTTATTAATTTATATACATATACTTGCATAAATTATTTCTCATTCAATGTTAGAAATCATCAATGAATACACTCTTAAAGTATTACATACGTTTCATTGTAGTTTAATTCACATTTATATACTTATAACTTGATTAATAGTCATTAATGAATTATTATTCAAGTTTATCTAAATTTCAACCACATTTATTCCTTCATATGTAGTATCATTTAATATTAAATCTATTTGTGAATCATTTATGAATTATTCCAAAATATTTTCTTACGTTTATAAACATTTTATAAGATTCATCCCCTTTCACAAAACATTATTCAAATTTATAATTATCTAAGAAATCTACAACTTAATTTATAAACATTCTATCCAACTTACCTTTATTTTACAACAATTTACAAGACAAGACTTTATCATTTGTTTACTTTCCTAAGTTCACATTCATTTCCTTAAATAGTATTCAGTTTTTACCATTCAGTTTAATTATTATGCATTTCAAAACATCAACTTAAGTTTATAACATTACTTGAAACATATTAATTCTTTTTTTATAAACGTTTCTTTAAACACAATTTCATTTTGAAACATTTTTTTGTATTACTTGAGTTTTTTACTTGTATAATATTCCATTACATCCTAGAAGCATATACAGATAATCTTATTCATTTTACTAAACAAGAATGTTCAATAGTTTAAACCCATTTTAATTTTCATTATCTATAAATTTATGAGTTAAATTAAAATTTGTTTCACCAAAACAACCGTGTAGCAAAGCTACTGTAGTAGTCTTCCAACTTTGAAACTCGAAAATAAACGTCGATAATGCCGCGGTCATCACCGAAATTATTTTCCAGCGACAAAAGAGGGGAGTACATAACTTATTTCCTTTTAAATTCTTTTGAAAACATATCTTTTAAATCTTATTGAAAAATATTTCTATCCGAAAATACTTCCAAATAATACTAATATTATTTTTCCAAAATCTTTGAAAACCAATTTCAAAACACCGGAACTTAAGTTCGTAAATTTTCAATTTATATTCATTTTATTGGTAAATCATAATTTATAAACCATATCTATAAAATCACATTTATCATAACATACAATAGTTAATAGTTTTTAAGAACCTTGAACAACCAACAATAAATGACAATAATCTAATATTATCATTTCCTAATAAACAATATACCAAAAATAACTATATCAATTTATGAAAAATTATTCTTTTAAATACAAAATATAATACTAGGTAAAATTATTTCATTTACCAATTTCAAAAACAATATTGTGTCGGTTTACCCTGTTCAAGTGTTTAGAAATCCACATCGATGCCATAGCATCCTATGTACCGACCGGAATTCATAAATACTCAATAGAACAAATTAACACAATACAAAACATTTTTATACCACTAACAAATACACTCTCTCATAGATATATATACACTCGAACTAATTCTAGGGTATTACAAATCCTATCTCTAATGAGTTAACCCTAACAGGCTAAGGTATCTTTAAACCAAGGCTCAGATACCTACTGTGATGACCTACCTTTTTAGACAATTTAAGTCGACAATAAACCACATATGTCTAACTCAAACGATTCAAAAGGGTAGATCATCTGTAACAACCCGGAATTTCACTACTTTGATTTGCGAATATTTAATTAATTTTAAATATTTTATAATGAAAATAAAAATCTTTTTAATAATAAATAATAATGGTGAAATAGTTTTTAAAATTTGTTTACAAAATTATATAGTTCGATGAAAAACAGAAAATGTGACCGGAAACTGTTTTTCGAATTTTCGACGTTTCATCGTATAAAGTTGTTTGTAATGTTGTGTACTCTTTTGTATATATATGTACACATATACTAAGTATATAATGTTGGATTAATAATATATATTAAGGTTAACAAACTTAATTAAGTTAAGATAATCATCGATGTGACACATTGGCAACTAAAATATTAAAAGTCATGTCATTAGAGACATGAAATGACATAATGGCAACCTCATGTACTTATATTCATAAATGCATGTAGTGCTAGAAGGAGATATGGATGCATGAATGGCTGACATGGCGTGTAATGAGAGGAGGGTAAAGTACAGGGGTATTTTGGTAATCTCACTTGTTTATATATTATAAAAACTATTTTTTCCAAATTCTTTTTCCATTTTCTCATTTTCTCTCTTTCATTTATAATTTCATAAGCTCTAGGGTAATTTTAATGCATTCTCTTACATGTTCTAAGTTATAAAAATCTTTCTTTTCCATTTAAAATCTTAGTAGAAACTTGTTTGAAAGTCCTCTTTTAAATTTCAAAATTCCTCCATTTTTACCTCTATTTTGTTCGGCCAGAACATCCTCTAAATTTCACCAAATTAAGATTTTCTTTTTTTCAAACCATGTATATTCATAGTGGCTACAACTTTGTAGTTTACTAGTTTTTATGTGCTTACGCTTACATGCACCAAAAATTCATTTTTTACCAGAGTGTTTTTGAACCTAGATTTTCATGTCCGAAAATACCCCTCACTGTTTTGGCCATTACTTCCTCAAAATTTAAGACTTTTGAGTAACTCTTTTTTTTAAATGATAGAGAAAAGAATATTCTAAAACTATTATTTTGACCACTTTTCCAAAATTCAAGAGGAAAGGGTCCATAAGTCGAGTGAAAAATGACCCATTTTCGAGAACAGTTTGTGGTTTTCCAAGCTTCCTGAAATTCAAGCGTGTCCGTTTTCAAAGGATTTCCAGTGAGTAAACTATGAATTTTTTGAAATTTTTTTACTTTTATGTTAGTTAATATATTGTGCGATGTGATGGTTAGTATTGGTTAATTTATCATGTCATAGTTATACACACACACACACACACACACACACACACTTGTTGCTTGGATAGGTAAGGACATAGGACTTGAATGTGAAGTCTAAATGGTTAAAGATTAGATCTTGCTTATGTTTGTGGCATAATGTTATCTCAGATTTTATGGTTGTGTATGGACTTGGGTATGTAATGTATAAGCTAAGAAGAAGTTGGTACCATTGTAGGGTATTGGAGAATTTGGAATCTTGTGTAAGAAAGTTACGATTTTAGTTTAAAAATATCGAACATTTGGTTAGATTTAAACTTGTTTTAGTTTTACTTATTTTTGTTTTTAGAAAGTTAGTGAGCTTTAAGGTAAAGTTTTCAAAAGAAGGATAGAAACAAGTTAAAGCTTACGGGTATCCATAGCCATAGTCGCTATGGATGAAGTTCGCTTAAAAATCCGATTTTTTTTGCACATTTTGGTTTTATACTTCAAAGTGTTTTGTAAATATTTTATAAACTAAATAATAATGTTTTAAAAAGTTAATTAAGGATTTATTAATTAATTGTTAATTAATTAGGTTTTAGTAATTGATAATTAACTAAATGTTAACAAGGTTTATTAACTTTAATTAAATAAAGATTAGTTCTTAATTAATTATCTTTTAAAGTTAAGATTTATTTTAATTAATTATTAATTAATTTAATTAAGAATGGGTTAAGTAAATTATTTACATTTAATTTATCATTAATTAAATATAGGATTAATTGTTAATCGAGGGTTTAATTATTTGATTAAAGATTTAATTTATAATAAATTATTTATTAAAGGTTTAATTTATTGTTTAAGTTTAATTAAATATTATTTAATTAATAAGTTGAGATTAATTGACATTTTAATTATTTAATAATTAATAAAGGATTAATTTGGGTTTAATTAATAGTTAATTATTGTTTAATTATTTAATTAAATTAAGTTAAGATTCAATTAAAATTAATTATGATTTAAATAAGGATTTAACTTTTAATTAATTATTTTTAAAAAGGTTTAAAAGTTTTAAATCCTTTGGTTTTCAAAAGTAAATTGTACAAAGGTACTTCTTTTTCAAAGATGGTTTCGAATACAAGTGTTTCAAGTGTTGATACCATTAAGAAACCATATAACTGTGAATGAGTTATAATGTAAAATGTTAGGTTGTTTGGACATGTGTTAGCAGAATAAATCCCCATTCTCCTATAAATTGTTTGTTTGTTTGTTGTGTGGGCATGTGTTAGCAAAATAAATCACCGTTCTGCTATAAATTGATTGAATTGTTTGCACATCTGTTTAGCTGGACAAATCACCACCCTGCTATTATGTTATTTAGATATGTATATGCTAGTTAGTTCATATTGACATGTTATTCCTTGATTTGGATATGAGTGTATTTACATATATGTTGACCTATGTAAATAACTGTTAAGTGAATTGAAATTGAAATCGAATAGTAACTTAAATTAGTACCATTGGGATTGCTAAGCCTCTTTTCGAATTTACTAAAGTATGTTTTTGAATTAGCTTTAATTCTTTTATCAATTTTGGGTTTAAAGGTTATAAATGATTTTTAAATTTTATTATTATTTTGTAAAATTGTTTTTAAATAATATCTTGTTTTTAAAAAAGGGTTTTTCAAATAAAAGGTTTTACCTAAAGAGATTTACAAATGATATCTTTAAAATGATATTTTATAAAGGAGATTCTATAAAGGAATTATGAAGGAAGATTTTTAAATAGTTGTAAAAATAGAAAGAGATTTTATAAATCATTTTAGATATTTTTGAAAGACGTTTTAAATCAAGTTTGGAAAATTGTAAAGAGGTTTGAAATATGAAGTGAGCTTATAAAAGAATTTTTGTAAGGAATAAGTGAATGGGTTTTATAAAGTGAAAGAGTTTTATAGTAAGTGATGTATTGAAAGGGAACGGTTTGGCCATTTAATATGGAATGTGAGAAGAGAGAATTTTCCAATTGTTTTTGGTAAATGTTTATATTGTTTTCCAAGTAAAAGGGATGTAAGGGTTTTGGGAAAAGTGTTTTAGAAAAGATCCTTTGATAAAGTTTCATAAAGTGATTTTATTAATTAAAGTTTAATTAATAAAGGCTTAGAGGATCCCATATGGAATTGAATCAATGTTTGATTGTTTGTTTATTTGATAGTTAAATAACCAACTATCAAATCTGGACCAAAATGTAACTTTGGAAATATCTAGGAGAAACATAAGAATTGTGACAACCCGTAAATTTGGACATTTGGAATTGGAATATTTAATTGATTTTAAATATTTAAAAGTTAATTTTTAACTTGAAAATTCAAATATCACTATTTACTGGATAATTAAATTATTGAATTTAATTGCTGGAAATTTGGTAAAATGTGAAACCGTGAGTTCTAAGCTCGTTAAAATTAATTTGAGGGCTGGTAAAATTTATATTGATTATACTGAGGATAATAAAAGTTTTAAAATTGAATTTAAAAGTGGTTTGTTCAGTTTTAAAAATATATTGTTTAAATTGAATTTAAAAATAGCCTTCCGAGGCACAGTCTCGGAATTCAACGAAACCAGTTCCATTGGATCCGTAATAGTGTATTATTATCGAATTTCAATTTTCGTAGCGTTTGGAGTGGTCGTGTGATCGTACGGTATATAAACGCGCTAAAATTTATATTGGAGTTCAATATAAGTTGGGTCCAAAAAGCTATCTTCTCCATACGATCGAATTAGGACTCGAAACCTTTTCCATTGCGTTCAAAATAGGGGTATAATATTATAAATGCCTAGCGGCACACCTTGATACGATGTCAAGATTTTAAGCTATGTATTAAAGAGGATTTAAATTTAAATTTAAAGTTAATATAATATATTTTGACTGGTCAAATTCATCTCCATATCAGCCTACCTTCTTTCACCATCACAGCTTTTTCCCTTCATTTCAAAGTCACTGTAGCTGCCTAATCCCTTCTTCAACACACTTTCCCTTTATAGTCAAGACAGCAAAAAAATAGAGAGTGTCGAACTTCAATCGCTTAAAATCACGTACATCTCCCTTTCTTCCTTTTAATTGCTCGAACGCGGTGAAGGGTAAATAATGGCCGCGAATTCCTTTTCAAATCACTTTCCCCCATTCTTCCTTCATTCGATTCAAAAAAAAAAGAAATCGAAAGGGCCGAGCTCTGGGAATCGCCTTCACTCTTTCGTCCCTTTCCATTCCTTGCCATTTCAAAATCTCGTCCCAAAAATCAAGTCAAACCTCAGGCGAGCGGCGATGGTGTATCGATTGTGGGTTGCGATGAGGTTCGAGCTATGTCATGGTGGCCTAGGAGGTAGGTAGAGGTGTGTCTCGAGCTTAGTGGCGACAGGGCGGTGGGTTCGATCGTGGTTTGTTGGGGTTGAAGAGGAAGGCGAACTCGTGTTTGAGCCTGGGTTCGCATTTTTTTCTTCTGTAAGGTATTAAACATTCTGCAGTTTATTTTATTCTAAAATTTTTCAATTTTTGATTTAATATATATATAGATAAAAGAAATTAAAATTATATAAGGTTTAAAACAGAAACCCTTTTTAGTCAGAGAAAGTTATCTATACAGAAAAAATATATATAATGACAGTAAGTTTTATAAAACGATTTATTTTCTTCAAAGTTATAGATTTATATATGTATATGTATATATACAGTAATCTTACTTTGTTATTTGCAGGAAAAGAAAACTAATTTTTAAATAAAAATACATATATGTATATATAAATATACACACCTATTTTAATATAGATAGGAAAAATAGAAAATTAGTTTATATTGATAAAGTTTGGAAAAAATATATGTATTTAGGGTGATTAATTTATTTAATAAACTTATTTAGCTATTTAGTTACTAAAAATAATTTATTAAAGGAGAATTTGTTTAAGTTAAATTATTAAATGCTAATTGATTGTTCGATGATTTAAAATGTTAATAAACCGTAAAATGTTATACAAGGTCTGAAATCGGAGAGAGACAAGCCTGCTTGGATCGGATGGCAAATTAAAGGGCAAAGGTGAGTTAATCTCACTCATCTGGGTTTTATTTAAATTTAAATAGTTAAATTTAAATATTTGGTTGAATGGTTGAATTGATTGGTTATGGTATATTATATATAGTAGTATACATATTGGAGTGATTGATTTCCCGCATTATATAGCGGATGAGACCCTATGCGCCGCATAATAGCGGATGATATTATATAAACCCATATACCGCGATATTCCACCTCGAAGTGGAATTGGTATTTTATATTGTGCAAACATCTGTGGATGTAGGGAAACAGGTTGGAGGGATCCAACTGGATTCCTCAAAATATTTAGATTGCTTAATATTCTGTGATATGATTTATTTGATAATCTGTGATTAATTCCATTAGTAATTGGAAATGTTGGATGCTGTGTTTGATTGAATATATTTGGGTATTCTGAGTTATCAAAATATACAGATTGGATTTTTGATAAGAAAATAAAAGAGAGAATTTTTAAGAAAAATAATTATAAAGAATTTGAATAAGTTAAAGAATGGATTGGAAAAGAATAAATGTGATTTTTAAATTCCAATGAATAAATTCCAAGTATTGGATAGGAGATTTTTGAATAAATGGGAATAAGTGGATTTTTTTTAAACTTAGGTAATATTAATTAAGGAATGAAAGATTTATTTTTGAATTCGGAATTAAAATAGTTTAGAAAGAAATAAAGAAGAATTTTGGAATAAATATGAAAATTTGTATTTTCAGTTAAACTAAGATTCTTAAATCATCATAAGGAAGTTAAAACTGAAATTAATGGGTTTTGTGTAAATTGGATAAGTAAAGAAATTTATTTTGATTGGAGTTAATATTGAAAATCAATTTGGAAATTGATTTAGTGTTGAAACTGTGATTTAAAGAAAGATGAGATTATGGGAATTATAAACTGGGTTTATATGGTGAAACAAGATATCAGTGGATATTTGGAAGTATAAATTCAGGGTCGGAATTTATAAGGAAAGAGTAGATTTGTTTAAAAATGAATAGTGATTTATTTTTAAAGGGTGTGAAGAGAAGCGTATTTCCCTGGATAGTCAAGTACGTTTTCAAAGCAAATTTTTAAGTATAAATTAAAAGTTTTAAAGTTGTTTTAAAAGCATGTTTTAGAAAATTTATTATTTTTAAATGTTTAAATTTTAAAAGTAAGTATTTTTCAAATTTATCTTAGTAGTAATTATTTAAAATTGACTTGGTATTATGTTTTAAAAAGAGAAAAATTTAGTTTTATATTTTATAAAGTAGCTTTATTTTAAATATTCTTAAAGTCTATATTTTTGAATAAAGTAATAAAGTAGTTTTTAATTTAAATGTTTTAAAGTGTATTTTATAATAAAGTGTTTTTAAATTATTTTAAAAATCTAAAGTAATTGTACTTGGTGTTTTCAATGGAAATAAATATTTGGGAATTTATTCCATGGGAAGAGTGTGGTTTGGAAATTGTTTTCAAAAAGGTTTGAAAGTGGAAAAATATATTGCGAAGATATTTTGAGGTCAATAAATAATTTGGAAAATTATTTATGTTTGATGGTTGTTTGTGAATGTTATTTGATAGTTAAATAACCGACTATCAATATTGGCCAATGCGCTGATCATTTCGAAGAGACCGGGATCAGGATTAATTTTCCGAAAACCACTTCGATCCGGTTTATACATTTACATGAGGAAGACGAGTTTGGAGTCGAAGATGGAGCGGTGAAGTGCAAGGGCTAGTCGCTACTAATCCTGAGGATGATTCCAAAATGGATGTAGTAGGAATAGTGCCTTCGGTTCCGTTTGAACCCGGAACGGACTTGTATGGATGAATGCTTTCAGAACATCGTCAGGAGGACGGTGAGCATTCTAAGTGATATGTTCTAAAAAGGTAACGCGTAGCCTCGAGCCTTATCAACCAGGGATGACTGAAAATCAGGTGTTATGCAGCAAGGCTAAGTGGGTCGCACCCATTAGGGTGAGGTCATCCTTGTCTAGATGTTCCTTTTTATTTCGGCTTAGTGGGCGGTTGATGATCCCAACCACGGGGTGATCTTACTCGGGATTATCCAGTAAGGGGTAGTCCCGGTCTTGTGTTGCAGGGGATTGGGAGTGATCCTCGGTATGTTGACCTAGGCCACGTACTGTGACAGGTGGTACCCCAGTGCCTAGTCATTAGTTGGAAATCCATTCTCCCTACGTGCCTTTTACGGTTTTTGTTTGTAGAACCCACTTTGTGGCTAGTATGCTGGAATTTAATCATGTAACAATTTCAGCTATTTGAATAAGTATTTGTATATAGACACTATTATAATATCAGACGGATTTGATAAAAAGTGTTTGGCTATCGTATGGTAAAAACCCGACATGTTTATTTGTGGCGTGGTCTTACGAGATGTTTTTGATTTCAAAGGATTTTGAAACTTTAATAATCCAATTGAGTGTGTTTTCTCACGCTGGTTTTCCAGACTGACTCGGGTGTTATTTTATTATAATGCTCGGGTCAGACTGAGTATTATAGAATAAATGATATGATGCTGTGGAGCTTAGGAGACGAGCTGGATGGTGAGACGTACTTCCGTACTTGATTATTATTCCGCTGTGTATTCAGTTTTGTGAGGACAGGTGATGATAACTGTCCAGTTGTGTGTTATGAATTGTGTTGTACTCTGATGATATAATGTATAAACATATATAATTCTTTTGTTTTAAAGATTAGTCATTTATCTATTATATATTATTCCGTTGCGTTTGTGAGATTCTGATGTTGTTTTGGCTTCTTCTTGTTCTACCTCTATCTTCTTTTACCCTAGTTATTCGCTCTTTCATACACTTTGGGTTGAACGAGGAAGATTTATTATCAACTCAAGGGGTACGGAACTGCGGGTCGTTTCAAGAATTATATGGCACAGTTACCGTCGAAGATGCTATACTGTAAATATAAACTCATTTCGTTCTTCCAGGATGAATGATAAGGAAATCCGTTCATAAACGGTTAGGAGGTGAACTCCGCTCTTATCTTTGTCTATTTATTTCCTAAAGAACCGGGGTTGAGTTTACCTGAATTATCGAAAGTTGTTTCGAAGAGACCGGGATCGAATCTGTTATCCGAAAACCACTTTGATCCAACTCAATATCTTGAAGAATAGGGAATCGAAGATGGAGCATTTAAGTGCAAGGGTTGCTTGCTACTAATCCTGAGGGTGATTCCAAAATGGATGTAGTAGAAGTAGTGCCTTCGGTTTGCCCTTATCCTAGACAACTTGTATGGATGAATGATAGCATTTCATTGATGCCTGGAGGGCAGTGTTAGCATTCCAAATGGGATTGCTATTCAAAAAGGTAAAATGTAGCCTCAAGCCTCATCAATCGGGAATGACTGAAAATCAGAGGAGATGCAACAAGGCTAAGTGAGTCACACTCATTAGGGTATGTTGTCACCCTTCTAGATACATCTACATATTTATGGATTGGTTGTGCATGAGATCTTGATAAAAAGGGTTGCAAAGCAACCGGGGTGATGACATATTCGATACTATCCAGTAAGGGTAGGCCGGTCTTGTGTTGGCAGGGGATCCAGGCGAGGTCCTTAGTACATTTTCTAGACGTGTACTATGATAGGTGGTACCCCCAATGCCTATTCATTGTATGGAATCCATTCTCCAATAAGCGTTGTACGGTTTTAGTTATATACCAAATATGTTGGAATGTGAGATGCAAGCATTCCAGCTATTTTAATATTTTACTTTGGACCCTTAGACATTATTATAATATCATTGGATTTTTATATAAAAGTTTTCTTGGTTATCGTAAGGTAAAAATTCATCTGTGTTTATGTGCGGCGTGGTCTTACGAGATATCATTGATTTTAAAAGAGTTTTAAAAGTAATAATTCAATTGCTTTGAGTTTACTCACACCAGACCCAAGTCTGACCCGGAGTTTTATTTTCTTTCCCTAAAACTCTTGGGTGCTTAAATTTTTACGAGCAGCCATGTAGTTCAGGTTTCCTATGGATGCATTTTGGAGGAGCTTGGAGCAAGAGGCTTCACCGATAGTTAGTTATTATTATTATTTTTTCCGTTGTATTATATTTATCTTGTATCAGTTATGTAAGGACAGGCTTTTATAACCGTCCTAGGTTAGAAATTCTTTTAATATGACTCTGATGTATCATTTTGTAAATGACTTTGTAAAGTACTATGGTGATTAATATATATTATTCCGTTGCGTTGTGAGATTCTGTGATTGTTTAGTTTCTTCTATCTTCTATCTCCTTTCTTTCCCCTAACAATCTGTCTTTTCGGCACTTAGTTGTTCGGCACGTGAATACCATGGGTGTATTAGTGTCGACTTCTAAGTTTCGAGAAGGCGGGTCATTACATGTTGTATCGGAGCGCAAGGTTAAGTGAGAACCTCGGATTTGGTGGGGCAACTCATTAAGGGATAAGGTAATGGAATGCCTTATTATGAGTTTGATTGTATTACATAAGAGCGTGTATTTGTTAGTGATATAAAAATTTCGTATTATGTTGATTTATCGATTAAGTGGCTTATGAATTCTGGTCGATACGGAAGGTACACCTGTATCGATAGGAGTTTCTAAACACTTGAACTAGGCAAATCGACATAGTATTGTTTTGGAAATTGGGTAAGTGAAATAATTTTACCTAAAAATATATTTTATATATAAAAGAATGATTTTCAAAAATAGTATGGTATTTTTGAGGATTTTTTGCTAAGAGATAATAGTATTTTATTATTATCATGTAGGGTTTGTTTAGTCATGCTCGTCTAGTTTGAACATTGACTATCGTTAGTGTGTATAGGTAGCTTTCCCTTTTTAAGATTTGAGTTGGGTAAATAGAAATAGGTAAACATTGAAACGAACACCTTGTGAATTAAGTTTCACAATTTGACTAAAGGCGTTCGATGTTAATGTGGGGTAAAATTGGATTAAAAGGTGTTTATTAAAAAAAGAGGTTAGAATATTTGGAAATAAATATTTGGAAATGGATTAATAAGAATGTGTCTTTTTAATTAAAAAGATTTAGGTCGAAAACTTAAGAACCTAAATCCCGATGCTTTGGAAAATGATTTTTCAATATTTTGAGAAATAATAATAGTATTTGAAAGCAATTTTGTTTAAAATATGAAATTTTAAGTATGAAATTTAAATAAGAAGTGTTTTCTTTAGATTAGTTAGGGGAAATGAGTTGTAATTGTTTTGTAATGATCGGGATAACTTTCTAAGTGACGATCGGATGTTTGCCTAGACGAACTTTGTCGTAAGCTTAGTAAATTATTCTCTTCATCATTTTACAATTGAAACGAATTCAACCCGAACGAATCCAAAGTAAGTTGGTGATAAATGTTTTGTTGGAAAATGTAAAGTATTGTTTCAAAAATGGGAATTTGAAATAAAAGAAATATTTTTTTAAAAGTTAACTAGTTCGAGTGGCTCGAAAATAACTTAAAATTTGGGAAAGTGATGTGTTCGGATGGTAAACACTTCTCTTGAGTATTACCCTTCTTGGTAAGGGAATGCATGATACTGTTTGGTAGTACCTAGTTCCATAGTATTCTTTTGGAATTACTCGGGCTATATTCATATATTTATATAATTTAAAATATAGAGTATCATTTCAAAAAGTTTTTGAAATAAAAGCCAGGTATTTGGATCTTGAGTTTTCTTAGGGAGATAAATTCAAAATGGAATAGTGGGATCAAGTAAAGGTATATACTCTTACGCTATAATGGAGTATTATCCAAGTTGAAACTAAGAGTTGTTTATGAAATGTTTTCATAAATGATTTAGTGAAATAGAATTGGTATTAGGGAGAACCAATATGGTAAGTGTGTAGGGTGGACGTAGATCAATTCTCCTTTTCATAGAATTTTGATCTAAGATTCGAGTATATGACTTTAAGGTATTTGCACCGTTCCGAATAAGGATTTATTACTTGATTTTTTACGGCGAGCATTTGATGAGGATTCTTGGTATGGAACCAAGGTTTTCTATCGTAGTTACAACTATGTTAGGAGAACAGAGGTTCTAAATCAAGGAGCCTGATTAGAGTCCGCACTAGGAAATCGGGCGAGCGATACTAGCTCAGAAGTTAAGTTATGTATTCGAATAGTGATCAAATCGTATTTTTGTGTAAGAATGAACTGTGTACATCATATGGACTAATGTATGGTGTTAAGTGATTCTGGATAGGTTCTGAGGTGTAATTTCGGGGACAAAATTCTTTTAAGGGGGGGAGAATGTAACAACCCGGAATTTCACTGCTTTGATTTACGAATATTTAAATAATTTTAAATATTCAAATAAATGGTTTTATAATGAAAATAAAACTCTTGTTAATAATAAATAATAATGGTGAAATAGTCTTTAAAATTTTTTTACAAAAATATATAGTTCGACGAAAAATAGAAAATGTGACCGGAAACTGTTTTCCGAATTTTTGACGTTTCAACGTATAAAGTTGTTTGTAATGTTTTGTATACTTTTGAATATATATGCACACATATACTAAGTATATAATGTGGGATTAATAATATTTACTAAGGTTAACAAACTTAATTAAGTTAAGATAATCATCGATGTGACACATTGGCAACTAAAATGTTAAAAGTCATGTCATTAGAGACATGAAATGACGTAATGGTAACCTCAGGTACTTATATTCATAAATCCATGTAGTTTCTAGGAGGATACATGGATGCATGCATGGGTGATGTGGCGTGTAATGGGAGGAGGGTAAAGTACATGGGTATTTTGGTAATCTCACTTGTTTACATATTGTAAAAACTATTTTTTTTCAAATTCTTTTTCCATTTTCTCATTTCTCTCTTCCATTTTCTAATTTCATAAGCTCTAAGGTAATTTTAATGGCTTTTCTTACATGTTCTAAGTTATAAAAAGCTTTCTTTTCCATTTAAAATCTTAGTAGAAACTTTTTTAAAACTCCTCTTTTCAATTTCAAGATTCCTCCATTTTTACCACTATTTTGATTGACCAGAAAATCCTCTAAATTTCACCAAATTAAGATTTTATTTTTTTCAAACCATGTATATTTCAAGTGGCTACATCATTGTAGTTTACCACTTTTTCTGATTTCAAGTTTAGATGTTCCATAAATTCATTTTTTGTAAGAGTGTTTTTGAACCTAGATTTTTATGTCCAAAAATACCCCTCACTGTTTTGGTCATAACTTCCTCAAAACTTAACCTTTTTGAGTAATTATTTTTTATAAATGATAGAGGAAATAATAGTCTAAATTTTTTATTTTGATCACTTCTCCAAAATTCGATAGGAAAGGCTCTAGAAGTCGAGTGAAAAATGATCCATTTTCGAGAAGAGTTTATGGTTTTCCAAGCTTCCCGAATTTCAAGTGTGTCAAGTTTTCAAAGGATTTCCGGTGAGTAAACTATGAACTTTTGGGAAAGTTTTTACTTTTATGTTAGTTAATGTATTGTGCGATGTGATGGTTAGTATTAGTTAATTTATCATGTGATGGTTATACACACACACACACACACAAACACACACTTGTTGGTTGGATAGGTAAAGACATAGGACTTGAATGTGAAGTCTAAATAGTAAAAGATTAGATCTTGCTTATGTTTGTTTGATGATGTTATCTTGGATGTTATGTTTTTGTATGGACTTGGGTATGTAATGTATAAGCTAAGAAGAAGTTGGTACCATTGTAGGGTATTAGAGAATTTGGAATCTTGTGTATTATGATTTTAGTTTTTAAAAATCGAATATTTTGTTAGATTTAAACATGTTTTAGTTTTAAATATTATTTTTGTTTTTAGAAAAGTTAGTGAGCTTTAAGGTAAATATTTCAAAATAAGGATAGAAACAAGTTAAAGCTTACGGGTATCCATAGCCATAGTCACTATGGATGAATTTCGCTTAAAAATCTGATTTTTTTTCAAAGTTCGGTTTTATACTTCAAAGTGTTTTGTAAATATTTTATAAACTAAATAATAATGTTATAAAAAGTTAATTAAGGATTTAATAATTAATTGTTAATTAATTAGGTTTTAGTAATTGATAATTAATTAAATGTTAACAAGGTTTATTAACTTTAATTAAATAAAGATTAGTTCTTAATTAATTATCTTTTAAAGTTAAGATTTATTTTAATTAATTATTAATTAAGTTAATTAAGTATGGCTTAAGTAAATTATTTATATTTAATTTATCATTAATTAAATATAGGAATAATTTTTAATCAAGGGTTTAATTATTTGATTAAAGATTTAATTTATAATAAATTATTTATTAAAGGTTTAATTTATTGTTTAAGTTTAATTAAATATTAATTAATTAAATAATTGATATTTATTAACATTTAATATTAATGAAGGTTTAATTAATTATTTAATGATTAATAAAGGATTAATTTGGGTTTAATTAATATTTAATTAATGTTTAACTATTTAATTAAATTAAGTTAAGATTCAATTAAAATTAATTATGATTTAAATAAGGATTTAACTTTTAATTAATTATTTTAAAAGGGTTTAAAGTTTTAAATCCTTTGGTTTTCAAAACTAAAATGGTACAAAGGTACTTCTTTTTCAAAGATGGTTTTGAATACAAGTGATTCAAGTGTTGATACCATTAAGAAATCATATAACTGTGAATGAGTTATAATGTAGATTGTTGGGTTGTTTGGGCATGTGTTAGCAGAATAAATCCTCATTCTGCTATAAATTGTTTGTTTGTTTATGTGGACATGTGTTAGTAGAACCAATCACCGTTCTGCTATAAATTGATTGAATTGTTTACACATCTGTTTAGTAGGACAAATCACCACCCTACTATTATGTTATTTGGATATGTATATGCTAGTTAGTTCATATTGACATGTTATTCCTAGGTTTGGATATGAGTGTATTTACATATATGTTGATCTATGTAAATAACTGTTAGGTGAATTGAAATTGAAATTGAGTGGTAAATTAGTGCCATTGGGATTGCTTAGCCTCTTTTCAAATTTACTAAAGTATGTTTTTGAATTAGCTTTAATTCTTTAATCAATTTTGGGTTTAAAGGTTATAAACGATTTTTAAATTTTATTATTATTTTATAAAGTTGTTTTTAAATAATTTAGTATTTTTTAAATGGGGTTTATTAAATAAAAGGTTTTACCTAAAGAGATTTACAAATGATATCTTGAAAATGATATTTTTTTTAAAGGAGATTCTATAAAGGAATTATGAAGGAAGATTTTTAAATAGTTGTAAAAATAGAAAGGGATTTTATAAATCATTTTAGATATTTATGAAAGACGTTTTAAATCAAGTTTGAAAAATTGTAAAGAGTTTTGAAATGTGAAGTGAACTTGTAGAAGAATTTTTGTAAGTAATAAGTGAATGAGTTTTATAGTAAGTGATGTTTTGAAAGGGAATGGTTTGGCCATTTAATATGGAATGTGAGAAGAGAGAATTTTCCAATTGTGTTTGGTAAATGTTTATATTGTTTTCCAAGTAAAAGGGATGTAAGGGGTTTGGGAAAAGTGTTTTAGAAAAGATCTTTTGATAAAGTTTTATAAAGTGATTTTATTAATTAAAGATTAATTAATAAAGGTGTAGAGGATCCCATATGGAATTGAATCAATGTTTGATTTTTGTTTATTTGATAGTTAAATAACCAACTATCAAATCTGGACCAAAATGTAACTTTGAAAATATCTAGGTGAAACATGAGTATTATATGGTACAGTCACCATCGAAGATGCTATACTATACGTATAAACTCATTCGTTCTTCTAGGATGAATGATAAGGAAATCCATCCATAAACGGTTAGGTGGTGAACTCCGCTCTTATCTTTGTCTGTTTATTTCCTAAAGAACTGGGGTTGAGTTTACCGGAATTATCGAAAGTTATTTCGAAGAGACCGGGATCGGATCTGTTATCCGAAAACCACTTTGATCCAACTTAAGCACTCAAACAGAAGACATCTTGAAGAATATGGAATCGAAGATGGAGCATTGAAGTGCAAGGGCTGCTTGCCACTAATCCTGAGGGTGATTCCAAAATGGGTGTAGTAAAAGTAGTTCTTCGGTTTGTCCTTATCCTGGACAACTTGTATGGATGAATGCTAGCATTTCATTGATGTCTAAGGGCAGTGTTAACATTCCAAGTGGGATTTCTATTCAAAAAGGTAAAACGTAGTCTCAAGCCTTATCAACCGAGAATGACTGAAAATCATGGGTGATGCAGCAAGGGTAAGTGGGTCGCACCCATTAGGGTATGTTGTTACCCTTCTAGATACATCAACATATTTATGGATTGGTTGTGCATGAGATCTTGATAAAAAGGATTGCAAAGCAACCAGGGTGATGACATATTTGGTACTATCCAGTAAGGGGTAGGCCGGTCTTGTGTTGGCAGGGGATCCAGGCTAGGTCCTCGGTACATTTTCTAGATGTATACTGTGATAAGTGGTACCCCAGTGCCTAGTCATTGTATGGAATCCATTCTCCAATAAGCGTTGTATGGTTTTAGTTGTATACCAAATATGTTGGAATATGACATGCAAGAATTTCAGCTATTTTAATATTTTACTTTGATCCCTTAGACATTATTATAATATCACTGAATTTTTATATAAAAGTGTTTTTGTTTATCGTAAGGTAAAAACTCATCCGTGTTTATGTGCGGCGTGGTCTTATGAGATACCTTTGATCTTAAAAGAGTTTAAAAAGTAATAATTCAATTGCTTTATGTTTACTCACACCAGACCCATGTCTGACCCGAAGTTTTATTTTCTTTCCCTAATGCTCTTGGGTGCTCAAATTTTTACGAGCAGCCAAGTAGTTCAGGTTTCCTACGGATGCATTTTGGAGGAGCTTGGAGCAGAAGGCTTCACCGATAGTTAGTCATTATTATTTTCCGCTGTATTATATTTATCTTGTATCAGTTATGTAAGGACATGCTATTATAATTGTCCTAGGTTAGAAATTGTTTTCGTATGACTCTGATGTATCATTTTGTAAATGACTTTGTAAAGTACTATGTTGATTAATATATATTATTCCGTTGAGTAGTGAGATTCTGTGATTGTTTAGTTTCTTCTATCTTCCATCTCCTTTCTTTCCCCTAACAATTTGTCTTTTCGACACTTAGTTATTCGGCACGTGAATAACGTGGATGTATTAGTGTCGACTTCTAGGGTTCGAAAAGGTGGGTTGTTACATTATCAATTTGGTTTAATGAGAAATTAAGAGAAAAGAAGAGAAGAAAAACACAGAATCTCGTAGGGGGATAACAAAATATAATAATCAAATAAACATTTCATGAACTTGTTTTACAATATACATTTGATTACACATTTGACAATATAATGGAGTACAATCGACAACATACCAATACAATGCAGCGGAATAATAATAGTAAATACGGTCTAGCAAACTCCATCCTCTTCTTCAAGGAATAATGTCTTCAAACACTGAAATACTCAGGCAAACCCGAGCGTAATGAAAAGACAAAACACTCGAGTCAGAATTAAAAGTTTCTATGTAATTTAAATGAATAACAGGTAAATATGAGTGTAATAGATTCAGAGATGTTTACGGGATCTTCCATCTCCTATCAAGTGTACAATGTGAGTGCAATAACTTAAAAGATGTTATGGGATTTTCCATCTCCTAAGGATCCGTCAAACTATCTATATATAGTAAGATACGCTATATATGTAGTGTCTATCAGTAAAGTAAAGTATTAAAATATCGTTAACGCTTTACATTGATCCCCCTTGACACATTTTTAAGAAGATAGTTTTAGTATTGAAAATAGTTTTAAATAATTAAAATAGTTTGAATAATTATAATAGTTTATATATTAAAACAATTTGATTATTAAAATTGTTTATATTAAAATTGTTTCTTTCTTTCACAACAAGGTTCAAATTCCAAATCATTACGAACTCAATTTTTCGCTTTTCAACTCAATCGACTTCAAGTCCCAAAATTCGACTTAAATCAACCTCAATTCAAAACGATTTCAAAACTTTACTTCAACATCAATTTAAATGGTTCTATTCAAATGGCCAAAAGTTTCAATTTAAATTATCATTTTTAAACAATGTAGTTTAAATCCATTTCACATCCAAAACTTTGAAATACCGATTTGAACTACTTTAATTAAAGTAAATTCAAAGTTTAAATTCAAATTTAAACCTTTAAAATAATTCGATTCCTAAAATTTTAGATCATATCCCAATTTCAACTTTAAGATTTCAAATTAAATCCTTTAAACAATTTCATTTGAACAGTTTCAATTTCAACATTTCAAATCTCAAATTAGAAAATAATTTAATTCATATAAGTCCAAATTTTATTTCTTTAAAACAATATCATTTAAACAAATCTAAATTCTTGATTTTAAAACCATTTAATTTAACCAAATTCGGTGTCTGTATATAACTTTCTACCCTATGGCCAAGTTATCATTTATTTCAATTTTAATTACATGGATGGATATATATCATTTCAACCCATAATCAAATGACATAGGTATATATCATTTCAACCTATTTCTTAGTTCAATTTGAATAATCCAAATGACAATTTATAGGATGTCAAATAATAAATAGGGCAATAACAGGGATATTTCCAAACAAATAATAAACCATCTAACATCAATCAATAGGCATCCAATTGCAACCAACATCCAAATCAACCAATATATCACAACAGTTACTAGTTATCAATTATCAATGTTTAACAAGCAATTAAATTCAATATTAATTTATATGTCAGTTTAACACAATATCAATATCAATTTCAATTTAAATGTGAATTTAAATTACCAAACAACAATCATTTTTTTTATCACTTTATGATTTCAATTTAATTAACATCAGAAAATTTAGTATTGCGTAGGCGGGTTTAATCACTCACCTTTGATATAAAGCCCGTTAAAAATCCAACCAAAAGCCCGAAATTTCAATAGTCTTCAAATTCAACCAAACTAGTTTCATATTGTTTGGAATTTCAATATTAGTCCAACAGAAAAAACCGTGCATCAACCGGAGTTCGTATGCAAAATTTATTCACGTTAGAACATTTAAATTTTAAAATTAAATTAAAATAAAAAAATAGGGCAATATCGTAATTTACCTCATCATCCCAAAACCCTACCTTAACATCGAACCCAAACTCAACTTCCAACCGCCGACTTCATCCCACGAACGCCAACGCCTCCTTCATCGTTGTCCAGATCGGACCCCACCGCCATCACCGCGTCGTCCAACCGCCCCACCTGGCCTCGCGCGCGACCACGAACCACCGCCGATAAGCCAGCGCCGCCGCTACCTTCCATCGCTAATTCTGGCGAGCTCTAGCACCTAATGATCGACTCCGGTTGATGAACTCTGCTTCGCCTCCTCTACAAGATGCAACTCCCCGATCGTCGAATGGTCGACGTTTCGTCGTTGATCGCGAAACCCTAATATGGACGACCGAGGAAAATTTGCTAATTTATGGCGAAACCGAGATCGATTGCAAAAATGAACTGCAGATGCTGATTCCATTCGTCGAGAGCTTCGCGATGATATATTATATGATAGGATTGGAGCAGTTTGAATTTTTGAATAGATTTCAAATTGGAATTTAGGATTTTGGGATATTGACCATTGAGAAGAAACAAGTTAGATCTGAAATATACATACAGAAAAATAGAACAGAAGGCTACTAGGGTTTCATGACAGCATATATATTGACAAAGATGGAACAACAATGGATGGAACAGATCGATTGGGCCAGAGTGATAACAAAGGCCCGAAATGCCCGTCTCGTTCCCGAAACGAAAATAGGCTATCCTATATATCGAAATATAGGTTTTCAATATTTTTAAACTCAATGAACCTAATTTCAAACCCTAATTCTATTGTTTATAAAAGTTAGCTTTAAAATAAAATAATATTTATTTTTATGTGTTATTAAAGAAATTATTATCAAACTGATTTAATCACTTTTAAGTTCTAAATTAAAAGCTTTCTATCATAATTCTTGATTAAACAGGAATTTAACAATGTTTTGAAATTAAATTTTCCATGTTAAACCCAGAATTTAATTATTAAATTAATTTCAATATTTAATTTCAACGGTAATAAACCCTAGTTCGTTATAATTTAAATTTCAACGCATTCTTTTATTTTGATTTAAAAGTCATATATATTAAATCAACAATTCCCTTATGTATTTTATTTAACATAAGTTTTCATTTATTAAACCCATTATTTTATAGTTAACATCTTTGCTCATATTAATTGAAATATTTAATTACATTAATTTTAATTGATTACAAAATTAAATTTCAGAATGGATTAACTAAATGAGTGAGAAATAAAACAATCGTTACATTTAAGTAATTTAAACACATTTAGAGATTTATTGTTTACAAACAAAGGTTAATAAATTTACGTACTAAATAATTGATTTCTTATTGTATGCTATCATATTTAGAATATTGTTTATCCCATTCTTTATTAACATTTGTTATTACAATCGATGGAATTTACACTCAAAGAGTTATTAATTATATTCAAATCAATATCATTAAATTATATTCTAATATGCATTACCATCTTTACCTCATTGAAATTTGTCGTTTTAGAATTCATTTAAGGTCAAAATTTATAATCTAACAATTATTTTTTTTATATTAATAAATCATAAATTTTAATTTCTGGCAATATTTAACTCTAAATTCTTATTTAATTTAATATTTTTAATTGTCAAAAATACGGGTCATTACAGGGGGCAAATCTATCATCAATCATAATGGATCCTACAAGTCGATGTACAAACATCAAGTCGCATGAAAGAGCCAGTGAACCTCATTGATTGAGACATGACTCACCTGCTTCGCCCTTCACAATTTTAAAATATTGCAACTCATCACCGAACATGAAGGAGACTAACGGAAATGCTATCTCTTATCTCTATTTTGATATTGCTAGTTTCTGTAAATCATTTGATAATATATTTTGTAATAAGAAAATTGATGATTTATTGCAGGATAAAGAACATGTTTGAAGTAAGCTTGGTGTATCACTTGAAAAAGGAATTCAATCAGTAAAAAGGAGAAGGTGGAAAATGTGAAGACCGATACTTTATGGTTTCAAAACAAAGCTCTGAAACTGCTAAAGCTTAAGGAGGTTAATGTTGAAAAGTTGGTAAAGTAGAATCCTAAGGGCCCGTTTGGTTTCGTTTTGAGTTATGTGTTTTGTGTTTTCAACCTACACTACAAAATACAATAAAACATGTGAATTTTTTTTACAATTCTTAGTCATTACAACGATGGACGGGAAATGGAGGAGAGGAATTGTTTCCGTCCTTTTGTTATGTCTCAAAACACGAAAAATCAAATAAACTTGTTTTCTATTTTCTATGTTAATTTCATTTTTCAAAATTGTGTGTTTTCCAACAATGCATAAGAAATGCGCATTTTTGTTTAGACGAAAACACAAAACTAAAAACAGCAAACCAAACGGGCCCTAATCTTGTAGATAAAAATGAGGCAAACAAGAAGGGGAGTGTAGTTTTCAATACAAGAATAGTCCTTCGTAGTCATAATAAAAAATAAGTAAGGTCGATAGTTGCGTAAAATGTTACGGATTCCATAAACTTAACAGAATTATCAAATTTTATATTGTAGGGTGTTTTGAAGTCATTGTAAGCAAGCTTTTACTTCAAGAACTCAAAAGGCTTAAATGGAGTAGAGAAATGTTTAGGACCTAGTCGCTAATATTTCCTATTACATTAAATGTCGAATCTTTATTCTTATTAACAAGAAAGTATGGAGATACAATATCGTTAGTATTAGCGATCAACACATCATAATTGACCTCATTAGCATGAGAGGGATGGTTTACAACTTAACGTTGGTTTATGCACAAAACTTTGATTACCTAAGAGAAAGGTTATGGTCTAATTTAGAGATGGATGCTATCAACATATTTAGACCTTGGATAATTTGAGGAGATTTCAATTGTATTAGATTTTCTACCGATAAGTAAGGTGGATGTCATATCCCATTTAGTAAAATGTTGGAGTTAGATAAGTGGATCACGCGCATTGGCATCACTGAAATCTCGATCAAGGGTTATGACTTCTCTTGGTGGTCAGGTCTGGAGAAACATTTTAACTAAAATTGATAGAGTCTTTTCTATTATTTCTTAGGTTTAGAAGTTCAATAATATGAATGCCAAATATCTCTCGTCCTCGGTAAGTGACCATGCCCCGGTTATTTTTTTTAGGAGGAAACTTCAGTTAAAAATTGATCCTTTAAATATTTGAATCATTGGCATCTTTCAAAAGGATATATAACAGCGTTCTCTAGTGGATTGAATATTGTTACTGAGGGTCGGCCCTTATACAGGTTGCCTCTAAAATAAAAGGCTATAAAAAAAGCTCTGAAAAGTTAGGGAAGAGGTAACTTGGATGCTATGAAGAAAGTTCGTCTGCTCATAGTTGAATGTGCGAAATGTCAAAAAAAAAAGAGAGCAATGATGACAGTCTAAAGTTCAATTTGTGAATCTCAGAATGGCTTAACTTGGCCATCTCTTAATAGATTATGGATGCTAAGAAAAAAGCGAAATGTGGTTGGTTACTTTTATATGATGAAGCTACATCATTTTTCTATGCTAAGATATCCATTAAAAGGAATACCAATCAATGGAACAACCTTATCCAGATTGATGGGAAAATTTTAATAACATTGATGACTTTACCGACAATGCTAGTCATTTTTATACAGATATTTTCAACAAAAAGAAATGCTTCTATCTGCTGGACGTTTTTGCAAAATCGTTATAATGGATTATGGTAGAAACTTTCTTAATGAACCTATTGATACATTGGAAATTAAGGAAGCGATTTTTAGTTCTAGAGATGATGTCGCGCTAGAACTGGATGGTTTTAATGCAAAATTTTATAAGGTGCATTAAGAAAGTTGTAAAGACCTTATTAACAAATCTTTTAATGATATGTTTTGCTCTGGAAAGTTCGTAAAAGCAGTCAATCATACTTTGGTGCACCTAATTCCAAAATCAAAGAACCCAAAGGATATCAAAGATTTTCGTCAAATTTCTTGTTGCAACATGTTATATAAAATTTTTTTCCAAAGTTTTGTGTAATAGATTAAAATTCTTTATGAATTCTTTCATTTGGTTAATCAGTTGCTTTTATCAAGGGCAAAAGCATTGTTGACGAAATTTTATGTGCTCGTGAGCTTATTAGTGGTTTTAATCACAAGGATAACTCTTATATGTGCATTGAAAGAAACATCTTATGACTTGGTCAATTGTAAGTTTGTGATCCATATGATGAGGAGCATGGATTGTCCAAAGAAATGGACTAAAGCGATTAGAGAAATGATTAATACCCCTAATTTTTCTATAGTTAGTCAGGGACAGTAACACCATGAAAATTAAGCGGAAAATTTAATAATAAAGTTAAATTTAAAATAAAACAAGGGCGAAAATGAAATTTTCATAAAAGTTCGAATTTAGCTACAAAACTTGAACCATTGTGTTCGTAGCGATTTTCTGGACAATTTTCATATATAACACTTCGAAATCGGAGTTAGTACGGGGAAAGTAAGGAGGTTTGAAAAATTGAAAATGGAAAAAATTTAAAAATAAAAACTTACCAAGAATTAACAATATGAGTGGTCGACCCCTAAGGTTCAACGGTCAACCGATAATGGTCGACCGACCCTTAAAGATGGTCAATCAATTAATGTGTTATTTCGAGATTCTGGAGCGTGAATTGAACGATTGAGATGGAATGGAATATTTTTCTTCACTATCAAGTTTTTGATGTGCGGTTGAGTTAAGAACAAAGATTCTCTAGGGCAAATCCAAATCTCTAAATCAATTTCTAACCCCTATAAATTAACACCTAAGCTAACCCTAATTTCATTAGAAAATTTACAGCCTACTGAAACTTTGCCAAAATTTCTGCTCTCCACTTATAATTTTTCTTTCAAAAATAAATTAAAATCAAAGTAAGCGAGCACCAATAAATCGGGTCAATGGGGCATCGGCTAATGGGTGACGATTCTCTGGCAGAGCATAGAGTTAGAGATTGGATCCGAGGTGATTGGGAACAAGTTTAATAAGCTGATTATTTACAGTTAACTTTAACCTATTCTATTGGATCGATGTTAGTATTTAAATTGCAAACCCCAATTATCTAAAATTTAAAGTTGAACTAGAAATTAAAAATGATATAAATTTGTTAATCTAATTTAAACCCAAGATAAACCCCTCATATTATTGAATTGAAACCCCTAAAATTGTTTACCTAAGTTAAACTATTATATGTAAATTGTACAAATCTACAAATTTGAAATAAATAAAAAGTATGGTAAAGTGCAAAGACTGGTCATTGTAAATTGATGCTTAGGGTTCACTCAATAAGTCAGAATTAATGAAATAGACAAATAAATAAAATTGAACAGTTAAAATGAGAAAACTCTAAATTCTATAATACGATCGGTCGATTATTTGCCCTGAGCGGTCAATCGGATAAAGGCTGAAATGCGTAACTTGAACCATGACTTGAGACCTAGGTTAAAATATAACTATTAATTGTATGTGTAAGTATGTTGTATTCATGTGTATGGATATTAGGGAAGTAGGGAAGCTAGTTCCCTATGAGATGACGCTAGGACGTTGCAGGGTTGGGTAGATGTACTTTACCAATGGGGAAAATTCTATCGCAAATGGCACTCACAGGAGGTTCTATGGTAGATGCGCAGCACTGACTAATGCATGATGCAGTGTGTGGGCCTGGCATAATAGGACTCATTGGTATTCACGATTTTGACGTGGTGTGTTATTGTATTGAAGATGGATCCTGATGCATGCAATAGGAGACGTATACTACGATTGGGAAGTGGATACGGATGTAGATGATGAGACAAATCGATGAGTCGGTATTGCAGGCTTTCCCTCAATGCACAGTTGGGTTACGTGTAATCGTAGTTATGGGAAATTTATTCCCATATAGCTCTAGTAGTAGTGTTTCTATATTGAGTAGCTCTAGTAGCAGGATTTCCATATCGAGTAGCTCTACTATCGGTGTTTCCATATTGAGTGGCTTTAGTAACGGTGTTTCCATATCAAGTAGCACTAGTAGTGGTGTTTCTATATCTATCTCTAATAGTGGGGTTTCCATATCGAGTAGCTCTAGTGGCGGTGTTTCCATTTGGAGTAGCTCTAGGAGCGATGGTCGATCGTTAGTTATTAAGGTTCGATCCATAGTTCGATCCTTGTAGTAGCCTACACAAGTTGTAGTGTATGTGTGTGTTGGATAAAAACCCTTAAGTAATGGACCCTAGAAATACACAGACACTTGTAGGACACCTTGGGACACTTAGAGTAGAATTAAAGTCAATTGGACATAATCACCATATATTAAACCTTTACATTCTCTAGTCCTTTGTTTGACCCACTCTTCTTCCTCTCTTTTTCCCACCACACGAGGATAGGGCATCAAGTGATTTGGCCTGATTTTGGTACATGGAGAGGTGAGCTCATCACATTAGTTACTTATCCTTTATTTACTCCCCATATAATCGTCAATCTATTAGTACTTAGTATTTCTTTTATCAGACTACGAATGGTATTTTTATGTACTTTGTATTTGACTATGTATTGTTTCTCTGAGACTATGTTTTGAGATATTTTCTATGATGGATATCTTTAGTATTCATATTTTGTCCTTTCTGTTGTGAGTTCTGAAAGTATAGCATATCTTTGATCATATCTATCCATATCTTCTCACTATTAGTCTCTATAATGTAATAAAAACCTGATAGCTCTTAATTCTTGGGACCAACATAAGTCTAAAGGACACCCTAAACTTTGGATCAGCGTGTCGAGGGGTGCAGGTTGTCACATATGGTATTAGAACCTAGGTTTAAAGTTCCTTAAGGATTAGGAGCGTATTAAGAGAACGTACTTGAAAAGTTTTTGAAAAAAAATGGTTTATCGAAAAAGGTTTTCAAAATATTTTCCAAAATGTTATTAAAAAGGGTTTCCAAAGTGTAAACATATATCGATAAAGTTTTCAAAAAGCTTTTCAAAATTATATATCGTAATCTATCTCTTACTCATGTCGATGTTATCTATTATTCATGCTTATACTATCTATGGAAAGTTGCTTACAAAATTTTTAAAAATCAAAGACAGAGAATGAGCGATCCCACATGTTCATACTCACACATTGCAACCGAGGTTCCGGGCATGAACATTTTGATTTGGTTCCATCGATATCTTCAGGCATGGGGACAAGCTGAGCTTAATTCCACTAGAGGATCCATGGAGAGAGCGACAAGTGCAGTTCTTTCCCACCCACCTACCTCAAAATTTGCAAAGTTATGCAAGGATTTTGCTAGCCTTGGAGGAAATCCGTATACGGGAACTTGAGTCACATATGTGAGGAATGCAGATTACGGATCTTAAGGCTAGGAATAACACTAGAGGGGGGTGAATAGTGTTTTTAAGAAATTACTAAATCTTTTTGATTTTATGTTAATTTGAACACAGATGTATGCAATATTCAGACATAGATATAATCACGAAACAAACACAGATGCAGAAATAAAGTAAATGCAGTAAAGGAAAGAACATACCGGATTTTATACTGGTTCGGGGTTACCCTACATCCAGTCCCGCACAACTAAGTATGGATTTCCTTTCAAAAGCAATTCAACAATTACAACCCTCGGTTTCAAGGCTACGAGGTACACCCTCCAGAATCACAATCCTCTGAGTAGAGATACTTGATTTCCGGAGCAACAAGTTCATCCAATTGATTTCCAAGGCTACAATCACACCTTTTCTCGCTTGATTGATTTCCAAGCCTACAATCACATATTTTCTCGCTAGATAGATTACAAAGAAGCCTATAACTCTGAATAGCACTTAGATCTTGTTGAGATAGTGATAGAGAATCAAATGAGAGATAATCTTGTTAGATTCAATGTTGATTTCGGCAGAGTAATGATAGGATTTTGAATAAGAAAATGTGGAAGAAGAAGAGAAGTGAAAAACCAGAAAAACTGATGTTAAATTCGTTGAAACTAACACCTATTTATAGAAGAACAGCAATCATGTCCATTTGTGAAAGGTTATGGCGAATAGACACTTCTTTTGAAATTCAAATTTTGAATCTAGCTGACACTATGTCGACATGGGGTACTAAGGCATGTCGACATCCCAAAGGAGATTTTGAAGTTTTGTTATTCTTTGAAAATAATTTTTATCTTATATTAAAACTATTTTAAACTTTATAAATATACTTGACTATAGATAAAATACATAGATGAATATAAAGAATAATGTATATAAAATTTTACTATAATTTTATATTTAAATCTAAGTACAAATATATTATAATTAAAAGATAGTTTAAAACAAACGAAGTTTAAAAACAAGAATATTTAAGGCTAAAACATCTTTTTGAAAATCATTTGAAAAGATAATTTTTAAGGCTAAAACATTTTGAAAAACAATTCTAAAAATCATTCTGAAGTAGTTTTGAAAATCATTTTGAAGTAGTTTTGCAAGCTTCTTCCTGCAGAATATCTCATCATGACAGGACTCGAGAACTTGTACAAAACTAGGATGTTCGTGGGTTTGTAAGCCACTTGTCGTAGGTTTGTAAGCTACTTGTCGTGGGTTTGTAAGCCACTCAAAAGGTAGAAATGGGTTCCATCCCAAAAGAAAAATGGAGTGAAGATTTCAGTGCTATTGTGAAGTTTTAACATAATTCTACACTCAATACTTATCTTGAAATCTTGAACTCTTGATAATCTTGATACTCATGAGTCTTCAATCTTGATATCTTGAATCTCTATATTGTACAGTCTTCATTCTTTGTACCTACATGGTTAAATCCTGCATATACATATATATCTAAACTATAATGTTAGTATTTATATTTTATAATCTTATTCTAAGGTTGTTGTCATCAAAACCATCAACTCATGGACTAACAATCTCCCCCTTTTTGATGATGACAACCTTTGTTTATAAAATATTACTTCTATCCTATTGACTCCCCTTAAATCTAATAACTCCCCCTTAATCTATGCCTAACTCTCCTATTTTATATTTCTCCCCCTTTGTCATCAACAAAAACAATAAAACTCTAAACTATATAACTCCAAACTATATAACTCTCAGTCTAATATCCTTTATGATGATAGTGTTATCATCAATACTTACTTGTAAACCTAAAACTTAGTCCTAAATTACAAACTCTCCTAACTAAGAATCTATATAATAATACTTTTAATAGAACATATATAAGAACAGACATTATTTATTATATATTTGTTATATTTACATTTTTCGTAGAGATTGTAACAACAAACAACAAATAGGAAAGAAAGAGAAGAAACTAATGTGAGTCTTTGAACATAGGTGATCCATGAACCGAACAATTTGGATAGTGGAAACAGAAATTTCCACGTTGTTCGACAAGATTTCCATCTTTATCAGTGTTTGCACCAAAAATGGTCACAAACCCCAAATATCGTGAAAGCACCAAGTTATGAATGTAGATCAGCAGTATTCCAAACACAAATCACAGATCTAAGCAAACAACAAACAGCAGTCCAGAAATAATGAACAGAAACACACAATTTATAGTGGTTCGGCTATCTCCGGCCTACGTCCACTTTAAGATTTTATCTTTTATTGATTATCCTTGCTGGTTACAGGTGTTTATAGCAGCTACCATGAATGAATTTTGAATATAACAACAATGGTAAGGTATAGAATTGAATCCGGCAGAGTCTGGACGTTCAATGGCCCCAAGATCCTCCTTTCTACAGGCTTCAGGAGGCTATTTATAGACGTAGGAGGCTAAGATCGCGCTCAAACTTCGGGAGACTTCTTCTGGCACGTGAGGGGGCCCACGCGACCGACCTCACCAAGTTTCGACTCGATTTGTGATCGATACGAAACCATTTCGTATCCATCAAAAAATGATCCAATCGAGCTGAAACTTGGCAGAGACATTCTTTACCTTATGCGTAAGCTCCTGTGAAAATTTCATTGCATTTGAATCAATGGTTCGTGAGATATGATCGATACAAGATTGTATTTTCGTGTGCACTATCGCGTTCGAATCCATGGATTCGTATCCATCCCTTTCGAATCGACCTGGACACGTGAGCGTGCAGTGACGTGGTGCGAGATGCTCGGATCGATCCGATCCTTGTGGCATATTGACTGGGCATTCGTGCCTTGCTCGTTCCAAGATCGAAGTCTAATCCAACGCGCTTCTCTCTGGAACGATACGAATAAAATGGATAGCATGACCACAGATCGATTCGTGCCCCATCGATTCGATGATGATCGATTCGAAGTCGTCAGCTCCGGATGGATTCGAACTAAACAAAACATGGTGGGTTCGAATAGACTGAGGCGGTGTAATTTGATCGATACGAATTTGATGGATTCGAATAGACCATCACTTCAGTTCCCCGATGGATACGAATCTGATGAATTCGAATGGATCATCACCTTGACTCTATGATGGATACGAACAACATATTTCTTTTAACTTGTATCGATCATATCTCCCCCATACGAACTCCGATTAACCTGAAATTTGAAACGCTGGCTTCCATGGCTTTGCTTGTCATGTCTTGTCAATTGCAGCCCGATTCGGACTCGGAAAAAATTCATCGATATCCATGGTTATCCTGCAATGCATTGTTGATATTCATGACTAGTTATTATTGATTTTCACTTAATTTTTGGGTATCTCAGCTTTGCTAAAAGGTGGGATAACACTTTGCCCCCCAAAATATGCCTTTTGGTAAAAGGTGTGTTTTGATCAGTCTCAAATCGAACGCAGTGAGTTCATGCTTTATTCAAATCTTATGGTATTTTCAATCGAGTTCATGGCTGTTCGAAGCTAAATCATTATCCACTTCTTCCCACGGAAGTTAAGAATGAAACTCCATAGTCTCTCCGGACAATCAACGGTGACTCCGGACCCTTGCTAAGCCCGTCCCAGACTTGGCGATTGAATAGAAAGATCCTATTACACTCCGGTGTTGCTTTCTACCCCTTGCACTCTGGCCCCAATTAGGGCGTAAAGCGATGTCTTGGTCGTTCTGGACCGATCGTAGCCTCTCCGGGCTCCTGCTGGATCCCATCCTGTCACTCTTCGGTGAAGGGGAAACAGCGTTAAGTGAGTCGATCCTGTCGCTCTCCGGCGAAGAAACCCACTTCTTGCACTCCGAACCCCGTCTCTCCGGGTAGGGTCATAAAGCGATCATTTTTATATTGGTATTTAATACTC
The DNA here is from genome assembly GCA_030737815.1 of Allium fistulosum. Lineage (NCBI taxonomy): Eukaryota > Viridiplantae > Streptophyta > Magnoliopsida > Asparagales > Amaryllidaceae > Allium > Allium fistulosum. The sequence goes on from CM060905.1 coordinate 165,100,100, forward strand.
ATCCTTTAACTCTCTGGTCAAAGGTTTATTTCAAGAAATTCAAGTTTATTTATTAAATTCAGGTCCTAGATGTTCAATCTCAAACATCAGGAAAAAACTAAACATTGCCTCTCCGGGCAGATCGGTCTGTCTCCATCTCAGAGCATGCCTAGGGATCTCTCTGGTTCCCCGTACATGAGTAAGTGGAGTTGCCGTTTATTCTGAAAACAAATCTAATGAAATTATTTGACCGAAGTCCAAATCCTGAACTTGGCCCTTGCCATCTTAATCAGTTGATGACGAGTCATGATCCCGATCCAGGATCGTTTCTGTTAGGTGGAGGCGGTAGTTGTTCAGGCCTTACCGCCACTGCCCGTTCTCTAACATATTGTGGCAATCTACCACTCCTGACATGTTCTTCCACCTCATCCTTTAGGTGGCGGCATTCGTCGGTTGTGTGCCCATCCAGCTCATGGAATAGGCAATATTTTCCAGTTCTACGCTCTCGCTCCGTGGGATTTCTCCTGGGGGGTTTCGATAGGGGAGTTGCCCCCGGGTTTCAGTGTAAATTCGTTCCAGGCTTGCCGCCAAATCTGTGTATTGCCTGAATTTGGGCTCTCGGAATTTCTTCCGTTCACCAGGACCATCGCGTGTGTCATCCTGCTTTCTCTTTCCTTTGTCCGCTCTGGACTGTTCCCTGGCGATTCCTTCCCCTTGTACAGCGTTTATTTCCTGCCTTTCGGCTCGTGATTCTTCTAATCGAATGAATCTTTCAACTTCATGGTAAAACTCTCCAAGATCTTGTGGTGGGTCTCTCGTTAAAGAATCTTTGAATTCGGTCCCTTCTCTAACTCCTGCCACTGCCGCCATCAAAATCATCGATGGATCCGGGCGATCTACAGAAGCCACCGTTGCATTAAATCGTAGCAGAAAATCTTTTATGGACTCTCCGGTCCTTTGTTTTATCGATGCCAAAGACATCACACTCTTGCGTCGCGTCACGTGGACCCTAAACTGTCTCATGAAGCAATCTACAAGCTCGCCCCATGTTCTGATCGATCCAGTTTCTAATTGCCTGAACCAAAGTGCAGCCAAATCTGACAAGTATAGAGGGAAACATCGAGCCATCACTTCATCGGATGCCCCCAACACCTTCATGTGCCTGATGTATTGAGTAATATGCATCGTTGGATCGGACTTCCCGTCATAATGATCCAGCATAGGAAGTTTGAACTTTGGAGGGTTTCTCGCATTCCTGATATACGGAGTGAACGGACTCCGACTGACTTCTTCCAACCCTGCGCTAGACAATCCTCCTCTCATGAGTCGTCGCACTAACCCAACCATCTTTTCATCTGCATCCTGGGGTTGCCCTCTTGTTCTTGAAGGGTATTCTGCTACGTACTCTTCGTGTAGTTCATTAACATCAGCGTTCATCCTGGCCTGTTGGGCTCCATCCAAAGGTCATCCAGTATCAGATCCTGCGGGCCTGCCCCCAAGCCTTTGCTGATTGCCCTCTGGTTCTGTATTCTGTTCTCTGTTGGATTCTGCAACCCTAGTTCCTTGTTCCACATTTGCAGTCGATGTAGTTGGTCCAAGGTTCTGTGTCCCTGTAGCTCTTATCTGCTCGAAGAAAGTCTGCATCATATCCTGTTGACTCTTCAACAACCTCTCGTGCAATGAATTTGCCATAGCTTCCATTTCGTCTCTGGTAATGTAAATCGAAGCTTGTCCTTCTCCAGCTCCGGAGAATGCCTCTTGACTTCCTCCTTGTTGGCTTCTCTCAGCTCTTTGTCTTGTTTGTCGAGTCATTGTCTTTCAAATCTAAACTCTTCACGCTTTCCAAATCTGAACTTTAATCTGATGTAGCGGGTGCTAGTCCTCTCAATGAAAGCACCAAAGTGTTTGCGCCAAAAATGGTCACAAACCCCAAATATCATGAAAGCACCAAGTTATGAATGTAGATCAGCAGTATTCCAAACACAAATCACAGATCTAAGCAAACAACAAACAGCAGTCCAGAAATAATGAACAGAAACACACAATTTATAGTGGTTCGGCTATCTCCGGCCTATGTCCATTTCAAGATTTTATCTTTTATTGATTATCCTTGCTGGTTACAGGTGTTTATAGCAGCTACCATGAATGAATTTTGAATATAACAACAATGGTAAGGTATAGAATTGAATCCGGCAGAGTCTGGACGTTCAATGGCCCCAAGATCCTCCTTTCTGCAGGCTTCAGGGGCTATTTATAGGCGTAGGAGGCTGAGATCGCGCTCAAACTTCGGGAGACTTCTTCTGGTACGTGAGGGGGCCCATGCAACCGACCTCACCAAGTTTCGACTCGATCTGTGATCGATACGAAACCATTTCATATCCATCAAAAAATGATCCAATCGAGCTGAAACTTGGCAGAGACATTCTTTACCTTGTGCGTAAGCTCCTGTGAAAATTTCATTGCATTTGGATCAATGGTTCGTGAGATATGATCGATACAAGATTGTATTTTCGTGTGCACTATCGCGTTCGAATCCATGGATTTGTATCCATCCCTTTCGAATCGACCTGGACACGTGAACTCGCAGTGACGTGGTGCGAGATGCTCGGATCGATCCGATCCTTGTGGCGTATTGACTGGGCATTCGCGCCTTGCTCGTTCCAAGATCGAAGTCTAATCCAATGCGCTTCTCTCTGGAACGATATGAATAAAATGGATAGCATGACCACAGATCGATTCGTGCCCCCATCGATTCGGTGATGATCGATTCAAAGTCGTCAGCTCCGGATGGATTCGAACTAAACAAAACATGGTGGGTTCGAATAGGCTGAGGCGGTGTAATTTGATCGATACGAATTTGATGGATTCGAATAGACCACCACTTCAGTTCCCCGATGGATACGAATCTGATGGATTCGAATGGATCATCACCTTGACTCTATGATGGATACGAAGAGCATATTTCTTTTAACTTGTATCGATCATATCTCCCCCATACGAACTCCGATTAACCTGAAATTTGAAACGCTGGCTTCCATGGCTTTGCTTGTCATGTCTTGTCAATTGCAGCCCGATTCAGACTCGGACAAAATTCATCGATATCCATGGTTATCCTGCAATGCATAGTTGATATTCATGACTAGTTATTATTGATTTTCAGTTATTTTTGGGTATCTCAGCTTTGCCAAAAGGTGGGATAACAGTCAAAGCACACATCGCCAACGCAAACGACTTTGTCGTTACCTTCCGCAATCTCTTCTTCCATCGGTTCTTCTTCTTCTTCACTTTGACCATGATCTCCTGAAGAATCGTCGTCAATCATGATTGGGTTAGCATGATTATCCATAAGAATTTTTTGCAAATTCCTAAGGATTTTGCCTTGCCTCTCTTGTTCTTTGGCCATTCGAAGTTGCATCACTTGGATTTCAGTCATTAACTGAAGGGTATCTTTCAGAGAATCCTCTATTTTTGTTACACGAGCGAGCGTTGATTGTTGACACGGACTAGAAGTAGGCGATGGGAACAAAAAAGTTGATTTTAAGTTTGATTTGGAAGAGGAGGCCATTGATAAACTGATCTTAGAAAATAGAACAGAAAGAGAACAGAGAGAATGAAGAAAATTTCGAAATAGGAGAAATTTATAACCACTTATTTGAATTTTGGTGGGAAATTTTTTTAAAAATTTAAAAACGTTATATGTCGACATGGGTCTAGGGGAGATGTCGACATCGTTCTTGAATTTTTGCCTTTTTAATTTATTTTGAATTAATTTTTAATTATACTTGTTATTTATATTTTATATTTCAGTTAATGAACAAATACCTAATTCTCTTCTTAATTTAGTAAATGTATATTCATTTAAGGGTTTTGTTAAGATATCAGCAAATTGATTTTCAGAATTGATATAGTCAAGAGTAATTACTTCTCTACTTATATTATCTCTGAGGAAATGGTGTCTGATATCAATATGTTTAGTTCGAGCATGTTGAGTAGTATTTTTGGATAAATTTATTGCACTAGTATTATCACAATTAATTGGTGATTTTGAGATATTTAAACCAAAATCTTTTAAAGTTTGTTACATATATATTACTTGAGAACAAGCCAAAGCAGCAGAAATATACTCTGCTTCAGTTGTTGATAAAGAAACTGTGTTTTGCTTTTTACTAAACCAGGAAATCAGAGAATGCCCTAAAAAGTGACAAGTTCCACTTGTACTTTTTCGGTCTGATTTACAACCAGCATAATCAGCATCACAGTAAGATATTAAGTCAAACGAATCATTTTTAGGATAAAATAAGCCATAATCAAAGGTGTGTTTAACATATCTTATAATACGTTTTATAGCTTTTAAGTGAGTTTCTTTAGGTTGGGATTGATACCTTGCATAGAGACAGACACTATGCATGATATCAGTTCTACTTGCAGTGATATAGAGTAGTGATCCAATCATTCCTCTATATAATTTTTGATCTACATCTTTTGAGAGATCTTCTTTACTAAGGTACTCATTGGTTGCCATGGGAGGGGGTTTTCCACTCGCAGTAGTCAAACTAAATTTACTAACTAGGTCTTTAGCATATTTTTCTTGACTAATAAAGATACCATTATCTAATTGTTTTATTTGTAATCCTAAAAAGAAGTTTAATTCACCCATATGACTCATCTCAAACTCTTTTGTCATTATTTCAGAAAATTCTTTATTCATTTCAAAATTAGTTGATCCAAAAATGATATCATCTACGTAGACTTGTACTAGTTGAATATAATTTTTATTTCTTTTAATAAAAAGAGTATTATCTACTTTACCTATTTCAAAATTTGATTGTAACAAGTAAGATCTTATTCTATCATACCAGGCTTTAGGAGCTTGCTTTAGACCATATAGAGCTTTCTTAAGTTTGTAAACATGATTTGGAAATTTATCATTTTCAAAAAGTGGTGGTTGTTTAACAAATACTTCTTCTTTTACAAAACCATTTAAAAATGCACTTTTAACATCCATTTGAAATAATTTGAAATTATTATGATTTGCGAAAGCAAGTAGAATCCTAATGGGTTCTAATCTTGCTATGGGGGCAAAGGTTTCATCAAAATATATTCCTTCTTCTTGACAATAACCTTGACCGACTAACCGAGCTTTATTTCTAACAACCTCTCCTTGCTCATTCATTTTACTTTTATAAACCCATATAGTTCCAATTATTGTTTTATTTTCAGGTTTAGGAACAAGTTCCTAAACAACATTTCTAGTGAATTGATTTAATTCTTCTTGCATAGCCAAAATCCATGAATCATCAGTTGATGCTTCTTCTGGATTTTTGGGTTCAATAGTTGATATAAAAGCTACATTACTCATTTGACTTAGTTGGTTTCTGGTTTTAACAACAGATTGAATATCTCCAAGTATATTTTCTATAGGGTGATCTTTTAAAAGTTTATTCCTTTTATTAGGATGATTTAATTCATTATTAGTTTCAGTTGACTCTTGGTTTTGAATGATTAAATCCTCTTCATCATTTATTTCTTCAAAAAAATTGAAATTTTCATCAAATGAAACATGCATTGTTTCTTCGATGGTATTAGTTCTTAAATTAAATACTCTGTATGCTTTACTTCTATTAGAGTATCCGATAAAGATACCTTTGTCGGATTTAGGATCAAATTTATCTAAGTTATCTTTTGTATTTAAAATAAAACATTTACTTCCAAAAATTCTGAAATAAGATACCTTAGGTTTCTTTGAGAAAATAAGTTCATAAGATGTCTTATCAGCTAAAGATCTAATTAAAATTCTATTTAAAATATAACAGGCGGTAGCAACTGCTTCTGCCCAAAAGTACTTTGGTAAATTACTATCAGAAAGCATAGTTCTCGCACACTCTTGAATCGTCCTATTTTTACGTTCTACTACTCCGTTTTGTTGTGGAGTTCTTGGAAATGAAAAATTGTGAATTATTCCCTTTTTATTGCAGAATTCTTCAAACTTATCATTTTCAAATTCACCATCGTGATCACTACGGATGGTTATAATTTTTTTAGAAAATTGATTTTGAACCCTTTTTGAAAAATTCTTAAAACATTCAAAAGGATCACATTTATGTTTCAAAAATATTGTCCATGTAAATCTAGAATAATCATCTACAATTATAAAAACATATTTACTGTGATTTAATGACTGAATTTGAGATGGACCAAATAAATCAAGATGAAGTAATTCAAGAGGTTTTGAAGTTGAAATCAAATCTTTTAATTTAAAGGAACTTTTTCTAAGTTTTCCTAGTTGACACACATCACATAGACTATCTACTTTAAAATTCATTTTAGGGAGACCTCTTACTAGATCATGTTTTGACAGTCTAGATAAGAGTTTGAAATTCAAATGTCCAAATTTCTTATGCCAAATCCAAGGGTCACTTGTATTTGCCAAAAGACACAAGTTATCATTTGAAATTTTCATACTAAGAATATAAATATTCTTTTTCCTAATTCCCTCAAATATTATGGTTGAATTATTATCTTCAATGTGACACTTATCTTTTTCAAAATTAATTTTATATCCTTTATCGCATAGTTGACTTATACTTAGCAGATTGTGTTTCAGATTCTTAACTAGCAAAACATTAGTAATAATAGGAGTTTTAGAGTTACCGAGTTTGCTGATGCCGATCACATAACCTTTTGAATTGTCTCCAAAGTTAACCAGTCCTCCGTCTTGTATATTATATCATTCAGCATATCTGGATTCCCAGTCATGTGTCTAGAACATCCACCATCAAGTATCCATTTGTTCTTTTTGATCTCCACAGTTTGTTTGCTCTGTATTTATTCCTCAATTCCCATAAAGCATGATTCCTGCACATCAAATAATCTTAGTAGACAACTTGTATTTGAATGTTGATTATATGCAGACTCAAGAGACAATGATGATCTGAATATTTCTAAACATGCATTAACAGATTTCTTAAACATATCCATTAAAAAAAACTTTTTCAAAACTCAGATTATGAAACTTTTGAAAACCTTGCTCTGATACCAAATGTGAGGAATGCGGATTACGGATCTTAAGGCTAGGAATAACACTAGAGGGTGGGTGAATAGTGTTTTTAAGAAATTACTAAATCTTTTTGAGTTTATGTTAATTTGAACACGGATGTATGCAATATTCAGACACAGATATAATCACAGAAACAAACACAGATGCAGAAATAAAGTAAATGCAGTAAAGGAATGAACACACCGGATTTTATACTGGTTCGGGGTTACCCTACATCTAGTCCCGCAGAACTAAGTACGGATTTCCTTTCAAAAGCAATTCAACAATTACAACCCTCGGTTTCGTGGCTACGAGGTACACCCTCCAGAATCACAATCCTCTGGGTAGAGATACTTGATTTTCGGGGCAACAAGTTCACCCAATTGATTTCCAAGGCTACAATCACACCTTTTCTCGCTTGATTGATTTCCAAGGCTACAATCACACCTTTTCTCGCTTGATTGATTTCCAAGGCTACAATCACACCTTTTCTCGCTAGATAAATTATAAAGAAGCCTATAACTCTGAATAGCACTTAGATCTTGTTGAGATAGTGATAGAGAATCAAACGAGAGATAATCTAGTTAGATTCAATGTTTATTTCGGCAGAGTAATGATAGGATTTTGAATAAGAAAATGTGGAAGAAGAAGAGAAGTGAAAAACCAGAAAAACTGATGTTAAATTCGTTGAAACTAACACCTATTTATAGAAGAACAACAATCATGTCCATTTGTGAAAGGTTATGGCGAATAGACACTTCTTTTGAAATTCAAATTTTGAATCTAGCTGACACTATGTCGACATGGGGTACTAGGGCATGTCGACATCCCAAAGGAGATTTTGAAGTTTTGTTATTCTTTGAAAATACTTTTTATCTTATATTAAAACTATTTTAAACTTTATAAATATACTTGACTATAGATAAAATATATAGATGAATATAAAGAATAATGTATATAAAATTTTACTATAATTTTATATTTAAATCTAAGTACAAATATATTATAATTAAAAGATAGTTTAAAACAAACGAAGTTTAAAAACAAGAATATTTAAGGCTAAAACATCTTTTTGAAAATCATTTGAAAAGATAATTTTTAAGGCTAAAACATTTTGAAAAACAATTCTAAAAATCATTCTGAAGTAGTTTTGAAAATCATTTTGAAGTAGTTTTGCAAGCTTCTTCCTGCAGAATATCTCATCATGACAGGACTCGAGAACTTGTACAAAACTAGGATGTTCGTGGGTTTGTAAGCCACTTGTCGTAGGTTTGTAAGCTACTTGTCGTGGGTTTGTAAGCCACTAAAAAGGTAGAAATGGGTTCCATCCCAAAAGAAAAATGGAGTGAAGATTTCAGTGCTATTGTGAAGTTTTAACATAATTCTAGACTCAATACTTATCTTGAAATCTTGAACTCTTGATAATCTTGATACTCATGAGTCTTCAATCTTGATATCTTGAATCTCTATACTGTACAGTCTTCATTCTTTGTACCTACATGGTTAAATCCTGCATATACATATATATCTAAACTATAATGTTAGTATTTATATTTTATAATCTTATTCTAAGGTTGTTGTCATCAAAACCATCAACTCATGGACTAACAACATTTAGTTTTGAGGACATAGATTCATTCTTGTGAGAGGATCTTTGGATTGATTTGGTCTTGCTGATGAGATAAGGAGATAGTTAACTACTTGGTAGTTATAGGGTAAGGCTCTTATTTGGTGGGAGGTAGTTGAGGCAGAGACTGAGGGAAAAGAGATCACTTGTCGGAGTTTCAGAGATGCTTTTAGATGAAGTTTCTTTCTAGAACTGAGAAAGGAGTACAGTTAGAGCGGTTACCCACTTGAGGCAACGAGACATGTCGGTAAAGGAGTATGTTAACTAATTTAATGAACTGGATAGATTTTGGATGGGACTGATGGATACCCTGCATAAAAGGCTCTGAATTTTTCTTAAGGGCTGAACCAACCTCTTTTAGTTTTAGCTCTAGGTCATATTCCCATTGGTGCTAAATATAAGGGTTTAGTGGAGATGGCTTTACTGAATACCATCTCTAAGGAAGAAGCAAAGGAAGAACCCAAGAAAACTGGAGGGAAAGCGCAACAGTAGAATCAACTCAATGGAGAATTTGGACCTATGGGAAAGATCAAGAAACATGATATGCATTTGTAGAAAGTGTGACAAGAAGGGACATTTCACGAAGAAGTGCAGATCAAAGGGTTCGAAGGTCAAGTGCTGTAATTGTAATCAGTTTGGGCATATGAAGCAAAAGTGTCCAACACTTCCAAAGACCTCTACTTAGATAGTTACAACACATGCACTAGATGTAGTACTTAACTAGAGTACGCCACTAGTTGCAGATAAAGGGAAGAAGGTTATGATCGAAGGTGTGTTGACTTAATCTAGTTTATCCACTTGCACTTTATTTGACACAGGGGCATTACACTCTTTCTTATCTAGTAGACTTGTGGATGAGTTACACCTTGACACTAGCACAGTTACGAACCCTATGGTTCTGTCAAACCCTATAGGAGGATCGAACTATTTGTTTATGGTATGTAGAGGTTTTAAATTATTTATTTTGGGGGTCAAGTTCGATTGTGCTGGTTTTGTCTTTGGATTTTCTGGGTTTGGGTTGATATTGGGCATAGATTGGATGGCTGTAGCAACTCGCAATTCTGTACCTCTTGAGTCGACCATAATTCACATCAGTTCAACTCAAACTGAACGGAAAATACGAATCTTTAGGGTTAAGAAGAAAAAGGTAGAAGAAAATAGAACAACAGTATCACAGAATCTCACAATCGCAGCGGAACAAATATAACATATAATAATAGATTTTTAATACAAGAACTGTACTGTTACTATACATACCATTATCGAAGTACAATAGACAACAGTCAATCTGGACAGTTTAACAACTTGTCCTCACATACATAGCATACATAGCGGAAATATAAATCAAATACGGGAATACGTCTCTGTCATCCTGCTCGTCTCCTAAGCTCCATAGTATCCTATCCTGAATCTGTAATACTCGATTTGACCCGAGCATTATTATAAAATAACACCCGAGTTAGTCTGGAAAACCAGCGTGAGAAAACACACTCAATTTGAATTATAACTATTAGTTTCAAAATCCTTTGAAAAACAAAGGTATCTCGTAAGACCATGTCACATATAAATACGACGGGTTTTTACCTTACGATAACCAAAATAATTTTTATCAAAAACTTTTGATATTATAATAGTGTCTAAACAAAGTAAATAGAAAATAGCTGAAATGCTTGCATCTCACGTTTCAGCATAGTTGGGCACAATCAAAACTGTACGGCGCTTATTAGAGAATGGATTCCATACGAATGACTAGGCCACTGGGGTACCACCCATCATAGTACACCTCTAGAACAATGTACCAAGGACCTCGTCTGGATCCCCTTCTCCACAAGACCGGCCTACACCTAACCTGGAGAGACCGAATATGTTATCACCCCGGGTATTCCCACCCTTACAAATCGAGCGCTCCTTCTTTCATGCACAACCATATCCATAATATATAGGTTTCCAAGGATACCTAGAAAGGTGATAACATACCCTAATTGGGTGCGACTCACTTAGCCTTGCTGCATCTCCCCTATTTTAGTCATTCTCGGTTGATGAGGCTTGAGGCTAACGATTTACCTTTCAAGAACAATTTCACTTAGAATGCTCATCGTCCTTCAATGACGATGTTCTGATAGTGTTCATCCATACCAGTTCTCCTGAGTCTGGACAAACCGAATCACCGTCTTCATCATCTTCATGGTATTCATTCGTAACGTTCAAACCGGATCGAAGTGGTTTCGAATAATTAAATCTGATCCCGGTCTCTTCAAAACGATTAACGAGATTGGACAATATTGATAGTCGGTTATTTAACTATCAATAAAACATCCATAACCAGTCACCAAACCTTATTATAAATGTTCTTCCAAAATATTTATTTTCAAAGTATCTTTATAAGATATATCAATCCCTTCCAACATTTGAAAACAACTTCAAATACTTAAATCCGTAACAGTATACTTCCAAACCATCTCAACACTTTGAAATATTTCCAAATACCAATTTTTATAACACTTAGAAAAAATATTTCTATCCCGATCATTTCCCATAAAAAAATATCTCCAAACCTTCCTTTCAATACATAGGAGATTATTTATATGTATATTTTCCAAAAATCATTTAATATTAAACTTGGAAATAATTCGTAACTCATCTCATAAATCTCTGGAATTATTAATAAATTTCCTCTTACAATTTCCAAAACCGATTATACTTATTTATAATCTCATCTAACCATTTATACTTCTTTAATGAATTCTAATTCTTTTCAAAGTTGTAACGACCCACAAATTTTAACAATTTCTATAACATAATTAACTAAGATTTTCGTGAAAATAAATAATTAAAATTGGACAATGAAAATTTGATATTTGTTCTACGTCTATTTAAACATAGCAAATGTCAGAAATTCATCTGAAAATATGGATGTTTATTTTATTGTGAAATTTTAACTTCATTTTTAAATCAGTTAATTCGTTGAAAATAAAATGTTTTTGAAACCAGAATTTTTTTTTGTTATTCTTGCCTTTACAAAATAATTGTTGATTTGTTTTCTTTTCCGGTTCATATATTTCCTTTGCCTCTTCATATGTCAAAGCACGTCTTCTTCCCTGTTGCAAATTCTTTTCCCAACCCATTCCTGCTCCTACTTCCCTTGATTATGATTCATGTTATTAGTAACATGAAAAACATATATATCTAATATGAACTGAAGCCTCTCTCCACTCCCCTCAGGTCCTCACCAAAATCCTGCTCCTATCTTTGCAAATGATCCACCCTTTTCCTTTTTTGAAGTTGTTTACTGTTTTGGAAAACAATTTATACAAGCTATATATATACACGGCGCTTGCTCTTCTCACTATGGCCGCTTATGCCACTAAGCACACCCGAGTTCACCATGCAACACCCTTTTTTCATGTAGCCTACCTCTACCGCCTTTCCAAACCCTCCCACACACTTTCCCTTCCACCAAAACATCATCCAAACACACGACAGCACTACGACCCGCCACCATTTCTTCCCCACATCGGCCTCCATCGATTGCCGCCTTAGGCCACTACCCCTTTACCCTCCGCCATTGACTAGCACACAGTCACCCTCCCTCCTCAACCAATCACCAACCGCCATAACCCACCAGATAGTCAGCTGCCCTTCCCCTAACCACCGAAACCGAATACAACCTGGCCTCACCACACAAAAGACGCACCACAAGACCACATCTTCTCTTCGGCCTCCGCCAGTATCCATTGCACCTAGCCATGCCTCACACACTAGAGCCCAGCACCACCCATGAACTCCTCTGCTTGCAACCGCCGCCTGGCCAAAGTCCTCCCTATGCATACGTTCATTCCCCTTCCTTTTACCTCCAGTTTCCACCTAACGCCAAATGCCAGTGCATGAAGCACCAACCTGTTCCATATCCAGCCTGTTCTAATATATATAAGAAATTGTCGAAAGGTAAATTATTTGTTTACTAAATATTTTTACTGTATATATGTGAATTTATAAATATATATAGTTTTTGTGATGTATAAGTTATATATATATAATCTGTTTGTATACATCTGTATATAAGTTTATTTATGTTATGTAAGATCTGCATATATGTTCATTTATATATAAGTTGGTATAAGAAATATAAGATCTGTTGGTTTATGTATATATATTTATATTAGTTATATATAATATGTTCATTTGAGTGTATATATATGTTTCTATAAGTTTATAAAGGATTATTTGAGTTATACATATGTATATGTTACAATGAAGTAAGTTTATATTGATTTTATAATCAGTATTGATTTTTAAAATATAATGTGTATGTAAGTTTATATATATATATATATGTTTATATTAGTTTATATATACAAGTTTACTTGAGTTTAGTTTCCAAATATATATATATATATTATTTTATAGGTGTTGAAGTTAAAATATTGATTTGAAATTTTTTTATTTTTTTTATTTTAAATATATGTTTTAAAATTGGTTTTAGAGAAAATTATATATATAACATATATTTTGTTCAGTTTATATCAAGCTAGTTTGATTTGTTTCATCTATTCCAAATTATCAGCTTTGTTCATTAAATCCGTGTTCATCTTACTTTGCTTTGAGGTTTGTCATTTGGATTGGTCGATTTTCTAGTTCGCGATTCAATTCGTTGCTTATCGAGTTGTTAAATCCTCTAGCCTCGAAAGTTGAGAAATCACTCACGATTAACATTCTTATATTTAATAAATTTAATTCACCTTGAAATGAAAATTGAAATATGCTATTAAATTTGAACTGCTTATTATTTAATTGCTATATATGATATGCCATTATCTGTAACTGTTCACCTATAACAGCTGACACCATCACCTGTTGTTTATATTATAATTAAATTTGTTATTGATGATATATGCCTGTTGTTGATATATTATATTTTTATCATATATGTTCTCACTCTGTAAGTTCCTGTTAGTTTAGAAATCCCTATGGGTTGAAATGATACATACCCAAATGATTTTATAGATTAAGGGAAAATCGTTATGGGTTGAAATGATAAACCCAAGCGATTTTCGTTGAATTCTAATTTTGGGATTGCGGATTGAAATGAAATATACCCGTAAATATTTAATTCGCGGATTGAAATGATAAATATCCGTATCACTTGACCATAGGATAAAAAATTATATACAGACATCGTTGGTCTATATTTTGAAAATGATTCCCAAAGTTTGAAAGGAAATATATGGGTTTTAATAAATATTGATTTTTAAAATAAAATATATATAGGCTATTTTTATATATGTATGAAATTTAGATTTTTAAATCATATCTTTTGGAAATTTTAATTTATAAGTTAGTAGTGAAAATATAATTTTTAATATTTTTCTTATAATTTTATTATTTTAAAAATATATAAAATAAGATTTAATACAAAATACATTTAATAATAAGATTTAATTCGATAAAATTTAATTTAATTGGTTAATAATATGTTTAAGTGTTTATTTAAATTTATATTAATATTTTAGAAATAGATTTTCAATAACTTTAATAATAGAGGTTGGGAAGATAAATTAGTGTTGACGAGGAATTTAAATTGGTTAATAATTGAACTTAAATAAGAATTGATCTGAACTTATTGATTTTGAGATTTTGAAAGGTATGATTGATAACTTGATTTATTAAAAAGGTGAATAAATGAATATTCTCAATTTTAAATAAAATTGAGACTGAATATTTAATATTGATTTAAATTTATAAATTGAGATTTTATTTAATTGTTATTAAAATGATTAAGTGAATATTTCCCAATTTGAATAAAATTAAAGTTAAATGTTGAAATCTAAATGAAACTTATATTGAATTGTGTGAATATTTAAACCTTGAATCTTATAAGAATGGAAATGATAGTTCAAACCTGGATTTGAAATCGATAAAATTTGAAATGGTTTATTGAGAATTTGAATTGAATCTTTAACCTTTTAAATTGAAAGTGTTGAACTAGGATTGATTTAAATTGAATTTTGGAATTTAAGCTGATTTGAATCGGTTTGTGAAATTAGAGGAAACTATTTTTATTATATAAAGTATTTTTAATATATATATAAAATATTTTAATATATAAATTATTTTAATATATAAACTATTTAAATTTATAACTATTTTAATATATATACTATTTTCAATATCTAAACTGTTTAAGTTAAAAGTGTTATGATTTTGAAAGTGTTATAATTTTGAAAGTGTTACGGTTCTGGAAATGAATATTATTTAAAGTTAATAATGATATCGAATTGATAAGGTTTTGAAATGAATATGATATTTTGATATGAAGTATGAACTATTTGAAACGAAATGACCATGGTGTGAAATAAGCGGTTGGTTGTTAGAGACTGGGATCAGATATTGTCATACTCTCTGCCAATACCGAAAACCACTTTAACAACTGTGTACGTGGTGGAGATTCCAGAATGAAGTAGGATGGTTTGGCGACGATTCTGTATGAGGTATTAACGCAGCCCTGACTCCCACGAGTCAGCTTGATGTGGGTAAAACAGGAGCCACGCCGGGCCAAGTGAGGTCATTCCTCCTATCGGACACATTTCTTCGATACCATTCTGTTAATTTGTGATTTGATTGGGTGCACCTTTGATTTGGGAGTGTGTGTAACGACCCAGAATTTTGAGCAAATTAAATTGAGAATATTTAATTAATTTTAAAAATTTGAACGATGATTTAATTTGAATCTCGAATGTAACTTTGAAATTGACGATTAAATTTTATATAATTTAATATATTGTGAGTTGAATAAAAATTTAAATCTTCAATTTTTAGCTGAAGAAAAATATTTCAAAAGCTTTTAAAATTCGTATTGATGATACTGAAGATAACAGAAGCTTCAGAATCTAATTTCAAACTTTTTCGTTCAGTTTTGAAATTATATCGTTCGTATCGATATTTAAAATAGCCGTCCGAGGCGCAGTCTCGGAATTCGACGAAACCAGTTCCATTGGGTCCGGAATATTATATTATTGCCGGGTTTTAAATTTTGTATTTTTCGGTATTGATACGTGAGCACACGGCACGTAAACGCGTTGAATCTTTATCGAGTTCAATTTGAATTTGAATATATATAATTGGTCAGCATCAGCCACCCTAGTTTCCTAGCAGACCTACTCCCTGTAAATCGCGTACTCTTGTCTCCTCCCCATTTATTTTAAAATATTATCACGCAACTTCCTTTTTCAGAAACAAAGAAAATCTCGTTCAACTGTATAATGGCGACCCCTTTTTTTTCGTTCGAACGAAAGAAGAATCACAAGCCTCCTCTCTGTTAATTTAAATCGAAAGCAAGAAACAAAATATAATGGCCGCTCTCCTCAAACCCAATACCATTCGAAACTCCCCCTTTCTCAGTTCAAAAATCGAATAAATGGCCGCGAGTTTCATTTCAAAATCCCCTCTTCGTTCGAGTCAAGAAAATAAAATAAAAAATCAATTGTTCGTAAACAAAATGGGCGAACGACTTCAGCCTTGTTTTTTTCCAAACTTCATTCGCGAAAAGAAAATGAAAAGGGATTCTCGAGTTCGAGCTTTAAAACTCGGCAGGCGCGCGTGTTTAGGGGAGTTCGCGAATTGGGGTCAGTCGAGCAAATCGCAACTGGGGCGACTGCGAGGGGATTGGCGAGGCGTCGCGAGGCCGATGATGGCAGTCGCGATCGATGGGACCATCGCGATGGTGAGAAGGTTCAATGGTTGTCACGCGTGTATACGCGATTCATGGTGGAGTTCGAGATTCGTGGAGGCGGCGATGTTGGAAGCTAGGGTTCGATCGGGGACGAGCTTCGCGATCGAGGAGATAGTGACGTGGAACTTGGTGGTGTCGCGATCGAGTTAGGGCACGGTAAAATTTCTGGTGGTGGTCGAATTCGATGGCGTGGATGCTGGCGATGGCCTGGAGCTCGCGTTCGAACCTGGGTTCATCTTTGTTCATTAAGGTATAATGTTTTTTCTTTTATTCAATTTAATCAATGTATATATATATATGTAAATATATATATATGAAAATAAAATTTTAGTTTACAGTGAAAAGAAAATGAATTTTTATAAAAATAATATGCAGGGTAATATAAAGGAAATTTTATTTAAATTTAAAACTATTAGTTTAAATAAAAATTTAATAAACATATTCAATCTATTTTAATTTCTGAGGAAAATTTATTTATTATAAGAAGTTTAGTTTAAAATCTATTTAATAAGTTCAAAGCGGATCTTTTAGTTTAAAATTACAAAATGAAAATTTGTTATTCGATTTATTTCGAATATTAATGAAACATTATAAATTGTTTATACAAGGTTTAAAACCGTGAAGAAATGGTCAAAATGGAAATGGATTGCAAAATAAAATCAAAGGTGAGATCTTCTCACTCAGATTTAAATTTGAATTGCAGTTATTGATTGTTACTTGGATGTGATATTAGATATAGTAGGATATATCTATATATATAGCAATATATACATATTGGCATATGTATATATTGGATTGATGATTTCCCGCCTCGTATAGCGGATGAGACCCTATTGCGCCGTTAGTAAGCGGATTTTTATAAAACCTATATACCGCGATATTCCACCTCGAAGTGGAATTGGTATTGTGCTAACGTCTTTGGATGCAGGGAAACAGGTTGGAGGGATCCAACTGGACCCCTCACATTGATTGAATTTATTTCTACTGTGATGTGATAATCTGTGAATGATCATTGATGTTATTGACTTGATATCCGGAAATTGTTTGAAAACTAAAATTTAGCTGAATGGATGTTTGATATCATTGGATTCCAAAAATAAACGAAATTGAATTTTTGAAATCAAAATATAAATTTCTAAGTGAATAAATTTTAGAAATTGAATAAATTTTGAAGAAAGGAATTTTTAAAGTATAAAAAGTTAATTTTTATAATCTTATCAAATTAATTCCAGAATCAAGTGAAAATGTTAATTAAATGGATTTCATAAAATAGTGATTATAATTTGAAGAATTTAATTTAAGAATTTGGATTTTTAAATAGATTGAAAGAAACAATTGAAATTTATCTTCTTTAAAAAGGGATTTATTTAAAAGGAGATAAGTTGGAAATCCAATTAGAAATTTAATCGGTAAATTGAAATAATTTGGGAAATCAATGTAAAATGATTTCAATTTGAAGAATCCATTAAAAAACAGGATATTGAATAATTTGAAAAGAATAAGGAATTTATTTTAGTAGTGAAAATAAATTTAGAAAGCAATTTGTAATTGATTTGGAATTGAAGTAGAATTAGAAATAAATTTGAAATCCGATTTTAGATTTAAAAGTGAATATTTGGAAAATGAATCCAATTGAAATAAGGGAATGTGAATTTAAAATGGAAATGATGTTAAAATGATTTATAAAGGGATAAACTTTACAGTTGTAAAGTTAAAAAAAAAACTATTTTTGTATAGAAAGAGATTATCAAAGAAGATATATTCGCGATTTTGGATAGCGAATTATTATTGAAATAAAACGTGTAGAAAATAGTGAAATGTAATTAGTGAATTATATTCATGATTTTGGACAGTGAATATATTGTTAAGTAAAATGGATATGGTTTTGGAAAAGTGATATTTGAAATGAAGTAAATTGTTTTAAAAGATGTTTTAAAACGTGTGAACTATCGAAATCATAGATTTCAACATTTATTGTTGAAATAGACGTTTTCGAAAAATATAAGGAAATGGTGGACTATAACACTGTTGTTATAGTAAATGATTTCCGAAAGGAAATATTTTTATGTAGTATTGGGATTTATATATCTATTCTAAATTTCGAATCCCTATACTAGTGATTTTGAGTCGTCGTAACGATGTTTTACGTAACATTCGTTTTGACTCAAATGTTTTCCTTAAAGAATGAAATATATACTTAATATTGATTTAAGTATATCGAATATTTGCCAAGTGTTGAAAATAAATAGATTTGTGAAATACTTATTATTAAATAAGTATGGGAATGTTTTCCAAAATGAAATGAAACGTTTTTGAGATTTTATCTTCTTAAAGATAAATTGAAATTAAAGATTGAAAACGATTTGAAAATCGTATATCAGTAGATATTTTGAAAGATATAAATTCACTATGGAATTTATAAAGGAAAGGGAAACGGTTTAGAAAAAATAAATGTTGATTTATTTTTGAAGTGTGGAAATTCTATATCTAGTAAAGATATTTTTGAAAATAAATAATTTGGAAAATTATTTGGAATCTGATGATGTTGCGCATCTTTATTGATAGTTAAATAACCGACTATCAATAATTACCTTGAATGATATGTGTTGTGAATTGGATGAATTTGAATGCCACACTTATTTTTTGAATAAGCGCTCACTATTCGGGTTAGCCGGGAAAGGACCATGGGGTCGTATAACCCATTCCGAATATGTGATACGTCGTTATGAATTGCATTCGAAGACCGGTGTTGAAGACCGGATATTTTTGAAAACGGAAGGATTACCGTCGAGTTACTCTACATCGGCTGATCTCCGATTTAGAGGTTTTATCACCCTTAGTGACGGGAAGTCCGGACGTGATTAGAAATTTATCTGGAAATGCAAGGGCTTCGTGAGAAGTGCCTTCGGTTTCGTTCGATCCCGGAACAGACTTGTATGGATTGTGTGTCTGACGTTACAATTTGAGATATTGAGCTGATTTCTTTCAAATACATTTCTGTTGGTGGCGGAGAATTTATTCTCTTAGCTTAACACCCTTCTCTGAGACGTACGAGCTCAGAGGTTATGTAGTTGAAATTTATCAACGATATATCCCAATTTGGTAACGTGGCATACTGAGTGTTGCTGTGAAATGATCAGTGTTTGATCATTTGTGATATGATCATTTGTTTGATCTTATATCTTTGTGATCATAGGTTGATCATTTTGTTTGACCCGAAGCAGGGCTTTGTAGAAAGCGTAGCTTTGTGGACGAGACTTCATCGAGCCTCACACCCCGAAAATGGTCGAAACAGGAAGGATGCGGCAAGGTTCTAGGGAGTAGCGCCCCTTAGTGTATGTCATTCCTTCTGGATAGAGGTGGTATCATGGTATGGAGCCCAAATACTTAACCTATGTGGTTGCTGCATTATTATCTATGTGGTTTGTTGGAAATCGGGGATCCTCGGGAAGATCGGTTACGATCGGGGGATGGCATACGCGTGTCAGTAGTTACCTATTTTTGCAGAGGTAACCCGGCCTTGTGTTGGCAGAGATCTAACCGTAATGTTAGGTTATTTCTCGAGTCGTCTATTCCAGGGACGTACCCATCGTGGAAAAGGAAGTTCCTTAGCCTGACCATTTGTTGGAAATCCAAAGAAACAATACGAGCCTTGTACGGTTTTAGTTGTAGAACCTGCCATTTAATATGGTAGCTATAGCAAGCATACTATAATGGTACCTATGCTGGCTAAGATTTATATTGTACTTTCGAAATGATTTCTACACTATGCACTAATAATAATATCAAAAAGAATTTGATTTTTGCGTAGTAAGCATCTTTGACTATCATAAGAAGAAATCTCCTCCAAGTCTGCGTTTGCATTGTGTGTGTGGTGGGAGGTCTTATGGTAGTTTCATTTTCCAAAAGCATTGCGAATTGACTTTAAAAATATTTCTGCTATTTAATTTAAAGATAAACTGTTTTACGATCTCACACCAGTCACCATGACTGACTCGGAGTTTATTGTTTCCCTTCTAAACTCTGGGTGCCCACCAATTTCCACACGGGCAGCCTAGAGTTATATTATCAGGATATTCTGGATATTCTGGAGCTTGGAGATAAGCTGGATGACGAGACGTAGTATTTGTATCTAATAGTATTTATTCCGCTGTGTATTTTGTATGAGGACAAGTTTATATAACTGTCCATTGATGTGCTGTGTTGTATTGAGTTGTATATTGACTCTGATTGATGTAGGTATAAACTGATATAGTTCTTTGTTTTAAAAGACTAGTATTTATCTATTATATATTGTTCCGCTGCGATGTGTAAGATTCTGATATTGTTTTCTGTTTCTGTTCTAATGTGTTGTTCTTCTTTTCTTTTTCTACTCTCTTCCTTCTGCTTTCTTCTTCTTCTACTTTTCCTTTTTCTTAAAACCCTCACTATTGGAGTTTCCGGCACTCGATTTCTCGGCAGTCGATAAAGTGAGTATCGATGTTGAATTTTCGAAAGTCGAAAATTCCCGTACGTGACAGCGATGAGAATTTATTCTCTTAGCTTAACACCCTTCTCTGAGACGTACGAGCTCAGAGGTTATGTAGTTGAAATTTATCAGCGATATATCCCAATTTGGTAACGTGGCATACTGAGTGTTGCTGTGAAATGATCAGTGTTTGATCATTTGTGATATGATCATTTGTTTGGTCTTATATCTTTATGATCATAGGTTGATCATTTTGTTTGACCCGAAGCAGGGCTTTGTAGAAAGCGTAGCTTTGTGGACGAGACTTCATCGAGCCTCACACCCCGGAAATGGTCGAAACAGGAAGGATGCGGCAAGGTTCTAGGGAGTAGCGCCCCTTAGTGTATGTCATTCCTTCTGGATAGAGGTGGTATCATGGTATGGAGCCCAGATACTTAACCTATGTGGTTGCTGCATTATTATCTATGTGGTTTGTTGGAAATCGGGGATCCTCGGGAAGATCGGTTACGATCGGGGGATGGCATACGCGTGTCAGTAGTTACCTATTTTTGCAGAGGTAACCCGGCCTTGTGTTGGCAGAGATCTAACCGTAATGTTAGGTTATTTCTCGGGTCGTCTATTCCAGGGACGTACCCATCATGGAAAAGGAAGTTCCTTAGCCTGACCATTTGTTGGAAATCCAAAGAAACAATACGAGCCTTGTACGGTTTTAGTTGTAGAACCTGCCATTTAATATGGTAGCTATAGAAAGCATACTATAATGGTACCTATGCTGGCTAAGACTTATATTGTACTTTCGAAATGATTTCTACACTATGCACTAATAATAATATCAAAAAGAATTTGATTTTTGCATAGTAAGCATCTTTGACTATCATAAGAAGAAATCTCCTCCAAGTCTGCGTTTGCATTGTGTGTGTGGCGGGAGGTCTTATGGTAGTTTCATTTTCCAAAAGCATTGCGAATTGACTTTAAAAATATTTCTGCTATTTATTTTAAAGATAAACTGTTTTACGATCTCACACCAGTCACCATGACTGACTCGGAGTTTATTGTTTCCCTTCTAAACTCTGGGTGCCCACCAATTTCCACACAGGCAGCCTAGAGTTATATTATCAGGATATTCTGGATATTCTGGAGCTTGGAGATAAGCTGGATGACGAGACGTAGTATTTGTATCTGATAGTATTTATTCCGCTATGTATTTTTGTATGAGGACAAGTTTATATAACTGTCCATTGATGTGCTGTGTTGTATTGAGTTGTATATTGACTCTGATTGATGTAGGTATAAACTGATATAGTTCTTTGTTTTAAAAGACTAGTATTTATCTATTATATATTGTTCCGCTGCGATGTGTAAGATTCTGATATTGTTTTCTGTTTCTGTTCTAATGTGTTGTTCTTCTTTTCTTTTTCTACTCTCTTCCTTCTATTTTCTTCTTCTTCTACTTTTCCTTTTTCTTAAAACCCTCACTATTGGAGTTTCCGGCACTCGATTTCTCGGCAGTCGATAAAGTGAGTATCGATGTTGAATTTTCGAAAGTCGAAAACTCCCGTACGTGACAGCGTTGTATCAGAGCATATGGTTAAGCGACAACCCTGCTCTGTTGGGTGTTACTCATTAGAGATAGAGTCAGTAGTACTCTAGAATGAGTTGAGTGTATTAATAGATATGAGTGCGTATTTGTTAGTGAATATAAAAATGTTTTATATTGTGTTTGCTTATCCGTTGAGATGTTTATGAATTTCGGTCGGTATGTGGGACGCCATATTATCGATAGGGATTTCTAAACACTTAAATGAGGCAAGACGACATAGTATTGTTTTAAAATAGGGTAAATGAAATAATTTTGCCCAAAACTATTTTTGTATATAAAGGAAATCATTTTCTATGAATTATTATAGTATGTGGATGTTTGGTTGTTAGAAAGTGATAATATTGAAATGTTATCATCATTATATGAAATCGGATAAGAAATTGAAATCATAACTCCAAAGTTAAGAAATAAAATTCACATACAAATGAAATTAAAAAAAATGTAAATTATAAATGTGAATTGTAATTTCAAACAGGATTCCAGAGAAGTTTTTGGAAATGTTTTGAAAAGAATTTGAAAATTTTGGAGATTTGGAAAGTTTAATTCCTTTTGATTTGAAATGGATTTCAAAGTTTTGAAAAGTATTTTGAGGAAATGAAAAGCTCTAAACTCTTTTAGGTCACTGGAAAATAATCCTGATGATGATGGCCACATCATTAGAATTCATTTTCGGGTTTCCAAAAGAGAAATTGCTGCCTTTTAAAAGGAAGTTGTTTGAAAAATTTGGGTTTTGTTTTGGAAATTCAAAATGATAATTTGAATTGTTTTCAAAATGGCTTTAAAAGGTTGAAAAGACTCTGGAATACTATATAACAATATTATGAAATATTATGAAATTGATAACTTATAAAATATTTGAAATTTGATTTGGAAATGAGATTCCAATTGGAAATGAAAGAATCAGTGAAGGAGTTTCAGAATGAATGAATAAATTGCAACTGTAAGTGCAATGAAAGTGAAATGACAGTAGATGAACGAATTAAAGTCAATGATTATAAAAGAAAAGTAAATTGGATTCAAATTGGAAATCCAGTTTAAATGACAGTAGATTTAACCGAAGGGTAAATTGGAAACAAATTTTGGAAATGAACAAAAGTGAATAAAACTGGAATTGAAATTTAATGTTGAAAGCAAATCTGAATTTGTAAGTGAATTAGAATTTGAAATGGATTTGTCACGACCCGACTTTCTATGCCCAGAAAGACGTATCGTGAATTAAGAAAGAAAGGGATAGAAGAAGAAAAGAAAGAAAAGAAGAAAGAACAACAACATCAGAAACTCACAGCGGAACGAATGAAATATAATATATCATATAAAATATTACATAGTATCATATACATCAGAGTTACACAACTTATACAACACATATTAGACAGTTATAAACATCTGTCTAATTCATACAACTCAAGTATCACAGATACAGACACAACATATACACAGCGGAATCATCATATATCTACACGGTGAAGCCTCCTGCTCCAAATCTCCTCCAGAATTCGTCAAAGCTAACCTGAATCCCTCGACTACTCAATACAATATTGAGTACCCAAGAGTTTAATAAAACAGAAAATAAACACTTGGGTCAGACATGGGTCTGGTGTGAGTAAACGGTTAGATTGCTTAACTTTGAAAACTTTTGAAAACAAAAGTATCACGTAAGACTCCCCACAAATAAACATGGGTAAGTTTTTACCTTACGCTAACTAAAACGTTTGATAGGAAATCTGATTGTATTATAATAGGGTCTAGGGTTTTCAAGTAAAATACAGAAATAGCTGAAATGCTTACATCTCACATTCCAACATAGTTGGGCACAACTAATACGTACGGCACTTATTGGAGTTTGGATTCCATACAATGGCAGGGCTACTGGGGTACCGCCCGTCACAGTACGTGGCTTAGATCACCGTACCGAGGAGTACGCCCGCTCCCCTGCAACACAAAGCCGGAACCATCCCTTACTGGATAATTCCGAACAAGACAATCCCGTAGTTGGCGCGACCAACCACACACTAAGCCGAATAAAATAAAGGGACCTCTAGACAGGGATCTATCTTGCTCTCAGTGGGTGCTACCCACGAAACCTTGCTGCACCTCCCCTGTTTTAGCCATTCCCGGTTGATGAGGCTTGAGGTTACGATTACCTTTAATCAGAACATATCACTTAGAATGCTCATCGTCCGCCTGACGATGTGCTGAAAGCATTCAATCCATACAAGTTCGTTCCGGGTTCGAACGAAACCGAAGGCATTATCTCGTTACACTCGTTTTGGAATCACCCTCAGAGTTAACGACAATAACCCTTGCACTCTGAATCTTCATCTTCACTTGAGATTCACGACCTATCGTTAATTTGGATCGATGTGGTATTCGGGTCTCCAGACCTGGAATACCGGTATACGGAAACCCGATCCCGGTCTCATCGAAATCTAAAACGTATCTTTTAAGGCCAAGTTGTTTAAAGGTTTAAACATTTAAACTTATTCAGGATGATATAAACAGATAGATAAATCATATTATCACAATTGATAATTCATATCAACATTCATCTCACAAAGCAGCATATATCATAGAGATATTCAAATCATCCAATATCAACCAATCACCCAATATCAAACATCCAGTATTAATCAATTATCTAAACAGAATTGATCAACTCTAATCAATTTAATTAACCTTTAATTAAATTAATTACTATCCTTTAATTACTTGGATTATCTTAATCCTGCTTATTATCATTAATTAATTACAAATTAATTAATTAAACATCTAAATGATCTTCCTTAATTAATCTCCTTTGATTAATTATACTTTAATTACATTCAAGTAATTATCCTTAACCATATACAGTAATTAACCTTTAATTACTATCATTTAATTACAATAATTAATGATCCTTTATTAATTAATTAACTATAATTAATTATATTAATCTTCAATTAATTACAATTAATTAATCATACTTAAATTAATTACTTTTATTAATCAAACTTGATTAATTCATTAATTAAATAATCCTTATTAATTTATTAACCTTTTAATTAGATTAAATAATTAACTTGTAATTAATTATCTCATTAATCATAAATAGTAATTAACAATTTGTAATTACTTATCTAAATTAATTAACTTCTTAATTAATTATTCTTTAATCACTTATTTTTGATTAATTAATCTTAATTAATAAACCCTTAATTACATCATTTATTTAATTAATGATCCTTAATTAATTACTCTCTTTTAATTAATTACCTTAACTAGTAATTAATCACATTATTAATTAACCTTAATCCTTTAATTAATTAATTACTCTTTAATTAATTAACTTCAAATCAATTATATTAATTAATCTTTTAATTAATAACATTAAGTGATTTACCTTAATCAATTACATTTAATTACTTCCATAAGTAATTCTTCTTAATTTAATTACATTCAGTAATTACCCATTTATTACTTCACTAAGTAATTATACTAAATTAATCACAAGTAATTATCTTTAATTAATTAGACTAATTAATTAACCTAAAATTAATTACATTAATTAATTACTTAATTAATCATCACTTAATCTTAAATTAATTTATTTCTTAATTACATTCATTTTCACTAATTACTTCATTAAGTAATTATTCTTAATTACAAATAGTAATTATGTTTTAATTCAATTTATTTATTAATTATCCTTAATAAAATTCACTCTTTAAAGATAAACTTTTCATTTAAATTACATATTAATTTCTCTCATTAAACTCCATTTAAAAATTTAGAAATAATTTTATATTTGAATAAAATTTTACCTTTAAACAAAACAATTTAAACCCATAATTTTATATACATTTAAACAAACATGTTTAATTAAATTAACCAAATATTCATCTTTGAAACTTGATTATCATATTCTTTAAAACTTATTTACTTAATTATATTTTAAAACTTGTTAAACATTTATCTTTGAAAACAAGATTATTTTCATAACTTAAACTTGTTTACTTTGCTTTGAACTCGAAAACAATTAAAATCAAGCTTCCAGTTTTAAAACCCAGAACAACCCGAGTAAACCCCACCAAAAACACGAGTCTTCCCCGAGTCGATCCCCACGCTCGTCTACTTCGAGTCGTAACTCCAATTTGCACGAAACTGCACCGAGTCGCACTCTTCTTCCCCAAACTCTCGAACTCCAGTACACCCAAACGTGCACACGTGCACGTCTTCAACGATCGACGACGATCTCCGTCCAGTCCTCCGGCAAGTCGCGTTCGACCTCGACATCGAATCGCACACCCCAGCAAACCCAAATTCGGTCGAAACATCGATCTCCATCCTCGAACCCAAAGCCTGAACCCACCCTCATCAGAAACCGACCCTCCACGGCCACCAAGACTTCGAAATCCCACGCCATCGAAGCCGTAGCTTCGCCTCACTCCCCTCTAACTCCAGAACCACTCGCGGTCGCGTCTGGTTCCATCACGTCGCCGCGAAGTCGAGACCAACATCGACAACGTTAACAAGCTCCAAAACCCTACTTCCTCAAAATCTGACCAACCCCTTCAATAATAAATTCTCGAAGGATTTTTCCTATGATCACCACCTCCCCCTTCACCTTCGAGTTCAACCACGGCACCTAGATCTCCCCCATTCGCCTCCGATCGACCAAAATTCCCAAGATAGAAAATTCCAAAATTCTCTCGAAATACTAATCTAAAAATCTTGATACAAATCTTAAAAATCATGCTTTAGCATTATGAATTCGATTATATAATTCAAACTCAAAATTGACTTGATTAAATTTTGACCCATATCAAGATTTTACTGTAAATTTTAAAATTTGAAATAAATATCCATTATAAAAACCTATACTTATTTTTAGATGATAGATTAATTGATTATATACAACTTCTGTTTACAATCTAAGGTCTAATTTGAATTTAAAATCAAGCTATTGGATTAAATAAAAAAACTGAAACTGTTATATAAACACAGAGACATTTTATCTTTATATAGGCAATCCAACACTCAATTTAAACATGCATCCAATTTAACTCAAGTATTCAGATAACATGAAGACGTTCATCTACAAGAACAAGTATAAATCAAGATTAAACTGTTTTTAAAAAATTCATTTACTCACCAATAGAAACAGAGAAGTAGATTTTGTATATATACATTCACAGGCATACAGACATTTCAGATATATAAACATGCATTCATATCATATACTAAGCAACACAATTTACATAAAACATCCATCACATGCATCCATCACAACAGATTTTTAAAACTGTTTTTAAGTTTAAGGTTTACTCACCTATATCAAAGAGCAGAGAACAGAAAACAGAAGACAGGGTTGTTTCCAGGCTTTTTAAATTATCATCTGCATGTTGAAGACAATCTGTTGCTGTTGGTTTTCAGTTTGCATGTTGATTTACTCCTATTTGCCTTGACTGATTTGTATTTGAGAATTCCAGATTTCATTTCCAGATTTACATCTTCTTTGAATTTGGTTTCCAGGTTTCTATTTTGATTTCAGGTTTCATTCTTCTTTGAATTTTTAGACTCGAATTATTTTAGTTGAGAAAGAAGAAGATAGTTTTAGAGCTGAAGAGAAATGAATTTTAGCTGAAAAGTAAAATCAGATCTTCTTTCCTATATTATTTATTTATGACTTTAATTTCAAAAAGATAAATTAAGCCACTTGTCCCTTTTAGTTAACTTACACATATGCCTCCAAGTCTCCATAAGTTTACAAGTGTTTTATCTTGTCTTTAATTAATTTACAAGTATTAATTCCTTTTTATTTTGATTTATTTAAATCCTACATGTATATTTAAAAATATCTATATGTATAAAAATGTATTTATCCTTTTATAATAAGCTTTAAGATTTCTATATAAATATACAAGTGTGAAAAACTATTATTTATAATAACTTATGCTTTAATCAAATATATATATATATAACATATTTATAAATGCTTAAGAAATTGAGCTTAACTATATATATATTTTTACAAACCATTTTGAATTTTAAAAAGGAAAGAATCTAAAAAAAACAATTGAACTTCTTAATTTAAAACTTAACCAAAATAAAACTTAAAATATATGTTTATAATAAATAAGAAATTATTCTTGTTATTTAAATCTTAAAATATCATTTTCAAAAGTATTAAACCAAATTACAAATTATATATATATTAAAGTTTGAAAACATCTTATTAAATTCAAATTCAATATTCTTTCCATTCCAATATATACAAATATATATATTCTAAATGGAAAATACTTTTAACATTAGCTTTATAATTATCATATTTAATTTTAATACATAACTTCAAATAACAATATATATATACATATATATTATAATTTGATAACTTATCCTTTTATTAAATTAAAGACTCCCTATTTATAATATATATACCTATATATATACATTATAAATATAAACACTTATATTAGTTTTAGTAAGATAAATCTTCCTAATTAAAATTTTAGAAAAGATATTCCCAAATTAAAATGTTATTAGTTTTCAAAAGAAATAAATTTGCCAATTTAAAATATTATTAACCTTTTAAAATGAATAAACTTGTCAATTTATAAAATAAATCAACAAATCAATTTAATTATTAATAAAGATTATTAAATTGATATTGCCAAATTTCCGGGATATCACATTCCTTCCCCCTTAAAATAATTTCGTCCCCGAAATTTAAAAGCAAAGATAATTTAATAACCCAGCAAAATTTTATTTTAAACAGCAACCATAGATATCAATCATATTCTAACAACCATAGCAAACAATTTAATCAAACAAATTTAACTATCCAGTCAAAATCTGGATAGAATTTCCTCGAGTTTCCCCAAGTATATATATATATATACCGGGATACTCGTTCTACAGGATCTTAACTAACTATCTACAATAATCTAGAACTCCTTCCCTTCTAGATCACAATCTGAACAAGATATCAGACTAAACTCAAAACCATCCCAACTACCAAATCCTTCTGAACTGCTGATTTCATCCCTCGATGAATCATACACATATTCCTCAGAGATACGTGAAATACAATGAATTCCAGTTGTTCGAACTGGCAACTCAATCCTATAGATCGAAGAACTATTCCTCACGAGACAGAGAAAAATCTCATAATACTTCCGGAGCTAACTCTTCAGTCTTACTAAATCTTATATCTCCTTTGATCGGAGAAAACTTAAACAATATCCAAATTTCAACTTCAAATTCCAAATTTCATCAATTCTTAACTGCATAACTCTCCTGATAATCCTGAGTCACTTCATTCTTCCTGATCAGCTTAACTCTTGCTGATGCCTCTTGAAACAAACCAGACCAATATCAAACAAATTTCTGGATTCTACTCAACAAAATGGTTCTTCCAAAAATACACCGAAATACAGAACATAACTCTACTCCACAATCATTAGAGCACTTCGAACTACTTCTCCTTTCTGGAATAGCCAAACAGTTGTACTTGACAATCTTATCTCCAAATTTTGAAAATTCCTTCACACTTAGAGATACACTTGAATTTCCTATAGAAATCCTCTACTCCAAGAAAATTACAACTCTCGGTTGCTTCCACTCTAGAACAATTGCTATCTTGCTTCTGCTACACAACTCTGATCTTGAATAGATGAGAATGCCATCGGAGAAACTCGAGCAGAAACTTGATCATCCAAAGTTCATCAGACCATAAAATCTTAGCGACTCCATTCCATTTGGTAAGAAACATCTCGCAGAAACTTCTCCAGAAAAACTCGGTGTGATCAATCCCTCTCCAAAGAATTCTGAGCTGCTTCACCAAATTCTTCTCTCGGAGACATCCTTCTACTAAGCTGAACTTCCGGTAACTTCATGAATCAAGTCGATACGGAATCTCAATCTTCAATAACCCAAAAAAAATACTCAAACAATCGCAAGTCACTTTTGCGATCAGCCCAGCTTAATTTCCAAAGATAACTGTTCTCTCTTCACTAATCAGAACAGCTTACACTTATCTATCCAATTCATCGAAGAAATGGATTCACTCAGTTGCTTCTAGACTCCATCTCTAGAAAAACTGCTCAGACAGAAACTTCCTGCCAACACAGAACACTCCATGCCGCACTGCTGCCACAGACGCCAAAGACTTCTTATCCGAAACTCCTCGAGAAACTCGGACCTCAAAGCAAACAGAAACACCCCACTGGACTCAGCCACAACACCGAAGCAGACACTCTTCCTTAAACTTACTTCAGAAGAAACATCTTCAGAAACGTCCATAGTCACTGCGTCTCACTATACAGCTACTACTTCTTGAAGTTACCAAAATACTATAACTCGCTTCAGCTCATCCAATAGATCTACTCTATTCATCCAACTTCAAAGATAAACTCCGAACCTTAACAGTTCCTTCGGAGATTGATGAAATCTTTACACCATAACAAAGTTCACTCGAGACAGTATTAGGTTTACAGTCTCGACAAATACCCTTCCAACCTCAACACTCAAACTCTAATCATTGGAATCGTGTTACACACACCACTACCTTATCTACCTCTATAACTCATATTGGAAAACCCGAACAGGTAACCCAACAAATAGGTAGAAATACATATATATATATATGTTTAAAATGATACTTTTTATATAGAAATTATTTCTGGGTAAAATTATTTCATCTACCTCTTTAAAACAATATTGTGTCCGTTGGCCTGGTTCAAGTGTTTAGAGAACCCTATCAATAACGTTAGCTACTCGTATTGACCAGAATCCATATACCACTCAACCGATCAATTAACACAATATAAAACCATTTTTATATAATTAACAATTACGCGCTCTCAAGATAGACACCACTTCAGAGCCTAGGTATTCACTCAACCTACAGCTCTGATACCAACTGTCACGACCCGACTTTCTATGCCCAGAAAGACGTATCGTGAATTAAGAAAGAAAGGGATAGAAGAAGAAAAGAAAGAAAAGAAGAAAGAACAACAACATCAGAAACTCACAGCGGAACGAATGAAATATAATATATCATATAAAATATTACATAGTATCATATACATCAGAGTTACACAACTTATACAACACATATTAGACAGTTATAAACATCTGTCTAATTCATACAACTCAAGTATCACAGATACAGACACAACATATACACAGCGGAATCATCATATATCTACACGGTGAAGCCTCCTGCTCCAAATCTCCTCCAGAATTCGTCAAAGCTAACCTGAATCCCTCGACTACTCAATACAATATTGAGTACCCAAGAGTTTAATAAAACAGAAAATAAACACTTGGGTCAGACATGGGTCTGGTGTGAGTAAACGGTTAGATTGCTTAACTTTGAAAACTTTTGAAAACAAAAGTATCACGTAAGACTCCCCACAAATAAACATGGGTAAGTTTTTACCTTACGCTAACTAAAACGTTTGATAGGAAATCTGATTGTATTATAATAGGGTCTAGGGTTTTCAAGTAAAATACAGAAATAGCTGAAATGCTTACATCTCACATTCCAACATAGTTGGGCACAACTAATACGTACGGCACTTATTGGAGTTTGGATTCCATACAATGGCAGGGCTACTGGGGTACCGCCCGTCACAGTACGTGGCTTAGATCACCGTACCGAGGAGTACGCCCGCTCCCCTGCAACACAAAGCCGGAACCATCCCTTACTGGATAATTCCGAACAAGACAATCCCGTAGTTGGCGCGACCAACCACACACTAAGCCGAATAAAATAAAGGGACCTCTAGACAGGGATCTATCTTGCTCTCAGTGGGTGCTACCCACGAAACCTTGCTGCACCTCCCCTGTTTTAGCCATTCCCGGTTGATGAGGCTTGAGGTTACGATTACCTTTAATCAGAACATATCACTTAGAATGCTCATCGTCCGCCTGACGATGTGCTGAAAGCATTCAATCCATACAAGTTCGTTCCGGGTTCGAACGAAACCGAAGGCATTATCTCGTTACACTCGTTTTGGAATCACCCTCAGAGTTAACGACAATAACCCTTGCACTCTGAATCTTCATCTTCACTTGAGATTCACGACCTATCGTTAATTTGGATCGATGTGGTATTCGGGTCTCCAGACCTGGAATACCGGTATACGGAAACCCGATCCCGGTCTCATCGAAATCTAAAACGTATCTTTTAAGGCCAAGTTGTTTAAAGGTTTAAACATTTAAACTTATTCAGGATGATATAAACAGATAGATAAATCATATTATCACAATTGATAATTCATATCAACATTCATCTCACAAAGCAGCATATATCATAGAGATATTCAAATCATCCAATATCAACCAATCACCCAATATCAAACATCCAGTATTAATCAATTATCTAAACAGAATTGATCAACTCTAATCAATTTAATTAACCTTTAATTAAATTAATTACTATCCTTTAATTACTTGGATTATCTTAATCCTGCTTATTATCATTAATTAATTACAAATTAATTAATTAAACATCTAAATGATCTTCCTTAATTAATCTCCTTTGATTAATTATACTTTAATTACATTCAAGTAATTATCCTTAACCATATACAGTAATTAACCTTTAATTACTATCATTTAATTACAATAATTAATGATCCTTTATTAATTAATTAACTATAATTAATTATATTAATCTTCAATTAATTACAATTAATTAATCATACTTAAATTAATTACTTTTATTAATCAAACTTGATTAATTCATTAATTAAATAATCCTTATTAATTTATTAACCTTTTAATTAGATTAAATAATTAACTTGTAATTAATTATCTCATTAATCATAAATAGTAATTAACAATTTGTAATTACTTATCTAAATTAATTAACTTCTTAATTAATTATTCTTTAATCACTTATTTTTGATTAATTAATCTTAATTAATAAACCCTTAATTACATCATTTATTTAATTAATGATCCTTAATTAATTACTCTCTTTTAATTAATTACCTTAACTAGTAATTAATCACATTATTAATTAACCTTAATCCTTTAATTAATTAATTACTCTTTAATTAATTAACTTCAAATCAATTATATTAATTAATCTTTTAATTAATAACATTAAGTGATTTACCTTAATCAATTACATTTAATTACTTCCATAAGTAATTCTTCTTAATTTAATTACATTCAGTAATTACCCATTTATTACTTCACTAAGTAATTATACTAAATTAATCACAAGTAATTATCTTTAATTAATTAGACTAATTAATTAACCTAAAATTAATTACATTAATTAATTACTTAATTAATCATCACTTAATCTTAAATTAATTTATTTCTTAATTACATTCATTTTCACTAATTACTTCATTAAGTAATTATTCTTAATTACAAATAGTAATTATGTTTTAATTCAATTTATTTATTAATTATCCTTAATAAAATTCACTCTTTAAAGATAAACTTTTCATTTAAATTACATATTAATTTCTATCATTAAACTCCATTTAAACATTTAGAAATAATTTTATATTTGAATAAAATTTTACCTTTAAACAAAACAATTTAAACCCATAATTTTATATACATTTAAACAAACATGTTTAATTAAATTAACCA
Organism: Allium fistulosum; assembly: GCA_030737815.1. Taxonomy (NCBI): domain Eukaryota; kingdom Viridiplantae; phylum Streptophyta; class Magnoliopsida; order Asparagales; family Amaryllidaceae; genus Allium; species Allium fistulosum. The sequence goes on from CM060905.1 coordinate 165,134,140, forward strand.
AATATTCATCTTTGAAACTTGATTATCATATTCTTTAAAACTTATTTACTTAATTATATTTTAAAACTTGTTAAACATTTATCTTTGAAAACAAGATTATTTTCATAACTTAAACTTGTTTACTTTGCTTTGAACTCGAAAACAATTAAAATCAAGCTTCCAGTTTTAAAACCCAGAACAACCCGAGTAAACCCCACCAAAAACACGAGTCTTCCCCGAGTCGATCCCCACGCTCGTCTACTTCGAGTCGTAACTCCAATTTGCACGAAACTGCACCGAGTCGCACTCTTCTTCCCCAAACTCTCGAACTCCAGTACACCCAAACGTGCACACGTGCACGTCTTCAACGATCGACGACGATCTCCGTCCAGTCCTCCGGCAAGTCGCGTTCGACCTCGACATCGAATCGCACACCCCAGCAAACCCAAATTCGGTCGAAACATCGATCTCCATCCTCGAACCCAAAGCCTGAACCCACCCTCATCAGAAACCGACCCTCCACGGCCACCAAGACTTCGAAATCCCATGCCATCGAAGCCGTAGCTTCGCCTCACTCCCCTCTAACTCCAGAACCACTCGCGGTCGCGTCTGGTTCCATCACGTCGCCGCGAAGTCGAGACCAACATCGACAACGTTAACAAGCTCCAAAACCCTACTTCCTCAAAATCTGACCAACCCCTTCAATAATAAATTCTCGAAGGATTTTTCCTATGATCACCACCTCCCCCTTCACCTTCGAGTTCAACCACGGCACCCAGATCTCCCCCATTCGCCTCCGATCGACCAAAATTCCCAAGATAGAAAATTCCAAAATTCTCTCGAAATACTAATCTAAAAATCTTGATACAAATCTTAAAAATCATGCTTTAGCATTATGAATTCGATTATATAATTCAAACTCAAAATTGACTTGATTAAATTTTGACCCATATCAAGATTTTACTGTAAATTTTAAAATTTGAAATAAATATCCATTATAAAAACCTATAATTATTTTTAGATGATAGATTAATTGATTATATACAACTTCTGTTTACAATCTAAGGTCTAATTTGAATTTAAAATCAAGCTATTGGATTAAATAAAAAAACTGAAACTGTTATATAAACACAGAGACATTTTATCTTTATATAGGCAATCCAACACTCAATTTAAACATGCATCCAATTTAACTCAAGTATTCAGATAACATGAAGACGTTCATCTACAAGAACAAGTATAAATCAAGATTAAACTGTTTTTAAAAAATTCATTTACTCACCAATAGAAACAGAGAAGTAGATTTTGTATATATACATTCACAGGCATACAGACATTTCAGATATATAAACATGCATTCATATCATATACTAAGCAACACAATTTACATAAAACATCCATCACATGCATCCATCACAACAGATTTTTAAAACTGTTTTTAAGTTTAAGGTTTACTCACCTATATCAAAGAGCAGAGAACAGAAAACAGAAGACAGGGTTGTTTCCAGGCTTTTTAAATTATCATCTGCATGTTGAAGACAATCTGTTGCTGTTGGTTTTCAGTTTGCATGTTGATTTACTCCTATTTGCCTTGACTGATTTGTATTTGAGAATTCCAGATTTCATTTCCAGATTTACATCTTCTTTGAATTTGGTTTCCAGGTTTCTATTTTGATTTCAGGTTTCATTCTTCTTTGAATTTTTAGACTCGAATTATTTTAGTTGAGAAAGAAGAAGATAGTTTTAGAGCTGAAGAGAAATGAATTTTAGCTGAAAAGTAAAATCAGATCTTCTTTCCTATATTATTTATTTATGACTTTAATTTCAAAAAGATAAATTAAGCCACTTGTCCCTTTTAGTTAACTTACACATATGCCTCCAAGTCTCCATAAGTTTACAAGTGTTTTATCTTGTCTTTAATTAATTTACAAGTATTAATTCCTTTTTATTTTGATTTATTTAAATCCTACATGTATATTTAAAAATATCTGTATGTATAAAAATGTATTTATCCTTTTATAATAAGCTTTAAGATTTCTATATAAATATACAAGTGTGAAAAACTATTATTTATAATAACTTATGCTTTAATCAAATATATATATATATAACATATTTATAAATGCTTAAGAAATTGAGCTTAACTATATATATATTTTTACAAACCATTTTGAATTTTAAAAAGGAAAGAATCTAAAAAAAACAATTGAACTTCTTAATTTAAACCTTAACCAAAATAAAACTTAAAATATATGTTTATAATAAATAAGAAATTATTCTTGTTATTTAAATCTTAAAATATCATTTTCAAAAGTATTAAACCAAATTACAAATTATATATATATTAAAGTTTGAAAACATCTTATTAAATTCAAATTCAATATTCTTTCCATTCCAATATATACAAATATATATATTCTAAATGGAAAATACTTTTAACATTAGCTTTATAATTATCATATTTAATTTTAATACATAACTTCAAATAACAATATATATATATATATATATATTATAATTTGATAACTTATCGTTTTATTAAATTAAAGACTCCCTATTTATAATATATATACCTATATATATACATTATAAATATAAACACTTATATTAGTTTTAGTAAGATAAATCTTCCTAATTAAAATTTTAGAAAAGATATTCCCAAATTAAAATGTTATTAGTTTTCAAAAGAAATAAATTTGCCAATTTAAAATATTATTAACCTTTTAAAATGAATAAACTTGTCAATTTATAAAATAAATCAACAAATCAATTTAATTATTAATAAAGATTATTAAATTGATATTGCCAAATTTCCGGGATATCACAGGATTAGTAATTGAAACTAAGCTAAAATAAGCAGTTGTAAATGAAAGGTAATCAATGAAAGTCAATATTCAGAAGTTGAATTGAATCCAAATTAGATTGAAATTGTAAATAGAATTCAAATGAAAATCGAAATGTAAAATTGAATCATAATGGATATATATAACTTCAAAAATGAACTTAAAGATGATATAAGCAGTTTATATTGAAAATTTTGTAATAGAATTTGCAAAATGGTTTGAATATATGTAACTAGATATTATGGCTAGTAGGATATACAGGTGTAAAGGAATTGGGATTTTAATTTTGAAGAGATTTTGAATTGCTCAACAAAAGGTAAGTGTTTCAATTTGAATATGAGATTTGATGACTTATTTATCTAGCCGCTTGGCTTTTTCTTTTTCTTTTTGAAAGCTGAGAGTCCGTAGGGACGTTTTGTAGTCGTACCGTATTAGCCGCGCAAAGGAGACGCTGGCGAAATTTTTCGAAAATTTTTGAGAAAATTATGGAAGTTTAAAATTTGAATTTTGAAGTAAACAATGATGTTTTGAAACTTATAATTGAAGTGGGAAATTTAGTTGAATGATAACGAATCTTTAGTAGAAAGATTTGTTTTGACAAATTGAGAAAATTATTGAATGTTGAAAAAGATAGACGAGTTAAGGACCTTTCTCCCTAACTTGTAATTTCGAGGACGAAATTCTTTTAAGGGGGGAAGTCTGTAACGACCTAGAATTTTGAGCAAATTAAATTGAGAATATTTAATTAATTTTAAATATTTGAACGATGATTTAATTTGAATCTCGAATGTAACTTTGAAATTGACGATTAAATTTTATATAATTTAATATATTGTGAGTTGAATAAAAATTTAAATCTTCAATTTTTAGCTGAAGAAAAATATTTCAAAAGCTTTTAAAATTCGTATTGATGATACTGAAGATAACTGAAGCTTCAGAATCTAATTTCAAACTTTTTCGTTCAGTTTTGAAATTATATCGTTCGTATCGGTATTTAAAATAGCCGTCCGAGGCGCAGTCTCGGAATTCGACGAAACCAGTTCCATTGGGTCCGGAATATTGTATTATTGCCGGGTTTTAAATTTTGTATTTTTCGGTATTGATACGTGAGCACACGGCACGTAAACGCGTTGAATCTTTATCGAGTTCAATTTGAATTTGAATATATATAATTGGTCAGCATCAGCCACCCTAGTTTCCTAGCAGACCTACTCCCTGTAAATCGCGTACTCTTGTCTCCTCCCCATTTCTTTTAAAATATTATCACGCAACTTCCTTTTTCAGAAACAAAGAAAATCTCGTTCAACTGTATAATGGCGACCCCTTTTTTTTCGTTCGAACGAAAGAAGAATCACAAGCCTCCTCTCTGTTAATTTAAATCGAAAGCAAGAAACAAAATATAATGGCCGCTCTCCTCAAACCCAATACCATTCGAAACTCCCCCTTTCTCAGTTCAAAAATCGAATAAATGGCCGCGAGTTTCATTTCAAAATCCCCTCTTCGTTCGAGTCAAGAAAATAAAATAAAAAATCAATTGTTTGTAAACAAAATGGGCGAACGACTTCAGCCTTGTTTTTTTCCAAACTTCATTCGCGAAAAGAAAATGAAAAGGGATTCTCGAGTTCGAGCTTTAAAACTCGGCAGGCGCGCGTGTTTAGGGGAGTTCGCGAATTGGGGTCAGTCGAGCAAATCGCGACTGGGGCGACTGCGAGGGGATTGGCGAGGCGTCGCGAGGCCGATGATGGCAGTCGCGATCGATGGGAGCATCGCGATGGTGAGAAGGTTCAATGGTTGTCACGCGTGTATACGCGATTCATGGTGGAGTTCGAGATTCGTGGAGGCGGCGATGTTGGAAGCTAGGGTTCGATCGGCGACGAGCTTCGCGATCGAGGAGATAGTGACGTGGAACTTGGTGGTGTCGCGATCGAGTTAGGGCACGGTAAAATTTCTGGTGGTGGTCGAATTCGATGGCGTGGATGCTGGCGATGGCCTGGAGCTCGAGTTCGAACCTAGGTTCATCTTTGTTCAGTAAGGTATAATGTTTTTTCTTTTATTCAATTTAATCAATGTATATATATATATGTAAATATATATATATGAAAATAAAATTTTAGTTTACAGTGAAAAGAAAATGAATTTTTATAAAAATAATATGCAGGGTAATATAAAGGAAATTTTATTTAAATTTAAACCTATTAGTTTAAATAAAAATTTAATAAACATATTCAATCTATTTTAATTTCTGAGGAAAATTTATTTATTATAAGAAGTTTAGTTTAAAATCTATTTAATAAGTTCAAAGCGGATCTTTTAGTTTAAAATTACAAAATGAAAATTTGTTATTCGATTTATTTCGAATATTAATGAAACATTATAAATTGTTTATACAAGGTTTAAAACCGTGAAGAAATGGTCAAAATGGAAATGGATTGCAAAATAAAATCAAAGGTGAGATCTTCTCACTCAGATTTAAATTTGAATTGCAGTTATTGATTGTTACTTGGATGTGATATTAGATATAGTAGGATATATCTATATATATATAGCAATATATACATATTGGCATATGTATATATTGGATTGATGATTTCCCGCCTCGTATAGCGGATGAGACCCTATTGCGCCGTTAGTAAGCGGATTTTTATAAAACCTATATACCGCGATATTCCACCTCGAAGTGGAATTGGTATTGTGCTAACGTCTTTGGATGCAGGGAAACAGGTTGGAGGGATCCAACTGGACCCCTCACATTGATTGAATTTATTTCTACTGTGATGTGATAATCTGTGAATGATCATTGATGTTATTGAATTGATATCCGGAAATTGTTTGAAAACTAAAATTTAGCTGAATGGATGTTTGATATCATTGGATTCCAAAAATAAACGAAATTGAATTTTTGAAATCAAAATAGAAATTTCTAAGTGAATAAATTTTAGAAATTGAATAAATTTTGAAGAAAGGAATTTTTAAAGTATAAAAAGTTAATTTTTATAATCTTATCAAATTAATTCCAGAATCAAGTGAAAATGTTAATTAAATGGATTTCATAAAATAGTGATTATAATTTGAAGAATTTAATTTAAGAATTTGGATTTTTAAATAGATTGAAAGAAACAATTGAAATTTATCTTCTTTAAAAAGGGATTTATTTAAAAGGAGATAAGTTGGAAATCCAATTAGAAATTTAATCGGTAAATTGAAATAATTTGGGAAATCAATGTAAAATGATTTCAATTTGAAGAATCCATTAAAAAACGGGATATTGAATAATTTGAAAAGAATAAGGAATTTATTTTAGTAGTGAAAATAAATTTAGAAATCAATTTGTAATTGATTTGGAATTGAAGTAGAATTAGAAATAAATTTGAAATCCGATTTTAGATTTAAAAGTGAATATTTGGAAAATGAATCCAATTGAAATAAGGGAATGTGAATTTAAAACGGAAATGATGTTAAAATGATTTATAAAGGGATAAACTTTACAGTTGTAAAGTTTAAAAAAAAACTATTTTTGTATAGAAAGAGATTATCAAAGAAGATATATTCGCGATTTTGGATAGCGAATTATTATTGAAATAAAACGTGTAGAAAATAGTGAAATGTAATTAGTGAAGTATATTAACGATTTTGGACAGTGAATATATTGTTAAGTAAAATGGATATGGTTTTGGAAAAGTGATATTTGAAATGAAGTAAATTGTTTTAAAAGATGTTTTAAAACGTGTGAACTATCGAAATCATAGATTTCAACATTTATTGTTGAAATAGACGTTTTCGAAAAATATAAGGAAATGGTGGACTATAACACTATTGTTATAGTAAATGATTTCCGAAAGGAAATATTTTTACGTAGTATTGGGATTTATATATCTATTCTAAATTTCGAATCCCTATACTAGTGATTTTGAGTCGTCGTAACGATGTTTTACGTAACATTCGTTTTGACTCAAATGTTTTCCTTAAAGAATGAAATATATACTTAATATTGATTTAAGTATATCGAATATTTTCCAAGTGTTGAAAATAAATAGATTTGTGAAATACTTATTATTAAATAAGTATGGGAATGTTTTCCAAAATGAAATGAAACGTTTTTGAGATTTTATCTTCTTAAAGATAAATTGAAATTGAAGATTGAAAACGATTTGAAAATCGTATATCAGTAGATATTTTGAAAGATATAAATTCACTATGGAATTTATAAAGGAAAGGGAAACTGTTTAGAAAAAATAAATGTTGATTTATTTTTGAAGTGTGGAAATTCTATATCTAGTAAAGATATTTTTGAAAATAAATAATTTGGAAAATTATTTGGAATCTGATGATGTTGCGCATCTTTATTGATAGTTAAATAACCGACTATCAATAATTACCTTGAATGATATGTGTTGTGAATTGGATGAATTTGAATGCCACACTTATTTTTTGAATAAGCACTCACTATTCGGGTTAGCCGGGAAAGGACAATGGGGTCGTATAACCCATTCCGAATATGTGATACGTCGTTATGAATTGCATTCGAAGACCGGTGTTGAAGACCGGATATTTTTGAAAACGGAAGGATTACCGTCGAGTTACTCTACATCGGCTGATCTCCGATTTAGAGGTTTTATCACCCTTAGTGACGGGAAGTCCGGACGTGATTAGAAATTTATCCAGAAATGCAAGGGCTTCGTGAGAAGTACCTTCGGTTCTGTTCGATCCCGGAACAGACTTGTATGGATTGTGTGTCTGACGTTACAATTTGAGATATTGAGCTGATTTCTTTCAAATACATTTCTGTTGGTGGCGGAGAATTTATTCTCTTAGCTTAACACCTTTCTCTGAGACGTACGAGCTCAGAGGTTATGTAGTTGAAATTTATCAGCGATATATCCCAATTTGGTAACGTGGCATACTGAGTGTTGCTGTGAAATGATCAGTGTTTGATCATTTGTGATATGATCATTTGTTTGATCTTATATCTTTGTGATCATAGGTTGATCATTTTGTTTGACCTGAAGCAGGGCTTTGTAGAAAGCGTAGCTTTGTGGACGAGACTTCATCGAGCCTCACACCCCGGAAATGGTCGAAACAGGAAGGATGCGGCAAGGTTCTAGGGAGTAGCGCCCCTTAGTGTATGTCATTCCTTCTGGATAGAGGTGGTATCATGGTATCGAGCCCAGATACTTAACCTATGTGGTTGCTGCATTATTATCTATGTGGTTTGTTGGAAATCGGGGATCCTCGGGAAGATCGGTTACGATCGGGGGATGGCATACGCGTGTCAGTAGTTACCTATTTTTGCAGAGGTAACCCGGCCTTGTGTTGGCAGAGATCTAACCGTAATGTTAGGTTATTTCTCGGGTCGTCTATTCCAGGGACGTACCCATCGTGGAAAAGGAAGTTCCTTAGCCTGACCATTTGTTGGAAATCCAAAGAAACAATACGAGCCTTGTACGGTTTTAGTTGTAGAACCTGCCATTTAATATGGTAGCTATAGCAAGCATACTATAATGGTACCTATGCTGGCTAAGATTTATATTGTACTTTCGAAATGATTTCTACACTATGCACTAATAATAATATCAAAAAGAATTTGATTTTTGCGTAGTAAGCATCTTTGACTATCATAAGAAGAAATCTCCTCCAAGTCTGCGTTTGCATTATGTGTGTGGCGGGAGGTCTTATGGTAGTTTCATTTTCCAAAAGCATTGCGAATTGACTTTAAAAATATTTCTGCTATTTATTTTAAAGATAAACTGTTTTACGATCTCACACCAGTCACCATGACTGACTCGGAGTTTATTGTTTCCCTTCTAAACTCTGGGTGCCCACCAATTTCCACACGGGCAGCCTAGAGTTATATTATCAGGATATTCTGGATATTCTGGAGCTTGGAGATAAGCTGGATGACGAGACGTAGTATTTGTATCTGATAGTATTTATTCCGCTGTGTATTTTGTATGAGGACAAGTTTATATAACTGTCCATTGATGTGCTGTGTTGTATTGAGTTGTATATTGACTCTGATTGATGTAGGTATAAACTGACATAGTTCTTTGTTTCAAAAGACTAGTATTTATCTATTATATATTGTTCCGCTGCGATGTGTAAGATTCTGATATTGTTTTCTGTTTCTGTTCTAATGTGTTGTTCTTCTTTTCTTTTTCTACTCTCTTCCTTCTGCTTTCTTCTTCTTCTACTTTTCCTTTTTCTTAAAACCCTCACTATTGGAGTTTCCGGCACTCGATTTCTCGGCAGTCGATAAAGTGAGTATCGATGTTGAATTTTCGAAAGTCGAAAATTCCCGTACGTGACAGTGTGTCTCGAGGTGGGCGGTAGTAGCTGCTATGCGTTACCACCAGTCCAGTTCCGCAAACGGTATATCTACCCTGGGCATTGCCTCGTGTGCCTTGTCGCATGGCTTATCGCGCCTTCTACAAGTTATTTTTGTACCGTACTATGGAGTGTCCTCTGGGTAAACCACTGTTTGGTGGAGCGTACGACATTGTATAGACTACGGGAATATATAAAATGTGTTAAGGGGGATATGGGTAACGCCTTAACGCTATTTTAATAGTTTACTTTACTATAGACATATTATAATAGCGTATATTACTACATAGTAGATAGTTCCACGAATCCTTAAAGGATGGGAATCCCAAACGTCCTTTAAGTTATTTTGTATTTCAGTTGACATTTCACTTGAGTTGAATTTACTGATATAAGAATATTAATCCTGACTCGAGTGTCTTGTGTTTTGCTTTATGCTCGGGTCAGACTGAGTATCACGGCATTTGAGACTCACCTTTGGAGATTGGAGCTTTGTTGAAGATCTATCTATCCAGCTTTCAGTTATTTCAGTTTATTCCAGTCATTTATGTTCAGACTCGTCGGTTGCTTATGTATTAAAGATTCATTTGTATTTGAGATTTTGTTGTATTTTATTTTAAACTCTGATGTTTATATAGTAGCTTCATGAACTACTATTTATCTATTCCGCTGCTTATTGTTGTAATATTCTTTGTTTGTGATTCTGTGATTGATTTATTTACTGTATATGCTAAGTTTTGCCAAATATAAATTAACAATCTGTTGTTTTGAGCAATTCAAGTCTGACATGAGTGGATGATTGTCGATTTGAACGGTTCGAAATACCAGGTCGTTATAGTGGTATCAGAGCGAGGTTTAGGCAAAACTTAGCATATGGGATAAATTCAATTATAGGATCATATTCGTTCGAGCTTGAAATTCCTCATGAGTTTTGGAACTCTCACCTTTGTTCTGAAATCCATTCTTGTCTTTCCTATTCGTGTCCTTTTGGTACTGGAGCATCCCATAGCTCTATTTCTGTCGATCTCTGTAATAAATTTGAGCACATCTTGCCACCTCAATTGGCAACTTCGTCCTTATGCGTGACTAATACCATTGGCAGTCCCGCCAACCTTGGTATGATGTAAAAAGGGATGAAACTCCTTTACAACAGGCGTTGATTCACCAAAGATTTATATATCCTCGGGTTTGATGCTATTATTTTCTTGCAAAGTCCGAACTGTTTCTCTAGTAGACGAGCAGGGTAATTCTCTTGTGATCAAATGTCGATTTCCCTCAGTATTATATAGGTCGTTCCATCTTTCACTTGATGCTCAGCCTAGTGATCTTGACTCCCCCACAGTTGTCCAACTATTTCTGGATGTTTTGGTGAAGTCATTTTTCTCCCTCTCAAGCGGGAATTTGAATTCCACATCGATCTTATTCCTAGAGCTCGACCTGTTGTCCTCCTTCCTCTCGATATAATGGTTCCTATGAATGGTTAGTCATCCCTTTGGACTAACCAATGCTCCCGCTTTCTTCGTCGACCTCATGAATCGCGTTTTCCATAATGTACTCAACAAGGTTCGTCCCGACTTGCGTTGATGATGTTCTCGTTTTTCTAAGTCTCGGTTGACCCGGTGAAGGTCGTCGCGATTAATATAAGTCTATCCATCTTTCCTCTTTTGTAATTTAATCATCTTATCTTCCTTTCGAGCCTATCTTCTTAGCTAGAATTCTCTATGATTAGGGTTCCTCTAAACTTGAATCTCTATCCTTGTTCTAAAAATCCATTCGAATCGTCCTATGAGTGAACGTAATTGTAATTAATATAAAAATGTTTTATAGTGTGTTGTTTGAGTTGTTAAGTTGATTTTGGGTTTCGATCGATTCGTCTGGCCAACGGTATTGATAGGAATTTCAAAACACCTGAAAAGAGCAAACTGACACAATATAGTTTTCAAAATTGGTAAATGAAATAATTTTATGTATGACTATATGTTATATATAAAAGTATAATTTTCTGAAATTAGATAGTTAAATAAATTGGTTGTTAAAATTGATACTACTAGATTTTCATTTATCATTTTATCATTTATTATTTTGTTAACATTTCCAAACCATTAACTATTATTGTATATTATAAGAAAATGAAATTTTAAGCATGGTTTATAAATCTGATTTGCATATAAAATGAACTTAAATTAAGGATTTGAGAATTAAATCTCCGGTGCTTCTCAAAATTTGGTTTTTAAAGTTTTGGAAAGATATATAGAAATATATTATTTGAAGTATTTTCGAATTGAAAGAGTTTTCAAAGAATATTAAAGGAAATAAGTCAATACTCTCCTCTTTTGTCGTTGGAAAATAATTTCGGTGATGACTGCAGCATCATCGACATTCATTTTCGAGTCTCAAAGTGGAGAGACAACTTAGTAGCTTTGCTACACTTTGTTTGGAAAATGGATTTGGTTTGAATTCCTTGAGTATGATTTGATGTACAATATATATATATATATATATATATATATGTATATATTTATTTCAAAATAGTTTGAAGTGAAATCGGAAATTTGAATCTTAAGTTTTATATTAAGAAGTGGTTTTCAATTATTAAAATTAAGAATTTTTTTGAATAATTGGGAAATGGAATTGAAATAATTTGAAATAGTTAAAACTAAGATAAAATTTATTTGTATAATACTCAATTGCATTCTAAAACATATATAACTTACCAGAAGTATTCAAAAGTTGAAATGAAATGTGAATATTTGATTGAAGGTTATACAAGAGAAAACTTAAGTGGTAAATTATTTAAATTAAAATGGCTTAATAGAAATGTTGTAATAAAAGGAAATTTGTATAGTGTTCAATTACATTTGGAAGCATTTATAAAACTTAACTGGGAAAGAAAGAAAAAAAAGTTTAAATGTAATGAAAATATGTGATTGAATAATATACAATATAAATGTTAAGTGAAACAAATGGAATAATAAATAGAGAATATTATTCAAGTAAATAAATGTGAGATTAAGAATGGTTGAAATTGAATTATAGGTGGAATTAACTTAATGAGGTCGAATGTATTAAATAAATGAATCAAATAAAATAAATTTTGTTTTGAATGAATTTTTTTGTAACAATGTTAATAAATTGAAAGCAAATCAATTGAATGAAAATACATTGAATTGAGATCAACCAAATGTGAATACAATGACTATTTATTTATTTAATAAAATGGATTTAAACCAAATTGGTTGAATCCCAACCACTCTGAAAACCAATGAAATTTATATGGTTTTAAATTAATTTTTGTATCTGGTATTATGTATTTCGAATCTATTTTTCCATTCTGATTGCTTCTATTCTCCTATCTCGTTCCCTTTCGGGAACGAAAAGTTTTGACTGGGGGAGAATGTAACGACCTATAAATTTTAATGATTTTTATAACGTAATTAACTAAAATTTTCGTGAAAATAAATAATTAGAATTGTATAATGAAAATTTGGTATTTGTTAAACGTCTATTTAAATGTAGCAAATGTCAAAAATTCATCTGAAAATATGGATGTTTGTTTTATCGTGAAATTTCAACTTTATTTTAAATCAGTTAATTTGTTGAAAATAAAATGTTTTTGAAACCTGAATATTTTTATATAATAAAAATGTAGACTATTTTTTGAGTGAGACGTCATATTTCATTTTGTCCAATTTTGATTGCTACGCCCCGTTTATCTTATTTTCGGCGAATTAGCAGTAGTTTGGCAGCGAATATCGGCTTTTGATAGGATGATCGTATCGCTGATATCTGTGTACCATTCTGTTTGTCTCGTCGTGCTGATTTTCGCATTATATTCATTTGTACATTTCGGTGTCCGGTACGTAGTGAAACCCGCGAAACGGTTAATCGTATTGGTATCCGTTTTGTGCCATTTTGTTTCTTATGTCCATTCATTTTCCCACGTATTATACCATCAGTCACTAGCATTTATATTTCTAAAAATCCAACCTATGTCTTTTGTTATTCCTGCCTTTGCAAAATAATTGTTGATTTGTTTTCTTTTCCAGTTCATATATTTCCTTTGCCTCTTCATATGTTAGAGCACGTCTTCTTCCCTGTTGCAAATTCTTTTCCCAACCTATTCCTGCTCCTACTTCCCTTGATTCTGATTCATGTTATTAGTAATATGAAAAACATATATATCTAATATGAACTGAAGCCTCTCTCCACTCCTCTCAAATCCTCACCAAAATCTTGCTCCTATCTTTGCAACTGATCCACCCTTTTCCTCTTTTAAAGTTGTTTACTGTTTTGGAAAACAATTTATACAAGCTATATATATACACGGCGATTGCTCTTCTCACCATAGCCGCTTATGCCACCAAGCATACCCAAGTTCACCATGCAACACCTTTTTATTCATGTAGCCTACCTCTACCACCTTTCCAAACCCTCCCACACACTTTCCCTTCCACCACAACATCATCCAAACACACGACAGCACTACGACCCGCCACCATTTCTTCCCCACATCCTCCTTCATAGATCACCGCCTTAGGCCACTACCCTTTTACCCTCTGCCATTGACTATCACACAGTCACCCTCCCTCCTCAACCAATCACCGGCCGCCATAACCCACCAGATAGCCAGCTGCCCTTCCCCTGACCACCGAAACCGAATACAACCTGGCCTCACCACACAAAAGACCCACCAACAGACCCCATCTTCCCTTCGGCCTCCGCCAGTATCCCCTGCACCCAGCCGTGCCTCACACGCTAGAGCCCAGCACTACCCCTGAACTCCTCTGCTTGCAACCGCCGCCTGGCTGAAGTTCTCCCCATGCATCTGTGCATTCCCCTTCCTTTTACCTCCAGTTTCCACCAAACGCCAAATGCCAGTGCATGAAGCTCCAACCTGTTCCATATCCAGCCTGTTCTTATATATATATATATAAGAAATTATTGAAAGGTAAATTATTTGTTTACTAAATATTTTTACTGTGTATATGTGAATTTATAAATATATATAGTTTTTGTGATGTATAATTTATATATATATATATAATCTGTTTGTATACATCTGTATATAAGTTTATTTAAGTTATGTAAGATCTTCATATATGTTCATTTATATATAAGTTGGTATAAGAAATATAAGATCTGTTGGTTTATGTATATATATTTATATTAGTTATATATAATATGTTCATTTGAGTATATATATGTTTCTATAAGTTTATAAAGGATCTGTTGAGTTATACATATGTATTTGTTACAGTGAAGTAAGTTTATATTGATTTTATAATCAGTATTGATTTTTAAAATATAATGTGTATGTAAGTTTATATATATATGTTTATATATTAGTTTATACATACAAGTTTACTTGAGTTTGGTTTCCAAATATATATATATATATATATATATTATTTTATAGGTGTTAAAGTTAAAATATTGATTTGAAAAAAAAATTACTTTAAATATATTTTTTAAATTGGTTTTAGAGAAAATTATATATATAACATATATTTTGTTCGGTTTATACCAAGCTAGTTTGATTTGTTTCATCGATTCCAAATTATCGGCTTTGTTCGTCAAATCCGTGTTCATCTTGCTTTGCTTTAAGGTTTTTCGTTTGGATTGGTGGATTTTCTAGCTCGCGATTCAATTCGTTGCTTATCGAGTTGTCAAATTCCTCTAGACTTGAAAGGTGAGCAATCACTCACGATTAACATTCTTATATTTAATAAATTTAATTCACATTGAAATGACAATTGAAATATGCTGTTAAATTTGAACTGCTTATTATTTAATTGCTATATATGATATGCCATTATCTGTAACTGTTCACCTATGACAGTTGACACCATCACCAGTTGTTTATCTTATAATTAAATTTGTTATTGATGATATATGCCTATTGTTGATATGTTATATTTTTATCATATATGTTCTCACTCTGCAAGTTCCTGTTAGTTTAGAAATCCCTATGGGTTTAAATGATACATACCTGAATGATTTTATAGATTAATGGAAAATCGTTATGGGTTGAAATGATAAACCAAAGCGATTTTCGTTGAATTCAAAATTTTGGATTGCGGGTTGAAATGATATATACCCGTAAATATTTAATTTACGGATAGAAATGATAAATATCCGTATCACTTGACCATAGGATAAAAAATTATATACGGACACCGTTAGTTTATATTTTGAAAATGATTTCCAAAGTTTGAAAGGAAATATATGGGTTTTAAAACATATTGATTTTTAAAATAAAATATATATATATAGGCTATTTTTATATATGTATAAAATTTAGATTTTTAAATAATATGTTTTGGAAATTTTAATTTATAAGTTAGTTGTGAAAATTTAATTTTTAGGATTTTTCTTGTAATTTTATTATTTTAAAAATAGATAAAATAAGATTTAATACAAAATACATTTAATAATAAGATTTAATTCAATAAAATTTAATTTAATTGGTTTATAATATGTTTAAGTGTTTATTTAAATTTATATTAATATTTTAGAAATAGATTTTCAATAACTTTAATAATAGAGGTTGGGAAGATAAATTAATGTTGACTTGGAATTTAAATTGGTTAATAATTGAATTTAAATAAGAATTGATCTGAACTTATTGATTTTGAGATTTTGAAAGGTATGATTGATAACTTGATTTGATAAAAAGGTGATTAAATGAATATTCTCAATTTTAAATAAAATTGAGACTGAATATTTAATATTGATTTAAATTTATAAATTGAGATTTTATTTAATTGTTATTAAAATTATCAAGTGAATATTTCCAAATTTGAATAAAATTAAAGTTAAATTTTGAAATCTAAATGAAACTTATATTGAAATTGTTTGAATATTTAAACCTTGAATCTTATTGGAATGGAAATGATAGTTCAAACTTGGATTTGAAATCCATAAAAATTGAAATGGTTTACTGAGAATTTGAATTGAATCTTTAACCTTTTAAATTGAAAGTGGTGAACATGGATTGATTTAAATTGAATTTTGGAATTTAAGTTGATTTGAATCGATTTGTGAAATTGAAGGAAACTATTTTTGTTATATATAGTATTTTTAATATATATAAACTATTTTAATATATAAATTATTTTAATATATAAACTATTTTAATTTACAACTATTTTAATATATATACTATTTTCAATATATAAATTGTTTGAGTTAAAAGTGTTATGATTTCGAAAGTGTTATAATTTTGAAAGTGTTACGATTCTGGAAATGAATATTATTTAAAGTGAATAATGATATCGAATTGATAAGGTTTTGAAATGAATATGATATTTTGATATGAAGTATGAACTATTTAAAATGAAATGACCACGGTGTGAAATAAGCGGTTGGTTGTTAGAGACTGGGATCAGATATTGTCATACTCTCTGTCAATACCGAAAACCACTTTAACAACTGTGTACGTGGTGGAGATTCCAGAATGAAGTAGGATGGTTTGGCGGCGATTCTGTATGTGGTATTAACGCAGCCCTGACTCCCACGAGTCAGCTTGATGTGGCTAAAACAGGAGCCACACTGGGCCATGTGAGGTCATTCCTCCTATCGGACACATTTCTTCGATACCATTCTGTTACTTTGTGATTTGATTGGGTGCACCTTTGATTTGGGAGTGTGTCTCGAGGTGGGGGGTAGTAGCTGCTATGCATTACCACTAGTCCGGATCCGCAAACGGTATATCTACCCTTGGAATTGCCTCGTATGCCTTGTCGCATGCCTTATCGCGCTTTCTACGAGTTTGTTTTGTACCGTACCTATGGAGTGTCCTCTGGGTAAACTACCGGTTTGGTGGAGCATACGGCATTGTATAGACTACGGGAATATATAAAATGTGTTAGTGGGGATATGGGTAACGCCTTAACGCTATTTTAATAGTTTATTGTACTATAAACATATTATAATAGCGTATATTACTACATAGTAGATAGTTCCACGGATCCTTAAAGGATGGGAATCCCAAACATCCTTTAAGTTATTTTGTATTTCAGTTGACATTTCACTTGAGTTGAATTTACTGATATAAGAATGTTAATCCTGACTCGAGTGTCTTGTGTTTTGCTTTATGCTCGGGTCAGACTAAGTATCACAGCATTTGAGACTCACCTTTGGAGATTGGAGCTTTGTTGAAGATCTATCTATCCAGCTTTCAGTTTTTTTAGTTTATTCTAGTCATTTATGTTCAGACTCGTCAGTTGCTTATGTATTAGAGATTTGTTTGTATTTGAGATTCTGTTGTATTTTACTTTAAACTCTGATGTTTATATAGTAGCTTCATGAACTACTATTTATCTATTCCGCTGCTTATTGTTGTAATACTCAGTGTCGGTGATTCTGTGATTGATTTATTTACTTTATATGCTAAGTTTTGCCAAATATAAATTAACAATCTGTTGTTTTGAGCAATTCAAGTCTGACATGAGTGGATGATTGTCGATTTGAACGGTTCGAAATACCAGTTCATTACAGAAGTTATCGCATTTAAACCTTTGGAAATTTTCTTAAGTCTCTAGAATTCCATTTATACGATTTCTCTTATAAAATCTCATCCTTTAAATAAACCCCGTCTACACATCTCGAGAGAATTTATGATTAAATTTTCAATCTTTTCAAAACAATATATATATATATATAATGAGTATTTTTAAAGAATAGTAATTTATTTTTAAAATATGTTTAAGTTATTATTTAAAATATTGAAAACATTTTATAAACACCAAATACTCATTTTTAGATAAACAAATAAATTTTCAAAGCTGATTTTAAAAGTTAGAATTTATTAAACAAATACTTAATATTTGAAAAACTACTTACCGAAGTATTTCAATCCTAACTAGTTTAAAATTTCATAGTTTTAAATATAAAAAATTTCCTTTTAAAAGCAAATTTAACTTCTTAAAATTTAGAATATATCTTTAAAACCTCAATAACCAATTCAATTTATAAATTTCTCTCGAATCACATCACATAACTTCCATTCCGGTCTCCTTAACCATTTTCATTTTTCAAAATAGTATCTACCATTTTTCTCACCCTATTTCCATATTCTAACATATAAATTCACTCTATGAAATTTATATTCCCAAATTTTCATCAGTTATCGATTTCCTTTATTTATAACATTTTTTATAAATATATAACTTCTCTGAATTTCACTTTTAATTAAAATAATCTAATTTATAAATTCCATTTTATAAATTCATTCCTTACAAATTCTATTCATTTCTGCCAATCTATCTTTAATATCGATTTCAACTTCTTTTCATATTTTCCAGAAATATCGTTTTAAAAATCCATCGTTTAAAAATCCTTTATATAAATTATTTTAAAAATCTCTATTTAAAATATTTTTTACGAATAGTTAAATATAACCCAATAATCAATTTATTGTTTTACCCTAATCATTTTCTTTTAAAACAATCCAAGCTTCGATATAAACATTTTTATATTCAAAATCTCCTTTCAAGTTCCCTCAAATTCCAAAAATAATATTATGGTATTTAAAATACCAAAATTTAGACCAGTGCTACTTTAGCTTCCAATAATCCCAAACACTACAATAATCTATATTAGATTATTCTACACAATCCATATATCATAATATATGAAATTAAATTCAATAATTTTGAGGAATCTAGTTGGATCCCTCCAACCTGTTTTCCTGCATCCACAGATGTTAATACAACATAAAAATACCAATCCCACTTGGAGGGGGATATCGCGGTATAAATGGTCATCCGCTATTATGCGGGGAGCATAGGGTCTCATCCGCTCCAATCGGTGGTATATATCCAACTACTAATATATATACAACTATATATATATATATAACATCGAAACTGAGAATAATTTATAAATTCATCCAAACAATCATTAATTTAAATTCAACATTTTTTAAATTATACTAGCAATCCAAATGAGTGAGATTTTTGAAATGACCCTCCTATTTCTACCCTAATTTCATAAGGATTTTTTTTTACAAAGATGATATATAGATATATCATTCATTACAAATATATTTCCCAGATTCATTTTCTTTTTCCAATAAACAAAATATATCCAGGATCAAAATAATTAACCAATATAAATATATCAGTACATTCACAAAGATATGCACATACATGTGAGGATGTATATGCCTCTCTTGTTTGAATCAGAGTTCTGGAAAACAAGAGGATATTGGATTGATTGAATTTAATCAATCCACACATAGTTCAGTGTTATATGCAATAAAAATTCCATTCATGCATGAATACCTATATATATATTTTTAAACTCCTGATTCTTTGCTAAATTCTCTAGGGAGTATAAATTCTAGAAACCAGATAATTGTGATATGATTGTCTATAAATTAATGGTCTGGTGCTTGGGTTCTGAAAAATGATAGAAGTGTTTAACATTATCCATGTTTGATTGTTTTCTTATAAAATCTGTCTGGAATACAGGCTCTTTTTTTTTGAATAGTTTAAAGTGATCTAACACATTCAACATCTTGATTATTGGATGTCAGTATGCCTTAAATTAAATGAAGTGCAAACTTGAGTGGGTTTCCTGTAACCATGGATGTCAATCACATGGTTCAACCAGACTCTTTGTTCTGGTGTAACCCATCTGGTCTTAAAATGCATTTGATTAAAATCTGAGTGATATGGAAGTCAGATTCCTATTAAAAATACAAAGGAAAAGGTGTGTTAATATCTGTACAAAACATGTTTATGTGTGTATATAACTGCAACTATTTTGGATCTGGCTTTCAACTCCCATATTACAGATTCTTTCTTTATTTAAAAATAAGGCATGAAACATTTGTATAAAACAAGTTAAATTATGGAAACCTTGCAGTCACATAAAAACATTCAACCTATGTCTATTATCTTTTGTATACATATGCCATGGTAGAAAGATAAAACCATTTAATTTTCTGAGAATCAACTATCCAGGTTTTCCAAAACTTAAATCATTTCTAAAGACTCAAGATTGACTAATACATTTTTAAAATATAATCATTTAATTTTAACATGGTGTTCTTACTAAATCCACTTACAATATTTTGATTAACTTCTTTTATATCAGATATTAACTAGATTTATAAATTCCAGATACAAGTCAATCTCTTAATAAAATACTTAACAAAATATCCATCCCATATTCAACACTTAATACAAGTAACAATTTAAATCATTAATACATGCGGATTTTATCATTTAGGCTCTTATCTAACTAAGTTTAGCATGCTATAATCTTCTTCTCAAAGCCTTGCTCCTACTCCTACTTAGTTGCTGCAATCCCTGAAAAAGCATTTGAAACTGCTTCATTTTAAATGAGACACCCCAGATGCCATTAACACACTAGGGTCAGACACATGTCTGGTATGAGAAAATTCACAAAAGCAATTAGTTAATTAGGTTAAAATCAAGTTAAGTACATATACATAAAGTTCTGCCCTTTGGAATCAGGTCATACTTGTGTGCATGCTCTGTGTTATTGTGCATGTGCACACTTTGATTTTTCTTTCCAGAGACTACATATATAAATATGGCACATACATTCAAGCATACAATTCAGTCATAGTCAAACAATCATTCACACCAAACAGGAAAATAACCAATATGAGTTAAATCATTTATTCCATCCTCATATTTCAATTCTGGGAAAAACTCTAGTTTTCTCATCATCTCAAATATTTTTCCCTTGGTATATTTATCTATCCTGGTCTCATCTGCAATATTTATGAATCAATGGACACACTGTAATGAACTAATTCACTCCATTACACAAAGATCTCAGGACTTAAATAAGCCATGTGTCAACTTGCATTACTCAAGAACACAAGTCATTCCTGCAGTAATCTTGACCCCATTTTCCTAATCAAGTTTCTCAGGTGTTTTATCCTTTAAATTTTCAGGGTAACCCAGCCAGTGAGTCATTCCACTAAAATAAGCATTCATCTCATAACATTCCTCATCATTCATATAAACAGACAGAGGCAATCAAGCAATTTATTAAAACATGTTCTTGCAATTTAGAAGAGGTATAGACAACTAACATTGGTTTATGGCTCTATTTGGAATATTTTGTTGCAAACATCTGTGCTTTAGTTAACTCAGATTGACCAAGCTTCCTAAATCACAAAATCTATCTGCTAGGTGGTTATTGTATATTTTCTTTGAACCAGGAGTATCAGCACATAGGCAAGCCTATTACACTCCTAATTCCTTTTTATAATAAGCCTCAGCACATATACATATGTATATTGCAGCCCATATACTTATCAATTCTTCTGGGTTGAGCCAAAACCAACACTACTTGCTTATATTCAACATCTTATTTTCTGGGTATTTATTATATTTCTATCTAATATCATATCAGAAAGAAATCTGGGTTTTTAAATTACCTATTCATGCATACTGATCATATTAAGAATGAAACAATCAGAACAACTAGCAAGCATTAAAGCATCCTTAATTTCTAAAGAACAATCACATATACTTTTAAGAAAAATTCATTTATAACTGGCTGCCTTCATTAGGACTTAGTGCCTTAAGTTGTTGAGTGAGTTTCCTCACCTAGCTCTCTTCTTTGCTTCCTTAATTAGTTGATGAACTTCTGCCTTTAGCCTCAAACTCTTTTCCTTCCCTTGCCTTATGATTTCTATGGTGTTGTTTCTTTTTTTTTCCAAGTTCTTTTTTTTGAGAAGGAGAGGAGGCTGCTGCATATACATATATATATACACAGGGTCTTCCTTAGGGTTTTGGGTATTGGCTAAAGCCATTTTTGCCCACCAGAAAAATTGTGTTATCTGTATTTTATTTAAACCCAAAATTCTACCCTTCCCGGCTTAATTTAGGTGAAGAGAAAAGTGGTTATATTCTTTTTAGAAATTTGCTTTTCAGAAAATACTTTTTCCTTTGTCTACAATCATGCTAAAAATGTGACTTGGTTTGTTATTTATCAAATACTCTTCCTAATTCTGCCTATACCAAGCATTTCCCTGTTTTGTCTTATTTTTTCCTATTTTTAGCTTTCATGTAAATGGTATGT
This sequence comes from Allium fistulosum, assembly GCA_030737815.1. NCBI lineage: Eukaryota > Viridiplantae > Streptophyta > Magnoliopsida > Asparagales > Amaryllidaceae > Allium > Allium fistulosum. The sequence goes on from CM060905.1 coordinate 165,156,351, forward strand.
ACTTCCTTTATTTATTTACAAGAGGACTACTCCTTTTTCTATCCTCAGTTTTTCTTTCTTTCTGCCTATATACTAAAATATGTCTGTATATTTTATTTTACTAATTCGAACTCTAGTATTTTATTAACACATATATATATTTATATAAGTCTTACTGAAATAATTAGCACACCCATATATATATATTTACACATCATTCTGTATTGACACACACATGCACATGTATACTCAAAAATATTCAGTAGCATCCATATATGTATATTTACTCATGCATACAACTTTTAAGGGTTTAATCTAAATATATATATATATATATATTCCCATACATATCAATATGTATTTATTCTTAGAGTTCAGGGACTTTTAGCTTTATTTCATGTGCATTTCCTGTGCACACATGTACACACATACTGATACACTATCAAGCTATATCAATCCCCTTTCAAAATTTATTCAAAATTTATTTTGAATTCATTTATATTTGTCAGAATAAATTCCTAAAATCTTGGGTCATTACAATTTTACTCACCTTTATTTTCAAATTTGCTGCTCGATCCAATTTTAATTTCAGCTTATATATTTCTCATCTACGAATACAACTCGTCTTGTTTCCATGAATTTTTTTGACCTCGTATAGGGAAGATATAAATTTTAATAAACAATCGATTTTAAAATATCATTAACCAGTCATTTATTATACTAATTATAAACTTAACGGAAACTCATCACCTTAATCCCGTAATCATCTTCATTGATCACGGCTAGCTTCTAGGATTGCGAATGCTATGCTCGAAAAACCGCTGCTACGAAACACTACTTTACCAGTGCCTCAATCTCCACCTCGACCTTGCGCGCCAACTTCCCTTCGCAAGAGCAACAACCCAGCCCTCAGTACGCGCACGCACGAGCATCCCCACTCAGCCGAGCCTAAACCCTAATTTCGATAATGAGCACGAGCGCGGTCTTGTTTCCATGATCGAACCCTGCCTCTTCCTCGATGACGCCGCCGACCTACCCTATCTCCACCAATCGTTGCGCGCTCGTGAACGTCGTCCTCTTTCCTCCGCCATATCGATGTCGACATCGACGACGATAGCCCACCATGTCGTGACTAAGCCTCGGCCACCCCCACCACGCATATGCGTGCCTCCTGCTTGCCCCCACGCTGATGTCGATCGCGATTCACTCGTGTGTTATTTTTTTCTTTTGAGAATGATTTCGATCTGAGGGTTGAAGGGAGGGGGGAGTCTCGGTTTTAAAATGAGAAGAGGAAGCGTGTTTTTGTGGAAAAACAGAGGAAGGGACGTATTAAAAGAATGAGGGGACGGGTATGACTAGGTAGGGTAGCCTGAGTTGACCATTTGACTAGTTATATATGTCTATTATATTCAAACTTTTCTCGTTATACATATCTTGAAATTTTGAACCCCTACGGGGGTGTGCCGCTAGGCGTTTATAATGTTATACCCCTATTTCGAATGTAATGGATTTGAGTCTTAATTCGATCGTATGGAGAAGATAGCTTTTTGGACCAAAATATTATATTAAATTTCGATTTTAATCTCAACGTGTTTCTATCCCGTACGACCAAACGATAACTCCAAAAGCTACGAAATTTGAAATCTGATAATAATACATTATTACGGATCCAATGGAACTGGTTTCGTTGAATTCCGAGACTGTTCCCCGGATCGCTATTTTAACTCGTCGATTAAATCGATGATTTCGAAAATTCCGAAACCGCTTGAAATTTTAGTTTTAAAATCTTACTAACTAAATTAAAATTCAAAATCCAACATTTAAACCATTTAAATATTCAAAATCAAACATCGAAAAATCCAGGTCGTTACATTCCTTCCCCCTTAAAAGAATTTCGTCCCCGAAATTGCTAAGGCAGGAAAAACTCTCCAAACACATTAACTTATCAAAACCCACTTAGCTAGCTTGCTTATTTCACATTTCTAATCCTTTACTTTCAACCAAAACGATTATTTTTCAATTCTAATTCCAAACCCTTTATTTTAATTACAATTTGAAATCAAATTGTCGTTAACAAGAAATTTCCCAAAAATTTTCAAAATTTTTCTAACACCCTAAATTTTTTCCTAAATTTTCGAAAATTTTTGGTAGGGTCCTCTTTGTACAGAGGACCTTTTGCAATATGACTAGAGGGATAAATATATATACATCGACCCACACGGTCGGAAAACAAAAAATATATATATCAATATTTATAATTTGCGGTATTTAATCCGAAAACGTACCTTTATTTAGCGTTTTTAAGCAAGCATTTACTTCAAAAGAAATTTCGCAACCCCAAATCCAGCCAAATAGTCCCTCTGTACCTGTACTTACTCAATTTAAATCACGTAAGTACCAAAATATGAAATTCATCAACATTTCACTTATTTAAATAGTTAAAACATGTAAACTTCATAACTCCATCATTCCAAACATATATTATAAGCAATTTAAGGTTCGGATACTAATTCAATTACTTTAAAACAATCCATATACCATTTCATTCTATTTAAATGATTTACAACTCACTTTACACACATTCAATTTATTTTTATACCAAACAACTCATATCCATTCCAAATTGACTTAAAAATCAATTTTATTCACTTCTATTAATTCATAGAATTTTATTTACTTCCGTTTACGCGAAACGCCAATTTTTTCTATGTAATTTCGGCGATATTTATTTAATAGAATAATCATTTTAGCTTATAGCTATTTAGATTTATTCCAAATCAATTTATATTTAATTTTAGTCTATTCCAGATTTGTTCACAATCAATTCACTTACATTTCATTCATATCCACATTCATTCTATTCAAATCCAATTTATTAAACTCGGAATCATTCCATGCTAATTTATTTATGAACCATTTCATAAATCTATTTAAACCGAGTTTTTATTCAAAATATTTACTTAAGTTAATCCGTTTAGTTTAAATTATTCCAACTATATAAATTAAGTTTATTTTCATTTCAACCAACTTCCATTTCATTTACTAATTAATTAATTAATTAATTAATTAGTTCATTCATTTATTCACTTCAATTTTAATTCCATACTCGAATTCATTTAATTAATATCCCAAGTCATATTCAATTTATTTATACTTAAATAGAATTTATTTATAACCCAAGCCGTTGCTATCTCGATCCAATTCATTTTTATTCGACGATATTCCTAATTATATTAAATTCGCTTACAATTTAAGTCGAAATTAATTAATAACTCAAGTTCCCTATTAAATTAACTTATCTAATTAGTTCACTTTCAATTTATAACTCAATACCTGATTTTTACCTCAAAAATACTTTTTCTAAGTTACTTGTGTTCAAATTTATTTTATAATTCAAGTTTGGATTTTATTTCCTTCACCAAAATATCAATCCATTTTTATTTTTGGGTTTTCTATTTCACTTTTCAATTCTATAAGTCACTCAACTTGTTTTTCCCATTTCCATCAATTTTATTCTCGAATATTTTTACATTTTATTTTTAACTCGAGAATATACATTTATTTATAGCCTAAGTATATTTTTATTCCATTAATTTCAATTTTTATAAGCTATTTCAATTTATGTATTCACAATTCCAGATTTCCACTTAAATTTTATCTCATTCAAAATTTATGCCATATGGTTTTATAATATTTCACAATTCAAAATTTATATTTACTTCAATTCAATATTATTTCTAATCCAATTCAAATTTTATAACTTATAGTTATATAGTCACTTTATAATTCAAATTTTCATATTTAATTCAATTCCATATGATTCAAATCCAATTCACCTTTTATTTAAATTTCAATTACTTTTAACCAACATTTCAAAACCATATTCGAGTTATTCATACTTAAACTAATTTCACTCCAAACAATTTTATTTTTAATCTTTTCATTTTCATTATATATTCCAATTACTTCGCCTAAGTAACTCCCATTTCATTTATACACTATATTAATTCAATTCAAATCCAGTCAATTAAATTTCTAAAATTTAATTTATCCAACTTAACTTAAGTTGAATTCCATTTCAACTTCCTCACATTAAATTTTATTCCAACTTTAATTTTTCACACTTCCCTCCTTATAAATATCATATTCCATAGGATTTCAGAATTTGTAACCACCCGATATTTATTTCAAATTACTTTGAAATCAAATATATATATATATATATACTCTTTTTGGTTTAACAAACAACTTCCTTCAAATTTCAAAATCAACCTGATTTTATCCAAAACAATTCCCTCGGAATTTTCAAAACAACCACTTGTTTTCACCGAAAAATCTCCATATCAATTTACTATGGTAGCAACTCGTCACTTAGAAACTCGAAAATGAACACCGATGATGTCGCGATCATCATCAGAGTTATTTTCCAACGATCGAAGTGAGTTCAGTGTTATATCTCTTCCAAGACCCATTAAACCCATTTTTCCATTCAAAAATATCACCAAAATAATAATACTATTATTTATTTTCAAACACTTTAGAAAATACTTCTAATAATCTCCGAGATTTAAATTTTCCAAATCCTAGTTTGTACCCATTTGTAGTTTTTATTTCACTTGTATAATTCATTCTTATACAATCCAATTTGGGTTTTATAACCAGTACAAATTTTAAAAATCTTATTTTGGTTATATAATAATAACCAAACACATCAATCTACTATAATTATTTCTAGAAAATTATTCCTTTTATATCAAAATATAATTTTGGTAAAATTATTTCATTTATCCGCTTCAAAACCATATTATGTCGAATTACTCTATTCAAGTATGTAGAAACTCCTATCGATTTAAGTGGCATCCCACTATTCGACCAGAATTTATATGCCTCTCAATAGATAAGTCAATACAATATAAAACTATTTTATATTCACTAATAATACGCGCTCATATCGATTAATACACTCAGCTCATTCTAGAGTACTACCGACTCTATCTCTAACGAGTAATTCCCACCAGAGCTAAGGTTCTTGCTTAACCTTCAGCTCTAATACCAAGTGTAGCGACCTGTAATTCCGTACCTCTTGAGTCGACCATAATTCACATCAGTTCAACTTAAATTGAACGGAAAATATGAATCTTTAGGGTAAAGAAGAAAAAGGTAATAGAAAATAGAACAACAATATCATAGAATCTCACAATCGCAGCGGAACAAATATAATATATAATAACAGATTTTAAATACAAAAACTGTACTATTACTATACATACCACTATCGGAGTACAATAGACAACAATCAATCTGGATAGTTTAATAACTTGTCCTCACATAAATAGCGTACATAGCGGAAATATAAATCAAATACTGGAATACGTCTTTGTCATCCAACTCGTCTCCTAAGCTCCATAGCATCCTATCCTGAATCTGTAATACTTGGTCTGACCCGAGCATTACAATAAAATAACACCCGAGTCAGTCTGGAAAACCAGCGTGAGAAACACACTCAATTTGAATTATTACTATTAGTTTCAAAATCCTTTCAAAAACAAAGCTATCTCGTAAGATCACGTCACACATAAACACGACGGGTTTTACCTTATGATAACCAAAACAATTTTTATCAAAAATGTTTGATATTATAATAGTGTCTAAACAAAGTAAATAGAAAATAGCTGAAATGCTTGCATCTCACGTTTCAGAATAGTTGGGCACAATCAAAACCGTACGGCGCTTATTGGAGAATGGATTCCATACGAATGACTGAGCCACTGGGGTACCGTCCATCACAGTACACCTCTATAACAATGTACCGAGGACCTTGCCGGGATCCCCTAATACACAAGACTGGCCTACCCCTTACCTGGATAGACCGAATATGTTATCACCCTGGGTGTTCCCACCCTTACAAATCGAGCGCTCCTTCTTTCATGCACAACCATATCCATAATATATAGGTTTCCGAGGATATCTAGAAAGGTGATAACATACCCTAATTGGGTGCGACCCAATTAGCCTTGCTGCATCTCCCCTGTTTTAGTCATTCCCGGTTGATGAGGCTTGAGGCTAACGATTTACCTTTCAAGAACAATTCACTTAGAATGCTCATCGTCCTCTAATGACGATGTTTAGATAGCATTCGTCCATACTAATTGTCCTGGGTCTGGACAAACCGAATCACCATCTTCATCATCTTTACGGTATTAATTCGTAACATTCAAACCGGATCGAAGTGGTTTCAGATAATTAAATTCGATCCGATCTCGGTCTCTTCGAAACGATTAACGAGATTGGCCAATATTAATAGTCGATTATTTAACTATCAATAAAACATCCATAAGTAGTCACCAAACCTTATTATAAATTTTCTTCCAAAATATTTATTTTCTATGTATCTTTATAAGATATATCAATCCCTTCCAACATTTGAAAACAACGTCAAATACTTAAATTCATAACAGGATACTTCCAAACCATCTCAACACTTAGAAATAGTTCCAATACCATTTTATAACATTTAGTAAAAATATTTCTGTCCCAATCAATTCCCATAAAAAAATTATCTCCAAACCTTCCTTTCAATACTTAGGAGATTATTTATATGTATATTTTCCAAAAATCATTTAATATTAAACTTGGAAATAATTCGTAACTCATCTCATAAATCTCTGGAATTATTAATAAATTTCCACTTACAATTTCCAAACCGATTATACTTATTTATAATCTCATCTAACCATATATACTTCTTTAAAGAATTACAATTCTTTTCGAAGTTATTGCATTTAAACCTTTGGAAATTTTCTTAAGTCTCTAGAATTCCATCTATAGGATTTCTCTTATAAAATCTCATCCTTTAAATAAACCCCGTCTACACATCTCGAGAGAATTTATGATTAAATTTTAAATCTTTTCAAAACTATATATATATAATGAGTATTTTTAAAGAATAGTAATACATTTTTAAAATATGTTTAATTTATTATTTAAAGTATTGAAAATACTTTTATAAACACCAAATACTCATTTTTAGATAAACAAATAAATTTTCAAAGCTGATTTTAAAATTTAGAATTTATTAAACAAATACTTATTATTTGAAAAACTACTTACTGGAGTATTTCAACCCTAACTAGTTTAAAATTTCATAGTTTTAAATAATAAAATTTTAATTTTAAAAGCAAACTTAACTTCTTAAAATTTAGAATATATCTTTAAAACCTCAATAACCAATTCAATTTATAAATTTCTCTCGAATCACATCACATCACTTCCATTCCGATCTCCTGAACCATTTTCATTTTTCAAAATAGTATCCACTATTTTTCTCACCCTATTTCCATATGCTAATATAAATTCACTCTATGAAATTTATATTCCCAAATTTTCATCAGTTACCGATTTCCTTTATTTATAACATTTTTTATAAATATATAACTTCTCCGAATTTCTCTTTTAATTAAAATAATCTAATTTATAAATTCCATTTTATAAATTCAATTCCTTACAAATTCTATTCATTTCTGCCAATCTATCTTTAATATCGATTTCAACTTCTTTTCATATTTTCCAGAAATATCGTTTTAAAAATCCATCGTTTAAAAATCCTTTATATAAATTATTTTAAAAATCTTTATTTAAAATATTTTTTACGAATAGTTAAATACCACCCAAAAATCAATTTATTGTTTTACCCAAATCATTATCTTTTAAAACAATCCAAACTTCGATATAAACATTTTTATATTCAAAATCTCCTTTCAAATTCCCTCAAATTCCAAAAATAATATTATGGTATTTAAAATACCAAAATTCAGGCCAGTGCTACTTTAGCATCCAATAATCCCAAACACTACAATAATCTATACTAGATTATTCTACATAATCCATATATCACAATATATGAAATTAAATTTAACAATTTTGAGGAATCCAGTTGGATCCCTCCAACCTATTTTCCTACATCCACAGATGTTAATACAACATAAAAATACCAATCCCACTTGGAGGGGGATATCGTGGTATAAAGGGTCATCCGCTATTATGCGGGGCGCATAGGGTCTCATCCGCTCCAATCGGTGGGTATATATCCAACTACTAATATATATACAACTATATATATAACATCCAAACTGAGAATAATTTATAAATTCATCCAAACAATCAGTAATTTAAATTTAACATTTTTTAAATTATACTAGCAATCCAAATGAGTGATTTTACTCACCTTTATTTTCGAATTTGCTGCTCGATCCAATTTTAATTTCAGCTTGTATATTTCTCATCTACGCATACAACCCGTCTTGTTCCATGATTTTTTTTGACCTCGTATAAGGAAGATATAAATTTTTATAAACAATCGATTTTAAAATATCATTATCCAGTCATTTATTATATTAATTATAAACTTAACAGAAACTCGTCACCTTAATCCTGTAATCATCTTCATCGATCACGGCTAGCTTCCAAGATCGCGACTGCCATGCTCGAACAACCACTACTATGAAACACTACATTGCCAGCGCCTCAATCTCCACCTCGACCTTGCGTGCCAATTGCCCTTCGCCAGAGCAACAACCCAGCCCTCTAGTGCGTGCACGCGCGAGCAGCCCCACTCAGCCGAGCCCAAACCCTAATTTCGACACTGAGCACGAGCGCAGTCTTATTTCCATGATCGAACCCTGCCTCTTCCTCGATGATGCCGCCGACCTACCCTATCTCCACTAATCGTCGTGCGCTCGTGAACACTATCCCCTCTGGTCCACCATATCGTTGTCGACGATAGCCTACCATGTCATGACTAAGCCTTGGCCACCCCAACACGCATACGCGCGCCTCCTACTAGCCCTCCATGCTGATGTCGATCGCGATTCACTCGCGTGCTATTTTTTTCTTATAAGAATGATTTCGATCTGAAGGTTGAAGGGAGGGGGGTCTCGGTTTTAAAATGAGTAGAGAAAGCATGTTTTTGTGGACAAACAGAGGAAGGGATGTGTTAAAAGAAAGAGGGGATTGGTATGACTAGGTAGGGTAGCCTGAGTTGACCATTTGACTAGCTATATATGTCTATTATATTCAAAATTTTCTCGTTATACATATCTTGAAATTTTGAACCCCTACGAAGGCATGCCGCTAGGATTTTATAATGTTATACCCCTATTCCGAACGTAATGGAAAAGGTTTCGATTCCTAATTCGATCGTATGGAAAAGATAGCTTTTTGGACCAAAATATTATATTAAATTTTGATTTTAATCTCTACGCGTTTCTATCTCGTACGACCAAACGATAACTCCAAAAGCTATGAAATTTGAAATCTGATAATAATACATTATTACAGATCCAATGGAACTTGTTTCGTTGCATTCGGAGACTGTGCCCTGGATTGCTATTTTAACTCGTCGATTAAATCGATGATTTCGAAAATTCCGAAATCGCTTGAAAGTTTAGTTTTAAAATTTTGCTAACTAAATTTAAATTCCAAATCCAATATTTAAACCATTTTAATATTCAAAATCAAATATTGAAAATCCGGGCCGTTACAATAACGATGTACGGGGCCATATTAGATGGTGATAGGAAGGTTGTTAGATTGAGTACATGTAGTGGATGTAACTTGGAGGTTTATAGTGATCCTCGAGGATCAGTTATATTGAGCTACTTATATTCTTTAGACCTATCAAATGACGAGCTAGAGTCAGTGCCTATAATTGGAGATTACCTAGATGTCTTTTCCAAGGTTACCGGTCTCCCACCTCGAGAGAGATCGAGTTCCAAATTTACCATGTAGAGAACACCAGACCTGTTGCCTTACCCTTAAGGCATATGGCTTAAAAGGAGAGACGTGAGTTGAACAAGCAAGTAAATGAGTTATTGGAGAAGGGATTCATTAGGAGGAGCATTTCAGAGTGGCGAGTATCATTCGTCTTTCCATAAGGTGTATAGTTCTCTAAGACTTTGCAATTACTATAGGGAGCTGAAGAACCTGACAAAGAAGAATCTGTATCCGCTACCCTGTATAGACGATCTCTTTGATCAGTTGGTTGGAGCGAGAGTGTTTTCACAGCTTGATTTAGCTATCGGATTCCACCAGTTGAGAGTAGTTGGGGATAGTATTTAAAAAACTACCTTTCCTACACCCGATGGACTTTATGAGAGGTTAGTCATGCTCTTCGAACTGACCAATGCACCTGCCTACTTTGTTGATTTGACAAGCCGATCTTTTAGAAGGTTCCTTATCAAGTTCTTAGTGGTATTTGTGGATGATATTTTAGTATATTCGAAGAGCGAAGAGGCGCATGCGTTGCATTTAGAAGAAGTGCCTAATATATTCTGTAAGCAAAAGTTAAAGGAGAAGTTTTTACAGTTCCACTTTTGGCGAGAGGAGGTATGCTTTTTAGGAGATGTTGTCTTAGAAAGTGGGTTGGCAATTGATCCAAGTAAAGTTGCAGAAGTTCAGGATTGGCATGTCCCAAAGAAATGCACAGAAGCGAGGAGTTTCCCTGGTTTGGCGGGCTATTAATCGGAAGTTCACTAAGGACTTTGCGAAAATCTCCATCCCTCTGACTCGTCTCACCGAGAAGAATTATTTTTATTGTAGGATGCGAAGTGTGAGGATGCTTTTAATATGTTAAAGGAGGCGTTGACTAATGCATCTGTTTTGGTATTGCCCGATGGTGCGAAGACATTCACAGTATATACTGATGCATGTGATAGGAGGTTGGGCGCAGTCTTGATGCAAGAAGGAAGGGTAATGAGCTACACTAGCTGACAGTTGAAGGTCCATTGGAGAAACTACCCTACTTATGATCTTGAGTTAGCGGTTGTTGTCTTTACGCTTAAGTCATGGATCATTATCTTTTAGTAGAGCGGTTTGAGCTGTATACGGATCACAAGTCTCTAAAGTATTTGTTCTCCCATAAGGACTTGAATTTAAGGCAGCGGAAATGGATGGAGTTTTTGGCAGTACGATTTCGATATCTCATATAATCCAGGCAAGGGCAATGTAATGGTCAATGCCTTGAGTAGACAGCATGCAATATTGAGTTCTTTGTTCTTGGAGTAAAGGCATTTAGAGTTCATTTCTATATTTGATTTTCGACCATCTTTAGATATTACCCTGGGATTGTTAGCAACCTTCGATGTGTAGCCTATATGTATTGGATCTAGTCAAAAGCAAGAAAAGAAGTTAGTAGATATTTTTGAGAAGCTTGATAGAGGAGAGCATCGAGTCATTTGAGGCGTTACGCCGTTGACTCAATTGGATGATTATAGAGAGATGGTAAACTATGTGTTCCTCTCATTAGGGAGTTGATAGATATGGTACTAGTAGAGTCTCATTATTCAAGGATGACCATTCATCCCCACAGAGACAAATTGTACCATGACACGAAGATAGTCTTTTATTGGTCGGGTAAGAAGAAGCATGTAGCAGAGTATGTAGCTCGATGTATGACTTATTAGAGGGTAAAGGCAGAGCAGAAGAAGCCGGGAGGTTTTCTTATAGCCATTGGATATTCCTAGGTGGAATTGGAAGAGTATTTCTAATGGATTTCATCGATGGTTTAACGAGGAGTAGGAAAGGGAATTAGAGTATTTGGGTTATAGTTGATCGACTAACTAAATGCACTCATTTTACATTAGCTAGGAGTACGAGGTTGAAGGCATCTTTGGCGATTCTATGTGTGAGGGAAGTCGTTAGGTTACACGAAGATCCTAATAGCATAGTTAGCGACTAAAATCCACTTTTCACCAACGAGTTCTAGAGAAGTCTAAAGGAGGCTTTGGGCATCGAGTTATGCTTGAGCACAGATTATCATCCATAGACGCACGGACAGATGGAGAGAGCGAATCAGGTTTTGGAGGACTTTCTTCGGATGTGTATCTTGGATTTTGGAGGTTCTTGGGAGGATCATTTTCCATTAGTAGAGTTTACCTATAATAACAGCTACTAGGCGAGCATTGGAATTGCACCATTTGAGGTGCTATATGGTAGTCCTTGTAAATCACCGTCATGTTGGTGGGACACTAGAGATAGGATTATTCTTGGACCAGATATGGTGAGGGAGACATCAAAGAAAAGAGACTTGACCCATAGAAGAATGAAAACCATGCAAGATGGACAGAAATCTTATGCTGATAGGAGACGTACAGAGTTAGAGTTTGCAATGGGCGACATGATGTTTTTGAAGGTATCACCGCTTAGGCATATCACGAGGTTTGGTAGTTCAGAGAAGCTAGCATTGAGGTTCGTAGGACCTTTTCGTATGATGGAGAAGATAAGGAAGTTAGCATATAGAGCTTCCTAAAAAGCTGGTGGGAGTACATGATGTTTTCAATGTGTTGCACTTATGAAAGTGTTTGCATGATTCAGCTACTATAGTCAAGCCGAGTCAGCTGGAGGTGGTGGAGGTTAGAGGGAATCACTTATTCACCTTGCACCTAATTGTATTCTTGAGCATGGTACAAAACGAATCCATGACAAAGAAATCAAACTTGTTAAGGTCCAATGGGGAGACGGTCCAGCGGAGAGTACATGGTAGCCCGATGAGTAGATCCTACCGACCCAACTAAAACTCTTTTCTGGTACGTTTCTAATTTAAGTATAATAATTAGAGGTTACATAGGCATTAGGACTTAGCTTGGTATACCCTTTAGGTAGAGACCATTGGATGGTAGGGATGGTTGTAAACATGTCATTAGAACATCTTAGGGATGATGGATGCTAGTAGATGTATTAGTTGGATTGTTTCTGTTACACATTTAGGACAATATATCCTCTAGATAGTGCACACATACTCATATCATCTCTTGTTTATATGTTTATATTGTTCTGCATTATGCATATGGATTGAATGGTTGCGCATATATGTTGAATTGCAAGTATACTTGCTTAGGATGTTGCATACATTTTTCACTCATGGCATGGGCACTTGCATGACAAGAGGTTGACTAGATCAGGAGACTGCCTACTCTTTGCATTAGTATAGGTTCACCTACATTTCATGCTTTTATATATACATATTGCATTAGAAGATTTTCTTAAGGACAATGATTGCACGTGGATGATGGATGGGTAGATGGTTGTAGTTATTGTTTGTTACGTATACGAGTTATATTTTTCCGTCCTTTGATATTTCGAGGACAAAATCCTTTCAAGGGGGTGAAAGTAACACCTTGGAAATTTAGCGGAAGATTTAATAAGAAAATTAATTTTAAAAAGTAAGGGCTAAAATGAATTTTTCACAAACATCCAAATTTGGCTATGAAACTTGCACCATTGCGTTAGTAGCGATTTTTTGGACAATTTTCATAAATAAAACTGTGAAATGGAGTTAGTACAAAGAAGGCATGGACGTTTAAAATTTTAAAAATGGAATAAACATAAAAAAAATTACCAAGAATTAACACTACGAATGGTCGACCCCTAAGATTCAACGATCGATCGGTAGCGGTCGATCGGCTACAGAAGATGGTCGATCGTTTAACGTGTTAATTTGAGATTCTGGAGCGTGAATTGAACGATTGAGATGGAATGAAATATTTTCCTTCGCTTCCAAGTTTTTGATTTGCGGTTGAGATGAGAACAAAGACTCTTTAGGGCAATCCAACGCTCTAAGTCAATCTCTAACACTTATAAATTTACACTAAGCTACCCTAATTTCTTTAGAAAATTTACAGCCTACCAAAACTCTGCCAAAATTTGTCCTTTCCATTTATGAAACTTCTTTCAAAAATAAATTAAAATCAAAGTAAGAGAGCACCAATAAATTGGGTCAAGGAGAAGGTAAGCTAACAGGTGACCATTCTCTTACGGAGCATAGAGTTAGAGCTTGGATCCGAGGTGAGTGAAAACAAGTGTAATAAGGTGATCATTTACATTTAATTTTAGCCTATTCTATTTGATCTAGGATATTAGTAATTATTTGCACCAAAGGTTAGCACAAACACCCAATAGATTAAAAGTAGAGAAATAATGTGAAGAATTAAACTTAAAACAGAGAGTAGACAAGCAGAAACAAGAACAAACAAATTTATAGTTATTCGGCATTACTTGCCTACGTCCACTTAAAGGAATTGCTTTATTAAATACTTGCTTTCCTGGTTATAGAGGGATCAGATCATAATAGATCCTTGATTACAATAGAATTGAAGTAAAACAGCAGCGTAAAAGTCTCTAAAATGAACAATGAACTCTATATTTATAGGTATAGACGTCTAAATATCTTCTTGAAGTTTCACTGACAGAGTCTAATGATGTAGATGAGGTTACCAAAAAGGTTTCTAGGCCCAACTCCCAAAGATGGGAAATCGGGGCCGATCGGTCCAAGTGGCCATGTGGCATCACGCGATCCCTCCTGTAGGTCCTCCACCATGCTAACTTCATGTTTCCAAAGTTGTTTTGCATAATCGCTTACATGTTTTTTAGAGATATCGATCGATTTTCGTTGAGTTGAACTTCTAGTTTAAGTTGTTTGTAGCCATAATATACGATTTGATCCACTGCATAGGGGAAGGGATAACTACGGATCCCCTGCCTAGGGGAGGTACTAATCCATACTTAGAATATTCCAGAGAGTCCATCTCTTGGTCTTCCTTGATCGTTGCTTCATACCATTGTTTGTGCATGATCTTCGGACTCCTTGATCATTCCTCTGGGTTACTTGCCTTGACTACCATCAAGTATAACTTGTCCAATCAATTTGGATATAGCCGAGTCAAAAGGCCGGATAACACTTGTCCCTCAAAGTACGTTTTGTTTCAAACATGACTGCTTTGAATCGAAGCAAGTTAGAGTTGCCAAAATGGATTCCATTTGGTTTCATGAACAGTCGTTATCCTTCTATCGAGTTGTCCCTCCAAAGAGTCGTATCTCTCTCTACTAACTATGTTGCTTGGTCAATATTAGTCGGTATACATCTGGGATGTAATCCTCGGTCTTTATCTATGCTCGGTTCCATTGAGCTTGTCGATCAAGTTAGTAGGCCTTGGTTATTTGAATTGGTCTTCTCTCTTAGGATTTCTTGGGTAATAATTCAATATTTTTTGAGTCAAGAAATCAAATGTCAAGTATGTACACGTGCACGTACATTCATGTACACATTATTATCATTGGCTCCCAAGCACGCTTACACGCTGATAGGTTGATTTCTATAAGATTGCAAATGTAAGTGTTCAATCATCATTCATATTTATTATTATTATTATTTTGTTTGAATAGGGGTTCAGTACAAATCCCCTAGGCGGGGTGATCGGTACGGATTCCTTTGTATATGCATACTTAGCCACTTTGGGCTTTAAGGAAGCGCGCTATGCCGTATATAAGCTGAACGTTTAGCTTTCATCTTCTCACTTGTTTCATTTATTTGCTTATTGACCCGATCCCCTATATTTCTTTACTTCCACCATTGACACTCTTCCAACCTCGAGATTTCCCTCAAATCACCTTAAACTAAAGTCGATCCATCACTCTACCTCCTATAAAGCCTTTGTTGCTGCCATTAGTTACATCCAAGTGCTCATTTTCAAGCAATTCAATCTTCAACCCAATTTGAACCCATCCCAAACCGATTCAATCTAGCCTTCAATCGAGTTGTATTTGCATAAAGGTGGTATTTTAATCGCTGGTTGATAGTGAGTTAGAACAAGGTTGTGGATTAAAGTGGCGACAAATTGACTTTGGGTAACTCATGTTCTTGGTTATGGAAAAGTGGATCGGAGGCAATATGGAGAAGACGAAGCAGATGGAGGGATCGATGTTGATGGATTGTAGAAGATGATGTGGATGAGTGGTTTAGAATAGGATCAATTATTGGCTTATATGGGTTCGAAATTGCACATGGCAATACTGCCTAGGCCAGCGATCGGTCACGACCCCTTTCCTATGGGGACTTAGGCATTTTCAGCACTTGGACTTGAATACTTGAGTTCGAACATAACTTGAATGTGAACTTGAGCACTTAGGATTAGTTGCATATGACTCTGAACTTGAACATGAACACATTTGACTCGAACGCACATGACTTGTGTATATGGATCCCGGACTAAAACTTGTATTTTGAAGCGAATACATATGCCTACATACATCTGACTGTTTACATGAACTTGAACAGAAATGTCGAATCCCCGCACGCCGATAACTGATCCCAAACCTTATGTGAAATCCACAACTATCAACATGAAAGCCGGTTAGGACGGTCACTCCGGTCGAATCCAGTGTCTCGTCATAGATGTCGTTTAATCCAGACTTGTTTATCACTACACTCAAAACACTACACCACACAGCACTAATTTACACCTTACACATGGGGAATGGGTTTCTTTTTCTAACTACCACTATCTATTGAGTGCGATAATTTATGGGTTCTGGACCCTCGGGGTGTTTGGCTGCTATTTGCTGAGCAAGTTGCTACACACGATGGATCTAATGCTGAATCAAGCTCTGCAATAGTCTCTGCTCGCTATTCTCCATGTCAAAAATCAAAACAACCTGAAAGCTCGCATCGAGTTCTAGAAATTACTCTAAGTCCAGAAGTAGAAAATGAGCCATCCCCTGACACTTTGGAAGATGCCTTCTTTTTAAAGAATCTGGAAGATTATGTGGCTTCGAGAGTCGATGAGGCTGCTCTTCATAAAATTTGCATTAAGCATGGGATCTTGTATGAGGATGTACGAGTCCCATCTCATAATGATAGAGCTCACTTGCCTCCGGAAGGATACACTGCCTATAACAAGTATATATGCTGGGCAAGATGCGTCCCGCCTTTTAATCCATTTGTTTGTAAGATGCTGCATTATTTGAGATTGGCTCCGGTACAGTTGCATCCAAATGGCTACGTATTTCTGCATTGCATATATATGATATTCCTTGAGTTCTTATATCGTGAACTGACCCAAAGGATATTAGATTCATTTACAATTTCAAGCGATGAAAGGGAAGCCTCTCGTACACTTGTCTTGAGTCAATCAACAACTACCATGTTGGAACTGGTGCTTGGAACAAGTTGAGTGCTTTGAAGAATGAATGGTTTTATGTGCGTTTCCCACCTAGTTTCACGGGACGATGGTTGGACGGACGTAAGTGTCATTTCAAACTCAACATTGGGTGCTTTTATTTAAGTCGTACCTTGAACTAAGCAGTCCTTTGAATCTTGCAGGTAATTATCCATGACCCAGTGGTAACAGGTATTCAGAGGCGGTTTCAGAGCTCAGGAATATACCAGTGGAAGATAGAGATGTTAAGTCCCTTATTACTGACCAGCATCTTTTTTCTTTTGGCTTGCTAAAAGAGGGCCGTAGCACCGGGTTATCAGGGAACACTAAGGAGGATGTCGTAAGAGGAAGTGGTGCTGCTTGGTAGGGAGGTGGCGATGTTAATCCTATCGTGACCTCGGTCGAGGAGGCTCAGGATGATGCCAAAGAAGGCAAAATAAGAAGCGATGCTAATGAGCCTGGTCATGACAACGCAGGTTCAGGCCATGAGCCTATAGTCGGGTTATCTCAAGTCACACGGCTTCTCGCTTGAAAGGAGAGAAAAGGGGAGAAGCTCATCTATAACTTTACAAAGGGCAAATTGCCAAGCAGCTCAAGCCAACCACTACTACCGTTGATCAATCCACTTCCTTGCCTTCAGAAGATATATTCGAAGGACTGGCGAACATCATGATACTGAGGGATGTTGGGAGTTATGATTTCACCAATATGAGCCTTAAGGGTTTTGATTCTTCTATCCAAATTGGCGTTGACATTCCTCCCACTAGCATAGGAGAGGTCACTCTGGCTAGCAAAGCTCCAATGCCTGGCTGTCGGGGGGGACACTTACATTCACATGCACTGCACCATACAACACCTATCCATCTTTAATTATAATGATGTTGACACATCTTTATTTAATTTGTAGGTTCCATGGGGCGCTCTCCTAACTTTGGTTGTTTAAATAAGTCATCGCGCTCCCAACCTCCTTACTTCAAGCCCGATCGAGGTACGGACTTTGGCCGACGATCTGGCCAAGAGAGGAAAGGCCGTAACAGAGGTGATGATCCAAACAGAAGCTACCAGTTCAAGGATTCATCATCTTGATACAAGTCGAAGTTTCAAACTTCTCATCACAAGGACATCGATTTACATCCCGCCGTATATAGCGGTGGCAAGTCGTTTTCTCGTGCCCCTACTTCAGTTGGAGTATCAGAGCAACAGTCGGGTTCTTCCGACACCCGATGGTTAGCTGAACGTCGGTCTGGTGTAGGAAGCCTCGACACATCATTTCATAGGCATGGAAAACAGGCCGTCGTAGCTTCAGCTGCTCCAGTTAAACCTCCAACAGCACTCGATGCTATTGCTACAGAAAGGATGGTCGCACTTAAGGCCACATTTCCAAAAATATGCTTTGATGAGTTCAAATTCATCCTTGCTTTGCATCTAATTCCTTCAAAGGTCAAGGACATGGCGCTTTCTTAATTCAATGATGTCTATGATCAGTATAGCACAATTCTACATGTGGCTGAGTGAATCTCTGAAGTGTCGAGGAAAAGGAAACATGAGATTGATTTCTTAACTCTTAAGGCGGTCCACAATAATGACACCATCAAACACTTGGATGAGGAAGTTAAGGAGTTGGATACAAAGCTAGTTGACGCCGAGAAGAGAGCCAGCGAATGTATTGAATTTGCTGAGCGTATAAAGAAAGAAAATCAAATTGAACTGGACGTCGTCATTCGTCGCAATGGTACTTTAGCTCTTGAGAAGGATGTTTTGCAAAAGACAAGGATGCTTTGAAAAAAGATAATGATGCTCTGACACTTCGTATTTGACAGCTTGAAGAGGAGCTTAAAAGGGAAAAGAAGGAGAAGATTGAAGCTCAACAAGAGTCTCAAAATATTATGAGGAAATCGTTGAGGCTCATGTGACTAAGGAGGAGGTTGAAAAACAACTTAAGCAAATAGAAACCCTCAAAGAAGAGGCTAAAGAGGCCGGTATAACAGAGATAAAGGATGATTTTGATCCCTTATTGATATATTACAATGCAAGTATCATCCTTAATCGCAATTTCTGATTACTGAGAGGGATACCTGGAGTCATTGGTCGAGGCTTACGACTATATTTTGGAGCTAAAGAAGAAATCTCTTTGTGGCACTGAGGTTGATGTGGAGTAGCTTATGCCCAAAATCTTATGCGATGAAGAGCCTGATGAACTCAAGGCTGCTCGGCTTAGTTTATTTCATGACCCAGCGACAACCAAGCAGGAGAAAGAAGGTGGTGAAGCCTATGGGTCTGACTTTCAAGATCCTTTTACAAGTCAGGAAACTGGTGCCTCAGCTTCTCAGGCCCCTGAAAAGGATACAGGCTACAATCTGGATCAACCTGATATGCACAAAACTTTTAAACTATCTTCGATTATTGAAGGCAGCACTCTGGTCCAAATCAAAGGTCAATTCTACAAAGGTATATCTCTCACTTCCCTGACGTTCAAGAAGGTTTACATCTTGTGCACGAAAATCACGGGCTCACCTATTGAACATTATGAAATTGCAGATATATCTGCGTCCGTCTATTTCCTGGTTGTGATATCATCCCGGGACGGCAGGCACTGACCACAGAATCCATAGTGGTCGTTACTGCATAGACGACCCTAATCCTCCAATCTACCGAGACTCCCAGACCGGATGCTGAAGTCATAGAGGTCTTAAATGAAGAAAAAACCAACAATCAGCAGGCCTAAGATGAAACAAAAGAAATTATGGTGACTCGTGCCTCTAAGCACATGGGCGAGCTCAACTTGAAAGAGCGCATCGAAAAGGAGGAGCTGGATAAGAAGATGTAACATCCCCTACTTGGAGGCCCAAAGCTAACGGCTATGGATGCTCAGTCATCCATAGTTATTAATCCTTGGCGACGAAATACGGCGACATTAGACACATTGATACACAGAAACACAAGAAAATGGAAAAAAATTAAACAGCAAACAAATTCCATATTCTATTTTAAAATATTCTAAATTGATTACATAATCCCAATTCGCAGACCACGTTCAGATAACATATAATTATTACAAAATACGCCCAGAGCGACATGTGAAGATGCCTCTTTGGTAGATCAGAGTATATGGATAGGCAAGAAAACAATTTGCCTTTACAAACAAAACATACAGTAGAAATAAACGAACTCTGATAACAAGCTTGCCTCCTGCACGTCCTCGGAAGCTTTATTCGTCTAAAAGAACACCTGGAAACCTTAACTCTCAACATACTCAAAATCAATTGAGTACCCAAGAGTTTAAGGGGAAAACAAAAACTTCGAGTCAGACATAAAGCCTGATATGAATAACCATTTACCATCTCAAACCATTTAGATATCTAGTGAGACCACGCCGCTTAGCGAAACGGGTTTTCCCCTCACTAATATCCTAAAACATTTATAAAATCATATACTGTGCTCCTGCATCCATAATGGTTAAAACATAGTATTTCAAAACATTATGATGATATGCAAAACAAATAAATCAATTCTGGATTACCCATCCCCATTTATTCTGACTATCTTTCTCAATTATAGTTTCTAAGGTTACTGTTAACCCGTTAAATGTTAAGGACTATCTATCCAATTTCTTAGTTTTCATGGGATTACTAAGAACCTATTGGTAACTCCAATATCTTATTTCTTATCCTAGTTTTCATGGGCTAACTAGGAACTTATTGACTGACTGTCAATATCTTAATCCGGATATAGTTTTCATGGGCTAACTACAAATCTACTGGCCCCTGCCAGTATCAAATCATAGTTTTCATGGGCTGACTATAAACCTATTGGCCCCTGCCAATATCATACAGTTTTCATGGGCTGACTATGAACCTATTGGCCCCTGCCAATATCTTTAATTAAGATTTTAACATCTGTTAAGTTATATTCACTACTGGGTCAACCTAACTGGTTATTCTGTCCTTTCCCCAAAATACAGTTATGGGTTAATAACAATATGAATAATATTTTCAAAATCTTTATTTATGCCATGGTTTTTCCTTTAAAAATGAGAATGAGTTCTTTGTTTTGAAACTATAAAACATCACTTTTGAAACCACTGGATCACCTCCTTCAAAAGCCTAGAAAACCTCTTTTCAAAACTCTAAGTATATACCTTTCAAAACCAATGATACCTTTTGATGGTATTAAGAAACATTCTTTAAAACATAACTTCGAAACAAATGAAATAACCTTTCGAAAACATTGGGTTTACTCTTTAAAAATCATTTGGGTCAAAATGGTTATATACGAAAGTATCTCTTTCGAAACCAACAAAATAAATTTGGGAAAAAGTTGATGGTGTCGGAACCATCTAGTTCGAAAGCAAAGACCTTTAAGATTAAAACTTCGAAGGACAGAGTCGAAACCCTCTTTCGACTCCATCGCCTTCGAAACCCTCAACCCCTTCGAAAGCAATTAGGAAGCGGCTTAACTTTGATTAAAACAGAGATAACCTTTCGAAAGCATCACAGTCGAAAGGTAGCTTAGCAGCCAGGTTTCGACTGGGTCGGAACCTACCCTTTCGAAAGCTCTTGTTTAAGGAAAAGGCACCCCTTCGAAAGCTAATACCTTGATATATTATAATATGACAACCTTCTCTAAAGCTAATTATAAAACCCTTTCAAAAGCATATGTTTCGACCCAACTATGTTGAAAGCTTTAAGTAAAACAAGGCAAGGCTTTAACTTATGAAAACAAAGTAGGGTTTCGACCCCATCGGAAGCTAACCTTTCGACACCAAGGCTTCCACCCTCCTTCCAATCCACTGCATACCATCTAAGTGATACCTTGTGTATTGGTTTTGACTATGGTGGTTTGGACTGGGATGAGGCAGAATCAAAGGAGTCGAAAGATACTTACTATCTGAGGCGGAACACCTTTTTCTGGGTTAAAGGCTGAATTGTTGCAACTTTTAGTAATTACTTTATAACAACTTGCCTATTTGTAAAACATTGATTGGTTGCCATAAATACTTTTCAAATATTTTACCTAGAAAACTGCCGCATTTACATCAGATCAAAAACCATAAAAACATAGCGTTTAAGCCCTTCCATATACTAAAACCAATTATTTCAGAAAAGTCCTTCTTTTAAAATAATTTATTTTCCTTAGTAAATCAATTAGGAAAAATCCCCAAAAATCACATAAATTCAATTTCATCATGTAATCAAACATATCAAAATTTTAGACCCAATTTCTTCGTGAGATTCTTGAAATAAATTTTAAAACCAATTACATCATATCTTTCATCAAAAATTCATAACAAAATTTCCATAGCTTGGAAAATTCTAAAAATTAAAACCCATCTCCAAAATCATGTTTTACTTAACATAAAAATTTTCCATGGCAATCTGAAATCATAGATTCTCGGTTTTACATCAAAACCGTAGGAGTTCATATGCATATGAATTAAAATAAATCAACATAATATAACTCAAGCATATCATCATCCATTTTATCACAAAAACGAATTTAAATCATAAATCTGAAACCATATAATCATAGAATAATAATAAAGATGGTATGAGATTATTATTCACCTTAGACTTGATAAGGAATTTGAGATTTTTTTGTTGATTAATCTTCTCTAGCTTTTGATCTTTAGCTTTTGATTGAAATCCCTCTTTTCCTCCTTATTAATGGCCGACTATCTTAGGGTTAGCATTTTATTTTTTTAGTTTGAGAAAAATGAACGTGAATGGGCAATTACAAAATGATATAGCCGTGTATAATAAATTGGCTAATTTACTAATATGCCTATATGTAGGTTAATTAACCTTTAAATCAATTTAAATCCCATTAAATCTTGTTAATAAGCACGGCCATGTATATATAATTTATTCAAATCTCAGTCTCCTTATCATCATTATTCTATTAAGTTTGTCTAATTAAATCTTTTGAATAATGTTATCAAAAATTAGGGATGTTACAGAAGATCAAGATGGAACACGACGAGGTGATTGTCAATCCACTTCAAACCATACTGCCTGGTGGTATCATCCCTGAGGAGGTCGATATTTCCCTTTCCCAAAGTCATACTGCTTCCATTTCTATTTCTTAAAACATCCCGCCTAAGTATCGCAAGAGCGGAGGAATATCGAGGAGGAGAGGTAAGGGCGATAGCTCTAGTGAATCTACCCCAATGAAGCTTAAGAAGAACAAGAAATAGTCGTTGAATTTGCTTGGGTTATGGATAGCTAGGTAGTTAGTTTTTTGTTAGCCGTGATTGTGTGCAGCCCCCGTTTTTGGTTTCTAGTTTCTAGAATAAATTTGGACTTAACTTTCCAAGTTTCAACATGTGAATAAAAACTTCTTCGTTTCCATTTAAATTTTGTACGAATTTATTTAAGTGTTCGAGCTATTGCATTTTCATTCAATGTACTTGTAATTTGTCGCTTGTTGTTTAAGTTGCCATGTCATTTGGTCACCCGTTATTTTGAGCGTCAATCCGATAAGCCTTTCTCAAGGCCTCCTTTCGGTCATGGCCTTAAGTTGCATTAAGCAATAGGAACGAGCCATGGTGTTACGCTGTCATATTCCACGGTTAAGTGATTATACCCCTGCCTCCAGTCTCGGGTTGGAGGAGCTAGTTCGTGGATGGTCGAATCCCATCCATTATGAGTTTATAATCCTTATGTTGGGTTCAGGTCAGAGGTGGCGAACGAATGGTCAAGTCGCACTCACTCATTTGCTTATACTTTTATCTAATTGGGAGTAAGAGTTAGTCAATGGATGGTTAGTCACACCCATTTGATGTTTATACTCTGGTCCACACTTTGGGGAATGGAGTTATTATGGTAAATGGTCAAATCACATTTTCCTTGGTTAACTAGTTTGCCCCCAAGTCAGGGGAAAAAGTCGAAGAGTGGTCAGTCGTATCACATCCACTTTTACTTATATTCCTCCCATCATGGGATGGAGTTAGTTAACGGATGGTCAAGTCACGTCTATTCTATTTTTTATACTCAGCCCGTCGGATCGTAGGCGAGAATTATCGGATGAACTTTCGAGCCACATTTATTTTGATCGATTCGATAATGGACCTGAAACTGTGGTTGGCCCCAAACTCCTGATACTCGTTCATTTATATCAGGCTTACGCAGATGCAAGTCGGTCGCATATCACAACTATTATACTATGCGCAAACAATTCATAGATACAAAAAAAAATTCAAATTTTATTTCAAGCCGAAAGAGAAAATGACAAAGTCTGTCTTATTGCATGGCTTTAAGCTAAAATGCAAAAGCAAATCCTAAATGAAATACAATTGAATGAAACAAATTTAAGTGAAGTAGAACCATAGATGCTCGTTGTTCCATGCCATAGGGATTACAATACCATCGACAATCATTAGTTTGAAAGTTCCATCTCTAAGCTTCTGATCGATGACATATAGTCCTTCCCATTTCGAACCCATGTTAGAGGAGCTAGGAAAGATCAGTTTTAGAACAAGATCGCCAATTCAAAGGTCCTACCTCAGACTTTAATGTTTTAGTATCAGACGACTCGGTGTCGGTGTGCAGCAGCCCTCAAGTCAACCTCTTTGCACTTCTTATTGATCAAATCTAGAGATTCTAAAAGGAGATCTATGTTTGTTCAAGGGTCATAGTAAGTCACTCGATGAGAAGGGACTTCAAGTTCTACGGGAACCACGGCTTCAGAGCCGTAAGCAAGGGCGAATGGAGTATGACTAGTCGCAGACTTATGGGTGGTTCTGTATGCCCATAGTGCTAATGAGAGTTTATAGACCCACTTGCCTCTGGCTTTTCCAAACGCTTCTTCAGAATGGACTTTATGATTTTATTAACAGCTTCGACCTGTCCATTAGATTGAGGGTGAGTAACTACCATAATTTTTTTTAATACAATGCCGATGGTTGAAGTTTTTGAATTCAACACTATCGAATTGGGTCCCGTTGTTAGTTATGATTGTTCGGGGAAGACCAAAATGACAGATGATATTTCATACAACAAATTTGATTACTTTCTTCATAGTGATCGTAGCCAAAGGTTCAGCTTCAGTCCATTTAGTAAAGTAATCGACTACTACGATGGCGTACTGCGCGCCACTTTTGGAAATCGATAGGGTGCTGATGGTGTCAATGCCTCATGTAGCAAATGACTATGGACTAACCATTTAAGAAATCTCCATCGGTGGAGCACTTGGAATCTTTGCGTATCTCTGGTATTTGTCTCATCGTCTAGCATAATCAGATGTGTCTCGATTTGACAGTTGGCTAGAAATATCCATAGCAAAGTATCTTCTTCGCTAAGGTTTGCCCTCCGGTGTGATCGCCACATTCTCCTTCATGCATTTCTCTTAGTACTTGTTTGACTTCATTGTCGGCGATACACCAAAGCAAGGGGATGGAAAAAGCCTTCCTATACATGACCCTTCCTTGAAGGATGTATCGTGAAGCATACGTCTTCCTTTGGATCGTAGGTTCTCCACTGCTCTCAAGAGAGTCATCTTGTGCAGTGAATTCAGCTATGAAGTCCGCCAACGCTTGTCCCTGGATAGCTCTTCGAGGGAGATAAGTGATATCAAATTGGTTCGGTCCGATGTTCCATTTTAGTAACCTCCCAGACGTCTCAGGTCGCTATAGGACCTATCGTAACGGTTGATCGGTTAAGATATTGATGGGGTAAGCCTAAAAATAATGGCAGAGATTCCTCGATGCAATCAATAGGCAAAATGCGAGCTTCTCCAGCTTCGGATAGTTTCTTTCAGCATCTGTCAACCGCTTGCTAACATAGTATACTGGCCTCTGGATCCGATTCTCTTCACACAGTAGTGCGGCACTTATGGCATGTACCAACACCGCTAAATAGACATACAAGTCTTCATGATCCAGTGGCTTGGACAAAATGGAGCATCTCTCTAAGTGATATACCATAACTTGGAATGTATAAATATAATACTGCGTCCATGCAAAGTTCCTCTTCCCTCTTCTAATCAAGTCGAAGAAAGGAATGCACATATCTGTAGCCCTGGAGATGAATCGACTCAGGGCGACGACCATCCCATTTAGGCTTTGCACCTGCTTAATCGTCTTAG
The DNA here is from genome assembly GCA_030737815.1 of Allium fistulosum. Taxonomy (NCBI): domain Eukaryota; kingdom Viridiplantae; phylum Streptophyta; class Magnoliopsida; order Asparagales; family Amaryllidaceae; genus Allium; species Allium fistulosum. The sequence goes on from CM060905.1 coordinate 165,182,399, forward strand.
GTGCTCGGATATCTCTTATCGCCTAAAATATCTTGGGATTGGCTTCAATCCTATGAGAGTTAATGATGAAACCCAAGAATTTCCCTGACGCAACGCCGAAAGTGCATTTCAAAGGGTTGAGTTTCATTCCATATTATCGAAGAACATTGAACATTTCCGCCAAATCACCGATGTGGTCATTTGATCGTTGTAACTTCATGAGCATATCATTTACATATACTTCCATTGATCGTTTGATCTGATCTCTGAACATCTGGTTGACCAGTCTCTGATAAGTGGCTCCAGCGTTTTTCATTCCAAAAGCATCGCAATATAGTAGTATAACCCCAGGTCGATAATGAAGCTGGTGTGTTCTTGGTCTTGGACATGCATCGAGATTTGATTGTACCCAGACTACGTCCATAAACGAAAGCAGTTCATGTCCAACGGTCAAGAAAACCAGCTAGTCGATCCTTGGAAGTGGAAAGCTATGCTTTGGGCATGCTTTATTCAGGTCTGAGTAATCGACACATATCCTCCACTTTCCATTATCCTTTCTTACGAGTACAGGATTAGATACCCATTTCAAGTAGAGGGCATCATGGATAAACCCATTGTTCTTGAGTTTATCCACCTCCTCCTTAAGCACAGCAGATCTCTCCAGATCCATGCAGTGTCATTTCAATTTCACCGGGACATGCCTCTGGCGACTTTCACTGCATGGCTCGCAATGATTGGCAAGATCCCACACATGTCAGAATGGGTCCAAGCAAACTCACCAAGATTCGCCCAAAGAAAGCCAGCTAATTCCCACATCATCGTTGCGCTGAGCCGTGATCCAATCTTCAGGCCCCGCGATGGGTTGCGTGGCTGACCGTGATGTCTATCGTTAGCTCAACGGGTGTAGCCTTAATTCTTTAGGCTCTTCATCCTCATCTCTCGAATCTATATCTTTATAGAACCAACTATAGTGCCTGAGCCAAGGCTTGGACATTGATTGCTAGGCTTCATTAGTTTTGACGCAGAGAGGTTTCTCCACACCTATTCCTTTTTCTCCCCGCCGAGCATCCTTAACTCAGCAACAGAAGAAGCACGGCTAATCGCCCGATCTCTATGAATAATTCCCACGTCATTCTCTGTCGGGAATTTGAATGTTAAGCACCAAGAGACAATAGCTGCCTTGAATTCAACAAGGGACGGACAACCTAAGGAAGCATTGTATAGAGAGTTCACATCCATCACAAAAAATAGCAGCACATGCACTCTCCTACGATTGTTGTATCCAAACTCCACCGGTAGCTAAACGTAACCTCTGCTTTAGCAATACCATTGAAGCTATGAATACAGGCTTTACACGGTTTCAAATCTTTGGCCTCCAGTAACATCTGGTTGTTGGCCTTCTTAAAAAGGATATTGACTGAAATTCCACAATCAATAAGAATCTTTCTTACCCAAGTGGGGCCGAATATGGCCAAGATCACCATTGGGTCTATTGTAGGGGCCTCCAGCCTATCAACATCTCTACTTCGAAATACGATATAGTCAGTCATAGTTCTTTGCTGCTTTGCTGGAGCATCGTCCTCCACGTTCAAGCACCACTCCATATCAACATGTCCTATAGCATTCACCTAACTCTCCATCTCGTCCCTGCTTTTGTTAGCTAGATGTGGTTCACTAACAATAGTGTTAATGACTAACCTTCCTTCCGTCCATCTAGGTTCCTCAGCACTAAGTGGTGCTTATCCTCTATTGGGGTCGGATGTCCCTTACCCACCATCCTGTGGGGCTTTAAAGAACTGTTGCAACTTTACTTCACAAATCAACTTTTCAATGACATCACGGAGGTGGCGGCACTCATTCGTGGTATGACCATAACTATTATGGATTCTATAGTACTTCCCTATCAATTTATGCTTCTTCGTCGATTCTTTCGGAGGTGGTTTTCGTTACTAGATCGTATTACAAGTCGATATATAGATGTTTTCTAATGATGTGTTCAACGGTGTATGGGTGTCAATTGTCGGGATCCTTAGCTTCCCTCTCCCAGAATCCCCTCTTTGATCATGGTTTCTATCACCGCTTCTCTTTTGCTCATTTGCTTTGTTTTGCACATTAACTTCAACTTTCCCGGAACTCTCTCGGGACTGTTTCATCACCATGTTACTTTGTACTCCCTCAACACTCTGTCCAACAACATCTCTATTCCTGGTCTGCTTCGCCTCCTCCTTCCTCAAGTATTGAGCCGCCTTTGCATAAAAACGATCCAACATAGAAGGAGGCTTTCCCACCAACCAATCGCCAAAATCAGAATCAGGGTTGACTCCCTTAGTCAATGCCATCAGTATTGCATCATCTTTTGGATTACTAACTTCTGTAACAACCATATTAAACCTTTTCAAATAATATTTTAGTGACTCCTTCGGAGCATGGATCAAGTTGGAGAGGGTCATGACATCTTTGGGGCGAGCCGCGTGCATGTGGAACTGCTCCAAGAACTTCCTTGCTAACTCATAAAATGAAGAAATTGACTGTGGTGGTAGCTTGGTAAACCACATGGTCGCAACCCCTTCCTGAAAAATGGAAAACATCTACACTTGACTACATCAATGGCTCATGTGGAGTCCATATGCCACTACTTCATGAGATGCTACCTGGGGTCGGTTTTTCCTACCTAAGCAGGCATTGTAGGCATATTAAACCACAATGGATACTCCGAATGTAGGATGTTGTCAGTGAATGAAGTATGTGTAACGACCCGTATTTTTAACACTTTAAAAATACGAATTAAAATGAAAATTTTGGATAAAAATCCGAAGGAAATAAAATTTTGTGTTGTTAAAAGTGAATTACAAGTTAAAATACAAAACTGAATTCTGAAATAACTTATTTGTAAATTAAATATGGATGTTAACTTGTAGTGAATGTAAATAATGAATTGAATTTGATTGTAAACCAAATTGGTTATGATTGTAAACAAAGAATAAATAAAATGGTAGATTTAATAATGGAAGTTTATGTTATTGAAACTAATATAAATAAATGTAACTTAATATTACAGTTGATTGGAAGCAGATAATGACTGAAACGGTAATTCGATAAAGATGTTAACTTGTAATTGAACGTAAGTAAAGATTTAAATTTGAATGTAACAAGTAATTGAATTGAATTGAATTTGATTGTAAACAACGAAATAAATAAAATGTTACATTTAATATTGAAGTTATAATATGGAAATCAACGTAAATGAATATAATTTAATATTACTGTGAATTTAAATAAGATGATAGCTGAAGAAAATGAAAGTAAATGAATTATAAACAATTGAGAATAATGTATAGGTAAATGGTTGATTCAATAATGAAAGTGTAAATCGAAATAAAAGAATTCATTGGAATTAAGTAACTTGAATTTGAATTACAATATAATTGAACGCTGAATCTAATATAATCTTATATATTGGGTTTATAATGGAAAACTGCATTGTAGAAGATTGTTAATTACTGTGAAATTAAAAATGGGATTTGTGAACAATTGAAATTTGATTTAAAAGTTAATAATTTAAATTGGGAATTTTATATAAAAATTAAACAGTCGAATAAATTATTTTTCGACTATTGGATTTAATTAGACAATTAAATCGATAATTTAATAAGTTAAATTTCAAAAATAATTGTAAATCGAGTTGAATATGAATGAAAATGATTTGCAAAATTTTATCTTATCATATTGGAGTTATAGTAATGTTATAGAACTTTTAAAATTGAATTTAAAGTTAATTTGTGAAAATTGAATATTTTTAATATTTAATTATTGACTGAAAATAGCCATTTTCGAACAGTCTCAGAATTGAACGAAACCAGTTCCATTGGATCCATAATAGTTTGTTATTGTCGGATTTCAATTTTCGTACCAATCGGAGTTATCGTTTGACCGTGGCAGCTCGAAACGCATCGAATTGTTTTAATATTAATTCGGCGAGAGAAAATAGTCATTTTTCAAAAAGTCTCGGATTTCGATGAAACTAGTTTCATCGGATCCGTAATGTGATATTATTGTATGGTTTCGAATTTCGTGTCAATTGGATTTACCGTTTGTCCGGGGCAAGCCAAAACGCATCGAAATCGGTTTAAATCGGTTTAATTTAAAACTGATCGTTTTTCTCCGTAACTCGCACGGATGACCGAATTAGCCTCCGAAACATATTCCATTGCGTTCGGAATGTGGGGTAAACCTTAGAAACGCCAGCCGGCACGCTTCGTTTGGAGTTCGGAAAATTTCGGATGAATAGTGTCGCGTATTTTTCTATAAAAGCCCCTCACTTATTTCATTTTGTAAAAGAACTAGGGTTTCTCTTTGTAGCCGCCACATTTACAGCCAATGGCCAGAATTTCATCTTCTTTCTTCCCTTAATCTCTCTCAATCCGTAAGGAATTAGAGGAAGTTGTCAACTACAAACTTGTAGAGCATTGCGAGAGCTTCAAATCCATACGGAGATGATCGAAAACGGAGCAACGGATCAACGGGAAATCGAGCTCGAAGCTGCTGCGTTTTTCACACATTTCGAGGCCAAAGGAGCAGCCAAGCTTCAAGCTATTCCAGGCGTTGGTGGCTCGTGTGGTGACGCGCGTGGTGGTGGTCCCTGATCGTCTTCAAGCTGCTCGGTGTGGTCGTGAAAATTGCTTGAAGATGGCGGCTAATGGGTTTTGGTGAACGTGTTTTCACGTTGAAGAAGATGATGGGAAGGTGCGGCCCAGATCTGAAGATGCAGAAACGAACGGCCAGATCTGAAGCTAGGGTTTGAAATTTAAATTAAAAGCTGAAATTGTTTATTTAAATTCGTGTAAACTTTAAAATAGCATAACTTTTGCATACGAGGTCCGATTGGAACGAAACTTTTTGCATTGCGATCGTAATGACGAGAGCTTCCAAATGAAACTGGTTTGGATGGATTTGGAGACGGTGGAAATTTGGGCTAAAGTTGGGCGTCGTCCAGTTTTAGTTCCAAACCGAAACGTCTCGGCGACAACAGAAAATCAAGGTGAGTGTTTTATAACACTCACAACGTACTGAATATCTTTATGGTAGTTAAATTTGACATTATGAAGTGATATGAATTTATTTGTCATTGTTTGATAAAAATTTAATTGTCATATAGATTGTCATGTGAATTCACCGTTGAAAAATTAAATTGACAGTAAATCGAAATTAGGATTTAATCGAAATCAAATTTACTGATATTGCTAACTATGAAAATGCCGTGAATTGTATTGACTATTGGATGATTTATTTCGATGGATGCTATTGGTTGATATTTAAATGTTTGGATGTTTATTTGCTTATATATATATCCTGTTATACATGCATATGACACTGTGATTGGTTTAAGTAATATATATTCATCCCTGACATGTAATTGAAATAAATAATCACTTGGCCATAGGATAGAAAATTACATACGGACACCGGGTTGGTTAAATTAAATGATTTTAAAAGTTGTTTTGAAATTATTTAAATGAATTGATTTAAGAATAAAAATCCAATTTATGGAAATTGAATTATTTTGAATTGAAGCTCGAGATGTTGGAATTTAAACTTGGTAAATGAAATTGTTTAATTATTCGAAGTTTAGATTTTTAAGAAAAAATTGAAATACGGCGTAAATTTTCGAAAGTTGATTTGTTTTAAAAGATTGGACTTTTAATCGAACTATGAATATTTCCAAGAAAATTTATATGAAATGATATTTCAAGTTTGAGTTTGGAATTGAAAATTAATTTGAAATTGAGATTTAATTAATTTGGAATTAAATTGAAATTTAAATAAATTTGTGAATTGAACTAAATTGAAACTATTGAATTAAATTTGAAGATGAAATTTATTTGAATAGGATTTGAACTGAAATTGATTTGGAATGTAATACTTAAATGAATTCTTGAAATCCGAATATTAATCTAAGTTTATTAAATGGGAATTGTTCCATAAATTAAGTAAACTACTTAATACGGATATTTAATTTGAAGTATATTCTAATCTGAATACGAAATGGTTTTAAAGCGAATCTTATATTTTTATATAAATATATGAGCTGTTTCGAAATGTGAAATATTTAAAGTTTCGAAATATATTGGAAGTGAAATTGTTTATTTTGTGGTTCAAATATGTATTCGAAATTGATAATTTGAAATGGTTTATTGAGAAGCTGAATCGAGTTGAAATTGATGATTTGAAATTGGATTAAATTTTAAATTTTGGAATCCGAGTTTATGTGAATCGTTTTGTGAAAAGTAAGGCGAAAATGATTTTTGACATGAAATCGTATATTTTGAGTAGATAGGACGATTTTGAAATTGAAATGAGATATTGAGGCGAAAATGAATTTGAAATGAAATCATATACTTTGAGTAGATACGATGATTTTGAAAAGGCTTTTATTTTTGAAGCGAATATGATATTTTTGATAATCAATTATGAATTGGTTTTGAAAATGTAAAAGAGCCATCGGTGTAATAATACGTAGTTATTAAAGAGACCGGGATCAGATATGGACATACTCTCTGTCGATACCGAAACCACTTTAATAACTAATATACGCGGAGTGTTGATCCAGAACGAAGTGGATGGTTTGATGAACGCGTTGATTGAAGAAAGAGAACGATATTGGATGACCCCTGACATGACTAAAACAGGAGCCGCGCCGGGCCATTGAGGTTCGCCACCTCTAGCGGACACACTTCTTCGTTACCATGTCTATTACTTTTGTGATTCGATTTGGGTGCACCCCTCGATTTTGGGAGTGTTGTTTCGCGGTGTTGGGGTAGTAGCTGCTATGCCCAACATCAGTCCAGATCAGGCAACTACTAGTATCCTAGTTGGTATCGCCTCATGTACCTTGTCATACTGATTATCCTATTCGCGACCACTACGATTTTGGTTTGTACCTTTAGTATATGGATTGCCCTCTGGTGACTTCCGATTTTGGGGAAACTACGGTCTTGTATATGCTCTTGGGAATATAAACTGTGTTAAGGGTGGAATGGGCCATGGCTTAACGCTATTTTAATACTTTTACTTTAATGTAGACATATTATAATAGCGTATTGTACTACATAGTAGATAGTTTAACGGATCCTTGAGAGATGGAAAAATCCCGTAACATCTCTTAAGTTATTGCACTCACGTTGACACTGGATATGATGTAGCTCAGGCCAGGAATGAAGGCATAAGTCGTACGCGACTTATGGAAGGGGCTATGAGTCGTGACCGACTCAAGGAAGCAGAACACATAAGCGACCGACTTAACATGATGGGTCACTTAAGTCGTGACCGACTTAAGAGAGTGGAAGACCTAACTAGTGGAGAGGTGCAGATTATCAAAGATATTAAGTCGCCAGGAAGACCTACCGGGTTACGACCTAAGGGAAGTGCTGGGTTACGACCTAAGGGAAGTGCTGGGTTACGACCTAAAAGCTATAGGAGCAAGTTCTGGGAACGACTTAACGGAACAGGTGATAAGTCGTCACCGAGTTACGACTTAGTTAGGTCTCGTGAACAACCTAACGAGTCAGGAGTTAAGTCGCTGAGGATGGAAACCGTTGATTCTCTGCCGAGTTAATCTCTACCATTGGTTTCTTTAAGTCGCCGCATGCTTTTAAGTCGCTGAAGCTGTTGCCGTTGTTTTCTCTGCCGAGTTAATCTCTACCGTTGATTGCTTTAAGTCGCTGTTCTGGGATGCCGCCAGTTTATAAGTCGTAGGTCGTATTTCTGTAAGTCGTATATGTTCTGTAACATGTTGGTAAGTCGTTGAATAATGTAACTAGGTCGTTACCGACCTAAGTGAGTCGTTGTGTTGTACTTGTATTGTAATAAGTCGCTGTTTTATCTTAGGTCGTCGCCGAGTTAAGGTAAGTCGTAGGTCTGAAGCTATAAGTCGGAACCGACTTAAGAGTTGGTAATTTCTGTTGAAAATTTGTAACGCCTATAAATAGGCCGTGTGAGTCATTTGTATTGGTTGTTGATTGTTGAATAAAATTCTCTTTTGTTAGCGTTGTGCTTTCATTCCAATTGGTAGTTGAGTGTAATCTCCTATCTCCTCTTTCGGTTAATCGAGTGCGCTCGATTCAACGATTGCAGAAGCCGATTCGCGGAATCAAGTGCGCTTGATCGACGCTTGAAGAATTGAAGATCTTTGAACCCAGTATCGTGCGCGATCAACGAGTTCGGGATAGCTAGAATTCGGTATCTTTGGATCAACGAATTCGGGCATTTCAGTATTCATCAATCCATCGATTGCTACTTTCACCGATTGAAGATTGTTTATTTAATCTGATGCGTCAGTTTTGGTATCGGAGCATGTTTTAGCCAATCATAGCTAAATCGAGACTTGGAGCCTATTCATTTTGAAGTTGAAGTGATAGCCGAGAGCTTGAAGTGTTGAGCCGTGATCAAGTTGAAGTGTTCGACTTTGTATTGAAGTTTGGAGATCAAATTTGCATCATTTGGAGAAGTTGTGTTCATCGTGTTCATCGCGATTTGCAACAAGTGTGGAAGTTTCGATCCATTTCAATTTGGATCAAAGTTCGAATTGTGTTTGAATTTGAAGTGTTTGTAAAGTTTTTAAGTATGCCGCCGAGGAGAGCTAATCGTCACCAAAACGTAGAAGCTTTGTATCGAAGAGAAGAAGCTGATGAGATGGAGCAAAGAATCAATGAAAACTTTAGTGAAAAGCTTAATGAAGGGATTGGACGATTAGAGAAGATGATGTTAGAAATGAATCAAAATCGGAGAAGGGTTTCACCTGAATCTAACCATGGGGGAAGTAGAGTCTCACCACAATCCAATCGAGACAGAAGTGTTGATGATGATCAAAGGCGTGGGAGGAACGTGAATGATCGTGAACGGAGGAATGTAGATAGAAGGGATGATGGTGGTAGACGTGATGGGAGTAGAGATGTGGGTGGACGAGATAGACAACGATATACATCTGATTTTGAAGAGGAGTATGATGGTGGTAGTGTTCGAGGACAAGGACGAGGACAAGGAAGAAATTACTCTGAGTATGATCACAAGTGGAAGTCGGGGATGAAGACTGAAATTCCTGAATTCAAAGGTGGTATGCAAGCGGAGGAGTTTCTAGATTGGATGGCTAATGTAGAAGAGATTTTTGACTTCAAGGAAGTTTCAGAACATCGTAGAGTGAAGTTGGTTGCTACAAGGTTGAGGGGTAGAGCTTTGGCGTGGTGGCAGCAAACCAAACTTACACGTGAACGGATGGGGAAGTCAAAGATTGAATCTTGGGAGAAGATGAAGAAATTGATGAAAGCGACATTCTTACCTTATAATTATCAATCGCTTATGTATCAGAGGTTGCAGAACTTGAGACAAGGAACGAAATCTGTGAATGACTATGCTGATGAATTTTATCAACTGATTGCAAGGAACGATATTATGGAGACAGAAGAACAGTTAACAGCCAGATTTGTTGGAGGATTGCGAATGCAGATTCAGGATATGGTTAATATGTTTGATCCCAGATCTGTAGCGGAAGCACACCAGAAAGCGTTGGCTTGGGAGAAACAGGGAAGACGAGGAGGAGGTGTGTTTACAAATTCCAACAATCCAGTGAAGTGAGTTAGTGGGAGTTCTAATGTTTCTAAACCTATCAGTAGACCAGTAGTGAAGGAGGCTGAGAAGACAAAGGTTAACAACGGTTTCAAATGTTACAATTGTCAGGAATTTGGTCACAAAAGTAGCGAATGTCCAAAGCCGAAGAAGAGAGCTATGATAGCAGAGGTTGAGGATGAGGATGAAGAAGCTGAATGTTCCAATTCACCACCTAATGAGGAGGAAGAAGAAGTGTCGGGAGACGAAGGTTATAATCTCATGATGAAGAGGTCCTGTTTAACACCAAAGCAAGAGGAGGATTGTAGTTGGTTAAGGAGCAATATTTTTCAGTCAACATGTACTATTCTGGGGAAAGTTTGCAAATTTGTTATTGATGCTGGAAGCTGTGATAATATAATTTCTTCCGAAGCTGTGAGGAAGTTGGCGTTAAAGACTGAGAAACATCCGAAACCGTACAAGCTAGCTTGGTTGAGGAAAGGCGGGGAGGTGAAGGTTGGACGAAGAGCTCGTGTGAATTTTTCAATTGGAAAGAAATACAAAGAAGAAATCTGGTGCGATGTGGTAGATATGGACGTTTGTCATTTGTTGCTGGGAAGACCGTGGCAGTATGATAGAGCAGTACAACATGATGGGCGTACCAACAGTTACAGTTTCATGTTTGAAGGCACAAAGATTACTCTAGTTCCAAAGAAGCGACAACAGGAGGAAAACAAGTTGGAGGAGATTGAAGAGCTCAAAACTTTGTTATCTTTGAAGGAGTTTGTTAAGGAGGTTGAAGAAGAGTCGGAAGTATTCTTGTTAATTGGGCGTGAGAGCAGTGAAGAAGTTGAAATTCCAGAAGAAGTTAAACCAGTTTTGAAAGAGTTTGACGATGTATTTCCAGAGGAGTTACCAACGGAGTTGCCACCGTTGAGGGATATACAGCATCAGATAGATCTTGTTCCAGGTGCTGTGTTGCCACACAGACCACATTATCGAATGAGTCCGAAGGAACATGAAGAGTTGCGGAGGCAGGTAGAGGAACTACTTGAACAGGGGCGTGTGCAGGAGAGTTTAAGTCCTTGTGCTGTACCAGCTTTATTGGTATCCAAAAAGGATGGAACGTGGAGGATGTGCACAGACAGTAGAGCATTGAATAAGATCACAGTCAGATACAGATTTCCGATGCCGAGGCTTGATGATTTATTGGATCAAATTAGTGGGTCTGTAATCTTTTCTATGATTGACTTGAAGAGCGGTTATCATCAGATTCGCATTAGACCAGGGGACGAATGGAAGACAGCATTCAAGACGAGGGAAGGCTTGTATGAATGGCTAGTAATGCCGTTTGGTCTATCGAATGCACCAAGTACATTTATGAGGGTGATGAATCAAATTTTCCGACCGTACATTGGAAAATTCGTTGTGGTTTACTTTGATGATATTCTAATCTACAGTGCTAGTACAGAAGAGCATGTTCAACATTTGAAGAAAGTGTTAATTATTCTTCGTGAAGAACAATTCTATGCTGCTACAAAGAAGTGTGTTTTTATGGCGAAGAGTGTTTTATTTCTGGGATATGTTGTTTCGAAGGAAGGTATACAGGTGGACCAGAGTAAAGTTGAGGCGATCAGAGATTGGCCACAGCCCAAGACGATAACGAAAGTTCGTAGTTTTCACGGGTTGGCTTCATTCTATCGAAGGTTTATTCCACACTTTAGTAGTGTGATGGCACCTGTGACTGATTGTATGAAGGGTAAACAGTTTTCATGGTCAGAGGAAGCAGGGAGTGCTTTTGGAAAAATCAAGGAGTTGCTGACGTCTGCACCAATTCTAGTGCTACCAGATTTTCAGTTAGTGTTTGAACTACATACTGATGCATCCAAGGTTGGAATTGGAGGAGTATTGAGTCAGAGGGGACGTCCTATTGCATATTTCAGTGAGAAGTTGTCAGGAGCGAAGATGCGATACAATACATATGATGTGGAGTTTTATGCTGTTGTGCAAGCTATTTAACACTGGAGACATTATCTATTCCAGAAAGAGTTTGTTCTGTATACTGATCATGAGGCCTTGAAGCATTTGCAAGGGCAAGACAAGATTTCAGCAAGACATGCATCGTGGATTGCATATCTGCAACAGTTTACTTTTGTTGTGAAACACAAATCGGGAGTGACGAATCGTGTGGCTGATGCTTTGAGTAGGAGGAATCATTTGTTGACAACAATGAAGGTTGAAGTGACGGGGTTTGACATGATACCAGAATTATTTGTCGATGATCCTTATTTTGCGAAGTGTATTGATAGAGTCAAGGAAGGAAAGACGGATGAGTTTATGATGGTAGACGGTTTTCTGTTCAAAGGAAATCGATTATGCATACCTGATTGTAGTTTGAGAATGAAGATCGTAAAAGAGCTACATGAAGAAGGACACATTGGGAGAGACCGTACCTTACAGTTGATTTCACAATCTTACTTTTGGCCATCAATGAGGAAAGAAGTGGGAAGGTTTGTGGAACGATGTCATATCTGTCAGGTTTCGAAAGGAACTGCGACTAATGCTGGTTTATATATGCCGTTACCTGTGCCTATAAAACCATGGGTGGATATCAGTATGGATTTTGTTTTGGGTTTGCCTAGAACTCAAAGGGGGAATGATTCTATATTCGTTGTGGTGGACAGATTTTCTAAGATGGCACACTTCATCGCTTGTAAAAAGACAGCTGATGCCGTCCGGGTTGCTGGATTATTCTTCAAAGAGATATATCGTTTACATGGTTTACCGGAATCCGTTGTTTCTGATCGGGATACCAGATTTTTAAGTTACATTTGGATAAGTTTGTGGAAGATGGTCGGAACAAAGTTGAAGTTTAGTAGTGCCTATCATCCGCAAACAGATGGACAAACGGAAGTGGTTAACCGATCACTGGGAAACTTGTTGAGATGCCTTGTGAAAGATAACCTGAAGAGTTGGGACATGAAGTTATGCCAGGCAGAATTTGCTCATAACCATGCGGTGAATCGTAGTACAGGGTTCAGTCCATTCCAGATTGTATATTCCAGTTTACCGAAGGGACCGTTGGACTTAACGGTAGTACCACAATCAAAGAAGACAGTTAAGAAAGCTGCTGATTTTGTTGATGGGTTGACGGAATGTCATAAAATCGTTCAGGAACGATTGGAGAAAGCAAATGAGAAATATAAACGATCTGCAAATGTGAAGCGAAGGAGTGTTGAATTTAACGAAGATGATTTAGTTTATGCAGTGTTAACAAAGGATCGTTTTCCAGTGGGCGCTTATAACAAGTTGAAAGCCAGAAAAATTGGTCCTGTAAAAATCGTGAAACGAATTAATGAAAACGCTTATAAATTGCAGCTGCCAGAGAATGTGTACACGTCGGATGTATTCAATGTTAGACATCTTGTACCATATCATGGGGATGATCAAACTAATGTGGAAGAATATACAAATTCGAGGTCGAATTTCTCTCAACCTGGGGAGGATGATGTAGCTCAGGCCAGGAATGAAGGCATAAGTCGTACGCGACTTATGGAAGGGGCTATGAGTCGTGATCGACTCAAGGAAGCAGAACACATAAGCGACCGACTTAACATGATGGGTCACTTAAGTCGTGACCGACTTAAGAGAGTGGAAGACCTAACTAGTGGAGAGGTGTAGATTATCAAAGATATTAAGTCGCCAGGAAGACCTACCGGGTTACGACCTAAGGGAAGTGCTGGGTTACGACCTAAGGGAAGTGCTGGGTTACGACCTAAAAGCTATAGGAGCAAATGCTGGGAACGACTTAACGGAACAGGTGATAAGTCGTCACCGAGTTATGACTTAGTTAAGTCTCGTGAACAACCTAACGAGTCAGGAGTTAAGTCGCTGAGGATGGAAACCGTTGATTCTCTGCCGAGTTAATCTCTACCATTGGTTTCTTTAAGTCGCCGCATGCTTTTAAGTCGCTGAAGCTGTTGCCGTTGTTTTCTCTGCCGAGTTAATCTCTACCGTTGATTGCTTTAAGTCGCTGTTCTGGGATGCCGCCAGTTTATAAGTCGTAGGTCGTATTTCTGTAAGTCGTATATGTTGTGTAACATGTTGGTAAGTCGTTGAATAATGTAACTAGGTCGTTACCGACCTAAGTGAGTCATTGTGTTGTACTTGTATTGTAATAAGTCGCTGTTTTATATTAAGTCGTCGCCGAGTTAAGGTAAGTCGTAGGTCTGAAGCTATAAGTCGGAACCGACTTAAGATTTGGTAATTTCTGTTGAAAATTTGTAACGCCTATAAATAGGCCGTGTGAGTCATTTGTATTGGTTGTTGATTGTTGAATAAAATTCTCTTTTGTTAGCGTTGTGCTTTCATTCCAATTGGTAGTTGAGTGTAATCTCCTATCTCCCCTTTCGGTTAATCGAGTGCGCTCGATTCAACGATTGCAGAAGCCGATTCGCGGAATCAAGTGCGCTTGATCAACGCTTGAAGAATTGAAGATCTTTGAACCCGGTATCGTGCGCGATCAACGAGTTCGGGATAGCTAGAATTCGGTATCTTTGGATCAACGAATTCGGGCATTTCAGTATTCATCAATCCATCGATTTCTACTTTCACCGATTGAAGATTGTTTGTTTAATCCGCTGCGTCAGGATAGGAGATGTCAAAACCCGTAAACATCTCTGACGCCGTCACACTCATATTTTCTTATTCGATTTGACTTACATGAGATATTTTAGTCCTGACTTGAGTGTTTTGTCTTTTCATTACGCTCGGGTCAGCCTGAGCATTTCAGATAAGGTTGAAGATCTATTTTGGAGGACGAAGATGGAGTTTGGTATTACATCATTTGTAGTCTACTACCATATTATTTTTCCGCTGCATTATTGTATTATCTCTGATATGTATGTAACTTTGATTTATGATGTATAATAATAATCAAATTTATTTATTTAACAGCTTCATGAACTGTTATTTTATTATTATATCTTGTTCCTTCCGCTGCAAGATTCTGAGTTTGTTTTTGTTCTTTCTTTTCTTTTCTTATTTAACCCCATTAACCATCCGCCCTTTTGAATGGTTTAGAATCGGCATGTGTGTCTGATTTGTCGATTTAAACTGTCCAAAAAGGCGGGTCGTTACAGTTGGTATCAGAGCTTTGGTTTAGATTACCTTGGCTCTAGTGGGGAATAACTCATTGAAATAGAGGTAAACTATATGAATGAGTTGAGTGTATATGAGAGAAGCGTATTTGTAATTTTGATATAAAAATGATTTTATATTGTGTTAATTTGTTCCGTTGAGTATTTATGAATTCTGGTTGGTACTTGGGACGCCAAGGCATCGATAGGAATTTCTAAACACTCGAATAGGACAGATTGACATAATATTGTTTTGGATTATATTTTATATATAAAAGACTTATCTTGAAAATTTATAAATTTTGATTGTATTGGTTGTTAGGAGATGATAATATTAGATTATCATCGTTTATTGTTGATTAGTCAATATTTCTAACTATTGACTATTGGATGATTTTATGAAATGAAACTTGTAAATATGATTGACAATGAATATAAATGGTAAATAAAATAAAACAAAAATGAATTTAAATTAAGATGGAGAATTTAAATTCCGGTGTTTGAAATTTATTAACAAAAATTTGAAATGTATAATATAAGTATTATATGATAGTATATTCGATTAGAAATTGTTTCCAAAGAATTTTCAAATGAAGTAGGTGTTATACTCCCCATTTGACACTAGAAAATGATTTCGGTGATGAGTGCACGCATCATCGACGTTTATTTTCGAGAGTCCAAGTGGGGGAGATCACCTAATAGTTTTTCTAAACCCTGTTTTGATTAAAAATTGTAATTTTCTAAAGTATGAAATGAAAATAAGTATGTATATATATATATTTCAATGCTGATTAAAATTCTCCTAAAAAGTATGATTTGAGATATAAAGATATTAGTATATATATATATATATATTTAGAAAAAAAAATGGTTTAAATCGAATCCGGAGTTGAAATTCTTAAGTTCTCTAATAAGGAATAATTTTAATTATTAAACTAAAGTAAATCTTGAATTGTTA
This sequence comes from Allium fistulosum, assembly GCA_030737815.1. Lineage (NCBI taxonomy): Eukaryota > Viridiplantae > Streptophyta > Magnoliopsida > Asparagales > Amaryllidaceae > Allium > Allium fistulosum. Next base: position 165,198,071 of record CM060905.1, read on the forward strand.
GAAACTTATGAATTGAAAGGGTGAAATTGAATTTAAGTGGAAAAAATATATTAAAATTGTAGGAGTAACACTTAATTTGGAAAATAATAAATTGGAAATTTATTTAATAGGTATAACACTCAAATTGAAAGAAAAGAGGTTGTATGTTGTTTAACTACATTCTATTTGCATAACTATAACTTACCAAATACTTAAAAAGTTTAAAATGCTAATAAGGATAAGTAGAGGAATAATATACCAGTGTGAGAGTGAATAATAAAATGTGAAGATATATTGATAGTTGTAAATATAAAAGAAATTTAAGCTGTAAAATGAATGATATATATACAAGTGAATGAATAAAATTTAAAATTAATGAAATATAATTTTTTTAAATGGAAACTAATTAAAGTTGAATATAACTAAATGTCAATAAACTTGGAAGTGTATGAAAAAAAAAAATTGACTTGGAAATGTATAATTGATTTAGTGTAGATTTTGTATGGATGTTAATGTTGTGGTGCAATGGTTGTTAGATGGATGTTAATTGATTAAATATGATTTATTTTGTTAATAAATTGAATAAATGGAATATAAATTTAAATAATTAAATTCAATTTGAAGTAAGGTGATGTTGAATATAATTGTATTCAATTTAATTTGAAGAAAAATTGTCTTGAGTTAAATGTGGATGTAATAAAGTGAATAAACCGGAAAACAAATTTAATGTAAACTTATTTCATAAAAATATAATAGAAATTAACAACTTTGTGTTAATGCTTGATTTTCCGGAAATTTTAAATTGGATAGTTTGTATTTGTAATAACAAACAAATGTGGAAATCTAAAGTATGTGCTGAAACTAAAAGTACCATAACTTTTAAATGAATAATCAGAATTTGATGATCTTGGACTTTTAGGAAAGCTTAGAATCTGTAGCACGACTTTTGTTTAGAGTATTTCAGAAAATTCATTCGTTTACTAGGTTAAAAATGTAAATGTTTATCGCTGTCCTGTGTAAGAATAAGCAAAACCAATAGCATTTGACCTTAGTATTTATGACATAACTTTTTACTGGTTTATCGGATTTTCATGATCTTGTACTTTCTGGAAACCTCAGAACCAATGCTCCAACTTTTGTTTTAGAAGACTTGCATTTTGCTGAAGTTTAGAAGGTCGAAAGTGTGCGTGAAGGTCGCTGACCTGCACGGACCTGAAACGTATTCTCGTAGTAAAACGACCGTAACTTTTGAACGGATAGTCCGAATTAGACGATTTTAGACATTCCGGAAACCCTGAAACAAATGCCACAACTTTCATTTTGATTACCTTGCAAAATTATGTCATTCAGCTAGCTAAAAACTATGTTCTACTCGCTGTCTAGAATTTTGATATTTCAGTTTTGAAGTTAAAGATGTTATATACGTGTGTATATGCTAAGTATATTGATATATATTCATTTGCATGGTTCTAACTTGGTTGTTGAGCATTTTAGTAGGTAGCAAAGGGGTTGCGCTTCTCTTGTGGAGCTCGTTTCTGCGCTTAATACAAAATGTAAGTTAGAATGCTAATAAACGCTAAATAAAATGTATGTTCTCGGATTACAGTTTATGTTGTGGTATATTATTGTGTTCCCCATGTTTTGGGATGCCTCATTCTGGTAATGAGATGTATATCATGCAATTATTACTACTGTGAAATTTTTCGGTCCTAGCCGCGCAAAGGAGGTGCTGCCGAAATTTTTCAAAAATCCGGGAGTTAGAAAATTTTGTAAAAAAAAATCCTATAACTAAATTTTGCAAATAAGTAGAATATTTTGAATGAATTATATCTAAATGATGTTTTCCCCTTCTCCGTTCCTTTTCGAGGACGAAAAGTTTTAAGTGGGGGAGAATGTAACGACCCGTATTTTTAACACTTTAAAAATACGAATTAAAATGAAAATTTTGGATAAAAATCCGAAGGAAATAAAATTTTGTGTTGTTAAAAGTGAATTACAAGTTAAAATACAAAACTGAATTCTGAAATAACTTATTTGTAAATTAAATATGGATGTTAACTTGTAGTGAATGTAAATAATGAATTGAATTTGATTGTAAACCAAATTGGTTATGATTGTAAACAAAGAATAAATAAAATGGTAGATTTAATAATGGAAGTTTATGTTATTGAAACTAATATAAATAAATGTAACTTAATATTACAGTTGATTGGAAGCAGATAATGACTGAAACGGTAATTCGATAAAGATGTTAACTTGTAATTGAACGTAAGTAAAGATTTAAATTTGAATGTAACAAGTAATTGAATTGAATTGAATTTGATTGTAAACAACGAAATAAATAAAATGTTACATTTAATATTGAAGTTATAATATTGAAATCAACGTAAATGAATGTAATTTAATATTACTGTGAATTTAAATAAGATGATAGCTGAAGAAAATGAAAGTAAATGAATTATAAACAATTAAGAATAATGTATAGGTAAATGGTTGATTCAATAATGAAAGTGTAAATCGAAATAAAAGAATTCATTGGAATTAAGTAACTTGAATTTGAATTACAATATAATTGAACGCTGAATCTAATATAATCTTTTATATTGGGTTTATAATGGAAAACTGCATTGTAGAAGATTGTTAATTACTGTGAAATTAAAAATGGGATTTGTGAACAATTGAAATTTGATTTAAAAGTTAATAATTTAAATTGGGAATTTTATATAAAAATTAAACAGTCGAATAAATTATTTTTCGAATATTGGATTTAATTAGACAATTAAATCGATAATTTAATAAGTTAAATTTCAAAAATAATTGTAAATCGAGTTGAATATGAATGAAAATGATTTGCAAAATTTTATCTTATCATATTGGAGTTATAGTAATGTTATAGAACTTTTAAAATTGAATTTAAAGTTAATTTGTGAAAATTGAATATTTTTAATATTTAATTATTGACTGAAAATAGCCATTTTCGAACAGTCTCAAAATTGAACGAAACCAGTTCCATTGGATCCGTAATAGTTTGTTATTGTCGGATTTCAATTTTCGTACCAATCGGAGTTATCGTTTGCCGTGGCAGCTCGAAACGCATCGAATTGTTTTAATATTAATTCGGCGAGAGAAAATAGTCATTTTTCAAAAAGTCTCGGATTTCGACGAAACTAGTTTCATCGGATCCGTAATGTGATATTATTGTATGGTTTCGAATTTCGTGTCAATTGGATTTACCGTTTGTCCGGGGCAAGCCAAAACGCATCGAAATCGGTTTAAATTGGTTTAATTTAAAACTGATCGTTTTTCTCCGTAACTCGCACGGATGACCGAATTAGCCTCCAAAACATATTCCATTGTGTTCGGAACGTGGGATAAACCTTAGAAACGCCAGCCGGCACGCTTCGTTTGGAGTTCGGAAAATTTCGGATGAATAGTGTCGCGTATTTTTCTATAAAAGCCCCTCACTTATTTCATTTTGTAAAAGAACTAGGGTTTCTCTTTGTAGCCGCCACATTTACAGCCAATGGCCAGAATTTCATCTTCTTTCTTCCCTTAATCTCTCTCAATCCGTAAGGAATTAGAGGAAGTTGTCAACTACAAACTTGTAGAGCATTGCGAGAGCTTCAAATCCATACGGAGATGATCGAAAACGGAGCAACGGATCAACGGGAAATCGAGCTCGAAGCTGCTGCGTTTTTCACACATTTCGAGGCCAAAGGAGCAGCCGAGCTTCAAGCTATTCCAGGCGTTGGTGGCTCGTGTGGTGACGCGCGTGGTGGTGGTCCCTGATCGTCTTCAAGCTGCTCGGTGTGGTCGTGAAAATTGCTTGAAGATGGCGGCTAATGGGTTTTGGTGAACGTGTTTTCACGTTGAAGAAGATGATGGGAAGGTGCGGCCCAGATCTGAAGATGCAGAAACGAACGGCCAGATCTGAAGCTAGGGTTTGAAATTTAAATTAAAAGCTGAAATTGTTTATTTAAATTCGTGTAAACTTTAAAATAGCATAACTTTTGCATACGAGGTCCGATTGGAACGAAACTTTTTGCATTGCGATCGTAATGACGAGAGCTTCGAAATGAAACTAGTTTGGATGGATTTGGAGACGGTGGAAATTTGGGCTAAAGTTGGGCGTCGTCCAGTTTTAGTTCCAAACCGGAACGTCTCGGCGACAACAGAAAATCAAGGTGAGTGTTTTATAACGCTCACAACGTACTGAATATCTTTATGGTAGTTAAATTTGACATTATGAAGTGATATGAATTTATTTGTCATTGTTTGATAAAAATTTAATTGTCATATAGATTGTCATGTGAATTCACCGTTGAAAAATTAAATTGACAGTAAATCGAAATTAGGATTTAATCGAAATCAAATTTACTGATATTGCTAACTATGAAAATGCCGTGAATTGTATTGACTATTGGATGATTTATTTCGATGGATGCTATTGGTTGATATTTAAATGTTTGGATGTTTATTTGCTTATATATATATCCTGTTATACATGCATATGACACTGTGATTGGTTTAAGTAATATATATTCATCCCTGACATGTAATTGAAATAAATAATCACTTGGCCATAGGATAGAAAATTACATACGGACACCGGGTTGGTTAAATTAAATGATTTTAAAAGTTGTTTTGAAATTATTTAAATGAATTGATTTAAGAATAAAAATCCAATTTATGGAAATTGAATTATTTTGAATTGAAGCTCGAGATGTTGGAATTTAAACTTGGTAAATGAAATTGTTTAATTATTCGAAGTTTAGATTTTTAAGAAAAAATTGAAATACGGCGTAAATTTTCGAAAGTTGATTTGTTTTAAAAGATTGGACTTTTAATCGAACTATGAATATTTCCAAGAAAATTTATATGAAATGATATTTCAAGTTTGAGTTTGGAATTGAAAATTAATTTGAAATTGATATTTAATTAATTTGGAATTAAATTGAAATTTAAATAAATTTGTGAATTGAACTAAATTGAAACTATTGAATTAAATTTGAAGATAAAATTTATTTGAATAGGATTTGAACTGAAATTGATTTGGAATGTAATACTTAAATGAATTCTTGAAATCCGAATATTAATCTACGTTTATTAAATGGGAATTGTTCCATAAATTAAGTAAACTACTTAATACGGATGTTTAATTTGAAGTATATTCTAATCTGAATACGAAATGCTTTTAAAGCGAATCTTATATTTTTATATAAATATATGAGCTGTTTCGAAATGTGAAATATTTAAAGTTTCGAAATATATTGGAAGTGAAATTGTTTATTTTGTGGTTCAAATATGTATTCGAAATTGATAATTTGAAATGGTTTATTGAGAAGCTGAATCGAGTTGAAATTGATGATTTGAAATTGGATTAAATTTTAAATTTTGGAATCCGAGTTTATGTGAATCGTTTTGTGAAAAGTAAGGCGAAAACGATTTTTGACATGAAAGCGTATATTTTGAGTAGATAGGACGATTTTGAAATTGAAATGAGATATTGAGGCGAAAATGAATTTGAAATGAAATCGTATACTTTGAGTAGATACGATGATTTTGAAAAGGCTTTTATTTTTGAAGCGAATATGATATTTTTGATAATCAATTATGAATTGGTTTTGAAAATGTAAAAGAGCCATCGGTGTAATAATACGTAGTTATTAAAGAGACCGGGATCGGATATGGACATACTCTCTGTCGATACTGAAACCACTTTAATAACTAATATATGCGGAGTGTTGATCCAGAACGAAGTGGATGGTTTGATGAACGCGTTGATTGAAGAAAGAGAACGATATTGGATGACCCCTGACATGACTAAAACAGGAGCCGCGCCGGGCCATTGAGGTTCGCCACCTCTAGCGGACACACTTCTTCGTTACCATGTCTATTACTTTTGTGATTCGATCTGGGTGCACCCCTCGATTTTGGGAGTGTTGTTTCGCGGTGTTGGGGTAGTAGCTGCTATGCCCAACATCAGTCCAGATCAGGCAACTACTAGTATCCTAGTTGGTATCGCCTCATGTACCTTGTCATACTGATTATCCTATTCGCGACCACTATGATTTTGGTTTGTACCTTTAGTATATGGATTGCCCTCTGGTGACTTCCGGTTTTGGGGAAACTACGGTCTTGTATATGCTCTTGGGAATATAAACTGTGTTAAGGGTGGAATGGGCCATGGCTTAACGCTATTTTAATACTGTTACTTTAATGTAGACATATTATAATAGCGTATTGTACTACATAGTAGATAGTTTAACGGATCCTTGAGAGATGGAAAAATCCCGTAACATCTCTTAAGTTATTGCACTCACGTTGACACTTGATAGGAGATGTCAAAACCCGTAAACATCTCTGACGCCGTCACACTCATATTTTCTTATTCGATTTGACTTACATGAGATATTTTAGTCCTGACTCGATTGTTTTGTCTTTTCATTACGCTCGGGTCAGCCTGAGCATTTCAGATAAGGTTGAAGATCTATTCTGGAGGACGAAGACGGAGTTTGGTATTACATCATTTGTATTCTACTACCATATTATTTTTCCGCTGCATTATTGTATTATCTCTGATATGTATGTAACTCTGATTTATGGTGTATAATAATAATCAAATTTATTTATTTAACAGCTTCATGAACTGTTATTTTATTATTATATCTTGTTCCTTCCGCTGCGAGATTCTGAGTTTGTTTCTGTTCTTTCTTTTCTTTTCTTATTTAACCCCATTAACCATCCGCCCTTTTGAATGGTTTAGAATCGGCATGTGTGTCTGATTTGTCGATTTAAACTGTCCAAAAAGGCGGGTCGTTACAGTATGCCTTCTAGAGAGTACCCAGTCATCATTGATCAGGCCTTGACTTTCTTTTACAAGCTGTCTCACCATAGCCGTTAGGTCTGGCATTTGGAGAGCCCATGCTTGGCGGTAGTCATATTCCACCTCAAGTGAATAGCCTGATCCATGCCTTCGGCCAGCACCACGTTGCCTTAGCTCAACATACTACTTATGTTCCTTCTAAGTAGCAATTTTATTATCATTTCTCGGCTGTGGTTCAATCACATTCGCCAAGGTTCCAATGCCTTAGTCGGTCGCGGCATATTCAGAGCTGGCTCCTCCACCAGCATGAAAGTTCCCCTTAAGTTGGAGGGTTCGGTACCGATCCTCGTGGAGGGTTCAGTGCCGATCCGGGTAGTTTAGAGATAGTTGATCGCAAAGTTTCCCCTCAATGTTCTAGCATCATACGCATCTGTCTTGCATTGTCTTCTCCTGTGATAGTCTTCAGATGAGGAGGAGCTCTCTAATCTTAAGAATGGAGTGAGCTCCCTCCTTTTCCCACGTTGGTCTTTCAACTGGTTCATCAGGTCGATATTGGCCTGCATTTGCTGATTGAGCTGCTGATGGCTATTTAACAGTTCCTTCATCAAGACTTCAAAGTTAGCTTTGGTGATATAATCAACTGGATTTGGGGCATCGGTAGTCGTCGGTTGCATACTCTGGTCAACCTGTTTAATGCTGGTATCTTTATTGTTTCTAGTAGCACAAGAAGTAGCGGACTTGTTTCCTCTGGTCATGGCTAATAGCTTCCTTATAGATCTTCTTTAAATCTAAGTAGAAAAGGAAACTTGTCGGCAGAAATCTAGATCTATCTCATGGATATAGGAATCCATAAGTAGATGATGAGATCCAATTAATCTGAGAATTGTTTCTTAATGAAAGCACCAAAATGTTTGCATCAAAGGTTGGCACAAATACCCAATAGGTTGAAAGTAGAGAAATAAAGTTAAGAATTAAACTTAAAATAGAGAGTAAACAAGCAGAAACAAGAATAAATAAATTTATTGTGGTTCGGCGTTGATTGCCTATGTCCACTTAAAGGAATTGCTTTATTAAATACTTTCTTTTCTGGGTACAGAGGGATTAGATTGTAATAGATCCTTGATTACAATAGAGTTGAAGTTAAACAGCAGTGTAATAGTCCCTAAAATGAACAATGAACTTTATATTTATAGGTATAGAAGCCCAAATATCTTCCTAAAGTTTCGCCGATAGACCCTCATGATGTAGACGAGATCGCCCAAAATGTTTCAGGGCCTAACTCCCAAAGATGTGTGATCGGGGCCGATCGGTTCATGTGGCCATGTGGCATCACGCGATCCTTTCTGTGGGTCCTCCTCCATGCTAGCTTCATGTTTCCAAAGCCGTTTTACATAGGCACCTACATGTTTTTTGGAGATATCTATCGATTTACATTGAGTTGAACTATCGGTTTAAGTTGTTCATAGCCATAGTGATATGAGTTGATCCCCTGTATATGGGAAGGGATAAATATTGATCCTCTTCCTAGGGGAGGCACTAATCCATACTTAGAATATTCTGAAGAGTCCATCTCTTGGTCTTGCTTGATCATTGCTTTATACCATTGTATGTTCATGATCTTCGGATTCCATGATCATTCCTTTGGGCTACTTGCCTTAACTATCATCGAGTCTACTTGTCTAACCAGTTTGGATATAGCGGGGTCAAAAGGCCGGATAACGGTAATTAAATTTCAAACCCTAATTTTTTAAATCTGAAATTGAATTAGAAATTGGAAATGATATAAATTTGTTAACCTGATTCTAACCTAAGATAAACCCACTTGTTGTTGAATTGAAACCCCTAAAATTGGTTTACACCATATTATACTATTATATGAAAACTGTACAAATGTATGGATCTAGAATAAATAAAAAGTAGGGTAAATTGCAAAGAGTGGTCACTGTAAACTGATGCTTAGGCTTCGCTTAGTAAGTCAGAATTGTTGAAATTAATAAATAATTAAAAATCAAACAATTAAAATAAGAAAACCCTAAATTTTGCATTTGACCAATCAACCATTCACCCTGAGATGTCAACTACGAGTGGTTGACCGATAGGGTGTAGCAGTAGACTGGTTAAAGGTTGAAATACGTAATCTAAACCTCGGTCTGAGGCCTAGGTTAAAATAAAAACTATTAATTATATATATAAGTATATTGTATACATTTGAATGGATGTTAGGGATAGTAGGGAAGCTAGTTCCCTATGAGATGATTTTAGGACGTTACGAGGTTGGGTAAGTGTACTTTATCCAACGGGGGTGACTCTATCACAAATGGAACTCACATAAAGTTCTACAGTGGATGCACAGCACTGACTGATGCTTGATGAAGTGTGTGGGCCAAATACAACGGGACTCCTTGGTATTCATGATTCTAACGCGGTGTGATATTGTGTTGTTGATGGATCCCAGCACGTGCAATAAGAGGCGTATACTACAATCAAGAGGTGGATACGGATGCAGATGATGAGACATACCGGTGAGTTCGCATCGCGGGCTCCCCCTTGATGTGTAGTTGGATTACATGTAGTCGTGGTTATTGGAAATTTATTCCCATGTAGCTCTAGTAGTAGTGTTTCTATATTGAGTAGCTCTAGTAGCAGCGTTTCCATATGGAGTAGCTCTAGTAGCGGTACTTCCATATCAAGTAGCTCTAGTAGCATAATTTCCATATCGAGTAGCTCTAGTAGCGGTATTTTCGTATCGAGTAGCTCTGTAGCGGTGTTTCCATATTCAGTAGCTCTAGTTGCAGTGTTTCCATATAGAGTAGCTCTAATAGCGGTGTTTCTCTTTTGAGTAGCTCTAGGAGCGATGGTCGATCGTTAGTTATTGAGGTTCGACTCGTAGTTCAATCCTTGTAGTAGCGTGCACAAGTTGTAGTGTAGGTATGTGTTGGATAAAACCCTTCAGTAATGGACCCCAATAATACACGAACCGTTGTAGGATACCTTAGGACACTTAGAGTAGAATTAAAGCCAACTACACATGATCACCATATATTAAATATGTACTCATTCACCCGACTTTTGTCCAACCCACCATTTTTCCTTTCTTTTCCCCACCACAGAGGACAGGGCAGCAGGTGATTTGGCCAAATTTCAGTATGTGGAGAGGCGAGCTCATCACAGGAGTTACTTATCCTTTATTTACTCCCTATGTAATTTTCTATCTATCAGTACTTAATATTTATTTTATCAGGCAATGAGTGGTGTTTCTATGTAATCTATATTTGACTATGTACTATTTTTCTGAGACTGTGTTTTGAGATGGATATTTTCAGTATTTATATTTTATTCCTTCCATTATGAATTCTAATATTGTAGTATATTTTAGATCATATATGTTCACTATTAGTCTCTATAATGTTATAAAAACTTGATAGCTTGTATTTTTGGCACTAACACGAGTCTAAAAGTCACCCTAGACTTTGGATCGGTGTATCCAAGGGTGTGGGTTGTCACATTTGGCATCAGTGCGTAAGTTCAAAGTTCTTTAGGAATTAGGAGCATATTGAGAGTACGTGCTTGAAATTTTTTGAAAATAAAATAATTTTCTAAAATGGTTTTCAAAATGTTTTCCAAAAAGTTTTTAAAATGGGTTTCCAAAGTGTGTGTGTGTATATATAAGTTTTCAAAAAGTTTTTAGACTTATATATCGTAATCTCTTTTTACTCATGCATATGCTATCTCTTATTCGTGCCTTTACTATCCATGGAAAGTTGCTAATAAAATTCTTAAAAATCATAGGTAGAATATGATCAATCCTATAGGTTCAGGCTTGGGTAATGGAGCCAAGGTTTCGGGTGTGAACGTTCCGATTTGGTTCCATCGGTATCTTCAGACAAGGGGACAAGCCAAGCTTAATTCCTCTAGAGGACCCACATAGACAGCGACAGGTGCAGTTCCTGCCCACCCATCTGCCACAGACTTTGCTAAGTTATGTAAGGATTTCGCTAGCCTTGGAGGAAAACCATATATAGGAACCGAGTCATATATAAATTCGAGGACATAATTCTTTCTTATAAGAGGATCTTTGGGTTGATGGGTCTTGCTGATGAGATGAGGAGACAATTAGCTACTTGGCAGTTACAGGGTGAAGCTCTTAGTTGCTGGGAGGTAGTTGAGGTAGAGACTAAGGGAAGAGAGATCGCTTGGGGGGGGGGGGTTTCAGAGACTTTTTGGGATAAAGTTCCTTTCTAGTGCCGAGGAAGGAGCAGAGTTAGAAAATTTTGTCCAGTTGAAGCAAGGAGACATGTTTGTAAAGGAGTATGTCAACCAATTCAATGCCGATTTGGGATGGATTGATCAATACCCCACATAAAAAGGCTTTAAAATTTTCTAAAGGGCTGAACCAACCTCTTTAAGGTTAAGCTCCAAGCCATATTTCCATAGGTGCTACATATGAGGGTTTAGTGGAGATGGTTTTGCTGAATATCGTCTCCAAGGAAGAACCAAAGAAAGAACCGAAGAAGACTGGAGGGAAAGCACAGTAGCAGAATTAGCGAAAGTGAGGATTTGGACCCAAGGAAACAAGATATACATTGTAGGAAGTGTGGCAAGAATGGACATTTCATGAAGGAGTGCAGATCAAAAGGTTCGAAGGTTAAGTGCTATAAAGCAATCAATTTGAGCATATGAAGTGAGAGTATCTAGCACCTTCGAAGACCTCTACCCAGATAGTTACAGCACATGCGTTGGATGTAGTACCTAACTCTAGTATGCCATTAGTTGCAGATAAGGGGAAGAAGGTCATGATCGAAGGTGTGTTGACTTTATCTAGTTTATTCATTCGCACTTTATTTAATACAGGGGCATTACATTCTTTTATATCCAGTAGACTTGTGGATGAGTTATACCTAGACGCTAGCATAGTTATGGACCCTGTAGTTGTATCAAACCCTTTAGGAGGATCTGCCTAATTGTCTATGGTATGTAGGGGTTTAATTTTGGGGGTTAAGTTCGATTAATATGCTTTTGTCTTAGGATTTTCTTGATTTGGGTTGATATAGGACATGGATTGGATGATGATGTATAGAACTATATTAGGTTGTGATAGTAAGGTTGTTAGATTGAGTATGTATAGCAGACGTAGCTTGGAGGTTTGTTGTGATCCCCGAGTGTAACGACCCTTATTTTACATATCGAAAGATCGAAAAATATTTTATTTTATTCATATTTGGTCATATGACTCTAAAATTTTAGAAAGCAACTCTTAGAGATATTTTTCACATCTACGACTTTTGTTGAATTTTTATGTGATCATTTAGACGCTAAAAATTTTGTTTGGACTATAACCTATGATAGATGCCGAGTTAGGGTCTCAAACCACTTTTATTGCTTCAGGATGATGGATTCTCATTCCGTAGAGTGGTCATAATAGAAAAAAGGACATGCCATTTGAAAGTTATAGCTATTTTACTTTTTGGCAGCTGTTGACCTACATTAGTGGATAATTAATTAAGCTAATGCTTAGGCCGACTAACCCACCTAAAAAATTATGCTAAGGGAAGGTTGTAGGAACTGATTTAAGTCATTTCCATTTTCTCCAAAATAGCTCTAAACCTCCATTAACCCTAATTTCATTAAAAAGCCTATATTTTCCTTACTAATCTAAGCCAAATCATCAATTAGAGAGGTGACTAGCATATAGAAGCTTGAGATTTTCATTTTGGCTATTTTGCATTCTTCTTCCTTGTTGTCCACTTCTGATCTAAGGGGACGAATTAGTATTTTAGGTATTTGGTGAGTGGTTCTTGACCTCTCACTCTACTATGCATGTTTATATAGTTAAAATTGGTGTTTTAACATGATTTTGATCCTATAATATTTTTAACTTTAATAACATCCTAATATATGTTTAAGGCCAAATTTTAAAGGTTTTAAAGTGGTTTTAAATGGTTTTGCAACTCCTTATGTATTCATATGCTAGTGTAAAAGTTAGATTTTAATTAGGATTTGCTTGATTATCTTGTTCTTATGTATTGCATGTATGAATGGATGTATATGTATGATATTCCATGTTTGTATATTGTTCTTTGATGTGGTTTGCTAGTGCATTTAGGTAGTTAAGAAGGAGGTAGTCAAATAGGCAAATCGAAGGAAAAGATGGTCGGAATTGGATGAAACTTGGAGAAGGGGTTCTAGAGCATTGGAGGAGCTCGGGATTCAAGTCGCATCAAGATTAGAGTGAAGTAGGTGAGTCGGTATCGAGTGGTCGTGTTGATACCGAGTGATCATGTTGGTACCGAGTGGTCTTGTGCGTTGGAAATTGTCTCGGTAGGTGATGGTTCTTCAAATTAAGGCTTACGTTGATGAGCAGAAGACAAGTGCAAGAATTTAGCAAGGGATAGATAAAGAACCTAGAGCTTTGGAGGGCATGGAAATAAGAGCTTTTGGACTTAGCACCAAGAGCTTTGGAGTTTATTTTGAGAGTTTTGGGGGAAGTGGTCGGGGTCCAAATACTTAGAAGATGGAGCCTTGGAAGAGAGGGAAGAAAACTTAACCAAATTGGCTAAGTACACCTCTCGGCACCGACAGGTCCTATCGGTATTGAGAGGTCAAGTTTGATGCTATCGGGGTGGAACTTCCAAGAGGTGAAGTGGAGGCTCTGTAAGTCGTGTTGTAGGTGTTTGTTTGTTCACTTGGGATTCAATGGAGATGTAGTAGCATGATGATAGCTTTGGGATTCGGTGATGGAATCTCGATAGTGAATGGAGTTTGATGATGGCGGCTCGATAATGAAGGGAGTCGTGAGAATGTTCGTCCACAAAGTGGAGGTTCTAGGAAGGGTAGCCCATGGATAGAATGTGAGAACGGTTCTATCATGGAATGGAAGAATGGTTCCTTGAGAATAATGGAAACCAGATAGAGTAAGGAAATGGCTCAAATACACATGCTAAGGGATCGTTGATACTCGGAGTGTTTTCTGATGTATTCGAAAGAAGAGGTATTATGAGTGCACTCATGGGTACTTCGAAAGGATACCACAAATCATTGGAAATGACCTGTATAACCTGGACTGTAAGAAAGAGTCTAGTATTAGCTTCGGGCTAGAGGCAAGTACACTGAAAACCGGGATTTCCACTAGTCTCTGGCATGGGAAAGGCCATACGAGTTGTCAAATATCTAGAGCACATTGAGTGATGGTAAGGATTGTTTGATGGACGCTATAGTTGTTTTCTTCCATAGTCTATCACTATAGGGATGTCACTAGAGATAGATATTAGAGGATATGGATACCTAGTCACCTATCATCATATTTAGTTTGCAGGATACCTTTATCATATTCATAGAGTAGCATATTATGTTCATTATGTACTAACTATTTGGTTGCGGACGAGTCAAGTATGGTTCATATACCTTTGTTCCTTACTATATTGACTTGTATAATATTTTGAACTATATTTACCGCTTACACCAGATTATTGTCTAACTCGAGATTTTATGCTTTGCTATTTATTATCTCGGGTGCTCTTAAATAAGTAGACTAGATAACAGGTTTAGGTGTGACGTGGTAGCTGTGCAGAGGACGAGCTGGATGTAGCTATCTCTTATTATATTATGGATTTCTAATGCTTATTCCACTATACAACACCAGGGAGTGTCGATAGTGCTTGCTTATTACTATTATTGTGAGAAAGTTATTCGAGTTTATTTCCGCTTGTATGGACTCTATTACTTGTTGTATAACTATGGATATGTACTCCAATATTTGGATCACTTGGTTATTGATGTCCATCCTATTTTATATCTATGTTGTATATTATATTTATTCCATGCGTTTTGAGATATATGATAGGTTCTATGATGTTTTATTTCATTTTCAACCTTTGATGATCGTCCTACATCAGCCGGGCACATCAACAGCGCATTATTTAGTTATATTGGGTACCGGTGGTGTAGGGTTGTCATCATATTTGGTATCAGAGCTTAGGTTAAACGATTAACCTGAGTTGATACTGTAGTCTAGTAGAGTTAGGTAATTAGTTATTACCCTAGATTGGACCGAGAGTGTATATATAGATGAGGGAGTGTGTACTTGTAATATATTTTTTTGGTTTTCAAAACTATATAGTAGTATATATAGTATATCAGTCGCATACACACACAAGTCCCATTGAAACAGTTTTCTTATATAAGAGACTGATCGTTCTTGTTACAGATCAAGAATGAGCTCTCATACAAGAAACACTATGAGGATCTCCATCTCCGGAGTTGAGGAAGGAGCAGGTTGGGGGGGCTGCTATCCCTAACTTGCAGGCTATGTTTAATGCGATAATGGAGAACATGTAGTAGAATGCCCAAGAGGCCGCTCCAAATGTTGTTGGTGGTGGTAGTGCTAAGGTGCAGGCGTTGAAGGCTAATTTTTCCAAGCTATTTAAAGATTACTATACCTTAGGAGGCAAGCCATTTCTTGGAACAGAGTCAACGGTCAAAGTGCAGGATTGGTTGGACACCTACGATCGTATTTTTCATGCATAGAAGTGGATGATGTTATAAAAAGGAAGCTGGCCCCTAAATAGCTTCTAGAACAGGCCATAAACTAGTGGAATGACATTACTATTGCTACACTCGAGGATCAGTTCACTTAGGACCAGTTCAATGCTAGGTTTGAGGAGAAGTTCATTCCGGCTGCCCAGAAGTTGGTGCTATTCGGGAGGTTTGCTAATCTAAGGTGGGGTGATATGTCTGTCTTCGAGTATATTGCTGAGTTCGACACTTTGTCGAAGTATGAGATGTCTTCCATCGACACTCCGTTGAGGAAGAAAGAAAAATTTATTATGGGTTTGGATGAATATTTGGAGTAGAAGTTTGTGAGTCATATCAATGAGCCATTTGAGAGTCTTGTCGAGAAATCTCTTTGCTAGGAGAATTTACAAACCAAGTCTAAATTAGTTGCTGTCATGAAGGAAGAGTGAAAGCTGCAACAAGACGGTGGAGGCAAGAAGAAATGGAATGGAATGAGCAAACAGTCTCAGGGAAAGTATGCTTAGAAGAAGGGTAAATGGGAACCCATTTGTTTTGGCTGTGGAGATAAGGGTTACCGGATCAGAGACCGCAAAGCTAATGGGAAGAAGAAGTGTTATAACCATGGCAAGTTCGGACATATGCATATAAGTTGTCCAGAACCAGTGCAACAGAAGTAGGTTGTGAAGGCATATGCTTTGGATGTTGTTCTGACTTCGTTGAGTGCTCCCTTGGTGAAAGGGAAAGGGAAGTGCATTGTTATTTAAGGTATGCCTTCCATTTATGATGTTCCGATACATATTTTATTCATTACTGGGGCTCTACATTCCTTTATATCTAGTGACCTATTAGATAAATTAGGATTGAAACCCAAAATAGTTGACCGACCTTTGATTGTGACGAACCCATATGAAGCCTCCACTAGCTAGTGTATGGTTTGTCATGATTTAGTCTTATTATGGTTTGTCATGATTTAGTCTTATAGAGTCATGGATGAACTTTTGTGTGTGATTGCTTTGTTTTAAATTTCGTTGGGTTCGGGATTATCTTGGGGATGGACTAACTAAAGAAGTATGTTGTAGTAGTGGATTGCGAGAGGCTCTTGGTAACGATTGGGGATGTAGAGGGCGGACAGTAGCGATTGGTGGCCTCCCGGAGGATGGGGTTATGGTTAGCTTTCTATATCCATTTGAGGTTTCATGGGATGGGTTATCATCTATGCCTATTATTGGAGAGTATCCGGATGTGTTTGAAGAGGTGACCGGATTAGCACCACATCGAAAGATTGAGTTTTTGATAGACTTAGTGAAGGATGTCAGACCGATATTTGTGCCCTAGAGGCGTATGCCACCCAGAGAGCAAAAGGAGTTGGAGATGAAAGTAAATGACCGATTGAAGAAAAGGGTTCGTTCGTAGGAGTATATCTAAGTGGGGTGCACATATAGTATTCGCCACTAAGGCAGATGGCTTTCTATGGTTGTGTGTAGATTACCGTGAGCGGAATATGGTGACAAAGAAGAACAAAGTCCACTCCCACATATTAATGACATGTTTGATCAGCTCTATGGTGCGAAGGTGTTCTTCCAATTGAATTTGGTGATAGGATTTCACTAGTTGAAGGTAGCGTAGGAGGGTATGCCGATCACCACGTTTTGTACACCATTTGGTTCCTATAAGTGGTTGGTCATGCCATTTGGGATAACCAATGCTCTGACATACTTTGTTGATCTCCTTAACCGCGTCTTTAGGGATCATCTAAATAAGTTCATACTTATGTTCGTAGATGATATTCTAGTCCATTCTAGGACAGAGGAGGAACACAAGATGCACTTGAGGATTGTGCTTGAGGTGTTGAGGAGACACAGGTTGAAAGCAAGTTTTTGAAATGTCATTTCTGGAGAAGGGAAGTGAGATTCTTGAGTCATGTCACCTCTGAGCAAGACATTGCAGTAGATCCTTCCAAGGTGGCAGTTGTTTAGGATTGCAGCCAACCCAAGAATGCTACACATATAAGGAGTTTTCTAGTATTGGCGGGATATTATAGATGTTTTATTAATGAATTCTCGAAGGTAGCAGCACCTTTGACCGATTTAACAAAGAAGAATCAGACTTTTGTTTGGGACGCGAAGTGTTAGCATGTGTTTGTGAATCTGAAGGAGAGGTTGACGCGTGCAGCAGCATTTACCATTCCGAGAAGAAATGAGGAGGCAACAGTATACACAGACGCATGTAGTACTGGATTAGGTGTGATATTGATGTTGAAGGGGAAAGTTGTCGCCTACGCTAGTCGACAGCTGAGACCGCATAAGAGGAAGTATCCAACTCATGATTTGGAGTTAGGCGGCGATAGTGTTTGCTTTGAAGATTTGGAGGCAATACTTATTATGAGAAAGGTTCGAGCTATTCACGGACCACAAATCCTTGAAGTACATTTTCTCCTAGAAGGCTCTCAAACTTCACCAACAGCGATGATTTGAATTCTTAGCCTCCCATGACTTTGGCATTTCCTATACGCTGGTAAGGGAAATGTTGTCACTGATGCATTGAGTAGAATACATGCCGGTTCGGGGGCGATGTTCATGGAGTGGAAGCAGTTGGAGTGTATAGCTGGTTATGACTTCAGACCTCACTACTAGCTAAAGGTGTTTGCAAGTTTGACAACTAGGCCAACTTTGATTGAGCAGATTGGTACTAGTCAAAGGCGAGACGCTAGACTAGTAGATATTATGACAAAATAGAATGAGGAGTAGAGTTTAAATATAAAGTAATACAGACTCGACTGAGAAGGTTGGCTCCATAAGGATGGAAGGTTATTTATTCATGATGTTAATGGATTGCGAGACGAGGTGCTACGAGAGTGCCACCATTCTAGGTTGACCATACATCCTGACGGTAACAAGATGTACCCTGATATGAAGCAAACCTATTATTGGAAGGGGATGAAAAAGGATATCGGGACATTCATCTTGAAATGTATGAACTGCCGGTTGGGAACGGTAGAGCAAAAGAAGCCAAGTCATTTGTTGCAACAGCTTAAAGTTTCTGAGTGGAAGAGGGAGAAAGTATCAATGGATTTTATTGATGGACAGCTAAGGACTCGAGTAGGGCATGATAGAATTTAGGTCATAGTCAATCGATTGACCTATAGCGCTAAATTTACACCCGTTAGAATGGCAACCAAACTGGTTGACTTTTATGTCAAATGGGTTGTACGATTTCATAGTGTGATGAAGGGCATTGTGAGCGCCGAGACCCGTTGTTCACTATTGGGTTTCGGAAGAGCTTACAAGAGGCATTGGGGACCAAGCTACATCTCAATACAACTTATCGCCCACAAACTATAGGGCAGACTGAGAGAGTGAATCGTATATTGGATGATCTCTTACGGGCTTGCGTACTTGATTTCGGAGGCTCAGAGGATGATCACTTGCATTGGTGGAGTTCGCATATAACAATAGCTATCAGTATTGGTATGACACCATATAAAGCAGTATATAGACGAATTTGTAATGCCCCTTCGTGTTGGTTGGAAGCAGGCGCAAAGTTGATGCTTGGGACAGATACGGTTAGGGAAACCCCGGAGAAGATAGAGATCACTCGGCAACAAATGAAAGCTGCTCAGGATAAGCAGAAGAGCTACGCTGATAGGAGACGTAGAGATTTGAGTTCTTCATTGGCAATATGATGTTTGTGAAGATTTCTTCTTTGAAGGATGTTATTTGGTTTGGTATAAAGTGGAAGTTGGCGTCGAGATTCGTAGGTCTTTTTTCCGAAAGTAGAAGGGATATAGTACCTAGCCTATAGGGTCGACTTACCTCAGAAGATGGAGAGTGTGCACAACGCCTTCCATATTTCTCATCCGTGAAAGTATGTGCACGACTCAGGCATGACAATTGCACCGGATCAACTTGATGATATCAAGATTGAACCAGAAGCTTCGAGACCATATAGGTCGGTTTATATTGTCAAGCGCGATACAAAATAGCTTAGGAGGAAGATGGTGGATTTAATGAAGGTTCAATGGGGCGAAAGTGAAGGCAATTACATGCGAAACCGAGGAGAGCATGAGGGCAACATATCCAGAGCTCTTTGTATGGTATGGCCTCATGTTTATCGTATTTACTTTCACCTTCGATATCAGATAGGGTAGTTTAGTATCTCACATACTAGGATAGACTTACCTACACTATTAGTTGCATGGCTATTTGTTTGATAAATATGATGGTTGCATATGATTGCTGGGCATGCAAGGTAACCATGTTTGACTTATTTGGGGATTTCGGAGTTTAATTCCTAAGGGGAGAGTGTAACGACCCGTATTTTACTTATCAAAGGATAGCAAAATATTTCTATTTTTATTCATATGAGGTCGTATGACTCAAAAATTTTGGAAAATGACTCTTAGGGACATTTTCCACATTTATGATTTTTACCGAATTTCTATGTGACCATTTTAACCTTAAAAATATTTTTTGGACTAAACATTGATAGGAGCTAAGTTAGGGTCTCAAACCACTTCTATTGCTTTAGGATAATAGTTTCCCATTCCGTAGAGTAGTCATAGTAGAAAAGGTGACTTACCATTTGAATGTTATAACTATTTCAAGTTTTAGCAGCTGTTGACCTGCATTAGTGGATAATTAACTAAGCTCGTGCTTAGGCCCACTAACTCACCTCAAAAATTATGCTTAGGGAAGGTTGTAGGAACTGACCTAAGTCATTTTTGTCTATCCAAAATAGCTCTAAACCTCCATTAACCCTAATTTCATAAAAAACCAGCCTTTTTCTTACTAATCTTAGCCAAATTATCAATTAGAGGGGGTGAATAGCACATTGAAGCTTGAGATTTTCATTTTGGCTGATTTGCATTCTTCTTCCTTATTGTCCACTTTAGACCTAAGGGGACAAACTGGTATTTTAACTATTTGGCGAGTGATTCTTGACCTCTCATTCTACTATGCATGTTTATATAGTTAAAATTGGTGTGTTTAACGTGATTTTGATCCTAAAACATTTTCTATCTATAATCGCATCCTAATATATGTTCATGGCCGAATTTTAAAGGTTTTAAAGAGGAAACTTCTTTAGTTCATATTCATATATGTTTAATGGCAAATTTTCTATCGGTTAGAAAATCATTGATAAATTTTGAAATAAATTTATACCGCAAGCGCACAGCGTACTATTGAAGTACGTGGCGAGTACGGGTCGATCCGTAGGGAATTGATGATTTTAAAAATGCTATTCAATCAAATTATACCAATTGGAATGAAAGTTAAGCTAGAGAATTAGAAAATTAGCTAACTAACTAAAAGAAAAGAGATGCAAATATAAGAGTTAAATGACAATTTAGAGAATAAATCCACTCTCTAGATCATGTAGTTCAACACATATGAAATCATGATCTCTCTTTTATGGTCATTAGTGCTTTAATTGATGTGCTTATCATAAGTATGGCATATTTGTGCTATTGATTAGCCAACATAAGCCATCAAACTATAACACACCGCTTAAACCACTTACTAACTTTCAAGAAACTTGACAATGAAAATGAAATCTATTTTAAGTATGGCCTATTAACTATTGATTAGAAATATAGACCATCAAATTTTAATTTCATATCACTTTCTTTTGCCATAATCATATTTTGATGAAGAGGCAATTAGTGTTAGTGATTGTTTAAGCATAGCCTATTTGGTGTCAACAATATAGGCTATCAAATTCAAAGCAAAAACAACTAGTAAACCATTTCTATCATCATCATTAAGCACAAAAGGAGAGCATAAATTAACAAATAGTTGAAGCTACATAATTAGAGAGCTTCATTACCCCTAAATTGAAGGGGTTTAGCCTATCATATTTGTCATTTGATTAACAAATGTAGCTAGCAACATGAAAGCAAAAGGAAAGGAAAATGAAAGCTAATGAAAAAGAGAACTAATCTAATTGCATAAAAGAAAATATACACTACTTGCATAAATAAACAAATCTACTCTACAACATGAAAGGAAAGAAACAAGAAAAGAAAAAAAACATTTATTAAATTACATAAAGAAAAAAAGGAATTACATAAGAGAAGAAATGGCTAAGTAGCCATGAAAAGAAAGAGAGCTTTGATTTATTTTCTAAGCTAAAAACTAACTAAGAGAGACTAAGAAGAAGAGGGTTACATGAAACACAAGGGGCATTTATACATGTGTTAAACCCTAATTCATATTTTTGGGGAATGCCCAAACTACCCTTGAGAAAGTGTGGAGGCCAAACAATCATTAGCTTCTACTAATCATCATTTAAGTGTACATGAAGCCATTAATTCCATAAGCATGTGCATTAGCATCTAATTTGTACATTAAGATAGGTGGGTAGGTGGGGTCCTCCATGTTCTTCACTTTGAATCATTTCCATCTTCATTCCTTTGTATTCATTTTGTGCATGCATGTGTCTTCATGAAACCACTCTTATTTGAGATCAAATTCCTACACAAATATATATAAATTTCCCATTAATTTTTTCTCAAAGAAATATATGCACACAAATGACCGTTTTGCCCCTATATGAAGATGGATATGTGACAATTTGGAATTAATATGGATTTTGGTTAAAACAAGTTAAAATACCCAATATGATCATTTGTTTAATTTAAATAGAATAAATATGGTGGTAAAAATATGCATATTTACGTGCTCATCAAATACCCCCACACTTATCTTTTTATTCGTCCTCGAATAAAGAAAAAAACTAAGATAAATCCGTTCTCGTAGGGAGCACGATTGCATTGAGCGTATGCAACAAGCCGTTAAACCTTTGGGTGCCTCCAGTAGGACGAGTATTGTCTTGTGAGGGTTTTCAGCGGATACTACCCACAAAATCCAAATGCGTGATGAAAATATTTACAAAAATGCAAGATTTATTTACAAAGATGTGAATGCAAGTTTTTGAAAATATTTACGAATGAAGGATTTACTTTTAAATTAACACACATAAGTTAAATATAGGGTTTTGTTATTATCCTGAAAATTTAAGTCATTTACTCGTCAAAATTTCCAATAAATTTAAGTTATCATAACAAATAGACAATAGTTTAACTCGTTGTTTTGGTTGATAACACAGTGTAATTTGAAATGTATCCTTAGTTGATTATCAAAGTTTTTCAAAATGGTATTTTCATTTCTTTTCAATAACAAATCAAATCAAATAGTTTAAATGGTGCTTGGATTTCATTTGCTTACTCTCTTGTTTGAAAATTTTATTGATATTAACAATATTTACATATGCCTAAATCAGGTAAACTGAGGCCTGATATATTACCCGTGCACTGCCTTGTGGACTTATGTGAGGGGAATACAGAGCGTGGCGAGTGAACACACAAGTGTGAACACTTATCGACTGTAGGCGTTATTAATATAAAAAAAATTACACACACCTAACTCAGATAAACCGAGGCCAGATATACCGAACGTGCACTGCCTTTCGAGCTTACGTGAGAAGGGTACAGAGCATGGTGAGTGAACACAAAAGTGTGAACACGACTCTAGGTGTTTATTAAAAATTATACATATATACAAGAAATATTTTTCTTTTTGTATTTTGTTTTTTTAGAGAGAGAGTTTCGCAAAATCATCTTAGCACCCTTTAACTTATAAGACAAAAAACATGTTATATCCTTTACTTTAAATTCACCACTTTTTAAAACAAAGATTTTCAATTAGGATATTTCATAATTAACACGTATGAACCTTCCTATATACTAGTTAAACTATCATTATTTGTAATCAAACTTCATTCTTATTATTGTTGAGAAAAATAAATTTTCAAACATTTCAATTTAATAAACCATAACCATATATTTATCCTATAGTGTTTCTTTAAAAATAAAACAAAAGAAAATTTGTTTTTGGGATTTTTTTAATTTAATTTTTTTTTGAGTTGTTTTTAAAGAAAAGGAAAAAAATAAACCATGAAAAATTAAAAATGAAGATGAGTCTCCCTCCACACTTAATTTTGACAGTGTCCCCACAGTCAACCCAAGTGGAAGGAGAAAAATAAAAATAAAAACAAAAACATGGCCTTTATTTAAATGAAAATTAACGGTATTTACACGAGATCAGAAAGTATATCGTTACAAAGTAAATGAAACGGTCTTCCAAAGACCGATTCATTTGCCTCGTCAAGTATACGAGACACAGCTTAAGCTCGGAAAACCAAATTGTAAAAGACTTCAAAGTTGAATGTTGATTTGGAAAAACGAATGTCGTTTTATTGAAAATCGTACGAGTTGTTTTATTTTCGATAATTTTTGGGGTAGATTTAACGATTGATTGAAATTCAAGTTTATTTTCACCAAATTGTAATTCAAGTTTGTCATTGAAAAATTCTTTAAAATTATTGATTTCAAAATCAAAGTGGTGATTTAAATCTTCCCGGTCAGAATTTAACAACTCGTCATCCAAAAGTCCAAACAATATGTGCTCAATAAATTCGTCTTCCTTTGTTGGATTATCAACAACTTCATTGCGTATCTCAAGTTCAAAATCAAAAGTTGTTGTATTCAAATTTTCGAAATTGAAAAAAGGAAGATCAAATTTTAAATTTGGTTCCACAGCCTCAAAAGAATTGAAATCCAACTCAATTACCGTGTTTTCAACAACTTCATTAAGATTGTTATTTTCAATTTCAAATGTTGTTATTTGAAAATTGTCGATTTGGGTAAATGATGGATTATTGTTTGACTCGTCACACGTTGGGATTTGGTTTTGTTGTTCACATTGTTTCATATAAGTTTCAAACAACGAATCCGTGTGATCATCGTAAATTTCGTTCATTTGCTCAACAAAATCCAATTTATAGTTATTAGCATAAGGATTTTCACTTTGAAATTGTTGAGGACAAAAGTTTTCAATTGTAACGTGGTTAAGATTATTCCCAATGCCAAATTCATTTGAAAAGTTGTTTCCATTTCCATTTTGAGTTTGAAATTCATTTTGGAGTTCGAAATTGAATTAGCATCGGTTATAATCGAAATCGTTTAAATTTTGAATTGAATTCAAATTTAGAAATCCTTGACTCAAGTTATTACACAAATATGAATTACACAAATCATTTATACTTTGATTTTGTTGTGTAGAGAATTCAAGTAAAGATGAAATGCTATTTTCAAGAGTCGAGGGTTGGTCATCGTTTTGAAAATTTTGTTGTTCGAAATTCGAATTATTTACACAATAGTTGTTATTAAAAAATCAATACGAATTTGGAGTGAAATCATATGGATTATATTGATTTTCACAACTATTGTAAAATTCAAGTGAATATGGAAATTCAAACATTTTCAAGAATGTTTATGGTTTTTTTTTATAAAGGAAAAATATTTACAAATAAAAATTTATTTTTCAAAAGGGAGATTGATTTTTGTTTTGTTTTTTGGTTTTTCAATTTTTTTTGTTTTTGAAAAGGTTTTATAATTTATTTTTTTGGATTTTGGTTTTTCTAAATTTTTTATTTGGATTTTTGAAATTTCAAAGAAAAAGGATTTAAAAATTTCAAAGAAAAAGGAAAAGGAATATTTACAATTTTTTTTAAATTTTGGATTTTGGTTTTTTTTAAATATGCATGAACTAATGTAACTAAATGAATGCAAGGGTCTAATTACAAATTATTTATTCTAAGTTAACTCAAAATTGTATAATCACACTTTGTCTTAAATCAACAAGATAGTTCTCAGCTAGGTAACGGGCAGGAGTTATCGGTGCACCACGAATCACCGTAGCAATGCAGCCGAAGGTTTAAGTACCTTCAGAGAAACAACCACTATAATATTTACGAATCATCGTAATATTTATAAATGGCTATTGCTCTGTCGTAGCCTAGACACCGAGAAATTAAATTGTTCAAAGAAGACAAATTGTAAATATATAATTTAGCGTTATCGATGTCTAACCGTTATTATTAACAAATTCTAAGATGAAATGCAAATCAGAAATTAAACGTGTATTAACAATGCAACTACGAATGGATTTTTGTTTTTGGTTTTCTGAATTTTTTTTTCAAATGCAAGTAAACAACAATGCAAGACAAACAAAAACAATAGATATTTACAATGCAAGGCAAATATAAAAAAATTATAAATAAGCAAGCAGTTATTTTTTGGCAAGATATTTTGTGAAGCAAGCTATTTTGCGAACCAAGCAACTCTCCCTATCTTCTTTGGCTACCTGAAAAATTAAAACAATATATATATATATATATATATATATATACACAAGTGTTTTTTTTCTTTTTTTTAGATGAAGAAAGAAAAAAAAGCATAACAAAATAAAACAAATGAAAACACCACAAAACAAAACAATTGAAACTTTCTTCTTTTTTTTTAAATTTTTCTATTAAAGGAACTAAGAAAAAGTTGAAACCAAACAAATTGGCAAATTTTTGAACTCATAGCAAATTGCCAAAACCAAAAATCACTAATCAAATAAAATTAACAGAAACTCTTTTTTTTAAGAACTAAAATATCAACTGAAACAGGCCACACGAACTAAGCCCACAAAAACCGAACAAAAGAAATTAAAAATAAAAGAAAATGCACCAAACTAAAACGAGGCAACCCACACAACTATCGAAACAAACCCGACCCAAAGAAATAAAAAAAATACAACCCATTCAATAAAAATTTCACAAACACAGTTAAACAATTGAAGTTCAAAAACAATTGAAAATCCAAAGAATCTCGACTTCCAGAAAATCCAAAAACTTGCTCGTGGTCAGTTTTGCTTGTTGCAGTTGATTGGGGATAGTGGTTCACTCGATTGGGTCGCGTTGGTTGCGGTTGTGTCGCGACTTTAGTTCGAGTGTGGATTGGGGGGTAGCGGTTGTACTGGGGGATTAGAGGAAGTACAGTTGAAGTTTGATTTCAGGCGATTGATGATTTTTGGTTGTGGGTGTAGTATGTTGCATGTGGATGGAGAACAGAAGTGATTTTGTTTTAATGTTGAACTCTAGTTGCAGGTCAGTGAGTAAATGAGGGATGTTTGACAGTTGAATTTGCAGTTGATTGTATTGAGATGGTTGTTGTTCGGCTGCGGTGGTTACTGGTTGGACAATTGAAGAATGAATAGCAGGAGTTCTGGTTATTCACAGTGGTTTGTTCACAGTGGTGTTATGTTTGGTGGTGAAAGAGGATGGTTGGTGGTTCTGTTGAGTAGCAGTTATGGTGAGTTGATGACAATGGAGTGTTTGTTGTCAATTGAAGGGGCAGTTGTTTGGCGGTGGTCTGAAGGGCGGCAGGCAGTGAAGTTTGTGGTTGGAATGTTGAAGGGTGGTCTAAAGGGCTGTTATGGAATGGTTTTATTGGTAGAAGGTTTCGCTGTATGAGGATGATGACTGCAATTCAGTTTGTATTGATAGAAGATGGCGGTGTAGATTATGGATGAATGGAGTTCAGTTGATGGTTGAAGGAACTGTTGAAATTGGAGACTGTTGTGGTAGCAGTAGAGTAATGGTGCAGTTTATTGTGGGTGTGATATAGTTGCAGTGGATGTCTCAGTTGAAGTTTTGGTGGATGGTAGTTGTTTGAGATGGTGACTAAGATTGTTTGGGTCTTGGTTCTGGCGATGTTGTAGTGTTGGTTTTGTTGTGCAATGGTGTTCTCTGGGCAGTGTTGGGTGGCGAATGCAGCAGAAGTGGTATGAGTAAATTGATGTGCAGTTAATAGAGAGTGCACTGTGAGGGAACAGAGGCAGTGTTGAAGTGCACTGATGTGTTGAAGTATGTACGTGATGAAGTTTTGTGGTGGATAGGGGTATGAACAGATGAAAAATGGGAGGTGTTTGAATGTAGCTGTGGGTTCGGAGGAGGATGGTGTGGTTGAGGAATTCGACAGGAATGTCGCTGTTGAACAGTAGCACAGTGGTCAGTAGTTATGTAGTGGATGGGTCAGTGGTCAGTAGTTTTAAAAGGGGATGTTAATGTGATGGTGGGAGAAGAGTTGAGTAAGTGCAGTGGGGTTGTCGGAGGATGGGTATGTAGTAGGTATGTGACAAGGCAGTGCTTTTGTTTAGTGTGGTATGGGGGATGAACTTGAAGTTTGAAGATGTTTTTGGTATATGGATGAAACATGGTATATGGCAATTGACAGTAGATAGATGGTGGTGATTGGAAGTGATATGTTTGATGATGACTGTCAGGCTAGTGATGACTGTGGAGTTGATCAGGAAGTTGTTGGTGTTTGAAGTGCTGTAAGTTTTTGCAGTGGTTAAATGTGTAGGGTGGTATGGAGAAGTATTGGCAGTGATAATGGTGAATTGTATGCAAGTAGTATGCAACAGTTTGTTAAATAGGAAATTTGAAGGTGGTGGGTTTGAATGATTGAGCAGAAACAGGGGCAGTTGTAGTTGTATAACAGGCAGTGGGTGGAGATTCAGTGAGGAAGTGACAGCAATGTGCTGGCAGTAGTTGTAGAAGTGGAATTGAAGTTGAAATGAGAACAAAGTAGAAATGGATGTTGGTTTGCAAGAGTGGGAGATTATGTACAGAGAGGGAATGCAGTGGTATGTGAATGCAGAAGTGTCACAGGATATGCACAGTGAATGTGTGCACAGTTTAATAGTAATTGTAAAAAAATGAAATGTTTGGTTGAGAATGAATAGTAATTGTAAAATCAAATCAGAATTGTAAATGAAAATTAAAATAGAATAATTTTTTTTAATTGTTTGTTTTTTTATGTTTTTTTTTAAATGAAAATTGCAAATGGAAAAATAAAACAACAATCACATTACAAAATGAAAACAAACGTACATACAAACACATAATTTTTAAAAAAAAAAATGCAACACACACAAAATAAAAACACACAAAAATCAAAGGAAAATAATTCGAAGAATAGAAAATCAAAATCAAATCAATTACCTCGGAAAAGGCGCCAAAAACTTGTTTAACGACAAATTTTCTATCGATTGGAAAATCGTCGATAAATTTTGAAATAAATTTATACCGCAAGCGCACAGCGTACTATTGAAGTATGTGGCGAGTACGGGTCGATCCGTAGGGAATTGATAATTTTAAAAATGCTATTCAATCAAATTATACCAATTGGAATGAAAGTTAAGCTAGAGAATTAGAAAATTAGCTAACTAACTAAAAGAAAAGAGATGCAAATATAAGAGTTAAATGACAATTTAGAGAATAAATCCACTCTCTAGATCTTGTAGTTCAACACATATGAAATCATGATCTCTCTTTTATGGTCATTAGTGCTTTAATTGATGTGCTTATCATAAGTATGGCATATTTGTGCTATTGATTAGCCACCATAAGCCATCAAACTATAACACACTGCTTAAACCACTTACTAACTTTCATGAAACTTGACAATGAAAATGAAATCTATTTTAAGTATGGCCTATTAACTATTGATTAGAAATATAGACCATCAAATTTTAATTTCAAATCACTTTCTTTTGCCATAATCATATTTTGATGAAGAGGCAATTAGTGTTAGTGATTGTTTAAGCATAGCCTATTTGGTGTCAACAATATAGGCTATCAAATTCAAAGCAAAAGCAACTAGTAAACCATTTCTATCATCATCATTAAGCACAAAAAGAGAGCATGAATTAACAAATAGTTGAAGCTACATAATTAGAGAGCTTCATTACCCCTAAATTGAAGGGGTTTAGCCTCTCATATTTGTCATTTTATTAACAAATGTAACTAGCAACATGAAAGCAAAAGGAAAGGAAAATGAAAGCTAATGAAAAAGTGAACTAATCTAATTGCATAAAAGAAAATCTACACTACTTGCATAAATAAACAAATCTACACTACAACATGAAAGGAAATAAACAAGAAAAGAAAATGAACATGTATTAAATTGCATAAAGAAAAAAAGAAATTACATAAGAGAAGAAATGGCTAAGTAGCCATGAAAAGAAAGAGAGCTTTGATTTATTTTCTAAGCTAAAAACTAACTAAGTGAGACTAAGAAGAAGAGGGTTACATGAAACATAAGGGGCATTTATACATGTGTTAAACCCTAATTCATATTTTTGGGGAATGCCCAAACTACCCTTGAGAAAGTGTGGAGGCCAAGCAATCATTAGCTTCTACTAATCATCATTTAAGTGTATATGAAGCCATTAATTCCGTAAGCATGTGCATTAGCCTCTAATTTGTACATTAAGGTAGGTTGGTAGGTGGGGTCCTCCATGTTCTTCACTTTGAATTATTTCCATCTTCATTCCTTTGTATTCATTTTGTGCATGCATGTGTCTTCATGAAACCACTCCTATTTCAGATCAAATTCCTACACAAATATATATAAATTTCCTATTAATTTTTTCTCAAAGAAATATATGCACACAAATGACCGTTTTGCCCCTATATGAAGATGGATATGTGACAATTTGGAATTAATATGGATTTTGGTTAAAACAAGTTAAATACCCAATATGATCATTTATTTAATTTAAATAGCATAAATATGGTGGTAAAAATATGCACATTTACATGGACATTAATATACTAGTGTAAAAATTAGATTTTGATTCGGATTTGCCTGATTATCTTGTTCTTATGTATTGCATGTAAGAATGGATGTATATGTATGATATTCCATGTTTGTATGTTGTGCTTTGATGTGGTTTGCTAGTGGTTTTAGGTAGTTAGGAAAAAGGTGGTCAAATTGGCAAATCGAAGGCAA
The DNA here is from genome assembly GCA_030737815.1 of Allium fistulosum. Classification (NCBI taxonomy): domain Eukaryota; kingdom Viridiplantae; phylum Streptophyta; class Magnoliopsida; order Asparagales; family Amaryllidaceae; genus Allium; species Allium fistulosum. The sequence continues at coordinate 165,228,073 of CM060905.1, forward strand.
TGGTCGGAATTGGATGAAACTTTGAGGAGGGGCTCTAGAGCATTAGAGGAGCTCAGGATTCAAGTAGCATCGAGATTGAAATGAAGTGGAGGAGTCAATATTGAGTAGTCGTATCGGTACCGAGTGGTCTTGTGTTTTGGAAATCATCCCGGTGGGTGATGGTTCTTCAAATCAAGGCTTAGGATGATGAGCAGAAGAATTGGCTAAGGAATGGACCAAGAACCGAGAGCTTTAGAGGGCATGAAAACAAGAGCTTTTGGACTTAGCACCAACGGCTTTGGAGTTAATGCCAAGAGATTAGAGGGAAGAGGACGGTGTCCAAACACGTAGGAGATGGAGCCTTAGAAGAGAGGGAAGAAAAATGAACCAAATTGGTTAGGTACAACTCTCGGTACCAAGAGGCCATGTCGGTACCGAGAGGTCCATTGTTATCCTGCCTTTTGGCAAGGCCATGATACCATGTAGTTGGCTAAGTGGATTTGTGATCATCAAGCCAGGAGGCACGGAGAAATGGTTATCAGGTTCAGAGATCAGTTATAAGCAAGACTATGGATGATAGTTAAGTGGATTCAAGAAGTAGCATCCAAGAAATGGATAAGTATAAATTTGCACTTCCCCTAGGTAGGGGATTGGATCGAATCAATATGGTTAGGAACGTATCGGATCACTACGGCTATGGATCACTTGGATTGGCAGTTTAATTCAACGATGATCGCTCAATATCCCAACAAATACCGGTAGAACTACACAAACAACTATGGAAACATAAAGAGGAAGTAGAGGAACCATCATAGGGGATCCCTGACCCCTATTCACATCCCCTAAGGATCGGTGCCGATCCTCCTATAGGGATCGGAGCCGATCCCTCATAATGGCCTTGATGGGCCCTATTTTTTCTAGATCGGTTCGTCTAGTCCTTGGTCTTCTGCACGTAGATTTTCGGCTTAATATTTTGCCACCTTCAACTATAAGTATCGGATCATTGGCTCAAGGAAAAGGATCTTCTTTCAGGCTCTCTTCTTCTTCTCTCTAGGTTACACTCTGCCATTTTGATTACTTAAATTCAAATCATTGTAACTGTAATCAGCGGTATAAATAAAAAGGTAAACTTTTGGAGTGGACTAATCAGCAGTATAAATAAAAAGGTAAACTTTTGGAGGGATGTAGGCCGAAATACACTGAACCACTATAAAATCTCATGTTCATTTAATTTCTTACTGTTTTAGTTTACTACTTTTCATATTTTATTCTCTACTTCATTCTGTTTGGATTTGAACATTGAATCTATGGTGTTATCATATTAGTTTAGTGTTTATGACCAATTCCGGTGCAAACATTTTGGTACCAGAGCAAGGTTACTTGCACTCGTAGATTTGGAAATGATTTGGAGCTTGGATTTGGATCAATGGTTAGGAAATCAGTAAGGAGGCCATTGGCAGATAGGGGTCACCATGGAGGAAGTCAAGCAGCATCCTATAGAGATGGAACTAATCAACCCTTCATGCATATCACTAGGAATGGGATGGAGACTATGATGGATGCTATGCAGGAGCGGATGATGAGGAGGCAAGAGAAGATGATGCAGAATTTCTTCAGGCAAATTGGATAGGTTAGAGCACAAAACCAAGTATTTGAAGCGGCTGGCAATCTGGATCAAGGAATTGGAGTAGCGGGAGCTATAGGAAATCAGGACTAGGATCATGGAGTTGAAGCCAATAGACGCGAGAACAGTACAGAGCAGCCGAGGGCAGTCCTCGGCCAACAAGAAAGGATCAGCACCGATCCCCCCATAGGGACCAGCACCGATCCCCCATGGAAACGGGGCATGCCCCCGGGTCAAGCTGGATCGGTTCATGGTAGACCAATGGCCAATGTTGTGCGGTTTGGTGTGGATCAGAATGCGGATGCACGTCTAGAGGAGTATGTTCCAGGATTTCCTTGTAGAGACAAGGGTCATGTTGGAAATTATAAATGGAGGTCACCTTTGGATGGTGGTGGCAGGTTTGCGAAGATGACCAGACAAGCTTTGAGAGGAGGATTGGTGAACAGGGATCTAGAAGATGTGAATAGGAGTCCCTTCACTCCTAACATCAGGCATGCTACGAACCCATTAGAGTTTACGTTACCGACACTAGGGGCATATGACAGAAAATCGAACCCTACTATTCATCTGATCAGGTACACGAGGCATATGGAGGTGTTGAGGGAATCAGAGGAACTGATGGCATGATGTTTTCTCTTGTACTTGGAGGATATAGCTGCAATGTGGTTTAAGCAATTGAAGAACAGTTCTATTAGTACTTGGATGGAGTTGGTTGATAAATTTATAAGGCAATTTCAAGTCCACATCAGGAGACCCAAGAGCATAATATCATTAGCAACACTAAAGAAAAGGGTTGGAGGGTCCTTGAGGAGTTTCTTGACACGGTTTAATGCGACGGTTGCTTCGGTTGATCGGCCGGATCCATTGATGATCTTAATGGCGGCGGTATTTGAGAGCGAATAACATGGATTTTAAGATTTTATTGGAACAAGATCCACCAATAGATCTTGGAGAATTTTTCCATGAAGTCGAGAGGTTCTTGCGGCAGGAGTATGCTAAGGCCGATAGAAAAGTGGTAAATGTAGTGAGGGACAAACGACCGTCAAGGGAAGGTTCAGGCAAAGACAAAGGAAAGCAGATGATAGCTTCGACAGATTGAAGCAGCAAAGGAGGGAACCGAAAAACTCTTGTTATACCGATTTGAACGAGACTTTGGAAAGGATTTATTTGGATACTTGAGGACACCTTCCATACCGAAGGCCAGCAAAGGGAGAGCCCACAGAGCGTGAGCGGGCATAAGGAAAATACTGCAAATTTCATGAGCTGGATGGCACACTACCAACGATTGCAGGCACTTGAAGGATATGGTTGAGGAACACATCAGGGATGGCAGGCTACCACAATATATAAGGACTCGGACTGCGGTGGTGGAACAGAACCAACTAGCGTCTACATCAAATGAAAATGGCCTTGGATCAAGGTCACAAATCATCATCCCTTGATTGGGATGGCATGAAATAAATAAATAATAAACTCCACAATAAAACAGCTAAGTCACTTACACATGTGCGAGATCGAGGAAATTTAAACTCCACAATAAAACAGTTAAGTCACTTACACATGTACGAATTGAGGTACGTCCTTAGGCATGCTCTGAGATGATGACAAACCATCATGCCCGGAGAGGCAGTATTTAGGTTTTTATTATTTTTTGTTTTCTAGTTTTTAGGTTGAAAGAACTTAAATTTAATAATTTAATGAATGAATTTTGGAATTCTCCGATCTGCATTTAAAAGTAATAAATAAAGCAGGTCGTGGTTGTCCCGACTGAAGAGATGGGGCAATAACCGCAAGGTGCAAGTTCCTTCGCTAGAGAGAGATGGAATGGACTTCTACATGGATTAAGTCCTCGACTGGGGGATCAAGGCTGGAGAATAATACCCCATAGATAGCATTATGTTCTGATCGGAAAGATGAAACCGGAGAAGCAAGAAGTAGGCCGCTTAACCAGAGAGCGATAGGATCGACCTGCTTATCGTTGTGTCCTTCTCGCTGGAGAGTGATTGGGTGGGGTCCAACAAGAGCTTAGAGAGGCTATGATCAGTCCAGAGAGACTATGAACCAGGCTATTAGTCTGACGAGACCTTGGAATTGGCAAACATCAGGTGATATCATTGATTCGGCTACTGGCTTTGGATGGATATGTATTCAGCTAAAGATTTAGAATGGTTTTGGAATTGGCTATAACCTCTGAGCAGTCGTGGATTAAGGCATTTGGTTTGGCGAAAGATTGGATTCTGGATTGGAAGATTTGGCTATCGATGGATCATTGACTTCAGAATTATAGCAATTCAAAACACACCTTCCTATCGTAAGGCATGCTTTGGGGGATAAATGTTGTCCTTCCTTTTGGCAAGGTCGTAATACCATGAAGTTGGCTAAACGAGTTTGCGATAATCAAGGCAGGAAGCTCGAAGAGATGATTATCTGATTCAGATATTAGTTATAAGAAAGGCTATGGAATGATAGTCAAGAGGATTCAAGCAAGTATCATCCAAGAAATGGCTAAGTATGGATTTACACTTCCCCTAGGCAGGGGATCAGTTCGAATCAATATGGTTAGGTATAAATCGGAACACTATTGTTATGGATCGCTCGGATTGGCAGTTCAACTCAACGATGATCACTCAATATCTCAACAAATACCGAGAGAACTACGTAAACAACTACGGAAACAAGAAGAGGAAGTGGAGAGGGACCACCATAGGGGATCGCCGACCCCTATTCACATCCCCTATGGGTTGGTGTTGATCCCTCTATAGGGATCAGGGTGATCCCTCATAATGTCCCTAATGGGCCCCATTTTTTCTACATCCGTTTGTTTGGTCCTTGATCTTTTGCACATGAATTTTCAGTTGGATATTTCTCCATCTTCTCCTATAAATACTGGATCATTGGCTCAAGGAAAAGATCTTCTTTCGGGCTCTTGTTTTCTTCTCTCTTGGCTACACTCTGCCATTTTGATTACTCAAATTCATATCATTGTAACTGTAATCAGCATTATAAAAAAAGGAAACTTTTGGAGTGTACGTAGGTCGAAATAAGCTGAACCACTATAAAATCTCATGTTTATTTCATTTCTTACTATTTTAATTTACAGCTCTTCATATTTTATTCTCCACTTCATTATTTTTGTATTTGGACATTGAATCTACGGTGCTATCATATTAGTTAAGTGTTTGTGACCAATTTTGGTGCAAACATCTAGTTTGATGCTACCGGGTTGGAACTTCCAGGAGGGGAAGTGGAGGCTGGTCGTGTCGAAGGTGTTTGTTTGCTCGCTTGTGTTTCGATGGTGATGTAGTAGCACTATGATAACTTCAGAACTTCGATGATGGCAACTCGATGGTGAATGGAGTTAGGTTTCGATGATGGCGGCTCGAGGTTGAAGGGAGTCGTGAGAATGTTTGTACATAAAAGGTAGGTTCTAGGAAGGATGGCCCATGAATAGAATGTGAGAATGTACCTATCATGGAATGAAGGAATGTGGAATGGTTCCTCGAGAATAATGGAAAATAGATGGAGCAAGGAAAGGCCTTGGATACACGTTCTAAGGGATCGTTGATACTCAGAGTGTTTTCTGATGTACTTGAAAGCAGGGGTATTATGCGTGCACTCATCGGTACTTGGAAAGGTTGCACCAGATCATTGGAAAGGATCCATATATCCTGAACCATAGGAAACGGTCTAGTACCAGCTTCGGGATAAAGATGAGTACACTGAAACCCAGGATTTCCATTAGTCCCATGCATGAGAAAGGCCATGCGAGTTATCATATATCTAGAGCAAATTGAGTGATAGTAAGGATTGTTTGATTGATGCTATAGTTGCTTTGGTTTTTTTCTTCCGTAGTTTGTCACTCTAGGATGTCACTGAAGATAGGTATTGGGTGATAAGGATACTTGGACACCCATCATCGTACTTAGTTTGCAGTATACTTTTATGGTATACATAGAGTAGCATATTATGTTCGTTATGTGCTAACTCTTTGGTTGCAGGAACATGTCAAGTATGGTTTATATATCCTTGTTCCTTACTATATCGACATGTATAGTATTTTGAAATCTATTTACCGCTCTCACCATACTGTTCTTTAACTCGAGGTTTTATGCTTTGCTTTTTATTATCTTGAATACTCTTAAATGAGTAGACTGGATAGCAGGTCTAAGTGTGATGTAGTAGCTGTGTAAAGGATGAGTTGGATGGAGCTATCTTGTATTATATATGGATTTATATGCTTATTCTGCTATGCAACACTGGTGAGCCTTGACAGTGCTTGCTTATTACTATTATTATGAGACAATCATTTGAGTTTATTTCTATTTGTATAAACTCTATTACTTGTTGTATAACTCTATGGATCTGTACTCCGATATTTGGAACCCTTAGTTATTACTGTCTTTCCTGTTTTATATATGTAATGTATATTATATTTTATTCCATGCATTGTAAGATATATGACATGTTTTGTGATGTTTTATTTCATTTCCTACCCTTGATGATCATCCTACACTGGCCGGGCACATCAACAGTGCACTGTTTAGTTATATTGGGTGCCGGTAGTGTCGAGAGATCATCACATTTGGTATCAGAGCTTAAGTTACACGATTAAACTGAGTTGATACCGTAGTCCAGTAAAGATAGGGAAGGAGTTATCACCCTAAACTGGACCGGGAGTATATATGTATATGAGAGAGTGCATACTTGCTATATATTTTTTTGGTTTTCAAAACTATATAGTAGTATATGTAGTAAATAAGTTGTATGCACACACGAGTACCATTGGTACAGTTTTCTTATATGGGAGACTGATCATTATTGTTACAGAGCAAGAATGAGCTGGTATACAAGAAACACTGTGAGGAACTCCATCTTCGGAGTTGAGGAAAAAGCGGGTTTGGGGGCTACAAATCCTGACTTGCAAGCCATGTTCAATGCGATGATGGCATACATGTTGCAGATTGCCCAAGCGGCTGCTCAAATGTTGCTATTGGTGGTGTGCTAAGGTGCAGATGCCGAGGGCTGATTTTGCCAAGTTATGCAACGATTACTCTACGTTGGGAGGCAGGCCATTTCTTAGAATAGAGTTGACCATCAAAGTGCAGGATTGGTTGGACACTTACTAGCGTATTTTTGATGACATGGAAGTAGATGATGCAATGAAAAGGAAGCTGGCCTCTAGACAGCTTCAAGGGTGGACATAAACTCTTGGAATGCATTGCTATTGCTGCACCCAAGGATCAGTTCACTTGGGACCAGCTCAAGGCTAGGTTTGATGAGAAGTTCACTGCAACTGCCCAGAAGTTAGTGCTATTTAGGAGGTTTGTTGATCTAAAGCAAGTAGGTATGTTTATCTCCGAGTATATTGCTGAGTTCGGTGCTTTTTTAAAGCATGGGATGTCTTTCATCAACACTCCGTCAAGGTAGAATGAAAAATTTATTGTGGGTTTGGACGACTATCTGGGGAAAAGTTGGTGAGTCATATTGATGAGCCATTTGAGTGACTTATCGAGAAAGCTCTTCGCTAGGAGAGTTTATACCCTGAGTCAAAATTAATTATTGTTGTGAAGAAAGAGCCAAAGCCATAACAAGACGGTAGAGGCACGAAGAAATGGAACGGAAAGAGAAAGTAGTTTTAGGAAAAGAATGCTCAGAAGAAGGGTAAATGGGAACCCATTTGTTTTGGTTGTGGAGACCAGGGTCACCTGATCAAAGACTGCAAAGCCGATGGGAAGAAGAAGTGTTATAACTTTGGCAAGTTCATACATATACAGAAAAAGTTATCCAGCCGGCGCAATAGAAGTAGGTTGTGAAGGCATATGCGTTGGACATTGTTCCAACTTCGTCGAGTTCTCCTTCGATGAAAGAGAAGGGGAAGAGCATTGTTATTCAAGGTACGCTTTCCATTTATGATGTTCCCATACATGTTTTATTCGATATCGTAGTTTCACATTCCTTCATATCTAATGATCTATTATATAGATTGGGATTGAAACCTAAAATAGTTGACCGACCGTTGATTGTGATGAACCCTATTGGAGCCTCCACTAGCCTGTGTAAGTTTTTTGTGGTTTGGCCTTATTGAGGCATGAATGCTCTTTTGTGTATGATTGCTTTGTTTTGAATTTCGTTAGGTCCAGAATTATCTTAGAGATGGACTGGCTAAGGAAGTATGATGTAGTAGTGGATTGTGAGAGGATGTTAGTGACGATTGGGGCTACGGAGGGGTGGACGGTAGTGATTGGCTACCTACTGGAGGATGAGGTTATGGTTAGCTTTCAATATTCATTCAAAGTTCCACATAATGGGTTGTCATCTATGCCTAACATTAAAGAGTATCTGGATGTGTTTGAAGAGGTGACCGAATTGTCGCTGCATCGAGAGATTGAGTTTCGAACAGACTTAGTGAAGGATGTCGGACCGATAGTTATGCCCATATGGAGTATGACATTCAGAGAGCAAAAGTGTTGGAGATGCATGTAAATAACCTACTGAAGAGAGTGTTCATTCATAGGAGTATATCTGAGTGGGTTGCACCTGTAGTATTCACCACCGAGGTGGATGGCCCTTTGAGGTTGTGTGTAGATTACCGTTAGTTGAATAAGGTAATAAAGAAGAAAAAATGTCCACTCCCATGTATTGATGACCTATTCGATCATCTCCTTAGTGCAAAGGTGTTTCCCGATTCAATTTGGTGACGGGATTTCACCAGTTGAGGGTAGCGAAGTAGGGTGTGTCAATCATTGTGTTTCATACGCCTTTTGGTTTCTATGAATGGTTGGTCATGCCGTTCGGGCTAACTAATGCTTTGGCATACTTTGTTGATCTCATGAACTGCATATTCAGGAATCAGTTAAACAAGTTCGTACTTATGTTCATGGATGATATTTTGGTCTATTATAGGATGGGGGAAATAAGAGACGCACTTGAGGATTGTGCTTGAATTGAGGAGACACGGGTTGAAAGCAAAGATTTCAACATGTCATTTCTGGAGAAGGAAGGTAAGATTCTTGGGTCATGTCATTTCTGAGCAGAGCATCACAATAGATCCTGCCAAGGTGGTAGCAGTTAAAGGTTGGACCCAACCTAAGAATGCTACCATTATGAGGAGTTTTCTAGGATTGGCGGTATATTATAGGCATTTTAATTAGGACTTCTCGAAGTTAGCAGCACCGTTGACTAGTTTGATGAAGAAGAATCAGACTTTTGTTTGGGACATGAATTATGAGCATCCATTTGTGAGCTTGAAGGAGAGGTCAATGAGTGCACCAGTATTGACCATTCCGAGCAGGAATAAGTAGCTTACAGTATATAGAGACGCCTATGGTATAGGATTAGGTGCGGTATTAATGTAGAAGAGGAAAGTTGTCGCCTGGGCTAGTCAACAACTGAAATCGCACAAGTGGAAGTATCCAACTCATGATTTAGAGTTAACGGCAATAGTGTTTGATTTGAAGATTTGGAGGCACTACTTATTAGGATAATAGTTCGAGCTATTCACAGACTACAAATCCTTAAGGTAACTTTTCTCCTAGAAGGATATTAACTTTCACTAGTAGTGATAGTTGGAATTCTTGGCCTCCTACAACTTTGGCATTTCCTATACGTCTGGTAAGGAAAATGCAGCCACTGATGCATTGAGTAGAATACATTCCAGTTTAGGAGCGATGTTCATGGAGTGGAAGTTGTTGGCGTATATGGTTGGTTATGACATTAGACCTCACTGTGAGTTAGAGCCAAAGATGTTAGCAAGTTTGACGATTAGACCTACTTTAATTGAGCAGATCGATACTATCAGAGGTGAGATGCTAGACTAGCAGATATCATGGTGAAAATAGAAGGAGAAGCGGAGTCTGAAGATATGAAGCAATACAGACTTAAACGAGAAGGTTAGCTCCGTAAGGATGGGAAGTTGTTTATTCCCGATGTTGATGGACTGCGAGACAAGGTTCTACGAGAGTGCCACCATTCTAGGTTAACCATACATCTCGGTAGTAATAAAATGTACCATGATATGAAGTGGACCTATTATTGAGAGGAGATGAAAAAGGTTGTCGGGACATTCATCTCGAAATGTATGAACTGCCAGTTGGTAAAGGCAGAGCAAAAGAAGCCAAGTGGGCTGTTGTTACTGCTTGAAGTTCCCGAGTGGAAATGAAAGCAAGTATCGATGGCTTTTATCGATGGACTACCAAGGACTTGAGCATGGCTTGACAACATTTGGGTCATAGTCGATTGGTTGACCAAGAGCGCTAGATTTTTACCCATCAAGTCAAGCAAAACGGCACCCAAACTAGTCGAGTTGTATATGAAATTGGTTATACGATTTTATGGTATGTCGAAGTGCATCGTAAGCAACTAAGACCCGTTGTTCACTAGTAGGTTTTGGAAGAGCTTAGAAGAGATGTTGGGGGCCGAGTTGCATCTCAATACAGCTTATCGCCTATAAACTGATGGGCAGACCGAAAGAGTGAATCGTATATTGGAGGATCTCTTGTAGGCTTGCATACTTGATTTCGAAGGCTCATGAGATGATCACTTGCATTTTATGGAGTGTGCATAAAAAATAACTATCGGGATAGTATCGGTATGGCATTGTATGAAGCATTATATAGTCGACCGTGTAACGTCCCTTCATGTTGGTTGCAAGTGGGAAGATGCTAATTCTTGGTTCAGATATGGTTAGAGAAACCATAGAGAAGGTAGGGATCATTCGACAATGAATGAAAGCTGCTTAGGATAGGTGAAAGACCTACGCTTAAAGGAGACATAGATATTTCGAGTTCTCTGTCAGAAATATGGTATTTGTGAAGATTTCTCCTTTGAAGAATGTTATTCGATTGGGTAGAAAGGGGAAGTTAGTCTCGAGGTTCATATGTCATTTTCTGATAGTAGAGAGGATTGGGGAACCTTGGCCTATAGGGTTGAATTATCTCAGAAGATGGCGGGTATGCACAATGTCTTTCATGTTTCTCATCTACAAAAGTTGGTGCATGACTCAGGTATGACAATTGCACCGGATCAACTTGTTGATATGGAAATTGAACCAAAAGCTTCAAGACCTCGTAGGCTGGTTCGTATTGTCGAACGCGATACGAAATATATTAAGATGGAGATGGTGGAGTTAGTGAAGGTTTAATGGGGCGAAAGTGAAAGCGATTGCATGTGGGAAACCAAGGAGAGCATAAGGGCCACATATCCAGAGCTCTTTGTATGGTAAGGCCTCATGTTTATCGTATTTACTTTCGCCTTCGATATTATATCAGATAGTTTAGTATCTCCCATGCTAGGATAGGCTTACCTACACTATTAGTTGCATGATTGTTTGTTTGATATGTATGATGGTTGTATATGATTATTAGGCATGCGAGGTAACTATGTTTGACTTATTTGAGGATTTCGGGGGCGAAATTCCTAAATGTGGGAGAGTGTAGTAACCCATATTTTACATATCGGAGGATTATAAAATATTTCTAATTTATTCATATGAGGTCGTGTGACTTAAAATTTTGGAAAGTGACTCTTAGGGACATTTTCCATATCTATGATTTTTGTCAAATTTTTATATGACCATTTTTACCATAAAAATCTTGTTTGGATTATAACTTTTGACAAAAGCCAAGATAGGGTCTCAAACCACTTCCATTGCCTTAGGATGATGGTTTTCCATTCTATAGAGTGGTCATAATAAAAAAACCGTGCTTACCATTTAAAAGTTATAGCTATTTTTAGTTTTGGCTGCTGCTGACCTACATTAGTGGGTAATTAACTAAGTCCGTGCTTAGGCCCACTAACCCACCTTGAAAATTCTACTAAGGAGGGGGGGTTGTTAAGTCATTTCTATCTTCCCCAAAATAGCTCTAAACCTTCATTAGCCGTAATTTCATCAAAAAGCCTACATTTTCCTTAAATCGTCAATTAGAGGGGTGAGTAGCATATAGACGCTTAAGATTTTCATTTTGGCTATTTGCCTTATTCTTCCTTGCTGTCCACTTCAAATCTAAGGGGAGAAATTGGTATCTTCGGTATTTGGTGTGTGATTCTTGACCTCTCACTCTATCATGCATGTTTATATAGTTAAAATTGGTGTTTTTAACATAATTTCGATTCTAAAACATTTTCTAATTTTAATCACATCCTGATTTATGTTCTTGGCCGAGTTTTAAAGTGGTTTTAAATGGTTTTGCAACTCTTTTTATTCAAATTCATATTAAAAGTTAGATTTTGATTAGGTTTTGCTTGATTATCTTGTTCTTATGTATTGCATGTATGAGTGGATGTATATGTATGATATTTCATGTTTGTATGTTGTGCTTTGATGTGGTTTGCTAGTGCTTTTAGGTACTTAGGAAGGAGGTGGTCAAATTGATAAACCAAAGGCAAAGATGGTTGGAATTGGATGGAACTTAGAGGTGGGGCTTTAGAGCATTAGAGGAGGGGCTCTAGGGAATTGGAGGAGTTCATGATTCAAGTTGCATTGAGATTGGAGTGAAGTAGAGGAGTCGGTATCAAGTGGGTATCGAGTGGTCTTGTGTGTTGGAAATCTCCCCAGTGTGTGATGGTTCTTCAAATCAAGGATTAAGGTGATGAGCAGAATACAATTGCAAGAATTTGGCTAAGGGATGGTCCAAGAACCGAGAGCTTTGGAGGGCATTGAAATAAGAGCTTTGGGACTTAGCACTAAGAGCTTTGGAGTTGATGCCAAGAGCTTTGTAAGAAGTGGTCGAGGTCTAAATACTTAGCAGATGGAGCCTTGGAAAAGAAAGGAGAAAACTTAACCAAATTAGTTAAGTACACCTCTCGGCACCAAGAGGTCATGTTGGTATTGAGAGGTCCAGTTTGAGGCTATCAAGGTAGAAATTCCAAGAAGGGAAATTGAGGCTCTATAGGTCATGCTGAAGGTGTTTGTTTGTTTGATTGGGGTTCGATGGCGATGTAGTAGCACGATGATAGCTTTGGTATTCGATGTTGGAAACTCAATGGTGAATGGAGTTAGGTTCCATGGCGGTTAGATGTTGAAGGGAGTCGTGAGATTGTTTATCCACAAAGGGCGGGCTCTAGGAAGGGTGATTCATGGATAGAACATGAGAATGGTTCTATTGTGGAATGGAGGAATGGTTCCTTGAAGATAATTGAAACCAGATGGAGCAAGAAAAAAGCCTGGATACGCGTGCTAAAGGATCGTTAATACTTGGAGTGTTTGCATGCTAAGGAATCATTGACACGTGTTTTCTGATGCACTCGAAAGCAGAGTTATAATGAGTGCACTCATGGGTACTTGGAAAGGATATACCAGATTATTGGAAAGGATCTGTATACCCTAGATAGTAGGAAAGGGTCTAATATTAGCTTCGAGCTAGAAATGAGTACACCGAAAATGGGGATTTCCATTAGTCCCTAGCATAGGAAATGCCATACAAGTTATCATATATCTAGAGCACATCGAGTGATAGTAAGGATTGTTTTATGGAAACTATGGTTACTTTGGTTGTTTTCTTCCATAGACTATCACCTAAGGATATCACTGAAGATAGGTATTAGGGGATAGGGATACCTGGACACCCGTCACCATACTTAGTTTGAAGTATACATTTATGATATTCTTAAAGTAACATATTATGTTCGTTATGTGCTAACTCTTTGGCTGCAGTGACATGCAGGTATGGTTTACCCTTGTTCCTTACTATATTGACTTGAATAGTATTTTGAGATCTATTTACCACTCAGACCAAGCTGTTATCTGAATCAAAATTTTATGCTTTGTTTCTTATTATCTCGTGTACCCTTAAATGAGTATGCTGGATAGCAGATATAGGTGTGATGCAGTAGCTGTGTGATGTGCACGTAAATGTGCATATATTTACATCCATATTTTATCTCTTTTTTTTAAATAAACATCATATTTGGGCATGTGTACATGTTAAAACCAAAATTCAATTATTTTTCAAATCATCATATTTTCATCTTCATTCAGGGGCAAATTGGTCATTTTTGTGCATGTGTAAATTTGAGAATTTTTACTTAGACATTTTTGATGATTTTTATAGGAATTTGGATGCATATGGAAGAGGCTTATATGAAGATACATGCATGCACAAATGAATACAAAGATAAGAAGAAGGAAATGATTCAAAGTACAAGATCATGGAGGACCCCACCCACTTACCTAACTTCCAATTAGAAGCTAAGCACATGCTAAAAGGACTTAAAGCTTCATGTACATATTAAGTGGGGGATTATTGAATGTTAATGATTACTTGGAGGCTACACCACCTCAAGGGTATTTTGGGAAGCTCCCTAAAAAGAGAATTAGGGTTTTATGCATGTTTAAATAGCCCACTTGTGTACATGAAAAGGGCATCTACTCTTTCATTTTACTTAGGAAATTAAGAGATCAAATTGTAAGCTCAATGTTCTATGAAATAAAAATGGCTTCCAAGCCTCTTTTTTTTCTCTCTTTTCTACATGCTTTTCTTTGTTTTATTGTTAATGTTTATTTCTATGCTCTCTTTCCTTTAATGTTCATAGCTTAGATTTACATTTATGCAAGTAGTGTAGCTTTAATTTTTATGCAATTAGTTATTAGTTAATCTCTCTTTCTTCCTTTGCCTAGTTTTCATTTCTTTGCTCTTTCATGTTGAAATTTACAAGTGATGCTTCAATGCCACAAATGAGTAGCTAAACCCTTCAATTTATGGGTAATGAAGCTCTCAAATATTATGTAATTTCAACATTTCTATGACTTATGATCTCTTTGTCTATGCTTCATGAAAGTAAATTTTGATGCAAGTTTATACAAGTGGGTTTGATAGCTTATGTTGCTTTTGCAAATGAGCTATTCTTATTCAACATAAACACAAGTTGGATCATCATTTGCTAATCCATTTTTGATTTTGAAATGAAAGTAAAAAATGAAATTTGATGATCTATATTACTAGTTACAATAGTAAATAGATCATACTTAAAATAACTTTTGCTTTGGCTTCATTTTCATGAGAATTATAAGTGGTATAATTGTTGTATTATAATTTGATGGTTGAGTTATGTTAATTAATAACATAAACAAACCATACTTATGATAAATGCAACACTTATTTCACTTAATATCAAAGTTAGAGATCATAAATTCTATGTTTGTTGATTTACAAAAATATTAGAGTGGATTTGCCTCTAAATTGTTCTCTAGTTTAATAGATCACGTTTTAGTTTTAGCTTCATTTTTAGTTAACAATTCCTCCTCCATTTGGTCTAATTTGATTGAATAGATTTTTAATATCTCACAATTCCCTGCGGATCGACCCGTACTCGCCACGTACTTCAATAGTATGCCGTGCGCTTGCGGTTATTTTTATTTCTAAATTCGTTCGACGGTTTTCTAAACCGATAGAATTTCCGTCGACGAATAAGTTTTTGGCGCCGTTGCCGGGTTTTCAACAGTACACATTTCAGTTCAAATACTCACCTACATTTCTACCACCATAGAACTCTTTGCCAACAAACATCATTCACCTCCACTTGCAATCTTCACTGGCCAAACTTCTCCGCCATAAACTGACTTCTCCAAACATCACTACACCTCCTCTCATCTCCTCATCTCACCACTTAAACATGCCCAATCTCCCATCATTTTCTCCACAAGCATTTCAACAGAGCCACTTCAATAAGCTACTGCAAATTCATCTACAACTTCCACCATCTACCATCTTCCCACTACCGAGCTCATCCACCAAACAATAAACCCAACTTCACCACTGCCCGCTTTCCAGCAGCCCTCCATCATCATCGCCACCTCATTCTACCACCACCCTGTAACATACATCTGCCTACAACATCCCGCCCACTTCCACTCTCTTACAACTCCAGACCACTCAAACAACCGTCACTCCTTCTGTCGAACTCCTGCCATCAACCAGCATTTAATCACCAGCCAACTCCATCCCCCTGCCTTCCAACACTCCGCCTTCCTGCCATCGATATACAACAAACATCATCCATTTACATACAGTTACATTGCCCCAAGCCACTGCTATTTTCACCACTGTTTCCTTCACAATCAACAACAATTCAACTTCTGCACCCTCACCATCACTCGAGAAACCACAACCAACTCGATTTCGAACTCCACCTCCTCCTCGAATAACCCGACCATTCCTGAATACTCAAGCATCAACACAGTCAAAACTTGACTGCAAATCGACTCGCGACCCAATCCCCCCAGTTCAACGAAATCGCCTCAGCCCCCAAATACTACGAACCTGCTACCACCGTAATTCCATCGCTGATCATATCACGAACCAGAACTTCGCCAACTCGAATCACTTCATCACCAGCAATTCGAAAGCCAAAGCCTCCATTTGAACTCGAGAATCGCTCCGTGTCGACCTGAAAACAAACCCTCCCGCAATCACCTGCAATCGGGAGCAAAGCCACCAGCCTCATCTCCATTCTCTGAACCACCCTCGAACCAACCTGCGACCTCCTTTAATTCGCCTCTGCAATCGCCTAAAACCCACGCTGCAAACCCACAATTCAAATCGACACTTAGCCTGCCATTGACTTCGAAAATCACATCCGTAACGAAGACGAAACCACCGCAACCCTCAATCACCACCAGACCCATCACCTACAAACGCAACCTCGAACCGACTTCGAAAAATTAGGCGCTTTTGATTTGAGAAATTAAATTCAGTTTGAGGGGAGTTGGAAATTAAAAGTACTGATTTGTTCTGTGTATAATTTCGTGATATTCAATTGAGAAGGGGAAGGTGGTTTTAATTGTTTGTTTTAATTGGGGCGAGCCCAACTGAAAAAAAAGGGGTTTCCAATCTGGTTCCATCCTTTTAATTGTTTTTTTAGCTTTGTTGTGTCTTACCTTTAAAAAAAAATTTTTTTTTAAGTAAAACGCTACTTTTCAGTTTCCTTTCCAAAAAAATTAAAAAAAAAATTCCGAAAAAAAAACTTCAACTTTGTTTAATTTTCATTTTCCATTTGTTTTCACTTGTTTTTGTTTTTCGCTTATTTTGTTTTTCATCTTTGATAAACATACTAAATAATAATAATAATAATAATTCTTGAATATATCTTATGTTTCATCTCAGGTTGCCAAAGCAGAAATTCCAAAATGAAGAAGTACTTGCCCAAATAAACTGCTTTGCCTTGCTAAAAAAAATTGCCGCTTAAAAAAAAATTACTAATAATCTGCACGCTCTGGTATTGTGCTTTCATCTCTAGTGCATTGTTGGTTGCTTGCATTTGCATTTATATATACAAAAAAATTACAAAACCCAAAAACAAAAACAAACTTCATTTTAGTTGCATTGTAAATTCACGTTTAATTTTTGTTTTGCATCCATCTCATCTTATTTTCTTTTCTAAGGGCAATACCCCAATTCACATAAGGTGAGGGATTTCATCACCCTTTCCTTAGCCCACAAACGCATCTCATCGTAGAATTTGACTAATAATAAAGGTTAGACATTCGACTTAAGGGTGTCGCGGGCTCATCTAGGGCTTAATTGTATCTTCACAATTGTTTTATTTGAACGATTTTATTTCTTGGTGTCTAGGCTACGGCAGAGTAATAATCAGTTATAAAAATTACGGTGATACGTAAATATTATACTGGTTGTTCCTCTGAAGGTATTTAAACCTTCGGCTGCATTGCTACGGTGATTCGTGGTGCACCGATAACTCCTGTCCATTACCTGGCTGAGAAATATTTTTGTTGATTTAAGACAAAGCGTGATTATACAATTTTGGGTTAGGAGCTAGTAAGGACAGAAAATTGTAATTAAGTCCTTTGCATTCATTTAGTTGCATTAGTTCATGCATATTTAAAAAAAAACAAAAAAAATCAAAAATCCAAAAACCAAAAAAATTGTAAATTTTAACTTAGTTTTTAATTAAAAAAAAATCCTTTTAAATCCTTTCCTTTGAAATTTTTCAATCAAAAAAAAAATCCAAAAAAAAAAAATAATTTTAAAAAATTCAAAAAGAACAAAAAAACAAAAAAAATCAAATTTCCATTTTCTAAAAAAAAATCCTTTTGGTAAATATTTGAAAAAAAAAACATATAAAAATTTGAAAACCAAAAACAAAACAAAAATCAAACTTCTCTTTTGAAGTTGAATTTCACTTGATAAATAGTTTTCTTCCTTAAAAAAAACAAAATTAAAAACGTTTTCAAAACTTCTTTCATTCTCCAAACTCGTTCCTAATTTCTTTCTCTTTTCGACTTTCACTTGTGCATGAGTACGTGGAATCATGACACAACAATAAATCATTGGACTCGCGACCCTTCTACAAACCGTTTAACTCGAACAGACGATCCTCCTGAAATGGCAAACGAAAACGCCCCTCGAACTCTTATGGATAGAATCTTTCCCGATAGAGTTTCTATTCCATCTTGCATCACGTTACCCGCCCCTACGGGTAACCATTTCGAAATTCACTCAAACCATATTGCCACTCTTCCGAAATTTGGCAATTTCGAACACGATGATCCATACATCTTCTTGACTAAATTCGAACAAGTTTGTGCAACCATTAAACTCCAACAACTTTCTGATGACGGAATCAAACTTCGATTAATCCCATTCGCTCTTACGGATTATGCTGAAAAATGGTTGTACAGCTTACCATCGAACTCGATTAAAACGTGGGAAGAATTCGTAAAAGCTTTCTTAAAAAAGTTCTACCCTTTGGAAAAAATGAGTAGAATCCGAAACGAAATTGTAAACTTTCATCAATTCAAGGGAGAACCATTCGGAAAATATTTTGAAAGATTCAAAGAGCTTTTGATAAAATGTCCACACCATAATTTCGAAAAATGGACAATTTGCCAAATTTTATACGATGGACTCGAAAATAGCTCACGTACCATGCTCGAATCAATGTGCCAAGGCAACTTTCTTGCCCAACATCACGACGATGCTTGGCAATTTCTTGAAAACCTCGCTGAAAAATCATCCCAATGGGAACGATCGAACAAAAAATCAGTTTACTCACGATCGAGTGCACACTCGATAGGATCCTCTGTTGCTTTGGAAGCTAAGATCGACGCAATGATTAAAAAATTCGATAACGTTTTCTCATCGAATCAAATGAACCAAACTTCCCAACCAATGTGTTATAAATGCAACGATCCTAATCATATAGCCGATCAGTGTCCCAATTCTGTCGAACAAATCAATGCTTTCAGTAAAGCCAAAAATGACCCGTTTTCTCCAACATACAACCCTGGTTGGAGAAATCATCCAAATTTTGCATGGAATCAAAACAATCCGAACACGAATACGATTCGTCCCAATTTTCAAGCATTTCCGAATAATGCTTTGAATCCTCCCTTTCAGCCCAGCAATTTTCAACCAAACCTTGCGGGTCCGTCGCATAATCACCCACAACAAAATGCTGCTCATCCTCCCCAAGACGATAAACGTTTAACTTCACTTGAGAAAACTCTTGAAACGTTGGCTAAAGCAACCACTCAAAGCCTTCAATCAAACAGCAATTTGCAAAATTTATTGGCTTCATATATGCAAAACACAAACCAATCGATTGCAAAAATCAAAATGCAAATGAGTCAATTAGCCACTTCTGTAAGTGAACGCGAACGCGGAACATTCCCAAGTCAGCCCCTTCCAAATCCCAGAAATCAAAACACAAATTCAAATCAAGCCCATGTTGTTCAAGATAACAACGTCACCCAATTGAATGCTATCACAACTCTACGTTCCGGTAAACAAATCGATAATCAAGTTGTTAATCCAAACGATTTACCGGAAACCTCTCTCGACACTTCTAAAACAACGAACGAATCTGAACAGAACATGGAGCAAAACGATGAATCGAATGCCAATCCAAATTCTTCTTCTTCTGCTCGGGTAGACCCGCCTACCGAGTATCGTGTTCCATTTCCACATCATCTCCGACCCAAGAAACACTCGGACCAAATGGAAAAGATGTTGGAAATTTTTAAACAAGTGAAAGTGAATATCCCGCTTCTTGACATCGTTCAGCAAGTCCCCACTTATGCGAAATTTCTTAAGGACTTGTGTACCCAAAAGCGACACACTCAAGTACCCAAAAAGGTCTTCTTAGCCGCTAGTCTTAGTGAAGTCTTGTCCCAATCCATGCCTGTCAAATACAAAGATCCTGGCTGCCCTACGATTTCATGTATAATTGGAGACAAGACAATTAACAAATGTTTGATTGACTTAGGCGCGACCGTCAATTTGATTCCATACTCCGTTTACGAACAATTAGGCTTAGGTGAGCTCAAACCCACAAAAGTCACGCTTCAATTTGCCGATCGCTCGATTAAGAAACCCGTGGGAGAAATCGAGGACGTGCTCATTCGAGTTGGGCAATTCATATATATTCCCAGTTGATTTTATCGTTCTCGAAACACAACCAGTTACAAATCCTGCGAGTCAAATTCCATTGATTTTAGGCCGGCCATTCTTAGCCACCTCAAACGCCTTAATCAATTGTCGTAACGGTTCTATGAAAATTTCTTTTGGAAACATGACTTTGGATCTTAACATTTTCAATCTTGAAAGCCAATCAAATGAACCTCGTGACCAAGCATTGGAAGTTAGTGCCATTCATGAAAACTTTGAAAATGAGACACTTGATCTTAACGATGAACGCGAGGCCGAGTACGAAAAATTGTTTTATGAAATTCCCAACGAGATTGAATACACTCTTCCCTTTGAATCGCTTCAAGTTGAATCCGAATCTCAACCCAATTCCGCAATCCAAAAACTCCCGAAGTTGGACCTCAAACCACTTCCTGATCACCTTAAGTACGCTTACTTAGGTGAAAACGAAACTTGTCCTGTCATCATTTCTAACAATCTTTCTCTTGACCAAGAAGTTTCTCTTCTCTCTATTCTTTTGAAAAATAGAGAAGCAATTGGGTGGTCCATTACCGATATTAAGGAAATTAGCCCTGCTATTGTCCAACATCGTATTCATTTGATGGACGAAGCCAAACCCACTCGTGATGCACAACAGAGACTTAACCCAAAAATGAAAGATGCGGTTCGTGATGAAATTCTTAAGCTCCTCGATAACGGTATCATATACCCCATCTCCGATAGCCCATGGGTTAGCCCAATTCATGTCGTGCCTAAAAAGTCCGGACTTACCGTCATTAAAAACGATGCTAACGAACTTATTCCAACTCGTACTCAAACGGGTTGGCGTGTTTGCATTGACTATCGAAAACTAAATGCCGCAACACGTAAGGATCATTTCCCTCTTCCATTTATAGACCAAATGCTCGAACGTTTAGCCGGCCACAAATTCTATTGCTTCCTTGATGGTTATTCCGGCTATAACCAAATTCCAATTGCTCCCGAAGATCAGGAGAAAACGACTTTCACGTGTCCATTCGGTACCTTCGCTTATCGACGTATGCCATTCAGACTTTGTAACGCTCCTGCGACTTTCCAACGATGCATGGTTGGAATCTTTTCTGACATGATTGAGCGCTTTCTAGAAGTCTTTATGGATGATTTCTCAATCTTTGGTGATTCTTTTTCTCAATGTTTACATCATCTCGAGTTGGTTTTGAATCGATGTAAAGAAAAACACTTGACTTTGAATTGGGAAAAATGCCACTTTATGGTCAAACAAGGCATTGTCCTTGGACATATCATCTCAAATAAGGGCATTGAGGTAGACAAAGCGAAAATCGATGTCATTGCAAATCTACCCATTCCCAAATCTGTTAAGGACATTCGATCATTTCTAGGACACGCTGGCTTTTATCGACGCTTTGTGAAAGACTTTAGTAAAATCGCTCGTCCTTTGACTACTCTTCTTGGAAAAGACGTTCCTTTCGATTTTAACTCTGATTGTATCTCTTCTTTTGAACGTCTTAAGAATGAACTCATTTCTGCTCCAATTATTTGTGCGCCCAATTGGGATCTTCCTTTCGAAATAATGTGTGATGCTTCAAACTTTGCCGTTGGTGCTGTCTTAGGACAACGCATCAACAAGATCCTTCACATGATTTACTACGCGAGTATGACTTTGAACGACGCTTAACTCAACTACACAACAACCGAAAAAGAGCTTCTATCTGTTGTTTTTGCTCTCGAAAAATTCCGACAATACTTGATAGGGTCACACATTACTGTGTACACGGACCACTCTGCACTTCGATATATCTTCTCTAAAAAGGATGCCAAATCCCGCTTGATTCGTTGGATCCTTTTACTTCAAGAATTTGACCTTACAATCAAAGACAAAAAAGGATCCGATAATGTCATAGCTGATCACTTGTCTCGTCTTCCAAACGCACCATCTTCTTTGCCGATCAATGAAAACTTCCCCGATGAACAACTTCTTTCAATTTCTATCAACCCATGGTACGCTGATATATTGAACTACTTAGTCACTGAAGAAACTCCCTCATCATGGTCCAAACATGACAAATAAAAATTCATGTCCCAAGTGAAATATTTCTTTTGGGACGATCCATACTTGTTTAAATATTGTCCCGACCAAATCATCCGACGTTGCATTCCGGATAATGAGATAAGGAGTGTTCTTTCGTTTTTCCATGATCAAGCGTGCGGTGGACATTTCAGTCCTCGAAAAACTGCGGAAAAGTTGCTTCAGTGTGGTTTTTATTGGTCTTCTCTCTTCAAAGACTCATTCGAATTTTGTAAAACTTGTGATCGATGTCAAATGCTTGGACGAATTTCTCGACGAGATATGATGCCTCTAAACCCCATTCTTACCATCGAAATCTTTGATGTTTGGGGTATCGACTTTATGGGACCCTTTCCCAATTCTTTTGGAAACTTGTATATCCTTCTCGCTGTTGATTACGTCTCAAAATGGGTCGAAGCTGTTCCGTGCAAGACCAATGACCAAAGAATTGTTGTGAAATTTCTCAAAGAAAACATCTTTTCGAGGTTCGGCACACCTCGCACAATAATTAGTGATAACGGGACCCATTTTTGCAACCGTTCTTTTGAAACTTTAATAAAAAAATACTCAATAACCCACAAGTTATCCACTCCATATCATCCTCAGACTTGTGGCCAAGTTGAAGTTTCAAATCGACAAATAAAACAAATCTTGGAGAAAACTGTCAATAAAAATCGAAAGGATTGGTCTCAGAAATTGACCGACGCACTTTGGGCTTACCGTACTGCTTTTAAAACTAACCTCGGGATGTCCCCATTTCGTTTAGTTTACGGTAAAGCTTGCCATTTACCCGTTGAAATAGAACACAAAGCATTGTAGGCAATAAAAACCTTAAACTTTGACCTTGAAAAAGCTGGCGAAAACCGGAAATTGCAACTCAACGAACTAGAAGAACTTAGGAATGACGCGTATGAAAACGAGAAAATTTACAAAGAAAGAACAAAAGTTTTTCATGACAAGTCAATCCTAAGAAAAATGTTTTCGCCTAACCAGAAAGTTCTTTTATATGACTCGAGACTTCATTTATTTTCGGGGAAACTTAAATCAAGATGGACTGGACCATTTGTGGTACGAACTGTTTTTCCACATGGTGCCGTAGAAATAAAAAACCCCGGGGATGGATCAATTTTCAAAGTCAACGGTCATCATTTGAAACCTTTCTTGGAATTGCCAAATAACCAAGAGGAGGAGCTCATGATCCTTCATGAGCCAAGCTACGTCTAGTAAGAATGTTAACCCTCTTTTGTAAATATGTACATATTTTTCCCGTTACACTCATTATATCACGCATTGACTATGGGGACACAGTCAAAATTAAGTGTGGGGGGAGTCTCATTTTCATTTTTTTTAGTTTTTCATGGTTTTTCATGGAATTTTTGAATTTTCATCTTCTTACTTCAAAAAAAAAATCTCAAAACTCCTATATCTCAAAAACATTTTCTTTTTACCATTTTGATTTATTTTTGAAGAAACACTATGGGTTAATTATAAGTTTTGGTTAATTGAAATTTTGAAAATTTGTTTGTCTTAACAAAAATAAAAATGAAGTTTGATTACAAATAACAATGGTTTAACTGGTATATAGGAAGGTTCATCTATGTTAATTATGAAGTATGTTCTAATTGAAAATCTTTGTTTAAAAAGTGGTAAATTTAAAGTAAAGGATATAACATTTTTGTCTTCTAAGTTAAATGGTGCTAAGATAATTTTGCAAAACTCTCTCTCTCTCTTAAAAATATTTAAAAAAAATAACATCCAAAGTATTCACTCTCATTTAAAAGTCCTCACGGTTATGCATGGGCGAATTACTTGGAATATTTAATTATGTGCTTTCATACTCATTTAAAAGTCCTCACGGTTATGCATGTATGGAACACATGTAAAAAAAAAGAAAAGAAAAAAAAACAAAGAACAGACTTAATAAAAACCACCTACGGTCGATAGGTGTATGCATGAAAGTGTGTGCACTCGCCATGCTCTGTACTCCCCTCACATAAGCCCGAAAGGCAGTGCATGGGTGGTATATCTGGCCTCAGTTTACCTGAGCTAGATGTGTAATTTTTTTCTTACAAATAATAAGAGAGCAAGCAATTGAAATCCTAGCACTATTTTTTTTATTTGATTTGATTTGTTATTGAAAAGAAATGAAAATACCACTTTGACAAACTTTGATAATCAACTAAGAATTTATTTCATAGTTACACTTTGTTATCAACCAAAACAACGAGTTAAACTATAGTCAATTTGTTATGATGACTTGATTTTTATTGGAAATTTTGACGAGTAAATGACTTAAATTTTCAAGATAATGACCAATACTTATGTTTAACTTCTTTGTGTCGATTTAAGAGTAAATCCGTCATTTGTTAATATTTTCAAGAACTTGCATTCATCCCATTGTAAATAAATCTTGCATTTTGTAAATATTTTCACTTTGCATCTGGATTTTGTGGGTAGTATCCGCTGAAAACCCTCACGAGACAACACTCGTCCTACTGGGGACACCCAGAGGTTTAACGGCTTATTGCATACGCTCAATGCAATCGTGCTTCCTACGAAAATGGATTTATCTTAGTTTTCCTTTATTCGAGGGCGAATAAAAAGATAAGTGTGGGGGTATTTGATGTGCACGTAAATATGCATATATTTACATCCATATTTTATCTTTTTTTTTAAAAAAACATCATATTTGGGCATGTGTACATGTTAAAACCATAGTCTTCCTCAACCGCCCAGAGGCAGCCTCATGCTGAGAAATCTGAATGGCCTGATCAGCAAGCTGTTTGGCCTGGTCCGAAACCATCAATCGTAGTCGGATGTTGGCACTCCCAATCTCCTCTCCAGCCTTAACCAGCCGGGCATGATGCCCCATCAGCTTCCTAGTCTCCTCCGCCACCCGATCAATATTGGCCTTGGCCTCGTCTCCCATGGTAACTATCCGAGTAGTAAGTAAATCGAGATCTAAGGACTTAGCCTCATCAAGCACCCGTACCATGGGATTGCGGGGAAGAAGGTGCTCACCGGTAACCTCGTCGAAGGTAATATCATGGGAACTTGGATACAGATCAGGATGACCCGCAAATGTATTACGAGCCAAGCCAGGACGACCAATCTGAATAACGGTAGGATTTTCAGAGGGGTGCGGAGAGAGTGCAAACTCAGTATCCTCCTCCGTGATATCATGAAGGGGCTGAACTGGGGGCTGAGGACCAGGTAAAGGTTCGGATGAGGAATGACTCCTTTTTCTCTTTTGAATACCCTCTTCAATAACCCCGAGAAGAGGACGGTAGCCAACTACATCCCCGGAACGGTGGGTCGAAGGCTTCGGCTTGGTGGAAGCTTTGGAGAGCCTGTATTGTTCAAGCCTGTGCCGAAGATCTGAGGCCTTGGCCGTTTTACCTGCTCCTGATATGAAGAACAAGTGTCACAAGCTTACATTGATCCATAATTCGAGAAACGCGGTAAATTAAAAGTTAAAAGAAGGAAGGAAACACATCTGTTATACAAACCCTGGGGAGGAGTAGGATACTGCAATGAGTCCTGGATTTCATTCCAGGACGGGAGCGGATCATAAAATATTCTTAAGTCCCTATCGTAAATGGAGCCTGCAGGAGTCAAAAGTTCACCTTGCGTCGTCGGAGCCACCTTGGCTGGAATGGTCTGAGAAGACTCGCTTGCACCGGTCCCGGCCTTGTCAGCTTTCCCGAATTTCTCTACCAAAGCCGGTTCTCCGTCCAGCCCCTCGAAAGCTTGGAGGAATGCATCATCCGTCCACTCCTGAATCTCGCCTGCTTGCCCAGGAAGCAAGGCCCCGATGCCATCGCCACCGTCACCACCTTCCCGGTCATCTCCACCCTCACCTCTCTCCTCCTCCACATCTTCCTTCCCCGGAGTAAGTGGACAAGTGCTGGGGGAAGGACCATCCGACTTCTTAAGCTTCTTACCTCTGACCACTGGAGATTTTGAGAAAGGTTTCCACTTGCCACTCTCTATTGTGACACCTCCCTTAGCTTGAGCAGCCGCCCTCTCCTCCGCCGTTTCCCTCTGCTTGACTACTGACTGCTGTGGAAGGATCAAATTATACTCCAGAAGAGTCACATTTCTGATCAGGTAAGCAGCCGATCTATCTCTCCCGGGGATAGCTTCTATCTCAGCCGCCATCTGAACCAGGAAATCAGTCTCCACAACCGCAAAGCCACCTATCGCTAGCAAGAAATGAAAACGTATGAGAAGAAGCATCGCAACCAGAATGGAAATTATAAAGCATCGACTTACATCCAGAGGTGAAACGCCGAATAGAAACAGAGTCGTCCCTGACGAAGAACCATTCCTTCTTGAACATGCTGTACTTAGAATACAGATCCAAGACCGGCTTGAAGGTTACAGCTGAGTCCAAGCTGATGAATGGGGACCCCTTCTTATAGCCCCTCAGATTATATAAGTACCGGATCTCCCGGTTGGAAGGAGCACGCCCATGCTTCCTCTGAAAGATGACGAAGAGGCTCACCAGTATAGTATAAGAGTTGGGTTGAAGCTGGAATGGGGCCACCTTTAGATATGTAAGAAAGCTGAGTACCCAAGCATTAAGAGGCGGGATGGCACCACACATACAGTGGTATCTGCTGTAGGCAAAGTACCCTTCGGGAGGGTCGTATGGCATAACTTCTCTCCCTGGCAACAGCATGCGCGCCCTATCAATTCCGAAAGAACGGGAGATGACATCAAGCTGCTCTTCCTTAAGGGAGCTGGGAAAGCAATCGGGCGGGGAGTTCAGAAGTTCCTGAGGGCCGTACCCGTCCACTAATGATCTTGGGGTAGATCCGTGACGTTCCGGTACTAGCTGAGCAGGGGGCACTGCGGAAGATTCTCCTTCGCCCTGGGACTTCTTTTTATCTGATCGAGTTTCTGCTTTGCGAGACATTATCTACAACATCGGAAAAACATGTTGTTAAAACAGAGAATATAAACAAGCAAGTACATGTAGTCCAGAATTTCGATCGTGATAAAAAAAATGAAAAAACCCAAAGTACAAGTTCATTCGGCACCCAGAGTACACGTTCGTTCGGCATTCCAACTCGCGAACACATTCGGCAATCGTACTCCACCATTCATTCGGTGCTTAGAAACCCAAAGCTCATTCGGTAGTGCAGTATAAAAGTTCATCCGGCAATAAAAGGGCCTCACCTGGTTCGGCTAACATAGCTGATTCAGCAAAGGGTAGAAATTTTGATTCGGCAATCAGTCGGTTCGGCTATCTCAGACGGTAAGGAAACAACGGTGGCATAGCTCCGATATTTATAGGCAAGGAAGAGGCCACCGAACCAATCCATTCGGCACACAGGACCGAACAAGGACGACCAGGCTTAAACAAAGTAAGCTATATGCCAGCATATACCTCACTTTGGGGGGCAAATGTTGGGTGCGTTTTCGCCCCTACCGAGCCAAAAGAAAGGAAGGCACAACCGGACCAACGCACCTCTCCAAAACAATGCCGGACCAACACACCCTCCAAAGCCCTGCCGGTCCAACACCACCGAACCAAGTCCCATCCATTCACCACCGAACGAAGCTCTACCGAATCAACCTACCTCCATCCCCTGCCGAACCGAGCACCAACTCAACACCGGTCCAAGTACTACTGGATCGAACCCAACACACCTCACCGAACCAACCACCGGACCAACCTCACCATCCCACCACCGGTCCAAGCACTACCGGTCCAAACTGCACTTCCAAGCAATACCGACCCAGAATGATACTGGGCCAGCTCTGTCAGAACAGATCACATCAGCCCAGGCCCGCTAGCAGCTATATACATTCAAGACCCCTGTCCCCAGCCTCACTCTATAAATAGAGGGGCAGGGGTACAACAATGGGGGACGAGTTTGAGAGCTCAAGGACGGAGAGAACTTTCAAACAACTTTCTTTTACTTGTATCAAAGCTTTGTACTTGTAATCTAAACCAGAGAAGAGAAATAACATATAAAGTGGACGTAGGTACATTCTGGCTGAACCACTATAAATCTGTGCGTCTTTTTACAGTTTAGCCCCTGCTTTTCATATATTTGCATAAATCACCCAAATCACTAGGAACAATATAAGATCTACTAAATCATACGATTTTGAGGTGTTTGTCCATTTTTTGTGCAAACACTATCGGAAGTTCATTAAAGACTTCACAAAAATCTCTACCCCTCTGACCCGCCTCACCAAGAAGAATTTATTTTTCTTGTGGGACGTGAAGTGTGAGGATGCTTTACTAAATTAAAGGAGGTGTTGACTAGTGTACCTATTTTGGTATTGCCCAATGGCGTAAAGGCATTCATATTACATACCGATGCATGTGTTACGGGGTTGGGCACGGTCTTGATGCAAAAAGGAAGGTTAGTGAGCTACGCTAGTATACAGTTGAAGGTCCACGAAAGATACAACCCTATCCATGATCTTGAGTTAGTGATCATTGTCTTTGCACTCAAGTCATGGAGGCATTATCTTTTAGGAGAGCTATTTGAGCCGTATACGGATCACAAGTCCTTGAAGTATTTGTTCTCCTATAAGGACTTGAATTTAAGGCAGTAGAGACGGATGAAGTTTTTGGCATCATACGATTTGATATCTCATATACTCCAGACAAGGACAATGTAGTGGCCGACAGCTTGAGTAGACAGCATGCAGTATTGAGTCCTTTATTCTTGAAATGGAGGCATTTGGAGTTCATTTCTACATTTGATTTTTGACCGTCTTCAGATATTACCTTATGGTTGTTAGCAGCCTTGGATGTGCATCCTACATTTATAGAACATATTGGATCCATTAAAAAGCAAGATAACGAGCTAGTAGATTTTTCGAGAAGCTTGATAGAGGAGAGAGTCGAGTCATTTGAGGCATTATGCCATTGACTCGAAGGGATCGTTACAAAGAGATGGTAAACTATGTGTTCCTCTCATTATAGAGTTGGTAGATATGGTACTAGTTGAGTCTCATCAGTTGAGGATGACCATTCATCCGATGGAGAAAGAAATGCAGCGTGACATGAAGAGAGTCCTTAATTAATCGGCTATGAAGAAGCATGTAGCAGAGTATGTAGCTCGATGTATGACTTGTCAGAGGGTAAAGATGAAGCAGAAGAAGCCGGAAGGTTTATTGCAGCCATGGATATTCGTTAGTGGAAGTAAGAGAGTATTTCTATAGATTTCGTCAATGGTTTACCGAGGAGTAGCAGACGGAATGAGGGTATTAGGGTCATAGTCAATCGATTGGCTAAATGTGCTTATTTTGCACTAGTTATAGGTACGAGGAGAGCGATATCTTTGGTGACTCTATACGTGAGGGAAGTTGTTAGGTTACATGGAGTTCCTACTAGCATAGTTAGCGACTGAGATCTGCTTTTTACCAGTGAGTTTTAGAGGAGTCTACAAGAGGCTTTGGGCATCGAGTTGAGGTTGAGTATCAATTATCATCCGCAGACGCATAGACAGATGAAGAGAGTGAATTAGGTTTTGGAGGATTTGCTTCAGATGTGTATCTTGGATTTTGGAGGCCCTTGGGAGGATTATTTGCCGTTGGTAGAATTTACCTATAATAATAGCTATCAGGCAAGCATCGGAATGACAGCATTTGAGGCCCTATATAGTAGACCTTGTAGATTACCATCATGTTTGTGGGACACTATGGATAGAATTAACCTTAGACCAGATATGGTAAGGGAGACATCGGAGAAAGTAAACTTAATCTGTAGAAGAATGAAAATCGCGTAAGATAGACATAAATCTTATGTTGACAAGGAGATGTCGGGAGTTAGAGTTCGCAGTGAGCGACATGGTGTTTGTAAAGGTGTAGCCGCCTAGGCATGTCATGAGATTTTGTAGTTTGAGGAAGCTATTACCAAGGTTCATAGGACCTTTTCCTATTACGGAGTGGATAAGAAAGTTGGCATATAGAGTAGAGCTCCATGAGAAGTTGGTGGGAGTACATGATGTTTTCCATGTCACACTTGCGAAAGTGTTTGCATGATTCGGCTACTGTAGTCGACCTGAGCCAGCTAAAGGAGGCGGAGGTTGAAAGGGAGTTACTTGTTCACCTTGCACCTACTTGTATTCTTAAGCATGGTATAAAGCGACTCCGTAACAAAGAAATCAAACTTGTTAAGGTCCAATGTGGAGACGATCCAACGGAGAGTACATGAGAGCCCAAGGAAAAGATCCGAACTACCTCTTTTCTGGTACGTTTCCAATTTAAGTTTAATAAGTAGAGGTTACTTAGGCATTAGTACTTAGCTTGGTATACCCTTGAGGTAGAGATAATTAGATGGTAGGGATGGTTGTAAACGTGTCATTAGGACATGTTATGGATGATGGATTTTAGTTGATGTATTAGTTGGATTGTTTCTGTTACACGTTTAGGACAGTATATCCACTAAATAGTACAAACACACACTCTCTCCCATATCATCTCTTGTTTATTTGTTTATCTTGTTGAGCATTATGCATATGGATGTTGCATATGGATTGAATGGTTACGCATACATGTAGAATTGCAAGTATACTTACTTAGGATGTTGCGTACATTTTGGATTCATGGCATGAGCACTTACACGATAGAAGGTTGACTAGATCAGGAGATCACCTACTCTTTGCATTAGTATAAATTCATTGCATTTCATGCTTTCATATATATATATATTGCATTTTAAAATTTTATCAAGGAATTGTCCGTGGATGATGGATGATGTTAGGACATTATGGGGTTGGAAAAATGTACTTTACCCAATAGGGGCGATTTTATTGCAAATAGCACTCGCAGGAGGTTCTACAGTGTTTGCGCAACGCTGACCGATGCCTGATGAAGTGTGTGGGCTTGGCATAATGGGACTCCTTAGTATTCACGATTCTGACGTGGCGTGATACTATGTTATTGATGGATCTCGACGCGTGCAATAAGAGGCGGATACTACGATCGAGAGATGGACACGGATGCAGATGATGAGACACACCGGTAAGTCGGCATTGCGGGCTCCCCCTCGATGTGTAGTTGGGTTACGTGTAGTTGCAGTTATGAGAAATTTATTCCTATGTAGCTCTAGTAGCGGTGTTTCTATATTGAGTAGCTTTAGTAGCGGTGTTTCCATATCGAGTAGCTTTAGTAGCGGTGTTTCCATATCGAGTAGCTTTAGTAGCGGTGTTTCCATATCAAATAGCTCTAGCAGCGGTGTTTCCATACCAAGTAGCTCTAGTAGAGGTGTTTCCATACCAAGTAGCTCTAGTAGTGGCGTTTCCATTTTGAGTAAAGCTCTAGAAGCAGTGGTCGATCATTAGTTATTGAGGTTCGATCCGTAGTTCGATCCTTATAGTAGCCTTCACAAGTTTTAGTGTAGGTGTGTGTTGGATAAAACCCTGTAAATAATGGACTCTAGGAAAACGTGGACACTTGTAGGACACCCTGTGGTACTTAAACTATCCTAGTACACTTGTAGTACACCCATAATTTAGTTATTAAAGTCAACTGCACATGATCACCATTTATTAAACTGTACTCATTTACCAAAGTTTTGTCCAACCCACCCTTTTTACTTTCTTTTCTCCACCATAAGAGGACAGGGCAGCAGGTGATTTGGTTCGATTTCAGTATGTGGAGAGGCGAGCTCATCACAAGAGTTACTTTTCCTTTATTTACTCCCAATGTAATTATCTATTTGTCGGTATTTAGTATTTCTTTTATCAGGCTATGAGTGGTATTTCTATTTACTATGTATATGACTGCATACTATTTTTCTAAGACCGTGTTTTGAGATATTTTCTGAGATGGATATTTTTAGTATATATATTTTGTTCCTTTCGTTGTGAGTTCTAAAAGTGTAATATATATTAGGTTATATCTATTTATATTTGTTCACTATTAGTCTCTGTAATGTTATAAAAACCCGATAGCTCGTACTTTTTAGCAACGACTCGAGTCTGAAAGTCACTCTAGACTTAGGATCAGTGTGTCGAGGGGTACGAATTGTCACAGGGACAACCGGAAGGTTTCTTCGATAGTAACGATGGTCTCCGTCAAGGTGATCCTC
This sequence comes from Allium fistulosum, assembly GCA_030737815.1. Classification (NCBI taxonomy): domain Eukaryota; kingdom Viridiplantae; phylum Streptophyta; class Magnoliopsida; order Asparagales; family Amaryllidaceae; genus Allium; species Allium fistulosum. Next base: position 165,260,184 of record CM060905.1, read on the forward strand.
TGTCATCGCTCCTTTTCATGATGTTTTTAGAATTTTTTTCATTACATATGGAAAAGCAAGTTAAATTGGGTAACATCAAGCTTATTAAGGAAAAAACCAATAAGATTTCGCATCTTATTTATGCTGATGATATTATTATCTTTGCGAAAGCTCACATTGAGAGTGCGAAGGCCTTAAAAGATGTATTTCGCACTATGTTTGAGTGTACGGGATTACAGCTTAACGCTGACAAGTTATCTATCTTTTTTGGGGGAGGATTTGGAAACACCGAAGACATTGTTGAATCCCTCAATTTAAAGATTGGAAGTTGCCTATTAAACATCCGGGCAACCTTTATCTTCTATGAACTTAAAGGACAATGACTATCGAGCTCTGGTAGACAAAATCAAATAGAAAATTGAAGGTTAGGAGGCGAAGTTGCTTAGTGTGGCAGGAAGAGTTGAATTAATTGAATCCACTATGTACCCCATAATTCAGTTTTGGATGAATTGTTTCAAAATCCCCACTGCCACGATTGGTCATATTAAACATTTATGCTTGAATTTTCTATGGAAAGGAAGAACCAACAAAGTTCCCTAGGACACGTTGTGTCAGAAGAAAGCATAAGAAGGAATAGGTTTACGTTTATTAGAGGATATCAATCTAGTTGCAGGTATCAAACTTACTTGGAAGTTGATTAACAAGTAGGGAGTTTGGGCGGACTGGATATGGGGAAAATATATTAAAAATAATTCTTTTTGAGATATCAACAATCGAAATGACCAGTTGGGGACGTCGAAATTCTTACTTAAAATCAGACCTAATTCTATCAGGTGTACGGATAAACAAATTGTAGATGGTTTGACTACATCCTTATGGTTTGACCCTTGGCTTCATAGGGGTCGTTTGATTGATACTCTTGGTAAAGATTTAATGTTCATCACTCAAATGAAAAAACTTGTTGTTGCAGACATTTTAACTGATCAGAAATGGAATTTTAACAAATATAATTTTCTATGGTCAGTCAAAAATGAAATTGACAAAATCATTATTCATTCGGATGCAATGGAGGATTTTTGGAACTGGTCTTGTTCGAAAAATGGTAAGTACATTTTTAAAAGTATTTGGAAATCTATTTGAACTAAGTATGATTCTCTTGGTTGGGCTAATACAGTTTGGAACAAAATTAACACTCCAAAAATGGCTATTTGCACTTTTAGAGCTATCAATAATTTTTTACCAACTAAGCAAAGGCTGATAGCTAGACATATCTCTGTTCAAGGGACTTGTGCCTTGTGTTTTTTGTAAATATAAGGAAGCATTGATTTCCCATCTTTTCTTTCTTTGTAAATTCACGACACTCATTTGGAAATGGTGTCGTGCTAAGCTTCTTTAGCCAGCTAGAATTACTGATGGGTTCCTCTTAGAAACAGAAATATAACAATTTGAATACAAATTCAACAAGAATAATAATTTTAGTAAAGATATTGCATCTTTAGTATTATCTACCACCATTTGGTGTATATGGTCTGCTATGAACAATAGTGTGTTTCATAGGCTACACTGTTCAGAGCAACAAATTCGTAAACATATTAAGAACCTGGTGATGATTAGAGCTTTCAAATCAAAACATATTCACAATCTTAGCCATGCAGACAAAGTAATTTATGATCATTAGGTGTCGTAATAACCATACCTGCCTCCGTTGGTCCAGCGGTGCCTCAAGTGTTTGCCAAGCGAATTGGTATGAGTTTTTTCCCAGTATTATTTTACATTGTTTTTTCTCTAATAAAAGAACAATTACATATTTTACATTAATTCACTAATATCTCTTTCGAGCCTTCCTTTTCTCCTTGAGTTTGGCCGTCAGTTGATGCTCTTCCTACATAAGCATGAAAATATGTTAGTTTACTATAGCTTGAATTCTGAGTCAAGAAGAAGCTTCAGATACTTATTTGTAGATCCAGTTCCCTTGATTTTGATCATGTATTCCTCTTAGATCTTCTTTCTGTTTCAATTTTTCATAGAGTTTCAAATCGGCATTTTTGAGCATTTTGGGAAAATTTTAGTTCAAGTGGTAAATGAAGACACCCATCTGAAGATCTTTTGTACTTTGCTGTCTATTATCGTGCTTATGAAGATTCGAGATTTTGGACGATTGGGTTGCTTCATTTTTCTTTGCCCTTTTGATCTAGGCTTGTGTATTGGCTAGTGTATTTGTTTTGGACTGTGTTTCTTTAGCCTTTGTTTTAGGCCTTGTACAGTTTTTTCCTTCTTTGTAAATATTGGAACTCCTTTTATTGGTTTTATAAAGCAATTGAGGACCCTTCATTAAAAAGAAAAAACCACTTCAGTCACACTCATCCATCTCGGACGTGAATGGTATCAACACCCCTACCCGTGGCGGGCGTGTGTGATAACAACATCCTTGCCCGCAGATAGGGTTAGTGACATTAACACACATGCATGTCGCCTGCGAGGGCATTATTTTTTCAATAAAAAACGCGTCAGGTCCAAATGAGGATACTATTTAAATTTACATCCATAGACGGCATAAAGTTCTTTGATACCTATGCCGGGCTTTGACGCGGGTACTATTATGACCCACGCTCCCACCCAACGGTGTGGAAAAAAATAAAAAAATGTCAGAAAGAAAACAGTATTATAGTCTTTTGTTGGGGGTGTAAAAGGAGAAAACCGGATATGAAAAAATAGCCGTTTTTTATACTACGGTATACATCCACTAGTACACTTGCTCATGCAACTTAACGAGATAATACAACTCGGGTTGGATCGGGTTCGGGTCGGGTCAACTCGGGTGCGGGTTGATTTTTAAACGGATCGGGTCAACCCGTTTATTAAACAAGCAGGTTTTGGGTTGACCTGATTATATATTAGGTGGGTTTCGGGTTGATTCGTGTAACCCGTTAAGAAAATTACTTTTATAAAGAAATGGAAATGGGCATGAAAACATGGGAAGTTGTTAAATGCGAACGTATAGGAATAAGTGAATGACGACAATACCTTTCTTTTGCAAGCTAAAATGAGAATTTTAGAGCAAAAGAAGGGTATTGTTGTCATTCTTTTATTGCAAGCTAAGATGGGTTTGAAAATTTAGGAAGTTGTTACGTGGGAATGGCCATGAAAACGTGGGAATGGGTATGAAACCGTAGGAAGTTGGTAAGTGCGAATGTATATGAATAAGTGAATAACAACAATACCTTTCTTGTGCAAGCTAAAATGAGAATTGTACAACAATACCGAGCCCATAAATGGATTAGTCGGGTCAAATTTGGGTTCCCGGGTCAATCCTAAACCCCACCCGTTTATTAAACGAGTTCTAACGGGTTGACCCAAAAATGATCAGCCCTTTTAAACGTGTCGGGTTAACCAGCTAATTTCCATGTGGGTTTCGGGTCATTTTTCGGATCGTGCTGGAAATTGACAGCCCTAGTGCTGCGATATACATCCACCAGTATACTTGCTCATGCAACTCAACGAGATAATACAAGAATTAAGAAAAAAGACTCCAAACACTCATCATTTTGGTTAATATAAATTTTTACAAAGTTGAAGCTTACTTTGAACATATTTATAAATTTGAGCAATTGCAATAGTATTTTTTTTTGGATGCGGACAGCAAAAGTGGGTGGCACGTAGACTTGGCCTGGATAAATTGTCAGAAGTTGGTAGTAATCGAGCCTTGCGATTAATCAATCAACTGTTTTGCTTTCTCTACTGCATTTGTTCTGGTAATTTTAATTTATTGACAAATTGTGATATGCGTTACTCATCCTATGTTTGATTGTTTTGGTGCTAAATTGTTCGATTAGGTTGTCATAACTGCGTTTAGGGTTTTACAAACTAATGTAGTGGTTGCTCTTTCCTATGTTAATGTTCAGATCATGTGGAAGATGCTGACGAATATTTCTACTGGTTTCGTTGTAAACAAAGAATTGGTTGCATTTTTTAATGAATTAATTAATGTGTCACCGGATCAAACAATCTGTATCAAGTAAAGTTTGGAAATGAACCATTTCCATATGATATATTTTCGACTGACCGTATTCTAAATCTGTTTGCCCACCACACTCACTATTATGTTTTGAAGTCATTTTTTTAAGCACACAATTATACCATTTGTAGTATTTAAAAGAGTTATTTCTAAAAGAATGATGTTAAGGGCACCTCAGTTTACCCTTAGAGCATTCCCAACCACAAATATCGGTCATTCTATTAAACAAATATAAATTTTACTGATCCATACTGACCCACTCCATACACAACTTTATTCGACATTTATGACGCTGGATAAATATGTATGGTCAAGATTGCAATCACATGATAAACAATTAATCATGACCATATGTTTATCCGGCATTAAGAGTTATCATAACGTACGTATAGCGCAAAATAGCGCATAGCTCAGGGTGTACGCTATTTGATTTATAATAGCGCACGTGTCACCTATAACGCAAAATAGCACGCTATTTTATCAAAGCGCAAAATAGCACATAGCCCAAAATAACACACTATTTTTTTCCCTTTTAGGTATGTATAGTGAATGAAATCCAAAATTGTCCCAAATATGTTTTTGAACTAAATCTATAGTAAGAGAAGGAATTGAACACGAAAGACTACAAAGCCTTATCTTTATCAAGTACAATCAAACTTTGAAAAATTGTTTCAAACAAAGGAATATGATGGATCCTATCTCTTTAGAAGATATAGACGATTCAAATGAGGGGATGACCGGTTTCATGAAAGGGGATAATTCAGACGTAGAAGATGAGTTGGTTTTTGAGAATGATACATTGACTAAGGGTAATGTATCAAGGATGTCGGGAGTTGGAGAAAGAGTACACAAGATCAGAGAACACCAAACTAAGTTGAGAATGAAAAGAAAAGATTTTAGTTTCTAATTCAAGGCCTATGTATGTTGATGATGAAGAATATGCTAACTTTGAAGGTGATTTAGAGGAAGACAACATAGATTATGACTCTGAAAAAAGAATAAGAAATGAAGGATAATATAGATAATAATGATAGTTGTGATTTGGATGACATTAATGATTAGACTTTAGAAATTTAGAGGTATAATATAATTTCTAAGTTTTGTTATCGTTGACTTGAACTTGAATCATGTTTGACTTAGTTTATTTGAATCTTATCATTGTAGACTTTATGGTATGTTATTTTCATCCGACCTTCATATTTTCAATTTGTGACTTTTTTTATTTATATTTTTTTCTTAGTTCTTGTTAATAGAAAATCTTATGCATTTTTATACAAAATCGTATTTTCTATTTTTTTTTTACAAAATTTGATCTCATCACAGATTTACAATTCACAAATATAAGAATAAATTTCAAATCATTTAAGACACAAATATGTTATATCTATCAATTACTTTGCATATGCAATATGAAATCATCAACTTTTTTCTAATAATTGTATTTTACATCAATTTTTTTTAATACATGCACGAAGTATAGTAGTATTTGTATTTGGAATTTTGAACAGTTTGGATATATGACACAAAATCTAAAAAAAATAACATTAAATTTCGAATAGGCATAATATATTTGATTAATCGTAAAAATATGCAAAATTTAAAAAATCGAATAAAATAGCACGCGCTATAGCACATAGCTCAAGCCTTGCGGTATTTGCTATTGACTACCTTAGCATTAATAATGCTGGATAACTCAGTGACTGTCACGATCACCAAAGCGACCTTGACAGTCACTAGCGAGCCCAAAATTAGGCTTACGGACCCCCTGTTGGAGATGCTAGTGGCACAATACAAAATTTGATAAATTTGAGTTTAAAGCTCGTTCTTCTTCGTAAACCAATTTTTTTATTTTTTCACTCGGCAAGAAACTACCAACCGACGATAAATTATTGTAAAAATTGATCGAATATCAAGTTTTTACCACCATGCGTCGTAGAACCATTGTACATAACTTTACGAGGCAATAAATTACCGTTCAGTAGAAAAATCTCATCCTATAGCTTTATCGATTTTGGTATTAAAAAGTACAAAATTGAGTTTTAGTAGTCTTTTTAAAAAAAATGATAGTAGGAAGTTTAAATCGAGGTGCCCGTAGTTGCCCACTTTTAAAATACTCACTTTTATGCATGTACCGAAACTTTCGTTCATCTTGAATCATTTTGGATTGTTAACAGTATTCCTCCTACATATCGTGTTTGATAATTGATTATTGGTTTTGTATATATACTATAAGTGTGTTTCAAAACTATGAATTGTGTTACTCATCCTACATTGCATATGATTATCCTTTTTCTTTATAAAATATTATCATCAGCATATTTATTTTCCCTCTGTTACCCCATTAATGAATCATGTTACTCATCCCAGTTCTATGTGCTAACATGTTTCTAATTAAATGCATCAATGATTCAAACGTCAATCATTTAATGTGTTGTAATTGATCAATAGTATCACATGAAATAACCAAACTGAGCTACAATTTATGAATATATAGATGACTAATGCATCAACTAACATCAAATAATCAATAGTGTAATACATTAGTAGAGTACACTCAAATCCCAATCGAAACCATCTTTGGTACATGAACTGGAAACTCACGTATTTCATCCGCCCAAGGATTATCTTCACAATGATCAATGGTCCTCAGTGCTTGCCAAACCGCACTATTACACTTAAACCCTGACCCAAAAGCAATTTGCCAGACTCGATCACCTTTCTTAATCCTCCCTTTTGCTTCACAGTAAGCTAATTCATACCATAACGAACTGCTCGAAGTGTTTCCAAATCTGTACAACGTCATTCTTGAAGGTTCCATATGCCATTCACTCAACTCTAACTTCTTCTCAAGCTCGTCGAGCACTGCTCTTCCTCCAGCATGAATGCAGAAATGCTCGAATGCCAGCTTGAAATTCGGGATGTATGCTTTCATCTTCTTCTTGATAATATATTTCTTGATAAGAGCAGCTAAGAAGAGCAGCTGTTCCGAGAGTGGGAGGACGAGTGGGCCTAGAGTAGTGATGTTGGCTTTTAGAGTTTCTCCTGCTACGACCATTAGGTCCTTTGAAAGGGAGACCCCGACCCGTCCTTGTTCATCTTCTTCTTGGTTGATGCAAGAGAAGCAACGATCGATGGATCCAGTGTGGGTCCGAACTGTGTGGATGAGCTGGTATTTGGACCGGTGTTTATCGGAGGGGTGGTTGGAGAGGAGGATGGCTGCTCCTCCCATCCTAAACAGGCTGTTTGTTACGAGCATTGATCGGTTGTTTCCTAAGTATGGGTTTAGAGTCATGTTTTCCATGCTTACGACTAAGGCATATGTGTTTGGATGAACCTGAAACTTAGCATTATTATTAGTATAGATAGAATTGGAGATAGGCTCATCTATTTTGGAATTTACCAGAGCAGAGAAACTCCATCAAATCTGGGTCGTTATATCAAAGATCTAATGACTTTGATCCACAGTTAAGTTTTTAACAGAGTTCACTCTGTTAGCATGCACCATTGATAAAAGTCAATTGATCTTTAATCTTAGAGCATCTCCAACAGTTCGGAGTGTGGAAATTGGATTTTCCGCACTCCGAAATGTTGGAGGCCTCATTTCTACAACAGAAATGAGGCCAGACGCTTGTTGAACAGACGCCTGGGCATCAGGCGCCTGTTCAACAGGCGCCTGAGTTTTTTAATAATTAATTGGAATTAATTGGGCGCCTGGTCAACAGGCGCCTGGATACCAGGCGCCTGTTGAACAGGCGCCTCATTGTGAGGCGCCTGTTCAACAGGCGCCTGGTATTCAGGCGCCTGTTTAACAGGCGCCTCGCTAGATTTAACATTCCGGCACTTTGGTCTTCCGTTTCTGCACTATAGGATTTTCTGCACCCTGTTGGAGAGCTTCTTGGGTGCAGATTTGAGAATTCTCAAACAGTTGGAGATGCTCTAATGACTGCTATTTCCTTATCCTGATCAACTCGTTTATAGAAGCTAAGTCCATACAATCATTTATATAAAATCATTTGTATTATGAAAAATTGTATTTATATACTAATCTTTTGATGTGAGACTATATTCAATGCACCCCTCCATGCAAGGCTTCTCTCGAGCCAAACACATATATATTTATACTTTGTGATACAAAATATAGCAAAATTTATTGATAATGATAAAAGCTATCTTTAGATTTTGATCTTTTGCTGTTGGACTGTTCACAACAATTATCTCCAACTTTGATAATTTTATGCATTTTCAACCTTTTAGTTCCGTATATTGTTTGTTTAGGCATAAAAAACCCTAGCTACCAATAGATGTCAAGTCCTGTTCCCTATGATTTTTTCGTATTGATTGATTGATCCTATGCTTTGCATTTACTGATGTTTTGTCCAGTTAGTCCTTTTTTAAAATAAATGCTTTGATGATCCGGAATAGGTACAATTTATTACTGATAAATGGTTAGGTACTACTCACTACCAGTGTCTTAAAACTGCAAAAAAGAAAAAAAGAAAAAAAGAAAAAAAAGAAAGTTGGACCTCATGTAGAGGATAGTATGAATGAAATCCTGAACCATATTATTTGTTTATCTTACCTTAAACTGTATACCAAATAGGAAATTACTGAAGAAACCTAATTTTAGGAAAAAAGGCAAATGCAGCAACATGCATATGCCTCCTCTAATATCATTTACAGGTGCATTATAATAGTAAGAATGTACAGACACTAATAAACAAGTTAGGGTTGTAAGCTTTGAGAGTATGTTTTATGAAATTTGATACCAACCTGAAGTAACTGTTTAGCGAGATCTATAGAAATTAGACCAGCGCTACACCCCATACCACCAAGATTATAGCTCTTAATGTTGCCTCTCATATTGTAGTGGTTCTGGATCATTGCTGATAATGAAGGAGTTGGACAAAATAGGCTGCAGTTCACCACCAAAACTCCAATATCTTTCACTTGTACTGTTGTTTTTTCTAGAAGCTTGTCGATGACACCAAACATGACCGTTGTTGCCTCCTCATTGGCTGTACCCATAGACAAGCTTAGAGGCTCGGTATGTAATGATTTAGGCAGATACGTGTCTTGTCCGATCCCTGACCTTTCTAGCATTTTCTTCTGAAACGTAATGCTGTCATCGGTGAAAGTGCCACTTTGTTGAAACTGTTTCATGAAAATTTCACGTGTGACTTTGTATGAATCGGATGGTTTGTAGCAGGATGTGCTGATTAGGTAGATTGGTTTTGGTCGTCTTCTGAAGTAGATAAGTGCGAGAGTAGCGAGAATAGTTGAAATGCATTTGATGGTTGATAGGTTTGATATAGATGAGAGAAGAAGAACAACAGGGATAAAAAGGACAGCGAGGGAGTGAAACATTGTATAGTGGTAGAATTTTAAACAGATGTCATTTAATTTCTCGAAGATGTTTGGAGTTTTTCCTTTCTCTGCCATTGTTTGAAGCCTTTTGTTGTCTCCGAGTCTCATATGAAACTGTTGAATATTGGAGAGCTAAAGAGATAACAAGGAATATATGGTATTGTTTGTGCTTTTATATGAGTTAAGATAGGAGCAAGATATAAATGTAATATTGTTTGGTTGGTTTATAATTTATATTTTGGTTTCTTTCTTTTATGTAATTCACCTAAAGCTACTTGGGTATTCCATGCTACTACTGCTACGAGCCTGTTATATTAAGTGGAACCAATATTAATGGTAACACATGTAATGCTAGTTGGAATATGAGAAAGAGAATAAGAATGGGTTTCATTTTGTTCATCCTCTTTATTGGGAGTTATGATAAATGGTTGAGACTGAACTAGCAGTTAATTGTAAGAATAATTTCAAATATTAGAAGGTTACTCTTACATTATTTGTGATAATAAATTGTTTTCTAGTATGCTATCAGAGCTAGGTTCAATTCTTATATGTTTTAAGCGGCACATGCGTTCCACATTATTCAATATAAATATCCACGTGTTTGATTCAAAATGCACCACACATGAGCCCGATGTGTTAAGAATAATACCATATGTGGAAATTAATATAACGTGGTCTATATAAATATTAAGACATTATTCTTCACATGACCATCCTTTGATGCTTCGAAAATTCTATAAGACCCGAAAGAAATTAGGGAAATATTTTACCAAGCTCGGAGATAAGTAAAAGTTGGAACACTCTAAATTCCCAAATTTTCGTACTATGCATTTCATCATTCAGGTAAAATTTATCTAACATTGAAGATGAACTTGGCACAAAAGATATGAATTAGGATTTAGGATCACAAATTTTTTGTTCCTTCTAATTATGTGATGGATAACAAAATGTTTTAAAGTAGTATCTTCCTTGTCACTTTTTGTCTGTTATTTGAAATACTTCTGTATTGCTTGTGCTATTTTTCATTGTTTTGAATTAATTGCACAAATGATACAAACAATAATATTCAAATTAGATGATAAAACTGGTAAGATTTACAGAGACACAGAGGAGATTTTTATCTGACTCTACTGCAGAAGAGTTTTTCAAACTTTATGTGGAAAATATCCGCTGGACGCTTTTTTATGATTCCTATTTGGCAAAACAAAATACTTCTGAATAGTTATGATGTGGGGGACTTTGAAATGGTTTTTGTGGCAGCAAGTGTATTGTTCTAAGCAAATTTTTTAAGAGGCAACTTGTTTTTTCTGACGTCTAAGTGATCAAACCCAATACCTTTAGCTACTCAAGTTTGGTGCATTATCGCTATTACAAGTGATCATTAATGGCAAATGTTGTACACATTAGTCTTATAAACATTGGTACCACTTGCCTTGCACTTAACTTTCAGAAGACCTAAATGTTATCATTTGCTGCTATTTTAACATCGTTTGATACTCAACCTAAATACAGTTGCAATTGCAGTTGCTGCATATACATATACATATACATACATATATGCATACGTCTGCACGCGCGCACATACATTTGTGTATGTATATATGTATATGCAAGAAATGATGAGTATGCTGCATGCATGATATGTATACCATGCACGGTGGGGGTTTTTTTTTTAAAAAAAATATATTTTATACTGAAGTAGCTAAACGTTTATATGTTACCAACAGACCCAATACTGATTTAATTGTTTCTATGAGCATTGTTTTATACCACATATTAATAATCACATGAGCATTTAGTTATGAGCTGTTAAATGGCTATGCTATATGATGTCCATGTTTGTTCTTCATGTTTCGATTTTGAATTTTGCCACAAATTTTATGCTTGACCCCATTTATTAAATTAGCATGCAGGCGGTCTTACTTGTTGCACAATCTTTGGATACCCTGATTGATTATAGTGAAGAAGAAGAAGAAGAAGAAGCATGCATGCACATGTAAGTTGTGCTACCTTCACCCTGTTGAACTTTAACCTTTTTCATATGTGCATGTGCAGTGGTTCCTATTTTCTATTTACATTTAATACTTTTAACTATTTTGTTCACTATGTAAACCATGTATACATCGCTGTAAATTAGTTGAGCATAAAGCTGTAGTCACAATATTTTCACATAAAGTAGTTAAAGCTTCAAAATAACATAGTAAGATTACATAGGAAGCAAGCTAGAATAACTTGTAGTCAGTAAACATGTTCAGTATGGCCAATATATACTTTGAATCTGTACATCATAATGTAACTACCAGAGTGTGGTTGTTTCACATGCTCATGGGGCCAAAAGCGCGACCCATCACATATGTAGTAGATGGCTAATTCAAGCATTTACACTGAATTTCTATAATGGAGTCTGGAATTCAAACTCTGAGTTTTGCAAGTAATGCTCTTTTATTTTTCTGGTTTGAGGTGATATCTCATAAACCCTGTCCATTCTTTTATTAGCTCCCAGTGTCGAACTAACTTTTCAGGCATTTATTAATCCATTTCATATTCTAATATTGGCTTATCATGTATTACACAAATATATAGGTATATACTGTTAAATTTTGGTGATACAAAATCACAAATAGAAGGAAACAAATATGCAAAAGGGAAAGTAATCACGTTTGTTCATTATGGAAATGCATTAATAATTGGATTGCATTTGAATGAGATGGCAAGGAAATTTATGCATGCGCACGTTATGGAATAATATATATGCAAAAGATATGCATATTATTTCTTTCTTCGTAATCACATTGCTTTGGGATTATTTTCTTCCATATTTGGAACGAGTGAATTACTTGTTATGTTTGCGTGATTTGTTACCGTTGTAATTTGCCTCCATTATCTTCTTATCATATTTTGGTAATTTGATTGATGACTCACATGAATTTATATTGGTTATATATTGAGGGTAGACTTCATTGTAAACCCATCCTGGTATTCAGCCAGTGATCTCCATATAGAGTGTCTCCTTTTATTATCCCTAATTGGGGCTTTGGTATGTAAACTCTTATCTTGTAATCTCTTGTAATTCTCTCAAGTGTAATAAAATCTCTCTTCTTTGGACTGGACGTACACTATCTAGATGATAGTGGAACCAGTATAAATATTGTGTCTTTTTTTTATAGTTATTTACTATTTATTTGGAGTATAGAATAATTGCTGCTAGATTAAGTGATGTTCAAATTGGAAAATCTAGATCCTGTTGATTGTTTTTCCACATTTGTGCAATTTTTGCACAACAGATTGGTATCAGAGCTAGGCGATTTGTTCAGATTTGTGCATCAATGGCTTCTAGAAAAAGCGGTAGATCTGGTGGTGATTATGCTATTACTCATTTGGATGGAAAAAGGAGATTTTGTGCAATATGGAGTGAAGGAGATTATGTTGAGAGGGAAGAGTGTTCCAGTCTTGGAAATTTGATGATAAGGAGTTTACTGTGTTAAAGAGACATCTGGATTTGAGAACTTGTATCTGCTTTATGGCTCGATGTTGATGTGAGAGTCTTATGTTGATTTCCATGGGAAATTTGTTGTTTGGCAGATAAGGTATGTGGAAGGAGAGAGATTTATCTTGTATACAGAGATTTGGATCAACCTTGTTATGTATGTTGGTTTTTTTTGTTTTCTAGCTCTGTATTTGATTGGTGATTGAGAGAATTTTTTGGCCTTGGTGGCTTTGATATTATTTTGATATCCACCTTCTTTTGATTTTGGATATTTGCAACATTTTGTTGGCGGGCGGGGACATAGTCTGAGCTCGTTAGCAAGGTGTGATGGGGGGTGGCCTTGCCGGAACCCATTGGGTAAGTATTCATTTTTGGTATCCATCTCGTTAAGAGATTTTGGTTGAAGGTGGAGTTTGATTTTAAGAGTTTTATGTTGAAAAGAGAATTTGACTCGAGGTGGAGTGTTGGAAATATGTGATTTTGCATCAAGGTGGAGTGTTAAATTTTGGTGATACAAAATCACAAATAGAAGGAAACAAATATGCAAAAGGGAAAGTAATCACGTTTGTTCATTATGGAAATGCATTAATAATTGGATTGCATTTGAATGAGATGGCAAGGAAATTTATGCATGCGCACGTTATGGAATAATATATATGCAAAAGATATGCATATTATTTCTTTCTTCGTAATCACATTGCTTTGGGATTATTTTCTTCCATATTTGGAACGAGTGAATTACTTGTTATGTTTGCGTGATTTGTTACCGTTGTAATTTGCCTCCATTATCTTCTTACCATATTTTGGTAATTTGATTGATGACTCACATGAATTTATATTGGCTATATATTGAGGGTAGACTTCATTGTAAACCCATCCTGGCATTCAGCCAGCGATCTCCAGATAGAGTGTCTCTTTTTTGTTATCCCTAATTGGGGCTTTGGTATGTAAACTCTTATTTTGTAATCTCTTGTAATTCTCTCAAGTGGAATAAAATCTCTCTCCTTTAGACTGGACGTACACTATCTCGATGATAGTGGAACCAGTATAAATTTTGTGCGTCTCTTTTCTTCTTTATAGCTATTTGCTATTTATTTGGACTAATAGAATAATTGCTGCTAGATTAAGTGATGTTCAAATTGGCAAATCTAGATCCTGTTTATTGTCTTTCCGCATTTGTGCAATTTTCTGCACAACATATACAGCTATTTGGTCCAACTGTGTCATCTCTAATTTGGCAATTAGAGCATCTCCAACAGTTCTGAGTGCGAAAATGAGATTTTCCGCACTTCGAAATGTTGGAGGCCTCATTTCTCCAACAGAAATGAAGTCAGATGCCTGTTGAACAGGCGCCTGAAGACCAGACACTTGTTCAACAGGCGTCTGTTGAATAAAGGCGTCTGTTCAACAGGTGCCTGGTAACTAGGCGCCTGTTTAACAGGCGCCTCGTATGATCCGAGATCTCCAGTCTTTCGCCCTTCATTCCCACACTATCTGATAATGTGCACGCTGTTGGAGTGGTTTGAAAGTACGGATTTGATATTTCTGAATCAGTTGGAGATGCTCTTACTATCAACTGTCGTGTACTTTGACTACTAGTTGTATTAGCTCCTCAAACTTTAGTTGGCTTTTGTCGTCCTCAATTTTTAATATGATAATTTAAAGAAATAACCAACATTAATATTTTACACTTTTCCTTGATATATTCGTCATTCATATTTGTTTAACAAGAGTGATAAGCATAACATTCATGATATTTGTTATTATCGTTATAGAAGGATTTAATAATCATATCACCAACAAATCATCAAATCATATTATGTCATAATCACATGATTCTAGCAAATCTCTAGATTATATAAAATATCGTAGACGAAATATTTTGATTTTATTGTAGATAAATTAGCTACTACCTTGAATAGAATATGGTTCTAAATAAAATATCCACATCACAACTTCAAATGTTGTTATGGGGGCTTGGATCAGCGGACGGCTTTACTATACCCTCCTCAGGAGTTTATCGGCCCGCCGGGTTCTCCTGGATTTTCAAAAAAAAAAACTTCAAATGATGATTTTCATCAGGTCCGGCCTTGAAATTCTAAAGACCCGAGGTCGCTTTATGAAGCTAATCGACAGTAAATACTATCTAACTTGAGGCCCCATCATCAAATAATAAATACTCTAAATTTAGAGTGAAAGTGGTTAAGGTGTCATATGTTTCACTAATTGTTTGCTTAATTTACCTTTATAAATTCTTGTGTATGATACGGTGTACGTATTCATGTGATCAAGAGTCGCAATAGAGTACAATTTCTGAAAAATTCTACATGCCACTTTGACCGTTGAAACGAGGAACATAAATGAGTCATATGGTGCTCAATTCCCCTTATCTATGACTAGCGGTATTGAAAAATGATTGGTTTTTGAAGCCGTACGCTCAAAGTCTAGAGTAAGCAATACTGAAGCCAATAAAAAAAAAATCAAACTGAACATTAGCTTTATTGAAGACAAGAAACATGACCCGGAAGATGCAAATAATAATTGTAACCATGCACATAATATCTTACATATAAAACTTTTTAGAGGCCTATCTATACTGGAGGCCCGAGACCACTGCCTTGGTGGCCTTTTGCCAGGGCTGGATCTGATTTTCATGGTACCAAGCCTTTTAATTCATCTAGTTTGATCCAACAGATCCTAACACTTCATTTGATTAATATCCTCGTCATAAAATTATCAGCAGCAAACTATTTTCTAATGCAGTCAAGTTTTACCATTATTAATATCATAATATTCTTGGATATGTGGATGAGTCAACTTTGTACTAGGGGTGGGCGCGGGTCGGTTTGGTGTGGTTTGAAGTCCAAACCGCTTCCGCACCGCATCAAACGGTTAATAAAAAATACAAACCATTATACTAATCTTTTAAATGGTTCGGTTTCGGTTCTATTCGGTTCGGTTTCGGTCCGCTCTGGTTTGAACCCATATTAAATATGAAATAAGAGAATTGCTTTCATCAACAATCAATTTACGAAGGCAACTGTGTGAAGCTTTTACACTTAAATGTTAAAACAAGCAGTGTTATACTGAAATGAAAGATTAGTTCTTAACTGTATGAATATTTCAATTTGACATTTAGCTACAAGGGAGATTTTTTTGATAGATTAACCAAACATCAACATTAATCAATACATAATCATCAAAGAAAATGACTAGAATAAGATTATAATTAGCATTTATCCAAAAAAAATGAGATGAAAAATATTATACCAAAACTATAACTTCTTCCTTTATGATAGCGAATATTATTAATATAATAACATACACTAAAAATTGAATATACATCGTTAGAATCTAAAATAAGATAGGAGTTGCTTATATTTTTATCATAAGATTACTAGTGTAAATATTCGGTTCGGTCCGGTTTAATATGGTTGGTTCAATCGTCCAAACTGCAACCGAACCGTATCGATGCGGGTCGGTCCGGTTTGGGGTATTTGCTTTGGTTAGAAGATTCGGTGCGGGTTTCCGCACTGTTTTTGCGGTTCGGTGCGGACGGTTTCCGTATAGCGGTGCGGTTTATGCCCACCCCTAGTTTGTACCACTTTGAAAAACACTTATACCTACTGTTCAAAATCTCAGGAACTCTGTTTGAAAGATGAACTACAGAACCTGAAGAAAGCCGATAAAGTGCCGTTGAATTCTCTCAGGAATTCAGGTCTATTAGTGTGAAACTTAATTGGAAATTTGGTAACAAATGAATTTTATTATATCTTGAATTGTATCACAAGAATGAATTGAAATAAGCATTACAGAATGATACTTACACAGTTTGTATTTGAAATACACGAAATATGCTTAATGGGCTGAGAGATACAAGCCCAATTGTCTTGTCGCCATTGGATGATATAGCTGAGCTATCAGCCGTTGATTGTAATAATATCAAAGATCATTTGATCAGCCGCACACTTCATTTCTCTTATTTCCCCCTTCAAACCTAACGAAGTTAGGGTTTGCGATTTTTGCTCCTTCAAAGCCGATCTGATGGCATTCAAATAAAAATAAAAATAAGCACTCGATCTTGCAAAGTTTTGAACTTTCCGAGACTTTGTAAGTTTTGAGGTCTCTCTACGGGAATGTTGAGATGTAATTTAAAGGTTGAGTGCTGTTAGGATGAAATTTGAGATGAGATGATTGTCTTTCCAGTGATGAGCTTCTGCAAATTTTTTGCTTTGCAATGGTTTTGTAGAAGATTTTTCGTCCTTGAATGATATTGGATCTAAATCTTTGTATTTGAACTTTAAGTTTTTGGCATGTTGACTGTATAAGGGCTGAGCTTTTGAAAGGTCCTTGCTTTGCAACCGTCTCGTGGAGGACTTTGCATCTCTGCTTGGTGTCAGATCTGTATTCCTGAGATGAAGCTTTACATCTTCGACATGAAGCTCTTGCTTCAATCTGAGGAAGCTTTGTTTGGACAGTAGCTTTGTTAAAATGTCCACCTTCTGGTAAGCTGCAGGTATATGGTTTATCATCAGCTTTCCTTTCATAACTTGTTCTCTTACGAAATATAAATCCAGTTCCATATGTTTTGTTCTTGAATGCAAAACTGGATTTGCTGCAAGTAATGTTGCACTTAGATTATCACACCAGATTGTTGCTTTATTGTTAGTCTTGACTTTTAATTCACTTAGTAATGACTCAATCCACATTATCTCTGCTGTAGCACTAGCGACACTCCTATACTCAGCTTCAGTGCTTGATCTTGATACTGTGGGTTGTTTTTTTTAGCACCATGAAATATGATTTTTGCCTAAAAATATACAGTATCCACTAGTTGATTTTCTGTCATCATAGTCAGTAGCCCAATCTGTATCTGCATAACCGTTGATGTTAAGTGTTTTGCATGATTATAAAGTTGGTCCCTGATTTACAGTTCCTTTGAGATATCTGAGAATTCTTTTAACTGCTTTCCAATGCTCATCAAGTGGTTTATGAATGAACTGGCTAACTTTGTTCACACTGTATGTGATCTCTGGTCTTGTTATTGTGACATATTGTAGTACTCCAACAATACTTCTATACTGCTTATCATTGGTTATTGGATTACCTGTCTTTTGATAAATGCAAGTTGCTTGTCATTGGTGTGCAAAAAGAATTTGCCTGAAGCATCTTAGATTTGGTCAGTATGTCAGTGATGTATTTGCTTTGATTTAAATGCAATGTGGTGGATGAAACTTTCTTCACTTCAATGCTAAGAAAGTAGTGTAGGTTTCCCAGATCTTTGACAGAAAATTCCTTGTCCAGATGTAGTGTGAGATTGTTTATTTCTGTGGCATTGTTTCCTGTAATAATAAAATCATCGACATATATCAGGACATAAATAATAGTATCATTGCTAAACTTGGTAAACAATGAATTATCATATTTTGTAGGATTGTAACCAAGTTTAGCTAAGGTTGATTTTAGCTTGTCAAACCACACCCTTGGGGCTTGTTTAAGCCCATATATTGCCTTGTTTAGTTTACAAACACAGTTTTCATATCCTTTTTGTATGAATCCTTGAGGCTGATCCATGTAAACTTCCTCCTGCAATATATCATTTAAAAATGCATTATTTATATCTAGTTGCTTGATGATCCAATCTCTTTGCAAGGCAATTGTTAGAATAATTCTAATAGATGTGGGTTTCACAACTGGTGAGAAAGTTTCATTAAAATCAAACCCATGTTGTTGTGAATACCCTTTAGCTACTAGTCTTGCCTTGTATTTAGAGATTGAACCATCAGCATTCTTCTTTAGTCTATATGTCCACTTGCATCCTACAATATTCTTGTTGGGTGGCAAGGGAACAAGTGTCCATGTTTTGTTCCTCATAAGTGCATCATGTTCTTCTTTTATAGCAGTGACCCATTTCTCATTATGAGTGGCTTGCTTATATGTGCTTGGTTCTTCAGTTTCCAAGTCTGCATTGTATATTTTTGGTTTGAATATACCACTTTTTGCCCTTGTTGTTGTTAGTCTTTGAGATGATGGTTTTGATGACAACAACCTTCGAATAAGATTATAAAATATAAATACTAACATTATAGTTTAGATATATATATATGTATACGCAGGATTTAACCATGCAGGTACAAAGAATGAAGACTATACAGTATAGAGATTCAAGATATCAAGATTGAAGACTCATGAGTATCAAGATTATCAAGAGTTTAAGATTTCAAGATAAGTATTGAGTCTAGAATTATGTTAAAACTTCATAATAGCACTGAAATCTTCACTCCATTTTTCTTTTGGGATGTAACCCATTTCTACCTTTTTAGTGGCTTACAAACCCACGACAAGTAGCTTACAAACCTACGACAAGTGGCTTACAAACCCACGAACATCCTGGTTTTGTACAAGTTCTCGAGTCCTGATGTGATGAGATATTCTGCAGGAAGAAACTTGCAAAACTACTTCAAAATGATTTTCAAAACTACTTCAGAATGATTTTCAAAACTGCTTTTCAAAATGTTTTAGCCTTAAAAATTATCTTTTCAAATGATTTTCAAAAAGATGTTTTAGCCTTAAAATATTCTTTGTTTTTAAATAAACTCTTGTTTTAAACTTCGTTTGTTTTAAACTATCTTTTAATTATAATATATTTATACTTAGATTTAAATATAAAATTATAGTAAAATTTTATATATATTATTCTCCATATTTATCTATGTATTTTATCTATAGTCAAGTATATTTATAAAGTTTAAATAGTTTTTAATATAAGATAAAAGTTATTTTCAAAGAAAATCAAATCATCAAAAAATGCTTTGGGATGTCGACATGCCCTAGTACCCCATGTCGACATAGTAACAGTTAGATTCAAAAATTTGAATTTCAAAAGAAGTGTCTATTCGTCATAACCTTTCACGAATGGACATGGCTGTTGTTCTTCTATAAATAGGGGTTAGTTTCAACGAATTTTATATCAGATTTTTTGGGGTTTTTACTTCTCTTCTTCTTCCATATTTTCTTATTCAAAATCCTATCATAACTCTGCCGAAATCAACATTGAATCTAACTAGATTATCTCTGGTTTGATTCTCTATCACTATCTCAACAAGATTTCAGTGCTATTCAGAGTTATAGGCTTCTTTGTAATCTATCTAGCGAGAAAATGTGTGATTGTAGCCTTGGAAATCAATCAAGCGAGAAAAGGTGTGATTGTGGCCTTGGAAATCAATTGGGTGAACTTGTTGCCCCGGAAATCAAGTATCTCTACCCAGAGGATTGTGATTCTGGAGGGTGTACCTCGTAGCCTTGAAACCGAGAGTTGTAATTGTTGAATTGCTTTTGAAAGGAAATCCATACTTAGTTGTGCGTGACTGGATGTAGGGTAACTCCGAACCAGTATAAAATCCGGTGTGTTCTTTCCTTTACTACATTTACTTTATTTCTGCATCTGTGTTTGTTTCTGTGATTATATCTGTGTCTGAATATTACATACATTTGTGTTCAAATTAACATAAACTCAAAAGGATTTAGTAATTTCTTATAAACACTATTCACCCCTTCTAGTGTTATTCCTAGCCTTAAGATCCATAATCCGCATTCCTCACATTTGGTATCAGAGCAAGGTTTTCAAAAGTTTCATAATCTGTATTTTGAAAAGTTTTCAAAATGGCTACCAACACTGGTACTGTTATTAACACCAGTATCTCTGTCACTAGTTCATTTGTAGAAGGTCAGTCTACTGTCAGACCACCACTTTTTAATGGCAGTAACTATGCATATTGGGCATGTAGGATGAAAATATATTTACAATCTATAGGATTAGATACTTGAAATATCACACAAATTGAATATTCTGAACCCACAACTAATTTTGCATAGTGGACCACTGAGCAAAAGACTGTTGCACAAAATAATTCTAAAGCAATGAAAATTCTGTTTTGTTCACTTGATAGGAATGAATTTAATAGAGTGTTAGTTTGTAAGTCTGCATATGAAATCTGAAAACTTTGCAAGTGACTCACGAAGGAACAAGCAAAGTTAAACAGACCAAAATTTTCATGCGCACAAATCAGTTTTAGTTATTTAAAATGAATACTAATGAGTCTATTTCACATATGTATAGTCGATTTGAAGATATTGTGCATTCTTTAATATCCTTGGGAAAGGAATTTTCGGAAGAAGATCAAGTCAGAATTTTTTTAAATTCTCACTTCAGAATGGGATCAAAAGACACTTGCAATTGAAGAGGCAAATGACATCAGTACCTTAAAGATAGAAGAATTGATTGGAAATCTAATGTCGTTTGAAGTCCAAATGATCGGGAGAAGAGAAAGCAAAGCATCTGAAAAGAAATCAATGGCATTCAATGCATTAACCGACGGATCAGACTCAAACAGTGATAATGATGAAGAGATAGCATTTGTGACCAGGAATTTTCGAAAATTCCTGAAATACAGAAAGATGAATAATCTCAAGAGAAACAACTATAAAAATTCTGAAAATCAGAATGCAGTGCCAAACAATGTCAAATGTTTCAACTGTGATGAACCAGGCCATATCAAAAGAGACTGTCCGTATCCAGAAAGGCCGAATCCTCCTATAAACAATGATTCAGTAAAGAAACGGAAGCGTGCATTTACTGCTACTCTAGATGACTCAGACTCGTCCTCAAGCGATGATGATCAGAAGACAGATAACTCAAATTTGTGTTTCACGGCAGTTCACGACTTCAACAAATTCAAGGAAACAGACTCAGAAAAAGATACACATTTACAATATAATTGATTGAAATTGCATGCTTAGAATTAGATGATTGATTGCTTGATTGATTTTGAATTGGTGTGTTGATTGAATTTTAAATTTATTTTTTATTATTTTATTATTATTTTTATTATTTTTTAATAATGTAATAATATTTTATGGAATATACTATAATTCTAATAATATTTCAGATATATATAGACATTAAAATAATAAGTATATATATTAGAATACTTAGGAAAAATAAATCATAGAAATTCACAGGCATATGTCGACATGGTCCTTACCCTGATGTCGACATAGGTACTAGAATTTGAAATTCAAAATTTGAATTCAAATGGTTGAATTTCCCTCCACCTTTTCACTTCATTCAATACTTTGAAAATGCATCTTTTGACCAGAGAATATGTCTTTCAAAAATCTATTTATTCACTATCTTTTATCACAACTTTTCACTTTCATTCTCCAATTCAAACTCTATCTTCAAAACTTCAAGCTCTCTACTCTCTACTTTAATGGCTTCTTCAAGCAACCCCTCCACCATGAGACTTTCCATAAACTTGAAAGAGCAACTCCTCAATAATCCGGAGGCCATAAAAGCATACATCAATTATGCTAATTATGGAAAAGTCCATTCCGGAAAGTTTGCTATTTTTCAAGATTTTGCTTCTTATGAAATTGATACTCTTTTTGCAAACAATCAAATTCTTAGTCTCGTTGATTCTTCTCAAAATGATTTTGTTTGTTACCCAAATCTTGTTAAAATTTTCTATGCAAATCTCAATCGAGAATTTTATGAAGGAAATGATAATGAAATTTGGAGTAGTGTCAAAGACACTAAAATTATTTTGAATTGTGATCTTTTGGGTACCATTTTCAATTGCAAAAACACGGGAATTGATCTTTCTAGTTTTCAAATCGATGAACATGATCGTGAGACATTTCATCATATTTTTGAAGGAGAATAAAACTTTGAATTTGTTTTATCGAAACTTTCGTCCCAAAGAAAGAATTGTCAATCTTCTTTTACAACATACTTTGACCCCTAGATCGGGAAATTTTAACAATCCTACTTCAAAAGTGTGCAAAGCACTTTTTGCTATTTTCGAAAATTATGATATCAATTGGGCGCAAGTTATTTTGGATGAACTTCGTCCTAAAAATTTTGAAATGGGAGAAAATACTTTATATCATGGAATTTACTTTACTCGGATTTTCAACTATTTTGGAGTAAATTTCAAAGGAGTAGAATTTATTTCAAGAAAAGTTTTTAATATCTCAAACATTTCCCTCATGAAAATCTCATATGTTTTTCAACCTTATGAGACTCTTGCCGAAAAGGAAGAGCGTTTGGCTCATGAAGAAATGGAAGAGGAGGAAGAGGAAGAAGAAAGGGATGAAATGGAAATAGAAGAAGAAGAAGAAGGTGAAACATACCTAGAAAGTATTGAATATCCCTCCAATCCTACCAACAAACCCCTTCTCAAAAACCAAAAGATTATTGTTGAGAATCAACGGGTTCTTAAAAGATCCGTTAGTAAGAAGTTGGACAAAATATCATCCAAGATGAACAAGTTTTTCTCCAAAGTCAGCAAGAAACTTGGATTATCTTCATCTTCATCATCCTCTAACTAGTTGTATCTTTTCATTTCATGATGTATTACTCTAGTTTGCATTAGTTTGAATGTTTATGTAGTTGTTTATGATTAATTATTGTATCACTCTTCTATGCAATGAAATTGAATTTCCTTTCTTTTATCTAGCTTATC
Source organism: Allium fistulosum (assembly GCA_030737815.1). NCBI lineage: Eukaryota > Viridiplantae > Streptophyta > Magnoliopsida > Asparagales > Amaryllidaceae > Allium > Allium fistulosum. Next base: position 165,283,555 of record CM060905.1, read on the forward strand.
TTATCTCTTGAATAAATGTTAGTATATTATATAAATATATATATATATATATATACACAATTATTCACAAAATCAAAATTACCATCAAATTTCACTGCCTCATGTCGACATACCCTCTACGACCATGTCGACATGTGCTGGTCAGAAATGACACTTCATTTTGAATTTGAAATTTGAATAACTACTATATGTCTATTCATTTTAAATGAATTTCTACACCTATATATACCCATTTCTTCCAGAATTCATTACCAATATTATTTCTTATCTATTCAATCTCTCATTCTTCTCACAATTTCAAAAATGGCTAATCCAATTCATAACTTATCCGAGAATCTTGAAGAAACTCTTAATTTATTCAAGAATATTCCCTCGTTCATTCTTCGTAACCAGCGACACTTAGAATTGAGTCAAATGCAGATGATCAAGGAGCAAGAAAAGGCATTTCGAGGCAATTCGATGGATGATTTCTTCCCTGCACAAGGATGATAACGAAGCACATCCTCCTGTCTCTCTCACAAATGACAATGAAAATTGGGATGTCATCAAAGCAGACCCTATTTTCGGAGAAGAAGAATGGGTGGAAGTTCCTCGTAACGTTTAATTTGATTGCTTTATTTAATTTGATTACTTTGTTTGAATTGATTGATTTGATTGAAATTGTTTGTTTTGATTGATTTGATTGACACTTGGTGTGGATTGATGAATGTATAAATATACATTGATATATTCGTTGATTGAATATCATGTCTATAAGTATAGTTATTTCTTAATATACTCTATTATATAGTTTATTAATGCAGGTACTTGAGTACAAGAATGAGGGGGAGTTATATAGTTTAGAGTTAGTTTGTTTTTGTTGATGACAAAGGGGGAGAAATATAAAATAGAAGAGTTAGGCATAGTTTAAGGGGGAGTTGTCAGTTTTAGAGGGAGTTATTAGGATAGAAGTAATATTTTATAAACAAAGGTTGTCATCATCAAAAAGGGGGAGATTGTTAGTCATTGAGATGATGGTTTTGATGACAACAACCTTCGAATAAAATTATAAAATATAAATACTAACATTATAGTTTAGATATATATATATGTATACGCAGGATTTAACCATGCAGGTACAAAGAATGAAGACTGTACAGTATAGAGATTCAAGATATCAAGATTGAAGACTCATGAGTATCAAGATTATCAAGAGTTTAAGATTTCAAGATAAGTATTGAGTCTAGAATTATGTTAAAACTTCATAATAGCACTGAAATCTTCACTCCATTTTTCTTTTGGGATGGAACTCATTTCTAGCTTTTTAGTGGCTTACAAACCCACGACAAGTAGCTTACAAACCTATGACAAGTGGCTTACAAACCCACGAACATCCTGGTTTTGTACAAGTTCTCGAATCCTGATGTGATGAGATATTCTGCAGGAAGAAACTTGCAATACTACTTCAAAATAATTTTCAAAACTACTTCAGAATGATTTTCAAAACTGCTTTTCAAAATGTTTTAGCCTTAAAAATTATCTTTTCAAATGATTTTCAAAAAGATGTTTTAGCCTTAAAATATTCCTTGTTTTTAAATAAACTCTTGTTATAAACTTCGTTTGTTTTAAACTATCTTTTAATTATAATATATTTATACTTAGATTTAAATATAAAATTATAGTAAAATTTTATATATATTATTCTCTATATTTATCTATGTATTTTATCTATAGTCAAGTATATTTATAAAGTTTAAATAGTTTTTAATATAAGATAAAAGTTATTTTCAAAGAAAATCAAATCATCAAAAAATGCTTTGGGATGTCGACATGCCCTAGTACCCCATGTCGACATAGTGACAGTTAGATTCAAAAATTTGAATTTCAAAAGAAGTGTCTATTCGCCATAACCTTTCACGAATGGACATGGCTGTTGTTCTTCTATAAATAGGGGTTAGTTTCAATGAATTTTATATCAGATTTTTCTGGTTTTTCACTTCTCTTCTTCTTCCTTATTTTCTTATTCAAAATCCTATCACCACTCTGCTGAAATCAACATTGAATATAACTAGTATCTATGGTTTGATTCTCTATCACTATCTCAACAAGATCCCAGTGCTATTCAGAGTTATAGGCTTCTTTGTAATCTATCTAGAGAGAAAAGGTGTGATTGTAGTCTTGGAAATCAATCAAGCGAGAAAAGGTGTGATTGTAACCTTGGAAATCAATTGGGTGAACTTGTTGCTCCGGAAATCAAGTATCTCTACCCAGAGGATTGTGATTCTGGAGGGTGTACCTCGTAGCCTTGAAACCAAGAGTTGTAATTGTTGAATTGCTTTTGAAAGGTAATCTGTACTTAGTTATGCGGGACTGGATGTAGGTTAACTCCGAACCAGTATAAAATCCGGTGTGTTGTTTTCTTTACTGCATTTACTTTATTTCTGCATCTGTGTTTGTTTCTGTGATTCTATTTGTGTCTGAATATTACATACATTTGTGTTCAAATTAACATAAACTCAAAAAGATTTAGTAATTTCTTATAAACACTATTCACCCCCCTCTAGTGTTATTCCTAGCCTTAAGATCCGCAATCTGCATTCCTTACAGTTGTCATGTGATGACCAGCTCTTGCAGGTTGTTGACTTTTGTCATTTGATGTGGATTCATGTTGAGTATTGGATGATTGTGCATCATCCAATACTTGATGAAAATCTGATATAAGGTTGTTGACTTGTTGTGATGTGTAAGTTGAGCTCTCTGATGACTTGTTGGACTCCTGATTTTGTTCTGGGTTGAGATTCCTTTGAGTTGAAATTGGTGTAGGTTGTTCATTCTGATTTTCATATCCTGTACCTGTTTGTTCTGATGTAATTTCATCCAGTTGACTGGGTATTGGTGGTAATGAGTACTTTGGATTGTATACTTTTTGTGTGGTCTTGATTTCTGACTTGTTGAAAGGAAAAACATGCTCATTGAAAACTACATGCCCAGATATGTAGATTCTGCCATTAGTGTCTAAGCACTTGTACCCCTTCTGATTAGTTGCATAACCCAGAAAGCTGCAAGGAGATGATCTGAAACTCAACTTGTTAGTATTATAACATCTCAAATAAGGAAAGCACAGGCACCCAAATACTTTTAGTGCTTGATAATCAGGTTTAATTTTGTAAAGTAATTCTAATGGGTTTTTAAATTTTAACACCTTTGTTGGTAACATGTTTATCAAGTATACTGAAGTTGCAAATGCATCTGGCCAGAATTTTAGTGGCATTGATGCATGAGCTAGTAGAGTGAGACCTGTCTCAACTATATGTTTGTGCTTTCTCTCTACAAGCCCATTTTGTTCTGATGTATATGAGCATGTCATTCTTTGTGTTATTCCTCTCTTTTGGAAGTACTCCTTTAATGGCATGAACTCTGAACCACCATCAGTTTGGATAACTTTCAATTGACAATTTGTTTGTTTTTCTGCATTGACTATAAACTGTAAAACTGCATTATGAGTTTCAGACTTAGTCTTTAGAAAATATATCTATACATATCTACTGTAGGCATCAACAAAAGATATATAGTACTTGTATCCATAATCAGAAGTAATTGGGGCTGGACCCCATAGATCAACAACAACTAATTCAAGTGGTTTATTGTATATAGTGTCAGAGTTTGGAAAAGGAAGCTTGTGACATTTACCCATTCGCCAATAAGTGCAGACATAAGACATAGAAACATTGTCAACTGAGATATTATTATCATTTAAAATTTACCTTACAATTTTTACACTTGGATGTCCCAATTTATAGTGCCAGACATCAAATTTCTTACAGTTTTCTCTCTGTTCGATTTCGAAAACATTACACTCCTTATTTGCAGAATTTCTTGAATTAGCAACATTGAATTGATAAAGTCCCCTAACTTCTCTACCCTACAAAAGAGTTTCTCTAGTTAGAATGTCTTTGACCAAGCAGTACCTTGGGTAAAACACAAAATAAACATTGTTGTCTTTAGCAAATTGTGATACACTTATTAAATTTTTTCTGATTAGGGGAACTCTTAATAAGTTATTAAGATAAAACTGTCTCTTCCCATTTATGCAAGCACATCCAGTATGAGTAATAGTAATGGGTTTACCATTTTCCATATGTAAGGAATGCATACCTTTGTATTCTTTGTTCCCAAGATTTAAGTTGCTGAGGTTGTTAGTTACATGATTTGTTGCCCTTGTGTCTGGATAGCAGTTTTCATCCTGGATGTCCTCCATTTTTGTGCACTCTTGATTATCAGAATGACTTTTTGCCTCTTGTTGAGTATTGATCATATTGACATTTGGGATGAAGTTTCTTGAATTATTGTTGGCTTGCTATGATGGTGTATAATTTGTGTCAAATTTGAAGTAGCACTTGTTTGCACTGTGCCGATATATTTCACAGATTTGACATCTAAGTCTGTTACTGTTGTTATTACTCCATCTTCCTCTCCCTCTACCTCTGAATTGCATATTTCCTCTTTGATGATTACTTGTTTGATTTTTTGCATTGGTGTTTCTTTCTTGAGTTCTGCCTTTACTGTTGCTCACAAAATTAGCAGAGAATTCTGAGATTACATGTATTCTTTGTTCAATTCTTCCCTCATGAGCAAGAAGAGTGAAATGAACATACTGGATAGATGGGGTAACTTCCTTTGATGAGATAACAACAACTACAGATTCATATTCTTCATCTAGCCCCCCAAGTATGCACAGAACTTGTTCTGTGTCTGAGACTTTGTGACCCACAGAAGCAAGTTGATCACATAAAGTTTTAACCTTTGTCAGATAGTCTCTCATAGATAAGTTTTCTTTCCTGCAGCCTTGTAGTTGCCTTTTATAATATATTATTTTGGCTGCAGATTGTGTATTGAATACCTGTTCAATAGTTGTCCAAATTTCATGTGCACTTTTGCACCCAGTCAGTTGTGGCAATATATTTGCACTGACTGATGACAAGAGCCAAGAACTGATTAAATTGTCTTGTCTCTGATGGATTGTATAATCTTGATTATTGACCAATCTTCCTTCTTGATTTGTGATGTATTTAGGTGGAGTGGCAAGAGTCCCAAGAACATGTTCCTCTAGACCATATCCTCTGATAGCAGTCTCAATTTGAAACTTCCAAAGAAGATAATTTGAGTCATCTAATTGAATGTTGATCAACTGGCTTTGAGGCTTGATGATAGACTTGATCAGATCTTGAGTGCTATTGTGGGTTGTTGCAGTATTGCTTGGGGCTGAATTTGTTGAAGTATTGCTAGAGTTATCTTGATTTCCTTCTGCCATAGTGTAGAGATTGAATTTTGATGATGATATCTTGAAGAAAAGAAAGATGACAACTATGCAGCCAGTCTCTCTTAATGATGAAATAGGATCTGATAAGGGGATTCTTGGCGAGGCAAGTGTCAGAAAGAGATTAATCTCAATCTTGAAACAGATGAGATCAAGCAACTGCACTCAATCTTGAAACAGGTATGAGAGAACTACTTATAGTAGCAATAAGATGATGAAAATTCTGATCCTTGAATTCTCAGATCATTCAGAAGCGCAGCCTAATCTCCAAATGGTGACTATAGATCTGATGGGATTAGAGGCAGGGTGTTTCTTGCTGTTAGGCAAGTTTCTTTGATTGCTCTGATACCAAATTGGAAATTTGATAACAAATGAATTTTATTATATCTTGAATTGTATCACAAGAATGAATTGAAATAAGCATTACAAAATGGTACTTATACAGTTTGTATTTGAAATACACGAAATATGCTTAATGGGCTGAGAGATACAAGCCCAATTGTCTTATAGCCATTGGATGATATAGCTGAGCTATCAGCCGTTGATTGTAATAATATCAAAGATCATTTGATCAACCACACACTTCATTTCTCTTATTTAACTTGTTGATATGAGCCATCTGATTAATAATCTTTACTGCACTCACAGGTATCTTCTTCCTTCATTTGCTAAACCTCTCATCTTCCTGACATCTTGAAAGATGTTTCAGTTGTGCCCAACCTCAAGCATGGATATTCTTCTTTAGTTTCTGTTTATTTTTTCTTTTCAAATGACTACCCTTGTGAGCTTTTAGATGTTTGATTTGTTCAGTTAGGTCATGTATCTCATTGTTTCTCTTTTGAATAAAAATGGCCACTTGTGAGACTTCTTCACTTCCAAAGCACTCTGTATGTTCTTGCTGTCTACTTGTAAAATTTCATCGACTTCCCTTTAAACAATATGGAAAAACACACGTCTAATATGTTGGATCTTATTTGATGTGAATTTGTGATTTACAGGGATAATCCCTGGTCCTTGTTCCCATTATTCAATCTATTTTTTACTCAGTCATCCCTCGCTTTGGAAAATAGGTCATGTCTTGACTCTGATTTTTTCTCAGTCATCTTACTTGCTAATCATTATTTCTTCGCAGAAGTACCATCGACACAAGCAGTGGCCATTCATCACTTCTACCTTAAATCCCAATATAAAAGCTTCAGTTGTTCTGGTTTTCTTCTTAGTGGTCACTGCTAACCATTAACCTTTTCATCAACTCTACATCAAAAATGCCTTTCTGGTTTTCTCAATATTTTTTCTTTTTAAAATTTCAGTCAAGGTTTTAAATTTCGAATTTTGATCACGTTTCTTCTTGAGAATTTCAAAAGATAAGATCTCGTATTAGATGAGATCTTGTGCAAGATAAATGCACCTTGGGCATTCATCTCGAATTTACATCTCGAGTCCTAAAGTTCATCTCGGAAGAATCCGGTAATATATATTATATCTAAACTGATTTGCAAACAACTAAATTTACGACTACTATTTAATGAAAAATGATTTAACCACATAAAGCTATCGATGGATACCCAAAAAGTACGATTTCCGTTTGCATCAGTAAGCAGATAAATGTATGATATCTAAAAAAACGGATATGAATACGTATATGAAGATCCTCATTTGAAAATTATCCGTTCGGTTTTTTCAATATTATATTTATTTTATGTGTATTTTAGTACAAAAAATATATGTATTTATTGTTATATTAAGTTAATAGTTTATATTTCTTGATTTATCGATCGTTAGTGAATAGGATAATTATTCGATATTCGTCCATATCCGTGGATGCAGATATGACACTATCTGTACATGAAAGTATCCATTGACAGACCTATACCATAGCATTGTCATTAGTAGCTTGCAAAAAACATCCACGCTATGTAATGCAATTAAATTATTAGGAATATTGAACATATTACATATCACAATGCAAAATGCAAATACCATATGCGGAGGCGATTTGGATTGGAAACTCGTCTGCAATTAAGAATACAAATTCGAAATTTACTTATATACTATAGGAGTTATTTCACATGCGCAACTTTTAGTTATGAAATTCTGAAAAAGCTTGGAATATCGTGTATTCTATGTTTTCTAGCACTTGGTTTTTATTCTTTCCATCAAATTTTACTCATAAAAAAATCATCCCTACTCAATACGTATAATAATCATAAAGATACCAAAATTCATAAACTAGTACCGAAAACTACATTAAATTGTATTATAATTGGTCTCAAAATATTTGCATGTAATAAAAGCACAAACATAAACGAGGAATGGTCACCCCGATTCATTGTGGCTCTACCAAATGCTTCTCTACCATGCACCATATATGAACAATGTAGGATTTGTCATCAACTTCAACGAGCTTTAATATTTTCCTATTTTCCTTCAGAGTTCCTTCACATCTGAGCCTAATATCCTCACAACTTGTCTTACATAGGTGAGGTCCTATTATTTCTCAAGCTCCTTTGGTTTGACCACCACCTTTGAGTCTTGAACACATTTTGGAAAGTTGGACACAGAAAAGGCGTCGTGCATACTCGAACGTTCTTAGGGAAACTTCACGTTGTATGCCACTTTCCAATCCAAGCTAAAATTGGGTTAAGGTCCTACTAAACAAGGCGATAGTTTCCTTACTCGTCCGAACCAAATCGCTCTTTGCATCTAAGAAATCTTCAAACGCATCATGTTTTGGATCTTGAATTTCAGTTTACATCATCTATGGTCAGTGTAGTTTTCTCCTATATTGTTTCGTTAATGCTAAAGGACAAAATCACTCTCTTTTGTTTTAACTGGAACACGACAGAAGAAAGTCTAACTCATTACTTCTTTCTTAATTCACTTAACTACTAAATTTAAAAGCTTTGAGAAATTTTTGATAGAGTTAGGGGTATGCCCTAGGGATAATTATATAATTTGTTATATATATCTAACTCGTTAATCAATCTTGTTCGAAATAAAAGGTATTTTCTTCCTATTATATACTTGATATAATGTGATTATATTAATTAATTAACTTAATTAAAAGTATATTTAATAGAAAAATCCATAAATGGTATATTTTGTGATAGTAGTTAAAAAGTGTTGTGACCGTGAGTAATTTATCACAACGAAACAAATATACCATTTTAAATGTTTCTAGTCAAGATGCATCGAGTAAGACTAGATTACGAAACGCTCTCCAAATGTTGGATAGTGTATTACTCATGATTGCTGTGGGCACCTAGGGGTTACGTACTAATAGTTATTGGATAACTATGGAACGACTTACTCGATAGTTTTCTGTTAGTTAATATAATTAAGGTCAAACAGAAAATATCGATGTGACTGATTTACACAGTTCTCTTAACTTGAGAATACTGTGGATCTTTAATATGAAAGCTCCGCTTTGATTATAGTTGGGTCGAGTGTAAGTATTGGAAGTGAAGCACTATTCAAGAGAGGATCCGTCTCCTCGGTTATATGCGGTTAGTATCACAGTCAACTCAAGTCATCTCAAAGTCAAAGTGTCTAGCCAGAGCATTTCGGTTAATAATAATTGTTATTATTGAACCAATGACTTTGTATTTAGACTATAAAGTTGAATGTGGATGAGGTTGGAATTTTGACCATCACCAAATTCCATAAATCCAAAGTGATATAGTTTTGACGAAGAGAATTATGTAAACAAATGTCACAACCGAGTAACGCTTATTAAACTAAAATTGGATTTTACTGAAAATGAGTAAGCGATAAATTTGCCCATAATATCACACCACCTGCTAAGTGACGTGTGAACGTTAACATTAGAGCAGTTCGATGTTAATCGTTGATCAAATTTACACCCAAGAGTTACACAGCCGAAATGATGAATTCCCTTAAGACCGAACGATTTAATTAGTTTGTAATTATTATAAATTAATTAAACTAATTAATATTTATGAAATATTAATTATAAAATTTTAATATGATTTGAGAAATAAATAATGTTATATATATATTTATTACAGTTATAAATATATCGATCAATATACAATATCGACAAACGATTAAATTAGATTTAATTGCATAGTATTTTGGCTTGGGCTTAGATGGGTTTAAAGCCCTTCATTAGGACTGCGAAATTTCGGTTTTGGGAAAGTATAGGGGTGGCTAAAACATAGGGAATTGGCTTGGAGATAATGGGCTGAGATAAAGCGAGAATGAGTAAAAAGGTTTTCCTCGTTTCTCTCTAATACAACCCTATGTATGTATGTATGCATGCATGCATGCATGCATGTATGTATGTAAACAATTACTAAACTTTTTTGGCCGCCATTACCTTCTACATTGCTGGTTAAAAAATAGCTCTCAATCCACTCCAAAATTCTCAAATATATTTCAAATTAAAATAATACTATTCGATAGTTAAAGGTTGGTTATTCCAGACTTGCAATCTGACGAATCAAGAACAGTAAAAGGAAGAGAAGTCATTGCTTCAACGTGGGTTCAAAGGCATCATTAAATTGGTAATTTTAATTCATATTACAGTAATAAAATTATATTCTATGTTCCTATAACGAGCAATTTCATATCTGTTTAAATATATTGCTACTATATGTTTAGTTAGGTGAGATTTTATAAGTAGATGTGGTTATCACAAATCAGTTTGGTTATGTGCATAATTTGTTTATTATACTATTTGATTTATGTATAGACAAATGTTGTTTACTGTACATAATCAATTTTTGTCATTAATAATTATTTTATATACATTTATTAATAAACTCATATATATTCATATATATATATATATTAGTGTATATTTCTCTCTCATAATAGCGTATATGCATATATAAGATATATATATGATTTAAAAATTTTAGTACACTTATTTATATATAATATGAATTTACAAATTCAAAAATTAATTATCATACATATATCCATATTTTTAAATTAATATTTATTGAATATTTGAATTGTTTATTATATATAAAATAATTATTACATTAAAAATTCAATTTTATATTTTTCTAAAATATTTTACCATTTCAGAAACATATAGAAAAAATTTAGGAATTTTTCAATAATTAATATTATTTTGGATAAACTATTTATGATTTATTAAAAATAATAGTTTAATTGAAAAAAATTTCAAAATTTTTCGTAACCTTTCTTTCATTATCCTAGAATTTTGGAAATTTTAAAATTTGAATTTTTAAGAATATATTATTTTATATTAAATAATTATTGCCAAAATCAATGTATTTGTTTTAAAAAATAATATTTTAACTTTGAAAAATCTCCAAATTTTTCCTAAGCTCTATTTTATGATCCTAGATTTTTGAAAATTGTAAAATTTTAATTTTCATCAATATATTATTTTATGTTAATTATTTATGGATGAAAACATTATTTTATTCATAATATATACAAATTAAAATACTAAAATTATTATGTTTGCAATACTAAGTTAATTTTGAATTATAAATAATTTTTAATAATTGTTCTCTCTCTTTCTATATATATTTATCTATATATAAATGTTTTATGTTTATATATTATATATAATATATTTATGTATACATATATATATATATATATGTGTATGTGTGTGTGTGTGTGTGTATATATATTGTAACACATATACATGCACATATTTGGACAACATACATGACATAAAAAATGAGCTAATATGTCTGTTGCGATGTAAATCTCAACATCTACATATGAGCATATTATACCTTTCACGGATTATTATGTTACACATGCACTTACACATATATGTATATGATACATTTATGTATAAACTAAACCAAATAAAATTAATTTCATACCTTAATATATTTGAATTTAAATAAAATAAATGATTTTATTTAAATGAAATTTAGAAATGTTCTAATTCAGTTAGACTTCATAAGCCCAATAAATGATCCAATAGGGTAAATTTTTTGAAATTCACCCATAACTTCCGTTGCGGGCTAGTCCAGTTCCAACAATGGTATCGGAGTCCAATATCCTATGCAGTCTAAATTAGTCATATTAGGGCTAACTAATTAAGCTTGCCCACTTAGTACGGTGTCTAGAAAGGTAATGTTTAGGATTTGAATTGGATAATCAAGTACCCTGTTCTACCTGGTTACCGGCTTGACCCGAAAGGTGAAGTGAGCCCAAAGATTGCTCCTAATAGAAAATGCCCAACTTAATTTGGGCCTTGGGCTAATTTTCAAAATCGTTTTGAAAGTTAATGTTAAAGATTTTAAATTTAATAGTTAAATTTAAAATAAAACATGTTTATTATAAAAAATTGTAATACTACATAAGTTTTCAAAATGTTTGAAAGGATAATGATATTTTCAAAATGTTTGAAAATATTTATACAATAATTTCAAATTTTAATTTATTAATAAGATTAATAAAATAAATATGTTAATTAATTAATGTATATATGCATGTACATGTTGATATATGTTATGTTATTTTAAAATGTTTAAGATAACATAAGTATACATGTATGTATACAAGATAAATTTTGAAATTAATAAATTTTAATAAAGGTTGTTTAATTGAATAAATTAATTAAAGGTTAATTAATTAAATAAAATACACATATATATGATATATGTGTGTTACACTATAAACGTTATAGTATACACTATAAATGTTATAGTAAATATGTCCAATATAAAAGTTATATTAGAATACTAATTTAAAATTAATTAAAGAGTTAATTGATTAAAATTAATTAGATAAGATTTAATTAATGATATATTATACGTAAGACTATCATATAAGTAGTATGAAATATAAAAGTTATATAACAATAAAACATATATGATATGTGTATAAACTAAATATGGAACATTAAAGAAACCCAAATAGACTTGAGAAATAAATACATATGTAAATGTACATATACCGTGAATTCTAATGTGTTTGACACTTGAATCACTGGGGTATTTCAAAAGAAATATATTATTCTATAAAGTCGATATCACTCAATATATATATTGAAGATTATGAATCTTCAATATAATGTTGTCTTCTATCATATATATTAATAAATTAATTACATACTCCTTAGTTGTTGAGCAAACTCAAGCTAGGGATGTTATGCGTAGTATTGTTAATATATTGAACAGATGAGGTAAGATAACTATATGTATTTGTTGAGCAAACTCAAGGTACATACTATACTTAGGCCAGCATGATATGGTAGGTATGAGTGAATAATCTCTTTCGATTTGTTGAGAAAACTCAAGGTTGAAATGAGATAAAACAAGGAAAAATGGGTTAGGAGTTGTATGTGATACAACCGATAAGCTCCTTATCCATCGTTTGTGGGGCTATGATTTGTTGAGCAAACTCAAGGTCAGAATACCAAAACAAACAAGTCCTAACACCCACTAGTGAATTTGTAAGACTTCTATGTTTCATATTAGGGTTTGGAGAAACATAAAAGACTAGTGGGAGCTTTATTAGAAAAATGAAATGGTAACATTTAACCTTTCTAATATTGTAAAAACATATGCTATATAATGTTATAATTATCTACAATGGTAAATTTGTGCATTTAATATGATTGATAAAACATTTGTCAATTAACATATATAATCAAACTAAATTGAAAGTTGACAAATAGAAATATAATATATACTTACTAATAATTCTAATTGCATGTTATATAATGTTTTTATACCCATGCAAGTGCCTAATTTCAACTACTTAATACATTCGTAAGTTAGTCACTTATATGTTTATTTGGTTTAGACCGTGTATTGCATTTTATGAGTTTTTGAACTCTAAATACAATTCAAGACTATGGATATTTGATCCATGTACTTTCACATATAAATGTTATATGGTGAACAGCCATAGTTTGTGGGGTACAATATTTCGATGAAGTTAGTTCATTCGAAGTAAGCCAATAAATATTATTTTAAGATCATGTATTCAACTTGAATGATTTCAGAAGGATCATATTGTGTTAATGTAACACAAGACCATAAACTACGAGATATATCTAAAAACACGATCGTTTAAATGTCATCTTGATCGGTTTACATAAAGTGCAACATATTTGATGTCTTAAATGTTAAGAATAATCGAATGAGTTTTTGTAAAAGGTTTGCTATGATATTGTAGTAAGATTTCCTTTTGAATAGTTTGACCATTTGAAAGAAAAACGAATGTATAAGAATAGATGTAATTTAAGGTAAAATTGGAATGAAAAGAATGAATAGTCACTTCTGCTTCATAGAGAAACAATGGAAACAAGAATTGTAATAATAATTGATACTTAATATTGGAATATGAAATATGATTTTTATTTCGAAATGTATTTTCATATAGAAAATTGTTTTCTATAACATTTATTTCTTTGAGTTCAAGATATTTGATCAAAGAACTCTCCTCTGTAAACTAGTTGCAGCATATGAAATAAGTAAACAATATTAAGTGAATAGCGGATCTCTAAATTTAGTACGCTATTATAGTAATGGCGGAAATAGTGGGAGCATGCCATATAGCAACTAATGATTGCATCAAATTACGAAAATTGTTTTCGTAAAATGTACCGAACATTATTTCTGAAATAATGTTTATTTTTGGTATTGATTGAAAAATGGATATAACTATATTTCAATATGCGTATTATGAATATTCATTATGAAATAGAACTATATTCTGTAATTTGTTTTCATAGTAAAAATGATGCAACAAAAATACATATGTATCTAATATTATTTACAGTTGTTTTGGAATTATAGACTAAGCCGTAGTTTTGAGAAATAATTTTACTATATGATTATGAATCATATGATATAGGTTAATTATATCTCAAACAATTAATGCTATGCACCCATTCAGTAAGAGCATCATAAGAGTTGATGAACTCTTTGAATTAATACATATTGATGTATGCAATCACAAGTCTATTAATACCAAAAGGATTCCACATACTTTGTTATATTCATCGATGATTTATTACCAACATGAACATGTGTATTAGATGCACATATAGTAAGTTTATGATAAAATCATAGAATATAAAAGGAAAGTAAATAAAATAACATGCAATAAAATAAAATGATTTGATTTGGTCGAATAAGTGAGTATATTGGAAAGAGTTTCAAATGTACATAAAAATGAATATAGATTCAATCTCAAAAATCACTCCTCCATGTGATACATAATGATGCATCGATAAGGAGTAATCAGACATTGTTGGACAATCTACGATTAATTGTGAGTGAAGTTGAGTTAGTTTCTTTCTATGAGGTCATATACTTAAAATTAGTACACAAGGTTGATATTATTTCATCTAAACAACAGTTTACAAAATCATACAAGGTAAGGTTTTGTAAGAAATCCCAACATATCCTAGGCTAAGGAGTTGGCAGGTTGTGCGAGTCGAAAGATTGCACGTAATAATTGTTCATGAGGGATCTTGTATGAATCTCCAAAAAGTTTTTTTTGGAAAGGTCTATCATTAAATGACATAATTATGTTTTGAACATAATTTTTGTAAACTAAAATCAGTTTTATAAATAAAAAAGGTTCATAAAGCGTTTATGAATCCCTATTCTATTTGCACTAAGAAATAATTGTTGTTTCAAGATATATCAACTTTATTGTGAAGGAATTTCTTTGAGAAATTTTTGATAGTTAAATGGAATTGGATCCGATCCATAGATAGAACTGATTATATGAGATGAAGTGAAATTAACTAACCTAAATGAACACATAGCATTAGAATGTCTAATAAGTATTCTCGTACATCGAAGAGAAACTATGAGTTTCTTATTAATGTCGAAAATATACATTACCCTCGGTTGTTTAATAACCATGAAGATTGTTGACTCTATATGGTATGATGCACGGATCTGAAAGAATTACAACTACGCTATCAAAATATGATTTTGGTGGTCGTAACCAAAGAGATGTGATCCATCGGCCGAGATTGTGTCTTTATTGGAAAGACTAATGTGGTTGGAATTAAATAAGCAATGTTGATAAGAATAATATTGCAAATTTCAATTGTTGAAATTAGCATAACTGATTCGGTATTCAACATGCTCAAGTTAATTCAGATTTACTCACAAAATTATCGCTCAATAAGACTTAGTGTTTGGTACTTATGTATTGAAACAGAAAAATCTAAATAATGATTTAGAGTAAGCCGTTTACACATATGAACCAAAAATGCCTCGAAGTCAGTGGGAGCGATATTGGGTTTGTATATCTTTGGATATGATCCAAGAAATGATAAGAATGCATCATTTTATAAGCATCAAGAGTGAATAAGTATTTTGATAGAAATATCAAATGGTTTGATTTTCAATCAAAGTGCAGAGGAAGCGTGTGTTCATAAGAAAGAACGTTAAAAGGTACATTGATATTTCTAAACTATAAGTAAACAACACGTTGTTGATTTTAACAATATGCTTATATTGAATAAACTTTAGTTGTTTTAATACTCAATTTTGGATTGTAAATGATGTCTTTTATGTGAGTATAAAAGATATAGAGATTGTCCCAAAATGATATACAAGAGCACCCTATTAAAAGGAGAACATGTAAGTTGGATTTCTTATGCATTAGCAATATGAATTATCATACAGGTTATGTTGTGTATGATATTGTGTTTTTGTTTATGTATTTGATACATGGAGCAAATATAAAATCCAAATTGATATCACTAAATGGTTGTTTGAGATGTTCTCGCGTATTTATGAAATACTAGAGAATTGTTTATAGAAACAACGAACTCGTTATGATGGAACGTTTGGACACAAACTTTTATCACTGATATTGAGTATAACATGTCAATGATAAAATTCAAGTTAAAATCTTTAATTTGAAAATGTTTCAAAATAAAAGTGATTGTGGTCGAGTCAACGAAATGTTGAGAACATTAACTTGAATAGCGCTACAATAAACCAATGTATATAGATATAAATGCACAAATTTATAATTGAGCCAAAGGTGATTCCAAATGTTGAGAATCTCATAATATTGTTATAAGATAACAATGTCATGAAATTGATCATGATATAACTTAAAGCTCACTATAAGTCGAAAGACATACTTCGAATCGTTCCACATGATAAAGGCAGTTTATCAGTGTTAGAGAGAGTTAATCGACAAAGTAGATAATTAAAACATAATAGCATACCCATTCACTAAGTGACTGACCTAATTGATTTTGAGAAAACTGATTGGAGAAGTTGGAATTATATTCCATAATTGGCACCAAGTGCAAGTGGGAGATTGATAGAGTTAGGGGTATGCCCTAGGGGTAATTATGTAATTTGTTACATATATCTAACTCGTTAACCAATCTTGTTCGAAATAAAAGGTATTTCTTCCTATTATAAACTTGATATAATGTGATTATATTAATTAATTAACTTAATTAAAAGTATATTTAATAGAAAAATCCGTAAATGGTATATTTTGTGATAGTAGCTACAAAGTATTGTAACCGTGAGTAATTTATCACAACGAAACAAATATACCATTTTAAATGTTCCTAGTCAAGATGCATCGAGACTGGATATCGATGTATCCGTTGAGACTGGAGTACGTAACGCTCTCCAAATGTTGGGTAGTGTATTGCTCATGACTGCTGGGGGCACATAGAAGTTAGGTACTAATAGTTATTGGATAACTATGGAACGACTCACTCGATAGTTTTCTGTTGGTTAATATAACTTAGGTCAAACAGAAAATATCGATGTGACTGATTTACACAGTTCTCTCGACTTGAGAATACTGTGGATCTTCAATATGAAAGCTCCGCTTTGATCATAACCAAATCATGGCATGAGGTCCATCGAGTGACTATAGTTGGGTCGAGTGGAAGTATTGGAAGTGAAACACTATTCAAGAGAGGATTCGTCTCCTTAGTTATATGCGGTTAGTATCAGAGTCAACTCAAAGTCAAAGTCTTTGGCTAGAGCATTTCGGTTAATAATAATTATTATTATTGAACCAAGGACTTTGTATTTAGAGTATAAAGTTGAATGTGGATGAGGTTGGAATTTTGACCATCACCAAATTCCATAAGTCCAAAGTGATATAGTTTTGACGAAGAGAATTGGTGTGAACAAATGTCACAACTGGGTAACGCTTATTAAACTAAAATTGGATTTTATCGAAAATGAGTAAACGATAAATTTGGCCATAATGTCACACCACCTGCTAAGTGGCGTGTGAACGTTAACATTAGAATAGTTCGATGTTAATCGCTGACCAAATTTACACCCAAGAGTTACACAGTCAAAATGATGAATTTCCTTAAGACCGAATGATTTAATCAGTTTATAATTATTATAAATTAATTAAATTAATTAATATTTATGAAATATTAATTATAAAATTTGAATATGATTTGAGAAATAAATAATGTTATATATATTTGTAACAGTTATAAATATATGGATCGATATACAATATCGACAAGCGATTAATAAATTAGATTTAATTGCATAGTATTTTGGCTTGGGCTTAGATGAGTTTAAGGCTCATCATTAGGGCTGCAAAATTTCGGTTTTGGAAAAGTCCAGGGATGACTAAAATATAGGGAATTGGCTTGGAGATAATAGGTTGAGATAAAGTGAGAATGGGTAAAAAGGTTTTCCTCTTTTCTCTCTAATACAACCCTATATATATGTACCTCTAAAAACAATTATTAACCTTTTTGGCCGCCATTACCTTCTACATTGCTGGTTAAAACATAGCTCTCAATCCACTTCAAAATTCTCAAATATATTTCAAACTAAAATAATACAATTCGATAGTTAGAGGTCGATGATTCTGGACTTGCAATCCGACGAATCAAGAACAGTAAAAGGAAGCGAAGTCATTGGTTCAACGTGGATTCAAATGCATTATTAAATTGGTAATTTTAATTCATATTACAGTAATTAAATTATATTCTACGATCCTATAATGAGTAATTTCATATCTGTTTAAATATATTGCTAATATATGTTTAGTTAGGTGAGATTTTGTAAGTAGTATTGTTGTCACAAATCAGTTTGGTTATGTGCATAATTTATTGATTATACAACTTGATTTATTTATAGACAGATGTTGTTTACTGTACAAAATCAATTTTTGTCATTAATAATTGTTTTATATTTTTTTTGTAAATGAGTTATATATATATTTATTAATAAACTAATATATATATATATATATATTAGTGTATATTTCTCTCTCATAATAGCATATATGCATATGTAAGATATATATATGATTTAAAAATTTTAGTACACTTATTTATAGATAATATGAATCTACAAATTCAAAAATTAATTATCATACATATATTCATAATTTTAAATTAACATTTATTGAATTTTTGAATTGTTTATTATACATAAATAATTATTACATTAAAAATTTAATTTTATATTTTAAAATAATATTATATCATTTCAGAAACATATAGAAAAAATTTAGCAATTTTTCAATAAAGTTTATTATTTTTAATAATTAATATTATTTCGGAAAAACTGTTTATGATTTATTAAAAATAATAATTTAATTGAAAATTTATTCAAAAATTTTCTTAACCTTTCATTCATGATCCTAGAATTTCTGAAATTTTAAAAGTTGAATTTTTAAGAATATATTATTTTATATTAAATAATTATTGCCGAAATCAATGTATTTGTTTTAAAAAATAATATTTCAACTTTGAAAAATCTCCAAATTTTTCCTAAGCTCTATTTTATGATCCTAGATTTTCAAAAACTGTAAAATTTGAATTTTCATCAATAGATTATTTTATGTTAATTAATTATGGATGAAAACATTATTTTATTCATAATATATACAAACTAAAATACTAAAATTATTATGTTTGTATAACTAAGTTAATTTTGAATTATAAATAATTTTTAATAATTGTTCTCTCTCTTTCTATATATATATTTATCTATATATAAATGTTTTATGTTCATATATTATATATAATATATTTATACATACATGTGTGTGTGTGTATTTTGTAACACATATACATGCACATATTTGGACAACATACTTGACATACAAAATGAGCTAATATGTCTGTTGCGATGTAATTCCTAACATCTACATATGAGCATATTATACCTTTCACAGATTATTATGTCACACATGTACTCACACATATATGTATATGATACATTTATGTTTAAACTAAATCAAATAAAATTAATTTCATATCTTAATATATTTGAATTTAAATAAAATAAATGATTTTATTTAAATGAAATTTAGAAATGTTCTAATTCAGTTAGACTTCATAGGCTCAATAAAAGA
The DNA here is from genome assembly GCA_030737815.1 of Allium fistulosum. Taxonomy (NCBI): domain Eukaryota; kingdom Viridiplantae; phylum Streptophyta; class Magnoliopsida; order Asparagales; family Amaryllidaceae; genus Allium; species Allium fistulosum. The sequence continues at coordinate 165,303,167 of CM060905.1, forward strand.
TCCAATATGGTAAAATTTCTGAAATTCACCCATAACTTCCGCCGAGGGCTAGTCCAGTTCCAACAATTTTTTAAATCCTTAACCTTGAATTAATCTTCATGAACTTCTAAGATTTTAAGACTTGCTCAAATGTATTATTTGTATCTTAATTTTAGGCTACATAATGAAATTATCTTCTTGCATAGTAGAGATCAAGAGTTTAATATATCATCTCCAATCTCAGTAAATATTTTTGAAGGATTGTGCAAATAATATTTAGAGGTTTTAGTGAGACTACATGCATGGAGGAAAGCGGTTCAAATTATCATGTAAGTCTTTTCAAGTAAGGTTAGATAGATGATTTTATTACATTTTTGTAAGGAAAAATGCTTTATTCTTCTTTTCAAATTTTTATTGGTACAACTCAAGCAAATTTCACTTCCTTTTCCATTTAGTAACGACTAGGATATATATATATATATATATATATATATATATATATAACCAGAACATAACTTATTGTTATGTGTTGTATGTATTAGACCAAAATTTCAGCCAAACTTTCTTGAATAAGAGAATGTTAAGAAAGCTAAACAACAAGTGTAGATATAATTGTACTCATAGTGATATATGCAAATGATTCTTTATTTAACCCTTTAGTACAAATTGTTAATTTGGATGTGACGTAAGAGGTCATTAAATCTCGAATCAAGCTTTTACAATTCATTTGAGGCTACAAATAAAATTGGAGGAGAAGATTCGGAGAAAGTTCCCTACTTATATGAGGGTAGGCTTCTTTTTATAGTAGTGTTGGATCATTGGATGTTTACGTATGTTTTAAATATATTGATTTGAATTATTTCTTCTTGGATTTTGGACATGTGGTGATTTAAATAGTTGAGGATATTTGAAATAATGACGATTAGCATATCTTTGAGGTGGCATGTGGCACTTTGGGGGTGACTTCTTTAAGAGCTGTAAAATCTTCATACTTTCTGCTTACATGACAAAAGTTGACCAATAAGATGTTGATACATGACATAATACACATCTCCGATGACTTCAATCTTTACTTCCGTTAACATCTTAATTCCACATATTCATTAAGACGAAGGTTTAAACTTCTGATCGACATGTCGAAATCCTGGAGATTCCATTCTAGTTTCAGCGCAGACTGAACACCGGGATACGCACAAAATCCCATTGCATGATCTAGGGCAAAAGGAAATAATAGTGAAAGATGAAAGTTGAAGAGGATTCATAGCGACCTAGCATCTCGACCTACCATTCATTGGGGACAAAGATTGGAGATGATCTCGCCCTAGCTTTCTTGGCGACGAGTTATGTGTGATTTTTTATTTCTTGGGATCGTCGTCTATTGGGTTGAAGGAAAGAATTAGGGTTCGCGTATTTTAGTCTGGATTTCAAATTGGTTCGGTTATAATATAATTAATTTACATTATGATTGTATAAATTTGATTAATAATTTGAGTTAATAATTCAATTATAATGAGGTTAAAAATTTCAGTCTAAATTAAGTTCATTTTAATAAACTTATTTTATATAATATGTATAAATTTTGTTTAATATTAGTATTGTATATTTGTTAGTATATTCCGAAAAATGTATCCGAATTCACAAGACGGAGCTGAAGCAGAAATTTCTAAATTTCTTAAATAAACCCGAAAATTTGAAATTTTCCGATGATTTGAACGGAAATAAAAAATGGAATATTGAACATTGCTTAAGACTTTTCTTATTTTCCTTCTAAGTGTTTGCTTCGTATTTTCGTTAAGGTATTTCATGTTCTTTGGTCAAGACGTCGGGTTTACACTTTCGCTAAGGTGTATATTCCATACTTTCGTTATAGACTTACTACATATCTCCGTTAAGGGGTTTTCTCGTTATGGAGTTAGGGGTATTCCCTATGGATAATTACGTAATTTGTTATATATATCTAACTCCATGACCGATCTAGTTCATAGTAAAAGACGTCTATCTTTTTATTATAGATAACGCTGGAAAGACAGAACTATAGTACAAAACTATGTGCGGGAGGATGTAGAGGGTTGGGATATTTTTTTCCTTTAGTCTAATGGTTAATGCTATTTTGGGCCTCTTTTTGTACAAAATATTCAGGACCTTAGCATAATTGTTTATTATATACTTGTCATATTGTGATACGTTAATTAATCATTTAATTTAAGTATAAATAGAAAATCCTTAAATGATATGTTATGTGATAGTAATTACAGTGTGTTGTACGCATGTGAAATTTAGCACATTAAAAAGACATATTATTTTAAATATTCTTTGTCAAGATGTTTTGAGATAGAATATCAATACATCCATGGAAACTATAGTATGTAGCGCTCTTCAAATGTTAGGCAGTGTATTACTCATGGCTGTTGAAGGCACCAATGAGTTACGTATTGATAGTTATTGAATTACTATGGAATGACCCACTCGAAAGTTTTTTGTTGGTTAATATAACTAAGGTCAAACAGACTCAATGTGAAAATATTACACAATTCTTTCAATCTAGGAATACCATTGAACTTTAATATGGATATTCCACTTTGGTTATAGTTAAATCATGACATGATGTGACAACTTGGACTTGTGGACACACTAACTCAAACCTTAGGATGACTTTCGAACTTGCATTGTGCCTATAAGTACGAGTCATCGGTTTGAAACATTACATGGTGCGAAGATTAAGATAAAATTTAAAGCATTTTACACTTTCAGATCTCACAGCGGAAGAAATAAAATATAAATACTGAAAATAAACATTTCAGATAATGGTCTCAATAATGCGTAGTCCATATACAAAGTTCTCAAAATAACAACATAAAGTCTAAATGATAATAAAATACGATGAATAGTACATGAAGAGTAACTAAAAATAATATAACTCTAGCGCCAAGCTTCTTCCTTCACATACTGTGTCTGGTTCAATTCACCTAATGACCAGTCCTCTTGTGGTGGGGGAAATGGTAGAAAATGAGTGGGTCAGACAAAAGTCCAGTGAATGATTGTATTACTAGTGTATGTTGTTCATAAGCAATTAACTTCATTTATAACCTACGTGACGTAGGTTGTCTTTTTTGTGTTTGTGAATTACTTATCTAGGGTTATCTAAAAATTGAAATCTATGGTTTCCTCTCAACCATGGGGGAAAATCAATTCCCTCACCAAAATTCCTCAATTCTCTCTAATTTTTCCTCCCTAATCAGACCACTTGAGGCTTCTCACATCAGCAAGTCATCAGGAGTTATCAACATAGATGATGATGGATTTAAATTGGTCCAATCCAAACAACAAAGGAGGAAAGAGGCCAAGAAAGCACAAGAGTTGCTACCAATTCTCCAAAATGACAACCAGAAAGGCAGAAATGATCAGAATTTAACCACCCGGATCGCAAAGAAAGGCGAAATGTTGTCAACACAGAGAAACCGATAGCCATCTCACTGAACAGAGAGCAAGGCCGGAAATCTTGGGCTGATATTGTTGCTGATCAGCCTCAAGAACCCAATAGTGAAGATTGCAATCTAGAGCATATTGCACCAATCAAGATTAATAACAAGAAGTATGGTCTGGTAAAGGAAGAGGTATGTAAAAGGGCAACTGAATCATGGAATAATTTTGTTCTTGTTTATGCAGTGGGTACCAAACCATACTACTTGTTTTTTAAATCATATATACAAAGAGTTTGGAATCTGATTGGTAAATTTGAAATTTTTACTAGAGAGAACGGATTCTTTCTAGTAAAATTTACAGAATCTCAAGATTGTTCTTCAGTTTTAAAAAATGGACCTTATTTCTACAATGGCAAACTCATCATAGTGAGAAAGTAGTCTGATTCTCTGAAAATGGACAGAGACTTGTTAACATCTATGCCGATTTGGGTAAGATTACCCTGTTTTAAAATGAAGTTATGGGATAGGGAGGCCTTCAGTGTCATGGCAAGTATTATAGGAAAACCCATTAAAATGGATGCAGCCACAACTTTGAAGACGAGATTGAATTACGCTCGCCTTCTCGTAGAAGTGTCTGTAAATGATGAACTTCCCAATGAAATTTATCTTTCTTTGTATAATGGAGAGAAAATTATTCAAAAAGTTGAATATGAATGGGTCCCGCCAAAATGTAATGTATGTAAATGCTTTGGTCACACTAGAGATCAGTGTAACCCAAAACAGGCATGGGTTCCCAAGAGTAATATTCAAGAAACTCAAGATAAAGAAATCTCAAATTCTAATCCAAGAAATTATTCAATAGTATAGAAACAGACTGTATCATCTGAAGATAATGATCGAATCAACCAGATAGGTATCACTTCCGATCAAAGAAGGAATAACAACGTGCTCTTTGATCAAGATGATCAGGTCATAGCTAAGGAAGTTCATCATATTAGTCTGAAAGGGAAAAACGCAGAGCAATAAAGTTGTGGGTGAAAAGAATACAATGGTCTTAGAATCTGTAACCGCACCAGTTATAGATCCTTGTTTAATTACAGATAATTATGGTTCAAATAACAATAATGATAATGATAATGAAGATCATTTGCATTCTGCAATTCTGGGTATAGAAAAGCCTGCTGAAACAACCCCTCCACCTGAGCAGGCTGCATTGGCTGAGGAGTCTTACTCAACCATGCCTCGTGCTGCTGATCCATTTGATATTTCTCTTGTCAAAATTCCAGAAAGTGCCAATAATACTGGAACAGAAATGGAAATGGTGGATGCTGTTGATCAGTTTGATATTTCTGAACTACATATACCAAAAACAAAGGCTATTGGTAAGAACAAGGGTAATAAAGAGAAGAAAGCTTTTAAACAAAAATACATATCTATAAATCCAAACTGGGATGAAATGTCAGCCAGGTTAAAAGCAAAAAGTGCTGAGAACAAAAGAAGAGGTAAGAGTACTTCGGTATCAGGTACTATTTAAACTCTTTCTTTTAATTCTTGATTATGTCTATATTGGCATGGAATATAAGAGGTATGAATTCCTCTTCTAAACAATATGATATTTTGCATACACTTAATGTGTATAAACCCTCTGTTATAGCACTGATTGAGAATAAATTGAATGAAGATAATTTTGAAAAATTCTGTTTTAAATTACCTAGGAATTGGAAAGCTATAAACAACAATGATTGTGGCTGTAAAGGCAGAATTATTGTTTTATGGGATTCCAATACTTGGAATATGTTAAGTAGTAATAAGGATAAATAGTTTATAGATTGTCAATTTGAAAATATTGGTGGTTTTTCTTTACAAATTACTAGTATTTATGGCAGCAATTTGGAAATTGAAAGAAATAGTATATGGAATAGATTGAAAGCTTTGAATTTAAACTATAATTTCCCTTGGCTTATTTTAGGGGATTTTAATACTGTTTTACATGCATCTGAAAAATTTGGGGGTAATAAAATACCTCAAAGCAAATTAGTCAGGCTAAATAAATTTTTAATTGAGACTGGGTTAATAGAACCAAATACTAGTGGTAATAAATATACTTGGAAATCTGGTATTGAAAAGAATATTCATTGTAAATTAGTTAGAGCTCTGATTAATAAAGAATTTTCTAATGTTTTCCCCAAATTTACATGTTCTACTCTTGAACAAAGTACTAGTGATCAAACTCCAATACTTATTACTCTTTTCAAGGATTTAGCTTTTGATAAAAGAATACCTCCATTCAGATTAAGAATGGATGGATTTTAGATGAAAATTATAAAATCCTAATGGAAGAGTGTTTGAATTTTTCTTGTAATGGTACAAAACAGTTTCAATTTAATATGTTTTTGAAGAATACCAAAAGTAAACTTAAAGCTTAGAACAAAAATAACTTTAGGAAGAATAATAAACTGGAACTGCTAAGACATGATGGAAAACTGTTACAAGAAATAGTTGATAAAAATCCTGGGGACATTACTACTACTAAAAAATTCTTTTCCAATCAACAAAATATATCTACAGAGCTCTATACTAATACTATGAATGCTAAACAAAAAGCCAAGGTTGATTGGTTAACAATGGGTGATGATTGTACTAAATTTTTCATGCAAAAATGAGTAGTAGAAAGCATATAAATAATATAGGTAATGTTATAGACAAAACTGGTAATCTAACTAATGCATATGATAAAGTGGTTAGAGAGGCAGTTGACTATTATGAAAAATTGTTTTTTTCTGAACCTGTTACTAATAACTTTCCTCATATTATATGTAAGAATGTTCTAAATGCCAATGCTTTTGATATTTTACATTCTCCAGTCTCTATTGAAGAAATTAAGTATGTATTGTTTAATGCTGGTGACAACAAAAGTCCTGACCTTGATGGATTTAATGCAAAATTATATAAAGGTCAGGTTTTGAATGTAGTAAATGAATTTTTTGATAAAGGCAAAATCCTTAAAAGTATAAATCATACTTTTATTACTTTAATCTCCAAAATTAAAAATCCCACTTGTATTGGTGATTATAGACCCATCTCTTGCTGCAACTTTATTTATAAAATCATAGCTATTGTTTTAAGTAATAGGGTTAAAAATTTTCTGCCATTTACTATTTCTGAAAATCTGAGTGCATTTGTTCCTAGCAGACTCATTTATGAAAATTCTCTTCTAGCCCATGAACTAGTTAGAAACTTTAATTCTAAAAATGTTGATAATGTTTGTATAAAGGTGGATCTGCAAAAGGCCTATGACAAAGTAAATAGACACTTTATATATCATATAATGAAGTGCATGGGCTTTCCAATTAAGTTTTGTAATTTGGTCTTTGAATGTATAAATTCCCCTACCTTTTCTATTCTCATCCAGGGTAAATTAGAGGGTTTTATAAAAAGTAATAGGGGTATTAGGCAAGGTGATCCACTATCACCTTACCTTTTTACTATGGTCATGGAGTACTTTTCTATTTTAATGGAAAGAGAGACTATTAAGGGTAATATACTCCTATGAATAAAATTCAGCCTTGTATTAATCATCTTATATATGCAGATGACCTTATGGTCTTTATCAAGGCTAATAAGACTAATGCAGATGGTATTAGAAACATTTTTGGAAAACTGAAATATGCTGGCCTTCAACTCAATGAATGTAAAAGTAAAGCTTATTTTAGTAGAAGCAATAGATACAAAAATGATATTTTAGAATCTCTAAATATAGCAGTAGGTCATCTCCCTATTAAATATTTGGGTTTGCCTTTGTCAATTAATCAGATTATAGATTCTGACTGCTCTGTTCTTATAGAAAAAATTCAAGAAAAAATGAAAACTTGGTCTTGTAAACTTCTTTCTATTGCTGGTAGATTAGAATGATTAAAACTGTGATTTATGCCATTATTTTATATTGGATACAAACATATCATATCCCAGGTTCCTCAATTAAAAAAATTGAAAGTAAATGTGCTGATTTTTTATGGAGGGGTAAATATCATAAAATCAGCTGGGAAAAAGTGTGCGGACCTAAAAAAGAGGAGGGATTTGGTATTAGGAATATGAATGACCTCATTCTAACATGCCATTTAAAATTATTCTGGAGATTTTTGAATGCAGACTCTCTTTGGGCTAGATGGATGAGGTCCAAATACCTCAAAAATGATAACTTTTGGACTGCTTTACCAAAAAATAATCAATCTTATGCATGGAAACAAATTTTGAAATGCAAGAATATTGGTAAATCTTTTTTGGAGAGAAAATTTAAACTTGGAGAACAAACCAGTTTATGGTTTGACCCCTGGTTCAACAATGAATCTTTTGTTAATAAAGTGGGTTGGGACAGTCTGGTCATTTGTGGTGGGGTTAATGATACAGTGGCTATGATAATAAGAGATAATCAATGGCAGCCACAGTTGTACCCTATCACATACCCTCATAAGGAAAGTATATGTCAAATTCCTATTTATATTCATGCGGACAGTGATTATTGGGACTGGAAAGCAAGCTTCACAGGGAAGTTTTCTTTTAAAATTACTTGGGAAAATATTAGAAATAAAGCACCTATTGTTGAATGGTATAATTGTATATGGAACAAAGTGAACTGTCCCTAGATGGCTTTCTGTGCATATTTTGTAGTTAATAACAGACTGCCAACTTGGGATAAAATTAATAAATGGGGAAAATCAAATATTTCACTTTGTTCCTTATGCAATTTAGTAAATGAAAGTGCAAATCATTTGTTTTTTGAATGCAGTTATTCTTACTATATCTGGAACCGTATTCAAACTATACTGCATATTGCCAATAATGGTCAGATGGGTCTACTATGTTGATACACGAAGATTTTGATCAATGAAAATGTGCTTCAACAAAAAGGAAGAGATATATGCAAAATCAGAGGAAGATCGATGAAGACCAAAGTATAAACATAAGTATGATTTTTATAGGTCTAAAGTCTAGATTATTTGTTAAAATCTATCCTCAAGAGATTTGCACGAACACTAAAACACATTCATAAAACTTCATTTTTATTCACATGTTCACTGTGCATACTTTTATAGTTCAGTCGACTGAACAGGTATGGACAGTCGACTGAAACTGGCACACATTTACAAATATGCACAGTTTCAGTCGACTGAATTTCCTGCCCAGTCGACTGAAAGCATTCCTGAAAATTTTCCTTTGTATTTTCAGTCGACTGAATCTGTAACTGCGAATTTTCTATGAAAGGACACCTTCTTCCTCCCAAGAGTTGCAACCATTCTCCAATAGAAATGGAAGCATCTCTTGCATGCACCTCTTGCAAACAAATGCACCTCTTCTACAAGTATAAATACATGGTTTTAACATATGTAAATTACAAATTCAAATTGCTTTAATCTTTCTATTTTCTTGAACGTACTTTCAGATTTCTTAAGTTTTCAAAAGCAATCAAAAACCACTTCAATTGCTTGAATCTCCGTTTTAACTATAACACTTTTTGATTCATAGCAATTCACATTTCCTAAATCTTCATAAACACTTTGAATACTCTCGAGGATAAGATTATAGGAAAATTGTACTCAATTTGACTCATTAGTATTATCAAGAACACAACAAGTCAGAAATACTTTTAGTATCTAGTTGAAGTCCTCTTCGGTAATTGAGGCAAGAAATCCCGTTCGGTTGTTCGGGTAAGTTGTAAACCTATTCCTCCGGGTTAAGTGAGGGCTGTTGGTTAGTTGAATTCCTAAGAGGAGCTTAGAGACTAGACGTAGGACAAGAGGTTCAAACCAGTATAAAGTCTTGGTGTCTACTTTACTTATAGCATATTACTATCTATCTATACCATTTCATTATTCCATATTATACGATCCTACCGCATAGACTCTTTCAATTGGTATCAGAGCAAGGCCGTCCTATAACCATAACACCGTTATTTGACATATTGATAATATGGAAAACAACACAAGCACAACATCTACCTACAACTCTGCATTTGCGGAAGGACAATCTACTCAAAGACCCCCTCTATTCAATGGACTAAACTATAATTATTGGGCTACACGGATGAGGATTTATATGCAAGCAACAAGTTTTGAAGCCTGGAATGCAACACAAGCAGAACTCGTCGTACCAACAACAGAATATTCTACATGGACACAAGCTCAGAAGAATGAAGTTAGTGCAAATGCCAAAGCTATGAATATGCTATTTTGTGTTTTGGACAGAAATGAATTCAATCGTGTAAGCATTTGTACTACTGCACATCAGATATGGAGCACACTTAAAACCATACATGAAGGCACAAACAAGGTTAAACAAACAAAGATCTCCATGCTAAAGAACCAGTTCCAAAACTTTAGAATGCGACAAAATGAATCCATCAATGACATGTACTCAAGGTTTCAAGACATTCATCATGCCTTAATAGGACTAGGAGAAAAATACACGGATTTTGATATTGTATCTAAAGTTCTAAATTCACTCACTGATGAATGGGAGAGAAAAGTCTTAGCAATCGAAGAAGCAAATGATCTTTCTACAATGAAACCAGAAGAATTAATTGGAAATCTTATGTCGTATGAAGTAAATATGCAAGCCAAGAAAGATCAAGCACAAGAAAGAAAAAATGTAGCTTTTCATGCGGAAAAGGAAGAATCAGAGTCTGAAGATGAGGATTTAGCATTTATAGCCAAAAATTTCAAGAAATTCTTAAGATATAGAAAAGAAAATAAAAACGAATTCAAAAAGAATTTCTTGAACAAACCTTCATCCTCGAATATAGAATGCTTCAACTGTCACAAGAAAGGTCACATGCAAAAAGATTGTCCAGAGCAAAAGAAGGAAAATCAGAACAAAAACAAGAAAGAAAAATTCAAAAAGAAGGCATTCTCTGTAACATGGGATGATTCAGATTCATCTTCATCTGAAAGTGAAAATGATAGCGACAATGAACGAGCAAATGTATGCTTTATGGCTCAAGAATCTGAGGTTAGTAATTTAACTTCGACGATTTAATTGATGTAAATACTGAACTATTGAGTACAATAAAAAATCTTAAAAAGAAACTTAAGGAAACTCGTGAAAATCAGAACAAAGCTGGGTTTGAAAGGGATATGTTAACAGATGAAAAGAAAATTCTAGAAGAAGAACTTGAAAAAGTTCAAGAGTCTCTTTCAAATTCGGAAACTCAATTATCTCTTTTAAGTCAAGAAATTGAAAATCAAAAGACAAAAAATGATATAATTGTTTCTGAAAATCATGAGTTCAAAATTCAGATTAAACAAGTTGAGCTAGAAAATAATAGTCTTCAAATTAGATTAGATAATATGACCAAAAATGTTTCAAACTTTAACAAAGGAAGAGAAAATTTATCTAAAATTTTAGAAAATTCTCAATCTTCCTCGAATAAACATGGATTAGGATATAAAAAGGAACCAAAAATTCCTAAAAAGATAAATACAAATTTTAAGAGGAATATTGATTCAAAACAACAAATGCTGTTAAGAAAACCTATTAGAACAAAAGAAGAAACTAATATAGTTAAAATTTGGGTTCCAAAGACTAACAATATTCTAATAAGGAATAAATATATCAAAGCTTTTATGGATAGTGTTCATAATAATAAAAATTATATTTATAAAAAGGATACTGAACCAAATTGGGTTTGGTTTCCTAAGTTCTAACTTTTAGGACCCTATTGAAAGGTGGGTACCAATAATTTTGTATTTATTTTCAGGTCCCACTCAAAAAGAAAAAATGGATACTAGACAGTGGTTGCTCAAAACACATGACCGGCGACAAAGATATGCTTACAAACATCACATACTTTGATGGTGGCTCGGTTACCTTCGGAGATAATTCAAAAGGCTATATCATTGGCAAAGGAGATGTGAGCAATTACGGTACATCAAATTTACCTTTTATTACAAATGTCTCATTAGTTAAAAATCTAAAACATAATCTAATAAGCATAAGTCAACTTTGTGACAAAGGTTTTAGAATAACTTTTTCGGAAAATAAATGTAGTATTTTCGATCCAAACTAAAATCTTGTTTTTGAGGGAAATAGAGATAGGAATATTTATGTTTTAAATATGAAAATTAATCATAATACAAATATGTGTTTACTAGCCAAAGATAATGATCCTTGGTTGTGGCACAAAAGATTTTGTCATATTAATTTCAAAACTATTAGAAAACTTTCTAAAAATGAGTTAGTAAGAGGATTACCTAAGATAAACTTTAAGATAAAGAATCTTTGTGATGATTGTCAAATAGGAAAATTAACAAAATCATCTTTTTGAAATCTAAGAAAAATATTTCAACTTTACAACCACTAGAATTACTTCATATGGACCTTTTTGGACCAACACAAGTTCAATCCATTAATCATAATCGATATGTATTTGTAATAGTTGATGATTTTTCAAGATATACATGGACTGTTTTTATGAAAAATAAAAGTGATACATTTGAACACTTTAAAACATTTGTCAAAAGAATTCAAAACACTAAAGATTTGAAAATTAAGAATATACGAAGTTATCATGACGGTGAATTCGAAAATGAAGCTTTTGAATCTTTCTGTAAAAAGAAAGGAATAAATCATAACTTTTCATTTCCTAGAACTCCTCAACAAAATGGAGTAGTGGAAAGAAAGAATAGAACATTACAAGAATGTGCAAGAACATTATTAAATGGAAGCCTTCTACCAAAACATTTTTGGGCAGAAGCCGTAGCTACTGCATGTTATGTATTAAATCGTATTTCTATTCGACCATTAACTAAAAATACTTCATATGAACTCTTTAACAATAGAAAGCCAAATATCTCCTATTTTAAAATATTTGGATCAAAATGTTTTATTTTAAATACAAAAGACCAACTAGGAAAATTCGATCCAAAAGCTTGAAGAAATAGACTTTAACCCTCGTATTCGTGACAACATCAACCATCAATTTTTGGATGATAACATCAACATCGGGGATCTTAAATCCACTTCCTTACATCCTAGAGCAAGAATTCTCCACAAAGCTCTTATGAGAACAATCACCCCAAGAACGGGTTCATATGAACTTGTATACCCTAACAACTATCGCGCACTCTATGCACTTTGGGGTAATTATCAAGTTAATTGGGTTCAATTGATTCTTGATGAATTCCTTACATTTAATAATGGCAAAATGAGGACAATCTATTTTGGTGAGTATATCATGCGATTACTTCTCAATGTTGATACGCCATTATCTGAGTCTGAGAATACAATGGTGCACCAAATAAACCATCGACCCATAAGTCTAATGCAACTTCCGGCAAGACCTCCTCGCATTATATCTCTTGCCGAATGGGAAGTTAGACATCAAGAACAACATCAACCTCCTCCACCTCAACAAGAAGAACCTTTAGACCAAGATGATGAAATTCGTATCATTGAGCCCGGTTATACTTCCACCAATCAATCATTGGGGATCTTATCAAGGAATCAAAAAATTCTTGATAATCGTCTCAAGAAGGTAGATCACAAGCTTGATAAAATTAAAGGATTCTTCAACAAATTATGGAATGCCATCTCATGCTCAAGCTCCACTACCACTTCAACATCACTTGGCAAACGTCCGGCACCAACTTTCACTTGGACATCATCCGAAGAACATACAAGCGGCAGTACAAGCGGAACAAGTGGTGGCCAAGGAGGAAGAGCTTATAGACCACCAACAGGAGGACCAGTCATTCGAGAACCTAGAGAGAGAGAAGGTTCTTACGATTGGGATAAAGATGAGTAATTTTTAATGGTTTGTTGTTCTATGTTCTTACCTTGTTAAAACCTTATATCTATTCTACGTATGCAACCTTGTTTTATTATTTGACTATGCTATTCTCTGATAATCTTAGAATTCTATTGTTCAGTGGTTGTTTTTATTCTATATATCTATGATTATTACTTCCTTTTTGTCGATGACAAAGGGGGAGAAATCTATGTAGCTAACTTTGTTTTGTAGGAAAGATAAGTGCATACATTTAGGGGGAGAAAATTAGTAAATACATCTATAACACATTAGTGTTGTCATCAATCAAAAAGGGGGAGAATGTTGATACACGAAGATTTTGATCAATGACAATGTGCTTCAACAAAAAGGAAGAGATATATGCAAAATCAGAGGAAGATCGATGAAGACCAAAGTATAAACATAAGTATGATTTTTATAGGTCTAAAGTCTAGATTATTTGTTAAAATCTATCCTCAAGAGATTTGCATGAACACTAAAACACATTCATAAAACTTCATTTTTATTCACATGTTCAATGTGCATACTGTTATAGTTCAGTCGATTGAACAGGTATGGACAGTCGACTGAAACTGGCACACATTTACAAATATGCACAGTTTCAGTCGACTGAATTTCCTGCCCAGTCGACTGAAAGTATTCCTGAAAATTTTCCTTTGTATTTTCCATCGACTAAATCTGTAACTGCGAATTTTCTATGAAAGGACACCTTCTTCCTCCCAAGAGTTGCAACCATTCTCTAATAGAAATGGAAGCATCTCTTGCATGCACCTCTTGCAAACAAATGCACCTCTTCTACAAGTATAAATACATGGTTTTAACATATGCAAATTACAAATTCAAATTGCTTTAATCTTTTATTTTCTTGAACATACTTTCTGATTTCTTAAGTTTTCAAAAGCAATCAAAAACCACTTCAATTGCTTGAATCTCTGTTTTAACTATAACACTTTTTGATTCATAGCAATTCACATTTCCTAAATCTTCATAAACACTTTGAATACTCTCGAGGATAAGATTATAGGAAAATTGTACTCAATTTGACTCATTAGTGTTATCAAGAACACAACAAGTCAGAAATACTTTTAGTATCTAGTTGAAGTCCTCTTCGGTAGTTAAGGCAAGAAATCCCGTTCGGTTGTTCGGGTAAGTTGTAAACCTATTCCTCCGGGTTAAGTGAGGGCTGTTGGTTAGTTGAATTCCTAAGAGGAGCTTATGGACTGGACGTAGGACAAGAGGTCCGAACCAGTATAAAGTCTTGGTGTCTACTTTACTTATAGCATATTACTATCTATCTATACCATTTCATTATTCCATATTATACGATCCTACCGCATAGACTCTTTCATACTACAAGCTATTCAACATATAAACAACAATTTTAAAGCTAAAAACTGTGAAAGGGACTATGCTCACATATTACTTACTACTACGGTGTTTCATATTTGGAAAGAAAGGAACTTTCGAACACATAATAAAAGCAGTATGAACAGAGAACAGAAGTGGAGACTTATCGAGACAAACAACAGGATTATTCTTCATAAATCAAAGAAAAAAATCAGAGACCAAACCAAATTTTATTTTTTGGCTGATGGATGGAGTCATGAAGCTGGCAGCAAGCATCTTGAGCTATTTCTCGCTCGTGCTAAAGAGCCTCAAGACAAGCAACAATCTTTTGAAATTAGCAACCTTCACCAGAGCTCAAGTGCCGACAACAACGTCTCCCTTTCTATTCAGCGAACAACCGAGACTTCCAGGCTGAATTGGAGCTCATTTTTAGGTAAAGACATAAATATAGGAGAGGAATTAACAGATTTGAGTGGCAATGACCTCAGATCTGTTAATCCACCTTTGTTTTCAATTCATCAGAGGAACAATCGCTTTAAAGCGAACATCGATGGGATGCGAGGTTGCTTCAACAGTAGCCTATCATATTGGAAAAGAGGAGAGTCGAGTGGTACTAAGAGTGGAGGCAGAGAGACATAGTTGAAGAAGCGGCGATTTTCTCACGTCGCCATTTTTCTTTTAGGTTTTGCTTCTGAATAATGAAGCGAGTCGGCTAGGGTTTGTGTGTTTGTTGATGTGGTTCGGGTATTATTAGTTTACCCGTTTTTTGTACTGGGCTCAGCCCAATTAACCTTATTTCAAAAAAATATATTTACTTATTCTATCGTTCACACTTCTTTCCTCTTTCCCTTTCTTTTGCACTTAATTTTTTCCAAAGAAAATAATATTGGTTGCTTCCTGGCATAGTTCGACTGCTCACCCCTCCGCCCCATGCTGGCCGTGCCTTACCACCCGTGTCCTCTAGGCTACCTGCCATTGCCACTCATAGCCGAGATCCACCACTTGCCTAGCATCTCGAAGCTCCTCCTCTTAAAGCCATCCCGAGCACCTTCTTCCTTTCCTCCCCACCTTCTCGGCCTCTACACCGCCTCCATGCACTAACCCTTGCTGCCTGCTACTCACTGATTGAACATCCCTCTTCCCCTCTCCCTTCTCTTTGTTCAGCCTAAGCTCGACCTACCTTTTCTTTCACCTATAGGTATGCAAATTTATATGTACTATTGTATATTAGTTTACATACTTGCTAGTTAGTTATGTATATAAGATATGTTGAGTTATATATGTCTGTGATATTTTGTTTTTCTAGTGTATATTTGCCTTGGTGTTTACTTTCAGTCGAAAGGGAAAATAATATAAATACTATTTATTTTATTTTAAAGCAGCTGTATTGTTTATATTACATTCTGTAGTTATATATATAAGTTTATTATATATTTAAGTTGATATATCCTAGTATTTATTATCAATAGGAGTCATATATGAGTACACGTATATATATTTTGTCAGCTGCATATATGATTTTATTATTATGTTATATTTTATAAAAATCTACTTATATATATAGTGTATAAATCTACTTACATATATTGTATAAATCTGTCATATATATATATATATTCTAACTAAGTTATGTGTGTTTAAGTGTTATGAGTCATATTTTTGGATATATTTGAAGTGGTATAATATATAAATTATATATATTATATATAAAGGCTGTTTGGTTTTTAAATGTATAAGTTGATAATAGTTATATATGTATATATATAGTGTTATAAAGTATACAGATATGTGTGTTCGGTTATATGTAAAAGGTTGTATAAGTTGTTGTATAGTTACATGTTATATATATATAATTTTGTCTGAAGCCTATAGTATAATATAACAGCGTGTCTATAGTTTATATATTCTGTTCTGAAGCAAACCTGTCTGGTTTAAAAGTAAATATATACAAAGGATATTGGTTTTTATTATATATATATATATAAGATGTAGATATTTTGGTATACATATTTTAGTTTTAAATATTGGTTTTAAATATAAGATATGATATGGCTGTGCTATATATAAGTACTTATTTTAAACTATATTATGTATACTACATAATTGATATATTAATCTTATTTACAAGCTCTGCATATTGATTTGAGTTTATATTATATAGTTGATATACATATATCTTAGTGGGTCTGCACAAGTTTTGTTTTCAAATATATATAGAGAGATTAATTTTACAAATGTGTAGTTTTAATAATGATCTGAAAGTATATAAAGATTTATTTTTTTATATATGTATTTGAATTGATTTTGAAAGATAATTTTTAATAATAGCATTATATATATTCCATTTATATCAAGCTAATTTAATTTGTCCTCATCAATTCCCATTTTATCAGCTTTTGGTCCGTCGTGTCTGTTTTCTTCATCGAATTCGTGCCCATCTCACTTTGCTCTGGATTCGTAGCTCATTTCTGTGTCAAATTTATCTAGCCTCGAAAGGTGAGCTATCACTCACGGTTAAAGTTCTTATATTTATTAAATTTGATTTCAATTGAAACGACAATTGAAATATGCTGCTAATTTGAACTGTTAATTATTTAATTGTTATATATGATATGCTATTACCTGTAATTGTGCACCTGTGGGATATGACACCATATCTCGTTGTTTATATTTAGTTTTATTTATCGCTGATGATATATCTCTGTTGTTGATATGTTATATTATTATCATAACTGTTCTCACTCTGCAAGTTCCTTGTTAATGTAGAATTCCTTGTGGGTTGAAATGATACATACTCGAACGACCTTGTAGAATAGGAGAAAATCATTATGGGTTGAAATGATAAACCCAAGTGATTTTCATTGAATTGAATTTAGGATTGCGGGTTGAAAAGATATCTACCCGTAGATATTTAAATTGTGGATTGAAATGATAAATATCCGTATCACTTGACCATAGGATAGAAAATTTTATACAGACACCGTTGGTCTATATATATATATATTTTGAAAATGATTTCCAAGGTTTTGAAAAGAAATATATGTGGTTTTAATGAATATAGATTTTAAGATATTATATCTTTAATATAGATTTTATGATACTTTTAATAAATTAAGTTGGAAAGAGAAATAGAAATTAATTTGAAATTTATTTGAATTTTTCTTAAATAAAACCGATTTGAAGCTTATAAAATTTGAGATTTTAAAGATATGATTTATAACTAGATTTAGATTTAAAGTGATTAAATGAATATTTCAAGTAAATAAATTGAATGGAATATTTGTTTATATAAATTGTAATTTAAAGTTTTACTTAAATGATACTGGATTGACTAAGTGAATTTTTCAATATTAAATAATGGTAAAGTTGAATTTGAAATATAAATGAATTTAAGCTTTGAAATCTATTGAAATTGAAATGGTTTAAATTGTAGTTTATATATGTATTTGAAATCGATCTAAATTTTAAATGGTTTTGAACTAAATTGAAATTGGTGAATTGGGATTAAATAAAATTGAAATTTGGAATTCAAGTTGATCTGAATCGATTTGTGAATTTTGAGGAAACTATTTTTGTTTTATATAAAGTATTTTAATATATAAAAATATTTTACTTTACTAATTATTTTTAATATAAAATATTTTTAATATAAAACTATTTTAATATACAACTGTTTTATTATATAAACTATTTTATTATATAAACTATTTTATTTTATAATCTATTTTATTACATATACTATTTCTATATCTAAACTGTTTGAGTGGAAAGTATTATGATTTTAAAGTGTTATGATTTCAAAGTGTTATGGTTTCCAAGTGTTATGATTTCCAAGTGTTATGATTTGCTAAGTGTTATGGTTATAAAATGTTATAATTTCAGAAGTGTTATAATTTCAGAAGTGTTATAATTTTAGAGAGTCTTATGATTTTGGAAATGAATATTATTTTAAGTGAATGATGATATCGTATTGACATGGTTTTGAAATATGATTTGAAATGAAATGACCGTGGTGTTATAATAACGATTGGTTGTTAAAGAGACCGGGATCGGATATTGTCATACTCTCTGCCAATACCGAAAACCACTTTAACAACTGTGTACGTGGTGGAGATTCCAGAATGAAGTAAGATGGTTTGGTGGCGATTCTATATATGGTATTTACGTATCCCTGACTCCCGTGAGTCAGCTTGATGCGGCTAAAACAGAAGCTACGCCGGGCCAAGTGAGGTCATTCCTCCTATCAGACACATTTCTTCGATACCATTCTATTGCTTTTGTGATTTGATTGGGTGCACCCTTTGATTTTGGGAGTGTGTCACGAGGTGGGCGGTAGTAGTTGCTATGCGTTACCACCAATCCGGATCTGCAAATGGTGTATCTACCCTGGCATTGCCTCGAGTGCTGTGTCGCATGCCCTATTGTAACTTCTATGAGTTTGGTTTGTACCATACCTATGGAGTGCCCTCTGATAGCCCTCCAGTTTACTGAGGAATTACGGTACTGTATAGACTATGAGAATATATAAAAATGTGTTAAGGTGGATATGGGTAACGCCTTAACGCTATTTTTATACTTTTACTTTACTATAGACATATTATAATAGCGTATATTACTACATAGTAGATAGTTCCACAGATCCTTAGAGGATGGGTATCCCAAACATCCTTAAAGTTACTTGTATTTCTGTAACGGCCCGTAAATTTTCAATAATTAAAGTTGTCAATTTAATAAGATTTTGGTAAATAAATTTGGAAGAAATAAAAAAAACTTTGTAATTTAATAATGAAATGAATGCCAAAATGAAATGTAACAATGTATTTAAAAACAAATTTTTAACAATTGAAATGAAATTACAATTTATTGAAGTAATGTAAATTGTTATACTTGGCTATAAATTTATGTAAGAAAACAAATGCAAACATTAAAACATATAAATGATTTAGTATGAAATAAATGACCATTGAATAAAGATTAGGTATATAAGAATGGTAACATATGTTTGTGAACAATGAATTCAAAAGTGTGATTAAAAGTTATAGTAACGGTTGTAAGTTACTATTTAATTGGTCTATTAATCTAGTAGAAATGTTACATTTGGGTATAAAAATGAATATAAGTAAATAAATGTAAGTGTTGTATGGATAAAAAAATTAGTATGTAATTTATGGTAATTGAATGAATTAAACATTATGTAAGCAATAATGATAATTAGTGGACACAATAAACTTGAGTGTAATATAAAGATAATGATAACATTTATTGCAAGTTACATTTTATTTAGTCTGCTAAATTTAAAGTAGGAAATTGATTACATTTAAATGTAAGTAAATATTCACTAATATGAGATAGGACAGTAATTGTAAAGTGTGAATATAATGAAATAAATGGAAATGCATATTTTATTCATAGATAAAAATAAAGGAATTAAACCAAGTTGAATAAATTGATTAAGGTTTTAATTATAATAAATGTAAGGTTGGAATTTGTTTTTAATTTATTTTCCAAATATAATTTAATATACATTTTCTGTAAATTTTATATTTTGGTCAGCTTTGGTCAAATTTTGAATTTCAGTTTAAAATCTTAAATTTGAATTTTAAATTTTATTCTTTTTCTTTGAAGCAAAATATAATTCTGATATTCGTGCTGCTTTTCGTTTCGTCAAATTCCGTTTTATACCTTTTAAATTTGATAACTTTCAACGTTTGACACGCAATAAAGTTCTGTGTTTTATTTTATATATATTCCTATATTTTCCTATATTCATCTCTTTGTTTATGTCTCTATTTATTTGTCTAGGCTTTTATTGTATTCATTGGAATTTATTTGTTTATATCTTTTTATAAAGAGCTGGAGAAAATCAAGGAGACATGCGTTACATAGTTTCAATTCCTGCCTTTTTATTTGCCTAGCCTCTTTATTATTTTCCTAACATTCACCCCTCTCTTAGCCATTCAAAATTTGTCTTGCCGTCCACTCCACTTCATAATTCACGTACAAAGATTTATTACCCACTTCTCATTTTCATTTGCATTTAGGAATGAAATATTTACAAGATTCTTTTCCTTTATTATATAATGTGACTTTTCCTTTTCTTACCATTCACTTTTTCTTTCTTGCTGTGCAAACCACTCCATCATTCACGCACAAAATACATTTCATCTCCTCATTTTTCTTATTTTCTTTCAAGAGAAAATATTTCAAGATCTAAATCCATGGCCTCCTTCCCTTTCTCCTCTTATCACTTTTATTTTTCCTTTTGTTTTCTTTGCTATGCTCGGCCTCTACCTCCTCTAATCGACCATACCCCCTTCTCCACCACCACCATGATCATCTCCATCACCTCCTTCAAGGCCGTGACCACCAAGCCATGCCTTGAACCCTAGATCCAAAAATAGATCACCATCTCTTTGTTTCAACCATAGCCGAGCCTTCCTATGCATCTACTTCTCCTATTTGCCTCGGCCACAAACCACACACACCCATTCCTCCATTTCCTATTGCCTTGACATCCCCTAGCCGTGTGTTTGTGATGCCTTGACCCAGATCTAGGCATGGCCGAACCATGATGTGCCATAGGCCGAACCAAAACAAGCCAAAACCTTCCACTTGCCTTTGCCTCTTTGCCTTCCAAGTGTTGTAACTTGCCATTACTTCATTTACATAACCATAGCCGTGCATTAGCTTGCTTGAACCCATCATAGCCGAGCCCATCATGACATGGCCGAGCATAGAATGATGTGGTCTAGCCCACTTGACCATGGCTGAGCCTCTTGCTTTGATGTAACAAAGGTTATGTCATTTAATTCTTGTATTTCCATTGTTTAATTCATTTATTCTTTTGTATTGAATCATATTCTTATTTGTTTTATTTTATTTGGTGCAAGATCTGAATATTGGCTCATCATCTTCTCCTAAAATCTATTCGTGCTTTGTCGTGCTTTTCGGAGTTTGTTGTGTGTCTAGAATTGTTATCTTCAGCTTTAAAAGGCGAGTTTATCACTCTCGACATACGTACTTTTCTAACTGTGAAACAATGGCATATGAATTGTAGAAAATTTATATGTTATGTTCATATATGCCTGTGATATGATTATATGATGTTAAATTCTATTTATATATTTGTTACATCATCTGATATGATATTATACGTTCTACTGTTCATTTATTTTCTGTTTCTCACACTGCAAGTTCCCTATCACTATGGGTTGAAATGATACATACCCGAACGGACATTAGAATAAGGCAAAATTGTTATGAGCTGAAATGATAGGCTTGAACGATTTTATTTTATTTTATTTGACTTGGGATTGCGGGTTTGAAATGATAGAACCCAAATTTTTCTTTTTAAATTACGGAATGAAATGATACACATCTGTATCACTTGACCTAGGTTAGAAAATATTATGCAGGCCCATAGTCACATTTTAAATAATATTTTCCTAAAAATTTATTAAATATTCTTAAATAATATTTTCCTAAAAGATTTTTAAGTATTTTGAGTTTTATAGATATATGAAATTTTAACTTAAATTTTGATTTAATGCTTTAAATTATAAAGATGTATTGGTTTTTCTATAAGTTAAAATTTTATAAGTTAATAATTGGTTTTAAGTTTAATTAAGGATCTTTATTGATGATAAATAACTTAATAATTGAATTTGACCTAATATGGAAGTTTTAAGTCTAACCTAGTAATTGTGATGAATTTTACTTTATGAAACAGACATGTTTTGTGTAACAAAAATAATGTATTTTGAACTGATAAAATGAAATACAGTTTTAATTGGACATTTTGTAATAAAATGTATTTAACTAGAAAATCATAGTTAATTGATGTTTAAATGAATAAATCTAAAAGAAAAAGTGATTGTTATATTAACTATGATAAAATATTCTTTTGTGAAATGTTATGTTTTGTAAAATAATTAGTTATGATTTTAAATGGAAAAATGTAACTTTAATTATGACCTAGCTTGATAATTGGAAATTTGGTTTTTCAAATGGAAATTTTAAGTTAAGTAAATAAATAGAAATTTAGTTTTATGTATGAAATGGGTATTTTAAAATAAAGTGTTAGGTTAGTGGTTAAAAATAAAAGTTAAGTAAAATAGTGTATTTTGACTTAATAAATGAATTATGGTTTAAAATTGGATATTCATTTATAAAGTTTTATTTTATTAAATCATAAGTTAAATGATATCCAAATAAATGTTTTTGAAGTATGAAATATGATTTTATAAGTTAAAAATGGCTAAAATTGAAGTTTTAATGTTTTTGAAAAGTTATAATAAAAATATGGAATTTTATTGGTAGCATTTACAAAATGCTGTGGTTTAAGATGGCATTTGTTAAGTGCTATCATTTCTGAAATTTAACTAAGTTCTGAAATAACCAAATACTATTACAGCATTTTATAAGTGCCGCTGTTCTGAATTTAACTATGTTTTGAAACAACTAAATACCTATTACAGCACTTTACAAGTGCTGCTGTTTCTGAAACTAAGCTGTTTGAAAATAACTAAATATCTATTACAACACTTTATAAGTGCTGCTGTTTTGAATTTGACAATGTTTTTGAAATGTTAATATATTTACCGTAACACTTTATAAGTGCTGTTGTTGCTGAAATTATAATGAACTTTGGAAATGAATATATTTGGAAGATTTTGACATTTAATTTAAATGGTTTAAATGAATATGTTTTGAGGTGAAGTATAAATCATTTTTGAAATTTATAAGTTAATACAATGTTTTCGAAATTGGTAAAATTGAACGAATGAACTTAAAAATGCTATAACTTTGGTAATGAATATTATTTTAAGGGTGTTATGATTTTTCTAAATATTATGATTTCCAAATGATAACATTATTAATTTATATGGTTTCAAAGTGTTTGGTTTCAAAGGTGTTATAACTTTGGAAGTACTATGATTTTGGAAATGAATTTATTTGAAATAGTATTTAATTAAGAATTTTCTTTGAATATATTGATTTGCAATTGAAGTATAAACTAGTTTGAAATGGATATGATATTTTGGTTTTGAAGTATAAACTAGTTTTGAAAGGGATAATGATATTTTGGTTTTGGAGTATAAACTAGTTTTGGATATGATATTTTGGTTTTGAAGTATAAACTAGTTTGACATAGACATGATATTTGGTTTTGAAGTATGAATTATTTTGAAATAAATATCGATGGGTTATAATAATAATTGGTTGGCAAAGAGACCGGGATCGGATATGGGCATACTCTCTGTCGATACCGAAAACAACTTTGACAACCGTGTACGCGGTGGAGATTCCAGAATGAAGTAGGATGCTGGCGACAATTCCTATTGAGGTATATATGTGGACCCGACTCCCGTGAGTTGGCATAAGGTGGCTAAAACAGGAGCGATTGACGGGCCAATAAGGTAGCACCTCTGATCGGACGCATTTCTTCGATACCATTCTATTACTTTGTGATTGATTTGGTGGCCAGCCTTCGATTTTTAATTTGGGAGTGTGTTCCGAGGTGGGCGGTAGTGGCTGCTATGCGTTTCCACCAGCCCGGATGCGTAATTGGTATATCTACCCTGGCATTGCTTAGTTGTGCCGTGTCACCTACCATATCGAGCTTTACTACGAGTTTGGATTTGTGCCGTAGCCTGTGGAGTATTTAGTGTAGCTCCCGATCTGGGGGTATGCTGATACTGGATAGACTACTGGGACTATTATGTGTTAAGGTGGAAAATGTAAAGCCTTAATGCTATTTAAAAGTAAGTTTATTTTATTATTAGACATTATTATAATAGCGAATATTACTACATAGTAGATAGTTTAACGGATCATTAAAGAATGGGCGATCCCAAGCATTCTTTAAGTTACTTGTACCTTTATATTACAGTTCACTTGAGTTGGTTTACATTGTATAAGTATGTATGTCCTGACTTGAGTGTTTTGTGTTTTGCTTTATGCTCGGGTCAGACTGAGTGATACAACATTCGAGACTCACCTTTGGAGTTGGAGCTTTTCTTGGAGATCCAGCTATCTATTTCGCTTTCAGTTATCCGGTTGATTCCAGAGATGTATTCTGATTTATACTTGACGAGCGTTACGGCACGCGCTTCGCGCGTGATGATGGATCGTACTTCGTGCGTGAATTGTTTTTTTATAAATTGTATATGTTTAACTCGTTCGAAAAAAATAAAATTTGTACAAATATTTAATCATATTTTTCCGTTGAAATGATATGCAGTTAGTTTTAATTTTTCTTTCTACACTGTACCATCTAATTTTTTGTTAGTTTGCATTTTTATTTCTATTATTAATTACTAAAGAATGAATTTAATTTTTTATGGGTTTAAATTTTTATTTCTGTTAATAATTAGTAAAAAACGACTTTGAAAAAGGTATATTCGTAAGATCCTATTTTTAAGTGATATTAAGATAAGTGCGTTTTGAATTGGTAAAAAAAGTAACTATTAGAACCTATTTTTAAGTAATATTAATATTTGTAAAGGGCGTTTTTGATAGTTCAAGTTGATACCAAAAAAGTGTGACACTAAAGGTATTACAGCTATTATTAATGATTATCATATTGAGACTTCTGTTGTATCTTGTTACTTCTGTTGTATCTTGTTAACTCTGATGTATATATAGTAGCTTCATGAACTACTATTTCTTTGCTTCCGCTGCATTGTAATATTACTCTGTGTCTGTGATCTGTGATTTATTTATTGTATATTCTGAGTTTTGCCAAATTTTATTTACAATTCGATATTTTGAGCAATTCAAGTCTGACATGTGCGGATGCGAATAGTTGAAAATATCGGGTCGTTACAGTTGGTATCAGAGCTTTGGCTCTAGGCAAAACATAGCATATATAGTAAATTTATTTACAGAATCACTTTCGTTCGAGCTTGAATCTTTTTCTTTTTGACTCGATTTCTTTTGAATTTTGGAACGTTCCCTGTGGTTCCAAATCCATTCTTGTCTCTCCCTATTTGTCTTCTTTTGATTCTGGAGTATCCCATAACTCCACTTCGAATGATCTTCATAATAAATTGGCGGTCTCGCCGATTTTTGGATGATTGTAAAGGGGTGAAACTCTTTTACAAGAAGCATTGATTCACCGAAGATTTCTGTATCCTCGGTTTACAATGCTATCTTTCTCTTGTTATCCCGAATTCTATCTCTTGAGAACGGATGTAGGTTTGTCCCAGAACTCTACATCGATCTTATTCTTTAAGTCACGGTTGACCCGGTTAAGGTTGCCCGCGATTT
This sequence comes from Allium fistulosum, assembly GCA_030737815.1. NCBI lineage: Eukaryota > Viridiplantae > Streptophyta > Magnoliopsida > Asparagales > Amaryllidaceae > Allium > Allium fistulosum. Next base: position 165,328,988 of record CM060905.1, read on the forward strand.
ATATAAGCTATTCATTCCCTTATTCTGTTATTTAATCATCTTGTCTTTGGTTTCCAACTTATCTTTAAATCATTCTTGAAGTTTATTTGTAAACTAATATTTAAAATGTTTTAATATATATTGTGTTGTTTGAGTTGTTGATGTTGATTTGGGTTTCCGATCGATTCGTCTGATCAATGCTATCGATAGGATTTCCAAAACACTTGAACAGAGCAAACCGACACAATATGGTTTTCAAATTTGGTAAATGAGATAAGTTTGTATAATTATATTATATATATAAGTATAATTTTCTGAATTTTTATAGTTAATTGAATTAGTTGTTAAGAAATAATATTTGACTTTGTATATATCTTGTAATCATTGGCTTTTGTTTCATATAAAAATAATTGAACTATAAAACATGGTTATAAATTAATTTGGAAATTTAAATGAATTTGAATCAAGAATTTGAGAATTTAATTTCCGATGATTTCGAACTTTGGTTTCAAAGTTTTAAAAGATATATTATTTAAAGTATTTTCGAATAGAAATTGTTTACAAAGAATTTTAAATGTTTAAATCAGTGCTCTTTTCTTTGTCGCTGGAAAATAATTTCGGTGATGACTGCAGCATCATCGACATTCATTTTCGAGTTACGAAGTGAAGAGATCATTCTGTAGCTTTGCTACAGTTTTGCTTTGGAGGATTAAATTGATTGAATTTTAAAAATATTACTTGGTTTATAATATATATTGATATATGATTTAAATTTGATTTGATATATATATATATAATGTGTATGTATATATATTTATTTATCTCTAAAAATTGTTTGAAGTTAATCGGAAAATTTAATTCTTAAAGGATGATTTTAATTTTAAAATGAATCAAAATTTTGAATAAATAATTTAAGCTGAAAAATTGAATTAGAAAGTTTTATTTGTATAATACTCAATTGCATTCCAATATAACTTACCTTAATCACTCAGAAGTTAACTGTGTAATTGGATAATGTACAATATAAAAGGATTTTATAAATAAAATTTGAGTGGTTATAATAAATGTTATACACTTAAATTTTAGTTATAAAAGATTAATAGAGGTGAATAGAATAAAAGGTTAATTGAATAATTTACAATATAAAATGGTGTTAAAGGAATTTATAAATAAAATTGGGGTAGTTATAATAAGGGTAAATATACTTAATATATGTGATTAGACATATTAAGTGGAATAAATTTAATAATAATTTGGAATAAAGTAAAATTAAAATTTATTGAATAAATTATGAGTATAATAAATTATTTTCAAATTCATAAATTTAGGAAGTATTAATTGGATGATAAGATAATTAAATTAGAAATAGTCAAGATTTATTTAACATAAGTAAAATCAAATGGATGAAACCAATTATTAATTTAAGTTGAAATTTCCATGGGTTTAAATTTTATCATCTTCTTTGCTTTCCTATCTCTTTTCTTTCAGGTTGTTTCTATTCTCCTACCTTCTTCCTTTTCGGGGACGAAAAGTTTTGAGTGGGGGAGAGTGTAACGGCCTGTAAATTTTCAATAATTAAAGTTGTCAATTTAATAAGATTTTGGTAAATAAATTTGGAAGAAATAAAAAAAAACTTTGTAATTTAATAACGAAATGAATGCCAAAATGAAATGTAACAATGTATTTAAAAACTAATTTTTAACAATTAAAATGAAATTACAATTTATTGAAGTAATGTAAATTGTTATATGTGGCTATAAATTTATGTAAGAAAACAAATGAAAACATTAAAATTTATAAATGATTTTGTATGAAATAAATGACCATTGAATAAAGATTAGGTATATAAGAATGGTAACATATTTTTTTTTCCTGGGACATATAAGAATGGTAACATATGTTTGTGAACAATGAATTCAAAAGTGTGATTAAAAGTTAAAGTAACGGTTGTAAGTTACTATTTAATTGGTCTATTAATCTAGTTGTAAATGTTACATTTGGGTATAAAACTGAATATAAGTAAATAAATGTAAGTGTGGTATGGATAAATGAATTAGTATGTAATTTATGGTAATTGAACAAATTAAACATTATGTAAGCAATTATGATAATTAGTGGACATAATAAACTTGAGTGTAATATAAAGATAATGATAACATTTATTGCAAGTTACATTTTATTTAGGCTGCTAAATTTAAAGTAGGAAATCAATTACATTTAAATGTAAGTAAATATTCACTAATATGAGATAGGACAGTAATTGTAAAGTGTGAATATAATGAAATAAATGGAAATGTATATTTTATTCATAAATAAAAATAAAGGAATGAAACCAAGTTGAATAAATTGATTAAGGTTTTAATTATAATAAATGTAAGGTTGGAATTTGTTTGTAATTTATTTTCCAAATACAATTTAATATACATTTTCTGTAAATTTTATATTTTGGTCAGCTTTGGTCAAATTTTGAATTTCAGTTTAAAATCTTAAATTTGAATTTTAAATTTTATTCTTTTTCTTTGAAGCAGAATATAATTCTGATATTCGTGCTGCTTTTCGTTTCGTCAAATTCGATTTTATACCTTTTAAATTTGATAACTTTCAGCGTTTGACTCGCAATAAAGTTCTGTATTTTAATATATATATATATATATTCCTATATTTTTCCTATATCCATCTCTTTGTTTGTGTCTCTATTCATTTGTCTAGGTTTTTATTGTATTTATTGGAATTTATTTGTTTATATCTTTTTATAAAGAGCTGGAGAAAATCAAGGAGACATGTGTTACATAGTTTTAAATTCCTGCCTTTTTATTTGCCTAGCCTCTTTATTATTTTTCTAACATTCACCCTTCTCTTAGCCATTCAAAATTTGTCTTGCCGTCCAATCCACTTCATAATTCACGTACAAAGATTTATTACCCACTTCTCATTTGCATTTGCATTTAGGAATGAAATATTTACAAGATTCTTTTCCTTTATTATATAATGTGACTTTTCCTTTTCTTACCATTCACTTTTTCTTTCTTGTCATGCAAACCACTCCATCATTCACGCACAAAATACATTTCATCTCCTCATTTTTCTTATTTGCTTTCAAGAGAAAATATTTCAAGATCTAAATACATGGCCTCCTTCTCTTTCTCCTCTTTTTCACTTTTATTTTTCCTTTTGTTTTCTTTGCTATGCTCGGCCTCTACCTCCTCTAACCGACCATATCCCCTTCTCCACCACCACAATGATCATCTCCATCACCTCCTCCAAGGCCGTGACCACCAAGCCATGCCTTGAACCCTAGATCCAAAAATAGATCACCATCTCTTTGTTTCAACCATAGCCGAGCCTTCCTATGCATCTACTTCTCCTATTTGCCTCGGCCACAAACCACACACACCCATTCCTCCATTTCCTATTGCCTTGACATCCCCTAGCCGTGTGTTTGTGATGCCTTGACCCAGATCTAGGCATGGCCGAACCATGATGTGCCATAGGCCGAACCAAAACAAGCCAAAACCTTCCACTTGCCTTTGCCTCTTTTCCTTCCAAGTGTTGTAACTTGCCATTACTTCGTTTACATGACCATAGCCATGCATTGGCTTGCTTGAACCCATCATAGTCGAGCCCATCATGACATGGCCAAGCATAGAATGATGTGGTCTGTCCCACTTGACCATGGCCGAGCCTCTTGCTTTGATGTAACAAAGGTTATGTCATTTAATTCTTGTATTTCCATTGTTTAATTCATCTATTCTTATGTATTGAATCATATTCTTATTTGTTTTATTTTATTTGGTGCAAGATCTGAATATTGGCTCATCATCTTCTCCTCAAATCTATTCGTGCTTTGTCGTTCTTTTCGGAGTTTGTTATGTGTCTAGAATTATTATCTTCAGCTTTAAAAGGTGAGTTTATCACTCTCGACATACATACTTTTATAATTGTGAAACAATGGCATATGAATTGTAGAAAATTTATATGTTATGTTCATATATGCCTGTGATATGATTATATCATGTTAAATTCTGTTTATATATTTGTTACATCATCTGATATGATATTATACGTTCTACTGTTCATTTATTTTCTGTTTCTCACACTGCAAGTTCCCTATCACTATGGGTTGAAATGATACATACCCGAACGGGCATTAGAATAAGGCAAAATCGTTATGAGCTGAAATGATAGGCTTGAACGATTTTATTTTATTTTATTTAGCTTGGGATTACGGGTGGAAATGATAGAACCCAGATTTTTCTTTTTAAATTACGGATTGCAATGATACATATCCGTATCACTTGACCTAGGTTAGAAAATATTATACAGGCCCATGGTCATATTTTAAATAATATTTTCCTAAAAATTTATTAAATATTTTTAAATAATATTTTCCTAAAGGATTTTTAAGTATTTTGAGTTTTATAGATATATGAAATTTTAACTTAAATTTTGATTTAATGCTTTAAATTATAAAGGTGAATTGGTTTTTCTATAAGTTAAAATTTTATAAGTTAATAATTGGTTTTAATTTTAATTAAGGATCTTTATTGATGATTGTTAGCGCCAAAATTGGTCACTAACCCCCAAATCCAGATGAAAGCACCAAATACCAATCACAGCTCAGAGATAGAATGTATGTAGAGAGTAATAATGTGAAGAACAGTTAAAACTGAAATGAAAGCAGTAAAGAACAACAGAGTTTATAGTGGTTCGGCTAACTCCGGCCTACGTCCACTCCAGAAGTTTGCTTTTTATTGCTGTAATAATCGATTACAGTTACAAAATGGCAGAGTTGCCTTAGCCTTAGAAAAGAGGAAGTAAGAGAGTAGAAAGAAGATCCCCTTTTACTGTGCCCCTGCCTCTCTATTTATAGACAAAGATGGGTTGGACATCCCTGGTGGGCCTGGCAGCCGAGTACCTCAGCCCAAATGGAGTGGTCTCCATATGCCGATCCATAGATGCCGAACGCTGAATGCCGAACAAGGTGTGAATACCGAACGATCTCCTCATGCCGAACGTTGGGAGGTGCGAGGTACCGAGGTATCGAGGTACGGAGGCGCGAGGTACCGAGGTATGGAGGTGCGAGGTATGGAGGTATCGAGGTGCAATGCCGAGCGAGGTGAGGTACGCCGAACGACCCATCCAATGCCGAACGCTCCTTGATGCCGAACGATCCATCCAATGCTGAATGTCTCCAGATGCCGAACGTTGGTTAATGCCGAGCGCTCCATCCAATGCCGAACGCTCCTTGATGCCGAACGATCCATCCAATGCCGAACATCTCTAGATGCCGAACGTTGGTTAATGCCGAGCGCTCCATCCAATGCCGAACGATGATCTCTCTATGCCGAACGCTCGTCCAGTGCCGAACATTCCTCTTTGCCTAACGATCCTTCTAATGCCGAGCACTCGTTTAGTGCCGAACGATCCCTCTATGTCGAACGACGATCTCTCTATGCCGAACAGCCTCCAACGCCGAACCATCCCAATGCCGAGCGATACCTGCCAAACTGCCTAGGTCGAGCCATGTAGTTTCTCCACTCCTTTTCCCAACGACATATTCAAGTGAACTTCATTATTTTAAACCGAATCCATCATACTTTAGTCTCGATAGTTTTGAAGTTGTTTAAGTTAAATCCGTCTGTCCGCGGCCTTGCCAAAAGGCGGGTTAACACTTGCCCCCCAAAACATGCCTTGCTGTGAAAGGTGTGTTTTGAATAGCCTCAAGTCCAATATCCCAAGTATGTATGTTATCCACATCCATACTTTCCGATTCATAATCCAATCCATTACCAAGCCATCTTATCCGAGTGCCACGGTCATATCCTGATCCATTTCCGCGACTGTTCCGAGTCGATGTCTGATTTTTATCCAGTAACTTAGTCCTTACCCAATTCCACATCCATCTGAACCCGACTACCGAGTTCCAATCCATCCATATCCAATAACCTATAACCATATCCGTGACCTCTCCGGGTCGATATCCAAATCCGGGACCGCTCCGGGTCCTTGTCCGAATCCTTGGCTATCCATAGCCAATATCTAAATCCGTAACCTCTCCGGGTTCTTGCCAAGCGCAATCCACACTTGACGACCTATGTTAAGTAATCCCATGGTGTTCATGGTTTAGAGTCCCTGAACGTCGAATAATGCCGTAGCTTAAGTCCTAAGCCGAATCCTGGTCACTCCGGACCCTTGCCGAGCATAGTCCATACTCGACGATCTAAAATAGTAACCGATAATATATGGCCTAAGTCCTAGGCCGAATCCTGGTCTCTTCGGACCCTTGCCGAGCATAGTCCATACTCGACGACCTGTTAGCCAAAATCCAGAGAAAATCCAATCAAAATCCAATCCGAAATCCAAATCCAAATAGAAAACCAGAAACCCATATCAAAAATCCATACCAAAAAATAAACATCCAAACCAGAATCCAAACCAGAAAACGAGCAAAACAGGGAGTTCAAACCAAACTCCAAAACCAAACCAGAAAAAGCAAATGTCCAAGTCAAAGATAAAAACAGATTTCACAAACCCAGGCGTTTCGGTAAGCCATCATCTCAGAGCATGCCTGAGGGTTATCTTCGACCCCGTACATGAGTAAGTGATTTAACCGTTTGCCCGGAATTTGCTACTTATTCCAAACCATCAAGATTAGTTGATGACCAATTGGCCACCATTCTTACCGGCATTTTGTTGCGTGGTGTTACCTGGAATTCCTCCATGAATTGGTCTAGCATTTCCTGGTGGTGTGCCCCCGAGCCTAGGTCCTTCCAGATTGATAGCTGTCTGCCGAATGGGGGCTGCCCCCTGCTGAGTCACTTCATCAGCCTGCTGGTTGAGTCCCTCTGGTCCAGGTCCAAGAACTTGAGTGCCTGCAGTTCCCGATTGTCCAAATTGCCTAAGAAGAGCCTGCATCATCTCCTCTTGTCGTTTCATCATTGCTTCCAACTCCTCTCTGTGATGTAGATCGATGTTTGACCTATTCCATTTCCAGAGGAAGCCTCTTGACTTCCCTCCTGATTGCTCCTTTCTGTCACTTGCTTCCTCGCTGATGGTCTAACCATTGCTTCCTAAAATCCAAGTTCCTAGCTTCAGAATTCTTGAGTTCAGTTCTCAATGAAAGCACCAAAGTGTTAGCGCCAAAATTGGTTACTAACCCCCAAATCCAGATGAAAGCACCAAATACCAATCACAGCTCAGAGATAGAATGTATGTAGAGAGTAATAATGTGAAGAACAGTTAAAACTGAAATGAAAGCAGTAAAGAACAACAGATTTTATAGTGGTTCGGCTAACTCCGGCCTACGTCCACTCCAGAAGTTTGCTTTTTATTGCTGTAATAATCGATTACAGTTACAAAATGGCAGAGTTGCCTTAGCCTTAGAAAAGAGGAAGTAAGAGAGCAGAAAGAAGATCCCCTTTCACTGTGCCCCTGCCTCTCTATTTATAGACAAAGATGGGTTGGACTTCCCTGGTGGGCCTGGCAGCCGAGTACCTCAGCCCAAATGGAGTGGTCTCCATATGCCGATCCATAGATGCCGAACGCTGAATGCCGAACAAGGTGTGAATGCCGAACAATCTCCTCATGCCGAACGTTGGGAGGTGCGAGTTACCGAGGTATCGAGGTACGGAGGCGCGAGGTACCGAGGTATGGAGGTGCGAGGTATGGAGGTATGGAGGTGCGAGGTGCAATGCCGAGCGAGGTGAGGTACGCCGAACGACCCATCCAATGCCGAACGCTCCTTGATGCCGAACGATCCATCCAATGCCGAACGTCTCCAGATGCCGAACGTTGGTTAATGCCGAGCGCTCCATCCAATGCCGAATGCTCCTTGATGCCGAACGATCCATCCAATGCCAAACATCTCCAGATGCCGAACGTTGGTTAATGCCGAGCACTCCATCCAATGCCGAACGACAATCTCTCTATGCCGAACGCTCGTCCAGTGCCGAACATTCCTCTTTGCCTAACGATCCTTCTAATGCCGAGCACTCGTTCAGTGCCGAACGATCCCTCTATGTCGAACGACGATCTCTCTATGCCGACCAGCCTCCAACGCCGAACCATCCCAATGCCGAGCGATACCTGCCAAACTGCCTAGGCCGAGCCATGTAGTTTCTCCACTCCTTTTCCCAACGACATATTCAAGTGAACTTCATTATTTTAAACCGAATCCATCATACTTTAGTCTCGATAGTTTTGAAGTTGTTTAAGTTAAATCCATCTGTCTACGGCCTTGCCAAAAGGCGGGTTAACAATGATAAATAACTTAATAATTGAATTTGACCTAATATGGAAATTTTAAGTCTAACCTAGTAATTGTGATGAATTTTACTTTATGAAACAGACATGTTTTGTGTAAAAAAAATAATGTATTTTGAACTGATAAAATGGAATACAGTTTTAATTGGACATTTTGTAATAAAATGTATTTAACAAGAAAATCTTAGTTAATTGATGTCTAAATGAACAATTCTAAAAGAAAAAGTGATTGTTATATTAACTATGATAAAATATTCTTTTGTGAAATGTTATGTTTTGTAAAATAATTAATTATGATTTTAAATTGAAAAATGTAACTTTAATTATGACCTAACTTGATAATTGGAAATTTGGTTTTTCAAATGAAATTTTAAGTTAAGTAAATAAATAGAAATTTAGTTTTATGTATGAAATGGGTATTTTAAAATAAAGTGTTAGGTTAGTGGTTAAAAATAAAAGTTAAGTAAACTAGTGTATTTTGACTTAATAAATGAATTATGGTTTAAAATTGGATATTCATTTATAAAGTTTTATTTTATTAAATCATAAGTTAAATGATATCCAAATGAATGTTTTTGAAGTATGAAATATGATTTTATAAGTTAAAAATGGCTAAAATTGAAGTTATAATGTTTCTGAAAAGTTATAATAGAAATATGAAATTTTATTGGTAGCATTTACAAAATGCTGTGGTTTAAGATGGCATTTGTTAAGTGCTATCATTTCTGAAATTTAACTAAGTTCTGAAATAACCAAATACTATTACAGCATTTTATAAGTGTCGCTATTCTGAATTTAACTATGTTTTGAAACAACTAAATACCTATTACAGCACTTTACAAGTGCTGCTGTTTCTGAAACTAAGCTGTTTAAAAATAACTAAATTTCTATTACAACACTTTATAAGTGCTGATGTTTTGAATTTGACAATGTTTTTGAAATGTTAATATATTTACCGTAACACTTTATAAGTGCTGTTGTTGCTGAAATTATAATGAACTTTGGAAATGAATATATTTGGAAGATTTTGACATTTAATTTAAATGGTTTAAATGAATATGTTTTGAGGTGAAGTATAAATCATTTTTGAAATTTATAAGTTAATACAATGTTTTCGAAATTGGTAAAATTGAACGAATGAACTTAAAAATGCTATAACTTTGGTAATGAATATTATTTTTAAGGGTGTTATGATTTTTCTAAATATTATGATTTCCAAATGATAACATTTTTAATTTATATGGTTTCAAAGTATTACGGTTTCAAAGTGTTTGGTTTCAAAGGTGTTATAACTTTGGAAGTACTATGATTTTGGAAATGAATTTATTTGAAATAGTATTTAATTAAGAATTTTCTTTGAATATATTGATTTGCAATTGAAGTATAAACTAGTTTGAAATGGATATGATATTTTGGTTTTGAAGTATAAACTAGTTTTGAAATGGATAATGATATTTTGGTTTTGGAGTATAAACTAGTTTTGGATATGATATTTTGGTTTTGAAGTATAAACTAGTTTGACATAGACATGATATTTGGTTTTGAAGTATGAATTATTTTGAAATAAATATCGATGGGTTATAATAATAATTGGTTGGCAAAGAGACCGGGATCGGATATGGGCATACTCTCTGTCGATACCGAAAACAACTTTGACAACCGTGTACGCGGTGGAGATTCCAGAATGAAGTAGGATGCTGGCAACGATTCCTATTGAGGTATATATGTGGACCCGACTCCCGTGAGTTGGCATAAGGTGGCTAAAACATGAGTGATTGACGGGCCAATAAGGTAGCACCTCTGATCGGACGCATTTCTTTGATACCATTCTATTACTTTGTGATTGATTTGGTGGCCAGCCTTCGATTTTTGATTTGGGGGTGTGTTCCGAGGTGGGCGGTAGTTGCTGCTATGCGTTTCCACCAGCCCGGATGCGTAATTGGTATATCTACCCTGGCATTGCTTAGTTGTGCCGTGTCACCTACCATATCGAGCTTTACTACGAGTTTGGATTTGTGCCATAGCCTGTGGAGTATTTAGTGTAGCTCCCGATCTGGGGGTACGCTGATACTGGATAGACTACTGGGACTATTATGTGTTAAGGTGGAAAATGTAAAGCCTTAATGCTATTTAAAAGTAAGTTTATTTTATTATTATACATTATTATAATAGCGAATATTACTACATAGTAGATAGTTTAACGGATCCTTAAAGAATGGGCGATCCCAAGCATTCTTTAAGTTACTTGTACCTTTATATTACAGTTCACTTGAGTTGGTTTACATTGTATAAGTATGTATGTCCTTACTTGAGTGTTTTGTGTTTTGCTTTATGCTCGGGTCAGACTGAGTGATACAACATTCGAGACTCACCTTTGGAGTTGGAGCTTTTCTTGGAGATCCAGCTATCTATTTCGCTTTCAGTTATCCAGTTGATTCCAGAGATGTATTCTGATTTATACTTGATTATCATATTGAGACATTTGTTGTATCTTGTTACTTCTGTTGTATCTTGTTAACTCTGATGTATATAGTAGCTTCATGAACTACTATTTCTTTGCTTCCACTGCATTGTTATACTACTCTATGTCTGTGATCTGTTATTTATTTACTGTATATTCTGAGTTTTGCCAAATTTTATTTACAATTCAGTATTTTGAGCAATTCAAGTCCGACATGTGCGGATGCGAATGGTTGAAAATATCGGGTCGTTATAATTTAAGTTGATATTTCATTTGAGTTGGATTTATTGATATAAGAATGTTAATCCTGACTCGAGTGTTTTGTGTTTTGCTTTACGCTCGGGTCAGACTGAGTGTCACAACATTTAAGACTCACCTTTGGATTTTGGAGCTTCGCTTGGAGATCCATCTACATCTATTCAGCTTCCAGCTATCCAGTTGTTTCGTTCAGATTCGTCATCTCTTGTACTTGAGACTACATTGTATTTGAGATATTCTATTGTATTTTATTTCAAACTCTGTTGTTTTATATAGTAGCTTCATGAACTACTATTTATCTATTTTCGCTGCTTATTATTGTAATACTCCATGTCTGTGATTCTGTGATTTATTTATTTACCGTATATGCTGAGTTTTGCCAAATATAAATTAACAATCTAATATTTTGAGCAATTCAAATCTGACATGTGCGGATGCGAATGGCATTAAATGCCGGGTTGTTACAACAACTTAGAGCCTACTTATGTATCCATGTCAACAATCTCAATAGTATCGTCCCCTACGCATCGCGTCGGGCATTCACAAATAGTGTCTAGGTTGAATTGCTTGCATACACCGAGAAACCTCCCGTTAGTGCCGTAACTCTGCATCGCACCGGACGTCCACCAACAGTGTCTAAGTCGAATCGCCTGTGTACACTGAGAAAACTTCTGTTAGTGCCATCACTATGCATCGCGTCGGGCATACACAAACATTATTTATGTCGAATTGCCGATGTACACAGAAGAACCTTCCGTTAGTGTCATGTGCTCAGCACACCATCGCAATCAAACCGCCCTCATAACAAATACCACACCCTCATGACAAATAATGTCTATGCCTAATTGCCCGCGTACACATTTGCTTTCGTTCCGTAGTGTCCACAAATCAAGAAAGTGGGGACTAATTTCCCATACTCATACGATTATTATGTATTAAACTTGGGCGATAGGCTGAGGTTCTACCTGGGTTTGTACATCAACAATTGGTCGATCGGCTATTATGGCCGTCGGTTGGTGGGTCGTTGTATTTTTTTATTTTTCCCGATTCGTTTGTTCTTTCTTACTTCGATTAATTTTTTATTATTTAAAATTTATTTCATATGCAAGTTTCACTACTTGTTCGCACCAAATTTTCGTCATTAACTTTATGTATAACTCAGATAGATTTACATGTATAATATCAAAGTTTTGTTTACAAAAATTAACCTGTTAACCTTTTGATTTTATATATTTACACCTTTTATTCAAATACATGGTATACTTCAAACAACCGTTCTATGTATGTTTCAATTCAAGGTGGAATAGAGGGCGTCTAATTTCTATCATTTATCTAATCCAAATCATATTCCTTGTATTATACTAAGCTTTATCGATTAAGGGTTTATATTCATCCAATTTGGAGTTGAATAATCTAATCTACCTTCTGAAATTACAATATATGAATTTTGAGGTTTTTCCATCATATCTATACATAGTTGAGATTATTCTGATTAAGATAAACTTTAATTTGGAACTCTTATCTTAGATTAAAAGATTATATCTTTAGATCAGGTAGAGGTATAAATAAATTCAATTACTTATAAAAAACATATTTTAGAAACTAATTCACTAACCTTTTTATTAAAGCTTTCCTCTACCTAGCTTTGATTTAAATCTAGGTCTCCTTAATTGATTCGCCTTCCTTTTCATTTTCTACTTTCGACCCTCTTTCTCTCTTTTAAATTGATGTGTTTTATTTTTATTAAATTTTTTTTTGGAGAAGAGAGTAGGGAAAATTTAGTTTTGAGAATTTTTGAGGAGGAGGAAGAAGAAGAAATAGAAGGACAATCCGAACCTTTAGACACACTGATTCAAAGCCTAAAATGACTTTCAAACTCGCCTGGTGCCGGAAAATTGAAATGACCCTCCTAATTTCCACCCTAATTTCATAAGGATTTTTTTTTTGCTAAGAGATGATATACAGATATTTCATTCTTTACAAATATATTTCCCAGGGTCATTTTCTTTTTCTAATAAACAAAATATATCCAGGATCAAAATAACTTACCAATATAAATATATCAGTGTATATCTAATAACATACACATACATATGAAGATGTATGTGTTCTTCTTGTTTAAATTCAGAGTATATACTTTATCTTTTTTTTTTGTACAAGAACATCCTGTTTGATTTAGATTTTTAGCACTTCAGATTAATTATTGCACCCTGATTTTTGGACCTAAAATCCACTGGAAACATGTATTTTAGACTGTCATTATAATTTAGAAATGATCAAGTAATAATCAGTGGTAAACAAGCTTTCAATATAGATGATTGTGTTAAAGTCTGGATAGTATCAAATTCAGTATAAAAGAAAGTGGATCCTAAGTGAACACAAGCAACATCTAGGCGTAATGGAAACGCGCCTAACTTATACACAAGAGGTCACTGGTTCGAGTACTATGCAGGTCGGTTCAAACACAATTTTTGTTTTTCTTCTTTTTTTTTTCCCTGTATGGTTTGTAATCTGATATCTACCTATCTTTGTACATATATTTTTAATGTTTGCCTATAACCTAACATACAAAACAATTCTTCTTACTTTACTATTTTTGAATCCCATTCCTATAGCTGTTCTAGGAATTATAATTATACTTTTGCTCAAATATCAACATGTACACAGATATACATGTACATGTCAATATCTCTGCTTATTTTCCAGAAAACTGGGTGAAACAATTACTAAAGGTACTAAGCTTTGAAATGCACTTTTATTCTCAAAATACAATCTATCATGATCAACCAATACTTCATTCATTTGGAGCTGGTTAACTCATGGATCCTGTATCTACCACATTAGTTCAAGGCAATGGAGATACCTTTCTTTACATTCTGTCTGAAGCTTTTAGAAAAACATTTTACTTTTCTCAATACAACTCAGAAATGAATTCAAACTTATTTACAAAGCATTTCAGTAAAAAGAAAATAAAATCCTTTAAGTTTTCTTCTTGCTAAATCCAGATTTTAGTTCTAAAACTCAGTGATCTGTTATGTCTCAAGGTTAACTAATACATAATATAAATTATACAAAACAGTAGCTCAACTACATGTGCATATTTCTCTTCCAAACATTCATATCAATAATTAAAATCATTTCATTGTTTCCCAGTCAGATTTTTCCTTTGAGATTTTAAACCTTAGTGCATAACAATATATTTAACATGATACAACTAGTTCATCTAACCATAATAGAATTCATTACATGACTGGAAGTCTTAGAAACATAATATTTTTCCTGAATACATGCAGATATAATCAATTTAAACTCTTATTGAGACTAGCTAGCATGTTCATTCACTCCTCCATAAAAGCCATAACTTCATTTTTACTTAGTGCCTGGGTTACCTGAAAGAACATAAGTGGCTGCCTCATTTTAAAATGAGACACCCCAGATGCCATGAGCAAACAAGGGTCAGATCTATGATCTGGTATGAATAACATCAATTCATTCATGATATTAAGCAATAGAGAATATAAGGGTACTAACTTGTTATCTAAGCAAATTTCTGCAATCAAATATTTTAACATAGTATAATTAAGTTGATTCAGGTATGATATATTCACTTATCATTCCTTCACTTGCATACATAATCATGCAAACATGATTATCTATTGGCATCAATTTCATTTACTGGAATCATCTTGGTTCCATACCATTCAACCTAAGAAATATCCACATTCCTATTTCTTCATTTACAGGTTGTAATATTCAATTTAAATCCCTGCCTCATCTGCTATTAAGGAATCACTGGGACACATTGCAATGAACTAATTCACATCATTGCACAAAGATCTCAGGGCTTAAACAAACCATGTGCCAACTTGCATACTTCAAATATGACAAGCATTCCAGCAGTCATCTTGGCCTTCCCTTCCCTAGTTTATTTACTAGTGTATTGTCTTAAATCCTAACATCAAATATGCTAAGTGAGCATGTCACTGCAAACATGGAAACATCCATAATTTCTTCTAGCATAATTTCCCCTCAGAAATAATCAGACAGTCATTTCCTAAATGGGGTCAATATGTCTTGATCTTAGTAAATATAAGAACATTTTCAACTGTAAAAGAGGCATGGCATGTTATACTGATCTGCAAGCCTTTATGATTGATTCAGATTCAAGATCTGGTTCAATCATAATTTTAGCTTGTGGTTTTTTTTTTTGATTAAGGGCTCAGCACTTAGAAAATTTCTATTGCACCCTTAACATTTTTCTTTTCAAGCCTCAGCACTTATACCAAGTATAATGCAGCTCCAATCATTTTTATAAGGTTTCCATGCCATAGATCTATAACAGTTGAGAGTATTCTCTATATAATTTTTAAGATCCTAAACTTTAACATTTATGAGTATAAATAAAACAGTATGATACTCATCCAAAGACAAATGTCTCAACCAATTAAAGATCATCAAAATCATCCATATTAAATCATATCAGATTTAAAATAAAACATCCAAAAAGCATTGATGAAATCATATACATCAAAACCAGAAATACATAAATGGCAATATAAAAAGTGGCTGCCTCAACTCAGGTCTTAATGCCATGAACTCAGTGAGATTACTCACCTAAATGTTTCTTCTTATTAATCCAGAAAATTCTTGTTTGAGTGTTTTCTCCTTCCTTTCAATATTTTCTTCTTCTTTTCTTATTTTTATGCAGCTCGGGGTAAAATAATTCTACTGGCTAAACTGCCTATTTATAAGCATTTTTCCTCTAGGGTTTTATTGAAACAGAATTCCATTTCTGTCCTGGCTTAGCATCATGCATTTTTCATTCATATTACCCCGGCCATATTAACCAATTTAAAGGCTGCATTTTCTTTCTTTTACTTTTTCAGAAAATGGCCACTCACTTAGTCATGTCAAAAGTGTGACTATTCTATTTATTTTAATTATTTCTGAAAATCCCCTTTGCTATTTTTGCCTACACAAGCATATTGACTTGTATCACATTTCATGTCATTTTAATGTTATGGTTTCACTTGCTAATATATATATATGTACTTTTCAGTATTTAAAAATGTATATTTGTATACATATCTTATCTAGGCTTATTTTAATTTCTCTTTTAAATTCAGAAACATATGCACCTATATGTATACAAGTTTACAAATATATATATATTATTTTCTTTTCTGGGTTTTAAATAAATTTGTTTACTGATCTAAAGTAAAACTTACTTTTCTTATTTTCTAAGATGACCCATAAAATCTCAGAAATCAAATAACCATGTTGCAAAATCATGTTTGTATTGCTCTTTAATTCTTGTTTTAAATCCAAGAAATCTGAAGTTCTTTCTTGTGCGATTTCAGTGTGCACGTGCACACATATACTTGCACACTATTTATTCCAGAAATTTCACCATATTTAAATCTAAATATTTCAAAATTAAATCATTTTACAAAAATGATTTTTCACAAAATTTTGGGGTATTACAAAAATATGAGTCATTGGTTTAAAACATTACATGATGCAAAGACTAAGATAAGATTTAAAGCATTTTACACTTTCAGATCTCACAATGAAAGAAAATGAAGTATAAATAGTGAAAATAAACATCACAGATAATAGTCTCAATAATGCATAGTCCATATACAAAGTTCTCAAAATACAACATAGAGTCTAACTGATAATAAAATAGGATAATAGTACATGAAGAGTAACTAAAATAATATAACCCCAACGCCAAGCTTCTTCCTTCACGTACCGTGTCTGGGCTAATTCACCCGCTGACCTGTCATCCTGTGGTGGGAAAAAGGAAAGAAATGAGTGGGTCAGACAAAAATCTGTTGAATGAATTGTGTTACTAGTTTGTAGCATTCACAAGAAATTAACTTCATTTATAATCTACGTGACATAGGGTGTCCCTTTTGTGTTTGTGAATTACTTACTTAGGGTTGGTCACCTTAACTTAAATAATATAGTTCTAATTACACCTACACCCAAAACATCTTGTGGAGGTTTATACACAAGGGTCGAGCAACAGATAGACTAATAATCTCTAGGATGGCTTCTAGTATCAAATCATAAGGAATAAGTTTATATCACTATTGGGTTGGTATTACAAAAATAACAATTATATATATCTCACTTACACATTGAGAGGACCTCGCAATGCTAGGCTCGTATTGGACATACTACCTCGATGACTTAGGGCCTACCTATGCATCCATGTCAACAACCTCAATGGTTATGTCCCCTATGCACTGCGTTGAACATCCACAAACAGTATCTAGGCCGAATTGCCTGCGTACACCGAGAAACCTCCGCTAGTGTGGCAACTATGCACCACCCCTGACATCCACTATAACTACCCTAATTTTGTTTAACATTAATTAGAATATTTAATTGGATAAATAAAATAAAATAATGTAAGTGGATAAGGAGATTGAGATTTGGTAAATAGAATGGGTCAAGCCTTACATAATGAACTTACGGGATTAAATAGAATATTAATAAGAAGGAGGATAGATGTGGAGGGCAAAATAGGAAAAGAGTGTAACTCCTAAATATAACACTTCTCATTCTCATTTCCTCCCTCACTTCATTATTCACCAACGAAATCAAAGGATTAAGGCCGACCATGAACAAAGTATCCAAAGAGAAGAAAAGCTAGGAATCAAGTAGGAAGCTTAGTGGAATCAAATCAAATTCAAATCTTACCCTTCTTTAACCACTCAAGGTAATTAATAGTTGTGCATCTCATGTTTTAAGTATTATTTTATGTAACAACCCTGTATTTTGTGATTATTTTAATTATTTATTTTGGTTATTTTAATTGATTTCCTGATTTAAAAACTTTATTTTATTTATTAAAATGAATAAATTTTGTTATTTTAAATATAAATTTTGATTTTGATGTGAATTAGAATTCCAAACATGACTAAAAAGGATATTTTCCAGAAAAGTGAATTTTGGTCAATATGGTCAAACTTTGACTTTTAATTTAGAAATTTTAAAGTTTGAAAATTTGAATTTTATCTTTTATTATGAAAGTAAATAAAATTTTAAGAATAATGCTTTTCGTTTCGTTAAAATCTGATTTATAATGTGAAAGTTATACCCTTTTAAATATTGTGTGTAATTTGTTGTATTTAACAAAATTATTTATTTTAAATTATAAAAAAATAATATTTTATTTGGTCATGTAATATTATAATTTATATTTATATGGGTAAAATAACATGTTATGTATATACTTTGGTTTTAAAACATTTTAAAGATATAATTGGCATTTTCTAGTGTTAGCTGTATTTTGTTTAAAATTCTAATTTCCAGTTTCAATTAATTAAAGTAATTCTTTATTTGTTTTTCTATTTTTTTCTTAAAATCTTATTTTATTCTCATTCCCACTTTATTTTGTTCCTCATTTATTTTATTTATTTGACCTTTTATTTGTTTAAAGTGAAATAGAAATTTTATAAGGCTAGTGATATTTATTTGTAATTTTCATGTCTTATTTCCAATTTTTAAACATTTTTCTTTAGTTTTTTTTTTCTATTTTTTCTAAATTAAATTATTTATTTCACTTTGAAAATACTTTAGAAATTATTTTATTTCAAAAATTTTCTTTAGAATATTTTTAAAATGAAGTAGATAATTTTCCGAAGACAATCGTGATTTATTTGTAATTTCTGGACCCTATTTTCAATTTTTAAGCAATTTCTTATATTCTTTTTCCATTTTCTTTAAAATTAATTATTTATTTCTATTTATAATATTTTGTTTCAGTTGTTAGAGCTTATTTCTGAGTTTATTTTTGTTTTATTGGAATTAAAAAGAAAAAGAAATATGAAGGGTTTAAAATTGCTTAGAAACCGATGTCCTTTCACCTCCTTAAGTCTTTTCAATTGCCATAACCCCTCCTTTATGCTTTGGCCATGACTTTTACTTTTGTTTTCACGTGAAAACTCTCATTTTTCATTTCATCATTCGACCACTTCAGATCTGAAGCAAAAGCTTTTGGTAATGGTTTCATTTTTCTTCTTTTCTAGTTATTTTTCTATGAAAATTGCCTTGTTTTCTCTTGTTTTTGGATAGGCCTATCCTCCACATCCATGGCCACAAACTCCTACATCTCTTCCCTGACATCAACACCAGCTACTCCTCTGGTCTTGACCAAGGCCGAGCCACCATGATGCCAAAACTCCACAAAAATTGCAAAACAAGCCATAAAAACATGATTGTTTACCACTATTGCTTCACCACTCCATTTTCCACCACCACCACCACCTTAGGCCGCCTCCACCACCTCTGGCCAGACCACCACACACCTTTCCTTCCACTGACCTGATCCATACCCCTCTGACCTGACCACACAAGCCCATGGCCGAGCCATTTTTGTGAACAAAACCCACTTATTTTGCCTTAAACTCTTCATATTCCTTTGTATAAACTTCCTCCTCATATTCTACTACCTAGGCCATGCATACACATGACCAAACCTGAGCCAAACTTATTCAAACCAGAGCCAAAACCATCCCTAGGCCATGAAAAAAGAATAGAGAAAGCATGGCAAAATATTTGGCATTCGTATCTCTCTTTATTTAAAAGTTATTTCATTTCTAGTGTATTGAAATTTATGGTTTGCTTTGATTTTTGTTTGGGTTGTAACACAAGATCTATATCATTGGATTTGCTCTCCACACTCAAATTGTATTAGAGTTGTTGTGCCTTCGTAATCTTTGTGTTGTGTGCTTGTTGGCAAATCTCCAGCTTAACAGGTGAGTTATTCTCACCAGACAATCTGTACCTATATAATTGATAAACCGACACCACTTGAATCTGTAAATGTATTGCATCCTGTTATAACTGCTATGTTATGATTATATGATGTTCACCCATGCTTAAACACCTGTTATATCATATGTTACTGTTATATTATGTTGTTCTTTTATTTTTATCAGTTTATCACACTGCAAGTTCCCTTTAGATTAGAATCACTATGGGTTGAAATGATACATACCCGAACGGACTTTAGAATAGGAGAAAATCGTTATGGGCTGAAATGATATGCCTGAATGATTTTCAATTATTTTCATTTACTTGGGATTGCGGGTTTGAAATGATCAAACCCGGGTATCTTTGTAAATTACGGGTTGAAATGATAAATTACCCGTATCACTTTACCTAGGCTAGAAAATGAAATATAGACCCGTTGTTAAAATATGTTTTATAATTTTTTTTAATATTTTAGAAATGTAAATATTATAATATTTTGATTTAAACTAAATAAAAATGATTTTTGTAAAGCATTATAGATTTTCTGAAAATTTATAAGTGAAATAAATTAATGGTAAAATTAGAAAATTTGAAATGTAAGTTATTTTGGGAAATTTTAATTTGGTGATAATTGGAATTTAAATTAAATATGAAATGTGATAAATTCATGATAATTTGGATTAAAGTGAATTTAAATGATTTGATAATATATTAATGTTTTTTTTGAATAAAGTTAAAATGTGAAATGAATGAATATTTAAGTTGAAATTTTGAAATATATCTAAAATTGGAAATTTGTGAATTTGGCTTAAAAGTGAATTTTTAAGTTAAGTAAATAAAAATGGAATTAAGTTATATTTGAAAATTTAAACTTAAGTGTTAAGTTAATTTAATTTAATGAATTTATAACTTAATATTGGAATTTAATAAGTGAATTATTATTAAATTTTGATTTTGGAATGGAGTTTTAACTTTATAAAATCATGAATATAAGGGTATTTGAATAATTGTTTTAAAAGTGAAATTATATGATTTTATAAGTAAAAAAATGATTTATATAAAAATATAATTGTTTGTGAAATTATACTGAATATTTGAAGTTAGTTAACTGCATTTCTGAAACGCTATTAAATTCTAATGTAAATGATAATACAACATTTGTAAATGTTGTAGTTGATAATAATGAACCAAATGGCTAAATTTAATTAAAGGCTATTATAGCATTTTTGTAAATGTTATAATGGTTGAATTTAATTAAGTTCATTTGAAACTAATGTAACCATATTACAGAATTTTAAATGTTGTCTTTTGTTAAATTGAACTATTTTAAATGTGACTTTCCGTAGCATTTTCTAAATGCTGCGAAAGTTGAAATTTCATTGTTTTAATTAATTTAAGTGAACGAATGAACTTTGAAAAGTTAAATTTTTGGAAATTTAAAATTTTAATTATTAAATATACTAACTTCATTTTTATGATTTAAAATGAAGTAATTTGTTTCGAAATATAAATTATTTTGAAATATGATATTTTGATATTTTGAAATGGATTTTATAAGGATATTGAATTTTGAAATGATATTTGATTTCGAAGTATAAAATACCATTTTGAAATTTTAACCACGGGATGTATTTAATTTATAGTTTAACTGATCCTTAAAGGATGGGCGATCCCAAGCATCCTTTGAGTTATTGTGCATTTCTACTACAGTTCACTTGAGTTGGTTTACATTATATAAGTATATATTGTCCTGACTCGAGTGTTTTGTGTTTTACTTTACGCTCGGGTCAGCCTGAGTATTTACAGCTTAGCTTTGGATTTCTTTCTGGAGCTAGGAATCGCTGGAGATTCTGCTTGTCTAGTTATCTGTTCCTTTCAGTTCAGTTATTCTATTTCAGTTCTGGTATTCATAAACTTCTATTTATTTGAGATGTCTATTGTATATGTTTTCAAGCAGATATTATGTATTATGTTTTGAGAGTTTGTTATAGTAGCTTCATGAACTACTATGGTTTTTTATATTCCGCTGCGAGTTATTCTGATATGTTCTGTGTCTGTGATTCTGTGTATTTGATTTCATTTGCTCCAAATTTATTTACAATCTGTTATTTTGAATTATTCAAGCCAGACATGTGTGGATTATTGTCGATTTGAATGTTCCAAAATACCGGGTCGTTACATTTTAGGTTTTAAGTATAAGTTCAATTCTTTTTCTTATATTATGTCATGCTATAATAGTTAGCATTATTATATGCTTATCGATGAATATTTGGATTTATTTATGAAATTAGATAATAGGTTTAAGTGTGAAAACCTATCATATGATACCCAAAAGACTTGAGATTTTGATATGATGTTAGAAACATTATTTTAGAAGTCGGTTTTTAATTTCATAATTTTTCAAGCAAGTATGAAATTACTATGAATTTTCTAAGTGGAGAAAATGGATTATTTCGGGTTTTAATTATTAAAAATAATAAAATAATATTTTTGGCCCTGAAATTTTTTATATGTTGAATAATAAGATTAATTTAATTTATTGTGATTTTTGTGGATTTTTCCTATGAGTTTATGATTTTATATAAATTTATTAGGCTAGAAAAGCTTACTGTTTATATTAAAATATTAATAAATATTAATGGTTTGCAAATATGTTTTGAAAATATAAATTCTGGTTTATGACAGGTTTCAGAAAAATATTTGATAAAGAAAGTTGTTAAACAATGAGCTTTTGACAAATAGAAATGGTTGGTAAAAAGCGATCAGTTTTAATAGTAAAATTGCAGTTTTTACGTTAATTACTAGAATGCCACATTGAAGTCAATGACATCGCCCTCCACTATGTTGCATTTAGGGTCTTCGACGTTAATCATAGGAGATGCATAGAATACTGAATTTGGTTGGTATGAAATGGATCGACCTGGGCTGACGTGCAAAGTAGAGCATCGAGGTCGACGTTATGGACTTCAAAGTGAGCATTGCTGCTTGTTTCCAACAATGAGGCCGACTCTATAGGTAGCCATGCCGCTAGTATTATTCCAACCCTTATTATGATAATGACGCACTTAACCATGTCGACATCGACAAAAGCAATGCCACCGATTTTCTTATTAAGGACGCCGGCTCCATTTGTTTTGAAGTAGTTTATAGCGGTGATAATGATGCCGTAGATTTTACATATATTGACTTCGACTCTATAGGCAACTACGATGCTATTAATGATTTCGACCATATAGTGTCGTGTGTTATAACTTTGACTTTAATGGTTACTGCTTTTAATACTAGTAACCTGTTTCGAAGAGGGCTATGATGCCACTCATATTGACTTCAGCTATAATGAAGTCGCTTATTTTCCTCAAGACAATGACGTCCAGATTTAGCTATGTCGACCCTATTCTTTTCAGGCTTATTAATATGCAAACCAAGTTTTATATCTGAAGACGTAGACACCTTATGAGATGCGAAGCCTATGTTATCGGCCCTATGGATTTATGTTTTATAAATATAAGACTTTAACATATCTAGAAGGGCGAAGACCCTCATCGGCTGTGCCCTGTCGAATTTTTCAATATAAAGGTTTTGCATTGTTTTGGCTCTATGGCCTATGGTTTCGAAGTGTGATAATTTCGAAGTGATTTTGAGATTCATCAATACTATTTTATAAAAGCATATATCATGCCATAATTATTTTGGACAAAGTAAAGGGCTATATTTTCCTTGTTTTGAAAGTATGATTTTAAGGGTTAAATATTTATTAAGAAAGTGTTTTCAAGGAAATAAAATGGTATTTAGCCTTGAATTTTACTAAAGAATTATTACTTCTATTAAATTGTGATAGGATGAATTGACTCAGAGATTAGAAAACCAGATGAGACTGGCATAGGGCAGCATCATATACTTCAGCTGTTTGCCCCTAGTTAATATAAGTCCAAAATTCCAATGTGTAGGGCTTTGTCAAGGGTAAGACGAAATGTGGGTTTACACATAGAAATGAATACATAAACACAAGGTAGGTTATAGCTTAGCCTGCAAAACTTTTAGGTTCATAGTAAGTAGCCAAACTATGAGATTGATAGATAGTCGAGTTAACACAATATAAGTGTATTTGGACAGACCGTCCAATTTCCTTCTAACAGTCAATTAGGAAATTTGGTATATCTGGCAGGTTCAAGTCAGCCATGTAGGTTGGTAGTTACCCCGTGAAAACTAAACATTGGGACGGATAGTCCACTGATTTGACAGATAGCCTTGATTACCTATGTAGCATGCATGCACATTATTGTTTATATTCTCTATTTAACCAGTTTGGTTGCAAGAATTTGATTTGAAAAGACATATTTTAGAAGACATATAAGCGAGGAAAACCCGTTCTGCTTAGTGGCGTGATCTCACTTAATCTCTTAAAACCGAGATGGCATATTATTATTCACTCTAGGTTTTTTATCCGGCTCGAAGTTTATATTTTCCCCTTAATCTCGGGTGCTCAAAATTTGATTTCAGTAGGTTGGGAGTGAGAGTTTTATAGGTTAATTAGGTTTTGACGAATAAAGCTTTCGGAGACATGCAGGAGGCAAAGCTATCTATGTAAGAGTCTATTTATTACTATTATCCACTGTGTTATATCCGTTGTTGTATGAATGTATTGATAGTAGTTGTATCTGTCTATTTAGTAACTCCAATCAACTAAGGGGGCATCTTCATATGTCGCTCTTGGAGTATTTTGTATTAATTATATTTTATCTGAACCTGGGCTACCTTTGAGACTATGTAACGAAAATGAAAAATTATCTTTGAAATGTAATGAGAAGATATTCTTTGAAATTTTGTTGAAATTATTTCATATTTGTGTGCTTCTGATATTATGGATACCATTAACATAACCGTATTTTGTCAACGAAAATTAATACTATGGATGACTGTAGCATTTATAGCGTTTAGTTTTAGGCCTCAAAATGGGGGATATTACAATTTGGTATCAGAGCATAGGTTTATGTAAAACTAAAGAGTTTTTGAACCTAAAGGAGTTTTGAAAACATAATCAAAATGAATCAGAGAATAAGATTGAGGTATACGATAATGCTATAGTAACGTACTGTATTTGCTATATATAAGTATATGCTTTATCTCTATTCTCCCTCTCTTTTAGACCGTTCTTCCGTATCTTACTAAGGTTCGAATGCAAATTTTAGGAAGTAAGATATGGAGGCAGGAAACAAAAGAATGAATCTTGGCGGAGGAAGCACTACTACCAATGGAAATGTTAGACCCAATACTAAGAGAAATTCGGGTCGACGGACAGCTGCTAACGTAGGTGCAGGAACACCACCGGTTGATAAAGGAGCAATGTATCAGTTATTTGTAAACATGATGCAAGTAGGAGCTGCTGCTGGATTAGTTGGTGGAAATACTGGAGGAGCTAATCAGGAAGTTCCAGTTGTCAACAATTATGTTGTTTTGAGTAGAGACCATGCAAGACTGTGAGGGAAACCATTTATTGAAACGGAGGATGCAACTGAAGTGGAGAAATGATTGTTTCATTGTGAAAGGATTTTCGCTGATCTTGGTTTGAATGATAAACATAAGTGGAGATTGGCATCCAGGCAGTTATAAGGAATTGCGTTGTAATGGTGGAATAGTGTGACTGTTGGGGTAGCAGAGGAAACTCTGATTTGGGTAGAGTTTAGGAGAAGATTCGAAGAGGGGTTTATGTCGGAAATTGCCAAGTCAACTTTGCTGAGAAAGTTTGCTGAGTTGTTGCAAGATGATATGACGGTACTTCAGTATGCAACCAGATTTGAGGAGTTGTCTCGATATGGGTATGCTATCGTGGATACCATGATCAAAAGAAATGAGAAGTTCATCCATAAACTAACCTGAGCATGCTAGGGAAACTTTACCACATCTCAGGGATCCATGTGATGTAGTCATGAAGATGGCTTTGCGAAAAGAAGTGATGCTTACTTAGTTCAGTAATAACAAGCCAATAGAGAGTCAGGGTGGACCGAATCAGAAGAGAAAATTTTACCAGAAGAAGGGAGCCCAGAAAGGTGGAGCTGCCAAGAAAGGGAAGTCTGAGGTTTTGTGTTATAAGTGTGACAAGAAGGGACATTATTCTCATGAGTGTCGAACCAGTAAGTGAAAGGAAGTCGTTGGAAAGAAGAACATCAAGTGCTTTAACTTCGACCAAGTGTGACATTACAAGAACAAATGTCTGGATGTGGCCAAGGTAGAAAAGGAAAAGTATTTGCTTTGGAACCGGCTACCTTGGGAACAACAGCTGAGAAGAAAGGGAAAGCTATGATGGGAGGTACACTTTTGATTCATGATACACCTGTTAGAGTACGGTTTGATACTAGTGCATCACATTCTTTTATATCTCATTGTTTGGTAGATAAACTTAACCTAGAACCTTATACCTAGTTACTTTCTTAGGAGTTGCGAATCCGATAGAAGGGTATGCAACTCTAGGGATGAGATGTGATCAATTAGAGTGAATTATTGTAGGATCGTTTTCACCTTAGGGGGGTGAATACGGTCTACTAAAAACTAATGCAAAAAAAAAAACAGAAAGCAATGCAGAAAAGATCACACACAGTTTTACCCAGCTTTGGCAAAAACTGCCTACGTGCTGCCCCAAGGTTTCTACTAGAAATTAAGTAATTAGTCGCTTACAAAAACACGTAAACTCGCGATACCCGCTAACTTGATTAACCTAACTCTAAGCTCAAAACCCTGCCACAACTCTGCCATTGAGTTGCAAATTCTCGAACTACAATTACCGTAGTTCGTCAACTAGTTAAACTAGAGTTTGATTAAAAACAAAAACAAAAGACAAACTAAAAATAAATAAAACCCTAATTCTAATATGGTCGGCCCAATTAACAAGTGCGGTCCAAAAAAGAGAGAAACGAATTTTCCCCTTTTCTATTTTGCTTCCTTTTAATCCACGCTGCCTTGTTTCTTCGTGATCTGGAATCAGGTTTTTCCAATTGACGCCGCCGCTTGAAATTTGATCGATTGAAGTATGCTTTCGTTCCTCAATTATGATTATTGCTGCTTCTTCGATCAGTGTTCTTCGATTTGCTTACGGCTGCTTCAATGTCGGGTTCGAATGGTATAAAAATGGTATGCGATTTACTTTATTTTCTCCGTTGAATTGCTTGAATTCAAACTAGTGATTTTTACCGATGATGAATTGGGTTAATTTATAGGGATCGAAACCCTATTATTTCGTTAATATATTTTGGTTTGAATTTTTCAATTGCTTTTCTCGGCCATTCGATTCTTGATAGAATGATTGTGATGATTTCTGACTTGTTCATTGGTTGACTTGATCATCCTTCGATTGTATTTCTGATATAATTAAATATGTTTAAATATATTTGAATTTGTTCCTCTCTTTACTGCCAACGACTTGTTCAATATACCATTCGCTGTTCCATTCTTTGCTCTGGTTCCATTCTTTGCTGGCAATATTCGATTTTTGAAAAATTCATTGGTGTTTTTCATTTGGCCATTTCTTTGATCTTGACTTGGAGTCTTGGATGTTAGTTTCTCGAGTTTAATCTGTTGTCTCTATGTATACATACATACATACATATATGTATGTACGTATATATGTGTGCAATTGGGGTTGCTATGTTCTGTCCCCCGGAGTACTTGCATTCATGTGTGTTCATGTGTGTGTAATTGCTGCAGCTCTAATATGTTCATTGCTGTGTTGTTTTCGTGCCTTCATTTTGTTTGCATATGAACTCTGAACTGATATGTGTATACATATACACATACATACATACATACATACATACATACATACATACATACATACATACATACATACATACATACATATATATATATATAGATATATATGCATACACGCTCCAATGCATACATGTCTCAAGCACCACTATGTATATTTGCACTACATTTTTAAACTGAACTTGCATATGAGCTTGTTATTCAAGTGTTTTGCATTCATGTTAACCAATTTGTGTATGTTGTCATGCTGTTCGGATCTTCATGAGTCTGCACTTAGTTGAGCTGCGGTCATGTTGCCTTGATGTCTCCACTGTGCTTGTTAAACTTGCTGGCTTTGCTTGTGTGGTTCCTGCTTATTTGTACATGTCTGGTGGTCTGGTTCCATATGAGTCTGGTCTGGTTTTGTTCCTCTTGACGTCTGGTTGCATGTGTACTTTGTCCATTTGGTAGTCTTGTTCCACTGGCTTGTTGAGTTTCCATGTTCACTTGTATTTGTTTTGATCTTCATGTGGTTGAGGCTGTTTTCATGTTGGTTGGACCTGAACATAGATAGTCTGAAACTGTGTTGCTTTGATTTTGTTTCTCCTGACCATGTCTTGTGCACTTTCTGAACTGTTTTATTCGAGTCATTTCATTGATCTGGTTTTGTTAACCTTGCATTGCTTCGTGTTAAATGCAGTCTTGACTTGGGTTTGACCTTGTGCTCACTTGTCCCTGCAATTTTCACAAGCTAGTGTATATCGGTGTGCACGACCTTGTGGCATGTACAGTGATACACTGTGCATGTCACAAGTAGTTCGCGTAAGATGAATTAAAAAAATGACGATGAACAACCCAAATAACCGAGGCAAATAATATTTTCAAACACACACTTCATTGTGCACTGCAAAATATTTCTTTTTCAATTTTACTGCGTCAGTGTTTATTTTGCAGATAGTTCAGATGCTGGATAAAGGCTAGAACAGAGCTGGAGATCAAATATGAGTGATGAGTGAATATGTAGTGAGGTGAAACGCGTATGTAAAATTGTATAGTGAAACTTGTGTTGTAATTGAAACTTGTATTTGGAATTGTGTAAATATAGTGAGAGCTTAAATTTGTACTATTTGAATTTGTAATAAAATATTTGTTTGAATAAAATATTTGTTTAAATAAGAATTCCGAGCTATTTATTTATTCAACAAATATTTATTTAATTATGTGGAAAACTAAAATAGTACAATAACAAATACATTTAAACGAATATATATATATGTTTATTACCATCAAACAAAAATCATACACTAGTATATTCTACATTCTCGCCCTTTTGATGATAACAAACATATATTAAGATTTTGACTCTATTAAATGTATTTGTTTTGAAGAATTCTATTTGCCCCCCCTATTTGAATACTCCCCCTACAACAAAGCTCCCCCTTCACGTATGCATGAAAATAAAAAATATGCGAATGAAAAACAAATAAAAAATGCAATGAACCTAGATGAGAATCTGCAAATAAAAAATTTGAACTTATTTGCCAAAATCTTAACTTCTCTCCCCCTTTTGTTATCAGCAAAAGAGTAATAGTGTTAGATAAGAGTGATAAAGTGATAGACATTAATACAGCATTAATACCTAATCGAGTATAAATATTAAATTTCAAAAAAAAAAATCAAACAAAAATCATAAATACTCTGTTAGGCGCAAATTCCATTTTAGAGTGATAGGGGTGATGTCAGCATAGAAAACCATATAGTCATGTCCATTTGTGGTATATTTATGACATGAATTTTTTTAAATACTTACTAACCATGCATAACCGTTAGGCCTTTTAAATGAGATTAGTAGTATTCCTTATTTTTATTAAAAAATGTATTTCAAGCATCTTCTAACCACGCATAACCGTGAGGACTTTTAAATAGGGTTAGAATTAACTTGTCTATTTCATCCAATTTTGGTATGTGTTGCATACATGCATAACCATGAGGACTTTTAAATGAGCATGAAAGCACATAATAAGAGATTTCAAGTAGTTCATACATGCATAACTGTGAGGACTTTTAAATGAGAGTGAGTACTTTTAAATGATTTTATTGCTAATTAATTAAAAAAATGAATAATTTCCTGTTTAAATACCACATTTTGACATACTATATTGGATTTTGATGAGTGATTGTCGTAGAAATATGATAGAACTAGAGATGGTCATGGAATTTTTACCAACCAAAGTTATTACAAATTTTGTTTAATTTTTAAAGAAATTTTCTAAATATACTCTCTCAAGACATAATGTATGATCAAGATCATCACTCATCACTTTTTTCAGTCACCATTTATCTTTTCGATAATCAATAAGGAGCCAGATTAGTTAACATAGACATTTAAGATAAATATAAAACCACATTTCTAAAATGCCTAAACTAAGACGTAGTCGACAAGAACTATTTTTTGAAAGGGGTTTAGTAAAAAATGTCTACCAATTGAGAATAAGTTGAAATGAAATTTATGCAGATATTTTCTTTGGAAATGTGATCTCTAATGAAATGATGTCTAACATCTATATACTTGGTGCGAAAATGATGTACAGGATTATTTGTGAGATCAATTGCATTTTTGCTATCACACATAAGTGGAACTTGTTTAAAATTTAGACCATAGTCTTGCAAAGTTTGTATCATCCATAAAATTTGAGCAGAGCAACTGCTTGGAGCAATATACTCCGCCTCAGTGGTAGATAGTGCAATACAATTTTTTTTTCGACTTGACCATGCAACTAACGAATGCCCCAACATAAAACACGTTCCACTAATACTTTTTCTATCAACTAGGCTACCAGCATAATCTGCATCTGAATACCCTTTTTACTCAAAGTTATCATTAGTTGGATACCATAGACCAAACCGTGAGGTGTGCAACAGATACCTTATAATCCTTTTCATAGCTTTTAAATGAGATTCTTTTGGATTTGATTGAAACCGTGCACATAAAAAAATAGAGAACATAATGTCTGGTCTAGAAGCAGTAAGATAAAGAAGTGATCCAATCATACCTCGATATTTCTTTTGATCAACTACTTTACCTTTTTCATCCTTGTCAAGTTTAATTGTTGTGCTCATGGGAGTTTTTGCAGGTTTAGCATCTTTTAATCAAAATTTGTTGACAAGCTCTCTGATATATTTTGTTTGAGAGATAAATGTACCTTTTCGCTTTGTTTGATTTTAAATCCCAAAAAGAATTTTAACTCTCCTACCAAGCTCATTTCAAACTTTTCCTGCATAACTTTTTCAAATTCTCATACAAAAGGTTGTTAGTGGCACCATAAATAATGTCATCAACATATATTTGAACAATCAATAGGTCATCATTTTCATGTAATAGAAACAATGTGGTGTCTACACAGCCCTTTTTGAACCCATTTTCAAGGAGATAAGTGGCTAAGACATTCATACCAAGCCCCATGGGCTTGTTTAATCCGTGTAGTGCTTTTTTAAGTTTATTTACATGGTTAGGGTATTCTTGACTTTCAAATCCTTCAGGTTGTTCAAAGAATATATTCTCTTTCAAATTTCCATTAAGAAAAGCACTTTCAATATCCATTTGTCTTAGTTTAAATCCTTTACAAAAAGCAAAAGCTAACAATATTCTAATGAATTCTAGTCTTGCTACTGGTGCAAAAGTTTCATCAAAATCAATTACTTCAGCCTTTAGCAACTAACCTAACTTTGTTCCTAATCACATTTCCAGCTTCATCAAATTTATTTTTAAAATTCCATTTGGTTCCTACAACTGGATAATCATTAGGTCTAGGTGCTAGAATCCAAACATCATTTCCTTCAATTTGATTTAGCTCATCTTGCATAGCCATAAACCCTCTCATCATTAAGAGCTGTATCTATGTCTTTGGGTTCAATTTCTGAAATAAATCCACTGTATAGACACAAATAACATAAATTTCTAAAAGAGGAACGAGTTTTAATACCTGCGGTAGGATTACCTATTACCAATTCTGGAGGATGATCTGCTTTGAATTTCAATCTCTCTAGTTCCAGATTTCTTTGAACTTATTCCATGGTTGCAGTTTCTTTTGGATTTTCACTTTCAATTTTTTCATTCTCCTCTTCTATATTGCTTTTGATTGTTACCTTACTTTGATCATCAATGCCTCCATCAAATTTCACATTGATTGACTCCACGATTGTTCTCATCCTTTTGTTGCATACTCTATAAGCTTTGCTTCTGAAAGAGTATCCCATGAACATGCCTTCCTCAGTTTTTGGCTCAAATTTTGCCAGTTGATCACCTGTATTGAGAATAAAACATGGAGAATCAAAATTTTTGAGATATGCAATGTTTGGCTTTTTGTTGAACCATAGTTGTTAATCGATTTTCTATCGAATTAGAAAACCGTCGAAAAATTTCAAAATTAAAATAACCGCAAGCGCACAGCGTACTATTGTAGTACGTGGCGAATACGGGTCGATCCGTAGGGAATTGTTGATTTTAAAATTCTTATTCAATCAAATTAACCAAAGTTGAAAGTGAATTAAACTAGAAATGTAAGATAACTAACAAAAAGTAGCAAAAGAAAAATAGATAAAAATATGAAAGTTAAATGACAATTTAGAGATAATTACACTCTCTAAATCATGTAGTTCAACACATATGAAATCATGATCTCTCTTTTATAGTCATTAGTGCTTTAATTGATGTGTTTATCATAAGTATGGCATATTTGAGCTATTAGTTAGCTAACATAAGCCATCAAACTTTAACACACCACTTAAACCACTCTCTAACTTTCATGAAATTTGACAAAGAAAATGAAAATGAAATCTATATTAAGTATGGCCTATTAACTATTGATTAGAAATATAGACCATCAAATTTGAATTTCAAATCACTTTCTTATGCCATAATCATATTTTGATGAAGAGGCATTTGTGTTAGTGATTGTTTAAGCATAGCCTATTTGGTGTCAACAATATAGGCTATCAAATTAAAAGCAATAATAACAAATAAAACACTTCATTGATCATCATTAAGCACAAAAAGAGAGCATGAATTAACAATGGTTGAAGCTACAAAATTAGAGAGCTTCATTACCCCTAAATTGAAGGGGTTTAGCCTCTTATATTTGTTATCAAAACAAATGTAGCTTGCAACATTGAAAGCAAAAAGAAATGAAAATGAAAGCAAATGGAAAAGAGAACTATTCTACTTGCATAAAATAAAAGGAATCTACACTACAACATAAGAAGAGAGACATGTAAAAGAAGAGAGCATATATTAAATTTGCATAAAAAAAGATTACATGAAATAAAAAATGGCTAAGTAGCCATGAAAAGAGAAAGAGAAGCTTTCATTTTATTTTGAGCCTAAACTAATGAAGAGAGACTAAAGAGAGATGAGCCAAGCTACATGAAGATATGGGATATTTATACAAGTGTTAAACCCTAATTCATATTTTTAGGGAATGCCCAAAATACCCTCTTAGGAAGTGTGGAGGCCAAGTAATCATTAGCTTCAAATAATCCACATTTAAGTGTACATGAAGCCATTAATTCCATAAGCATGTGCATTAGCCTCTAATTTGTACATTAAGGTAGGTGGGTAGGTGGGGTCCTCCATGATCTTCTCATTGAATTATTTCCATCTTCATTCCTTTGTGTTCTTTTTGTGCATGCATATCTTCTTCATGAAACCACTTGTAATGGAAATCAAATTCCTACAAAATAGTATGGAAATTTATAATTAAATTTTCTCAAGTTAATTTATGCACAAAGAATGACTATTTTTCCCTTGGATGAAGATGAATATGTGACAATTTGGAATTAATATGGATTTTGGTTAAAACAAGTTAAAATACCCAATATGATCATTTATTTGAATTAATTAGATTAAATATGGTGGTAAAAATATGCACATTTACGTGTATATCAATAGTTCATATGGTGTTTTCTTAAGAATCGGCCTAATCATGACTCTATTCGTTACATAACAAGTTGTATTTACTGCCTCTGACCAAAAGCACAAAGGTAGTTCATACTCATTTATCATAGATCTAGCCAACTCTTGTAAGGTTCGATTCTTTCTCTCGACTACTCCATTTTGCTGTGGAGCACGTAGGGCAGAGAATTCATGTTTAAATCCATTTTCATCACAAAAAGTTTCAAATTCATAATTTTCAAATTCTCCACCATGATCACTTCTTAGAGAAATAATAGAAATTCCTTTTTCATTTTGAACTAATTTTGTTAATTTAGTGAAGTATGAGAAAGTTTCTCATTTTTTAGCCAAGAAGTATACCCACGTGTATATAGAGTAATCATCAACCAATACATAACAATATCTCTTACCACCTAAACTTCCAATATCATTAGGTCCAAACAGATCTATATGAACTAGTTCAAGGTCTCTAGAGTACTTATAGTGTTCTTGGCATGAAAAGACGACTTTTAAATTTTCCCATAGTACATGCTTTACATAGAGTTTCTGTTTTGAAATCATGAGATGGTAAACCTCTTACCAAATCTTTTATTTTTAATTTGTTTAATAGATTCATGCTAGCATGTCCTAATCATCTATGCCATAAGTTTACTTCTTCATCCTTAGCTACCAAACATTTTGAAAGAGTGAGATCATCAAAAGATAGAGAGTATATATTACCTTTCCTCTTACCTAAAAATAATGTTTCTTTTGATGATTGGTCAACAATTTTGTACAAACCAGAATCAAAAACAACATTCATTCCCTTATCACATAACTGGCTGATTGAAATCAGACTATGGTGCAGATTTTCAACATACAATACATCGTTTAAGGTAAATGTACCATGACCTACTTTACCTTTACCGATAATTTTACATTTATTGTTGTTGCCTATTGTGACTTTTCCACCTTTGTACTTCTCTAGTATAAGGAAATTTGATTTGTCGCCCATTATGTGCTTGGAACAGCCAGAATCCAAGTACCGCTCTTGCTGTTCCTTAGCCAGCCAACACACCTACACGATAAAAGAGTTTAGTGACCTATTTGTTTTTATAGGTCCGTGATTGTTAGTGACAAAAAAATTTGAAAAACAAGTTTGTGTAGAACCAAGACAATCTATGTTTGTCCCTTTTGGCACCCAGATTTGTTTGATTTTAAGAGCTTTTACATTCGTGCCGTTAGGAATCCAAATTGGTATGGTTTTCGTGTGTTTGGGTCTATACCAGCAATTGTTTTGATTGTGTCCAATTTTTCCACAAATCGTGCACTTGGAGTTGACATGATTAGTTTCACTTTTACCTTTTTCAGATTGAGTATACCCAAGTCCTTGTCTAATGGTATTAACAGTTTGTTTCCCTAATAGCATATTTAGTGATCTTTCTCCTTTAGAGAATTTTTCTAAAGTTGTAGACAATTGTTGGACTAGTGACTTAAGAGATTCTTTTTCATTCAATAACAAAGTGCACTTTTTAATAGAATTTTCTCTCCTAGTATTTTTACTTTCTTTCAAAATCAGAATTTCATTTTCAATCGATTTAATTCTAGTTTCTAATTTTTTTATTTCCTCTTCTAATGACGGACACTTATCAAACTTAGGGTGCTTTTTTTATAGTTTTAAACCATTTGATCAAGCTGCTTATTTAGTTCTATCAAACTGCCTTTTTTTGATTCATTTTTAGTGTACTTCACCCTAAGTCTTTCAAAACAGCCATTTACTTCATGAAAATATATAAGTAATTGTGAGTGAGTAAGTTTTGATACCTCGCTGGGCTCATTATCACCACTGTTACTTGTTTCTCCTAAAAGACACCAATTTTCTCTTTCACTCTCACTGCCAGTGCTTTTATCATCATTTTCATCACTTTTATCCCAAGATGCTACAAAACTTCTTCATTTCGGTTTCTTTCCTTTGCTGACTTGATTTTGAGGACAATTTGGCTTGATATGACTGGTTTATTGCACTTGTGACAAATTACCTTCTGCTTTTTTGAGTTGTCTAGAACTTTGACGATTCCGCTCTTTAGTTGTTGATTTAGGTTGGATTTCCATATTTGCGGCTCCACCTTTTGAATCTCTTTATTATTAGTGCCAGTTCAGCTGCTCCTTCATCATCATCATCTTCACTTTCCATCATTCCTTTAAGAGCTATTGATTTCTTTCGCATATCTCCTCCTTCACGTTCTTCCTTGAATTTGATTTCTAGCTTATATGTGGTAAGGTTTCCGATGAGTTATTCAACTTTAACTTGTTTCAGATCCTTTGATTCTTGAAAGGCAGTCAACTTTGCTTCAAAATTTCGTGGAAGAATTCTGAGGATCTTTCAGACTATTTCCAGTTCTGTGTATGGTCTTCCTAGGGATTTTGATTTGTATACTAGATTAGAAAGTCATCCATACATTTCTTTGACACTTTCATTCTTTGCCATTGTGAAGTTCTCGTACTCGCTACTAAGCATGGCAAGGCGAGATTCTTTGACCTGGGAGGTTCCTTCATGAGTCACTTCAAGCGTATGGAAAATTTCCTGCGCAGGTAGACAATGTGAAAATCGGTTAAATTCAATTTGATCTAATGGAAAAATAATAGAATTCATAGCTTTAGCATTAGCACTTTTTAGTTTATTTTCAAATTCTGCCCATTGATGCGTAGGTTTATCAACTTCTTTATTGTCTACCATTACTGTTGGTGTGTTATATCCCGTTTTAACAATATTCCATGCATCTATGGTTTTCAGAAAAATTTTCATTCTAGTTTTCCAATATGCATATTCACCATTGAACATGGGTGGTCTAGCTATGGACTGATCTTCAGCAAAAGCATTATGAAAAGAAGCCGTTGAAAGAAAAAAATCAAATTTTTTTAACAGAAAATGGTTTTTGTTCCTAGCTCTGATACAACTTGTAGGATCGTTTTCACCCTGGGGGGGTGAATAGGGTCTATTAAAAATTAATGCAGAAATAAAATAAAAACATAAAGCAATGCAGAAAAGATCATACAGTTTTACCCAGCTTCGGCAAAAACTGCCTACGTGCTACCCCCAAGGTTTCTACTAGTAATTAAGTAACCAATCGCTTACAAAAACACGTAAACTCACGATACCTGCTAACTTGATTAACCTAACTCTAAGCTCCAAACCCTGCCACAACTTAGCCACTGAGTTGCGAATTCTCGAACTACAATTACCGTAGTTCGTCAACTAGTTAAACTAGAGTTTGATTAAAAATAAAAACAAAAGACAAACTAAAAATAAATAAAACCCTAATACTAATATGGTCGGTCCAATTAACAAGTACGGTCCAGAAAAGAGATAAACAAATTTTCCCTTTTTTATTTTCCTTCCTTCTAATCCATGCTACCTTATTTCTTTGTGATTTGGAATTAGGTTTCTCCAATTGACGCCGCCGCTTGAAATTTGATCGATTGAAGTATACTTTCGTTCCTCATTATGATTACTGCTACTTCTTCGACCAGTGTTCTTCGGTTTGCTTATGGCAGCTACAATGTCGAGTTCGAATGGTATAAAAATGGTATGCGATTTACTTTATTTTCTCTTTTGATTTGCTTGAACTCAAACTAGTGATTTTACCGATGATGAATTGGGTTAATTTATAGGGATCAAAACCCTATTATTTCGTTTGTATATTTTGGTTTGAATTTTTCAATTGCTTTGCTTGGCCATTCGATTCTTGATTGAATGTTTGTGATGATTTATGACTTGTTCATTAGTTGACTTGATCATCCTTTGATAGTATTTCTGATATAATTAAATATGTTTAAATATATTTGAATTTGTTCCTCTCTTTACTGCCAACGACTTGTTCAATATACCATTTGTTGTTCCATTCTTTGTTGGCAATATTCGATTTTTGAACAATTCAATGGTGTTTTTCTTTTGGCCATTTCTTTGATCTTCACTTGGAGTCTGGGATGTTAGTTGCTCGAGTTTAATCTGTTGTCTCCATGTATATACATACATATATGTATGTATATATGTGTGTGATTGGTGTTGCTATGCTCTGTCCCCCGAGTGCTTGCATTCATGTGTGTGTTATTGCTGCAGCTCCAATGTGTTCATTGCTATGTTGTTTTCATGCCTTCATTTTGTTTGCATATGAACTCTAACTGATATGTGTGTGTGTGTATGCATATGCATATATGCATACATGCTCCAATGCTTACATGTCTCGTGCACCACTTTGTATATTTTCACTACATTTTTAAACTGAACTTGCATATGAGCTTGTTATTCAAGTGTTTTGCATTCATGTTAACCAATTTTTGTATGTTGTCATGCTGTTTGGATCTTCATGAGTCTGCACTTGGTTGAGCTGTTGTCATGTTGCCTTGATGTCTCCACTGTGCTTGTTAGACTTGCTGGCTTTGCTTGTGTGGTTCCTGCTTATTTGTACATGTCCGGTGGTCTGGTTCCATATGAGTCTGGTTTGGTTTTGTTCCTCTTAAAGTCTGGTTGCATGTGAACTTTGTACATTAGGTGGTCTTGTTCCACTGGCTTGTTGAGTTGCCATGTTCACTTGTATTTGTTTTGATCTTCATGTGGTTGAGGCTGTTGTCATGTTGGTTGGACCTGAACTATGATAGTCTAAAACTGTGTTGCTTTGATTTTGTTTCTCCTGACCATGTCTTATGCACTTTCTGAACTGTTTTGTTCGAGTCATTTCATTGATCTGGTTTTGTTAGCCTTACATTGCTTCGAGTTAAATGCAGTCTTGACTAGGGTTTGACCTTGTGCTCACCTGTCCCTGCAATTTTAACAAGCAAGTGTATATCGGTGTGCTCGACCTTATGGCATGTACAGTGATACACTGTGCATGTCACAAGTTGTTCGCGTAAGATGAATTAAAAAAATTACGACAAACAACCCAAATAACCGAGACAAATAATATTTTCAAACACAGACTTCATTGTGCACTGCAAAATATTTCTTCTTCAATTTTACTGCGTCAGTGTTTATTTTGCAGATAGTTCAGATGCTGGATACAGGCTGGAACAGAG
Organism: Allium fistulosum; assembly: GCA_030737815.1. Taxonomy (NCBI): domain Eukaryota; kingdom Viridiplantae; phylum Streptophyta; class Magnoliopsida; order Asparagales; family Amaryllidaceae; genus Allium; species Allium fistulosum. The sequence continues at coordinate 165,367,459 of CM060905.1, forward strand.
TTGGAGATCAAATACGAGTGATGAGTGAATATGTAGTGAGGTGAAACGTGTATGTAAAATTGTATGGTGAAACTTGTGTTGTAATTGAAACTTGTATTTGGAATTGTGTAAATATAGTGAGAGCTTAAATTTGTACTATTTGAATTTGTAATAAAATATTTGTCTAAATAAAATATTTGTTTAAATAAGATTTCCAAGCTATTTATTTTATACAACAAATATTTATTTAATTATGTGGAAAAATAAAATAGTACAATAACAAATACATTTAAACGAATATATATATGTTTATTATCATCAAACAAAAATCATACACTAGTATATTCTACATTCTCACCCTTTTGATGATAACAAACATATATTAAAATTTTGACTCTATTAAATGTATTTGTTTTGAAGAATTCTATTCGCTCCCTCTTTTTGAATACTCCCCCTACAACAAAGCTCCCCCTTCACGTATGCATGAAAATAAGAAATATGCGAATGAAAATCAAATAAACAATGCAATGAACCTAGATGAGAATCTGCAAATAAAATAATTGAACTTATTTGCCCAAATCTTAACTTCTCTCCCCCTTTTATTATCAACAAAAGAGTAATAGTGTTAGATAAGAATGATAAAGTGATTGACATTAATACAACATTAATACCTAATCGAGTATAAATATTAAATTTCAAAAACAAAATCAAACAAAAATCATAAATACTCTGTTAGGCGCATATTCCATTTTAGAGTGATAGGGGTGATGTCGGCATAGAAAACCATATAGTCGTGTCCATTTGTTGTATATTTATGACAGGAATTGTTTTAAATACTTACTAACCATGCATAACCATTAGGACTTTTAAATGAGATTAGTAGTATTCCTTATTTTTATTAAAAAAAATGAATTTCAAGCATATTCTAACCACGCATAACCGTGAGGACTTTTAAATGGAGTTAGAATCAACTTGTCGATTTCATCCAATTTTGGTATGTGTTGCATACATGCATAACCGTGAGGACTTTTAAATGAGCATGAAAGCACATAATTAGAGATTTCAAGTAGTTCATCCATGCATAACCGTGAGGAATTTTAAATGAGAGTGAGTACTTTTGAATGATTTTATTGCTAATTAATTAAAAAATGAATAATTTCATGTTTCAATACCACATTTTGACATACTATATTGGATTTTGATGAGTGATTATCGTAGAAATATGATAGAACTAGAGATGGTCATGGAATTTGTACCAACCATAGTTATTACACTTTTGTTTAAATTTTTAAAGAAATTTTCTAAATATACTCTCTCAAGACATAATGTATGATCAAGATCATCACTCATCACTTTTTTCGGTCACCATTTATTTTTTCGATAATCAATAGGGAGTTAGATTAATTAACATAGACCTTTAAGATAAATATAAAATCACATTTCTAAAATGCCTAAACTGAGACGTAGTCGACAAGAACTATTTTCTGAAAGGGGTTTTGTAAAAATGTCTACCAATTGAGAATCAGTTGAAATGAAGTTTATGCAGATATTTTCTTTGGAAATGTGATCTCTTATGAAATGATGTCTAACTTCTATATGCTTGGTGCGAGAATGATGTAAAAGATTATTTGTGAGATCAATTGCACTTTTGCTATCACACATAAGTGGAACTTGTTTAAAATTTAGACCATAGTCTTGCAAAGTTTGTATCATCCATAAAATTTGAGCAGAGCAATTGCTTAGGGCAATATACTCTGCCTCAGTGGTAGATAGTGCAATAATATTTTTTTTCCGACTTGACCATAAAACTAACGATTTTCCCAACATAAAACACGTTCCACTAGTACTTTTTCTATCAACTAGGCTACCGGCATAATCTGCATCTGAATACCCTTTTAACTCAAAGTTATCATTAGTTGGATACCATAGACCAAACCATGAGGTGTGCAACAGATACCTTATAATCCTTTTTATAGTTTTTAATTAGATTCTTTTGGATTTGATTGAAACCGTGCACATAAACAAACAAAGAACATAATGTCTGCTCTAGAAGCAGTAAGATAAAGAAATGATCCAATCATACCTCGATATTTCTTTTGATCAACTACTTTACCTTTTTCATCCTTGTTAAGTTTAATTGTTGTGCTCATAGGAGTTTTTGCAGGTTTAGCATCTTTTAATCCAAATTTGATGACAAGCTCTCTGATATATATTTTGTTTGAGAAATGAATGTATCTTTTTCGCTTCTTTGATATGAAATCCCAAAAAGAATTTTAACTCTTCTACCAAGCTCATTTCAAACATTTCTTGCATAACTTTTTCAAATGCTCATACAAAAGGTTGTTAGTGGTGTTTGCGCCAAAATTGGTCACAAACCCCAAGTATCGTGAAAGCACCAGTGTATGAATACAAATCAGCAAATATTCAAACACAAATCTCAGATCTGAGCAAACAGAATATCCCAATTCAGAAATAATGAACAGAAACACAAGATTTATAGTGGTTCGGCTATCTCCGGCCTATGTCCACTTCAAAGGTTTTCTTTTATTGATGTTCTTCGCAGATTACAGTTAATTACAGTTGATTACAATGGATTATAGCTCTATTCTTTGAGTACAATGGTAGTAGTGACGTGCAAAGTGGAGTCTGGTAGAGTCTGGGCGCTTCAGAATATAGATCCCCTTTTTCTGAATGACCTAGGGCTCTATTTATAGTTGTAGGAGGCTGATATTTCGCCTAAATTTTGGGAGACCACTTCTGGCACGTGAGTGGGCCCACACGCCCGTGTCCAGAAAATCTGGGCCCGCTTCAGGATCGATTCGAACTCCATTCGAATCGATCAATAATTCATCAGATGGAGCTGAAATTTGGTGAGAAAATTCTTCAACATGTATGTAAGCTTCTGTGAAAATTTCATACCATTTGGACTTGTAGATCTCGAGATATGGTCGATTCGAAATTGCGTTCTTCATATGTTCATCCTGTTCGAATCGATCTATTTGAATCGATTCCTTCGAATCGATCGCCTGCACGTGCTCTCATGGTGATGTGGCGCGCAATCTTTGGGTTGATCCGCCTTTCACTCCGGTTTGATCGAGTCGTTCCAAGTATCTCGCCTCTTTGACTTGATGGATTCGAAGACATTGATCGTTCCTGGATTCGAGCAAGGCTTTGTTCGTATCGATCGTGTCTTGCTTCAGTTGATCGATACGAAATGACTGTTCCGGACGGATTTGATGGATACGAACCAGATGGGTGTGAGGTCTCTGCCATTCTGATCGATGCGGAGGCGATGGATTCGAACATAGCTCCACGAAGATGAGGCCACTTCCTCCAATTTGCATCGATCATAACTTGAACATACGAACTCGGATTAACCTGAAATTTGAAATGTAGCCTTTTCTAGCATTGATCATCATCTCCAATCGATTCCGTCCCGATCAGAGCCTGGTCAAATTTTGACGACATCCATTGTAGCCTTATTTCTAATCGATCCCCAATCCTGATATCCACCGTCCCTTGCCAATTTATTGATATTCCAGCTTTGACCAAAAGTTGGGTTAACATTTGCCCCCCAAAACATGCCTTGTGGTAAGAAGGTGTGTTTTGATCAGTCTCAAATTGAATGCAGTGAGTTCATGTTTTATTCAGAGCTTATAGCATTTTCAATCAAGTCCATGGCTGTTCGAAGCCGAATCGTTATCAATTTCTTCCAGTGGAAGTTAAGAATAAAATTCTACAGTCTCTCCATACTATCGATGGTCACTTCGGACCCTTGCCAAGCCCATTCCAAACGTAGCGATCGAACAGAAAGATCCTATTGCACTCGGGCGTTGCTTTCTATTCCTTGCACTCTAGTCCCAGTTAGGGCGTAAAGCGATGTCTTGGTCATTCTGGACCGATCGTAGCCTCTCCGGGCTCCAGCTGGATCCCATCCTATCACTCTCCGGTGAAGGGAAAACAGCGTTAAGTTTAGTCAATCCTGTCGCTCTCCGGCAAAGCGACTCACTTCTTGCACTCTGGTTCAGTGTATCTGAACATTAAGCGATGTCATGGCCTAAATCGTGGGCCGATCCTAGCCTCTCCGAGCTCTTATCGAATCCTGATCCAATCATTCTCCAGTGAATGGGAAACGACGTTAAGTGAGTCGATCCCGTCGCTCTCCGGCGAAGCAACCCACTTCTTGCACTCCGGACCCCGTCTCTCCGGGTAGGGTCATAAAGCGATCATTTTTATATTGGTATTTAATACTCATCCTTTAACTCTCCGGTCAAAGGTTTATTTCAAGAAATTCAAGTTTATTTATTAAATTCAGGTCCTAGATGTTCAATCTCAAACACCAGGAAAAAACTAAACATTGCCTCTCCAGGCAGATCGGTCTATCTCCATCTCAGAGCATGCCTAGGGATCTCTCTGGTTCCCGTACATGAGTAAGTGGAGTAGCCGTTTATTCTGAAAACAAATCTAATGAAATTATTTGATCGAAGTCCAAATCCTGAACTTGGCCCTTGCCATCTTAATCAGTTGATGACGAGTCATGATCCCGATCCAGGATCGTTTCTGTTAGGTGGAGGCGGTAGTTGTTCAGGCCTTACCGCCGCTGCCTATTCTCTGAAATATTGTGGCAATCTACCACTCCTGGCATGTTCTTCCACCTAATCCTTTAGGTGGCGGCATTCGTCGGTTGTGTGCCCATCCAGCTCATGGAATAGGCAATATTTTCCAGTTCTACGCTCCCGCTCTGTGGGATCTCTCCTGGGTGGTTTTCGATAGGGGAGTTTCCTCCGAGTTTCAGTGTAAATTCGTTCCAGGCTTGCCGCCAGATCTATGTATTTCCTGAATCTAGGCTCTCGGAATTTCTTCCGTTTATCAGGACCATCATGTGCGTCATCCTTCTTTCTCTTTCCTTTGTCCTTCCTGGGCTGTTCCCTGGCGGTTCCTTCGCCTTGTACAACGTTTATTTCCTACCTCTCGGCTCGTGATTCTTCTAATCGAATGAATCTTTCAACTTCATGGTAAAACTCTCCAAGATCTTGCGGTGGGTCTCTCGTTAAAGAATCTTTGAATTCGGTGCCTTCTCCAACTCTTGCCACTGCCGCCATCAAAATCATCGATGGATCTGGGTGATCTACAGAAGCCACTGTTGCATTAAATCATAGCAGAAAATCTTTTATGGACTCTCCGGTCCTTTGTTTTATCGATGCCAAAGTCATCACATACTTGGGTCGCGTCACGTGGACCCTAAACTGTCTCATGAAGCAATCTACAAGCTCGCCCCATGTTCTGATCGATCCAGTTTATAATTTCCTGAACCAAAGTGCAGCCAAATCTGACAAGTATAGAGGGAAACATCGAGCCATCACTTCCTCGGATGCCCCCAACACTTCCATGTGCCTGATGTACCGAGTAATATGCATCGTTGGGTCTGACTTCCCATCATAAGGATCCAGCATAGGAAGTTTGAACTTTGGAGGGTTCCTTGCATTCTTGATATTTGGAGTGAACGGACTCCGACTGACTTCTTCCAACCCTCCGCTAGACAATCCTCCTCTCATGAGTCGTCGCACTAATCCAGCCATCTTTTCATCTCCAGATATCCTGGGGTTGCCCTCTTGGTCTTGAAGGGTATTCTGGTACGTACTCTTCGTGTGGCCCTTTAGCATCAGCGTTGGCTCCAGCTTGTTGAGCTCCATCTGTAGGCCTTCCAGCATCAGATCCTGAGGGTCTGCCCCCAAGTCCTTGTTGATTGCATTCTTGATCTGCATTCTGACCTTGAACCTGACCTTCATTGGTTTCCGCAATCCTGACTCCTTGTCCCGCACTTGCAGCTGCCGTGGTTGGTCCAACGTTTTGCACATTTGCTGCCCTTATCCCCTCGAAGAAATTCTGCAGCATCTCTTGCTGAGTCTTCATCATCCTCTCTTGCAATGAATTTGCTATAGCTTCCATTTCATCTCTGGTGATGTAAATCGAAGCTTGCCCTTCTCCAGCACCAGAGGATGCCTCTTGACTTCCTCCCTGTTGGCTTCTCTCAACTCTTTGTCTTGTTTGTCGAGTCATTGTCGAGTTAATCTGAATCCTTCAAACTTTCAAATCTAAACTTTGAATCTGGTGTAGCGGGTGCTAGTTCAATTCTCAGTGAAAGCACCAAAGTGTTTGCGCCAAAATTGGTCACAAACCCCAAGTATCGTGAAAGCACCAGTGTATGAATACAAATCAGCAAATATTCAAACACAAATCTCAGATCTGAGCAAACAGAGTATCCTAATTCTGAAATAATGAACAGAAACACGAGATTTATAGTGGTTCGGCTATCTCCAGCCTACGTCCACTTCAAAGTTTTTCTTTTATTGATGTTCTTCGCAGATTACAGTTGATACCAATGGATTATAGCTCTATTCTTTGAGTACAACGGTAGTAGTGACGTGCAAAGTGGAGTCTGGTAGAGTCTGTGCGCTTCAGAATCCAGATCCCCTTTTACTGAATGACCTAGGGCTCTATTTATAGGTGTAGGAGGCTGAAATTTCGCCTAAATTTTGGGATACCACTTCTGGCACATGAGTGGGCCCACACGCCCGTGTCCATAAAATCTGGGCCCGCTTCGGGATCGATTCGAACACCATTCGAATCGATCAGTAATTCATCAGATGGAGCTGAAATTTGGTGAGAACATTCTTGAACATGTATGTAAGCTTCTATGAAAATTTCATACCATTTGGACTTGTAGATCTCGAGATATGGTCGATTCGAAATTGTGTTCTTCATCTGTTCATCCTGTTCGAATCGATCTATTCGAATCGATTCCTTCGAATCGATCGCCTGCACGTGCTCTCATAGTGATGTGGCGCGCAATCTTTGGGTTGATCCGCCTTTCACTCCGGTTTGATCGAGTCGTTCCAAGTATCTCGCCGCTTTGACTTGATGGATTCGAAGACATTGATCGTTCCTGGATTCGAGCAAGGCTTCGTTCGTATCGATCGTGTCTTGCTTTAGTTGATCGATACGAAATGACTGTTTCGGACGGATTCGAAGTGGAGTAATATCATCGATTCGAAGGAACTCGATTTGATGGATACGAACCAGATGGGTGTGAGGTATCTGCTATTCTGATCGATGCGGAGGCGATGGATTCGAACATAGCTCCACGAAGATGAGGCCACTTCCTCCAATTTGCATCGATCATAACTTGAACATACGAACTCAGATTAACATGAAATTTGAAATGTAGCCTTTTCTAGCATTGATCATCATGTCCAATCGATTCCGTCCGGATCGGAGCCCGGTCAAATTTTGACCACCTCCATTATGGCCTTGTTTCTAATCGATCCCCAATCCTGATATCCACCGTCCCTTGCCAATTTGTTGATATTCCATCTTTGACCAAAAGGTTGGATAACATTTGCCCCCCAAAACATGCCTTGTGGTAAGAAGGTGTGTTTTGATCAGTCTCAAATTGAATGCAGTGAGTTCATGTTTTATTCAGAGCTTATAGCATTTTCAATCAAGTCCATCGCTGTTCGAAGCCGAATCGTTATCAATTTCTTCCAGTGGAAGTTAAGAATGAAATTCTAAAGTCTCTCCGTACTATCGATGGTCACTTCGGACCCTTGCCAAGCCCATTCCAGACGTAGCGATCGAACATAAAGATCCTATTGCACTCGGGCGTCGCTTTCTATTCCTTGCACTCTGGCCCCAGTTAGGGCGTAAAGCGATGCCTTGGTCATTCTGGACCGATCGTAGCCTCTCCGGGCTCCTGCTGGATCCCATCCTATCACTCTCCGGTGAAGGGGAAACAGAGTTAAGTGAGTCAATCCTGTCGCTCTCCGACAAAGCGACTCAATTCTTGCACTCTTGTTCAGTGTATCTGAACATTAAGCGATGTCATGGCCTTAATCGTGGGTCGATCCTAGCCTCTCCGGGCTCTTATCGAATCCCGATCCAATCATTCTCCGGTGAATAGGAAACGACGTTAAGTGAGTCGATCCTGTCGCTCTCCGGCGAAGCAACCCACTTCTTGCACTCCGGACCCCGTCTCTCCGGGTAGGGTCATAAAGCGATCATTTTTATATTGGTATTTAATACTCATCCTTTAACTCTCCGGTCAAAGGTTTATTTCAAGAAATTCAAGTTTATTTATTAAATTCAGGTCCTAGATGTTCAATCTCAAACACCAGGAAAAAACTAAACATTGCCTCTCCGGGCAGATCGGTATATCTCCATCTCAGAGCATGCCTAGGGATCTCTCTGGTTCCCGTACATGAGTAAGTGGAGTAGCCATTTATTCTGAAAACAAATCTAATGAAATTATTTGACCGAAGTCCAAATCCTGAACTTGGCCCTTGCCATCTTAATTAGTTGATGACGAGTCATGATCCCGATCCAGGATCGTTTCTGTTAGGTGGAGGCGGTAGTTGTTCAGGCCTTAACGTCGCTGCCCGTTCTTTGACATATTGTGGCAATCTACCACTCCTGGCATGTTCTTCCACCTCCTCCTTTAGGTGGCGGCATTCGTTGGTTGTGTGCCCATCCAGCTCATGGAATAGGCAATATTTTCCGGTTCTATGCTCCCGCTCTGTGGGATCTCTCCTGGGTGGTTTTCGATAGGGGAGTTGCCTTCGAGTTTCAGTGTAAATTCATTCCAGGCTTGCCACCAGATCTGTGTATTTCCTGAATCTAGGCTCTCGGAATTTCTTTTGCTTATCAGGACCATCATGTGCGTCATCCTGCTTTCTCTTTCCTTTGTCCACCCTGGGCTGTTCCCTGGCGGTTCCTTCGCCTTGTACAACGTTTATTTCCTGCCTCTCGGCTCGTGATTCTTCTAGTCGAATGAATCTTTCAACTTCATGGTAAAACTCTCCAAGATCTTGCGGTGGGTCTCTCGTAAGAATCTTTGAATTCGGTGCCTTCTCCAACTCCTGCCACTGCCGCCGTCAAAATCATCGATGGATCTGGGCGATCTACAGAAGCCACCGTTGCATTAAATCGTAGCAGAAAATCTTTTATGGACTCTCCGGTCCTTTGTTTTATCGATGCCAAAGTCATCACATACTTGGGTCGCATCACGTGGACCCTAAACTGTCTCATGAAGCAATCTACAAGCTCGCCCCATGTTTTGATCGATCCAGTTTCTAATTGCCTGAACCAAAGTGCAGCCAAATCTGACAAGTATAGAGGGAAACATCGAGCCATCACTTCCTCGGATGCCCCCAACACTTCCATGTGCCTGATGTACCGAGTAATATGCATCGTTGGGTCTGACTTCCCGTCATAAGGATCCAGCATAGGAAGTTTGAACTTTGGAGGGTTCCTTGCATTCCTGATATTCGGAGTGAACGGACTCCGACTGACTTCTTCCAACCCTCCGCTAGACAATCCTCCTCTCATGAGTCGTCGCACTAATCCAGCCATCTTTTCATCTCCATCCTGGGGTTGCCCTCTTGGTCTTGAAGGGTATTCTGGTACGTACTCTTCGTGTGGCCCGTTAGCATCAGCGTTGGCTCCAGCTTGTTGAGCTCCATCTGTAGGCCTTCCAGCATCAGATCCTGAGGGTCTGCCCCGAAGTCCTTGTTGATTGCCTTCTGGATCTGCATTCTGACCTTGAACCTGACCTTCATTGGTTTCCGCAATCCTGACTCCTTGTCCCGCACTTGCAGCTGCCATGGTTGGTCCAACGTTTTGCACATTTGCTGCCCTTATCTGCTCGAAGAAATTTTACAGCATCTCTTGTTGAGTCTTCATCATCCTCTCTTGCAATGAATTTGCTATAGCTTCCATTTCATCTCTGGTGATGTAAATCGAAGCTTGCCCTTCTCTAGCACCAGAGGATGCCTCTTGACTTCCTCCCTGTTGGCTTCTCTCAGCTCTTTGTCTTGTTTGTCGAGTCATTTTCAAGTCAATCTGAATCCTTCAAACTTTCAAATCTAAACTTTGAATCTGGTGTAGCGGGTGCTAGTTCAATTCTCAGTGAAAGCACCAAAGTGTTTGCGCCAAAATTGGTCACAAACTCCAAGTATCGTGAAAGCACCAGTGTATGAATACAAATCAGCAAATATTCAAACACAAATCTCAGATCTGAGCAAACAGAGTATCCCAATTCAGAAATAATGAACAGAAACACGAGATTTATAGTGGTTCGACTATCTCCGACCTACGTCCACTTCAAAGGTTTTCATTTATTGATGTTCTTCGCAGATTACAGTTGATTACAATGGATTATAGCTCTATTCTTTGAGTACAACGGTAGTAGTGACGTGCAAAGTGGAGTCTGGTAGAGTCTGGGTGCTTCAGAATCCAGATCCCCTTTTTCTGAATGACCTAGGGCTATATTTATAGATGTAGGAGGCTGATATTTCGCCTAAATTTCGGGAAACCACTTCTGGCACATGAGTGGGCCCACACGCCCGTGTCCAGAAAATCTGGGCCCGCTTCGGGATCGATTCGAACTCCATTCGAATCGATCGATAATTCATCAGATGGAGCTGAAATTTGGTGAGAACATTCTTCAACATGTATGTAAGCTTCTGTGAAAATTTCATACCATTTGGACTTGTAGATCTCGATATATGGTCGATTCGAAATTGCGTTCTTCATCTGTTCATCCTGTTCGAATCGATCTATTCGAATCGATTACTTCGAAGTTCGAATCGATCACCTGCACGTGCTCTCATGGTGATGTGGCGTGCAATCTTTGGGTTGATCCGTCTTTCACTCCGGTTTGATCGAGTCGTTCCAAGTATCTCGCCGCTTTGACTTAAGGTATTCGAAGATATTGATCGTTCCTGGATTCGAGCAAGGCTTCGTTCGTATCGATCGTGTCTTGCTTCAGTTGATCGATACGAAATGACTGTTCCGGACGGATTCGAAGTGGAGTAATATCATCGATTCGAAGGAACTCGATTTGATGGATACGAACCAGATGGGTGTGAAGTCTCTGCCATTCTGATCGATGCGGAGGCGATGGATTCGAACATAGCTCCACGAAGATGAGGCCACTTCCTCCAATTTGCATCGATCATAACTTGAACATACGAACTCAGATTAACCTGAAATATGAAATGTATCCTTTTCTAGCATTGATCATCATCTCCAATCAATTTCGTCCTGATCGGAGCCCGGTCCAATTTTGACGACATCCATTGTAGCCTTGTTTCTAATCGATCCCCAATCCTGATATCCACCGTCCCTTGCCAATTTGTTGATATTCCAGCTTTGACCAAAAGGTGGGATAACATTTGCCCCCCAAAACATGCCTTGTGGTAAGAAGGTGTGTTTTGATCTGTCTCAAATTGAATGCAGTGAGTTCATGTTTTATTCAGAGCTTATAGCATTTTCAATCAAGTCCATCGCTGTTCGAAGCCGAATCGTTATCAATTTCTTCCAGTGGAAGTTAAGAATGAAATTCTACAGTCTCTCCTTACTATCGATGGTCACTTCGGACCCTTGCCAAGCCCATTCCAGACGTAGCGATCGAACAGAAAGATCCTATTGCACTCGGGCGTCGCTTTCTATTCCTTGCACTCTGGCCCCAGTTAGGGCGTAAAGCGATGTCTTGGTCATTCTGGACCGATCGTAGCCTCTCTGGGCTCCTACTGGATCCCATCCTATCACTCTCCGGTGAAGGGGAAACAGCGTTAAGTGAGTCAATCCTGTCGCTCTCCGGCAAAGCGACTCACTTCTTGCACTCCGGTTCAGTGTATCTGAACATTAAGCGATGTCATGGCCTAAATCGTGGGTCGATCATAGCTCTCCGGGCTCTTATCGAATCCCGATCCAATCGTTCTTCGGTGAATGGGAAACGACGTTAAGTGAGTCGATCATGTCGCTCTCCGACGAAGCAACCCACTTCTTGCACTACGGACCCCGTCTCTCCGGGTAGGGTCATAAAGCGATAATTTTTATATTGGTATTTAATACTCATCCTTTAACTCTCCGGTCAAAGGTTTATTTCAAGAAATTCAAGTTTATTTATTAAATTCAGGTCCTAGACGTTCAATCTCAAACACAAGGAAAAAACTAAACATTGCCTCTCCGGGCAGATCGGTCTATCTCCATCTCAGAGCATGCCTAGGGATCTCTCTGGTTCCCGTACATGAGTAAGTGGAGTAGCCGTTTATTCTGAAAACAAATCTAATGAAATTATTTGACCGAAGTCCAAATCCCGAACTTGGCCCTAGCCATCTTAATCAGTTGATGACGAGTCATGATCCCGATCCAGAATCGTTTTTGTTAGATGGAGGCGGTAGTTGTTCAGGCCTTATCACCGCTGCCCGTTCTCTGACATATTGTGGCAATCTACCACTCCTGGCATGTTCTTCCACCTCATCCTTTAGGTAGCGGCATTCGTCGGTTGTGTGCCCATCCAGCTCATGGAATAGGCAATATTTTCCGGTTATACGCTTCCGCTCTGTGGGATCTCTCCTGGGTGGTTTTCGATAGGGGAGTTGCCCCCGAGTTTCAGCGTAAATTCGTTCCAGGCTTGCCGCCAGATCTGTGTATTTCCTGAATCTAGGCTCTCAAAATTTCTTCCGTTTATCAGGACCATCATGTGCGTCATCCTGCTTTCTCTTTCCTTTGTCCGCCCTGGGCTGTTCCCTGGCGGTTCCTTCGCCTTGTACAACGTTTATTTCCTACCTCTCGGCTCGTGATTCTTCTAATCGAATGAATCTTTCAGCTTCATGGTAAAACTCTCCAAGATCTTGCGGTGGGTCTATCGTTAAAGAATCTTTGAATTAAGTGCCTTCTCCAACTCCTGCCATTACCGCCATCAAAATCATCGATGGATTTGGGCGATCTACAGAAGCCACCGTTGCATTAAATCGTAGCAGAAAATCTTTTATGGACACTCCGGTCCTTTGTTTTATCGATGCCAAAGTCATCACATACTTGGGTCGCGTCACGTGGACCCTAAACTGTCTCATGAAGCAATCTACAAGCTCGCCCCATGTTCTGATCGATCCAGTTTCTAATTGCCTGAACCAAAGTGCAGCCAAATCTGACAAGTATAGAGGGAAACATCGAGCCATCACTTCCTCGGATGCCCCCAACACTTCCATGTGCCTGATGTACCGAGTAATATGCATCGTTGGGTCTGACTTCCTGTCATAAGGATCCAACATAGGAAGTTTGAACTTTGGAGGGTTCCTTGCATTCCTGATATTCGGAGTGAACGGACTCCGACTGACTTCTTCCAACCCACTACTAGACAATCCTCCTCACATGAGTCGCCGCACTAATCCAGCCATCTTTTCATCTCCATCCTGGGGTTGCCCTCTTGGTCTTGAAGGGTATTCTGGTACGTACTCTTCGTGTGGCCCGTTAGCATCAGCGTTGGCTCCAGCTTGTTGAGCTCCTTCTGTAGGCCTTCCAGCATCAGATCCTGAGAGTCTGCCCCCAAGTCCTTGTTGATTGCTTTCTGGATCTGCATTCTGACCTTGAACCTGACCTTCATTGGTTTCCGCAATCCTGACTCCTTGTCCCGCACTTGCAGCTGCCGTGGTTGGTCCAACGTTTTGCATATTTGCTGCCCTTCTCTGCTCGAAGAAATTCTGCAGCATCTCTTGCTGAGTCTTCATCATCCTCTCTTGCAATGAATTTGCCATAGCTTCCATTTCATCTCTGGTGATGTAATTTGAAGCTTGCCCTTCTCCAGCACTAGAGGATGCCTCTTGACTTCCTTCCTGTTGGCTTCTCTCAGCTCTTTGTCTTGTTTGTCGAGTCATTGTCGAGTCAATCTGAATCCTTCAAACTTTCAAATCTAAACTTTGAATCTTGTGTAGCAGGTGCTAGTTCAATTCTCAGTGAAAGCACCAAAGTGTTTGCGCCAAAATTGGTCACAAACCCCAAGTATCGTGAAAGCACCAGTGTATGAATACAAATCAGCAAATATTCAAACACAAATCTCAGATCTGAGCAAACAGAGTATCCCAATTCAGAAATAATGAACAGAAACACGAGATTTATAGTGGTTCGGCTATCTCCAGCCTACGTCCACTTCAAAGGTTTTCTTTTATTGATGTTCTTCGCAGATTACAGTTGATTACAATGGATTATAGCTCTATTCTATGAGTACAACGGTAGTAGTGACGTGCAAAGTGGAGTCTGGTAGAGTCTGGGCGCTTCAGAATCCAGATCCCCTTTTTCTGAATGACCTAGGGCTCTATTATAGGTGTAGGAGGCTGATATTTCGCCTAAATTTTGGGAGACCACTTCTGGCACAAGAGTGGGCCCACACGCCCGTGTCCATAAAATCTGGGCCCGCTTCGGGATCGATTCGAACTCCATTCGAATCGATCAATAATTCATTAGATGGAGCTAAAATTTGGTGAGAATATTCTTGAACATGTATGTAAGCTTCTGTGAAAATTTCATACCATTTGGACTTGTAGATCTCGAGATATGGCCGATTCGAAATTGCGTTCTTCATCTGTTCATCCTGTTCGAATCGATCTATTCGAATCGATTCCTTCGAATCGATCGCCTGCACGTGCTCTCATGGTGATGTGGCGCGCAATCTTTGGGTTGATCCGCCTTTCACTCCGGTTTGATCGAGTCGTTCCAAGTATCTCGCCGCTTTGACTTGATGGATTCGAAGACATTGATCGTTCCTTGATTCGAGCAAGACTTCGTTCGTATCGATTGTGTCTTGCTTCAGTTGATCGATACGAAATGACTGTTCCGGACGGATTCGAAGTGGAGTAATATCATCGATTCGAAGGAACTTGATTTGATGGATACGAACCAGATGGGTGTGAGGTCTCTGCCATTCTGATCGATGCGGAGGCGATGGATTCGAACATAGCTCCACGAAGATGAGGCCACTTCCTCCAATTTGCATCGATCATAACTTGAACATACGAACTCGGATTAACCTGAAATTTGAAATGTAGCCTTTTCTAGCATTGATCATCATCTCCAATTGATTCCGTCCCGATCAGAGCCTGGTCAAATTTTGACGACATCCATTGTAGCCTTATTTCTAATCGATCCCCAATCCTGATATCCACCGTCCCTTGCCAATTTATTGATATTCCAGCTTTGACCAAAAGTTGGGTTAACATTTGCCCCCCAAAACATGCTTTGTGGTAAGAAGGTGTGTTTTGATCAGTCTCAAATTGAATGCAGTGAGTTCATGTTTTATTCAGAGCTTATAGCATTTTCAATCAAGTCCATGGCTGTTCGAAGCCGAATGGTTATCAATTTCTTCCAGTGGAAGTTAAGAATAAAATTCTACAGTCTCTCCATACTATCGATGGTCACTTCGGACCCTTGCCAAGCCCATTCCAGACGTAGCGATCGAACAGAAAGATCCTATTGCACTCGGGCGTCGCTTTCTATTCCCTGCACTCTGGCCCCAGTTAGGGCGTAAAGCGATGTCTTGGTCATTCTGGACCGATCGTAGCCTCTCCGGGCTCCTGCTTGATCCCATCCTATCACTCTCCGGTGAAGGGGAAACAGCGTTAAGTGAGTCAATCCCGTCGCTCTCCGGCAAAGCGACTCACTTCTTGCACTCCGGTTCAGTGTATCTGAACATTAAGCGATGTCATGGCCTAAATCGTGGGCCGATCATAGCCTCTCCGGGCTCCTATCGAATCCCGATCCAATCATTCTCTGGTGAATGGGAAACGACGTTAAGTGAGTCGATCCTGTCGCTTTCCGACGAAGCAACCCACTTCTTGCACTCCGGACCCCGTCTCTCCGGGTAGGGTCATAAAGCGATCATTTTTATATTGGTATTTAATAATCATCCTTTAACTCTCCGGTCAAAGGTTTATTTCAAGAAATTCAAGTTTATTTGTTAAATTCAGGTCCTAGATGTTCAATCTCAAACACCAGGAAAAAACTAAACATTGCCTCTCCGGGCAGATCGGTCTATCTCCATCTCAGAGCATGCCTAGGGATCTCTCTGGTTCCCGTACATGAGTAAGTGGAGTAGCCGTTTATTCTGAAAACAAATCTAATGAACTTATTTGACCGAAGTCCAAATCCTGAACTTGGCCCTTGCCATCTTAATCAGTTGATGACGAGTCGTGATCCCGATCCAGGATCGTTTCTGTTAGGTGGAGGCGGTAGTTGTTCAGGCCTTACCACCGCTGCCCGTTCTCTGACATATTGTGGCAATCTACCACTCCTGGCATGTTCTTCCACCTCATCCTTTAGGTGGCGGCATTCGTCGGTTGTGTGCCCATCCAGCTCATGGAATAGGCAATATTTTCCAGTTCTACGCTCCCGCTCTGTGGGATCTCTCCTGGGTGGTTTTCGATAGGGGAGTTGCCCCCGAGTTTCAGTGTAAATTCGTTCCAGGCTTGCCGCCAGATCTGTGTATTTCCTGAATCTGGGCTCTCGGAATTTCTTCTGTTTATCAGGACCATCATGTGCGTCATCCTGCTTTCTCTTTCCTTTGTCCGCCCTGGGCTGTTCCTTGGCGGTTCCTTCGCCTTGTACAACGTTTATTTCCTGCCTCTCGGCTCGTGATTCTTCTAATCGAATGAATCTTTCAGCTTCATGGTAAAACTCTCCAAGATCTTGCGGTGGGTCTCTCGTTAAAGAATCTTTGAATTCGGTGCCTTCTTCAACTCCTGCCACTGCCGCCATCAAAATCATCGATGGATCTGGGCGATCTACAGAAGCCATCGTTGCATTAAATCGTAGCAGAAAATCTTTTATGGACTCTCCGGTCCTTTGTTTTATCGATGCCAAAGTCATCACATACTTGGGTCGCGTCACGTGGACCCAAAACTATCTCATGAAGCGATCTACAAGCTCGCCCCATGTTCTAATCGATCCAGTTTCTAATTGCCTGAACCAAAGTGCAGCCAAATCTGACAAGTATAGAGGGAAACATCGAGCCATCACTTCCTCGGATGCCCCCAACACTTCCATGTGCCTGATGTAACGAGTAATATGCATCGTTGGGTCTGACTTCCCGTCATAAGGATCCAGCATAGGAAGTTTGAACTTTGGAGGGTTGCTTGCTTTACTGATATTCGGAGTGAACGGACTCCGACTGACTTCTTCCAACCCTCCGCTAGACAATCCTCCTCTCATGAGTCGTCGCACTAATCCAGCCATCTTTTCATCTCCATCCTGGGGTTGCCCTCTTGGTATTGAAGGGTATTCTGGTATGTACTCTTCGTGTGGCCCATTAGTATCAGCGTTGGCTCCAGCTTGTTGAGCTCCATCTGTAGGCCTTCCAGCATCAGATCCTGAGGGTCTGCCCCCAAGTCCTTGTTGATTGCATTCTGGATCTGCATTCTGACCTTGAACCTGACCTTCATTGGTTTCCGCAATCCTAACTCCTTGTCCCGCACTTGCAGCAGCCGTGGTTGGTCCAACGTTTTGCACATTTGATGCCCTTATCTGCTCGAAGAAATTATGCAGCATCTCTTGCTGAGTCTTCATCATCCTCTCTTGCAATGAATTTGCTATAGCTTCCATTTCATCTCTGGTGATGTAAATCGAAGCTTGCCCTTCTCCAGCACCAGAGGATGCCTCTTGACTTCCTCCCTGTTGGCTTCTCTCAGCTCTTTGTCTTGTTTGTCGAGTCATTGTCGAGTCATTATCGAGTCATTCTCTCAACCCTTGCTGAGTCATTGTCTTCATACAAACGGTTGTTAGTGGCACCATAAATATTGCCATCAACATATATTTGAACAATCAATAGGTCATCATTTTCGTGTAATAAAAACAACGTGGTGTCTACACAGCCCTTTTTGAACCCATTTTCAAGGAGATAAGTGCTAAGACATTCATACAAGGCCCTAGGGGCTTGTTTTAATCCATATAGTGCATTTTTAAGTTTATATACATGGTTAGGGTATACTTGACTTTCAAATCCTCCAGGTTGTTCAACGAATATATTCTCTTTCAAATTTCCATTGAGAAAAGCACTTTTAATATCCATTTGTCTTAGTTTAAATCCTTGATAACAAGCAAAAGCTAACAATATTCGAATGGATTCTAGTCTTGCTACTGATGCAAAATTTTCATCAAAATCAATTCCTTCAGCCTTTAGAAACTAACCTAGCTTTGTTCCTAATCACATTTCCAAATTCATCAAATTTATTTTTAAAATTCCATTTGGTTCCTACAACTGGATAATCATTAGGTCTAGGTGCTAGAATCCAAACATCATTTTGTTCAAATTGATTTAGCTCATCTTGCATAGCCATAAACCAACTCTCATCATTAAGAGCTGTATCAATGTCTTTGGGTTCAATTTCTGAAATAAATCCACTGTTTAGACACAAATCACATAAGTTTCTAAAAGAGGAACGAGTTTGAATACCTGTGGTAGGATTACCTATTACCAATTCTGGAGGATGATCTGCTTTGAATTTCAATCTCTCTGGTTCCAGATTTCTTTGAACTTCATCCGCGGTTGCAGTTTCTTTTGGATTTTCACTTTCATCTTTTTCATTCTCCTCTTCGACATTGCTTTTGATTGTTTCCTTACTTTGATCATCAATGCCTTCATCAAATTTCACATTGATTGACTCCACGATTGTTCTCGTCCTTTTGTTGTATACTCTATAAGCTTTGCTTCTGTAAGAGTATCCCATGAACATGCCTTCGTCAGCTTTTGGCTCAAATTTTCCCAGTTCATCACCTGTATTGAGAATAAAACATGGACAGTCAAATATTTTGAAATATGCAATGTTTGGCTTTTTGTTGAACCATAGTTCATATGGTGTTTTCTTAAGATTCGGCCTAATCATGACTCTATTCTTTACATAACAAGTTGTATTACTACCTCTGACCAAAAGGACAAGGGTAGTTCATAATCATTTATCATAGATCTAGCCAACTCTTGTAAGGTTCGATTCTTTATCTCGACTACTCCATTTTTCTATGGAGTACGTGGGCCAGATAATTCATGTTTAAATCCATTTCCATCACAAAAAATTTCAAATTCTCCACCATGATCACTTCTTAGCGAAATAATAGAAACTCCTTTTTCATTTTGAACTAATTTTGTGAATTTAGTGAAGTATGAGAAAGTTTTTCATTTTTTAGCCAAGAAGTATACCCACGTGTATCTAGAGTAATCATCAACCAATACATAACAATATCTCTTACCACCTAAACTTCCAATATCATTAGGTCCAAACAGATCCATATGAACTAGTTCAAGATCTCTAGAGTACTTATAGTGTTCTTGGCATGAAAAGATGATTTTTTAACATTTCCCATAGTACATGCTTTACATAGAGTTTCTAGTTTGAGATCATGAGATGGTAAACCTCTTACCAAATCTTTTCTTTTTAATTTGTTTAACAAATCATGCTAGTATGTTCGAATCGTCTATGCCATAAGTTTACTTCTTCATCCTTAGCTACCAAACATTTTGAAAGAGTGAGATCATCAAAAGATAGAGAGTATATATTACCTTTCCTCTTACCTGAAAATAATGTTTCTTTTTATGATTGGTCAACAATTTTGTACAAATCAGAATCAAAAACAACATTCATTCCCTTATCACATAATTGGCTGATTGAAATCAGACCGTGGTGCAGATTTTCAACATATAATACATCGTTTAAGTTAAATGTACCATTATCTACTTTACCTTTACCGATAATTTTACATTTATCATTGTTGCCTATTGTGACTTTGCCACCTTTGTACTTCTCTAGGATAAGGAACTTTGATTTGTCGTCCGTCATGTGCCTGGAATAGCAAAAATCCAGGTACCGCTCTTGCTGTTCCTTAGCCTGCCAACACACCTACACAATAAAAGAGTTTAGTGACCTATTTGTTTTTATAGGTCCATGATTGTTAGCGACAAACAAATTTGAAAAACAAATTTGTGTAGAACCAAGATAGTCTATGTTTGTCCCTTTTGGCACCCAGATTTGTTTGATTTTAAGGGATTTTACATTCGTGCCTTTAGGAACCCAAATTGGTATGGTTTTCGTGTGGTTGGGTCTATACCAGCAATTATTTTGATTGTGTCCAATTTTTCCACAAATCGTGCACTTGGAGTTGACATGATTTGTTTCACTTTTACCTTTTTCAGATTGAGTATACCCAAGTCCTTGTCTAATGGTATTAACAGTTTGTTTCCCTAATAGCATATTTAGTGATCTTTCTCCTTTGGAGAATTTTTCTAAAGTTGTAGACAATTGTTGGACTTGTGACTTGAGAGGTTCATTTTCATTCAATAACAAAGTGCACTTTTTAATAGAATTTTCTCTCCTAGTATTTTTACTTTCTTTCAAAATCAGAATTTCATTTTCAAGCGATTTAATTCTAGTTTCTGATTTTTTTATTTCCTCTTCTAATGATGGACACTTATCACACTTAGGGCGCTTTTTTCTGTAGTTTTGAACCATTTGATCAAGCTGCTTATTTAGTTCTATCAAACTATCCTTCTGTGATTCAATTTTAGCGTACTTCTCCCTAAGTCTTTCAAAACAGCCATTTACTTCATGAAAATATGTAAGTAATTGTGAGTGAGTAAGTTTTGATACCTCGTTGGGCTCATTATCATCACTGTCACTTGTTTCTCCTAAAAGGCACCAATTTGCTCTTTCACCCTCACTGCCAGTGCTTTTATCATCACTTTCATCCCAAGTTGTTGCAAAACTTCTCCTTTTCGGTTTCTTTCCTTTGCTGACTTGATTTTGAGGACAATTTGGCTTGATATGACCAGGTTTATTACACTTGTTACAAATTACCTCCTGCTTTTCTGAGTTGTTTAGAACTTTGAAAATTATGCTCTTTAGTTGTTGATTTAGGGTTGGATTTCCATATTTGCGGTTCCACCTTTTGAATCTCTTTATTATCAGTGCCAGTTCAGCTGCTCCTTCATCATCATCATCTTCACTTTCCATCATTCCTTTGAGAGCTATTGATTTCTTTCGCGTATCTCCTCCTTCACGTTCTTCCTTGAATTTGATTTCTAGCTTATATGTGGTGAGGTTTCCGATGAGTTCTTCAACTTTAACTTGTTTCAGATCCTTTGATTCTTGAATGGCAGTCACCTTTGCTTCAAAATTTCATGGAAGAATTCTGAGGATCTTTCGGACTATTTCCAGTTCTGTGTATGGTCTTCCTAGGGATTTTGATTTGTATACTAGATTAGAAAGTCATCCATACATTTCTTTGACACTTTCATTTTTTGCCATTGTGAAGTTCTCGTACTCGCTACTAAGCATGGCAAGGCGAGATTCTTTGACCTGGGTGGTTCCTTCATGAGTCACTTCAAGCGTATGCCAAATTTCCTGCGCAGTTAGACAATGTGAGAATCGGTTAAATTCAATTTGATCTAATGGAAAAATAATAGAATTCATAGCTATAACATTAGTAGTTTGCGGTTTATTTTCAAATTCTGCCCATTGATGCGTAGGTTTATCAACTTTTTGATTGTCTACCATTACTGTTGGTGTGCTATATCCCGTTTCAACAATATTCCATGCATCTATGGTTTTCAGATAAATTTTCATTTTAGTTTTCCAATATGCATATTCACCATTGAACATGGGTGGTCTAGCTATGGACTGACCTTTAGTAAAAGCATTATTAAAAGAAGCCATTGAAAGAAAAAATCAATTTTTTTATCAGAAAATGGTTTTTATTCCTAGCTCTGATACAACTTGTAGGATCGTTTTCACCTTAGGGGGGGTGAATAGGGTCTGCTAAAAATTAATGCGGAAATAAAACAAAAACAGAAAGCAATGCAGAAAAGATCATACAGTTTTACCCAGCTTCGGCAAAAACTGCCTACGTGCTGCCCCCAAGGTTTCTACTAGAAATTAAGTAATCAGTCGCTTACAAAAACACGTAAACTCGCGATACCCGCTCACTCAATTAACCTAACTCTAAGCTCAAAACACCGCCACAACTCAGCCAATGAGTTGCGAATTCTCGAACTACAAAAATAGTTGTTCGTCAACTAGTTAAACTAGAGTTTGATTAAAAACAAAAACAAAAGACAAACTAAAAATAAATAAAACCCTAATTCTAATATGGTCGGTCCAATTGACAAGTGCGGTCCAGAAAATAGACAAACGAATTTTCCCCTTTTTTATTTTGCTTCCTTCTAATCCACGCTGCCTTGTTTCTTCGTGATCTGGAATCAAGGTTTTCTAATTGATGTCGCCGCTTGAAATTTAATCGATTAAAGTATGCTTTCGTTCCCCAATTATGATTACTGCTGCTTCTTCGATCAGTGTTCTTCGATTTGCTAATGGCTGCTTCAATGTCGAGTTCGAATGGTATGCAATTTACTTTATTTTCTCTGTTGAATTACTTGAAGTCAAACTAGTGATTTTTACCGATGATGATTTGGGTTAATTTATAGGGATCAATACCCTATTATTTCGTTCGTATATTTTGGTTTGAATTATTCAATTGCTTTGCTTGGCCATTCGATTCTTGATTTAATGATTGTGATGATTTCTGACTTGTTCATTGGTTGACTTGATCATCCTTCGATTGTATTTCTGATATAATTAAACATGTTTAAATATATTTGAATTTGTTCCTCTCTTTACTGCCAACGTCTTGTTCAATATACCATTCGCTGTTCCATTCTTTGCTACGGTTCCATTCTTTGCTGGCAATATTCGATTTTTGAACAATTCAATGGTGTTTTTAGGTTGGCCATTTCTTTGATCATGACTTGGAGTCTTGGATGTTAGTTGCTCGAGTTTAATCTGTTGTCTCCATGTATATACCTACATACATATATGTATGTATATATGTGTGCGATTGGTGTTGCTATGCTCTGTCCCCCCGAGTGCTTGCATTCATGTGTGTGTTATTACTGCAGCTCCAATGTGTTCATTGCTATGTTGTTTTCATGCCTTCATTTTGTTTGCATATGAACTCTGAACTGATATGTGTGTAGACACACACACACACACACACACATATATATATATATGCATATATGCATACATGTCTCGTGCACCACTTTGTATATTTGCACTACATTTTTAAACTGAACTTGCATATGAGCTTGTTATTCAAGTGTTTTGCATTCATGTTAACCAATTTGTGTATGTTGTCATGCTGTTTGGATCTTCATGATTCTGCACTTGGTTGAGCTGCTGTCATGTTGCCTTGATGTCTCCACTGTGCTTGTTAGACTTGCTGGCTTTGCATGTGTGGTTCCTGCTTATTTGTAAATGTTTGGTGGTCTGGTTCCATATGAGTCTGGTCTGGTTTGTTCCTCTTGAAGTCTGGTCTTATTTGTACATGTCTGGTGGTCTGGTTCCATATGAGTCTGGTCTGGTTTTGTTCCTCTTGAAGTCCACTTGCATGTGAACTTTGTACATTTGGTGGTCTTGTTCAACTGGCTTGTTGAGTTGCCATGTTCACTTGTATTTGTTTTGATATTCATGTGGTTGAGGTTGTTGTCATGTTGGTTGGACCTAAACTATGATAGTCTGAAACCATGTTGCTTTGATTTTGTTGCTCCTGACCATGTCTTGTGCACTTTCTGTACTGTTTTGTTTGAGTCATTTCATTGATCTGGTCTTGTTAGCTTTGCATTGCTTTGAGTTAAATTCAGTCTTGACTTGGGTTTGACCTTGTGCTCACTTATCCCTACAATTTTAACAAGCAAGTGTATACCGATGTGCACGACCTTGTGGCATGTACAGTGATACACTATGCATGTCACAAGTTGTTCACATAAGATGAGTTAAAAAACGACGACGAACAACCCAAATAACTGAAGCAAATAATATTTTCAAACACACACTTCATTGTGCACTGCAAAATATTTCATTTTCAATTTTACTACGTCAGTGTTTATTTTGCAGATAGTTCAGTTGCTAGATACAGGATGGAACAGAGTTGAAGATCAAATATGAGTGATGAGTGAATATGTAGTGAGGTGAAACATGTATGTAAAATTGTATAGTGAAACTTATGTTGTAATTGAAACTTGTATTTGGAATTGTGTAAATATAGTGAGAGCTTAAATTTTTACTATTTGAATTTGTAATAAAATATTTGTTTGAATAAAATATTTGTTTAAATAAGAATTTCAAGCTATTTATTTTATTCAACAAATATTTATTTAATTATGTGGAAAACTAAAATAGTACAATAACAAATACATTTAAACGAATATATATATATATATACATATAGGTTTATTATCATCAAACAAAAATCATACACTAGTATATTCTACAATTACTAGATCATATATTTGCCTGTAGTTTGCATATGTTTGATTTCATAGGCTTTGGGATTATTTTGGATATAGTCTGGTTAAGTATGATGGTAGGATATTTTGCCAAGATAGAAAAATATCACTAAGACACTCTAATAGTAGCGACCGAATTATATACTCAGTAGAGAATCCAAGTTTTGATGTTTTTGCTTTATTGGATGTAATAGAGGAGGAAGATGAGTCGAATCGGGTTTTCATAGTTAGAGAATTTGCAGATGTTTTTAAGCTTGTTACAGGACCACTATCGAAACGAGCTATTAAGTTTTGAATAGATCTTATACCCGAAGTTGAACCTGTCAGTAGACCGTCTAGTAGAATGACACTAACCGAGATGAAGGAGTTAAAGGTACAACTAGTGGACTTAGAAGGGAAGAATTTTATTAGATCAAGCAGTTCGCTTTGTGGAGCGGCCGTGGTGTTTGTGAAGAAACCGAACGGGTCGTTAAGATTGTGTATCGATTGCGTAAGTTGAATGAAAAGACGATAAAGAACCGGTATCCCCTGTTGAGAATCGACGACTTATTTGATCAGTTAAGTGGAGCCAAAGTGTTTTTCCAATTGGATTTGGCGACAGGGTTCCATCAACTAAGGACGGCAGAAAATAGTTTTCCATTGACGACGTTTAGAACAAGATATGGTTCGTACAAGTGATTAGTAATGCCAATCGGATTGACTAATGTGCCTGCTTTTTTCATAGACTTAATGAGTCAGTTTTCCCGGGAGCACCTGGATATGTTTGTATTGGTATTCATAGACGATATTTGGATTATTCTAACGATGAAAGATATCATGAGATTCATCTTAGAATAGTGCTTGAGATGCTGAGGCAACATTAGTTAAAAGCGAAGTTTTCGAAGTGTCATTTTTTGAATAAGGAGGTGAAGTTCCTTGGTCATGTAGTCTCAATAAAATGTTGTTAGTAGATCCAGCTAAGATAGAAGCTGTAAATAACTGAAAGAGACCTGAGACATTAACTGAGATAAATTGTTTTCTTGGATTAGCTGGCTACTACTGGAGATTCATCAAGGATTTCTCTCGTTTAACAGCACCAATGACTAAACTAACAAGGAAGGATGTGAAGTATGTTTGGACCGATAAATGTAAGTAGGCATTCCAGAAGCTGAAATATTTTTTGACTTACGCTCCCGTGTTAGTAGTTCCAGATGGGAATTAGGATTTAGTGGTGTATACAGATACATGTGGAACTAGACTAGGCGTTGTGTTAATGCAGAGAGGTAAAGTGATTGCCTACACTTCTTGACAACACAAACCGCACAAAGTTAGATATATGACTCATGACTTAGAGTTGGGTGCCGTATATTTGCTTTGAAGGTGTGGAGACATTACCTTTAGGGAAAACGATTTGAGTTGTATATGGATCACAAGTCTTTAATGTACTTATTCTCTCAGAAGGAGTTGATATGAGACAACACAGATGGTTGGAGTTTTTAGTTGCTTATGATTTTGGAATTGGGTACACATCGGGGAAAGGAAACAAAGTTGCAGATGCACTTAGCAGAAAACATCTGAATGTAGTGTTAGCTATGTTGACAGAGTGGAAGGATCTAGAAGCATTGACTACTTGTAGTGTGCTGGTAAGATCGACTGCTAGTTCTAGTCAGAGTACCGCAATGTTATCTTGTTTGGAATTTCGACCGACATTAATCAAAAGAATTTCTTCTAAGAAAAGAGATGATCCATTGCTAGCGAAAGAATTAGAAGATTGGAAGGGGAACAGCGATAGACAATTTGAAGGATTTTTATCTTGATTATAATGGATGGTTGAGAAAGAAGGAATGATTGTGTGTTCCCGATGTTTATGACCTAAGGAAAGAAGTTTTTACGGAATGTCATCGATTGAAGTTTACTTTTCATCTTGGAGGAACTAAGATGTATCAGGATAGAAAGAGAAGTTTCTTTTGGGAAGGTATGAAATGGATGTAAGCTTATGGTTAAAACAGTGTTTGAATTGCCAGCAAGTGGAAGCCAAACATTAGAAGCCAAATGTATTGCTTCAGCCTTTAGATATCAGTTTGGAAATGAGATACGATATCCATGGATTTTGTTGATGGATTACCAAGGTTAAACAGGGGAAATGCGAGTATATGGGTCATAGTGGGTAGACTGACCAAAAGTGCAAATTTCATTCCCATTAAGTCAAACGACACCTGTGTTAGCGGAGTTGTTACTGAAGAATATTGTTAGAATGCATGGGATTCCTAGTAGTATAGTTAGTGACAAAGATTCTTTATTTATTGGCGAATTCTGTAAGAGTCTATAGAGGTTTTAGGCATAAACTGCAAGATGAGTACTGCTTACCATCCACAGATCGACAAACAATCGTAAAGTGTTAACAAAGTTTTGAAGGATTTGTCAAGAGCTTGTGTGCTAGATTTTGGAGGATCATGGGAAGACACTATAAGAAATCATCTTATTAGTAACATTTATTGTTAGCGTTTCAGTCTGAAATGCTGCTATCTTCACACGCTTGTAGAATCGCAGCGTTCTGATTGCTAGGATATGATAAATTTCAGCGCAGCTTAATTTTACATTTTCGGTTCGTTCTTATTTTCATTCTCCCGCTTATGTTTCTCTCTCTCATGCTCATTCTCGTCCCTCGATAACAAAGGGTAAGAAACCCTAAATCTTCCTCTCTTTGATATTGACTTTCTTCTCTTTTTTACTCCGATCTTTAAAATCAATTTCAGCTAAAAAAATATTCATTGCTAAATTTCTTATCTTGTCAATGCATGTGGATGGAGTTGGATTGGGTCACTGGTTCTATGCTGGCACTTTCAAGTTAGATGGAGTTGTGGGTTTGGAACCCTAGCGACAATCGCAACATCAAGTTGCCTCACACTACCGTCGTTCTGCTGCATCAACTCAACTGAGCTTCTCCATCGCTGCTCTCATAGGTAAGCTATAGCCCTAGTTTAATTTCCAATTTCGATTTTCTTAATTAGGTAACGTAATTGGTTGTTTTTATTTTTGATGTAAGAGTGATTAATGTAATTGACTGTGCTTTGATTAATGATTTAGTTCATAATGGTTAGTAATATTTGATTTTGAAACTGCTAATTATTTAATTGCAAATTTCAATATGAAATTATGAAGATTGGTACCTAATATATTCTTTGGTTATTAGCATATTGTTGTATTATTGAAGATTAGGTACCTAATATAACTCAGTAGCATTCATGAGTTATTAAAACCTAATCAAACATTCTTTGCGTAATCTAGTTTGGATGTTATTCATCTTCAATCAGTTTTTAATTGATTAAAGGTAACAATTATTGAGCATATAATGACTACTTAGGATGGCCATAGATTATGATTTTATTCACGTTCATGCTTAAAAGATATGTAATGAGTTCATATTTACCTATATCCTACTTCCATGACAAAAATAGACTTTATAATAGATACTAATGTGTTACAAATATCAACCTTTACTCAAATATATTGTAAGCATAAGATCCAAATATTGTTGCCTATCCTCCAACAATTAAAGAAACTTTTGATTTTGGTCTATATTAGTGTGAGTGCAACCCTCGTCATTGCCTTCCAAATTCACATGTTTTGATTTCACGATTGGTTATCATAAACAAGCAAGTAGTCATACACACCTTTATTGATAATAATGTCTGTTCAACACTTATAAATCCTTTTGCTTGCCTTCCAATAATATAATGATTGCTATGCTATCTAACTTTTCCATGTATGCTACTTACCATATAAGTATATGTCACATAACCAAAAAAATCTGAAAAATCCTATGGTTTGGGTTCTGTTTCAAATCAGCTCTTCCTGATTTTGATTTGATTCAATGTTTTGATTTTGAACTTAATTCGAAATTGTAATTGGGAAGAATCATTCAATTCATGTTGAAGTAAAAAACACCGAGGTATTTATTTGAATCTATCACCCAAAATTTATTTTTTGCATAATAAAAAAAATGGAATGTGAGAGAAAAATAAGTGTTCAAGTTTAGATGACAAATATCAAAACCAGTTTAAAAAATGGAATGAAGAATTTTCATATACTTGACTGTTTTATGGAACTTAAATAGAGCGAAGTCTATAGCATTGTATGTATACATATTACAGTATGAATCCTTTAGTTCTACAGTTCATGATTTAAACGTAGTTTCAGTCATAAACTCAACCTTGAAGTTTAGTAATTTGAATCCCCATGCAAGTACATATTTACTGTAAGATGCAAATTCCAAGACTTACCAGAAATGTCCTAGTAAGCCAATAAAAAGATGGAAACTTTGCGCAAATGTGGTGCAATGCTGAAATGAAATTGTGACAGCCCATAGTTAGGCAAGTGTATATATAAAAAAAATATAATATATGTATATATGTATTTTGAATATTTTATAAAAGAAAGACAGTTAATTAAAATAAAACTTTTTCTCTGAAAATACTTGTGTGTGTATGAGTGTGCATGCTCTTGTGCATGTGCACACTGTTTTAGTCAGCTACATGAACAAGGCACTTTTGTGAGTAAAGGCCTTATAAATAAATACAAAATAGCAGTAATAACAAATGAGTACATGACTTGTTAGTGTGTACACATTAGCCTAGTTACAATACATAAATAACTTAGGCAGACTTTAGTCTTAATTTCCATAGATTAAATAGGAGCATAGTTGCTTGTGTAGGTAGGAAATGCATGAATATATATGATGTGCAAAATGTTTGATTTATACACACATATAGCTGGTTATACAAATAGGTTTATATACATGATTAAAACTAGAAAAGACAAATAATGTCTGAGCCACAGTCATGCAAATAATATGTGGAGAAATTTGCCAAAAGTAGCCAAGACAAGGAAAAAAAAGAAATGGTGGGAAAGGAAAGTGGAGAGGGTGAACTATGGGTGAAACCAGAAATGGTGATGGGAATTCTGATAAAAATAAATTACTTAACTAACCTTAAAACCCTAGTAACTCCCTTATATACATCATTATTTCCTACGGTTACCTGTTAGAACCAGGAAACAAAAATTAGAAAAAAATAGGCAGCAGTTTAGAAAATCAAAGGCAGGCCTGAACCAAGACTTGGGAAGGAGAACTATGGTGAGTAAATCCTCACTTGGCAAGGCATTAAGACCTATGAAAGGAAGCCATTAACCTTTAGTTATTTCAATTTATGTTTGATGTTTTGCTTGCATTTTCTTAGTTTAGAAATTTTCTGTTGTTCCTGAGATTTTGTGACTTTCATTGCTTTGTTGTCACTCAACCTACGCTTGTTTATATATGACAACTTATTGAAGGAATAACAACTGATTTATTTATATGTTTATGAATTTGAGAAATATTTTTAGTTAAAGCATGGGTTAATAAGGAAAGTAGGATGCAAGGCAGTAAGAGGAAGGGGTTCTCTGGCTTATGTCTTGCAACTGAAAAGATGGTTGGGGTGCAATGGAATTTCCATGTGTTGAGTCCTAATCCATCAGTAAGTATTCTTTGGAAATAGGGTTGAGTAACAAGCAAACACACTTTAATATGTGGATTGATTGTGAGAACCTTATTACTGGGGAAACCACAGAGGCATTTCACTTTTTAAAATGCTCAGACCTATGCTTAGCTAAAGATATATCTCTGAATGAAACTGACTTGAAATATCTACAAGTGTGACTGATTAAATTGTTGAATGGATGAATGGGTGAATGATTGATGGATGTATGAAAACTGCTAGCACATATTAGTTAACATACCACAGTTTTGGGCATGACACTGCATATGTAATATTGGGTCATATGAAAGAACTTAGTGATTAAACTAAGGATGTGGGTCACCTCTATCAGGTTGGGTATGAGGGAAGTGGGTATGACATAGTGGTTGGCTTGCATCAAGGCTGGGGTGTGAGTTTGCACATGGCATGTTTATGCCCAAATAGCTTATAGTGCACTGGAAACCAGGTAGTGGTTCTAGGCAGTGTGCACCAGTGCAACCATGAATGTAATACTGGACTTTAGAATAACATGAAATAATTATACATGCAAGGGTAAATAGGCTAGAAGTATATGGGAGTCCTAACATGTAGACTCAGGTTTGATACTTTTGCCCAATACCATGAATATGGTCTGTGCATGTTTATGTATGATTGTGCATGTTTTGGGTGTTAGCACCAACTTGTGTGTATGTATGATGGTTGATAGGATTTCTGGACCAATGTTTTTGATGACAAGTTAGTCTAAGAATACACACATGTCATTACACATACACCACTGGATAAACACTTTGTAAATTTGAACATGAGAAGGAGACTTGTTATCTTGAATAAAATATTTAGCCTCGGAGAACAGAAACTATAATAATGGAACATACTTCATTAGTCTTTATGCATTAACAAGTGATTCTACTCACACCAGACATAAGTCTGACCTGTTTGTTGCTTGCATCAAATGGGTGCTTCATATGTATTATGGAGCAGATCATGAGATGTCTACAGGAAAAGAGAAGGCTAAGTGATAAGATGCAGATGTGTGATGCTAAGAAGAAATTTGGTGATTCAGTGAACTATGAATATTTGCTGAAGAATGTCCTTCATGTTTTATTTTTAGTTAGAAGACTTTCTGTAATAATATTGTATTTGTGCTGGATTTTGATGGCGATGTAATGAATGGTCTAAAAGGTTATTATGGGATGAAACTGCTTTCAGTAGAAAAGATAAATGTGTTTAGCTTTATATCATAACCTGTAAGTATGCAAATTTTCATGAGTCAAGCAGTGAATTCAGTAGTAAATCTGAAGCATATGTGAACCAGTAATATATACATATGTGTTTGATTGTTTAGAGGTTAGAACCTATTTACAAACTAACTGTAACATTATGAAGTAAGGATAAACCCATAGGCTGAAAAGAAAAAAAAACATAAGAAGCATGAACTCAGATTTTTGTATGAGTTTGAGGTTTTAAATGAATAAGCAAAGATAGTAATCATAACAAGACAGTATAGGGATCCAACCTAATCAAGTTGATCAATCTGCAAACTAAGGTGTAGTAAATAGCAGTTGTACATGTTTATGTGCACACAGGTGCACAGAAGCATACACAACCTTCTGCTTTTCTATCTGAAAAGCCATATTGCAAAAGTCTAAGTGTTATGACTCAACTCACATGTTTCATTAAATATACAGAGGTAAACGCAAATAAACAAACAAGAATTAGTTTGAAAATAATTGCACAAAGATTTAAATGGGAGAGGGTCTTTCCCAATCCTTTTTACTATGGCTAAAACATAGTTATTTTGTTTAGAATAAACCGAGTTATTCTTTATTCAAAAAAAACTATGATATTAGAATTAAAATGATTTGTATGTTTATATGTACATACAAATAGTTTTTTTTACAAGAAGTATATCAATATTTCTATATTGATCAAGTTGGATCTTGGGAAATAAATAAAATGAAAAAACGGAAATAGTTGGTTTTGGAAGTAAGTAACCCCGAAATTAGCATAAACTAAATTGAGTCACTCAAACAATTTGTAGACTAGGGAGGGTTGCTTCAGTTGGTATCAGAGCTATGTTATTAAATACATAGCCAATACAAATACTTGGTTGAATCTGTGTGCATTGTTTGTACTATTTGCATTGGTTGTTTTACTTATTATGTATGAATGAGTTCACTGCTAGTTTAAAAGTGAAGTAGTGAATAGGAATTAGAACTAACCATACTAGAAATGTCAATAGAGGCCCAAAGCTGTTAGGATGAATCCCCAGGCTGCTGGAGAAAGGGAGAACGATCAATCTTCTGATAATGCTGAACAGGCAACTGGACTGGCCACTGGTCCCCCAATGATTAACATGCAAGATTTTGTTAGAGTACTGAGGGATGGGATGGCACCCAGGGTAGATAATCCTCATGAGGAGCTGTCCAAATTGCTTAAAACATATACACACTTAGGAGGTAGTAGCTTTGATGGAACAGAAAATGTCATGGGTGTCCAGACATGGCTAAGAACAGTGGAGAGGATCTTTGCAGATATGCAGGTTAATGACCAGAGAAGAAGGCAAATAGCTTCAAGACAACTAAAAGGCCTTGCTTTGGATTGGTGGGAAGTGATAATTGCAGGCAGGCAAGAGCAAGAGATCACATGGAATCAGTTCAAAGAAATGTTAGAAGCCAGATTTGTACCAGCCTCAGCAAAAGCTTCATTACTTGAGGAGTTTATCAAGTTGAGGCAAGGATCTATGAGTGTCACTGAATATACTTAGAAATTTGAAGGGTTGTCCAAGTATGGGGCAGTACTAATCCCAAATGAAGTTTCAAGGAATGCAAGGTACATTCAGGGATTAAATGCTGGATTGAGTAAAGCCATATTACCATACAAAGACAGAACCTTTGATCAAGTTATGGACTTGACATTGTCATTTGAGCAGCATGACAATGCCAGGGAAAAGTTTAAGAATTTCAGGAATAACAAGAAAGGGAAGAATAGAGCACACCCATATGAGAAGAAGAAGGGAGAAGCAATGAACAAAGAAGGAAGTAAGGTGGCAAGCTCTGACAATAAGAAACCTAAAGTGATCTGTTACAACTGTGGGAAGGAAGGCCATATAAAGACCAAATGCCAAGCACCCAAGTCAACTGTTCTTAGGTGCTACAACTGTGGTAAAGAGGGGCACATGAAAAGGCAGTGTCCAGAAATGGCAAGGGTGGCTGTACTTGAAGGGAAGGGCAAGACCATGGAAGCACCTAGCCAAGTGGAAGGTATATTATTCATTAAAGGCATACCCATATCAGTTATTTATGACACATGAGCTACACACTCTTTTATTTTATGTGACATAGTTCAGAAACTAGGGTTAACATGTGTTTTTGTTGATAAGCCATTGCATGTTAATAGTCCTATAGGTAATTCCTGCATTACAAATATGAAATGCATGCAAGTAGAATTATGTATGGGTGGTCACACCTTTATTTCAGAATTATATGTGTTGAATTACCCTAAGTTGGATATTATACTGGGAATGGATTGGTTAAAAGGTTTTTGTGCTATCATTAACTTGGAAAATTCCACAATCTCATTACAACTTCCTGATGGCAAAAGAGTTTTGGTCATGTATGAGGCAGCCAAAGATAGGGGTATGGGCAGGATGTTCAACTTGAACAGTGGTGAAGTTGAATCAAGCCTAGAGAAGATACCCATAGTTAACCAATACACTGATGTGTTTGGTGAAGTGAATGGCATTCCTCATAATAGACCAGTAGAATTTCAAATAAGACTTAAGCCAGGAACAAGCCCTGTCATTAAAAAACCAAACAGAATGGGTCCTAAGGAACTGATTGAGTTGAAGAAACAATTAGAAGAATTAGAACAAAAAGGCTTCATTAGGCCAAGTAGTTCAAATTGGGGATCACCAGTAGTATTTGTTAAGAAGCATGATGGTTCCTTGAGAATGTGCATAGACTATAGGGAACTAAACTCAGTCACCATCAAAAACAAATACCCTCTACCTAGAATTGATGATCTTTTTGATCAATTAAATGGTGCTAAGTTATTTTCCAGGTAAGTCGCCAATCCCTAAAATGTACTATGTGTTTGGTAAAAAGAATAATCTTCTTCTTTGATCCTAAATGGAAAGTGTTCAATTGGAACATGAAAACGTGAATGAATTGGTCTTAGTTACTCTTCGGGGCAGAGTGGAAGAAGGGAAGAGATTCTCGAACGAAGAAAAGGATCCAATTACTTCGAAAGAATTGAACGAGGAGCCGTATGAGGTGACAATTGAGAGGTTGTCACTGAGCATTCCTAGTCACACGGGAAGAGAGGTCAAAGGTCAAATGAAAGAACTTGAAAAAGTAAAACCCATATTAAAATCGAGTAGGGTTAAAATATATGAACCGAATAAAAATAAAAATGGAAGAGATTCTAATATAAATAATAAGATTCGTCGCGAATCGACGATTGCAATTCAATTCCTGAATTGCGGAAATGAAAATTACCTACATTCTCATTCTCAAGATTTAAGGCTATTCCTTTCACACCGCTGGCAAATTCAACCATTTCCCCAGCTTGAATCTCGTTCAATCCATAAACTCGTGCAATCCCATCTCTAACTGAGACCACTCGACCGATTTCATCTACTTGAAAATTTCCTCTTCGGTTTGCCAGTATTACCAATTAGTTCTCGATGGGGAATGTCTTCTAAGCTGGTTTTTATTTTAATAATGAGAATACGAGACGAGGTTGTGGAATGACGAAGATTAGGTGTGAAATACGAACTTTTCTTCCAGGTTTTTATAATCTTTTGACGGGAGGAGGGGAGCCGGAAAAGAAACTGCTCCGAAGAAAGATATTGGGGTTCCCAATGCTTTGCTCCCCTTGCTTTCGTCTCTCAGTGTCAGTGTCGGCCCAGCAGAGTGCTTTCGCCGTTGGTGTTCTTCCCGATCTCTACGCATTTCACCGCTCCATCGGAAATTCCCTCTGCCTTTGATTCCTCTCGCTTTGTGAGCCAAATCGGCCCCGCGATCAAGAAAAGAATTGCAATAGCTAAATGATGATGAGCAATATCGCTCAACCACAGACCTCCTGTCCTCCTGCTCCCTTCGGTCGCCTCCCTATTGGTCGCCTCGCCCCAATTAATATACTGATTTTTGGCCTAATTCTTCTTCTGATGATCGATGCTTTTTTCCAGTTAAATAATTAACTAAATTGAGAAAAAAGACTCAAAATTCAAAATACTACTTAATTAAAAATTAAAAATACTACTTAATACTAATTAATAAATACTAATAATTTTTTTTTATTAATTTGAATATTCTTTCATTTTCATATTTTATAGTATTTTGCACCCTAGATGGCGAGAGTCCAGTAGCCGAAAGCATCACTAGCTTAAGCTCTGACCCGAGTAGCATGGGGCACGTGGAATCCCGTGTGAATCAGCAAGGACCATGGCACTTGGCGCGGTTATTGTGCTTAAATCATTTTTATGCGGGAAGGAATAAAGCGAGCAAATCCACTAATTCGTGATCCTCAAATCAGTCTTTCCCGGGGTATTGTTCCAACAAATACATAATTGTAGGAGTAAAGTAGTGATATAATTCACAGAAGCAAACCGCAACGAATTAATAAAATTATATTTAGATTGAAATATTGACGATCCATTAGTCAACATGAAGTTGCGTAAATGTCCATCAAAGGTAAGTAAATACATTCGAAACATATAAAATGCAGTGAATCCTGCTGTAAATGAAACGATTATTGCGAAAATTGGTGAATACAACCAACTATCATTAAGAATTTCGTCTTTCGAGCCTTTCTCTTTTTTATTCAGTATGACAAGCTCATTATTCTTGCTGACTGGTGACGGGGACTTGCTTATGAGTCATATCACAAGCCCGATTCTTCGTCGGACCAATACATAACTTTTACCAAAAGTTTTTTATGATCTTTTTGTTCAAATAACAATTAAGGTGAAGTAGGGTCAGGAACAACGAATCTCTTTATGATAAACAGATCCATTTTGCAAGGGTTATCCTGTGCTTGGAAGAAGAAGTCGGAAAAGGAAAAAATATAGTGATAGTTTTATTCTTCAAAAACAACAAAAAAGAAAATATATATATATATATATATAAATATAAATAAAAGTTACTAACTAGTTAATTCCAATTAGGAGCTCACTCAGGAAAAGCCACTTATTGGGCTGAATTCTTTTGCCGTGATGTTATATTTCGAACTTTTTTCTTTTTCGGAAACAAAGGGAAAAAATAATGCCTAAACTCTAAACTAAAGTAAAAAAATAGAAGGGCTAATCAGTTATTTCTTCCATTGCCCCAAGGATTCCAATATTAGCACCGATGGTATGGAAATGTGGAAAAACTCATAGACCCATTCATTTTGTTCAATTGCTAGCCTCATCCGAAAGAAGGATTCTCGTTCTGCGGGGGGGCCTATTTAGGTGCGTAGCGAATTCCTTGTCTGGTTTCCTCGCGGCCGGTTGACCAAAATGAGGATCCCAAATTGTTGACTTAGCATCTGGTTTCCATCAAATGAAAGTGGAAGAAGAAAGTATCAAGTATACAGCTTTCAATACCAGGTATGGCTTGTATGAATACTTAGTAATGCCATTTGGTTTGACCAATGCACCATCCTATTTTGTGGATTTAATGAATAGGATTTTTAGAGATTATTTAGATAAATTTGTACTGATTTTCATTGATGATATATCGGTATACTCTAAATCAGCTGAGGAACATGAGAAACATCTGCATATGGTACTGAGTAGACTAAGGCAATAAGGCCTTAAAGCCAAGTTTGCAAAGTGTTCTTTCTGGAAGAATGAAATAAAATTCTTATGCCACATAATTTCTCAAGAAGGAATTTCAGTAGACCCTAGTAAGGTCATGTCAGTGCAAGTATGGAAGAGACCAAGCAATGTTACTGAGATAAGATCATTCATGGGCATGGCTGGATACTACAGAAGATTTATAAAAGACTTTGCCAAAATAGAAACCCCATTAACTAAGCTAACAAGGAAAGACCAGCCTTTCCTATGGACTGAGAAGTGTGAAGAGGCATACAACCAATTGAAGAAGACATTGATGGAGGCTCCAGTGCTGAAAATTCCAGAAGGCAATGATAATCTGGTAGTGTACACTGATGCATGTGGGTCAGGTATAGGAGCTGTTCTTATGCAAGATGGTAGAGTAATAGCCTATGCATCAAGGCAACTGAAACCAAGTGAGACCAAGTATGCAACACATGACTTGGAATTGGCAGCTGTGGTGTATGCATTAAAGCTTTGGAGACACTACCTATTAGGGGCAAAGTTTGAGCTTTATACTGACCACAAAGCATTGAAATACTTATTTTCTCAAAAAGATTTGAACATGAGACAACATAGGTGGGTGGAATTCCTTGCTGCCTATGATTTGGACATTATGTACACACCAGGGAAAGCAAATAGAGTGGCAGATGCATTGAGTAGGAAACATGCCAAGTTGGCTACACTGATGATAGAGGAGTTTAAAATGCTATTAGCACTAACTGATGTAGAAGTGGAAAGCGTGGGAGAGCAAACTATGGTGGTAGATGAGGACATAGAGCACTATGGCAAGCTCAGCCTCATCACAATAAAATCAGACTTAGTGGAAGAAGTGAACCAGTCTCAAGACATGGATGCATTCCTAAGAGAGAAGAAGGAATTGTAAAGGAATGGTTCAAAGCTTGATAAGTTTGAATTGGATGAAAGAGGATTTCTAAGATACAAGGGAAGACTGTGTGTGCCTGGCACAGAAGCACTACAAAGAAAAATAATGGATGTTCATCACAAGTCTAAGTACACCATACATCCAGGTGGTACTAAAATGTATCATGATCTAAAGAGAAGCTATTGGTGGAAAGGAATGAAGAGGAGTGTGGGTGAATATGTGGCAAAATGCATGACTTGCCAACAAGTCAAGGCTGAGTACCAAAGACCCAGTGGACTGTTGCAACCTCTGGAAGTTCCAAGGTGGAAATGGGAAAGCATATCAATGGATTTCATTGATGGCTTGCCAAGATCAAAGAGAGGTAATGACAGTATTTGGGTGGTGGTAGATAGATTGACTAAATCATCACACTTCATACCAGTAAAGAGTGATAGAAATGCACCAAAATTGGCACAAGTTTTCATGAGAAAAATAGTGAAACTACATGGAGTTCCCACCACTATCATTAGTGACAGGGACACCATATTCACATCAAAGTTCTAGAGTAGCTTTCAACAGGCAATGGGGGTTGAGTTGTGCTTGAGCACAGCCTACCATCCCCAAACTGATGGCCAGACAGAAGTAGTTAATAAATTCTTGGAGGATCTACTTAGAGCCTGTGTACTTGATCATGGTGGTAATTGG
Organism: Allium fistulosum; assembly: GCA_030737815.1. NCBI lineage: Eukaryota > Viridiplantae > Streptophyta > Magnoliopsida > Asparagales > Amaryllidaceae > Allium > Allium fistulosum. The sequence continues at coordinate 165,405,480 of CM060905.1, forward strand.
GAAGACTACCTTCATTTAGCAGAATTTGCCTACAACAACAGCTACCAGAGTAGTATAGGGATGGCTCCCTATGAAGCTCTATATGGGAGGCCTTGTTTATCACCCGCTTGCTGGTTAGAGGTAGGTGATAAGGTGATGTTAGGACCAGATCATGTGAAAGAAACAAATGATAAGATCACACTGATCAAACAGAGAATGAAGGCAGCACAAGACAGAATGAAATCATATGCAAATAGAAGCAGGAAACCACTTGAATTTGAAGTAGGAGATTTTGTGTATTTGAAGGTCTCACCTATAAGGAAGGTGTTGAGATTTGGCAAGGCAGGGAAGCTAACCCCAAGATATATAGGACCATATGAAATCATTGCAAGAATAGGAAAGATGGCTTACAAGTTGAAGTTGCCAGAAGAAATGAGTGGAATACACAATGTATTTCATGTATCACAATTGAGAAAATGCGTACATGATGAAGCATCAGTGATTCAGTCACAAAACAAAGTGGAAGTCAGACCAGACTTGGTGTATGAGAAGAAGCCAGTTGGCATTGTAGCTAAAGAAGATAAGAAATTAAGGAACAAAACTATTAAACTAGTAAAGGTGCAGTGGAGTCTAGACCCTAATGATTGTACATGGGAGGTTGAGGACAGGATAAAAGTCCAGTACCCTCAACTATTTGCAACTGACAATTAGATTAGAGGTAATTTATCATTTATGCTTGTATTCAGTTAGTTAAACATAGTATTCAGTGTTGAATGTGCTTGCTTGATGTGTGCTTTGGTTGAATTAAGAGTACGTGTTTATGATGGTGTTGATATGTGACCAACACAGGAATAAGATGTTAAATTGTGGGACACAATTTCTTAAAGAAGGGGTGTATGTGACAGCCCATAGTTAGGCAAGTATATATATAAAAAAATATAATATATGTATATATGTATTTTGAATATTTTATAAAAGAAAGACAGTTAATTAAAATAAAACTTTTTCTCTGAAAATACTTGTGTGTGTATGAGTGTGCATGCTCTTGTGCATGTGCACACTGTTTTAGTCAGCTACATGAACAAGGCACTTTTGTGAGTAAAGGCCTTATAAATAAATACAAAATAGCAGTAATAACAAACGAGTACATGACTTGTTAGTGTGTACACATTAGCCTAGTTACAATACATAAATAACTTAGGCAGACTTTAGTCTTAATTTCCATAGATTAAATAGGAGCATAGTTGCTTGTGTAGGTAGGAAATGCATGAATATATATGATGTGCAAAATGTTTGATCTATACACACATATAGCTGGTTATACAAATAGGTTTATATACATGATTAAAACTAGAAAAGACAAATAATGTCTGAGCCACAGTCATGCAAATAATATGTGGAGAAATTTGCCAAAAGTAGCCAAGACAAGGAAAAAAAAGAAATGGTGGGAAAGGAAAGTGGAGAGGGTGAACTATGGGTGAAACCAGAAATGGTGATGGGAATTCTGATAAAAATAAATTACTTAACTAACCTTAAAACCCTAGTAACTCCCTTATATACATCATTATTTCCTACGGTTACCTGTTAGAACCAGGAAACAAAAATTAGAAAAAAATAGGCAGCAGTTTAGAAAATCAAAGGTAGGCCTGAACCAAGACTTGGGAAGGAGAACTATGGTGAGTAAATCCTCACTTGGCAAGGCATTAAGACCTATGAAAGGCAGCCATTAACCTTTAGTTATTTCAATCTATGTTTGATGTTTTGCTTGCATTTTCTTAGTTTAGAAATTTTCTGTTGTTCCTGAGATTTTGTGACTTTCATTGCTTTGTTGTCACTCAACCTACGCTTGTTTATATATGACAACTTATTGAAGGAATAACAACTGATTTATTTATATGTTTATGAATTTGAGAAATATTTTTAGTTAAAGCATGGGTTAATAAGGAAAGTAGGATGCAAGGCAGTAAGAGGAAGGGGTTCTCTGGCTTATGTCTTGCAACTGAAAAGATGGTTGGGGTGCAATGGAATTTCCATGTGTTGAGTCCTAATCCATCAGTAAGTATTCTTTGGAAATAGGGTTGAGTAACAAGCAAACACACTTTAATATGTGGATTGATTGTGAGAACCTTATTACTGGGGAAACCACAGAGGCATTTCACTTTTGAAAATGCTCAGACCTATGCTTAGCTAAAGATATATCTCTGAATGAAACTGACTTGAAATATCTACAAGTGTGACTGATTAAATTGTTGAATGGATGAATGGGTGAATAATTGATGGATGTATGAAAACTGCTAGCACATATTAGTTAACATACCACAGTTTTGGGCATGACACTGCATATGTAATATTGGGTCATATGAAAGAACTTAGTGATTAAACTAAGGATGTGGGTCACCTCTATCAGGTTGGGTATGAGGGAAGTGGGTATGACATAGTGGTTGGCTTGCATCAAGGCTGGGGTGTGAGTTTGCACATGGCATGTTTATGCCCAAATAGCTTATAGTGCACTGGAAACCAGGTAGTGGTTCTAGGCAGTGTGCACCAGTGCAACCATGAATGTAATACTGGACTTTAGAATAACATGAAATAATTATACATGCAAGGGTAAATAGGCTAGAAGTATATGGGAGTCCTAACATGTAGACTCAGGTTTGATACTTTTGCCCAATACCATGAATATGGTCTGTGCATGTTTATGTATGATTGTGCATGTTTTGGGTGTTAGCACCAACTTGTGTGTATGTATGATGGTTGATAGGATTTCTGGACCAATGTTTTTGATGACAAGTTAGTCTAAGAATACACACTTGTCATTACACATACACCACTGGATAAACACTTTGTAAATTTGAACATGAGAAGGAGACTTGTTATCTTGAATAAAATATTTAGCCTCGGAGAACAGAAACTATAATAATGGAACATACTTCATTAGTCTTTATGCATTAACAAGTGATTCTACTCACACCAGACATAAGTCTGACCTGTTTGTTGCTTGCATCAAATGGGTGCTTCATATGTATTATGGAGCAGATCATGAGATGTCTACAGGAAAAGAGAAGGCTAAGTGATAAGATGCAGATGTGTGATGCTAAGAAGAAATTTGGTGATTCAGTGAACTATGAATGTTTGCTGAAGAATGTCCTTCATGTTTTATTTTTAGTTAGAAGACTTTCTGTAATAATATTGTATTTGTGCTGGATTTTGATGGTGATGTAATGAATGGTCTAAAAGGTTATTATGGGATGAAACTGCTTTCAGTAGAAAAGATAAATGTGTTTAGCTTTATATCATAACCTGTAAGTATGCAAATTTTCATGAGTCAAGCAGTGAATTCAGTAGTAAATCTGAAGCATATGTGAACCAGTAATGTATACATATGTGTTTGATTGTTTAGAGGTTAGAACCTATTTACAAACTAACTGTAACATTATGAAGTAAGGATAAACCCATAGGCTGAAAAGAAAAAAAAAACATAAGAAGCATGAACTCAGATTTTTGTATGAGTTTGAGGTTTTAAATGAATAAGCAAAGATAGTAATCATAACAAGACAGTATAGGGATCCAACCTAATCAAGTTGATCAATCTGCAAACTAAGGTGTAGTAAATAGCAGTTGTACATGTTTATGTGCACACAGGTGCACAGAAGCATACACAACCTTCTGCTTTTCTATCTGAAAAGCCATATTGCAAAAGTCTAAGTGTTATGACTCAACTCACATGTTTCATTAAATATACAGAGGTAAACGCAAATAAACAAACAAGAATTAGTTTGAAAATAATTGCACAAAGATTTAAATAGGAGAGGGTCTTTCCCAATCCTTTTTACTATGGCTAAAACATAGTTATTTTGTTTAGAATAAACTGAGTTATTCTTTATTCAAAAAAAAAACTCTGATATTAGAATTAAAATGATTTGTATGTTTATATGTACATACAAATAGTTTTTTACAAGAAGTATATCAATATTTCTATATTGATCAAGTTGGATCTTGGGAAATAAATAAAATGAAAAAAAAGGAAATAGTTGGTTTTGGAAGTAAGTAACCCCGAATTTAGCATAAACTAAATTGAGTCACTTAAACAATTTGTAGACTAGGGAGGGTTGCTTCAGAAATTGAGTCACTTCTGTTGCATTTTGGGTTGAAGTAAACATAATAGCTAATTTAGTGATTGAAATTGTGATAAAGTTTGTCTAGTAAATCTGGTTGTGATTTGTTCTTGTTAAATTACTATTTAGGTTGTTGCATAATGCTAGTTCCATTTTCTACCATGGTGCTTGCAAATTATCACCACCATGTTTTCCAAAGCTATAGTTGTGTTAATTATCATGTGAATATATGTTTGTGTTCCATTGCTATTTTGTGATTCGGTGCCCACAAACCAAACGATATTACGTAAAGAACGTTTGATCAGGTTTTAATAACTTATGAACTACTGAGTTATATTAGGTACCTAATAAATAAAAGATTTTACCGAAATTTACTTCTTACCATATTTTGTGGAATATTTGATATCAATGAGCTCGTTGGAGCTATTCCAGCTTCAGTAGGACTAGTTAAATCACATGAGCTTTTGTAAGTATTTTCTAAACAACATGCTGCATCTCTGTATTATTCATATTTTCATTATCAAATTGTGCTAATTAAATTTATCCGACGATAAGCAGCTCAATGGAAATTCTTTCAGTGGTGTAGTTCCTTATAGAATTAGCAATCTCACAAGCCTTATTAAATTGTAAGTGGTTGTTCATGACCTCGTATTTAAATTAATCAAGTATATTTTGTGCATATATATGATTATTATATTGCTTTTAGGATTTTAGCAAACAACACACTGTCTAGACCAATTCCTGACCTAAAAGGTATGAACAGCCTCAATTATGTGTAAGAATTCATTTATACACTGATAAACATATGCAATAAAAAATTTCAAGCATATAAAATACCGGTACTTTTATTCAGAGATTTGACCTAACAGGAATTAACTAAATGTCCTGATAAAATATAATAGGATTTGAGAGTTGATGTTATTTGATTGTGACTTGATCATGGAGTGACGTGGCAGGGAGATGTTGTACATGAGGTTTGAAGTTTTTACATTGGTCTAGAGAGCATGGCATATAAGGTTTTAAATAATGGTAATGGGCAACCAGCCCTTTGCGAATTAGGATGTAAAAGGCGTTCATGCTATTGGATTGGAGGTGGTACTGGTTTGATGTTGAGTATATCTAAATTATTTAGCTGCAAGTTTTCTCGGAAGCATTATTGTCCAGAATCACTGATATTCCATAGAGAGATACAGGGGATGTAGAATAGGAAACAAAAGTTTTTATCAGTAAGCAAGATTTCCTTTTGAAATTTCATTGTACAAACATTTTAATGCTTAGCGTTATGTAGTAAACACTTTGATTTTGATGCTCTGAATATAAAGCATTATTAATTGAAATAGTTGCAATTGCTTCATGTGCATATTTCCATCGGTATTTGCTGTTTACCTAATCAAGTATTGTGCAAATCATATGGTCTATACCATAAATATTAAAGATTTTATTTCTATTGGGCTTGTCTCAAGTTTTGATCTACCATATTTAATTGTTTGTACAATCTCATTTTCTAATTTTTTTTTGAATAAAATGTTTTTTCCTAACCATATCCCTTATAAACACTATTTGGTTGGAAGGCAATTCCGAGTGGTTCATTATGTCTATTGACCACAGCAAAAAAGAAAAGAAGAAATACAGCCTGAAAGTTGTAGAAATAGTTATATGTTTCATCTAAAAATGGTTTCCTTATGGTTATGGCAATATATTTCTAATATATGCTATACATGTCCCGTATTTCTATTTGCATTAAATATAACCTAGTAATTGATACGAACACATTATCCCTCGAGTGATCTTTTATTTGCTGTGGATGCTTTCTTTGCCTTTTTTCCCTACTGTCATATCTACTGGTGAAGCTGCCTTTAAATTGATCGATTCATCAATTATTTACCATGTGAACTTTAAATCTAATTTATATACATTATTGTGTGCTTCTGTCTTTCAGGTTCATAATAATCATGGCTTCTAAAATAAACATTGGAAAACTGTTACACCTCTAGAGCTGAAAATTTCTGGTTTCAGACCAAAATATGACACAAAGATATTATGCATGACGGTACAACAAGCAAGCAAAAGTAAAGTTTCAATGAAGCTTGCTGAACTCAAAGATGTTAAAGATCCACCTATCAAACTATACAAACCAAAGGAACTGTACACAACAACAATTGTCTCAGTAGACAGGATTGTAGGACCCAAAGCACCTGGTGAGACATGCCATATTGCAATCGATCATGGAGGAAATGTCCCGTATCGGGAAGGACAAAGCTACGGTGTAATTCCTCCAGTAAATAATTTCTTAAATTTTAGAGTAGCAGTTCTACGTATTTCACCTTGTAATGCCTTGTTGCTCTTATTATATCTAACTGACAGCAAGTTTCTTTCTAAATACTGAATTTGCATCTTTTACTTCCTTATTTATAAACATACTTTAATTTCTATCTTATCTCCTAGCATCATTCGTCACTGAATATAACTCTTTCATCATTTGAGATATCTATTAACTAATAGTAAAGCAGACGAATTTGAAGCTCTCTCATTAATTCTAGAAATTATCTCTTTTCTCCTTAATTCTCTCAAAGTAGATATTTTATTTTCAAAATCCTATACTTTACCACTTTATAATTATTCTACTAAACTTTTCACACTATTTTACATTCAAATACCTATTTAAAAAGAATCTACAATTATTTACAAATCTTTCACAGTTCTCTTTCAAAATTTTACATTATAGTCCACACATTTAAATTAATTACATAATGTATAGCTAAAATTACGTCTTCTCACATGAAAACTTGCCTATCTGATTTAATTTCTCCTAATCAAAATGGGTTCGTTGTTGGGAGATCTATTACTGATAACATTTTACTTTCTCAAGAACTTATTAAAGGTTACAATAGGAAAAACATTTCTCCTAGATGCTTCCTGAAATTGGATATTCATAAAGCTTATGACTCTGTTAGTTGGGTGGCTATCATTTCTATTATGTCCAGGATGAACTTTCCCCTTCCTTTCTTAGCCTGGATATATACGTGCATATCTACAGTCTATCTGACTTTATCTCTCAATGGTGAATCTTTTGGTTATTTCAAATCCCAAAAAGGTATTAGGCAAGGGGATCCTATCTCTTCTTCTCTATTCATTTTAGTTATGGAAGTTCTTACTTTCTTGATTAGTGTTGAATGCAATAATAAAAATATTGATTATCATCCTAAGTGCCAAAATCACCAAATTTCCTCATTAATGTTTGCTGATGATCTATTTCTCTTTACTAAACCAAATGTTAAATCCATCACTAGTGTGCTTTCTACTCTTCAAAATTTCAAAATGATGACAGGTCTATATATAAATAAAAGTAAATCGCATATTAATATGGCTGGGGTTACTGAAAATAATTACCAGAATATCCTTCTGGTTTTTGGCCTTCAGGCCATGGATCCTAATGCCATGTACCTTGGTGCTCCTATGTGTAAGTCCAGAATATCCAATGCTCAATGCCTTCCATTATATGAAAAAATAACTTCTAGACTCAAAAATTACAATGGTTCTAAACTATCTCAAGCTGGTCGGCTTGTTATCTTAAAAAGTATTGCCACTGCTATGTGTGCATACTATTTTAGGATTTTCATCATTCCAAATAAGCTTATCAACATGCTAAATCGAGCTTTTAACCATTTCCTTTGGCATGGAAATATTTACTCCGCTAAGCTCATTCCGATTGCTTATAAGAAAATTATTGTTCCTTTTAATATGGGTGGCCTTGGAATCCTTAATCTAAATCTATGGAACATTGCCACTGCTTCCCATCACGTTAACAGATTACTTAGTAATAGTGTGGGGTTGTGGGAAGTCTGGAATAGACAGTACAACCTTAAAGGTGGCAATTTTTGGACTATGGTTGTTAACAAAGAAGCTAGCTTTCTATGGAAAAGACTTCTAGAGAATAGTAGGCACTACCTGCCTATGGTACAATGCAACACTATCAATTCATTTTGGTATTCGCCCTAGTGTGCTCCAGGTTTGATCCTGTCTCACTCAACTGATTATAATCTCATAAATAACTCTGGTATTCCTCTAAATGCTAATGCTAATTCCTTTATTGTTAATGAGGTTCTTCATTTGCCTCAAGTCAGTTCTCCTATATTGAACAATCTCTGGTCTTCTATTAAAGCTTCTTTCAAGTACGTGGAACATTCTTGGCTCAGTTGGAACGGGAATCTTCACAGCATTCCTTTGGTTTACAAAGCTATTGTTCAAAATCAATCCATTTCTCCTTTTCCTTGGCATGCTCGTATCTGGAAGTTGAAAGTGTATATGGATCGATAATATACAGTAGGATTAGTCTAGCAAGTGCGGAATTATAAATATTAGTAAATAGCAGTAATAAAAATGACACCAGGGATTTTTATACTGGTTCGAACTTCTCGTTCTACGTCCAGTCCCAGACTGCTTCTGGAATTTCTCGAATAACCCTCACTTAACCCGGAGGAACAGGTATTACACCGCCTGAGCAACCGAACAGGACTTTTCCGCCTAAGCAACCGAATAGGACTTTTCCGCCTAAGCAACCGAATAGGACTTCAAATACAATTTGGTAAATTGTTTCTCGACTTTGTGTGTTCTTTGAATAACACGAATATAGTCAATGTAGTACACCCTTCCTATAATCTTCTTGATATGATGATTTGAATGTGCAAAGATAGGAAGTATAGATTGAAAATCACTTTTATCATTTAACGGTCTAGAACTGGATAAAATCATGTTTAAATCATTTTGACCTTTATTAAATTTTGTGAATTCAGTGTTAAGTTTATCAAATTTATCTTTAAAGTCACAATTATTATTTTCAAAAGAAATATTACTATTATTTAAAATATCAATTTTCTCATTTAATTCAGTATTCTCGTTTTTTAACATACAGTTTTCATTTTTGAGAAGGAAATTTTGAGATTCTGAATTATCTAAAGAGGATTGTAATAAATCATTTTGTCTTTTCAAATCAAAAATTTCTTTTGAAAATTTTTCTCTCTCTTTCTCAAATATGGTGTTTTGTTCATCTAGAAAGTCTGTAAGAGCCTCAAAATTATTCTTTAAAACACCGAGTTGATTTTCTAAATCTAACTTCTCATTTTTCAATTTCTTATTTTCAAGTTCAACAGATTTCATCTTTTCTAAGATAATAAAGTTAAGCTTTGAAATCTTATTGCTTACACTAACTAATTCATTATTATCTTTTACCGAAATTTTTAAATCAGGATGTACCTTTTTACAGTCCTCATTGGTCGTTGCTCTGATAGTTTCAGGCTTTTTGCTTGCTGTATTTCGACCGGATCTTTTTCTGGCCATTATTCTATGATGTTGTGACGATCGATAGAATACCAGGCTCTGATACCAAATGAAAGTGAATATGGATCGATAATATAGTTAAACTACGACTAGCAAGTGCAGAATTATAAATAATAGTAAATGGCAGTAATAAAAATGACACCAGGGATTTTTATACTGGTTCGAACTTCTCGTTCTACGTCCAGTCCCAGACTCCTTCTGGAATTTCTCGAATAACCCTCACTTAACACGGAGGAACAGGTATTACACCGCCTGAGCAACCGAACAGGACTTTTCCGCCTAAGCAACCGAATAGGACTTTTCCGCCTAAGCAACCGAATAGGACTTCAAATACAATTTGGTGAATTGTTTCTCGACTTTGTGTGTTCTTTGAATAACACGAATATAGTCAATGTAGTACACCCTTCCTATAATCTTCTTGATATGATGATTTGAATGTGCAAAGATAGGAAGTATAGATTGAAAATCGCTTGTGATTATGATAATACAAAGCAAGTATAGATAGAAAGAATTCGTTTTTGAAATAGTGGATTTTCATCTCTATTTATAGTATTGAATAGTTTTAATTCAATAGTTGCAACTATTAGAAGGAGTGCAACTGTTGGTGAAGAAGACAACTCTTCAAAATTTGAATTTTCATGAAGAAATGCTTCAGTTCGTCAAGTTCAGATGTCTGAGAAAAAGTGACAGATGGCTAAGTAAGTTTAAACAGTCAAATAGGCAGAAGAAACAAATTTCTGTGAATTTAGACATCTGTTCATTTAATTTAGACGTCTGTTTTTATGACAGACGTCTGTATTAAAGTGACAGACGTCTGTTTTTATGACAGATGGCTAAATAAAAGTGACAGATGTCTGAATTTGTACTGATTTGTTCCTCTTCTTTATTTTAGTGATTCTGAACTTGAGAAACTTTTGAAAATACTTTTATGTCTATAAAAAGATATTTTATATTTGTAGAACATGTTTTCCAAAAACTATTTGTGTGTGTGTTATCATCATATCAGAGATTGTACAAAAATATCTAACCGGAAATAATAATCAATATCTTTGAGCTTTGTTTGTTGACGATATGATAATAGATTTTCTTTGTGGATTCCTGCAAGAATATTTGTTATCATAGTATATAGTTTGAAATATATAGTTGTCACATTAAAATCGAAGAAGGCAGGTTCCAACATTCTCCCCCTTTTTGATGATGACAACTATATAATTCAACTGTTAGTATAAACCATACCTTTTGCTCCCCCTGTCAACATGACCATATTATATAGCAGAATGATTAATATTTCTCCCCCTTTGTCATTAACAAAAAGGAATTTGTAAGGGGTTTCGTTAGAAATGTGATGATAAAACACATTGTTGAATAGCAATATGAATTTTGTTCAGAACATACCAATGGTAAAATTTTGTTGTGGAAGAGTCAGAATATTTGGAGTATAAAAACAGATTTGAACATATGTTTGAACAGGATCCATATCTTAATACACTAAACAAAGAAAAACAGTGATATAGGACAGAAATACATATTTATAAAAAGATACAGAACATAAGAATAAATTACTTAAGTCACATAACAAACGTCTGATGTTCTGTATAAAAAAAGATTGAAAAAATTAATAGATTTAGACCTCTAAAAAATATAATAGACGGCTAAGTATGATGACAGACGTCTAAAATATTTTGTACAGACATCTCAGAGGTCTTAATTTTAAACAGAGAGTAAAAAACATTTTGTACTAAGTTCAGACGTCTAAATTTTTGTTGCAGACGTCTATATTTGATGATAGACGTCTGTGACAAAATGTTCAGACGGCTCAAACAAAAAAATAGGTAAACAGACGTCTGTTAATAACTATCAGACGTCTGTTTGTCTGATTTTTAGTTTTTGAATAAATTTAAAGGTCCCCCTATGTATAACATCTCCCCCTAAGTATAATATCTTGTAAATAACGAGATAAACTCATTATTAATTATGAAGGAAAAATAAAATAGATTTTACCATATTTGTTGAAGTCCATATTTCATTGTAAGCACGTAATTCTATTAATCGTATGGAACATTCTTTAAAATTCCAAAATCTATCCTTTTCCTTTTGTTTCTTTGAGTACCTACAAAAAATAATAATCATTTTTGGTACCCACTTATTATGTTAGGGTCTGGGGGGTTAGGTCTTAGGAAACCATACCCATTTAGGTGTGGTTGATCCTTTATAAATATAATTTTTATTATTAACTACCATATCAAAATAATCATCAATGTATTTTTCTCTATTTTTCCAATTAATAGGAACCCAAATACTTAGATAATTTTTATTCATATTTCTAGTCAATGATTTTGTACTTCTAGAGAAATTATAAACATTATTGGTCATAGCAGTATTTGAATTTCTATAAAAATTGGATTTATATTTTACTCGAAATTTAGTACTAGCACTAACATTTTTACTATACATGAAAGCATATCTAGTGCTATTTCTACGATCAATTTTATTATATCCTAAACCACTTTTATCATTGTGAGCTTTTGAATTTGTAACTAAGGAAGATAAGATATCTTTACCTTTGTTAAAATTTATGATTTTTGTATTTAATCTTTCAAAATTAGCTTTAGAATCACAAACTTTTTTTTGAAAAATATTATTATTAACTTTTAAAATCTCACATTCTTTAGATAATTCTAAATTCTTTTTAATTAAAGCTTCATTCTCTTTTTCAAGAGACAAAATTAAAGAACTAGAATTATTTAAAGAATTTTCCAAAAAAGTATTTTTACTTTGCAAAACATTGATTTCCTCCAAAAGATCATTGTTTTTATCTTCTAACTGCTCATTTTCTTTTTGTAGGAAATCTTTTTGTAAAGCAAGTTCTTCGACGGTATTTTCAAAACATTTAGTTTGTTTTACCAAAAATTTATTTTCCTCTTTTAAATTTGAAATTTCTTGCTCACAATCTTTTAACTTAGCTAAAGCAATTGTATTAATTTTATTCAAAGTTTTACAATCTTTTAATAATTCGTCATGTGCTAACAGAAGATCTTTATATAAAGAATCTAAACATACCGATTGTGATCTGAGTTTAGCTATGAAGCATTTGTTTGTTTGCTCCTTTGATTCTTCTTTATTGCTTTTCCTCTTCTTATTGCCTTGACTAGATCTCTTTGTAGCCATTTATTCTAGGACGTTGTTACGATCTCTAGAATCCCAGGCTCTGATACCAAATGAAAGTGAATATGGATCGATAATATAGTTAAACTACGACTAGCAAGTGCGGAATTATAAATAATAGTAAATGGCAGTAATAAAAATGACACCAGGGATTTTTATACTGGTTCGAACTTCTCGTTCTACGTCTAGTCCCAGACTCCTTCTGGAATTTCTCGAATAACCCTCACTTAACACGGAGGAACAGGTATTACACCTCCTGAGCAACCGAACAGGACTTTTCCGCCTAAGCAACCGAATAGGACTTTTCCACCTAAGCAACCGAATAGGACTTCAAATACAATTTGGTGAATTGTTTCTCGACTTTGTGTGTTCTTTGAATAACACGAATATAGTCAATGTAGTACACCCTTCCTATAATCTTCTTGATATGATGATTTGAATGTGCAAAGATAGGAAGTATAGATTGAATATCGCTTGTGATTATGATAATACAAAGCAAGTATAGATAGAAAGAATTCGTTTTTGAAATAGTGGATTTTCATCTCTATTTATAGTATTGAATAGTTTTAATTCAATAGTTGCAACTATTAGAAGGAGTGCAACTGTTGGTGAAGAAGACAACTCTTCAAAATTTGAATTTTCATGAAGAGATGCTTTAGTTCGTCAAGTTCAGATGTCTGAGAAAAAGTGACAGATGGCTAAGTAAGTTTAAATAGTCAAATAGGCAGAAGAAACAAATTTCTGTGAATTTAGACGTCTGTTCATTTAATTAAGACGTCTGTTTTTATGACAGACGTCTGTATTAAAGTGACAGACGTCTGTTTTTATGACAGATGGCTAAATAAAAGTGACAGATGTCTGAATTTGTACTGATTTGTTCCTCTTCTTTATTTTAGTGATTCTGAACTTGAGAAACTTTTGAAAATACTTTTATGTCTATAAAAAGATATTTTTTATTTGTAGAACATGTTTTCCAAAAACTATTTGTGTGTGTGTTATCATCATATCAGAGATTGTACAAAAATATCTAACCGGAAATAATAATCAATATCTTTGAGCTTTGTTTGTTGACGATATGATAATAGCTTTTCTTTGTGGATTCCTGCAAGAATATTTGTTATCATAGTATATAGTTTGAAATATATAGTTGTCACATTAAAATCGAAGAAGGCAGGTTCCAACAGAAGTCTGGATCAAAACCAAAGCATAATCTTCTTCTCTGGAAATGCCTAATGAATGCTATTCATACTTAGGATAATCTTGTTAAAAGGCAATTAATCGATCATTCTGTGTGCATTCTATGTAATAGAGCTGCTGAAAACGTCGGCCACTTGTTTTTCAATTGCCTTTTTTCATATCAACTTTGGAAAAAGGTTCTGCATCACATTAACGAGAGGCCTCCGCTCAGAGATTTCAATCTTGAATGGGTTCGTATCTTTCATTTAACCAGGTGGAAATCCATGTCGACAACTCGACTTCTCCGATATCTTAAGCTTACGATTGTGGTAATTTGGGAGGAAAGGAATTCGTGCAGATTTGCGCGGTCATACTCTACAATTGCTGCTCTTTTTTTAAAAAATTTGTCCTGATTTGTCGCTGTGTTAATGTGTATTGTGGTGGGGATGTATCTGGTCCTCTTTTGTTTGCTTTGTAGTTCTTAATCTTTGTATGTTGCTTTTGATCAATAAAGAGTGGACTGTCCACTATAAAAACAGGCTGGCCTTGCCAAAAAAATAATTACATAATCCAAAATTTAAACTAATATATCAACTTAGCCAATTAATACATTACAATAAATTTATCATATATTGCATAATAAAATATACTTTTAGCAATAATTATAATGTAAATGCTATTTTTTAACAACATTACCTTGTGCAATGCACGGGTTACACACTAGTATCCTTAATGATTCGTCAACATGTTTGAAGCTGAATTGCAACAAGGGTATGTTACAGTTTCTTTGTTTCTAATATGGTACAGTGATGTGGGAGCATTATTTTGTTGAAAAATAATAATAGGAGATGTTTGGATTTAGTAATTATGAATACCTTATCTCTATTAATGGTTCAACTAGATCTCTGTCAGACAAAATCATAGGGCTACAAATGATTGATAGTGAATCCATTTTGTACTCATTGTCTGGAGCAAACCATTCATAGTGTATTACTTTCTACTCCTTTATAGTCTGGGTGCCGAATTTATGAATGTTGTCTGCCAGTTATTTCAATTGAAAGTATTGACCAGTCTGACCAAATGAAATAAAAAGTAATTCTAGTGTACTTAGAAAAGGACCTTGCCTCCAGATATTGAGATATCAAGATTCAAAACCTTGTTCGAGATTCATCATCAAACAATATGAAAGGAATAAAGCATAGTTTTATGAAATCAAATAATAACGTTACGAACGATTAAGTTGCTTCATTCTTTTCTCAAGACACTTCCACATCAACTGCACTACATTCTAGTTAAGAAGAGTGGTAAGAATAGCATTGTTGTACTCTCTTACCCCTTTGATGAAGAGTGTGGGAAATTATTGTCATTTATTTGTGAAAAATTGAACCCGCACTCCCCACCAATGGGTGGAGAATATTAGTATTCCTCATCATTATTATTTTCAGCATTTCATAGAACTTCGTTTTAGTGTAATTTCTTTATAAACTTACTATTGCAAACTTATAGTATGCATCATGTTATGTACTAATATTCTATTTGGTCTTGTTTAGGGTGAGAATCCGAAGAAACCAGGAGCTCCACACAATGTGCGCCTTTACTCTATTGCTTCAACAAGATATGGAGATGGATTTAATGGAAAGACGACAAGTTTATGTGTACGTCGTGCTGTCTATTACGATCCGGAGACTGGAAAGGAGGATCCTTCTAAGAATGGTGTATGTAGTAATTTCCTTTGCAACGCGAAGGTAGGATACCAAATTAAGATCACATGTACTTAACTGTAATAGATAAACAAGTGCCTAAGCATGTGCAAGCTCTTCCTTGGTTACTCCATTTTATAATAAATAGATAGTAAGACAACCCACTTATATACATCTCATCTCCAAATGTTAAAGGTGTAATGCGAATGAACTCAAGAGTAAGCCTGTTAACGATTGGATACAAATAGTGATTTTGGCATCCATATCTAAAATTAGTTTTGGATATCGGATGATCCATGAATAGTGGACATATATTGAATTTTTTATATATATCCCCCCAGTCTATCGACACCAAAATGATCGTAGCTCTTTTTTGGATATCATGCTCATACATGATACTATGTTACCAATCTCTTCTAGTCTAGCACATAAGTTATCATTTTTGAATTTTGAACGTAGGTGGTGTATTTGCTTTGATTCATCCTAAAAGCTAACTTATTAGGGAAGGGAATTCATAATGTTACATACTCATGAAAAATCATAAAACTTGCCAATATAGGATCAACACAATAGTTTATTTATAGTCCGGACTTATATATAATCTTGATACATGGTTCATAAACTCAAATTACTATCCTAGATAGTGGTGTATCTGTATCATATGTGCATGTTTTAAAACATTGGGTATATAAGATTTTGTATGATCTTATACAGTCTGCTTGCGTAAAATGAAATCAAATCATGCTGCAACAACTTTACACTTTTTTTCAATAATTGGTTAATGAATAAATTGTTTTTGAATAATTTGTTTGTACAAATCTACCACCTGCAAGCTTATGGCTAACCCGGCTGTAACATGACCTAACAATTTTTTTTCACTCAAACCCATAATGCCAACTATCGATGGTCAGTGTGTGCACTTTCATCAACTATGTTTTTCATAATGAACATACATGTTATGCTTAGTTTAACTCAACTATTTGGATAACTTTTAGTTTCCTTTTTTGACAAAGCTTCACAATAGTACTTATAAATGCGATGATCGAACATATAAAGCGAGTTTTCAAGTATTAGCTAGTAATTTGGTTATCTTTTTCCCTTGTGTTGTGTTTTTTAAAAGAGTGTACCTTGAAGTTCCAAAGGTATGAATTGTTAATGCAGAGACTTAATACTGTTATAGAGGTTAAACTTTTGCAATATTTTATTGTTATTTAACTACTTAGGGATATAGCCTTTAGAGGTATGTTTGCACTTTGTAGTGATGCACAACATGATTTGAACTGAGATGGCAGTGAGACTAAGAAGCAATTCTTATTGGATATATGTATAAGTAGCAAGCAGTATATCATTTGCATTGTGTAGACTATTGTAAATAAGAAAATATGCACTCATGCTAGGTAGCAGGGTAAAGGAAGAGTGATATTTGTGCGGTTCAAAAGGTAAATGCTCCATAATATCTTATAGCTTTAGTATTTGCTGCTATTGCTACCAATCCATGCTTCTTAAGTTTTGTTGTTCAAACAGAAACAACAGTTGCTTCACACTAGCTGTTGAAATCATTGGCACTTTCATGTTAGTGTACACTGTTTTACTACCACTAACCTTAAAAGAAATGCTCTTGACTCTCATGTTCGATAAATCAATCTGTCTATCTTTTTAAATACTCAGATAAACTAGACACTGTTTGTAAACTTATGAGAGATGATAAATTGAAACTGAAAAATGAATATGCAGGTTTTGGCACCACTTCCAATTGGTTTCGCTATGTTTATGGTACACTTAGCTACTATTTCGATCATTGGCACTGGGATCAACCCTGCTAGAAGCTTTGGATCTGTTGTTATTTATAACAAAGATAAGTCTGGGATGATCAGGTATACTACTACAACATCAAAATGTTAAAGTTTATACAGTGTATGTCATATGTTTTTTGATAGTGATATTTTATATTGGGAAAAATGTAGTGGATATGTTGGGTAGGACCATTCATAGGAGTAGTAATTGCAGTAGCTTATCACCAGTACATCTTGAGAAATTGATTCAGGTTATCACCATTTATTCATCATTAAACTGGTTTTGCAGGGTCAAGTGATATTTATTGCTATCTTTGAAAACATAGTAGCTTGCTTTAATATTTGGTCCTAGTTGTTTGTTAATAGGTTGCTCTTTATAATCACTCATAGATTCTTCTTACCACAATTATTATGAGAAATGTTCCATCATTTTCTTTTATCTAGAAAGGAGCATTCACTGTTGTAGTGAAAACTAGTGTGCCAGTGGTGCCAATTACTCTAATGGGAACTGAAAATCTATCGCCTACCGGAAAGGAGGGCATATTGAACTCAGATTCTATGCAAGTTATTATTCACAAGCCTATGATCGGAGAAAAACCGATGAATTGTGTAGAGATGTTAGAAGTGTCGATGCCGAAACACTCATTCTTTATGGTTTTGGAGTGCATAGAATGGGTTATTCAATCATGGTTTAGATCAAAGATGTATATTTGAATATATTTGAAAAAGAGAACCAAAAACCAAGGTATAGTTTTCTTTAATATTTCAATGTAGTATCTAACATGATAGTTTACTTATTTACAAACTTAATATATGACAGTTGACTAAAGTTTGTTTGTCCCTCTACAACGGGTATACGAAGTTCGAAATGGTATTTCAAATTACAATGTTTTCTTATTAAATTTCTTTTATGTATAGTTGCAAATTGATTATTTCATTCATATTCCTTATACTGACTACTACTCCATACATAAGCTCCTACAAAATTATATTTTATTTCATTTTTATGAGTTTAAGATACCATTTTAACCTGTTAGTGCAATCTACTTGCATAAATGATTGTGGATGGCACTGAATTAAATTTTAACTTAGTTTCACAACTGTGCTGTGACTGAAGTTGATTATGTATCATAGGGCACACACATATATTACAAGAAGGAATAAACATATAAACATAAGAAGCATGTTGAAGTCGCTATTAAAAGATGTAACCGAATAGTACACACTGGGTTGCATCTGATAGGTTCTTGGCCATCAAAATCACTATTGAATGTACTCCAGATGGTAAGCATGTACTGATCGCTTCATTTACACCCGTGTATGATACACATTGTGAATGCATCACTGTACGACAAAGTAGATTTGTTGATAGATCAAAATAAGAAAGAATTTGCTTTAACCTGTTTATAGTGAGGTTGTTAATGGATACCCAAAAATCCGAATTCCGTCCATATCTGTATCCAAAAAGCAAATAAATATTCGATAGGTCAAAATAAGTAAGAATTTGCTTGATGCCGAGGAAGTTTGTTATGTGGGCTTTTGTTGTAGGAGGATTTGCAGTGGACGAGTTCAATTGATGTTTGATAAGGTTCTTCTGTGGGCTTTTGGTGTAGGAGGAGATTGTAGTTTGTATTTGTATAAGAGAGGAAAGTGGTTAAAGTTTGTTGATTGCAGAGGGGGCAGGAAGGTTGATGGTGGAGTGTTTGCATATTGTAATGGTGAATGGTGACTTTTGAGGTGAGGGCGCAGGTCAGAGGCAGTGGGTTGTTGTGGAATGAGAGTTTTGTAGTGTACATTTGTAGAGGAAGGAGATGTTGGCAATTTGGAAATGAAGATTATAGATTGAAGATTTGGTAATTCATACATTATCAGCACATGTAAATTATCAGGACATGTATGTAATTCTAACTGTTGACCGTTATACTTGTCTATAGGTAATTAGCATTTTCGAAGTGAAAAACAACTACATCAAAGAATTGTCGGTAGTTAAGCCATGAACAAGACTTTAACTATTATATTTTATAATATTCTATTCGTACTAGTTGTGTAGACTTGTTTGTAAACGATTGTGGTATGTGAATTCGCTTATTTTGTCAAAATACTATTATTGAAATGATTATGGATATTATACTTGATTATGCGATTAACGTGTTTTTTCAATTATTTGAATATGACGATTATCGATGTTGGTTTGAAAATGATAATTATGTGATTGATTGTTGGTTTTAGTACGGCTATTACATATAAGTGATTGTCGGAAATGATACCAGTAAATAGCGGCATTTAAAATGTGTTGTACATCATCAATAAGTTTTAGTAGTGTTTCAAAAGTGCTACGGGTACAAATGTAATTTACAAAAAAATATTGCAGTAGAGAAAAAATGCAACAAAAAATATATAGTAGGACAGATAAAACGCTACGAAAATATTATAGTAGCAAAAAAATACGCCACAAAAATGTAATTTTGGTTGCATTTTGAAAACGCTGCAAAAAAAGAACTTTTGTAGGGTTTCATAAATGCTATAATATGTTTGTTTTTGGTAGCGTTTACTGCAACGCAACTAAAACTTTCAGACTTTTAGTTACATATCGTGTCACAGCGTTTATCGAAATGCTACTAAAAGTTTTGGTAGGGTTTTTTCAATGCTACGAAATGACTTTTCTAATGTAGTGAGACCATCTACACCTAGTCGAGTTTTCTTATAACAATAGTTATTAGACTAGTATAGGGATAGCACCTTTTGAAGTTTTATACAGAAGGCCGTGTAAATCACCTGTATGTTGGTTAGAGACCGGAGATAGATGATTCTTGGTCAAGATTTAGTAAGTGAAGCCGCATAAAAGATTGAGTTGATTCAAGCTAGAATGAAGGAAGCTCAGTCTAGACAGAAAAATTATGGGGATAAGGGACGAAAAGACTTAGAGTTCTTAGTTGGAAATTATGTTTTCATCAAAATGTCACCGATGAAAGGTATGGTAAGAATTGGAAAGTCAGGGAAATTGGTACATAAATTCGTTGGACCATTTCTATCATCGAAAGGATCAGGGAACTCGCTTACAAGATAGAGTTACCGAGAAGTTTGGTGGAGTTCATAATGTTTTTCATGTTTCCCATCGAGGAAGTGTGTTCGAGATCAAGAGACTACTATAACTCCAACTGCATTGGAAGACTAAGTAATAGAGTCGGACATGATTATAGTTAGATATCCAGTTTGAATTATGGTTAAAGATGAGAAAAAGCTAAGAAACAAGACAGTCAAACTAGTAAAAGTTCAATGGAGTAACGATGGGAGGGACTGTACTTGGGAAATGGAGAGCAGAACCAGGGACATTTATCTTGACTTATTTGATGGCATGTTTTACATCTATGTTTTTATGTTTAATATGTGCATCTTATCATAATTTGAGGACGAAATTCTTTAAGAAGAGGAGTTTGTAATAATTCTAATTTTGGTTAACATTAGTTTGGATATTTAATTGAAATTAAATAGAATAATGTAAATCGATAAGGAGATTGGGATTTGGTAATTAGAATGGGTCAAGCCTTAAACAATGAACTTATGAGATTAATTAGAACATTAATAAGAAAGAGGATACATGAGGAGGGCAAAGTAGAAAAAGAGTGTAACACCTAAATGTATCCCTTTCGATTCTCATTTCCTTTCTCACTTCATTATTCACAACGAAATCAAAGGATTAAGGCCGGCCATAAACAAAGTATCCAAGGAGAAGAAAAGCTATGAAATTAAGTAGGAAGCTTAGGGGAATCAAATTAAATTCAAATCCCAACCTTCTTTAATCATTCAAGGTGAGTAATAGTTATGAATCTAATGTTTTAAGTATTATTTCCAGTTTTAAGTGTAAATCCGATTCTTTTTCTTATATTATGCCATGCTATGATAGTTTGCATGATTATATGCTTATTGATGAATATTTGGATTTATTTATGAAATTAGATAATATGTTTAAGTGTGAAAACCTATCATATGTTACCCAAAAGACTTGAGATTTTGATATGTTGTTAGGAACATTATTTTAGAAGTCATTTTTTAATTTCATAATTTTCCATGCAAAGATGAATTTATTATGAATTTTCTATGTGGAGAAAATGGATTATTTTAGGTTTTAATTATTAAAAATAATTAAATAAAGTTTTTGGTTTTGAAATTCTTATATGTTGAATAATAAAATTATTTTAATTGTTGTGATTTTTGGGGTTTTTCCCCTGAGTTTATGATTTTATATAAATTTATTAGGCTAGAAAAGCTTACTGTTTATATTAAAATATTAATAAATATTAAAGGTTTGCAAATATGTTTTGAAAATATAAATTCTGGCTTTGGTAGATTTTAGAAAAGTATTTAATAAAGAAAGTTGTTAAACAATGAGCTTTTGACAAATAGAAGAGGTTGGTAAAAAGAGATCACTTTTAATTCAAAATTTCAGTTTTAAAGTTAACTACCATAATGCCACGCCGAAGTCAATGACACCGCCCTCCATCATGTCGCATTTAGGGTTTTCGATGATAATCATAGGAGATGCATAGGATACCAACTTCGGTTGCTATGAAATGAATCGGTTTAGGTTGAGGTTCAAAATAGAGCATCGAGGTCGAAATCATGGACTTCGAAGTGAGCATTGCTGCCTGTTTCCAACAATGACGCTGACTCTTTAAGTAGCCATGCTGCTAGTATTATTCCAACTCTTTTTATGATAATGATGCACCTACTCATGTCTACATCGACAAAAGCAATGCTCCTTATTTTCTTATTAAGGACACCGACTCCAGTGGTTTCGAAGTATTTTAGCAGTGATAATGATGTCGCATGTTTTAAACATATCAACTTCGACTCTATAGGCAACTATGCCGCTATTAATGACTTCGACTATGTAGTGCCATATGTTATAATGTAACGACCCACAAATTTATCATTTGATAAATTATATTTATTTATTATATTTATTCAAATAAAAGGTTGATAATACAAATAATATTGTTTTGAGTGATAATAAGAAATATCAATCTTATTTTGAATAGATATTTACTAAAATATTTTCCTTAAAATATAAATCGATAAAATAGCCGAAAATTGTTTTATCTATAACAAGCTCTATAATCGTAAAATGTCGCGCACAGAGCTGGATATATACACTTATTTTTATAATTGAACAAGAATATGTAATAAAGTAATTTATTGTATTTTATGAAAATTAAATGTATTTATGACATTTTGAATGCCCTTAAATATAATAATTGATTTATTGAGGTTTAATGATTTAATAATTATTTTAATTATTCAAATAATTATTTTAAATAAAGATAAAACATTTATAATAGTTATATATATATATATATTTGAATTAAAAATATAAGGAAAATTGATATCGCTTTATCGACATAATAACAATTATTGTAAATAATTTTTAATATTAATTTATATGATTTTATAATTCAAATATGATCATTTCAATTCATCTAAAAGGATAAGAAAATAGCTTTCAAATTTTCTTTATAAATATATATATGTACATCTACTAAGAAGTGAAAATGTGACCGGTAATCGATTTCCATGTTTTCAACGATTTAACAAACAAAAGTTGCTCGAAGACGTTTGAAGTGTTATGCACATACACGTACATATATATATATATATATATATATATATATATATATATATAGGTCACATGCACATGATAACATATACATATATACATAAACACTTATATATATTACAAAATAATTAAATAATTCCTAAAACTTAATACTTAAGTAATCAAGCAAACATCAACTCATAGTACCACACCATCATTACACCCTCACCTCACATCACCATCACATGGCTTAAATGGGGGAGCCGTGCATGTAGGGGGTGTAGGAGGGGTGTGGGCTAGGTGCGTTTTGGTAATTTTGCCTTTAGATATTTTATTCCAAGTTTTCTCCTATAAATACCCACCCACTTTCTCACAATTTTCACCATATTCTTATCATCTTCTTCTCCACTTCAAGCTTCTTTTCATGGCTTCTAAGCTTGTCAAAATTATGGCAAAATATTCAGCAAAAGAAATTTAAAATCATATAATATATACAAGTTATCAATTCCACTTCAAACGGAAATGAAACTCCTCCTCTACCTTTTCAAAATCCACGGCTACCACTTCCCAAAGCTAGGCCGAGCCCTTCCTCCTTTCCTATCAAGGCCGTAAGCTCTAAAGCAAGGCCAATCCATTTTAATTCGATTTTGCTAAGTGATCATGAGTGTAGATTTCAAGATAGCAGAGCTACAATCGATTTTATAGTAGCTCAAAAGGAAAATAAAGGTGAGAAATTCTTAATTATATTATATTTTTGGATGATGATATGATGCTTGCAATGGATGTTTTATAGGCTTTTATCATCAAGTATGGTTGTTTAATATGAATGTTGAATATATATATATGCAAGTCACGGAAATACACGTCGATAAGCATAAAGGAAATCACTTTCCTCTATTTTATGAATTGGTGTATATGGAGTGTTAAACCTCTTTAAAATGGTTTAAAAATCAGTTTGAAATGTTTTATAAACACATAGAAGTGTTTTGGTGAAGTTTGAGAGGTAATTGAAAATTTAGTCAAAAATAGGCGCATCGTGTAACGGTAGTTCGTGATTTCACGCCATAAAAGCCAAACGAGTGTATAGAATGGAATATAGCTCGGTATTCTTCGAGATAAGAATTTTCCAAACTACTATATACATAGTTTTCAAACAAAGAAAGGAAATCGAGATTGGGACAAGTAGATTTTGAAATATGAGTAAAACAAGTTTTAGAAAAATTGCGGTTTTGCAGTTCGGAATCCAAAACAGGATTTCTTTGAAAATGATATTTTAAATTCGTGTAAGAATATAAAATAAATCTTATAAATCTTTTAGAATGTTTTAAAAGTGATTTGAGTTGTAAAAATGAATTTCCAAATGATAAAAAGTTGTTTTGATTACTATAGCTTATAAAGCACCTTTTGCAGCACTTTTCTATAACCTTTGAAATATAGCCTTAAACTTAACAATTCTTTTCCAAATATTTTATAAATGTTTTCAAATTGATAATTAAGTGTTTTAATGATGATTTGGAAGTTTTATAGTTTATTTAAAAAGAATTTAAATAAATGATTTAAAGAAAGCCATTACAAATTAAGTGATTTAATCTTGGCTCTAAATGCCGATGAGTAGACTGAATTTTTCTATTCGTGAGATCTGGATGTGAGGTGCTTAAACTAAGGAGAGTCCAAGAGTAATCAATGCCCTAGCTCACCTGATCTCTTCCCCGGGCGAGGGATAGACATGGTCGAAATATCGGAAAAGAGTTAAGCATAAAAACATTTAATTTTCCAAATTTAAATTAAGTACAACTTTGATTTTATAGAGGTGATCATCTTATACTTGGTGTTAAAGCCAGAAGAGGGAACTCGTATTATTTGGGGAATTTAAAAGGTGATTTCACTGCTACTCCGCCCATAGTATTTGTTGAATATGAGAATTGATATTGAGTAGAATTAGATGATTTCTATAGTTTTTGCTCACTTAATATTTACTGGTTTGGATTATCATCCTAGATAACATGGTTTTAACTAAATCAAAATTATGAGTTTAAACATAGAAATCTTTGTCAAGGTTTAAATGAAATAATTTGGAATTAGTTTAATTCCTATACTTAAAATTAATTAGTTTGGATTTATAGTAAACGATGTCTTGAATAACATTGATTTTGATCCACTTTAAAAGTTATGATTTGGTAATCTTTGTTAAGATTTAAATAAATGATTTGGAAATATTTTCCTAAGGAAAGATGAAATGATTTGGAATTTAAAAAAGGTTTTAAGTAATCAAAGGATTTGACAAGAGAGGTTTAATATTTCTATATATGCCGAAAAAACATTTGAGAAATATATATCTCCAGAAGAGATCTTGATAAGAAGAACTTAATCAATTAAAAAATGATTCCCTATTCATAGAACCTCTTTTTATCGATGAGTGGATCGAAGGAACCGAGGTCGGATCTGGGGTAATTCCTATCCGGAAACCACTTCAAACCAATGTACGGGTTCGAAAAATGAAGATCTGATGAAGAAAATGAAGGATAAAGACCGAAGGTTTAAGGGAGTGAAAGGATTGCTTGTTGATAATTCTGGTTAGCTCCCAAATACTTAAGTAGCAGTGGTCCCTTCATTTCTAACACTCTTCGGGTAGAAAGGACTTCTTGCTACTAATCTTAGGGGTAACTGCCGACAGGATGCAGTAGGAGAGTGCCTTCGGTTTGTACTATTCCTGGACAACTTGTATGGACGAATGTCTGACGTTGCATTTCTAGTTACATAAGTGATCTCCATGAACATATCATCTGTTTGGTGGCGGAGAAGGCAACTTCTCTTAGCTTAACAGCCTTTCCTGAGACGTACGAGCTCAGGAGTTATACCTTTGTAGAAATCAGTTATGTGACCATGGAATGGTAGTATGAAATTCAAAGTGAAATGTGCAATGTGAAAGGTAATCATTACCTCAAACCTCACACCTGGAAATGACCGAAACAGGGTAGATGTAGCAAGGCTATGTGGTTCGCAACCATTAGGATATGATCATCCCCTTCTAGATATATTTGTTCCCGCTATGACGTTCGGGACTTAAATTATTGTGGATGTATGCTCTGAGGGCCCTCGGATAGGTCGGTAACGACCAGGGTGATGACATATTCGCTACTATCTAGTGAGAAAGGTAGGCCAGTCTTGTATTGGTAGAGGACAGATGTTCTGTAGCCTCGATACATTCCTCTAGAGATGTACCGTCGAAAGGTAGTCCCTTCACCTGGTCATTTGTATGGAAACCCATTCTCCAATAAGAGCCTGTATGATTTTAGATGTAGAAAGCCTTGTATTACAAGGTGGTATGTCGAAATTTAATAATGTAACAATTTGGGCTAAGATTAATAAGTTTACTTGCAAATTGTTTTAAAGAAATATCATTAAAAATAATATTGAATTATTTTACATAACAAATATTTGGTTATCATAAGGTAAAAATCCATTCCATGTTTATGTGCGGCGTGGTCTTATGAGATACCTTTTTGTTTTTAAAATGCATATTTTTTATTTCTCACACCAGTCTCATGACTGACCCGTAGTTTATTTTCCTTTCCCTTAAACTTTGGGTGCCCTAATTTTCCCAGGCAGCCTAGCAGTCAGGTTTAGTTTCGAAGAAATCTGGATGGAGCTCGAAGCATGGAGTTAGAAGATTTTCTAAATATTTTTATCTATTTCCACCACACTCTTGTGCTATAGTACTTCGCATTTGTAAGGACAGAAATATATAACTGTCCATGTTTAACTCTGATAAATGTATATTCTACTGTAAAGGTTTTGTTGAAATAATATTGTGAGATTCTGTTCTATCTTTATTTTCTTTCTTACCCTTAAGAATCCGCTTCTTCGGCACTTGGATTTGGCACGTGGATACCGAGGATGTATTAGTGTCGATTTCTGAGAGTCGAAGAAATGGGTCTTCACATATAACTTCGAATATAATGGTTACCGCTTTTAATCCTAGTAACCTGTTTTCGAAGAGGTGTATGATGCCGCTCATATTGACTTCGGCTCTAATGAAGTTGCTTATTTTCCTTAAGGCAATGACAGCGAGGTTTAGTTATGTCGATCATATTCCTTTAAGGCTTATTAATATGCACACCATGTTTTATATTTACACCATATGAGTTGCGAAGTCCATGTTATTGGTCACATGGTCTTATGTTTTATAAATATAAGACTTTAACATATTTAGAAGGGTGAAGGTCCTCATCAGCTGTACCTTGTTGAGTTTTTCAATATAAAGGTTTTGCATTGTTTTGGCTCTATGGCCTATTGTTTCGAAGTGAGATAATTTCTAAGTGAATTTGAGATTCATCAATACTATTTTATAAAAGCATTTATCATGACATAATTATTTTGAATAAAGTAAAGGGTTGTATTTTCCTTATTTTGAAAGTATGATTTCAAGGGTTAAATCATTTATTAACAAAGTATTTTCAAGGAAATAGAAAATGGTATTTAGCCTAGAATTTTACTAAAGAATTATTACTATTGTCACTTTTGGATAGATCATGATAGGATGAATTGACTCAGAGATTAGAAAACCAGATGGGACTGGTGTAGGGTAGCGCCCTATACTTCAGCTGTTATCCCCTAGCTGATATAAGTCCAAAATTCCAGTGTGTAGGGCTATGTCAAGGGTAAGACAAAAAGTAGGTTTACGCACAAAAAGAAATACATAAAGACAAGGTAGGTTATGGATTGGCCTACAAAACCTTTAGGTATGTGGTAAGCCTAGGAAAA
Organism: Allium fistulosum; assembly: GCA_030737815.1. Classification (NCBI taxonomy): domain Eukaryota; kingdom Viridiplantae; phylum Streptophyta; class Magnoliopsida; order Asparagales; family Amaryllidaceae; genus Allium; species Allium fistulosum. The sequence goes on from CM060905.1 coordinate 165,433,102, forward strand.
CTATGAGATTAACAGATAGTCTAGTGAACACTAAGATAAGTATATTTGGATAGTCCTTCCAGTTTTCTTCTAACAGTCAGTTTGGAAATTTGGTATATCTGGTAGGCCCGAGTCAGCCATGTAGGTTGGTAATTACCTTATGGAAACTAAACACTAGGACGGATAATCCACTGATTTGACGGATAGTCATGATTACCTATCTAGCATGCATGCACATTATTGTTTATACTGTCTATTTTAACTGGTTTGGTTGCAAGAATTGATTTGTAAAAGATATATTATAAAAGGGATATAAGTGAGGGGAAAACCGGTTTCGCTTAGCGGCATGGTCTTACTTAATATCTAAAAATCAAGATGACATATTGTTATTCACATCAGGCTTTTTATCCGACTCGAAGCTTATGTTTTCCCTTAAACTATCGGGTGCTAAAAATTTGATTTGAGCAAGTCGGGAGTAAGGGCTTTACATTTTAAGTAGGTTTTGGCAAATAAAGCTTCTGGAGACGTGCAGGAGGCAAAGCTAGCTATGTTGGAGTCTATTTATTAACATTATCTGGTGTGTTATGTCAGTTGTATGAATGTATTGACAGTAGATGTATTTGTCTTTTTAGTAACTCCGATCAACCAAAGGGGCATCTTCATATGTCGCTTTTGTAGTATTTTGTAATAATTATATTTTACCTGAACCTGAGCAATGTTTGGGATTTTGTAACGAATATGGAATATTATCTTTGAAATGTAATGAGAAGATTTGCTTTGAAATTATGTTAAAAATTATTTCATATTCGTGTGCTTTTGATATTATGAATACCATTAACATGACTGTATTTTATCATCGTAAATTAGCACTATAGATGACTGCAACATTTGTAGCACTTAGTTTCGGGCCTCAAAATGGGGGACGTTATATCCACCAATAGTGTCTTCGCCGAATTGCACGTGTACACCAACAAACCTTCCGTTAGTCCGTAACTATGCACCGCTTCGGGCATCCACCAATATTGTCTAGGTCGAATTACCTACGTAAACCGAGGAACCTCCCATTAGTGCCATGTGCTCAACACACCATCGCGATCAACCGCTCTCATTTCGAATGTCTCACCCTCGTGAAAAAGTGTCTAAGCCTAATTATTCACGTACACGTTTTCTTTTGTTCTGTAGCATCCAAAGGTCAATAATATAGGAACTAATTTCCCATACTCACACAATTATTATGTATTAAACATGGGATATTGGCCGAGGTTCAACCTATGCCTGTACGTCAACAATCGATCGACCAACTATTACTGCCGTCGACTGGTGGGTCGTATTTTTTGGGTTAGTTCATTCTTTCTCTCATCCTTCTAATCTATTAATTTATTATTATTTAAATTTGATTTCAAGTGTAGTGTTTGATGATGAGTTTTTATCAGTTAGAAAATCGCCGAAAATATTGTAATAAAATTAACCGCAAGCGCACGACGTACAATTTTAGTACTTGGCGAGTACGGGTCGATCCGTAGGGAATTGAATTAATTTCAAATTCAACTCAATCAAATTAACCCAAATTTGCAAGTTTGTTTAAACTAAGAAAAATAGAAAAAGTTAAACTAGAACAATAGTGATTAAAAATATGAGATTAGAAGACAATTTAGAGGCAAATCCACTCTCATATTTTTACATAAATCAACACAAAAATAATCTATGGTCTCTCTATTTTGATCTATGTAGAATTAGTGAAGTATTTATCATAACCATGGTCTATTTATGTTATTAATTAAAATAACTTAAACCATCAAACTTTAATACAACAACTAAAACCACTTATCAATTGTAATGAAAATGAACATGAAGTCAAAGCAAAAACAATTTTTGGTATAATCTACTTACTATTTTGTTTAGTAACATAGATCATCAAATTTTGTTTCTCCTTTAATTCCATGACCAAAATCACTTAGTTAGATGATGATGTAAATTGTGTTTATGTTGGATTAAGCATAGCCTATTTGTGATTACAACATAGGCTATCAAATTCCCTTTATAAACTTACATCAAAATCCAACTCTTCATGAAGCATTAAAGAGATCATAAATGAAAAAAATATGTTGAATTTACATAATTTAAGAGAACTTCATTACCCCTAAATTGAAGGGGTTTAGCTACTCATTTGTGTTATCATTTCAACACATGTAAATTTCAACATTTAAAAGCAAGCAAAGTAAGAGCAAATTAAAATAAAAAGAGAATTAATCTATTTGCATAAAATAAATCTAAACTAATAACATGAAAGGAAAGAGAGCATGTAAATAGAAATGAGAATAAATTAAAAAGAAAAGAAAAAAAAAGAAGAGGCTTAGGAAGCCATTTTATTTCTCATTAGTTTTATGGCTACAACTTGCATAATATGATAAGAAGATCTAAAGCTCTATTACATGAACATAAGAGGGTTAATTATACATGGCTAAAACACTAATCCATATTTTAGGGGACTACCTAAAATGCCCCTTAGGAAGTGTAACCTCCAAGTAATCATTAGCATGAGCTTAATCCTCCATCAAATGTGCATGTGACTTAATCCCCACTAACATGTGCATTAGCTCTTAATTTTGGTTTAAGGTTAGTGGGTAAGTGGGGTCCTCCATGATGCCATGAATTCATTTATTTCCATCTTCATTTGCCTTCTCCATGCATATTTTCATGAAGGCTTCTTCCATTTTCCATCCAAATTCCTACAAATAAAACTGGAATGTGCAAATAAATATTCTCAAAATTAATACATGCATAAAATTACCATTTTACCCCTATGTAGATGCATGAATGATGACTTGAAAGCAATTTTGAAATTTGGTTTTAAACATGAAAAAACACCCAACTATGACATTTATTTAAAATAAAAGTAGATTAAATATGAAAGTAAAAATATGCACATTTACGTGCACATCATGTAGGTTTCACTACTTCTTCTCACTAGATTTTCATCACTAAAAATTGTTAACCTGATTTTTAACCAAGCAAAATTCAACCAGAAGTATAAGGTTAAGATGAAGATGAAACGATTAAAGAACTTGGGAATATGATCAGAAGGATGATAGAATGGAACTTAACAAAATTTATCCAATTTGGAGCAAAGTAGAGGAGTCGATACCGAGAGGTTTTCACTCGGTATCGTTACGATTTCCATTTCCATCTTGGCACCACAACCCTATATGATTCATGTTCTTCATCAACCTCTCGTGGTCAAGTGCTTTTCTCAAAGTTTGAATGAGCAATTCTTAGGTTAGATGAGAAGAAAGTAAAGAAAGCAGGATAATTCGGGTGTTATCAGAAGAGTCATCTAAATTAACTTAGAATATATAGAAAAGAACTTGGAACACATCAATTTGGAGATAGGAGAGTGGTGCAAGTGGAAACAACAAGTTTCCACTTAAGGAAAGCACTCGGTACCGAGTGGTTTTTTATTGCACGTGGACCCACTCATGTATACATTTATAGGCTCTCTCCTGGGCTTCGACTCAAGTGGATTTCTAACCTCGGGCATCTGTTTCTCTATAAATACAAGCCCTAGTGCAACTAAAATTGGATTTTCTCCCTGAATCTTGGGATCTTCACTCTGCTTCTCTTCTTCATCTTATATCTTCCTCACAATAGTTATCTAGATAGCTATTGTTGGTAGTTCCAAGCTATAGAAGCGGTCAAACCCTTGTACTTGTGACTTGTATTCTCTAATTCTATATAAGCAACAATCAATAAAACTGTAAAGTGGACGTAGGTCAGAGACTGTCGAACCACTATAAAAATCCTATGTCTCCCTGTTCCATTTTCTTTTATTTTCTCCTTTATCTGCTAGATCTAGGTTTCACAAGTTCCCTAAACTTATCTTTGGGTGTTAATCCATTTTTAACGTCAACATTTTGGTGCTCTCATTGAGAAACTAAACTCAGGCTTATATTTATCTTTCTATTATGGATTTTGGAGAGATCCAGTGGTTAGATTCAGAAAACATGCTTGAAGAACTTGAGGGTTTGCTATTGGAAATCTATGACATCTTGAAAGGGAAAATTTGTATCTGGAAGATTCGTAGGAGCGATAGCTGGAGGTGATGAAGAAAACACTTACCAAATAGAAGTTAACAACGAACACATAGTACCCGACTCTTCTTCTCAAAATGAAATAGTTATCAGAGGAGAGCTTGATGATTGATGCAAGAGTTTAATTGGAAGATGGTGGATAACAGAAAGCTCTGATGGATAAGATGAACACTTTGCTAACCTTGTAGTCGCCAAGGACAAGGAGAGTTAAAAACTTCACCCGCCTTAGAACAGGAAAACTTCTCTACTTCTAGTCAAAACAGGAGAGATGAAAAGTAGAAGCAGAAGGCAGGAATCACTTAAGCTGTTGAAGGACTTGTAGAAGGAAGTAAAAGTGCTCCCCCTGCAAGAAAACCAATCAGTACCGAGAGGATTTCTCTCAGTATCGAAAGGAATATGGGGATGGGTGTTGCTTAGGAAGTGGATGCTATGGTGGTTTCTGATGAGGAAGAGGATGTTCAGCTTGATGGTGAGATTTGGCTTGGATGTTAATGTTGATGAAGGTGGAGTCCAGACAATCGCAACTCAACCAACTATAAGACTATAGAATATCGAAGGAGTGGTTCTCTTATTGATAGAAGGACCTAGACGTCAACAAGAAAACGTAGACCGTTTGCAGAGTTAAACAATCGGCGTAATCCTTGACAGTCGACCTTTGAATTACCGTACCAGTGAGGAGTACATCGCTGATATGATCAAATGATTAGTAGGAGAAAGTAGAGGTAGGAAGAAAGATTTAAGTTCTTCACGGAGCCAAACACAATTCACTGAAAATATCTCAAGAGAAGAATACTCCAAAAAGTTGACTATGCCAACGATGCCATCGTACAATGAAACTACCGACCCTAGACAACACTTACTCAAGTACGAACGACACATTGATGGAGATAGTGCTATAGATGTTGTTCGTTGTAGGGTTTTCCTATCTTCTTGAAAGGAGTCGCTTTTATGTGGTTTACTAGGCTCGCAACGAAGTCGATATCTACCTTTGATGAATTAGCTAAGAAGTTTCTGGAATAGTTTAGGCTCCACGCTGCCCGACCAAAGGACGTGATGTCCCTATTTGGCTTGTCACAAGGACCCAAGGAGTCACTAAAGACTTTCTTGAATTGGTTCAACATTGTTGTTATAAATGTTAGCAATCCGAAGGAAGATCTCGTATTCATGGCACTAGTCTCGGGCACTCATCCGGACACGGGCTTGGTAGGTGGCTAAAGATGAAACAACCAACTATTATGGAAGAATTTCATCGAAAGGCAAACAAATTTCTGCTGTTAGAAGAAGCAAGCTTGGTTGACAGAAAGGTCAGCGATAGACAATCGAATAAGGTAATTCAAAGCAATGTGGCAGTTAAATAGGATGGAGAAAACTCTGGTGAAATTATAGGAAATTTCGAAAACTCTGTAAACCAGAAAAGAGGAACCAAAACCCTAGTGGCAGGCGTAATGAGAACAAGAAGCATCCCGGGAACATGACTAGAAGATTATACACCTTTGAATAACACATTGGAGAATATTTATTTTGCCACTTAAGGAACCATGCAGCGTAAGGAACCGGTCAGGAGAGAAGTGATGGAGCAGCATAAGCGATCTAGGAAGTACCGCCGTTTCCATGAATTGCATGGGCATAATACCAACGAGTGTCGTCACTTGAAGGACTTGATTGAGGAGCTAATACGGAAGAACATGCTCCAACAGTATGTAAAGCAATAGAAAAACTCTGACCAAGCTATCGGATCCCGAGGCCCATCAGCTCGAGGAAAACCACTTGGACCCAATGGAGTGGGGCACCAGAGTACGGATGGAAGTCTAGTGATTAATACTATAACCGGAGGAGCTCACCCAGCGGAGAGAAGCTGGGGTAAGATGGAAAGATATGGGAGTTCACTGAAATATGCACCATAGGAAAGTTCCTATGTCATTGCAGACGGAGCTTCGGATAAGCAATAGAAGATGATAACAGATGACATTGTGTTCAAAAACCGAGTATCTAATAGGGTTGAGGCACCTGCTCGTGATTCCATGGTAATAACAGTCGGAATTAGACCAGCACTTGTGGCCGATTTTTGGTGGATAACAGAAGCTCAGTAAACATTCCGTCCAGAAAGAATTTTGACCAGATGAAAATCGGTATGAAGGATGTGACTGCCTATAAGACGAAGATCCATGGATTTATGGGTAAAGCTAAATAGCTGATCGGGATGATCAACTTGCCATTGAGCTTGGCAAAGGAGAACCGTAGGGTGTTGCACATTCAAACATTTGTTATAATCGTTGAGTACTCAGCATACAATGCTTTCTTGAGCTGACCAACCCTAGATGATTTCAGGATTGCTTTGGCTCCAGGTGCTTAATTAGAAGTTCCCAACGAAGAATAAAGTTGAAGCGTAGCGAGGGGATCAAAGCGCAACGAGGGAATGCTATGTCGTAGAACTACGAGAAGCTAAATGTCGCGAGAAATGAAAGAATAGGGGAAGACTCTCCACATTCAGGAACTGCAAGCATAGCAATTACAAAACGGCCCCTGGTTTGGGGACCATAGTAGATTTGACAAGTCTATGGATCCCCGGAAGATATCAGGGAAAGTACGGATAGCACCGATGGAGCTTATTATGAATGTTCCTGTTGATATGGATGATCCAACTCAAGTATTGAAGATTGGTTCTCAGCTCGGAATTGGATTACGCAAAGAATTGATTAATTTCCTTTGAGGAAATCTAGGCACGTTTGCTTGGATGCATGCCAATATATACAGGATATCGCCGGACATAGCGTGTCACGCACTAAACATCGATCCCAAGTTTACAATGGTAAAATAGAAAAGACGCAGCCGGGTCCGGAGCGACCCACTACATTAAATGAAGTAGTGGATAAGCTTTTAGCCAATGGTTTTATTCACGATGCTTTATAACCTCAGTGGGCATCTAATCCCGTATTAGTCAAGAAGTCAAATGGATAGCGGCGAACATGCATCCACTAGTTTGATCTAAATAAAGCTCACCCGAAAGATGGCTTTCCTTTGCCCAGAATTGACCAGCTCATTGATGGAACAACAGGGCATGAATTGCTCTCATTTTTGGATGCTTACTCTGGATACAATCATATCATGATGCATGAACCAGATCAGGAGTATACCAGCTTCATCATGGATTTTAGATTATACCGCTACCGGATAATGTCGTTCGGTTTGAAGAACGCTGGAGCTGCATATAAACGGTTGGTAAATACTATATTGAAGAACCAAATCGAACAGACAATGGATGTATATGTAGACGACATGCTTCTGAAGTCGCGGGTGTCTCAAAATCATTTGGATGATCTTTCGAAGATATTCGAAATCTTACATAAGTATGGAATGAGGTTAAACCCGTTGAATTGTTCATTTGGTGTTGCTTTAGGAACGTTTCTTGGCTTTATTGTGAATGTAATGGGTATAGAAGCCAATTCGGAACAGATTAACGCCTTGTGAAATGTTAAAGCCCTGGCTACGAAGAAACAACTTCAGAGCTTGAATGGAAATAATACTGCTTTGAGTTGATTCATCTCAAGGGCAACATATAAGTGCATACCTTTCTTCGACGCCCTCAAGAAAGATAAAAAGAACATTGAATGAAATCAGGATTGTTAGAATGCCTTTGAGGAGTTACTAAGGCATATGGAAGCGCCATCGATCTTATCCAAACCACTGGATGGGAAGGGTTTGTTTGTCTATCTAGTAGTGTCTCCGCACGCACTAAGTGCAACATTAGTTCACGAGAAGGCAAGGATTAAGAGGCTAGTGTACTGCATAAACAAGCGGTTTACAGGAGCAGAAAAGAACTACTCGAAGCTGAAGAAACTTGCATACTATTTGCTATTTGGATCAAGGAAGTTACGATCATATTTTCAGGCTCATCTAATCAAAGTAATAACATATTAGCCTTTGAAACAGGCTTTGTATTGATTCGAGACTTCGAGAAGGTTGCTAAAGTGGAATATCGAGTTGAGCCTATACGACATCACTTACCATTCGAGAAGAGCATAAACGGGAAGGTGTTGGCAGACTTCATCACCGAGTTTATCACACGTGTGATGAAGAAGAAGAAGAGGACGATGGTGCGGTAGCAACTCCTCACTGGAAATTGTTTGCCGACGGTACTTCAAATGAAATTAGCTCCGAGGCAGGAGTAGTGTTCGAAACACTGAAAGGACGATTGATTTGCTATGCACTAAAAATGGAATTCCCTACTACAACAAACAAAGTGAAGTACGAGGCATTAATAATAGGATTGAAAATACTGAAGGAATTAGCAATAAATATGATGTACATATTCAGCAACTTGCAGCTGGTACTCTGCAAATTAGAAAGGAATATCAGGCCAAGGGCATGAGACTAGCCCATACCTATTGAAGGCACTGGAACTACTTAAAGATATGGTGCATTACATGATAAATCAAATTCTCAGAGAGGAGAACACGAAGGCTGATTCACTAGCTAAGCTAGCTAGTTCTAGAGAAGCATAACTGATGGGACTGGTTTTGGTGGAGATTCTGACAAGTCCAAGCAAATGGACGTCGATTGTATTTTGGAGACAACCTAGGAAGCATAATCGTGGATGACTCCTATCAAGGACTATTTTCTTAGGGCTATACTCCCAAACATGGGAACGAGTGGAAGAAACTCCTTGCGCCGTGATTTGTGATATAAGATGGAATACTGTGCAGGAGAGGATACTCTACGCCCTTTCTTTGGTGCATAACCAAGGATGAAGCTAGGAAGATCCTCATGGAAGTCCATGAAAGCAGTTGTGGTGATCACACTGAAAGGCAAACTCTAGTAAAGAAAGTGCTCCAATATGGATATTTCTGGTTGATAGGAAACTGAGATGCTGCCGACTACATCAAATGGTGTGACTGGTGTTAGAGATTTGTAAAGATTTTGAGAGCCCATCTTCATAGCTTATGCAGATGGTAAGCCCGTGACCGTTTGCGGTCTGCGAAATTAACCTCATCGGTATCTTACCAATAGCGAAAGGAGCCAAATATGCTATCGTTGTAGTGGATTACTTCATGAAATGGGATGAAGCAGAACTGCTTGCCACAATTACAACAAAAAAGGTAATCAATTTTGTAACCAAGAATATTATTTGCAGCTTCGGAGTACCTCAAAAGATTGTCACAGATAATGGGATTTAGTTCGAAAATGCCTAGTTCAAGGACTTTTGCAAACGATACCGAATTGTAAAGAGCTTCTTTGTAGTGGCACATCCTCAAGCGAACGAGCAAGTGGAAATAGTGAACAAAATCCTCAAACCCACACTGAAAAAGCGGCTAACTAGAGCTAGGGGAAATTGGGCCAATGAGCTTCCACTAATACTATGGGCTTACAGGACAACACACAAATTGAGGACTGGATACTCACCGTACGTCTTGGTCTATGGTTCAGAACCTATGATCCCAGTGGAACTAGAAGTCCCATCTCATTGTAGAAGAGATTTTAACTAAAGATTAAATGAGGAACTACCGCTCAAGTCCCTCTACCTCGTCGACGAGAAGCAGGAAGAAGCTGAATTAAGGGTTACTGCTCACCATAAAAGAGTAGCACGACACTTTAATGTCAAGGTCTGCAACCGTACTTTTGACTAAGGAGTTCTCATTCCAAAACGAGTTTTCGCAAGTACGGTGGCACTTGGTCCGAACTAGGAAGGACCCTAATCTTGGAGATGGTACTTTCAAGCTAGTGAGTATTGATGGAGTCCCGATTCCTCATGCGTGTAATAATGACCTGCTCTGGCACTACTACATCTAGCTTTCCTTATTTTGTTTCTTGCGAATAAGCTATCCGAAGATTCTGAAGGCATTGTAAATAGGCAGGACTTGCCATTTTTTCTACTTATTTATAAAATTAGCTTCTTGAATCAATGGACCCATGTTTTTGTAAGCAGTACTCGACCGCGTAACTAGCAAAACAACCTTTTGAGAACCGGCGCTACCCAGAGATAGGTACACTGGAAAGGTCAAAGTAGCCTGGTCTATGGTGAAAATCTACCCTAACCTTCCGAGAACCAACATTGCCCAGAGATATGCAACACCAGGAAGTTTAAAATCATCAGATCGATGGTGAAAATCAACCATAACTATCCAAGAACCGACATTACCCGAAGATAGGTGACACCAGGTAGGTCAAAACCGCTAGGTTGACAGTGAAAATCGATCATAACCATTTGAGAACCGAGGTTGCTCAGAGATAGGTGACACCGGGAAGGTCAAATCCGCCACGTCGTTGGTGAAAATCGACCATAACCATCCGAGAACCGACGTTGCTCGGAGATAGGCAACATGGAAAAGGTCAAAACCGCCCGACGATGAAAATCGACACTAACCTTTTGAGAATCGGTGTTGCTCGAAGATAGGCGACAATGGGAAAATCAAATCTGCCAAGTCGATAATGAAAATCAACCCAAATCTTTGGAGAACCAATGTTGTCCAAAGATAGGCGACACTAAAAAGGTCAAAATCGCCTGGTTTACGGTGAAAATCGACCCTAACATTCCGAGAACCAGTGTTGCTCGGAGATATGCGACATCAGGAAGGTCAAATCTGCCAGGTCGACTGTGAAAATCGACCCAATCATTGGAGAATGGGCGTTGCCCGGAGATAGGCCACACCAGAAATGTCAAAATCGCCTGATTAATGGTGAAAATCGATCCTAACCTTCCGAGAACCGGTATTGCCCAAAGATAGGGGACACCAGGTTGATGGTGAAAATCAACCCTAAAATTCTAAGAATCGGTGTTGCTTGGAGATTGGTGACACCAGTAAGGTCAAAACCGTCAGGTCGATGGTGAAAATCGACCCTAACCTTCAGAGAACCAATGTTGCCCTGAGATAGACAGCATCAGAAAGGTCAAAATCGCTTGGTCGACGGTGAAAATCGACCCTAACCTACTGAAAACTGGTGTTGCCTAGAGATAGGCGACACTAGGAAGGTCAAAACCATTAGGTTGACGGTGAAAATCAACCCTAACATTATGAGAACCGTTGTTGCCTGGAGATACGCAACACCGGGAATGTCAAAACTGTCGGGTAAATGGTGAAAGTCAACTCCAACCTTCCGATATTCAACGTAGTCCACAAATTAGCAACATCGAGAAAGAATCTTCAAATTCAAACAATTGAAGCACTTGCCTTCAAAAATAGAAGCCGACGCCCGATTGAACTCTACAACCCTCAGGAACTTGCCGTTGCCCGGAGACAGGCGACAACATGAGGATGAAATTGTTCTTAGGTTGAACGGATTGTTCGACCCTACTAACCCTTGCTCAAAGATAGGCAGCTTTTGGGAGAAATCCCTGGAGCATAATCATTGGTATTCTAGTTTTCGAAGATCGAAACTGGTGCATAATCGGATTCCCAGCACCGAACATGGAAGAATTTGTTATGATGAAAGTTGACGATGATGCATTTTTACAATACATACATTTAGAATGACAATAGTTGAGGAAGTCAACTTAGAAAAATTTAGTTAAAACCCAAATATTTGCAACATCTAACACACAACGCTTGGAATCAAGCAGGGAAGTCACTGGTTCCCAAAGATAGGAACTATTGTGCAATCAGGATTTCTACGATGACTCTAGAGACCAAGTGGGACACACTCAGTCAAGGATAGGAAGGAATAGTCATAAAGAATCAAAAGCTGGAATTACTAGACTTACTCGATCCTGGAGTAGGGTTGAGAACCGAATTGGGGGAAATCAGGAAAACTGCCCATAATATGTAAACCCTCGTAAATGCCTAAAGTCAGGCATTTTGAATAGTAAATCTTGTGAACATGGCTACGTATGCAAACAACTGGTTAAAAGGATCTCAATCGGTTTCAAGCAGGAATAATCGCAAAGTCGATTAAATAACAGTTCTGTTCCACCAGATAGAAAGTTTGGCATCTACTAATAGACCTAAGTAGCAAGATATAACCAAAGCAATAACAGGAGTATTATTTACATGCATAGAGTTGCGGTGAATGAACATATTGTGAAGAAACATAAGTATAAAGTATAGGAAATCACAGTACAAGCAGTTATATTATATACATATGTAGTTATACATAGACATGCATAGTACATAAAATGAAGACAAGTAAACTGAAGGGAGATTACAGACCAAAGTTAATCTTTCATTGCTAATAGTTTTTATGTACAATCAAACAGCTGGGGCCGTGCCCGCACAATCTTGTCTTGTTCAAAACAAAAGGCAAAAAGTACAGAGATATAATTGACAAAAAACATGCCACCATGCCAACAGTCTCAATGCACTCCACTTTTTCCTCGTCTTTCCACCTTTACCATTGGAGGGACAACTCTTATACCTTTTCTTTTCATCCTCAAGAGTCTCATTTTTGAAATGAGTGGACTCTTCACCGGTCGCAATATGTTTCTTTTTAGATTGGTCGGTTGAGGTCTTAGTGGGCTTTGTCTTAGGTAGTCAGATCCTCAAGGCGAGAATCTTGAGTCTCAGACTTAGCGGTTTAGAAGTAGTGGGCTTAGTGACCCCGGGCTCTTTCTTCACTTTGATTTTCCTCATGTCCTTCCTCAGCCTCTCCGCTATAGTCTCATGCCCAGTTGGGTCGAAAGCACCTAGAATTGTCAAGTCCTCTTCTCGATAAACGGAAATATCCTCCAAGTTCTTTAGAGCAGCAATCTTCTTGGAATTTGGACCTGGTTCGGAACTGGAGGCAGGATTAGGCTCGCCAAGCCCCGAAGAGACAGTGGCTGATGTAGTGAATATATTGGTAGTTCCTGACCCCTACGTAGCTAGAGGCAAAGGAGGAAGGTGTGGTTGACCTACAAGTTGGCAGACAGAGTTGTATAGTTTACTCAAAGCCTTGGGAGTGAACTGGAGCTTCTGGAAAACAGGTGAAACAAGAGAAATACCAGAGGCGAGGCTTCTTTCCCGAACGTTGACTTTAAATTCCCCTTTTTTGTTGTATGCTCCTTAGTTTAGCCGGCGGGAATGGGAATGTAAGGCTCAATAGATGCAACTACTGCTGAAGTAGGGACCGCCCAGGTAGTTATGAAGCTAACCCCCATGAATGCAATAATAGTCTCCCTTTGCTCTTTGGATTCTGAAGTGATCACTTCATGCTGATCCAAAGAACTCGGGCCAATGAGAGTGTTGGCAGCAGCATTATTAGCAGCCTCTTTAGCGAGGATGGCCTTTCCAACAGAAAGAAATTCTATGTCCTCAGCATCAACGTACATAACCATCACCTCTTCCTCAAAGCGATTGTCTCCGGCCTGTGCAGCCCTAGCAACACTTCCTCCCAAATGCCAACGAGGGCCTTGGGGTAGTCATCCTCCAGCCATCTCATATTTTTGCTCATCACTACATTAGTATAGAAGTACAACATGTTGGCATCGAGTTCTTCGCTAGTTTTTATCCTCTCTTCCTGAAGCTCTTGGAGCTCTTATTGAGAAATTGCAAGTTCAGGGTTGTTGATGTCTTTTTCGGTGGACAACCGTTCCATTTGCTTAATGAGTTTCTTCTTCTCTTTGTCTAGCTTTTGATTCTCCTCTCGAAGCCTAGCCAGTTCTGCAGTTTGTTTTGAGATAGATTGGTCATATGCATGAATAATCTCATCTTTGTGGTTAAGCCCTGGGCCATCTCCTCAGTTAGCTTCTTGAACTCGACACCCTAGGCTAGAGCAGCTATTGACTTATTCCTCATCACGACTTCGGCAGTAGCGGGAGTGCACTTTAACTCTTCCATCAAGCTGTCAGTGCTGGCATTTTACTTTGTGCGAGGTCTCTCTCTGGCAACCTTAACCAAATCCTCATCTCGTTCCTTAATCATTCATTCAAGGTCAGCTCTATCAGACTCGAAGGATTGGATGTTGGTGTAGCTTATCTTGTTTACTTTAGAGAGAGCTGCACATTTTTTCTTCCACTTAAATCCCTTGTCAACATGCTACTCAACACTCTTTAAGTTTCTCATCACCACCTCCTTTAGCATATCTGAGATGTCTTAATCAAACTTGACATTGTGTAAGAGGAGGTGTGGAAATATAGCCTATAAGCATGGAGGACTAGGCTAAAGAGTGAACAAGGGAGTGGAGCCTCCCGTGGAGGCAGGCGGGTAGTAAAGACCAGAGGTTGGGAGGCCAAAACTTATTGAACCAAGGAAATTTGAGCATGTGTATGCAACAGAACATTAGCAGAAACAGGCCCTTGACGCTCAAAGAAATCTCTTTAACGTTTGGCTGCGTCGCGAGGCAGCTCAGTCTCAACCTCCCTTTTCTTTTTTTCATTCTCTCTCCCCTTGCCTTTCTCCCTATCAACCTTGCGAGCCTCATTAGCCTCGCAATTTTCCTCCTTAGCCTCTCCTTATTAGTTTCATAGTTGCGAGGTAGATGAGCAACAGTAGTCTGGCCTTTGAATGTGTTGGCTTGGCGGAAAAGCTTCTCGTAGTAACCACGACCCATGGAACCTAAAAAAAGAAAAAGGTAGTGTAAGAATCATGACTTCAAAAAGCACAAGTGTAACGACCCGAAAATTTTTAATAAATTTTATTTGTTTTATTTATATATTTAATTTAAATTTTGTGAAATTTTAAACTATAAAATTTTGAAATAAAAATTCAATAAATGCATCTAGTTAAACATAGCAACTGGTAAATTTTCATCAGATAATCTTGAAGTTTATTGTTTTTGGGTAATTTTATTCCAATTTATATCAGTTAAAGTGTTCCAAAACCTAAATATGTCAACATGAGAAAATTTACTTAGTACACTCTAAATCAGACTGCGAAATTCGGACGTTTCTAGCTCCGTTTGGATTTTTCCATACGGAATAACAGCGGAATCCGAAAAAACAGTAACCATAGGGTACCGATTTTGTGCCCGTTGGATTTTGTGACTTTTCATGTAATCAATGTACAATACAAACAGCTGTCATCGGCTAGAAATTAAATTTTTCTTGGATTCAACATTCGTGACTGTTGCTTTATGCTAGTTCAAAAGTTTATTTGGTTGGTTCATTTTTTTCATTTATTATTTTGTGCCTTGAAAAGAATTTGAAAAGTACATATTGGTAGGACCGTTCACCTACACGTCCATTTACTTGTCCTTCCTTCTCAATGCCTCCTCCTCTCCTCTTTTCATGAAATCTGTTCGTTCCTAAAAAAATGAACTCACCACTCTTTCTCAACCGAAGCTCCCACCCAATCGGCTCCAACCATCTCCCTCCCCTCAGCCGCATGCTTCACCATCTCCAACAAACTGGTCATGCCATGCCTTCCCATGCCTTGTTCTAGACATGGCCGAAATCATGAAAGCATCTAGCCGAGCCTTGCCTTGATCAAAACTAGACAAGGTCGAACCCGATCCCATTGCCTAGGCCCATGCAACTCTGAGATCTCCATTTTCCACCATAGCCGAGACAGCCCAGCCACCTCTTTCGCCACTCGACCACCTGAAAACCTCTATCGATTCTCTCTTGCAGCATCTATGAGCAGCCGAGCACTCATTTTACCCTCCGAGCCTCTCTTTGTTTCATAGGTATTTGTGTTTTTGATTTTTGTTATAAAAAAAATGGATAAGCCTATTTATATATAAGGACTGATTTTTAAGCAATTGCATACTAGTATATATATGTTTATCTATTATGTATAGGTATAATAATACTATTTATTGTTTGCCTGTAAGTTAGATTAGTATATTTTATAATCGGCTGTACATGTATATATGTTTTATAATAATAGATTTGAAGTAATTATAACCTGTTTAAGTGTTATATTATATAAGTACTATATATATTAGTTTATCTATATTGTTGGGTTAAGCTATATTAATATGATATATAGGTTATGCTCATTTTTTCATATATATTACAGTATTTATATAATGTATTTATCAATGTATATATGGATTTTACGTTCAAAGGTAAGACAGGTAGCTTATAAATATGTTATATCTATGTTCGAAAGTAGGCTTACTGTCTTGCTTTATGTATATATTTATTTACAATACTGATTGTACTGTTAGTATCACATATTATATATATATATATTAAAGTTATGGGTTAGATTTGACAATGATCTTGGAAGAAATATAGATTTTGGAAGATAACATGCATAAGTAATTTGCATTTTTAAGTCCGTTGAATTCTGTTATATATATATAATATACCTATATTTTGTCTTCGTTTAAAATGTATATTATAAAAGTTGTTATATATATTAGTGGATTCATGTCTTTGTTTTGCTGCAGTAATTAAAGATAATATGTTTCGGTTTTGTTATATAGGCGCTAGTGCATATATATCATTGTCTTACTTGTCTGTCTGAGGTGATATATATATTAGGTATATATCATTGTTATTTACATACACTTTATCTTGTTATAAAAGTATAAATTTCAGATTTAAAGCGTTTTGTATGTATTATCTTATAAAAGAATTTACACGTATAGTGTAAGTTTATATTGATTTCTGTTTATGTGACAGGTATGAAAATCTATATATGTTAGTTTATATATTTCTACTATTATTATATATAAGTGTTGAACGGGTTTAGCCTATATCTTAGTTATATATATATCAATTTATATATCAGGATACCTAGATTGGTTTTCAGATATGGAAATAGTGATTAATATGTGATTAAAATAAAATGGTTGGAATATATAAAGATTTTATATATTTTCTATGAATTTTAATTTGAAACAATGATTTTGAAAATATATATATTTATTTTAAAAATGTGTTTGAATTTAGAATATGATTTATATATGTAAATAGTTATATATATAAGTCCACTTATATAAATTTCTTCATTAATCCAGTTCTGATTCGATTTCGTCTATTTCCATTTATCACCTTTGTCCTTTAAAATTCGGGCTTGGATTCGTAATTCAATTTCAGTGTCTGTGTCATCTTCTTGTTTCCTCTAGCCTCGAAAGGTGAGCAATCACTCATGATTAATGTTCTTATATTAAATTTGATTTCAATTGAAACGTCAATTGAAATATGCTGCTGCTAGTTATTTACATTGTTATATATATGTGCCATTATCTATATTTGTTCACCTGTGACATCTGACACCATTATTTGTTATTTATACTGATGATATATTCCAGTTACTGATTGTTACATTATTATCATTACTGTTATCACTCTGCAAGTTCCCTGTTAGTATAGAAATCACTATGGGTTGAAATGATACATACCCGAACGGACTTTAGAATAGGAGAAAATCGTTATGGGTTGAAATGATAGACCCAAGCAATTTTCATTGAATTGAATTTGGGATTGCGGGTTGAAAAGATATATACCCGTATATATTTAAATTGCAGATTGAAATGATAAATATCTGTATCACTTGACCATAGGGTAGAAAATTATATACATACACCGTTGGTCTCTCTATATATAAATATTTTGAAAAATGATTTCTATGGTTTTGAAAAGAAATATATGATTTTAATAAATATTGATTTTTAAAGATTTATTAAAGTTGATTTAGCGAAGTTGATATATAATATATTTAAGTATTTATTTAAAAATTTATATCTTCAAATATAGAGTTTGAAATGATTCAGGTTGAAAAGATAAATTTGAAATTGATTTGGAATTATATTTACTTAAGAATTATACTTAAATAAGTTTGATTTTAAATTTATTAAATTTGAAATTTTAAAGATATGATTTTATAACTTGATTTTTGACTTAAAGTGATTTAAATGAATATTTCAAGTTTAAATAAATTGAAGGAAATATTTAGTTTATTGTAATTTGGGGTTTGTTTTAAATGATATTGGATTTATTAAGTGAATATTTCAAAACTAAAATAATAGTAAAGTGAATTTGATATATATATGAAATTATCGAATTTAGTTTTGAAATGTTGAATATTTAAAGCTTTGAAATATATTGAAATTAAAATGGCTTATTTTATGGTTCAAATATGTATTTGAAATCGATATAATTGAAATGGTTTATTAAGAAACTGAATTGAGTTGAAATTTATGATTTGAGATTGGATTAATTTGAATTTGAAATTCGAATTGATTTGAATCGATTTGTGAAGTTGATGAAGCTATTTTATTATATAAAGTATTTTAAATTATATTTAAAACTATTTATATATGTTACTTTATAAATTTATTTCATATAAACTATTTTAATATAAATTATTTTTAATATAAACTATTTTAAATCATAACTATTTTTATATAAACTATTTTAAATTATAAACTATTTTATTATATATACTATTATTTATATTTAAACGGTTAAGTGGGAAGTGTTATGATTCCAAAGCATTATGATTTCTAAATATTGATTTTCAAAGAATTATGATTTCCAAAGTGTTTGATTTAGAAAGTGTTATAACTTAGAAGTACTAAGATTTTGTAAATGGATATATTTGAGATGGATATATTTGAAATGGAAATGATATCGTATTTGGTTTTGAAATGGAAGTGATATCGTATTGATATGGTTTTGAAATGGCAATGATATTTTGGTTTTGAAATATAAACTATTTTGAAAGTTTATTAAATGAACAATCGGTGTAATAATTACGTAGTTATTGAAGAGTCCGGGATCGGTTAGGGACATACTCTCTGTCTAAACCGAAAACCACTTTAATAACTATTATACGCGTAGTGTGATCCAGAATGAAGTGGTTGGAATGATGACGTTGCTAGATTTGAAGAAAGAGAACGATAATGAATGACCTTGACACTTGTGTCAAATTGGAAATGACTTAAACAGGAGCCGTGCCGGGCCAGTGAGGTTAGCTACCTCTAGCGGACACACTTCTTCGCAAACTACTCATTACTTGTTTTTGATTGGTGCGCACCCTTGAATTGGGAGTGTTCTTTCGTGGTGTTGCGATCGTTGCGGCGATGCGTTCTCACCAGTCTGGATCAGGCAAATGGTAGTTTCACTACCTTGGGTATTGTCTCATGTGCCTTGTCATACTCGTATCCCTATGCGCGACCACTACGATTTGTTTCGTGTTGTACCTATGGAGTACTCCCTGATAGCCGACTAGTTTACGGTGGAGTTTACAGTGCTGTATAGACTATGACGCTTATATAAAATGTGTTAAGGGGGATAATGGTAACGCCTTAACGCTATTTTGATACTTTATATTACTGATAGGCATTATCTACTTAGCGTACACTACTATATATAAATAGTTTAACGGATCCTTAGAGGATGGTTATCCCAAACATCCTTTGAGTTACTTGTATTTTCAGTTATTATTTCGCTTGAGTTGAATTTATTGATATAAGAATGTTAATCCTGACTCGAGTGTTTTGTGTTTTGCTTTACGCTCGGGTCAGACTGAGTGTACCAGTATTCGAGGCTCACCTTTGGAGTTGGAGCTTCGCTTGGAGATCCAGCTATCTATCCAGCTTTCAGATATTCAGTTGATTCCAGTGATGTATTCTGATCTTGTATTTGACTATTATATTCGAGACTTCTGTTGTATCTTGTCTAACTCTGTTATATATATATATATAGTAGCTTCATGAACTACTATTCTTTTGTTTCCGCTACACTATTGTTATATTACTCCGTGTCTGTGATTTTGTGATTATTTATTTACTGTATATGCTGAGTTTTGCCAAATTTAAATTAACAATATGATATTTTGAGCAATTCAAATCCGACATGTATGGATGCGAACGGTTGAAAATTTTAGGTCGTTGTAGTTGGTATCAGAGGTCTGGTTTTAGGAAAACTCAGCATATAAAGTAAAATTCAATTACAGAATCACTTTCGTTCGAGCTTGAATTCCTTCTTCTTTGACTCGATTCCTTTGAATTTTGGAACGTTCCTTCGGTTCCAAAGTCCATTCGTGTCTCCCCTATTCGTGTCTTCCTGATTCTGGAGTATTCCATAACTCCACTTCGAATGATCTCTATAATAAATCAGCGGTCTCGCCAACCTTTGAATGATTGTAAAGGGGGTGAAACTCCTTTACAACTAGCATTTATTCACCGGAGATTTCTGTATCCTCGGTTTATGATGCTGCTATCTTTTTCTATACCCAAATTTTATCCCTGGTTATCGAATGTCGAATTGTTCCAGAATTCTACCTCAATCTTATTTGGAAGTCATGGTTGATCCGGTTAAGATTTCCCGCGACTTATATAAATCTATCCATTCTTTTCTCTCTCTCTAAAATCTATTTATCTTCCTATCAAGCTTATCTTCTGTTTGGAATTCTTTCGATTTGGGTCCCTATAATTTGAATCCCTATCTTTGTTTTAAATCCATTCTGGAATCATCGAGTGAGGGAGTGTATTTGTAATTAATATTAAAATGTTTTATATATTGTGTTGTTTGAGTTGTTGATGTTGATTTGGGTTTTCGATCGATTCGTTTGATCAACGCTATCGATAGAATTTTCAAAACACTTGAACAGAGCAAACTGACACAATATTATTTTCAAATTTGGTAAATGAAATGAATTGGTATGATTATATCATATGTATAAGTATAATTTTCTGGAATTTAATAGGTTAATTAAAATGGTTGTTTGAAATGATAATATTTGATTATCATTTATTGTTCATAAATGAATTTATAATATGGTTTATAAATCAATTTAGAGTTTAAATGAATTTAAATAAAGAATTTGAGAATTTAATTTCCGATGATTTCAAACTTTGGTTTTAAAGTTTTAAATGTATAAAGTATTTCTGAGTATAAATTGTTTCCAAAGGATTTTAAAGAAGTTTAAATCAGCACTCTTCTCTTTGTCGCTGGAAAATAATTTCGGTGATGATGACCGCATCATCGACATTCATTTTCGAGTTTCGAAGTGAAGAGACCATTCAGTAGCTTTGCTATTGTTTGGAAATTTAATTTGATTTGAATTTCTGTGGTATGACCTGATTTATTATATATATAAAAATTTAATTTTTGATCTGATATAAACTTATCTCTAAATTGTTTGAAGTTAATCGGAAATCTAATTCTTTAATTTTGTTAAAGGATGATTTTAATTATAAATAAATCCAAAATTTGAATAAAATTTAAACTTGAATAATTGAATTGGAAATTTTACTTGTATAATATTCAATTACATTCTAATACAATTTACCTAAATTATTCAGAAGTTGAATATGTAATTGGATAATATACAATATAAAATGGTCTTATAAACGGAATTTGAGTGTTTATAATAAATGTTATACACTTAAATTTTAATTATAAAATGTTTATAGAGATAAATAGAATAAGTTAATCGAATAATAAATGAGATAAATAGAATAAATTTTGGTTCTGAGAGAATTAACAAATTGAAATTGAATCATCTAAATGAAATACCTTGGATCAACAAAATCAATTATTGAATATTGATCGAGTTAAATTGAAATTTATATGATTAGAATTAATAGTTTGAACTAACAAATTTAAATTGAATGACTATTTATTGATTTAATATAAATGGATCTAACCAAATTGTTAAATATTAATTAATTTAAATCGAAATTTATATGGTTTAAATTAATTTTTTTTTTCCAATCTATTTCTCTTTCTGGTTGTTTCTATTCTCCTACCTCGTTCCTTTTCGGGGACGAAAAGTTATGAGTGGGGGAGAGTGTAACAACCCGAAATTTTTTAATAAATTTTTATTTGTTTTATTTATATATTTAATTGAAATTTTGTGAAATTTTAACCAATAAAATTTTGAAATAAAAATTCAATACTTGAAATGCGTCTAGTTAAACATAGCAACTGGTAAATTTTCATCAGATAATCTGGAAGTTTATTTTTTTTAGGTAATTTTATTCCAATTTATATCAGTTAAAAATTGATGATAATAAAAGCGTTCCGAAACCTAAATATGTCAACATGAGA
Source organism: Allium fistulosum (assembly GCA_030737815.1). Classification (NCBI taxonomy): domain Eukaryota; kingdom Viridiplantae; phylum Streptophyta; class Magnoliopsida; order Asparagales; family Amaryllidaceae; genus Allium; species Allium fistulosum. Next base: position 165,455,026 of record CM060905.1, read on the forward strand.
AAATTTATTTAGTACACTCTGAATCAGACTGCGAAATTCGTATCGTGAAATTTGGACGTTTCTAGCTCCGTTTGGATTTTTCCATACGGAAAAATAGCGGAATCTGCAAAAACGATAACCATAGGGTACCGGTTTTGTGCCCATTGGATTTTGTGACTTTTCATGTATTCAATGTACAATACAAACGGCTGTCAGCGGCTAGAAATTAAATTTTTCTTGGATTCAACATTCGTGACTGTTGCTTTCTGCTAGTTCAAACGTTTATTTGGTTGGTTCATTTTTTTTTCATTTATTGTTTTGTGCCTTGAAAGAATTTGAAAAGTACATATTGGTAGGACCGTTCACCTACTCGTCCATTTACTTGGCCTTCCTTCTCAATCCCTCCTCCTTTCCTCTTTTCATGAAATCTGTTCGTTCCTAAAAAAATTTGAACTCACCACTCTTTCCCAACCGAAGCTCCCACCCAATCGGCTCCAAGCATCTCCCTTCCCTCAGCCGCATGCTTCACCATCTCCAACAAACTGGTCATGCCGTGCCTTCCCATGCCTTGTTCTAGACATGGCCGAAATCATGAAAGCATCTAGCCGAGCCTTGCCTTGATCAAAACTAGACAAGGTCGAACCCGATCCCATTGCCTCGGCCCCTGCAACTCCGAGATCTCCTTTTTCCACCATGGCTAAGACAGCCCAGCCACCTCTTTCGCCACTCGACCACCTGAAAACCTCTGTCGATTCTCCCCTGCAGCATCTATGAGCAGCCGAGCACTAATTTTCCCCTCCGAGCCTCTCTTTGTTTCATAGGTATTTGTGTTTTTGATTTTTGTTATAAACAAAATGGATAAGCCTGTTTATATATGAGGTCTGATTTTTGAGCAATTGCATACTAGTATATATATATTTATTTATTATGTATAGGTATAATAATACTATTTATTGTTTGCCTATATAAGTTAGATTAGTATATTTTATATTCGGCTGTACATGTATATATGTTTTATAATAATAGATTTGAAGTAATTATAACTTGTTTAAGTGTTATATTATATAAGTACTATATATATATATTAGTTTATCTATATTGTTGGGTTAAGCTATATTAATATGATATATAGGTTATGCTCATTTCTGCATATATATTACAATATTTATATAATGTATTTATCAATGTATATATGGATTTTACGTTCAAAGGTAAGGATAGGTAGCATATAAATATGTTATATCTATGTTCGAAAGTAGGCTTACCGTCTTGCTTTATGTATATATTTATTTACAATACTGATTGTACTGTTAGTATCACATATTATATATATATATATATATTAAAGTTATGGGTTAGATTTGACAATGATCTTGGAAGAAATATAGATTTTGGAAGATAGCATGCATAAGTAATTTGCATTTTTAAGTCCGTTGAATTCTGGTATATATATATATAATATACCTATATTTTGGCTTTGTTTAAAATGTATATTATAAAAGTTGTTATATATATTAGTGGATTCATGTCTTTGTTTTGCTGCAGTAATTAAAGATAATATGTTTCGGTTTTGTTATATAGGCGCTAGTGCATATATATCATTGTCTTACTTGTCTGTCTGAGGTGATATATATATTAGGTATATATCATTGTTATTTACATACACTTTATCTTGTTATAAAAGTATAAATTTCAGATTTAAAGCGTTTTGTATGTATTATTTTATAAAAGAATTTACACGTATAGTGTAAGTTTATATTGATTTCTATTTATGTGACAGGTATGAAAATCTATATATGTTAGTTTATATATTTCTACTGTTATTATATATAATTGTTGAACGGGTTTAGCCTATATCTTAGTTATATATATATATATATCAATTTATATATCAGGATACCTAGATTGGTTTTCGGATATGGAAACAGTGATTAATATGTGATTAAAATAAAATGGTTGGAATATATAAAGATTTTATATATTTTCTATGAATTTTAATTTGAAACAATGATTTTGAATATATATATATATATTTATTTTAAAAATGTGTTTGAATTTAGAATATGATTTATATAGGGGCATTTTACCAGAAGGACAAATTTTGCAGTCCAATTAATTTCTAGGACACACATTCAAAGAAATTACTTTCAAGGTCAAAGTCAGCAGAATAATTACTTTCAAGGACAAAGTCAGTAGTCCAATTACTTTTAAGGACATAATTTCATAGTTTTTTAGGCCCTAGAAACTAATTATTTACGTTTTGTCCTTGAAAATAATTATTTCAGTTGGGTGTCCTAGAAACTAATTTCACTTGCTAAAGAGGCCCTTGTGGCTAATTTCCACATTTATATATGTAACTAGTTATATATATAAGTCCACTTATATGAATTTCTTCATTAATCCAGTTCTGATTCGATTTCGTCTATTTCCATTTATCAGCTTTGCCCGTTAAAATTCGTTCTTGGATTCGTAATTCAATTTCAGTGTCCGTGTTATCTTCTTGTTTCCTCTAGCCTCGAAAGGTGAGCAATCACTCAGGATTAATGTTCTTATATTAAATTTGATGTCAATTGAAACGTCAATTGAAATATGCTGCTGCTAGTTATTTACATTGTTATATATATGTGCCATTATCTGTATTTGTTCACCTGTGACATCTGACACCATTATCTGTTATTTATACTGATGATATATGCCTGTTACTGATTGTTACATTATTATCATTACTGTTATCACTCTGCAAGTTCCCTGTTAGTATAGAACTCACTATGGATTGAAATGATACATACCCGAACGGACTTTAGAATAGGAGAAAATCGTTATGGGTTGAAATGATAGACCCAAGCAATTTTCATTGAATTGAATTTGGGATTGCGGGTTGAAAAGATATATATACCCGTATATATTTAAATTGCGGATTGAAACGATAAATATCTGTATCACTTGACCATAGGGTAGAAAATTATATACAAACACCGTTGGTCTATATATATAAATATTTTGAAAAATGATTTCTATGGTTTTGAAAAGAAATATATGATTTTAATAAATATTGATTTTTAAAGATTTATTAAAGTTGATTTAGTGAAGTTGATATATAAGATATTTAAGTATTTATTTAAAAATTTATATCTTCAAATATAGAGTTTGAAATGATTCAGGTTGAAAAGATAAATTTGAAATTGATTTGGAATTATATTTACTTAAGAATTATACGTAAATAAGTTTGAATTGAAATTTATTAAATTTGAAATTTTAAAGATATGATTTTATAACTTGATTTTTGACTTAAAGTGATTTAAATGAATATTTCAAGTTTAAATAAATTGAAGGAAATATTTAGTTTATTATAATTTGGGGTTTGTTTTAAATGATGTTGGATTTATTAAGTGAATATTTCAAAACTAAAATAATAGTAAAGTGAATTTGATATATATATGAAATTATCGAATTTAGTTTTAAAATGTTGAATATTTAAAGCTTTGAAATATATTGAAATTAAAATGGCTTATTTTATGGTTCAAATATGTATTTGAAAGCGATATAATTGAAATGGTTTATTAAGAAACTGAATTGAGTTGAAATTTATGATTTGTGATTGGATTAATTTGAATTTGAAATTCGAATTGATTTGAATCGATTTGTGAAGTTGAGGAAGCTATTTTATTATATAAAGTATTTTAAATTATATTTAAAACTATTTATATATGTTACTTTATAAATTTATTTCATATAAACTATTTTAATATAAATTATTTTTAATATAAACTATTTTAAATCATAACTATTTTTATATAAACTATTTTAAATTATAAACTATTTTATTATATATACTATTATTTATATTTAAACAGTTAAGTGGAAAGTGTTATGATTCCAAAGCATTATGATTTCTAAATATTGATTTTCAAAGAATTATGATTTCCAAAGTGTTTGATTTAGAAAGTGTTATAACTTAGAAGTACTAAGATTTTGTAAATGGATATATTTGAGATGGATACATTTGAAATGGAAATGATATCGTATTTGGTTTTGAAATGGAAGTGATATCGTATTGATATAGTTTTGAACTGGCAATGATATTTTGGTTTTGAAATATAAACTATTTTGAAAGTTTATTAAATGACCAATCGGTGTAATAATTACGTAGTTATTGAAGAGTCCGGGATCGGTTAGGGACATTCTCTGTCTAAACCGAAAACCACTTTAATAACTATTATACGCGGAGTGTGATCCAGAATGAAGTGGTTGGTATGATGACGTTGCTGGATTTGAAGAAAGAGAACGATAATGAATGACCTTGACACTTGTGTCAAATTGGAAATGACAGAAACAGGAGCCATGCCGGGCCAGTGAGGTTAGCTACCTCTAGAGGACACACTTCTTCAAAAACTACTCATTACTTGTTTTTGATTGGTGCGCACCCTTGAATTGGGAGTGTTGTTTCGCGGTGTTGTGATCGTTGCGGCGATGCGTTCTCACCAGTCCGGATTAGGCAAACGGTATTTTCACTACCTTGGGTATTGCCTCATGTGCATTGTCATACTCGTATCCCTATGCGTGACCACTACGATTTGTTTCATTTTATACCTATGGAGTACTCCCTAGTAGCCCACTAGTTTACAGTGGAGTTTACAGTGTTGTATAGACTATGACGCTTATATAAAATGTGTTAAGGGGAATAATGGTAACGCCTAAACGCTATTTTGATACTTTATATTACTGATAGGTATTATCTACTTAGTGTACACTACTATATATAAATAGTTTATCGGATCCTTAGAGGATCGTTATCCCAAACATCCTTTGAGTTACTTGTATTTTCAGTTGTTATTTCACTGAGTTGGATTTATTGATATAAGAATGTTAATCCTGACTCGAGTGTTTTGTGTTTTCCTTTACGCTCGGGTCAGACTGAGTGTACCAGTATTCGAGGCTCACCTTTGGAGTTGGAGCTTCGCTTGGAGATCCAGCTATCTATCCGGCTTTTAGATATTCACTTGATTCCAGTGATGTATTCTGATCTTGTATTTGACTATTGTATTCGAGACTTCTGTTGTATCTTGTTTAACTCTGTTATATATATATATATAGTACCTTCATGAACTACTATTCTTTTGTTTCCGCTGCACTATTGTTATATTACTCTATGTCTGTGATTATTTATTTACTGTATATGCTGAGTTTTGCCAAATTTAAATTAACAATCTGATATTTTGAGCATTCCAAATCCGACATGTATGGATGCGAATGGTTGAAAATTTCAGGTCGTTACAACAAGTGTATGTAGGGATGCATGTTCATTATCCTAGTGAAGTGTATGACACTAATGACCCCCAAAGGACTCTACGTACCGTGTTCACTTAGGCATAAAGATGGAGTTTCTCCACCTTCGCTTATAAAACCTCATGGCGAGAAAGTAAAGCCTAAGCCGATTTTGTCTAGAAAGTCACAAACGGTGAAGTCGATCTCGCTAATGTCACTTAAACCGAGAAAGACATCGCCGAAAGAATGGGCTTGAGGCGTAGTCTCTCTAGAAGAAAACATAGCTTGATCTCCGACCGCTTTAGAAGTCTCTACAACAACGTGCTCCTGACGAGTCAAGCAGTGAAGATCAGGAATCATATAAGGCATTTCACCAAACGATTCATTCTCCTTCTTCACTAGCACGGTAGTCGCTATCGTCATCACTAGTGCCTTCTCTTTCCTCCTCAACCATCTTCTCTTTTCCTTCCCTCCTTCTGAATCCCTCGTCTTCTTCAAGAATTGGAGGCATTCCAACGTTTTCATCCCTACCATTCAGAATATTGGCATCACCATGTTATTCGGGGTCTCCTTCAATGGTCTTTTCTGAGGAGCCGCACCAGATGGACGTACTACATCTCTAGAAAGATCTTTATTGGAGCTGCAAGTAGGGATGGAACATCGTGTATGGGCCTGGGAACCACTGGGAGCAGGAGAATCTGAGGCAATGGATCTACCAAGGCTTAGCAAATCGCATTGCCGTAAGTTTTCATTCGTTAGAAGGAATGCAATGGTGCGTTGTTGGAATTTAACTTCTCGAAGGCCTTTGAGTGTAGCCTCATGCTCCTTACGATCATCTTGATCCGAAAATGCCTATAAGTTAACATCGAGTGGGTAACTTGACTTAAAGAAATTAGAGCATGGAAGGGATAGAGGAAATGAAACTTACTTCCAAATTGCCAGAGTATGCTATATATATTCGGACATCATACATAGAAATACTCGTTTTTGAAGTACGAGCATTTGTTGTGAAGTTTTTCAATGACCTTGCATCGGCACTAAGCTTCGTTTATCATAAACGATAGAGATCTTGCCTCTTCTTAAAGTGAAGTAGATAAGTTAACTCGTGAAAATCCAAAGCCCGGTTGAACCGGTTCATAAAGATAATTTAAAGGGAACTCAGGAGAGTGTATCTATTTGGATGTATTAGGGATGGAGCCAACTCAAGTTCTTGGAGAACCATAAAAAGAAAAGGGTTGAAAGGCGGAACCGCACCACTTAAGCACATATATCGTTACACACTATATATCCTCTCGGGGGGTTGTGTGCAAATTCAGCCATTGTGGGAAGACGAACGTCATCTTTGGGAATACCATGCTAATGATAGATATTTTGGAGCATTCTAGCTGTCAGAATCCTTGACACTTATTCCGGCAGGTCATTCAATATTCTTAAACCTTGTAACATCACTCATTTTAAGGCCTGAAACTAACCGATACAGATGCTGCTGTAACAACCCACTATTTTGGACCATTCAAATCGACAATAATCCACACAGGTCAGACTTGAATAATGCAAAATAACAGATTGTAATAAAATTTGGAGCAAATAAAATCATTCACAGAATCACAGACACAGAAATATCAGAATAACTCGCAGTGGAATTTAAAATAACCATAGTGGTTCATGAAGCCACTAAAATACATAGTCTCAAATCAAATACAAAATACATAGTCTGAAACCCAATACAGTTCTGACACAAGTACAGTAGAAATCCCAAATACACAGGTCTCTAAAACAAAAGCTGAAATAAGACAACTGAAAGTGAAATAGGTAGATAACTAGATAAGCAGAATCTCCAGCGATTCCTAGCTCTAGAAAAGTGAATCCAAAGCTGTGAATACTCAGGCTGACCCGAGCGTAAAATAAAACATAAACACTCGAGTCAGGATATTTATACTTATACAATGTAAACCAACTCAAGTGAACTGTAGTAAAGATACAAGTAACTTAGAAGATGCTTGGGACCGCCCATCCTCTAAGGATCCGTTAAACTATCTACTATGTAGTAATAGTCGCTATTATAATAGTGTCTAAATAAGTAAAGTATAATCATATCGGAAAATAGCGTTAAGGGGATGGAGAACCTTAACGCGGTCAGATCTTAAAAATCATAATCGTAGTAAAGCTCGATATGGTAGGTGACACGGCACAACTAGGCAATGCCAGGGTAGATATACCAATTAAGCACACGGACTGATGAAGCGCATAGCAGCCACTATCGTCCACCTCGAACAACATTCCCAAATCGGAGGATGGCCATCTAGTCAAATCACAAGTAAGAGTATAATATCGAAGAAATGTGTCCAAGAAGAGGTGCTACCTCACTGGTCCGAGATCGCTCCTGTTTTAGCCACCTTATGCCAACTCACGGGAGTTGGGTCCACGTAACATACCTTAAGAACGTCGTAACCATCCTACTTCATTCTGGAATCTCCACCGCGTACACGGTTGTCAAAGTGGTTTTCGGTATCGACAGAGAGTATGTCCATATCCGATCCCGGTCTCTTTGCCAACCAATCGTTATTATAACCTGTGGTTATGGATTTAAAACAATTTATCAAATATACTTCGAATTAAACCTTTTAAAACAAAGTCATCATTCTTTTAAAATCAAATATTAAATTCCCAAAGTTTAGCCCTTTCGGAGTTCATTTATTCACTTAAAACAATAGCATTAAAATTCTAAGCTTTCACGGCATTTAAAAAGTGCGGCGGTAAGTTATATTTGAAAACAATTTTATTCAACAAAACAACATTTATAAACTGCTATAATAGTTAAGTTTTAAACAAAATCATATTTCAGCCTACTACAGTCCTTAACAAGTGCTACAGTAGCTCTTTTATTAGTTCAGGTTCAATTTTAGTTTCTACTACAACAGCACTTACCAAGTACTATCATAGCCTTAGTTCATTTTAGTCTTTTGGTTAACTTATATAATCCACAACACTTAACAAGTGCTACAGATTCTACCTAGTTCAGAACTTATAAAATCATACATTAAAAATGTTCATTTCGATCCTTTAACTAATTTATTTTAAAGAGAAATTTTACAAGTTAAAACCAAAACTTACAAATTTGCTTATTACATTCATTTCAACATTTAAAATTTAACTCCATTTTTCCACCAATTTCCATTTCAATTTAATTCACTTAAGTTTCCATCTTTTCTTTTAGTCCAAATTTCAAATTTTAGTTTCATTTTAAAAATCAATATTCCTCCATTTATTTATATTTATCACATAGAAAAATCATTTCTATTCTAAATAAATCACTTAAAAATTCGATTTAAATCAATTTAATATTATTACAATATTTAAATTATTTAAAGGTATCTAGAAAAATACAGAAAAATAACCACGGGTCTGTATAATATTTTTCTAGCCTAGGTCAAGTGATACGGATACTATATCATTTCAATCCGTAATTTACAAAGAAAATCCGGGTTTTATCATTTCAAACCCGCAATCCCAAGTAAATAAAATTTAATTTGAAAATCATTCAGGCCTATCATTTCAGCCCATAACGATCTTTCCTTATTCTAAAGTCCGTTCGGGTATGTATCATTTCAACCCATAGTGATTCTATTCTACAGGGAACTTGCAGTGTGACTTAACAGAATAGAATAACAGTAAAATAAGAACAGAATATAACAGATGATACGATATGCAGTCTTAACAATTAACATCAACTATAAATAAATCATAGGTAGTTGTAACATCATTTATTTATTTATTTATTTATTTCTACACATTCAGTTGCGGTCGTTTCACAATCATATAAGTATGAATATTCGTGTGAGATTTACTCACCTCTACGGAGCTGGAGATTCGATACGGAAAGGAAAGACGATGTCTATCGAAAGCACGCGGATAGCACAATTAGTTGTTAGCTGATGCGCCAACTAGATTCAAAACAAAAAGCACAATAAATAATCAAATCGAAGGTTGCACGAAAAAATTTTCAAATGAAGCAATCAAACGAAAAGGAACAAGTTGAATACCAGATAGGAATAGTTTGACCACTTTAAAACAAATAGGCTATAACTTCAAAATAAATGCTCGACCAAACGAATTATTCATTTCATTTTTTTTTCAAGACAGAGGCCAGGAAATTATAACTTCAAATTTTCCAAAAGTGACAAAAAGCAAATCTTCATTCTTTTTCAAACAAAGGTCAGAAGAAATAACTTCAAAATAAAAGTGCAGAAGTGACCAACAATTCCTTGTTCATTTTTTTCCACTAAACAAAAACCCGGTCGCAAATATAAACTAAGTTATCAAAAATTCAAAAGGGCAAAACAGTTTTTCTTTATTATTTTTTTCAAACACAAGGCCATAGGGGATATAGACAAAATACCAATACAGAAGTGGAAAACAAATTTTTTCAAAACGAGGGCAGAGGCATGAAGACAATAGTTCAATTACACGGAGACTAACAAATTTTTTTCCATTTCACTTTGTTCCCAGGCAACAGGCTCAGGAAGGTATATACAAAATACAAGATACAGAGGTGACCAAAAGGAAATTTTCTCACATCTCTTTTGTTTTCAAACTAGGCTCGGTCTGCCTATCTTCGGTCGGCAGAAGGGAACATGGGTTCGGTGGTGGTTAGGCTGGGGTGTCATGGATTGGAGGCTCGGTGATGACGTGGTGGTCTGGGCATGGTGTTGTGGTGGCAGGCAAGGCATGGTGTGACGTGGTGGTCTGGCATGGGGTGGAGGCGGTGGGAAGTGGTTCGGTCTGGGGTTTCGGTGAAGGGGCTGACGTGGTGGTGGTTACGACTGGGTAGGGGTGTGTGATGACGTGGTGGTGGCTGGTGGCGAATAGGGTTGTGGTAATGATCTGGGCATGGGTTTCGGTTTGGAAAGGGGTTGGAGTTGGGTCAGGTGACGTGGTGGTCTGGGCATAGGTCAGTGGAGGTGGCTGGCAAGGCGTGGGGTGGTGGTTGGTCTCGTGGTGGGTGCAGATGGCAGGGGTTCGGCTGGTGACTAAGAGCAGGTGATAAACAAAATTTTTAAATATAAGATGAAGAAAGAAAGCATGTGCCGTTCTTACCTTCCAGAGGATGCTCACGCGATTTGCAAAGGAGCTACAGAAAAAAAAAATTTCTGGAATAATTTGAGCGTGAAGAAATGAAACAGTAGCTTACTAATTTATGAGAGAAGGCAAGAAATCAAAAGATTGGAACGACAGAAAGTTAAAGTAATATTATTATTTTAAAAGCTGGAACGAAACGTAAGGGTAGCGAATAACTTTCTCACGTGAACTAGTAAACGTGAGATTTTTGCAATACCAAACTGAAGCAATACGGCAGAACTAGCACAATTAACGCAAGAAAAAATCTATGGACCGTGACAACTACGAACGAAAAAAAATGTAATGCCCCAAAGTGACGTACCACTGCTATTTGTTTCTTTAAATTTTTTTTTATAATGATAACGTTTTCTTTCAATAAAATAACGCTTCATTTTAAACCAAAATTGAATAGCTATTATATCAAAATAAATAAAATTTGATTGTTAAATATAACGTTAAGAACGGATGTAATTATACGAGAGAAAAAAATGTAAAGTTTTAAATTTCCGTTTCAACAAATTTTTACACTTTTAAATTCAAAACAATATTTCAGAATGTTAATTTTTAAACGAAATTTTATTTAAAAAAATTTGGGCTATTACACTCTCCCCCACTCAAAACTTTTCGTCCTCGAAAAGGAACGGAAAGTGAAACAAAGAAAGATAAGACATAATAGCAAAAGTACCTGAAATAAACAATTCCGGATTCGAAGCACGAATGCTCTCCTCCGTCTCCCAGGTGCAATCCCGTTCATTAGTGCTCCACTGCACTTTGACCAGGTTGATAGATTTTCTTCTTAGCTGCTTCGTACCTTGATCGACGATACGAAGTGGCTTCCTCTCAACAGTCAGATTTGGCTCAATATCCAAACTATCAAGAGCAGAAGGCTGAATAATAAGAGATGGATCATGCAGATAGCGACGAAGATGAGATACATGAAAGACATTGTGTATTCCAGAAAATTTCTCGGGTAAATCCAGACGATAAGCAAGAGAGCCAATTCTTTCCAAAATGCGGAAAGGACCTACAAATCTAGGAGAAAGCTTTCCTCTACGACCAAAACGAATAACATTCCTTAAGGGAGAGACCTTAAGGAAAACCAAATCACCAACAGCAAACTCTAAATTCCGTCTTCGACGATCAGCGTACTTCTTCTGTCTATCCTGAGCAATCCTCATCTTCCTCTTAATCTCTTCAACTCTCTCTGAAGCTTCTAAAACCATCTCAGGACCAAGAACCAAACGATTACCGGATTCAATCCAACAAGAAGGAGATCTACAAGGTCGTCCGTAAAGAGCAGAAAACGGAGATGTCTCAATACTGGCCTGATAACTATTGTTATAAGTGAATTCGACAGGATGGAGATGATCTTCCCAAGATCCTCCATAATCAAGCACACAAGCACGAAGAAGATCTTCTAAAATCTGATTCACCCTTTCTGTTTGACCGTCGGTCTGTGGATGGTAAGCAGTGCTCAGATTTAGATGAGTACCCAAAGAATCCTGAAAGGCTTTCCAAAACCTACTAGTAAAGATAGGATCACGATCACAAACGATACTGAGAGGAACACCATGGAGACGAACAATCTCCCTCATGTAAATCTCAGACAAACTAGAAGCTGAACGGGTAGACTTGACCGGAATGAAATGAGCTGATTTGGTCAATCTATCCACAATAACCCAGATACTCTCGTTACCCTTCCTAGTCCTCGGTAAACCATCAATGAAATCCATAGAAACTTGTTCCCACTTCCAATTGGGAATCTCAAGAGGCTGCAATAAACCAGGGGTCTTCTGATGATCTGCCTTGACTTGCTGACAAGTCGCACACCTATTAACAAAAATGGAAATATCTCGCTTCATACCTTTCCACCAATATAACTTCTTCATGTCCTGATACATCTTGGTCACGCCTGGATGAATAGAAAGTCTGGACTGATGATTCTCCCGAAGTAACTCCTGTCTCAATCCATCAACATTCGGGACACAAATCCTATTATTAATCCTCAATATACCCTTATCGTCAATCTGAGCTCCACTGCCATCAAGACTACTACCTCCAACTCTGCTTCGAACACTCTCCTTAATCAATCTAAGCATCTGATCCTCATCCTGTCTAGCCATAATACGATCCACAAGAGGTGAAGAAACAACAATCTGACACAACAAAGCTTTCTTCTTACTCAAAGCATCTGCCACTACATTAGCCTTTCCCGGTGTATAGTTGATGTCGAGGTCATAAGAAGCAAGGAACTCTAACCACATAACTTGTCTCTGATTCAAATCCTTCTGAGAGAAAATATACCTCAAAGACTGATGATCTGTGAAAAGTTCAAACTTGGTACCCAACAGATGATGTCTCCAAAGCTTCAAAGCGAAAACAACAGCAAGCAAATCAAGATCATGGGCAGCATAATTTACTTCATGGGTCTTCAACTGTCTACTAGCATAAGCAATCACTCTACCATCCTGCATCAGAACAGCTCCCAAACCTTCTCGACAAGCATCAGTGTATACCGTTAATCCCTCATCTCCATTTGGAACGGTAAGAACAGGTGCGGAAGTAAGCTTGTCTTTTAACTCATTGAATGTGGCCTCACACTTATTACTCCAAATAAACTTAGCATTCTTCCGAGTTAAAGCAGTGAGAGGTGCAGCAATCCGAGCGAAATTCTCAATGAATCTCCGGTAATAACCGGCGAGGCCCAGAAAACTACGGATATCAGTAGGAGTCTTAGGAGTTTCCCAATCCTACACAGAATAGGGAAAAAGAAGGATAATAGAAAAGATAGAGTAAATTGAAATAAAACAATGAAAGAGAAGGAAAGAAAGACTTACATTGATCGCAGCGATCTTGACTGGATCAACTGAAACTCCATTACTAGAAACAATATGCCCGAGAAATCGGACTTCATCCTTCTAGAAATGGCATTTGGAAAATTTAGCTTTTAACTGATGATTTCGAAGAGTCTCAAGAACAGATTTCAAATGTGACTCATGTTCTTCTTCAGATTTAGAGAAAATGAGGATATCATCCACAAAGACTAGAACAAATTTATTAAGCACATCCCGGAAAACACGATTCATCAAGTCAACAAAGAAAGCGGGAGCATTAGTCAAACCAAAAGGCATGACTAACCATTCGAAGAATCCATTCTCAGTACGGAAAGCAGTCTTAGGAATACTTTCCTCGGCAACTCTGAGTTGGTGAAAACCCGTGGCAAGATCAAGCTGAGAGAAAACAGTAGCACCATAAAGCTGATCAAACATGTCATTGATGCGAGGCATTGGATATCTATTTTTCATAGTGAGTTTGTTCAACTCCCTATAATCAACACACATCCGGAGAGAACCATCGGACTTGGTGAGGAAAACCACTGCAGCTCCCCATTCAGAAAAACTAGGTCTGATCAGACCCTTGGAAGATAGGTCCTCAATTTGTTCCCTTAACTCAACCTTCTCGCGGGGTGCCATTCTTCTAGGAGGAACAACTACAGGTCGAGCTCCAGGAATGAGATCAATGCGGAAATCAATTTCCCGCTTGGGAGGTAAAACAGTAACTTCCCCAAATACATCCGGATAGTGATTGACTACCCGAGTCGACTGAAGATCTACAGGAGAAGCATCCAATGAGTAGATAAACTACCAGCACAATCATGAGGCAGACTACACTAAATAACCAAAGAATTTCCCTGATCATCCTTAAGAGAAATAATTCGGGATTTACAAGAGATATGGGCATCGTGATTCTTTAACCAATCATCTCCAAGCAGCAAATCAAAAGTATCAAAACCAAGAATATAGAAATCACCACTAAAACGATGATCGGAATGGTGGAGTTTCACATGTTTACAAATCTTATTAAGATTTGCGGGACCACCAATAGGATTTGAAACACATAGAGGAACAGAAGCATACTCAGGGGAAAGGAGATGTTCAAACTTGTTACACAGATCATCAGAAATAAAACTATGCGAAGCTCCAGTATCAAACAAAACACGAACAGGATGATGAAATAAAGTAAAGGTGCCCTGAAGAGTACTTTGATCATCGCTAGGAGCAGGAGTAGGTGCAGCAGGTGATGAAGCAGATGTGACAGTAAATACACCAGATGGCTTTCCCTTCTGATATAAAGGACAGTCCTTCCTAAAATGACCCGGCTGAAGACAAACATGACAAAGATCGTTCCTGGTAACCTGGGTTGGAGAAACAGCAGCACTAACCGATGTAGGGCAACTATTGGCATAGTGTACCTTCTGGTCACATTTGAAGCAAGTAATGGAGGAAAGATCAATAGGGTGTCTCTGGGAAGGAGCTGATGCTGAAGATCCCAAGCCCGCATGCTTGATCCAATTCTTCTTCTGCTGGTGGAAGTTGGGCTTTCTCTTCTTGGAATTCGCAGAGGAAGATTGGGAGACATGAGCACCAGAAGCAGCAGGACCCTTGGAAGTAGGGTTCTCATAGCGAATAGCCATATCCATGAGCTCAGTAAAAGTGCCATGAACATGTGAAATAAGACGATCGTAGAACTCTAGGCGAGCTCTATAAATGAACTTCTCATTCTTCTTTAGCTGAGTGTCGATAAGACCAGGACCAAATTTGGAAAGTTCATTGAACTTCCGTTCATACTCTGAAAAAGACATGGTACCCTGCTTGAGGTCCATGAATTCACGGTAAAGCTGAGATTTCCCGGCTTCGGGCATCCATTTTGCCACAAAAGACTCCCTGAAAAGAAGATACAGAACCGAACTTAAGATAGGTTCAAAAGGAAAGGAAATGGGAAAAATTCAAGTTAACACAAAGGATACCTGAACTGCTCCCACAAAAGATCACCTTCGTTAGTGTGAGTCGTAACAGACTCCCACCAATCTAAAGCTGACTCTTGCAGCTGCCATGCTGCTAACTGACGCTTCTGGGCATCAGTGATCTCTAGACCAGTAAAAATTCTCTCCAAACTTCATAGCCATTGCTGGGCTTCGATAATACTATCTGAACCGGTGAACCTAGTGCCACCGAGCTGAGAGAATTCCTTGCAAAGAACAGTAAACCTAACGGGTGCAACATGTGGAGGAACTGGGGCAATACCACGACCCCTACCTCTAGCATTTCCACGATTCATCCTGGAAATATCAAGAATAAATTTAGGACAAGGTACAGAGAAGATAAGGATAAGTTAAGATAAGAACACGATAAGATCACTTGGATGAATATCGTAATAACAAAATTCCTAACAAGGTAGATACGGAAAGAAGGAAGTTTAGAAAAATTTCTTCTTAAAACAAGAGAACTTTATATCAAAATAATCTTCGAAAAAATTATTTGATAAATCATTTTAAAATCATTTTATACTTTGAAAATACGTTCACACACAAAGAAATGATTCTGAGTTTGATTTCACTCATTCTAGGGTATTTCTACCCTATCTCAAATGAGTTTTTGCTCCATAGGCTAAGGTTTGCCTAAACCAAAGCTCTGATACCAAATGTAACGACCCACTATTTTGGACCATTCAAATCGACAATAATCCACACAGGTCCGACTTGAATAATGCAAAATAACAGATTGTAATAAAATTTGGAGCAAATAAAATCATTCACAGAATCACAGACACAGAAATATCAGAATAACTCGCAGCGGAATTTAAAATAACCATAGTGGTTCATGAAGCCACTAAAATACATAGTCTCAAATCAAATACAAAATACATAGTCTGAAACCCAATACAGTTCTGACACAAGTACAGTAGAAATCCCAAATACACAGGTCTCTGAAACAAAAGCTGAAATAAGACAACTGAAACTGAAATAGGTAGATAACTAGATAAGCAGAATCTCCAGCGATTCCTAGCTCTAGAAAAGTGAATCCAAAGCTGTGAATACTCAGGCTGACCCGAGCGTAAAATAAAACATAAACACTCGAGTCAGGATATTTAAACTTATACAATGTAAACCAACTCAAGTGAACTGTAGTAAAGATACAAGTAACTTAGAAGATGCTTGGGACCGCCCATCCTCTAAGGATCCGTTAAACTATCTACTATGTAGTAATAGTCGCTATTATAATAGTGTCTAAATAAGTAAAGTATAATCATATCGGAAAATAGCGTTAAGGGGATGGAGAACCTTAACGCGGTCGGATCTTAAAAATCATAATCGTAGTAATGCTCGATATGGTAGGTGACACGGCACAACTAGGCAATGCCAGGGTAGATATACCAATTACGCACACGGACTGATGGAGCGCATAGCAGCCACTATCGTCCACCTCGAACAACATTCCCAAATCGGAGGATGGCCATCTAGTCAAATCACAAGTAAGAGTATAATATCGAAGAAATGTGTCCGAGAAGAGGTGCTACCTCACTGGTCCGAGATCGCTCCTGTTTTAGCCACCTTATGCCAACTCACGGGAGTTGGGTCCACGTAACATACCTTAAGAACGTCGTCACCATCCTACTTCATTATGGAATCTCCACCGCGTACACGGTTGTCAAAGTGGTTTTCGGTATCGACAGAGAGTATGTCCATATCTGATCCCGGTCTCTTTGCCAACCAATCGTTATTATAACCCGTGGTTATGGATTTAAAACAATTTATCAAATATACTTCGAATTAAACCTTTTAAAACAGAGTCATCATTCTTTTAAAATCAAATATTAAATTCCCAAAGTTTAGCCCTTTCGGAGTTCATTTATTCACTTAAAACAATAGCATTAAAATTCTCAGCTTTCACGGCATTTAAAAAGTGCGGCGGTAAGTTATATTTGAAAACAATTTTATTCAACAAAACAACATTTATAAACTGCTATAACAATTCAGTTTTAAACAAAATCATATTTCAGCCTACTGCAGTCCTTAACAAGTGCTACAGTAGCTCTTTTATTAGTTCAGGTTCAATTTTAGTTTCTGCTACAACAGCACTTACCAAGTACTATCATAGCCTTAGTTCATTTTAGTCTTTTGGTTCACTTATATAATCCACAACACTTAACAAGTGCTATAGATTCTACCTAGTTCAGAACTTATAAAATCATACATTAAAAATGTTCATTTCGATCCTTTAACTAATTTATTTTAAAGAGAAATTTTACAAGTTAAAACCAAAACTTACAAATTTGCTTATTACATTCATTTCAACATTTAAAATTTAACTCCATTTTTCCACCAATTTAAAACTAAATTTCCATTTCAATTTAATTTACTTAAGTTTCCATCTTTTCTTTTAGTCCAAATTTCAAATTTTAGTTTCGTTTTAAAAATCAATATTCCTCCATTTATTTATATTTATCACATAGAAAAATCATTTCTATTCTAAATAAATCACTTAAAAATTCGATTTAAATCAATTTAATATTATTACAATATTTAAATTATTTAAAGGTATCTAGAAAAATACAGAAAAATAACCACGGGTCTGTATAATATTTTTCTAGCCTAGGTCAAGTGATACAGATACTATATCATTTCAATCCGTAATTTACAAAGAAAATCCGGGTTTTATCATTTCAAACCCGCAATCCCAAGTAAATAAAATTTAATTTGAAAATCGTTCAGGCCTATCATTTCAGCCCATAACGATCTTCCCTTATTCTAAAGTCCGTTTGGGTATGTATCATTTCAACCCATAGTGATTCTATTCTACAGGGAACTTGCAGTGTGACTTAACAGAATAGAATAACAGTAAAATAAGAACAGAATATAACAGATGATACGATATGCAGTCTTAACAATTAACATCAACTATAAATAAATCACAGGTAGTTGTAACATCATTTATTTATTTATTTATTTCTACACATTCAGTTGCGGTCGTTTCACAATCATATAAGTATGAATATTCGTGTGAGATTTACTCACCTCTATGGAGCTGGAGATTCGATACGGAAAGGAAAGACGATGTCTATCGAAAGCACGCGGATAGCACAATTAGTTGTTAGCTGATGCGCCAACTAGATTCAAAACAAAAGGCACAATAAATAATCAAATCGAAGGTTGCACGAAAAAAATTTCAAATGAAGCAATCAAACGAAAAGGAACAAGTTGAATACTAGATAGGAATAGTTCGACCACTTTAAAAAAATAGGCTATAACTTCAAAATAAATGCTCGACCAAACGAATTATTCATTTCATATTTTTTCAAGACAGAGGCCAGGAAATTATAACTTCAAATTTTCCAAAAGTGACAAAAAGCAAATCTTCATTCTTTTTCAAACAAAGGTCAGAGGCAATAACTTCAAAATAAAAGTGCAGAAGTGACCAACAATTCCTTGTTCATTTTTTTCCACTAAACAAAAACCCGGTCGCAAATATAAACTAAGTTATCAAAAATTCGAAAGGGCAAAACAGTTTTTCTTTATTTTTTTTTCAAACACAAGGCCATAGGGGATATAGACAAAATACCAATACAGAAGTGGAAAACAAATTTTTTCAAAACGAGGGCAGAGGCATGAAGACAATAGTTCAATTACACGGAGACTAACAAATTTTTTTCCATTTCACTTTGTTCCCAGGCAACAGGCTCAGGAAGGTATATACAAAATACAAGATACAGAGGTGACCAAAAGGAAATTTTCTCACATCTCTTTTGTTTTCAAACTAGGATCGGTCTGCCTATCTTCGGTCGGCAGAAGGGAACATGGGTTCGGTGGTGGTTAGGCTGGTGTGTCATGGGTTGGAGGCTCGGTGATGACGTGGTGGTCTGGGCATGGTGTTGTGGTGGCAGGCAAGGCATGGTGTGACGTGGTGGTCTGGCATGGGGTGGAGGCGGTGGGCAGTGGTTTGGTCTGGGGTTTCGGTGAAGGGGCTGACGTGGTGGTGGTTACGACTGGGTAGGGGTGTGTGATGACGTGGTGGTGGCTGGTGGCGAATAGGGTTATCGTAATGATCTGGGCATGGGTTTCGGTCTGGAAAGGGGTTGGAGTTGGGTCAGGTGACGTGGTGGTCTGGGCATAAGTCAGTGGAGGTGGCTGGCAAGGCGTGGGGTGGTGGTTGGTCTCGTGGTGGGTGCAGATGGCAGGGGTTCGGCTGGTGACTAAGAGCACGTGATAAACAAAAATTTTAAATATAAGATGAAGAAAGAAAGCATGTGCCGTTCTTACCTTCCAGAGGATGCTCACGCGATTTGCAAAGGAGCTAGAGAAAAAAAAAATTGGAATAATTTGAGCATGAAGAAATGAAACAGTAGCTTACTAATTTATGAGAGAAGGCAAGAAATCAAAAGATTGGAACGGCAGAAAGTTAAAGTAATATTATTATTTTAAAAGCTGGAACGAAACGTAAGGGTAGCGAATAACTTTCTCACGTGAACTAGTAAACGCGAGATTTTTGCAATACCAAACTGAAGCAATACGGCAGAACTAGCACAGTTAACGCAAGAAAAAAAATCTATGGACCGAGACAACAACGAACGAAAAAAAATGTAATGCCCCAAAGTGACGTACCACTGCTATTTGTTTCTTTTAAAAAAAATTATAATGATAACGTTTTCTTTCAATAAAATAACGCTTCATTTTAAACCAAAATTGAATAGCTATTATATCAAAATAAATAAAATTTGATTGTTAAATATAACGTTAAGAACGGATGTAATTATACGAGAAAAAAAAATGTAAAGTTTTAAATTTCTGTTTCAACAAATTTTTACACTTTTAAATTCAAAACAATATTTCAGAATGTTAATTTTTAAACGAAATTTTATTTAAAAAAATTTGGGCTATTACAGCTGCAGTCATCTATAGTATTAATTTTCAGTGACAAAATCCAATAATGATAATGGTATCCATAATATCAGAAGCACAAGAATATGAAATATTTCAAACACAATTTCAAATCAACTTTTCCCGTTACATTTCAAATCTGAATTCATATTCAATACATAATTCCATAACGTTGCTCAGGTTCAGATAAATATAATTATTAAAAATATGCCAAGAGCGACATATGAAGATGCCCCTTGGATGATCGGAGTTACTAAATTGCTAGTTATAATATGTACTATTACATACAACATTCAATCACAGTGGAATAGTGTAACGACCCACCTTCTTGGACGATTTAAATCGACGATAAACCACACACGTCAGACTCAAACCATTCAAAAGGGCAGATTGTTATGGGGCAAATAAGAAAAAGCAGAAAATGAAAGAAACAAACACAATATCTCACAGGGGAATGACAAAATATAATAATCAAATAAACAGTTCATGAAGCTGTTTTACAAATAACATTTGATTGCACTTTTAAAATACAAAATCAAAGTTATATACAACATAAATAAATAACAATGCAGCAGAACAGTATGATACAATGGAAATAATGAAATAAATAATAATAGTAGTAGTACTAAATCTTCGTCTTCGTCCTCCCGAAAACAGTCTTCGATACACTGAAAAGCTCAGACTGACCCAAGATAATTGAAAAGACAAAACACTCGAGTCAGAACTAAAAGATCTTATGTAAGTTAAATCAACAGTAAATAAATATGAGTGTGACGGCATCAGAGATGTTTATGGGGTTTGACATCTCCTATCCACTGTCTAACGTGAGTGCAATAACTTAAGAGATGTTCGGGATTACCATCTCCTAAGGATTCGTTAAACTATCTACTATGTAGTACAATACGCTATTATAATATATATACATCAAAGTAGAGTATTAAAATAGTGTTAAGGCATCACCTATATCCCCCTTAACACATTTTATATATTCCCATAGTCTATATAGTACCGTAATTTCTCCATAAACTGGAGGGCTATCATATGGCACTCCATAGGTATGGTACAAACCAAACTCGTAGAAGGCGCGATAAGGCAAGTGAACACGGCACGCGAGGCAATACTAGGGTAGGATTCTACCTTTTACGGATCCGGACTAGGGGTAACGCATAGCAACTACTACAACCCACCTCGGAACACACTCCCATAATCAAAATCGAGGGGTGGCCACCAAATCAATCACAAAGTAATAAATATGGTATCGAAGAAATGTGCCCGATAGGAGGAATGACCTCACTTGGCCCGGCGTTGCTCCTGTTTTAGTCGCATCTAAGCTGACTTACGGGAGTCAGGGCTACGTAAATACCTCATACAGAATCGTACGCCAAACCATCCTACTTCATTCTGGATTCTCCACCACGTACACAGTTGTTAAAGTGGTTTTCGGTATTGGCAGAGAGTATGACAATATCCGATCCTGGTCTCTTTAATAACCAAACGCTTATTTCACACCGGATGATTCTTTTACATTTCAAAAGTCAATTCATAATTAATATCAAAATATCATATCCGATTCAAACATATTACTTTCGAAATCATATTCACTTTCGAGATCATATCGACAAAATAGGTTAAATCTCACGTCAAAATCATCATATTAGATCAAATAGATCATTTCACCGAAAAATATCATTTATATCCCAACTTAGGTTATAACATCATTTAACCATATTCGCTTTTAAATCAAGGGTTTAAATATAGCAGTCCAACCTTGCACCGTTTATTTTTAGGAAATATTTTAGATAGTTTTAAAATAGTTTAAATTGTTTTTAATAGTTTAAAATAGTTTAAAATAATTTAAAATATTTTAAAAATAGATTAAATATTTTAGGTGGATTTAAGATAGTTTTAAATAGACTTAAAAATAGATTAGATAGGTTTAAAATAGATTCAATAGATTTGAAATAGATTAAATAGATTTAAAATAGATTAAATAGATTTAAAATAGATTAAATAGATTAAAATAGATTTAAAATATATAAAATAGATTTAAAATAGATTAAATAGATTTAAAATAGATTAAGTAGATTTAAAATACTTTAAAATAGTTAAAAATAGATTTAAATTAGTATAATAGTTTGAAAACATTGAAATCAGGATTTTAAAATAATAAATCTTTAAACAGTTTATATAAAAATAATTAATGTGGAATTAATATCAAAATTAAACCATTTCTTCCATTTCAACACATTTGGACCATGTTCAGCCTTCAATTCAACTAACTAAAACTGGTTTTTAAATTCAAATTCTCATTAAACCATTTAATCAGTATCGATTTCAAATCCATGTTTGAATTATCAAATTAAACCACTTCAAATTTAAATAGATTTCAAAATTATATTCAAACAATTTCAATAACTCAATTTCGATAAATTTCATTTATACTTCAAATTAACCTTTAGAATTTCAATTTCAATTTTTTTAAGCAATTCACTTAAATTTTTTCCAGAATTTCAATTTAAATCCTTTAAATAATTCATTTAAAACAATTCAGTTTATATAAATCAAATTCTATTTCTAAATATCATTTAACTGAATTCAAAGTTTAAGGGTTTAAAATCATTTAATTTAACCAAATCCGGTGTTCGTATATAATTTTCCACCCTATGGTCAAGTGATACGGATATTTATCATTTCAATCTGCAATTATTTTATATTTTTTACGGATATATATCATTTCAACCCGCAATTTCGAATAAAATTCAAAATCCATAAAATCGCTCGAGTTTAACATTTCAACCCATAAAGATTTTTCCTTAATATATAGATCATTTGGGTATGTATCATTTCAACCCATAGGGATTTTCTAACAATAAACTAAGGGAACTTGTAGTGTTCTAACAATATAAACCTATAACATCTAGTCATCCAATATCAACAATCAAACATCCATTACAATCATCATCCAAATCAACCAATAAATAACAACAATATACTGATTATCAATGACAGGTATTAACTGGAAATTTTAAAATTCAATATTAAATTAAACGGTGGTCAAATTCAATAAAAGTCAGATTTAACTGGAATGGAAAATTAAATATATCAAACAGCAACCAATCAACTTCTAATCATATCATAAATTAAATTTAACTAACATAAGATAATCTAGTAGTTGTGAGTGGGTCAAAACACTCACCTTTGATTTCAAATCGATTTGGAATCCAAAATAAGGCCCAAAATTGAACAGTTTCAGAATTTATCCAAACAAGTACCATAAAGTCCGAAATTTCGATACGATCGCAGCGGAACAAACCGCGTGTAAATCCAGCCTCGTATGCAAAAGTTATTGACGTTAGAAACCCTAACTCGTTCGTTCATAGAGAAACCCTAACCCGTTCGTTCAAACGTAGGTAAACCCAAACTCGTCGCCTACAAATCCTCGTCGCCGCGCCACCACGACCAAAATCGCGACCATCAGACCATCTTATCATCCTCGCCACGATGAACCGCCCTAGGGCCACCCCACGCGATCGCCACCCGGCATCCCCCCTTCTCCACCGCCGCCAGTCTTCAATGGCCAATTCCGGCGATTCCCTTCGACTTCGGCAAGAACAAGACCCAGATCCGAGACCTGCTCGACCTCCTCTTCCCAACGCAACTCCCCGATCGTCCAATCGACGAAGATCCACCGTTAAAAAATCAAAACCCTAAAACGGACGGCTGAGGTTCAACCTCACTTTCTAATCAAACGGCGGTTCAAATCAAAAAATGAATAGTAGCAGTGAATTACGCTTGTCGAGAGCTTCAAATCGATATAAAATATGATATAGTTTGAGGAGTTTTAATTTTTGATTTAATTTTTGATTTGCAACTGAATTTGGAAATTAGGGTTTCTGCCATTGAGGAAGGAGACATGCAGATAGAATTATACGTACAGGACTGAGAGAATGACTGCTAGGTTTTTGGGAAACAAGACTATTTATATTAACAAAGCCCGATAAGAAAATAAACACATATCGAATTTGTACGAATGACGAATAACGACCCAAAAAGCCTGTTCTGCCTCCAAAATGAAAGTGGGTCATCCCATATATCAAAATAGAAGTTTTCGATATTTTAAATCTCAATGGAATAGGTTTCAAGTCCTAATTCCATCGTATGAAGAAGTTAGCTTTAAAATCAGCTTATTTCAAATTGATTTCAACGCGTTTCGAGCCCGTAGGATCAAACGACAAGTCTGATCGCTACGAAACTTGAAATCCTATAATAATTCACCGTGATGGATCCGATGAAACTGGTTTCGTCGAAATCCGAGACAATGGCCAAAATGGAAAATTTTCACGTTAAATAAATAAATTATTATATTAAATTAATTAAATCACTTTCCAATTCAAATTTTATAATTAACAAATTTTATCATTTTGATTACTTAGACATTTACAATAATTTAAAACAAATTTACATATCAATTCAGTGTTAAATATTATACTAATTACAGTGTTCAGTTTCAACTACAATAAAATCCAATTAATTATATTTTAATTCCAATAATTTGATTTAAATTTGATTTCAATCTTTTATTAAATCAATCATTACTCTATGGACGTAGTTAACATTGGTTTATATCTTATTACATTAATATTCTCCAATTTCATCTTAATTTCCATTAACGTAATATTTAATTACATTTAATTGCAATCGATTTCCAATTTAATTCAACAGATTAAATAAATATGTAACATATCACAATGGTCACCTTTTACTTAATTTAATCACATTTATGGTTTTATTATCTACAACAAATGTTATAACTACTAACACAACACTAAGTTTATCCAATTTCAAATTATTACATATTATTTCATCAATTAATATAACATTTAAATATATTTCCTTATTTTAAATTTATAACCAATTATAACTTACAATTATTACAATTACTTGAGATTACATTCAAATAGTCATCTATTACATTAATTTACATTATTAAACTTCATTCTAGTTAGTTTTCTCATTCCTCATCATAAATTCTATTTTCATCCAACATTAAATTACAAAATCTTAT
This sequence comes from Allium fistulosum, assembly GCA_030737815.1. Taxonomy (NCBI): domain Eukaryota; kingdom Viridiplantae; phylum Streptophyta; class Magnoliopsida; order Asparagales; family Amaryllidaceae; genus Allium; species Allium fistulosum. The sequence goes on from CM060905.1 coordinate 165,480,168, forward strand.
TTAATTCAATATTTTAATTATCGGAAAAATGCAGGTTGTTACACTCTCCCCACTCAAAACTTTTCGTCCTCGAAAAGGGAAAAGAAGGGTTTAAGGAATTAATATATCTTATTCAAAATATTAAATTTATAATAATTAATTTACATAATTAAATAATTTAAATAAAATATCAATTTATAAACAATTAAGCCCTTTTATATTCAAGTTAATAAAAGTTTGAAAATATATTTACTTTCAAAAAAAATTCTAAATCCAAAATTCAAAGAAAATTTCGGCAGAGTCTCCTTTGTACGGAGAGGTCTGGGAGAAATAATAAGAAAAATAATAAAAATATATATCATATATTTCAAAATAAAATATCCAAAACCACGGGAAAATAATATAATATCGCTATAAAACGGTAATCCGAAAACGTACCTATTTGTCGGTGTAACAACCCGTATTTTTAACACTTTAAATATACGAATTAAAATGAAAATTTTGATAAAAATCCGAAGGAAATAAAATTTTGTGTTGTTAAATGTGAATTACAAGTTAAAATACAAAACTGAATTCTGAAATAACTTATTTGTAAATTAAATAAAGATGTTAACTTGTAATTGAACGTAAGTAAAGATTTAAATTTGAATGTAACAAGTAATTGAATTGAATTGAATTTGATTGTAAGCAACGAAATAAATAAAATGTTACATTTAATATTGAAGTTATAATATGGAAATCAACGTAAATGAATGTAATTTAATATTACTGTGAATTTAAATAAGATGATAGCTGAAGAAAATGAAAGTAAATGAATTATAAACTATTGATAATAATGTATAAGTAAATGGTTGATTCAATAATGAAAGTGTAAATCGAAATAAAAGAATTCATTTGGAATTAAATAACTTGAATTTGAATTACAATATAATTGAACGTGGATCTAATATAATCTTTTATATTGGATTTATAATGGAAAATTGCATTGTAAAAGATTGTTAATTACTGTGAAAATTAAAAATGGAATTTGTGAACAATTGAAATTTGATTTAAAAGTTAATAATTTAAAATTGGGAATTTTAAATTGAAATTAAACAGTCGAATAAATTATTTTTCGAATATTGGATTTAATTAGACAATTAAATCGATAATTTAATAAGGTAAATTTCAGAAATAATTGAAAATCGAGTTGAATATGATTGAAAATGATTTGTAAAATTTTATCTTATCATATTGGAGTATAGTAATGTTATAGAACTTTTAAAATTGAATTTAAAGTTAATTTGTGAAAATTGAATATTTTAATATTTAATTATCGACTGAAAAATAGCCATTTTTCGAACAGTCTCAGAATTGAACGAAACTAGTTCCATTGGATCCGTAATAGTTTGTTATTATCGGATTTCAATTTTCGTAGCAATCAGAGTTATCATTTGACCGTGGCAGCTCGAAACGCATCGAATTGTTTTTAATATTAATTCGGCGAGAGAAAATAGTCATTTTTCAAAAAGTCTCGGATTTCGACAAAACCTGTTTCATCGGATCCGTAATGTGATATTATTGTATGGTTTCAAATTTCGTGTCAATCGGAGTTACCGTTTGTCCGGGGCAAGCCAAAACGCATCGAAATCGGTTTAAATCGGTTTAATTTAAAACTGACCGTTTTCTCCGTAACTCGCACAAATGACCGAATTAGCCTCCGAAACATGTTCCATTGCGTTCGGAACGTGGGGTAAACCTTAGAAACGCCAGCCGGCACGCTTCGTTTGGAGTTCGGAAAATTTTGGGTGAATAGTGTCGCGTATTTTTCTATAAAAAGCCCCTCACTTATTTCATTTTGCAAAAGAACTACGGTTTCAGCCCTTAGCCGCCACTTTCCTATCAATGGCCAGAAATGCATCTTCTTTCTCCTCTAATATCTTCCAATCCATAAAGAATTAGCAAAAGTCGTCAACTACAAAGTTGTAGAGGACGATGAGAGCTTTAAATCCATACGGAGATGATCGAAAACGGAGCAACGGATCAACGGGAAATCGTGCTTGAAGCTGCTGCATTTTTCACGCATTTCGAGGCAGAGGGGGTGGCCGAGCTTGCTAGGGTTCACGGCGTTGGTAGCTCTGGTGATGGGCTTCGTGGTGGCGCTAGTTGATCGTTCTGGAAGTCGTCGAGGTGGTCGCGAGAATTGATAAAGAGACGGCGGCTATGGGTTAGGTTTGAACGTGCAAACCTGATGGAGGAAGAAGGATACCAACAGCCCAGATCTGATGGAGCAGAAATCAATGGCCAGATTTGCTTTTAGGGTTAGAAAATAAAAATATAAATTGAATTATTATATTATATAATTCGTACAAACTTTAAAATAGCATAACTTTTTCATACGAGGTCCGATTGGAACGAAAATTTTTGCGTTGCGATCGAAATGACAAGAGCTTCGAAATGAAATTTGTTCGGATGGATTTGGAGACGGTGGAATTTGGACTAAAGTTGGGCGTTGTCCAGTTTTAGTTCCAAACCGGAACGTCACGGCGACAACAGAAAATCAAGGTGAGTGTTTTATAACGCTCACAACGTACTAAATATCTTTATGCTAGTTAAATTTGACATTATGAAGTGTTACGATTTTATTTTTCGCTGTTTGATAAAAATTAATTGTCATATAGATTGTCATCGAATTTAATGTTAGAAATTAAAAATTGACAGTCAAATTGAAATTAAAATTTAATTGCGATTAAATTACCTGATATTGATAACTATGAAATTGCTGTGAATTGTATTGTCTATTGGATGATTTATTTCGATGGATGCTATTGGTTGATATTTAATTGTTTGGATGTTTATTTGCTTATATATATCTTGTGATACATATGACACTGTGATCGGTTAAGTGATATATATTCATCCCTAACATTTAACTGAAATAAATAATCACTTGGCCATAGGATAGAAAATTATATACGGACACCGGGTTGGCTAAATTAATTGATTTTAAAAGTTGTTTTGAAATTATTTAAATGAATTGATTTTAAGAAAAAAATCCAAATTATGGAAATTGAATTATTTTGAATTGGAGCTTGAAATGTTGGAATTTAAACTTGATAAACGAAATTGTTTAATTAATCGAAGTTTAGTTTTTTTAATTAAAAATTGAAATACGGCATAAATTTTCGGAAGTTGATTTGTTTTAAAGTTTGGACTTTTATTCGAACTTTGAATATTTCTAGGAAAATTTATATGAAATGATATTTCAGGTTTGAGTTTAGAATTGAAATTTGGATTCAAAAATTTGGTATTGAAAGTAAATTTGATTTAATGTTTAAATCGATATTTTGAAATTGGATTTGGAATTGAAATTGGAAATTAATTTGAAATTGGAATTTAAATTAATTTGGAATTGAAATTTAAATTCATTTGGAATTGGGATTGGAATTGGAAATTAATTTGGAATTGGAAATTGATTTGAAATTGGAAATCGAAGGTGAATGGAATTTGTTTATTGGGATCGAAATTTATATGGAATCAAAATTTATTCGAGTTGAAATCGGAATTGAATCGATTAAATCGAAATGGAAATTGGAATTGATTTGGGTAGGAAATTGGGAAGTTGACCGGTTTGACTTTGGAATTGTTTTAATGAATATTTTAGTATGAATGATTTAAAATCTATATTCTTTAAATATTGAAATTATTTTGATTTTCAAACTGTTTTACTATATAAACCATTTTTATATTCAAATTATTTTCGATTAAACTATTTAAATATTTTCTATTTAAACTATTTTTAACTATTTAAATATTTTCTATTAAACTACTTTAACTATTTTGATTATTTAAACTACTTTTAAACTACTTAAAACTATTTTCTAAAATTTTCAAGCTGGTAAATAAGGTGAATTGTTTATGTTTAAATCTCGAATTTAAATATGAATTGGGTTAAATGAAGTTGCAACCTAAATTGAAATTCGAAATGATTTTGAAAACGAAATGAGATATTGAGGCGAAATGATTTTGAAATGAAATCGTATACTTTGAGTAGATATGATGATTTTGAAATGGCTTTTATTTTTGAAGCGAATATGATATTTTTGATAATCAATTATGAATTGATTTTGAAAATGTAAAAGAGCCATCGGTGTAGTAATACGTAGTTATTAAAGAGACCGGGATCGGATATGGACATACTCTCTGTCGATACCGAAAACCACTTTAATAACTAGTACACGCGGAGTGTTGATCCAGAATGAAGTGGATGGTTTTGGTGAACGCGTTGACTGAAGAAAGAGAACGATTTTGGATGACCCCGGACATGACTAAAACTGGAGCCCTGCCGGGCCATTGAGGTTCGCCACCTCTAGCGGACACACTTCTTCGCTACCATATCTATTACTTTTGTGATTCGATTTGGGTGCACCCCTCGATTATGGGAGTGTTGTTTCGCGGTGTTGGGGTAGTAGCTGCTATGCCCAACATCAGTCCGGATGACGCAACTACTAGTATCCTAGTTGGTATCGCCTCATGTACCTTGTCATACTGATTATCCTATTCGCAACCACTACGTTTTGGTTTGTACCTTTAGTATATGGATTGCCCTCTGGTGACTTCCGGTTTTGGGGAAACTACGGTCTTGTATATGCTTTTGGGAATAAAAATGTGTTAAGGGTGGAATGGGCCATGGCTTAACGCTAGTTTGATATTTTACTTTATGATAGACATTATTGTATATAGCGTATTGTACTACATAGTAGATAGTTTAACGGATCCTTAAGAGATAGAAAAATCCCGTAACATCACTTGAGTTATTGCACGCACGTTGACACTGGATAGGAGATGTCAAACCCCGTAAACATCTCTGACGCCGTTACATGCACCCATATTTATTTATGATTGATTTAACTTACATAAGGATGTTTTTGTCCTGACTCGAGTGTTTTGTCTTTTCATTACGCTCGGGTCAGTCCTGAGTTTTTCAGATTTTTGAAGATCTATTCTGGAGGACGAAGACGAAGATTTGGTATACTATTACTATTATTATCTTTGCATCATGCTGTCTGCTGCATTATTTTATTTGTTCTGTTGTATATGTATAACTCTGATAAATGTTGTATAAATAATAATCAAAAGTATATTAAACAGCTTCATGAACTGTTTATTTGATTATTATATTTTATCTTTCCGCTGCGAGATTCTATGATTGTTTCTTGTTTCTTTTCTCTTCTTTCTTTTACCCCATTAACCATCCGCCCTTTTTAATGGTTTGGAATCGGCATGTGTGTCTGCCTATGCACTTGGCGGGTGCAGCATGATAGGGGGTTCTCGCATTTGGTTTGGTAGCGAGCGGATGACTCTTACTCCTACATGTCCCTACGGGGTTGGTGCAGTCGAGAGGCTGGCTGTAAAGGCAGAACACAGGTACTGCTGTATGCTACGGTGGGCGTTACCCCACTGACGCGGTCCGTTACAGTTGGTATCAGAGCTTTGGTTTAGATTACCTGAGCTCTAGTGGGGAATAACTCGTTGAAATAGGGTTGGAACCTATGAATGAGTTTGACTGTATATGAGAGAGCGTACTTGTTATTTGCTATAAAATGGTTTTATATTGTGTTGATTTGTTCCGTTGAGTATTTATAAATTCTGGTCGGTACATGGGATGCCATGGCATCGATAGGGATTTCTAAACACTCGAATAGGACAAACTGACATAATATCGTTTTGAATTATATTTTATATAAATATTATTATGAATATATAAATTTTGATTGTATTGGTTGGTAGGAGATGATAATATTAGATTATCGTCGTCAATTGGTTGACTTGTCAATATTTCTAAATTATTGACAAATGAAAAAAAAATGAATTTGGGAAATATAATTGAAAATGGAATTAAATGAATATGATTTTGGATTTGAGAATATAAATTCCAATGTTTGAAATTTGTTGCAAATGGTTTGAAAATAATATACATATTATATGAAAGAAACTCGAATAGGAAAGATTTTAAATGACTTTGAAATGAAATAAGTGATGTATGCCCCACTTGACGTTTGGAAAATAAGTTTCGGTAATGTGTGCACGCATTATCGATGTTTATTTTTCAAGAGTCCAAGTGGGGGAGACCACTAAATGTTTTCTGTACTCTTCGAATAAACTAGAAATTGAAATTTTTCTAAAATATGAAATAGAATTTAAAGGTTAAAATGAAAATTTAAATTGTAATAGTAAACCTTAATGTGATAAATAATAAATTGAAGATTTGTTAAATAAGCTCAACACTTAATGAAAATAAGTTGTATATTATCAACTGCACTAAATTTGCATAACCATAACTTACCTAATATTTAAAAGTTTAAAATGCATATTTTGATAAGTAAGTAAAAAAATATACAAGTATGATAGTGTAAATAAAATGTGAAGATCAAATTGATAGTTGCAAATATAAAAGAAATTCAAATTGAAAAATGAATAATATATACTTAGTTGATGGTATGAAATTTAATTTGAACAAGCAAAATTATTGAATTAAATCAATGAGGAAAACAAGTAAAGTGAATTATGGAATTTGATATAATTCAAACAAAGTAAATGAATTGAGTAAACTTGATTTGTTTGGAAATGAATAAACCAATTGAGACAAATAAAAGAAATTGATTGACTTGGTGGTAAATTTGGTATGGACGTTAATGTTGTTGTGCTTTGGTTGTAGATGGATGTTAGGTGAGTAAATATGATTCATAATGTTATGGAATTGAATAAATGGAATAAAAATTTAAGTAATTAAATTCAATTTGTAGTAAGGTGATGTTGAATATAATTGAATTCAATTTAATGTGAAGCAAAATTGTCTTGAGTTAAAATGTGGGGGTAATAAAGTGAATAAACTGGAAAACGAATTTAATGTAAACTTATTTCATAAAAATATAAAAGAAATTAACAACTTTGGGTTAATGCTTGATTTTCCGGAAACTTTAAGTTGGATAGTTTGTATTTGTAATAACAAACAAATGTAGAAATCTAAAATTGTCCGGTATGTGCTGAAACTAAAAGTACCATAACTTTTAAATGAATAATCGGAATTTGATGATCTTGGACTTTTCGTAAAGCTTAGAATCTGTAGCACGACTTTTGTTTAGAGTATTTCAGAAAATTCATTCGTTTACTAGGATAAAAATGTAAATGTCTATCGCTGTCCTGTGTAAGAATAAACAAAACCAATAGCATTTGACCTTAGTATTTATGACATAACTTTTTACTGGTTTATCGGATTTTCATGATCTTGTACTTTCTGGAAACCTCAGAACCTATGCTCCAACTTTTGTTTTAGAAGCCTTGCATTTTGCTGAAGTTTAGAAGGTCGAAAGTGTGCGTGAAGGTCGCTGACCTGCACGGACCTGAAACGTATTCCCGTAGTAAAACGGCCGTAACTTTTGAACGAATAGTCCGAATTAGACGATTTTGGACATTCCGGAAACCCTGAAACAAATGTTACAACTTTTGTTTAGATTAGCTTGCAAAATTCTGTCGTCTGGTTCGCTAAAAACTAGAATCTACTTGCTGTCCTGAACACAAAATTTTCAGTTTGGAAGTTAATATGTTATGTATATGTTGTATATGGCAAGTATATTGATCTATCATTATATGCATGGTTCTAACCTGGTTATTGAGTATTTTAATAGGTAGAAAGGGGTTGCGCTCCACTTCCGAAACCCGTTTCTGCGCTAAATGCAAATGTAAGTAAAAATTTGCTAGTAAACGCTAATAAAGGTACGTATTCGGATTATTTATCGTATTTGGGTTATATATATATTGTTTTCCCCATATATGGGATGCCTCATTATTTGAATGAGATGTATATCGATTATATTTGTTATATTTGTATGGGAAATATTTTCCCGATCGAACCGCGCAAAGGAGATGCTGCCGAAATTTTCCGTAAATCTGAGTGTTAGAAATTTTTTGAAACTTTAAAACCTATAATCTATTTTCTAAATGTTAATAGGGTTTATAGGTATATAAGATGATAATAACTATTACCTCGTTCCTTTTCGCGGAAGAAAAGTTTTAAGTGGGGGAGAATGTAACAACCCGTATTTTTAACACTTTTAAAATACGAATTAAAATGAAAATTTTGATAAAAATCCGAAGAAAATAAAATTTTGTGTTGTTAAATGTGAATTACAAGTTAAAATACAAAATTGAATTCTGAAATAACTTATTTGTAAATTAAATAAAGATGTTAACTTGTAATTGAACGTAAGTAAAGATTTAAATTTGAATGTAACAAGTAATTGAATTGAATTGAATTTGATTGTAAGCAACGAAATAAATAAAATGTTACATTTAATATTGAAGTTATAATATGGAAATCAACGTAAATGAATGTAATTTAATATTACTGTGAATTTAAATAAGATGATAGCTGAAGAAAATGAAAGTAAATGAATTATAAACTATTGATAATAATGTATAAGTAAATGGTTGATTCAATAATGAAAGTGTAAATTGAAATAAAAGAATTCATTTGGAATTAAATAACTTGAATTTGAATTACAATATAATTGAACGTGGAATCTAATATAATCTTTTATATTGGATTTATAATGGAAAATTGCATTGTAAAAGATTGTTAATTACTGTGAAAATTAAAAATGGAATTTGTGAACAATTGAAATTTGATTTAAAAGTTAATAATTTAAAATTGGGAATTTTAAATTGAAATTAAACAGTCGAATAAATTATTTTTCGAATATTGGATTTAATTAGACAATTAAATCGATAATTTAATAAGGTAAATTTCAGAAATAATTGAAAATCGAGTTGAATATGATTGAAAATGATTTGTAAAATTTTATCTTATCATATTGGAGTATAGTAATGTTATAGAACTTTTAAAATTGAATTTAAAGTTAATTTGTGAAAATTGAATATTTTAATATTTAATTATCGACTGAAAAATAGCCATTTTTCGAACAGTCTCAGAATTGAACGAAACTAGTTCCATTGGATCCGTAATAGTTTGTTATTATCGGATTTCAATTTTCGTAGCAATCAGAGTTATCATTTGACCGTGGCAGCTCGAAACGCATCGAATTGTTTTTAATATTAATTCGGCGAGAGAAAATAGTCATTTTTCAAAAAGTCTCGGATTTCGACAAAACCTGTTTCATCGGATCCGTAATGTGATATTATTGTATGGTTTCAAATTTCGTGTCAATCGGAGTTACCGTTTGTCCGGGGCAAGCCAAAACGCATCGAAATCGGTTTAAATCGGTTTAATTTAAAACTGACCGTTTTCTCCGTAACTCGCACAAATGACCGAATTAGCCTCCGAAACATGTTCCATTGCGTTCGGAACGTGGGGTAAACCTTAGAAACGCCAGCCGGCATGCTTCGTTTGGAGTTCGGAAAATTTTGGGTGAATAGTGTCGCGTATTTTTCTATAAAAAGCCCCTCACTTATTTCATTTTGCAAAAGAACTACGGTTTCAGCCCTTAGCCGCCACTTTCCTATCAATGGCCAGAAATGCATCTTCTTTCTCCTCTAATATCTTCCAATCCATAAAGAATTAGCAAAAGTCGTCAACTACAAAGTTGTAGAGGACGATGAGAGCTTCAAATCCATACGGAGATGATCGAAAACGGAGCAACGGATCAACGGGAAATCGTGCTTGAAGCTGCTGCGTTTTTCACGCATTTCGAGGCAGAGGGGGTGGCCGAGCTTGCTAGGGTTCACGGCGTTGGTAGCTCTGGTGATGGGCTTCGTGGTGGCGCTAGCTGATCGTTTTGGAAGTCGTCGAGGTGGTCGCGAGAATTGATAAAGAGACGGTGGCTATGGGTTAGGTTTGAACGTGCAAACCTGATGGAGGAAGAAGGATACCAACAGCCCAGATCTGATGGAGCAGAAATCAATGGCCAGATTTGCTTTTAGGGTTAGAAAATAAAAATAGAAATTGTATTATTATATTATATAATTCGTACAAACTTTAAAATAGCATAACTTTTTCATACGAGGTCCGATTGGAACGAAAATTTTTGCGTTGCGATCGAAATGACAAGAGCTTCGAAAAGAAATTGGTTTGGATGGATTTGGAGACGGTGGAAATTTGGGCTAAAGTTGGGCGTCGTCCAGTTTTAGTTCCAAACCGGAACGTCACGGCGACAACAGAAAATCAAGGTGAGTGTTTTATAACGCTCACAACGTACTAAATATCTTTATGCTAGTTAAATTTGACATTATGAAGTGTTACGATTTTATTTGTCGCTGTTTGATAAAAATTAATTGTCATATAGATTGTCATCGAATTTAATGTTAGAAATTAAAAATTGACAGTCAAATTGAAATTAAAATTTAATTGCGATTAAATTACCTGATATTGATAACTATGAAATTGCTGTGAATTGTATTGTCTATTGGATGATTTATTTCGATGGATGCTATTGGTTGATATTTAATTGTTTGGATGTTTATTTGCTTATATATATCCTGTGATACATATGACACTGTGATCGGTTAAGTGATATATATTCATCCCTAACATTTAACTGAAATAAATAATCACTTGGCCATAGGATAGAAAATTATATACGGACACCGGGTTGGCTAAATTAATTGATTTTAAAAGTTGTTTTGAAATTATTTAAATGAATTGATTTTAAGAAAAAAATCCAAATTATGGAAATTGAATTATTTTGAATTGGAGCTTGAAATGTTGGAATTTAAACTTGATAAACGAAATTGTTTAATTAATCGAAGTTTAGTTTTTTTAATTAAAAATTGAAATACGGCATAAATTTTCGGAAGTTGATTTGTTTTAAAGTTTGGACTTTTATTCGAACTTTGAATATTTCTAGGAAAATTTATATGAAATGATATTTCAGGTTTGAGTTTAGAATTGAAATTTGGATTCAAAAATTTGGTATTGAAAGTAAATTTGATTTAATGTTTAAATCGATATTTTGAAATTGGATTTGGAATTGAAATTGGAAATTAATTTGAAATTGGAATTTAAATTAATTTGGAATTGAAATTTAAATTCATTTGGAATTGGGATTGGAATTGGAAATTAATTTGGAATTGGAAATTGATTTGAAATTGGAAATTGAAGGTGAACGGAATTTGTTTATTGGGATCGAAATTTATATGGAATCAAAATTTATTCGAGTTGAAATCGGAATTGAATCGATTAAATCGAAATGGAAATTGGAATTGATTTGGGTAGGAAATTGGGAAGTTGACCGGTTTGGCTTTGGAATTGTTTTAATGAATATTTTAGTATGAATGATTTAAAATCTATATTCTTTAAATATTGAAATTATTTTGATTTTCAAACTGTTTTACTATATAAACCATTTTTATATTCAAATTATTTTCGATTAAACTATTTAAATATTTTCTATTTAAACTATTTTTAACTATTTAAATATTTTCTATTAAACTACTTTAACTATTTTGATTATTTAAACTACTTTTAAACTACTTAAAACTATTTTCTAAAATTTTCAAGCTGGTAAATAAGGTGAATTGTTTATGTTTAAATCTCGAATTTAAATACGAATTGGGTTAAATGAAGTTGCAACCTAAATTGAAATTCGAAATGATTTTGAAAACGAAATGAGATATTGAGGCGAAATGATTTTGAAATGAAATCGTATACTTTGAGTAGATATGATGATTTTGAAATGGCTTTTATTTTTGAAGCGAATATGATATTTTTGATAATCAATTATGAATTGATTTTGAAAATGTAAAAGAGCCATCGGTGTAGTAATACGTAGTTATTAAAGAGACCGGGATCGGATATGGACATACTCTCTGTCGATACTGAAAACCACTTTAATAACTAGTACACGCGGAGTGTTGATCCAGAATGAAGTGGATGGTTTTGGTGAACGCGTTGACTGAAGAAAGAGAACGATTTTGGATGACCCCTGACATGACTAAAACAGGAGCCCTGCCGGGCCATTGAGGTTCGCCACCTCTAGCGGACACACTTCTTCGTTACCATATCTATTACTTTTGTGATTCGATTTGGGTGCACCCCTCGATTATGGGAGTGTTGTTTCGCGGTGTTGGGGTAGTAGCTGCTATGCCCAACATCAGTCCGGATGACGCAACTACTAGTATCCTAGTTGGTATCGCCTCATGTACCTTGTCATACTGATTATCCTATTCGCGACCACTACGTTTTGGTTTGTACCTTTAGTATATGGATTGCCCTCTGGTGACTTCCGGTTTTGGGGAAACTACGGTCTTGTATATTCTTTTGGGAATAAAAATGTGTTAAGGGTGGAATGGGCCATGGCTTAACGCTAGTTTGATATTTTACTTTATGATAGACATTATTGTATATAGCGTATTGTACTACATAGTAGATAGTTTAACGGATCCTTAAGAGATGGAAAAATCCCGTAACATCACTTGAGTTATTGCACGCACGTTGACACTGGATAGGAGATGTCAAACCCCGTAAACATCTCTGACGCCGTTACACCCATATTTATTTATGATTTATTTAACTTACATAAGGATGTTTTAGTCCTGACTCGAGTGTTTTGTCTTTTCATTACGCTCGGGTCAGTCCTGAGTTTTTCAGATTTTTGAAGATCTATTCTGGAGGACGAAGACGAAGATTTGGTATACTATTACTATTATTATCTTTGCATCATGCTGTCTGCTGCATTATTTTATTTTGAAAGTGTACGTGTAGTACTAAGGATCGTGTAATATGGTATATTAATGCGGAAACTGGTAATAACAGTAAAGTAAAAATTAAAGTAAGCACACCAGGAATTTTTATACTGGTTCGAACTTCCCGTTCTACGTCCAGTCCCAGAATACCCTCTGGATTTAAACTAAACCCCTCACTTAACCCGGAGGAATAGGTATACGACACCTGAGCAGCCGAACAGGAATTTTTCCGCCTCAACAACCGAAGAGGACTTCAACTTAATACAAAATGTTTGTTGACGAATGTGTTCTAAATAACACTGATTGTCTTTTGATAGTACAACTTTCCTATAATCAAATCCTCAAGAATATGTATGTGTGTGAAGATTTAGAAGGAAGATAATCACGTAGAATCGAAGTATATGAATAAATTCAAGGATTCTAGTGATATTGAATAAGAGTGAATGCTTTTATTTGCAGAAATGAGAAGAGATTAGATTTCAGAAATATAAACAAGAATCGGTGATTGTAGAAGTGAATTGAATATGTTTATATAGTTGTAGAAGAGTTGTAATCTTTCATGAATAGTTTTAGTCAACAGTAGTGTCCATACCTCTTGAAATAGAGGACATTACTCTTCATGAAAAGATCGCGTCTCTTCAGAAAACTAGCCGTTTTTCTCTGGTCGGTCGACCGGAAAAACTGGCCGATCAGCTGAGTTGAAAAACGTATACAAAACAGAAAGTCACTGTGCATATGATACAGGGTCGGTCGACCGAGGATCCTGGTCGGTCGGCCGACCTGGTGTTATATGCACAGTGAACATATTTTTTGATATAAAATGTTTTGTGTGCGTGTGTGATTATTTGAGGAATGATTTTAACATTGTTCTAAGACTCAAATAAAATAAAATATCCATACTAATCTCTGAATTGTAAGATTATCTTCTTTGTAGTGCACGGTATGCACTTATTCTCTTTTTGTCGCTTTCATATAGCATTCTCGTCGTATGATCTCTGAAGCTTGTGTCATGAATCAAAACTCATGAATCAACATTCTCCCCCTTTTTGATTGATGACAATACTTATGTGACGAAGTAATATTGACATATATATTATAGTTCTCCCCCTGAATGTATGGCGACTTTTCTACAAAAATTCGTTAATTTGCATACATTTCCCCCCCTTTGTCATCGACAAAAAGGAATACTTATAACAGACTGAAGTAATGCAAAAAAAACATTTAAATTTACATGGTACATTCTTTGAGCTTAATTAGAAATAATTTAAAGATGTTTGCTTAGAACATAACATAACAATTAATTAAGAAACAAAATAAACTACAAGAGATTCTTGAAAGTTAAAATAAATTTAAAAAATACTACAATTACTCCTCATCATCGTTAGTATCCCACTATTCTGGATGAAGATTTTCATCGAGAGGAGCCGGTTCCTTACCCCGTCTGTGAGTGGTAGGTGCGGGAGTTGCCGATGTTCTGGAACTTGTGTTCTCGGATGTAGACCAAGAGAAATTTGGTGCGGGTCTTTTTCCAGGAGCAACAAATGAAGCACCGGCTTCAGAAGAGCATGATAAGGCATCCCATAAATTTACGAAGAAGCCTTTGATCTTTTTGAAACGCCCATCAATTTTTCGAAGGCGAGAATCCAAAGCTAGTTGATTTTGGGCTAAAATATCTATGGCAGCCGCTGTGCTAGTACCGGGAGGTGGTCTTTGGATAGAGGTTTGACGAGTTAAACGTTCTGTGGAATGAGTGGAGGGTTGAGGAGTAGAATAGCTACGACGTAGTTGTTCTCGTGGAATGGTACGCCATTGCTGAAAGGTTGTGATTTGGGATGGTGCATCGGGTAACTTCATCAATTTTATTGTTCGTGAGTCAAAGGTACGAACTTTGGATGTTTCGGATTCCGGTGCATGAGTGACAAAGTTGTTAATCAACCGCATTATGTATTCTCCATAGTAAATATGGAGCATTTTTCCTTGGTTGAATGTAAGGAATTCATCCATAAGAAGTTGTGTCCAATTTACCCGAATGTTTCCACACATAGCATATAACGCCTTGAAGTTTTCGGGATATACTAAGTGGTACGACCCTCCTCTTGGAACAATAGACTTCATCATGAATCGATGAAAAAGTCGTGCTTTAGGTCGGAGAGATGAAGTTTGCCTTAAGTCGGTAGCATCATCTTCAAAGAATAAGTGACTTAGGCGGTCACGAGTTGATGGATTACAATCTACATCATGTAATGAGATTCCACCCGGTCGAGCATTTAAAATATGATTCATTCGATCAATGGAGAGAAACATCGATGTGCCACATACCGAAGTCCAAACACAATTTTCAGTGTTTCTAGGTGGATTGACAAGATTGAGATTTGCTAAGAATAACTTTACCATTATATGATTAATCTTCAAGTTGTTTTTCCTATGGTCAAGAAAAGCATCAAGACCACTTTCAAGAGCGGCGTTTTAAACACCGTAGGCGGTAAAATCAGGATAACTTACAAACGACTCCTCAAAGATTTTTGCATCTTGAAGCTTTATCCATCTTTCTAAAGCTTTTTCACTTACTAACCAAGAAGCAATTTGAGAATCTACAGGAGTTGAGGAAGATTGGCCAGCGGTAGTCTTAGATTTCTTTTTGGGAGCCATTTTTCTTGAAGAATTTGAAGAAGTTTTAGAAAGGTTGTAATGGGGGCTAGGGTTCAAATCTGTTGTGGAAGAGTAAAGTGAAGAGGTGAGATAAAAAGGTGAAGGGTTGGGTTAAAATATGAAGACAATTTTAGCAGAATAACACGTTCGGTCGACTGAAGGACTTGGGTCGGTCGACCGAGTTTAGGTTCAGAACAGTGCTGAAACTTTCGGGAAAAGCTTCGGTCGACTGGTGCAGGGAATTCGGTTGACCGAGTTTAAAAAAATATTCTACTGTTATTCGGGAAATACGTTCGCCTGACCGAGTCAGGTATTTCGGTCGACCGACTTGGAAGAAATCTGTTTTTAAAAACTTCTCGGGACAGCTTCAGTTGACCGGTTCAGGCATTTCGGTCGACCGAAAGCATGTCATGTTGTTGTTTTTTTTTAAATAAGAATTATAGAAATATAATCATATTATTACATCATATTTATTTATACAGCTTATATAAAAAAATAACATATATATACTAAAATATAGCCATGATAAATTAGCATCGACGTTCCCATGAATTTGGAGATGGAACGTTTTCTACCGGTGACCATATTGGAGCTATTGGAGATTGAACATTGTTAGAGGGAGATGGAGTTCTGTAAGAAGGTTCAGCAACATCATCCTTCTTAGATGAACAAAATTTCATGGCAATCTTTTCAAGGAAGCTTAAACGTCTTGCCGTGACTTTCTGTTCGTAATAAAGTTCCCTTTGCATATTCATCTGTTGTTGTTGGTAGTGATGAATTTCGTCAATCTTTTGTTTGGTTGATGGAGTTATCAAACAAATGTGTAGAAAAAATACTACAGCGGTCTTCCTACTTTGAAACTCGAAAATGAACGTCGATGATGCGTGCACTCATCACCGAAATTATTTTCCAACGACAGAGAGGGGAGTACCGAACTTATTTCTTTCCAAAATTTCTTTAAAACATTTCTTTCAAATCATATTGAAATATTTATATCAGAAAATACTTCCAAATAATACTAATATTATATTCCAAAATCCTTTGAAAGAAATTTTCAAAATCCCAAAACTTAAGTTCTAAAATTTCCAATTTATATTTACTTTATTGTAAATCTTATTTTACAATTCAATATTGATAAAATTCCACTTCCCAACAAACAATATATCACACACAACTATACCCATTTATAAAATTATTCTTTTATATACAAAATATAATACTGGGTAAAATTATTTCATTTACCCATATTTCAAAACAATATTGTGTTCGTCTGCTCTATTAAGTGTTTAGAAATCCCTATCAATGTCATAACATCCTGTGTACCGACCGGAATCTATAAATACTAAATGAAACAAATTAACACAATATAAAACCTTATATAGCACTAATAAATACGCTCACATATATATACATACACTTAGTGACTCATTCTAGGGTATTACTACCTTATATCTAATGAGTCAGACCCCACAATGTGAGGAATGCGGAATATGGATCTTAAGGCTAGAATGAACACTAGAGGGGGGGTGAATAGTGTTTATAAGAAATTACTAAATCTTTTTTGAGTTATTGTTGATTTGTACACAAATGTATGTAATATTCAAACATAGATATAATCATAGAATCAAACAATGATGCAGAAATAAAGTAAATGCAGTAAAGAAAAGAACACACCGGATTTTATACTGGTTCGGAGTTACCCTACATCCAGTCCCGCATAACTAAGTACGGATTTCCTTTCAAAAGCAATTCAACAATTACAACCCTCGGTTTCAAGGCTACGAGGTACACCCTCTAGAATCACAATCCTCTGGGTAGAGATACTTGATTTCCGGGGCAACAAGTTCACCCAATTGATTTCCAAGGCTACAATCACACCTTTTCTCGCTTGATTGATTTCCAAGGCTACAATCACACCTTTTCTCGCTATATAGATTACAATGAAGCCTATAACTCTGAATAGCACTAGGATCTTGTTGAGATAGTGATAGAGAATCAACCCAAAGATGATCTAGTTAGATTCAATGTTGATTTCGGCAGAGTGATGATAGGATTTTGAATAAGAAAATGTGGAAGAAGAAGAGAAGTGAAACACCAGAAAATCTGATATAAAATTCGTTGAAACCAACCCCTATTTATAGAAGAACAACAACCATGTCCATTCGTGAAAGGTTATGGTGAATAGACACTTCTTTTGAAATTCAAATTTTTGAATCTAACTGTCACTATGTCGACATGGGGTACTAGGGCATGTCGACATTCTAAAGCATTTTTTGATGATTTGATTTTCTTTGAAAATAACTTTTATCTTATATTAAAAACTATTTAAACTTTATAAATATACTTGACTATAGATAAAATACATAGATAAATATAGAGATTAATATATATATATATATAATTTTACTATAATTTTATATTTAAATCTAACTATAAATATATTATAATTAAAAGATAGTTTAAAACAAACGAAGTTTAAAACAAGAGTTTATTTAAAAAACAAAGAATATTTTAAGGCTAAAACTTCTTTTTGAAAATCATTCTGAAGTAGTTTTGAAAATCATTTTGAAGTAGTTTTGCAAGTTTCTTCCTGCAGAATATCTCATCATATCAGGAATCGAGAACTTGTACAAAACCAGGATGTTCGTGGGTTTGTAAGCCACTTATCGTAGGTTTGTAAGCTACTAGTCGTGGGTTTGTAAGCCACTAAAAGGTAGAAATGGGTTCCATCCCAAAAGAAAAATGGAGTGAAGATTTCAGTGCTATTATGACGTTTTAACATAATTCTAGACTCAATACTTATCTTGAAATCTTGAACTCTTGATAATCTTGATACTCATGAGTCTTCAATCTTGATATCTTGAATCTCTATACTGTACAGTCTTCATTCTTTGTACCTGCATGGTTAAATCCTGCATATACATATATATCTAAACTATAATGTTAGTATTTATATTTTATAATCTTATTCTAAGGTTGTTGCCATCAAAACCATCATCTCAAGGACTAACAATCTCCCCCTTTTTGATGATGACAACCTTTGTTTATAAAATATTACTTCTATCCTAATAACTCCCCCTAAATCTAATAACTCCCCCTTAATCTATGCCTAACTACCCTATTTTATATTTCTCCCCCTTTGTCATCAACAAAAACAAACAAACTCTAAACTATATAACTCCCCCTCATTCTTGTACTCAAGTACCTGCATTAATAAACTATATAATAGAGTATATTAAGAAATAACTATACTTATATACATGATATTCAATCAACGATTATAAATATATCAATGTATATTTATACATTCATCAATCCACACCAAGTGTCAATCAAATCAATCAAAACAAACAATTTCAATCAAATTAAATAAAGCAATCAAATTAAACGTTACGAGGAACTTCCACCCATCCTTCTTCTCCGAAAACAAGGTTTGCTTTAATGGCATCCCAATTTTCATTGTCATTTGTGAGAGAGACAGGAGGATGTGCTTCGTTACCATCCTTGTGCAGGGAAGAAATCATCCATCGAATTGCCTCGAAATGCCTTTCTTGCTCCTTGATCATCTGCATTTGACTCAATTCTAAGTGTTGCTGATTATGAAGAATGAACGAGAGAATATTCTTGAATGAATTAAGAGTTTCTTCAAGATTCTCGGATAAGTTATGAATTGGATTAGCCATTTTTGAAACTGTGAGAAGAATGCGAGATAGAATAGATAAGAAATAATATTCAGTAATGAATTCTGGAAGAAATGGGTATATATAGGTATAGAAATTCGTTTGAAATGAATAGACATATGGTAGTTATTCAAATTTCAAATTCAAAATGAAGTGTCATTTCTGACCAGTACATGTCGACATGGTCAAAGAGGGTATGTCGACATGAGGCAGTGAAATTTGATGGTAATTTTGATTTTGTGAATAATTGTGTATATATATTTATATAATATACTAACATTTATTCAAGAGATAAGATAAGCTAGATAACAGAAAGGAAATTCAATTTCATTGCATAGAAGAGTGATACAATGATTAATCATAAACAACTACATAAACACTTAAATTAAAACAAACTTAAACTAATTCGACATGATATGAAAATATAGAACTAGTTAGAGGATGATGAAGATGAAGATAATCCAAGTTTCTTGCTGACTTTGGAGAAAAACTTGTTCATCTTGGATGATATTTTGTCCAACTTCTTACTAACGGATCTTTTAAGAACCCGTTGATTCTCAACAATAATCTTTTGGTTTTTGAGAAGGGTTTTGTTGGTAGGATTGGAGGGATATTCAATACTTTCTAGGGATGTTTCACCTTCTTCTTCTTCTTCTATTTCCATTTCATCCCTTTCTTCTTCTTCTTCTTCCTCTTCCTCCTCCTCCATTTCTTCATGAGCCAAACGCTCTTCCTTTTCGGCAAGAGTCTCATAAGGTTGAAAAACATATGGGATTTTCATGAGAGAAATGTTTGAGATATTAAAAACTTTTCTTGAAATAAATTCTTCTCCTTTGAAATTTACTCCAAAATAGTTGAAAATCCGAGTAAGGTAAATTCCATGATATAAAGTGTTTTCTCCCATTTCAAAATTTTTAGGACGAAGTTCATCCAAAATAACTTGCGCCCAATTGATATCATAATTTCCGAAAATAGCAAAAAGTTCTTTTCACACTTTTGAAGTAGGATTGTTAAAATTTCCCGATCTTGGGGTTAAAGTTTGTTGTAAAAGAAGATTGACAATTCTTGCTTTAGGACGAAAGTTTCGGTTTTTAAATTCAAAGTTTTCTTCTCCTTCAAAAATATGATGAAATTGAGAATGTTCATCGATTTAAAAACTAGAAATATCCATTCCCGTGCTTTTGCAATTGAGAATGGTACCCAAAAGATCACAATTCAAAACAATTTTAGTGCCTTTGACACTACTCCAAATTTCATTATCATTTCCTTCATAAAATTCTCGATTGAGATTTGCATAGAAAATTTTAACAAGATTTGGGTAACAAACAAAATCATTTTGAGAAGAATCAACAAGACTAAGAATTTGATTGTTTGCAAAAAGAGTATCAATTTCATAAGAAGCCAAATCTTGAAAATAGCAAACTTTCCGGGATGGACTTTTCCATAATTAGCATAATTGATGTATGCTTTTATGGCTTCCGGATTATTGAGGAGTTGCTCTTTCAAATTTCTGGAAAGTCTCATGGTGGAGGGGTTGCTTGAAGAAGCCATTAAAGTAGAGAGTAGAGAGCTTGAAGTTTTGAAGAGAGTTTGAATTTGAGAATGAAAGTGAAAAGTTCTGATAAAAGATAGTGAATAAATAGATTTTTGAAAGACATGTTCTCTGGTCAAAAGATGCCTTTTCAGAGTATTGAATGAAGTGAAAAGGTGGAGGGATATTCAACCATTTGAATTCAAATTTTGAATTTCAAATTCTGGTACCTATGTCGACATCAGGGTAGGGACCATGTCGACATATGCCTGTGAATTTCTATGATTTATTTTTCCTAAGTATTCTAATATATATACTTATTATTTTATTGTCTATATATATATATATATCTGAAATATTATTAGAATTATAGTATATTCCAGAAAATATTATTATATTATTAAAAAATAATAAAAATAATAATAAAATTATAATAAAATTATAATAATAATAAAATAATAAAAAAATAAATTTAAAATTCAATCAACACTCCAATTCAAAATCAATCAATCATCTAATTCTAAGCATGCAATTTCAATCAATTGTATTGTAAATGTGTACCTTTTTCTAAGTCCGTTTCCTTGAATTTGTTGAAGTCGTGAACTGCCGTAAAACACAAATTTGAGTTATCTGTCTTCTGATCATCATCGCTTGAGGACGAGTCTGAGTCATCTAGAGTAGTAGTAAATGCACGCTTTCGTTTCTTTACAGAATCATTGTTTAGAGGAGGATTCTGCCTTTCTGGATACGGACAGCCTCTTTTGATATGGCTTGGTTCATCACAGTTGAAACATTTGACATTGTTTGGCACTGCATTCTGATTTCCAGAATTATTATAGTTGTTTCTCTCGAGATTATTCATCTTTCTGTATTTCAAGAATTCCCGAAAATTCCTGGTTATAAATGCTATCTCTTCATCATTATCACTGTTTGAGTCTGATCCGTCAGTTAATGCATTGAATGTCATTGATTTCTTTTCAGATGCTTTGCTTTCTCTACTCCCGATCATTTGGACTTCAAACGACATTAGATTTCCAATCAATTCTTCTATCTTTTAAGGTACTGATGTCATTTGCCTCTTCAATTGCAAGTGTCTTTTGATCCCATTCTGGAGTGAGAGAATTTTAAAAAATTTCTGACTTGATCTTCTTCCAAAAATTTCTTTCCCAAGGATATTAAAGAATGCACAATATCTTGAAATCGACTATACATATCTGAAATAGACTCATTAGTATTCATTTTAAATAACTGAAATTGATTTGTGAGCATGGAAATTTTGGTCTGTTTAACTTTGCTTATTCCTTCGTGAGTCGCTTGCAAAGTTTTCCAGATTTCATATGCAGACTTACAAACTGACACTCTATTAAATTCATTCCTATCAAGTGAACAAATCAGAATATTCATTGCTTTAGAATTATTTTGTGCAACAGTCTTTTGCTCAGTGGTCCACTGTGCAAAATTAGTTGTGGGTTCAGAATATTCAGTTTGTGTGATATTCCAAGTATCTAATCCTACAGATTGTAAATATATTTTCATCCTACATGCCCAATATGCATAGTTAGTGCCATTAAAAAGTGGTTGTCTGACAGTAGACCGACCTTCTACAAATGAACTAGTGACAGGGATACTAGTATTAAAAACAGTACCACTGTTGGTAGCCATTTTGAAAACTTTTCAAAATTCAGATTATGAAACTTTTGAAAACCTTGCTCTGATACCAAATGTGAGGAATGCAGAATACGGATCTTAAGGCTATAATGAACACTAGAGGGGGGGGGGGGTGAATAGTGTTTATAAGAAATTACTAAATCCTTTTGAGTTATTGTTGATTTGTACACAAATGTATGTAATATTCAAACACAGATATAATCATAGAATCAAACACAAATGCAGAAATAATGTAAATGCAGTAAAGGAAAGAACACACCGGATTTTATACTGGTTCGGAGTTACCCTACATCCAGTCCCACACAACTAAGTACAGATTTCCTTTCAAAAGCAATTCAACAATTACAACCCTCGGTTTCAAGGCTACGAGGTACACCCTAACGAATCACAATCCTCTGGGTAGAGATACTTGATTTCCGGGGCAATAAGTTCACCCAATTGATTTCCAAGGCTACAATCACACCTTTTCTCGCTTGATTGATTTCCAAGGCTACAATCACACCTTTTCTCGCTAGATAGATTACAAAGAAGCCTATAACTCTGAATAGCACTGGGATCTTGTTGAGATAGTGATAGAGAATCAAACCAGAGATGATCTACTTAGATTCAATGTTGATTTCGGCAGAGTGATGATATGATTTTGAATAAGAAAATGTGGAAGAAGAAGAGAAGTGAAAAACCAGAAAATCTGATATAAAATTCGTTGAAACCAACCCCTATTTATAGAAGAACAACAGCCATGTCCATTCGTGAAAGGTTATGGCGAATAGACACTTCTATTGAAATTCAAAATTTTGAATCTAACTGTCACTATGTCGACATGGGGTACTAGGGCATGTCGACATCCAAAAGCATTTTTTGATGATTTGATTTTCTTTGAAATAACTTTTATATTATATTAAAAACTATTTAAACTTTATAAATATACTTGACTATAGATAAAATACATAGATAAATATAGAGAATAATATATATATAATTTTACTATAATTTTATATTTAAATCTAAGTTTAAATATATTATAATCAAAAGATAGTTTAAAACAAAGGAAGTTTAAAACAAGAGTTTATTTAAAAAACAAAGAATATTTTAAGGCTAAAACATCTTTTTCAAAATCATTCTGAAGTAGTTTTGAAAATCATTTTGAAGTAGTTTTGCAAGCTTCTTCCTGCAGAATATCTCATCATATCAGGACTCGAGAACTTGTACAAAACCAGGATGCTCGTGGGTTTGTAAGCCACTTGTCGTAGGTTTGTAAGCTACTTGTCGTGGGTTTGTAAGCCACTAAAAAGGTAGAAATGGGTTCCATCCCAAAAGAAAAATGGAGTGAAGATTTCAGTGCTATTATGACGTTTTAACATAATTCTAGACTCAATACTTATCTTGAAACTTGAACTCTTGATAATCTTGATACTCATGAGTCTTCAATCTTAATATCTTGAATCTCTATACTGTACAGTCTTCATTCTTTGTACCTGCATGGTTAAATCCTGCATATACATATATATATCTAAACTATAATGTTAGTATTTATATTTTATAATCTTATTCTAAGGTTGTTGTCATCAAAACCATCATCTCAAGGACTAACACACAAAGCTAAGGTTATCGCTAAACCAAAGCTCTGATACCAAATGTAACGACCCACCTTCTTGGAGGGTTTAAATCGACGATAAACCACACACATTAGACTCAAACCATTCAAAAGGGCAGATTGTTATGGGGCAAATAAGAAAACGCGGAGAAAGAAAGAAACAAACACAGAATCTCACAGCGGAATGACAAAATATAATAATCAAATAAACAGTTCATGAAGCTGTTTTACAAATAACATTTGACTACACTTTTACAGTACAAAATCAGAGTTACATACAACAGAAATAAATAACAATGCAGCGAAACAGTATAATACAGTGGGGATAATGAAATAAGTAATAATAGTAGTAGTACTAAATCTTTGTCTTCGTCCTCCAGAAAACAGTCTTCGATACACTGAAAAGCTTAGACTGACCCGAGCAAATTGAAAAGACAAAACACTCGAGTCAGAACTAAAAGATCTTATGTAAGTTAAATCAACAGTAAATAAATATGAGTGTGATGGCTTCAGAGATGTTTATGGGGTTCGACATCTCCTATCCAGTGTTTAACGTGAGTGCAATAACTTAAGAGATGTTTGGGATTACCATCACCTATGGATTCGTTAAACTATCTACTATGTAGTACAATACGCTATTATAGTATGTATACAGTAAAGTAGAGTATTAAAATGGCGTTAAGACATTACCCATATCCCCCTTAACAAATTTATATATTTCCATAGTCTATACATTACCGTAATTCCTCCATAAATTGGAGGGCTATCAGAGGGCACTCCATAGGTATGGTACAAACCAAACTCGTATAAAGTGCGATAAGGCATGTGAACACGGCACTCGAGGCAATGCCAGGATAGGATTCTACCATTTGCGGATCCGGACTGGTGGTAATGCATAACATCTACTACCGCCCACCTCGGAACACACTCCCATAATCAAAATCGAGGGGTGGCCACCAAATCAATCACAAAGTA
This sequence comes from Allium fistulosum, assembly GCA_030737815.1. Classification (NCBI taxonomy): domain Eukaryota; kingdom Viridiplantae; phylum Streptophyta; class Magnoliopsida; order Asparagales; family Amaryllidaceae; genus Allium; species Allium fistulosum. Next base: position 165,504,922 of record CM060905.1, read on the forward strand.
ATAAATATGGTATCGAAGAAATGTGCCCGATAGGAGGAATGACCTCACTTGGCCCGACGTGGCTCCTGTATTAGTCACATCTAAGCTTACTCACGGGAGTCGGGGCTACGTAGATACCTTATACAGAATCGTACACCAAACCATCTTACTTCATTCTGGATTCTCCACCACATACATAGTTATTAAAGTGGTTTTCGGTATTGGCAGAGAGTATGACAATATCCGATCCTGGTCTCTTTAACAACCAAACGCTTATTTCACACTGGATGGTTCTTTTACATTTCAAAAGTCAATTCATAGTTGATATCAAAATATCATATCCGATTCAAACATACCACTTTCTAAATCATATTCACTTTCGAAATCATATTCACTTTCGAAATCATATCGACAAAATAGGTTAAATCTCACTTCAAAATCATCATATTAAATCAAATATGTCATTTCACCAGAAAATATCATTTAAATCCCTACTTAGGTCATAACATCATTTAACCATATTCGCTTTTAAATCAAGGATTTAAATATAGCAGTCCAACCTTGCACCGTTTATTTTTAGGAAATAGTTTAGATAGTTTTAAAATAGTTTAAATAGTTTTTAATAGTTTAAAACAGTTAAAATAGTTTAAAATACTTTAATAGTTTAAAAATAGATTAAAATAGTTTAGGTGGATTTAAGATAATTTTAAATAGATTTAAAAATAGATTAAATAGATTTAAAATAAATTAAATAGATTTGAAATAGATTAAATAGATTTGAAATAGATTAAATAGATTTAAAATAGATTAACATAGATTAAATAGATTAAATAGATTTAAAATACTTTAAAATAGTTGAAAATAGATTTAAACAGGAAAATAGGCACAAGGAATAAGTTACAAAAAAATTTAGTCTCAAGGACAGCAAGTTTGTTTTTTAGTCTAAAGGACACTTTATAGTGTAAACAAAAAATGATAGTTGCAACTATCATTCTGTACTTTACATTATAAAGTGTCCATCAGACTAAAAAACAAACTTGCTGTCCCTGAGACTAAATTTTCTTGCAACTTCTTCCTTGTGTCTAAAAACCACTAGATTTAAATTAGTTTAATAGTTTGAAAACATTGAAATCAGGATTTTGAAATAATAAATCTTTAAACAATTTATATAAAAATAATTAATCTGGAACTAATATCAAAATTAAACCATTTCTTCCATTTCAACACATCTGGACCATGTTCAGCCTTCAATTCAACTAACTAAAACTAGTTTTTAAATTCAAATTCTCATTAAACCATTTAATCAGTATCGATTTCAAATCCATGTTTGAATTATCAATTTAAACCACTTCAAAATTAAATAGATTTCAAAGTTATACAAAAAATTTCAATAACTCCATTTCGGTAAATTTCATATATACTTCAAATTCAACTTTAGAATTTCAATTTTAAATTCTTAAGCAATTCACTTAAAACAATTCCAAAATTTCAATTTAAATCCTTTAAACAATTCATTTAAAACAATTCAGTTTATATAAATCAAATTCTATTTCTAAATATCATTTAACTGAATTCAAATTTTAAGGGTTTAAAATCATTTAGTTTAACCAAATCCAATGTTCGTATATAATTTTCTACCCTATGGTCAAGTGATACAGATATTTATCATTTCAATCCGCAATTATTTTATATTTTTTAAGGATATATATCATTTCAACCCGCAATTTTGAATAAAATTCAAAATCCATAAAATCGCTCGGATTTATCATTTCAACCCATAACGATTTTTCCTTAATCTATAGATCATTCAGGTATGTATCATTTCAACCCATAGGGATTTTCTAACAATAAACTAAGGGAACTTGTAGTGTTCTAACAATATAAACATATAACATCCAGTCATCCAATATCAACAATCAAACATCCATCATCCAAATCAACTAATAAATAACAACAATTTACCGATTATCAATGGTAGGTATTAACTGGAAATCTTAAATTCAATATTAAATTAAATGGCGATTAAATACAATAAAAGTTAGATTTAACAGGAATTGCAATTTAAATATATCAAACAGCAACCAATCAACATCTAATCATATCATAAATTAAATTTAACTAACATAAGATAATTTAGTAGTTGTGAGTGGCTCAAAACACTCATCTTTGATTTTAAATCGATTTGAAATCCAAAATAAGGCCCAAAATTGAACAGTGTCAGAATTCGTCCAAACTTGTCCCATAATGTCCGAAATTTCAATACGGTTGCAGCGGAACAAACCACACGGAAATCCGACCTCATATGCAAAATTTATTGACATTTGAAGATAAAAATTAAATTAAATAAGAGGCAAATAGAATAGACACGTCACCGTTCACAGAGAAACCCTAACCCATTCGTTCAAACGCAGGTAAACCCAAAGCTGCCGCCTATAAATCCTCATCGCCGCGCCACCATGACCACAATCGCGACCATCAGACCATCTCATCATCCTCGCCGCGACAAACCGCCCCAGGGCCACCCCACGCGATCGCCACCGGGCCTCCTCCCCTTCTTCGCCACCGCCAGCCATCAATGGCTAATTCCGGCGATTCCCTTCAACTTCGGCAAGAATGAGACCTGAATCCGAGACCTGCTCGACCTCCTCTTCCCAACGCAACTCCCCGATCATCCTATTGACGAAGATCCACCGTTAAAAAATCAAAACCCTAATATGGATGCCTGAGGTTCAACCTCACTATCTGATCAAACGGTGATTCAAATTGAAAAACGAACAGCAGTAGTGAATTATGCTTGTCGAGAGCTTCAAATTGATATATAATATTATATAGTTTGAGGAGTTTTAATTTTTGATTTAATTTTTGAGTTGCAATTGAATTTGGAAATTAGGGTTTCTGCCATTGAGGAAGGAGACAGGCGATAGAATTGTACGTACAGGAATGAGAAAATGACTGCTAGGGTTTTGGGAAACAAGATTATTTATATTAACAAAGCCCGATAAGAAAATAAACACATATCAAATTTGTACGAACGACGAATAGCGACCCAAAAAGCCCGTTCTGCCTCCAAAACGAAGTGGTTCATCCCATATATCACAATAGATGTTTTTGATATTTTTAAACTCAATGGAACAGGTTTCAAGTCCTAATTCCATCGTATGAAGAAGTTAGCTTTAAAATCATCTTATTTCAAATTGATTTCAACACGTTTCGAACCCGTACGATAAAACAACAAGTCCGATCGCTATGAAAATTGAAATCCTATAATAATTCACCGTGACGGATCCGATGAAACTGGTTTCGTTGAAATTCGAGATAATGGCCAAAATGGCAAATTTTCACGTTAAATAAATAAATTATTATTATTAAATTAATTAAATCACTTTCCAATTCAAATTTTATAATTAACAAATTTTATCATTTTGATTACTTAGACATTTACAATAATTTAAAACAAATTTACTTATCAATTCAGTGTTAAATATTATACTAATTACAGTGTTCAGTTTCAACTGCAATAAAATCCAATTAATTATATTTTAATTCCTATAATTTGATTTAAATTTGATTTCAATCTTTTATTAAATCAATCATTACTCTATGGAAGTAGTTAACATTGGTTTATATCTTATTACATTAATATTCTCCAATTTCATCTTAATTTCCATTAATGTAATATTTAATTACATTAATTGCAATTGATTTCCAATTTAATTCAACAGATTAAATAAATATGTAACATATCACAATGGTCACCTTTTACTTAATTTAATCACATTTATGGTTTTATTATCTACAACGAATGTTATAACTACTAACACAACACAAAGTTTTTCCAATTTCAATTTATTACATATTATTTCATCAATTAATATAACATTTAAATTTATTTCCTTATTTTAAATTTATAACCAATTATAACTTACAATTACTACAATTACATGAGATTATATTCAAATAGTCATCTATTACATTAATTTACATTATCAAACTTCATTCTAGTTAGTTTTCTCATTCCTACATCATAAATTTTATTCTCTTTCAACATTAAATTACAAAATCTTATTTAATTTAACATTTTAATTATCGGAAAAATATGGGTCGTTACAAATAAATAAATAGATAATCTCCTATATAGCTAGATCTGCCACTTGCACGTCTTCAGATGCTTTATTCGCCAAAACCTACGTAACATGAAAAGCACATCTTTGGATGATTTATCGATATTAAGTGAGACCACGCCACCTGGTGGAACGAATTTTCCCCTCACTAATATCCTTTAATAGCATGTCTTTTGCAAATCAAATCCTACAACCAAATTGGTTATAATAAACAATATACAATAACATATATGCATACAAAATAGGTAAGCGGTGGACTATCTGTCCCAACATAATAATTTTATCAGGCTGATTATAAACCTATGGCTGACTTGGGCCTACCAGACATAATAAATTTTCTAACTTGCTGTTAGAGAAAAACTGGACAGTCTGTCTGTAACTTACTACTTCTAGGGTCAATTGATCCTACCGTTTTACGGGCTCACCAATAACCTATCTCTACTCTGTGTATTCATTTCTTTGTGTAACCTTCTTTTAGAATTACCCATGACACTACCCTACACACTGGAATTTTGGACTTATATTAGCTAGGGACTACTAGCTAAAGTATAGGGCGTCACTATATACCGGTCCCATCTGATTTTCTAATCTTTGAGTCATTCTTCTAGTGAAATTCTGGGTTACTACCTTCTCCATATTTCTTGAAAGCAAAATCTTTGTAAATGATTTAACCCTGGAAATCATCCTTAAAACAAGGAAAACATTAGTACTTTACTTTACTCATACTTATGCGATGATATATACATTACAAAACATTGCTGATGGAACTTGAAATCATTAGGGTCTTCGACCTTCTAAAATCAGGCTATACGACCAAAACTATGTAATACCTTTACAATTATAAACTCTGCAACGTCATCGCCCTTAAGGATCTTTGCCTATTCTAAAGCATGTTGAAATCTTTTATTTGAAAATATATAGGGATGATATTGAAGTTACTACTTCATAAGTCAGTGTAAAACTATAAAAATTTGAGCTTCGACAACACATAAAACATTGGCATCACTGCCTCATCGAGGTTATAAAATTTAGTAGATGCGACCTCGATATCTATGACATCAGCATGGTTAAAACATTATTGATTAAGCGCGATGACTATAAAAACATGGGTTAGGCTCGAAGACTAGTTAAAGGTATTGACTAAGCTCGATAACAAAATTAAAAAGCGGCATAGAGTAAACTCGATGACCAGTTAAAAATGGGCAAGGGTTAGGCTCGATGACAAGTTAAATGCGATATAGAGAAGGCTCGATGGCCATCTAGTCGGTGTGGTTGAAACTCATAGTCACTTATCAAACAGAGCGATGTCGAAGTTATAAAGGTTGGCGACTCATAAAACATATGCAGATATATGCCATTTTTAAAACACGGCATGCCTGAACTTTGACATGGTCACATCGAGGACCATCTCTAAATCTTTATTACTACGGCCTCGACGAGGTCCAACCCAATCCATTTCATGCCAAGCTCATTGACATCATATGTATTGGTTTGTTCCATATCGATGACTTTGATATTTGGTGAGATGTGGCTCGACATGGACAATATCGTCATGACAGAGTGGTAAATAACTTGAAAACTACAATATTAGTATAAAAAGTTGTTTCATTTTACCAAACCTCTATAATTTGTCAAAAGCTTATTGGCTAGCAAACTTTATCAATTTCTTTTGTGGAAAATTTGCCGCACTTAATACTTATCATTACTAAACATTTTTGCAATTTAACCTATTTTATAAACATTTTAATTAAACAAATAAGTCCTTTAGACTTAAGCAATTTATTTATAATTCCTAAACTCTTAGGAAAATCTCCAAAAAAAATCATAATAACCAATTTACTCATACTCCTCGACATATAAAAATTTCAGGACCAAAAACTTTATTTAATTATTTTAAATAATTAAACCCGAAATCCATCAATTTGTCCACTTAGAAAATTTATATAAAAACCATCCTTACTTGGAAAATTATGAAATTAAAAACCTACTTCTAAAATGATATTTTTAACATCATATTAAAATCTCAAGTCATATAGGTATCATATGATAGGTTTTCCAACTCAAACTATCACTAAATTTCATTTTTAATTTCTAGAAAATCACCAACAAGCATATAATCCTTTAAACTACTAAAACATGGTTTGCAAAAGAAATGGGTTTACACTTAAAATCAAAACATAATAAAAAATGTGAGATGTATACCCATTATTCACCTTGATTTGGATTAAGAAGATTGATATTTGTTTTGATTTGATTACTCATAGCTTCCTAATTGCTTTCCTTAGATTTTCCACTTGATTTCTTCTAGCTATGGCCGGCCTACTCAAGCCGTGTTTGTGAGAATGTGAAATGAATAAGAGAGAGTGGATTTAAGGGTTTGTATTAGGAAATTAATCCCTTTTCCTATTTTACCCCTTGCGTATTTCACTCCTCTTATTTAAGTTAACCATTTCCATTAGTTCATTCATTAAGGCAAGGCCTAATCTTAATTACCAAATCTCAAATTTCTTATCTCTTTACATTATTTTATTTAATTTGTCTAATTAAATTTTCTAAATAATGTTAGTCAAATTAGGGTCATTACAGACTCCCCTCCTTAAAGAATTTCGTCCTTGAAATTACGGTAAGTACATACATCAATCAAACATAAAGGTTAAACATACCATCAAACAAGTCAAGATAAGTGTCTCTAATCCTACTCTCCGTTTCCCAAGTACAGTCTCTCTCGTCGTCACTCCACTATACCTTTACTAATCTGACTGTCTTGTTCCTTAATTTCGTCTCATCCTTAGCCACTATACGAACTGGCTATCTAACTATAGTCATATCCAGTTCCACTATTAAGTCTACTAACGCAATTAGAGCAATAGTAGTTTCTAGATCTCGAACACACCTTCTTAGATGAGAAATATGGAAAACATTATGGAATCTTGCCAAACTGTTCCGTAACTCTATCCAATAAGCGAATTTTCCGATCCTTTCTATGATAGGAAATGGTCCAGCAAATTTAGGTGCCAATTTCCCTAACTTCCAAAACCTCATTACAACCTTCCTCGGTGATACCTTGACGAAAATAGGATCTCCAACTGACAACTCTAATTCTTTTCCTCTCTTATTTACATAACTTTTCTACCTAGATTGAGCCTCCTTCATTCTAATCAAATTTAACTCAATATTTTCTATAGATTCTCTTACTAAATCTGGACCAAGAACTAATCTGTCATTGGTCTCTAACCAACACATAGGAGATTGACATGGTCTTCCATATAAAGCTTCAAACGGTTCCATCCCTATACTAGTACGATAATTGTTGTTATATGAAAACTCGACCAAGTGTAGATGGTCTTCCCAGGATCCACCAAAATCTAGCACAAAAGCTCTTAACAAATCCTCCAGGACTTTGTTAACTCTTTCTGTTTGCCCATCGGTATGCAGATTGTAAGCGGTACTCATCTTGAGCTTGGTACCTAAAACTTCCTATAGTCTTTTGCATAACTCATTGGTAAATAATGTATCTCTGTCACTGACTATACTACTAGGAGTCCCATGTAGTCTAGCTACGTTCTTCATAAATAACTTAGCCAAAATAGGTGCCGACCTGGTTGACTTAACGGGAAATGAAATGGGCGCTCTTGGTCAATCTGTCCACTATGACCCATATACTCTTATTTCCTTGATTCGACCTTGGCAACCCATCAATAAAGCTCATGGATCGAATCTAATTTTAAAACTAGTATATATAAAGGCTGAAGCAACCTACTAGGCTTCTAATGTTTGGCTTTTACTTGCTGGCAATTCAAACATTGCTTTACCCATAAGCCAACATCCCTCTTTATACCTTCCCAGAAGAAACTTCTCTTCATATCCTGATACATCTTAGTTCCTGTAGGATGAATCGTAAACTTCAATCGATGACATTCCCTAAGAACTTCTTTCCTTAGGGTCCCAACATTCGGAACACACAATCGTCCCTTCTTTCTCAACCATCCCTTCTGGTCAAGGCTAATCTCTCAAATCATCAATCTTAGTTCCAATTTCAAGTCTTATAATCTTCTCAGCTAACAATGGATCATCTTTCTTCTTAGAAGCAATCCTTTTGATCAAAACTGGTCGAACTTCCAAACACGACAACATGGAGGTTTCTTAACTAGAACTAGCTGTAGATCTTAACTTTACTCCACATGTGGTCAATGCCTCTAAATCTTTCTACTCGGTTATTATTTCTAACACTGCATTCTAATGCCTTCTACTGAGCGCATCTGCCACTTTGTTTCCTTTTCCTGGTGTGTACTCAATTCCAAAGTCATAGACAACTATAAACTCTAACCATCTCTTCTGTCTCATATTTAATCCTCTGAGAGAATAAGTACCTTAATGACTTGTGATTCATGAACAATTCAAATCTCTCTCCCAAAAGGTAATGTCTCCACACCTTCAATGCAAAATAACCATAGCTAACTCTAAGTCATGCATCAGATATCTAACCTCATGCGTTCTGCGCTGTCGAGAAGCATATGTAATTACTTTACCCCTCTGCATTAACACAGCTTCTAATCCAGTTCCACATGCATTCGTATACACTACTAAATCTTGATTCTCATTTGAAACATGTAACACTGGCGCATTAGTCAAAAAGTGTTTTAGCTTCTGGAATGCCTCCTCACACTTATCGGTCCAAACATACTTTACTTCTTTCCTTATTATCTCAGTCATCGGTGCTGCTATCCATGAGAAATCCATAATGAATCTCTAGTAATAGTCAGCTAATCCAAGGAAATGCTTTATCTCAATCACTGTCTCGGGTTTCTTCCAACTATTAACTGCCTCGATTTTAGCTGGATCTACTGACAACCCTTTCCTGAGACTGCATGACCAAGAAACTTCACCTCCTTCTTCCAAAAATGATACTTTGTAAACTTTGCTTGTAACTGATGCTGTAACGACCCGCCATTTTGGACAATTTAAGTTGACAATAAACCACACATGTCTAGCTCAAATAGTCCAAGAGACAGATAATCAATGTGGTCAATAAATAAAATAAGAAGAAGAAAAATAGTAATCAGAATCTCACAACAGAATGATAAAATATAATAATCACATAAACAGTTCATGAAGCCGTTTTACAATATAAATTTAATTTTCATTTTACAACATAATCGGAGTAAAATAAGCATACATACCAAATAATGCAGCGGAATATTATTAATAAATACGATCACCAACCTCCATCTTCATCTTCAAGGAAAAATTTCTTCAAATACTGAAATACTTTGGCTGACCCAAGTGTAATGAAAAGACAAAACACTTGAGTCAGAACTAAAAATTCTTATGAAGATAAATCAATATCATGCGAAATATGAGTGCAAATAACTTAAGAGATGTTACAGGATTTTCCATCTCCTAAGGATCCGTTGAACCATTTATGTAACGACCCTAAACTTTTATTGATTTTATTTGTTAAATTAATTGAAATTTTGTGAAATTTTAAACAATAAAATTTGAAAATAAAAATTTATTATTTGGAATACGTCTATTTTAATATAGCAACTGGTAAATTTTCATCTGATAATATTGAAGTTTATTTTCCTATGAAATTTTATTTCAAGTTAAACCGGTTAATAACAGCTATATTTAAAAGTTTTCCGAAATTAAAATATGTCAACAGGAGAAAATTTATTCAGAGCATTCTGAATCAGACTGTGAAATTCGTTTCGCAAAATTCGGACGTTTCTAGCTCCGTTTGGATTTTTTCGTACGGAATAGCAACGTATATCAGGGTCCGTATGGACTTTTGATAGGAAGGTCCTGACACTGATATTTCTGTTTCCTCTTGTCCGTCTCATCGCGCTGATCACTGTGATATATTCATTAGATTATTTCGGAGTCCGGTGCGCGACGGAATCAACAGAATGCAAAGTGTGACGATTCGCCAAATTGGGTCCATTTGCAATTTTGTGTCCTCCATCTGGTTCAGCTTGCTGTGTTAATCACAGATATAACTTGTGTCCTTTTCTATTCGTCAGTTTTGACATCCAAAAGTCAAAAATACGAAAGGACGCAAGGAGTTCGGTGGTCACATATATTATTTCTTTTTCTTTGCATCTCTTTTCTTTTTCACTTTCAGGCAAGCCTTAGATCTAAACCCATCAACATTTCCTCTTTCCCAATTGTTCACTCCTCCCTTTCTCATTTCTTCTTCTGCAAATAAATAAAACGTGGCTGAAGCCTCCTTCCCAAACATCTAACCCACGCTTCCACCTTTCCACCGTCCCATCCACCCACATGACCTCCGAAACCCCACTCCCCTCACATCCTTCCTCCACCAAGCAGCCCATCTCCGACCTACCCTACTTCAAAACCACCGATGCCACAGCCCCAACCTCCTCACCCAAGCCATCACCACCTTTATTCCGAGCCTCCCTGACAAGTGCAGCCAACCAAGCGTAGCAGCGACCACCTTCGCCCAGAGATACGCCGCCTGACCTCCTTTCCTCCCCACCACGTCGACAGCCTGTCCTCCACCTCAGACCGAGGCTTACCACGAGCCACCTTCAAGTTGCTCGGCCTCCCCTTTTCTCCTCGGCTGCTTTTGGGTAGGTGATTATATATTAGTATATATATAAGGTTTATAAATTTATATATGTTTGACATACAATACAGATTTTGCATGTAAGATCTTTTATATATAGATTTTAGGTTCTGTATTGGTTTTAATATTGAGTTTGGGTCAGTCAGAGCTTACATGCTATGTATATACATTTCTTGTTGAGTTATAGTATACATCAACTTTAGGAAATAATGATTAAATTATTTTTTTATATATACTGACTGAAGATATTGATTTTTCTTGTTTTGTATATTATGATTCTTCGAAATTCTATTTTGTTCTGTTTGGCAATTTAAGTTTGTTTCTTTGTTTATTTGTTATATTTAACAGTCCATATATGTTCAAGTTTATAAGTATATATATATTTACAATACATATTTTATTAACAGAGGTGCATCAAAGAATCTGTTTTCCCAGGCTCCTTCTTTACATTAATATTTTAAATAGATTTAAAAATAGTCTGCTAGTTGTAAGTAGTTATATATATTTGCTTACATCTATTTTTATCATGTTGAGTTTGATTATAAATAATATAATAAAGTAAGTGTAAATATAAAGAATAAGTTTATTTGGATAATCACTGTTCGCATAATGTTATAGTACATACATTGTAAATGAAATATGTGTTACAGATTATTTTATTATAAAGGGAGTCATATAGTTGTCAGTCTATATACATGTGTTATATATATACCTATATATGTATATTTTCTCATGTTTGCTTTGGTTTGTGTTCCACCTATATATGTATATTTTCACGGGTCTGTTGGCTCCATAAGTTTTATAAATTGTATAGTATGGAAGCTGTTTAAGTATATATTAGTATATGTATTAGTTTATATATATCTTTGAGTTTGATTTGGGTATATTTATATATGTCTGAAATATATTGTTGCATGTATGTAAGTACTATATATAAGCATATTAGTAATAGTGAGTTATATATTAATTTAATACACGGTATTATTTCCAAGGTTGAGATGTTGCTGGTATTTCGTGTAGCTCATATATAGGTTCATATATACATTTGACTGTATACCTGTTAGATCTTATAAAGTATATTATAAATGTTAACTCATCTCATATCTGATCTGCTTTAGTTAGTATACATTATATTAAGTCTGGTCTGCATATTTGCTTGGATATGTAGAGTTGCATATGTTCAGTTATAGTGTACATGTATTTGTCTGCATGTATTATTTTCTTTAAGTTAGAAATGATATATATATATATATATTTAAGTGTATATTTCAAAAAAATTGATTTTTGGAAGATAGGTAGATAATATAAATCTGTTTCAATTTATACCAAACTGATTTGATTTATTTCGATTTCTCAGCTTGTCTATTGAATTTCTACCCATCAGGCTTTTCTTCGAAATTCGTGCCAATCTTGCTTTACTTTGGATTCCGTGCTTGGGGTCGTAATTCATTTCATCGTCAAATATCTCTAGCCTCGAAAGGTGAGCAATCACTCACGATTAACATTCTTGTATTTATTGATTTGATTTCAATTGAAACGACAATTGAAATATGATGCTGTGGTTATTTAAATTGTTATATATGCTATTATCTGTATATGTTCACCTGTGACATCTGACACCAGTATCTAGTATTTATATGCCTGTTATTACTATTATCTGTATATGTTCACCTATGACATCTGACACCAGTATCTGTTATTTATATTGATGATATATGCCTGTTGTTATATATATATTTTATATTATCTGTTATCACTCTGCAAGTTCCCTGTTAGTATAGAATTCACTATGGGTTGAAATGATACATACCCGAACGGACTTTAGAATAGGAGAAAATCGTTATGGGTTGAAATGATAAACCCAAGCGATTTTCATTTTAATTGAAATTGGGATTACGGGTCGAAATGATATCTACCCGTATATATTTAAATTTCAGATTGAAATGATAAATATCCGTATCACTTAACCATATGATAAATATATATACAAACACCGTTGGTCCATATATATATGAATATTTTGAAATTGAATTCTATGGTTTTGGAAAGAAATATATGGTTTTAACAAATGTTGATTCTTAAAATTTTATATATAAATGGTAATGATATATATAGATTTAATAATGATATTTAATTTAATTAAGATGGATTTAATACATATAATATGTTAAGTATAAAATTTATATTTAAAAATAGATTTTTGGTAAAAAAAATTGAATAAGTTAAGGTGGGGATGATAATTTGAATTTAGTAAAGATAATTTTATTTAATTAAACCGATTTGAAACTTATTGAAACTGAGATTTAAGATATGATTTATAACTTGGGTTTGATTTAAGTAAAAAAAATGAAATTTAAGGCTAGTTAAATGATATTGAATTTATTAAACGAATATTCCCTGATTAAATAAGAATGAAGTTAAATCAAGAGCTATATGAAACTGTTAAATCTATCTTTGAAAATGTTGAATACTAAAGCTTTGAAATATATTGAAAAATAAATGGTATATTTAGAACTGAATTAAATTGATGAATTGAGCTTTGAATAAATTTGAATCTGGAATTTGAAGTTGATTTGAATCGATTTGCGAGACTTGAGGAAATTTAAATACTTTACTTTTTAAATCATTTAATATATATATACTATTTTGGAAAATAGATATATTTGAAATGAAATTATATGTGGGTTTTGAAGTATAAATTTAATTGAAATGACCACGGTGTTATAGTGTATATTTCTACATTGTAGATAGTTCCACGAATCCTTAGAGGATGGTTATCCCAAACATCCTTTAAGTTACTTGTATTTTAGTTGATATTTCACTTGAGTTGGATTTATTAGTATAAGAATGTTAATCTTGACTCGAGTGTTTTGTGTTTTGCTTTACGCTCGGGTCAGACCGAGTGATACAGCATTTGAGACTCACCTTTGGAGTTTGGAGCTTCGTTTGGAGATCCAACTATTGATTCAGCTTCCAGCTTTCCAGTTGATTCGTTCACAGAAGTCATCTGTTTGGATTGGAGACTTCACTGTATTTGAGATATTCTGTTGTATTTTATTTCTAACTCTGATGTTTATATAGTAGCTTCATGAACTACAATTTTATCTATTCCGCTGCGTATTATTGTATTACTCTGTGTCTGTGATTCTGTGATTGATTTATTTACTGCATATGCTGAGTTTTGCCAAATTTAAATTTACAATTCGGTATTTTGAATTATTCAAGTCCGACATGTGTGGATTTATTGTCGATTTGAATGGTCCAAAATAGCGGGTCGTTACAGTTGGTATCAGAGCTTTTGCTCTAGACAAAACTTAGCATATATAGTAAATTTATTTACAGAATCACTTTCGTTCGAGTTTGAATCTCTTCCGTTTGACTCGATTTCCTTTGAACTTTGGAACGTTTCCTACGGTTCCAAAATTCTATCTTGTCTCCCCTATTTGTATTCTTTTGATTCTGGAGTATCCCACGACTCCACTTCGAATGATCTCTATGAGAATAGGATCCCACCAATCTTTGAATGATTTGTGAAGGGGTGTAACTCCTTCACAATTGGCATTGGTTCACCGGAGAGTTATATATCCCTCGGTTTTGATGTTGCCATCTCTTGTTATGCCGAATTCTATCTCTGGCGATCGAATGTCGATTTGCCTTAGATTTTCGCATCGATTATATTCTTGAAGTCACGGTTGACCCGGTCAAGGTCGCCCGCGATTTATATAAGTGTATCCGACTACTGTTTTGTAATTAATTATCTCAATTTCGTTCGAACTTATCTTCGAATCAGAATCCTAATTGATTAGAGTCCCTCTAATTTGAATTTCTATCTTTGTTTTGAAATCCATTCTTGAATCATCCTTTTGAAAAATCGGGTTTATTCGTATTTTGGAAATTGTTTTATATATTGAAATTTTTATAAGTATGATTATATTCTATATATAAAAGTGAAAATGTTTTCGATAAGGATTATACATACCTTTAAAAAAAAAATAAGAATTTGAATTTTTGAAAGGATTTGAAATTTTGAAGTTATATAAGAAATTGATTTATATAAAAATAATTTATAACTAAAGGATTGTAAATTTGAAATTCGAGAATTGAACTCCGGTATTTTGAAATTGGTTTGAAGATTTTGAAATATATAATAATAATATGATTTAAAAATATTTTCCGAATAAGAAATGTTTCAAATGATTTTAATGAGTTTCGAAGAAATTTCAAAAGAAGTTTGAGAAAATATAAGTCCAGAACTCACTTATGTCGCTGGAAAATAATTTCGGTGATGAGTGCACGCATCATCGACATTGATTTTCGAGTTTCAGAGTGGGGGATAGGCCACTTCAGTAGCTTTGCTATGCGAGTGATTTTGTGAAACTATTTTGATTTCAAATTCCGAAGTAAGATTTGATATTCGAAAGATATATGTATATATATATATATATATATTTGAAATGATTTGAAGTAAGCCGGTGTTCATTCCTCGAGTTTCGGATTTGATATAACCCTATCTATTAAAATTGATTTACTGATTTGTTGCTGATTTCCAACTCTTGAATTTGAAAATGATTTCTTCAACTATTTTGAAGGTTCGAGCACTTCCAAATCAAGGTTAACTTTTCAAAGCTAAGAAATTTTGAAAAGTATGAATTATTTGATAAAGTATATAAATTTGTTTCGAATGTTTAAGTATGAAGTAATATGATTTAAATAAGTTGAAACTGTTTTGTTAAGTATATGAATAAGGCTATTTTGAATTTTTCTAATATGAAATTTAGATTTGGAATGTTTCGAAAAGAATTTGGTCTTCAAAATATTTTGAATAAAGTTTAGTTTGTTTTAACTTAGTAACATCTTTATTAAACTATATGTTTAACAAGTTGGAATAAAAATATAAGTTTTACGTCTGCTGTTTTATTCGCATAATTAATTTGATCCAGGTTTGAGTACACATGTTCGAGGTGGATTACACCATTTCGTGTTATGATTTTTCATTCGATTCTTGATGGCGAATATTTGATATGGATCTTGGGCTTGATTCTAGAATTCTCTATCGTAGTATATGGCTATGCAAGGAGACTGATAGCTTCTAGTCGAGAAACCATATTGAAATCTGCATTAGGGAAGTCGAATGGACAATACTAGTTTGAAAACGAACTTGTGTGATCGAGCGAGCGATCAAATGTGATTCTGCGAAATGGCGACGTATGTACATCTTATATTCTAATAACATTGATACATTTTGACGCTGAAATTGAAAGATGTCGGGTTAGAATATCTTTATTTACTAAAAGAAAATTTCCAATTTAAAATTACAAAGATATATAACCCATAAAAGCAAAGATATTCAATCCCATATGGCTCTTCATACAGCGAAAATTTATTTTGGAAAATTTGATCCTTATATAAGATGGACCTTACGTAAGTATAAGATGATTTTGAAACATTTGATTTTGAAAATGAATTGGTTGACTTAAATTATATTGATTTGGAAATTTGGATTTATTTTCTAAATCTATTATTTTGGAAACTTTGAAACTAAAGATAATTAATTTGAGAAGAAATAATTTGGTGAAATTGTATATGATTTTGAAATTGAACTGATATTGAAACAAATTAAAATTTGAGAACCTTATGTTACTAAACACTTGATTTGGGAGTTGTCGAACTTATATAAAAATTGATTTGTATGAGTATGAAATTGATTCGAAAACTATGGATTTGAAAAGGTACTCAATTTGGAAGTGAAATCTTATATAATTGAAGTCTATATAAGTATGATTTGATATACTTTTGATTTTGGAAAAGTATTTGATTTGAAAATTTAATCTTATATATAATGGATTTTATATAAGTACGATATTTGAAAGTGATTTGAAAAGGTACTATATGATACATATTTTCGAAGTAAAGATATGGAAAGTGCCTTCTGCTTGATATCCGATTTGTGGCCACATCTTGGATTCATTCTATCGATATTATTCTCTCTGATTTTTGGTTTTCCGGATATGATACTCGAGTGTCCTTCGAATTCCATGGTGTTACCCATGGTCTTAGTTTTCTCTCGTGACTGCATAGCGCAACTGCCTGGCTGAGTCTTGCCTAGGGGTACGGATTGTTTCCTGGGGGATCCAGGCGTAACCATTGTGTATCCTGCAATCTGTGTAGGTCACGAATAGTAGCGCAAATGCTTGGCTGAGTCTTGCCTGGGGGTACGGATTGTTTCCTGGGGGATCCAGACGTAACCATTGTGTATCCTGCATTCTACTAGTCATCATGGCGTAACTCGCAGGGCTGAGAAAGCTTACGGATATGGATTGTTTCCTGCGGGACCCAGGCGTAACCATTGTGTATCTACGAACCATGGTTAGACAAAGGTTTTGTTTGTGTTTTTGATTGGATTGTACTTTCCATATCTGTTTTTAAAAGTTTTCCAGTATTTTCAGTGGGTGTTGAACAGGTCTACTAAGTACCTGGAGAATTCTAGTTTTGCGCCTGATCAACGCACTACCAGAGTCTACAGGAACAAGGATAAACTTGTTGAAACATCGAGTTATAAAAGTATTTTCGAAATGAAATTTGTTTCGTTATAAAAAAAATATATATATTTTATTATAAAAGTATTTCCAGCAAAGAAATTTTGTATCAATATTTGAAATTGAAATCCTTATGGTTTGAATTAATTATTCATGCCCGATACTATTCTTTTGAATCTACCTTATCTGCTCAACCTTATTTATTCACCTATATTCTGTTTTTCCAAGTCCTCCTTCTTTTCCTTGTTGACTATATTTTTTTTAAAATAATTATTGATTTCTTAATAATATTTGAAAAGTATCTTGAGATAAATTAATAAATTTATAAATTATGAATTTAATGTTTTCAAATAGCTTCTTTGAAAAAAATAAGTAATAATGTAAATAATTGTTTTCAAGTAGTTTTCATACCTTTATAAAGGTGTTATTTAAACATTAATGGTATTTAAAAAGGAAGCAAGAAATTTTACAAATAGGTTTTGGAAGATATTAAAATCTTAAAGATAATTGAATTGTAAATGAAGTTTTCAAATGAATATTTCAAGTAAAATTTATATATAGTTTCAAATTAATTGTTTAATCTTGTCTTTTAACCTACCTTTTCTGCCTGGTTGTTCTATTCTCCTACCTCCTCTCTTTTCGGGGACGAGAAGTTTTGAGTGGGGGAGAGTGTAACGACCCTAAACTTTTATTGATTTTATTTGTTAAATTAATTGAAATTTTGTGAAATTTTAAACAATAAAATTTGAAAATAAAAATTTATTATTTGGAATACGTCTATTTTAATATAGCAACTGGTAAATTTTCATCAGATAATATTGAAGTTTATTTTCCTGTGAAATTTTATTTCAAGTTAAACCGGTTAATAACAGCTATATTTAAAAGTTTTCCGAAATCAAAATATGTCAACAGGAGAAAAATTTTTCAGGGCATTCTGAATCAGACTGTGAAATTCGTTTCGCAAAATTCGGACGTTTCTAGCTCCGTTTGGATTTTTCCGTACGGAATAGCAACGTATATCAGGGTCCGTATGGACTTTTGATAGGAAGGTCCTGACACTGATATTTCTATTTCCTCTTGTCCGTCTCATCGCGCTGATCACCGTGATATATTCATTAGATTATTTCGGAGTCCGGTGCGCGACGGAATCAACAGAATGCAAAGTGTGACGATTCGCCAAATTGGGTCCATTTGCAATTTTGTGTCCTCCATCTGGTTCAGCTTGCTGTGTTAATCACATATATAACTTGTGTCCTTTTCTATTCGTCAGTTTTGACATCCAAAAGTCAAAAATACGAAAGGACGCAAGGAGTTCGGTGGTCACGTATATTATTTCTTTTTCTTTGCATCCCTTTTCTTTTTCACTTTCAGGCAAGCCTTAGATCTAAACCCATCAACATTTCCTCTTTCCCAATTGTTCACTCCTCCCTTTCTCATTTCTTCTTCTGCAAATAAATAAAACGTGGCTGAAGCCTCCTTCCCAAACATCTAACCCACGCTTCCACCTTTCCACCGTCCCATCCACCCACATGACCTCCGAAACCCCACTCCCCTCACATCCTTCCTCCACCAAGCAGCCCACCTCCGACCTACCCCACTTCAAAACCACCGATGCCACAGCCCCAACCTCCTCACCCAAGCCATCACCACCTTTATTCCGAGCCTCCCTGATAAGTGCAGCCAACCAAGCGTAGCAGCGACCACCTTCGCCCAGAGATACGCCGCCTGACCTCCTTTCCTCCCCACCACGTCGACAGCCTGTCCTCCACCTCAGACCGAGGCTTACCACGAGCCACCTTCAAGTTGCTCGGCCTCCCCTTTTCTCCTCGGCTGCTTTTGGGTAGGTGATTATATATTAGTATATATATAAGGTTTATAAATTTATATATGTTTGACATACAATACAGATTTTGCATGTAAGATCTTTTATATATAGATTTTAGGTTCTGTATTGGTTTTAATATTGAGTTTGGGTCAGTCAGAGCTTACATGCTATGTATATATATATTTCTTGTTGAGTTATAGTATACATCGACTTTATGAAATAATGATGTAATTATTTTTTTATATATACTGACTGAAGATATTGATTTTTCTTGTTTTGTATATTATGATTCTTCCAAATTCTATTTTGTTCTGTTTGGCAATTTAAGTTTGTTTCTTTGTTTATTTGTTATATTTAACAGTCCATATATGTTCAAGTTTATAAGTATATATATATATATATTTACAATACATATTTTATTAACAGAGGTGCATCAAAGAATCTATTTTCCCAGGCTCCTTATTTACATTAATATTTTAAATAGATTTAAAAACAGTCTGCTAGTTGTAAGTAGTTATATATATTTGCTTACATCTATTTTTATCATGTTGAGTTTGATTATAAATTATATAATAAAGTAAGTGTAAATATAAAGAATAAGTTTATTTGGATAATCACTGTTCGCATAATGTTATAGTACATACATTTTAAATGAAATATGTGTTACAGAATATTTTATTATAAAGGGAGTCATATAGTTGTCAGTCTATATACATGTGTTATATATATACCTATATATGTATATTTTCTCATGTTTGCTTTGGTTTGTGTTCCACCTATATATGTATATTTTCACGGGTCTGTTGGCTCCATAAGTTTTATAAATTGTATAGTATGGAAGCTGTTTAAGTATATATTAGTATATGTATTAGTTTATATATATCTTTGAGTTTGATTTGGGTATATTTATATATGTCTACATATATATTGTTGCATGTATGTAAGTACTATATATAAGCATATTAGTAATAGTTAGTTATATATTAATTTAATACACGGTATTATTTCTAAGGTTGAGATGTTGCTGGTATTTCGTGTAGCTCATATATAGGTTCATATATACATTTGACTGTATACCTGTTAGATCTTATAAAGTATATTATAAATGTTAACTCATCTCATATCTGATCTGCTTTAGTTAGTATACATTATATTAAGTCTGGTCTGCATATTTGCTTGGATATGTAGAGTTGCATATGTTCAGTTATAGTGTACATGTATTTGTCTGCATGTATTATTTTCTTTAAGTTAGAAATGATTTTTATATATATTTAAGTGTATATTTCAAAAAAATTGATTTTTGGAAGATAGGTAGATAATATAAATCTGTTTCAATTTATACCAAACTGATTCGATTTATTTCGATTTCTCAGCTTGTCTATTGAATTTCTACCCATCAGGCTTTTCTTCGAAATTCGTGCCAATCTTGCTTTACTTTGGAATCCGTGCTTGGGGTCGTAATTCATTTCATCGTCAAATATCTCTAGCCTCGAAAGGTGAGCAATCACTCACGATTAACATTCTTGTATTTATTGATTTGATTTCAATTGAAACGACAATTGAAATATGATGTTGTGGTTATTTAAATTGTTATATATGCTATTATCTGTATATGTTCACCTGTGACATCTGACACTAGTATCTAGTATTTATATGCCTGTTATTACTATTATCTGTATATGTTCACCTATGACATCTGACACCAGTATCTGTTATTTATATTGATGATATATGCCTGTTGTTATATATATTTTATATTATCTGTTATCACTCTGCAAGTTCCCTGTTAGTATAGAATTCACTATGGGTTGAAATGATACATACCCGAACGGACTTTAGAATAGGAGAAAATCGTTATGGGTTGAAATGATAAACCCAAGCGATTTTCATTTGAATTGAAATTGGGATTACGGGTCGAAATGATATCTACCCGTATATATTTAAATTTCGGATTGAAATGATAAATATCCGTATCACTTAACCATATGATAAATATATATACAAACACCATTGGTCCATATATATATAAATATTTTGAAATTGAATTCTATGGTTTTGGATAGAAATATATGGTTTTAACAAATGTTGATTCTTAAAATTTTAAATATAAATGGTAATGATATATATAGATTTAATAATGATATTTAATTTAATTAAGATGGATTTAATACATATAATATGTTAAGTATAAAATTTATATTACAAAATAGATTTTTGGTAAAAAAATTTGAATAAGTTAAGGTGGGGATGATAATTTGAATTTAGTAAAGATAATTTTATTTAATTAAACCGATTTGAAACTTATTGAAATTGAGATTTAAGATATGATTTATAACTTGGGTTTGATTTAAGTAAAAAAAATGAAATTTAAGGCTAGTTAAATGATATTGAATTTATTAAACGAATATTCCCTGATTAAATAAGAATGAAGTTAAATCAAGAGCTATATGAAACTGTTAAATCTATCTTTGAAAATGTTGAATACTAAAGCTTTGAAATATATTGAAAAATAAATGGTATATTTAGAACTGAATTAAATTGATGAATTGAGCTTTGAATAAATTTGAATCTGAAATTTGAAGTTGATTTGAATCGATTTGCGAGACTTGAGGAAATTTAAATACTTTACTTTTTAAATCATTTAATATATATATATATATACTATTTTGGAAAATAGATATATTTGAAATGAAATGATATGTGGGTTTTGAAGTATAAATTTAATTGAAATGACCATGGTGTTATAGTGTATATTTCTACATTGTAGATAGTTCCACGAATCCTTAGAGGATGGTTATCCCAAACATCCTTTAAGTTACTTGTATTTTAGTTGATATTTCACTTGAGTTGGATTTATTAGTATAAGAATGTTAATCCTGACTCGAGTGTTTTGTGTTTTGCTTTACGCTCGGGTCAAACCGAGTGATACAGCATTTGAGACTCACCTTTGGAGTTTGGAGCTTCGTTTGGAGATCCAACTATTGATTCAGTGTAACAACCCACATATCTATCGATTTTATATTTAAATATTTTATCGTTAGTCGGATGTTAGCCCGAAAAGCTACTTTTTGCATACGGTCAAATTAGGACTCGAGACCACTTCCATTGAGTTCAAAATGACGTTTGCGATCTTTTTGAGTGTAAACTTCGATATGTTTGGAGATAGTGAAATTTTCAACACTTTTTCCCGCCTTTGACTTTGGTTTGGACTGCACCCCTTTAGTTCAGCCCAACCATCTTCCTCACTCTATCAAAACACTTCAAGCTTTGTCAAAAATGGTGGTGGGAAGTGGAAATTAAAACTCCAAACATAAATTCTATTGCAAATCCGAGATTCAACATCAAATTCACGTGAAGACCATTGATTCAAGCTTGTTGGTGTTCTTGCTTTGCTCTCAAATCTCCATCTTCATCAAATTCCGTGAAAAGGTGAGATCTTTGATCTCACATCTTGCCTATATCTATCTTGGACTGTTGGGAATGGTTCCATATCATTTTAGCATCAGCATTTGCATTTGGTTTGCATTGGATTGGCGAAAAACAATAAATTTTGGCGTTTTGGTGAGTTTCTGGCCTTAAGTCGTTTCTGGCCATCGCTAGGTCGTCCACGAGTTAAGCCTAAGTCGTAAGTCGTTCGTGTTGAAAAGTCACACGGAGCATAAGTCGTTCCAGGCCTTAAGTCGTTCTGGGTGTGCTAAGTCGTTCGCGAGTTAAGTGCTAAGTCGTGCGCGAGTTAAGAGTTAGGTCGTTGCCTTCTGCTACCTCGTCCTGACTTAGGTCGTACTGGGATAAGTCGTTAGGTCGTATAGACCTTAGCTCGTAGCTCGTATTTGAGCTTAAGTCGTAGCTCGTATGGCTCTTAAGTCCTAGGTCGTTGGCTTTTAAATCGTTAAGTCGTAGGTCGCTGCTTCTACTAAGTCGCTAGGCCATGCCAACTCCGCTAGCTCGCAACTGTTAAGTCGTATGACCTTAAGTCGTAGGTCGTCCCCGACCTAACTCCACTAGGTCGTTCCAGCCTTAGCTCGTAGCTCGAATTGGAGCTTAGGTCGTTAAGTCGTTCGTTCCACTAAGTCGTTCAAGGCTTAGGTCGTTAAGACATTCGTTTGCTAAGTCGTAGCTCGCTCGACTTTGTTAGGTCGTAGGTCGCTCGCCTCCCTTAACTCCAGTTAGGTCGCTTGACCTTAAGTCGTAAGTCGCTTGCCTCCCTTAAGTCGTAAGTCGCTTGCCTTCCTTAAGTCGTTCATCTGGTTGAGTCGCACCATTCATTAGCTCGGTCATGCTACCACTGGACCAGCTTGCCTTCACTAAGTCGTACCGTGACTCTGCGTAGGCAATCTTATCTGAAAAGCATTCATCAGAACTTCCACTTTGATGCATTTTGAGCTGATTTCCTTGGATTTTATTCACGTCTCCGAATGTGAATTTTTGTGATAGATTGTTCCAACAATCATTTTATGACTTGTCACTTTAAAGATATGAAGGTTTTAATACTAGTAGTAAATATCAAAACTCTTTCATCAAATCGATTTCAACACTATTTTTAATATCAAAAGCTCGTTTTCTCAAACCGATTTTCAATCTACTATATATATAAGCCTTTACTTCACTCGAATGAGAAATCGACTTAAACGACTTAGTAAAACGAGTGGTATGAAACGCTTGCGTTCACTTCGTCGGTTAGCTCTTGGACTTGTTCGATTGAACCCTTTTCGTGACAATTTCCTAGTGAAGATTTACAGCTTGTTCGTAAATATTTAAGTTAAGCAATTGGTTATGGGACATGAAGCTAAACTCATATATTTACTAGCTTGGTGTGATTGACACTTCCCGCTGATCATGATGATCATTTTATGATTTAGACTAGCAATTGTGCGATGTCTCTTTGTTTGCAAGGTTAGACTAGACCGCAGTAGTGTGATTCCGACTCACACATATCTCTTTGTCCGCAAGGTTAGTCTAGACCGCAGTAGTGTGATTCCGACTCACACATATCTTTTTGTTTGCGAGGTTAGGCTAGACACCACTTGTGTGATTCCATTCACACATACCTTTTTGCTTTTTGGTTAGCCTAGGCCTCAATCAGTGTGATTCCGACTCACACATATGGGGTAGCGCCCCATGGTCTTCGGACCATCATGTGATAGGCCTCTTTCTCTTTTTATGATTTCTGGATTTCTTGTTTGATTTCTAGATTTTTATGTCATTGACTTGTTATGAGTACAAGTTTAGGGTATGATGCCCTCTTTGGATCTTTGAGAAGATTCTCGTGATATTGATCATTTCTCATCGGTTGATCTCCTGTTGATCATCATTTTCATACTTATAGTAGTATGTCTGTATGGATATTCTATGTTTATGCCATATCTTTTATTCTATATCATGTCATCTGATATTTATAGTTAGACTGATCCGTTTATTATTTTCTTAAATAATACTCGGGTCAGACCGAGATGTTACAGGTGCTTCTGCTTGACTTCCTTCCGGGATTTGCTACTCTGACTTTTGGCTGACTATTTAGTTTAGCAGTTTTTGTTGTATACACTTGAGATATGGACTCATAGTTGTATTCTTTTTGTATAGCACATGTTGCTATTCTTTTGTATTATTGTGGAACTTTTTGACCACTACTCTGATGTACACTTTCATGTGTTAGTTATATATTCATACCTTCTTCCGCCTTTGTGATATGGATGTCTGTGACTGCTTTGCGTTATGTTTATTTCTATGTTTGTTTCCGAAGATTATTTTATAGCCACCATGTGATAATCAATTACATGGATGGTCGCTCCTCAACAGCCTTATTCTCCGTGCTAGTTGACAGCACTACATCGTAGTGTCCTTGGCTAGCGTGGGTATTAAGGTGGGGCGTCACATTCAGCTTCCATCTTTCCAGTTGATTCGTTCACAGAAGTCATCTGTTTGGATTGGAGACTTCACTGTATTTGAGATATTCTGTTGTATTTTATTTCTAACTCTGATGTTTATATAGTAGCTTCATGAACTACTATTTTATCTATTCCGCTGCGTATTATTGTATTACTCTGTGTCTGTGATTCTGTGATTGATTTATTTACTACATATGCTGAGTTTTGCCAAATTTAAATTTACAATTCGGTATTTTGAATTATTCAAGTCCGACATGTGTGGATTTATTGTCGATTTGAATGGTCCAAAATAGCGGGTCGTTACAATTTATATATAGTAAGATACGCTATATATGTAACGTCTATCAGTAAAGTAAATATTAAAATAGCGTTAAGGCTTTACATTAATACCCCTTAATACTTTTTAAGCATTGTCCTAGAGTTTTCCTTAGTAGCACTAACAATAACGTTGGTAGCCAGGGAGGCGCCGTGATAGGAAAACACTAAAACAAAATCGTAGTTGTCATGTATAATGATAATCGTATGACAAGGCACGTAAGGCAATGCCCAAAGTAGGATTCTACCAGTGTATCCTTTATGACTGTTCGTAACACATCGCTGCAACGATTGTCGACCGAGTCCATCACCCCTAAAATCAAATCAAAGTGCACCGATCAAGTCAAAATTGATATAGTAATACGAAGGGGTGGTGGTGCCTAAATGTAGCTAACCCCTTGACCAAACATAGGCTCATGTATTAGTCATTTCAAATTGACACAAGTGTCGGGGTGATCCATAATCGTTCTCTTACATTAACCAGCAAACATACGCCAATCCAACCACTTCATTCTGGAATATCCTCCGCGTACATAGTTATTAAAGTGGTTCTGGTGTTGACAAAGAGTATGCCAATATCCAGCTCAGGTCTTTTTACTAACCAATCGTCCATTTTACACACCATATTGTCATTTTAGGTTTCAATAAAACATATCATATTTCTATCACAAATAGATTCAAATTAGATTTAAATTTTCATATTTCATATTACAAATATCATTATTTAAATTCAATCCTTTATACTTAAAATATTTCAAATTTAACAGTTTTGAATTTAAAAATAGTTTGAATTATAATAGTTTTAATGTAAAAATATTTTGGATTTAAATAGTTTTGATTTTAAGTAGTTTTAACTGAAAATAGTTTAAATTGAAAATAGTTTGAAATAAAATAGTTTTAATAAAAAATAGTTGGACTTATAATAGTTTTAAATTTGAAATGATTTCTTTTCTTTTAAACCATTAACCCAATTCCAAATTTCAAATTTCACTTTAAACAACTTTTCAATTTAAGACTTCCAATTTCAAACTTCAACTTAAACCAATTCAAATTCTAATTTTTAATTCAAAATCAACTATGATTTAAGCGATTTCAAATTTCAAATAATTAAATTTTGATAAATTCAAGTTTCAACTAATTCAACATTTAACTCTTTAAAATAATTCAATTTCAATAAATTCACATTAAATTTCAAAATCAGCCTTTAAGATTTAAAATTGATAAATTCAAGTCAAATCCTTTAAAACAATTTCATTTAACAAGTTCAAATTCCAAAATTTGTATCCATTTCATTTGACCAAATTCGGTGTCCGTATATAATTCTCTACCCTATGGTCAAGTGATCATTTTATTTTAAATCTCAATTATATGGGTATATATCGTTTCAAGCCACATTTAGATGTCATTGACATATATCATTTCGACCTATTTCTTAGTCCAGTTATTAAATCTTTAAATGATCCCGATGACAATTTATACAGTTCAATAATTTACAGGGTGATAAGAGAGATATCCAAAATTAATAATATCATCCAAAAGTAATAATATCATTCGAATAAGCAAACACATTATCCCTAATCAATTTATAAAATGCACATGCAATTTATATTCAAATCAACCAATTAACACATATCACAAAATTATTAATTATCAATATCGGGGTATTCAACTAGAAGTGGTATTCAGTAGTCAAAGTCAATTTAATTTCTCAAACAGTAATCAAAATAATCTATCGCATCATGAATTTTTTTAATTCAAATTGCAGAAGAAATTTTAGTATTGCGTGAGTGGGCTTAATCACTCACCTTTGATTTTAGCCCATTAAAATTCAAACGGAGGCGATTTTCCCAACCGTCTCAGAACTCATCCAAACTAGTTTCATGTTCAAATTCAAATATGAATCCCACCGGAAGAAATCACGCGTAAAAGGAGTTCATATGTGGAAGATATTCAAGCTATAAGAATTTGTTAAATAAAATAAAAAAACATGTACAAATAATTTAATAATAATGCAATACAAATTAGTTACTCACGTTAAGAATTTTGAAGCCTGTTCATGTTTCTGAAGCCTAGAGAATCCATGGAAAAATGACATGATGGCTCACGCGTGGAGGAAGGAGGCTTTAGGAAATGGATTTGCAAACAAATGGAAAAGATTAGCTTCATGAAAATAAGGTGCTCACGTTTGTTTTTTAATTTCAATGAAGCTTCGGGCAATGAACAACTAAAAATGGAAAGGATAGGTGATGCCACAGGAACCGAGATGGATTTATAAACAAATGTAAAATGGGAAAGTTAGAGGAAGAGATTTATGAAATAGAAAATACATAAGGGTAAAGCACGTTTGGAAATTTATGACGACCCGCCTTTCTCAACTCTCGGAAATCGACACAAAATACATTACCGTATAATATGTCGACGATCAAGTGCCGAAAAAGGACAGATTGTTGAGGAAAAAGAAAGAAGATAGAAGAAAGAAGTAACTAAACAACATCAGAATCTCACGTCGCAGCGGAATAAAATATAATAGATAATAATAGAACTTTACACAAAATGAAACGGTATATGTTATATATATACAATACATCATCATCAGAGTACATCACAAGTAAACAACAATTACCAACCGGGCAGTTATATCAACCTGCCTCACAACTGCTGATAATTTCAAATAACCATAGTGGCGAAATAAGCAAGTATGAATAATACATCTCGAACTCTAACTCCTCTCCTGAGCTCCAAAGTATCTAATACTGAACCTGAAATACTCGGTCTGACCCGAGCATTATAATGAAATAACACCCGAGTCAGTCTGGAATACCAGCGTAAGAGAAATACATCCAAACTGATTCATTAAAGATTCAAAATCCATTGAAATCAAAAGCATCTCGTAAGACCACGCCACAAATAAACATGTCGGATTTTTACCTTATGATAGCCAAAACACTTTCTTATCAAATCCTCTGATATTATAATAGTGTCTATATACAAATACTTATTCACATAGCTGAAATTGTTACATGATTAAATTCCAGCATGCTAGCCACAATCGTGGGTAATACAAACAAAACCGTAAAGGCGCGTAGGGAGAATGGATTTCCAACTAATGACTAGGCACTGGGGTACCACCTGTCACAGTACGTGGCCTAGATCACAGTACCGAGGAGTACGTCCGCTCCCCTGCAACACAAGGCTGGAACCATCCCTTACTGGATAATTCCGAGTAAAATCACCCCACGGTTGTGATCAGCAACCGCACCACTAAGCCGAAATAAAGGGACATCTAGACAGGGATGACTTTACTCTCAAGTGGGGGCTACCCACGAAGCCTTGCTACATATCCCCTGATTTTCAGTCATTCCTGTTTGATAAGGCTTGAGGCTAAGCGTTACCTTTATAGAACATATCCCTTAGAATGCCCATCGTCCACCTGACGAAGTTCCGAAAGCATTCGTCCATACGAGTCCGTTCCGGGTTCGTACGGAACCGAAGGCACTACTCCTACTACATCCATTTTGGAAATATCCTCAGGATTAGTAGCGACTAGCCCTTGCACTTCACTGCTCCATCTTCGATTCCAAACTCGTTTCCCCCACGAAAACGTACATACCGAATCAAAGTGGTTTTCGAGAAATAAATCCTGATCCCGGTCTCTTCGAAACGATCAGCGTATTGGCCAATATTGATAGTCGGTTATTTAACTATCAAAACATTCACAAACATCCACCAAACATAATTAATTCCTCAAATTTATGTTTTCCTCCAAAATATCTTCGCAAGATATATTTCTATTTTCAACCCTTTGAAAACAGTTTAAACTCACTTCCTTTTATAGAGATAAATTCCCAAACAATTTTTCTATTCCCCACTGAAATAGCCAAGTCTAAATACTTTAGCTTTAAAATAATTTAAATCACTTTATTCAAAATATATTTTAAGAATATTTAAGGTATAACTATTTTTATAAAATATAAAACTAACTTTAAAATAAAAGTTAAGTCGAACTAAATTTTAAATAAGAGTTACAAACTTCTACATAAGTTTCAAATAAAACTTTAACCAAACTGTCTTTAAATAAATCCATTTTATAAATATGCATAATAATAATATTTCTTTAAAACATAATACCAATTTATCCTTTTAAAGAATTACTACTATAACTAATTTAGTAAATATTTAATTTAAAATTCTTACAACTTAAATAATAATTTCTTGAAAACAACCTTTTAAAAACAAATTTAAAGCTTTTACTTTTATTTAAAAATCTACTTTAAATGTACTTGGCTTTTCAGGGAAATACACTTCCTGTCACATCCTGAAATTTTCGACTTTCGAAAATTCGACATCGATACTCACTTTATCGACTGCCGAGCAATCGAGTGCCGGAAACTCCAATAGTGAGGGTTTTAAGAAAAAGAAAAAGTAGAAGAAGGAGATAGAAGAAAAAGAGAAGAAAGAAAGAAGAAGAACAACAGAAAACATCTGAACGACATCAATAGAAACACAGAACAGAGACAATATCAGAATCTCACATATCGCAGCGGAACAATATATAATAGATAAATGAATAATCTTTAAAACAAAGAACTATATCATTTTATACATACATCAATCATCAGAGTCAATATACAACAATGGACAGTTATATAACTTGTCCTCATACAGAGTATACAGCGGAATAAATACTATCAGATACAAATACTACGTCTCGCCATCCAGCTTATCTCCAAAGCTTCAGAATATCCAGAATATCCTGATAATCTAACTCTAGACTGCCCGTGTGGAAATTGGTGGGCACCCAGAGTTTAGAAGGGAAACAATAAACTCCGAGTCAGTCATGGTGACTGGTGTGAGATCGTAAAACAGTTATTTATCTTTAAAATAAACAACAGAAGAATTTTAAGGTAAATTCGCAATGCTTTTGGAAAATGAAACTACCATAAGACCTCCCGCCACACACACAATGCAAACGCAGACTTGGAGGAGATTTCTTCTTATGATAGTCAAAGATGCTTACTACGCAAAATCAAATCATTTTTGATATTATTATTAGTGCATAGTGTAGAAAACATTTCGAAAGTATAATATAAATCTTAGCCAGCATAGGTACCATTATAGTATGCTTGCTATAGCTACCATATTAAATGGCAGGTTCTACAACTAAAACCGTACAAGGCTCGTATTGTTTCTTTGGATTTCCAACAAATGGTCAGGCTAAGGAACTTCCTATCCACGATGGGTACGTCCCTGGAATAGACGACCCGAGAACCTAACCGGATCTCTGCCAACACAAGGCCGGGTTACCTCTGCAAAAATAGGTAACTACTGACACACGTATGCCATCCCCCGATCGTCACTGATCTTCCCGAGGATCCCCGATTCGCAACAACCACAAAGAAATAAATTTTGCAGCAACCACAGAGGTTAAGTATCTGGGCTCCATACCATGATACCACCTTTATCCAGAAGGAATGACATACACTAAGGGGCGCTACTCCCTAGAACCTTGCCGCATTCGTCCTGTTTCGACCATTTTCGGGGTGTGAGGCTCGATGAAGTCTCGTCCACAAAGCTACGCTTTCTCAAAAAGCCCTGCTTCGGGTCAAACAAAATGATCAACCTATGATCACAAAGATATAAGATCAAACAAATGATCATATCACAAATGACCAAACACTGATCATTTCACAGCAACACTCAGTATGCCACGTTACCAAGTTGGGATATATCGCTGATAAATTTCAACTACATAACCTCTGAGCTCGTACGTCTCAGAGAAGGGTGTTAAGCTAAGAGAATAAATTCTCCGCCACCAACAGAAATGTATTTGAAAGAAATCAGCTTTATATCTCAAATTGTAACGTCAGACACACAATCCATACAAGTCTGTTCCGGGATCGAACAGAACCGAAGGCACTTCTCACGAAGCCCTTGCATTTCCGGATACTTTTCTAATCACGTCCGGACTTCCCGTCACTAAGGGTGATAAAACCTCTAAATCGAAGATCAGTCGATGTAGAGTAACTCGACGGTAATCCTTCCGTTTTCAAAAATATCCGGTCTTCAACACCGGTCTTCGAATGCAATTCATAACGACGTATCACATATTCGGAATGGGTTATACGACCCCATGGTCCTTTCCCGGCTAACCCGAATAGTGAGCGATTATTCAAAAATAAGTGTGGCATTCAAATTCATCCAATTCACAACAAATACCTATCTAAAGGTAATTATTGATAGTCGGTTATTTAACTATCAATAAAGATGCGCAACATCATCAGATTCCAAATAATTTTCCAAATTATTTAATCTTCCAAAATATCTTTATTAGATATAAAATTTCCACACTTAATCATTTGAAAACCATTTCAAATCAATTTCCACATTTCAATTTATCTTTGAAGATGAAATCTCAAAAACAGTTCATTTCATATTAGAAAAGCATTTCCATACCTATTTAATAATAAGTAATTCACAAATCTATTTATTTTCAACATTTGAAAATATTCGATATACTTAAATCAAATTAAGTATATATTTCATTCTTTAAGGAAATCATTTACTATAACAACATTTATTTGAGTCAAAACGAATGTTACGTAAAACATCGTTACGACGACTCAAAATCACTAGTATAGGGATTCGGATTTAGATAGATATATAAATCCCAATACTACATTAAAAACATTTCCTTTCGGAAATCATTTACTATAACAACAGTGTTATAGTCCACCATTTCCTTATATTTCTCGAAAACGTCTATTTCAACAATAAATGTTGAAATCTATGATTTCGATAGTTCACACATTTTAAAACATCTTTTAAAACAATTAACTTCATTTATAATATCGCTTTTCCAAAACCATATTCATTTTACTTAAAGATATATTCACTGTCCAAATCGTGAATATACTTCACTAACCACATTTCAATCTTTTCTACACATTTATTTCAAAAATTATCCACTGTCCAAAATCGTGGATAAAATTCCCTTAATAATCTCTATATTTAAATTCATCAAATTTGATTGATTTCGAATTTATAAAACAACGTTTATAAATTCACCTTTATATTTTCTAACAACTTTGATTTATAAAATTCTCCTTTTATTAACTTCTAAAATTACTTATCAAAATAAGTGATTTTGGATTTATAAAACAATGTTTATAAATCACTTTTATACTTCATAACAATTTCAACTTATGAAATCATTTCATTTAGAAATTTCTATTTATATCCCATCTCAGTGCAAAAATCTAATTTATAAGTAAATTACTTATAAAGCGTTTATTCTACAACATCTATTCACTTTATAACTTCACGTTATAATTTATTAATTTCATTCACTTATGAAATCCTTTTATACTTCTTTTTAACACTTATAAAAATTCGTTTTATAAGTCCAATATTTTGATTTATAAAATATCAATTTGATAAATCTTTTTATACAAATCGTTTATAGTTATTTAAAAATCCCGACTTAAACCCTTTTATAAATAAATCAACTATTTATTTCAAAAACGACCCTTTGGTTTTATTTCACTAAACATTATAACTTTTATAACTTTAAAATTTTAACGTTTATAAATCAATTAAAAAATTCCATAAAACGTTCACTTTCAAAAATCACTTTAAAGTAAAAGTTGTTATTTTTAAATTTCAAAACTGAATCCGATGATGCAACAGCACCAATCAGTCCATCACAACAGTCAATATCATATATCAATATGATAACAGAATATATATCAATATCTGTAAATAAGTAAATACAGTTGAGGAATCCAGTTGGATCCCTCCAACCTGTTTCCCTGCATCCAAAGACGTTAGCACAATACCAATTCCGCTCCAGTACGGAATTATCGCGGTATATGGGTTTTTATAAATCCGCTTACTAACGGCGCAATAGGGTCTCATCCGCTATACGAGGCGGGAATCAATCAATCCAATATATACATATGCCAATATGTATATACTGCTATATATATAGATATATCCTATCATATCTAATAGCACATTCAAACAAATCAATCAATAACTGCAAATCAAAATTTTCCTTCGAGTGAGAAAATCTCACCTTAGCTTTTTATTTTGCCATCCATTTCCACTTGACTCGATTTTCTTGACTTTAACCTTGTATAAATAATTTATACACATTTATTAATATTCGAAATAATCGAATAATTAAATCTGCCATTTACAATTTTAATTTAACTAAAATTTTCAGTTAAACTAATAATTCAATCTAAACTATTTTCCCGTTAGATAGATTTAAAAAAAATCGAATCTTTATGTAATTTATCCATCACTAAATTTCTATCCATATAAACAAATCCTTTGTTTACTGTAAATTCCTAAAGTTATATACATATACTTATTTATTTTTAATCTTACAGAACCTTATCATTTACAGTAAATTAAATACATATAATTTTTGTTTAACAAAAAAATTAAATTCGAAGCTAAATTTCCTTCAATAAATTATGTTTAGTAAAAATAATCAAAACAAGTTGATCAACCAATTTAATTACTTTAGATACATTATTTTAAAATGACTCACAGATTAAAAATGCGTATTTATTATAAAACAGAAATTATTTTCACTGTTAAATCTCTTTCTTTTAAATCTAAATATATACATATGGATGTATTTTAAAATCTAGCGAAATAGAGATATGTTTTCTGTACATATTTTCAAATTCATATTCAAATCTAAATTGAATTGAATTTATTTCATATACCTCACTGTGACAAAGAACAGCTCGTCGAACGTTGCCATTGATTCGAACTCGTGGAGCCCTGCCACCATCGCTGCTTCGCGTGCCTCTGGCCACGACTACCAGAGCTGCCGAAGTATCCTCCAACCTCTCGCGAATAACGCACCACCATCACCGATCGAACGCCAACCCAGCACGCTTCCCAGCTCGATTGCCAACATGCCCTACGCGAGTTTGACATCGTGATGGAATCGCTCCCCCCTGTATCGCGAGCGCCATCAAGCTCGATACTGACATCGCGATGTTCAATCGTCACCGCGAGCCCCACCCAAACTCAGTCGATGCCCTAACCCTAGACTTCATCGCCTCCAGGTCGCCGTTCGACCTGCCTCCACGCGAACGAATTCGAGCTCACTCAAAAGTCGCGATGGATTTCCTCTCGCCGCTATCATACGCGAGTTTGTCACCGCGATGAAATTGCTTCGCGATTTCCTTTCGTTCGCCACTGCTTCACGCGCGCGGCCATAGATCCCAGAGCTTTGATTTTTTTTTTTTTGAATTTTGATTTAGGGAGAGGTTGGTTTTGATTTTGGAACAAGGGATTGATTTTATTTGTTCGGCCATGGATTTTAATTTCGAACGACAAATTTTCTTTTGAACGAGAGAATGGTTTTTGAAGTTTTTACAGACGAGTGGCCATGCTTTGCACGATTTCGATCTCGTGATTTTAGGCTGAAATTTAGGCGTGGTTTTAGGCAGAGGCAAAGGGATGCTGTCCCTTGTTTTAAATTTTTAAATTTTAAATTTAAATCAAATTCGTTTTTAAAATTCCAACGCGTTAAATTTTCGTGTGCTCGCATATCAACTCCGAAAATTACGAAAATTGAAATCCGGTAATAATTCAATATTCCGGACCCAATGGAACTGGTTTCGTCGAATTCCGAGACTGTTTGAAAAATGACTATTTTTAAATATCGGTTTGAACGATTATTTTCAAAACTGAACAAATCAATTTTAAATTCGGTTCTGAAGCTTCTATTATCTCCAGTATTATCAATACGAATTTTAAAAGTTTTCGAAATATTTTTCTTCAGCTTAAAATTGAAGATTCAAATTTTTATTCAACTTTCAATCGATTAAATTCTAAAGTTTAATCGCAAATTTCAAAGTTATATCGGGATTCAAATTAAATCATCGTTCAAATATTTAAAATTAATTAAATATTCTCAATTAATTTGTTCAAAATTCTGGGTCGTTACACTTCCATTCCAGAATAACCCAAACAATTCTTTTATAAATCCTGCTGGATTTATCTCAATTCAAATTTACGTTTAAATTCCGTAAATTCCTCTCAACACTTTAAAAATAAACACCTTTTATTTTTAACACATTTTCCATTCCTGGAAAATCACTTCCAAATTATATGCTCCCATTATATAAAATAAGATTCCAAATTCTTTATTCAAAATATACCTTTGAAAATCTATAAAAGTTTCTATAGGGTAACTTAAATCAAAAATTTCCTTTTAATATAAAGATATTATATAAAATGCTTATAATAAAATTTCCTTAGAAATCAAAATACTAATTTATCTTTAAATTAGTTAAATACCATAATTACTTAATAAATACTTATTTCCATTTTAAAATAATTAAAGATAAAAAATTTCTAAAATATTCTAAACACATTTTTAAACCTTTCAGTTTATACTTTAGAATTTCTCTTTGGAAACATACTTCATTTCCCAAGAAAATTACACTTTCCATCCCTTTAAAATAATCTCACTATTATTTTAAAAACCATTTCACTTCTTATAGACATCTCCATCGGAAATTGATACTTCAAATTTAATCCTCAATAAAACCCCATTCCATTTATAAACCAAATTTATAAATTTCCATTTCTCATTTCCTTTTTAAATCACAGTTTCCAATAACACTTCAATTTTCCAATTCAATTTCTGAAATTTAATTTCCTTAAAACCATTCCTTAAAATTTACTTTTCATTCCCCTTTAATTCCAATTTATTTCATTATATTTTAAAATTCCAGATTTTATTTATCTAGTCATAACACAGCAGAATTTAATTTCCAAATTAATCTATCATAGTAAATAAATAAAATACATCATTAATTATGGAAATAATTGCTATATTGTGAGGAATCCAGTTGGATCCCTCCAACCTGTTTCCCTGCATCCATAGATGTTAGAACACAAATAAATATCAATCCAATCTGATATTAATATTCATATTCAACCCATCACCCAATTATTTAGATATTAACTATTTAAATTAATTGGCATCCATATGTGAGTGAGATTTACTCACCTCGAATTTCGAAACGCCAAGTGTTTAAATTCTAAATTAAATCGAGTCTGTTCGATTTAATTCAAAATTTCTGTTAACTTCGATCATCTCCAAACTTATACTGCAGCATAGATCGAGTCTCTGCGATTCCGGCGCCCCTTGTTTCGTCGAATTCTGATAAAGTACGGAAGAGATATTCAGTTTTAAAATTTTGTATATATAATTTATAAACAATTTCCTTTATTATAACAGACCCAATCAAAACCATTGATTCCCAGACCAAAGATCCAGGCCGCACTTGACTTCATCTTCTTCATCACGTTCCAAGTTGCGAAAGAACCCAACAACCGCTACCCATATCGAAAATCGCAACCGTCCCTGGTGCTTTTCATCTCGATCAGAGAATACCACGAGGAAGCCCAACTCGTCTCCTACCTGTAACATTCCCCCTTTCTGACCGCCTCCAGTCGGTAATTAAACCAACTCGAAACGTTCAAAAAGACGGATTGTTATTTAGTTTATGTAATTTAAACAGAATCAGCCACAGAAACACAGAATAATAATATTTCATTACTATAAATCTTTTTGAATACATCAGAGTTTATACAATGTATTAAATTGATACAGCGGAATATCTTAAAATACAATTTTCTTGAAAACTTAAGTGATTCTTTACTCTCTCTCTAACTTCGCTGCCCGAAAATCTTCAAGCTGTAAAAATACTCGGTCTGACCCGAGTATTACATTCAAAAGAAAATAATACACAGGTCAGTCTAATTCAAACCAGTTACTAGTGCATATAGGCAGTAATAATCGAATAGACGACAGTCACAATAATTCCCGTCTATCCAATCCTTTTAACAAAGAAATCGGATAACGAAAATTTTAACACTAAACAGGGTTAAACAACAAATCAAACCAACAGTGAGACAAGTAATATAGCATTATATCAACAGTGGCTACAAGGCAATGTGTCAGAAAATTAAAATAAACAGAAGTTCAAATGCATCAAGACTAGGATATTAGTGCAAAATGCTACAATGTGCACAGATGGTAGAGGAACAACAGTGAATCAACTAGAACATCAATATGTTCTGGTGCAGACATGAGAACCATTTATACACAATGATGAACAAAGTACACAAGTGCAACAGTGTGGAAGACAGATATACATGATGGTCAACTGCAACAAAACCAAGCTACAAAAATGCCAACATTAATGAACATGTATGCGGACAGTATCAACATAACTATTGTAACTGGAACCACCAAAGCCTCGACAAGCATGCAGTGACACAAAAACAAGTCAAGTGAAGCAATGCCATAGTGAAATAGTGGTAATCACGAGACAACACCAAGTGCAGACCAGAAACTCACAGACCAAACACAACGAAGAAGACCAGAACTCTACTTAAATATCAAAAGCAAATGAGTGAAAACAATATAAATCTACAAATGCAACAAGCTCCAACATGAAATAAATTCAAACAGAGCTCACTGCAAAGATGAGTGCAACTGATGATAGTGAATGAGACAACAACTTTAAACTCAAATAAACATCAGCCTCAACATCAACAAAGAACAATGGATGCAAACCCAAGTCAACATGAAACTAAAAAACTGCAAAACATGACACAGCGAACAAGAATGTCATAATGCAGACAACAACTCATGGACCAACTAAAATGGAGAGACCTTTGCAAGTATACAAGTTCAGAATGACATGTGCAAACCACACTGGAACAAAATGACAATATCAACATGGATGCAGATACAAGACTGTCAGCAAGCAAATTCAAAGTGACAGTAACCAATGTGCAAAATATATATTCAAATATGATCGAGTGCAACAGGTCGCAATGATGCAGACCAAAAGGCATGGAACTGGAGATTGCAACCTGAATAGAAATGCACATGAATGTGATGGCAACAATTCAAGGCAATAGTGACAACCCAAATGCAAAATATGTCGTACATATATAATGACAAATTGCATAAACAAGTTCAAGTGTGCTAATGCATATAAACATGAAGAGATGCAACATGACAGTAAACAGGGCCACAAGACCACCAAGTTCAACAGTCGAATATCATATCAATAATACAACATGGCAATGCAGACTCTAGTATACTGCAGTCAGTGAACATATATGCAAGCAAAGATTACTTGTATAACAGCTTCAAAAATAAAATAGCCACGTTCAAAACTTGATACAAGAAACTACATAATTAACAAGCATGTAAGTGAATGCAACGTGAACCACAGTGCACTAGTCAGGTTAATAGGATTCGGCAGGTACATGAAGATGACGAAACAAGTGCAACATAATATAACAGTGGACAGAGTCGTGGCTACAACACACAACCATATGTATTTGAAACAGGCAGTGGCAATTGATGGTACAGTTCGAACCAAATAAGTCAAAACTCAAGAAACTTTATCACAGTATCCAGATCAACAAATTCCCAAATTCAAAACCGCGTGAATTGAAAAAGGTTAGAGAAATCATTTTTGAAACCGAGGCCAACATTATCACATTTTAAAGAAATCGAAATAGCAGTTTTCACAAAATCAACTTAAGTGCAACTAGCCGACAGAGAGTCCAAAAATGACCGAAATCAAGAAGAACGACATCAACATCGTCAATTCAAGTAAGCGAAATTATTTAACATGAACAAAACAGAAATCGCCAACTTCAAACAAAAGCAATATCACGAGCCGAAGCCCAAAAAAACGAAGTCAAAGAAAATCAACACAGTAATGGCCGAGAATATTTGAACAGCTCAAATTCAAAATTTAAGAGCATCAGGTATAATCGAGTGGAATTAGATGTGAGTGAGAGACTCACATAGTTTCACATAACAAAGCGACCGAGGTCGGAGCCAGAAAGCCAACAAGAACGTACGAAATCAACATCAAACAAAGAAATCAAATCGAAGCCAAAGACCACGAAAACAAACTAGCAAATGAATTCGAACAGTTCGAATAAGATGTGAGTAACATAAATTACTCACCTTTGCCATCGGAGCAGTCGCGAGAAAAGAGGAAGACGAAGCCCTAAATTTCCGAAGCTCCAAGGAGCAGCTGCGAACGAGAAACGAAAGTCGAAGCCAAAGCCGATAAGCTTCTCAAGCCCAAATTTTCAGATCAGAGGAAGAAAGGAATCGAAGGCCGCCGCGATGGTGAGGAACGAGTAAAGAAGAGGCCGCCATTGAATTGAACGAAGCCCTAGTTTTTTTTGAACGAACGGTGAACGAAGGAGATGAGCGAACGAAAAATTGAAGCCGCCATTTTTTATCTCGTTTGTTTGATTTTATTTAGGGTTTTCGAATGAGATGAGAGGAGATGTCGTGGTTTTAACAGAGATAAGGGTGATATTTTTCTTCCTTGTAGGGTGCCTAGCAACAGAGAGAGGGTGGCTGATAGGTACGCGACTTTGCAGAGATAAGGGGGGAGAACGTGGTTTTGCAGAAGGGAACGTGGTATAGGGTATGGGCTGGTATTATATATTTTTTTCTTTTATTTTATTTTCAATTTTCTTTTAATTTATAACTTATGTTATTTGTTTTATAAATAAAATTCACTCAATTTTTAAAACCATCATCTATATTATTTTCATTTGCATATATCATATCTAATTTTTAAATTAAAATACATTCCTCATATTTTAAACTTGACCAATTCGAACAATTTCACAAATTTAAATCAAAAATTAATTAAATTATAAATTAAAAATAGTTTAAAATTCGGGATCGTTACAATCTTCCCTCCTTAAAACTTTTCGTCCACGAAAAGGAAAGGTCGTTAAAATTTCACCGATATTTATACCCTACTCAATTTTTTCTAAGCTTGAAGCTTATTACAAATAAATGAATATATGTAGAATTCATTCCATTCGATTTAATCTCAATAGCTTTGTTCATTATCTCCTTTGTTTATTGATTTCTAAAATCAAAACGCAAAAGTCTTTTACCAAAATTTTTGACTTAAAAAACTCAGATTCAAATTTAAAATCTGTCATGTTAGAGATTTATATAATATCTCTCTTCCAAAGCTGTGGACTTTCAAAACATTATAAAGATCCTCTTCCTTAGTTTATTAGGTAGGAATTATGTAATTCTAATTTCAAACTATTGATTTGCCATTTACAGTTTGAAAATACTTGCTAACTCAAAATTTAATAAGTCCATCTTCGTTCTCACAGACATTAGGCATACGCTGGCCAGGCGCAGGTCTAAAAATCTCCAAGTACTAAATATACTTGCTTCAATTCCCAATGAAAATAATTTAAAAATTCTTTTAAAAATGGATATGGAAAGCACGTTTCCCCATGGATCACAGTTTACCCGGCGGTTACGCTACTATCCCAGTAGAATCGCTTGTAACTGTAGATTTCACATCTCTCTTGAATTTCGCCATGGTTGTTGCCATAGATCGCGGTCCACACGGCGGTTACGCTACTATCATAGTAGAATCGCTTGTAACTGTAGGCATCTCGCCCCTCGAATTTCGCTTGGCATTTAGATTGCAGTTTACTCGGCGGTTGCGCCACTATCCCAGTGGAATCGCTTGTAACTGTGGGCATCTCGCCCCTCAAATTACGCTAGCATACATCATAATCAACATGATCCCATCACGAGGGATTCTAGTCCAAATGGACATTCCAACTTATGGAAAATTCTACGTAGCTACGAATTTCAAATGGACACTCATCGAGAGTTCCAACACCTTCTCAAATAATAAATGGAAGGTACTTTTCCATATCCTCAGTTTGGAAAACATAATATCATATATATGTAGTACTACATTTCACATTTCGTACATATCATATCCATGTAAGCTTACATAAGATTTCCATAACAATGACTTTCCAAACTGACGGTTTTCAAATTTTACCGCATTCATATATATAAGTTTTGAAAACCTACATATCCTATATCCATAACAAATAGAGGATTTCAAAATTTTCCTCTAAGTCGATTTGGAAATTTAAAGGTTATCTCAAACCCAATTCATATTCATAATTCCATTTTATTATCGACTTTCACATTCGATTTGGATTTCACGTTACATCGTCAATTCTCAACACAGAATTGATGTCTACCAATATATAACCTCTGAGCTCGTACGTCTCAGAGAAGGGTGTTAAGCTAAGAGAATAAATTCTCTGCCACCAACAGATATATATTTAATAGAGATCAATTGCTATGTCATCAATTCACAATGTTAGACATACAATCCAAACCATCATCTGAAATTCAAAGCTCAACTTATATTGTCTTTGATGTCGAAGTTAAACTCAATTTTAACTCAACGATTCAATCTTTTTGAAAAATTTCAAATTGAACTAATTGTTCAAATTTCTCATTTAACTTTTCAACTTCGACTTCGAAAATGAATTTCAAATCATTTATCACTCACGGGATATATTCACAACATTTCATATTTGGAAAAACATTTCCATACTTATTTAAAAATAAGTAATTCACAAATCCATTCTATTTTCAACATTTGAAAATATTCAATATACTTAAATCAAAATTAAGTATATATTTCATCTTTAAGGAAATCATTCTCTTTCACACATTTATTTGAGTTAAAACGAATGTTACGTAAAACATCGTTACGACAACTCAAAATCACTAGTATAGGGATTCGAAATTTAGATAGATGTATAAATCCCAATACTATACAAAACATTTCCTTTCGGGAATCATTTACTATAACAACAGTGTTATAGTCCATCATTTCCTTATTTCTCGAAAACGTCTATTTCAACAATGAATGTTGAAATCTATGGTTTCGATATTCAATGCCTTTTAAAACATCTTTTAAAACAATTATCTTCGTTTTAAAATATCGATTTCCCAAAACATGTCCATTTTATTCAATAATATATTCACTGTCCAAAATCGTGAATATACTTCATTTAACAAGCTATAAAGATTTACTTATCAAAATAAGTCATTTCCGGATTTATAAACAAAGTTTTATAAATTCCATTCCTATTTATACAGACTTTAATTTATAGTTTGAATTCCGCATACTTTTCACAATATTGGTTTTAAACCAACTTCAAATTTTCCAATACTAAGTTTTCCACTTAACTTAATTCTCTGCAAGTTCAAATTTAAATTCATCACTGAATCTATTAAATTTGTTATGGATTGTCATGTTGACAACTTCAAAATTTTCAAATCTAATTCCCATTTGAACTTTGAATCCACTTCCTATTTCCAAAATAATCAACTAGTTTCTTTAGTAAATCATTCATCGAATTGATTTTCAATTTAATCACATTCGATTCATTCACATTGGATTTTTTACTAACATTCATTCATATTCAATTAGTTCACTTTCACTAATTTATATTCAAGTTAGTTTGCTTTCAATTCAAATCAAATTTGATTCTATTTAAATTTACTTATCTTTCAATTTGAATTCAATTTCTTAACTTCCAATTTCCATTAATTCAATTTCATTAACACTTAGTGAATTTCTATACAATCAACTAGCAACCAATGCACATTCAACTTAACCAAATTTATTTACTTTGCTTACATTCAATTGGTTTAATATACTTAATTTCAATTGGTATATATTCTAATTCAGATTGAATTCTTATACTCACCATATTCACAACTTCTTAACTTAAGTTTTATTCAACTCTTAACAACAACATTTCTAATCCACGTTTATTTACTAATTCACTTTTACAATTAAAGTTGAATTTCCTTTCTATAATTCAAATTCATATTCATTACTTCACTTTATTAATTCATTTTGATATCAAATT
This sequence comes from Allium fistulosum, assembly GCA_030737815.1. Classification (NCBI taxonomy): domain Eukaryota; kingdom Viridiplantae; phylum Streptophyta; class Magnoliopsida; order Asparagales; family Amaryllidaceae; genus Allium; species Allium fistulosum. The sequence continues at coordinate 165,547,992 of CM060905.1, forward strand.
CAACCTCATTCAACATTACTTAAGCTATATTTCATTTCTAAAATCATTTTATTTAACTTTTACTAAAGTCAAATTCATATCACTATCCAAAATTCAGATTTTGTTTTACTTAACAAAACTGTTTAACCATTTTAACAATTGGTTTGATTCAAATTTTCTCATTTTATAAGTTATACAACTTATTAATTTAAACTTCCCAATTCATATTATATAATCACTTATCTTTCAAGTTTAACTTTTCATCTCAATAATTTTTCAAATCAAGTTCAATTTATTTAACTTTCCTTTAGTTAAATTCCAAATCCATATATTTATTAATGCCAACTCAATTCAATTTAACTTTTCTTAAGTTAAAAATCTTTATTAAAAAAAACTTCAATTTTCAAAAGAATCCAGAATCAAATTCCCAAGTTATAGTTCAATGATCACCTTTGCTATAACTAAATTGACATGTCATTTTATCTCCCAATTATTACTTTGGAGATATTCAAAATATTTGATTTAAACCAAATCATTAATTCACTTAACTTATATTTTACTTTTCATAAATCTCAGCAATTCGATAATGGGTTTTCGAATGATCGGGACTCAAATCAAAGATGACTTTACCGAAGAAAAACTATCGTAAACCAAAATTTAGAGAGGGAAATTTCCGTAAAGGATTTGAATTTTCGAAATACTTCTTATTTTCAAAAACAATTTTATACTTCTTTAAATTTGAAAAACGTTTTCTTTAAAGTGTTTCTAGTAACTATTCTTATTAAACGCCATAAACTAAGCTTTGTGTAAACCAAAGCTCTGATACCACTCTGTAACATTCCCCCTTTCTGACCGCCTCCAATCGGTAATTAAACCAACTCGAAACGTTCAAAAAGACGGATTGTTATTTAGTTTATGTAATTTAAATAGAATCAACCACAGAAACACAGAATAATAATATTTCATTACTATAAATCTTTTTGAATACATCAGAGTTTATACAATGTATTAAATTGATACAACGGAATATCTTAAAATACAATTTTCTTGAAAACTTAAGTGATTCTTTACTCTCTCTCTCTCTAACTTCGCTGCCCGAAAATCTTCAAGCTGTAAAAATACTCGGTCTGACCGGAGTATTACATTCAAAAGAAAATAATACACAGGTCAGTCTAATTCAAACCAGTTACTAGTGCATATAGGCAGTAATAATCGAATAGACGACAGTCACAATAATTCCCGTCTATCCAATCCTTTTAACAAAGAAATCGGATAACGAAAATTTTAACACTAAACAGGGTTAAACAACAAATCAAACCAACAGTGAGACAAGTAATATAGCATTATATCAACAGTGGCTACAAGGCAATGTGTCAGAAAATTAAAATAAACAGAAGTTCAAATGCATCAAGACTAGGATATTAGTGCAAAATGCTACAATGTGCACAGATGGTAGAGGAACAACAGTGAATCAACTAGAACATCAATATGTTCTGGTGCAGACATGAGAACCATTTATACACAATGATGAACAAAGTACACAAGTGCAACAGTGTGGAAGACAGATATACATGATGGTCAACTGCAACAAAACCAAGCTACAAAAATGCCAACATTAATGAACATGTATGCGGACAGTATCAACATAACTATTGTAACTGGAACCACCAAAGCCTCGACAAGCATGCAGTGACACAAAAACAAGTCAAGTGAAGCAATGCCATAGTGAAATAGTGGTAATCACGAGACAACACCAAGTGCAGACCAGAAACTCACAGACCAAACACAACGAAGAAGACCAGAACTCTACTTAAATATCAAAAGCAAATGAGTGAAAACAATATAAATCTACAAATGCAACAAGCTCCAACATGAAATAAATTCAAACAGAGCTCACTGCAAAGATGAGTGCAACTGATGATAGTGAATGAGACAACAACTTTAAACTCAAATAAACATCAGCCTCAACATCAACAAAGAACAATGGATGCAAACCCAAGTCAACATGAAACTAAAAAACTGCAAAACATGACACAGCGAACAAGAATGTCATAATGCAGACAACAACTCATGGACCAACTAAAATGGAGAGACCTTTGCAAGTATACAAGTTCAGAATGACATGTGCAAACCACACTGGAACAAAATGACAATATCAACATGGATGCAGATACAAGACTGTCAGCAAGCAAATTCAAAGTGACAGTAACCAATGTGCAAAATATATATTCAAATATGATCGAGTGCAACAGGTCGCAATGATGCAGACCAAAAGGCATGGAACTGGAGATTGCAACCTGAATAGAAATGCACATGAATGTGATGGCAACAATTCAAGGCAATAGTGACAACCCAAATGCAAAATATGTCGTACATATATAATGACAAATTGCATAAACAAGTTCAAGTGTGCTAATGCATATAAACATGAAGAGATGCAACATGACAGTAAACAGGGCCACAAGACCACCAAGTTCAACAGTCGAATATCATATCAATAATACAACATGGCAATGCAGACTCTAGTATACTGCAGTCAGTGAACATATATGCAAGCAAAGATTACTTGTATAACAGCTTCAAAAATAAAATAGCCACGTTCAAAACTTGATACAAGAAACTACATAATTAACAAGCATGTAAGTGAATGCAACGTGAACCACAGTGCACTAGTCAGGTTAATAGGATTCGGCAGGTACATGAAGACGACGAAACAAGTGCAACATAATATAACAGTGGACAGAGTCGTGGCTACAACACACAACCATATGTATTTGAAACAGGCAGTGGCAATTGATGGTACAGTTCGAACCAAATAAGTCAAAACTCAAGAAACTTTATCACAGTATCCAGATCAACAAATTCCCAAATTCAAAACCGCGTGAATTGAAAAAGGTTAGAGAAATCATTTTTGAAACCGAGGCCAACATTATCACATTTTAAAGAAATCGAAATAGCAGTTTTCACAAAATCAACTTAAGTGCAACTAGCCGACAGAGAGTCCAAAAATGACCGAAATCAAGAAGAACGACATCAACATCGTCAATTCAAGTAAGCGAAATTATTTAACATGAACAAAACAGAAATCGCCAACTTCAAACAAAAGCAATATCACGAGCCGAAGCCCAAAAAAACGAAGTCAAAGAAAATCAACACAGTAATGGCCGAGAATATTTGAACAGCTCAAATTCAAAATTTAAGAGCATCAGGTATAATCGAGTGGAATTAGATGTGAGTGAGAGACTCACATAGTTTCACATAACAAAGCGACCGAGGTCGGAGCCAGAAAGCCAACAAGAACGTACGAAATCAACATCAAACAAAGAAATCAAATCGAAGCCAAAGACCACGAAAACAAACTAGCAAATGAATTCGAACAGTTCGAATAAGATGTGAGTAACATAAATTACTCACCTTTGCCATCGGAGCAGTCGCGAGAAAAGAGGAAGACGAAGCCCTAAATTTCCGAAGCTCCAAGGAGCAGCTGCGAACGAGAAACGAAAGTCGAAGCCAAAGCCGATAAGCTTCTCAAGCCCAAATTTTCAGATCAGAGGAAGAAAGGAATCGAAGGCCGCCGCGATGGTGAGGAACGAGTAAAGAAGAGGCCGCCATTGAATTGAACGAAGCCCTAGTTTTTTTTGAACGAACGGTGAACGAAGGAGATGAGCGAACGAAAAATTGAAGCCGCCATTTTTTATCTCGTTTGTTTGATTTTATTTAGGGTTTTCGAATGAGATGAGAGGAGATGTCGTGGTTTTAACAGAGACAAGGGTGATATTTTTCTTCCTTGTAGGGTGCCTAGCAACAGAGAGAGGGTGGCTGATAGGTACGCGACTTTGCAGAGATAAGGGGGGAGAACGTGGTTTTGCAGAAGGGAACGTGGTATAGGGTATGGGCTGGTATTATATATTTTTTTCTTTTATTTTATTTTCAATTTTCTTTTAATTTATAACTTATGTTATTTGTTTTATAAATAAAATTCACTCAATTTTTAAAACCATCATCTATATTATTTTCATTTGCATATATCATATCTAATTTTTAAATTAAAATACATTCCTCATATTTTAAACTTGACCAATTCGAACAATTTCACAAATTTAAATCAAAATTTAATTAAATTATAAATTAAAAATAGTTTAAAATTCGGGATCGTTACACTACCTTCGCCCAGAAAATAGTAGAGCTCGGTCCCCTCTCCACGTCGAAAATCACCACCAAAGCGCAAACGAACGCGGCCTCCTCTCTCCTCCAAACGACGACGATACCCTCGATCAACCGTTGGATTGGAAGTTCGTGGCGAGCTCTTCCACTTTGCAGTTGGAAATTTTTGAAATGGATGAGTAGATCTAAAGATAAACGAGGGAGAAAAAGAGCCATTATCGGCCATAGAACATTATGCTAGCGGCCACGAGAAGAAACTAGGGTTTTGCCCCCTTTTCACGCATATAAACGTATATATATATATATATATTAATTAAATATTAAATTCAATTTTAACGAACCTTTACAAACGAACTCCAAATCCGACGTGCCGCCTGGCGTTTATAAGGTTTTACCCGCATTCCAAACATAATGGAACGTGTTTCGGAGGCTAATCCGGTCGTTTGAGAGAGTTACGGAAATATAAGATCAATTTTAAATTAAATCGATTAAAATAATTTCTATGTGTTTTGAGCTGCTACGGTCAAACGTCAACTCCGATTGGTACGAAAATTGAAATCCGATAATAATTAACTATTACGGATCCAATGGAACTGGTTTGATCGAATTCCGAGACTGTGCCCCGAAAGGCTATTTTAACTCGTCGATAAATTCGACCGATTTCCAAAATCGTCGGAATCAGTTAAAATTTCACTTTTAAAATTTTACTAACTCAATTATAAATCAAATAGAATTTATATTCACATTAGAAATCCTTCTGATTCATTCCGAACCAAAATCTGATTATTTGCATTATTATAATATTGAATTCTATTATTAAATTAATATAAAATTCCAAATTTAACTTATCGGCTTTTAGTTCCATCCAGAAGTCCAACAACATTATTTAAATCCAAATAGACTTAAAATAAATTTTATAGACCAATTTCATATCCATTTACCTCCAGATTCACAAATTATTCCAATATCAAATATTTAATTATTATTATTCACCCAATTGAATTGTCATATTTGAAATTTAACAAATTTCATTAATTTAACCAAAATCTTATTATTCAAAATCAAATTATAATTCACATTCAACATTTAAAATGAATTAAATGTTCAAAATCTAACGACCAAAATTCTGGGTCGTTACATTCCTCCCCCCTTATAAAAATTTCGTCCCCGAAATTTGCTAAGGTAGGAAAATGCTACTAAACTCAATAACCTATCCAAAACCCACTCACTTACAACTTACATTCACTCCCCAAAACCATTTGCTTATTTCTAACTCAAAAGCTTGTTTTTAACATCATTTCCAAAATCAACTTTACTAGTTAAACCAAAATTTCCAAAACTTTCAAAAAAAATTCTAACTCCCAAAATTTTTGAAATTTTTTGACAGCGTCTCCTTTGTACGGAGAGCCTTTTACAATATCACAATAGATATAAATATGTATACATCGACCCACACGGTCGGAAAAACAAAAACAGTTCATATTTCCTATTTTTATTGCGTAGGCGTACCTTATGATTAGCATTTTAAAAGCAAGCGGCTAACTTATACTGCATATATGCGCTCCAACTCTATCGATTGCCTCTCGTACCTATACTTACTCAAATAAGCATATAAGTTTCCAAAACCATGAAACTTTAACAACATTCCATCCATTACTCTTAATCAAACGAAACAATTACATAACTTATCCAACCAATTTCCATAATTCTACATGCTAACCATCTTTATAAGCAATCACAAGGGTTAACCATTATTTTAATCTCCTTTACAAATTCCATATTTCATTTTATTTTACTCGAATGATTTACATTCAAGTTACTACATACAATGTATATTCAATACAACCAATTCCTTTTTTACTTCAATATGATAACATATGCTTTATTTTCAACAATTTACCTCAATCCAATTCCAAATTGATGCAAAATCAAATTTTATTTACTTCTCTTAATTTTATTAACTTTGTTTACAACAAAACGTCTCATCTTAATGTAAATTTGATGTTATTCATGTAAATAACAATTACTTACGCTTTATACTCATTTTAAATCAATTTCAATACAATCTATGTAAATCTTATTCCTTTCGGAATTTATTCACAACCCAAACATTCTCCTTTCCAATATTAGATTAAATCCTTATTCTTACATTTCAATTTCATTCAAGACCACTCATAAGCTCGACCACACTCATTTCACAATTTTCTTAAGCTTATACCAATTCTAATTAATTCCATCTCAACCTATAACAATATTATTTTATTAATAACATAACCATTTTCAATCATCTTATATCCAAACTGAATTTATTTGCAATTTGGTCCATATTCATTTTAACCCAACCTCCTTACATTCGACAATATTCACATCATAATTAATTCATTTACCGTATATGTCGAATTTCATTAAACTTAGCTTATGCTAAATTCATCTTCAAACTATATTCTTTGAATTTAGTTGAATGAGAATTTTAATCCATTCAATATCATTCCAACTTGATTAAAATTTCTTTAATTTAATCTTTTACCAATTTAATTCAAGTTCAACTAACTTCATTTAGCCACTTAAATTCATACCATTCCCTTACTAATTTAAGTAAGAATTTAATTCCCTTCAATACTATTTATAACCCAACTGAATTTGTAACGACCCGACTTTCTATGCCCAGAAAGTCGCATCATTATGAAGAAAGAAAGGGGTAGAAAATAGAAAAGAAGAGAAAGAAAGAAACAACACATCAGAATCTCACAGCGGAAACGGAACAAATTATAATATATCACATAACTAATACATAGTCTTTACATAATCAGAGTACACAACTTATACATCACTTACTAGACAGTTATAAACATCTGTCTAGACATTACAACTCAATACAAGACAAGACACTATCACAGATATCAACACAGCGAAATACTATATCTACGAACGCCGAAGCCTCCTGCTCCATTGCTCCTCCAGAATATTCGTCAAAACTAAACCTGAATCCCTTGGCTACTCGTAAAAATTTGAGTACCCAAGAGTTTAATAAAACAGAAAATAAACACTTGGGTCAGACATGGGTCTGGTGTGAGTAAACGGGTTAAAATTGTTTAACTTCAAAACCTTTTGAAAACAAAGGTATCACGTAAGACTTCCCACACATAAACATGGGTAAGTTTTTACCTTACGCTAACCAAACCATTTTATAGGAAATTCGATTGTATTATAATAGGGTCTAGGGTTTTCAAATAAATATGAAATAGCTGAAATTGTTACATTATTAAATTCCAGCATACTAGCCACAAAGTGGGTTATACAATCAAGTCCGTTGGCACTTATTGGATTTTGGATTCCATACAATGGCAGGGCTACCGGGGTACCGCCCATCACAGTACGTGGCCTAGATCACCGTACCGAGGATCACTCCCAATCCCCTGCAACACAAGGTCGGAACATCCCTTACTGGATAATTCCCGCACAAGATACCTCACGGTTGGGATCAGCAACCGCACCACTAAGCCGAAAATATAAAGGGACATCTAGACAGAGGTAACCTTGTCCTACTTGGGTGCTACCCACTAACCTTGCTGCACCTCCCCTGTTTTAGCCATTCCCGGTTGATGAGGCTTGAGGTCACGATTACCTTTAATCAGAACATATCACTTAGAATGCTCATCGTCCGCCTGACGATGTGCTGAAAGCATTCAATCCATACAAGTTCGTTCCGGGTTCGAACGAAACCGAAGGCATTATCTCGTTACACTCGTTTTGGAATCACCCTCAGAGTTAACGACAATAACCCTTGCACTCTGAATCTTCATCTTCACTTGATTCACGATCTATCGTTAATTTGGATCGATGTGGTATTCGGGTCTCCAGACCTGGAAATCCGGTATACGGAAACCCGATCCCGGTCTCATCGAAATCCAAAGCGTATCTTTTAAGGCCAAGTTGTTTTAAAGTTAAAACAATTCAATTCAATTATCTTTATACACAAAGAAAGATAATTCACAACAGATAATCAACATTATCAGACAATCCATACAATTCAACTAGCATCCATATCATATAGCCTATATCTCATCAGAGATATCAATCAATGCAAAGCATTCTGTATTATCATCCATCCATAAGTAATGATTTATATCATCTCTAATTAATTTAAAGTGAATTAAATTAATTACTTCATTTTATAAATCCTTCTTACTTAACCATTAATTAATTACAAATTAATTAATTATCCTCTAATTACCTTTTTCAATTAATCATCTTTGATTAATTATCTTTTAATTACCTTCAAGTAATTTATCCTTAATAAATTACTCAAATTAATTAACCTTAACTACTTATAATAATTAACCTTTAATTACTTCATTAATTAATTAACTATAACTAATTAATTTTAATCAACTATAATTAATTATATTAAACCTTAATTAATTACATTAATTAATCACTTCATTTATTAATTATTACTTAATTAATAAATCTTAATTACATCATTAATTATATTAATTAATGATTCTTAATTACAACTTAATTATTAATTACTTAATTAAATTAATTACATTAAGTAATTAACCTTTAATTAAACAACATTTATTAATCACCTTGATTAATCTTCAATCAGTAATTAATTACCCTTAATTACTTTCATTAACTAAATTAATTACTCCTTAATTAATTCTTTAATTAATCCCTTGATTAATTTTTCAAAGTAATTAACTCAAATTACTTCTATTAATAAAATCATTTATTCAACTAATTACTTCCAGTAATTATCTTATTATTTACTTCTCTAAATAAACTTACCTTAATAATTACATTAAGTAATTATTATCAAATCATCTCTTGATTATTTTAAATTAATTAAACTTAATTAATTAATTTAACTAAATCAAATTAACTTCAATTAATTACAATAAGTAATTAATTCTTAATTACTTCCAATAAGTAATTATATTTAAACAATTTCATAAATGATTATTCTTAAATTAATTCAACTAATTAATTATCAAAATTAATCCTATTAATTAATTATTTAATAATCCATAGTTAATGACTTCATTAACTATTATTTAATTACTTTCCTTAAGTAATTAACTTATATTAATTATTATTAATTCTAAATTAATAAATCTTAATAACCAATTTATTAATCTCTAATTACTAAATTAATTAAGTGTCAACCATAACTTAATTAATATTTAATTACTTATTAATTAATTCCTAACCATTAATTAATATTCTAATTATAATCCTTAATTACAAATTAATTATTCTAATTAATTAATCTTAATCACTAATTAATTAGTTTAAACCATTAATTACCTATTTAATTAATCCAAATGATTAATTAATCAATTAAATTAATTATCCATTAAATTTCCTAATTAATTCAATGAACACAAATCTCTAATTACTTTAAGATAAAACATTTTCTTATCAAAGGTTAAATTATCATTCTTAAATACATTTGGAGACATCCATTTCAAATTAACTTTTAAATTTCATTTTAAATTCTAGATTTAAAATGAATACTAATTTATCTTTTACAATGTTTTAAACAACATTCCTAAAACTCTTTTAATTTACAAGTTAAAGAAATACTCATTTATAAAGAAGTTTAAAAGGTGCTAACAAATTCATATTTAAATTTATAAAACTTATTTTAAATCTCAATCTAAGATTCAAAACCAAACTTGAATCCATATATTTAAATCTTTGATTTAAATTTCTGTTTTACTAATTCTTTACAGTTTTAAATTTAGTTTAAAGTTTAAACAGACAGTTTTCTTTTTCAAAAACCTGGCAACAACTTACATACTCGAGCACCCACACTAAAAACTTCGAGTCGCACCCTCTAAAATTTCGAGTCTCACACGAACAAAACACTTGAAAATCTCGAGACCTTCCCCTGCTTTAAACCCAGACTTCACCCAGATATCCCAATCGTGTGCACGTGCACGATCACCAGCGTCACTCCGATCATCGATGACTTCCCCCACCAGTCGACGTTCAACCACCTACCAGAATCCAATCACTCGAGCAACGAAATGAAGACGAATTCAAGATCGAGCCTAAAATCGAAACTGGAACCACAGACCACCATTTCAAAAACTGGCAACAACTCCTCGTCCTCGAAATCCCGATCATCAGAGAGGCTAATTCTCTGGCCATACCTTCGCCTATATCTGATCTTCCATTTCCCAAAAGCTTGGAACACTCGATCCATCAACGAAAACAAACGAAACGAATTCGTGGCCTTACTTAAAACTAGGTTTAAAAATTTCAAACCTAAATCATTTCTGCCTCAATGTCTAATTCGATTTCCAGTCATTTTTCCTAGTATCCTTGATCATTACACTACCACTACTAAAGATTTCAAACTTCCAATTTCACTGAGATGATCAAAATCACCAAAATTTCATTTCTAACATAAACCAGAACTGCTCCTTTAATACTAGACTAAAAACTATGGTATTAATACTAAAAATCATATTATCATTTATGTTTTCAATTTATAAGTCTGAATTTATAAATTACAAAGTTCGAATTTTCACTTTTATATAACATATACTGTTATTTTGGTTTACAGAGACAATCTGCTTGAAGTTTGACATAATTAAAAATTTAAGCATTAGTATATGATAAATCAAACATATTTTGTTTGAATATTAAATCCAAATCAACACTAGATCATGAGATATTGATTTTATATCAAAAACAGTAGCCTGGAATTCAAGAAACAGAGATACACTGATGCAAAACAACATGCACACTATATACATTCATGTATCTACTTAATCATCTATAAATATTCACATCCACAACACAATTTATCACAGAATTAAGCATGCAACCTAATTATACTTAAGTTAATTTAAGTAAGAATGTTACTCACCAATTTAAAATGGAGACAGAGGCAATTTAGCTTCTGAAGGCTGTAAACTTGCATGCTTGTTTGAATTTGATTTTTAAACTTTTGTTGTTGAAGCTTTACTGATTTAAACTACATGCATGTTTCCAGGTTGAAGAAAAATGAAGGCAGACAGACTTTGATGTTGAAAAGAATTGCAGGCTGGCTTTGAGTTGTTTCCAAATTGAAAATGAAGACAGGCTTTTTGAAGATGATGCAGATTTGAAAAGAATGCATCAGGGTTTTGATTTCAGATTGCAACTTGGTTACAGGGACTTGATTTCCCTTGAATTAGAAAATTGCAGACTGGTTTCTTTGATTTGGTTTGAAGCATTTGATTACTGATTTTAATCTCAGATTTGTTTAGAGAATTGTTTTGAGTTTTGGTTACTGATCTGAATTTTCAGATTTGTACTAGAGAAAGAAGTTTGGGGTTTCTCTTGTTTTGAAAAGAAAATTAGAAAGAATGAAATAAAGAGGTGCCAATGTTTATATATAAGTAAATTTATGATTTTATAAAAATAAAAGAAAATGAAAAATAAATAAGACACTTGTCATTTGAGTTCATCATTTACTTACACTTGTTAAAATAAGGGCTTTAGAAAATAACACATGTATTTTAAGTAATTTATCTTATTTTTATTTAGTTTTAAAAGTATATAAAAGTCTTTTCTTATTTATTAAATACTTATCTATATATAAATTACTTTTTAAAGAGAAACAAAAACTAATTATATTTATAAATAAAAGCTTATACAAATATTCTAAAATCCAAAATAATTTAAATAATTATTCTTTTGAATTTCAAAACTTTAAATTCAAATTCAAATTAAATTAAATCCTAAGATTCAATTTAAAATTAAGTTATATATATATATATATACATATATAACTACTTATTCAATTTAAAAATAGCAATTCCATAGTCTTTAAAAATCCATTCATAGAAATAATACATTATACTTATTATTTTGAAAATAACATATTTTATAATTTTAAACAATTTATATAAGAGATTATATTATCAAGTAATATTTAAAAGAAATAAAACAAACCTTTTTGTTAAATCTTATTTATTTTTAAGCTTAAGTAAAAATATCTTAAACCAATTAAATATTTTCTTAAAGTATTTTAAAACTATAAAATTACTTATTTAAATATCTTTGAAAAGTCCAGATTAAATTAAATCTAAATTTCCAATTTACCAAAGCTTCTATTTACAATATATATAAATAAATATATATATTCAAATAGAAAATATCTTATTAACTTTTTAAAAGATAAAATTACAAATAAATACTTATTTAATCAGATTATTAAATTAAATTCAAATCTTATCATCAAAGATTATCCATATCAATTTAATTATTAAACAGATTATTAAATTGATATTGTCAAAATTTCCGGGCTATTACATTCCTTCCCCCTTAAAATAATTTCGTCCCCGAAATTTAAACAAAGGTAATTTAATAATCTTATTAAAGATTTAAATTTAAAACACAAGCATCTACTATCATCCATATGCTAACAACCATAGTAACCAAATCATCCAATCAAACAATTCTAACTATCTAGACTAAATTCTAGATAAAATCCCTCGAGTTTCCCAAGTATATATATATCGGGATACTCGCTCTACAAACAATTTAGACTACTAAGCTATAGATCTCCTACTCATCTAGATCTACAGAACTAAACAGAATATCAGACTACAGACGAGTCTGACTCAACTACCAAACTTCCCAAAACTGCAGATTCTAAAACCAAAGATAGATCAAATACGTATTCCCTTAGAGATACGTAAAACTCAATGAATTCCAGTTATCCAAACTGACAATTCAACCAAGTAGACCAATTACTTATCCAAATCAGAACACAGACGAGATCCAAACATAACTCTACTTCACAACATCAGTAGATTCCAAACTTACTTCTCCCATCCAGAGATACACTCCAAACTGCTTTCGCTGCTCAACTCTAATCTGAAGTAGAACACAAGCACAGACTGGACAACTCATTTCTAGAAATAAGGTTCACTGATCCATAAAAGAAAACTCAGATATTCCAGCAAAACTTGAGTTGCATCACCAACTCCATCTCTAGGAAACATCCTTCCACTAGACTGAACCACCGGTATCACTCATGGAATCCAGTCGATAAGAAAACTCAACCTTCAGATGCGGACAAACTTCTGACTTCTCTGAAGACATCCAGAAAAACTATGATAACCCAAGAGAACACTCAGACAATCGCAAGTCACTTTTGCGATCAACCCATCCTAATTCCAAAGAAAAACTGTTCCTCTTTTTATCAATCAGAACAGCTCAACTTAACTATCCAATCCATCGAAGAAATGGATCCACTCTGCTGCTTCTGAACTTCACTTCCAAAAAAACTGCTCATCCAGAAAACTTCCTGCCATCACAGAATACTCCGAGCTGCACTGCTGACACTAATGCCAAGGACTTCCTACTCCAAAGATCTTCGAGAAACTCGGACTCCAAACCAAAGCAGAAACTTCATGCTGAACTCAGCCACAACACCGAAGCATTCACACTTCCTTAATCTTGTTCCAAAGAAAACATCTTCGGGAACATCCATCGTCACTGTATCTCATCATACAGCTACTATTACCTGAGGTATCAAGGTACCATCACTCGCTTCTGTTCAACCGACAGATCCAACCTTACTCATCCAAACTTCAAAGATAAACTCCGAACCTTTAAAAGGTTTCCTGCAGAGATCGATGAAATCCTTTACCATAGCAAAGCTTACTCGAGACGGTATTAGGTCTACAGTCTCGACAGATACACTTCCAACCTCAATACTCAAACTCCAATTATAGGTAATAGTCGTGTTACACACACCACTACCCTATCTACCTTTATATCCTATATTGGAAAACCTGTACAGGTAACCCAACAAATAGGTAGAATAGATATATATATTTAAAATGATACTTTTTTATATAGAAATTATTTCTGGGTAAAATTATTTCATTTACCTCTTTAAAACAATATTGTGTCCGTTGGCCTGGTTCAAGTGTTTAGAGATCCCTATCAATAACGTTAGCTACTCGTATTGACCAGAATCCATATACCACTCAACCGATCAATTAACACAATATAAAACCATTTTTATATAACTAACAATTACGCGCTCTCAAGATAGACACCACTTCAGAGCCTAGGTATTCACTCAACCTACCGCTCCGATACCATATGTAACGACCCGACTTTCTATGCCCAGAAAGTCGCATCATTATGAAGAAAGAAAGGGGTAGAAAATAGAAAAGAAGAGAAAGAAAGAAACAACACATCAGAATCTCACAGCGGAAACGGAACAAATTATAATATATCACATAACTAATACATAGTCTTTACATAATCAGAGTACACAACTTATACATCACTTACTAGACAGTTATAAACATCTGTCTAGACATTACAACTCAATACAAGACAAGACACTATCACAGATATCAACACAACGGAATACTATATCTACGAACGCCGAAGCCTCCTGCTCCATTGCTCCTCCAGAATATTCGTCAAAACTAAACCTGAATCCCTTGGCTACTCGTAAAAATTTGAGTACCCAAGAGTTTAATAAAACAGAAAATAAACACTTGGGTCAGACATGGGTCTGGTGTGAGTAAACGGGTTAAAATTGTTTAACTTCAAAACCTTTTGAAAACAAAGGTATCACGTAAGACTTCCCACACATAAACATGGGTAAGTTTTTACCTTACGCTAACCAAACCATTTTATAGGAAATTCGATTGTATTATAATAGGGTCTAGGGTTTTCAAATAAATATGAAATAGCTGAAATTGTTACATTATTAAATTCCAGCATACTAGCCACAAAGTGGGTTATACAATCAAGTCCGTTGGCACTTATTGGATTTTGGATTCCATACAATGGCAGGGCTACCGGGGTACCGCCCATCACAGTACGTGGCCTAGATCACCGTACCGAGGATCACTCCCAATCCCCTGCAACACAAGGTCGGAACATCCCTTACTGGATAATTCCCGCACAAGATACCTCACGGTTGGGATCAGCAACCGCACCACTAAGCCGAAAATATAAAGGGACATCTAGACAGAGGTAACCTTGTCCTACTTGGGTGCTACCCACTAACCTTGCTGCACCTCCCCTGTTTTAGCCATTCCCGGTTGATGAGGCTTGAGGTCACGATTACCTTTAATCAGAACATATCACTTAGAATGCTCATCGTCCGCCTGACGATGTGCTGAAAGCATTCAATCCATACAAGTTCGTTCTGGGTTCGAACGAAACCGAAGGCATTATCTCGTTACACTCGTTTTGGAATCACCCTCAGAGTTAACGACAATAACCCTTGCACTCTGAATCTTCATCTTCACTTGATTCACGATCTATCGTTAATTTGGATCGATGTGGTATTCGGGTCTCCAGACCTGGAAATCCGGTATACGGAAACCCGATCCCGGTCTCATCGAAATCCAAAGCGTATCTTTTAAGGCCAAGTTGTTTTAAAGTTAAAACAATTCAATTCAATTATCTTTATACACAAAGAAAGATAATTCACAACAGATAATCAACATTATCAGACAATCCATACAATTCAACTAGCATCCATATCATATAGCCTATATCTCATCAGAGATATCAATCAATGCAAAGCATTCTGTATTATCATCCATCCATAAGTAATGATTTATATCATCTCTAATTAATTTAAAGTGAATTAAATTAATTACTTCATTTTATAAATCCTTCTTACTTAACCATTAATTAATTACAAATTAATTAATTATCCTCTAATTACCTTTTTCAATTAATCATCTTTGATTAATTATCTTTTAATTACCTTCAAGTAATTTATCCTTAATAAATTACTCAAATTAATTAACCTTAACTACTTATAATAATTAACCTTTAATTACTTCATTAATTAATTAACTATAACTAATTAATTTTAATCAACTATAATTAATTATATTAAACCTTAATTAATTACATTAATTAATCACTTCATTTATTAATTATTACTTAATTAATAAATCTTAATTACATCATTAATTATATTAATTAATGATTCTTAATTACAACTTAATTATTAATTACTTAATTAAATTAATTACATTAAGTAATTAACCTTTAATTAAACAACATTTATTAATCACCTTGATTAATCTTCAATCAGTAATTAATTACCCTTAATTACTTTCATTAACTAAATTAATTACTCCTTAATTAATTCTTTAATTAATCCCTTGATTAATTTTTCAAAGTAATTAACTCAAATTACTTCTATTAATAAAATCATTTATTCAACTAATTACTTCCAGTAATTATCTTATTATTTACTTCTCTAAATAAACTTACCTTAATAATTACATTAAGTAATTATTATCAAATCATCTCTTGATTATTTTAAATTAATTAAACTTAATTAATTAATTTAACTAAATCAAATTAACTTCAATTAATTACAATAAGTAATTAATTCTTAATTACTTCCAATAAGTAATTATATTTAAACAATTTCATAAATGATTATTCTTAAATTAATTCAACTAATTAATTATCAAAATTAATCCTATTAATTAATTATTTAATAATCCATAGTTAATGACTTCATTAACTATTATTTAATTACTTTCCTTAAGTAATTAACTTATATTAATTATTATTAATTCTAAATTAATAAATCTTAATAACCAATTTATTAATCTCTAATTACTAAATTAATTAAGTGTCAACCATAACTTAATTAATATTTAATTACTTATTAATTAATTCCTAACCATTAATTAATATTCTAATTATAATCCTTAATTACAAATTAATTATTCTAATTAATTAATCTTAATCACTAATTAATTAGTTTAAACCATTAATTACCTATTTAATTAATCCAAATGATTAATTAATCAATTAAATTAATTATCCATTAAATTTCCTAATTAATTCAATGAACACAAATCTCTAATTACTTTAAGATAAAACATTTTCTTATCAAAGGTTAAATTATCATTCTTAAATACATTTGGAGACATCCATTTCAAATTAACTTTTAAATTTCATTTTAAATTCTAGATTTAAAATGAATACTAATTTATCTTTTACAATGTTTTAAACAACATTCCTAAAACTCTTTTAATTTACAAGTTAAAGAAATACTCATTTATAAAGAAGTTTAAAAGGTGCTAACAAATTCATATTTAAATTTATAAAACTTATTTTAAATCTCAATCTAAGATTCAAAACCAAACTTGAATCCATATATTTAAATCTTTGATTTAAATTTCTGTTTTACTAATTCTTTACAGTTTTAAATTTAGTTTAAAGTTTAAACAGACAGTTTTCTTTTTCAAAAACCTGGCAACAACTTACATACTCGAGCACCCACACTAAAAACTTCGAGTCGCACCCTCTAAAACTTCGAGTCTCACACGAACAAAACACTTGAAAATCTCGAGACCTTCCCCTGCTTTAAACCCAGACTTCACCCAGATATCCCAATCGTGTGCACGTGCACGATCACCAGCGTCACTCCGATCATCGATGACTTCCCCCACCAGTCGACGTTCAACCACCTACCAGAATCCAATCACTCGAGCAACGAAATGAAGACGAATTCAAGATCGAGCCTAAAATCGAAACTGGAACCACAGACCACCATTTCAAAAACTGGCAACAACTCCTCGTCCTCGAAATCCCGATCATCAGAGAGGCTAATTCTCTGGCCATACCTTCGCCTATATCTGATCTTCCATTTCCCAAAAGCTTGGAACACTCGATCCATCAACGAAAACAAACGAAACGAATTCGTGGCCTTACTTAAAACTAGGTTTAAAAATTTCAAACCTAAATCATTTCTGCCTCAATGTCTAATTCGATTTCCAGTCATTTTTCCTAGTATCCTTGATCATTACACTACCACTACTAAAGATTTCAAACTTCCAATTTCACTGAGATGATCAAAATCACCAAAATTTCATTTCTAACATAAACCAGAACTGCTCCTTTAATACTAGACTAAAAACTATGGTATTAATACTAAAAATCATATTATCATTTATGTTTTCAATTTATAAGTCTGAATTTATAAATTACAAAGTTCGAATTTTCACTTTTATATAACATATACTGTTATTTTGGTTTACAGAGACAATCTGCTTGAAGTTTGACATAATTAAAAATTTAAGCATTAGTATATGATAAATCAAACATATTTTGTTTGAATATTAAATCCAAATCAACACTAGATCATGAGATATTGATTTTATATCAAAAACAGTAGCCTGGAATTCAAGAAACAGAGATACACTGATGCAAAACAACATGCACACTATATACATTCATGTATCTACTTAATCATCTATAAATATTCACATCCACAACACAATTTATCACAGAATTAAGCATGCAACCTAATTATACTTAAGTTAATTTAAGTAAGAATGTTACTCACCAATTTAAAATGGAGACAGAGGCAATTTAGCTTCTGAAGGCTGTAAACTTGCATGCTTGTTTGAATTTGATTTTTAAACTTTTGTTGTTGAAGCTTTACTGATTTAAACTACATGCATGTTTCCAGGTTGAAGAAAAATGAAGGCAGACAGACTTTGATGTTGAAAAGAATTGCAGGCTGGCTTTGAGTTGTTTCCAAATTGAAAATGAAGACAGGCTTTTTGAAGATGATGCAGATTTGAAAAGAATGCATCAGGGTTTTGATTTCAGATTGCAACTTGGTTACAGGGACTTGATTTCCCTTGAATTAGAAAATTGCAGACTGGTTTCTTTGATTTGGTTTGAAGCATTTGATTACTGATTTTAATCTCAGATTTGTTTAGAGAATTGTTTTGAGTTTTGGTTACTGATCTGATTTTTCAGATTTGTACTAGAGAAAGAAGTTTGGGGTTTCTCTTGTTTTGAAAAGAAAATTAGAAAGAATGAAATAAAGAGGTGCCAATGTTTATATATAAGTAAATTTATGATTTTATAAAAATAAAAGAAAATGAAAAATAAATAAGACACTTGTCATTTGAGTTCATCATTTACTTACACTTGTTAAAATAAGGGCTTTAGAAAATAACACATGTCTTTTAAGTAATTTATCTTATTTTTATTTAGTTTTAAAAGTATATAAAAGTCTTTTCTTATTTATTAAATACTTATCTATATATAAATTACTTTTTAAAGAGAAACAAAAACTAATTATATTTATAAATAAAAGCTTATACAAATATTCTAAAATCCAAAATAATTTAAATAATTATTCTTTTGAATTTCAAAACTTTAAATTCAAATTCAAATTAAATTAAATCCTAAGATTCAATTTAAAATTAAGTTATATATATATATATATATACATATATAACTACTTATTCAATTTAAAAATAGCAATTCCATAGTCTTTAAAAATCCATTCATAGAAATAATACATTATACTTATTATTTTGAAAATAACATATTTTATAATTTTAAACAATTTATATAAGAGATTATATTATCAAGTAATATTTAAAAGAAATAAAACAAACCTTTTTGTTAAATCTTATTTATTTTTAAGCTTAAGTAAAAATATCTTAAACCAATTAAATATTTTCTTAAAGTATTTTAAAACTATAAAATTACTTATTTAAATATCTTTGAAAAGTCCAGATTAAATTAAATCTAAATTTCCAATTTACCAAAGCTTCTATTTACAATATATATAAATAAATATATATATTCAAATAGAAAATATCTTATTAACTTTTTAAAAGA
The DNA here is from genome assembly GCA_030737815.1 of Allium fistulosum. Taxonomy (NCBI): domain Eukaryota; kingdom Viridiplantae; phylum Streptophyta; class Magnoliopsida; order Asparagales; family Amaryllidaceae; genus Allium; species Allium fistulosum. Next base: position 165,567,801 of record CM060905.1, read on the forward strand.
TAAAATTACAAATAAATACTTATTTAATCAGATTATTAAATTAAATTCAAATCTTATCATCAAAGATTATCCATATCAATTTAATTATTAAACAGATTATTAAATTGATATTGTCAAAATTTCCGGGCTATTACATTCCTTCCCCCTTAAAATAATTTCGTCCCCGAAATTTAAACAAAGGTAATTTAATAATCTTATTAAAGATTTAAATTTAAAACACAAGCATCTACTATCATCCATATGCTAACAACCATAGTAACCAAATCATCCAATCAAACAATTCTAACTATCTAGACTAAATTCTAGATAAAATCCCTCGAGTTTCCCAAGTATATATATATCGGGATACTCGCTCTACAAACAATTCAGACTACTAAGCTATAGATCTCCTACTCATCTAGATCTACAGAACTAAACAGAATATCAGACTACAGACGAGTCTGACTCAACTACCAAACTTCCCAAAACTGCAGATTCTAAAACCAAAGATAGATCAAATACGTATTCCCTTAGAGATACGTAAAACTCAATGAATTCCAGTTATCCAAACTGACAATTCAACCAAGTAGACCAATTACTTATCCAAATCAGAACACAGACGAGATCCAAACATAACTCTACTTCACAACATCAGTAGATTCCAAACTTACTTCTCCCATCCAGAGATACACTCCAAACTGCTTTCGCTGCTCAACTCTAATCTGAAGTAGAACACAAGCACAGACTGGACAACTCATTTCTAGAAATAAGGTTCACTGATCCATAAAAGAAAACTCAGATATTCCAGCAAAACTTGAGTTGCATCACCAACTCCATCTCTAGGAAACATCCTTCCACTAGACTGAACCACCGGTATCACTCATGGAATCCAGTCGATAAGAAAACTCAACCTTCAGATGCGGACAAACTTCTGACTTCTCTGAAGACATCCAGAAAAACTATGATAACCCAAGAGAACACTCAGACAATCGCAAGTCACTTTTGCGATCAACCCATCCTAATTCCAAAGAAAAACTGTTCCTCTTTTTATCAATCAGAACAGCTCAACTTAACTATCCAATCCATCGAAGAAATGGATCCACTCTGCTGCTTCTGAACTTCACTTCCAAAAAAACTGCTCATCCAGAAAACTTCCTGCCATCACAGAATACTCCGAGCTGCACTGCTGACACTAATGCCAAGGACTTCCTACTCCAAAGATCTTCGAGAAACTCGGACTCCAAACCAAAGCAGAAACTTCATGCTGAACTCAGCCACAACACCGAAGCATTCACACTTCCTTAATCTTGTTCCAAAGAAAACATCTTCGGGAACATCCATCGTCACTGTATCTCATCATACAGCTACTATTACCTGAGGTATCAAGGTACCATCACTCGCTTCTGTTCAACCGACAGATCCAACCTTACTCATCCAAACTTCAAAGATAAACTCCGAACCTTTAAAAGGTTTCCTGCAGAGATCGATGAAATCCTTTACCATAGCAAAGCTTACTCGAGACGGTATTAGGTCTACAGTCTCGACAGATACACTTCCAACCTCAATACTCAAACTCCAATTATAGGTAATAGTCGTGTTACACACACCACTACCCTATCTACCTTTATATCCTATATTGGAAAACCTGTACAGGTAACCCAACAAATAGGTAGAATAGATATATATATTTAAAATGATACTTTTTTATATAGAAATTATTTCTGGGTAAAATTATTTCATTTACCTCTTTAAAACAATATTGTGTCCGTTGGCCTGGTTCAAGTGTTTAGAGATCCCTATCAATAACGTTAGCTACTCGTATTGACCAGAATCCATATACCACTCAACCGATCAATTAACACAATATAAAACCATTTTTATATAACTAACAATTACGCGCTCTCAAGATAGACACCACTTCAGAGCCTAGGTATTCACTCAACCTACCGCTCCGATACCATATGTAACGACCCGACTTTCTATGCCCAGAAAGTCGCATCATTATGAAGAAAGAAAGGGGTAGAAAATAGAAAAGAAGAGAAAGAAAGAAACAACACATCATAATCTCACAGCGGAAACGGAACAAATTATAATATATCACATAACTAATACATAGTCTTTACATAATCAGAGTACACAACTTATACATCACTTACTAGACAGTTATAAACATCTGTCTAGACATTACAACTCAATACAAGACAAGACACTATCACAGATATCAACACAGCGGAATACTATATCTACGAACGCCGAAGCCTCCTGCTCCATTGCTCCTCCAGAATATTCGTCAAAACTAAACCTGAATCCCTTGGCTACTCGTAAAAATTTGAGTACCCAAGAGTTTAATAAAACAGAAAATAAACACTTGGGTCAGACATGGGTCTGGTGTGAGTAAACGGGTTAAAATTGTTTAACTTCAAAACCTTTTGAAAACAAAGGTATCACGTAAGACTTCCCACACATAAACATGGGTAAGTTTTTACCTTACGCTAACCAAACCATTTTATAGGAAATTCGATTGTATTATAATAGGGTCTAGGGTTTTCAAATAAATATGAAATAGCTGAAATTGTTACATTATTAAATTCCAGCATACTAGCCACAAAGTGGGTTATACAATCAAGTCCGTTGGCACTTATTGGATTTTGGATTCCATACAATGGCAGGGCTACCGGGGTACCGCCCATCACAGTACGTGGCCTAGATCACCGTACCGAGGATCACTCCCAATCCCCTGCAACACAAGGTCGGAACATCCCTTACTGGATAATTCCCGCACAAGATACCTCACGGTTGGGATCAGCAACCGCACCACTAAGCCGAAAATATAAAGGGACATCTAGACAGAGGTAACCTTGTCCTACTTGGGTGCTACCCACTAACCTTGCTGCACCTCCCCTGTTTTAGCCATTCCCGGTTGATGAGGCTTGAGGTCACGATTACCTTTAATCAGAACATATCACTTAGAATGCTCATCGTCCGCCTGACGATGTGCTAAAAGCATTCAATCCATACAAGTTCGTTCCGGGTTCGAACGAAACCGAAGGCATTATCTCGTTACACTCGTTTTGGAATCACCCTCAGAGTTAACGACAATAACCCTTGCACTCTGAATCTTTATCTTCACTTGATTCACGATCTATCGTTAATTTGGATCGATGTGGTATTCGGGTCTCCAGACCTGGAAATCCGGTATACGGAAACCCGATCCCGGTCTCATCGAAATCCAAAGCGTATCTTTTAAGGCCAAGTTGTTTTAAAGTTAAAACAATTCAATTCAATTATCTTTATACACAAAGAAAGATAATTCACAACAGATAATCAACATTATCAAACAATCCATACAATTCAACTAGCATCCATATCATATAGCCTATATCTCATCAGAGATATCAATCAATGCAAAGCATTCTGTATTATCATCCATCCATAAGTAATGATTTATATCATCACTAATTAATTTAAAGTGAATTAAATTAATTACTTCATTTTATAAATCCTTCTTACTTAACCATTAATTAATTACAAATTAATTAATTACCCTCTAATTACCTTTTTCAATTAATCATCTTTGATTAATTATCTTTTAATTACCTTCAAGTAATTTATCCTTAATAAATTACTCAAATTAATTAACCTTAACTACTTATAATAATTAACCTTTAATTACTTCATTAATTAATTAACTATAACTAATTAATTTTAATCAACTATAATTAATTATATTAAACCTTAATTAATTACATTAATTAATCAATTCATTTATTAATTATTACTTAATTAATAAATCTTAATTACATCATTAATTATATTAATTAATGATTCTTAATTACAACTTAATTATTAATTACTTAATTAAATTAATTACATTAAGTAATTAACCTTTAATTAAACAACATTTATTAATCACCTTGATTAATCTTCAATCAGTAATTAATTACCCTTAATTACTTTCATTAACTAAATTAATTACTCCTTAATTAATTCTTTAATTAATCCCTTGATTAATTTTTCAAAGTAATTAACTCAAATTACTTCTATTAATAAAATCATTTATTCAACTAATTACTTCCAGTAATTATCTTATTATTTACTTCTCTAAATAAACTTACCTTAATAATTACATTAAGTAATTATTATCAAATCATCTCTTGATTATTTTAAATTAATTAAACTTAATTAATTAATTTAACTAAATCAAATTAACTTCAATTAATTACAATAAGTAATTAATTCTTAATTACTTCCAATAAGTAATTATATTTAAACAATTTCATAAATGATTATTCTTAAATTAATTCAACTAATTAATTATCAAAATTAATCCTATTAATTAATTATTTAATAATCCATAGTTAATGACTTCATTAACTATTATTTAATTACTTTCCTTAAGTAATTAACTTATATTAATTATTATTAATTCTAAATTAATAAATCTTAATAACCAATTTATTAATCTCTAATTACTAAATTAATTAAGTGTCAACCATAACTTAATTAATATTTAATTACTTATTAATTAATTCCTAACCATTAATTAATATTCTAATTATAATCCTTAATTACAAATTAATTATTCTAATTAATTAATCTTAATCACTAATTAATTAGTTTAAACCATTAATTACCTATTTAATTAATCCAAATGATTAATTAATCAATTAAATTAATTATCCATTAAATTTCCTAATTAATTCAATGAACACAAATCTCTAATTACTTTAAGATAAAACATTTTCTTATCAAAGGTTAAATTATCATTCTTAAATACATTTGGAGACATCCATTTCAAATTAACTTTTAAATTTCATTTTAAATTCTAGATTTAAAATGAATACTAATTTATCTTTTACAATGTTTTAAACAACATTCCTAAAACTCTTTTAATTTACAAGTTAAAGAAATACTCATTTATAAAGAAGTTTAAAAGGTGCTAACAAATTCATATTTAAATTTATAAAACTTATTTTAAATCTCAATCTAAGATTCAAAACCAAACTTGAATCCATATATTTAAATCTTTGATTTAAATTTCTGTTTTACTAATTCTTTACAGTTTTAAATTTAGTTTAAAGTTTAAACAGACAGTTTTCTTTTTCAAAAACCTGGCAACAACTTACATACTCGAGCACCCACACTAAAAACTTCGAGTCGCACCCTCTAAAACTTCGAGTCTCACACGAACAAAACACTTGAAAATCTCGAGACCTTCCCCTGCTTTAAACCCAGACTTCACCCAGATATCCCAATCGTGTGCACGTGCATGATCACCAGCGTCACTCCGATCATCGATGACTTCCCCCACCAGTCGACGTTCAACCACCTACCAGAATCCAATCACTCGAGCAACGAAATGAAGACGAATTCAAGATCGATCCTAAAATCGAAACTGGAACCACAGACCACCATTTCAAAAACTGGCAACAACTCCTCGTCCTCGAAATCCCGATCATCAGAGAGGCTAATTCTCTGGCCATACCTTCGCCTATATCTGATCTTCCATTTCCCAAAAGCTTGGAACACTCGATCCATCAACGAAAACAAACGAAACGAATTCGTGGCCTTACTTAAAACTAGGTTTAAAAATTTCAAACCTAAATCATTTCTGCCTCAATGTCTAATTCGATTTCCAGTCATTTTTCCTAGTATCCTTGATCATTACACTACCACTACTAAAGATTTCAAACTTCCAATTTCACTGAGATGATCAAAATCACCAAAATTTCATTTCTAACATAAACCAGAACTGCTCCTTTAATACTAGACTAAAAACTATGGTATTAATACTAAAAATCATATTATCATTTATGTTTTCAATTTATAAGTCTGAATTTATAAATTACAAAGTTCGAATTTTCACTTTTATATAACATATACTGTTATTTTGGTTTACAGAGACAATCTGCTTGAAGTTTGACATAATTAAAAATTTAAGCATTAGTATATGATAAATCAAACATATTTTGTTTGAATATTAAATCCAAATCAACACTAGATCATGAGATATTGATTTTATATCAAAAACAGTAGCCTGGAATTCAAGAAACAGAGATACACTGATGCAAAACAACATGCACACTATATACATTCATGTATCTACTTAATCATCTATAAATATTCACATCCACAACACAATTTATCACAGAATTAAGCATGCAACCTAATTATACTTAAGTTAATTTAAGTAAGAATGTTACTCACCAATTTAAAATGGAGACAGAGGCAATTTAGCTTCTGAAGGCTGTAAACTTGCATGCTTGTTTGAATTTGATTTTTAAACTTTTGTTGTTGAAGCTTTACTGATTTAAACTACATGCATGTTTCCAGGTTGAAGAAAAATGAAGGCAGACAGACTTTGATGTTGAAAAGAATTGCAGGCTGGCTTTGAGTTGTTTCCAAATTGAAAATGAAGACAGGCTTTTTGAAGATGATGCAGATTTGAAAAGAATGCATCAGGGTTTTGATTTCAGATTGCAACTTGGTTACAGGGACTTGATTTCCCTTGAATTAGAAAATTGCAGACTGGTTTCTTTGATTTGGTTTGAAGCATTTGATTACTGATTTTAATCTCAGATTTGTTTAGAGAATTGTTTTGAGTTTTTGTTACTGATCTGATTTTTCAGATTTGTACTAGAGAAAGAAGTTTGGGGTTTCTCTTGTTTTGAAAAGAAAATTAGAAAGAATGAAATAAAGAGGTGCCAATGTTTATATATAAGTAAATTTATGATTTTATAAAAATAAAAGAAAATGAAAAATAAATAAGACACTTGTCATTTGAGTTCATCATTTGCTTACACTTGTTAAAATAAGGGCTTTAGAAAATAACACATGTCTTTTAAGTAATTTATCTTATTTTTATTTAGTTTTAAAAGTATATAAAAGTCTTTTCTTATTTATTAAATACTTATCTATATATAAATTACTTTTTAAAGAGAAACAAAAACTAATTATATTTATAAATAAAAGCTTATACAAATATTCTAAAATCCAAAATAATTTAAATAATTATTCTTTTGAATTTCAAAACTTTAAATTCAAATTCAAATTAAATTAAATCCTAAGATTCAATTTAAAATTAAGTTATATATATATATATATACATATATAACTACTTATTCAATTTAAAAATAGCAATTCCATAGTCTTTAAAAATCCATTCATAGAAATAATACATTATACTTATTATTTTGAAAATAACATATTTTATAATTTTAAACAATTTATATAAGAGATTATATTATCAAGTAATATTTAAAAGAAATAAAACAAACCTTTTTGTTAAATCTTATTTATTTTTAAGCTTAAGTAAAAATATCTTAAACCAATTAAATATTTTCTTAAAGTATTTTAAAACTATAAAATTACTTATTTAAATATCTTTGAAAAGTCCAGATTAAATTAAATCTAAATTTCCAATTTACCAAAGCTTCTATTTACAATATATATAAATAAATATATATATTCAAATAGAAAATATCTTATTAACTTTTTAAAAGATAAAATTACAAATAAATACTTATTTAATCAGATTATTAAATTAAATTCAAATCTTATCATCAAAGATTATCCATATCAATTTAATTATTAAACAGATTATTAAATTGATATTGTCAAAATTTCCGGGCTATTACAGAATTTTTGATTTCAGTTCAGTCCAAATCCAACTCAATTACTTTTAGTTTAAATTAAATCCAATTCGATCCAATTTTATTTCTCCATATATAAGTTCAAAACTTATTCACTCACTTAAGCCCATTCACATCCCATACTCTTCTTTGCCTTATCTCATTTTACATTTCATTGTGGGATGTAAAATTTGGATTTTCCATAAAATACCAACCATCTTACTTTGGCTTCACAATTTCATTTCCTATTCATAAGTTCACCAACTTATTCTCTTAAAAGTTTATATTGCTTATTTTATTCATTTTCACCTTATAATCACAATCCCAGATTATATATATATATATATATATATATATATATATATATATCACTTAATAGCTTAAGGGTGTAAATTTTCATTTCACAATTATAACCATTTTACATTTCAACTTCAACTATATCCAAATCAAATCAATTCCAATTTTATTTAACTTATCTCGAGTCAAATATATCTTATTCACTTCCATTTACTCAAGTTAAATTTTGTTGGGCGTGTTCTCACCCAGAAGACCTCGAGACCAAGGAGCTTAACTCATCCGGCATTCTCATTCTCCAGAGCCCATTCGGCAGGAACTCGTCCGGCATCCATGTTTCACAAAGCCCATTCGGCAGTCTCATGCAACTCCGAACCAACCTACTGCCACCGAACCAACCTACTTCCATCTCCACACCGGACCAACCTACTGCCACCGAACCAACCTACTTCCATCTCCACACCGGACCAACCTACTGCCACCGAACCAACCTACTTCCATCTCCACACCGAACCAACCTACTTCCATCTCCACACCGGACCAACCTCACCATCCCACCACCGGTCCAAGCAACTGCCGGTCCACTCTACACTCCAACCACCTCCGAACCAAGCGATGCCAAACCAAGACGTACCAGGCCAGATCACATCAGCCCAGGCCCATCAGCGACTATACACATCCTGGACCCCTACCCCTAGCCTCACTCTATAAATAGAGGGGCAGGGGTACAGCAATGGGGACAAGTTTGAGAGCTCAAGCACGGAAGGAACTTTCAAACAACTTTCTTTTACTTGTATCAAAGCTTTGTACTTGTAATCAGAATAAGAGAAGAGAAATAACATATAAAGTGGACGTAGGCACATTCTGGCTGAACCACTATAAATCTGCGTGTCTTTTTACAGTTTAGCCCCTGTTTTTCATATATTTGCATAAATCGCTCAAATCACTAAGAATAACATAAGATCTACTAAATCATACAACTTCGAGGTGTTTGTCCATTTTTTGTGCAAACATTTTTGGTGCTTTCACCGAGAACTAGAAGCTCGAAGCTTCAGCTTCATCCGCTTAACAAGTTTTCCTAACAGCATCGTCCGCCACTTGGAAAACATGCCTCCCAAACAGAGAAAAGATGTTAACAAAGGAAAAAACATCGCATCCAGCAGTCTTCCAGATCCAGCTGTCACGAATCAAGTAAATCGTCCTCCTCCAGCAACAGTAACAAATGAAGGACAGGCTAACCCAACCACTCCTGCCACAGAACAGCCTACAGCAATTACAAGGGCAGATTTGGACAGAGTTGTGATTGAAGTAACTAACCGCTTCACGTCCCAGCAGGAAGCCTTGGTGGACCATCTCATGTCACGCTTAAGGGACGCTGAAGAATCCAACCGCAACACTGAATCATGGGGCGAGTCCCAGTCTGGAGGATCTCAGAGACAACAAAGATCTTCCTTCTTCGAAGGAGCTAACGGCAGAAGTAGCCGTGGTAGGAGCCGAGACCGAGCACAGCCCGAAGTTAGGCCTGAGGAAACGTTTGGTACCGAACCCAACGGGGGAGGTATCGGGCGAAGGTCAACTGTAGCTGAGCCTGTCATGCTGCCTAACCACAGAAACGCCAGTGAACGGAGCCGAGCTAGAGTCCAGCCCGAAGTTGGACCCGAGGAAGTGCTTAGATCAGAACCCAGCAGGGGGAGATCAAGGCAAGGGCCAACTGTAGCTGACCCGAGCATGCTCCCAGAAGATCAAAGGCAGCCACTGGAAAATATGAGGAATAATAGACGATACCATCCCTACAGGTCATCTGGATAAAATCAATCCCACAGAAAAGAACCAAATTCATTTCTATCTGCTCCAAGTTCTGATGAAAGGATGGCACGCTTATTCAGAGAGTGTGTCCAACGGGAGCAAAGAGATCGAGGGATAGGCGCTAGGGTAACCAGCCCTTTCGCCCGCAACATCGAAATTGCTATCACCCCCCGAGAATGGAAAATGCCAACAATGGAACCCTACAAAGGAACCTCTGATCCCGTTGTACACTTACAGAGGTACACGCAACATATGCTCATGAGTGGAGCGACAGAGGGAGTACTGTGCAAATGCTTTCCGCTCTTCTTAGCAGATCTTGCTACCTCCTGGTTCTATCATCTACCCCAAGGATCCATCAGCTCGTGGGAAATGTTGAAAGAAAAGTTTATCAGTCAGTTCCGCATTCATGTGGAACAACCTAAGGACGCTTATTCCTTATCCAGTGTCAAACAGAAACCTAGAGAGAAGCTGCAGCAATACCTAACCCGATTCAACGCCGCAGCAGCAGCAGTCCAAGATGCCGATGAGAAGCTTATCCTAATGGCCCTCTGTAGTGGTGTGCACCCGGAGACTAAATTCACTAGAAGGTTGACGAAAGAAAAACCAGCTACTTTACCCGATTTCTTCCATGAAGCCGGGAAATATATGAGGCTTGAGGATGCTGCCGTCGAGGGGCAGTCAGGACAGCAAAATAAGGCAACTCATAGCAACGCCCCTGCTGTGGCAAGGGACGTTCGGAGAAATGACTCCAGAGACAATGCTGGGGGCAAAAAGGGAGAAAAGCGCCTATATCGGCCAGGACCAAGATTCCACACTTACACTCCTTTGAACGAGACCGTCGAAAATATCTTCCTTGCCACCCAAGGCGAAGTTAGATACAAACGCCCACCATACAAGAAGGAATCAGATAACGCACAGAAGTCTGGAAAGTTCTGCCGCTTCCACGAATCTCACGGGCATGATACCAACGAATGCCATCATCTCCGAGATCTAATTGAGGAACACATCAGAAGAAAGAAACTGGAACGTTATGTAAAAGGTCAAGACAAAACCCCAGCTCCTGCCAATGAAAACCCAAGGCTTCCCTCACCAGGGGCCGACAGAGGAAACCGCAACGCTAGCAGCTCTAGTCAAGAAAAGATAGTGGTCCATACCATCTCAGGAGGGCCACATATCGCAGACAGAAGCTGGAAAGAGATGGAAAGATACGAAAGTCGCTTAGAGACAATAAAGACTATGTCAATTCAGTTATAGAAGAGCGCCACCCGAAGCGGAAAGAAAGTAATGACATCACGTTCGGTAAGCGTGACCTAGAAGGAAGGCAGTACCCTCACATGGATCCCATGGTCATCTCTGCCCGACTTGGTCCCGCCGAAGTATACCGAATCCTGGTAGACACTGGAAGCTCGGTAAACATCTTGTTCAAACATGCATTCGACAAAATGAAGCTATCAATGAAGGATGTATCCCCCTGCGATAAACCACTACACGGCTTCACTGGAGATGCGAAGATGCCCCTCGGGCAACTGGACCTTTTTGTTGAAATTGGAAGCCATCCCCGCTCTGCTGTACGGAAACAAACGTTTGTGCTAATAGAAAACCAGTCGGCCTACAACGCCTTCTTAGGAAGGCCATCCTTGTCTGACTTCCAAATTGTCTTAGCCCCATGGTGCCTAAAGATGAATTCCCAACAGACAATGGAGTAGGAGAAGTGGAAGGAGACCAGGACGTTGCTCGAGACTGCTATGTAACTGAACTTCGCAACAACCACAGGAAAGATAAAGGGAAGGGTGTAGAGATTGCCCTCTGCACAAAAAGCCTAGAAGCATAGCAACTAAAGAAAGCCCCTCCTCTTCGATATACCAGCGACCCTTTCAATGAATTAGACCCTAGGGACAAAGAGGAGGAGGCCACCGCCGAGCCTGCAGAGGCTATGGAGTTTATATCTGTAGACAAGCACGACTCAAGTAGACTATTGAAAATTGGGTCCCAACTAAAAGTCGAATTGAAGGAACAGCTCATCGATTTTCTCCGCCACAACTTGGATGTATTCGCTTGGTCACACGCTGACATGACCAGAATCTCCCCCGACATAGCATGCCACGTATTAAACATTGATCCTACCAAGGCGCCTGTAAAACAAAGAAAGAGAAGTATGGGGGCAGAGCGATCAGCAGCCCTCGATGAAGAAGTAAAAAACTACACGCCAATGACTTCATACGAGAAGCTATCTACCCGGAATGGATCGCCAACCCGGTGCTGGTAAAAAAGGCTAATGGGAAGTGGCGAACCTGCATTGATTTTTCCAACCTAAACGACGCCTGCCCAAAGGATTGCTTCCCGCTTCCCAGAATCGACCAACTTGTAGACAGCACAGCCGGGCACGAACTCCTATCTTTTATGGATGCATACTCAGGATATAACCAAATTCCTATGCATGCTCCCGACCAAGACCACACTAGTTTCATCACCGATCGAGGTTTATACTGCTATAAGGTAATGCCTTTCGGACTTAAAAATGCAGGAGCCACCTACCAGCGCCTCGTCAACAAGATGTTTGTGGGGCTAATAGGACAAACTATGGAAGTATATGTGGATGACATGCTGGTAAAGTCAAGGAAAGGCAAAGATCACGTAAGCCACCTAGGCAAGATGTTTCAAGTACTTCGACAATATGGAATGAAGTTGAATCAACTAAAATGCTCCTTCGGAGTGTCATCAGGAAAGTTCTTGGGATTCATCGTTCATGCCAGAGGGATAGAAGCAAACCCTGAACAAGTCCGAGTGCTAAGGGATATTAAGATACCTTCCACTTGGAAGGAAATGCAACGTTTGAACGGAAAAGTGGCCTCTCTAAGCCGATTCATCTCCAAGGCGACGGACAAGTGCGTCCCCTTTTTTGAAGCCCTAAAGAAAGACAAGGGAAAGTTCGAATGGACTGGCGAATGCCTGACCGCTTTCCTTCACTTAATCGAACACCTCCAGAAACCACCGGTACTCTCAACTCCAAGCGAAGGAGAAGAATTATACCTATACCTCGCTGTGTCATCTCACGCCCTAAGCGCTGCCTTGGTAAGGGAAGACAACCGCACGCAACGGCCAGTTTACTTCGTCAGCAAAAGGTTTACTGGGGCAAAAGTTAGATATCCTAAACTTGAGAAGTTAACATACTGTTTACTAATCACTTCATGAAAACTACGTCACTACTTCCAATCCCATTCCATCAAAGTTCTGACCGATCAACCACTGAGGCAGGTACTCCACCGTCCCGACACTTCCGGGCGACTACTTAAATGGTGCATTGAGCTGAGTCAATATGATATCACCTATGTCCCTCGCACCGCCATCAAGGGACAAGCCATGGCTGATTTCATTGCAGAATTCACTACCAACGAGGATAAGGAGCAATTGGAATTAACAGAAGATATCAAGTGGAATCTCTTTGTGGACGGTGCATCTAACGAACAAGGCTCGGGGGCAGGTGTGGTAATAATCACTCCCAGGGGAAATAAACTGCACTATGCTATAAGGTTGGAGTTCGCTGCCACCAACAACGATGCAGAATATGAAGCAGTGATAGCTGGACTAGAAATTGCCATAGAAATTGGGGCCAATTCTTTGTGTCTTCACAGCGATTCTCAACTTATTGTTAATCAAATACTAGGAGAATTCCAAGCTCGAGAAGAACGACTCATAGCATATCTAAAGAAGACCAAGTTACTTCTCAGCCGATTGGACCACTACTTAGTCAAACATATCCCTCGGGAGGAGAACCGAGAGGCCGACGAATTAGCAAAGCAAGCAAGTGTGAGAGACATCGCCATCTTCGGGGCAGTAACCATCTCAAAGCAACTGGCCCCAAGTTTTGAGCAAGTAAATCTGATAGCTGCAACCGAAGAAGCAACTTGGATGACTCCCATCCGAGACTGCCTACAAAGTGGCACTCTACCCAACGGGCGTAACGAAGTCAAGAAAATCTTGAGGAAAGCATCCCGCTACACAATACAAGAAGACATCCTCTATCGACGCGGATTCTCTAACCCGTTATTAAGGTGTGTCGCCGGGAGAGAAGCCAAGGAAATCTTATCCAACATCCATCAGGGGAGCTGCGGAGATCACACCGGAGAGCAAACATTAGCAAAAAAGATACTCCGATACGGATATTTCTGGCCCACCTTAAGCAAGGAAGCCTTAGATTTCTTCAAGAAATGTGATAGATGCCAAAAATTTGCTAAGATTCCGCGGCTACCAACAACTGAGATCACTCAAATGACCAGCCCTTGGCCCTTTGCAGTGTGGGGAATTGACTTAATCGGCGAACTGCCAATGGGCCGAGGCGGAGCCAAATATGCTATAGTAGCAGTCGACTATTTCACCAAATGGGTGGAAGCAGAACCCCTGAATAAAGTATCTTCTGCAAAAGTTATCAATTTCTTGATCAAAAATGTTCTGTGCAGGTACGGAGTCCCATTCAAAATCATATCAAACAATGGACTTCAGTTTGACAGCGAGGAGTTCGCCAACTGGTGCCAAGAGCATGAAATTCACAAGAGCTTCTCATCCGTAGCATATCCCCAAGCAAACGGACAAGTCGAAGCCGTCAACAAAATTTTGAAAACTCTAACCAAAAAGAAGCTCGAAAAGTCAAAAGGCGCTTGGGTGGATGAACTTCCTACGGCACTATGGGCTTATCGCACATCTTTCAGAACATCGACGGGTCACACTCCTTTCTCTTTGGCATACGGATCGGAGGCTATGCTCCCAGTTGAAACCATTGTGCCTTCCCACCATAGGATCCACTATAACCCAGAAGAGAACGAAGAACTCCTTCACATGTCTTTGGATCTAATCGAGGAGAGAAGAAACGATGCAGTCCTCAAAACAGCAGCCCACAAGCAAAAAGTGGCAGTACAGTACAACTCCAAAGTCAAGCATCGTGCCTTACGAGAAGGGGATCTTGTCCTCAAGCGAATCTTCCCTCGCCCCGGAGCACTAGACCCAATCTGGGATGGACCATATGTAATTCATAAAGATCTCCACAACGGAGCCTATATTTTGTCAACAGTGGACGGAGAGGTGTTCCAGGGGGCATGGAACATCCAACACCTCCGTCGATACTTTTCTTAACTTGTATTGCCCATATGAAGTGAATTAACAAAGAGAATCAGTGGACGTAGGCCTTTTCGTGCCGAACCACTTTAAAAAACTTTGTCTCTTTTTTAACTTGTTCCTTTATATCTTGGCTACTTGTTAACTTTATCCTTTTCTGTTGAACAAAATCCTACGCGTATAGAATCTCCACTCAAAGCACCCCACGGTGCAACTTCACCTGGGCAAAACCCAACAGGTACTATGCGAATCTATGCCCTCGCCAATGAGACACTTTTGCTCCAGCATCCCTCTGCTGCGGGTTAACTCATTGCTCGCGACGGCCCTTAAAGCCAACTGTAATGAGCCAATTATAAGCCACCGAGAAGGCCGACTATAGCCGAGGCAGCTCATTACGGCGTTAGGCTCGCCGGCAACTGTGAACCGACTATAAGCCCCAACATAAGGTGTGGCCAGCCAGGGGCAGTTCACAGTTGACGATCGGCACCCACGCTAGCCGGCCACAGTAAATCGAATAATACCCATGATTACGGGCCATAATGGCCCGGGTAGTTACTGTGCGCGATCTCGGCTCCGATGTGTCTTAAGTGCGGCTGTGGTAAAAAAGAATTAACTTCCCGCGGAGGCGTAAGATGGGTGACAAATGTCTCCAAGACCCACAGCTAGGGAAAGTGACTACAAAACCCGTTTGCCACGAACTTAAGCACATCGAAGGCCTTCCGTGATTGGAAGTTTTACTATTTCACATATTTCAATTTTACTTAAAAAGCTTTCCTCCTATCCTCTATAACAATCCATAAAGTACAGGATACAGAGTAGGAGATACTCGCCAATGGATGCAGAGATTCACAATCGGATGGCAGGGTATTCAACTGCTTTCTATGCTCGGTCATACAAGATATTCGAAACTGCCATCTACAAACAGAACATGAAAGGCGGTATTTTCTTCCTTTATGTGCAGATGCATGACTATAATTTGTTCACACCACACACTAACATTGCAAGTCATGGAATTATGTCTTAAACCAGAACCCGACATCAAACACAATTTAATTACAAGAATATACATAGCTATATTTCTCATACGACATGCCAAAATAACAGCAAACATTCAAAAGACGACAAAATCGGCTTAAGTTAAAGAATTACACGTCAAAAATAAGACTATTTATTACAAGTGGCAAAATATTACAACCTAAAGGCTACTTTACTATTTTTCGACTAACATATACAACACTGTCAAACCCACAAAAAGAGTTTTTCCAGGTATAATCAAGGGGCCGGCTGCAGTGGAGCTTTATCCTTGTCCTGTTGACCCCCTGTCCAGTCAGAAAAAGGATTCATTAGCAATAAGCAACCAAGTTGATGGAGAAACTAAAAAGGGAGACTTACCAGCGCCTGCTTCCTGACTATCCTGATCGTCATCCTCAACTTGCACACCTGCCTCCTCAGTAGCAAGCAACCGCATACCCTCCTTCACCGCCATCTTCTCCTCCTTGGCAAACTGGGCAGTGACCACATCCATGCTGAAAGCCACACCACCATCTCTATCCGCATCAGCCTTAGCCTCCTCCAGAGCCCGAAGATAGATCTTGGCCATGACCCTGGGATAATCATCCATCCAGGATAGGTTGCCCTGCTTCCAGGTTCGGAAGTACATGTCCTGGAGCATTTCGTCCATCATCCCCTCATTCTCCTCAAACTCCCTCATCCGGGCCTCGGAAGCCGACAACCTTCCAACAGCAGCTTCTCTCTCCAAGCGGTACCTCGAGCAGTCAGCCTGAAGGGATTTCCGCATCGCCTCCATCTCCTCCTTCAACCTAACCTGAGCGAGCTCTACGGCTTCAAGCTTCTCCGACAGCTCCTCTACCCGCTCAAGATCCGCCCTCCGAACCTCATCCACTGTCGAGATGGCCATATTTATCTGTTCCTTGCAGGCGGCCTCCATCTTCCGCAGTTCCGCCTTACTAGCCTCCTCCATAGCCTTCCTCAACCGCCCGGAGGCAGCCTCATGCTGAGAAATCTAAATGGCCTGGTCAGCGAGCTGTTTGGCCTGGTCCGAAACCATCAATCTTAGTCGAATGTTGGCACTCCCAATCTCCTCTCCAGCCTTAACCAGCCGGGCATGATGCCCCATCAGCTTCCTAGTCTCCTCCGCCACCCGATCAATACTAGCCTTGGCCTCGTCTCCCATGGTAACTATCCGAGTGGTAAGTAGATCAAGATCTAAGGACTTAGCCTCATCAAGCACCCGTACCATGGGATTGCGGGGAAGAAGGTGCTCACCAGTAACCTCGTCAAAGGTAATGTCGTGGGAACTTGGATCCAGATCAGGATGACCCGCAAATGGATTACGAGCCAAGTCAGGACGGTCGATATGAGTAACGGAAGGGTTTCCGGACGGGTGCGGAGAAGGTGCAAACTCGCTGTCCTCCTCCGTGATATCATGAAGAGGCTGAGCCGGGAGCTGAGGACCGGGCGAAGGTGCGGATAAAGGATGACTCCTCTTTCTCTGCTGAATACCCTCTTCGATAATCCCGAGAAGAGGACGGTGGCCGACTACATCCCCGGAGCGGTGGGTCAAAGGCTTCGGCTTGACAGAAGTTTTGGAAAGCTTGTACTGTTCAAGCCTGTGCCGAAGATCTGAGGCCTTGGCCGTTTTACCTACTCCTGATATGAAGAAAAAAGTGTCACAAGCATATATTGATCCACCACTCGAGGAAACACGGCAAATTAAAAGATAATAAGAAAGGAAACACATCTGTGGTTGTACAAACCCTGGGGAGGAGTAGGATACTGCAATAAGTCCTGGATTTCATTCCAGGACGGGAGCGGGTCATAAAATATTCCTAAGTCCCTATCATAAATGGAGCCCGCAGGAATCAAAAGTTCACCTTGAGTCGTCGGAGCCACCTTGGCTGGAATAGTCTGAGGAGGCTCGCTTGCGCCAGTTCCAGCCTTGTCAGCTTTCCCAGTTTTCTCTACCAAAGCCGGATCTTCGTCCAGCCCCTCGAAAGCCTGGTGGAACGCATCATCCGTCCACTCCTGAATCTCACCCGCTTGCCCAGGAAGCAAGGCCCCGATGCCATCGCCACCTTTATCACCTTCCCGACCATCTCCACCCTCACCTCTTTCCTCCTCTATGTCTTCCTCCTCCTGGGTAAGTGGACAATTGCTGGGGGAGGGACCGTCCGACTTCCTGAGTTTCTTACCTCCGACGGCTGGAGGTTTTGTGAAAGGTTTCCTCTTGCTACTCTCTACCGTAACACCTTCCTTAGTCTGAGCAGCCGCCCTCTCCTCCGCCGTTTCCCTCAGCTTGACTACTGACTGCTGTGGAAGGATTAAGTTATACTCCAGGAGGGTCGCATTTCTGATCAGGAAGGCAGATGATCTATACTTCCCGAGAATAGCTTCTATCTCAGCCGCCGTCTGAACCAGACGGTCAGTCTCCACAATCGCAAAGCCACCTGTCGCTAGCAAAAAATGAGAAAGTATGAGAAGAGGCATCGCAACCGGAATGGAAATTATAAGTAAAAGCATCAACTTACATCCAGAAGTAAAGCGCCGAATTGAAACGGAGTCGTCCCTGACAAAGAACCACTCCTTCTTGAACATGCTGAATTTAGAATACAAATCCAAGACCGGCTTGAAGGTCACAGCTGACTCCAAGCTAATGTATGGGGACCCCTTCTTATAGCCCCTCAGATTATATAGATACCGGATCTCCCGGTTGGAAGGAGCACGACCATACTTCCTCTGGAAAATGACGAAGAGGCTCACCAATATAGCATAGGAGTTGGGTTGAAGCTGGAATGGGGCCACCTTAATATATGTGAGGAAGCTGGCTATCCAAGCGTTAAGAGGAGGAATGGCACCACACATACAGTGGTATCTGCTGTAGGCGAAGTACCCTTCAGGAGGATCATACGGCATAACGTCTCTCCCAGGCAATAGCAAGTGCGCCCTATCGATTCCAAAGGATCGGGAAATGACGTCAAGCTGCTCCTCCTTGAGGGAGCTAGGAAAGCAATCGGGCGGGGAGTTCAGAAGTTCCTGAGGGCCGTACCCGTCCACTAGCGATCTCGGGATTGGTCCGTGACGTTCTTGATTCGGCTGAGCTGGGGGCACGGCAGAGGAACCTCCTTCGCCCCTAGATTTCTTCTTGTCTGACCGAGTTTCCGCTTTACGAGACATTATCTGCAAACACAGAAAGTACATCATTAAAACGCATGAATTATGTAACCTAGAACTTCACTGATAATTCAAGTATAAAAGATCGTTCGGTAAAGCAAGGCGGGAGTTCGTTCGGCACTACACTCCCCGAGTTCATCCGGTAATAAGTGCCATTCGGTACTTAAAACCCCCCCGGTTTCGTCCGGTAGTTCAAGTGCTTTAGCACATTCGGTATTCGAACTCCCTATCCCGTTCGGTGGCCTAGCCACAAGGTTCATTCGGCAATTTTTAGAAAGCTCGTTCGGCAATACAAGCACAAGTACATTCGGCTCCTCACCTGATTCGGCAGGGACTTTGATTCGGCAAAGGCTAGGAAATGGTTCGGCTGATAAAAAATGACGAGGGTGTATGGCCCCTATTTATAAACAAATGTTGGACACCGGACCAATTGGATCGGCACCTAGGGGCCGAACGAAGCTATCCATAATACCAACTTAAAACAAAGCACGCCATATACGGATATATGCCCTACTTTGGGGGGCAAATGTTGGGCGTGTTCTCACCCAGAAGACCTCGAGACCAAGGAGCTTAACTCATCCGGCATTCTCGTTCTCCAGAGCCCATTCGGCAGGAACTCGTCCGGCATCCATGTCTCACAAAGCCCATTCGACAGTCTCATGCAACTCCGAACCAACCTACTGCCACCGAACCAACCTACTTCCATCTCCACACCGGACCAACCTACTACCACCGAACCAACCTACTTCCATCTCCACACCGAACCAACCTACTGCCATCTCCACACTGGACCAACCTCACCATCCCACCACCGGTCCAAGCAACTGCCGGTCCACTCTACACTCCAACCACCTCCGAACCAAGCGATGCCAAACCAAGACGTACCAGGCCAGATCACATCAGCCCAGGCCCATCAGCGACTATACACATCCTGGACCCCTACCCCTAGCCTTACTCTATAAATAGAGGGGCAGGGGTACAGCAATGGGGACAAGTTTGAGAGCTCAAGCACGGAAGGAACTTTCAAACAACTTTCTTTTACTTGTATCAAAGCTTTGTACTTGTAATCAGAATAAGAGAAGAGAAATAACATATAAAGTGGACGTAGGCACATTCTGGCTGAACCACTATAAATCTGCGTGTCTTTTTACAGTTTAGCCCCTGTTTTTCATATATTTGCATAAATTGCTCAAATCACTAAGAATAACATAAGATCTACTAAATCATACAACTTCGAGGTGTTTGTCCATTTTTTGTGCAAACAAATTTTAATTCCAGTATTAAAATTTCCAATTTCCTTTCTTATTAATATCAACTTCATTCACAAGTTCAATAGTTGATTCACCTTAACTTCCACATTTATTTAAATAGAATTTCCAGAATTCCATTGCCTGGATTTATTTCAAAACCAATTTGAAATCATAAATAATACATACCCACTTGGTATATCAAATAAAATCTTCGGATTCCAAAACACTTGGTTTTACCAAAAAAAATTTCCCCCTTGAAATTTCTAAAACAACTTGTATACCCAACAAGTCCAAACAAATATCATAACCAATCACCCTGGTAGCAATTCATCACTTTAGAAACTCAAAAATGAATTCTGATGATGTGGCCATCATCACTAGGATTATTTTCCAGCGACTGCAGTGAGTTCAGTGCTTCTTACTTCCATAAATTCCTTTCAAAACAAATTTTCCATTCAAAGACATCTCCCAAAAAAATACTCCATTATTGCCTTCAAATGTTTTGGAAAACATTCAAACATTTCCAAGATTTTAAATTCCCAAACTTTTTTTTAAATTCATTTAAAACCCCTTTCAAAATTTCCGGGATTTAAATTCTGGTTTAAATCAAATTTTAGTTATATTTCTTTGGATAAGTCATACTTATAGAATTTATTTGGTTATAAACCATTTCAAATTTTAGATTCTTATTTGATTATAATATGAACAACCAAACATCCAAATATATATAATAATTTCAGAAAATCAATTCTTTCATATCAAAATATAATTTTGGGTAAAATTATTTCATTTACCCACTTTTAAAAACAATACTATGTCGGTTTATCTTGTTTAAGAGTTTAGAAACTCCTTTCGATACGGTTGTACTTCACGTACCGACCAGAATTCATAAACACTCAACCGATAAGTCAACACAGTATAAAACAGTTTTTATATTCACTAACAAATACGCTCTCATATCTATTATTACACTCAACTCATTATAGAGTACTATTGACTCTATCATTAATGAGTAATTTCCCCACCAAAGCCTAGGTCATCGCTAACCTAAGCTCCGATACCACGTATGACGACCCGCCCTTCTCAACTCTCGGAAATCGACACAAAATACATTACGGTATAATATGTCAACGATTGATTGACGGAAAAGGACAGATTGTTGAGGAAAAAGAAAGAAGATAGAAGAAAGAAGTAACTAAACAACATTAGAATCTCACATCGCAGCGGAATAAAATATAATAGATAATAATGGAACTTTACACAAAATGAAACCGTATCTATTATATATATACAATACATCATCATCAGAGTACATCACAAGTAAACAACAATTACCAACCGGGCAATTATATCAACCTGCCTCACAACTGCTGATAATTTTGAACAACCATAGTGGCAGAATAAGCAAGTATGAATAATACATCTCGAACTCTAGCTCCTCTCTTTAGCTCCAAAGTATATAATATTGAACTTGAAATACTCGGTCTGACCCGAGCATTATAATGAAATAACACCGGAGTCAGTCTGGAATACCAGCGTAAGAGAAATACATCCAAACTGATTCATTAAAGATTCAAAAATCCTTTGAAATCAAAAGCATCTCGTAAGACCACGCCACAAATAAACATGTCGGGTTTTTACCTTATGATAGCCAAAACACTTTCTTATCAAATCCTCTGATATTATAATAGTGTCTATATACAAATACTTATTCACATAGCTGAAATTGTTACATGATTAAATTCCAGCATACTAGCCACAATCGTGGGTAATACAAAAAAAACCGTAAAGGCACGTAGGGAGAATGGATTTCCAACTAATGACTAGGCACTGGGGTACCACCTATCACAGTACGTGGCCTAGATCACAGTACCGAGGAGTATGCCCGCTCCTCTGCAACACAAGGCCGGAACCATCCCTTACTGGATAATTCCAAGTAAAATCACCCCATAGTTGTGATCAGCAACCGCACCACTAAGCCAAAATAAAGGGACATCTAGACAGGGATGACCTTACGCTCAAGTGGGGGCTACACACAAAGCCTTACTGCATATCCCCTGATTTTCAGTCATTCCCGGTTGATGAGGATTGAGGCTAAGCGTTACCTTTATAGAACATATCCCTTAGAATGCCCATCGTCCACCTAACGATGTTTCGAAAGCATTCGTCCATAAAATTCCGTTCCGGGTTCGAACGGAACCGAAGGCACTACTCCTACTACATCCATTTTGGAAATATCCTCAGGATTAGTAGCAACTAGCCCTTGCACTTCACTGCTCCATCTTCGATTCCAAACTCATTTCCCCCACGAAAACGTACAAACCGAATCGAAGTGGTTTTCGAGAAATAAATCCCGATCCCGGTCTCTTCGAAACGATCAGCGTATTGGCCAATATTGATAGTCGGTTATTTAACTATCAAAACATTCACAAACATCCACCAAACATAAATAATTCCTCAAATTTATGTTTTCCTCCAAAATACCTTCGCAAGATATATTTCTATTTTCAACCCTTCGAAAACAGTTTAGACTCACTTCCTTTTATAGAGATAAATTCCCAAACAATTTTTCTATTCCCCACTGAAATAGCCAAGTCCAAATACTTTAGCTTTAAAATAATTTAAATCACTTTATTCAAATATATTTTAAGAATATTTAAGGTAAAACTATTTTTATAAAATTTTAAAACTAACTTTAAAATAAAAGTTAAGTCCAACTAAATTTTAAAATAAGAGTTATGTAACGACCCGTAATTTCATGGATTTAATTTGGTTAAATTAATAAGTTTGTAATTAAATTTAGAAAAAAAAAACTACTTATAGTAATTCGAAGTTAATTCAAATGATTTTAAGTAGTGAAAAGAATTTTACCTGTATATGAATTGAATATAAGGATTTAAGGAAAATATTAAACTGATATAATGTAATAAACACATTCTTAACAGTAAATGGAATATGATAATACGAACAATTGCAAGTTTTGTATTTATGGGCAAATTAATATTGATAGGTAATAATTGTTGTAGAGAATAAATTTCAAATGAAAAAAAAAATTAAAATGGTGACAACTATTGTCCGTTAACAATGCATGTAATTAATAGCGATTAAAATGAAATTAATCATTGTTTTTTTTTTGCAAGTTAAGAGAATAACTGGAAATTTTGAAGGTAAAATCAATATAAAGGTTAACTATATGCATAAGATGGAAAGTTGAACAGAATTCTAATGAATGATAATAATGGAAAACGTATACAATCAATGTAGGTAATTAGTAATTACAATGTTGTTGAAATTATTAAACATTTCTTGTGACAATTAATAAACAACGAAAGGAGTAAGCGTATTTATTTAGAGTATTAATTACATTCGGTTTGGGAATTTAAGCAACAATGTAATGCAAGGTAATTAATGCTAAATTTAAGTAAATAATAATGAATAGTGGTTGAATAACGATAAATTCAAAATTTGTAAACATATATTATAAATTACCTACTTATTTGTTAATGAAATTTGAATTGGTAATAAGTGATAAGGAAATAAATGTTACACTAATGGAAATGAAGTAACGTTCGTTTAAAAGTTGAGTAATACTAAGGTCGTATTTATTATTAGCGTTACTTTAATAATAATGGTTAATTCTGAAATTTATGCAAGAAGTATGTGAAATAGTAACTAAGAAAGGAATACGTATAAATTGATTATGACCTAAATTTAAGTGTAAGTTAAAAAGTGAAATTGAATCTAATATATTAAATTTGGAAACTTATTTTAATAAATTAGATTCAATTTATAATGAAGGGGGTTATTTTAAGAAATTAAAATAATTACTATGATTTGGTAAATTTAGTTACTTTAAAATTTAGAAGGGAATTGGTTTAAAGAATTATGAATTAATAAGTGAATCAAGATGATGAACTTTATGAATTATTAAAGTTGAATCTTTAATAATGAGTTAATTTGTTCATTTATAATAGTTGGACTTATTGAAATAAATGAAATCAAAATTTAATTATTACGTTAAATTAAAAATTAAGTTGAATAATGGGAAATATTTATGTAATAATTTTAAATCCAATGGCAAGCCCTCCTATTTGAAATATGAATGGAATAATCATCGATTCATTTAATTTAATAGAATTATTAGAAAGTTAATTTACAATTTTGAATTTAATGAAATCGAGGATTAATATTGAAATTTATAAATGAATCATCTAAATTTACGTTTTTAATTTGTTTAGAATCATTGTAAATGATTGAGGAATCATAAGTGATAAAATTTTCAAATTCTGAAACTGAAATAAAAAAATTGGATTTATTTACAAATTCTTAATTTATTTAATTAATATAAAAATAGCCATTTTGGCCACTGACTCGGATTTCGACGAAACTAGTTTCATCGGATCCGTATTAGTGAATTATTGTAGGGTTTCAAGTTTCGTAGCGATCGGACTTGTCGTTTGATCGTACGAACGCGAAACGCCTTGAAATTTATGCAATTGAAATCAATTGAAATCAATTTGGAAAATATTGTTTTTAGCATAACTTCTTCATACGACGGAATTTGAACCTGAAACCTTTTCCATTGAATTTAAAATATTTTAAAACACCTATTTTGATATATGGGTTTACCCAATTTCGTTCCGGGGTCAGGACGGGCTTTTTGGGGCACTTTGGCGTTAGCGCGTACACCTGTTTTATCCATCTATTCTATTTTCAACATTCTCTATAAATATCCCCGCTAAACCCTAGCCTCCGCCTATTCTCATTTGTGTGCGCGTAAAATTTCTTCAGCTC
This sequence comes from Allium fistulosum, assembly GCA_030737815.1. Taxonomy (NCBI): domain Eukaryota; kingdom Viridiplantae; phylum Streptophyta; class Magnoliopsida; order Asparagales; family Amaryllidaceae; genus Allium; species Allium fistulosum. The sequence goes on from CM060905.1 coordinate 165,592,855, forward strand.
CTTCTCCTCCTCAATGGCAGACAAAATTTCGGATCCAGATCCATTTCAAAATCAGAGTCAAAAATTCAACTTCCTCAGAAAAATCTCAAATTAATATATGTTGAAGTTCTCGACTAGCATAATTCACTGGTGGAATTCGTTTTGCGTTTTGGTTCATCGTCTGATCAATAGAAATTAAAGAAGTCTCGGTCGTTCATCACGTCGAAATCAAACTCGACGGATCGACGAACCGTTTTTGGGTTTTGAAGAGAGGACCGAGGGGACTTCATCCATGCAATTTATTTCACGAATCGACGGCTAGATCATCGTCAAATTTCGATTTGGGTTGCTCAATTTGGAGGTGGCGGCTGCAAAAATTCCTCTCGGCATGGCTTGTCGCGACGCGGTCGCTCGAGGCGGAGATGAAGTGAACGGCAGGGGATTGGGGTCTAACAGGTCTGCATGGCACTGGCGGCGACGGCGATGGAAGCGACGTGGTGGCGTGCGTTTTGGTTGATGAAGCGGCCTGTAGGGTTTGAACGAAAGCTACAGTGCATGCATTCTTCTTCTGATGACGTGGCGAATGGAGGTGAATAAATGTGTTCTTCTTTTCTTAATTTTAATTTTGAAATTCAATCACAATTTTCGCTATAACTTTTGCATACGATATCCGTTTTACGCGCGGTTTTTTTTGTTAGGATCGTATTGAAATTTCGGACCTGATGACGCTGGTTTGGACAAATTCTAAGAATGTAACATCCCAGATTTGCGCGCTCGAAAATCGACATCCATACTTTACATCGTACTCGAATGCCGTAGATTCGACCGTTCAAATCCGAGTCGCCGGAGCTTATAACAACATTAAGTAAACAACACAGCGGAATAAAAAGAATAATACATTGATATACAATATCTGATACAACAGAGTGATACAATGAATATCAATATACATCAGAGATATGATACAAGAAATAGCAGCGGAAAAGAAAACGATAACAAATATCAGCAGCGGAACAAATAACTCTAAGATAGTCTTCAAGAGAGAACTCCAGCAGTAGCTCGAACTCCCAATAACGATACACCAAGATAAGCAAGTGCAGTCCATATCCAAAGACTGAACTAACTCCAGAAAATCTACTAGACCTGACTATCTGAAAAACCAAACTCTAGACTGCTCGTGTAGAAAATTATGAGCACCCAGAGTTTAGGAAATGAACAATAAACTCCGAGTCAGTCGTGGGACTGGTGTGAGCAACAAAAACAGTTTATCTTTAAAAACAAATAGTAGAGAATTTTAAAGTCAATTCGCAATGCTTTTTGAAAATGAAACTACCATAAGACCTCCCACCACACACACAATGCAAACGCAGAATTGGAGGAGATTTCTTCTTATGATAGTCAAAGATGCTTACTACGTAAAAATCAAATCACTTTGGATATTATTATTAGTGCATAGTGTAGAAAACATTTCGAAAGTATAATATTAATCTTAGCCAACATACGACCAGTATCGTATGCCTACTATAGCTACCATCTAAACAGTGGTGACCACCGTACGTAAATGGCAGGTTCTACAACTAATACCGTACAAAGTTCGTATTGGAGTTTGGATTTCCAACAAATGGTCAGGCCAAGGAACTTCCCATTGCCACATGGAAACGCCTCTGGAATGACGTCCCGAGAACCTAACCGGATCTCTGCCAACACAAGGCCGGGTTACCTCTGCAAAAATAGGTAACTACTGACAGGCGTATGCCATCCCCCGATCGTAACCGATCTTCCCGAGGATCCTCGATTTCCAACAACCACATCAGAATAATAATGCAGTAACCACATAGGTTAAGTATTTGGGCTCCATACCATGATACCACCTCTATCCAGAAAGAAATGACATACACTAAGGGGCGCTACTCCCTAGAACCTTGCTGCATCTTTCCTGTTTTGACCATTTCCGGGGTGTGAGGTCCGACGAAGTCTCGTCCACAAAGCTACGCTTTGTTCACAAAGCCATGCTTCGGGTCAAACAAATGATCAACCTATGATCACAAAGATATAAGATCAAATAAATGATCATATCGCAAATGATCAAACACTGATCATCACACAGCAACACTCGGCATGCCACATTACCAAATTGTGGTATATCGCTGATAAATTTCAATTACATAACCTCTGAGCTCGTACGTCTCAGAGAAGGGTGTTAAGCTAAGAGAATAAATTCTCCGCCACCAACAGAAATGTATTTGAAAGAAATCTGCTTTATATCTCAAAGTGTAATGTCAGACATGTATCCATACAAGTCTGTTCCGGGTTCGAACAGAACCGAAGGCACTTCTTACGAAGCCCTTGCAATTCCGGGTATTCACAATCCCGTCCGGACTTCCCATCACAAAGGGTGATAAAATCTCTATATCGGGGCCAGTCGATGCAGAGACATTCGACGAGTTGTCCTTTCGTTTTCGCAAATATCCGGTCTTCACCACCGGTCTTCAAATGCTATCCATATACGACGTATCACTATTCGGAATGGGTTATATGACACAAATGTCTTTTCCCGGCTAACCCGAATAATGAGCGCAATTATTTAAAAACAAATGGATAATGGGATTTCAATTAAATCACAGCTTAAAGCCCAAAACTTTTCATTCGAATGGTTAAACAAATTACCATTTTCAAATCTTTAAACAAAAAGATTTATTTCACAAAGTTCACCCAGTTTTCACAAAGATACATTCATAGGTTTCAAAACAATTTCCGTTTCAATTGGATTAACTCGTTAAATCTTTAAATCAAAGATTCAACTTATAGCTTTCAAAACAATTTCATTTCGAATGGTTTAAACAAATCATCATTTTAAATCTGTTAAAAATAAACAGATTCAATTCATAGCTTTAAAAAAGAATTCATTTATAACTTGGAAAACCACCTTTCAATTCATACTTGAAATTCCTTTAAATTGGAATTTCATTTCTTATATATATACGAAAGCTTTTATCATTTGAAAACAAACAATTTTCGTTTAAGAAAAATCCAATTTTATTTGCACGGGTTAAAACTCTTGAATTATATTCACATTCCAAAACCAATACTTTTAAAATAGTTTAACCCATGTATAACTGGTATATCATCTTTAATTCCTAGTTTCAAATCATAGAATTCAATTTCAAATTTGAATTCAAATTTAAATCAAATTATTTAAATTTCCAAAACTCTATTAAGTTATTCAAAATAACTTTTATCTTTGAAATTCCATTTTCAAAAGCTTTTCACTTTAAACCCAAATTTCCAATTTTCAAAATCAATTGAAGATAGAAATATAAATTCGAAACTATTTTCAAAATCTGTGATTTAATCGATTTCCTCGTGAAATCCATAATTGTGTGTGTAACAGTGTAGTCCAGGGGTTTTACACACAATAGTGCAACATCAATCATCACAGATATATCGATAAGAGGTATGATCGATAACGCTTAACTTCATTCACAGATTCATAAATAAAATAAATTTATCAGTCACAAAGATTCACAATTACAATTCGATGTGGGTTTCGGATAACCAACTGGAATCCGACTCCCTGTCGCATCGAAATTCAAGTGCCGTTTTTACGGGTCAAGGGTTTCATATTCACATAGTAATATATCACAGAAATAGAAATTTCAGATCACAATATAAATCAGGGTATATCACAAAGCATCGTACATCAGGAATATCAAACAATTTAACATTCCATAGAATCCAAACATTCATAAGTAGGGTCAAATTTATTATCTGATAAATTTAAATCAGGTTTAATTTCTATGAATAAATTTGCTAGTTATGGTAAATCAATAATTTATTAATTATACTCAATTAATTACCCTGAATAATTAATTTCATTAAATAATTACGTTTCACAATGATTATTATTAAATTAATTAATCTATATTAATTATTGCAAATTTGATCACGTTTATTAAAGTTTGATTAATCATTAATAAATCATTAATTAATCCTCGTTATTGAATTAATTAATTATAATCATGAATTAAAATTTGACCCACGTTTCTTAATTACAAATTAATATTTCCTAGATTAATTAACTCAAAACTTAATTTATAACTTAAAACTTATAATTACTAATTTAATGAATTCACATGATAAAAAAAAACTTAAATTAATTTCAAATCTAGAATTCAAATATAAGTTTAAATCCAGGTTTCAAAATTGATTTAACTTTGGTTTATAATTCAAAGTACATTTTTAAATTCAAATTCTTTTAAATACACTTAAATACTTAAACTCTTTTTAGTTAATAACACTTTAAATGTAAGAACTTTATTTATTTCCAAACTAAACCCTAAACTCAACTTGAATTCATAGTTAACCCTTGATTTATAGCTTAGTTTTAAACCTTGCCTTATACTTTGAAAATTTTAAATTTGGATTTAGCAACAGTTTTAACATTCCTCTTTATAAAAATCACGGCCCATCGAAATTCTGGTCCACTTCTCTTCTCGGCCCAACTTCTCTTTCTTCCTCTTACCATCCCAGTTCTCCTCCATGAACGAGTGTGCACGAAAGTGTGCACCTGACACTGAACCCCGACCATCGAAATTCGCCAACCATCGATGTCCTCCAACACACTCGTCCGCTTCTATGCTCATCTCCTATGGAAACTCGAAATCCAGATCGCATAAAAGAAAACAAAATTTTCTCCTCCCACACAATTTGACATCAGTGAACAACAGTGAGCTTCAACCTCCACGACTAACCACCACCGTGGTCCATTTCCACCCAAACTTCTCTGATACACTCGCCATCGTTCAATCTTTATTCTCGCCTAGGACCGCACCCCTCCCTTTCCTCTTCCACATCGCAGTTTCCCAGGAAACAAACTTCACCCGAACGACTCTTAAACCCTAGATTCGCCTTAACTGGCCAATCCGACCACTAGAAAAATCAAATGGCAATTTTCCCGAGCTACCTACCTCTGTAGTTTCCCTCTGACCAAACTTCTCCATCTACAATCTAGTAGATCACCAGAAATCGACGAATTTACAATTTCTGTTCATACCACAATATCTCGACAACCATGCAACTGAAAATCTTGAAACGACTCTCTAAAATCATCATCTTGAAATTCAAACGTGACTGTGTAATCAGGTTTTAAAATTAGCATATTCGATTTTTCTGATTTATACATTGATCTACTGTTATTTCATATCATGAAGTTAATTACTGGGTAAAGATATTTGAAACTATTTTTAGAATTTATATAACTTTGTTATGAACAAATTTTATTCATAAATCATAGCCTGAATTTATTTGTATGGGGAGATAAAGATTTTAAAAGAAAATCTGGAGCCTGTTAAACTAACAGAGAACATATATATCTGTTTATACAGATATGCACAGACATTTGCACATAGTTTATATACATGCAAAACACATTTACAAACATTCAACATGCTTCAAGGTAAAATACTGATTTATTGTTAGAAAAGGAAGTTTACTCACAGTGGTCTTCCAGAAAAAGAACAGAGCCTATTTGAACAGGTTTTGAGAAAATGCAAACTGAAATCTTCTGATCTCTGGTTTGCCTAGAGTTGTTTGTTTAGGTTGAATGGTTTAAAATGATGTTTGCTTCAGACATTTTTTTTTCTTTTTTTTATAGCTTCGAATGAAAAAACTGAGATGGAAAGGATTGAGATATGAGAAAAGAAATGTACAGCAGATTTTACTTTGTTTTGCAAGTTTGGCCATGCTTGCATTAATTATCTGTACCATGTATACTTTCTTCCCATACTTAAATATATTTACTTTTTACTTTACCAAACACAATTGCCAGCGAGATGATATTGTGGTATGTTTTTGGTACAGGGTATACAATTTTTATGTTTGTTTGTACACTTGAGAGCAAAGACTTTGGAGGCTAATAAAATCTTATATTTTTGTGCTGCCAAAGATGTAAATGAAAGATAATGTACAGGTTTTATTTTATATTGAGGCTTGCATACCTTATTTTCCTGGTTTGTATATTCCTTTTGCAACTTTTCTTTATTTACACTTGAATATGTAAATAAGTTTCTATTTTATTCTATATGTTGTTTGTTTTTTATTTGTTAATGTATTTGCTTATATTTTTACAAAGTTCATTAATATATTGTTATAATTATATTTCTATCTTAAATTATTTATTTTACTTTAATACAAATTATATTGTATTTCTCTATATATTTATTTTAAATCCATTTACTTGAAATTCAAATGACATTCTAAAATAATACGTTGTTATAATTTATCTTATACTTATGCTTTAATATTTATAAGGTTTATTCTATTTCAAACATTTACTTCTATTTTAACTTAAATTATTTATTAAACCATTTATCAAAGATTCAAATCACATATATATACAATATTTAAAATTAAATGATTTAACAAATTTTAATTTGGATCTCGGGGAAACTCGCTCCAATTATCTAATAAATTTTACAAATTTTTATCCAAAAATTTATTTAATCATAAACTTAACTCAAAAATTCATTTAATTATTAATTTAAATAAATTTAAATTTCGGGGTCGTTACAAACTTCCCCCCTTAAAAGAATTTCGTCCTCGAAATTCGCAGGCACGAAACAAAGACAGAGATAGACAGATTCGATCTCCTATAATTACTCGAACACAAGATACGGATTCCGAAGTCAAGTCGGAATATCTCAGAATACATACCAATTTGTCCCTCTTCGGACTTCGGTATTCAAAAGAAAATTACAATAGAATTTCAAATTTTGGTTTCAAACGAAATCGTTTTAATTGATTCAAATTTAGCTTCATATCATGTTAATCGATTTAACTCAATTTAAATTTTCCAATTCAAATTCATTAAAGTTTAAAAAACGAAAAGCTGATAAGAAACCGATAAAGATACGAAGTAAGGATTTTCTACAACGATTCGATCATCATATCGAAACTTCTTTCTTGTATCTGGTATGAAGCAATCAAAAGAATTTGAAAACGAATCAAAGAAGATTGATAAGAAAGATTGTTTCCACTGTTGTAGGGTATTGACCATTGATAGTCGTACTCCCCTGTCCCCTATCTCGTCCTCTTCTTGCACTCATACTCACTATCAGTGGATAGTAAGAGAATTTACTGAGACATTTAAACGGATATCTTAGGGATATACTCATTCTAGAGTTTACTTCACTCTATCTCTAACGAGCTACTTAACGTGTTATACTCCTGAGCTAAAGTTCAACCTTAGCTCTGATACCAAATGTAACGTCCCAGATTTGCGCGCTCGAAAATCGACATCCATACTTTACATCGTACTCGAATGCCGTAGATTCGACCGTTCAAATCCGAGTCGCCGGAGCTTATAACAACATTAAGTAAACAACACAGCGGAATAAAAAGAATAATACATTGATATACAATATCTGATACAACAGAGTGATACAATGAATATCAATATACATCAGAGATATGATACAAGAAATAGCAGCGGAAAAGAAAACGATAACAAATATCAGCAGCGGAACAAATAACTCTAAGATAGTCTTCAAGAGAGAACTCCAGCAGTAGCTCGAACTCCCAATAACGATACACCAAGATAAGCAAGTGCAGTCCATATCCAAAGACTGAACTAACTCCAGAAAATCTACTAGACCTGACTATCTGAAAAACCAAACTCTAGACTGCTCGTGTAGAAAATTATGAGCACCCAGAGTTTAGGAAATGAACAATAAACTCCGAGTCAGTCGTGGGACTGGTGTGAGCAACAAAAACAGTTTATCTTTAAAAACAAATAGTAGAGAATTTTAAAGTCAATTCGCAATGCTTTTTGAAAATGAAACTACCATAAGACCTCCCACCACACACACAATGCAAACGCAGAATTGGAGGAGATTTCTTCTTATGATAGTCAAAGATGCTTACTACGTAAAAATCAAATCACTTTGGATATTATTATTAGTGCATAGTGTAGAAAACATTTCGAAAGTATAATATTAATCTTAGCCAACATACGACCAGTATCGTATGCCTACTATAGCTACCATCTAAACAGTGGTGACCACCGTACGTAAATGGCAGGTTCTACAACTAATACCATACAAAGTTCGTATTGGAGTTTGGATTTCCAACAAATGGTCAGGCCAAGGAACTTCACATTGCCACATGGAAACGCCTCTGGAATGACGTCCCGAGAACCTAACCAGATCTCTGCCAACACAAGGCCGGGTTACCTCTGCAAAAATAGGTAACTACTGACACGCGTATGCCATCCCCCGATCGTAACCGACCTTCCCGAGGATCCTCGATTTCCAACAACCACATCAGAATAATAATGCAGTAACCACATAGGTTAAGTATCTGGGCTCCATACCATGATACCACCTCTATCCAGAAAGAAATGACATACACTAAGGGGCGCTACTCCCTAGAACCTTGCTGCATCTTTCCTGTTTTGACCATTTCCGGGGTGTGAGGTCCGACGAAGTCTCGTCCACAAAGCTACGCTTTGTTCACAAAGCCATGCTTCGGGTCAAACAAATGATCAACCTATGATCACAAAGATATAAGATCAAATAAATGATCATATCGCAAATGATCAAACACTGATCATCATACAGCAACACTCGGCATGCCACATTACCAAATTGTGGTATATCGCTGATAAATTTCAATTACATAACCTCTGAGCTCGTACGTCTCAGAGAAGGGTGTTAAGCTAAGAGAATAAATTCTCCGCCACCAACAGAAATGTATTTGAAAGAAATCTGCTTTATATCTCAAAGTGTAATGTCAGACATGTATCCATACAAGTCTGTTCCGGGTTCGAACAGAACCGAAGGCACTTCTTACGAAGCCCTTGCAATTCCGGGTATTCACAATCCCGTCCGGACTTCCCATCACAAAGGGTGATAAAATCTCTATATCGGGGCCAGTCGATGCAGAGACATTCGACGAGTTGTCCTTTCGTTTTCGCAAATATCCGGTCTTCACCACCGGTCTTCAAATGCTATCCATATACGACGTATCACTATTCGGAATGGGTTATATGACACAAATGTCTTTTCCCGGCTAACCCGAATAATGAGCGCAATTATTTAAAAACAAATGGATAATGGGATTTCAATTAAATCACAGCTTAAAGCCCAAAACTTTTCATTCGAATGGTTAAACAAATTACCATTTTCAAATCTTTAAACAAAAAGATTTATTTCACAAAGTTCACCCAGTTTTCACAAAGATACATTCATAGGTTTCAAAACAATTTCCGTTTCAATTGGATTAACTCGTTAAATCTTTAAATCAAAGATTCAACTTATAACTTTCAAAACAATTTCATTTCGAATGGTTTAAACAAATCATCATTTTAAATCTGTTAAAAATAAACAGATTCAATTCATAGCTTTAAAAAAGAATTCATTTATAACTTGGAAAACCACCTTTCAATTCATACTTGAAATTCCTTTAAATTGGAATTTCATTTCTTATATATATACGAAAGCTTTTATCATTTGAAAACAAACAATTTTCGTTTAAGAAAAATCCAATTTTATTTGCACGGGTTAAAACTCTTGAATTATATTCACATTCCAAAATCAATACTTTTAAAATAGTTTAACCCATGTATAACTGGTATATCATCTTTAATTCCTAGTTTCAAATCATAGAATTCAATTTCAAATTTGAATTCAAATTTAAATCAAATTATTTAAATTTCCAAAACTCTATTAAGTTATTCAAAATAACTTTTATCTTTGAAATTCCATTTTCAAAAGCTTTTCACTTTCAACCCAAATTTCCAATTTTCAAAATCAATTGAAGTTAGAAATATAAATTCGAAACTATTTTCAAAATCTGTGATTTAATCGATTTCCTCGTGAAATCCATAATTGTGTGTGTAACAGTGTAGTCCAGGGGTTTTACACACAATACTGCAACATCAATCATCACAGATATATCGATAAGCGGTATAATCGATAACGCTTAACTTCATTCACAGATTCATAAATAAAATAAATTTATCAGTCACAAAGATTCACAATTACAATTCGATGTGGGTTTCGGATAACCAACTGGAATCCGACTCCCTGTCGCATCGAAATTCAAGTGCCGTTTTTACGGGTCAAGGGTTTCATATTCACATAGTAATATATCACAGAAATAGAAATTTCAGATCACAACATAAATCAGGGTATATCACAAAGCATCGTACATCAGGAATATCAAACAATTTAACATTCCATAGAATCCAAACATTCATAAGTAGGGTCAAATTTATTATCTGATAAATTTAAATCAGGTTTAATTTCTATGAATAAATTTGCTAGTTATGGTAAATCAATAATTTATTAATTATACTCAATTAATTACCCTGAATAATTAATTTCATTAAATAATTACGTTTCACAATGATTATTATTAAATTAATTAATCTATATTAATTATTGCAAATTTGATCACGTTTATTAAAGTTTGATTAATCATTAATAAATAAATAATTAATCCTCGTTATTGAATTAATTAATTATAATCATGAATTAAAATTTGACCCACGTTTCTTAATTACAAATTAATATTTCCTAGATTAATTAACTCAAAACTTAATTTATAACTTAAAACTTATAATTACTAATTTAATGAATTCACATGATAAAAAAAAACTTAAATTAATTTCAAATCTGGAATTCAAATATAAGTTTAAATCCAGGTTTCAAAATTGATTTAACTTTGGTTTATAATTCAAAGTACATTTTTAAATTCAAATTCTTTTAAATACACTTAAATACTTAAACTCTTTTTAGTTAATAACACTTTAAATGTAAGAACTTTATTTATTTCCAAACTAAACCCTAAACTCAACTTGAATTCATAGTTAACCCTTGATTTATAGCTTAGTTTTAAACCTTGCCTTATACTTTGAAAATTTTAAATTTGGATTTAGCAACAGTTTTAACATTCCTCTTTATAAAAATCACGGCCCATCGAAATTCTGGTCCACTTCTCTTCTCGGCCCAACTTCTCTTTCTTCCTCTTACCATCCCAGTTCTCCTCCATGACTGCACGAGTGTGCACGAAAGTGTGCACCTGACACTGAACCCCGACCATCGAAATTCGTCAACCATCGACGTCCTCCAACACACTCGTCCGCTTCTATGCTCATCTCCTATGGAAACTCGAAATCCAGATCGCATAAAAGAAAACAAAATTTTCACCTCCCACACAATTTGACATCAGTGAACAACAGTGAGCTTCAACCTCCACGACGAACCACCACCGTGGTCCATTTCCACCCAAACTTCTCTGATACACTCGCCATCGTTCAATCTTTATTCTCGCCTAGGACCGCACCCCTCCCTTTCCTCTTCCACATCGCAGTTTCCCAGGAAACAAACTTCACCCGAACGACTCTTAAACCCTAGATTCGCCTTAACTGGCCAATCCGACCACTAGAAAAATCAAATGGCAATTTTCCCGAGCTACCCACCTCTGTAGTTTCCCTCTGACCAAACTTCTCCATCTACAATCTAGTAGATCACCAGAAATCGACGAATTTACAATTTCTGTTCATACCACAATATCTCGACAACCATGCAACTGAAAATCTTGTAACGACTCTCTAAAATCATCATCTTGAAATTCAAACGTGACTGTGTAATTAGGTTTTAAAATTAGCATATTCGAATTTTCTGATTTATACATTGATCTACTGTTATTTCATATCATGAAGTTAATTACTGGGTAAAGATATTTGAAACTATTTTTAGAATTTATATAACTTTGTTATGAACAAATTTTATTCATAAATCATAGCCTGAATTTATTTGTATGGGGAGATAAAGATTTTAAAAGAAAATCTGGAGCCTGTTAAACTAACAGAGAACATATATATCTGTTTATACAAATATGCACAGACATTTGCACATAGTTTATATACATGCAAAACACATTTACAAACATTCAACATGCTTCAAGGTAAAATACTGATTTATTGTTAGAAAAGGAAGTTTACTCACAGTGGTCTTCCAGAAAAAGAACAGAGCCTATTTGAACAGGTTTTGAGAAAATGCAAACTGAAATCTTCTGATCTCTGGTTTGCCTAGAGTTGTTTGTTTAGGTTGAATGGTTTAAAATGATGTTTGCTTCAGACATTTTTTTTTCTTTTTTTTTATAGCTTCGAATGAAAAAAACTGAGATGGAAAGGATTGAGATATGAGAAAAGAAATGTACAGCAGATTTTACTTTGTTTTGCAAGTTTGGCCATGCTTGCATTAATTATCTGTACCATGTATACTTTCTTCCCATACTTAAATATATTTACTTTTTACTTTACCAAACACAATTGCCAGCGAGATGATATTGTGGTATGTTTTTGGTATAGGGTATACAATTTTTATGTTTGTTTGTACACTTGAGAGCAAAGACTTTGGAGGCTAATAAAATCTTATATTTTTGTGCTGCCAAAGATGTAAATGAAAGATAATGTACAGGTTTTATTTTATATTGAGGCTTGCATACCTTATTTTCCTGGTTTGTATATTCCTTTTGCAACTTTTCTTTATTTACACTTGAATATGTAAATAAGTTTCTATTTTATTCTATATGTTGTTTGTTTTTTATTTGTTAATGTATTTGCTTATATTTTTACAAAGTTCATTAATATATTGTTATAATTATATTTCTATCTTAAATTATTTATTTTACTTTAATACAAATTATATTGTATTTCTCTATATATTTATTTTAAATCCATTTACTTGAAATTCAAATGACATTCTAAAATAATACGTTGTTATAATTTATCTTATACTTATGCTTTAATATTTATAAGGTTTATTCTATTTCAAACATTTACTTCTATTTTAACTTAAATTATTTATTAAACCATTTATCAAAGATTCAAATCACATATATATACAATATTTAAAATTAAATGATTTAACAAATTTTAATTTGGATCTCGGGGAAACTCGCTCCAATTATCTAATAAATTTTACAAATTTTTATCCAAAAATTTATTTAATCATAAACTTAACTCAAAAATTCATTTAATTATTAATTTAAATAAATTTAAATTTCGGGGTCGTTACAAAGACGGTCAAATTTTTGGGTTTAAATTGAATTTAAATTCAATTTAAATTCAAAAGGTGAGTGTTTTAACCCACTCACAACTTCTAAGATTTCTTATGTTTGTTAAATTAAATTTTGATGTGATTTAAAATTTATCTATGATTGTTTGGGCATATATTTAATCATCATCTCAGTTAGATAGCATTTAGTTAAATTAAATTGTTATTTAATTTTATTATTGCATATAATTTGCCAGTTAAATTTATTTATTATTGCATATAAACTGTCAGTTGAATAGTTATTAATTTTTATTGAATATAAACTATTCGTTGATGCATGTTATATTTTATATGCTTTATATTGATGTTTTGTTTAAATTGGATGATGATTGTAATAAATGGTTGTTTATTGATATTTGGATGAATGAATGCTATATTTTATATTGTATAAACTACAAGTTATTATGCATTTTTATTTTATTCGGGATTGCGGTTTGAAATGATATATAACCGTAATTTTATTTTAAATTGCGGATTGAAATGATAAATATCTATATCACTTGACCATAGGATAGAAAATTATATACAGGCACCGTGGTCTATATATAAAATATTTTAAAGTGATTTTCTATGGTTTGGAAAGAAATATACGGTTTAATAAATATTAAATTTTGATATTATATAATTATTATTTTATATATAGTTAAATTCTAAAATTTAAGCTATGTGTAACTTGATGATGTTTTAAGTTTGATTTATGAATATTTCAAGTTTGAGTTTTATTTAAGTGATATTGAATTTATTAAATAAATATTTCTAAACTAAATAATAGTAAATTGAATTAAGATATATATAAGATTTTCAGATTTGGTTGGGAATTTTGGAATATTTAAAGACTTGAAATATATCAGAATTGAAATGTTTTTATTGAAATTAAGGTATTATTGTTTTCAAAGTATTGGTTTTCGAAATTGTTATAACTTTGAAAGTAATATGGTTTGAAAATGAATTTATTAGAAATAGAATTTATTTAAGAATTATCTTTAAATATATTGATTTGAAACCGATTGAAATTTTGAGATTAAGAATATGACTACATTATGTGATTTGGGTTTAAGATGGTTTTAAAGAATATTTTAAGTTTTATAATTAAAAGTAAGAATAGTGATTGAAAATTTGGATTTTTTAAATGATATATTATTGAATTTGGTTTTAAAATATATACTATTTTGAAGTAAATGATATGTTTTGAAATAGCAATAATATTTTGGTTTTAAAGTATATACTATTTTGAAGTAAAGGATATGGTTTGAAATGGCAATAATATTTGGGTTTTTGATGTATATACTATTTTGAAATAAAGAATATGTTTTGAAAGGCAATGATTGTGTTTTAAAAGTATATATATTTTTAAATGACCACGGTGTTATAATAACGTTTGGTTGTTAAAGAGACCGGGATCGGATATGGACATACTCTCTGTCGATACCAAAAACCACTTTAACAACTGTGTACGCGGTGGAGATTCCAGAATGAAGTAGGATGGTGGCGACGTTCTTAAGGTATGTTACGTGAACCCAACTCCCGTGAGTTGGCATAAGATGGCTAAAACAGGAGCGATCTCGGACCAGTGAGGTAGCACCTCTTCTCGGACACATTTCTTCGATATTATACTCTTACTTGTGATTTGACTAGATGGCCATCCTCCGATTTGGGAATGTTGTTCGAGGTGTAACGGTAGTGGCTGCTATGCGTATCCATCAGTCCGTGTGCGTAATTGGTATATCTACCCTGGCATTGCCTAGTTGTGCCGTGTCACCTACCATATCGAGCTTTACTACGATTATGATTTTAAGATCCGACCGCGTTAAGGTTCTCCATCCCCTTAACGCTATTTTCTATATGATTATACTTTACTAATTAGACACTACTGTATGTAGCGAATATTACTACATAGTAGATAGTTTAACGGATCCTTAAGAGACGTGAATCCCGAACATTTCTTAAGTTACTACACTCACGTTAGACACTGGATAGGAGATGTCAAATCCCGTAAACATCTCTGACGCCGTTTACACTCATATTTATTTCATTGATTTAACTTACATAAGATCTTTTAGTTCTGACTCGAGTGTTTTGTCTTTTCAATTCGCTCGGGTCAGCCTGAGCATTTCAGGATTTGAAGGCCTTAATTCTGGAGGACGAAGACGAAGAATTATTACTACTATTTGTTATATATTCTACTACACCATTGTATTCCGCTGCATTTATTATCATTCTCTGGTATGTGTAACTCTGATATGTATTGTATAAGTAAAATCAAATGTTTTGTAAAACAGCTTCATGAACTGTTATTTGATTATTATATTTTATCGTTCCGCTGCAAGATTCTATTTTGTTTCTTTTATTTCTCCACTTTTTCTTATTTACCCCATAACAATCCGCCTTTCTATATGGTTTAAGTTGGCACGTGTGTCTGCTTAAGCGTACAAAAGGGTGGGATGTTACATCTGGTATCAGAGCTTTGGTTTAGCGATAAACCGTAGCTTTGTGGGGTTTGACTCTTTACTAATAGGGTAGTAATACCCTATGGGAGTCGTTGAGCGTATATATATGAGAGAGCGTATTTGTTAGTGTTATAAATTTTTTTTAATATTGTGTTAATCTGTTCCGTTTTGTATTTATAAATTCTAGTTGGTGCATGGGACGCTTTGACATCAATAGGGATTTCTAAACACTTAATAGGACAGACCGACATAATATTTGTTTTAATATAGGTGAATGAAATAACTTTGCCTATTATATTTTCCATATATACAAATATTTTATAAAGATATATATTTGGTTGCTATAGATTGGGTGTTAGGTAATGAAAATATAAATAATAGTTGAAACTAAGTTGAAAATAAAATAAATGGAAACTGGAAATTTAGAGCTTAAGTTCCGGGGTTTTTGAAGATTTCTTTCAATTGATTTTGGAATATAATAATAATATTGTTAGAAGTATTTTCTGATATAAATATTTCAATAGAATTTGAAAGAAATGTTTTAAAAAGAAATTCCACAAAGAAATAAGTTGTACTCCCCTCTTCGTCGCTGGAAAATAATTTCGGTAATGGCAGCCGCATCATCGACATTCATTTTCGAGTTTCAAAGTGGGAAGGCCACTGTAGTAGTTTTACTACAAGATTATGTTATTTTAAATTGTTTTAAATATAATTGGATATATAAATTATAAGTATATATATTATATTATTTTAAAATGATTTTTGAATAAAACCCGGTATTTAGTTCTTAAGTTTCCATTAATAAATAGTCTTAATTACTGAAGTGAATTGGAACGTAGGTAATGAATAAATTGAAACCTCTAAAGGAAATAAGAGATTTAATGCTAGGATATAAATGGTATTAAATAAAAGTTGAAATTGTAACCTATAAATAAAGGAAATAATTATTGAACATTAAAATAATTAAAAGAAATGAGAAAACTTGTATAACTTTCAATTTCATTCTTTAAAAGCATAAATATAACTTACCAAAAATTTATAAAAGTTGAAAATGTTTAATAAGAAAATGTATATTAATTGTACAAGTAAACATATGTATTGAAAATATTCAGTGAATTTCTTTTATTAATAAGAATTAAAGTATAACTGTTATGCCAAGTAACTAAAATTGAACATGAATATTTTTAAGAAATGAATAAATGAAATTAATAAGTATTGATGTTCTAGTTGTTAGGGATTTTAGTATTATAAAAAAAACTTAAGTAATAAGTTGAAGTTAACTCAGAATAAAATAAGAATAAAAGATGAGTACTGGAAAATGACTGTAAACTTAAGTTAATAAAATAATGAATAAAGAAAAAAATCAAACAACAATATATGGAATGAAATTAATAATGATGAACTTGATCTATTGTTGAATTTGTTGTTTGTTTGGCTTATGGTTTTTTGGGCAAGGATACTTTAATATTGTTTGGATGTAGGAATAATCTATTTAGTTTCACCTAAGACTGCTGAGTGAAGGGTACACTTAGTAGTTTATTCTTCATTCTATACGATTTAAAGTTATGAACCTGAACAACTATTTCTTTTATTTGTATGAATGAATGATTGATTTTATGATTGTATGCCTTGTTGCAAGTGTTTGTTGTATTGATTATTGTTGTGATTGAAACATCCTTAAATATTTCATCTTATATAATTGTTAACCCTTTTAGATTATATAAGTAAAATGCAGGTTATGTAAGCAATTGCTACTGCTTTTGGTTCCATAAATAAGCGTTAATTGCCCGACAAATAGGTACGTTTTCGGATTACGGTTTATAGCGCTATTATATTGTTTTTCCCGTGTTGGGATATTAAATTTTGGATATTATATGTTATATATTGTATATTTTGATATTATATTTTTTCCCCAAGCCTCTCCGTACAAAGGAGACTCTGCCAAAATTTTCCGTAAATTTTGGACTTAGAAAATATTTTGAAAAATGTTTTCCAAACTTTATTAATTTGAGTATAAAAAGTTTAATGGTTATAAATTTAGATATTATCTAAATTAATTAATTTTGTAAATTTAATTATTTGTAAAGTTAATGTTTGAATAAGGTATATTGATTTCTTAGTTTTTCTTTTTCCTTTTCGAGGACGAAAAGTTTTGGGTGGGGGAGAGTGTAACGACCCGTAATTTCATGGATTTAATTTGGTTAAATTAATAAGTTTGTAATTAAATTTAGAAAAAAAAAACTACTTATAGTAATTCGAAGTTAATTCAAATGATTTTAAGTAGTGAAAAGAATTTTACCTGTATATGAATTGAATATAAGGATTTAAGGAAAATATTAAACTGATATAATGTAATAAACACATTCTTAACAGTAAATGGAATATGATAATACGAACAATTGCAAGTTTTGTATTTATGGGCAAATTAATATTGATAGGTAATAATTGTTGTAGAGAATAAATTTCAAATGAAAAAAAAAATTAAAATGGTGACAACTATTGTCCGTTAACAATGCATGTAATTAATAGCGATTAAAATGAAATTAATCATTGTTTTTTTTTTGCAAGTTAAGAGAATAACTGGAAATTTTGAAGGTAAAATCAATATAAAGGTTAACTATATGCATAAGATGGAAAGTTGAACAGAATTCTAATGAATGATAATAATGGAAAACGTATACAATCAATGTAGGTAATTAGTAATTACAATGTTGTTGAAATTATTAAACATTTCTTGTGACAATTAATAAACAACGAAAGGAGTAAGCGTATTTATTTAGAGTATTAATTACATTCGGTTTGGGAATTTAAGCAACAATGTAATGCAAGGTAATTAATGCTAAATTTAAGTAAATAATAATGAATAGTGGTTGAATAACGATAAATTCAAAATTTGTAAACATATATTATAAATTACCTACTTATTTGTTAATGAAATTTGAATTGGTAATAAGTGACAAGGAAATAAATGTTACACTAATGGAAATGAAGTAACGTTCGTTTAAAAGTTGAGTAATAGTAAGGTCGTATTTATTATTAGCGTTACTTTAATGATAATGGTTAATTGTGAAATTTATGCAAGAAGTATGTGAAATAGTAACTAAGAAAGGAATACGTATAAATTGATTATGACCTAAATTTAAGTGTAAGTTAAAAAGTGAAATTGAATCTAATACATTAAATTTGGAAACTTATTTTAATAAATTAGATTCAATTTGTAATGAAGGGGGTTATTTTAAGAAATTAAAATAATTACTATGATTTGGTAAATTTAGTTACTTTAAAATTTAGAAGGGAATTGGTTTAAAGAATTATGAATTAATAAGTGAATCAAGATGATGAACTTTATGAATTATTAAAGTTGAATCTTTAATAATGAGTTAATTTGTTAATTTATAATAGTTGGACTTATTGAAATAAATGAAATCAAAATTTAATTATTACGTTAAATTAAAAATTAAGTTGAATAATGGGAAATATTTATGTAATAATTTTAAATCCAATGGCAAGCCCTCCTATTTGAAATATGAATGGAATAATCATCGATTCATTTAATTTAATAGAATTATTAGAAAGTTAATTTATAATTTTGAATTTAATGAAATCGAGGATTAATATTGAAATTTATAAATGAATCATCTAAATTTACGTTTTTAATTTGTTTAGAGTCATTGTAAATGATTGAGGAATCATAAGTGATAAAATTTTCAAATTCTGAAACTGAAATAAAAAAATTGGATTTATTTACAAATTCTTAATTTATTTAATTAATATAAAAATAGCCATTTTGGCCACTGACTCGGATTTCGACGAAACTAGTTTCATCGGATCCGTATTAGTGAATTATTGTAGGGTTTCAAGTTTCGTAGCGATCGGACTTGTCGTTTGATCGTACGAACGCGAAACGCCTTGAAATTTATGCAATTGAAATCAATTGAAATCAATTTGGAAAATATTGTTTTTAGCATAACTTCTTCATACGACGGAATTTGAACCTGAAACCTTTTCCATTGAATTTAAAATATTTTAAAACACCTATTTTGATATATGGGTTTACCCAATTTCGTTCCGGGGTCAGGACGGGCTTTTTGGGGCACTTTGGCGTTAGCGCGTACACCTGTTTTATCCATCTATTCTATTTTCAACATTCTCTATAAATATCCCCGCTAAACCCTAGCCTCCGCCTATTCTCATTTGTGTGCGCGTAAAATTTCTTCAGCTCCTTCTCCTCCTCAATGGCAGACAAAATTTCGGATCCAGATCCATTTCAAAATCAGAGTCAAAAATTCAACTTCCTCAGAAAAATCTCAAATTAATATATGTTGAAGTTCTCGACTAGCGTAATTCACTGGTGAAATTCGTTTTGCGTTTTGGTTCATCGTCTGATCAGTATAAATTAAAGAAGTCTCGGTCGTTCATCACGTCGAAATCAAACTCGACGGATCGACGAACCGTTTCTGGGTTTTGAAGAGAGGACCGAGGGGACTTCATCCATGCAGTTTATTTCACGAATCGACGGCTAGATCATCGTCAAATTTCGATTTGGGTTGCTCAATTTGGAGGTGGCGGCTGCAAAAATTCCTCTCGGCATGGCTTGTCGCGACGCGGTCGCTCGAGGCGGAGATGAAGTGAACGGCAGGGGATTGGGGTCTAACAGGTCTGCATGGCACTGGCGGCGACGGCGATGGAAGCGACGTGGTGGCGTGCGTTTTGGTTGATGAAGCGGCCTGTAGGGTTTGAACGAAAGCTACAGTGCATGCATTCTTCTTCTGATGACGTGGCGAATGGAGGTGAATAAATGTGTTCTTCTTTTCTTAATTTTAATTTTGAAATTCAATCACAATTTTCGCTATAACTTTTGCATACGATATCTGTTTTACGCGCGGTTTTTTTTGTTAGGATCGTATTGAAATTTCGGACCTGATGACGCTGGTTTGGACAAATTCTAAGACGGTCAAATTTTTGGGTTTAAATTGAATTTAAATTCAAAAGGTGAGTGTTTTAACCCACTCACAACTTCTAAGATTTCTTATGTTTGTTAAATTAAATTTTGATGTGATTTAAAATTTATCTATGATTGTTTGGGCATATATTTAATCATCATCTCAGTTAGATAGCATTTAGTTAAATTAAATTGTTATTTAATTTTATTATTGCATATAATTTGCCAGTTAAATTTATTTATTATTGCATATAAACTGTCAGTTGAATAGTTATTAATTTTTATTGAATATAAACTATTCGTTGATGCCTGTTATATTTTATATGCTTTATATTGATGTTTTGTTTAAATTGGATAATGATTGTAATAAATGGTTGTTTATTGATATTTGGATGAATGAATGCTATATTTTATATTGTATAAACTGCAAGTTATTATGCATTTTTATTTTATTCGGGATTGCGGTTTGAAATGATATATAACCGTAATTTTATTTTAAATTGCGGATTGAAATGATAAATATCTGTATCACTTGACCATAGGATAGAAAATTATATACAGGCACCGTGGTCTATATATAAAATATTTTAAAGTGATTTTCTATGGTTTGGAAAGAAATATACGGTTTAATAAATATTAAATTTTGATATTATATAATTATTATTTTATATATAGTTAAATTCTAAAATTTAAGCTATGTGTAACTTGATGATGTTTTAAGTTTGATTTATGAATATTTCAAGTTTGAGTTTTATTTAAGTGATATTGAATTTATTAAATAAATATTTCTAAACTAAATAATAGTAAATTGAATTAAGATATATATAAGATTTTCAGATTTGGTTGGGAATTTTGGAATATTTAAAGACTTGAAATATATCAGAATTGAAATGTTTTTATTGAAATTAAGGTATTATTGTTTTCAAAGTATTGGTTTTCGAAATTGTTATAACTTTGAAAGTAATATGGTTTGAAAATGAATTTATTAGAAATAGAATTTATTTAAGAATTATCTTTAAATATATTGATTTGAAACCGATTGAAATTTTGAGATTAAGAATATGACTACATTATGTGATTTGGGTTTAAGATGGTTTTAAAGAATATTTTAAGTTTTATAATTAAAAGTAAGAATAGTGATTGAAAATTTGGATTTTTTAAATGATATATTATTGAATTTGGTTTTAAAATATATACTATTTTGAAGTAAATGATATGTTTTGAAATAGCAATAATATTTTGGTTTTAAAGTATATACTATTTTGAAGTAAAGGATATGGTTTGAAATGGCAATAATATTTTGGTTTTTGATGTATATACTATTTTGAAATAAAGAATATGTTTTGAAAGGCAATGATTGTGTTTTAAAAGTATATATATTTTTAAATGACCACGGTGTTATAATAACGTTTGGTTGTTAAAGAGACCGGGATCGGATATGGACATACTCTCTGTCGATACCGAAAACCACTTTAACAACTGTGTACGCGGTGGAGATTCCAGAATGAAGTAGGATGGTGGCGACGTTCTTAAGGTATGTTACGTGAACCCAACTCCCGTGAGTTGGCATAAGGTGGCTAAAACAGGAGCGATCTCGGACCAGTGAGGTAGCACCTCTTCTCGGACACATTTCTTCGATATTATACTCTTACTTGTGATTTGACTAGATGGCCATCCTCCGATTTGGGAATGTTGTTCGAGGTGTAACGGTAGTGGCTGCTATGCGTATCCATCAGTCCGTGTGCGTAATTGGTATATCTACCCTGGCATTGCCTAGTTGTGCCGTGTCACCTACCATATCGAGCTTTACTACAATTATGATTTTAAGATCCGACCGCGTTAAGGTTCTCCATCCCCTTAACGCTATTTTCTATATGATTATACTTTACTAATTAGACACTACTGTATATAGCGAATATTACTACATAGTAGATAGTTTAACGGATCCTTAAGAGACGTGAATCCCGAACATTTCTTAAGTTACTACACTCACGTTAGACACTGGATAGGAGATGTCAAATCCCGTAAACATCTCTGACGCCGTTTACACTCATATTTATTTCATTGATTTAACTTACATAAGATCTTTTAGTTCTGACTCGAGTGTTTTGTCTTTTCAATTCGCTCGGGTCAGCCTGAGCATTTCAGGATTTGAAGGCCTTAATTCTGGAGGACGAAGACGAAGAATTATTACTACTATTTGTTATATATTCTACTACACCATTGTATTCCGCTGCATTTATTATCATTCTCTGGTATGTGTAACTCTGATATGTATTGTATAAGTAAAATCAAATGTTTTGTAAAACAGCTTCATGAACTGTTATTTGATTATTATATTTTATCGTTCCGCTGCAAGATTCTATTTTTGTTTCTTTTATTTCTCCACTTTTTCTTATTTACCCCATAACAATCCGCCCTTCTGTATGGTTTAAGTTGGCACGTGTGTCTGCTTAAGCGTACAAAAGGGTGGGATGTTACAAGTTACAAACTTCTAAATAAGTTTCAAATAAAACTTTAATCAAACTGTCTTTAAATAAATCCATTTTATAAATATGCATAATAATAATATTTCTTTAAAACATAATACCAATTTATCCTTTTAAAGAATTATTGCTATAACTAATTTAGTAAATATTTAATTTAAAATTCTTACAACTTAAATAATAATTTCTTGAAAACATCCTTTTAAAAACAAATTTAAATCTTTTACTTTTATTTAAAATCTGCTTTAAACGTACTTGGCTTTTCAGGGAAATACACTTCCATTCCAGAATAACCCAAAGAATTCTTTTATAAATCCTGCTGGATTTATCTCAATTCAAATTTACGTTTAAATTTCGTAAATTCCTCTCAACACTTTAAAAATTTATTTTTAACACATTTTCCATTCCTGGAAAATCACTTCCAAATTATATGCTTCCATTATATAAAATAAGTTTCCAAATTCTTTATTCAAAATATACCTTTGAAAATCTATAAAAGTTTCTATAGGGTAACTTAAATCAAAGATTTCCTTTTAATATAAAGATATTATATAAAATGCTTATAATAAAATTTCCTTAGAAATCAAAATACTAATTTATCTTTAAATTAGTTAAATACCATAATTACTTAATAAATACTTATTTCCATTTAAAAATAATTAAAGATAAAAATTTTCTAAAATATTCTAAACACATTTTTAAACCTTTCAGTTTATACTTTAGAATTTCTCTTTGGAAACATACTTCATTTCCCAGGAAAATTACACTTTCCATCCCTTTAAAATAATCTCACTATTATTTTAAAAACCATTTCACTTCTTATAGACATCTCCATCGGAAATTGTTACTTCAAATTTACTCCTCAATAAAACCCCATTCCATTTATAAACCAAATTTATAAATTTCCATTTCTCATTTCCTTTTTAAATCACAGTTTCCAATAACACTTCAATTTTATAATTCAATTTCTGAAATTTAATTTCCTTAAAACCATTCCTTAAAATTTACTTTTTATTCCCCTTTAATCCCAATTTATTTCATTATATTTTAAAATTCCAGATTTTATTTATCCAGTCATAACACAGCAGAAGTTAATTTCCAAATTAATCTATCATAGTAAATAAGTAAAATACATCATCAATTATGGAAATAATTTCTATATTGTGAGGAATCCAGTTGGATCCCTCCAACCTGTTTCCCTGCATCCACAGATGTTAGCACACAAATAAATATCAATCCAATCTGATATTAATATTCATATTCAACCCATCACCCAATCATTTAGATATTAACTATTTAAATTAATTGGCATCCAGATGTGAGTGAGATTTACTCACCTCGAATTTCGAAACGCCGAGTGTTTAAATTCTAAATTAAATCGAGTCCGTTCGATTTAATTCAAAATTTCTGCTAACTTCGATCGTCTCCAAACTTATACTGCAGCATAGATCGTGTCTCTGCGATTCCGGCGCCCCTTGTTTCGTCGAATTCTGATAACGTACGCAAGAGATATCCAGTTTTAAATATTTGTATATATAATTTATAAACAATTTCCTTTATTATACCAGAGCCAATCAAAACCGTTGATTCCCAGACCAAAGATCCAGGCCGCACTTGACTTCATCTTCTTCATTATGTTCCAAGTTGCGAACGAACCCAACAGCCGCTACCCATATCGAAAATCGCGATCGTCCCTGGTGCTTTTCGTCTTGATCAGAGAATACCACGAGGAAGCCCAACTCGTCTCCTACCTTCGCCCAGAAAATAGCAGAGCTCGGTCCCCTGTCCACGTCGAAAATCGCCACCAAAGTGCGAACGAAAGCGGCCTCCTCTCTCCTCCAAACGACGACGATACCCTCGATCAACCGTTGGATTGGAAGTTCATGGCGAGCTCTTCCACTTTGCATTTGGAAATTTTTGAAATGGATGAGTAGATCGAAAGATAAACGAGGGAGAAAACGAGCCATTATCGGCCATATAACATTATGCTGGCGACCACGAGAAGAAAGTAGGGTTTTGCCCCCTTTTCACGCATATAAACGTATATATATATTAATTAAATATTAAATTCAATTTTAACGAACCTTTACAAACGAACTCCAAATCCGACATGCCGCCTGGCGTTTATAAGGTTTTACCCGCATTCCGAACATAATGAAACGTGTTTCGAAGGCTAATCCGGTCGTATGTGAGAGTTACGAAAATATAAGATCAATTTTAAATTAAATCGATTAAAATAATTTCTATGCATTTTGAGCTGCTACGGTCAAACGTCAACTCCGATTGCTACGAAAATTGAAATCCGATAATAATTAACTATTATGGGTCCAATGGAACTTGTTTCGTCGAATTCCGAGACTGTGCCCCGGAAGGCTATTTTAACTCGTCGATAAATTCGACCGATTTCCAAAATCGTCGAAATCACTTAAATTTTAACTTTTAAAATTTTACTAACTCAATTATAAATCAAATTGAATTTATATTCACATTAGAAATCCTTCGATTCATTCCGAACCAAAATCTAATTATTTGCATTATTATAATATTGAATTCTATTATTAAATTAATATAAAATTCCAAATTTAACTTATCGACTTTTGATTCCATCCAGATGTCCAACAACATTATTTAAATCCAAATAGACTTAAAATAAATTTTAGAGACCATTTTCATATCCATTTACCTCCAGATTCACAAATTATTCCAATATCAAATATTTAATTATTATTATTCACCCAATTGAATTGTCATATTTGAAATTTAACAAATTTCATTAATTTAACCAAAATCTTCTTATTCAAAATCAAATTATAATTCACATTCAACATTTAAAATGAATTAAATGTTCAAAATCTAACGACCAAAATTCCGGGTCGTTACAAAATTGGAATATGAAAGGGAAGGATACAAGAAGATGTAAATTTGCAAAATGAAAAGAGACTAACATGCAGGTAATTAACAAAGGATGAAAGACACACATTGGAATTTATGAAGACATGTTTACATGGCAAGCAAATCTTTAGTATAAAATCTAAAAATGTGCACTACCTCAATTAATTTCATTAACATGCAGGAAACGTTTCAAGGCAAGTATCACTTGCAAATAAATGAAACTTACTAGAAAACCAAAAGAGACGTGTATTTAATAAAAGAAAGTAATAATAATAAAATAAAATAAATGAAACCAATGATTTAAATTTGAGAAGATAGACTGTACATGGAATGTAAAACTCTAATATAATCAAATTTAAAACCTTTCATTTTATCCTATTTTGTTAACCCCAATACACTCAAATTTACACCTATATATTTCTATTTAGTACGCGGTAAATAAAATTAAATATTGCAATTAACGTAATAAGGACTGTCGCTACACACAATAAAGATGAACCGGGACTCCAAATTCAAATTTGGAATGAAATAAACTTACTATATAAACACACTAACTATTCCAAATCAAAATTTTAACCAAACCTTCAAGTTGTTTTCTTACCATTTTATTTTATTATAAATTAAATTCGAATCAAGTTTGAATATTTAAATAAACCAAATATTCCAACTCGAAATGTACAACAAGATTCAATTTCTTTATTTGAATGAAATTAAACTTATATTCACAAATGAAACATTCATTTTATTTGATAAAAAAGTTCTGTTCATTAAATCAAACTTTCCTTTTCTTTTCATAAAACATAAGCTACGTTTAATTACACCTATTAATTTACAATTTAGTATCCTATCTCCTATCAGTTGAAATTATTCAATTGCATTAATTTCAATTGATTACAAAAGTGAATTTCAAAATGGACTAAATAAATGTAATAAAAAATAGAACAATTATTTCTTATCTATTGGTAATTTAAACATATTTATATACTATTGGCTACAAACATGAGTTATACATTTCTTACTAATAATAGTTTCTCATCCCTATAATCAGTCTGTATGCTAAAGTACATTTCAAACAAATAAACATATGCTTACTCCTTTAATAAATTTATTGATTTTATTCTTTATTAAATTAACACCTATTATTCTAATCAATTTATATTGCATTCAACTAGTTATTAATTGCATTCAAACCAATGTCATTAAAATACACACTAGCATATGTTATCATTCTTACCTTATTACAATAAGTTATTTAAGGTCATAATTTGCATTCTAATAAAATCAACAATAATAATTCATAAATTTTCATTTCTAACCATTTTTATTTCAAAATTTCTTATTATATTTAATATTTTTAATTGTCAAAAATACGGATCGTCACATATGCTGCCTCAATGTCTCAAGCAGTATCCTATGGTGAACTTCATGATCCCTTTCATCTTTCGAATATATGAAAATGTTGTCTATGAACTCCAACACGAATCTATTCAAATGCTCTCAAAATATCTGATTCATTAAGTCTATGAAGAAGGAAGGCGCATTAGTCAATCCTAATGGCATTACCAACCACTCATACAATCCATACCTGCTTCTAAATGCCATCAAAGGAATATCATCCTTCGCCACTCTTAGCTGATGGAATCCTGTCGTCAATTCCAACTAAGAAAACACTTTGGCTCCACTCAACTGATCAAACAAATCATCAAGCTTCGGTAGTGGATATCGATTGTTTATCGTCTTCTCATTTAACTTACGATAATCGATACACAATGTTAATGATCCGTCTAATATTTTAACAAACACTATGGCTGCTATCCAAGGCGAACTACTTGGTCTAACAAAACTTTTCCCTTCTAAATCCACCAATTTCACATTTAATTCCTTCATCTCGGTAAGTGTCATCCTACTTGGCGGTCTACTAACAGGTTCAGATCTATTTGAAATTCAATAGCTCGTTTCAGAGGTAGTCCTATGACCTATTCAAAGACGTCTACCTCTGACGACAAAAACTTAGTTCAACTCGTCTTCCTTATCCATTTCACCCTACAAAGCACAAACATCAAAACTCGGGTTTTCTAATGAGTATATGATTCGGTCACTGCTCCTGGGGTGTCTTATTGATATTTTCCTATCGTAGCAAAATATCCTAGCATTGTACTTAACTAATCCATACCCAAAATAATGTCGAAGTCTACGAAATCAGACAGCAAAATGCAAGCAAATATATGACCTAACAATTCAAACTCCAACTGGTCACATCTCATCCTAATAGTTAGATGCCCTCCTATCGGATTTGCAACCCTTAAGGATGTAACTAGGTATGAAGGTTCTAGGTTAAGCTTATCTACCAAACAATGAGATATAAAAGAATGTGATGCACCAGTATCAAATAGAACTCTAACTAGTATACCATGAATCATAAGCATACCTCCCTTCACAGCCTGTTCTTTCTCCTCGGCTGTTGGTCTCGAGGTAGCTAGTTCCAATGCAAGCACCTTGCCCTTCTCAGCTTTAGCTAGTTCGTTGCACTGGTACTTATAATGACCGATCTGATCACAATTGAAGCACTTGATATTCTTCCTTCCAATCATCTTCTTTCCATCTCCAGAACGACATTCATTTGCGAAATGCCCTTTCTTATCACACTTATAGCAGATAATTTCAGATTTTCCTTTCTTGGAAGACCCACTCTTCCGAGCTCCCTTCTTCTAAAAGAACTTCCTCTTCTGAGTCTTCCTACCTTGAGCCTCCACTACTTTGTTATTACCAAAGAAGGCATGCATCTCTTCATTCCTTAAAGCTATCTCAACAACTACATCACATGAATCCCTGAGATGTGGCAAAGTTGCCCTAGCAAGTTTAGGTGTTAATCCATGAATGGACTTCTCATTCCTCTTAATTACTGTATCCACGGTAGCATACCCATACTGGGACAACTCCTTGAACCTTGTAGCATATTCCAGCACCATCATATCCCCCTATACTAACTCAACAAACTTTCTCAGTAGGGTAGACTTAGCAATCTAAGACATAAATATTTCCTCAAACCTTCTCCTGATTTCTGCTTAAGTTAGGTTTCCTTTGCTACTCTAACAGTTACACTGTTATACCAGTACAACACAGCTCCTTGCAGTTGCTTGGACACCAAGCCTTGCGTAATCCCTACTCAGCACAACATAGTTGTTGGCAACCGAAGCTTCCTAATTCACTCCTCCAGCATTTCCTCCTATAAGTCCAGCAGCAGCTCCTGCTTGCGTCATGTTGACAAAGAACTAATATAGAGCTCGCATATCTACCTACGGTGTTCCAGCACCTAAATTAGCAACTTATGCCCGACCCGGATTCCTTTTAGTATTGGGTCTAACGTTTCCATTTGTTGTGTTTCCTCCATCGAGATTCACTCTTCTATTTCCTGCCTCCATATCTTACTTTTCTTTTAAATATGCATTTGAACCTTATTAAGACATGGAAGAACGGTCTAAGAGAGATGAGAGAATAGAGATAAAACGTATACTTATATATAGCAAATACAATTATGTTACTATAGTGTTATCTCATACACTAATTTTATTCTCTGATTTATTTGGATTATGTTTTAAAACCTCTTTTTAAGTTAAAAATATTGTTAAGTTTTACATAAACCTATGCTCTGGTACCAAGTTGTAACATCCCCCATTTTGAGGTCTGAAACTAACCTCCACAGATGTTGTAGTCATCTATAGTATTAATTTCCAATGATAAAATGCGGTAATGTTAATGAAATCAATAATATCAGAAGCATAATAATATGAAATATTTCAAACACAATTTCAAAACAACTTTTCTCATTATATTTCAATTCAGCATTTCATATTCAATACATAATCCCATAACGTTGCCCAAGTTCAGATAAATCTAATTATTACAAAATACACCAAGAGCGACATATGAAGATGCCCCCTTGAATGATCAGAGTTACTAAATAGACAAGTATAACATCTGCCATTAATACAACATTCAATCACCACGGAATAATAAATAGATAATCTCCTATAGAGCTAGATCTGCCACGTGCACTTCTTCAGATGATTTATTTCCCAAAACCTACTAAACCTGAAAACCTACTAAACCTGAAAACCTTCACTCTCAACCTACTCAAATTAAATTTTGAGCACCCGAGAGTTTAAGGGGAAAACATAAACTTTGAGTCATACATAAAGCCTTATGTGATATAACATCCCGATTTATCGATATTAAGGACCACATCGCCTGGCGGAACGGGTTTTCCCCTCACTAATATCCTTTAAAAGCATGTCTTTTGCAAATCAAATCTTGCAACCAAACTGGTTATGATAAACAATATAAAATAATTTGTATGCATAAAAATAGGTAATCAGTGGACTATCTATCAAAACATCATAGTTTTATTAGGCTGACTATAAACTTATAGCTGACTTGGGCCTACAAGACAGAACAAATGTTCTAACTTGTCGTTAGAGAAAAACTGGATGGTCTGTCCACAACTTACTACTTCTATGGCCAACTTACCCTATTGGTTTTGCGGGCTCACCAATAACCTATCTCTACTCTATGTATTCCTTTCTTTGTGTAACTTTCTTCTAGTCTTACCCATGACACTACCATACACACTGCAATTTTAGACTTACATTAGCTAGGGGCTACTAACTAATGTATAGGGCGTGACCCTGCACCAATCCTATCTGGTTTTCTAATCTCTAAGTCATTCTTCTAGTAAAATTCTGGATTAACTACCCTCTCCATATTTCCTTGAAAACAAAATCTTTGTAAATGATTTAACCCTTAAAATCATTCTTAAAACAAGGAAAACATTGATACATTACTTTACTCAAAATACTTATGTCATGATAAATGCTTTTAAAAACATTGTTGATGAAACTTGAAATCATTATGATCTTTGACCCTCTCAAAACTTAGGCTATACGGCCAAAACTATGTATACCTGTACAATTATAAAACTCGACGACGTCATCGCCATTAAATATCATTGCCCACTCTAAAGCATGTCGAAGTCTTTTATTGAAAATATATGGGGATGATATCGAAGTTACTAATTCATAAGTCATAGTGTAATACTATAAAAATTTGAACTTCGATAACATATAAAACATTGGCATCAATGCCTCATCGAGGTTATAAATTTTAGAAGATGCGATGTCGAAATCTATGACATCGACATGGTTAAAATATTATTGATTAAGCTCGATGACTATAAAAACATGGGTTAGGCTCGAAGACTAGTTAAAGGCATTGACTAAGCTTGATAACAATATTAAAAAGCAACATAGAGTAAACTCGATGACCAGTTAAAAAGTGGCAAGGGTTTAGACTCGATGACAAGTTAAATGCGGCATAAAGTAGGCTCAATAACTATCTGGTCAGCGTGGTGGAAACTCGAAGTCACTTATAACAAAGTGATGTTGAAGCTATAAAGGTTAGCGACTCATAAAACATAAGCCGCAACATGCCTTCTTTAAAACGCGACATTCCTGAACTTCGACCTGGTCACATCGAGGACCATCTCTTAGTCTTTATTACTACAGTCTCGACAATGTCCAACCCAATTCATTTCATGCCAAGCTCTTTGAAATCATATGTAATGGTTTGTTCCACATCAATGACTCTGAGAAGCGGTGAGATGTTGCTCGACATGGACAATGTCGACATAGCAGAGTTGCAAATAACATGAAAACTATGATATTACTATAAAAAGTTGTTTCTTTTTACCAAACCTCTATAATTTGTTTAAAGCTTATTGGCTAGCAAAACTTTATCAATTTCTTTTGTAGAAAAACTGTCGCAATTAATACTTATCATTGCTAAACATTTTTGCAATTTAACCCATTTTATAAACATTTTAATTAAACAAATAAGTCCTTTAGACTTAAACAATTTATTTATTATTCCTAAATTCTTAGGAAAACTCCCCAAAAATCATAATAATCAACTTAATCATACACCTCGACATATAAAAATTTTAGGGCAAAAAACTTTGTTTAATTATTTTAAATAACTAAACCGAAATCAACCAATTTCTCCACTTAGAAAATTCATATAAAATCCATCCTTTATTGGAAAATTATGAAATTAAATACCCACTTCTAAAATGATATTTATAACATCATATCAAATCTCAAGTCATTTTGGTATCATATGATAGGTTTTCCAACTCAAACCTATCACTAAATTTCATATTTAATTTTTAGAAAATCACCAACAAGCATATAATCGTTTAAACTACTAAAACATGGTATAATACTTTCCAAAGAAAAGGGTTTACACTTAAAACCGAAACATAATCAAAACGTGAGATGTATATTCATTATTCACCTTGATTTAGATAAGAAGATTGAGAATTGTTGAGATTTATTACTCTTAGCTTCCTACGTGCTTTCCTTAGCTTTTCCTCTTGATTTCTTCTAGCTATGGCCGGTCTACACAAGTTGTGTTTGTGAGAATGTTAAATGAATAAGAGAGAGTGGATTTAAGGGTTTGTATTAGGAAATTAGACTCTTTTCCTATTTTACCCCTTGCCTATTTCCTATTAGTTCATTCATTAAGGCACGACCTAATCTTAATTACCAAATCTCAAATTCCTTATCCCTTTACATTATTTTATCTAATTTGTCTAATTAAATGTTCTAGATAATGTTAGTCAAAATTAGGGACATTACAAACCTTTAAGCTCATTCACAGGGAGCGGCTGATTAGCTACCGGCTCTATTGGAATCATCGGGTCTACTGATTCTGATGCAATAGGATGACCCGGTCCAGTGAGAATAGTTGGCGAGGACCGAACTGTATAAGATCCAACTTAAAGAGGAGTTGTTATGCCTTCAACAAACTTGAGTCGTGGGGATCAGCAAGTCATTTTAAATAATAAAACTTGGCATTCCACAAGGTTATGTATGTTTTATATTGAATAATAAGCCTATGTGACCAATGCTCGGAATTCAAGGGATGTCAATGTGTGTTGACCAATTAGATACTGACCGTTGACCGGGGCATTTGAGAAGTGTTAACTCATGCAGTGTAAGTTCGGTATCATGTACACCACCAATGGACCATCCTATGTAGATGGCTCGCTCGTGCTAGAAAAATGAGTTGTGTCGTACTTTGAAATTATATATTAGAACTTACCCGTTATCGATGAATAATCGATAATGGAGCCGCTGTCTAGAGCAACACAGTAGCTTTTCTTTTCAAGGACACTGGAAATGCAGTAACAAAGAAAAGCAATGCGACAAAATTATCCAACACAACTGTTCTCAGACAAGAACCATCTTGTTGGAATTCGAACAACGATGAGAGCTCAGTCGAGTCTTGACAAGAGATAGCCGGAATCATAGAGACAGATTCATCCCTGTAATGGCATGCACACGACCAAGGCAAAACCCTATCGGTCGAGCGTAACACAAATTCCAACCATCTCCTTCCAATTGCAAACAACCATACCCTCATCGCCATCATCATCGCCGTGACATTTGCGATCGCCAACCTTAGATCGCTAAAGTTTGGATCGGTGCTAGGGTTTCAAAGTATCGGGTCTAAGTTCACTAAGCAAAGTGGCATCGGTGACTATAATGGAGGGGTAGATCTCGAGGTCGATGATGGTATTGAGGCAAGCTGCGCTAGTGGTTGAACGTCGGAGACGCTGGATCGTGGAAGGCAAGAGGTAAGTAGAAAACGAATCGGTGCAGAGAGGTCTCAGGGAGCAAGGAGTCGGTGACACAGTGTACCGAAGGTTGAAAGTGAACTCAAAATTTCTAAGTCCTAAATATGTAAGGAAAGGACTTAGTAGCAAGAGGAACCACTCAGTACCGAGAGCTTTGTTCTCTCTAGGAACTTTCAGAATGCATGGCAATGACAAAGTATATTTGTTTGGGGTGTGAAGCAATCTTCGGGGTATGGGCCACGTCCTTAGAGTAGAAGTTTGAAATTCTAATTGTGCAGAGCAACTGAAGGAATTTCAACAAAACAAGAGGAATGTCTCGAAGTGATACTTGAACCATTGACTTGAATTCGAAAGATAGTAGTCAAGACCTTGTCTCGATCCAGAGCAAGCTTTGTTTTCAATGAAAGCATACTTTGGGAGGCAAGTGTTGACTAGATTTTTAATCAAGCAGAATTTAACCAGAAGTAAAAGGTTAAGATGAAGATGAAACAACTAAAGAACTTAGGAATACGATTAAAAGGATAAAAGAATGGAGCTCAACAAAATTCATCCAATTTTGAGAAAAGTAGAGGAGTCGGTACCGAGAGGTTTTCTTTCGGTACCGATACGATTTTCCTTCCCATCTTGGCTTCACAATCCCATACGATTTATGTTCTAGCTCAACCTCTCATGGTTAAATGCTTTTCTCAGAGTTAGGATGAGCAATTCTTAGGTTTGATGAGAAAAAGCAAAGAAAGCAAAATAATTTAGGTGCTATTAGAAGAATCACCTGAATCAACTCATAATCTATGGAAAAGAACTTGGAAGACATTAATTTGGAGATAGAAGAGTGGTTCAAGTGGAAACAAGAAGTTTCCACTAAAGGAAAGTACTCGGTACCGAGAAGAACCTCTCGTTACCGAGTGGTTTTTATTGCATGTGGGCCCATATGCTTACATTTACATCTATGGGCTCTCTTCTAGGCTTCGACTCAAGTGGATTTCTAACCCTAAGCATCTGTTTTTCTATAAGTACTAGCCCTGGTGCAACTAAAAGAGGATCTTCTCCCTAACTCTTAGGATCTTCACTCTACTTCTCTTCTTCATCTCTTATCTCCCTCACAATAGTCACCTAGGCAGCTATTATTGGTAATTTAAAGCTATAGAACAGGTCAAACCCTTAAACCAGTAACTTGTATTTTTTAATTCTCCGTAAACAACAATCAATAAAACAATAAAGTTGTCAAACCACTATAAAAATTCTTTGTATTCCTATATTTTCTTTTATTTTCTCCATTATCTGCTAGATCTAGATCTCAGAGGTTCACTACAACTTATCTTTGGACGTTGATCCATTTTTGGTGTCAACAAATTCGTTTATAACTCAGACAGATTTACGTTTATAATTCAAAGTTTCGTTTTACACGAATTTAACCTATTAACTTTGTGATTTTATATATTTACACATTTTTATTTAATATATACATTATATAATTCAAACGAACATCTTATGTATGTTTAAACTCAAGATGGAATAGAAGAGTGTCCAATTTGTTGGAACTGGGCTAGCCCGCAGCGAAAGTTATGAGTGAATTTCAAAAAAAATCCTTATTAGATCTATATTGGGCTTATGAAGTCTAATGCATTTAGAATATTTCTAAATATTATTCGAATAAAATATTTTATTTTATTTAGATTTATAAATTATATAGTTTTATTTAATTTACATATCAATAGATATATATATTATACATATACATATACATACATACATACATACATACATACATACATGTGTGTGCATGTGTAACACGTCAATCCGTGCTAGTATAACATGACTATGTATAGATGTTTGAATTTACATAGTAACAGACATGTTAGCTCATCCGATATATAAATGTATGTTGTTCAAATATGTGTACATATATAAACTATTACTTATATATAATTACTATTAAATATATATATATATATAAACTATTACTTATATATAATTACTATTAAATATATATAAATATATAATCTTGTAAATAAATTATATATATACATCTGTGTGTATGTATAACATTATAATATATCTATTTAAATGTAAATAAGTTATTTAAATATTAAAATAAATAATAATATTTTTAAATTTTATTTGCAATAATGGAGGACTTATTCCTCTCTTTATTCAAGATAAACAAGAATAAACACAAACAAACACACACCCCAAAGCTAAGACAGAAGACACACCCAACACACGCAAAGACAACACAAACAAGCAACGAACACAACAGAAAAGAACAGCGAACACGCAAAGGCAACCCGACACAACGAAGAAAGCAAAGAGATGAACAAAGAAGCAACAAACAAGAGCACATAGCAACAATCACGAGCAGTCTCAATGAACACGAACTCCTTGATCACCTAGCTCGAATGGAAAACTTTGAGAATGCAAGAGAATTGCATAACTAGATGCACGAATGACATCACTAAGGAGCTCAGTTGGACGCTTAAATTATCCAGAGAACAATTTATCATTTCTTTCATTCCAGATGGCAATTATAAATTTCCTAATCAGAGAATGATAAACATGAGGTTTTAGGTCATTGTGCAATGTATTGAGAAATAGCTTATGCCATCCAAGCTTACTAATCATACAACTTCCAAAAAGACCGGAAGCAATGAGCAAATCATTCCAAATTTTTGAGATGAAAGAACAATCGAAGAATAGATGTGTATTGGTCTCTTCACCGGAGTCACAAAAAATGCAAATCAGAGAATTGAGAAAACCCATGTGACATGGGTGATTTTAAGTCAGTATTGCATTCTTTATTACATGCCATAGCATGAAGTTATCATTGTGCCATTGCTTTTTGTTCCAAATCCTGGAATACCAAGGACAAAGCACCCTAGTATTTGTTAAACTTCCATAAACAAGTCCGATAGAGTGCTTTCCTTCTTAAGCCGACATGACAGGCCAACCTCTTCATTCATAACAAACTTGGTGGACATCAGCTTGTTCCATAAGCAGTTTAAAAGAGGATTACGACTATGCGGCAGGCTAACCACACCGGCATCAATATAACCACCTAGTTTGCTCCTGGAAGGAATACCAGTTTGCTCCTGTTGTTGATACGTAAAAATGTTGCTAAGAATAATACGTAAAAACAGTTTTAAATGGTTTTAATAGTTCAAAATAGATTTAAATAGTTTAAATATTTTAAAAATAGTTTTAATATATTAAGTGGCCTAAAATAGATTAAATAGTTTAAATGATTTAAAATAGTTAAATAGGTTTAATATACTATAATATAAAATGGTTTGAAAATCTAAATAAATCTGAATTTTAAAATAATATATTTCTAAATAGTTTATATTAAAATAATTGATTTGAAATTAATATCAAATTTAAACTATTTCTTCCATTTCAACAAATCTGGACCATATCTAAATTTCAACAAAACTAAAATTTTCTTTCAATTCAAATTCCCATAAAAATCATTTCAATTTATATCGATTTCAAACTCATGTTTGAACTACAATTTTAAAGCACTTCAATTTCATAGATTTCAAAATTTAAATATTCAAATATTTCAATAACTCAATTTCGATAAATTTCATTTATATTTAAAATTTCAACTTTGAAATTTTCATTTGTATTCTTTAACCAATTCATTAAACCAACTCCAATTTTAACATTTAAAGCTTGGATATTCGAAAATAATTCAGTTTATATAAATCAAATTTCAAACTATCATTTAACTGAATTCATAATTTAATTATTTAAAATCAGTTAATTTAACCAATTCGGTGTCCGTATATAATTTTCTACCTTGTGGTCAATTTATACGGACATATATCATTTCAATCCGCAATAAATTTAAATTTACGGGTATATATCATTTCAACTTGCAATCCCAAATTTAATTTCAAATCCATGAAACCGCTTGAGTCTATCATTTTAACTCATAACGATTTCTCCCTAATCTATCAGACCGTTTGGGTATATATCATTTCAACCCATAGGGATTTTCTAACAATAAACAAGGGAACTTGCAGTGTTATAACAATATAAATATATCATCCAATATCAACATTTAAACGTCCATCACAATCATCATTCAAATAACCCAATAAACATCAATAGATAACTAATTATCATTAACAGGTATAAACTGGCAAATTAAAATTCAATTTTAAATTAAATGGAGACTAAATTCAATAAAAGTCAGATTTAACTAGAATGACAATTTAAATATGCCAAACATCAACCAATCAACTTCTAATCACATCATAAATTCAAATTAACTAACATAAGACAATTTAGTAGTTGTGAGTGGGTTAAAAAACTAACCTTTGATTTCAAATTGATTTGAAATTCAAACGAAGGCCCAAATTTGAACAGTCTAAATTCATTCAAACTAGTGCCAAAATGTCTAGAATTTCAATATGATCGCAACAGAGAAAACTGTGCATAAATCCGACCTCGTACATAAAAGATGTGGCAGCTAGAACATTTTGAAATTAAATTTAAATTCAATAAATAAAAAAGAAACAAGACCAATCTCACCCAGCCACGTCACCATGAAAATGCACGTAACTAAAAAACTCTCGCCTTCTTCCAGCCTGAACGAATGGAGCCGCCACCCAAAGATTGAATTATTGTCGTCGCTAGGTAGAGTTTCGACCATATCGGAGAGTGTCGCAGAGTTCGCCTCCCATCCCTCTGCCCACGACCAAGTCGCGGCCTCCCCGGCACCACCAAAACCTCTAGCTACCGTGATGAACTTCGGCCCAAAATCATCAAATTGCGATGAATACATGCACCATCTCGACAAACGAACAGTACCCCTTCGACCTGCTCGACATCCCCTTCCAAACGCAACTTCCCGATCGTTAATCGGGCGACGATCCACCGTTGGATCGAAACCCTAGCAAATGGACGGCTGAAACTAAATCACTGACTTTAGGAAAAACGGTGATTCGATTGCAAAAACGAATTGCACCAAGGAATTATGCTCGTCAAGAGCTTCGAAATGGTATATAATACGTTAGGGTTTGGAGGAGTTTGAATTTTTTGAAATTGATTTTGATTTTGAAATTAGGGTTTTGGATTTGGAATTTTTTTCTGCCATTAGAAGAAGGAGAACCCGGAGAGAATTGTATGTACAATAATGAGAAATAAAAAGGCTGCTAGGGTTAGAACAGAACTATTATATGAACAGAGCCCGATAAGAAAATGAACACGTATCGAATTGGTACGAACGACAATAACGACCTGAAAAGCCCGTTTCGCTTTCGAAATGAAAGTGGGTCATCCCATTTATCAAAATAGATGTTTTCGATATTTTTAAATTTAGTGAAACAGATTTCAAGTCCTAATTCCATCGGATACAGAAGTTTGCTTTAAAACCAGCTTATTTCAAATTGATTTCAATTAAATTGATTTCTACACGTTTCGAGTCCGTACGATCAAACGACAAGTCCGATCGCCACGAAGCTTGAAACCTTACAATAATTCATCGTTACGGATCCGATGAAATTAGTTTCATCGAAATATGAGACAATGGCCAAAATGGCTATTTTCACGTTAAATAAATTAATTATTATTAAATTAATTAAATCACTTTTTCAATTCAAATTTAATAACTAACAATTTTTATCATCTTTGATTACTAAATGGTTTATAATCTTTTAAAACAAATTTCCATATCAATTCAATGTTGAATAGTACACTAATTACAGTGTTCAGTTTCAACAGTAATTTCATTAATTATAATTTAAATCCCAATAAATTTATTTATCTTGATTTCACTCTTATTATTAAATCAATTATCGCCTTATGAATATAATTGACATTACTATACATTTTATTACATTCACATTTTACAGTTATCGTCTTAACTCATATTAACGTAATATTTAATTACCTTTAATTGCAATTGATTTACAATTTAATTCCACTGATTAAATAAATGGGTAACAATTAACAATTGTCACCTTTTACTTAATTTAATCACATTTATAAGTTTATTATCTGGTTATAACTACTTACACAACACTGATTTTATCCAATTACAATTAATTACGTATTATTTCACCAATTAATACAACATTTGGTTTATTTCCTTATTTGCAATATATAACCAAATTTTATGTTTACAATAATTATGAATTTCCTTAAATTAACATTATTAAATTTCATTTTAGTTATTATTCTCATTAATAAATCATAAATTTTAATTTCTTCCAATATTAAATTACAAAATCTTATTAAATTCAATATTTTAATTTTCGGAAAAATGCGGGTCGTTACACTCTCCTCTACTCAAAACTTTTCGTCCTCGAAAAAGGGAAAAGAAGGATTAAGGAATTAATATATCTTATTCAAAGTATTCAATTTATAAACAATTAATTTACATAATTAAGTAATTAAAATAAGATATATCAATTTAAAACAATTAAATCTTTTCATATTCAAGTTAATAATAGTTTGAAAAACATTTCCATTTTCACAAAAAATTTCGAAGTCCAAATTTAACAGAAAATTTCGGTAGAGTCTCCTTTTTAGGAGAGGTCCGACAGAAATAATAATATCAATAATAACCATATATATATATCATATTTCAAAATAAAATATCCCAAACCATGGGTAAAACAATATAATATCGTTGAAAAACCGTAATCTGAAAACGTACCTATTCGTCGGGCAAACAACGCTTATTTATGAAACGAAAAGCACTAGCTATTGCTTCCATAAACTTGTATTTCACTTATATAATCCAAAGAAGTTAATAATTATGTAAAAAGAGAAATATTTAAGTTGTTTCAATCAATAACAAAACAAATCATCACAGCACAACGATATTCACTTGCAAACAAACAATACAACCATCATATCATCAAATGCAATCAATGAAATCAAATATACATCATAGCAACCAATAAATGATTTGTTCGGGTTCAGAAACCTTCAATTGTATAAATGATAAATAAACTACTAAGTATACCATACACTCAACAGTCTTAGATAAACTCAATAGATCATTCATTCATCTTTATACAGTTGAGGTATCCTTTCCCAACCAATCCATAAGCCAAAACAAACAATGACTTCAAATATTATTTACGTTTACTCTTACTACTTTCCTTTCACATCATTTACTGTTCATTTTTTTTCATTCATTCATACAATGTTCATTTTATTAATTTAACTTCATTACTAAAAATTCATTTCCATTCATTCATACAATGCTAGTTTTTTCATTACTTTACATCCAATTACGTACATGAGTTATTTCATTTCAATTATTTAGACCATCCATGAATAATTCTTAAATATTATGTAAGTCTCTTTACAAATTTGATTATAATTATTATTTTCATTGATTCCTTTTTATATCATTATTCATTTGTGAATCAACTCATACTTATTTTCTCTTCTTTTCTTTCACGTTTATTTCTTTTATATATAGTATTCACTTTTACTATTTACTTTAACTACCATTGGCTTTAAACATTACTTAAGTTTATAAACATTTACTTACATTATTCACCCTTTTTATTAATTATAATAACTATCATTTCAAATTATTAACTTAAGTTTATAACATTTTTGTAACATTTATTCTTATTTATAGGAATGATTCTATTGCACATCTTCATTACTAAAGTTTCACTTGTATAATATTCTATCATGCATTCTTATTAACATTTCAACTTTATATTTTGGTAAGTTATATATATATGTCTTTTAGGATGTAATTGAATGTTACACAAGTTTATTATATTCATTTAGTTAACAAAATGTTCAATATTTCATATCTTCTAATTTTCAAGTTACAAATTTCTAATTTCTTGTATATCTCATTAATTACTTAGCATCCAATATCTTAATTACATATTTTGAAGTTTCCAATTATTAATAGGTTAAGATTTAATTCATTACCATAATTGAAAACTACTAATTTACAGTAACTTAAGAACTAAATACCGGGTTCCATTTTCAAATTATTATAAAATAATATATACATGATCATATCTTTTATATATCAAATCCTATTTACAAATTTAAAATTAAGGATTTTTTTTCAAAACAATTGTGTAGTAAAACTACTACAGTGGCCTTCCCATTTTGAAACTCAAAAATGCACGTTGATGATGCGTGCACTCAGCATCGAAATTATTTTCTAACGACAGAGAGGGGAGTACAGAACTTATTTCCTTAAATTCTTTTAAAACATTTCTTTCAAATCACATTTGAAAATATTTATATCTAAAGTACTTCCAAATAATACTAATATCATATTCCCAAAATCTTTTGAAAACAAATTTCAAAACCTCGGAACTTAAGTTCTAAATTTCCAATTTATATTCATTTTATTTACAATCCAATTTTTGCAACTAATAATTATAAATTTCACTTCCTAACAAACAACCAAACATATCACATACAACTATATACATTTATAAAGATTACTCTTTTATATACAAAATATAATACCAGGCAAAATTATTTCATTTACCTATATTTCAAAACAATATTGTGTCGGTCTACCCTATTAAGTGTTTAGAAATCCCTAACGATGCCATAGCGTCCTATGTACCGATCAGAATTTATAAATACTAAACAGAACAAAAATTAACATGATGCAAAAACCTTTTATAACACTAACAAATATGCTCTCTCATATATACACACTCAACGACTCATTCTAGGGAATTACTACCCTATTTCTAATTAGTCAGACCCCACAAAGCTAAGGTTATCGCTAAACCAAAGCTCTGATACCAAATGTAATGACCCATCTTTTTGGACGGTTTAAATCAGCAATAAACCACACATGTCAAACTCAAACCATTCAAAAGGGAGGATTGTTATGGGGTAAATAAGAAAAGAAGAGAAAGAAGGAAAAACAAAACATAAAATCTCATAGTGGAATGACAAAATATAATAATCAAATAAACAGTTCATGAAGCTGTTTTACAAATAACATTTGATTACACTTTTACAATACAGTTCAGAGTTAAATAGAACAGAAATAAATAACAATGCAGCGGAATAACATGATGCAATGGAAATAATATAATAAATAGTAATAGTACTAAATCTTTGTCTTTGTCCTCCAAAAAAGCAGTCTTCGATATACTGAAATGATCAGACTGACTCGAGCGAATTGGAAAGACAAAACACTCGAATCAGAACTAAAAGATCTTATGTAAGTTAAATCAACAGTAAAATAAATATGAGTGTGACGGCTTCAGAGATGTTTATGGGGTTTGACATCTCTTATCTAGTGTCTAACGTGAATGCAATAACTTAAGATATGTTTGGGATTTCCATCTCCTAAGGATCCATTAAATTATCTACTATGTTGTATAATACGCTATTATAATATGTCTACAGTAAAGTAAAGTATTAAAATAGTGTTAAGGCATTACCCATATCCCCCTTAACACATTTTATATATTCCCGTAGTCTATACAGTACTATAAGCTCCACCGAACCGGTGGTTTACCCGGAGGGCACTCCATAGGTATGGTACAAAACAAACTCGTGGTGGGCGCGATAAGGCATGTGATAAGGCACGCGAGGCAATGCCCAGGGTAGGATACTATCGTTTTGTGGATCCGGACTAGTGGTAATGCATAGCAGCTACTATCGCCCACCTCGAAACACACTCCTATAATCAAAATCGAGGGTTGGCCACCAAATCAATCACAAGTCATAATATGGTATCGAAGAAGCATGTCCGATCGGAGGTGCGACCTCACTTGGCCCGGCGTGGCTCCTGTTTTAGTCGCATCAAGCTGACTCGTGAGAGTCAGGGCTACTTTAATACCTCATATAGAATCGTTTGCCAAACCATCCTACTTTATTCTGGAATCTGCACCACGTATACAGTTGTTAAAGTGGTTTTCGGTATTGGCAGAGAGTATGACAATATCCGATCCTAGTCTCTTTAACAACCAAATGCTTATTTCACACCGGATGGTTCCTTTACATTTCAAAAATCAATTCAAAATTGATATCAAAATATCATATTCGATTCAAACATATCACTTTTGAAATCATATTTACTTCCAAGATCATACTTCCAAAATAG
Organism: Allium fistulosum; assembly: GCA_030737815.1. NCBI lineage: Eukaryota > Viridiplantae > Streptophyta > Magnoliopsida > Asparagales > Amaryllidaceae > Allium > Allium fistulosum. The sequence goes on from CM060905.1 coordinate 165,636,484, forward strand.
TTAAACCCTCATTTTAAAATCATCATATTTACTCAGAATATGTTATTTCACTAGAAAATATCATTTCAAATCCTAACTTAGATTATAACATCATTTAACCATATTCGCTTTTAAATCAAGGATTTAAATATAAACACTTTAACTTTACACAGTCTAAAATTTAGAAAATAGTTTAGATTGTCATAAATAGTTTTAAATAGTTAAAATAGTTTAATTAGTTAAAAATAGTTTAAATACTTTAAAATAGTTTAATGGCTTAAAATAGTTTTAAAATAGATTAAAATAGTTTTTTTAATAGTTAAAATGGTTTAAAATACTTTAAAATAGTTTTAAATGGTTTTAATAGTTTAAAATAGATTAAAATTGTAACGACCCGATATTTTCAACCATTCGCATCCATTATAAGTGTATAGGTAGACACTCATGCCGGAGTTGAATTGCTCACAATACCGCGTTGTAATTAAAATTTGGCAAATCTCAGAATATACAGTAAATACATATAATCACAGATCACAGACACAGAGTAAAATAATGCAGCGGAAGTAAAAGAAATAGTAGTTCATGAAGCTACTATATAAATATAACAAAGTTACATAAGATACAACAGAAGAAATAGAGTACAACAGAAGTCTTAATACAATAACCAAGTACAAGCTAAGTAGAACAACATAACTAAAATAGATAGGACAAGACAAGCAGATAATCTCCAGCGATTCAAATCTCCAGAAAGTGGAATCCGAATCTGTGAATAACTCAGGCTGACCCGAGCGTAAAGCAAAACACAAAACACTCGAGTCAGGACAATATATACTTATATAATGTAAACCAACTCAAGTGAACTGTAATAAAGGTACAAGTAACTTAAAGAATGCTTGGGATCGTCCATTCTTTAAGGATCCGTTAAACTATCTACTATGTAGTAATATTCGTTATTATAATAATGTCTAATCATAAAATAAACATACTTTTAAATAGCGTTAAGGCTTTACATTTTCCACCTTAACACGTAATAGTCCCAGTAGTCTATCCAGTATTAGAATACTCCCAAATAGGGGCTACCCTCGATACTCCACAGGCTACGGGAGAAATCATAACTCGTAGTAAAGCTCGATATGGTAGGTGACACGGCACAACTAGGCAATGCCAGGGTAGATATACCAATTACGCACACGGACTGATGGAGCGCATAGCAGCCACTATCGTCCACCTCGAACAACACTCCCAAATCGGAGGATGGCCATCTAATCAATCACAAGTAAGAGTATAATATCGAAGAAATGTGTCCGAGAAGAGGTGCTACCTCACTGGTTCGAGATCGCTCCTGTTTTAGCCACCTTATGCCAACTCACGGGAGTTGGGTCCACGTAACATACCTTAAGAACGTCGCCACCATCCTACTTCATTCTGGAAACTCCACCGCGTACACAGTTGTCAAAGTGGTTTTCGGTATCGACAGAGAGTATATCCATATCCGATCTCGGTCTCTTTAACAACCAATCGTTATTATAACCCGTGGTTATAAGTTTAAAAACAGTTTATACTTCAAAATAGAATATCATTTCAAATCCAAATCTTTATCAAAATAAAGATTAAATCAATTCCAAACCATTTCCATATATTTAAATTTTCATATCATTTCAAAACTTCATTTCAAATCATTTTAATATAATAAAATATCATATCCTTACAAAACTTCATTTCCAATCATTTTAATAAAATAAAATATCATATCAGTTCAAATCCAAATATTCAACTTTAAATACCTTTTAAATTCAAAGATATCGTTCATTTACTATCATTTCAAATCACCTTTAAATAGTTTATATTCCAATCAAATTAGTTCATTTAAACCTTTTAAAAGTGTAATTATTATATTTTCAAATCAAGTATTCAATTTCCAAAGTTTCAAACCATTCTGAGTTCGTTTACTAAGTCAAAAACCCTAATTATTAAAATTTCAGCATTTCACAGCATTTAAAAAACAACTGCTATAAGTTATATTTGAAAACATTTTTAATTCAGCAAAGATAGCACTTACTACTGCTGTTAAAACTCAGTTTTAGTTGAAATATAGTTCAAAACAGAAAAGACAGCATTTCAGAAGTGCTGCGGTAGTTCAGATTTCAAAACAAGGGTTAAATTTGATTTCAACGTAGACTTCAGACCATTATAGCATTTCCAGAGAATGCTAGAATAGGCCTGAGTTCAATATTAGCCTATAAGTTCAACTACAGCAACTACAGCATTCCAGAAATGCTGTAATAGCTCCTTTTTACACAATTTTAGTTCAAAACAAAATCTATAGCATTCCTGAATGCTATTAAAAGTTAATTTCAGGTGTTAGTGTATTTCCAGCAATTAAATAACTTTAATTTAAAACACATAAACATTTTTAAAATCATATTTTAACATTTAAAATGTTCATTTACATATCATTTAACATATATCTTTTCACAATAGATTTCTTATAATCAAATCCAATTTTCAACAATTTACTTAATAAATTTTAGTGTAAAAGTGTCCAATTCTTCACATTTCAACAAATAAACTTAACACTTCAAAGTTAAATTACCATTTCATAATTTAACTAAATTCCAATTTTATTTAATTAACTTAAACCTTTAATTAAAACCAAATTTCACATTTCCTAGTCAAGTTATATTTTTGAGAAGAACGGTTGTGTAACAGGGAACTACACAGCCGATTAGGCTAAATATATATAAGTAGTGTTGGTTCGATCAACATGCCTGATCGATAGCTAAAGCAGCACATCAACAAAAAAGTGTTTAGGTTATAGTCATTGTGTCATATTATAAATAGAGATTAATATACATACTAAGCCAGTGATTATCAGAAGAACTGCAGCGAAAAGTAAAAGCAAGTCGATCCCTTAGTCTCCACCATGCTGTCCTGTCGGTGCGGTAGAGGATGCGCTACCTACCGATTCTTCCGAGGGGGACCTCGCCGAGGGAAGGCGAAATCTGAAAGGCGCCAAAGATAAGGAACCTGCCCAATAGTCGAAAAGATTAGAGATTTTAATGCATAATGCAAGACGCGAGCTAGTGGGTTTGTTGAAGATGATGGCGTTTCTCTCTTTCCAGATGACCCAGCAGAAGATAGCCAGAAGAGAGTCGAGATGGGGGTTAGGAGATCTATACTGCCAGTGCTCAAAGAAATCCTCAATTGAGTAGATTTTCCCAAGATTATGGACGCAAACCGAAACCCACACGTAGAAAGATAAATCGCATTCGAGGAAAAGATGTCGGATAGATTCGATTTCAGAGTTGCAGAAGACGCAAATCTGGTCTGAAGTGATGTTAAAGCGGGTGAGGCGATCCTTGGTATTAATCCGGCCATGTATGAGACACCACTGGAAGAATTTAATTCCGGGAGGGATATGGTATTTCCAGACACGGGGAAGGCAAATAGTCTACCGGGATGGTTTCGGAAGGAGTAGCATTGGGAGACGGTGAAGCCACTGGAGGGAGCAAGGGCCCAGGAGTGATGATCTGGCAGGGCAGGGGTAAGGACAGTAGAATGTAAGATGTTGAGAGCGGAGAGGAGCTCAGTGAGAGTGTCGGCATCGAAAAGAGACGGGGGGCAGAGGCTGGATAGGCCAAGGTTGACAGCATCCGCCACTGATAAGAGAGGTCGATTGGAGGAGGAGAAGAGGGATGGGAGGGAGCGGTGAAGTGGGGAGAGGCTGTGCCAGTAGTCGAACCAGAAAAGACAGTTGGCGCCAGCACCAAGTTTCACTTGTAGGAGCGGTTTGATACGATCAACTGATGCGAGAACACCTGACCAAAAAGGTGAGGGCTTGGAGAGTGGAGCGAAGTGGAGCGAAGTGGAGGGCATGAAAAGGGTCTGCATTATAGTGATAGGCCAGGATCCAGTCTTTCCAGATGAACTAGCCCGGAGAGAGGAGACGCCAGAGTCATTTAGCGAGTAGAGACTGATTGAGGGTGATCAAGTTAGAGATGCCTAAATCGCCATGATCCGTGTGTAAACAAATGATTTTCCAGCTGATCAGGCATTTGGCTCCCCCACCATTCCAGAGAAAAGAGCGTCTAATAGAACCGATTTTTTTGGATACCCAGCTAGGAATTTTGTGGAAGGAGAGCCAGTAGAGAGGGATTGCAGAGAGTACCGCTTTGACCAAGACAAGTCTGCCTGATGTCGATAGGGTGTTCGCTTTCGAACCTGCAAGTCTAAATTCGATTCTGGATACGAGGGGAATCCAGTCCGAATGATGAAGCTTAGTGGGACGCAGGGGGATGCCAAGATAGGATAAAGGAAAAGTGTTAATATTGCAGTTAAGAGCAGAGGCAATGGGGGGACCGAGATGGTCAGCATTTCCAAGCATGATGACAGAGCTTTTGCTAAAGTTAATAGAGAGGCCAGAGATGAGTTCGAAGGTGTACAGAAGGACCTTAAGACAGTGGATGTGCTCAGGAGCGGGGGAGACGAAAAGGATTGTGTCATCTGCAAACTGAAGGTTAGATATCGATGGGCTGGGATGGGAATTGGGGTTAGGATTGGGGGGACGGATGCCAGCCAAGTAGTTGTCTGTTGTCGCCAGTTTGATCATTTGGTTAAAAACATCCGCTACTAGTACGAAAATGAGTGGAGAGAGAGGGTCTCCCTGCCTGAGACCCCTAGCTGATTTTATGAGACCGCCAGAGACGCCACCTATCTGGATCGAGGAAAGGCTTGAGTTCAGTATACATTTAATCCAGTTGCACCACTTAGGTGGGAATCCTCTGTGCATCAGGAGTTCAAGGATGAAGTTCCAGTTGACTGAGTCAAAGGCTTTGGAAAAGTCTAATTTTAGAAGGACCCCTGGGATGTTATTGGAATGACAGTGAGAGATGACTTCTTGTGTTGCCGCGACACAGTCCAGTATGCTCCTTCCTTTGATGAAGGCCGATTGTTCCGCTCCCACCAGAGATTCCATATGGGTTTGAAGACGGTTAGCGAGTACCTTGGTTATCAGTTTGAAAGTGGTGTTGAGCAGGCTAATAGGTCGAAATGCTGAGAGGGAGTTGGCGCCATCAGATTTAGGAAGGAGAACGATGTTGGCGTAGTTAAGGCAGGATATGGCCATGGGGTTGGAGCAGAATTCGGCACACATGCTTAGGATGTCTTCTCTGACAACCCCCCAGAAATGCTTAAAGAAGTAAGGGCCAAAGCCATCTGGCCCCGGGGATTTGTTGTCGTCCATATCTTTGAGGGCAGCCAGGATTTCCTCCTCCGTAAAAGACGAATCTATAGGGATGGGCAAAGGATTAGGATAGAGAAGGTTCCAATCTATGACGGGAAGTGGAGGGGAAGGTTTTCCAAGAATAGAACGGTAGAAGTCGGAAAAGAAGTTCAGGATGGTGGTAGGATCGGATATAGCGTTGTTGTTATGCACGATTTCCGGGATGGATAAGGACCTGCGCCGGCCATTTGCTAATTTGTGGAAGTAAGAAGTGTTTTTGTCACCATCTTTAAGCCACTTGGTTTTTGACCGCTGTTTCCAACCAATCTCTTCTTGCTTCATTAGTCTTTCAAGTTCAGCTTCTAGGTTTGCAAGGGTGGTCGAGTCACCATTGTCTAGGGGGTGAGACTCCTCTTGGATATTTAGAGCAAGGATTTCATTCTGGATGGCGGCAATGCGAGTACGGATGGAGCCCCAAATAGACTTAGCCCAAGGCCTAAGGAGTTTTCTAAGAGATCTGAGCTTACCTACTACATGAGAGGTGGCTGAGGTGGATCTGGTAGGTTGGCACCATGCCAGTTTGATAAAATCTTCGAATGATGGTTCCAGGAGCCAGAGCCTCTCAAATCTGAATGGTCGCTTGGAGGTCGGGGGGGTGCTAGAGTCAAGGCAGAGGGGACAGTGGTCCGATAGAATGGTAGCAAGGCCGAGGCAAAATGAGAGGGGGTGGATGTCTTCCCAGGCAGGACTGAAAAGGAAGCGGTCAAGTTTAGCTAAGGCAGGTGAAAGGCGCTTATTGGACCAGGTAAATTGACGATTGTTGATTGGGGGTTCGATAAGGGAGCAGGAGTTAATGAAAGCATTGAAATCTTCCGAGTCGAGTGAAATATTTCCAGAGCTTCTTTCATCTGAATATCTAGTCGTGTTGAAATCACCACCAACTACCCATGGCCCCTTGATAGATGACGCAAAGTTCGAGCAATCAGACCAAAGGTTCAGTCTTTCTTGCGCTGTTTGGTGGCCATATATGTTTGAGAAAAAATAAATAGTGTTGGACTGCACGTGTCTGAGTGCTACATGGAGGACAGAGGAGTGGGGTATGATTTGGCAGAGGGACCAAACAGATTCGTTCCACATGGTGATTAGACCTCCTCTGGAGCCAATAGAATTGGAATGGGCCCAGCCTGTGAGATGAGAGCCACCTAGTTGCTTAGTGATGAGAGGGGTTGGATCAGACAGTTTAGATTCTTGGAGCAGGAGAATGTCGATTTTTAGGGGGGACAAGGTAAGGAAGATTGAATGTCTTTTAGAGGGGTCCCCAAGCCCTCGAATATTCCATGAAATGATTTTCATTGGGAGAAGGAAAATCTCTCATGTTCTAGGGTTTGCATGGCAGTATAATGTTCGTCTTGAATATTAACTCCCATGCAACGTGCTAATTTTCTATTTAGTCTAGAGTTAGCAGAAGAAAATACTACAGTTTTATAGATGCTACCTGCATGACCATGCAAGGACCTAGAGTTCCGCGCGCTTCTCCTAACCCGAGCTGGGGTTAGGTCTTGCCTCGCAAGATGCATCGGCAGCGGAGATGTGGGAGAGGTCAGGTTAGGGTTCGGGTCCAGGTTGGCGTTTGGGACATGAAGGGGCGCAGGTTCAATTTTAGGAGCTTGGAGATAAGGAGGCACCGAGAAGTCCATGTCAAATAGTGGGTCCCAGCGTTGGGGGGCTAGATCTGCATAGGGGTCAAGAATGCTAGCAGCATCAAAGTCTAAGTTAGGCATCTGGGGTCCGGGAAAGGGCGGGCTGGGTGAAGCAGGTTCATAGTTCATAAAATCAAAGCGATCGTCGGAGTCCAGTTCATCTGATTGCACGTTCATCGGGTAACTAAAGCACTTCATGTCTCTTTCATAGTCCAGTCCCAGGAGGAATGCTTCAGGTCTACTGCGCGGATGTGCATGATCCCATCTAGAGATGGTTATGAGGTATTCGGCATCGTTGAGTCGAACCCTGTAGGAGGAGGAAGAAGGAACCCCTGCCAAGAATTGCATTTTGATGTACAGTAGCCTGCGGTCAAGTTCGGACCAGTCGCATCTATCAAACTCGGTGAATCTCCCCACCGGGTTGATAGCGGTCTGCACTGCGTCTGGATTGTTTCGTAGGAACTCAGGAATTCCTTTGACTGTGGCCCAGCTGGGCGGCTCTAAGACGATAGGGGCTGGTCGTTCGTACTCAGGCCAGGCTTCAAGGTATATGGAGCCCCCAGCCTTGGTGAGAATTTTTCGGTTAAGAGCTATAAATTTTAAGAATTCGGAGGGACAAGCAATGAGGAAGCGGTTATTGTCTAGGAGCCAGATTGCCCAGTCTGAATGATCGAATGCAGACTCTAGGACTCTGTTGAGGACTTCGACAGTCCAGGCACCATCGATTATAGTGGCAGTGATGTACAGTGAGTAGTCAGCCATGGGAAAGTGGATTGGTGTAGCTTGGGGCAGAGGAGAAACAGAATGACTCAAAGAAAAAGGAGGAGGGCGGGAAGAAAATCTATTGGATGTATGGTGAACAGTGGTATTAGCGATGTGACTAGAAGGGATTTGAGGAGACGGCTTGGTAAAAGGGGCACGTGGGGCAGTGGAAACGACAAAAGGTGCTTTATCGGCTTTGGTCCTGGAATCGAGGGAGGAATGAGTGTTTGGGGGAAACCAGGGGTTATCTGGGAAGTCTTTGGCGGGTCCCGATATGGAAAATTTGGAAGGGCAGCTGGCATAATGATGCCCAAAAAAACCACAGTAAAAGCAAATCTTTGGTTCCCTACAGGTTGTCGCCACGTGGCCTAAACCAGCACAACGGAAACACCTCTTTTTTTGTTTTAAAAAATCGAGTATTTGGCGGTAGGATTTAAAAATTGGAATTAGGCGCCTACGGTTGAGATTGCGAGGGGTCGGGAGGAGGGGCTTCTGTTTGGGGGGAGCAGGGGTGGCCGCTACTTGCGCATAGGTTTTGGGGGTGTTGGATGATGGACGAAAGGGGCCTGAAGAGTTCCTTGCATCGCCGGAGCGAGTGGGGCGAGTTGATTTTGCATGGGGAGGGGAGGCAGCGGACGAGGCAGATACATGGTGAGGAGGAGGTTGGCGGAGGTAAAAAGGGGGGACGAAGGAGATATCGGAAAAGGATAAGGAGGGAGCAAAAGGAGGGGGAGGAGGAGGAGAGGGAGGATGGGAAGAGGGTGAGGAAGCCATTTTTTTGATGTCCAAATAATTTTTAGTCAAGTTATATTTTAAAAGATCACTTTTAAACATTCATTTATTTAACCACTTAAATTCATAGAAAAATCAATAATACTTTAATAAATCACTTAAATTCAAATTTAATAAAATTATCATATTTACCATTTCCAAATAAAATTTAATATCCATTTTATTTATATAACTTAAATATCATTTTTAACCAAAATTCCAAATTTCCAACTTAAGTTATATTTCAAAAATCTAGTTAAACCATTCATTAATTACATTTTTAACACATAGAAAAATCATAATTTATTTAATTCAAAATATTTCAAAATCTGTTTAAATCAAATTTCATAAATTTATATTTCTAAAAGACTTAAAAATATTCAAAACACTTTATAAAATAACCACGGGCCTGTATATAGTTTTCTAGCCTAGGTCAAGTGATACAGATATGTATCATTTCAATCCGTAGTTTAAAAAGAAAAATCCAGGTTTTATCATTTCAAACCCGCAATCCCAAGTTAAAATAAATTAAATAAAAATCGTTCAGGCCTATCATTTCAGCCCATAACAATTTTTTCCTATTCTAAAGTCCGTTCGGGTATGTATCATTTCAACCCATAGTGATTCCAATCTACAGGGAACTTGCAATGGTGATAACAGATATAAATAACAGAATAACATTAAATAATAGTAACATATGATATAACAGGTGTAATAATAGGTGTGAACATCATATGATAATAATATAAGCATATATAACATGATAATATACATTACAGATTCAAATGGTGTCGGTTTATCAGTTATATAGGTACATATTGTCTGGTGAGAATAACTCACTTGTTTGTGCTGGAGATATCAAAACCAATGACACAATGGAACAAAAGCACGATGACAAGACAACGGACTTGAGTGGAGAGCAAGATCCAAAGCTACAACTCTTCTATTACAACCCAAAACATACATCAAAACAAACACAATTTCAACGCACTTGAAATAGAATAACTTTTAAATGAAAAGAGATTTGAATGTCAAATCTTTTGCCTTGCTTCCTCTATTTTTTTGGCATGGTCAAGGGTTGGTTTTGGCTCTGGTTTGAACAGGGAATGGCTTAGGTATGGGCATAAGAATGCATGGCCAAAGTGGTGAAGCATGGAGAAGAAGTTGCAAAGCATGAAGGTGAAGGGGCTTATGCAACATAGCATGGTTTTGGCTCACCAAAAGGGCTCGGCCATAGGAGTTTGGGCTTGGCCATTCAAGTTCAGATCTAGACAGAGGTTGGAGTGGTGTGTAAGGGTCTGGTCAGAGATGGTGGTGGTGGCCAAAGGTGGTGGTGGTGGTGGAAAATGAAGTGGTGAAGCAAATAGTGGTCAACAACATTGCTTTTAAGGCTTAGGTTGCATTTTTGTGGAGTTTGATCACCATGGTGGGTTCGGCCATGTCAATTTCAGATCTGTACAGAGGCTAAGATGATTTATAGTGGTGGTAGAAAGGTGGTGGTGGTGGCTAGAGGTGGTGGTCGTGGTGTATAATGAAGGGGAGGAGGTGATAAGGTGATGGCTTGCATAGTTAAGGGTTTTCAAGGCATGTTGCATAGTTTTTATAGAGTTGTTCATCATGGAGTGGTGTGGCCTGGTCAAATCAGAGGAGTAGGTGGGTGATGGTGACAAGGAGGAGGCAGTGGAGGTGGTGGCCATGGCAAGCAAGTGGTGGCCGAGCAAACAAGCTAGAGAATCAAGGCAAAACCATAGGAAAACAAGAAGAAAAGAAGATGAATTTACCTAAAATTTTGCAAGATGGAGGCCATGATTTTTTTAGGGTTAAGAAGCTTTGAAACCTCGTGAATAACATGAGGAAGTCGTCTGGAAAAATGAGGGATAGAATGGCAAAAAATAAAAGATGTATTGATTGAAAAAGAAACGGTAGAATTCAAAAGGACTAAGCACACAAAAGGTATCAAACTCTTCATATATCTTTAATTCCTTTTTATAACTTTATCTTTCTGAAAAAAAAAATCCCAGATGAAATTTCGAAATTTTATCAAAATATAATAATTTATATAAATATTTATCAATTATATAAAGTTAAATTAAGAAAATAGCTAAAATGGTAAACTAGTCCAGAAAATTTGGAATTGAATAGAATAAATTTTTAGAAAATTCATATGAGCTTGAAATATATTTTTGAACATAAATAATAACATAAAATAAAAATATATTCACAAAATAAATATTAAAAATTTAATTTACATATAATTTTTAATGAAGAAAATAGCAGAAAATAGGAAAACAGCCTTTAAAAATGAAAAATAAATACAATAAATTTTGGAAAAATTCTATTATCATTTTAAAAATATAAAAAGACAAAAATATACATAAAACATATTAACACATATTAAAACAAAATATAATAAAGAAAATATGATTTATAAAATTTAAAATAGGCAAAATTGCACAAATAAACAAATTATACTAAAAATTGAAATGTACATAACTTTTACATTTTAACTCCGTTTTCAACGAAACGAAAAGTAGTGTTCAAGTTATTACATCTATTTTTATAATAAAAGATAAAAATTATAATTTCAAACTTTTAAATTTTTAAGTTTAAAAGTCAAAGTTTGACTATTTTAACCAAAATTCACATTTTCTGGAAATATTAAATTTAGTCATATTTGGAATTCTAATCCACATACAAAATCAAAGTTTTTATATTTACAATAACAAAATTTATTCTTTTCATAAATAAAGCTTTTAAATCTGGAAATCAATTTAAAAATAATTGTAAAATACAGGGTTGTTACAAAAATAGTTTAAATATTTTAAAAATAGTTTAAAAATAGATTAAGTGGCCTAAAATAGATTAAATAGTTTAAATTATTTAAAATAGTTAAATAGGTTTAATATACTTTAATATAAAATGGTTTGAAAATCTAAATAAATCTGAATTTTAAAATAATATATTTCTAAATAGTTTATATTAAAATAATTGATTTGAAATTAATATCAAATTTAAACTATTTCTTCCATTTCAACAAATCTGGACCACATCCAGATTTCAAAAGAACTAAATTTTTCCTTTAATTCAAATTCCCATAAAAATTGTAACGACCCAGAAATTTAAATTTATTTAAATTAATAATTAAATGAATTTTTGAATTTAATTGAGTAATTAAATAAATTTTTGATAAAAATTTGTAAATTTAATTAGGAAAATTAGAGCGAGTTTCCCCGAGTCCCAATTTTATTTGAACGATCATTTAAATTTAATGTTTGTATATTGGATTTAAAATTAAATCTTAAATAAATGGTTTAATAATGATAATTGATGATAATGAATATTAGAGTTGATGGTCAATAATGGTTTGAGTTATAAAATAATATAAGATAAATTTTAATAAAAATGCAAACAGAATACAAGACAAATACCATATTAGCCAAAACAAAGTAAGTCAACAAAACAAAAGAAATAACATGTACAGCCGAAATAAAGATGAAATATGAACAAAACAAAATTTAAATATAAGTATGCATAAACAAGTAAAATATCTATGAACTGGAAAAAAACAAGTAAGTAAGGTAAGGGTGTAGACATAAAGTACCAAGGCATTTAATGCCATTTTCTTGGTAGCAACATTTTTATCAATTTAAATTGTTTTAAAATATCATCTCAGCCGAAATAACAAAATAATCAAAAACCCTACCTTTACAAACTTGTACAGCTGAAGTATGGGAAGAATATGCAGGGTACAATGCAATTAATGCAAGTATGTTGTAATTCACATCAGTAAGCAAAAGAAGGGGAAAGTCTCAGCTTAAACAAATAAACCTATCACCAGTAAACTTCCTATACATCAACCTCCTCTCTATTCGTTCCATTTCAAAGCTAAAGAAAAAAAAATATAAGTCTCTGCCTAGTATCATATAAACAGAAGCTTCAACTCAAACAAGAGATCAAAAGGGAGTCTTCATTTTGCAAACTTTCAAGCTTGTTCATAGAAGTTCTGTTTTCTGTCTTCATTTTAAGGTGAGCAAACCTTCTTTTAAACTAGCCTTCCCTATATCTTTTACCTGTGAGTAAACTTTTTGATCTAAAAGTTAAGTAGACATAAGATTGTTGCTTATAAAATTTTGGGACAGGTAATGTTTGCATATGTTGAGTTAAGGGTGCTATGCTCTAAATTGTGCATGTCTGCTATTATTATTACCTCTGTTCCTCATTTTTAGTAAACTGTTTATTTATGGATTTAAACTGCTAAAATCTAGATGTAGGCAGTATTTACACAAAATAGATTATGATATGTGTTTGCTTGGTTTGTTTAAACAAGATTGCCTGTGAATGAATAAGTGTAGAACCCTGATAAGTAATTGTATGCATGTGTACATATCTGTCATGCTATGTTCTTCTCTGTTTTATATAACATAGTTTTTAGTTTCATTCGAATTCCATTTTCTTTCTACTCTAACCTGGGATAGGCTTGAGTTTCAAACCAATTTAGTTTGTTTAAACTTAAACTTGAATCTAAAGATATTATTAAACCTGTTTGTTATATGCGGAAATCTAGAACTCAGGATTTACAGTAAAAAGCTTACAACATGAAAAATCAATCATTCTAATTTACTTTGGTAAGATGATAACTTGAATCCTTTTTAAAAGTTAGGATTTTTAAGATAAAAATCATGCCTTTTAGTTTGAAGTACTGTGAGAAATTCAAGGTTCACCAGAAATGGTTTTTGAGGTTTATCTGGTGATCAGTGAACTCGGGGAGGTTGGAACTTTGACTGGTGATGGTCGGAGTGTAGGGGAGCTCGGCAAAAATACTATGGAAATTTATCATTGGTCGAGATGACCAGAAATCATTGGAGTAGGGTTTTACACCCTGTGATTGTAGTCTGCGTTCATTTGAGCTTCGCGATGGCGTGTTGCGACCGAAGACGATCGCGAGGGTAGGGAATGGTTCATCGGGGCATGGGGTAGCTCTGGGTACGTTCGCGTGACATATAATGGTCAGAGGTGGATGAACGTGGCGTTTACGTGAGGATGGTGTTTGGGTTCAGTTTCGATCGTAATCCTTATTTTCGATTTTTATAGTCTGGCGTCGAATCGAGGGAGGATATCGAGTTTAGTGTTGATTCGCGACTTGCCGACGTTAGTAGAGTTCGCTGGAGCGGCGGCGAGGCACCGTGCACGTGCACGTGCATTTTGGCACCTGGGTTGTTGATTGGGGAAGACGAAGTTTGCTCTCGCGTGTTTTGTTCGAGAATCTGGAGGGAAACTCGAAGGAGACTCGGGGTTTTTGGGTTTCAACTCGAGTTCGTGCTCGAGTGTTTGGGAAGTGATACGCTTTAGTTTTTAAAACTGTAAAAATTTAACTAAGTTTTGTAAACCAGGGGAAAAGGGGAGAAAACTCGGGGATGGACCCGAGTAGCTCTCGGGTATGACCCGAAGCAGCCGTACCCAGTTTTTCTAAAAAGTTTAAAAATGTTATTTTTGAAATTTAAACAAATTTTGTTAAAACTTTCTTTAAAAACATTACTTTATAATATCAATGGGTTCATAACATTTGTTTAAATTTTGTTTAAGAAATTGATTTTAAAGATAAAAAGGGTTTTAGATTGTAATGGTAATTAAGAAATGTTTATCTTAAGTAAAGATGTTTTATTTTCTTGGTGTTAATTAAGTTAATTAGGAAATTAATTATAATTAGTTAATTTAATTAATTAAAGATAGAGGTTAATTAAGTAATTAATTTAAGAATAATTAATTAATTTAATTAACTAATAATTATGATTGATTAACTAATAAATTAGAGATAAATGAATTGGGAATTTATTAATTATGAAAATTTAAGGTTAATTAATTAATGAAGGTGATTAAAGAATGATAATTAATTGAGGAATAATTAATCAAAGTAATTAATTAAAGATAATTAATTAAATGGTGAATTAAATAATTAAAGAGTAATTATTTAATAATTAAAGGTTGATGAATTATAATTAAAGGTTAATTAATCATTAATGATTAATTTATAAATGATTAAAGAATAATTAATCAAAACGATTTGTAATTTATTGATGTTAATTAACCAAAATTTGTAGTTTATTCATAAGTAATTAACCTGGTATAAATTAATTAAAATCAGATATTAACTGATCTTACTTATGAATGTTTGAATTCTATTGAATGTGAATTGTTTGATATCCCTGATATATGATGCTTTGTGATACACCCTGATTTATGTTGTGATCTGTAGTTTACTTACCTGTGATATATATCTATGATCTGTGAATGAACGATAAGCGTATAGTTTATATCGCTTATCAACTATATTATGTATTTTGATCTGTGATGATTGATTGATGTTGCACTATTGTGTGAAATCCCTGGACTACACTTTACACACACAAATATGGATTTCACATGGAAATCGGTTAAGTCACAGATAATTTAAATTTGATGTTTTTGAAATTGAAAATTTAATTTCAATTGATTTTGAAATTGGAAATTCGGGTTTAAAGTAAAAAGCTTTTGAAATGGAATTTCAAAGATAAAAGTTATTTTAAATAACTTAACCGAGTTTTGAAAATTTAAATAGTTAGATTTAAATTTGGATTCAAGTTTGAAATTAAGCTATGATTTGGAAACTAGGGAGTAAAGATGATATAAATGTGTTTATATGAATTTAAACCATTTTAAAAGTATAAGTTGGGAATTTGGATTTAACCCAAGAACCTTAACTCGTATAAATGAATCAGATTTCCAGAATGAAAACTGTTTGTTTTCAAAGAATAAAAGCTTTTAGATAAGAAATGAAATTCCAATTTAGGTAAAGGAATTTCAAGATTTAATTGAAAAATGGTTTTCCAAGTTATAAATGAATTCTTTTCGAAAGCTATGAATTAAATCTGTTTATTTTTAACAGATTTAAAATGATGTTTTGTTAAACCATTCGAAATGAAATTGTTTTGAAAACTATGAGTTAAATCTTTGATTTAAAGATTTAACGAATTAAACTAAATTGAAATGGAAATCGATTTGGAAAATCTGTGAATGAATCTTTGTGAAATTAAGTGAACTTTGTGAATTAAATCTTTTTGTTTAAAAAAGATTAAAATGGAAATTTGTTTAACCATTTGAAAGAGAAAGTTTGGGTTTAACTTGTGACTTAATTGAAATCCCATTATCCATTTGTTTTTGAATATTGCGCTCACTATTCGGGTTAGCCGGGAAAAGACATCTGTGTCATATAACCCATTCCGAATAGTGATACGTCGTATATGGATAGCATTTGAAGATCGGTGTTGAAGACCGGATATTTTCGAAAATGAAAGGACAACCTGTCGAATGTCTCTGCACTGGGTAGCTCCCGGTATAGAGATTTATATCACTCTTTTTGTGATGGGAAGTCTGGACGTGATTTGAAAATTATCCGGATTTGCAAGGGCTTCGTGAGAAGTGCCTTCGGTTCTGTTCGAACCCGGAACAGACTTATATGGATACATGTCTGACATTACACTTTGAGATATAAAGCCGATTTCTTTCAAATACATATCTGTTGGTGGCGGAGAATTTATTCTCTTAGCTTAACACCCTTCTCTGAGACATACGAGCTCAGAGGTTATGTAGTTGAAAGTTATCAGCGATATATCCCAATTTGGTAATGTGGCATGCTGAGTGTTGCTGTGTGATGATCAGTGTTTGATCATTTGCGATATGATCATTTATTTGATCTTATATCTTTGTGATCATAGGTTGATCATTTGTTTGACCCGAAGCATGGCTTTGTGACAAAGCGTAGCTTTGTGGACGAGACTTCGTCGAGCCTCACACCCCGGAAATGGTCAAAACAGGAAGGATGCGGCAAGGTTCTAGGGAGTAGCGCCCCTTAGTGTATGTCATTCCTTCTGGATAAAGGTGGTATCATGGTATGGAGCCCAGATACTTAACCTTTGTGGTTGCTGCAAATTTATTACTTTGTGGTTGTTGCGAATCGGGGATCCTCGGGAAGATCGGTGACGATCGGGGGATGGCATACGCGTGTCAGTAGTTACCTATTTTTGCAGAGGTAACTCGGCCTTGTGTTGGCAGTGATCCGGTTAGGTTCTCGGGTCGTCTATTCCAGGGACGTACCCATCGTGGATAGGAAGTTCCTTAGCCTGACCATTTGTTGGAAATCCATCTTCCAATACGAACTTTGTACGGTATTAGTTGTAGAACCTGCCATTTACGTACGGTGGTCACCACTGTTTAGATGGTAGCTATAGTATGCATACGATACTGGTCGTATGTTGGCTAAGATTAATATTATACTTTCGAAATGTTTTCTACACTATGCACTAATAATAATATCAAATGATTTGATTTGCGTAGTAAGCATCTTTGACTATCATAAGAAGAAATCTCCTCCAATTCTGCGTTTGCATTGTGTGTGTGGTGGGAGGTCTTATGGTAGTTTCATTTTCCAAAAGCATTGCGGATTTCAATGTTTAAAATTCTTTTGCTGTTGTTTAAAGATAAACTGTTTTAGTTGCTCACACCAGTCCCATGACTGATCCGGAGTTTATTGTTTATTTCCTAAACTCTGGGTGCTCATAATTTTCTACACGAGCAGTCTAGAGTTGGGTTTTTTCAGATAGTCAGGTTCAGTAGATTTTCTGGAGCTAGTTCAGTCTTTGGATCGGACTGCACTTGCTTATCTTTGTGCATCGTTATTGGAAGTTCAAGCTACATCTGGATTGGCGTTTTGAAGATGGAGATTATCCGCTACTGATATTATCGTTTTTCTTTTCCGCTGCTATTTGTTGTATCATATCTCTGATGTATATAGATATTCATTGTATCATCATTGTATCTGGATATTGTATCAGATGTTGGATGTCTATATTCTTTTTCTTTTCCGCTGTGTTATTTACTTAATGTTGTTATAAGCTTCGGCGACTCAGATTTGAACGATCGAATCTGCGGCATTCGAGTACGATGTAAAGTATGGATGTCGATTTTCGAGCGCGAAAATCTGGGACGTTACATTTGGTATCAGAGCTAAGGTTGAACTTTAGCTCAGGAGTATAACACATTAAGTAGCTCATTAGAGATAGAGTGAAGTAAACTCTAGAATGAGTAATCTCTAAGATATCCGTTTAAACGTCTCAGTAAATTCTCTTACTATCCACTGATAGTGAGTATGAGTGCAAGAAGAAGACGAGATTGGGGACAGTGGAGTACGACTATAAATGGTCAATATCCTGCAACAGTGGAAATAATCTTTCTCTATCAATATTCTTTGATTCGATTCCAAATTCTTTTCATTGCTTAGTACCAGCTACAAGAAGAAGTTTCGGTGCGGTGATGGCCTACGAATCCTTGTAGAAAATTCTTACTTCGTATTTTCATCGATTTCTTATCAGCTTTTTGATTTAAACCTTAATGAATTTGAAATTGGAATTTTAAATTGAATTGAATTGACTAATAAAATATGAGGGCAAATTGAATTGAATCAATTAAAACGATTTCGTTTGAAACCAAATTTGAAATTCTATTGTAATTTGTTTTGAATATCAAAGTCCGAAGAGGGACGAATTGGTATGTATTCTGTGATATTCCGATTTGAGTTTGGGATTCATATCGTAAGTTTGAGGAATTATAGAAGATCGAATCTGTCTATCTCTGTGCTGTTTTTGTGCCTGCGAATTTCGAGGACGAAATTCTTTTAAGGGGGGAAGTTTGTAACGACCCCGAAATTTAAATTTATTTAAATTAATAATTAAATGAATTTTTGAATTTAATTGAGTAATTAAATAAATTTTTGATAAAAATTTGTAAATTTAATTAGGAAAATTAGAGCGAGTTTCCCCGAGTCCCAATTTTATTTGAACGATGATTTAAATTTAATGTTTGTATATTGGATTTAAAATTAAATCTTAAATAAATGGTTTAATAATGATAATTGATGATAATGAATATTAGAGTTGATGGTTAATAATGGTTTGAGTTATAAAATAATATAAGATAAATTTTAATAAAAATGCAAACAGAATACAAGACAAATACCATATTAGCCAAAACAAAGTAAGTCAACAAAACAAAAGAAATAACATGTACAGCCGAAATAAAGATGAAATATGAACAAAAAAAAATTTAAATATAAGTATGCATAAACAAGTAAAATATCTATGAACTGGAAAAAAACAAGTAAGTAAGGTAAGGGTGTAGACATAAAGTACCAAGGCATTTAATGCCATTTTCTTGGTAGCAACATTTTTATCAATTTAAATTGTTTTAAAATATCATCTCAGCCGAAATAACAAAATAATCAAAAACCCTACCTTTACAAACTTGTACAGCTGAAGTATGGGAAGAATATGCAGGGTACAATGCAATTAATGCAAGTATGTTGTAATTCACATCAGTAAGCAAAAGAAGGGGAAAGTCTCAGCTTAAACAAATAAACCTATCACCAGTAAACTTCCTATACATCAACCTCCTCTCTATTCGTTCCATTTCAAAGCTAAAGAAAAAAAATATAAGTCTCTGCCTAGTATCATATAAACAGAAGCTTCAACTCAAACAAGAGATCAAAAGGGAGTCTTCATTTTGCAAACTTTCAAGCTTGTTCATAGAAGTTCTGTTTTCTGTCTTCATTTTAAGGTGAGCAAACCTTCTTTTAAACTAGCCTTCCCTATATCTTTTACCTGTGAGTAAACTTTTTGATCTAAAAGTTAAGTAGACATAAGATTGTTGCTTATAAAATTTTGGGACAGGTAATGTTTGCATATGTTGAGTTAAGGGTGCTATGCTCTAAATTGTGCATGTCTGCTATTATTATTACCTCTGTTCCTCATTTTTAGTAAACTGTTTATTTATGGATTTAAACTGCTAAAATCTAGATGTAGGCAGTATTTACACAAAATAGATTATGATATGTGTTTGCTTGGTTTGTTTAAACAAGATTGCCTGTGAATGAATAAGTGTAGAACCCTGATAAGTAATTGTATGCATGTGTACATATCTGTCATGCTATGTTCTTCTCTGTTTTATATAACATAGTTTTTAGTTTCATTCGAATTCCATTTTCTTTCTACTCTAACCTGGGATAGGCTTGAGTTTCAAACCAATTTAGTTTGTTTAAACTTAAACTTGAATCTAAAGATATTATTAAACCTGTTTGTTATATGTGGAAATCTAGAACTCAGGATTTACAGTAAAAAGCTTACAACATGAAAAATCAATCATTCTAATTTACTATGGTAAGATGATAACTTGAATCCTTTTTAAAAGTTAGGATTTTTAAGATAAAAAGCATACCTTTTAGTTTGAAGTACTGTGAGAAATTCAAGGTTCACCAGAAATGGTTTTTGAGGTTTATCTGGTGATCAGTGAACTCGGGGAGGTTGGAACTTTGACTGGTGATGGTCGGAGTGTAGGGGAGCTCGGCAAAAATACTATGGAAATTTATCATTGGTCGAGATGACCAGAAATCATTGGAGTAGGGTTTTACACCCTGTGATTGTAGTCTGCGTTCATTTGAGCTTCGCGATGGCGTGTTGCGACCGAAGACGATCGCGAGGGTAGGGAATGGTTCATCGGGGCATGAGGTAGCTCTGGGTACGTTCGCGTGACATATAATGGTCAGAGGTGGATGAACGTGGCGTTTACGTGAGGATGGTGTTTGGGTTCAGTTTCGATCGTAATCCTTATTTTCGATTTTTATAGTCTGGCGTCGAATCGAGGGAGGATATCGAGTTTAGTGTTGATTCGCGACTTGCCGACGTTAGTAGAGTTCGCTGGAGCGGCGGCGAGGCACCGTGCACGTGCACGTGCATTTTGGCGCCTGGGTTGTTGATTGGGGAAGACGAAGTTTGCTCTCGCGTGTTTTGTTCGAGAATCTGGAGGGAAACTCGAAGGAGACTCGGGGTTTTTGGGTTTCAACTCGAGTTCGTGCTCGAGTGTTTGGGAAGTGATACGCTTTAGTTTTTAAAACTGTAAAAATTTAACTAAGTTTTGTAAACCAGGGGAAAAGGGGAGAAAACTCGGGGATGGACCCGAGTAGCTCTCGGGTATGACCCGAAGCAGCCGTACCTAGTTTTTCTAAAAAGTTTAAAAATGTTATTTTTGAAATTTAAACAAATTTTGTTAAAACTTTCTTTAAAAACATTACTTTATAATATCAATGGGTTCATAACATTTGTTTAAATTTTGTTTAAGAAATTGATTTTAAAGATAAAAAGGGTTTTAGATTGTAATGGTAATTAAGAAATGTTTATCTTAAGTAAAGATGTTTTATTTTCTTGGTGTTAATTAAGTTAATTAGGAAATTAATTATAATTAGTTAATTTAATTAATTAAAGATAGAGGTTAATTAAGTAATTAATTTAAGAATAATTAATTAATTTAATTAACTAATAATTATGATTGATTAACTAATAAATTAGAGATAAATGAATTGGGAATTTATTAATTATGAAAATTTAAGGTTAATTAATTAATGAAGGTGATTAAAGAATGATAATTAATTGAGGAATAATTAATCAAAGTAATTAATTAAAGATAATTAATTAAATGGTGAATTAAATAATTAAAGAGTAATTATTTAATAATTAAAGGTTGATGAATTATAATTAAAGGTTAATTAATCATTAATGATTAATTTATAAATGATTAAAGAATAATTAATCAAAACGATTTGTAATTTATTGATGTTAATTAACCAAAATTTGTAGTTTATTCATAAGTAATTAACCTGGTATAAATTAATTAAAATCAGATATTAACTGATCTTACTTATGAATGTTTGAATTCTATTGAATGTGAATTGTTTGATATCCCTGATATATGATGCTTTGTGATACACCCTGATTTATGTTGTGATCTGTAGTTTACTTACCTGTGATATATATCTGTGATCTGTGAATGAACGATAAGCGTATAGTTTATATCGCTTATCAACTATATTATGTATTTTGATCTGTGATGATTGATTGATGTTGCACTATTGTGTGAAATCCCTGGACTACACTTTACACACACAAATATGGATTTCACATGGAAATCGGTTAAGTCACAGATAATTTAAATTTGATGTTTTTGAAATTGAAAATTTAATTTCAATTGATTTTGAAATTGGAAATTCGGGTTTAAAGTAAAAAGCTTTTGAAATGGAATTTCAAAGATAAAAGTTATTTTAAATAACTTAACCGAGTTTTGAAAATTTAAATAGTTAGATTTAAATTTGGATTCAAGTTTGAAATTAAGCTATGATTTGGAAACTAGGGAGTAAAGATGATATAAATGTGTTTATATGAATTTAAACCATTTTAAAAGTATAAGTTGGGAATTTGGATTTAACCCAAGAACCTTAACTCGTATAAATGAATCAGATTTCCAGAATGAAAACTGTTTGTTTTCAAAGAATAAAAGCTTTTAGATAAGAAATGAAATTCCAATTTAGGTAAAGGAATTTCAAGATTTAATTGAAAAATGGTTTTCCAAGTTATAAATGAATTCTTTTCGAAAGCTATGAATTAAATCTGTTTATTTTTAACAGATTTAAAATGATGTTTTGTTAAACCATTCGAAATGAAATTGTTTTGAAAACTATGAGTTAAATCTTTGATTTAAAGATTTAACGAATTAAACTAAATTGAAATGGAAATCGATTTGGAAAATCTGTGAATGAATCTTTGTGAAATTAAGTGAACTTTGTGAATTAAATCTTTTTGTTTAAAAAAGATTAAAATGGAAATTTGTTTAACCATTTGAAAGAGAATGTTTGGGTTTAACTTGTGACTTAATTGAAATCCCATTATCCATTTGTTTTTGAATATTGCGCTCACTATTCGGGTTAGCCGGGAAAAGACATCTGTGTCATATAACCCATTCCGAATAGTGATACGTCGTATATGGATAGCATTTGAAGATCGGTGTTGAAGACCGGATATTTTCGAAAATGAAAGGACAACCTGTCGAATGTCTCTGCACTGGGTAGCTCCCGGTATAGAGATTTATATCACTCTTTTTGTGATGGGAAGTCTGGACGTGATTTGAAAATTATCCGGATTTGCAAGGGCTTCGTGAGAAGTGCCTTCGGTTCTGTTCGAACCCGGAACAGACTTATATGGATACATGTCTGACATTACACTTTGAGATATAAAGCCGATTTCTTTCAAATACATATCTGTTGGTGGCGGAGAATTTATTCTCTTAGCTTAACACCCTTCTCTGAGACATACGAGCTCAGAGGTTATGTAGTTGAAAGTAATCAGCGATATATCCCAATTTGGTAATGTGGCATGCTGAGTGTTGCTGTGTGATGATCAATGTTTGATCATTTGCGATATGATCATTTATTTGATCTTATATCTTTGTGATCATAGGTTGATCATTTGTTTGACCCGAAGCATGGCTTTGTGACAAAGCGTAGCTTTGTGGAGAGACTTCGTCGAGCCTCACACCCCGGAAATGGTCAAAACAGGAAGGATGCGGCAAGGTTCTAGGGAGTAGCGCCCCTTAGTGTATGTCATTCCTTCTGGATAAAGGTGGTATCATGGTATGGAGCCCAGATACTTAACCTCTGTGGTTGCTGCAAATTTATTACTTTGTGGTTGTTGCGAATCGGGGATCCTCGGGAAGATCGGTGACGATCGGGGGATGGCATACGCGTGTCAGTAGTTACCTATTTTTGCAGAGGTAACCCGGCCTTGTGTTGGCAGAGATCCGGTTAGGTTCTCGGGTCGTCTATTCCAGGGACGTACCCATCGTGGATAGGAAGTTCCTTAGCCTGACCATTTGTTGGAAATCCATCTTCCAATACGAACTTTGTACGGTATTAGTTGTAGAACCTGCCATTTACGTACGGTGGTCACCACTGTTTAGATGGTAGCTATAGTAGGCATACGATACTGGTCGTATGTTGGCTAAGATTAATATTATACTTTCGAAATGTTTTCTACACTATGCACTAATAATAATATCAAATGATTTGATTTGCGTAGTAAGCATCTTTGACTATCATAAGAAGAAATCTCCTCCAATTCTGCGTTTGCATTGTGTGTGTGGTGGGAGGTCTTATGGTAGTTTCATTTTCCAAAAGCATTGCGGATTTCAATGTTTAAAATTCTTTTGCTGTTGTTTAAAGATAAACTGTTTTAGTTGCTCACACCAGTCCCATGACTGATCCGGAGTTTATTGTTTATTTCCTAAACTCTGGGTGCTCATAATTTTCTACACGAGCAGTCTAGAGTTGGGTTTTTTCAGATAGTCAGGTTCAGTAGATTTTCTGGAGCTAGTTCAGTCTTTGGATCGGACTGCACTTGCTTATCTTTGTGCATCGTTATTGGAAGTTCAAGCTACATCTGGATTGGCGTTTTGAAGATGGAGATTATCCGCTGCTGATATTATCGTTTTTCTTTTCCGCTGCTATTTGTTGTATCATATCTCTGATGTATATAGATATTCATTGTATCATCATTGTATCTGGATATTGTATCAGATGTTGGATGTCTATATTCTTTTTCTTTTCCGCTGTGTTATTTACTTAATGTTGTTATAAGCTCCGGCGACTCAGATTTGAACGATCGAATCTGCGGCATTCGAGTACGATGTAAAGTATGGATGTCGATTTTCGAGCGCGAAAATCTGGGACGTTACAAAAATCATTTCAATTTATATCGATTTTAAACTCATGTTTGAACTACAATTTTAAAGCACTTCAATTTCATAGATTTCAAAGTTTAAATATTCAAACATTTCAATAACTCAATTTCGATAAATTTCATTTATATTTAAAATTTCAACTTTGAAATTTTCATTTTTATTCTTTAACCAATTCATTATACCAACTACAATTTTAACATTTAAAGGTTGGATTTTCGAAAATAATTCAGTTTATATAAATCAAATTTTATTTCAAACTATCATTTAACTGAATTAAAAATTTAAGTATTTAAAATCAGTTAATTTAACCAATTCGGTGTCCGTATATAATTTTCTACCTTGTGGTCAAGTGATACAGATATATATCATTTCAATCCGCAATAAATTTAAATTTATGGGTATATATCATTTCACCCCGCAATCCCGTATTTAATTTCAAATCCATGAAATCACTTGAGTCTATCATTTCAAATCATAATGATTTCTTCCTAATCTATCAGATCGTTCGGGTATGTATCATTTCAACCCATAGGGATTTTCTAACAATAACAAAAGGAACTTGCAGTGTTATACCAATATAAATATAACACCCAATCATCCAATATCAACAATTAAACGTCCATCACAATCATCATTCAAATCACCTAATAAACATCAATAGATAACTGATTATCATTAACAGGTATAAACTGGCAAATTAAAATTCAATATTAAATTAAATGTCGATTAAATTCAATAAAAGTCAGATTTAACTGGAATGACAATTTAAATATGCCAAACATCAACCAATCAACTTCTAATCACATCATAAATTCCGTTTACCTAACATAAGACAATTTAGTAGTTGTGAGTGGGTTAAAACACTCACTTTTGGTTTCAAATCAATTTGAAATTCAAAGAAAGGTCCAAATATGAATAGTCTCAAAATTCATCCAAACTAGTGCCAAAATGTTCGGTATTTTGGTACGATCGCAGCGGAGTAAACCGTTCGTAAATCCGACCTCGTACGTAAAAGATATGGTAGTTAGAACGTTTTGAACTTAAATTTGAATTAAATAAAAAAAGAAACAAGACCAATCTCATCCAGCCACATCACCATGAAAACACGCATAACCTCAAAACTCTCATCTTCTTCCAGCCTGAACGAACGAAGCCGCCACCCAAAGATTGAATTATTGCCGCCGCTAGGTAGAGTTTCGACCACATCAGAGAGTGTCGCCGAGTTCACCTCCCCTCCCTCTGCCCACGGCCAGGTCGCGGCCTCCCATGGCACTGCCGAAACCTCCAGCCACCATAATGAATTTCGGCCCAAAATCATCAAATTCCGATGAATACACGCACCATCTCAACAAACCAATAGTACTCCTTCGACCTGCTCGACATCCCCTTCCAAACGAAACTTCCCGATCATCGATCAGGCGACGATCCACCGTTGGATCGAAACCCTAGCAAATGGACGGCTTAAACTAAATCACTGATTTCAGGACAAACAGTGATTCGATTGCATGGATGAGAGATAATGAATAGCCGTATCGGTAAACATTTTAACTTTTTTGGCTTTCTATGTGTCTTTTCGTTGTACAGACGAGAGATAATGAATAGCCACTAGCTATTATATTCATTGTATTCAATCGTCTTGACTTTTGTCATTCCAACTTTTCAATATATTTCTTGTTTCCCTATAGCATTCACTTTTGCTTTTAATTTCGTGCTGTCTTCTTCTTGAAGAATATATATAATATATATATATATAATATACTAAGTTTTCGTATGTATGTTTGTTTGCTGGAAAGCAGCTTCTCTCATCTCCTTTCTTTGTTTGAATCCACATTATCCCATTCGAATCTTCCCCTCCAACTGCCGTTGCCGCATCCACCGACGACCCCGCCATCGTCAGCCACCCCGAAACCCATCACAGCCCCACCTACACCTCCTAACACCGTTACAGCTCGAGTCAGTCGCCACAGCCCATCACCCACTGCTCAGCGCGTCTCCTCACCTCCTCTGATCGAAGTAGCCAAGCACCCTCTCCACTTCACACCTATTTCCAAGCAACTCAGCCACGTCCAAACGTCTCCCCCCTTTTCACTAGCCAAGCACCATGCAACCTTCTATTTTACTGCCTCCAACCAGCATCCTCCACCCCTACCCTTTTAGTCCACTCACCGACCACGTGCACCGACCCCACAACAGCTCTCACACAACACCACGTCAACGCCTCCTCACCGAAGTGGCAATCCTCCAGGCAGCCGCCAGGCTATGGCCGAATCATCACCTTGGCCTTGCATCGCCGCTCACCGCCTTCGCCATTTTCCCTTTCCAATCCGATCAACCCAGATCCCCTTCTCCACCGTCGACCCATACTCCACCTACTTGCACCAGCCTATGTGCTGTCGATAATGCTTTTCCTGTTAACTTTGATCCTATATGCAACTTCTATTCCTCATTGCTTATTTTAAATATTGTTTTAAAATTTTAATATATAGACATTTCGGTTTCTTTTTTTTATATTTTATTTACTTACAGTTTAAATAGTTTTAAATATATGTGTTTAATATAGGTGCTTATGTTCATTTACAAATTATATTAAAAAGTCAGTTACACTTCTTTGTTCTATATCCAAATTGATTTTTTTTATGTTTTGATAAATATAAATCGCTATATATAATGAAGATCTTTATTTTATATGTGTTTAAAGTATTGGTTTTAAAATGTAATATATATACACTTTGATTTAAATATATGTGTTTTAAGGATTAATATTGATTTTAAAATATAGTATATATATACACACACTTTGATTTTAAATATATGTATTATAAGAAATGATGATTTTGAAATGTAAATATAAAGATTTTATTTCTGATATTGGTTTTGAAATACATGTATATATAGATTTTTAAAAATGTGTTTTAAATTAAATATTGTTTTAAAAAGAAAAAGGAATATATATATTATATCTATATTTGATTTTATCGAATTCTGTGCTTTGCTTGACGCTGTCGAACTTGTCGCAGCAATTTCTGAGTGTTGGTGTGGAGTGTCTGTATCCAAGTGCGTGTCCACGCCATCTTCTTCGTCATCGTTGTTCTCTAACCTCGAAGGTGAGCAATCACTCACGATTAACATTCTTATATTTAATAAATTTAATTCACATGAAATGACGATTGAAATATGTTGTTAAATTTAAATTGTTAAGTTATTTAATTGTTAAATATGATATGCCATTATCTGCAATTGTTTACCTATGACATATGACACCATAACGTGTTGTATATGTTATAGTTAAAATTTGTTACTGATGATATATGCCTATTGTGATATGTTATATTTTTATCATATTTATTCGCACTCTGCAAGTTCCCTGTTATAGAAATTCCCTATTGGTTGAAATGATACATACCCGAACTATATTATAGATTAGGGGAAAATCGTTATAGGTTGAAACGATCAACCCAAGCGCTTTTCATTGATTTTGAAATTTGGGGATTGTGGCTTGAAATTATATATACCCGTAAATATTAAATTTAAATTACGGATTGAAATGATAATATCTGTATCACTTGACCATAGGATAGAAAATTATATACGGACACCGTTGGTCTATTTTTGAAAATGATTTCCAAGGTTTTAAAAGGAGATATATGAGTTTTAATAAATATTGATTTTTTTAAAATATAATATAAAAATTTGTTTTAATATATGTGAAAATTTAGTTTAAATTATATGTTTTGAAAATTTTAAAATTTTAAGTTAAGTTGTGGAAATGTAAATTATAAGATTTTACTTATATTTTATTATTTTTAAAATATATAAAATAATATTTAAATAGGTTTAATAAAAAAATTAATTTAACTAATATATATAAAATATGTTTGAATATTTATTTTAATTTATTTTAATATTTTAAATAGATTTTTGTATTAACTTTAATAAATAAAGGTTGGAAAGATAAGTAAAAGCTGATTTGTAATTTGATTTATTTAAGAATTGAATTTAAATAAAATTGATTTGAAACTTACTGATTTGAGAATTTAAAGATATGATTTTATAACTTGATAACTTGCTTTTGGTTAAAAGGATTAAATGAATATTGAAATTTAAATAAAATTGAATTTGAATATTGAAGTTTGATTTAAATTTGTAATTTTATATTTTAGTTAAATGTTTAACCAAAGGTGATTAAATGAATATTTAAAATTTAAATAAAATTGAAACTCAATATTTAATTTTGATTTAAATTTGTAATCTGGGATTTTATTCAAATGATTATTAAAAAGATTAAGTGAATATTCTAAGTTTAAATAAAATTAAATGTTGAATTTGGAAATATAAATGAAATTTATCAATTTGAGTTTTTGTAAATTGTCTGAATATTTATACTTTGAAACCTATTGAAATTGGAAGTGGATTAAATTGAAGTTCAAACCTGGATTTGAAATTAATATAGATTAAAAATTGGTTTTAATTGAATTTGAATTGAAATTGTTGAACTGAGATTGAATTTTGGAATTAAAATTGGTATGAATTGATTTGTGAAACTGGAAGAAACAATTCTGACTTGAAACTATTTTCGATATATATGATTTAATATATATACTATTTTTATATATAAACTATTTTAATCTATAACTTATTTTTATTATAAAGTATTTTTAAATTATAACTATTTTAATATATATTACTATTTAAACAGTTAAGTTGGAACCGTTAGGATTTAGATTTAATGGATTTAAAGACGAATATTTTAATATGATGGTTTAAACTATTTTGTGGTTATGATTTCGGAAGTGAATACGATTTCGAAAGTGGTATAATTTTGAAAAGAATATAATATTTTGATATGAGGTATAAACTGTTTCAAATATAAATGACCACGGTGTGAAATAAGCGTTTGGTTATTAAAGAGACCGAGATCGAATATTATCATACTCTCTGCTAATACCGAAAATCACTTTAACAACTGTGCACGTGGTGGAGATTCCAGAATGAAGTAGGATGGTTTGGTGACGATTCTATATGAGGTATTAACGCAGCCCTGACTCCCGCGAGTCAGCTTGTTGTGGCTAAAACATGAGCCACGACGGGCCAAGTGAGGTCATACCTCTGATCGAGCACATTTCTTCGATACCATTCTATTACTTTGCGATTTCATTGGGTGCACCTTTGATTTGGGAGTGTTTCTCAAGGTGGGCGGTAGTAGCTTCTATGCGTTACCACTAGTCCAGATCCGCAAAATGATAGAATCCTACCCTAGGCATTATCTCGCGTGCCTTGTCACATGCCTTATCGCGCCTTCTACGAGTTTGTTTTGCACCGTACCTATGGAGTGCCCTCTGGGTAAACCACCGGTTTGGTAGAGCTTACAATACTGTATAGACTACGGGAATATATAAAATGTGTTAAGGGGGATATGGGTAACGCCTTAATGCTATTTTAATACTTTACTTTACTGATAGACATATTATAATAGTGTATATTACTACATAGTAGATAGTTCCACAGATCCTTAGAGGATGAAATCCCAAACATCCCTTAAGTTACTTGTATTTCAGTTGACATTTCACTTGATTTGAATTTATTAAGTATAAGAATGTTAATCTTGACTCGAGTGTTTTATGTTTTGCTTTATGCTCGGGTCAGACTGAGTGTCATAGCATTTGAGACCCACCTTGGAACTTGGAGCTTTACTTGAACATCTGTCTTTGTCTATTCAGCTTTCAAGTTACTTCAGTTTATTTCAGTTGTTTTGTGTAGACTTGTCATTGGCATTTGAATTAGTAACTTCTGTATATTCGAGATATCTGTTGTATTTTACTTCAAACTTTGATGTTTATATTGTAGCTTCATGAACTACTATTTATCTATTCCGCTGCTTATTGTTTTATTACTCTGTGTTTGTGATTAATTTTTTTAATGTATATGCTGAGTTTTACCAAATACAAATTAACTATCTATTGTTTTGAGCAATTCAAGTCTGACATGAGTGGATGATTGTCGATTTGAATGGTTCGAAATACCAGGTCGTTACAGTTGGTATCAGAGCGAGGTTTAGGCAAAACTTAGCATATGGAGTAAAAATTAATTACAGAATCGTCTTTGTTCGAGTTTGAATTTCTTCATTAGGATCCTCCTGAATTAGAATTTCTTCCGAATTTTTGGGACTTTCTCTTTTTGTTCTGAAATCCATTCTTGTCCTTTCCCATTCGTGTTCTTCTTGATTCTGGAGCATCCTATAGCTCCAATTCGGTTGATCACTGTAATGAATTTGAGAACATCTTGCCACCTTAATTGGCAATTTCGACCTTGTGTGTGTGTCTAATCCATCGCCGGTCCCTCCAATCTTGGTATGACTTGTGAAGGGGTGAAACTCCTTTACAACAAGCGTCGATTTACCGGAGATCTCTATGTCCTCGGTTTTGATGCTGTTATCTCTTGTAAAGCCTGAACAGTTTCTTAGCAGATGACCAAGGTAATTCTCTTGTGATCGAATGTCGAATGCCTCAGGCTATGCAGGCAGTTCTATCTTTTGTTTGATACTCAGCTTAGTGATCTTGACTATATCCAAATAGTCAGGGAATATCCTGATGTTTTGGTGAAGTCACTCCCATATCTCCTAAATGGGAAACTGAATTCCGCATCGAGCTTATTCTTAGAGCTCGACATGTTGTCCTTCCTCCCAGACGAATAGTTTTAATGAATAGTTAGTCATGACCCTTTTATGAATCGCATTTTTCATGACGTTCTCAACCAGTTGTCCGGGTTTCCGTTGATGATGTTCTCGTTTTTTCGAAGTCTCGGTTGACCCGGTTAAGGTCGTCCACGATTGATACAATCGATCCATTTTTCCTCTTTTGTAATTTAATTATCTTATCTTCCTTTCGAGCCTATCTTCTTGGTTAGAATTCTTTTGATTAGGGACCCTCTAATTTGAATCTCTATTCTTGTTTTATGACCCATTCTTAAATCATCTTGTGAGGGAGTGTAATTGTAATTAATATAAAATATTTTATATTATGTTGTCTGAGTTGTTAAGTTTGATTTTGGGTTTCGATGGATTCATCTGGCCAACGCTATCGATAGGAATTCTAAAACACTTGAACAAGAACAAACTGACACAATATTGTTTTCAAAATTGATAAATGAAATAATTTTCTGTATGATTATATTATATATATAAGTATAATTTTCTAGAATTAGAATTCCTAATGAATTGGTTGTTAGAAATGATAATACTAGATTATCACTTATTGATTTGCAAATGAAATGGATTTAAATTAAAGACTTGAGGATTTAATTTCCGGTGCTCTCCAAAAATTTCTTTTGAAGCTTGGATTTCAAAATTGAAAATATATTATTTGAATGTATTTCGAATGGAATTTGTTTCCAAAGAATTTCAAATGAAGTGAATCAGTACTCTCCTCTTTTGTCGCTGGAAAATAATTTTGGTGATGACTGCAGCATCATCGACATTCATTTTCGAGTCTCAAAGTGGAGATACCACGTAGCAGCTTTGCTACACTTTTGTTTTGGAAAGTGGATTTGATTTGAATTTCTTAAGTATGGTTTATTTTATAATATATATGTATATATATATATATGTTTATTTCAAGTTGTTTGAAGTGAAACTGAAATTGAACTCTTTAATTTTATTGTAAGTGATGGTTTCCAATTATTGAAATTAAGCAAAATTTCGAATAATTGGAGAGATAAAAAATTATTTGTATAATACTTAATTGCATTTTTAAAACATATATAACTTACCTGAAATATTCAAAAGTTAAAATGTATGTAAATATGTAATTGAAGGTTATACAAGATAAATTTAAGTAATAAAATGTCCGAACTAAATTTTGGTTAATAAAATATTGTAGATAACTGTAAATTTGTATAGTGCTCAATTACACTCAGAAACATATATAACTTACCTGGAAAAGTTGAATGTAATAAGTTTGAATGTAATTGAATAATTATACAATATAACATGTAAGTAAAAGGTTTGAATGAAATGTTGTTAAGGAAATTTATAAATGAAAACTTTTTTTACAATGAATGTTTATACATTTAATTTGTGATTATGAGAAATGTAAGTGAAATAAATTGAATAATATAAGAGAATGAGTTAAATAAAATAAATTGTTTTAAAAGAAAATTTGTAACGAATGTTAATAAAATTCAAAGCAAATCAATTGAATAAAATACATTGAATTGAAATCAACCAAAATATGAGTACAATGAATCTTTATTGATTGAAAAAAATAGATTGAATCCAAATTTGTTGAATGTTAATCAATTTAAAACTAAATAAACTTTATATGGTTTTGAATTAATTGTTGTATTTTGTATTTCAATCTATCTTTTCTTTCTGGTTGTTCCTATTCTCCTATCTCGTTCCTTTTCGGGGACGAAAAGTCTTGAGTGGGGGAGACTGTAACGACCCGGTAATTTTAATGGTTTTTAAATAATGTTATTAACTAAATTTTGCTTGAAATTAAATAATAAAATTTTGCAATGGAAATTTGATATTTGGTATGCGTCTATTTAAACATAGAAAATGGCAGATTTCCATCTAAAAATATAAAAGTTAGTTTTGTTGTGTAATTTTCAATTTCAATTTAAATCTGAATATTTTTATACAATAAATTTGTAAACCATTTTCTGAGTGAGACGTCATATTTCATTTTGCCAAATTTGGACTATTATCGCCCCGTTTATCTTATTTCCGGCGAATTAGCAGCAGTTTATGAGCGAATATCGACTTTTGATAAGATGATCGTATCGCTGATATCTATGTACCATTATGTTCGTCTCGTCGTGCTGATCTCCGCAGTATATTCATTTGTGTGTTTAGGTGTCCGGTACGTGGCGAAATCGACAAAATGATTTGCCGTATCGGTAACCGTTTTAACTTTTTTAGCTTTCTATGTGTCTTTTCGTTGTACAGACGAGAGATAATGAATAGCCACTAGCTATTATATTCATTGAATTCAATCGTCTTGACTTTTTTTATTCCAACTTTTCAATATATTTCCTATTTCCCTACAGCATTCACTTTTGCTTTTCATTTTCGTGCTGTCTTCTTCTTGGAGAAATACATATATATATACACAAATATATATATATATATATATATAATATACTAAGTTTTCGTATGTATGTTTGTTTGCTGGAAAGCTGCTTCTCTCGTCTCCTTTCTTTGTTTGAATCCACATCATCCCATTCGAATCCGCCCCTCCAACTGTCGTTGCCGCATCCACCGACGACCCTGCCATCATCAGCCACCCCGAAACCCATCACAGCCCCACCTGCACCTCCTAATAGCAGGACAGCTCGAGTCAGTCGCCAAATCCCATCGCCCACTGCTCAGCGTGTCTCCCTACCTCCCCTGACCAAAGTAGCCAAGCACCCTCTCCACTTCACGCCTATTTCCAAGCAACTCAGCCACGTCCAAACGTCTCCCTATCTTTTCGCCAGGCAAGCATGATCCAGCCTTCTATTTTACCGCCTCCAACCAGCATCCTTTGCCCCTACCATTCCAGTCCACTCACCCACCACTTGCACCGGCCCCACAACAACCCTCACACAACACCACGTCAGCACCTCCTCACCAAAGTGGCAATCCTCTAGGCAGCCGCCAGCCCATTGCCGAATCATCACCTTGGCCTTGCATCGCCGCTCACCGCCTTTGTAACAACTAGAAATTTAACCCGTAATAATTAATTTGTTAATTAATTAAATAATAAAATAACTTTTTGAAATTATCAGAATTGAGCCACGGAAGTTGCACCATTGTGTCCATGGTAATTTTCTGGTCAATTTACATATATAGAACATTAGAAACTGAGCTGATATGACCAAGTTATAAAATAAACAAAATAAGCAGAAAAAAATTATATATATATATATATATATATATGGTCAGGTTGACCGGCCGGTCGACCTTGGTAAGGAGGCGGTCGACCGCCCGGTCGACCCGGCTTGTATTTCGGCAAGTGAATGAACGTTAATTTGTTCGAATGAATTAGCGGCCACCGAACACGTCATTTGCATCCTTTATTTCGATCTGGTCCCTCCGTTTCTACATCCGATGGCTTCTATTCAGCCTATGACGTGGTTGCATCCTATTCAATCTCCAAATC
The DNA here is from genome assembly GCA_030737815.1 of Allium fistulosum. Lineage (NCBI taxonomy): Eukaryota > Viridiplantae > Streptophyta > Magnoliopsida > Asparagales > Amaryllidaceae > Allium > Allium fistulosum. Next base: position 165,670,704 of record CM060905.1, read on the forward strand.
CAACGATCCGAGATCCACTTCTACACCTATAAATAGACCCCTAGACCTAACACTTTTTCTCATTCTAGGTTTTCTCCAATTGGGTTCACCTTTCTACGAAGGACCCTAAACGGAATAATTTTACCAAAGGAGAAAATCGTTATAAATTAAATTATTTTACAAATCCAAGTGGATCCAGGAAGACCAAAGGAAAAGCTTAGGACCAGAGGTGAGTGATTGTAATTATTTTAAGATTTCTTTAAGTAATTTAAAATAATAGGGTTTTCAATAGTTGTAGTTTTACTACGTTTTTTGGAATAGCCTTTTTAGTAGTTATTTACGGTTTTTAGAATTATTTTCAGTTTATTTCCTTTCGGCTATTCTTTTTAGTAATTTTAGTATTATTTCAGTTAATTATAATTTATTACTGTTAAGCATAGCTTTTTATTTATTTATAGTCTATTTATAGTATTTAAGTTTATTTACTATTATTTATTTCTTATTTGCATCTTTTTCAACGTTTTAGATTTTATGCAAGCGTCTATTCTGTTCATCCCCCTTTTCTGTGCGTATGAATTAGAATAAATTAAACACAAATATGGATTTTATAAGTAAGAATATTGAATGAAGAAAATAAGATGTAAATTATAAAGACTGTAATAAATAATGGAATTGGACTGAAATTACGCCTAACTATAATTAGAATTGGACTAATTAAAGATAACTGACATAGTTATAACTTAGAATTATAACTAAATGGGATAAAAGATGAAAGTAGCTTATTTTCACACTTAGACCTTGGGTTAAGTAATAAGCATGATTATAATGTAGGTTATAATAAGAAAAAGAACATAATAAGGCTTATCTTAAGACTTAGGATAAATTAATAAGCACAGATAGTAGAGAAAAGTGTAAAGGCTTGTTTAAATAATTTACCTAAGTTAATAAGAAAAGATGAAAGTAGGACTTTTACCAAATAGCATTCCCTAGGGCACGCTTATGCTAAGAATGGTAGTTATTGGTCAAATAGAAGTCCAAATCACAAGGGATTTGGATAAGAGGCGCAACTAGATATTGTTTGGATGAAGGGCCAATACCAACAGCACTTCCCCTATAGGTTCTATGGACACACGAAAATCTCACGTTAGCCTGAAGTGGGATGAGGGGCACGCTTATGCTGGATGTAAAGGTAATAAGAAGACCCAATAGGTGGAGCAAAAGGTAGCAGTGGTGGCAGTTACGCGTGAGACTTCCATTCGGGTGCTCAGTAATAGCTATGAGTTCCAAGCGCTTAGTATGGGTGTCTTTAGTAGAAACCATTGCCTTCTGTGTAGGGAGCTATATATGTCGTCCGGATCCACAGTACTTGCTTTGTGCATCTTCCGTAGATACCATTGGATGCTGTGTAGGGAGCTATATAGCGGCTGGTCCGTAGTAAGGTCTATGGAGTAGCAGGCCGATCAAAAAGGGTAGAATTAGGGTCACAACCTAATTACAGGATTATGAATTAAGCCTAATTAAATCAGAACAAGTGCAAGCAATCAAAGTTAACCTATCTTGAGCAATATTTAATTGTATTTATTTCCTGCTTATCTCTTTTCTATTTCCTTTGTTATCCTTATTTATACTAGAACTGTTGTAGAGTCTATTACTTTTATCTTGCTTAAAGACTCTAGTAATTACTATCATTCATCAGACTTTTAGTCTGACTCACTCCTCTATTCCCCCCTTTTTTCTCCTTAGGCAATCAAGGGAGAAGCTAGTAGATTGCTGCAGCTTGGAGTTCTTCTTGGAGGAGATTCCTTCTATGTACTTCTTTTATTTTCAGCGTTTGTTCTTGTATGCACTGGTTTATTTATAAGGGATATTACGTACTCTGATTTCGAGACTATGAATTTTTATTTTGTAAGACATGATGGGTTTTGAGATATGGAAGTTGTATTTGGCATTTGACTTATTTATGATTTAATTAGGAAGCTTTGTTTTAATTCAACACTTATTTAGTTTCCACTATTTGTACCTATTTTTGTCTTGTGAATCTTAGTCTCTGTTAGTTTCAGGTATACCTATAACGCAACACGCCTTTTAATGTGTCATTTTGGGTATATTAAGGGGTGTGGGGTGTTTCAGCCTTTGCCACTTTCCCGTTCCAATCCGATGAACCCAGATCCCCTACTCCACCATCGACCCGGACTCCACCTACTTGCAGCAGCCTATGTGCTGTCGATAATGCTTCTCCTGTTAACTTTGATCCTATATGCAGCTTCTATTCCTCATTGTTTATTTTAAATATTGTTTTAAAAATTTAATATATAGACATTTTGGTTTCTTTGTTTTATATTTTATTTACTTACAGTTTTAACAGTTTTAAATATATGTGTTTAATATAGGTGTTTATGTTCATTTACAAATTATATTAAAAAGTGAGTTACACTTATTTGTTCTATATCCAAATTGATTTTTTTATATGATTCGATAAATATAAATCGTTATATATAATATGAAGATCTTTATTTTATATGTGTTTAAAGTATTGATTTTAAGTATTGGTTTTAAAATGTAATATATATATATACATACACTTTGATTTAAATATATGTGTTTTGAGGATTAATATTGGTTTTAAAATATAATATATATATACACTTTGATTTTAAATATGTGTATTATAAGAAATGATGATTTTGAAATGTAAATATAAAGATTTTATTTTTGATATTGGTTTTGAAATATATGTATATATAGAATTTTCAATGAGTTTTAAATTAAATATTGTTTTAAAAAGAAAAACGAATATATATTATATATCTATATTTGATTTTATCGAATTTTGTGCTTTACTTGCTGCTGTCGAACTTGTCGCAGCAGTTTCTGAGTGTTGTTGTGGAGTGTCCTTATCCGTGTACGTGTCCGCGTCATCTTCTTCGCCATCGTTGTTCTCTAGCCTCGAAAGATGAGCAATCACTCACGATTAACATTATTGTATTTAGTAAATTTAATTCACATGAAATGACGATTGAAATATGCTGTTAAAATTGAATTGTTAAGTTATTTAATTGTTAAATATGATATGCCATTATCTGCAATTGTTTACCTATGACATATGACACTATAACCTGTTGTATATATTATAGTTAAAATTTGTTACTAATGATATATGCCTGTTGTGATATGTTATATTGTTATCATATTTGTTCGCACTCTGCAAGTTCCCTGTTAGCTTAGAAATTCCCTATGGGTTGAAATGATACATACCCAAATGATATTATAGATTAAGAGAAAATCGTTATGGGTTGAAATGATAAACCCAAGCGATTTTCATTGATTTTGAAATTTTGGGATTGCGGGTTGAATTGATATATACCCGTAAATATTAAATTTAAATTGTGGATTGAAATGGTAATATCCGTATCACTTGACCATATGATAGAAAATTATATACGGACACCGTTGGTCTATTTTTGAAAATGATTTCTAAGGTTTTGAAAGGAAATATATGAGTATTAATAAATATTGATTTTTTAAAATTATAATATAAAAATTTGTTTTAATATATATGAAAATTTAGTTTAAATTATATGTTTTGAAAATTTTAAAATTTTAAGTTAAGTTATGGAAATGTAAATTTTAAGATTTTACTTATATATTTTATTATTTTTAAAATATATAAAATAAGGTTTAAATAAATTTAATAAAACGGTTTGATTTAATTTTATTTAGTAAAAATTTAATTTAACTAATATATATATATATAATATGTTTGAATATTTATTTTAATTTATTTTAATATTTTAAATATTTTTTTGTATTAACTTTAATAAATAATGGTTGGAAAGATAAGTAAAATCTGATTTTTAATTTGATTTATTTCAGAATTGAATTTAAATAAAATTGATTTGAAACTTATTGATTTGAGAATTTAAAGATATGATTTTATAACCTGATAACTTGATTTTGGTTAAAAGGATTAAATAAATATTTAAATTTAAATAAAATTGAATTTGAATATTGAAGTTTGATTTAAATTTGTAATTTGAGATTTTAATTAAATGTTTACCCAAAGGTGATTAAATTAATATTTCAAATTTAAATAAAATTGAAATTCAATATTTAATTTTGATTTAAATTTGTAATCTGGGATTTTATTCAAATGGTTATTAAAATGATTAAGTGAATATTCCAAGTTTAAATAAAATTAAATGTTGAATTTGGAAATATAAATGAAATTTATCAATTTGAGTTTTTGTAAACTGTCTGAATATTTATAATTTGAAACCTATTGAAATTGGAAGTGGATTAAATTGTACTTCAAACTTGGATTTGAAATTGATATAGATTAAAAAATGGTTTTAATGAGAATTTGAATTGAAATTGAAATTGTTGAACTGAGATTGAATTTTGGAACTAAAATTGATATGAATTGATTTTTGAAATTGGAAGAAACAATTCTAACTTGAAACTATTTTCGATATATATGATTTATTATATATACTATTTTTATATATAACTATTTTAATCTATACCTATTTTTATTATAAAATATTTTTAAATTATAACTATTTTAATATATATTACTATTTTAACTGTTAAGTTGCAACTGTTATGATGTAGATTAAATGGATTTAAATATGAATATTCTAATATGATGGTTTAAACTATTTTGTGGTTATGATTTCAGAAGTGAATACGATTTCGAAAGTGATATAATTTTGAAAAGAATATGATATTTTGATATGAGGTATAAACTGTTTGAAATATAAATGACCACGGTGTGAAATAAGCGTTTGGTTGTTAAAGAGACCGGGATCGGATATTGTCATACTCTCTGCCAATACCGAAAACCACTTTAACAACTATGCACGTGGTGGAGATTCCAGAACGAAGTAGGACGGTTTGGTGATGATTCTGGCTAAAACAGGAGCCACGCCGGGCCAAGTGAGGTCATACCTCCGATTGGGCACATTTCTTCGATACCATTCTATTACTTTGTGATTGATTGGTTGCACCTTTGATTTGGGAGAGTGTCTCGAGGTAGGCGGTACTAGCTGTTATGCGTTACCACCAGTCCGGATCCGCAAATCGGTAGAATTCTACCCTGGGCATTGCCTCGCGTGCCTTGTCACATGCCTTATCGCGCCCTCTACGAGTTTGTTTTGTATCGTACCTATGGAATGCCCTTTGGGTAAACCACCGGTTTGGTGGAGCTTACGTACTGTTAGACTACGGGAATATATAAAATGTGTTAAGGGGGATATAGGTAATGCCTTAACGCTATTTTAATACTTTACTTTACTGATAGACATGTTATAATAGCGTATATTACTACATAGTAGATAGTTCCACGGATCCTTAGAGGATGGAAATCCCAAACATCCCTTAAGTTGCTTGTATTTCAGTTGACATTTCACTTGAGTTGAATTTATTAAGTATAAGAATGTTAATCCTGACTCGAGTGTTTTGTGTTTTGCTTTATGCTCGGGTCAGACTGAGTGTCACAACATTTGAGACTCACCTTGGAACTTGGAGCTTTGCTTGAAGATCTGTCTTTGTCTATTCAGCTTTCAAGTTACTTCAGTTTATTTCAGTTGTTTTGTGTAGACTTGTCATTGGCAGTTGTATTAGTAACTTTTGTATATTTGAGATATCTGTTGTATTTTACTTCAAACTCTGATGTTTATATAGTAGCTTCATGAACTACTATTTATCTATTCTGCTGCTCATTGTTTTATTACTTTGTGTCTGTGATTCTGTGATTGATTTATTTACTGTATATGCTGAGTTTTGCCAAATATAAATTAACAATCTATTATTTTGAGCAATTCAAGGCTGACATGAGTGGATGATTGTCGATTTGAATGGTTCGAAATACCAGGTCGTTACATAATATATATGTTAGAGTTTGGAGGAGTTTGAATCTTTTGAAATTGATTGATTTTGAAATTAAGGTTTTGGATTTGGAATTTATTTCTACCATTGGAAGAAGGAGAAGCTAGAGAGAATTGTACATACAGTACTGAGAAATAAAAAGGCTGCTATGATTAGAATAGAACTATTTATATGAACAGAGCCCGATAGGAAAATGAACACGAATCGAATTGGTACGAACGAAAATAACGACCCGAAAAGCCCGTTTCGCTTCCGAAATGAAAGTAGGTCATCTCATATATCAAAATAGATGTTTTCGATATTTTTAAATTCAATGGAACATGTTTCAAGTCCTAATTCCATCGTATATAGAAGTGGGCTTTAAAATCAATTTATTTCAAATTGATTTCAATTAAATTGATTTTTACGCGTTTCGAGTCCGTACGATCAAACGACAAGTCTGATCGCCACGAAACTTGAAACCTTACAATAATTCACCGTTATGGATCTGATGAAACTGGTTTCGTCAAAATTCAAGACAGTGGCCAAAATGGCTATTTTCACGTTAAATAAATAAATTATTATTTGATTAAGTAAATCACTTTTTCAATTCAAATTTAATAATTAACAATTTTTATCATCTTTGATTACTAAATGGTTTATAATCTTTTAAAACAAATTTCCATATCAATTCAATGTTGACTATTACACTAATTATAGTGTCGGTTTCAACTGTAAATTCATTAATTATAATTTAAAATCCCAATAAATTCATTTATCTTGATTTGACTCTTACTATTAAATAAATTATTGGCTTATGAATATAATTGACATTACTATACATTTTATTACATTCACATTTTACAGTTATCATCTTAACTCATATTAACATAATATTTAATTATCTTTAATTGCAATTGATTTCCAATTTAATTCAGCAAATTAAATAAATGGGTAACAATTAACAATTGTCACCTTTTACTTAATTTAATCACATTTATAAGTTTATTATCTACAAACAGATGTTATAACTACTTACACAACACTAATTTTATCCAATTACAATACATATTATTTCACCAATTAATACGACATTTGGTTTATTTCCTTATTTGCAATTTATAACCAAATTTTATTTTTGCAATAATTTCAATTAATTGAATGCGTTAAAATAATTATCAATTGCCTTAAATTAACATTATTAAATTTTATTTTAGTTATTATTCTCATTAATAAATCACAAATTTTAATTTCTTCCAATATTAACTTACAAAATCTTATTAAAATCAATATTTTAATTATCGAAAAAATGCGGGTCGTTACAATAAAGGGTCTCTATCACTAACAATGCTTGTCGTAACTCCATGCAATCATATAACTTCTTTGATATAAATTTGTGCTAGAGATGTTGTAGTCATATTATTCCTTATAGGAATAAAGTGGGCTCTCCTAATGAGTCTATCCATTATAACCCTATAGCTTCATTGTCTCATTGCTTTCTAGGCAACCCATCTATAAAGTCATCGATATATGCTTTCATTTCCTAGTCGGTACTTCCAACGACAATAGGCTTTTCTTATTCTGCCTTTATCCTTTGTCACGTCAAACACTTGGTGACATATTTGACTGCTCACCTCTCTATCCCCGACTAATAGGAAAGTCGCTTCATATCTCTATACATTTATCCCCGTTAGGATGAATAGTCATCTTAAAATGTTGGCACTCAGCCAGAACTTCCCCCATAACGTCTTGCATTACTAGAACACATAGTCATCCGTCTCTCCTTAGCCACCATCTTTTGTCAATCGAATAAATACGGATGTGGAGGAAGTGCTCTCCCCTATCCAACTTGCCAAAAATGTCGACTATTGCTGCATCTCTCTTCTGTTCTTGACTATTATGGTCCATTAATGCTGGCTTTACTTCCGTAGCTGCAAGATAACTAGGAGTGAATTTTGATGACGGTTGGAAACTGAAATTTGAGATGAACTCCAACTGCTTACAGACATATATAGCCCAAGAGTAGCATGCTTTCGGCTAATGCGTCAGAAACAAAATTCCTTTTTCCAAGGGTGTACTGCAACTCAAAGTCATATGATGTTATAAACTCCATCCATCTCTGCTATTTAAGATTCAAATTCTTTTGGAAAAACAGGTATTTAAGGGAATTTTGGTTGGTAAATAACTCAAATCTTTCTCTTAAAAGATAGTGCCTCCACATCTTCAAAGCAAAAACGATACTAGCTAACTCTAAGTCGTGCATGGGGTACATTTTCTCCTGCTCCTTTAAATGCTTGCTTGCATAGGCTATCACTTTGCCTTCTTGCATAAGAACAGCTCCTAGCCCCATACCATATGCGTTGGTGTAAAGAGTGAAATGCTTCATTCCATTCGGAATAGTAAGTACCAGCCCACTAGTCAACATCTTCTTTAACTTCTCAAATGCTTCCATGTGTTTCACATCTCATGCAAAGACAAAAAGTTTCCGGGTTAAGCAAGTCGGTGGGACTGCTATCTTTGCAAAGTCCTTGATGAATTTTCTGTAGTAACCCACTAACCCAAGAAAATTTCTAACTTCCATAGCATTCTTTGGAATCTCCCAGTTTTGAATAGCTTCCACCCTAGCAGAATCAACTAACAATTCCTTCTCGGAAATAACATGATCGAGAAATCTTACTTCCTGTGAGAAATGCGGATTACGGATCTTAAGGCTAGTATAAACACTAGAGGAGGGGGAGGGGTAAATAGTGTTTTAAGGAATTACTAATTCTTTTTGAGTTTATATTAATTTGAACAGAAATGTATGCAATATTCAGACACAGATATGATCACAGATTCAAACACAGATGCAAATATAAAGTAAAAGCAGTAAAGGAAAGAACACATCAGATTTTATACTGGTTCGGAGTTACCCTACATCCAGTCCCGCACACAAGTACGGATTTCCTTTCAAAAGAAATCTTTACAATTACAATCCTTGATTTCAAGGCCACGAGGTACACCACTCCAGATTCACAATCCTCTGGGTAGAGATATTTAATTTCCTGGGCAACAAGTTCACCCAATTGATTTCCAAGGCTACAATCACACCTTTTCGCACTTGATTGATTTCCAAGGCTACAATCACACCTTTTCTCACTTAATTGATTACAAAGAAGCCTATAACTCTGAATAGCACTGAGGTCTTGTTGAGATAGTGATAGAGAATCAAACCAGAAATGATCTAGTTAAATTCAATGGTGATTTCGGCAGAGTAATGGTAAGAATATATATAAAGAAATGTGGAAGAAGAAGAGGAGTGAAAACCAGAAAAATATGATTGAAAATTCGTTGAAAACATCCCCTATTTATAGAAGAACAACAACCATGTCCATTCGCGAAAGGTTATGGCGAATAAACACTTCTTTTGAAATTCAAATTTTTGAAACCAACTTCCACTATGTCGACATGGGTATCTTGGGTATGTCGACATCCCAAAGGAAATTTTGGCGATTTGTTTTTCTTTGAAAATTACTTCTATCTTATATTAAAACTATTTTAAACTTTATAAATATACTTAATTATAGTTAAAATACATAAGTAAATATAGAGAATAATATATATAAAATTTTACTATAATTTTATATTTAAATCTAAGTACAAATATTAAATTTATTATTAAAGATAGTTTAAAACTAAGGATAATTTGATTTTGAAAATAAAGATTATTTTGAGGTTAAAAGTATTCAAAATCAGGATAGATGTTTTTGATTCTTTTTAAAAGGAAGGTTTTGAAATCATTTTGAAAACAAGATAATTTTGTAAAATCATTTGAATAAAAGTCAGTGGATACAAAACAATGTTCCACTAGATTTTTCGTAGGTTCCATCCTACTAAGGGTTCCATCCCTTTAACAGGCTCGAAGTGGATTCCATTCCACGAATAAATTGGATTTTAAGATGCCAGTGCTTTTCTAAGAGTTTTAACAAAATTCCTAACTAAATTACTTATTCTTGAAATCTTGAACTCTTGATAATCTTGATATTCTTGATACTCATGAGTCTTCAATCTTGATATCTAGAATCTCTATACTGTACAGTCTTCATTCTTGATACCTGCATGGTTAAATCCTGCATATACATATATATCTAAACTATAATGTTAGTATTTATATTTTATAATCTTATTCTAAGTTTGTTGTCATCAAAAACATCATCTCAAGGACTAACAATCTCCCCCTTTTTGATGATGACAACCTTTGTTTATAAAATATTACTTGTATCCTATTGACTCCCCCTAAAACTAATAACTCCCCCTTAATCTATGCCTAACTATCCTATATTTTATACTTCTCCCCCTTTGTCATCAACAAAAACTAACTCCAAACTATATTACTCCCCCTTAGTCTAATACTATGTGATTATAATGATAGTGTTATCATAAATAATCAACACTTAATTCTAAAACTAAAACTTTAGTCCTAAATTACAAACTCTCCTAACTAAGAATCTATATATGATAATACTTGTAATATAAGAACACAAATCATTTATATTGTTATATTTACATGAGCGTAGAGAACGTAAGTAAAAACATACAACAATAGGAAAGAGGAAAGAGAAACTAATGCGTGTCCTTAAAAAATGGGAGATCTATGAACCGAACAATCTGGATAGTGGAAACAGAAATTTCCACGTTGTTCGACAAGATTTCCATCTTTGTCAAAGCACACTTCGCCAGCGCAAATGACTTTGTCGTTATCTTCAGTGTGCTCTTATTCCATGGGGGCTTCTTCTTTTTCTTCCTCGCTGTCCTCTTGCACTTGATCTCCTGAAGACTCTTCATCAACCAAGATCGGATTAGCATTACTGTCCATTAGAAATTTTTGCAAATTTCTAAGAATTTTGCCTTGCCATTCTTGTTCTTTGGCCATTCTAAGTTGCACCACTTGAATTTCAGTCACTAGTTGTAGTGCATCCTTCAAAGAATCCTCCATTTTCGTCACTCGTGCAAGCGTAGTTTGTTGAAACGGTCCAGAAGTAGGAGAAGGGAACGAAAAGATTGAATTTTTGTTTGATTTGAAAGATGAGGCCATTGTTTAAGTGTTTTCAGAAGATAGAACAGAGAAAGAATAGAAAGAATGATCCAATTTTCAAAATAAGAAGAATATATAACCACTTATTTGAATTTTGGTGGGAAAAATTCAAAAATAAAAAAATCGTTATATGATGGTGCTTGATATTTTTACTATTTGATTTATTTTTAATTTAATTTTTAATTATACTTTGTTATTTATATTTTATATTTCAGTTATTGAACAAATACCTAATTCTCTTCTTAATTTAGTAAATATAGATTCATTTAAGGGTTTTGTTAGTATATCAGCAATTTGATTCTCAGAATTGATATAATCGAGAGTAATTACTTCCTTACTTATATTATCTCTGAGAAAATGATGTTTGATATCAATATGTTTAGTTCGAGCATGATGAGTAGTATTTTTGGATAAATTTATCGCACTAGTATTATCACAATAAATTGGTGATTTTGAGATATTTAAACCAAAATCTTTTAAAGTTTGTTGCATATATATTACTTAAGAACAAGCTAAAGCAGCAGAAATATACTCTGCTTCAGTTGTTGATAGAGAAACTGGGTTTTGCTTTTTACTAAACCAGGAAATTAGAGAATGCCCCAAAAAGTGACAAGTTCCACTTGTACTTTTTTGGTCTGACTTACAACCAGCATAGTCAGCATCACAGTAAGATATTAATTCAAAAGAATCATTTTTAGGATAAAATAAGCCATAGTCAATGGTGTATTTAATATATCTTATGATACGTTTTACAGCTTTTAAGTGGGTCTCTTTAGGTTGGGATTGATATCTTGCACAGAGGCAAACGATACGCATGATATCAGGTCTACTAGCTGTGATATAGAGTAGTGATTCAATCATTCCTCTATATAACTTTTGGTCTACATCTTTTGAGAGATCTTCTTTACTTAGGTACTCATTGGTTCTCATGGGAGTGGGTTTTCCACTTGCAGTAGTCAAACCAAATTTACTAACTAGGTCTTTAGAATATTTTTCTTGACTAATAAAGATACCATTATCTAATTGTTTTATTTGTAATCCTAGAAAGAAGTTTAATTCACCCATATGACTCATCTCAAACTCTTTTGTCATTATTTCAGAACTTTATTCATTTCAAAATTAGTTGATCCGAAAATGATATCATCTACGTAAACTTGTACTAGTTGAATATCATTTTTATTTCTTTTAATAAAAAGAGTATTATCTACTTTACCCATATCAAAATTTGATTGAAGTAAGTAAGATCTTAGTCTATCATACCAGGCTCTAGGAGCTTGTTTTAGACCATATAGAGCTTTCTTAAGTTTGTAAACATGATTTGGAAATTTTTCATTTTCAAAAAGTGGTGGTTGTTAAACATATACTTCTTCTTTTACAAATCCATTTAAAAAGGCACTTTTAACATCCATTTGAAATAATTTGAAATTATTATAATTTGCAAAAGCAAGTAGAATCCTAATGGCTTCTAATCTTGCTACAGGAGCAAAGGTTTCATCAAAATCTATTCATTCTTCTTGACAATAACCTTGAGCGACTAACCGGGCTTTATTTCTAACGACCTCACCTTGTTCATTCATTTTATTTTTATAAACCCATTTTGTTCCAATTATAGTTTTATTTTCAGGTCTAGGAACAAGTTCCCAAACATCATTTCTAGTGAATTGATTTAATTCTTCTTGCATAGCCAAAATCCATGAATCATCAGTTGATGCTTCTTTTGGATTTTTGGTTTCAATAGTTGATATAAAAGCTACATTGCTCATTTTACTTAGTTCATTTCTAGTTGTAACAACAGATTGCATATCTCCTAGAATATTTTCTATGGGATGATCTTTTAAAAGTTTAATCCTTTTATTAGGATGATTAAATTCATTATTAGTTTCAATTGACTCTTGATTTTGAGTAATTAAATCCTCTTCATCATTTGTCTCTACAAAATTTTTGAGATTTTCATCAAATGAAACATGCATTGTTTCTTCAATGGTGTTAGTTCTTAAATTAAACACTCTGTATGCTTTGCTTCTATTAGAATACCCGATAAAGATACCTTTGTCGGATTTAGGATCAAATTTATCTAAGTCATCTTTTGTATTTAAAATAAAACATTTACTTTCAAAAATTATAAAATAAGATACCTTAGGTTTCTTTCCGTGAAGAAGTTCATAAGATGACTTATCAGTTAAATGTCTTATTAAGATTCTATTTAAAATATAACAGGCGGTAGCAACTGCTTCTGCCCAAAAATGTTTTGGTAAATTACTATCTGAAAGCATAGTTCTTGCACACTCTTGAATCGTCCTATTTTTACGTTCTACTACTCCGTTTTATTGTGGAGTTCTTGGAAATGAAAAATTATGAGTTATTCCCTTTTTATTGCAGAATTCCTCAAACTTTTCATTTTCAAATTCACCACCGTGATCACTACAGATGGTTATAATTTTTTACAGAAAGTTGATTTTGAATCTTTTTGTAAAGTTCTTAAAACATTCAAAAGTATCACTTTTATGTTTCAAAAATATTGTCCATGTAAATCTAGAATAATCATCTATAATAAAAAACATATTTACTGTGATTTATTGACTGAAATTGAGATGGACCAAATAAATCAAGATGAAGTAATTCAAGAGGTTTTGAAGTTGAAATCATATCTATTAATTTAAAGGAACTTTTTCTAAGTTTTCCTAATTGACATGCATCACATAAACTATCTACTTTAAAATTTATTTTAGGAGGACCTCTTACTAGATCATGTTTTGACAGTCTAGATAAGAGTTTGAAATTCAAATGCCTAAATCTCTTATGCCAAATCCAAGGGTCACTTGTATTTGCCAAAAGACACAAGTTATCATTTGAAACTTTCATACTAAGAATATAAATATTCTTTATCCTAATTCCCTCAAATATTATGGTTGAATTATTATCTTCAATGTGACACTTATCTTTTTCAAATTTAATTTTATATCCTTTACCGCAAAGTTGACTAATACTTAGCAAATTATGTTTCAGATTCTTAACTAGCAAAACATTAGTAATAATAGGAGTTTTAGAGTTACCGACATTGCCGATGCCAATCACATATCCTTTTGAGTTGTCTCCAAAGTTAACCAATCCTCCGTTTTTGTATATTATATCATTCAGCATATCCAGATTACCAGTCATGTGTCTAGAACATCCACTATCGAGTATCCATTTATTCTTTTTGATCTGCACAATTTGTCCATTGTGGATTGATTCCTCAACAACCATAAGACATGTTTCTTGCACATCATAAAAACCTTGTGAACGATTTTACTTTGAATATAGATTATATGCAGACTTATGATACAATGATGATTTGAATATTTTTAAACAAGTATTAACAAAATTTTCAAATATAGCCATTAAATTTTTTTCAAAATTCAGATTATGAAACTTTGAAAACCTCGCTCTGATACCAAATGTGAGAAATGCATATTACGGATCTTAAGGCTAGTATAAACACTAGAGGGGTGGGTGAATAGTGTTTTAAGGAATTACTAATTCTTTGTGAGTTTATATTAATTTGGACAAAAATGTATGCAATATTCAGACACAGATATGATCACAGATTCTAAAATAGATGCAAATATAAAGTAAAAGCAGTAAAGGAAAGAACACACCGGATTTTATACTGGTTCGGAGTTACCCTACATCCAGTCCCGCACACAAGTATGGATTTCCTTTCAAAAGCAATCTTTAGAATTAAAATCCTCGATTTCAAGGCCACGAGGTACACCACTCTAGATTCACAATCCTCTGGGTAGAGATACTTGATTTCCCAAGCAACAAGTTCACCGATTTGATTTCCTAGGCTACAATCACACCTTTTCTCACTTGATTGATTTCCAAGGCTACAATCACACCTTTTCTCACTTAATTGATTACAAAGAAGCCTATAACTCTGAATGGCACTGAGGTCTTGTTGAGTTAGTGATAGAGAATCAAACCAGAAATGATCTAGTTAAATTCAATGGTGATTTCGGCAGAGTAATGGTAAGAATATATATAAAGAAATGTGGAAGAAGAAGAGGAGTGAAAACCAGAAAAATATGATTGAAAATTCGTTGAAAACATCCCCTATTTATAGAAGAACAACAGCCATGTCCATTCGTGAATGGTTATGGCGGATAGACACTTCTTTTGAAATTCAAATTTTTGAAACAAACTGCCACTATGTCGACATGGGTATCTTGGGTATGTCGACATCCCTAAGGAAATTTTGGTGATTTGTTTTTCTTTGAAAATTACTTCTATCTTATATTAAAACTATTTTAAACTTTATAAATATACTTAATTATAGTTAAACTACATAAGTAAATATAGAGAATAATATATATAATTTTACTATAGTTTATTATTTAAATCCAAGTATAAATATTAAATTTATTATTAAAGATAGTTTAAAACTAAGGATAATTTGATTTTGAAAATAAAGATTATTTTGAGGCTAAAAGTATTTAAAATCAGGATAGATGTTTTTGATTCTTTTTAAAAGGAAGGTTTTGAAATCATTTTGAAAACAAGATAATTTTGTAAAATCATTTGAATAAAAGTAAGCGGATACATAACAATGTTCCACTAGATTTTTCGTAGGTTCCATCCTACTAAGGGTTCCATCCCGTTAACAGGCTCAAAGTGGATTCCATTCCACGAATAAATTGAATTTTAAGATGCCAGTGCTTTTCTAGGAGTTTTAACAAAATTCCTAATTAAATTACTTATTCTTGAAATCTTGAACTCTTGATAATCTTGATATTCTTGATACTCATGAGTCTTCAATCTTGATATCTTGAATCTCTATACTGTACAGTCTTCATTCTTGATACCTGCATGGTTAAATCCTGCATATACATATATATCTAAACTATAATGTTAGTATTTATATTTTATAATCTTATTCTAAGGTTGTTGTCATCAAAACCATCATCTCAAGGACTAACACTTCCTTCCTCCGTTCAGATTTCAAGGTTGTTGTCATCAAAATCACAAACTCAACATCTTTATCACCATTTTCTGTTGGTGCATCTGGAAAGAAAGAAATTCCCACGTCTTCAACAAACCAAGATCTTCTTTTGCGGCCATTTGTAGTCGAATCTCACATCTTTTCAATTACTGGACAGGTACCAACTCTACCCCGTTCAGATTTCGACTGAGGACCGCCCCTGCTAACTCTGCGGAATCAATGGCCAGCACCAGCGCCAACCCTCAGTAGCAGCTCCAAAGCGAAACAGATTTGCCCCATTTTGTCAGTTGAAACATCGAATATGGTGCTTGTGTTCCATCCTGTAATCCATTGCTCTTATGTACATTATTATGCTATCTAGTTAAGCCTTTTTTTGGGTCATCTGTTGGGCTTGTCAACCGGACCTTATTACCTATTATCCTACTATTATTAATCGACTGTGTAGTATATCACTACACATCCATCTTTCTCAAAACACTTCCTTCCTCCAAAAATGACAATTTGAGAATTTGGCTTTTAATTAGTGTCTTCTCAAGGTCTCTAGTACCTCCCTTAAGTGATTTTCATCCTCATCTTCACTTGTAGAGAATACTAGAACATTATTCACAAATACTATGATGAACTTACTTAACGAACCCATAAAGACTCTACTAATCAAATCTATAAAGTATGCATGGGCATTCGTCAACCCAAAAGGCATTAGTTTCCATTCATAAAGTTCGTCTAGAGTGAAAATAGGTCTTATGCTTGCTACACACAGCTATTCTACATTGCGGGAATTTAGTGGCTAAGTCCAGCTGAGAAAATATTTTGGTTCCAACAAACTGGTCAAATAAGTTGTAACGACCCTGAAATTCCGACCCAATTTAAAAAATTTAGAACCGTTATTTTAATTAAAAATGTGAAACTTACATACGATTTCAATCAACGTCCAAACTTTGTTTCTAAATTGCGCCTAGATGATTGTAGATATGGGTAAAGTTTCGTGGGAAAATACCGCAGTAAACTTCGTGCGCATTTTACTGCACATCAGTTCATTTTAAAACGTGGAAAATTTTATCTTCCGAACCTAAATAATTTTACATAGAAAAATTCTAAATCATTTTCTGACAAAGGCATCATTTTTCGTTTTTCAAAATTCGGACATCTTTAGCTCCGTCGATCTTATTCTTCGGTGTTTTGTTGCATTCTCCGTAATAGGAATTTCAAATATTCACAAACGATTTCCGTTACCGTTCAAACTTCACATTTGGAATACGCCTAGATAGACATAGGTGTACGCCAAATTTCGTCGAAAAATAGTGTAGTAAATTTCGCTCGTCAAATTTACATATTAGTTTTAATTTTATGTGTAAATTTTCTATCGTCCGAACCCAAATATTTTTCACAATGTTGCATAAGAAAAATATTCTGATCATAACGGCGCATTTCGTTTCGTCAAATTTCGCTTTTAATTGCTAGTTAAAATGTTCACTCGTGCAAATGGGTTAATAAGAGTCGCCACTTCGCAAACAATGTCAAACCACCAATATCTTCATACCGTTGTGTCCGCCTTGTCGCGCTGATCAAAACGGTATATTTGTTTGTGTCATTCGGAGTTCGGCGTTGCAAGCTATTAATTGGTTAACGGAGTACAAACTGGTCCGTTACGCCACACAAACCGGTACCCTACCTTTTTCCCGCTCAAAATTCAAATGACCCTTCAGAAACCCAATAGGCACTGTGACAAATCATCATTTGATTTGCAAGGGGACTGTAAACCTCCCTGTATATATCTGCTATCCTCTGCTGCAGCTCACCTCATTAATTGCACTGCTTTTCCTTGGTACGTAACATCCTTCCCTTCTCTGCACTCCCTTCCTTCTCCCTCCTCCTTAGTTCATTTTATTTTTTATTTTTTTGTTGAAGAAAGCAGATGTACACTGCCCACTCCATCCACCACCCCAGCCTTGCCCTCCAACCCATGCAGCCCCAGGTCACTGCCTGCCCCACCACCGCGCCCAGCTACCTCCGCCACCACCCATGCAACCGCCACCGCTGCCTTCGCCGCCATCACCCACTGCCCCACACCAGTCCCAGCCCAGCTCCGCCAACCCGTCCGCCTGCCCCACCACCGCGCCCCACTTCGCCACAGCCCACGCCCACTGCCACCAGCCCTGTACCCCACCCTGCCCACTCCGCCTCAGCCCCCTTGCCACACACCAACAGCCTCGCCCAGCGCCCAAGACCACCCACCGCACCCCTGCCTCCGTCTCCGCCCCATGCAACCACCAGCAGCCTCGCCCAACGCCCAGACCACCCACTACACGCACATGCCCCGCCAGACCACCCACGGCACGCACACGCCCCGCCAGCTCCGCCTGCACGCTCCGCCCTGCCCCAGCCAGCCCTCCGCCCAGCACCTCCCCACTGCCACCTCTAGCTTGCCTCTGCCCTCCGCTGTCCCAACCACCCACCTCCGACTGACTTTGCCCAGCTCCGCCTCCGCCAACCCAGCCCGTACCCCACCCAGTTCAAAACCCGACCACCTTGCTCTTAAATTATGGACAGTTGAAATATGAAGAGCTGTAATATTAGTTGATCAGTTGCTAAGTTTAGTTTATAATTTCTGTATATAACCTTTAAAAATCTAGTTGCTTACGTACAGTGCTTACTGTGTTTGTATCAGCTATTGCTCCGGAGTAGTAGGCTTCCGCTCAGTTTATCGGATCTATCTAGTCCTTTGCTTTGGTATGGTTTTATATATATATTCAATCAATATATATACTGCAATAAACGAATTATTGATTTATGTTGTTTGATTGCAGTTTGTGTTCATTTTGCGTCGTGCCTATTAAGGTCTATTTTGTCTATTTTTCTTCGTGCCGCGCCATCTTCTCCAACCACGCAAGGTGAATATTTTATATACACGACTCAAAAATCTATTATGCTGTGAAATTCAAGTGATAAATTGTTGTTAATATTAAATTGGATATTAAATTGTTAGTTGTTAAATTTTGGTTGAAATAAACTGTTAAGTTCTAAAAATTTGACGTCATGTATTGTTTAAACATGTTGAACTGTAATACGATGTTAAATAGAGTAAATAATAGTGACATTAAAATTGATAAGTACGATTGATGTAGAAATTTGATAACGGACACCAAGTAAAAATCTAAATGTAATAATCTTTAATCCGTAGGATTCTAGGAATAATTGTATTAATTTGCATAATAACAAATGTAAGTTAATATGGTTATTTCGGGATTATTTGAATAAATTGTTAATTTGTTATGTATGGTTGCTATTGCTTGTTTATTTACTTTGACACCATCCCAGTTATCACACTGCAAGTTCCCTTTGCTATGCCTTGTTTTATATTGAATGATATCGGGTTGAAATGATAAATACCCACTTAAATAACTTGGCCTAGGATAGACAATTAAAAATAAGAAACCCGATTGGTCAACAAAAATTATTTTGAAATTGAAATCTATTTGAAATTAAGAAATGAACTTAATAATTTGTTTGGAAATCAAGTAACGACTTAATGGATTTAATTGAAATAAATTAATGGATTTAATTGAAATAAATTAATGGATTTAATTGAAATAAATTAATGGATTTAATTGAAATAAATTAATGGATTTATTTGAAATAAATTAATGTATTTAATTAAAATAAATTAATGGATTAATTGGAATAAATTAATGGATTAAATTGAAACGGATTAATAAATCTATTTAATTGAAGAAAAATGAATTGGGGAATTTTATTGAAATAAGATTTAAAACAAGTGAGTTTTAGAATTTAATAATTTAATTTATTAGATTGGTAGATTCAGATTTAAACTAAGTTTTAAATTAAATAGATTTGAACTTGTTATAAATAATAATTTAGATTTAGGAAATTTGGACTTAAAATGGAATACGAAACTAACTAAAGTTTTATGGATTAAATTTAGCGACAATTTAAAGGTAAATGATTTTAAATCTAATGAAATCGATTTAATCAAATTTATGATTATATTTACTGTAACGATGAATGTAAATATGAATTGAGATAAATAGAATTTGATTTAACGATTCGAACTTAGTTAACCGGTAAATTTGAATTAATTGATTTTGAACTAAATGTAATAAGTGAGTTATTAAATTGAACTTGAATACTTGATTATATTGTTAATTCAAATGTTTGAACTACAAATTTCATTTGGAAATATGATTTTAAATATCCGAAATAAATTGAATCGTGAAATGTCAAAATTTGGAAGTTAAATTTGCACCTTGACTTTCGGACTTTGATTTGTTTTAAACGTTAAGTTAACCGACCATTGGGTAACAAATACGTAGTTATTAAAGAGACCAGAATCGGATATGGACATACTCTCTGTCGATACCGAAAACCACTTTAATAACTATTACACGCGAAGTGTTGATCCAGAATGAAGTGGATGGTTTGGTGAACGCGATGACTGAAGAAAGAGAACGATATTGGACGACCCCTGACATGACTAATACAGGAGCCGCGCCGGGCCATTGAGGATCGCCATCTCTAGCGGACACACTTCTTCGATACCATATCTATTACTTTTGTGATTCGATTTGGGTGCACCCCTTGATTTGGGAGTGTTGTTTCGCGGTGTTGAGATAGTAGCTGCTATGCTCAACATCAGTCCGGATCAGGCAACTACTAGTATCCTAGTTGGTATCGCCTCATGTACCTTGTCATACTGATTATCCTATTCGCGACCACTACGTTTTGATTTGTACCTTAGTATATGGATTGCCCTCTGGTGACTTCCGGTTTTGGGGAAACTACGGTCTTGTATATGCTCTTGGGAATAAAAATGTGTTAAGGGTGGTATGGGCCATGACTTAACACTATTTTAATATCGTACTTTACTGATTAGACATTATCTACCTATTGTATTCTATTGTATATATATAGATAGTTTATCGGATCCTTAGAGATGTTATTCACCCATCTTTAAGTTATAAACTATTACCTTGCACTTGATTTAATTGTATAAGATTTTGAGTCCTGACTCGAGTGTTTCTTTTGCATATGCTCGGGTCAGTCTGAAGCTATCCAGTTGCTGATCAAGGTTGGTTGAAGATGCTGAAGGCTTAGCATTTATCTTTATCAGTCTATTTCTATTCCTATATTGATGTCCTAGTCTGTTGGACATTTTTGTATTAGTCACTTGATGTTAAGACATTGTTGTATATTATATAGTGGCTTCATGAACTGCTATTATGACGATGTATTTTCCGCTGCATTATTCTGTGACTGTTCTATGATGTTGTATTGATTCTCATTTACATTTATGTATTTATAATCCCATAACGATTCGTGTTTTGTATTATTTAAGTTGACATGTGTGGATTATTGTCAATTTAAATGGTCCAAATATACGGGTTGTTACAGTTGGTATCAGAGCTTCGGTTTCCCTAAAAACCTTAGTTTGGGATTATATATAAACTCATTAGAGATAGGGTAGCAATACCCTAGAATAAGGAGAATCGATTCAATATCCAAATCCTTCCATGTCAAACTTCTTTGATTCATTGATTAGACTTTCCTTAAAAATTCTATGATTTTCTATCCTTTGGTTTTAACAATCCCTTTGGTATTTCAGGATGGGTACCAGAGGAAACCATAGAGGAGGAAGGGGCCATGGTCCTGCTCAGGCTGCACCTATCGCTCCAGCTCCTTTCAAATTCACCATTCTGAGTAAGGAGTATACACAGTTGGGAGGTATTAAGTTTTCTGGATCCGAGAACATTATTGAGGCTCAGCAATGGCTTAAAGGTTTAGAGAAGATATTTTCTGGTCTAGAGATCACTGATGCTCAGAAGCGTCAGCTTGCTACAAAGCAACTTCAGGATGCCGCGCAAGATTGGTGGGAATCAGTTACTTCTCGTATCGAGGAGAACACCATCACTTGGGCCCAGTTTAGGTACAAAATTATTTGGATTTCGTAGTCTAAATTCTTCTCTTAATCTTGAAATGTTATTCATCTTGCCTATCTTTTGATTAGGGATACTTTCTCGGCACAATGGATGCCCGCTGCTGGGAAAACCCAACTTTATAGAGCTTTTATGGATCTTAAGCAGGGCAGTATGACTTTTTCTGAGTACGAGAGGAAATTCAATGAACTCTCCAAGTTCGGCCCGGGATTGATTGATACACCGCTTCTAAAGAACGAGAAGTTCATTTTGGGAGCTAGACCAGAGTATTATGACTTGCTTACTGGCCATACTCACTGCACCTTCACAGAGCTTGTTGACTATGCTCTTAGATATGAGGCAAAGCCTAGGGGACCTACTGCCAAGGCCACTCCTACTCAGCCCTCCTCTAGCCAGCTCGGGAAGAGGAAGATGAACTTTGATCAACAAAAGAAAGCTTGGCAGAAGACTACAGGATTGGGATATGCTCAGAAAAGCCCAATCGACCTTGCTAATATCACTTGCTTCAAATGCGATAAGAAGGGCCATTATGCTAATAGTTGTCCATCTACCGGAGCTGCTGTCCCACCACCTTCTTCGACTAGGAAAGATTTATGCTATGTCTTCCTCCAGCCGGGTCATTTCAAGAAAGACTGCCCACTGTATAAGCGTGGCACACCGTCTGGAGTATTTGCTATCACCACACCTGCACCCTCTGCACCACCCACCCAGGATGACCAAGGTACCTTGCGAAGTATTTTTCATTTACATGCTACACCTGTTAGGGTATTATTCGATACAGGTGCTTCACATAGCTTTATATCAGTTGCCTTTGTGATAAACTCAAATTAGAACCTACTCTCGCTACTACCTCCTTATGTGTCTCAAATCCTATCGGAGGACCCGCTAACCTCCGAAGTGTTTGCAAGGGAGTTGTACTTATGTATGATTTTTATCGATTCACTTGGGATTTTTATGTTCTTGGCTTCGCATCATTTGACATCTTGTTAGGTGCTGATTGGTTAAGGAAATTCGATGCTGTTATTTCATGCAAGGCCCGTTCTGTTTCTCTAGTCAATGACAAGGGCCTACCACTTGTCATTGAATGCAAATCACCGCAGAAATATGCCGGAAGCTTCATATTTTCTCTTGATGCTCACCCGGATGATCTTAGTACTACCCCAATTGTTTAGAAATTTCCCGATGTATTTGGAGAGGTCAACTCCCTACCACCTAAACGAGAAATCGATTTTCGCATTGATCTTATTCCTGGAGCTACTCCCGTAGTTCTCCCTCACAGAAGGATGGCTCCTAAAGAAAAAGCTGAACTTAAAACTCAAATTGATGATCTATTTGCTAGAGGTTTGATTAGGAGAAGTTGTTCTGAATGGGGCGCCGTAGTTGTATTTGTCACCAAATCGGATGGGTCTCTTCGCATGTGTGTTGATTATAGGGAACTGAACAAACGCACTCTCAAGAACCGCTATCCGATGCCTCGCATCAATGATTTATTCGATCAGCTCCATGAAGCTAAAGTTTTCTCCCAACTTGATCTTGCCACTGGGTTCCACCAACTCAGAGTAGCAGATGATAGTATTCATAAGACAGCCTTCCGTACCGAGAACGGATTCTATGAATGGTTGGTTATGCCATTCGGTTTGACCAATGCACCTGCTTATTTCATCGATTTGATGAATCGAGTCTTCCATGATGTGCTTAACAAGTTTGTTCTTGTTTTCATTGATGATATTCTCGTTTTCTCCAAAGACGAGAAGGGGCACGAGACACACCTTGCTTATGTTCTGGGAACTCTCCGAAATCATCAACTTAAGGAAAAATTCTCTAAATGCCACTTCTGGCGAGACGAAGTGAGATTCCTGGGCCACATAGTTTCTGAAAATGGGATTTCGGTCGATCCAGCTAAGATCGCCGTAATCAATGTAAGTTCTATCCTATTCGTTATTTCTATTCAATTCCTCTTATCCCTTTCTAATTTGAAATTTATCTACAGGATTGGGAGACTCCCAAAACTCCTACTGATATCCGTAGCTTCTTGGGCTTGGCCGGCTATTATCGTAGATTTATTGAGCACTTTGACCGGATTTCTGCCCCACTCACCGCTTTAACCAGAAAGGATGTCAAGTTTATTTGGAGTGAGAAGTGCGAATCAGCTTTTAATGAATTGAAGCGTAAGTTAACTTCAGCTCCAGTTCTTGCGGTAATAGATGGAAGTGAAGAATTAACTGTCTATACAGATGCTTGCCGAGAAGGTTTAGGCGCTGTTCTTATGCAAAGCGGAAAGGTTATTGCTTATGCTGGCCGCCAGTTGAAGATCCATGAAGTAAACTATGCAACTCATGATCTAGAGCTTCTTGCAGTTGTATTTGCTCTGAAACTGTGGAGGCATCATCTTTTGGGAATTAAATTTGAATTATTCACCGATCATAAGTCCTTGAGATATATCTTTTCTCAGAACGATTTGAACCAGAGACAAGTTCGATGGCTTGAATTCTTAGCTGCATATGATCTCGGTATCAATTATACTCCTGGGAAAGCAAATGTTGTAGCTGATGCTTTGAGCCGTAGCAAAGCATTGTCATGCTGTAATCTTGTAGAAGGCATGCTATTTCAGCTTGTTATCTCCCCATCTCTTGTGGATCGCATCAAGGACAGACAATATGAGGACACCTTGCTCTATCGCATGAAGGAGTTAGTTCTTGGTAGAGTAGGAAATACCGACAGTAAAGTGGGAGCATAGATAGATAGTAATGGAGTTCTGAGGATTGACAATCGTATTTGCGTCCCTAATGTCGATGGATTGAGACAAGAAGTGCTTAGAGAAAACCATCGGTCATCACTTTCATTTCATCCTGGGGTCACTAGGATGTACCGAAATATGAAGCGTTTATATTGGTGGAGTGGGATGAAGAGGGATATTTCTATATATGTCAGTAGATGCACCACTTGCCAACAAGTTAAGGCCGATCACCAGAAGACGGCAGGATTACTTCAACCCCTAGAGATTCCGTGTTTGAAATGGGATCAGATTTCTATGGACTTCATTGATGGATTACCGAGGACTAGAAAAGGTAACGAGAGTATATGGGTGATTGTTGATAGGTTGACAAAATCTGCTCACTTTATTCCTGTTAAGACCACTCGTACTTCTTTGAGTTTGGCCGAGATATATATGAGAGAGATTGTTAGACTTCATGGAGTTCCATCTAGTATTGTGTGCGATAGAGACCCTTTATTCACTAGTAAATTCTGGAAGGCATTTCAGGACGTCTTGGGCACTAAACTGAATCTGAGCACAGCTTATCATCCTCAAACAGATGGCCAAACTGAAAGGGTGAATCAGATTTTAGAGGATCTGCTCCGTGCCTGCATTATTGATTTCGGTGGATCTTGGGAAGACCATCTCCATTTGGTTGAATTTACTTATAATAATAGTTATCAGGTAAATCAAAATTTCAATTTGAATAAGTAAATTTGAATTAAAATTTAACCACCTTTATATTCAGGCAAGCATCGATATGGCACCGTTCGAAGCTTTATATGGACGGCCATGCAAATCGCCAGCTTGTTGGATTGAGCCTGGTGATCGATTAATTCTTGGCCCAGATATGATTATAGAAGCATCCGAGAAGGTTAATGAAATCAGAAGAAAGATGAAGACCGCACAGGATAGACAGAAGAGCTATGCTGATAGGCTTAGAAGAGATTTAGAATTCCTAGTTGGGGATAAGGTATTCCTTAAGGTATCACCCTTAAAGAATGTTATTCGATTTGGTCGTAGAGGGAAGCTCGCTCCTAGATTTGTTGGACCATTCACTATCACTGAGAGAATTGGTACACTAGCCTACAGAGTGGCACTACCGGAGAAATTTGAGGGCGTGCACAACGTCTTCCATGTTTCACATCTTCGGAAAGTGGTACATGATCCATCCTTGACCATCCCTATTGCTCAGTTAGATGAGGTTGATATTGAGCCGGATTTGACTATAGAGAGGAGACCACTTTGTATTGTCGATAGGGATACCAAGCAACTTAGAAGGAAGTCGGTTAGCCTAGTCAAAGTCCAATGGAGTCCCGATGATCGTGATTGCACTTGGGAAACCGAGGAGAGTATCCGGGATTCTAATCCAGAATTGTTTGTTGAAGGTAATTTCATTCTATACTCTTTACTATATTCAATAATCTATTCTGAATCCATTTGTATCTCTGTTATCTATTCTTCCACTCTTTACTTTGTTCCTTTTCGAGGACGAAAAGTCTTGAGTAGGGGAGAATGTAACGACCCTGAAATTCCGACCCAATTTAAAAATTTTAGAACCGTTATTTTAATTAAAAATGTGAAACTTACATACGATTTCAATCAACGTCCAAACTTTGTTTCTAAATTGTGCCTAGATGATTGTAGATATGGGTAAAGTTTCGTGGGAAAATACCGCAGTAAACTTCGTGCGCGTTTTACTGCACATCAGTTCATTTTAAAACGTGGAAAATTTTATCTTCCGAACCTAAATAATTTTACATAGAAAAATTCTAAATCATTTTCTGACAAAGGCATCATTTTTCGTTTTTCAAAATTCGGACATCTTTAGCTCCGTCGATCTTATTCTTCGGTGTTTTGTTGCATTCTCCGTAATAGGAATTTCAAATATTCACAAACGATTTCCGTTACCGTTCAAACTTCACATTTGGAATACGCCTAGATAGACATAGGTGTACGCCAAATTTCGTCGAAAAATAGTGTAGTAAATTTCGCTCGTCAAATTTACATATTAGTTTTAATTTTATGTGTAAATTTTCTATCGTCCGAACCCAAATATTTTTCACAATGTTGCATAAGAAAAATATTCTGATCATAACGGCGCATTTCGTTTCGTCAAATTTTGCTTTTAATTGCTAGTTAAAATGTTCACTCGTGCAAATGGGTTAATAAGAGTCGCCACTTCGCAAACAATGTCAAACCACCAATATCTTCATACTGTTGTGTCCGCCTCGTCGCGCTGATCAAAACGGTATATTTGTTTGTGTCATTCGGAGTTCGGCGTTGCAAGCTATTAATTGGTTAACGGAGTACAAACTGGTCCGTTACGCCACACAAACCGGTACCCTACCTTTTTCCCGCTCAAAATTCAAATGACCCTTCAGAAACCCAATAGGCACTGTGACAAATCATCATTTGATTTGCACGGGGACTGTAAACCTCCCTGTAAATATCTGCTATCCTCTGCTGCAGCTCACCTCATTAATTGCACTGCTTTTCCTTGGTACGTAACATCCTTCCCTTCTCTGCACTCCCTTCCTTCTCCCTCCTCCTTAGTTCATTTTATTTTTTATTTTTTTGTTGAAGAAAGCAGATGTACACTGCCCACTCCATCCACCACCCCAGCCTTGCCCTCCAACCCATGCAGCCCCAGGTCACTGCCTGCCCCACCACCGCGCCCAGCTACCTCCGCCACCACCCATGCAACCGCCACCGCTGCCTTCGCCGCCATCACCCACTGCCCCACACTAGTCCCAGCCCAGCTCCGCCAACCCGTCCGCCTGCCCCACCACCGCGCCCCACTTCGCCCCAGCCCGCGCCCACTGCCACCAGCCCTGTACCCCACCCTGCCCACTCCGCCTCAGCCCCCTTGCCACACACCAGCAGCCTCGCCCAGCGCCCAAGACCACCCACCGCACCCCTGCCTCCGTCTCCGCCCCATGCAACCACCAGCAGCCTCGCCCAGCGCCCAGACCACCCACTACACGCACACGCCCCGCCAGACCACCCACGGCACGCACACGCCCCGCCAGCTCCGCCTGCACGCTCCGCCCTGCCCCAGCCAGCCCTCCGCCCAGCACCTCCCCACTGCCACCTCTAGCTTGCCTCTGCCCTCCGCTGTCCCAACCACCCACCTCCGACTGACTTTGCCCAGCTCCGCCTCCGCCAACCCAGCCCGTACCCCACCCAGTTCAAAACCCGACCACCTTGCTCTTAAATTATGGACAGTTGAAATATGAAGAGCTGTAATATTAGTTGATCAGTTGCTAAGTTTAGTTTATAATTTTTGTATATAACCTTTAAAAATCTAGTTTCTTACGTACAGTGCTTACTGTGTTTGTATCAGCTATTGCTCCGGAGTCGTAGGCTTCCGCTCAGTTTATCGGATCTATCTAGTCCTTTGCTTTGGTATGGTTTTATATATATATTCAATCAATATATATACTGCAATAAACGAATTATTGATTTATGTTGTTTGATTGTAGTTTGTGTTCATTTTGCGTCGTGCCTATTAAGGTCTATTTTGTCTATTTTTCTTCGTGCCGCGCCATCTTCTCCAACCACGCAAGGTGAATATTTTATATTCACGACTCAAAAATCTATTATGCTGTGAAATTCAAGTGATAAATTGTTGTTAATATTAAATTGGATATTAAATTGTTAGTTGTTAAATTTTGGTTGAAATAAACTGTTAAGTTCTAAAAATTTGACGCCATGTATTGTTTAAACATGTTGAACTGTAATACGATGTTAAATAGAGTAAATAATAGTGACATTAAAATTGATAAGTACGATTGATGTAGAAATTTGATAACGGACACCAAGTAAAAATCTAAATGTAATAATCTTTAATCCGTAGGATTCTAGGAATAATTGTATTAATTTGCATAATAACAAATGTAAGTTAATATGGTTATTTCGGGATTATTTGAATAAATTGTTAATTTGTTATGTATGGTTGCTATTGCTTGTTTATTTACTTTGACACCATCCCAGTTATCACACTGCAAGTTCCCTTTGCTATGCCTTGTTTTATATTGAATGATATCGGGTTGAAATGATAAATACCCACTTAAATAAATTGGCCTAGGATAGACAATTAAAAATAAGAAACCCGATTGGTCAACAAAAATTATTTTGAAATTGAAATCTATTTGAAATTAAGAAATGAACTTAATAATTTGTTTGGAAATCAAGTAACGACTTAATGGATTTAATTGAAATAAATTAATGGATTTAATTGAAATAAATTAATGGATTTAATTGAAATGAATTAATGGATTTAATTGAAATAAATTAATGGATTTATTTGAAATAAATTAATGGATTTAATTAAAATAAATTAATGGATTAATTGGAATAAATTAATGGATTAAATTGAAACGGATTAATAAATCTATTTAATTGAAGAAAAATGAATTGGAGAATTTGATTGAAATAAGATTTAAAACAAGTGAGTTTTAGAATTTAATAATTTAATTTATTAGATTGGTAGATTCAGATTTAAACTAAGTTTTAAATTAAATAGATTTGAACTTGTTATAAATAATAATTTAGATTTAGGAAATTTGGACTTAAAATGGAATACGAAACTAACTAAAGTTTTATGGATTAAATTTAGCGACAATTTAAAGGTAAATGATTTTAAATCTAATGAAATCGATTTAATCAAATTTATGATTATATTTAATGTAACGATGAATGTAAATATGAATTGAGATAAATAGAATTTGATTTAACGATTCGAACTTAGTTAACCGGTAAATTTGAATTAATTGATTTTGAACTAAATGTAATAAGTGAGTTATTAAATTGAACTTGAATACTTGATTATATTGTTAATTCAAATGTTTGGACTACAAATTTCATTTGGAAATATGATTTTAAATATCCGAAATAAATTGAATCGTGAAATGTCAAAATTTGGAAGTTAAATTTGCACCTTGACTTTCGGACTTTGATTTGTTTTAAACGTTAAGTTAACCGACCATTGGGTAACAAATACGTAGTTATTAAAGAGACCGGGATCGGATATGGACATACTCTCTGTCGATACCGAAAACCACTTTAATAACTATTACACGCGAAGTGTTGATCCAGAATGAAGTGGATGGTTTGGTGAACGCGATGACTGAAGAAAGAGAACGATATTGGACGACCCCTGACATGACTAAAACAGGAGCCGCGCCGGGCCATTGAGGATCGCCATCTCTAGCGGACACACTTCTTCGATACCATATCTATTACTTTTGTGATTCGATTTGGGTGCACCCCTTGATTTGGGAGTGTTGTT
Source organism: Allium fistulosum (assembly GCA_030737815.1). Lineage (NCBI taxonomy): Eukaryota > Viridiplantae > Streptophyta > Magnoliopsida > Asparagales > Amaryllidaceae > Allium > Allium fistulosum. The sequence goes on from CM060905.1 coordinate 165,700,602, forward strand.
TCGCGGTGTTGAGATAGTAGCTGCTATGCTCAACATCAGTCCGGATCAGGCAACTACTAGTATCCTAGTTGGTATCGCCTCATGTACCTTGTCATACTGATTATCCTATTCGCGACCACTACGTTTTGATTTGTACCTTAGTATATGGATTGCCCTCTGGTGACTTCCGGTTTTGGGGAAACTACGGTCTTGTATATGCTCTTGGGAATAAAAATGTGTTAAGGGTGGTATGGGCCATGACTTAACACTATTTTAATATCGTACTTTACTGATTAGACATTATCTACCTATCGTATTCTATTGTATATATATAGATAGTTTATCGGATCCTTAGAGATGTTATTTCACCCATCTTTAAGTTATGAACTATTACCTTGCACTTGATTTAATTGTATAAGATTTTGAGTCCTGACTCGAGTGTTTCTTTTACATATGCTCGGGTCAGTCTGAAGCTATCCAGTTGCTGATCAAGGTTGGTTGAAGATGCTGAAGGCTTAGCATTTATCTTTATCAGTCTATTTCTATTCCTATATTGATGTCCTAGTCTGTTGGACATTTTTGTATTAGTCACTTGATGTTAAGACATTGTTGTATATTATATAGTGGCTTCATGAACTGCTATTATGACGATGTATTTTCCGCTGCATTATTCTGTGACTGTTCTGTGATGTTGTATTGATTCTCATTTACATTTATGTATTTATAATCCCATAACGATTCGTGTTTTGTATTATTTAAGTTGACATGTGTGGATTATTGTCAATTTAATTGGTCCAAATATACGGGTTGTTACATAAGTCGTCTATCCTAGTTAAGGGATACCTATTCTTCTTGGTCAACTTATTAAGCTCTCGATAGTCGATGCATAGCCTTAAAGAGCCATCTACCTTAGTGGTGAAGACAATTTGGGCTTCTCATTTTGAGGTACTATGGTGAATAAATCCCTTTTGTAATACCTCTGAAATCTGCTTATCCAGCTCTCGCGTTTCTTTGAGGGTCATATGCCGTAATGGTAGCACGATGGGTCTAGCATTCTTCTCCAAATCAATCGTAAAGTCGATCTCTGGTATTGGAGACTGGAGACATCTTCAAAAATGTCTGGAATGTGTCAGACTATAGGCATAGATGAGAGCTCATCTTGTGATAGGCTAAGATGATATAAATAGCTTAACTCGACTGAGTCTTAGGGTGCACAACAAACATCAATATCTTGCTCCTTACAACTCCTTAACCAAACGATCCTCTGACCACAATCTAAGACAGCCTCATGTTAAGATAACCAATCCATCCCTATGATAAGTCCATACCCTTCAAAAACCAGAACATACACGTTACATATAAAATCAACATTACATATATCCACCACTAGGTCTTTGCAAATCATAGAAATGTGTGTTGATCCACTGACAGGATTCACACGACTATAGTGTTTGTCACTAATTGGTAAAGAGTTAACTATATTATTGACTACGAATAAATGTGTTGCTCTAGAATCAAATAAGGTACGAATAGTATTTTCAAAAATAATAGTTGTACCTTCCATCACAGCTTTTCCCTTGTCCCTAGGTGGAGATCTGCTTGAGATAGGTGAAGCCTCAATGGCATAAGCTTACCCACTTTGTCCCTCCTTTACCAGCTTCGGCACTACACCACAAAAGGCTTTTAACAGCGTTTGATAAACGTTGTAATATGATACAACAGCGATTTTACAAACGTTGTATAACGACATGCTGTCGTATATACATAACTTACAACAGCTTTTCTATAAACGCTGTTGAAACATCTCTGTAACAGCGTTTATTACGAGCTGTCAATAATCTTTTTACAACGTTTTCATACATGCTGTATTATGTTTCAACAGCGTTTATAATTTATTTGTCGAAGATGTTCAAATTCTACTTTAACTGTTTACAACAGCTTTTTATAAACGCTGTTACTGAATCATCAACAATTTCGACAGCATGTTAAAAACGCTGTTACTGAATCGTCAACAATTTCGACAGCATGTTAAAAACGCTGTGATTGAATCATCAACTATTTCGACAGCATGTAATAAACGCTGTTATTGACAGTTTCAAGATAATTACAGCACGAATTAAACGCTGTTGTTTCTTCATTGACAGCATTAATCAAACGCTGTCTTCTATTTATATAACAGCTTTAATATTCCACTCTATTTTTGAATATTCCAAAACTATATTTTAAGCATATTCAAGCAACTAGTATATATAACAGGTTCTAATAACTATCAATTGGTTACATAAACTAGTTAAGATAATATTAATAAACAAAAGACATCCATAAACCAAGTTTCAATAATATCCATAAACAAAAATAACAAAGTAAACCAAGTTGCCACAAATTCTGTTAAACAAAGACACGTTATATGTTAAGTAAAAGTATATTATCAATACTGTAAATCCACACCAAATGCCAACAACAAAACGTGCATCTAAAAAGTTTCATATGCTTGCTACTTGCTACGGAAGAAGAATGTGTCATCGCCATCTTTAATTACCTGCAATGAAGAAATTTGAAATGATCAGTGAGTAAACGCCATCTAAAAATTTGAAGTTTCATATGCTAAAATGCTTAACTGCTCCAAAATTTATATCCAGTGGATAAAATCCATTTTTAGAAAAGATGGAACAGAAATAATGATTTATACACACTAGGTTTCAACAGATTCCAAAGCTTGAATTGTACTATGCTTCTATGATTTCCAAGCTTGTATTCAACTATGTTCCTTATTTCTAGCATTCAAGGCACTAGGTTTTCATTTTTTAACATAGAACATGTTTTGTGGTTATGATTCTTGCTGGGAAAATCAGAAAAGAAGAAAAACGTGAAAACAAAAATGGAGTACATGGTAATGGTATAGATTTATAGAAGGGCAATGTATTGAATAAATTTTATTACTTTTAGTGTAAAGAAAATAAGGGGAGGATAATACAATACAAGTTAACTCTGATCATATCCAAACATTTTGGTCCAGATATATTTTCCATTTTGATCATATTTTATCAGGGGCACCAATAGGTTTTCCTCGAGAAGTAGTTATTAACTGGTAATTCTGGTAAACTGAATGAGGATTTAGTATATGTTTCTAATTTTTTTGCTTCATTTTTCTATAAGCCTGTAACATTTGGACTTGGACATTAGCCTTCACCAAAACTGTACGCGGTCACAGCCAAACCAAACACATCCCCTTGCATACTCCCTATTCCATACAGAGAAATTGCCTTTTCCATTCTCTGCCATCTCCATTACAAATTTCATCAGCACATTCTACCATCCAGAGCAACTTCCACACAATTAATAGAAGCCTTGAGTTATGGACAGTTGCATTGAGTTCTGAATTTTATATTTTATTTTAGATTTTGATTCTATGACTAATCCTCAGTGTGGACTTAACGTAAATATGAGAAGATATATAACTATTTTTTCTTCTATTTTGTACAAGAGACACTAGACATAGAAAAAACTGAACTTTTCATGTATTCTATCGATTTTTTCTTCAATCTGCATCAGTTATATTACAGGATATCATATTGTAAATGTCAGTTTGCATAAGAGACACAACTAGACATGAGCAAAACCGAACTTTTCACTCATTTGATTTGAGTTTTGTAGGAAGTTAGAACAGATATTTTGACAAATATAAAAGGTCAATGAAGACCTACTTTGGGTAGGGTATGCATGACATTTCAAATGCTTAGATTTCAAGTGGAAAGGTTCTTCTAAAGGTAAGAAGTCTGCCTTGATTATAGGAGAGAAAAAGGACATTGGTTTCTCAAAAATAATAAGAAATAGAAGATCTGGGGAACATGGACAATTAAGAAGGAAGTAACAGACAAAAACTACCTTGTGATATCATTTAATGCATGATGCCTGGATGCCTGTGTATAAAGAGATGTCTTAGGAGTCGTGACCTGAGTATTAAAAAAGGACAAAGAAAAGAGCCAGTGTTTTTCCAAAAATGCAGTTGGTAAACTTTTACAAATAAACTCCAGTGCCTGAACTTGCACTCCAACCTACACCAAAGCTACAACAACACATCGCCATCCAACATCCTCCTATTCAAACACTGCAAACACCTTCCTCAAACTGCTACGACCACAAAGCTTCCTACTTCCATACATAACCAACTCACAATATTAACAGATGGAAAACTACTCCTATTATCGATGGAAAACTACTCCTATTATCGATGGAAAACTCACAATATTAACAGATGGACCGCAAATGGGCCACAAGAACCAGGTCGAACCGATATTCGAACTCAAGAAAATTCAATTTTGACCAACTAAATTTAAACTGCAAACATCTCCACAGGCCGTAATACAAGGTGCGTGTAAAAGCTAAGGCCGCAGTATACTAGATTAGATAGGAGCGAGGTCAGTTCTTTTACTTTATTTTAGCCGATGTGGGATAATATCCCTGTCACTGGAACTGAATTTAAAATACTAAATCAAGAATCAGGTTGTTTCTGTTTATCACTTAACCTAGTTCCGAAGCTTATACTTCAAACTGAAACATATATTTTACCTGAAACATTTGATTAAAATATCATAGAAATTGATTTAAACTGAAATTACTTGTTCAGACATTATTCTACGTAATTATTTGTTTGACATCATTCTAGGCATACCCTGACGTGTGAAATATATATAATGGATGGTTAATAATACGTTCTTAGTAATTAATCATGAAAAAAAAAGAATTACTCAAATATTAATTTACTTGCTAAAATATTCTAAATATATAACTAAATCATTCGGTAAAATTCGATATTGCATGTTACATGTGGCTAGTTAATTGGAGGTTCGAATTATTTAATTTCAATAGGCTTGCATAGTAATAAAATAACAACAAAAGAAGAACAGGTGATGTATTAATAGATAAAAACTGGGAACAATAATATTATTTCTGTTTGTATATGCAACTAACCCAACAGTCGGCATTGATAAATAAATGCATTGGGTTGTACGGTTCAGTTATGGGATCACATGTCTAATGAAACTTAGAAAGCAGTCACTCACTGGCAAGGACAAATTTATATTTTAGTTACTTTCATGGACCCTAAATGTCCACCATTACAGACTCTAAAAAGTAAAAAATAAACATGGCTCGACTACTGAAATTCCACTGCATCGATATTATACCATGGATCATGGAATAAGGTATTTGAAATTTGAGCAGATAGTCAGCGAATCAGGTATTTGAACTAGTGCTAGCATTGAAACAAAGTGCCTGTGTAGGAACAACTTTGTTTGCAAGTACTTAACAATGGCTTTGAATTTTAAACTGATAGCAGAAGCGTCTGAAACTTTGAATAGATAAGTAATCATTTCAATAAAACGAAATGCTCCCCGGTTCAACCTTGAATATTAAAGCTATTAATCAGTTTTCAATTTAGAAAACTGAATTGGACTTGTCAAATTAAGTTGATGTCAAACCCTTCAGCCAATCAACCTCAACCACATCCAATTTCGCAATCACTACCTCCTCTTATAGTGAACACAACCATACAACCAGCATCACCTCAACCATACAACCATACATTTAGTACATGGTAATGGATTCTACTGAAGGTATATATTTTCTTTCTTTAGAGGCGAATTTTTGGTACATACCTTAAATGTCGATAAATGTGATCTTGTAAGAAAAGCTAAGGCTAATAGTGTTTTACCTAGAGCAAGTAAAAATTGATTTATAATTCTTTCGGTATATTTCATGAATCCTGGAATTCTTGTAATTGTTGATAATGATTAAATCATTAAACACATAATTTTAGTAAATAGATAAGGTCTTAAAAGTCAAACTGATAATTTGGGGAGGTTTTCTCAAGGCTAAATTACATTATTACTCATCAAATCTTATTTAACTATTTAAAATAGGCAGTTTTTTTTAAAGTCGAAAAAAAAACAAAAATAGATATAAAAAATCAAATCCGCACAAACGAAGTTTAATATGAGCAAAATTAAACTCCTCTGCTTTTTTTTGTGTGCAAACATTTACAGTCTAAGAAACAGCAAATATTTGTAGTTTGACTGAAATTAAAGAATAGAGGTGCTTTTTGAAACTTGTTTTTGGAAGGGGCGACTATGTATTTTGAAATTACAAAAGTTCTCTATGGCTATTTAATTTTGGTACTATGTGCTTATTATTTCTGAAAAATGCTTTCAGGTTGCTCGAGGATTTTCACGTGGGGAATTTGAACTGAAACCGTTCATGGAAGAAAATGCAAAGGACGACTCTCAAGTTGCAATATCAAGATTAAGGCCTACAGAATCTAGAAATTACATTTCAAGCACGAAATTAACTCTCTTCCCAGTCAAAAAATGGAAAGGCAGAGGAAAATGATTTTTATTTTTTATTTTTTTATTTTATAAATTGTGACATGCAAAAGTTTTCCTCACTGAAAATAGATTCAAGATGCACTTCGGTTCTGTTTAATAGTAATTCTGCTGCAATATGTAAACTCTGTTACATTTAGTTCTTGGTTACATGTTAACATGTAGAAATTTTGTATTTGTTCAAAGAGAAAATAAAGTTTTACTTTTCCTGAGTGCACACCAACTTGAAATGCCTGTAGAATGACAAAATTGGTTGTAAGAATGAGATTTATACATCTTATGTGCATGGTCAGGTCAGGGTTGGCCCTGAGCTAGGCCTCAAAATGATCGTTTTAAACTAGCATTTCATAGTATTTGGTAGTGCCGTGGATCATCTAAATAGTGAGTCACGTCCGTGTGTTTTTTTGCAAATATGAGATTGTTGATAGTCCACTTGATCCTAACCTAGAAATCTCCACTTTTTTATGCAAATTTTATCATTCTACCGAGAAGAAACAACTAAAAATGCTAAAAGTGATAAAAGATTAATGTATGATATAAACAAGATGTGAAACTTACATGGAAGTTGAGCCAATTCTAACATTCGCAACAGGCCATGCTACAGTCGAGCCAATAGCATCTGATAAGCATTCCATGAAGGATGTAGGCCGCCATATAGGTGCATTTGGGACTTTTACAACATCCACCCAAACTCTTATCGCATTTGGTCCCAGTGGAACAGAATGTACCAAAGCATTTGGATCTGTTGAAGACACGGTTCCTTCTGCTACTATTTTTCCCGTACCCTCTAAATCAATCAACTTGCATGTGGTATTTGCAGAAAAATTTGCACTCTATCACATAACAAAAAAAATGGTAATACGATATCAACAATTCTTTGAGAGAAATATTAGCAATATGAACATGTTACCGTAAGAGATGTTGGAGCATTGATCATAGGAGCAGGACATGTGCTAGCGTTAACCGTTTCAACAACCATTGTTGATTCTGGCCATGCTATTTTCTTACCAATAGCTTCTCCAATACATGTCATGCCAACTATAGGCCTCCACAAAAATGCATCTTCTTTTTTCGGATTGTCCACCCAAACTATCTTGGCATCTGGTCCAAGAGGAATACCATTAATTATCTGATTTGGATCACTCGAGTACACTCGTCCTTCAGCAACCAGTTCTTTGCTCCCACCCCAATCATACAGCTTGCAATTAGTTTCCATGCTATTAGTTTTACTCTATTAAAAAAAATGGATAGAGATTATTATCCACGATGGCCCTACATATTAAAAAAAATGCTAATTAGTGTTAAACTTACCTTGTTTTGTTTTCTGGAGTCCTCACTTTTGTGTATAACAACTTTATCAGCTGGCCATGCTACTATCTCATCCTTGGCATCTCTTATATATACCAAACCAGGAGAAGGCCTCCATAAGAAAACATCTAATTTTTTTGGATGGACAATCAAAATTTTTTTGGCATTTGGACCTAAAGGGACTTCATTGCACAGTTCTTTCGGATCGCTTGACACAATTTTTCCTTCGGCGACAACCTCATCATCATCTCCATGCCAAGGCAGTAAACTACAATTATCACCTGTTTGACTATACTTACTCTGCAATTAACCAAAACTATATTATATTGATTATTGATTTAGATATCAAATTATGTATGATGTTGCAACCGTTGGATTTTTACCACTACGGATGTGTTCTCTTCTCCCCAACTTCCTTTATCCTGCCAAATCAATAATATTGCAAATTAATGGTAAAAATAAATAGACGTTCATTTAACCAAACAATAAATTGTCGAAATAATCACAGAAACTTATCTCCATGAAATTGAAAATCATTCTCGAAATTTCGGAACACCAAAAACATTTAAATTATAAATTAAAAGTCGTACCAGACGCTTCATTAACATGTAAACCACTTGCTTTAGTTTTGAGACACTATGTTGACATTGAGCTACTTGAGTATCTTTGATTTGTGAGAGAACCGCCTTGGTCGCAGTCATGCCTCTTCCCATTCCACGTAGTCGTCCCGGTCTATCTTGTCCCAACACTTGTGAGAGAGCATCATCTTTGAAATTACATGTTAAGCTAGGTTGTGATTCATTTTCCACCTTTTTTATTTTCTCCTACAAAAAATATATTTTAAATATGAGTTCTAATTTATATTATTTTCAAAATAATTACTTTAAAAAAGGTCAAAAGCACTTACAAGAGTTTCGGCAACATGTGCATTCACGGGTTCGCCATTCTTATGAGTGTGAGATTTAACCCAAACATCAACTCTAGAAATGGAAGAAGGCTTTACACTTTCCTCTTTCTGCATTAAAATTGACATAACATTAGATAAAACAACTAATCATAGTAAATTAATCAAATATTTTTTCTCACCATATCTTCAGTTAATCGTGCCATTCCTCGACGACTACAAGTATGTGGCATTTGTTTACCCCTCATGGATTTGAATTTTTCGCTTCGTACCTATGTATAAAGATTTATCACATTTATTAGTTAATTTGCATTCTTTGTGCACTTATATTTTATATATAGAAATGATTAAAACAATTACTATATAATTACCTTAAACTCATTACTAGTTCTGGACTCAACAAAGCTTTTCCATCCCTTCATAGTTTTGACATTATCTGGTTTTAGTCGAAGCCGTTCCTCCATGTTTTTTGCCTTTAATAACTTGTCAACTAGTTTGCTTTTTGAACACCTCCAAATACATCCCATTTGCCGAAGAATGGGAACCTTTTGCCATTCTTCATCTAGTTTAAATCTAGCCTGTAACAAAGAAAAATATCAAAATATAGTAATTTTCTTAAAAATATAAAACAGCGACTGATCTAAAACGACAATAATATCATTAATAGTAAAAATAAAACTGATGTATCCATCATAAATACATTCAGATTGGTCACATTACATGCAATGATAGCTAGTTGACAGTTTGCATGCACTCCTAGGCTCCTAGCTACTTATTATGGTACCTAAACAATAATCCACATGTATGTAAAAAAATTATGTTGTAGACTGAACAAAAATCATTCACACTAAAATATAGCCCAGCACCTATTTAATTTGTTTTGAGAAAACAGAGCCTTGAAATCATATTAGACTTTGGCACAGTAAACTAGAAACTAAAAAACAAATTGTTTCTTTGATGCAGTTCTTTACTAATATATAACTTATGAAATGCCTGATGCTTGAACTATACATAAGCTTGCAATAAAATTGTCTATTAAATACTTAGATACAACAAAACGTCGGTCTGTCTAACTGAGTACAGCTCAAGTATTACTGACCAAATTAAACACGACTTTTTGAAAAATCACATTATTTATATGAGGTATAACTGAGTACAGCTCAAGTATTACTACATACAGATCCAGCAATTCACTTCATGGTCCAGCAATTCACTTCAAGTATTACTACATACATAAAGTCCTATTTTAATGTATAATATAACAATTATTCAATTAACTAACCAAATTATTTAAATTAACAGCATAATTCACTTCATGGTCTGTGCAATCATGATATGTGAAGGTGAAACATAGATTTCCAACGAGGGCAATAAATCCATCTATTAATGGTTCAAAGTGCAAAGATCTCATGGTACTCTCCAACGATTGTGAAGAATGTTTGATTTACGTCGGTAGTTTAAAAAAAGGGGAAAAAAAAGTTTACAGTCATGTAAATCCACTGAATCATGAACCCATCCATTCACTGTATTCTGTGTCACTGCCTCAAATCTAAGACCACTGACAACCAACCCTAAAATAAAATTATTAAATGATTAATTTGGTCAAACATAAGAAACGAGAAGCAGTAGTGTATTTATCAACTTATTATCCTTCAGTTTTCGCAAAAATCAAGGTAGTAAAATAATTAAACAAATAATGCTGTTAGGAAAAAATAAAGGGCAAGAGGTAAAGCAAAAGGATGAGACTGCAAATCATTTTCCTAACTATATAGCAAGAATGCATCACTGTATGTTGGATGCTTGGATCATGCTTTTCGTTTTCTTGGCAAAATATTAAAAAAGAATAAGCAATGTTGTATCGAACTCAATTGACTCAGTTTCTCTCTTCTTTCTCCCTGTTATTTTTGTTATCATATTCTTCATGATTATTAGAAAAATGTTCTCTTTTTTTCTTTATACAGTTGTAAGAAACACATGCACTGTATTGTGAATGTATTCGCTGTTAGTGACATATCGCCAATATTCCACTGTTTCATATGGTCACTGGGTTGCTGATGTATAAAAAGTAAAGAAATAAATAGATTTAATAGCAGTAATCAGTATACAGTAACTAAGAACATTGCAAGATAAGCAAACCTGAACGGATTCCCATAGAACTGATTTCAATTCTTCACCAAGTTGCCTCCAGTCCTCAAGTGTAAATGGAACATGCTCGCGCACAAGTGGCCCCAGATAAGAAGATAGCTTCACTGACCCTTTTCCTATCGGTTCGCCCGATGAGTTAAACTCGACTTCGATTCGGCTTGCAACATCTGAAGGAAGTCCTTTCACTTTGGTTGGGCCTCTAGTCTTCTTTTTCGAAATCTGATTTGCATCAATGTCTTCAATTGTTCTCTCGATTTCCATTGTTGTTTCAGGATTTCCATCGACTTGCATAGCAGTGTCTGCGATTGAGTTGTTTGCATTCCCAACATCATTGTTTTCCAAAGGTGGCTCAATATGCTCTCCTATTGCATTAGACCCATCGACTGCATATGTGGATTGTTCGAGTCTTTTTTGATTGCGCGTAATCCTCTTATCCATTGTCTTTTTCGTACTTCTAACCATTTTCTGCAAGTATAACATATCAACATATGAATTTCAAGTTATAAGAGCATATTCTAGGTAAAACTTTTAAGGTACAAATAAAAAAGACTTTGTCAGAGCATGCAGTATGCACTATATATTGCTGCATGACGTAACATTTTTGACTTGTATCACTTGACCTAGTCAATGTTATTTCTGGTTCAAATTGATGATCATCCTTGTAATTAAACTAATTATTTATTTCATTACGTTACTAATTCTTTGCATTGGTACAGTGCACTTGATTGTCAAGGGAATCTAGTACATAATTATCAGGAGTGTTTTTTTTAAATTAATCATCCACTATATTTTCATAACCAAAAATCAGTTTGCCTTACAAAAATTGTAACATATAGAAAGTACAAATTGGCCTGCGTCTTACCAAAATCAGAACTCAGGTCCAACTTCGATCATGCGAGGAGCAGTTAAGTCTTTGAGCAGTAGGCCTTGTAAAAAATGCAATATATAAAACAAACAATATTTGCAAGAATATACAACTGCAATTAGTATACACTATACATTTATGTAGCCATCTTAGGAAAAAAAATCACAGGCTTTGTGTTGATTATAGCAATTAGCAAGAAAACCATATGAAACATATATACTACTATAATTTTAATATATTGGTGGGTCATCTGCATCCATATCGTTTCCAAAGTTGCTACTGACATCACCATATACATACATCAAAGTTCAAAACAAAATTTCAAATTTCAACATTTAATAAGACTTCATTATCTAACTTAAACTTCTCATAAGAAAACAAGACATCAAAACTACTCAAGTATGCCTTCGCAATCCTCTCTGACATAACTAACATTCTCAACTAAATCATCTGCATCCATATCGTTTTCTTCAGGGCCGCTCGCAACATAGTTAGCTTCTTCAACAAAATCATCTATCTCTAATTCATGAAAACCTCTTGGCGGTGCTTTCATTACAACATACCAATTAGAAGAATCATTTTCTCTTGAATAAAAGACTTGTTTCGCTTGAGATGCGAGGATATAAGGATCTTTTGAAAATGAAACCTGACTTTGATGTAAATTAACAAGAGTGAATCCATCTTCAACTTTTATCCCGTTTCCTATGTTCGCCCAATGACACTTAAAAACAGGAATATAAAAAACATTATAATCTAGTAAAATTATTTCAGTCAGTATCCCATAGTACGTAACCACATCAACCACTTGAGAAATGTCTTTTGCACTTGCTCTACACATGGTAGTCGCGTCATAAGTTACTCCGCTATTTTGGGTTTCTCTATCAACATCTTTTGTATGAAATCGTTGTCCATTAATAATATATCCTTTGCAGGAGAATGCCGTCTTTTTAGGACCGTATGCAATCCATTTTAATATTTTATCATGATCCTTTGAGTCAACAGGTATCTAAAAAATATTCAAACATATTAAACAAGTAATTTCATTAATTCATATATGAAAATATTGAAATTCTTTAACAAACCTTCCTTTTAATCCAATCAGCAAAGCTATCTCTATGGGTTTTCCACAGTAAGGTCGCATTTTTTTCTAAGCGCTTGTTTGAATTTTGCAGCTCCTCCAAATGCAAACTAGTACAGTAAAAGTGATGTTAAATTATAGTTGCCAATACAAGCACATCAAATCAATGAAAGTGGGACATAACATATACTCACTCTAAAAATGGTTCCACCATAGCCATATTCATTAACACAGCTAAATGAGCAATTTCTTTCTCATTGGAAGACAATGTTGATTTGGACATTGAAATTGGACGCCCTTCAAGTATTGCGTTATCTTCATAATCTTCATTTCGATCTTTTTTTTCAATATCTACCGACTTACTCAAAAATTCACTAAAAAATTTCATGCATTCTTCGGCAAGATATGATTCTGCAATGCACCCCTCAGGTCGTGCATAATTTCTTACGTAGTTTTTGAGTGTTTTCATATACCTTTCAAAAGGATACATCCAACGAAAATGAACTGGTCCGCACAATCGTGCTTCTCTTCCAAGATGAATTGTCAAGTGTATCATAATATCGAAAAATGAGGGTGGAAAATATCTTTCAAGTTCACACAATATTTTAACGATATCATCATCAAGTTGTTGCAACTTCTCCCAATCAAGAACACGTTGACATATTTTATTGAAAAATGAACATAGACGAATTATTGCATTTCGGGGTCTGGTTGGCAATAAACCTCTTACTGCAACCGATAATAATTGTTGCATTAAAACATGATAATCATGAGACTTCAAACCACTAATTTTACAATCCACCAACGACACGCATTTTTTGAAATTTGAACAATAACCATCGGGACCTTTGAAATCATACAACCTTTTGCAAAATATTTTTTTCTCCAATTTTGATAATGTATACGGAGCTGGTGGAAGATATGTTTTGGTTCCACGGGGTTGTGCATAAAGACCATGCCGAATACCCCAATCCTCTAAATCATGTCTACAATTAATCCCATCTTTTGATTTGTTATCATGCAACATTGTACTTAGTGTGCTTTCACAAACATTTTTCTCAACATGCATTACGTCCAAATTATGACGCAATGGAAGTTCCTACAAAAAAAATTAACATTTAAATTTTCTATATATTCTTTTTTTTAGATTAATAAATAAAAAATAGATTTGAATACTTACCTCCCAATATGGCAAGTCAAAAAAAGTTGATCTTTTTTTCCACCTTGATAGCTCCTTTTTTACAGAATTATCATCTTCATTATCTTCATCCTCACTACTGTCATCGATCTTCCTTTTCTTACTTTTTCCCTTAATCTGCTCTTTTCCAAAATCATTTGGAAAGTCCTTCAAAATAAGAAAGATGTTTTTACCTGTTAGAATTCTAGGCATCTTTCCATCCTCTATAGTGTTATCAAACCAAGCTTTTTTTTCCTCAACGGATGTGAAATAGGAAAAAATCTTCTATGACCCATATAAACATTCTTTCGACTATATTTCAACCATCGACGATGAGTATTGACACCACATAATGGACAAGCCTTTTTACCCTTTACACAACATCCAGCAAGATTACCATAAGCTGGAAAATCATTTATCGTCCATAATAAAATAGCTCTCATATTAAAAAGTGTCTTACTAAATGCATCGTACGTCTCAACTCCACTACTCCACAAGTAATGCAAATCCTCTACTAATGGCGCCATATATACATCAATATCATTCCCCGGTTGCTTTGGACCTGGAATTAGAAGTGTTAGCATAATATTTTCCTTCTTCATGCACAACATAGGCGACAAATTATATGTCACAAGCATTACTGGCCAACAACTATATTTGGAACTCAACATGGAAAATGGATTAAACCCATATGTAGCAAGACCAAGTCTGAGACTACGTGGATCGGCTGAAAATGATTCCCAATTTTTATCAATTGTGCTCCATGTTACAGAATCTACGGGATGTCGCATCTTTCCATCACTGCTTTTATTATTGAAATGCCACCTTAATGCTTCTGCCATCTTTTCAGATCTGAACATTCTTCTGAATCTTGGAATTATTGGAAAATATCTCAACACCTTAACCGGGATACCCTGCATAATCTCATTTGTATCCTGATTCATTTTCCATCTTGAGGAACCACATTTCAGACAGTCATTCAAATTTTTATACTCTTTACGAAAAAGACAACAATCATTCTCACATGCATGAATCTTTTCAAACCCCATATCAAATAGTTTGAGGAATTTCTTTACTTCATATAAAGTCTTAGGAAGTACATTATTCTTTGGCAAAAACAGTTGTTGCACATTAAGAAGCTTATCAAAACCAGAATCGGATAATCCAGTTTCGCATTTAAGGTTATACAAAATAGTGATGGCAGATAACTTTGTATGATCTATGCAACCAGGATATAATGGGGTTTCTGCATCTTCCAAGTTCTTAAGTAAATCATCGTGTCGTCTCTGTGCATCATCCTTATCTTTATCATCATCAAAAAAATTATGATTAAAGTAGTCTTCATCTTCATAGTGAATTGCTTTGAGTAAGTCGTACACCTCACTCTTTTTATTATTATTTTCAACATCTACTTGCTCGCCATGATTATACCACCTACCATCTTTGTACTTAGGATCCATTCCCTTTATAATTAAATGCTCAATGACGGTTTCACCATAATGATGACTAAGATTTCGGCAATCTAAACAAGGACACAAAATTTTCTCTACATCCCCTAACTTTTTCTTCGCAACACGTACAAAATTTTGAGCTCCTTTTCCATACTCTTTACTGGCTCTATGTTTAAAATTGAAAGCAACAAGAATGTTAGCTTTCATTTTCAAAACATGTTAAGTCTAAAGTTATGTGTAAATTTACTTGTATATGATTACCTGTGTAGACGCAACCAGTCTTTCTCCATCATCATATATAATATGGAAGCAATCAAGTATCTAAAATTCAAAATAGTAATTGGAAATTAGACTATTTAAACAAGTAATGAATGCTAGAAGAGTTTCTGGGCCTTTTAGTTAGCTTGTTTAAATGTGAATACTCATTATGAGTTTCTTCTTGAGACGTATAGAAAATAATATACACATCAAGAAATACTTCATTAATATACACATCAAAAAATGGGGAGAAGAGGATGAAAAAAGAACAGAAACCTAGGTTCTTCAAGTCGTCATGAGCTTCAAATATATGTTGTAAAATATCGGCTTATCATTTTAACATTTTTTATAAATACAATCAACTGACGATGCAAGGATAAACAAAAGAGCTCAGAGTACTAAAGTGTGTAGAATTTGTTTATTTGATCGAATTTAAGTAAAGCAAAGTAATCAAAATTCGAGGAAGCAATCTAATGTAGCAATTATTTGATACTATGTAACCAAAAATAAAGAACAAAAACTGAAAAAAGAAGTAATTAACTTTAATTGATTACCTTTAAACATCATAAATGAACAATTAATTTAACTTTAAACCATCGTTAAAGTAATTAAATATCTTTACACAAGTCATTAATAAAATAATTAATTAACTAATTTCAACCATAACTAAAACGATTGATTTTTTTTGGCAAGGCCAACCTTTTTTATTGAGGACCGTCCACTTTTATCACAACAAAAGTAATAAATACGTATTAAAAGCAGGAGTTAGGTCGATTGTCTGAATGACTAAACTTACTCAAGCACCACGTATGGTGCAACATACAAACCAGGTTGCAAAAGAAAACGCATATAAGCTCCACGCTGGAAGCAACTCGTAGAAACAAACGTATCTAACAAACTTAGATACGATAGGACACTACTATCTATGAAAATTGACCCAAACCAACTACAAATTTCCAACACAGCTAGCTAAAAAATATAGCCTAAGCTAGCATTCAGAAGACAACCAGATTGCCAACAAGCAACAGAACATATTTCATAGAGATGCAAATTTCAAAGATGGCCAATTACCTTGGTTTATAGAGATGCATATTTTATACATAAAGTAGAACACTGCATAAATCAACTACAAATCTCTATGAAAGATGGCCAATTACCTTCTGACATTTAGTTGTTATGTATAAACATTGAAAAGCTACACTGGGAAACATCCACATGAATTTAGGCCACAAACCAAAAGGAATTATGTAAGCCAAACTGTTTCCAAAAAATTTGCCATTACAACGGCGCTATTTTGTAGCACCAGAGTAATGTCTATGCATTACCCCTCTCCTGATACTTGGCTTGCGCCATTAACAATAAATTTGGTTCCTGATACTTGATGTCAGTAAAGAGTCTGATCATTTGCTTCCATTTACATAATTCTTCATTAATGAACCCTTTGGTTGAACATCATCAAAAACTTTAAGCAAGTACTTTTTCATACCTAATTTAGATCTTATATTTACATGTTCACATTACTTATTCTAGACTTTCTGAAGTACATCATAGCTAAATTGTACTCCATATTGTACCTTTCGAATATTCAAAAAACATGTTAACTGCAATGCGTAATGTGGTGAAGCAAAATTTTAAATAAAGACTACAGATAGTAGTTTTAAGTTTTAACTTTCAATAACATCTTGTCAGCAGAGGCGGTAGATAATTTAGTGGGTCATTGAAGAATTTGCAATAGTAAGAAACTTCAATTCTTTTTTCATGAGAAGGAAAAGTTTCTTTGTTATGGAAATGAGAAGGAAAGATTTCAAAAGTTAAAAATAGGAAAGTGCTATACAATTGAATATACTAACAATACCTACCTCAAATTTGCATCACCCAGTCTTGAAGCAATTTGACAAATTAATTGTTTGAACTTGAACGATTGAACCTGACAAATTAGTGCCTTATCATAGATTGATTTTGTATTATGCAAAAAACCCAGACCTGACTATGCAAAAAATCACTACACCGTATGCATATAAAGGTTTTGTATTATAATTCTTATGATGTGGGACAATTAGTATCTTATCATAAATTGGTTCCATATTATCCAAATAGCATTCACAGAAAATCCATTTCAAAATTTCACTAATTAGCATTTAGTATCTTTCTAATTCTTACAGTGATTAAAAATAGATATATTAGCAAACTTACAACAATTGTTAACTTAGGGCTATTATTAATTACTTTTCTTAGGACATTCAGCTCTACAGTGTAGTCAGTCACCTTTCTCATGTCGCTTGTATAACATCTGTGCAACTCTCCTCAATTCTAAAATACAGTCAACTTTAAACTGAAATTTTCATATTACTGTATAGAAAAGCTAATTTGTAAAATTGATATTTTCTGTAAACGCGACAAATTACTTTCATTTTTTGCTGTTTGTATTTTGTGCTGGTTAATGGGTATAACCGTTGTAAGTACCATGATTGTGCCCTGTTATTTTGAATCAGCTAATTTCACCAACAGCTAAATTTGAATCAGCAAGTGATTTAAAAATCAATAATCGATTGATTGTTGATCATCTACCAGAGTTATAATATGGCTAATTATGGAAAAGCTAGTAAAGATGCTATAGTAAATTTCACATAGATTTAATAAAAATAATGCAATTCAAAAAAAAACAACAACGAGTCATAGTCTCTAAAGAAACCACTGGAGAGCAACACAAGTTCAAAGTCAGTAATTCATTAACTACATAAGCCATGTATTAGACAAATCAGGTCTGAATATTATATACAGATAAGAAAAGCAAATAGTTATATTTACAAGAACATATGTACAGCTTAAGTTTTTAAAGACTAAATATGTAGTAGTGGTGAAGTTTGTCCAAATGTCTTCTCAGTGCTGTAGCACATATACAAAAACCCATCTTCATCTTTGTACATCTCATAAACTGAGTCAAAAAGGCAAAGGAAATATGACAAATACTTTAAAAGGTGATTTAAAGCTCAACAGAACTCCATCTCAGCTACATCAGAGATGGAATCTTCTACGAAAATTAACAATGGTAAAGGATCTAAATGTAGCAGCTTGGCTACAAATGAGGTGAGGTTGGCAATGCAAATAGCAAACAACATATCCATTTGACATGCCTATGACTGTAAGAATATCAGCGTATTGAAGGATGGCACTTTAGACATATCTTCTATGTTAACAGCTGCGGCTTCACAAGCATCACAGGCTTATGCAACTCAATTGTTGAAATAATCACAAGACGATACAACACCAAATATTTTCACAAAACCTCACCTGCTTATTAGAAAAGCATCATTTACTACAATGAAACATACAACAGAGCCCAACCCTCTAATACAAGCTGCAGCCTTTCACCTTTGCTGTTGGGGGCCGCCGACCGCATTTCAAATCCTTCTACCACTACCTCACTCTTAAAGGTTGCACACTCCAAAAATGCAGCACGTATAAGACCTAGAGTTCAAATATGTACAAGTATACCAAATAATAATGCTAGACCTTCTATGAATCAACCAATTTGGCCTTCATCAACTCCAGTTTCATCAGGTTCAAGTTTTGGCATGATTGAGTTCCTTGAAATCAATAGATTCCAAGGACAAGGTAGTAGACAATCTTGAGGAGAAAAGGATTGGTGCCAGTTATAATAGTAATTATTATAATGCAAAAGATTTATTGAATAAGGAAAGAGTTGCTAAGAAATCCAAAGTAGGTGAAGTTGAGATTATGACTGAGAAGGAAATCAAAAGTGACATTAATGAAACTAAAACTGAGGTTAAGAAGTCAAAAGATATTGGAACTGAGAGAAGTGAATAGACAACTAAAAGAATCCACGAATTATCCATAAATGCAAACAAAACAAATAAAAGATGGAAACTATAATTTATTCCACATGAAAAATGGTGATTGGTATTTTTCTAGTGATAAGTTTTTCTTTTTAAAAAGGAGAAAATTATACATGTGATGAGAGGAGTGAATACTAGAGTGAACCAAGATAAGTCCAAGCAAAAAGACTCAATTATAATAGTATAGTATAGATAATCTACTATTACAGATTGACCTAATATTAAGGGACAAAACATTAGAGGTTGCAATTAAAGATGTCAATTATGGATTCTATGCTACCATATTTGGAGATGAGATTCATCATAGAAATAAGCAAGTCCCCCATGCATTTTACAAAGTCGCCCTCAGCACCCTATTGTTTGAATCTGAATTTGCAGGATGGAATCCCAGAAATATATAGAATATTACAAAAGCCTCACCCAACGCAAGAAACATAATGACATACATGCTAAATGACAAAAAATATTCATTAATTACTCTATTTTTCATCATGTGAATGAAGCCATTAGTGCCTGCAAAATTACATTTTATTGTTCATCATTGGTTGTTTGAAATTTGTACCATGTTTTTTTAATTATTTTTAATTCAACTTTGGCATATTTAACTTTTATTTAGAAAAATAATATTATAATAGAATTTCTTGAATGTTTATTATATCTACAGGTCAAATTTGATAGCTATAAAAAAAGAGATTAATCTGTACATACTACTTAAAAATATATGTGCTTCAGCAGGTAACTCGTTTAATCCTCATCCAAAGGTTTGAGTCATAAATACAAGGCTTTCCAAAAAAAATGTGCCTATATTAACTCGTTTAATCCTCATCCAAAGGTTTGAGTCATAAATACAAGGCTTTCCAAAAAAATGTGCCTATATTAACTCGTTTAATCCTCATCCAAAGGTTTGCGTCATAAATACAAGGCTTTCCAAAAAAATGTGCCTATATTAACTCGTTTAATCCTCATCCAAAGGTTTGCGTCATAAAAACAAGGCTTTCCAAAAAAATTGTGTCTATATTAACCACAAGATAAGAAACACATAGACTAAAGTATGGTTTAAAGCATAAAGTGGTTGAGCCGAAAAAGTAATGGAATTTCGATTAGTTCTACATCACACCAACAATAAGCATAAAATACAAGAGAAAATGACAAGGTGAATGCTAATATCCAAAAAAGATGAAAGATAATGAAGAATAGACTCCCAAACATCAAGTACTTTCAAAGCAAGGTCAAACTGATTCATGGGAATGTGAGATAAAAATCAAGTTTTTAACTAATTCTTTTTATCAACTTCAAATAGGAATCTATGAAACAGATTTATTTCATGCTACAACTTTGAAAGCAAGAATCCTTGCGTGAGATAGCAATCAAAAAAATTACCAAACACCGAATAAGAATCAATTAAATTTGGAGAATTTTTACCTGAGATAGCAAGCTAATCAGAGTTAGAGGTGGAATTATTCCAGTTGGGTGGTGAGTTGTTTATCATAGTAGAGTTGGGCAGCGTATAGGCAGAGGAAGGCTAAGTAGAGTGTGGATTGCGGACCTCTGGTGAACTACGCCTAGGTGAAGATGAGAGCGGACGTGTTCGAGGGAGTAATTTTTGGTGAAAATGATGAGAAATGGGGACCTGCTGCGGTTATAAGAGAGAATGAAATGAAATAAAATAATTTAGGGCATAGAAGATGAAATTTCAGAACAGCCCTCATTTTTTATTCCCGCTTAGATATCATAATCTTTTCTCAGCGTTTTGTTTAATTTCTTATTTTTTTATCAAAACTAAAACAGCATTTCGTGTATGAACGCTGAGTTCAATTGCTGTTAATAATGCATTTTCTTGTAGTGTTTGGATTCTACAAGTCTTCTTTGATAGCGAGTAAGCTTCTTGTTTGTTGTTTTCTTCGTACTTCTAACCATTTTATGCAGGTATAACAGAATTCTGAGCATTTCAACAAAAAGGTTCAAACTATGAAAATCTGTAGCGTATAAAGATTAGCATCCAAGAAATTAACACAAGAAAGAACAATATAAGTAATATATGTAGCTTGTATCTCATGTAGTCAAATAAATAGAATGGAAAACTTGCTTGACTAGTTAATACAAAACATTACAAGGCCAAGTGCATGTTTATATACCTAAGTATATAAAGAAACTGGAAGTGTTATCTAATCATATTAGAAAATAAAAGGCATAAGCTAGACTATAATTAGATTATAACTAAGATATACAAACAAGAATATAACTTAAAGCATGCAGTCTACTTTATTATAGAAATAGGATAACCAGCGAGACAAATGATAGGGATTCAAGTATAAGAATGCACACATGCTTCAAATAAAATCATGCAAGCAAGCTACAGATTCAAAACCATTTTCTGCTCCTTTTTCGTTGAACAAATGGGTAATCTTTATATAGTATATGTGTGAAATATCAAAGTTTTCCTTTGCATCTATGAATATCGAAATTCAAAACTAAATATTTTAACCAAGTCATCTCCTAATATCTTTTGTTTATAGTCATGCTCAGTTTTGAAACAAAACCGAGCTACCGAGGTCCCGGTTTTGTTTCAAAACTGAGCTCTCGGTTTTTAGTCAAAACTGAGGTCATGCTCAGTTTTGTTTCAAAATTTCAAAACTGAGCTCTCAGTTTTGTTTCTAAACCGAGATTTTGGTTTTGAGTCAAAACTGCTTTCAGTTTTGAGTCAAAACTAAGCTCTCAGTTTTGAGTCAGTTTTGTTTCAAAACACCATGATGCTAGATTATTGAACAATGCTTGGGGTTTGAAAAGATAAAGAACTGTGAATTGCATAAAACAAGGATTGGAGTTAAAAGTAAATATTAACATAACTAAAAATTGATATAAGAGCTCTAAATGGAAGATATGAAGAACATGGAATTAAATTGCAAAAGATGAACAAAAATTAAGGTAAGATATAACAGGAAAATGAAGTAACAAGATATTTCTAAATAACAAGATTAAAATGTAAAGAACTGAGAAGATTAATTTGAATTAAACTGAAAATGGAAATGGAGATAAATTTCTAACTAGGTTTCCAAACATATAGACTTTCCAAATATATAGACTATTTCTGAAAGAGGTCTGTTGTTTTTATAAAAAATAATAATATTAATTCTTGTATTAAGAATTCCATGTTTATGTTTTTTTCTCTTATTATTTGTTTTTTTTAAATAAAATGCCACCTAGTTAAAATAATTAATGATCCTAACTTGGGGGCAAGGAAAATATACATGATACTGAAAAATAGATATTGAATATGGTCTTAGAGTGCACAGTTCAAAAGGAAAGAGAAAATTGCACTGTCAAGGAAAGAGGAAAGTGGAAAGAAGTTTTGATGATTAACTGATTGCAAATTCAAACATTTAAAGGAAGACTAGATGATCAAACTTTCATTTGACAATTCCCTTTTTCAACCTTAAATCCATTGCTTGCCTATAACATCTTTGCATGAGAGAAATATTGGATAGGACAACAACACTTCATGAATATACAACAAACATTAAACCCAGCATTCTCAAACATATGAATTAGCTTTAAATAACAAGGAAAATAATTGTTGAAACATTTTAGGGTCATGTAAAAAAAGACATGCAAGTAAGCACCATTACATATATTTAAACCAAGTACTATAAATTAACTTATTGTAGGCATCAGCACTGGGCTGAAGCTGTTACCATTCATGAAGTCGAAATAAAGTCCAAGATACTAAAATTCGCACAATAAACTTTATTTCTCGTTGCTCTTTTTACACATTACGAGTGATACATATAAAAATTTGAATCGCTTCAAATCAAATAACTGAAATACTGGTGTTACCTGAAGCAGTTGACCTTCTCAGATGATAACTGCAAAACCGCACTATAATCCACCTTTGAATCTGAAGCGAATCTGACTCAAAATCGTGTCCAAATGAACCCTAAAAAAATCCAAGATCCGAATTAGAGCTTTTCGGTTGGACTTCTTTGTTGTGAAAATAATCGTGTCCAAATGACCCTTGACGCCACGAATGTTGTCTTCATTATGTGTGTGTGTGTGGAGCTATCGGGTACACCTCAAATCCTCCTAATTTCAGTCACATATTCCAAATTAAATACTATTCATTCTCTTTCTTGAAGTTACAATACCCCTGTAAAATTCATTTTTGCCAACTAGTTCCATAGACCAGGTAATTTTTATTCTTCGTATGGACAATGAAGATGTTGTTCCTGGTTTGCAGTATTTTGATTTTAATTATATATATAGTGCAATATTTTAACCCTTGAAATTTTTTCATATACATTTCTGTTTAACTTCTCAATATGATTTACTTTTCAGGAAGCGGTTATTCAGCATGATAAATGATCTACCTACAGTATATGAAGTTGTAGCTAATAGGAAGCAAGCAAGAGATAAGTTGGGTGTTGACAGTGGAAGTAAACCAGAATCTGTCAAGGTTAGATTTATCTTATACCTTGCCTGCATATAATATAATTCAGAAAACTCCTCCCTGATTTCATGATTAAAAATTCCTACCTTCTTAATACTAGCCGTGGTTTCAAAAAGTTTAGATTTCCAGATTGTCTTTGGTCATGTAGTTTAATTTTTAAAATTAACTTTTTTACAAGAATCTGATACCTATTGATTAAATTTTGCCAACTTGTAAACAGCGGGGTATATTTTTCCTGGTGTGCAAATACACTTGCTACAAACATTAATTAAATATCATGAAATTTTTGCACGCATATCAATATTACCATCAACTGGCAATTTGAGAAATATATAATTTCTATTGTTTGTTAAAAAAAATTAAGCCATAAAGGCAGTTTGTTCGAAGTTTTTCATATACATCTTTTTTTCCATGTTTGTATAAAAATATTCAGAGATCAAGCGAAGGCTAGATATTACGAGTAATAAATAACTGAAATACTGTATTTTAAAGTACTAGATACAGTAAAAAATAACTAAAATACTTTATTTCTCGTTACTCTTTTTACACATTACGAGTGATACATATAAAAATTTGAATGCTTCAAATCAAATAACTGAAATACTGGTGTTACCTGAAGCAGTTGACCTTCTCCGACAATAACTACAAAACCGCACTATAATCCATCTTTGAATCTGAAGCGAATTTGACTCAAAATCGTGTCAAAATGAACCCTAAAAAAATCCAAGATCCGAATTAGAGCTTTTCGATGAGCAATTTAGAATCAGAATCATATTAAGCTTCGAAATCGAAACCTTTAGCAATCATTATTCTGACGGAAACAAAATTTGTATGTCATAGTTTAAAAAAAGGACAAAATTACATTAATCGATATATACCTGAAACCCTAGTATTTAGGATGAAAGGAGATGAGATGAAAGAGATGAATTGGGAAAGGAAACCGGAGACGACAATAAAGAGAGGCGTGAAATTAATGTCAGCGTTTTTTTCACGGAGTTAGAAAAGGGAGGGACTTGATAGACGAGAGGGAAGAAAATGAAAAAAAGAGGGAAACCAAATTTTTTTCACAAAGTTGTAAACTGAGGCGACAAATTAGATGGGCCGTATTATTCTCAGCGTTCTCGCGAAAACATCGGCCCCGCTTAAACCCTAACTCTAACCCACATGAAATGTCAGCGTTTATGCTAATGGCATATATCATTCAAAATAACTTTTAACCGCATTTTTAGTATAAACGATGTGAGTAATTGCTGTTAAAATTGAATTTTGTTGTAGTGCGGGCACCGGTTCTTGTATCGTCGTTCTTCATGGCAATGACAGCACCTCCCTTTGAACTCCTCTCTCATCAAACACACTTTGCGGTCCATAGCAATGTGCCCCTTCTTTTGACATCTATGACATGTCGCACCCCCGTTTTTAATCTTGCCTTTGCCTTTCTTATCCATCCAGAATCCATATTGCATTGCTCCACCTTGACTTTGCACCTGTCCTACCATCTTCTTTTCCTCCAAGCCAACTGTTTGAAGTAGGGTCATTTCAACTATCATCTTATATGTGGCGCCTATGGGAACTTGAGTAAGAAGTAGTTGATATAGCTAATTAAGTGAACTTATTGATATACTTCTTCACCGTGGAGTCTCCCTGCGTTTTTTGGGTAGACTTCTCCAATTGCAGGCCTATTTCAGCTTTGGACATGAAACTTCACTCAAAACGGGCTTTGAATTCAGCCTAAGTAATTCCTTCATCTTCATTCTCTTGGAAAACTTTGGCACACCAATCCAACGCTTCCTCCTTTAGGTGCCAGGCAACTATTCTTCTCTTGACTCAGTATTTCCATCCTAGCTCTTGAAATATATGTCCACGATCATTAATCCACACCTTGGTTGCTACAAAATCTTCCACCCCAAAAAATGCCCATCCTCCCATATTTTGAAAATCTTTACACATCTTTTGAAAGTCTAGTGGGCGAAGTTTGTGAGGAATTCTGATTACGGATCTTAAGTCTAGGAATAACACTAGAGGGGGGTGAATAGTGTTTATAAGAAACTACTAAATCTTTTTGAGTTATTGTTGATTTGTACACAAAGGTATGTAATATCCAGACACGGATATAATCACATAATCAAACACAGATGCAGAAATAAAGTAAATGCAGTAAAGGAAAAACACACCGGATTTTATACTGGTTCGGGGTTACCCTACATCCAGTCACGCACAACTAAGTACGGATTTCCTTTCAAAAGCAATTCAACAATTACAACCCTCGGTTTCATGGCTACGAGGTACACCCTCCAGAATAACAATCCTCTGGGTAGAGATACTTGATTTCCGGGGCAACAAGTTCACCCAATTGATTTACAAGGCTACAATCACACCTTTTCTCGCTTGATTGATTTCCAAGGCTACAATCACACCTTTTCTCGCTAGATAGATTACAAAGAAGCCTATAACTCTGAATAGCACTTAGATCTTGTTGAGATAGTGATAGAGAATCAAACCAGAGATTATCTAGTTAGATTCAATGTTGATTTCGGTAGAGTAATGATAGGATTTTGATTAAGAAAATGTGGAAGAAGAAGAGAAGTGAAAAACCAGAAAAACTAATGTTAAATTCATTGAAACTAACCCCTATTTATAGAAGAACAACAGTCATGGCCATTCGTGAAAGGTTTTGGCGAATAGACACTTCTTTTGAAATTTGAATTTTGAATTTTAACTGACACTATGTTGACATGGTCACCACGGGTATGTCGACATCCCAAAGAAAATTTTGAAGTTTTATTTTTCTTTGAAAATAATCTTTATCTTATATTAAAACTATTTTAAACTTTATAAATATACTTGACTATAGATAAAATATATAGATGAATATAAAGAATAATATATATAAAATTTTACTATAATTTTATATTTAAATCTAAGTATAAATATATTATAATTAAAAGATAGTTTAAAACAAACGAAGTTTAAAAACAAGAATATTTAAGGCTAAAACATCTTTTTGAAAATCATTTGAAAAGATAATTTTTAAGGCTAAAACATTTTGAAAAACAATTTAAAAATCATTCTGAAGTAGTTTTGAAAATCATTTTGAAGTAGTTTTGCAAGCTTCTTCCTGTAGAATATCTCATCATGACAGGACTCGAGACTTGTACAAAACTAGGATGTTCGTGGGTTTGTAAGCCACTTGACGTAGGTTTGTAAGCTACTTGTCGTGGGTTTGTAAGCCACTAAAAAGGTAGAAATGGGTTCCATCTCAAAAGAAAAATGGAGTGAAGATTTCAGTGTTATTGTGAAGTTTTAACATAATTCTAGACTCAATACTTATCTTGAAATCTTGAACTCTTGATAATCTTGATACTCATGAGTCTTCAATCTTGATATCTTGAATCTCTATATTGTATGGTCTTCATTCTTTGTACCTGCATGGTTAAATCCTGCATATACATATATATCTAAACTATAATGTTAGTATTTATATTTTATAATCTTATTCTAAGGTTGTTGTCATCAAAACCATCAACTCATGGACTAACAATCTCCCCCTTCTTGATGATGACAACTTTTGTTTATAAAATATTTCTTCTATCCTATTGACTCCCCCTAAATCTAATAACTCCCCCTTAATCTATGCCTAACTCTCCTATTTTATATTTCTCCCCCTTTGTCATCAACAAAAACAAACAATCTCTAAACTATACAACTCCCCCTCAATCTTGTACTCAAGTACCTGCATTAATAAACTATATAATATAGTATATATAAGAAATAACTATACTTAAAGACTTGATATTCAATCAACGATTATAACTATATCAATGTATATTTATACAATCATCAAACCACACCAATGTATAAATCAAGTCAATCAAAACAACCAATTTCAATTAAAACAATCAATTTAAACAAAGTAATTTAAATAAAGCAAACAAATTAAACGTTACAGGGAACTTCCACCCATCCTTCTTCTCCGAAAATAGGGTCTGCTTTGATGGCATCCCAATTTTCATTGTCATTTGTGAGAGAGACAGGAGGATGTTCCTCGTTATCATCCTTGTGCAGGGAAAAATCATCCATCAAATTGCATCGAAATGCCTTTCTTTCTCCTTGATCATCTGCATTTGACTCAACTCTAAGTTTCGTTGGTTATGAAGAATGAACGAGAGAATGTTTTTGAATGAATTAAGAGTCTCTTCAAGATTCTCAGTAAAATTGTGAATAGGATTTGCCATTTTTGAATTTGTGAAGAGAATAAGAGATAAAGAAGATAGAAAATAATATTAGTGAAAAATTCTGGAAGAAATAGGTATTTATAGGTGTAGGAATTCATTTGAAATGAATAGACATATG
Source organism: Allium fistulosum (assembly GCA_030737815.1). Lineage (NCBI taxonomy): Eukaryota > Viridiplantae > Streptophyta > Magnoliopsida > Asparagales > Amaryllidaceae > Allium > Allium fistulosum. The sequence goes on from CM060905.1 coordinate 165,728,798, forward strand.
GTAGTTATTCAAATTTCAAATTCAAAATGAATTGTCATTTCTGACTAGTATATGTCGACATGGTCAAGGGGGGTATGTCGACATACTACAGTGAAATTTGATGGTAACTTTGATTTTGTGAATAATTGTGTATATATATAAATTTATATAATATACTAACATTTATTCAAGAGATAAGATAAGTTAGATAACAGAAAGGAAATTCAATTTCATTGCATAGAAGAGTGATACAGTGATTAATCATAAATAACTACATAAATACTCAAATTAAAACAAACTTAAACTAATTAGATATGATATGAAGATATAGAACTAGTTAGAGGATGATGAAGATGAAGATAATCCAAGTTTCTTGCTGACTTTGGAGAAAAACTTGTTCATCTTGGATGATATTTTGTCCAACTTCTTACTAACGGATCTTTTAAGAACCCGTTGATTCTCAACAATAATCTTTTGGTTTTTGAGAAGGGTTTTGTTGGTAGGATTGGAGGGATATTCAATACTTTCTAGGGATGTTTCACCTTCTTCTTCTTCTTCTTCTATTTCCATTTCATCCCTTTCTTCTTCTTCTTCTTCTTCCTCTTCCATTTCTTCACGAGCCAAACGCTCTTCCTTTTCGGCAAGAGTCTCATAAGGTTGAAAAACATATGGGATTTTCATGAGAGAAATGTTTGAGATATTAAAAACTTTTCTTGAAATAAATTCTTCTCCTTTGAAATTTACTCCAAAATAGTTGAAAATCCGAGTAAGGTAAATTCCATGATATAAAGTGTTTTCTCCCTTTTCAAAATTTTTAGGACGAAGTTCATCCAAAATAACTTGCGCCCAATTGTTATCATAATTTTTGAAAATAGCAAAAGTGCTTTGCACACTTTTGAAGTAGGATTGTTAAAATTTCCCGATCTTGGGGTCAAAGTATGTTGTAAAAGAAGATTGACAATTCTTGCTTTAGGATGGAAGTTTCGGTTTTTAAATTCAAAGTTTTCATCTCCTTCAAAAATATAATGAAATGTCTCACGATCATGTTCATCGATTTGAAAACTAGAAAGATCCATTCCCGTATTCTTACAATTGAGAATGGTACCCAAAAGATCACAATTTAAAACAATTCTAGTGCCTTTGACACTACTCCAAATTTCATTATCATTTCCTTCATAAAATTCTCGATTGAGATTTGCATAGAAAATTTTAACAAGATTTGGGTAACAAACAAAATCATTTTGAGAAGAATCAACAAGACTAAGAATTTGATTGTTTGTAAAAAGAGTATCAATTTCATAAGAAGCAAAATCTTGAAAAATAGCAAACTTTCCGGGATGGACTTTTCATAATTAGCATAATTGATGTATGCGTTTATTGCCTCCGGATTATTGAAGAGTTGCTCTTTCAAGTTTATGGAAAGTCTCATGGTGGACGCCGGGTTGCTTGAAGAAGCCATTAAAGTAGAGAATAGAGAGCTTGGAGTTTTGAAGAGGGAGTTTGAATTTGAAAATGAAAGTGAAAAGTTGTGATAAAAGATAGTGACTAAATAGATTTTTGAAAGACATGTTCTCTGGTCAAAAGATGCCTTTTCAGAGTATTGAATAAAGTGAAAAGATGGAGGGAAATTCAACCATTTGAATTCAAATTTTGAATTTCAAAATTTGTACCTATGTCGACATCATGGTAGGGACCATGTCGACATGTGCCTGTGAATTTTTATGATTTATTTTTCCTAAGAATTCTAATATATATATACTTATTATTTTAATGTCTATATATATATATATATCTGGAGTATTCTTATAGTATATTCCAGAAAATATTATTATATTAAAAATAATAAAAAAATAATAAAATTATAATAAAATTATAATAAAAAAAAATAAAAAAATTTAAAATTCAATCAACACACCAATTCAAAATCAATCATCTAATTCTAAGCATGCAATTTCAATCAATTGTATTGTAAATGTGTACCTTTTTCTGAGTTCGTTTCCTTGAATTTGTTGAAGTCATGAACTGCCGTGAAACACAAATTTGAGTTATCTGTCTTCTGATCATCATCGCTTGAGGACGAGTCTGAGTCATCTAGAGTAGCAGTAAATGCACGCTTCCGTTTCTTTACTGAATCATTGTTTATAGGAGGATTCTGCCTTTCTGGATACGGATAGTCTCTTTTGATATGGCCTGGTTCATCACAGTTGAAACATTTGACACTGTTTGGCACTGCATTCTGATTTGCAAAATTCTTATAATTGTTTCTCTTGAGATTATTCATCTTTCTATATTTCATAAATTTCCGAAAATTCCTGGTCATAAATGCTATTTCTTCATCATTATCACTGTTTGAGTCTGATCCGTCGGTTAATGCATTGAATGCCATTGATTTCTTTTCAGATGCTTTGCTTTCTCTTCTCCCAATCATTTGAACTTCAAACGACATTAGATTTCCAATCAATTCTTTTATCTTTAAAGTACTGATGTCATTTGCCTCTTTAATTGCAAGTGTCTTTTGATCCCATTCTGGAGTGAGAGAATTTAAAAAAATTTTGACTTGATCTTCTTCCGAAAATTCTTTTCCCAAGGATATTAAAGAATGCACAATATCTTGAAATCGACTATACATATCTGAAATAGACTCATTAGTATTCATTTTAAATAACTGAAACTGATTTGTGAGCATGGAAATTTTGTTCTGTTTAACTTTGTTTGTTCCTTCGTGAGTCACTTGCAAAGTTTTCCAGATTTCATATGCAGACTTAAAAACTGACACTCTATTAAATTCATTTCTTTCAAGTGAACAAAACAGAATATTCATTGCTTTAGAATTATTTTGTGCAACAGTCTTTTGCTCAGTAGTCCACTGTGCAAAATTAGTTGTGGGTTCAGAATATTCAGTTTCTGTGATATTCCAAGTATCTAATCCTACAGATTGTAAATATATTTTCATCCTACATGCCCAATATGCATAGATACTGCCATTAAAAAGTGGTGGTCTGGCAGTAGACTGACCTTCTACAAATGAACTAGTGACAGGAATACTAGTGTTAATAACAGTACCAGTGTTGGTAGCCATTTTGAAAAACTTTTCAAAAATCAGATTATGAAACTTTTGAAAACATTGCTCTGATACCAAATGTGAGGAATGCGGATTACGGATCTTAAAGCTAGGAATAACACTAGGGGGGTGAATAGTGTTTATAAGAAATTACTAAATCTTTTTGAGTTACAAATGTATGTAATATTCAGACACAGATATAATCACAGAATCAAACATTGAGAAAATCTCGCCTTTTAATTGGCGACACAGATGCAGAAATAAAGTAAATGCAGTAAAGGAAAGAACACACCGGATTTTATACTGGTTCGGGGTTACCCTACATCCAGTCCCGCACAACTAAGTACGGATATCCTTTCAAAAGCAATTCAACAATTACAACCCTCGGTTTCAAGGCTACGAGGTACACCCTCCATAATAACAATCCTCTGGGTAGAGATACTTGATTTCCGGGGCAACAAGTTCACCCAATTGATTTCCAAGGCTACAATCACACCTTTTCTCGCTTGATTGATTTCCAAGGCTACAATCACACCTTTTCTCGCTAGATAGATTACAAAGAAGCCTATAACTCTGAATAGCACTTAGATCTTGTTGAGATAGTGATAGAGAATCAAACCAGAGATTATCTAGTTAGATTCAATGTTGATTTCGGCAGAGTAATGATAGGATTTTGATTAAGAAAATGTGGAAGAAGAAGAGAAGTGAAAAACCAGAAAAACTGATGTTAAATTCGTTGAAACTAACCCCTATTTATAGAAGAACAACATTCATGTCCATTCGTGAAAGGTTTCGGCGAATAGACACTTCTTTTGAAATTTGAATTTTGAATTTTAACTGACACTATGTCGACATGGTCACCATGGGTATGTTGACATCCCAAAGCAAATTTTGAATTTTTGTTTTTCTTTGAAAATAATCTTTATCTTATATGAAAACTATTTTAAACTTTATAAATATACTTGACTATAGATAAAATACATAGATGAATATAAAGAATAATATATATAAAATTTTACTATAATTTTATATTTAAATCTAAGTATAAATATATTATAATTAAAAGATAGTTTAAAACAAACGAAGTTTAAAAACAAGAATATTTAAGGCTAAAACATCTTTTTGAAAATCATTTGAAAAGATAATTTTTAAGGCTAAAACATTTTGAAAAACAATTTAAAAATCATTCTGAAGTAGTTTTGAAAATCATTTTGAAGTAGTTTTGCAAGCTTCTTCCTACAGAATATCTCATCATGACAGGACTCGAGAACTTGTACAAAACTAGGATGTTCGTGGGATTGTAAGCCACTTGTCGTAGGTTTGTAAGCTACTTGTCGTGGGTTTGTAAGCCACTAAAAAGGTAGAAATGGGTTCCATCCCAAAAGAAAAATGGAGTGAAGATTTCAGTGCTATCGTGAAGTTTTAACATAATTCTAGACTCAATACATATCTTGAAATCTTGAACTCTTGATAATCTTGATACTCATGAGTCTTCAATCTTGATATCTTGAATCTCTATACTGTACAGTCTTCATTCTTTGTACCTGCATGGTTAAATCCTGCATATACATATATATCTAAACTATAATGTTAGTATTTATATTTTATAATCTTATTCTAAGGTTGTTGTCATCAAAACCATCAACTCATGGACTAACAAAGTGTTGGTTCAGTGGGCAAAGCTACTGGCATCACTGGTGCAGCAAGCTAAGGAATGGGAACTTGCCCTATGTGCCTTAGGTATTGTTTACACCATTCTAGGCATACCCATATATTGGGTATTTCCTGGGTTGTAGGGTCTCTCGGCCTCTGAGCGGTTGTTTTCAGACATAATCAACTATATGTAGGTTTGAGCTTTTTAGTCATGACTCCCTAAGATAGTATTATCTGTTGAAATAAAAATTTGCATAATGTGTTTGCGCATGTTCATAAGAGTTTGTGTATATAGTATGGTTTTGAAAAATACTTTCAAAAATAACATATACTTACTCTTACGTATATTTATTCTCATTGATTGGGTAACCTAAGCTCTGATACCAAATGTACCAACCTTTTTCGGAACAGGCTTATTTTTTGACCCAACAAAAGCCCATTGAAACTTAGGTCCATTCCAAAGCTGGTTGTTGGTTTATAAAATTGAAACAATGAAGAATATACAAAGTTATCTATCTATGTTTTTAGAATCTCACAATGAAAAGGATAAAATATAATAACAACAACAAGTATCCATTTCATAAATAACAAATCTCAGAGACACATCATCCCAAAATATCTATAATACAATATCTCAAAATAAAACATCAATATGTCTAAAATCTAGGTATATCTGAATACGTCAAAAACATAATAAATAACTAAATAGTTCACTCCACTTTTATCTTCTTCCTTAGCATCGTTCCTCCTAACCTGTGGGTTATAACGAGAAGGGTGTCAAAACAATAATGTCTAGTGAATGAACATCTCTATTCTTACCATAATAGTATTTGAACAGTATCATTTTGACAAGTATTATGTTTTGCACATCATATACTTTAACCTGCTAAGCATACCTCAAACCGTAAGCCAAAGTCTCTTCTAGTTCAGTTCTACAGTGTACCTCTAACTATAGGCCAAGGGCCCTTTTCAGTCCAACTTTATATCTCCAACGCGATGCGATGCAACTACGAGGTCTAACGACCCATCTAAGTCAATCATGCCTTAACGATGCGAGAGAAAACACCTGATCCACTTAATACCTCTTAATGGGAAGTAGGTAGACTCTGATCATTTAATACATATACCCTAGGAAGATCACCATCGTTTAATAACTAGACTCAATGCAGACTCCTCTCTGGTACTTCCTAGCTAACATCGTAAGAAATCCCATAAGGCTACATAATTGTTCTTTTATAGGAAAGAGGTGGATTCTACAATAGCCACTTAATACCTTAACCTTTAAGCGGACTCCTCTAGAGATTCCCACCACCGCACCTAAAATACAATCCCGACCATTTAATACTTCTTGAGTGGGAAGGAGGCGGGTCCTACAATAACCACTTAATACCTCTAACCCAAAAGCAGGCCCGTACTGGGATATCCGTCTAATGACCTGTAACCGAAACCATGACGTCTCACATTAGTTCGAATATTCATATGTACTGGTAGCTAGGTTAGCTAGGTAGGCTTACTTTACAGAATTGGACTAACCTTGCATCTACTATGGGTACTTATTATAGACGATGTCTAACATCAGTCCCAAAGTCACACTGTTGGTAGCCAGATTAACTATGCAGACCTCTATGTACTTTTTATGACTCCGCATCCCTATAACTTAGTCATATTTCCGCTCTTTGAATATACCACCATATATATAGTTTATATGTATATATATAACATAACTCACTCACATTTACGCATTTAGGCCATATAACTCTTAATTATGGATTAATTTCTATAATTATCCTAACTTCCTTCCTATAAGGTTTAATGTTATTTATTAACCTATTTATTCTAGATGATACGACTTATATGTTACTATATATATGTTATTAATATATTTATACCTAACGTAAATTTTAGGCTAACTAAATGTTCCTAAGGATGCATAAAAATATTCCTATTCTAAGATTCTCACTTCCTATAACAATTGTTAAAGTGTCAAAACTTTCATATTCATACAAATTTAAGTTCCATATAATAATTTACAAAGTAGCTAATATCATCAGTTAAACAAAACATACTTGCATAGATAATATATACATATACACCCCCCATACACGCACACACATTGTAACGACCCGATATTTTGGACCATTCGCATCCGCACATGTCGGACTTGAATAATTCAAAATACCGAATTGTTAATTTAAATTTGGCAAACTGAGCATATACAGTAAATAATATAATCACAGATCACAGACACAGAGTAATAAATGCAGCGGAAACAATAGATAGTAGTTCATGAAGCTACTATATACATATCAGAGTTAAATAAGGTACAACAGATGTCTCGGATACAAAAATCAAATACAATATCAGAATACAATCACTGGAATCAACTGGATATCTGAAAGCTGGATAGATAGCTGGATCTCCAAGCGAAGCTCCAACTCCAAAGGCGAGCCTTGAATACTGGGACACTCAGTCTGACCCGAGCGTAAAGCAAAACACAAAACACTCGAGTCAGAATTAACATTCTTATATCATTAAATCCAACTCAAGTGAAATAGCAACTGAAATACAAGTAACTCAAAGGATGTTTGGAATAACCATCCTTTAAGGATCCGTTAAACTATCTACTATGTAGTAGTGTACGGTAAATAGATAATGCCTATCAGTAATATAAAGTATCAAGATAGTGTTAAGGCGTTACCATTATCCCCCTTAACACATTTTATATAAGCGTCATAGTCTATACAGCACTGTAAACTCCACCGTAAACTAGTGGGCTATCAGGGAGTACTCCATAGGTATAACACAAAACAAATCTTAGTGGTCGTGTATATAGGGATACAAGTATGACAAGGCACATGAGGCAATACCCAAGGTAGTGAAACTACTGTTTGCCTGATCCGGACTGGTGAAAACGCATCGCCGTAGCGATCGCAACACCGCGAAACAACACTCCCAAATCAAGGGTGCACCAATCGACAACAAGTAATGAGTAGTTTTCGAAGAAGTGTGTTCGCTCGAGGTAGCTAACCCCCATTTGGCCCGGCACGGCTCCTGTTTTAGTCATTTCCAATTTGACACAAGTGTCAAGGCTATCCAATATCGTTCTCTTTCTTAAGTCAACACGTACATCATTCCAACCACTTCATTCTGGATCACACACCGCGTATAGTTATTAAAGTGGTTTTCGGTTTAGACAGAGAGTATGTCCATAACCGATTCCGGTCTCTTTAATAACTTCCGTAATTATTCACCGATTGTTCATTTATATATTTCAAAACCAAATCAAATTCAATTTCAATTAGAATTTGTAAATCAACATTTCATTTCTCTTTCTGAATCAATTTCCAAAATTTACGTTTCAAAACTTCCAAATTACCATTTCAAAATCTTATCATACAATTTCAATTTTTATGTAAAACAATTCAAATATTGATTCAAGTTCGTAGATAAGTTTCATTCTGAAATCATTTAAATTAATTTAATCTATATTCAAATCAATTTAAATTCATTAATCGATTTCATTCAATATTCGTTAAGATAATTTATCATTCAAAACAATTTCTATTTAATTTCCAATTTATTAAATCAATTATTTAAGTTCAACTCCATTGTATCAAAACTTACAAATTTGAATTAAATTAAATTCATCAAATCAATTCTTTAAATTACAAGTCTTACATTAATTTCAATAAACACATTTTAATTCTTGTTAAAGAAATTCAATTTCACTTATTCATTTACTTAGTTACAATTTCAAAGCTCAATTAATAAGTAAACTAAATTTCACTTATTCAAGAAGTTCAATTTCACTTATCGAAGAATTCAATTTTTTTTATTTTTTTTATTTAATTATTAAATAATTCAATCTTATTTAATTATTAAATAATTTCAAAACTTAATTATTAACCAATTTCAAAACTTCATTATTAATAATTCCAAATTTAATTATTAAATGATTAATTTTAAAACAACGTTCTTTCATCATCTACTATGTTAATATTTTGATTCAGATTATTAAATATTAACATTTCCTTTCATTAAAATTCAAATTCCAACTTCGTTTCAAAACCATTTTTATTTATTCAAATAAAATCTTCATTTTATTTTTAAATCAAAGTATTGACCAATCGGTTTTTATTTAATTCTCTATCCTAAGGTCAAGTTCAATTTGGGTATTTATCATTTCAACCCGATTCCAATTCAATTCAAATTCAAAGTATAGCAAAGGGAACTTGCAGTGTGATAACTGGCATGGTGTCAAAGTAAATAAACAAGCAATAACAACAATAAATATCAATCCAATAATCTATTCAAATAATCCCGAAATAATCGTATTAATTCACATTGTTGTTTGTGCAAATTAATATAATTATTTCTAGAATCTACACTATCATTTCATGTAGATTAAAGATTTTCACACTAATATTAATACAGTTTTTCATTTGATATCTATTACCCAATTTCATACTACATCGATTTTTCAACATACATTCAACAGTTCAAAGTGTTTTTACCAAATTTCTATGTGTCAATTAATTCAACATTTAAAGGGGTCATATTTAACTAAATAAAATTCAACATATAAATCCATTTTATTTTGTTACTATCATATATCAAATTCAATTGCATACTATTTATCACTTTAACATTTACAATTTACGTCAAATTAAACATCAACAATCAATCAATTATCAGCCAAACTGTATTATCATCATATAAATAATTAACAGATAATGGTGTTAGATGTCATGGGTGAACAGATACAGGTAATAGCATATATAACAATGTGATTAACTAATAGCAGCATATTTCAATTTGTTATTTCAATTGACATCAAATTTAATAAATAAAAGAACGTTAATCGTGAGTGATTGCTCACCTTTTGAGGCTAGAGAGATGAATAGACAACGAAGTCGAGTCACGGATCGCAAGCACGACTTTCGGAATAAACTAGATTGGCACGAATCGTCGAGCAAAGCTATTAAATAGGAATTGCCGAAATCAAATCAAAACATTCAACATAGCAACAATTACAAAACATGTCCTGCGTCAAAGTTTAACAATATAATTCTATGTGCTACCGAGATCGAAATGGTCTGAAATTTGGTATGAATAAAGATCAAAACTTGTATTTCAAACTGCAAAAGAATCACTTGATTTGGACAAGAGACGGGAAAAGTTATGATATCACGAACATAGACTCAGGCCATGTTGCGACTGTCAAATGTTCAGGTCTGAAAACCCGTCTGGGTCTGAATTTTTGGTAAGAAACAGAGGACTGAACCACCTCGTATAAGCTAAAATTTTATATACAGAAAGTAGAAAACTTTATCTTTTAAACAAAATGGGAATCACTGTATTCCGACGTAAGACAGAAGAGATATGATGCGTCAAACATGAACTCAGGTCGTGTTTGCAGCAGTGTAAAATAATTTCAAGTACAAAAAAACAGCTGTCTGGGTCTAACTTCTAGATCCTCGACCACTAATCAAACGATGTCGGATTTTACTGAAATTTGACAGGCATAAACCAAGTAACTTCGACTCTTTTTTAAAAATAGAATCAACCCATTCCGATAAAACATGAGTGAGATATGATATCGCGAACATGAAGTCTAACTGCTGTTCAAAAAAAAAATCTTTATGATATATATATACATAGACAATGTATACTTTCAACTAAATGTATATTGCAAGCTCCAACTAACATGCCTATATACATAAGACCAGTATAGTAAAATATATGTATTAAAGACTTAATATAAAATATTAAAATTGAAATCCATTTCAACACATAAAACGTGTATATCTAGATGATACATATTTACTTCCAAAATACTAACCTATCATATTATATACACATATATTTCAAATATCAACATTAAATAAGCGCACGGCAATGTGTGTATATATACGGCTTCTATATAAATTATATATAATCTGATGCTTTATAAAACTACATCTATCTTACTTTTATGTAACCCGGTCATCTGGTTTTAACACTATATATATATATATATATATATCTTATATGATTTATACTTTATACTTTCTTCTCTGCCGTATACTAAAACATGTACTCACATAATATATACATAACATCACTATATATAACCTTATCTAAACTTCTTATAAGCTTGCGTTGGTAAATATAAATTACACAGCAGCTAAGAAAATAAACTATTTGTATAAACTTCATATATATAAAAAACATATATTTATGGCTATATGAACATGCTCTACAGGGAATACATACCTCAACAAGCATGAATAATATAAACCCAAATAAGGAAGAGGTGAAGGCTTCGGTGCAGAGGGCATGGGCGAGCAAGGCCATGGCGGTGAGAGGGAGGAGGTGTGGTCACGTTGCTTGGTCGGGAAAAGGCACTGGGAAGGCGAAAGGGTGAACGAATGAGGAGTCTCGGCTGTAGGCACTTGGCGTGGGCGAGGTCTGCACGGTGGAGAAGATCGGGTTGCTGCTGTGGGTTTGGGCGTAGGCGGAGCATGTGGTGAAGGGGTGGGCTCGCATGAAGTTCGGTGAAAAGTGGTGGTCAAGGTTGGAAGTGGTGGTCGAAGGGGAGGGGCTGGCGCAGCTCACGTTGGTTGGATGACTGGTGCGGTTTCGAATGGAGGGGAGAGAGAGCGCGTGCTGGTGTTGAAGGCCGGTAGAGCGTGGGAAGGAAAGGAGTTTGACAGGGGTTTTGGGTTGTGGGAAGAGGCTGCTCACAGAAGGAGGCGATGGCAAGAAGAGGAAGGGCGGAGGGTCCAAAAGAGTAGCAAGGGAGGTCGGCACGTGCGTTTGCCGGAGGTGGCCGGGTGCGTGTTCTCCGGTGGTGGAGGGGATGGTTTCACGGTGGAGGCTCGGGTGGCTGAAGGTTCGGTGGTAAGGGGTGGAAAATGGAAGGAAAGTGATTGGTTTTGAAGAGGAAAGGGCTTGAACAAAAGAAGTGTGAATATGAGAACGTGGGCTGGCAAGGGAATTATAACTTTATGTATGATACTAATGGTTATTTCCAAAAGCAAATGTCAGAGCCAAAAATGAAAGTGAAGGGACGAGCTCACATGCATATTGAAAACAGGGAATAATAAATTTTTCCAAGAATTATAAATGCAAATGTCTCATTGGTTTATACTGTGTATAATTGAATGGTCACAAAACAAAAGTTAAAACGGATTCCAATGTGGTTATCTGTTAAGCCGGTATCGTCGCGTACCGGACACCAAACACACAAATGAATAGGCTACGGAGATCAGCACGACGAGATGATCAAAACAGTATATAGATATCAGTGGTATGATTTAATTATGAAAATTCGAATTTTTCTACTGGCGGAAAATGCAAGAAAAACGTAGAAAAATAAGATCGACGGAGCCAAAGAAGTCCGAATTTGGAAAAACGAAAAATGACGTTTTCTCAGAAGATGGTTTAGAATTTTTCTATGTAAAAATATTTAGGTTCCGAAAACATTTTATATTCATCGCTTTTTTAACTGATTAAATTGAAGTAAATTTACGCGCGAAATAAACTTTCATATTTTCGGACGAAAATTTATCAGTTCCTATGTTTAACTAGACGCATTACAAATATTAAATTTTTATTTCAATCTTTTATTTTTAAAATTCCACAAATTTTCAATTAATAACGTTATTAAAACCAGTTAAATTTACGGGTCGTTACACTCTCCCCCACTCAAAACTTTTCGTCCCCGAAAAGGAACGAGGTAGGAGAATAGAAACAACCAGAAAGAAAAACAGATTTGAAATACAAAATAACAATTAATTTAAACCATATGAATTCAAATTTAAATTAATTGATATTCAATAATTGATTTAATCCATTTGATTTCACTAAAATCAATCTCAACTATTCTAAATTCATTATTTTTTTATCTAATTATCCTAAATCAACAACTTCTAAATCATTAATTTATATAATCATTTATCATACACATACTTTATTCAACAAATTTAATTCTTTTATTCCAAATTATTATTAACTTTATTCCACTTAATATATCTTATTACATATATTTAAACCGTATAAATTAATTTAAACCATATAAATTTCAATTTAAATTAATTTATATTCAATAATTGGTTTAAATTTTTAGATATTTCCATAAGTTGATCTAATTTCAATTTGTTGATTCCTTCAGAACAAATGTATTTGTGTCATTTATTATTCAATTAACTCATTATCTTGTCATCTCATTAGCATTTTTTTTATATAATTAAAATCTAAGTGTATAACATTTATTATAATCACTCAAATTTTATTTATAAAATCATTTTGTATTGTATATTATCCAATTACATTTTAACTTCTGAATAATTTAGGTAAGTTATATTGAAATGCAATTTAGTACTATACAAATAAAATTTCAAATTCAATTATTTCAAGTCTAATATTTATCCAAAATTTAGCTTTTTTTATAATTGAAAACATCCTTTAACATAATTTTAAGAATTAAATTTCCATTTAATTTCAAACCCTTTAGATATAATTATGTATATACTATATATATTAAATCAAATTAAATTCAAAATAATATTCCCATATATATATAAATCAAGTCATACTTAAGAAATTCAAATTAAAATATTTCCCAAACAAAACCGTAGCAAAGCTACATAATGGTTTCTCCACTTCGAAACTCGAAAATGAATGTCGATGATGCGGCCGCCATCACCGAAATTATTTTCCAGCGACAAAGAGAAGAGCACTGATTTCAACATTTTAAAATTCCTTGAAAACGGTTTCTATTTGAAAATACCTTCAATAATATACATTTTAAAAATTTAAAACCAAAGCTTGAACTCACTGGAGATTAAATTCTCAGATTCTAAATTTTAAGTTCATTTAAATTTCAAATCAGTTTATAACCCATGTTTATAAATTCATTTATAGAATAATAAATGATAATCAAATATTCTCATTTCAAACAACCAATTTAATTAACTTATTAACTCCCAGAAAATTTTATTTATATATAATATAATCATACAAATTTATTTCGTTTACCAATTTGAAAAACAATATTGTGTCAGTTTGTTCTGTTCAAGTGTTTTGCAAATCCTATCGATAGCGTTGATCAGACGAATCGATTGAAAACCCAAATCAACATCAACAACTCAAACAATACAATATATTTTAAAACATTTAAATATAGCTTTACAAATACACTTCCTCGCTCGACGATACAATAATGGATTTCAAAGCAAGGATAGAGATTTAAATTTGAGGGACTCAAATCAAAGAGAATTTTGATTCAAAGATAAGTTCGAAACCGAAGACAGGATGATTTAATAACGAAATAAGAAGATGGAAAAGTTTATATAAAATCGCGGGTAACCTTAACCGGGTCGACCGTGACTTCAAGAATAAGATCGATGCAGAATTTCGGGCAAATCTACAATCGATCTCAAGAAATAGAATTCGGCATAACCAAAGGTGTCAACATCTGAACCGATGATATATAAATCTCTGGTGAATCGATGCTATCTTATATGATTTATACTTTATACTTTCTTCTCTGCCGTATACTAAAACATGTACTCACATAATATATACATAACATCACTATATATAACCTTATCTAAACTTCTTATAAGCTTGCGTTGGTAAATATAAATTACACAGCAGCTAAGAAAATAGACTATTTGTATAAACTTCATATATATACAAAACATATATTTATGGCTATATGAACATGCTCTACAGGGAATACATACCTCAACAAGCATGAATAATATAAACCCAAATAAGGAAGAGGTGAAGGCTTCGGTGCAGAGGGCATGGGCGAGCAAGGCCATGGCGGTGAGAGGGAGGAGGTGTGGTCACATTGCTTGGTCGGGAAAAGGCACTGGGAAGGCGAAAGGGTGAACGAATGAGGAGGCTCGGCTGTAGGCGCTTGGCGTGGGCGAGGTCTAGACGGTGGGGAAGATCGGGTTGCTGCTGTGGGTTTGGGCGTAGGCGGAGTGTGTTGTGAAGGGGTGGGCTCGCATGAAGTTCGGTGAAAAGTGGCGGTCAAGGTGGGAAGTGGTGGTCGAAGGGGAGGTAGCTGGCGCAGCTCACGGTGGTTGGATGACTGGTGCGCTTTCGAATGGAGGGGGAGAGAGAGCGCGTGCTGGTGGTGAAGGCCGGTAGAGCGTGGGAAGGAAAGGAGTTTGACAGGGGTTTTGGGTTGTGGGAAGAGGCTGCTCATGGAAGGAGGCGGTGGCAAGAAGAGGAAGGGCGGAGGGGCCAAAAGAGTAGCAAGGGAGGTCGCCACGTACGTTTGCCGGAGGTGGCCGGGTGCGTGTGCTCCGGTGGTGGAGGGGATGGTTTCACGGTGGAGGCTCGGATGGCTGAAGGTTCGGTGGTAAGCGGTGGAAAATGGAAGGAAAGTGAATGGTTTTGAAGAGGAAAAGGCTTGAACAAAAGAAGTGTGAATATGAGAACGTGAGCTGGCAAGGGAGTTATAACTTTATGTATGATACTAATGGTTATTTCCAAAAGCAAATGTCAGAGCCGAAAATGAAAGTGAAGGGACGAGCTCACATGCATATTGAAAACAAGGAATAATAAATTTTTCCAAGAATTATAAATGCAAATGTCTCATTGGTTTATACTGTGTATAATTGAATGGTCACAAAACAAAAGTTAAAACGGATTCCAATGTGGTTATCTGTTAAGCCAGTATCGTCGCGTACCGGACACCAAACACACAAATTAATAGGCTACGGAGATCAGCACGACGAGATGATCAAAACGTTATATAGATATCAGTGGTATGATTGAATTATAAAAATTTGAATTTTTCTACTGGCGGAAAATGCAAGAAAAACGTAGAAAAATAAGATCGACGGAGCCAAAGAAGTCCGAATTTGGAAAAACAAAAAATGAAGTTTGCTCAGAAGATGGTTTAGAATTTTTCTATGTAAAAATATATAGGTTCCGAAAACATTTTATTTTCATCGCTTTTTTAACTGATTAAATTGAAGTAAATTTACGCACGAAATAAACTTTCATATTTTCGGACGAAAATTTATCAGTTGCTATGTTTAACTAGACGCATTACAAATATTAAATTTTTATTTCAATCTTTTATTTTTAAAATTCCACAAATTTTCAATTAATAACGTTATTAAAACCAGTTAAATTTACGGGTCGTTACACACATATAGATATGTACATACATATATATATATATATATTCAAAAATGTAATCAAAATAACAAACTTATTTTACATTAATATAATAGAATCAACGCCTCTATTTCAAAGAACCCAAACTTTACAATTTAGATCCTTTATGTTCTATTCAACTTTTACATATATAAGCTTGAAGTGGAAAAAGTGATTCATATTTGTCTTAATTACGGAAATAAGAGGTGCAAGCTACAGATAGGCAAATCCATACTTTGCACAGGATTTCCCAAAAAAATTTCCCTATAGAACCCTTCATCACAAAAAGAGAGATTGGAAGTGGAATTATTCAAATTGCAACAACAAATTAAATTCCACTATATTAACGTAAAACAATTGAGATTCCAACTAATGCAAGAATTGACATTTTATCAGGGGAATTTCACGGTTTAAAGTTTAAGCTTTTCTTATACAAAATTCCCCAAGGCATAAAACAAATCCAAACTTTTGCTACATAAATTATTAAAATGTGAATAATTAAGATTCCCACTCACAAATAGTTTTCCCTGATTTCCCTTGGATCTAATCTCACGCCTTCACCTAATTCCTCCTTCAATTATCTTCTTTTGGAATATACAACAATTCAATTATGTATAAATTAGATTCTGAATTCGAAGATTAGGGAAGTGTATAAATAGAAAAACGTGTATATAACTAAAACTTATTACCTTCAAATCTGATTGATTTCTTGCCTAAAAGTTGAATCTTGAATCCAACGAAGAATTGACGAAGAGGATTGATAGAGTTTTGCTAGTGTTCCTATTTTCTTATGAATAAAAGTGAGGAGTTAGCCTCTTATTTATAGTGGTTGAAATGCTTTATTACCGTCGGATTAAGAACATTTTAACCAAATTAAATATGGGCCGTCTTTTGCCTAAACAAACCTTAGCCGCCATATGTTGATCGATCAACCGACCTCCTACTTTGGCCGTGAATTAGTTGTTGCCGTTTGTTTTCTAATTTCTTTCCCATTTTACTGACCAACGTTAATGTTTTCCTTAAATGTTAAGTTTAACTTAAAGTTAAAATATCTATTAACCTTTTTAATTTTTACGTTATTTAGTATTTAAATTCAATTTCGTTTGAATTATTTTAAATTCAAAATCTTCAAACGTTAATAACTTTTCCACTTGAACTCCAATTGCAAAACTTTATATATAAAAGTTGATTAGGAAATTTTCATGATCACAATGGTGTAATTTCGTGGCAAAATTCTAGTGTTTGTGAAATTCAAATTTTTAGATTTAGTATTAATTACTTTCTTATTAATTTTTTACGGGATGTTACAATTTAATTAAAATATCTAACATAATTTGGCTGAGTCAAATATTTTAAATTTCAAATTTGAAGTTAAAATATCTAAGTTTGACCAAGTAAAAATTTTAAATTCTAAAGTTAAAATATCTAAGTTTGATTTGGTAAAATATTTTCAAATTCAAAACTAGATCTAGATTAATTAATTAAAATATTTTTGACTAATTAAATATTTATATTATTATAAAATAATATTAATATATAGCCGATATATATATGTATATATATATATTTATTTATATATATATTATTTATTTATTTATTTAATTTTAAAATATATATTTATGTATTAAACCATTTTAAATTAAAATGCATTTATATATCAGTATATATTATAATATATATATATATATAACATATACATGTATATAAATTCTTTTTGGATGGATTTTTTGAAAAAATTCGAAAGTAATATTATTTGATAAATATGTATTATATATTCTTAACTGTAAATTGTATATTTAATGATGTTTTAAATATGTATATATAGTATATATACTTTTTAGCCAGAATTTTTTAAAATGAAGAAAGTAATTTATAAAATAATTAATATATATATTGTTTAAAATATGATATTATTGTATTTTATGTTTTAAAAATTAATAATTAATTATATAAGAATTAAGAAAAATATGTACAATGTTTAGAAAATTATTACATAGATATTAGAACATAAATAAGGATGAAATTGGTTATATATGTATATTTTAATTTTAAACCACTAAGTTAATTGAATTAAATCATTTAATTTAAATTTTTTAATGATTACTATTAATATAATCAATAGTGAGGCAATTATATAGTATATATAAAATTGTTATAAGGATAATTAGCTAATATAGATGATTAATAAAATTTTAATTTGAAGGAACCTTTGAATACCCTAAATTTTTGCGATCTCCTCGACTCTTTAAAATCGTCAATCAACTATGCAATAATTGAATGTACATAATCTTTTGTTTTTTATTTGATTTAATGGCCAAATGAATTCGAGCAAGAGTGGAGGGGAAAGAATTTCGGCCAAGGTTGGAGGGGAAGCAAGAGAGAAAAGAATGATGCTTGTTTTGATATTTATAGGGAGAAATTGAGAAAATCTCACATCTTTTACTCCTTTTGCCAATTCAGATTCAAATTTACATCTAACTACAAAACTCCCTTCCACTTCCAATCATGATCGGTTGTGTTTGGACCAATATGTGCATGAAAAATCTCGAAACCCGTTTGTAATTAACTACATTTAAACCTATTTAAATATATATATATATATATATATATATCAATATTGTATATCAATACAGACTTATATAAACTTTATATATGCACTCAATTAATTACTAATAGCACTCAGAACATTAAATATATTAATAACAGTTATTTTGTAAATATTAATTAATTTAATTAATTTATAACATTTTATAAACTAAATAAATCGTGTGGTAATTCGAAGAATTCACAAAAACGGTTGTGTGACTCAGAAATGTAAATTCGGTCACGATTAACATAGAACAATTCGAATGTTAATGTTCACATGTTAACTAGCTAATGGTGTGACCATTTGGCCAGATTCATAATTCATAGATTTTCATTGGGTAAAAATCTAATTTTACATTTTAAATGGTATCTTTTAGTAAAGATTATTTACACATGTTCTCTTCGTCGAAACTATATCACTTTTGGATGTATGGAATTTGATATTGGTCAAAATTCCAATATTATCCACATTCAATTCTATTTTTCCATAAACAAAGTCCTTAGTTCAGTGAAAACATATATTATTAACCGTTCTACTCTAGCTGAAGATTTTCACTTAGCTGACTACAATTGACCATGGTACTAGCCTCATACAACTTAGGAGATGAAATCTATATTGAATGGTGTTTCACTTCCTCTACTTCTACTCTAACCTAACCATAGTCGCTCGATAATCCATGTTATGATTTAATCATAATCAAAGTTATAATCCATATAGAAGTTCCATAGTATTCTAAAGTCGCGCGAACCGTGTAACATCGTTTCAATGAAATTTTCTATTTGACCTTGTTGTTATTAACCAACAAGGAACTCTCAGGTAAGTCATTCAATAGTTTCCCAACAGCTACGAGTACTGTAACGACCCATATTTTTTCCGATAATTAAAATATTGAATTTAATAAGATTTCAGGATTTATTATGGTATGAAATTAAAAATTTATGATCTTTTGATAAGAAATTAATTAGAATGAAATTTAATAATGTTAATTTAATGCAATCGATGACTATTTGAATGTAATCTCAAGTAATTGAAATAATTGCAAAGTTAAATTTGTTAGAAATTGTAAATAAGAAAATAAATTAAATGTTATATTAAATGGTTAGATAATATGTAATTAATTGAAATTGAATATAATCGGTGTTGTGTAAGTAGTTATAACATTTGTTTGTAGATAATAAACTTATAATGTGATTAAATTAAGTAAATTGTAACAATTGTTATTTATCACCTATTTATTTAGTCTGTTTGTGACAACCCGGAATTTCTGCATATTTGAAATCAGGATATTTAATTGATTTTAAATATTTGAAAGTTAATTTTTAACTTGAATTTCAAATATCACTCTTTATTAAGTAATTTAATTATTAAATTAAATAATTTGAAGTTGGGTAAAATGTTGAATCTGAAGTTTTAAGCCTGTTAAAAATAATTTGAAGGCTTGTAAAATTTATATTGATAGTACTGAAGATAGTAAAAGTGCTAAAATTGAATTTGGAAGTGTTTTGTTAATTTTTGAAAATATATCGTTTAAATCGGTATTTAAAAATAGCTTTCCGAGGCACAGTCTCGGATTTTGACAAAACTAGTTCCCTTAGATCTGTAATATTGTATTATTACCGGATTTCAAATTTTGTGGTGTTTGGAGTTGTTGTGTGAGCGCATGATAGAAAAACGCGCTGAATTTATATCGAACATTTAATATTATAACTAGGTCCAAAAACTTATCTTCTCCATACGGTCGAATAAGGACTCGAAACCTTTTCTATTGTGTTCGAAATAGGGGTATAACATTGTAAACACCTGGCGGCAAGCCTCGATAAAAGATCGAGATTTTTAGTTGCGAATTCGAGACAATTTGAATTTAAATTTGAATTAATATATATATTTAGTCAGCCATCAGCTGAAATTATTTCACGTCAACACTTTTTCCATTTCATTTTAGGAGCATTGTAGCTCATCTGCTACACGCAAAAATATTCTCCACGTAGACATCTTTTTCCCTTTATTTCATTTCAATGCCGACTTTATATGTTTTAAGAATCAAAATCGCGGCTCATTTATTATCCATCCTCCTTTCCAGTTCAAAGCTCGAAAAAAGAAATCATGGCCGGCGAAATCTTTTCCCTATCCTCCCAGTTTGAAGCAGCCTTTTCCCCCAAATTCCCTCTCTTCCACTACGAGATTCGATCTCGTTCCAAAAAGAAAAAAAAGAAATGAATCGCGCCTACTTTTTCTCTGTCTATCGAACCAATACGAAAGGGGAAGTCGAGCTCGACGTCGAAAATGGAGTATGGGAAGAGGTTCGCGGAGCATGCTTGGCGCAGCGTGGGGTCAGCTTCACTGTGCTGTTGAGATTCGCGATCGAGCATCGACCGCTCGCGCGTGATTGAGGAGCATGGAGGCACTTGAGGGCGAGGCGAACATGGACTGGTCAATTCAACCATTCAGAGGAGAGAGACTCGATCTGGGCTTAGCCGCAAGGAGATGGTGGAGTTCGATGAGCTCGTTCGCGAGCGGGATAGTTAGGGTTGCTTGTGAGATCGGCGATGGGATATGGTCGAATGAGGTTGTCTTGGAAGCAGGTCAGGTAACATGCGTGCTCGGCAACGCTAGCTCGAGGCGAGGCAGGGAGGTATCGTTTTATAAATTTAATCGAATGAATACATATTTATATATATATATATACAGGAAAAAAAGGGGCAGTCTGCTTTCGAATTAAAGTGAACAAATATATATATATATATATACGTGTGTGTGTGTGTGTGTATCAGTTAGGGAAAAATTAGCAGTGGAATAAATATTTATTGCTGTTATTTACTGAAAAGAAAAATATACAAATTGTTCAATTTTAAATATGTATTTAGGGTGATTAGTTTGTTTAATAAACTTATTTAATTATTTTAGTCACTAAAAATATTTTATTAAAAAGAAAATTTGTTTAAAATTAAATTATTACTTAATTAAATTGTTAGTTAAATTAAATAAATAAATGGTAATTAATTCTCCGATTATTTCAAATATTAATAAACCATATAATGTTTATACAAGGTCTAAAATAGTGGAGAGACAAGCCCGTTTGGATCGGATTGCGAATTAAAGGGAAAAGGTGAGTTAATCTCACTCATCTGGATTATTATTTAAATTTAAATGGTTAAATTTAAATATTTGGTGAATGATTGGATTGATTGGATGTGATATTATATATATAATAGTAGTATATATATTGGAGTGATTGATTTCCCGCATTATATAGCGGATGAGACCCTATGCGCCGCATAATAGCGGATGATATGTTATTAATCCTATATACCGCGATATTCCACCTCGAAGTGGAATTGGTATTGTGCTAACATCTGTGGATGCAGGGAAACAGGTTGGAGGGATCCAACTGGATTCCTCAAAATTTATTTAGATTTGTTCTAATAATTCTATGATATGATTATTTGATATTATGTGATGAATTATATTTATAATTGGAGATGATGGATGTTATGGTTTGGTTGAATATATTTGGGTATACTGTGTTACCAAAATATATAGATTGGATTTTTGGAAAGAAATAAAAGAGTAAATTTTTAAGTAAATAATTATAGAGAATTTAAATAAATTAAAGAATGAATTGGGAAAGGATAAAAGTGATTTTTAAATTCTATTAAATAAATTCCGAGTATGGGAAAGGAGATTTTGAATAAAAGGGGAAATATTAAATTTTACACTTAAGTGATGTTATATCAAGGGAATAAAAGAATTTATTTTTAATTCAAGGTTTGAATTTATTTAAAGGGTAAAGAAGGATTTTGGAAAATCTGAAATTGGTATTTTCAGTTAAATGGATTTTAAATCATAATAAAGAAATAAAATCGGAAGTTAATGGATTTTTAGATAAATGGAGTAAGTAAAGAAATTTATTTTAAAGTGAAGTAAATTGGAAATCAATTTGAAAATTTATTTAAGCATTTGGAAATTGGAATTTTAAAGGAAGATGGGACTAGGAAATTTATAAACTGGGTTTATAAAGTGAAGTAATATATTAGTGGATATTTGGAAGAATAAATTCACGGTGGGAATTTATTAAAGAAATGGGTAAATTTGTTTAAAAGTAAATAGTAATTTATTTTTAAAGATGTGAAAGAGAAGTGTATTTCCCTGAATAGCCAAGTACGTTTCCAAAGCAAACTTTTAAGTATGAGTTAAAGGTTTTAAAGTTGTTTTTAAAGTATGTTTTTAGAAAATTTATCATTTTTAAATGTTTAAAGTTTAAAAGTAAGTATTTCTCAAATTTAATTTAGTAGTAATTATTTAATGGTAACTTGGTATTGTGTTTTAAAAGGATAAAAAAATGTAGTTTTATATTTTATAAAGTAATTTATTTTAAATATTCTTAAAGTATATATTTTTAAATAAAGTATTAAAGTAGTTTTAATTTAAATGTTTTAAAGTGTATTTTATAATAAAGTGCTTTTAAATTATTTTAAAAATCTAAAGTAAATTGTACTTGGTGTTTTCAATGGAAATAAGTATTTGGAAATTTATTCCATGAGAAGAGTGTGGTTTGAAAACCGTTTTCAAAAGGGTTGAAAAAGGAATTATATCTTGCAAAGATATTTGTGAGGTAAATAAATAATTTGGAAAATTATTTATTGTTTGATGGATGTTTGTGAATGTTAATTGATAGTTAAATTACAGACTATCAATATTTGTAATTCCCCAAAATTTTGTGAAAAACTATTTTAACGAGATAATTTAAAATTTAAAATATTTAGATTTAATATGGTAGAATTTTTGGGATTAAATAATGTGCAAGGATATGTGTGCATATGCACAATGGAAATAGCATAGGGAAAATCCAAGAATTTGTGGAAAAAAAGGAGACAGAAAAGTTTTATTTAAAAATAAGAAAGTGAATTCTTATTTAAAGCATTGGATTTTAACTTAGGCCTAACCAAGTTAAAAATGAAATATATGCCTATATGTATTTTTCTGTGAAACATGGGGAAATTATATTAAAAAAAAATAAATATTTATATACATATACACATGTATATTTTCTGTGAGAAGAAAATGTTAAAGTTAAGCAAGAAGAAATAGCATAAAAAATGACATGAAATATAATACTAGTCAATATGTTAGTGTAGGTAAAAATGGAAAGAAATATTTCTGGAAAAGAATAAAAGAAAAAAAATAATATGACCGAGTCACACATTTATCATGACTTGTGTGAGTATACAATAATAGCTATTTTCTGGAAAAAGTAAAGAGAAAGGAGTACTAACCATAATTGGCTAAGGTAGCCGGGGTATCAAGGAGGGAAATGTGAAAAAAAATGCAAAATGAGAAAAATATAATAATAAAATACATGAAGATAGCTAGGACAAAAGTGGAATTTTATCTTGGTAAAACCCTAGAGGAAAACATTTATATAAATAGGCAGTTATAACCAGAAAATCATTTTACCCGAGTTGCTTAAAAATAAGAAAGAAAGAAGAAAAAAAAGGGGAAGGAGAAACATATAGGGATTTTTGATCAAAGGAAGGAAAAACTTAGGTGAGTGATCTCACTAAATTCATGGCATTAAGACTTGATATGAAGCAGCCAAATTTCTATATTGCTATTTGCATTTTCATGGTTTTGTTGAACATGATTTTATTAATGCTCTTTGGATGGTTCTTATCTGTCATGATTTTTGATCTGTTATGATGTTTCCTTCTGATGTGTAACCCACTATTTTTTTACTGCATTCAGAAAAGCTAAGACATAAAAACCAAAAAAAATTATGGGAAGAATACTCTCAACTATAATGGATCTATGGCATGGAAATGTTAATAAAGAAAATATTATGAGCTGCATTATACTTTGTATAAGTGCCGAGGCTTAAAAAAAGAGATATTAGGGGTGCAATAGAAATTCTATATGTGCTGAGCCCTTAATTAAATAGAAAAAAACCACAAGTTAAAAATTATGGTTAAGCTAGATCTTGAATCTGGTTCAATCATAGTAACTAGCAAATTCAAATAACTCAACATGCCATGTCTTTATTGTTTAGTTGAAAATATCCTTGTATTTCTATTTGAGATCAAGACATCTATTGACCACATCCCTGTAAATGATTGTCTGCTTATTTCTGGAAAATTATGCTAGTAAGATGTATGGATGTTTCCATGTTTACAGTGACATGTTCACCTAGCTATCTGATGGTTGGATTTAAACTAAAACTACTAGTAAATAAACTAGGGATGGTAAACCAAGAAGGCTGCTGGAATGCTTGTTATATTTGAAGTAGGCAAGTTGGCACATGGTTTGTTTAAGCCCTGAGATCTTTGTGCAATAATGTGAATTAGTTCATTGCAATGTGCCCCCGTGATTCCTTTATAGCAGATGAGGTTAGGAATTTTAAATGGATAATACAACCTATAAATGAAGAAATAGAAACTTGAGCTTTTCTTAAAATTGGTTAGAGTGGAACCATGGTTGTTCCAGTGCTTCCATCTGCAATTATTAAATGTTCATTTTTTGCATAATTATTTATGTGTATATGAATGATTGATAAAGTTATCATTCATGTACAAAAATTATCTGAAACATAGTAAAACAGATGATTAAAGGAATTGAATATGCAAATAGCCAGTGTTTATGCTTATCTTCTATCTGCTTAATGTTATGAACATTTTGTTGTTGCTCATACCAGATCATTGACCTAACCCTTGTTTGCTCATGGCATATGGGGGTGTCTCATTTCAAATTGAGGCAGCCACAAATGCTCTTTTAGGAGATGCAAGACTTAAGTAGGAAGGAAGGTTATGGCTAATGAGAAAAATGAATGAGCATGCTTGCTAGTTTTGATAAGAGCATAGAATGAAATATCTGCATGTATTCATGGAAATAGAGTTTTTAAATTTCTTGTTATGTAATGACTTTGCTGTGTTGGTTAAACTGGTTGCTAGAGTTGAGTTCTGTTATGTGTAAATGGTTTTAGTACTGAAGTATAGTCTGAGATATGAAAAAAAAAATATGCTTAAATTATTAGTTATGAAAACCTGGAAAAAGGAATATATAAATATTTGAGCAGTTGTCTAGCCTAACCTATATTGAGTACTTGGCAAATTTGGGTTATTTATAAGTACTGAGTTTGGGGTAAAATATGGGTTTAAACTAGAGAAATTCTTTTAAGTATTTAATTGCCTTTCACTGGAATATTTGTAAAAAGATTCAAGTCCATTTCTGGGTTTTTTTAGAAGAGTAAATACAAAGCAAAAAAAAGAGCTTCAGATGTTATGCAAATGAATGGCATATCATTGTTCCATGATCAAAGTGTCTGGCTGACACAATCACATGAATTAACCAGCTTCAAAAGAATGGAGTTCTGGTTGAACATGTTTGATTATATTTTGACAGTAAAAGGCACTTCAAAATCTTTAGTTTTCTTTTGCAAATGTTTAACCTAAAACTCTCTTTAAAATGCTATAAACAGATGTGCATTTTGAACTGGCTTGAACTATCAAATCAGGAGACACTCTATATTCTTTTAAACACTTTAAAGTTTAGATTCTTATCACAGCAAAATTTTATGCAAACGCTCAACCCACAGTTGTGTCATATTGGTTAAGATTAAAACAGAAAAGCTATATTGATTGAATCAAAAGCAAGAGGGTTTCAAAGGAGACACCTAAATTGAAAATGAAAGATGTAAATATCATTTTCTGGTACTTAGTCACATATCAAACATTTGAACTATGCTAAAAAAAATGATAATCTCAAGTATTTTGAGATTATCTGTTCAAATTCAAATCAAACAGAACTTGCTCTTGTTTACAAAATTAAAATATATATATATATATATACTCTGATTTAAACAAGCGGGACATATACATCATCATATGTATATGTATATTTTTATGATTAAACTGATATATTTATATTAGTAGGAATTTTAAAATCCTGGACAAATTGTTTGAAAAGAAAATGACTCTGAGAATTAAATTGAATTGTAAATGTAAAAAAAATTCCCATTAAAATTAAGGTAAAATTTGGAGGTTGCATTTGGTATCAGAGCTAATGGTTGCATTGATTGTTGAATACTATAGAAATGTATTATATCTGTTTGTTTTGGATGAAATAATTTAGATAGGAAAATGTTAACTATAGAAAATACTCACAGTATACTAATACTATTTGCCCATAACTTGGTTAGCAAACCATGGTAGGAAGGGGATCACATCAAGCAGGAACAAGTGCACCACAAATGCTTGATATGCAAGAGTTTGTAAGGGTTTTAAGGGATGGAATTGGACATAGACCTGAGAATCCACATGAGGAACTTTCAAAACTATTAAAGGCTTATACAAACTTGGGAGGCAAATGTTTTGAATGGACTGAGAATGTGATGGAAATTCAAGCATGGTTGAGAACACTGGATAGGATTTTCAATGACATGCAGCTTGATGATCAGAGGAAGAGGCAAGTGGCTTCAAGACAGCTGAAAGGAGTAGCTTTAGGCTGGTGGGAGGTGATCATAGCTAGGAGAATTGAAAATGAAATCACTTGGAATCAATTCAAGGAGATGTTGGAGGCAAGATTTGTACCAGCATCAGCTAATACCACATTACTTGAAGAATTTATTAGACTAAGGCAGGGAAATTTGAATGTCACTGAGTATACTCAAAAGTTTGAGGGATTATCCAAATATGGAGCAATGCTAGTGGTAGATGAAGCATCCAAAAATGATAGGTACATTAAAGGTTTGAACCAAGGACTTAGTAGAGCCATGTTACCATATGCAGATAGGACTTTTGATCAAGTAATAGATCTGGCTTTAAAATTGGAGCAGCATGACAAGGAAAGTGAGAAGTACATGAATTTTAAGAACCAAAATAACAAGAAGAATAAGGGAAGATATCACCCTTATGATAAAAAGAAGGAGGAGACAGACAACAAGAAGGCCAATGACACCAAGGCTAATGATGCTAAGAAGAAATTGGTCTGCCATCATTATGGAAAGGAAGGACACATCAAACCAAGGTGCCCAGAGTTAAAAGGAGGAGCCTTCAAATGCTACCTATGTGGGAAAGAGGGGCATATGAAGAGGAACTGTCATGAGTACAAGCAACAAGGGAAGTTAGCAAATCTGGAGGGCAAAAGCAAATCTACAGTGGAAATTAATGCTGAAAATCATAGCCAAGTGGAAGGTACATTACTTATTTGTACCATACCCATAGCAGTAGTATATGATACTGGGGCAACTCACTCTTTGATTTCTTATGAACTAGTTAAAATGCTAAAATTGAATTGCATATTGGTTGAAACTCCATTGCTTATACAAAGTCCACTGGGGAGTTCTAGTGTTTTAGATATGATTTGTGTGGATGTGGAATTAAACATAGGAGGAGATACTTTTATTTCCAATTTATATGTTTTAAACTACCCAAATATAGGTGTTATATTGGGGGTAGACTGGTTAAGGCAATTTAAAGCCATAATTAACTTAGATTCATCCACCATATCATTGCAAAATCTTAGAGGCCAGAGAATCATAATTTTATGTGAAGTAGCTAATGAAAGGAAATTATATCACATAATTGACTTGGAAAAAGATTTCAGTGAACTTACTATTGAAGAAATTCCCATAGTCAATGAATAATTGGATGTGTTTGGGGAGGTTAAGGGTGTTCCACACCATAGACCAGTAGAGTTTCAAATTAATCTTATTCCTGGAAGAAGCCCAATAATAAAGAAACCCACTAGAATGGGGCCAAGTGAACTAAAAGAATTGAAAAATCAGTTAGAAGAACTAGAAAGCAAAGGATTTATAAGGCCAAGCAATTCATGCTGGGGTGCTCCAGTAGTGTTTGTAAGAAAACATGATGGTACTTTGAGAATGTGTATAGATTACAAAGAGCTAAATAAAGTTACTATTAAGAACAAATACCCATTGCCTAGAAATGATGATCTCTTTGATCAACTCAGTGGAGCTAAAATATTTTCTAGGTTAGACTTAGCATCTGGGTTCCATCAGATGAAGGTTGAGGACTCAAGTGTTAAGTACACTGCATTTAACACCAGATATGGTTTGTATGAGTTTCTAGTTATGCCATTTGGGCTGACAAATGCCCCTTCATATTTTGTAGATTTAATGAATAGAATATTCAGAGATTATTTAGACAAGTTTGTGCTGATTTTTATTGATGATATTTTGGTTTATTCCAAAATAGTAGAAGAGCATAAAAGTCATTTGCATCTGGTTTTGTCTAGATTTAGGGAAAAAGATTTAAAGGTAAAATTTTCAAAATGTGCATTTTGGAAAGAGGAAGTACATTTCCTTGGCCATGTCATTTCTGCAAAAGGAATTTCAGTGAACCCCAATAAGGTTGTAGCAATTCAAGCATGGAAAAGACCAAGCACAATGAGTGAGGTTAGATCATTTATGGGGATGGCAGGATATTATAGGAGATTTATAAAAGATTTTTCTAAAATGTCATCACCACTTACAAATTTAACTAGAAAGAATCAGGCCTTTGTGTGGACTGAAAAATGTGAACAAGCTTTTATCAAGATAAAAGAAGCCTTAGTTAATGCACCAGTGTTGAGAGTACCTGAAAGAAATGAGGGATTAATTGTGTATACTGATGCAAGTGGCTCTGGGCTAGGGGCTGTGTTGATGCAACAAGACCAAGTAATAGCCTATGCATCTAGGCATTTAAAGCCACATGAAACTAGGTATGCAACCCATGATCTTGAACTAGCAGCAGTAGTGTATGCCTTGAAGCTTTGGAGACATTACTTATTAGGTGCCAAATTTATTTTGTACACTGATCATAAGGCACGGAAATATCTATTCTCACAAAAAGATTTAAACATGAGGCAACATAGGTGGGTGGAGTTTCTAGCTGCCTATGACTTAGACATACTCTATACACCAGGTAAAGCAAACAAAGTTGCTGATGCTCTAAGTAGATAACATGCTAAGTTAGCTATGATGATGATAGAAGAGTTTAAGGACTTGTCTTTGCTTGCTGAATTAGAAATTGGGGAGAATGGTTGTGTGCACATGGATGTACATGTGCATGGTGCACAGGAAAATAGAGAGAAGTTGAGCTTGATGACACTTCAATCTGAATTAATTTTGAAGGTAAGTAAAATGCAAGACCAAGACCCTATTATAGTTGAGAAGAAAATTCTCATATCAAAAGGGGAAGAAGTGACAAATTACCATATTGATAAAAATGGTTATTTAAGAAACCAGGATAGAATATGTGTTCCAGAAAACATGGAGTTGAAGGAGGAAATATTGAATGAATATCATACGAGTAAGTACTCCATACACCCAAGCAGTACAAAGATGTATCAAAATTTAAAAAGAAATTTTTGGTTGAAGGGAATGAAGTCAGATGTAGCCAAACATGTTGCAAGGTGTATGACTTGCCAACAAGTTAAGGCAGAAACACAATGACCATCAGGGTTGTTACAACCTCTTAGCATACCACAGTGGAAATGGGAAGATATATCTATGGATTTCATAGATGGACTGCCTAGATCTAAAAGAGGAAACACAAGTATATGGGTGATAGTAGATAGGCTAACTAAAGTGGCACATTTCATTCCAGTCAAATCAGAAAGGAATGCACCAAAATTAGCACAAGTATTTATGAAGGAGGTGGTAAGATTGCATGGCATTCCCAAAACCATTGTGAGTGATAGGGATACCATCTTCACCTCAAGATTCTGGAAAAGTTTTCAAGAAGCCATGGGGAGTGAATTATGCTTAAGCACTGCCTACCATCCACAATCAGATGGACAAATTGAGGTGGTGAACAAAGTTCTAGAAGACTTATTGAGAGCATGTGCATTGGATTTTGGAGGCAACTGGGAGGATCATCTCCATCTAGCTGAGTTTACATACAATAATGGTTATCAAAGCACCATAGGGATGGCTCCATTTGAAGCCTTATATGGCAAGCCATGTTTATCACCTGTATGTTGGGTAGAGACAGGAGAGAGGACTGTTTTAGGGCCTGAATATGTAAAAGAGACTACAGAGAAAATTGAGCTAATAAGAAAAAGGATGGCAGCAGCTCAAGACAGGCAAAAGAAGTTTGCAGACATGAAGAGAAAGCAGGTGGAATATGGAGTTGGAGACTTTGTTTTCATCAAGGTTTCACCCATGAAAAAGGTCCTGAGGTTTGGTAAGCAAGGAAAACTCACACCAAGGTATGTTGGACCCTATAAAATTCTGGAAAGAATAGGCTCTTTAGCATACAAATTGGAACTACCAGAGGAAATGAAAGCAATGCATAATGTTTTTCATGTATCACAACTTAGAAGATCGGTACATGATAAAGAAGAATTCTGGAAAAGCCTAACCAAATTCAAATAAATCCTAATTTGTTTTATGAGAAAGAACTAGTGGGGATTTTAGCTAAAGAAGAAAATAAATTGAGAAGCAAAACTTTGAAATTAGTGAAGGTCCAGTGGAGTCTTGATCCTAATGATTGTACATGGGAGTTAGAAGACAAAATTAGGATGGATTATCCTAAACTTTTTATAGATTAAAGGTAATTTTTAATTTCTGGAGAATTTAATATGTATGGTTATTATGGTTGAATTTGTTTGCTTATGCATATGTTTGATAGATTTTAGAAAAGAGAAAAAAAATTCTGAGGACACAATTCCTAAAAGGAGGGATGAATGTAATACCCCAAAATTTTGTGAAAAATTATTTTAATGAGATAATTTAAAATTTGAAATATTTAGATTTAATATGGTAGAATTTTTGGGATTAAATAATGTGCAAGGATATGTGTGCATATGCACACTGGAAATGGCACAGGGAAAATCCAAGAATTTGTGGAAAAAAAGGAGACAGAAAAGTTTTATTTAAAAATAAGAAAGTGAATTCTTATTTAAAGCATTGGATTTTAACTTAGGCCTAACCAAGTTAAAAATGAAATATATGCCTATATGTATTTTTCTGCGAAACATGAGGAAATTAAATAAAAAAATTAAATATTTATATACCTATACACATGTATATTTTCTGTGAGTAGAAAATGTTAAAGTTAAGCAAGAAGAAATAGCATCAAAAATGACATGAAATATAATACAAGTCAATATGTTAGTGTAGGTAAAAATGGAAAGGAAGATTTCTAGAAAAGAATAAAAGAAAAAAAATAATATAATATGACTGAGTCACACATTTATCATGACTTGGGTGAGTATACAAAAATAGCTATTTTCTGGAAAAAGTAAAGAGAAAGGAGTACTAACCATAATTGGCTAAGGTAGCCAGGGTATCAAGGAGGGAAATGTGAAAAAAATGCAAAATGAGAAGAAAAAAATAATAAAATACATGAAGATAGCTAGGACAAAAGTGGAATTTTATCTTGGTAAAACCCTAGAGGAAAACATTTATATAAATAGGCAGTTATAACCAGAAAATCATTTTACCCGAGTTGCTTAAAAATAAGAAAGAAAGAAGAAAAAAAAGGGGGAAGGAGAAACATACAGGGATTTTTGATCAAAGGAAGGAAGAACTTAGGTGAGTGATCTCACTAAATTCATGGCATTAAGACTTGATATGAAGCAGCCAAATTTCTATATTGCTATTTCCATATTCTTGGTTTTGTTGAACATGATTTTATTATTGCTCTTTGGATGGTTCTGATCTGTCATGATTTTTATTATGGATGTTTTTGGATGATTTTTGATATGTTATGATGTTTCCTTCTGATGTGTAACCAACCGTTTTTTTACTGCATTCAGAAAAGCTAAGACATAAAAACCAAAAAAAAAATTATGGGAAGAATACTCTCAACTGTTATGGATCTATGGCAGGGAAATGTTAATAAATAAAATATTATGAGCTGCATTACTATGTATAAGTGCTGAGGCTTAAAAAAAAGAGATATTAGGGGTACAATAGAAATTCTATATGTGCTGAGCCCTTAATTAAATAGAAAAAAACCACAAGTTAAAAATTATGGTTAAGCTAGATCTTGAATCTGGTTCAATCATAGTAACTAGCAAATTCAAATAACTCAACATGCCATGTCTTTATTGTTTAGTTGAAAATATTCTTGTATTTCTATTTGAGATCAAGACATCTATTGACCACATCCCTGTAAATGATTGTCTGCTTATTTCTGGAAAATTATGCTAGTAAGATGTATGGATGTTTCCATGTTTACAGTGACATGTTCACCTAGCTATCTGATGGTTGGATTTAAACTAAAACTACTAGTAAATAAACTAGGGATGGTAAACCAAGAAGGCTGCTGGAATGCTTGTTATATTTGAAGTAGGCAAGTTGGCACATGGTTTGTTTAAGCCCTGAGATCTTTGTTGCAATGATGTGAATTAGTTCATTGCAATGTGCCCCCGTGATTCCTTGATAGCAGATGAGGTTAGGAATTTTAAATGGATAATACAACCTATAAATGAAGAAATAGAAACTTGAGCTTTTCTTAAAATTGGTTAGAGTGGAACCATGGTTGTTCCAGTGCTTCTATCTGCAATTATTAAATGTTCATGTTTGCATAATTATTTATGTGTATATGAATGATTGATAAAGTTATCATTCATGTACAAAAATTATCTGAAACATAGTAAAACAGATGATTAAAGGAATTGAATATGCAAATAGCCAGTGTTTATGCTTATCTTCTATCTGCTTAATGTAATGAACATTTTGTTGTTGCTCATACCAGATCATTGATCTGACCCTTGTTTGCTCATGGCATATGGGGGTGTCTCATTTCAAATTGAGGTAGCCACAAATGCTCTTTCAGGAGATGCAAGACTTAAGTAGGAAGGAAGGTTATGGCTAATGAGAAAAATGAATGAGCATGCTTGCTAGTTTTGATAAGAGCATAGAATGAAATATCTGCATGTATTCATGGAAATAGAGTTTTTAAATTTCTTGTTATGTAATGACTTTGCTGTGTTGGTTAAACTGGTTGCTAGAGTTGAGTTCTGTTATGTGTAAATGGTTTAAGTACTGAAGTATGGTCTGAGATATGAAAAAAAAATATGCTTAAATTATTAGTTATGAAAACCTGGAAAAAGGAATATATATATATTTGAGCAGTTGTCTAGCCTAACCTATATTGAGTACTTGGCAAATTTGGGTTATTTATAACTATTGAGTTTGGGGTAAAATATGGGTTTAAACTAGAGAAATTCTTTTAAGTATTTAATTGCCTTTCACTAGAATATTTGTAAAAAGATTCAAGTCCATTTCTGGGTTGTTTTGAGAAGAGTAAATACAAAGCAAAAAAAAGAGCTTTAGATGCTATGCAAATGAATGGCATATCATTGTTCCATGATCAAAGTGTCTGGCTGACACAATCACATGAATTAACCAGCTTCAAAAGAATGGAGTTCTGGTTGAACATGTTTGATTATATTTTGACAGTAAAAGGCACTTCAAAATCTTTAGTTTTCTTTTGCAAATGTTTAACCTAAAACTCTTTTTAAAATGCTATAAACAGATGTGCATTTTGAACTGGCTTGAACTATCAAATCAGGAGACACTCTACATTCTTTTAAACACTTTAAAGTTTAGATTCTTGTCACAGCAAAATTTTATGCAAACGCTCAACCCACAGTTGTGTCATATTGGTTAAGATTAAAACAGAAAAGCTATATTGATTGAATAAAAAGCAAGAGGGTTTCAAAGGAGACACCTAAATTGAAAATGATAGATGTAAATATCATTTTCTGGTACTTAGTCACATATCAAACTTTTGAACTATGCTAAAAAAATGATAATCTCAAGTATTCTGAGATTATCTGTTCAAATTCAAATCAAACAGAACTTGCTCTTGTTTACAAAATTTAAATATATATTTATATACTCTTATTTAAACAAGAGGGACATATACATCATCATATGTATATGTATATGTATATTTTTATGATTAAACTGATATATTTATATTAGTAGGAATTTTAAAATCCTGGACAAATTGTTTGAAAAGAAAATGACTCTGAGAATTAAATTGAATTGTAAATGTAAAAAAAAATCCCATTAAAATTAAGGTAAAATTTGGAGGGTCATTGCAATATTGGACAATGCGCTCATCGTTTCGAAGAGACCGGGATTGGGATTTATCTCCCAAAAACCACTTCGATTCGGTTTGTACGTTTTCGTGTGGAAAACAAGAGTTGGAATCGAAGATGGAGCAGTGAAGTGCAAGAGCTAATCGCTACTAATCCTGAGGGTGATTCCAAATTGGATGTAGTAGGAGTAGTGCCTTTGGTTCCGTTCGAACCCGGGACGGACTTGTATGGATGAATGCTTTCAGAACATCGTCCGGTGGACGATGATCATTCTAAGTGATATGTTCTAAAAAGGTAACGCTTAGCCTCGAGCCTCATCAAATGGGAATGACTGAAAATCAGGGGTTATGCAGCAAGGCTAAGTGGGTAGCGCCCATTCGGGTGAGGTTATCCCTGTCTAGATGTCCCTTTTATTTCGGCTTAGTGGTGCGGTTGCTGATCCCAACCGTGGGTTGATCTTACTCGGATATATCCAGTAAGGGGAAGTTCCGTTCTTGTGTTGTAGGGGATCAAGCGTGGTCCTCGGTAAGCTGATCTAGACCAGGTACTGTGACAGGTGGTACCCTAGTGCCTAGTCATTAGTTGGAAATCCATTCTCCCTACGTGCTTTTACGGTTTTTGTTTGTAGAGCCCACTTTGTGGCTAGTATGCTGGAATTTAATCATGTAACAATTTCAGCTATTTGAATAAGTATTTGTATATAGACACTACTATAATATCAGAGGATTTTGATAAGAAAGTGTTTTGACTATCGTAAGGTAAAAACCCGACATGTTTATTTGTGGCATGGTCTTACGAGATGCTTTTGATTTCAAAGGGTTTGGAAAACTTTAATAATCCAATTGAGTGTGTTTTCTCATGCTGGTTTTCCATACTGACTCGGGTGTTATTTTATTATAATGCTCGGGTCAGACCGAGTATTATAGTATACAGGATAAGATGCTGTGGAGCTCAGGAGACGAGCTGGATGGCGAGACGTATCCCTCGTATATGATGTATATTCCGCTGTGGTGTGTATGTTGTGTATTCTGTATGTGGGGCAAGTTATTATAACTGTCCTGAATTGTGATGTTGATTGTATTGTACTCTGATGTTGTATCCTGATGATGTATGTATAAACAGATATAGTTTCTTTCCTGTAAAGATCAGTTATTATCTATTATATTTTATTCCGTTGCGATGTAAGATTCTGTTGTGTTGTTTTCTTTCTTCTACCTCCTTCTTCTTTAACCCTCATGGTTCGGTTTTTCGGGCGTCGAAAAATCGGGTCGTGACATTTTGGTATCAGAGCTTAGGCTAGCGATAACCTTGGCTCTGGTGGGAATTACTCATTAGAATAGAGTCCATAGTACTCTAGAATGAGTTTGAGTGTATTAATAGATATGAGCGCATATTTGTTAGTGAATATAAAATGGTTTTATATTGTGTTGATTGGTTTGTTGAGTGGTTTATGGATTCTTTTCAATACGAGTAATTAACGTTATTGATAGGGATCTCTAAACACTTGAATAGAATAATTCGACACAATATTGTTTTAAAATAGGGTAAATGAAATAATTTTACCTAAATTATTTTTGTATATGAAAGGAATAATTTTCGTAAATTATTATAGTTATATATGGTTGCTTGGTTGTTAGGAAGTGATAATATTGGATTATTATCAATGTTGTGAGGAAATTGAATAAGAAATTGAAATCATAACTAAAAGCTAAGAAATAAATTCATATACAAATGAGATATGTAAATGAAAACTATAAATGTGATTTATAATTTGAAATAGAATTCCAGAGAAATATTTGAAAATAAATTGAGTTGAAAATTCCAGAGTAATGTTGAATATGAATTAGATGATTTGGAATTTGAATTTTTTTGGAAAAGTTTAAATTCCTTGGGTTGAAAATGGTTTTCAAAAGCTTTGGAGAAATAATGGTGATAGTATTTGAGAGATATTTTGAATTAGATATGAAATCTGGTGAGATTTCAAATTAAAAATATTTGGAGAAAATGTTTTTGAAGAGATACAAGCACTAAACTCTTTTTGGTCGCTGGAAAATAATTCTGATGATGAGCGCGACATCATCGATGTTCATTTTCGAGTTTCCAGGAGAGGGATTGCTATCTGGATGTCTTGGATTGGTGTTTGTTTGCAAAAGTCGGGTTTGATTTTAGAAATGCAAAGGATTTTGGATATAATTGATTTCAAAGGTGATTTTGAAATGTTGAAGCTTTGGTTTGGTAAAACCGCTTTGATTTTTTTTGAAATACTTAAGAGATTGTTGAAACTCTAGAATTGGTTTAAGTGTTTTTGAATGTTTAAGAAATTGTTTAAACTCTGGAAGCTTATTTAAAATATTATGGTAATGTAAATGGGATTGTTTGAGTTAGAAATGAATTGAATGTAAGCAATTAAGTTGTAAACTATTTAAATTAAATGAAAATAGTATGTGGGTTGATTGAAACAATTGAAATAGTATATGAATGGGTTGTCGACAATTAAAATTAATATTGGAACATTGGAAATTGCTAATGAAAGACTGTTTAGTATGCATTGTTTACCTAATGCATGTTTCATCTATTTTAAATAAGTGAAATACTAGTGAATTGTATGTATTTAACACTTACATGTTTTAATTGAGTAAGTACAGGTATAGGGAAGCCGTGTGGCTGGATTTGGTTGCGCTAATTGCTAAAATAATAAGCCGCTTGCTTAAAATTGCTAAATAAGGTACGCCTACTCAATAAAAAAATTGGAAATATGAACTGTTGTTTGTTTTTTGTTTTCCGACCGTGTGGGTCGATGTATATATTTATATCTCTTATCAAATTGCAAAAGCTCCTCCGTACAAAGGAGACTCTGCCAAAATTTTCTGAAAATTTTGGGAGTTAGAAAATTTTTAAAATTTTCACTAACGACAAATGATTCAAAATTTATAAGCAAATAGAATTGAAACTGAATATTGAAATCTAATTTAAAATTGTGTATGTAAAGTAAGGTGGATAAAAATTCAATATTCAGAGTTTAAAGAAAAATTGAATTCAAGTAGAATTGAAAATGAAAATCTGAATGAAAATTGGGAAAAAGTATTGAAGTTTGAAAATAATTAATAAATTGAAGCAAATTGATTTTATATGGAATCGGAACTCAATTGGAGTATACACTTCAGTAGTGAAGTAGTGAAAATAAATATAAGAAATATTTATATTGAACTTAAGAAATGAAAATGAAGTTCTTAAGTAAATTGGTATTGGGAATATACTAAGTAATTTTGGAATGGAGAAATATACTAAGTGAATAATTGAATGAAGATTAAAACTGAAAGTTGTGAAAAGGGAAATTGTGAATAAGTAATTAGAAATCAAATGAATGTGAATAAAAGAGAATTGATATAGCTAATAATCAATTGAAATTAATACGTAGGATGTACGTATATTATTTTATTCGCATAATGGTTTGATCCGGATTCGAACACAGAATTTCGAGATAGTTATATCGATCCGAGTTAGGATTTTTCACTCGATTTTCGACGGCGAACCCTGGATATGGATTTTGATTGATTCTGGAAATTCTCTATCATAGTTTGTGGCTATGCAAGGAGAATGACGGTTTCTGATCAAGAAACCAGATCTGAGTCCGCACTAGGAAGTCGGGTGGACGATACTAGTTCGGAAGTGAAATTATGTGATCGAGCGAGCGATCGGATTTGATATTGCGTATGAGTGATATATGTACATCGTACAGGCCTGAATGAAATGGATATTGAAAATTTTGTAAAGAAATGAATAAAATGATTTGGATTCTGTAATTGGATATTATTGCTAAGTAAGACACAGGTGTTTAAAAAGCAAAAAGGAAAATTGATTTTTGATTTCAGAAGATAAATTGAAATTTGCTCGGCAAAGGTATGTGTTTAAATTTCTGTATGAAATTTGATGACTTTCTTGTCTAGCCACTTGGCTTTTCGTTTTCTTTTGAAATCTGGGGGCCCGTAGAGGCATTTTGTAGTTGTTCCGAGTTGGCCGCGCAAAGGAGACGCTGGCGAAATTTTTCGAAAATTTAGGGAGTTAGAAAAATTTTGAGAAATTTTGATAATTCAAAATTTGATTTCAAATTTAAATTTGAATTGATAAGTAAGTAATATTGTTTCGAACTAATAGATAAGCTGGAAAGTTAGAAGAGGGTTAGTGTGTCTTTAATAAAAAGGTTGCTTTGGAAAGTTGTTAAAACCGTTTGGTTTTGGGAGAAAGGTTAACGGGTATTGGACAATTCTTCTTAACTAGTAATTTCGGGGACGAAATTCTTTTAAGGGGGGAGGAATGTGACGACCCTGAATTTCTAGATATTTGAAATCGGGATATTTAATTGATTTTAAATATTTGAAAGTTAATTTTTAACTTGAATTTCAAATATCACTCTTTATTGAGTAATTTAATTATTAAATTAAACAATTTGAAGTTGGGTAAAATGTTGAATCTGGAGTTTTAAGCCTGTTAAAAATAATTTGAAGGCTTGTAAAATTTATATTGATAGTACTGAAGATAGTAAAAGTTCTAAAATTTAATTTGGAAGTGTTTTGTTAAGTTTTGAAAATATATCGTTTAAATCGGTATTTAAAAAGAGCCTTCCGAGGCACAGTCTCGGATTTCGACAAAACTAGTTCCATTGGATCCGTAATATTGTATTATTAACAGATTTCAAATTTTGTAGTGTTTGGAGTTGTTGTGTGAGCGCACGATAGATAAACGCGCTGAATTTATACCAAAAATTTAATATTATAACTGGGTCCAAAAAGCTATCTTCTCCATACGGTCGAATTAGGACTCGAAACCTTTTCCATTATGTTCGAAATAGGAGTATAACATTATAAACGCCTGGCGGCACGCCTCGATAGAAGATCGAGATTTTTAGTTGCGAATTCGAGACAATTTGAATTTAAATTTGAATTAATATATATATATATATATATATATATATATATATATATATAGTCAACCATCAGCTGAAATTATTTCACGTCAACACTTTTTCCATTTCATTTCAGGAGCACTGTAGCTCATCTGCTACACGCAAAAATATTTTCCAAGCAGACATCTTTTTCCCTTTATTTCATTTCAATGCCGACTTTATATGTTTTAAGAATCAAAATCGCGGCTCATTTATTATCCATCCTCTTTTCTAGTTCAAAGCTCGAAAAAATAAATCATGGCCGGCGAAAATCTTTTCCCTCTCCTCCCAGTTCGAAGCAGCCTTTTCCCCCAAATTCCCTCTCTTCCACTACGAGATTCGATCTCGTTCCAAAAAGAAAAAAACGAAATGAATCGCGCCTACTTTTTCTCTGTCTATCGAACCAATACGAAAGGGGAAGTCGAGCTCGACGTCGGAAATGGAGTATGGGGCGAGGGTCGCGGAGCATGCTTAGTGCAGCGTGGGGTCGGCTTCACTGTGCTGTCAAGATTCGCGATCGAGCATCGACCGCTTACGCGTGATTGAGGCGCATGGAGGCACGTGAGGGCGAGGTGAACAGGGACTGGTCAATTCAAGCATGCAAAGGAGAGAGACTCGATCTAGGCTTAGCCGCAAGGAGATGGTGGAGTTCGATGAGCTCGTTCGCGAGCAGGGTAGTTAGGGTTGCTTGTAAGATCGGCGATGGGATATGGTCGAACCAGGTTGTCTTGGAAGCAGGTCAGGTCACGTGCGTGATCGGCAACGCTAGCTCAAGGCGAGGCAGCGAGGTATCGCTTTATAAATTTAATCGAATGAATAAATATTTATATATATATATATATATATATCTATATATATATAGGAAAAAAAGGGGCAGTCTGCTTTCAAATTAAAGTGAACAAATATATATATATATATGTGTATATATTAGTTAGGGAAAATTAGCAGTGGAATAAATATTTATTTCTGTTATTTACTGAAAAGAAAAAATATACAAATTGTTCAATTTCAAATATGTATTTAGGGTGATTATTTTGTTTAATAAACTTATTTAATTATTTTAGTCACTAAAAATATTTTATTAAAAAGAAAATTTGTTTAAAATTAAATTATTAGTTAATTAAATTGTTAGTTAAATTAAATAAATAAATGGTAATTAATTCTCCGATTATTTCAAATATTAATAAACCATATAATGTTTATACAAGGTCTAAAATAGTGGAGAGACAAGCCCGTTTGGATCGGATTGCGAATTGAAGGGCAAAGGTGAGTTAATCTCACTCATCTGGATTATTATTTAAATTTAAATGGTTAAATTTAAATATTTGGTGAATGATTGGATTGATTGGATGTGATATTATATATATAATAGTAGTATATATATTGGAGTGATTGATTTCCCGCATTATATAGCGGATGAGACCCTATGCGCCGCATAATAGCGGATGATATGTTATTATTCCCATATACCGCGATATTCCACCTCGAAGTGGAATTGGTATTGTGCTAACATCTATGGATGCAGGGAAACAGGTTGGAGGGATCCAACTGGATTCCTCAAAATTTTGTTTAGATTTTTTCTAATAATTCTGTGATATGATTATTTGATATTATGTGATGAATTATATTGATAATTGGAGATGATGGATGTTATGGTTTGATTGAATATATTTGGGTATACTGTGTTACCAAAATATATAGATTGGATTTTTGGAAAGAAATAAAAGAGTAAATTTTTAAGTAAATAATTATAGAGAATTTAAATAAATTAAAGAATGAATTGGGAAAGGATAAAAGTGATTTTTAAATTCTGTTAAATAAATTCCGAGTACGGGAAAGGAGATTTTGAATAAAAGGGGAAATATTAAATTTTAAACTTAAGTGATGTTATATCAAGGGAATAAAAGAATTTATTTTTAATTCAAGGTTTGAATTTATTTAAAGGGTAAAGAAGGATTTTGGAAAATCCGAAATTGGTATTTTCAGTTAAATGGATTTTAAATCATAATAAAGAAATAAAATCAGAAGTTAATGGATTTTTAGATAAATGGAGTAAGTAAAGGAATTTATTTCAAAGTGAAATAAATTGGAAATCAATTTGAAAATTTATTTAAGCATTTGGAAATTGGAATTTTAAAGGAAGATGGGACTAGGAAATTTATAAACTGGGTTTATAAAGTGAAGTAATATATCAGTGGATATTTGGAAGAATAAATTCACGGTGGGAATTTATTAAAGAAATGGGTAAATTTGTTTAAAAATAAATAGTGATTTATTTTTAAAGATGTGAAAGAGAAGTGTATTTCCCTGGATAGCCAAGTACGTTTCCAAAGCAAACTTTTAAGTATGAATTAAAGGTTTTAAAGTTGTTTTTAAAGTATGTTTTTAGAAAATTTATCATTTTTAAATGTTTAAAGTTTAAAAGTAAGTATTTCTCAAATTTAATTTAGTAGTAATTATTTAAAGGTAACTTGGTATTGTGTTTTAAAAGGATAAAAAAATGTAGTTTTATATTTTATAAAGTAATTTATTTTAAATATTCTTAAAGTATATATTTTTAAATAAAGTATTAAAGTAGTTTTAATTTAAATGTTTTAAAGTGTATTTTATAATAAAGTGTTTTTAAATTATTTTAAAAATCTAAAGTAATTGTACTTGGTGTTTTCAATGGAAATAAGTATTTGGGAATTTATTCCATGAGAAAAGTGTGGTTTGAAAACCGTTTTCAAAAGGGTTGAAAATGGAAATATATCTTGCGAAGATATTTGTGAGGTAAATAAAAAATTTGGAAAATTATTTATTGTTTGATGGATGTTTGTGAATGTTAATTGATAGTTAAATCACCGACTATCAATATTGGACAATGTGCTCATCGTTTCGAAGAGACCGGGATTGGGATTTATCTCCCGAAAACCACTTCGATCCGGTTTGTACGTTTTCGTGTGGAAAACAAGAGTTGGAATCGAAGATGGAACAGTGAAGTGCAAGGGCTAATCGCTACTAATCCTGAGGGTGATTCCAAATTGGATGTAGTAGGAGTAGTGCCTTCGGTTCCGTTCGAACCCGGGACGGACTTGTATGGATGAATGCTTTCAGAACATCGTCAGGTGGACGATGAGCATTCTAAGTGATATGTACTAAAAAGGTAACGCTTAGCCTTGAGCCTCATCAAACGAGAATGACTAAAAATCAGGGGTTATGCAGCAAGGCTATGTGGGTTGCGCCCATTAGAGTGAGGTCGTCCCTATCTAGATGTCCCTTTTATTTCGGCTTAGTGGTGCGGTTGCTGATCCCAACCATGGGGTGATCTTACTCGGAATTATCCAGTAAGGGGTAGTTCCGGTCTTGTGTTGCAGTGGATTGGGCGTGTTCCTCGGTACGCTGATCTAGACTAGGTACTGTGACAGGTGGTACCCCAGTGCCTAGTCATTAGTTGGAAATCCATTCTCCCTACGTGCTTTTACGATTTTTGTTTGTAGAACCCACTTTGTGGCTAGTATGCTGGAATTTAATCATGTAACAATTTCAGCTATTTGAATAAGTATTTGTATATAGACACTACTATAATATCAGAGGATTTTGATAAGAAATTGTTTTGGCTATCGTAAGGTAAAAACCAGACATGTTTATTTGTGGCATGGTCTTACGAGATGCTTTTGATTTCAAAGGGTTTGGAAAACTTTAATAATCCAATTGAGTATGTTTTCTCACGCTGGTCTTCCAGACTGACTCGGGTGTTATTTTATTATAATGCTCGGGTCAGACCATTATAGTATACAGGATAAGATGTTGTGGAGCTCAGAAGACGAGCTGGATGGCGAGACGTATCCCTCGTATATGATGTATATTCCGCTGTGGTGTGTATGTTCTGTATTCTGTATGTGGGGCAAGTTATTATAACTGTCCTGAATTGTGATGTTGATTGTATTGTACTCTGATGTTGTATCCCGATGATGTATGTATAAACAGATATAGTTTCTTTCCTATAAAGACCAGTTATTATCTATTATATTTTATTCCGCTGCGATATAAGATTCTGTTGTGTTGTTTTCTTTCTTCTACCTCCTTCTTCTTTAACCCACATGGTTTGGTTTTTCGGGCGTCGAAAAATCAGGTCGTGACACTGTTGAAATTAATTTGGAAATCGATAAAAATTTAGTATAATTGAAATATTGTAATTAATATGGTAAAAGATGATAACTGTAGACCATTGATGTAATAAAATGTAAAATAATGTTAATTAAATACATAAGATGATAGTTGATTGAATAATAATATGTAAATCAGAATAAATGAAGTTATTAGAATTTAAATTATATCAATAAATTTATTGCAATTGAAATTTGAACATTGTAATTTGTGCAATATTTAATATTGGATTGGCATGGAAATTTTATTTTAATGGATTATAAATTTATATGTAATCAGGAATGATGGAAATTGTCAACTATTAAATTTAAAAATTTAAAGTGATTTAATAAATTCAATAATAATTTATTTAATTAACGTGAAAATAGCCATTTTGGCCACTCTCTTGGATTTCGACGAAACCAGTTTCATCGGACCCGTAATAGTGAATTATTGCAGGATTTCAAGTTTCGTAGCGATCAGACTTGTCGTTTGATCGTGCGGGCTCAAAACGCGTTGAAATCAATTTAATGAATTCAATTGAAATAAGCTGACTTTAAAAGCTAACTTCCGTATACAATGGAATTTGGGTTTGAAACCTATTCCATTGAGTTTAAAAATATCGAAAATATCTATTTTGATATATGGGATGACCCACTTTCATTTTGAAAGTGGAACGGGCTTTTCGGGTCGTTACTGTCGTTTCGAACCAATTCGATATGTTCATCATTCTTTCTTATCAGGCCTTGTTTATATAAATAGATTTTGTTTCTAACCCTAGCAGCCTTTTATTTCTTATTCCTATACGTACAAATCTGTCTGTCTATTCCTGTCTCCTCTCTTCAATGGCAGAAACCTATCTTCAATTCCAAAAACCATAATTCAATTCCAAAACCAATTTCAATATTGAAATTCTCCAAACTATAGCAAATTATATATCGTTGGAAATCTCTCGACGAGCACAATCCACTATAGCAATTTGTTATCCAATTGGATGCATCGTTTGACTAGAAATCGAGGATGAACTTCGACCGTTGAAATTAGGTTTTCACGATCCAATAGTGGATCTTCATCCGATCGGCAATCGAAAGGTGGCGTTGGAAAGATGGTGTCGAGAAGGTCTCGGATCTGTTGTTAGCTCGTCTCTAGGTCGCGTTAGATCGCCAGAAACGGCGAATATAGAGGGCGACGGCATTGGGTCCTATATGCGACCGGAGGTGGCAAATTATATAGCGTAGAGGCGGTCAGGCTTGGGTGTGGCGGCGATGTGCTCGGATCAGGTCAGAAACGAGGGGCGTGGGGTTAATTTCGAATTTTGGGTGGCGGCCTGCGTGCCTTCATGTGCATACTAGAACCTTCGAATTGGCTAGGGTACGAACGTGATCAGGTAACGTGGCATCATTTTTATTTTT
The DNA here is from genome assembly GCA_030737815.1 of Allium fistulosum. Classification (NCBI taxonomy): domain Eukaryota; kingdom Viridiplantae; phylum Streptophyta; class Magnoliopsida; order Asparagales; family Amaryllidaceae; genus Allium; species Allium fistulosum. The sequence goes on from CM060905.1 coordinate 165,773,776, forward strand.
CTTATTTTAATTTAAATTTTAGAATTTAATCGTTCTAACATTACACTACGCCATAGATGACCTTCTGCAACATTTTTGCAAGGTGTTGCCAGCTAAAATGTTGCGATAGATATAAAATTTTGGTCCTACTGCAACGTTGTATTTATGGTGTTACCTTAGCCATAAAAATGTGTTGCTCTAGCTAAACAAGTGTAACACGATGCAACATTTTTATATAGTGTTGCTATAGATATATTCAAATTAAAAAATTAATAAAATTAGCAATCCGCGTGAATACGATCCAACGGTCTACATTTAATCTGATTGTTAAAATGGATCACCGCTACAATTTGCCCCAAATTTTCGTTTTCCCGCTTTACTTATCATATCATTTCGTTCTCACCCCCAATTTCCAAATCCCTAATTTCCAAATCATATTTTCGTTCCTTTTTTTTTCTTCCAAAAACAAAATCTCGTCCTTTTTTCAAAGTTTGGTAATTATCTCAGACAAGCTTCGTTCCCATTTCGTTCTCACCCCCGATTTCGCTGCTGTTTGCCTACATGTCGAGCGCCGTTTGCTTTGTTGCCGAGATCTAGAAATGTCTGTCGTCTGCTGAGGTGAGCGAGACTATTGTTGCCAAAGGTTGCGTTTGTGTATAGAGGAGATTCGGGTTTGCTGAGATAGGAATTTGAGTGAGGATTTGTCGATTTGTGTATAGAGGAGATACGGCAGTTTGCAGGTGATTTCAGTTGTGCTTTGGAGGTGGTTCGGGGTTCGGATTTGGGTTTGTTGATTTTGTTGTGAATTTGTAGTGTGAAAGTTTGGGTTGTCGGAATGGGTAACCAGCGATTGTGATTAGGTGATTAGGCGATTAGGCGATTTGGCAACCTGAAGTCGAATTTGGCAACTGAAATAGTTTGTTGGTGAGGCAATTAGAGGATGGAGGCTGGTGGTTTAGAAGTATGTGTGGGTTTGGGTGAAGATTTGGAACTGTGAGATTTTAGTTGGCAGTGGCAGCAGGTTGGTAATGAGGTTTGGTGAGTGTTTTGGCATAGGTTAAGGGCTGTAGGGGATGTAAGTTGCAGCAGTTTGGGGAGTGGATGGTGGTAGTGTAGAGGTGGAAGTTTGGTAGTGTTCTAGTAGAAGGAGTTGCTGTCTAGTAGGAAGTTTGGATGAGTGAACTGTGGTTTGGATGAGGTGGTGATTGTCGGTGATGGAGGATGGTATGCCAATGCGGCTTCCAGGCGGTGTTGTTGATGATGTAATTTGATGAGGTAGTGAGTGGATGTTTTGTGAAAGAGGTTGGGAGTGTGGTCAGTGTTTGGTAGATGGTCAGTGTTTCAGGCAATCGTGTTTCAGGTAAGTGGTAGATGGGCAGTAGTTCCAATGGGTGATGAAGTTGCTGAGGATGGGGTTCGCGGGTTTGCTAAGTTCAGTCTTCATTTGTGCATAATTTTACGTCGTTTCAAAGAAGGCTCGATCTTCCGAAATCGGATGAATCGGGCGGTGCCCACCCAAGCCTCTCTTCCACTACAAGACCTGCTCGACACCATCTTCCGAAATCGGACTGCGGGGCCCTGGACCCCCGCCAGTGCTGCGCCCGGACCCGCTACTCGGCTCGCCTTCGGCTCGGCACTCGGCTCGTCATATATTTGTCGGTGTCGGTGTCGGTGTCTGTATAAATTGAAACTGCATATGTAATGAGTGAACTGAGTGATGTAGTGAGGAATATCTGTATATGTGAATATCAGTGTTATATATCATTGAATTGTAAAATAGTGGAGTCAGTAATTTGTACTATTTCAAATGTTGAAATAAAATATTTATTTAAATAAATTACTGTTTAAATATCAAATTCTGTGCAATAGCATTTTATTAAATAAATATTTATTTTTATTAAAAAATCAAATATACTCTACATTATTGGCCCCACAAATTCAGAAAGTTAATATCTATAGCAACATTTTGGAATGTTGCTACAGATACCTATGGGTGTTGCTATAGACACAAATAGGGTTCTATTACAACAATATTACTAATGTTGTCTTAGATAGTCAAAATGTTGCCTTTGAGGTCTAAGGCAACGACAAAAATTGCATCACCCTAAAAGTGTTGCCATAGACCTATGGCAACATTTTTTGGGCCTGACCCAACATTTTTTTTGTGTTGCACAAGGCCATTTATGGCGTAGTGTTAATATCTTTTGCATACGAGCTAAAATTCACACGCGGTTTTCTCCATTGCGATCATATCGAAATTTCGGACATTATGGAACTAGTTTGGACGAATTCTGAGACTGTTCAAATTTGGGCCTATATTTTGTTTCAAATCGATTTGAAATCAAAGGTGAGTGTTTTAACTCACGCACAACTACTAAATTATCTTATGTTTGTTAAATTGAATTTATGATGTGATTAGAATTTGACTGGTTGATGGTTGGTATATTTAAATTTTTATTCTAGTTAAATCTGACTTTTATTGAATTTAATCGCCATTTAATTTAATATTAAATTTAATTTGCCAGTTAATACCTGTTATTGATAATCGGTCAATTGTTGTTATTTATTGGTTGGTTTGAATGATGATTTTGATGGATGGTTAATGGTTGATATTGGATGACTGGATGTTATATATATATATATATATATATATATATGTTGCTATCACACTGCAAGTTCCCTTAGTTATTGCTAGGAAAATCACTATGGGTTAAAATGATGCATGCCTGAACGATCTAAAGATTAAGGAAAAATCATTATTGGTTGAAATGATGGACTCGAGCTATTTTATGGATTTTTAATTTTAATTCGAGATTGCGGGTTGAAATGATATATACCCGTAAATTTAAATTATTGCGGGTTGAAATGATATATATCCATATCACTTGACCATAGGGTAGAAAATTATATACGGACACCGGATTGGTTAAATCAAATGATTTTAATCCTTAATTTTAAATTCAGTTAAATGACATTTTGAAATAAAATTTGATTAGTATAAACTGAATTATTTTCAAAAATCCAAGCTTTAAATGTTGAATTTGGAATTGGTTTAAATGAATTGTTTAAAGAATTTAAATTGAAATTTTAAAGTTGAATTTGAAGTATAAATGAAATTTATCGAAATTGAGTTATTGTAAACGTTTGAATATTTAACTTTGAAATCTATTGAATTTGGAGTAGCTTAAATTTATACTCCAAACCTGGATTTGAAATCGATATAGATTTAAATGGTTTTATTGAAAATCTAGATTAAAAGGTAAAAATTGAGTTTTGTTGATTTGAAAGCTGGATATGATCCAGATTTGTTGAAATGGAAGAAATAGTTTGATTCGATATTATTTTCAAATTTATTATTTTAATATAAACTGTTTAAAGATATATTATTTTTAAATTCAGAATTATTTAGATTTTCAAACTATTTACTATATAAACCATTTTAATAATCAAACCATTTAACTATTTTAAACTATATTCAACTATTTTCATCTATTCTAAACCATTTAATCTATTTTAATCTATTTTAAACTATTTTAATCTATTTTAAACTATTTTAAACTATTTAATCTATTTTAAATTGTTTTAACTATTTTAATCTATCTTAAGCTATTTAATCTAATTTAAACTAATTTAAAGTATTCTAAACTACTTTAACTAATTTAAACCATTTATAACTATCTAAAATATTTTCAAAATTTCAAACGGTGCAAGGTTTTATTTTCTATATTTAAATCCTTTATTTAAAAGCAAATATGGTTAACTGATGTTATAACTTATGTTAGAATTTGAAATGATATTTTCTAGTGAATGACATGTTTTGAGTAATATAATTATAACAACCTATCTTTTTGGACGGTTTAAATCGACGATACGATACACACGTCAAACTCAAACCATTCAAAAGGGTAGATTTTTATGGGGTAAATAAGAAAAAAGCAGAGAAAGAAAGAAAAAAACAAGTACAGAATCTCACAGTGGAATGACAAAATATAATAATCAATTAAACAGTTCATGAGGCTGTTTTGCAAATAAAATTTGATTACACTTTTACAATACAAAATCAGAGTACATACAGCAGTAATAAATAAGTAATGTAGTGGAACAACATGACGCAGTGGAAACGGTAGAATAAATAGTAATAGTACTAAATCTTAGTCTTCGTCCTCCAAGAGTAGTCTTCGATATACTGAAAAGCTAAGACTAACCCGAATGAATTGAGAAAACAAAACACTCGAGTCAGAACTAAAATATCTTATGTAAGTCAAATAACCAGTAGATAAATATAAGTGTAGATAAATATAAGTGTAGCGGCATCAGAGATGTTTACGGGGTTTGACATCTCCTATCCAGTGTCTAACTTGAGTGCAATAACTTAAGAGATGTTCAGGATTCCCATCTCCTGAGGATCTGTTAAACTATCTACTATGTAGTACGATACGCTATTATAATAGTGTCTACAGTAAAGTAAAGTATTAAAATGGCATTAAGGTGTTACCCATATCCACCTTAACACATTTTATATACTGTCGTAGTCTATATAGATACTGTAAACTCCACCTGCAGGTGGGCTATCATGGAGCACTCCATAGGTACGACACAAAACAAACTCGTAGAAGGCACGATAGGGCATGTGAACACGACACTCGAGGCAATGCCAGGGTAGATATACCGTTTACATATCCAGACTGGTGGTAACGCATAGCAGCTACTACTGCCCACCTCGGAACACACTCCCATAATAAAAATCGAGGGGTGGCCAACAAATCATCACAAAGTCAAAATATGGTATCGAAGAAATGTGTCCAATCGGAGGAATGACCTCACTTGGCCCGGCATGGCTCCTGTTTTAGTCACATCTAAACTGACTCACGGGGGTCACGTAAATACCTCATACAGAATCGTTCGCCAAACCATCCTACTTCATTTCTGGAATCTCCACCACGTACACAGTTGTTAAAGTGGTTTTTGGTATTGGCAAAGAGTATGACAATATCCGATCCCGGTCTCTTTAACAACCAAACGCTTAATTCACACCAGATGGTTCTTTTACATTTAAAAAGTCAATTCACAATTGGTACCAAAATATCATATTCTCAAAACCATATCATTTTTCGAAACCAAATTTACTATCAAAATTATATCACATTTGAAATCATATCACTTTCGAATTCATATTTCCAAAATAGATTAAATCCTTATTTAAAATCATCATATTCCTCAAATATGTCATTTAAATCCCTACTTATGTTATAACATCATTTAATCGTATTCTACTTAAAAATCAAGGATTAAAATTTAAAACTTCCACTTTACAAAACCTGAAATTCAGAAAATAGTTTAGATAATTTAAAATAGTTTAAAATATAGTTTAAGATAGTTTAATATAGATTAAAACAGATTAATATAGTTTAAAATAGATTAAAATAGATTAATATAGTTTAAATAGATTAAAATAGATTAATATAGTTTAAAATAGATTAAAATAGTTTAATATAGTTTAAAATAGATTAAAATAATTTAATATAGTTTAAAATAGATTAAAATAGATTAATATAATTTAAAATAGATTAGAATAGTTTAATATGGTTTAAAATATATTAAAATAGATTAAATAGATTAAATAGATTAAAAATAGATTAAAATGAGTTAAAATACTTTAAATAGATTAAAATACTTTAGAATTTCGATTTAAACCAATTTCCAATTCCAACCTTCAAACTTGGATTTTCAAAGTAATTCAATTTATATAAATCAATTTCCTTCAAAATATCATTTAATCAAATTCAAGATTTAAGGGTTTTAAAATCGTTTAATTTAACCAATCTAGTGTCCGTATATAATTTTCTACCTTATGGTCAAGTGATACGGATATTTATCATTTCAATCCGCAAAAATTTAAATTTACGGGTATATATTATTTCAACCTGCAATCCCAAATTACAAATCAATGAAAATCGCTTGGGTTTATCACTTCAACCCATAACGGTTTTCTCCTATTCTATATGATCGTTCGGGTATGTATCATTTCAACCCATAGGGATTTTCTAATAATAACTAAGGGAACTTGCAGTGTTATAACAATATAAATATAACATCAAATCATCTAATATCAACAATTAAACATACATCACAATCATCACCCAAATTAACCAATAAACATCAATAGGTAACTGATTATCATTAATAGGTATTAAATTGACAATTAAATTCAATATTAAACTAAACGATGATTAAATGCAATAAAAGTTAAATTTAACTAGAATGACAATTTAAATATACCAAACATCAACCAATCAATTCCAAATCACATCATAAATTCAATTTAACTAAGATAAGATAATTTAGTAGTTGTGAATCTGTTAAAACACTCACCTTTGATTTATAATCGATTTAAATCCAATAAAAGCCCAAAATTCCAATAGAAGAAATCGCGCGTGAATCGAAGTTTATATCCAAAAGATATTCATGTTATAAGAAATATTATTAAAATAATAATTGGTACACGTTTAAATATAAATAAACAAAGTTTAATACTTACGTTTTTCTCAAGATAGGCTTCAGGCAAAGATGGAAAAACAAACTAAGATGAGGGCATGACATGTAGGAAAAAAAGAAGGATGAAACTCATGTTTCATAAAAGAAAACTTTTGAATTTGAAAAATGAGAGCTTTTTAATTTGCAAGTTAACATTAAAATGATTCAGGGAAAGGAAGATTTGAAATGGAGATCTAAACATAGGAAATGAAGCTGCGACAAGAAAAAAATGAAGGAACAATTTTAAAAACGTGAACAATTTGCTGATGAGATTATAGCTTCAGGAAAGAATAATTTGAACTAAATGAATATGAGGTGTCAGGAGAAACAAAACGTAAAAGAAGAAATAAAGTGACAGGTTATTTAATAATAAAGAAATGAAGGTGGAGGGACAAAATGAATGTCACGTTTCTAAAATGAAGGCTTTAGGAAATATAGGCTACCAAAATAAATAAATAAATATGAGGTGGAAGAAAGCTATAGGAAAACAAAATGAAAAGAACTGAAGTGGCTGTAGAAATATGAAATGAGATGGAGAAAACAACAAACTCACTTTTTTTTACTTTAGGAATTGGAGGCAAGACATGGTGTAAAGAGGTGAAGAAAGGTTAAAAAAAATATGTATACATATAAAATGAAACTCACGGTTGAGAAGATATAGCTTCAGGAAAAAGAGAAAGGAAATAAACGAAAATGAAGAAACAACAAAAATGAGGAAAGAAATGTGGTATGTATTAAATAATGATGAAGGAATGCACGGACCAGATGTACACTACCAACTAACCTTTGGAATTCAAATTTCAAACTTATGTCTCATCTTTATTACTTTTCTTAATTCCCATAAACCAATAGTTACACCTATTTAATTTTACATTAACACACAATAAATAAAAATAAATTCTTTACACAAATTTGTGTAATTAATTAAGGCAATATACAGCGTTAAGAACCTTTCATCTCTCTCTGTGATTAGATTTGGAATTTAAACAAACATGTTAACATTTCAATTAAACATTTTACTAGGAACGCATTAACATACATTAAACAAATATGACATCATAAATGAGGAAATATAAATAGGTGTATAACACACACACACACACACACACACACACACACACACACATCTTTATCTCCACTTATGGTTTACATTCATAAATAAAAGGTATGCTACTAATCCACATAAGGAGGCAATGAATGTAAGAGTAAATTATAAGAGCGAAGATGGAAAGGTAAATTACGTTGCAATTAAAATCTAATCAAGTCTAAGTAAAAAGGAAATAGTCAAGTGTAAATCTATATTACCCCTTTACAATCTCCTATTAACATGTAATTTAAAACCATATGAGATTTCAAACCTAAATAATACTTTTTTATATATAATTGGATCTGAAATGTAAGTTTATATTTAGGTACAAACATATATGCAGTAAACCAACACTAAAATTAGAAACATAAACTGAATTAATTTGAAATAAATCACCCAATTTAAATTTATTTCAATATACGTCTACAATTAACATCTTCTCTCTTTTAAATTAAAAGTTTCCAATCACATTAATTGCCATTGATTTCAAAGTTAAATTTTAAAAGAGAAAGGAGATAATTCAATCCTTTTATAGTAATTTAACGTATTTATGGAATTATTGTATGCAAACCAAAAGCTATTAATTTCTTGTTAAATAATTGATTTCTTATTCTTGTAATTAAATTGTAAGCTAAAATACATTTCAAACAAATAAACATATGTTTACTCCTTTACTAAACTTATTAATTTTTGTTCTTTTATTTTTAATTTAAATGTTCTCATATTAAATCAACTATTACCTTATGAATTAATTCAACATAAGTTTTCATTTTATTTCACTCAACTCTATAGTTAACATCTTTTCTTATATTTACTGCAATATTTAATTACATTTAATTTCATTGATTTCCAAATTGATTTCAACGGATTAAATAATAAGATGATAAGTAAAACAATATTTACATTTAAGTAATTTAAACACATTTAAAAAACACATTTATAAATCAATTCATTGTTGAATATTACACTAATTACAGTGTTCAATTTCAAGTGTAATTAAATCCAATTAATTATATTTTAATCCCAATAAATTAATTAAATTTGATTTCAATCTTTTATTCAATCATTTATTGTCAAATGGGTAATACTAACACTAATTTACATTTTATTTCCTCAATATTCTACGGTTATTGCCTTAATTCACATTAACGTAAAATTTAATTACATTTAATGCAATTTATTTCTAATTTGATTTCAATAAGTTAAACAAATAGGTAACAAATAACAATTGTCACCTTTAGATTAATTTAATCACATTTATAAGTTGATTGTCTACACAATGTTATAATTATTTGCACAACACTAATTTTTATTCAATTACAATTTATTACATACTATTTCATTAATTAATACAACATTTAAATTATCAATTACTCTTTTATTCCAATTATAAATTAATACACACATTGTTACAATTTATTTACAGTCTATAACCAATCATAACTTTTTAATCATTTTCATAAATTGAAATTACATTTAAAGCAGTTATCAATTACCTTAATTTAATACTATTACATTTCATTCCAGTTATTATTCCCATGAATAAATCTTAAATTTTTAAATTTCTCACATTAATTAAGTCACAAATTTTTATTTCTTCCAATATTACATTATGCATCTTATTAAATTCAATAAATTAATTATCGGAAAATTACGGGTCGTTACAATAATGATTTTGAAATGAGGATTTATCCTATTTTGGGTATATAATTTCGAAAGTGATATGGTTTGAAGTGAATATGATATTTTGATATCAATTATGAATCGGTTTTGGAAATGTAAAGAACCATCCGGTGTGAAATAAGCGTTTAGTTGGTAAGGAGACCGGGATCATATATTATCATACTCTCTACTAATACCGAAAACCACTTTAACAACAGCGCACGTGGTTGAGATTCAAGAATGAAGTAGGATGGTTGGCAAGCAATTCTGTATGAGGTATTAACGTAGCCCTGACCTCCTAGGGTCAGCTTGATGTGGCTAAAACAGGAGCCATATCGGGCCAAGTGAGGTCGCACCTCTGATTAGACACATTTCTTCGATACCATATTTATTACTTTGTGATTAATTTGGTGGCCACCCCTCGATTTGTTTTTGGGAGTGTGTTCCGAGGTGGGCAGTAGTAACTGCTATGCTGGAATGACCCTCCTATTTCTACCCTAATTTCATAAGGATTTTTTTTTTACTTCATCAAAGGGAATTTAAATCAAATAGGAATCAAAATTCCATACAAGCTATTGAAATAGCCACTTGTTTCTTTTTAAATAGGAAAATTAGGAAAAATCAGCAGTTCAGATGTCTAAATAATTATGACAGGCGTCTAAACTTAATCCCAGACGTCTAACTAATTATGACAGACGGCTCAGAGATCTAAAATTGAAACAGAGAGAAAAAGACATTTAGAACTGAATTTAGACATCTAATTTTTTTGTGACAGACGTCTACATTTAACCTCAGACGTCTAAATTATTATGACTGACGTCTAAGTTTAATCTCAGACGTCTAAATTATTCAGACTGACGTCTAAATTCGATTTTTATGTACCTGCATATGCACATTCAATTTATATGTGTCTGGATGTCCACCTACATTCATTTACACTTTTAAGTTTGATTTAAACTTCCTTTGAACTATCAGATATGATATATAGATTGATCATTCATTACAAATATATATTCCAGGGCCATTTTCTTTTTCCAATAAACAAAATATATCCAGGATCAAAACAATTAACCAATATAAATATATCAGCACATTCACAAAGATAAGCACATACATGTGAGGATGCATATGCCTCTCTTGTTTGAATCAGAGTTCTGGAAAACAAGAGGATATTGGATTGATTGAATTTAATCAATCCACACATAGTTCAGTGTTATATGTCCATGTTTGATTTTCTTCTTATAAAACTTGTCTGGAATTTAAAATGCATTTGGTAAACAAGTTAAATTATGGGAACCTTGCAGTCATATAAAAACATTCAACCTATGTCTATTTTCTTTTGTATACATGTGCCATGGTAGAAAATAAAAACTATTTAATTTTTCTGAGAATCAACTATCCAGATTTTCCAAAACATAAATCCTTTCCAAAGACTCAAGATTGACTAAATCATTCAATTTTAACATGGTGTTCTTGCTAAATCCACTTACAAGACTTTGATTAACTTTTTAAACATATCAGATATTAAACTAGGTTTATAGATTCCAGATACAAGTCAATCTCTTAACAAAATACTTAACAAGATATCCATCCCATATTCAATACTTAATACAAGTAACAATTTAAATCTTTGATACATGCGGATTTTATCATTTAGGCTCTTATCTAACTAAGTTTAGCATGCTATAATCTTCTTCTCAAAGCCTTGCTCCTACTCCTACTTAGTGGTTGCAATCCCTGAAAAAGCATTTGAAACTGCCTCATTTTATATGAGACACCCCAGATTCCATTAGCACACTAGGGTCAGACACATGTCTGGTATGAGAAAATTCACAAAAGCAATTAGTTAATTAGGTTAAAATCAAATTAAATACATATACATAATATTCTGCCCTTTAGAATCAGATCATACTTGTGTGCATGCTCTGTGTCATTGTGCATGTGCACACTTTAATTTTTCTTTCCAGATACTCCATATATATATAAATATGGCACATACATTCAAGCATACAATTCAGTCATAATCAAACAATCATTCACACCAACAGGAAAATAACCAATATGAGTTAAATCATTTATTCAATCCTCATATTTCAAATCTGGGAAAAACTCTAGTTTTCTCATCATCTCAAATATTATTCCCTTGGTATATTTATCTATCCTGGTCTCATCTGCAATATTTATGAATCAATGGACACACTGTAATGAACTAATTCACTCCATTACACAAAGATCTCAGGACTTAAACAAGCCATGTGTCAACTTGTGTTACTCAAGAACACAAGTCATTCCTGCAGTGTTCTTGAACCCAATTTCCTAATCAGGTTTAAGTTAATAATAATAACTCTTTTGATTTTTCATGACTAAACCATTCAGTGATCCATTTTACTACTAAAAACATCCATATCATGGCATCTCATATTATTCATAACCATACAGAGACAAACAAGCAAACAACCATTGGTGACTAAATAAATAAGGTTCTGTATGTATATTTATATACATCCTGGTATTTTAAAAAGGGGTTTAGGCAACTAACATTGGCTTATGGCTTTTGAGAGAGTTTTTCTTTTTGCAAACATTTGTGCTTGAGTTAAACTCAGAATGACCTGGTTTCACTGAATCACAAAATTTTGTTTGCTATGCATATGAACATATATATATATATATATTCATTGAATCAGGAGCATCAGCACATAGGCAACCCTATTGCACCCCTAATTCCTTTTTTTTTGTCTCAAGCCTCAGCACTTATACATGAGTATATTGCAGCTCAACATTATTTACATTCTGGGTTGAGCCAAAACCAATACTACTTGCCTATTTTCAACATTTATTTTATGTTCCTAAGCATTTATATATCACAGATCTGGGTTCATAAAACATATATGTATACTAACTACACATAAAACTTTCTTATGAATAAACAAGTAGAACAACCAAAGAGAATCAAAACATTTTCAGATTTAAAATCACAGATAAGCATTCATATATGAAAATACTCTTTTAAGAAAATTACTTATAACTGGCTACCTACATTAGGACTTATTGCCTTAGATTTTTGAGTGAGTTTTCTCACCTAGCTCTCTTCTTTGCTTCCTTAATTAATTGATGAACTTCTGCCTTTAGCCTCAAACTCTTTTCCTTCCCTTGCCTTATGATTTCTATGGTGTTGTTTCCTTTTTTTTTCAAAGTTCTTTTCTGAGAAGGAGAGGAGGCTGCTGCATATACATGTATATATACAGGGTCTTCCTTAGGGTTTTGGGTATTGGCTAAAGCCATTTTTGCCCACCAGAAAATCATGTTATCTGTATTTTACTTGAACCCAAAATTCTACCCTTCCCGGCTTAATTTAGGTGAAGAGAAAAGTGGTTACTTTCTTTTTGGCTAATTTCAGAATTTTGCTTTTCAGAAAATACCTTTTTTCCTTTGTCTACCATCATGCTAAAAATGTGACTTAATTTTATTATTTATCAAATACTCTTCCTAATTCTGCCTATACCAAGCATTTCCTGTTTTGTCTTATTTTTCCTATTTTTAGCTTTCATGTAAATGGTATGTACCTTCTTTATTTATTTACAAGAGGAATACTCCTTTTTATATCTTCAGTCTTTTTATTTCTGCCTACATATATAAAATATATTGGTATGTTTTATTTTGCTGAATTGAACTCTAGTACCTTATTAACATATCTATATATATATATATGTATATATATATAAAGCTTACTAAATTAATTAGTATACTCATCTGTATATATTTATACATTATTTTGTACTGACACACACATGTACATGTACACTCAAAAATATTCAGTAACATCCATATGTGTATATTTACTTATGCATTCAGCTTTTAAGGATTTAATCTATATATATATATATTCCCATACATAGCAATATGTATTTATTATTAGAGTTCAGGGACTTTTAGCTTTATTTCATGTGCATTTCCTGTGCACCCATGTACACACATACTGATACACTATCAAGCTATATCAATTCCCATTCAAGATTTATTTAAAAATCATTTTGAATTTATTTATATTTTTCGGAATAAATTCCTAAAATCTTGGGTCATTACATACACCCCTCCTTTTAGGAATTGTGTCCCACAATTTTCCTGAGCTTAAAATAAATTTTAAACTTAATTCAGAGAACAAGTACATTCTCAACCAAATAAATTTTTAGTTCTATAATAACTAAAAACATATGCATCTAAAAACAATCAAAAATCAGAATTACCTTTAATCTGAAAATAGCTTAGGATAATTCATCCTAACTTTGTCCTCTAATTCCCATGTGCAATCACTAGGATCAAGACTCCACTGTACCTTCACAAGTTTCAGAGATTTATTTCTCAACTTCTTCACATCTTTTGCCAAAATTCCCACTGGATCCTTTTCATAAATCAAATTAGGATTTATCTGCACTTGGGTTGGGGTCTCAAGAATTTCTGCCTTGTCATGGACCCACCTTCTCAATTGTGATACATGAAAAACATCATGTATACCTTGCATGTTTTCTGGTAATTCCAACTTATATGCCAAGGGACCAATTCTTTCCAGAATTTTGTATGGTCTAATATATCTTGGGGTTAACTTGCCTTGTTTTCCAAACCTCAGCAGATTTTTCATAGGTGAGATTTTGATGAAAACAAAATTTCCCACTTCATATTCTACCTGCCTCCTTCTCATGTCTGCATATTTCTTTTGCCTATCTTGAGCTGCTGCCATTCTCCTTCTTATCAACTCAATTTTCTCCTTGGTTTCTTGTATGTACTCAGGTCCTAAAATAGACCTTTCTCCTGCTTCTACCCAACAAACAGGTGACAAACAGTGTTTACCATATAAGGCTTCAAATGGAGCCATTCCTATGGTGCTTTGGTAGCTGTTGTTGTATGTAAATTCAACTAGATGAAGATAATCTTCCCAGTTGCCCCCAAAATCCAGTATACATGCCCTCAACATGTCCTCCAAAACTTTGTTTACTACCTCAGTCTGCCCATTTGATTGAGGATGGTAGGCAGTACTTAAACATAGTTCACTTCCCATTGCTTCTTGAAAACTTCTCCAGAATTTTAAAGTGAAGATGGTATCCCTATCACTCACAATGGTTTTGGGAATGCCATGTAACTTTACCACTTCCTTTATAAAAATTTGAGCTAATTTTGGTGCTGTCCTTTCTGATTTGACTGGGATGAAGTGTGCTACCTTGGTTAGTCTATCCACTATCACCCATATACTTGTATTACCTCTCTTAGATCTAGGCAGTCCATCTATGAAGTCCATAGATATGTCTTCCCACTTCCACTGTGGTACACTAAGAGGCTGCATCAACCCTGATGGCCTTTGGGTTTCAGCCTTGACTTGTTGGCAAGTCATACATTTGGCAATGTATTTAGCTACATCAGATTTCATCCCCTTCCACCAGAAGTCTCTTTTCAAATTTTGGTACATTTTTGTGTTGCCTGGGTGTATGGAGTATTTACTTCTGTGATATTCATTCAATATCTCTTTCTTCAATTCTGTGTCCTCTGGTACACACATCCTATTCTGGTATCTCATATAACCATTTTTATCAATATGGTGATTCATCACTTCCTCCCCTCTTGAGAGGAGCATTTTCTTCTCTAATAAGTTGGCATCTTGTTCTTGCATTTTTCCTACCTTCAAAATTAAATCTGGTTGAAGTGTCATTAAGCTTAACTTCCCTTTATCTTCTTGTGCACCATGCATCTGCTCATCAATGTGCACACAACCATTCTCCCCAATTTCTAACTCAGTTAGCAAAGACAAGTCTTTAAATTCTTCTATCATCATCATAGCCAATTTAGCATGCTGTCTACTTAGAGCATCTGCAACTTTGTTTGCTTTGCCTGGTGTATAGAGTATGTCAAAGTCATAGGCAGCTAAGAACTCCACCCATCTATGTTGCCTCATGTTCAAATCTTTTTGTGAAAATAAATATTTTAGAGACTTGTGGTCAGTGTAAAGTTCAAACTTTGTGCCTAACAAATAATGTCTCCAAAGTTTTAAAGCATAGATCACAGCTGCTAATTCGAGATCATGTGTGGCATACCTTACTTCATGGGGTTTAAGTTGTCTGGATGCATATGCAATGACTTGGCCTTGTTGCATCAACACTGCACCCAAGCCAAATCCACTAGCATTAGTGTATACAACTAATTCTTCATTTCCATGTGGTACCTTTAAAATTGGAGCATTCACCAATGCCTCCTTCAACTGTTCAAAAGACTTTTCACATTTTTCTGACCAAACAAAAGCTTGGTTCTTCCTGGTTAGGTTAGTGAGTGGTGTAGAAATTTTTGAAAAATCTTTTATAAACCTCCTATAATACCCTGCCATCCCCATAAATGACCTCACTTCACTCACAGTGCTTGGCCTCTTCCATGCTTGGATAGCCACTACTTTATTGGGGTTCACTGAAATTCCTTGAGCAGATATAACATGGCCAAGGAAATGTACTTCCTCTTTCCAAAATACACATTTTGAAAATTTTGCCTTTAAATCTTTTTCCCTTAACCTAGACAAAACCAGGTGCAAATGATGCTTATGTTCTTCCACTGTTTTGGAATAAATCAAAATGTCATCTATAAAAATAAGCACAAACTTGTCTAAATAATCTCTAAAGGTTCTGTTCATTAGATCTACAAAGTATGATGGTGCATTGGTCAAGCCAAATGGCATAACCAAAAATTCATACAACCCATACCTAGTGTTAAAGGCAGTGTACTTGATGCTTGATTCTTCCACCTTCATTTGATGAAAACCAGATGCTAAGTCTAGTCTAGAAAATACTTTTGCCCCTGCTAATTGATCAAAAAGATCATCTATTCTTGGCAGTGGGTATTTATTTTTAATAGTTACCTTGTTTAATTCTCTATAATCTATACAGAGTCTTAAGGAGCCATCTTGTTTCTTAACAAATACCACTGGTGCTCCCTAGCAAGAATTACTTGGTCTTATAAAACCCTTTTCTTCCAGTTCTTCTAACTGTTTCTTTAATTCCTTTAGTTCATTTAGCCCCATTCTAGTTGGCTTTTTAATCACTGGGCTTGGTCCTGGAACTAGATTGATCTGGAACTCTACTGGTCTATGGTGTGGAACACCCTTGACCTCACCAAACACATCCAAATATTCATTGACTATGGGAATTTCTTCAATGGTTAGTTCACTAAAATCTTTTTCTGAGTCAACTAAATGATATAGTTTTCCTTCTTTAGCTACTTCACATAAAACTGTGATTCTCTGACCTCTAGAATTTTGCAATGATATGGTGGATGAGTCTAAATTAATTATGGCTTTAAATTGCCTTAACCAGTCTACCCCCAATATAACACCTATATTTGGGTAATTCAAAACATATAAATTGGAAATAAAAATATTTCCTCCTATGTTTAATTCCACATCCACACAAATCATATTTAAAACACTAGAACTCCCCAGTGGACTTTGTATATGCAATGGGGTTTCAACCAATATGCAATTCAGTTTTAGCATTTTAACTAGTTCATAAGAAATTAAAGAGTGAGTTGCCCCAGTATCATATACTACTGCTATGGGTATGGTACAAATAAGTAATGTACCTTCCACTTGGCTATGGTTTTTAGTGTTACTCTCCACTGTGGCTTTGCCTCTTCCTTCCAAATATGCCAATTTTCCTTGCTGTTTGTACTCAGGACAATTCCTCTTCATATGCCCCTCTTTCCCACATAGATAGCACTTGAAAGCTCCTCCTTTCAATTCTGGACATCTTGGTTTGATATGTCCTTCTTTTCCACACTGATGGCACACAATTTTCTTCTTGGTTTCCTTAGCTTTGACATCTCCAGTGCTTTTGTTACTAGCCTCTTCCTTCTTCTTATCATAAGGGTGATACCTCCCCTTACCTTTCTTGGTGTTATTGTTCTTAAAATTTCTGAACTTCTCCCTTTCCTTGTCATGCTGCTCCAACCTCAAAGCTAAGTCTATCACATGGTCAAAAGTCTTATCTGCATAGGGTAACATGGCTCTGCTAAGTCCTGGGTTAAACCCTTTTATGTACCTATCATTTTTGGATGCCTCATCTACCACAAGCATTGCTCCATATGTGGAAAGCCCCTCAAACTTTTGAGTGTATTCTGTGACAGTCATGGTTCCTTGTCTAAGTCTAATAAATTCTTCTAGCAAGGTAGTCTTTGCTGATGCTAGTACAAACCTTGCTTCCAACATCTCTTTGAAATGATTCCAAGTGATTTCATTCTCATTCCTTCCTGCAATGATTACTTCCCACCAGCCTAAAGCTACTCCTTTTAGCTGTCTTGAAGCCACTTGCCTCTTTCTTTGATCATCAAGTTGCATGTCATTGAAAATTCTTTCCAATGTTCTCAACCATGTTTGAATTTCCATGATACTCTCTGTCCCTTCAAAGCTTTTGCCTCCTAAATGGGTATATGTCTTAAGTAATTTTGAGAGTTCTTCATAGGGATTTTCTTGCCTTGGTCCTGCCCCATCCCTAAATGCTCTCACCAAGTCTTGCAGATTGACCATTGGTGGTGCATGGGAAGATCCTGCTCCCTGATTTGGTGGTCTCCCTACCATAGTTTGCTAATAATAATTTACATAGCTGGTTAGTTTGATTGGTAATTTTATTATTTCAGTGATTTTTTTTCACACTGAAAACATTGATATATATATTTAGTTCCTTTAAATTTTTATTTCTATCTAAGAACTTGATCTTTACTTCTACTATGTTGAATAACATAGCTCTGATACCAAATGGAATGACCCTCCTATTTCTACCCTAATTTCATAAGGATTTTTTTTTACTTCATCAAAGGGAATTTAAATCAAATAGGAATCAAAATGCCATACAAGCTATTGACATAGCCACTTGTTTCTTTTTAAATAGGCAAATTAGGCAAAATCAGCAGTTCAGACGTCTAAATAATTATGACAGGCGTCTAAACTTAATCCCAGACGTCTAACTAATTGTGACAGACGGCTCAGAGATCTAAAATTGAAACAGAGAGAAAAAGACATTTAGAACTGAATTCAGACATCTAATTTTTTTGTGACAACGTCTACATTTAACCTCAGACGTCTAAATTATTATGACTGACGTCTAAGTTTAATCTCAGACGTCTAAATTATTCAGACTGACGTCTAAATTCGATTTCTATGTACCTGTGGATGTCCACCTACATTCATTTACACTTTTAAGTTTGATTTAAACTTCCTTTGAACTATCAGAGATGATATATAGATTGATCATTCATTACAAATATATATTCCAGGGCCATTTTCTTTTTCCAATAAACAAAATATATCCAGGATCAAAACAATTAACCAATATAAATATATCAGTACATTCACAAAGATAAGCACATACATGTGAGGATGCATATGCCTCTCTTGTTTGAATCAGAGTTCTGGAAAACAAGAGGATATTGGATTGATTGAATTTAATCAATCCACACATAGTTCAGTGTTATATGTCCATGTTTGATTTTCTTCTTATAAAATCTGTCTGGAATTTAAAATGCATTTGGTAAACAAGTTAAATTATGGGAACCTTGCAGTCATATAAAAACATTCAACCTATGTCTATTTTCTTTTGAATACATGTGCCATGGTAGAAAATAAAAACTATTTAATTTTTCTGAGAATCAACTATCCAGATTTTCCAAAACTTAAATCATTTCCAAAGACTCAAGATTGACTAAATCATTCAATTTTAACATGGTGTTCTTGCTAAATCCACTTACAAGGCTTTGATTAACTTTTTAAACATATCAGATATTAAACTAGGTTTATAGATTCCAGATACAAGTCAATCTCTTAACAAAATACTTAACAAGATATCCATCCCATATTCAATACTTAATACAAGTAACAATTTAAATCTTTGATACATGCGGATTTTATCATTTAGACTCTTATCTAACTAAGTTTAACATGCTATAATCTTCTTCTCAAAGCCTTGCTCCTACTCCTACTTAGTGGCTGCAATCCCTGAAAAAGCATTTGAAACTGCCTCATTTTAAATGAGACACCCCAGATGCCATTAGCACACTAGGGTCAGACACATGTCTGGTATGAGAAAATTCACAAAAGCAATTAGTTAATTAGGTTAAAATCAAATTAAATACATATACATAATATTCTGCCCTTTAGAATCAGATCATACTTGTGTGCATGCTCTGTGTCATTGTGCATGTGCACACTTTAATTTTTCTTTCCAGAGACTCCATATATATATATAAATATGGCACATACATTCAAGCATACAATTCAGTCATAATCAAACAATCATTCACACCAACAGGAAAATAACCAATATGAGTTAAATCATTTATTCAATCCTCATATTTCAAATCTGGGAAAAACTCTAGTTTTCTCATCATCTCAAATATTATTCCCTTGGTATATTTATCTATCCTGGTCTCATCTGCAATATTTATGAATCAATGGACACACTGTAATGAACTAATTCACTCCATTACACAAAGATCTCAGGACTTAAACAAGCCATGTGTCAACTTGTGTTACTCAAGAACACAAGTCATTCCTGCAGTGTTCTTGACCCCAATTTCCTAATCAGGTTTAAGTTAATAATAATAACTCTTTTGATATTTCATGACTAAACCATTCAGTGATCCATTTTACTACTAAAAACATCCATATCATGGCATCTCATATTATTCATATCCATACAGAGACAAACAAGCAAACAACCATTGGTGACTAAATAAATAAGGTTCTGTATGTATATTTATATACATCCTGGTATTTTAAAAAGGGGTTTAGACAACTAACATTGGCTTATGGCTTTTGAGAGAGTTTTTCTTTTTGCAAACATTTGTGCTTGAGTTAAACTCAGAATGACCTGGTTTCACTGAATCACAAAATTTTGTTTGCTATGCATATGAACATATATATATATATATTTTCATTGAATCAGGAGCATCAGCACATAGGCAACCCTATTGCACCCCTAATTCCTTTTTTTTGTCTCAAGCCTCAGCACTTATACATGAGTATATTGCAGCTCAACATTATTTACATCTTTCTGGGTTGAGCCAAAACCAATACTACTTGCCTATTTTCAACATTTATTTTATGTTCCTAAGCATTTATATATCAGAGATCTGGGTTCATAAAACATATATGTATACTAACTACACATAAAACTTTCTTATGAATAAACAAGTAGAACAACCAAAGAGAATCAAAACATTTTCAGATTTAAAATCACAGATAAGCATTCATATATGAAAATACTCTTTTAAGAAAATTACTTATAACTGGCTGCCTACATTAGGACTTATTGCCTTAGATTTTTGAGTGAGTTTTCTCACCTAGCTCTCTTCTTTGCTTCCTTAATTAATTGATGAACTTCTGCCTTTAGCCTCAAACTCTTTTCCTTCCCTTGCCTTATGATTTCTATGGTGTTGTTTCCTTTTTTTTCAAAGTTCTTTTCTGAGAAGGAGAGGAGGCTGCTGCATATACATGTATATATACAGGGTCTTCCTTAGGGTTTTGGGTATTGGCTAAAGCCATTTTTGCCCACCAGAAAATCATGTTATCTGTATTTTACTTGAACCCAAAATTCTACCCTTCCCAGCTTAATTTAGGTGAAGAGAAAAGTGGTTACTTTCTTTTTGGCTAATTTCAGAATTTTGCTTTTCAGAAAATACCTTTTTTCCTTTGTCTACCATCATGCTAAAAATGTGACTTAATTTTATTATTTATCAAATACTCTTCCTAATTCTGCCTATACCAAGCATTTCCTGTTTTGTCTTATTTTTCCTATTTTTAGCTTTCATGTAAATGGTATGTACCTTCTTTATTTATTTACAAGAGGAATACTCCTTTTTATATCTTCAGTCTTTTTATTTCTGCCTACATATATAAAATATATTGGTATGTTTTATTTTGCTGAATTGAACTCTAGTACCTTATTAACATATCTATATATATATATGTATATATATATAAAGCTTACTAAATTAATTAGTATACTCATCTGTATATATTTATACATTTTTTTGTACTGACACACACATGTACATGTACACTCAAAAATATTCAGTAGCATCCATATGTGTATATTTACTTATGCATTCAGCTTTTAAGGATTTAATCTATATATATATATATTCCCATACATATCAATATGTATTTATTCTTAGAGTTCAGGGACTTTTAGCTTTATTTCATGTGCATTTCCTGTGCACCCATGTACACACATACTGATACACTATCAAGCTATATCAATTCCCTTTCAAGATTTATTTAAAAATCATTTTGAATTTATTTATATTTTTCGGAATAAATTCCTATAATCTTGGGTCATTACATATGCGTTACCACCAGTCCGCATCCGCAAAACGGTAAAATCCTACCCTGGGCATTGCCTCACGTGCCTTGTCACATGCCTTATCACGCCCATTAAGAGTTTGGTTTGTGTCGTACCTGTGGAGTGCTCCCTAATAGCCCACTAGTTTACAGTGGAGTTTACAGTATCTGTATTGACTATGACATTTATATAAAAATGTGTTAAAGGGGATATGGGTAACGCCTTAACGCTATTTTAATACTTTATTTTATTGATAGACATATTATAATATCGTATATTACTACATAGTAGATAGTTTAACGGATCCTTAGGAGATGGAATCCCAAACATCTCTTAAGTTATTGCATGCACGTTTGACACCGGATAGATGTAAAATCCCGTAAACATCTCTGAAGCCGTTTCACTCATATTTATTTACTGTTGATTTAACTTACATAAGATCTTTTAGTTCTGACACGAGCGTTTTTTCTTTTCATTACGCTCGGGTCAGTCTGAGCTTTTCAGTGTATTGAAGACTATCTTTCTGGAGGACAAAGACGAAGACTTAGTATATTATCTATTTATTATATTTATACCACTGTCTCATGTTGTTCCGCTGCATTATTTATTTATTCCTATTGTATGTATAACTCTGATATGTATTGTAAAAGTGTAATCAAATATTATTTATAAAACAGTTTCGTGAACTGTTATTTGATTATTATATTTTGTCATTCCGTTGTGAGATTCTGTGTTTTTTTTCTTTCTCTTCTTTTCTTATTTACCCCATAACTATCCTCATTTTTAATGGTTTGAGTTCGACATGTGTGGTTTATTGTCAATTTAAACCGTCCAAAAAGGTAGGTCATTACATTTGTACATACCCCTTGGTGCCCTAATGAGACATTATTACACAATACCCAACATTTGGAGATTGTTATGTACTTTGGTCTTCACTGATGTATCGATATCTTTTTTCGAAACATTTCGACCATGAATATTTAAAACAATGCGTTGTTGTATACTGTGATAATTTTATCATGATTATAATTATTTGTAATTATTACACACAACTTATTATTTAAGGAATTTCTAATTGATATATTATATATTAATTACTTAATTAATTATGCCATAATAAAACAAGTATATAACATAATTCAAGTACCTTTATTATGAATAAAATTGATTGCAGAGTTTAAAATTTACAATAAATTACATGACTGCTCCTAGGACATACTCCTAACTCTATCAGTCTCCTACTTGCACATGTGGTAAATTATGGATTTGTAAGCTCATTCCTTCGATCAATTTATTCAAAAATTGATCGAGCTAGTTTCTTTGTGAATGGGTCTGCTATGTTGTCCTTACTATCTACTATGGTAAAAGTCACTTCTCCATTGCTAACAAACTGTCCTATCAGGAGGAACTTCCAAAGTATGTGCCTCGATTGCTTGCGAGTTCTTGGTTGTTTCACAATCTTCATTATGACATTGTTATTAGTTATCACATAACAATGTTATGAGATTCTCAATATTTGGAATCATGCCAAGTCCAGTCATAAATTTGCGCACCCAGACTACTTATTTAGCTAATTCGTTTTGAGCGATCGACTTTGCTTCCTTCGTTGAATTAGCTACAACTTCTTGACTGGATCTTTTCTGACTTACCACGTCATCACTCAATGTAAATATATAACCTGATACCAATTTACTTTCGTCGATATCACTTTAAATGCTTGAATATACACACCCCTTTAGAAGGGGGTCATGCAACAACCCATACCTTAATGGGCCCAAATTTCGAAAAAATCATAACTCAAGTCCATCAAAGCATAGATCGTTAGATTTGGTACCTACAAATTAGCATGAGCATTATTAAAGATCGATAAAAATCTAAACTCACAGCGGAAACAATAATAGGATAAGAATACTGACTATGACTACTACCTTGGAACTAATGGTATTTCTTGGATAGCAGATTGTCACATCATCATTGAGCATAAGAGAAAAGAAGACTCTCTAACAACAAAGCACATCCAGCTCTAGTGACACGTTCCTCTAAATTATATCCTATGGGTTGTAATGAGGAGGGGGTTAGAACAACGTTCTAATAGCTAAAAAAATAAATTGTCCATAACATAAACTTATACATGTAAGTTTCATTTAATTGTTATGTCCATTAAGATTAGCAGTTCTAATCTAACCTTGCATTGCACGATCGATTACACACTTACCCCTTCCCAAGGTACCAAATACTATTGAAGTCATATCAACCACCTAATACTTTCAAACCCATTAGCCACTTAATGCTTCTAAATATGAAACAGGCTTCTATAATACTTTTAAAAAGAGAATTAGGAAGACTCTACCATTTAAGACCATAATCAAGATAGACCTCGTCATTTAAGACTGATTCCCAAGGTGGTTTACTAACAATGTTGTCAATGGTTGGTGGGTCCTAGCTACAAGACCTCTAACCACTATTTAAGGCTTTCGACATTTATTGTCCAACTATTACCGCATCTATCGTCGATAAAATCGTAGCCATGTAATAAACAGTACCCAAGCCACTTAATACCTTTTATTAGAAAATAGGCGGACTCTGTTCATTTAAGACATTAACTAAGGTAGACATCATCATTTAAGACCTATCCTCAAGGCATGCTCCTAAATGGTACTATTGTTATTACGACCTTAGCAATGTAAGAGACTTAATACTTCCAAGTGGAAAATGGTGCGAGTCCAATTGATGGTGATGCAGTCAATACTAGCATAGCTGGTCTTCAACACAATGGGATAAATCTAGTCGTAACCTTCCGTCTTAAGGATGACGTTGTGCCGAATAATGCACATAATCAGACGGAAAGTCGGATGTAGATTATCCATCTTCCAAACACCGATATTTAGGGAAAAGATCCATTGCAAAACCTTTGAGTCGGTCACTTCAAAATCATCCAAGTCCGCATCCTTCATGGAGGCCTCCAAAATCTTAGCGAGACCATCATTAATCATCTCAATCAAGACACATTCTCCTCCAAATGAATCAAACTATTGCCTCCATCAAAAAGGCAGATGCAGCAAGGGTAACATTCTCGCTCAAAAGTCTCAAAACAGAGGATCGATGCAGATCCTACCGCGACGAATAGCTTTTCCAGCCTAAAAAACGGTGAAACCTTCTGCTTATTCCGGTCCAGCCAAGTGGCCTCTTAAGGGTTGAGAGCATAGTGGTGCGAGGAAAAACCAGTAGTGTAGAAAGATGTCTTGGGTTAAGAAGTGGTCAGAGGGAGGAAATAGGGTTTAGATCTGGAGTTGTAGTGGGGCGAGATCTAACGTGCAAAACCAGCACGAGGGGGAGGCGAGGTTGCTACTTCTAGGGAAAACGGCGTCTCTTTGGGAAGGAATGAAAGAGAGAGGCTGATACTTGGATGAGGATGAGGATGGAGATTTAGTTTAGCTTGTTGAGGAAGGAGGAATGAAAGAAGGCAACTGGGGGAATTCAGACGTGAATTTTACAACCTCTTCCAGGTTCAAGTTATGCTGAAACTCGTTAACTGATAGACCATTCTAGTTTTACCATTAGGTGATCAACTACTAGATGGTCTTTAGACGTTAATTGAACCTAGAACCAATTAGGGTCAGATTAAATAATAATAATCGTTTTGCGCTGTCAACTTCGATCCGAAAAATTCCTGTCCTCATCACTGTGATGTCAAAGCCTACATCCTAGTCCTGAACCATGCTCCAGCAATTCATAGTAGTTCCAACAAAACTACTGCGACCAACAACAATTCCAAAAACCCAAAAATATTCCAACTGCTATTTTTTACCTACTTCGCATGGAAATATTTCTTCCAATAGCTGGTGGATACAACAACACTTCAAACTAAATACCCCAATAAAATTGAATGTCATTCATATTTTGTCTGTACCTTAAAGAGAGATTATAAAAACCTTGATTTTATAAACCGAAAAATCACCGAGCTAAATATATGCTTATTTATACTTGTTTCAAAATAATAGAAACCTTTTTAAAACACAAATTTCCCAAATTGGAAAACTATTTTCTTGCCAAAAGTCAATATCAAGCCTTTACTAATGTATACATATAAATATTTAAGGATTTAAATAAATAATCTTTCATAAACCAAAAATTTCTTAACACGACCAACCTAGTGATATACGTTTTTCTTTGAAAATTAAAATTTCAAAACTTTTCCAAAACAAAATTTCCAAAATAAATCTTTGGGAAAAGAAATCCTTTGAAACCTAATTTTCAAAATCTAAGGCATTTCCAAAATATACTTTATAAAAAATCTCTCTTAGGTTTTAGACTAAGAAATTGACATTAATTATTCAAATAAAAATCTGATTCGCCATCTAAGAGGTAATCAATGAATGCACCCTAGCAAAACGTGTTTCCAGACAATTGCGACATACACTCTAATTTCCCATCCATTTGGAATAACCGTATGTCCCCAACTGGAACTCAAAATCCAAAATCACAAGGTAGCTAGAATCTCAACTATCAAGTTGAACACCTCTAGTCTTTGGGATTCAGTCATATGTCATACTCATGCTCTTCATCAACAGTACGCATCGCCAGCACTCCATGGGGTACTTCGAAGTCGGTTTGAAGACCTTAACTCTAAAATATTTCCAACTACTTATGTAGTTGGAACTCTTAGAATCTAGCGTAAAATATAATATTACTAGATAGGGAAGCATGAATACGTTCTCTCAATTTATCCTAATCCCTCTAATCACTAACATAGGTTTTGATACTAAATGTAACAAGTCGCACCTTAATGGGCCCAATTTTGACAAAAAGTGAAATCCAAGTCCTTCAAAGCATAGATCGTTGGATTTGTTACTTACAAATAAGCATGAGCATTATCAGAGATGATATAAATCTAAACTCATAGAGAAAACAATAATATGATAAGAACACTGACTATGACTACTACCTTGTAACTAATGGTATTTCTTGGATAGCAGATTTTCACATCAACATCGAGCATGAGAGAAAAGAAGACTCTCCAACAACAAAGCACATTCTACTCCAGTGACCCATACCTCTAAATTCTATCATGTTGGTTGTAATGAGGAGGGGGTTAGAACAACGTTCTGATGATTGGAAAAATATAAACTATCCATAACATAAACTTATACTTATAACTTTCCATTTAATTGTTATGTCCATTAAGATTAGCAATTCTTGTCTTACCTTGCATTACATACATGATTATATACTTACATCTTCCTAAGGTACCAAATACTAATGAAGCCATATTAACCACTGAATACTTCTCAACCCATTAGCCACTTAGTACTTCTAAATATGAAGCGGGCTTCTATAATACCTTTAAAAAGAGTGTAACAACCCATATTTTTACAAATATTTTAAATTTATTTTATTTGAAAACTTTGGTTTTAAAATCATTTAAAATTGAATTTTTAGAATTTTCCAAAGTAAGTTTGGAATTTATTTGTAATGTATTTTCCAAATATAATAAAATAAATATTTTTTGAAAATTTTATATATTGGCAACTTTGGTCAAACTTTGACTTTCAGTTAAAATTTCTAAATTTGAATTTTTAAATTTCTAATCTTTTTCTTTGAAGCAGTATTTGTTTCTAATATTTGTCCTGCTTTTCGTTTTGTCAAATTTTGTTCTATACTTTTAAAATTGGATAAAATACAGCGTTTTACACACAATTATTTTCTGTATTTTATTTTCTATTTCCTATGTTCATTTCTATACTTTTATTTTCTATTTTTATTTTTATTTCGGTTTGCACTTTGTTTATTTATTTGGATTTTATTTGGAATATAGGATTGGAAAATTCAAAGGACTTCGGTTTCTCTTTCTTTAACTTGTTCCTTTTCCTTTTCCCTTGCCATTTCATTTCTTAGCCGTCCACTTTATTGTCTTTAGCCGTGCATTTCATCTTGCAATTCACGTACAAAACATTTTTTCTCATCTCCTTTTCATTTTTCATTTCTAACAAAAAGTTTAAAGTAAGTTTCATGGCTCCTTCCTCTTCTTTCTTTTGCTTTTCCTTTTTTTTCTCTACTATGCTCGGCCTCTACCATGCCATCCTATTGCCGACCATCTCATCACTTCACCACCATACCATCACCAAGACTTGCCGTGACCATAGACCCAAAATCCATCACATAAGTGCCTTGAAAACCCTAACCAAACTCCACTATAATCACCACCATCACCTTGTTTGCCTCGGCCTCCATCACAAACTCCACCATGCCTTGCCTTGCCGAGAACACACCCACTCCATGCCATGACCAGATGACCAGACCTGACCTGATCCATGTGCTCAAACCCAGGCCGAACCCATGTGTGCACTTGACCATTCAATTGCTTGACCTTTTGCCTTCCATGCTTTGTAACTTGCTATCTCTTCATATTTCAGTCCATGGCCGAGCATACTTGTCTTGAATCCAATCATGGCTGAGCATAATAGGATGATGGTCGAGCCTATGTATGTTGTGGCCGAGCCCACTTGATGGTTAAAGCAATTCTAGGACACATTGATTCATATCTTTTCCATTTTTTTAACTTATATTCTTTGTACAATCATTTACTTATAATATGTTGTATTTGTGTCGTTACAAGATTGAATCTTGGCTCTCCATCCAATCGTATTCGATTCGTGCTTTGTCGTGCCTTTCGGAGTAGTTTGTCTTGTGTGATTGTTATCTCCAACGTTAAAAAGGTGAGTTCATCACTCTCGACATACGTACTTTTATAATTGTGAAACAATGGCATGTGAATTGTAGAAAATTTATATGTTATGTTAATATGTTCATATATGCCTGTGATATGATTATATGATGTAAAATTCTGTTTATATATTTGTTACATCATTTGATATGATTATATGTTCTACTATTTATTTATTTACTGATTCTCACACTACAAGTTCCCTATCACTATGGGTTGAAATGATACATACCCGAACGGACTTTAGAATAGGGAAAAATCATTATGAGCTGAAATGATAGGCTCGAGTGATTTTTATTTTGTTTATTTGATTTGGGATTGTGGGTTTGAAATGATAGAACCCGGATTTTTTTTAAATTACGGATTGAAATGATACATATCTGTATCACTTGACCTAGGTTAGAAAATATTATACAGGCCCATGGTTATATTTTAAATAATATTTTCCTAAAAATTATTAAGTATTTTGAATTTTTAAATGAATGAAATTTGAGCTTAAAAATTTGATTTAATAATTTAAAATATAAGAAGATATTGGTTTTCTATAAGTTAGAATTTTTTTAAGTCTATAAGTGGCTTTATTTGAAATTATAAAAATATATTGGTTTTAAATTGAATTTTTAAGACCTTTATTGATGATAAATAACTTAATAATATAATTGGATTTAATATGGAATTTTAAATCTAACCTAGTAATGGTAATGAATTTTATTTTATGAAATGGACATGTCTTGTATAATAAAGTTATAGTGATTATCTATAAGTTAAAATGTATAAGTAAATGGTTAAAATGTATTTAAATTATGACTTAACTTGATAATTGAAAATTTAGTTTTCAAATGGAAGTTTTAAATTTAAAATTGTTGATAAGATATCTTATTTGTGGAATGGGTATTTAAATAAAGTGTTAATTTATTTGTTAAAATAAAAAGTTAAGTAAAATAAGGTACTTTTGACATAATACATGAATTATGGTTTAAATTGGATATTTGTTTATATAACTTTATTTTATTTAAATCATAAGGTAAATGATATCCAAATGAATATTTTCTGAAGCATGAGATATGATTTAATAAGTTAAAAATGGCTAAAATTGAAGTTTTAATGTTTCTGAAATTAAACTAGGTTTTGAAATACTAAAATACTTACTGCGTCACTTTATAAGTGCTGCTGTTTCTGAAACTAAGTTGTTTGAAAATAACTAAATATCTATTACAGCACTTTATAAGTGCTGCTATTTCTGAAATTGAACTGTTTTGAAATTCTAATACCTACTGTAGCACTTTATAAGTGTTGCTGTTGCTGAATTTAACAATGTTTTGAAATGTTAATATATTTACCGTAACACTTTATAAGTGTTGTTGTGGCTGAAATTTCAATGAACTTTGGAAATGAATATTATTTTGGAAGATTTTGACATTGAATTCAAATGGCTTAAATGAATATATTTTGAAGTGAATATAAACCACTTTTGAAATTTATAAGTAAATACAATGTCTTCGAAATTGGTATAATTGAATGAATGAACTAAAAATGCTATATCTATGGTAATGAATAATATTTTTAAAGGTGTTATGATTTTCTAAGTATTATGATTTCTAAATGATAACATTCTAAATTGATATGGTTTCAAAGTGGTATGGTTTCAAAGTGTTTGGTTTCAAAGGTGTTATAACTTTGAAAGTGCTATAGTTTTTGGAAATGAATTTATTTGAAATTGTATTTAATTAATAATTGTTTTTAAATATATCAATTTGAAACTTATTGAATTAAAGATTTAAGGATATGACTTTATAGAATGGTTTTGGTTTAAAATGATTTAGAGGAATATTTCAAGTTTAAATAAATTGAAGGAAATATTCAGTGATTGGAAATTTGGGTTTTATTTATATGATGTTTGATTTTGAAGTATAAACTAGTTTGAAATGGATATGATATTTGGTTTTGAAGTATAAACTAGTTTTGAAATGGATATGACATTTGGTTTTGAAGTATAAACTAGTTTTGAAATGGATATGATATTTGGTTTTGAAGTATAAACTAGTTTTGAAATGGATATGATATTTGGTTTAAAGTATAAATTATTTTGAAATAAATATCCATGGGTTATAATAACGATTGGTTGGCAAAGAGACTGGTATCGGATATGGGCATACTCTCCGTCGATACCGAAAACCACTTTGACAACTGAAAAGACCCTCCTATTTCTACCCTAATTTCATAAGGATTTTTTTTCCATCAAAGGGAATTTAAATCACGTAGAAATCAAAATGCCATACAAGCTATTGACATAGCCACTTATTTCTTTTCTAAATAGGCAAATTAGGCAAAATCAGCAGTTCAGACGTCTAAATTCTTATGACAGGCGTCTAAACTTAATTACAGATGTCTATCTAATTATGATAGACGGCTCATAGATCAAAAATTGAAACAGAGAGAAAAAGACATTTTGAACTGAATTCAGACATCTAATTATTTTGTGACAGACGTCTATATTTAACCTTAGACGTCTAAATTATTTAGACTATCGTCTAAGTTTAATCTCAGACGTCTAAATTATTTAGACTGTCGTCTAAATTCGATTTCTATGTACATGCATATGCACATTCAATTTATATGTGTCTGGATGTCCACCTACATTCATTTACACTTTTAAGTTCGATTTAAACTTCCTTAGAACTATCAGAGATGATATATAGATTGATCATTTATTACAATTTATATTTTCCAGGGTCATTTTCTTTTTCCAATAAACCAAAATACATCCAGGATCAAAACAATTAACCAATATAAATATATCAGTACTTTCACAAAGATAGCACATACATGTGAGGATGTATATGCCTCTCTTGTTTAAATCAGAGTTCTGGAAAACAAGAGGAGATTGGATTGATTGAATTTAATCAATCCACACGTAGTACAGTGTTATATGCAATAAAAATTTCATTCATGTTTGATTTTCTTCTTATAAAATCTGTCTGGAATTTAAAATGCATTTGGTTAAAATCTGAATAAAAATTCAGATTCCTATTACAGATACAAAGGAAAAGGGTGTATTAATATTTGCACAAAACATGTTTATGTGCATATATAACTGCAACTATTTGGATCTGGCTTTCAATTCCCTTATTACAGATCCTTCCTTTATTTAAAAATAAGACATGAAACATTTGTATGAAACAAGTTAGATTATGGGAACCTTGCAGTCATAAAAACATTCAACCTATGCCTATTATCTTTTGTATACACTTACCATGTTTGAAAGACAAAACCATTTAATTTTTCTGAGAATCAACTATCCAGATTTCCCAAAACTTAAATCCTTTATAAAGACTCGAAATTGACTAGTACATTTATAAAATGTAATCATTCAGTCTTCAACATGGTGTTCTTACTAAATCCACTTACAATATTTTGATTAACTTCTTTAATATCAGATATTAACCAGATTCATAAATTCTAGATACAAGTCAATCTCTTAATAAAATACTTAACAAAATATCCATCCCATATTCAACACTTAATACAAGTAACAATTTAAATCATTAATACATGCGGATTTTATCATTTTGGCTCTTATCTAACTAAGTTTAGCATGCTATAATCCTCTTCTCAAAGCCTTGCTCCTACTCCTACTTAGTTGCTGCAATCCCTGAAAAAGCGTTTGAAACTGCCTGATTTTTAAATGAGACACCCCAGATGCCATTAGCACACTAGGGTCAGACACATGTCTGGTATGAGAAAATTCACAAAAGCAACTAGTTAATTAGGTTAAAATCAAATTAAATACATATACATAAAGTTCCGCCCTTTGGAATCAGATCATACTTGTATGCATGCTCTGTGTCATTGTGCATGTGCACACTTTAATTTTTCCTTTCCAGAGACTACATATATCAATATGACATATACATTCAAGCATACAATTCAGACATAATCAAACAATCATTCATACCAAACAGGAAAATAACCAATATGAGTTAAATCATTTATTCAATCCTCATATTTCAATTCTGGGAAAAACTCTAGTTTTCTCATCATCCCAAATATTATTTCCTTGGTATAATTATCTATCCTGGTCTCACCTGCAATATTTATGAATCAATGGACACACTGTAATGAACTAATTCACTCCATTACACAAAGATCTCAGGACTTAAACAAGCCATGTGTCAACTTGTGCTACTCAAGAACACAAGTCATTCCTGCAGTGTTCTTGACCCCAAATTTCCTAATCAGGTTTAAGTTAATAATAACTCTTTTGATTTTTCATGACTAAACCATTCAGTGATCCATTTCACTAACTAAAACATCCATATCATGGCATCTCATATTATTCAAAACCATACAGAGACAAGCAAGCAAACAACCATTGGTGACCAAATAAATAAGGTTCTGTGTGCATATGTATACATTCTGGTATTTTAAAAAGGGTGTAGGCAACTAACATTGGCTTATGGCTTTTGAGAGAGTTTTTCCTTTTTGCAAACATTTGTGCTTGATTTAAACTCAGAATGACCTGGTTTCACTGAATCGCAAAATTTTGTTTGCTATGCATATGAACATATATATATTTTCATTGAATCAGGAGCATCAGCACCTAGGCAACCCTATTGCACCCCTAATTCCTTTTTGTCTCAAGCCTCAGCACTTATACATAAGTATATTGCAGCTCAACATTATTTACATCTTTCTGGGTTGAGCCAAAACCAATACTACTTGCCTATTTTCAACATTTTATTTTCTGGGTATTTGTTTATGTTCCTAAACATTAACATATCATAGATCTGGATTTATAAAACATATATGTATACTAACAACACATAAAGCTTTCTTATAATAAAACAAGTGATCAACCAAAGAGAATCAAAACATTTTCAGTTTTAAAATCACAGATAAGCATTCTCATAGGAAAGTATATTTTTAAGAAAATTACTTATAGCTGGCTGCATACATTAGGACTTATTGCCTTATATTTTTGAGTGAGTTTTCTCACATAGCTCTCTTCTTTGCTTCCTTAATTAATTGATGAACTTCTGCCTTTAGCCTCAAGCTCTCTTCCTTTCCTTACCTTATGATTTCTATGGTGTTGTTTCTTTTTTTTTTCAAAGTTCTTTTCTGAGAAGGAGAGGAGGCTGCTGCATATACATGTATATATACAGGGTCTTCCTTAGGGTTTTGGGTATTGGCTAAAGCCATTTTTGCCCACCAGAAAAATCATGTTATCTGCATTTTATTTAAACCCAAAGTTCTACCCTTCCCGGCTTAATTTAGGTGAAGAGAAAAGTGGATACATTCTTTTCAGAATTTTGCTTTTCAGAAAATACTTTTTCCTTTGTCTACAATCATGCCAAAAATGTGACTTGATTTTATTATTTATCAAATACTCTTCCTAATTTTGCCTATAGCAAACATTTCCTTGTTTGTCTTATTTTTCCTATTTTTAGCTTTCATGTAAATGGTATGTACCTTCTTTAATTATTTACAAGAGGACTACTCCTTTTTATATATTCAGTTTTTCTTTCTTTCTTCCTATATACTAAAATATGTCTGTATATTTTATCTTACTAATTTGAACTCTAGTATTTTATTAACACATATATATTTATATTAGTCTTACTGAAATAATTAGTACACCTATATATATATATATTTATACATCATACTGTATTGACACACACATGCACATGTACACTCAAAATATTCAGTAGCATCCATATATGCATATTTACTTATGCATTCAGCTTTTAAGGATTTAATTTATATATATATATATTTCCATACATATCAATATGTATTTATTCTTAGAGTTCAGGGATTTTAGCTTTTGTTCATGTGCATTTCCTGTGCACACATGTACACACATACTGATACACTATCAAGCTATATCACTCCCCTTTCAAAATTAATTCAAAAATTATTTTGAATTCATTTATATTTTTTAGAATAGATTCCTAAAATCTTGGGTCATTACATACATCCCTCCTTTTAGGAATTGTGTCCCACAATTTTCCTAAGCTTAAAATAAATTTTAAACTTAATTTAGAGAACAAATACACTCTCAACCAAATAAATTTTTAGTTCTATGATAACTAAAAACATATGCATCTAACAAAAGAAAACAATCAAAAATCAGAATTACCTTTAATCTGAAAATAGCTTAGGATAATTTATCCTAACTTTATCTTCTAATTCCCATGTGCAATCACTAGGATCAAGACTCCACTGTACCTTCACAAGTTTCAGAGACTTATTTCTCAACTTCTTCACATCTTTTGCCAAAATTCCCACTGGATCCTTTTCATAAATCAAATTAGGATTTATCTGCACTTGGGTTGGGGTCTCAAGAATTTCTGCCTTGTCATGGACCCACCTTCTCAATTGTGATACATGAAAAACATCATGTATACCTTGCATGTTTTCTGGTAATTCCAACTTATATGCCAAGGGACCAATTCTCTCCAGAATTTTGTATGGTCCAATATATCTTGGGGTTAATTTGCCTTGTTTTCCAAACCTCAGCACATTTTTCATAGGTGAGATTTTGATGAAAACAAAATTTCCCACTTCATATTCTACCTGCCTTCTTCTCATGTCTGCAAATTTCTTTTGCCTATCTTGAGCTGCTGCCATTCTTCTTCTTATCAATTCAATTTTCTCCTTAGTTTCTTGTATGTACTCAGGTCCTAAAATAGACCTTTCTCCTGCTTCTACCCAACAAACAGGTGACAAACAGGGTTTGCCATATAAGGCTTCAAATGGAGCCATTCCTATGGTACTTTGGTAGCTGTTGTTGTATGTAAATTCAACTAGATGAAGATAATCTTCCCAGTTGCCTCCAAAATCCAGTATACATGCCCTCAACATGTCCTCCAAAACTTTGTTTACTACCTCAGTCTGCCCATCTGATTGAGGATGGTAGGCAGTACTTAAACATAGTTCACTTCCCATTGCTTCTTGAAAGTTTCTCCAGAATTTTGAAGTGAAGATGGTATCCCTATCACTCACAATGGTTTTGGGAATGCCATGTAACTTTACCACTTCCTTTATAAAAATTTGAGCTAATTTTGGTGCTGTTCTTTCTGACTTGACTGGGATGAAGTGTGCTACCTTGGTTAGCCTATCAACTATCACCCATATACTTGTATTACCTCTCTTAGATCTAGGCAATCCATCTATGAAGTCCATAGATATGTCTTCCCACTTCCACTGTGGTACACTAAGAGACTGCATCAACCCTGATGGCCTTTGTGTTTCAGCCTTGACTTGTTGGCAAGTCATACATTTGGCAATGTATTTAGCTACATCAGATTTCATCCCCTTCCACCAAAAGTCTCTTTTCAAATTTTGGTACATTTTTGTGTTGCCTGGGTGTATGGAGTATTTACTTCTGTGATATTCATTCAATATCTCTTTCTTCAATTCTGTGTCCTCTGGTACACACATCCTATTTTGGTATCTCATATAACCATTTTTATCAATATGGTGATTCATCACTTCCTCCCCTCTTGAGAGGAGCACTTTCTTCTCTAACAAGTTGGCATCTTGTTCTTGCATCTTTCCTACCTTCAGAATTAAATCTGGTTGGAGTGTCATTAAGCTTAACTTCCCTTTATATTCTTGTGCACCATGCATCTGCTCATCCATGTGCACACAACCATTCTCCCCAATTTCTAACTCAGTTAGCAAAGACAAATCTTTAAATTCTTCTATCATCATCATAGCCAATTTAGCATGCTGTCTACTTAGAGCATCTACAACTTTGTTTTCTTTGCCTGGTGTATAGAGTATGTCAAAGTCATAGGCAGCTAAGAACTCCACCCATCTATGTTGCCTCATGTTCAAATCTTTTTGTGAAAATAAATATTTCAGAGACTTGTGGTCAGTGTACAGTTCAAACTTTGTGCCTAACAAATAATGCCTCCAAAGTTTTAAAGCATAGATCACAGCTGCTAATTCGAGATCATGTGTGGCATACCTTACTTCATGGGGTTTAAGTTGTCTGGATGCATATGCAATGACTTGGCCTCGTTGCATCAACACTGCACCCAAGCCAAATCCACTAGCATCAGTGTATACCACTAGTTCTTCATTTCCATATGGTACCTTTAAAATTGGAGCATTCACCAATGCCTCCTTCAACTGTTCAAAAGACTTCTCACATTTTTCTGACCAAACAAAAGCTTGGTTCTTCCTGGTTAGGTTAGTGAGTGGTGTAGAGATTTTTGAAAAATCTTTTATAAACCTCCTATAATACCCTGCCATCCCCATAAATGACCTTACTTCACTCACAGTGCTTGGCCTCTTCCATGCTTGAATAGCCACTACTTTATTGGGGTTCACAGAAATTCCTTGAGCAGATATAACATGGCCAAGGAAATGTACTTCCTCTTTCCAAAATACACATTTTGAAAATTTTGCCTTTAAATCTTTTTCCCTTAACCTAGACAAAACCAGGTGCAAATGATGCTTATGTTCTTCCACTGTTTTGGAATAAATCAAAATGTCATCAATAAAAATAAGCACAAACTTGTCTAAATAATCTCTAAAGGTTCTGTTCATTAAATCTACAAAGTATGATGGTGCATTGGTCAAACCAAATGGCATAACCAAAAATTCATACAACCCATACCTAGTGTTAAAGGCAGTGTACTTGATGCTTGATTCTTCCACCTTCATTTGATGAAAACCAGATACTAAGTCTAGTCTAGAAAATACTTTTGCCCCTGCTAATTGATCAAAAAGATCATCTATTCTTGGCAATGGGTATTTATTTTTATTAGTTACCTTGTTTAATTCTCTATAATCTATACAGAGTCTTAAGGAGCCATCTTGTTTCTTAACAAATACCACTGGTGCTCCCCAGCAAGAATTACTTGGTCTTATAAAACCCTTTTCTTCCAGTTCTTCTAACTGTTTCTTTAATTCCTTTAGTTCATTTGGCCCCATTCTAGTTGGCTTTTTAATCACTGGGCTTGCTCCTGGAACTAGATTGATCTGGAACTCTACTGGTCTATGGTGTGGAACACCCTTGACCTCACCAAACACATCCAAATATTCATTGACTATGGGAATTTCTTCAATGGTTAGTTCAATAGAATTTTTTTCTGAGTCAACTAAGTGATATAGTTTTCCTTCCTTAGCTACTTCACATAAAACTGTGATTCTCTGACCTCTAGAATTTTGCAATGATATGGTGGATGAGTCTAAATTAATTATGGCTTTAAATTGCCTTAACCAGTCTACCCCCAAAATAACACCTATATTTGGGTAATTCAAAACATATAAATTGGAAATAAAAACATTTCCTCCTATGTTTAATTCCACATCCACACAAATCATATTTAAAACACTAGAACTCCCCAGTGGACTTTGTATATGCAATGGGGTTTCAACCAATATGCAATTCAGTTTTAGCATTTTAACTAGTTCATAAGAAATTAAAGAGTGAGTTGCCCCAGTATCATATACTACTGCTATGGGCATGGTACAAATAAGTAATGTACCTTCCACTTGGCTATGGTTTTCAGTGTTACTCTCCACTGTGGCTTTGCCTTTTCCTTCCAAATTTGCCAATTTTCCTTGCTGTTTGTACTCAGGACAATTCCTCTTCATATGCCCCTCTTTCCCACATAGATAGCACTTGAAAGCTCCTTCTTTCAATTCTGGACATCTTGGTTTGATATGTCCTTCTTTTCCACACTGATGGCACACAATTTTCTTCTTGGTTTCCTTAGCTTTGACATCTCCAGTGCCTTTGTTACTGGCCTCTTCCTTCTTCTTATCATAAGGGTGATACCTCCCCTTACTCTTCTTGGTATTATTGCTCTTAAAATTTCTGAACTTCTCCCTTTCCTTGTCATGCTGTTCCAACCTCAAAGCTAAGTCTATCACATGGTCAAAAGTCATGTCTGCATAGGGTAACATGGCTCTGCTAAGTCCTGGGTTCAACCCTTTTATGTACCTATCATTTTTGGATGCCTCATCTGCCACAAGCATTGCTCCATATGTGGAAAGCCCCTCAAACTTTTGAGTGTATTCTGTGACAGTCATGGTTCCTTGTCTAAGTCTAATAAATTCTTCTAGCAAGGTAGTCTTTGCTGATGCTGGTACAAACCTTGCTTCCAACATCTCTTTGAATTGATTCCAAGTGATTTCATTCTCATTTCTTCCTGCAATAATAACTTCCCACCAGCCTAAAGCTACTCCTTTTAGCTGTCTTGAAGCCACTTGCCTCTTTCTTTGATCATCAAGTTGCATGTCATTGAAAATTCTTTCCAATGTTCTCAACCATGTTTGAATTTCCATGATACTCTCTGTCCCTTCAAAGCTTTTGCCTCCTAAATGAGTATATGTCTTAAGTAATTTTGAGAGTTCTTCATAGGGATTTTCTTGCCTTTGTCCTGCCCCATCCCTAAATGCTCTCACCAAGTCTTGCAGATTGACCATTGGGGGTGCATGGGAAGATCCTGCTCCCTGATTTGGTGGTCTCCCTACCATAGTTTGCTAATAATAATTTACATAGCTGGTTAGTTTGATTGGTAATTTTATTATTTCAGTGGTTTTTTTTTCACACTGAAAACATTGATATATATATTTAGTTCCTTTAAATTTTATTGCTATCTAAGAACTTGATCTTTACTTCTACTATGTTGAATAACATAGCTCTGATACCAACTGAAAAGACCCTCCTATTTCTACCCTAATTTCATAAGGATTTTTTTTTTCCATCAAAGGGAATTTAAATCACGTAGAAATCAAAATGCCATACAAGCTATTGACATAGCCACTTATTTCTTTTCTAAATAGGCAAATTAGGCAAAATCAGCAGTTCAGACGTCTAAATTCTTATGACAGGCGTCTAAACTTAATTACAGACGTCTATCTAATTATGACAGACGGCTCATAGATCAAAAATTGAAACAGAGAGAAAAAGACATTTTGAACTGAATTCAGACATCTAATTATTTTGTGACAGACGTCTATATTTAACCTTAAACGTCTAAATTATTTAGACTGTCGTCTAAGTTTAATCTCAGACGTCTAAATTATTTAGACTGTCGTCTAAATTCGATTTCTATGTACATGCATATGCACATTCAATTTATATGTGTCTGGATGTCCACCTACATTCATTTACACTTTTAAGTTCGATTTAAACTTCCTTAGAACTATCAGAGATGATATATAGATTGATCATTTATTACAATTTATATTTTCCAGGGTCATTTTCTTTTTCCAATAAACCAAAATACATCCAGGATCAAAACAATTAACCAATATAAATATATCAGTACTTTCACAAAGATAAGCACATACATGTGAGGATGTATATGCCTCTCTTGTTTAAATCAGAGTTCTGGAAAACAAGAGGAGATTGGATTGATTGAATTTAATCAATCCACACGTAGTACAGTGTTATATGCAATAAAAATTTCATTCATGTTTGATTTTCTTCTTATAAAATCTGTCTGGAATTTAAAATGCATTTGGTTAAAATCTGAATAAAAATTCAGATTCCTATTACAGATACAAAGGAAAAGGGTGTATTAATATTTGCACAAAACATGTTTATGTGCATATATAACTGCAACTATTTGGATATGGCTTTCAATTCCCTTATTACAGATCCTTCCTTTATTTAAAAATAAGACATGAAACATTTGTATGAAACAAGTTAGATTATGGGAACCTTGCAGTCATAAAAACATTCAACCTATGCCTATTATCTTTTGTATACACTTACCATGTTTGAAAGACAAAACCATTTAATTTTTCTGAGAATCAACTATCCAGATTTCCCAAAACTTAAATCCTTTATAAAGACTCGAAATTGACTAGTACATTTATAAAATGTAATCATTCAGTCTTCAACATGGTGTTCTTACTAAATCCACTTACAATATTTTGATTAACTTCTTTAATATCAGATATTAACTAGATTCATAAATTCCAGATACAAGTCAATCTCTTAATAAAATACTTAACAAAATATCCATCCCATATTCAACACTTAATACAAGTAACAATTTAAATCATTAATACATGCGGATTTTATCATTTTGGCTCTTATCTAACTAAGTTTAGCATGCTATAATCCTCTTCTCAAAGCCTTGCTCCTACTCCTACTTAGTTGCTGCAATCTCTGAAAAAGCATTTGAAACTACCTCATTTTTAAATGAGACACCCTAGATGCCATTAGCACACTAGGGTCAGACACATGTCTGGTATGAGAAAATTCACAAAAGCAACTAGTTAATTAGGTTAAAATCAAATTAAATACATATACATAAAGTTCTGCCCTTTGGAATCAGATCATACTTGTGTGCATGCTCTGTGTCATTGTGCATGTGCACACTTTAATTTTTCCTTTCCAGAGACTACATATATCAATATGACATATACATTCAAGCATACAATTCAGACATAATCAAACAATCATTCATACCAAACAGGAAAATAACCAATATGAGTTAAATCATTTATTCAATCCTCATATTTCAATTCTGGGAAAAACTCTAGTTTTCTCATCATCCCAAATATTATTCCCTTGGTATAATTATCTATCCTGGTCTCACCTGCAATATTTATGAATCAATGGACACACTGTAATGAACTAATTCACTCCATTACACAAAGATCTCAGGACTTAAACAAGCCATGTGTCAACTTGTGCTACTCAAGAACACAAGTCATTCCTGCAGTGTTCTTGACCTCAAATTTCCTAATCAGGTTTAAGTTAATAGTAACTCTTTTGATTTTTCATGACTAAACCATTCAGTGATCCATTTCACTAACTAAAACATCCATATCATGGCATCTCATATTATTCAAAACCATACAGAGACAAGCAAGCAAACAACCATTGGTGACCAAATAAATAAGGTTCTGTGTGCATATGTATACATTCTGGTATTTTAAAAAGGGTGTAGGCAACTAACATTGGCTTATGGCTTTTGAGAGAGTTTTTCCTTTTTGCAAACATTTGTGCTTAATTTAAACTCAGAATGACCTGGTTTCACTGAATCACAAAATTTTGTTTGCTATGCTTATGAACATATATATATTTTCATTGAATCAGGAGCATCAGCACCTAGGAAACCCTATTGCACCCCTAATTCCTTTTTGTCTCAAGCCTCAGCACTTATACATAAGTATATTGCAGCTCAACATTATTTACATCTTTCTGGGTTGAGCCAAAACCAATACTACTTGCCTATTTTCAACATTTTATTTTCTGGGTATTTGTTTATGTTCCTAAACATTAACATATCATAGATCTGGATTTATAAAACATATATGTATACTAACAACACATAAAGCTTTCTTATAATAAAACAAGTGATCAACCAAAGAGAATCAAAACATTTTCAGTTTTAAAATCACAGATAAGCATTCTCATAGGAAAGTATATTTTTAAGAAAATTACTTATAGCTGGCTGCCTACATTAGGACTTATTGCCTTTGATTTTTGAGTGAGTTTTCTCACCTAGCTCTCTTCTTTGCTTCCTTAATTAATTGATGAACTTCTGCCTTTAGCCTCAAGCTCTCTTCCTTTCCTTACCTTATGATTTCTATGGTGTTGTTTCTTTTTTTTTTCAAAGTTCTTTTCTGAGAAGGAGAGGAGGCTGCTGCATATACATGTATATATACAGGGTCTTCCTTAGGGTTTTGGGTATTGGCTAAAGCCATTTTTGCCCACCAGAAAAATCATGTTATCTGCATTTTATTTAAACCCAAAGTTCTACCCTTCCCGGCTTAATTTAGGTGAAGAGAAAAGTGGTTACATTCTTTTCAGAATTTTGCTTTTCAGAAAATACTTTTTCCTTTGTCTGCAATCATGCCAAAAATGTGACTTGATTTTATTATTTATCAAATACTCTTCCTAATTTTGCCTATAGCAAACATTTCCTTGTTTGTCTTATTTTTCCTATTTTTAGCTTTCATGTAAATGGTATGTACCTTCTTTAATTATTTACAAGAGGACTACTCCTTTTTATATATTCAGTTTTTCTTTCTTTCTTCCTATATACTAAAATATGTCTGTATATTTTATCTTACTAATTTAAACTCTAGTATTTTATTAACACATATATATATTTATATAAGTCTTACTGAAATAATTAGTACACCTATATATATATACATCATACTGTATTGACACACACATGCACATCTACACTCAAAATATTCAGTAGCATCCATATATGCATATTTACTTATGCATTCAGCTTTTAAGGATTTAATTTATATATATATATATATATATATATTTCCATACATATAAATATGTATTTATTCTTAGAGTTCAGGGATTTTAGCTTTTGTTCATGTTTATTTCCTGTGCACACATGTACACACATACTGATACACTATCAAGCTATATCACTCCCCTTTCAAAATTAATTCAAAAATTATTTTGAATTCATTTATATTTTTCAGAATAGATTCCTAAAATCTTGGGTCATTACAACAACCGAGTACGCGGTTAAGATTCCAAAATGAAGTAGGATGGTGGCGACGATTCCTATTGAGGTATATACGTGGACCAAACTCCGTGAGTTGGCATAAGGTGGCTATAACAGGAGCGATTGACGGGCCAATGAGGTAGCACCTCTGATCGGACGCATTTCTTCGATACCATTCTATTACTTTGTGATTAATTTGGTGGCCACCCTTCGATTTTTGATTGGGAGTGTGTTCCGAGGTGGGCGGTAGTGGCTGCTATTCGTTACCACCAGCCCGGATGTGTAATTGGTATATCTACCCTGGCACTGCCTAGTTGTGCCGTGTCACCTACCATATCGAGCTTTACTACGAGTTTGGTTTTGTGCCGTAGCTTGTGGAGTATTTAGGGTAGCTCCCGATCTGGGGGTACGCTGATACTGGATAGACTACTGGGACTATTATGTGTTAAGGGGAATATGGGTAACTCCTTAATGCTATTTAAAAGTAAGTTTATTTTACTATTAGACATTATTATAATAGCGAATATTACTACATAGTAAATAGTTTAACGGATCCTTAGAGGATGGGCGGTCCCAAGCATCCTTTAAGTTACTTGTACCTTTATATTACAGTTCACTTGAGTTGGTTTACAATGTATAAGTATGTATGTCCTGACTCGAGTGTTTTGTGTTTTGCTTTATGCTCGGGTTAGACTAAGTGATACAGCATTCGAGACTCACCTTTGGAGTTGGAGCTTCGCTTGGACCCATCAATTGATTCTGCTTTCAGTTATTCAGTTGATTTCAGTGATGTATTCAGATCTTCTTGTATTTGACTATTGTATTGAGACATCTTTGTATTCGTGATTTCTGTTGTATCTTATTTAACTCTATTATATATATATAGTAGCTTCATGAACTACTATTTCTTGCTTCCGCTGCATTATTATATTACTGTGTCTGTGATCTGTGATTATTCATTTACTGTATATTCTGAGTTTTGCCAAATTATATTTACAATCTATTGTTTTGAATTATTCAAGTCTGACATGTGTGGATTTATTGTCGATTTGAATGGTCCAAAACAGTGGGTCGTTACATTTGGTATCAGAGCTTTGGCTCTAGGCAAAGCTTAGCATACATGGTAAATTTATTTACAGAATCACTTTCATTCGAGCTTGAATTCCTTCTTCTTCATGCCGATTTCTTTTGAATTTTGGAACGTTCCCTGCGGTTCCAAATCCATTCTTGTCTCTCCCTATTTGTTTTCTTTTGATTCGGGAGTATCCCATAACTCCACTTCAAATGATCTTTATAATAATTAGGCGGTCTCGCCAATCTCAAAATGACTTGTAAAGGGGTGAAACTCCTTTACAAGAAGCATTGGTTCACCAAAGATTTCTGCATCCTCGGTTTACAATGCTATCTATCTCTTGTTATCCCTAATTCTATCTCTTTAGATCAGATGTACGTTTGTCCCAGAACTCTACATCGATCTTATTCTTGAAGTCATGATCGACCCGATTAAGGTTGCCCGAGATTTATATAAGCTTATTCATTCCCTTGTTCCGTTATTTAATCATCTTGTCTTTTGTTTCCAACTTATCTTCAAATCATTCTTGAAGTATATTTGTAAACTAATATTTAAAAAGTTTTAATATATATTATGTTGTTTGAGTTATTGATGTTGATTTGGGTTTCCGATCGATTCGTCTGATCAACTCTATCGATAGGATCTCTAAAACACTTGAACAGAGAAAACTAACACCATATTGTTTTCAAACTTGGTAAATGGATAAAATTTGTATAATTATATTTTATATATGTAAAAAATTTGAAATTTAATAGTTAATTGAATTGGAGGTTAAGAAATAATATTTGGCTTTGTATATATCTTGTAATCATTGGCTTTGTTTCATATATAAATAATTGAACTATAAAATATGGTTATAAATTAATTTGGAAGTTTAAATGAATTTAAATCAAGAATTTGAGAATTCAATTTCCGATGATTTCGAACTTTGGTTTTAATGTAACGACCCGATATTTTCAACCATTCGCATCCATTATAAGTGTATAGGTAGACACTCATACCGGAGTTGAATTGCTCAAAATACCACGTTGTAAATAAAATTTGGAAAATC
The DNA here is from genome assembly GCA_030737815.1 of Allium fistulosum. Taxonomy (NCBI): domain Eukaryota; kingdom Viridiplantae; phylum Streptophyta; class Magnoliopsida; order Asparagales; family Amaryllidaceae; genus Allium; species Allium fistulosum. The sequence continues at coordinate 165,818,715 of CM060905.1, forward strand.
TCAGAATATACAGTAAATAAATATAATCACAGATCACAGACACAGAGTAAAATAATGCAGCGGAAGTAAAAGAATAGCAGTTCATAAAGCTACTATATAAATATATTAGAGTTACATAAGATATAACAGAAGAAATAGAATACAACAAAAGTCTCAATATAATTACCAAGTACAAGCTGAGTAGAACAACGGAATTGAAATAGATAGGACATGACAAGCAGATAATCTCCAGCGATTCAAATCTCCAAGAGAGTGGAAATCCAAATCTGTGAATAACTCAGGCTGACCCGAGCGTAAAGCAAAACACAAAACACTCGAGTCAGGACAATATATACTTATATAATGTAAACCAACTCAAGCGAACTGTAATAAGGATACAAGTAACTTAGAAGATGCTTGGGACCGCCCATCCTCTAAGGATCCGTTAAACTATTTACTATATAGTAATATACACTATATACAGTAGTGTCTAATCAGTAAAGTATAATCATATAGAAAATAGCGTTAAGGGGATGGAGAACCTTAACGCGGTCGGATCTTAAAATCATAATCGTAGTAAAGCTCGATATGGTAGGTGACACGGCACACAAGGCAATGCCAGGGTAGATATACCAATTACGCACACGGACTGATGGATACACATAGCAGCCACTACCGTTCTACCTCGAACAACACTCCCAAATCGGAGGATGGCCATCTAATCAATCACAAGTAAGAGTATAATATCGAAGAAATGTGTCCGAGAAGAGGTGCTACCTCACTGGTCCGAGATCGCTCCTGTTTTAGCCACCTTATGCCAACTCACGGGAGTTGGGTCCACGTAGCATGCCTTAAGAACGTCGCCACCATCCTACTTCATTCTGGAATCTCCACCGCGTACACGGTTGTCAAAGTGGTTTTCGGTATCGACAGAGAGTATGTCCATATCCGATCCTGGTCTCATTACCAACCAATCGTTATTATAACCCGTGGTTATAACTTTTAAAAATAATACTTTACTTCAAAATAAAATATCATTCCAAACCATATCTTTATCAAAATAAAGATTAAATCAATTCCAAACCATTTCCATATATTTAAATTTTCATATCATTTCAAAACTTCATTTCAAATCATTTTAATATAATAAAATATCATATCCTTACAAAACTTCATTTCAAATCATTTTTAATAAAATAAAATATCATATCCTTACAAAACTTCATTTCAAATCATTTTAATAAAATAAAATATCATATCAGTTCAAATCCAAATATTCAACTTTAAATACCTTTTAAATTCAAAGGTATCGTTCATTTACTATCATTTCAAATCACCTTTAAATAGTTTATATTCCAATCAAAATAATTCATTTAAACCTTTTAAAAGTGTAATTATTATATTTTCAAATCAAGTATTCAATTTCCAAAGTTTCAAAACATTCTGAGTTCGTTTACTAAGTCAAAAACCCTAATTATTAAAATTTCAGCATTTCACAGCATTTAAAAACAACTGCTATAAGTTATATTTGAAAACATTTTTAATTCAGCAAAGACAGCACTTAAAACTGCTATTGAAACTCAGTTTTAGTTGAATTATAGTTCAAAACAGAAAAGACAGCATTTCAGAAGTGCTATTAAAAGTTAATTTCAGGTGTTAGTGTATTTCCAGCAATTAAATAACTTTAATTTAAAACACATAAACATTTTAAAAAATCATATTTTAACATTTAAAATGTTCATTTACATATCATTTAACATATATCTTTTCACAATAAATTTCTTATAATCAAATCCAATTTTCAACAATTTACTTAATAAATTTTAGTGTAAAAGTGTCCAATTCTTCACATTTCAACAAATAAACTTAACACTACAAATTTAAATTACCATTTCACAATTTAACTAAATTTCCAATTTTATTAAATTAACTTAACCTTTAATTAAAACCAAATTTCACATTTCCTAGTCAAGTTATATTTTAAAAGATCACTATTAAACATTCATTTATTTAACCACTTAAATTCATAGAAAAATCAATAATACTTTAATAAATCACTTAAATTCAAATTAAATCAAATTATCATATTTACCATTTCCAAATAAAATTTAATATCCATTTTATTTATATAACTTAAATATCATTTTTAACCAAAATTCCAAATTTCCAACTTAAGTTATATTTCAAAAATCCAGTTAAACCATTCATTAATTACATTTTTAACACATAGAAAAATCATAATTTCTTTAATTCAACATATTTCAAAATCTGTTTAAATCAAATTTCATAAATTTATATTTTTAAAATACTTAAAAATATTCAAAACACTTTATAAAATAACCACGGGCCTGTATATAATTTTCTAACCTAGGTCAAGTGATACGGATATGTATCATTTCAATCCGCAGTTAAAAAAAGAAAAATCCGGGTTCTATCATTTCAAACCCGCAATCCCCAGTTAAAATAATTTAAATAAAAATCGTTCAGGCCTATCATTTCAGCCCATAACGATTTTTCCCTATTCTAAAGTCCGTTCGGGTATGTATCATTTCAACCCAGAGTGATTCTAATCTACAGGGAACTTGCAATGGTGATAACAGATATAAATAACAGAATAACATTAAATAACAGTAACATATGATATAATAAGTGTAATAACAGGTGTGAACATCATATGATAATAATATAAACATATATAACATGATGATATACATTACAGATTCAAATGGTGTCGGTTTATCAGTTATATAGGTACATATTGTCTGGTGAGAATAACTCACCTGTTTGTGCTGGAGATATCAAAACCAATGACACAATGGAAACAAAAGCACGATGACAAGACTACGGACTTGAGTGGAGAGCGAATCCAAGCTACAACTCTTGTGCACAACCCAAAACAAACAATCAAACAACAAAATTCAATACGACTTTAAAATGAAATAACTTTGAAATGAAAAGAGATTTGAATGTCGAATCTTTTGCCTTGTTTTCTACAATGCTTTGCATGGCCTAGGGGTTTATTTAGGTCAGGTTTGACATGACTTTGGCTCAGGTTTGATCATAGGAATGCATGGCATAAAGGCTAGAACATGTGGAGGAAGTTATAACACAAGAATATCAAGAGACTAGGCAACATAGTGGAGTTTGGTTCAACTTTTGGCTCGGTCTATGGGTCAAATGGCTCGGCCATCATCTGGTACAGGTCTGGACAGAGGTTTGGGTGATGAGTAGCAGCAGCCAAAGGTCATGTAGCAAGTGGTGTTGGTGGCTAAGGGGGTGGCCAAAGCAAGATATGGAGGGTAGGTGATGATATGTGTGGTCTAGGCAATGTTTTGTGGAGTTTTGTGGTGATGGCTTCAAGTGGAAGGTCATGGCCTGTCTTTGTCAGAGGGAAGGGAGTGTTTGCTGTAGTAGATGGAGGAGGTGATGATGGGGATGAAGGTGGTAGAGGCTAGGCCAAGCAAACATGTGAAGAGATCAAGGCAAAATTGCATAGAAAAGTAAGAAAAAAGTAGAAAGAAAAGAGGGAGATTACCAAATTTTTTTGCAAGATGGAGGCCATGATTTTTTTTAGGGTTTTGGAGCTTTGAAAATTCGTGAATGAGATGAGGGAGTCGGCTGAAAATGAATGAGGAAAAGAACGGCAAAAAATAAAATAAAAGATGTGTTGATCGAAAAAGAAACGGTAGAATTCAAAAGGGCTAAGCACACAAAAGGTATCAAACTCTTCATATATCTTTAATTCCTTTTTTATAACTTTATATTTCTGGAAAAAATAATAATCCCAGATAAAATTTCGAAATTTTATCAAAATATAATAATTTATTTAAATATTTATCAATTATATAAAGTTAAATTAAGAAAATAGCTAAAATAGTAAACTAGTCTAGAAAATTTGGAATTGAATAGAATAAATTTTTAGAAAATTCATATGAGCTTGTAATATATTTTTAAACATAAATAATAACATATAATAAAAATATATTCACAAAATAAACATTTAAAATTTAATTTACATATAATTTCTAATGAAGAAAATAGCAGAAAATAGGAAAACAACCTTTAAAAATAGGAAATCATCATAGTAAATTTTGGAAAAATTCTATTATCATTTTAAAATATTTAGAGATGGAAATATACATAAATAAACATATTGACACATATTAAAATAAAATATAAGAAAGAAAATATGATTTATAAAATTTAAACTAGGCAAAATTGCACAATAAAACAAATTATACTAAAAATTGAAATGTTCATAACTTTTACATTTTAACTCCGTTTTCAATGAAACGAAAAGTAGTGTTCAAGTTATTACATCTATTTTTATAATAAAAGATAAAATTTATAATTTCAAACTTTTAAATTTTTAAGTTTAAAAGTCAAAGTTTGACTATTTTAACCAAAATTCACATTTTCTGGAAATATAAAAATTTAGTCATATTTGGAATTCTAATCCACATACAAATCAAAGTTTTTATATTTACAATAACAAAATTTATTCTTTTTCATAAATAAAGCTTTTGAATCTGGAAAAATCAATTTAAAAATAAATGTAAAATACAGGGTTGTTACACTCTCCCCCACTCAAAACTTTTCGTCCCCGAAAAGGAACGAGGTACGGGAAAGCACAGAAAAAGATAGAATGAATAGAATTAAGACAAGATGATAAGAAAATTGGAATTACACCTGATAACTATTGTTATAGGTAAGTTTAACAAGATGGAGGTGATCAAATCAAGAATATAAGCACGAAAAAAAATACTCTAGAGTCAGAATCTCCCTTTCACTTGACCGACGGTCTATGAATGGAAAACAGTGTTTAGATTCGGATGAGTAACAAAGATTATCAAAGATTACAGAAAGATTTCTAAACAAAAAGATTATAGAAAGATGCTTATACCAGCCTGTAGCAAGATGAGGGAAAATAAGGACAACCAAAAGATGGTTTGAAAAACAAAATAAGATAATAATTTGAAACCATAATGCTTTGAAATCATAACAATTTAGGGATGTTTATCATTTGGAAATCACACTACTAAAATCATAACACTTGGAAATGTTATTCTAAAAAAAACATAATACATAGAAAATCATAACTCCTTTTAAAAAAATAATTTTCATTTAAACCGTTTTAATTCAAGGTCAAATAATATTCATTTTAAAGTTTTAACATTTCTAAGTTCATTCAATTATAAAAATTTCCAAAACATTGTCTTTTCAAAATAGTAGCACTTATAAAATGCTACAGTAGATATATTAGTATTTCAAATCAGTTTTATATCAAAAATATTCATTTGGATATCATTTAACTTATGACTTATTTAAAACAAACTTTTATGAATGGAATATTCAAATCAAACTATACTTCATTTATTAAGTTAAAAGTTCGCTATTTTAGTTAGCTCTTAATTTAACACATAACCTATCACTTTATTTAAAATACCCATTTCACAAATAGATATTCCTTTAATAAGTTACATGTAAAATTCCATTTGAAAACCAAATTCTCAATTATCAAGTTTTAGTGATGTTAAAATACATTTTAACTATTTAAATCATAATTATTCATTTTTCAAGACATATCTATTTCATAAATAAAATATTTATCATAGCAAATATAACAATCAAATTTCTTTACACATTTATTCATTTAGACATTAATTAAACTATGAATTCAAGTTAAATAAACTTTATTACAAAATGTCTAATTCAAATGTATTTTTTTTTCTATTCAAAGATACTTATTATACAACATATTTATTTCAGGAAATAACCTTTATTAAAATTCCTAGGTTAGACTTAAGGTTCCATATAAATCAAATCTGATTATTAAGTTATTTAGATAAAATCTCTTTAAATTCCCTTTTCACTATTTACCTCTGTTAATCTTTTATAACTAAAATTTAAGTGTATAACATTTATTATAACCACTCAAATTTTATTTATAAAATCCTTTCTATATTGTAAATTATCCAATTTCATATTCAACTTCTGTGTAATTTAGGTAAGTTATATTGGAATGAAATTGTGTGTTATACAAGTAAAACTTCCCAATTCAATTATCTCAAGTTTGAATCATTTATTCAAAAAAAATAATTTTTTTTATAATTGAAGTTATTCTTTAAGAAAAAGAAATGTAAGAATTAATTTCCGATTTCCTTCAAACCCTTTAGAGATAAGTAATTATATATACATAATATGTCAAATCAAATTTAAATCATATATCTATATATATAATAATCCAGTCATATTTTTAGAAATTCATATTAATTAAATTCCCCAAAACAAAGCTGTAGCAAGACTACAGAATGGTCTCTTCACTTCGAAACTCAAAAATGAACGTCGATGATGCTGCAGTCATCACCGAAATTATTTTCTAGCGACAAAGAGAAGAGCACTTAATTTTTAAACTTTAAAATCCTTTAGAGAAAATTTTTTATTCAAAATACTTTAAATAATATCCTTTTAAAAATTTTAAACACAAGGTTTGAAACCATCGGAAATTAAATTCTTTAAATTTCTTGTTTTAATTTCGTTTCAATTCCCAAATAAATTTATAAACAACTATTTATAAATTCATTTGTAGAACAATAAATGATAAATCAAGTATTATCATTTCAAATTATCAATTTAAATCAATTTATTAAGTTCCATAAAATTATATATCCAAATTTAGTTCACTAACCAAATTTTAAAATAATATTGTGTTAGTTTGTTCTGTCAAAGTGTTTTAGAAATCCTATCGATAGCGTTGATCAGACGAATCGATCGAAAACCCAAATCAACATCAACAACCCAAACAACACAACATATAAAACAAAACATAGATTTACAAGTACAATTCAAAATGTTTGGAGATAGTTTAGAAACAAAAGACAAGATGGTTAAACAGAGTAGAGAGATGGGTAAGCTTAGATAAATCGCGGACAACCTTAACCGGGTCAACCGTGACTTAACGGATAAGATCAAATGTGGATTTTCTAGGGTAAATCTACCCTCGATCACAAGAGATAGAGTTTGGAAAAATAAAAGATATTAGCATCTAAACCAAGGATGGATATAAATCTCTGATGAATCGATGCAAATTTGTAAAGGAGTTTCCCCCTTTACCAGAAAATTAGAATATTGGCGAGACAGCCAATTCACTATAAAGATCATTCGAAGTGGAGTTATGTGATACTCCAAAATCAAAAGAAGATGAATAGTGAGGGACAAGAATGAATTTTGGAACCGCAGGGAACGTTCCAAAATTCAAAGGAAATCGAATCAAAAGGAAGAGATTCAAACTCGAACGAAAGTGATTCTGTAAATAAATTTACCATACATTCTAAGTTTTGCCTCAAAGCCAAAGCTCTGATACCAACTGTAACGACCCGATATTTTCAACCATTCGCATCCATTATAAGTGTATAGGTAGACACTCATGCCGGAGTTGAATTGCTCAAAATACCGCGTTGTAAATAAAATTTGGCAAATCTCAGAATATACAGTAAATAAATATAATCACAGATCACAGACACATAGTAAAATAATGCAGCGGAAGTAAAAGAAATAGCAGTTCATGAAGCTACTATATAAATATATCAGAGTTACATAAGATATAACAGAAGAAATAGAATACAACAAAAGTCTCAATATAATAACCAAGTACAAGCTGAGTAGAACAACGGAATTGAAATAGATAGGACATGACAAGCAGATAATCTCCAGCGATTCAAATCTCCAAGAGAGTGGAAATCCAAATCTGTGAATAACTCAGGCTGACCCGAGCGTAAAGCAAAACACAAAACACTCGAGTCAGGACAATATATACTTAAATAATGTAAACCAACTCAAGCGAACTGTAAGAAGGGTACAAGTAACTTAGAAGATGCTTGGGACCGCCCATCCTCTAAGGATCCGTTAAACTACTTACTATATAGTAATATATGCTATATACAGTAGTGTCTAATCAGTAAAGTATAATCATATAGAAAATAGCGTTAAGGGGATGGAGAACCTTAACACGGTCGGATCTTAAAATCATAATCGTAGTAAAGCTCGATATGGTAGGTGACACGGCACACAAGGCAATGCCAGGGTAGATATACCAATTACGCACACGGACTGATGGATACGTATAGCAGCCACTACCGTTCCACCTCGAACAACACTCCCAAATCGGAGGATGGCCATCTAATCAATCAAAAGTAAGAGTATAATATCGAAGAAATGTGTCCGAGAAGAGGTGCTACCACACTGGTCCGAGATCGCTCCTGTTTTAGCCACCTTATGCCAACTCACGGGAGTTGGGTCCACGTAGCATACCTTAAGAACGTCGCCACCATCCTACTTCATTCTGGAATCTCCACCGCGTACACGGTTGTCAAAGTGGTTTTCGGTATCGACAGAGAGTATGTCCATATCCGATCCTGGTCTCTTTGCCAACCAATCGTTATTATAACCCGTGGTTATAACTTTTAAAAACAATACTTTACTTCAAAATAAAATATCATTTCAAACCATATATTTATCAAAATAAAGATTAAATCAATTCCAAACCATTTCCATATATTTAAATTTTCATATCATTTCAAAACTTCATTTCAAATCATTTTAATATAATAAAATATCATATCCTTACAAAACTTCATTTCAAATCATTTTTAATAAAATAAAATATCATATCCTTACAAAACTTCATTTCAAATCATTTTAATAAAATAAAATATCCTATCAGTTCAAATCCAAATATTCAACTTTAAATACCTTTTAAATTCAAAGGTATCGTTCATTTACTATCATTTCAAATCACCTTTAAATAGTTAATATTCCAATTAAAATAATTCATTTAAACCTTTTAAAAGTGTAATTATTATATTTTCAAATCAAGTATTCAATTTCCAAAGTTTCAAAACATTCTGAGTTCGTTTACTAAGTCAAAAACCCTAATTATTAAAATTTCAGCATTTCACAGCATTTAAAAACAACTGCTATAAGTTATATTTGAAAACATTTTTAATTCTGCAAAGACAACACTTAAAACTGCTGTTGAAACTCAGTTTTAGTTGAATTATAGTTCAAAACAGAAAATACAGCATTTCAGAAGTGCTATTAAAAGTTAATTTCAGGTGTTAGTGTATTTCCAGCAATTAAATAACTTTAATTTAAAACAAATAAACATTTTTAAAAATCATATTTTAACATTTAAAATGTTCATTTACATATCATTTAACATATATCTTTTCACAATAAATTTCTTATAATCAAATCCAATTTTCAACAATTTACTTAATAAATTTTAGTGTAAAAGTGTCCAATTCTTCACATTTCAACAAATAAACTTAACACTTCAAATTTAAATTACCATTTCACAATTTAACTAAATTTCCAATTTTATTAAATTAACTTAACCTTTAATTAAAACCAAATTTCACATTTCCTAGTCAAGTTATATTTTAAAAGATCACTATTAAACATTCATTTATTTAACCACTTAAATTCATAGAAAAATCAATAATACTTTAATAAATCACTTAAATTCAAATTAAATCAAATTATCATATTTACCATTTCCAAATAAAATTTAATATCCATTTTATTTATATAACTTAAATATCATTTTTAACCAAAATTCCAAATTTCCAACTTAAGTTATATTTCAAAAATCCAGTTAAACCATTCATTAATTACATTTTTAACACATAGAAAAATCATAATTTCTTTAATTCAACATATTTCAAAATCTGTTTAAATCAAATTTCATAAATTTATATTTTTAAAATACTTAAAAATATTCAAAACACTTTATAAAATAACCACGGGCCTGTATATAATTTTCTAACCTAGGTCAAGTGATACGGATATGTATCATTTCAATCCGCAGTTAAAAAAAGAAAAATCCGGGTTCTATCATTAAAAACCCGCAATCCCAAGTTAAAATAATTTAAATAAAAATCGTTCAGGCCTATCATTTCAGCCCATAATGATTTTTCCCTATTCTAAAGTCCGTTCGGGTATGTATCATTTCAACCCATAGTGATTCTAATCTACAGGGAACTTGCAATGGTGATAACAGATATAAATAACAGAATAACATTAAATAACAGTAACATATGATATAATAAGTGTAATAACAGGTGTGAACATCATATGATAATAATATAAACATATATAACATGATGATATACATTACAGATTCAAATGGTGTCGGTTTATCAGTTATATCGGTACATATTGTCTAGTGAGAATAACTCACCTGTTTGTGATGGAGATATCAAAACCAATGACACAATGGAAACAAAAGCATGATGACAAGACTACGAACTTGAGTGGAGAGCGAATCCAAGCTACAACTCTTGTGCACAACCCAAAACAAACAATCAAACAACAAAATTTAATACGACTTTAAAATGAAATAACTTTGAAATGAAAAGAGATTTGAATGTCGAATCTTTTGCCTTGTTTTCTACAATGCTTTGCATGGCCTAGGGGTTTATTTAGGTTAGGTTTGACATGACTTTGGCTCAGGTTTGATCATAGGAATGCATGGCATAAAGGCTAGAACATGTGGAGGAAGTTACAACACAAGAATATCAAGAGCCTAGGCAACATAGTGGAGTTTGGTTCAACTTTTGGCTCGGTCTATGGGTCAAATGGCTCGGCCATCATCTGGTACAGGTCTGGACAGAGGTTTGGGTGATGAGTAGCAGCAGCCAAAGGTCATGTAGCAAGTGGTGGTGGTGGCTAAGGGGGTGGCCAAAGCAAGATATGGAGGGTAGGTGATGATATGTGTGGTCTAGGCAATGTTTTGTGGAGTTTTGTGGTGATGGCTTCAAGTGGAAGGTCATGGCCTGTCCTGGTCAGAGGGAAGGGAGTGTTTGCTGTAGTAGATGGAGGAGGTGATGATGGGGATGAAGGTGGTAGAGGCTTGGCCAAGAAAACATGTGAAGAGATCAAGGCAAAATTGCATAGAAAAGTAAGAAAAAAGTAGAAAGAAAAGAGGGAGATTACCAAATTTTTTTGCAAGATGGAGGCCATGATTTTTTTTTTAGGGTTTTGTAGCTTTGAAAATTCGTGAATAAGATGAGGGAGTCGGCTGAAAATGAATGAGGAAAAGAACGGCAAAAAATAAAATAAAAGATGTGTTGATTGAAAAAGAAACGGTAGAATTCAAAAGGGCTAAGCACACAAAAGATATCAAACTCTTCATATATCTTTAATTCCTTTTTTATAACTTTATATTTCTGGAAAAAATAATAATCCCAGATAAAATTTCGAAATTTTATCAAAATATAATAATTTATATAAATATTTATCAATTATATAAAGTTAAATGAAGAAAATAGCTAAAATAGTAAACTAGTCTAGAAAATTTGGAATTGAATAGAATAAATTTTTAGAAAATTCATATGAGCTTGTAATATATTTTTAAACATAAATAATAACATGAAATAAAAATATATTCACAAAATAAACATTTAAAATTTAATTTACATATAATTTCTAATGAAGAAAATAACAGAAAATAGGAAAACAGCCTTTAAAAATAGGAAATCATCATAGTAAATTTTGGAAAAATTCTATTATCATTTTAAAATATTTAGAGATGGAAATATACATAAATAAACATATTGACACATATTAAAATAAAATATAAGAAAGAAAATATCATTTATAAAATTTAAACTAGGCAAAATTGCAGAATAAAACAAATTATACTAAAAATTGAAATGTTCATAACTTTTACATTTTAACTCCGTTTTCAACGAAACGAAAAGTAGTGTTCAAGTTATTACATCTATTTTTATAATAAAAGATAAAATTTATAATTTCAAACTTTTAAATTTTTAAGTTTAAAAGTCAAAGTTTGACTATTTTAACCAAAATTCACATTTTCTGGAAATATAAAAATTTAGTCATATTTGGAATTCTAATCCACATACAAATCAAAGTTTTTATATTTACAATAACAAAATTTATTCTTTTTCATAAATAAAGCTTTTGAATATGGAAAAATCAATTTAAAAATAATTGTAAAATACAGGGTTGTTACATTTAAAGTTTTAAAAGATATATTATTTGAAGTATTTCCAAATAAAAATTGTTTCTAAAGAATTTTAAAGTTTTAAATCTGTGCTCTTCTCTTTGTCGATGGAAAATAATTTTGGTGATGACTGCAGCATCATCGACATTCTTTTTCGAGTTTCGAAGTGAAGAGATCATACTGTTGATTTGCTACCGCTTTGCTTTGAAGAATTAAATTGATTTGACTTTCTAAAAATTGACTTGATTTATAATATATATATATATATATATATATATTGATATATGGTTTAAAATTTGATTTGATATATATTGTATATATATTTATTTATCTCTAGAATAGTTTGAAGTTAACCGGAAATTTAAATTCTTAAATTTTATCTTAAGGGATGATTTCAATTATAAAAAGAAGCCAAAAATTTGAATAAATATTTAAGCTTGAATAATTGAATTAGAAAATTTTATTTGTATAATATTCTATTGGATTTCAATACAACTTACCTTAATTATTTAGAAGTTAACAATGTAATTGGATAATGTACAATATAAAAGGATTTTATAAATAGAATTTGAGTGGTTATAATAAATGTTATACACTTAAATTTTAGTACAAAAGATTTATAGAGGTAAATAGAATAAAAGGTTAATTGAAGAATGTACAATATAAAATTGTGTTAAGGGAATTTATAAATAGATTGGATCAGTTATAAAAGTGTAAATAAACTTAATAATATGATTAGATATATTAAGTGGAATAAATTTAATAATAATTTTGTAATAAAGAAGAATGAAATTTAGTGAATAAATTATGAGTATAATAAATGACTTTCAAATCCATGACTTTGGAAAATTGTTAATTTAAGAAATTGTATGATGAGATAATGAGATAAAAAAAATAGTTAAGATTTATTTAACTCAAGTGAAATCAAATGGATGAAATTAATTGTTAATGTAAGTTGAAATTTTCATGGTTTTAAATTATCTTATTCTGTTTTCCAATCTATTTTCTTTCTGGTTGTTTCCATTCTCCTACCTTCTAAGTGGGAAATCGAATTTCGAATTGGTCAGCCCATGGAGCTACTATTTTCTCTCAACTTGATCTTGCTACTGATTTTCAACAGCTCGGTGTTGCTGAGGAAAGTATTCCCGAGACTGCTTTCCGTACTGAGAATGGTATTTCTATGAATGGTTAGTTATTCCTTTTGGTTTGACTAATGTCCCTGCTTCCTTTGTTGATTGATGAATCCTGTTTCCGTGTTGTGCTTATCAAGTTTATTCTAGTCTTTGTTGATGATATCCTTGTCTTCTCCAAGTCAAGGAAAGAACATGAGTCGCACTTGAAATCTGTTCTGGAGAATCTTAGGAATCATCAGTTGAAGGCTGAATGTTTGAAATACCATTTCTGGAAGGATGAAGTCCGATTTCTCGGATATATTGTTTCAAGTAATGGAATTTATGTTGATCCAGTTAAGATCGCTGCGATCAATGTAAGTCTTTCTTCTCATCTTTCTTTGTGATTTCATATCATAACTCTATCTTTTCAGTTGTCCTTAATTCTCCCTATCTTGTTACAAGATTGGGAAGGTTATTTGCTTATGCCAGTCTGTTTGAAACTTTTCAAGAATCTTTGAGTACTCATTTGAATCTGAGCACTGCTTACCATCCATAGATCGACGGTCAAACGGAAAGAGTGAATCAGATTCTGGAGAATCTTCTTTGTGCTTGTATTCTTGATAATGGAGGATCTTGGGATGATAATCTCTATCTTGTTGAATTTACCTATAACGACAGTTATCAGGTGAAATTTCAATTTTCTTTTCATCTTGTCCTAATCCTATCTCATTGTATCTTGTTTCCTTGTTTTCCCTGTCTCGTTCCTTTTCGAGGATGAAAAGTTTTGATTGGGGGAGAGTGTAACAACCCATATTTTTACAAATATTTTAAATTATTTTATTTGAAAACTTTGGTTTTTAAATCATTTAAAATTGAATTTTTAGAATTTTCCAAAGTAAGTTTGGAATTTGTTTGTAATGTATTTTCCAAATATAATAAAATAAATATTTTCTGAAAATTTTATATTTTTGTCAACTTTGGTCAAACTTTGACTTTCAGTTAAAATTTCTAAATTTGAATTTTTAAATTTCTAATCTTTTTCTTTGAAGCAGTATTTGTTTCTAATATTTGTCCTGCTTTTCATTTCATCAAATTCTGTTCTATACTTTTAAAAATGGATAATATACAGCGTTTTACACATAATTATTTTCTGTATTTTATTTTCTATTTCCTATGTTCATTTCTATGCTTTTATTTTCTATTTTTATTTTTATTTCGGTTTACACTTTGATTATTTATTTGGAATATAGGGTTGGAAAATTCAAAGGACTTCGGTTTCTCTTTCTTTAACTTGTGCCTTTTCCTTTTCCCTTGCCTTTTCATTTCTTAGCCGTCCACTTTATTGTCTTTAGCCGTGCATTTCATCTTGCAATTCATGAACAAAACATTTGTTCTCATCTCCTTTTCATTTTTCATTTCTAACAGAAAGTTTAAAGTAAGTTTCATGGCTCCTTTCTCTTCTTTCTTTTGCTTTTACCTTTTGTTTTTCTCTACTATGCTCGGCCTCTACCATGCCATCCTATTGCCGACTATCTCATCACTTCACCACCATACCATCACCAAGCCTTGTCGTGACCATAGACCCAAAATCCATCACATAAGTGCCTTGAAAACCCTAACCAAACTCCACTATAATCACCACCATCACCTTGTTTGCCTCGGCCTCCACCACAAACTCCACCATGCCTTGCCTTGCCGAGAACACACCCACTCCAGGCCATGACCAGATGACCAGACCTGACCTGATCCATGTGCTCAAACCCAGGCCGAACCCATGTGTGCACTTGACCATTCAATTGCTTGACCTTTTGCCTTCCATGCTTTGTAACTTGCCATCTCTTCATATTTCAGTCCATGGCCGAGCATACTTGTCTTGAATCCAACCATGGCCGAGCATAATAGGATGATGGTCAAGCCTATGTATGTTGTGGCCGAGCCCACTTGATGGTTAAAGCAATTCTAGGTCACATTGATTCATATCTTTTCCATTTTTTTAACTTATATTCTTTGTACAATCATTTACTTATAATATGTTGTATTTGTGTCGTTACAAGATTGAATCTTGGCTCTCCATCCACTCGTATTCGATTCGCGCTTTGTCGTGCCTTTCAGAGTAGTTTGTCTTGTGTTTGATTGTTATCTCCAGCTTTAAAAAGGTGAGTTCATCACTATCGACATACGTACTTTTATAATTGTGAAACAATGGCATGTGAATTGTAGAAAATTTATATGTTATGTTAATATGTTCATATATGCCTGTGAGATGATTATATGATGTAAAATTCTGTATATATATTTGTTACATCATCTGATATGATTATATGTTCTACTGTTCATTTATTTACTGATTCTCACACTGCAAGTTCCCTATCACTATGGGTTGAAATGATACATACCCGAACGGACTTTAGAATAGGAAAAAATCATTATGAGCTGAAATGATAGGCTCGAGTGATTTTTGTTTTGTTTATTTGACTTGGGATTGCGGGTTTGAAATGATAGAACCCGGATTTTTTTTAAATTACGGATTGAAATGATACATATCCGTATCACTTGACCTAGGTTAGAAAATATTATACAGGCCCATGGTTATATTTTAAATAATATTTTCCTAAAAATTATTAAGTATTTTGAATTTTTAAATGAATGAAATTTGAGCTTAAAAAATTGATTTAATAATTTAAAATATAAGAAGATATTGGTTTTCTATAAGATAGAATTTTTTTAAGTCTATAAGTGGCTTTATTTGAAATTAAAAAAATATATTGGTTTTAAATTGAATTTTTAAGACCTTTATTGATGATAAATAACTTAATAATATAATTGGATTTAATATGGAATTTTAAATCTAACATAGTAATGGTAATGAATTTTATTTTATGAAATGGACATGTCTTGTATAATAAAGTTATAGTGATTCTCTATAAGTTAAAATGTATAAGTAAATGGTTAAAATGTATTTAAATTATGACTTAACTTGATAATTGAAAATTTAGTTTTCAAATTGAAGTTTTAAATTTAAATTTGGTGATAATATATCTTATTTGTGGAATGTGTATTTAAAATAAAGTGTTAATTTTTTTGTTAAAATAAAAAGTTAAGTAAAATAAGGTACTTTTGACATAATACATGAATTATGGTTTAAATTGGATATTCGTTTATAGAACTTTATTTTATTTATATCATAAGGTAAATGATATCCAAATGAATATTTCCTAAAGCATGAGATATGATTTTATAAGTTAAAAATGGCTAAAATTGAAGTTTTAATGTTTCTGAAATTAAACTAGGTTTTGAAATACTAAAATACTTACTGCAACACTTTATAAGTGCTGCTGTTTCTGAAACTAAGCTGGTTGAAAATAACTAAATATCTATTACAGCACTTTATAAGTGCTGCTGTTTCTGAAATTGAACTGTTTTGAAATTCTAATACCTACTGTAGCACTTTATAAGTGCTGCTGTTTCTGAATTTGACAATGTTTTGAAATGTTAATATATTAACCGTAACACATTATAAGTGCTGTTGTGGCTGAAATTTCAATGAACTTTGGAAATGAATATTATTTTGGAAGATTTTGACATTGAATTCAAATGGCTTAAATGAATATATTTTGATGTGAATATAAACCACTTTTGAAATTTATAAGTAAATACAATGTCTTCGAAATTGGTATAATTGAATGAATGAACTAAAAATGCTTTAACTTTGGTAATGAATAATATTTTTAAAGGTGTTATGATTTTCTAAGTATTATGATTTCTAAATGATAACATTCTAAATTGATATGGTTTCAAAGTGGTATGGTTTCAAAGTGTTTGGTTTCAAAGGTGTTATAACTTTGAAAGTACTATAGTTTTTGGAAATGGATTTATTTGAAATTGTACTTAATTAAGAATTGTTTTTAATTACATCAATTTGAAACTTATTGAATTAAAGATTTAAGTATATGACTTTATAGCATTATTTTGGTTTAAGATGATTTAAAGGAATACTTCAAGTTTAAATAAATTGAAGGAAATATTCAGTGATTGGAAATTTGGGTTTTATTCATATGATGTTTGGTTTTGAAGTATAAACTAGTTTGAAATGGATATGATATTTGGTTTTGAAGTATAAACTAGTTTTGAAATGGATATGATATTTGGTTTTGAAGTATAAACTAGTTTTGAAATGGATATGATATTTGGTTTTGAAGTATAAACTAGTTTTGAAATAAATATCCATGGGTTATAATAACGATTGTTTGGTAAAGAGATCGGGATCAGATATGGGCATACTCTCTGTCGATACCGAAAAGCACTTTGAAAACCGTGTACGCGGTGGAGATTCCAGAATGAAGTGGAAAATAGGCAGACTAAACGGTACTATTGTTATTACGGCTTTAGCATTGTAAGAGACTGTACCCAAGCCACTTAATACTTCTAAGTGGAAAATAGGCAGACTTTGATCATTTAAGACCTTAATTAAGGTAGACCCCATCATTTAAGACCTATTTCAAGAAGCATGCTCCTCAATGGTACTATCTAGTTGTCATTTCTTGAAAATCTCATGGGCTACTTAATACTTCTTCTATAGGAAAGAGAAGGACCCTATAGTCACTTAAGACCCCAAACCTGAAGCGAACCCTTTTTGAGATATCCACTTTCACTCTTTATTTATAAATATGGCATCTCATTAAGTTACTTCTTTCAGTGGAGGGGTGGACCCTTCAGCCACTTAAGACCTCAACATTGAAGTAAAACCTTATTAGAAACTTCCATATTTATTTATTTGGAATCACACTAGGTCACGTAATACTTCCATTTAGGAGAGAGGCGGACCCTTCAGCCACTTAAGACCTCAAACCAAAAGCTAACCCCTATGGAGATATCCCTTACGCTCATAATTCCAAATTTGGACCATTTAATACTTTCCAATTAAGAAAGCAAGCCCAATCTATCACGTCGTCATGGGTCCTAGGATTAATGATATCTCACATCAGTAGTAAGTACACCTGAATGTTGGTAACCTTAAATTGAAGGGCATTCTTCCGTCGAGTGACTCTACTGACCTCGCATCACTAACCTACTAAGTCCAATTATCCATCCTAAGTCTTTACTTATATTATCTTTGGTAGATATTGGATTTAGCTTACTAATTCCCTTTTTATTTAAGGCAATAAGATTTACCTTAAATATTTATCTACCCATAAATCCCCATTTAATTCTCATAAATGTCAATTTGTCCATAAAAACCTAACGGACATTTCCTAAGACATTTATGTATGATTACTAATGTCAAATTAGTAACCTTTTATATCTATTCCATTTTTATCAGTTCTATTAATCCACTTACTCTATCAAATTATTGCAAATCCTATATTTATTTCCATTTATTGGAGTTACAACCTGAAATGACCCTAGCTATTTCACCTAATTTTTACTAGGATTTTTTTTACATCAATAATTTCCTAGAGTCATTTAGTCTTTCCACTAAATTATCCAGGATCCTAATTTTTCTACTAATATATTTATATCAGTTCATTAATAAATATATTCACATACATATGAAGATGTATGTGACCCTCTTGCTTGGATCAGAGTGTTGTTTAGCAAGACTGCATTCTGATTGAATTTGAATATCTTATCAACCAATACATAGCTCATTTTCCATTCCTATTGATATTTGAGTCAGGGTAATGAATCTCATAATCATATGCAATCTATACTTAGTAATTTTTGACCATTCCTATAGTGATTGTCTGTTAGTTTGAGATAGTGAGGTGATCTCTGATTATATAGCAAGCCACCATAATTTTAGTTTAATTATTTGGTATTTGATTAAAGCCAGAAAGGAAAATGATATACTCATTTATCATTTTCAACACAAGTTATTTTATCACAAATTTCTTTACTTATAACCAAGTCAGTTGAGTAATTCTTTCATAATCTATATAGTTGTATTTTTCTTAACCAAATTTATTCCCTAATCCCTGAGTTACCTCAGCTTGCCTCTAATTTACAGGTTGCTTTACTGGATTTAGAGAATCCAGATTTTATGGTCACTTAACAACAGTAGTAATTAAGTAATATGTGTGCATATCAGCTGTATTGTGCTCTCTAGACTAAGAAAGCTTCTCAAAAATAAAAGAGAATTGCTCAAGTATTTGAAAATGTCTTTGTACTTGCATTTGCAAAGAGAGCTTCAGATTTTACAAATGCACTTTCAAACTTTACACTCAAAAACTCCGGTCATCTTGATCAACCCAGACCTCACTATTTCTGAAGTGGGATAACCCCATGACTAGATCATCAAAACACTAGTGCCTGGCTATTGCAATGTGAATTCAGATTTAAGATACTTGGAAAATCTCTTAGAACATGTACACCTCTTTATAAAATGCACAAATATATTTATATATATATATAGTCTTCTTTTAACAAAACACTTCTGCATATTATTTCTAAATTCTTGAAATATTACTTCTAGCTAAAAATTCAGATTTTTAACCTTCAAACTTAAATTTTTAAGTAACTTGAAATTAACTAATACAGTATATGTATATACATATCCATTTCTCAAATACAGGCATATATCATTTACAGATTTCCACCATAATACTCAAATATATATATTTTCTTGCATAGATTCAACTAAGTCTTTGGTTAATCCCAAACTTAATACATTACTAGATTCAATCAAAGCAACTAAATAAATCCAAACATTCAAGATCATTACATAACAACCAAAGCATAACTATAAAAACTTCCCAGATTACATGCAAATAATTCATTCTAAGTTCTTATTTAATTCTAATTTAGCATGCTTATCCAATCATTCTCATTAGCCATAGCAGCTTCCTATTTAGAACAGCATTCCCTGAAAGAGCATTAGAGGCTGCCCTATTTTAAATGAGACACCCCAGATGCCATAAGCAAACAAGGGTCAGATTCAAGATCTGGTATGAGCAATATAAAAAATTCCATGATATTAAGTAAATAAGTGAGACATAAACATTTTGTATAAGTTGGCATAGCTTCTTTGATCAATTTGCCTGACTTGTTTATGATATATTGTGCATATATGATCAGTATTTAAGACTAATTATGTACACACATTCAACTATGCAAACATGCCTTTCAAATAGAAATATTCAGGAGCTATCATAGCTCCAGTCCAACCAACCTAGGAATAACACAAGTTCCTACTTCATCAATTTAAGGTTGCATTTACCAAATTAATTCCTAGCCTCATCTGCCATAAAGGAATCACGGGGACACATTGCAATAAAATAATTCACAATATTGCACAAAGATCTCAGGGCTTATACAAGCCATGTGCCAACTTGCATACTTTAAATACAACAAGCATTCCAGCAGTCTTCTTGGCTTACAATCCTTAGTTTATTTACTAAGTGTTCATGTTTGATCCTATCATGAGATAGCTAGGTGACTGAATCACATTGTACATGAAATATTACATAAAACTCACAAGCATAATTCAAAAACAAGCTAACATTCATATCTAGGGGAAATCATATTTTCAAATATTTTGGCTTAAAGAAAATACAAGAATATTTACAACTGGGAATAAAGACTAGGCATGTGGGTTATTATTGTTTCATAAGCAACCATGTTTGAACTAAATTCAAGATCTAGCTTAAACAAGATTTCTGGCTCATGGGTTTTCTATTTGATCAAGGGTTCAGCACTTTTGGATATTTCCATTGCAACCTTGAATCTTTCATTTGAGCCTCAGCACTTACACAAGTGTAATGCAACTCATATACATTTTGATTTCTATATTTTCCATGCCATATCTAAACCAGTTACAAGTATTCTCTATTTACTTTCATGATTTCATACTTTAACATTTCTGGGTGTAACCAAACAGAGCAAAATACTCAAACATCAAGGCAATCAAAAGCATTCATAAACACCCATTAAAGCATCCATTAGAACCATAATAATAAAATCAGAAATGTGTAGAAAATAACGTAAACTTGGCTGCCTCATAACAGGACTTAATGCCATGGGTTTAGTGAGATTACTCACTGAAAAATGCTTCTCTTGCTTAATCCAGAAAAGAAACCTTTTAAAACTTGCTTTTCTGCTTGCAAATATTTTACTTCTTTGTTTTCTTAAAAGTCTTGGGTAGCAAATGATTTTTCTGGTTTATACTTGGATTTATAAGAGAGGTTTTCTAGGGTTTTATCATTGTAAAATCCCATTCCTACCCTAGCCAAGACTCATGCATTTTGCATTTCAGATTTGTTTATTTTTCTCCCTTAATACCCCGGCCATATGTGATACTTACTCCCCTTTTTCTTTTCCAGGATATTATTATATTCTTCTTAGGTCATGATAATTGTGTGACATTGTCACTTGTTTATTTTCTAAAAATCCTCCTTTCTATTATCTGCCTAAAGCAATTGTTTTGCTTGTAATTTGTCTTTTACTATTTTAGTGTTACACTTTCCCTTGCTTATTTCTTTTTAATATTTTCAGTACTTACAGAAATGTATATTTGTATACATATCTTATCTAGGCTTATTTAATTCCTCCTTAATTTCAGAAACATATGCACCTATATGTGCATACAGGTTTTCAAATCCTTGTAACATATTTTTTTTCCTGGGTTTTAAATAAAATCTGTTTACTGAATTCAAAACAAAACCTACTTTTCTTATTTTCTGGGATGATTCACATAATTCCAGAAATCAAATATCCATATCACAAAATCATGTTTGTAATGCTTTTTTTTTAATTCTTGTTTTAAATTCAAGAAATCTGGAGTTCTTCCTTATGTCATATCAGTGTGCACGTGCACACATGCACACACACTTGCACACAATTAATTCCATATATTCCTATACAAATAAATTCATATATTTCAAAATCCAACCAAAATAAGATTCCATGAATTTCTGGGGCATTACAATCACCCCACCTTTTTTAGCAATTGTGCCCTCACAATTTTCTCATTTTGAATTTAAATATTTCCAGATTTTTATAAAATCTATCAAACATTGCATAAGCAAACAATTCAGTCAAAACAACCATACATATTAAACTTTTTAGAAATTTTGATTTTACCTTCCACTCCAAAAAGCTTAGGGTAATCCATCTTTATCTTATCCTCTAACTCCCATGTACAATCATTAGGGTCTAGGCTCCATTGAACCTTTACCAATTTCAGAGTTTTTCTCCTCAACTTCTTTTCCTCTTTAGCTAAAATCCCCACTGGTTCTTTCTCATAGACCAAATCAGGATTTATTTGAACTTGAGTTGGTTTCTCTAGAATTTCCTCTTTATCATGCACCCATCTCCTAAGTTGTGATACATGAAATACATTGTGCATTGCACTCATCTCTTCTAGTAGCTCCAACTTGTATGCTAATGAACCTACTCTTTCCAAAATCTTGTAAGGTCCAACATACCTCGGGGTAAGTTTTCCCTGCTTGCCAAATCTCAACACCTTCTTCATAGGTGAAACTTTGATGAAAACATAATCACCAACTTCATATTCTAGCTGCTTCCTCCTTACATCTGCAAACTTCTTTTGCCTATCTTGAGCTGCTGCCATTCTTTTCCTCACAAGTTCAATTTTCTCTGTAGTTTCTTTAACATACTCAGGCCCTAAGACAGCCTTTTCTCCTGCTTCAACCCAACATATTGGTGACAAACATGGTTTGCCATACAAGGATTCAAATGGTGCCATGCCTATGGTACTTTGATAACTATTGTTATATGTAAATTCAGCCAAATGGAGGTGATCTTCCCAATTGCCTCCAAAGTCCAATGCACATGCCCTCAACAAATCCTCCAAAACTTTATTTATTACTTCAGTTTGACCATTTGATTGGGGGTGGTATGCAGTACTCAAACATAATTCACTCCCCATGGCTTCTTGAAAGCTCTTCCAAAATCTGGATGTAAAGATTGTGTCCCTATCACTCACTATAGTCTTAGGAATTCCATGCAACCTTACTACTTCTTTCATGAATAATTGAGCTAGTTTAGGTGCATTTCTTTCTGCCTTCACTGGTATAAAGTGTGCCACTTTAGTCAATCTATCAACTACTACCCAAATGCTTGTATTTCCTCTCTTTGATCTAGGCAGACCATCCATGAAATCCATAGATATATCTTCCCACTTCCACTGTGGTATGCTTAGAAGTTGTAATAGGCCTGAGGGTCTTTGGGTTTCTGCTTTGACTTGTTGGCAAGTCATACACTTTGCAACATGTTTGGCCACATCAGTTTTCATCCCTCTCCACCAATAATCCCTCTTCAAGTTTTGGTACATCTTGGTGCTGCCTGGATGTATAGAATATTTGCTCCTATGATATTCATTAAGTATCTCTTCCTTCAATCCTATATCCTTTGGAACACATATCCTACCTTTATTCCTTAAGTAACCATTCTTATCAGTGTGGTAGTTTGCTACTTCTTCTCCTTTTTCTATTAGAGTTTTCTTTTCTAATAAATCTGGATCTTCCTCTTGCATTTTCCCCACGTTCAAAATTAAATTTGATTTCAAAGTTATCAAACTTAATTTTCCTCTACTCCCTTCTTCAATCATCTTCATGTTTACCTCACTGTTTTCCTCAATTTCCAAATCAGTAAGTAGAGATAAATTTCTAAACTCTTCTATCATTAACATGGCTACTTTTGCATGCTGCCTGCTCAAAGCATCTGCAACCTTATTAGCTTTTCCTGGTGTATAAAGTATGTCTAAATCATATGCTGCTAGAAACTCAACCCATCTATGCTGCCTCATATTCAAATCTTTTTGTGAAAAGAGATATTTTAATGCTTTATGGTCAGTGTATAAAGTAAACTTAGCACCTAGCAGATAATGTCTCCAGAGCTTTAATGCATATACCACTGCTGCCAACTCAAGATCATGGGTTGCATACCTTGATTCATGTGGCTTCAATTGTCTTGATGCATAGGCTATAACTTGATCTTGCTGCATCAATACAGCTCCTAGCCCAGAACCACTTGCATCAGTATAAACAATAAAATCCTGATTTCCTTCTGGTACTCTCAACACTGGTGCATTGACCAAGGCCTCCTTAATTTTACTAAAGGCTTGTTCACATTTCTTAGTCCATATAAAGGGTGGGTTCTTTCTAGTTAGGTTGGTAAGAGGTGATGACATCTTAGAAAAATCTTTTATAAATCTTCTATAATACCCTGCCATTCCCATAAATGACCTAACTTCTCCTACTGTGCTTGGCCTTTTCCATGCTTGGATAGCCACAATTTTATTGGGGTTCACTGAAATGCCTTTGGCAGATATAACATGCCCAAGAAAATGCACTTCTTCTTTCCAAAATGCACACTTAGAAAATTTTGCTTTTAAATCTTTTTCTCTTAATCTAGACAAAACAAGGTGTAAGTGATTTTCATGTTCCTCTACTGTTTTAGAATAAATCAAAATATCATCAATACAAATCAATACAAACTTCTCTAAATAATCCCTGAATATCCTATTCATCAAGTCTACAAAATATGATGGGGCATTTGTCAACCCAAATGGCATGACAAGAAACTCATATAGACCATACCTAGTGTTAAAGGCTGTATACTTAACACTTGAGTTCTCAACCTTCATCTGATGGAATCCAGATGCCAGGTCTAATCTAGAAAATATTTTTGCTCCACTAAGTTGATCAAAAATATCATCAATTCTAGGTAAGGGGTACTTGTTTTTGATAGTGACTTTGTTTAGCTCCCTGTAATCTATGCACATTCTTAAAGTACCATCATGTTTCCTTACAAACACTACTGGAGCACCCTAGCATGAATTACTTGGTCTTATAAATCCTTTGCTTTCCAATTCCTCTAACTGTTTCTTCAATTCCTTCAACTCACTTGGCCCCATCCTAGTGGGTTTCTTAATAATTGGACTGGCTCCTGGTATGAGACTAATCTGAAATTCCACTGGTCTGTGGTGTGGAACACCCTTAACTTCTCCAAACACATCTAAGTATTTGTTAATTATGGGGATTTCTTCAATAGAAGGCTCACTGGAATCCTTATTTAAGTCAATCAAGTGATATAATTTTCTTTCTTTGGCTATTTCACACAAAATTGTGATTCTTTGACCTCTAGAATTTTGTAATGATATGGTGGATGAGTCTAAATTAATTATGGCTTTGTATTGCCTCAACCAGTCTACACCCAATATAACACCAATATTTGGGTAATTTAAAACATACAAATTGGAAATAAAAACATTTCCTCCTATGTTTAATTCCACATCCACACAAATCATGTTTAAAACACTAGAACTTCCCAATGGGCTTTGCACTAACAAAGGGGTTTCAACCAGTATGCAATTTAATTTAAGCAATGCAACTAATTCATGGGAAATCAGAGAATGTGTTGCCCCTGTATCATACACTACTGGTATATGTAGGGTACAAATAAATAAGGTACCTTCCACTTGACCATGGTTTTCTGCAATAGCCTCTACTGTGGATTTGCTTTTGCTCTCCAAACTTGCTAGCTTCCCTTGCTGTTTATACTCAGGGCAATTTCTCTTGATATGTCCCTCCTTACCACATAGGTAGCATTTGAAAGCTCCTCCCTTCAATTCTGGGCACCTTGGTTTGATATGTCCTTCTTTTCCACAATGATGACATGTTATTTTCCTCTTTGTATCAGTGGTCTTAGTATCATTGGTCTTCTTGCTTTCTGTCTCCTCCTTCTTTTTGTCATAGGGGTGATATCTTCCCTTATTTTTCTTATTATTGTTATTCTTAAAACTCCTATACTTCTCCCTTTCCTTGTCATGTTGCTCAAATTTTAAGGCCAGATAAATGACTTGATCAAAAGATTTATCTGCATATGGCAACATAGCCCTACTAAGTCCTGGGTTTAAACCCTTAATATACCTATCATTATTTGATGCCTCATCAGCCACAAGCATAGCTCCATACTTAGACAAGCCCTCAAACCTATGAGTATACTCAGTCACATTAAAGGTTCCCTGCCTAAGTCTGATGAATTCTTCAAGCAATAGAGTTTTGGCTGATGCTGGAACAAATCTAGCTTCCAACATCTCCTTGAATTGATTCCAAGTGATTTCATTCTCAATCCTCCCAGCTATGACTACCTCCCACCAGCTTAAAGCCACACCTTTCAGTTGTCTTGAGGCCACTTGCCTCTTCCTTTGATCATCCAATTGCATGTCATTGAAAATTCTGTCCAGTGTTCTTAACCATGCTTGAATTTCCATCACATTTTCAGTCCCTTCAAAGCTCTTGCCTCCTAAATTTGTATAAGTCTTTAATAATTTTGAAAGTTCCTCATGTGGGTTCTTAAGTCTCTGCCCTACTCCATCCCTTAAAGCCCTCATAAAGTCTTGCATATCAAGCATTTGTGGTGCACTTGATCCTGCATTGTGATGAGATCCTCTTCCTACCATGATTGGATAACTAGAGTATGGGGTAGATAAGGTTAGTTTATCATGAGCAATTTTATTTTGCCATAACTTTCTATCTGTATTATTATTTTACTCAAACAAACAACCAGTTCATACATATGGTTATAATACTTCAATCAATCAATACAATCATTCTTAGCTATGTACAGTTTTAACATAGCTCTAATACCAAATGAAATGACCCTAGCTATTTCACCTAATTTTTACTAGGATTTTTTTTACATCAATAATTTCCTAGAGTCATTTAGTCTTTCCACTAAATTATCCAGGATCCTAATTTTTCTACTAATATATTTATATCAGTTCATTAATAAATATATTCACATACATATGAAGATGTATGTGACCCTCTTGCTTGGATTAGAGTGTTGTTTAGCAAGAGTGCATTTTGATTGAATTTGAATATCTAATCAACCAATACATAGCTCATTTTCCATTCCTATTGATATTTGAGTCAGGGTAATGAATCTCATAATCATATGCAATCTATACTTAGTAATTTTTGACCATTCCTATAGTGATTGTCTGTTAGTTTGAGATATTGAGGTGATCTCTGATTATAGAGCAAGCCACCATAATTTTAGTTTAATTATTTGGTATTTGATTAAAGCCAGAAAGGAAAATGATATACTCATTTATCATTTTCAACACAAGTTATTTTATCACAAATTTCTTTACTTATAACCAAGTCAGTTGAGTAATTCTTTCATAATCTATATAGTTGTATTTTTCTTAACCAAATTTATTCCCTAATCCCTGAGTTACCTCAGCTTGCCTCTAATTTACAGGTTGCTTTACTGGATTTAGAGAATCCAGATTTTATGGTCACTTAACAACAGTAGTAATTAAGTAATATGTGTGCATATCAGCTGTATTGTGCTCTCTAGACTAAGAAAGCTTCTCAAAAATAAAAGAGAATTGCTCAAGTATTTGAAAATGTCTTTGTACTTGCATTTGCAAAGAAAGCTTCAGATTTTACAAATGCACTTTCAAACTTTACACTCAAAAACTCCGGTCATCTTGATCAACCCAGACCTCACTATTTCTGAAGTGGGTTAACACCATGACTAGATCATCAAAACACTAGTGCCTGGCTATTGCAATGTGAATTTAGATTTAAGATACTTGGAAAATCTCTTAGAACATGTACACCTCTTTATAAAATGCACAAATATATATATATAGTCTTCTTTTAACAAAACACTTCTGCATATTATTTCTAAATTCTTGAAATATTACTTCTAGCTAAAAATTCAGATTTTTAACCTTCAAACTTAAAGTTTTAAGTAACTTGAAATTAACTAATACAGTATATGTATATACATATCCATTTCTCAAATACAGGCATATATCATTTATAGATTTCCACCATAATACTCAAATATATATATTTTCTTGCATAGATTCAACTAAGTCTTTGGTTAATCCCAAACTTAATACATTACTAGATTCAATCAAAACAACTAAATAAATCCAAACATTCAAGATCATTACATAACAACCAAAGCATAACTATAAAAACTTCCCAGATTACATGCAAATAATTCATTCTAAGTTCTTATTTAATTCTAATTTAGCATGCTTATCCAATCATTCTCATTAGCCATAGCAGCTTCCTATTTAGAACCAGCATTCCCTGAAAGAGCATTAGAGGCTGCCCCATTTTAAATGAGACACCCCAGATGCCATAAGAAAACAAGGGTCAGATACAAGATCTGGTATGAGCAATATCAAAAATTCCATGATATTAAGTAAATAAGTGAGACATAAACATTTTGTATAAGTTGGCATAGCTTCTTTGATCAATTTGCCTAACTTGTTTATGATATATTGTGCATATATGATCAGTATTTAAGACTAATTATGTACACACATTCAACTATGCAAACATGCCTTTCAAATAGAAATATTCAGGAGCTATCATAGCTCCAGTCCAACCAACCTAGGAATAACACAAGTTCCTACTTCATCAATTTAAGGTTGCATTTACCAAATTAATTCCTAGCCTCATCTGCCATAAAGGAATCATGGGGACACATTGCAACAAAATAATTCACAATATTGCACAAAGATCTCAAGGCTTAAACAAGCCATGTGCCAACTTGCATACTTTAAATACAACAAGCATTCCAACAGTCTTCTTGGCTTACAATCCTTAGTTTATTTACTAAGTGTTCATGTTTGATCCTATCATGAGATAGCTAGGTGACTGAATCACATTGTACATGAAACATTACATAAAACTCACAAGCATAATTCAAAAACAAGCTAACATTCATATCCAGGGGAAATCATATTTTCAAATATTTTGGCTTAAAGAAAATACAAGAATATTTACAACTGGGAATAAAGACTAGGCATGTGGGTTATTATTGTTTCATAAGCAACCATGTTTGAACTAAATTCAAGATCTAGCTTAAACAAGATTTCTGGCTCATGGGTTTTCTATTTGATCAAGGGTTCAGCACTTTTGGATATTTCCATTGCAACCTTGAATCTTTCATTTGAGCCTCAGCACTTACACAAGTGTAATGCAACTCATATACATTTTGATTTCTATATTTTCCATGCCATATCTAAACCAGTTACAAGTATTCTCTATTTACTTTCATGATTTCATACTTTAACATTTCTGGGTGTAACCAAACAGAGCAAAATACTCAAACATCAAGGCAATCAAAAGCATTCATAAACACCCATTGAAGCATCCATTAGAACCATAATAATAAAATCAGAAATGTGTAGAAAATAACATACACTTGGCTGCCTCATAACAGGACTTAATGTTATGGGTTTAGTGAGATTACTCACTGAAAAATGCTTCTCTTGCTTAATCCAGAAAAGAAACCTTTTAAAACTTGCTTTTCTGCTTGCAAATATTTTACTTCTTTGTTTTCTTAAATGTCTTGGGTAGCATATGATTTTTCTGGTTTATACTTGGATTTATAAGAGAGGTTTTCTAGGGTTTTATCATTGTAAAATCCCATTCCTACCCTGGCCAAGACTCATGCATTTTGCATTTCAGATTTGTTTATTTTTCTCCCTTAATACCCCGGCCATATGTGATACTTACTCCCCTTTTTCTTTTCCAGGATATTATTATATTCTTCTTAGGTTATGATAATTGTGTGACATTGTCACTTGTTTATTTTCTAAAAATCCTCCTTTCTATTTTCTGCCTAAAGCAATTGTTTTGCTTGTAATTTTTCTTTTACTATTTTAGTGTTACACTTTCCCTTGCTTATTTCTTTTTAATATTTTCAGTACTTACAGAAATGTATATTTGTATACATATCTTATCTAGGCTTATTTAATTCCTCCTTAATTTCAGAAACATATGCACCTATATGTGCATACAGGTTTTCAAATCCTTGTAACATATTTTTTTTTTCCTGGGTTTTAAATAAAATCTGTTTACTGAATTCAAAACAAAACCTACTTTTCTTATTTTCTGGGATGATTCACATAATTCCAGAAATCAAATATCCATATCACAAAATCATGTTTGTAATGCTTTTTTTTAATTCTTGTTTTAAATTCAAGAAATCTGGAGTTCTTCCTTGTGTCATATCAGTGTGCACGTGCACACATGCACACACACTTGCATACAATTAATTCCATATATTCCTATACAAATAAATTCATATATTTCAAAATCCAACCAAAATAAGATTCCATGAATTTCTGGGGCATTACACAACCTTTTTAAATTCTTTTCCCATTAGTTAATTATCCTAAATGCGAATATTACGTGCAAGCATTGTTATTAGCTTTTTATTTAATTATTATAAGTGCAGTAAACTACGTACAATATTTACTTTTATCAAATATGTTCTAGTTATATATCTTCACTATAATATACATTCCACGTCAATTTGTTGGAATCATATCTAAAAGGATTATCCATTAAAATTTCCATAAATTACTCCAAAACAAAAGATTTAATTTTAAAATATAAAAGATTACATCGTTTGAAATTACAAGGAATAATCATTTTTTTATTATTGAAATAGACTGTAATCTACAATGAATTCATACTTTACCCATCTCTTTCTCTTTTTATTTGCATTTATTCCTTGTTAGATCAAACACTGTATATTTCTAAAAGGGAAAGTAATCGAACTAATTTACAAATATTAAATGGATCTAAATTCCAACAATTCCAAGTATAGAAAAGTTATATTCTAACAAGATTAGGGTAATAATCAAAATTTATAACATTGTTATACAACCTATTTCATTTGGAATACATTTCATTCAAATCAATATTCTAAATTCATACTTTTGGGACTGATTTCCAAATCAGGTTGTAAACAATGCTAAATCAATTCATAAACAAGAATATGAAGGCGATATTTATTATATTCAGATCATATTCAATTCATTGCCTACAACTCATATATGATTATCTACTTAGGCATAAAAATCAAATGAACACCCACGAGATCTTTTTCATATTAAAACAATCTATAAAATTTCCTACTCACCTTTTAAAAGCGATCGAAAAATCTAGATCTGAAGGAGAACCTTTGATTCATCTCCATATCCTTTTTAATCCAAATGATATGTATAAAAGGGTATATATATACATTAAAATTATAGAACTGAGAAGATATTTGGGATTGGGAGAGGAAATAGATACAAATATATGTAAATATATAAATTACCTCAAACACGCGTATGCTTGATTTTCTTCTCTTCTCCTTATTATTATATTTTTAACCTTCTCCGATTTGTATGAATATAGATACAAATATCTTATCTTTATAATTTAGAAGAAAATTAAAGAAGAAGAAATGGTAGGGCTTCACTACTGCCTCCATAAAAATATAAGAAGAGAAGGGTGGGTTAGGCCTGAATTTATAGATGCTAGAATCAATCTGAACCATACGATTTAAAATATTAAATCTGGGCCGTTACAGCCTAGGTTCATTGGAGCCGCCAGGTCGCCATTGGTCGACCGTCTTTGGATCACCGGTCGATCTCCGCGGGTCAACCATTCCCAATAATGGGTCGGCCTGTGGGCTAGGGCAATTTATATAAAAACATTAATTTTTCTTATTTAATTATTTTCGTTCCGAATTCGTTTTTCATCCATAATTTCTTCTTTTGGACTCTGACCGTAAAACTTCAAATATGAAAGTTGCTCAGAATTTCGCCATGAACACAATGGTACAAGTTTCATGGTCAAATTCCATTGTTTGCACAAATTCCACTTTTGTAGCCTAATTATTAAGTTAGACTCTCAATTATTCTATATTATAATAGTGGAATTGCGTAGTTAGTGAAATTTTAATGTTCTATATTATATTCCACTTCTCATCTTTTTCTTTCGATCCGATTAAGGTTTTTTGAAAAGAAATAAAAGGAAATGGTGTGTAAAGTAGGGGTTCTCTTTATTCGTAGTTCACGCTGCCTATTTCCATAATTTAAATGAGAATTTCTTTTTCATTTATATATATAGATGTTGAATAGAGCATAAAAGGATTTAAATTGAAATTCTATTAATGTCTATTCTACTAATTATTATAAAATAAGTTTGGTATGGATTCTATTTGTATATAAGTCTTTTGTTGAATTGAGAATATTGGATATATGATATATTTTTTGATACGGTATTGGACTTGTAAAAATTTAAAGATTGACATTAAAACGATTAGTTTAGGGCGTAATCTGTGCATGCATAGAAATATTTTAGGCATGCACGCACGCGCGCGCGTGTTTATGTAACGACCCGGGATTTTTATCGTTTCGAGTTATGAATATTTATTTTTAACATTCAATAATACGGTCTTTTTATCAAAATAAAACCCCTGTTAAATGACAGTTTGTAATAATAAATGGTTTTAAATCAAGATAATATTTTAATTTTTCCAGATTTTATTTATAAAATAGAAAATTGATTTAAATTGGAATTTCTTATATATTCATAACAACAAAATTTATATGCAAATTAAAAACAAATTCATAACAAATAAAAAAATGAATGAGAAAAATGTATATATAAGTTCAAAAAGAAATACATAATCTTTATAATAACTAAATAAAAATAGTATATGAAAATGAAAAGTGCAAAAGAAAAGAAAATATATAAGAAAAATATTTGATGATGGAAATGAGAAAATTAAATAAAATCATTAAACCATTTTTAAAAGAAAATCTTTAACAAAATATATTGTAAACCATAAATGTTATACATTTAAAATAAAATAGCAAAATTTTCATTTCTTTGAATTATACATTTTAAAAAATATAAAATTTTATGAATATGAAGACTTAAAACTATTTTTATTTCAATACTAATTTATTCTAAAAAATATAGTGAAGCATGCATTTAGAATCAAATGGAAATGAAGAGTAAAACATCAAAATTTACAAGTTAAAAGAACATACTTGGCCAAAAATTTACAAGTAAAAATTGAAAGAAGAAGATAAATATACATTTCCTGGTCAAACAAAGAAATCTATAAGCTGAAAACCTTTCAACTCAGCCACCAAAGATCCTTATCAAGCCACCAAGCTTCATATCAGCAGCCACCACTATTTCCTATCAAAGTCCAAATCCTTGTACATCAATCCATCAAAAACATTGTACAACAACCAAAAATATTTTTGTGCCCCAAAAATATTGTACATATACATCATAACATCTTTGCAAACATGTATATATAGGTATGTGTGTGTGTAGCTTTAGGGTTTAAAAGCCTGTAAACAAAACTCTGTAAAAACATATAATTTGTTCTTCTTCTTCTTTCTAAACAAAATCCAAAAGAAGGCAAGATTTTTAAGATTGTAGATCCTAGACTAAGATTCAAGTTGAAGTTTTTGGAAGGCCTAGTCATGTTTAAGGTGAGAATTAAATTTGGATGCCTGAAATGTTCAAACCATTACTCTGTCATGTTAACAGAGTTTAACTTTCATACCTGCCTAATTTCAAAAATCAAAATCTCCCATTTCGTTTTGAATTTTCGAATGATGTAAACTAACAAAAGTATAGATCATGCTAAAAATAGTTTGAAGCTTTTTTATTTTATATATTGTGTGTAATTTCAAAATACAGTAAGCAAACCAAGTTTTGACAAAATTCGACATGTTTAAATCATCGAATCAAGTATGAAACAATGATCGTCGTTTGAAGATAGGAATTTTAGTGAAGAAATCCTATTTTTAATAGCTTGGTTTCTGAGAAATGGAGAGATGATCAGAATTCTTTTAAAAATTAATATTTGGCGATATTGTCGACGAGGGGAGGTGAGGCTTGGTTAAGGAGGAGTAGGGTGACGTGGGGAAGAGGTTCATCGTGGCAAAATTTCTATTTTGGCCTTGATTTGGGTTGGCATGGCGATTTAGGGATTTGGACGATGGGTTCTCGGCTCTGGAACGCGGCAAAACTACAAAAAGAAGGGGCGATGGCGTAGGTGGCTGAGGTAGGCGAGGAACAGGGAGGCGGAACGAGGTCGATTTGGGTTGGTGGCTGAAAAACTGGGCTTAGTCGTGGGTTTGAACTTGGCCGTGCACATTTCGCCGTGCACACGAAGATGGGTTCCAGGTTTGGGAAAGATGAATGAATTTTGGTAGTGGGTTGCCGAAGTTTGGTTAGGGGACTCAAAGACTTGCGAGATGTTTAGGGTATGTGATCGATGAAGCGGCAAGGTCGATCGAAGAACAAGGCATTGGGTTTTGAATTTCGTAGGTTCGGCTGGAAAATTTGGGGAAGAAGATGAAGCGGGTTTGAGTATGTGGGTTTGGGCTTCGGCCCAGAAATAGGAATGATGGTGAAAGTAAATATAATTAAAATGTTAATATATATATATATATAAAGTTAGAAATTTTGAAATATTATAACTAGTGCATACGAAATCCGATTAACGCGCGACTATTTGCGATGGGTTCGTATTGCCAAATACTTTGTTATCATAAAGCATGTTGTCAGATTTGATCAAGTAATAATTTAAATTATTTTAAAATGGACAGTTTTTAAATACGAGATTTTAATGAATTTAGCCGTTTAAATTTAATATAGTCTATCTATCGACGTTAATTTGCAAGATAAAAATATTAGTGAATTAAATTGGAGTAAGTAAGATGATTAGATGTCTGTTTAGCGGAATAAAACACCATTCCGCTAATTGTATTTAATTGGACCCCTATTGGTAGAATAAATCACAATTCTGCCGTTATTACTTGATAAGTGTGTTTTTGGACATTGGATAGCAGAAATAAACCCTGTTTTTCTATCATATTTGTATGGACACTTAATGATTATTCTATTGATTATATTGGGCAATGTGATGGATTGATTCTATGAATATCTGAATCTGTTATTCTTGATTGTTTATGAAATAAATGGTGACTTGATTAAGTACCATTGGAGTTACTAAGCTTCTTTCCGAATTTGGAAGTTGATTTTTGAACCAAAGTGTTTTAAGAATGATTATTATTTATTATTAATATTTTTTTGAAGATAATTAATGATTATTTGATAATGATTTAAGGTTAACTATTTTATGATTCTTAAAAGTTATTTGAAAGTATTTAATTATTATTTTCAAAGTTATTTAATTATTTAAAATGTTTAAAAGTATATTTTAATAATTAATTAAAGTTATCATAAAATGATTTGATTTAAAGTTAATTATTATTTAAGAATTAATTAGTATTAAAATAATATTATTTCAAATATAATTTGTTCAAATATTAATATTGTTTTTAAAAAATATATATTATATGGTAAACTTTAATAAAAGAGTATTGTCCTAAATTAAACTTAGAAATTATAATAGAAACATTATTAGCATTATTTTGAGACAATTATTGAAATAAAAGATTTCAGGAAGTAATGGTATATTTTCATAGCATAATTTGAGGGCAGAGATTGCCTACGGTTTGGGATGTTTTCGCTGTGATAGCGACGTAACCATTGTGCAAACTGCGATCTATGATTGATTGCATGGAAGAAATCGGGAGGCAGAGATTGCCTAAGTTATGTTTGATTTCTCTAGGATAGAGACGTAACCATTGAGCTGCGATCCGTGGTCGATATCGAATGGTGCGTTCAATATTTATTTTAAAGGGTTTCAAGTAATTTTTGGAAGATATGATTTGTTAATATACTTATTCCAGTGAGATAAGTATATAACTGTTTTTGATAAAAAAATTAATTTATTGAAATTAAATTAAATGAGGCTTAGTGATTTCAATGGGAAATGAAATCTTTGTTTGAATGTTTGTTTATTTGATAGTTAAATAACTGACTATCAAACCTTGACCTAAATATGCAATCCTTCTTAATTTTTGTGGTACAGAAATATTCCCTACTTAACACCAAAGGATTTTAACTCTGGAAATATCTAGGGAAAACACGGGAATTATATGGTACAGTTACCGTTCGTGGTGCGATACTATACGTATAAAATTATGGATCTTCTAGGACAAATGACAAGGAGATCCCTTCACTTAAACGGTTAGGGGGTGATCCCTGATATTATGTATTGTATGATTATTTCCTAAAGAATGGGTCTCGAGCATTCTGGAAATCGACGAATGATTTTTGGAGCACCTAGGAAATGGAGAGTATACTCGTAAGAGATGACTCGGAACCCATGACCTACTCCGAAACCATATATGGTTAAATGGAGGAGATGCGTTATATTTTGGGATGTTGAAATCCATATGTGGTTCCGTGACTCGTTGGAGTGTGGGGATCTGTGTGAGATTCTAAGATCTGTTGATATGTGGGAATCTGTATTTGATTTCGAGGCCATTGTTGTGTGGGAATCCATATTGGATTCCATGATCTATTTTTGGAGCGGTGCGTAAGCTGGAACGCCAAACGTAGCCTCATCAGCGGAAATGACTAAAACCAGAGATATGAGGCATGACCAGTAGGGTTGGCAAACCCATAGGGTCTATTCGGCTCCTTTCTAGCAATATAGATACCTTCAGTTATTTTTGGCATGCCGGAGCGATGCACTCAGTCTTAGCGAGACCAGTTATGTTTTTCCTATAATAACCCGGCTAGACGGGTATGATGCTTCGAAAGGATAACTCCGATCCTCGTGCAGGAGGACCGTTCTCAAAGTACTGAGGGCACCTCAATGGAAATCCTATATAATTAGTAAACGAGCCTTATCAGATTTTTATTTTATGACTAGTATCGTTGTGATGTACACAACACATGCATCACAGCTACATGTTATTATTACTTTGGCGATTAGACACTATTGTAATATCAGATGATTTTCTATAAAGGAGTTTCGGTTATCATAAGGTAAAAACCCGTCCATGTTTATTTGCGGTAAGGTCTTACGAGATACCTTTGTTTTGAAAAGGTTACTAAACTTTAAGAATCAAGTTGATTATGATTTATATTATCACGCTGGTTTTACCAGACTGACCTGGGCATGGTTTTTCCTAAATGCTCGGGTCAGACCGAGCATATTTCCAGGTTTAGATGGATCTATTTTGGAGCTTCAGGAGAGGAGCTGGAGTCCCAGAGAAGTATTCACGTAGATGATTATATTTCCGTTGCATATATGATTGTGTTATCAACAATTGTGAGGACAGATTGTTATAACTATCCGTGCTAAATAGATTAGTATACTCTGATTGATGTCCGTATATATAACAATTACAGTTTTTTTTGTGTAAAGATTGTTATATATTATAGATTATTCATTCTGCTGTGAGATTCTGTGTTGTTTGGTTTTCTTCTTGTCTTCTTTCTATTTTCTTTACCTAACTATTCGCCTTTTCGTTCAATTTGGACTGGACATGTGTGGTTTATTGTCAGTTTAAATTGCTTGGAAAAGTGGGTCGTTTCATCATGGTATCAGAGCTTAGGTCGAACAAATACCTAGACTTTGATGGAAATTACGCCTTAGAGATAGGGTCAGTAGTACCCTAGAATGAGTTTGACTGTATATATATGAGAGTGAGTATTTGTTAGTGATATAAAATGTTTTATATTGTGTTAACTAATCTATCGAGTGGCTTATGGATTCTGATCAACACGAGTAGCTAACGTTATTGATAGGGATCTTTAAACACTTGAACAAGGCCAGCCGACTGTAGGATTGTTTTCACCCTAAAGGGTGGGTGAATAAGGTCTACTATAAATTAATGCGAAAACAAAAAACAAAAATAGAAAGCAATGCAGAAAAGATCACACACGGTTTTACCCAGCTTCGGCAAAAACTGCCCATGTGCTGCCCTCAAGGTTTCTACTAGAAATTAAGTAATCAATTGCTTACAAAAGCATATAAACTCGTGATACCCGCTAACTTGATTAACCTAACTCTAAGCTCAAAACCCTGCCACAAATCAGCCACTGAGTTATGAATTCTCGGATTATAAAAAACTGTAGTTCATCAACTAGTTAAACTAGAGTTTGATTAAAAACAAAAATAAAAACAAAAAAAAACAACTAAAAATAAACAAAATGCCTCAAAAACATATATGACCCAATTAAAAAGATAAACGTGTTCTCCCATTTTATGTTGCTACTTCCTTGTTCCATTGCATTCTGGAACTAGGGTTTTTGATTCGAATTGAAGCCGTTGATTCCTCAAATTAAATCGTTTGTCTTTTGTTGAGTCTTTGATCTGGGCTTGGAGCTTTCGAATCCTCTCTGTTGGTTGAGTTGATCGATTCCAATGAATTTTTATTTCACGATTTTTCAATCAGTGTTCTTCAATTGCTTCAGAGGATTTGAGTTCGACTTTGTTATAATAGTGGTATGCGATTTTTACTTTATTATTCTGTTGATTTGCTTGAACTCGAACACTTGATTTTGCCGATGATGAATTGGGTTAATTTATAGGGATCGAAGCCCTATTATTTCTTTTCGTATATTTGATTTGAATTTGTCAATTGCTTTACTTGGCCATTCGATTCTTGATTGCATGATTTTGATGATTTCTAACTTTTTCATTTCTGATATTTATGAATTTGCTCTGTTCTTTGCTGCCTACGACCTATTCACCTATTATATATATTCGAATATAGTGATATATATATATAGACATATATTTTGATTATACCTTGAACGTTTGTTGACTATCTAGTTTTGATATTACTTTGATCAGTTCACTATGCTGCCGTTCCAATTTCTTATGCATCATGCAATTAAACAATCGTTAAACTAAACTGATATCTGCCACTTGAGAAATTTGAGTTTTCTGCCTTGCTCATCTGACTTTGTACAACTGACTAAAATTTGCATTGTTTCCTAAGATTAACTTATAATGCTCGAGATTGATGTTTCTATTTTTTTTTTGTTTGCTAATAACTGATGTTGATGAGTAGTGTTCTCTGGTTGGTTGTGTGAACTTGTACTTGATGAACCTATCCACTTTGATGATTGTCTAAGTTCTTGTTTATTCCCCTGTGTATGTTGATGTATAAGCATGTGTATCATCCTATTATGCCTTTGGCCATGTTGACTTGAACCGTGTGAATTCTTAAATTGTCTCGTATGTTCACTTAGTTCGTATTCACTTATAGTCCATTGCTTTTGATGCCATTATTGAATTTTCGATGCCTATGTATATGTATACACATATACATATATATGTACATATGTACATGCTTAAACTGCTTATGTTCTTTGACCCTATGCACCTCTGGACCGCATTTCATTTACTGACCCTATTGCATATGTATGCACCATTGTGTTGTCTTGAGTTTAGATTTGTACTATGCTGCGCCACAGCCTTTACATTGTGATTGCTGATATATGTGCATGCAGTTGTTTCATGTTGAACTGCTCAGTTGCTCTTGAACATGTCTTGTGCACCGGTCTTACCTTTTGAAGTCTGGTCTGGTTGTATGTTTTCATATGGATCTTCATGTGTCTGCATTAATTTAGAGAATTGGCATGTACAAACCATTTCTTTAT
This sequence comes from Allium fistulosum, assembly GCA_030737815.1. Taxonomy (NCBI): domain Eukaryota; kingdom Viridiplantae; phylum Streptophyta; class Magnoliopsida; order Asparagales; family Amaryllidaceae; genus Allium; species Allium fistulosum. Next base: position 165,858,173 of record CM060905.1, read on the forward strand.
TCTTTGTACATATCTGGTGGTCTGTTTGTATGTTGGTTAGACTGACCATTTCTGTGTTGAGTTATTTACATGTTTGTACATATGCAGGCTCTTACATGATTGCTTTGACTGACCATGGTTAGTTCTGGTTTGTATTTGCATTTGCACCTAAGTTGAATCCAGTCTTGGTTTGGATTTGACCTTGTGCTCACCAGCTCCTGCAATTTTAACAAGCAAGTGTATATCGGTGTGCACGACCTTGTGGCATGTACAGTGATACATTGTGCATGTCACAAGTTGTTCGTGTAAGATGAATTAAAAAAGATGATGACGAACAGCCCAAATAACTGAGGCAAACAATATTTTCAAAATTCACACTTCATTGTGCACTGCAAAATATTTCTTTTTCAATTTTACCGCGTCAGTGTTTATTTTGCAGATAGTTCAGATGCTGGATACAGGCTGGAATAGAGTTTAAGATCAAATACGAGTGATGAGGGAGTATTGATGTGCACGTAAATGTGCATATATATACATCCATATTTTATCTCATTTTATTTAAATAAATATCATATTTGGGCATTTTAACATGTTTAAAACCAAAATTCAATTAATTACAAATCATCATATATTCACCTTCATTCATGGGCAAAACGGCTATTTTTGTGCATGTGTAAATTTGAGAATTTTTACTTTGACATTTGTGATGATTTTTATAGGAATTTCGATGCATATGGAAGAGGCTTATATGAAGATACATGCATGCACAAAGGAATACAAAGAAAAGAAGAGGGAAATAATTCAAAGTGAAGATCATGGAGGACCCCACCTACCCACCTACCTTAAAGTACAAATTAGAGGCTAATGAACATGCTTATGGAATTAATGGCTTCATGTACACTTAAATGATGATTAGTAGAAGCTAATGATTACTTGGCCTCCACACTTCCTAAGGGGTATTTTGGGAAGCCCCCCTCAAAATAGAATTAGGGTTTTATGCAAGTATAAATATCCCTTTTATGTACATGTAATGATCATCTACTCTTTCATTTTACTTAGGAAATTAAGAGATCAAATTGTAAGCTCAATGTTATATGAAATAAAAATGGCTTCTTAGCCTCTTTCTCTTCTCTTATTTACATGCTTTCATTTATTTTTCATGCTTTTATTTATGCTCTTTCCTTTTCTTTGTTAATAGATTAGTTTTACATTCATGCAAGTAGTGTAGTTTAATTCCTTTTGTTGCAAGTAGTTTAATTACATTCTCTTCTTTGCTATTTTTCTATTTTCTTCTCTTTTTAATGTTGAAATTTACTTGTGTTGCTTCAATGCCACAAAATGAGTAGCTAAACCCCTTCAATTTAGGGGTAATGAAGCTCTCAAATATTATGTAATTTCAACATTTGTTATGATTTATGATCTCTTTGTTTGTGCTTTATGAAAGTGAATATTGATGCAAGTTTATACAAGTGGGTTTGATAGCTTCTATTGCTTATGCAAATGAGCTATTCTTATTCAACATAAACACAATTTTCATCATCATTTGCTAATCCATTTTTGATTGTGAAATTAAAGTAAAAATGAAATTTGATGATCTATATTACTAGTTACAATAGTAAATAGATCATACTTAAAATAGCTTTTACTTTGGCTTCATTTTCATGTGAATTATAAGTGGTTTATTTGTTGTATTATAGTTTGATGGTTTGAGTTATGTTAATTAATAACATAAACAAACCATACTTATGATAAATACAACAATATTTCACTTAATATCAAAAGCTAGAGATCACAAATTGTTTGTTTGTTGATTTACAAAAATATGAGAGTGGATTTGACTCTAAATTGTTATCAACTTCAATAGTTTTTAAATCAAATTTTTATTCTAGTTTAGCTTCATTTTATTTCTAGTTAACAATTTCTCCTACATTTGGTCTAATTTGATTGAATAGATTTTTAAACTCAATCAATTCCCTCCGGATCGACCCGTACTCGCCACGTACTTTAATAGTACGCCGTGTGTAACGACCCGACTTTCATCGACCAGAAAGTCGCATCATCTTGAAGAAAGAAAGGAATAGAGAAGAGAAAAGATAGATAAGAAAGAAGAAACAACATCAGAATCTCAACAGCGGAACGAATAAATTATATTAATAACATAAGTATTACATAATATACAACGACTAACAGAGTTACACAGATTATACATCAGATACTAGACAGTTATAAACACCTGTCTAGTTATTACAACTCAATACAACACAAAGATAACAACACGGTGGAAAACTATATATCTACGAACGTTGAAGCCTCCTGCTCCATATCTCCTCCAGAATTCATCAAAGCTAACTTAGATCCCTTGACTACTCATAAAAATTTGAGTACCCAAGAGTTTAGGAAAAACAGAAAAAAACTCCGGGTCAGACATGGGTCTGGTGTGAGTAACAGGTTAAAGTTGCTTAACTTTGAAAACCTTTGAAAACAAAAGGTATCTCGTAAGACTTCCCGCACTTAAACACGGAAAAGTTTTTGCCTTACGATAACCAAAACATTTGATAGGAAATCCAGTTATATTACAATAGTATCTAGGGTTTTCAAGTAAATATTCACATAGCCGAAATTGTTACATTCATTAAATTCCAACATACATAGGTATACAATCAAGTCCGAGATAACTTATTGGATATTGGATTCCATACAATGGTAGAGCTACTGGGGTCCGCCCATCACAGTACGGGGCCTAGATCACCGTACCGAGGATTACTCCTAATCCCCTGCAACACAAGGCCAGAACCATCCTAATGCAGCACGAGCTACAAAGTTACAAGACTTAAGTCGCCCACGATTTAGCTTAAGTCGCCCACGACTTAAGGAAGCAGTTTTACGACCTAACGAAGAAGTTATAGGTCATCCACGACCTAAGGAGTCACGAGAGGGGGAGCTGCGACTTAACTGGAAACCAGGGGAAGAAGTTATCTCGAGTTTGCGACCTAAGGAAGTGATAGGTCGCGAACGACCTAACTTGGCAATGCAATATGGAGACAGTTTAAGTCGCAAACGACCTAACTTGTTTTTAGGTCGCATACGACCTAACGAGCTAAGGCATAGGTCGTGGGAACGACCTAACAAATCACCAGGAATAGAGCTACGACCTAACGGGTTTGAGAATGGCGAGCTAAAGCAAAGAGATAGGTCGCTGGAACGACCTAACATGTTTTTAGGTCGTGAACGACCTAACGAGATAAGAAAGAGGTTGCTGGAACGAGCTAACGGGATGCTACGACCTATGCTAGGTCGCAAGAAACTGTCACGACCTATGATAGGTCGCAGGAAACAGGAACGACTTAAGATAGGTTGCTGGGTGATCTGGAGAGATAAGTCGCTGAAGATTCTAAGTCATGAAGTCCTTAAGTCATAAGTCGCGTGAAACTGGCTATCTCTTAAGTCGCTACATGTTTTTAGGTCGTTACCGACCTAAGCTAAGTCGCTGAAGCTGGATGCCATTGATTTCTTATGCCGCGTTAATCTCTGCCGTTGATTCTTTAAGTCGCTGATGGGAGCTGGAGCAGTGAAGTTAGGTCGCGTGAGTTGTATGTTGAGTCGTAGACGATCTATATGTTGTATTGTTTCCTTTGTACATATTGTTGAGTCGTTTTGTTATGAATCGCAAGTCGTGATGTTGTGTTGTAATCTGATAAGTCGTGAACGACTTATGATGAGTCATAGGTCGTAGGCTGATAAGTCGGAGCCGACCTAAGAGTTGTAATTTTCTATGGGATGTGTTGTAGCCTATAAATAGGCAAGTTGTGTCATTTGTAATAGTTTAGTTGATTTGAAATAAAACTCTTGTTTTGTTAGCTTTGTGCTTTCACCCGATTGGTAGTTGAGTGTAATCTTCTATCTCCACTCTCGGATAATCGAGTGCGCTCGATTCAACGACAGCTGAAGCCGATTCACAGAATCTAGTGCGCTAGATCAACGTGCGAAGAATCGCAGATCTTTGAACCCGGTATTGTGCGCGATCAACGAGTTCGGGAATCTAGAATTCGGTATCTTCGGATCAACGAATTTGGGCATTTCAGTATTCATCAATCCACCGATTGCAACTTTCATCGATCTACATTGTTTTGATTAATCTGCTGCGTCAGTTTGGTATCAGAGCTTGTTTTAGCCAATCATAGCTAAATCGAGTCTTGGAGCCGATTTGTTTGAAGTTTGAAGTTGTTGTTCATCGTGTTCATCGCAAATTGCAACAAAGGGGGAGTTTTCAATCCATTTCACTTTGGATCTAAGTTCGAATTGTGTTTGAATTTGAAGTGGACAAGTTAGAGCTTCGGCCGAGCTAAGGGAAGCAAGGAAGGACGTGTACATCACTTTGAAAGTCAAAGTCGAGAATTGGAGAGTTTGTAAAGTTTCAAATCATGCCGCCGAGAGGAGCTAATCATCACCAAAACGTTGAAGCTTTGTATCGAAGAGAAGAAGCTGATGAGATGGAGCAAAGAATCAATGAAAACTTTAGTGAAAATCTTAACGAAGGAATTTGTCGGTTAGAGAAGATGGTGTTAGAAATGAATCAGAATCGGAGAAGGGTTTCACCTGAATCTAACCATGGAGGAAGTAGAGTCTCGCCACATTCCAATCGAGACAGAAGTGTTGATGATGATCAAAGGCGTGGGAGGAACGTGAATGATCGTGAACGGAGGAATGTAGATAGAAGGGATGATGGTGGTAGACGTGATGGTAGTAGAGATGTGGGCGGACGAGAAAGACAACGATATACATCTTATTTTGAAGAGGAGTATGATGGTGGTAGTGTTCGAGGACAAGGACGAGGATAAGGAAGAAATTACTCTGAGTATGATCACAAGTGGGAGTCGGGGTTGAAGACTGAAATTCCTGAATTCAAAGGTGGTATGCAAGCGGAGGAGTTTCTAGATTGGGTGGCTAATGTTGAAGAGATTTTTGACTTCAAAGAAGTTCCAGAACATCGTAGAGTGAAGTTGGTTGCTACAAGGTTGAGGGGTAGAGCTTTGGCGTGGTGGCAGCAAACCAAACTTACACGTGAACAGATGGGGAAGTCAAAAGTTGAGTCTTGGGAGAAGATGAAGAAATTGATGAAAGCAACGTTCTTACCTTACAATTATCAGTCACTGATGTATCAACGTTTGCAGAATTTGAGGCAGGGCACAAAAACTGTTAATGATTACGCAGATGAGTTTTATCAGCTTATTGCGAGAAATGATATTATGGAAACGGAAGAGCAGCTGACATCTAGATTCATTGGGAGATTAAGAATGCAGATTCAGGATATGGTTAATATGTTCGATCCAAGATCTGTGGCAGAAGCACATCAAAAGGCGTTGGCTTGGGAGAAACAGGGACGACGAGGAGGTGGTGTGTTTACTAATTCCAACAATCAAGTGAAGGGTGTTAGTGGGAGTTCTAATGTTTCTAAACCTATCAGTAGACCAGTAGTGAAGGAGGCTGAGAAGACAAAGGTTAACAACGGTTTCAAATGTTACAATTGTCAGGAATTGGGTCACAAAAGTAGCGAATGTCCAAAGTCGAAGAAGAGAGCTATGATAGCGGAGGTTGAGGATGAGGATGAAGAAGCTGAATGTTCCAATTCACCACCTGATGAGGAGGAAGAAGAAGTGTCGGGAGACGAAGGCTATAATCTAATGATGAAGAGGTCCTGTTTAACACCAAAGCAAGAGGAGGATTGTAGTTAGTTGAGGAGCAACATTTTTCAGTCAACATGTACCATTCTGGGGAAGGTTTGCAAATTTGTTATTGATGCTAGAAGCTGTGATAATATAATTTCTTCAGAAGCTGTGAGGAAATTGGCATTGAAAACTGAGAAACATCCAAAACCATACAAGCTGGCTTGGTTGAGGAAAGGCGGGGAGGTGAAGGTTGGACGAAGGGCTTGTGTGAAGTTTTCCATTGGGAAGAAATATAAAGACGAAATCTGGTGCGATGTGGTAGATATGGATGTCTGTCATTTGTTGCTGGGGAGACTGTGGTAGTATGATAGGGCGGTGCAACATGATGGGCGTACCAACAGTTACAGTTTCATGTTTGAAGGCACAAAGATCACTCTAGTTCCAAAGAAGCGACAACAGGAGGAAAACAAGTTGGAGGAGATTGAAGAGCTTTAAATTTTGTTATCTTTGAAGGAGTTTGTGAAGGAAGTAGAGGAGGAGCCTGAAGTGTTTTTGTTGATTGGACGAGAGAGCAGTGAAGAGGTTGAAATTCCAGAAAAAGTGAAACCAGTATTGAAGGAATTTGAGGATGTCTTTCCAGAGGAGTTGCCCAAGGAGTTACCGCCACTAAGAGACATTCAACATCAAATCGATCTTGTTCCGGGAGCAATGTTGCCACATAGACCACATTATCGAATGAGTCCGAAGGAATATGAAGAGTTGCGGAGGCAGGTAGAGGAATTACTTGAACAGGGACGTGTGCAAGAGAGTTTAAGTCCTTGTGTTGTACCAGCTTTATTGGTACCCAAAAAGGATGGAACGTGGAGGATGTGCACAGACAGTCGAGCATTGATTAAGATCACAGTCAGATACAGATTTCCGATGCCGAGGGTTGATGATCTATTGGATCAAATTAATGGGTCTGTAATCTTTTCTAAGATTGACTTGAAGAGCGGTTATCATCAGATTCGCATTAGACCAGGGGATGAATGGAAGACAGCATTCAAGACGAGGGAAGGATTGTATGAATGGCTGGTAATGCCGTTTGGTCTATCGAATGCACCGAGTACATTCATGAGGGTGATGAATCAAATTTTCAGACCGTGCATTGGAAAATTTGTGGTGGTTTACTTTGATGATATTCTGATCTACAGTGCGAGTACAGAAGAGCATGTTCAGCATTTGAAGAAAGTGTTAATTATTCTTCGTGAAGAACAATTCTATGCTGCTACAAAGAAGTGTGTTTTTATGGCAAGGAGTGTTTTATTTCTGGGATATGTTGTGTCGGAAGAAGGGATACAGGTTGACCAAAGTAAAGTCGAAGCTATCAAAGATTGGCCGCAACCCAAGACGATAACGGAAGTTCGTAGTTTTCATGGGTTGGCTTCATTTTATCGAAGGTTTATTCCACACTTTAGTAGTGTGATGGCACCTGTGACTGATTGTATGAAGGGTAAACAGTTTGCATGGACGGAGGAAGCCGGAGTTGCTTTTGATCGGATCAAAGAACTCTTGACGTCTGCACTAATTCTAATATTACCAGATTTTCAGCTAGTGTTTGAACTACATACTGATGCATCCAAGGTTGGGATTGGAGGAGTGTTAAGTCAGAGGGGACGTCCAATTGCATACTTTAGCGAGAAGTTATCAGGAGCAAAGATGAGATACAGTACATATGATGTGGAATTTTATGCTGTTGTGCAATCTATTAAACACTGGAGACACTATCTATTTCAGAAAGAGTTTGTTCTTTACACTGATCATGATGCATTAAAGCATTTACAAGGGCAAGACAAGATTTCAGCGAGACATGCATCATGGATTGCATATCTGCAACAGTTTACATTTGTTGTGAAACACAAATCGGGAGTGACGAATCGTGTTGCGGATGCTTTGAGTAGAAGGAATCATTTGTTAACAACAATGAAGATTGAAGTAACGGGATTCGATGTGTTACTAGAATTATTTGACGAAGATCCTTACTTTGCAAAGTTTGTTGATAAAGTTAAGGAGGGGAAGACGGATGAGTTTATGATGGTAGACGGTTTTCTATTCAAAGGAAATCGATTGTGCATACCTGATTGTATTTTGAGAATGAAGATTGTAAAAGAGCTACATGAAGAAGGACATGTTGGGAGAGACCGTACATTACAGTTGATTTCACAGTCTTACTTTTGGCCATCGATGAGGAAAGAAGTGGAGAGGTTTGTGGAGCGATGTCATATCTGTCAGGTTTCGAAAGGAACTACAACTAATGCTGGGTTATATATGCCGTTACCTGTACCAACTAAACCTTGGGTTGATGTGAGTATGGACTTTGTGTTGGGGTTACCGAGAACACAACGTGGAAACGATTCCATTTATGTGGTGGTCGATCGGTTTTCGAAAATGGCACATTTTATTGCTTGCAAGAAAACAGCGGATGCTGTTCATGTTGCTCAGTTGTTTTTCAAAGAGATATATCGACTTCATGGATTGCCAGAATCGATTGTGTCGGACAGGGATACTCGTTTTCTACGTCATTTTTGGCTAAGTTTGTGGAAGATAGTGGGAACGAAATTGAACTTTAGTAGCGCTTATCATCCGCAGACGGATGGACAGACCGAGGTTGTGAACAGATCATTGGGGAATTTATTGCGATGTCTGGTGAAAGATAATCTGAAAAGCTGGGATGTGAAGTTATGCCAAGCAGAGTTCGCTCATAATCATGCTATAAACCGTAGTACGGGTTTCAGTCCGTTTCAGATTGTATATTCGAGTTTACCGAAGGGGCCGTTAGATTTAACAGTAATACCACAACCAAAGGGGACAGTCAAGCAAGCTGCTGATTTTGTTGAAGGGTTGACTGAATGTCATAAAATCATTCAGGAGCGATTAGAGAAGGCGAATGAGAAATACAAACGATCTGCAGATCTGAAGCGAAGAAATGTTGAATTTAATGAAGGAGATATGGTTTATGCAGTGTTAACAAAGGATCGTTTTCCAGTAGACGCTTATAATAAGTTGAAAGCCAGAAAAATTGGTCCTGTAGAAGTCGTGAAACGAATTAATGAAAATGCTTATAAGTTGAAACTGCCGGAGGATGTGTACACTTCTGACGTGTTCAATGTCAAACATCTCGTACCATATTATGGGGATGAACAATCTGATGTGGAAGAATTTACAAATTCGAGGACGAATTTTTCTCAGCCTGGGGAGGATGATGTAGCACGAGCTACAAAGTTACAAGACTTAAGTCGCCCACGATTTAGCTTAAGTCGCCCACGACTTAGCTTAAGTCGCCCACGACTTAAGGAAGCAGTTTTACGACCTAACGAAGAAGTTATAGGTCGTCCACGACCTAAGGAGTCACGAGAGGGGGAGCTGCGACTTAACTGGAAACCAGGGGAAGAAGTTATCTCGAGTTTGCGACCTAAGGAAGTGATAGGTCGCGAACGACCTAACTTGGCAGTGCAATATGGAGACAGTTTAAGTCGCAAACGACCTAACTTGTTTTTAGGTCGCATACGACCTAACGAGCTAAGGCATAAGTCGTGGGAATGACCTAACAAATCACTAGGAAAAGAGCTACGACCTAACGGGTTTGAGAATGGCGAGCTAAAGCAAAGAGATAGGTCGCTGGAACGACCTAACATGTTTTTAGGTCGTGAACGACCTAACAAGATAAGAAAGAGGTTGCTGGAACGAGCTAACGGGATGCTACCACATATGCTAGGTCGCAAGAAACTGTCACGACCTATGATAGGTCGCAGGAAACAGGAACAACTTAAGATAGGTCGCTGGGTGATCTAGAGAGATAAGTCGCTGAAGATTCTAAGTCGTGAAGTCCTTAAGTCGTAAGACGCGTGAAACTGGCTATCTCTTAAGTCGCTACATGTTTTTAGGTCGTTACCGACCTAAGCTAAGTCGCTGAAGCTGGATGCCGTTGATTTCTTATGCCACGTTAATCTCTGCCGTTGATTCTTTAAGTCGCTGATGGGAGCTGGAGCAGTGAAGTTAGGTCGCATGAGTTGTATGTTGAGTCGTAGACGATCTATATGTTGTATTGTTTCCTTTGTACATATTGTTTAGTCGTTTTGTTATGAATCGTAAGTCGTGATGTTGTGTTGTAATCTGATAAGTCGTGAACGACTTATGATGAGTCGTAGGTCATAGGGTGATAAGTCGAAGCCGACCTAAGAGTTATGTAATTTTCTATGGGATGTGTTGTAGCCTATAAATAGGCAAGTTGTGTCATTTGTAATAGTTTAGTTGATTTGAAATAAAACTCTTGTTTTGTTAGCTTTGTGCTTTCACCCAATTGGTAGTTGAGTGTAATCTTCTATCTCCACTCTCGGATAATCGAGTGTGCTCGATTCAACGACAGCTGAAGCCGATTCACGGAATCTAGTGCGCTAGATCAACGTGCGAAGAATCGCAGATCTTTGAACCCGGTATCGTGCGCGATCAACGAGTTCGGGATAGCTAGAATTCGGTATCTTCGGATCAACGAATTTGGGCATTTCAGTATTCATCAATCCACCGATTGCAACTTTCATCAATCTATATTGTTTTTGATTAATCCGCTGCGTCACATCCCTTACTGGATAGTCCCGAACAAGACAACCTCGCGGTTGGGATCAGCAACCGCCCATTAAGCCGAATAAAAAGGGACCTCTAGACAGGGGAAAATCTCATCCTACTTGAGCGCGACCCACTTAGCCTTGCTGCACCTCCCCTGTTTTAGCCATTCCCGGTTGATGAGGGTTGAGGCTACGATTACCTTTATAGAACACATCTATCTTAGAATGCTCATCGTCCACCTGACGATGTTCTGAAAGCATTCAATCCATACAAGTTCGTTCCGGGTTCGAATGAAATCGAAGGCACTATCTCGCTACACTCATTTTGGAATCACCCTCAGAGTTAACGACAATAGCCCTTGCACTCTGAATCTTCATCTCTACTTCACTTGAGATTCATGACCTATCGTTTAATTTGGATCGATGTGGTTTTCGGATATCCAAATTTGGAAATCCGATCCCGGTCTCATCGAAATCCAAAACATATCTTTTAAGTCCAAGTTGTTTTAAAGTTAAACAATTCAATTCATTATCTATATTCACACAGATTGATAATTCACAATATCACAATAGGTAATCTACATTATCATCACAAATAGATAATTCACATTATCATCATACTTCAACCAAAGCATCCATATCACACATCATCACTTATCTCATATCTGAGATCTCAAACCATTCAAGGCAAATCAATATCATTTAACATCCATAAGCAATGATCTAATAATCACACCATCTATAATTAATTTAAAATGAATTAAATTAATTACTTGCATCTCTAATTAATTTAAAATAAATTAAATTAATTACTTTCATTCTAAAAATCCTGCTTATATAACTATTAATTAATTACAAACACTACAACAAAAAGTGTCTTTTATAGCGGCATATAGCCGCTATTAATCACAACCATAACGGTTTGATAAGCGCTGTATATCGACATGTTATAAAAAACTATTGAATATTTATAACACAAAATATGCCGCTATGGTTGAGCTTAGTTTTATAATGCAAATTCCCCGCTATGGTACGTTAATTCAATAGCTTATTATAGCCGCTATAATACAGCTAAATCTCAATGGAACTGGAAATCTTTATAACACCATTTTGCCGCTATAAAATATTTATTCAATAGCTCATTATAGCCGCTATAATACAGCTTTTTAGACAATGTGCATCAGTTCATGTTGTATCATAAAAGCCAGAATCTTTTTAGACAAAATATTTAATATTTCCTACTACTACTACTATACGAACACCAAAGTACAAAGATAATTAATGGTCACAATCCTTCTTTCGATTTACTACGAGAGATACGTAATCTAACAATATGCATGCATAAGATATTATATATAATTAAAAAGGCATAATCTTTTTAGACTATCCAATATCTCCTACCACACAAACACCAAAATGCAAATACAATTAATGTCATAATCCTCTCATCACCATCATTTTTCGTTTCTTCTTCTTCCAGAAATCCAAATTATGAAGAATAAAACAGGATTCAACGGCCTCAACGCAGCGCACACCCCAACCTATCTTTAGATACTCTTCAAACCGTTCTACCAAATCCATAGCAAGTTCAATACTGCTCGTCCACCCCAATATCTCCTTGGCTGCTCTTGGCTCCGCGTAGAAATGCTGCATTCAACCATCAATAAATAACACCATCGTACAAAAATGCATTGTAATATCGCACAAGCGTGAGAATGAACTTGATTTATTCAATTACCATTGTTCGAAAAGGAAACACTTTCTTTGCTTCAACTCAAACAGCCTTAGGGTCATAATGAATGATTTTAACTTCTTTGCCAGCAGCTTTTGCGCACAGCCTAGAAAATCCATCTAGAGTGACAGCACGGTCACTCACACTGTTGAATATTTTTCTAGCTGCGGCTGCTGGATTTCCATCTGCTTTTGATAGCATGCTCGGTAAACCTCTCACATGTGAAATGTTGGTCAGTTGCATTCCAGATCCTGGAATTGGCACTGCCATGTCACGGATTATCCCTGCATTCATTTTGTCACAATTATGACATTGAATTAGCCTTTAAGCATCCAAACAAAGTGAACATTGTCCAACAATAAGACATTTGATGCATGAAGAACTTACGATCGAAGAACCACTCTTCACAGTCTTTGTTGTTTCCAGAACCTATCATGTACTGTGGGCGAAATATTGCACAGCTAGAGAAGGATAGATCTGAAATGTATTTTTCCACTGGGACATGACTCGCTTTTGCCTTAACTGGATCCTGCAGTTATATGTGTTTCATTGTTTTATGGCAAAATAAGTGAAATTTAAGTAGGTGGACACTTATTTCTTGTATCCATTCTAGCCGTCTTTGTGTACCAACTATATATCAATCATTGATATCAATATTATCATCATCTATAACTTTTTTTGGTGAGTTCCACGTATCAATTAAATAATTATGATGTTTGGCAGTGATTTAATCACGACTGGAGATACAAGAGGAAATCATTTCAATAAGTAACTATAAAGATTTCAATGGTGTAATATAAGAAAAACTATGTTCATATACCCCTTCAACATGAGGAACTTCATCCGTTGGCTTGTAGATCCCAACACTACTGATGTATAAAAACTGTTCAGCTCCTGATGATTTCACCCAGTCGGAACACACACAAACTTTTAACATTTAACCCCTGAAATTTTATTAATTATAGCTTTGATCATACCGGTTGATGTTATTTGGAATGTTCTCAGAAGACACTATCACAACTGGAATTTTCCTAAGCTGAGATGAATTCTGCTCAACAATTAAACATCAATATTTATACAAAACATTACTATTATTGCATAATGCCACTAGCAATATCCGCTATTATATATAGAAGATTACCCTAATAATCTTATTTTTAGCCTAATGGCTCTTTCTCTTTTGGGTAATTATGTACAGTTGAGTTGTAAATATTTTAAAAAAATTTAATTATAATATAAAAGAAAACATCTTGGTAGAACTTGTCCAAACCATTATTTGTGCAATGGTAAACATAATATGTGCACAATAAGATAATACTATACGTGCACAGTAAGTGTCTATAATGAAATTAAATATAGACATGAATTTGAGAATATATCATTAGTTTGGCAAGCCAATCTAGACTGGGTTATATATCCATTCCAATTCCACTTCTACATTACCTGGGGCAAACAGAAATGAGTATTGTAACTGCCTTCCTGTAAAAGGAAATGATTAACATTAGAAATTTATTAATGATATAAAAATTGAACTGATGACGCAAAAATAGAGAAAGAGAATGCAAAGCCAAATGCCTTCTAGAAAAAGGAAACACTTCCAGTACCACAGAGGTACAAAGTCCAAAAGTTACATATCAGAAGTTAAGACATGCAATACTTCAGTAAGAAAACAGTACTATAGTTCTCCATTATCACTGATTTCAATGCTGCATTCCCACAAGTCCTAACTATTTTATTTTAAATAACAGTGAAATCCACTACTGTATTCGCCTAAGTATAGAGTATTACGAGCTAGACAAAAAATAGTAACTTTCATTTGGTGGCAAAAGCATATGATCTAAAAATATCCATCGAGACAAACTTGCACGGGGGACCAGATTAGCTTGAAATTGGGATGTACGTGAGAGAACTTGACTGTTTGTTAGAATTTGTTGATATTCAGTTAGTATAACTATACGAAAAATATAGGCAAAACTCATTAGCTAACGTAAGAAAATGGATGTGGCCAAAGACACCGAACACTGTTATTCTGACTATGACACTATATTGAAAAATACTTATCATAACCATTTGGAGTCTACGGTATCAGTGGAGTATCCCTGATAAGACTTCATCAAATGTATGCAGTACACAAGGACTATTGAAAAAAGAAGGAAATAATATCAAAACTGGGTATTTCAAATATCAGTCTTTGGTTTAGAGCTATAGCTAAAAAGGAATTATTGTAAAAATTAATAATATCATTCTCTGGTTGATGTCATAGACTCCGGTTTGGTAATTACAATTGCAGGAGCTCTTCAACATGACGTGATATGCATTTCCTGCAAAATCATACATCAAATCAATCAATTGATTGATGAATCATTGGGTAATGATCAAATAGGCTATGGGTTAAATATAGACGTTATATTAACATACTAATAATCAACACTTCACTAATACAAAAAATTGCCAACTGATGCAATTAAATGATAAGGAAATGAAACTATGGATGTGGTAAACAAGTGAGAGCAAACACAATTTGTCAAGCCCTTGTAATTATGGATTCTAAACATGTTGTTGATTGCATGCATTGGTTCAGACATGAAACTATCAACCAACAATATATCATTTATTAGGCAAATCACGAGAAATGCTTTGGAAGACTAAAAACAGTGGTAAGGGCCACTGATTTAGTGGTCTTAGGCTAATGCTGGTGCATTAAGGTCATTGCTAAAGTGAGAAACAACAAGATGGATAAATAAAGAGTATACTTTTGTAAATTCTAGAATTAAAAAACTGCTAAGGGAAGAAGGAAAAAAAAGAAAGTATATACCCTTATAAAAATACAACAAAATTACTCATGCATCTTCTTTTTTAATGCACGTTAATTTTTTGTTTCAAATATACAATATATTTGTATCAAATTGTGCAACAAATACTTATACATGATGAGATTGATCGCAGTTCAATGAAGACTTCATTTGATATGATTGCTACCATTAACTTCCTATTTTTCAATTTATTATCTTTACTAACTTGACAAAATATTTTAAAGTAAAAAGGAGATAAGTTCATCCTGCAATTTTTTTTTTGGGAATATAATCGACGAAGAACTAAGGATTCTAGATGGATGAAAAGAATTTGACGAAGATTAATGATTATTATATGGAAAAATTAAGCATAGTTTGATCTTGTATAAATATCAATAAGTCAATGCAGAAATTATAAAATTCCTAGTAACAAATCATGTATATTGTTATTTTCCTCCATAAAATTCTCCTCTCTAGTCCATTTTATTTCCCCTTTGGCAGTGGCATGCATTAACAATGTTACTATAAGACAACTCAATCTGTAACGACCCGGAAATTTCGATCCCGAAAATTCCAGATAGTTAGGAAAAGAAGAAAGAGATAGAAGAAGAAACAGAAAATAAAACACAGAACCTCACATTCGCAGCGGATCAAAATATAATATCAAATAATAGCAGTTTACAAAAGAATACTATATCTGTCCATTTGCATTTATAATACATCAGAGTTACTCTCATACACAACACTGAGTATATACAAATCAAATATATCTCAGATAAACATAAATAATAGTCACAGCGGAAACACTCCATACGTCCTGCCATCCAGCTCATCTCCTAAGCTCCAGAACGTCCTTACCTGAAAATCTGTAATACTCGGTCTGACCCGAGCATTACATTAAAGTAACACCCGGGTCAGGCTGGAAACCAGCGTGAGTAAATCCATATAATATGAAATACTAAGTCCAAATTTAAAAGGAAACCCGGGTAACTCGTACTTCACTACGAGTTCTTTACTTGTTATGCTCAACTCTTATTTCACGACTCAAATACTGGGTATTCTAACTTAGTTCAAGGGTGCATATTATTTCATTTTAGCCAATTGACATCACATATCAATCTATTTGAGGCATTTAATCATCATTCAATTTTTCATAAGCAAGTTGGATCATTTCCAAACATCAATTTACTAATTAAGTTAATTACTAAACCTTTAATCACTTAGATTACCTGTACTTAATCATTTATCAATTATAAATCAATTAATTAATGATCTTTTAATTATCCATCTTAATTAATCATCCTTGATTGATTATACTTTAATTACATTAAGTAATTAACCTTTAATTATTACACAAATTAATTATTTTTAACCATTTACAGTAATTATTCTTAAATAATTACTCAAAGTTATTATCTTATAATTTCTTACACTGGTTAATTATCCTTTAATAAATTACACTCATTAATTGATTAATCCTTAATTAATCCCCTTAATTAATCAATCCTTTAATTACTTACTTTAAGTAATTATCATTTTAGGTAATTAACCTCTAACTACTAAAGGTACTTATCCTTAATTACGAATTGATTAATCTCAAATTAATCAACTATAATCCCTCAATTATTAATTAATTAGACCTTAATCATTAATTAATTAAACTAATGAATTGCTCTTAACTTTTTTTTTAATTAATTCTTAATTACCAAACCTTAATTTAATTTAAAGACGAATCTTTATTTTTCTATTAAACACTTAAATACAAAAGCCCTTCGGCCCATAACTCCACAACTCCAAAACTAGACGCACTGGCCCTAAATAATTCACAGCTCAAAGTAACGGGCCGAAGCCCAATTCAAAGAATACAGACCCGCCTCTTCTTTTCCAAACACACGATTCCGGCATCCGTTCTCCCATCAGGAATACAATTCACAAATTTGAACTGCCAAGCAACAACAAGAACTCGATTCAACTCGAAAGAAACTCGATATCAAAGCTAACTCAACCGCACGCAAACGCTATCCATCACCACGTCAAATTCGATCACCTGGAACCCAGTTGTGCACGATACCACACGTGCACGTGCACAGTCGTTTCTATCACCTCCGACTGGCGCTGCAACCCCTATCATGTCGGCGATGACATCGACAAGTCGTCCGATCACCCCAAAAACACTAAACCCTAACAACTCGAAATCGAGCACCCTCAGTGAACGTCTGAACTTGATCGACCATCGAAAACTCTTCGCAGCGCCACCACAGACCACGTGAACTGCTAATACCACGTTCATTGCCTCGCTGAAGTCTAAACTTCATCTTCCCCTACATCCCATCGGGTCCGATGCCCTGACAACATCACCAAAGCTTCGTGAACAGTCACTTCCTGAACCCAATACAAAACCCTAGTTTGTCTCGAAATGGCCCCTACGACCATCAGTAAATTCCTTAACTATTTTCCTACCATCGTGGATCATCCACCTATCACCTGCCTCAAATCCGGCCTTTCCGAACTACGAGATCGTCGGAGATCGAATTTTAATCAAATTCTGATCATCACTAACTTCCTCACTAACCACTAACTCGAAAATTATGGTATAGTCATCATAATCCATGAATTTCCAACCCAATTCAGATTACATATTCAATATAAGGAATCTAGACATTTAAATTTTCTGTTTAAAAAAAAGTACTTTACTGTTTTTCTTATTTCCACATCTTTTATTTAATATTCTCTCCTGAAAACTCTTTAAAAATGGGATTGCATTATCCTGATACATTTTCCCTTTTATACTTCTTGCTTAATACTGTCTGTATATAGAGAAATTAGGATTTAAAACTAAATTTATAAGCCTATATCAAGTATCAGAGGTTTATAAACATATACAAATATACTTGTATCGATGACTGCATATATATCTATATACAGACATTTCTTCAACATTCAAACTAATTTCCACAAATTATATCAAAGATAAATCACAAGCATCCTTGTTAACCGTTTTTAAGCATAATAGTAGTAACAATTTTGCTCACACCCATCATACTTAACTTCAACAATTTACTGCATGTATTGAGATTTAAATCAGATTTTAAACCTTAAAATAAAACTGTTTACTTACAGTTGTAGAGATGAACAGAGGATATATAAATACTGTTATGCAGTCATTCACACAAGTATTTATATACATATTTACATTTATTCATCTCAAAATCATCAGATTTTACCTTAGCATTTGCTACCCGAACCAAATTTATATTGTTACATTTTAAATTTGTTCACTGCTCCAGTTTTTAACAGAGCTTTACTTTCTATGTTCAGTCATGTTCATAATTATTAACAAATATATACTTATAAACATTTTTAAAACATCATTCATAACATGGTTCACATTATATTTCAAAAAAATCATCAGCAACTTCGAAATATACCAGAACTCTCAGAGTTACTCACCTGGCTTGAGCTGTTGAAATAGTTTTGGATTAAGGAAACTCGAAGGGCCTTGAACTGGAATGCGTGCAAACAGTTTTAACTTGAAATCTTTGATGGTCTTTGACTGCCCTGATTTGAAGACTGGAAAGCTTGACATTTCCAGGTTTTGGACTAGAAAAATGTTCACAGGCTTATTGCCTAAAAAGTTACAGGCTTGAGTTCGAATTTCTCTGGTTTGAATTTGTTTTGAGGAGATTTGTTTAAGGCTTGAGGAGTAACTAATTCACATGGTTTGGTTACAAGGCTTTAGTCTTAGATTTTCAAAATGTTTACATTTGTTTTGAACTGGAAAATGTTTTGTGGAGTTCTGGTTTTTGAAACTAGCTTACAGGTGAAGTATAAAACAGGGTATCATTCCTTTATACAAAATAGTGTGCAAGTTTGTACCATTTATCAGAGATAATTTCTGGGTTTGGTGGCCGAGATTTACATTTTTATGTGCTTGAGAAGATATTTGCATTACTAGCATTAAATGCTATTTGTACTTTATGTTTCTATTTTATACATATCTCATTTTTCTTATATTTGCCTGGCTTAACTTACAAGCTACAAACAATATTGTATTTTGACTTTGTTTTGGTTCTTATTGTTCTCAAGTTTACCTGCATATCATATTCGAACATGATTTTCTATGCAGATATTTGTTAGGCTGGGGAGTCTTCATTCTTAGCTTGCATTCTTCTTATGTGCTATACAAACATGCTACTAGTTTGATCAAAGAATGTAGTGTAAGTGAAATGTTATTCCAACATATTGTTTGATTATAAAATGTATTCGTTTTATTATTTACAAAACTATGGAATTTACTTGTATATATATTTCTAAACTAAAATTTGTTTTATTATACTAATATGTTGTTTGTTTATGAAATATGATGGATGTTTATCTTGATATGTTGTTTGATTATTTGGTATACTTTTTAAATAAATAAATTGATTCAGATATTTTTAATCGTTAGAAATTTATTTGTTTGACTAATCAATATCAATATTTCAATGATTTAATTCCATTAATTACTAATTAACAATCGTTAAAAATCTGGGTCATCACATTCTTCCCCCCTTTAGAACTTTTCGTCCTCGAAAAGAACGAAGCCAGAATTATTAAAATGCTTAAAATCAGATAAATTTCTTTGATCATTTTTGAACTACTTTAAAATCTATATAATATTTCTAAAATTGTTTTTATAAAAATACTTTTATAACTCGATGTTTTGACAAGTCCATCCTTGTTCTCACAGAAATTCGGTCATACGTTGATCAGGCGTAGGACTGAAAATCTATAAGTACTTGGTAAACTCGTTTCCAACACCCAGTGAAAATACTTTGGAAAATAATTTTATTGAAAACAGTTTTGAAAATAGAGAAAATATCTTGGTGAAAACGCTCTGGAAATCATCACCCCCATCCATGGTCGCAGTTAACCCGATGGTTACGTTGCCATCCCGGCAAAATCCACAGATAACTATAGGTCTCCGCGCCACTCGATTACGCCATGGAACCCGCTACAGATCGCAGTTATACCCGGGCTATACGTTGCTATCACAGCAAAGACCCATATAACTGTAGGCATCAGCGCCACCGAATTTCGCTGCCAAAAGAATGAAACTCCTCCACTTGACCATAGATCGCAGTCTACCGATGTTGCGCTGCCATCCCGACAGAATCAAGTGTAGACTGTTGGCACTCATCCTCCACACGATTTTCGCTATGGTCCCCACACAGTAGATCGCAGCGACATCGAGTTACACTATCGTCATAGCATAACCCAAATGCCCCTGTAGGCATCAGCGCCATCGACTTTCGCTACCAAATAATCCTCAGGAACTAGTTTGTCCGGACTCCTCACAGGATCAACTTTAGAACCTCCCCTTTAGAGGCTCAAGGCAGTACCACTTAGTGGCACTCCTGAGAAGTTCATTCAAGGGAGTGCCTTTTTCCCCAGAGCCACTTTCAAAACACTTTATACTATACACATATAGTATTTTCCAAATCATACACCTAGTATGAATTTCATATAAGGCTCTTTTACACAAAATCGATTCCCAAAATCAATAATTTTCAAAGTGGGCTTTTCCAAATCTCAATATTGATTTTACCCAAAAATCAAAAGCCTTTCCAAATCCATAGGTTCCCAAAACCTTTCCTCAAAATTCTTTTCAAAATCATTTTCACAAAAATCCCTTTTTATATAAACATATATAATAAAAGTTTTGAAAAATCTTTGAATCAATTTGTACATATATAAATTCACTTTTATATTTCAAATATTTTCAAAAATCATTTTCTTCTGGAAATAGTTTCAACAAGGTGGTTTTTATCTTATTATCAAAGATATAAAATTTTAAATTTTCTTTTCTTTCCAAAACAAATATTAAATTTAAATTTTAAATCTGCTTATAATGTCACTTGCCAAATTCCTTACTTTTATTATAAAGTAAAATTTTAATTAGTAAGATACCCAATTTCCACTTTACTTCCATAAAGTTAAGTTCTACCATAGAAATATCAAATTTTAATTTATTTTATTGAAGGCCATCATATATTCACAAAATATATTTCCCATTTTGAGGATCATCTTATATCTTTTATCTCCAAAATCTTCAATATCAAATTCCATTCCAACTTGTAGAATGTTCACATATCATCCATACGCTATATCAATCTGATCGCTCGCCCGATCACACAATTTCACTTCCAAACTAGCATCGTCCACCTGACTTTCAAGTGCGAACACAGATCTGGTTTCTTGATCAAAAACCGTCATTCTCCTTGCATAGTCACAACTATGATAGAGAATACCCAGAACCAATCAACAACCCATATCCAGGTTCGCCGTCGAAAATCGAGTGGAAAATCCCAACTCGGATCGATATAACTACCTCGAAATTCTGTGCTCGAATCTGGATCAAATTTCTATGCGAATAGAATAATATACGTACATCTCACGTATTTACCCCTATTGATTATTAACCAAATCAATTTCCTTTTCTATTCACATTCATCCACGATTCTATTCACTTATCCACATTTGGATTAGCACTGCAATTCTTATCTCAAATTGGGTATTTAATCAATAACAGTTTGAACTCCGACCAGCTTAAATTTAGAAATATAGCTTGAAAAATTTTAAAAATAGATAAGTGGTTGAAAAATAATTATTAATTTGTAAAATAGCTGGAAACAGTTAAGTAATTGTAAGATAGTTGAAAAATAGTAATCAGTTTATAAAGTAGTAGAAAAATAGTAATTAGTTTATAAAACAGTTGTAAAATAGTTAAATAGTTCCAAAAGTAATTGTAAAACAGGTTTAAGACAGTTTTAGGTTTAAAAAGAAAAGTTGTGTAGTAAATAGTTTGGAAAAAGAGATTTATATTAAAACAATTTTTTTTGGAAATAGTCCAAAGCCAAACTGTTCAACTTCCCAATTCAAGATAAATCAACCTCAATTTCTTCCCAAATTCAAATCAAGTTTCATTTGATTTAAATATATTCACTTCAACTAGAAATCCCAAATTATTTTAAATCATTTCAATTCCTATCCGAATTAATCCCAATTCCCATTTGAATTTGAACTCATTTAATCTTCACTTTTATTTTAAATTAATCCAATTCAAATTTTCCCATTAATTCAAATCAAATTCAGTTTGAACTAACTCCATCTAAATCTCAATTTTAAACCATCTCGAATTATATATATTCGAGTTAAATTTTCAAATGTTGATTTAACCCCTTAAATCAAACTAACCCTTACTTTTAAATCAATAATCCAAATCTTTAAACAATTTAATTTTGAGTCGAATTCTAAAAATTCCACTTTAAATTATCTTTACTTAACATATTTCAAAGTTCAAATAAGAATTCAAAAACAATTTAATCTTTAGATTCAAATTTATTATCCATTTCTAACTTCAAACCAATTCCCAGTTTCATAGATTATTTATAACAATAGAATGATATCAGGATAAATAAACATCCAAATTTATCCAAACACCTATTTACAGCATCCATTTCTATTTCCAGATCTCAAACCCATTTTGAGATCACTCATAACTCCCATTTAAAATCAACTATTTAACTTTCCAAGTTAAATTTCAATTTCGTCTTAAAATTTTCAATTTAAGTTGTTCATTCTAAACTCATTTAACTTTCCTTCAGTAAAATTCAACTTAATCCAGTCAACTTGACCCAATTTGAATTCCCATTCAAATTTTTAAACCTTATATTAACAATCTTCCCACTTATAAGTTCAAAAACTTATCACTTTGGGTTTTCATATCTCATTCCAAATTTAAAACTCAACATTTAGAGTTTATTTCAAATCATCTTTGACATTATGTATATCCCTCATATATATATATTCTTCCTTTACACACCAAGTTATACCTTAAAATTTAAACCACCTTGGGTTTTTAATTCAAACAAATTCCTTTAAATTTTCAAACAACTCCTGTTTGAATTAAGCCCTTTCATTCAAATAATATCATTTATTATTTATTTATCATTTTGAAACAATTTTCAAATTCTGGGCCCAGATTTAAAACTTCACAATTTATATCATCTTCAGTTCCAACTTATAAGTCATATTTACCTAGACGTTTTACTTTCCTAAAATATTTCATTATTAAACACAACAACCATTTATGATAATAACCAAGATTATCATATTTGGACACTAATTTATTATTATCTTAGTTTGAACTCTTCCCCAAATTCAAGATTTTAATTCCAGTTTGAATCCATTTCAAACTTATCTTTATTTAATTTCAATTTGGTTGTATTTCTATTAACACTTAATTCTCCTTATTATTTTTATTTTTAATTCCAATAATTTTTTAACAACCAATTACTTTAACATTTATTAGTTAAGGAATATTGCTTTATATATATATATCAAAATATATTCTTATATAAAATCATTTAAAATCTTTATATATGAAAATAACAAGTACGCTCTCATATATATATATATATACACACTCAACCAATTTAGGGTACTATTGACCCTATCCTTATGAGTATACCCACCAGAGCCAAGGTTCTCGCTTAACCTTTCAGCTCTGATACCAAATGTAACGACCCGGAAATTTCGATCCCGAAAATTCCAGATAGTTAGGAAAAGAAGAAAGAGATAGAAGAAGAAACAGAAAATAAAACACAGAACCTCACATTCGCAGCGGATCAAAATATAATATCAAATAATAGCAGTTTACAAAAGAATACTATATCTGTCCATTTGCATTTATAATACATCAGAGTTACTCTCATACACAACACTGAGTATATACAAATCAAATATATCTCAGATAAACATAAATAATAGTCACAGCGGAAACACTCCATACGTCCTGCCATCCAGCTCATCTCCTAAGCTCCAGAACGTCCTTACCTGAAAATCTGTAATACTCGGTCTGACCCGAGCATTACATTAAAGTAACACCCGGGTCAGGCTGGAAACCAGCGTGAGTAAATCCATATAATATGAAATACTAAGTCCAAATTTAAAAGGAAACCCGGGTAACTCGTACTTCACTACGAGTTCTTTACTTGTTATGCTCAACTCTTATTTCACGACTCAAATACTGGGTATTCTAACTTAGTTCAAGGGTGCATATTATTTCATTTTAGCCAATTGACATCACATATCAATCTATTTGAGGCATTTAATCATCATTCAATTTTTCATAAGCAAGTTGGATCATTTCCAAACATCAATTTACTAATTAAGTTAATTACTAAACCTTTAATCACTTAGATTACCTGTACTTAATCATTTATCAATTATAAATCAATTAATTAATGATCTTTTAATTATCCATCTTAATTAATCATCCTTGATTGATTATACTTTAATTACATTAAGTAATTAACCTTTAATTATTACACAAATTAATTATTCTTAACCATTTACAGTAATTATTCTTAAATAATTACTCAAAGTTATTATCTTATAATTTCTTACACTGGTTAATTATCCTTTAATAAATTACACTCATTAATTGATTAATCCTTAATTAATCCCCTTAATTAATCAATCCTTTAATTACTTACTTTAAGTAATTATCATTTTAGGTAATTAACCTCTAACTACTAAAGGTACTTATCCTTAATTACGAATTGATTAATCTCAAATTAATCAACTATAATCCCTCAATTATTAATTAATTAGACCTTAATCATTAATTAATTAAACTAATGAATTGCTCTTAACTTTTTTTTAATTAATTCTTAATTACCAAACCTTAATTTAATTTAAAGACGAATCTTTATTTTTCTATTAAACACTTAAATACAAAAGCCCTTCGGCCCATAACTCCACAACTCCAAAACTAGACGCACTGGCCCTAAATAATTCACAGCTCAAAGTAACGGGCCGAAGCCCAATTCAAAGAATACAGACCCGCCTCTTCTTTTCCAAACACACGATTCCGGCATCCGTTCTCCCATCAGGAATACAATTCACAAATTTGAACTGCCAAGCAACAACAAGAACTCGATTCAACTCGAAAGAAACTCGATATCAAAGCTAACTCAACCGCACGCAAACGCTATCCATCACCACGTCAAATTCGATCACCTGGAACCCAGTTGTGCATGATACCACACGTGCACGTGCACAGTCGTTTCTATCACCTCCGACTGGCGCTGCAACCCCTATCATGTCGGCGATGACATCGACAAGTCGTCCGATCACCCCAAAAACACTAAACCCTAACAACTCGAAATCGAGCACCCTCAGTGAACGTCTGAACTTGATCGACCATCGAAAACTCTTCGCAGCGCCACCACAGACCACGTGAACTGCTAATACCACGTTCATTGCCTCGCTGAAGTCTAAACTTCATCTTCCCCTACATCCCATCGGGTCCGATGCCCTGACAACGTCACCAAAGCTTCGTGAACAGTCACTTCCTGAACCCAATACAAAACCCTAGTTTGTCTCGAAATGGCCCCTACGACCATCAGTAAATTCCTTAACTATTTTCCTACCATCGTGGATCATCCACCTATCACCTGCCTCAAATCCGGCCTTTCCGAACTACGAGATCGTCGGAGATCGAATTTTAATCAAATTCTGATCATCACTAACTTCCTCACTAACCACTAACTCGAAAATTATGGTATAGTCATCATAATCCATGAATTTCCAACCCAATTCAGATTACATATTCAATATAAGGAATCTAGACATTTAAATTTTCTGTTTAAAAAAAAGTACTTTACTGTTTTTCTTATTTCCACATCTTTTATTTAATATTCTCTCCTGAAAACTCTTTAAAAATGGGATTGCATTATCCTGATACATTTTCCCTTTTATACTTCTTGCTTAATACTGTCTGTATATATAGAAATTAGGATTTAAAACTAAATTTATAAGCCTATATCAAGTATCAGAGGTTTATAAACATATACAAATATACTTGTATCGATGACTGCATATATATCTATATACAGACATTTCTTCAACATTCAAACTAATTTCCACAAATTATATCAAAGATAAATCACAAGCATCCTTGTTAACCGTTTTTAAGCATAATAGTAGTAACAATTTTGCTCACACCCATCATACTTAACTTCAACAATTTACTGCATGTATTGAGATTTAAATCAGATTTTAAACCTTAAAATAAAACTGTTTACTTACAGTTGTAGAGATGAACAGAGGATATATAAATACTGTTATGCAGTCATTCACACAAGTATTTATATACATATTTACATTTATTCATCTCAAAATCATCAGATTTTACCTTAGCATTTGCTACCCGAACCAAATTTATATTGTTACATTTTAAATTTATTCACTGCTCCAGTTTTTAACAGAGCTTTACTTTCTATGTTCAGTCATGTTCATAATTATTAACAAATATATACTTATAAACATTTTTAAAACATCATTCATAACATGGTTCACATTATATTTCAAAAAAATCATCAGCAACTTCGAAATATACCAGAACTCTCAGAGTTACTCACCTGGCTTAAGCTGTTGAAATAGTTTTGGATTAAGGAAACTCGAAGGGCCTTGAACTGGAATGCGTGCAAACAGTTTTAACTTGAAATCTTTGATGGTCTTTGACTGCCCTGATTTGAAGACTGGAAAGCTTGACATTTCCAGGTTTTGGACTAGAAAAATGTTCACAGGCTTATTGCCTAAAAAGTTACAGGCTTGAGTTCGAATTTCTCTGGTTTGAATTTGTTTTGAGGAGATTTGTTTAAGGCTTGAGGAGTAACTAATTCACATGGTTTGGTTACAAGGCTTTAGTCTTAGATTTTCAAAATGTTTACATTTGTTTTGAACTGGAAAATGTTTTGTGGAGTTCTGGTTTTTGAAACTAGCTTACAGGTGAAGTATAAAACAGGGTATCATTCCTTTATACAAAATAGTGTGCAAGTTTGTACCATTTATCAGAGATAATTTCTGGGTTTGGTGGCCGAGATTTACATTTTTATGTGCTTGAGAAGATATTTGCATTACTAGCATTAAATGCTATTTGTACTTTATGTTTCTATTTTATACATATCTCATTTTTCTTATATTTGCCTGGCTTAACTTACAAGCTACAAACAATATTGTATTTTGACTTTGTTTTGGTTCTTATTGTTCTCAAGTTTACCTGCATATCATATTCGAACATGATTTTCTATGTAGATATTTGTTAGGCTGGGGAGTCTTCATTCTTAGCTTGCATTCTTCTTATGTGCTATACAAACATGCTACTAGTTTGATCAAAGAATGTAGTGTAAGTGAAATGTTATTCCAACATATTGTTTGATTATAAAATGTATTCGTTTTATTATTTACAAAACTATGGAATTTACTTGTATATATATTTCTAAACTAAAATTTGTTTTATTATACTAATATGTTGTTTGTTTATGAAATATGATGGATGTTTATCTTGATATGTTGTTTGATTATTTGGTATACTTTTTAAATAAATAAATTGATTCAGATATTTTTAATCGTTAGAAATTTATTTGTTTGACTAATCAATATCAATATTTCAATGATTTAATTCCATTAATTACTAATTAACAATCGTTAAAAATCTGGGTCATCACACAATCCATGTTTCCCATGTCCTGTATTCATATCTTTAATTATAAAGGACCTCAATCTTATTTCATACCCATATGATAAAGTTTCAAATGGCATTATAAACATACCAAATTAGCCACAATTGTTAATGGGCACAATAGTTAATGGCATTATACACATGCTACACAATAGAATATCAAGTTTCTCACAAAGAATTTCTATGACAAACTAAGATATTCCTACAAAATGTAATGGCCAAATTGTAATTACCATACCTGTCAATAGCACACACCTGAACACAAGGCATGGCATAACTATAGTGCTTTAAAACATCGATGGCGAGGCATGTTCACAAAGGCATACATCAAACAGTTTCTCCAAGTTCAAAATTGCATTCAGCATTCTTTGCTCTACCGAGTAGTGTCGAACAGTGGTCCGTATTTTTAGTAAAATCGTACCAGCGACATTAAAGAAGTTAAACTTCAGTTTTATTGTTTCTTCAACGGTTATCTAAATAGAAAGCCATTGAAATCCTAATAGAATCAATTGAAACAAATCTATAATCAACATCAATGGCTTCCTCAATTTAACTCTAAACCAATGACAATGAAAGTGATTCAACTTGTAGACACAACTGATGTAAGGATTGAGCACATGAAATCAACGAAATAATTATTCTACTTTTGCTGGAGGAGAAGCCAAGTATGAAAGGGAGCTTTAAGGAGAGTATGTATGTTATAGAAATAAAATATGCCTATTAAATAAATCAAATATTTAACAAGAGTTAAGTATGAAAGAGAGCTTTAAGGCTGATAAGTTCACTGCTAACCATTCCCATTAAAAATAAATCAAAACAAAACATAGTATTGACCATAAAAAAATCAAATATTTCATTTGCATTTGGAAGTAAAGCATGTAGACTCGGTACTTAAATTACAGAGGGAAACAAAGATTATATGTCCAACATCAAAGGTTTAAAGAGAAAATAATATCATAGTTTCCCATATCATCTTTTCATTTCAATTCGAGCTAAGTAAAAGCTAAAATAAACTTCATTTAAAAACCTAAACAAACATCCATCAACATCAAGCAATCCAGAAAATTAGATGAGTGTTCAGCCTGAAAATTTTGAAGCCTATTGCTAAGCAAAGCAGGCTCTGTTCTTTCACAAGTTCAAGTGAGTAACATCTTTTTTATTTATAATTTATGATAATATGGCTGCATGTGTTCTCTATGATAATATGTATGGTGTATATACAAGTATAATCTGCTGTGAAATATCTGGATGTAGATAGATATATTTGTGCAATGCTGTTAAATCTGAGAATCCCTAGAATTAATAAACATAACCAAATGATAAAATCATGACCTACCAATAATATTTTTCTAAAATAATAACCAAACGATAAAATAAAAATAAAACAATTAATAAACATAACCTAGAAATTTCTAACCTATAATTTCGAGCAGATAATTTAGGGTTTTAAATGCATCAACTTTGGAACTGCTGAAGAGCAATAAGTGGAGACCGGAGATGGCGAGCTGGATCGAAGATCATAGATGGCGAGCGATGAGCGATTATAAGGGAGACGAAAATTACTAGCTATTATTTTGGTTTTGGGAGGAAGACGAGTTCTGGAAGGAAGACAAGAACTGATTAAGTGTTCTGAGAGGGGGATGAAAATTTTGGGAGCGGTATTTTCATTTTGGAGCCAAGCGTTACGTGTGTACAGAAGAGAAATAAAGTAAAAAGGTAAATAATTAAAGCTAAACGATAATGCTTTAGAATAATGTGTTATCGAGTGGCGTTATTAATGACATACTTTCTTGTAGTGAAATCAATTAATTAATCATCCTTGATTAATTATACTCTAATTACATTAAATAATTATCCTTAATAAATTACACAAATTAATTATTCTTAACCAAATACAGTAATTAACCTTTAATTACTTCATTAATTAATTAACTAAAATTAATTACATTAATCCTTAATTAATTACATTAATTAATTACTTCTTTTGAGAAAATTGTGTGATCCTCTACAGGAGAGGAGAGCACACATGCACACATATATAACAACAATAGTAAAGGAGCTGCCAACAAGCCTGGCAGGTAGAAAAAGATACTTCCGTACAAAATAAAAATCAAACCCACCCAAACTCCTAAAAAACTAAAAACTAACCCTAAGGAGACAACACCGTCCAGATTCCATTGCCTAAAGCGACACCAAAAAAGAAGTAGCCGTTTGAAAAAACTTCCGCAACCGCAACTTCAACAACCAAGCTGAAACATCTCAATATACTACATCCACACAAACCACTAACAAACTCCAAAACCACAAAAATCAGAATAAATCTTTCAATACCACTAACAACCCTCAATCAAAAGACTTAAAAGCTTTACGATTTAGACGAGGACTTCTCCTAATAATACCAGCTGAATAGCTCTTACTGTTTCTTTTCCTTACTTTGGCTGCACGAAATAATTCTTTAGCATGGGCAAGAGAACGAAGAAATTTTCCTATAGATGCAAGACAGCAATACATAACGAATCTGAAACCCCCATTCATTTAATAAACAGCTCTATCAGAACCGACGTTATTGGGACAAGAACGCTCTGTATGTCCCTCTAAATCAACAAAATCCATAGAACTAGTATCAACCAAATCATTATCAGAAGAAACAACACCACCATGCTTAAAATCTCCTATTGGGATACACTCTGACACATCAGAACGTGAACACTGACAATAGCTCACAACATTGCTATTAGTCTGTTTCAAAAGTGCCATATTAGTATCACATTGTGTAGCAATTATTTCATGAGCACAGTGCGAATTTGCACAAAATACCTCATCTGAACTAACAAAACCATGAAGGGAATTATCAAAAACATCATTAAAAATCTCTTTTAAAACTCCACTGTGAACACCCACTACAAGATCTGACTGACAATCCTTATGATCGACCAACTTACGTGAAGTGTTAATAAAATCTCCAAGAACAAAATCTGCATTCTCACCCATAATAACATTGCCAATCTCCTTCTTACAAATGATACCTGACACCCATGCACACAAAATAGGTGCAATATTAAACCAAACTAACTCAAGGCCTCGACCCATAGATGAATATCTATTAAATCCTCATTAATAACAGAGATACGCAACAAAGTCAAAATATCCTCATCGTTTCCATATTTAACAACAAACTGAAATTAATTTAAGTCTTCCACAAAGGTATCAACATAAAGAAAAACATCAACAGCATAACAACTGACCTTAATGACAACCTTAACATCATCAGTTCGGTGCTTCTCTCCTACAAAATCGAGAATACATAGATTGTAGCAATCAACTTCTTCATTGACCCTATCCTCAACTAGCATAGTATGATCAAAACCAGCCTTTGATAAAGAAACAACTGAACTAACATTATCAATTGCGCGAACACTATCAACTGGAATGAAGACACCGATCTCTGTAACAAAAATATCTGAACATACACTAACATTTGCACAAACACAATCAACAGAAAATGAGACACTAGCCTCTGATACGATAACGTCTGAACATACACTATCCTTTGCACGAACACAGTCAACTGGAATGGATACACTGGCCTCTGTAACAGTATCATCTGAACATACATAATCATTTGATCAAACACAACCAATTGGAATGGATATATCTGTATCCATTGATTAATTACTTCATAATCACTTATCATTGATTAATCAATCTTAATTAATCAACCCTTAATTACATCATTAATTATATTAATTAATGATCCCTAATTACTCTTAATTAATTATCCTATTTAAATTAATTGCATTAAGTAATTAATCTTTAATTAAACCACATTTATTAATCACCTTTGATTAATCTCATCTAGTAATTAACTTCCCTTAATTACATCATTAATTAATTAATTACTCCATAATTTATTATATTTAATTAACCCTTTGATTAATTACAAAAAAAGTAATTAAACACAAATTACTTCCATTAATAAATCTCCTTTAATTAATTACATCCAGTAATTACCTTTAATTACTTCCCTAAGTAATTACACTTCATTAATTACATTTAAGTAATTATACTTATCAAATCACCAAGTGATTATCTTAAATTAATTAAACTTAATTAGTTAATTTAAACTTATCAAATTTATTTAATTAATTACCTTAAGTAATTAATTCCTTTAATTACTTTCATTAAGTAATTATACTTAACCAATTTCATAAATGATTATCCTTAATTAATTAATCTAATTAATTATCAAAATTAATCACATTAATTAATTATTAAATAATCTCAAGTTAATGACCTTCATTTACTATTAAAATTCTTTAATTACTTTTCTTAAGTAATTAACTTAGATTAATCATTATTAATTTCAAATTAATAAATCTTAATTACCAATTAATTAACTTCTAATTATTTAATTAATTAAGTTTTAACTATAACTTAATTAATCCTTATTTAGTTGATTTATTAATTCTTAATCATTAATTAAAAATCTAATCTTATCTAATTAATGATCCTTAATTACAAATTTATTATTCCTTAATTAATTAATCTTAAACCTTAATTAACTAATTTAAACACTTAATTACTAAATTAATCAATCCAAATCATTAATTAATTAAATCAATTAATTATCCATTTAATTACCTTAATAATTTAATTATTCTAAATTATTAAATCTTAATAAACTTTAAGATAAAACATTACTCTTATTAATGATTAAATTATCATTAACAAAACATTTGAAAACATTTTACTTTCAAATTTACTTTTAAATTTCAAAACAGAACAAGTTTGAAAACCTGTAACAAAACATTTTACTCGAGCCCATCCATATTTGCTTCGAGTCCAACCTAACCTAACTTCGAGCAAAACATCAAATTACTTTGAGAAAATCTCGAGTAACCAATCCCCTCAAACCAAACTCAACTTCATTAGAAAATAAAATGCACCGTGCACATGATCTGACCAACCACCCTCCTCCGATCATCCATGACGACTCACTCATGTCGACGATCATCTCCAAAGCAGATTACAACCATCTGATCCCCAATAACAACTCAAAATCAAAATCGAGCATTAAAGCCCAAAACTGAAACAATCATTGAAACCTGGAAACGCCTCGTCAACACATCTCCGACCACCAGAGTTGCTGAAACTCCGGCTACACCTTCGTCAACACTCCAACTTCCATTCACTTGAGTCTTGTTGCACTCGATCAATCCTAAATGCCGTGGTGATCAAATTACCAAGCCTAGTTAAAACTAGGGTTACATACTAGAAAAGTCAACCACCACCTCCATCGTACTTAGATCAACTTGCTGGCAATTTTCCCCGATCCTCCGACCACTCTTGCACCTCCCATGGAAACCCCATCCTCTCTGATCATTTGGATCATCATAGGCAACCCAAAATGCACAATCCAAACAAACTAGAACTGCTCCTTAACTCTAACATTAAAAATTGTGATTTTACTTTTAAAAATCAAGATTTTGGATGAGAGTTCAGATCCTAAGCCTGAAACTATAAATTTGTATGTTTGAAATTTTGACAAAGCTTAATCATTTCTGTTCTTATGGTTTACAGAGCAACTCCCAAATTTATTTTTACTTAAACGAATTTTTAAAATTTAATTCATGACTAAACAAACAATTTTTGTTTGCATCTTAAACACTAACATAGATTAGATCATGTGATACTGGGTTTTGAACAATTCTTGAACCTGGAAACTAAAAACATTGTAATACAGAGACAAGACATACACACATATATCCATTCATATTTACACAGAAGATCTACTTATATATACACACACAAAATACATACCTAACACAACAATTATCATGCAACAGATTCAAATACTTAAACTTATAAAAGTGATGTTACTCACCAGGCATGCATGAAACAGAAGGCAATGTACAGGCTTTAAGCTAAAATCTGGGTTTTGAAAAAGAACTTGAATTGCTTCTTTTGATTTTGAAATTGGATGTTAGGATCTTGAAAACTTGTTGAAGATTTGTAAAACTGTTGTTACTTGGCTTCAGATCAGGTTGTATTAGTAGTTGATGTTGATCTTGCTTTTGAATTTCTTAGGTTGAAGAAAGT
Source organism: Allium fistulosum (assembly GCA_030737815.1). Lineage (NCBI taxonomy): Eukaryota > Viridiplantae > Streptophyta > Magnoliopsida > Asparagales > Amaryllidaceae > Allium > Allium fistulosum. The sequence goes on from CM060905.1 coordinate 165,891,613, forward strand.
TACAGGCTTTTGAAAATATCAGGTTTTAAGAATGCATGCAGGGTTTGATTTCAGATTTGTTTATGAGGATTTTGTTTGAGTTTAACTTGCTTGTGAATTTGTTAACAGGGTTTTGTTTTTGAGAATTTGTTTCGAGAAATTTTGCTTGAGTTTCTTAGCTTTAGAATTGAAAAATAGAAAAGAAATGAAGAGGGGAAATGATATGTATTTATAAAGGCTGAAAATATGATTTAATAAAAATAAAAGAAAAAAAATGAAATTTTAATGACACTTGTTTAAAACATTCCAACATTTGTCATTCTCATACTTTAATCTTATAACACATGTTATATTAAGCCTTATATAATTACACTTGTCCTTTATGTAATTCATATTTATTTTGAAATATTAATAAAGGCTTTTATACTTAAATTATTTAATTTACAAATACTTATATATATATATATATTACTTTAAAGAAAATAAAATCAATTATATATATAAGCTTATACATATATTTTGAATCCAAATATTTTTAAATATATCAATCCTTTGAATTTCAATTTCAAAGTCAAATTTAAAAATCCAAATTAAAGTCAATTTATAACAACACAATCAATTTGAAAATAACAATTCTATTTCTTTAAAATCTATTTATATCTATATATAAAACAATACATTATTAATATTTTTGAAAATAACAAATTGGTCAAATTTAAATAATTTATAAAGGAAGTTTATTAAACCAATTTAAATTTTTATTAACAAAGATTATCAAATCAATTTAATTATTAATACAGATTATTAAATTGATTTTGCCAGAAATTCTGGGATATCACATTCCTCCCCCCTTAAAAGAATTTCGTCCCCGAAATTTAAAACAAAGATAATTTAATAACTCATTAAAGATTGTAATTTTAAACCACAAGCATATATTATCAATCATATGCTAACAACCATAGCAACCAATTCACTCAACAAACAAATCTAACTATCCAGACAAAATCCTGAATAGAATTTCCTAGAGTTTCCCTGGTATAAATACCGAGATACTCGCTCTACAGAATCCAAACAATTTATACTACTAAGCTACAGAGCTACTACTCATCTAGATCTACAAAATTAGACAGGATACCAGACTATAGATAAGTCTGACTCAACAACCAAATCTCTCTAAACCGCTGGTTCCAAAACCAGAGATAGATCAAACGCATACTCCCTCAGAGATACGTGAAACACATCGAATCCCAGTTATCCAAACTGGCAATTCAATCCTGTAGACCAACACTTATCCTCACAAGAATACAGAAAAGATCCAAAACACCTCGGAGCTAACTTCCCAGACTTACTCAATCTTATAGCTCCCTTATATCGAAGAAAAACTTATCCAAAATCAAACCTCCGACTTTGAAATCCAAATTCCTCTATCTCTTATCCACAAAATTCTTCAGACGATCCTGGCTGTCTACATCCTTCCTGATCAGCTCAACCTTCGCTGATACCTCTAGGAACAAACTAGATCAAAAACAACTCAATCTCCATATGCTAAGGCAAACCTCTGACTTCCCTGAAGACATCCGGAATATCTCTAATAAACCAAGAGAACACTCAACTATCGCAAGTCACTTTTGCAATCAACCCAGCCTAATTCCAAAGAAAACTGTTCTCTCTTAACCAATCAGAACAGGTCATGCTTGACTAACCAATCCATCGAAGAAATGGATCCACTCTGCTGCTTCTGAACTTCACTCTAGAAAACTGCTAAGCCAGAAAACCTTCCTGCTGGCACACAGAATCTCTCCGAGCTGCACTGCTGACACAGATGCCAAAGAATTCCTAATCCAAAGCTCTTCGAGAAACTCGAACCTCAAACCAAACAGAAACCCCCTGTTGAACTCAGCCACAACACCGAAGCAGACACACTTCCTTAAACTTGTTCAAAAGAAAACATCCTTAGTCACGGCGTCTCATCACACATCTATAATTTCCTGAGGTTGTGACGCAGCAGCGGAATAACAAATTGATGATTCTGTGAAAGTAGCAATCGATGGAATGAAGAATACTGAATGGCCCAAATTCGTTGATCCGAAGATACCGAATTCTAGCTATCCCAAACACGTTGATCGCGCACGATACCGTGTTTAAAGATCTACGATTCTTCGTACGTTGATCTAGCGCACTAGAAACCGTGAATCGGCTTCAGCAGTCGTTGAATCGAGCGCACTCGATTACCGAAAGTGGAGATAGGAGATCACACTCAACTACCAATTTAAATGAAAGCACAAAGCTAACAAATGAAATTTTATTCAAAATCAACTAACTATTACAAGTGCCACCATCCGCCTATTTATAGGCTTTACAACACACACGACTCAAACTCGACAACACTTAGGTCGTCCACGACCTAACAAAGACCTACGACTTACAACCTACGACTCAATATGCGACCTAAGTACAACACATAACCCGCCCCAACCGACCTAACACACGGCCGAGTTAACAGATACGACAAAACATACACATAGGTCGGCAGCGACCTAAAAGACAAGCGACTCACCACATAAACGACCTACGACTTAAGGAAAATACAAACACATTACAACATAGCATCAACGACTTAACATATCAATGAATTTACAGAGAACGACACAACACACACATAGGTCAGCAGCGACCTAAAAGATAAATAGCGTCATGCGACCTAACTGAGATGGAGCGACCTACGACTTATCATAAGTCGGCAGCTACTTAAAAACCAACATTAGGACTTCTTCACGCGACCTAGCTTAGGTCGTAACTCGGTGCAGCGGCTTATCTCATTAGCACGCGCCTTCCCGTTGGGTCGTTGGCGAGCTTCACTAAGTTGCAGGAGCGACTTAAGGGCATTATTAGGTCGGTCACGACTTAGGGATTCGTTAGATCGGTCAAAGTTCTTAAGTCGTATATGACCTATCATTTCCGAATGACTTACGAGTTAGTTAGGTCGGTCACGACCTAGTACTTGGCCTGCATCATCCTCCCCTGGTTGAGAGAAATTCGTCCTCGAATTTGCACCTTCCTCCTCCGCAACACACTCATCCCCATGATACGGAACTAAGTACTTGACGTTAAACACATCAGAAGTATGAAAATTATTCGGCAATTCCAATTGATACGCGTTCTCATTGATTTTCTTCAAAATTTTTACTGGACCAATCTTCCGCGCTTTCAGTTTATTGTACGTTCCCACCGGAAAACGATCCTTTGTTAACACTGCATAAACCAAATCAACGTCATTAAATTCAACACTCCTTCGCTTCAGATCTGCAGATTGTTTGTACTTCTCATTTGCCTTTCCCAATCGTTCTTTAACGATTCTATGACACTCTTTCAATCCTTCAACAAAATCATCAGCCCCTTTAACTGTCCTTTTGGGTTGTGGTATTACCATTAAATCTAACAGCCCTTTTGGCAAACTAGAATATACAATCTGAAATGGGCTGAATCCAGTACTCTGATTCACTGCATGATTATGAGCAAATTCTGCTTGACATAGCTTCATATCCCAACTCTTTAGATTGTCTTTCACAAGACATCTCAACAAATTCCCCAATGATCTGTTCACGACCCTGGTATGTCCATCCGTCTGCGGATGATAAGCGCTACTAAAGTTCAACTTCGTTCCCACCATCTTCCACAAACTTAGCCAGAAATGGCTTAGAAATCTAGTATTCCGATCTGAAACAATCGATTCAGGTAGCCCATGCAATCGATACACCTCCTTAAAGAATAACTGAGCGACTCGGATGGCATCCGCTGTCTTCTTACATGCGATGAAATGTGCCATTTTAGAAAACCTGTCCACCACAATGAATATAGAATCATTTCCCCTTTGAGTTCTAGGCAAACCCAAAAAAAAATCCATGCTCACATCCACCCACGGTTTAGTAGGCACAGGTAACGGCAGATATAATCCTGCGTTTGTAGCGGTTCCTTTCGAAACTTGACAGATATGACACCTCTCAACAAACCTCTCCACTTCTTTTCTCATCGACAGCCAAAAATAAGATTGAGAAATCAGCTGTAATGTTCGGTCTCTACCCACATAGCCTTCTTCATGTAACTCTGTTACAATTTTCAACCGTAAACTGCAATCTGGAACACACAAACGATTTTCTTTAAACAGATAACCATCCACCAGCACAAACTCATCCGTCTCTCCCTTCTTTACTTCGTCTACAATCTTCATAAAGTAAGGATCTTCAACAAATAACTCTGGAAGTACCTCAAACCCCGTCACTTCAACCTTCATTGTGGTTAACAAATGATTTCTTCTGCTTAACGCATCCGCCACACGGTTTGTAACTCCAGATTTGTGTTTCACGACAAATGTAAACTGCTGCAGGTATGCAATCCACGATGCATGTCTTGCTGAAATTTTCTCCTGTCCTTGCAGATGTTTCAAAGCCTCATGATCAGTGTATAGCACAAACTCCTTGTGAAATAAGTAATGTCTCCAGTGTTTAATGGCTTGCACAACATCATAAAATTCCACATCATACGTACTATATCTCATCTTCACTCCTGATAGCTTCTCGCTGAAATATGCAATAGGACGCCCCCACTGACTCAACACCCCTCCAATTCCGACCTTCGATGCGTCAGTATGTAATTCAAACAACAACTGAAAATCTGGTAATGCTAAAATTGGTGCTGTCGTCAAAAGCTCTTTGATCCGCTCAAAAGCAACCCTTGCTTCTTCTGACCATGAAAACTGCTTACCCTTCATACAATCAGTAACAGGCGCCATCACACTACTAAAGTGTGGAATAAACCTTCGATAAAATGAAGCCAACCCGTGAAAACTTCAAACTTCCGTTATCGTCTTGGGCTGTGGCCAATCTCTAATTGCTTCGACTTTACTCTGGTCCACCTGTATTCCTCCTTCTGATACAACATACCCCAGGAATAAGACACTTCACACCATAAACACACATTTCTTTGTGGCTGCATAAAATTGTTCTTCACGAAGAATAATTAACACTTTCTTCAAATGCTGAACATGCTCCTCTGTACTAGCACTGTAAATCAAAATATCATCAAAGTAAACCACCACAAATTTCCCAATGTACGGCCTGAAAATTTGGTTCATCACCCTCATAAATGTGCTTGGTGCATTCGATAGACCAAACGGCATGACCAGCCATTCATACAATCCTTCCCTTGTCTTGAATGCTGTCTTCCACTCGTCTCCTGGTCTAATTCGAATTTGATGATAACCACTTTTAAGATCAATCTTAAAAAAGATCACAGACCCGCTGATTTGATCTAACATATCATCAAGCCTCGGCATCAGAAATCTGTATCTAACAGTTATCTTGTTCAGTGCCCTGCTATCCGTACACATCCTCCATGTGCCATCCTTCTTCGGTACTAACAATGCTGGCACAGCACATGAACTTAAACTTTCTTGCACACGCCCCTGTTCAAGCAATTCTTCCACTTGCCTTCTCAACTCCTCATGTTCTTTTGGACTCATTCTGTAGTGTGGTTTATGTGGCAACACAGCACCTGGAACAAGATCAATTTGATGTTGAATGTCCCTCAACGGCGGTAACTCCGTTGGTAGCTCCTTAGGAAATACATCGTCAAACTCTCCCAGTACTGGCTTACGTCTTCAGGAATCTCAACCACTTCATTACTTTCTCGTCCAATCAACAAAAACACTTCAGGCTCCTCTTCAACTTCCTTAACAAACTCCTTCAAAGATAGCAAAGTTTTAAGTTCTTCAATCTCCTCCAACTTGCTTTCTTCGTGTTGTCGTTTCTTAGGAATTAAAGTGATTTTTGTACCCTCAAACATGAAACTATAACTGTTCGTTCTTCCATCATGTTGCACCGAGCTATCATACTGCCACGGTCTCCCCAGCAACAGATGACATACGTCCATGTCTACAACATCACACCAAATTTCATCTTTGTATTTCTTCTCAATTGAAAAATTAACACAAGCCCTTCTTCCAACTTTCACCTCCCCACCTTTCCTCAACCAAGCTAACTTGTAAGGTTTCGGATGCTTCTCTGTCTTCAATGATAACTTTTTCACAGCTTCTGTAGAGATAATATTATCACAGCTTCCCGCATCGATGACAAACTTGCAAACCCTTCCCAAGATAGTGCATGTTGATTGAAAGATGTTACTCCTCAACCAGCTAGTTTCCTCCTCCTGTTTTGGTGTTAAACACGACCTTTTCATCATCAATGAATACCCTTCATCTCCCGACACATTCTCTTCCTCCTCATCATAGTGAATTAGAACAATCACCTTCTACCTCATCTTCCTCTGCCTCAGCAATCATAGTTCTCTTCTTCGGTTTTGGACATTCATTGCTTTTGTGACTCATCTCCTGACAATTGAAACATTTGATACCACTATTGATTCTGGTTTTAGCAACTTCATTAACAACTGGTTTTGCAACAGCCTTTGAAACATTCGCACTACTACTAGCCCCTTTCATTGGATTGTTAGAATTTGTAAACACACCACCACCTCTCCTTCCTTGTTTCTCCCAAGCGATAGCTTTTTGATGTGCTTCAGCAACAGATCTGGGATCAAACATATTCACCATGTCTTGTATCTGCATTCTCAACCCTCCAACAAATCTAGCTGTTACCTGCTCCTTCGTCTCCATGATATCATTCCTTGCAATTAATTGATAAAATTCATCTGCATAATCATTCACAGATTTCGTTCCTTGTCTTAGGTTTTGTAATCTCTAATACATTAATGATTGGTAATTGTATGGTAATAAAGTAGCCTTCATCAATTTCTTCATCTTCTCCCAAGCAAAAATCCTTGACTTCCCCATCCGTTCTCTAGTAAGTTTGGTTTGCTGCCACCATGCCATAGCTCTCCCCCTCAACCTAGTAGCAACCAACTTCACTTTACGATCCTCCGGAACCTCCTTGAAGTCAAATATTTCCTCAACATACGCTAACCAATCAAGAAATTCCTCAGCTTGCATACCAGCCTTGAATTCTGGTATTTCAGTCTTCATCCCAAACTCCTACTTGTGATCATACTCCGACTGATTCCTTCCTTGTCCTCGTCCTCGTCCATGAACACTTCCACCATCAAACTCCTCTTCATAATATGATGTATATCGATGTCGATCCTGACCACCAACATCTCTATTACCATCGTTTCTTCCACTAACATCCCTTCTACCAGCATTCCTCCGATCACGATCATCTACATTCCTATAACTGTCTCGGCTCATACTTCTATGATTATTATCAATTCTTCTCTTTCGATTGGAATGTGGTGAAACTCTACTTCCTCCATGGTTAGATTCAGGTGAAACCCTTCTCCGGTTTTGATTCATCTCCAACATCATCTTCTCTAGTCGACCAATCCCTTCATTGAGCTTCTCACTAAAGTTTTCATTAATTCTTTGCTCCATCTCATCAGCTTCTTCTCTTCTATACAACGCTTCAATATTTTGATGTCGATTGGCTCTTCTCGGTGGCATTGTTAAAAAAACTTCACAATCTCAACACACAAATCACACTTCAAATTTCAAAACTTCAAAAATTCACAACACTTAGCTTGGTTCGGCCTTGAACGACTTAACTCGTCTCGGCGCTACTCTTAACTCGGCTCCGACTCAATTTTCTCAAACTCTTCACTAAATCGGTAACTCGTGCACGACTTATTCCGGCTCGGTTCAATTCAAATGTTGGCGCGCACAACAATTCCCACGCAAATCCAAACAACTTTCGAACTTTGATCCAAAATGAAATGGATCAAAATCTTCCAATTCGTTGCAATTTCGCGATGAACTTGATGAACACCAAACGCCTCAAAACACATATCTGATCTCCAATATTTCAACACAAATGCAAACAACTTCACTCCTTGCTCTCGACCATGATCAAAAACCTCAAATCTACACTTTGATTCAAACTCCTTGGCTCCAAGACCCGATTTAGCTATGATTGGCTAAAACAAGCTCCGATACCAAATGACGCAGCAGCGGAATAACAAATTGACGATTCTATAAAAGTAGCAATCGATGGAATGAAGAATACTGAATGGCCCAAATTCGTTGATCCAAAGATACCGAATTCTAGCTATCCCAAACGCGTTGATCGCGCACGATACCGTGTTTAAAGATCTACGATTCTTCATACGTTGATCTAGCGCACTAGATACCGTGAATCGGCTTCAGCAGTCGTTGAACCGAGCGCACTCGATTACCGAAAGTGGAGATTGGAGATCACACTCAACTACCAATTTAAATGAAAGCACAAAGCTAACAAACGAAATTTTATTCAAAATCAACTAACAATTACAAGTGCCACCATCCGCCTATTTATAGGCTTTACAACACACACGACTCAAACTCGACAACACTTAGGTCGTCCACGACCTAACAAAGACCTACGACTTACGACCTATGACTCAATATGCGACCTAAGTACAACACATAACCCGCCCCAGCAGACCTAACACACGACCGACTTAATAGATACGACACAACATACACATAGATCCGCAGCGACCTAAAAGACAAGCGACTCACCACATAAACGACCTACGACTTAAGGAAAATACAAACACATTAAAACATTGTATCAACGACTTAACATATCAATGACTTTACAGAGAATGACGCAACACACACATAGGTCGGCAGCGACCTAAAAGATAAACAGCTTCATGCGACCTAACTGAGATGGAGCGACCTACGACATATCATAAGTCGGCAGCTACTTAAAAACCAGCATTAGGACTTCTTCATGCGACCTAGCTTAGGTCGTAACTCGGTGCAGCGGCTTATCTCATTAGCGCGCGCCTTCCCGTTGGGTCGTTGGCGAGCTTCACTAAGTCGCAGGAGCGACTTAAGGGCATTATTAGGTCGGTCACGACCTAGGGCTTCGTTAGATCGGTCAAAGTTCTTAGGTCGTATATGACCTATCATTTTCGAACGACTTACGAGTTTGTTAGGTCGGTCACGACCTAGTACTTGGCCTGCATCAGGTTGCCAGGATAACATCACTCACTTCTTCTTAACCGACAGATCCAAACTCCACTCATCCAACTTCAAAGATGGAATCCGAACCTTAATAGGTCTCCTTCAGAGATCGATGAAATCCTTACATCACTGCAAAGCTTACTCGAGACGGTATTAGGTCTACAGTCTCGACAGCTACTCTACCAACCTCAACATTTGGACTTCTTCTATTGGTAGTCGTGCTATACACACCACTACCCTTCTTACCTCTGGAGCTTACATTGGAAAACCCGAACAGATAACCCAACAAATAGGTAGAATATATATACATATATATAGTTATAAAAATTACAAATACGCGCTCTCAAGATAGACACCACTCCAGAGCCTAGGTATTATCTCAACCTATGCTCTGATACCAACTGTAACGACCCGACTTTCATCGACCAGAAAGTCGCATCATCTTGAAGAAAGAAAGGGATAGAAAAGAGAAAAGATAGAGAAGAAAGAAGAAAGAACATCAGAATCTCAACAGCGGAACGAATAAATTATATTAATAACATAAGTATTACATAATATACAACGACTAACAGAGTTACACAGATTATACATCACATACTAGACAGTTATAAACACCTGTCTATTTATTACAACTCAATACAACACAAAGATAACAACACAGCGGAAAACTATATATCTACGAACGCTGAAGCCTCATGCTCCATATCTCCTCCAGAATTCGTCAAAGCTAACCTGGATCCCTTGACTACTCATAAAAATTTGAGTACCCAACAGTTTAGGAAAAACAGAAATAAACTCCGGGTTAGACATGGGTCTCGTGTGAGTAACAAGTTAAAGTTGCTTAACTTTGAAAAACCTTTGAAAACAAAAGGTATCTCATAAGACTTCCCACACATAAACACGGAAAAGTTTTTACCTTACGATAACCAAAACATTTGATAGGAAATCCAGTTATATTACAATAGTGTCTAGGGTTTTCAAGTAAATATTCACATTGCCAAAATTGTTACATTCATTAAATTCCAGCATACATAGGTATACAATCAAGTCCGAGATCACTTATTGGAGATTGGATTCCATACAATGGCAGGGCTACTGGGGTACCGCCCATCACAGTACATGGCCTAGATCACCATACCAAGGATTACTCCCAATCCCCTGCAACACAAGGCCGGAACCATCCCTTACTGGATAGTCCCGAACAAGACAACCCCGTGGTTGGGATCAACAACCGCCCACTAAGCCGAATAAAAAGGGACCTCTAAACAGGGGAAAATCTCGTCCTACTTGAGCGCGACCCACTTAGCCTTGCTGCACCTCCCCTGTTTTAGCCATTCCCGGTTGATGAGGCTTGAGGCTACGATTACCTTTATAGAACACATCTATCTTAGAATGCTCATCGTCCACCTGAAGATGTTCTGAAAGCATTCAATCCATACAAGTTCGTTCCGGGTTCGAACGAAACCGAATGCACTATCTCGCTACACTCATTTAGGAATCACCCTCAGAGTTAACGAAAATAGCCCTTGCACTCTGAATCTTCATCTCGACTTCACTTGAGATTCATGACCTATCGTTTAATTTGGATCGATGTGGTTTTCGGATATCCAAATTTGGAAATCCAATCCTGGTCTCATCGAAATCCAAAACGTATCTTTTAAGTCCAAGTTGTTTTAAAGTTAAACAATTCAATTCATTATCTATATTCACACAGATAGATAATTCACAATATCACAATAGATAATCTACATTATCATCACAAATAGATAATTCACATTATCATCATACTTCAACCAAAGCATCCATATCACACATCATCACTTATCTCATATCTGAGATCTCAAACCATTCAAGGCAAATCAATATCATTTAACATCCATAAGAAATGATCTAATAATCACACCATATATAATTAATTTAAAATGAATTAAATTAATTACCTGCATCTCTAATTAATTTAAAATAAATTAAATTAATTACTTTCATTCTAAAAATCATGCTTATATAACTATTAATTAATTACAAATCAATTAATTAATCACCATCAAATTTCCATCTTAATTAATCATCCTTGATTAATTATACTCCAATTACATTAAATAATTATCCTTAATTAATTACACAAATTAATTATTCTTAACCAAATACATTAATTAACCTTTAATTACTTCATTAATTAATTAACTAAAATTAATTACATTAATCCTCAATTAATTACATTAATTAATTACTTCATAATCACTTATTATTGATTAATTAATCTTAATTAATCAACCCTTAATTACATCATTAATTATATTAATTAATGATCACTAATTACTCTTAATTAATTATCCTATTTAAATTAATTACATTAAGTAATTAATCCTTAATTAAACCACATTTATTAATCACCTTTGATTAATCTCATCCAGTAATTAACTTCCCTTAATTACTTCATTAATTAATTATATTTAATTAATCCCTTGATTAATTACAAAAAAAGTAATTAAACTCAAATTACTTCCATTAATAAATCTCCTATAATTAATTACATCCAGTAATTACCTTTAATTACTACCCTAAGTAATTACACTTCATTAATTACATTTAAGTAATTATACTTATCAAATCACTAAGTGATTATCTTAAATTAATTAAACTTAATTAATTAATTTAAACTTATCAAATTTATTTAATTAATTACCTTAAGTAATTAATTCCTTTAATTACTTTCATTAAGTAATTATACTTAACCAATTTCATAAATGATTATCCTTAATTAATTAATCTAATTAATTATCAAAATTAATCACATTAATTAATTATTAAATAATCTCAAGTTAATGACCTTCATTTACTATTAAAAAAATTTTAATTACTTTTCTTAAGTAATTAACTTAGATTAATCATTATTAATTTCAAATTAATAAATCTTAATTAACAATTAATTAACTTCTAATTATTTAATTAATTAAGTTTTAACTGTAGCTTAATTAATCCTTATTTACATGATTTATTAATTCTTAATCATTAATTAAAAATCTAATCTTATCTAATTAATGATCCTTAATTACAAATTAATTATTCCTTAATTAATTAATCTTAAACCTTAATTAACTAATTTAAACACTTAATTACTAAATTAATTAATCCAAATCAATTATTAATTAAATCAATTAATTATCCATTTAATTACCTTAATAATTTAATTATTCTAAATTATTAAATCTTAATAAACTTTAAGATAAAAAATTACTCTTATTAATGATTAAATTATCATTAACAAAACATTTGAAAACATTTTACTTTCAAAATTACTTTTAAATTTCAAAACAGAACAGATTTGAAAACCTATAACAAAACATTTTACTCGAGCGCATCCATATTTGCTTCGAGTCCAACCTAACCTAACTTCGAGCAAAACATCAAATTACTTCGAGAAAATCTCGAGTAACCAATCCCCTCAAACCAAACTCAACTACATCAAAAATTAAAGTGCACCGTGCACATGCACTGACCAATCACCCTCCTCCGATCATCCATGACGACTCACTCATGTCGACGATCAACTCCAAAGTAGATTACAACCATCCGATCCCCAATAACAACTCAAAATCAAAATTGAGCATTAAAGCCCAAAACTGGAACAATCATTGAAACCTGGAAACGCCTCGTCAACACATCTTTGACCACTAGAGTTGCTGAAACTCTGGCTACACCTTCGTCCACACTCCAGCTTCCATTCACCTGAGTCTTGTTGCACCCGATCAATCCTAAATGCCGTGGTGATCAAATTACCAAGCCTAGTTAAAACTAGGGTTATATACTAGAAAAGTCAACCACCACCTCCACCGTACTTAGATCAACTTGCTGGCAATTTTCCCCGATCCTCCGACCACTATTGCACCTCCTATGGAAACCCCATCCTCTCCGATCATTTGGATCATCAGAGGCAACCCAAAATGCACAATCCAAACAAACTAGAACTGCTCCTTAACTCTAACATTAAAAATTGTGATTTTACTTTTAAAAATCAAGATTTTGGATGAGAGTTCAGATCCTAAGCCTGAAACTATAAATTTGTATGTTTGAAATTTTGACAAAGCTTAATCATTTCTGTTCTTATGGTTTACAGAGCAACTCCCAAATTTATTTTTACTTAAATGAATTTTTAAACTTTAATTCATGACTAAACAAACAATTTTTGTTTGCATCTTAAACACTAACATAGATTAGATCATGTGATAATGGGTTTTGAACAATTCTTGAACCTGGAAACTAAAAACATTGTAATACAGAGACAACACATACACACATATACCCATTCATATTTACACAGAAGATCTACTGATATATACACACACATAATACATACCTAACACAGCAATTATCATGCAACAGATTCAAATACTTAAACTTATAATAGTGAGTTCCATGCATGCATGAAACAGAAGGCAATGTACAGGCTTTAAGCTAAAATCTGGGTATTGAAAAAGAACTTGAATTGCTTCTTTTGATTTTGAAACTAGATGTTAGGATCTTGAAAACTTGTTGAAGATTTGTAAAACTGTGGTTACTTGGCTTCAGATCAGGTTGTATTAGTAGTTGATGTTGATCTTGCTTTTGAATTTCTTAAGTTGAAGAAAGTTACAGGCTTTTGAAAATCTCAGGTTTTAAGAATGCATGCAGGGTTTGATTTCAGATTTGTTTATGAGGATTTTGTTTGAGTTTAACTTGCTTGTGAATTTGTTAACAGGGTTTTGTTTTTGAGAATTTGTTTCGAGAATTTTGCTTGAGTTTCTTAGCTTTAGAATTGAAAAATAGAAAAGAAATGAAGAGGGGAAATGATATGTATTTATAAAGGCTGAAAATATGATTTAATAAAAATAAAAGAAAAAAAATGAAAATTTAATGACACTTGTTTAAAACATTCCAACATTTGTCATTCTCATACTTTAATCTTATAACACATGTTATATTAAGCCTTATATAATTACTCTTGTCCTTTATGTAATTCATATTTATTTTAAAATATTAATAAAGGCTTTTATACTTAAATTATTAGTTTACAAATACTTATCTATATATATATATAAATTACTTTAAAGAAAATAAAACCAATTATATATATATATATAAAAGCTTATACATATATTTTGAATCCAAATATTTTTAAATATATCAATCTTTTGAATTTCAATTTCAAAGTCAAATTTAAAAATCCAAATTTAAGTCAATTTATAACAACACATTCAATTTGAAAATAACAATTCTATTTCTTTGAAATCTATTTATATCTATATAAAAAACAATACATTATTAATATTGTTGAAAATAACAAATTGGTCAAATTTAAATAATTTATAAAAGAAGTTTATTAAACTAATTTAAATTTTTATTAACAAAGATTATCAAATCAATTTAATTATTAATACAGATTATTAAATTGATATTGTCAGAAATTACGGGATATCACACCGTGCGCTTGCGGTTATATTTTAATTCGAAATTTATTTTGGCAAATTTCTAAACAGATAGAAATTTTGTCGATAAACAAGTTTTTGGCGCCGTTGCCTGCGATTTATTTTGATTTTGATTTTCTATTCTTCGAATTATTTTTAGTTTGATTATCGTGTGCGTTTGCATTTTTAAAAACAAAGTTTTGTTTGCATTTGTTTGTGTGTTTGTTGTTGTCGTCTAGTTTTTTTGCATTGCATTTCTATTAAAAAAAACAACAATCTTCTTAAAAAACAGAGAGAACACTGCATTTTATTTCATTTTCAATTGTGTTTACATTGCAATAACATTTCCTTTCATTTTACAATTACTTTGGCTTTTACATTTGACATACAGAGTTTCAAAAAACTGTGCATATGCACTGTGCACAGTCACTTGTGCACTGTTTCTAGTTGCCTGACCAAACTCCCATTAACCACTGCCTACAACCCACTTTCACCCTACCTCAACAATCAACACACTACAATTGGCCTTCAACTTGCTTTCACACAACCAATCCCCACCTCAAACAACTTGCCTGTGCCATTCTTCAAACCATCCCTGAAGATTGCTTCAACCATAAACATCCCAAACCATACCTCTTCTACAAGCATAACAACCACAACACATCCCCTTCTCTACCACACTTCACAAACATCTTTTTCACTCTTAACATCCACTACAACTCCCCCCCCCCCCCCAACCACTCAAACCACAACTTGCACTCTTCTGCCCAACAACCCACTGCCATGTACTGCACACAGTAGACCATCTGACCTTCATCACTCAAACACCAGTTTACCTCCAATGTCCCATTAAGTTCCCCTTCACCATCACCGTCGGACTACCAATACTTTCCATCAAACTCATCTGCTTCCCACTTTCTATACTGCCACACCCATAAATCAAAGCCACTCCATTCACATCATTCTCTTACGTCCAACATCACACCATATCAACTACATTACAAATCATTACATCTGCATATTACCGTTGTATCACTCGATATACAAACTCCATATACATACATCAGTCCATCTACAACCCTAGACAACTTCAATAACCATCAGACTTCCTTCTACTTGCCATCGACAACTCGACATTTCAACCATAACTGAAGCAAAATGGTACATCAACCTTATCACTGCCTTCTTCCACCCAGAGAATCACCATTCCAGACATTTCTGTTCAAATACAACATCACCCAGAACTCATCATCTATCTGCTCATTGCCAAATTTCACTATCGCTTCACCAACCTACCCACCACAACTCTGTGCCACGACAGTGCAACCATACACTACAACTCCCCCGCCACCAGTCATCCCTAAAACTCCAGACATCACAAAACCACAGCCTTAATCGAAAACCCCAAATCGCGAAATTGCCTTGCCTCAATTCCAATCGCGACCATTCGAACTCGAATTCGAACTCTACAAACCCAAAACAAGCCGCGAGTTCCTCAAAGCCAAAGAAAAAGACTCGAAGCCAAAGTCGCTCCATTTGCTAAAATTATTTCGATTTCTGAATCGAGATTTTATTTCCAAATCACAACCTCAATCGACTTCAATCGCGAGCGTTCCTGAACCTAGCTTCTCTTTAAACCGTCGCGATACCAAATACAGACTCAAAGAAATTGGAGATTGTGATTTTGGTTTTGGAAAATGCTTTTGAGCAATTAAACGGGAGATTGATTCCATTTTTTTTAGCGAGTATTCGTCTGTGTGTTTGAGGTGGGTATTGGTACTTAAGATTTTTGGGTCGGGCTTGTAGTTTGAATATTATTTCTTCTTCTTTTTTTTAGTTTGTTTCTTCTTTCTTTTTAATTGTTTAGTTTCCTTGTTTTAAAAAAAAAAGAGAAAATCTTTTGTTTAGATTGATTTCACCGATTGTTCCTCTTTTTATTTAAAACAATAATAATAACAAGTTTTTATTTGTTTTATTTTCAATTTTTTTGGTTTTCAATTGTTTTGTTTTGCTGTGATTTTGTTTTTCTTTGATATTTATATTTAAAAAAAAATGTTAACTCTATTTCTTTGTTTATTAGTTTCTTCCTTGGTCGGTAAAACTTCACTTTTAAGTTTCCTCTCCAAATTTTTTTTAAAAACATCCGAAAAAGAAAACAAGTTCAACTTTGTTTAATTTTCATTTTTCATTTGTTTTCGCTTGTTTTAGTTTTCATTTATTTTATTTTCAATTGTTTTTTTTCGCTTATTTTGTTTTTCATCTTTGATAAACATACTAAAAAATAATAATAATAAAAATTGTTGAATATATCTTGTTTTTCATTTCAGGTTGCCAATGTAGAAATTCAAAAGGAAGAAGTGCTTACCCAAATAAACTGCTTTGCCTTGCTAAAAAAATTACCGCTAAAAAAATTGCTAAATAATCTGCACGCTCCGGTATCGTGCACTTTTCCCTTGTTTTTATTGCATTGTTGGTTGCTTGCATTTAAATTTATATATATATATATATATATATATAAAAATTCAAAATCCAAAAAAAACAAACTTCAATTTAGTTGCATTGTAAATTCACGTTTAATTTTTGTTTTGCATTCATCTCATCTTGTTTTATTTTCTAAGGGCAATACCCCAATTCACATAAGGGGAGGGATTTCATCACCCTTTCGTTAGCCCACAAACACATTTCATCGTAGAATTGGACTAATAATAAAGGTTAGACATTCGACTTAAGGGTGTCACGAGCTCATCTAGGGCTTAATTGTATCTTCACAATTGTTTTCTTTGAACAATTTTATTTCTTGGTGTCTAGGCTATGGCAGAGTAATAACCAGTTATAAAAATTACGGTGATACGTAAATATTATACTAGTTGTTCCTATGAAGGTACTTAAACCTTCGGTTGCATTGCTATGGTGATTCGTGGTGCACCGATAACTCCTGCCCGTTTCCTGGATGAGAAATATTTTTGTTGAAGTAAGACAAAGTGTGATTATACAATTTTGGGTTAGGAGCTACTAAGGACAGAAAACTGTAATTAAGTCCTTTGCATTCATTTAGTTGCATTAGTTCACGCATATTTAAAAAAAAATTCCAAAGTCCAAAAAAAAATTGTAAATTTTTCTTAACTTGGTTTTTAATTCCAAAAAAAAATCTTTTTTTCTTTCCTTTGAAAATTTTTAATCAAAAACAAAATTCCAAAAAAAAATATATAAAACCTTTCCAAAAAGGAAAAAAATATTTTAAATTGAAAAACCAAACATCAACCTTCTCTTTTGAAAATAAATTTCACTTGGTAAATAGTTTTCTTCCTTGTAAAAAAATAGAAACAAAAACAATAACAATTTTTCACTTCGTTTTCAAATCTTCTTTCATTCTCTAAAAACTCATTTCTAACTTCTTTCTTCTCTCGACTTTTGCTTGTGCATGAGTACTTGGACTCGTGACACAACAACAAATCGTTGGACTCGCGACTCAACCACTAATCGTTTAACTTGAATAGACGATCCTCTCGAAATGGTGAACGAAAATGCCCCTCGAACTCCCATGGATAGAATCTTTCCCGATAGAGTTTCTATTCCATCTTGCACCATGTTACCTGCCCCTATGGGCTGTGCAGTTAAAGCGCTCGGTGGATTCAATGCGGTAGAGGTGCAAAAAGTCATAGCGGGGATGTAGCGAAGATATAGCGGGATATATCGGATTACTCTAAAATAGCATATAAATCCCATACTTGTTGTTTTTACAAATATATAGATAGTAATTATGTGAAAAATTAACATTCAATTGAATTATAATTAATACAAAAATAATTTTAAATAAAAATATGTGCAAATGTATTGTAAATGAATGTAAAACTGTTATATAACTTAATTTAATTTAGTAGAATATTAGAGTATTATCATTTCTAAACATATATAAAAAATTCAATGAAATTAATTAATTTCATAATTTTTATAGCGTATAAATATCATTTTTCAATCCAATTTTTTATAGAAGATATAGCGGAATATAGCGGAAATAACGGGATATAGCGGAAATAGTGGGGATTAAAGCGGAAAGGCTATATGTTGGGGATATATGGAAAAATCGTAGCGGTAGGAATCCGCTATAAGATATATCGGAGTTATAGTGGGGATATAGCGGGGCATTAACTGCACAGCCTACGGGTAACCATTTCGAAATCCACTCGAACCATATTGCCACTCTTCCGAAATTTGGCAATTTCGAACACGATGATCCATACATCTTTTTGACGAAATTCGAACAAGTTTGTGCAAGCATAAAACTCCAACAACTTTCTGATGATGGAATCAAACTTTGATTAATCCCATTCGCTCTTACGGATTATGCAGAAAAATGGTTGTACAGCTTACCATCGAACTCAATTAAAACGTGGGAAGAATTCATAAAAGCTTTCTTAAAAAAGTTCTACCCCTTGGAAAAAAGGAGTAGAATTCGAAACGAAATTGTAAATTTTCATCAATTCAAGGGAGAACCATTTGGAAAATATTTTGAAAGATTTAAAGAGCTTTTGATAAAATGTCCACACCATATCTTTGAAAAATAGACGACTTGCCAAATCTTATACGATGGACTTGAAAACAGCTCACGAACCATGCTCGAATCAATGTGCCAAGGCAACTTTCTTGCGCAACATCACGACGATGCTTGGCAATTTCTTGAAAACCTTGCTGAAAAGTCGTCCCAATGGGAACGTTCTAACGAAAAATCAATTTACTCTCGATCGAGGGCACACTCGATAGGATCTTCTTTTGCTTTGGAAGCTAAGATTGACGCAATGATTAAAAAATTCGATAAAGTTTTCTCATCGAATCAAATGAACCAAGCTTCTCAACCAATGTGTTATAAATGCAACGATCCTAATCATGTAGCCGATCAGTGTCCCAATTCTGTCGAACAAATCAATGCTTTCAATAAAGCTAAAAACAACCCGTTTTCTCCAACGTACAACCCTGGTTGGGGAAATCATCCGAATTTTGCATGGAACCAAAACAATCCCAACACGAATACGATTCGTCCCAATTTTCAAGCATTCCCGAATAATGCTTCGAATCCTCCCTTTCAGCCCAACAATTTTGAACCAAACTTTGCGGGTCCGTCGTATAATCAACCGCAACAATCAAATTTTCAATCGAATTCTGCTCATCCTCCCCAAGACGATAAACATTTAACTTCACTTGAGAAAACTCTTGAAACGTTGGCTAAAGCAACTACTCAAAGCCTTCAATCAAACAGCAATTTGAAAATTTTATTGACTTCATATATGCAAAACACGAACCAATCAATTGCAAAACTTGAAATGCAAATGAGTCAATTAGCCACGTCTGTGAGCGAACATGAACGAGGAACATTCCCAAGCCAACCCATTTCAAATCCCAGAAATCAAAACGCAAATTCAAATCAAGCCCATGTTGTTCAAGATAGCAACGTCACCCAATTGAATGCTATCACAACTTTACGTTCCGGTAAACAAATCAATAATCAAGTCGTTAATCCAAACGATTTACCGAAAACTTCTCTCGACATTTCTAAAACAATGAACGACGCAGAACAGAACGTGGAGCCAAATGTTGAATCAAATGCTAACCAAAATTCTTCTTCCTCTACTCGAGTAGACCCGCCTACCGAGTATCGTGTTCCATTTCCACATCGTATTCGACCAAAGAAACACTCGGACCAAATGGTAAAGATGTTGGAAATTTTTAAATAAGTCAAAGTTATCATTCCGCTTCTTAACATCGTTCAGCAAGTCCCAACGTACGCGAAATTCCTTAAGGACTTGTGTACCCAAAAGCAACAAACTCAAGTCCCAAAAAAGTCTTCTTAGCCGCCAGTTTGAGTGAAGTCTTGTCCCAATCCATGCCCGTAAAATACAAAGATCCTGGCTGCCCAATGATTTCATGTACAATTGGAGACAAGACGATTAACAAATGTCTGATGGACTTAGGCGCGAGTGTCAATTTGATTCCATACTCTGTGTACGAACAATTAGGCTTAGGTGAGCTCAAACCCATAAAAGTCACGCTTCAATTTGCCGATCGCTCGATTAAGAAACCCGTGGGAGAAATCGAGGACGTGCTCATTCGAGTAGGGCAATTCATATTCCCCGTTGATTTTATCATTCTCGAAACACAACCCGTAACGAATCCCTCAAGTCAAATTCCATTGATTTTAGGCCGACCATTCTTAGCCACCTCAAATGCCTTAATCAATTGTCGTAACGAATCGATGAAAATTTCTTTTGGAAACATGACTTTGGATCTTAATAATTTCAATCTTGAAAGAAAATCGAATGACCCTCGTGACCAAACATTCGAAGTTATTGCCATTCACGAAAACTTCGAAAACTAGACACTTGATCTTGACGGCGAATGCGAGGCCGAGTACGAAAAATTGTTTCACGAAATTCCCAATGAAATTGAATACACTCTTCCCTTTGAATCGCTTCCAGTTGAGTTCGAATCTCAACCCAACTCTTTGATCGAAAAACTCCCGAAGTTGGACCTCAAACCACTTCCCGATCACCTTAAGTACGCATACTTAGGTGATAACGAAACGTTGCCCGTCATAATTTCTGCAACTCTCTCTCTTGATCAAGAAGCTTCTCTTCTCTCTATTCTTTCGAAAAACAAGGAAGCGATGGGATGGTCGATCTCCGATATAAAGGGAATTATTCCAGCTCTTGTCCAACATCGCCTCCATTTAATCGACGATGCCAAGCCTGTTCGTGACGCTCAATGAAGGCTTAATCCAAAAATGAATGATGCGGTGCGTGATGAAATTCTTAAACTTCTCGACAACGGAATTATTTACCCAATCTCTGATAGTTCATGGGTTAGCCCAATTCACGTTGTACCGAAAAAGTCTAGGCTAACCGTTGTTAAGAATGATTCAAACGAACTTATCCCAACTCATACTCAAACGGGTTGCCGTGTTTGCATTGACTATCGAAAACTAAATGCTGCAACATGAAAAGATCACTTCCCACTTCCTTTTATTGACCAAATTCTTGAACGTTTAGCCGGCCACGAATTTTACTGCTTCCTTGATGGTTATTCCGGCTATAACCAAATTCCCATCGCTCCCGAAGATCAAGAGAAAACGACTTTCACGTGTCCATTCGGTACCTTTGCTTATCAACGTATGCCATTTGGACTTTGTAACGCTCCTGCGACTGTCCAACGATGCATGGTTGGAATCTTTTCCGACATGATTAAATGCTTTCTAGAAGTTTTTATGGACGATTTCTCAATCTTTGGCGATTCTTTTTCCCAATTTTTACATCATCTCGAATTGGTTCTAAATCAATGTAAAGAAAAACATTTGACTTTGAATTGGGAAAAATGCCACTTTATGGTCAAACAAGGCATAGTCCTTGGACATATCATCTCAAATAAAGGCATTGAGGTAGATAAAGCAAAAATCGATGTCATTGCAAATCTACCCATTTCCAAAACTGTTCAGGACATTCGATCATTTCTAGGACACGCTAGCTTTTACCGACGCTTTGTGAAAGACTTTAGTAAAATCGCTCGTCCTTTGACGACTCTTCTCGGAAAAGATGTTCCTTTCGATTTTAACTCTGATTGTATTTCTTCTTTTGAACGTCTTAAGAATGAACTCATTTCTGCTCCAATCATTTGTGTGCCTAATCGCGATCTTCCTTTCGAAATAATGTGTGATGCTTCGAACCTTGCCTTTGGTGATGTCTTAGGACAACGCATCAACAATATCCTTCACATCATTTACTATGCGAGTATGACTTTGAACGACGCTCAACTCAACTACACAACAACCGAAAAAGAGATTCTAGTTGTCTTTTTTCTCTTGAAAAATTCCGACAATACTTGATAGGTTCACACATTACTGTGTACACAAACCACTCTGCGCTTCGATGTCTCTTCGCTAAAAAGGATGCTAAATCCCGTTTGATTCGTTGGATCCTTTTACTTCAAGAATTTGACCTTACAATTAAAGACAAAAAAGGATCCGATAACGTCATAGCCGATCACTTGTCTCGTCTTCCGAATGCACCATCTTTTTTACCAATCAATGAAAACTTTCCCGATGAACAACTCCTTTCAATTTCTATCGACCCATGGTATGCTGATATAGTGAACTACTTAGTCACTAAAGAAAATCCCTCACCATGGTCCAAACAAGACAAATGCAAATTCATGTCCCAAGTGAAGTATTTCTATTGGGACGATCCATACTTGTTCAAATATTGTCCCGACCAAATCATCTGACGTTGCATTCTGGATAATGAGATTAGGAGTGTTCTTTCATTTTGCCACGATCAAGTGTGTGGTGGACATTTCAGTCCTCGAAAAACTGTGGAAAAAGTGCTTCAGTGTGGTTTCTATTGGCCTTCTCTTTTTAAAGACTCGTTTGAATTTTGTAAAACTTGCGATCGATGTCAAATGCTTGGACGAATTTCTCGACGAGATATGATGCCTCTAAACTCCATTCTTACGATCGAAATCTTGATGTATGGGGTATAGAATTTATGGGACCTTTTCCCAATTATTTTGGAAACTTTTATATCCTTCTCGCTGTCGATTACGTTTCAAAATGGGTCGAAGCCGTTCCTTGCAAAACCAACGACCATAAAATTGTTGTGAAATTTCTCAAAGAAAACATCTTTTCGAGGTTTGGCACACCTCGCACAATAATCAGTGATACCGGGACCCATTTTTGCAACCATTCTTTTGAAACTTTAATAAAAAAATACTCTATAACCCACAAGTTATCCACTCCGTATCATCCTCAAACTTGTGGCCAAGTTGAAGTTTCAAATCGACAAATAAAACAAATCTTAGAGAAAACTATCAATAAAAATCGAAAAGATTGGTCTCAAAAATTGACCGACACGCTTTGGGCTTACCGTATTGCGCTGTGGGCAATTAAGAACTTAAACTTTGATCTTGAAAAAGCTGGCGAAAACTACAACTCAATGAACTAGAAGAACTTAGGAACGACGCGTATGAAAACGAGAAGATTTATAAAGAAAAATCCAAAGTTTTTCATGACAAGTCAATCCTAAGGAAAACGTTTTCGCCTAACCAAAAAGTTCTTTTATATTACTCAAGACTTCATTTATTCCATGGAAAACTTAAATCAAGATGGACCGGACCATTTGTGGTACGAACTGTTTTTCCACATGGTGCCGTAGAAATAGAAAACCCCAGGGATGGATCGGTTTTTAATGCCAACGGTCATCGTCTGAAACCTTTCTTGGAATTGCCAAATAACCAAGTGGAGGAGCTCATAATCCTTCATGAGCCAAGCTACGTCTAGTAAGAATGTTAACCCTCTTTTGTAAATATGTACATAGTTTTCCCCGTTACACTCATTATATCATGCATTGACTGTGGGGACATAGTCAAAATTAAGTGTGGGGGGAAGTCTCATTTTAATTTTTTTTTAGTTTCATGGCATTTTTGAATTTTCGTTTTTCTTTAAACTTAAAAAAGAATCTAAAAATTTCAAAATCTCAAAAACACTTTCTAGCATTTTGATTTATTTTTGAAGAAACACTATTGGATAAGTATAAGTTTTGGTTAATAAATTGAAATTTTTGAAAATTTATTTGTCTTAACAAAAATAAAAATGAAGTTTGATTACAAATAACAATGGTTTAACTAGTATATAGGAAGGTTCATAAGTGTTAATTATGAAGTATGTTCTAATTGAAAATCTTTGTTTAAAAAAGTGGTAAATTTAAAGTAAAGGATATAACATTTTTATCTTCTAAGTTAAATGGTGCTAAGATGATTTTGCAAAACTCTCTCTTTCTAAAAAAAATTTTGACAAAAAAAAACATTTGTCTATATGTATATATATATTTAACACCTAGAGTCATGTCTTCACACTCGTGTGTTCACTCGCCATGCTCTGTACCCTTCTCACGTAAGCCCGAAAGGCAGTGCATGATCGGTATATCTGAGTTAGGTGTATATATATAAAAATTCTTTTTAATAACGCCTACAGTCGATAAGTGTTCACACTTGTGTGTTCACTCGCCACGCTTTGTATTCTCCTCACATTAGTCCGCAAGGCAGTGCACGGGTAATATATTTGGCCTCAGTTTACCTGAGTTAGGCATATGTAAATATTGTTAATATCAATGAAATTTTCAAGTAAGAGAGAGTAAGCAATTGAAATCCAAGCACCATTTTAACTTGTTTGATTTAACTTGTTATTAAAAAGAAATGAGAATACCACTTTGACAAACTTTGATAATCAACTAAGAATCCATTTCATAGTTACACTTTGTTATCAAACGAAACAGCGAGTTAAACTAATGTCTATTTGCTATGATAACTTGATTTTTGTTGGACGTTTTGACGAGTAAATGACTTAAATTTTCAAAACAATGACCAAAACCTATATTTAACTTATGAGTGTCGAATTGAAAAGTGAATCCTGCAATTGTAAATATTTTCAAAAGCTTGCATTCATCCCATTGTAAATAAATCTTGCATTTTGTAAATATTTTCACTTTGCATTTGGATTTTGTGGGTAGTATCCGCTGAAAACCCTCACGAGACAACACTCGTCCTACTGGAGACACCCAGAGGTTTAACGGCTTGTTGCATACGCTCAATGCAATCGTGCTCCCTATGAAAATGGATTTAACTTAGTTTTCCTTTATTCGAGGATGAAAAAAAAGATAAATGTGGGGGTATTTGATGTGGACATAAATGTGCATATATACACATCCATATTTTATCTCTTTTTATTTAAATAAATATCATATTTGAGCATTTTAACATGTTTAAAACCAAAATTCAATTAACTTCAAATCATCATATATTCACCTTCATTCAGGGCAAACGGTCATTTTTGTGCATGTGTAAATTTGAGAATTTTTACTTGGACATTTGTGATGATTTTTATAGGAATTTGGATGCATATGGAAGAGGCTTATATAAAGATACATGCATGCACAAAGGAATACAAAGGAAAGAAGAGGGAAATAATTCAAAGTGAAGATCATGAAGGACCCCACCTACCCACCTACCTTAATGTACAAATTATAGGCTAATGAACATGCTTATGGAATTAATGGCTTCATGTACACTTAAATGATGATTAGTAGAAGCTAATGGTTACTTGGCCTCCACACTTCCTAAGGGGTATTTTGGGAAGCCCCCTCAAAATAGAATTAGGGTTTTATGTATGTATAAATAGCCCTCTTATGTACATGTAATGATCATCTACTCTTTCATTTTACTTAGGAAATTAAGAGATCAAATTGTAAGCTCAATGTTATATGAAATAAAAATGGCTTCTTAGCCTCTTTCTCTTCTCTTATTTACATGCTTTCATTTATTTTTCATGCTTTTATTTACGCTCTTTCCTTTTCTTTGTTAATAGATTAGTTTTACATTCATGCAAGTAGTGTAGTTTAATTCCTTTTGTTGCAAGTAGTTTAATTACATTCTCTTCTTTGCTATTTTTCTATTTTCTTCTCTTTTTAATGTTGAAATTTACTTGTGTTGCTTCAATGCCACAAATGAGTAGCTAAACCCCTTCAATTTAGGGGTAATGAAGCTCTCAAATATTATGTAATTTCAACATTTGTTATGATTTATGATCTCTTTGTTTGTGCTTTATGAAAGTGAATATTGATGCAAGTTTATACAAGTGGGTTTGATAGCTTCTATTGCTTATGCAAATGAGCTATTCTTATTCAACATAAACATAATTTGCATCATCATTTGCTAATCCATTTTTGATTGTGAAATTAAAGTAAAAATGAAATTTCATGATCTATATTAATAGTTACAATAGTAAATAGATCATACTTAAAATAACTTTGGCTTTGGCTTCATTTTCATGAGAATTATAAGTGGTTTATTTGTTGTATTATAGTTTGATGGTTTGAGTTATGTTAATTAATAACATAAAAAAAACCATACTTATAATAAATAAAACAATATTTCACTTAATATCAAAAGTTAGAGATCACAAATTGTTTGTTTGTTGATTTACAAAAATATGAGAGTGGATCTGCCTCTAAATTGTTATCAACTTCAATAGTTTTTAAATCAAATTTTTATTCTAGTTTAGCTTCATTTTATTTCTAGTTAACAATTTCTCCAACATTTGGTCTAATTTGATTGAATAGATTTTTTAACTCAATCAATTCCCTACGGATCGACCCGTACTCGCCACGTACTTCAATAGTACACCATGCGCTTGCGGTTATATTTTAATTTGAAATTTTTTTTGGCAAATTTCTAAACCGATAGAAATTTTCTCGATAAACAAATATGTAGTGAGGTGAAATATGTTTGTAAAACTGTAAAGTGAAAGTTGTGTTGTAATTGAAGTTGTATTGAAAATGTGTAAATGTGGTGAGAGCTCAAATTTGTACTATTTGAATTTGTAATAAATATTTGTTTGAATAAAATATTTGTTTAAATATGAATTCCAAGCTATTTATTTTATTCACCAAATATTTATTTAATTATGCGGAAACATAAAATAGTACAATAACAAATACATTTAAACGAATATATATGTTTAGTTTCATCAAACAAAAATCATACACTGGTATATTCTACAATCTCCCCCTTTTGATGATAACAAACATATATTAATATTTTGACTCTATTAAATGTATTTGGTCTTGATGAATTCTATTAGCTCCCCTTATTTGAGTACTCCTCCGACAACAAAGTTCCCCCTTCACAAATGCTTGAAAATAAAATAAAAATATGCAAAATAAAAGAACAAATGCAATGAACCAAGATGAGAATATGCAAATAAAAAAATTTGAACTTATTTGCCAAAATCTTAACTTCTCTCCCCCTTTTGTTATCAGCAAAAGAGTAATAGTGTTAGATAAGAGTGATAAAGTGATAGACATTAATACAACATTAATACCTAATCGAGTATAAATATTAAATTTAAAAAAATCAAACAAAAATCATAAATACTCTATTAGGCATATATTCCACTTTAGAGTGATAGGGGTGATGTCGGCATAGAAAATCATATTGTCATGTCCATTTGTGGTATATTTATGATAGGAAATTTAGATACTTACCAACCATGCATAGCCGTTAGGACTTTTAAATGAGATTAGTAGTATTCCCTATTTTTATTAAAAATGAATTCCAAGCATCTTCTAACCACGCATAACCGTGAGAACTTTTAAATGGGGTTAGAATCAACTTGCCTATTTCATCCAATTTTTATATGTGTTCCATACATGCATAACCATGAGGACTTTTAAATGAGCATGAAAGAAAATAATCAGAGATTTCAAGTAGTTCACCCATGCATAACCATGAGGACTTTCAAATGAGAGTGAGTACTTTTGGATGATTTTATTTCCAATTAAAAAAATGAATAATTTCCTGTTTAAATACCACATTTTGACATACTATATTGGATTTTGATGAGTGATTGTCGTAGAAATATGATAGGAATAGAGATGGTCATGTAATTTTTACCAACCAAAGTTATTACAAATTTTGTTTAAATTTTTAAAGAAATTTTCTAAATATACTCTCTCAAGGCAAAATGTATGATCAAGATCAACACTCATCACTTTTTTCAGTCACTATTGATTTTTTCGATAATCAATAGGGAGTCAGATTAGTTAACATAGGCATTTAAGATCAAATAAAAAAAATCACATTTCTAAAATGCCTAAATTGAGATGATGTTGACAAAAACTATTTTATGGAAGGGGTTTTGTAAAAATGTCTGCCAATTAAGAATCGGCTGAAATGAAATTTATGCAGATATTTTCTTTGGAAATATGATCTCTAATGAAATGATGTCTAACATCTATATGCTTGGTGCGAGAATGATGTACAAGATTATTTGCAAGATCAATTGCACTTTTTCTATCACACATAAGTGGAACTCATTTAAAATTTAGACCACAGTCTTGCAAAGTTTGTATCATCCATAAAATTTGAGCAGAGCAACCGCTTAGAGCAATATACTCTGCCTTAGTGGTAGATAATGCAATACAATTTTGTTTTCGACTTGACCATGCAACTAATGAATGTCCCAGCATAAAACACGTTACACTAGTACTTTTTCTATCAACTAGACTACCAACATAATCTGCATCTGAATACCCTTTTAACTCAAAGTTATCATTAGTTGGATACCATAGACCAAACGGTGGGGTGTGCAATAGATATCTTATATTCCTTTTTACATCTTTTAAATGAGATTCTTTTGGATTTGATTGAAATTGTGCATATAAACAAACAGAGAACATAATGTCTTGTCTAGAAGCAGTAAGATAAAGAAGTAACCCAATCATACCTCGATATTTCTTTTGATTAACTAACTTACCTTTTTCATCCCTGTCAAGTTTAATTGTTGTGCTCATGGGAGTTTTTGCAGGTTTAGCATCTTTCAATCAAAATTTGTTGACAAGCTCTCTGATTATTTTGTCTGAGAGATGAACGTACCTTTTTCACTTTGTTTGATTTGAAATCCTAAAAAGAATTTCAACTCTCCTACCAAGCTCATTTAAAACATGTGGTCTACACAACCCTTTTTGAACCCATTTTCAAGGAGATAAGTGCTAAGACATTCATACCAAGCCCTATGGGCTTGTTTTAATCCATATATTGCTTTCTTCAGTTTATATACATGGTTAGGGTATTCTTGACTTTCAAAACCTTCAGGTTGTTCAACGAATACATCCACTTTCAAAATTCCATTAAGAAAAGCACTTTTAATATCCATTTGTCTTAGTTTAAATCCTTTATAATAAGCCGATGTGCAAGTAAATGTGCATATTTTTACTTCCATATTTTATCGAAATAAATTAAATAAATGATCATATTGGGTGTTTTAACATGTTTAAACCAAAATTCAAATTATTTTCAAATCGTCACATATTCATCTTCATCTAGGGGCAAATTGGTCATTTTGTGCATATATTAATTTGAGAAAATTTAATTGGAAATTTCTATATTATTTTGTAGGAATTTGAACTCAAATACAAGTGGTTTCATGAAGATATATGCATGCACAAAGAAGATACAAAAGAATGAAGATGGAAATAATTTAAAGTCATGGATCATGGAGGACCCCACCTACCCACCTACCTTAATATACAAATTAGAGGCTAATGCACATGCTAAAAGAGTTTAAAGCTTCATGCACATCTAAATAAGGATTAACACATGCTAATGATTACTTGGCCTCCACACTTCTTAAGAGGTTATTTTGGGCATTTCCTAAAAAAGTGAATTAGGGTTTCTAACTTGTATAAATACCCCATATCTTTATGTAACCTTCTCTCTTCTCTTAAGCTCTTTTCTCTTAGCCTCTTAGTTTAGAAAAATAAATCAAAGCTCTTCTTTCTTTTTCCATGGCTACTTAGCCATTTCTTTTATGCAATTTTTTTAATGCAATTTCAATACATGCTCTTTTCTTCTTTTGTTTATTTCCTTTCATGTTAGTAGTGTACATTTATTTATTTATGCAAGTAGTGTAGATCTTCTTTTATTTTATGCAAGTAGAATAGCTCTTCCTTTACTTTGCTTTCATCTTCTTCTTTTTTGTGTTTCATGTTGCATGCTACTTTTGTTGATATGATAACTCAAATGAGAGGCTAAACCCCTTCAATTTATGGGTAATGAAGCTCTCTAATCATGTAGCTTCAACGTTTTGATCATTTATGTTCTCGTTTTGTGCTTAATGGAAACATTTGAAGTGGTTTAATGATGTTGTTTAGCTTTGAATTTGATAGTCTATGTTGTTCATAAGAAATAAGCTATGCTTAAACAAACAAAACACAAATTGCCTCTTCATCTAAAATATGATTATGGCAAAGAAGTGACTGTTGAAATTAAAATTTGATGGCTTATATTTCTAGACAATAGTTAATAGGCCATGCATAAATTAGATTTTTCTTTCAACTTTGTTATCATATTTCATGAGATTTAAATTTGTATTAGTGGTTGTGTTATAGTTTGATGGTTTATATTAGGCTAATTAATAGCACAAATATACCATACTTATGATAAGAACATCAACTAATTTCACTAATGACCAAAAGAGAGTGTTAGCACCAAAATTGGTCACTAACCTCGTTGAGAAAGATTGTGAAGAGATATAAGTGATGAAGATAAATTAAACAAAGAAGAATATGCTAACTCAAATGCAGAAAGTAAGAACACCGGATTTATAGTGGTTCAGCGTAATTGCCTACGTCCACTTTGAGGTTAAACTTTATTGATCTTCTTAATGATTGATTACAAATACAATTCGTAGATCAAATGTTTGAATGGAATTGCTAAGTAAAGAAGATGAGTCTGAAAAATGGCAGAGTCTCCCCAGTGTTCCCGAAAAAAGGTCCTTTTTCACTGTGCCCTTGCCCCTCTATTTATAGACAAAGATGGGTTGGACTTCCCAGATGGGCTTGGCAGCCGAACACCTTGGCCCAAATGGAGTGGTCGCTATGTGCCGAACCAATCAGGCCGAACGGTTGGATGTCGAACCACTCTCTCCATGCCGAACGAGGCGCTTGCTGTGTGGGATGCCGAACCATTCTCTTCATGCCGAACGAGGCGCTTATTGTGTAGGAAGAGTAGGTTGAATAACAATCGAAGCTGAACGTGCCTCTGGCCGAACGAAGCATCTGTCCGAACGAAGCATCTAGCCGAACGTTGTCTTTAGTCGAACGATAGGTCAGGCCGAATGATGGCTTATGACGATCAATACAGTCATGCCGAGCAATTGTACACGCCGAACGTCTTCTGATGCCAAGCGCTCCTGGATGCCGAGCGCTCCTGGATGCCGAGTACTTCCTGGATGCCGAGTACTTCAAGATGCCGAGTGCTCCTAGATGCCGACTACTTCAGGATGCCGAGCGCTCATCGATGTCGAGTGCTTCAGGATGCCGAGTACTTCAGGATGCCGAGCGCTCATCGATGCCGAGTGCTCCTAGATGCCGAGTACTTCAGGATGCCGAGCGCTCATCGATGTCGAGTGCTTCAGGATGCCGAGTACTTCAGGATGCCGAGCGCTCATCGATGCCGAGTGCTCCTAGATGCCGAGTACTTCAGGATGCCGAGCACTCATAGATGCCGAGTGCTTCAGGATGCCGAGTGCTTCAGGATGCCGAGTGCTCCTAGATGCCGAGTACTTCAGGATGCCGAGTGCTTCAGGATGCCAAGTGCTCATACATGCCGAGTACTTCAGGATGCCGAGCGCTCATAGATGCCGAGTACTACAGGATGTCAAGCGCTCATAGATGTCGAGTACTTAATTTCCTGGTCAAATCTCCAGGAAACACTTGCCCCCAGAGTGTATTACGTGATTGAATCGTGATACGCTTTGATTCGTGTAACCTTCATGTTCCGTTTCAAACCCTTGACTAACTTCGAATGGAGATCCCCTTTTGAGAATATCAGCAGTTGGGGTGTGTGCCGAGCATGGTATAAACGCCGAAAGATGCATTGGAAACCGAGCGCTCTTCAAGTGCTGAACCAAACCTAGGCCGAATAGTACGAATGCCGAATAATCATAAGCGCCGAAAAACACTTAGGCCGAACAATTCAAGTGCCGAACAATCATAAGCTCTGAACAACACTTAACCGAACGATTGTGAATGCTGAAACCTATTTTGGCCGGACAAAACTTCAGCCGAACATGCTGAAAGATACTTTTCACCGAACAGGAATTAGGCCGAACACTTATTAATTATACATTTTCTGAATCTGGAACTGTAGTCACCACAAGGCGGGCTTTTTGAGACGGTCAGCGATGACGGTCTTCGAAGGCGACGGTTTGAAGCACACTTTCGTGTCTTTGTTACCTTTAGATTCTCAATGCTTACACACGACTGCTTGCACTAGTTTACAAACCACGTGGGGGGAATACTCGCATTGTTAATTCTAACATTCAACGTTTTTCAAGTATAGTTTTCACAAGCGCTTAGACAGATTCATTATTTATTGGGGATGTCTAAAAAATCTAGCTCCGCCACTATCTCAGATAGGCCTGGGCCATCATCAAGGCAAGAAATCGCTGATACTTCAAATCCGTCGACCTCCCCTGCCCATAACTTAGCTCCTGATGCCCTGGAGGCGATAATTCTCTTAGACAATCCGATCGACTCGCAGGCTTCGAAGATTAACGAAGTCGCACTTCGGCGAATATGCTCCATCCATGGGATCCCTTTCGCCGATGTGTTAGTCCTGTCGCGACACGATCGTCCTGACCTGCCCCAAGTCGGATATACCACCTGCAATAAGTTCATGTGCTGGATGGGCAGCGTGCCTCCATTCAATTTATTTCTTCGGGACGTGTTGTAGTACGTAGACATTTCCCCGTCGCAGCTGCATCCAAACGGTGACGCGTTTATATACGGGACCTACCTACTCTTCATGGCCGTCTTCTCTAGGCCTCCAACTTCTGGCGACATCAGATACATTTATATGATCAAGAAGCAGAAAGATAGCCCCTCCTTCATGTTCCTCGAGCCGTACCACAAATGCCAGATCTTAACCGAGGCATGTAGCAAATTCGCCCTGTACAAACAGGAATGGTTCTACGTGCGTTGCCCTCCTGGTTTTGCGAGGAGATGGGTCGAAGGCAGTAAGTCTCTTCCCTGAGTCATCCTTCGCGCTCGATCAAAGCTATACTTTTTCTAACTCCTTGTTCCATATTTTCAGGTATTAACCCGCGTGTTGAGGGCCGAGGATATTCTGAGGCCGTCGAGGCCATTAGGGCTCTTCCCGCCGAGGATCGGTACATCCAAACCATTATTTCAAATGAATCATTGTCAAGGTTTGGCTTGCTAGCCCCAGGTCGCCGGATTAGCCTTCCTGAGGGCGTTTCCATTCCCAAGCCAGCATCCAGTAAAGGGAAAAAACAAGCTGGATCGTCGTCACGCCATACTCCCGATGCGCACGAAGAGGGTGAGCACAGGGAGGATGAAGCTCCTGAGACTCAAGGCTAGAATATAGGTCCCGCTTGGAATCCGGTGGTCGAAGTACACGACATTGAAACGTCATCCTCCCCTTCGAAGGGAAAGAAGAAGTTGAAATACAAGATACGGAAGGAGAAAGTTGGCGGAACTTCAATAGTTACACTCATCCCGTCAGAGAAAGAGGCTTCCTCACAGCATATGGAAAGTTCTCTAAGGGGTCTGTCAAATCTTTCCATCCCCGACGATAAACTTAATTATGGCTTTGACGATCCTGAAGCCTTCAAGTTTTCTTCGCCCGCTGGAGGCAACGTGGGAGTTCAACCCCTAGTCCAGGGATACAACACTCCGATCAGTAAAGACAAAGGGACCAGTCTGTCGGGGGGAACACTAGGACACACACGCACTCACGCACTCCATCATACACTTCAAGTTTTTTCAGTACCGCGATTTTTATTAACTCGTCGTTATTTTATCCTTTGCAGGTGACATGGGGCTCTCCCACGGACTAGACCGTCTCCACAGCTCTTCTATATTTCACCATCCCGGACGGGATTCAGGTTTGGGTAGACGCAGAGATAGAGACGATGACGAGGATCGAGACAACCGTCCTCGCGAATCGTCCTACCGAAAGAAAACATACTCTCAATCTTCACATTCTCGTGATCCTCCTCCTCAAACTGAGACAGATAGAGAGAAGATTTCACAGAAGGGGTTCCAACCCGATGTCTCCAGAGAGCAGCACTCCGGTTTGTCGAGCACAAGGCAAACTCGGGAGCATCGAAAAAGAGCCGAACTTTCAAAGCCTCCACCCCCTACTCACGCGGTTGACCCGACTGTAGCAGAGAAGATGGTCGATCTTAAGGCCAAATTCCCAAAAATCTGCTTTGACGGTCTAAAGTTCCTCCCAGCTATTCATCATATCCCTGGGCACGTGAAGCGGAGTGCCATTGCCTGTAACAACGACGTCTATGTTCAACATGACGCGTTTGTGCACTTGGTTGAAAAGATCTCGGAGGTGTCTGTTGAGCGACAATATGAAATTGATCGTTTGAAACTGGAGGCTGGCTGTGACAAGAACATCATCAAGCATCAAGACGAGGAGCTCGCTTCGTATAAGTCAAAGCTTGAAGCCGCTGAGCAATGTGCAAAAGATACCGCTGAGGCGGTCACTCGTTTAGAGATGACCCATAAGAAGGAACTCGACGAAGCGGTCCAGCGCAGCGGATCCCTTGCCTTAGAAAAAGATTCTATCCAAAAAGAAAGGGATGCGCTGGCCATACAAGTCAAAGAGTTGAAAGAATTACTCTCTAAGGAGAGAGAGGACAAAGTAGCTGCTCAAGAAGAGTCACAACGATATTGTGATGAAATCGTTGCTACACGGCTCTTGAAAATGAAGCTTGATGGTGAACTCGCTGGAGTTGAAAAAATGAAAGACGAAGCCCGTGAGGAGGGCAAAAGAAAAGCTTCAGAGGAGATTGACTCTCGCCTCGAGGCGGCCGTAGAGGCCGGCAGGGAAGAGGTCAAGTGCATGTTTGATCCGTTGATTGCTGAGTATGGCGCCCGCGTCCTTATGCATCGCGACTTGACGTTCTTGGGCGAGGGCTATCTCGAATCCCTAGTTGAGGCCTGGGAAACTTTAGTGAAGATTAGGAAAATCGAGTCGGGCTCTGAAGAAGTCGATGAGGATGCCCTGGTGAAGGAGTTTCTTAGAGGGAACGAGCCAGCGGATTTATCCGCAGCTTTGGCGCTTTATAGCAAAGGCTCTCCCCTTCCAAAAGAGAAAAGTGAAGAAGCTGGCCCATTTGGGGCTAAGACTATGGCTCTTCATATTGCTGCTCCTCCCATTGCTCAACCGGCCGGTCGGCCGACACTTGACCCATTCGAGCAGCATGCCGGCTACGATCCTAAAGATCCCGGGCTCGACGTTCATGTGCTATCTCCTATTATGGAGGGTGAAACTCCACGCGCAACTGATAGCCAGCCAGAACCCGGTAGGAAACTCTTCTTTCTTAGAAGTTAAAAGATCTTTCACTTTACAGCAGTGGTTATTCGTTCTAATATTCATTCTTTATGTTTTCATGTAGGTTGCTATGACCCCGAGCCAACTCCGAGGAGCGATGACGCCAAGGAGGAGGCAGAGAAAACAAGCAATGTTGCTCATGCGGGAGTAACTCCTGGCCCTGACGCTCAAGTGATCGGGGCGCTAGATGATGATAAGCTTGACACCTCATCTCCCGCTGAAGGGAGTGATGAAATTGAAATCATTGGCGCCTCTGAACATACCTCGAAGATGAGCATGAAAGAGCGTCTCGCCGAAGAGGAGAAGAAAAAAGTCGAGGTCAAAGTTGAGCCTGAAATACTGGAACTCACCGACCCGCGGAACAGTCCTTTGAAGATCATTCTCCCGGGCAGGTCCAAACCACTGGATGTTCCTTCTCCTACTCCTGACTCCGCTTCTTTAGCAAGCAAGAAATCCAAGAAGAAGCGTGAGGGAGAGGAGTCATCGGAAAAAACAAAAGAAGACAAGAAGAAGAAACCGAAGAAATAATCGCTATACTCGTTCAACGAGTTTTTTGCTTAAGCCTTGTAACTACTTTTATCTTTTGTCTCCGTAGTTTGTACAGATAGGTTCTTGACTCCAAGTTTTGGAGGGATAACTTTGTAACCTCATTTTGGACTATTAAATAAAGTTTAGTTCCTTAGTCGTTTGAACGATTCTTTTACTTTTTTAGCTTTCTGAATAACTGCGGTCAAAACTCAAGCACTTCTGAGTTGTATATTTCCCAGTCCATTCTTGCGTTGTTCGAACATTCTTCGGAGTGGCATACTTCTTGTTCTACATTTCTTGAGTACTTAGAATTTTTTCTAAATTCGCGTTCCAGGGACTTATAGTAAGTTGACCCGTATTCAGGGGATTCGGAGATTGAGATTGTTAATACTTTAATCCACGCTCTGGGGACTTAGAGTACTCCGGTTCACACTCTGGGGACTCGGAGATTGAAATCGTTTATACTCTAGTCCGTGCTCTGGGGACTTAGAGTACTCCGGTCCGCACTCTGGGGACTTGGAGATTGAAATCGTTTATACTCTGGTCCGCGCTCCGGGGACTTAGAGTACTCCGGTCCGCACTCTGGGGACTCGGA
Source organism: Allium fistulosum (assembly GCA_030737815.1). Classification (NCBI taxonomy): domain Eukaryota; kingdom Viridiplantae; phylum Streptophyta; class Magnoliopsida; order Asparagales; family Amaryllidaceae; genus Allium; species Allium fistulosum. The sequence goes on from CM060905.1 coordinate 165,928,142, forward strand.
GATTGAAATCGTTTATACTCTCGTCCGCGCTCTGGGGACTTAGAGTACTCTGGTCCGCACTCTGGGGACTTGGAGATTGAAATCGTTTATACTCTAGTCCACGCTCTGGGGACTTAGAGTACTCCGGTCCGTACTCTGGGGACTTGGAGATTGAAATCGTTTATACTCTGGTCCGCGCTCCGGGGACTTAGAGTACTCCGGTCCGCACTCTGAGGACTCGGAGATTGAAATCGTTTATACTCTAGTCCGCGCTCTGGGGACTTAGAGTACTCTGGCCCGCACTCTGGGGACTCGTAGTTTGAAATCATTTATACTCTGGTCCGCGCTCCGGGGACTTAGAGTAGTCCGGTCCGCACTCTGGGGACTTGGAGATTGAAATTGTTTATACGAGTTTGCACATCATATAGAACAATGTAGCTCTAGTAATTCATCACCCGATTATGAGATATAGAAATGTTAGTAATTCATGAAAAATACGGCTTCAAGCCTTTATTAATGAAAAACAACTAAACCGCCTGATTACATGGCTGAAAGGAAACTAAGTTACGGCTGAATGAAAACATACAGGAAATAACTGTGCCTAAAACATGAAAGAAACATACTAAATGTAATAATGTCGCAAATGTTCACTGTTCCATGCTCGGGGGAGTGTCATGCCATCAACGGTCGCTAGCCTGAATGTTCCCTCTCCAAGCTTCCGTTCAATGACGTACGGACCTTCCCAGTTGGGATTCATACGCGACGGTACCGGGAAAACTCATTTCAAAACGAGATCACCCACATCAAAAATCCTTGGGCGGACTCTGCCGTCGTAGTAACGCTTGACTCGGTGCCTATGCGCTGCCGCCCTTAATTCGGCCTCTTCACGTTTTTCATCGATGCAGTCCAGCGATTCCAACAAGAGGTCCTGATTCGTCTTGGGATCATAGTATGTCACTCGGTGCGATGAAACTTCAAGTTCCACGGGTATAACGGCTTCCGAGCCGTATGCCAAGGTGAATGGAGTGTGGCCGGTCGTGGACGTGTGGGTAGTTCTATAAGCCCATAATGCTGTCGGGAGTTCATCTACCCACTTGCCTCCGACCTTCTCCAAACACTTCTTCAGTATGGACTTGATTATTTTTTTAACGGCCTCGACTTGTCCGTTAGCTTTTGGGTGTGCAACGGCGGTGAACTTCTTCTCGATGCCATACTTTAAACAGAACTCTTTGAACTCTCTGCTCTCAAATTGCGTCCCCGTTGTCCATAATGATGGTGCAAGGGAGGCCAAAGCGGCATATAATGTTTCATACAACGAAGTTAATGACCTTCTTAGAGGTGATTGTGGCCAAATGTTCTACCTCAGCCCATTTTGTGAAATAGTTGACTGCAACTATCGCGTATTTCGCACCACCTTTGGATATAGGCAAAGAGCCGATTATGTTGATTCCCCAGATTGCAAATGGCCAGGGACTAACCATTTGTGTGAGTTCTATTGATGGAGTCCTCGGGATTTTCGCATATCTTTGACACTTGTCACATTTCCTTGCGTAGTCTGCAGCGTCCCGATTTATGGTCGGCCAGTAATATCCATAGCGGAAGATCTTTTTTGCTAGCGTTTTCCCCCAGTATGGTCACCGCATTCTCCTTCGTGTACCTCCTTCAAGACCCGTTTCGTCTCATCATGTGCGATGCATCGTAATAATGGGACCGAGAACCCCTTTCGATACATTAGTCCATCCTGCATCACATATCGCGTGGCCTTTCGAATTACCTGCCGTCTTTCGCTCCTTTTTTCTGGTAAAACCCCGGTTGTTAGGTATAGTTTGAATGGGGTTATCCACGATTCCCTCTCAATTCCTGTTTCCAACACAGAATCAACTCTCATTGTGTCTATGCTTGGAGCACGCAAAGCCTCAACGGGAAACAATCCCATTTGTTGAGCATCGCCAGTGCTTGCGAATTTCGCCAATGAGTCGGCTTCTTTGTTCTGTTCATGCGGGACTTGCGAAATATCATAGCGCTCAAGGTTTGACAGCAGTTCTTGAACCAGAACAAGGTACGGAGCAAGCTTCTGTCCCTTTGCTTGATAATCTCCTCGCACTTGGTAGACCACCAACTGTGAGTCACAGAAGATTTCAACTGATTTTACCCCGAGTTCTCCAATGAGTTTTAAGCCCGCAATCAGTGCTTCATATTCTGCTTCGTTATTTGTAGCCGGGAAATCAAGCTTCAGAGCGTAAAAACCGACCGATTTTCCGGAGTTACAAGAACTACGCCAGCCTAGAGCAACGGTCGTTTGATGCCCCATCGGTGTACAATTTCCATCGAACAGGTGGAATGACATCGTGATTATCTGGTTTGTCGGGTACAGTAAACTCAGTGATGAAATCCGCTAATGCTTGCCCTTGTATGGCTCTTCGTGGCAAGTAGGCGATATCGAACAGGCTCAACTCGATGTTCCATTTTAACAATCTTCCAGAAGTTTCTGGTCGTTGGAGTACCTGCCGTAGGGGTTGATCGGTATAAACACTGATTGAGTGTGCTTGAAAGTATGGGTGCAGCTTACGTGATGCAATCACCAAGCAATAGGCCAATTTCTCGATTTTAAGGTAATTTCTTTCTGCCTCCGTTAAACGCTTGCTAACGTAATACACCGGCTTTTGGATTCGGTCCTCCTCGCGAACCAAAGCCGCAATTATAGCATGTGGGGATACGGCCAAGTACACGTACAACATCTCATGGTCTACTGGTTCTGACAGCACTGGTGGACTCTCCAGATGCCTCACCAGATCCCGGAATGCTTCTTCACAATCGGATGTCCACTCGAAATTCCTCTTCCCTTTCTTTATTATATCAAAGAAAGGGATGCACTTGTCCGTGGCCCTGGATATGAATCGACTCAGCGCAGCTACTTGTCCATTCAAGCTCTGTACCTGTTTTATAGTCCTGGGCACTTGCACATCTCGAATAGCTTGAATCTTTTCTGGGTTAGCTTCAATTCCCCTAGCATTGACGATGAATCCCAAGAACTTCCCCGATGCAACGTCGAAGGAACACTTCAGAGGGTTGATCTTCATCCCATAATATCTGAGTATGTCGAACATTTCAGGCAAGTCTCGAATGTGGTCGTTTGACTGTCGTGACTTCACGAGCAAGTCATCCACATAGACTTCCATCGTTCTACCAAGCTGGTCTTTGAACATTCGATTCACCAAACGCTGATAAGTCGCTCCTGCGTTTTTCAGTCCGAAGGGCATTACTACATAGCAATATAGCCCGACATCTGTGATGAAGCTGGTGTGTTCCTGGTACGGAATATGCATCGGGATTTGATTGTAACCCGAGTATGCATCCATGAATGATAACAGCTCGTGCCCTGCAGTGGAGTCGACCAACTGATCAATCCTATGCAATGGGAAACTATCCTTGGGGCACGCTTTGTTCAAGTCAGAATAATCTACGTAAGTTCTCCATTTCCCATTCGCCTTTTTCACCAGCACGGGATTCGATACCCATTCAGGGTAGAGGGCGTCGCGGACGAACCCATTGGCTTTGAGTTTGCCCACTTCCTCTTTGAGAGCAGCGGACCTCTCTGGGTCCATTCCTCTCGTCTTTTGTTTAACTGGGACGTATTTCGGGTCTATGTTCAACATATGACTCGTAATGGCAGGAGAAATCCTGCACATATCAGAATGCACCCAGACGAAAACATCAAGATTTGCCCGGAGGAAATCACTAAGGTCTTCAGTCATTGCGGGGCCGAGTTGTGATCCGATCTTCAGCACTCGCGATGGGTCGTCTCGGCTGACTAAAATGTCAATTGTTAATTCAGCCGGCGCTGCCTTTTCTTCCCTGGGTTTCTCATCGTTATCTCTCGGATCTATGTCTCTGAAGATCCGAGAATTATGCCTGAGCCAAGGCTCGGGCACTACTTGTCAATTATTATTATTAAGGATGCGGAAAGGAATGTCCGCAACCTTTCCTTTCTCCCTCCGATGGGCCTCTCTGAGCTCTGCCACATAACATGTACGACCGGTCGCCTGGTCGCCATGAACAACTCCTACTCCTTTGTCAGTTGGGAATTTCAAAGTCAAGCACCACGGGGCTAATGCTGCCCTAAACTCAGCCGGGGCCGGTCGGCCCAGGAATACATTATACGTAGAATCCACATCCAAAACTACGAAGGGTAAGATTCGCACCCTCCGACGTTCGCCTTGTCCCAGTTCAACTGGTAACTCAACATAACCCACCGCTTCGGTTGCTACACCATTAAAGCCATGTATGCAAGCCTTGGACGGTTTCAAGTCCTTTGTTTCCATTATTATCTGGTCATAAGCCTTCATGAAGAGGATGTTGACAGAACTTCCACAATCAATCAAAATTCTTTTCACATACGCCGGTCCGATCGTTGCAGATATGACCATCGGGTCGATGGTTGGAGCCTCCACTTGGTCAGCATCTCTGTTTCTGAACACTATATCGTCTGTCATTACGCGCTGCTGCTTAGCAGGGGTCCCATCCTCCATGTTCGAACAACATTCGAAATCTGCATGCTTCAGGGCACTAGCATACCGCTCCATCTCCTGCCAGTTCTTATCCGCGGGGTGAGGCCCACCGATGATCGTGTTTATGACTAGCCTACCCACAGTCCGGGTAGGTTCATCGGGAAGACGCGGAGCTGGAGCACGACCTGGGTTGGATGTTCCCTATCCTCCTTCATGAGGATCCTTCACAAATTCCTGCAACTTTTTCTGCCTGATCAACTTCTCTATAGCGTCGTGTAGGTGTCTGCACTCTTCCGTATTATGCCCATAAGTCTCATGGAAGAGGCAATATTTCCCGGTCCGCTTCTGTTCCTCGGTTGACTCTTTTGGACGTGGCTTTCTGTACTGAAAAGTATTGCAGGTTGATAGGTAAATGTTCTCAAGAGACGCATTCAGCGGGGTATACTCGTTGTAGCTTGGAATTCTCAGTTTCCACTTCCCCTCTTCTATCTTCTTCCCTTGATTTCTTCCTCCGGACTCCTTAGGCTGCCCAGGCTTGTTCTGAACATTGACTTGGACCTTTCTCGAGTTGTCTCCGGACTGCTTCACAGCAACGTTGCTTTTCACGGACTCCTGGATAGGCCCTGGTGCCTTATCTCGCCTTACCTACCTAGCTTCCTCTGAACTGGTGTGCCTTTGAGTAAAAACTCTCTAGCGTAGTCGGAGGTTTTCCTACCAACAAGTCTCCAAATTCAGAATCCGGATCCACACCTCGCATCACTGCCATTAGAATTGCATGATCATTGGGATTACTGACTTCAGTCGCCGCAACATGGAATCTTTGTAAGTATTCCTTTAATGACTCCCCAGGATTTTGGATTACACTTGACAAAGACATCACGTCCTTTGGATGAGTAGTGTGTATCCTGAACTGCTCAATAAACTTCTTCGCCAACTCCTCAAAACTGGATACAAACCGCGGAGGAAGTCGGGTGAACCACATTGTAGCGATCCCAGAGAGAGTAATCGGGAAGCATCGACACTTGGTTGCATCATTTGCTCTAGCTGAATCCATCATCCACTCGTACATCATGACATGCTATCTAGGATCAGTCTTTCCCTCATAAGCAGGGATAGTTGGCTTACTAAACTTTCTGGGGTATGCTGCCTATAGGACAATGTCTGTGAATGGAGTATGACTTCTTGACACTCCCCAATCGTCATTTGATAAGCCTTGATTCTCTTTCATTAATTGCCTGATCATGGCTGTTGGGTCTGGTGTTTGTATAGAAGGTGGAAGGTTAGAGTCTGTTTTACGTGACTGTCCATGCTAATGCCTCCTCTCCTGGCGATCTGCCAAACGTGCGTCTTGAGGTTCGACATCATGAACGTTTTGATTGTCTGGGCCTCCAGTCTCCGTCTGCACTCCAGTTCCTAAGCTTCCAGCTCCGGCTTGGTCACGGTCTCCAGCTGTTCGAACAGCAGCGCCTGCCCGTGCAGTTTTAGTCTTACGGCATCTACGCCTGGGAGGTTCATCGGAGGAAGTTGGCTGTCGGATGAGGAATAAGGAGCGGGATTGCCCCCAACATTCTGTTGCTACTGTTGAGTGAGTTGTGCCATCAGGTTGGCATTAGCTTGCATCTGCTCTCCTAGTTGTCTCCTGCTTTCCCTGAGTTCTCTTATCAAGTCATTGAACTCTATCCTGGTGACAACTGGCATTTGGTCCTGGGCGGTAGTCCCTACGCCTGGATTCGCTTGCTGATTGCTAGGTCCTGCTTGTTGCACGCTAGCAGTCTCATGGGCGTCCGCATTATGAGAAGCTGACCTGGTACGTGGTCTTGCCATTGTAGAGTTATTGGTATGAACTCTGAGTAGAATCAACGGACGTCCTATCAATGAGTCGGATCTTCTTTGAGGGATTTGTTCAATCCAGTAGCTTCAAAGCAAATCCTTGAGGTCTAAGAATTCAATTCTCAGTGAAAGCACCAAAGTGTTAGCACCAAAATTGGTCACTAACCTCATTGAGAAAGATTGTGAAGAGATATAAGTGATGAAGATAAATTAAACAAAGAAGATTATGCTAACTCAAATGCAGAAAGTAAGAACACCGGATTTATAGTGGTTCAACGTAATTACCTATGTCCACTTTGAGGTTAAACTTTATTGATCTTCTTAATGATTGATTACAAATACAATTCGTAGATCAAATGTTTGAATGGAATTGCTAAGTAAAGAAGATGAGTCTGAAAAATGGCAGAGTCTCCCCAGTGTTCCCGAAAAAAGGCTCTTTTTCACCGTGCCCATGCCCCTCTATTTATAGACAAAGATGGGTTGGACTTCCCAGATGGGCTTGGCAGCCGAACACCTTGGCCCAAATGGAGTGGTCGTATGTGCCGAACCAATCAGGCCGAATGGTTGGATGCCGAACCACTCTCTCCATGCCGAATGAGGCGCTTGCTGTGTGGGATGCCGAACCATTCTCTTCATGCCAAACGAGGCGCTTATTGTGTAGGAAGAGTAGGTTGAATAGCAATCGAAGCCGAACGTGCCTCTGGCCAAACGAAGCATCTGGCCAAACGAAGCATCTGGCCGAACATTGTCTTTAGCCGAACGATAGGTCAGGCCGAACGATGGCTTATGACGATCAATACAGTCATGCCAAGCAATTGTACACGCCGAACGTCTTCTGATGCCGAGCGCTCCTGGATGCCGAGCACTCTTGGATGCCGAGTACTTCCTGGATGCCGAGTACTTCAGGATGCCGAGCGCTCATCGATGCCGAGTGCTTCAGGATGCCGAGTGCTTCTAGATGCCGAGTACTTCAGGATGTCGAGCGCTCATAGATGTCGAGTGCTTCAGGATGCCGAGTACTTCAGGATGCTAAGCGCTCATAGATGCCGAGTGCTTCAGGATGTCGAGTGCTCCTAGATGCCGAGTACTTCAGGATGCTGAGCGCTCATAGATGCCGAGTGCTTCAGGATGCCGAGCGCTCATACATGCCGAGTACTTCAGGATGCCGAGCGCTCATAGATGTCGAGTACTTAATTGCCTGGTCAAATCTCCAGGAAACAGAGAGATCATAACTTCATTTTGTTGATTTGTGTGATCTAGAGAGTGGAAATTACCTCTAAATTGTCTTAACACTCTCATATTTTTTATCAATTTTCTTTTGTTAGTTATCTACATTTTTAACTAATCACACTTTCAACTTTGGTTTAATTTGATTGAATAGAGATTAAAAATCTAGCATTTCCCTGTGGATCGACCTGTACTCGCCACATACTAAGATAATACGCCATGCGCTTGCGGTTATTTTTATTATAAATTCATTCGACGGTTTTCTAAACCGATAGAATTTCCGTCAACGAACAAGTTTTTGGCCCCGTTGCCAGGGAATAGTTTTGATTTTGATTTTCTATTATTCGAATTATTTTCATTTGATTTTTATTGTGTGTTAATTTTGTGTGTTGAGTGCATTTTAAAAAAATGTTGTGTTGTGTATTTGAGTGATTTTTGTTTCCATTTTGTTTGTGTGTATGTGTTTTCTTTTGCATTTGCATTGCATATTTAAAAAAAAAAATTGTACTTTGCATTTTGATAGTTTATTGTTTGCATTTTCTGTTTGTTCTGGGTGCATTTTCTTTCACTAACTGCATTTCTATTTCATTCCATTTGTTACATTGTTAAAATTTTGGTTGCATTTGTTTCACTCTCCGTTACAACTTGGTTAGAGGCAATTGTGAACAGCTGTTCTTTTGTTTACAAACATTTGCTTTTGTTTTACAAACATTTGTCTGGTTTTTGTCTAAAACATTTCATTTGATTAAAAAAATCCACATTGCATTGTTTTCATTTTCATTTGTTTCACATTTTCATTACAGGTAACTTTCACATTTTTTCATTTTGCACTGTTTTTCATTTTCAAATTTTCAACACTACTTCAACAATCACCCTACCTTCTACACTCCATTTCACAACTTCATTTCACATCCAAACTGTTCAAGCTCCTGCAAACCACACAAGCACCACTTCATCCCCATAGTCTATACCAGTACTTCGTTCGACAGTACATCCAACAACACTACATCACTCACCCACTTTGCCGAAACCATCTCCAGCCAGCTGCAACAGCCTCATCATACTACTTGTTTGCCTGCATTTCAGTTCGCCTTCCTATCCCCTTCTCGACACCACGGTATAACATACTACCTGATCTATCACAACTGCTGCATTCCTGACTTCTGCACACCACCATAAGATTACATCATCCCCGTGATTTTAAATCCACATCATCACTGCAGCACATCCTTCTTCCTCGTCACCATACATACAAATTTCACCACTAGCAGTACAAGTTTAACATTCAACAACACCATATGTCAAACAACTCCATACTGTTCTCCTTCACCAACCACTCAATTCATCAGCTATTACTCAGTGCACACTACCACTGTTACCCTGTCACTACAAACTACAATATCCACTGTCTACTTATCACTACTGCTCCACTTTAGTTCATCAACTTCTGCTAATAGTCACATCACTACTCGTTGGCAACAGCAAACCATCATCTTCCTCCTGCCATCCCTCTGTCATCAAATATCCAACTCCCCCATCACCTGCCTTCAAAACCCGCCATACTTGGCTGTCATACAACTTTTCTCCTCCCCTGCCATACTTCTGCAATACAGCACCCTTCCTACATCACCAAAAAAACTGCACCATTGTGCAAAATCCACAACATCATAACCAACCTATCTCAAACTACCTCACAATTTCCCCTTCCACATACAACCGCCTGCACCCAACATCCCAAATACCATCAAAACCAACTGTCAGACTACTTACTATCACCTCATCACCACTACAGTTCACAGCTGCAAGCATACCACTAGTACCCCTCATCTCTATCAATTCTATCACAAATCAATCCCATAACCACAACGTCTGACACTCGAAAGCACAAATCACCCAAAGTAGCGACCACCAGCATCTCCACTTCGACAATCGAAATCCACATGAATCACAATCACATCAGCGAACTTAACAAGCTGCAACTTCCATAAATCCACCGCCTTCTCCTAATAGCCTTCACCAAATTGACAGCCATCGCACCTCAAACCACCTCTCCTCGTAAACCAATCGGTTCTACTACATAGACCTAATCACCCCTCACCACAATTCACATCGAACCAGCAACTTGAACAAAGACTAGAAACACACACCACGTCTCAACTCCGCCATCCACAAACAAAATCGAATCTCCGGGCCTCGCTGAACAGTGCCTGAACTCGAACACCAACCCTTCTCGCGAATTCGATTCGAAACTGCAAATTTTTCTTTTCTTTCTCTTTTTCTTTGCCTCTTTCTACACATCTATTTTTGTTTCATGTTTATGAAATAAAAGAGAAATTGATCATTGTTTTCAGTTAATGTAACGACCCGGAATTTTGGAAATTTGAAATTAGAATATTTAATCGATTTTAATATTTGAAAGTTAGTTTTAACTTGAATTTCAAATATAACTATTTTATTGGATAATTTAATTTTTGAATTAAATTACTATAATTGAGGAAAAATAGTGAATCTTGATTTTAAGCTTGTTAAAAATATTTCAATGGCTTGTAAAATCTATATTGATAATACTGAAGATAGTAAAAGTGTTAAACTTGAATTTGGAAGTGTTTTGTTAAGTTTTGAAATTTTATCGTTTAAATTGATATTTAAAAATAGCCTTCCGAGGCACAGTCTCGGAATTCGATGAAACCAGTTCCATTGGATTCGTAATATTGTATTATTATCGGATTTCAATTATCGTAGCGTTCAGAGTTGTCATGTGATCGTACGATAGGTAAACGCGCTGAAATTAATATCGAATTTAATTTAAATAGTCGGTTCAAAAAGCTATCTACTCCATACGATCAAATTTGGACTCGAAACCTTTTCCATTGTGTTCGGAATAGAGATATAACATTATAAATGCCTAGCGGCACACCTCGATAAGAGTTCAAAATTTTAAGTTGCACCTATCGAGACAATTTGAATTTAAATTAAATATATATACATTTTTATATACTGGTCAAATTTTCAGCCGTAATCCTTTCACCATCAAAACTTTTCCTTCTCATCAACTTTTTGCTTTTCAGAGCACTGTAGCAATTCCTTCTTCAACATGCCAACATCCCATTTTTTTAAAAGCAGAGCGACACTCCTTTTCGTTCATTAAATCAAGAAGCATCTGAAATCGAAATGGCTAGATAAAAGTTTTCGTTCAAATTATAAAAAAAATCGTTACCGATACTTCAAATTAAATTCGATCCTCTCTCTCTCAATTCCTCAATTCGAATCGAATTCCTAAATAGAAAAAAAACGCAAAAAGGATTCGCGAATCATTTTAAATCGCGACGTTGTCGCGATTGCCTTGACCGAAGGAAGCGCGATCGAGGAGGCATTGTAGTTGCGAAGTCTAGCAGCGCGATTTCGTGAGTGGGAGGATGGAGGCGAATTCGATTGGTGCTGGGCTGATAGGGATGAGTTTGTCTCTGGCGATGAAATTGTTCGACGGCATTGTGGAGTTCGCAAATTAGGGTGGCGCTCGAGCTCGGGGTCGCGACTATTCGTGGGTGGAGGGAACGAGGCGACACCAATTCAAGGTTATATTCTGAACTTGGTCGACTGTGAGGCATTCAAATTTCGTCTTTCTCGTTTTAACTTACTAGTATATATATTCAAATTTAAAATATTATAAAACAGAACTTTTAGGAATATATAGGTAGGGTTTTGATTTACAGTAGGGTGAAAAAAAAATTCGATTGAATTTCATTAAGATATATATAAATATAGGAATCAGAAAAGAAAAACAATTTTTATAAAGTTATATATCGGTGGATATTTGGAAGGATAAATTCAAGGTGGGAATTTATAAAAGGAATGGGTAAATTTTATTAAAAATAAATAGTGATTTATTTTTAAAGATGTTAAAGAGAAGTGTATTTCCCTGGATAGCCAAGTACGTTTTCGAAGCAAATTTTAAAATATAAGTTAAAAGTTTAATGTTGTTTTAAAAAGCATGTTTTAGGAAATTTATTATTAAATGTTTAGATTTTAAAGTAAGCATTTCTCAAATTTTATTATAGTAGAAATTATTTAAAGGTGAGTGGAAATTTTGTTTTAAAGGGTTAAAAATTTAGTTTTATATTTTATAAATTAGCTTCACTTTAAATATTCTTAAAGTATATATTTTTGAATAAGTATTAAAGTAGTTTTTAACTTAAATGTCTTAAAGGATATGTTAAAATAAAGAGTTTTAAATTATTTTAAAAATATAAAGTTTTTGTACTTGATGTTCCAGTGGAAATAAATATTTGGGAATTTATTCCTTAAAAGGAGTATGGTTATGAAACTATTTTCAAAAGGGTTGAAAATGGAAATATATCTTGCGAAGATATTTGTGAGGTAAAAAAATAATTTGGAAAATTATTTATTGTTTGATGGATGTTTGTGATTGTTAATTGATAGTTAAATAACCGACTATCAATATTGGCCAATGCGCTGATCGTTTCGAAGAGACCGGGATCGGGATTTATCTCCCGAAAACCACTTCGATCCGGTTTGTACGTTTTCGTGGGGAAAACGAGTTTGGAATTAAAGATGGAGCAGTGAAGTGCAAGGGCTAATCGCTACTAATCCTGAGGGTGACTCCAAAATGGATGTAGTAGGAATAGTGCCTTCGGTTCCGTTCGAACCTGGGATGGACTTGTATGGATGAATGCTTTCAGAACATCGTCAGGTGGACGATGAGCATTCTAAGTGAAACGGTTCTAAAAAGGTAACGCTTAGCCTCAAGCCTCATCAACCGGGAATGACTGAAAATTAGGGGTTATGCAGCAAGGCTATGTGGGTAGCGCCCATTAGGGTGAGGTCATCCCTGTCTAGATGTCCCTTTTTATTTCGGCTGTGTGGCGGTTGGTCGCGCCAACCGTGGGGTGATCTTACTCGGAATTACCCTTAGGTAGTTCCGGTCTTGTGTTGCGGGGGATCAGGCGTGGTCCTCGGTACACAGATCTAGACCAGGTATTGTGACAGGTGGTACTCCAGTGCCTAGTCATTGTATGGAATCCAATCTTCAATAAGCGCTTGTACGGTTTTGATTGTGCCCAACTATTGCTGAGACGTGAGATGCAAGCATTTCAGCTAGATTCTATTTTACTTTATATAGACACTATTATAATATCAGACGAATTTGATAAAATGTATTTTGGCTATCGTAAGGTAAAAACCTGACATGTTTATTTGTGGCATGGTCTTATGAGATGATTTTGATTTCAAAGGGTTTGGAAAACTTTAATAATCCAATTAAGTGTATTTTCTCACGTTGGTTTTCCAGACTGACTCGGGTGTTATTTTATTATAATGCTCGGGTCAGACCGAGTATTATAGATACAGGATAGGATGCTGTGAAGCTCAGGAGACGAGCTGGATGGCGAGACGTATCACTCGTACTTGATGTATATTCTGCTGTGTTGTGTGTATTGTGTATTCAGTTTTGTGAGGACATGTAGTGATTATTGTACAGTTGAGTGTTAGATGTTGTTGAACTCTGATGTTGTATTCTAAAGATGTAAAGTATAAAACAGATATAGTTTTCTTTTGTGTAAATATCAGTTATTATCTATTATATTTATTCCGCTGCGTATGTGAGATTCTGATGTTGTGTTGTTTCCTGTTCTTCTACCTCTTTCTTCTTTAACCCAAATGGTTCGTATTTCCGTTCACTTTGAGTCGATGTTGGAGAATAGTGTCGATTTTAAGGGGTACGGAACTGCGGGTCGTTTCAGTTGGTATCAGAGCTGAAAGGTTAAGCGAGAACCTTGGCTCTGGTGGGAATTACTTATTGAAATAGAGTCCATAGTACTCTGTAATGAGTTTGAATGTATTAATATATATGAGCGCGTATTTATTAGTGAATATAAAAGTGTTTTATATTGTGCTGGTTGGTTTATTGAGTAGTTTTTGGATTCTGGTCAATACGAGTAATTAACGTTATTGATAGGGATCTCTAAACACTTGAATAGAACAATTCGACACAGTATTGTTTTAAAATAGGGTAAATGAAATAATTTTATCCAAATTATTTTTGTATATAAAAGAAATAATTTTCAGAAATTATTATAGATATATATGGTTGTTTGGTTGCTAGGAAATGATAATACTAAATTATTATCATTGTTGTGTAGGGATTGTATAAGAAATTGAAAACCATAACTAAAAGCTAAGAAATAAATTCAAATGAAGTTTATAAATGTGAATTATAAATGTGATTTATAATTGGAAATGAAATAAAAATTCCAGAGTGATAGTTGAATGTGAATTGAAGGGAATTGGAATTTGAAATTTTGAGAAAATTTAAATTTCTTTGGATTTGAAAATGGTTTTCAAAAGTTTTGGAGAAATAATAGTATTATTTCAGAAATATTTCTGAGTTGAATTTGAAATCTGGAGAGATTTGGAAATTAAAAATTTGAAATTTTTTTAAAGAAATAAAAGCACTAAACTCTTCTTGGTCGTTGGAAAATAACTTCGGTGATAACTGCAGCATCATCGATGTTCATTTTCGAGTTTCCAAGAGAGAAATTGTTACCAAATTATTTTAAATTGGAATTGTTTGCAAACTGGGTTTGGTTTTGAAATTCAAAGGGATAATTGAATTTGCCAAAGAATTTTGGATATAATTGGTTTCAAATGATTATTGAAGACTCTGGAATTGGTTGAAAATGTTTTTGAGTGTCTAAGTAATGGTTTAAACTCTGGGCGTGAAATTAACTTGTAAAAAGTTAATAAAGTTAGAAAGGTAAGCAAATTAAATACAAGTAAACTAAAGTAGGATAAAATAAAATTTAACTTGGAGTAAAGTGAAGAAATTAAATTTTGAAATTTAATAGAATGTGATTGTATTGGAAGAAAAATAAAATAAATTAAGTTGGGTTTGAGAAATAAGTATTGAATTAGAAGAGATAAGCTTCGGTAGCTTATAAAAGAACTGAAAGGCATTGAAATAAAGATATATAACCCCTAGTTAAAGGTAAAATGTGAATGTGTTTGATTAAATGAATGGAAGTATGAAAATATAAGTGCGTGACCTATGAGAATTTGAAGAGTGATATAAGAACAAAATAAATTGTTTGGTATTTCGGAATGAAGTAAAAATCCAAACATGAATTATAAAATAGATTAAACTCGGAAAAATTAATTAAAGTGATTTATGAAGATAAAAATCAAATTTTGATTGAGAGTGTACTAATTTGGAATAAATTAGTAAATTGAATAGGTTAATGGGATTTAAATTTGGTAGTAAAAGGTTGAAAGTGTGAATGAAAATTGGAATTGAATAAAATTCTATGAATTGATAGAAGTAAACAAAATTGATTTTGAATCAGTTGACATGAATATGAGTTGTTTGGAATTAAAAATGAATTGAATGTAAGAAATTAAGTTGGAAACTATTCGAATTGAATGGAATGGTATGTGATGTGGTTGCAAACAATTTAAAACTAGTGTCGAAACCTTGCATATGTGCTTATTGAAATTTTATAACATGCATTATATGTGAAATGTATGTGTAGCTATATTAAAGTAAGTGAAATGTTAATAAATTTCATATATTTGGCACTTACACATTCAAATTGATTAAGTACAGGTTCAGGGAAGCCGTTTGGCTGGGTTGGGTCATGCAAAATGCTAAAATAATAATCCGCTTGCTTAAAAATGCTAAATAAGGTACGCTTACGCAATAAAAATAGGAAAAATGAACTGTTTTTGTTTTTCCGACCGTGTGGGTCGATGTATATATATATATATATATTTATATCTCTTGTCAAATTGCAAAAGCTCCTCCGTAAAAGGGAGACTCTGCCAAAAAATTTCGAAAATTTTGGGAGTTAGAAATTTTTTTGGAATTTTTGGAAATTTTCACTAACGACAAATGATTTAAAATTGGAATTTGAGATAAAGGTAAATAAAATTCAATATTCAGGAGTTGGAGATGAATTGAATTCAAGCAAAAATTGAAAATGAAAATCTGAATGAAAATCGAGAGAAAGTATTTAGATTTCAAAATAACTAATAAATTGAAGCAAATTGATTTTATATGAAATTGGAACTTAATTGGAGTATACACTTCAGTAGTGAAGTAGTAAAAATAAATATAAGAAATATTTATACTGAACTTAAGAAATGAAGAATGAAGTTCTTAAGTAAATTGGTATTGGGAATATACTAAGTAATTTTGGAATGGAGAAATATACTAAGTGAATAACTGAATGCAGATTAAAACTGAAAGTTGTGAAATGGGATAATTGTGGATAAGTGAATAACAATCAAAATGAATGTGAATAAAAGAGAATTGATATAGTTAAAAATCAATTGGGGCTAATTATGTACGATGTGCGTATATCATTTTATTCGCATAATGGTTTGATCCAGATTCGAGCACAGAATTTCGAGGTAGTTATACCGATCCGAGTTAGGATTTTTCACTCGATTTTCGATGGCGAACCCTGGATATGGATTTTGATTGATTCTGGATATTCTCTATCATACTTTATGGCTATGCAAGGAGAATGACGGTTTCTGATCAAGAAACCAGATCTGAGTCCGCACTAGGAAGTCGGGTGGACGATACTAGTTCGGATGTGAAATTGTGTGATCGAGTGAGCGATCGAATTTGGTATTACGTACAGATGATATATGTGCATCGTACGGGCTTAAGTAAAGCAAATATTGGAAATTGTGTAAAAGAGAGTGAATAAAATGATTTGGATTCTGTGATTGGATATTATTTCTTAGTAGGATACAGGTATTTAAAAGCAAAGGAAAAATTTGTTTTGATTTCAGAAGGAAAATTTAAATTGCCGATAAAGGTATGTATTTAATTTCTATATGAAATTTGATGGTTTTATGGTCTAGCCACTTGGCGTTTTGTTTTCTTTTGAAATCTAGAGGCCCGTAGAGGCATTTTGTAGTTGTACCGAGCTAGTCGCGCAAAGGAGACGCTGGCAAAAAATTTCGAAAATTTAAAAAGTTAGAAAAATTTTGAGAAAATTTTGATAATTCAAAATTTGATTTCAAATTTAAATTTGAATTGATAAGTAAGTAATATTGTTTGGGACTTATGGATAAGTTTGGGAAGCTAGTAAGAGGGATATTGTGTCTTTAATAAAAAGAATGTTTTGAGAAGTTGTGGAACTGTTTGGTTTTGGGAAGTAAGTGAACATGTTATGGACCATTCTTCCTAACTAGTAATTTCGATGACGAAATTCTTTTAAGGGGGGAGGAATGTAACGACCCGAAATTTTGGACATTTGAAATTGGAATATTTAATCGATTTTAATATTTGAAAGTTAGTTTTAACTAGAATTTCAAATATAACTATTTTATTGGATAATTTAATTTTTGAATTAAATTACTGGAATTGAGGGAAAATAGTGAATCTTGATTTTAAGCTTGTTAAAAATATTTCAATGGCTTGTAAAATCTATATTGATAATACTGAAGATAGTAAAAGTGTTAAACTTGAATTTGGAAGTGTTTTGTTAAGTTTTGAAATTTTATCGTTTAAATTGATATTTAAAAATAGCATTCCGAGGCACAGTCTTGGAATTCGATGAAACCAGTTCCATTGGATTCGTAATATTGTATTATTATCGGATTTCAATTTTCATAGCTTTCGGAGTTGTCGTGTGATCGTATGATAGGTAAACGCGCTGAAATTAATATCGAATTTAATTTAAATAGTCGGTTCAAAAGGCTATCTTCTCCATACGATCGAATTTGGACTCGAAACCTTTTCCATTGCGTTCGGAATAGGGATATAACATTATAAACGCCTAGCGGCACACCTCGATAGGAGTTCAAAATTTTATGTTGCACCTATTGAGACAATTTGAATTTAAATTAAATATATATACATTTTTATATACTGGTCAAATTTTCAGCCATAATCCTTTCACCATCAAAACTTTTCCTTCTCATCAACTTTTTGCTTTTCAGAGCACTGTAGCAATTCCTTCTTCAACACGCCAACATCCTTTTTTTTTTAAAATCAGAGCGACATCTCCTTTTCGTTCATTAAATCGAGAAGCATCTGAAATCGAGATGGCCGGATAAAAGTTTTCATTCAAATTATAAAAAAAATCGTTACCGATACTTCAAATTAAATTCGAGCCTCTCTCTCTCAATTCCTCAGTTCGAATTGAATTCGTAAATAGAAAAAAAAACGCGAAAAGGATTCGCGAATCATTTTAAATCGCGACGTTGTCACGATTGCCTTGACCGAAGGAAGCGCGATCGAGGAGGCGTCGTAGTTGCGAAGTCTGGCAGCGCGATTTCGTGAGTGAGAGGATGGAGGTGAATTCGATTGGTGCTGGGATGATGGGGATGAGTTTGTCTCTGGTGATGGAATTGTTTCACGGCATTGTGGACTTCGCAAATTAGGGTGGCGCTCGAGCTCGGGGTCGCGACTGTTTGTGGGTGGAGGGAACGAGGCGACACTAATTCAAGGTTATATTTTGAACTTGGTCGACTGTGAGGCATTCAAATTTCATCTTTCTCGTTTTAACTTACTAGTATATATATTCAAATTTAAAATTTTATAAAACAGAGCTTTTAGGAATATATAGGTAGGGTTTTGATTTACAGCAGGATGAAAAAAAAACAATTCAGTTGAATTTCATTAAGATATATATAAATATAGGAATCAGAAAAGAAAAACATTTTTTATAAAGTTATATATCAGTGGATATTTGGAAGGATAAATTCAAGGTGGGAATTTATAAAAGGGATGGGTAAATTTGATTAAAAATAAATAGTGATTTATTTTTAAAGATGTGAAAGAGAAGTGTATTTCCCTGGATAGCCAAGTACGTTTTCAAAGCAAATTTTAAAATATAAGTTAAAAGTTTAATGTTGTTTTAAAGAGCATGTTTTAGGAAATTTATTATTAAATGTTTAGATTTTAAAGTAAGCATTTCTCAAATTTTATTATAGTAGAAATTATTTAAAGGTGACTGGAAATTTTGTTTTAAAGGGTTAAAAATTTAGTTTTATATTTTATAAATTAGCTTCACTTTAAATATTCTTAAAGTATATATTTTTGAATAAGTATTAAAGTAGTTTTTAACTTAAATGTCTTAAAGGATATGTTAAAATAAAGAGTTTTAAATTATTTTAAAAATCTAAAGTTTTTGTACTTGATGTTCCAGTGGAAATAAATATTTGGGAATTTATTCCATAAAAGGAGTGTGGTTATGAAACTATTTTCAAAAGGGTTGAAATTGTAAATATATCTTGCGAAGATATTTGTGAGGTAAAAAAATAATTTGGAAAATTATTTATTGTTTGATGGATGTTTGTGAATGTTAATTGATAGTTAAATAACCGACTATCAATATTGGCCAATGCGCTGATTGTTTCGAAGAGACCGGGATCGGGATTTATCTCCCGAAAACCACTTCGATCCGATTTGTACGTTTTTGTGGGGAAAACGAGTTTGGAATCAAAGATGGAGCAGTGAAGTGCAAGGTCTAATCGCTACTAATCCTGAGGGTGACTCCAAAATGGATGTAGTAGGAATAGTGCCTTCGGTTCCGTTCGAACCCGGGACGGACTTGTATGGATGAATGCTTTCAGAACATCGTCAGGTGGACGATGAGCATTCTAAGTGAAACGGTTCTAAAAAGGTAATGCTTAGCCTCAAGCCTCATCAACCGAGAATGACTGAAAATCAGGGGTTATGCAGCAAGGCAATGTGGGTAGCGCCCATTGTGAGGTCATCCATGTCTAGATGTCCCTTTTTATTTCGGCTGTGTAGTGGTTGGTCGCGCCAACCGTGGGGTGATCTTACTCGGAATTACCCTTAGGTAGTTCCGGTCTTGTGTTGCAGGAGATCGGGCGTGGTCCTCGGTACACTTATCTAGACCAGGTACTGTGACAGGTGGTACCCCAGTGCCTAGTCATTGTATGGAATCCAATCTCCAATAAGCGCCTGTATGGTTTTGATTGTGCCCAACTATTGCTGAAACGTAAGATGCAAGCATTTCAGCTAGATTCTATTTTACTTTCTATAGATACTATTATAATATCAGACGAATTTGATAAAAAGTGTTTTGGCTATCGTAAGGTAAAAATCCGACATGTTTATTTGTGGCGTGGTCTTCCGAGATGCTTTGGATTTCAAAGGGTTTGGAAAACTTTAATAATCCAATTGAGTGTGTTTTCTCACGCTGGTTTTCCTGACTGACTCGGGTGTTATTTTATTCTAATGCTCGGGTCAGACCGAGTATTATAGATACAGGATAGGATGCTGTGAAGTTCAGGAGACGAGCTAGATGGCGAGAAGTATCACTCGTACTTGATGTATATTCTGCTATGTTGTGTGTACTTTGTATTCAGTTTTGTGAGGACATGTAGTGATTATTGTACAGTTGAGTGTTAGATGTTGTTGAACTCTGATGTTGTATTCTAAAGATGTAAAGTATAAAACATATATAGTTTTCTTTTGTGTAAAGATCAGTTATTATCTATTATATTTATT
Source organism: Allium fistulosum (assembly GCA_030737815.1). Taxonomy (NCBI): domain Eukaryota; kingdom Viridiplantae; phylum Streptophyta; class Magnoliopsida; order Asparagales; family Amaryllidaceae; genus Allium; species Allium fistulosum. The sequence continues at coordinate 165,948,197 of CM060905.1, forward strand.
CCGCTGCGTATGTGAGATTCTGATGTTGTGTTGTTTCCTCTTCTTCTACCTCTTTTTCTTTAACCCAAATGGTTCGTACTTTCGTTCACTTTGAGTCGATGTTGGAGAATAGTGTCGATTTTAAGGGGTACAGAACTGCGGGTCGTTTCAGTTAACAGAGAATAGGATTAGGCTGAGTAGTAGGACTTGTTTTTTATTTTAGAATGGCTCGAGTTGTTTGTTCTTTCTGTTAGATTTTATTTTGATTTTTTTATCTACCTTTCTTTTTGTTTTTAATATAAAAACAAACAAAAAAAGGGGTTTCAATTTGTTTTAATTTTTTTTTGTTTTGGTTTGTTTTGGTTTTTTTAGTTCTTCTAAAGAGAAAGAAAAAAAAATTGAATTTGTTTTATTTCATTTTGTTCTTCATCCTTATATATATATATAAAGTTTCTTTCCTCCATTTGTTCTGTTTTGTTTAATTGTTTTGATTTTCCATTTGTTTTAGTGTCCTTTAAAAAAACAATTGTATATATCTTGTTTGAAATTTCAGGTTGCCAAAGCAGATTAAAAAGATGAGTTGCTGCTATAAAATAGCTCGCTTGCTTGCTTAAAAAAATTGCTGCTTTGAAATAATTGCTCAACAATTCTACACACGCTAGTATTGTGCTTTCATCTCTTGTTTTTCCTTGCATTGTTGATCGCTTGCATTTGCATTTGTATATAAAAAAAAATTCAAAAATTCAAAAACGAAAACAAATTTCATTCGTAGTTGCATTGTTAATACATGTTTAATTTCAACTTTGCATTTCATCCTAGAATTTTAATAACGATTAGACATCGATAACGCTTAATTGTATTTTGACAAATTGTCTTCTGTGAACAATTTAAATTCTTGGTGTCTAGGTTACGGTAGAGTAATAACCATTTATAAATATTACGGTGATTCGTAAATATTATAGCGGTTGTTTCTCTGAAGGTACTTAAACCTTCGGCTGCATTCCTACGGTGATTCGTGGTGCACCGATAACTCCTGCTCGTTACCTGGTTGAGAACTATCTTGTTGATTTAAGACAAAGCGTGATTATACAATTTTGGGTTACCTTAGGATAAATAATTTGTAATTAGACCCTTGCATTCATTTAATTGCACTAATTCATGCATATTTAAAAAAAATGATTTTTTTTTTTCAAAATCCAAAACTAAAAAAGATTGTAAATACTCCTTAACCTAGTTTTAAACCCTTTCTTTTGAAAATTTTCAATCAAAATCCAACAAAAATTACTTAGTTTTTTTTTAAGAAAAACAAAAATCCAAAAAAAATATAAAATCTTTTCAAAAACAAAAAAATTGAAAAACCAAAATACAAAAAAAATCAATTTTCCACTTTTAAAAATAAATTTTATTTGTAAATATTTTTCCTTTATAAGAAAAACCAAAAAAAAATTTCTTGAAAATGTCTGAGTTTCCTTTTCCTTACTCACTTGAATTTTACAATAGTTGTCAAAATCAATATAATCCATATGATTTCACTCCAAATTCGTATGGATATTTTAACGACAACTTTTGTTTAAACAATTCGAATTTTGAACCACAAAATTTTCAAAATAATGGTCAACCCTCAACTCTTTAAAATAGCATTTCGTCTTTACTTAAACTCTCTACACAATAAAATCAAATCCCAACGTGTGGCAAGTCAAATAATAATCCATCTTTTACCACAATGGACGATTTTCAAATAACAACTTTTGAAATCGAAAATGACAATCTTAATGAAGTTGTTGAAAAGACGGTAATTGAGTTGGATTTCAATTCTTTTGAGGTTGAGAAACTGGATTTGAAATTCGATCTTACTTTTTCCGATTTCGAAAATTTGAATACAACAACTTTGGATTTTGAAATTGATACAATAATTCAACAAAGGAAGATGAATTTAATGAACACGAATTTTTTGGACTTTTCAACGACGAGTTGTCAAATTCTGAAGGAGAAGATTTAAATAGCCATTTTGATTTTGAAATCAATAATTCTGAGGAAGTTTTCAATGATAAGTTTGAATTTCAAATTGATGAAAATAAACTTGAATTTCAATCAATCATTTTATCAACCCTGAAAACAATCGAAAATAAAACAACTCGTACGATTTTCAATAAAACGACATTCGTTTTTCCTAATCAACATTCAACTTTAAAATCTTTGAAAGTTTGGTTTTTCAAGCTTTAGCCGCGTCTCGTGTACTTGACGAGACAAATGAATCGGTCTTTGGAAGACCGTTTCATTTACTTTTTAACTATATACTTTCTGATGCCGTGTAAATACATTTCATTTTCATGTAAATGATAATAAACATTCCTTTCACTTGGTTTGACTATGCAGTCAAAATCAAGTGTGGGGGGAGCTCATCTTCATTTTTTTTAATTTTCATTGTTTATTTTTGCATTTTCTTTCCAAAACTCAAAAATTTTAAAAAAAACAAAAAACAAAATCCAAAAACAAATTTTCTTTCAGCATTTTGATTTATTTTTAAAGAAACACTATAGGATAAATATATGGTTTTGGTTTATTAAATTGGAATTTTTGAAAATTTATTTGTCTCAATAAAAAAAAGTTTGATTACAAATAACGATGGTTTAACTAGTATATAGGAAGATTCATACATGTTAATTATGAAATATCCTAATTGAAGATCTTTTTTTTAAAAAGTGGTGAATTAAAAAGGATATAACATTTTTTTGTCTTCTAAGTAAATGGTGCTAAGATGATTTTGCAAAACTCTCTCTTCAAAAAAACAAAAAAAAAATTCTTGTATATATTTATTAACACCTACGGTCGATAGGTGTACACACTTATGTGTACACTCGCCATGCTCCGTACCCTTCTCACGTAAGCTCGAAAGGCAGTGCATGATCGGTATATCTGGCCTCAGTTTATCTGAGCTAGGTGTATGTATATAAAAATTCTTTTATTAATAATGCCTACAGTCAATAGGTGTTCACACTCGTGTATTCACTCACCACGCTCTGTATTCCCCTCACATAAGCCCAAAAGGCAGTGCATGGGTAATATATCTCGCCTTAGTTTTCTGAGTTAGGCATATGTAAATATTGTAAATATAAATAAAATTTTCAAAAAAAAGAGAGAGAGTAAGAAAATGAAATCCAAGCACTATTTTAACCTGTTTGATTTGACTCGATATTGAAAAGAAATGAAAATACCACTTTGAAATTTTTTGATAATCAACTAAGAATCCATTTCATAATTACACTGTGTTATCAACCAAAACAACAAGTTAAACTATAGTCTATTTGCTACGATAACTTGATTTTTGTTGGAAATTTGTTGAGTAAATGACTTAAATTTTCAAGATAATTACCAAAACCTATATTTAACTTATTTGTGTCGATTTAAAAGTAAAACCTTCATTTGTATATATTTTCAAAAACTTGCATTCATCTCTTTGTAAATTAATCTTGCATTATGTAAATATTTTCACTTTGCATTCGGATTTTGTGGGTAGTATCCGCTGAAAACCCTCATGAGACAACACTCGTCCTACTGGGGACACCCAGAGGTACAACGACATGTTGCATATGCTCAGTGTAATCGTGCTCCCTACGAAAACAGATTTATCTTAGTTTTTCTTTATTCGGGGAAGAATAAAAAGATAAGTGTGGGGGTATTTGATGTGCACGTAAATGTGCTTATTTTTACTACCATATTTTATCGAATTAATCATATTGGGTGTTTTAACATGTTTAAACCAAAATTCAAATTATTTTCAAATCGCCACATATTCATCTTCATCCAGGAGCAAATTGGTCATTTTTGGGCATATATTAATTTGAGAAAATTTAACTGGAAATTTCTATATTATTTTGTAGGAATTTGAACTCAAATACAAGTGGTTTCATGAAGATATATGCATGCACAAAGAAGATACAAAGGAATGAAGAGGGAAATAATTCAAAGTCATGGATCATGGAGGACCTCACCTACCCACCTACCTTAATATACAAATTAGAGGCTAATGCACATGCTAAAAAAGTTTGAAGCTTCATGCACATCTAAATGATGATTAACACATGCTAATGATTACTTGGCCTCCACACTTCCTAAAAGAGTATTTTTGGCATTCCCCAAAAAAGTGAATTAGGGTTTCTAACTTGTATAAATACCCCATATCTTCATGTAACCCTCCCTCTTCTCTTAGGCTCTCTTCTCTTAGCCTCTTAGTTTAGGAAAATAAATCAAAGCTCTTCTTTCTTTTTCCATGGCTACTTAGCCATTTCTTTTATGTAATTTTTTTATGCAATTTCAATACATGCTCTTTTCTTCTTTTGTTTATTTCCTTTCATGCTAGTAGTGTAGATTTATTTATTTATGCAAGTAGTGTAGATCTTCTTTTATTTTATGCAAGTAGAATAGCTCTTCCTTTACTTTGCTTTCATCTCCTTCTTTTTTATATTTCATGTTGAATGCTACTTGTCTTGATATGATAACACAAATGAGAGGCTAAACCCCTTCAATTTAAGGGTAATGAAGCTCTTTAATCATGTAGCTTCAACTTTTTGATCATTTATGTTCTATTTTTGTGGTTAATGGAAACATTTGAAGTGGTTTAATTATGTTGTATAGCTTTGAATTTGATAGTCTTTGTTGTTCATAACAAATAGGCTATGCATAAACAAACAAAACACAAATTTCCTCTTCATCTAAAATATGATTATGGCAAAGAAGTGAATGTTGAAATTAAAATTTGATGGCTTATATTTCTAGACAATAGTTAATAGGCCATGCATAAAATAGATTTTTCTTTAAACTTTGTTGTCATATTTCATGAGAGTTAAATGTGTATTAGTGGTTGTGTTATAGTTTGATGGTTTATATTGGGCTAATTAATAACACAAATATACCATACTTATGATTAGCACATCAACTAATTTCACTAATGACCAAAAGAGATATCATAACTTCATTTTGTTGATTTATTTGATCTAGAGAGTGGAAATTACCTATAAATTGTCTTAACACTCTCATATTTTTATCAATTTTCTTTTGTTAGTTTTCTATATTTTTTGCTAATCACACTTTCAACTTTGGTTTAATTTGATTGAATAGAGATTTAAAATCTAGCATTTCCCTGTGGATCGACCCATACTCGCCACGTACTACGATAGTACACCGTGCGCTTGCGGTTATTTTTATTATAAATTCGTTTGACGGTTTTCTAAACCGATTGAATTTCCATCGATGAACACAAGCGAAAGTTAACAAGATTCTAATGGATTCTAGTCTTGCTACTGGTGCAAAAGTTTCATCAAAATCAATTCCTTCAATTTGATTATAACTTTTAGTAACTAACCTAGCTTTGTTCCTTATCACATTTCTAGATTCACCAAATTTATTTTTAAAAATCCATTTGGTTCCTACAACTGGATAATCATTAGGTCTAGGTGCTAGAATCCAAACATCATTTTGTTCACATTGATTTAGCTCTTCTTGCATAGCCATAAACCAACTCTCATCATTGAGAGCTGTATCTATGTCTTTGGGTTCAATTTCTGAAGTAAATCCACTGTATAGACACATATCACATAAATTTCTAATAGAGGAACGAGTTAGAATACCTGCGGTAGGATTACCTATTACCAATTCAGGAGGATAATCTGCTTTGAATTTCAATCTCTATGGTTCCAGATTTCTTTGGACTTCTTTCGCGGTTACAGTTTCTTTTGGATTTTCACTTTCAGCCTTTTCGTTCTCCTCTTCAACATTGCTTTTGATTGTTTCCTTGCTTTGATCATCAATGCCTTCATCAAATTTCACATTGATTGACTCCACGATTGTTCTCGTCCTTTTGTTTAATACTCTATAAACTTTACTTCTGGAAGAGTATCCCATGAACATGCCTTCGTCAACTTTTGGCTCAAATTTTCCCAGTAGATCACCTGTATTGAGAATAAAACATGGACAGCCAAAATTTTTGAAGTATGCAATGTTTGGCTTTTTGTTGAACCATAGTTCATATGGTGTTTTCTTAAGAATCAGCCTAATCATGACTCTATTCATTACATAACAAGTTGTATTTACTGCCTCTGCCCAAAAGGACAAGGGTAGTTCATACTCATTATCATAGATCTAGCCAACTCTTGTAAGGTTCAATTCTTTCTCTCGACTACTCCATTTTGTTGTGGAGTACGTACGGTAGAGAATTCATGTTTAAATCCATTTTCATCAAAATATCTTCAAATTCATAATTTTCAAATTCTCCACCATGATCACTTATTAGCGAAATAATAGACACTCCTTTTTCATTTTGAACTAATTTTGTGAATTTAGTGAAGTATGAGAAAGTTTCTGATTTTTTAGCTAAGAAGTATACCCACGTGTATCTAGAGTAATCATCAACCAATACAAAACAATATCTCTTACCACCTAAACTTGCAATATCGTTAGGTCCAAACAAATCCATATGAACTAGTTCAAGGACTCCGAAGTACTTACAGTGTTCTTGGCAAGAAAATATGATTTTTTAAGTTTTCCCATTATACATGCTTTACGTAGAGTTTTTGTTTTGAAATCATGAGATGGTAAACCTCTTACCAAATCTTTTCTTTTTAATCTTTTAACAGATTCATGCTAGCATGTCCTAATCGTCTATGCCATAAGTTTACTTATACATCCTTAGCTATCAAACATTTTGAAAGAGTGAGCTCATCAAAAGATAGAGAGTATATATTACCTTTCCTCTTACCTGAAAATAATGTTTCTTTTGATGATTGGTCAACAATTTTGCACAAATCAGAATCAAAAACAACATTCATTCCCTTATCACATAACTGGCTGATTGAAATCAGATTATGGTGTAGATTTTCAACATATAATCCATCGTTTAAGGTAAATGTACCATTACCTATTTTACCTTTGCCGATAATTTTACATTTATCGTTGTTGCCCATTGTCACTCTGCCACCTTTGTACTTCTCTAGGCTAAGGAACTTTGATTTGTCGCCCGTCATGTGCCTGGAACAGCCAGAATCCAGGTACCACTCTTCCTCTTCCTTAGCTTGCCAACACACCTACACTATAAAAGAATTTAGTGACCTATTTGTTTTCATTGGTCCATGATTGTTAGTGACAATTTTTTTTGAAAAACAATTTCGCGTATAAGCAAGACAATATATGTTTGTTCCTTTTGGCACCCAGATTTGTTTGATTTTAAGGGATTTTACATTCGTGCCTTGAGGAAATAAAATTGGCATGGTTTTCGTGTGTTTGGGTCTATACCAGCAATTGTTTTGATTGTGTCCAATTTTTCCACAAATCATGCACTTGGAGTTGACATGATTAGTTTCACTTCTACCTTTTTTAGATTGAGTATACCCAAGTCCTTGTCTAATAGTATTAACAGTTTTTTTCCCTAATAGCATATATAGTGATATTTCTCCTTTGGAGAATTTTCCTAAAGTTGTAGACAATTGTTGGACTTGTGACTTGAGAGATTCATTTTCATTGAATAACAAAGTGCACTTTTCAATAGAATTTTCTCTCCTAGTATTTTCAATTTCTTTCAAAATCAGAATTTCATTTTCAAGCAATTTAATTCTAGTTCAGATTTTTTTATTTCCTCTTCTTATGATGGACACTTATCACACTTATGGCCCTTATTTCTATAGTTTTGAACCATTTGATCAAGCTACTTATTTAGTTCTATCAAACTATCTTTTTTTGATTCAATTTTAGCATACTTCTCCCTAAGTCTTTCAAAACAGCCATTTACTTCATTAAAATATATAAGTAATTGTGAATGAGTAAGTTTTGATACCTCGCTGGGCTCATCATCATCGTTGTCACTTGTTTCTCCTAAAAGACACCGATTTTGTAACGACTCGAAAATTTTGATTGTTTTAATAACGTAATTAACTGAATTTTTGTGAAATTTTAAACAATAAAATTTTGAAATAAAAATTTAATATTTGGAATACGTCTAATTTAACATAGCTACCAGTAAATTTTCATTTGTTAATATTGAAGTTTATTTTATTGTGTAATTTTATTTCAATTTAAATCAGTTAAAACTGATGATAATAAAATATTTTCCAAACCTGAATATTTTTACATAATAAATTTCTAAATCATCTTCTGAGTGAGACGTCATCTTTCGTTTTTCAAATTTGGACTGCTATTGCTCCGTCTATCTTATTTTCGACAAAATAGCAGTATTTTGGTACCGATTATCGACTTTTGATCGGGTGATCATACCACTGATATCTGTATACAGTTTTGATCGTCTCGTCGTGCTGATCTTTGCAGTATATTTATTTCTATATTTGAAGGTCTGATACGCGTCGGAAACAATAAACTATTCATTATAACGGTACCTTTAATTGTGACCGTTAACTTTCCTTTGATTTCAAATATTGAAACGTGATGCACACACAAATATTAATTGCTTTAATAACTTTTACTTACTCAATGGGCACCTGTTACATCTCCATCATTTCAAATTTATTGTATGATGGTCCGTTTTGTTCTGCTTTTCGGTCTGTTCATTTACAAAAGGAAATATATATAACAGTCCTGTAGCACGTCTTCCACCTGCTCCTTCGTTTTTCCAAATTCATATTCATTTGTTTTGTTCGACATTGAAAAAAAACCCAAAGCCACGCGCCCTGTCTCCACCCAGACCAAGTGCCGAACCCATGCACGCAGCAGCTTCTCTTCCATCCCTCGCCGTTCATCTCCTCAACCACCATCAGCCGGCCTTCCCTATTCCCCTCCGACTTCGCCTGCAATCGCCCAGGTGTCTCCACCCACCTCGTGCTGCAGCATGGTAGATGCTCCTCCTTCCCTTCCTCCTCCATGTCATGCAGCCCTTCGCCTATATTATCCATGGCCGAGCACCACTTTCTCCATTCTATCAGCAGCCGACTTCTTCCAATCCCTCTTGTTTCTGATGTGAGTGATATATTGTGGTTCTACATATATATATATATTATAGGTTGCTTTATATATATATATATATTGTAACAGCATTGATTTTATAAAAGTATATATATTAGCTTTGTATAGATCTGCTATTTGAAAAGAGAGGAATTTGTATGCACAGTTGTAGAGTTGTTGTTTACATATATATAGGTTTATATTTATAGTTTTACACATATATGAATCTACATAAGTTTATAGGTAATATAGTATTTCATAAAATACTGGTTGAAAAATTTCGTAATCTGCTATATATGTGGTTATACTTTATATGTTTCTAATGTTTTTGTATCTGTTTGCTGAAGTTATATATACGATATTTTGTATGTTAGTATACATGAATTTTAAAATATGTAGTTTATATAGATTCTTCTAAGATGTCAGTATATATACTTATAATATAGTGTATTTTAAAAGAGGTTATTTATATATGTAAGTATATAGTTTATATTTGATCTGGTTATATATATAAAGTTTATGTAGGTTATAAGATCTTATAGTATTTTATACTTGGATTTCAATGTTATACTATATAAGCATTTCATATATATATTTGTATGTGTCAGGGCAGATAACTAGTTGCTTATGTATATAGCTGTTTTATAGGCATACGCTATTCGTATGCTATTGATTTCAAATATTATACGTATGAAAGTTTATATTTGTTAAGTCACATATATATGTTATGATATGACAGGATATATATATAAGTGTATATGTGGGTCAGTTTATATATTAGTTAAATCTATATATGTTTACAATAACTATATGCTTTCAGAAAATTAGTGTGTGTATATATATATATAGTTATATTCATACAAGGCATCTAAGTTTGGTTTTGAGTATATTATATCATACGTATGCCTATTTTATATGCATTGGTCCTAGTTTATATAATATTATTTTATATATATATACTTTACACATATATTGATTTCAACATATACTGTGTTTTCTCGCAATTGTATATAAAGTGAATATGCAAACTTCTGTTTATTTATATATAATAGTAGTAATGCATATACTATATTAGGTTATACCTGATTTTGTTAAGTTCTGTTTATATAAAGGATATATGAACCGCAATCTGTTGAATATATATAGAATTGTATAAAGTTGTATAACATCTATTGTTACAAAAATAAGTTATATTAGTATAAATATAAGTAAGTATATATATCAGCTTATATTTGTTATACATATATATTGTTGATTTCAAAGTATCGGTGTATATAAGTTTATAATATTATTGATTGGAAATATATATATATATATATTATTTTAATTATATGTTTGATTTTTAATATATGTGTTTAATTTAAAAAAAACAATGATTTTAAAATGAATATATATATATTTAATTTAAAAATGTGTTTGTATTTAAAAGATGATTATATATATAGTTATATATTGTTCATCTATAGCAATTATCTTCATCGATTCAGTTCAAACTTGATTTCGGCAAATTCCTATTTATCAGCTTTGATCGTTGAATTCGTGTCCATCCAGCGTTGCTTTGGAATTCGTGTCTCTTCTCATTCCGTTCTCTCTCTAGCCTCGAAAGGTGAGTAATCACTCACGATTCTTATATTTATTAAATTTGATTTCAATTGAAACGACAATTGAAATATACTGTTGTAGTTATTTAAATTGTTATATATGTTATTATATGTTACTGTTCACTTGTGGGATATGACACCATATCCTGTTGTTTATATTTTTATTTTTATTGATAATATATGCCTGTCGTTATTATTATCATATCTGTTCTCACTCTGCAAGTTCCCTGTTAGTATAGATTTCACTATGGGTTGAAATGATACATACCGGAACGATCTGTAGAATAGGAGAAAATCATTATGGGTTGAAATGATAAACCCAAGCGATTTTCATTGAATTAAATTTGGGATGGTGGGTTGAAATGATACATACCCGTAGATATTTAAACTATGGATTGAAATGATAATTATCCGTATCACTTGACCATAGGATAGAAAATTTTATACAAACACCGTTGGTCTATATATAAGTCTCTTAAAATGATTTCTATGGTTTTGAAAGGAAATATATATGGTTTTATTTAATATTGAAATATTTTATATATAAATAAGTTTAATATAACGTAGATTTAATAATAAGTTTTAATTTAATAAAGTATGATTTAATTAATATATAATATGTATAAGTATTTATTTAAAATTTTATTTCCAAAATAGACCTTTATAATGATTTTATAAGTTAAGGTTGAGAAGATAAATTTGAATATATTCGAAATTGTGTTTAATTAAGAATTTTGTTTAATTAAATTGATTTGAAACTTATTGAATTTGAGGGTTTAAGATATGATTTTATAACTTGATTTTGATTTAAAGTGGTTAAGTGGATATTTCAAGTTTAAATAAATTAAGGAAATATTTAGTTTAATGTAATTTAAGGTTATTAAAATGATAATGGATTTATTAAGTGAATATTTCAAAACTAAATAAGAATTAAGTTAAATAAAATATATATGAAAGTATCAATTTAGTTTTGAAAGTGCTATAACTTGGAGATATATATATATATATATATATATATATATATATATTTGAAATGGAAATGATATTTTGGTTTTGAAGTATAAATTAATTTTAAATGACCACGGTGTTATAATGACGTTTGGTTGTTAATAGCATATATTTCTACATTGTAGATAGTTCCACGGATCCTTAGAGGATGGTTATCCCAAACATCCTCTAAGTTACTTGTATTTCAGTTGATATTTCACTTGAGTTGGATTTATTGATATAAGAATGTTAATCCTTTCTCGAGTGTTTTGTGTTTTGCTTTACGCTCGGGTCAGACTGAGTGATACAACATTTGAGACTCACCTTTGGAGTTGAGAGCTTCGTTTGGAGATCCAACTATCGATTCAGCTTTCAGCTTTTCCAGTTGATTTGTTCAGAGAGGTCATTTGTTTGTATTGGAAACTTCACTGTATTTGAGATATTCTATTGTATTTTATTTCAAAATCTGTTGTTTATATAGTAGCTTCATGAACTACTATTTATCTATTCCGCTGTATTATTATTATATTACTCTGTGTCTGTGATTCTGTGATTGATTTATTTACTGTATATGTTGAGTTTTGCTAAATATAAATTAACAATCTGATATTTTGAGCAATTCAAGTCCGACATGTGCGGATGCAAATGGATGAAAATATCGGGTCGTTTCAGATTTGCTCTTTCACTCTCACTACCAGTGTTTTTATCATCATTTTCATCCCAAGTTGCAGCAAAACTTCTCCTTTTCAGTTTCTTTCCTTTGCTGACTTGATTTTGAGGATGATTTGGCTTGATATGACCAGGTTTATTGTACTTGTGACAAATTACCTCATGATTTTTTGAGTTGTCTAGAACTTTGACGATTCTGCTCTTTAGTTGTTGATTTAGGGTTGGATTTACATATTTGTGGTTCCACCTTTTGAATCTCTTTATTATCAGTGCCAGTTTAGCTGCTCCTTCATCATCATCATCATCTTCACTTTCCATCATTCCTTTAAGAGCTATTGATTTCTTTCGCGTATCTCCTCCTTCACGTTCTTCCTTGAATTTGATTTCTAGCTCATAACTGGTGAGGTTTCCAATGAGTTCTTCAACTTTGACTTGTTTCATATCCTTTGATTCTTGAATGGCAGTCACCTTTGCTTCAAAATTTCGTGGAAGAATTCTGAGGATCTTTCGGTTTATTTCTAGTTCTGTGTATGGTTTTCCTAGGGATTTTGATGTGTATACAAGATTAGAAAGTCATCCATACATTTCTTTGACACTTTCATCCTTAGCCATTGTGAAGTTCTCATACTCGCTACTAAGCATGGCAAGGCGAGATGCTTTAACCTTTAAGGTTCCTTCATGAGTCACTTCAAGCGTGTGCCAAATTTCCTACGCAGTTAGACAATGTGAGACTCGGTTAAATTCAATTTAATCTAATAAGAAAATAATAGAATTCATAGCTTTAACATTAGGAGTTTGCAGTTTATTTTCAAGATCTGTCCACTGATCCATAGGTTTATCAACTTCTTGATTATCTACCATTACTGTTGGTGTGCTATATCCCATTTCAACAATATTCCATGCATCTATGGTTTCAGAAACAATTTCATTCTAGTTTTCCAATACGCATATTCACCATTGAACATGGGTGGTCTAGCTATGGACCAACCATCAGCAAAAGCATTATTAAAAGAAGCCATTGAAAGAAAAAATCAAATTTTTTAACAGAAAATGGTTTTTGTTCCTAGCTCTGATACCACTTGCAGGATCATTTTCACCCTAGAGGGTGGGTGAATAGGTTGTACTAAAAATTGATGTGGAAATAAAAAAAACAGAAAGCAATGCAGAAAAGATCACACACAGTTTTACCCAGCTTCGGCAAAAACTGCCTACGTGCTACCCCCAAGGTTTCTACTAGAAATTAAGTAATCATTGCTTACAGAACACATAAACTCACGATACCCGCTAACTCGATTAACCTAACTCTAAGCTCAAAACCCTACCACCAGCCACTGGGTTGCGAATTCTAAAACTACAAAAAACTGTAGTTCGTCAACTAGTTAAACTAGAGTTTGATTAAAAATAAAAATATAAACAAAACAAAAACAACCAAAAGTAAACAAAAACCCTCAAAAACATATACGGCCCAATTAAAAAGATAAACGCGTTCTCCCTTATGATTTTGCTGCCGCATTGTTCCTTTGCGTTCTGGAATAAGGGTTTTTGATTCGAATTGAAGCCATTGATTCCTCAAATTAAATCGTTTGTCTTCTGTTGAGTCTCTGATCTGGGCTTGGAGCTTTAACCCGCTCTGTTGGTTGAGTTGATCGATTTTGATGAATTTGGATTTCCCGATTCTTCAATCGGTGTTCTTCAATTGCTTTAGAGGATTTGAGTTCAACTTTGGTATAATATTGGTGTGCGATTTTTACTTTATTATTCTATTGATTTGCTTGAACTCGAACTCTTGATTTTGCTGATGATGAATTGGGTTAATTTATAGGGATCGAAACCCTATTATTTCATTTCGTATATTTGATTTGAATTTGTCAATTGCTTTGCTCGGCCATTTAATTCTTGATTGCATGATTTTGATGATTTCTGACTTGTTCATTTATGATATATATGAATTTGCTCCGTTCTTTGCTGCCTACGACTTGTTCACTTGTGATATATATTCGAATATAGTGATATATATATATATATATTCGCATATATTTTGACTGTACTTTGAACGTTTGTTAACTTTCTGGTTTTTATATTACTTTGATCAATTCACCGTGCTGTCGTTCCAATTTCTGATGCATCATGCAGTTAAACAATTGTTGAACTAAATTGATATCTGCCACTTGAGAAATTTGAGCTTTCTGCCTTATTCACCTGACTTTGTACATCTGACTAGAATTTGCATTGTTTCCTAAGGTTAACTTACAATTCTCGAGATTGATGTTTCTCTTTTTTTATTGGTATGCTAACAAATGATGTTGATGAGTGGTGTTCTTTAGTTGGTTGTGTGAACTTGTACTTGATGAAGCCGTCCACTTTGATGATTGTCTGAGTTCTTGTTTATTTCCCTGTGTATGTTGATGTATAAGCATGTGTATCATCTTATTGTGCCTTTGGCCATATTGACCTGAACTCTATGAATTCTTAAATTGTTTTGTATGTTCACTTAGTTCGTATTCGCTTATACTCCATTGCTTTTGATGCCATGATTGAATTTTCGATGCCTATGTATGTGTAGACACATACACACACACACACACATATATATACACACACACACACACACACACACACATGCTTAAACGGCTTATGTTCTTTGACTCTATGCACCTATGGACTGCATTTCATGTACTGACCCTATTGCATCTGTATGCACCATTGTGTTGTCTTGAGTTTGGATTTGTACTTTGCTGCACCACAGCCTTTACATTGTGATTGCTGATATGTGTGCATGCAGTTGTTTCATGTTGAACTGCTCAATTGCTCTTGAACATGTCTTGTGCACCGGTCTTTCCTTTTAAAGTCTGGTTTGGTTGTATGTTTTCATGTGGATCTTCATGTGTCTGCATTGATTTAGGGAACTGCCTAGTACTGACCATTGCTTTATTCTTTGTACATATCTGGTGGTCTGTTTGTATGTTGGTTGGACTGACCATTTATGTGTTGAGTTATTTGCATGTTTGTACATATGCAGGCTCTTACATGATTGCTTTGACTGACCATGGTTAATTTTAGTTTGTATTTGCATTCAAACCTGAGTTGAATCCAGTCTTGGCGTGGGTTTGACCTTGTGCTCACATATCCCTGCAATTTTAACAAGCAAGTGTATATCGGTGTGCACTACCTTGTGGCATGTGTAGTGATACACTGTGCATGTCACAAGTTATTCGTGTAAGATGAATTAAAAAAGATGACGACGAACACCCCAAATAACCGAGGCAAACAATATTTTCAAAACACACACATCATTGTGCGCTGCAAAATATGTCTTTTTCAATTTTACCGCGTCAGTGTTTATTTTGCAGATAGTTTAGATGCTGCATACAGGCTGGAATAGAGTTGAATATCAAATATGAGTGATGAGTGAATATGTAGTGAGGTGAAATATGAATGTAAAATATAATGTGAAAGTTGTTTTGTAATTGAAGTTGTATTGAAAATGTGTAAATGTAGCGAGAGCTTAAATTTGTACTATTTGAATTTGTAATAAAATATTTGCTTAAATACGAATTCCTAGTTATTTATTTTATTCCACAAATATTTATTTAATTATGTGTAAACATAAAATAGTATAATAACAAATACATTTAAACGAATATATATATATATGTTTATTATCATCAAACAAAAATCATACACTAGTATATTCTACACCGACACAATATTGATTAAGTGGGTAAATGAAATAATTTTACCTAGGATATATTTTATATTTGTAAAAGGCAATGATTTTCAAAATATATAGTATTTTGAGATATTTTTTGATAAGTGATGATTCATTATCATCTAGGATTTGATTGGTCATAACCACCTAGTTCTGGGCATCCTCTATTGCATGTTCATCCGACTTAAATCTTCTTTTAGAAGTTGGTTCTTGTATATAGATGCTTTGGAAAATTTGATTTTGGAGTAAATTATGTTTACTAAAAGGAATTTAAAATATTTTAAGATAAATAACTAGGAAGAATTTACTTATATAAAAGCTAATTTTATAATGATTGATTTATAAAAAGCTATATTTGAGAACTTAGAACTCCAGTGATTTTGGGAAACTATTTCAAACAAATTTTTGAGGGAAAATGATTTTGGTATTACTTAAAGTAAAGTTTTTAAATGGTAGTAATTTATAAGAAGAGTTATTTGAAGTAGAGTACCTATATGTACTATTTAGCATATGTAGACTCCTGTAAACCTTAGGATCTCATTCTTAGGTTCTTGTAAATTGATTATAGAGAACTCACACTATCGTCAGAGGAGAGTGGATGCATATTAGGTAGTATTTCAGCAAAGACATGGCTAGAGTGATCATGGAACCTATTCAACAGCCATCGCTGTATATGGAGGAGTCCGAGGTAGAAGAAGAAGGGGAGTTCAAAGTAGAAGAGGAGGAAAATTTGAGGCAAAAAGCTGAGGAGGATTTCGAGGAAGAAGAAGAGGAGTTTGAGGTAGAGGAGAAGCCCGAATCAGAAACGATGATGCTATCATCTGGGAGATGGGCGAGATCATTAGCGAGCCACTTGCAGATTGGGATACCCTTCTTAGGGATGACTTATGGCCTAGGGCAGAGACGCTGATACCTAGGTAACCAAGCCCGGAGATTGTATGGATTCCGAACATGGATGTTGAGACTGGGGAAATGAAAGAACCTGAAATGCAGGACTCCGATGCAGAGAGTCTACGTTGAGAAGTTAGCTTGGGTTTGGGGTAGTTCTCTTAGAAGTGTTTACCCTATTGGACATATTAGTAGCCGTAGACGTCAAGTATGTATGTATGTTTAGACTGTAGTCCGATGAAGTATCTTAGTAGATGCTTTTGTGTGGATATAAATGTGTGTGTAACTGGTTAGGGGTTATAGATATCTCGTGGATATGAGTATATGTATATGGTGACTGTAGTTGTTGAAGTATCTTAACTGATATTTTGGATATAAATTTATATGATCGAACTTTTGTGATATGGTTGTTTATTAATTCGTTAATAAATTGAAAATTCTATTAGTTATGTTTACTAGCCTGGTTACGACAAATTTCGAGGATGAAATTTTTTAAGGGGGGAGGAATGTAACGACCCAGGATTTTTATCGTTTTGAGTTATGAATATTTATTTTTAATATTCAATAATTGAGTCTTTTAATCAAAATAAAACCCTTGTTAAATGATAATTTGTAATAATAAATGGTTTTAAATCAAGATAATATTTTAAATTTTCCAGATTTTATTTATAAAGTAGAAAATTGTTTTAAATTGGAATTTCTTATATATATTCATAAAAACAAAATTTATATGCAACTTAAAAACAAATTCATAACAAATAAAAAAATAAATGAGAAAAATGTATATATAAGTTCAAAAAGAAATACATAATATTTATAATAACTAAATAAAAATAGTACATGAAAATGAAAAGTGCAAAAGAAAAGAAAATATATAAGAAAAATATATTATGATGTAAATGAGAAAATAAAGCAAAATCATTAAAACAATCAAAAAAAAAATCTTTTACGGAATATTTTTCAAACCAAAAATGTTATACGTTTAAAATAAAATAGGAAAATTTTCATTTTTTCGAATTATACATTTTAAAAAATATAAAATTTTATGAATATGAGGAATTAAAACTATTTTTAGTTCAATACTACCTTATTCTGAAAAATATAGTGAAGCATGCTTTTAGAATCAAATGGAAACGAAGAGTAAAACATCAAAATTTACAAGTCAAAAGAACATACCTGGTCAAAAATTTACAAGTAAAATTGAAAGAAGAAGATAAATAGACATTTCCTGGTCAAACAAAGAAATATATAAGCTGAAAACCTTTCAACTCAGCCACTAAAGGTCCCTATCAAGCCACCAAGCTTCATATCAGCAACCACCGCTATTTCCTATCAAAGTCCAAATCCTTGTACATCAATCCATCAAAAACATTGTACAGCAGCCAAAAATCTTTTTGAGCCCCAAATATATTGTACATATACATCATTACATCTTTGCAAACATGTATATATAGGTATGTGTGTGTAGCTTCAGGGTTTAAAAGCCTGTAAACAAAACTCTGTAAAAACATATAGGTTGTACTTCTTCTTCTTTCTAAACAAAATCCAAAAGCAGGCAAGATTTTTAAGATTGTAGATCCTAGACTAAGATTCAAGTGAAATTTTTTGGAAGGCCTAAGCATGTTTAAGGTGATAATTAAATTTGGATGCCTGAAATGTTTAAACCATTACTCTGTCATGTTAACAGAGTTCAACTTTCATACCTGCCTAGTTTCAAAAATCGGTATCTCCCTTTTCATTTTGAATTTGCGAATGATGTAAACTAATAAAGTGGTTTTTTTAAGTATAGATCATGCTAAAAATAGTTTGAAGCTTGTTTATTTTATATATTGTATGTAATTTCAAAATACAGTAAACAAACCAAGTTTTGACAAAATTCGACATGTTTAAATCTTTGAATCAAGTATGAAATCGTGATTGCCGTTTGAAGATAGGAATTTTAGTGAAGAAATCCTAATTTTTAATAGCTTGGTTTGTGAGAAATGGAGAAAATATCAGAATTCGTTTAAAATTTAATTTCTGGCGATATCGTCGATAAGGGGAGGTGAATCTTGGTCGAGGAGGAGTAGGGTGGCGTGGGGAAGAGGTTCACCGTGGACAAATTTTGATTTTTGCCTTGATTTGGGTTGGCATGGGGATTTAGGGTTTTGGACGATGGGTTATCGGCTCTGCAACGCTGCAAAACTGCAGAGAGGATGAGCGACGAGGGATGTTCGATCTTCGACTAGAGGTGTTGGAAGGGATGGACTTCCTAATGGTGAAGGTGGCTAAAGTAGGCGAGGAACATGGAGGCGGAACGAGGTCGATTTGTTTCGGTGGTTGAAAAACTGGCCTTAGGCATGGGTTCGAATTTGGCCAGAGGGCTCCGAAGATGAAGCTAGGGGGTGGAGATGGTCGAGCTTGGAAAGGGGCGTTTGCGAGTGGTCTCGGTTGGTCGAACGGCCGCGGGGTTTGTTCATGTACGTGCACACATACACGCGTGGGGGGTTTTGAATTTCGTGTGTTCGGTTGAAAATTTTGGGGAAGAAGGCGAAGGGGATTTGGGTATGTGGGTTTGGGCTTCGGCCCAGAAATAGGAATTAGGGTGAAAGTAAATATAATTAAAATGTTAATATATATATATAAAGTTAGAAGTTTTGAAGTAATATAACTAGTGCATACAAAATCCGATTAACATGCGACTTTTTACGATGGGTTCGTATCACCAAATATATTGTTATCATTAAGCCTGTTGTCAGATTTGACCAAGTAATAATTTATGGTATTTTAAAATGGACAGTTTTTAAATACGTGATTTTAATGAATTTAGTCGTTTAAATTTTATATGGTCTATCTATCGACGTTAATTGCCAGATAAAAATATTAATGAATTAAATTAGAGTAAGTGATATGATTAGATGTCTGGTTAGCAAAACAAAACATCATTCCGACAATTATATTTAATTGGACCCCTATTTGTAGAATAAATCACCGTTCTACCGTTATTACTTGATAAGTGTGTTTTTGGACATTGAATAGCAGAAATAAACCCTATTTTGCTATCATATTTTTTTGGACACCTAATGATTATCCTGTTGATTATATTGGGCAATGTGATGGATTGATTCTATGAATATCTGAATCTGTTATTCTGGATTGTTTATGAAATAAATGGTGACTTGATTAAGTACCATTGGAGTTACTAAGCTTCTTTTCGAATTTGGAAGTTGATTTTTAAACCAAAGTGTTTTAAGAATGATTATTATTTATTATTAATATTTTTTAAAGATAATTAATGATTATTTGATAATGATTTAAAGTTAACTATTTTATGATTCTTAAAAGTTATTTGAAAGTATTTAATTATTGTTTTCAAAGTTATTTAATTATTTAAAATGTTTAAAAGTATATTTTAATTATTAATTAAAGTTATCTTAAAATGATTTGATTTAAAGTTAATTATTATTTAAGAATTAATTAGTATTAAATATTATTATTTCGAAGATAATGTGTTCAAATATTAATATTGTTTTTAATATATATATATATATTATAAAGTAAACTTTAATAAAAGAGTATTTTCCTAAATCAACTTAGAAATTATTATAGAAACTTTATAAGCATTATTTTGAGACAATTATTGAAATAAAAGATTTCGAGAAGTAATAGTATATTTTCATAGCGTAATTCAAGGGTGGAGATTGTCTACAGTTATAGATGTTTTCACTGGGATAGCGACGTAACCATTGTGCAAACTACGATCTATAATTGATTGCATGGAAGAAATCGGGAGGCAGAGATTGCCTAAGTTAAGTTTGGTTTCTCTGGGATAGAGACGTAACCATTGAGCTACGATCCATGGTCGATACCGAATGGTGCTTTCCATATTTATTTTAAAGGGTTTCAAGTAATTTTTGGAAGATATGATTTGTTAATATACTTATTCCGGTGAGATAAGTATATGACTGTTTTTGATAAAGAGATTTAATTTATTGAAATTAAATTAACGAGGCTTAGTGATTTCAGTGGGAAATGAAATCTTTGTTTGAATGTTTGTTTATTTGATAGTTAAATAACTGACTATCAAATCTTGACCTAAATATGTAATCCTTCTTAATTTTGGCGGTATGGAAATATTCCCTACTTAACACCGAAGGATTTTAACTCTGGAAATATCTAGGGGAAACACAGGGATTATATGGTACAGTTACCGTTCGAGGTGTTATATTGTACGTATAAACTTATAGATCTTCAAGGACAAATGATGAGGAGATCCGTCCATTTAGACGGTCAGGGAGTGATCCCCGATCTTATGTATTGTCTGATTATTTCCTAAAGAACTGGTCTTGAGCATTCCGGAAATCGACGAATGGTTTATGGAGCACCCAGGAAATGGATAGTGTACTCGTAAGAGATGACTCGGAACCCATGACCTACTCCGAAACCATATACAGTTAAACGGAGGAGATGCATTATATTTTGGAATTTTGAAATCCATATATGGTTCCGTGACTCGTTGGAGTGTGGGAATCTATGTGAGATTCCAAGATCTGTTGAGATGTGGGAATCTGTATGTGATTCTGAGGCCATTGTGGTATGGGAATCCATATGGGATTCCGCGATCTATTTTTGGATCGGTGCGTAAGCTGGAACGTCGGACACAGCCTCATCAGCGGACATGACTAAAACCAAAGACAGGAGGCATGACCAATAGGGTTGGTAAATCCATAGGGTGTATTCGGCTCCTTTCTAGCAATACGGATACCTTCGGTTATTTTTGGCATGTTGGAGCGATGCACTCGGTCTTAGCATGACCGGTTATGTTTTTCCTATAATACCCCAGGTAGACGGGTATGATGCTTCGGAAGGATAACTCTGATCCTTGTCAAGGAGGACCGCTCTCGAAGTACTAGGGCACCTCTGTGGAAATCCTACACAATTAGCGAACGAGCCTTGTCGAATTTTGATTTTCTGAGTAGTATCGTTGTGATGTACACAGCACATGCACCACAGCCACTTGTTATTATTACTTTGGCGATTAGACACTATTATAATATCAGATGATTTTCTATAAAACAGTTTTGGTTATCATAAGGTAAAACCCATCCGTGTTTATTTGCGGTAAGGTCTTACGAGATACCTTTGTTTTGAAAAGGTTACTAAACTTTAAGAATCAAGTTGATTGTGATTTAAATTCTTACGTTGGTTTTTCTAGACTGACCCGGACGTGGTTTTTCCTAAATGCTCGCGTCAGAACGAGCATATTTCCAGGTTTAGATGGATCTATTTTGGAGCTTCAGGAGAGGACCTAGAAGCCCGGAGATGTATTCACGTAGATGATTATATTTCCGTTGCATATATGGTTGTGTTATCAACAATTGTGAGGACAGATTGTTATAACTGTCCGTGCTAAATAGGTTAGTATACTTTGATTAATGTCTATATATATATATATAATAAATACAGTTTTCAACTCACGTAACCTATCTCCATATCCATTTGATTGTTCTTGTGTTAAATTCTATAATTATTATTTCCTGTTTAAATTGAATGAATTAATTTATTGATTGAATGGTTTACAATTTGGTCGAAAACTTGGATGATTGTTGTTTTGTTGTTGCTGAAAATTTAGTGTACAATTGTTGCGGTAAAACAGCAATATCATGGTGAAAAATAATCCAAATTGACACAAATTTTTTTGGTAGAAAGGTTATTCAGTTAGCTACAAGTTCTGTTTTAACCACTTATTGAAATTATGTAGTTTATGTGGTCTAAACTTGAAGTGACCCACTTCTTTTAGATTTATTTTTAGTGAATTTTCTGTTGAGTTTTTTTTTTCTTTTTTACACAATATACATATATAAATCAATGGATCACTTCTCTTAATAAATTTCCCAAGATCCAGAATTTACCAATATAAAAATATTAGTATATAAGTCAAATCATGTCATTTATATATATGAAGATATATAAATGTTTCTTTGCTAATCAGAGTATTTGAATTAGCAAGGAAATTCAATCACACATTATTTCTCATATTTCAGAGATTTGGTGTCACATAGCCATTTCTACTTTTGAAATTTTTTTTTCCTTAGAACTCAAGCTTGATTAATTTTAGGATCAAATATTAACACTTCTCTTATTTTCTTGTTTTACTTCTCAAATTAATTGATTCCTGGATTTACAAGCCATACATTTGAATTCTAGGATTTTGTAATTTGATACTTTTTGTTCTATATTAAATAAAGGGTGTTTAAAATAGCTCATGCATATTTGTTTAGCCCGGGATTCTCATTTCAAATTCAAACAATTTTATGCCAGGTAAAATACTCATGCTTTGGTTTATAAAGTAGCAATGATCAGGTGAATATTGAAATGACAAACTAATTTAAAGGCTAAGCAGAGGAAAGTAGTACAATCAAACCAGAATGCTAACTCAAACTAACATGCCAAATGGAGACTTAGAATATGTGTGCAGACAGTATGATTAAGGCAATGTCAAAAATCAGACAAATGCAAAACTTTCAGATGAACCTATAATGAAGACAACTGATGTTTTCTAAGAAAATAACAAATGATGGTGTTCACTATTTTGTGGGGTGATGGAAATGCTCATTACAAACAAGACCACATGATACCACAAATTACAATAGGTTTTGACTATGACCAAATGCAACCAGACTTGAATCAAGTATTTAGATAATAGGATTTAGTTAAGTATAGTTGCAATGAAGCCTACAAGTACCAAGCATGCATATGAGCTTATTACACCAAGCAATACAAGTTTTTACTGGAAAATCAAATGCCCAAATAGGATTACAGGCTATGTCTACAAGCCTTTGCATGGACTTATATCAATTATAAGTCATTGTTAAGCCTTACTGGTGAGCCAAGACCAGATTCAACCCATCCACTTAACAAATTTATTACATACCTTTCAAAAAAAACCTCATCTTTATAATTAAAGTCACTTAAACATTGCCAAGGAATGTATGTCCACCTATCATATTATATGGCATAATTTCCTTCATCACATTCCACCAGAGATCATCAAAATAAGTTGCTTAAATCAGTAACTCATAAAACACACATAGAATACTTAAGTTTTTACATGTCCTTTTCAAGTGAACAAAGCAAGCATGAATGCTGAGAATACATAAGATAAAAGAAAGTTTGGCTAGATTATTTATTACAAATTATACTGCTACTTCTTTAAGCATTTTAAATTCATCAAGATCTTCAAATATCCATGCAAGCAAGACACTCATACATCTTTCCCTGCAGCAATACTTTGAACTGCCTCAATAAAAATGAGACACCCCAAATATTGCAAAGGCAACAAATAGGGTCAGAAATAAATTCTGGTGTGAGTGAAATCAGGGACTTAAAACAATTTGTAAATTCCTATAACTAGACAGAGAGTTGATATGTGTTATGATATACAAATTCATGTAAAAATCTGAGTACCTGTATATATATGTAAGCTTAACTAACAAACATACATTCAAGTATTCATCCATTCACTTCATTCAGTTGTACATGTACAAGCTCCTATGGACTAACTCACTAAGTTCCATAGCATAATTTCTCAATCTCATCTTTTTATTTATTTTGTTTGAACTCTTGCCATTGAACACCATGTATGCATTGCAAGGGGCTCAGTTCTGTTAACCCTTTACATTGAGGCCTATAGGACTTAAGCAAGTCATGCACATACCCATCATCCACCTGATGATGAGTAGATCAAGGCACTACTCCTAAATTATTTTATAATTTAGAGACCATGCTTATTTATTTTCTGAGGAATTTTTCTTTTATTAATTCCAAAAATGCTTATATTCTTCTCTTCTTTTCATGATTCAAAAATTATTAAGTTCACTCAAAGATTATATCCATACATACAAAACATTCATGCAAAATTGCACATCTCATTCCAAAGTCATTTCTGCTTAATCACACTTTCTAAAACCTGATTGTATATTTATTTCTAGAGATTTTCCCCATTGTTTACATAAATCTGAAGAAGTCATGTGAAATACTATTTTTATTTTTACTGTGAACATAGGATATGGTTTTTGAGAAAAACCCATAAAAACATATTGGCTTATGATCTGACAAATCAGCACATATTTGTAATATTGCATTGTTCATATCATTTTTAATATAAACTAGGCATAAGCATGAATCTCATTATTCACACTGCCTACTTCTTTTCTTTCATTGATACCCTATTTCTCAGTAAAACATTTAGTTCCTTTTCATATAAAAAATAGAATATAAAATCTATTTCTGTGATTAGAGTATTTGTTTGATTATTTATATTTTAAAACAAAACTGAAACCATCACAACAGATCAAAATAGATTAAAATCTCATCTAAAAGTTCAACCAGAATACCATCCATGATCAGCATATTTTCATCCAGAGAACAAAATCAAACAGAAAAATAATAATGTAATTTATATAAAATATCTTGGCTGCACTTAACTTGGGTCTTAATGCCTCAAATCTCATAAGTGATTAATCACTCACCTTCCTCTTCTCTTCCCCGAGAATGCTTTAGCTTGAAGACAATGTGAGTTCCTCCCCTCTATATTTTTTTTGAAAATATGTTTCTGTTTTAACCTCAGAGAAAACTACTGCTTCCTTGATTTAAATCATTTAACTAGGGTTTTTAGTAGAGGAAAAACCCATTTTATCCTCACAAAAATAAGAGAAGTTTGTATGCTTATTTATGGCTAATTATGCCATTTTCTTTTTAATTTCCATTTCAGGTAAAAGCAATTGCTTTTCTTCTTTTCTGGGAACATGCTATTTGCATGTTTCTTATGTACATTTTTTTCATGTGTCTTAGCTTCATTGTGAATTTCCTTAAATCTGAATTGTCCACTTATATCTCTCTGTTTATAAATTTAATTCCTAGCTATTATTTTAACCAATTGTTTTTCTCTTGATTTATTTTAAAAATGTATTTATGCACAAATAATACTAAACTGGTTTTATGCAATTTTAATTGTCAGAAAGATTTATTTTATCACTTGATATTTCTCTGGCTACTCATATTTAATCATTTTCTTCTCCTTTTTATTCATTGAAAAATCACTATCCTCTTATTTAATTATTTCACTTACTCTATTTATTTTTAAACTATTCTATTCTTTAAATATTTCCTATTAACCGATCTTCATTTTTTCTTTTCAAAATTATTTTCATCTCAATAATTTGGGTCTTCACATACTCTCCTCCTAAAAGGAATTGTGTCCCACAATTTTTTTTCTAGAAATTTCAGAAACTCATGCATCAAAAACCAATCAATTACACATAAGTAATATTTAAATTTATTATAATTTTTAGGCATACCTTTAAGCAGAAAATAGATTAGGATATTTATTCTTCATCCTATCTTCAGCCTCCCATGTACAATCATTTTTATCTAAACTCCATTGGATTTTGACCAATTTAATTATCTTATTCCTAAATTTCTTTTCTTCTCTAGCCACAATGCCCACTGGTTCCTTCTTATAAACTAGATTTTCTTGAATTTCAACATGTGTAGGAGATTCAAGAATGGTCTCCTTATTATGCACCCATTTTCTCAATTGAGATACATGAAATACGTCATGTATATTACTCAATTCCTCTGGCAATTTTAGCTTATAAACCAAAGTTCCTATTCATTGAATAATTTCATATGGACCAATATATCTTGGTGTTAATTTTCCTGCCTTGCTAAATCTCAGTATCTTTCTCATTGGTGAAACTTTGAGAAATACATAATTTCCTACCTCAAACTTTACTGGCCTTCTTCTTTTGTCTGCATATGCTTTTTGTCTTTCTTGTGCTGCTCTCATTCTTTTCCTCACTAATTCAATTCTTGCAGAAGTTTCCAACACATGTTCTGGTCCAAGCAATACTCTTTCACCTACCTCCATCCAACATGCAGGAGATAAACAAGGCTTTCCATACAAGGCCTCAAATGGAGCCATACCTATAGTGGACTGGTAACTATTGTGATAAGCAAACTCAGCCAAGTAGAGATGATCTTCCTAGCTGCCTCCAAAGTCAAGTATACATGCTCTAAGTAAATCCTCTAAAATCTTGTTAACAATCTCAGTTTTCCCATCTGTTTATGGATGGTAGGTTGTGCTTAAGCTTAATTATGTCCCCATGGCTTCTTGAAAGCTACCCCAGAACCTTGAGGTAAACAAGGTGTCTCTATCACTAATGATAGTCTTGTGGATGCCATGTAATCTTACTATCTCTTTCACAAATAATTGAGCTAACTTGTGAGCATTTCTGTTTGAATTTACTGGAATAAAATGTGCTGTTTTTGTGAGCCTATCAACCACTACCCAAATACTATCATTGCCTCTTCTTGTTCTTGGCAAGCCATCCACAAAATCCATTGAGATACTTTCCCATTTCCAGGTAGGCACTTCTAAAGGTTGTAGTAGGCTTGAGGGTCTTTGGTAATCTGCCTTGACTTGTTGGTAGGTTAAACACTTTGCTACATACTTTGCCACTGCTCCTTTCATTCCTGGCCACCAATAATTCCTTTTAAGATCATGATACATTTTTGTACCTCCTGGATGTATGGTATATTTGGTCTTGTGGTGCTCATCCATAACCTCTTGCTTCAGTTCTTCCACATTGGGTATGCAGAGCTTCCCTTTCTTCCTTAAGTAGCCTTTATCATCAACTTCAAAACTTTCCACTGATATACCTTGTGATATCATGTCCTTCTTTTCCTTTAAATTAGTATCTTGACTCTGCATTCTTCCTATTTTATCAACCAGGGTTGATCTTAAGGAGATGAGACTTAATTTCCCATATTCAATCATGTCACTGTGTGCCTTATCTGATGCATTAATTTCTTTCTTTATTTCTACTTCACTGAGGATTGTTAAATCCTTGAATTCTGTCATCATTAAACTTGCCAATCTTTCTTGATGCCTACTCAATGCATCTGCCACTTTGTTAGCTTTTCCAGGAGTATATAATATATCAAGATCATAGGCAGCTAGAAATTCTACCCACCTATGTTGCCTCATGTTCAAGTCTTTTTGGGAAAACAAATACTTAAGTGATTTATGGTCTGTAAACAATTCAAATTTAGTACCTAACAAGTAGTGTCTCTATAGCTTCAATGCATACACTACAACATCAAGCTCCAAGTCATGTGTGGCATACCTGGTTTCATTTGGCTTGAGTTTCCTTGATGCATATGCTATGACTCTACCTTGTTGCATGAGTACTGCCCCTAACCCAGACCCACTAGCATCTGTATATACCACTAATCCTTCATTTCCCTCTAGAACTTGCAAGACTAGAGATTCCATCAATGCTTTCTTTAATGATTCAAAAGCTTGTTCACACTTTTCTGTCCATACATATGGTTGCTCCTTTTTGGTTAGTTTGGTCAGTGGAATGGCTATCCTTGTAAAGCCTTTTATAAACCTTCTATAGTAACCTGCCATTCCTAAAAATGATCTCACCTCAGTCATTGATTTGGGTCTACTCCATGATTGCACTGCCATGACTTTGTTTGGGTCTACACTAACCCCCTGTTGAGATATAATGTGTCCCAAAAATTTAACTTCATTTTGCCAAAATGTGCACTTAGTAAATTTTGCCTTTAAATTATGTGCTCTTAGTCTTGTGAAATGCCCCAAAAATTTTGAGGGAAAAATTAAAACAATTCAGTTTTAAATATATATATATATATATATATATATATTAGATCAAATGTTGATGGATTTTTTGAATTGAATGATGTGCAGGGATATGTGTGCACATGCACACTGAAAATGGCACAAGGAGGAGATTTAAAAATTTTCTGAAAAAATATATATATATATAATAATGATAATAAAATAAATAAACAAAGGAAGGAAGCATTTCAGATATGATCTTGAAATGTGAATCATTGATCAAATTAAATATGTTTTCTGTATGCATTAAAATTAAAGATTCTCTGTGAAAAAAAAAGTATACATAGTGAAACTAGAATAATATTTAGATATTGAAAAAAAAATAGAAAAATCCTATTTAAAATAAAGGAGTAAATTATTTATTTAAGGCAATGGAATGTAACTGAAGCATAACCCAAGTTAAAAATGAAATATGTGCTTAAACATATTTTCTGTGAAACAGGGGGGAAACCAAATAAAATAAATATTTATATACCTATACACATGTATATTTTCTGTGAGAAGAAATATATTGAAACTGAGCAAGAAAATAATGATAACATTAAAATAGCATGAAATATAAAATAATTAAGTACATTATGTATAGGCAAAAATAGGAAAATGGGGATTCCCATAAATAAACAAAGGTGCTTGGTCACACCTTCAACATGATTTAGGTAGACTGGCCATTTCCTGGAAAAGTAGGAAAAATAAAATGTTGCTTTTAACAAAAGAAATATGGTCGGGGTAACTGAAAATGGGAATGTTAAAATATAAATGCAAAATGCATGATATTGGTCAGGACAAAAATGGAATTTTGTTTGATAAAACCCTAGTAAAATGCTTATAAATGAGTGGTTGTAGCCAGGGGAATCAGTTTACCCGAGATACTTAAAATACGAAAGAAAACATCTAGAGGAGAAGGAGAAAATAATACTCAGGGATTTTCTGGATTAACTAGAAGGAGATATTTAGGTGAGTAACCTCACCAAATTCATGGCATTAAGACCTGAGATGAGGCAGCCAATTCTAATGTTGTTAATTGCTTATTTTAGTTTTGTTGAATATGGTTCTATCAATGTTCTTTGATGTTTTTGGGTCTGTTATGATTTTATTATGGATGTTTTGGATGATCTTTGATCTATTGTGATGTTTGTTTTTGGATGTGCAACTTACTGTTTCATTACATCTAGAAAAGTTAAAGCATAAAACCTTAAAATAAAGGCGAGAATACTCACAACTAATCTGGATCTATGGCATGCAAAATTTTAATTGGAGAAAACATTATGAGCTGCATTATACTATGTATAA
The DNA here is from genome assembly GCA_030737815.1 of Allium fistulosum. Lineage (NCBI taxonomy): Eukaryota > Viridiplantae > Streptophyta > Magnoliopsida > Asparagales > Amaryllidaceae > Allium > Allium fistulosum. The sequence goes on from CM060905.1 coordinate 165,977,952, forward strand.
GTGCTGAGGCTTAGAACAGTGTGTTAGGGGTGTACTTGAGTGCTGAACCTCTGATCAAAAAAAAAAGATAATAAAACCCACAAGTTAAAATTATGGTTAAGATAGATTGTGAATCTGGTTCAACCATAATTACTTGCAGATCAAAATAAACCTAACATGCCATATCTCTATTTATAGTTGTAAAGATTCTTGTATGGATTTAAGACCCAGATATCTCTTGACAACATCATTAAAAATGATTATTTATTTGTTTCTGGAAATCATGCTTACAAGATGTATGGGATGCTTTCATGTATGCAGTGGCATTTTCATCTAAATATCTGATGATAAAAATCAAACAAATGCTTCTAGTAAATAAACTAGGGATAATGAGCAAATAAGGCTGCAGGAATGCTTGTTATATTTGAAGTATGCAAGTTGGCACATGGTTTGTTTAAGCCCTAAGATCTTTGTGCAATAATGTGAATTAATTTATTGTAATGTGTCCCAGTGATTCCTTAATAGTAGATGAGGATGAAACATAAATTGACATGTATATACTTATAGGTAACTCCTAAACCAGGAAGCAAAAGATATGAGTGTTACTTAGATTTGTTGAAATGGAAACATGGTTACTCCAAAGCATCTAAGTAATGTAGATTGATGTGAATGAATGTGTGATTATGATTGTGCAACTAGTTGACTTATGAAGTTATTGCACTTGCATGACAGTCTAACCTGGAACACAGAATATAGCTGCTTTGATAAGTTACTCAAGTAACTGGCTAAAACTTATGCATCATTCAATTGCTTAATATCATGAATATAATGATGTTATTCATACCAGATCATAGATCTGACCCTTGTTTGCTCATGGCATATGAGGTGTCTCATTTTAAAAATGAGGCAGTCACTAATGCTCTTTCAGGTAATGCTGGAATTAAGTAGAAAATGAAGTTATGGCTAAGGAGAAGGAGTGAATGAACATGCTAGCTAGTTTTAATAAGAGCCTATGATGATTTTATCTGCATGTATTCGTGAGAGAATTATGTTTGAATATGTAATGAACTTCCTTTGTTTGATTAAATTAGTTGTTAATCAGTTGTTCTTCTGTTATGTGGTAGAATTTGAAAATCTAAAGAAAAAGTGTATTAACATTTAAGTAACCTTCATACAAAATTTATAACCTGATGTAGCCAGGTTTGAATCATTTAAAGTCACTGAGCTTTGAAGTAAAAACTTGATTTCAAATTTGTAGTATATTTCAGACATTTAGTTGTTTTAATTAAAGTATTTTGCAAAAGAACTCAAGCTCATTTGTGTGTCTTGCTTTAAGAAATGAATTTTTCTGAAGAAAGCTTTTAGCACTTGGTAACTGAATAACATTTCAATTACCATGAATCAAGTTTTTGGTTAGCACAGCCATATGGTTCAACCAACTTCAAAAGAATGGGGTCTTGGTTGAGCATGTTGGTCTGCAATATGAGAACAAAAAGTATTTTACATCCTTTTGTTAAAAGTTATGTTAAAATCTCCTTCAAATGTTACTTGGCAAACATGCATTTAAAACTGATTGGTATTATTATTTCAGAAAGAATTTTAAATCCAAAATCTGGTTCACTTGAAACAAAGTGGTTGCTCTTTTAAAAAAAATAAACATTTTTAAAGTCCAGTACCTTTATTATAGAAAACTTAGAAATCAGTAACATAAATGAATTACTTATGTTATGTCAAATTATAGAAGTAAAGAATAAGAGAGGCTTCAAAGAAAATATATAAATTGAAAATGATAAATGCAGATATCATTTTCTGGTACTTAGGCAAATAACAAACATTTGAGCTATGCAAAAATAAATAAATAAATGAACTCTAGTGTTCTAAGATTATCTGAAAATGGTTAACATAATCAAATCCAAGTATAAATAAATATGAACAAAATCCACTTTTATGGAGTAAATATCAAAGTACATGGGAATTCAAATTATGAGCAGGTCCATTTCAAATTCAAATCAGACAGACTGGCTCTTGTTAAAAAAAAACATATACTCTGATTTTAAACAAGTGGAACACATATATCATCACATGTATGTGTATATTTCTATGACTGAACTGATATGTTTATATTGGTAGAAAATTTAAATCCAGAACACATTGTTTGAAAAGAAAAATGACCTTGAGAAATTGAAACTAAATTCAATTAAGCAAGTATTCAAAAAAAACCCTTATGAAATTAAGGTAAAACAGGAGGGTCATTTCATCTTGACAAAACCAGATGCAAATGCTTTGCATGCTCCTCTTCTGATTTTGAATACACCAATATGTCATCAATAAAGACAACCACAAATTTGTCTAGAAAATCTCTAAATGTCCTATTCATTAAATCTACAAAATAAGATGGTGCATTTGTCAGTCCAAAAGGCATTACTAAAAATTCATATAGCCCATATCTTCTATTGAATGCAGTGTATTTAATACTCTCCTCCTCAACCTTCATCTGATGGAATCCAGAGGCTAAGTCTATCCTTGAAAATATTTTTCCTCCATTTAATTGGTCAAATAAATCATCAATTCTGGGGAGTGGGTATTTGTTCTTGATGGTAACTTTATTTAGTTCTCTGTAATCAATACACATTCTCAGTGTACCATCATACTTCTTCACAAATACCAACGGAGAACCCCAGTTTGAACTGCTAGGCCTTATGAAGCCTTTCTGTTCCAATTCCTCCAATTGCTGTTTTAATTCCACTAATTCTTTTGGACCCATTCTGGTAGGTTTCTTGATGATAGGACTTGCTCGTGGAATTAATCTTATTTGAAATTCAACTTGCCTATTTTCTGGAACTCCTACAACCTCTCCAAAGACATCTGGGTACTCACTTATTACTTCCATATCTTCTAGAGTCAATTTTTTTTCAATCATGCTCCATATTTGATTAAGGCAATTTATCTTGGCTATTTCACTCATGACTATAATATTTTTACCATTTTCTGTTTTCAAAGAAATAGTAAAATTTTCTAAATTCAAAATTGCTTTGAATTTACTCAACCAATCTACCCCTAGAATAATTCCTATTCCAGGATATTTCAACACAAATAAATCAGATTTAAACATATTTCCACCTATGTTCAATTCTACTCCCAAACATCTTAATCCTAGCAAGCAAGAGCTACCTAGGGGACTCTGAATAAACAAAGGTGTTTCAACTAAGTTGCATGTGAGAGCCAATTTATCCACTATGTCTTGGGATATTAAAGAATGTGTAGCCCCAGTGTCATATATAACTGAGATTGGATAATTTTTAATTGGAAGTATACCTTCCAATTGTCCAGAATTTCCCACTGCACTTGCCTTTACTTTGCCTTCCAATGCTCCTACCTTTGCTCCTTTCTTGAACTCTGGGCAATTTCTTTTGATATGGCCTTCTTTCCCACAATTATAGCAACTGAATGGGGTCTTCTTAGCTACTTGACACCTATTGCTCATGTGTCCTTCTTTGCCACAGTTGTAGCAAGTAACTTTCTTCTTTGCTTCCCCACTAGTTGCTCCTTCAACCTTCTTATCTGCATTCTTTTTGTCATAAGGATGTGCTCTATTTTTCCCCTTCTTTTGGTTATTAGCCCTCATGTTCCTGAATTTCTCTCTGACATTATCATGTTGTTCAAAATTTGAGTACCCAAGAGTTTAATAAAACAGAAAATAAACACTTGGGTCAGACAAATTTTTATGAGTAGCCAAGGGATTCAGGTTAGCTTTGACAAATTGTGGAGGAGCAATGGAATAGGAGGCTTCAGCGTGTAGATATATAGAGTTTCCGCTGTGATGATGTATTGTATTGATGTACTTGTGTTGTATAATAGACAAAAATTTATAACTGTCTATTTTGTGATATATAAGTTGTGTACTCTGATGTATATGATACTATGTAATATCTTATGTGATATATTATATTTCATTCGTTCCGTTGTGAGATTCTGATGTGTTGTTGTTCTTTCTTCTCTTCTTTTCTCTTTTCTATCCCTTTCTTTCTTATTAATGATGCGTCATTCTGTGGAATGAATGGCGGGTCGTTACAGTGGTATCAGAGCTCTCGGTTGAGTGAATACCTAGGCTCTGGAGTGGTGTCTATCTTGAGAGAGCGTATTTGTAATTTTTATATAACTATATATATTTATTTCTACCTATTTGTTGGATTACCTGTTCGGGTTTTCCAATATAAGTTATAAAGGTAGATGAGATAGTGGTGTGTGTAACACGACCACTACTAATGTTAGGAGTCTGAGTATTGAGGTTGGAAGTGTATCTGACGAGACTGTAGACCAATACCGTCTCGAGTGAGCTTTGAAGTGGTGTAAGGATTTTATCGATCTCTAAAGGAAACTTGTTAAGGTTCAGAGTCCATCTTTGAAGTGCAAGTTTGGATGAGTAGAGTTGGATCTGTCGGTTGGGCAGAAGCGAGTGATGGTATCTTGGTAACTCAGGAAATTGTAGCTGTGTGATGAGACGCAGTGACAATGGATTGTTTCCGAAGATGTTTCTTTGGAACAAGTTTAAGGAAGTGTGTATGCTTCGGTGTTGTGGCTGAGTTCAGTAGAGTGTTTGGGTCCAAGTTTCTCGAAGAGCTTTGGATAAGGAAGTCTTTGGCATCTGTGTTAGCAGTGCAGCTCGGAGTGATCTGTGTGCCGACAAGGAGATCTTTGGCTAAGCAGTTTTCTTGTGGTGGAATTCATAAGCAGCAGAGTGGATCCATTTCTTCGATGGATTGGATAGATAAGCGTAAGCTATTCTGTTTGGTAAAGAGAGAACAGTTTTCTTTGGAAATTAGGCTGGGTTGATCGCAAAAGTGACTTGCGATTGCTGAGTGTTCTCTTGAGTTATTCGAGATTTCCGGATGTCTTCAGGGAAATTAGAGGTTTGTCCGCATCTGGAGATTGAGTTTTCTTATTAACTAGGATTCCAGGATTGGTACCGTTGGTTCAGCTTGTAGAAGGATGGTTCCTTGAGATGGAGTTTGGTGAAGCAGCTCAGGTTTTGATGAAGTATCTGAGTTTTCTTTATGGATCTGAGAACCATATTTCTGGGATATGTTGACTTGTCTGTGCTCGTGTTCATCGATGGATTTTCTCATCTGCTTCGGATCAGAGTTGTGCAATGGAAGCAGTTTTGGAGTGCATCTGTTTTTCTTTTCTGGATAGGAGAAGTAAGTTCAGTTTTCTGATGTTTGAGGAGTAGAGTTTGTTCTTGATTGTTAGTTGCTCTTGAGGAGATCATTTTGTTGGGTTGTTTTGGTCCAGTTTTTTTCTAGAGACATGAGCAAAGGTTGAGCTGATCAGGAAGGATGTAGGCAGCCCAGGATCGTCTGATGAATTTTGTGGATAAGAGACGAAGGAATTTGGATTTCGAAGACGGAAATTTGATTTTGGATAAGTTTTCTCCGATCGAAGGAGCTATAAGATTTGATAAGACTGGGAAGTCAGCTCCGAGGTATTTTGGATCTCTTCTGTGTTCTGATTTGGATAAGAGCTTGGTCTACAAGGTTGAATGGTCAGTTTGGATAACTGGGATTCGATGTGTTTCATGTATCTCTGAGGGAGTACGTGTTTGATCCATCTCTGGTTTTAGAACCAGCAGTTCAGGGAGGTTTGGTTGTTGAGTCAGACTCGTCTGTAGTCTGATATCCTATTTAGTTCTGTAGATCTAGATGAGTAGGAGCTCTATAGCTTAGTAGTATTGATTGTTTGGATTATGTAGAACAAGTATTCCGGTATTTATACCTGTGAAACTCTAGGAAATTCCATCCAGAAATTTTTTCTGGATAGTTAGATTTGTTTGAGTGAATTGATAACTATGGTTGTTAGCATATGATTGATAATATATGCTTGTGTTTTAAAATTAAAATCTTAGATAGATTATTAAATTTCCTTTGCTTTTAAATTTCGGGGACGAAATTCTTTTAAGGGGGGAGGAATGTGATGACCCGGAATTTTGGGCAATATTAATTCAATAATCTTTATTAACAATTAAATTGGATTGATAATTTTCCTTTAAAATTTTAATTTAAATTGGTAAATTTAATCTTTTAAAGGCTAATATATATATTTAATCTGGCAATTTTGATCTATATCTTTTCTAACAATTTAAAATTGATAAGATTTATCTTTCAAAGCTAATAAAATTTTATTCTATTTATAATATATATTTTGGTATATATATTGTGAATAGAGAATCTTTTGTTTAAATAAAGATGTATTTCCAAATTGTAATGTATATGTTATGATTTGAAATTGTTTTGAAATTTAATATGATTATTCTCAAAATTTATGTTAAAAATATTTTCTACTTAAAATGTATGTATATTTGTATATATTGAAGTTTTGGTTTAAATTTAATAAAAGTGTTTAAAATTCTAATATATATATATATAAATGGTAATTTGGAAAGGATAATTTAATATAATACTTTTCAAAAGAGTATTTGGTATTTTAATTTATATTTCTTAAAAAAATAAAAGATAAATGTTTTGGATTTAAAAATATATGTATAGGAATTTATTTGTATTATAATTGGATTTATAATATTTTCTCTAAAGTAGTTATATATATGTTAAGATAAGTATTTATTAATTAGAAAAGTTAATTTAAAAAGCTTTTAAAGCCATTTTTAAAATTTAATTAAAATGCTTAGGACATGTGTAAATACATTAACACATGTTAGGAACATGTGTAGGGTAATTAGTTGATATTAAGGATAAATGTAAGTTTGCTTAACAAGTGTCAATGTTTTAATTTATTTTCTTTTATATTTTAAATAAATCATAACTTAATTTATAAAAACATACATTTCCTCTCTTCTTATTCTTTTCCTATTCTCAGTTCAAAATCAAAAGAAACTCTAAACGAAGAAGATTCCAACCTGAATACAAATCCTCAAACCAAAAATCAAACCAATAAACATTTTCTCAAATCCTGTAATAAATTCTCAAAGCAAATTTCCAAAGCTGTAACTAGTTCAAGCAAAGTTTTCAAACAAGTTAACAGCAAGCTTCGATCTGGGAACACATTCAACTAATTAATCAAGCAATTGTAGATTCAAATGCAAGGATTTCAAATTTACAGTTTCCAGAATCAAAAAAATTAAAAAAGCCTGGAAGCATGCATGCAGTTTTCAAAAGCAAAAGCATTCAGGTTCTAAAGTTTAAAAGCAGTTTCAAATAAAGGCTCTGTTCATTTTTCACTGGTGAGTAAACTTTTACCTTAAAAACAGTTAAAAATTATATGATTAAACTTGTTGCATGTAATGGAAACTGGTAGAGATATAGTATACAATGATTACTTGAATGTCTGGTTGAGCATGTATGTATGAACATTAGATTTGTTTGAGATTGTGCCTGTACATGTATATATATATATATACACACACACACACTCTGTTGTTATTCACAGGCTCAAGAACAGCTTTCAAAAATTTATATCTTCTCATAAATTTGATTTCAGGCTTAGATTCCTAAATGAAAACTGTTCCTAACTATATAATATCAATTTTAAAAATAATTTCAGAATTTTATATTTTGTAATTAATATAAATTTGGGAAAATTCAGTGAAAAATCAATTTGGGTCAAAAAAATCAAACATCTTGATTAATAATCGGAATCCATAATCAGATTAGTTATTGTAATTCATGAATTTAGGTAAAACAATAATGATTTTTAGTTTGGGAATTGTCGAGATATTATGAGTTGATCAGTTTCCGTTTCGTCATCAATTTCCGATAAACGGCGAAGTGGTGAGCGACGTGATCATTGTTGGAGGAGGCTGGAGAGTTAAAGATTTCAGGAAAATTGGAAGTGGGATTTTTAGAAGACCGTGGTGGCCAGGGAACGATGATCTAGGGTTAGTTGACCTGTTATTGTCAGTGTTGAAGTCGAGGCAATCTCGACGTTACTGGTGTATCGGAACTGATCGCATAAGGGGGGATTGGAGCTGGAAGTCAAAGCAAAGGTTCGGTGGGCCGGTGAATGTTCTCGAGGTCGGAATCGTCGTCGATGGGTGAATTTCCGATCGAGTTAAGCTCCAGTTGTCGATCGAAGGGCTGATTTTTGTTTCGCTGATGGAATCGTGGATCGGGGAAGTCGAGGCGGACGGCGAAGACGAGGTCGACTTGTTGGAGGCCGGAAAGTGGTCGGAGTCATGAAAGTTCGCCGTGCACGTGCACGGTGCACTTGCGTGTTTTTGGCGATGTGAGTTTGAGAAGATGATGTTCTTCTCGGTGTTGAGCTCGTGCGAATTGTAGTGTGACTTGAAGAAGCTTAGGTGAGTGAGAGTGCGTGGATGGCTCAGGAATTTGAAGTTTTTGGCTTGGTCGTTTTTGTTTCCAGATTTTATTTTTAAAAGTAAAACATGTACAAATTTATATAAGCTAGAAACCTGGTCTAAAAAGCTAAGAATTCAAGTTTTACAAAGTTTCAAAGTTTAAAAGCAAAATAAAAACAAGTTTGAAAAGTTTTTCAAAGATCTTAAATGTTGAAATTAAATGTTAAATTGTTTTGTTTTAAAATAGATCATATATTCTTAAATATGAAATTGATTTCTAAATATTTTATAATGAAGTTTAGTAAGTAATTAAGTTATATATTTATTTATTTATTTATTTATTTTTATTTTTTTTGAAAACCCAGGAGAACCCGGCGGGCCGGTAAACTCCTGAGGAGGGTACAGTAAAACCGTCCGCTGATCGAAGCCCCCATACCAATTAAGTTATATATTAAGATAAAGAATTTATCTTTAATTAAAGATGTGAGTAATTAAGTGCAACTAATTAAAAGTTAATCACTTAATGAGATTAATAAAGGTAAATTGATTTATGTTGATAATCAAGGATAAGTACTTAGTAAGCAATTAGTGGATAGTTAAATAATGAAATTTAAAGATCATTAACTAAGTAATTATGAGTTGATTAATTAATGTAATTAAATTAAGATAATTGGTTTAATTTATTAAGGATAGTTAATTACTTAATTAATTAAGGGTTAATTGATCTAAGTAATTAAAGGTAATTAATTAAAGAATAATTAATTAATGGAAGTAATTTAAGGGATTAATTACTCAATGTAATTAATTAAATTAATGTGATTTATTTAAGTTAATTAACTAGTTTAATTAATTAAAGATAATCACTTGATGATTGATTAAGTATAATTACTTAGTGTAATTAATAAAGTGTGATTACTTAGTGTAAGTAATTAATGGATAATTACTGGACGTAATTAATTAAAGATGATTTAAAAATGGAAGTAATTTGGGTTTAATTACTTTTTGTAATTAATCAAAGGATTAATTAAAGAAAATTATTAAGGAGTAATTAATTTATATAATGAAGTAATTAAGGGAAGTTAATTACTGGATGAGATTAATCAAAGGTGATTAATAAATGTGGTTTAATTAAAGATTAATTACTTAATGTAATTAATTTAAATAGGATAATTAATTAAGAGTAATTAGGGATCATTAATTAATTAATGATGTAATTAAGGGTTGATTAATTAAGATTAATTAATTAATGATAATTGATTATAAAATAACTAATTAATTGTAATTAATTAAGAATTAAAGTAATTGATTATAATTAATTAATTAATGAAGTAATTAAAGGTTAATTACTGTATTTGGTTAAGAATAATTAATTTGTGAAATTAATTAAGGATAATTACTTAAATGTAATTAAAGGATAATTAATCAAGGTGATTAAATAAAATGGATAATTAGAGAATGATTAATTAATTTATTTGCAATTAATTAATGATTATATAAGTAAGATTTATAATGATGAAGTAATTAATTTAATTTATTTTAAATTAATTAGAAATGAAGTAATTAATTTAATTCACTTTAAATTAATTAGAGATGGTATAGATTATTGCTTATGTATGAATGGATGATATTGATTGCCTTGAATGGTTTGTGATCTCAGATATGAGATAAGTGATGTTGTGTGATATGGATGCTTTGGTTGAAGTATGATGATAATGTGAATTATCTGTTGGTGATGATAATATGAATTATCTATTGTGATATTGTGAATTATCTATCTATGTGTATATAGATAATTGAATTGAATTGTTTTAACTTTAAAACAACTTGGCCTTAAAAGATACGTTTTGGATTTCGATGAGACCGGGATCGGGTTTCCAGATTTGGATATCCGAATACCACATCAATCCAAATTAATGATAGGTCGTGAATCTCAAGTGAAGATGAAGATTCAGAGTGCAAGGGTTATTGTCGTTAACTCTGAGGGTGATTCCAAAATGAGTGTAACGAGATAATGCCTTCGGTTTCGTTCGAACCCGGAACGAACTTGTATGGATTGAATGCTTTTAGAACATCGTCAAGTGGACGATGAGCATTCTAAGTGATGTGTTATGATTAAAGGTAATCGTAGCCTCAAGCCTCATCAACCGGGAATGGCTAAAACAGGGGAGGTGCAGCAAGGCTTCGTGGGTAGCGCCCACTGCGAGTAAGGTCATCCCTGTCTAGATGTCCCTTTTTATTTCGGCTTAGTTGTGCGGTTGCTGATCACAACCGTGAGGTGATTTTATTCGGAATTATCTATTAAGGGATGGTTCCAGCTTTGTGTTGCAGGGGATTAGGAGTAATCCTCGGTACGGTGATCTAGGCCACGTACTGTGACGGGCGGTACCCCAGTAGCCCTGCATTGTATGGAAATCCAACTTCCAATAAGTGATCTCGGACTTGATTGTATAACCCACTTTGTGGCTAGTATGCTGGAATTTAATAATGTAACAATTTCACCTATATGAGTATTTATTTGAAAACCCTAGACCCTATTATAATATAATCGGATTTTCTATTAAATGTTTTGGTTAGCGTAAGGTAAAAACTTTTACATGTTTATGTGTGGGAAGTCTTACGTGACACCTTTGTTTTCAAAAGGTTTTGAAGTTAAGCAACTTTAACCCGTTTACTCACACCAAACCCATGTCTGACTCCAGTGTTTATTTTCTGTTTTATTAAACTCTTGGGTACTCAAATTTTTATGAGTAGCCAAGGGATTCAGGTTAGCTTTGACAAATTTTGGAGGAGCAATGGAGCAGGAGGCTTCAGCGTGTAGATATATAGAGTTTCCGCTGTGATGATGTATTGTATTGATGTACTTGTGTTGTATAATAGACAGAAATTTATAACTGTCTATTTTGTGATATATAAGTTGTGTACTCTGATGTATATGATACTATGTAATATCTTATGTGATATATTATATTTCATTCGTTCCGCTGTGAGATTCTGATGTGTTGTTGTTCTTTCTTCTCTTCTTTTCTCTTTTCTATCCCTTTCTTTCTTATTAATGATGCGTCATTCTGTGGAATGAATGGCGGGTCGTTACAAAGATCTTCAAATATCTATGCAAGCAGGCCACTCATACATCTTTCCCTGCAGCAATACTTTGAATTGCCTCAAAATAAATGAGACACCCCAAATATTGCAAAGGCAACAAATAGGGTCAGAAATAAATTCTGGTGTGAGTGAAATCAGGGATTTAAAACAATTTGTAAATTCCTATAACTGGACAGAGAGCTGATATGTGTTATGCTATACAAATTCATGTAAAAATCTGAGTACCTGTATATATATGTAAGCTTAACTAACAAACATACATTCAAGTATTCATCCATTCACTTCATTCAGTTGTACATGTACAAGCTCCTATGGACTAACTCACTAAGTTCCATAGCATAATTTCTCACTCTCATCTTTTTATTTATTTGGTCTGAACTCTTGCCATTGAACACCATGTGTGCATTGCAAAGGGGCTCAGTTTTGTTAACCCTTTACACTGAGGCCTATAGGACTTAAGCAAGTCATGCACATACCCATCATCCACCTGATGATGAGTAGATCAAGGCACTACTCCTAAATTATTTTATACTTAGAGACCATGCTTATTTATTTTCTGAGGAATTTTTCTTTTATTAATTCCAAAAATGCTTATATTCTTATCTTCTTTTCATGATTCAAAAATTATTAAGTTCACTCAAAGATTATATCCAGACATACAAAACATTCATGCAAAATTGCACATCTCATTCCAAAGTCATTTCTTCTTAATCACACTTTCTAAAACCTGATTGTATATTTATTTCTAGAGATTTTCCCCATTGTTTACATAAATCTGAAGAAGTCATGTGAAATACTATTTTTATTTTTACTGTGAACATAGGATATGGGTTTTGAGAATAACCCATAAAAACATATTGGCTTATGATCTGAACAAATCAGCACATATTTGTAATATTGCATTGTTCATATCATTTTTAAAATAAACTAGGAATAAGCATGAATCTCATTATTCACACTGCCTACTTCTTTTCTTTCATTGATACCCTATTTCTCAGTAAAACATTTAGTTCCTTTTCATATAAAAACTAGAATATAAAATCTATTTCTGCTTTTAGAGTATTTGTTTGATTATTTATATTTTAAAACAAAACTGAAACCATCACAACAGATCAAAATAGATTAAAGTCTCATCTAAAAGTTCAACCAGAATACCGTCCATGATCAGCATATTTTCATCCAGAGAACAAAATCAAACAGAAAAATAATAATGTAATTTATATAAAATATCTTGGCTGCCCTTAACTTGGGTCTTAATGCCTCAAATCTCATAAGTGATTAATCACTCACCTTCCTCTTCTCTTCCCCGAGAATGCTTTAGCTTGAAGACAATGTGAGTTCTTCCCCTCTATATTTTTTTTGAAAATATGTTTCTGTTTTACCCTCAGAGAAAACTACTGCTTCCTTGATTTAAATCATTTAACTAGGGTTTTTAGTAGAGGAAAAACCCATTTTATCCTCACAAAAATAAGAGAAGTTTGTATGCTTGTTTATGGCTAATTATGCCATTTTCTTTTTAATTTCCATTTCAGGTAAAATCAATTGCTTTTCTTCTTTTCTGGGTACATGCTATTTGCATGTTTCTTATGTACATTGTTTTCATGTGTCTCAGCTTCATTGTGAATTTCCTTAAATCTGATTTGTCCACTTATATCTCTCTCTTTATAAATTTAATTCCTAGCTATTATTTTAACCATTTGTTTTTCTCTTGATTTATTTTAAAAATGTATTTATGCACAAATAATACTAAACTGGTTTTATGCAATTTTAATTGTCAGAAAGATTTATTTTATCACTTGATATTTCTCTAGCTACTCATATTTAATCATTTTCTTCTCCTTTTTATTCATTGAAAAATCACTATCCTCTTATTTAATTATTTCACTTACTCTATTTATTTTCAAACTATTCTATTCTTTAAATATTTCCTATTAACTGATCTTCATTTTTTCTTTTCAAAATTATTTTCATCTCAATAATTTGGGTCTTCACATACTCTCCTCCTAAAAGGAATTGTGTCCCACAATTTTTTTTTCCAGAAATTTCAGAAACTCATGCATCAAAAACCAATCAATTACACATAAGTAATATTTAAATTTATTATAATTTTTAGGCATACCTTTAAGCAGAAAATAGATTAGGATATTTATCCTTCATCCTATCTTCAGCCTCCCATGTACAATCATTTTTATCTAAACTCCATTGGATTTTGACCAATTTAATTATCTTATTCCTTAATTTATTTTCTTCTCTAGCCACAATGCCCACTGGTTCCTTCTTATAAACCAGATTTTCTTGAATTTCAACATGTGTAGGAGATTCAAGAATGGTCTCCTTATCATGCAACCATTTTCTCAATTGAGATACATGAAATACGTCATGTATATTACTCAATTCCTCTTACAATTTTAGCTTATAAGCCAATGTTCCTATTCTTTGAATAATTTCATATGGACCAATATATCTTAGTGTTAATTTTCCTGCCTTGCCAAATCTCAGTATCTTTCTCATTGGTGAAACTTTGAGAAATACATAATTCCTACCTCAAACTCTACTGGCCTTCTTCTTTTGTCTGCATATGCTTTTTGTCTTTCTTGTGCTGCTCTCATTCTTTGCCTCACTAATTCAATTCTTGCAGAAGTTTCCTTCACATGTTCTGGTCGAAGCAATACTCTTTCACCTACCTCCTTCCAACATGTAGGAGATAAACAAGGCTTTCCATACAAGGCCTCAAATGGAGCCATACCTATAGTGGACTGATAACTATTGTTATAAGCAAACTCAGCCAAGTAGAGATGATCTTCCCAGCTGCCTCCAAAGTCAAGTATACATGCTCTTAGTAAATCCTCTAAAATCTTGTTAACAATCTCAGTTTTCCCATCTGTTTGTGGATGGTAGGCTGTGCTTAAGCTTAATTCTGTCCCCATGGATTCTTGAAAGCTACCCCAGAACCTTGAGGTAAACAAGGTGTCTCTATCAATAATAATCGTCTTGGGGATGCCATGTAATCTTACTATCTCTTTCACAAATAATTGAGCTAACTTGTGAGCATTTCTGTTTGAATTTACTGGAATAAAATGTGCTGTTTTTGTGAGCCTATCAACCACTACCCAAATACTATCATTGCCTCTTCTTGTTCTTGGCAAGCCATCCACAAAATCCATTGAGATACTTTCCCATTTCCAGGTAGGCACTTCTAAAGGTTGCAGTGGGCCTGAGGGTCTTTGGTAATCTGCCTTGACTTGTTGGTAGGTTAAACACTTTGCTACATACTTTGCCACTGCTCCTTTCATTCCTGGCCACCAATAATTCCTTTTAAGATCATGATACATTTTTGTACCTCCTGGATGTATGGTATATTTGGTCTTGTGGTGCTCATCCATAACCTCTTGCTTTAGTTCTTCCACATTGGGTATGCAGAGCTTCCCTTTCTTCCTTAAGTAGCCTTTATCATCAACTTCAAAACTTTCCACTGATATACCTTGTGATATCATGTCCTTCTTTTCCTTTAAATTAGTATTTTGACTCTGCATTCTTCCTATTTTATCAACCAGGCTTGATCTTAAGGAGATGAGACTTAATTTCCCATATTCTTTAAATTCCATAATGATATAAGGTTATACACCATATTCCAAAAGCTACCTTTAAAATATTCATTTATTTTTGAATCCATAAATTCATTTTCAAAACCAAATTAGTATTATAATTAATTAGTTAAAAATCTCTTACACTGGTATTCCCAAAAAAAAACCAAAATTCCAAATCCATAAAATCATCTCTATTATTTAATTACTATAATATACTACATTTATATAAAACAACTTAAGTTTATGCTTCCACATCCATTCTTCCAATTATTATAAATAAAACTCTTAATATTCAAATCCACTTCAGTAAATGAGAAATCCAATTTCTCATTAAAATTACAAGTTTAAATCTTTATTAAATTTAAACTAACAACGCTGAAAAATCAGAGTTGTTACAAACTTCCCCCCTTTATAGATTATTCGTTCCGTTGTGAGATTCTGTGTTGTTTGGTTTTCTTCTTGTCTTCTTTCTATTTTCTTTACCTAACTATCCGCCTTTCCGTTAAATTTGGACTGGACATGTGTGGTTGATTGTTAGTTCAATTTTCTTGGAAAAGTGGGTCGTTATAGTTTATCAGCGTATAAATAACATATAATTAGTAATATATTAATTGTGTAGTAAATAGGTTATTAATTAATATGAAATCTCCCTTAGAAAAGAAATTAATAATTAACATGAAATAAGGGATTTTCCTTATAAGGCCTTAGTAGGGAATTCAGTGAGGTGTGTGATAGTATGTTAAGAGAGTGTAGATTATGATTAAGTTATAGAGATCTGAGATCAATCAAAAAACACATGAAAGTCTGCACAACTAATCTTGCTACTAGCAGTGTGACCTTAGGGCTGATGTGAGACATCACCTATAATAAGTACCCACGGAGGACGCGATGTTAGTCCCAAATTCTATAGGATAAACCTACCCAGCTAATCCGACCAGTACCTACAAAAAGTTGGACTAATGTGAGACATCACAGTTTGGGTTACGGTTCATAATACGTAGGACCTGCTTCGAGGTTGAAGGTAGAAAGTGGCTGATTGAGGGTTCGTCTCCTCCCTATTTAATAAGTATTAAATGGTCAGGGTTAAAGGTTAGGCACGGTTGAGGATATCTCGGAAAGGGCTTGCTTTGGGTTTGAGGTATTAAGCTGCTATTATAGGGTTCGCCTCTCTCATAGAGCAGTATTAAATGATGGGGACCTACCTAGAATTAGGTATTAAATGGTCAGAATTTGCCTAGGTCCCATTAAAGATATATTAAGTGGCTTTAATGTTATTTCCTACATTGTTAGGACATTTATAACGATAGATGTGTGAGACTGGGAATGACCTTTGGCTTATAATTGAAGATGGGTTATTGGGTTAAAAGTGTAATGGTTATAGAATTGTGTTAGAAAAGCCTTAGGGCTTGTAGTTAAAAAGTTTATAACATAGTTAGAATGCATAAAACATATTCTTATTTAAATTATACTATCCAAGTACTATTATAGAAAGGTGTAGAGATAGCTCTGTGTATTGTTCTTTGTATCAATTTTACCAACAAATAGTTAGCTTTAGAGTGTGCCTGTAATGACTCGAAAATTCGAACACTTCATCTTTGGGTATCTCAACTTTTGAAAATTTATTAAATATTGAAAATATGATTTTATAACCTTGTTAAACACTTTTTAATTAATAACTAATGTTAGAAAACTTTTTTATGAAATATGTTTACAAAAATATATTCATTGAAGAAATAATAAAAATGTGACAGAAAAACGTTTTGTTAAAAATCCATATTTTGTTAAGTAAAAGTTATGGGAATAATTGCATACTTGTAGGATGTCATATGAACACATTAATGAGAGCTTAAAACCTCTTATACCTAAATTAATTTAAATGCTTCTAGAAGGAAGGAATAAAGGACCCTTGATTTAATGAGCAAAAGGTAGAGTGAATTAAGGAAGTTATGGTGTGTAATAGCATGGTTTCCCATGGTCTCTTGGCTGGCCATTTGAGGGCATGGAGGGTCATTTAGCCGCATGTTAAAGCCTATAAATAAGCACCCATAGTCACTTGAGATAGTTACCAAAGCACATAAAAAGTTTCACTTCATTTCACTGCTTTCTCTTCTAAAAAACTCTCTAAATTAGAGCAAATCTACCAAACACTTTTCAAACTTCTCCAAACTCATGCCATCATTCTAATATGGCATATAACATCACTCCATCACCTTAAAAAAAAAGAAGCGAATCCATTCTCTCAAAACCCACAAGGGCTATGAGCTTCTAAGCTTTATTTGGCCGAGCACATTTACTTGCTCCATCTCCTCTCAGCAATACTTATCTGGGGTCATCTCCCTCTTGTTTGTGTGCTTGGGTTGTGGGTAGGAAGGTTATTGTGTTGTGGCAAGGTAGAGGTTGTAAAGAGCTAGCTTGATTTTATTGAAAAGTGAGTTATCTCACTCACTAAAATAAAAACCATAAACTTTTCATATGAGATAATATTGCTTGATAATATCGCTTGCTATATATTAATAATAATAGACATTAACTACTTAAAGTTATGACCATGATTATATGCTTCAAAAATTATGTGATTTGCTAAAGTATTGCCTTTTAAACCATTAAGACGTGTAGTTTAAATTAAGTGCATTCGAATGCTTAAATGGACAAGTTAACTTGTTTATATGTTAAAACATCTTTAGTAGTAACGTGGATGGAATTTGGAATCAAATATGTGTATTAAAGTGAATGACACTAAATGTTGGTTTGAATACGGAATTGTCCTTATAGCGATAGTCACTATAAACAAACTTTGAAATCCCTTCCTTTTATCTCACTTTTTAAACTCTATATTTCAATTATTTTCTATTAAAAAGTTTCACATACCGATAGTAGGATAAAAGTTAGTAATAAATGAAGCTTTAAAGCCATGTATTTATAAAAACAAAGTTAGTGAAGTTATGACCCATATAACAATGGTCGCTATGGATGCAGTTTTGAAAAAAAAAATCAGTTTTTAGCAAAGTTTAAAATATTGATAAATTAGATATTTATTAAAATCTTTTCAACAGAGTTTTTAAAAAAGATAAATAAGTATTTTAAAGGAAGTAAGAAGTTTAATTATGTTTTTAAATAATAATATTATGTCTTAAAGAAAAGGTTATTTCTATTTTATATATACGACTTGTTTATTTACAAATATAATAAATGTTTTGAAAATCAATATTAAGTATCTATTTTTAAAGTAATATTTCCTAAAACTATTTATATCTTATTTTTAAGTAATTTAATGGTATTTTATTTATATATAAATTTATAAAATAATTCTTTACTAATTTATTAAAAGAAGAGCTTTTATACACTTTCCTTTCTTAACTTACTTTAAATTCTATTTCCTTATTAAATATAACTACTATATATACATACAAATATATATATATATATATATCATTTTAAAAAGAGTTTAAAATCTATTTATACAAATAATTTCAAAAGACTTTTGATTTAAAAGAAGGGATGAAAAGTAACACTCACATATTGACATTAGTTTGATATGGAATGTTAGTATTACTATGCTTAACAATAAAAGCCATATGAGTAAGCTTCCCTATTTGTGAGAGTCAAAATAGATATTTAGGTAGAGATGGTGTAACGACCCGTAAATTTCAACTGTTTTAATAACGTAATTAGTTGAAATTTTGTGAAATTTTAAACGATAAAATTTTGAAATATAAATTTGATATTTGGAATACGTCTAGTTAAACATAGCAATTGGTAAATTTTCGTCCGAAAATATGAAAGTTTATTTCGCGCGTAAATTCACTTCAATTTAATCAGTTAACAAGCAATGAAAATAAAATGTTTTCGAAACCTAAATATTTTTACATAGAAAAATTCTAAACCATCTTCTGAGCAAGATGTCAGTTTGTCGTTTTTCCAAATTCGGACATCTTTGGCTCCGTCGATTTTATTTTTCAGCGTTTTTCTTGCATTTTCCGCCAGTAGAAAAATTTGAATTTTTATAATACAATCATACCACTGATATCTATATACCGTTTTGATCGTCTCGTCGTGCTGATCTCTACGGTATATTCAAATTCTATGTATTTTGGTGGCCGGTATGCGGCGCAACTGCGATACGGTTAGTCGTATCGGATCATATTCGAGCCTTTGTTTTCCATTTCCCTTTCTTTTGTACATTTGGCTCTGTTACTTTCATTCCATAAATATAAAAATGTTTTGTAGCATAACTCACTCATCTTTTGTTTAACCTGTTCGTGTGCATTATTTGTGAAAGAGGAAATAAAATATATACTAAATATAAGTTGCTCCATCTTCTTTTGCATGGGAACCTGTTACATTTCCAGCCTGTCAATTTCATTAGTAACGTGACTCTTACCCTTCTCTAACATAAATAAAATGAATAAATGATTTATGTAAGTTATTGTACCTATTTGACCCGAGAATATTATCTCACACTCTTCCTTCATATTTTTCCCATGGCCGAGACAGTTGCGTCCATCTCCCTCCAAGCACGAGCATCTCCACCACTTCCTCTCGTCGCTTGGCCCCGAGCCAACCCTTACATCCCTCCTCGGCCTCGCCTGCAACCAAGACCTCCTCCGTGAATCGATCAACGGCAACGGCCTCCGCCAACCCCTTGCTTTCCATCGTTTAACGCCAGCCCTTCCACCTCCGCCCACATGCTCATTCTCCAGCTCCGGCGCCACACCCACGTGGAGCCACCACAACCGAACGCAGTCACGCCAAGGCACCTCCCCTTGTCCTGCCGAATATCTCCACTTCCACTCCTCCGCCTTTCACGTTCGGCTTCCCTCCGCCTCCATTTTCTCTCACCAACAAGCTGCCTTCCCTTCCAACATTCTCTACTCCGACTGAACCACCATCCACCTCCTTCGGCCACTTGTCTCGCAGCCTTCATGACAGCCGCACCTCCTCCTTCGCGGCCGAAGCATCCCTTCCCACTTCATGCCGTAAGCCTTCCCCTTCCCTTTCTTTGAATATATATATTTATGCTATTTGTGTTGTAGTGGCAGATCTAAACAAAGTTCTATATATTACAGTTAGTATATGTTATACTTATATATAGGTTATATATTATAAACGTGATTTGTAAAAGTTATATGTATAATATAAGTTATTGAGTCAGTGTGTATATATATACACTACGCTTTCAAATACAGTAATCTGGTCTGCATATATATATTCTCATACGTTGTAATAATTTTTTTTATGAGGCTTTAAAATATAATATATTTATTCTATATTGTGTGTCCTGTTATACTATTTGTTTGCATTTTCAGTTTAAGATATAATATACTGTTTAAAAATGTATATGCATATATTGGTATAATGGTCCATAGCCGGATATAGTTCGCATACTGTAAAAGCGACAGGTGTCTTATTTTAAATTTATATATTGGTGCTTTGATTTGAAAATGCCCACAGATTTTACATATGTTATAATAAATAATTTTATAAGTGTTGATACTTTGGAATTATATGTATGTAATATGTTAAGAAATCCTATGTTATATGTTGAAGGTAGTTACGTGTGGCAGTTTTAAGAGGATATTATATATGTGTTAGTTTTCAAGTGGGCATCAGTTTGGCCTCCAAATTTAATATATGCCATAGTAATATAATACTGTTTAAAATATACTATAATTGCAACTTTATGATCGAACCGGTTGTTATAAAATATGATATGTTGATTATAATATATAACATACAGCTGCGTTATATGTTGAACCAGTTGATAAAAATAATTTTTTTTTTACAATTTGTTCGAATACGTAATAATGTATAAGGATACTTTGACAGTTATATAGCTTATATGTCCTGGTTTCCACATATAAATTTTATATAAAAAAAATAAATGTTAACGATTTAACTTGTAAGTAAACGCTTTGCATTCTATAAGTATATAGTACTGTGTGTTAAGGTATATGTTGATTTTTCTTATGTAATATATGTGTCGATAAAAATGTATTTTAAAGTGAGTATTTATTTTATGGGAAATATTAATATAACATACATATCTTTCGACTTTATATCAAAACTGATTCTGATTAGTTCTCATCAATTTCCGTATTGTCAGCTTTGTCCATCGTGCCTGTTTACTTCATTCGAATCTTATCCATCTAGCTTTGCTTGGGATTCGTAACTCGTTGTCGGATATCTCTAGCCTCGAAAGGTGAGCAATCACTCACGATTAACATTCTTTTATTTATTAAATTTGATTTCAATTGAAACGACAATTGAAATATGCTGCTGTTAGTTAATTACACTGTTATATATGCTATTGCCTGTATCAGTTCACCTGTGACATCTGACACCATTATCTATTAATTATTTATGTGATGATAATACAGTTGGCTGATAATTGATTGATTGTTGATGTTTATATTGGACGTTAAATTGTTAGTGTTAAATGATAAATAGTATGCAAAATTGAAATGGATATAGGATAGTTAACAATTTTAAAACTGATTTATATGTTAAATTTGATTAGTGAATATGACCCTTTTAATTGTTAAATTAATTGACATGTAGAATAGTGATAATTACACTTTGAACCATCATCTTATATTTGATTAATTGTTGTAGTGTTAAAATTGAAATCGAATGACAATTGAAGAACCGTATAAATATTAGTGTAATAATCTTTAATCTACATGAAATGATAGTGTAGATTCTAGAAATAATCATATTAATTCGTACAAATAACAATGCGAATTAATACGATTATTTCGGGATTTTTGAATTGATTATTGGATTGTTATTGTTTGTTGTTATTGCTTGTTTATTTACTTTGACACCATCCCAGTTATCACACTGCAAGTTCCCTTTGTTATGATTTGATTTTTGAATTGAATTGGAATCGGGTTGAAATGATAAATACCCAAAATGAACTTGACTTTGGATAGAGAATTAAATAAAAACCCGATTGGTCAATAATTTGATTTAAAAATAAAACGAAGATTTTACTTGAATAAATAAAATGATCTTGAAACGAAGTTGGAAATTGAATTTTAATGAAATTTAAATGTGAATATTTAATAATCTGAAATGAAATATTTATAAAGAAATTGATGAAAGAATGTTGTTTAATTTGAAATTTATAATTACGTTGAAATTATAATTAAGTTGAAATTATTAAACTTTGAAATGATTTTATAATTAAGTTGAAATTATAAAACTTTGAAATTATTTAATAATTAAGTTTTGAATTATTTAATAATTAAATAAGATTGGATTATTTAATGATTAAATTGAATTGAATTCTTTAATAAGTAAAAAAATTGAATTTTTGAATAAGTAAATTTTACTTCGTAAATAATTGAAATTGAGTTTCTTTATTAATTAAGTTTTGGAAATTTATTTAAGAAAGTAAATAAGTGAGATTGAATTTCTTTAACAAGAAATGAAAATGTGATATTTTTGGAATTAATGTAAGACTTGTAATTGAAAGAATTGATATAACGAATTGAATTTAATTCAAAATTGTAAGTTTTGATTTAATGAAGTTGAATTTAGGTAATTGATTTAATGAATTGGAAATTAAATAGAAATTGTTTTGAATGACAAATTTACTAAATGAATATTGAATGAGATCGATAAATGAATTTAAAATTGATTTGAATGTTAAATTTAATTAATTTAAATGATTTCGGAATGAAACTGATATATGAACATGAATCAATATTTGAATTGTTTTGAAATAGAAATCGAAATTGTATTATAAGATTTTGAAATGGTAATTTGGAAGTTTTGAAACGTAAATATTGGAAATTGGTTTAGAAAGACAAATGAAATGTTGATTTACGAATTCTAATTGAATTGAAATTGATTTGGTTTTGAAATATATTAAACGACCAATCGGTGAAATAATTACGGAAGTTATTAAAGAGACCGGGATCGGATATGGACATACTCTCTATCGATACCGAAAACCACTTTAATAACTAACATTCGCGGAGTGTTGATCCAGAACGAAGTGGTTGGAATGATGTACGTGATGACTGAAGAAAGAGAACGATAATGGATAGCCTTGACACTTGTGTCAAATTGGAAATGACTAAAACAGGAGCTGTGTCGGGCCAATGGAGGATTAGCTACCTCAAATGGACACACTTCTTCGAACTACTTATACTTGTTGTCGATTGGTGCACCCTTGATTTTGGGAGTGTTGTTTCACGGTGTTGCGGGCGCTGCGGCGTTGCGTTCTCACCAGTCCGGATCAGGCGAACGGTAGTATCACTACCTTGGGTATTGCCTCATGTGCCTTGTCATACTTGTATTCCATTTATACGCGACCACTACGATTTTGATTTGTACCTTTAGTATATGGATTGCCCTCTGGTGACTTCCGGTTTTGGGGAAACTACGGTCTTGTATATGCTTTTGGGAATAAAAACGTGTTAAGGGTGGAATGGGCCATGACTTAACGCTATTTTGATATCTTATTATTACTGATAGACATTATCTACTTATCGTACACTACTACATAGTAGATAGTTTAACGGATCCTTAAAGGATGGTTATTCCAAACATCCTTTGAGTTACTTGTATTTCAATTGCTATTTCACTTGAGTTGGATTTATTGATATAAGAATGTTAATCCTGACTCGAGTGTCTTGTGTTTTTGCTTTACGCTCGGGTCAGACTGAGTGTACCAGTATTCGAGACTCACCTTTGAAGTTGGAGCTTTCTTGAAGATTCAACCATCTATTTTGCTTTCAGTATTCGATGATTCCAGTGATGTATTCTGATTTGTATCTGATGTATCGTGTTACTCTTCCGTTGTATCTGGTTTAACTCTGATGTATCGTATTACCCTTCTGTTGTAAACTCTGATGTATTTTATATATTCATATAGTAGCTTCATGAACTACTATCTCTTTTATTTCCGCTGCAATTATTACTCTGTGTCTGTGATCTATGATTATTATTTACTGTATATGTTCAGTTTTGCCAATTTAAATTAACAACGCGGTATTTTGAGCAATTCAACTCCGGCATGAGTGTCTACCTATACACTTATAATGGATGCGAATGGTCCAAAATGGCGGGTCGTTACAGTTGGTATCAGAGCTTTGGTAGCTCTAGGCAAAACTTAACATATAGGGTAAATGTATTTACAGAATCACTCTCATTCGAGTTTCAATCTCTTCCTTTTGACTCGTTTCCTTTGAATTTTGGAACGTTCCCCTCGGTTCCGAAATTCATTTGTGTCCTTCACTATTCGTCTTCTTTCAATTCTGGAGCACCCCATAACTCCATTTTGAATGATATCTATAATAGATCGGCGGTCTCGCCAATCTTCGAATGATTCGTAAAAGAGCAAAACTCCTTTATAACAGGCATCGATTTACCGAAGATTTCTGTATCCTTGGTTTACGATGCTATCTATTCCCTGCTATACCTAAATTCCATCTTTTGAGATCGAGTGTTGATTTACCTCGGAATTCAGCATCGATCCTATTCCTGAAGTTACGAACGACCGATTAAGGTTGCCCGTGAATTAAATAAACTTACCCATCTCCCGATTCTGTTATTGAATCATCTTATCTTTTCTTTCGAATTTGTCTTCGAATCAAAATTCTCTTTGATTTGAGTCCATCAAATTTGAATCTATATCCTTGCTTTAAAATCCATTCTTGTATCATCGAGCGAGGAAGTGTATTTGTAAATAAATTTTAAAAATGTTTTTGTGTTGTTTGAGTTGTTGATGTTGATTTGGGTTTTTGATCTATTCTTCTGATCAACGCTATCGATAGGATTTCCAAAACACTGGAGCAGAGCAAACTGACACAATATTGTTTTCAAATTTGATAAATAAAATAAAAGTTTTGTATGATTATATTATATATAAATATAAGTTTCCGAAATTAATTTGTTAATGAATTTGTTGTCTGAAAATAAATAATATTTGATTTTCATTTATTGTTTTGTAAACCATGGACTATTGCATAATATAAATAAATGAATTTATAAACTTGGTTATAAATTGATTAGAATTTGAAATGAATTTAATTCAGAAATTTGAGAATTTATTAGTTTCCGGTGATTTCGAACTTTGGGTTTTAAAATTTTAAAGTATATATTATTGAAAGTATTTTCACATAAAAACTGTTTTCAAAGAATTTTAAAATATTGAAATCAGTGCTCTTCTCTTTGTCGCTGGAAAATAATTTCGGTGATGGCGGCCGCATCATCGACATTCATTTTCGAGTTTCAAAGTGGAGATACTATTCTGTGCTTTGCTACGGTTTTGTTTTGGAAAAAAATATATATATTTGATTTGAATTTCTTCAGTATATTTTGATTCACATATATATATGTATCTTATTTTAAAATTTAATTTGATATAAATATATTATATATATCTCTAAATTGTTTAAACTAAATCGGAAATCTAATTCTTAAATTTTGTCAAAGGGTGATTTAATTATAAATAAATCCAAAATTTGGAATAAATATTTAAACTTGAATAATTGAATTGGGAAAATTTTATTTGTATATTGTTCAACTGCATTCTAATACAACTTACCTAAATCATTCAGAAGTTGAATATGTAATTGGATAATATATAAGATAAATTGAATTTATAAAATTTGAGTGTTTATAATAAATGTTATACACTAAATTTTGATTATAAAGATGTTAATAGAGTTAGATAGGATAATAAGTAAACTTAGTTAATAATGAAATAAATTTGTTTTGAAAGAATTAATAAATTGAAATTTGATCAACATATGAAAATACCTTGAATTTGGAAGCGATTAGTAAAAATAAATTAATTTAAATCGAAACTTTTATGGTTTAAATTAATTTATATGAGTTAAATATACGTGATAAGATATATTAAGTAGAATAAATTTAACAGTAATAAAGAAGAATTTAAAATTGTTGAAGGAAATATGATTATAATAAAAGACTATTCAAATTTATGGTTTTAGAAATTGTAAATTGAAGAAAATGGGATAATAAGATAGTGAATTTAGAAATAGTTGAGATTGATTTAGTGAAATCAAATGGATTAAATCAAATTATTGAATGCCAATTAATTTAAATTTGAATTTATATGGTTTAAATTAATTGTTATTTGTATTTCAAATCTGTTTTTCTTTCTGGTTTTTCTATTCTCCTACCTCGTTCCTTTTCGGGGATGAAAAGTTTTGAGTGGGGGAGAATGTAACGACCCGTAAATTTCAACTATTTTAATAACGTAATTAGTTGAAATTTTTTGAAATTTTAAACGATAAAATTTTGAAATATAAATTTGATATTTGGAATACGTCTAGTTAAACATAGCAACTGGTAAATTTTCGTCCGAAAATATGAAAGTTTATTTCGCGCGTAAATTCACTTCAATTTAATCAGTTAAAAAGCAATGAAAATAAAATGTTTTCGAAACCTAAATATTTTTACATAGAAAAATTCTAAACCATTTTCTGAGCAAGATGTCAGTTTGTCGTTTTTCCAAATTCGGACATCTTTGGCTCCGTCGATCTTATTTTTCAGCGTTTTTCTTGCATTTTCCGCCAGTAGAAAATTTTGAATTTTTATAATACAATCATACCACTGATATCTATATACCGTTTTGATCGTCTCGTCGTGCTGATCTCTACGGTATATTCAAATTCTGTGTATTTTGGTGGCCGGTACGCGGCGCAACTGCGATACGGTTAGTCGTATCGGATCATATTCGAGCCTTTGTTTTCCATTTCCCTTTCTTTTGTACATTTGGCTCTGTTACTTTCATTCCATAAATATAAAAATGTTTTGTAGCATAACTCACTCATCTTTTGTTTAACCTATTCGTGTGCATTATTTGTGAAAGAGGAAATAAAATATATACTAAATATAAGTTGCTCCATCTTCTTTTGCATGGGAACCTGTTACATTTCCAGCCTGTCAATTTCATTAGTAACGTGACTCTTACCCTTCTCTAACATAAATAAAATGAATAAATGATTTATGTAAGTTATTGTACCTATTTGACCCGAGAATATTATCTCACCCTCTTCCTTCATATTTTTCCCATGGCCGAGACAGTTGCGTCCATCTCCCTCCAAGCACGAGCATCTCCACCACTTCCTCTCGTCGCTTGGCCCCGAGCCAACCCTTACATCCCTCCTCGGCCTCGCCTGCAACCAAGACCTCCTCCGTGAATCGATCAACGGCAACGGCCTCCGCCAACCCCTTGCTTTCCATCGTTTAACGCCAGCCCTTCCACCTCCGCCCACATGCTCATTCTCCGGCTCCGGCGCCACACCCACGTGGAGCCACCACAACCGAACGCAGTCACGCCAAGGCACCTCCCCTTGTCCTGCCGAACATCTCCACTTCCACTCCTCCGCCTTTCACGTTCGGCTTCCCTCCGCCTCCATTTTCTCTCACCAACAAGCTGCCTTCCCTTCCAACATTCTCTACTCCGACTGAACCACCTTCCACCTCATTCGGCCACCTGTCTCGCAACCTTCATGACAGCCGCACCTCCTCCTTCACGGCCGAAGCATCCCTTCCCACTTCATGCCGTAAGCCTTCCCCTTCCCTTTCTTTGAATATATATATTTATGTTATTTGTGTTGTAGTGGCAGATCTAAACAAAGTTCTATATATTACAGTTAGTATATGTTATACTTTATATATAGGTTATATATTATAAACGTGATTTGTAAAAGTTATATGTATAATATAAGTTATTGAGTCAGTGTGTATATATATACACTACGCTTTCAAATACAGTAATCTGGTCTGCATATATATATTCTCATATGTTGTAATAATTTTTTTTATGAGGCTTTAAAATATAATATATTTATTCTATATTGTGTGTCCTGTTATACTATTTGTTTGCATTTTCAGTTTAAGATATAATATACTGTTTAAAAATGTATATGCATATATTGGTATAATGGTCCATAGCCGGATATAGTTCGCATACTGTAAAAGCGACAGGTGTCTTATTTTAAATTTATATATTGGTGCTTTGATTTGAAAATGCCTACAGATTTTACATATGTTATAATAAATAATTTTATAAGTGTTGATACTATGGAATTATACGTATGTAATATGTTAAGAAATCCTATGTTATATGTTGAAGGTAGTTACGTGTGGCAGTTTTAAGAGGATATTATATATGTGTTAGTTTTCAAGTGGGCATCAGTTTGGCCTCCAAATTTAATATATGCCACAGTAATATAATACTGTTTAAAATATACTATAATTGCAACTTTATGATCGAACCGGTTGTTATAAAATATGATATGTTGATTATAATATATAACATACAGCTGCGTTATATGTTGAACCAGTTGATAAAAATAATTTTTTTTTACAATCTGTTCGAATACGTAATAATGTATAAGGATACTTTGACAGTTATATAGCTTATATGTCCTAGTTTCCACATATAAATTTTATATAAAAAAAAAATAAATGTTAACGATTTAACTTGTAAGTAAACGCTTTGCATTCTATAAGTATATAGTACTGTGTGTTAAGGTATATGTTGATTTTTCTTATGTAATATATGTGTCGATAAAAATGTATTTTAAAGTGAGTATCTGTTTTATATGAAATATTAATATAACATACATATCTTTCGACTTTATATCAAAACTGATTCTGATTAGTTCTCATCAATTTCCCTATTGTCAGCTTTGTCCGTCGTGCCTGTTTACTTCATTCGAATCGTATCCATCTAGCTTTGCTTGGGATTCGTAACTCGTTGTCGAATATCTCTAGCCTCGAAAGGTGAGCAATCACTCACGATTAACGTTCTTTTATTTATTAAATTTGATTTCAATTGAAACGACAATTGAAATATGCTGCTGTTAGTTAATTACACTGTTATATATGCTATTGCCTGTATCAGTTCACCTGTGACATCTGACACCATTATCTGTTAATTATTTATGTGATGATAATACAGTTGGCTGATAATTGATTGATTGTTGATGTTTATATTGGACGTTAAATTGTTAGTGTTAAATGATAAATAGTATGCAAAATTGAAATGGATATACGATAGTTAACAATTTTAAAACTGATTTATATGTTAAATTTGATTAGTGAATATGACCCTTTTAATTGTTAAATTAATTGACATGTAGAATAGTGATAATTACACTTTGAACCATCATCGTATATTTGATTAATTGTTGTAGTGTTAAAATTGAAATCGAATGACAATTGAAGAACCGTATAAATATTAGTGTAATAATCTTTAATCTACATGAAATGATAGTGTAGATTCTAGAAATAATTATATTAATTCGTACAAATAACAATGCGAATTAATACGATTATTTCGGGATTTTTGAATTGATTATTGGATTGTTATTGTTTGTTGTTATTGCTTGTTTATTTACTTTGACACCATCCCAGTTATCACACTGCAAGTTCCCTTTGTTATGATTTGATTTTTGAATTGAATTGGAATCGGGTTGAAATGATAAATACCCAAAATGAACTTGACTTTGGATAGAGAATTAAATAAAAACCCGATTGGTCAATAATTTGATTTAAAAATAAAATGAACAGTTTACTTGAATAAATAAAATGATCTTGAAACGAAGTTGGAAATTGAATTTTAATGAAATTTAAATGTGAATATTTAATAATCTGAAATGAAATATTTATAAAGAAATTGATGAAAGAATGTTGTTTAATTTGAAATTTATAATTAAGTTGAAATTATAATTAAGTTGAAATTATTAAACTTTGAAATGATTTTATAATTAAGTTGAAATTATAAAACTTTGAAATTATTTAATAATTAAGTTTTGAATTATTTAATAATTAAATAAGATTGGATTATTTAATGATTAAATTGAATTGAATTCTTTAATAAGTAAAAAAATTGAATTTTTGAATAAGTAAATTTTACTTCGTAAATAATTGAAATTGAGTTTCTTTATTAATTAAGTTTTGGAAATTTATTTAAGAAAGTAAATAAGTGAGATTGAATTTCTTTAACAAGAAATGAAAATGTGATATTTTTGGAATTAATGTAAGACTTGTAATTGAAAGAATTGATATGACGAATTGAATTTAATTCAAAATTGTAAGTTTTGATTTAATGAAGTTGAATTTAGGTAATTGATTTAATGAATTGGAAATTAAATAGAAATTGTTTTGAATGACAAATTTACTAAATGAATATTGAATGAGATCGATAAATGAATTTAAAATTGATTTGAATGTTAAATTTAATTAATTTAAATGATTTCGGAATGAAACTGATATATGAACATGAATCAATATTTGAATTGTTTTGAAATAGAAATCGAAATTGTATTATAAGATTTTGAAATGGTAATTTGGAAGTTTTGAAACGTAAATATTGGAAATTGGTTTAGAAAGACAAATGAAATGTTGATTTACGAATTCTAATTGAATTGAAATTGATTTGGTTTTGAAATATATTAAACGACCAATCGGTGAAATAATTACGGAAGTTATTAAAGAGACCGGGATTGGATATGGACATACTCTCTGTCGATACCGAAAACCACTTTAATAACTAACATTCGCGGAGTGTTGATCCAGAACGAAGTGGTTGGAATGATGTACGTGATGACTGAAGAAAGAGAACGATAATGGATAGCCTTGACACTTGTGTCAAATTGGAAATGACTAAAACAGGAGCTGTGCCGGGCCAATGGAGGATTAGCTACCTCAAGTGGACACACTTCTTCGAACTACTTATACTTGTTGTCGATTGGTGCACCCTTGATTTTGGGAGTGTTGTTTCATGGTGTTGCGGGCGCTGCGGTGTTGCGTTCTCACCAGTCCGGATCAGGCAAACGGTAGTATCACTACCTTGGGTATTGCCTCATGTGCCTTGTCATACTTGTATTCCATTTATACGCGACCACTACGATTTTGATTTGTACCTTTAGTATATGGATTGCCCTCTGGTGACTTCCGGTTTTGGGGAAACTACGGTCTTGTATATGCTTTTGGGAATAAAAATGTGTTAAGGGTGGAAAGGGCCATGACTTAACGCTATTTTGATATCTTCTTATTACTGATAGACATTATCTACTTATCATACACTACTACATAGTAGATAGTTTAACGGATCCTTAAAGGATGGTTATTCCAAACATCCTTTGAGTTACTTGTATTTCAATTGCTATTTCACTTGAGTTGGATTTATTGATATAAGAATGTTAATCCTGACTCGAGTGTCTTGTGTTTTTGCTTTACGCTTGGGTCAGACTGAGTGTACCAGTATTCGAGACTCACCTTTGAAGTTGGAGCTTTCTTGAAGATTCAACCATCTATTTTGCTTTCAGTATTCGATGATTCCAGTGATGTATTCTGATTTGTATCTGATGTATCGTGTTACTCTTCCGTTGTATCTGGTTTAACTCTGATGTATCGTATTACCATTTTGTTGTAAACTCTGATGTATTTTATATATTCATATAGTAGCTTCATGAACTACTATCTCTTTTATTTCCGCTGCAATTATTTCTCTGTGTCTGTGATCTGTGATTATTATTTACTGTATATGTTCAGTTTTGCCAATTTAAATTAACAACGCGGTATTTTGAGCAATTCAACTCCGACATGAGTGTCTACCTATACACTTATAATGGATGCGAATGGTCCAAAATGGCAGGTCATTACAGATGGAGCAATAAAGCTCTAACCTATCAACATCCTTCCAGGCCGAAGAATAGTTAAGCAGAAATGTCGGAAACGAGTTAAGTATACCAATCTTGATTTTCATAAGCAAGAGCTTGAGATTCGATAGTCGATTAGTCGACTACCGAACTTGACCAAACTTAAATTAGAAAGTATACAAAATGCTTCGCGGATTTAAACCAATGAGAACCCCCAGGGAGGAGCATTAGTACAAAACGCCTCTAGCTTTCGTACTTCTAAAAGAACCGGAATCGAGTTACCCGAGAATTCATCGATTGGTTTTGAAGAGTCCAGGATAGTAAGTGGTTTACTTATCGAATACCACTTCAAAACTATTATACGGGTTCTATGTCTTGGAAGTGGAATGATGGAGACCATGTGTGGTTTTGAAATCTATTGGGATAATGGAATCCATATGGGATTCATAATTAGGTCGGGTATTGGAGACTTATGTGAAGATGTCGAACGTAGCCTCGAGATCGGAAAATGACTAAAGAGAGAGTAGGATTCACAATCCTTGGGTTTAGTTGACCCATGAGGGGTACAACTCCATACTAGAGTATGCTTATAGATGTTGCTAGTGGGGAGTTGTTGATACTTGGTACACATTGTTCATGCGAGTGTTCAGATGATGGCCCAGTTGTGTTTATCTTATGGTATATTTTATCTAGAGATATACGACGCTCGGAAGGTAGTTTCTGATCCTTGTCATAGGTGATCGGTCTCATTAAGGAGGTCTCCATGGAAAATCCATTTATATGAACAAGCCTTACCGGTTTTTTTGTGTACCAGAATATGTTGTTGAATGTAACAATTATAACCACTCCAGCTATTTTTATATTTATATTACACACCTTAGACATTATCTATAATATCACCTAATGTAAATATCAATTGAGTTGGTTCTTTCGAGAGGAAACCAATTCGATGATTCGATTGGTCTCGGTAGTACTATTATGTGTTGTACACATTTCTAAGTTTCTTATACCAGATTCATGTCTAACACATGGTGTTTCTTTTCCCAAAACACTTTGTGTTCTCTTTCTAGTAGGTTGAGTAAAGCATGTCTTAGGGTTGGATGTTCCGAGCTTATGGAGACAAGCTGGATGCTTCCACCTACCTATCTATCTACATATTTTCATTTCCATTCACTATTATTTATGTATTCAGCATTTTGAGGACAGGTAGTTATAACGTTCCAGATTGATGGTAGTACTTAGTCACTTTTGTAACTGTGAGATTCATGTTTGTTGGAGCAACTCTCCGCTCTACACTTTTGGTATATTATATATTATCGTTCTGCTCTACACTCAGAGCCCAAGGTTAAGCAAACACCTTGGATTTGGTTGGGTATGTCTCATTAGAGATAGGGTAAGTGATGTCCTAGAATGAGTTGAGAGTATTATAAATATGAGAGTATTTGTTATTGCAAAATTAGACTTTTAAAATGTTTTCTTAAAAGTATTTTCTTCCTAATAACCCCTTTTCTTTCAAATTAACCCCTTCTTTGAATTAATCGTTCCTTAGCAATCCATTCTTAGTGATTCGTGCTTAGTATATCCTTTCTTTCATATAACTCTATCTTGAAGTATTCTAAAGATGTTTTGCAAAATTCAGGTAGCAAACTAGGAATACTCGTGTTGCAACTGCTAAAGGTGGTATAGGTCGTACTGCTAGTGCCGTCACCAATGGCGGGACTCGGGCTCCAAGGAATGCTGCTCACGTAGCCGAACCTATGGAGAATGTGGTTGCGGAAGTAGTGCAAGTTCGGCCCTTTATGAACTTTGCTTCACTCTATAGAGATTTTGAAAGGCTGGATGGTCAGAGGTTTAGTAGGATTGGATCGATTGTTGAAGTTCAGACTTGATTGAGGTTGTGTGAGAGGATTTTTGGAGACTTTGAATTGGATGATCCTATGAAGCGTCATTTGGCTTCTCGTCATCTTTCTGATGCCGCCATGGATTGGTGGAGTTCTATTACTATGGATGTTCTTGAAAATGACTTCTCTTAGGCCTAGTTTAAGGTGGAATTTGAGACGAAGTTTGTATCGAAGGTAAGGAAGACCTTGTTGTTTAAAAATTTCTTGGATTTGAAGCAAGGTACTATGACGGTGGCAGAGTATGAGAATAATTTAAACACGTTATCTCGTATTGGGCTTGGTATAATAGACACTCCTTTGAAGAAGAATGAAATGTTTATAGCTAGTATGCATCCCAAGTTTAAGCAGGATATGACTAATCATCTCATGAGTTCATTTGTTGATTTGGTAAATATGGGTTTGAGGTTCGAAAGCTTGGCACCTAAACCTATTGCGACTACTCCAACTGAGGGAAGAAGTGCAAGTCTATACCACCAAGTAAGTTGGCTCACATTGCTTGCCATAAATGTGCGAAGAAGGTTCATTTGGAAAGGGTGTGTAGGTTTGTTGGAAGAGGGCGGATGGTTAAGGCAGCAGTAGGGTAAGCAACACAGTTCACACCAAAGAGTTGGTATGCTTGCCAACAAACAGGTCACTTTGTTAAGGATCGTCCTTTGCTCAAGAAGGGAGATCAACCTAGGGTCTTTGCTATTTTGGATACACCATCCACTTCAGTAGCACAAAAGAGGAAGTAGGTTCTAGAAAGTATTCTATCTACTTCTGACATTCCTATTCATGTCTTGTTTGATACTGGTTTTTCTCATAGTTATATCTCTAGTAACCTTGTTCATAGATTTTGTCTGAAACTAATTATGGTTCATGATTTTATTTGTGTATCGAACCCAGTATGGGGCTCGGTAAAACTCCGCATAGTATGCGAAGGTGTTCCGATTTCTTGTTTTGATGAACTCCTTCAATGCAATAAGTTCATCCTTAGCTTTCTTGGTTTTGATATCCTTTTAGGGATGGATTAGTTGTCTCATAATCATGCTGTCTTGGATTGTGAGAAGCGGATGGTAGTAATGAAGAATGAAAGTGAAGATTTTATTGTATCTTGTAAAGAGTTTGGTCCTCATATGAGTAGTTTCCTTTATTCCCTTGATGTGACGCATGAAGTTTTGGAGTTGATTCTAGTTGTTCGAGAATTTTCTGATGTCTTCGAGGAGGTTTTTGGTTTACCTCCTCATCGTGAAATTGAGTTTCATATTGATTTAATTCCTAGTGCTAAGCCTATTGTATTGCTTGTTTGTAGGTTATGTCTGAAGGAGAAGTCAGATTTAGCCATTCAGATAAGTGCCTTGCTTCAAAAAAGTCTTATCTGACCTAGCCATTCGACTTTGGGAGCGCTCATCGTATTTGCCATGAAGGCGGACAGTTCCTTAAGACTCTGTGTTGATTACCGCAAGCTTAATAAGTGGACCATTCGAAATAAGTAACCTTTTTCTAGAATTGATGACTTATTTGATCATCTCCATGGAGCTCATGTATTCTCTAAGCTTGATCTTGCTACAATTTTCCATCAGTTAAGGGTAGCAGAAGAAAGTTTGCCCTTGATAGCTTTTTGTTGTGATCGATTTTATGTGTGGTTGGTTATGCCGTTCGACCTAACTAATGCTCTATCTTATTTCATTGACTTGATGAATCGTGTCTTTCATGATGTCTTAAACAAATTTGTGATCATTTTCATTGATGATATTCTAGTTTATTCCAAGATCGAGGAGGAGAATTTCCGGCATTTAACGATTGTATTAGAGACATTGAGAGAACATGTTCTTGATGCTAAGTTCTCGAAATGTCATTTCTGGCGGTCGGAGGTAAGGTTTTTGGGGCATGTTGTTTTTGGAGATGGTATTTCTTTTGATCCAGTGAAAGTTACTGCTGTTCAGGATTGGAAGAGACCTAAAAGCGTAATAGAAATTCAAGCTTCTTTGATATGGCTGGTTATTATCGGAGGTTCATTTAGGATTTTTCCAAGATTGCTTCACCACTTATGACTTCAACAAAGAAGGATGTCAAATTCGTTTGGATGGAAAAATGCGAAGTTGCATTTAGAGAGTTGAAGGAGAAGCTGACTAGTGCCCCTATTCTGACTCTTTCGGACGGAAGTGAAGGTCTTACTATTTACACTGATACTTGTGGAATAGAATTAGGTCTGTGTTGATACAACATGAAAAGGTAGTTGCTTATGCTAGTAGGTAGTGGAAGCCACATGAGACTAGATATGCAACACATGATTTGGAGCTTTTTGCAATAGTCTTTGGGTTGAAGATGTGGAGGCATCATTTGTTAGGTGAGAAGTTTGAGCTTTATTCGGATCATAAATCTTTGAATTGTCTTTTCACTCAAAAGGACTTGAACTTAAGGCAACAACGTTGGTTGGAGTTTCTTGCAGCATATGATCTTGAAGTTTCATATACATTGGGAAAAGAAAATGTTGTAGCTGATGGGTTGAGTAGAAAGTATGATGTTATGGCTAGTATGGATCTTCATCTGACTCTTATCAGTCGTATAAAAGAAAATCGTCAGAGGGATAGTCATCTTTCCTGGCTAGCGAAGGCTGTTAGTGAGAATGTTGCTCCGGAGAAGTATCCAGTATTCGAGGAAAGTAACAAAGGCATTTTAAGGGTGAATGAATGACTGTGTGTTCCGAATGTTGATAGCATTAGACGGGAGGTTCTTACAGAGAGTCATCATTCCAGATTGATGATACATCCAAGGGTCTCTGAGATGTATCAAGATATGAAACATGCTTCTCGATGGGTAGGTATGAAGAGAGACGTTTCTATCTTTTTGAGTAGGAGTGTTAACTGCCAGCAGGTAATGGGTAGTCATTAGAAGATGGTCAGTTTGCTTCATCCATTAGAGTTCCCAAAGTTGGAAGTGTGAGTAGATTTCCATGGATTTTATTGATGGTTTGCCTAGATCGAGAAGTGGTAATGAAGGCATCCGGGTTATTGTTAATAGGTTAACCAAGAGTGCCCACTTCTTACCAATTAAGGCAACAAGGATGATGTCTAGTTTGGCTCAATTTTATGCTGGAGAGGTTGTTAGGCTTTATGGCATTCCAAGTAGTATTGTGAGTGATTGAGGTTCGATCTTCACAAGTCAATTTTGGAAGGGTTTGCACGATGTGCTTGGAATGGAGCTTGTTTGAGTACAGCTTATCATCCTCAGATAGATGGACAGACTGAGAGAGTGAATCGAGTTTTGGAGGATATACTTAGAGCTGGTATTCTTGACTTTAGAGGATCTTGGGAGGATCACTTACTACTTGTTGAGTTTTCTTATATCAATAGTTTTCAAGCGAGTATTGGGATTGCACCTTTTGAGGCATCATATGGAAGGCCATGTAAGTCTCCTTCGTGTTGGGTAGAACCATAAGATCACTTAGTACTTGTATTAGATATGATCTGTGAGGCTATAGATAGGGTAGCAGGGATTAGGAAGCACTTGAAGGTGGCTTAGAGTAGGTAGAAGAGCTATGCTAATGTGAGGCGTCAGGATTTGGAGTTCTCAGTTGGGGAATTTATGTTTATCAAAGTTTCTTCGATGAGAGGTGTAATTCGGTTTGCTAAGGGAGGGAAGTTAGCACCACGTTTTATTGGACCTTTTCCAGTACTGGAGAAGACATGCACTTTGGCTTATCAGGTTGAGTTATCGACTAAGTTATCGGGTGTACATAATATTTTTCACCTATCTCATCTACGGAAGTATGTACATGATCCTACTTTGATTATTGAACCATCGCAGCAGGAGGATTTGGTGGTTATGCTCGACTTGACAATAGTGAAACAACAATTCGTATTGTTGGTCGTGATACGAAGAGGTTGAGGACTAAGGTTGTGTAAATGGTCAATGTATAATAGGGTGAGGATGTTCGAGATTGCACTTAGGAAACAAAGGAGAGTATTAGAGCCTCTTATCCAGAGTTATTTCTTAGTCAGTAGATTCCATTGTATCTTACTTTATGTTGTGTACTCACAATTTATGGTGCAGTCGCTTAGCTTGTATCTTTGATATATGTAGTTTAAGCAGTACTCTATATATTCCCTTTCTTCTATTCTCTCTGTGTTGTTCTTGTTTGGATTTTGGAGGAAGAAATATTCTTAGGGGAGGAGAATGTAACGACCTAGAAATTCGAGCACTTCATCTTTAAGTATCTCAACTTTTGGAAATTTATTAAATATTGAAAACATGTTTTTATAACCTTGTCAAAACACTTTAATTAATAATTAATGTTAGAAAACTTGTTTTTGAAATGTGTTTACAAAAATATATTCTTTGAAGAAATACTGAAAATGTGTCAAAAAACGTTTTGTTAAAAATCAATTTTTGTTAAATAAAAATTATGGGAATAATTGCACACTTGTAGGATGTCATATGAACAATTAATGAAAGTTTAAACCTCTTATATCCAATGGTAATTAAATAATTTAAATGCTTCTAAAAGGAAGGACTAAAGGACCCTTGATTTAAGGAGCAAAAGGTAGAGTGAATTAAGGAAGTTATGGTGTGTAAGAGCATGGTTACCCATGATCTATTGGCTGGCCAATTGCGGACATGGAGGGTCATTTAGCTACTTACTAAAGCCTATAAATAAGCACCCATAGTCACTTGAGACAGTTACCAAAGCACATGAAAAGTTTCACTTCATTTCATTCCTTTCTCTTCTCAAAAACTCTCTAAATTTGAGCAACTCTATCAAACACTTTCCAAACTTCTCCAAACTCATGCTATCATTCTAATATAGTATAAAACATAAATCCATCACCTCAAAATGAAAAGAAGTGAAGCCATTCTCTCAAAAACCACAAGGGCCTTGAGCTTCTAGGCTTTATTTTCCTAGCCCGAGCCAATTTGCTTGCTCCATTTCCTCTTATCACTGCTTATCTAGGGTCATATCCCTCTAATTTGCATGCTTGGGTTGTGGGTAGGAAGTTTGTTGTGTTGTAACAAGGTAGAGGTTAAAAAGAGCTAGCTTGATTTGGTTGAAAAGTGAGTTAGCTCACACACTAAAATAAAACCCATAAACTTGTCATATGAGATAATATTGCTTGCTATATATTAGTAATAATAAATATTAACTACTTAAAATTATGACCAAGATTATATGCTTCCAAAAGTGTGTGATCTGCTAAAGTATTTCCATTTAAACCTTTAAGATGTGTAGTTTAAATTAAGTGCATTCGAATGCTTAAAATTGACATGTTAACTTGTTTATATGTTAAAACATGTTTAGTAGTAATGTGGAATGTTACCTGAAGATTTGACCACGCAACAAGGCACTCGGCACTTGCATACCGTTTGGCATTAAGAGTCGTTCGGTATTGTATATCATCCGGCATTAAGTGACGTTCGACATCTATGGCCGTTCGGCATTCGAGAGCGTTCGGCACTCGAAGAGTGTTTGGTATTCAGGAACGTTCGGCACTCAAAGAGCGTTCGATATTCAGGAACATTCGGCATTCGAGAGTGTTCGGCATACATGGATCGTTCGGCATTCGAGAGCGTTCGGCATTCGAGAGTGTTCGGCATACATAGAGCGTTCATCATACGTGGACCGTTCGGCATGGCAGAGTCATTCGGCACTCCATACTGCTCGGCATCCGCACCTCGTTCGGCATAAATCTCGATCGGAATTCGAGATCGTTCGGCATCCAAAGGTGTTTGGCATTCAGATTTGTTCGGCATCTAGAGATGTTCGACATCCAGAGGTGTTCGGCATTCATCCAATCTCGACCAGCTTCAACTGTTGCTCGGCCTGCACTCTCCACTCAGCACATCACTTCGTTCGGCATGACGATATCGTTCGGCATCACTTCGTTCGACATCTATGGTTCGACACATAGAGCTCACTCTTTTTGGGCCGAGGTATTTAGCTGCCAGGCCCACAAGGGAATTCCAACCCATCTTTATCTATAAATAGAGAGGCAGGGGCATAGTGAAAAGGACCTTTTTTCGAGAACACTGGGGAGACTCTGCCGCTTTCAAGACTAGTTCTTTTTACTTAGCAATTGTATTCGAGTAGTTTGTGTACGGATTGTATCTGTAATCAATTATCAAGTAAAGCAATAAAAGATTAACCTCAAAGTGGACGTAGGCAGTTACGCCGAACCACTATAAATCTGGTGTTCTCGTCCTTGCATTCAATTTAGCATATTGTTCTCTGTTTAAATTTACTTTCCTCATTTATCTCTCTACATAATCTTTCTCAACGAGGTTAGCGACCAATTTTGGTGCTAACACTTTGGTGCTTTCACTGAGAATCGAATTCTCAGACCTCAAGGATCTTCTTTGAAGCTACTGGATTGAATAAATCCCCTGAAGAAGATCCGAGTCATTCATAGGACGTCCGTTGATTCTACTCAGAGTTCCTTCCAATAACTCTACAATGGGAAGACCACGCACTAGATCAGCCTCTCATAACGCGGATGCCCATGAGACCGCTAGCATACAACAAGTAGGACCTAGCATTCAGCAAGCAAATCTGGGTGCAAGGATTGCCGCCCAGGACCAAATGCAAGTTGTCACCAGAATAGAGTTCAACGACTTGATGAGAGAGCTTAGGGAAAGCATGAGACAACTTGGAGAGCAGATGCAAGCTAACGCCAACCTCATGGCACAGCTCACTCAACAACAGCATCATAATGCTGGGGGCAGTCCAGCTCCTTACTCTTCATCTGACAGCTCGACTTCGTCCGATGAACCTCCCAGGCGTAGACGCCGCAAGACTGAAACTATGCAGGCAGGTACTGCTGTTCGAGCAGTTGGGGACCATTTACACCTCGGAGACCGTGACTGAGCAGGAACTGGAAACTTAGGAGCTGAAGTGCAGGTGGAGGCTGGACTCCCAGCTCACCAAGATGCCAAAGATGTCGAACCTCAAGATGCACGTTTGGCAGATCGCCAATAGAGGAGGCATCAGCCTGATCAATCCCGTAGGACAGACTCCAACCTTCCACCTTCCATACAAACCCCAGACATGACAGCTATGATCAGATAGTTGATGAAAGAGAATCAAGGCTTATCAAACGATGATTGGGGAGTGTCCAGAAGTCATACTTCGTTCATAGATGTAGTTCTAGAGGTTGAGTACCCTAGGAAGTTCAGCATGCCAACTATCCCGGCTTATGAAGGAAAGACTTATCCCAGGCAGCATGTGATGAGGTACGAATGGATGATGGATTCAGCTAGAGCGAATGATGCAACCAAGTGCAGGTTCTTTCCAATAACTCTATCTGGGATCGCTACCATGTGGTTCACCCGACTTCCTCCGCGGTCCGTATCCAGTTTCGAGGAGTTGGCGAAGAAATTTATAGAACAGATCAGGATACATACTACTCGTCCAAAGGACGTGATGTCTCTATCAAGTGTAATCCAAGCTCCTTGGGAGTCATTGAAGGAGTATTTATAGAGATTCCATGTTGCGGCTACTGAAGTCAGTAATCCCAATGATCATGCAATTCTTATGGCTATGATGCGAGGTGTGGATCCGGATTCAGAGTTTGGAGATTGGCTGGCAGGAAAACCTCCGACTATGCTAGAGCGTTTTTACTCAAAGGCACATCAGTTCATAAGAAGAGAGGAGGCCAGGTGGATAAGGCGAGATAAGGCACCGGGGCCTGTTCAGGAGTCCGTGAAAAGCAACATTGCTGTGAAGCAATCCGGAGACAACTAGGGGAAGGTTCAGGTCAATGTCCAGAACAAGCCCGGGCAATCTAAGGAATCCGGAGGAAGAAATCAGGGAAAGAAGAGAGAAGTGGGGAAGTGGAAGACGAGAATTCCAACCTACAACGAGTACACCCCACTGAATGCATCTCTTGAAAATATTTACCTATCAACTTGCAATACCTTTCAGTATAGAAAGCCATGCCCAAAGGAGTCAACCCAAGAACAAAAGCGGACCGGGAAGTATTGCCGCTTTCATGAAACTTATGGGCACAATACTGAAGAGTGCAGACACCTACATGACGCTATAGAGAAGTTGATTAGGCAGAAAAAATTACAGGAGTTTTTGAAGAATCCGCAAGAAGGTGGATAGGGAACGTCCAATCCTGATCGTGCACCCGCTCCACGTCACCCCGAGGAGCCTGCTCGGACCGTGGGCAGACTAGTCATAAACACGATCATCGGCGGACCTCACCCTGCAGATAAGAACTGGCAAGAAATGGAGCGGTATGTTAATTCCCTGAAGCATGCAGATTTTGAGTGTTGTTCCAACATAGAGGATGGGACCCCTGCTAAACAGCTGCGCATGATGACGAACGATATAGTATTCAGGAGCAGAGATGCTGACCAGGTGGAGGCTCCTACCATTGACCCGATGGTCATATCTGCGACAATCAGGCCGGCTTTTGTGAAAAGAATTTTGATTGATTGTGGAAGTTCTGTCAATATCATCTTCAAGAAGGCTTATGACCAGATGAAGATGGAGACGAAGGATTTGAAGCCATCTAAAGCTCGTATACATGGCTTTAATGGCGCAACAACCGATGCAGTAGGGTATGTTGAGTTGCCAGTTGAACTGGGGCAAGGTGAGCGTAGGAGGGTGAAAATCCTGCCTTTCGTAGTTTTAGATGTAGATTCTCCATACAATGTGTTTTTGGGCCGACCGGCCCTGGCTGAGTTTAGGGCAGCATTGGCCCCTTGGTGTTTGACTTTAAAGTTTCCGACTGACAAAGGAGTAGGTGTTGTTCATGGTGACCAGGCGACCGGTCGTGCATGTTATGTGGCTGAGCTCTGAGAGGCCCAGCGGAGAGAGAAAGGAAAGGTTGTGGACAATCCCGTCCGCATCCAACATACTGACAATTGACAAGTAATGCCCGAGCCCTGGCTCGGGCATGATTCTCGGATCTTCAGAGAAATAGATCCGAGAGACGACGATGAGGAACCCAGGGAAGAAAAGGCAGCACCGACTGAACTGACGATTGACATTTCAGTCAGCCGAGACGATCCATCGCGAGTACTGAAGATTGGATCACAACTCAGCCCCTCAATGACTGAAGACCTCAGTGATTTCTTCCGAGCGAATTACGAGTCATATGCTGAACATAGACCCGAAGTACGTCCCTGTTAAACAAAAGAGGAGAGGAATGGACCTGGAGAAAAAGTCCGCTGTTCTCAGAGAGGAGGTAGACAAACTCAAAGCCAATGGGTTCGTCCGCGACGCCCTCTACCCTGAATGGGTATCAAACCCCTTACTGGTAAAAAGGCGAACGGGAAATGGAGAACTTGCGTAGATTATTCCGATTTGAAAAAGCATGCCCCAAGGACAGTTTCCCATTACCTAGAATTGATCAGTTGGTCGACTCCACTGCAGGACACGAGCTGTTGTCGTTCATGAATGCGTACTCGAGATACAATCAGATCCTGATGCACATTCCGGACCAGGAGCACACCAGTTTCGTCACAGATGTTGGGCTGTATTGTTATGTAGTTATTCCTTTTGGATTGAAAAACGCGAGAGCAACCTATCAGCGTTTGATGAATCAAATGTTCAAGGATCAGATTGGTAGAACGATGGAAGTCTATGTGGATGACATGCTTGTGAAGTCACGATAGTCAAACGACCACATCCGAGACTTAGCAGAGATGTTCGGTATACTCAGATATTATGGGATAAAGATCAACCCTCTGAAGTGTTCCTTCGGTGTTGCGTCGGGGAAGTTTTTGGGATTCATTGTTAATGCCAGGGGAATTGAAGCTAACCCGGAAAAGATTCAAGCTATTCGAGATGTACAAGTGCCCAGAACTATAAAACAGGTACAAAGCTTGAATGGAAAGGTGGCTGCGCTGAGTCGGTTTATATCCAGAGCCACAGACAAGTGCATTCCCTTTTTCGATATAATAAAGAAAGGAAAGAGGAATTACGAATGGACATCCAGCTGTGAGGAAGCGTTCCAAGATCTGGTGAGGCATTTGGAAAGTCCTCCAGTGCTGTCGAAACAAGTAGACCATGAGATGTTGTACGTATACTTGGCCGTATCCCTGCATGCTATAAGTGCAGCTTTGGTCCGCGAGGAGGACCGAGTTCAAAAGCCGGTGTATTACGTTAGTAAACGTTTAACGGGGCAGAGAGGAATTATCCTAAAATTGAAAAAATTGGCTTATTGCTTGGTGATTGCATCACGCAAGCTGCGTCCATACTTTCAAGCACACTCAGTCAGTATTTATACCGATCAGCCCTTGCGACAGGTACTCCAGCGACCAGAAACTTCTGGAAGGATGTTAAAATGGAATATCGAATTGAGTCGGTTCGATATTACCTACCTGCCATGGAGAGCCATACAAGGGCAAGCATTAGCAGATTTCATCGTTGAGTTTATTGTGCCAGACGAACCAGATGGGCATAGTGTCATTCCTCCCATTCAATGGAAATTGTACACCAATGGGGTATCAAACGACCATTGCTCCGGGGCTGGTGTAGTCCTTGTGACTCTATAAAATTGATCGATTTGTTATGCTTTGAAGCTCAATTTTCCGGCTATGAATAATGAAGCGGAATATGAAGCATTGATTGCTGGTTTAAAGCTCGTTGGAGAACTCGGGGTAAAATCAGTTGAAATCTTTTGTGACTCGTAGCTGGTGGTGTACCAAGTGCGAGGAGACTACCAAGAAAGGGGACAAAAGCTTGCTCCATACCTTGCTCTGGTTCAAGGACTATTGGCGAACTTCGAACATTATGACATTTCGCATGTCCCGCGTGAACAGAACAAGGAAGCCGACTCGTTGGTCAAATTCGCAAGCACTGGCGATGCACAGCAAATGGGATTAGTTCCCGTCGAAACCTTACACGCTCCA
The DNA here is from genome assembly GCA_030737815.1 of Allium fistulosum. Classification (NCBI taxonomy): domain Eukaryota; kingdom Viridiplantae; phylum Streptophyta; class Magnoliopsida; order Asparagales; family Amaryllidaceae; genus Allium; species Allium fistulosum. The sequence continues at coordinate 166,022,323 of CM060905.1, forward strand.
AGCATAGATGTGATGGAAGTCGATTTTGTGTTAGAAACGGAAATCGAGAAGGAGTCGTGGATAACTCCGTTCAAACAATACCTGCTATATGGGACTCTGCATGAAAAAATAAGCGAAAGGCGACATGTCATTCGCAAAGCCGCGCGATATGTGATGCAGGGAGAAGTAATGTATCGGAGGGGGTTCTCGGTTCCCTTATTACGGTGCATCGCCCGTGATGAAACAAAGCGAGTCTTGGAGGAAGTTCACGAAGGAGAATGTGGCGATCATACTGGGGGGCAGACACTAGCAAAATAGATCCTCCGCTACGGATACTATTGGCCAACTGTGAATCGGGATGCTGCAGACTATGTAAGAAAATGTGACAAGTGTCAAAGATACGCAAAAATCCTAAGAGCTCCACCGACGGAACTCACACAAATGGTTAGTCCATGGCCGTTTGCAATTTGGGGAATCGACATAATAGGTTCTTTGCCTATATCCAAAGGTGGTGCAAAATACGAGATAGTTGCGGTCGACTACTTCACGAAATGGGCCGAGGCAGAGCCTTTGGTCACAATCACCTCCAAGAAGGTCATTAATTTTGTTGTACGAAATATTATATGCCGCTTTAGCCTCCCGCGAACCATCATTACAGACAACGGAACTCAATTTGAAAGTAGAGAATTCAAAGATTTCTGTTTAAAGTACGGCATTGAGAAAAAGTTCGCCGTCGTTGCTCATCCGAAGGCTAATGGACAAGTTGAGGCCGTGAACAAGATAATCAAGTCCATATTGAAGAAGCGTTTGGAAAAGGCTAGAGGTAAGTGGGTAGAAGAACTCCCAACCGCGCTATGGACTTATAGAACTACCCACAAGTCCATGACTGGCCACACTCCAATCGCATTGGCATACGGCTCGGAAGCTGTTATACCCGTGGAGCTTGAAGTTCCATCACATCGAGTGACATATTATGATCCTAAGATGAATCAGGATCTCTTATTGGAATCACTAGACTGCGTTGATGAAAAACGTGAAGAAGCTGAATCAAGGGCGGCATCATATAGGCACCGAGTCAAGCGATATTACAACAAAAAAGTCTGCCCGAGAATCTTTGATGTGGGTGATCTCGTTTTGAAACGAGTTTTCCCGGTACCATCACGTATGAATCCCAACTGGGAAGGTCCATATGTCGTTGAACGGAAGCTTGGAGAAGGAAGTATAAAGCTAGCGACCGTTGATGGCGTGACACTCCCCCGAGCGTGGAACAGTGAACATTTGCGACGTTATTATATTTAGCCTGTTTCTTTCCTGTTTCAGGTGCAATTGTTTCCCATATGTTTTTATTCCATTGATTCTTAGTTTACTTTTTAGCATGTAATCGAAAGATTTAGTTTGTTTTCATTAATAAAGGCTTGAAGCCATCCTTTCTATGAATTATTGATGTTTCTGAACCTTATAGTCCGGTGACAAACAACTGAAGTTGCATTATTCTACCTGACGTACGAACTCGCATAAACAACTTGAATCTCCGAGTCCCCTGAATGCGGACCGGAGTACTCTAAGTCCCCGGAGCGCGGACTAGAGTATAAACGACTTGAATCTCCGAGTCCCCTGAATGCGGACCGGAGTACTCTAAGTCCCCGGAGCGCGGACTAGAGTATAAACGACTTGAATCTCCGAGTCCCCTGAATGCGGACCGGAGTACTCTAAGTCCCCGGAGCGCGGACTAGAGTATAAATGACTTGAATCTCCGAGTCCCCTGAATGCGGACCGGAGTACTCTAAGTCCCCGGAGCGCAGACTAGAGTATAAACGACTTGAATCTCAGAGTCCCATGAATGCGGACCAGAGTACTCTAAGTCCCCGGAGTGCGGACTATAGTATAAACGACTTGAATCTCCAAGTCCCCTGAATGCAGACCGGAGTACTCTAAGTCCCCGGAGCGCGGACTAGAGTATAAACGACTTGAATCTCCGTGTCCCCTGAGTGCGGACCGGAGTACTCTAAGTCCCCGGAGCGCGGACTAGAGTATAAACAACTTGAGTCTTCGAGTCCCCTGAATGCGGACCGGAGTACTCTAAGTCCTCGGAGCTCGGACTAGAGTATAAACGACTTGAATCACTGAGCCCCCTGAATACGGACCGGAGTACTCTAAGTCCCCAGAGCACGGACTAGAGTATAAACGACTTGAATCTCCGAGTCTCCTGAATGCGGACCGGAGTACTCTAAGACCCCGGAGCACGGACTAGAGTATAAACGACTTGAATCTCCGAGTCCCCTGAGTGCGGACTGGAGTACTCTAAGTCCCCGGAGCGCGGACTAGAGTATAAACGACTTGAATCTCCGAGTCCCCTGAATGCGGACCGGAGTACTCTAAGTCCCCAGAGCGCGGACTAGAGTATAAACGACTTGAATCTCCGAGTCCCCTGAATGCGGACCGGAGTACTCTACGTCCCTGGAGCACGGACTACAGTATAAACAACTTGAATCTTTGAGTCCCCTGAATGCGGACCGGAATACTCTAAGTCCCCGGAGCGCGGACTAGAGTATAAACGACTTGAATCTCCGAGTCCCCTGAATGCGGACCGGAGTACTCTAAGTCCCCGGAGCACGGACTGGAGTATGAACGACTTGAATCTCCGAGTCACCTAAATGCGGACCGGAGTACTCTAAGTCCCCGGAGCGTGGACTAGAGTATAAACGACTTGAATCTCCGATTCCCCTGAATGCGGACCAAAGTACTCTAAGTCCTCGAAGTGCGGACTAGAATATAAACGACTTAAAACTCCGAGTCCTTTGAATGTGGATCGGATTACTCTAAGTCCCCAGAACGCGGATTAAAAAATGTTCTAAGTACCAAAAATGTGAAATAAGAAATGTCTAATTCCCAAGAATATCCGAGTAATGTGAATGTGGATTGGGAATTTATGTAAGTCATGAGAACTTGAGTTTCATCCGCAGTTATACAGAAAGCTAAAAAGCAGAAATCATTTTGAAGACAAAGAAACTAAACTTTATTCACTAATTCAAAATGGGGTTATACAAATACTCCTCCAAAACTCGGAGACAGAAGTCTATCTACGTTGACTACAAAAAAAAAAGTAAAAAGTAGCTACATGATCTAAGCTAACCCTCGTTGAACGAGTGCAGTGGCTACTTCTTCGGTTTCTTTAGCTTCTTGTCTTCCTTCGTTTGTTCGGACGACTCCTCCCCCACACGCTTTCTCTTGGACGTTTTGCTCGCCAGAGAAACTGTATCAAGAGTGGGAGGAGGAACATCCAGTGGTTTAGATCTGACAGGAAGAATGGCTTTCAGAGGCCTGTTCAGCGGGTCGTTAAGTACTATTACTTGAGACTCGACCTTGATCTCAACTTTCTTCCTCTTCTCTTCAGCGAGTCGCTCCTTCATGCTCAATTTAGAAGTGTGTTCTGAGGCGCCCGTGATTTCAATTTCATGACTCCCTTCAACAGGTGACGAAGTTTCAGACTTGTCGTCGTCGAGCGCCCCGATCACTTGAGAATCAGGACTGGGGGTTACTCCCGCGTGAGTGGCGTCGCTCGCTTTCCCCATCTTCTCCTTGGCGTCATCGCTCCTTGGAGTCGGTTCAGGATCGGGGTGGCCTGCGTAAAAACACAAAGAACGAACGTTAGAATCAATAACCTCTCGCAGGAAGCGACAAATCTTTGAACTTCAAGAAGAAGAGTTTTATACCGGTTTCTTACTGGCTTTCAGCTGTGCGAGGAGTTTCACCCTTTAGAATGGGAGATAGCACGTGGATGCCGAGACCGGGGTCTTCTGGATCATAACCGGCGTGTTGTTCGAACGCATCAAGCACTGGCCGATTGACCGATTGAGTAGGTGGGGGAGCTGAAGGCCCAGTTCCAGACGAGCCAGCTATGTCATTTTTCTCCTTTGATGGAGGAGAGCCTTTGCTAAAGAGAGCCATAGCTGCAGACAAGTTCGATGGCTCGTTCCCCCTGAGAAACTCTTTCACTAAAGCATCCTCGTCGACCTCCTCGGTGTCCGACACCACCTTTCTAATCTTTATTAAAGTCTCCCAAGCCTCAGCCAAAGATTCAAGGTAGCCCTCGCCTAAGAAAGTCAAGTCCCGGTGCATGAGGACATGGGCATTGTATTCGGCTATCAGTGGGTCAAACATACACTTGATCTCTTCTCTGCTGGCCTCTGCAGCCGCTTCAAGGCGGGAGTCGATCTCCGCGGAAGCTATTCTCTTGCCCTCCTCACAGGATTCATCCTTCATTGTCCCGACCTTAGAAAGCTCACCGTCGAGCTTTGCCTTCAAGAGACGTGTATCAACAATCTCGTTACAGTACCGTTGAGACTCCTCTTGAGCTGCTATCTTCTCTTCCCTCTCCTTAGAGAGTAGCTCCTTCAACTCTTTAACCCACAGGGCGAGTGCATCCCTTTCTTTTTAAATAGAATCTTTTTCTAAAGCTAGGGCCTCACTGCATTGGACCGCGACGTCAAGTTCCTTCTTATGAGTAGTCTCTAGACGAGTGACGGCCTCCGCAGTCTCCATAGCACTCTGTTCTGCAGCTTCGAGCTTGGACTTGTACGAAGCGAGCTCTTCATCCTGATTTTTGATGATGTCTTTATCAAAGATAGCTTCGAGCTTCAAGCGGTCGATTTCCTGTTGACGCTCAACGGATATTTCTGAGACTTTTTCGACTAAATGAACAAACGCGTCATGTTGATCATAGACGTCATTGTTGCAAGCGATGGCACTCTGCTTAACATGTAACGACCCGATATTTTCAACCATTCGCATCCATTATAAGTGTATAGGTAGACACTCATGCCGGAGTTGAATTGCTCAAAATACCGCATTGTAAATAAAATTTGGCAAATCTCAGAATATACAGTAAATAAATATAATCACAGACACAGAGTAAAATAATGCAGCGAAAGTAAAAGAAATAGTAGTTCATGAAGCTACTATATAAATATATCAGAGTTACATGAGATATAACAGAAGAAATAGAATACAACAAAAGTCTCAATATAATAACCAAGTACAAGCTGAATAGAACAACGGAATTGAAATAGATAGGACATGACAAGCAGAAAATCTCCAGCGATTCAAATCTCCAAGAGAGTGGAAATCCAAATCTGTGAATAACTCAGGCTGACCCGAGCGTAAAGCAAAACACAAAACACTCGAGTCAGGACAATATATACTTATATAATGTAAACCAACTCAAGCGAACTGTAATAAGGGTACAAGTAACTTAGAAGATGCTTGGGACCACCCATCCTCTAAGGATCCGTTAAAATATCTACTATGTAGTAATATTCGCTATTATAATAATGTCTAATAAGTAAAGTATAATCATATAGAAAATAGCGTTAAGGGGATGGAGAACCTTAACGCGGTCGAATCTTAAAATCATAATCGTAGTAAAGCTCGATATGGTAGGTGACACGGCACAACTAGGCAATGCCAGGGTAGATATACCAATTACGCACACGGACTGATGGATACGCATAGCAGCCACTACCGTTCCACCTCGAACAACACTCCCAAATCGAAGGATGGCCATCTAATCAATCACAAGTAAGAGTATAATATCGAAGAAATGTGTCCGAGAAGAGGTGCTACCTCACTGGTCCGAGATCGCTCCTGTTTTAGCCACCTTATGCCAACTCACGGGAGTTGGGTCCACATAACATACCTTAAGAACGTCGCCACCATCCTACTTCATTCTGGAATCTCCACCGCGTACACGGTTGTCAAAGTGGTTTTCGGTATCGACAGAGAGTGTGTCCATATCCGATCCCGGTATCTTTGCCAACCAATCGTTATTATAACCCGTAGTTATAACTTTTAAAAACAATACTTTACTTCAAAATAAAATATCATTTCAAACCATATCTTTATCAAAATAAAGATTAAATCAATTCCAAACCATTTCCATATATTTAAATTTTCATATCATTTCAAAACTTCATTTCCAAATCATTTTAATATAATAAAATATCATATCCTTACAAAACTTCATTTCAAATCATTTTAATAAAATAAAATATCCTATCAGTTCAAATCCAAATATTCAACTTTAAATACCTTTTAAATTCAAAGATATCGTTCATTTACTATCATTTCAAATCACCTTTAAATAGTTTATATTCCAATCAAATAATTCATTTAAACCTTTTAAAAGTGTAATTATTATATTTTCAAATCAAGTATTCAATTTCCAAAGTTTCAAACCATTCTGAGTTCGTTTACTAAGTAAAAAACCCTAATTATTAAAATTTCAGCATTTCACAACATTTAAAAACAACTGCTATAAGTTATATTTGAAAACATTTTTAATTCAGCAAAGACAGCACTTAAAACTGCTGTTAAAACTCAGTTTTAGTTGGATTATAGTTCAAAATAGAAAAGACAGCATTTCAGAAGTGCTGCGGTAGTTCAGATTTCAAAACAAGGGTTAAATTTGGTTTAGCCAAAGACTGCCGACCATTATAGCATTTCCAGAGAATGCTATAATAGACCTGAGTTCAATATTAGCCTATAAGTTCAATTACAGCAACTACAGCATTTTAGAAATGCTGTAATAGTTCTTTTTACACAAATTTAGTTCAAAATAGAATCTATAGCATTTCTGAATGCTATTAAAAGTTAATTTCAGGTGTTAGTGTATTTCTAGCAATTAAATAACTTTAATTTAAAACACCTAAACATTTTAAAAATCATATTTTAACATTTAAAATGTTCATTTACATATCGTTTAACATATATCTTTTCATAATAAATATCTTATAATAAAATCCAATTTTCAACAATTTACTTAATAAGTTTAAGTGTGAAAGTTTCCAATTCTTCACATTTCAACAAATAAACTTAACACTTCAAATTTAAATTACCATTTTACAAATTTAACAAAATTTCCAATTTTATTTAATTAACTTAAACCTTTAATTAAAACCAAATTTCACATTTCCTAGTCAAGTTATATTTTAAAAGATCACTTTTAAACATTCATTTATTTAACCACTTAAATTCATAGAAAAATCAATAATACTTTAATAAATCACTTAAATTCAAATTTAATCAAATTATCATATTTACCATTTCCAAATAAAATTTAATATCCATTTTATTTATATAACTTATATATCATTTTTAACCAAAATTCCAAATTTCCAACTTAAGTTATATTTCAAAAATCCAGTTAAACCATTCATTAATTACATTTTTAACACATAGAAAAAAAATCATAATTTCTTTATTTTAAAACATTTCAAAATCTATTTAAATCAAATTTCATAAATTTATAATTTTTAAAATACTTAAAAATATCCAAAACACTTTATAAAATAACCACGGGCCTGTATAAAATTTTCTAACCTAGGTCAAGTGATACGGATATGTATCATTTCAATCCGCAGTAAAAAAAGAAAAATCCGGGTTCTATCATTTCAAACCCGCAATCCCAAGTTAAAATAAATTAAATAAAAATCGTTCAGGCCTATCATTTCAGCCCATAACGATTTTTCCCTATTCTAAAGTCCGTTCGGGTATGTATCATTTCAACCTATAGTGATTCTAGTCTACAGGGAACTTGCAATGGTGATAACAGATATAAATAACAGAATAACATTAAATAACAGTAACATATGATATAACAGGTGTAATAACAGGTGTGAACATCATATGATAATAATATAAGCATATATAACATGATAATATATTTCTACAGATTCGCAGGGTGTCAATTTACTAGTTATATAGGTACATATTGTCTGGTGAGAATAACTCACCTCTTTGTGCTGGAGATTGCTATCAAATGTACAAACTGAGATCTTCGAAGGCACGAAAGCACGAATAAGATTGGATATTGAGAGAGCCAAAGATAAATCTCCTTGAAAACATTCAAACAAAACAAGACAATATACACATAAATATTCAACGCAAAACAATGTTGAAACAATGCAGATAAGAAGCAACAACGGAATAGATTACTTGACCATGCTTTAACCATTCAAAAGATCGAACAAGGGGTTCATTTCTCAACCATGATGATGATGAGTGTGAGAGAGACAAGGTTAACTCCTCGGAATACATAAGACAAAACAATCCAAACAATATAAGTTTTCAACCCAAATTTTAATAGAACAATGTTAGAAATGACTGCACGGAATCAAATAGAAATGATTGCACTTGCTTTCAACCTTTACTAGGCTCAGCCATGAGGGAAACTACAGGTCTAAGGCAATGGTTTTGGGTCTGGTTTGGACCAAGGGATACACGGCTACAAGCTATAGATGATGGGGAAGTTATAACATAGGTATGTGAAGAGTTTTAGGCACACTAGCGTGGTTTTTGGTCAACAAAAGGGCTCGGCCATAGGAGTTTGGGCTTGGCCATTCAAGTTCAGATCTGGACAGAGGTGGGGAGGGGTGTGTTTTGGTCAGGTCAGGGAGGTGGTGGTGGCTATGGTGGTGGTTTGGGTGGTGGTTGAGGTGGGTGAGCATGTAGAGGTCAATAAACATGGTTTTTAGGCATCTAGGTTGAAATTTGGGGGGGTTTTACCATCAAAATGGTTCGGCTATGGTCAGATCTGGTGGAGTGTGGGCTGGTGGTGGTCGGAAAGAGATGGAAGGAGGTGGTGGCAGAGGAATAGGGGTAGAGGCCGATCTCAATCAGGGAAGAAGGCAAGCAAAATAGCATAGAAAAAGAAGAAAAGTAGGAAGAAAGAGATGGAGGCCATTACCTAATTTTCTCTAGCCGTGAGAAACAATTGAAGATGGGATATTTTTTCACGTGAATGCCAAATGAGATGACGGCTACACTAGGGTTTTACATGGCTAGGCAATTAATTTTGAGGAGTTAAAGGAATTAAAGGATTTGGTAAATAAAATGGCTTCCGTTTCAAAGCGTTACATAACCCTTCACATTTCTTTCCTTATAAATCTTTATATAAACAAAATATTTCAGAAAAATACAATACAAACCGAAAATAAGTAAAGATATAAGAAAATAAATAATAAAATTTAAAGAAATTAGAAAAAATAATAAAAGAAATTGCTTAAAATACAAAACAGTGTCCAGAAATTACAAATAAATCACCATTGACTTTGGAAAATTATTAACTTTAATTTAAAAATATTCTAAAACAAAATTTGAAATAAAAATGACTTTTAAAACATTTTCAAAGTGAAATAAATAATTAAATTCAGAGAAAATAGCAAAAGAATTGAAGAAATTGTTTAAAAATAGCAAACAGGACATGAAAATTTCACATAAATTACCATTGACTCTAGAAAAATGTCTACTTCACTTTAAAAATAATAAAAGACAAAAATATACATAAAATAACATATTAACACATATTAAAATAAAATATGACAAAGAAAATAAAATTTATAAAATTTAAAATAGGCAAAAATGCACAATAAAACAAATTATACTAAAAATTGAAATGTACATAACTTTTACATTTTAACTCCGTTTTCAACGAAACGAAAAGTGGTGTTCAAGTTATTAAATCTATTTTCATAATAAAAGATAAAATTTATAATTTCAAACTATTTAAAATTTAAACTTAAAAGTCAAAGTTTGACTATTGACCAAAATTCACATTTTTAGGAAATATTAAATTTAGTCATATTTGGAATTCTAATCCACATCAAAGTCAAAGTTTATATTTAAAATAACAAAATTTATTCTTTTTCATAAATAAAGCTTTTGAATCTGAAAAAAAATCAATTTAAGAATATTTGTAAAATACAAGGTTGTTACACTCTCCCCCACTCAAAACTTTTCGTCCCCGAAAAGGAATGAGGTATGGGAAAGCACAGAAAAAGATAAAATGAAATAGAATTAAGACAAGATGATAAGAAGATTGGAATTACGCCTGATAACTATTGTTATAGGTAAGTTTAACAAGATGGAGGTGATCAAATCAAGAATATAAGCACGAAAAAGATCCTCTAGAGTCTGAATCTCCCTTTTCACTTGACCGACGGTCTATGAATGGAAAAACAGTGTTCAGATCCAGATGAGTAACAAAGATTACAGAAAGATTTCTAAATGGAAAGATTATAGAAAGATGCTTATACCAGTCTGTAGCAAGATGAGGGTAAATAAGGACAACCAAAAGATGGTTTGAAAAACAAAATAAGATAATAATTTGAAACCATAATGCTTTGAAATCATAATACTTTGAAATCATAAAAATTTAGAGGTGTTTATCATTTGGAAATCATACTACTAAAATCATAACACATTGGAAATGTTATTCTAAAAAAAACATAATACTTAGAAAATCATAACACCTTTTAAAATAATCTTCATTTAAAATATTTTAATTCAAGGTCAAATAATATTCATTTTAAAGTTGTAACATTTCTAAGTTCATTCAATTATAAAAATTTCCAAAACATTGTATTTTCAAAATAGCAGCACTTATAAAATGCTACAGTAGATATATTAGTATTTCAAATCAGTTTAATTTCAGAAATATTCATTTGGATATCATTTAACTTATGATTTATTAAAAACAAACTTTTATGAATAGAATGTTCAAATTAAACTATACTTCATTTATTAAGTCAAAAGCTCACTATTTTAGTTAGCTCTTAATTTAACACATAACCTAACACTTTATTTAAAATACCCAAATAGATATTCCTTTAATAAGTTACACTTAAAATTCCATTTGGAAACCAAATTTTCAATTATCAAATTTTAGTGATGTTAAAATACATTTTAACTATTTAAATCATAATTATTCATTTTTCAAGACATATCTATTTCATAAATAAAACATTTATATAGCCAATATAACAATCAAATTTCTTTACACATTTATTCATTTAGACATCAATTAAACTATGAATTTTAGTTAAATAAACTTTATTATAAAATGTCCAATTCAAATGTATTTTATTTTATCTATTCAAAGATACATTATTTATTATACAACATATTCATTTCAGGAAATAACCTTTATTAAAATTCCTAGGTTAGACTTAAGGTTCCATATTAAATCAAATTTGATTATTAAGTTATTTAAATAAAATCTATTTAGATTCCTTTTCAATATTTACCTCTGTTAATCTTTTATAACTAAAATTTAAGTGTATAACATTTATTATAACCACTCAAATTTTATTTATAAAAATCCTTTCTATATTGTATATTATCCAATTTCATATTCAACTTCTGTGTAATTTAGGTAAGTTATATTGGAATGAAATTGTGTGTTATACAAGTAAAACTTTCCAATTCAATTATCTAAAGTTTGAATCATTTATCCAAATTTTTTGATTTTTTTTTCTTTTTATAATTGAAATTGTTCTTCAAGATAAAATTTAGGAATTAAATTTTCGAATATCTTCAAACCTTTTGGAGATAAGTAATTATATATACATAATATGTCAAATCAAATTTAAATCATATATCTATATATATTATAAATCAAGTCATATTTTAGAAATTCAAATTAATTAAATTCCCCAAAACAAAGCTGTAGCAAGACTACAGAATAGTCTCTTCACTTCGAAACTCGAAAATGAACGTCGATGATGCTGCAGTCATCACCGAAATTATTTTCCAGCGACAAAGAGAAGAGAACTTAATTTTTTTAAACTTTAAAATCCTTTAGAGACAAATTTTTTATTCAAAAATACTTTAAATAATATATCCTTTTAAAACTTTAAACACAAGGTTTGAAACCATCAGAAATTAAATTCTCAAATTCTTGATTTAAATTCATTTCAGTTTCCAAAATCAATTTATTAAGTTCCATAATATTTACTTATATCAAAATTTATTTTATTAACCAAATTTTTTTAAAATAATATTATGTCAGTTTGTTCTGTCAAAGTGTTTTAGAAATCCTATCGATAGCGTTGATCAGACGAATCGATCGGAATCCCAATCAACATCAACAACTCAAACAACACAATATATAAAACAAAACATAGATTTACAAGTACAATTCAATATGTTTGGAGATAGTTTAGAAACAAAAGACAAGATGGTTAAACAAAGTAGAGAGATGGGTAAGCTTAGATAAATCGCGGAAAACCTTAACCGGGTCAACCGTGACTTAATGGATAAGATCAAATGTGGATTTTCTGGGGTAAATCTACCTTCGATCTCAAGAGATAGAGTTTGGAAAATTAAAAGATATTAGCATCTAAACCAAGGATAAATATAAATCTCTGGTGAATCGATGTTGATTATAAAGGATTTTGACCCTTTTACAAGAAAATTAGAATATTGGCGAGACCGCCAATTCACTATAAAGATCATTGGAAGTGGAGTCATGGGATACTCCAGAATCAAAAGATGATGAATAGTGAGGGACACGAATGAATTTCAGAACCGCAGGGAACGTTCCAAAATTCAAAGGAAATTCAAATCAAGAGGAAAAGATTCAAACTCGAACGAAAGTGATTCTGTAAATAAATCTACTCCATATGCTGAGTTTTGCCTCAAAGCCAAAGCTCTGATACCAACTGTAATGACCCGATATTTTCAACCATTCGCATCCATTATAAGTGTATAGGTAGACACTCATGCCGGAGTTGAATTGCTCAAAATACCGCGTTGTAAATAAAATTTGGCAAATCTCAGAATATACAGTAAATAAATATAATCACAGATCACAGACACAGAGTAAAATAATGCAGCGGAAGTAAAAGAAATAGTAGTTCATGAAGCTACTATATAAATATATCAGAGTTACATGAGATATAACAGAAGAAATAGAATACAACAAAAGTCTCAATATAATAACCAAGTACAAGCTGAATAGAACAACGGAATTGAAATAGATAGGACATGACAAGCAGAAAATCTCCAGCGATTCAAATCTCCAAGAGAGTGGAAATCCAAATCTGTGAATAACTCAGGCTGACCCGAGCGTAAAGCAAAACACAAAACACTCGAGTCAGGACAATATATACTTATATAATGTAAACCAACTCAAGCGAACTATAATAAGGGTACAAGTAACTTAGAAGATGCTTGGGACCACCCATCCTCTAAGGATCCGTTAAAATATCTACTATGTAGTAATATTCACTATTATAATAATGTCTAATAAGTAAAGTATAATCATATAGAAAATAGCGTTAAGGGAATGGAGAACCTTAACGCGGTCGGATCTTAAAATCATAATCGTAGTAAAGCTCGATATGGTAGGTGACACGGCACAACTAGGCAATGCCAGGGTAGATATACCAATTATGCACACGGACTGATGGATACGCATAGCAGCCACTACCGTTCCACCTCGTACAACACTCCCAAATCGGAGGATGGCCATCTAATCAATCACAAGTAAGGGTATAATATCGAAGAAATGTGTCCGAGAAGAGGTGCTACCTCACTGGTCCGAGATCGCTCCTGTTTTAGCCACCTTATGCCAACTCACGGGAGTTGGGTCTATGTAACATACCTTAAGAACGTCGCCACCATCCTACTTCATTCTAGAATCTCCACCGCGTACACGGTTGTCAAAGTGGTTTTCGGTATCGACAGAGAGTGTGTCCATATCCGATCCCGGTCTCTTTGCCAACCAATCGTTATTATAACCCGTGGTTATAACTTTTAAAAACAATACTTTACTTCAAAATAAAATATCATTTCAAACCATATCTTTATCAAAATAAAGATTAAATCAATTCCAAACCATTTCCATATATTTAAATTTTCATATCATTTCAAAACTTCATTTCCAAATCATTTTAATATAATAAAATATCATATCCTTACAAAAATTCATTTCAAATCCAAATATTCAACTTTAAATACCTTTTAAATTCAAAGATATCGTTCATTTACTATCATTTCAAATCACCTTTAAATAGTTTATATTCCAATCAAATAATTCATTTAAACCTTTTAAAAGTGTAATTATTATATTTTCAAATCAAGTATTCAATTTCCAAAGTTTCAAACCATTCTGAGTTCGTTTACTAAGTCAAAAACCCTAATTATTAAAATTTCAGCATTTCACAGCATTTAAAAACAACTGCTATAAGTTATATTTGAAAACATTTTTAATTCAGCAAAGACAGCACTTAAAACTGCTGTTAAAACTCAGTTTTAGTTGGATTATAGTTCAAAACAGAAAAGACAGCATTTCAGAAGTGCTGCGGTAGTTCAGATTTCAAAACAAGGGTTAAATTTGGTTTCAGCAAAGACTGCAGACCATTATAGCATTTCCAGAGAATGCTATAATAGACCTGAGTTCAATATTAGCCTATAAGTTCAATTACAGCAACTACAGCATTTCAGAAATGCTGTAGTAGTTCTTTTTACACAAATTTAGTTCAAAACAGAATATATAGCATTTCTGAATGCTATTAAAAGTTAATTTCAGGTGTTAGTGTATTTCCAGCAATTAAATAACTTTAATTTAAAACACATAAACATTTTAAAAATCATATTTTAACATTTAAAATGTTCATTTACATATCGTTTAACATATATCTTTTCATAATAAATTTCTTATAATAAAATCCAATTTTCAACAATTTACTTAATAAGTTTAAGTGTGAAAGTTTCCAATTCTTCACATTTCAACAAATAAACTTAACACTTCAAATTTAAATTACCATTTTACAAATTTAACAAAATTTCCAATTTTATTTAATTAACTTAAACCTTTAATTAAAACCAAATTTCACATTTCCTAGTCAAGTTATATTTTAAAAGATCACTTTTAAACATTCATTTATTTAACCACTTAAATTCATAGAAAAATCAATAATACTTTAATAAATCACTTAAATTCAAATTTAATCAAATTATCATATTTACCATTTCCAAATAAAATTTAATATCCATTTTATTTATATAACTTATATATCATTTTTAACCAAAATTCCAAATTTCCAACTTAAGTTATAATTCAAAAATACAGTTAAACCATTCATTAATTACATTTTTAACACATAGAAAAAAAATCATAATTTCTTTATTTTAAAACATTTGAAAATCTATTTAAATCAAATTTCATAAATTTATAATTTTTAAAATACTTAAAAATATCCAAAACACTTTATAAAATAACCACGGGCCTGTATAAAATTTTCTAACCTAGGTCAAATGATACGGATATGTATCATTTCAATCCGCAGTAAAAAAAAAGAAAAATCCGGGTTCTATCATTTCAAACCCGTAATCCCAAGTTAAAATAAATTAAATAAAAATCGTTCAGGCCTATCATTTCAGCCCATAACGATTTTTCCCTATTCTAAAGTCCGTTCGGGTATGTATCATTTCAACCCATAGTGATTCTAGTCTACAGGGAACTTGCAATGGTGATAACAGATATAAATAACAGAATAACATTAAATAACAGTAACATATGATATAACAGGTGTAATAACAGGTGTGAACATCATATGATAATAATATAAGCATATATAACATGATAATATATTTCTACAGATTCGCAGGGTGTCAATTTACTAGTTATATAGGTACATATTGTCTGGTGAGAATAACTCACCTCTTTGTGCTGGAGATTGCTATCAAATGCACAAACTGAGATCTTCGAAGGCACGAAAGCACGAATAAGATTGGATATTGAGAGAGCCAAAGATAAATCTCCTTGAAAACATTCAAACAAAACAAGACAATATACACATAAATATTCAACGCAAAACAATGTTGAAACAATGCAGATAAGAAGCAACAACGGAATAGATTACTTGACCATGCTTTAACCATTCAAAAGCTCGAACAAGTGGTTCATTTCTCAACCATGATGATGATGAGTGTGAGAGAGACAAGGTTAACTCCTCGGAATACATAAGAGAAAACAATCCAAACAATATTAGTTTTCAACCCAAATTTTAATAGAACAATGTTAGAAATGACTGCACGGAATCAAATAGAAATGATTGCACTTGCTTTCAACCTTTACTAGGCTCAGCCATGAGGGAAACTACTGGTCTAAGGCAATGGTTTTGGGTCTGGTTTGGACCAAGGGATACATGGCTACAAGCTATAGATGATGGGGAAGTTATAACATAGGTATGTGAAGAGTTTTAGGCACACTAGCGTGGTTTTTGGTCAACAAAAGGGCTCGGCCATAGGAGTTTGGGCTTGGCCATTCAAGTTCAGATCTGGACAGAGGTGGGGAGGGGTGTGTTTTGGTCAGGTCAGGGAGGTGGTGGTGGCTATGGTGGTGGTTTGGGTGGTGGTTGAGGTGGGTGAGCATGTAGAGGTCAATAAACATGGTTTTTAGGTATCTAGGTTGAAATTTAGGGGGGTTTTACCATCAAAATGGTTCGGCTATGGTCAGATCTGGTGGAGTGGGGGCTGGTGGTGGTCGGGAAGAGATGGAAGGAGGTGGTGGCAGAGGAATAGGGGTAGAGGCCGATCTCAATCAGTGAAGAAGGCAAGCAAAATAGCATAGAAAAAGAAGAAAAGTAGGAAGAAAGAGATGGAGGCCATTACCTAATTTTATCTAGCCGTGAGAAACAATTGAAGATGGGATATTTTTTCACATGAATGCCAAATGAGATTACGGCTACACTAGGGTTTTACATGGCTAGGCAATTAATTTTGAGGAGTTAAAGGAATTAAAGGATTTGGTAAATAAAAGGGCTTCCGTTTCAAAGCGTTACACAACCCTTCACATTTCTTTCCTTATAAATCTTTATATAAACAAAATATTTCAGAAAAATACTATACAAACCGAAACTAAGTAAAGATATAAGAAAATAAATAATAAAATTTAAAGAAATTAGAAAAAATAATAAAAGAAATTGCTTAAAATACAAAACAGTGTCCAGAAATTACAAATAAATCACCATTGACTTTGGAAAATTATTAACTTTAATTTAGAAATATTCTAAAACAAAATTTGAAATAAAAATGACTTTTAAAACATTTTCAAAGTGAAATAAATAATTAAATTTAGAGAAAATAGCAAAAGAATTGAAGAAATTGTTTAAAAATAGCAGATAGGACATGAAAATTTCACATAAATTACCATTGACTCTAGAAAAATGTCTACTTCACTTTAAAAATAATAAAAGACAAAAATATACATAAAATAACATATTAACACATATTAAAATAAAATATGACAAAGAAAATAAAATTTATAAAATTTAAAATAGGCAAAAATGCACAATAAAACAAATTATACTAAAAATTGAAATGTACATAACTTTTACATTTTAACTCCGTTTTCAACGAAACGAAAAGTGGTGTTCAAGTTATTAAATCTATTTTCATAATAAAAGATAAAATTTATAATTTCAAACTATTTAAAATTTAAACTTAAAAGTCAAAGTTTGACTATTGACCAAAATTCACATTTTCAGGAAATATTAAATTTAGTCATATTTGGAATTCTAATCCACATCAAAGTCAAAGTTTATATTTAAAATAACAAAATTTATTCTTTTTCATAAATAAAGCTTTTGAATCTGAAAAAAATCAATTTAAGAATATTTGTAAAAATACAGGGTTGTTACATAACATGCCCCGGAATGTGAAAAACAGCTGGGAGGAACTTCAGACCGTCAAAGCAGATTTTGGGAAATTTAGCTTTAAGCTCGGCCAACTTCTCCGATATCGTTGGGTCTGCCGCAGGAACAGGGGGAGGAGGTTTTGAAAGTTCTGTTCTCTTACGATGTTCCCGAGATTTTCATGTGCTTGATGAACCGGAATGTTGATCTCGGGAAACATCGGGTTGAGACCCCTTCTGCGAAGATTTTTCTCTGTCTGGCTCTGTTTGAGGAGGAAGATCGCGAGAGTATGAAGACTGGGAATGTGATTTCTTTCGATAAGTCGACTCTCGGGGACGGTTGTCTTGATCTCCGTAGTCGTCCCTATCCCGGCGCTTGCCGGTGCCCGAGTCCTGGCCAGAATGATGAAAAATGGATGAGCCGTGGAGACGATCAAATCCATGGGAGCGTCCCATGTCACCTGCATAAAATGAGAATAACGACAAGTTAGAAAAGATCAGGGTGACGGCTAAGATTGAAGTGCAGGGTGAAGTGCACGTGTCCGTGTGTGTCGTAGTGTTTCCCCTCGACGGACCAGTTTCTTTACTAATTGGAGTTTTATCTCCCTGGACTTGGGCTTGAACTCCTGTATCGCCTCTAGCAGGCGAATGCAGCTTGAGGGCCTCTGGATCGTCGAAACCGTTGTTGAGTAAATCGTCAGGAATGGTAAGGTTCGACAGGCCCCTCAGAGAACTTTCTAAGTGCTGCGAGGAAGTTTCTTTTTCCGTTGGAATAAGAGTAACTTTAGAAGTTCCGCCCACTGTTTTCTTCCCCAGCTTGCACGTCAGTTTCTTCTTCCTCTTCGAAGGGGAAGACGACGTTTCGATGTCATGAAATTCGTCCGTCGGATCCTGAGTGGGACCAACATTCTCATCTTGTACTTCGGGTGTCTCAGTCTCCTTAATTTCCCCCTCTTCTAGTGCATCAGGAGCATTGCGTGCTGAAGACTCAGCTTGTTTTTTCCCTTTGCCAGAGGCAGGCCTGGGAATGGTGACGCCTTGAGGAAGGCTTATTCGACGGCCTTCAGCCAACAGTCCAAGCCTTGTAAGTGACTCATTCGAAATGAGAGTTCTAATGTCCCGTTCTTCGGTAGGAAGGGCTCGAACAGCTTCGACGGCATTAGAGTATCCGCGGCCGTCAGGACGTGGATTGATACCTGAAAAGATGGGTAAAAGTTAGAAAAGGTACGGCTTCAACTAAACATGAGTAACGGTCCTAGAAAAAGGCTTACTTCCTCCAACCCATCTCCTTGCAAAGCCGGGAGGACAACGCACATAAAACCATTCCTGTTTATACAAGGCGAACTTGGTCCACGCCCCAGTTAATATTTGACATTTGTTATGCGGCTCGAGAAACATGAATGATGGGCTATCCTTCCGCTTCTTGATGCAATATATGTATCTGATATCGCTCGGAGTTGGAAGCCTAGAGAGGACATTCATGAAGAGGATGCAAGTACCGTAGAGGAATGCATGGCTGTTCGGGTGCAGTTGCGATGGGGCAATGTCTATATATTGCAGCACATCCCGAAGAAACGAGTTGAACGGTGGCAAACTGCCAACCCAGCACATGAATTTATTACAAGCTGTGTATCCGACTAGGGACAAGTGTGGATGATCATGCCCCGATGGAACTAGCACGTCATCAAAGAGGATTTCATGGACAGAGCATATCCAACGGAGTGTACTTTCATTAATCTTCGAAGCATGTGAATCGACAGGGTTGTCCAAGAGAATTGCTGCCACCAGAGCATCGGGAGCAAAGTCATGTGCAGGGGAAGTTGACGGGTTTGAAGTATCTGCGACTTCTCGTTGGGAGGACGGCCCAGGTCTCTCTGAAATCGTGGTGGAACTAGATTTCCTAGACATCTCTGTTAAAGATTGAATCTAGCAGAGCACCTGTTCGAACTATACTTGAGAAATAATCGACGTTAGACTTAACAATACGAATATTCCGCCCCCCCCCCCCCCCCCGTGTGGTGTGTGAACTAGTGCGATCATTCAGGTGTAAACGCTGAGAAATTATAAGTCATAGAATTGATGGTATAAAGTTGAGCTTTGAACTGTCGTCTTCGAAGACCGTCATCGCTGACCGTATCCGAAAGCCAGCCTTGCAATGTTTTCAATTTTGGACTCGGACATTGGCACTGCGTGTTAAAAGCTTTTATCTATTTTTATCGGTTTAAGTTCAGGCTTGTGATTATTGAAACTAGGAAGTTATCAGTCCAGATTAGTTCGATATGCTAGTATGCTTAGGTCCTTGTCCTTGTTTTTGTAATATGATTAGGCAAGGTAAATAGGTGTTCGGCCTAAATGCCGTTCGGCCTTCGTTCTGCTCGGCCTTTGTTCTGTTCCGCCTTCGTTCTGTTCGGCCTCCCTTCTGTTTGGCTTAAATACAAGTGCACGTGGCAAATCATGTCGAGCCGATTCGCTCGGCCTTCTGCCCTTAACACCGCTTCTCTTCTTTTCCTCCATCTCTCCCGACCGGCATGGCCGAGTCTTTCGGCAAGCCGTGCCAAACCACGGCCATGCCGATCCATATCACTAGGCCTTATCTCCAATTTCGTGCACCCTTATACTCACTCGGCTTTAAAAGATCATGCCGAGCCACAATAGTTCATCACCCACATGCCTCTTACTCCCTTTAATCTACGAAGGATTCACGAGTTCGAGTTTTGTGTTATGCTTCCTAATTTGAGAAAACGATCGAAAGGTTCTTACCGAAGAGAATAGCGGGAGCTTGGGGGTCTGTGAACTTACGATTGAAAGTTGTTTGAGCTTAATTTGGGAAGGGCTTATTGGATTCAAAATAGGAAGGGAAGGTCGGAAGAGGTGAATAAAACTTAAGGGAGGTAAGTTACGTATTCTTGGAGAATCACGGAGGTAAAAAGTGAAAAAGAAAAGAAGAAGGAGAATGCCGGCCTTTATAGGAAAGGAGAGGAAGACGAAGAGGCAATAACCGGTAGAAGCGGACAAAACGACATTGTTCGGCATCGGCTATATCGTTCGGCATCCAGGGTGCTCGGCTTCGGTTATGTTGTTCGGTATTTGCATATCGTTTAGCACACATCGCCTTATCTGGAATTCAAGAGAAGATACTATCGTGAAGACTAAGCCACAGCGTGAAGCAAAGCACGGCGGATTCATGACTCAAAGCACATCACGTTTAACCACATGATGCACTTTGGGGGGCAAGTGTTACCTGAAGATTTTACTAGGCAACTAGGCACTCGGCACTTGCATACCGTTCGGCATTAAGAGTCGTTCGGTATTGTATATCGTTCGGCATGAAGTGACGTTCGGCATCTATGGCCGTTCGGCATTCGAGAGCGTTCGGCACTCGAAGAGCATTCGGTATTCAGGAACGTTCAGCACTCAAAGAGCATCGGTATTCAGGAACATTCGGCATTCGAGAGTGTTCGGCATACATGGATCGTTCGGCATTCGAGAGCGTGTTCAGCATTCGAGAGTGTTCGGCATACATAGAGCGTTCGGCATACGTGGACCGTTCGGCATGGCAGAGTCATTCGGCACTCCATACTGCTCGGCATCCGCACCTCGTTCGGCACTCAACCTCGTTCGGCATAAATCTCGATCGGCATTCGATATCGTTCAGCATCCAGAGGTGTTCGGCATTCAGAGTTGTTCGGCATCTAGAGATGTTCGACATCCAGAAGTGTTCGGCATTCATCCAATCTCAACCGGCTTCAACTGTTGCTCGGCATGCACTCTCCACTCAGCACATCACTTCGTTCGGCATAACTTCGTTCGGCATCTATGATTCGGCACACAAAGCTCACTCTTTTTGGGCCGAGGTATTTAGCTGCCAGGCCCACCAGGGAAGTCCAACCCATCTTTGTCTATAAATAGAGAGGCAGGGGCACAGTAAAAAGGACCTTTTTTCGAGAACACTAAGGAGACTCTGCCGCTTTCAAGACTAGTTCTTTTTACTTAGCAATTGTATTCGAGTAGTTGGTGTACGGATTGTATTTGTAATCAATTATCAAGTAAAGCAATAAAAGATTAACCTCAAATTGGACGTAGGCAGTTACGCCGAACCACTATAAATCCGGTGTTCTCATCCTTGCATTCAATTTAGCATATTGTTCTCTGTTTAAATTTACTTTCCTCATTTATCTCTCTACATAATCTTTCTCAACGAGGTTAGCGACCAATTTTGGTGCTAACATGGAAGAAATTGGAATCAAATATGTGTATAAAAGTGAATGACATAATATTGGTTTCAGTATGGAATTGTCTGTGTAACGATAATCGTTATAAATACACTTTGAAATCCCTTCCTTTTCTCTCACTCTTTAAACTCCATATTTCAATTATTATCAAGTAAAATGTTTCACATACCAATAGTAGTAAAAAAGATAGTAATAAATGAAGTTTTAAAGCCATGTATTTATAAAACAAAGTTGGTGAAGCTATGGCCCATATAACGATAGTCGCTATAGATGCAATTTTGAAAAAAAAACAGTTTTTACCAAAGTTTAAAATATTGATAAATTGGATATTTATTGAAATCTTTTCAAGGGAGTTATTATAATAGATAGATGAGTATTTTAAAGGAAGTAATATGTTTAAATATCTTTTTAAATAATTATATTAAGTCTTAAAGAAAAGGTTATTTCTATTTTATATATACAACTTGTTTATTTATAAATATAATAAAGGTTTTCAAAATCAATATTAAGTAACTATTTTTAAAGTAATATTTCCTATAACTATTTATATCTTACTATTAAGTAATTTAATGGTATTTTATTTATATAAAAGTTTATAAAACAATTCTTAACTAATTTATTAAAAGAAGAGCTTTTATACACTTTCCTTTCTTAACTTACTTTAAATACTATTTCCTTATTAAATAAAACTATTATATGTATTTAAAAGAGTTTGAAATCTATTTATACAAATAATTTCAAAAGACTTTTGATTTAAAAAAAGGGATGAGAAGTATCCCATGTATTGACATTAGTTTGATTTTTTATGAAATGTTAGTATTACTATGCTTAACTTTAAAAGCCATGTGAGTAAGCGTCCCTATTTGTGAGAATCAAGACTGTTGTTTAGTTAGGGATGGAGCAATAGAGCTCTAACCTATCAACATCCTTGTAGGCCGAGGAATAGTTAAGTAGAAATGTCAAAAACAAGTTAAGTATATGAAACTTTATTTCCATAAGCAAGTGCTTGATATTCGATAATCGATTAGTCGACCATCGAACTTTACCAAGTTTAACTTAGGAAGTATACGAAATGCTTCGTGGTTTTATACCAATGAGAACCCCCGGGGAGGAGCATTGGTACAAAATGCCTTCAGCTTTCGATTACTTATAAAAGAACTAGAATTGAGTTAACCAAGAATTCATCGATTTGTTTTAAAGAGTCCGGGATCGGTAAGTGTTTTACTTGCCAAATACCACTTTAAAAATATTATACAGGTTCTATGTCTTGGAAGTGGAATGATGGAGACCATGCGTGGTTCAGAAATATGTTGAGATAGTGGAATCCATATGGGATTCATGATTAGGTCGAGCATTAGAGACTCGTGTGAAGATGTTGAATGTAGTCTCGACATCAGAAAATGACTAAACACAGAGTAGGATGCACGATCCTAGAGTTTAGCTGACCCATGATGGGTTAAACAACTTCGTATCTAGAGTATGCTTTTAGATGTTGCTAATGAGGAGTTGTTGATACTTGGTGCACATTGTTCACACAAGTGTTTGGATGATGGTCCAGTTGTGTTTACCTTATGATATATTTTATCTATATATATATGGTACTCGGAAGGTAGTTTTTGATCCTTGTCATAGGAGACCGGTCTCATTAAGGAGGTCTCCTTGGAAAATCTATTTATACGAACGTGTCTTAGCGGTTTGTTTGTATACCTAAATATGTTGTTGAGTGCAACAAATGTAACCATCCAGCTATTTTTCATATTTATATTACACACCATAGACATTATATATAATATTACCTAATGTAAATATCAATTGAGTTGGTTCTTTCGAGGGGAAACCAATCTAGTGATTCGGTTGGTCTCGAAAGTACTGTTATGTGTTTATACGCATTTCTGAGTATGTCTGACACGTGGTGTTTCTTTTCCCAAAGCTCCTAGTGTTCTCTTTCGAGTAGGTTGAGTAGAGCAGGTCTTAGGGTTGGATGTTTCAAGCCTATGGAGACAAGCTGGATGCTTCCACCTATCTATCTACCTATTTTCATTTCCATTCACTATTATGTATGCATTCAGCATTTTGAGGACATACAATTATAACTGTCCAGGCTGATGGTAGCACTTGGTCACTTTTGTAACTTTGAGATTCATGTTTGTCGGAGTAACTCTTTGTACTACACTTTTTGTATATTATATATTATCGTTCTGCACGTGAGATTCTGATATTGTGTTCTTTCTTGTTCTGTTTCTTTTATTTTACTCTAACTTTCTGCCTTCCCAGCACTTGGGTTCTCTGTACACGAATATCATGGATATATTAGTGTCGACATCCAGGGATCGAGAAGGCGATTGCTATAGTGCCTAAGGTTCGATGAGCCTTTTCTAGATCGAAATTTAGGTCTGTTTCAAAGCGGGTTTTTGCATCCATTTTCCATATTTCATAGCCATAGAACGCAATGATAGGAAGTAACATCTGAATGGACAAGAGCATTGCTGCGGATGAAAATGTTTAGTCATAATCAACACCTTGAATTTAGTGAAAACCTTTCTCTACTAGCTTTGCTTTATAGGTCTTTACATTTTCATTTGCATTTAGTTTCTTCTTAAAAATCCATCTGTAGCTAATGGGTTTTATTCCTTCGTGCATGTCATCTAAAGTCCGTACTTTATTTGTGTACATGGAACCCATCTTGGATTTTATAGCTTCAACCCATGGTGCAAAGTCTTTACTCTACAGTGCTTGTCGGAATGTGAGGGGAGTGTTATCTTCTAAGACATAATCCCTCTCGCCATCCACGAGAAAACCATAGTATCTCTCTGGTGTGCGATATTACTTATAGAACCTAATAAGATGCATGTTTTCATATATTGGTCAATCCGATTCTTCTATTGGTTCAGGATTCGTGTTATCTTCTCAGATCTCATATAAGTCCACAACTTTGCTGTCAATTTCTTTTAGCAAAAATTCCATTTTTAAAATATAACATGTTGAGAAACAATGACCTTTTATTCCTCCATGTTATAAAAAATATATCATATAGAATCTTTGGGATATGTTATAAACTTACATAATTTTGATCTTGCCTCAAGTTTATTAGGGCTAACATTCTTAACGTAAGAAGGACAACCTCATAGCTACTTCAGGTGAGCTTTCTTTCCATTCCACATCTCACGTGTCATGTTAGGCACATATTTAGTAGGCACTAAATTTAACATATGTATTATAGATTATAATGCATATCGCAAATATAAAAGAGGTAACTCAACACCACTCATCATGGATCGAACCATATATAACAACGTTTGATTCCTTATCTCCAAAACATCATTGTGTTGCGGAGTATAGGATGGAGTGATTTGAGAGATAATCCCGTTATGTTTTAAGTATTGTTAGAATTCTTGTCCAACATACTCACCTCCTCAATCAGTTTGAAGTATTTTAATTATATAGTTTGCCTGGTTTTCAACCTCATTCTTATATTTGTTGAATTTCTCATAGACATTTGACTAATTACTGTAAAATATATATATCACAGCCTTGAGAAATCATCAATAAAAGTTATGATGTAAGTGGAATTATCCTTAGTCACTATAGGCGTTGGGCTACATACATCGGTATATACGAGACCAAGAGTCCATTAGCTCTTTCATTACTACAACTGAAGGAGTATTGGGTCATTCTCCCTTTGATACACGACTCATAAGTGTCAAATGATTCATAATTAAAAGGTGGAAGAAAACCTTTGGTTTTTTGTTTGCGCAGTCTTTTGTCACTTATGTGACCTGACACCTACAGTGCCATAAGTAACTATCTTTAACGTTTTTCGCAGAAGAACTACCAACAAAATAGACATAATTAAAGTTAAGTATATAAATGTCATAATCCAAAATACCATTGCAGACTTTATTTCCATCAAACAATGTTCGTAACATTATTATTTAATGAAAACTAAAACAAGTTTTAGACAGTCTAGATACAGATATAATCCCTCAAATAAAGTTTCTTACATAACATTAATTATTTGAAATAATATTAAATCCATTCGGAAAAACTAAGTCATAATCTCCAACTGCTCTACAATATATTCATCAGTAAATTGAAGGCTTATTTCTTCTTTTGCTACATGTTATTTACTACTAAGTTTCTGTAATGAATTATAGATATGAGTTCCAAATCCAATATCTAAAATCCAATAAGATTTATTGATTGCAAAATAATTACTAATCATAAACATACATTTAGGAGCCAGGTAAACAATTTTCTTCTTCTCTTTAATTGTCTTTAGATAATTCGAGCAATTCCACTTCCAGTGCCCCTTCTTAGTACAATGGTGACATTTATCCATTTTATTGGTGGCAACATCTTTACTTTTCTTATTACCACGTTTGCATTTCTTTGAACCTTTCAAAGATGAAGTCTTTCCCTTTACAATGAACACCATGCCTTGATCCTTAAATGAGCCTTTAGTTAACCACAACATATTGAGTAGCTCGACGAGTCCAACATTCAACTAGTTCAACTGTAATTTAATATGAATGGCTCAAACTATGGAGCTAACGAGCCAAGGATCAAATCCACTTGTAGTTCATTGTTTATTGTTACAATTAGCTCGGAAAGTTTATCAATATTGCATTCCATCAATATGACATAGTCCTCAACCGGATTGCCCTTACTCATTTCGTATTGAACAATTTCTTAGTAATGTCGTATCTTGTAGATCGGGATTGCTCCCAAAACCAAGCTATGAAGTTTTCAAAGATTTTATGGATAAACATGTTTTCTAGTTGCCTTTGCAATGGCTTATCTAAAGTAGATAACATGTATGCTTGTGTTATCTCACAATCAGCTACCTAAGTATCATAAGCTTTTACTATCTTTGGGTCAACACTTTCAGCGAGTTTTCTTTTAAAGGTCCAGTAATCATGGACCATAAATGTTTGTATGCGAGAGTTATTTTTACTTCTCTTAATTTTCTAGTGTAGTTGGGTTCGATGAGCTTATCATTTTCGGAAAATAGTCTTAATTTGATTATTATTCTACAAAATTAGTTAAGTAGATTAATATAATTATATAGCAAATGTTTTTGTATTATTATAAAGGTTAAATATATTCATTTCATTTTTTCTAACAAGACCCCACTAGATTTTTATATTCCTTAAAACCCTAAGAGATATATAGAAATCTTTCGATTCCTCTTGTGGGTGTTAGGACTCGCTTGCCTTAGAAAATTGAACCGGAGTTTGCTTAATAAATCACTGGTCTGTAAGTGAAGATAACTCTTTATCGGTTTTATAATATATATACAACTCTTATCCATAGACTTTGTCCCAACCTCGACCTCAATCTTAAGTTTGATTAAGAAATCAAGAGAGATTATGCAATCTTACCAATCATTTCATGATGGCCCAAGTATAATTCATGTACTTTGAGTTTGCTTAGCAAATACATGCATGTATCTTACCTTATCTAGTCAATATATTGATAGCACTACACATAATAGCTCAAGTTTGAGTTTGCTCAACAACTGGCACGTATGTAGGTAATCTATCAATATATAAATGATAAAGGATGACTTATATATTAAGCATTCATAATCTTTAACACAAACACACACACCCGCACATACACACATACAAACACACACACACACACATTAGGTGATATCGATTTAATGTATAACGTATTTGTTATTAATTACCCTTGTGATTCAAGTGTCAAACATACCTGAAATCACAGTATATGTACCACACACATCTACTTACTCCAAAAATATAGTTTGAGCTTATTTTAGTTCCACTTATGTTTAGACATATATTATTATATAAAAGTTTAATTTCTTTTTAGAAATTATAATTTAATTAGACTATGTAATATTTATATGTATCTTATTATAAATCATATTTAATTAATTTTGATTATTAATTTAATTAACTATTATTTAAATTTTACTTAAATTTCAAAATTTTAATTATATTCATCCTAAACTATTTAAGATGAATAATCCTTATAGTTTGTTTATATATATATATATGTATGTATCAGTACACAATTATATATTAATTAATTGACTTTTAATTAATTAATTAATCCTTTATTTAACTAATAATTTAATTAAATATTTTAATTGATTCAAAAGTTTTAAGTATATTTATCTCAAACAATTTTAAGATAAACATAAAAGAATAACAATTAAAGTTACATAAATATATCAATATGTATGTTTTTAATTAATTAAATTTAGTTAATTATTTAATTTAATTTAATTAATCATATTAGTAGATATACGTTAAGACTTTCCAAATTAATTATTAATTTTTTGAAACAATTTTTAAAATTTTAATATTTATTTTACTACTTCTATAAAATTTTCTTTTGTATTTTAAACTTAACATTAACTCGGGGCCTTACATTTAGGCCGACACTCAACGGGACAAGCTAGTCGCCAGGGAGGGGAGAATACTTATTATTTAATCCTAAGCCTAGACATTAATATTCTAGACACCCATCAAATAGACAAGTTTAATTAGTTGGCCTTAAATGTTGACCAATTAAACAACATAGACCATTTAAGCTCTGATATTGTTACCCAACTTTTGACCTAAGCAATATCTAGAGGAGTCAGAAACACCGAATGGTTAGATAGTAAACCAAGAATCCAGAACTACAACTCTAAGAATCAAAATTCAACCAACGCTCAAAAATTGATATAGCGTCTTGCCTACAACTTGAAGCAAGCTAACCATTTTCTAGAAGAACCAAGTAGTATAGAGAAGAGTCAACAAAAAACAGACCAAGCACCAACTTGTTAACAAGATTTCTTGTCAACCCCGAAAATGATCTTAAGTAAGGTGAAGAATCCTTTGTACAAGTAGAGCAAGAAAGAACGTGTAGGTCTTTTTCAGAATTGCCTTTCAATTAGGCTTTATTTGTTAATATATCTCAAACAGACCTTTTGACAGTGTCGAAAGGGTGGGTTTCCATGTTTGTTTACCTTTCGATTCAGATGGGCAGGTATGGTTTCTCTTTCGAAAGCCCGCCTTTCGATCAGATTGAAATACCATGAATTAAGTTCTTTTAGATAGGTTTCGACCTTGTAGGAGTCTTAAAGCTATAGATTGGCTTGGGTTTTGGTTATTAAGCAGAATGCGAGGTTTCGACCTTATCGAAAGCTTGAGGGCTTGTCCTTCTTGAGTTAAGGAGGGAAATCTTAGGCTTCGGTAGATTTTCGATAGGTTTCGACCTTGTCAAAAGCCATGGGTATATCTCCTTTGGGTTTAAATCTGGAATTTCATGCTTTGATATTTAGAGAATAGGTTTCGACCTTGTCGAAGTCTTTAGATCACAGGGCAGTTAGCTTTGAATGAGTTATAGAAGTTATTAGAGCTTGAGGAGGTATCCACTATATCGATAGATACCTTTCGACAGAGGTTAAACCTGAAACATAGAGGTTAATCCAACAAAAACATTAATAACATAGTAAGTAATCAAAAGTGCTTAGGACTTCCCTTTTTCCATCTAAGAAAACTCTATTTCATTAAATTCCCAAATCAACAATCTTGAAATTAGGGTTACAATGCTTTATTTAAGAGAATACAAGTTTAGAATGAGAGGAATCGGATCCCCAAAACATGACCCTTTGGGTCTTATTTATAGATGTGGCCCGACACCTTTAGACCCTGATGCTTTCGACTTGGTCGGAAGGTGGCTATTGAGAGACTTAAGCAAGCTTCCGCCTTTGTCGAAAGGTATGTGGCACTTCTCTTCTTTGAGTTGTCTTAAAAGTGCTTCTGACTCTGTCGTTAGCCTTTGCCTTTTGGTTTTGATGATGTCGGTTATGTCCATGCTCTTGTTTTGATATGATACGGAAACCTCCTGGACCACGTTGGTTTCGACCGATTCGAAAGGCTTACTATAGCTTCCAAAGGAGTTGTACTGGTCAATGCTTTGCTTTCGCGTAGTTCAAACAAAGGCAAAACCTTTGGCGTCTAAAGGTTTGGCGCATATGCAAGTAGTTGTTTCCCTTGTCTTTGAAAGGTGTTGCTTTGACTCAATCGAAAGGTTGTAAATGGAGGTGGAAGGGTGCTTTCGACTCTTTTATCTTCTTCGAAAGATTGAAACCCTCTGAATATTGATAGAAGGGACCTTCCGACATCTTCGAAAGGTTTTGAGGCTTCTAAACTTTGATGCCAACATCCCTTCAACTCCTTTGAAAGGTTTGGCTGCACCTCTTCTCTCTAGCTCTTTATCTAAAAAGGTCTCGACTTGGTCGGAAGGTGAATTTTTGGAGTAACACAACTCGATAACAATCCATGAAACCAACTCAAGAATACGGGCCCAAAGCGTTGAAGTTTAAAGACAAAATAATAGAGGATACCGAGCCAAAAGTGCAAGTCACTACAGATCCGAAGAAACAAATTTAGGAGGTGAAGTTCCAAAGAATGACAATGATGAACGACAATCCATACATTCACTTCAAAGAGGTCGAAGGTAAGATCTAACACCAAGAAAATCCCGAAGATGGGAGAAGAGAGCTAAGGCCATGAAGAAACAAACTCAAAAGCTCTAAAAATAAAACAACTCATAACTCGGCACCAAGATGGGAGGTTTCAAACTTATCGAAAGCTTGAGGGCTTGTCCTTCTTGAGTTAAGGAGGGAAACCTTAGGCTTCGGTAGATTTTCGATAGGTTTCGACCTTTTCGAAAGCCACGGGTATAACTCCTTTGGGTTTAAATCTTGAATTTCATGCTTTGATATTTAGAGAATAGGTTTCGACCTTGTCGAAGGCTTTAGATCACAGGGCAGTTAGCTTCGAATGAGTTACATAAGTTATTAAGCTTGAGTGGTATCCACTATTCCTATAGATACCTTTCGACAGAGGTTAAACCTGAAACATAGAGGTTAATCCAACAAAAGCATTAATAACATAGTAAGTAATCAAAAGTGCTTAGGACTTCCCTTTTCCATCTAAGAAAACTCTATTTCATTAAATTCCCAAATCAAAAATCTTGAAACTAGGGTTACAATGCTTTATTTAAGAGAATACAAGTTTAGAATGAGAGGAATCGGATCCCAAAACGTGACCCCTTGGGTCTTATTTATAGATGTAGCCTGACACCTTTCGACCCTGATGATTTCGACTGAGTTGGAAGGTGACTATTGAGAGACTTAAGCAAGCTGCCGCCTTTGTCGAAAGGTATGCAGCACTTTTCTTCTTTGAGTTGTCTTAAAAGTGAACACTCCTGGACCATGTTGGTTTCAACCGATTCGAAAGGCTTACTATAGCTTCCGAAGGGGTTGTTATGGTCAATGCTTTGCTTTCGCGTTGGCACATACACAAGTAGCTGTTCCCTTTGTCTTCCAAAGGTGTTGCTTTGACTCAATCGAAAGGTCTTCTTCGAAAGGTTGTAAATGTAGGCAGAAGGTTTCTTTCGACTCTTTCATCTTCTTTGAAAGGTTGAAACCCTCTGAATATTGATGGAAGGGACCTTCCAACACCTTCGAAAGGTTTTGAGGCTTTTAAACTTTGATGGCAACATCCCTTCGACTCCTTCAAAAGGTTTGGCTGCAGCTCTTCTCTTCGGCTCTCTATTCAAAAAGGTCTCGACTTGGTCGAAAGGTGAATTTTTGGAGTAACATTTGCCCCCCCTCCCCCGTGAAGGGATGCTCTTGACTTTCCAAGTCATCTTTGCCGAAACCTAGAAATTTCCCACCTCTTAGCCTTCCCGCGTAGATTTGGGCCTTTCATTCAAATCTGATCTAATGACTAATAACTTTAGGAGACTTTTCTTATAAATATGCTTCTCTTCTTCTTCCACTTTTCACTTTTCTGCAATTAAAATTTAATACACAAGTAAAACAGTTCCAGACATTCTCAAACTTTCATCTTACTTTCAGAAATCAAAACAACCAAGAATCCAATTCGTAAGTTTTAAATTTAACCTTATTTTATTAACTTCAATCGGACTCTATTCTTTCAGATTTTAAAATTGAAATTCGTTTTTAAAAACATTCGAATTTCGATTTTTTTGAAGGTAGATTTCAATTGATTTACTGAAAATCTTTCTTTAATCTAGTTTTAAGAATTTTTAAAGTTTTTGTTTTTCGTTTAAGATTTTTAAATTTAAAGTGGATGATTCTTAAACCCATTCCCTTATCGGGTTTGGATTTTATTTCAAAATTTTCTGCATATATTTTTTTGTTCATTGTTCGGCAATCTGGGTCTTTAACTCGATAATTATTTCAATACTTTTTTGAAATTGAGGCAGTTTGATTTCTGTTTGAATTTCTTTAATTTAGCAGATTAGTTTTTCTTGTGTGTTAAGAATTTTTTTGAAAATCTGGGCTCGTAATCGGGTTTGGGGGATAATCTAACCTGATTCACTTACCCGAAAGTTTCTCGTGTACGGATGAAAAAATTTGGTGCCACAAAATGACTTTTCTACGCCTTCGAAAGAGATTGAGGCGGCAACATTGGGTTTGCTTCCTTAGCCCCTTTCGATGGGGTCGAGAGGTGTTGTAATGCCAATTATATCACCTTTGTCGAAAGGTTATGCTATTAGGTAAGGAATAGGAACTCCTTCGATAGCAAAAAGTTTCGACTTAGTCAAAACCCCCTGTTTCGATTGCAAACCATTTTCCTTAGTTAATTTTTTGGAATTAACAGATCCTTTCAACCCCTTCAACACCACCTTTACCTTCTAGGTCAAAAACCTCCTAGAGTTGTTTTTGTCCATCTTTGTCGAAACGCCCTAAGCACATATGAGTTTAACTTAGAACCTTTCGACTTCAATAGGTAAGTTAGGTTTCGACAACATTGGTATTTTACTTAGGAATCCTAAGTTATTGGTTTCGACAGTGTCGAAGGGTCCTGTTCACTAGTACAAAAAGTGCATATTGCTTCGCCTCATTTGCATCGGTTGAAGTAAAAACTGATGCAAATAGAACTATTTGCATCAGTTCTATCTTAATAACCGATGCAATTGGTACGTGGACAGCAATAGGTAATAAAAAAAATCAAATTTGCATCAGTTCTCACCAACAACCGATGCAAATAGTTTTAGTCGCATCGGTTTTAAAGTCAACCGATGCAACTACATGTTATGACAAAATGAAATTTAGGTGGGAAATAATGAAAAATTGGCTCCAAAATTATTAATGTGGACAAATGTTCTCCTTCCTCCTCAATAACCCACTCCCAAAAAAAATGCATTTGTCCTCAAACTATATGTTGATGGCAGAATTATTCAGATGATGGTCCAGGAGGAATCCAATATTAGCCACCAATTCCAAGATCTCAGAAATCTTGGTATTTCTGCGTTTTGATTTTAACTTTGCATTGTTCGCCCAAATTTTTGTTTTGATTGGTGTCCCTGTTGCTGTTTAATTTATATTTTGTTGGGTGGTTTTAAACCGTACATCGACATGTTACCATTGAATTTTTTGGATAACATTCATAATTTCACAGTTTATTCTTCACACAGAGTTTACAAACCATACTAAATATTTTCAATTTCCAGAATCTTGATATGTGTTGCATCCGAGTTCTGTAATTCAGTTTTTCTGGTACAATTAACTGGTTTATTCTCTCTTCTACATATATAATTTTTACTGCTCAAGTTGTTTTTGTTGTTGTTGTTGTTATTATTATTATTTCATGAGTAGTTGATCGGCTTCATTAACCGTTAAATGAAAACCAACTGCAAATTTATGCTATAAAATTTGTGGTCCTTTGAGTTAAACTTTCCTTGCCAGCTACCTAAAGACTTTACTCTTTTGTAATTAGGAAGACAGCTAGAAGAATCTGGAGTGCTTAGCTCTAAAAGCACGAGGTAATTCTTTCTTGGGGATTGCATATGCCTGTTGTTTGCCCTGATGGTGCTGTTGTTGCTTATGCATGGAAACGTCGGCTTGCTGGTCAAGCTGGTGCATCTGCTGTGGACCGGACTAGGTATAATTAGTTGAACTACTCATCTTACCAATGAAATCTATGATATTTGTCTCCTACAAAATGTATTGTCAAAATAAGTAGCTGCAATTCTTTTTAACATGTAAAATAGACAAAACAGTAGACGCTCTCAGTATTAACTGTGTCACAACCATTCAATGATCATGGTTTGCATACTCAGAAGTCAGACCAAACAGTAAAGTTGCATGGTACGAAAGTTATTACAGATATTGGCTATTTTCATAGGTTGGCTCTCAAGGCATTCGCTGACCAAAAGAGGCAGTTTTTTCCTCATATCGAAAATGAGTCTGATGGACAAGAATGCGAAGAAGGAACCCATGTTGCAAAAAAACAGTGCACCTCTCAAAAGTGGGACATGGTTCACATGGACAAGTTCAGAGAACACAAGACTCTATCTGACATTTTCGCTTACCTAGAGCAACAAGCACCTGATATAAAGATATTCACATATCAGTGCCTAGATTGGCAGAAGAGAGCATTATCACTGCCAAGTGTTGATTCAAAATACTCAATAAGTGGACAAATGGGGTCAGGATCCAGTTGTGCTTCTACAAATCAAGCCGCTGCGATTGAAATTCTAGTACCTTCCGTCTTTAGAGCTGTAATATCCTTGCATCCAGCAGGTTCTATAAGCCCAGATGCAGTTGCATTCTTCTCTCCTGATGAGGTAATCTTGTTTTGTCAACTAATTGTTGACTCTAATATAGGTTAAGTTATGTGTATTTTACAATAATATCTTCATTGTGCAGAATCCACTTAGTTGATCTATCAGCACAAAGCTGAAGGATTTTGTTCCAACTTTTACTTAACATAAAGTGACTTTTAACATTATAAGTATATATAAGTTAATGTTTAACACATAAATTGATCATTTTGATTTCTTGTAACTATATTTTAGCTATGCTTATATTTTTAGAACCCCGCCTCGTCAAAACTTTGTTAGCCCCTCCCCCTCCCCCTCCCCCTCCCCCTCCCCCGGCGGGTAACATGGTTAGGAAAAAAGAGTACGGTATGTATGGTTAAAAAAATGTCTTTCTCCGATGACATGCAAAATATGACCAAAAAGCGTCTACTTGGATGGCATGCAAATTATGATTAAAAACGAAAAATAAAGGAACAAAAAGGTCATCTTTTATAGAGGTCTTGTAAGGGACAATGATACTTATTTAGATTGTATATCAAAAGGTCTTGCTTACTTTGCTATTTCCTCAAATTCATGTGTGTGTTTTTTCTCTTTCTTTTCAAATTTCTTTGTGTGTTTTTTCTTTCTTTCCTTTTATTTTCTTTCTTTTTTCCTTTTTTTATTTTTATATTTTATTTTTGGTACATTCCTACGGTAGAGCTTTGTCACTGAAATTTTTAGAAATGAATGTATACTATACCAGATGGCTATATGCTGCATTGTTATCTGAGTTTTCATTATAACTATAGCATGAGAAATACTGATTCTGAAGGATTTTATTTGGCACCATGCAGTTAGAAAGTTCATACCAGCTACCATGCAGTTAGAAAGTTCATACCAGCTACCAGTTAGAAAGGTCACAGGGGTTCCTAAATATGTTGCATTCAAAGGGAATGGACACAAACCAAAGGAGTAATGAATTAGTTCAGCTGACTGAATCGAAAGACCAATAATCCTAGTATGAGATTTTTGTTTCTTTATAGACAGGCCACTAATATTGGAAAATATATCCAAGGCCTGCATGACTGAATCAATAGACAAGGTAGAAGGTTTGGTGAAATCAACAAATCATCCACAAAGCTATGAGTGTTTTTAGTTGCATTCTTGCTAATACTTGTCCAGTCTATGCTTGACATTTCGTGTATGATTTATTATATCAGACTGTGCTTTGGGTAGCTGAAAGAATGTAGGAAAGTGATAAACGATCGCTGCAGCTCAAAGAATGCAAAACACATGGAAGTGAATGGATAATGTGCACAGGTACGTCTCTATCAGTATTATAATTTATTTACTACAATGTTTATTATTTTAAAAAATCTCACTTATGCAGCCATACGATCATGTCAGCCTTTTTCCCTAATCCAAATAAGTTCACTAAGTTATCATTCTTCTTTTATTCAGCATTCACTTAGAAATTTTAACAGCCTCGATAAATATGTGTGTTACCCCGACTTATTGAGAAATAAAATATTTTTATTTTTATTTTATATAGAAAACATGATCAGTTATTAGTTAATAAACATTTTCAAACAACCTTTTAAGTTCCAAAATTCTATCTAGCTATCTTTAGCTAAAAGTCTGACACTAAGTAAAAATCGCAGCAACCTTTTAGCGATAATCATGATTTATTGATTGGATTTGGGATTAAGTTGTGGCTTGTTTGCAATGAGGTGGTCAGTGTTTGTTGGTGGGATGGAACAGTAGGATTTTGATGGTATGATGGGGGTTATGACAGTGGCAGTAGATGGTTTGCTGTAGTGAAGTGTGAATTCATGCAGAGGTGATTAATGATGACGGTGATTGATTTGTATAAGGAGGAGGAGTAGTTTGAGTAGTTTTTATGATGACTGCTGCAGTTAGGTGGAAGTTGAACCGTGATGATGATATGTTATGATGTTGCTGGATAGTTGTGGTGGTGGAGAGGCTGGAGGAGTTATACGCAGGGAGGAGGAATGTGCAGGATGTATTTATAGTAGAGTTTTTGATGGTTTATGCTGTGATGGTAAGTGACTTTGATAAGGATGGTTGGAAGTATTCTTGTTAGCCATGGCTTATATGAACATGAGATCTTGCTTTTTTGTGCTTATTATTTAACCGAACCTTTCACTTTAGGATGTACTTCTTTTTTGTGGAAGTAGATTTTTCAGATTATAATTACTGTTTTCTTTTGTGTGTTGAAATGAAAAATTCATGCATCTGTTGAAGTGAGATTTGTTGAAACAGCGGTGAAGTTTGGTGAGTTTGCTAGTCGATGGTGGTATATGACCGAGGGGTGTTTGAAAGTTTGTTTTGAGGTATGGTGTGATTAATTATGAGGAGGCAGGAAGTTGATCAAGGAAGCAGTTGTGGATGTGGTCAGTGGGAGAGGTCTAGGTGGCAGTAGCATTTTTGGTTTATAGTTTGTAGTTTGTGGCAATGAGAAGGAATTGTGAAGGTGGCAGCAAGGATGTGAAGGCAGAAGATGTTGTAGTGGTGGTGATTACATGCACATTTGGTTATGAATATGCAGGCAGGGATGGTCAGTATGATGTGGTTGTGTAACAGTTTGTATGTGGAGTAGCTTGGGTGAACCAAGTTGTGGAAAGGCAGTGGAGTTTAATGTACTTTGAAGTGTGATGGTCAGGTGCAGTTGTGGGGATGAATGATGATGTTGAGTAATTAGGCACTGTTAGATGATTAGGTGGTGTAGTAATATGGTATGTATGCTGTGGTAGACAGTGAGAACAATTGTATTCGTCAATGAGGAATGAAGGAATGCAGTAGTGTTGAGTTGAGGTGATGACATATTATTGTGGGGTTTTTGTATAGTGTATGTAGGAGTGGATGTGTCAGGGAGGAAGTACAGCAGTAAGGAGTGGAATGAATGTTGCTGTTTGGTGGTTTGAATGACAGATTGTTACATGGTTGTAGAGGTAAGCAAGCAATTGAAAAGTGAACTGTTTAGTGTTTTTTATTTTAAATTTTTGTTGTGAACAAAACAATTGTTAGGAATGATGGTCATTCTTACATTTAAGAAAAAATAAAATATCGATTTGACATTATATTAAGTGGATGAAGTTTTGTCAGGTATTATGTCGCCTTCACTTTCACAATGATGATATCATCAACGGTGATCGTATATATACAGAGCGATGTTAGCTGGGCTCTTGGACTAGGAATTCCAGCTGTACTCATGATCTTTTCTTGCATATTATTTTTTATGGGCACAAAATATTACGTTCAGTTGAAGCCTCAAGGTAGTCCTTTTACAAGTGTTGCACAGGTGATCGTTGCAGCATTCAGAAAGAGACATTTAGTTCAACCTGTGGACATCGACCTATTGTTTAGTCCAGAAATGAAAAGAGGTTCAATTAACTCAAAGCTCCCTCACACTGAACAGTTCAGGTAATCAAAACAAATACTATTTTTTCATTTATATATTGAAAAAAAGAGAGTATATACAACAATAATACATTGTATGTGCTGCAGGTGTTTAGACAAGGCTGCAATAATGACACCAAATGATGAAATAAAAACCAATAAATGGAGACTATGCACTCTCCAGCAAGTCGAAGAAGTTAAATGTCTAGTAAGGATCATTCCAGTATGGTCAACTTCAATTCTCTACAGTGTAGGAGGTGTTCAGTTTAACTCATATGTTGTTTTCAAGCACTGCAATCGGATAGATGCATTGGAAAATCTACATTCAAAATACCAGCTGCAGCATATGGCATATTCACCACGATCTGAATTATGCTACTAAAATGAATGTATGAACCATTATTTGTATAGATTATTAACACTATAATTGATGATATATGTTTATTTTGGTATTATGTTATTCAGTTTGTATTTTCCATCAAATTTAATTTTGAATGATTATAATATTGCATGCAATAATTGTTTATTATAATCAATAATATATATATATATAGTCTATTTGAGTATTGTAATAATGGTTTCTAATAATAGCTTTTTTGCATTAGGTATAAATAGTTGATGCAATAGAGGGATTAGTTTGCATCGGTTGTTATAAAAAACCGATGCAACCAACCATGATATTTAGCATCAGTTGTTAGTAACAACCGATGCAAAAAGGACCTTTTTGCATCGGTTTCAAAACTGATGCAAAAGTGTTAAGCCTGTTGCATCGGTTGCATATGCATCGGTTGCTGAACTGATGCAAAAGGGGGGTAAACAACCGATGCAAATTGCCTGTTTTGTAGTAGTGGTTGTCTCGTTTATGTAATGTTTGTAGTGTATATGTTTGTTGTACACCTTTTTTCTTTAATATTTGAGTTAATCTTGACCATCTTTCCTAAGCAATTAGGTTCTTGTAGAGCCTTCGACATTTTTGAGAAGTAATGTATGAACAAGTATTATGCTTTAAGCTTTCGACTTTGTCGATAGCTCAAGGAATACTTTCATCTAGGCCTTTGACAATGTCGAACATGTTTGTTAAATGATGATGCACTTTTCCTTTCGACTTTGTCGGAAGCCTAGTGTTTTTGGTTTTTGACTTAATCTATTTGCACAATCTTGAAGTTCCATATTTATTTTCATGTTTAAGTTATCTATGTAGGTTTCTTTGTTTTATTCTTGAAAGTATTCCAAACTCATAAATAACCAAGGATTTTAACTAAAATGTTTTTCACTTGGCAGAATCATGAGTTCTTCGAAGAAAGCTGAAGCCATTTCCAAGCATTCTTCCATTGCATCCCAAAATGAAGTTAATGTCATCCTCAATGATTTTGGCATCACCGGAATTGAAGCTATTCCTCTTCAGGAAACTAACACAATAGACAACCCTCCTGAAGGGTGTTTTTCTTATACTACCATTCACATATGGCATGGTGGATTCTTACCCTTCCCAAAGTTCTTACCTTCGTATCTATCTCATGTTGGAATCGCCCCAGTCCAACTATCTCCAAACGTCTACACTCATCTCCTATCTCTTGAGATAATGGCACTGAAATCCGGGCTCTCTTCTCTTAGTGCTGAAGTGCTAAACTTCTTAACTAGGTTTGTAAAGCTAAGCAATCTCAACAACCAAATATACAGAGCTAACCCCCATAAGAAGTTAGTATCAGAAGGGGTCAACAAATTCAGGGACTAGGAGAATCAGTTCTTCTTCGTCAAATGCTTGCCAATATTCGCGGGACTTTTGCTTCTCCGCGTAAGTCTTGACTTGTGTTGTCTTTCTCTTACTCAATGTTTTCTGCTAACTAATCTCTTTCTTTATCAGGTGTCCCTGCCAAAAAGCTTAATGATGTCGACAAAAGAACAGTTGATTCTCTAATTGTGGCTTCAAGGCAAATTGGGAGCAGACCGATGCTTCTAACTCCCTCAAATTTAAGAAAGCACTCTCTTTTACCAGTGGGACAAAGGATCTTAGGAACTCCACCCGCTGTCCAATACACTTCACGCGGCAAACTCTTTCACACCCTAGGAGATGCTGAACACTTCTCTCCAATGTCTCCAATTTGTGCAAACCATCCTAGTATGTTATTGGTCTTGTATTTGTTTTTCGTCCATGGTATTCTTTGAATTATTTTGGCTGACTTTTAATCTGCTTGAATTTGTTTCAGTTTCTTCTCAAGTCGCAGTATCTGCTAGCGGTGCTGCCCCTCCTCCACCTGCTTCTAGAGTGACATCAATTATTGCCTCCTTTGCTAAGTCCAAGAAAATTTTCAAAAGGAAGCTAATGGAGTCTTCCTCAGATGTGCCTCCGAAGATAATTGCTAAAATTATAGAAATGGAGGAAGAGGAGAAGCGCTTGTCTTCTGAACAAGTTCCGAAGAGCCCCGTTGTTGAAGCCCCCAAAGATAAATTGGAGCAAACTCTGCCTGTTCTCGATCCTCTTTCTTGCATCTCCATTTCTGATTCTCCAGCGGCAATTGAGCAGATGCAACTGGCCTTGCTAAGGACTCCCTCCGTAAAGTAGATTCCTCCGAAGCCATCGTCTTCTACTCCTCCATCTACAAATTTTGAAGAGATGATTGAGCTCATTCTGCATTCTGAATCTTTCACTTCATCTTGCCCGCCCTCTTTCACTCCATATTTGGCAGAGCATCATCGCTCTCTTATGGAGCAGAAACTTCTGGTAAGTTTCTCTTTGACTATCCTTATCATCATTGGTTTTTTAAAAAAAACACTAACTTGTGATATATTTTTCTTTCAGATCTCAAAGAGCTGGCTAGCTTTGAATGAACATGTTACATTGTCTTCCGCCGAATCCTCCAAGCTTTAAGGGGAAATTCTAAGCTCAAAGACCAAGTGTCTTCACTTTCTGCTGCTAAGGATGATACCTCCATAGAATTAGAATGAGTAAAGGCCTCTCTTACTCGAGTTGAGTCTGATCTTGAGGCAGAAAGGTGTGCTCGTCAACTTGTTGCTAATAAGAAGCTTGCTATTGAGCTCACTTTGAAGGATTCAGAAGACGACCTGGTCACGAAGAACATTTCTTTGAAAGATAAATTTAAGAACACTAGAGCTTCGCTTAAACTTGCTATCCTTACCCTTACTAACGTCAAGCAACAAGTGTCCCTGTTTGTCGATGTATCAGTAGGGCAAATGATGCTAAAGAACTATGAAGATGCCTTTATGCTTGCATACACCGATAACTACAAGAATTTCCCTGACTTCGGCTTTCCTTCACTTGATCCTGCCCTAGCCAAAAGAGTGATAGGAAAAATCAATAAAATGAAGCAGGGTATTGAACTTGAGGACGAGGAAGAAATTAATGCTGCTGAAGTTCTTTCTTTTGATGTCCTCTCCTTCGAAATCGAATCAGACTCTGAGGAGGAGGGTGACAAGGATGTCACCGCCGAGGATAAAGATGATGATGATGGCGATGGCAGTGATGATGATGGTGATGATGATGATAGTGACCTTGCTGGAGGCTAAGGTGTTGATGGTGACAAAGGGGGTCCTTCTGGAGCTTTAGAAAAGGACGGTGGCGATCAAGCTGAATTTCTTAAAAAAGAGTCATCCTCTCAAAAGGATGTTCCACCTACATCCCCCTGGCCTTCTGCTGCTCCAGAAGGTGAGCCTGCTCCTACCCAAACTGAGGATCCGAAAGGGAAAAAGCAGGCCTCCCAAGCTTCTGTTCCAGTTTCCCAGGTATAAAAAAAACATGAAAGAAAACAAGAAAAAATTAACAAGTTATATAGGGAGTTAGACAAACAGAAAAAGGAGCATAACATCCTCTCTGAAAAATATCATAGTCTTGGCAGGAGTGCCTCAGTTCTACCATCTTTTAAACATTATAGGGCTACCCCTTTATTAAAGAGAGCGCGCCACCGATATAATGCTTTCATAAGGGAGAATTGGGAGTTGCTTACTTTATTTTGGATGATGATCGAAGAAAGGGATATTTTAGTTAACTTTTTGCATAGAGCTTATTGTATAAATTCTATCATAGACTTTTCATACTTAGGCGAATTCAGCGGGGGTTTACTCAGACGTTACCATAAAAGATACTTAAATGAATTCGGATCTGAACCGCATCCTGGAGCTTGCTAGAACTTATCGCGGGTCAGGTCGATTCCTCAAAATCTCCCCACTGAAAAACTTAAGTACTATAAAGATAAATTTGTTTCTGAGTTTTTCTCTAAATCTATTTTGTATGAACCAGATGAATGATTATAAACATGTAACAGTTAATTGATTTATGAATATACCTTTAGCTCTGTTTTCTATGCTTAGCTTTTCATTACTATACTATTACAGAATGATGGTTCTCTAGGTCGACTCGTCCCTAGAGATCATTTAAGCCAATATGTTAAATTGAGAAGGTTTTACTCTGAAAATGCATCAATTTTGAAGACTTCGAAATTTGCGAGATATTGCTTTCTTCGAGATTTACAAAAACTGTACTTGGAAAACCCTCGCCTCCGTTTTGACTTCCTCGGTGATGAGAAGGAAACATTCCTTAAAGAGATCAGAACATTTCTATAACAACCCGCATATTTTACGATTGTATATTTAAATGTTTTATTTCAATATAGCATCGTTAATCGGATTTAAGTCCAAAATGTCACTTTTTGCAAACAGTCGAATTGGGACTCGAGACCACTTCCATTGAGTCCAAAATGATGTTTGCGACCTTTTTGAGTATAAACATCGATATATTTGGAGTTGAGTGAAATTTTGATATTTTTATTTAGGGCTTTGGGTTTGGGTTTCAGCCCAATAACCTAACACCCAACCCATCTAATACCCTAACTCCCACTCCACTCCTCTTCATTCCTTCATAACATTTCCTAACACTCTAGCTAGAGTAAAAATAGGGGAAGAGAAAGGAAATTAGAATTCCAAGCCCTAGATTGATTAGGAAATACAAATTCTAGCACCAACATCAAAGAGAAGCTTAGGTAAGCATCCTCTACTTCTTCTCCATCTCAATCTCTCTCCAATTTCAGAAATTTCCTATAACCTAACTTAGGAAATATTGCTTATGATCTTAGATTGGAGCTTCTAGAGTTGAAATTGAAGAGTAGTTGATCTTTTCTTTGCTTTAGAGCTTCTCGTTTGTGTTTTTGGGTTAAAAGGTGAGTTTTTGAACTCACATCTATGTCTATATCTTTGATAGTTGTTAGGTAGTAATTCCTAACATCTATTCCTTGTTTATTTGCTTTGGAATTTAATTGGTTTGATGAATATTCCAATTTTTGGTGTTTTGAAGTCAAATCTTTAAAAATACTATCTTTGATGTTTGAACACGTTGTTGGGGTGTATCGAAGAGCCTATAAGTCTGGGTTGTCGCTTGGCATAAATTCCTAGTCTCTGATGCTTGTCCGATCGCTCCCGTTTGGATTTTTGCCCCTTTTGGGGGCTAGGCTGAGAATACTGGAAACCACAATTCAGTCGACTGAACTGCAATGTCAGTCGACTGAATCTGGGGCCAGAAAACTCTCTGGCTATATGTCAGTCGACTGACCATGCAGTTCAGTCGATTGAACTAGGGACAGAAATGTTTCTGTCCTTGCATCAGTCGACTGAACTGCAGAGTCAGTCGACTGAACCTGAAACCCGAGAGTTTCTAGGCTTGTTTCAGTCGACCGAATCTGTGAAGTTTGCTTTTTGCCTATTTTAGGCTGTTTTGTGTGGAGTTTTCGGTTTTTAATCGATTTTTGATGATACGAATTGTTGTTACCATTTATCGACTTTGATGACTTCTTTTTCGGTAATTTTTGGGAATATCCATTTTGATGGATTCGGTATCGATTTTTATGGTTTTAATTCACGTCGTCGAATGTGGATTTTGGCGATTGATTGTTTCTACAATCATTTCTGTGGTTTGTCACTTTAAAATATAAAGGTTTTTTTATACTAGTAGTAAATACTCAAACTTTTTCATCAAATCGATTTCAACACTATTTTTAATACAAAACTCGTTTTCAAAGCCGTTTTTCAATCTATTAGTATATACAAACCTTTACCTCATTCGTATGAGAAATCTAATTAAACGGCTTAGTAAAACAAGTGGTATGAAA
Source organism: Allium fistulosum (assembly GCA_030737815.1). Lineage (NCBI taxonomy): Eukaryota > Viridiplantae > Streptophyta > Magnoliopsida > Asparagales > Amaryllidaceae > Allium > Allium fistulosum. The sequence continues at coordinate 166,066,128 of CM060905.1, forward strand.
TGCTTGTGTTTACTTCGTCGGTTAATTCTTGGACTTGTTCGATTGAACTCTTGTGACAATTTTCGAGTGGAAATCTACAATTTGTTCGTAAATATTTAAGTTAAGCCAGTGGTTATGGGACATGAAGCTAAACTCATTTATTTAATAGCTTAGTGTAATCGACACTTCTTGATGATCGATGATGATCATTTTGTGGTTTAGACTAGCGATGTGCGATGTCTCTTTGTCCACGTGGGGGACTGTACCCCGATTTACGGAGCTTCGTCTCATTTTTATAGGCTAGCAACCTATGGTTTTATGTAGTTCGGTTCATCAGGCGTAACACTGTATTACGTTGTTGTTCCGTATTATTTGAGTTTGGTTCATCGGGCGTTCGCTGTACTACGTTGATGTTCCGGATTATTTGTGTTCAGGTTCATCGGGCGTTCGTTGTACTACGTCGTTGTGCCTGATTATTTGAGTTTGGTTCATCGGGCGTAATACTGTACTACGTCGATGTTCTGGATTATTTGAGTTTTTGGTTCCTCGAGCGTTCGTTGTACTACGTCGTGGCACGGGCTCTATGGTTAGCGACCATGGGATAGCGTCCCATTTGTGATACACGTGTTGGTGAGTTTTCATGCTCCCATTTGTGATAAGCCTTCCCCCTTTGTGATTTCTGGTTTTCTGGTGGTTGATTTCTAGAATTTGTGTTTCACCAATTTTCGTGGATTGCATTGATAAGCTCTATCAATATTTGTGTTTTGGTGAATATTTTAAAGAATGCGATTCTTTTTGGATGTTTGAGATATTTGAGATATTGTATGATTTTTGTTGTTACCTTATTTATACTTGTCTCAGTATGACATTTTTGTTATCATACGCTTTTGGTCATATCTCTTATCCTATCTCATTTTATATGTATTTATAGCTAGACTGATCCGTTTATTATTTTCTTCTTAAATAATACTCGGGTCAGACTGAGGTATTTCAGGTGCTCCTGCTTGACTTCTTATTAGGGTCCATCACCTGACTTTTGGCTAACTACTTTAGCATAGTAGTTTTTGTTATTATACATTCGAGATAGAGATTCCTTAATGTATACATATTCTTTTGTCTAGCACTTGTACCTATTCTTTTGTGATGTAGTGGATCTTATATGACCACTATTTTGATGTACACTTTTATGTGTTATATTCATATCTGTTTCCGCCTTTGTGATATGAATATCTGTGACTGGTTTGTGTTATGCTTATTTCTATATTTGTTTCCGAAGTCCACATATCCACTGTGTGGTAGCTTTGAGTTCGTATTTGATATGTCTGATTTCCTCTTGAAATGAAATGTAAGTTATATTATCCGACATATCGGTACTCGCATAAAGCAATTACACAGATGGTCGCTCCTCAACAGCCTTATTCTTCGTGCTAGTCGACGGCATTACCCCGTAGTGTCCTTGGCTAGTGTGAGTATAGAGGTGAAGCGTCACAGCTTGGTATCAGAGCCAAACTTCAGAACAATGTAGAATAATCTAGCAAGGATCATTGTCCTAAGTCTTTCTTAGGAATCGTGCCATATGATTTAATTCGAGTTTTCGTACCGTTCTATCCTATTTCTTTTTATGGTGCCTTGTTTTATCAATCAAGTTTGTTTGATATTCATTCTGTGAATAACCTTTTTCCTCTTCTTTCTTTCTTAAAGAAGAGAAATGGTTAGACCAGGCCGTCCCAGCGCCGGTCAGTCCAGTGCTACCCCTTAGGATGGAGTATTTATGTCTGCTCAACAACTTTTAGATCTTGTGAACAATGCCCAAGCTGCCGGACCCGTTCCAGCGCCTACTCACCCTAAATCCGGGTTTGCACGCTTGTGTAGAGATTATACTGCTTTGGGTGGAAGGCCATTCAAGGGTTCCGAAAACGTTATAGAAATCCAAGCTTGGCTAAGATCATGCGATTGCATCTTTTCTCGCATGAATCTTTTGGATCTACATCGAGTCCAAGTGGCTTCTAGCATGCTCCAAGAAAGAGCATTAGATTGGTATGAGCTTTTGGTTTTTGAGATTATCGAAGCGGATCTTACTTAGGAGCGATTCCGGGAAAGGTTCGAATTGAAGTTTGTGCCGGAAGCTGAAAAAGTAACTTTAGCTCGGAGCTTTATTGACCTTGTTCAAGGTGAATCTTCTGTGACTGACTACGTCACATCTTTTGAATCTCTCTCTAAATATGGGGTCGAATATATTAATACCCCATTGAAGAAAAATCAAAGATTTGTTTATGGGTTGAATAAGAACCTCAAAAAGCCCTTACTTCTGAAACTAGAAGTTTCTTTCGATCAGCTTGTAGATATTGCTCTTTGGCTTGAAGAGGCCGATAGAGAAAGTGATGTTGAAGTTGTGCGTGCCAAAAAGAACTTCAACAATAACATGAAAAGTCATATTAAGTTCAAAGGCCCAAATCCCAACAAGAAAGGGAAGCAAGAAACATCGGTAGCAAAGACTCCTACCTCTAGTCGTGGACGATGCTACAATTGTGGGTCTACGGACCACTATGCAAATGAGTGCCCAAAACCATTTTTTGTCGTTATCGCAAAAGTTCGGGCCATCTTGTATCTACTTGTCCCATACTCCAAAGTAAGAGAGAGGGAGAGTTGAATGTTGTGCAAGCTCCTTGTGACACTTCTCTTGGTCAAGGCATTTTTTATTCTACCCTTAATGACATTAATTTGTTTTGTGATCTTCCTATTTGATTTCTTTTGATACGGGTGCATACCACTCTTTTATATCGAAAGAATTTGTTGATTCTTTTTCTTTGAATATTATAGGCTTGATGACTTCACTGAGAATTGCGAATCCGGTTGGTGGATCCACAACACTCAGTTTACTTTGTGAAAATGTCGAGATTATTTTATGTGATTATTCTTTTCGAGCCGATTTGCATGTTATGCGTTACTTAGGCTTCGAAATTGATTTTTGGGAGAGGATTGGCTTGATCATTATGAAGCCCACATCCTATGTCCTGAGCGGACCATATATCTTCGACATTCTCAATCTGTTAAGCAGATTTCTATTGTTCTTAATGATTTTGATTTCCAAATTTGGTGGCATCATTTTATTCTTTAAACCTACATGATGAGGAGAATATTATTTCTCTCATTCAAGTAGTTTGTGAATTTTCCGGTATATTTGAGCTTGTCTTAGGATTATCACCTAAGCAATCTATTGAGTGGCGCTAAGGTCTTTTCAGCTCGACCTTGTCACCGGTTTTTATCAGCTACGAGTTGCGGAGGGTAGCATTCCACTTACTACATTCCGCACTCATTATGATTCTTGTGAGTGGTTCGTTATGTCATCCAGTTTGACGAACCTTCGACCTTATTTCATCCGTCTTATGAATCGAGTATTCTGCGAATATCTCGATGAGACCATCGTTGTATTTATTGATTATGGATGAAAACAACAATTTAAAATTTGCAAATCTTTTTAATAAGATATTTATAAGTATGATTGGATTTTGTTCTTAAAATGAGAAAAGAATATTCATAAAATTTTAAGTGACATGCTTATCATATAAAAGATGATTTTGTGTTGTTTTGCCCATTGAGTGTTTTAAGAATTCTGGTCGATGCGCTTGATCAACGTTATCGATAGGAATCTCCTAAACGCTATGATGAGACAGTCAGACACAGTAAATTGACTAGTAATAAGTAAATTTTTCTAAAAAGATGATTACATAAAGTTAATTATTATTTTGAATGTCTTAGCTTTTCGGGAAAGAGGGTCAATTAAAAGAACTCTTTTCCAATGCTTTTATTCTTGCGATTCCCGAAAGGAACCAAGACTTTATTGTTTGTACCGATGCTAGTCGTATTGGTTTGGGTGTCATTCTCTTGCAAAGGGAATGTGTTATCACATATGCTTCTTAACAATTAAAGCTTGTCGAGCCTAGATATGCCATTCATGATCTAGTGCTCGCGGCCATTGTTTTCGCTCTTAAGAATTTGGCGACATTATCTTTTGGGAGAGAAAATTTGTTCTCTACACCGATCATAAATCTTAGAAGTATTTATTTTCTCAAAAGGAACTTAATTTGCATCAACAACGTTGGCTCGAGTTCCTTGCATCTTATGATTTTGATATTCTTTATACTCCCGGAAAGGGCAACCGAGTTGCCGATGTCCTTAGTCGTAAGCAACAAGTGGTTGTTTCCATGATGATATCCGAATGGAGTGATCTCGAGACTTTGTCCACTTGTGAGATTCGAGATCGTGAATCCGATTCATGTTCATCTCTTGTTTTGTGTAGCTTTGAGGCTCATCCTTCTCTTTTGGACCGTACCTCTTTTGGCTAAACTCTATGTCAAAGAAATTATTAAATTGCATGGAGTTCCTACTTCTATTGTTAGTGATCGTGATCCATTATTTTACTAGTGGATTTTGGTAAGGTCTTCAAAAGCTTTGGGAACAAAGCTTAATTCTAGCACCGCTTATCGTCCTCAATCCGATGGACAAATAGAGCGTGTGAATCAAACTCTTGAAGATCTCCTTCGTGCATGTGTTCTTGATTTTGGTGGAAGTTGGGAAGATCATATTTCACTTGTTGAGTTTTCCTATAATAATAGCTTCCAATCTAGTATTGGTATGGCACCTTTCGAAGCACTCTACGGAAGGCCATGCCGATTTCCTTCGTGTTGGCTTGAAGCCGGTGAGAAGCTGGTTTTAGGTCCAGATTTTATTGGTGTTCATTTGTGTTTCACCTATGAGGGGTGTTGTGCGTTTCAGTCGATCGGGAAAGTTAGCACCTCGATATGTTGGTCCATTTCCCATCACCGAACGTATTGGTTCCGTAGCTTATCGCTTTTTATTACCGGCTCATTTTTCTGCTATTCATGACGTATTCCACATCTCTCAACTACGGAAATGCCTTCGTGATTCCGATTTTATTCTTGAGCCCGGTGTAATTGTAGAAATTGAAGTTTCACCAAATTTGACTTATGAGTAACATTCTATTCGTATCATTGCTACGGAGGTTAAACGCCTTCGAAATAAAGATGTTTCGCTTGTGAAAGTTCAATGGTCCTCAAATCCTAAGGATTACTCTTGGGAATCCAGAGAATTCATCGAGCGAACACATCCGGACTTACTCTCTCGTGCTCTTTTATGGTGAACTTCTCATTTCAAAATTTCTTCTTTTTGTGTTCTTATGCCTTTGTATGGTTGTTACTTTTTATTTCTTTTTCTTAAGTATTGCGAGGACGCAATTTCTTTAAGGAGTGGAGTCTGTAACAACCCGCATATTTTACGATTGTATATTTAAATGTTTTATTTAAATATAGCATCGTTAGTCGGATTTAAGTTCGAAATGTCACTTTTTACAAACAGTCGAATTGAGACTCGAGACCACTTCCATTGAGTCCAAAATGGCGTTTGCGACCTTTTTGAGTATAAACATCGATATATTTGGAGTTGAGTGAAATTTTGATATTTTTATTTAGGGATTTGGGTTTGGGTTTCAGCCCAATAACCTAACACCCAACCCATCTAATACCCTTACTCCCACTCCACTCCTCTTTATTCCTTCATAACATTTCCTAACACTCTAGCTAGAGAAAAAATGGGGGAAGGGATAGGAAATTAGAATTACAAGCCCTAGATTGATTAGGAAATACAAATTCTAGCTCCAACATCAAAGAGAAGCTTAGGTAAGCATCCTCTTCTTCTTCTCCATCTTAATCTCTCTCCAATTTCAGAAATTTCCTATAACCTAACTTAGGAAATATTGCTTATGATCTTAGATTAGAGCTTCTAGAGTTGAAATTGAAGAGTAGTTGATCTTTTCTTTGCTTTAGAGCTTCTCGTTTATGTTTTTGGGTTAAAAGGTGAGTTTTTGAACTCACATCTATGTCTATATCTTTGATAGTTGTAAGGTAGTAATTCCTAACATCTATTCCTTGTTCATTTGCTTTTGAATTGAATTGGTTTGATGAATATTCCAATTTTTGGTGTTTTGAAGTCAAATCTTTAAAAATCCTATCTTTGATGTTTGAACACGTTGTTGGGGTGTATCGAAGAGCCTATAAGGCTGGGTTGTCACTTGGCATAAATCCCTAGTCTCCGATGCTCGTCCGTTCGCTCAAGTTTGGATTTTTGCCCCTTTTGGGGGCTAGGCTGAGAATACTGGAAACCACAATTCAGTCGACTGAAATACAGTGTCAGTCGACTGAATCTGGGGCCAGAAAACTCTCTGGCTCTGTGTCAGTCGACTGACCATGCAGTTCAGTCGACTGAACTGGGGACAGAAATGTTTCTATCCCTGTATCAGTCGACTGAACTGCAGAGTCAGTCGACTGAACCTGAAACCCGAGAGTTTCTAGGTTTGTTTCAGTCGACTGACCCTACAGAATAGTCGACTGAATCTGTGAAGTTTTCTTTTTGCCTATTTTAGGATGTTTTGTGTGGGTTTTCCGGTTTTTGATCGATTTTTGATGATCTGAATTGTTGTTATCATTTATCGACTTTGATGACTTCTTTTTCGAGATTTTTTGGAATATCCATTTTGATGGATTCGGTATCGATTTTTATGGTTTTAATTCACGTCTTCGAATATGGATTTTGGTGATTGATTGTTTCTACAATCATTTCTGTGATTTGTCACTTTAAAATATAAAGGTTTTTTTTATCCTAGTAGTAAATACTCAAACTTTTTCATCAAAACGATTTCAACACTATTTTTAGTACAAAGCTCGTTTTCAAAGTCGTTTTCCAATCTATTAGTATATACAAACATTTACCTCATTCGTATGAGAAATCTAATTAAACGGCTTAGTAAAACAAGTGGTATGAAATGCTTGCGTTTACTTCGTCGGTTAATTCTTGGACTTGTTCGATTGAACTCTTGTGACAATTTTCGGGTGGAAATCTATAATTTGTTCGTAAATATTTAAGTTAAGCCAGTGGTTATGGGACATGAAGCTAAACTCATTTATTTACTAGCTTAGTGTAATCGACACTTCTTGATGATTGATGATGATCATTTTGTGGTTTAGACTAGCGATGTGCGATGTCTCTTTGTCCACGTGGGGGACTATACCCCGATTTACGGAGCCTCGTCTCATTTTTATAGGCTAGCGACCTATGGTTTTATGGAGTTCGGTTCATCGGGCGTAACGCTATATTACGTCGTTGTTCTGTATTATTTGAGTTTGGTTCATCGAGTGTTCGCTGTACTACGTCGATGTTCCGGATTATTTGTGTTCAGGTTCATCGGGCGTTCACTGTACTACGTCGTTGTGCCTGATTATTTAAGTTTGGTTCATTGGGCGTAACGTTGTACTACGTCGATGTTCTAGATTATTTGAGTTTCTGGTTCCTCGAGCGTTCGCTGTACTACGTCGTGGCACCGGCTCTATGGTTATCGACCATGGGATAGCGACCCATTTGTGATACACGTGTTGGTGAGTTTTCATGCTCCCGTTTGTGATAGGCCTTCCCCATTTGTGATTTCTAGATTTCTGGTGGTTGATTTCTAGAATTTGTGTTTCACCAATTTTCGTGGATTGCATTGATAAGCTCTGTCAATATTTGTGTTTTGGTAAATAATTTAAAAAATGCGATTCTTTTTGGATGTTTGAGATATTTGAGATATTGTATGATTTTTGTTGTTACCTTATGTATACTTGTCTCAGTATGGCATTTTTGTTATCATACGTTTTTGGTCATATCTCTTATCCTATCTCATTTTATATGATATTTATAGCTAGACTGATCCGTTTATTATTTTCTTCTTAAATAATACTCGGGCCAGACCGAGGTATTTTAGGTGCTCCTGCTTGACTTCTTATCAGGGTCCATCACCTGACTTTTTGCTAACTACTTTAGCATAGTAGTTATTATACATTCGAGATAGAGATTCCTTGATGTATACATATTCTTTTATCTAGCACTTGTACATGTTCTTTTGTGATGTAGTGGATCTTATATGACCACTATTTTGATGTACACTTTTATGTGTTATATTCATATCTGTTTCCGCCTTTGTGATATGAATATCTATGACTGGTTTGTGATATGCTTATTTCTATATTTGTTTCCGAAGTCCACATAGCCACTGTGTGGTAGCTTTGAGTTTGTATTTGATATGTCAGATTTCCTCTTGAAATGAAATGTAAGTTATATTATCCAACATATCGATACTCGCATAAAGCAATTGTACAGATGGCCGCTCCTCATCAGCCTTATTCTTCGTGCTAGTCGACGGCATTACCCCGTAGTGTCCTTTGCTAGTGTGAGTATAGAGGTGGGGCGTCACAATTTTTCTCTAAATTAATTTGCAGTTGCGATAGTCCCCCAGCTGGGAATCAGACTATAGCAAATGCCTGCCGGTCATAACCCCTGAAGGAGTTACTATGCCTTTTGATTCGACAGTTATGCTTTCAGCTAATTCCCTAGATAAAGTTAGGAAAGTAGTTTCTCAGCTCTAAATGTAATCAAAGTGTTTGTTGTATCTTTTAACTTTGTTGCTGTTTGAGTTGTAACTTGTTATTATTGTAATAAAGATATTTTTCATCTTGAACTTGAATTTATTTTGTTTCTTTTGAATAAATATGAGCTACAACTATCTGCAACTTCCCTTCCTTTCACTTTATCATCACGCATCAATACTCTTAGGGAGAAATTGTTGCAAGCAAGTGAAGGGGTTGTGGTTAGTGATGAAGTCTTACTAGAGCGCTTTGGTGGCAACGCTGAAGCCGTGAAATGGCACAAGAGATACTTTCTTCAGAAAACCATCGCCAGTAATCACAAAGATCATACCGCCTATCTCAAGGTGGAAATTAAAAGTAAAGGTGAGATGATTATCGCTCTTAAGTGTCAAGTAAAGACTAATCCCTCCATTTACTTTGATCAGAAAATGTCAGAACTTATTCAACGGATAAGTGACTTGGAGTGAAACACCCCCACACCCCTTAGTACACCCAAAAAGGGAACATCAAAGGATGTGGTGCGTAAGATATAGCTAAAGCTTCATAAAGACTAAGATTCACAAGACAAATAAGTAAAAATAGCGGAAACCTTTAAATAATAACTTATCATTCAAAATTAAGCTTCATCTCAAAATAAGTCATAAAAACATCACATGTCTCAAAAACTCAAAATATCTCATGTCTCATGAAAATACATCCCAGTCTCATAAAATCAGAGTATAAAAGTAACAATAATAATAGTAATCCCTCTTACAAGTGCAAGTCCATCATAAGCCAAATGAAAAGGATGAAGAGCAGATGAATACATCTGAAATGAGAAAACTCCGGGAATGAATCTCCAAGCAACCTGAATCAACTCAACTCTGATGGCCTGTTGGGGGGAAAATGGGGAAATAGAGGAGTGGGTCAGACAATAAGTCTGGTGAGTGAAAGTAATTACTAGCATTTCTAAGCAAGATAAAGATAATAGACTAAGCAATAGTTCTAGCTTGAAAGGAAAATACAGAAAGGATAAAACTAGGGTAAAATACAGTTTCTAATTCTGTTTGACTGTTTACTTTGATTGTTTGATTATTTGCACTGGTCTTAAACTGCTGTGATTAGGCTGAAACCCTAATCCTATCTTAACTATTATCTTGATTAGCCTGAAATCCTAATTCTACCCTTTGATCGGCATATTCTATCTTTGTTGTGCCATTGTGAGCTGATCCAATCTTGTTGGTCCCACAGTAAAAAGACACCTTTTTAGCGCTTAGGACGCAGTGGCAAATTATTTAACCTAATCGATGTCGCACGCTCGGTCGTTGCCGGTACACACTAACTGTCGCCCCTATTTGACCCTTTATTTACCCTAATCAGCATAAGCGTACCCTGCCTCATATAAATGTTGAAAGACCATCAATCCTAATCCTGAAAAGGAATGTTGCCCAGCCTCACCTAACTGTTGTGAGACCATCAGTCCTAGACCTGAAAGGGAATGCTGATGGTACTTGTCCTAACAAACAATCTTCTAGTTTTGCGCCCCTTGCCCAAATCCTAAGATTTGAGTCTCTATCTATTGGCCACTTATTTACCCTAATCAGCATAAGCGTGTCCCAGCCTCACCTACTATAGTGAGACCATCAGTCCTAGATCTCAAAGGGAATGTTTCCGGTACGGGCCCTACTTCTGTGTTTTCTTATTAACTTAATTCAAGATTTAAGTTTTAAAATAAGCCTCTTCTTTTATTGCTGCTATATTTTCTTATTAACTTAATCCAAGGTCTAAGTTTTAAAATAAGCCTCTTCTGTTATTTCATTCTTTCTGATTATAACCTATGTGTTATAATTGTTCTTGCAACTGTTACCCTTCTATTTTCTCTTTTTAGTTATAACCACTTGTTATAACTGTGCTTGCAAATATCTTAAATTTTCCTATTTCAGTCCATCTCTATTTTATTTCAGTTTTTCTTATTTTACATCTGATTTCTGTAAATTTAGTGTTTTTCTATTTTAATCCATATTAGCAAATTCTTCTCTTCTTAATTTATTCGCGTAAAAAGGGATTAAATCTCTATAAAAAGAAACTAACATTTGCAGGCTAAATTCCAACTTAAAACAGATGCAAATAACTGTAAATAACTGAAAATAACTGAAAATAACTGAATAAAATAGCTGAATAAAAAAAGGCTACAAAAAATTCTGAAATTTACTTAAAAACTGACTATAAATAAACTTACATAAAAACTGTCTCAAAATTGTAGAAAAACTACAACTATTGAGAACCCTATTATTTTAATTGCTTACAAATCTAAAATAATTACATAAAACTCACTTGTGGTCCTTAGCTCTAATCCCGGGCCTTCCTGGATCCGCTACTAGGGTGTAGAATATTTTTATTAAAAAGATCTTCTCCCCAGAAATATTTTCTATTTAGGGTTCAACATCAGGCAATGAACCTAACTGGGAGAAAATCTGAATGAGAAAAATAGCTAGGTCTAGGGTGTTATTTATAGTGTGACTTAGGGATCTCAGGCCGTCGGATTTGAAGATTAAATCTGGTGCAACCACATCATAGGCTCGTTAGGAACCGTTGAATGCAGTTAAGAACGCATGAGATTTGACGAATATTGCAAAATAGGTTGTTCGGCTCGTACCTGGACATTTTCACGTCCAGGCAGAAACGCGGGTCGACCCATGCTCAATGGGGGTCTTCCCATAGGTCGTCCTGACCCTTATAAAGGTCGGCCTATGGACGTGTATTTATTTATTTTTAATTTTTTTCTGTTTTTGTTCATTAAATCATGAATTCTTGTTTCTTGCGTAACTTCTTCATACTAGCTCTGATTTCGACAAGTTATTATGGAATTTGATTAGAAAATTACCATGGACCCAATGGTGCAACTCCCGTGGCTCAATTCTGACAATTTAACAAACTTATTTTATTGTCTAATTAATTCGTTAATTAATTATTATAGCTCAAATTTTGGGTTGTTACATTCTCCCCTCCTTAAAGGATTTCGTCCCCGAAATCTCTAAGTACAGAAGAATGAAATAAATATTTTCATCCAAATTCTACATCCACATATTCAACCATCATCCATTACATCCATTGTCCTTAAGCTTTCTAATGCAATTTTATGTTATATGCAATAGTGTAGTATCAATGTCCCTGACTAATGCAAAAGATTAGGTGGTCTACTGATTCAGTCGACCTCCTTTTATGCAATCATGTCTGTACCAAGTATCCAAATGAATGTAAATTCCCTAATGACAACTGATAGTTCTATATGCGTGCTACAATAATCACCCAAATGCAACAATCATATGATAATCATCCATTCATAGCAACCACGAAATAAAATTGCAAATACACACACATCCATATGCATATGCTTTAGTGACCTGGTTAGGCCGATCCCTAAGAGATAATAGTGCCTAGTGTGTGTATATGCATCCATTAGCATCCACTAGCAGCCACGAGCGTCCATCATACATAACATGTTCTAGTAACATGTTTACATTCAGTCCTACCATCCATAGGTTGAATCCTAAGATCTACCCTCCCAAAGGATACTAATGGAAAGAACCTATTCAAAACTAAAGATGAAAATAGGAAATTCAAGATGTACCATCGAAAAGATGCGGATAAGAGGTACGTATTTTCTCCTCAGCCTCCCACTTAGCGTCCTCAATACTATCTCCCTACTGCACCTTAACCAAAGGGACTTCCTTATTCCTAAGCTTCATGATATCATGCCCAACGATCTTGGTAGGAATGCGACGAACCGATGCTTCTCTCTCCACTTTCACTTCCCTAAGTAGGCTAGGTTCCACTACCTCTGCTGAATCATGTAAGCACTTTCTCAAGTGTGAAACATGGAAAACATCATGAACTCCCTCGATCCTCTCCGGTAGCTTTATCTGATACGCCATCTTCCCTACCCTTTCCACAATGGGGAACGGTCCTACGAATCTGGAAGCAATTTTCCAATTTTATTCAAACCTCACTACCTTTCTTAGTGGATATACGTCGATGAAAACCAAGTCTCCTACCTCGAACTCAATATCCCTTCTCCGCTTATCTGCATAGGATTTATGTCTATCTAGGCCCGTCCTTATTCTTTTTCTAATCAAATCAATCTTTTTCGAAGTCTCTCTAACCATGTCGAGACCAAGTAGCAATATTTCTGTAGACTCCAACCAAGATGAAGTCGACTTGCAAGGTCTTCCATAAGGGGCTTCAAAAGGAGCCATCCCAATGCTAGCCTGAAACCTATTGTTATATGTGAACTCCACTAAAGGAAGGTGCTCCTCCCAAGTTCCTCCAAAATCAAGAATGCACATCCTCAACAAATCCTCAAGAACTCTATCAACTCTCTCTGTTTGGCCATCCGTTTGAGGATGATAGGCCGTACTCAATCTAAGATGTGTCCCTAAAGCCTCTTGCAAGCTTCTCCAGAACTCGCTAGTAAAGATCGGGTCTCTGTCGCTCACTATGCTAGAGGGAAATCCATGAAGTCAGACTAACTCACGAACGTATACGGATGCCAAATAAGGTGTTGTCTTCTTACTCTTGTCCGGAATGAGGTGGGCGCTCTTAGTCAAATGATCTACAATTACCCAAATACTGGTATTCCCCTTCCTAGATCAGGGTAAACCATCTATGAAGTCCATCGAAACACTATCTCACTTCCATTCGGGTACATCCAATGGTTGAAGCAATCCACCAGGCCTCTGCTCCTCTGCCTTAACTGTTTGGCACACAAGACACTTAGCCACAAACTCTGCTACATCCTTCTTCATGCCACTCCAATAAAACACTCTCTTCATGTCCCTATACATCTTATCACCACCTGGATGAATAGTCATCCAAGAATGGTGTGCTTCTGCTAGAATTGCACTCATCAAATCACTAGTGCGGGGGACACAAAGTTTTCCACCTCTCCTTAGCCACCCTTTACTATCTATGGAATAACGCTGGAGATTTCTAGAGACCACTCCTATGCTAATCCTATCCAGAATATCCACAAGCTCTGAATCCTCTTGCTGCCTTGAGCCAATCTGATCTATGAGGGTGGGCTTAACCTTAAATGCTGAAATCTTAGCAAAATCTCTAATAAACTTCCTATAATAACCAGCTAAACCTGGGAAGCTTCTAACTTCGGTAGCATTCTTAGGGGCCTTCCAATCTTGTAATGCCACTATCTTAGTGGGATCCACAGCTAGACCCTTTCTTGAGACTACATGCCCCAAGAAACGTGCCTCCTTACACCAATAGCGACGCTTCGAGAATTTTGCTTTCAACTAATGAACACGAAATGTACGAAGAACCTCCTCAAGATGAATAGCATGCTCTTCCATACTCTTGGAAAACACCAGAATTGAAACACCCCACACCCCTTAATATACCCAAAAAGGGCACACCAAAGGATGTGGTGCGTTATAGGTATAGCTAAAGCATCATAGAGACTAAGATTCACAAGACAAATAAGTAAAACAGCGGAAACATTTAAATAATACTTGTCATTCAAAATTAAAATTCATTTTGAAATAAATCATAAAAACATGACATGTCTCAAAAACTCAAAATATCTCGTGTCTCATGAAAAATACATCTTAGTCTTACATAATCAGAGTGCAAAAGTAACAATAATAATCATAATCCCTCTCACAAGTGCCAATCCATCATAAGCCAAATGAAAAGGATGAAAAGTAGAAGAATGCATCTGAAACGAGAAAACTTCGGGAATGAATCTCCAAGCAACCTAAATCAACTCAACTCTAATGGCCTATTGGGGGAAAAAGGAGAAATAGAGGAGTGGGTCAGACAATAAGTCTGGTGAGTGAAAGTAATTACTAGCATTTCTAAGCAAGATAAAGATAATAGACTAAGCAACAGTTCTAGTTTAAAAGGAAATAAAGGAAAGATAAAACTCGGATAAAATACTGTTTTTGATTCTGTTTGACTGTTTGCTTTGTTTGTTTGATTGTTTGCCCTTTTCTTTAAACTACTGTGATTAGGCTGAAACCCTAATCCTATCTTAGATGTTATCTTAATTAGGCTGAAATCATAATTTTACCCTTTGATCGGCCTTCTATCTCTGTTGCTCCACCGTGAACCAATCCTGTTGGTCACAGTAAAAGACACCTCTTAGCGCTTGAAACACAGTAGCCAATTATTTAGCCTAATCAATATCGCACGCTCGGTCATCGCTGGTACACACTAACTGTCGCCCCATGTCGTGACCTCTTATTTACCCTAATCAGCATAAGCGTGCCTAGCCTCACCTAACTGTTGTGAGACCATCAGTCCTAGACCTGAAAGGGAATGCTGCCCAGCCTCACCTAACTGTGGTGAGACCATCAGTCCTAGTCCTGAAAGGGAATGCTGCCGGCACTAGTCCTAACAAACAAATTCTAGTTTGCGCCCCTTGCCCAAATCCCCAGATTTAAGTCTCTATCTCTTGGCCACTTATTTACCCTAATTAGAATAAGCGTGTCACAGCCTCACCTAAATATTGTGAGACCATCGGTTCTTGACTGAAAGGGAATGCTACCGGTATGGACCCTACTTCCATGTTTGCTTATTAACTTAATTCAAGATCTAAGTTTTAAAATAAGCCTCTTCTGTTATCTCTGCTATATTTGCTTATTAACTTAATCCAAGATCTAAGTTTTAAAATAAGCCTCTTTTTTCATTTCTGCTATATTTGCTTATTAACTTAATCCAAGGTCTAAGTTTTAAAATAAGCCTCTTCTATATTTCTGTTGTATTTGCTTATTAGCTTGGTCCGTCGGATGGAAGCACGAATGCACAGGATTGAGAAAAATAAAGTTATGACGTGTACACTTCGATCTGGATGAATCAACATTCATTAACTATGGCGGGTCGACCAAGCTTCTATGGGGGTTGACCTTAAGATCAACCTATGTATAATGGGGGTCGACTCTAAGGTCGACCTGACCATTGGCATGAGTCGACCCATGCCTTGCAATTTTTTTTTCGTTTTAGTTGATTTCTTGTTTCTCTCGTATCTTCTCCATACTGACTCGGATTTCGACAAGTTATATATGGAAATTGATCAGAAAATTGCCACCGATCCAATGTTGCAACTCCCGTAGCTCGATTCTGACAATTTCACAAACTTATTTTATTATTTAATTGATTCATTAATTAATTATTATAGCTCAAATTTTGGGTTGTTACATTCTACCCTCCTTAAGGGATTTCGTCCCCGAAATCTCCAAGGACAGAAGAATGAAAAAAATATTTTCATCCAAATTCTACAACCACATATTCAACCATCATCCATTACATCCATTGTCCTTAAGCTTTCTAATGCAATTTTATGTTATATGCAATAGTGTAGTGTTAATGTCCCTGAGTAATGCAAAATATTAGGCGGTCTACTGATTCAGTCGACCTCCTTTTATGCAATCATGTTCGTGCCATGTATCAAAATGAATGCAAATTCCCTAATAACAACTGATAGTTCTATATGTGTGCTACAATCATCACCCAAATGCAACAATCATATGATAATCACTCATTATAGCAACCATGAAATAAAATAAAAATGCAAGTGCACACACATCCATATGCATATGCTTTAGTGACCTTGTTAGGATGATCCCTAAGAGACAATAGTGCCTAGTGTGTGTATATGCGTCCATTAGCATCCACTAGCAAAGACTTGTAGCCACTAGCGTCTATCATACATAACATGTTCTAGTAACATATTTACATTCAGTCCTACCATCCATAGGTTAAATCCTAAGATCTACCATCCCGAAGGATACTAAAGGAAAGAACCTATTCAAAACTAAAGATGGAAATAGGTAATTCAAGATGTACCATCGAAAAGATGAGGATAAGAGGTACGTATTTTCTCCTCAGCCTCCCACTTAGCGTCCTCAATACTATCTCCCTACTGCACCTTAACCAAAGGGACTTCCTTATTCCTAAGCTTCATGATATCATGCCCAACGATCTTGGTAGGAATGCGACGAACCGATGCTTCTCTCTCCACTTTCACTTCCCTAAGTAGGCTAGGTTCCACTACCTCTGCTGAATCATGTAAGCACTTTCTCAAGTGTGAAACATGGAAAACATCATGTACTCCCTCGATCCTCTCCGGTAGCTTTATCCGATACGCCATCTTCCCTACCCTTTCCACAATGGGGAACGGTCCTACGAATCTGGAAGCAATTTTCCAATTTTATCCAAACCTCACTACCTTTCTTAGTGGATATACGTCGATGAAAACCAAGTCTCCTACCTCGAACTCAATATCCCTTCTCCGCTTATCTGCATAGGATTTATGTCTAACTGGCTTAGCATTGTCATTCAGATAGATCCTAAATTCGATCTCTCTCTTAGGAGGTAGTCCCCTAAACTCCTCAAAAACGTCTGGGAAATCTCTAACAACTGGAACTGAATCTAACTCTCCTATTGATGAATCAAGGGAATAAAGGAAGCTTAACATTACTGACCACTGGGGTCGCAAGAAACCTCGAGAGTCTGCCCGCTACATGTCTCTAGTCTGACAACTCTCCTCTCACAGTCCAATAACGCACCATAGGTGGATAACCAGTCCATACCCAAAATCATCCCATATCCCGAAAATCCCAATACAGGCTTCACAATCGAACTCTATGCCTAGTTTAAAAATTTTCAAACCCCTACAAATCATGGATAAGTGTGCCGATCCTCCTACGGGGTTTGAAACAACTATAGGGTCTACAGCTAGAGAAATATCTAAGTGCAAACAATCAACCAAGGAACTAGAAATGAAAGAATGCGATGCTCCGAAGTCAAAAAGAGTTCGAATAGGAAAATCCGAAATAGAGACCAAACCTTCTATAGAGACTTTCCTACCTCGATCCGGTCCACTATTAGAAGGTGCTCTATCCAAAGCCTGTACTTGCATCGTAGGTGCGCCTGCCCTCTTCCCCATCCTTTGAGGACAAGCTCTACTAAGGTGACCAGGCTGCCCATAGCTATAACACCTCCCCTTCATCGTGTCCTTCTTACAGTCCTTTGTGAAATGCCCAACCAATCCACAATTATGACATTTTTTGCCCTTCTTGATCTGCTTTTGAGGTCCTCCTCCTTTCTTCTTGTCCTTATCCTTTTTATTCTTCCACCACTACCTCTTAGAGCTTTCTGATTTAGGAACTCCTTAACTTCTCCTTCCTTAGCTACCTCCGACATGAGAGCCATTTCCACAACTGACTCATATGCCACTCCCATAGGTACATGTGTCAATGTCAATCCTTGGAGGGGCTAGTTCAAACACTTAGCAAACTTGATGGCCTTCTTATGTGGTGTATTAACAAGCTCCATTCTGAACCGTGATAACTCATTAAACTGATTTACATACTCCTTCATCGAAAGTCTCCCTTGCTTCAGACTAATGAACTTCTCCCTTCAGCTGCCAAGATGCAAGCTAAACTCTCTGTCGGTCCTCTAATCCTAATAGCCCAAATATCCGCTCTGTATTCCACGACCAAGCTCGTGCCTCCACGAAATCCTTTGTGCCAGAAAACGTTTCGTCTCCTATATTAGCGAAGTCCTTACATATCTTAGGAAAATTGATTGTTGTAGGTGGATTAATGGGATCTCCACCCTCTAATGTTGTATTGGGCGCTTGCCCTTGCACCTCTGGTGTCGTAGCTTGGTGGTATCAAGGAAACCAGGTAGTGGCTTGCACACCCTCTTGAAGATTTGGGGCGTCCGCCATTCTATGCAAAGAAAAAAAATTAAGGCACAAAAGAATCGAAAGAAGGTTGAACTGGACTTTGAGGAGATTTTTATAAAAACTCTTTTATACTTGAAAACTATTTCAATAATAAGAGTTTCTTTCTGAAAAATACTTTTAGTTTGAAGATATGTTACCTTTTAAAAATACATTACTTTTAAAACAAGTTTTTAGGAATCCTATAACCTTAGGCTCTGATGCCAAGTGAAACAACCTACACCCCATAATATACCCAAAAAGGGCACACCAAAGGATGTGGTGCGTTATAGGTATAGCTAAAGCATCACAGAGACTAGGATTAACAAGACAAATAAGTAAAAACAGCGAAAACATTTAAATAATACTTGTTATTCAAAATTAAAACTCATTTTGAAATAAATCATAAAAACATGACATGTCTCAAAAACTCAAAATATCTTGTGTCTCATGAAAAATACATTTCAGTCTTACATAATCAAAGTGAAAAAGTAACAATAATAATAATAATCCCTCTCACAAGAACCAATCCATCATAAGCCAAATGAAAAGGATGAAAAGTAGAAGAATACATCTGAAACGAGAAAACTCCGGGAATGAATCTCTAAGCAACCTAAATCAACTCATCTCTATTGGCCTATTGGGGGAAAAAGGAGAAATAGAGGAGTGGGTCAGACAATAGGTCTGGTGAGTGAAAGTAATTACTAGCATTTTTAAGCAAGATAAAGGTAATATACTAAGCAACAGTTCAAGTTTAAAAGGAAACAAAGGAAAGATAAAACTCGGATAAAATATTATTTCGGATTCTGTTTGACTGTTTGCTTTGATTGTTTGATTGTTTTACCTTTTCTTTAAACTGCTGTGATTAGGCTAAAACCCTATTCCTATCTTAGTTGTTATCTTGATTAGGCTGAAATCCTAATTCTACCCTTTGATCGTCCTTCTATCTCTGTTGTACCACCGTGAACCAATCCTGTTGGTCACAGCAAAAGACACCTTTTAGCGCTTGAAACGCAGTAGCGAATTATTTAACCTAATCGATGCCGCATGCTCGGTCATCGCCGACACACACTAATTATCGCCCCTTGTTGTGACCTCTTATTTACCCTAATCAGCATAAGTGTGCCCAGCCTCACCTAACAGTTGTGAGACCATTAGTCCTAGACCTGAAAGGAAACGCTGCCCAGACTCAACTAGCTATTGTGGGACCATCAGTCCTAGTCCTGAAAGAGAATGCTGCCGGTACTGGTCCTAACAAACAAATTCTAGTTTGCGCCCCTTGCCTAAATCCCCAGATTTGAGTCTTTATCTATTGGCCACTTATTTACCGGAATCATCATAAGCATGTCCCAACCTCACCTAACTATTGTGAGACCATCAGTTCCTGACTTAAAGGGAATGCTACCGGTACGGGCCCTACTTCTAAGTTTTCTTATTAACTTAATTCAAGATCTAAGTTATAAAATAAGCCTTTTCTGTTATCTCTGGTATATTTGCTTATTAACTTAATCCAAGGTCTAAGTTTTAAAATAAGCCTCTTTTTTCATTTCTGCTATATTTGCTTATTAACTTAATCCAAGGTCTAAGTTTTAAAATAAGCCTATTCTGTTATTTCTGCTATATTTTCTTATTAACTTAATCCAAGGTCTGTGTTTTAAAATAAGCCTCTTCTGTTATTTCTGCTATATTTGCTTATTAACTTAATCTGAGGTCTAAGTTTTAAAATATGCCTTTTCTTTTATCTCTTTCTTTCTAATTATAACTTGTGTTATAATTGTTCTTGCAGCTGTTATTCTTCTATTTTCTCTTTTGAGTAATAACCACTTGTTATAATTATGCTTGCAAATATCTTAAATTTGCCTATTTTAGTCCATCTCTATTTTTATTTCAGTTTTTCTCATTTTACATCTGATTTCTGTAAATTTATTGTTTTTCTATTTTAATCCATATTTGCGAATTCTTCTTCTTTTTAATATTTTATTCGCGTAAAAAGGAATAAAAAGAGACAAACATTTACAGGCTAAATTCCAACTTAAAATAGATGTAAATAAATGTAAATAATTGTAAATAACTATAAATAAATGAATAAAATAACTGAATAAAAATAACTAAATAAAATAGACTGAAAACAACTCCTAAAATTTACTTAAAAGTTAACTGTAAATAACTTATATAAAAACTGTAGAAAAACTACAACTATTGAGAACCCAATTATTTTAAATTACTTAAAAATCTAAAATAATTACAAAACACTCACTTGTGGTCCTTAGCTCTAATCCTTGGCCTTCCTGGATCCACTTATAGGGCGTAGAGTATTTTTATCAAAAAGATCTTCTCCCTAGAAAAAATTTCTATTTAGGGTTCAGCCTCAGGCAATGAACCCAAATTGGAGAAAATATGAATGAGAAAAATAGCTAGGCCTAGGGTTCTATTTATAGTGTGACATAAGGATCTCAGACCGTTGGATTTGAAGATTAAATCAGATGCAACCATGGCATAAGCTCTCTAGGAACCGTCGAATGGAAGCACAAACGCACAGAATTTGGGAAAAATCAAGTTATGATGTGTACGCTTCGTTCTGGATGAATCTACGTTCATTAACTAAGGCGAGTCGACCAAGCTTCTATGGGGGTCGACCCTAAGTTTGACCTATGTATAATTGGGTTGACCCTAAGGTCGACCTGACCATTGGCATGGGTCAACCCATGCCTTGCAATTTTTTTTTCGTTTTAGTTGATTTCTTGTTTCTCTCGTATCTTCTCCATACTAACTCGGATTTCGATAAGTTATATATGGAAATTGATCAGAAAATCGCCATGGACGCAATGGTTCAACTCCCATATCTCGATTCTGACAATTTCACAAACATATTTTATTATTTAATTAATTCATTAATTAATTATTATAGCTCAAATTATGGGTTGTTGCAAGAATGTCGTCCACAAATACTACAACGAACTTATTTAGGACATCTCGAAAAACATGGCTCATCAAATCTAAAAAATAGGCTAGGACGTTGGTCAGCCCAAACGGCATAACCAACCACTCAAAGAGTCCATCGGGTGTCCTAAATGTTGTCTTATCGATGCTATCGTCAGCGACCCTTAGCTGATGAAATCCAGTGGCTAAGTCAAGCTGAGAAAATACTGAAGAGCCAACCAACTGATCGAAAAGATCGTCTATCCTAGGAAGTGGGTAACGGTTCTTCTTCGTCGAGCGTATTCAACTCTCTATAGTCTACCGAAGACGACTAGCGCTCCCCACTCAGATATGCTCTGTCTGATGAAGCCTTTCTCCAATAGCTCACCAATCTGCTTAGTTAACTCCTTCCTCTCCCTAGGTGCCATATGTCTCACGGGCAATGCAACTGGCTTAGCATTGTCATTTAGATTGATCCTAAAGTCGATCTCTCTCTTAGGGTGTAGCCCCCTAGCCTCCTCAAAAATGTCTGCGAAATCTCTAACAACTATAACTAAATCTAACTCTCCTAGTGATGAATCAAGGGAATAAAGGAAGCTCAACATGACCGACCCATGTGGGTCGCAAGAAACCTCGAGAATCCTTCCGCTACATGTCTCTAGTCTAACGACTCTCCTCTTGCAGTCTAATATCGCACCATAAGTGGATAACCAGTCCATCCCCAAAATCATCCCATATCCAAAAAATCCCAGTACATAGGCATCGCAGCTAAATTCTACGCATAGTATAAAAGTTTTCAACCCCTACAAATCATGGATAAATGTGCCGATCCTCCTACGGTGGTTTGAAACAACTATAGGGTATACTACTAGAGGAATATCTAAGTGCAAACAATCAACCAAGGAACTAGAAATGAAAGAAATGTGATACTCCAGATTCAAAAAGGGTCCTAATAGGAAAATCCGAAATAGATATCAAACCTTCTACAGAGACTTTCCTACCTCAATCCGGTCCACTACTAGAAGGTGCTGCATCCAAAGCCTGTACTTGCGCAATAGGTGCGCCTACTCTCTGTCCCGTCTTTTGAGGACAAGCTCTACTAATGTGTCCAGGCTGACCACAGTTGTAACACCTCCACTTCATCGTTTCCTTCTTATAGTCCTTTGTGAAATGCCCAACCAATCCACAACTATGACATTTCTCGCCTTTCTTGATCTTTCCCTTTTAAGGTCCTCCTCCTCTCTTCTTGTCATTATCCTAATTATTCTTCCACCATTGTATCTTAGAGTTTTCTGATTTGGGATCCTCCTTAACCTCTTCTTTCTTAGCAACATCTGATATAAGAGCCATTTCCACAAGTGATTCATACGTCGCTCCCATAGGTTCATGTGTCAATGCCAACCCTTGGAGGGGCTGGTTCAAACCCTTAGCAAACTTGGTGGCCTTCTAATGCGGTGTATTAACAAGCTCCATCCCGAACCTTGATAACTCATTAAACTGATTTATATACTCTTTCACCAAATGACTCCCTTGTTTCAGACTAATGAACTTCTCCCCTCAGCTGCCAAGATGCAAGTTGAACTCTCTATCAGTCCTCCAATCCTAACAGCCTGAATATCTGCTCTATAATCCTCAACCAAGCTCGTGCCTCTACGAAATCCTCCGTGCCAGAAAACGTTCTGCCTCCTAGATTATTAAAGTACTTGCATAACTTAGAAAAATTGGCTGCTGCAGGTGGATTAATGAGATCTCCACCCGCCGGTGCTGCAATGGGCGCTTGCCCTTCCACCTCTAGTGCCGTAGCTTAGAGGTATCTATGAAACCAGCCAGGGACTTGGACACCCTCTAGAAGATTTGGGGGCATCCGCCATACTATGCAAAGAAAAGAAAATTTAAGCTTGAAAGAATCGAAAGAATGTCGAACTGGACTTTGAGGGGATTTTTATAATAACTCTCTTATACTTGATATGTTACTTTTGAAAAATACTTTAATTTTAAAACAAGTTTTTATGAATCTTGTAACCTTAGTCTCTAATACCAAGTGAAACACCCCACACCCCATAGTATACCCAAAAAGGGCACACCAAAGGATGTGGTGTGTTATAGGTATAACTAAAGCTTCATAGAGACTAAGATTCACAAGACAAATTAGTAAAAACAGCGGAAGCTTTTAAATAATAACTTATCATTCAAAATTAAGCTTCATCTCAAAATAAGTCATAAAAACATCACATGTCTCAAAAACTCAAAATATCTCATGTCTCATGAAAATACATCTCAGTCTCATAAACTCATAGTATAAAAGTAACAATGATAATGGTAATCCCTCTCACAAGTGCAAGTCCATCATAAGCCAAATGAAAACGATGAAGAGCAGAAGAATACATCTGAAATGAGAAAACTCCGGTAATGAATCTCCAAGCAACCTGAATCAACTCAACTCTGATGGCCTATTTGGGGAAAAGGGGGGAAATAGAGGACTGGGTCAGACAATAAGTCTGGTGAGTGAAAGTAATTACTAGCATTTCTAAGCAAGATAAAGATAATACACTAAGCAATAGTTCTAGCTTGAAAGGAAAATACAGAAAAGATAAAACTAGGGTAAAATATAGTTTCTGATTTTGTTTGACTGTTTGCTTTGATTGTTTGCACTTGTCTTAAACTGTTGTGATTAGGCTGAAACCCTAATCCTATCTCAACTGTTATCTTGATTAGGCTGAAATCCTAATTCGACCGTTTGATCAGCCTATTCTATCTCTGTTGTGCCACTGTGAGCTGATCCAATCCTGTTGATCCCACAGCAAAAGGACACCTCTTTAGCGCTTAGGACACAGCAGCGAATTATTTACCCTAATCGATCCCGCACGCTCGGTCATCGCCGATACACACTAACGGTCACCCCCTATTTGACCCTTTATTTACCCTAATCAACATAAGTGTGCCCAGTCTCACCTAACTGTTGTGAGACCATCAGTCCTAGTCCTGAAAGGAAATGTTGCCCAGCCTCACCTAACTGTTGTGAGACCATCAGTCCTAGACCTAAAAGGGAATGCTACCGGTACTGGTCCTAACAAACAATCTTCTAGTTTTGCGCCCCTTGCCCAAATCCCCAGATTTGAGTCTCTATCTATTGGCCACTTATTTACCCTAATCAGCATAAGCGTGTCCCAGCCTCACCTACTATTGTGAGACCATCAGTCCTAGATCTCAAAGGGAATGTTGTCGGTACATGCCCTACTTCTGTGTTTTCTTATTAACTTAATTCAAGATCTAAGTTTTAAAATAAGCCTCTTTTGTTATCTCTGCTATATTTTCTTATTAACTTAATCCAAGATCTAAGTTTTAAAATAAGCCTCTTCTGTTATTTCTGCTATATTTGCTTATTAACTTAATCCAAGATCTAAGTTTTAAAATAAGCCTGTTCTATTATTTTTGATTATAACCTATGTGTTATAATTGTTCTTGCAACTATTACCCTTCTATTTTCTCTTTTTAGTTATAACCACTTGTTATAACTATGCTTGCAAATATCTTAAATTTTCCTATTTCAGTCCATCTCTATTTTATTTCAGTTTTTCTTATTTTACATCTGATTTCTATAAATTTAGTGTTTTTCTATTTTAATCCATATTAGCGAATTCTTCTCTTTTTAATTTAATTACGTAAAAAGGGATTAAATCTCTATAAAAAGAAACTAACTTTTGCAGGCTAAATTCCAACTTAAAACAGATGCAAATAATTGTAAATGACTAAAAATAACTGAATAAAATAGCTGAATAAAAATAGACTGGAAAGAAATTCTGAAATTTACTTAAAAACTAACTGTAAATAAACTTACATAAAAACTATCTCAAAATTGTAGAAAAACTACAACTATTGAGAACCCTATTATTTTAAATTGCTTACAAATCTAAAATAATTACAAAACACTCACTTGTGGTCCTTAGCTCTAATCCTGGGCCTTCTTGGATCCGCTACCAGGGTGTAGAATATTTTTATTAAAAAGATATTCTCCCTAGAAAAAATTTCTATTTTGGGGTTCAGCCTTAGGCAATGAACCCAATTGGGAGAAAATTTGAATGAGAAAAATAGCTAGGTCTAGGGTCTTATTTATAGTGTGACTTAGGGATCTCAGGCCATCGGATTTGAAGATTAAATCTGGTGCAACCACGTTATAGGATCGCTAGGAACCGCCGGATGCAGCTAAGAACACACGAGATTTGATGAAAATTGCAAAATAGGTTGTTCGGCTCATACGTGGTTGTTTTCACGTCCAGGTAGAAACGCGGGTCAATCCATTCACAATGGGGGTCGACCCATAGGTTGACCTGACCCTTATGCAGGTCGACCTATGGACGTGTATTTATTTTTTATTTTTTTTCATTTTTGTTTATTAAATCCTGAATTCTTGTTTCTTGCGTAACTTCTTCATACTAGCTCGCATTTCGACAAGTTATATATGGAAATTGATGAGAAAATTACCACGGACCGTGCAACTCCCATGGCTCAATTCTGACAATTTCACAAACTTATTTTATTTTCTAATTAATTCATTAATTAATTATTATAGCTCAAATTTTGGGTTGTTACATGGGGCTGAAATTTATAGATATCCAGACACAATGTGAATCACTAGAATTCATTATGGAGGAAAAGATTTCAAGCATGTATTTGCCAGTCCCTCACTTTACACCTACGGCTATTAAACCCATAAGGTCAAAGCTTCTTGTGGCCGAAAAATTCCCTACTATGCTCAACCCTCCCTCGGGCTTAGATGAGAGCATCATGGGCAACTGATGCAAAAGGGTTAAGTTTGAAATAGGCAAATATTTCGATAAGGAACATAAAGTAAAATATTCCCAGACTATCAACGATTACGCCGCCAAGAATCAAAAGCTCGAGCGCAATATTAATTTTCTCCAAAAGCATGTTGCGGAATTAGAAATGGATAACAAAACCCTTATGGATGCAAATAGAGCTTTTAACCGTG
The DNA here is from genome assembly GCA_030737815.1 of Allium fistulosum. Lineage (NCBI taxonomy): Eukaryota > Viridiplantae > Streptophyta > Magnoliopsida > Asparagales > Amaryllidaceae > Allium > Allium fistulosum. The sequence continues at coordinate 166,092,208 of CM060905.1, forward strand.
CCTTGAAGACCAATATTGATGCGATTGACTACGAGAACCAAATAAGAAGAAAGGAAAAGAAACTTAAGAAAGTTCTCTGTGCTGCAATTCGTCACGTTGTAGATCCTTCGGTTGCGAAAACTCTTGATCAAGCCACTCAAGATTTGTAATTCATTTACATGTTTCAATTATGTAAATTTATCTTGTATATATGTAAATAATGTTGTAGTTTTGTAAACAACTTCATAACTTATGTAAATCACATAAACTTTGTAAATATCATCTGATTTGTAATCCTTTTCTATAATGTTACTTTTGAAATGCCTTTGAATTGCTCACTCATTGATTTTTGGACTCGCTGAATCTTTTGCTATTCCTTGCTGCTCTAATTTTCCTAAAAAGCATATAACAAACAATATTTTCAATTGCTAGCTCGAAATCGACATATCCGTTTATGTATGTCATTTGCTTAGATTAACAAATCATCTTGTTAATTGTATGAAAAGTGGTTTATAATAAATGTCAAAATCTCATCTTTAACCACGATGAAAGATGATCAAGAATTCAACGTCTTCCACTCGGCTGGAATGTTTGAACATTTATTGATAGAAAATCTCGCCCTATCGCGAGGAAATAAATGTTGGAATGTAACCTTCAATGGATATTTAATGAAGAATCAAATTCAGAAATCAGTATCTGAATTTTTGAAGTAGTAACCTTCTGGCCCATTCCTTGACATCAATGGGATTTAAAAGAATTAGAAATCCGAAGTTCACATTTGGAAACTCTTAATAGCGATCTTTATGATAATATTCTTTGACCTAGATTCGGGCATTTATGATGAATTGAAATCCAAAGATCTTGAACCAAGATTAGGGTTTAAATAAGTAGCAGCCTTGATACCCAGATTTGAATATAAAAAGTAAGTCAGTGGTTAATAGAGACCCGAAACCCAAATTCGGGTATTAATGGATGAAATTCTGGTATAAGAGACCCGAAACCTAGATTCGGGTATTTTTAGATAATGTTTAGGAATGAAAGTCCCATATTCAGTTATTTATAAGCGGAGCCTTGTTATATTCCCTTGATGTATGAACCCTTCAGGTCTTGTATAGAAGTAATTTGTCTAGCTATCTCTTGAGCTTGGACGTTTTAGTTTGTAATTTGAAATGCCTCCTTCCGAGCTTAAACATCTTAGTTCATGATCCGATGAGCCTTTTCTCTAGCTTAGACATCTTAGTCTATTACTGAATATGCCTTTCTTCGGGCTTGGACATCTTAGTCCATTGTTGAATGAGCCTCTCTTCGGGCTTGGACATCTTAGTCCATTGTAGAATTGCCTCTTCTTGGGCTTGGACATCTTAGCCCATTGTTTAGCGGGCCTCTTCTTGGGCCTGGACGTCTTAGTCCATTGTAGTCTGGTGCTCTTGGTTAGCTCATCTTAGAGACTGGAACAAAGGACTTACCCGACCTCCCTCCATGAGGCACCCTACCCTGGCCCTTTAGCGGTAGGAACAAGGGCTTGTTCGGTGCTTTACCTTGGCCATCTTATGGCGCGGATAAAGGCTTACTCCGTCCTCTCTCTAGGAGGTGCCTTACCCTAGCCCTTTTGCGGCATGGATAAGGGCTTGTTTGGTGCTTTATCCTAGCCATCTTATGGCGCGGATAAATGCTTACTCCGTCCTCCCTCCAGGAGGTGCCTTGACCTGACCAGAGGTGCGGCCAAGGGCTTGTCTGGTGCTTTAACCTATCCATCTTATGGCGCGGCTAAAGGCTTATCCGCCCTCCCTCCAGGAGGTGCTCTACCCTGACCATCTCGGCGCAGACAGAGGCTTTCCTACCATCTTAGGTAGACTACCATCTTAGGTAGTATCCAAATATAAGGAGCATTTCACTCCCAATCATGTAGATTTTCTCTTTATAGAAAGTTGCTCTTTATTGACTTTATCTCAAATTCTTTTTACAAACTCATGGATTTTTCCTTGACGAAAGAATTTTATGATCATCCCCTCCAGGGCTCTGCAATGGTTGGTTTCATGACCATTCATCATATGATAGTGGCAGTAGGATCCTACCAAATTCCTTTCATGTTTTAGCTTTTTCTTTTGTGATGGCCAATAGTTGAGCTCATCCTTAGTAAGCAAATAGACATTTTCCATAGATGTAGTTAAGTTACATTCATTTGGAAGCCTTGATTTGAAGCTTGACTCTTGAGGATGGTTTCTTGACTTTTTGTTCCATGACCCTGTGTTTTCATGCCCTTCAATTGCTTTTCTTTTTGGCACTCTTTGTACATCTTGTGTAGGAAGTGTTCTCTTTACAATTGGTTGTTGCCATTTATTTGAAAGGGCATTGTAATTATTCATTATTTCTTTCTCAAAGATTGTGCATTTGGAATAATGTTGAATGGTTCTTCTTATTTGATTAAAGATATTGTCACTTCCATTTGTCCTCTTTCCACATGCAAAGATAAGGGTAGGACCAACATGAAAAGGATTTAGACTCCATTTGCTAGATGATGTTGATGTTGATAAGGGCCATCACTACAACAGAAGACATTTTGCAGTAGCTTAAAAATTTTTAAAAAAAAATCGAAAGGTGTTGATGTTGATAAGGGCCATCACTCCCAAACATGGCGTCGAAAGATTTGGCGCATATGCAAGTAGTTGTTTCCCTTGTCTTCGAAAGGTGTTGCTTTGACTCAATCGAAAAGTCTTCTTCGAAAGGTTGTAAATGGAGGCGGAAGAGTGCTTTCGACTTTTTCATCTTCTTAAAAAGATTGAAACCCTCTGAATATTGATAGAAGGGACCTTTCGACATCTTCGAAAGGTTTTGAGGCTTCTAAACTTTGATGGCAGCATCCCTTTGACTCCTTTGAAAGGTTTGGCTGCAACTCTTCTCTCTAGCTCTCTATCTAAAAAGGTCTCGACTTGGTCGAAAGGGAATTTTAGGAGTAACACAACTCGATACCGATCCATGAAACCAACTCAGAAATACGGGCCTAAAGCATTGAAGTTTAAAGACAAAATAATAGAGGGTACCGAGCCAAAAGTGCAAGTCACTACAGATTCGAAGAAACAAATTTAGGAGGTGAAGTTCCAAAGAATGATAATGATGAACGACAATCCATACATTCACTTCAAAGAGGTTGAAGGTAAGATCTAACACCAAGAAAATCCCAAAGATGGGAGAAGAGAGCTAAGGCCATGAAGAAACAAACTCAAAAGCTCTAAAAATAAAACAACTCATAACTCGACACCAAGTTGTGGAGCATAACTCGTTATCGAGTTCACCACCACTTGAGAACATGGCCATTATCTTCTTCGTGAGCCTCCTCTAGAACATAAAGAACGTTGGTAGCAAATATCAGAGCCTATTTCGCTGATCTACATCTATAAATAGAAGGAGAATGAAACAAAATCGAGATCCTTTTTCTGCTTTTTGAATTATATAATTTTACATTGTCACTCTGTTGGATTCCCATCGAATTGTGAGCACTGAGTTGTAAGAACGTAGTACATAAAATCCCTGAAAAATTATTAACAAAGTTCAAGAGGATGTAGGCCAGAGCTTTCTCGAACCACTATAAATCCATGTATGTTATTTTATTTATTTTCCATTTAATTTCTTCATTTATTCTCTACTACGGTCGGATTGGGTGTTTGTCCAACTTTTGGCCCAAACATTTAGGTTTTTTCACTAAGAGAAATCGAATTTATAACTTTTTGGATCTACCTTCAACCTTTTGGTCCATGAAGTAGATCTACAAGTTCTTGTTGGAAGATCCGTGATTACTTAGATTTTCCTAAAATCTATCATAGGATCCGCGAAAGCCATGGCACCTAGAAACGCCAAGGAAAAGTCTACTACTTCCAGACCCATAAACGATGCAGAGAATGATGGCTCTTAGCATGGAGAAGAGACCAATCAACTTGGTAATGTAGAATTTCAAAGTGCATCAGAAATAGTCACCAGTGTTGATTTGGATAGGATGATGAGGGAAATGAATAAGAAACTGATGGAGAACCAAAATGCTATGATGAAGCAAATGAAGGAGAATATCGACTTGTTGATCCAGCTATCCCAAAGCTGTAGGAGGAACAAAAAGGAGTTGTCACCTTATGATTCACAAAAGATCCTCCTTATTAGATAAATACAAGAGAGATTGAAAGTAGAAAATGAAGAGGAAGGAAGCTGGGACTTCGAAGTTTGGAATTGGAAAAACTCAAGTTGACATGGTACAACTCGAAGTCGATCTAGCATTACAAATTGGTACCGACACTGCCACCCAAGTTGTGGAAGATGATGTTTATGCAGATTTGCTAGATGATGTTGATGTTGATAAGGGCCATCACTACAACAGAAGACATTTTGCAGCAGCTTAAAAATTTAAAAAAAAAATTCGTGGCATTTCGTAGAACACTGTGGAACGACATGTTGTAATAATTTCAATTCCTATGACAACCTTTTAGAAACGCCGCCCAAAGTAATCCTATCACAACATATTTAATTATGCTAATTAGAGTTTTTGCACCGTTTTTACCTATGCCATGTTAAAGTTTATGTAGCATTATAAAAACGTTGTAAAAACTTTTTACGTTGTTTTGGAATGCGCATGTTCAAATTCTATAATAACATTTTTTTTTTGCAAGGCAAGCGGGGTTAACTGGTCCCCTACCAGTTTATTGCTAACAGAAAAAAAATGATTATGAACAAGCTCATAATCACCAGAAAATGAAATTAAAGCAGAAAAACATAAAGAGCTAAAAGGAAAAAACAACAACAATTCAGAAAAATACAAAGGTTAACTACTAAAAAATAACAACACAGAAGAACAAAGACAAGAAGAAGGAGATGGAGGAAAACAAACACAAAGAACTAAATCCACTGATCAGTCAGAAGGCCTCTAAAGTCAAATGTACTTTCCTTCATACCAGCAATGATAACATTCTTGACTACTTCCCATAGCTGATCCATACTTCTAGTTTTATTTTCAAAACATCTTAAATTTCTTTCCTCCCAAACCAATTTCAAGTACTTTTTGATGCTGAAGTAGAAAGCAGCTTTGTCATGCTTCCTCCACTTAGTGGCTTTGCTTATCAAAACCCACTCCATCTCAGACAGGCCATGAGTATGATCATTATGTATTCTTCTCATCAATCTACCCCAAAGTCCCAATAATTCAATGCATTCAAAGTAAATATGATCCTCGGTTTCATTCTGCAGCTTACAGAAAACACACAGAGGATCAACAGTCATAACATAATACATCAACTTACCCTTAGTCAACAGGGCCTTCATGATAACCTTCCACATCATCAAGTTGTTCCGGGCAGGGGAGTGTCTTGACCATAATACCTTGTGCCACACTGTTTCAGGTCTTTCATTCACATTAGCAAGGAGAGCATAAGTACCAGAGATAGTGTGTGACTTCCCAGCCCAGAGCAGTGTGTCATTGGTAGCTAAGTGGTAGCTTTGACCCTGATATTTATTCCAAAAAGCCCTTATTTCCTGGTTACTTGTGTATGGCAGCAAAAGCATGCCTTCAAACAGATAATCTATAGCATGTGCATCCCTACTAATTCCAGTCTGAGCTATCTGTAAAGGGGGAAACACCTTCCCAAGCAATAGGCCATCAGACATCCACGGGTCATCCCAGAATTTGATTGTACTGGTTTGGGAGAGGTTAAATATTAAATAAGGGGAGAAAATTGGTCTTAACTATAGCAACTTTCTCCAAGTCCAACTACAGTTTTGGGGCACGGTCATAGTCCAGAAATTCCTTCCACCTAAATTATATTTTTTGGTCCATTCAACCCATAAGGAAGCATCACCACTAAGCAAGGCATTAAAATGTGCACTAAAGGCAGCTTTGTTCCATGTTTGCAAATTAAATATTCCAAGACTACCCTTATTTTTAGGCAGCTCCATTTTGGCAAAAGAGCAAGGAATGATTTTCTTAGAATGTATTGTACCTGTCCAGAAAAATCTCAGCATAGCGTTTCTCACCATTTTCACCAGCTTAAAAGGTAGAATATACACCCTAGCCCAATACACCATCATAGAAGAAATAACAGACTTGATAAGCACAAGCCTTCCAGGTTGGGAGAGGAATTTGTTAGCCCAGCTGGTCATTAAGCCACAAATTTTAGAGTACAGAGGCAGGCAATTAGCAGTTGTTATTCTTGAAGAGCAGAGAGGAAGTCCCAAGTAATTCATGCTACCTTCCATAGTTTGCAAACCAGTAACAGCAATTAAATGATTAGTTTCATCAGTAGTAATACCAGAAGTGAGAATATGAGATTTATTTGCATTCAGCTTCAAACCAGTCATTTGATAGAAATTGTGAAGCATGGCTATTATGTTCACCAAGGATCTCTGATCAGGCTTAGTAAAACCATGATGTCATCAGCAAAAAGGAGGGATGAAATATGAGGGGACTTACATTTAGAATGGTACAAAATTTCCTTCTTAACATAACTGTTAGTCAACATGGATGTAAAAACTTCCATAACAAGTATGAATAAGTAAGAAGAGATAGGATCTCCTTGCCTGATCCCCTGTTTGCTTTTGAAAAATCCTGAAGTGAAGCCATTATATTTAATTGAGTAAGTGGGGGTTGAAATGCAATTGTAGATCCATGCCACAAATACTTTTGGAAATCTCATCAGAGCCATTATTCTCACAATTGATGTCCAGTGTATGCTATCATATGCCTTCATTAAGTCAAGTTTTAACATGGCATTTGGTGTTGCTTGAACTCGACCATACCCTTTTAATAATTCATGTGATATCAAGATGTTGTCAACGATATTCCTCTTGGGTAGAAAGGCAGACTGATTGCTAGAGATTAATCTGCTAAGCACAACAACAAGTCTAGAAGCTAAAATTTTTGAAATACACTTATACATTACGTTGCAACAAGAAATTGGCCTAAAGGATGCAACTGAAGAAGGTGGGTGGACTTTAGGTATAAGAACCAGATTAGTTGCATTGACTTCCTTTAGCAGCTTGAATTTGGTGAAAAAATTATGAACTGCTTTTAAAAAATCTTCCTTGATTATTTCCCAACTATGGATAAAGAAATGTACGTTGAAACCATCCGGGCCTCCACATGATTGTCTATTCATAGAAAAAAGAGCCTTCTTTATTTCCTTATCTGTTACCTTGATGACAAGATTGTCAACTTCATCAGGCTGGAGTTCTGGAAGTTGCACTTGGGTTAGTTCTTCAAGCTGAGGGTTAAATTCATCATTGTTTCCTAACAGATTTTTAAAATAATTGAGTAGAGCTTTATCAACTTCAGTAGGATCAGAGTGAAGGACCCCATACTCATCATAAACAGTTGAGATATGCTCCTTAGCTTGTTTAACTTTAATGGAAGCATGAAAAAAAGCAGTGTTATTGTCCCCTTCAGCAGCCCATTTTTGCCTCAATTGTTGCCTCTTCATATTCCCTTCATTTTTCAAAGCTTCATTTAGATCATCAAAGTATTTCCTCTTAGTTTCAACAGCTTCCTAATTATCTGGATTATTCATCATTATTTCTTGAGCTTCCTTGAGTTTATTCCTTAGCATAGATGATTTCAAGGTCCCATTACCAAACTTGTTCCTTGACCAATCTTTTAAAGCATATTTTGTTGCTCTTAGTTTCCTGCAAAAAATAAACATCGGATTTCCATAAAAAATTTCAGACCAAGCTTTATTAATTATATTATTATACTCAGGCTCATGCACCCAAGCATTATAAAATTTGAAGCTTTTTTTTTCTTTTAACAACTTCTGTCCCGAGGAGAAAATTATAGGAGAGTGATCAGATAAAACTGGTTGGGGGATAAAGGAAGACATTGTTGGCCAAGAGGAAAAAGCTTGGAGATTAGCAAAAGAGTGATCTATGTTTGTAAAGGTTCTGACTCCAGTTCGACTTCTGTTATTCAATGTGAACTCAGCACCAGAAGAAGGAATTGGAAGCAAACTTGAATCCTCAATAGCTTTATTGAGAGGATAAATGTCTTTTGGAAGTAGCGGGGTTCCTCCAAGTTTGTCATTTAAGGAAAAACAGCAATTGAAATCCCCAAAGACAAGCCAGGGATGGGAATTTTGCCTGAAGGCTGGAATTAAGTCAAGAAGAGTTTGCCTTGATTTCATAGAATTGTGAGCATAAATAATTGAAATGTAGAAGGAGGAAGAAGAATCATTCATTTTGGCTTGGAAATGCATTACTTGATCAGTACATAGTACAGAGGATAGAGTCAAAATAGATGGGTCATGAATAACCATGATTCGACCATAAGATGCATGATTCAGATTATGGTTAAGAGTCCAAGATGGATTAATGTGCCTAGCAGCTTTAATTGTTAGGGTTTCATTCAATTTTGTTTCCAGAATAGCAAAAAGAGATACTTTGTGTTGGTTGATGAGAAACTTTACTTGATCTAACTTAGTTAGGGAATGTTCTCCTCTAATATTCCATATTGCATAGGTCTGCATCATTTGGTATACTTCAAAGATTGATGTACCACATTTTTCATGCTCCTTGTTGAAGGAGAACCTCTATAACCATAATTATGATCAACAATGTCATCTTTATTAATTTTTGAACTTTTATCACTTTTCTTTCCTGCCATTGGATTGGGGGAAATGTTTTTTGGGGAAGTTGGTAGAGAAATCCATCCAGGCAAGGAGCCAGTGTAAGTGTACATACTTTCAGAAGTATTTGCATTTTGTTTTTGCATTGCCATGCATAAGTTATATATTTCATTTTCTAAAGCTTCTCTGAACTGTGTTTCTTCTTGATGTGATGTTGTTATTATGCTTCCATTTTGAACATAGTTATCCTGAATATCACATGAAAGTTGAGAATTTCCTGCACTTGAACTGGCTTTTTTATGTATATTATTGTTAGTGTGCTCATGATTATCCTCTCTATTCTTACTTTGGGTATTACTTCGAGACATATTATTCTCTACTTGTGGTTCTCTGGTGTTTATTGGTGATTCTTCACTATTTTTAGTAATTTCCAGTTCCTCTAATTCATCATTCATAATAGAGATTGTAGGGATTTGGTCAAAATTTTCCATTACATGTGCTTGCTTTTCACTACAGATTTCTCCCTCCTCTAACTGCTTTTCATTATCACAGATTTCATAGCATGGATCATTATCACAGTTTTCATTGCATATCACTGTCTGATTTTCATCCATCAAGACATTAAACTTATTGCTATCTCTAATAATTTCTTCATAAGTTCTTGATGAGTTGCCTTTCTCCACTGAGCAATTATAGTGTTCAGGAAACTTATTACCCCTTCCATCATCTACTATCTTTCATGTTCTATTTTTAAGGATAACGTTAAGCTCATTTTTTTCCCCATCTCTTTTCATTTTTGTTCCTCTATTATCAACCTTCCTCCACTCCTGCTTCTTATTTTTAACCCTTAATATCTTTTCATTCTTCACTTCATTTTCCCTGCATTGCTTACTTATTTCTTCTTGTGTGCCTTTCTTCTCTGCATAACTCGATTTCAATTTCATACACTTATCAGTATATGGCCAAACTCATTGCAGCATGTGCAAATTTCTGGCCTCCATAGGTAGTCAACTTTATCAATCTGCTAAGATCCATCTAGGAACCTTACTGGAAATTCATCCACCAGCTCCACTGTTGGTGAACTCTTAACCATACATTTAGCGTATCCAATTCTTTCTAACCTCTCAGTTTGCCCATCCATACACATAAAAGTTCCAACACGCGAAGCAAGCCAATTTATGCCTAGGAGAGACCAAGCATGTAATGGTATATTAGAGAGCTTAACCCACATAGGAACTGATCTAATCGTACTACAGCTATTACCTACGTTTGGATACCATTGCTTAACTATGAATAACTTGTTCCTCATGATAATTGGATCTGATGCAATTATTTTCCTTCTATCTTCCTCACAAGACAGATTGAATAGGAATAGAAATCCATCTGATTTGACTTTAATTGAACCCTTCAATTTCCATACTCTTTTAAGATGATCAATAACCGTTAGGTACGAGAGAGGCTTATCAAGAAAAAAACCTACCAAATAGTCTCCCCAAACTTCATTACCTGCCTGAATAACATTCTCAGGTGGAACCAGAACATCTCAATCATAGACCATAGACACTATAGTTGGAGAGTGCAGCCCTGCATTACAAGGTTTAACTTTGAAAAGGGAATTCCATTTGACAGGTGGGACTGACTGTGGAGGTGGGTTATTCTGAGATTGGATGATACTTGAAGGACCATTGGTAGCAGGTGGTGGAGAAGGTATCACAGCAAGCAGAGGTGGAGATGGGTCAGGCGGGAGAGGGTCAGGAGGCGGTTGAGGGGACAGAGGATGAACAGTTGGAGGGGACAGGGGATGAACAGTTGGAGGGATGTTTGAAAGTACGGGAGGAGGAAAGGAGGGAACAGAGGCCATTAAAAAAAGAAATTTATTTCTGTGATAAGATGATAATAACATTTTTGAAAATGCTATAAAATATTTTACAACATTTTGACCTTTACCGATTAGAGTTTACATAACATTGGAACAATATAATATGTAAAATATAACATTTGACTGGTATTCAAATGCGGATCAATCAATTTAAACATCACTAATAGAAAACAATCTAAGTACATTATATTATATAAAATTGAAGTTAGACCAAATTCACACACCGAACAATTAATAGTTTTATATACGATTAATAGTTATATATAGATATTTCATAGAAAATGTTTTAAACATACATGATAGTACCATAAAGATTCTACAAATATTTTTTTGCCAAAGTAGAGAAATAACATGGTCATAGAGTTTTTCACCTTTAAAAGTCTATGACTTATAAGAAAGAAACAATTGGAACAATAACATAAGTAGAAACTATGAAGCGTAGTTTAAAAATCAAATTATTATTATTAGTAGTAGTAGTATTACTACGCACGTGATCATGGCACGCGCTTCGCGAGTGAATTGTTTTTCTATAGACAGTATATGTTTAATGCATTCAATAGAAAATGATTTACACAAATATTTTATCATATTTTACGTTGAAATCATATGTATTAAGTTTGAATTTTTATTCTTAAGTTGCAACATTTAATATTTTATTAGTTTTAATTTTTATTTGTATTATTAATTAATAAAGAACGAATTTGTAAAATAATTTTTTTTGTTAGATCATATTTTTAAGTGATATTATGGTTTAGTAATATCTATAGAGGGCAGTTTGAATTTGTAGAAAAAATATTATTTGTTATATCTTATTTTTAAGTAATATTAGAGGGGCATTATTGGTAGTTCCTGCTAACACCAAAAAAGTATGACACCCAATGTATTACAACTATCATTAAAGATTTATACTATTACGATCACCATTAATTTTTATGAACTTATTTAATTTTTAAAAAAATTGATTATATATTAAAAACTTAGTTAAATATTTATTACAATTTGCACATTTAGGAACTTTGTTAACTTAGTTAAATTTTTATAAGACATGGTAATTTTTCACAAACTTATTTATTTTATGTAAAACATTAACTTGATTAATTTTTATGAAACTTTAAAAACTTAGATGAATTTTAGTTGAATTTTAAAAAACTTAGACAAATTTTGTAAAACTTAGTTAAAGGCTTATTCATGATTTTTGTAGTCTCAGTTGATAGGCAACTATAACTGTAAAAGATATGATTTTATATGATCGATGACGCAGTTGTAATACCCCAAGATTTTGAGGAAAATTCTTTTAAATAAATGATTAAAAATTCTGGGGGAAAATCAGAATTATTATAGGTGGGATTTTCAGTGGTGCAAGGTTGTGTGCATGTGTGCACGTGCACACTAGTTATAGCACTAAGAGAAAATCCAGAATTCCTGAATGATAAAACAAGGAAGGAAAACATTTAGATAAAATGTTTTAAATAAAGGAAATATAGGCCTAGACATGAATATTAAAATTCCTGAGGATGTGTGTGTATATATATATATATATATCTATATATATGCATATGTATGACTTGTCTGAAAATTAAGGCAGAAGAGAACATTGATTTATAATGAATAAGTGAAATTTTTATTTGAATAATAGGTGTAGAAATGCACATAAGTATGCACATGTTTTCTGCAAATAAAAGGTTAAAGTTAAATTAACACCCATAGTTGTATAAATGTATATATATATCCAGATATTATTTGAGCAGAAAATTAATAAAGGAATCACTAAAACAGTAAGAACCAAAGTGCAAGAAAGCAAATGTACATAGGCAGAAAATAGAAAGTCACACCATTATCATGTTTGAGGTAAGTATAATAAAAATACTTAAAGTAATCACTTTCTGAAAAGAAAAGAAAATGGGCACAATTTAGCCTTGTTTTAAAATATTGGCCGGGACATTAAGGGTTAGGAGGGAGGGAATATGCAATGCCAAATGCATGATTCTGGTCTGGGCTAAAATAGGGATTTTGCATCACCCAAAACCCTAGATAGAACCCTTATTTAAACCAAGAGCCCAATCAGAAAACTGCTCTCTCACTAATTAATTAACCTAAGGAAGAAGAGGAAGATAAGGCTAAAGATTTGAAGGGTTTTCTGGTTTAAGCTTGTGTAAGCATTTAGGTGAGTATCCTCACTCATATACATGGCATTAAGACCTGGGATTAGGCAGCCAAGCTTTTATATGCTATATTTTGCATGTTTTGATTTACAAACTATGTTGGCTACTGATGGTTTCATGAATGTTTGATGAGATATGATCTGCTATGCTGGATGTATAACTTTGTTGTTCTATTTTCATCTCTGTATATTATACCAAAACCTTAAAGAACATATAACAGAGTATTTGTAACTAGTCTGAATAATGGCTTAAGACAAAGAATGAAAAAAAGAAAACTATGAGCTGCATATACATTGGTATGGTGCTGAGGCTTGAAATAATTGGTTAAGGGTGCAATGGAGTCTTTCTCTATAAGTGCTGAGCCCTAAACCAAACAGAAATTTACAAGCCTAAAAACTGTGTTTAAACAAGATTAAAAAATCTGGCTAAACATAGTTGCTTGCAAAATCAAAATAAACCCAATAGAGCCATGCATTTATTCTCAGTTGCAAATATTCTGGTATATGCTTGAATAGGGTGTTTATATGCTAAATAATGTGAGATGAAATGACTGGGGTGTTATACCTCTAGAAAGTAACCTTTAACTTGCTTGCAATATTATGTCTGCAAGGTAACTAGTATGCTTCATGTGTACAGGTGGTTTGTACACCTAGCTATCATTGATAGAATGAACATAAATACACTTAGTGATATAACTAAGGATTTTGTGCCAAGAAGGCTGCTGGAATGCTTGTCCTATTTGAAGTAGACAAGTTGGCACATGGCTTGTTTAAGTCCTGAGATCTTTGTGCCATGATGTTAATTAGTTCATGGCAATGTGTCCCTTTGATTCCTTATAGCAGATGAGGCCAGGAATTTATAAGAAAAAGAAAAGGCAACCTTAGTAGTTCCAGATAAAAGTTGTTTTAATGCATATGTTTGCTCTTATGTATTGTATATGATAATACCTGTCAAGTATGCAAAGTATATTTATGCTGTATCCTTAGCTTAATATCATGGATATGTTAGAAATGCTCATACCAGATCATAGATCTGACCCTTATTGCTCATGGCACATGGGGGTGTCTCATTTATAATGGGGCAGCCACTAATGCTTTTGCAGGTTGTGATGGAGCTAAGTAAGCAAGATTAAAAAGATATGGAATAGGGGATGCTAAGATAATTAGAAATAAAAGCTAGAATGTGTTAATTCATGCATGTATTCCCTGATTAATATGGCTATTTAAATGTATTAAGTAGGAAGAACTTGTAAGAGACATGTGCTATGTTGTTTCTGGTTATTTCTGATTTGGTATGTACTAAGGATATTGATGTTAAACTGATTTGAAAACCTATTTGCTAAAGTTGTTTTGATTTAGAGGAAAAACCTGGATTTTATAAGCATAATCATTTATGATGATTTCAGTTAATCCTGAGTCCTTCAAAAAAAAAAATAGATATGTAGAAAATTATATTGGGAAAACCCAGAAAAGGATTAAACTTCTATGTTTTCAATTCATGATATTGATATATGTCCAAATGCAAGAAAATGTGTATATACTCTGAAGATATATTTTTTTAAAAGAGAATTATGGTTAGGAAGAATGATATATATCTGATCACAAGGTGTCTGATTCATACAAATATATATAAACATGTTTTTAAAAAGGAGAGGTATCAATGTTTTGTGTATATTCTGGGTTGTAAAATGCAAACAAAAGAATGGCCAGAGTAACCACATGGTTAGGCCATAGGTCAGGCCAAATGTTTCACTTCAAATCAATGAAGCAAGGGAACATTTGAGCTCAGTTTTTTGGAAAATGAACAAAGACACTGACATGTACATGTATATCTGTGTACATGTTGATATTGGGCAAAAATATAAATATAAATTCCTAGAACAGTTGTAGGAAAGGGTTTCAAAAATAATAAAGCAAGAAATATTGTTTTGTATGATAGATTATAAGTAAAAATTGAGTATATATTTAGGTAGGTATCAGATTTCAAACCATACAGGAGAAAATAAAGAGAAAAACAAAAATTGTGTTTGAACCGACCAGCATAGTACTCGAACTCGTGACCTTGAATGTATAAGTTAGGCGCGTTTCCATTACGCCTAGATGTTGCTTGTGTTCACTTATGATCCACTTTCTTTTAACCTGAGTTTGATACTATCCAGACTTTAAGAAAATCATCTATATTATAAGCTTGCTTTCCATTGATTATTGCTTGATCATTTCATAATTATAATAACAGCCTAAGGTACATATTTCCAGTGGACACTATAGTCAAAAATCAGGATACAATAAGTTTTCTTTTAAAAAGGGAATTTTTCACATTTTTGCAAATTTAAAAAGGATTTCTACTTATTATCATGCTCTGATTCAAGTAGAATATAACATAGATATCTTCATATATGTATGTTAAAAATGATTTAGAATTAAAACAATATTTTTATATTGTGAAAGATCCTGGATATATTTTTGTTTATTAGAGAAAGAAAATGACCCTGGGAAATATATTTGTAATGGATGATATATCTATATATCATCTTTAAAAAAAAATCACTAATGAAATTAGTGTGTAAATAGGAGGGTCATTTCATTTGGTATCAGAGCTATGTTTTAATTAACATAGCAAAATGTTTGTATGCTTATGTTTATACTAGGTTGTTTGTATATTTGACTGTTTATAAGTATTCCCTGAATGTATGTATGTGTGTGCATGTGACATACACAATGATTAAATAGGAAAGATGCAACCAATTTAAAATTAAAGCTAAGTGTTATAAACTAATAAGATGAAATACATATACTTTTAGAAATATGGTAGGAAGAGGGTCTCATCATCAAGGAGGATCTAGCACACCACAAATGCTTGACATGCAGGAATTTGTGAGAGTTTTGAGAGATGGAATTGGGCACAGACCTGAGAACCCATATGAGGAGCTCTCCAAGTTAGTGAAGACCTATGCCAACTTGGGAGGCAAGAGCTTTGAAGGAACTGAAAGTGTAATGGAGATTCAAGCATGGCTAAGGACATTAGAGAGGATCTTCACTGATATGCAACTAGATGACTAAAGGAAGAGGCAAGTGGCCTCAAGGCAATTAAAAGGTGCAGCTTTGAGTTGGTGGGAGGTGATCATAGCTGGCCGGAATGAAAATGATATTAATTGGAATCAATTTAAGGAGATGTTAGAGGCAAGGTTTGTTCCAGCCTCAGCAAAAACCACTTTACTTGAGGAGTTCATCAAACTTAGACAGGGGACTATGAATGTCACAGAATACACCCAGAAGTTTGAGGGATTGTCAACCTATGGGGCAATGTTAGTGGCTGATGAAGCATCCAAAAATGATAGATACATCAAGGGATTGAACCCAGGGCTTAGCAGGGCTATACTGCCTTATGCTGACAGAACTTTTGATCAAGTGATAGATTTGGCTCTGAAGATTGAGCAGCATGACAAGGAAAGAGATAAGTTTAGGAGCTTCAAAAACAATAGCAACAAGAAGAACAAAGGGAAGTACCATCCTTATGATAAGAAGAAAGGAGAGGCAGATGGTAAGAAGGCAGTAGATGCAAAACCCAATGAAGCCAAAAGAAAAATAGTTTGCAACCATTGTGGGAAAGAAGGCCATATTAAGCCAAGATGCCCAGAGCTAAAAGGGGGAGCTTTCAAATGCTTTCTATGTGGGAAGGAAGGGCATATGAAAAGAAATTGCCCAGAATACAAGAAACAAGGGAAAGTGGCAAACCTGGAAGGTAGGGGCAAGGCCATAATTGAGGCTAATGCTGAAAACCATGGTCAAGTGGAAGGTACACTATTTATTTGTACCATACCTTTAGCTGTAATATATGATACCGGGGCAACCCACTCACTCATTTCCCATGAAATAGTTAAAAGGTTGAAAATGAACTGCAATTTGGCTGAAATACCTTTGTTAATACAAAGCCCTTTAGGAAGTTCTAGTGTATTAGATATGGTTTGTGTGGATGTGAATTTGAACATAGGGGGAAGCACATTTGTTTCCAATTTATATGTTCTAAATTTCCCAAATATAGGAGTTATATTAGGGGCAGATTGGCTAAGACAATTCAAAGCCATAATTGACCTAGATGCATCCACCATTTCACTACAAAATTCTAAAGGCCAAAGGGTTACAATTCTATTTGAACCTATCAAAGAGAACAGTCTAAATCATTTAATTGAATTAGAAAATAATCCCAAGGAAATAGCTATTAATGAAATCCCCATAGTTAAAGAATACTTGGATGTATTTGGGGAAGTAAAAGGTGTCTCACACCACAGACCTGTTGAATTCCAGATTAACCTTATGCCTGGGGCTAGCCTAGTTATCAAAAAGCCTACAAGGATGGGGCCAAGTGAATTAAAGGAGCTAAAGAACCAGTTGGAAGAATTAGAAGCCAAGGGGTTTATAAGGCCAAGTAATTCATGCTGGGGTGCTCCTGTAGTATTTGTCAAAAAGCATGATGGTACTTTAAGAATGTGTATAGATTATAGAGAATTAAACAAAGTAACCATCAAAAACAAATACCCATTACCCAGGATAGATGATCTCTTTGATCAACTCAGTGGAGCTAAAGTGTTTTCTAGGCTAGACTTGGCATCTGGGTTTCATCAGATGAAGGTTGAGGAATCAAGTGTTAAATATACAGCATTCAACACAAGATATGGATTGTATGAGTTTCTGGTTATGCCATTTGGGCTAACAAATGCCCCTTCTTACTTTGTAGACCTAATGAATAGGATATTCAGAGATTACTTGGACAAGTTTGTTCTGATTTTTATAGATGACATTCTAATCTACTCTAAAACAATAGAGGAACATGAGAACCACTTACATTTGGTCTTATCTAGATTAAGAGAAAAAGATTTGAAAGCAAAGTTCTCTAAGTGTGTGTTCTGGCAAGAGGAAGTACACTTTCTTGGACATGTTGTCTCTGCTAGAGGAATTTCTGTAAACCCCAATAAGATAGTAGCAATCCAAGCATGGAAGAAGCCTAACAATGTTAGTGAAGTTAGGTCATTCATGGGGATGGCAGGATACTATAGAAGGTTTATACAAGGATTTTCTAAAATAGCAATGCCACTCACTAACCTGACTAGGAAGAACCAAAAGTTTATATGGACTGATAAGTGTGAACAAGCTTTCGCCCAGATCAAGGAGGCTTTGATAAAATCACCAGTGTTGAGAGTACCAGAAGGCAATGAGGGATTAGTTGTATATACAGATGCATGTGGGTCAGGGCTAGGGGCTGTGTTGATGCAGCAAGATCAGGTCATAGCCTATGCATCTAGACAACTAAAACCCCATGAAACTAGATATGCAACTCATGATCTTGAGTTGGCAGCAGTAGTATATGCCTTAAAGCTCTGGAGGCATTATTTATTGGGTGCAAAGTTCATTTTATACACTGATCACAAGGCCTTAAAGTATCTCTTTTCACAGAAAGATTTAAATATGAGACAACACAGATGGGTTGAATTTCTTGCTGCTTATGACTTAGATATACTTTATACACCAGGCAAGGCTAATAAAGTGGCAGATGCATTGAGTAGGCAGCATGCAAAAGTGGCCATGTTGATGATGGAGGAGTTTAGAGATTTGACCATGCTCACTGATTTGGAAATAGATGAGAGCAGTGGGATAAGTATGGAGATAATTGAGGAAGAAAGGAGTAAAGGAAGGTTAAGTTTAATTACTTTACAATCAAATTTGGCCTTGAAGGTGGCAAAAATGCAAGAAGAAGATCAAGACTTAGCAGAAAAGAGGTCTCTCCTATTAAAGAAGGAGGAAGTGAAGGATTATCACATTGATGTAAAAGGATACTTAAGGTACAAGGGTAGGATATGTGTCCCAAACATCATAGAATTGAAAGAAGAAATCCTTAATGAGTACCACAGGAGCAAATATTCCATACATCCAGGCAGCACCAAGATGTACCAAAACTTAAAAAGGGACTATTGGTGGAAGGGAATGAAGTCTAATGTAGCTAGGTATGTTGCTAAGTGCATGGTTTGTCAACAAATAAAAGCTGAGACCCAAAGACCTTCAGGGTTGTTGCAGCCACTTAGCATACCACAGTGGAAGTGGGAAGACATATCTATGGATTTCATAGATGGTCTTCCTAGATCCAAGAGGGGAAATACAAGTATTTGGGTGATTGTAGATAGGCTGACTAAAGTAGCCCACTTCATACCAGTGAAAGCAGACAGAAATGCACCTAGGTTAGCCCAAACTTTTATGAGAGAAGTGGTAAAATTGCATGGTGTTCCTAAAACTATAGTGAGTGATAGGGATACAATCTTCACTTCAAGATTCTGGAAGAGCTTCCAAGAAGCTATGGGAAGTGAATTGTGCCTAAGCACTGCTTATCACCCCCAGTCAGATGGGCAAACAGAAGTGGTAAACAAGATTTTAGAGGATCTGCTTAGAGCATGTGTGTTAGACTTTGGAGGAAATTGGGAGGACCACCTCCATTTGGCTGAGTTCACATACAATAATAGCCACCAAAGCACAATTGGAATGGCACCCTTTGAAGCCCTATATGGAAAGCCATGTCTATCACCTATGTGTTGGGCTGAGGCAGGAGAGAAAGCTATCCTAGGGCCAGAATATGTCAAGGACATCACAGAGAAAATAGGACTGGTGAGAAAGAGGATGGCAGTAGCTCAAGATAGGCAAAAGAAGTATGCTGATGCAAAGAGGAAGTCAGTGGAATTCAAAGTAGGTGATTATGTCTTCATTAAGGTTTCACCAATGAAGAAAGTCTTGAGATTTGGCAAGCAGGGGAAACTCAGACCCAGATATGTTGGACCATACAAGATTTTGGAAAGGATAGGCTCACTAGCCTATAAGCTGGAGCTTCCAGAGAAGATGAGTGCAATGCACAATGTGTTTCATGTGTCACAACTAAGGAGATGGGTGCATGACAAGGAGGAAATCTTAGAAAAGCCTACTGAAGTTCAGATTAATCCAGATCTAATCTATGAGAAAGAGCCAGTGGGAATTGTGGCAAGGGAAGAAAAGAAATTAAGAAACAAGACATTGAAGCTTGTAAAGATTCAATGGAGTATAGATCCTAGTGATTGTACTTGGGAGCTAGAGGATAAAATCAGGATGGATTACCCTAGGCTCTTTGCAAATTTAAAAGGTAAATTCTTAGATTACTAAGAAAGTTTGATATGTATGATAGACAGTGACTATTTGAATTGCTCATGCATATTTGAATAATTTTCCCTAAGAAAGTAGGAATACTCAAAGAATATGTTGCAAATTGTGAGGGCACAATTCCTAAAAGAAGGGGTGATTGTAATACCCCAAGATTTTGAGGAAAATTCTTTTAAATAAATGATTAAAAATTCTGGGGGAAAATCAGAATTATTATAGGTGGGATTTTCAGTGGTGCAAGGTTGTGTGCATGTGTGCACGTGCACACTAGTTATAGCACTAAGAGAAAATCCAGAATTCCTGAATGATAAAACAAGGAAGGAAAACATTTAGATAAAATGTTTTAAATAAAGGAAATATAGGCCTAGACATGAATATTAAAATTCCTGAGGATGTGTGTGTATATATATATATATATATCTATATATATGCATATGTATGACTTGTCTGAAAATTAAGGCAGAAGAGAACATTGATTTATAATGAATAAGTGAAATTTTTATTTGAATAATAGGTGTAGAAATGCACATAAGTATGCACATGTTTTCTGCAAATAAAAGGTTAAAGTTAAATTAACACCCATAGTTGTATAAATGTATATATATATCCAGATATTATTTGAGCAGAAAATTAATAAAGGAATCACTAAAACAGTAAGAACCAAAGTGCAAGAAAGCAAATGTACATAGGCAGAAAATAGAAAGTCACACCATTATCATGTTTGAGGTAAGTATAATAAAAATACTTAAAGTAATCACTTTCTGAAAAGAAAAGAAAATGGGCACAATTTAGCCTTGTTTTAAAATATTGGCCGGGACATTAAGGGTTAGGAGGGAGGGAATATGCAATGCCAAATGCATGATTCTGGTCTGGGCTAAAATAGGGATTTTGCATCACCCAAAACCCTAGATAGAACCCTTATTTAAACCAAGAGCCCAATCAGAAAACTGCTCTCTCACTAATTAATTAACCTAAGGAAGAAGAGGAAGATAAGGCTAAAGATTTGAAGGGTTTTCTGGTTTAAGCTTGTGTAAGCATTTAGGTGAGTATCCTCACTCATATACATGGCATTAAGACCTGGGATTAGGCAGCCAAGCTTTTATATGCTATATTTTGCATGTTTTGATTTACAAACTATGTTGGCTACTGATGGTTTCATGAATGTTTGATGAGATATGATCTGCTATGCTGGATGTATAACTTTGTTGTTCTATTTTCATCTCTGTATATTATACCAAAACCTTAAAGAACATATAACAGAGTATTTGTAACTAGTCTGAATAATGGCTTAAGACAAAGAATGAAAAAAAGAAAACTATGAGCTGCATATACATTGGTATGGTGCTGAGGCTTGAAATAATTGGTTAAGGGTGCAATGGAGTCTTTCTCTATAAGTGCTGAGCCCTAAACCAAACAGAAATTTACAAGCCTAAAAACTGTGTTTAAACAAGATTAAAAAATCTGGCTAAACATAGTTGCTTGCAAAATCAAAATAAACCCAATAGAGCCATGCATTTATTCTCAGTTGCAAATATTCTGGTATATGCTTGAATAGGGTGTTTATATGCTAAATAATGTGAGATGAAATGACTGGGGTGTTATACCTCTAGAAAGTAACCTTTAACTTGCTTGCAATATTATGTCTGCAAGGTAACTAGTATGCTTCATGTGTACAGGTGGTTTGTACACCTAGCTATCATTGATAGAATGAACATAAATACACTTAGTGATATAACTAAGGATTTTGTGCCAAGAAGGCTGCTGGAATGCTTGTCCTATTTGAAGTAGACAAGTTGGCACATGGCTTGTTTAAGTCCTGAGATCTTTGTGCCATGATGTTAATTAGTTCATGGCAATGTGTCCCTTTGATTCCTTATAGCAGATGAGGCCAGGAATTTATAAGAAAAAGAAAAGGCAACCTTAGTAGTTCCAGATAAAAGTTGTTTTAATGCATATGTTTGCTCTTATGTATTGTATATGATAATACCTGTCAAGTATGCAAAGTATATTTATGCTGTATCCTTAGCTTAATATCATGGATATGTTAGAAATGCTCATACCAGATCATAGATCTGACCCTTATTGCTCATGGCACATGGGGGTGTCTCATTTATAATGGGCAGCCACTAATGCTTTTGCAGGTTGTGATGGAGCTAAGTAAGCAAGATTAAAAAGATATGGAATAGGGGATGCTAAGATAATTAGAAATAAAAGCTAGAATGTGTTAATTCATGCATGTATTCCCTGATTAATATGGCTATTTAAATGTATTAAGTAGGAAGAACTTGTAAGAGACATGTGCTATGTTGTTTCTGGTTATTTCTGATTTGGTATGTACTAAGGATATTGATGTTAAACTGATTTGAAAACCTATTTGCTAAAGTTGTTTTGATTTAGAGGAAAAACCTGGATTTTATAAGCATAATCATTTATGATGATTTCAGTTAATCCTGAGTCCTTTCAAAAAAAAATAGATATGTAGAAAATTATATTGGGAAAACCCAGAAAAGGATTAAACTGCTATGTTTTCAATTCATGATATTGATATATGTCCAAATGCAAGAAAATGTGTATATACTCTGAAGATATATTTTTTTAAAAGAGAATTATGGTTAGGAAGAATGATATATATCTGATCACAAGGTGTCTGATTCATACAAATATATATAAACATGTTTTTAAAAAGGAGAGGTATCAATGTTTTGTGTATATTCTGGGTTGTAAAATGCAAACAAAAGAATGGCCAGAGTAACCACATGGTTAGGCCATAGGTCAGGCCAAATGTTTCACTTCAAATCAATGAAGCAAGGGAACATTTGAGCTCAGTTTTCTGGAAAATGAACAAAGACACTGACATGTACATGTATATCTGTGTACATGTTGATATTGGGAAAAAATATAAATATAAATTCCTAGAACAGTTGTAGGAAAGGGTTTCAAAAATAATAAAGCAAGAAATATTGTTTTGTATGATAGATTATAAGTAAAAATTGAGTATATATTTAGGTAGGTATCAGATTTCAAACCATACAGGAGAAAATAAAGAGAAAAACAAAAATTGTGTTTGAACCGACCAGCATAGTACTCGAACTCGTGACCTTGAATGTATAAGTTAGGCGCGTTTCCATTACGCCTAGATGTTGCTTGTGTTCACTTATGATCCACTTTCTTTTAACCTGAGTTTGATACTATCCAGACTTTAAGAAAATCATCTATATTATAAGCTTGCTTTCCATTGATTATTGCTTGATCATTTCATAATTATAATAACAGCCTAAGGTACATATTTCCAATGGACACTATAGTCAAAAATCAGGATACAATAAGTTTTCTTTTAAAAAGGGAATTTATCACATTTTTGCAAATTTAAAAAGGATTTCTACTTATTATCATGCTCTGATTCAAGTAGAATATAACATAGATATCTTCATATATGTATGTTAAAAATGATTTAGAATTAAAACAATATTTTTATATTGTGAAAGATCCTGGATATATTTTTGTTTATTAGAGAAAGAAAATGACCCTGGGAAATATATTTGTAATGGATGATATATCTATATATCATCTTTAAAAAAAAAATCACTAATGAAATTAGTGTATAAATAGGAGGGTCATTTCAGCAGTGTAATCGATCAATGCATTATAACAAAAAATTCAGCTAATGAAGGGAGAATAATTATAAATTATGTGGAACTGCAACAGTTAATGTGACGAGAGAGAGTAGGCTTACATTATATAATGCTTCAGCAACAGAATCAATATCCTCAAGCTGAAACACATTGACCGATTGCAGTACCTGTAGGAATTTACTTTGCGAAAACAAAACATAGCTAAATTTGATTAATGAAAGGAAAAACCATGAGTGCCCTTTTGACAACAATTTCTAGTAACTCATTCAACTATTCAAGTTCATGTATGGAGATATGGATGCTAGTGAAGAAAAAATCCTACGACATAGTTCCCAAATCCTAAATGCCCTCACTCACAAGGATAACATGGCAAGCAGGACATAAAAATCACTGTACTAAGCGAACTAATTTCTTTCTTTCTTTATCAAAATTTAGGTTTCTTACCTGTTGTGCAAAACACATATATCCATCCCTGACTAGCCACTTTTAGAATAAGAAAAATGTGTGATTTAACTATGAATAAAAGCATCGATGGTTATTCACATTATCAGTGTTTCCGTAGTGTATAAACCATTTACCTTTCTAGCATCTTCCTTGTCCAATGTAAGAACATGATATGTAACATAAAAAGCATTACAAATATCAACAAACTATAGAAAATCACTTCACTTGCTATACCAACTACAAACATGTTTTCCCCATGTGTAAAAAGAGTATTCCAATACAAACTCATATATATTTTTATGGTACGACCAATGAAATAAACATATTGAAATATACTTAAATACTTCAGAATAAGTAACCAAGCAACATATTGTTCGAGCAACATTGTTCAAATGCTGCTCCATCTCCATGCACTTAAGCAGCCTTGTTGTATCACTATTAAATTACAGTCACTTGTCAGTCAGTCCTGCCAGTTCGTTTTAGCATCGTTCGTTGTAGTTTAGTTCAATTCAAACTTGATTAACATCTTGCTTTAGCATCATCCAAGCATACTCTAGTCATTTTCTTGTTTCATCTTCGTTTGTTGCAACATTGTTCGTTTGCTTAAGTTTTACTACCATTCCTGTCATGCCACCAGCTATGTACAAGCAACATATTGATCGAGCTTCAAAAGAAAAATCAAATTCTGCATAAGTATCAGTACTTCTGCTCATCATTTCCGAAATTCACTGCAGATATGCTCATCTCCTCTAGTGCTTAGTTTCAGAATTGCACCAAAAGTGGATATGGTCATAATTCTTTCTTTGGTACTTCAGCCAGTGCTTGCTGCCACTTCAATTTAGTGCACTCTTGCTTTAGACTTACCACTTCAATCTAGTTCATTCTTGCTTCAACCTGTGCTTGCTTCCACTTAATGCTGGTTCATTCTCTGTTGTATTCATGTTTAGTCCATCAGCCTGCCTTAGTTCTGTTAGCATACCATATCATTTCCTCGGTGCTGAAGCAAGAATCCATTTCAATGCCACTTCGTTAATCCACTGATAATGCATCCATCATCTTTGTTGTTTTCAGTGCCTTTCCCTGGGCATTATAGTGCAATGTAGCACTCAAGGTTTGAAATTCTGGTTTCCATTTCCGTTTTCGGTCATCGGATAACTTTAAAATTTCGGTTCTGTTTTGGAAATTTCAAAAATTCCATTTTAGTTCCGACTTAAAATTTCGGATAACTCCTTCACTAAGTGTCCATCATTCATATCCATCAATTCAAACCAGTATCGATAAGCTTCAACGTTCCTTGGATCGATCATACTTCATTCAGCCAACAGCTGCATGTTTCATATCGATCAGCTACTTGATCGATACGAAGAGAGAGGCCAGAGATCGATATGAAGGAAAGAGTAGAGCATCGATACGAAAAGCATGGCCTCGATTGGATATGAAAGAAGAGGTCAAATCAAAAGAAGCGGCCCTTGTGCGTAAATTTTGGATCTCCACGAAGCAAGCGCGCCACGTCATCGATGTGAAAAGGATGGATACGAATCCATCGATACGAAGGCTCCAGTTTCCCTAGCAAACTCAATCTTGGACAGATCATATCTCCCAAACTATAAATCCAAATGCCATGAAATTTTCGTAAAAGCTTGCAAATCAACTCAAGAACAACCATGATCGATCGCAACTCGATTGGACCATTTCTTGATGGATACGAAGACAACATGGATCAATCAGGGATCGATCCTAAACGACCCCAGATCGATTGTGTGGGCCCACATACGCATGAGAAAGGGTATTTCGAGATTCAAGGCAGATATTTCCAGCTCTACGCCTATAAATAACACCTCCACTACAACTAAAGAAGGACTTGGATGCTGCTGCTCTGCTAAAAATTCATTGTAACTCGAGTGTTAGCCATTGTACCGTTGTAATTCAGTTTATAGTCACCAATAAACAGCAAATCCTTCAAAGTGGATGTAGGCCATAGCGCTAAACCACTATAAATTCTTGTCTTCTTTTACTACTGCTTATTTTTCTTGGTGTGATTATTAGATTAGCCTCATTTTTCATTTTATTTCTTCATTCTAATCTCTTCAATTACATCCGAAGAGTGTTGTGCCCATTTTTGATACAAACACTTTGGTGCTTTCACTGAGAAAACTCTGGTTTTCTATGATTCTGTGGATCCCTGCCATTGTCGGATTGCTAAAATCTAATGAGGAGATCCAAATCTGTCTTCCAGTGGTTCTTTCTATCCTATTCAGATTGTTCCAGATCTAAGAAGAAAAACATCCAACATGGTGCGCAATACCAAAACTACTTCCAATGCTGTTGATCCGGAAGGAAGGGATAGGCAAAATCCAACACAGCTGACCACCGTAGGCCAAACATCAACTGGAGTTCCAGATCCACTTCGTCCAGTAACTAGAGAGGAATTCCAGACCCTTATGCAGGAGCTCACTCAAAGCCGTCAAGAGCTCTCAGCAGATCCATGCCAACATGGAACTCATGAACCAGCTGAATGAAGAAAGGCAACGGAGATCTAGAAGGGAGCATGCCTCTTATTCTTTGACTGAAAGCTGGCGTCATCTAACTTCAATCATAGATCTACATGCCATCGATTAGATGGGAATTACGCGGAATCCTCCAGGCACCCGTATGCTGCAAATTCCGGACAAACCGAAATAGGTCCTTCCACAAGGCATCAAGCTGAACCCTCCTCCCGAGGAGGGACACTTCCTTACAACACTACCCATGACCATGCAACAGCAGCTGTTATAGCTCTGGATGCTGAGATACAGAACCAACCAGATCCAGCCCCTCGTCACCACATTCATGTTCAGGATCCTCACTTCCTTGAAGCCCAGGAGCCAAGGAGGTGTGGAACGGGCCGTAGACAGCGACTGGACCATCCTCGTGACATGGAATCCGACCTTGCCTTGGCCCCGAATATCCTGATGCTCGATATTCCCACTATGATACGCCAAATGATAAGAGAAAGTCAAGGCCTCAAAAATGATGATTGAGGGATTTCTAGAAGTCACACCCCATTCACCAACGATATCTTACATGCGGAACCGCCCCACCGATTCCGGATGCTGACCTTGCCTGTATATAAAGGAAATTCAGATCTCAACCAATACATTTTGAAATATGAATGGCTCATGAATGCCACTCAAGTCGACGATGCGGTTAAGTGTAGAAGCTTCCCTATCTACTTAGGAGGCATTGCGACTATGTGGTTCACCCGTCTACCACCAAAATATATTTCATGTTTCGACCAGTTGGCTACTAAGTTTGTCGAGCAGTTTCGTATGCATGCTACAAGGTTGAAGGATGTTAATACCTTATCCAGTGTTACTCAAGCCCCAAGAGAGACTCTAAGGCATTATCTGGAAAGGTTCCACGCTTCTTGTGCCGAAGTTAGTAATCCCAACAATAACTCTATTCTGATGGCATTGACTAAAGGGATCGATCCTGATTCCGAGTTTGGTGATTGGTTGGTTGGAAAACTCCCCGCTTCGTTGGACCATTTCTATGCAAAGGAAGCCTAGTATTTGAGGTGGGAAAACGCTAGACGGTCTAGGAAACAGGACGTCGTGGGGCCCAGTAGTGATGGAATCCAAAGTAATGTTGCAGTGAAGTAGACCAGGGAGAGCTTTGGTAAAGTACAGTTAAATATTCAGAATAAGCAAAGTCAGCAGAAGGGTGATGGAGGTCAAGGAAAGAAGAGAGACCCTCATCGTGGGAGACCTAGGGATCCTATGTTCGATCGATATACTCCCTTGAACATGTCGCTAGAGAATGTTTATCTTCAAACCTGTAATATAGGGTAGTACAAGAAGACAGCTCCAAAACCATCGTCAGAAAAGCAAATTCAAAACGGAAAGTTCTATAGATTCCATGACTATTACAGCCATAACATTAATGACTGCCATCATCTGTAGGATATTATTGAAAAGTTGATTAGAGAAAGAAAGTTAGAGCAGTTTTTCCGGGCTCCACAGGATGGCAGAGCGGGCCCATCTAATCCCAATCAGGGCCAAGGCCAGGCTAGCCCTGAAGAACCTGCATGTACTGGCGGGAGGTTGGTGATTAATACTATGAGTGGTGGTCCTCATCCGACTGATCGGAGCTGGAAGGAAATGGAGTCATATGCTAGTCCGATTAGGCATGTGAACTTCGAATGTTGTAGTGGTATTGACAAAAGGGGCCCCGACAAAACAACAGAGGATGATGACAAACGACATCATTTTCAGAAACCGTGATGCCGATAGGTCGAGGTCTCCACTATTGATCCATTGGTTATTTCTGTCCAGATAGGTCCTGCTTGGATGAAGAGAATCTTAGTCGATAGTGGAAGTTCTTTGAACATACTTTTCAAACGTGCTTACGACCAAATGCTGATGGAAGCAAAGGATCTGAAACCGTGTCAGTCACATATACATGGTTTCAATGGCAGTGCAACCATACCGTCTGGGATGGTGGAATTACCTATTGAATTGGGTATCGGTGATCTTCGGAGAGTCAGGATGTTGCAGTTTGTTGTGTTGGATATCCATTCTCCTTATATTGCTTTCCTAGGCCGATAGGCCGTTGCGGAGTTCAGGGCAGCGATTGCCCCTTAGTGTTTGACTTTGAAATTCCCCACTGATAATGGAGTCGGGGTAGTACATGGTGATCAGGCAGCTGGACGCGCCTGTTATGTTGTGGAACTGCGAGATGTGTAGTGAAAGGAGAAAGGTAAGGGCGTAGAGGAATCTCTCTACGTCCACTCCCTGGAGAATTGATAACTAACGCTTGAGCCGAGGCTCGGGCACCACGACCAGTTTCCTAAATATCTTGATCCCAGAGGCAACAAAGATGAAGGGGAAGTCAGAGACTACCAGGCTTCCCCGATAGAGTTGACAATTGATGTCCGAGTCAACGATGACGATGATCCTAGAGTGGTAAAGATCGGATCTTAGCTCAGCCCCCGGATGGGACATGAACTGGTTGATTTTCTTCGGCAAACCTCAATGTGTTTGCCTGGACTTATTCAGACATGTGTTGGATCTCGCTGAATATCGCGAGCCATGCATTAAATATCGACCTGTGGCACGTCTCGGTGAAACAAAAAAGGCGCGGTATGGATCCAGAGAGATCTGCCGCCCTGAAGGAAGAAGTGGATAAACTCAAGGCTAATGGGTTTATTCGTGATGCTTTATACCCGGAATGGATATTTAATCCAGTACTTGTCAGAAAGTCGAATGGAAAGTGGCGGACATGTGTAGACTACTCAGATCTGAACAAAGCTCGTCGCAAAGACAGTTTCCCGCTTCCCAGAATCGATCAACTAGTGGATTCAACAGCCGGACATGAGCTCTTATCTTTCATGGACGCATACTCCGGCTAGAATCAAATGTCGATGCATCTTCCTGACCAGGAGCACACTAGCTTTATCACTGATCTGTGACTTTATTGCTACAAAGTGATGCCGTTTGGACTCAAAAATGCTGGAGCAACCTATCAAAAGCTTGTAAACTGAATGTTTTCAAACTAGATCGGGAAGACTATAGAGGTTGAAACACCCCCACACCCCTTAGCATACACAAAAAGGGCACACCAAAGGATATGGTGCGTTATAGGTATAGCTAAAACATCAAAGAGACTAAGATTCACAAGACAAACAACTAAAGACAGCGGAAAACATTTGAATAATAACTTGTCATTCAAAATTAAACTTAATTTTGAAATAAGTCATAAAAACATAGCATGTCTCAAAAACTCAAAATATCTCATGTCTTATGAAAACACATCTCAGTCTCATAAAATCAGAGTACAAAAGTAACAATAATAATCATATTTCCTCTCACAAGTACCAATCCATCATAAGCCAAATGAAAAGGATGAGAAGTAGAAAATAACATCCGAAACGAGAGAACTCTGGGAATGAATCTCCAAGCAACCTAAATCTACTCAACTCTACTGGCCTATTGGAGGGAAAATGGGGGAAATAGAAGAGTGGGTCAGACAATAAGTCCGGTGAGTGAAAGTAATTACTAGCATTTCTAAGTAAGATAAAGATAATAGACAAAGCAATAGTTCTAACTTGTAAGGAAAATACATAAAAGATAAAACTCGGATAAAATAATGTTTCTGATTCTATTTGTTTGCTTTGATTGTTTGGTTGTTTGCACATTTCTTTAACTGCCATGATTAGGCTGAAACCCTAATCCTATTTCAGTTGCTAATTTGATTAGGCTGAAATCCTAATTCTACCCATTGATCGGCCTATTCTATCTCTGTCATGCCACTGTGAACCCATCATGTTGGTCACAGCAAAAGACACCTCTTAGCGCTTGGAACGCAGTAGTAAATTATTTACCATAATCGATGTCGCACGCTCGGTCATCGCCGGTACACACTAACTGTCACCCCCTATTTTAACCTCTTATTTACCCTAATCAGCATAAGCGTGCCCAGCCTCACCTAACTGTTGTGAGACCATCAGTCCTAGTCTTGAAAGGGAATGCTGTGCGGCCTCACCTAATTGTTGTGAGGCCAACAGTCCTAGTCCTAAAAGGGAATGCTGCCGATACTGGTCCTAACAAACAATTTCTAATTTGCGCTCCTTGCCCAAATCCTCAGATTCGAGCTTCTATCTATTGGACACTTATTTACCTTAATCAGCATAAGTGTGTCCCGGCCTCACCTAACTATTGTGAGACCATCAGTTCCTGACTGAAAGGGAATGCTGCTGGTACGGGCCCTACTTCTATGTTTGCTTATTAACTTAATGTAAGTTTTAAAATAAGCCTCTTCTATTATATTTGCTATATTTTCTTATTAACTTAACCTAAGTTTTAAAATAAAACTTTTCTGTTGTCTTTTTCTTTCTAATTATAACCTATGTTATAATTGTTAACCGTTACTCTTCTATTTTCTCTTTTTAGTTATAACCACTAGTTATAACTATGCTTGAAATGTCTTAAATTTGCATTTTTCAGTCTATCTCTATTTTATTACAGTTTTTCTTATTTTACATCTGATTTCTGTAAATTTGGTGATTTTCTTTTTTAATCCATATTAGCGATCTTCTCTTTTTAATATTCTATTCACGTAATAAGGAATAAAAAGAAACTAACAATTACAGACTAAATTTCAACTTAAAAATAGATGTAAATAACTATAAATAACTGTAAATGACTATAAATAACTGTAAATGACTATAATTAACTGAATAAAATAGCTAATTAAAAACAGACTAAAAAGAACTTCTGAAATGTACTTAAAAATAGACTGTAAATAAACTTACATAAAAATTGTCTCAAAATTGTAGAAAAACTAAAACTATTGAGAACCCTATTATGTTAAATTATTTAAAAATCTAAAATAATTACAAAACACTCACCTGTGGTCCTTAGCTCTAATCCTTGGCCTTCTCGGATCCACTTCTAGGGCGTAGAATATTTTTATCAAAAAGATCTTCTCCCTAGAAAAAATTTCTATTTAGGGTCTAGCCTCAGGCAATGAACCCAATTGGGAGAAATCTGAATGAGAAAAATAGCTAGGCCTAGGGTTCTATTTGTAGTGTGACTTAGGGATCTCAGACCATTGGATTTGAAGATTAAATCTGGTGCAACCACATCATAGCTCTCTAGGAACCGTCGGATGAAAGCACGAACGCACAGGATCTGAGAAAAATCAAGTTATGACGTGTACACTTCGATCTGGATAAATCTACGTTCATTAACTATGGTAGGTCGACCAAGCTTCTATGGGGGTCGACCCTAAGGTCGACCTATGTATAATGGGGGTCGACCCTAAGGTCGACCTGACCATTGGCATGGGTCGACCCATGCCTTGCAATTTTTTTTAATTTTTTTTCGTATTAGTTGATTTCTTGTTTCTCTCGTATCTTCTTCATACTGACTCGGATTTCGACAAGTTATATATGGAAACTGATCAGAAAATCGCCATGGGCCCAATGGTGCAACTCCCGTAGCACGATTCTAACAATTTCATAAACATATTTTATTATTTAATTATAATTAATTATTATAGCTCAAATTTTGGGTTATTACATTCTCCCCTCCTTAAGGGATTTCGTCCCCGAAATCTCCAAGGACAGAAGAAAGAAATAAATATTTTCATCCAAATTCTACGACCACATATTCAACCATCATCCATTACATCCATTGCCCTTAAGCTTTCTAATGCAATTTATGTCAAATGCAATAGTGTAGTGTCAATGTCCCTAACTAATGCAAAAGATTAGGAGGTATACTGATTCAGTCGACCTCCTTTTTATGCAATCATGTTCGTGACATGTATCCAAACGAATGCAAATTCTTTAATGACAACTGATAGTTCAATATGCGTGCTACAATCATCATCTAAATGCAACAATCATATGATAATCACTCATTATAGCAACCATGGAATAAAAATGCAAGTGCACACACATCCATATGCATATGCTTTAGTGACCTAGTTAGGCCGATCCCTAAAAGATAATAGTGCCTAGTGTTTGTGTATATGCGTCCATTAGCATCCCTAGCAAACACTTGCAACCACTAGCGTCCATCATACATAACATGTTCTAGTAACATGTTTACATTCAGTCTTACCATCCATAGGTTAAACCCTAAGATCTACCCTTCCAAAGGATACTAAAGGAAAGAACCTATTTAAAACTAAAGATGGAAATAGGAAATTTAAGACGAACCATCGAAAAGATGCGGATAAGAGGTCCGTATTTTCTCCTCAGCCTCCCACATAGCGTCCTCGATACTATCTCCCCACTACACCTTAACCAAAGGTACTTCCTAATTTCTAAGCTTCTTCATACCATGTCCAACGATCTTGGTAGGAATGCGATGAACCGATGCTTCTCTCTCCACTTCAACTACTTCAAGTTAGCTGGGTTTCACTACCTATGCTGAATCATGTAAGCACTTTCTCAAGTGCGAAACATGAAAAATAGCATGAACTCCTGCGAGCCTCTCCGGAAGCTTTTTCCGATACGCCATCTTCCCTACCCTTTCCCCAAAGGGGAACGGTCCTATGAATCTGGGAGAAAGTTTCCCACTTGATCCAAACCTCACTACCTTTCTTAGCGGAGACACCTTAATGAAAACCAAATTTCCTACCTCGAACTCAATATCCCTTTTCCGCTTATTTGCATAGGATTTCTGTCTATCTTGGGCCGTCTTCATTCTTCTTCTAATCAAATCAATCTTTTTCGAAGTCTCTCTAACCATGTCGGGACCAAGTGACAATCTTTTTGTAGACTTCAACCAACATGAAGGCGACTTGCAAGGTCTTCCATAAAGGGCTTCAAAAGGAGCCGTCCCAAGTCCTTCCAAAATCAAGAATACACATCCTTAACAAATCCTCAAGAACTCTATTAACTCGCTCTGTTTGGCCATCCGTTTGAGGGTGATAGGCCGTACTCAATCTAAGCTGTGTACCTAAAGCTTCTTGCAAGCTCCTCCAAAACTCGCTAGTAAAGATAGGGTCTCTGTCGCTCACTATGCTAGAGGGAACTCCATGAAGTCGGACTATCTCAGGAACGTATAAGGATGCCAAATAAGGTGTTGTCCTCCTACTCTTGACCGGAATGAAGTGGGCGCTCTTAGTTAAACGATCTATAATCACCCAAATACTGGTATTTCCCTTCCTAGATCGGGGTAAACCATCTATGAAGTCCATCGAAACACTATCCCACTTCCATTCGGGTACATCCAATGATTGAAGCAATTTGTCAGGCCTCTGCTACTCCGCCTTAACCCTTTGGCATACAAGACACTTAGCCACTAACTCTGCTACATCCTTCTTCATGCCACTCCAATAAAACACTCTCTTCATTTCCCTATACATTTTATCACCACCCGGATGAATAGTCATCCGAGAATGGTGTGCCTCCGCTAGAACTGCTCTCATCAAATCACCCGTGCGGGGAACTCAAAGTCTTCCATCTCTCCTTAGCCACCCTTTACCATTGATGGAATAGCGTTGGAGATATCTAGAGACCTCTCCTCTACTAATCCTATCCAGAATATCCCTAAGCTCTGAATCTTCTCGTTGCCTCGAGCAAATCTGATTTATGAGGGTAAGCTTAACCTCAAGTGCTGAAATCTTAGCAAAATCTCTGATAAAATTCCTATAATAACCAGCTAAACCTAGGAAGCTTCTAATTTCGGTAGCGTTCTTGGGGGCCTTCCAACCTTGTACTGCTACTAGCTTAGCGGGATCCACAGCTAAACCCTCCCTTGAGACTACAAGCCCCAAGAAACGCACCTGCTCGCGCCAAAAGTGATACTTCGAGAATTTTGCTTTCAACTGATGAACACGAAGTGTACGAAGAACCTCCTCAAGATGAATAGCAAGCTCTTCTAAACTCTTGGAAAACACCAGAATGTCATCCACAAACACTACAATGAACTTATTTAGGTTATCTTGAAAAACACGGCTCATCAAATCTACAAAATAGGCTGGGGCATTGGTCAACCCAAACGGCATAACCAACCACTCAAAGAATCCATCGAGTGTCCTAAATATTGTCTTATCAATGCTATCGTCAACGACCCTAACTTGATGAAATCCAGTAGCTAAGCTAAGCTGAGAAAATACTAAAGAGCCAACCAACTGATCGAAAAGATCGTCTATCCTATGAAGTGGGTAACAGTTCTTATTCGTGAGCTTATTCAACTCTCTATTGTCTACACAAAGTCGAAGGGAAACCATCCGCCTTTGTAGCGAAAACGACTGGCGCTCCCCACTCAGATATGCTCCGTCTGATGAAGCCTTTCTCCAATAGCTCACCAATCTGCTTACTTAACTCCTTCCTCTCCCTAGGAGCCATATGTCTCACGCGCAATGCCACTGGCTTAGCATTGTCATTCAGATAGATCCTAAAGTCAATCTCTCTCTTAGGGGGTAGTCCACTAACTTCCTCAAAAACGTCTGGGAAATCTCTAATAATTGGAACTGAATCTAACTCTCCTAGTGATGAATCAAGGGAATAAAGGAAGCTCAACATGACTGATCCCTATGAGTCACAAGAAACCTCGAGAGTCCGCCCGCTACATGTCTCTAGCCTAACGACTCTCCTCTTACAGTCCAATATCGCACCATAAGTGGATAACAAGTCCATCCCCAAAATCATCCCATATCCTAAAAATCCAAGTACATAGGCATCACAATCAAACTCTACGCCTAGTATAAAAATTTTCAAACCCCTACAAATTATGGATAAATGTGTCGATCCTCTATGGGGTTTGAAACAACTATAGGGTCTACAACTGGAAAAATGTTTATGTGCAAACAATCAACCAAGGAGCTAGAAATGAAAGAATGTGATGCTCTAGAGTCAAAAAGAGTTCGAATATGAAAATCCGAAATAGAGATCAAACCTTCTACAGAGACTTTCCTACCTCGATCCGGTCCACTAGAAGGTACTGCATTCAAAGCCTGTACTTGCATTGTAGGTGCGCCTGCGCTCTGTCCTGCCCTTTAAGGACAAGCTCTACTGTGCCTAGGCTACCCACAATTGTAACACCTCCCCTTCATCGTGTCCTTCTTACAGTCCTTTGTGAAATGGCCAACCAATCCACAACTATGACATTTCTCGCCTTTCTTGATCTGTCCCTTTTTCTGGTCCTCCTCCTTTCTTCTTATCCTTATCCTTCTTATTCTTCGACCACTGCTTCTTAGAATTTTCTTATTTAGGAACCTCCTTAACTTCTTCTTTCTTAGCTACATCTGACATGAGAGCCATCTCCATAAGTGACTCATACGTCGCTCCCATAGGCATATGTGTCAATGCCAACCCTTGGAGGGGCTGGTTCAAACCCTTAGCAAACTTGATGGCCTTCTTATGAGGTGTATAAACAAGTTCCATCCCGAACCTCGATAACTCATTAAATTGATTTATATACTCTTTCACCGAAAGACTCCCCTACTTTAGGCTAATGAACTTCTTCAACTACATGCTTTCCTTGGCTTGTGACAAGAACTTTCTCTCAAATCTTTCCCGAAATCCAAACCAACCAATGTCTCTACCCTCCATTTCTACAATCTCCCATCAGTAAGAAGCCTCTCCCTTCAGCTGCCAAGATGCAATCTAAACTCTCTATCGGTCTTCCAATCCTAACAGCCCAAATACCTGCTCTGTATTCCTCAACCAAGCTTGTGCCTCCACGAAATCCTCCGTGCCAGAAAACGTCTTGCCTTCTAGATTAGCAAAGTCCTTGCATAACTTAAAAAATTTGCTGCTGCAGGTGGATTAATGGGATCTCCACCGCCGGTGCTGCATTGGGCGCTTGCCCTTGCACCGCTTGTGCCATAGCTTGGAGGTATCTACAGAACCAGGCAATGGCTTGGACACCCTCTGGAAGATTTGGGGTGTCCGCTATACTATGCAAAGAAAAAGAGATTTAGGCTCAAAAGAATCGAAAGGAAGTTGAATTGGACTTTGAGGGGATTTTTTATAAAAACTCTCTTATACTTGAATAGTTTTTCTATAATAAGAGTTACTTTCTCAAGAATACTTTTAGTTTGAAGATATGTTACCTTTTAAAAATACTTTACTTTTGAAATAAGTTTTTAGGAATCCTGTAACCTTAGGCTTTGATACTAAATGAAAAACCCCACACACCTTAGTATACCCAAAAAGGGCACACCAAAGGATATGGTGCGTTATAGGTATAGCTAAAACATCACAGAGACTAAGATTCATAAGACAAATAAGTAAAAACAGCGGAAAACATTTAAATAATAACTTGTCATTCAAAATTAAACATCATTTCGAAATAAGTCATAAAAACATAGCATGTCTCAAAAACTCAAAATATCTCATGTCTCATGAAAATACATCTCAATCTCATAAATCAGAGTACAAAAATAACAATAATAATCATAATCCCTCTCACAAGTACCAATCCATCATAAGCCAAATGAAAAGGATGAGGAAGTACAAGAATACATCTGAAACGAGAGAACTCCGGGAATGAATCTCCAAGCAACCATAATCTACTCAACTCTGCTGGCCTATTGGAGGGAAAAAGAGTGAAGTAGAGAAGTGGATCAGACAATAAGTCTGGTGAGTGAAAGTAATTACTAGCATTTCTAAGAAAGATAAAGATAATCGACTAAGCAATAGTTCTAGCTTGAAAGAAAAATACAGAAAAGATAAAACTCGGATAAAATACTATTTCTAATTCTGTTTGACTATTTGCTTTTATTGTTTGATTGTTTGCACTTTTCTTTAACTGCCGTGATTAGGCTGAAACCCTAATCCTATTTCAGTTGCTAATTTGATTAGGCTAAAATCCTAATTCTACCCGTTGATCGGTCTATTCTATCTCTGTTGTGCCACAATGAACCAATCGTGTTGGTCACAGCAAAAGACACTTCTTAGCGCTTGGAACGCAGTAGCGAATTATTTACCCTAATCGATGCCGCACGCTCGATCATCGCCGGTACACAATAACCGTCACCCCCTATTTTGACCTCTTATTTATCCTAATCGGCATAAGCGTGCCCAGCCTCACCTAACTGTTGTGAGACTATCAGTCCTAGTCCTGAAAGGGAATGCTGCCCAGCCTCACCTAACTGTTGTGAAACCATCAATCCTAGTCCTGAAAGGGAATGTTGTCGGTACTCGTCCTAACAAATAATTTCCAATTCGCGCCCCTTGCCCAAATCCCTAGATTTGAGTTTCTATCTATCGTCCACTTATTTACCCTAATCAGCATAAGCGTGTCCCTGCCTCACCTAACTATTTTGAGATCATCAGTTCCTGACTGAAAGGGAATGCTGCCGGTACGGGCCCTACTTCTATGTTTGCTTATTAACTTAATGTAAGTTTTAAAATAAGCCTCTTCTGTTATATCTGCTATATTTGCTTATTAACCTAACCTAAGTTTTAAAATAAGCCTTTTCTGTTATCTTTTTCTTTCTAATTATAACCTATGTTATAATCGTTAACTGTTACTCTTCTATTTTCTCTTTTTAGTTATAACCACTAGTTATAGCTATGCTTGCAAATGTCTTAAATTTTCCTATTTTAGTCTATCTCTATTTTTTTACAGCCTTTTTTATTTTACATCTGATTTTTGTAAATTCGGTGATTTTCTATTTTAATCCATATTAGCGAATTCTTCTCTTTTTAATATTATATTCGCGTAAAAAGGAATAAAATGAAACTAACATTGATATGCTAAATTCCGAGTTAAAAATAGATGTAAATAACTATAAATAACTGTAAATGACTGTAAATAACTGTAATTAACTGAATAAAATAGTTAATTAAAAGTGAAAATTAGTCACACATCCTTAAAACGGAACTTAATTTCAAAGCGGATCCCTGTCATAAAAAATATATATTCTACGTCCATGTTTCTGTTTTCAGTCAATTTATTCTCCAAATTACCCCTGCGTTTCACTGCGAGCTCTAATTCTCTTCTTATTTTTCGATTTAAATGGAAAACTGCAATTAAATTGAAGACGAATCAAGTTTTTTTTATGAAATATGATATTCTTAATATTTGCAGTTATAAATAATCGCAACAAATTTCTGCAAATATATGCGATAGTTGCAGAAATTTCTGCAACTATACGCAATAGTTGCAGACATTTCTGCAATTATACGCAATAGTTGCATTTGTGCAACTATATGCAATAGTTGCAGAAATGTTTGCAACTATACACAATAGTTGCAGAAATATCTGCAACTATTGCAAATAGTTGTAGACAATTCTGCAATTATTTGCAATAGTTGCATTTCTGCAACTATTTGCAATAGTTGCAGAAATGTCTGCAACTATACGCAATAGTTGCAGTTATTTCTGCAACTATAAGCAATAGTTGCAGAAATTTCTGCAACTATACGCAATAGTTGCAGACATTTCTGCAACTATTTGCAATAGTTGCAGAAATGTCTGCAACTATATGCAATAGTTGCAGATATTTCTGCAACTATACCATATAGTTGCATAAATTTCTGCAACTATACCCAATAGTTGCAGACATTTCTGCAACTATACCATATAGTTGCAGAAATATCTGCAATTTTGTGCAATTTTTATAAATTTGAAAAAAAAATCGAAATGTTCAATATTTGCTGAATTGTCTGCAA
Source organism: Allium fistulosum (assembly GCA_030737815.1). NCBI lineage: Eukaryota > Viridiplantae > Streptophyta > Magnoliopsida > Asparagales > Amaryllidaceae > Allium > Allium fistulosum. Next base: position 166,131,182 of record CM060905.1, read on the forward strand.
ATATTTGAAATAATTGCACCTTTAATACAAATATAAATTTTTGGTATCAACAATGGATCTCATTTTAAAGATCATAAAATTTGTGATTATTTGGTGAAAACGGTATGTTGATCCGGTTTTTGTAAATAAAGTTATACACGTTTGAAAAGTTTAAAACATTAAGGGTATTTGGGACTTTTTGCGTGCGTGAATTTGAAAATAGCGAGCGGAAACGTAAATGTTGGTTGTGAAGGATGTTTTATCTATTTTAAAAATTGTTAGGGATGTGAGCCAAACTATCTTTAATTAAAAACAGGCTGAAAAGAACTTTTGAAATGTACTTAGAAATAGACTATAAATAAACATACATAAAAATTGTCTCAAAATTGTAGAAAAACTACAGCTATTGAGAAACCTATTATTTTAAATTACTTAAAATTCTAAAATAATTACAAAACACTCACCCGTGGTCCTTAGTTCTAATCCTTGGCCTTTCCAGCTCGACTTCTAGGGCGTAGAATATTTTTATCAAAAGATCTTCTCCCTAGAAAAAATTTCTATTTAGGGTCTAGCCTTAGGCAATGAACCCAATTGGGAGAAAATCTGAATGAGAAAAATAGCTAGGCCTAGGGTTCTATTTATAGTGTGACTTAAGGATCTCAGACCGTTGGATTTGAAGATAAAATCTGGTGCAACCACGTCATAGGCTCTCTAGGAACCGTCGGATGGAAGCACGAACGCAAAGGATCTAAGAAAAATCAAGTTATGACGTGTACGCTTCGATCTGGACGAATCTACGTTCATTAACTAAGGCGGGTCGACCAAGCTTCTACGGGGGTCAACCCTAAGGTCGACTTATGTATAATGGGGGTCGACCTGACCATTGGCATGGGTCGACCCATGCCTTGTAAATTTTTTTCATTTTAGTTGATTTCTTGTTTCTATCGTATCTTCTCCATACTTACTCGGATTTCGACAAGTTATATATGGAAATTGCTCAGAAAATCGCCACGGACCCAATGGTGCAACTCCCATAGCTCGATTCTAAAAATTTCACAAACTTATTTTATTATTTAATTAATTCGTTAATTTATTATTATAGCTCAAATTTTGGGTTGTTACAGAGGTGTACGTAGACGATATGCTCGTGATATCACGGTTATCCAGCGACCACATCAGCGATTTGGAGGCGATGTTCGACATACTTCAATAGTACTGAATGAAGCTAAATCCGTTGAAGTGTCATTTTGGAGTCGCGTTTGGAAAGTTCTTTGGGTTTATTGTCAACTCCAAAGGAATTGAAGCCAATCCTGAAAAGATCTGGGCGATTCGGAATCTCGAAACTCCAAGAACCATAAAGCAGGTGCAAAGTCTTAATTGGAAGGTGGAAGTTCTGAGCAGGTTCATTTCCCGATCCACGGACAAGTGCATTCCCTTCTTCGATTTGATCAGAAAAGGAAAACGAGATTTCGAGTGGACAGAGGAGTGCGAGGGTGCATTCCGGGCACTAGTACAACATCTGGCAACACCTCCCATCTTGTCGAAGCCGGTTGATCACAAGAAGTTGTATGTCTATCTGGCGGTTTTGGCAAACGCAATCAGTGCCGCGCTAGTTCACGAAGATGATCGGATCCAACGACCGGTCTATTATATCAGCAATAGATTGACAGGGGCAGAAAGAAACTACCCGAAGATAGAGAAGCTAGCTTATTGTCTTGTTGTAGCCTTGAGAAAGCTTCGCCCGATTTCCAAGCTCATTCGATCATTGTTTACACCGATCAGCCATTACGACAGATCCTGACACGACCTGAGACGTCTGGTAGGTTGCTCAAGTGGAACATCGAGCTGAGTCAATTTGATATCACTTATGCCCCAAGGCGAGTTATTCAAGGACAAGTTTCTGTGGATTTCATAGCTGAGTTCAGCATACCGGAGGACTTGCCCGAAACCAGTGAACCTCCCAACCATATATGGAAGCTATACACTGATGGCACATCAAACGACCGGTGCTCAGGCGCTGGAGTGGTGCTCGAAACCCCAAAAGGATGATCAGTATGCTATGCTTTGAAATTCGACTTCCATGCAACTAACAACGAAGCTGAGTACGAAGCCCTGCTTGCTGGACTAAGGCTTGCCAAGGATTTGGGAGTCGTCGCTATGGAAATTTACTGCGATTCACAACTGGTTGTGTGTCAGGTCCAAGGAGAGTACCAAGCAAGAGACCAAAGATTGGCCTCCTACCTTATGCGGGTCCAGGAAGTGTTGAACCAGTTTGACTATTACACTATCCGTTGTATACCCCGAGAGCAAAATCAGAAGGCCGATTCTTTAGCAAAACTGGCCAGCACTGGCGAAGCAAGTGGATGGGACTCGTCCCCATGGAGACACTTACTGCTCCAAGTATTGATCAGGTGGAGACAAATTGGGTTCATGAGGCAACACCCGGGAGGGAGTCAAGGTTGACTCCAATCAGAAACTATCTTGAGCACAAAACGTTACCCGAGCACAGGAGCAAGAAAAGACAAGTTCTTCGAAAGGCTTCGCGATTTATCATCCAGGATGGAGTCCTATACAGAAGAGGATATTATGTTCCTTTACTCCGGTCTATCGCCCATGATGAGATCAAACGAGTGTTGCATGATGTGCACGAGGGAGAGTGTGGTGATCATACTATGGGGCAAGCCCTTACTAAAAGGATACTCAGGTATGGGTATTTCTGGCCAACCGTAAACCGAGACGCATCAGATTATGCTAAGAGATGTGATAGGTGCCAGAAACATGCCATAATTCCAAGAGCCCCTCCAACCGAAATTACTCAAATGATTAGCCCATGGCCGTTTGCCACGTGGGGCATTGATATAATAGGATCTTTGCCTCTAGCCAAAGGTGGTGCGAAGTACGCCATTGTTGCAGTTGACTACTTTATTAAACGGGCAGAAGCTGAGCCCCTTGCTACTATCACGATGAAGAAAGTAATCAATTTTGTTGTGTGCAACATCAATTGTCGTTTTGGCATCCCACAAACAATTATAACTGACAACGGGGCCAGTTTGATAGTGCTGAGTTTTAGAATTTCTGCCAATGTTATCACATCCAGAAGAAATTCTCGGCAATAGCTCACCCTCAAGCGAATGGGCAAGTCGAAGCTATTAACAAAGTCATCAAGTCCATTTTGAAGAAACGACTGGAGAAGGCTGGAGGTAAGTGTGTCGATGAGCTCCCCATGGCCTTATGGACGTATCGAACTATCCACAAGTTCGCGACCGGCCATACTCCATTCGCACATTCCTACGTCTCTGAAGCCATTATTCCAGTTGAGCTAGAGGTACCTTCTCACCGTGTGACTTATTATGAACCAAAGACAAACGCCACCCTGCTTGCATAATCTCTGGATTTGTTAGATGAGAAGCATGAAGAGGCTGATTTGAGGGCAGCCGCACATCGCAACCGAGTCGTCCGATTATACAATGCTAAGGTCCGACCTAGAACCTTTGAAGTGGGCGATCTCATACTCAAGCGGGTCTAACCGGTCCCTTCGCACATGAAACCGACAATGGAAAGGACCGTATGTCATCGAACGGAGGCTTAGAGATGGCACATTCAAGCTATCAACTGTTGATGGTCTCACACTACCGAGAGCATGGAACAACGAAAGTCTCCATCGCTATTACATATGATTGGCTTTCGTTCATTCAGTCTACTTTCCTTTTCAAGTTTGTTTATGAAATTCGAGAATTTTTTTTGTAATAAGGCAACTGATTTTGCTATGATTTCTTATTTCAACAATAAAGCGCAGACTCATAAAGCCAAATTAATGATTCCTAAATGCATCATGCGGTCGCCATGATGTACAAAGAGCTGAGCTCCATCTTACGATGGGACTCGTTCAAATAGAAAGTGATCGTGATCCAACCGGTCAATCGCTAGATGAAACCCCGAACTCGGAGGGCAGACAACAACCGATTAAAAGAGAATTGAAACACGACAATTCTCCAACCAACTCAAGCTCCCATAGTGCGAGCTAAAGTGCAAAATCTAAAATTAAGACGTGAATCTACCGTCCAGCTCGAGGAGGATGGATCCATCCATCCACGACCTCGCTTATTTTCAAAAGCTCGAGGAGGATGTATCCATCCATCCATGACCTCACTTATTTCCAAAGCTCGAGGAGGATGGATCCGTCCATCCACGACCTCGCTTATTTCCAAAGCTCGAGGATGATGGATCCGTCCATCCACGACCTCGCTTCTTTTTAAGCTCGAAGAAGATGGATCCGTCCATCTACGACTTCGCTTGCAGGATCAAGGGGGATGTGATCCGACCATCCGCAACCTTGATCAACTCCTTATTCCCAGAGTGCGAATAAGATCCTAATACTTAAACGAGTGCGACCGACCACCCATAAAATAACTTATGTCCCCGGAGTATGGATATGATTCTAAACAATAAGCGGGCGTGACCGACCGCCGACATACAAGTCTAAATCCTCAGAGTGTGGATGCAAATAGTAACAAGCGAGAGAGTGTGATCCGACCACTCAAACTCCTGTTACTTTAACTTTATCCCGACTAAGTTAAATCAAAGTTGGTGAAGGTGGAGGGCGACTTTTGAAGATAGATGTTTACATTGGATTCAACAACAAACTCCTTCGGAAGTTTTGAGTGAACATTGTTTATCAAATGCATTTATTAAAGTTGTGGCTGTAAAGATATAAATAAAAAAGGAGTCCACAAGTCATAAGAGATAACTTGCTTATCTTTATTTTTTTCAAATTAATAATTCAACTTTATCAACATTTCAACTTTAGCTATTCTACTAATTCTACCATTATGTTTGGTTGAACTCCCTAAAAAATACTGCTTAAAAGAATTTCTCTTAGCTCATTATAGTAAATGTTGTTTTCAAAAGGGTCAAAGTAAATTCTAGTTCTTGTAGAATTTCTATTATAAAACCAAAATACTAATCAGAAGTTGAGAAAATGAACATGAATTGGAGCAAAGCATATATGGAAATTCTTGTGAGAGCTAAAAACATCCCACTTACTGACATGTGTTGCACTATGTATACACCTTATTGAATGGGATCAAAATGGTTATATATCCATTAATGGGATTAGCTGATCCCTCTTTTCTATTGGTGAAATTAACAAAAAGGAAAGTCAAAACGTGAGATGATAGATCCTATCATTAATCCTAATTCTATATATATTTGTTAATTAATAATTTGAATAATGCAAACAATGAATAAGATCGTAACATGTAGCACAATTCAACATGAACAAATGTACTAAATTCAAATATTTTTATATTTTTCTGTAAAATCCCAACATTCATTTTTTATGCAGCATTCTTTGTGCTTTCATGAAAATTTCAAATGCATTACGGTCATTAAAAATGTCATATAAATGGTTGTAACATCTTACATTTTGTTAAAGCTAGGGTATAACTATTTAAGATAAGTAACCAACCAATCATATATACAATATCCCAAGTGGATAATTATTTAAATAAAAGTATATAGGAATTTGATGAAAATTGATATATAAAGATTTGAGGGATTTGCAGAAGAGAATGATTTTATTGATGATATTGAAAATACAAAAGCAATACAACTTGTTTCGGTTTCATTGTATATAATATATATATATGATGTACATAATAATATGCGGCCCATACTATGGTTATATGGGCTGAAACCCGTATCTGATATACTGTTACTGTTATGTTGAGATACTCACTTCATTCACTCATTCTTAATACGCCGCCTCAAATCGATCTAGGGTTTTGCCCTATCTTCTCCGATACCTCCAGATCTGCTGAAATCTTCAAATCGTTTCTTATTTAAGTGATAAAATGAAGAAAGTTAACTCTTTTCTTCATCGATTTGTTGTTATTTCCTCAATCTCACACCAATTTGATTACGCTACCTCCAAATCTTTTGATATCTTCAAATCGCTTTCGATTTAAGTGATAAGATGAAGAAAGTTGACTCCTTTCGTCATCGATTTGCTATTATTTCCTCAATCTCACACCAATTTGACTGCGTGATGATTTTGGAGTTTCGCTGCTGTTAGATCTGAAGGCGCTTGAACTTTCACTGCTCTTCCTGAGTAAGACGAGGACTTTGATTATACTTCATGCTTTGATGGGGCTGACTTTGCGCAGACCTTGAGTTCACTCTTTTGCCTCATGAAGTTCTTGCTGGAAAGAGGTTTGGTAAGTATATCGGCTAACTGGTAAGTGGCAGGTACGTGATTGGTTTGCAATTTGCCCTTTAAAACCTGCTCTCGAACAAAATATAAGTCGATCTCTATATGTTTTATTCTTGAATGAAGTATTGGGTTCTTTGATAGAGATACAACACTTAGATTGTCACACCATAGTCTTGGTTTTAAATTTGTGCTAATTTTTAATTCACTTAGTAAAGATTGTATCCACAGGATTTTAGTTGTTGTGCTAGCTATACTTCTGTACTCTGCTTCGGTACTTGATCTGAACATTGTTTCTTGTTTTTTAGAACACCATGAAATTGGATTGCTTCCATGTAGATACAAAATCCTATGGTAGATCTTTTATCATCAGGATCATTTGCCCAATCAGCATCTGCATACCCTGTTATGTTGAGATGTTTGCTGGCTTTAAGGATTAACTCATGATCAGTTGTGCCTTTTAGGTATCTTAATATTCTTTTGACTGCTTTCCAGTGTTCATCTTTGGGTTCCTGCATAAATTGACACACCTTGTTAACACTATATGATATTGCTGGTCTTGTAATGGTTACATATTGCAATGCACCAGTAGTACTTCTATATTCCTTATCATTAAGTATTGGTTCTCCCTTGTTTTTTGATAAATGAAGATTTGTTATCATAGGTGTAGGCAGAGAGTTGGCACTATCAATTTTTTCTTTAATTAATATATCTGTGATATACTTCTTTTGACACAAGAAAATTTCTGAATCCGAAACTCTGGTGACCACTATTCCCAAAAATTAGTTCAGTGTTCCAAGATCCTTAATTGAGAATTGCTTGACCAAAAATTGAATAAGATTATTTATCTCTATCTCATCATCACCTGTGATAATCAAGTCATCAACATAGATAAGAATATATACAGTTGAAAATTTATTAATTCTTATAAATAATGAGTTATCTCATTTGGTAAACTGAAAGTTCAAACTTGATAGTGTGTCTTTCAGTTTATCAAAACAGACTCTATAAGCATGTTTAAGCCCATATATTGCTTTGTTAAGCCTGCATACACAACTTCTGTTTTGTCTGTAACCCCGTGGTTGTTCCATGTACACTTCCTCCTTCAATTCTCCATTTAGGAAGGCATTATTACATCCAACTGTCTAATAGTCCAATTTTTATGCAATGCTATAGTGAGTATGATTATGATTGTTGTTGGCTTTACAACTAGAGAAAATGTTTCACTGAAATCAAAGTCATGTTGCTGAGTATATCATTTTGCTATAAGCCTTGTTTTATATCTCATGATAGTTCCATCTGCATTTTTCTTCACTCTATAAGTCCACATGCACCCTACTATGTTCTTGTTTTTAGGTGAATAAACAATATCCCATGTTTTATTCTTTATAAGTGCATTGTATTCTTCATTCATGGCTCTTTTCTAGTTTGTGCTTTTTATTGCTTGATCTAAATTTTTTGGCTCATCAGACGTAGTTGTAGCTGTATAAAGTTTGGGCTTGAAAATTCCACTCTTTGACCTAGTTGTCATATGATGTCCAGTTTGAACTTGTTGCTTGTTGTGTGATTGCTCAGTTGACCTATCTTGTTGCATATGTAACTTCTCTTCGTTATTGTCTTGACTCACACTTTTTGTCTAACTGCTTGCAGAGTGTGATTGAACTGGTCAGATTGCTCTGCTTGTTCATGACCTTGCCCAGCTTGCACTTCGAGTTGTGGATCAGGGTGATCTAAACCTTCTTCAGTCCATTCCCTGCTCAACTCAGTTGGATATAGAGGTATATTTGGTATGGAAACCCTTGGATTATGAACCTTTTGAGTTGTTTTTAAGTCTGCACTAGTAAAAGGAAACACATGTTCATTAAACACTACATGTCTGCTCACAAATATTTTTTCATTGCTGTCCAAACATTTGTATCCTTTTTGATTTGTGGCATAACCCAAAAAGGTGCATGGAGTTGACCTAAAATTCAATTTGTGGGTATTATAAGGTCTTATATAAGGAAAACATAGGCATCCAAATGTTTTCAGACTATAATAATCAGGTTTTATGTTGAACAAAACCTCTATTGGACTTTTGTTCTTTAAAACCTTTGTTGCCAATCTATTAATCAAATATACTGCTGTATTAAATGAATCTGGCCAAAATTTTAAAGAGAGTGATGCTTGGGCTAATAAAGTAAGACCTGATTCTACAATATGTCTATGTTTCCTCTCAACCAAACCATTTTGTTCAGAAGTGTATGGACATGTAATCTTATGAACTATTCCTTTCTTTTGAAAGAAATTATTGAGAGGTTTAAACTCAGTACCTCCATCTGTCTGTAAAATCTTGAGTTGATGATTTGTTTGTTTTTCTACTTGGTTAATAAAATGAATTATTGCTCTAGAAGTTTCTGACTTTTCCCTAAGAAAATATATCCAAGTATATATAGTGTGTGCATCAACAAATGATATGTAGTATTTAAACCCATAATCTGAATTGACTGGTGCTGGACCCCATAGGTCAGCAGCAAACATTTCAAGGGGTTTATGGTATTTGGTTTATGAATCGGCAAATGAAAGTTTATGACTTTTTACCATTTGGCAGTATGTACATACATAGGGTAGAGTAATATTCTCAAAAGGAATTTTATTTTCTATAAGAATTTGTTTTACAATATTGACATTAGGGTGGCCTAACTTGTAATGCCAAAAATCAAACGCATTAATTCTTTTTTCTGCATTTTCAGAAAGATTAGAGTAATTTCTCTTGTCTTGAGAATTTCTTGAATTAACAAAGTCAAACTTGTATAGCCCTCTATCTGCATTACCCTGTAAAAGAATTTCTTTAGTTAGTATATCTTTAACCAAATAATATTTTGGGTAAAAATTCAAAATAGACATTGTTATCACTTGCAAATTGTGATACACTTTTCAAATTCTTTCTTATTTGAGGCACTCTTAGTAAATTATTGAGATATAGTTGTCTATCACCTTTGATGCAAGCAATTCCAATGTGTGTTATATTGATACTCTGACCATTGCTCATGTGTATGGACTGATTACGTCTGTACTCCTTTTGACCAAGATATAGATTGTCCAGATTGCTTGTAATATGATTTGTAGCGCCTGAGTCGGGATACCAACATTCATCTTGTATGTCATCTGGCTTTATGACTACATTTCTTGACTTTTCTAATTGATTGCTTAATTCCTGCTGCACATGAGCCACATTTACACTTGGATTTGTGTTGTTTCTTTGGTTGTTTTGACTCTGATTTGGCACATAGTTTGAATTGAATCTGAAATAACATTTTAGTGTTGTATGACCAATCTTTTCACAAATTTGGCATCTGGGTCTGTTGTTATTATTCCATCTTCCTCTTGCTATATTGGATTGACCTCCCCTTTGATAATATTGATTTGTTCTATTGTATTTTTGTCCTTTGCTTTTTGAGTTTGCTGCATAGTTAACAGATAAATCATTGTCCAGTGATCTTTTCTGATCTAATCTTCCTTCATGAGCAAGAAGTGTTGCACTGACATATTGTATGGATGGTAATGTTCCTTTAGATGCTATAACTGCCACAACTGATTCATAATCATCACCTAGACCACCTAAGATGATCAACACCTATTCAATATCTGACACTTTATGCCCTGCTGTTTCAAGCAAATCACATGTTGTTTTCACCTTTGGTAGATATTCTCTCATAGATAGACTATCTTTTCTAATGTTTTGTAGTTGTCTCTTGTAATGCATTATTCTAGCAGCAGAATTAAAATTTTGTTGTATGGTTGTCTAAATCTCATTCGATGACTTACATCCTATTATCTGTGGCAGATTCATGTTGATTGATGATAGTAACCATGAACTAATTAGACTGTCTTGTCTTTGATATTTTGTAAATTCTTGATTTCTATCAACCTTTTTTTCTTCGTCGGTGATGAATCTTGGAGGCACGAGAAATGTTCCTAGGATGAATCCCTCAAGACCATATCCCCTTACTACTGTCTCAACTTGAAATTTCCACAGCAGATTATTATCTTCATCAAGTTGAGCTGTGACTAATTGTGTTTGCGGACTTATTATGGTCATGATCAAATCTTCGGTTGCTGATTCACTTTGCTGGCTTGAACCACTGGTTTTGTCTGAAGTAGTTGAATTGTGATCTCCTTCAGCCATGATGGATTTAAAGGTTCAAAAGTGGAAAATGATAAAGAATGATGAGGCAATCTTAGTTAATCAAAAACCACTAAAACTTAGATGATGAATTTCTTCTGATAAGTTTTCTGGTATGACACTGAATTTCTTGATATCTTTTATGATTGATTTCTTGCCTTCTTGATATATTTCTGATTTTCTGATTGTTTCTTTAACTTGCTTGATTTTGATGAGAAGTCATGTTGCAGCCGAACTTTATTTCTGGCAAGGCACTTGACTTCTTTATCTAACTTGCAAGCAAATTCAAAAAATCTAAAAGGATGAGATCAATATCTCTGATGAGTGCACTCACGTGATGATATATAATCTGATAAGTTGCTTTAGAAATAAAAGAAATCTAAGGCTGAATTTTGTTAAGCAATTCTAGCTCCGATACCATATTGGAATTTGATTAAAATTGATATATTCAGATTTAAGGGATTTGCAGAAGATGATGATTTTATTGATGATATTTAAAATACAAAAGCAATACAACTTGTTTCAGTTTCATTGTACACAATATATATATATATATATGATGACATAATAATATATGGCCCATACTATAGTTATATGGGCTGAAACCCGTATCCAATATACTGTTATCGCATATGCTTCTGTTATATTGAGATATTCACTTCATTCACTCATTCTCAATAAAGTAGGTAACTATGAATTAAGTATTTCTTCTTATATTTCAATTTTTTTAAAGCTAACTTGACACCTAAGCTTTACAAAAGCATAATTAGAAATATCATACAGATTTTGGTAAGCTTTAAATTTGAGTTGTTAAGAAAAACATTAGTATTTTTTATTTTCTATATATGATCCAGTAAGATCAATCGATCATTAATCCTAAACCATACATAAAATGTTCTATGTAAAGTAATACAAGCCAGACAATTTAATATTAAATTTTGACCTTAATCTACAAACCTGTTACTAGTTTCTGGATCATGCAAACAATAATTATGAGAGTGATTTTCATATTACTTTCCTAATTGCCATGATATTTTATAAAATATATTTCATATTTCTGTTACATCATCATCCACGACATCAACATATGTAATGGCAGCAAAATACAATCATATTTGATCGTAGAAACAACCATATCTTCATCTTCATATAGTATTAAAAAAACTTAATATAAGTCCCAATCGTATACAATTTACAATAAAAAGTACTATTAAGAACATCCTAATTAAGAGCGGCAATCATTAAATATTTGCATGGTATAACAAAATTTCATTTATGTTTAAAGCACTTTCACTTAAAAGAAGATAGAGAAATTATAGTGTTTGCTTAACTCCAATTATTTTCACTTTACTCCATGATAACTTTTTTGTATGTCATTTATAATATAGCACAATTCACGTCTGATTTTGATACTACCAACAATAGTAAAAAAATTAAATTAAATTGTTTCTTACTCAATACCAGTTCGAGTCGAGTTCGTCAAACTTTCATAGCTCTCTTGCATTTATATGGAAAATATACAATTTATCCATGTCGATCTCAGAAATCAAAAGCAAAGCATAAAAATTCCAAAGATCTAAAAACCGTGACATCTGTTCCAATTTTCATCCTTTCACATGTATCTTTTATTAGCTATTGATTGTTGGGCTACATGTTTTAGCTTAGCCAATTATTATTGTAGTGTATGTTATAGGCTATACAAATAAAGATATCTAATTGTAATTGTTTTGTTTAGGAAACAGATGAAATTTCAATTTTCTTAAGTAGATTTTCTTCTTCCTCATCTCAGTGTTCTTTTCCAAAATATATTCGATTAATTTCTCAACTCGTTCTTCCCTCCTCCTCTTTATACATCTTCAAATGGAGTTTTATGATGTAAGATCGTCACAATTGGTATCAAAGCCAAGTGGTTCCCTAAATTTCAGACCTGATTCTAGATCTGATTCAAAACTCGATTCCGGCAACAAAATCAGATTTCAAATTGCATCCAATCTGGTTTTGTTAGTTACGATTCACATAATCTATCATCCTATCACAGTAGTAGTTGTCATCAAGTGTTTGATCCTTACAGATATGTTAATATAATTATCGTCACTTCTACCAGAAAAATGAGTTACAAGCACTGATACAATTTGATTCTTCTATTTGTGCTGCGAAAGCACTGATAAGAGCATCCATTCTCATTTAGTTATCAATAAATTGGAACCTGAGATATTGGCAAACTTATCGATAAGACCGACTCTTGTGGAAAGAATTGGCGAAAGACAAAAGCGAGACGATAAGCTTGTCAAGATTATCCGTGATTTGGAATCTAGATTGGACCCAGAGAAGGATAAAGGATTCGAGGTTGATCGAGAGGGTTGGCTTCGGAAACAAGGACGACTAGTTGTTCCCGATATAGATGATGAGAAATAAAGTTTTGAAGGAAAGTCACCAGTCGAAGCTGACAATTCATCCAGGTGGAAACAAGATGTATCAGGATATGAAGAGAACCTATTACTGGGAAGGTATGAAGAAGGATGTTGGAAATTTTATTTCCAAGTGCATGAACTGCCAGTTGGTAAAAGCTGAGCAAAAGAAGCCCAGTGGATTGCTTCAGCCGTTAGAAGTTCCTACATGGAAGTGGGAGCAAATATCGATGGATTTTATCGATGGACTACCTAGAACAAGAGCGGGAAATGAAGGGATTTGGGTCATCGTAGATCGTTTGACTAAGAGTGCAAGATTCATTCCTGTTCGATCAACCAGGACTGCATCAAAGTTGGCTGAGCTGTATGTTAAGTGGATAGTTCGATTCCATGGTATTCCGAAAAGTATAGTGAGCGATCGAGACCCATTGTTCACTAGTAGATTTTGGAAGAGCTTCCAGGAAGTTTTGGGAACCGAGTTGTGTTTGAGTACAACTTATCACCCTCAAACAGATGGTCAGACCGAGAGAGTCAACCGAGTTTTGGAAGATCTCCTCAGAGCATGTGTTTTGGACTTCGGAGGATCGTGGGAAGATCATCTTCATTTGGTGGAATTTTCGTATAACAACAGTTACCAGTCAAGCATTGGTATGGCACCGTATGAAGTACTGTATGGAAGACCGTGTAACTCTTTGACATGTTGGTTGGAAACATGAGAAAAGTTGATACTTGGGCCAGAAATGATTCGACAGACTTCGGATTGCATAGAGATCATTCGGCAATGAATGAAGGCAGCCCAAGACCATCAGAAAAGTTATGCTGATAAGCGTCGTAAGGATTTGGAATTCGACGTAGGTGATATGGTTTTTGTGAAGATTTCTCCACTGAAGAATGTTATTCGATTCGGGAAGAAAGGAAAATTGACTCCGAGATTTGTTGGGCCATTCCCGATCATCGAGCAAATTGGAAAGCTCGCCTACAAATTGGAGTTACCAGAAACGATGGCGGGTGTGCACAATGTTTTTCATGTATCGTATCTACGGAAGTATGTGCACGACTCGAATACAGTGGTTTCTACTGATAGCTGTGAAGATTTTGAGGTTGATCCAGTCGATAAGAGACCTCGTAAACTGCTTCGTGTTGTGGAAACTGACACGAAACAGCTTAGGAGGAAGGTAGTTAGGTTGCTCAAGGTTCAATGGAGTGATGATGTTAACGACTGTACATGGGAGGTGGAAGAGAGGATGAAGGCAGCTCATCCTGAACTATTCGAGGTATGGCCATAAGGTGTCGTGTCATCTCACGATATTGTAACTTGTTCTAGTCTTAGAATTCTGCATGGTAGGCTAGTAATTAGATGCATGATTTGTTGATTGCTATGGATGGTAGGCATGCAGAATAATTTTTGATTGCTCTTGTTTGTTTGGAATTTCGGGGGCGAAATTCCTAAGGGGGAGAGAATGTAACGACCCGTATTTTTACGGATCGAAAGATCGTAAAACTGTTGTCATTAGGTCGTGAGTGTTGTTAGAACGTCCAGAGTTAGATCGTTCAGAGTTCAAGTCGACCAGAGCTTGAATCGTCTAGGGTTAAGTTGTGTAGAAGTTAGGTCGTCCGGAAGTTAGGTCGGGTGGTAGTTAGGTCGGGTGAACGACCTAAGAGGTTGGAGCGACCTAAGGTAGTTGACGACCTAAGGAGTAGACGACTTAAGGGTTTAGACGACCTAAGGGGTTAGGTCGTGTTATAGTTTAGGTCGGTCGAGCGACCTAAGGAAGTTAGTGGTAGCAGTTGGCGACTTAAGGAAATTGGGACGTGTTGGGATTTAAGTCGTGTAACAGTTTAGGTCGGTCGAGCAACTTAGGGAGTGGAACGACTTAACAGGATAAGCGACTTAGGAGTTCATAGCTTCGGGAAGTTAGCGACTTAGGGACTGGACGAGATAAGGCTTAAGTCGTCATAGTTAGGTCATGAGACCTTGTGTTGATGTTAGGTCGTAAGCGACCTAGGAGCGTAATTAGGTCGTAAGTGACTTATGTTAGGTCGTGTAACGGCTTAGGTCGTAAGTCGCGCATTAGTGTTAAGGCTTAAGTTGCTAGGCCGTGAGTATAGTTAGGTCGCGTAAGGACTTATGCTATTAAATCGTTAAGTCGCGCCTATGTTAGGTCGTTAAGTCGTCCAAACGACCTAGGTAGGAACGCGGTTATGTTAGGTTAGGTCGCGTGAAGGCTTAAGGGGTTAGGTCACTGAGTGTTAGGTCGTGAGAGACCTAGGAGCGAGCTAAGGTTAGGTCGTATGTCGCGCACGTGTGTTATGGCTTAGGTTGTTGAACTGTTGGGTCGTTAGGTCGGCGATACCGTTAGGTCGTAGGTCGTGGGGTTTCGGTAGGTCGTGGGCGACTTAAAAGCGAGCGAGCGAATTATGGATTTCCAGCCTATAAATACACGTCCTTGCCTCACTTTTTGGGATCCGGATTTTGAAGCGACGAAGTGCTGCCATTTTGAGAGCTCGAGTTCTACACTTCTTCACTTCTTTTCTCCACTTTAATTTTGTGCTTCCTTCCATCCAAATTGAAGATCAAATCGAAGATCCAAGTGCTTAGATTGAAGATCTACAACCATCGAAGAGAGATTTCTTCGTTTGAAGCGGAATTTTGGAGAATCGAGCTAGATCCTTCGCTGTCCAGATCTGAAGTGTGTTGCTTTTGAGGTGTTTAGGTGATTCGGTGAGTGGTGGTTATCTCTCACACGGATCCAAAGGAGTATATCGGATTGGTGGCTTGATTTTGTGTTAAAATAGTGATTTCCATGCATTTTCTTAAACTTAAGTATAGATCTATTGTTCATGATGATTTGACATCCATTTTACTACATGTTAACCTATGCAAGTTCATTCATCAAGTTGTAGAGATATTGTTCATGATTCTTGCTTGTTAGATTTAGACTCTTTATTTACAAGATTGCCATTATTGTTATAATTGTTTATTAGATCATGTTTGAATGCTTGATTACTTGGATTAATGATTGACTTGATTGATTGTTATAAATTAGTTGATTGATGATTTGATTTGGACAAGTTGGTTGAAGATGATTGAAAAGCTAAGGGAAAGGCTCTTGAATAAGAAAAGCTGCTCGTGGCATATGACGCGGATGATAAAGCTCATATGGATAGATTTGATGATGATATTGAGATGAGGCTTTGCTATGATGAGATGAAGCGAGGCATGATGTGAGATAGCCTTGGTTCAATCCAGACGGGATCATTCCAAGCATGTTGATGACTCGGTGAAATGGTTCGAGTTTGAGGATAATGGTTGGCTTGAGAGGCGCTTGAGCTAGTATGAGAATAGTCGTTGAGGAGGATGACTAGAAGGCTGAGGTTTCATCGTTGTTGAAGGTTCTATCAAGCTCAAAGCAAGAGTACGCTGGGAAAATTCGATAGTCCCAAAAGACTACAGTTGGTGGTCGAGTACTCTGGGCAGATTCGATAGTCCTAGGCACGGGCTGCGACGACGTGCGGAGTTCTGTCTAGAACTGGGGTTACCATTAGCCCTTGACGGACGGCTGAAAGAATGTGCCGGTCATTCAATTAACGGTGGTATCGAAGCAATGATAACAGTGATAGCCAGAGTCATGGATGTTTGGATGTTTGGATGTATTGTCATTCGGTCTCAAGAGCGGTATTTTCTGGGTGCTTATCTGATCTTGGTATAGGCCTTGGGGGTTTGCACTTGGAAAACATCGACCTTGACTCGAGTGATAATTGCTTTACTTTAAATGTCTGCTTTGCTATGTTTATTTCTGCTTAGTGTGTCTGGGAGCTATCACTGTAGAAAGAGGAGGAGTGGGAGGGTTGGGTTCCTATTCCTTTTTCCTTTATGCTCTTTTGGTATGTTGTTAGTTAATTTACCGCTCACTAAGACTGTTGTCTGACTCAAGGTTTTATGTTCAACTCTTATGACCTTGGGCTGTTCATCCATTTTGGGATGGGTAGACTAGGTAGCAGGTGACAGGTGCTGTTCTTAGTTTCCAACGATGCTGATGACGAAGACGAGCTGGAGGCTTGCATATTATTTTCTTACTATATGTACTGGATGTTCCGCTGCTTGTATAATTCTCTGAGTGATATGTAGTGAGGCTTGATGTATTGACTATTCAGATGTTTGTATTCAACTATTATGAAGCCTAATTGATGAGATTCTATTTTGTGAAGCTTCACTACATATATTCTCTATTGTATTTTATCCATGCATTGTGAGTAATACGATAGATTCTACTGTTTTAACTTACCTTGACGATCGTCCATGGCAGCCTGGCACACTTTACAGCGCACTATTTCGATCTTTAGTGCAGGAGTCATGGGCGGTCATCACATTTGGTATCAGAGCATTGGTTTACGATTTTAGCCAACGCTCGCTGACGTAACTACGTATGAGAGACGTAATTGTATTTTGATGGATGATTACTATATATAATATAGTAGCTTAGAAGGATTTGAATTCCTTATACAGTTGTTTCTCAAGGTGTGTTAATCATTTCTTTTATAGATATTAAGAATGAGTCGAAGAGGGAGACCAGCTGCTAGGGAAGGCCGTGCTACTGAGGGGGCTGCTGATTATGCTGCTATGTTCGAGGCTATGATGACTTCGATCATGAGAAGGATGCCAGCTCCGGGGCCATCAGTAGATGTTGGAGTTCAAGTTCAAACTCCAAAACCGGTGGATTTTGCTAAGATGTGTAAAGATTATACTGCTCTTGGAGGAAAGGTTTTCATGGGAACAGAGTCAACTATTGAAGTCCAGAGATGGATAGATGCTTGTAGAAGGATCTTTGGTGACTTAAGAATTGAGGATGCAACCAAAAGGAAGCTCGCATCAAGACAGCTTCAAGGGAGAGCTTCTGACTGGTGGAACTCTATCACCATTGATACTCCGGAGGAAGAAATTACTTGGGTGCAATTCCAAGCCAGATTTGAAGCTAAGTTCATTTCTACAGCTCAGAAATCTGTTCTGTTCAAGAAGTTTGTGGAGCTCAAGCAAGGTGGAAGACCAGTTCTTGAGTATGTTTCTGAGTTTGAAGCCTTGTCTAAGTATGCCCGATCGTATATTGAATCTTCGTACCAGAAGAATGAGAAGTTTGTGACAGGCTTGGACAATTATCTTGGGAGGCAGTTGGTGGATCATTTGGACGATCCATTTGAGAAGCTTGTGGAGAAAGCTCTCAGGCACGAGAATCTGTTTCCTAAAGAGGGATCTGTTGTTGCTGTAACCAAGGAAGAGTCTAAACCACAGCAGGGTGGAAACAAGAAGAGGAAGCAGCAGCAGCAGAAGGGTAAGGATGGCCAGAAGGAGCCGAAGGGCGAAGTGACCTGCTATAATTGTCAGCAGAAGGGCCATTTCTCCAGAGATTGCAAGAATCCAAAGGTGCCGGTGAAGTGCCACAACTGTGACAGGCCGGGGCATGTCAAGAGGAATTGTCCAGAACCGCGAAAGGACAAGCAGATTGTGCAAGCTTATGCTTTGGGGGCTGTTCCATCATCTTCAAAAGCTCCTACCATTGAAGAGAAAGGAAAGAGTGTGGTGGTTCAAGGTACTCTTTCCATATGTGGTGTTCCAGTTAGAGTGTTATTCGATATTGGGGCGTCGCATTCTTTTGTTTGTAATGAACTTGTAGGCCGGTTGGGTTTAGAACCGGATATCGTTGATAGACCATTGGTTATGACTAATCCAGTTGGGGGTTCGTCCTGTCTGTGTATGTTATGCCGTGTTTTGGTTGTATCGAGTCATGATTGCTCTTTTGTTTGTGATTGTTTTGTTCTGAACTTTGCGGGGTTCGGAATTATTTTGGGTATGGACTGGCTTAGGAAGTATGCGGCAAAGGTTGATTGTGAAAGGTTGGAGGTGACAGTCGAGAATGTGGAAGGGTGAAAGTTTGTGATACGATGTAAGCATGAGGAAGGCGTCTTCATGAGCTTCATGTATTCGCTGGTTGTTCCACGGGATGGACTGTCATCGGTGCCAATCGCTAATGGATTTGAGGATGTCTTTGATGAGGTCAAAGGGTTACCGCCGCATAGAGAGATCGAGTTTCGTATCGATCTAGTTGAAGGAGCCAGACCTGTTGTGATGCCTCTTAGGCGGATGGCGCCTAGGGAACAGCAAGAGTTGAAGGTGCAGGTTGATGATCTTTTACAGAAAGGATTCATTCGGCGTAGTGTGTCTAAATGGGGTGCACCAGTTGTGTTTGTAACCAAAGCGAATGGATCGTTGAGGTTGTGTGTGGATTATCGTGAGCTGAATAAAGTGACTAAGAATAACAAGTATCCATTGCCGAGAATAGATGACTTGTTTGATCAGCTTCACGAAGCTAAGGTGTTTTCTCAGATGGATTTGGCAATGGGAATTCACCAGTTAAGAGTGGCTAAGGATAGTGTGCCAAAGACTGCTTTCAGGACACCATCCGGTTTCTTTGAGTGGCTGGTAATGTCGTTTGGATTGACCAATGCACCAGCATATTTTGTGGATCTTATGAATAGAGTGTTCAGAGATTAGTTGAACAAGTTCGTACTAGTGTCCGTGGATGATATTTTGATTTATTCCAGAACTGAAGAAGAGCACAAGACGCACTTGCGTATTGTTTTCGAAATCTTATGGAAACATCAGCTGAAGGCTAAGTTTTCGAAGTGTCACTTCTGGAAGAGTGAAGTGAGGTTCTTAGGCCATATTATCTCTGGAAATGGAATAGCGGTTGATCCCGCCAAGATAGCAGCAATCCAGGATTGGGGTAGACCTAAGAATGCATCTGATGTGAGAAGTTTTCTTGGATTAGCAGGATACTATCGTCGATTTATCAAAGACTTTTCCAAGGTGGCTGCACCATTAACAGGATTGACGAAAAAGAACCAAGTATTCAGATGGGATGCTAAGTATGAGCAAGCTTTCAGAATCCTGAAAGAGAGATTGACAAGTGCTCCTGTTTTGACTATTCCAAGTGGAAATGATGAGATGGTGGTTTACACCAAAGCATGTGGTACTGGACTTGGAGCAGTGCTGATGCAGAAGGGTAAAGTTGTTGCGTATGCGAGTCGACAACTGAAGCCGCATGAAAGGAATTATCCGACTCATGATTTGGAGTTAGCGGCGATTGTTTTTAGTTTGAAGATGTGGAGACATTATCTATTGGGAGTTCGATTCGAGTTGTTTACAGATCATAAGTCGTTGAAGTATCTTTTCTCCCAAAAGGATTTGAATCTTAGGAAGCAACGATGGCTAGAGTTTTTGGCATCATATGATTTTGGTATAGCCTATACTCCGGGAAAGGGTAATGCAGTGGCAGATGTGTTAAGTCGAAGACATGTAGGATTGGGAGCCATGTTTTCAGAATGGAAGAATCTCGAGTATTTGGCTGGATTTGACTTTAGGCCTAGATGTAAATTGGAACCTGAGATATTGGCAAACTTATCGATAAGACCGACTCTTGTGGAAAGAATTGGCGAAAGCCAAAAGCGAGACGATAAGCTTGTCAAGATTATCTGTGATTTGGAATCTGGATTGGACCCAGAGAAGGATAAAGGATTCGAGGTCGATCGAGAGGGTTGGCTTCGGAAACAAGGACGACTAGTTGTTCCCGATATAGATGATGAGAAATAAAGTTCTGAAGGAAAGTCACCACTCGAAGCTGACAATTCTTCCAGGTGGAAACAAGATGTATCGGGATATGAGGAGAACCTATTACTAGGAAGGTATGAAGAAGGATGTTGGAAATTTTATTTCCAAGTGCATGAACTGCCAGTTGGTAAAAGCTGAGCAAAAGAAGCCCAGTGGATTGCTTCAGCCGTTAGAAGTTCCTACATGGAAGTGGGAGCAAATATCGATGGATTTTATCGATGGACTACCTAGAACAAGAGCGGGAAATGAAGGGATTTGGGTCATCGTAGATCGTTTGACTAAGAGTGCAAGATTCATTCCTGTTCGATCAACCAGGACTGCATCAAAGTTGGCTGAGCTGTATGTTAAGTGGATAGTTCGATTCCATGGTATTCCGAAAAGTATAGTGAGCGATCGAGACCCATTGTTCACTAGTAGATTTTGGAAGAGCTTCCAGGAAGTTTTGGGAACCGAGTTGTGTTTGAGTACAACTTATCACCCTCAAACAGATGGTCAGACCGAGAGAGTCAACCGAGTTTTGGAAGATCTCCTCAGAGCATGTGTTTTGGACTTCAGAGGATCATGGGAAGATCATCTTCATTTAATGGAATTTTCGTATAACAACAGTTACCAGTCAAGCATTGGTATGGCACCGTATGAAGCACTGTATGGAAGACCGTGTAACTCTCTGACATGTTGGTTGGAAACATGAGAAAAGTTGATACTTGGGCCAGAAATGATTCGACAGACTTCAGATTGCATAGAGATCATTCGGCAACGAATGAAGGCAGCCCAAGACCGTTAGAAAAGTTATGCTGATAAGCGTCGTAAGGATTTGGAATTCGACGTAGGTGATATGGTTTTTGTGAAGATTTCTCCACTGAAGAATGTTATTCGATTCGGGAAGAAAGGAAAATTGACTCCGAGATTTGTTGGGCCATTCTCGATCATCGAGCGAATTGGAAAGCTCGCCTACAAATTGGAGTTACTAGAAAAGATGGCGGGTGTGCACAATGTTTTTCATGTATCGTATCTACGGAAGTATGTGCATGACTCGAATACAGTGGTTTCTGCTGATAGCTGTGAAGATTTTGAGGTTGATCCAGTCAATAAGAGACCTCGTAAACCACTTTGTGTTGTGGAAACTGACACGAAACAGCTTAGGAGGAAGGTAGTTAGGTTGCTCAAGGTTCAATGGAGTGATGATGTTAACGACTGTACATGGGAGGTGGAAGAGAGGATGAAGGCAGCTCATCCTGAACTCTTCGAGGTATGGCCATAAGGTTTCGTGTCATCTCACGACATTGTAACTTGTTCTAGTCTTAGAATTCTGCATGGTAGGCTAGTAATTGGATGCATGATTTGTTGATTGCTATGGATGGTAGGCATGCAGAATAATTTTTGATTGCTCTTGTTTGTTTGGAATTTCGGGGGCGAAATTCCTGAGGGGGAGAGAATGTAACGACCCATATTTTTACGGATCGAAAGATCGTAAAACTGTTGTCATTAGGTCGTGAGTGTTGTTAGAACGTCCAGAGTTAGATCATTCAGAGTTCAAGTCGACCAGAGCTTGAATCGTCCAGGGTTAAGTTGTGTAGAAGTTAGGTCGTTTGGAAGTTAGGTCGGGTGGTAGTTAGGTCGGGTGAACGACCTAAGAGGTTGGAGCGACCTAAGGTAGTTGACGACCTAAGGAGTAGACGACTTAAGGGTTTAGACGACCTAAGGGGTTAGGTCGTGTTATAGTTTAGGTCGGTCGAGCGACCTAAGGAAGTTAGTGGTAGCAGTTGGCGACTTAAGGAAATTGGGACGTGTTGGGATTTAAGTCGTGTAACAGTTTAGGTCGGTCGAGCGACTTAGGGAGTGGAACGACTTAACAGGATAAGCGACTTAGGAGTTCATAGCTTCGGGAAGTTAGCGACTTAGGGACTGGACGAGATAAGGCTTAAGTCGTCATAGTTAGGTCGTGAGACCTTGTGTTGAAGTTAGGTCGTAAGCGACCTAGGAGCGTAATTAGGTCGTAAGTGACTTATGTTAGGTCGTGTAACGGCTTAGGTCGTAAGTCGCGCATTAGTGTTAAGGCTTAAGTCGCTAGGCCGTGAGTATAGTTAGGTCGCGTAAGGACTTGTGTTATTAAATCGTTAAGTCGCGCCTATGTTAGGTCGTTAAGTCGTCCAAACGACCTAGGTAGGAACGCGGCTATGTTAGGTTAGGTCGCGTGAAGGCTTAAGGGGTTAGGTCGCTGAGTGTTAGGTCGTGAGCGATTTAGGAGCGAGCTAAGGTTAGGTCGTAAGTCGCGCACGTGTGTTATGGCTTAGGTTGTTGAACTGTTGGGTTGTTAGGTCGGCAATACCGTTAGGTCGTAGGTCGTGGGGTTTCGGTAGGTCGTGGGCGACTTAAAAGCGAGCGAGCGGCTTAAGGATTTCCAGCCTATAAATACACGTCCTTGCCTCACTTTTTGGGATCCGGATTTTGAAGCGACGAAGTGCTGCCATTTTGAGAGCTCGAGTTCTACACTTCTTCACTTCTTTTCTCCACTTTAATTTTGTGCTTCCTTCCATCCAAATTGAAGATCAAATCGAAGATCCAAGAGCTTAGATTGAAGATCTACAACCATCGAAGAGAGATTTCTTCGTTTGAAGCGGACTTTTGGAGAATCGAGCTAGATCCTTCGCTGCCCAGATCTGAAGTGTGTTGCTTTTGAGGTGTTTAGGTGATTCGGTGAGTGGTGGTTATCTCTCACACGGATCCAAAGGAGTATATCGGATTGGTGGCTTGATTTTGTGTTAAAATAGTGATTTCCATGCATTTTCTTAAACTTAAGTATAGATCTATTGTTCATGATGATTTGACATCCATTTTACTACATGTTAACCTATGCAAGTTCATTCATCAAGTTGTAGAGATATTGTTCATGATTCTTGCTTGTTAGATTTAGACTCTTTATTTACAAGATTGCCATTATTGTTATAATTGTTTATTAGATCATGTTTGAATGCTTGATTACTTGGATTAATGATTGACTTGATTGATTGTTATAAATTAGTTGATTGATGATTTGATTTGGACAAGTTGGTTGAAGATGATTCAAAAGCTAAGGGAAAGGCTCTTGAATAAGAAAAGCTGCTCGTGGCATATGACGCGGATGATAAAGCTCATATGGATAGATTTGATGATGATATTGAGATGAGGCTTTGCTATGATGAGATGAAGCGAGGCATGATGTGAGATAGCCTTGGTTCAATCCAGACGGGATCATTCCAAGCATGTTGATGAATCGGTGAAATGGTTCGAGTTTGAGGATAATGGTTGGCTTGAGAGGCGCTTGAGCTAGTATGAGAATAGTCGTCGAGGAGGATGACTAGAAGGCTGAGGTTTCATCGTTGTTGAAGGTTCTAGCAGGCTCAAAGCAAGAGTACGCTGGGCATATTCGATAGTCCCAAAAGACTACAGTTGGTGGTCGAGTACTCTGGGCAGATTCGATAGTCCTAGGCACGGGCTGCGACGACGTGCGGAGTTCTGTCTAGAACTGGGGTTACCATTAGCCCTTGACGGACGGCTGAAAGAATGTGCCGGTCATTTAATTAACGGTGGTATCGAAGCAATGATAACAGTGATAGCCAGAGTCATGGATGTTTGGATGTT
This sequence comes from Allium fistulosum, assembly GCA_030737815.1. Classification (NCBI taxonomy): domain Eukaryota; kingdom Viridiplantae; phylum Streptophyta; class Magnoliopsida; order Asparagales; family Amaryllidaceae; genus Allium; species Allium fistulosum. The sequence goes on from CM060905.1 coordinate 166,155,226, forward strand.
TGGATGTATCGTCATTCGGTCTCAAGAGCGGTATTTTCTGGGTGCTTATCTGATCTTGGTTTAGGCCTTAGAGGTTTGCACTTGGAAAACATCGACCTTGACTCGAGTGATAATTGATTTACTTTAAATGTCTGCTTTGCTATGTTTATTTCTGCTTAGTGTGTCTAGGGGCTATCACTGTAGAAAGAGGAAGAGTGGGAGGGTTGGGTTCCTATTCCTTTTTCCTTTATGCTCTTTTGGTATGTTGTTAGTTAATTTACCGCTCACTAAGACTGTTGTCTGACTCAAGGTTTTATGTTCAACTCTTATGACCTTGGGCTGTTCATCCATTTTGGGATGGGCAGACTAGGTAGCAGGTGACAGGTGCTGTTCTTAGTTTCCAACGATGCTGATGACGAAGACGAGCTGGAGGCTTGCATATTATTTTCTTACTATATGTACTGGATGTTCCGCTGCTTGTATAATTCTCTGAGTGATATGTAGTGAGGCTTGATGTATTGACTATTCAGATGTTTGTATTCAACTATTATGAAGCCTAATTGATGAGATTCTATTTTGTGAAGCTTCACTACATATATTCTCTATTGTATTTTATCCATGCGCTGTGAGTAATACGATAGATTCTATTGTTTTATCTTACCTTGACGATCGTCCATGGCGGCCTGGCACACTTTACAGCGCACTATTTCGATCTTTAGTGCAGGAGTCATGGGCGGTCGTCACAAGGAACAAAGGGAAGAAGTTTGATAAATCATGTAATATGTTTGAAGAAATGATTAAGTATGACTGTAACAACCCACCTTTTCGAGAAGTCGACATTAATACATCCATGGTATTCACGTGCTGAACATCCAAGTGTCGAAAAGACAGATTATTGGGGTGAAAGAAAAGAAAAGAAAGAATAGATATTCATAATGTGACGAGTAATATATAATATATCGATGAACTTTACAAAAAAAGAAAACTTTTATATACATACATCAATCATAGTACTAGCCTATCATCAACCCAAACAGTTATAACAACATGTCCTTATAAATTTCTGATAAATACAAACAAGAACAAATAGCAGAAGATAAAATACGTGAATACGTCTTAGAGGGTCCAACTTGTCTTCTGAAGCTCTAGAGTGTCCAGCTAAATCTGAAAAATATGCTCGGGCTGACCCGAGCATTATGAAAAAAATTACGTCCAGATCAGTCTGGTAAAACCAGCTTGAGAAACACGATTAAATGGAATCTTATGTCTTATAAAATCTTTCAAAATAAAAGTTATCTCGTAAAACCGCGCTGCCCATAAACACGAACGGGTTTTTACCTTATGATAACCAAACCATTTTATAGGAAATCCAATGATATTATAATAACTCTAAGGTTTAGAATAAATTATAAATATAGCTGGAATGCTTGCATCTAACATTCCAGCATATTTGGGCACAACTAAGCCCGTATGGTGCTTATTGGACAATGGATTCCATCAATGAAATGGCACCAGGGTACTGCATACCACAGTACACCGCTAGAAAATTGTAATGATGGCCTCACATGGACATTATGCCAACACAGGACCGGCCTACCCCTTACCGAATAGTACCGAATATTTCATCACCTCAGTTGCTTTACAACATTTCCTAAGAGCTCTCATACACAACCAAATCCATAAATAATATATATCTATAAGTGTGATGACAATACCCTAATGGGTGCGACCTACATAGCCCTACTGCATATCCTCTGTTTTAATCATTCCTTCTTGACGAGGCTTGAGGTTACGCTTTACCTTTTAAATAGAAAACCCACTTGAAATGCTAACACTACCCTCCAAGCGACAATGCAATGCCAACTGTAACAACTTAGATTTTTCAGTAATAATTAATTTAGGTTAATAAGAGTAACTTAATTAAATAAATTGGAATTTGGAGATTTTGGATAAATTAGTTTTTGGAATTGTTTAACAAAAGGGTTTAAAATTATGAAAAACAAGATAATTGAATTTAAATAAGTTAAAAATATATATGATATTTTATATAAGTGATGTGTTTATTACATATATTATTATTGACTTAGTGAAAAAATAATTTTAATTAGAATTTTTTTTAAATTGAATGGAATCTAATCTTTTGAAAGAAAAAGAAAAATACAAATATATATTTGTTTGTTTACTTTATAATTTCAAAGGCCCAAGCCCAACTGATTTAAGTCCTAACTGATTTTTAGAGCTTTCTCGATGTTTCCTGGGATGCTTCTTATTACTTCACCTAGGTTACCTCTGCTCCACTGTTTTGATAACTGGACCAAACCGACAGTTAAACCTAAAAAACCGCCAACCATAAACCATTCCGGCCCGGAGGCTACTTCAACCGGTTTTTTCCAATCAACCGCAAAAACCTCAGTTGAACCACGGTTCAACCTGTAAAAACCCGGTTAATATCAAAGCTGAAACCAGAAAGAAATTTATTTTTATGCAGACCCACATGTCAATGGATCCACTTGAGCAGCCCACCAAAGCACTCATACCATTACCATTACATATGCTTATAAACCAGAGGGTCTCATATTTATATATGGAATGTGTAATCGTTTTTTTTCTGTAGTTGATGTGGAACTGATATGCAAATCAGCATACTAAAGTTACATATTTTAACATGTATCAAATCTACTGTATGGTTATTACTGACTTTGCATACTAAAGTTACATATTTTGACATGTATCAAATCTACTGTATGGTTATTACTGACTTTATTAAATCATGTTGCATGGATTTCATAACAAGTACTTCTACTATCATGTTCTTTTTTATAACTGATATATTAAATTAGATTTAGTTACATGAAACATATAATTACATGTAAAACTGGTATGATCAATTTGCAAGGTTTTAACGGTTCGACCGGTTAGACCTTCAAAACCTTCGACCTTGAAGCATCATGGTTCGACTGAAGGTTCGGTCTTTAAAACTATGCTCAGCTCATTCAATTTCTTTACCTGGAAGCAAAACAAAGAAAACATTTTCCACTTCAAAAATAAAAAAACAAATTAAATAATAAAATAAAATACGAAATTCTAATATGTTATTCTATACATCAATGTTCACCCATAGCCAGAGAGATATGGGTTTGCGTTGCGAGGAGCGTGAGCTCAGTGCGTGCGTTCAATTGCAGGCAGAGAAGGAAGAAAGGAACGTAAACACACAGGTGGGTAAACACTCATGCATCTATGTCCAATATCCTATTTTGAATCTCCTCGCTTTGCTTTTATTTTGAATTTCCTTGCCGTGCCTATGCCTTGAAACTCTTGCTCTACTTACGCCTTCTATCAATCGAAAAAATAACAATAATAATTATAAGGCATGGCATGGAGCAGCAGCGTTCCACACAAGATGACCGGTCGACCTGTCATAGGTGATCAGTGGACTGATCGGGCCATTTGAAGCCTACTGCAGGCTTGCATGAGTGTGATGATTTGGGTGTAGTTGTGGTTTGGTTGGTGCAAGCGTTTTAATGTGTGTGTGAAGATGTGTACATATTAGTTCATGATGCTTTGCCTGTCTAATTCACATCATTACTGGAACGATTTGGGCAGCGTATTTTGAGTAATATTTTGTACGCATTACTCAATTATATAACTGAACTTGAGGGTGTAAAAGTGTTGAAATTTGGCGACACAATATATAGGAGAGTTGGAAAGGATGGAAGTAGCTTGGCGTAGGAGAAGATGGATTGCGAAACGGAGTCCGGAGGAGCAAACTGGAGGGGTGTTTGGTGTGCTGGCTACCTGTAGGCTGCAGCCAGACGTCTGCAGTAATGGGCCAGACGTCTGGCCCTACAGGGGCCAGCTTCCCGAAAGTTCGGTCAGACGTCTGGAGCCCTGTCCCAGACGTCTGAGCCAGCATTTCCAGGGGCTTCGGGCCTGGGCTTGGTGCAATTGCTTGGGTCATTAGATAAGGGCATTTTGGGGATTTGCCTTGGTCTCCTACCAGACTATATAAGCTATTTTCTGGTGTAAAACAATCAGAACCTAATCTAATTCCAAATCAAGGGTTTTATCCTCCAAATCTAGGGTTTAGGCACATCCTATTTCTTCATTTCTAATCTCCACAAAATTATATTCTTGCTAGAATATTGTGATCATTGTTAACAATCTCTTGTACTCTTCTATTGGTGATATAATAAAAGCTCTCTCAAGTGGATGTACACTAACACAACGTTAGTGGAACCACTATAAAATCGTGTGTGATTTACTTATTGTTATTGCATTCATATATTACTTGTATTGGTGTTGTGATCTTGTGTTGGGCTAGTTGGTATTGGTTGGATTTTGGTTGAGTTAGATAATCGGTTGTTTTGCACTATCTATCACGATTTGGCTTTTCCGCGTTGCGCGTTGCGATTGTATTCGAGTGGTCTTGGGTGTAGTCGTAATAACATTTGGTATCGGAGCATTGGAGTTGGTAGGTGGTTGTTGAAATGCCGAAAACGGATACCTCTGAAAATTCAATGGTTGGTCCAAGTAGTATAGCGCCGTATGTACGTGGGTCGTATGTGGCATCGGGATCGCAATTGGTTATCGACAAGTGGAATGGCGATAATGATTTTGAAAAATGGCAATGGAAGATGAAAGCGGTTCTAAGGAGGAATCAGGTACATCGAGTGGTGTTTGATACACATTTGTTGCCGGCGGACATCTCGGATGTCGAGAGAGAAGAAATGGAAGAGTGGGCATTTACTACACTTCAACTTGCTATGGGAGAGAATGTGATCTCCGAAATTAGTGGTGAGACCACCGCTAAGGGAATTTGGGACAAGTTGGAAGAATTGTATATGAAGAAGTCTCTAACTAATCGTTTGATCTTGTTGCGAACGTTTTTCACCTATAAGATGAAAGAGGGGAGTTCGCTTAAGGTACACTTGAATGTGTTTGATGATTTGCTAATGAAGATGAAGGCGGTAGATTTGAAGATTGAGGAAGAGCAAAAGGCGATGATATTGTTATGTTCGTTGCCGGACCGTTATACGGGTTTCTCGAATAGCTTGATCTATAGCCGGGATACATTGACGTTAGATGATGTCAAGACGGGTCTTCTTAGTGAGGAGTTGAGAGATCAAATGAAGGAGTTGAGTGTTGGTGGTAGTAGTGCCGGAAATGGTCAAGGTTTGTTTGTGGAGAAGGAGAGATATGCGAAGAAGGAGAATCGGGGGCGTTCCAAATCTAGGAATCCCGGTTGGAGAGGAAAGTCGAAGGAAAAGAAAAGCAAGTGCTATATTTGTAAGAAGCCCGGTCATTGGAAGAATGAGTGTCCAGACAAGGAAAAGGCCAAGAAGGAAGTAGCATCTTCATCGGTCGCGGTGGAGAGAGGTGTTGGTGAGGGAGACATGGATGTATTGACGGCGGTAGCATCAAATGTTTCGGGTAGCGAATGGGTTCTCGATTCGGGGGCATCTTATCATATGATGCCGAATAGGAATTGTTTTTCCTCTTTCGAAGCTAGAGAGGGAAATTCGATTGTTATGGGAAATGGTGCTATTTGTAAGTCGAAGGGCATTGGTTCCGTGCAAATTAGGATGTTTGACGGAGTATTTCGTACTCTCACAAATGTGCGCTATGTTCCGGGACTTAGGAAGTACCTTATCTCTTTGGGGCAATTAGATTCTTTGGGATGCAAGATCACTATTGAGAGAGATGGCTTGAGGGTTTCGAAGGGGGCGTTTGTGGTTATGAAAGGTGCTAGGGCTCATGGTATATATTTGCTTTAAGGTGTGACCATAGAAGGTGAAGCTAGCATTGGGGTTGATAGTTCTCGCGACTTAGATGCAACTAGATTGTGGCATTTGAGGTTAGGACATGTCTCGGAGAGGAGTTTGGATATTCTTCGGAAAAGGGAGATGATTGGTGGTGAGAGTTTCAACAAGCTAGAGTTTTGCGAAGAGTGTGTCATGGGGAAGCAAACAAAGGTTTCATTCGGTGAAGGAAAACATGATTCAAGAAGCGTTCTTGAGTATGTGCATACGGATGTTTGGGGACCGGCACCGGTAGCTTCTTTAGGTGGAGCAAGGTATTATGTTTCTTTTATTGTTGATTTTTCTCTTAAAGTTTGGGTGTATGTAATGAAGGCTAAGTCGGAGGCATTTGCTAAGTTCAAAGTATGGAAGGCTCTTGTTGAGAATGAGAGTGGTAAGTCTTTGAAGGTTCTTAGGTCCGACAATGGTGGAGAATATGTTTCCGGAGAATTCTTGGAGTATTGCAAGCATCATGGCATTCGGAGACATTTTACTACACCGGGAGATCCGCAATCAAATGGTGTTGCGGAGAGGATGAATCGTACTCTACTAGAGAAAGTTCGATGCTTGAGATTGACATCGGGTTTGTCTAAGGGATTTTGGGCCGAAGCTTTGTCAACCGTGGTGCATATTATTAATTGAATTCCGTGCTCGGCTATTGACAACAAAATCCCGGAGGAAGTGTGGAAGGGAAAGAGTATTGACTTGAGCTATCTTCGTGTCTTTGGAAGTCCGGTTTATGTGCATGATCCGGGTAATGATAAGCTTGAACCAAGAGCTTTCAAGGGGATTTTGCTTGGCTATACGGATGGAGTGAAAGGCTATCGGATTTGGAATTCGGAAACGAAGAAGGTAATCAACTCTCGTCATGTTACTTTTGATGAGTCGGCTATGTTCAAGGAGAATGAAAGCTCATCAGATATTCCGGTCTTAGTTCGTGATGAATCGAAGGGGAAGGAAGTTATTACCACATTTTGTCCAAGTAGTAGAGAGAGTAGATTAGTTGAAGATGCTTGTGAGGAGAAAGCGGTTGATGATACATCACATAGTCCACAAGGTGCCTCTAGTAGTGTTGGTGATGTACACGAGCCTAGAGAAGTATCGGTTCAAGGTGGAGCCAAAAGGAGTTTGGGTGATAATATTGCTACTCGGGTTGGTCGTCGTGCTATAAGGCCACCCGAAAGATATGGTGATTGGAACTATCTTAGCTTTTGTGATAGGTTGGACTATGCTCTCAATGTAGTCCAAGATGAGCCTATGGATCTTGAAGACGTCATGAATTCGAGTGATAGCTCGAAGTGGATTTGTGCCATGGAGGAAGAGATGCAATCATTGATGAAGAATCAAACTTGGAGTTTGGTTCCACTTCCTAAACGAAACCGTGCTATTGGGTGCAAATGGATTTACAAGGTGAAGGACAATGGAAGATACAAAGCTAGGTTAGTGGCTAAGGGGTTTGCACAAAGGAAAGGAAAGGAGTATGATGAGATATTCGCACCGGTTGTGCGCCATACTTCTATCCGGATATTACTTGCCATAGTTGCTATTCACAACTTGGAGTTGGAGCAACTTGATGTGAAGACCGCCTTCTTGCATGGTGACTTGGATGAAGACATTTACATGGAGCAACTGCAAGGGTTTGTTGTAAATGGTAAGTCAAATATGGTGTGCAAGTTGAAGAAATCGCTATATGGGTTGAAGCAATCACCTAGGCAATGTTACAAGAGATTTGATCATTTTATGCTTGAAAGTGGCTTTGATAGGAGCATCAAAGATGCTTGTGTTTATTTCAAGAAGTTGGGAAATGATTGTTGGGTGTACTTGCTCTTGTATATGGACGACATGCTCATTGCTTCGAAGGACAAGAATGAAATCAACAAGTTGAAATTGAAATTAAAGTCGGAATTCGAAATGAAAGACCTTGGAGAAGCAAAGAGGATATTGGGCATGGAGATTGAAAGGGACCGAAAGCGTTTTGAGTTGAAATTGACTCAAAAGGAGTACATAAAGAAGGTGCTTTGCCGGTTTAGCATGGAGAATGCAAAGGTGTCAAATACACCATTACTTTTGCACGTGAAGCTTTCGAGTAAGGATTCACCTATCTTGGAGAAAGACAAGGCTTATATGGCAAAGGTGCCATATGCAAGTGCGGTTGGTAGTTTGATGTATGCTATGGTGTGTACAAGACCCGATATTGCAAATGCCGTCGGGGTGGTTAGTCGTTTTATGTCTAACCCGGGAAAATCGCATTGGGAAGCCGTGAAGCTTATATTGAGATACCTTAGGGGTACGTCATCTCATGGTCTTGTTTTTGGCGGTAGTGGGAAAAGGAGTTGCAACTTAGTTGGTTATTGTGATTCGGACTACGCCGGTGATAGAGATAGGAGAAAATCAACTTCCGGATATGTCTTCACACTAGGTGGTACGGCCATAAGTTGGAGATCGAGATTGCAAACCGTAGTAGCTTTATCCACTACGGAAGCGGAGTTGATAGCCGCGGTGGAGGCGGCTAAGGAGGCACTCTATTTGAAGCGCTTGTTGTGTGACTTGGGGATTGGACACAATAGCATCGATGTTCAATGTGATAGCCAAAGTGCTATTCACTTGGCGGAGAATTTGGCATTTAGCTCACGGACTAAGCACATTGAAGTGAGGGAGTCATTCTTGGTAGCCATGGATGAGGATAAGCAAGTAAGTCTTCGAAAAGTGCACACAAAGGATAATGCGGCGGATATGTTCACGAAGACATTGCCGTTTGGGAAGTTCGAGCATTGCTCGAACTTGATTCGCTTGGAGAAGTGCTAGGTGCCACTAGGTGGCACGGGTGAGAGAGTAGCTTGGTTGTAGATGTGGAAGAGTATGGGTATGAGTTTGTGGTTCTATCTATTGGTGAGCACTAGTTTACACTCCTATGTGTTCAAGTCTTTGGTAAGACGGTTTTGGATTTGGATGTTTTCAACACTTTGTTGGCGGGTGGGGGCGTAGCCTGAACTCATTGATGAAGTGCAATGGGGGGTGGCCTTGTCGGAACCCATTGGGGAAGCATTCGTGTTTGGTAAAGATAGAAGTGATGGTATGGTACCATTGGTGATGGAGATGGATATAGTGTCGAGGTGGAGTGTTGAAATTTGGCGACACAATATATAGGAGAGTTGGAGAGGATGGAAGTAGCTTGGCATAGGAGAAGACGGATTGCGAAACGGAGTCCGGAGGAGCAAACTGGAGGGGTGTTTGGTGTGCTGGCTGCCTGCAGGCTGCAGCCAGACGTCTGGCCCTACAGGAGCCAGCTTTCCGAAAGTTCGGTCAGACGTCTGGAGCCCTGTCCCAGACGTCTGAGCCGGCATTTCCAGGGGCTTCGGGCCTAGGCTTGGTGCAACTGCTTGAGTCATTAGCTAAGGGCATTTTGGGGATTTGCCTTGGTCTCCTACCAGACTATATAAGCTATTTTCTGGTGTAAAACAATCAGAACCTAATCTAATTCCAAATCAAGGGTTTTATCGTCCAAATCTAGGGTTTAGGCAAATCCTATTTCTTCATTTCTAATCTCCACAAAATTATATTCTTGCTAGAATATTGTGATCATTGTTAACAATCTCTTGTACTCTTCTATTGGTGATATAATAAAAGCTCTCTCAAGTGGATGTACACTAACACAACGTTAGTGGAACCACTATAAAATCGTGTGTGATTTACTTATTGTTATTGCATTCATATATTACTTGTATTGGCGTTGTGATCTTGTGTTGGGCTAGTTGGTATTGGTTGGATTTTGGTTGAGTTAGATAATCGGTTGTTTTGCATTATCTATCACGATTTGGCTTTTCCGCGTTGCGCGTTGTGATTGTATTCGAGTGGACTTGGGTGTAGTCGTAATAACAAAAAGTAGCATCATTCCTTTGTATTTTTTTGGGTTGCTGAACTCGTTTCCATCTTTCACGAAATTGTATAATGGGTTCTGTGAGATGCTTACTTGTATATATTCGCATTCTTTTTCTTTGACTTGTTATAGTAACTTGCAAGTATTGCAAACTGTTAATCTCTTACTTTATACTTAATCTTGAGGGATTTAAAAGTGATGAACCTTTACTTAATAAGTGTTTACTTCTAGTATGTCTGCATGCGTTCCAACCTGAATATATTTACATATATTTTTATATTTAGAATGAGAATATTTTTACTTACATATATATTATTATTATTACACTTTGAACAAATAAAGTTAAACATGCTTAAAGCTTTATTATCATATATAGATATATGTTGCACGTATGTGCATTGGTGTCTTACTGTTTTCATATCCTAATGTCCTGCCTTGCTTTATTCATGTATAAATATATTTAAACATTTTATTAAACTGTTTGCACTTTTATCTAATTTGTATATTTATTGAGTCTTATTCATTTGCTTAATTATTATAGTCGTATGTAGTTGGACTTGTGCGTTATCCATCAACATGGTTGTCACCATTTCTTGCAATACACTCCCATTTCATTTTATTCTATGTGCATTCTAATTTACTATGATGAACCGAGGTGCCTATCTTTACTCTGCCAACATATTTAACGTGTCCATGTAAACTATGCATTCTATCTTGTTTTGAGTGTTCTATACATATATACTTTGCTTGTACATGTATATGGATGCTATACATACTTTTCACTTAGATTATATCTTTTGTTCGAGAGTCATATATATATTCATTTCATATATATGTATTACGTTCCTAAGTTGCAAGGTCCATGTGTCAGTTTATATTTTATATAAACTTAATTAAATATTGACTTAAAACTATAGTATATAAATATATTTATTTGATAAGGTATAAGTGTGATTGGTGAATGATGGCGTTTAGCATTTTGTGTATACCACTTTTGTTGGCTGCTCTTGATTTCTCTCAGTTTCATTTTCATGTTACGTATAATTTACTCTATCTTGCTTTTCCTATACACACGTTTTGTTTTGAACTGTATATACACAGACATTTGGTTGAATTGATTATGTTTATTAAAGAATATTTTTATATATTAGCGTGCCAAGTTTGATAAAATTTGATATTTTTTTATAGTTTTGGAAAAAACACACACACACACATATATATATATATATATATATATATATATATATATATATATAGACACACATGTATATACACACACATATACTGAACACTATCGATATATATGACTAAAGTGATTCTAATTGAAATGTTCTAATAATTCTTAATTGTCATTTATGAAGGTGTACTTTTTAATATGAAAACGTATTTATCGCTCATTTCTAAATATTTGTTTTATAAGTTAGAGTGTTAAAAATGATTTATTATGTATTGCTTTGTTTATTTTAAATTTACTTGAACAATTTACTTTTATATTATTATTTTAATATTCCTTTCTTGCTTACCAATAATATTTATACGAGTAATTCACCGCTGAGTTTGATTTGTCTGGGATTGTATATGATATGGTGATGACATCCTTTTTTATTTGATTTATTATTAATTATTTTATGTGATGAGAAATTTGAATAAACGGTTTAGTGATACCGTCTGGTATGAGACTTTCGGTAACATTTTTCTGGTTATTCTTTGGACTCGTCATATTGAATAAGGAAGGGCGAGCATGATGTGTGAGCACTGAATAATTGGAGTAGTAACACGTGGTGGTACGGGATACCGTAGTATTATTTATTTGGTTCTTCTTTTCTCTTGGATAACACTCATAAAGGGTATATGAGGTGTGGATGACTCGCTGCGGTGAGCTCATATGGAGGCTATTAGTTAGCAACATAATTGTGTACATTATATGTCCGTCTACCTTAGTCCAAGTCCCTTTATATTTCGGAAGTGAACTAGATTAGTTAGTATCCATCCTGACAGCTTGATCTAAGTGTCACCCCCAGATCCGCGATACCATTGTTGTTTATGATACTCGATATGTATCACGAGATTGGTAGTTGGTTGCCCCTTGTGTCGCATAGGCTAGAAGTCAGTTGCCATAAAGGCACATGTTAGTACTCGTGGCCAAAGAGGTTACGCATTGTAGAGCCTATGGTGGATCATTATCACGATACTGAGAGGGGAGAGGTAATGGTAATCGATGACTATATGAGTCATGTCATATGGACTACGCGTAGCTCCTGGAGCAAGCAGACGTGCTGTCAGTCTTTCATCTGGTTCTGGGTTATGTGGTGTATGTGTATGTATATGGGCGGTAGAAACATATATTATGTACGTATGAGATTATAACTGAGACTGTGTCCAGAATATAGTCAATCCTATATCCTTCTTAGGCAAATGGCGTATTCCTTACAAACAGATGGTCTATCTATTATTGGTTATATTTGTATATTGTTATGAGCTGTCTCAGATCTTCATTATTGATTTTAGAGTCCTGATGATGATATTTTATAATATGAGATTGAGAGGTAATTGGGCATTGCTTCATGCTAGCCCAATATACTTAGTGATATCTCATCTATTATTGTTTTTTTGGATTCGAACGATTGTTTCTGGATATGAATGATTCACCCATTGTGTTGATTACGTGATTTCTGATTTCATGTGTTTTAATTAGGGGTGGATACGGAAGATTTCCGTACCAACCGGAGCTTTTTCCGTTTCTTCCGACCATTAGTGGAAAGACAATATTTGTTCCGTGTTTCATTCCACCAACTCCGGAATTCCACTAGTTGAAAACCGCGAAAATTGGAAAATATGGAACGGAACATGAAAATTTCACTTTTCCTATAGTATGAAAAAATCTGTTTTCTGTAGCATGGAAAAACCTACTCTGACTATTTTTGCAAGCATGGACTGAAGATTGAAAGAAGATTCGCTGGCATAGGTTAACTTTTGGGCTAAGAGTATTGCTGGAGAGAAAGAACAAACATCTAAAATAGTTGCTAATTTTCCCAGCTGTATGAGGGTGAACTGAAAGATTTAATTTTGTTTAATAATGTTGAATGGATGATGGATTTTTTTTCCTCTAGGTTTATTGACATTCGTCTATCATTTAATTCTTTATGTAAGTGATAACTATTTTTGCTATATCCATTTGATCTGTAATGTATTGGTTTGTGGAATCTAAAATTACATGCATTACTAGCTATATGAACAGTCTATTTCTACTCCCATGTCCCATGAACTGTATGCCTAAACTAGTGTGTATAATGCAGTAGTTTTGTTGTTTCTTTTCATAATTAATCTCTTTTTTAGTGGAGATACTTGAAGCAATGCATATGTATCACATAAGTTGCGCATCATTAATCAAGTAACAATTTAACCTACTTTAATCCTGATGAAATCTGTAGGATTATAGCTATACCAACTTACTTTGTATCTGTGTGTGGTCTCAATATATTACTGTGTACAAATTTTGGATAAAAAATATGGAATGCCCCTTGTAAAAGCTGTTTTGTTGAGAAAGTGACAGTTCAAATAGCAAACAACACAAAATTTGACCGTATAAATATTAGCTTGTGTATATTTTTCTATGCAACTTATCTACCTGAAACAAGACTAGTATGTACATTTTTATTATATCATGTCTATGCAATTTTAATACATTTATTAGCTTGTGTATATTTGTGAGGCCGAGTGTTTTGATGGTTGTGTGCGTGAGTATTTTTTAGTGATGTGTGTGTATTATAGGATGCGTGAGTGAGTAGTGCGTGAGTTGTGTGCTGCATGTGTTTTTTTATAAGTGTGTGTGACTCTGTTTATATATGTACTTGACCGTATAAATATTTGTGTGTGTTTTGTGAATATATATAAGATATCTATGTGTGTTGCTGTGTTTAGTGCGGGAGGCATGAGTGCATATGCTTGTATGACCGTATATATATATTTGATTATACATATTTAACATAAAAATTTTGGCCTGGCCCAAGTAAACCGTAGGTTGGTAAAATTAGGAAGGAACAGAATTACCGTGGAAAACACGGAAATTTCCGCTTGTTTACCGCTATGTATCGGAAGGAATTCCTTCCGAATTTTTTATTTCGAAAAAACATGGAAATCGGAAATTTTAGAAATATTCGGAAGGAAAATATCGGAAAAGCGGAAAAATGGAAAAAAACCCAGCCCTAGTTTTAATGGTATTGATCTGAATTATTTGGGTAATGTAATGCCTTGAGAATTATTCTATAACTATATATATATATATATATACACTTTGACACGTCGTCTGGAAATTTGAGTATCTTTGGTCCTATTATTATATTGTACTTCCCTTTTTATACTCTATCATCTTCTTATGATCCTTGTTTAGACACAGTCAGACCCATGCGTTATTTTATAATACTTGGTCAGTCCGAGGTATTTCAGGTATAGGGACAGAGACCAGTTTGAGTTGTGGGCATGGACGAGACTAGGTTGTAGCACTATAGTTTACTATCTGTGTATTTTTATAATTTCATGTACGTATATTCATGTAATGTATATTAGATACACTTTGTATATTATTGAATTATATATTATCACTGCGTTTGGCTCTATGTTCTTTGTGATATACTATATATTATGTATTGTTCCGTCCTTGAGATCCATGTGTCTATTGTTTTGTAACGATACTGTGTACGTATAGGTGATATATATATATATATACTATATTATTATTAGTGAGTTGAATTTCAAGCTCATACAGGCCTCCTTGAAATTTGGCAACTGAACAGTCGCATTTTTAATTTCTTTATATTTCAAACTTTAAAATGTGATAACTTTTTCTACATTGATTGGATTTAAAAATCGTTTTCACTATTAAATCTCAAATTTAATTTGTTTTCCAATGATATCCATTGTTATAGCTAAAAATAAATTTTTTAAAATCATAATTTTATATAGCAGCTTTAATTGCACAATTATTTTGTGTCACCGCTGTGTACCGCGTTTCTGTAACAGCATTATTATGATGATCATAAACATTACATAGTAGTTTTACCTAGATTATTATAATGTATTTATTATCTTTTAACATATTTGAAAGGAATATTTTTTTTGAATTATACAATTATGGTTGCCTTTGAATATTGTAATTACATTATGTAATAAAGTAATAATCTTGATTGTGTTTGATAGTATTCAAACTTACTGCAGTTATAATTTAACCCCATCAAAAAATGGTGTAATAATTTATAGACATTTTTTAAATTAATTTAACTACGTTAGCATTTTTTTATTGCATTTACTATTGATGATTTTGACTATATTTGATAATTTTATTCAATTTTAAAACAGTTATAAATTAATGAAATTAAGAAAATGCAATTATAATTTACCAGTAAGTTTTGGGTAAATTTAACTATATTTGAAGATTTTTAACCACATTTATGTGACGAAGTAATAAATTTGGCTACATTTCAGGAATTTATTCAATCTTAATACAATTAAAATTTAACTACATTAATAAAATACAGTTATAATTTAATGACAATTTTGAATTATGCATGGTAGAAATTGAATATTTCAGCTATATTTATGTGATGCAGTAATAATTTTGGTTGTACACGATGATTTATTCGAGCTTACTGTAGTTAAAATTTAAATTCATTAAGCAAAAGCGGTTATTATTTTGCAGTATTTTTAGAATTAAGCAATTATTGTTTTTGAATATTTTAACTGCATTTGTGTGATGCAATACTAATTTAGGTGTAGTAATAATTTTGTTTGATGTTAACGATAGTTATTTAACCGCATTATGAAAATATAATTGAAAAATGAATTTTGATTTTTGATAGCTTGAGATGATTAAATAATGACTTCACATAATTAATGCTTGATTCAACCGTGCAGCTCAGCGTTTAATACATTGCTTCCAGGTTTGATGACATAATTTGGCTAAGTTTACTCAATTTTGTTTACAATTACGATGATCAATAATACAATAAGCATATAAGTTGTTGTATTCAGGCTTAAGGTAGATGCACAGTTTAAGTGCTGGGTCAAAACATGTGTTGTAGTGAGAATAATGTTGATAACCACCTAAAAGAGTTTATTTTTTATTTTTTGCAGTAAATTCTAAAATCACTTGCACCACCACCGTCGGAAAACTTCTAGAAAACAATTGATGAATGTATCTTTGTATAGATGATTATGTAGTCATAGTTTGATTATTAGATATAGTTAATAGGTCAGACGAGCAGTGAGAGAATTTAGTAATAATACTGCATCAATGACACTTTTGCCTTTTTTGGCTCCAGGTACAAATACCTTCAATGGTTAAAATAATTGACTAATATAATGCATCTATTAAGGCCAAGAAAACATCACCTATTTACGCTTAAGCCAATATCATACACGCGTTGCTAGCAGTTATTTCTGAGGCTAAAAAATGAATGGACTTCTCACAATTGTTCTTTTCTGTATGTTTTGGATATTTTCAAATATTGGTTACTGCGACCAGCTGTATGCCGTGTTTTGTACCCTGCAATGACATAGATCAGATTCGGTGAACAATAGTAATTTATATTGGAACCCATGTTATTTTCTTATTGCATCATCATTTCTATTTCAATTGAATCTTCTGTTTTACTACTTTTCCCCTGTACTACATCTGTTGCTTTTTTCTTTTTTCTTTTGCTCCTTTTTTTCAGCTGTTGACAAATACTTTTCCTGACTGTTTACAAATTTCATCCTATTACTATATTTCTCCCCATTGCAAAAAACTTTTGTTACTCTTATTTAATTGAATCGAACTGCACTGTGTCTTTGTGTCTGCAGTTCACAGTGAATACTTCAACTATATCTATGCACATTGAAGCAGCTGTGTAATTGCAAAAGTAACAACATTGGCGTTATATGCCACGGTGAATATATCTATGCATTAGCGGATAATTTTTTAACACATTATCCTCTAAATAGTATGTGAACTTTAACATATTCACTGTAATTGTTTTGTTCGATTTTAATTGTGATTATCATAACCAAATATATCTATGTATTCTTTATCCTACCAAATTGTTATTCATGATGTAACACTATCGTTCAACAATGTTTTTTCATTACCACCGTATTAAATTACTTATACATTTGGATATGACCTATGCAACAACAATATTTTTTCAACATCCGTGTGCGAAGCACGGGTTCGCACTAGTATATATATATATATATATGATGTTTTAATACATACCAGTGTTAGTCCATGGGGATATTCATGTGTGTACCCTATATAGCCTCATTCTCTGTATTATCTAACATCATTATTCTGTAATACTCTTGAATAATATGTGTATAGAGGTAGGATGTCACAATTGGTATCAAAGCAGGTTCAGAACAATACTTCGTATATCAGAGACACGAGTCAAGACCTTAGATGACACTTAGAAGTCCCTGTCCCTTGGGAGGGTATTGGGTAATTTCTATAGTAAAAGATAATATTATATATATATATAGGATGATTACCATGCAGTAATTATCGAGAGATGTATTTATTATTTTGAAATGGTTTGTTGACTAATATATATATATATATATATATATATATATATATATATATATGATATATATGTTTTAAAGTTTGCTTAAAAATGTTTTAAATATTAATAAGTGATTGGTGAAAGCAAAGGTTTATCGTATATAAATATTAGTTATTATTATTATCAAATGATTTTAATAGTGAAGTTAATGTTTTAATTAGAATTTATTTGGGATGTAAATATTTATACTATAAGAAAAATATTAAATAGAGATTTGAAAATTATTCTAAAACTAGTATCTTTGATAATTGGTGAAACTATTGCTTATAGATATTTCAAAAATAAAAATTGTGTTTACTTGTCCGTTGAGTGTGTTAAGGATTTTGGTCGATGCGGGTGCACGC
Source organism: Allium fistulosum (assembly GCA_030737815.1). Lineage (NCBI taxonomy): Eukaryota > Viridiplantae > Streptophyta > Magnoliopsida > Asparagales > Amaryllidaceae > Allium > Allium fistulosum. The sequence continues at coordinate 166,172,819 of CM060905.1, forward strand.
GTATTCGATGGAAATTCTTAACGCTTAAACGACACTTGGACACGATGATTTTGAAAGGTTAAAGTATTTTTGAATAAAGTTGAATGTATTAAAGGAGATTTGGTAGAGTAAGTTAATTTAATCACCGGAAATTAAATCCTCAAATTCTGATTTAAATTCATTTGAATTCCAAACTAAAATTTTAAACCATGTTCTATAATTTCATTAATTTATCATATTAGAATAATCAATGGTTTTCCAAACAATAAATGAAAATCAAATATTATCATTTTTGACAACAGATTCATTAACAATTTAATTTCATAATATAATCTTACAAAACTTTATTTTATTTACCAAAGTTGAAAACGAAATTGTGTCAGTTTGCTCTGCTCAAGTGTTTTGGAAATCCTATCGATAGCGTTGATCAGACGAATCGATCGGAAACCTAAATCAACATCAACAACTCAAACAACACAATATATAAAACATTTTTATATAAATTTACAAATACACTTCCTCGCTCGACGATACAAGAATGGATTCAAAGCAAGGATAGGGATTCAAATTTGATGGACTCAAATCAAAGAGAATTCTGATTCGAAGACAAATTCGAAAGAAAAGATAAGATGATTCAATAACAGAATCGGGAGATGGTAAGTTTATTAAATTCACGGGCAACCTTAACCGGGTCGTCCGTAACTTCAAGAATAGGATTGATGCTGAATTCCGAGGTAAATCAACACTCGATCTCAAGAGATGGGATTCAGGTATAGCAGGGAATAGATAGCATCGTAAACCGAGGATACAGAAATCTCCGGTAAATCAATGCCTATTGTAAAGGAGTTTTGCTCCTTTACGAATTATTCGAAGATTGGCGAGACCGCCGATCTATTATAGATATCATTCAAAATGGAGTTATGGGGTGCTCCAGAATTTGAAAGAAGACGAATAGTGAAGGACACGAATGAATTTCGGAACCAAGGGGAACGTTCCAAATTCAAAGGAATTGAGTCAAGGGAAGAGATTGAAACTCGAATGAGAGTGATTCTGTAAATACATTTACCCTATATGTTGAGTTTTGCCTAGAGCTACCAAAGCTCTGATACCAACTGTAACGACCCATAATTTTGGACCATTCGCATCCATTATAAGTGTATAGGTAGACACTCATGCCGGAGTTGAATTGCTCAAAATACTGCGTTGTTAATTTAAATTTGGCAAAACTGAACATATACAGTAAATAAGTAATCACAGAACACAGACACAGAGTAATAATTGCAGCGGAAATAAATGAGATAGTAATTCATGAAGCTACTATATGAATATATAAAATACATCAGAGTTTACAACAGAAGAGTAATACGATACATCAGAGTTAAACCAGATACAACAGAAGAGTAACACGATACATCAGATACAAATCAGAATACATCACTGAAATCATCGAATACTGAAAGCAGAATAGATGGCTGGATCTTCAAGCAAAGCTCCAACTTCAAAGGTGAGTCTCGAATACTGGTACACTCAGTCTGACCCGAGCGTAAAGCAAAAACACAAGACACTCGAGTCAGGATTAACATTCTTATATTAATAAATCCAACTCAAGTGAAATAGCAATTGAAATACAAGTAACTCAAAGGATGTTTGGAATAACCATCCTTTAAGGATCTGTTAAACTATCTACTAGGTAGTAGTGTACGATAAGTAGATAATGTCTATCAGTAATAATAAGATATCAAAATAGTGTTAAGTCATGGCCCATTCCACCCTTAACACATTTTTATTCCCAAAAGCATATATGTGATATCCCGGGATTTCGAGAAGTTTAAAATGTGATAATCTCTTAATTTAAATTATTTTAATTTGATAAATTTGTTATTTTCAAATATTTTATAACCAAATAATAATAATATGATGTTTTAATTATAGTATAGATTGATTATAATAAGAATAACTATTTTAATTGTATTATTTTATAAATTTGATTTTTAAATAGATTTATCATTTCCAAAATTAATAAGTATTGTTTAAATATGTATATATATGTCTTGAGTTGTTTTTAAATGAAATATATCAATTTCAAACTTAATAAAATGTTTATTTAAAAATATAAATGTTGAGTTGATTTTTAAATTGGATTTTAAAAGTCAAATTTGAATTTGAATCTGGATTTAAATTTGAATCTTTAAAGATAAATATTTTAATATATTTGGTTATAAAATATATGAACAAGGCTTTTATTTAAAATAAGATTTGTTTTACAATATTTTCTTTAAAAGGAATTTTATTCATATAAATTTAGAAAGTGTTTATTTAATAGTAAATAAATACAAAAGATATGTATTTATCTATTTAGGAAATACATATAAAGGCTTTTAAATAATTTTAAAAATAATATGAAATTATATAATGACAAGTGTTAAAATTTTAGACATATTTAATACATGTGTGAGATAATTAGCTAAGGTATATGACAAGTGTCATAAGTTTATTTTTATTTTCTTTAATTTTTAAAAACAAATCTTTATAAAACTATATCCTCCTCTCTTTCTTTTTCTTGTTTATTTTCTCACATCTACAAGACAAAAACCAAATCAGAAATTGTTCAACCCGAAATCATTTCCAACAATTAAAACTGAAATTCCTTTTAAAACCAAAACATTGATTCATTTCCAAATCAAAAATCTTCAACCTGAAATCTCCTCAAACCTGCAAATTCATTTCTTCAACCAGAAATATAACCTGAAGCCCTGTAAACAAAGATCTGTAACCATTTTTCAAGTGCTAGACCAAAGCTCTGTAATAGCAAGCCTTTAGCCATTTTGCAAGCTCTGTTAACAATCAAGCCTGTAACCATCCTTCAAGTACGCATGCAAGTATATCTGAAGCCAAAGCAAAAGTTTCCAAAGCTTTGCAGTTTTAAGGAAATAAAGCAATTCGAGTTTCCAGTTTCCAAACATTCCCAGATTTTAAATACAAGCTCTGCTCATTCATTTGAAAATGGTGAGTAAACTCTTATTTAAAAACAGTTTTTAGATGATTGCATGTGATGATTTTGTGTGATAAAGTTATGATATGATTTGCATGCTTATTTATCTGGATATATGTATAAAAACTTGCTTGTTTTTTTTAAGTATGTGACTGTATGTGTTTATATGGTGCTCTGTATTTGTAACAGACTCAATCATCATCATCAAAATTTTCCTATCTTCTCAAACAATCAAATTTGACTTTGGTTGCTGAAACAAATTGTTAATAACAATGAGTTCTTGTTTATAAAAATAATTTCAGGTTATTTCATTGGTTAAATATACTGTAAATTTAAAATTTACAGTAAAAATCAGAAAAAGGGTAAATATCAAATATGGAAATTTATATATCTGATTTTATAATCTGGTTAGTGAATCCATATCATGATTTTAGAAACAAATCTTGTAATTTTTAATGGCGTATTGGTCGAGATATTTAGTGATGTTCGATTTTTGGGTTTTGGCCAATTGCCGTTGATCGGCGGCGATCAGAAGGTAGGGGTTTGGACTGAAGATAGTCTAAGGGATGTTGATCATGGGAAAAATGATGGGAGTGTCAATAGTTTGTTGAGGCATTGGCGGTGGATCGAACTAGGGTTCAAAAGGTAGTTTTGGTCGTGGGTGATTTCGAGGTGATTTCTCCATCGTGGGAAGGCCGGAGTCGATCGCGAGGTGAGGGATAGATGCGTGGTGGTGTGGTAGTGCTCTGGGAGGAGAGCCGGGTTTCCAGTCGTCACGATCATCGGCGGCGAGGTGTTTTCTTCGTCATGGTTTTGGGTTCCTGCTTCGATAGATATTCGCTTTTTCGATTTGTAGTGGTTATCGATGATCTGGGTGGTAGTTCGTCTGAGGAGATGTTCGGCGACGTGTCGAAGGTCGGAGCGTCGATCTCTGGTGGCCGGAGGGAATGTGCACATGCACGTGTGCACGTCTGTGGATCTGGATTGTTTGCGATATTGGGGAAGAAGTTCTCGAGTTGGATCTCGGGTGAATTCGTGAATGACTCGAAGGTGTATCGAGTTTTATTGTTTTGAAACTCGAGTGGAAGCTAGAATAGTTGCAAGGGTGATTTTAGTTGCAGGTTATAAAAATTTAAACTAAACTAAACTAAATTTTGAAAGGGGAGGGAACTCGGGTTAGACCGAGTAAATCTTCAGGTTGACCCAAAGCAAGTTGAGGCAAAGTTTTAGAAAAATTTTAAAACAAAGTTTTTGGAAATTTTTGAAAATAAATTTTAGTTTAAACTTCTATATAAATTTACTTTATATAATAATTGTTTTCTTTGACAATTAGTTAAGAAGTTTTGAGGTTTGCTTGATTTAAATTTTGTTAAATAAGGTTTAAAGTTATTTTAAAATTTAAATTAAAAATGGAAATTTGAAGATTTTCCTAAAAGTAAGCTTTAAGGTTTAAAGTGAAATTTGTTTGAAATATTTCTTGATAATGTTTAAAGTATTTAAAGGAAGACTTGTTAACTTTAATTTATCAAGTTAATGATTATTTTATTTTTGAAAATTTAATTAATGATTTAATTAAGGAATGTTAATTATAAAGAGAAATTGGTCTAAATAGGTTAATGTTAATAAAGGTATTAAAGATGATGATTTATCTTAAAGGTAATTAAGATTTTGATAATTAAATGAAGTAATTAAAATATGATTAATTATATTAATTATTGATTAAGTAATTAATTAATTAATTATTAAGGATTATAAATTAATTAATTAAGAGGTTAATTAATTCGTAATTAAGAATTATTAATTAGATAATTAGAGATAATTTATTAATCATTAGTGGTTAATAAATTTAGTAATTAATTAATGATTAGTGATTAATTAATTAAGTATTAACTAATTAAGTAATTAAGATTGATTAATTAAGTAATTAGAGGTAAACAAATTAGTAATTAAGAAATATTTAATTTGTTATTAAGTTTTATTAATTGATAATTAAGGTTTATTAATTAATAATTAAAAGAATAATTAATCTGTAATTAAAGATTAATTAATTTGTTTAAAGGTAATTAAAGGAAGAATTACTCAAGTGTAATTAAAAAAATAAATGTGATTAATTTAAGTTAATTAATTTGTAAATTAATTAAAGATAATCACTTGATAAAAGATTAAGTATGAATTCTTAATAAGATTGATAAGTGTAATTACTTAGTAAAGTAATTAATGTATAATTACAAGATGTAATTAATTAAGGGAATTACTTAATGGGAAGTAATTGAAGTATGATTACTTTGTAAAAGTAATTAAGGGTTAATTATTTGGTATAATTAATTAAAGGATTAATATAATTAATTAAGGTAAGTAATTACAGGATGATAATTACTGTTTAAATTTAATTAAGGTGGATTAATGGAGGTAATTAATTATAGTTAATTAATTAATGGAAGTAATTAATTAAGGATTATTAATTAATGTAATTAATGAAAGTAATTAAAGGTTAATTACTGTATTGGTTAAGAATAATTAATTTGTGAAATTAATTAAAGATAATTACTTAAATGTAATTAAAGTATAATTAATCAAGGTGATTAATTAAAATAGATAATTAGAGAAAGATTAATTAAATTATTTGTAATTAATTAATGATTATATAAGTAAAATTTATAATGAAGTAATTAATTTAATTTACTTTAAATTAATTAAGAGATGAAGTGATTAATTTAATTCACTTTAAATTAATTAAAGATAGAGATAGTTAATTTAAATCAATTTTAAATTAATTATGTTATGATTAAGTAAATCATTGCTTATATAAGAATGGATGACATTGATTTGTCTTGAATGGATGTAATCTCAGAAATGAGATAAGTAATGTTGTGTGGTATGAATGCTTGGTTGTATTATGATGGTAATATAGATTAACTATTGTGATGTTGATATGGATTACCTATTTGGTTATGAATCATCTGTTTAAATGATAATGTGATTATCAATTGTGACTTGTGAATTATCTATCTGTATAGATAAGTTAAATTGTTTAAACCTTTAAACAACTTGGCCTTAAAAGATACGTTTTGGATTTCGATGAGACCGGGATCGGGTTTCCGTATACCGGTATTCCAGGTCTGGAGACCCGAATACCACATCGATCCAAATTTACGATAGGTCGTGAATCTCAAGTGAAGATGAAGATTCAGAGTGCAAGGGTTATTGTCGTTAACTCTGAGGGTGATTCCAAAACGAGTGTAACGAGATAATGCCTTCGGTTTCGTTCGAACCCGGAACGAACTTGTATGGATTGAATGCTTTCAGCACATCGTCAGGCGGACGATGAGCATTCTAAGTGATATGTTCTGATTAAAGGTAATCGTAACCTCAAGCCTCATCAACCGGGAATGGCTAAAACAGGGGAGGTGCAGCAAGGTTTCGTGGGTAGCACCCACTGAGAGCAAGATAGATCCCTGTCTAGAGGTCCCTTTTCTTTTATTCGGCTTAGTGTGTGGTTGGTCGTGCCAACCACGGGATTGTCTTGTTCGGGATTATCCAGTAAGGGATGGTTCCGGCTTTGTGTTGCAGGGGAGCGGGCGTACTCCTCAGTACGGTGATCTAGGCCACGTACTATGACGGGTGGTACCCCAGTAGCCCTGCCATTGTATGGAATCCAAACTCCAATAAGTGCCGTACGTATTAGTTGTGCCCAACTATGTTGGAATGTGAGATGTAAGCATTTCAGCTATTTCTGTATTTTACTTGAAAACCCTAGACCCTATTATAATACAATCGGATTTCCTATCAAATGTTTTGGTTAGCGTAAGGTAAAAACTTTTCCATGTTTATGTGTGGGAAGTCTTACGTGATACCTTTGTTTTCAAAAGGTTTTGAAGTTAAACAATTTTAACCCGTTTACTCACACCAGACCCATGTCTGACCCAAGTGTTTATTTTCTGTTTTATTAAACTCTTGGGTACTCAAATTTTTACGAGTAGCCAAGGGATTCAGGTTAGCTTTGACGAATCTATGGAGGAGATATGGAGCAGGAGGCTTCAGCATTCGTAGATAGATAGTATTCCGCTGTGTTGGTTGATCTGAGTCTTTTGTTTGAATTGTATCTTGAGTTGTATAATAGATAGAAATTATAACTGTCTATTTTGTTGTATAAGTTGTGTAACTCTGATTATGTAAAGACTATGTAATAGTTATGTGATATATTATATTTTGTTTCGTTCCGCTGTGAGATTCTGATATTGTTTAGTTCTTTCTCTTCTTCTCTCTTTTCTATCCCTTTCTTTCTTATTAGCGATACGACTTTCTGTGGAGAGAAAGTCGTGGTCGTTACAGTGGTATCAGAGCTGTAGGTTGAGTGAATACCTAGGCTCTGAAGTGGTGTCTATCTTGAGAGCGCGTAATTGTTAGTTATATAAAAATGGTTTTATATTGTGTTAATTGATCGGTTGAGTGGTATATGGATTCTGGTCAATACGAGTAGCTAACGTTATTGATAGGGATCTCTAAACACTTGAACCAGGCCAACGGACACAATATTGTTTTAAAGAGGTAAATGAAATAATTTTACCCAGAAATAATTTCTATATAAAAAAAAAAATATCATTTTAAATATATATATTTATGTATTTCTACCTATTTATTGGGTTACCTGTTCGGGTTTTCCAATATAAGCTATAAAGGTAGATAAGGTGGTAGTGTGTGTAACACAATTACCAATAGTTGGAGTTTGAATGTTTGAAGTTGGAAGTATATATCGAGACTGTAAACCCAATATCGTCTCGAGTAAGTTGGCAATATGGAGTAAGGATGTCTCGGATCTCTGAAGAAAATCCTTTTCAAGATTCGGAGTCCATTATTGGAATGTAAGATTGGTTGAGCTCGGGTGAGCAGATTTTCTAGAGTTGAATCTATCAGTTGTGCAGAAGTAAGTGATGGTAGCTTGGCGACTTCAGGAAGGAGCAGTGGTGTGATAAGACGCAGTATCTATGGATGTTCCCGAAGGAGATTTTCTTTTTGGAACAAGATTAAGAAGGTATTGGAGGAACAGTTGATGTCTACCGCAGGAAAGACTCGACTGTATAGGAATTCTCTGATATCAAGTAAGAGAGTTTTGTCTATTTTAAAGTATGGGACTAAGGTCGATTAGTTGTTCTTCGGACATGGTCTCATTGTTCCCTTAAGAAGAGTAAGTTATTGGCGATTGGTTTGGAGCCCGAGTTTCTTTTGGATGTCTGCCATCTCGGAGATTCGTTGAGAGGTTTGTTGATGGTTTTAGTTTTGAGAAGCCTTTGGATTAGAAGTTCTTGGTTAGCTGTGATAGCAGTGCAGCTCGGAGTGTTCGGTGTGCTATCGAGATAGAGTTTGGAAGCAGCAGTGTGGTCCGTTTCTTCGATGGTCCCGGAATCTTTGTGGTTCTTTTATCAGCAGTCCGAGTAGATAGTGAAGTTTTTCTTGAAGGGTTAACCTTGTTCGGAAAAGTTTAAGGCTGTTTTAATTAGTAAAGAGAGAACAGTTTCTTTGGAATCCGAACTAGGTAGGATCGCAGAAGTGAATTGCGATTATTTTGAGAGTTCATCTTGAGTAATCTTTTGTATGAAATTGAGACATCTCAAGAGGAAGTAAAAGTTATCGAAGAGGTCAAAGATTTAGTTTATATCGATTTGGTTCCTAGAGAAGGATTTGGTGAAGTATCTTAGAATTTTATGGAGTATCTGTGTTTTCTCTTCTGCTTCTAGTTTCGAGTTTCCTCTAGCCAAGGATAGCTGAAGACAGTACCCTTGACCGAGGACTCGTCTATTCTTTGAGAAGTTGGTTATGTCTTTAAGATAACCAATGTTTCCGCTTGTTTGTGGATCTAGTTTGTGCTCGAGTTCATCGACATTATCATCTATTTCAAAATCAGAGTTGAACAGCGAAAGCTTGGAAGTAGTTGTTCTAGAGTAGAAGCAACCGGAAGTTGCAGAGTTTGGATTAGAGGGTTCCTACATGAAGTTTTCAAGATCTGAAGGACAGATTGGTGAGAGCATTTGTTTTGTCTTTTCCGGATAGGAGAAGTATTTGGAATCTACCGATGATTGTGGAGTAGAGTTTGAGTTCTGGATTTCTGTAAATCTTGAGAGGATCTGTTATTGGATTGTTTTTGGTCCTGTTTGTTTCGAGAAGCATCAGCAAAAATTGAGCTGATCAGGAAGGATGAAGGCAGCCCAGAATCGTTAGAAGAGTTCTGTGGATTAGAGATGGAGAATTTTGGAATTCGAAGTTGGAGACTTCGTTGTTATTTCTTCGGTGAATGGAGAAATTAAGATTGGATAAGACTAGGAAGATAGCTCTGAGTATATTGGATTTTTCTGAGTTTTGTGAGGATTTGTGTTTTGGTTTCGGTATTGAATTGCCAGTTTGGATTTAGTAGAGCGAGTAACCCAGTATTTGTATCGGGGAAACTCGAGATAATTTTAGGTAGTTTATCCGGATTTATGTCCGGATAGCTAGAGTTGTTTGTTCTGATAAATTGTTTGTTTAGATAAAATTGTTTGTTTGGATGAATGGTTGTTTGATTGATAGTATATGGCTGTTAAGTATAATTGAATTGTTTTAAAATTGGTTGAAATAAATATAAAAATCTTTGGATTATCTTTTGTTTTAAATTTCGAGGACGAAATTCTTTTAAGGGGGAAGGAATGTGATATCCCGGGATTTCGAGAAGTTTAAAATGTGATAATCTCTTAATTTAAATTATTTTAATTTGATAAATTTGTTATTTTCAAATATTTTATAACCAAATAATAATAATATGATGTTTTAATTATAGTATAGATTGATTATAATAAGAATAACTATTTTAATTGTATTATTTTATAAATTTGATTTTTAAATAGATTTATCATTTCCAAAATTAATAAGTATTGTTTAAATATGTATATATATGTCTTGAGTTGTTTTTAAATGAAATATATCAATTTCAAACTTAATAAAATGTTTATTTAAAAATATAAATGTTGAGTTGATTTTTAAATTGGATTTTAAAAGTCAAATTTGAATTTGAATCTGGATTTAAATTTGAATCTTTAAAGATAAATATTTTAATATATTTGGTTATAAAATATATGAACAAGGCTTTTATTTAAAATAAGATTTGTTTTACAATATTTTCTTTAAAAGGAATTTTATTCATATAAATTTAGAAAGTGTTTATTTAATAGTAAATAAATACAAAAGATATGTATTTATCTATTTAGGAAATACATATAAAGGCTTTTAAATAATTTTAAAAATAATATGAAATTATATAATGACAAGTGTTAAAATTTTAGACATATTTAATACATGTGTGAGATAATTAGCTAAGGTATATGACAAGTGTCATAAGTTTATTTTTATTTTCTTTAATTTTTAAAAACAAATCTTTATAAAACTATATCCTCCTCTCTTTCTTTTTCTTGTTTATTTTCTCACATCTACAAGACAAAAACCAAATCAGAAATTGTTCAACCCGAAATCATTTCCAACAATTAGACTGAAATTCCTTTTAAAACCAAAACATTGATTCATTTCCAAATCAAAAATCTTCAACCTGAAATCTCCTCAAACCTGCAAATTCATTTCTTCAACCAGAAATATAACCTGAAGCCCTGTAAACAAAGATCTGTAACCATTTTTCAAGTGCTAGACCAAAGCTCTGTAATAGCAAGCCTTTAGCCATTTTGCAAGCTCTGTTAACAATCAAGCCTGTAACCATCCTTCAAGTACGCATGCAAGTATATCTGAAGCCAAAGCAAAAGTTTCCAAAGCTTTGCAGTTTTAAGGAAATAAAGCAATTCGAGTTTCCAGTTTCCAAACATTCCCAGATTTCAAATACAAGCTCTGCTCATTCATTTGAAAATGGTGAGTAAACTCTTATTTAAAAACAGTTTTTAGATGATTGCATGTGATGATTTTGTGTGATAAAGTTATGATATGATTTGCATGCTTATTTATCTGGATATATGTATAAAAACTTGCTTGTTTTTTTTAAGTATGTGACTGTATGTGTTTATATGGTGCTCTGTATTTGTAACAGACTCAATCATCATCATCAAAATTTTCCTATCTTCTCAAACAATCAATATTTGACTTTGGTTGCTGAAACAAATTGTTAATAACAATGAGTTCTTGTTTATAAAAATAATTTCAGGTTATTTCATTGGTTAAATATACTGTAAATTTAAAATTTACAGTAAAAATCAGAAAAAGGGTAAATATCAAATATGGAAATTTATATATCTGATTTTATAATCTGGTTAGTGAATCCATATCATGATTTTAGAAACAAATCTTGTAATTTTTAATGGCGTATTGGTCGAGATATTTAGTGATGTTCGATTTTTGGGTTTTGGCCAATTGCCGTTGATCGGCGGCGATCAGAAGGTAGGGGTTTGGACTGAAGATAGTCTAAGGGATGTTGATCATGGGAAAAATGGTGGGAGTGTCAATAGTTTGTTGAGGCATTGGCGGTGGATCGAACTAGGGTTCAAAAGGTAGTTTTGGTCGTGGGTGATTTCGAGGTGATTTCTCCATCGTGGGAAGGCCGGAGTCGATCGCGAGGTGAGGGATAGATGCGTGGTGGTGTGGTAGTGCTCTGGGAGGAGAGCCGGGTTTCCAGTCGTCACGATCATCGGCGGCGAGGTGTTTTCTTCGTCATGGTTTTGGGTTCCTGCTTCGATAGATATTCGCTTTTTCGATTTGTAGTGGTTATCGATGATCTGGGTGGTAGTTCGTCTGAGGAGATGTTCGGCGACGTGTCGAAGGTCGGAGCGTCGATCTCTGGTGGCCGGAGGGAATGTGCACATGCACGTGTGCACGTCTGTGGATCTGGGTTGTTTGCGATATTGGGGAAGAAGTTCTCGAGTTGGATCTCGGGTGAATTCGTGAATGACTCGAAGGTGTATCGAGTTTTATTGTTTTGAAACTCGAGTGGAAGCTAGAATAGTTGCAAGGGTGATTTTAGTTGCAGGTTATAAAAATTTAAACTAAACTAAACTAAATTTTGAAAGGGGAGGGAACTCGGGTTAGACCGAGTAAATCTTCAGGTTGACCCAAAGCAAGTTGAGGCAAAGTTTTAGAAAAAATTTAAAACAAAGTTTTTGGAAATTTTTGAAAATAAATTTTAGTTTAAACTTCTATATAAATTTACTTTATATAATAATTGTTTTCTTTGACAATTAGTTAAGAAGTTTTGAGGTTTGCTTGATTTAAATTTTGTTAAATAAGGTTTAAAGTTATTTTAAAATTTAAATTAAAAATGGAAATTTGAAGATTTTCCTAAAAGTAAGCTTTAAGGTTTAAAGTGAAATTTGTTTGAAATATTTCTTGATAATGTTTAAAGTATTTAAAGGAAGACTTGTTAACTTTAATTTATCAAGTTAATGATTATTTTATTTTTGAAAATTTAATTAATGATTTAATTAAGGAATGTTAATTATAAAGAGAAATTGGTCTAAATAGGTTAATGTTAATAAAGGTATTAAAGATGATGATTTATCTTAAAGGTAATTAAGATTTTGATAATTAAATGAAGTAATTAAAATATGATTAATTATATTAATTATTGATTAAGTAATTAATTAATTAATTATTAAGGATTATAAATTAATTAATTAAGAGGTTAATTAATTCGTAATTAAGAATTATTAATTAGATAATTAGAGATAATTTATTAATCATTAGTGGTTAATAAATTTAGTAATTAATTAATGATTAGTGATTAATTAATTAAGTATTAACTAATTAAGTAATTAAGATTGATTAATTAAGTAATTAGAGGTAAACAAATTAGTAATTAAGAAATATTTAATTTGTTATTAAGTTTTATTAATTGATAATTAAGGTTTATTAATTAATAATTAAAAGAATAATTAATCTGTAATTAAAGATTAATTAATTTGTTTAAAGGTAATTAAAGGAAGAATTACTCAAGTGTAATTAAAAAAATAAATGTGATTAATTTAAGTTAATTAATTTGTAAATTAATTAAAGATAATCACTTGATAAAAGATTAAGTATGAATTCTTAATAAGATTGATAAGTGTAATTACTTAGTAAAGTAATTAATGTATAATTACAAGATGTAATTAATTAAGGGAATTACTTAATGGGAAGTAATTGAAGTATGATTACTTTGTAAAAGTAATTAAGGGTTAATTATTTGGTATAATTAATTAAAGGATTAATATAATTAATTAAGGTAAGTAATTACAGGATGATAATTACTGTTTAAATTTAATTAAGGTGGATTAATGGAGGTAATTAATTATAGTTAATTAATTAATGGAAGTAATTAATTAAGGATTATTAATTAATGTAATTAATGAAAGTAATTAAAGGTTAATTACTGTATTGGTTAAGAATAATTAATTTGTGAAATTAATTAAAGATAATTACTTAAATGTAATTAAAGTATAATTAATCAAGGTGATTAATTAAAATAGATAATTAGAGAAAGATTAATTAAATTATTTGTAATTAATTAATGATTATATAAGTAAAATTTATAATGAAGTAATTAATTTAATTTACTTTAAATTAATTAAGAGATGAAGTGATTAATTTAATTCACTTTAAATTAATTAAAGATAGAGATAGTTAATTTAAATCAATTTTAAATTAATTATGTTATGATTAAGTAAATCATTGCTTATATAAGAATGGATGACATTGATTTGTCTTGAATGGATGTAATCTCAGAAATGAGATAAGTAATGTTGTGTGGTATGAATGCTTGGTTGTATTATGATGGTAATATAGATTAACTATTGTGATGTTGATATGGATTACCTATTTGGTTATGAATCATCTGTTTAAATGATAATGTGATTATCAATTGTGACTTGTGAATTATCTATCTGTATAGATAAGTTAAATTGTTTAAACCTTTAAACAACTTGGCCTTAAAAGATACGTTTTGGATTTCGATGAGACCGGGATCTGGTTTCCGTATACCGGTATTCCAGGTCTGGAGACCCGAATACCACATCGATCCAAATTTACGATAGGTCGTGAATCTCAAGTGAAGATGAAGATTCAGAGTGCAAGGGTTATTGTCGTTAACTCTGAGGGTGATTCCAAAACGAGTGTAACGAGATAATGCCTTCGGTTTCGTTCGAACCCGGAACGAACTTGTATGGATTGAATGCTTTCAGCACATCGTCAGGCGGACGATGAGCATTCTAAGTGATATGTTCTGATTAAAGGTAATCGTAACCTCAAGCCTCATCAACCGGGAATGGCTAAAACAGGGGAGGTGCAGCAAGGTTTCGTGGGTAGCACCCACTGAGAGCAAGATAGATCCCTGTCTAGAGGTCCCTTTTCTTTTATTCGGCTTAGTGTGTGGTTGGTCGCGCCAACCACGGGATTGTCTTGTTCGGGATTATCCAGTAAGGGATGGTTCTGGCTTTGTGTTGCAGGGGAGCGGGCGTACTCCTCAGTACGGTGATCTAGGCCACATACTATGACGGGTGGTACCCCAGTAGCCCTGCCATTGTATGGAATCCAAACTCCAATAAGTGCCGTACGTATTAGTTGTGCCCAACTATGTTGGAATGTGAGATGTAAGCATTTCAGCTATTTCTGTATTTTACTTGAAAACCCTAGACCCTATTATAATACAATCGGATTTCCTATCAAATGTTTTGGTTAGCGTAAGGTAAAAACTTTTCCATGTTTATGTGTGGGAAGTCTTACGTGATACCTTTGTTTTCAAAAGGTTTTGAAGTTAAACAATTTTAACCCGTTTACTCACACCAGACCCATGTCTGACCCAAGTGTTTATTTTCTGTTTTATTAAACTCTTGGGTACTCAAATTTTTACGAGTAGCCAAGGGATTCAGGTTAGCTTTGACGAATCTATGGAGGAGATATGGAGCAGGAGGCTTCAGCATTCGTAGATAGATAGTATTCCGCTGTGTTGGTTGATCTGAGTCTTTTGTTTGAATTGTATCTTGAGTTGTATAATAGATAGAAATTATAACTGTCTATTTTGTTGTATAAGTTGTGTAACTCTGATTATGTAAAGACTATGTAATAGTTATGTGATATATTATATTTTGTTTCGTTCCGCTGTGAGATTCTGATATTGTTTAGTTCTTTCTTTCTCTTCTTCTCTCTTTTCTATCCCTTTCTTTCTTATTAGCGATACGACTTTCTGTGGAGAGAAAGTCGTGGTCGTTACAATATACAAGACCGTAGTTTCCCCAAAACCGGAAGTCACAAGAGGGAAATCCATATACTAAAGGTACAAATCAAAATCGTAGTGGTCGCGAATAAATGGAATACAAGTATGACAAGGCACATGAGGCAATACCCAAGGTAGTGATACTACCGTTCGCCTGATCCGGACTGGTGAGAACGCAACGCCGCAGCGCCCGCAACACCGTGAAACAACACTCCCAAAATCAAGGGTGCACCAATCGACAACAAGTAATGAGTAGTTCGAAGAAGTGTGTCAACTTGAGGTAGCTAATCCTCCGTTGCCCCGGCACAGCTCCTGTTTTAGTCATTTCCAATTTGACACAAGTGTCAAGGCTATCCATTATCGTTCTCTTTCTTCAGTCATTACGTACATCATCCAACCACTTCATTCTGGATCATCACTCCGCGTATAGTTATTAAAGTGGTTTCCAGTTTAGATAGAGAGTATATCCTTAACCGAATTCCGGTCTCTTTAATAACTTCCGTAATTATTTCACCGATTGGTCGTTTATTTATTTCAAAACCAAATCAATACAATTTCAAATAGAATTCGTAAATCAACATTTCATTTGTCTTTCCAAATCAATTTCCATAATTTACGTTTCAAAACTTCCAAATTACCATTTCAAAATCTTATAATTCAATTTCAATCTTTATTTAAAACCATTCAAATATTGATTCAAGTTCGTGTATAAGTTTCATTTCGAAAACATTTAAATTAATTTAATTAACATTCAAATCAAACTTAAATTCATTTATCGATTTCATTCAATATTCATTAAGTAAATTTTCCATTCAAAACAATTTCTATTAAATTTCCAATTCATTAAATCCATTATTTAAATTCAACTTCCTTATTTCAAAACTTACAATTTTGAATTAAATTAAATTCGTCAAATCATTTCTTTAAATTTACAAGTCTTACATTAATTACAAAAATATCACATTTTCATTTCTTGTTAAAGAATTTCCATTTCACTTATTTACTTTCTTAAATAATTTTCCAAAACTTACTTAAACAAGAAAACTCAATTTCAATTATTTACAAAGTAAAATTCACTTATTCAAAAGTTCAATTTTCTCTTATTAAAGAATTCAATTCAATTTAATCATTAAATAATTTAATCTTATTTAATTATTAAATAATTCAAAACTTAATTATTAAATAATTTCAAAGTTTAATAATTTCAAATTTAATTATAATTTCAAACTTAATTATTAAATCATTTCAAAGTTTAATAATTTCAAACTTAATTAATTTTTCAAACTTAATTATTAAATCATTTCAAATTTAATTCAATCATTTCTCAAATTAAACAACATTCTTCCAGTAATTACATTGTTAATCTTTTGTTTCAGATTATTAAATATTAACATTTTCCTTTCATCAAAATTCAAATTTCAACTTCATTTCAAAACCATATTATTTATTCAAATAAAATCTTCGTTTTATTTTTAAATCAAATTTATTGACCAATCGGGTTTTATTTAATTTTCTATCCTAGGTCAAAGTTCAATTTGGGTATTTATCATTTCAACCCGATTCCAATTCAATTAAAAATCATAGCATAACAAAAGGAACTTGCAGTGTGATAACTGGGGTGGTGTCAAAGTAAATAAACAAGCAATAACAACAATCAATATCAATCCGATAATCAATTCAAATAATCCCGAAATAATCGTATTAATTTGCATTGTTATTTGTACGAATTAATATAATTATTTCTAGAATCTACACTATCATTTCATGTAGATTAAAGATTATTACATTACGGTTTTCACTTGTCATCTATTTACAATTTTATACTACAACAATTAATCCAACATACGTTCAACGGTTCAAAGTGTAATTATCACTATTTTACATGTCAATTAATTTAACAAATAAAAGGGGTCATATTCAACTAATCAAATTCAACATATATGTCAATTCAAATTTTTAATTATCCTACGTCAAATTTACTTGCATAGCATTTATCACTTTATACATTTCAATTTAACATCCAATATAAACAACAACAGTCAATCAATTATCAATCAAACAGGATTATCGTTTCATATATAACAGATAATGGTGTCAGATGTCACAGGTGAACTGATACAGGTAATAACATATATAACAGTGTAATTAACTAACAGCAGCATATTTCAATTGTCGTTTCAATTGAAATCAAATTTAATAAATAAAAGAACGTTAATCGTGAGTGATTGCTCACCTTTCGAGGTTAGAGACAACGATGTTGAGATGAGTTACGAATCCAGGCACAAATTACGAAGCAAAGCACGATGGACGTGGGTTTGTCGAACAAGGCTGATGCAGGGGAAATCAATGAGAACGATTGAATCAGTTGATATGAATTGAACTAAATATATATGAAATCAATATTTAGTTTAAAACAATATTAAAACAACATATGTATATGTGTAAAATGAAAAAAAAAATCATTGGTTTTAAATAAACACATATATATAAATATCAACCTATATATATATATATATCATACTTTTAAATAGCTACTGATATGTACTTTGAAATCAACACTTTAAACCAATCAATATATACAACTATTACATAATTTAAATCTTTTATACAATTCAAAATTAAGACAAAACAAAGTGGATGAACAGGTTCAACAAAATGCATGCCGACTAGACTACAGGCTACAGACTTTCAAACCAATACAACTTACATGTAACGCCCCTCTTTAAAACACATAAATATGCAATGGGCATTACATCACTAGAATAGGCCTCTGTGCAGATAAATTAAAACCAAATTTCCCTTTTGTTCAAAGCCCATATTTGCCTTCAAGAATTAAATTTCAAACAAAGTTTACAGTCTCATTATGCTTATATTAAAACTACATGTATATAATACTTATCCTTTAAACTCATATTTTAAAACCAACATAACTATCATATAGCCAATAGCCGATTACAACTCAGAATACATATATATTACATAAGACATATAACATATGTACCCTATCTGGCATCCTTTATTCAACCCCGATATAATGTGTATAGAAATATATATACAGTAACATCTCTGCATAAACTTTATTCAAAGCCCATACCCAAATATATTTTATCTCTATATCCTTTAAAGCCACCCATATCTAAGTACTACCTTTATATATGTATAATATATATATAACCTTTTAAAACTTTTAAACTGGACAAAAAAATGCAGACAAATTATTGTAACAACTTATACATAAAACTTATATATAATATTACTTATATATGTATACTGACCCACAAACTGACATATAAATACTGACTAAAAGAAGAAATCTATAGTTGGACCTTATTACTTACTATGTACTCAAACACAACATATATATGCAGCCAAAATGCGAGCAACATAATTTTCGAAATAAATGCAGACTTCACAGTATATATATATACAGTTATATATTTGTATGTAAAATTTAAGACTAACCCATCATATTACTGTAACAGGCTATAACTAATAATAAATATACACACCTTCTTCATGTATAACCGTATATACATAGAAACATTAAGGCATATTGATCGAGCTTGGTCGGCATTAAAGTCTGGGCATGAGGCGGAGGGGCCGAGCGAGAGTGGCCAGAGGCGGAGCAAGGGAAAGGCAAGGAGACGCGGGCTGTTGTGGTGAGGCGCTCGGTGGTCGGTCGGAGGTTTGAGGAGTGGAAGGTGGTAGCGTGGGATATGACGATGGAAAGGCTAGAGGACAGGCTTGCAGTGGGAAGAAAAGGATGCGGGGCCAGAGGGGAGGAAGCGGGCGGAGTCTGATGGACGTGATGCAGGTGACGTGGAGAGGATGGGAAAGGTTGGAGAAGATGCATGAAGGGAAGGCAAGCGTGAGAGCTTGAGTGGCTATGGGGTTTGGCGATCGGTTTCATGCAGGCTGGGTGGAGAACGGTGGAACAGGGAATGTGGGGAGGTGGTTGAACTGCAGCCATGGGTTTCGGAGGAAGGTCAAGCACGGCGGAGGCTGCCAGGTCGCGTTCGGGAATGGTCGGAGGAGGGTTTAAGAAGCCAGGCAGTGCTCGACCAAACAAAGAAGGATGAGTCGGTTTGTTTACATGGGCGCTAGTCGTGGCAGGGATTGTCGTGGATGAGCTCGTCGGTTTTTGTGGCGGTGGTTGCTAGCTTGATGGATGTGAAGATGTGGAGTTGAAAGAAGATTAACATGCATCAGGTGGCTTTGCAAAAAGAAAGAGAACGTGGCTATTCAAATTATATAAGCCACTTTATGTATATATATTTTTTATTAACAAGGCTGTTGTTGAAATGGACTAGTGAAGAAAAACTTAGCTTCATATAGGCATTGCCCCTTTTTCTTTAAGAAGAGTACAGAACGTAGAGAAAGAAAATGGGATAGCAGTGAACGGTCAGAGTATTAAAGTGAAAGGGAAGTTAAAAGTCCAACGTTGAAAACCAAGAAATAATTAATTGCTGACAGCTTTGCACGTTGGGAAATGAATAGACAGAGGGAAAAACGAAAAGACTCAGAAACGAAAGGACTCAAAACGGGTACCGATACGATTAACCGTTTTGCGGATTCCGCTGCGAACCGGACTTCAAAACGCAGAAATAAATATACCGTAGAGATCACCACGACGAGACGATCAAAACGGTATACAGATATTAGCTGTATGATTTAATTATAAAAAAATTCGAATTTTTCTACTAGCGAAAAATGCAAGAAAAACGCTGAAAAATAAGATCGACGGAGCCAAAGATGTCCGAATTTGGAAAAACGACAAACTGACATCTTGCTCAGAAGATGGTTTAGAATTTTTCTATATAAAAATATTTAGGTTTCGGAAACATTTTATTTTCATCGCTTTTTAACTGATTAAATTGAAGTGAATTTACGCGCAAAATAAATTTTCATATTTCCGGACGAAAATTTACCAGTTGTTATGTTTAACTAAACGCATTCCAAATATCAAATTTATATTTCAAAATTTTATCGTTTAAAATTTCACAAAATTTCAACTAATTACGTTATTAAAACCGTTGAAATTTACGGGTCGTTACATAGAAGATTTGGAAACTAGATTTTATCTTTCTTATTATTTGAAAAATGACTTGTAAAATATATTTATTTGTTAGTATGTATTTTTGGCGATAGTTACAGCAATTGGATATTAGTGCACAACTGTGATCACTGGCGATGTAGTATTGATTATGTGGTCAATATTTCAGCCAATTGATATTAGTAATCACTATATTACATGGCGAGGCAATATCACTTTATTTTATAATATTTGAGAAATTATGTATATAACTATGTAAATTTTAGGATATTTGTCAAACTAGAAATGTGTAAATATTATTTTGTTTTGGATTCTTGAGACGTAAAGGTGAGTATAATTTGAAAACTTATATTTATTTCGAGTGTATGGAATTTTGGAAAAATAATTTTAAATAATTGATTGCGATTCAAATAAGTTTGTAAATATTAATATGACAAAAAAGTGATTTAGTTATAATAAAATGATTTTGTCAAAGAGTAAATGTTTGAATATTTGAATAAATTTATGAAGATTTTGGAATGATTTGGAAAATGGTTTTGTAAAATAGTATTTAAAAATGTTCTTAAATATATATAATGTGTAAATGTTGAAGAACTTTAGGATTTTAAGATATAGATATGTATATATACATACGATTTAAAGATTTACTTTTTTATAAGTTAATTAAATTGAGAATCATTTTTATAAGTAACATGGAACTATTTTTAAGATGTTAAATTTCGAAAATTATATGAGTAAGTTTAGAGTAATTAAATTGTTATAGATTTCTCCTTATAGCAAATTGTGAGAACGCAATTTTCTTAAGATGGGAAGTCTGTAACAACCCAGATATTTAATTAATAATTAATTTAAGTTAAGAGTAATTTAATTAATAAATTGGAATTTGGAGATTTTGGACAAACTGGCTTTTGGAATTGTTTAACGAAAGGGTTAAAAATTGTAAAAAACAAGATAATTGAATATAAATTAGTTAAAAATATGTATAACATTTTATGTAAGTGATGTGTTTATTATATATATTATTATTGACTTAATAAAAAAATAATTTTAGTTAGAAATTTTTATGTAACGACCCTGAATTTTTGACATTTGAAATGTGAATTTTTAATTGAATTTAAATATTCGAATGATAGTTTAATTTGAATTTCAAATGTAAATATGAAATTGGCAATTTAATTAGTAAATTTAATTGTTGCAATTGGGTAAAAAATTTGAATCTTCAGTTTTAAGCTGATTTAAAATAATCTGAAGGCCTAGAAAATTCATTTTGATTTTTCTGAAGATAATGGAAGCTTTAGAATTTAATTTGAAACTGTTTTGTTCAGTTTTGAAATTTTATTGTTTAAATTGAGTTTAAAAATAGCG
Source organism: Allium fistulosum (assembly GCA_030737815.1). Taxonomy (NCBI): domain Eukaryota; kingdom Viridiplantae; phylum Streptophyta; class Magnoliopsida; order Asparagales; family Amaryllidaceae; genus Allium; species Allium fistulosum. The sequence continues at coordinate 166,194,413 of CM060905.1, forward strand.
TTCCGGGGCACAGTCTCGGAATTCGACGAAACCAGTTTCATTGGATCCATAATATTGTATTATTATCGGATTTCAAATTTCGTAGTAATCGGAGTAGTTGTGTGAGCGTACGACAGGTAAACGCGCTGGAAATTATATCGAAATTTATATATATATATTAGTTGATTAAAATATATACTCACATCAGCCACCCTACTCCTAAGCAAGTCGACCTACTCTCTGCTTAATCACGTTCTCTTGTCCCCTCTTTTCTTTTTAAATTCCACGCAACCTTTCTCTGTTTCCTCAGTTAAAACATTTCAAAAGAAGTATCTCGTTCAAAGAAAAACAAAAATGGCTAAAGCCCTGTCGTTTGAAAAACAAAATCAGATGCTCTGAATTTTAAATGGCCGCATACATCAGTAATCAAAAGGCGCGCATTCGTCCCCAAAAATTCGAAATCCCTTCTTCTTGTTTAAATTCCTTCGTTCGTTTCCAAAAGAAAAAAAATGGTCGAGCTTTCATTTCCCTTTAACGTTCAAAACAACCCAAACTCTAACCTAGAAGCTCGTTCCCAAAATTAGAATCGATTCGAAATCGATTCGTGAAAAAAAAAGAATGGAGGCTCGCGAACTGAAGCTAGGGCACGAGGCGAAGAGACTCGCGATGGTCGCGATGGGTCTGGCGACATGGGGTCACGTGCAATGTCGCATGGGCGACGAAGGCGGAGGCGCTCGCAGGGGAAAATCGCGATTGATTACTGGGATGCTCGATTCTTTTTGACGTGAGTGTCGTGGCAATGTCGTGGTGAAGGCAGGTTTCGTGATGGGATATTGGTGATCGGCGATGTTGGGTAGGTTTGCTGGCGATGAGTCAGGGAGGCCGCATTCTCGTTCACGTGATTCAAAGCAAGGTATTTTAATTGTATCATTAGTGTAATATATTTAAAAGATTGAAAGAAAATATAATAAGAACAGACAGTAAAGGGAATTTTAAATGATAAGCAGTTTTGAATTTTTAAGTTGTTCTTAACTTAATTTAATTTAACTGTATATAGGAAATCAGAAAATAAATATGTATGTATCTATATAAATATGCATACAGATATTTTAATTTACTAAGTTATATTAAAAATAATTTATTAAGGTGATTTATGTGGCTAATAAACTTATTTAATTATTTTGTCACTTAAGGAAAATTTATTTAAAGGGAAATAATTAGTCTGGAATGAGTTATTAGTTAAATAAGTTATAAAATGAAATTGTTGGTTCAATCATTTCAAATATTGATAAATGGTGTAAATTGTTTATACAAGGTCGGAAAACCGTGAAATCATGAAATCAAGATGAAAATGAAAATGGATTACAAATTAAAAGCAAAGGTGAGATCTTCTCACTCAAAAGGAAAATTTGATTTTTGCAGTTATTGATTGATTGACTGATTGGATGTGGTAGTATATATATAGTAATATATAGCAATATATATATATATATTGGAATATATATATATATATTGGAGTTGTTGATTTCCCGCATTATATAGCGGATGAGACCCTATTGTGCCGCATAATAGCGGATGATATTTTTATAAATCCCATATACCGCGATATTCCACCTCGAAGTGGAATTGGTATTGTGCTAACATCTGTGGATGCAGGGAAACAGGTTGGAGAGATCCAACTGGATTCCTCAAATTGTTTGAATATTATTTCATATGTGAATGATGTGATTTATTGATAATCTGTGGATGATTTATTGATAATTGAAATTGTTGAAGGCTAAAAATTTAGCCGAATGTATTTTTTTGGTATCGTTGGATACCAGAAATGAATATAAATTGGATTTTGAAATTAAAGTGGAAAACTTTAAGTGAATTTATTTTTGAGAATTGAATTTATTTGAAAGAAGGAATTTTAAAGTATTGAAATTGATTTTCGAAATTTTACCGAATAAATTTCCAAAATATGGCAAAGGATTTTAATAAAAGGATTTTTAGCAATATTGTTTAAAAGTTGAAGAATTCATTTAAAAATGGAATTTTGAATAATTTGGAAAGAACAAAGGAATTTATTTAGAAGTGATAAATTTTTAGAAATCAATTTGTAATTGATTTGGTATTTGAAAATGAATCTTTGAGAAATCAATATGGAAATTTATTTGGAGTTGAAAATAAATTTAGAAATCAAATTTGTAATTAATTTGGTGATGGAAAATAAATCATTGGAAAATTTGTTTGAAATTGATTTAGTGCTTGAAAAATAAATCTGGAAATCGATTTGCAAATGATTTGTTATTTGGAGATAAATTCAGAAATAAATTGCAATGTTTTGTTCTATTGAAATAAAACTTAGAAATCAATTTGTAATCGATGTGATATTGAAATAAAATTAGAAATCAATTTGGAATTTGATTTTGGGGTTAAAAGTGAATATTTGGGAATGTAAATTCAAAATGGAATTTATGAAATGAAAGGGAAATTTGTTTTAAAAATAAACGCTGATTTATTTTTAAAGTGTAGAAGTAAATTTACAGATTTGGAACGTAAATTTAAAATAAATTGATAAGGATTTATTAAATTGGATTAAATGGACCATTTTGAAATGGAAGTGTATTTTCCTTGAAAAAACCGAGTATATTCCAAAGTACCTTTTTAAAATATAAATTAAAGGTTCTAAAGCTGGTTTTTGAAAAGGAATATTTGGAAATTCATTCTATGTAAGGAAATTGATTTGAAATTTATTTTCAAAAGTTGAAAGGTGAAAAATGATTTGAAATTTGTTTTCAAAGTGTTGAAGTGTGAAAAATATATATCTTGTGAAGATATTTTGAAATTAAATAATTTGGGAAAATTATTTAAATCTGATGATTGTTGTGAATGTTGTTGATAGTTAAATCACTGACTATCAATATTGCCTTTGAAATGGCACTTGAATTTGTTTTTAAAAACAAACGCTTATTATTCGGGTTAGCCGGGAAAAGACCTTTGTGTCAGATAACCCATTCCGAATAATGATACGACGATATGGATCGTATTGAAGACCGGTGTGAAGACCGGGTATTTTCGAAAATGAAAGGACAACCTGTCGAATTTCTCTGCACCGAGTTGCTCCGGTATAGAGATTTATATCACTCGTTTTGTGATGGGAAGTCCGATCGGGATTGTGAATACCCGGATTGCAAGGGCTTCTTCGGAAGTGCCTTCGGTTCTGTTCGAACCCGGAGCAAACTTGTATGGTTACGTGTCTGAAATTACATTTTGATATATAAAGCTGATTTCTTTCAAATACATTTCTGTTGGTGGCAGAGAATTTATTCTCTTAGCTTAACACCCTTCTCTGAGACGTACGAGCTCAGAGGTTATGTAGTTGAAGGTTATCAGCGATATATTCCCAATTTGGTAATGTGGCATGCTGAGTGTTGATCATTTATTGATCATTTGTGATCAAAGCATGGCTTTGTGAAAAAGCGTAGCTTTGTGGACGAGACTTCATCAGACCTCACTCCCTAGAAATGGTCGAAACAGGAATATGCGGCAAGGTTATGAGGGTCGCGCCCTTTAGGGTATGTCATTTCCTTCTGGAAAAGGGTGGTATCAGGTATGGAGCCCTGGTATTTAACCTATGTGGATACTCCGATCTCATTTATTGTGTGATTGTGTGTTTATCGAGGCGCTTCGGATAAAGGTCCCAAAGGACCGGGGGATGGCATATTCGTGAGTTACCTAGTTACAGGGGTAACCCGGCCTTGTGTTGGCAGAGAGCAGTTGTCTATCGGGACGTCCAGCCAGAGGCGATCCCATGTGGCGGTAGGAAGTTCCTTAGCCTGACCATTTGTTGGAAATCCATTTCCCAATACGAACTTGTACGGTTTTAGTTGTAGAACCTGCCATTTACTTATGGTGGTCACCACTGTTTAGATGGTAGCTATAGTAGGCATAGTTTGGAATGTCTATGCTGGCTAAGATTAATATTATACTTTCGAAATGTTTTCCACACTAGACATTAATAATAATAATAATCCAATGGTTGGCGTAGTAAGCATCTTTGACTATCATAAGAAGAAATCTCCTCCAATTCTGCGTTTGCATTGTGTGTGTGGCGGGAGGTCTTATGGTAGTTTCATTTTCCAAAAGCATTGCGAATAACTTTTATTTTCTTTGTGAAAAATAACTGTTTTACGATCTCACACCAGTCACCATGACTAACTCGGAGTTTATTGTTTCCTTTCTAAACTCTGGGTGCCCATAATTTTCCACACGGGCAGCCTAGAGTTATGTTATCAGGATATTCTGGATATTCTGGAGCTTTGGAAGCAAGCTGGATGGCGAGACGTACACCCGTACTTGTTTATTTATTTCCGCTGTGTATTCTGTATAAGGACAAGTTTATATAACTGTCCATTGTTGTATTGAGTTGTATATTGACTCTGGTTGATGTATGTATAAACTGATATAGTCTTTTGTTTTAAAGGTTATTGATTCATCTATTATATATTGTTCCGCTGCGAATGTGAGATTCTGATATTGTTTTGTTTCTGTTTTTCTGTTCTCTTTTCTTCTGTCTTCTTCTACCTCTTCTTTTTTAAACCCTAATGGTTCGTTTTTCCGGCATTTGATTGCGTAGCATTTGATACAGTGGACGTATTAATGTCGACTTTCGAGCGTCGAAAAGTCGTATCGTTACATTTTATTTATTTAAATTAAATGGAACCTAATCTTTAAAAGAAAAAGGAAAATGCAAATATATATTTGTTTGTTTACTTTATAATTTCAAGGCCCAAGCCCATATGATTTAAGTCCTAATTGATTTCTAGAGCTTTCCTTTTCTCAATGTTTCCTGGATGCTTCTTATTACTTCACATAGGTAAGAAAAAGAAAAATACAAATATATATTTGTTTGTTTACTTTATAATTTCAAGGCCCAAGCCCATATGATTTAAGTCCTAATTGATTTCTAGAGCTTTCTTTTTCTCGATGTTTCCTGGGATGCTTCTTATTACTTCACGTAGGTTACCTCTGCTCATTCAATTTCTTTACTTGGAAACAAAACAAAGAAAACATTCTCCACTTCAAAAATACAAAAATAAATTAAAATAAAATACAAAATTCTAGTATGTTGTTCTATACATCAATGTTCACCCATAGCAAGAGAGATTTGGGTTGTCATTGCGAGGAGTGTGAGATCAGTGCGGGCGTTCAATTGCAGGCTGAGAAGGAAGAAAGGAACAAAACATACAGGTGGGTAAACACTCACGCATCTATGTCCAATACCATATTTTGAATCTCCTCGCTTTGCTTCTGTTTTGAATTTCCTTGTCGTGCCTATGCCTTGAAACTCTTGCTCTGCTTATGCCTTGTATCCATCGAAAATAATAATAATAATAATAATGCACGGCTTGGAGCAGCAACGCTCCAGGAAAGATGGTCGGTCGACCGGTCATAGGTGATCGATGGACAGGTCGGGCTATTTGAAGCCTACTACAGGCTTGCGTGAGCATGATGATTTGGGTGCAGCTGTCGTTTGGTTGGTGCAAGTGTTTTAATGTGTGTGAAGATGTGTAAATATCAGTTCATATGTGCGTTTCTTGCTATGAATGAGCATGCGTGAGTCTCTGTGAGTTTGACATATGGATAATCTTGTTTGTGCACATCATGAATCCCTGTTACTTTGCCTGCCTAATTCACATTATTACTGGAATGATTTGGGCAGCGTATTTTGAGGAATATTTTGTACGCATTACTCAATTATATAACTGAACTTGATGGTATAAAAGTTGCATCATTCCTTTGTATTTTTTTTGGTTGCTAACTCATTAACATATTTCGTGAAATGTATAATAGGTTCTGTGAGATGCTTAATTGTGTATATTTGTATTCTTTTTTTTACTTGTATAATAACTTGCAAGTATTGCAAACTGCTATTCTCTTAATTTTATACTTAATCTTGAAGAATTTAGAAGTGATGAAGCTTTATTTAATAATTTTTTACTTCTAGTATGTGTACATGCATTCCAACCTGAATATATTTACGAGAATATTTTTACTTACACACACACATGGTATGGATCTGAATTATTAGGGTGATGTAATGCCTTGAGAATTATTCTATAACAATATATATATATATATATATATATATATATATACTTTGACACGACGTTTGGAAAATTGAGTATCTTTGGTACTGTTATTATATTATACTTCCTTTTTATATTATATCATTTTCTTTATGATCCTTGATTAGACATAGTCTGATCCGTGTCTTATTTTATAATACTCGCTCAGTTCAAGACATTTCAGGTATAGAGACAGAGACCAGTTTGAGTTGTGGGCGTAGAGGAGACTAGGCTGTAGCACTATAGTTTACTATCTGTGTATTTTATAATTTCATGTATGTATATTCATGTAATGTATATTAGATATACTTTGTATATTATTGAATTATATATTATCGGTGTGTTTGGCTCTGTGTTCTCTATGATGTACTGTCTATTATGTATTGTCCAAGAGGCACATGTGTCTATTGCTTTTGTACCGATACTATGTACGTATAAGTGATATATATATATATTTGATGTTTTAATATGTATTGATGTTAGTCCAAGAAAATATTCACATGCGTACCACAAATAGCCTCATTCGTCATATTATCTAATGGTATTACTCTGAAGTATGGGTATAGAGGTGGGGTGTCACACCAGTATTCATCCATACAAGTTGTTCAGGACACGAACAAACCGAAGGCACTACTTCTACTACATCCGTTTTGGAATCACCCTCAGGATTAGTATCAAGTAGCTCTCGCACTACAAAGAGCTCCGTCTTCAATCCCGTCGACTTCAAGATGTCTTCCAATTTGAATGCTTGAGTTGGTTTGAAGTGGTTTTTAGATAATTCATATCTGATCCCGGACTCTTCGAACCAACATTCGATAGTTTCTAGTAAACTCAATTCCGGTTCTTTTGAAAATATACAGACAATATATGAGAGCAGAGATCACCTCTTAACTGTTTAAGTGGACGACTTTCCTTATCATTTGCCTTAGAAGAACACATAAGTTTATACGTATAGTAGCATCAACTAAGATCTCTGTAACATATAATTCTCGTATTTTTTCTAGATATTTCCAAAGTTAAAAATTGACTAAGATTTGATAGTCGATTATTTAACTATCAAATAAACAAACAATCAAACATAGATTTTATTCCATGTGGGATCCACTAAGCCTCTATTAATTAATCTTTTATTAATTAAAACACTTTAAAATTATTTGATATAAAATACCTTCACAAAAGATATTTTCACAATCCTTTATACTCTTTTCAATACTAGGATAACATTGATATACTTATCTAAACAATACAAGTATATTTGAGACATTACACTTTAAATTCTTAGAAAATATATCCATATACATATCTTAATGGTATAAGTATATTTACAAAACTTAAGGAAGATTTCCTCTTTTCCAAATTTGTATTTTAAATGGGCCAAACGAATATCATTTAAAACATGTCTTACTATAAACCAAGCCACTTATTCTTCGGTGTTAAGTATGGAAAGAATGTTTTCATACCACCATAATTAAAAAGGATTAATTATCAAAATCAAATCTCATTCCTTTTATAAAATTCCCTTTTTATAAGCCCACTTCATATTCAAAAATACTTTTATAAATCTTCAAATTAATTTACAAAACTTCTTTTATAAATCTCTTAAATGATTTATAAATCGCTTTCTATTTATAAAACTCTTTTATAAATCTTCCTTTATAACTCCTTTAAATACATCCTTTAAATACATCATTTTATTAAGTAAAATCCCTTTTATAAAAGATTTTTATTTAAAAACACCTTTATTTTAATTAATTGATCTCCTTTAAACATCATAATTAAATAATTAATTAACTTTTAAACCTCATTAATAAATAATTAACTAACTTGCTTTGAAACATCATTTATAAACACTTAGCCTGAAATTGTTATAAAATTTTAGTTATTTTAAATCTATAACTTTACAAATTCGGAAAGAGGCTTAGGGACCCTAATGGTACTAAAATCAAGATACCATTTTAATTCAATTTGACCTTTCAATTCACATAACTGGTATTTACATGAGCATGCATATATGTAATTAAAATCAATAATATCCATCAATAGTTAACACATCACTTTTCCCAATATTAAATAACCGGCATATGAATAAATGTCCAAATTAATATAATAGCAGAATGATGATTTATTCAGCTAAACAGATGTCACCAATAATCTGTTCAATTTATTTATAGTAGAATAGGGATTTATTCTGCTAAACAGATGTCAATCAATAATCTATTCCATTTACTTATAGCAGAATGGTGATTTATTCTGCTAATTGAATGTCAGTGATAAAATATAATTACCAAATGACGTCATTATACACAGTTGCTTTGATTTTATAATTAGTTTACACTACAACATACGGGTCATATGATTTTTCAGGTGTGCTATTCTAGACAAGACGAACCTAACTTCAGAATTCGTGTGTCAATCAGAATCTGAATGAGTGTTTTATAAATTTTCTTCAAAGCTTTAACTCTTAATTAAATGAAATAACTCAAATCAACTAAAATATATATAATAAAACACTCACACAACCCCTGGGGTCTAACTTGGCCCACCATCCCAAACAACCCAGCCTCCTTCTTCTCCCTTAACCTATACTCAAAACTACAACACCCAAGACTAGGAAACAAAACCTAGAAACACAACCGAATGCACATACGCGTGCATGAACGCCAACAGCCACCTATCGCCTAGTCGACCTCGCCCCTATGATTGCCTACTCACGACCCAACCATCCTAATGCCACCGTCCCAGGTTCCCCGAAGACAAATCTGACCATCGACCTGAAGAGGAAATAAGAACAGGAAGACCACAACCCCTTGGGAAAACCTCCCTCATGCTGACCCCTCAGCCATTTCTAGGCCATCGTACCACCTCCATTAGAACCATGACACCCCCGCCTCACCTTGTCCACTTCCTGTTGAAATCGATGCCCCCATTTCTACCCGTGACGAGAATAACCGAGCGCAAAAACCCATGGCCACTAAACCCTAGTTCGACCTTTACAGCCCACCTCCGGCCATCGCAACCCCTACGACCAAAACCAAAGCTCCGCCGCCACCCAAGGTCGCTCCAGGTCCACTCACTCTGCCCCAAACCACCTAGGTCGTCGGAATTTGATTTTTGAATCAAATTCGATCAACTCACCACCACGGCACCATCCAACACCTTAAAATCCTATGAACAGCTCCAAAAATCATGATTTGCAGATGCGAACATGATTGTAAAAAGCCATTCGTCGATTCATGATCGATGAAAAACCGAATATATTAGACCACTTATTATAATTTATAAAATTCTCCCAATATACTCGACGAAAAATCCTACGACTATTTTTAAAATAAATTACACTAAAACTAACAACTTTCCAATTGATTCTAAGTGCTAATTCTAAACGGTGGAGGAGTTGTTAATTTTTAAACTTAAAAATGGAGATGATTTATGCACTTTTTCAAATAACAGAGAAGAGAGAGAATGGAACACTAACTTGTATAAGTGTGTTTGTATTTACAGCAAGTACATTTCTTCAATCTAAGAAAATATGAATAAAAATATGATTTTTTTAAAGATAATTATCTAAATATGATTTCATATCAAACATCAAATTTCTAAACAAATACACATATTTCTTATTTTATCAAAATAGTTAATATAGATTAAATAACTCACCTTCCACATGGCTTGAATTGCTTGAAAGTTTGATCTTGAGAGTAAAGTATAAATTTTTGAGTTTAAAAAGATGAGATTTTTCTAAAATTTAGAAAGAAAAGGGGAGGATGGAAAAAATAAAGTTAAAGAAGATAAAATGAAAATGAAGATAGAGTGGAAAAGAAAGTAAATGTATACTTCTATAAACTCAAAACTAATGACCCTAATACCTTTAAATCACAAATTTCAGCCTTGCCATCTATTCTAAGCCTCAAAAGTACCAAGTCATTTGAAAACATATTAGACCTTGGTGTGATTTTATGTACCTTTATCAACTTCTACGCTTAAGGAATCATTTCATTATCAAATCCATCATTTTCATATTTTCAAATTAAATATATTTTTATATTTAATAATCCTTATTATTATTATATTAATTCTTACATTTAAAAATAAAAATGTGTTTCCTAAACATAAAAATGTTGCTTTAAGATGTAAACAAAATTTCAACAATCTTCTATAACTTGTTGTTCGATAAAAAGTCGAAAATTCAAAAAATGAGTTTCTATCATATTTTTTGTTTTTCATCGAACTACATATTTTAGTAAACAAAATTCAAAAATGAACTTTGCTATCATTAGTTATAAATTAAAAGTGGGTTACTTAATTAATAATTAATTCAATATCTAAAATAAATAAAATATTCACAAATCAAATCGATAAAATTCTGGGTCGTTGCATTCTCCCCCTTAAAAGAATTTCGATCCCGAAATTTCACCCCATGAATACCCAACATTATTCATAAGTTTGTACGATGTTCATAGATCATCCATAATACAAAATCTGATTCTGAACTTACTTGAAACAAAATGATAATGATTTGATATAATAATGAATAAATTATGGCATGTATAAGTTATCTTGGTCTGTTTTTTATCTTAGTTTTCTTTTGGTAAAGCTTTTGGTTTGCAAATTTGTTTCTTTTGCTGAAAGCTTCAATAGCCTGGTGCTGTTTGTAACTTTTTTGATAAGGTATAATCTGATCTTAGTATTAAGGCTTCATGATGTATTTCATAATCTTTGGGAGTGTACGTAGTCTCTTGTAACAGTGAATGTATGGAGTATTAAGACATAACACTGGCTTTCATCCGTTCTTATCTGCATTGCTACTGGACTGGGCTTTTACTTCTCTGGCCCATTCTTTCTTTTACCTTGTTTCCACCTGTATAAATAAATGAGTAGATTAGCATTTTGTATTATGTTGAGATTATAACAAAAGTAAGCAATAAAGAAATTCAGTTTTCTCTTTCAAATCTTATTTTGGTATCAGAGCTTTATAGCCGAAAGGCATTTCATTCATCTCCTCAATCCCTTCATCTTACTTTGAAGATTGAAAGGTTATTTCTGTGTGGCTCCTCAGAAAGATTTCATCATTGGAGTCCACATACCGTTCTTGATCAAGAGCATCAGTGCTCATCATAACACCTATGCCACCAGGGTTTGGATCAGAGAATTCTCATCATATCCAACCGGTAACAACAAGTGTTTCGTCACTTTTTTCCCTGCATCTCATATCTCTTTTTTCAAACCTGCTGTGAATGTGTATTATATCAATTTCATTGATATAATACACACCCACCATTTTCTTGATTCCTATTAGTTTCTTGGCAGCAAACTGTTGTCCACCACTCCAAGAAACTCTGTTTCTTTGTTTTTCCTCTCTTTTCTGTTTCAACAAGGTTCTTCAGATTCAAGAATCTGAACAAAGATGGCAGACAGTGGCGAAGAATCTGCATCTGTCACCTCGAAAGATCATAATAATGGCACCACCAGCATCCCTGCACTTGTTAAGCCAAAGAGTCATGTCATCACCATCCCTCTCGATGAAGACAACTTCATCTTGTGGAAATATCAAGTTGAGACAGCTCTAAAAGGTTATGGCCTTCAAGAATTCGTGCAAGGGACAAAAGCTGTGCCTCCTGCAATTATTTTTGATAAAGACAAAAACCCTGTTAGTAACCCAGACTACGTTCAACACCAGAAACAAGACAACTTACTTGCATCATGGCTAATATCATCTATAAGTGCCAATCTTTTATCTCAAATTGTTGGGTGCAATACATCATATGAGATCTGGTCCACTATAGACCAGATCTTTAGCTTTCAATCATCTGCTCGAATTATGCATTATAAAAGAGAACTTCAAAATGCCAGAAAAGGGGACAAGCCCATGAGAGAATACATCACCAAGATCAAGAACTTATGTGACAGACTTAGTGCTGTGGGGCACAAGGTTGCAGAAAGTGATCAGATACTCACCCTCACTAGTGGTTTGGATGAAGAATATGAGTCTCTTGTTACATTCATAGCCACACAGCCTGTATTGCCAAATCTACAGTATGTACATGCTGCCCTCCTTGCTCACGAAGGGAGAATTGAGCAAAGAAAGTCTATACAAGGTGATGTGAACATTAACTTTGCAGCAAATACTGGAAATAAGAATCAATCAAAAACACCCAATAGCTCTAATAATCCTGGTCATCAAGTTCAACGTGGAGGTCACTCCCAAAGATGCAGAGGCAGAGGAAGATCCAACAATTATAGCAGAATAAAGTGTCAAATTTGTGAGAAAACAGGTCACATGGCAAATAAATGTTACTTCAGATTCAACTCTGAATATAATTCAGGACAATCAAGCCAAAAGACACACAATGCAAACATGGCTCAAGTAAACCAGCAAACCAGAACCAACACAGATGATACAAATGAAGATACTGACAGAAATGATGATACTAGCACAGATGATTGGTTCCCAGACTCAGGTGCAACCAACCACATCACTAACAACCTTCATAATCTCAACTTAGGAAACAAGAAATACAAAGGTACGCATTCTGTTCTTATGGGTGATGGTGAAGCCATAAAAATATCACATGTTGGAACTGGCAGTGTTAATGGTGGTAGAACTCTCTTTTTGAACAACTTATTGAGAGTCCCTAGGATCAAAAAGAATTTAATAAGTGTCTCTCAATTTGCCAAGGACAACAGTGTGTACTTTGAGTTTCACCCAAAATTTTGTCTTGTTAGGGACTTACTAAATAAGAATATATTACTACAGGGTGAATTGGACAGGGGTCTTTACAAATTCAGCAACATGGGTACAAGAAAACCTACTAATAGGGCACCTTATCCTAACCCAGTTAACTACAACGTTGAAAAAGGGAATAATACTCTTAGTTTGTGGCATTGTAAACTTGGTCACCCCAAGATTGATGTTGTAAAACAAATTCTTAATGAAAGTAAAATTGTTTTTAGAAATTTCTCTGTTCCTTTTATATGCTCACATTGTCAAAAAGGAAAAAGTCACAAGTTGACTTTTAGCAAATCAGAAACTATATATTATGAGCCATTGAAATTAGTGGCAGCAGATCTTTGGGGTCCAGCCCCTTTATCATCAACACAAGGAGACAGGTACTATCTCTCACTTGTTGATGCTTGTACTAGATTCACATGGATATATTTTCTCAAAACCAAGTCAGACACATGTAATGCAATTAAACATTTCATCACTTATGCTGAGAATCAATATGACAGTAAAGTCAAAATTATGCAAACTGATGGTGGTGGTGAGTTCAAACCCTTAAAAGCATTTTTTGATAGCAAAGGGATAATGCATAGAACCACCTGCCCACACACATCAGAACAAAATGGTCTGGTGGAAAGGAAACACAGACACATAGTTGAAACAGGATTAACTCTGCTATCTCAGGGATCACTACCTATGAGATACTGGAAAGAAGCTTTTGCTACTGCAGTGTATCTCATAAATAGGATGCCAATGAGATTGTTGGATAAACAATCCCCATATGAGAAACTGCATAGGGTTAAACCTGATTACAATAACATGAAAATGTTTGGATGTTTGTGTTTCCCTTATCTCAGGCCATACAATAAGCATAAATTAAGCTTAAGATCTAGTGCTTGTACCTTTATTGGTTATGCATATAATCAGAAGGGATACAAATGCTTAGATAAAGATGGGAGAATATATGTTTCAAGACATGTGGTTTTCAATGAAAATGTTTTTCCATTTGCAGATAGAGTAAAGGAAAAACATCAAACAAGTAGCAAAGCAATCAATGTACCAATAATTCCTGAACTAACTGAACTGGCAAATGAGATTCAAGATGGTGGCAATAGTCATCAACATAAAGAAGCATCCATCACTAGCACAAAGACTGGTTACAGTTCAGACAAATCAAACTCAAGCAACATTCATAATAACTCTCATATCAATCAGGAACAGCAAACAGGGCAAGAGCATAGTAAAGATGGTTACTCAACAACAAATACAACTGGTGATCATAGTGGGAATTCTGAAAATGAAGACACTAACAGCCTCAGTGAAGATATGGATCAACCACAACCAAGATATGAACATCCTATGATCACAAGGTCCAAAAGTGGGATTTTTAAACCTAAGACATATACTGCTGTTCTCAATATAGTTGAACCAACTAATTATGAACAAGCTGTAAAAGATGAAAAGTGGAGAAAGGCTATGGATGAGGAATATGATGCTCTAATTAAAAACAGAACATGGAGTCTGGTCACACCACCAAAGCACAAAAATATTGTGGGAAGCAAATGGACCTATAAAATCAAAAGGAACACTGATGGGAGCATTGCTAAATATAAGGCCAGATTAGTTGCAAAAGGGTATACGCAACAATTCGGTTTTGACTTCAAAGAAACTTTTTCACCAGTCATCAAACCAGCCACCATAAGAATAATCATGACAATTGCATTACACAAGCACTGGAGAATAAAACAACTAGATGTGCACAATGCATTTCTAAATGGAGAACTTCATGAGGATGTATACATGCAGCAACCAATAGGATATGGTTCAAAAACACACAGCACACATGTATGTAAGCTACACAAGGCTATATATGGTTTAAAGCAGGCCTCAAGGGCATGGTATGAGAAACTAAAAGTTACTTTAGGCAACATGGGTTTTAAAGCAACCAAGTCAGATAATTCGTTATACATCAGAAAGAATGGTGAGAATATCATCTACATACTAGTTTATGTAGATGACATTCTCATTACTGGTGATGACATGGAGGAGATAAATCATGTCATAATCCTCCTAGATAAGCATTTTGCCATTAAAGACTTAGGGGAAATCAATCAATTCCTGGGAATACATGTTCAAAGAAAATCAGATTCAAGTCTATTTCTATCTCAAAAGCAGTACATATCTGAAATCCTTATCAGGGCAAACATGGACAAGGCAAAATCACTAGCTACACCCATGACAAGCAATCTACACCTATCCAAACATATAGGTGAAGCTATTGACAATGTTAAGCAATATAGAAGTATTGTTGGTGCACTGCAGTATGTTACCATTACACGACCAGAAATCTGCTATAGTGTAAATAAAGTATGCCAACATATGCAGAGACCTTTAGACACTCACTGGAAAGCTGTTAAACGAATTTTGAGGTACTTAAGGGGCACAATCAACTTTGGGCTTCTATTAAAATCAAGTAAAGAGATTACGATACAGGCTTACAGTGATGCCGACTGGGCAAGTGACTTAGATGATCGCAAGTCCACCACAGGGCACTGTGTCTACCTTGGATCCAACCCAGTGTCTTGGTGTACCAAAAAGCAACCCACCATATCCAGATCGAGCATGGAGGCAGAGTACAGGGCCTTGGCTAGTGTCACGGCAGAGATTATGTGGACTGAAAGCCTAATTTCTGAATTAGGGTTTCAGGTAGCTAAAGTTCCCACAGTTTGGTGCGATAATATGAGCACCATATCCCTCTCGATGAACCCAGTTCAACACTCGAGGACTAAGCATATGGAAGTGGATCTCCACTTCGTTCGTGAGAGAACCGAAGCCGGGAAACTTCAGGTTAATCATGTGCCATCCCAGTTCCAAAAGGCTGACGTCTTGACTAAGGCTTTATCTAGCAAGAATTTCACCAGATTCAGGGATTTCTTATGTATTGTAAGTGGCGATGACGAGAGTAGTAAAGAGGGAGACATGAAGGCTGCTGGGAAACCCTAGCTTTATTTGAGGCGGGGTATTAAGACATAACACTGGCTTTCATCCGTTCTTATCTGCATTGCTACTGGACTGGGCTTTTACTTCTCTGGCCCATTCTTTCTTTTACCTTGTTTCCACCTGTATAAATAAATGAGTAGATTAGCATTTTGTATTATGTTGAGATTATAACAAAAGTAAGCAATAAAGAAATTCAGTTTTCTCTTTCAAATCTTATTTTGGAGCCATTATGAGTTGTTGAGTGAATATATAGCTCTACTGTCAGTTGTTGAGTGATCATATGAGTGTACATGTTTGAGTGTTACTATATGTGTCGAAGTGGCTGAGTTTCTATTGGATTGCGAGTGCACTGTTTTCTCCACTAAAATGATAGTTTTCCTTTTCTGCTAAATTTTGTTTATTTACGGAGAAAATAATGTTCGTTCTTTTCATATAGAATGTTACTATTTTTTTCATGTGAAATTATTACAGTTTATGCGAACATTCAACGTTTCTGATATATTGTTTGATATGGGTTAAACACAATATGTTTCCCATACGTTACAATACATCCAGTAGTCAGTTTGTTCAATTTAATGTGTGTTGATACCAGAAAGTGAACTCGTCAATGTGAAAATGAATCTTGAATTTGAACATGGAGTATGACACATCTATGCAATGATTCAACTTTTTATTAACTCCTAAGGGTATGAGAGAGTTTTTTTTTACATTGATAGATTTAACATGTTTAGACTAATGATATACGAAATAATAATCTAATCTAAATTTCAAATCATAAGGACGGGAGAGTTGGGGGCATGAGATTTGATTCGGCTAATACAATTCCACCAAAATTCTGTCTGATTTTAGAGAGTGTGTTAATCAGTATTTAATATGATATCTTCACATTATATTGCGTAACAAAGATAGTATTCAATTTAATGAGTGATCTTCCTATAAGCTAAACAAAGATTAGGACAGAGGTTATATGTTGTAGTGTATTCTGAAAATACTAAATTTATTTTTTCACTGAAGCCCCTATGACTTGAAGCTGAACTGGTTGTCTAACACTTCTTAACGTTTATGCATTCTTATATAGACTGTATTTGTCTTTAAACATTTAAATCATTACTTCTGTTCCACTCTATAAAATCTTGAAATGGAGTTATAGTAACTAGTACTGGTAAGCACTTTATGAATGGCTGTCACTAAATCTGAGACAACGTATAGTAACAAATATTATGTGCATAATAGTCGGTAAAAAAATCAGACTAATTGTTTCTCTGTATATGAAATATAACATAATAGATAAAAATATGAATATATAACTGGTTCGATCGCTTCGCTTCTTCCATATGGTTCCAGGGTGCACATTTTTTCATGCCTTGGCTATACCGTGTAATATATAGTTCTTCATAGAATGAATAAATGAGTCAAACTCTGAAATATTTTGAGCAAATTTACTGACGATCATGATTCTTCAACACCTATATCTTTAATTTCACAACCATATAGATAATAATCAGAATAATTTGATTAATCAAATTAAAATCTGAAGCAAAGCAAGGGGTGTAGTTTGCATCAGTTACCATTTAGCTGGCTTGTAGCTGCATTTAGACGTGCTTTTTAGCTGGCTCCGATTTAGCTTTCCTGGCTGGAATATTGTAGAAAATGTTATAATCTATGACTCTGATCAAGTATATTATGATTAGAAAAGATACAGGAAAATACAATACAATTAAAAGGGGCATATTCTATGTTAATATTGTGAGATTTGATGGTACTAGACTCTAAGTTAGGATTCTCACATGATATAACACATTAGTTTGATGCATTTCTTCCTAACAAAGTTGTTCAAGGCTACAACACTGCTTGTACAAGGCAGTGCTACAGCACTGCCTTTTTCAAGGTACTGCATACATGACAGTGATTGAAGCTAGTGTTTATACTTTTTTTAAGATTTCTTCAACATTTTTCCAATCAATGGGTTATGGTTTCTACATTTTGTAGGGCAAGCAGGTTCTCTCAGATGATGGAGATGGTACATATTCAAGAGAACATCATTTCTTTGCTCATTGACCCATTATACCACCAGCCACATGTAGAAAGATCTATCAAAATGTTTTTTTTTAATTTTCGATTGTTTATTTGTATATGTTATATATACTGTTGGAAAACTATAATAACCTTGGACGGGGTGCTTAAACTTATTTTGTTACTGACGATAAATTAGTTTGTTTTCTTTTTATCAAGTGTCCCAATAGAATTTAGATTTGTTTATTTGCATTTGGTCTTCTGGATTCTATTTTAGTACCATACCATTGAGATATCATTACCGATGATGTAATACTAAGATTTGATTAGTGTAGATGTGAATGATTTTTAATTCAATTGCAAAGAGAAATATGTTATGTGCTTTGATTAGTCTATTACGATTGTTTTTATAAAGAACCGTAGCAAAAAAAGCCTATTACGTCGGTTGTAATAAACAACCATAGCACATGCTACACTTTTGAAGCCAAAATGCTAGTCTAATGCGATGGATGTTATGAAGAACCGTAGCAAAAATTAGGCCTATTGCGACGGTTGTTATAAACAACCATAGCAAAAAGTCGTTGCTTGTGATAGTGTAGGAACCGTCGCAATAGGTTTATACCTATTGCGACGTCTGCATTTGCTACGGTTGTTAATCCTTCGCAACAGGGGGTAAACAATCGACGCAAATGACCTGTTTTGTAGTAGTGTTGCAAATAAGCACGAGCATTATCAAAGATTGATAGAAATCTAAACTCACAGCGGAAACAATAATAGGATAAGAATACTGACAATGACTACTACCTTGAAATTAATGGTATTCCTTGGATAGCAGATTGTCACATCAGCATCGAGCATGAGAGAAAAGAAGACTTCTCCAACAACAAAGTACATCCAGTTCCAGTGACCTATTCCTGTAAATCTATCTGTGGGTTGTAATGAGGAAGGGGTCAGAACAACGTTCCGATGATTGAAAAATCTATAAACTGTCCATAACATAAATTTATACTGATTGGCTTTCATTTAATCGTTATGTCCATTTATAAGGTTAGCATTTCTAATCTAACCTTACATTGCACACATGATTACTTACCTACCCCTTCCAAGGGACAAAATACCGATGAAGCCTTATCCACCACCTAATACTTTCAAACCCATTCGTCCCTAATACTTCTAAATATGAAGCGTTCTTCTATAATACTTCTAAAAGAGAAATAGGAAGACTCTGCTATTTAAGACCTTAATCAAGGTATACCCTATCATTTAAGACCTAAATCAAGGTAGACCCTATAATTTAAGATCTATTCCCATGGTGGTTTCCTAACAATGTTGTCAATGGTCGGTGGGCCCTAGCTACAAAGACCTCCGACCACTATTTGACGCTTCCAAAATTTAATATCCAACTATTACCGCATCTATCGCCATTAAAATCGTAGCCATGTTAATAGATAGTACCCAAGCCACTTAATACCTTTAAAAGGACTAGGTGGGCTTCTAACCATTTAAAACCTATATTTTAGGTGGTCCCCATCACTTAATACCTATCCCCAAGCGGACTCCTCACTAGCACTATTGTTATTACGGCCTTAGTAATGTGAGAGACTGTACCCAAGCCACTTAATACTTCATTAATAAGGACTAGGCAGACCCCGTCATTTAATACCTAACCCTAAGATGGACTCCTCACTAGTACTATCTAACTGACATTACTTGGAAATCTAATTAGGATACTTAATACTACTTTTATAGATTACAAGTGGACCCTACAATCACTTAATACCCTAAACCTGAAGCGAATCCTTCCCGAGATATCCACTATCACTCTTAATTATAAATATGGAATCTCATTAGGTTACTTCTTTCGGTAGGGAGGCGGACCCTACAACCATTCAATACCTCAACACTGAAGTAAACCCTTTTAGAGACATCCTTATTTATTTGGAATCTCACTAGGTTACTTAATATTTCCTTTTAGGAGAGAGGCGGACTCAACAGCCACTTAATACCTCAAACCAGAAGCGAACCCCAATGGAGATATCCCTCACTGCTCCTAATTTCAAAATTGGACCATTTAATACACTCCAATTAAGAAACCAGACCCAATCTCTCACATTGTCACGGGTCCTAGAATTAGTGATATCTCACATCAGTAGTAAGTGCATCCGACTATTGGTAGCCACAAAATGATGGGCAGTCTTCCGTTGAGTGACTCTACTGACCTTGCATCACTAACCAACTAATTCCAATTAACCATTCTAAGTTTTTACTTATATTATCTTTGGTAGACATTGGACTTAGCTTACCAATTCCTATTTTATTTAAGGCAGTAAGATTTACCTTAAATACTTATCTACGCATAAATCCTCTTTTTATGCTCATAAATGTCATTTTTTCCATAAAATCCTAACAGATGTTTTCTAAGACATTTATGTACGATTACTAGTTTCAAATTAGTAACCTTTTTAACTGCTCCATTGTTATTAATTAAACTTCTTTATTTATCAGTCCCATTAATCCACTTACCCTATCAAGTTATTGTAATTCCCATATTTATTATCATTTATTTCTCATTTATTGGAGTTACAATCTTTTAAATGCCTTTCCCATTAATTAATTATCCTAAACGTGAATATTACGTGTAAGCATCTGATGCAGCCCAGAATGATTCCCAGAATGATGAAGTGATAGGTCGCGAACAACCTAACAAATCCTTTAAGTCGTTTCCAGATGATGCTGCCCAACTTGATGAAGAGTTAGGTCGCGAACAACCTAACGAGTCCTTTAAGTCGCTCCAGCGACTTAGTGAAGCTCGCAAACGACCTAGTGGAGATTCGCGACATAACGAAGGTTGCTGGCGAGCTAACGAGATAGGTCGCTCAAACGACATACGACCTAACGAGTTAAAGCAGATCTCATTTCACCATGACTTCTTAGGTCGCTTTGACCTTAACGACCTACGAACGAGATAGGTCGCTCAAACGACATACGACCTAGCGAGTTAAAGCAGATCTCATTTCACCCAGACTTCTTAGGTCGCTTCGACCTTAATGACCTACGACCTAAGATAGGTCGTTCATTGTAGACCGTTACCGTGTTATACTAAGTCGCTCCAGATGCTTTTCTTCTTAGGTCGCTTCGACCTTAACGAGTTACGACCTATGTAGGTCGCGTACGAAGCTTATGCCGCCTGGATATCTTAAGTCGCTTTGTTGTAGGTCGCATGTGTTACTAGGTCGTATGTAATGATACTATGTTGTAATGAGTTTGTATTTTCTTTAAGTCGTAGGTCGCGTGAGTTGTATTGATAGATCGCGGCCGACCTATGTGTTGTAATGTGTTTGTTCATATGTTGCTATGTTGTAACTGTTTGCTGTTTTTTGGTCGTCGATGCTAAGTCGTAAGTCATAAGTTGCAAGGTGTTAGGTCATGAACGACCTAAGTGTTGTACAGTTTTGTGTTGTGAATTGTAAGCCTATAAATAGGCAAGTGGTCTCATTTGTAACGGTTGGTTCATTTTGAATAAAACTTTTGTTTGTTAGCTTTGTGCTTTCATTAAATCGGTAGTTGAGTGTGATCTCCTATCTCCTCTTTCGGCATTCGAGTGCGCTTGAATCAACGATCGTAGAAGCCAATTCACGGTATCAAGTGCGCTTGATCAACGTTTGAAGAATTGCAGATCTTCTTTCACGGTATCGTGCGCGATCATTGTGACGAAGGTAGCTAGAATTCGGTATCTTCGGATCAACGAATTTGGGCCATTCAGTATTCTTCATTCCATCGATTACTACTTTCACAGAATCATCATTTTGTTATTCCGCTGCTGCATCATTTGGTATCAAAGCTAGACTTAGCCAATCATAGCTAAGCCGAGTCTTGGAGCCAATATTCTATCGAAGAATTTGAAGTTTAGAGCCAAGAGCTAGAGAAGCCGTGCATCATTTTATCAAGGCCGAGAATTTGAAGTGAAGATCGTATATCATTTGGAGAAGTTGGTTGTTCATCGCAATCATCACAAAGTCGCAACAAGAGTGAAGATTTTGATCCATATTATTTTGGATCGAAAGAAGAAAGGTGTTTGAGAGTGCACGGGAAGTTGTTTGCGCGCCAAAGGGTTATTGAATTGTGGGTGTCGAGCTTGAGTTAGGTCGTTCCTAAGCCAAACCGAGCTATAATTGAAGTCTTTGAAGTTTGTGTGTTGAATTTGTGAAGTTTCGACAATGCCACCGAGGAGAGCCAATCGTCATCAAAATATTGAAGCTTTGTATAGAAGAGAAGAAGCTGATGAGATGGAGCAAAGAATTAATGAAAACTTTAGTGAGACGCTTAATGAAGGGATTGGACGATTAGAGAAGATGATGTTGGAGATGAATCAAAATCAGAGAAGGGTTTCGCCTGAATCTAACCATGGAGGAAGTAGAGTTTCACCACATTCCAATCGAGAGAGAAGTATTGATAATGATCATAGAAGTATGAGCCGAGACAGTTATAGAAATGTTGATGATCGAGATCGTGATAGGAATATGAATGATCGTGATCGGAGGAATGTAGGTAGAAGGAATGTTGGTGGAAGAAACGATGGTCATAGAGATGTTGGTGGTCAGGATCGACATCGATATACATCAGATTATGAAGAGGAGTTTGATGGTGGTAGTGTTCATGGACGAGGACGAGGTCAAGTAAGAAATCAATCGGAGTATGATCACAAGTGGGAGTCTGGGATGAAGACTGAAATACCGGAATTCAAGGGAGGTATGCAAGCTGAGGAATTTCTTGATTGGTTAGCTTATGTGGAGGAAATATTTGACTTCAAGGAGGTTCCGGAGAATCGTAAAGTAAAGTTAGTTGCTACTAGATTGAGGGGAAGAGCTATGGCATGGTGGCAGCAAACTAAACTAACCCGGGAGAGAATGGGGAAGTCAAAGATTGAATCTTGGGATAAGATGAAGAAGTTGATGAAAGCTATGTTCTTGCCGTATAACTATCAATCGCTTATGTATCAACGATTGCAGAATCTGAGACAGGGAACGAAGTCTGTGAACGATTATGTGGATGAGTTCTATCAGCTAATTGCAAGGAATGATATCATGGAGACGGAGGAGCAACTAACAGCTAGATTTGTTGGAGGGTTGAGAATGCAGATACAAGACATGGTGAATATGTTTGATCCCAGATCTGTTGCTGAAGCACATCAAAAAGCTATCGCTTGGGAGAAACAAGGAAGGAGAGGTGGTGGTGTGTTTACAAATTCTAACAATCCAATGAAAGGGGCTAGTAGCAGTATGAATGTTTCGAAGGCTGTTGCAAAACCAGTTGTTAATGAAGTTGCTAAGACCTGAATCAATAGTGGTATCAAATGTTTCAATTGTCAGGAGGTGGGTCACAAAAGCAATGAATGTACAAAGCCAAAGAAGCGAACGATGATTGCTGAGGCAGAAGAAGATGAGGTAGAAGCTGAATGTTATAATTCACTACATGATGAGGAGGAAGAAAATGTGTCGGGAGATGAAGGGTATTCATTGATGATGAAGAGGTCGTGTTTAACACCAAAACAGGAGGAGGAAACTAGCTGGTTGAGGAGTAACATCTTTCAATCAACATGCACTATCTTGGGAAGGGTTTGCAAGTTTGTTATTGATGCGGGAAGCTGTGATAATATTATCTGTACAGAAGCTGTGAAGAAGTTATCATTGAAGACAGAGAAGCATCCGAAACCTTACAAGTTAGCTTGGTTGAGGAAAGGTGGGGAGGTGAAAGTCGGAAGAAGAGCTTGTGTGAATTTTTCAATTGGAAAGAAATACAAAGATGAAATTTGGTGTGATGTTGTAGACATGGATGTGTGTCATCTGTTGTTGGGGAGACCATGGCAGTATGATAGGACTGTGGAACATGATGGACGTGCTAACAGTTACAGTTTCATGTTTGAGGGTACAAAGATTACTTTAATTCCTAAGAAGCGACAACATGAAGAAAGCAAGTTGGAGGAGATTGAAGAGTTGAAAACTTTGTTATCATTGAAGGAGTTTGTTAAGGAAGTAGAAGAGGAGCCTGAAGTATTCTTGTTAATTGGACGTTAGATTCATGAAGTGGTTGAGATTCCTGAAGAAGTGAAACTAGTGCTGGAAGAGTTTGACGATGTATTTCCGGAGGAACTACCAACGGAGTTACCGCCGTTGAGGGACATTCAACATCAAATTGATCTTGTTCCAGGAACTGTGTTACCTCATAGACCACACTACAGAATGAGTCCAAAAGAACATAAGGAGTTGAGAAGGCAAGTGGAAGAATTGCTTGAACAGGGGTGTGTACAGAAAAGTTTAAGTCCTTGTGCGGTGCCAGCTTTGTTAGTACCAAAGAAGGATGGAACATGGAGGATGTGCACTGATAGTCGGGCCTTGAACAAGATTACAGTGAGATACAGATTTCCAATGCCGAGACTTGATGATTTGTTGGATCAGTTGAGCGAGGCTACTATCTTTTCGAAGATTGATTTAAAAAGTGCTTATCATCAAATTCGAATAAAACCAGGGGATGAATGGAAGACGACATTCAAGACGAGAGAAGGGTTGTACGAATGGCTGGTTATGCCATTTGGTCTTTCGAATGCACCAAGTACATTCATGCGGGTGATGAATCAGATTTTTAGACCATTTATTGGGAAGTTTGTGGTGGTGTATTTTGATGATATACTGATATATAGTAAAAGCTCAAAGGAACACTTGCAACATCTGAGAGAAGTGTTGATGGTACTACGACAGGAACAATTTTATGCTGCAACGAAGAAATGCGTGTTCATGACGCATAGTGTTTTATTTTTGGGGTATGTTATATCGGGAGGAGGTATACAGGTGGATCAGAATAAAGTTGAAGCAATCAGGAATTGGCCACAACCCAAGACGATTACAGAAGTCAGAAGCTTTCATGTTTTGGCATCATTCTGCCAAAGGTTTATTCCACATTTCAGTAGCGTGATGGCTCTAGTTACTGATTGTATGAAGAGGAAGCGATTTTCATGGTCGGAGGAAGCAGGGGTTGCTTTTGAGAGAATCAAGGAACTTTTGACGACAGCACCAATCCTAGTGTTGCCAGATTTTCAGTTGTTGTTTGAATTACATACTGATGCATCGAAGGTTGGAATTGGAGGGGTGTTGAGCCAGCAAGGACGTCCTATTGCATATTTCAATGAGAAGTTATCAGAAGCAAAGATGAGATATAATACTTACGATGTGGAATTCTATGCTATTGTGCAAGCTGTGAAACATTGGAGGCATTATTTGTTTCATAAAGAATTTGTATTATATACTGATCATGAGGCGTTGAAGCATATGCAGGGACAGGACAAGATTGCAACAAGGCATGCTTCGTGGATTGCATACTTACAACAATTTACATTTGTGGTGAAACATAAATCGGGAATTACGAATAGAGTGGCAGATGCACTGAGTCGAAGGAATCATTTGCTGACTACAATGAAGGTAGAGGTGACAGGGTTTGATGTGTTACCAGAAATGTTTGTTGATGATCCTTACTTTGCGAAGTGTGTAGATAAAGTCAAGGAGGGAAAGACGGATGGGTTTGTATTGGTGGATGGTTTTCTTTTTAAGGGAAATCGATTGTGCATACCAGAGTGCAGCTTACGTATGAAGATTGTAAAGGAGTTGCATGAGGAAGATCATGTTGGCCGAGATCGTACTTTGCAATTGATTTCTCAATCTTATTATTGGCCTTCGTTGAAGCGGGAAGTTGGAAAATTTGTGGAGAGATGTCATATTTGCCAAGTTTCCAAAGGAACAACGACGAATGCGGGATTGTATATGCCCTTACCTGCGCTGACTAGACCGTGGGTTGATATCAGTATGGATTTTGTTTTGGGGTTACCTAGAACTCAGAGGGGGAATGATTCGATATATGTTGTAGTGGACAGGTTTTCAAAGATGGCACATTTTATCGCTTGTAAGAAGACAGCCGATGCCGTCCGTGTGACTGAATTATTCTTTAAAGAGGTGTATCGCTTGCATGGTTTACCAGAGTCCATTGTTTCTGATCGGGATACCAGATTTCTAAGTCATTTTTGGCTGAGTTTGTGGAAGATGGTGGGAACAAAGCTAAATTTCAGTAGTGCTTACCATCCGCAGTCCGATGGTCAGACTGAAGTTGTTAACAGATCTTTGGGAAATTTGTTGCGGTGCCTTGTGAAAGACAATCTGAAGAGTTGGGATGTGAAGTTATGTCAAGCAGAGTTTGCTCATAATCATGCTATAAACCGTAGTACGGGTTTCAGTCCATTTCAGATAGTATATTCAAGCTTACCGAAGGGGCCGTTGGATTTGACGATAGTACCGCAACCAAAGGGAACAGTTAAACGGGCTGTTGATTTTGTTGATGGATTGGCAGAGTGTCATAAAATCGTTCAGGAACGATTGGAGAAAGCAAATGTAAAATATAAAAGATCTGCGGATTCGAAGCGAAGAAGTGTTGAATTTAATGAAGGAGATTTAGTATATGCTGTACTAACGAAAGATCGTTTTCCAGTGGGAACATACAATAAGCTTAAAGCTCGAA
This sequence comes from Allium fistulosum, assembly GCA_030737815.1. Taxonomy (NCBI): domain Eukaryota; kingdom Viridiplantae; phylum Streptophyta; class Magnoliopsida; order Asparagales; family Amaryllidaceae; genus Allium; species Allium fistulosum. Next base: position 166,220,798 of record CM060905.1, read on the forward strand.
AAATTGGTCCTGTAACGATTGTAAAAACGGATCAATGAAAACGCTTATAAGTTGAAGCTGCCGGAGGATGTGTACACTTCTGACGTGTTTAATGTTAAACATCTTATACCATATCATGGGGATGAGCTTGTTGTGAAAGAAGAGGGCGCAAATTCGAGGACGAAATTTTTCCAACCAGGGGAGGATGATGCAGCCCAGAATGATTCCCAGAATGATGAAGTGTTAGGTCGCGAACGACCTAACAAATCCTTTAAGTCGTTTCCAGATGATGCTGCCCAATTTGATGAAGAGTTAGGTCGCGAACGACCTAACGAGTCCTTTAAGTCGCTCCAGCGACTTAGTGAAGCTCGCAAACGACCTAGTGGAGATTCGCGACATAACGAAGGTCGTTGGCGAGCTAACGAGATAGGTCGCTCAAACGACATACGACCTAGCGAGTTAAAGCAGATCTCATTTCACCATGACTTCTTAGGTCGCTTCGACCTTAACGACCTACGAACAAGATAGGTCGCTCAAACGACATAAGACCTAGCGAGTTAAAGCAGATCTCATTTCACCCAGACTTCTTAGGTCGCTTCGACCTTAACGACCTACGACCTAAGATAGGTCGTTCATTGTAGACCGTTACCGTGTTATACTAAGTCGCTCCAGATGCTGTTCTTCTTAGGTCGCTTCGACCTTAACGAGTTACGACCTATGTAGGTCGCGTACGAAGCTTATGCCGCCTGGATATCTTAAGTCGCTTTGTTGTAGGTCGCATGTGTTACTAGGTCGTATGTAATGATACTATGTTGTAATGAGTTTGTATTTTCTTTAAGTCGTAGGTCGCGTGAGTTGTATTGATAGATCGCGGCCGACCTATGTGTTGTAATGTGTTTGTTCATATGTTGCTATGTTGTAACTGTTTGCTGTTTTTTGGTCGTCGATGCTAAGTCGTAAGTCGTAAGTCGTAAGTTGCAAGGTGTTAGGTCGTGAACGTCCTAAGTGTTGTACAGTTTTGTGTTGTGAATTATAAGCCTATAAATAGGCAAGTGGTCTCATTTGTAACGGTTGGTTCATTTTGAATAAAACTTTTGTTTGTTAGCTTTGTGCTTTCATTAAATCGGTAGTTGAGTGTGATCTCCTATCTCCTCTTTCGGCATTCGAGTGCGCTCGAATCAATGATCGTAGAAGCCAATTCACGGTATCAAGTGCGCTTGATCAACATCTGAAGAATTGCAGATCTTCTTTCACGGTATCGTGCGCGATCAACGTGACGAAGGTAGCTAGAATTCGGTATCTTCGGATCAACGAATTTGGGCCATTCAGTATTCTTCATTCCATCGATTACTACTTTCACAGAATCATCATTTTGTTATTCCGCTGCTGCATCAGCATCGTTACTAGTTTTTTATTTGATTATTACAAGCGTAGTAAATTACGTACATATATCTATTTTTATCGAATATATTCTAGTGATATATCTTCACTAAAATATCCTTTTTCATGTTCAATTGTTGGAATCATACCTAAAAAGATTATCCGTTATAATTTACATAAATTAGTCCAAAAAAAAAGATTTAACTTTAAAGTGTAAAAGATTACGTGGTTTGAAATTATAAGGAATAATTATTTCTTTTTATTACAGACATAGACAGTGTAAACTACAATGAATTCATACTTTATATATCTCTTTCTCTTTTTATTTGCATCTATTCCTTCCAAGATCAAACGCTGTATTTTTCCAAAAAGGGAAAGAAATCAAACTAATTTACAAATATTAAACGGATCTAAATTCCAAACAATTCTAAACACAAAAAAGTTTACATTCCAACAAGATAAGAGTAATAATCCAAACTCATAACATTATTATACAACCTATTTCAGATCGAATAAATTTCATTCAAATCAATATTCTAAACTCATACTTTTGAAAATGATTTCCAGGTCAGGTTGTAAACTATTCTAAATCAATTCATAAACAAGAATATGTAGGCTATACTTATTATATTCAGATTATATTCAATCTGTTGCCTACAACTCATATACAATTATCTATTTGGGGATAAAAAATCAAATATACACCAATGGAATAATTTTTGTATTATAACAATTTATAAAATTTCCCACTCACCTTTTAAAAGCGATCCAAATCTATAGATCTTAAGTAGAACGTTTGATTCATCTCCAAATCCTTTTTAATCCAAGAAATATGTATATAAGGGTATACAAATACATTAGAATTATAGATCTGATAAGAGATTTTGGATTGGAAAAGAAAATAGATATAATATATATATATATATATATATATATATATGTATGTATGTATGTATGTATGTATGTATATAAATTACCTCAAATACGCTTATAGTTGATTTTTTTTCTCTTCTCCTTTTTATTGGATTACTATTCTTCTCTAATTTGTATGAATATAGATATAAATATCTTATTTTTATAATTTAAAAAGAAAGTGGAGAAGAAGAAATGGTAGTGCTTCGCTACTGCCTCTAGAAAAATATGCGAAGAGAATGGAGGGTTAGGCCGTAATTTATAGGCGCTGGAATCAATCAGACCCGTTAGATCGAAAATATATTAAATTCGGGTCGTACATGGCCTAGATTTGCTGGATCCGCTACAGATGAAGCGGCCGATCACCCCCTTCCTAGTGGTCGACCGCCCCTGGTCGACCACTCCAATATGCGGGTTAACTTGTGGGTCCCAGCTAATTAACTAAAAACGTTAATTTTTCTTATTTATTTATTTTCGTTCTGAATTCTTTTTTCGTCCGTAACTTCTTCGTTTGGACTCTGATTGTAAAACTCCAAATATAAAGTTGCTCAGAATTTCGCTACGAATGCAGTGGTGCAAGTTTCATGGCCAAATTCCATCGTTTGCACAAATTCTATTTTTGGAGCTAAATTATTTAACTAACTAATTAAATAACCAACGTCAAATTATGGGGTGTTACATTCTCCCCCCCCCCCCTTAAAAAAAATTTCATCCCCGAAATTTCACCAATGACTAAGTCGAGGTTTTGGCTTCTAATTATTCTAAACTACACAACCAATGAGTGTACACAATTTTGCAGCCAAACATGCATAAGTGCATAGTGTATTGCTGTATCACCATACAGAAAATATGTATTTAGAATGATTCTAAATCGGATCCTCCTATATGAATGCATTTCTTTTGAAAATACTTTTGAAAACATGATGCAAACAACCTACATATATACTGGCAGTTCTATATGTATGCAGCTTTTGAAAAATCTTTTCAACAAAAACCCCAATACTTCTATAAATAGAAGTATGAATCAACCAATTTTGCGTACACTCCCTACCATCCAGTAATCTAATGCATCGAAAAATCACTTCCTTATCTTTATTCCTATGCCAAAAAGGAACTTAGGTGGAGAATTTAATATTCTTACCATTCTATAATCTTCCTATTCCCGTAGTTCAGTGGAATTTGCTTGCTAGCTCGGATTTACTCCAAATTTTCCATGCACAAAACGTATAAGGAGGCTTATTTCAAGCTCTAAAACAGAATTAAGTCTAAAAATAGACTTGCATATGTCGTCGACAAGGTATGGAAATAGAAATACCAAGGCTAAAACAGTTTTTCCCTTATTGTCGTTTGCATTTATCGCATCACCGACCTTAGTGCACCACTAAATTCGCAAACTCTAACTCTATTTTCTTTCCCTACGCCTAACATTTGGCCTTCAAAATCAAAGATTTTACAAAAGAACTTTCTCACTTTTCAAATTTGTATGTCATTTGAAAAATAAAATCCTAAAATATTTAAGTGCACATTTTCTCTTGAAATAAAATTTTGAATAGAAACTCTAAAAATAATTTAAGTGTCAAAAATAACTAAAACACAACTTTTTTTCCCAAAAGTGGACTTTCCAAATCAAGGCGAAACTTTTCAAAATATTTCCTTCTCAAAATTTTTGATAAATAAAGCCACAGTTTCAGCATAGTCAGATGTCAGTTATGTGCTAATGCATAAACCAAATTCAAAAATTCTATAACTAACATTTACCCAAATACTTGACATTTTGTTTAAAAATGTCAAGTCATATATTATTCAAAAATTTTAGCTTTTAAGGAACATGGGCAATGACCCGCGATATCAAAACAACTTTATTGTGACCTTCGCTAAACTTTCCAACTATTCTAAACTTCTAGTATTATATTACATTTTCTGTTAGTCAAGTGTCTTTATGAGATCCTCATTTTATACTGCTTCTTTACTATGCATATATAGGAGCGGTTCGCATATCCAGAAACAATACCACAGTCAATAAATAGAAACTCATAATATAGTGTGTTCCTTTTTCAAGAGACAACTAATAGTTACAACCCAAACAAATCTAAAAGAAAAGAACTACCGCTGGAAAGGAAAAGACAGCAACACCATAAATCCTAAAATAATGCCTACAGACCACGAGAAGCCTTGCTCCGTGGCTAGAGCTTGATCCATTGCCACGACCCTGAATGGTCATAGCATGGCGGCTATACATCCAATCTCGTGTCGCTGGTGCTGCTGCTGTTGTTGACGGCTTCAGAATTGCTATCTTCCTAAGAAAGGATCTAATGATGGCAGAAGGAACCTTAGACTAAACTGCCCATCCACGGAGGTTCACCCGTATTACCTAAAAACAAGAGTGGATAGGTGAAAATACAGAAAGTGACTCTATGAAGTGCTAATCCTCGATCAACTAACCGAAGCAAAAGGGTGCGGGTCCAATTGATGGCGACACCGCCGATACTAGCATAGGTGGTCTTTCGCACCATAGGATAAAACCAGTCATAAATTTCCGTCATAGGGATGACGTTGTACCGAATGATGCACATAATCAGATAGGCAGTCGGACGTAGATTCTCCATCTTCCAAACACCGGCGTCCTGAAAAAAGATCTACTGCAAAATCATTGAGTCGATCACTCCCAAATCATCCAAGTTTGCGTCCTTCGCAGAAGCCTACAAAATCTAAATGAGATCATCATTAGTCATCTCAATCAAGACATCCTTCACCTCCGAACGAATCAAACTATTGCCTCCATCGAAAAGGTAGATGTAGCACGTGTAACACTCCCACTCAAAATCTTAAAGCAGAGGATCAGTGCAAATCCTACCGCAATGAATAGCTCTTCCAACTCAAAAGGGGCAAAACCTTCTGCTCATTCTAGTCCAACCAAGTGGCCTCTTGAGGGTTGAGACTACAGTGGTGCGAGGAAAAACCGACAACGTGGAAAGATGTCTTGGACTAAGAAGTGGTCGGAGGGAGGAAATATGGTTTAGATCAAGAGTGATGGTAGGGCGAGATCTAAGGTGAAAAACTAGCATGTGGGGAAGGCGAGGCTGCTACTCCTGAGGAAAAACGACGTCGTTTAGGGAAGGAACGAAAGAGAGAGAGGCTGATATTTGAAGGAGTTGGAGGATGGAGATTAGGTTCGACTTGTTGAGGAAGGAGGAATGAAAGAAAGCAACTGGGGAAATTTGGATGTAACTTTTATAGTCCCGTTTTAGGTTCAAGTTGTGCCAAAACTCATTAACTGGTAGACCAATACAGGTTTACCGCTAAGTGGTCAACCGCTAGTTGGGCTTTGGACATTAATTGAACCTAGACCTAATTAATGTCGGATTAAATAATAATAATAATTGTTTCGCACCATCTCCTTCGATTCGACACGATCCGAAGAATTCCTAACCTCATCATGGCAATGTCAAAGCCTACCGTCTAGTTCTGAACCATGCTCCAGAAATTCACAGCAGTCCCATCAAAACTGCTGCGATCAACAACAATTCCGAAAACCTGAAAATATTCCAATTGCTATTTCCTGCCTACTTCGCACAGAAATATTCTTCCAATAGCTGGTGGGTACAAGAACACTTCAAACTACATACCCCAATAAAATTGAATGTCATTCCTATTTGGTCTGTACCTTAAAGAGAGAAAATATAAAAATATAGATTTTATAAACTGAAAAATCACTGAGCTAAATATATGCTCCTTTATACTTGTTTCGAAATAATAGAACTATTTCATACCAGAATTTACCTTAAAAATCAAACTTATATGTAAATATTTTAGGGTTTCCAAAAACCTTTTTAAAACACAAATTTCCCAAATTGGAAAACCATTTCCTTGCCAAAAATTAAAATCAATCCTTTGTTGATATATACATATAAATATTTAAGGATTTCAAAAATTAATCTTTTATAAACTAAAAATTCTTAACACGACCAGCCTAATAGTATACGTGTTTCATTGAAAATTAAAATTTCAAAATTATCCAAAAATAAAATTTCCAAAATAAATCTTTGAAAAAAGAAATCCTTTGAAAATCCTTTTTCCAAAATCTAAGGCATTTCTGGAACATACTTATAAAAATTCTCCCACAGGTTTTAGACTAAGGAATTTACATTAATTATTTAAATAAAATCCAGTTTATCATCCAAGAGGTGATCAATGAATCCACCCCAACAAAAACTTGCTTTCGAATAATTGCAACTTACAGACTCTAATTTTCGCCTATCTAGAATAAATGTGTGTCTTCGACTGGAACTCAAAAATATAAAATCATAAGGTAGCTAGAATCTCAACCATCAATCGAATACCTCCAGTCTTTGGGATTCAGCCATATGTCGTACTCATACTCTTTATCAACAGCGTTTTATGCATCGCCGTCACTCCGTGGGGTACTTTGGAGTCAGCTTGAAAATCTTAACTCTAAGATGTTAACAACCCATGGTTGTTTTGCCCATTCCCTCGAAGTGGAACTACAACTACTTCTATAGTCAGAACTCTTAGAATCTAACTTAAAAATATAATATTACTATATAGGATAAGTACGTTCTCTTAATTTATCCTAATTCCTCTGATCTACTAACCTAGGCTCTGATACCAAATGTAACTACCCGTATCTTAATGGGTCTAAATTTTGACAAAATCGAAAGTCCATCAGAGCATAGATCGTTAGATTTGGTACCTGTAAATAAGCATGAGCATTATCAGAGGTTCATAGAAATCTAAACTCACAGCAGAAACAATAATATGATAAGAATACTGACTATGACTACTACCTTGGAATTAATGGTATTCCTTGGATAACAGACTGTCACATCAGCATGAAGCATGAGAGAAAAGAAGACTTATCCAACAACAAAGCAAATCCATCTCCAGTGACCTACCCTAAATCAATCTCATGGGTTGTAATGAGGAGGGGGTTAGAACAACGTTCTGGATCTCTAAACTGTCGATAACATAAATTTATACCGATTGGCTTACATTTAATTGTTATGTCCATTAAGATTAGCATATGTAGTAAAATTAATTACGGAACCACCTTCATTCGAACTTGAGTCTCTTCCTCTTTGATCCGGATCTCCTTTGAATTTCCGGGACTTCCCTTTTTGTTCTAGAATCCACCCGTGTCTTCCTGATCGTGTTCTTCTTGATTCTAGAGCATCCTATAGCTCCACTATATGATTTGTAAAGGGGTGAAACTCCTTTACAACGAGCATTGATTCACCGGAGATTTCCATAACCTTGGTTTAGATGCTGCTATCTCTTGCTATGCCGAATTCTATCTCTTGGGATCAGATGTCGATTGCCTTAGAATTCTGCACCAATCTTATTCTTGAAGTCACGGTTGACCCGGTTAAGGTTGCCCGCGAATTATGTAAGTCTATCCATTCTTTTCTCTCTTTGTAAACATCTTATCTTCGGTTCGAGCTATCTTTTGGTTAGAAGTCTCTTCGATTAGGGTTCCTCTAAATTTGAATCCCTATCCTTATTCTAAAATTTATTCTTGATTCATTGATTGAGGGAGTGTATTTGTAATTAATATAAAAATATTTTATATTGTGTTATTTGAGATGTTAAGTTTGAATTTTGGGTTTCGATCGATTCGTCTAGCTAACGCTATCGATAGGAATTCCAAAAAACATGAATAGAGTAAGCTGACACAATATTGTTTTCAAAATTTGTAAATGAAATAATTTCATGTATAGTTATATTTTATATATATATAGTATAATTTTCTGAAATTGGATAGTTAATAAAATTAGGTTATTGGAAAGGATTATACTAGATTATCATTTATTGTTGTATGTTATAAGAAGTTGAAATTATAAAACATGGTTTAAAAATTTAATTTGGAATTGAAATGAATTTAAACTTAGAATTTGAGAATTTAAATTTTCGGAATTTTCAAGAATTTGGTTTTAAAAGTTTTGGAATATATTATTTGAAAGTATTTTCGAATAGAAATTGTTCCAAAGGAATATTTTTAAAAGTTTTAAATCAGTACTCTTCTCTTTTGTCGCTGGAAAATAATTTCGGTGGCGACGACCGCATCATCGACATTCATTTTTGAGTTTCAAAGTTGAGAGACCCCTTAGTAGCTCTGCTACACTTTTATTTTGGACAATGAATTTTGTTTGAATTTCTTGTGTACAAATTGATTTATAAAATATATATGTATATAATTATTTCAAAGTAGTTTGAAGTGAAACCGGAAATTTGAATCTTAAGTTTTATATTAAGAAATGGTTTCAATTATTGAAATAAAGAGGCATTTTTGAAAAAAATTAGAATATCTAAAATGATAAATGAAATTAAACCAACTGGAAATAGTTGAATTTGAATAAAAACCTATTTGTATAATAACCAATTACATTCTAATATATGTAACTTGCCTAAAATGTTCAAAAAGTTAAAAATGTTAGGATACAATAAAAGGTTATACAAGAAGAAAACTTAAATAATAAATTGTTCAAACTAAAAATTTGGCTTAATATAAATGTTGTAGATAAAAGAAAATTTGTATAGTGTTTAATTGCATTCAGAAACATTAACATAACTTACCTAGAAAAGTTTTAATGTAATTGGAATGTAATTGGATAGTATACACTATGATATAAGTAATAAGATATCAGAAAATAATATGTTGTTAAGGGAATTTACTAATAATAAATTGGATAATAAATTGAATAATAAAAGGGAAAATTTATTTGTTGAATAATATATGGTTATAAAACGTTTATACACCTAATTTATGTTGCAAAATATGTTAAGTGAAATAAAATAAATGAAAGAGAAGACTATTTAAGCAGATAATTATGAACTCAAGAATAGTAAACTTGAATTTTAGTGGAATCAGCTTAGCTGAAGATAAATGGATAAAATAAATGAGTTAATTTAAAATGAATTTATTTGAAAGAGATGTTGATAAAATGAAAGAAAATCAATTTTAAATTGAATGACTATTTATTAGTTGACAAAAATGGATTAAACCAAATTGCTGAATATTAATTTATTTAAAATTGAAATCTATATGGTTTTGAATAGTTGAAGTTGAATGTTGAGATAGAATTTACTATGGTTGATCAAATAGATTCAATAGATGAGTAAAATAAAACAATTTTATTGTGAAAGTTTTTGTAATATATGTTAATAAATGGGAAACAAATCAATTGAATAAAAATATAGGGAAATGAAATCAATCAAATGTGAACACAATAAATTTAATTGATTAAATAAAATGAATTGAAATCAATTAATTTAATATAAACCAATGTTTTGAAATAAATGAAGTTTATATGGTTTGGAATTAATGGTTGTATCAAATGTTTTATATTTTAGATCTATTTTCTCTCTGGTTGTTTCTATTCTCCTACCTTGTTTCTTTTCGGGGACGAAAAGTTTTGAGTGGGGAAGAGTGTAACGACCCGTAAATTTTAATGGTTTTAATAACGTAATTAACTGATTTTTTTTTAAATTTTTAAACAATTGAATTTTGAAATAAAAATTTGATATTTGGAATACGTCTCTTTTAACATAGCAAATGAAATTTTTTCATCAAGTAACATGGAAGTTTATTTTCTTGTCTAATTTTTATTTAAATTCAAATCAGTTAATAATTGATGATAATAAAATATCTACCAAACCTGAATATTTTTATATAATAAATTTGTAAATCATATTCTGAGTGAGAAGTCATATTTCATTTCTTCAAATTTGGACTGTTGTTGCTCCGTTTGTCTTATTTCTGGCAGATTTGCTGTATTTTCGGTACCGATATCGACTTTTGATAGGATGATCGTACCGCTAATATCTGTATACTATTTTGATCGTCTCGTCGTGCTAATCTCTGCGGTATATTCAATTCTGTGTTTTGAAGACCGGTACGTGGCGGAAACCACGAAACGTTTAATCGCATCGGTACCTATTTTTGAGTGCTTTCATTTCTGAGTCCTTTTGTTTCCTTCATCTATTCATTTTCCATAGTGCAAGCTGTCAGCCACTAGAATTTATTTTTTTCTTGAATTCAACTGTGACTTTTCCATTTCCCATGGTTCCAATTTATTGTATAACAAGTTCGTTTAAATTTTTCTTTCCACACTTTCGTTTGCTTTGGTTTTCATTTCATCAAAATATTGTTGCCTGCGCCTCATATTTTTCCAGCCACTCTCCCACCTTCGTGGCCGTCACCTCTCCCTCCGATGCAGCAAAACCCAAGGACGAGCCTAGACTCGCCTTGCCCCTCCCATCCCAGCCACACGGCCTCAACAACACCGGCCACATCAATTCCTCTCCATTGATCCTCCACGACACAGCAGCTTTTTCGAAAAATAAAGGTATATATATAAATATATATGTTACCAAATATTGATTTTTAAGGTATGTTTATATGAATATATATAGTTTTAAAAACACTAGTCTGTGAACAGTAAAATGATATGTTGGTATTGATATATTTTATAACACTTATTTAAAAGTGTATATATATATATATTAATATACGTATAGATCTAATGTAAGGTACGTTGTATATAACATATGTTATTTCTGTTATTTCGATAATTTTGAATTGCACTTATGTATATAAGTTTTGTATATATAAGTTTTCGAGTGTGCATTTTTTTGTACAAGTTATATATATATATATCAGTTTTAATATAAAATATATGTTAATAAGTTATAATATTTTAGTTTATGTATGTTTAGATTTCTAAAATTCTATAGTATATATATATGTATATATATTACAAGAAGAAAGATTTTATGCATAAAGTTATGATGATATTTTGTAGTGAATAATATATAATATATATAAGTGCCTTGCATTTTAATAAGTATATGTTCAGTTATATATTCTGTGGGTTTAGTTTATACATATGTATATATATAGGTGTATATACATTTATTTTATGAGTTGTTCCAATATATATTGATATTATATATATATATATATAACTATGCTTATACAACAGTTTGCATTGATATTGTTGTGTGGTCGGAATATTATGTATGTATGTTTATATTATATATATGGATATATATATATGTATACTAGTTATGTACTAGTTTATATTTATACTTGAACCTAGTCTAGTATAGATTTTTATGTGTTTCGACTTTTGTAGTGTGTATATATATATAGTTTTCTTTTCAAATAATTGGCAGTAGGGATGTATGTCTGTTATAATATGTTTGTGTGCATATATAAGTTACAGCGTATATATAAGTTGTATAAATATATATGTTAAGTTTTAAATGTATTGATTCAAAAATTTATTATTATATATATTTTTGACTTTAATATTTGAGTTTAGTTTAAAACAATGGATTTTGAAATGCATATATATTTAATTTAATATATGCTTGAATTTAGAATCTGATTATATATATATATAATTATATATAGTTATATATATATGTTTATTTTGCCAATTTTCTTCATCGATCCAGTTCTGATTTGATTTTTGTCAATCCATATTTATTAGCTCTGTTCGTCGAATTCATGCCAATCTAGCTTTGCTTTGGGATTCATGCTTGGATTCGTAACTCGTTTCATTTATCGAATCTCTCTAGCCTCGAAAGGTGAGCAATCACTAACGATTAACGTTCTTATATTTATTAAATTTAATTTCAATTGAAACGACAATTGAAATATGCTGCTAAATTGAACTGTTAATTTTATAATTGCTATATATGATATGCTATTGTCTGAAATTGTTCACCTGTGGGATATGACACCATATCCTATTGTTTATATTTTATTTAATTTGTTATTGATGATATATGCCTACTGTTGATATGTTATATTATTATCATAACTGTTTTCACTCTACAAGTTCCCTGTTAGTATAGAATTCTCTACGGGTTGAAATGATACATCCCCGAACGATTTTATAGAGTAAGGGAAAATTGTTATGGGTTGAAATGATAAACCCAGGCGATTTTCATTGAATTGAATTTGGGATTGTAGGTTGAAAAGATATATACCCATATATATTTAAATTGCGGATTCAAATGATAAATATCCATATCACTTGACCATAGGATAGAAAATTATATACAGGCACCGTTGGTCTATATATATATATATTTTGAAAATGATTTCCATGGTTTTGAAAATAAATATATGTGGTTTAATAAATATTGATTTTAAGATATTATATTTTTAATGTAGATTTTATAATAATTTTAATAAATTAAGTTGGAAAGAGAAATAGAAATTTATTTGAAATTTATTTGAATTTTACTTAAATAAAACCGATTTGAAACTTATTAAATTTGAGATTTTAAAGATATGATTTATAACTTGATTTTGATTTAAAGAAATTAATGAATATTTAAAGTAAATAAATTAAAGGGAATATTTAGTTTATAAAAATTGTAATTTAAGGTTTTATTTAAATGATATTGGACTGACTAAGTGAATTTTTCAATATTAATAATGGTAAAGTTGAATTTGAATTATAAATGAATTTAAGCTTTGAAATCTATTGAAATTGAAATGGTTTAAATTGTAGTTTATATATGGACTTGAAATCGATATAAATTTTAAATGGTTTTGAACTGAATTGAAATTAGTGAATCGAGATTAAATTAAATTGAATTTTTGAAATTCGAGTTGATCTGAATCGATTTGTGAAATTTGAGGAAACTATTTTTGTTTTATATAAAGTATTTTAATATATAAAAATATTTTACTTTATGAATTATTTTTAATATAAACTATTTTAATATAAAACTATTTTAATATACTAATTATTTTAATATAAACAATTTTTAATTTATAACTATTTTAATATACAACTATTTTATTATATAAACTATTTTATTTTATAATCTATTTTATTACATATACTATTTTCTAAATCTAAACTGTTTGAGTGGAAAGTATTATGATTTCAAAGTGTTATGATTTCCAAGTGTTATGATTTCAAAGTGTTATGATTTCCAAGTGTTATGATTTCCAAGTGTCGTGGTTTCAAAATGTTATAATTTCAGAAGTGTTATAATTTTGGAAAGTGTTATGATTTTGGAAATGAATATTATTTTAAGTGAATAATGATATCATATTGATATAGTTTTAAAATAGATAGATATTTTTGTTTTGAAATATGATTTGAAATGAAATTACCACGGTGTTATAATAACGTTTGGTTGTTAAAGAGACCGGGATCAGATATTGTCATACTCTCTACCAATACCGAAAACCACTTTAAATACCGTGTACGTGGTGGAGATTCCAGAATGAAGTAGGATAGTTTGGTGATGATTCTATATGGTATTTACGTAGTCCTGACTCCCATGAGTCAGCTTGATGCGGCTAAAACAGGAGCCACGCCGGGCCAAGTGAGGTCATTCCTTCGATCGGGCACATTTCTTCAATACCATTCTATTGCTTTTGTGATTTGATTGGGTGCACCCTTTGATTTGGGAGTGTGTCAAGAGGTGGGCGGTAGTAGCTGCTATGCGTTACCACCAGTCCGGATCCGCAAATGGTATATCTACCCTGGCATTGCCTCGAGTGCCTTGTCGCATGCCCTATTGTAACGACCCGCTATTTTGGACCATTCAAATCGACAATAAATCCACACATGTCTGACTTGAATAATTAAAAATATCAGATTGTTAATTTAAATTTGGCAAAACTCAGCATATGCAGTAAATAAATCAATCACAGAATCACAGACACAGAGTAATACAATGATACGCAGCGGAATAGATAAAATAGTAGTTCATGAAGCTACTATATAAACATCAGAGTTAAATAAAATACAACAGAATATCTCAAATGTAATGAAGTCTCCAGTACAACAGATGACTTCTCTGAACGAATCAACTAGAAGAGCTGAAAGCTGAGGCGATAGTTGGATCTCCAAAGGAAGCTCCAAACTCCAAGGGTGAGTCTCAAATGCTGTATCACTCAGTCTGACCCGAGCGTAAAGCAAAACACAAAACACTCGAGTCAGGATTAACATTCTTATATAAATAAATCCAACTCAAGTGAAATATCAACTGAAATACGAGTAACTTAAAGGATGTTTGGGATAACCATCCTCTAAGGATCTTCAGAACTATCTACAAGGTGGAAATATACATTTTAACACCGTGGTCATTTCAATTAAATTTATACTTCAAAACCCAAATATCATTTCATTTCAAATATATCTATTTTCCAAAATAGATATATATTAAATGATTTAAAAAGTAAAGTATTTATAATTTCCTCAAGTCTCGCAAATCGATTCAAATCAACTTCAAATTCCAAATTCAAATTTATTCAAAGCTCAATTCTTCAATTTAATTCAGTTCTAAATATACCCTTTATTTTCAATATATTTCAAAGCTTTAGTATTCAACATTTTCAAAGTTAGATATAACAGTTTCATATAGCTCTCGATTTAACTTCATTATTATTTAATCAGGGAATATTCACTTAATAGATTCAATATCATTTAACTAGCCTTAAATTTCCTTTTTACTAAATATTTCCTTAAATTTATTTAAATAAGAAATATTCATTAAATTATTTAAATCAAACTCAAGTTATAAATCATATCTTAAATTTCAATAAGTTTTAAATCGGTTTAATTAGATAAAATTCTTTAATGAATCCAATTTCAACTAAATTCGAATTATCTTTCTAATCTTAACTTATTCAAATTATTACCAAAATCTATTTTGAAATATAATTTAAATACTCAACATATTATATGTATTTAAATCAATCATTCCCATTTATATATAATAATTTAAGGCTCAACATTTATTAAAACCATATATTTCTTTCCAAACCCATAGAATTCATTTTAATATATTTATATATATGGACCAACGGTGTCTGTATATATATTTATCATATGGTTAAGTGATACGGATATTTATCATTTAAATTCGAAATTTAAATATATACGGGTAGATATCATTTCGACCCGTAATCCCAATTTCAATTCAAATGAAAATCGCTTGGGTTTATCATTTCAACCCATAACGAAATTCTCCTATTCTAAAGTCCGTTCGGGTATGTATCATTTCAACCCATAGTGAATTCTATACTAACAGGGAACTTGCAGAGTGATAATAGATACAAAAAAAAAATATAACAACAGACATATATCATCAGTATAAATAATAGATACGGGTGTCAGATGTCACAGGTGAACAGATACAAATAATAGTAATAACAGGCATATAATACTAGATACTGGTGTCAGATGTCACAGGTGAACAGATACAATAATAGTAATAACAGGCATATAATACTAGATACTGGTGTCAGATGTCACAGGTGAACAGTTATAGATAATAGCATATATAACAATGTACATAACTTCAGCAGCATATTTCAATTGAAATCAAATTTAAATAATAAAAGAACGTTAATCGTGAGTGATTGCTCACCTTTCGAGGTTAGAGAAGTTTGATACACAACAAGCTACAATTGAATCACGATCTAGACTATCGTCCGATCCGACAACAAATCTCGAAGCGAAGTACGATTGGCACGAATTTATTTGACGGACAGAGCTGATAACAGGAATTGATGAGAATTAACCAACTTAGCTTGATATAAACTGAACGAAATATATAATATATTCTATTTTAAAACAATACACATATACTAAATTCACATACATTTAAATTAAACAAGTACTTATATACATACTCATTAAACTGCAAAATATGTACACATTAAAAATCTTTTTATACACAAAAATCAAAAATCAATATCCGAAAATATATTGGGAAATCAATATTAAACGTATGACATAGGAATCCATATTCTCTTATAAAATCATTCCTTAATCTAAGACACAAAAAAAACATATATATATATATATATATATATTAATATCATTTTTAACGATGGAAAAGCTTTATAACCACATTATAAACAAATCTCACTATATATATAAATATATATTATACGAAGTATAATCTGAGACAACTGGTATCCCATAATATAACAAACTGCTATATAAATATTATACACTAACATGTTATATTTTGAAATATTAGAAACTGTAACAAAAAAAGTAAATAACAAAACCATATAAACAGCTGTTATATAATATACTTATATATATACAAATATATAACTGATATATTTAAAACTGATATGTATATATAACTTGTACATAAAACTTCAAACTATACTTAAAACCATTCTCTGTATACCATCAGACAATGATCAAATATACAGACTACTCAGATATATTTATAAATAAAGTGTGTAATAATTAAACTATAAACACAATATGTGCTCAAATATACTCATAAACAAATATATATAATCATACAGTAAACGAACAGTTCAAAATTTATTATTACTAATAAATCATAGCATAACATATAATGTAAACAAGATTGTATGACTTATATATACACCTAAATATATATGCAAACTATCTGTGAAACAAGATAATGTAACTGACATAATTTTTTTTTATTTATTTATAAACCAAACCATAAGAGCACAACTCCTTTATAATAAATCTATATAAACTTATTTATAAACATCATATTATACTTACTTTTCATAAGACAGAACACAACTAGTATAATATATATAATATTTCACTACATAACTCTCTTATATATAGATATAGTAAAGCATACGAAATACAAGTATATACACTCACGTACATAAAAATATAATAGCCACTAATATACGTACTTACTGCAAATAAAAGAAACAAATGCCGCAAGGTGAGGCGAAGTGAGTTGTTCAAGGCGGTTGGAGGTGTGGTCCACGTGGTGGGTTGCGGAAGTGGATCTGGTCGAGTTCGGTCAGGCAGTGGGAGCAGGCGGAGGTGGCTAAGGCGGAGGTGGCAGCAGCGGTCTGGAGGTGGTGGAGTTCGAGCTCTGTTGTTCGGCCGTGGTGTGGGTTTGGAGGGGAAGGAATGGGCTGGGGTGAAGTTTAAGTGGAAGTGGATGGGTGTGGTTGCTGGCATTGGGAGGAGGAGGGTGGCCTTCGGGTGTCAAGTGGGGAGGTGGGGTCGGATGATGGCTGTGGTGAGGGGTTTGTGGCCGAACAGGGAGAGGTGGTGGAGTTGCGTTGGAGGTGGTGAAGAGACGTACTCGGCCTTGGTTGCTGGAGGGAGGGAGGATGGAAGATTGGGGAGGAGCAGATTTGGAACGGTGGAGGGTGCGGTCGAATGCAGTGGTAGGGAAAGAAAAGAAAAATGGAGGTGGGAGGAAGAAAATGAGGAAGGGAGAGGGTAGTGAAAATGCAGATCTAAATAGGCTACTGGATATTTTATATTAGTGGAGTAAAAGGTAGAGCAAGGCAGAGTAACGTACCAAAATAATGGCAACGGTTGAATTTCCTTGTTTTCAGCTGAAAACTATTTACTGCAATTGATTATTAGCTTGAAATGCACGGTAAAGATTTGAAAAGGACGGGGAAGTTAAAAGTCACAATTAAAGGTGCTGTTACAACAAACAGTTTATTATTCCCGTCGCGTACCGGACCTCAAAATACAAAAATAAATATACCGTGGTGATCAGCGCGACGAGACGATCAAAACGGTATACAGATACTAGTGGTACGATCATCCGATCGAAAGTCGATAATCGGTACCAGAAATGCTGCTATTTTGTCAGAATTAAGATAAACGGAGCAGTAGAAGTCCAAATTTGGAAAAACGAATTCCGCAGTCTGATTCAGAATGATCAGAATAAATTTTCTCCTGTTGACAAATTTTGGTTTCGGAAAACTTTTAAATTCACTGTTATTAACCGGTTTGATTTGAAATGAAATTTTACAGGAAAATATACTTCAATACTATCAGATGAAAATTTTCCAGTTGCTATATTAAAATATACATATTCCAAATAATAAATTTTTAATTTCAAATTTTATTGTTTAAAATTTCACAAATTTCCAGTTAAATATACTTTTAAAACCATTAAATTTTGCGGGTCGTTACACTCTCCCCCACTCAAAACTTTTCGTCCCCGAAAAGGAAGGAGGTAGAAGAATAGAAACAACCAGACAGAAAAGATAGATTGAAAGTCAAGATTAAACAATAAATTTGAACTATATAAATTTTACTAAAAATTTTAAAACTTCATTTGCAATTCAATTATCTTATATACTTTAAAACCTTTCAAAAATCCATTTGTAAAATTTCTTGCTTCCTTTATACTACCATTTATGTTTAAATGACACCTTTATAAATGTATGAAATCCATTTGAAAACAATTATTTACATTATTACTTATATTTACAAAGAAGCTATTAAATCCACAATTCATAAATTTATTAATTCTATCTAAAATACTTTTCAAATATTATTAATAAATCAATAATCATTTCTTTAAATCTGTTTTATTTAATTAATAACTTCTAAAATATTTATAACACTAAAATTTCTATTAAACCATGTTTAAAAGGATATAGTCAACAAGGAAAAGAAGGGGGACTTGGAAAAACCCGAATATAGGTGAATAAATAAAGCTGAGCAGATAAGGTAGATTCAAGGAGTAGTATCGGGCATGAATAGTTAAATTAGAACCATAAGGGTTTTGATTCCAAATATTGATATAAAATTTTCTTTGTTGGAAATACTTTTATTATAAAATACTTTTATAACGAAACAAATTTTCTTTCGAAAATACTTTTATAACTCGATGTTTCAACAAGTTTATCCTTGTTCCTGTAGACTCTGGTAGTGCGTTGATCAGGCGCAAAACTAGAATTCTCCAGGTACTTAGTAGACCTGTTTCAACACCCAGTGAAAATACTCGAAAAACCTTTAAAAACAGATATGGAAAGTACAATCCAAACAAAAACGAACAAATCATGGATCGCAGATACACAATGGTTACGCCTGGGTCCCCCAGGAAACATCCGTACCTTTTAAGCATTCACTGCCTTGCGAATTTCGCCATGCAACAAAACGGTGGACCGCAGGATACATAAAAATGGTTACGCCTGGATCCCCCAGGAAACATCCATACCCCGTAAGCAATCTCTGCCTTGCGGATTACGCCACTAACACGACCATAGATCGCAGATACACAATGGTTACGCCTGGATCCCCCAGGAAACATCCGTACCCTTTAAGCAATCACTGCCTTACGAATTACGCTATGCAGTCGAGTTCGTAAGACCATGGGTAACGCCATGGAATTCGAAGGACACTCGAGTATCATATCCGGAAAACCAAAAATCAGAGAGAATAATATCGATAGAATGAATCCAAGATGTGGCCACAAATCGGATATCAAGCAGAAGGCACTTTCCATATCTTTACTTTGAAAGTATGTATCATATAGTACCTTTTCAAATCACTTTCAAATATCATACTTATATAAAATCCATTATATATAAGATTTAATTTTCAAATCGAATACTTTCCAAAATCAATAGTATATCAAATCATACTTATATAGACTTCAATTATATAAGATTTCACTTTCAAATTGAGTACCTTTTCAAATCTATAATTTTTGAATCAATTTCATACTCATACAAATCAATTTTATATAAGTTCGACAACTCCCAAATCAAGTGTTTAGTAACATAAGGTTCTCAAATTTAAATTTGTTTCAATATCAGTTCAATTTCAAAATCATATACAATTTCACCAAATTATTTCTTCTCAAATTAATTATCTTTAGTTTCAAAGTTTCCAAAATAATAGATTTAGAAAATAAATCCAATTTCCAAGTCAAAAATTTTAAGTTAACCAATTCATTTCCAAAATCAAATGTTTCAAAATCATCTTATACTTACGTAAGGTCCATCTTATATAAGGATCAAATTTTTCAAAATAAATTTCGCTGTATGAAGAGCCATATGGGATTGAATATCTTTGCTTTTATGGGTTATATATCTTTGTAATTTAAATTGGAAATTTTCTTTTAGTAAGCAAAGATATTCTAACATGACAGCTTTCAATTTCAGCGTCAAAATATATCAATGATATTAGAATATAAGGTGTACATACGTCATCATTTCGCAGAATCTCATTTGATCGTTCGCTCGATCACACAAGTTCGCTTTCGAACTAGTATTGTCCATTCGACTTCCCTAATGCGGATTTTGATATGGTTTCTCGACTAGAAGCCATCAGTCTCCTTACGTAGTCATATACTATGATAGAGAATTATAGAATCAAGCCAAAAATCCATATCAAATATTCGCCATCAAGAATCAAATGAAAAATCCTAACACGAAATGGTGTAATTCACCTCGAACTGGTGTACTCAAATTTGAATCAATTCAATTATGCGAAATAAACAGCATACGTACAACTTATATATTTATTCTAACTTGTTAAATATATAGTTTCATAAAGATGTTACTAAGTTAAAACATTTAAACTAAATTTTATTCAAAATATTTTGAAGACCAAATTCTTTTCAAAGCATTTCAAATCTAAATTTCATATTTAGAAAAAATTTAGAATTGCCTTATTCATTTACTTAACAAAACAGTTTCAACTTATTAAATCATATTACTACATACTTAAACATTCAAAACAAACTTATATACTTTATCAAAAAAAAATACTTTTCAAAATTTCTTAGCTTTGAAAAGTTAATCTTGATTTGGAAGTACTCGAACTTCAAAATAGTCGAAGAAATCATTTTCAAATTCAAGAGTTGGAAATCAGCAACAAATCAGTAAATCAATTTTAATAGATAGGGTTATATCAAATCCAAAACTCGAGGAATGAACACCGGCTTACTTCAAATCATTTCAAATATATGTGACGACCCGGAATTTTTGAGCATTTGAAATTGGAATATTTAATTAATTTTAAATATTCAGAGGTTAATAATAAACTAAAATTTCAAATATCGCTGTTTATTGAGTAATTTAATTATTAAATTAAATTTATTTGAAAGTTGGATAAAATAGTAAATATGGTATTCTAAGCTAATTAAAAATATTTTGAAAGCTCGTAAAATTCATATTAATAATACTGAAGATAATAGAACTTTTAAAATTGAATTCGAAAGTAATTTGTTCAGTTTTAAAAATATATTGTTTAAATTGAATTTAAAAATAGCCTTTCGAGGGACAGACTCGGAATTCAACGAAACTTGTTCCATTGGATCCGTAATATTGAATTATTATCGGATTTCAAATTTCGTAATGATTGGAGTTGTTGTGTGAGCGTACGTTAGTTAAACGCAATAAAATTCATATTGGAATTTAAATATGAAATATATATGGTTGACCAATTTAAACCCATACACATCAAAAACTTTTCACCGTGAATTCAGGGATAATGTTCACTCGTACAATCAGCCACTAAACTGTCTTCTCTCGTACATAGCAACATCATCTCGTTCCCTTCTTTAATACGCCATCTCCTTTACTTATCACGGCGCCTCCGTTCTTTCTTGTCAACCGAATAAATAAGCAAGTCATCTCCCCTAATTCTAATTCATTTCCCCACCTCGAAAAATCAGAAAGTCACTCGCTCGTACACGACAAGGGGGAGACTCGCGACAAATCGAGCAAGAAGTCATTGGCTGAGCTCTGCACCCTATCGCGAACGCGCGAGCAGATCGAAGGCGACTTCATAAATTTGAAATCGAAATACTTGTGGACCCGTTCGATTTTGAACGTGACTGAACTCGCGAGGAAACGATGGGCCGCGTGTTATCGGAGGTCGAGGTGGGATTTCGACCGAAGTCGTGACAACGATGTGGAGCTTGTATAGGATTGGGGTGGAGGTCTCGAGCTTTGGGGAAGCATGCGACATCAACAATTAGAAGGAGCAAGGCGAGTGCTACGGTGAAGCCTCTAGACCGAAGTGAGGTTCTGGTAAATCCTCTTTATATTGTAATTAGTAAGTAAATTGTTGTAATTAGGATATTTGTATACACATAAATTTGAGAATATAGGATCAATTTACTGTTAAGATATATAAACAGAGATATATGTCTAGACAAGGCTTTTAAAAAAAAAAAGAAGAATGCAGAGAAGGGAAATATGCAGGATGTAAAAATATCTTGATTTGGAATTTATTTAAATTTAGGTTTTGGGAGATTGTATAGATGATCCTTGTCAATATATGTAATTCCAAGGGGGAAATTTAATTGGTTAAAACAGTTTAAATTTTTAAGTCGACTTCAATTGAAAAGAAAATTTAATTATCTTAATGATTAATTATTAGTTAACTAAATAGTAATAAATTGTTTGGTTATTTTGAATATTAATAAACCGAATTAATATTTATACAAGGTCTGAAATCATGGAAAATCAAGTCGGGTTGGATGGAAGGCAAAACAGTAAAATAAAGGTGAGTTAATCTCACTCAGCTGAATTTTTAATTTAAATTTAAATAGTTAAATTTAAATAATTGATTGAATGGTTGAATTGATTTGGATATGCTATATATATATATAGTAGTATAGCAATATATACATATTGGCATATGTATATATTGGAGTTGATATTCCCGCATTATATAGCGGATGAGACCCTATGCGCCGCATAATAGCGGATGATATTTATTTAATCCCATATACCGCGATATTCCACCTTGAAGTGGAATTGGTATTTTATATTGTGCTAACGTCTGTGGATGCAGGAAAAACAGGTTGGAGGGATCCAACTGGACCCCTCAACATTTATTATATTATTCAATATCCTCTGTTGTGATTGTTTGATATTTCCTGATAAATTATATTGGAATATTGAATGTTATTGTTTGATTGAATATTTGGGTATAAGGAAATACCAGAAAATATAAATTGGGTTTTTGAAAGAAAGTAAAGGAAGTAAAATTGTAAAAGAAATAATTATCGAAAATTTGAATGAAGTAAGAATGAATTGAAAGATGGGAATGATGTTAAATACAAATAAATAACTTTGAATATGAAAAGTAAAGAATTTGCAATAACAGTAATTAAGGGATTAATGAATTGTAAATTCAAGTGATATTGTTCGAAAAGGAATAAAAAATAAAATAAAATTAAAGTTTAACTTAAAAAGGAAATTTGGGAAATCTAAAATTGGTATTTCCAGTTAAAAGTATTTTAAATCAAATGAAGGGTTTAAAATCTGAAGTTAAAGGATTTTTGAAATAAATGGATTAAATTGAAAATCAATTTGGGAATTGATTTAAATATGTGAAACCGAGAATTTTAAGGAAGAATGTGGCAATGGAATTTATAAACGGGGTTTCTAAAAGTAAAGTAATATCTCAGAGGATATTTGGAAAGAATAAATTCAAATTGGGAATTTATTAAGGGAAATGAGAAATTGTTTAAAAATAAACAGGGTTTTATTTTTAAGATGAGGAGAGAAGTATATTTCTCTGGATAACCAAGTACGTTTTCCAAAGCAATTTTAAATATAAGTTAAAAGTTCTAATTTTGTTTTTAAAAAAGGCATGTTTTAAGAAATTGATTATTTCTAAAGGTTAATTTTCAAAGTAAGTATTTTCAAAAATCTATTTTTGTAGTAAGTATATAAAAGTGATTTGGTATTATGTTTTAAAGAGGAAGTTAGCTTATATTTATAAAGTGGTTTTATTTTAAATATTCTTAAAATATATATTTTGATAAAGTATTAAAGTAGTTTGATTTCAATGTTATAAAGCATATTTAAATAAAGTGTTTTTAAATTATTTTAAAATTAAAAGTATTTTGTACTTGGTGATTCAGTGGAAATAATTATTTGGGAAATGTATTCCGTAAGCGGAAACTGTTTTGAAATTATTTCCAAATGAGCTTTGAAAATTTGGAAATATATCTTGGAAAGATATTTGGGCAAATAAATAATGTGGGAAATTATTTATTGTGTGATGGTTGCTTGTGGATGTTAATTGATAGTTAAATAACCGACTATCAATATTGGCCAAATGCGCTGATCGTTTCGAAGAGACCGGGATCGAGTTTCCGTATACCGGGATTCTAGGTCTGGAGACTCGAATACCACTTCGATCCGGTTTGTACGTTTCGTGTAACGTGTTCAGAGGCGAAGATGGAGCAGTGAAGTGCAAGGGCTAGTCGCTACTAATCCTGAGGATATTTCCAAAATGGATGTAGTAGGAATAGTGCCTTCGGTTCCGTTCGGACCCGGGACGGACTTGTATGGACGAATGCTTTCGTGACATCGTCAGGTGGACGATGGGCATTCTAAGGGATATGTGCTATAAAGGTATCGTTTAGCCTCGAGCCTCATCAACCGGGAATGACTGAAAATCAGGGGTTATGCAGCAAGGCTTCGTGGGTAGCACCCACTTGAGAGTAAGGTCATCCCTGTCTAGATGTCCCTTTATTTCGGCTTAGTGGTGCGGTTGCTGATCCCAACCGTGGGGTGATTTTATTTGGAATTATCCAGTAAGGGATGATTCCGGCCTTGTGTTGCAGGGGAGCGGGCGTACTCCTCGGTACTGTGATCTAGGCCACGTACTGTGACAGGTGGTATCCCAGTGCCTAGTCATTCGTTGGAAATCCATTCTCCCTACGTGCCTTGTACGGTATTTGTTTGTATACCTAGTATGCTGGAATTTAATCATGTAACAATTTCAGCTATTTTAATAAGTATTTGTGAATAGACACTATTATAATATCAGAGGATTTTTATAAAAAATGTTTTAGCTATCGTAAGGTAAAAACCCGACATGTTTATTTGTGGCGTGGTCTTACGAGACGCTTTTATTTTCAAAAGGATTTTTTTGAAACTTTAAAAATCAATTGAGTGTGATTTGCTCACGCTGGTATTCCAGACTGACTCGGGTATTGTTTTATATGATGCTCGGGTCAGACCGAGATAAACAGGTTCAGATTATGCTGTGGAGCTCAGGAGACGAGCTGGATGGCGAGACGTATCTCCCGTACTTGTTTATATATATATATTCCGCTGTGTTGATTGTTGTACTTTGTTGTATTGAGGACATGATATGGTTATTGTCCAGTTGTATGTTATGTGTTCTCTGGTGTATACTCTGATGCTATATTATATAAAACTGATATAATTTTTGATTTGTGTAAAGATCTGTTCTATATATTATATTTTATTCCGCTGCGATGTGAGATTCTGTTGTTGGTTTTCTATTTTTCTTCTTCTACCTCTTCTTCTTAGCACAAATGGTCCGGTTTTTCGTGTATGAAAAATCCGGGTCGTTACAGTGGTATCAGAGCTTAGGCTGGCGACAACCTTGGCTCTGGTGGGAATTTTGAGAGTATTAATAGATATGAGCGCGTATTTGTTAGTGAATATAAAATGGTTTTATATGGTGTTGACTTATCGGTTGAGTGTTTATGGATTCTGGTCGATGTGTGGGACGCCACAACATCGATAGGGATTTCTAAACTCTTAAACAAGATAAACCGACACAATATTGTTTTAAAATGGGGTAAATGAAATAATTTTACCCAAATTATTTTTGTATATAAAAAGAAAAGTTTTTATAAGCTATTTAGCTTATATATGGATGTTTGATTGTTAGGAAGTGATAATATTAAATTAGTATCATTTAAATATCAAATTGAATAAGAAATTGGAATCATAACCTAGGTTAAGAAAATAAATTCAGATAATAAAGTGAAATTTGTAACTGTGAATTATAAATATGATTTATAATTGGGAATAGGATTCCAGAGGAACATTTGAAAATAAATCGAGATGGATTTCAAATTTGGAATTTTGTGAAGTTTAAAATTCCTTTGAGTTTGGAAATGGTTTCAAAAGGGTTTTGGAGAAATAATAGTATTATTTCAGGAATATTTTTGAGTTGAAATCTGGTGAGATTTGGAAATTAAAAATATTTGAAAGTGTTTATAAAGAGATAAAAGCATTAAATTCTCTTTCGGTCGCTGGGAAATAACTTCGGTGATGACTGCAGCATCATCGATGTTCATTTTCGGGTTTCTGAAAGAGAAATTGCTACCTAGATGTATGGGCTGGTGTTTGTTTGCAAAACTGAGTTTGGTTTTGGAATTGAAAAGGGTTTTGGGTATAGTTGATTTCAAAAGTGATTTTGAAATTCTGGGAAATTGTTTAAACTCTGGAATCTTATTTAAAATGTTTATGGAATGATGAGAAAAATAAAATATATATTAGTTAAATAAATTGTATAATCCCTAATTAAAAGTAAAAGTATAAATGGGATTGAATTTAAATAGATGGAAGTATGGATATAAATAAATTGTGGCTTATAAAATTTAGAAGTGGAATAAATAAGCCAAAATAAAAGTTGTTTGAATTGTGAAAAATGAATGTAAATCCAAAACTTGAATTATAAAATAGATCGAACTTCAGTAAAATAGTTAAGTGATTTTCGAGGTAAAAATCAAATATTGCATTGTAAAAAGAAGTGTGCTAATTTGGAATAAATTAGAAAAGTGGATATGTTAATGGAATTTGAATTTGGTAATAAAAGTGGAAGTATAAATGAATAATGGAATTGGAGTGTAATAGTGATAATTTGAATTGTAAATAAATTCAAGTAAGCAGAAATGATTGAAGTGGCATTGTTATTAATATAATACAATTCAGGAATAAGTATTGAATGTGGATTAGAGGTTATATTGGATTCAATGAATATACCACTTATATTAAAATGGAAGAGAGTTAAAAATAAATTGAATTGGAATCAATTTAAATTGGTTATGAAACTTAAGCAATTATTTATTCTTATGGATATCGTCAAAACTGCATAAAATAAACCGTCGTTTGACGTAAGTAAAGTAAATTGAAATTCTATCAGTTGATAGAAGTTAAATAAATTGATTTTGAGATCAATTGAATTAAATATAAGTTTGATTTGCTAAAATGAGCCGAATGTGAGAAATTGAGATGTGAACCATTTAAATTGGATGTAGTCGTACATAAATGGGTTGTAACAATTTAAATTAATGTTGGAACCAAAACATTGCTTATAAGTGTTGTTTAATCTACTTTCCTCATGGAAATTCTCTTGTTTGTTAGTTAAATATGTAAAATGTTGTTAAGTTGCATGATCATGGTACTTACATTTTTGAAGTAAGTAAGTACAGGTTCAGGGAAGCCGTATAGCTGATTTTGGGTTGCACTAATTGCTAAATAAATTACTGCTTTGCTTAAAAAAAATTGCTATAATAAGGTACGCTTACGCAAAAATTCAAAATAGGAGATATGAACTGCATATATTGATATATATTGTGATTTCCGGCCTGAGGCCGATGTATGTATGTATTTGTGCATCCTGCGATATCGCAGAAGTCCCTCCGTACAAGGGAGACTCCGCCAAAACTTTCCGTAAATTTTAGGAGTTAGAATTTTTTTTGAAATTTTTGAAATTTTCATTAACGGCAAATGATTTAAATTTGCTAAGTAAATGGAATTGGAACTGAATAATTGAAATCTATTTGAAATATGAATGTAAGGTGAAGCGAAATTGAAGGAACTATAGAAAGAAAAGTTCACAAATAAATTTCTAATTGAAATTTAAATTAGTTAGTAAGTGTAACTGATTGAATGTTCAAAATGGAAGCCAATTTGAGTTTAAATGAAACAGTAAGGGCTAAGTAAATAGTAATGAAAATAAACTTCAATGAGAAAGTGAAAATAAATATAAACTTCAAAAATGAAGTAAAACAAATCCAAGAAGTGTCTAAAATGTTTATATTGGACTTAAGAAATGAAGGGTGAATTCTTAAGTAAATTTGGTATGGAGGAAAATTATTCTAGATGAATAATTGGATGACAATTAAAATTTGAAGTTGTGAAATGAGAAAATTGTGGATAAGTGAATGTAATCAAACTGAATGTGAATAAAAAGGAAATTGATAAAATTGATAATCAATTGGAATTTATACGTAGGATGTACGTATATTATTTTATTCGCATAATGATTTGATCCGGATTCGAGCACAGAATTTCGAGGTAATTATACCGATCCGAGTTGGAATTTTTCACTCGATTTTCAACGGCGAACCTGGATATGGATTGTTGATTGATTCTGGAAATTCTCTATCATAGTTTGTGGCTATGCAAAGAGAATGACGGTTTCTGATCAAGAAACCAGATCTGAGTCCGCACTAGGAAGTCGGGTGGACGATACTAGTTTGGAAGTGAAATTGTGTGATCGATTGAGCGATCGAATGTGATATTGCGTACGGATGATATATGTGCATCGTACGGGCTTAAGTAAAACAAATATTGAAAATTTGTAAGGAAAGTATAAAATGACTTTGGATTGTGATTGAATATTATTGCTTAGTAGGATATACAGGTGTATAAAAGCAATGGATAAATTGGGATTTTGATTTTTGGAGATAAAATTTAATGGCCCGACAAAAGGTATGTATTTAAATTTCTATATGAAATTTGATTGGGTTTTGGATCCAGCCACTTGGCTTTTTGTTTTCTTTTTGAGATTGGGAGGCCGTAGAGCCATTTTGTAGTAGTACCGAGCTAGCCGCGCAAAGGAGACGCTGGCAAAAATTTTCGAAAATTTAGAGAGTTAGAAAAATTTTGGAAAATTTTGATAATTCAAAATTTGAATTCAAATTTAGATTTGAATTGATAAGTAAGTGATTTGGGTTGAACTTATGAATAAGTTGGAAAGTTAAAAGATGATTAGTGTATCATTAATAAAAGAAGACTTTGGAAAGTTGTTAAAACTGTTCGATTTGGAAAATAGTTAACGGGGATTGAATCATTCTTCCTAACTGGTAATTTCGGGGACGAAATTCTTTTAAGGGGGGAGGAATGTGACGACCCGGAATTTTTGAGCATTTGAAATTGGAATATTTAATTAATTTTAAATATTCAGAGGTTAATAATAAACTAAAATTTCAAATATCGCTGTTTATTGAGTAATTTAATTATTAAATTAAATTTATTTGAAAGTTGGATAAAATAGTAAATCTGGTATTCTAAGCTAATTAAAAATATTTTGAAAGCTCGTAAAATTCATATTAATAATACTGAAGATAATAGAACTTTTAAAATTGAATTCGAAAGTAATTTGTTCAGTTTTAAAAATATATTGTTTAAATTGAATTTAAAAATAGCCTTTCGAGGGACAGACTCGGAATTCAACGAAACTTGTTCCATTGGATCCGTAATATTGAATTATTATCGGATTTCAAATTTCGTAATGATTGGAGTTGTTGTGTGAGCGTACGTTAGTTAAACGCAATAAAATTCATATCGGAATTTAAATATGAAATATATATGGTTGACCAATTTAAACCCATACACATCAAAAACTTTTCACCGTGAATTCAGGGATAATGTTCACTCGTACAATCAGCCACTAAACTGTCTTCTCTCGTACATAGCAACATCATCTCGTTCCCTTCTTTAATACGCCATCTCCTTTACTTATCACGGCGCCTCCGTTCTTTCTTGTCAACCGAATAAATAAGCAAGTCATCTCCCCTAATTCTAATTCATTTCCCCACCTCGAAAAATCAGAAAGTCACTCGCTCGTACACGACAAGGGGGAGACTCGCGACAAATCGAGCAAGAAGTCATTGGCTGAGCTCTGCACCCTATCGCGAACGCGCGAGCAGATCGAAGGCGACTTCATAAATTTGAAATCGAAATACTTGTGGACCCGTTCGATTTTGAACGTGACTGAACTCGCGAGGAAACGATGGGCCGCGTGTTATCGGAGGTCGAGGTGGGATTTCGACCGAAGTCGTGACAACGATGTGGAGCTTGTATAGGATTGGGGTGGAGGTCTCGAGCTTTGGGGAAGCATGCGACATCAACAATTAGAAGGAGCAAGGCGAGTGCTACGGTGAAGCCTCTAGACCGAAGTGAGGTTCTGGTAAATCCTCTTTATATTGTAATTAGTAAGTAAATTGTTGTAATTAGGATATTTGTATACACATAAATTTGAGAATATAGGATCAATTTACTGTTAAGATATATAAACAGAGATATATGTCTAGACAAGGCTTTTTAAAAAAAAAAAGAATGCAGAGAAGGGAAATATGCAGGATGTAAAAATATCTTGATTTGGAATTTATTTAAATTTAGGTTTTGGGAGATTGTATAGATGATCCTTGTCAATATATGTAGTTCCAAGGGGGAAATTTAATTGGTTAAAATAGTTTAAATTTTTAAGTCGACTTCAATTGAAAAGAAAATTTAATTATCTTAATGATTAATTATTAGTTAACTAAATAGTAATAAATTGTTTGGTTATTTTGAATATTAATAAACCGAATTAATATTTATACAAGGTCTGAAATCATGGAAAATCAAGTCGGGTTGGATGGAAGGCAAAACAGTAAAATAAAGGTGAGTTAATCTCACTCAGCTGAATTTTTAATTTAAATTTAAATAGTTAAATTTAAATAATTGATTGAATGGTTGAATTGATTTGGATATGCTATATATATATAGTAGTATAACAATATATACATATTGGCATATGTATATATTGGAGTTGATATTCCCGCATTATATAGCGGATGAGACCCTATGCGCCGCATAATAGCGGATGATATTTATTTAATCCCATATACCGCGATATTCCACCTTGAAGTGGAATTGGTATTTTATATTGTGCTAACGTCTGTGGATGCAGGAAAAACAGGTTGGAGGGATCCAACTGGACCCCTCAACATTTATTATATTATTCAATATCCTCTGTTGTGATTGTTTGATATTTCCTGATAAATTATATTGGAATATTGAATGTTATTGTTTGATTGAATATTTGGGTATAAGGAAATACCAGAAAATATAAATTGGGTTTTTGAAAGAAAGTAAAGGAAGTAAAATTGTAAAAGAAATAATTATCGAAAATTTGAATGAAGTAAGAATGAATTGAAAGATGGGAATGATGTTAAATACAAATAAATAACTTTGAATATGAAAAGTAAAGAATTTGCAATAACAGTAATTAAGGGATTAATGAATTGTAAATTCAAGTGATATTGTTCGAAAAGGAATAAAAAATAAAATAAAATTAAAGTTTAACTTAAAAAGGAAATTTGGGAAATCTAAAATTGGTATTTCCAGTTAAAAGTATTTTAAATCAAATGAAGGGTTTAAAATCTGAAGTTAAAGGATTTTTGAAATAAATGGATTAAATTGAAAATCAATTTGGGAATTGATTTAAATATGTGAAACCGAGAATTTTAAGGAAGAATGTGGCAATGGAATTTATAAACGGGGTTTATAAAAGTAAAGTAATATCTCAGAGGATATTTGGAAAGAATAAATTCAAATTGGGAATTTATTAAGGGAAATGAGAAATTGTTTAAAAATAAACAGGGTTTTATTTTTAAGATGAGGAGAGAAGTATATTTCTCTGGATAGCCAAGTACGTTTTCCAAAGCAATTTTAAATATAAGTTAAAAGTTCTAATTTTGTTTTTAAAAAAGGCATGTTTTAGGAAATTGATTATTTCTAAAGGTTAATTTTCAAAGTAAGTATTTTCAAAAATCTATTTTTGTAGTAAGTATATAAAAGTGATTTGGTATTATGTTTTAAAGAGGAAGTTAGCTTATATTTATAAAGTGGTTTTATTTTAAATATTCTTAAAATATATATTTTGATAAAGTATTAAAGTAGTTTGATTTCAATGTTATAAAGCATATTTAAATAAAGTGTTTTTAAATTATTTTAAAATTAAAAGTATTTTGTACTTGGTGATTCAGTGGAAATAATTATTTGGGAAATGTATTCCGTAAGCGGAAACTGTTTTGAAATTGTTTCCAAATGAGCTTTGAAAATTTGGAAATATATCTTGGAAAGATATTTGGGCAAATAAATAATGTGGGAAATTATTTATTGTGTGATGGTTGCTTGTGGATGTTAATTGATAGTTAAATAACCGACTATCAATATTGGCCAAATGCGCTGATCGTTTCGAAGAGACCGGGATCGAGTTTCCGTATACCGGGATTCTAGGTCTGGAGACTCGAATACCACTTCGATCCGGTTTGTACGTTTCGTGTAACGTGTTCAGAGGCGAAGATGGAGCAGTGAAGTGCAAGGGCTAGTCGCTACTAATCCTGAGGATATTTCCAAAATGGATGTAGTAGGAATAGTGCCTTCGGTTCCGTTCGGACCCGGGACGGACTTGTATGGACGAATGCTTTCGTGACATCGTCAGGTGGACGATGGGCATTCTAAGGGATATGTGCTATAAAGGTATCGTTTAGCCTCGAGCCTCATCAACCGGGAATGACTGAAAATCAGGGGTTATGCAGCAAGGCTTCGTGGGTAGCACCCACTTGAGAGTAAGGTCATCCCTGTCTAGATGTCCCTTTATTTCGGCTTAGTGGTGCGGTTGCTGATCCCAACCGTGGGGTGATTTTATTTGGAATTATCCAGTAAGGGATGATTCCGGCCTTGTGTTGCAGGGGAGCGGGCGTACTCCTCGGTACTGTGATCTAGGCCACGTACTGTGACAGGTGGTACCCCAGTGCCTAGTCATTCGTTGGAAATCCATTCTCCCTACGTGCCTTGTACGGTATTTGTTTGTATACCTAGTATGCTGGAATTTAATCATGTAACAATTTCAGCTATTTTAATAAGTATTTGTGAATAGACACTATTATAATATCAGAGGATTTTTATAAAAAATGTTTTAGCTATCGTAAGGTAAAAACCCGACATGTTTATTTGTGGCGTGGTCTTACGAGACGCTTTTATTTTCAAAAGGATTTTTTTGAAACTTTAAAAATCAATTGAGTGTGATTTGCTCACCCTGGTATTCCAGACTGACTCGGGTATTGTTTTATATGATGCTCGGGTCAGACCGAGATAAACAGGTTCAGTTTATGCTGTGGAGCTCAGGAGACGAGCTGGATGGCGAGACGTATCTCCCGTACTTGTTTATATATATATATTCCGCTGTGTTGATTGTTGTACTCTGTTGTATTGAGGACATGATATGGTTATTGTCCAGTTGTATGTTATGTGTTCTCTGGTGTATACTCTGATGCTATATTATATAAAACTGATATAATTTTTGATTTGTGTAAAGATCTGTTCTATATATTATATTTTATTCCGCTGCGATGTGAGATTCTGTTGTTGGTTTTCTATTTTTCTTCTTCTACCTCTTCTTCTTAGCACAAATGGTCCGGTTTTTCGTGTATGAAAAATCCGGGTCGTTACAATATATATATACATATATCTTTCGAATATCAAATCTTACTTCGGAATTTGAAATCAAAATTGGTTTCGCAAAATCGCTCGCGTAGCAATGCTACTAAAGTGGCCTCTCCCCCACTCTGAAACTCGAAAATCAATGTCGATGATGCGTGCACTCATCACCGAAATTATTTTCCAGCGACATAAGTGAGTTCTGGACTTCTATTTTCTCAAACTTCTTTTGAAATTTCTTCGAAACTCATTAAAATCATTTGAAACTTTTCTTATTCGGAAAATATTTTTAAATCATACTATTATTATATATTTCAAAATCTTAAAACCAATTTCAAAATACCGGAGTTCAATTCTCGAATTTCAAATTTCAAACCCTATAGTTATAAATCATTTTTATATAAATCAATTTCTTATATAATTTCAAATCCTTTCAAAAATTCAAATTCTTATTTTTAAAAGGTATATATAATCCTTATCGAAAACATTTTCACTTTTATATATAGAATATAATCATACTTATAAAAATTTCGATATATAAAACAATTTCCAAAATACGAATAAACCCTATTTTTCAAAAGGATGATCCAAGAATGGATTTCAAAACGAAGATAGATATTCAAATTAGAGGTACTCTAATCAAATTGGATTCTGATTCGAAGATAAGTTCGAACAAAATGAGATAATCAATTACAAAACAAATAAGGGATATACTTATATAAATCGCAGGCGACCTTAACCGGTCAACCGTGATTTCAAAACAAGATCAGTGCAGAATTTTGAGGCAAATCGACATTCGATCGCCAGAGATAGAATTCGACATAACAGGAGATAGCAACATCTAAACCGAGGGATATATAAATCTTCGGTGAATCAATGCCAATTGTAAAGGAGTTTCACCCCTTTACAAAAACATTCAAAGATCGATGGGATCGCTTATTCTTATAGAGATTATTCAAAGTGGAGTTATAGGATACTCCAGAATCAAAAGAATACCAATAGAGAGAGACAAGAATGAATTTTGGAACCGTAGGGAACGTTCCAAAGTTCAAAGGAAATCGAGTCAAAAGGAAGAGATTAAACTCAAACGAAAGTGATTTTGTAAATAAATTTACAATATATGTTAAGTTTCGCCTAGAGCCAAAGCTCTGATACCAACTGTAACGACCCGCTATTTTGGACCATTCAAATCGACAATAAATCCACACATGTCTGACTTGAATAATTAAAAATATCAGATTGTTAATTTAAATTTGGCAAAACTCAGCATATGCAGTAAATAAATCAATCACAGAATCACAGACACAGAGTAATACAATGATACGCAGCGGAATAGATAAAATAGTAGTTCATGAAGCTACTATATAAACATCAGAGTTAAATAAAATACAACAGAATATCTCAAATGTAATGAAGTCTCCAGTACAACAGATGACTTCTCTGAACGAATCAACTAGAAGAGCTGAAAGCTGAGGCGATAGTTGGATCTCCAAAGGAAGCTCCAAACTCCAAGGGTGAGTCTCAAATGCTGTATCACTCAGTCTGACCCGAGCGTAAAGCAAAACACAAAACACCCGAGTCAGGATTAACATTCTTATATAAATAAATCCAACTCAAGTGAAATATCAACTGAAATACGAGTAACTTAAAGGATGTTTGGGATAACCATCCTCTAAGGATCTTCAGAACTATCTACAAGGTGGAAATATACATTTTAACACCGTGGTCATTTCAATTAAATTTATACTTCAAAACCCAAATATCATTTCATTTCAAATATATCTATTTTCCAAAATAGATATATATTAAATGATTTAAAAAGTAAAGTATTTATAATTTCCTCAAGTCTCGCAAATCGATTCAAATCAACTTCAAATTCCAAATTCAAATTTATTCAAAGCTCAATTCTTCAATTTAATTCAGTTCTAAATATACCCTTTATTTTCAATATATTTCAAAGCTTTAGTATTCAACATTTTCAAAGTTAGATTTAACAGTTTCATATAGCTCTTGATTTAACTTCATTATTATTTAATCAGGGAATATTCACTTAATAGATTCAATATCATTTAACTAGCCTTAAATTTCCTTTTTACTAAATATTTCCTTAAATTTATTTAAACAAGAAATATTCATTAAATTATTTAAATCAAACTCAAGTTATAAATCATATCTTAAATTTCAATAAGTTTTAAATCGGTTTAATTAGATAAAATTCTTTAATGAATCCAATTTCAACTAAATTCGAATTATCTTTCTAATCTTAACTTATTCAAATTATTACCAAAATCTATTTTGAAATATAATTTAAATACTCAACATATTATATGTATTTAAATCAATCATTCCCATTTATATATAATAATTTAAGGCTCAACATTTATTAAAACCATATATTTCTTTCCAAAACCATAGAATTCATTTTAATATATTTATATATATGGACCAACGGTGTCTGTATATATATTTATCATATGGTTAAGTGATACGGATATTTATCATTTAAATTCGAAATTTAAATATATACGGGTAGATATCATTTCGACCCGTAATCCCAATTTCAATTCAAATGAAAATCGCTTGGGTTTATCATTTCAACCCATAACGAAATTCTCCTATTCTAAAGTCCGTTCGGGTATGTATCATTTCAACCCATAGTGAATTCTATACTAACAGGGAACTTGCAGAGTGATAACAGATACAAAAAAATATATATATAACAACAGACATATATCATCAGTATAAATAACAGATACGGGTGTCAGATGTCATAGGTGAACAGATACAAATAATAGTAATAACAGGCATATAATACTAGATACTGGTGTCAGATGTCACAGGTGAACAGGTACAATAATAGTAATAACAGGCATATAATACTAGATACTGGTGTCAGATGTCACAGGTGAACAGTTATAGATAATAGCATATATAACAATGTACATAACTTCAGCAGCATATTTCAATTGAAATCAAATTTAAATAATAAAAGAACGTTAATCGTGAGTGATTGCTCACCTTTCGAGGTTAGAGAAGTTTGATACACAACAAGCTACAATTGAATCACGATCTAGACTATCGTCCGATCCGACAACAAATCTCGAAGCGAAGTACGATTGGCACGAATTTTTTTGACGGACAAAGCTGATAACAAGAATTGATGAGAATTAACCAACTTAGCTTGATATAAACTGAACGAAATATATAATATATTCTATTTTAAAACAATACACATATACTAAATTCACATACATTTAAATTAAACAAGTACTTATATACATACTCATTAAACTGCAAAATATGTACACATTAAAAATCTTTTTATACACAAAAATCAAAAATCAATATCCGAAAATATATTGGGAAATCAATATTAAACGTATGACATAGGAATCCATATTCTCTTATAAAATCATTCCTTAATCTAAGACACAAAAAAAAACATATATATATATATATATATATTAATATCATTTTTAACAATGGAAAAGCTTTATAACCACATTATAAACAAATCTCACTATATATATAAATATATATTATACGAAGTATAATCTGAGACAACTGGTATCCCATAATATAACAAACTGCTATATAAATATTATACACTAACATGTTATATTTTGAAATATTAGAAACTGTAACAAAAAAAGTAAATAACAAAACCATATAAACAGCTGTTATATAATATACTTATATATATACAAATATATAACTGATATATTTAAAACTGATATGTATATATAACTTGTACATAAAACTTCAAACTATACTTAAAACCATTCTCTGTATACCATCAGACAATGATCAAATATACAGACTACTCAGATATATTTATAAATAAAGTGTGTAATAATTAAACTATAAACACAATATGTGCTCAAATATACTCATAAACAAATATATATAATCATACAGTAAACGAACAGTTCAAAATTTATTATTACTAATAAATCATAGCATAACATATAATGTAAACAAGATTGTATGACTTATATATACACCTAAATATATATGCAAACTATCTGTGAAACAAGATAATGTAACTGACATAATTTTTATTTATTTATTTATAAACCAAACCATAAGAGCACAACTCCTTTATAATAAATCTATATAAACTTATTTATAAACATCATATTATACTTACTTTTCATAAGACAGAACACAACTAGTATAATATATATAATATTTCACTACATAACTCTCTTATATATAGATATAGTAAAGCATACGAAATACAAGTATATACACTCACGTACATAAAAATATAATAGCCACTAATATACGTACTTACTGCAAATAAAAGAAACAAATGCCGCAAGGTGAGGCGAAGTGAGTTGTTCAAGGCGGTTGGAGGTGTGGTCCACGTGGTGGGTTGCGGAAGTGGATCTGGTCGAGTTCGGTCAGGCAGTGGGAGCAGGCGGAGGTGGCTAAGGCGGAGGTGGCAGCAGCGGTCTGGAGGTGGTGGAGTTCGAGCTCTGTTGTTCGGCCGTGGTGTGGGTTTGGAGGGGAAGGAATGGGCTGGGGTGAAGTTTAAGTGGAAGTGGATGGGTGTGGTTGCTGGCATTGGGAGGAGGAGGGTGGCCTTCGGGTGTCAAGTGGGGAGGTGGGGTCGGATGATGGCTGTGGTGAGGGGTTTGTGGCCGAACAGGGAGAGGTGGTGAAGTTGCGTTGGAGGTGGTGAAGAGACGTACTCGGCCTTGGTTGCTGGAGGGAGGGAGGATGGAAGATTGGGGAGGAGAAGATTTGGAACGGTGGAGGGTGCGGTCGAATGCAGTGGTAGGGAAAGAAAAGAAAAATGGAGGTGGGAGGAAGAAAATGAGGAAGGGAGAGGGTAGTGAAAATGCAGATCTAAATAGGCTACTGGATATTTTATATTAGTGGAGTAAAAGGTAGAGCAAGGCAGAGTAACGTACCAAAATAATGGCAACGGTTGAATTTCCTTGTTTTCAGCTGAAAACTATTTACTGCAATTGATTATTAACTTGAAATGCACGGTAAAGATTTGAAAAGGACGGGGAAGTTAAAAGTCACAATTAAAGGTGCCGTTACAACAAACAGTTTATTATTCCCGTCGCGTACCGGACCTCAAAATACAAAAATAAATATACCGTGGTGATCAGCGCGACGAGACGATCAAAACGGTATACAGATACTAGTGGTACGATCATCCGATCGAAAGTCGATAATCGGTACCAGAAATGCTGCTATTTTGTCAGAATTAAGATAAACGGAGCAGTAGAAGTCCAAATTTGGAAAAACGAATTCCGCAGTCTGATTCAGAATGATCAGAATAAATTTTCTCCTGTTGACAAATTTTGGTTTCGGAAAACTTTTA
The DNA here is from genome assembly GCA_030737815.1 of Allium fistulosum. Taxonomy (NCBI): domain Eukaryota; kingdom Viridiplantae; phylum Streptophyta; class Magnoliopsida; order Asparagales; family Amaryllidaceae; genus Allium; species Allium fistulosum. The sequence goes on from CM060905.1 coordinate 166,259,473, forward strand.
AATTCACTGTTATTAACCGGTTTGATTTGAAATGAAATTTTACAGGAAAATATACTTCAATACTATCAGATGAAAATTTTCCAGTTGCTATATTAAAATATACGTATTCCAAATAATAAATTTTTAATTTCAAATTTTATTGTTTAAAATTTCACAAATTTCCAGTTAAATATACTTTTAAAACCATTAAATTTTGCGGGTCGTTACACCTATCGCGTCTTCTATGAGTTTGTTTTGTACCGTACCTATGTGATATCCTTGGGTAAACCTCCAGTTTACGGAGGAGCGTACGGCACTGTATAGACTACAAGAATATATAAAATGTGTTAAAAGGGATATGGGTAATGCCTTAACGCTATTTTGATACCTTTACTTTACTATAGACATATTATAATAGCGTATATTACTACATAGTAGATAGTTCCACGGATCCTTAGAGGATGGTTATCCCAAACATCCTTTGAGTTACTTGTATTTCAGTTGATATTTCACTTGAGTTGGATTTATTGATATAAGAATGTTAATCCTGATTCGAGTGTTTTGTGTTTTGCTTTACGCTCGGGTCAGACTGAGTGTCACAGCATTTGAGACTCACCTTTGGAGTTGGAGCTTCGCTTGGAGATCCATCTGTATTTATTCAGCTTTCAGCTATCCAGTGGTTCTGTTCAAACTTGTCATCTGTTTGTATTCGAGACTATATTGTATTTGAGATATTCTGTTGTATTTTATTTCAAACTCTGATGTTTATATGTAGCTTCATGAACTACTATTTATCTGTTTCCGCTGCTCATTTTTATATTACTCTGTGTTTGTGATTCTGTGATTGATTTATTTACTGTATACGCTGAGTATTGCCAAATATAAATTAACAATCTGTTGTTTTGAGCAATTCAAGTCCGACATGTGCAGATGCGAATAGCACGAAATACCGGGTCGTTACAGTTGGTATCAGAGCTTTGGTTTTAGGCAAAACTTAGTATATGTAGTAAAATTAATTACGGAACCACCTTCGTTCGATCTTGAGTCTCTTCCTCTTTGATTCGGATCTCCTTTGAATTTCCGGGACTTCCCTTTTTGTTCTAGAATCCATCCTTGTCTTCCTGATCGTGTTCTTCTTGATTCTGGAGCATCCCATAGCTCCACTATATGATTTGTAAAGGGGTGAAACTCCTTTACAACGAGCATTGATTCACCGAAGATTTCCATATCCTCGGTTTAGATGCTGCTATCTCTTGCTATGCCGAATTCTATGTCTTGGGATCGGATGTCGATTGCCTCAGAATTCTGCACCAATCTTATTCTTGAAGTCACGGTTGACCCGGTAAAGGTTGCCCGCGATTTATGTAAGTCTATCCATTCTTTTCTCTCTTTGTAAACATCTTATCTTCGGTTCAAGCTATCTTCTGGTTAGAAGTCTCTTCGATTAGGGTTCCTCTAAATTTTTATCCCTATCCTTATTCTAAAATTTATTCTTGATTCATCGAGTGAGGGAGTGTATTTGTAATTAATATAAAAATATTTTATATTTTGTTGTTTGAGATGTTAAGTTTGAATTTTGGGTTTCGATCGATTCGTCTAGCTAACGCTATCGATAGGAATTCCAAAACACTTGAACAGAGCAACCTGACACAATATTGTTTTCAAAATTTGTAAATGAAATAATTTCATGTATAGTTATACTTTATATATATAAAAGTATAATTTTTTGAAATTGGATAGTTAATAAAATTAGGTTATTGGAAAGGATTATACTAGATTATCATTTATTGTTGGTCAACCATTAACTATTGTTGTATGTTATAAGAAGTTGAAATTATAAAACATGGTTTAAATATTCAATTTGGAATTGAAATGAATTTAAACTTAGAATTTTAGAATTTAAATTTTCGGAATTTTCAAGAATTTGGTTTTTAAAGTTTCGGAATATATTATTTGAAAGTATTTTCGAATAGAAATTGTTCCAAAGGAATAATTTTAAAAGTTTTAAATCAGTACTCTTCTCTTTTGTCGCTGGAAAATAATTTCGATGGCGACGGCCGTATCATTGACATTCATTTTTGAGTTTCAGAGTTGAGAGACCCTTAGTAGCTCTGCTACACTTTTATTTTGGACAATGAATTTTGTTTGAATTTCTTGTGTACAAATTGATTTATAAAATATATATGTATATAATTATTTCAAAGTAGTTTGAAGTGAAACCGAAAATTTGAATCTTAAGTTTTATATTAAGAAATGGTTTCAATTATTGAAATAAAGAGGAATTTTTGAAAAAAATTAGAATATCTAAAATGATAAATGAGATTAAACCAACCAGAAATAGTTAATTTGAATAAAAACCTATTTGTATAATAATCAATTACAATCTAATATATGTAACTTGCCTAAAATGTTCAAAAAGTTAAAAATGTTAGGATATAATAAAAGGTTATACAAGAAGAAAACTTAAATAATAAATTGTTCAAACTAAAAATTTGGCTTAATATAAATGTTGTAAATAAAAGAAATTTTGTATAGTATTTAATTGCATTCAGAAACATTAACATAACTTACCTAGAAAAGTTTTAATGTAATTGGATAGTATACACTATGATATAAGTAATAAGATATCAGAAAATAATATGTTGTTAAGGGAATTTACTGATAATAAATTGGATAATTAATTGAATAATAAAAAGGAAAATTTATTTGTTGGATAATATATGGTTATAAAACGTTTAATCAAGAATAGTAAACTTGAATTTTAGTGGAATCAGCTTAGCTGAAGATAAATGGATAAAATAAATGAGTTAATTTAAAATGAATTTGTTTGAAAGAGATGTTGATAAAATGAAAGAAAATCAATTTTAAATTGAATGACTATTTATTAGTTGAATAAAATGGATTAAACCAAATTGCTGAATATTAATTTGTTTAAAATTGAAATCTATATGGTTTGAATAGTTGAAGTTGAATGTTGAGATAGAATTTACTATGGTTGATCAAATAGATTTAATAGATGAGTAAAATAAAACAATTTTGTGGTGAAATTTTTTGTAATAAATGGGAAACAAATCAATTGAATAAAAATATAGGGAAATGAAATCAATCAAATGTGAACACAATAAATTTGATTGATTAAATAAAATGAATTGAAATCAATTAATTTAATATAAACCAATTTTTAAAAATAAATCAAGTTTATATGGTTTGGAATTAATGATTGTATCAAATGTTTTATATTTTAGATCTATTTTCTCTCTGGTTGTTTCTATTCTTCTACCTCGTTCCTTTTCGGGGACGAAAAGTTTTGAGTGGGGGAGATTGTAACGACCCGTAAATTTTAATGGTTTTAATAACGTAATTAACTAAAATTTTGTTAAATTTTTAAACAATTGAATTTTGAAATAAAAATTTGATATTTGGAATACGTCTCTTTTAACATAGCAAATGGAAAATTTTCATCTGAATATTTTTACACAATAAATTTGTAAATCATATTCTGAGTGAGACGTCATATTTCATTTCTTCAAATTTGGACTGTTGTTGCTCCGTTTATCTTATTTATGGTAGATTTGCTGCATTTTCGGTACCGATATCGACTTTTGATAGGATGATCATACCGCTAATATCTGTACACCATTTTGTTCGTCTCATCGTGCTGATCTTTGCGGTATATTCAATTCTGTGTTTTGAAGTCCAGTACGTGGTGGAAACCACGAAACGGTTAATCGCATCGGTACCCGTTTTTGAGTGCTTTCATTTCTGAGTCCTTTTGTTTCCTTCGTCTATTCATTTTCCATAGTGCAAGCTGTCAGCCACTAGAATTTATTTTTTTCTTGAATTCAACTGTGACTTTTCCATTTCCCATGGTTCCAATTTACTGTATAACTAGTTCGTTTAAATTTTTCTTTCCATACTTTCGTTTGCTTTGGTTTTCATTTCATCAAAATATTATTGCCTGCGCCTCATATTTTTCCAGCCACTCTCCCACCTTCGTGGCCGTCACCTCTCCCTCCGATGCAGCAAAACCCAAGGCCGAGCCTTGACTCACCTTGCTCCTCCCATCCCAGCCACATGGCCTCAACAACACCCGCCACATCATCTCCCCTCCATTGATCCTCCACGACACACAAGCTTTTTCGAAAAATAGAAGGTATATATATATATATGTTACCAAATATTGATTTTTAAGGTATGTTTATATGAATATATATAGTTTTAAAAACACTAGTCCGTGAAGAGTAAAATGATATGTTGGTACTGATATATTTTATAACACTTATTTCAAACTGTATATATATATATATATATATTAATATACGTATAGATCTAATGTAAGGTACGTTGTATATAACATATGTTATTTCTGTTATACCGATAATTTTGAATTGCACGTATGTATATAAGTTTTGTATATATAAGTTTTCCTATGTGCAGTTTTTTTTGTACAAGTTATATATATATATATATATCAGTTTTAATATAAAATATATGTTAATAAGTTATAATATTTTAGTTTATGTATGTTTAGATTTCTGAAATTCTATAGTGTATATATATATTATAAGAAGAAAGATTTTATGCATAAAGTTATGATGATATTTTGTAGTGAATAATATATAATATATATAAGTGCCTTGCATTTTAATAAGTATATGTTCGGTTATATATTCTGTGGGTTTAGTTTATACATATGTATATATATAGGTGTATATACATTTATTTAATGAGTTGTTTCAATATATATATAGATATTATATATATATATAACTATGCTTATACAACAGTTTTCATTGATATTGTTGTGTGGTCGAAATATTATGTATGTATGTTTGTATTATATATATGGATATATATACTGCTTGTTGTTAAAATAACCTGTAGGTAAGTTATACATACGGTTGTATACTAGTTATGTACTAGTTTATATATATACTTGAACCTAGTCTAGTATAGATTTTTATGTGTTTCGACTTTTGAAGTGTATATATATAGTTTTCTTTTCAAATAATTGGCAGTAGGGATGTATGTCTGTTATAATATGTTTGTGTGCATATATGAGTTACAACATATATATAAGTTGTATAAATATATATGTTAAGTTTTAAATGTATTGATTCAAAAATTTATTATATATATATATATTTGACTTTAATATTTGAGTTTAGTTTAAAACAATGGATTTTGAAATGCATATGTATTTAATTTAATATATGCTTGAATTTAGAATCTGATTTTATATATATAATTATATATAGTTATATATATATATATATGTTTATTATGCCAATTTTCTTCATCGATCCAGTTCTGATTTGATTTTTGTCAATCCATATTTATTAGCTTCATTCGTCGAATTCGTGCCAATCTAGCTTTGCTTTGGGATTCATGCTTGGATTCATAACTTGTTTCATTTGTCAAATCTCTCTAGCCTCGAAAGGTGAGCAATCACTCACGATTAACGTTCTTATATTTATTAAATTTGATTTCAATTGAAACGACAATTGAAATATGCTGCTAAATTGAACTGTTAATTTTATAACTGTTATATATGATATGCTATTATCTGAAATTGTTCACCTGTGGGATATGACACCATATTCTATTGTTTATATTTTATTTATTTGTTATTGATGATATATGCATGTTGTTGATATGTTATATTATTATCATAATTTTTTTCACTCTGCAAGTTCCCTGTTAGTATAGAATACCCTATGGGTTGAAACGACACATACCTGAACGGTTTTGTAGACTAAGGGAAAATCGTTATGGGTTATAAACCCAGGCGATTTTCATTGAATTGAATTTGGGATAACGGGTTGAAAAGATATATACCCATATATATTTAAATTGCGGATTGAAATGATAAATATCCATATCACTTGACGATATGATAGAAAATTATATGCAGACACCATTGGTCTATATCTATATATATTTTGAAAATGATTTCCAAGGTTTTGAAAAGAAATATACGTGGTTTAATAAATATTGATTTTAAGATATTAAATTTTTAATGTAGATTTTATAATAATTTTAATAAATTAAGTTGGAAAGAGAAATAGAAGTTAATTTGAAATTTATTTAAATTTTACTTAAATAAAACCGATTTTAAACTTATTAAATTTGAGATTTTAAAGATATGATTTATAACTTGATTTTGATTTAAAGTGATTAAATGAATATTTCAAGTAAATAAATTGAAGGGAATATTTAGTTTATATAAATTGTAATTTAAGGTTTTATTTAAATGATATTGGACTGACTAAGTAAATTTTTCAATATTAATAATGGTAAAGTTGAAGTTGAAATATAAATGAATTTAGGCTTTGAAATCTATTGAAATTGAAATGGTTTAAATTGTAGTTAATATATGTACTTGAAATCAATATAAATTTTAAATGGTTTTGAACTGAATTGAGATTAAATTAAATTGAATTTTTGAAATTCGAGTTGATCTTAATCGATTTGTGAAATTTGAGGAAACTATTTTTGTTTTATATAAAGTATTTTAATATATAAAAATATTTTACTTTATGAATTATTTTTAATATAAACTATTTTAATATAAAACTATTTTAATATACTAATTATTTTAATATAAACTACTTTTAATTTATAACTATTTTAATGTACAACTATTTTATTATATAAACTATTTTATGTTATAATCTATTTTATTACATATACCATTTTCTAAATCTAAACTATTTGAGTGGAAAGTATTATGATTTCAAAGTGTTATGATTTCCAAGTGTTATGATTTCCAAGTGTCATGGTTTCAAAATGTTATAATTTCAGAAGTGTTATAATTTTGGAAAGTGTTATGATTTTGGAAATGAATATTATTTTAAGTGAATAATGATATCGTATTGATATGGTTTTAAAATAGATAGATATATTTGTATTGAAATATGATTTGAAATGAAATGACCATGGTGTTATAATAATGTTTGGTTGTTAAAGGGACCGGGATCGGATATTGTCATACTCTCTACCAATACCGAAAACCACTTTAACAACTGTATACGTGGTGGAGATTCCAAAATGAAGTAAGATGGTTTGGTGATGATTCTATATGGTATTTACGTAACCCTGACTCCCGTGAGTCAGCTTGATGTGGCTAAAATAGGAGCCACGCTGGGCTAAGTGAGGTCATTCCTCCGATCGGGCACATTTCTTCAATACCATTCTATTGCTTTTGTGATTTGATTGGGTGCACCCTTTGATTTGGGAGTGTGTCACGAGGTTGGCGGTAGTAGCTGCTATGCGTTACCACCGGTCCTGATCCGCAAACGGTATATCTACCCTGGCATTGCCTCGAGTGCCTTGTCGCATGCCCTATCGCGCCTTCTACGAGTTTTTTTTGTACCGAACCTATGTGATGTCCTCTGGGTAAACCTCCAGCTTACGGAGGAGCGTACGGTATTGTATAGACTTTGGGAATATATAAAATGTGTTAAGGGAGATATGGGTAACGCCTTAACGCTATTTTGATACCTTTACTTTACTATAGACATATTATAATAGCGTATATTACTACATAGTAGATAGTTCCATGGATCCTTAGATGATGGTTATCCCAAACATCCATTGAGTTACTTGTATTTCAGTTGATATTTCACTTGAGTTGGATTTATTGATATAAGAATGTTAATCCTGACTCGAGTGTTTTGTGTTTTTCTTTACGCTCAGGTCAGACTGAGTGTCACAGCATTTGAGACTCACCTTTGGAATTGGAGCTTTGCTTGGAGATCCATCTGTATCTATTCAGCTTTCAGCTATTTAGTGGTTTTGTTCAGACTTGTCATCTGTTTGTATTCGAGACTAGATTGTATTTGAGATATTCTGTTGTATTTTATTTCAAAATCTGATGTTTATATGGTAGCTTCATGAACTACTATTTATCTCTTTCCGCTGCTCATTTTTATATTACTTTGTGTTTATGATTCTGTGATTGATTTATTTACTGTATATGCTTAGTATTGCCAAATATAAATTAACAATCTGTTGTTTTGAGCAATTCAAGTCCGACATGTGCGGATGCGAATAGCACGAAATACCAGGTCGTTACATAATACTTATACCCAGGCCGACTCCTCACTGGTATTATTGTTATTATGACCTTAGTAATGTGAGAGAATGTTCCCAAGCCACTTGATATCTCATTAATAAGGACTAGTCAGACCCCGTCATTTAATACCTAACCCCAAGGCAGACTCCTCACTGGTACTATCTAGCTGAAATTGCTTAGAAATCTCATTGGAGTACTTAATACTTCTTTTATAGGAAAGAGGCATGAAAGGGAGTGAGATTAAGGATCTTAAGGCTAATTTAACACTAGAGGGGGTTGAATAGTGTTTAATGGATTCTAAGACTTATATGGACTAATTTAAAAATTATGATATAAACAAATGCAGAACTTAATCACAGAACAATCACAGAATCAAACACAGATGCAGAAAGTAAATAAAAAGCGGTAAAAGGAAAGAACACACCGGATTTTATACTGGTTCGGAGTTACCCTACGTCCAGTCCTGCACCAAGGCAAGCACCTCGTACAAATTTTTATTATACCAATGTCGAGATTACAATCCTCAATTTCTAAAGGCCTTGAGGTACCATCCCGTCTTCGAGTCCGGGGCAAACTCTCTTGATTTACGGGACACAAGATCACCCAATTGATTTCTAGGCACAACCACACCTTATAGAGAGACTCGATAAACTTTTGATTACAAATTGATTCTATAACTCTAAATAGCACTTTGATCTTCGAGAGAGGGCAGAGAATCAAACAAGAATGAGATTCTAATTTGATTCACTTGAGAATTTGACAGAATTTCGGCACGATCTTAAAATTATGAAAATTTTAGAATATGGTTTTATAGAGAAGAAGGAGTGAAGAAAATAGTTAGTTAAAAAATTCGTTTGCGAAGGCTATTTATAGACCAGTAACGGTCATAACCATTCGTGAAGAGATTTAAATGAATAGACACATCTTTTGAAAATTGAAACTTTTGAATTTAACGGCCACCATGTCGACATGGGGTATCCCATGATGTCGACATCCCTTAGTTAAAAACAATGTAAAATTTGTTTTGAAAATGGTATTGAAATGATTCTGGAGTAAAATAAACTAATTTTCCTATGATTTAAAATAAAGAAGAGTAGAAAAATATATTTTTAGAATGTATATATAAATTGGATTTTAAATCTCAAGTATATATATATATATATTATAAAAGAATTTTTAAAAATCAGAAGATAGTTTAAAAACAAACGAAGTTTAAAACAAGAGTTTATTTAAAAATAAAAACAAAGAATATTTTAAGGCTAAAACATCTTTTTGAAAATCATTTGAAAAGATAATTTTTAAAGCTAAAACATTTAAAAAACAGTTTTGAAAATCATTTTAAAAAACCATTTTGAAGTAGTTTTGCAAGCTTCTTCCTGCAGAATATTTCATCACATCAGGACTCGAGAACTTGTACAAAACCAGGATGTTCGTAGGTTTGTAAGCCACATGTCGTTGGTTCGTAAGTTACTTGTCGTGGGTTTTTAAGCCACTAAGAAGGTAGAAATGGGTTCCATCCCAAATGAAATTTGGAATGAAGATTTCCATGCTATTATGAAGTTTTAACAAAACTAGACACTTACCTTGAAATCTTGATCTTGATACTCATGAGTCTTCAAACTTGATTTCTTTATTCTTGATCTTTATACTGTACAGTCTTCAATAATCAGTATCTGCCTTATATATATCCTGCATAATAACATTCATATATATCTAGACAATAGTGTTAGTATATAAGTTATAATAAAATAAGTTACAAAGGTTGTTGTCATAAAAACTGTGATATCCCGGAATTTTGGCAATATCAATTTAATAATCTTTATAAATAATTAAATTGATTTGTTGATTTATTTTATAAATTGACAAGTTTATTCATTTTAAAAGGTTAATAACATTTTAATTTGGGAATATCTTTTCTAACAATTTTAAATTGGGAAGATTTATCTTTCTAAACTTATATATAAATGTTTTATATTTATAATGTATATATATATATAGGTATATATATTATAAATAGGGAGTCTTTTAAAACTATGTTTTCAAATTATAATATATATATATATATATATATATATATATATATATATATATATTGTGATTTGGAGTTATGTATTAAATTCAATATGATAATTATCAAAATTTATGTTAAAAATATTTCACATTTAGAATGTATATATTTATATATTGAAATGGAAAGGTAATGATTTGAATTAAATTAAGATGTTTTCAAACTTTAATATTTATACAATTTTTAATTTGGTTTAATACTTTTGAAAATGATATTTATGATTTAAATAACAAGAATAAGATTTAAATAAGAAGTTCATTTTAATAATCTTTTCTCTTTTAAAATTCAATTGTTTTTAACATTCTTTTTTTTTTTAAAAAGTCAAAATGGTTTGTAAATATATATATATAGTTAAGCTCAAGCATTTATAAATATGTTATATATATATTTGATTAAAGTATAAGTTATTTTAAATAATAGTTTTCACATTTGTAAATTTATATAGGAATGTAAAGCTTAATTATAAAAGATAAATACATCTTTATACATATATAAATATTTCATAAATACATATAAAAGACATAAATAAATTAATTAAAATAAGAATTAACACTTGTAAACATATGGAGGCTTGGTTGGTATATGTGTAAGCTAATTAACTCTTAAGAGGACAAATGTCCACATCTCCTTTTGGATAATTAAAATAAGTAAATTAAAATCAAAAGAAGATATCTATTTTCACTTTTCAGCTAAAACTCTTGTTCTCTTCATTTCAACCAAAAGAATATAATTCGAATCTAAAAATAAATGAAAGACTGGAAACCTGAAAATCAAAAGAAGACTGAAATCAAAATTCAAAGAAGATGAAAATCTGGAAATGCAAATCAGTGGATAAGAAGATCAAAGGCAAATTAAAACAGCAGTTTCAAATCTTCAATTACAATTTGAAGACATGCAATCAAATAAGGAAATCAACAGCAAGTTTATCTTCAACTAAGCAAAAGAAAAGGAAGTTCAAAATCAAATTCAAAAGTCTGGAATAAGCCTGGAAACAAGAACCTGTCATATGTTCTCTGTTTAAAATAACAGGTGAGTAAACAATTTATCTTAAAAACAGTTTTCTGTAATATCTGTTGTTATGATGAATGTGATGAATGATTGTAATGGATTGTGTTGCATGAATTATATGGATGTTAATGCATGTACATTATGTATATGAAATGTCTGTGATATACATGTTGTTGATTGTGAACACACATATATATATCTAGACTCTGTTTAAATTTCCAGGCTCAAGTTCTATTAAAATCATATCCTCTTGATCTATTAGCTATTAGAGTATAGGCTTTAAAACAAATTTGTTTGTTTAGTCATAAGGTAAGGTTTAAAATTTTAAATTAAGTTAAATAATTTGAATTGGCTCTGGAAACTGAAAAGAATATGCAAACATCAGTTTTGACAAAAATTTAATCTCTGTAATTCATTGGTTCAGGATTATGAATTGAAAACTTATACAAAATCTTGATTTTTAAAACTTAAATCACGATTTTTAGAATTAAAATGAGGTAGCAGTTTGAGTTTGAAGAGATTATACATTTTTGATGGGTTCTGATGATCTAAGTGTTCGGGGTGTATGCTGTTTTCTCTGGAGGTGGAAGGATGATCGGGAATGTCAGGAAAAATGGTTGTTGGATGATCAAAGCATTATGGAGGTGGTGGTTGATCAGGGAAGATCGTAGCCCTAGTTTTATGGTAAAAGGGAAATTTGTTTCCCACGGCAACGAGAATGGATCGAGTTCACTGGAATTTTGGGAAATGGAAACTTGAAGGTGGTCGAAGGCATGGCTGGAGTTTCTGACACTCCGGTGATCGGAGGGAGGAGTACGAGGAGTTTCCAGGTGCTGCTATGCTTCCAGATTTGAGCAATAATGCTCGATTTTGATTTCAAGGTGATTGAGAGATTCCGATGGACGTTGTCTGATCTGAGGAGGATCGCCGACTTACGTAGGGTAGTGGCGATGTCAGGAGATGATCGGAGCTCCGGTGCATATGTACGGTGTGCATGGATTGATGTCTGGTGATGTTTGTTTAGGAATTAGTACACTCGAGTTATCTCGAGTAATTTGAGTCTTGACTCGAAGCAAGGTAGGAATTTACTCGGAGTAAATTAGGCAAGGCTCGGGGAAATTTCTGGGTTAAGGGAAATCTGCTCTGTTTTGAAAATTTGAAAACTGGGTTTTTAAATTTGTAAAGAAGATTTAAATCTAAGTTTAAATCTAAATTTTAAAATAGATTCAAGTTTAATTTGAATCTTAGTTTGAAAATAAATTAAGCTTTTAAATTCAAATTGTTTTAAATAACTTAAAAGGTGTTAAGGAAATTAGTGTATTTAAAAGAAATTGAATTTAAATGAAGATTGAAAATGTAAAGAAAAGATTTAAATAAAGTTTTTAAAGTTTAAATGTTTTAATGAATTTAAATGTTAGGTTATGGTTTAAATGTTTAAATTTAAAAAGAACTAGGTTTTAAACTCTTATAAAATTCTTTTATAAGAAAGGTATTCTTTAGCATGAAAACTTAATAGGTTTTAAATTGATTTAAATTTTGTTAAAGATAAATTGAGTTCATTTTAAAAACTTGAATTTAAATGAAATTTAAAATTAGATTTGTAAATGAATATTTTAAATAAACTTGTTAATGATAATTTAACTGTAGGTAAGAAAAGTTTTATCTTAAAATTTAATTAATTAAGATAATGATTTTCTTAATTAAGATATTTAAGTATAAATAGTTGAGAAATTATTTAATTAAATTTAAATAATTAGATAAATAATTAACTAAGTAATTAATTAGTGATTAACTAAAGATAATCACTTATAATTTATTAAGTGTAATTACTTGATGAAGTAATTAAGGAATAATTACTAGATGTAATTAAGTAAGGCAAATTATTTAATAAAGTGATTAAAGGATAATTATTTTATGAAAGTAATTAAATGGAAATGATTAAGAGTTAATTACCTAGTGTTATTAATTAAATAATTTAGTTAATAAAGTTAATTGTTGGTTAAGGTAATTAATTGTTGGTTAAGGTAAATAAATTGTTGGTTAAGATAATTAATTAAAAAGTAATTAATTAATGAAAGTAATTAAGGGAAGTTAATTACTAATTAAAATTAATCAAAGGTGATTAATAATTGTGGTTTAATTAAGATTAATTACTTAAATGTAATTAATTTAAATAAATAAATAATTAAAGATGTAATTAGAAATCATTAGTTTATAATTAATTAATGATGTAATTAAGAGTTGATATTAAGATTTATTAATCAAATGATAAGTGATTAATTGTAATTAATTAAGGATTAAAGTAATTGATTATAATTAATTAATTAATGAAGTAATTAAAGGTTAATTACTGTATTTGATTAAGAATAATTAATTTGTGAAATTAATTAAAGATAATTACTTAAATGTAATTAAAGAATGATTAATCAAGGTGATTAATTAAAGTGGATAATTAGAGAAAGATTAATTAATTTATTGGTAATTAATTAATGATTATATAAGTAAGATTTATAATGAAGTAATTAATTTAATTAATTTTAAATTAATTAAAAGATGAAGTAATTAATTTAATTCACTTTAAATTAATTAAAGATAGAGATAGTTAATTTAATTCATTTTAAATTAATTATGTTGTGATTAAGTAAACCATTGCTTATATAAGAATGGATGACATTGATTGTCTTGAATGGATGTAATCTCAGAAATGAGATAAGATGTTGTGTGATATGAATGCTTGGTTGCATTATGATGATAATATAGATTAACTATTGTGATGTTGATATGGATTACCTATTTGGTTATGAATCATCTGTTTAATTGATAATGTGATTATCAGTTGTGAATTGTGAATTATCTATCTGTATGAATATAGATAAGTTAAATTGTTTAAACCTTTAAACAACTTGGCCTTAAAAGATACGTTTTGGATTTCGATGAGACCGGGATCGGGTTTCCGTATACCAGAATTCTAGGTCTGGAGACCCGAATACCACATCGATCCAAATTAACGATAGGTCGTGAATCTCAAGTGAAGATGAAGATTCAGAGTGCAAGGGTTATTGTCGTTAACTCTGAGGGTGATTCCAAAATGAGTGTAACGAGATAATGCCTTCGGTTTCGTTCGAACCCGGAACGAACTTGTATGGATTGAATGCTTTCAGCACATCGTCAGGCGGACGATGAGCATTCTAAGTGATATGTTCTGATTAAAGGTAATCGTAACCTCAAGCCTCATCAACCGGGAATGGCTAAAACAGGGGAGGTGCAGCAAGGCTTCGTGGGTAGCACCCACTGAGAGCAAGATAGATCCCTGTCTAGAGGTCCCTTTTCTTTTATTCGGCTTAGTGTGTGGTTGGTCGCGCCAACTACGGGATTGTCTTGTTCGGAATTATCCAGTAAGGGATGGTTCCGGCTTTGTGTTGCAGGGGATTGGGAGTGATCCTCGGTACGGTGATCTAGGCCACGTACTGTGACGGGCGGTACCCCAGTAGCCCTGCCATTGTATGGAATCCAAACTCCAATAAGTGCCGTACGTATTAGTTGTGCCCAACTATGTTGGAATGTGAGATGTAAGCATTTCAGCTATTTCTGTATTTTACTTGAAAACCCTAGACCCTATTATAATACAATCAGATTTCCTATCAAACGTTTTAGTTAGCGTAAGGTAAAAACTTACCCATTTTTATTTGTGGGGAGTCTTACGTGATACTTTTGTTTTCAAAAGTTTTCAAAGTTAAGCAATCTAACCGTTTACTCACACCAGACCCATGTCTGACCCAAGTGTTTATTTTCTGTTTTATTAAACTCTTGGGTACTCAATATTGTATTGAGTAGTCGAGGGATTCAGGTTAGCTTTGACGAATTCTGGAGGAGATTTGGAGCAGGAGGCTTCACCGTGTAGATATATGATGATTCCGCTGTGTATATGTTGTGTCTGTATCTGTGATACTTGAGTTGTATGAATTAGACAGATGTTTATAACTGTCTAATATGTGTTGTATAAGTTGTGTAACTCTGATGTATATGATACTATGTAATATTTTATATGATATATTATATTTCATTCGTTCCGCTGTGAGTTTCTGATGTTGTTGTTCTTTCTTCTTTTCTTTCTTTTCTTCTTCTATCCCTTTCTTTCTTCATAACGATGCGTCTTTCTGGGCAAAGAAAGTCGGGTCGTTACATTTGGTATCAGAGCTGTAGGTTGAGTGAATACCTAGGCTCTGAAGTGGTGTCTATCTTGAGAGCGCGTAATTGTTAATTATATAAAAATGATTTTATATTGTGTTAATTGATCGGTTGAGTGGTATATGGATTCTGGTCAATACGAGTAGCTAACGTTATTGATAGGGATCTCTAAACACTTGAACCAGGCCAACGGACACAATATTGTTTTAAAGAGGTAAATGAAATAATTTTACCCAGAAATAATTTCTATATAAAAAGTATCATTTTAAATATATATATATATATATTTCTACCTATTTGTTGGGTTACCTGTTCGGGTTTTCCAATATAAGTTATAAGGGTAGATAGGATGGTAGTGTGTGTAACACAATTACCAATAATTAGAGTTTGAATGTTGAGGTTGGAAGTGTATCTGACGAGACTGTAGACCTAATACTGTCTCGAGTGAACTTTGTTGTGGTGTAAAGATTTCACCAATCTCCGAAGGAACTGTTAAGGTTCGGAGTTTATCTTTGAAGTTGGATGAATAGTGTAGATCTATTGGATGAGCTGAAGCGAGTTATAGTATCTTGGTAACTTCAAGAAGAAGTAGCTGTGTGGTGAGACGCGGTGGCTATGGACGTTTCTGAAGATGTTTCTTCTGGGGCAAGTTTGAAGAAGTAGGTCTGCTTCGGTGATTGTGGCTGAGTTCAGCATGGTGTTTTTGTTTGTTTGAAGTCCGAGTTCCTCGAGGAGTTTCGGATAAGAAGTCTTTGGCATCTGTGGAAGCAGTGCAGCTCGGAGTATTCTGTGATTGGCAAGAAGTTTCTGGCTGAGCAGTTTTTCTGAAGGTAAAGTCCAGAAGCAGCAGAGTGAATCCATTTCTTCGATGAATTGGATGATTAAGTGTATGCTGTTCTGATTAGTGAAAAGATAACATTATCTTTGGAAATTAGGCCGGGCTGATCGCAAAAGTGACTTGCGATTGTTTGAGTATTCTCTTGGTATTATTGGAGATTGAGATTCTGTATCGACTTGATTCGTGGAGTTACCGGTAGTTCAGCTTAGTAGAAGGATGTCTCCTAGAGAAGAATTTGGTAAAGCAACTGAAGATTGTTTGGTGAGGGATTGATCAGTCCTAATTTCTGGAGGGGATTCTACTGGGATGTTTTTGACCAAGTAGAATGGTTCACTAAGATTTTATAGATATGGTGAACTGTGGATGATCAAGTTTGTGCTCGAGTTTCTCCGACAGCATTCTCATCTATTCCAGATCAAAGTTGTGCAGCGAAAGCAAGATAACAGCTATTCTAGAGTGGAAGCAACCGGGAGTTGTAATTTTCTTGGAGTAGAGGATTTCTATAAGAAATTCAAGTATAACTCTAAGTGTGAAAGAATTTTCAGGATCTGGAAGTAAGGTTGTCAAGTGCAACTGTTTGGCTATTTCAGAAAGGAGAAGTAGTTCGAAGTACTCTAATGTTTGTGGAGTAGAATTGTGATCTGGATTTCGGTGATTTTTGGGAAACCATTTTGTTGAGAAGGATCCGGAAATTGGTTTGATGTTGGTCTAGATTGTTCCAGGAAGCATCAGCAAGGGCTAAGCTGATCAGGAAGGATGAAGTTGAAATTGGATATTGTTTAAGTTTTCTTCAATTAAAGGAGATACAAGATTTGGTAAGATTGGAGAGCTAACTCCGGAAGTATTATGAGATTTTTCTGTGTTCTCAAGAGAATTAGTTCTTTGATATATAGGATTGAGTTGCCAGTTCGGATAACTGGAATTCATTTTATTTCACGTATCTCTGAGGAAATACGTGTTTGATCTGTCATTGGTTGTGGGATCAGCAGTTCAGAAGGATTTGGTAGTTGAGATGATTTTGAGTTTAGTCTGATATTTTGTTCAGATTTATAATCTAGATGGGAAGGAGTTCTAGATTATTGTAGATAGTTAGTTAAGATTCTGTAGAACGAGTATCCCGGTATATATATACTTGGGGAAACTCGAGGAAATTCTATCCAGAATTTGTCTGGATAGTTAAATTTGTTTGATTAAATTGTTTGCTATGATTGTTAGAATATGATTGATATGTATGGTTGCTGTTTGAAATTAAAATTAAAATTTTGCTGGGTTATTAAATTATCTTTGCTTTTAAATTTCGGGGACGAAATTATTTTAAGGGGGGAGGAATGTGATATCCCGGAATTTTGGCAATATCAATTTAATAATCTTTATAAATAATTAAATTGATTTGTTGATTTATTTTATAAATTGACAAGTTTATTCATTTTAAAAGGTTAATAACATTTTAATTTGGGAATATCTTTTCTAACAATTTTAAATTGGGAAGATTTATCTTTCTAAACTTATATATAAATGTTTTATATTTATAATGTATATATATATATAGGTATATATATTATAAATAGGGAGTCTTTTAAAACTATGTTTTCAAATTATAATATATATATATATATATATATATATATATATATATATATTGTGATTTGGAGTTATGTATTAAATTCAATATGATAATTATCAAAATTTATGTTAAAAATATTTCACATTTAGAATGTATATATTTATATATTGAAATGGAAAGGTAATGATTTGAATTAAATTAAGATGTTTTCAAACTTTAATATTTATACAATTTTTAATTTGGTTTAATACTTTTGAAAATGATATTTATGATTTAAATAACAAGAATAAGATTTAAATAAGAAGTTCATTTTAATAATCTTTTCTCTTTTAAAATTCAATTGTTTTTAACATTCTTTTTTTTTTTAAAAAGTCAAAATGGTTTGTAAATATATATATATAGTTAAGCTCAAGCATTTATAAATATGTTATATATATATTTGATTAAAGTATAAGTTATTTTAAATAATAGTTTTCACATTTGTAAATTTATATAGGAATGTAAAGCTTAATTATAAAAGATAAATACATCTTTATACATATATAAATATTTCATAAATACATATAAAAGACATAAATAAATTAATTAAAATAAGAATTAACACTTGTAAACATATGGAGGCTTGGTTGGTATATGTGTAAGCTAATTAACTCTTAAGAGGACAAATGTCCACATCTCCTTTTGGATAATTAAAATAAGTAAATTAAAATCAAAAGAAGATATCTATTTTCACTTTTCAGCTAAAACTCTTGTTCTCTTCATTTCAACCAAAAGAATATAATTCGAATCTAAAAATAAATGAAAGACTGGAAACCTGAAAATCAAAAGAAGACTGAAATCAAAATTCAAAGAAGATGAAAATCTGGAAATGCAAATCAGTGGATAAGAAGATCAAAGGCAAATTAAAACAGCAGTTTCAAATCTTCAATTACAATTTGAAGACATGCAATCAAATAAGGAAATCAACAGCAAGTTTATCTTCAACTAAGCAAAAGAAAAGGAAGTTCAAAATCAAATTCAAAAGTCTGGAATAAGCCTGGAAACAAGAACCTGTCATATGTTCTCTGTTTAAAATAACAGGTGAGTAAACAATTTATCTTAAAAACAGTTTTCTGTAATATCTGTTGTTATGATGAATGTGATGAATGATTGTAATGGATTGTGTTGCATGAATTATATGGATGTTAATGCATGTACATTATGTATATGAAATGTCTGTGATATACATGTTGTTGATTGTGAACACACATATATATATCTAGACTCTGTTTAAATTTCCAGGCTCAAGTTCTATTAAAATCATATCCTCTTGATCTATTAGCTATTAGAGTATAGGCTTTAAAACAAATTTGTTTGTTTAGTCATAAGGTAAGGTTTAAAATTTTAAATTAAGTTAAATAATTTGAATTGGCTCTGGAAACTGAAAAGAATATGCAAACATCAGTTTTGACAAAAATTTAATCTCTGTAATTCATTGGTTCAGGATTATGAATTGAAAACTTATACAAAATCTTGATTTTTAAAACTTAAATCACGATTTTTAGAATTAAAATGAGGTAGCAGTTTGAGTTTGAAGAGATTATACATTTTTGATGGGTTCTGATGATCTAAGTGTTCGGGGTGTATGCTGTTTTCTCTGGAGGTGGAAGGATGATCGGGAATGTCAGGAAAAATGGTTGTTGGATGATCAAAGCATTATGGAGGTGGTGGTTGATCAGGGAAGATCGTAGCCCTAGTTTTATGGTAAAAGGGAAATTTGTTTCCCACGGCAACGAGAATGGATCGATTTCACTGGAATTTTGGGAAATGGAAACTTGAAGGTGGTCGAAGGCATGGCTGGAGTTTCTGACACTCCGGTGATCGGAGGGAGGAGTACGAGGAGTTTCCAGGTGCTGCTATGCTTCCAGATTTGAGCAATAATGCTCGATTTTGATTTCAAGGTGATTGAGAGATTCCGATGGACGTTGTCTGATCTGAGGAGGATCGCCGACTTACGTAGGGTAGTGGCGATGTCAGGAGATGATCGGAGCTCCGGTGCATATGTACGGTGTGCATGGATTGATGTCTGGTGATGTTTGTTTAGGAATTAGTACACTCGAGTTATCTCGAGTAATTTGAGTCTTGACTCGAAGCAAGGTAGGAATTTACTCGGAGTAAATTAGGCAAGGCTCGGGGAAATTTCTGGGTTAAGGGAAATCTGCTCTGTTTTGAAAATTTGAAAACTGGGTTTTTAAATTTGTAAAGAAGATTTAAATCTAAGTTTAAATCTAAATTTTAAAATAGATTCAAGTTTAATTTGAATCTTAGTTTGAAAATAAATTAAGCTTTTAAATTCAAATTGTTTTAAATAACTTAAAAGGTGTTAAGGAAATTAGTGTATTTAAAAGAAATTGAATTTAAATGAAGATTGAAAATGTAAAGAAAAGATTTAAATAAAGTTTTTAAAGTTTAAATGTTTTAATGAATTTAAATGTTAGGTTATGGTTTAAATGTTTAAATTTAAAAAGAACTAGGTTTTAAACTCTTATAAAATTCTTTTATAAGAAAGGTATTCTTTAGCATGAAAACTTAATAGGTTTTAAATTGATTTAAATTTTGTTAAAGATAAATTGAGTTCATTTTAAAAACTTGAATTTAAATGAAATTTAAAATTAGATTTGTAAATGAATATTTTAAATAAACTTGTTAATGATAATTTAACTGTAGGTAAGAAAAGTTTTATCTTAAAATTTAATTAATTAAGATAATGATTTTCTTAATTAAGATATTTAAGTATAAATAGTTGAGAAATTATTTAATTAAATTTAAATAATTAGATAAATAATTAACTAAGTAATTAATTAGTGATTAACTAAAGATAATCACTTATAATTTATTAAGTGTAATTACTTGATGAAGTAATTAAGGAATAATTACTAGATGTAATTAAGTAAGGCAAATTATTTAATAAAGTGATTAAAGGATAATTATTTTATGAAAGTAATTAAATGGAAATGATTAAGAGTTAATTACCTAGTGTTATTAATTAAATAATTTAGTTAATAAAGTTAATTGTTGGTTAAGGTAATTAATTGTTGGTTAAGGTAAATAAATTGTTGGTTAAGATAATTAATTAAAAAGTAATTAATTAATGAAAGTAATTAAGGGAAGTTAATTACTAATTAAAATTAATCAAAGGTGATTAATAATTGTGGTTTAATTAAGATTAATTACTTAAATGTAATTAATTTAAATAAATAAATAATTAAAGATGTAATTAGAAATCATTAGTTTATAATTAATTAATGATGTAATTAAGAGTTGATATTAAGATTTATTAATCAAATGATAAGTGATTAATTGTAATTAATTAAGGATTAAAGTAATTGATTATAATTAATTAATTAATGAAGTAATTAAAGGTTAATTACTGTATTTGATTAAGAATAATTAATTTGTGAAATTAATTAAAGATAATTACTTAAATGTAATTAAAGAATGATTAATCAAGGTGATTAATTAAAGTGGATAATTAGAGAAAGATTAATTAATTTATTGGTAATTAATTAATGATTATATAAGTAAGATTTATAATGAAGTAATTAATTTAATTAATTTTAAATTAATTAAAAGATGAAGTAATTAATTTAATTCACTTTAAATTAATTAAAGATAGAGATAGTTAATTTAATTCATTTTAAATTAATTATGTTGTGATTAAGTAAACCATTGCTTATATAAGAATGGATGACATTGATTGTCTTGAATGGATGTAATCTCAGAAATGAGATAAGATGTTGTGTGATATGAATGCTTGGTTGCATTATGATGATAATATAGATTAACTATTGTGATGTTGATATGGATTACCTATTTGGTTATGAATCATCTGTTTAATTGATAATGTGATTATCAGTTGTGAATTGTGAATTATCTATCTGTATGAATATAGATAAGTTAAATTGTTTAAACCTTTAAACAACTTGGCCTTAAAAGATACGTTTTGGATTTCGATGAGACCGGGATCGGGTTTCCGTATACCAGAATTCTAGGTCTGGAGACCCGAATACCACATCGATCCAAATTAACGATAGGTCGTGAATCTCAAGTGAAGATGAAGATTCAGAGTGCAAGGGTTATTGTCGTTAACTCTGAGGGTGATTCCAAAATGAGTGTAACGAGATAATGCCTTCGGTTTCGTTCGAACCCGGAACGAACTTGTATGGATTGAATGCTTTCAGCACATCGTCAGGCGGACGATGAGCATTCTAAGTGATATGTTCTGATTAAAGGTAATCGTAACCTCAAGCCTCATCAACCGGGAATGGCTAAAACAGGGGAGGTGCAGCAAGGCTTCGTGGGTAGCACCCACTGAGAGCAAGATAGATCCCTGTCTAGAGGTCCCTTTTCTTTTATTCGGCTTAGTGTGTGGTTGGTCGCGCCAACTACGGGATTGTCTTGTTCGGAATTATCCAGTAAGGGATGGTTCCGGCTTTGTGTTGCAGGGGATTGGGAGTGATCCTCGGTACGGTGATCTAGGCCACGTACTGTGACGGGCGGTACCCCAGTAGCCCTGCCATTGTATGGAATCCAAACTCCAATAAGTGCCGTACGTATTAGTTGTGCCCAACTATGTTGGAATGTGAGATGTAAGCATTTCAGCTATTTCTGTATTTTACTTGAAAACCCTAGACCCTATTATAATACAATCAGATTTCCTATCAAACGTTTTAGTTAGCGTAAGGTAAAAACTTACCCATGTTTATTTGTGGGGAGTCTTACGTGATACTTTTGTTTTCAAAAGTTTTCAAAGTTAAGCAATCTAACCGTTTACTCACACCAGACCCATGTCTGACCCAAGTGTTTATTTTCTGTTTTATTAAACTCTTGGGTACTCAATATTGTATTGAGTAGTCGAGGGATTCAGGTTAGCTTTGACGAATTCTGGAGGAGATTTGGAGCAGGAGGCTTCACCGTGTAGATATATGATGATTCCGCTGTGTATATGTTGTGTCTGTATCTGTGATACTTGAGTTGTATGAATTAGACAGATGTTTATAACTGTCTAATATGTGTTGTATAAGTTGTGTAACTCTGATGTATATGATACTATGTAATATTTTATATGATATATTATATTTCATTCGTTCCGCTGTGAGTTTCTGATGTTGTTGTTCTTTCTTCTTTTCTTTCTTTTCTTCTTCTATCCCTTTCTTTCTTCATAACGATGCGTCTTTCTGGGCAAAGAAAGTCGGGTCGTTACAAAAACCACTATCTCCAGTTCCTAACAATCTCCCCCTTTTTGATAATGACAACCTTATAAAATATACTTACCACTTCGATCATACCATAACTCCTCCTTACACCAACAACTCCCACTTACTCCAAGCCTGCTATTTTATATAACTTCTCCCCCTTTGTCATCAACAAAAAAAGACCTATAAACCTTGAACTTAATAGAAAATGAGATAAACAAGCATATGACAAAAGGATAATAACTATGTATGAGTGATATAAAATATCGCATCCTAAATTAAATGGAATACAAGATTTTATACACCAAAGATTGTTTTTAGAAGAACATTAATTAAGATAACACTTATATACAAATTAACAAACCAATATACAATCAAGAAAGAGAAAAACGAAAAACACTTTACTAGGACCCTTAACTATTGGTGATTTATGGACCGAACAATTTGGATAGTGGAGACAAAAGTTTCCACGTTGTTCGACCAAGTTCCCATTAGCGTCAAAAAGGACCTCTCCAACGCAAATCACGCCATCGTCTTCGTCCATATGAACATCCGGATTCGGCAGAGGATGTTCTTCTTCTTGATCCTCTTGTGGTTCTTCTAGAGGCTCTTCTTCTTCAGAATCCATGGCTTGTGATGATTCTTCGATGACAATGGGATTGGCATGGTTATCCATAAGGAAGTTTTGTAAATTCCTAAGGATTCTGCCTTGCCTATCTTGTTCTCTAGCCATTCGCAGTTGACTTACTTGAATTTCCATCATCATTTGAAGCAAATCTTTCATCTTCTCTTGTAATTTGATGACTCGTTCGTGTGTGGAGCGTTGAAAAGGGCCAGAATGAGGAGAAGTGGGTGAAGAAGGTTCATTATTAGAGGAGGAAGCTATTAATTTACTGTTTTAGAAGTTTATTACAGAGAATAGAACAGAGAAAAGGAGTAAAAGTCTAAATATATAAATATATAACCAAATAACTAATTTTAGAGGGAAATTTAAATTTGAAAATCTCAGCCTGTATGTCGACATAGGGGGATGGGTCATGTCGACATGCCCAGTTCAATTTTTAAGAAATTTTTATTTATATTAATTATTAACTATACTTGTATTATTTATAATTTATATTTCAGTTAATGAACATATACCTAATTCTCTTCTAAATTTAGTAAAGTGTTGTTCATTTAATGGTTTGGTTAATATATTAGCAATTTGTTTTTCAGTATTAATATATTCAAGAGTTATGACTTCTTTACTTATATTATCTCTAGGAAAATGATGTCTAATATCAATATGTTTTGTTCTAGCATGATGAGTTGGATTTTTAGATAGGTTTATTGCACTAGTATTATCACAATAAATTGGTGATTTAGTTATAGTTAATCCAAAATCTTTTAAAGTTTGTTGCATATATATAACTTGAGAACAAGCCAAAGCAGCAAATATATATTCTGCTTCAGTTGTTGACAAGGATACGGTGTTCTGCTTCTTACTAAACCAGGAAACCAGAGAATGCCCTAGAAAGTGACAAGTTCCACTTGTACTTTTTCGGTCTGATTTACAACCAGCGTAATCAGCATCACAATATGAAATTAAATCAAATACATCATTTTTAGGATAAAATAAAACACAATCTAAAGTATGTTTTACATATCTTAAAATTCTTTTAACAGCTTTTAAGTGAGTTTCTTTAGGTTGAGATTGGTATCTTGCACAGAGACAGACACTATGCATGATGTCAGGACGACTTGTTGTTATATAAAGCAGCGAACCAATCATTCCCTATATAATTTTTGATCAACATCTTTTGATTTATCTTCTTTACTTAAAGCTACATTAGTTGTCATTGGAGTTGGTTTCCCACTAGAAGTGGTCAATTCAAATTTATTAATTAAATCCTTAGCATATTTTTCTTGACTAATGAAAATTCCTTTATCTAATTGTTTGATTTTAAGTCCTAAGAAGAAACTTAGTTCTCCCATATGACTCATTTCAAATTCTTTAGTCATTATATCTGAGAATTCTTTATCCATTATGTTATTAGTTGACCCAATATTATATCATCTACATATATTTGTACTAATTGAATATCATTTTTGTTTCTTTTAATAAAAAGAGTTGTATCTATTTTACCAATTTCAAAACCACATTGTAGTAAATAAGATCTTAGTCTTTCATACCGGGCTCTAAGAGCTTGTTCCAGACCATATAAAGATTTCTTTAATTTATATACATGATTTGGAAATTTATTATCTTCAAAAAGTGGAGGTTGTTCAACATAAACATCTTCTTTTACAAAACCATTTAGAAAAGCACTTTTAACATCCATTTGATATAACTTGAAATTATTGTAGTTTGCGAAAGCAAGTAGAATCCTAATAGCTTCTAGTCTTGCTATGGGTGCAAAGGTTTCGTCATAATCAATTCCTTCTTCTTGACAATAACCTTGCGCGACTAAACGATCTTTATTTATCACGACCTCACCAAGTTCATTCATTTTATTTTTATAAACCCATTTTGTTCCAATTATACTTTTATCCTCAGGTCTAGGAACAAGTTCCCAAACAACATTTCTGGTGAACTGATTCAATTCTTCTTGCATAGCAAGAATCCATGAATCGTCATATGATGCTTCCTTTGGATTTTTAGGTTCAATAGTTGATATAAAAGCTACATTACTCATACAATTTAGTTGATTTCTTGTTTTAACTATAGATTCAATATTTCCTAGTATATTTTCTATAGGATGATCTTTTAATAGCCTAATTCTTTTATTAGGTTGAATGATTTCATAATTAGTTTCATTAGGTTCATTATTTAAAGTTAGAAAATCTTCTTCATCTTCTATTTGTACAGTATCTTTAAAATTTTCATCAAAAGATACATGCATTGTTTCTTCAATAGTGTTAGTTCTTAAATTATAAACTCTAAATGCTTTACTTCTCTTAGAATATCCGATAAAGATACCTTTGTCGGATTTAGGTTCAAATTTATCTAAATTATCTTTTGTATTAAGAATAAAACACTTACTACCAAAAACTTTAAAATAAGCTACTATGGATTTCTTATTGTAAAGTAATTCATATGCTGTTTTATTAGTTAATGGTCTAATTAAAATCCTATTTAATATATAACAAGCTGTAGCTACTGCTTCAGCCCAAAATTTTTTAGGTAAGTTACTATCAGAAAGCATTGTTCTAGCACACTCTTGAATCGTTCTATTCTTACGTTCTACCACTCCGTTTTGTTGTGGAGTTCTTGGAAAAGAAAAATTATGAGTAATTCCTTTTTTATTACAGAAATTCTCAAAATTTTCATTTTCAAATTCTCCACCGTGATCACTATGAATAGTTTTTATTTTTAAAGAAAGTTGATTTTGAATTCTTTTAGCAAAATTCTTAAATAATTCAAAAGTATCACTTTTAAGTTTAATAAAAATTGTCCAAGTATATTTAGAATAATCATCTACAACTACAAAAACATATTTATAGTGATTAATTGATTGAACTTGAGATGGACCAAATAAATCTAAATGAAGTAATTCTACAGGTTTAGAAGTAGAAATCATATCTTTTAATTTAAATGAACTTTTCTTAAGTTTTCCTAATTGGCAAGCATCACATATACTATC
Source organism: Allium fistulosum (assembly GCA_030737815.1). Classification (NCBI taxonomy): domain Eukaryota; kingdom Viridiplantae; phylum Streptophyta; class Magnoliopsida; order Asparagales; family Amaryllidaceae; genus Allium; species Allium fistulosum. The sequence continues at coordinate 166,286,052 of CM060905.1, forward strand.
TACTTTAAAGTTTAACTTGGGAAGACCTCTAACTAAGTCAAGTTTTGATAACCTAGATAACAGTTTGAAATTTAAATGACCAAATCTTTTATGCCAAATCCAAGGGTCACTTGTATTAGCCAAAAGACATAAGTTATCATTTGAAACTTTCATACTAAGGATGTAAATGTTTTTCTTCCTAATTGCTTCAAAGATAATATTTGACTTATTATCTTCGATGTGACACTTATCTTTTCCAAATTTAATTTTAAATCCTTTATCACATAGTTGACTTATACTAAGGAAATTATGTTTTAAATTCCTAACTAGCAAAACATCAGAAATAAGAGGAGTTTTAGAATTACCGATATTGCCGATGCCAATCACATATCCTTTTGAGTTATCTCCAAAGTTGACCAATCCACCATCTTGATATATAACGTCATTGAGTATCTCGGGATTTCCAGTCATATGCCTTGAACAGCCACTATCAAGTATCCATTTATCTTTCTCAATTTGCACAGTTTGTCCATTGGTTGTTGATTCTTCAAAAGCCATGTAACATGTCTGTTCCTACATAACAAACCAATTCGATATATAACTTGATTTTTCATAAAAACTATATGCAGACTTATGATACTTTGATGAAATGCATAAATTCAAACTAGTATTAACAAAATTTTTTAAAAATGCCATTTTTAACTTTTCAAGTTTCAGATTATGAAAACTATGAAAACCTATGCTTCGATACCAATTGAAAGGGAGTGCGGATTAAGGATCTTAAGGCTAATTTAACACTAGAGGGGGGGTGAATAGTGTTTAATGGATTCTAAGACTTATATGGACTAATTTAAAAATTATGATATAAACAAATGCAGAACTTAATCACAGAACAATCATAGAATCAAACACAGATGCATAAAGTAAATAAAAAGCAGTAAAAGGAAAAAACACACCGGATTTTATACTGGTTCGGAGTTACCCTACGTCCAGTCCTGCACCAAGGCAAACACCTCGTACTGATTTTTATTATACCAATGTCGAGATTACAATCCTCAATTTATAAAGGCCTTGAGGTACCCTCCTGTCTTTGAGTCCGGGGCTAACTCTCTTGATTTACGGGACACAATATCACCCATTTGATTTCCAGGCACAACCACACCTTATAGAGAGACTCGATAAACTTTTGATTACAAATTGATCCTATAACTCTGAATAGCACTTTGATCTTCGAGAGAGGGCAGAGAATCAAACAAAAATGAGATTCTAATTTAATTCACTTGAGAATTCGACATAATTTCGGCATGATCTTAAAAATATGAAAATTTTAGAATATGGTTTTGTGGAGAAGAAGGAGTGAAGAAAATAGTTAGTTAAAAAATTCGTTTGTGAAGGCTATTTATAGACCAGTAACGGTCATAACCATTCGTGAAGAGATTTAAATGAATAGACACTTCTTTTGAAAATTGAAACATTTGAATTTAACGGCCACCATGTCGACATGGGGCATCCCATGATGTCGACATCCCTTAGTTAAAAACAATGTAAAATTTGTTTTGAAAATGGTATTGAAAGGAAAACAAGATGAAATGATTCTGGAGTAAAATAAACTAATTTTCCTATGATTTAAAATAAAGAAGAGTAGAAAAATATATTTTTTGAATGTATATATAAATTTGATTTTAAATCCCAAGTATATATATTATAAAAGAATTTTTAAAAATCAGAAGATAGTTTAAAAACAAACGAAGTTTAAAATAAGAGTTTATTTAAAAAAAAAACAAAGAATATTTTAAGGCTAAAACATCTTTTTGAAAATCATTTGAAAAGATAATTTTTAAAGCTAAAACATTAAAAAAAAACAGTTTTGAAAATCATTTTAAAAACCATTTTGAAGTAGTTTTGCAAGCTTCTTCCTACATAATATTTCATCACATCATGACTCGAGAACTTGTACAAAACCAGGATGTTCGTGGGTTTGTAAGCCACTTGTCGTAGGTTTGTAAGCTACTTGTCGTGGGTTTGTAAGCCACTAAGAAGGTAGAAATGGGTTCTATCCCAAATGAAATTTGGAATGAATATTTCCATGCTATTATGAAGTTTTAACAAAGCTAGACACTTATCTTTAAATCTTGATCTTGATACTCATGAGTTTTCAAACTTGATTTCTTCATTCTTGATCTTTGTACTATACAGTCCTCAATAATCAGTACCTGCCTTATATATATCATGCATAATAACATTCATATATATCTAGACAATAGTGTTAGTATATAAGTTATAATGAAATAAGTTACAAAGGTTGTTGTCATCAAAACCACTATCTCCAGTTCCAAACAAGGCGCACCCTATAGTCACTTAATACCCTAAACCTAAAGCGAACCCTTCCTAATATATCCACTATCACTCTTAATTGTAAATATGGAATCTCATTAGGTTACTTCTTTCAGTAGGAAGGCGGATGCTATAGCCACTTAATACCTCAACACTGAAGTAAACTCTTTTAGAAACATCCTTATTTGGAATCTCACTAGGTTACTAATACTTCCTTTCAGAAGAAGGCGGCCCTATAGCCACTTAATACCTCAAACCGGAAGTGAACCCCTATAGAGATATCCCTTACTGCTCCTAATTCAAAACTTGGATCATTTATTACTTTCCAATTAAGAATGCATGCCCAATCTCTCACATCGTCACGGGTCCTAGGATTAGTGATATCTCAAATCAGTAGTACGTGCACCCGACTGTTGATAGCCACAAAGTGAAGGGCAGTCTTCCGTCGAGTGACTCTACTGACCTTGCATCACTAACCTACTAAGTCCAAATAACCATCCTAAAAAGATTATCCGTTATAATTTCCATAAATTAGTCCAAAATAAAAGATTTAACTTTAAAGTATAAAAGAATATGTCGTTTGAAATTACAAGAAATAATTTTTTCTTTTTATTACTGAAATAGACAGTGTAAACTACAATGAATTCATACTTTACACATCTCTTTCTCTTTTTATTTGCATCTACTCTTTACTAGATAAAATGATGTATTTAAGGGAAAGAAATCAAACTAATTTACAAATATTAAATGGAACTAAATTCCAACAATTCTAAGGATAGAGAAGTTTACATTCCAATAAGATTAGGGTAATAATCCCAATTCATAACATTATTATACAACCTATTTCAGATCTGGAATAAATTTCATTCAAATCAATATTCTTAATCTATACTTTTGGGACCAATTTCCAAATCAGCTTGTAAACAATTCTAAATCGATTCATAAACAGAAATATGTAGGCAATACTTATTATATTCAGATTATATTCAATTTGTTGCATAAAACTCATATACAATTATCCAATTAGGCATTAAAAATCAAATATACACCAATGGGATAATTTTCATATTATAACAATTAAAAAAATTTCCCACTCACCTTTTAAAAGCGATCCAAATCTCCAAATCTAAAGGTAGAACCTTTGATTCATCTCCAAATCATTTTTAATCCAAGAAATAAGTACAAAAGGGTATATACATACACTGGAATTATATATCTAAGAGGAGATTTTGGATTAGGAGAGAAAATAGATACAATATATATAAATATATAACTTACCTCAAATACGCGTATAGTTGATTCTCTTCTCTTCTCCTTTTAATTGGATTTCTATTCTTCTCCAATTTATATGAATATAGTTATAATTATCTTATTTTTATAATTTAGAAAGAAAGTGGAGAAGAAATAATGGCAGAGCTTCACTACTGCCTCTAGAAAAATATAAGAAGAGAAAGGAGGGTTAGGCGAGATTTTATAGGCGCTAGAATCAACCAGAGCCGTCAGATCGAAATATATTAAATCTTTGTCATACATGGCCTAGGTTTACTAAATCCACCATAGATGAACCGGTGGACCGCCCCCTTCCTAGGGGTCGACCGCTCCAATATGCGGGTCGACCTATGGGCCCCAGCTAATTAACTAAAAATGTTAAGTTTTCTTATTTATTTATTTTATTTCCGAATTCGTTTTTCATTTGAAACTTCTTCGTTCAAACTGCGATCTGAAAAAATCCAAATATGAAAATTGCTCAGAATTTTTCCACGAACGCACTGGTACAAGTTTCATGGTCAAATTCCATCATTAGCATAAATTCTATTTTTGGAGCTAAATTAATTAACTAACTAATTAAATAACTAACGTCAAATTACGGGGTGTTACACCAACTATAACAACCCACCTTTTCGATCCCTAGAAGTTGACACTAATACATCCATGGTATCCACGTGCCGAACATCCAAGTGGTGAAAATAGAGATTATAGGGGCGAACGAAAAGAAAAGACAGAACAAAATCTTACAACGTATCGACTAATCTATAATATATCATTGAACTTTGCAAAAAAGAAAACTTTATATACATACATCAATAAGAGTACTAGCATATCATCAACCTTGATAATTATGACAACCCATCTTTACAATTTTCTGATAAATATAGATAAGAACAAATAGCGGAAGATAAAATACATGAATACGTCTTGGAGGGTCCGGCTCATCCTCCAAAGTGCCCAGTTAAATCTAGAAAATATGCTTGGGCTGACCCGAGCAATATAGAAAAAATAATGCTCAGATCAGTCTAGTAAAACCAGTGTGAGAAACACAATCAAATGGATTCTTATATCTTATAAAACCTTTCAAACTAAAAGGTATGTCGTAAGACCGCGCCGCACATAAACACGGACGGGTTTTAACCTTACGATAACCAAGCCATTTTATAGAAATCCAGTAATATTTTAATAACGTCTAGGGTTTAAAATAAATTATGAATATAGTTGGAATGCTTACATCTCACATTCCATCATAATTAGACATAACTAAGTCTGTGTGACGCTTATTGGAGAATATATTCCATCAATGACAAGGCACCGGGGTACCACCTTCCATAGTACACCTCTAGAAAAATGTACCGAGGGCCTCACTTGGATCCCCAGCCAACACAGGACCAACTACCCCTTACTGGATAATACTGAATATTTCATCACTCCGGTTGCTTTGCAAACTTTTCCTAAGAGCTCTCATGCACAACCAAAACCATATATATATATATATATTTATCTAAAAGTGCGATACACATAGTCGTGCTGCATATTCCCTATTTTAGTCATTCTCGGTTGATGAGGCTACGCTTTACCTTTTAGATAGCGAACCCAGTTGGAATGCTAACACTGCCATCCAAGCGACAATGTAATACCAGCATTTATCCACACAAGTTGCTCAGGATATGAACAAACTGAAGGCACTGCTTCTACTACATCCATTTTGGAATCAACCTTAGGATTAGTGGCAAGTAGCCCTTGCACTACAAAGAGCTTAATCTTTGATCCCATCATCTTCAAGATGTCTTCCAATTTGAATGCTTGAGTTGTTTCAAAGTGGTTTTTGGATAATTTGTACTTATCTAATCCCGGACTCTTCGAACCAACATTCGATAGTTTTCGGTAAACTCAATTCAGTTTTTTTGAAAATATACAGACAATACATAAGAGCAGAGATCACCTCCTTACCGTTTTAGTGGACGAATTTCCTTATCATTTTTCCTAAAAGAACACATAAGTTTATACATACAATAACATCAACAAAGATGATTGTACCATATAATTATCGTGTTTCCTCTAGATATTTCTAGAGTTAAAAATTGACCAAGATTTTATAGTCGATTATTTAACTATCAAACAATCAAACAATTGTATATAGATTTAATTCCATGTGGGATCCACTAAGCCTCCATTAATTAATATTTTATTAGTTAAGCCTTTTAAAATTATTTGATTTAAAATACCTTCACAATAGATATTTTCACAACCCTTATACTCTTTTAATACTTGGAAAGCATTCATATACTTATCTCAACGGTATAAGTATATTTTAGACATTATACTTTTTATTCTTAGAAAATATATCCATATACTTATCTCAATGGTATAAGTATATTTACAAAACTTAAGGAAGATTTCCTCTTTTCCAAATTTATATATTAAATGGGCCAAACAAATATCATTTAAAACATGTCTTACTATAACGCAAGCCACTTATCCTTCGGTGTTAAGTATGAAAAGAATGTTTTCGTACCACCATAATTAAGAAGGATTAATTATCAAAATCATATCTCATTACTTTTATAAAATTCCCTTTTTATAAGCCCACTTCATATTCAAAAATACTTTTATAAATCTTCAAATTAAATTACAAAACTTCTTTTATAAATCTTTAAAATGATTTATAAAATCCCTTTCTATTTATAAAACTCTTTTATAAATCTTCCTTTATAACCCCGTCTCACCTCTGTCTATTTATAAGCCATTGCTCTACCGCCATCAGAACTGCGACACCCCTATCTCACCTCCGTCCACTCCCTGTTGACCTCGACGCTCCCATCTCCACCCACGATGAGAATAACCGAGCATAAAAAAACCCAAAGCCATTAAACCCTAGCTCAACCTCTACAGCCCACTCTAACCATCGCAATCCTTATGACCAACACCAAAGCTCTACCACCACCTAAGGTCCCCAGCTCCACTCGCTCCGCCCAAAATCACCAAGATCGCCGAAATTTGATTTTTGAACCAAATCCGCACAACTCACAACCATGACATTATCTGACACCCTAAAATCCTGCGAATAGCTCCAAAAATAATGATTCGCAAATACGAACATGATTATAAAGGCCATTCATCGACTTGTAATCAATGAAAAACGACAATATTAGACCACTTATTGTAATTTACAAAATTCTCCCAAAATACTCGACGAAAAACCCTACGATTATTTTTAAAATAAACTAGACACTAAAACTAACAACTTTCTAGTTGATTCCAAGTGCTAGTTCTAAACGGTGGAGGAGTTGTTGATTTTTGAACTTAATACTAAAGAGGATTTCTTCACTTTTTCGAAGAACGGAGAAGGGAAAGAATGAAACAATAACTTGTATAAGTGTGTTTGTATACATTTCTTCAATCTAAGCAAATATAAATAAAAATATGATTTTTTTAAAGATAGTTACCTAAACATGATTTCATATCAAACATCAAATTTCTAAACAAATACACATACTTCTTATTTTATAAAAATACTTAACATAGATTGAATAACTTACCTTCTACATGGCTTGAATTGCTTGAAAGTTTAATCTTGAGAGTAAATTATAAATTTTGAGTTTAGAAAGATGAGATTTTTCTAAAATTTAGAAAGAAGTAGGGAGGACGGAAAAATGAAGTTAAAGAAGAGAAAATGAAAATGAAGATAAAATGGAAAAAAAGTAAATGTATATTTTTATAAACTCATAACTAGCGGCCCTAATACCCTTAAATCACAAATTTCAATCTTGCCATCATGTCTAAGCCTCCAAGGTACCAAGTCATTTGAAAACATATTGGACCATGTTGTGTTTTTATGTACCTTTATCAACTTCTACTTTAAGGAATCATTTCATTATCAAATCTATCATTTCATATTTTCAAATTAAATATATTTTTATATTTAATATTCCTTATTATAATTATATCAATTCTTACATTTCAAAATAAAAATGTGTTTCCTAAACATAAAAATGTTGTTGCTTTAAAGATGTAAACTAAAGTTCAACAATCTTCTACAACTTGTTGTTCGATAAAAAGTTGAAAATCCATAAAACGAGTTTCAGTCATATTTCTATTTTTCATCGAACTACCTATTTTAGAAAATAAAATTCAAAAATGAATTTTTCTATCATTAGTTATAAATTAAAAGAGAGTTACTTAATTATTGAAACCATTAATTGAATATTTAAAATAAATTAAATATTCACAAATCAAATCAATAAAATTCTAGTCGTTACAATGACTTCCTAAAAGAAAGTGAACTTCTACTACCTAATCCTCCATGGCCAAAGCAATTGGAAAAGGATTATGAAGAGCAAAACCCGGTCGCTTATACCATTTTATTGAACTACACTTCTATAAATGAAAATATATATGATGCTCATAATATGTTTGTGGAGATGACTAATGAGGGATTTGGACATGAGATGATGCATTTTAGCGCTTTGAAGTGTGAATATGGTAAGAAATAAAAGGTGTTCGATACAAATATTGTGTCACAAAGTAGCATATATCTACTACCAAATGAAAAGCAATTCATGATTAATAAGTATGTCATCGGTAAGACTAATATTTGTGGCGTTTTGCTTATGAATGATGAGCATTTTTCTATTGGAGACTTGGGTAAAGTAAAAAACATGATTATAACATATAAAAAAATTAGTAAGGTGAATAAGTGCTTGTTTAATAGACATGAGAAGGAAAAATGATCCAATTTGGCTTTAATATCAACAATTTTGGATAATTCAAGTTTATTGGTTAAGTCTACTAATGCAACATATGATGTAGGAAATGGTTTTCAAGATGTATATGATGGTATTAATTTTGGTGATGGAGCAGGTAGTTTGTTGGAAACTAATGACAAAAATAATGACGTGACTAGTGATAATGAATCTTTCTTACCATTTAGTATGTTTGATATTTGTACATATTCTCCATGGCCACCTCCATTTGCATGTTTTGGTTATCTTATGATTTTGTACGAAATACATGACCACTTCATGTCATATAATAATATTGTTGATAGGTTGAGCTTCTTCATCCATGATCCAAGTGGTGTGCAAAAGGAACAAAATCAAAGAGTTGGGGAGTGTGATGATCAACCACTGCACATTTCAACATCAATAGAGCATGAGATATCAGTTGGAAAGTGTAGTTATATGGTTTTGTCTACACTCAAGTATATTGATTATGTTTCGACTTGTCATAAAGAAATCTAATGTAAGCATCATATTCAAAGTACAACACAAGTTCCACATCTTTTATGGCCACAATTTTCTAAATTAGCATGCACAATTAAAAAAACCCAAGGATATAAGAATCATGGTTGGTGGAATAAGTGATTGAAATACAATATTATTGGCTACTGTACATGAAGTTGTCCCTTTGTTAAAAATTCATGAATTTAGTTATTGTAAGGAAAAATTGGTGGATGTCAAATGGATTACTCTATCATGGATTATGATATTTGTAAATGCATAGTATAAGCAAATCTAGTGTGGTTTCTTAGAGTACTATAATTGTTGCATCTATGAACTGGTTAGTGGTTTGGGGATCGATTGAGAAGTGGCTAGTGTTATGTATATGATTAACGAGACTGTTTAGTTTGTTGTTCATTATTTTTAATGGAAGAATGGTTTGCTCAAAGACTTAAGAAAGAGGTGTCAATTTTATCTTGGGATGTTTATTGCACCATGAAATTTTTAACATAATTGGTTGAAAACAAAATTAGACTAGTTTTTCAATAAAGTTGCCATCTCAATAGCTTAGTATGGCGAGAAGTTCAAAATTATGAGGATGTTGATGATTGTATATTATTCATTAAGTCAAAAAAGCTATGCACTGAAAATGCATGTAAATGAAGAATTTTGTGATAATATTCATTTCCAAACTTTCAAGATTTGGAGCTTCTTATCACCTTAGGATCGATGTTCATGTTTTCATACTCGACCTTGGGGACAAGGTCGTTGTTAAGGGTGGAAGACTGTTACGTACTAATCAAGATAAATGAAAAAGGCAATGTTCTTTCATCGTTCTACATATATATTTTATTAGCTATCGATTATTAGGCTGCATGTTTTAGCTTGGCCCATTATTGTTGTAGTGTATGTTAGTGCGCTATACAAATAGAGATATCCAATTGTAATTGCTTTGTGTAGGAAACTAATGAAATTTCAATTTTCTTAAGTAGCTTTTCTTCTTCCTCATATCAGTGTTCTTTTCCAACCTATATTTGAATAATTTCTCAACTTGTTCTTCCCTCCTCCTCTTTATACCTCTCAAATGGAGATTTATTACGCAAGGTCATAACAATTTTACAAAATAGTACATTAGGGTTCATAAATATCACCTAGTAAGAAAAAGGGATTTGAAGTTAGGAATAGATTCGAAATTAGAGTTTAGACCATTGCTACTTCTGAATTCGGCTGTTGTGTTGTGGCTATAGATTTCAGCAATTAGGATCCAATTTAGGGTGAAAATAATTCGATTTTTTTGGTTCGAGGGATGGTAAAAGTTGATATAAGTGGATAATGAAGAAAGGACATAAATACAATAGAAAATGAAATTTTAGGCGGGCATTGTAAAATATTATCAGTAGATATAATGCAGTGTTTTAATATATTTTTTCTTCCTAAATATAATCGACAACTAGATTTCAGTTTCAACCACTGTGTTTCAGTTTCTTTCAATGCTGCAAATGACCATTTTTCTTATGCTGCTGGTAGCTAGAGTGGTGGATTTCAATTGCGTATCCGGACTGGTTGTAACACATAACAGCTACTACCGCCCACCTCGGACACACTCCCAAATCAAATCAAGGGTGGCCACCAAATCAATCACAAAAATTAATAGAATGGTATCGATGAAATGTGTCCGATCAGAGGTGCGACCTCACTTGGCCCGGCATGGCTCCTGTTTTAGTCATGTCTAACCTGACTCACGGAAGTCGGGGTCACGTCGTACCTCATACAGAAATCGTTCAGCAAACCATCCTACTTCATTTCTGGAATCTCCACCACGTGCACAGTTGTTAAAGTGGTTTTCGATATTGGCAGAGAGTATGACAATATCTGATCCTGGTCTCTTTAACAACCAAACGCTTATTTCACACCGGATGGTTCTTTTACATTTCAAAAGTTAATTCACAGTTTATATCAAAATATCATATTCTCAAAACCATATCATTTTGAAATCATATTCACTTTCAAAATCACATTCGCTTCAAAACCCATATTTACTTAAATATGTTACTTCACAAAAGTTATCAATTCCAACTTAGGTTGTAAATCATCATTTAACCTTATTCACTTTAAAATCGAGGATTAAAATATAAACACATCCACTTAATTTAGTTTGGAATTTAGAAAGATAGTTTAGATAGTTATAAATAGCTTTACATAGTTATAAATAGTTAAAATACTCTAAATAGTTAATTAAAGATTAAAGATACCGTTAAATTATTAAGATAGTTAAATAGTTTTAAAATAGATTAAATATAATTAAAATAGAATAATTAGATTTAAAATAAGTTAAAATGGGTTAATTAGTTTTAATATAAATTAAATGGTTTAAAATAGGTTAAATTGATTTAATATAGTTATTATAGGTTAAAATAGTTTAATAATTTGGAAATCTTAAAATTTAGAATCTTTACAATAATATACTTTTAAAACAGTTTATGTTAAAAGTATGAATTTGAATTTAATATCAATTTAAACTATTCGTTTTCTTTCAACCCCTTTGGACTATTTTCAATTTCCAAAACCTAATTTCAAATCTTTCAATTCAAATTCTCAATAAAATATTTAATTCTATATTGCTTCCAAATCCATGTTTGAAATATCAATTTAAAATTACTCCAATTTCAGTATATTTCAAAGTTATATTTCGAACAATTTTAATAACCCAATTCTTGACAAACTTCATGTATACTTCAAATTCAACTTTAAAACTTTAATTAAATTTCTTTAAACAGTCTTTTAAACCAATTCCAATTTTTAACGTAAAACTTGAATTTCGATAGTCATTCACTTTTATATAAATCAAATTTTATTTCAAAATATCATTTAACTAAATTCAAGAAAATTAAGGATTTAAAATCATTTAATTTAACCAATTCGGTGTTTGTATATAATTCTTTACCCTAGGGTCAAGTGATACAGATATTTATCATTTCAATCCGCAATTTATTTATATTTACGAATATATATCATTTCAATCTGCAATCCCGATTTAATATTAAAATCCATAAAATCGCTTGAGCCTATCATTTCAACCCATAACGATTTTTCCCTAATCTATAGATCGTTCGGGTATATATCATTTCAACCCATAGTGATTTTCCAAATAATAACTAAGGGAACTTGCAGAGTGATAACATTTTATAAATCAAACATAACATCCAATCAACCAATATCAACAATCAAACATCCATCATAATCATCATTCAATTCAACCAATAAATATCAACAATTAATAGATTATTATTACAGGTAATTAACTGGAAATTTTAAATTCAATAATAAATCAAATAACAATTTTATTCAAAATAACACAAATTAACAGGAATAGCAATTTAAATTTACCAAATAGCCATGAATAAATTCCTAATCATATCATAAATTTAATTTAACTAACATAAGAAATTTTAGAAGTTTTGAGTGGGTCAAAACACTCACCTTTGAATTTTAGCCCATAAAAATCCAAACAGAAGGGCTAAACGCAACAGTCTCCAAATTCAACTAAATCAATATCATGTTGTGCGGAATTTAAATATGAATCCAACAGAAGAAATCGCGCGTGAATCAAAGTTTATGCAAAAGATATTCATGTTATAAGAAATATTATTAAAATAATAATTAGTACGCAATTTTTTTTTAATACTTACGTTTTTCTCAAGATGAGGCTTCAGGAAAATATTGAAGAACAACTAAGATGAGGACAGGACGTGTACGGAAAAATGAAAAAAAAATCATGTTTCATGAAAGAAAGCTTTTGGATTTGCAAGAATAAGAGTTTTTGAATATGAGGTGTCAGGAGAAACAAAATGAAAATTAAGAAATAAGCTGCAAGTTATTTATAATTAGGAACTGAAGGTGGAGGGACAAAAATAAATGTCACAATTTATTTTGAAAGCTTCAGGAATTAATAATGCAAAAGGAAATGTACGTAGGAATGGAAAAGTTTGCAAACCAAAGGAAAGTAAAATTTTGTATACGTCAAAAATGAGGTGGCAAGAATTAAATGCAACCTAAAAGTCTAGGCTCAGGTATTAAACAGAAGGAGAAATGAATATATTAAGTATTAATAATAAGGTAACTATTTTAAAACGTTCATGCAACAATTAATAACAAAAGAAATGAAGGGACCATGTACATCGCACAACCTTTTGAAATTCATTTTTTCTGAAACGTAACCAAATTAGCTTCATTAACTCAAATAATATTCAAATTTGTACGCATTTAGGTTTTTATCTACGCATAATAATAAAAATTAAACTTACCTTAAAAATGAAAACGTTCAATTTGGTTTTCCCAAAATGATCTTTTATTTCCATTAAAACACCCGTTTTGTTTAACACAAAACGTGCGTTTCTTTTATTAAATCTATTAATTGCAATCAACGTTTTCTTTCCTTTTAATTGAAATATTTGAGTTACATTAATTGCAATTACTTACAAAGTTGAATTTCAAAACAGACAACTAAAATGGATGAAAAATATAAAAATAGTTTATTTAAAACACGTTTATAAATTTGTTGTTTATACACAAGAGCAATAAATAACTTTGAACTAGATTATTTTCCTATTCTTGTAATCAATCTGTAAGCTAAAACACAGTTCAATAAACATATATTTCTTCCTTTAAAATCATTATTCTATTCTTTATTTTAATGAAATTAAACCTACATTCACAAATGAAACATTCATTTTATTTGATGTAAATGTTCTTTTCATTAAATCAAACTTTCCTTATATTTTCACAAAACATAAGATACTTTTAATTACGCCTATTAATTTATAATTTAGCATTCTCTCTCCTATTAATTGAAAATTTTCATTTACATAAATTTTAGTTGATTAAGTTTCAAAATGGACTAAATGAATATAATGAGAAGTAGAACAATTATTTCCTATCTAATAGTAATTTAAACATATTTATACACTATTGGATACAAACGGTAATTACACATTTCTTGCTAAATAGTAGTTTCTCATCTCTTATTTGTATTAACTACTATATTCCATTATATTAAATTTTTGTCAATTTTATTATAATTTAAAAATCTCAATAAATTAATATGTTTTTGTTTCACTCTTTTTATTACATCAATTATTGCCTTGTAAATATAATTAACATTTCTATACCTTTATTACATTCACAATTTGCAGTTATTGTCTTAACTCACATTAATGCAACATTTATTTACATTTATTTGTAATCGATTAGATAAATGGGTAACAAATAACAATTGTCACCATTTCTATATTTAGTAACATTTGTAAGTTTATCATTTACAACAAATGTCATAATTACTTACATAACACTGATTTTATTCAATTACCATAAATTATATATTATTTCATTAATTGATTCAATATTTACATTAGTTTTCTTATATTCAATTTATAACCAAGTATAACATTTAAATTATTTCAATTGGTTGGACTATCATTACAATATTTAATAATTAACTTAAATTTTCATTATTACATTTCACTCTAGTTATAATCTTAACTCACATAAATGTAACATTTGTTTCCTTTAATTGTAAATGATTTAATATATTGGTAACAGACAATAATCAGTTACCATTACTACATTTAAGGCGGTTATAAATTACCTTAAGTTAATACTATTACCTTCCATTTCCGTTATAATCTTATTAATAGGCCTCAAATTTTTATTTCTTTCAACATTTAATCACAAAACCTCATTAATTTAACTAATTTTAATTATCGAAAATTACGGGTCGTTACACAACTGCTGTTGAGCCATCATGTAGAGAATGTAGAAACCGAATGACCGGACTAGCCATTCTCTTAGAGACAGGGGAACCCCAAATAAAATAGAACTAAGTAAGTCCATTTGCAGAGCCAAACACTCAGAGCAGGCTATGATGATTACCATCCAACTGATTCGATATAGCTGGAGTTTTTAGCTGATATGTTGAGGAAGTTGGTAAATTAAAACTAACATAAAAATAATGATGAATGGGGTTCTTATTCTAGTAGGAACCCATTTACAGAGGATATTTTATGAGAGGAGTATCCTCGAAAATTCACTATGCCCACGATGCCATCTTACAACAGAATAACTAATTCGAGGTGGCATCTTTAAAAGCATGAATGACACATGGATAGTGCCAGGGCAATAAATGATGTGCGATATAGACGCTTTTTAATCTTTCTTGAAGGAGTGTCTATGATGTGGCTCACTCAGCTCCCGCTAAGATATATATATATCTTTACTTAACCAATGGGCAAAAGGTTCGTGGAGCAGCTTAGGTTGCATGTTGTTCGAGTAACATCTTTATCCAACATTTTCTAAAGTCCTAGAGAATCTTTGAAAAATTCCCTAAGTAGATTTAATATGGCTATGACTGAAGTGAGCAATGCCAAAGGCAACATTGTGTTGATGGCAATGGTCAGAGGAATTCATTCGAAAATGGATTTGGTAAGTAGCCGAAGGTGCTACTAACCATGGAAGAGTTTTATAAGAAGGCGACCCAATTTCTGTGCTTGGAAGAGGCAGAAATGACCATTGGAAAGGCTAGTGGTAGGTCGTCAACTGAAATGGCATAAAGTAATGTTGTTGTGAAACAGACATGTGAGAGCACCAAAAATGTTGCCATTAACGTTGTATGTAACGACCCGTATTTTAGGTATCTGAGGATCGTAAAATATTATTTTAAAAATTCATGATGGATCGTATGACTCTATAACTTTAGCATTGTCGAGTATTGACATTTTTGACCCATGGTAATTTTATCGGATGATTTTGACCCTGATTTATCGCTGGCATTTTCGGTAGTTACACGAATTATGCTGATATACGCGCAACAATGCACCAGAGAATTTGGACGAACAAAAAACGTCTCGGGTTCAATGAGAAAGCGTATGAGCTGCAAAATCAAAAAATTTCGAGATCGAACATTCTGGCAGCCTATATGACTTTAAAACGTCCAAAAATAGCATTTCGGGGCATGGTCTCTGATTTTGAAGAAACTTGTGCCATTGGAATAGAAAAAGGCAACAATTAATGTGCTCGAAGAATTGTCACAATCAGACATTTCTACCAATCGTACGAGCACAAAACTTACATTGGAATTTTGAAAATTGAAGAAAAATGGGTACACACAAACCCTAACGCTACCCTTCCCTATAAATATTCCCTTTTCTTCTCTGGCCATATATTTTCTCCTTCCCTTCACGTATTTCTTCTCCATGGCAACCCATTTCCCTATCCATCTTAATCCTCCTCTTTCTCTATTAAACGATTACCATTTTCCACTACATAAAATCTTGGTAGTCAAATTTTTCCGAGGGCTACGCATCCATGGCCTTAGATCTACCTAGATCTAATTTTTGTGGTCGGTGGAGGCGTAATAATCAAGGGAGGATAATGGGTTTTGGCCATGTTATTAGCCACTTTGGGCGGAACGGTCGTCGGGGTAAGACTAGAGAGTGGTGCCGCACCGTCTTGAGAGTAGGCATTTGTCTCTGGAGGCGGCTAGTGGTCCAGTGGTAGCGTAAATATTCTTAGGGTGGAAGAAAAAAAATGATGAAGAGGAGCAAGTCAGGTTACTCAGTATGGTGGCTAGGAGTAGGCGGAGGTTGGAGTGGTCGGTGATGCTGGCGTTCTTCGTGATGGTGTTTGGCGACGTATAGGTGCGTGTAGGCAGTGTGAGTATGTTAGAGGAAGAAAAAATATATTTGCAGGTTGATGGCCGTGGGTGGCCAGGTGGTGGATGAGATGGCCGACCGAAGGTAGTCGTGGCGATAACATTTGGTGGTGTGGTCGACGGAGGCAGCAGGTGGCTGGCGGCCTTGGGTGGTGGTCGGCGGTGCTGCGTTTGGATTGCATGAAATTTGCATGAGTGAGGCTATAGGAAATGGAAAGCAAATGGTGACATGGCATGCTAAGTAAAGAAAAAGAGGAGCTACATGCAAATAATCACGTGATGGCTAAAGGAAGCAAGTGGGAGAGAGAGGAGGAGATGCAAATCTGATAATCATGAAAGTGGAGGTAATTATGAAATTAATTAATTAAGCTAATTGGTGGTTAGTTAGGTTAGTTAATTGATTATTTATTTATTTAAACTGAAATCTTTATAATTCATATCTTTTGCATACGAGGTCCATTTTGAGTGCGGTTTCTTGTGTTGTTCTCATGATAGGGAGCTCTACGACATGATGTTGGTTTGGGTAGCTTTTGTTGAGGTAAGTAGGGGTGGGCATTTAACCGACTTAATCGATTTAACCAATTTAACCGACGTCGACCGAACCGCTTAAACCGATTTAATTGGTTAACCGAACTTTTGGTTAACCGACCGATCTTAACCGTTGATTTTCAATTCGGTTAACGGTTAACGCAGTGGTTAACCGCGATTAACCGTTTAACCGACTAAGTTTTCATCATTATTGGCATTCGGTTAATCGGTTTCTAATAAAACGTAACCCTACCCGGTTACTTAACAAAACCCTAAAGTAAATAAAAAACTAAAATAGTAAAATATATGCATTACAGAAATAGGAATCCCGTAGCCGCTTCTTGCCTTCTTTGATCTTTCATTTTCGCATTTCCTATACCAATTCTCCAGTTCAATTAAAAAAACTAGATCCACTAATTTGTTATCATCAATCGATTTTGATTTGCAGATCCACTGTAGTTTTCGATGTGCAGATCCACTATCAATATCCAAAATCTCCTCGATTTCGCAAAAATATCCAGAAACCCTAATCAATCTTTGTGCTACAACTTGCTAATCGCATCAATTTGGCATTTTAGGCTTTGAAATATGGTGATTACTGGCGAAAAGAGGAAGAATGTGAGTTTGTTTTCACTTTACCTATTTTATTTAATTATGTAGATTTAGTATTATTATGCTGCTCTAGTACTAAAAACTGCCGCTGCCTGCTAACTGAAAGTGGATTTTCCAATGCTTTCCATGCAATATACTAACCAAATTATACCGATAATATTCAATTATGCTTCAGTTTATTTGCATAATATAAATATATATGAACTACAGCTTTAATATGAACTTTTTAAATATGAACTGTTTTAATATATCAGTTATGAATTGTTTTAATATAAATATATATGAACTGGTTTAATATGAACTATTTGATTTTTATTTATTAGTTAACTGAATCGTTTGATTATTTGTTTTCTGGTGATAGGTGTTTGAAAGTACATAGTTGATTAAATTTATTTGTAATAGTTAAATATTACAGTAATATCCTTTTAAGTATTAATATTATTAATAGTTTACTAAATAGTTTAATTTACAGTATTAAATTTACAGTAATATCTAGTTAAAATTGACGGTAAATTTACATTATTAATATCTAGTTTAAATTAACAGTAAAATTAATAGTAAAATCTATAATAATATTTATAGTTTACTGATTTACAGTATTAAATCTGTAATATTATTTATAGACTTATATTAATATTACCTTTGGAAACTTATGGATTTCAAGTATACAAATATATCTGTTGTGTGATCTTTGGCCAAACCATCCTACAACCGAATCAATGCATCTCCGAGCGATGCAGAACCAAACTTCACCGAGCCACTGCCAAATCAGGGGCCTACCGAACCATCTAGAACAACCTGCCGAACCATCCCCTATCACCGAGTCACCGAACCAACTCCACTGCCGAACCATCCCCTATCACCGAGTCACCGAACCAACTCCACTGCCGAACCATCCCCTATCACCGAGTCACCGAACCAGAATGCTCCCGAACCAAGACGTACCAGGCCAGATCACATCAGCCCAGGCCCATCAGCAACTATAAACATCCTAGACCCCTACCCCCAGCCTCACTCTATAAATAGAGGGGCAGGGGTACAACAATGGGGGACAAGTTTGAGAGCTCAATCACAGATAGGACTTTCAAACGACTTTCTTTTACTTGTATCAAAGCTTTGTACTTGTAATCAAAACAAGAGAAGAGAAATAACATATAAAGTGGACGTAGGCACATTCTGGCTGAACCACTATAAATCTGTGTGTTTTATTACAGTTTAGCCCCTGCTTTTCATATATTTGCATAAATCTCCAAAATCACTAAGAACAACATAAGATCTACTAAATCATACAACTTTGAGGTGTTTGTCCATTTTTTGTGCAAACATTTTTGGTGCTTTCACTGAGAACTAGAAGCTCGAAGCTTCAGCTTCATCCACTTAACAGTTTTCCTAACAGCATCGTTCGCCACTTGGAAAACATGCCTCCTAAACAGAGAAAAGATGTTAACAAAGGAAAAAACATCGCATCCAGCAGTCTTCCAAATCCAGCTGTCACGAATCAAGTAAATCGTCCTCCTCCAGCAGCAGTAACAAATGAAGGACAGGCTAACCCAACCACTCCTGCCACAGAACAGCCTGCAGCAATTACTAGGGCAGATTTGGACAGAGTTGTGGTTGAAGTAACTAACCGCTTCACATCCCAGCAGGAAGCCTTGGTGGACCATCTCATGTCACGCTTAAGGGACGCTGAAGAATCCAACCGCAACACTGAATCATGGAGCGAGTCCCAGTCTGGAGGATCTTAGAGACAACAAAGATCTTCCTTCTTTGAAGGAGCTAACGGCAGAAGTAGCCATGGTAGGAGCCGAGACCGAGCACAGCCCGAAGTTAGACCTGAGGAAACGTTTGGTATCGAACCCAACGGGGGAGGTACCGGACGAAGGTCAACTGTAGCTGAGCCTGTCATACTGCCTAACCACGGAAACGCCGGTGAACGGGGCCGAGCTAGAGTCCAGCCCGAAGTTGGACCCGAGGAAGTGCTTAGATCAGAACCCAGCAGGGGAAGATCAAGGCAAGGGCCAACTGTAGCTGACCCTAGCATGCTCCCAGAAGATCAAAGGCAGCCGCTGGAAAATATGAGGAATGATAGACGATACCATCCCTACAGGTCATCTGGACGGAATCAATCCCACAGAACAGAACCAAATTCCTTTCTATCTGCTCCAAATTCTGATGAAAGGATGGCACGCTTATTCAGAGAGTGCGTCCAACGGGAGCAAAGAGATCGAGGGATAGGCGCTAGGGTAACCAGCCCTTTCGCCTGCAATATCGAAATTGCTATCACCCCCCGAGAATGGAAGATGCCAACAATGGAACCTTACAAGGGAACCTCCGACCCCATCGTACACTTACAAAGATACACACTGCATATGCTCATGAGTGGAGCAATAGAGGGAGTACTGTGCAAATGCTTTCCACTATTCTTAGCAGATCTCGCTACCTCCTGGTTCTGTCATTTACCCCAGGGATCCATCAGCTCGTGGGAAATGTTGAAAGAAAAGTTTATCAGTCAGTTCCGCATTCATGTGGAACAACCTAAGGACGCTTATTCCTTATCCAGCATCAAACAGAAACCCGGAGAAAAACTGCAACAATACCTAACCCGATTCAATGCCGCAGCGGCCGCAGTCCAAGATGCCGACGAGAAGCTTATCCTAATGGCCCTCTGTAGTGGTGTGCATCCGGACACTAAATTCGCTAGACGGTTGACAAAAGAAAAACCAGCTACTTTACCCGATTTCTTCCATGAAGCCGGAAAATATATGAGGCTCGAGGATGCTGCCGTTGAGGGGCAGTCAGGACAACAAAATAAGGCAACTCACAGCAACGCCCCTGCTGTGGCAAGGGACGTTCGAAGAAATGATTCCAGAGACAATGCTGGGAGCAAGAAGGGATAAAAGCGCCTATATCGGCCTGGACCGAGATTCGACACTTACACTCCTTTGAACGAGACCGTCGAATATATCTTCCTTGCCACCCAAGGCGAAGTTAGATACAAACGCCCACCATACAAGAAGGAATCAGATAATGTGCAGAAGTCTGGAAAGTTCTGCCGCTTCCACGAATCGCACGGGCATGATACCAATGAATGCCATCATCTCCGAGATTTGATCGAGGAACACATCAGAAGGAAGAAACTGGAACGCTATGTAAAAGGTCAGGACAGGACCCCAGCTCCTGCCAATGAAAACCCAAGGCTACCCTCACCGGGGGCCGACAGAGGAAACCGAACGCTAGCAGCTCTAGTCAAGAGAAGATAGTGGTCCATACCATCTCAGGAGGACCGCACATCGCAGACAGAAGCTGGAAAGAGATGGAAAGATATGGAAAGTCGCTTAGAGACAATAAAGACTGTGTCAATTCGGTTATAGAAGAGCGCCACCTGAAGCGGAAAGAAAGTAATGACATCACATTCGGTAAGCGTGACCTAGAAGGAAGGCAGTACCCTCACATGGATCTCATGGTTATCTCTGCCCGACTCGGTCCCGCCGAAGTTTACCGAATCCTGGTAGACACTGGAAGGTCAGTAAACATCCTGTTCAAACACGCATTTGACAAAATGAAGCTATCAATGAAGGATGTATCTCCCTGCGATAAACCACTACACGGTTTCATTGGGGATGCAAAGATGCCCCTCGGGCAACTGGACCTCTTTGTTGAGATTGGAAGCCATCCCCGCTCCATTGTACGGAAGCAGACGTTCGTGCTAATAGAAAGCCATTCGGCCTACCACGCCTTCTTAGGAAGACCAGCCTTGTCTGACTTCTAAATTGTCCTAGCCCCATGGTGCCTAAAGATGAAGTTTCCAACGGACAATGGAATAGGGGAAGTAGAAGGAGACCAGGACGTTGCTCGAGACTGCTATGTGACTGAACTTCGCAACAACCACAGGAAGGATAAAGGAAAGGGTGTAGAGATTGCCCTCTGCATGAAAAGTCTAGAAGCATAGCAACTAAAGAAAGCCCCTCCTCTTCGATATACCAACGACCCTTTCAATGAATTAGACCCTAGGGACAA
The DNA here is from genome assembly GCA_030737815.1 of Allium fistulosum. Taxonomy (NCBI): domain Eukaryota; kingdom Viridiplantae; phylum Streptophyta; class Magnoliopsida; order Asparagales; family Amaryllidaceae; genus Allium; species Allium fistulosum. Next base: position 166,307,718 of record CM060905.1, read on the forward strand.
AGAGGAGGAGGCCACCGCCGAGCCTGCAGAGGCTATGGAGTTTATGTCTGTAGACAAGCACGACTCAAGTAGACTATTGAAAATTGGGTCCCAACTAAAAGCCGAATTGAAGGAACAACTCATCGATTTTCTCCGCCACAACTTGGATGTATTCGCATGGTCACACGCTGACATGACCGGAATCTCCCCCGACATAGCATGCCACGTATTAAACATTGATCCTACCAAGGCGCCCGTAAAACAAAGAAAGAAAAGTATGGGGGCATAACGATCAACATCCCTCGATGAAGAAGTAAAGAATCTACTCGCCAATGACTTCATACGAGAAGCTATCTACCCGGAATGGATCGCCAACCCGGTGCTGGTAAAGAAGGCTAATGGGAAGTGGCGAACCTGCATTGACTTTTCCAACCTAAACGACGCCTGCCCAAAGGATTGCTTCCCACTTCCCCGAATCGACCAACTTGTAGACAGCATAGCCGGGCACGAGCTCCTATCTTTTATGGAAGCATACTCAGGATATAACCAAATTCCTATGCATGCTCCCGACCAAGACCACACTAGTTTCATCACCGACCGGGGTTTATACTGCTATAAGGTAATGCCTTTCGGACTTAAAAATGAAGGAGCCACCTACCAGCGCCTCGTCAACAAGATGTTTGCAGGGCTAATAGGACAAACTATGGAAGTATATGTGGATGAGATGCTGGTAAAGTCAAGGAAAGCCAAAGATCACGTAAGCCACCTAGGCAAGATGTTCCAGGTACTTCGACAGTATGGAATGAAGTTGAATCCACTAAAGTGCTCCTTCGGAGTGTCATCAGGAAAGTTCTTAGAATTCATCGTCCATGCTAGAGGGATTGAAGCAAACCCTGAACAAGTCCGAGCGCTAAGGGATATCAAGATACCTTCCACTCGGAAGGAAATGCAAAGTTTGAATGGAAAAGTGGCCGCCCTAAGCCGATTCATCTCCAAGGCAACGGACAAGTGCGTTCCCTTTTTCGAAGCTCTAAAGAAAGACAAAGGAAAGTTCGAATGGACTAACGAATGCTTAACCACTTTCCTTAACTTAATCGAACACCTCCAGAAACCACCGGTACTCTCAACTCCAAGCGAAGGCGAAGAATTATACCTATACCTCGCTGTGTCATCTCACGCCCTAAGCGCTGCCTTGGTAAAGGAAGACAACCGCACGCAGCGGCCAGTTTACTTCGTCAGCAAGAGGTTTACCGGGGCAGAAGTCAGATATCCTAAACTTGAGAAGCAAGCATACTGTTTACTAATCACATCACGGAAACTGCGTCACTACTTCCAATCCCATTCCATCAAAGTTCTGACCGATCAACCACTGAGGCAGGTACTCCATCGTCCCGACACTTCTGGGCGACTACTTAAATGGTGCATTGAACTAAGTTAGTATGATATCACCTATCACCCTCGCACCGCCATCAAAGGACAAGCCATGGCTGATTTCATTGCAGAATTCACTACCAACGAAGATAAGGAGCAATTGGAAATAGCAAAAGACATCAAGTGGAATCTCTTTGTGGATGGCGCATCGAACGAACAAGGCTCGGGGGCAGGTGTGGTAATAATCACTCCCAGGGGAAATAAGCTGCACTATGCTATAAGGTTGGAGTTCGCTGCCACCAACAACGATGCAGAATATGAAGCAGTGATAGCTAGATTAGAACTTGCCATAGAAATCGGAGCCAATTCTTTGTGTCTTCATAGTGATTCTCAACTTATTGTTAACCAAATACTAGGATAATTCCAAGCTCGAGAAGAGAGACTCATAGCATATTTAAAGAAGACCAAGTTACTTCTTAGCCGATTGGACCACTACTTAGTCAAACACATCCTTGGGAAGATAACCAAGAGGCCGACGAATTGGCGAAGCAAGCAAGTGTGAGAGACATCGCCATCTTCGGGGCAGTAACCATCTCGAAGCAACTGGCCCCAAGTTTCGAGCAAGTGAATCTGATAGCTGCAACCGAAGAAGCAACTTGGATGACTCCCATCCGAGACTACCTACAAAGCGGCACGCTACCCAACGGGCGTAACGAAGTCAAGAAAATCTTGAGGAAAGCATCCCGCTACACAATACAAGAAGACATCCTCTATCGGCGCAGATTCTCTAACCCGTTATTAAGGTGTGTCGCTGGGAGGGAAGCCAAGGAAATCTTATCTAACATCCATCAGGGAAGCTGCGGAGATCACACCGGAGGGCAAACTTTAGCAAAGAAGATACTCCGATATGGATATTTCTGGCCTACCTTAAGCAAGGACGCCTTAGATTTCTTCAAAAAGTGTGACAGATGCCAGAAGTTTGCTAAGATTCCGCGGCTACCAACAACTGAGATTACTCAAATGACCAGCCCTTGGCCCTTCACAATATGGGGAATCGACTTAATCGGCGAACTGCCAATGGGCCGAGGCGGGGCCAAATATGCTATAGTGGCAGTCGACTATTTCACCAAATGGGTGGAAGCGGAACCTCTGAATAAAGTATCTTCAGCAAAAGTTATTAACTTCTTAATCAAAAATGTTCTGTGCAGGTACGGAGTCCCACTCAAAATCATATCAGACAATGGACTTCAATTTGACAACGAGGAGTTTGCCAACTGGTGCCAAGAACACGGAATTCACAAAAGCTTCTCATCCGTAGCGTATCCCCAGGAAAACAGACAAGTCGAAGCCGTCAACAAAATTCTGAAAACTCTAATAAAAAAGAAGCTGGAAAATCAAAGGGCGCTTGGGTGGATGAACTTCCTACGGCACTATGGGCCTATCGCACATCTTTCAGAACATCAACGGGGCACACTCCTTTCTCTTTGGCATACGGATCAGAGGCTATTCTCCCAGTTGAAACCATTGTGCCTTCCCACCGTAGGATCCACTATAACCCAGAAGAGAACGAAGAACTCCTTCACATGTCTTTGGATCTAGTTGAGGAGAGGAGAAATGATGCAGTCCTCAAAGCAGCAGCCCACAAACAAAAAGTGGCGGCACAATACAACTCCAAAGTCAAGCATCGTACCTTACAGGAAGGGGATCTTGTCCTCAAGCGAATCTTCCCTCGCCCTGGAGCACTAGACCCAATCTGGGATGGACCATATGTAATTCATAAAGATCTCCACAATGGAGCTTATATTTTGTCAACAGTGGACGGAGAGGTGTTCCAGAGGGCATGGAACATCCAACACCTCCGTCGATACTTTTCTTAACTTGTACTGCCCATATGAAGTGAATTAACAAAGAGAATCAGTGGACGTAGGCCTTTTCATGCCGAACCACTTTAAAAAAAACCTTGTCTCTTTTTTAACTTGTTCCTTTATATCTTGCCTGCTTGTTAACATTATCCTTTTCCGTTGAACAAAATCCTATGCACGTAGCATTTCCACTCAATGCACTCCACAGCGCAACTTCACCCGGACAAGACCTAACAGGTACTACGCGAATCTATGCCCTCGCCAATGAGACACTTTTGCTCCGGCATCCCTCTGTTGCGGGTTAACTCATTGCTCACGATGGCCCTTAAAGCCAACTGTAATGAGCCGATTATAAGCCACCGAGAAGGCCGACTATAGCCGAGGCAGCTCATTACGGCGTTCGGCTCGCCGGCAACTATGAACCGACTATAAGCCCCAACATAAGGTGTGGCCAGCCAGGGGCAATTCACAGTTGACGATCGGCACCCACGCTAGCCGGCCACAGTAAATCGAATAATACCCACGATTACGGGCCATAATGGCCCGGGTAGTTACTGTGCGCGATCTCGGCTCCGATGTGTCTTAAGTGCGGCTGTGGTAAAAAAGAATTAACTCCCCGCGGAGGCGTAAGATGGGTGACAAATGTCTCCAAGACCCACAGCTAGGGAAAGTGAATACAAAGCCCGTTTGTCACGAACTTAAGCACATCGAAGGCCTTCCGTGATTGGAAGTTTTACTTTTTCACATATTTCAATTTTACTTAAGAAAATTTTCTCCTATCCTCTGTAACAATTCCTGAAGTACAGGACACAAAACAGGAGACACTCACTAATAGAAGCGGATACTCACAGCAAGATAATGGACCGCATCCCTTACCTGGTCACGCAGGATATTCAAAGCTGCCATCCACAAGCAAAATATAAAGGGCGGTACTTCCTTCTTTCATATGTAAACACATGACTACAATTTATTCGCGCCTCACACTAACATTGCAAGACATAAAATTATGTTTTATACAAGAACCTGACATCAAACACAATTTGATTACAAGAATATGCATAGCTATATTTCTCATACAACATGTCAAAATAGCAACAAACATTCGGAAGACGACAAAATCAGCTTAAGTTAAAGAATTACACGTCAAGAATAGAGCTATTTATTACAAGTAGCAAAATATTACAACCTAAGAGTTACTTTACTGTTTTAAGACTAACATATACAACCCTGTCAAGTCCACAAAAAGAGTTTTTCCAGGTCTAATCAAGGGGCCGGCTGCATTGGAGTTTTATCCTTGTCCTGTTGCCCACCTGTCCAGTCAGAGAAAGGATTCATTAATGATAAGCAACCAAGTTAATGGAGAGACTAAAAAGGAAGACTTACCAGCACCTGCTTCTTGACCATCCTGGTCGTCATCCTCTACTAGCACACCTGCCTCCTCAACCGCAAACAACCGCATCCCCTCTTTCACCGCTATCTTCTCCTCCTTGGTGAACTGAGCGGTAACCACATCCATCCTAAAGGCCACTCCGCCCTCCTTATCCGCCTCAGCCTTGGCCTCCTCTAAAGCCCTGAGGTAAATCTTAGCCATAACCCAGGGATAGTCGTCCATCCAAGATAAGCTGCCCTGCTTCCAAATGCGAAAGTACATATCCTGCAGCATATCATCCATCATCCCCTCATTTTCCTCAAACTCCCTCATACGAGCATCAGAAACCGATAACCTTGCAATGGCAGCATCCCTCTCCAGTCGGTATCGCGAGCAGTCAGCCTAAAGGGACCTCCTCATCGCCTCCATCTCCTCCTTTAGCCTGACCTGAGCAAGCTCTACGGCTTCAAGCTTCCCCGACAGCTCCTCTACCTGCTCAAGATCCGCCCTCCGAACCTCGTCCACTGTCGAGATGGCCATATTTATCTGCTCCTTGCAGGCAGCCTCCATCTTCCGCAATTCCGCCTTACTAGCCTCCTCCATAGTCTTCCTCACCCGCTCGGAGGCAGCCTCATGCTGAGAAATCTGAATAGCCTGATCGGCCAGCTGTTTGGCCTGATCCGAAACCATCAATCGTAATCGGATGTTGGCACTCCCAATCTCCTCTCCAGCCTTAACCAGCCGGGCATGATGCCCCATCAGCTTCCTAGTCTCCTCCGCCACCCGATCAATATTAGCCTTGGCCTCGTCTCCCATGGTAACTATTCGAGTAGTAAGTAAATCGAGGTCTAAGGACTTAGCCTCATCAAGCACCCGTACCATGGGATTGCGGGGAAAAAGGTGCTCACCGGTAACCTCGTCAAAGGTAATATCATGGGAACTTGGATCCATATCAGGATGACCCGCAAATGGATTACGAGCCAAGCCAAGACGATCAACCTGAGTGACGGTAGGATTTTCAGACAGGTGCAGAGAGAGTGCGAACTCAGTATCCTCCTCCGTAATATCATGAAGAGGCTGAACTCGGGGCTGAGGACCAAGTGAAGGTTCGGATAAGGGATGACTCCTCTTTCTCTTTTGAATACCCTCTTCGATAACCCCGAGAAGAGGACGGTAGCCGACTACATCCCCGGAACGGTGGGTCGAAGGCTTCGGCTTGGCGGAAGCTTTGGAGAGCTTGTATTGTTCAAGCCTGTGCCGAAGATCTGAGGCCTTGGCCGTTTTACCTGCTCCTGATATGAAGAACAAGTGTCACAAGCTTACATTGATCCATAATTCGAGAAACGCGGTAAATTAAAAGTTAAAAGAAGAAAGGAAACACATTTGTTAAATAAACCATGGGGAGGAGTAGGATACTGCAATAAGTCCTGGATTTCGTTCCAGGACGGGAGCGGATCATAAAATATTCCTAAGTCCCTATAATAAATGGAGCCTGCAGGGATCAAAAGTTCACCTTGAGTCGTCGGAGCCACCTTGGCTGGAATAGTCTGAGAGGGCTCGCTTGCACCGGTCCCGGCCTTGTCAGCTTTCCCGGATTTCTCTACCAAAGCCGGTTCTCCGTCCAGCCCCTCGAAAGCTTGGAGGAATGCATCATCCGTCCACTCCTGAATCTCGCCTGCTTGCCCAGGAAGCAAGGCCCCGATGCCATCGCCACCGTCACCACCTTCCCGGTCATCTCCACCCTCACCTCTCTTCTCCTCCACATCTTCCTCCCCCAGAGTAAGTGGACAAGTGCTGGGGGAAGGACCATCCGACTTCTTAAGCTTCTTACCTCTGACCATTGGAGATTTTGAGAAAGGTTTCCTCTTGCCACTCTCTACTGTGACACCTCCCTTAGCTTGAGCAGCCGCCCTCTCCTCCGTCGTTTCCCTCTACTTGACTACTGACTGCTGTGGAAGGATCAAATTATACTCCAGAAGAGTCGCATTTCTGATCAGGTAAGCAGCCGATCTATCTCTCTCGGGGATAGCTTCTATCTCGGCCGCCATCTGAACCAAGCGATCAGTCTCCACAACCGCAAAGCCACCTGTCGCTAGCAAAAATTGAAAACATATGAGAAGAAGCATCACAACCAGAATGGAAATTATAAATAAAGCATCGACTTACTTCCAGAGGTGAAACACCGAATAGAAACAGAGTCATCCCTGACGAAGAACCACTCCTTCTTGAACATGCTGTACTTAGAATACAGATCCAAGACCGGCTTGAAGGTTACAGCTGACTCCAAGCTGATGTATGGGGACCCCTTCTTAAAGCCCCTCAGATTATATAAATACCGGATCTCCCGGTTGGAAGGAGCACGCCCATGCTTCCTCTAAAAGATGACAAAGAGGCTCACCAATATAGTATAAGAGTTGGGTTGAAGCTGGAATGGGGCCACCTTTAGATATGTAAGAAAGCTAAGTACCCAAGCATTAAGAGACGGGATAGCACCACACATACAGTGGTATCTGCTGTAGGCAAAGTACCCTTCGGGAGGGTCATATGGCATGACTTCTCTCCCTGGCAACAGCATGCGCGCCCTATCAATTCTGAAAGAACAGGAGATGACATCAAGCTGCTCTTCCTTAAGGGAGCTGGGAAAGCAATCGGGCGGGGAGTTCAGAAGCTCCTGAGGGCCGTACCCGTCCACTAGTGATCTCGGGGTAGATCCGTGACGTTCCGGTCCTAGCTAAGCAGGGGGCACTGCGGAAGATTCTCCTTCGCCCCGGGACTTCTTTTTATCTGATCGAGTTTCTGCTTTTCGAGACATTTATCTGCAAACACAAAGGAGTGCGTCGTTAGAATAAAGGAAGTAAAGGAGCAAGTGTGTGCAGTCTGGAGTTTCGCTCATAATTCAAGTCATAGAAGTACATTCGGCACCTAGAGTAAAAGTTCATTCGGTAGTACAGTATAAAAGTTCATTCGGTAGTACAGTATAAAAGTTCATTCGGTAGTATAGTATAAAAGTTCATTCGGTAGTACAGTATAAAAGTTCATCCGGTAGTAAAAAGGTCACACCTGGTTCGGCTAACACAGCTGATTCGGCAAAGGGTAGGAATTTTAATTCGGCAATCAGTCGGTTCGGCTATCTCAGACGGTAAGGAAACAACGGTGGCGTAGCTCCCATATTTATAGGCAAGGGAGAGGCCACCAACCAATCCATTCGGCACGTAGGACCGAACAAGGACGACCAGGCTTAAACAAAGCATGCCCTGTGCATACACACGCCCTACTTTGGGGGGAAAGTGTTGTGTGATCTTTGGCCAAACCATCCTACAACCGAATCAATGCATCTCCGAGCGATGCCGAACCAAACTTCATCGAGCCACTGCCGAATCAGGGGCCTACCGAACCATCTAGAACAACCTACCGAACCATCCCCTATCACCGAGTCACCGAACCAACTCCACTGCCGAACCATCCCCTATCACCGAGTCACCGAACCAACTCCACTGCCGAACCATCCCCTATCACCGAGTCACCGAACCAGAATGCTCCCGAACCAAGACGTACCAGGCCAGATCACATCAGCCCAGGCCCATCAGCAACTATACACATCCTAGACCCCTACCCCCAGCCTCACTCTATAAATAGAGGGGCAGAAGTACAACAATGGGGGACAAGTTTGAGAGCTCAAGCACGGATAGGACTTTCAAACGACTTTCTTTTACTTGTATCAAAGCTTTGTACTTGTAATCAAAACAAGAGAAGAGAAATAACATATAAAGTGGACGTGGGCACATTCTGGCTGAACCACTATAAATCTGCGTGTCTTTTTACAGTTTAGCCCCTGCTTTTCATATATTTTCATAAATCTCCAAAATCACTAAGAACAACATAAGATCTACTAAATCATACAACTTTGAGGTGTTTGTCCATTTTTTGTGCAAACAATATCAGTTATGAATTGTTTTAATATAAATATATATATGAACTTTTTCAATATGAACCGTTTGATTTTTATTTATTAGTTAACTGAATTGTTTGATTATTTGTTTTCAGGTGATAGGTGTCTGAAAGTAGATAGTTGATTAAATTTATTTGTAATAGTTAAATTTTACAGTAATATCCTTTTAAGTATTAATATTATTAATAGTTTACTAAATAGTTTAATTTACAGTATTAAATTTACAGTAATATCCAGTTAAAATTGATAGTAAATTTACATTATTAATATCTAGTTTAAATTAACAGTAAAATTAACAGTAAAATCTATGATAATATTTATAGTTTACTGATTTACAGTATTAAATCTGTAATATTATTTATAGACTTATAGTAATATTACCTTTGGAAACTTCTGGATTTCAAGTATACAAATATATCAGTTATGAATTGTTTTAATATAAATATATATGAACTGTTTTAATATGAACCCTTTGATTTTTATTTATTAGTTAACTGAATTGTTTGATTATTTGTTTTAAGGTGATAGGTGTTTGAAAGTAGATAGTTGATTAAATTTATTTGTAATAGTTAAATTTTACAGTAATATCCTTTTAAGTATTAATATTATTAATAGTTTACTAAATAGTTTAATTTACAATATTAAATTTACAGTAATATCAAGTTATAATTGACAGTAAATTTACATTATTAATATCCATTTTAAATTAATAGTAAAATTTACATTATAATCTATAATAATATTTATAGTTTACTGATTTACAGTATTAAATCTGTAATATTATTTATAGACTTATAGTAATATTACCTTTGGAAACTTATGGATTTCAAGTATACAAATATATCATTTATGAATTGTTTTAATATAAATATATATGAACTGTTTTAATATGAACTGTTTAATTTTTATTTATTAGTTAACTGAATTGTTTGATTATTTGTTTTCAGGTGATAGGTGTTTGAAAGTAGATAGTTGATTAAATTTTTTTGTAATAGTTAAAGTTTACAGTAATATCCTTTTAAGTATTAATATTATTAATAGTTTACTAAATATTTTAATTTACAGTATTAAATTTACAGTAATATCCAGTTAAAATTGACAGTAAATTTACATTATTAATATCCAGTTTAAATTTACAGTAAAATTTACAGTAAAATATATAATAATTTTTATAGTTTATCGATTTACAGTATTAAACCTGTAATATTATTTATAGACTTATAGTAATATTACCTTTGGAAACTTATGGATTTCAAGTATACAAATATATCAGTTATGAATTGTTTTAATATAAATATATATGAACTGTTTTAATATGAGCTGTTTGATTTTTATTTATTAGTTAATTGAATTGTTTGATTCTTTGTTTTCAGGTGATAGGTGTTTGAAAGTAGATAGTTGATTAAATTTATTTGTAGTAGTTAAATTTTACAGTAATATCCTTTTAGGTATTAATATTATTAATAGTTTACTAAGTAGTTTAATTTACAGTAATATCCAGTTAAAATTGACAGTAAATTTACATTATTAATATCCAGTTTAAATTAACAATAAAATTTACAGTAAAATCTATAATAATATTTATAGTTTACTGATTTACAGTATTAAATCCGTAATATTATTTATAGACTTATAGTAATATTACCTTTGGAAACTTATGGATTTCAAGTATACAAATTTTCAATATGCACCAAATTTATATATATTGCTTCAAATTTTCAATATATATTTCTTGTACTAAAAACCTTATATATATTGCTTTAAATTTATACGGTTTCTATTTTCTAACATATATAAGCTTTGAATATATGTTAGTTCTAAGAAAACCAATTTCATATACATTAGTTTTTGAGGATGTATATACTATATAGTTTCAAATGTGGCAGTGATTTTAAAAGTTGAAAGGTTTCAACATATGTATCAGTTTTTGCAAAGAAATTTAGGCATTGGTTTTGAAATGCATATTAGCTCCATATGTAAATATATATGCATTGGTTTTTGAAAATATAACCATCTATTCTGATATTTTTACAGTAAATTTACTATATTTAATATTTATAAATTTTTTAAATAGTTAGAACTGAAATAGTTTATAAAGTACAGTTAAGTATGAATATGCAGATAGTTTAATTTATTATGAAATTAAATTACTTATAGTAGCAAATAGTATGAACTATTTTTACAGTAGATAGTTTAATTTTCTTATACTCAGTATTTTTTATAAATACTTAAGTATGAACATGTAAATAGTATGAACTTAACCGTATATTAACTTAATAGTATGAACTTAACTGTATATTAATTTTTTTTTTCATGCACTATAATAGGTACAAATAGGTAGTTCTAGAGAAACAAGAGATGATGATGAGTTTGTGGAAGAAGTGGATGATGAGGAAATCGGCGAAGAAGACATCAATATTAGAAAACCTCCTCGACATCCGGTGCACAAGCCTTCTTCTAGAAAGCCTTCTCCGGTATGGGAGCATTTTACTAAAGACGCTAATTTCAATTTTCAAAAAAGTGTATGCAACTATTGTGGTCAACAATTTGCATGTGATTCTAAATCAAATGGCACCACACATTTAAATTACCATATAAAACATTCGTGCAAGTCTATTTTACGTGATAGTGATAAGAGACAAAAAACTTTAGCTTTTGGAACAAACAGCGATAGTGAAGGTTGTTGCAATCTTATCGCATGGTCATTTAATAAAGAGGAATGTAGAAAGCATTAACTCGAATGCTAGTTATTGATGAACTCCCTTTTAGTTTTGTGGAGGGTGAAGGTTTTCTTCAATTTTGTCGAGAATTGTGTCCTAGTTTTGAAGTTCCTTCACGTAGAACAATTTGTAGGGATGTGCTTCAATTACATTGGGACTCGATAGAATCTCTAAAAAAATGTTCTCAAAATCATTGCATGGTGTTTGTTTAACTACTGATACATGGACATCTATTCAAAATGTGAATTATATTGTTTTAACTGCACACTTTATTGACGGAGATTGGAAGTTACATAAAAGGATTATAAATTTTTGTGTGATTACTAGTCATAAAGGAGAAAATATTGGAAAAGTTATTGTCCATTATATCAAAAAATGGGAACTCAAAAGAATAATGTCTATCACCATCGATAATGCTAGTGCAAATGAAGTGGCAATTAATTATGTGAAAAGCAAATTAAATGATTATAATGGTGGTTGTGTTTTGAATGGTGATTTCATGCATATTCGTTGTTGTGCTCATATAACCAATTTAATCGTCAATGATGGGCTAAAAGAAATTAGTAGTACTATAGTTGGAATTCATACTGCAGTCAGATTTGTGAGATCATCTCCATCACGATTGAATAAATTTAGAGAGATATGTTTAAGTTTGGGAATTGAGAATAAATCTATGCTTATTTTGGATGTACCGACTAGGTGGAATTCAACATATTTGATGTTGGAAGCGGCTTTAAAATACAAAAAGGTTTTTGATGATATGAATGAAAATAATGGTATTTTTGTTGCTTACTTTGATGATGAAATTCATCCCCCGAGTTCTATCGATTGGAAAAATTCTGAATTATTTGTTAAATTCTTAAAGTATTTTTATGATGTTACTTTAAAATTTAGCAAAACTTTATCCATTAGTGAAAATGTTTTTTTTGCCGAGCTTAGTGGAATTCAAGAAGAACTTAAAGGATTGGTTGATAAAATGAATCCTTATCTTGGTAAAATGGAAATTAGTATGAAAATGAAGTTTGATAAATATTGGGGAAGCGAAGGTAATATGAACAAAATTTTATTTGTTACGTGTGTGCTTGACCCAAGGTATAAATTCCAATTTTTGAAGTTATGTGTTGAAGACATGTATGAAAAAAAAATTACGAAAGACACAATAAAAAGTGTGAAGCATATTTTGATAAAGTTGTTTGACTTTTATGTGAACGATTCTACATTTGGAACACAAACACGTGAGGAACCACAACTTTGTACGCTCGTTGCTAGTGAACGCGTTGAGGATGTTAGTGATGTTCTTTCTAGAAGAATGAATACTTTTCTAAGACAGGTTCAACAATACGATAACGAAGGTAATGAACTAGAAAAATATTTAAATGCACCGATTGAGGGTACACCAAATAATTTTGATGATTTACTATGGTGGAAGGTAAATAGTTCCAAATATCGTGTTTTATCTTTAGTTGCAAGAGATTTTCTTGCTATTCCAGTATCCATAGTTGCTTCCGAATCTGCTTTTAGCACCGGAGGAAGAATTATAGATCCTTTTCATAGTACTTTGAGTCCACGGATGGTTGAGGCATTAGTTTGTACTCAAAATAGGTTAAGGTCCAAACCAATTTTTGTCGATCATCGGATTGAAGTTCCTATCGATGATGTTTCTTATTATGATGAGCAAATATCAGGTGATATTTGCATTTGTAAAATAATATAGTTCTTTATTTGTTGGAATTTAAATACAATGCTCTAATTAACTTGTTTGGCATGTAGATTTTGTACATGGATGTCAACATGAGTCGCCATCATCTTTTATGTTCACCATGGATGGTCCATGTTCATCATCGTTGTATTCACCTTCACCATGGTTAGTTTCATGTAGTACAAATGTTCATATAGTTTATGTTTATACTTGATAAGTACGTTGGTATGTATACCTTTATACTTTATTGGAATTTAAAGCAATGAATTCTGATGTTAAACTGGAACCCAAATACATGTCAAATTGTTTTACATCATGCCATGCTAACTTCTTTCGTACTATTATTTGGAATGAATATATTCATTCAGTTTAGTCATTCAATATGTCTTCTTGGTTGCCATTGTCCATTGATTAATAAACTTCACTGTGTCAAGACAATCTTCAAACAAAAACTAATTTTTATTTTATGCTCAGTTAAACTAAACAAGTCACTGTGGCAGCCAGTTTCCAGATTTCTTGGTTCTTTTTCAGTTGCAACTTTCCCTCCGATTCTTTTTGAGTATTAGATATTCTTTACTATCAATTGTGCCATATACACAAAGTCTAATTCTTGCATCCCAACCCTACCTTAGAATAATTCATGTTATCAACAAATAACCTATGGCCTCTATGAGTATTATATAACAAAGGATTATTTTCTTGTGTTATAGCACAAAAAAGTTCATATTTTTAGCATTGTTTTACCATTGTTCCAGCAATAAGTTAATCTGAAACCAATTTATGTATACAATTTTGAGATATGAGGACCAATTGTAGCTGTACATTCTGATCCAATTGTTACGCAGTGAGCTAGACACATCTCTTCTTCATGTAATGTTACCTCTATGGTCAAGTAAAGTGAAATGATCGAATAAATTAATTTTTGAAAATTTATTAATCAAATGGAATAGAATCGAACAGGCGAGGAGGCCTTGATAATTGTTTAATATAATGTTTGATGGTGAGAACAATCAAATCATTTCATACTATTCGAATGTTAACTATAATGGCCCTTTGACGGTGAGAACATTTCTATAATGTTTGATGGTGAGAACAATCAAATCATTCGAATAATGTTCTCACCATCAGAGGGCCTTTATAGTATGAAATTATATTGGTTTGATTGTCTTCAAATAATATGAAACTGCTAACTATAAAGTTACTTTATAGTTCTTAGAACCACTTGGTCATGAAACATGTCATCAAGTTGTGTTTCTTTCTAAAGACAATATTGCAGCATAAGAATGAGGATGTTGTATGATTATGGACAATGTTTGAATCTGTTATAGCTATAATTAAACTGCTATAATTAGTTACCACTTGTATAACTAAACTGCTATAATTAGTTTAGCTATATATAACTGTGATATAACTTGTAACTCCTTTACTTCCTTCTCCTCACTTTAATAGTTAGTTTGCAATATAGATTGAGAAAAGATATGGAGTTTGATAACTTGTAAATGGTTTTGATAACTTACAGGACTGATACTAGGCCATGAAGTTGTTGCCTTGCTGTTCACTACTCAATGCCTATGGACGATGCACTCACTGAAGTGACTGAACTGAAGTATGTTTGTGTAATCCTTATGTGAATTGGACTATATTTATGTGTAATATTTAAGAGTTATTAGTGTATATTATAAACTTGCCGAAATGAAGAATGAATTTGAACTGAACTACTTAAGTTTCATGGTCTGTAATTTGTATTATGAATTGAAAATTATGGTGTAAACTCTAAACTGTAATATGTGCATTGTGAACTGAAATGTTTGTGCTGAAGCTTGAAAGTAGTAAAGTTAAGTTGTTGCAATAATGCAATGTTTCTTTCTGAAGCCTTATAATGATCATATGGTTGTTGCAAGTTGCAATAGTGTAATCGGTTAACTGGTTGAACAACCGGTTAACCAATTAATTTAAACGGTTAACCCGTCAATGGTTAACCATTTGAATTAATCGGTTAATCGATTAGTTTAACTGGTTAACCGCGGTTTAAAATAACCGGTTCGGTCAGTGGTCTTATGACTACATTAACCGATAGTCGGTTAACCGAAAATATTAACCGATTTAGTCGGTTAACCGACCGTGCCCACCTCTAGAGGTAAGTGATATTGTTCTCACCATACTATGATTGTTAGTATAGTATCAAAAAAACGTTTTGAAATGATTTGTAACTTTAAAACGTGATTTCTGACATATTTAAACCTAAATCTTATTTTATAAAGGAATTTAAAAGTGTTTTAAAATGATTTTAAATAAAATATCACATTTTTCCTATTGACGCACTATTTTGACAATATTGATATATTTAGGCTATTTTTGATATTACTCACATATTGGTTGCTTGGATGTATTGTATTGTGTTATTATAGATATATGTAGGATGTTATAGACATTTAAAGCGTTACTGGATGCATGTATGCTTCTTTGCTTAGTTTGGTAGAAAACATCGTTCGAAGGCGATATAGTATTAGAAATATCTCTTAGGATAAGATTTCGTGCATAGAGTTTTGTGCACCCTGATTGATCTGAAGACAAAGGATGGACTTGGAGATGTGCTTTGGATTTTGGGATAGATGCCAGACGTTTTCATTTGGTTTTTACTTAATCATTTTTGGTTAAGTACATGACCAAAGTTGTCGTTATCGACTACTCTGGAGTGGTCAATATCTACCACTATTGATGATGTCCAGTTTTGACATAGACGATGGAGAGGCTTCGAGGAGCATGATGCGATGGTTCTTTTATTCGTTCGACATGCAATTTTGATGATATGGCTCTTCAACAAGTGGTTTTGGCGGCAAAGCGAAGATGTGATGCTTCGACGCGATGACTTCATGATTCAACGATGATGATTACGTGATGGGAAGTGACGGATTCGATGATGGATACGTGTACTTTGAGATACAAAGTAATAGACTATGAGTCATATTTAAGGGACCGTTGGAGGGAGGTTACGGGATGCATGATGACACTACGTAATTATGATGGTTGTCTAGAGTAGTTCTCAACCGCGACAACTTCAAATGAGAGTTGTAAGTATAGTTCCGAGATGATCTCTATAATGGATAACGTAGCAAAGGGTTCCTTGATATTTGGAGGTTTTGAAGTGTACACATAAAGAAGGGGTATGTGAGGACGCTCACTTGGGTTATGATGTGCCCTGGTCAAGTGACGGCCCGAACCATTCACCATGGACTGTTATGAGGTACAGTCTAGTTACTGCCCTTTTGAGTGGCATAGATTCGAGTATCGAGAAACCGAGATGTTGAGTAGTCCTTGACTATATGATAGGGTCATACAAGTATCATATATCAATGCACTGAGTGAGTGATGTGAGGATGTATTATGGATGCTATTTTGTTTGATTGTTTATCATCTTACATATGTCACATGATGTGGAGATTATCGATGCGGATATCTAAATACACTTAGTACTTTGATGTACAGTACACCCATGACGACTATGATATAAATTAGCATGTATCCTATGTCATATGCTAACTCTTTGGATGCAAGGATAGGTCAGGTATGGTTCTCCATACCCTCTATTCCATATACTATACTGACTTTAATTATGTTTTGAGATTATTTATCGCTCACACCATACTGTTGTCTGACTCGAGATTTTATGTTATGCTTCTCATTATCTCGGGTTTTCTTAAATGAGTAGACTAGATAGTAGGTGTAAAAAGCACTTGGAGCTGTGCCGATGGACTAGCAGGAGGTGACGCTTTCTCATACTTAAATTTTATACTTATTATTGTTTATTCCGCTATTTGACACTATGGAGCCTTGATAGTGTTTAACTTACTATTATTATAGACAGCTTACCATTTCAGTTTATATGTCAGTTGTATAAACTCTATTATTGTTTGTATAACTATATGAGCATGGTACTCTGACTATGTGGTTCATGTAGTTATTATTGTCCCATTTGTTTTATATTCGTGATGACTATTATGTTTTAACCGATGAGCTATGAGATATATGACAGGTTATGTGATTGGGTAACGTTTTATTCTTTCTCTTCTCTTCTATTCTCTTCTCTTCTATTCCTCTTCTTTACTTCTGTTTCTTTCCCATGACAATTGTCCTACTTCAATCGGATGCTCCAGCAACGCACTATTCGGTTATATGAGCATCGGAGGTGTGGAGCAGTCATCACATTTGGTATCATGGCTTAGGTTACGTGATTAGCTTAAGTGAATACCATGATCCAGTAGAGATAGTATTAACCCAAAAAATGGATCAACAACCTGGATTGAGTATGAAAGCACCGGCCTTGTTTATCAAGGCAAATAGAATAGAAAAGGCAATAGTAAATCGTAGAAAAAGTAAATAAACAAGAGATTTTTATAGTGGTTTGGTTGTTAACGAAGCCTACGTCCACATTGTAACTTTTATTATTGACTGACTGCAATTACCAGTTGAATCTGATTACAATGCGAATGAATTTTGTAAGTTAGACCAAGTCACCAGTGTTAGAGTTCACTGGAGAATCACAGTGAACCATGTAGATGACTATTGTGTGGGAGGAGAAGAGTGAAGAGTAGTTTCATAGAGTTTCAGCAGCCAGTCTAGAAGATCCAGCTTATGTTGCAGGTGGAATCGTATTTATAGGGTTGGAGAGCTATTGGCCTAGGCCGCCCTCACTAGAAGCTTGCATTTGGAAATACGAATGTGCACTGAAAATTTCATAACCATCCGAGCCAATCTGATGGATCGCTAGAGATCCATAGATGATGGATCGCTAGTGATCCATAGTTTCTGGGTCGCTGACGGTCCAATTGCTTGGGTACTCTCCTTCATCCTTTCCATAAATTTCATGGCAGTCTAACACGATCTTATGGATCGCTAGCGACCCATAAGTGATGGATCACTAGAAATCCATGTATTTAGTGGATTTTTGGACTCTGTCTTTTGGACTGTGTAGTTAATGCCCCGCTATTACCCCGCTATATCTCATAGCGGATTCCTACTGCTATGATTTTTCCATATAGCCCCAAAATATAGCCTTTCCGCTTTAAGCCCCGCTATTTTTGCTATATCCCATTATTCCCGCTATATTCCGCTATTTCCGCTATATCTTCTTTAATAAAATGAATTAAAAAATTGCATTTATACATTATAAAAATTATGAAACTAATTTATTTGATTTAATTTTTAATATATTTTTAGAAATGAAAGTACTCTAATATTCTACTAAATTCAATTATGTTATATAATAGTTTTACATTTATTTAAAGTATATTTGCACATGTTTTTTGCTTAAAATTATTTATGTATTAATTATAATTCAATTGAATTATAATTTTTCATTTAATTACCATTTATATATTTGTAAAAACATTAAGTACGAGTTTTATATGCTATTTTAGAGCCATCCACTATATCCCGCTATATCCTCGCTGTATCCCCGCTATGACTTTTGCACCTCCACCGCCTTGAATCTGCCGAGCGCTTTAACTGCACAGCTTTTGGATTTCACTTGTTGTCTTATGTAGGTGCTTTCCATGTAATTTGTAGTTTTCTGCCTTGTTTTGATGAAGATCCATACACTGGTTGCATTGGATTGCTGATTGAATCAGACGAATGCTCACTTCTCGATCTAACTAGCTTGGAATTCCATCAAGCTTAGCAATCATTCCTAGAATACCTATTGGATCACGCTGCGAGAGGACTGGAGGACTACGAGCGATCCATCACCTTAGCATATGTTTGCCTTCTTTTCCTCTAACCATTCTTGGTTGATCCTTCTAGTCCTTTTGGTTGGACCTTGAGTTGCTCTAATTCGACGTAGCTGTTCCGACTTCCTTTGAATTCTACTAGGTTAAAAAACCGGATAACATTTGGCCCCCCCCCAGAGTATGTCTTAGTTGGAAACAAGGCGTGCTCTGGAAGTAACTACTCTTGAGTTCCTATTTAGTGAGGTTCGTTGGGTTGTGTTGAGTCCATCATGCGAATTTGGCTTTGGTTGTTTGCTGGACTTTGATGTGGGTCGTCATTGCTCAATATAACAAATCAATTTTGATCCCACAACTTTCAAGATGATTTTAAATAGCACATGGATCATGCTGAGCAAATTTGGAGGAGATCAGTGCCCGTTTGATGGATCGCTAGCGATCCACAGACTTGGTGATTTTTTTCTTATGCAATCTCCTATTTAACTCTTTCGAGCCGACCTATCTTCTATTCTTACCTTCCTCTTGCGACTCGAGCTAATCCTCCTACGACCCGATCCAAACTCGACCGAACCTAAGCTCACTCATTCTATCACTGTCGTCAACCATCCACTGCCGAAGCTTCCCACTGTCGACCTTGCCTAACCCTGCTGCCATCTTAAGCTGGCCACGCGTCCTTGTTTCTTCTCTTTTCTGAATCGCCACCAACCTTCCCTTGGATCACCGCCGATCCTTCTCACTATAGGTTGCCAACGTTCCAAGTCCATTCGCACCCTCTTCTTGATTCTTGATTATAGGTGGGTAATGTTGATTTTGGCGTTCATTTAGCAATTCGACGACGGAGTTGTATTAGTGATGATTATTGCAGAGAATTTGAGTTGATTGCAATTTTGTGGAAGAAGATAGTAAATCGAGCCTTGAGTTCCTCATGGAACGATACCGGGCTTTACCCCGGTGCTTGACATGTTTTGCTATCTTCGTTTACAGAATTAGAATGGACTTGTACTAAATTACATTGTTGATACAACATGATGTCTCACGAATTGGTTTTAGTCCTTCCGGAGGGGAATAATGGCTTAGGATAGCGTCTCGCATGTAGCTTATATTGTTATCGCCTTTCAAAGAGTTCGAATTAGTTACATTATTGCACACTCAGTGTATCTGAAATGGGAAGATCTTTCCGCGTCACTTCAGACAACGGATCTGCTATCGATCGTTGATCGATAACTAGTAAGTGTAGGAGAAATAATTTCGATAAATGATACGAGAAGCCCTTTTATTTCTTGACTACGAGTGAACTATCTACACGGGATAGAGCTTTTGTAGTGTTTAGGACACCGAGCTCACCCCACATAGATAACACACTGCACTTGCCCCAGTCTATACTTGAAAACCGATGTGTCAATGTAAATTAATATTCCTTTGGAATTCAAGTGTTGTAGGAGAATTTTCAGTTAAAGATAGAATTACCTGACCGCATTGGATGCAAGTTCTGTTGTATAAAATAAAGCACCCTTCCTCTGGCCGTAAGTCCAGCACTTTCAGAAGTTGAGTCATCATCCGTTGCGCTTTCCTCTTAAGTTCCGCGAGCCGAATACGGTCAACTAGTTTCGGTTGGCCCGATTACGGATCAGACTCCTCCGAATTCCGGAGTTCTACTTAACCCCTCGGAGAGAGCTTCCTCCATAATCGCTGCTAAGGTTCAACATAACATTTGTTTACAACATGAAATTCTAGAGGATGATGTCTGCCTTCCGAAGAAGAATGAGTTTGCCCATATGCCGCCTTTGAGATACACTGCTTGCCACCAGTATATGTGCTTAAATGGAGCAGTGCCTCCTTCAATGACTTTTTGAAAGAAACTCTTCTTAACTTGGACATTTACTCGTTCCCCGAGCTTCGATGAGTTGAGATATTTTCTCTCATTTAAGAAGAGAGAGGAGTGCCCATCCCTTGTCGTCATCGTCGCTCAAAGGAATCATAAGATCGTGCTGCAACTTCAAAGCTACCTTTCTCAATTCAAGACTCGGTACTTCTTTATTAGGTGTCCCGAAGGATTTAACCACCTTTGGACGACGGGGGGCAAGTTCTTTCCTTTATTTATTGAGTTTCAATACGTTGCTATGGGATTTCTAATAGATCAAATACTTCTTGCAGTTATTCTGAGGTCGAATAAAGACCCAACACTCAATCAGATTTTCCATACTCTAAAGGCTGTAGATACCAAGGAGTGATCGGTTAAATTTTTGCTAACGGATGAGAATTTGCTCCGGTATGGGCTGTTGCATCCTTGGAGATCTACCGTGGTCGTTGAAGTCCCGTTTTCTTCCCGTTCCAGAGTACAAATACGCTCTGATTCTTCATCACATGGC
Organism: Allium fistulosum; assembly: GCA_030737815.1. Taxonomy (NCBI): domain Eukaryota; kingdom Viridiplantae; phylum Streptophyta; class Magnoliopsida; order Asparagales; family Amaryllidaceae; genus Allium; species Allium fistulosum. The sequence continues at coordinate 166,328,759 of CM060905.1, forward strand.
TCCGAAGAAGGCAGTTTCCCAGAAAAAGAAGGCCCATCTAGCGAGTCAACCAAAGAAACTCATGAAGGAAGGGGAGTCACGAGCTGTCAGGCCAGCCAGAGGAAGGGGAAGAAGAATTAAAGTAGCATAAGGGAAAAGATACAGTGGCAATAAAAAAAGAGGAGGGTGAAGTTGAGGGCAGCAGTAGTTATGATTCCTCCTCTAATGATGATGATTTCGACACAGGCTCCGACGACGGAGTCTCCGAATTATATGATGAGACTTCGGGAATGAGTCCCATTCTCCCAGATTCGCATCCCCAAGAGATTCGCATTAAAGATGCTCCTCCAGCAGTTGAGCGACATCAGGGTTCCCCATTAAAGATACTGGTGTAGACTTGGAGATTTGAGCAATGTTTACATGGATATCGATGAACTTATGTAGGAGGAATTCAAATTCGAGGGAACGTCTCCTCACCTTGGTAATATCATGTTTAGATTCAACCCGATTTCTACCACAGTATCTTCCCGATCTAGTTTGTGACATCCTTTTAGGCCCCAAAAATACATTACACAATTCACTAGGGTCACATTCACTTACACATGCATTATTTAAGCCTATTTCTCGTTGCTAAAGCTCTTTATTTATTCTTTATGTCAGGTACCATGAGGGGCCATGGACTTTACGACGATCTTGAACAATTCATCGATTCGCAAAATTTGTCAAGACCACCTTCAAGCCGCCTCCAGCCCCATGAAAACAATGAAGATTAGAGAAGGCAAAAAGACTAGGAAGCCGCGCCTGGGATGATCGAGAATGGGGTTTAACGAATAAGAGTGGTTATGAGAAGAGAAAAACCATTGACGACCGAGAGGAACCGTCCAAGGAATCAAAGGTTGATCATGGTTCTCATCCTTCTGAGCATCAGGCTTTTGCCTCAGCTCCAGTTTCTATCGGTTTTGAAGTTCCGATTTCTTCTGTCCAAGCTCCGGTTTCATCTCAAGCCCAATCGACTCCCGTGGTGCCCGCTTCTGTTTCATTGCATCCTCATAGGAGGCCGGCTTACATTCTTCCATCCGGTCCCCTTAGACTCGAAGCTGCGCTCCTCGGGTGGTTTTCAAATGGGAGTTAAGTTTGATTGAGACCTTCACCCAATCCACAAAGATTTCTATATGCCCCACCTTCAGGCGATACAAAGTGATTTAGATCAAGTTGAGGGATGAGAAAAGTTATGCAAGCAGCTAGTCGACACGAACCACAATAATTATCAAGAGATCCTCTCCTTTGAATCGGAGAAAGACGATCTCAAGAGGGCATTAGCGGAACGTGACGGCAGAACTGAGCGACTAATACAAGAGAGGGACGCAGCACTCCCGGAGAGTAAGAATAGTGCTAGCTTGCTAAAGGAGCTGAGAGGCCCATGCAAAAATAGAAATCGTGTTTCGCAATGAAATTAAGAAGGCCCACGCAGACGAAGTTAAGTTGAAAGAGGAGCTCGAAGCTCGTGACATGATTATTGAAGCCCAAAAGAAGACTATTGCTGATCATGACAAATTATTGAAGGGATAACAATACAATTGCTAAATACGAAGGAATTGTGCACTCCCGTGACAAGACCGTTTCCGATCAAGCCCAGACGATCGCTTCGCTCCAACAAAGAGTTGCGCAACTTAGCGTCGAGAAGGCCTGAGTTGAAGTTGAGAAGGCCGCCATAACAGAGGATTACCAAGAGCTGTAGGACACTTTCGAGAGAAAGATGGAGAAGATAGAATATACCATCTTAAATTTCTATGTTAATTCCTTGTTGCATCAGGGAAGCCTCGGTTATTTGGGCCCCAAGTTTCCAAGAAAACGGGGATGTATATACCGAGCGAGAGTTGGAGGATTCCAATCTTAATGAGGAATCGAAGAAAGCACTGATAGAGGGCCGAGAGGTCCTTCGAATTGAGAAGGAACAGGAGGCTGCCGATGCTGCTATAACTACAACTGCCAAAACATCATCGGAGCCTTTCATTTTTGGGCTTGGTGGACCATCAAGACAGCCTTGCGATCAGTTGGCAGGTATTGCTAGTGCTGCTTTGTCGTCTGTTCCTCCGCCAATTGTCTTTGAAACTTCAGGTGGCCCCGGGACTTCCCCGAAGATCATGCAGCCATCAACAGAAAAGAAGGCGGGGAATACAAGATTGACATTGTCGGCCATTCCCCTGATGTAGGTAACCTTCTTATTTCCCCCGAATTTGAAAATTTTCAGCTCACACCACAAGAACAAGACGAAATTAATGCTTTTATTTTTGATCTTATAGGTCCGTCCTCTTTACCTACTGACCCGCCGGTTTCCTCGATGCTTAGACTTACCGCTATTTCAATTGCCTCGACGCTTATCTCCATAACCGCTCTGATTACCACGCCTGCGTCTGGCTCGTAGCCAGGGTCGAAATTCGAGAAGATTGCTGCATTGCATGGTCTAGAAGACCCTTCTATATCTTTGGAAGGCGACTTCACGGCAGCTGAAGCTCGAGAGCAGGAGGACCAGACTGGCCAGCTGCATAAATATGAACAGCAACTGGTTGCCGTTAAGAAGGAAAAGGTTGAAGCAATAAAATCTTCGAGGAGCTCCCACAAATCCCGAAAGCGGAGGACCTAGGGGGAGTCTTTCGAGAAGGTTGGAAAGCAGGTAGGAGATGTCGGCGCCGAAGAGGTAGTTGATATCACAGGCAGCGACTCTACCCCTGGTCGGGATTCTGAGAGGAAGCAGAAACTTCCAACTAAAGGTGGGAAGGGAAGCGGTGGAAAGAGTCATTGACAGGTCCGGATATCAGTGGAGCTAGTTTTTTGGGACATTTTGTTTTATTTGATACGTGTTTTGTTCAAGTGTAGATTCTGCACTTACTCCTTTGATTGTTGTAGCATCTGTATTTTTCTTTTTGTTGGTTAATATTGTTTGAGTACGGCCCCTACATATTTGACTTTGTATAGAAAATGCTATAAATAATACAATGTTGACATTTTGATTGTAACTTTACCTGTCCACTTATCTGTGTTTCATGCACTTATGTTGATTTTATTTACTGATATTTCATCTAGTCCTGTAATTACCGCCAAAATTATTTGTTTGGAGTAACAGAACTGTGAAGTGCTTAGCTTTTATTTTTGAGTATTTTCTTTAAGTATCAATGTGTGTGCCTCCCAGTTCATGGGGCTTGTTACACCAAACACTTGACGAATTAATGATTGATCCGAGTGAGTCTTTTTTTAGATGTCTGTAATCAGACTTGTTTTCCGCTGATTCGTGCCCGTTAGACATTGCGATTCATACCCATTACGCCTGATGGTGGAAGTAGATTAATTTTTGTTATTCCTGCAACTGATGAGTTTCTCGGTATTGCCGAGGTAACACTGATACTTAAATGTGTGCGCAGCTTATGGGATGCACGACTTTTGTGATTGATATGACCGGTCGATCCAGAACGGTTTGGAATTTCTCGACTTTACCAATCTTTGGGTAACGTGAGAGGTTCATGTTTTGAGAGCATGGTTCGATGACTCAAAAGGTAATGCGCGACTTATGGGAGTGCATGGCTTTTGGGAACGATACGACCCGTCGATCTGGAACAGTTGGGACTCCTCGACATTACCAATCTTCAAGCAAAATGATGAGTTCATGCTTCGAGAGTGTGATTCCACGGCTCAAAAGGTAATGCATGGCTTATGGGAGTGTGTGGCTTTTGGGATCGATACGATCCGTCGATCCAGAATGGTTTGGGTCTCCTCGACGTTACCAATCTTCGGGCAATGTTAGGAGTTTATGCTACGAGAGCATGATTCCACTATCCCAAGTAGCGATTGGATGGTTTTGATTCGATTTAACCCCATCAACTCAGCGGGTTACTTTTATGAACATAGTTTTATTAGTTCAGAAGGCAAAGAAATTTTATTACGAAAAGTTGGGCAAGTTTTGCCAATTTACATTGCCTCCGTTATTTCGGGATGGCTTATTTGCTAAAAATAAGAAGTACATAAGATAGTTTCATATAAAGTAACAATGCAGCGATTCACTGTTCCATGCTTGGGGAATTTGGATTCTGTCAACGGTTGTCAGTTTGAATGTTCCATCCCCTAGCTTTTGACTGATCATACATGGCCCTTCCCAGTTTGATCCAAAGGTTCCCGGTACTGGATAGACTCGTTTGAGGACAATGTCTCCCACTTTGAATGTTCAGTTGTGAACTTTGGAGTTAAAGTACCGTGCGACCCTTTTTTAGTGAGCAACGGTCCTTTATTTGGCTTCTTCCCTCTTCTCGTCAATCATATCAAGCGACTCGGGTAGAAGCTGCTCATTGTGCCTCTGATTAAAGTTCAGCCTTCCATGAGAGGGGACTTCTAGTTCAACGGGGATCATTGCTTCTTAACCATATACCAAGGCGGATGGGGTATACCCAGTTGTTGCTTTGTGTGTTGTTCTGTAATCCCATAGTGCGAGTGGAAGTTCATAAATCCAATTCCCCTTAGCTTTAGTTGGCCACCTTTTGATGGTGGACTTGATGATTTTTTTATTGTTTGCACTTGTCTGTTTGCTTGCGGATGAGCGACTGTGGAAAAGCACTTCTTGATTCGGAAGCATTTGTAAAAGTCTTTGAACTTGGCGCTTTCGAATTGGGTCATATTATCAGTGATGATTTTTTATGGCACACGAAACCTGTAAATAATGTTTTTAGTAATAAAATTAATGACTTTTTTTGTGGTAATGGTGGCCAGCGGTTCCGCTTCGACCTATTTGGTGAAATAGTCAACGGCAACTATAGCATATTTAGTCCCTCCTTTAGCTATTGGCAATATGCCAATAAGATCAATTTCCCATATTGCGAATGGCCATGGGCTAACCATCTGCGTTAGCTCTATTGAGCGAGTTCTTTTGATCTTGCTAAATCTTTTACATCGGTCGTAACGTTCGGCGTAATCTGCTGCATCGAGGTTTACTATTGACCAAAAATACCCGTATCAGAGGATTTTCTTTGCAAGGGTTTGCCCCCCGGTGTGGTTTCCACTGTCGCCTTCGTGAACTTTTCTCAGGATCCTTTGAGCTTCGTCATCGGTCATACATCTGAGCAAGGGGGTAGAGAACCCTCTCAGGTAGAGCGTCCCATCCTGTATTATAAATCGCATTGCCTTCCGGAGAAGCTTTTTCTGTTGGTTCCTATTTGCGGGACGGGTTCCTGTAAGCAAGTAGTCTTTGATTGGCATCCTCTTCGTTTCTAGTTCAATGGTGGTCACAAAAATCTAGTTGACATCCATTTTGCTTATGCTTGGAGTGGTCAGCGTCTCAACTAGGACTAGTCCCAACGATTGAGCTTCTCTGGAACTGGCCAGTTTAGCTAAGTGATTAGCTTTCGTGTTCCGCTCCCTCGGGATGTGAGTTATGGTGTAATGTTCGATGTCGTTCAGCAACTCCTGCACATTAAATAGATATGGGGCAAGGTTCTCCCCTCAACCCTGGTATTCGCCTTTCACCTGATAGACGACTAACTGAGAATCACTATAGATGTGTATGGATTTTATCTCCAATTCTTTCACAATTTTTAGTCGAGCTATCAATGCCTCATATTCTGCTTCATTATTTGTCGCTAGGAATTCTTATCATAAGGTGTAGCAAATGGCTCGCCCCTCGGGAGTCTCAAGCACTACCCTTACCCCCGTGCAGAAGTTATTAGATGCACCGTCAACGAAGAGCTTCCGTCATGCTTCCATTTTCAGTGTACTTTTTTCTTCATCATCCCTTATGGTAAATTCGACGATGAAATCTGCCAACGCTTGCCCGTTGATTTCCCTTCTAAGATGGTAAGTGATTTCATATTGACTAAATTCGATATTCCATTTGATGAGCCGCTCGAAAGTCTCGGGGCGGTACAATACCTGCTTTAAGGGTTGATCGGTCAATACTTTGATCGGGTGTGCCTGGAAATATGGTCATAACTTCCTGGATGCAATCAAGAGACAATGTGCTAGCTTTTCTAGTTTTGGATAATTTTTCTTAGCTCCAGTTAACCATTTACTAATGTAGTATACGGGTCGCTGGATCCTAGCTTCTTCATGTACAAGAGCAGCACTTAATGCGTGAGGTGAGACTGCTAGGTAGATGAACACATCCTCTCCGTCTACTAGCTTTGATAGGATCAGCAGGGTTTCCATATGTTGTAGCAACTCTTCTAATGCGGTTTGACAAGCCTCATTCCATTCGAAATTCTTCTTTCCTTTCTTTAGTGCATCAAAGAACGATATGCATTTGTCGGTGGCTTTTGAGATGAACCGGCTTAGCGCAGCGACTTTCCCATTCAAGCTTTGTAACTCCTTCTTGTTCTTTGGTGCTTCGTCTTTTCATAGGGCAGTAATTTGCTTTGGATTTGCTTCAAAGCCTCTGGCCCTCACGATGAATCCTAAGAACTTTTCAGAGGCTAGCCCAAAGTGACATTTAAGTGGATTCAACTTCATCCCATATTTTCGGAGTATTTCAAACATTTTTGCATGATTATCCAAGTGGTTGGTAGCTATTCGAGATTTAACCAACATGTCATCCACATAGACTTCTATAGTCTTCCCCATCTGATGCTTTAATATGGCATTCACTATTCTTTGGTAGGTTGCCCCAGCATTCTTTAAACCAAATGACATTACCCTGTAGCAGTATAATCCTAGATCGGTGATGAAGTTGGTGTTTTCTTGATTAGGTTCATGCATTAGAATCTGGTTGTATCCCAAGTATGCATCCATAAATGATAGCAATTCATGTCCAGCAGTCCCGTCTACAAGCTGGTTAATTCTGGGCAGGGGAAAGCTGTCTTTCGGGGAAGCTTTTTTTAAGTCCAAGTAGTCGATACAGGCCCGCTATTTCCCATTGGATTTCTTGACCAAAACCGGGTTAGATACCCATTCAGGGTAGGTTGCATCACGAATAAAACCATTGGCCATCAGCTTGTCTACTTCTTCTCTTAACGCCTTGGACCATTCGGGGCCCAGGCCGCGCCTCTTCTACTTTACTGGTGTATACTTGGGATCAATGTTGAGGGCGTGACATGCAATTTCCGGTGATACCCCACACATATCAGAATGTGTCCAGGCGAACACATCCAAGTTGGCGCGAAGAAATTTAGTGAGTTCCAATAGCATCTTGTTTCCATGATGCGATCGAATTTTCAAGACCCGTGTCGAGTCATCCATGTCAACTGGGACAAACACTGTCAATTCTACCGGTGCTGCCCGATCCTCCCCTGAACTTTTCTTTCTGGGGTCCAAAGCCTTGTCGGACCGGCTATGGTCCCCAAGCCAGGGGTGGCTCTCTAGTTGCTATTCGACATGTTCACGAATGTGGAGAGTTCTCCCCATATTCTTCTCCTTTTCCTTTCTTTTAGATTCGCGCAGTTCTGCAATATGACATTCTCTAGCGACACTTTGTTCTCCTTTGATAACTCCAACTCCATTCTCCATTGGGAATTTCATGGTAAGGCACTACTTGGCTAAAGCAATTTTGAAATCCGCTAGTGCGGGCCGTCCCAAGAAGGCATTGTATGCGGAAGCTTCATCTACAATCATGAAAGTTTGGATGAGGGTGACTCTTCGGTTGCCTTCTTCAAGTTCTACAGGAAAGTTAATCATTTCAATGGGTTGTTTGGGTTCACCGGTGAATCCTTGAATTTTTGTTTAGCAAGCGGATACGTCTTTTATGCCGATCTTCATCTGATCAAAGGTGCAGTTGAAAAGGATATTCACAGAACTGCCACTGTCAACTAATACTCGTCGGACCATGGCAGGTTCGATCGCTACTGTCATGACCATGGGATCGAGAGTTGGAGCTTCAATACCTTTGGTGTCTCGATTTCGGAAAACTATATCGTCGTTCAGAGTCCTCTGCTGCTTGGCAAGGACCCTATCTTCGATCGTTAGGCACGAATCCTTCAGAGCGTGTTTTAATGAGCATGCATACTGTTCCATCTCTCCCCAACTCCTCTGTGGGGGATGAGGTCGTCCAGATATCATTCCAATGATGAGTCTCTGGTTAGTTCGTCTAGATCCCTCTTCACTAGTTCCAACTTGGTTTCCTCGATCCCTAGGAGCTTGGGGAGCCGCGGGTTGGCCGGGATTTTGCTATTTTCTCACGTATCGCTGAAGCTTGTTTTCCCAGATCAACCCCACAATCAAGTTCTTTAGGTGACGACAATCGTTCAGGTTGTGGCCATGTGTATCATGGAAGTGGCGGTACTTTCCGGAACGGTTTTGCTATTCGGTTGCTTCCTTTTTAGGAGGTTTCTTGTAATCCTCTATCCCCTATGTTGCGAGATAGATATTTTTCGAAGTATCATTGAGCAGGGTGTAATCTTCGGGCCTGAAGCCTTTAAGCCGCTTATTGTTACTATTTCGTTTGTTGGAATTCTGATTTTTCCTTTTTTGATTTCCGTCTTTTCCCACTTCCTTCAGTGGTCCCGGAGGTATTTATGACCTGGTTCATCGCCATTCCATTATGGCCAATGTTCATTTGTTGTATGATAGTATATTTCCTTTCTAATTCTTGCGCCTCTTCCAATCTCAAGTATTGACTTGCCTTATAGTTGAAGTCCTTCCTAGTGGTGGGTTGTTTCATTTTGATCCATTTTCCGAACTCAGTTTCGGGGTGGATGGTGCAGACCAAGGCCATAAAAACCATATCCTCGTTCGGATTGGTTACTTATGTTACCGCGTATTTGTACCAACTTATGAAATATTTCAGAGATTCATTTCGTCTATGGAATAGACTGGACAAGGACATCACATCTTTAGGTTGAGCCGTGTGAAGTCTGAATTGATCAAGGTATCTTGTTGCTAGTTGATCGAAAGTGGAGATGAATTTCGGCGGAAGTCTAGTGAACCACATGGAAGCAATTCCCTATAGAAAAATTGGGAAACATCTACATTAAACGACGTTCGAAGCATTCGCTCCATCCATGTACCAACTGTACTTATATAAATGGGGTTTCAGGTCTCTCGTTCCGTCATAGGATGGAATAGTTGGCATAGTGAACTTTTCTGGGTATCGCTCATTCAAAATCTCATCAGTGAAAGGAGTCCGACTTGGAGCGGACCCCTATTCATCATCCCTTGTATTCTTACTCTCATCCATCAGTCGCTTGACCATGTGCGCTATATATGCCTCAGATGTCCGGTAATTGGGGTTTGGCTGTCAGTAACTACACCGAGTATTTGGTTTTGCAAACAATGTTGGTGAGTGGGTTGAAGCCTAGGCTCTCTTGTCATCGGAAGAGCGAGCCTCTCAGGATTTCGTTGGCTTGTGGTCCCTAGCGTTATCGAATGCATTGGCATTTCCTTCCAATTTGCCATCTTTAAATTGCTCTCCAACTTCCGAATCGAAGAGGTCCATGACTATATCTTCTTATGCGGTCATCGCTCCTAGATTTAAGTTTGTAGCTGGTTATCTTGCGGTCGGTGGTGTGCTTGTGTTTCCTTCTACATTGATTCCCATGGTTCAAGTTATCACCCATTTCTACTGCTGCTTCCCATTCCTTCTATTTAGGCTAGAAATGGAAGAATTTTCTTGTTCTATGACAGCCGCAGGTTCTGCCATAGTTCTTGGAGCAGGATGTGATTGTAAGGTAAAGAGGGCATTAAGTTTTTCTGTAATAGTTCTCTGACTGATTTCCATTTTCCAATTGATTTCATCAACCATTTTATTCTATTCATCTCTAGTTACCACTTCACGTTGATTAGAGGATCCTGGCACCTGATCTCCTACGTTCGCGCCATTTACTTCGATTTGTTGATGATACGTCTCTTCTTCGGCAATTACCGCCCCTATGGATCTTCTAGAAGCAGTTCTTTTTCTTCCCGGAGCCATTGATTCTTAACAGTAGATCTTTCGAACAAAAATTAAGGATCTAACTTCTGGACCTATCTGATCCAAAGTAGATAGCTAGATCTTTGCCTTAGTTGGGTTCTCATTGAAAGCACTAAAATGTTAACCCAAAAAATGGATCAGCACCCCGGATTGAGTATGAAAGCACCAGCATTGTTTATCAAGGCAAATAAAATAAAAAAGCAATAGTAAATCAAAGAAAATGTAAATGAACAAGAGATTTTTATAGTGGTTCGGCTGCTAACGAAGCCTATATCCACTTTATAACTTTTATTATTGACTGACTGCAATTATCAGCTGAATCTGATTACAATGCGAATGAATCTTGTAAGTTAGGTGAAGTCACTAGTGTTAGAGTACACTGGACAATCACAGTGAACCCTGTAGATGACTGTTGTATGGGAGGAGAAGAGTGAAGAGTAGTTTCTACAGAGTTTCAGCGGCCAGTCCAGAAGATCCAATTTATGTTGCAGGTGGAATCATATTTATAGGGGTTGGAGAGCTATTGGGCTAGGCCTCCTCACCAGAAGCTTGCATTTGGAAATGTGAAAGTGCACTGAAAATTTCATAACCATCCGAGCCAATCTAATGGATCGTTAGCGATCCATAGGTGATGGATCGCTTGCGATCCATAGTTTCTGGGTCGCTGACGGTCCAATTGCTTAGGTACTCTCTTTCATCCTTTCCTTAAATTTCAAGGCAGTCTAACACGATCTTATGGATCGTTATCGACCCATAGTTGATGGATCGCTAGCGATCCAAGTACTTAGTGGATTTTTGGACTTTGTCTTTTGGATTGCACTTATTGTCTTATGTAGGTGCTCTGCATGTAATTTCGTAGCTTGTCACCTTGCTTTGATGATGATCCACACACTGGTTGCATTGAACTGCTAATTAAATCAGATGAATGCTCACTTCTTGATCTAACTAACTTGGAATTCCATCAAACTTAGCAATCATTCCTAGAATACCTATTGGATCATGATGCAAGAGGATTGGAGGACGTACGAGCGATCCTTATGGATCTGATCTAGTGATCCATAGGAGATGGACCGCTAGCAATCCATCACCTTAGCATATATTTTCCTTCTTTACCACTAACCTTTCTTGGTTGATCCTTCTAGTCCTTTTGGTTGGCTCTTAAGTTGCTTTGACTTGACATATCTATTTCGAATTCCTTTGAATTCTACTGGGTTCAAAACCCGAATAATAGATAGGGAAGAAGTTGTCTCCTTATACTCGATCTAGAGTATACATACCCATGTATGAGAGAGTACATATTTGTTTGAACCAAAAATGGCACAAACACCCAATAGAAAGTAGAAGAAAATAAAATGTGAAGAAAATAAATTAAATAAGTAAGAAATAAACACACAAAGAATTATAGTGGTTCGGCAAACTCCGGCCTACATCCACTTAATGATTTTATTGCTTAGCTTTTGACTTGGGGATAGAAGTTCTAAGGGGTCAGTATAACTCCGGCACTTAAATTTTCAAAATTACAAGAATATAGAGTAGCTTAGAGTTAGAGTCAAAAGATCCTGAAAAATGAGAGTAACCCATTTATTTATAGAGGTAGACAACCTAAAATCTTGCATAAAAGATCTCCAGGCTGTTCTCCTTGCTATAGACCTGTTCTCCATGAAAATAGGGTGCTACATCATCAAGTAACTACAGGTCGGTATGACTCCAAGGATAGGGGTCTATACCGACCCCTAAGATGGCCAATCTGGTCAACTTGAACTCTTTGCTTCGGCTCATCCTGTAGTTAGCTTCGTAATTCCATAGTTATTTGCACAAATAATAGCTTGTTTCAGAGTCCAAATGATGGAATTGTAGAAGAACAGGGTTGCAGATTCAAGAGTTAATGGGTATTGATAGAGTATTGCATTAAATCAGCAAAACAACAATGGAAATAGGGTTACGACATCAAAGAGGGTTCATAGGCAGAAGATGGGCTCCAATGGCGGAGCATTTATGGGTCAGTACTGAACCCTAAGGATGGGTCAATATCGTCCCCACACTTGGGAAGTTTGGGTTTTTGCATTCTTTTGGTGGTTTGGTATTTGGGCTGTGATCCTGGTTGTACTTTGGTTTTTGGGCTTCATAGTCATCTCTCTGGGCATCTTTCCTTGTTAACTTCAAATTTTAACTCGTCGATCATCCGTATACTGCCTGGTTAAAAGGCAGGATAACAGTATTTGTTATATATTTTGGTTTTCAAAACTATATAGTAGTATATATAGTATATAAGTTGTATTGCACACATGAGTAATACTGATGTAGTTTTTCTTTATGAGAGACCAGTCATTCTTATTATGTACTAAGAGGGATCTGGCATATGAGAAATGCCGCTATTGACTCCATCTCCAGAGTAGAGGAGTTGGCAGGATCGGGGTCCACTAACCCTTATGTTCGCAGAGATGGTTCAAATCATTATCTGGAATGCCCAAGTTGCTCCAAATGATTATGGTGCTCAAGTGCAAATGCCTACAATCGACTTTGCAGAGCTGTATAAAGACTACATGAGTCTAGGAGGCATACCATTCCTTAGAACGGAGTCGACTATTAAGGTGAAAGACAGGATGTATATTTAAGAAAGGATCTTCGATGTCTTGGAGTTAGATGATGCAATGAGGTAGAAGTTGATCTCTAGATAACTCCAGGGATGAACATTGAACTGGTGTAGTACCCTATAGCTTCGGTTCTCGAGGATCATTTTACTTAGGATCGGTTCATAGTTTGCATCGAATAGAAATTTAACTTGACTTCTCAAAGTCAGCATTGTTTAGGAAGTTCATCGACCTGAAGTAAGGCGATATGTTTGTGTCAGAGTATATGGCCGAACTCGATGTGTCATCGAAGTACAGTCTATCTTTCATTGATACTCCATTCGAAAAGGATTAAATGTTTATCATTGGGTTGCGCGATCGTCTTGGGAAGCGATTGATCAGTCATATTGACGAGAGCTTGGAGAGGTTGATCAAGAAGGCTTTATGACGTGAGAGCTTGTACCTAGTGTAGAAAGATTGTCCCGAACCAATTAATCGGGGAAAATAGTGAAGAAATATGCATTGAATGCCGTTCTGATTTCGTCGAGTGCTTCATCGACGAAAGAGAAGGGAAAAGGCATTACTATCTAGGGTTTCCTTTCTATTAGTGTTGTTCCATACGTGTTTTATTTGATGTCAAAGCTTTACATTCCTTCATATCTAGTGATTTGCAGATAGATTGGGATTGAGACCCGAGATAGTTAACCGACCTTTAAATTATGACAAACCTTATTGAAGGCTCAGCCAGCCTATCCATTGTTTCTCTAGACTTAGCCTTATTGAGTCATGGATGTTTGTTTGCTTATTTGCTGTTGATTTGCTTTTGGTTTAATTGGGTTTCGTATTATAGTCTGGGAATTGACTGACTGAAAGGGTACGGAATAGTGCTGGATTTTGAGAGGTTGTTGGTGGCAATAGGGAATGATGAGGAACAGAAGGTAGTGTTTGGCTGCCCATCAGACAATGAGGATATGGTTAGCTTTCTATATTCTCTCGATATCTCACATGCTGAGTTGTTATCTATGCCTGTAGCTAGAGAGTGTCCGGACATATTCGATGAGGTGATCGGATTACCTCCATATATTGATTAAGTCACATATGGATCTGGTTAGAGGCTCTAGATCGGTAGGTGTGTCTTTGATACATATGATTCCCAAAGAGCAGAGGAAGTTAAAGGTGCAAGTAGATGACCTATTGAGGTGAGGGTGTAACACCCCATATTTTTGGTAACATTATTTAGAATATTTAATTAGTTAAATTAAATAACATAATGTGTTGATTAGGGGATTGAGATTTGACTTAATTAAAGGGTAGTCGTGCCATTTAACCTAGGAATTAAAATAAGAGTTAAATTGAAATAGAGGAGGAGTAAAATAGGAAAGAGGCCATTCTTATACCCTAAACCCTTGGCCGTGTATCCTCTACACGTTCATTTCATTTTTATAAATTTTTTACTTAAGGCTGACCACCATTAACAATGGAAAAAGGAAGAAGATTAAGAATAGCTAAGGAAGAAGCTAAATCAAATCAAATCCATTCACATCTCAATCTCTTTAATCTCTAAAGCTAAGGTGAATAATGTTTACATCTCATTTTTTCTTTTTCGGTTTTAAGATGAAATCCAAAATATTTTGCATTGATTTGCCATGTTTTTGAATGATGGAATGATTATATATACTTGTTGGTGATTTATACTTGTTCATATAGATTTTATGACATGTTTTGATACGAAAACCCTATTAAATGATATCCAAATGCCATGCGAATTTTTATATAAACCGGATATATTATTTTGTAGATGGGTTTCAATTTTTATAATTTATTGATTTTTTGTAGAATTTATATGAATTTTCTAGTAAAGAAAATGTTAAATTGGATTATAAATTATTTACGATTAAATAATAAAAGGTTTGGGTTTAAAATTTTTATATGTTGGAAAATATATTAAAAGAGATTTTCTAGAATTTTTGTAGATTTTTACCAAGTGTTTTAATGGATATATAAAATTATTTAAGGTATGAGACCCAAATGTTTTATATATTTATAAAAGGAGAAGGGGCTTTTTACAAATAATCCAAATAGTTAGTTATGAAAATTGCAGTGCTTTTTAGTGGTAAAGAAAAGAGGCAACCAATCAAAATTTGACACGTAAAGTAGGTTAGGTGAAAAGAACTATTTGCTGCATTCTTTTTACTATTTCGTTGCTTTCGGCACCTACTTCCGCCTTAGTTGGCTTTCGACCAAGTTCCTTCGCCTTCAACTCCATCGAAACTAATGCACATGGTATCAATATATTGGTACATAGCGAATTGGATAGAAGGCGAAAGGTATGATGCTGAAACCATAGGTTTCGAAGGGGTTGAAGTACCACTTTGCTTTGAAATTAAAAATGTGCCTGCTTGCTTTCGACTAAATGGCCTTCGACTCAGTAGCTTTTGACTTGGTTAGCTTTCGACTAGGTCAAATGGATTTAAAGAAATGGTTTCGATTGGGTTGCACCTTTGTTTTTTTTAAACAACTGCTTTCGACTAAGTCGAAACCTTTTGCTGCTGACTTTTTACCTTTCGACCCAGATAGTTTCGAAGGGGTACTTTGTTTTCTAAAATTTGGCCACTTCTCCAATGCTTTCGAAGGGATGGCGTCGACACCATCACTTCTTTACTTAAGAAATGGTTTCGAAAGAGATGCTTTCGACTTTAATGTTTTAAAGATCCTTTCTCTATGACTGAAGTAAAACCCAAATGGTTTCGAAAGAGAGTTTTAAATGGTTTCGAAATAGATGCTTTCGACTTTAATGGGTTTCTGATCCTTTTGCTCTACTTGAAGGCATAATCCAAAGGGTTTCGACTGAAACAGTTTTTAAAGGTTTCGAAGGGGTAAATTTTTGAATGGTTCCGAAAGGTTTTCACATGTTTTAAATTGAACCCAAAGGCTTTCGAAAGATTTAGTATTTTAATGCTTTCGAAAGGGTTTTAATGAATGGTTTTGAAGGGGTGGTTCCCCAGGGTTTCGATAGGGTCGAAAGGGAAGGTTTTTCCTATCTTTTCAAAAGGCAATGTTTAAAAGATTTTAAAGGAGGATGTATAATATTTTAAAGCTTTCGAAGGAAAGGCTTTTATTGGTTTCGAAAGAGTGACTTTCAATGGTTTCAGAAGGGGTACTTTCATGGTTTCGAAAGGGTTACTTTCAAGGGTTTCGAAAGGGTTGTTTAAAGATTTTGAACAAAGGTTTCGAAGGTATAAAATAAACAATATAGCCTAAGTATTTTCAAGTTAAAAAGGGTTTTAACTTGTTTTGAAAGGATAGTTAATCCTTATAAAAGTTCATCAACATTATTTCGAGTAAAGTATATATAACATGGCAATGTAGCTTAGAGTAAAGCTAAGAATATATTTCCCTTGTATAAGTATAATTTAAAAGGTTAAATCATTTTGAAAAGGTTTTCAAGGATAAATATGAAGGGCAGTTAACCCTAAGAAAATGATTTGGACAGATAGTCCATTTTGATTCGAACAGTTAGTCCAGTTTGCGGACAGTTAGTCCAGTTTGCAGGCAGTCAACCCAGTTACCGAATAGATAGTCCATTTATTACTTATGGACAGATAGTCCATTAGTTACCTGATTATCGCTTAGCGGACTTAGCTATTATTATCATTATTATATCAGTTTGATTAACCAGTTTGGTTGCAGGAAAGGATTTGCAAAATATATGTTTTAAAGAGGATATTAGTGCGGGGAAACCCGTTCCGCTAAGCGGCGTGGTCTCACTTAATATCAGTAAACCGAGATGTAACAATATTATTCACACCAGGATTTACGTCTGACTCGAAGTTTTTGTTTCCCCGTAAACTCTCTGGTGCTTAAAGTTGATTTGAGTAGGCCAAGGGTTAAGGTTTTCAAGTTTTAGTCATTTTCGCGAATAAAGCTTCCAGAGACGTGCATGTGGCTGACAGATAGCTATTACGAGTTATAGTTTATTTTGCTTTGATTCCGCTATGTATATTAAGTCAGATATGACTATCTTAACTCTGATCAACAAAGGAGGCATCGTCATATGTCGCTCTTGGTGTATTATTGTAATTATAATTGATCTTTACTTGGAAAACGATTATGGGATTATGTAACTTGGATATGAATTTGTTTGAAATGTAATCAGTAAAATGTTGTTTTTGGAAATCTGTGATTTTGTTCATATTCTAGTGCTTTTGATATTATGGATACCATTAGCATTACCGTATTTTGTCATAAGAAGTTAATACTATAGATGACTGCAACATCTGTAGTGTTTAGCTTTTGGCCTTTAGATCCGGGATGTTACAGAGGGTTTAGTCGTAGGAGCACATTTGAGTGGGATGCACCTATACTGTTCGCCACTAAAGCAGATGGCTCTTTGAGGCTATATGTTGATTACTATGAGTTGAATGAGATGCTTGAGTCATGTTGTTTCAGAATAGGACATCGCTGTAGATCCTACGATAGTTATGGTAGTCTAGGATTTGAGTAGACCCAGAAGTGCTACATATGAGAATTTTCTTGGATTGGCGAGATGTCATATACACTTTACCAAGAACTTCTCAACGGTAGCAGCACCGTTAAGCAACTTGACGAAAAGAATCGGACTTTTATTTAGGATGTGTGGTATGGACTCACGTTAGTGAGTCTGACGGATAGGTTGACGAGTGCACCGATGTTAGTCATTCCCAGTGGGAAATGTAGTTTTTAATGTTTTGAGTGGAACACATACCAGTTTGGGGGTGATATTCCTAGAGTGGACATTGATTTAGTTTATCCATTGGTTATGACTTCAAAACTCGATGTGAGCTAAGGCCGAAGATGATGACTAGTTTGATTATCAGACCTACTTTGATTTGGTAGATTGGTACTAATTAGAGGCATGAAGCTATACTAGCGGAGATCATGGCTAATTTAGAAGAGCAGGTAGTGTTTGTAGAGGTAATGTAGTGAGAACTCAACCGAGACGGTTGGCTTCGTATGGATGAGATATTGTTTGTTTCCGATGTCGATAGGTTAAGGGATGAGTTACTACGAGAGTGCTCTCATTCGAGATTGACTATATATGTATCTCGATGACAGTAAAATGCATCGTGATATGAGATAGATATTTTATTAGGAAGGGATAAAGAAGGACATCGGGGCATTCAGTTCGAGATGAGTGAATTGTCAGCTAGTAAGTACTGAAGAGGAGAGGCCAAGTGGTTACTATAACAACTTGAGATTCCTAGGCGGAAATGGGAATGGATATCGATGGACCTCGTCGATGGAATACCAAGGACTAGAAGAGAATATGATAGCATTTGAGTTAGAGGCAATAGATTAATGAAGAATTCTAGATTTATATTAGTTAAGTCCATTAGAATGGCATCTAAATTAGTCGAGTATATATGGAATGCATAGTGTGACTCCATTCTGTGCCAAGAGCATTGTAAGGGCCGAAACCCGTTGTTTACTAGTGGGTTTTGGGAAAACGTACAAGAGGCATTTTGAAATTTAGCACCGAATTGACCAGATGGTATCAAGACTGAACCAGAACTTCAAGAGCTTATAGGCTTATTCGTACCGATATAAGTGATATGAAACAGGTCAGGAGGAAGGCAGTGGAGTAGTAAAGGTTCAGTGGAGTGAAAGCGAAGACGATTGCACATGAGAGATCGAGAAGAGCATGAGGACCTCTTATCCAGTGCTCTTTACTTGATGGAATTTCATTTTATCGTCAGCTTTCAAATTGGGCATCATATTTGATGTGTTATACTAGATAGTTTATTATCCTGCCTGCTAGGATAAGACGAGTGTTACTTTTTATGTTTGATTTTATATGTGCCCACTTGATGTTTGATTGTTTCATTTTATCCTCCCTACTCGTCGTGCTGATCTCTGCGGTATATTCATTTCGGTGTTTCGGAATTCCAATGCACGGCGGAACCGATGAAACGGTAAATCGCATCGGTACCGTTTATGAGCCATTCATTTCTAAGACCTTTTGTTTTCCTTCGTCTATTCATTTTGCATCGGGCTAGCTGTCAACCACTTATTTATTATAAAAGTTCACTTGAATGGATGTTGGAAAATGAGTAGCCGTGCATTGAATTATAATCCACGTTCAAACTTTTGGGTTTGCCTAACCTTTCATTTTCTTATTCCTCACGTTTATTTTTATTTTATGACTCCCCCATTCCTGTTTACTTTCTTCCTCCTCATTGAACGACCGCAAGAGACAGCCTCTCCTCCCTTTCTTTTTCCCACCAGATCCATCAATTTCTCCCTCTCCTTTTCACGCAAGCTTCCCTTCTCCCACCGTGAGCCACTTCCACCAAAAAAGCACCTATACCGCCCGCCTTCTTCCCCCTCCGGCCAGACCAACGACTCACTGACAACCGCACCCAGACCCGTCTTCATCCCCGCCTCCGTCTTCTTCCTCCTCCACTCTTTGCGTGCCTCCAAAACCGACACCGCCCTCAATTCTACTTCTTCCATAACCTCACGCATATACTCGGCCTCAAACCCCACCTCCGACCGAGCTCCACCCGCAACTCCACCTTAACTCGCCATTTCCTTCTTCTTCCGATGTAAGCAGCTTTGTGCGCTCGGCCTCCTCTTTCCTCCCGCGTTGTGTTTTAAGGGTGAGTAATAGTATGCATATTAATATTGTTACGCATATTAGTTTATAGTTTCATTTAGATGTTTGGTGTTATGTTATTAGATTTAGGTGCGTGTATAAGGTAATTTACATATTTAACTAATATTTGATTTCATGAGTTGTAAACATAATATATACAGTATGTTGTACCATTTATATTCCAGTATGAAGCAAGGGTATGTGTTTCTTTTTATAACAGGGTTTACATATGTTTTAAAAAAAATACGCAGGTTTTAAATAAATTATTAGTTTATGTACCTATTTTGTTTATATATGAATTTTGTTTAAATATTGTTCTAACTTTTGTTTCGTTAGTATAGAAAGAGTATAATGCATATGTATTATCCGACTATGTGCTGATACTATGATGTTGGATTTTTATAAGCGGCTGTGTTATATTTATATACGGTTGCATGATAGCTGTTGATTTGTTTAAGATTATTATTTCTACAGTATATTAAAATATATACAGTTCATCTGCAAGTTTGAGTCATACAGTGGTTATTAAGTTTTAACTATTTACGAAAATATATAAAATTTTCTGTGTTGTTTAAAGTGTTGTTATATATGTATATAATAAGATTTGGTTATATGTATATATATACATTTTTATGTTTGTCTGTAAGTTGTAAAAGCTTTGATCTATGCATACATTTGGGCAGTTTATAAATATATTGTGTGTACGCCATAATTTTATAATGTGAAATATATATTTATACATATTCGCTTATGTAAGCTATAACACTTAAACTTATATATTTAAGTTATATATAAATATAGTGGGTTATAACATGAGTAAAATAAAATATCTGCTGCATTCTAATTTCTTTCTTATACTTGTCCTCATATTTATGAACACCTGATGATATAAGTATATACACATATGGTATTTATTTTACTTTGTGGGTTTGTTTATTTGCTTTTGGTAGAATTATGAGGTTTTGTTGTAGACTCCTTATAGACCGTATATACAGATATATGCTCTACCTTGTATTTATATAAGCCGCCTCTGTGTGGTATAGTTTTAAGTATTTCATGTTGTTTTAAGTATATAAATAAATTATCTTCAGGACATACAAAACATGCTATATTATATGTTTCAAGTCTTCTACTATATATGTGTATATTATATGAGTTTTATGATTTGTTTGAGTCAAATTATATTGCAAAGTAAGTTTATATTAATTTTATTATAAACATTGATTTTGAATTTTTAATATAAGGATTTCGTTGGATATTAATTAAGAAAATTTATAATATTATATATTTATATTTCGCTTATGTTATATCAAACTGATTTTGATTCTTGATTCCTTTTGATCAGCTTTGTCCGTCGTGCATGTTCTTCATCGAATCGTATCCATCTAGCGTTGCTTTGAAATTCGTAACTTGCTCTGTTGTCAAACTTCTCTAGCCTCGAAAGGTGAGCAATCACTCACGATTAATGTTCTTTTATTTATTAAATTTGATTTCAATTGAAACGACAATTGAAATATGCTGCTGTTAGTTATTTACACTGTTATGTATGCTATTATCTGTAACAGTTCACCTGTGACATCTGACACCATTATCTGTTATTTATGAAATGATAATCCAGTTTGGTTGATAAATGATTGATTGTTTGATGTTAACATTGGACGTTAAATTGTTAATGTAGTAAGTGATAAATAATTTGAAATTGAAATTGACGTAGGATAGTTAGATTTGATATATGTTAAATTCGATTAGATGTCATTTGCAAAATATGACCCCTTTAAATGTTAAATAAACTGACACGTAGAAATAGTGTTAACCACACCTTGAACCATTTAAATGTATGTGTATAAATTGTCGTAGTTTGAAATTGAACAATAGATATTAAGTGAAGAACCGTAAAATATTAATGTAATAATCTTTAATCTACATGAAATGATAGTGTAGATTCTAGAAATAATTATATTAATTTGCACAAACAACAATGTGAATTAATAAGATTATTTCGGGATTATTTGAATTAATTATTGGATTGTTATTGATTGTTGTTATTGCTTGTTTATTTACTTTGACACCATCCCAGTTATCACACTACAAGTTCCCTTTGCTATGCTTTGATTTTTGAATTGAAATGGAATCGGGTTGAAATGATAAATACCCAAAATAAAAACATTGACTTAGGATAGAGAATTAAATAAAACCTGATTGGTCAATAATTTGATTTAAAAATAAAATAAAGATTTTATTTGAATAAATGATAAGTTTCTGAAATGAAGTTGGAATTTGTCATTTTAATGAAGGAAAATGTTAATATTTAATAATCCGAATCAAAATATTAACATAGTAGTTGATGAAAGAACGTTGTTTTAAAATTTGAAATTATTAATAATTAAGTTTTGAAATTATTTAATAATTAAATAAATTGAATTTTTTGATAAGTGAAATTGAACTTCTTGAATAAGTGAAATTTAGTTTCCTTATTAATTGAGCTTTGAAATTTTACCTAAGTAAATGAATAAGTGAAATTGAATTTCTTTAACAAGAATTAAAATGGGATTTATTGAATTAATGAAAGACTTGAAATTTAAAGAATTGATTTGACAAATTTAATTTAATTTAATTTGATGTTTTGATAAAATGAAGTTGAACTTAAGTAATTGATTTAATGAATTGGAAATTTAATAGAAATTGTTTTGAATGACAAATTTACTTAACGAATATGAATGAAATCAATAAATGAATTTAAATTGATTTGAATGTAGATTAAATCATTTTAAATGATTTCGGAATGAAACTTATGTACGAATTTAAATGAATATTGGAATGGTTTTAAATAAAAATTGAAATTGTATTATAAGATTTTGAAATGGTAATTTGGATGTTTTGAAACGTAAATTTTGGAAATTGTTTAGAAAGACAAATGGAATGTTGGTTTACAAATTCTAATTGAGATTGAAATTGATTTGGTTTTGAAATAAATAAATGACCAATCGGTGTAATAATCATGAAAGTTATTAAAGAGACCGGAATCGGTTAGGGACATACTCACTATCTAAACCGAAAACCACTTTAATAACTACACGCGGAGTGTGATCCAGAATGAAGTGGTTGGAATGAAGTACGTGATGACTGAAGAAAGAGAACGATAATGGATAGCCTTGACACTTGTGTCAAATTGGAAATGACTAAAACAGGAGCCGTGCCGGGCCAAATGGGGTTAGCTGCCTCGAGCGAACACACTTCTTCGAAAACTACTCATTATTTGTTATCGATTGGTGCACCCTCGAAATTTTGGGAGTGTTGTTTCGCGGTGTTGCGATCGCTGCGGCGATGCGTTCTCACCAGTCCGGATCAGGAAAACGGTAGTTTCACTACCTTGGGTATTGCCTCATGTGCCTTGTCATACTTGTATCCCTTTATACGCGACCACTACGATTTGTTTTGTGTTATACCTATGGAGTACTCCCTGATATCCCACTAGTTTACGGTGGAGTTTACAGTGTTGTATAGACTATAACGCTTATATAAAATGTGTTAAGGGGGATAATGGTAACGTCTTAACACTATTTTGATATTTTATATTACTGATAGCCATTATCTACTTATCGTACACTACTACATAGTAGATAGTTTAACGGATCCTTAAAGGATGGTTATTCCAAACATCCTTTGAGTTACTTGTATTTCAGTTGCTATTTCACTTGAGTTGGATTTATTGATATAAGAATGTTAATCCTGACTCGAGTGTTTTGTGTTTTGCTTTACGCTCGGGTCAGACTGAGTGTACCAGTATTCGAGACTCACCTTTGGAGTTGGAGCTTCGCTTGGAGATCCAGCTATCTATCCAGCTTTCAGATATCCAGTTGATTCCAGTGATTGTATTCTGATTCTTGTAGTTGATTATTGTATTCGAGACATCTATTGTACCTTATTTAACTCTGATATGTATATAGTAGCTTCATGAACTACTATCTTTTGTTTCCGCTGCATTTATTACTCTATGTCTGTGATATGTGATTATTTTATTTACTGTATATGTTCAGTTTTGCCAAATTTAAATTAACAATTCGGTATTTTGAATTATTCAAGTCCGACATGTGCGGATGCGAATGGTCCAAAATAGCGGGTCGTTACATGATGTGAGGATGGATGCTATGTTTTCTTGATTTTTTATCATCTTAGGGATGTCACATGATGTAGATATTATCGATGTAGATATCTAGACACCCTTTGTACTTTGATGTATAGTACACCCATGACGACTATGATATAGAGTAGCATATATCCTATGTTATATGATAACTCTTTGGATGTAGGGATAGGTCATGTATGATTCTCCATACTCTATGTTCCATTTACTATACCTACTTTTATAGTGTTTTGAGATTATTTATCACTCATACCATACTTTTGTCTGATTCAAGGTTTTATGCTTTGCTTCTTATTATCTCAGGTACTCTTAAATGAGCAGACTAGATAGCAGTTGTAAATCCACTTGGAGCTATATAGATGGACTAGTAGGAGGTAATGCTTTCTCATACTTATTTTTAAACTTATTATTGTTCATTCCGTTGTGTGACACCATGGAGCCTTGACAGTGTTTGACTTACTATTATTAGGGATAGCTTATCAGTTGAGTTTATTTATCAGTTGTATAAACTTTATTACTATTTGTATAACTGTATGAGCCCGTGTACTCTGATTATGTGATTCATATAGTTATTACTGTTTCGTCTGTTTTATATCTATGATGACTATTATATTTTATCTGATGCGCTATGAGATATATGCCATGTTATGTGATTGGGTGATGTTTTCTTCTTTATCTTCTATTATATTCTATTCTATTCCTCTTTTTTACTTCTATTTCTTTCCTTTGATAGTCATCCTACATCAGCTAGATGCTCCAGTGCACTAGTCGGTTATATGAGCATCGAAGGTGTAGGGCGATCGTCACATTGGGAATAAAACAACAACCAAAAGAGAGAAAATCAACATGCTGGAGGTAGGAAGTCGGACTTTAAGAAGCATTCAAGGTAACTGAAATATGAGGATTACACATAGCTTAATGATACCGTTGAGAATATCTACCTTTCGACGTAAGGTAATGAAAACTATTAGAAGTCGGCTCGGAGGAAGTTGACAGAATGAGAGAAAATTTTTGGAAAGTATTATCGCTTCCATGAAATACACGGGCACAATACTAAAGCATGTAGACATTTGCGAGATGTAATCAAAGACCCAACTCGGAACAAGAAACTTCAACAATATGTGAAAGCCCCGCAAGATGTCAGGCAAGGAAATGTTCAACCTTAGGGGCAGATGCTTCAATAGGGTCAGGCTGGGCCTAGCAAAGGTGAACCAAGAATGCATGGAAAAAGACTAGTTATTAATACAATTACTGGTCGACCTCATCTGGTTGAAAAAAGCTAGAACGAGATGGAGAGGTATGGGTGCTCTCTTAAGCATGTTGTTCGAGATAGCTGCTTTGTTGTCGAAGACGGAGCTTCAACAAAGCAACTAAGGATGACAACGAATGACATAGCATTTAGAAATCATGATGCTAATGGGGTAGAAGTGCCGATACTTGATCCCCTATGATAATGTCCATGATTGGGTCGGTTGTCGGTTGTGGGAGCTTAGTGAATATTTTATTTCAGAAGACATACGACCAAATGATGATGGATGGCTAAGATCTAAAGCCATGTAAAACTCAGATTTAGGGATTTACCGAGGATCCTGCAAAGTCTATATCGACTTGCCGGTAGATCTAGGTGAAGGTGACTGCAAGAGAGTGCGATTTTTAATCTTCGTTGTGATGGGCACATACTTCACATGCAATACATTCTTGGGACGACTGGCACTTGCCAGTTTTAGGGTGGCTTTAGGCCCGTGTTGTTTAACGATGAAATTTCCCATAGAGAATGGGGTTGGAGTTATTCAGGGTGATCAGAGTATTGGACGTGAGTCTTATGTCGTGGAGCAGAAAGAAGCAAAGCGAAATGAAAAGGGAAAGGCTGTAGAGAAAACACTCTGCATTAAATCGATTGATGCATAGAAACCACCGCCTAACTCCTGGCTCGAACGGCATAGGAAATTTTATAAACCAATGGATCCGAGGAAAGAGCTAGATGATGCAAGGGCGGCCTTAGTTGAGCTGCAGATCTACATCCAGGTCGATCAAGATGGTCCTACTCGGGTCCTGAAGATAAGATCTCGGCTTAATGTGAAGATGAAGGAGTTGGCAGGGTTCCTCTCGGTGAAATTGAATGTGTTTGCCTGAATGCATTCCGCTAAGTGTGGAATATCACTGGAGATAGGGTGCCATACATTGAATTTGAACCCAAATGTCCTATTAAACAGAAACAACACAACCTGGGTCTAGAGCGATCCGCTGCATTAAAAGAGGAAGTGGATAAGCTGAAGGCCAACAACTTCGTCCATGATCCTCTATACCCCGAATGGGTATCAAATCGGGATTAGAAAAGATGCCTAATGGAAAATGGCAGACATGCATCGACTATTCAAACATGATTAAGGTGTGCCCAAAAGACAGCTTCCTGCTACCGAAGATTGACTAGCCAGTGGACTCAACAACCGGACCCGAGTTGCTATACGTCATGGATGCTTATTCCAACTACAATCAAATAACATGCATGTTCTCAATCAAGACCAAAATAGCATCATTACTGGCTTGGGACTGTATTGCTACCATGTCAAGTCATTCAATCTAAATATGCAGGAGCTACCTACCAGAGATTGGTAAATTCGATGTTTAGAAATTAGGTCAGACATACAATGGGGGTCTATATAGACGATATGCTAGTAAAGTCATAGTGATCGGTGAACCACATGAGAGACCTCTCAGAAATGTTTGATATACTTTGAAGATGCAAAATGAATCTCAATCCACTGAAATGTTCTTTCGGAGTTGCATTAGTTAAATTTTTGGGTTTCATAGTGAAATCAAGAGGTATAAAATCCAATTCACGACATAATAAGGCACTGGGAGATGTCGAAGCCCCAAAAACAAGGAGGGAATGGAAAGCTTGAACAAAAAGGTAGCTACGCTGAGTTGATTCATCCCAAAAGCTACAGATAAGTGTGTGCCATTCTTGATGTCCTTAAAAAGGAGAAAGGGAAGTATGCCTGGACGAGGGAGTTTCAAAAAGCTTTCCAGGCCTTACTCGATCGCATGGAGAGACCACCGGTTCTATTGAAACCTTTAAAAGGAGAGGACCTATTTGTTTATTTGGTAGTATCTATCCATGCACTGAGTTTTGCCCTGGTATAAGAAGAATCCAAAGTCTAAAGGCCATTGTATTATATTAGCAAGTGGCTTACTGGAGCAGAGAGAAACTATCCAAAATTGGAGAATCTAGCTTACTACGTGTCGATTGCGTTGAGGAAGTTACACCCTCACTTCTAAGCTCATCCAATTAAAGTACCGATTGATCAATCTTTGAGACAGGTATTACACCAACCTGAAACTTCAAGAAGGCTATTGAAGTGGAACATCAAATTAAGTCAGTATGATATAAATCATCCTAGGAGGGCAATCCAAGGACAGACATTGGCCGATTTCATTGTCGAATTAACCACCTAGGACGAAGAGTACGAGGAAGATATTGAGTGGATTGCTTAATAGAACTTATACACGGATAGAGCATCCAATGAATATTGCTCTATGGTAGTAGTGATCTTGATAACCCCTGAGGAATGGACAATTTGCTATGCCTTGAAACTTGAGTTCACTGCAATGAACAATAAAGCCGCGTATGAAGCACTAATAGAGGGACTCAAGATAGCGAAGGAATTGAGAGTCAAAAAAATTCATTTATATAGCGACTCTAAATTGGTGGTCTATCAGGTGAAGAAGGAGTTTCAAACTAAGGGAACGAGACTAGTCCCTTTCTCGTCGGAGATTCTGAAGCAACTGAATGAATCGAGTATTACACGATAATGCACATTCCCACGGAGGAGAACACAAAATCTAATTCACTGGCCAAGCTGGTTAGCTCTAGGAATGCACAACTTATGTGACTAGTTCTGATGGAGATATTATCGGCTCCAAGCATCGACCACATGGACATCTATTAGATCTTGGAGGCCAAAATGGAAAAGGAATCATGGATGACTCTGATGAAAGACGCAAAAGGGAACTCTCCCGAACAGAAGGAATGAACGAAGGAAATTCCACCACAAAGTACCGTGATTTAGTGTTTAGGGAGTGCTATACAGGAGAGGATTCTTGGCTTTCCTACTACGGTGTGTCACCAATAAAGAAGCCAAAAGGATCCTTGCGGTGTGCGCAAGGGAGCCTGCGGTGATCACAACGGGGGATAGAATTTGGCAAGGAAAATTCTTTGCTACGAATATTTTTAGCCAATAATAAATTGAGATGCAGTCGAGTACACTAGAAGGTGCAATAGGTGCCAAAGATTTGCAAAGATTTCTAGAGCCCCATCTACATAAATCTCGCAAATGTTAAGTCCATGGCCATTTTCATTCCGGGGGATTGACATCATCTGTGTGTTACCGATGTTAAAAGGTAGCGCGAAATATGCCATTGTTGCAGTAGATTACTTTACGAAATAGGCAGAAGCAGAAATGCTTGCCATGATCACCCTAAACAAAGTAATCAATTTCATAGTGAAGAATATTATCTACCGATTTTGGATTCCATAAACCATCATTTCCTATAACGGGACCCAATTTCACAGTGCCGAATTTAAGGCTTTCTGCAACAAATATCAAATTAAAAGGGATTTGCAGATGTGGCACATCCATAGGCAAATGGATAGGTGGAGGTGATCAATTGATCATTAAGTCCATCTTGAAGAAACGACTGACAAAGGCCAAGGGAATATGGGGTCGATGAATTGCCTCTAGCATTTTGGGCTTACCAAAAAACTCACAAGTCCGCAATTGGCCATACTCTATTTGCCCTTGCCTATGGATCATAGGCCAAGAATTCAATTGAATTGGGAGTGCCTTTCCATTGGAAGATTCATTACGATCCCAAGATAAATGAGGAACTCTTGCTTGAGTATCTTGATATGATCGGTGAGAAGCGCATAGAAGCTAGCTTAAGGGTTACTTCTCACCAGAAAAGAGTAGCTCGACAATTCAATGCAAAGGTCAAGTATCGGACCTTTGAGATCGACGATCTCATTCTAAAATGTATTTTCCCTGATCTAGTGTATCTGGGCCCAAATTGAGAAGTTCTATATGCCATTGAACACAAGCTTGGAGATGAAACATTCAAGCTGGAACTGTTGATGGAATCTCACTTCCAAGGGCATGGAATAGTGAACACCTGCAATGCTATTTCACTTAACTATATCTTTATAAATAATTAACTAGGCTCTAATGTAACCGGGAAGAGTCTGCCACTCACACACACATACATACATATATACATACATACATATATATAAGACGAATTGGTTTTGGGGATCAATGGAATTACATTCTCAATAGCCTAACTTCATGCTATAGACAAGAGCAAAAATTAGCTGCCCTGCATTTTGAAAAGGCAGGTATATATGTACCTAAAAATAGGTGTCGATGGATTCTTTCGATCCATGATTAGATCATGGGATTATAATCATTTTAGGTATCAAGAGATATATACCAATGAACTCCTTCAATCCATGATCGGAGTGCAGGAGTATAAATGCGCTAAGATTGATTATGACAATGTGCTCTATACTTTTATCCTTTGACCATTACTCGAAGGTTGGTAGGGTTTAAGACCGTAGCTTGGAGATTTCCAAGGTCTAATTGCAATGACTAGACATAGGTGTCCTACCCATCAGGTCCTAGAGATAGGACTCGATGAAAGAATGGACCTCCTAATCCAAGAACGATTGACCTCCAAAGTTAGGCAAGATCGGGTTCAAATGTCCAGAGATAGGGGTCCAAACCACTGCTCATAGTGAACACTTACGATCAACGCCCAGAGATAGGCGTAATCGAGTTTGGATGTTTAGAGATAGATATCCAAAATGTTACTTCTCGAAGACCGAGGAAGATATGAAAACCCAACCTTATCACTAGTCAAATGAATCCTAATTGGAGATAAGCTAAGTAGCTACGGAGTTAGCCATACAATAGTGATTCTATTTTGCGAACTAAAAATGTTTTTGCAACGATAAACCATATGAAATAATTACATGCTGCCAAACAATGACAAGTAACTATTCACACTTATGTAGTTATGATGGATGATAACACCAGATCAATAAAAATGCAATCGCAATTATCGTAAATAAACTAAGTACATAGCCAAGCAAAATAGAGATAGGAAAAGAAAAACTATTCAATTCACAACAAACAAACCTCATAAGCAAAAGCGCAGGCTATACCCGTACAACAGCAGCCTATATGTACACAAACAAAAACTAATACGCACAAGCAAGTGATAACTTAAATAGACAACCAGACATTCTTCTTCTTCTTATTTTTGTCTTTCTTCTCCTTTGGAGAAATCTTTATGTGCCTCTTACCAAACCAATTACCTAGTCCGTAGGGTTAGTATTTTAGTCATAATTGCTCCCCGGAGACTCAGGAGCATCGGCTTAGATGCTACCATGGGTAGGGGAAGAAGTGGGAATGATAATGGGTGGTATAGGCAATGAGATTGAAAGGGAAGGAATGTGGTCCACCTTTTCCTTCTTGATTTCTTTAACTTTCTTATTCTGAAACTTCCTCTCCTTCTACATTAAGGGCCCATCGGCTCGAGCGACAACCTCAAATGCTGTCTTCACTTGGGTCTCAACTTCCTTCTTCGCTAGTCGGGAATCCAATAGTTCGTTGTAGTACTTCTGGGGCTGACCAAGGGCTTCATCTTTTTCGTTCTTCTCGACTTCTAACGTGGCTTCCAAATTTTGAATATCTAAGGCATGTTTATCAACATTCTATTGAAGCTTTTCCTTCTCCAATGTAAGGTTATGACTCTTGTGATATGCAGCTTCAACCTGATTCTGCTGTATTTTATTTTGTTCTTCAAAATACTTCATCTTTTCTTCCATCTTCTCTCTGCAACCACCAAAGAAGTCTTAAGCTTTTCAACATCTCTATCTAGAGTGTTATTTATGCGCTTATTATCCTTTTTCAATTCGCTTTTTCTCTTGGAGAGCCACCGTTTTGTCCTCGTTCGCTTCGAAACAAGCATCTGTAAGCCTTTTCCACATGTAACAGTGATCATATGTGTCACTCTAATAAGAAAAGACTTCTGGTCCCAAGTGGTGAGGAATGTCTTTCATGTTTAGAGCGAATTTGACCCTATCAAAACAAATCTTCAGAAAGGCTTTTTTATGGCAGCAAGATGTGGGTTAGAGACAATTTTGGTCACTGTAGTTGAAACAATCAAGCTGGAACTGTTGATGGAATCTCACTTCCAAGGCTTGAAATAGCAAACACCTACGATGCTATTTCATAACTGTATTTTGTAAATACTTAACTAGGCTCTGATGTAACAAGGCAGAGTCTTCCATTCATGTATTTATAAAATGAATTGGCTTTGGGGATCAATGGAACTACAATCTTATAGCCTAACTTGGAGATGTAGACAAGAGCAAAAATTGAATGCCTTGTATTTTGAAAATGCAAGTATATATGTATAAAAAAATAGGTACCGATGGACCCTTTCGATCCATGATCGAATCGTGGGAGTGTAATCATTTCAGGTATCAAGAGATAGATACCAAAGAACTCCTTCAATTTATGATCAGAGTGTAGGAGTATAAATACACTAGGCTTGATCATGATGATGCGCCCTATACTTCTATCCTTTGACCATTACCCAAAGATAGACATGCTCTAAGACTGTAGCTTCGAGATGGCAAGGTCTAATTGCGATGACTAGAGATAGGCATCTTATCCATCAGGTCCTAGAGATAGGACTCAGCAAGAGAATGGACCTCCCAATATAAGAACGATCGACGTCCAAAACTAGGCGAGATCGAGTTCAAATGTCTAGAGATAGGGTCCAAACCACCACTCATGGTGAACACTTACGATTAATGGCTAGAGATAGGCAGAATCGAGTTTGGATATCTAGAGATAGATATAAAAAATGTTACTTCTTAAAGACATGGAATGATATGAAAACCCAACTGTATCCTTGGTCAAATGGAACCTAATTGGAGATAAGCTAAGTAAGCTATGAAGTTAGCCATACAATAGTGATTCTATTTTTCCGATTGAGAAATGTTTTGGCAATAACCTAGATGAAATAATGACACATAGCCAAACAATGGTGAGTAATTATTTACACGTATATAGTTATGATGGATGATAACTTTGCTTCAGTAAAAACGTGATCACATTAACATAAATAAACTAAGTACATAGGCATGCAAAATAGAGATCTGAAAAGAAAAACTATTTTATTCACAACAAATAAACTTTGCAAGCAAAAGCGGACGCTGCACTCATATGTAAACATCCTATGTACAAAACATAAACTGATACGAACAAGCAAACGATAACTTAAATAGACAACAACTAGACATCCTTCTTCTTATTTTCTTATTTCTTCTCCATAGGAGAAATATTTATGTGCCTCTTACTAGACCAACTACCTCTTCCTCCCCCTCTTCCCCAAGATAAGTAGCCCTTAGAGTCAGTATTCCAATCATAGTCGCTTCCCCGAGACTCGGGAGCATTAGCTTGAATGCTACCAGGGGTAGGGGCAGAAGTGGGAAAGATAATGTGTGGTATAGGAAATAAGACTGAAAGGGGAGGAATGTCGTCCACCTTTTCCTCATCGATTTCTTTAACCTTCTTAATCTACAATTTCTTCTCCTCCTACATGGAGGGTCTGGACTTATGCTCATTGACCCCAGTGATTTCTATGTCTTCGTCCACCTATGTCACATTAGGACCGTCTGTGGTCTCTTTATTCAAAGCTTGTATCATTTTAGTGTCAGGACCAGGGGTAGGACGTGCTAAAGAGCTGGAATTAGAAAATGGGTGGACACATTAATTAATTCAATAACTGTAGCTTGAGTTCCTAAAGGCAAGTCTCCTTTAGGTAAGGGAGCGAGAGCTGGTGGACCCGAAACTTGAAAAATTGAAAAGTAGAGATTATTGACATCAACCAGTGTCATGTGCACCATATCAAATATAAGCAAAGTTAATGATATACCTCTAGGAGATGAGGAGGCCATATATGAAGGAGTCCTCGTAGAATTTCCCTTCATTATATAAGATAAGATAGGCGGCTTTGGAATTGATTCAAACTCTGTGCAACCGGGCTCCTTAGGATTGTAATGTGTGTCAATCGAGGACATCAAAGTAGCTAAAATATTAGGAGTCGCGTCGATAATAGAAGTCGTAGTAGTATCAGAAGGAGGAATAACAAGCTCCATGATTAGTGAAGCTGATGCGGAAAAGGCGACGACACCAGATGTACCCATAATTTGCACTGAAGTTTCTATTGTAGATCCCTTAGAAACAAGTTAAAATATTACCTAAACCGTTAGAGCTAGGTTTGGGCTGGACCCTGGTAGGCACACTGGTTCGATCAACCACCTCAAATGCTAATAGGACTCTACCAATCTCAAGCACCTCCAAATATACTTCCAGGAGGTTGAACTTTAACTCCTCCTCATCAATCTCAGCGCCATCGGAATGTTCCCGTTCTTGTCTAAGTATTCCTCCCAATCCATAGCTAAAGCCATGAGATATACCTTATTAAGACACCTTAAGTTCTTGGACTTTAACAACATTTGTACAGAATCAGACTAGAGTAAGCTCGATCTCAGATGTGACTTGATCCTCAGTTGTCTTCACTTGGGTCTCGACTTCTTTCTACGCTAGTCGAGAATCCAATAGTTCATTGTAGTACTCTTGGGCCAGCGTGAGGGCTGCATCTTTTTCCTTCTTCTCAGCTTCTAATGCGGCTTCCAAATTTTGAATCTCTAAGGCCTATTTATCAACAACCTTTTGAAGTTTTTCCTTCTCCAATGTAAGGTTATGGCTCTTGTGATGTGTAGTTTCAACTTGATTCTGTTGTATTTTAGCATGTTCTTCAAAATACTTCAGCATATCTTCCAACTTTTTCTCCACAACCATCAAAGAAGTCTTAAGCTCTTTAACCTCTCTATCCAAAGTGTCAATAATGCACTTATTATCCTTTTCAACCAGCTCTTTGCCTTGTAGAGCCACCATTTTCTCCTCATTGGCTTCGGAGAGAGCCTCTACAAGCCTTTGGCACATGTTATATTGATCATACGCATCACTCACATAAGACAAGACTTCTGGTCCCATGTAGCGAGGAATCTCTTTCAAGTTTAGAGCAATTTTGACCTCATCAAAATATCTCTTTAGAGAGGCCATTTTCATGGCAGTAAGATGTAGGTTCAAGATAATTTTGATTCCTGCCGTTGAAATAGAAATAGGAAGTTGGTCATTACCATGCCTTCACCTAGATGGGTCAGAAGATGCAGACCCAGATGGATAAGTATTTTTTGGGCTTGTGAGAAGATATTATCGGCTGCGTAGCAGATAACACTGAAGTAGGGGAAGTAGGAAGTTGAATGAATGGGACATGATCAGGCCTCGTCGAATATCTATCCAGGCTCTGGGGCAATGGAGAGCGAGCCTTGTGTTGAGAAGATGAGATTCTACGAGACCCCCCATGGCGGTGATCATGTCCGTATTATCTCTTTCTTGTCTTACTTGTTCCCTTCTATGATTCTTACACGATCAGGTTTGTGAGATGAACTACAATGACAATGATATGCATTAGGCCTTTGATACTTGCCACTATATCCCTAAAGCTCATCAAAAAGGTGTTTGCGACCCATGGAAGTATGGTCGAGTTAGTATCTGGAAGATCAAAGGATAACACATGCAATGTGAATGCGTAGTGACTTGAAGTGTTGTGAAGTATTTATGCATCATATTGCTCCTATGGACTGGGCCTTAAAACTTGCAGAAAGGATTTATCTCCCCTGCACCAATATCATGTACGTCAGTGGGCAAACAAATTAAAGAGTCGATGTCACCAATGCCGATGTTGTCAAAACCATAAGAAGCTATTCTATCTAGTATGCAACCGAACAAGCCATATATATCTCCATATAGAGGGATTAGTGCCTCTTCAGTTACAAATGTTGGAGGTGACTGTGAAACTAAGCATGATGAGATAATCTTTAACTTTGGTCTTCCAGTACTGAGTGGCACTTGATCGTTTCCACCCATCTTACCAATAGATTCACGGCCATGTTCCACATCCTAATCGTCACCCTCGTCTTTATTATTATCATTATCACCATCGCCTCCTCTTATGGTGATTTCTTCATTCTTATCTTTCCATGTATTCTCTTCTTGATTAGCTTAGGGACCTAGAACAAAGAGAACATCTACATTTTCCTTAGCCTCATAAGAAGGCTGGGCATCTTCATGAACATTTAGCGTGAAGCCAAAATTGTGACTGCGGTCTAAGAGGTTTGTAACATCCTTCTACTTGGAGGCCCAAAACTAATGGCTACGGATGCTGCAGTCATCAATAGTTATTAATTCTCGGCGACCAAATACGGCGGTGTTAGATACATTGATACATAGTTCACAAGAATATGGAAAACATTTAACAAATTAAAAAAACATTTCCACATTCCATTCAAAACATTTCATGTTCATTACATAATCCCACAAACATTAACCACATTCAAAAAAATATAGATATTACATAATATGCCAAGAGCGACATATGAAGATGCCCCCTTGGTTGATCAGAGTATATAGTAAGGCTAATAAGTATGCCTTTACATCCAAAATACACAACGAAAAAAGATAACTCTAAAAAACTAACTGCCTTCTGCATGCCTTCGAAAGCTTTATTCATCTAAGAAGAGAACCTGGAAACCCTAAACCTCACACTACTCAAAATCAATTGAGTACCCGAGAGTTTAAGGGAAAAAAAACTTCGAGTCAGACATAAAGCCTGGTATGAATAATAATCTAACATCCCAATCCATTTAGATATATAGTGAGACCACGCCACTTAGCGGAACGGGTTTTCCCCTCACTAGTATCCTAAAACCCTTTCTATAAAACCATATACCGTGCTCCTGTATCAACAATGGTTAAAACATAACATTTCAAAATATAATGATGATATACATATAGAATTGTTTTGGATATCTCATCCCCGGTTTAATTGACTCCCTGTCATATTTATAGTTTCTAGGGTCAATATTAACCTATTAGTTTTCATAGGTTTACTAAAAACTTTTTTATAATTCATGGACACCTTGTCCTATTTTAGAGTTTTCATGTGATCACTAAGAACCTATAGGCCCCTGCTAATTAACTTAATTAATTCATGGGTTCCCCTGAACCTATTAGTCATTACAATAACTCATCTTATATCCTAGTTTTCGTGGGTTGACTAGGAACCTATGGATTACCCCAGTAACTCCCTTCTTAGCGTAGTTTTCATGGGTTTAGTAGGAACGTACAGATACCTCCCTTAACTTCTTCCTTATCCTAGTTTTCATAGGTTGACTAGGAATCTTTTGACTGATGTCAATTCTTTATCCGGATATAGTTTCTATGGGTTCCCTACAAACGAATTGGCCCCTGCCAACCATCATTTATATATAGTTTTCATGGGTTTACTATGAACCTGTTGGTTACCTCCAATAACTTCCTAATCATAGTTCTCATGGGTTTGCTACGAACCTATCTCCCGGACAACTTCAAGGTTTAAGCATCTTATACTTTGTCCTTCCTAACTTCCTGGATGCAATTCTACTCATTTAGGAGTTTAATCAATTTATATTCACTAATGGGTTAACCTAGCTGGTTCTTCTACCCCTTTATCCCCCAAAATACAGTTATGGTTCCTTTATCATGTGAATATATTCATATTTCAAGAAGCAAACATAACAACTTAACAATACCACTCATGTGGGTTTAAGGTCCTTGAAAACATTTTCATATAAAACATGGTTAATCCCTTTAACCCATACTTTTATCAAGGAAATACTTCTTCAAATTTACATACTTAAAATCATTTCAAAACTCTTTTATTTAGCCATGGGTTTTTCCTTTTTAAAATGAGTTTGGGTTTAAAAAGCCTTTCGACACCTTCGAAACCTTGCTTTCGATTTCATTGGACAACCTCCTTCGAAAGCTTTAAAGTCTATCCTTAAAACATTAGGCTCCAGCCTTTCGAATACTTTAAAACATCTCTTTCGAAACCTTTCGACCTTGTTAAAGTATTATCATATAAGTATAGAAGCATAGCTTCAAAACCATTCAAAAATACCCCTTTCGAAACCATTGAAGGTTACCCTTCAAAACAATTGAAAGTCCCCCTTTCGAAATCATTGAAGGTTACCTTTCGAAACCATTGAAAGTCCCCTTTTCAAAATCATTGAAGGTTCCCTTCGAAACTAATACCTTTCGAAACCATTGGGTTTATATTTAAAATAACAATTATGGGTCAAGGTGAACATAAGCGAAAGCATCTCTTTCGAAGCCATTCTTTATTTCAAAAAGTATTTGGGAAACTTAATGGTGTCGAAACCATCCTTTCAAAAGCATTAAAACACTTGGGTAAAACAATTAAAGGTTGGCTTCGAAACCCCTTCCAAAACCATTGCCTTCGAAACCCCTAACCCCTTTCAAAAGTAGTAGGAAGTGAATTATATTTATAAAAACATACAGTACCTTTCGACAGCATTGATGTCTTCAATACCATTGAAAGTCATCTAAACACAGAAGGGTTTCGACTTGGTCGAAACTAACCCCTCTGAAAGCTTCAATTAAAAATTAAGTAACTCCTTCGGAAGCTACTATTTTAAAACAAAGGCGGAAACTCTCCTTCGAAAGCCACTTTAAAAATACCCTTTCAAAACCATTCGTTTTGACAACTGCGAAACCCTTTTATAAACAGGTAAGCACTTTTCTTTTAAAACAAAACAAAACAAAGGAACCAACCCCTTCGGAAGCTACGTTTCGACACCCTACCTTCCGCCTTTCTCCAATCCACTACGTACCAGCTAACTAATACACAACTGATACCATGGTATTAATTAACTGATTTCGAGCTAGAAGGTTTCGACTAGGTTGGAGGTGAAAGCTTTGAGTCAAAAGGTCCTTCCAAAGAAGGCAGAACTTCTTTTTCTGAGCAAAAGGCTGTTTTTACCAAATAAAGCAAACTTTTTGTAACTAACTTGCCTATTTGTAAACATCTGATTGGCTATCTTAAACTTTCAAATTATTTTACTAAAATTTGCCACATTTTTTCAGATCTAAAACTAAGCAACATTTAACAAATAAGCCCTTCCTATTAACAAAACAATTAAATCATTTAGGTCCTCCTTTTAAACTAATTTAATTTCCATACTAAATCACTTAGTAAAAATCCCCAAAAATTATAGAAATTCACTCTAATCATGTCATCTAACATATCAAAATTTGAGACCCAAATTCACAATATATTTTCCAAAATAAATTTATAAACCCAAATAGCCATATTTTCCTTTGAAAATTCATAATTAATTCTCCACGACTTGGAAAAGTATAAAAACTGAAACCCAACTCCAAAATCATGTTTTCCATAATATATAATTTTCACATGGCATTTAAAAATCATTAAACCTCGGTTTTACCCTAAAACCGTGCATATCTCCTTTAAACAATCTTGTTTACACCAAATAAATTATAAATCAAGCATATCATCATTCAATACATCATAAAAACGAATTTACCCATTAAATCCGAAAACATATGATCATAAAACCAAAAATAGTGATGTAGTGATTATTATTCACCATTGATTGGATAAGGAAATTGGAGATTGATTGAGATTGATTTCTTCTAGCTTGAACCTAAGCTTTACTTTGATTTTTCTCTTCTTCTCTTCTTCCTAATGGCCGACCTTGCTCTTCCTTGTTTATGTTTTTTTGTTTTGGATAAAAATGAACGTGTATGGCTAAGGCAAATAGTATAAAGGTGGGAAATATGGGCGGCGATTTACCCTAATGCCCTAGGTTTATTTTAGTTAACACTTAACCATTTATAAGTTCATTTATTTTAATAAGCACGGCTGCTACATATTTATTAATCAACCTCAATCTCCTTATCTACATTATTATATTTAATTTATTCTAATTAAATCTCTTGAATAATGTTATTAAAAATTAGGGGTGTTACAGGCTCCCCTCCTTAAAGAATTTCATCCTTGAAATTCAGTAAGGACTAAATAACAAACATAGCAATCATTTGTAACCACTCCTAACATCCATACTAGCCTACTCGACTAGCTACTAATCTATATAAATCTAATATAGACATACCATTAAAGTAGATCAGGATAAGCCTCTCGAATCTTGTCCTCTGTTTCCCAAGTACAGTCCTTCTCATTGTCGCTCCACTGAACTTTCATCAACTCGACTACCTTGGTCCTCAATCTTTTCTCATCTCTCGCTACAGCCCGAACTGGCTGTCTAACAAAAGTCAAATCAGTGTCCTCCAACTCTGTTTGAGGAACATTAGACTCTGGATCATGCATATACTTGCGAAGATGAGACACATGGAATACATTAAGGACACCTGCCAAACTGCTCGGCAACTCTACTCTATATGCAAGCTTTCCAATCCTTTCTAAAATCTTGAATGGTCCAACATATCTCGGGGCCAACTTTCCCGACTTTCCAAACCGTACCACACCCTTCATTGGTGATACTTTAACGAAAACACTGTCCCTTACTGAGAACTCTAGGTCGTTACGCCTAGGGCTGTCAATGGGTCGGGTCGGGTTTGGGACGGGTCAAGTCAGGTTCGGGTTTATTTTAAATGGGTCGGGTCAACTCATTTATTAAACGGGTCAGAAAAGCTCAACCCGAACCCGACCCGTTTATAAACGGGTTGACCCAACTCGACCCATGTAACCCGATTGTAAACGGGTCGGGTCGGGTCGGGTCGTAAATGGATCGGGTCAACCCGTATAAGGTGTAAACGGGTCGTAAACGGGTCGGGTCAACCCATATAAGGTATAATTGGGTCGGAACGGGTCGTAAACGGGTCGGCTCAATCCGTATAAGGTACAAACGGGTCATAAACGGGTCGGGTCGGGTCGTAAATGGGTCGGGTCAACCTATATAAGTATAAACGGGTTGTTAACGGGTCAATTTTGGGTTAGCGGGTCAACCCAAATTTGACCCGTTTATAAACGGGTCAAATTCGGGTTGACCCGAAAATGACCCGTCAAATTAACGGGTCGGGTTAACCTGCTAATTTCCGTGCGGGTTTCAGGTCATGTAGGAAATTGACAGCCCTAGTTACACCTCTTATCTGCGTAGCACTTCTGCCTGGATTGAGCTTCCTTCATTCGTCCTTGGATTAACTCAATCTTTTCTGACGCTCTCCAATGAAATCCGGATCTAAGACCAATTTGTCTTCTGTCTCCATCCAACATGCCAGTGATTTGCATGGCCTTCCATACAAAGCTTCAAAAGGCGCCATTCCTATACTAGTCTGATAACTACTATTATAGGAAAACTCAATCAGATGTAGGTGATCCTTCCAAGATCCACCAAATTCCAATACACAAGCCGTCAATAAATCCTCGAGTACGTTGTTGACTCTCTCTGTCTTCCCATCCATCTGTGGGTGATATGTTGTACTCAACTTGAGCTTGGTACTTAATACTTCTTGCAGACTCCTTCAAAATTCGCTAGTGAACAATGCATCTCTATCGCGGACTATGCTACTAGGAATCCCATGAAGTCTAACTATGTTCTTTATTAACAACTTCGCTAAAACAGGTGCCGTCCTGGTTGACTTAACTGGGCTGAAATGGGAACTATTGTCAACCTGTCCACTATAACTCATATGCTTTTATTTCCCTTATTCGTCCTCGGCAACCCGTCAACAAAATCCATCGATATCGAATCTCATTTCCAGACTGGAATCTCTAAAGGTTGAAGCTACCCATTCGGCTTCTGATGTTCGACCTTCACTTGTTGAAAGTTAACACACTGCCAAACCCACAAGCCAACATCCCTCTTCATGCCTTCTCAATAAAAGCTTCTCTTCATATCTTTATACATCTTGTTCCCTCCAGGATGAATCGTAAACTTGGATCGATGACATTCTTCCAGAACTTCTCTCCTTAAGTTCTCTACATTCGGAACACATAATCGTCCCTTCTTTATCAACCATCCCCTTTGGTCAAGACAAAAATCTTTCAACTCATCGACCTCAGTTCCAACCTCAAGCCTTCTGATCCTCTCAGCTATAATGGATCCTCCTTCTATTTAGAAGCAATTTTCTCGATCAACACTGGTTGAACTTCTAAACAGGACAACATGGCAGTACTCTGACTAGAACTAGCAGTAGATCTTAACTACACACCGCAACTGGCCAAAGCTTCAAGATCTTTCCATTCTGCTAACATGGCTAACACCACATTCTGATGTTTTCTACTGAGAGCATCTGCTACCTTATTTCCTTTCCCAAGAGTGTACTCTATACCGAAATCATAAGCAGTCGAAAACTCCAGCCACCTTTGCTGCCTCATATTCAACTCCTTCTGAGAGAATAAGTATCTTAAAGACTTATGATCGGTATACAACTCAAATCTCTCGCTTAAGAGATAAGGTCTCCAAATCTTCAAGGCAAAAATCATCGCAGCCAACTCTAAATCATGAGTAGGATATATTACTTCGTGCGGTCTAAGTTGTCTGGATGCGTAGACAATAACTTTACCCTTCTGCATCAATATTGCTCCCAGTCCAGTTCCATATGCATCGGTGTATACTACCAACCCTTGGTTTCCTTCTGGAACTACTAACATTAGTGTATACCTTCCGAAACCATTGGCGTCGAAAGGAAGAAAAGCGGCAGCTAAGGGCTTCGACATAGTCGAAAGCATATACTTTAAAACAAAGGTGCAACCTCTTTAAAACCATTCCTTTAAAACAATTGACCTAGTTGAAAGCAAACCAAGTTGAAAACTATATTGTGGAAAGTAAAGCAGGCGCATTTTTATTTGAAAGCAAAAACACGCTTCGACCCCTTCGGAACCTTTGGTCTCGACCTAGTGCCTTCCGCATTAGTCCAATTCACTCTATACCAAGTTATTGATACTATGTGCATTAGTTTCAATGGCATGGAGGCAACAGTACTTGGTCGGAACCCCTGTGCCGAAAGAGGCGAAACATGCTAAAAGCATGTAAAGACTGATTTTTACTTTAAAAAGAATTTCTTCTCAACTAACATGCCTTGTTTGTCAAAATATTATCGGTTGCTAAGTTTCTTTTCTAAACGTACTGCCAATATTTCAGAAATAAAAAATTTAATTTATTTATAAAATACCCCTTTTCCTTTTATAAATATATAAAACATTTAAGTCCCATACCTTAAATATTTTATATAACTATCAAAACACTTAGGAAAATTCTACAAAAATTCCAGAAAATCATATTTAATATGTTTTCTAACATATATTAATTCTAGACCCAAAATATTAATTATTTAGCCGTAAATAATTTAAAACCCAAATAATCATTTTCCACACTATAAAATTAATATAAAATCCACATTAATTCAGAAAATTATGAAAATTGAAACCCATCTCTAAAATATCATTTCTGATTTATATCAAAAATCGCAAGGCATTTGGATGTCATTAAATAGAGTTTTCGTATTAAAATATATCATAAAATCTATATGAACAAGCATAAATCATCAACACGCACATATAAACAATTAATCATTCAAAAACATGGCATAATCATGCAAAATACTTCGGATTCTTCTTAAGACCGAAAACAATTAAAAAAATGAG
This sequence comes from Allium fistulosum, assembly GCA_030737815.1. Taxonomy (NCBI): domain Eukaryota; kingdom Viridiplantae; phylum Streptophyta; class Magnoliopsida; order Asparagales; family Amaryllidaceae; genus Allium; species Allium fistulosum. Next base: position 166,370,629 of record CM060905.1, read on the forward strand.
ATGTGGTCATTATTCACCTTAGCTTTTGAGATTAAAGAGTTTGAGATTTGAATGGATTAAGTTGATTAATCTTTTTCCTTTAGCTCTTTCTTCCTCTTATTCTTGCTAATGGTGGCTGACCTTTTTGTTTTATTTTTTTGCAAATGATTTGAATGTGAGGATACACAGCTAACGGTTTAGGGTATTAGAATGTTCGTTTTCCTATTTTGCCGTCACCTATTATGCTTAACCATTTTATTTTAGTTCATTTGTTATCAAGGCACGACTACCCCTTATTAATTATAAATCTCAATCCCCTAATCATCACATTATTTTGTTTACTTTAGTTAATTAAGCCCTAAATAATGTTTCTAAAAATATGGGTGTTACAATCTTCCCTCCTTAAATAATTTCGTCCTCGAAATTACGATAAGGTACATAGTGGTCAAACATAAAGGTAAAACATACCATCAAACAAATTAGGATAAGCATCTCTAATCCTACTCTCAGTCTCCCAATTACAGTCTCTCTCATCGCCGCTCCACTGGACTTTCATTAATCTGACTGTCTTGTCTCTTAACTTCTTCTTATTTCTCGCAATTATCCGAATTGGCTACCTAACTATAGTCAAGTCCGGCCCTACTACTAAGTCCTCTAACATGGTCAGTGCTATAGTAGTCTCCGGGTCTCTAATGCACTTCCTTAGATGAGAAACATGGAAAACATCGTGGAATCCTGCCAAACTGCTCGGTAACTCTACTCTATATGCGAGTTTCCCGATCCTCTCTACAATAGGAAATGGTCCTACAAATCTCGGTGCCAACTTCCCTGATTTCCCGAATCTAATCACACCCTTCATCGATGATACCTTAATAAACACATGATCTCCAACAGAGAACTGTAAGTCTTTCCATCTGCTATCTGCATAACTTTTCTACCTAGACTGAGCTTCCTTCATCCCAGCTCGAATCAACTCAACCATCTCTGCAGCTTCTCTAACCAAATCCGGACCAAGAACAACCTATCCTCGGTTTCTAACCAACAAAATGGTGATTTGCATGGCTTTCCATACAAAGCTTCAAATGGTGCCATTGTGACGCAGCGGATATAACACGATGACGACGAAATGAAGATTTCGTGTCAATCAAATCGATAAACGATTCGATGAAGCAATATGAATCGGTGAATTAAAGATGCCGAAACGCCCAAATCCGTTGATCCCGAAGATACCAGATTCTAGCAATTTTCTACACGTTGATCGCGCACGATGCCGTGAGAGAAGATCTACAATTCTTCGAACGTTGATCAAGTGCACTTGATTCCGTGAATTGGCTTCAACAATCGTTGATTCGAGCGCACTTGAATGCCGAAAGTGGAGATAGGAGATAACACTCAACTACCAATTTTAATGGAGGCAAGAAGCACAAACCAAATTTTATTTCAAATTCAACAACCTTTGAATGATACAACTCACCCGCTATTTATAGGATTTTACAACACCAAGCATTCACGACCTAACAATAGCGACCTAACAAACAAATACAAACGACATAAGACAGTTACAACACAACAGTACATGACTTAACACTGGAGCGACATAACACGAGCGACTTATGGAAAGCGGCATACTGGAATGACTTAAGAAAATCTCGTGACTTAACTCTTCGCGACTTAATTCTTCAGCGACCTAGTGGAAGAAGCGGTAACACAATCTGGAGCTCGTGACCTAATTTCTCGCGACATAAGGAATCAGCGACCTAGGGAAAGTCGCGACCTAAAGCAGAGTATCAGGCGTGCGACCTAAGGAAGAGGAGTGATTTCGCGACTTAGCTGGAGATGGCATAGGTCGTTCGCGACCTTCTTCCTTCTGCTCTCGCGACCTAGGGTTTCTGGCGCATCTTCTTCCTCGCGACATACCATGGTGCAGCGACTTATGGTGGAGCGACCTAAGGTAATTCGTTCATCTTGATTTCGCGCTGCATCATCCTCCCCTGGTTGGGAAAAATTCGTTCTCGAATTTAAAAGTTCTTCCCCATTGGGTTATTCATCTCCATAATAAGGTATAAGATGTTAAACATTAAACACGTCAGAAGTATACACCTCCTTTGGCAGCTTCTACCTATAAGCATTTTCGTTGATCCGTTTCACAATCTTTACAGGACCAATCTTTCGAGCTTTAAGTTTATTGTATGCTCCTACTGGAAAACGATCCTTCGTTAGTATAGCATATACTAAATCCCCTTCATTAAATTCAGCACTTCTTCGCTTCAGATCCGCATATCGTTTATACTTCTCATTCGTCTTCTTCAATCGTTCCTGAATGATTCTATGGCATTCTATCAACCCATCAACAAAATAAACAGCCCGCTTAACTGTTCCCTTCGGTTGTGGCACTATCGTTAAATCCAACGGCCCCTTTGGCAAGCTTGAATATACAATCTGAAATGGATTGAAACCCGTACTACGGTTGATAGCATGATTATGAGCAAACTCTGCTTGACATAACTTCACATCCCAGCTCTTCAGATTATCCTTCACAAGACACCGCAACAAATTTCCCAGGGATCTGTTCACTACTTCAGTCTGTCCATCTGTCTGTGGATGATAAGCACTACTGAATTTCAGCTTCGTTCCCACCATCTTCCACAGACTCAACCAAAAGTGACTCAGAAATCGAGTATCTCGGTCAGAAACAATAGGTTCAGGTAACCCATGTAAACGATAGATTTCTTTAAAGAATAACTGTGCCACATGAACTGCATCCGTCGTCTTCTTACAAGCAATGAAATGTGTCATCTTCGAGAAATGGTCTACCACAACATATATAGAATCATTTCCCCGTTGAGTTCTAGGAAAACCCAAAACGAAATCCATGCTAACATCAACCCATGGTCTAGTAGGCACGAGCAATGGCATATACAATCCTGCATTCGTAGCTGTCCCCTTGGAAACTTGACATATGTGACATCTCTGCACAAATCTTTCAACTTCTTTTCTCATCGACGGCCAGAAATAAGATTGTGACACCAACTGCAAGGTACGATCTCTGCCCACGTGACCCTCTTCATGCAATTCTTTGACAATCTTCAACCTCAAGCTACAATCCGGAATACACAATCGATTTCCTCTGAACAAGAATCCATCTTTCATCACAAAATCATCAGAACTCCCTTCCTGCACCTGATCCAGCACTTTCGCAAAATAAGAATCTGAAATAAGCAACTCTGGCAACAAATCAAATCCCACTACTTCCACTCGCATAGTTGTCAGCAAATGATTTCTACGGCTCAATGCATCAGCAACTCGGTTAGTAACTCCTGATTTGTGCTTCACAACGAAAGTAAACTGTTGTAAATAAGCAACCCACGAAGCATGCCTTGCTGAAATTTTATCTTGCCCCTGCAAATGTTTCAAAGCTTCATGGTCAGTGTATAGCACAAATTCTTTATGAAATAGATAGTGTCTCCAATGCTTTATGGCTTGGACTATAGCATAGAATTCCAAGTCATAAGTACTGTATCTCGTTTTAGCTCCCGTCAGTTTCTCACTAAAGTAGGCAATAGGATGACCCCTTTGACTCAGCGTTCCCCCAAATCCAACCTTGGACGCATCAGTATTTAGCTCAAAGAGCAATTGAAAGTCCTGGTATCTAAGAATGGGCGTTGTGGTCAAGAGTGTCTTGATTCTCTGAAAAGCAGAATCAGCCTCTTCAGTCCAAACAAACTTCTTCCCTTTTATACATTCTGTAACTGGTGCCATCACGCTACTAAAGTGTGGAATGAATCTTCGGTAGAATGATGCTAAACCATGAAAACTCCTCACTTCTGTTATTGTCTTAGGCTGTGGCCAATTTCGAATAGCTTCAACTTTACTCTGATCAACTTGAATACCATCCTTCGACACAATATAGCCCAAGAATAGAATACTTGTAGTCATGAAGGTACACTTCTTCGTTGCAGCATAAAATTCCTCACGTTGTAAAACCAATAACACTTCCCGCAAATGTTGTAGGTGTTCTTCAGTGCTTCCACTGTAGATCAAGATGTCATCAAAATATACCACTACGAACTTCCCGATAAATGGTCGAAAAATCTAGTTCAGGACTCTCATGAATGTACTCGGAGGATTTGACAAGCCAAACGGCATCACCAACCATTCGTACAGACCCTCCCGAGTTTTAAAAGCAGTCTTCCACTCATCACCCGGTCTAATACGAATCTGATGGTATCCACTTTTCAAGTCAATCTTCGAAAACACAACAGCACCTCTCAACTGATCCAACAGATCATCCAGTCTCGGCATAGGAAATCAATATCTCACCGTAATCTTATTCAACGCTCTACTATCTGTGCACATTCTCCACGTTCCATCCTTCTTCGGCACCAACAAAGCTGGCACTACACAAGGACTCAAACTCTCCTGAACACGCCATTGTTCCAGTAATTCCTCCACTTGTCTTCTCAATTATTCGTGTTCTTTTGGACTCATCCGATAGTGCGGTCTATGAGGCAATGCAGCTCCTAGCACCAAGTCAATCTGATGCTGTATGTCTCTAAGCGGCGGTAACTCCTTCGGCAACTCCTCTGGAAACACATCTTTGAATTCCTCCAAAACTGGCTTCACTTCCTCTGGAACTTCAGTAACTTCACTGCTTTCATGCCCAATCAACATAAAAACTTCAGGGCTCTCATCTACCTCTTCCACGAACTCCTTCAAGGACAACAAAGTCTTCAATTCCTCAATCTCCTCCAGTTTGTTCTCATTCTGCTGTCGCTTCTTCGGAACTAAAGTGATTTTCGTGCCCTCGAACAAGAAACTGTAGCTATTTGTTCGACCATTATGATGTACCTCCCGATCGTACTGCCACGGCCTTCCTAACAGCAAATGGCAAACATCCATGTCAACCACATCACACCAAATCTCATCTTTGTATTTCTTCCCAATAGAAAATGGAACATGAGCTCGCCTCTCCACTTTCACTTCCCCTCCTTTCCTCAACCAAGCAAGTTTATAAGGACTAGGATGTTTCTCCATTTTCAACTTCAACTTCCTCACAGCTTCCATTGAAATGATATTATCACAACTCCCAACATCAATGACAAATTTACAGACCTTCCCCAAAATAGTGCACGTTGACTGAAAAATGTTACTCCTCAACCAACTCGAGTCCTCTTCCTGCTTCTGGGTTAAACAAGATCTCCGTAGCATCAGATTACATCCCTCGTCTCCCGACACCTCTTCTTCCTCCTCATCACGATGTGAATTGAGATCTTCTTCTACATCCTCATCTTCCACTTCAGCAATTATAGTTCTCTTCTTAGGTTTCGGACATTCGTTGCTCTTGTGACCCACTTCCTGGTAATTATAGCATTTGAAATTGGTGTTGACTTTTGGTTTAACCACTTCATGAACAACCGGCTTACTCGATGCTTTAGGAACATTAGAACTACTACCCGCTCCTTTGTTCTGCCCCGTAGAACTTGGAAACACACCTCCACCACGTCTACCTTGTTTCTCCCAAGCTAACGCCTTTTGATGTGCTTCTGCCACAGATCTAGGGTCGAACATGTTCACCATATCCTGTATCTGTGTTCTAAGTCCCCCAACAAACCTAGCGGTCAATTGTTCTTCTGTCTCCATAATGTCATTTCGAGCAATCAACTGGTAGAACTCATTAGCATAATCAGTAATAGTCTTCGTCCCTTGCCTCAGGTTCTATAATCTCTGATACATCAGTGATTGGTAATTGTAGGGCAAGAAAGTAGCCTTCATCAACTTCTTCATCTTCTCCCAAGCAACAATCTTCGACTTCCCCATCCGCTCTCTAGTAAGTTTGGTTTGCTGCCACCACGCCATAGCTCTCCCCCTCAACCTAGTAGCAACCAACTTCACTTTACGATCTTACGGAACCTCTTTGAAATCAAAAATTTCCTCAACATAAGCTAGCCAATCAAGAAATTCCTCGGCCTGCATACCTCCCTTGAATTCCGGTATTTCAGTTTTCATCCTGGACTCCCATTTGTGATCATACTCCGAATGATTTCTTCCTTGACCTCGTCCTCGTCCATGAACACTACCACCATCAAACTCCTCTTCAAAATCTGATGCATATCGATGTCGATCCTAACCACCAACATCTCTACTACCACCATTTCTTCCACCAACATCCCTTCGATCTACATTCCTCCGATCACGATCATTCGCATTTCTATCACGATTTCGATCATCAACATTTCTATCACGATCTCGATCATCAACAATTCTATCACAACCTTGATCACCAACATTTCTATCACAATCTCGATCATCAACATTTCTATCACGATCTCGATCCACACTTCTATGATCACGATCAACACTTCTCTCTCGATTTGAATGTGGTGAAACTCTACTTCCCCCATGGTTAGATTCAGGTGAAACCCTTCTCTGATTTTGATTCATCTCCAACATCATTCTCTCTAATCGACCAATCCCTTCATTAAGCTTCCCGTTAAAGTTTTCGTTAATTCTTTGCTCCATCTCATCGGCCTCTTCTCTCCCATACAAAGCATCAATGTTGCGATAACGGTTAGCTCTTCTCGGGGGCATGATCACTCTTCAACAAATTCTAACAAAAACTTCACTTCGATCTAAAAATCTTCAAATCAAAACTACCCACTTGTTGAAATCTACAAAAGTCACCAAACGAACAAATCTCTTCAAAATCTCGAGAACCCAATTCTCCAAATGATGCAAATCTCGCATAAACTCCAAAAATCTACGCAAACTCCTTGCGATCTAGCTCTGATACCAAATGACGCAGCGGATATAACACGATGACGACGAAATGAGGATTTCGTGTCAATCAAATCGATAAATGATTCGATGAAGCAATATGAATCGGTGAATTAAAGATGCCGAAACGCCCAAATCCGTTGATCCCGAAGATACCGGATTCTAGCAATCTTCTACACGTTGATCACGCACGATGCCGTGAGAGAAGATCTACAATTCTTCGAATGTTGATCAAGCGCACTTGATTCCGTGAATTGGCTTCAACAATCGTTGATTCGAGCGCACTCGAATGCCGAAAGTGGAGATAGGAGATAACACTCAACTACCAATTTTAATGGAGGCAAGAAGCACAAACCAAATTTTATTTCAAATTCAACAACCTTTGAATGATACAACTCACCCGCTATTTATAGGATTTTACAACACCAAGCATTCACGACCTAACAATAGCGACCTAACAAACAAATACAAACGACATAAGAAAGTTACAACACAACAGTACATGACTTAACACTGGAGTGACATAACACGAGCGACTTATGGAAAGTGGCATACTGGAACGACTTAAGAAAATCTCGCGACTTAACTCTTCGCGACTTAATTCTTCAGCGACCTAGTGGAAGAAGCGGCAATACAATCTAGAGCTCACGACCTAATTGCTCACGACATAAGGAATCAGCGACCTAGGGAAAGTCGCGACCTAAAGCAGCGTATCACGCGCGTGACCTAAGGAAGAGGAGTGATTTCGCGACTTAGCTAGAGATGGCATAGGTCGTTCGCGACCTTCTTCCTTCTGCTCTCGCGACCTAGGGTTTCTGGCGCATCTTCTTCCTCGCGACATACCATGGTGGAGCGACCTAAGGTAATTCGTTCATCCGGATTTCGCACTGCATCACATTGCTATACTAGTCTGATACCTACTGTTATACGAAAACTCGACTAAGTGTAGATGGTGTTCCAATGATCCTTCATAATGTAACACACAAGCTCTTAACAAATCTTCCAAGACTTTGTTAAACCTTTCTGTTTGCCCATCATTCTGTGGATGGTAAGTGGTACTCATCTTGAGCTTGGTTCCTAAAATCTCCTGTAGACTCTTCCAGAACTCGCTAGTGAACAAGGAATCTTTATCACTTACTATACTACAAGGAATTCCATGAAGTCTAACTATATTCCTCATAAATAACTTAGCTAAAACAGGTGTCGTTCTAGTTGACTTAATTGGAATGAAATGGGTACTCTTGGTCAATCTATCCACTATGACCCATATACTTTCATTTCCTCTACTAGATCTTCGCAATTCGTCAATAAAATCCATAGAAATAGAATCTTATTTCTATATTGGAATATGAAATGGTTGTAGCAACCCACTTGGCTTCTGATGCCTGGCTTTTACCTGTTGACAGTTCAGACACTGTTTCACCCATAAGCCAACATCCCTCTTCATACCTTCCCAGAAGAAACTCCGCTTCATATTCTGATACACCTTAGTTCCTCCTGGATGAATAGTGAACTTTGAATGATGGTTTTCCTCCAAAGCTTCCTTCCTAATGTCTCCCACATTCGGAACACACGACCTTCCTTTTTTTCTCAACCACCCATTCTGGTCAAGAATAAAATCCTTCAGGTCATCGCTCTCCATTCCATCCTTCAACGTCTTGATCCGTTCAGCCAACACTGGATCCTCCTCCTGTATAGAAGCAATCCTTTCAATCATTACTGGTCGAATTTCTAAAAAAGATAACACAGCAGTTCCTTCACTACATCCAACTTAAGATCTCCATTGCACTTTGCAAGTCGACAATGCTTCCAAATCTTTCCACTCTACTACCATTGCCAATACTGCAATCTGATGCTTTCTACTAAGTGTGTCTGCAACTTTGTAACCCTTTCCTGGTGTGTACTGAATACCAAAGTCATAAGCGGCTAAAAACTCTAACACCTCTACTGTCTCATATTCAGCTCCTTCTGAGAGAACAAATGCTTCAACGACTTATGATCCGTATAAAGCTCAAACCTTTCTCCCAAAAGGTAATGTCCTCACACCTTCAAAGCAAAAATCACTATAGCTAACTCCAAATCATGCGTTGGATATCTAACCTCATGTGGTCTAAGATGTCGAGAAGCATAGGCAATCACTTTACCTCTTTGCATCAACATAGCTCCTAATCCAGTTCAACACGCATCTGTATAAAATACCAAATCTTGATTTCCTTTCGGAACAACTAATATAGGTGCATGGGTCAATAAGTTTTTCAAGCTCTGGAATGCTTCCTCACACTTATCGGCCCACACAAACTTCACATCATTTCGCGTTAGCTTGGTCATCGGTGCTGCTATCCGCAAAAAATCCTTTATGAACCTTCGATAATATCCAGCCAATCCAAGAAAACTTCTAATATCAGTTACCGTCTCTGGTCTCTTCCAATTATTAACAGTTTCGATCTTATCTGGATCGATTGACAACTCCTTCTTTGAAACCACGTAACCAAGAAACTTTACTTCCTTCTTCTAGAAATGACACTTTGAAAACTTCGCCTTCAGCTGATTTTGCCTCAGCGCCTCAAGCACAACTCTAAGATGAACTTCATGCTCCCTTTCATCCATAGAGTATATCAAAATATCATATATGAACACTAACACGAATTTATCCGAAGTGCTCTTGGAAAATCCGGTTCATCAAATCCACAAAGAATGTCGGCGCGTTAGTTAGTCTGAACGGCATCACTAACCATTCGTACGGTCCATATCTAGTTCTAAACATCGTCAAAGGAATACTATCCTCTGCTACTCTAAGCTGATGAAAACTTGTTGCCAAATCCAACTGATAAAATACCTTGGATCCACTCAGCTGATTGAACAAATCGCCAATTCTAGGCAACGGATATCGATTCTTTATTGTCTTCTCATTCAACTAACGATAATCGATACATAACATCAACAATCCATTCGACTTCCTAGCAAACACTGTGGCTACTCCCCAAGGTGAACTACTTGGCCTAGTAAAACTCTTGCTTTCCAAATCTACCAACTGCACCTACATCTTCCTCATCACTGTAGGTGTCATCCTACTTGGTGGTCTACTCATCGGTTCTGCTCCAGGCACTAAATCTATTTGAAATTCAATGGCTCGTTTCGCTGGCAATCCTACTACAGGTTCGAAGACATCTGCAAATTCTCTAACCACGAAAATGCGTTCAACTCATCATCCAACTCCACTACACCCAACAAAGCATTCACCTCACAATTAGGGCTTTCTACGATATATACAATCCAATCACTACAATCAGGGTGTCTAAGCGATATCTTCTTATCATGGAAAAATATCCTAGCATCGTACTTACTTAACCAATCCATACCCAATATAATTCTGAACCCTACAAAGTCAAACGCATGCAAACTGCAAAAAAGGTATGACCTAGCAAATCAAACTCTAAGTGGTCACACTTCATCCTAAGTGTCGCATACCCTCCTATCGGATTTGCAACCCTTAAGGAAGTAATTAGTATGTGGGTTCTAAGTTAAGCTTATCTACAAAACAACGAGATATAAAAGAATGCGATGCACCAGTATAAAACAGAACGCTAACAGACATACCATGAATCTGAAGCGTACCTCCCAACACTGCCTTTTCTTTCTCCTGCGATGTTAGTCCTAATATAGCAGGCTACAATGCAAATACCTTGCCTCTTCCATCCTTAGCGGGTTCATTGCATTGATTCTTATAGTGGCCAATCTGATCGTAGTTGAAATATCTGATGTTCTTCTTCCCGACCACTTCCTTCACCTTTCCAGTACGACACTCATTCGCAAAATGCCCCTTCTTGTCACACTTGAAGCACACAACCTCAGACTTTCCCTTCTTTGCTGCTCCACCTTTTTGAGCACCCTTCTTATGAAAGAACTTCCTCTTCTGGCCTTGCCCAACCTGGACCTCCTTCACCTTACTCTTCTCTAGACAAGCAAGCATCTCCTCGTGTCTCAAAGCCATATCTACAACCACATCACAAGGGTCCCTGATATGAGGTAATGTAGCCCGTGCCAACTCAGGCTTCAACCCTATTATGAACTTCTCATTCCTCTTTAACATAGTATCCACAGTAGCATACTCATACCTAGCGAACTCCTCAAATCTTCTTGCATACTCCAAGACAGACATCTCCCCTTTCTCCAACTCAGCAAACTTCCTAAGTAAAGCAGACTGCGCCATCACAGACATGAACCACTCCTAAAACCTTCTCATAAAGTCAGCCCATGTCATCGCCTCTTCATTTACTCCAGCCGTCACTCTATTCCACTAAAATAAAGTTTCTCCCCAAAGCTATCTCGAAGCAAGCCTCCTCTTCTGCTCATCATTGAGCCCCATGTCTGTAAAGAACCTCTCACAATGCAGCAACCAGTTCTCCACTTCTATAGCATCCTCAGTTCCAATAAAGGGCTTCCCTCCAAGCCTAGCATAATCTCTGCTCAAGATAGTATAATGGTTGACCACCGGAGCCTCCTGAACTCCTACTCCAGCATTTCCTCCAACCATTCCTGCAGCAACACCCGCCTGCATCATATTCACGAAAAACTGATACATAACTCCCATATCCACATGTGGGACTCCAGCACCAATATTCCCTTCTTGTGCCTGACCTTGGTTTCTCCTAGTATTCGGTCTAGCATTTCCATTTGTGATGGTGCTTCCTCCAAGATTCACTCTTCCACTTCTAGCATCCATATCTGTATTCAAGCCTCGTGAGATACTAAAGAATAGCCTAAGAGAGATAGGAAACTAAAGATATAGCGTATACTTATATATAGTAAATACAAGTACGTTACTATAGCGTTATCCCATACCCCAATCTTACTATAATTCTTTAGAATTATGTTTTCAAAAATCATTTTTAGTTATAGTTTTTCATAAACCTATGCTCTGATACCAAGTTGTAACATCCCCTATCTAGAGGCCAAAGCTAAGCGCTACAGATGCTGCAGTCATCCATAGTATTAACCTCCGGCGACTAAATACGGCTATGTTAATGGTATCCATAATATCAGAAGCACTTGAATATGAAACAAAATCACAGATTTCAAGAACAACATTTTACTGATTACATTTCAAAACACATGTTTCACATTCAAATTACATAACCCCATAATCGTTTCCCATGTAAAGATTAAATTTAATTGATACAAATACGCCAAGAGCGACATATGAAGATGCCCTCTTGGTTGATCAGAGTATTATATAGACATAACTATCTTAAATACAACACAACGAAATTAAACAAAACAAAACAACAACTCCTAAATAGCTATCCATCAGCCACCTGCTCATCTCTAGAAGATTTATTCATCAACCTACTAAAACCTGTAAAACCTTAACTCTCAGCCTATTCAAATCAATTTTGAGCACCCGAGAATTTAAGGGGAAAACATAAACTTTGAGTTAGACATAAAGCCTGGTGTGAATAATACTATACATCTCGGTTATTTGATATTAAGTGAGACCACGCCACTTAGCGGAACGGGTTTCCCCTTACTAATATCCTTTTAAAACATATCTTTTGCAAACCTTTATCCTGCAACCAAAACTGGTTAAAACTGTAAAGCATTATTATGTAAACATACATATCAGGTAACAAATGAACTATTTGTCCGAACACTATAGTTTTATTTGGCTAAATACTAACCTTTGGCTAACTCGGGCCTACCAGACAATATAATCAAAATAATCTAACAACTGTTGACACTCCTCTTCTGCACGATCTGTCCTTAACTATCTATTAAATACTCCTCTTCTGGACGGTCTGTCCCTAACTTAACATCTCCTAGGGTCACCTGATCCTAATGGTTTTGTGGGCTCACCAATAACCTATCTGTATACGAATATATATTCCCTTCTATGTGTAATCGTAATTTTTGTCTTACTTGTGACAAAGCCCTACACACTGGAATTTTGGACTAAATTAGCTAGGGCTAATAGCCAATGTATAGGGTGCGACCCTATACCAGTCTCATCTGGTATTCTAATATCTGAGTCATTTTACTTAGGGTAACCTTCCCTTAAATTTTCCTTGAAAACCTTTTCATCTAAAATTGATTTAAAACCTTTAAATCAAACATAAACAAGGAAACTATATACTCTATGCTTTACTCAAAATCATCTTTCCATGTTATATATACTTTATTCAAATATTTGTTATTGAAAACATTTAAACCTTTGAAAGTTCCCTTTTCGAATCTATTGAAATTACCCCTTTCGAAACCAAATAAAACCCTTCTCTCACCTAGGCCAAAAGGCCAAAAAATTCCTTACGAAACCATTCATAATCTACCTTTCGAAAATTTTGAAAAACCAGTCCTTTGAAAACATTAAAACCTTAAACGTTCTTCTTCAAAACCTTTAAACGTTACCTTTCGAATACATTGGAAAACCTTTCCTTTCAAACCTTTCGAAACCATTGGAGAACCACCCCTTCGAAACCATTCTTTAAAACCTTTAGAAAGCTTTTGGGTTCAAATAAAACATGTGGAAACACCTTTTGAAACCATTAAAAATTAACTCCTTCGAAACCATTTGGGTTCTACCTTCAACAATGCGAAAGGCTCATAAAACATTTAAGTCAAAAGCACTCTTTCGAAAGCATTTCCTAAGCAAAGAAGTGATGGTGTCGAAACCAACCTTCCGAAAGCATTGGAGAAGCGGCTAAGTTTTAAAAGAAAAGTATACCTTCTGAAACATTGGCGTCGAAGGAAGAAAAGTGGCAACTAAGGGCTTCGACCTAGTCGAAAGCATATACTTAAAAACAAAGGCGCAACCTCTTTGAAACCATTCCTTTAAAACCATTGACCTAGACGAAAGTAAACCAATTCAAAAGCTATATTGTCGAAATCAAAGCAGGCGCATTTTTATTTAAAAGCAAAGACACGCTTCGATCCCTTCAGAACCTTTGGTCTCGACCTAGTGCCTTCCACCTTAGTCTAATTCACTCTGTACCAAGTTATTGATACTATGTGCATTGGTTTCGATGGCATGGAGGCGGCAGTACTTGGTCGGAACCCCTATGCCAAAAATGGCGAAATATGCTAAAAGCATGTAAAAACTGATTTTTACTTTAAAAAGAATTTCTTTTCAACTAACCTGCCTTGTTTGTCAAAATATTATTCGTTGCTGATTTTCTTTTCTAAAAGTGCTGCCAATATTTCATAAATAAACAATTTAATTTATTTATAAAATACCCCTTCTCCTTTTATAAATATATAAAACATTTAAGTCCCATACCGTAAATAATTTTATATACCTATCAAAACACTTAGAAAAATTGTACGAAAATTTCCAGAAAATCATTTTTGATATGTTTTCTAACATATATTAATTCCAGGCCTAAAATATTAATTATTTAGCCGTAAATAATTTAAAACCCAAATAATCATTTTCTACACTAAAAAATTAATATAAAATCCACATTAATTCAGAAAATTATGAAAATTGAAACTCATCTCTAAAATATCATTCCTGGTCTATATCTATAATCGCAAGGCATTTGGATGTCATTAAATAGGGTTTCCACATTAAAACATATCATGAAATCTATATGAACAAGCATAAATCATTAACAAGCACATATAAACAATTAATCATTCAAAAACATGGCATAATCATGCAAAATACTTCAGATTCATCTTAAGACCGAAAACGATTAAAAAAATGAGATGTAGTCATTATTCACCTTAGCTTTTGAGATTAAAGAGTTTGAGATTTGAATGGATTAAGTTGATTAATCTTCTTCCATTAGCTCTTTCTTCCTCTTGTTCTTGCTAATGGTGGCTGGCCTCTTTGTTTAATTTTTTTGCAAATGATTTGAATGTGAGGATACACGGCTAAGGGTTTAGGGGTATTAGAATGCTCATTTTCCTATTTTTCCCTCACTTATTATACTTAACAATTTTATTTTGGTCCACTTAAATGTCACTTCGGAGTAGCCTCCGGAAAGTTCTTAGGATTCATAGTAAGTGCCAGGGGCATTGAAGCAAATCTAGAGCAAATAATGGCCCTAAGAGAAGTCCAAGCCTCGAAGAACAAGAAAGAATTGTAAAGCTTGAATGGAAAGGTCACAGCATTAAGCCAATTTATCTTGAAAGCCATGGACAAGTGCATGTCATTCTTTGATGCGTTAAAAACTTCAAAGGGAGTGAGGCATGTCAAACTGCTTTTGAAGAATTGCTGCGACACATGGAAGCCCCGCCAATCCTATCAAAGCCAATGGACAGAGAGGACCTATTCATTTACCTAGTAATCTCACCTCATGCATTGAGCGCTGCCCTTATGCACGAAGAAGCGAAAATCCAACAACCCGTATACTACATTAGCAAGTGGCTTACCTGAGCTAAGAAAAATTACCCGAAGCTGGAAAAGCTAGCGTATTGCCTCGTGACTGCATCTAGAAAATTACGACCGTATTTCCAAGCACATCCAATCAAAGTACTGACTGATCAGCCTCTGAAGCAAGTACTATACCGACCCGAAACTTCCGGACGACTTCTCAAATGGAACATCGAACTAAGCCATTATGATATTACTTACCATCCGAGAATGGCTATCAATGAGCAAGTGCTGGCAGATTTCATCGCTAGGTTTACCATACGGGATGACGAAGAAGAAACATCGTTGGAAGCAGAGAAGCAATGGAAACTTTTGGTTAATGGCACATCTAACAACCTCTGTTCAGGAGCGGGAGTAGTGCTTGAAACCCCTGAAGGATGAGCCATTTGCTATGCCTTATGCTTGGAATTCCCTGCAACAAACAATGAAGCGGAATACGAAGCATTGATAGCGGGGCTGAAAGTTGTGAAAGAACTCGGAATAAAGTCCATCCATATCTATAGCGAATCCAAGCTAGTCATATGCCAAGTAAAGGCGAGTACCAGGCTCGAGGGGAGAACCTTGCCCCATATCTTTCTAAAGTACAAGAGTTGCTGAGCGACGTCAAACATTATATCATAACTCACAATCTGCAGGAGAAAAACACTAAGGCCCAGAGAAGCTCAATCATTGGGACTAGTCCCGGTTGAGACTCTGACTGCCTGAGTATCGACGAGATGGACATCGATTGGATTCTTGAGACCACCGCCGAACCAAAAACATGGACGACACCAATTAAGGACTATTTACTTACAGGGACCCTTCCAACTAACCGAAATCAACGGAAAAATCTTCTTCGGAAGGTGTCACGATTCGTAATACAGGAGGGAATACTCTACTGAAGGGGATTCTCTAGCCCTCTTCTTAGATGTGTGACTGAAGGCGAAGCTCGACGGATCCTGAAGGAAGCGCAAGAAGGCGAATGTAGAGACCACATTGGTGGGTAAACCCTGGCAAAGAAAGTTCTCCAGTATGGGTACTTATAGCCAACAATAAACCGCGACGTAGCAGACTATGCCAGATGGTGTGATCGTTGCCAACGATTCGACAAAATTAAAAGAACTCCCTCAACAGAATTAATGCAGGTGGTCAGCCCGTGGCCGTTCTCAATATTGGAAATCGACTTGATCGGGGTATTGCCAATAGTTAAAGGAGGGGCCAAATATGCTATAGTTGTTGTTGACTATTTCATGAAATGGGCCGAAGCGGAACCGCTGGCCACCATTACCACTAAGTAGGTCATTAATATTGTTACTAAAAACATTATTTGCAGGTTTGGTGTGCCATAGAAAATTATCACTAATAATGGGACCTAATTCGAAAGCGTTGAGTTCAAAGACTTCTTCAAACGCTTCCGAATTGAGAAGAGCTTTTTCGCAGTCGCTTATCCGCAAGCAAACAGACAAGTGGAAGCAATAAACAAGATCATCAAGTCCACCATCAAAAAGCGACTAAGTAAAGCAAAAGGGAACTGGGTTGATGAACTTCCACTTGCACTATGGGCTTACAGGACGACCCACAAAGCGGCAACCGGTCACACTCCATTTGCCTTGGCATATGGCTCAAAAGTAATGATTCCTGACGAACTAGAGGTCCCCTCTCATCGAAGGCAAAATTTTAATCAGAATCAAAACGAGCAGCTCCTGCTCGAATCATTGGATATGCTCGACGAAAGGAGGGAAGAAGCCGAGTTGAGGACCACCGTCCACCAAAAAAGGGTCGTGCTATACTTCAACTCCAAAGTTCATAACTAAACCTTCAAAGTGGGAGACCTCGTCTTCAAACGAGTCTATCACATGCCAGGAGCCTTCGAACCAAATTAGGAAGGGTCGTATGTGATTAACCATAAGCTAAGGGAAGGAACTTCCAAGCTGACAACCGTTGATGGAATCCAAATTCCCAGAGCATGGAACAGCGAATCGTTGCGTTGTTACTTCACGTGAAAACTACCTTATGTACTTTCTATTTTTTCAGCAAATAAACCATCCCGGGATGCCGGGGGCATTATAAATAGGCAAAAACTTGCCCAACTTCTATTAATAAAATTAATTCGCTTTTTGAACCATCAAAACTATGTTCATAGTAGTAACCTGCTGAGTCGATGGGGTCAAATCGGCTCAAAAACATTCAGTTGCTACTTCAGAAGGTGGAATCACGCTCAAGTACGCCCCACTTGCCCACCGAGTCGATGGAAGAAAATTGACCCAAACCGTTGGATCGACGGAGCCCGATCCCCGCCTTCTAAGAACTGGTGCTGCCCCGGCAGCATCAGGAAGGCTCAAATAAAAAGCCGTGCATCCCAATAGCGTGACTAACTTTCCGAACTGTGAAAGCACGCTCCTAAAATATAAACTCCTCACATTGCTCGAAGATAGACAACATCGAGAAGTATAAAATTCTGTGCATCCATAAGCCGCACACTAACTTTTCGAGCTGTGGAATCGCACTCTTAAAACATGAACTCCTCACGTTTCCCGAAGATAGGCAACATTGAGAAGTATCAAAAGCCGTGCATCCCATGAAGCCGCGCACACTTTTAAGTACCGGAATTGCCCCGACAATGCCAAGAAACTTATCCATCACAGGAATAACTAGGATAAACTCACTCACATTATCAGGAGTAACGTGCGCGAATCCAACGAAATCAAAGTATTGTAAACTGGTAGAAAACTCCAACTGCTGACACCCAATGATTAGATATAGCATTTAACGTGGAAAATGTTTAGCCATCCACAGTTAACTCATACAATGTGCATGCTCTAAGCAATGAAGCGCGTGTTTGAAGATTGCAAAATTCCTAAGAGATAATGTGCATGAGTATTTACTCACATTCCTGAGGAATGTCAAGTGGTTCAACTTCCAAAAATTTGCAAAAATTATTCATTTACACAAAGAATGTTTCTGAATTCTTTGCTAGTTAATCTTACAACTATACCTCTGCACTGAATTTACATTGTTATGCACATTTCTAACATACATGTGTTACACACTTTCCTGAATTGCATAAAAAACACAAACTATATACTAAAACTGTGAAACTTATAGAAAATCAAATCGTAACTTAGTTTTATTCCAAGTTTTGGTACCGGTCGTTTGCCAAGTGTTTAAAGTAAA
Source organism: Allium fistulosum (assembly GCA_030737815.1). Classification (NCBI taxonomy): domain Eukaryota; kingdom Viridiplantae; phylum Streptophyta; class Magnoliopsida; order Asparagales; family Amaryllidaceae; genus Allium; species Allium fistulosum. The sequence goes on from CM060905.1 coordinate 166,388,906, forward strand.
CAACACTGTGAATTGGGGGGCATACACTGGTACTCCAGTAGAGATGCTTAAAAACAAAAACAAAAACAAAAATACTTCACAAGTTCTATTACTTCAAACAAATAATTTTGGCGGTAATCACAGGACTAGATAAAATAAAATAGAAGTAAGCAAAGTAGATATAAGTGCACAAAACATAGATAAGCAAACAAGTGAAGCTACAGTCAAAATATCAGCAATGTATTACTTATAACTCTTTTCGGTACAAGGTCAAAATATATGGGCCGTACCCACACAATACCGGCCAACAAAAGAAAAAAGTACAGACAACGCAACAAAAGCAGTGAGTGTAGACTCTGCACATGAACAAAACAACAGAAAATGACTGAAAATCAGATTAACCACCGTCCAAGCTTCTCAACGCCTTTTTCTGCCACTCCCCTTCCCGCCTTTAGACTGAAGTTTCTGTTTCGCATCGAGAGTAGTATCGCTGCCGGCAATGTCAACTATGTCCTAGGTGCTGATATCTTCTTCCGGCTCTTTAATTTTCTCAGAAGCTTCCCCTTTAGTCTTGCGCTTCTGAGATCTACGAGAGCTCTTAGAGGACTTTATCGCTTCAACTTTCTCCTTCTTGATGGTAACCAATTGTTGTTGAGATTTATACGGCTGCTCTATCTGTGTCTCCTGCTCCCGAACCTTGGCCGTCGTGAAGTCACTCTCTAAAGGTACGGAAGGATCATCCAAGCCATGTAATGTGGCAATTTTCTCGGACCCCGGCCTGGCTGCGAGCCGGACACGGACAAGGCAACCTAAGCAGCTACAGAAATGAGCACGAACGCGATTGAAATAGCGATAGGTCCAAGCACCAAGGAAACTGGTGGATCGGCAGACAAGGAAGACGGACCTATAAGATCAAAAATGAAATCGTTAAGTTCGTCTTGCTCTTGCGACGTGAGTTGAAATTTCTCGAGATCTGGGGAAACAAGGAGATTACCTACACCAGAGAAGTGATCTAGAATGTTAACTTCATACTCACCACCCTCTCCCTTCTTGGACGGTTCCACAACCCACAGAGAAGCTTCAAGCCCAGAACTTGTCGGTGGATCGCAGGGATGCCTCGATGATCCACCGGGACCAGAAATAAAAGGCTACGGCAACACTCCGGCAGTCGCTTTCGTAATAGCATCAGCGGCCTCCTCCCTTTCAATTCGCAAAATATCCCGGCCTTCTAGCAATGCTTTCTTAGATTCTTCATTGAGATAAGAATTCTCTACCTCTCGCTCGGAAGCGGGTCAAGATTTCCTCCCAAACCACGGTGAGGGTGCGTGGGAATTTAGGGCCTAAGTAACTGAGACTCCCCTGGTGCAATAAGGAGTTGACATAAAAGTTCAAGATGGTCTCGTCCATCTTCTCCATCTTTCTCTCGAAGGCGTTCTAAAGCTCCAAATAGTCCGCCATAATGACGGCCTTTTCAATTTCGACACGAGATTTATTAGCGCTAAGCTGCGCAACTCGATCCTGGAGCCTGGCGATCGTCTCTGCCTAGTCGGAGATGGTTTTATCGTATGACTTCACGACTTCTTCATATTCCACAATCGTTTTATTATGCCCCTCTATGACAAGGTCATGGTCGGAAATGGTCTTCTTTTGGGCCTCAATTGGTGCGCTGCAAGCTGCCACCTCCTCTTTTAACTTGGCTTCTTCTGCAAGAGCCTTCTTAATTTTGTCCCAGTAGACGATCTCTATTCTCTCATGAGCCTCTTTTAGCTCTTTCAGCAAGCCGACGCTATTCTTGTTTTCTTAAAGCGCCGCTTCTCTTTCTTCTTCCAATTGCTTGACTTTAGCATCGCGTTCCACCAACGCTTTTTCGTAGTCATCCTTCTCTGATTCGAAGGAGAGAATTTTTCTCATAGTTATTGCAGTTCGTGTCTTCCAGTTGTTTGCATAATTTCTCCCACCCCTCTGTCTGCTCTAAATCATTTTGGATTGCCTAAAGGTGGGGCATGTATGTATCTCTGCGAACTGGATGAAGATAGCGATCAAATTTAACTCCCCTTAAAAACCACCTGGGGAGCGCTGCTTCAAGCCTAGAAGGACCAAATGGAAGAACATGGGTAGATATCCGGTGAAGGCATGAAGAACCGAGTGAAAGTGCCACACGAGAAAAGGGAACTTGAGACGAAGATGGAACGAAGACAGAAGAGATCGAGATTTCCGGACCAATTAAAGCGGGTGCCGGAGCGAAGGCCTGCTATTATGAAGAATGAGAACCACGCTCAACTTTTGACTTTTTAGACGGCTCCTCTCGCTCATCAAAAGTCTTTCTTTTCTCGTATTCGCTCTTATACACTCGATCCCGTTCTCTCTCATCTCGACGACGAGCTTCAGCCTCTGAATCTTTTCTTCTTCTCCATTCCTCCTCTATTTCGTGAGGCTGGTGATGGCCGAAAGATCGTTTCAACCATCGTTGGGAGTCGGTAAATTCCTCAAGATCTTTGTAAAGGCCGCGTCCTCTCATGGTACCTAACATAAGGAATAAATAAAGAGTCTTAGAAACAAAGAATAAGCATGAAAAATATGTGTATAAGTTAGTGTAACCCTAGTGAAACGTGTAACGTGTTTGGGGGATAGCCTAAAACGACGTCACAAGCCAGATCGGGCAGGCGTCGTGGAAGGAATCAGACTAACTTCGAGCGCAACATGGCCCAGACGAGGGGACACCTCCTCAAATTTGAATTCTTCCCCTATGAGCGCGTCAAAATCAACGTAAACATTACTCAAATCTCCAAAGTCTACGCCAGCATCTTTGATCGGAGAATTCCGACATCGTCTGATTCTGGAGCGTCATCTTTACCACTCATGTCTGGAGGAGGCGAGCTCGAAACAATGAGACTCATCCTCGGAGTCTCGTCACATGATTCAGAATCTCTATTGTCGGATTCTACATAGAAATCATCATCGTCACTAGAAGAGGACTCATCGCTACTACTCCCAATCTCTCCCTCCTCCTTTTCTATGTTTATCGCGGCCTTGCCTTCCCTTTGATTAAACTCCTCTTCCTCTTCTTTCGAGATCGGGGGTATTCTATCCGGGAAACTGGCTTCAATCATGGTGTCTTTTCCCTCATGGGTCTCTTCATCTAACTCACCGGACAAGCCTTCCATCTCTTGAAAAACACCCTCTTCGGATCCATGAGACGAAGAAGTGGATCGCGTATGATGTGCACGTAAATGTGCATATTTTTACTTCCATATTTAATATACTTTTATTTAATAAATGAGCATATTAGGGTATTTTACATGTTTAAACAAATTTCAATTGTTTTCAAATCATCATTTATTCATCTTCATATGAGGGCAAAATGGTCATTTTTGTGTGTCAATTAATTTGAGAATATTTATTTGCACATTTTATTTTTATTTGTAGGAAATTGGACGACAAAAAGGAAGGGGCTTCATGAAAATATGCATGCAGAAGAGAAGGAAACAAAAGAATGAAGAAATAAATCAATTCATGCAACATGGAGAACCCTACCTACGAACTTACCATGATCTTCAATTAGGAGCTAATGCACATGTTAGTGGAGATTAAAGTTACTTGCATACTTAATGGGGGATTAATTAGAAGCTAATGTTAACTTGGAGGCCACACTTCCTAAGGGGTATTTTGGACAGTCCCCTAAAATATGGATTAGAGTTTAGGCATGTATAAATACCGCTTATATTTCATGTAATAAAGCTCTTAGCACCACCTTCTAGTTAGTTTAGTGATAGCCACAAATGTAACATAAACTTGCTTTCTTTTTAATGGCTTCTTAGCCTTTTCTTCAAGTAATTTTCTTATATGTAATTTTAATTCATGCACTTTTAATTCATGTTCTTTTCTTGTTTATTTCTTCTTATGTTAGTAGTTTAGATCTCTTTCTTTAATGCAAGTAGATTAGCATTTAGTTCATTTCAATTAGCTCTCCTTTTCCTCTTATTTATGTTTATGTTGCAATCTACATTTGTTGAAATAATAACAAATATGAGAAGCTTAATCCCTTCAATTTAGGGGTAATGAAGCTCTCTTGATCATGTAGATTCAACATAGTGGTTTCATTTGATCTCCTTTTGTGCTTAATTGAATTTTTGATGTGGTAAAATTTTGTTTTTTAACTTTGAATTTGATAGCCTATGTTGTTGACACCAAATAGGCTATATGCTTAAACGAACATAAACACAAATTATCTCTTCATCTACATATGATTATGGTAATGAAGCGAATTTTAGAATCAAAATTTGATGATCTATATTACTAATCAATAGTAAATAGATCATGCTTAGAATAGATTTTATTTTTGATTTCATTATCATCTTCATGAGAGTTAACAAGTGGTTTGGAGGGTGTGTTAAAGTTTGATGGTTTATGTTGGGCTAATTAATAGCACAAATTGACCATACTTATGATAAAAACATCAACTAAATTCACTACTGACCAAAAAAAGAGATCATAATTTCATTATGTTGATTTATGTGATCATGAGAAAGGAATTGCCTCTAAATTGCCTTCTACTCTCATATTTTTATTCACTTTTGCTTGTAGTTAGTTTTTACATTTTCTTTAGCTTAAAATAATTTCAAACTCTTTGGTAAGTTTGACTGAGTATAATTTTAATTCACTTCAATTTCCTGCAGCTCGACCCGTACTCGCCACGTACTAAAATTGTACGTCATGCGCTTGCGGTTATTTTTATTATAAATTTTCAGCGATTTTCTAACTGACAGAAAAATCAACGATTCAATAGCATACGTATCCTGGATCGAGAAGGGGATGGGACCTCAACTGGGACTGCAGATCTCCTGGGACGCAATAGCCCGTACCGGAGCAGGTTTTCTTCTGTCAACAAGAATTTAACCGATCTCTCCTCGGCATCGACAACCTTCAGGGTTCGTTTCATCAAGAGACAGGTCCTCGTTCAGCCTTGGAATAACTATAGAAAGTATTTGACCCATTAGAAACCCCGTAGCAACATATCGGAGCTCTATAAGTGAGAAAAAGAACTTACCCCCTGTTGTCAGAGATGAATGAATCCCTCAGGACACCTAATAAAGAAGTATTGAGTCTTGAATTGAGATAAATTGCTCTGTAGTCGCAAAACAATTTTATGGTTTCTCTGCGCTTCAATCACAACCAAGGATGGACACTCATCTCTTCTTTTGAATGAGAGAAAATATCTTAATTCGCCAAAGCTTGGGGCACGGTTGAGAGTCCGCATGAAAAGAACGTGCAAGCAGGTTAGAATGGCGTATCCGTTGCGGTGAATCTGAAATGGAGCGATTCTGAAGTTCGAGAGGGTTTCCCTCAAAAAGTCGTTTAAGGGGGGAACTGCTCCGTTCAAGCACATATACCGATGACAAGCAGTGTATCCCGAAGGTGGAATATGAGAAAATTCATCTTTCTCTGGGAGACGCATGTCCTCCTCCGAAATGCCATGCTGCAGGCAGATGTTGTGCAAGACTTTAACCGAAATTACGGAGGGAGCTCTCTCTGGTGGGTTGAGAAGAACTCTAAAATTAGGAGGAGTTCGATCCAGGACCGGATTGACTAGAACTACCTAGCCATATTCAGCCTGTGAAGTAGAAGAAGGAGGGGCGACGGACGACGACTCGGCCTCTGAAAGCTTGGGACTTCCTTCACCAGACTTATGGCGAGAAGACGGGTACTTCATTCTAAACAACAGGACTTGCGCCCAAAATGGTCGGGTAATTCTACTCTAAAATAAGAATTCCTCTTGCTACACTTGAATTCCGAATAAATATTGGTCCATGCCGACACGTCGAATTTCAAGTGTGTACTGGGGTGAGTGCGGTGTGTTATCTATCGGTGGTGGGCTCGGTGTCCTGAACACTACAAATGCTCTATCCCATGTAGATAGTACGCTCATAGTTGAGAGGAAAAACGACTTCCCGTATCGCTTTCTTTTTTAAATTACTTCTCCTACACTTACTCATTATCGATCAATGATCGATAATGGATCCGTTGTCTGAAATGATGTGGAAAGTTCCTTCCAGTACAGGTACACCGTGCGTGTAAAAGAAAGCAAAACCAATCCAAATCCTCCTGAAGAACGAAACCAATTCACGATGTGTCGTGCAGTATTGGCAATGGGACCCATCATAAGTCAATTTTGGCTCAATGGACGAAGACAGCAAAACATGTCGAGCACCGGGGCAAGGCCCGAATATCGTTCCATGAAAAACTCAAGATTCGATTTACTATCTTCCTACATTAAGCTGCAATCGACTCAGACTTTTCATGACTAACATCACGAATACAACTCCGTCACCAAATCGATAAAAAAACACCATAATCATCAAACCCACCTTGAATCGATAATCAAGAGGCAAGGATGGTCAAAGATCTTGATCTAGCAACCTACTCAGTGGATCGAGGGCGGGCTATGCATACAAACGGGCTAGGTAGGGATTGTTCGACGGCGGCTAGAAGGGACTAGAAACAATGGTGAAGCAACGACGGCGAGGCTACAGAGTCAACGACGGGATGAATGATCGGTGGTGCTAGAGAGATGACCGAAGTTAGGGCCTAGTCGAAGTGGGCCGAATCGCAGGAAGACGATGGCTCAGGTCGCAGAGGAAAGGTCAGGTCGCAAAAAAACAAGTGGGAGCTGATATGGGTCAGCTCGAAGTAATTAAATAGAAGGGTTGCGCAAGAAAAAAAATGCTAAGTAATAGGGTCGCTAGCAATCCATCAATATGGATCGCTAACGATCCATCAAGTTACTTGCAAACTTTTTTCAAACTTGTCTAGCGAAAAACATATGCTACTTCAAGGCATGTCGGGAAGCTATAGAGTAAGGTTCGGTCCAGTACGACAAGCAATGGCAGTCCAGGTCACAACTTAGTAAGCGACAACCTGATCTAGTTCAAATTCACATGGTCCTAATACGATTACTTGAAATTCAACAAGAAAAAATAAAAAATCGATAACTTCCAGAGCATGCCTTGTTATCAACGAAGAAATACTCAGAGGGGAAAATCTTATCCGGGTTTTTAACCCAGTAGAATCTAGTAGAAGTCGGAACAACTTGATCGAGTCAGAATAGCTCAAAGGCCAACCAAAAGGAACCAGAAGAAGAAGCCAAAGGAAGTCAGGAGAAAAGAGTGAAAAATTACACTAAGGACATGGATCGCTAGCAATCCATGGCCTATGGATCGCTAACTATCCATGGTGTTAACTCAACGGTTCTTCGACCTTCTTACATCATGATTCAATTTATATTCTGGGAGCAATGACTAAGTTTAATGAGATTGCGAGCTTGCTAAAATCAAGGGACAAGCATTCATATGGTCCAATCAGTAGATGAATACAACTGGTAAGCAAACCATTATTAAAACAAGGCAACGTGCTACGAGAATACACAGACAACATCAACATAGGACAACAAAGACTATCCAGAAGGTAAAGTCCAAAAATAGTCTAAGTATATGGATCGCTAGCTATCTATATGCTATGGCAATCCATATGTTATGGATCGCTAGCGATCCATACCATTTCATCAAGTGGCAGCGACCTTCATAAAACAAGACAGGGGAAGGGTATTAAGGAGTTGGCTCGCCTTCGTGCATGCCAGTGATCCATAAGATATGGATCGCTAGCGATCCATGCTTTGGGCTCGGGTCACGATAGAACTTCCACTAGCCTTCTTATGATCGTCTGCAAGCGTTTGGCAAAGGGGCTTGGCCCAGTAACTCTCCAACCCCTATAAATACTCTCTTATCTGCAACATAAATGGGATCTTCCGGACTGGTGGCTAAAACTTTGCAAAAAGCTTTCTTTGCTCCTCTCCTTCCTCACAACGGTCAACCAAAGAGTTCACTGTGACTCTCCAGTGAGCTCTAACATTGGGGACTTGATCTAGCTTGGGATATTGAAGAACTTTTTATTCCTATCAACTTTCTAATAGCAATCGGTCAATAATAAAAACTATAAAGTGGACGTAGGCTTCATTAACAACTGAACCACTCAAAAAATTCTCTTGTCTTCTTTCTATTTCTGCTCTTTTACATTTATTCTCTATATTATTGCTGTGTAAGAACAGGGCTGATGCTTTCACACTCAATTCAGGGTATTGATCCACTTTTTGCGTTAACACATAAATTATTTTAAAATTGCATAAATGAATAAAGGTATGTGTTTTTGTAATAATATTAATATTAAAACAATGTATATAAATATATTTCTTTTCAGTCGTGTTTATATTCTTTAAATCTGAAACAATTTTTATTATTACTTTAACAATTAACTATATACATATATAAATATATATATATATATATATAATTAATATAAACATTGTTTAAATAATTATTAAAATATAAATATATTGTATTAAAAATAGGTTCAACCGAAAATATATTTTTATAAACCCAAACATATTTATATTTTTCTATTGTTTAATAAACATTTTAAATGCATTTTATGGATTCTTATGATTTAAAAATAGTAAATAACATTTTAAAATTACTAAAAATTAATTTTAATATTTAAAAATTAATAAACAAAATATATCATACATGGACGAATTAAAAAAAATTATATTTATTTTAGCATAGATCAAATTAACAACATTAGTCAATATATGTAATTCAATATAATTTAAATTTAGACTTCTTTGGGAGACAACAAATGCACATACAAAATTGTTTTGTATAGACCATATGATATATCATATATAAATTATACAATAAAGATATATACCTTATAAGAAATAGCTTTTAAGTGCATCTTATTTGAAGAGATCTCCTAAATTCCAAAAGAACCGATCCACCAAACCTTGCAACGATCTAGAACACCACTTGTATTAATTTGTTTTGATGTATTATTACTAATGGAAGCATGGCTAAGGAGGTCGGGATGGTGTATAATTTTGCCAAAGTTAAGGAGTTTCAATCACCAATAAATGATGGGGTAGCATGGTTTAAATAGAGAAGAAGGAGATAAATTATCATTTTACTCCTCTTATCATTTCTCTGATCCAAATATGAATTCAAATCCGTTTTATAATTAATACTACTTAAATCTTATTTAAATGCATAACGATATTGTATATCGATAGGTGCACATATAACTTTTCTATATGAACACATTTAATTACTAATGAACCCCAAAAAATACTAGTAGCACCTAGTACATCAAATAAATAAATAATATTTCATAAATATTAGTTGACTTAGTTATCTTATAACAGTTATAAATTACTTAAATCAAATACCCATCAATAGCAGTGCACTTTGGTACAACATTACTTCAACCATTCTTCTAATAACCTATTTCTTATTTCGTTTATTTGTAAAAAAAATCTTTATTGTTAGTGAGACTCTCTTTTTGTTGATCATCAAAATGATAATTTTGCATTTTGTACCACATAATATCATCCAAACATTTATATAGTTTATAATTTTGTAATAAATAAAATTATGAGTGCATACTCATAAGAGGACCAATCTTTCGTAAAAAATAAATTAAATCGTGTGGTATTTTGGAGAAATCAACAACGCAGTTGTATGACTCGTAGGTGTAAATTCAGTAATCGATTAATATCGAACAGTTCGAATATTAATGTCTATACATCACCTTAGCTAGTGGTGTGATATTTTAGCCGAATTTATTGCTTATAAATCTTCATGAGTAAATCCAACTTTATAATTTAAGCGGTACCTTTAGCAATGATTATACACACACACACACACATTCTCTTCGTCAATACTACATCATTTTAGGATTTATAAAATTTGATTGTAGTCAAAATCCAATATCATCCACATTCAACTTGGTTAGTTCATAAACAAAGTTCTTAGTTCAATAATACCATTTAGTATTCACCATACAACTCTAGCTAGAGATTTTACTTTGAGTGGAATATAGTTGACCATGATACTAACCATGTACAACCGAGGAGACAAATTCTCTATTGAATATTATTTCACTTCGTATGCTTCAACTAAAACCCAACTATAGTCGCTTGACAGTCTCATCCCATGATTTAAGTATAATCGGAGTGGAGTGTCCACATTGAAGCTAAATAGTATTCTCAAGTTCAGAGAACTATTTAACATCATTACTTTGAGGTTTCATGTTTAACCATATTGTTAGAACCACTATTCTATGATTTCGATGACAACAACTATACAATCATACACATACAATATATATTCAATCTACTTATAGGAAAAAGCTTTCAGAGTTCAACTTGAAGACAACGAACAAAGGAGAAGAATCATCAGTATTAGAAATGCCAATATAGAGCTGTTATTGTCATAGATATAACTTGTAAAATCTCCTTTACTAGTTATTTTTAAACACAAGCATTGCACGAAATATTCTTTTAATATTTCATATATCAAAAGGCTGAAATAAAGAAAGCATTAGATGTCAGACATTTGACATTACATATCAAACGTCTGACTAAAGCTTCTGTTTTTTCAACCAAATTTACATCAGACGTCTGATAAAATTTTCAGACGTCTATTTCTGGCTTCTGACTAAAAATTATATACAAGCTCAGACAGCTGAACTTATAGCTAGACGTCTGTGTTGAGCAACGGCCTTATACATTGAAAAGACTTCTGCTTCAATCTAATGGCTACCTTCACAACTCTTTTACCACACCTCTTCCTTCTCAATGATTGCAACCTTTAGATTGAAACAGAAAACTCTAATAGATATTACTCTTCACAAAAACTCTTCACCATCTATATATATGTGAAGATTTTAATAATTAAAGTACTTGAATTTTCTGAATCCCATATCTACTTTCTTTTGCATACTCTGATTTCTAAAAGCAAATAATATCAGTCTTTATCACTTCCTAAAATCAAAAGCTTCACGTACATATACTACTCAAAGGATATTATAGGAAGATTTGTATTATGCGGTCAAATCAGTGTTTTCCAGAACACATACTTGTCTCAGAAAGAACTTTTGTATTAAGCCTATTCCTCCGGGCAAAGCGAGGGTTGTTTATTAGTTCAAGCCGAAGAGGAGCTTCGAGACTGGACTTAGGACGGGAGGTCCGAACCATTATAAAAACTCTGGTGTGGTTGTTTCTTTACTGTTTGCACAAAAAATGGACAAACACCTCAAAGTCGTATGATTTAGTAGATCTTATGTTGTTCTTAGTGATTTGGGTGATTTATGCAAATATATGAAAAGCAGGGGCTAAACTGTAAAAAGACACGCAGATTTATAATGGTTCAGCCAGAATGTGCCTACGTCCACTTTATATGTTATTTCTCTTCTTTTGTTTTGATTACAAGTACAAAGCTTTGATACAAGTAAAAGAAAGTTGTTTGAAAGTTCTCTCCGTGCTTGAGCTCTCAAAACTTGTCCCCCATTGTTGTACCCCTGCCCCTCTATTTATAGAGTGAGGCTAGGGGTAGGGGTCTTGGAGGTATATAGCAGCTGGTGGGCCTAGGCTGACGTAATCTGGCCTGGTGGATCTGGTCCGGTTTCCTTTGGTTCGGTGGTGAGATGAGTGGCCCGGTTGCTTCGTTCGGTGGGAAGAGGTGAGTGGACCGGTGTACTTGGTTCGGTAGGAAGAGGTGAGTGGATCGGTGTACTTGGTTCGGTGGGAAGCATGTTGAGTGGACCGGTGTACTTGGTTCGGTAGGAAGAGGTGAGTGGACCGGTGTACTTGGTTCGGTGGGAAGCATGTTGAGTGGACCGGTGTACTTGGTTCGGTAGGAAGAGGTGAGTGGACCGGTGTACTTGGTTCGGTGGGAAGCATGTTGAGTGGACCGGTGTGCTTGGTTCGGTAGTGGGATGGAAAGGCCTTGGTTTGGCGATGGGGGAGATGGTATTTGGTTCGGCAAAGACCGGTCGAAATATATCCAACACTTGCCCCCCAAAGTGGGGTACGTGCTTGTATGTGCCGCGCTTTGTTTTCCTGTAGCCGAGGTAGCTTCGTTCGGTCATGGGTGTGCCGAACCGGTTGGTCCGGTCGACATGTTTTGCTTATAAATAGAGGCTTTAGGTTACTGTCATTCTTTATCGTTTTGAGATAGCCGAACCAACCTGATTACCGAATCAATCTGAGGACCGAACCATCCTGATTACCAAATCAATCTGAGTACCGAACCAGGTATGTTTGAATGCCGAATGGGCCTATTCTGAATTACCGGATGATCTCTTGAGATCCCCAAATACCGAATGAGCCTTCGTATCTGCCCTACCGAATTAGCCTTTTTATCTGTCCTACCGAATGAACCTTCGCATCTGCCCTACCGAATGAACCTTTGCATCTGCCCTATCGAATGAACCTTTGCATCGGCTTGTTTACATCCTACGTTCTAACAGTACGCTTTTTATGTTGCAGATAAATGTCTCGAAAAGCAGAAACTCGATCAGATAAAAAGAAGTCTCAGGGCGAAGGAGAATCTTCCTCAGTGCCCCCTGTTCAGCCAGGTCCGGAACGTCACGGATCTACCCCGAGATCACTAGTGGACGGGTACGGCCCTCAGGAACTTCTGAACTCCCCGCCCGATTGCTTTCCCAGCTCCCTTAAGGAAGAGCAGCTTGATGTCATCTCCCGTTCTTTCGGAATTGATAGGGCGCGAATGTTGTTGCCAGGGAGAGAAGTTATGCCATACGACCCTCCCGAAGGGTACTTTGCCTACAGCAGATACCACTGCATGTGTGGTGCCATCCCGCCTCTTAATGCTTGGGTAGCCAGCTTTCTTACATATCTAAAGGTGGCCCCATTCCAGCTTCAACCTAACTCCTATACTATATTGGTGAGCCTCTTCGTCATTAGTTTCTTCTTTTGTTAACTCTGTTGCTTATCACTAATGATTTCTTTTTCTGACCGGACAGGTGGGCAACAGGACAAGGACGAGACTCCAACGCAGCCGGCTCCCTGATTAGACCTGGAAAATTCTTTTTGTAGTCTTGACATGGTTGTATATGTTAGTCTTAAAATAGTAGAGTAACTTTTAGGTTGTAATTCTTGCCACTTGTAATAAATAGCTCTATTTTTGATGTGTAATTCTTTAACTTAATCTGATTTTGTCGTCTTCTGAATGTTTTCGCTATTTTGACATGTTGCATAAGAAATATAGCTATGCATATTCTTGTACTTAAATCGTGTTTGATGTCAGGTTCTTGTTTAAAACATAATTTCATGACTTGCAGTGTTAGCGTGAGGTGTGAACAAATTATAGGCATATATGAAACAAGGAAATACCGTCCTTTATATTTTGCTTGTAGATGGCAGCTTTGAATATCCTGTGTGACTGAGTAAGGGATGCGGTCCAGTACCTTGCTGTGAGTATCCGCTTCTATTAGTGAGTGTCTCCTGTTTTTTGTCCTGCACTTCAGGGTTTGTTACAGAGGATAGGAGAAAAAGTTTCTTGAGTAAAATTGAAATATGCGAAATAGTAAAACTTCCAATCACGGAAGGCCTTCGATGTGCTTAAGTTCGTGGCAAACGGGCTTTGTAGTCACTTTGCCTAGCTGTGGGTCTTGGAGACATTTGTCACCCATCTTACGCCTCCGCGGGGAGTTAATTCTTTTTTACCACAGCCGCACTTAAGACACATCGGAGCCGAGATCGCGCACAGTTACTACCCGGGCCATTATGGCCCGTAATCGTGGGTATTATTCGATTTACTGTGGCCGGCTAGTGTGGGTGCCGCTCGTCAACTGTGAACTGCCCATGGCTGGCCACACCTTATGTTGGGGCTTATAGTCGGTCCACAGTTGCCGGCGAGCCGAACGCCATAATGAGCTGCCTCGGCTATAGTCGGCCTTCTCGGAGGCTTATAATCGGCTCATTACAGTTGGCTTTAAGGGCTGTCGCGAGCAATGAGTTAACCCGCAGCAGAGGGATGCCGGAGCAAAAGTGTCTCATTGGCGAGGGCATAGATTCGCGTAGTACCTGTTAGGTCTTGTCCAGGTGAAGTTGCGCTGTGAAGTGCCTGACATAGGATTTTGTTCAACAGAAAAGGATAAAGTTAACAAGCAGCCAAGATATAAAGGAACAAGTTAAAAAAGAGACAAGGTTTTTTAAAGTGGTTCGGCACGAAAAGGCCTACGTCCACTGATTCTCTTTGTTAATTCACTCCATATGGGCAGTACAAGTTAAGAAAAGTATCGACGGAGGTGTTGGATGTTCCATACCCTCTGGAACACCTCTCCGTCCACTGTTGACAAAATATAAGCTCCATTGTGGAGATCTTTATGAATTACATATGGTCCATCCCAGATTAGATCTAGTGCTCCGGGGCGGGGGAAGATTCGCTTGAGGACAAGGTACCCTTCTTGTAAGGTACGATGCTTGACTTTGGAGTTGTATTGTGCTGCCACTTTTTTCTTGTGGGCCGCTGCTTTAAGGACTGCATCATTTCTTCTCTCCTCCACTAGATCCAAAGACATGTGAAGGAGTTCTTCGTTTTCTTCTGGGTTATAGTGGATCCTACGGTGGGAAGGCACAATGGTTTCAACTGGGAGCATAGCCTCCGATCCGTATGCCAAAGAGAAAGGAGTATGCCCTGTTGATGTTCTGAAAGATGTGCGATAGGCCCACAGTGCCGTAGGGAGTTCATCCACCCAAGCGCCCTTTGACTTTTCGAGTTTCTTTTTGATTAGAGTTTTCAGAATTTTGTTGACGGCTTCGACTTGTCCGTTTGCCTACGGATATGCTACGGATGAGAAGCTTTTATGAATTCCGTGCCCTCGGCACCAGTTGGTGAATTCCTCGCTGTCAAACTGAAGTCCATTGTCTGATATGATTTTGAGTGGGACTCCGTACCTGCACAGAACATTTTTGATCAAGAAGTTAATAACTTTTGCTGAAGATACTTTATTCAGAGGTTCCGCTTCCACCCATTTGGTGAAATAGTCGACTGCCACTATAGCATAATTGGCCCCGCCTCGGCCCATTGGTAGCTCGCCGATTAAGTCAATTCCCCATATTGCGAAGGGCCAAGGGCTGGTCATTTGAGTAATCTCAGTTGTTGGTAGCCGCGGAATCTTAGCAAACTTCTGGCATCTGTCACACTTTTTGACAAAATCTAAGGCGTCCTTGCTTAAGGTGGGCCAGAAATATCCCTACCGGAGTATCTTTTTTGCTAATGTTTGCCCCCCGGTGTGATCTCCGCAGCTTCCCTGATGAATGTTGAATAAGATTTCCTTGGCTTCCCTCCCAGCGACACACCTTAATAACGGGTTAGAGAATCCGCGCCGATAGAGGATGTCTTCTTGTATTATGTAGCGGGAGGCTTTCCTCAAGATTTTCTTGACTTTGTTGCGCCCGTTGGGTAGTGTGCCACATTGTAGGTAGTCTCGGATGGGAGTCATCCAAGTTGCTTCTTCGGTTGCAGCTATCAGATTTACTTGGTCAAAACTTGGGGTCAGTTGCTTTGAGATGGTACCTGCTCTGAAGATGGCGATGTCTCTCATACTTGCTTGCTTTGCCAATTCGTCGGCCTCTTGGTTCTCTTCCCGAGGGATGTGTTTGACTAAGTAGTGGTCCAATTGGCTGAGAAGTAACTTGGTCTTCTTTAAATATGCTATGAGTCGTTCTTCTCGAGCTTGGAATTCTCCTAGTATTTGATTAACAATAAGTTGAGAATCGCTGTGAAGACACAAAGAATTGGCTCCGATTTCTATGGCAAGTTCTAGTCCGGCTATCACTGCTTCATATTCTGCATCGTTGTTGGTGGCAGCGAACTCCAACCTTATAGCATAGTGCAGCCTATTCCCCCGAGAGTGATTATTACCACACCTGCCCCCGAGCCTTGTTCGTTCGATGCGCCATCCACAAAGAGATTCCACTTGATGTCTTTTGCTGTTTCCAATTGCTCCTTATCTTCGTTGGTAGTGAATTCTGCAATGAAATCAGCCATGGCTTGTCCCTTGATGGCGGTGCGAGGGTGATAGGTGATATCATACTAACTTAGTTCAATGCACCATTTAAGTAGTCGCGCAGAAGTGTCGGGACGATGGAGTACCTGCCTCAGTGGTTGATCGGTCAGAACTTTGATGGAATGGGACTGGAAGTAGTGACGCAGTTTCCGTGATGTGATTAGTAAACAGTACGCTAGCTTCTCAAGTTTAGGATATCTGACTTCTGCCCCCGTAAACCTCTTACTGACGAAGTAAACTGGCCGTTGCGTGCGGTTGTCTTCCCTTATCAAGGCAGCGCTTAGGGCGTGAGATGACACAGCAAGGTATAGGTATAATTCTTCGCCTTCGCTTGGAGTTGAGAGTACCGGTGGTTTCTGGAGGTGTTCGATTAAGCTAAGGAAAGCGGTCAAGCATTCGTCAGTCCATTCGAACTTTCCTTTGTCTTTCTTTAAAGCTTCGAAAAAGGGGATGCACTTGTCAGTTGCCTTGGAGATGAATCGGCTTAGGGCAACCACTTTCCCATTCAGGCTTTGCATTTCCTTCCGAGTGGAAGGTATCTTGATATCCCTTAGCGCTCGGACTTGTTCAGGGTTTGCTTCAATCCCCATGGCATGGACGATGAATCCTAAGAACTTTCCTGATGACACTCCGAAGGAGCACTTTAGTGGATTCAACTTCATTCCATATTGTCGAAGAACCTGGAACATCTCGCCTAGGTGGCTTACGTGATCTTTGGCTTTCCTTGACTTTACCAGCATGTCATCCACATATACTTCCATAGTTTGTCCTATTAGCCCTGCAAACATCTTGTTGATGAGGCGCTGGTAGGTGGCTCCTGCATTTTTAAGTCCGAAAGGCATTACCTTATAGCAGTATAAACCCCGGTCGGTGATGAAACTAGTGTGGTCTTGGTCGGGAGCATGCATAGGAATTTGGTTATATCCTGAGTATGCGTCCATAAAAGATAGGAGCTCGTGCCTGGCTGTGCTGTCTACAAGTTGGTCGATTCAGGGAAGTAGGAAGCAATCCTTTGGGTAGGCGTCGTTTAGGTTGGAAAAGTCAATGCAGGTTCGCCACTTCCCATTAGCCTTCTTTACCAGCACCGGGTTGGCGATCCATTCCGGGTAGATAGCTTCTCGTATGAAGTCATTGGCGAGTAGATTCTTTACTTCTTCATCGAGGGCTGTTGATCGTTCTGCCCCCATACTTCTCTTTCTTTGTTTTACGGGCGCCATGGTAGGATCAATGTTTAATATATGGCATGCTATGTCGGGGGAGATTCCGGTCATGTCAGCGTGTGACCATGCGAATATATCCAAGTTGTGGCGGAGAAAATCGATGAGTTGTTCCTTCAATTCGGCTTTTAGTTGGGACCCAATTTTCAATAGTCTACTTGAGTCGTGCTTGTCTACAGATATAAACTCCATAGCCTCTGCAGGCTCGGCGGTGGCCTCCTCCTCTTTGTCCCTAGGGTCTAATTCATTGAAAGGGTCGCTGGTATATCGAAGAGGAGGAGCTTTCTTTAGTTGCTATGCTTCTAGACTTTTCGTGCAGAGGGCAATCTCTACACCCTTCCCTTTATCCTTCCTGTGGTTGTTGCGAAGTTCAGTCACATAGCAGTCTCGAGCAACGTCTTGGTCTCCTTTTACTTCCCCTATTCCATTGTCCGTTGGAAACTTCATTTTTAGTCACCATGGGGCTAGGACAATTTGGAAGTCAGACAAGGCTGGTCTTCCTAAGAAGGCGTTGTAGGCCGAATGGTTTTCTATTAGCACAAACGTCTGTTTCCGTACGACGGAGCGGGGATGGCTTCCAATCTCAATAAAGAGGTCCAGTTGCCCGAGGGGCATCTTTGCATCCCCAGTGAAACCGTATAGTGGTTTATCGCTGGGAGATACATCCTTCATTGATAGCTTCATTCTGTCGAATGCATGTTTGAACAGGATGTTTATTGAGCTTCCAGTGTCTACTAGGATTCAGTAAACCTCGGTGGGGCCGAGCCGGGCAGAGATAACCATGGGATCCATGTGAGGGTATTGCCTTCCTTCTAGGTCACGCTTACCGAATGTGATGTCATCACTTTCTTTCCGCTTCGGGTGGCGCTCTTCTATAACTGAATTGACACAGTCTTTATTGTCTCTAAGCGACTTTCCATATCTTTCCATTTCTTTCCAGCTTCTGTCAACGATGTGCGGTCCTCCCGAGATGGTATGGACCACTATCTTCTCTTGACTAGAGCTGCTAGTGTTGCAGTTTCCTCTGCCGATCTCCGGTGAGGGTAGCCTTGGGTTCTCATTGGCAGGAGCTGGAGTCCTGTCCTGACCTTTTACATAGCGTTCCAGTTTCTTCCTTCTGATGTGTTCCTCAATCAAGTCCCGGAGATGATGACATTCATTGGTGTCATGCCCATGAGATTCGTGGAAGCGGCAGAACTTTCCAGACTTCTGCGCGTTATCTGATTCCTTCTTGTATGGTGGGCGTTTGTATCTAACTTCGCCTTGGGTGGCAAGGAAGATATTTTCGACGGTCTCGTTCAAAGGAGTGTAAGTGTCGAATCTCGGTCCAGGCCGATATAGGTGCTTTTCTCCCTTCTTGCCTCCAGCATTGTCTCTGGAATCATTTCTTCGAACGTCCCTTGCCACAGTAGGGGCGTTGCTGTGAGTTGCCTTATTTTGCTGTCCTGACTGCCCCTCAACGGCAGCATCCTCGAGCCTCATATATTTTCCGGCTTCATGGAAGAAATCGGGTAAAGTAGCTGGTTTTTCTTTTGTCAACCGTCTAGCGAATTTAGTGTCCGGATGCACACCACTACAGAGGGCCATTAGGATAAGCTTCTCGTCGGCATCTTGGACTGCGGCCGCTGCGGCATTGAATCGGGTTAGGTATTGTTGCAGTTTTTCTCCGGGTTTCTGTTTGATGCTGGATAAGGAATAAGCATCCTTAGATTGTTCCACATGAATGCGGAACTGACTGATAAACTTTTCTTTCAACATTTCCCATGAGCTGATGGATCCCTGGGGTAAATGACAGAACTAGGAGGTAGCGAGATCTGCTAAGAATAGTGGAAAGCATTTGCACAGTACTCCCTCTGTCGCTCCACTCATGAGCATATGCTGTGTGTATCTTTGTAAGTTTACGATGGGGTCGGAGGTTCCCTTTTAAGGTTCCATTGTTGGCATCTTCCATTCTTGGGGGGTGATAGCAATTTCGATATTGCGGGCGAAAGGGCTGGTTACCCTAGCGCCTATTCCTCGATCTCTTTGCTCCCGTTGGACGCACTCTCTGAATAAGCGTGCCATCCTTTCATCAGAATTTAGAGCAGATAGAAAGGAATTTGGTTCTGTTCTGTGGGATTGATTCCGTCCAGATGACCTGTAGGGATGGTATCGTCTATCATTCCTCATATTTTCCAGCGGCTGCCTTTGATCTTTTGGGGGCATGCTAGGGCCAGCCACAGTTGGTCCTTGCCTTGATCTTCCCCTGCTGGGTTCTGATCTAAGCACTTCCTCGGGTCCAACTTCGGGCTGGACTCTAGGTCGGCCCCGTTCACCGGCGTTTCCGTGGTTAGGCAGTATGACAGGCTCGGCTACAGTTGACCTTCGTCCGGTACCTCCCCCGTTGGGTTCGGTACAAAACGTTTCCTCAGGTCTAACTTCGGGCTGTGCTCGGTCTCGGCTCCTACCATGGCTACTTCTGCCGTTAGCTCCTTCGAAGAAGGAAGATCTTTGTTGTCTCTGAGATCCTCTAAACTGGGACTCGCCCCATGATTCAGTGTTGCGGTTGGATTCTTCAGCGTCCCTTAAGCGTGACATGAGATGGTCCACCAAGGCTTCCTGCTGGGACGTGAAGCGGTTAGTTACTTCAACCACAACTCTGTCCAAATCTGCCCTAGTAATTGCTGCAGGCTGTTCTGTGGCAGGAGTGGTTGGGTTAGCCTGTCCTTCATTTGTTACTGCTGCTGGAGGAGGACGATTTACTTGATTCGTGACAGCTGGATCTGGAAGACTGCTGGATGCGATGTTTTTTCCTTTGTTAACATCTTTTCTCTGTTTGGGAGGCATGTTTTCCAAGTGGCGAACGATGCTGTTAGGAAAACTGTTAAGTGGATGAAGCTGAAGCTTCGAGCTTCTAGTTCTTAGTGAAAGCACCAAAAATGTTTGCACAAAAAATGGACAAACACCTCAAAGTCGTATGATTTAGTAGATCTTATGTTGTTCTTAGTGATTTGGGTGATTTATGCAAATATATGAAAAGCAGGGGCTAAACTATAAAAAGACACGCAGATTTATAGTGGTTCAGCCAGAATGTGCCCACGTCCACTTTATATGTTATTTCTCTTCTTTTGTTTTGATTACAAGTACAAAGCTTTGATACAAGTAAAAGAAAGTTGTTTGAAAGTTCTCTCCGTGCTTGAGCTCTCAAAACTTGTCCCCCATTGTTGTACCCTTGCCCCTCTATTTATAGAGTGAGGCTCGGGGTAGGGGTCTTGGAGGTATATAGCAACTGGCGGGCCTGGGCTGACGTAATCTGGCCTGGTGGATCTGGTCCGGTTTCCTTTGGTTCGGTGGTGAGATGAGTGGCCCGGTTGCTTCGTTCGGTGGGAAGAGGTGAGTGGACCGGTGTACTTGGTTCGGTAGGAAGAGGTGAGTGGACCGGTGTACTTGGTTCAGTGGGAAGCATGTTGAGTGGACCGGTGTACTTGGTTCGGTAGGAAGAGGTGAGTGGACCGGTGTACTTGGTTCGGTGAGAAGCATGTTGAGTGGACCGGTGTACTTGGTTCGGTAGGAAGAGGTGAGTGGACCGGTGTACTTGGTTCGGTGGGAAGCATGTTGAGTGGACCGGTGTGCTTGGTTCGGTAGTGGGATGGAAAGGCCTTGGTTTGGCGATGGGGGAGATGGTATTTGGTTCGGCAAAGACCGGTCGAAATATATCCAACATTTACTATTATTTACTTTACTTTATTATTCATAAGTTAGTATTTTACTACACTTGCATATTAGATATATATATACACACACACGATCCATACACTCCATCATTTGGTATTAGAGCATAGTTATTTCAATTCACAGTAACATGTGATTGGAACATATTTATTATGGAAAGTACATTTCAAGAAGGACAATCAACTGCACGTCCACCACTGTTCACTGGATCAAATTATGCTTACTGGTCTACACGTATGCGTATTTTTATGGAAGCAAATGGTTTAGAAATTTGGCAAGCAACACAAGTTAAATATGTAGCACCAGAAAAAATATAAGCACTTGGACAAATGCCCAAAAGAACATAGCAACAAACAATGCTAAAGCTATGAATGTTTTATTTTGTTCACTTGATAAAAATGAATTCTCACGTGTCATGTTGTGCACTACTGCATATGATATATGAAGTACACTACAAATCACTCATGAAGGCACTAACAAAGTTAAGCGAACAAAGATCTCTATTTTACAAAATCAGTTTTCTTCATTTAAAATGAAAGCAAATGAATCTATTGGTGATATGTATGCTAGATTTCAAACTATCCAACACGATCTCATGGTGCTTGGAGTTAAATTTACAGAGTTTGATTTAGTTAGACATATGTTAAATTCCTTAACAAATGAAAGGGAACGAAAAGTATTGGCCATTGAAGAAGAAAATGACTTATCTCAACTAAAAGTTGAAGAACTGATAGGAAATTTGATGTCGTATGAAGCAAATTTGTAGGCAAGAAAAGAAAAAATCAATGAAAAGAAAAATATAGCCTTCCATGCCAAAAATAATAACTTGGACTTAGATGAAGATAAGATCGTATTTATTGCCAAAAATTACAAAAAATTCAAGAAATTCAAAAAGATGACGATTTCTCAAAATGGAGGAAATTCAAATTCATCCAACCAAACTTCAATCAAATGCTTTGGGTGTGACAAGTTCGGACACATGAAGAAACAATGCCCAGAACTCAATAATGACAAAAGGAAAGGCAAGTTCGAGAAATTCAAGAAAAGAAAACGGGCTTTTCAAGTAAGTTGGGGTAACTCAGATTCTTCTTCATCATCAGACAGTGACAGCAATAGTGATTCTGAGTAGGCTAATGTTTGTTTCATGGCAAACACTGAGGAGGTATGTCTTGAACTTAGTTATGATGAAATTTTAGAACTTAGCATGGAATTAGATGACAAATATAGAGAAACTAAAAAACTAAATAAAGAGTATGTTGCCAAAATTAATCGTATGTAACATGAAATAGGTCTATTAAAAGATGAGAAAACCATTTTAGAAGAAGAATTAGAGACTTCGTAAGAGAAAAATAAAAATTTATCTATTCAAAATGACTCATTATTATGTGAAATAGGAAAAGTTAAACTAGAAAATGATGAAATTAGAAAAGAAAATGTTATATTAAAGAACGATGTAGAAGCATTAAAATCCGAAATTTCTCATCTTGATGATAAGTTAGACAAGATTACCAACAATGTTTCGAAATTTAATAAAGGAAAGCAGAATTTGGATAACTTGATCAAAATTTTAAAACCACATGGAAATAGAAATGGATTAGGATTTAATAAATCTTCAAAACATAAAAACTATAGTTCACTATATAATAGGTTCAAGAAGTTAGATACTGCAAAAAATATGCCTAACACCAAAATAATTAAAATATCGATTTTGAAATCCAATAACAAACTAATTAGACAAAAACTCATAGATGACTATCTGAAAAATGTTGTTCTTAATAAAAATTATCTTTTTAAAGGTTTCAAACCCTCTTGGGTATGGCAACCGTCTCTTTCTAACACTTAGGACCCTAACAAAAGAAGTGGGTACCAATTAAACTGTTTTTTATCTTGCAGGTACCCAAAAAAAATCAAATAACAAGGAGAAATAGACACTCGATTGATGTGCACGTAAATGTGCATATTTTACTTCCATATTTAATCTAATTAAATTAAATAAATGATCATATTGGGTGTTTTAACATGTTTAAACCAAAATTTAAATTATTTTCAAATCGTCATATATTCATCTTCATATAGGGGTAAAATGGTCATTCTTGTGCATATATTAATTTGAGAAAATTTACTTGGGCTTTTTTATATTATTTTTGTAGGAATTTGGATTCAAATGGAAGAGGTTTTCATGGAAAATATGCATGCACAAGAGAATACAAGCTAATGAAGATGGAAATAATTCATTTCATGACAACATAGAGGACCCCACCTACCCACTTACCATGATGTAAAATTCGGAGCTAATGCACATGCTAATAGAGCTTAAAGTTTCACGCACATCTAAGTATAGGATTAACACATGCTAATGATAACTTGGTGGCCACACTTCCTCAAGGGTAATTTGAGTAGTTTCCAAAAATATGGATCAGGGTTTCATACATGTATAAATACCCCACATGTTCATGTAATTAGTCTCTCATCTCTTAGCCTCCATTGAGCCTCGTTTTAGTTAGTTTAGTTTTAGGCTCAAAAATAAACAAAAGCTCTTCCTTTCTTTTCATGGCTACTTAGCCATTTTCTTTCATGTAAAATTCTTTTTTATGCAATTTTAATACATTCTCTTTTCTTTTCTTGTTTATTTCCTTTCGTGCTAGTAGTGTAGCTCTTTTTATTTATGCAAGTAGATTAGTTTGTATTTTATTTTTGTTAGCTCTTTTTTTCATTAGCTTGCATTTTTCTTCTTATTTTTATTTCTTGCAATCTACATTTGTTGATATGATAACAAATATGAGAGGCTAAACCCCTTCAATTTAGGGGTAATGAAGCTCTCTTAATCTTGTAGGTTCAACATTTTGATCATTTATGTTCTCTTTTTGTGCTTATTGGAAAGTTGCATGTTGATGTAAGTTTATTAATGAATTTGATAATTTATGATGTTAATCACATATAGGCTATACTTACTCAAGTAAACACAATTTACATCATCATCTAACTAATTGATTTGGTAATGGAAGTGATTTTAAAATCAAAATTTGATGGTCTATATTTCTAATCAATAGTTAATAGGCCATGCTTAGAATAGATTTTATTTTCAAGTTCATTGTCTTTTTCATGAGAGTTAAAAAGTGATTTAGTGGGTGTGTTATAGTCTGATGGCTTATATTGAGCTAATTAATAGCCAAAAATGACATACTTATGATAAACACATCAATTAAATTCACTAATGAGCAAAAAAGAGATCATAATTTCATGTTGTGTTGATTTATGTGATCAAGAGAACGAAAATTACCTCTTAATTGCCTTCAAACTCTCATATTATTATCCATTTTCTTTTGTTAGTTTGTTTACATTTTCATTTTTAGCTTAACAACACTATCAACTTTGGTTAATTTGATTGAATAGAATTTTTAAAATCTAAACAATTCCCTACGGATCGACCCGTACCCGCCACGTACTTGCATTGTACGCCATGCACTTGTGGTTATTCTTAATATAAATTTGATCGGATATTTTCTAAACTGGTAGAAAATTGGCCGTCAAACAAGTTTTTGGCGCCGTGGCTGTGGAATTGCTATGATTTTATTCTTTGAATTATTTGTTGTTTGATTTTATTGTGTGTTTGTTTTGTGTGTTAATTTGCATTTTTTTAAAAAGAAAAAGAAAATTTTGTGTGCTTGTTGTGTGAATTTTGCTTTCATTTTGATTTGTGTGATTGTTGATTTCTATTTGAATTACATTTGCATTTCTATTAAATATATACACACACACACACACACAATTTCATTTGAAAAAGAAAAAAATTCCATTTCTTTTGCAATTGCATTTGTATTTACATTTCATATTTTATTTTACATTTTTTTTGCATATTGTCACTCTACTTCACTTCTTCAATTTCTGTATCTTCCATCCACTGCCTAAAAACATAACCGTGCACAACACTAGACCTTGTGCACCACCATCACTTCTGTCCCACTTGCTACCATCACAGTCAAAATCTACCATCATAACCCATACTTAACTTTGCCATCAAAAAAACCTACTTCCCATTCGCCTCTTGCCGCATCACATTCATCAGCAAGACCACCCAACTGCATATATACATAAAAAACCCTACACCAAATCATCTGCCTTCAATTTCTACATTGCTGCCCATCAACTCATATACCTCCACCATAACATCACGGTTGCTATCCCGTGCATACCAGAAAACGTCTCTATTACTGCATATACATACTGTGCACGTCTCATATCACCAGAAAGTCGATTACTGCATATACATATTATACAACCTCTACAACAACCAAACTCCACCATCACTGCACTTGCCTCTTCACAATTCATCAATCCGATTATACTTGCTGCACCATTACAAATTGCCTCTGGCAACAAATTATTTGTACTGACCATCTACTGCTTCTGCAACTTCAACTCTCAATACCACACTCCTCTACCAACTTCCCACACCATCTTTGTTCATATCACAGCTACAAACCTACCCAGTGCACTCACCTCCTGCACCAAAATTGTGCATTGCACCTCATTTCCTTTTCACAAAACATCTGCTACTCCTTGGCTACAATTTTCCAACTACCAAACAGCCACTGTCTACATCACACATTAAACTTCACACAATCTACAGCAAAAGGACCAACCTCCTCCTGAACAACTGCTACAGACTTCCACAAACATCCTACATTTCACAACTCTTGCCAACACCCCCCCCCCCTCATCAACCATCAGTTCCTACCATATACCACCATCTCTGTTAGACTTCAATAATCCCACTACTAAGTCACTGATACAACCCACAACTACTATTGACTGTAAACCAACCACCATACATTAACCAAAAAAACTGCACTTCACTACTTCATCTTTGAATCTCCAGCCCATACCACTTCATCATAAATGAACCAACAGTTCATACATAGCAGCTCTCTACCTAACATACACAACACCTACTTCCCATGCCAACAAACACCACTGCAACAGTACACATCCATCTCCACCTACATACTTACAGTCACAACCTTTACCCGAACACCACAGTTCCACTTCCGCTTCGAACCAGCTACCATCTCCATTTCATCAAATCATCCACAATCGCGACTTTTCAACAGATCACAACCGAAATCCAACCGCAAATCAAACTCGACTCCTGCAACCGCAACCCGAACTTCACAAATAACCAATCAACTACTCCACAATCGACACTCCATCCGCAGCCAATCCACTAATCGCAACGCCAGTTCACCACCACAAATTCTACCACCGGCAATTGAACCAATCAACTCGCGACCTCTTATATCTACGCAGTGCTTCAGTAATCGTCGATCACTTCTCCTCGTCCAGACACCACCGCGAACCACTTTCGTAACCACCTCACCCAAAGACAACCAATTTTGAACAATCAATCATCGAAACCGTAACCCCATTACAAACCAAACCATGAACCCAATCTCCCAAACACATCAGCTAATTCATGATTGCCGGAAAAAAAAAGTCGCGATTTTTATTTGAGTCGATTTGGGTTTGGATGTGTATAATTGTTAGTGAATTTAAATTGACTTTGGTTTTGTTAATTCTTAAGTGGGCTAGGTTGGTTTTGAGTGTTTTTTTTTTATTAAAAAAAAGAAAAGAAAAAAGGCGTTCCTTTGTTTTTTTTGTGGTAAACTTTATAAAAAAAAATCCAAAAAAAGGGTTTGTTAAAAAAAAAGCAAACAAGTTTTAGTTTCATTCGTTTTGTTTTTCCATTTGTTCAAGTTTCTTCTTTGATATATATTTATAAAAAAACACTGTGTATATATCTTGTTTTTAATCTTCAGGTTTCAGGAGATAAAAGGAAGAATTGCTTGCTAAAACTACTCCGCTTGCTTGCTTAAAAAAAATATCGCTGCTTTTAAAATAATTTGCTAATAAATTCTGCACACTCTGGTATCGTGCCCTCATCTCTTGTTTTTATTTGCCTTGCATTGTTGGCTACTTGCATTTTTTAAATAAAAAAATTTCAAAAACAAAAACAAAAATAAATTTAATCGTAGTTGCATTGTTAATACATTTTTAATTTATGCTTTGCATTTCATCCTAGAATTTTGATTAATAATAACAGTTAGACATCGATAATACTTAATTGTATATTGACAAGTTGTCTTCTTTGAACAATTTAATTTCTTGGTTTCTTGGCTACAACAGAACAATAATCATTTATAAATATTACGATGATTCGTAAATATTATAGTGGTTGTTTCTTTGAAGGTACTTAAACCTTCAGCTGCATTGCTATGGTGATTCGTGGTGCACCGATAAATCCTGCTCGTTACCTGGCTGAGAACTATCTTGTTGACTTAAGACAAAGTATGATTATACAATTTTAGGTTAGGAGCTATTTAGGATAGATAATTTATAATTAAGCCTTGCATTCATTTAGTTGCATTAGTTCATGCATATTTAAAAAAAATTCAGAATCCAAAACTAAAAAAAAATTGTAAATATTTGTCAACTTAGTTTTTAAATCCTTTCTTTTGAAATTTATTCAATCAAAATCAAAAATCTAAAAAAAAACTTTTACTTGAGTTAGTTTTTTTTAAAGCAAAAATCCCAAAAACTATAAAACTTCTCAAAAAAAAATTGAAAAAATTCCAAAAACCATACAAAAATCAAATTTTCTTGAAAAATATATTCCTTTTGGTAAATAGTTTTCCTTTGTAAATAAGTCCAAAAAAAACATTCTTTAAAATGTCGGAATTTCCCTATTCGCAAGAATTTTATAGTAGTTGTGAAAATCAATATAATCCATATAACTTCACTCCAAATTCTTATGGATATTTTAACAACTATTGTTTAAACAATTTGAATTTTGAACCGCAAAATTTTCAAAATTATGACCAACCCTCAACTCTTGAAAAAATAAGGGAAACGATTTCGTCTTTACTTTAACTCTCTACACAACAAAATCAAAGGATAAATGATCTGTGTAATTCATATTTGTGCAACAACTCAAGCCAAGAATTTCAAAATAATCAAGATTTGAATTCACTTCAATATTCAAACGATTTCGAGTATAACCCATGCCAATTCAATTTCGAATTTCAAAATGAGTTTCAAAGTCAAAATGAAAATGGAAACAACTTTTTAAATGATTTTGGCAATGGGAATAATCTCGACTACGATGCGGTGGACAATTTTTGTTCTCAACAATTTCAAATCGAAATTCTCAAGTTAATAATTATAAATTGGATTTCTTTGAGTAAGTTGACGAAATTTACAATGAACACATGGATTTGTTGTTTGAAACATACCTGAAACAACGTGAGCAACAAAACCAAATCCCAACATGTGACGAGTCGAGTAATAATCCACCTTTTACCCAAATTGACGATTTCAAATAACAACTTTTGAAATTGAAAATGACAACCTAAATGAAGTTGTTGAAAATACGGTAATTGAGTTGGATTTCAATTCTTTTGAGAGTGTGGAACAAAATTTAAAATTCGATCTTCCTTTTTCTGATTCCGAAAAATTGAATACAACAACTTTGGATTTTGAACTTGATATATGCAATGAAGTTGTGAATAATTCAACAAAGGAAGATGAATTTTGTGAACATAAATTTTTTGGATTTTTCGATGACGAGTTGTTGAATTTTGAAAGGGAAGATTTAAATCACCATTTTGATTTTAAAATCGATAGTTCTGAAGAAGTATTCAATGATAAGCTTGAATTTCAATTTTGTGAAAATAAACTTGAACTTTAATCAATCATTATCTCTACCCTAAAAATCATCGAAAATAAAACAACTCATACGATTTTTAATAAAACGACATTCGTTTTTCCAAATCAACAGCCAACTCTGAAATCTTTTATGGTTTGTTTTTCGAGCTTAAGATGTGTCTCTCATACTTGACGAGACAAATGAATTGGTCTTTGGAAGACCGTTTCATTTACTTTTTAACGGTATATTTTCTGATGTCTTGTAAATAATAACCGTTTTGTTTTCATGTAAATATAGGTCATATTTTCATTTTATTTTTATTTTTCTCCTTTCACTTGGGTTGACTGTGGGGACACAGTCAAAATCAAGTGTGGGTGGAGTCTCACCTTTTTTTAAAATTTTCATGGTTTATTTTTGCAATTTCTTTCCAAAACTTTTAAAAAAATTCAAGAAAATATAAAAAAAAAATATTTTTTTTAGCATTTTGATTTATTTTTAAAGAAACACTATTGGATAAGTATAGGGTTTTGGTTATTAAATTGAAATTTTTGAAAAATTATTTGTCTCAACAAAAATAAAAATAAAGTTTGATTACAAGTAACTATGGTTCATCTAGTATATAGGAAGGTTCATAGGTGATAATTATGAAGTGAATCCTAATTAAAATCTTTGTTTAAAAAAAGTGGTGGATTTAAAGTAAAGAATATAACATTTTTGATCTACTAAGTTAAATGGTGCTAAGATGATTTTGCAAAACTCTCTCTTCCAAATATATATATATATATATAACAAAAAAAAGAAAACAAAAATAAAAAAATATAAAAAATGAAATAATATTTGTCTATATGTATATATTTTTTATTAACACCAATAGTCATGTGTTCACACGCAAGTGTGTACACTCTCCATGCTCTGTACCCTTCTCACGTAAGCCCGAAAGGCAGTGCATGATCGGTATATCTGGCCTCAGTTTATCTGAGTTAGGTGTATGTATATAAAAATTCTTTCATTAATAATGCCTACAGTCGACAGGTGTACACAATTGTGTGTTCACTCGCCACGCTCTGTATTCCCCTCACGAAAGCCCGAAAGGTAGTGCATGGGTAATATATCTGCCTCGGTTTTCTGAGTTAGGCATATGTAAATATTGTTAATATCAATAAAAATTTCAAAACTAGAGAGAGTAAGCAGTTGAAATCCAAGCACTATTTTGACTTATTTGATTCGATTCGTTATTCAAAAGAAATGAAAATACCACTTTGAAAAACTTTGATAATAAACTAAGGATCCATTTCATAGTTACACTGTGTTATCAACCGAAACAACGAGTCAAACTATAGTCTATTTGTTATGATAACTCAATTTTTATTGGAAATTTTGACAAGTAAAATGACTAAACATTCATGATGATTACCAGAACTTATATTTAACTTATTCATGTCGATTTAAAAGTAAATCCTTCATTTGTAAATATTTTCAAAAACTTGCATTCATCTCTTTGTAAATAAATCTTCCATTTAGGAATTTCACATCGCACATTTGGATTTTGTAGGTAGTATCCGCTGAAACCCCTCACGAGACAACGCTCATCCTACTAGGGACACCTAGAGGTTTAACGGCTTGTTGCATATGCTCAATGCAATCGTGTTTCCTATGAAAACAGATTTAACATAGTTTTAGTTTATTCGAGGACGAATAAAAAAATAAGTGTGGGGGTATTTGATGTGCACATAAATGTGCATATTTTTACTTCCATATTTAATCTAATTAAATTAAATAAATGATCATATTGGGTGTTTAAACATATTTAAACCAAAATTCAAATTATTTTCAAATCGTCATATATTCATCTTCATATAGGGGCAAAATGGTCATTCTTGTGCATATATTAATTTGAGAAAATTTACTTGGGCTTTTTTATATTATTTTTATAGGAATTTGGATTCAAATGGAAGAGGTTTTCATGGAAAATATGCATGCACAAGAGAATACAAGCAAATGAAGAAGGAAATAATTCATTTCATGACAACATAGAGGACCCCACCTACCCACTTACCATGATGTACAATTAGAAGCTAATGCACATGCTAATTGATGTGCACGTAAATGTGCATATATTTATATCCATATTTTATCTATTTTTATTTAAATAAATGTCATATTTGGGCATTTTGACATGTTTAAAACCAAAATTCAATTATTTTCAAATCATCGTATATTCATCTTCATTCAAGGGCAAAATTGTCATTTTTGTGCATGTGTCAATTTGAGAATTTTTACTTGGACATTTTTTATGATTTTTATAGGAATTTGGATGCATATGGAAGATGTTTTCGTGAAGATATATGCATGCACAAGGGAATACAAAGGAATGAAGAGGAAATAATTCATGCTCATGATCATGGAGGACCCCACCCACTTACCTAAATCTACAATTAGAAGCTAATGGACAACTAAGTGGAGGTTAAAGCTTCATGCACATTTAATGATGGGTTAATTAGTGGCTAATGGTTATTCGGTGGTCACACTTCCTAAAGGGCATTTTGGGAAGCACCCTAAAAATTGAATTAGGGTTTTATGCATGTATAAATATCCCTCTTATGTATATGTAAATGATCTTCTACTCTTTTACATTAGTTAGGAAATTAAGAAAGCAAGTTGTAATGTCAATGTTTCATGAAATAAAAATGGCTTCCTAGCCTCTTTCTCTTTTCTTTTATACATGCTTCTTTTTACTTTATGTTCATTTTTACTTCTATGCTCTCTTCTTTTCTTTGTTAGTTGATTAGATATACATTCATGCAAGTAGTGTAGCTTTAATTTTTATGCAAGTAGTTAGTAGTTAATCTCTTTTTCTTCCTTTGCTTAGTCTCATTTCTTTGCTTTTTAATGTTGAAATTTACAAGTGTTGATTTGATAACACAAATGAGTAGCTAAACCCCTTTAATTTAGGGGTAATGAAGCACTCTAACTTTATGTAATTTCAACATTGCTATGATTTATGATCTCTTTTATTTGTGCTTCATGAGAGTAGATTTTGATGTAATTTTATACAAGTGGGTTTGATAGCTTATGTTGCATTTGCAAATGAGCTATTCTTATTCAACATAAACACAATTTACATCATCATTTTCTAATTGATTTTTGATTTTTAAATGGAAGTAAAAACAAAATTTGATGATCTATATTACTACTTACAATATTAAATAGATCATACTTAAAATAGCTTTTTCTTTGGCTTCATTTTCATGAGAATTTATAAGTGGTTTATTTGTTGTATTATAGTTTGATGGTTTAAGTTATGTTAATTAATAACATAAATAAACCATACTTATGATAAATGCAACAATTATTTCACGTAATATCAAAACTAGAGATCATAAATTATTTGTTTGTTGTTTTACAAAAATATGAGAGTGGATTTGGTTCTAAATTGTTCTCTAATCTCATAGTTTCTAATCTCATTTTAATTCTAGTTTTAGCTTCATTTTGCTTGTAGTTAACAATTTTTTCTCCATTTGGTATAATTTGATTTAATTGATTTTTAAAATCTAACATTTCCCTGTGGATCGATCCGTACTCGCCATGTACTAACTTTTGTACGCCGTGCGCTTGCGGTTAAATTTAATTTAAAATTTATCAACGATTTTCTAATCCGATAGAAAACTCATCGTTAAACAAGTTTTTGGTGCCGTTGCCAGGGAATAGTCTTGATTTTTTAATTTCTATTCTTTGAATTTTTTTTGGTTTGATTTTTGTGTGTTTTTATTTTGTGTGTGTTTGCATTTAATATATATATATATATATTGTGTGTATTTGTGTGATTTTTGTTTGCATTTGTTTGTGTGCATTTCTTGTTTTCTATTTTCATTTTTCATTTGCATTTCTATTAAAAAAAGCACACATTTCAAAAAAGGTTTTTTTCATTTCAGTTTACATTTACATAGCTTTGCATTTCCTTTTTCGATTTGCATTGCTTCCAATTTTGGAAAAAAAAATTACTGCTGCACTGTTGCAGTTGCTGTTAACCCTTGTCATTTCAACTAGAACATACCCTCTTCATCCTGCTGTCGACCGCCTGAAACAACCACTATCCTCCCTTATCCACTACTAACAGCAACTTCTACACCATCCACATTGCCTACCTTCTCCTTCAGTTAACTATCAACAGCCTCTACCGATCAATACAACTCCTTGCTGTTGCACTACCGTTTCTGCCCAAACTTCTGTCCACCCTGCTCTACTGAAATCACATCCCCTTGATCACACCATACCAACCAGCCTTCATATACAAATCACTGCTATTTTTCAGTCACAAACCATCCTCTGCCCACCATATTCACATTGCAATCAAACATTGTTCCTAGTGCCTTGCTTCACAACCATTTTTGCCTCGACTTTCCACATCACAACTGTGCACATTCCACCATACTATCAACTTCACTGCCTACTCTCTGTGCAACTACAAACATACTTCATACTCCAGTGCACTGCATTACACAACCCCTCGGTCAAACTTCACACATACAAACAATTTCATCAACACATACAAACAATTTCCCCTATCAACTTCAACCTCTCCACTGCATTTCACCATCCCTTCTACTTGCCCGTCATCTTCATCAACACATAGTGTCAAACTGTCAACATCCACTTCATAGTCACAAGCAATCAACCAAGTTCACACTCCTCTTCACTGCTGTCAACAGTACAACATTCATACTATCATACAACATTACCACAGCCTCTCACTCCTCGTTACACCATCTCCACTTTCCTTTGTCGCCAGCAAACTCAAACTATCTGACTGCTTCATTCCTTCCTCCAACAACACTTCACTAATCCATACATATCACACTGCCACTGTCTCCATCGAACTGAAATCAACCTTCACTTCACTACTCTCTGCCCCCTACAAATCAAAACTCAGACAACCACATCCACTTCCTTAAAATGCTCTTTTATAACCCAAAATCGCACGTAACTTCGAAGCCATTTCAACCCAAAACAATAGACCACCTTCAACTCTGACTTCACAGCTCCTCCTTTCAATACTTTAAACTTCAGACCATACAACATCCGTCTACTTCAAACCATCATCTCAGCTAATACTCCCCTCCTCTAACATCAAACTGACCAACAAAACTGTCAAACAATAATCTCATACCTGGATTAAACAATAATAACCCATACAAGTAACTATAACTGTTCCATTGCCTTCCTTACCTCTACTTCACTTAACTTCCTTCACTGGTTCCATTATCCACCACTAGAAATCACAACCAGCCCATCATTCCCCCACTAGCATCACCTCGAACCACCTTCGAACCCGCTAGCGACCCTGCATCCCTCACCCAATTCGACAATCGAACCACCATCCATTACCACCTCGCAACCAAAATCGACGACCCCAAACCCAGAATCGCCTGCCCCCCAATTCAACCACAAATCGAAACTGTTGCCCCTCTAATTCCACAAACTCAAGCTTCATCTTCTCGCCTTCGAACAATTGGGAGTTGATTACGCGATTTATTTTTTTTATTTTAAAAAAACAAAGAGGCAAACTTTGTTTTCGTTAATTTTCTTTTTAACGAAGAAGTTGATGGTGGACTGTTTATTTGTACTGAGAAGTTAACTTCCTTTTATTATTGGGCTGGGTTCATTTTGGGCTGTGTTGTTTGTAATGTGTTAAAGTTTCTAGCTGTTTTTTATTAAAAAAACAAAATATTTGGAGTTTTATCCTTCTTCAAAAAGAAAAAAAAGCAACAAGTTTCAATTGTTTTGTTTGCTTTTGTTTTCAATTGTTTTGTTTTCTTCTGTTTTGTGGTGTTTTCATTTATTTTATTTTATGCAAAGTTTAAAAAAATCCTTGTATATATCTTGCTTTTAATTATCAGGTTGTAGGTGGCAGATTTGCTTGCTAAAAAAATTGCCTTGTTTGCTTTAAAAAAATCGCTGCTGTTTGCACAAAAAATGGACAAACACCTCAAAGTTGTATGATTTAGTAGATCTTATGTTATTCTTAGTGATTTGGGTGATTTATGCAAATATATGAAAAGCAGGGGCTAAACTGTAAAAAGACACGCAGATTTATAGTGGTTCAGCCAGAATGTGCCTACGTCCACTTTATATGTTATTTCTCTTCTCTTGTTTTGATTACAAGTACAAAGCTTTGATACAAGTAAAAGAAAGTTGTTTGAAAGTTCTCTCCGTGCTTGAGCTCTCAAACTTGTCCCCCATTGTTGTACCCCTGCCTCTCTATTTATAGAGTGAGGTTGGGGGCAGGGGTCTTGGATGTATACAGCTGCTGGTGGGCCTGGGCTGAAGTGATCTGGCCTGGCAGTCTGGTTCGGTATTCTCTTGGTTCGGTGAAGTATGGAGTTGGTCTGGTTGGGCTTCATCCGGTGAAGTGTGGAGTGGTGAGGTTGGACCGGTGGCAGTTGCCGGATGAAGGTCTACCGAATGGACACGAGGGAGGGCTGCCGAATGGGTTATGCCGAATGGACTCGGGGGAGAGCTGCCGAATGGGTCATGCCGAATGGACTCGGGGGAGAGCTGCCGAATGAATCACGTCTCTGGGTCTCGAGGTCTTCCGGGTAAGAATTCACCCAACATTTGCCCCCCAAAGTAGGGCATATGTCTAACATATGTCGTGCTTTGTCTTCCTTCGTTCGGTCTTGGTTGCGCCGAGCCAGTTGGTCCGGTCGATGTGCTTCGCTTATAAATAAGGGCGCCACTCTACTATTGTTTCTTCACTTTTCGAGATAGCCGAACCACTTGACTCCCATTTTTTCCGAACTAGACCCTTATCATTGCCGAATCAGGTGAGATTTTATTCTGCCGAATGAGATCTTATTCTCGTATTACCGGACGAGAACGGGAGACACCGAATGAACCCATACTTGAACCACCGAATGGACCTTGAGAGTTCGAGAATTTCCATTGTCTTTACCGAATGACGATGGGAGTTTGAGCACTTTGAACTTTCTTTGCTTACACTCGAGACACCGAATGAACCCATACTTGAACCACCGAATGAAAATGATACTGAATATGTTTTTACCGAATGAAGTCATATACTTGTTTATATCCTCTGTTCTAAATGTGTTTTTCCGGTATTGTAGATAATGTCTCGCAAAGTAGAAACTCGATCAGACAAGAAGCGATCCGTGGGTGAAGGAGAGTCATCGGCTGTGCCCCCAGCTCAATCAGGATCGGAGCGTCATGGGCCCGCCCCGAGGTCATTAGTGGATGGATATGGTCCCCAGGAGTTGCTGGATTCCCCGCCTGACTGCTTTCCTAGCCTTCTCAAAGAGGAGCAACTCGATGTTATATCTCGTTCTTTTGGGATTGATAGAGCCCTCATGCTGCTGCCGGGTCCAGGAGTCATGCCATACAGTCCTCCCGAAGGATACTTCGCTTATAGCAGGTACCATTGCATGTGTGGTGCTATCCCGCCTCTCAATGCTTGGATAGTTAGCTTCCTCACGTACCTGAAGGTGGCCCCATTTCAGCTTCAGCCCAACTCTTACGCCATACTGGTGAGCCTTTTCGTTATTTTTCGGAGGAAGTATGGTCGCGCTCCCTCCAACCGGGAGATCCGGTACTTGTACAACTTAAGGGGCTACAAGAAGGGGTCCCCATATATTAACTTGGAATCTGCTGTGACCTTCAAGCCGGTCCTGGACCTTTATTCCAAATTCAGCATGTTCAAGAAAGAATGGTTCTTTGTTAGGGACGACTCCGTCTCTATCCGGCGCTTTACCTCTGGATGTAAGTTGATGCTTTTACTTATAATTTCTATCCTGATTGTGATGCTTCTTCTCATACTTTCTCATTTTTGCTAGCGACAGGTGGCTTTCCTGTTGTGGAAACTGACCGCCTGGTTCAGACGGCGGCGGAGATAGAAGGCATTCTTGGGAAATACAGATCATCTGCTTACTTGATTAGAAATGCGATCCTTCTAGAATACAACTTGATCCTTCCGCAGCAGTCTGTAGTTAAGTTGAGGGAAACGGCGGAAGAGAGGGCGGCTGCTCAGGCCAAGGGAGGCGTTGCGGCAGAGGGTGGAAAGAGAAAACCATTCACGAAACCTCCAGCCGTTGGAGGTAAGAAACTTAAGAGGTCAGACGGTCCTTCTCCCAGCAATTGTCCACTTACTCAGGGGGAGATAGACGCGGAGGAGGAAAGAGGTGAGGCGGAGGGCGGGAGTGACGTTGAGCGTCTTGGTGACGAGGGTGGCGATGGACAGGGTGGTGATGGTTCCAGGGCTTTGTCTTCTGGGCAAGTAGGCGAGATGCAAGAGTGGACGGACGATGCTCTCCGTCAGGCTTTTGAGGAGTTGGGTGATGATCCGGCTTTGGTAGAAAAGACCGGGGAGGCGGACAAAACCGGGACTGGTGCGAGTGAGTCTTCTCCGACTATTCCGGCCAAGGTGGCTCTGACAACTCAAGGTGAACTCTTGACCCCTGCATGCTTCACTAATGATAGGGACTTAGGAATATTTTATGACCCGCTCCCGTCCTGGAATGAAATCCGGGACTTATTGCAGTATCCCACTCCTCCCCAGGGTTTGTACAACCACAGCTGTGTTTCTTTTCCTTTTCTAATCTTGCAATTTACCGCGTTCCTTGAATCATATTGTAATGTAAGATTATGACACTTGTTCTTTATATCAGGAGCAGGCAAGACGCCCAAAGCTTCAGACCTTCGACACAGGCTCGAGCAATATAAACTTTCCAAAATTTCTGCTAAGCCGAAGCCCTCAGCCCAACGCTCCGGGGATGTAGTCGGGTACCGCCCTCTTCTTGGGGTCATCGAAGAGGGTATTCAGCAGAGGAAGAGGAGTCATCCTTTATCCGAAACTTCGCTCGGTTCTCAGCCTCCGGCTCAGCCTATTCATGATATTACTGAGGAGGGCAGCGAGTTTGTATCTTCTCCACACCCATCCGGAAACCCTTCTGTTGTTCATATCGACCGTCCCGATCTGGCCCGTAATCCATTTGCCGGTCATCCTGATCTGGATCCGGGTTCTCAGGATATTAATTTTGACGAAGTTACTGGTGAACACCTTCTCCCCCGTAACCCCATGGTACGAGTACTTGACGAAGCCAAGTCCTTAGACCTCGATCTACTCACCACTCGTATAGTCACTATGGGAGACGAGGCCAAGGCCAACATTGATCGGGTGGCGGAGGAGGCCAAGAAGCTGATGGGGCATCACGCTCGGCTGGTTAAGGCCGGAGAGGAGATAGGGAGCGCCAATATCCGACTTCGATTGGTGGTCTCGGATCAGGCCAAGCAGCTTGCGGATCAGGCTATCCAGATTTCTCAGCATGAGGCTGCCACTGGGCGATTAAGGAGAACCATGGAAGAGGCTAGTCGGGCCGAATTGCGGAAAATGGAAGCTGCTTGCAAAGAGCGGATTGATATGGCTATTACCACGGTGGATGAGGTTCGGAGAGCGGATCTCGAGCAGGTGGAGGAATTGTCCGAGAAGCTTGAGGCTGCCGAGCTTGCTCAAGCTAAGTTGAGGGAAGAGATGGCGGTGATGCGGAGGTCCCTTCAAGCTGATTGCTCGAGATACAGACTGGAGAGAGATGCTGCCGTGGAAAGGTTGTCGGCCTCCGATGCCCGGATGAGGGAGTTTGAGGAGAACGAAGGAATGATGGATGACATGCTCCAGGACATGTATTTCCGGACTTGGAAGCAGGGTAACCTCTCTTGGATGGATGATTATCCCAGAGTCATGGCCAAGATATATCTTCGGGCTTTGGAGGAGGCTAAGGCTGATGCAGATAAAGAGGGTGGAACGGTCTTCAGTATGGATGTGGTCACGGCCCAGTTCACCAAGGAGGAGAAAGTGGCGGTAAAGGAGGGTATGCGGCTGCTTGCTGCTGAAGAGGCGGGTGTGCAGGTAGAAGATGACGACCAGGATGGTCAAGAAGCTAGTACTGGTAAGTCTTCCTTTCTAGTCTTTCTGTTAACTTGGTTACTCATCACTAATGAACCCTTTTTATGACCGGACAGGCGGGCAAAAGAACAAGGACAAGACTTCGACGCAACCAGCTCCATGACTGAACCTGAAAAATTCTTTTTGTAGGCTTGGCATTGTTGTATCTGTTAGTCTTAAGACAGTAGGGTAACTTCCAAGTTGTAATTCTTGCTACTTGTAATAACATTATTCTTGACGTGTAATTTTTTAGCTCAAGTTGATTTTGTCATTTCTTGAATATTTGTTGCTATTTCGACATATCGTATGAGAAATGTAGCTATGTGTATTCTTGTAATTTAAGTGTGTTTGATGTCAGATTCTGGTTTTAAATCATAATCTCATGACTTGCAATGTTAGCGTGTGGTGTGGAAAAATCAAATTATAGTCATGCATTTGTACATAAAGGAAGAAAATACCGCCTTTCATGTTCTGTTTGTAAATGGCAGTTTCGAATATCTTATATGACCAAGCATGGAGAGCAGTTGACTGCCCCGCCATCTGATTGTGAATCTCTGCATCCATTGGCGGGTACCTCTTACCCTGCATCCTGTACTTTATGGTTTGTTATAGAGGATAGGAGGAAAGTTTTTTAAGTAAAATTGAAATATGTGAAATAGTAAAACTTCCAGTCACGGAAGGCCTTCGATGTGCTTAAGTTCGTGGCAAACGGGTTTTGTAGTCACTTTCCCTAGCTGTGGGTCTTGGAGACATTTGTCACCCATCTTACGCCTCCGCGGGGAGTTAATTCTTTTTTACCACAGCCGCACTTAAGACACACCGGAGCCGAGATCGCGCACAGTAACTACCCGGGCCATTATGGCCCGTACTCATGGGTATTATTCGACTTACTGTGGCCGGCTAGCGTGGGTGCCGATCGTCAACTGTGAACTGCCCCTGGCTGGCCACACCTTATGTTGGGGCTTATAATCGGTTCACAGTCGCCGGCGAGCCTAACGCCGTAATGAGCTGCCTCGGCT
Organism: Allium fistulosum; assembly: GCA_030737815.1. Classification (NCBI taxonomy): domain Eukaryota; kingdom Viridiplantae; phylum Streptophyta; class Magnoliopsida; order Asparagales; family Amaryllidaceae; genus Allium; species Allium fistulosum. The sequence goes on from CM060905.1 coordinate 166,428,410, forward strand.
ATAGTCGGCCTTCTCGGTGGCTTATAATCGGCTCATTACAGTTGGCTTTAAGGGCCGTCGCGAGCAATGAGTTAACCCGCAGCAGAGGGATGCTGGAGCAAAAGTGTCTCATTGGCGAGGGCATAGATTCGCATAGTACCTGTTGGGGCTTGTCCACGTGGAGTTGCATTGTGGAGTGCTTTGAATAGAAATGCTATATGCTCAGGATTTTGTTCAACAGAAAAGGATAAAGTTAACAAGCAGCCAAGATACAAAGGAACAAGTTAAAAAGAGACAAGGCTTTTTTAAAGTGGTTCGGCACGAAAAAATGCCTACGTCCACTGATTCTCTTCGTTAATTCACTTCATATGGGCAATACAAGTTAAGAAAAGTATCGACGGAGGTGTTGGATGTTCCATGCCCTCTGGAACACCTCCCCGTCCACTGTTGACAAAATATAGGCTCCGTTGTGGAGATCTTTATGAATTACATATGGTCCATCCCAGATTGGGTCTAGTGCTCCGGGGCGAGGGAAGATTCGCTTGAGGACAAGATCCCCTTCTCGTAAGGCACGATGCTTGACTTTGGAGTTGTATTGTGCTGCCACCTTTTGCTTGTGGGCTGCTGTTTTTAGGACTGCATCATTCCTTCTCTCCTCGACTAGATCCAAAGACATGTTGAGGAGCTCTTCGTTTTCTTCTGGGTTATAGTGGATCCTACGGTGGGAAGGCACAATGGTTTCAACTGGGAGCATAGCCTCCGATCCGTATGCCAAAGAGAAAGGAGTGTGCCCTGTTGATGTTCTGAAAGATGTGCGGTAGGCCCATAGTGCCGTAGGGAGTTCATCCACCCAAGCGCCCTTTGACTTTTCGAGCTTCTTTTTGATCAGAGTTTTCAGAATTTTGTTGACTGCTTCGACTTGTCCGTTTGCTTGGGGATATGCTACGGATGAGAAGCTTATGCGAATTCCGTGTTCTTGGCACCAGTTGGCGAATTCCTCGCTGTCAAACTGAAGTCCATTGTCTGATATGATTTTTAGTGGGACTCCGTACCTGCACAGAACATTTTTGATTAAGAAGTTGATAACTTTCGCTGAAGATACTTTATTTAGAGGTTCTGCTTCCACCCATTTGGTGAAATAGTCGACTGCTACTATAGCATATTTGGCGCCGCCTCGACCCATTGGCAGTTCACCGATTAAGTCAATTCCCCATACTGCAAAGGGCCAAGGGCTGGTCATCTGGGTAATCTCGGTTGTTGGTAGCCGAGGGACCTTAGCAAACTTTTGGCATCTGTCACACTTCTTGACGAAATCTAAGGCGTCCTTGCTTAAGGTGGGCCAGAAATATCCGTATCGGAGTATCTTTTTTGCTAATGTTTGCCCTCCGGTGTGATCTCCGCAGCTTCCTTGATGAATGTTGGATAAGATTTCCTTGGCTTCCCTTCCGGCGACACACCTTAATAATGGGTTAGAGAACCCACGCCGATAGAGGATGTCTCCTTGTATTGTGTAGCGGGACGCTTTCCTCAAGATTTTCTTGACTTCGTTACGCCCGTCGGGTAGTGTGCCATTTTGTAGGTAGTCTCGGATGGGAGTTATCCAAGTTGCTTCTTCGGTTGCAGCTATCAGATTCACTTGTTCAAAACTCGGGATCATTTGCTTTGAGACAGTTACTGCCCCGAAGATGGCGACGTCTCTCATACTTGCTTGCTTTGCCAATTCGTCGGCCTCTTGGTTCTCTTCCCGAGGGATGTGTTTGACTAAGTAGTGGTCCAATCGGCTGAGAAGTAACTTGGTCTTCTTTAGATATGCTATGAGTCGTTCTTCTCGAGCTTGGAATTCCCCTAGTATTTGATTAACAATAAGCTGAGAATCGCTGTGAAGACACAAAGAATTGGCTCCGATCTCGATAGCAATTTCTAATCCGGCTATTACTGCTTCGTATTCTGCATCGTTGTTGGTGGCAGTGAACTCCAACCTTATAGCATAGTGCAGTTTATTTCCCCTGGGAGTGATGATTACCACACCTGCCCCCGAGCCTTGTTCGTTAGATGCACCGTCCACAAAGAGATTCCACTTGATATCTTCTGTTATTTCCAGTTGCTCCTTATCCTCGTTGGTAGTGAATTCTGCAATGAAATCAGCCATGGCTTGTCCCTTGATGGCGGTGCGAGGGTGATAGGTGATATCATATTGACTCAGCTCAATACACCATTTAAGTAGTCGCCCGGAAGTGTCGGGACGATGGAGTACCTGCCTCAGTGGTTGATTGGTTAGAACCTTGATGGAATGGGATTGGAAGTAATGACGTAGCTTTCGTGAAGTGATTAGTAAACAGTATGCTAACTTTTCGAGCTTAGGATATCTGACTTCTGCCCCAGTAAACCTTTTACTGACGAAGTAAACTGGTCGTTGCGTACGGTTATCTTCTCTTACCAAGGCAGCGCTTAGAGCGTGAGATGACACAGCAAGGTATAGGTATAATTCTTCGCCTTCGCTTGGGGTCGAGAGTACTGGTGGTTTCTGGAGGTGTTCGATTAGGTTAAGGAAAGCGGTCAAGCATTCGTCCGTCCATTCGAACTTTCCTTTATCTTTCTTTAGAGCTTCGAAAAAGGGGACGCACTTGTCCGTTGCTTTGGAGATGAATCGGCTTAGGGCAGCCACTTTTCCATTTAGGCTTTGCATTTCCTTTCGGGTGGAAGGTATCTTGATGTCTCTTAATGCTCGGACTTGTTCAGGGTTTGCTTCTATCCCTCGGGCATGGACGATGAATCCTAAGAATTTTCCTGATGACACTCCGAAGGAGCACTTTAGTGGATTCAACTTCATTCCATACTGTCGAAGTACCTGGAACATCTCGCCCAGGTGGCTTACGTGATCTTTGGCTTTCCGTGATTTTACCAGCATGTCGTCTACATATACTTCCATTGTTTGTCCTATTAGCCCTGCGAACATCTTGTTGACGAGGCGCTGGTAGGTGGCTCCTGCGTTTTTAAGTCCGAAGGGCATCACTTTGTAGCAGTACAAACCCCGGTCGGTGATGAAACTAGTGTGATCTTGGTCGGGAGCATGCATAGGAATTTGGTTATATCCTGAGTATGCATCCATAAAAGACAGGAGTTCGTGCCCGGCTGTGCTGTCTACAAGTTGGTCGATTCTGGGAAGCGGGAAGCAATCCTTTGGGCAGGCGTCATTTAGGTTGGAGAAGTCAATGCAGGTCCGCCACTTCCCATTAGCCTTCTTTACTAGTACCGGGTTGGCGATCCATTCTGGGTAAATAGCTTCTCGTATGAAGTCATTGGCGAGTAGATTCTTTACTTCTTCATCGAGGGCTGCTGATCGCTCTGCCCCCATACTTCTCTTCTTTTGTTTTACGGGTGCCTTGGTAGGATCAATTTTTAATACGTGGCACGCTATGTTGGGGGAGATTCCGGTCATGTCAGCGTGTGACCAAGCGAATACATCTAAGTTGTGGCGGAGAAAATCAACGAGTTGTTCCTTCAATTCGGTTTTCAATTGCGACCCAATTTTCAGTAGCCTACTTGAGTCGTGCTTGTCTACAGATATAAACTCCATAGCCTCTGCAGGCTCGGCGGTGGCCTCCTCCTCTTTGTCCCTCGGGTCTAATTCATTGAAAGGGTCGCTGGTGTATCGAAGAGGAGGGGCTTTCTTTAGTTGCTATGCTTCAAGGCTTTTTGTGCAGAGAGCAATCTCTACACCTTTCCCTTTATCTCTCCTGTGGTTGTTGCGAAGTTCGGTTACATAGCAGTCTCGTGCAATATCTTGGTCTCCTTCCACTTCCCCTACCCCACTGTCTGTTGGAAATTTCATTTTTAGGCACCACGGGGCTAGGACAATCTGGAAGTCAGATAGGGCTGGTCTTCCTAGGAAGGCGTTGTAGGCCGAATGGTTTTCTATCAGCACAAACGTCTGTTTCCTTACAACGGAGCGGGGATGGCTTCCGATTTCAACGAAGAGGTCCAGCTGCCCGATGGGCATTTTCGCATCTCCAGTGAAACCGTGTAGCGGTTTATCGCAGGGAGATACGTCCTTCATTGACAACCTCATTTTGTCGAATGCGTGTTTGAACAGGATATTTACAGAGCTTCCAGTGTCTACCAGGATTCGGTAAACTTCGGCGGGACCGAGTCGGGCAGAGATAACCATGGGATCCATGTGAGGGTACTGTCTTCCTTCTAGGTCGCGTTTACTGAATGTGATGTCATCACTTTCTTTCCGCTTTGGGTGGCGCTCTTCTATAACCGTATTGACACAGTCTCTATTGTCTCTGAGCGACTTCCCATATCTTTCCATCTCTTTCCAACTTCTGTCTGCGATGTGTGGACCTCCTGAGATGGTATGGACCACTATCTTCTCTTGACTAGAGCTGCTAGCGTTGCGGTCGCCTCTGCCGGTCCCTGGTGAGGGTAGCCTTGGGTTTTCATTGGCAGGATCTGGAGTCCTGCCTTGACTTTTTACATAGCGTTCCAGTTTCTTTCTTCTGATGTGTTCCTCAATCAGATCTCGGAGATGATGGCATTCGTTGGTATCATGTCCGTGGGATTCGTGGAAGCGGCAGAATTTTCCAGATTTCTGTGCGCTATCTGATTCCTTCTTGTATGGTGGGCGTTTGTATCTAACTTCGCCTTGGGTGGCAAGGAAGATGTTTTCGACGGTCTCGTTCAAAGGGGTGTAAGAGTCGAATCTTGGTCCTGGCCGATATAGGCGTTTCTCTACTTTCTTGCCCCCAGCATTGTCTCTGGAATCATTTCTTCGAACGTCCCTTGCCACAGCAGGGGCATTGCCATGGGTCGTCTTACTTTGCTGTCCTGACTGCCCCTCAATGGCAGCATCCTCAAGCCTCATGTATTTCCCGGCTTCATGGAAGAAATCGGGTAAAGTAGCTGGTTTTTCTTTTGTCAATCTCCTAGCAAATTTAGTGTCCGGATGCACCCCACTGCAGAGGGCCATTAGGATAAGCTTCTCATCGGCATCTTGAACTGCGGCTGCTGCGGCGTTGAATCTGGTTAGGTATTGTTGCAGCTTTTCTCCAGGTTTCTGTTTGACGCTGGATAAGGAATAAGCGTCCTTAGGTTGCTCCACATGAATGCGGAACTGACTGATGAATTTTTCTTTCAACATTTCCCATGAGCTGATGGATCCTTGGGGTAGATGACAGAACCAGGAGGTAGCAAGATCTGCTAAGAAGAGCGGGAAGCATTTGCACAGCACTCCCTCTGTTGCTCCACTCATGAGCATATGCTGCGTGTACCTCTGTAAGTGTACAACGGGATCGGAGGTTCCTTTGTAGGGTTCCATTGTTGGCATCTTCCATTCTCGGGGGGTGATAGCAATTTCGATATTGCGGGCGAAAGGGCTGGTTACCCTAGCGCCTATCCCTCGATCTCTTTGCTCCCGTTGGACACACTCTCTGAATAAGCGTGCCATCCTTTCATCAGAATTTGGAGCGGACAGAAATGAGTTTGGTTCCGTTCTGTGGGGTTGACTCCGACCAGACAACCTGTAGGGATGGTATCGTCTATCATTCCTGATATTTTCCAGTGGCTGCCTTTGATCTTCTGGGAGCATGCTTGGGTCAGCTACAGTTGGCCCTTGCCTTGATCTTCCCCTGTTGGGTTCTGATCTAAGCACTTCCTCGGGTCCAACTTCGGGCTGAACTCTAGCTCGGCCCCGTTCATTGGTGTTCCTGTGGTTAGGCAGCATGACCGGCTCAGCTGCAGTTGACCTCCGCCCGGTACCTTCCGCGTTGGGTTCGGCACCAAACGCTTCCTCAGGCCTAACTTCGGGCTGAGCTCGGTCTCGGCTCCTACCATGGCTACCCCTGCCGTTAGCTCCTTCGAAGAAGGAAGATCTTTGCTGTCTCTGAGATCCTCCAGATTGGGACTCGCCCCATGATTCAGTGTTGCGGTTGGATTCTTCAGCGTCCCTCAAGCGTGACATGAGATGGTCTACCAAGGCTTCCTGCTGGGACGTGAAGCGGTTAGTTACTTCAACAACAACTCTGTCCAAATCTGCCCTAGTAATTGCTGCAGGCTGTTCTGTGGCAGGAGTGGCTGGGTTAGCCTGTCCTTCATTTGTTGCCGTTGCTGGAGGAGGATGGTTCACTTGATTTGTGGCAGCTGGATCAGGAAGGCTGCTGGATGCGATGTTTTTTCCTTTGTTAACATCTTTTCTCTGTTTGGGAGGCATGTTTTCCAAGCGGCGGACGATGGTGTTAGGAAAACTTGTTAAGCGGATGAAGCTGAAGCTTCGAGCTTCTAGCTCTCAGTGAAAGCACCAAAAATGTTTGCACAAAAAATGGACAAACACCTCAAAGTTGTATGATTTAGTAGATCTTATGTTATTCTTAGTGATTTGGGTGATTTATGCAAATATATGAAAAGCAGGGGCTAAACTGTAAAAAGACACGCAGATTTATAGTGGTTCAGCCAGAATGTGCCTACGTCCACTTTATATGTTATTTCTCTTCTCTTGTTTTGATTACAAGTACAAAGCTTTGATACAAGTAAAAGAAAGTTGTTTGAAAGTTCTCTCCGTGCTTGAGCTCTCAAACTTGTCCCCCATTGTTGTACCCCTGCCTCTCTATTTATAGAGTGAGGTTGGGGGCAGGGGTCTTGGATGTATACAGCTGCTGGTGGGCCTGGGCTGAAGTGATCTGGCCTGGCAGTCTGGTTCGGTATTCTCTTGGTTCGGTGAAGTATGGAGTTGGTCTGGTTGGGCTTCATCCGGTGAAGTGTGGAGTGGTGAGGTTGGACCGGTGGCAGTTGCCGGATGAAGGTCTACCGAATGGACACGAGGGAGGGCTGCCGAATGGGTTATGCCGAATGGACTCGGGGGAGAGCTGCCGAATGGGTCATGCCGAATGGACTCGGGGGAGAGCTGCCGAATGAATCACGTCTCTGGGTCTCGAGGTCTTCCGGGTAAGAATTCACCCAACAGCTGCTTTGAAATAAATTGCTAATAATTCTGCACACTCTGGTATCGTGCTCTTTTCCCTTGTTTTTATTTGAATTGCATTGTTGGTTCCTTTCCTTTGCATTTATATATATATATATATATATATATATATATATATATATTTCAAAATCCAAAAACAAAAACAAACTTCATTTTAGTTGCATTGTAAATTCACGTTTAATTTTTGTTTTGCATTCATCTCATCTTGTTTTATTTTCTAAGGGCAATACCCCAATTCACATAAGGTGAGGGATTTTATCACCCTTTACTTAGCCACAAATTACATTTCATCGTAGAATTTGACTAATAATACCGGTTAGACGTTGGACTTAAGGGAGTCCCGAGCTCACCTAGGGCTTAATTGTATCTTCATAATTGTTTTCTTTGAACAAATTTATTTCTTGGTGTCTAGGCTACGGCAAAGCAATAACCATTTATAAATATTACGGTGATTCGTAAATATTATAGTGGTTGTTCCTTTGAAGGTACTTAAACCTTCGGTCGCATTGCTATGATGATTCGTGGTGCACCGATAACCCCTGCCCGTTACCTGGTTGAGAAATATTTTTGTTGATTTAAGACAAAGTGTGATTATACAATTTTGGGTTAGGAGATACTATGGACAGAAAATTGTAATTAAGTCCTTTGCATTCATTTAGTTGCATTAGTTCACACATATTTAAAAAAAAAATCAAAAATCCGAAATCCAAAAAATTTGTAAATTTTACTTACTTTGTTTTTAATCCCAAAAAAAAACTTTTTCCTTTCCTTTGAAAATTTTCAATAAAAAAAACAGAAATCCAAAAAAAAATATAAAATCTTTTTAAAAAGAAAAAAAAATTCAAAAACAAAAAAAAATCAAATTCTCATTTTGTAAAAACAAAAACAAATTTTTTTTCTTTTTGGTGAATATTTGAAAATTCAAAAAAAAAAAAATCAAACTTTTCTTTTGAAAAATAAATTTCACTTAGTAAATAGTTTCCTTTCTTAAAAAAACGAAAACAAAAACAATTTTTCACATCAACTCATTTCTAACTTCTTTCTCTTCTCGACTTTCACTTGTGCATGAGTACTTGGACTCGTGATACAACAACAAATCGTTGGACTCGTGACTCAACAACTGATCATTTAACTCGAACAAACGATCCTCCCGAAATGGCGAACGAGAACGCCCCTGAACTCTTATGGATAGAATCTTTCCCGATAGAGTTTCTATTCCATCTTGCATCACATTACCCGCCCCTACAGGTAACCATTTCGAAATTCACTCGAATCATATTGCCACGCTTCCAAAATTTGGCAATTTCAAGCACGATGACCCATACATTTTCTTGACGAAATTCGAACAAGTTTGCGCAACCATTAAACTCCAACAACTTTCTGATGACGGAATCAAACTTCGATTAATCCCATTCGCTCTTACGGATTATGTTGAAAAATGGTTGTACAGCTTACCATCGAACTCAATTAAAACTTGGGAAGAATTCGTAAAAGCTTTCTTAAAAAATTTCTACCCCTTGGAAAAAATGAGTAGAATTCGAAACAAAATTGTAAATTTTCATCAATTCAAGGGAGAACCATTCGGAAAATATTTTGAAAGATTCAAAGAGCTTTTGATAAAATGTCCACACCATAACTTCGAAAAATGGACGATTTGCCAAATCTTATACGATGGACTCAAAAACAGCTCACGAACCATGCTCGAATCAATGTTCCAAGGCAACTTTCTTGCCCAACATCACGATGATGCTTGGCAATTTCTTGAAAACCTCGCCGAAAAATCATCCTAATGGGAACGTTCGAACGAAAAATCAATTTATTCACGATCGAGTGCACACTCGATAGGATCTTCTTTTGCTTTGGAAGCTAAGATCGACGCAATGATTAAAAAATTCGATAACATTTTCTCATCGAATCAAATGAACCAAGCTTCCCAACAGATGTGTTATAAATGCAACGATCCTAATCATATAGCCGATCAGTGTCCCAACTCTGTCGAACAAATCAATGCTTTCAATAAAGCAAAAAATGACCCGTTTTCTCCAATATACAACCCTGGTTGGAGAAATCATCCAAATTTTGCTTGGAACCAAAACAATTCCAACATGAATACGGTTCGTCCAAATTTTCAAGCATTCCCCAACAAAGCTTTGAATCCTCCCTTTTAGCCCAACCATTTTCAACCAAACTTTGCGGGCCCATCTCGTAATTAACCGCAACAATCAAATTTTCAACCAAATTTTGCTCATCCTCCCCAAGACGATAAGTGTTTAAGTTCACTTGAGAAAAATCTTGAAACGTTGGCTAAAGCAACTACTCAAAGCCTTCAATCAAACAGCAATTTGCAAAATTTATTGACCTCATATATGCAAAACACAAACCAATCAATTGCAAAACTTGAAATGCAAATGAGTCAATTAGTCACGTCTGTAAGTGAACGCGAACGAGGAACATTCCCAAGCAAGCCCCTTCCAAATCCCAGAAATCAAAACGCAAATTCAAATCAAGCCCATGTTGTTCAAGATAACAACATCACCCAATTGAATGCTATCACACTCTACGTTCCGGTAAACAAATCGATAATCAAGTCGTTAACCCAAACGATTTACCAGAAACCTCTCTCGACACTTCAAACGAATCGGAATAGAACGTGGAGCCAAATGTTGAAACGAATGCCAATCAAAATTCTTCTTCTACTACTTTAGTAGAACCGCCTACCAAGTATCGTGTTCCATTTCCACATCATCTCCGACCCAAGAAACACTCGGACCAAATGGGGAAGATGTTGGAAATTTTTAAACAAGTGAAAGTTAACATCCCGCTTCTTGACATCGTTCAACAAGTCCCCACGCCCGCAAAATTTCTTAAGGACTTGTGCACCCAAAAGAGACACACTCAAGTGCCCAAAAAGTCTTCTTAGCCGCCAGTTTAAGTGAAGTCTTATCCCAATCCATGCCCGTAAAATACAAAGATCCTGACTGCCCTACGATTTTGTGTACAATTGGAGACAAGACGATTAACAAATGTTTGATTGACTTAGGCGCGAGTGTCAACTTGATTCCATACTCCATGTATGAACAATTAGGCTTAGGTGAGCTCAAACCCACAAAAGTTATGCTTCAATTCGCCGATCGTTCCATTAACCATGGGAGAAATCGAGGACGTGCTCATCGAGTAGGACAATTCATATTCCCCGTTGATTTTATCATTCTCGAAACACAACCCGTGACAAATCCCACGAGTCAAATTCCATTGATTTTAGGTTGACCATTCTTAGCCACCTCAAATGCCTTAACCAATTGTCATAACGGTTCGATGAAAATCTCTTTTGGAAACATGACTTTGGATCTCAACATTTTCAATCTTGAAAGCCAATCAGATGAACCTCTTGAGCAAACGTTGGAAGTTAGTGTCATTCATGAAACTTCGAAAATGAGACACTTGACCTTAACGACGAACGCAAAGCTGAATATGAAAAATATGTTCATGAAATCCCCAATGAGATTGAATATACTCTTCCCTTTGAATCGCTTCCAGTTAGTCCGAATCTCAACCCAATTCTTTAATCGAGTAACTCCCAAAGTTGGACCTCAAACCATTTCCCGATCACCTTAAGTGCGCATACTTAGGTGATAACGAAACATTTCCCATCATAATTTCTACGACTCTCTCTCAATCAAGAAACTTCTTTACTTTCAATCCTGTCCAAAAACAAGGAAGCGATGGGATGGTCGATCTTCGATATAAAGGGAATTAGACCCACTCTTGTTCAACATCGCATCCATTTAATCGACGATGCCAAGCCTGTTCATGACGCGCAATGAAGGCTTAATCCAAAAATGAAAGATGTTGTGCATGATGAAATTCTTAAACTTCTCGACAACGGAATCATTTACCCAACCTCTGATAGTACATGGGCTAGCCCAATTCACGTTGTACCAAAAAAGTCTTGGCTAACTATTGTCAAGAACGATTCAAACGAACTTATTCCAACTCGTACTCAAATGGGTTGGCGTGTTTGCATTGACTATCGAAAACTAAATGCCGTAACACGTAAAGATCACTTCCTTCTTCCTTTCATTGACCAAATGCTCGAACGGTTAGCTGGTCATGGATTCTACTACTTCCTTGATGGTTATTCTGGCTATAACCAAATTCCAATCACTCCCGAAGATCAAGAGAAAACGACTTTCACGTGTCCATTCGGTACCTTTGCTTATCGACGTATGCCATTCAGACTTTGTAACGCTCATGCTAATTTCCAACGATGCATGGTTGGCATTTTTTCCGACATGATTGAACGCTTTCTAGAAGTTTTTATGGACGATTTCTCTATCTTTGGTGATTCTTTTTTCGAATGTTTACATCATCTTGAGTTGGTTTTAAAATGATGTAAAGAAAAATATTTGACTTTGAATTGGGAAAAATTCCACTTTATGGTCAAACAAGGCATAGTCCTTGAACATATCATCTCAAATAAAGGCATTGAGGTAGATAAAGCAAAAGTCGACGTAATTGCAAACTTACCCATTCCCAAATATATTAAGGATATTCGATCATTTCTAGGACACGTTGGCTTTTACCAACGCTTTGTGAAAGACTTTAGCAAAATCGCTCGTCCTTTGACGACTCGCCTCGGAAAAGTTGTTCCATTCGATTTCAACTCTGAGTGTATCTCTTCTTTTGAATGTCTTAAGAACGAACTCATTTCTGCTCCAATCATTTGCACACCCAATTGGGATCTTTCATTCGAAATAATGTGTGATGCTTCGAACTTTGCAGTTGGTGTTGTCTTAGGACAACGCATCAACAAGGTCCTTCATGTTATCTACTACGCTAGCATGACTCTAAACGACGCTCAACTTAACTACACAACCACTAAAAAGAGCTTCTAGGGGTAGTTTTTGCTATCGAAAAATTCCGACAATATTTGATCGGGTCACACATTACTGTGTACATGGACCATTCTGCGCTTTGATATATCTTCGCTAAAATTGATGCTAAATCCCGTTTGATTCATTGGATCCTTTTACTTCAAGAATTTGACCTTACGATCAAAGACAAAAAAGGATTCGATAATGTCATAGCCGATCACTTATCTCATCTTCCGAATGCACCATCTTCTTTGCCAATCAATGAAAACTTCCCCGATGAACAACTTCTTTCAATTTTTATCGATCCAAGGTACGCTGATATAGTGAACTACTTAGTCACTAAAGAAACTCCCTCATCTTGGTCTAAACAGGACAAATACAAATTCATGTCCCAAGTGAAATATTTCTATTGGGAAGATCCATACTTGTTCAAATATTGCCCCGGCCAAATCATCCAACGTTGCATTTCGGATAATGAGATCAGGAGTGTTCTTTCATTTTTCCACGATCAAGCGTGCGGTGAACATTTCGGTCCTCGAAAAACTGTGGAAAAGGTGCTTCAGTGTGGTTTTTATTAGCCTTCTCTTTTCAAAGACTCATTTGAATTTTGTAAAACTTACGATCAATGTCAAATGCTTGGACAAATTTCTTGACGAGATATGATGCCTCTAAACCCCATTCTTACAATCGAAATCTTTGATGTTTGGGGTATCGACTTTATGGGACCTTTTCCCAATTCTTTTGGAAACTTGTATATCCTTCTCGCTGTCGATTACGTCTCAAAATGGGTCGAAGCCGTTCCTTGCAAAACCAACGATCATAGAATTGTTGTGATTTTATCTAGTTCTAGACCTTTACATGACAAAAGTGGTTTAGGATATAATAAAACTGATTGTAGAAATAGCACTAGATACACTTTCGTGTATAGAAAAAATGTTAGTGGTAGTACTAAATTTCGAGTAAAGTCTAGATCAAATTCTTATAGAAATTCAAATACTGCTATGGCCAATAATGTTTATAATATCTCTAGAAGTACAAAATCATTGAACGGAAATATGAATAAAAATTATCTAAGTATTTGGGTTCCTGTTAATTGGAAAAATATAGAAAAATACATTGATGATTATTTTGATATAGTAGTTAATAATGAAAATTATATTTATAAAGGTTCAACCACACCCAAATGGGTATGGTTTCCAAAGACCTAACCCCTCGGACCCTAACATTGTAAGTGGGTACCAAAAAATTTATTTTTATTTATTGCAGGTACTCGGAGAAACAAAAGGAAAGATTTTGGAATTTTCAAATATGATTCCCTCATTCTTTTTTCATAATGATAAAGGGGGAGAGATAATGGAAAGCACATATTAGGGGGAGATTTATAAAAATTATATATAAGTACATTGTATAGTTGTCATCTTCAAAAAGGGGGAGATTGTTAGGAAATCAAATCCATGGTTTTAATGACAAGAACTATACAATGAAAATCAAATGTACATATATATGTATATATACAGGAACTTGCTAGAGCAACATCACTAGAAAGACAAGAATAAGGTGCAAAGAACAATACAAGAGACTACAAGTCAATAAGATCAAAGAAGCAACAAGAAACATGCACAATAAGGACATGCATAGTTTTCAGACGTCTAAGTGCACAAGTCAGATGTCTGAATATATCCTCTAGAACAACAAAACAGTCAAGACCAGACGTCTGGTAGATGCACCTAGACATCTGGAAATCTACCCTGTACAAAAATTATATACTACCAGACGTCTAATACAAATACCAGACGTCTGAATTCAAACTCGGGAACAAAAAATTATACAGGCTCAGACGTTTGATACAAACATCCAAACGTCTGAATTCAAACTCGAGATCTTCAATTGCCAGATTTGAATAGACGTCTTCGCTTCTCTTCGCTGCAACTCTTCATCATCAACAGAAGAAACTGTAGAGCACTTGTTAATGGATTCAATTACTCAAGAAACCTCTCTACAACTATATATAGCATCAGGAATCAAGAGAAAGAATACACCTGACAAACTTACTTACTTATGCTCTCTGATTATACAACCTATCATATACTCTTGATCTCTAGCAATCTATACTTGTATTCTACTCTTCCAAATATACAATTCCTCATAGACAATACTCTCTAGATATATACTGGAAGCATTTGTACTATATAGTCAAAATCTATGTAATAGAGAACATACAGTTGACAAAGAAACTCTGCTATTGTAAACCTGTTCCTCCGGGTGAAGTGAGGGTTATTTGGTGAAAGGAAATTCCGAAGAGGAGCTTCAGGACTGGACGTAGGATGGGAGGTCTGAACCAGTATAAAAACCCTGGTGTGATTATTCTTATTTACATTCTTTACTATCGTTATACTATAGTTTAATTTAGTTATATACTTATCATTTATATAATCGATCCACCATACTATAGACTTTCAAGACTTACCTTTCGAACTCATTGAAAACTTTCAACCTATTCGAAAGGTATGAAGACGGCAGCAAGGTTTCGACTTGGTTCAAAACTACCCTTTCGAAAGCTTCCCTTTAAAACATAATATATGGCAACTCATTCGAAAGCTGCCCTTTAAATAAAAAGGCAGCAACCCCTTCAAAAGCTATATAAAAGTGATTCACCCCTTTCGAAAGCATCCATGAAAAGCAAGGCAAGCGGCATCTCTTTTGAAAGCAAAACAAAGGCCTTCGAAAGCTATTTAAAATGTCCTCGACCCCTTCGAAAGCATGGTTTCGACTCTATACCTTCCGCCTTTCTCCAGTCCACTATGTACCAAAGCAATGATACTATGTGTGTTGGTTTCGACTTGGTCGGGGGAGGAAGTATAGGGTCGAAAGGTGGCAAACGAAAGTGGCGATGCATTAAATTTGTACAAAACTGTTTTGTTGCCTTTTTAAGTAAATGCTTTTCAACTAACTTACCTATTTGTAAAAATATAATTTGTTGCCATAAATTTTACCAAAATCTTTTCTAAAAGACCGTTGAATTCATCTAGAATTAATTAAAAATAATTAACAAAGAAGCCCTTCCCTTTAGCAAAACAATTAAGACATTTAAGTCCTCTAACTTAATTAATTTAATTTCCATAATAAATCACTTAGGAAAAATCCCCAAAAATCATCATAATTAAATTTTAATATGTTATCTAACATATAAAAATTTCAGACCCAAAATCCCTTATATAATTGCTGAAATAAATTTTTAAACCCAATTATTTATTTCTTCCTTCAAAAATTCATAATAAATTATCCATAGCTTGGATAATTACAAAAATTTAAACCCATCTCCAAAATAATATTTTACATAACATATTAAATCCTCATTGCATTCGAAACCTAATATATATGATTTTAGCCTTAAAATCAAATAAAACATTTATCAAACATACTTGTTTGAATCAAACATATTATGTAATCCAAGCATATCATCGTTAAAATCATCATAAAGGTTTTAAACTTAAAACCTGAAATCAAATGCTCTTTAAAATGAAAATGAGATGATTTTGATTATTATTCATCTTGCTTTGGATAAGGAACTTGAGATTTGATCTTGCTTAATCCTTCTTTGCTTGAATTCTAAGCTTTAGTAAATTTTTAATCTCCTTTCCCCTAGGTTGTGGCCGGCTTTGAGTTCCCCTTTTCTTATGTTTTTGAATTATGAACGTATGGAATGAAAAATGGGAATAAAGGTTTAGGGGTTAAGGGTTATGGTGGACGGCTATTTCCCATAATGCCCTTGCCTTATTCTCTTATTAGTTAACCTATGAAAACATTTCCATAAATTAGCTAGTATATCACACTAGCCAGCTGTATTATGTGGACTCAGTCTATAAGTTGCAATATAAAAGAGAATGTACATGCACTACATAATCATCTTTTGAAATCAATAAAGCAACATTATACTTTTATCTCTGTAACATCAATTTTCATCCATACCAAGTATCAAAAGCATAATTAAGCATAATCCAGTTAGGATTTCTAAGAAAAATTAAAACTACAGCATCAACTGTGTGGACCTATGGATCAAGTGTTCAAAATTTTCATGTCTTCCAAAACTCTTCAATTATTTATGCATGTGAAATTAATTTTATATATTCTAAAATATAAATTGTTGGAAAATACAGTGTTATAACATTTTCTATGACCCATAGCTAGAATAGTTGAACATGAACTACATAATACAACTAAAGTATTATAATAATATATCGCTTAAACGAAAAAAAATTATAAGTAATTGGTATCATAAAGATTAAGTTCCTAAGGCAGAAAATTTAAGGAAAGATCCATGTAATTCCACTCATAATTTACTCTTGTTTATTCAAAAAAAATGGAAGCATTATTTCCCATCATAAAACATTTTTTTCAAAAGATAAAATATTTTTATCTTTTTTCTAAGAAGATAAAACATTTATCGTTTTTCTAAAGATAGATGAAATCATTTATCAATTTTAATAAAGATAAATAAATCTATCTTATCTATAAAAGGATAAATACATTTATTTTCTTTTAAAAGATGAAAGCATTTATCGCTATTAAATATAAATGCATGAAGGTAATACAAAAACATGGTGAGTTGCAATGCATTTATAAGAAGAGGTATACTAGCTAATTTGACTCAATTTTCACTCCTAATATTCTATGAAAATAGAGGTTATGTCATGCATTTTCTTTGGAAAAAAAACTATTGTGAGCTTAGTTTATAAATTAAAAGATAAGTAAGTATTTTGTTTGTCAAAACGATATTTAGCTTCTAAGTTGTATTTTATATGTACATTTTATTTATTGGTCTTCATTTAGCTTTTACGCAAAAAATTAAATAATTTAGCTTTGAAAAAAAAGATGAATTTAACTTATACACAATTAGAATTTTTCAAACTTGTGTTTACATTATTTTTTTAAAATGTGTATTTGATCGATTTGTTTACATTAAGGTTTTAGAAGAAGTTTAAAAATTAAGATTTGAATAAGAGATAAATTAATCAAGCTTGAAAAATAATTCAAACAACAAGATAATCAAAATTCTCATTCTGTACAAACTATTTTTCTCAAATTATATTTTTTAATAAAATATGTTCATTTTATCATTTGGTACCCACTGAACGCTTCATAGAATTTTGGAATTGAACAAAAAATAAATAAATATAGAATGAATGAAAAATATATAAATTTCGCTTTAAACAAAAGGATAAAACTAATTTAAACTTTTGTTAGAAATATGCTTTTATATTTGTCTTTCAATCAAAATCTGTGTGTATTATCATATTTCTGCATTTAACGTTTAAATAAAGTGATTGTTTGTGCCAAAAATGGTCACAAACACCCTATGTATGTGAAAGCACCAATATCCATTACTTAGATCCAAACAGAGAAATATAGATTCAGTATCGTAGAATAAATTGTAGAAAAAATAAATGAACACGCAAGTTTTATAATGGTTCGGCAAACTCCGGCCTACGTCCATTCCAATAATCTTTTATTTATACTGTAACATTACAAGTACAGTTGTTTTTCGCCTTAGAAAAATATGGAGGAAGAGATAAGAAGTGATGAAGGAGAGCTAGCCGAAAAAGTCCTTTGCAATGAGCCAAGTCTACTTATAGGTGAAGACGTTCAAGGATCGAGCTAAAATTTCATCAGAAGAACCTTTAGATCCACAGTACCCGATCCATCAATTTTCAAATCGATCGCACATCATATGAACAATCGGTGTTAATCGTTCATATTAGCTCCAATGGGAGTGTGATCGTTACTGTAGGGTACCAAATGCCTCTAATCCATGCTTCTAAAGTTTTGCGCCATTCTGACTCAATGTTTGTGGGATATCCCATTTTCTGTGGAATTGGTTTGAGTTGTAATCAATCATGGATGATCGTTCCATACATGCTCCTTTTGAGGTGCGATTGTTCTAGTGAGTTACCCATGATATTAGCTACTTTCTCATTAAATTCAGGTCATTCTTAGTTACCGTTTGTGTGATATCGTGTTTTACATGGTGTTGGGTTGAGTTGTTTATGCAAAAAATCGATCTGGTCCCTCTTCTTTTGCCCATAACTCAAGCATACGAACTCCAATCGACATGAAATTTAAAATGTTGCCTCATGGGGCCCTTTTCGTCACTTCATACTGATTGTACCTTGATTGGGACAAAAATTTAAAATCTGATCCAGTCCGTTGCCTAGGTGAAGTGCCAATTCCATACTTATGTTAGTCCTTGAGATGATGGTTTTGATGACAACAACCTTAGAATAAGATTATAAAATATAAATACTAACATTATAGTTTAGATATATATATATATATGTATATGCAGGATTTAACCATGCAGGTACAAAGAATGAAGACTGTACAGTATATAGATTCAAGATATCAAGATTAAAGACTCATGAATATCAAGATTATCAAGAGTTCAAGATTTCAAGATAAGTATTGAGTCTAGAATTATGTTAAAACTTCATAATAGCATTGAAATCTTCACTCCATTTTTCTTTTGGGATGGAACCCATTTCTATCTTTTTAGTGGCTTACAAACCCACGACAAGTAGCTTACAAACCTATGACAAGTGGCTTACAAACCCACGAACATCCTGGTTTTGTACAAGTTCTCGAGTCCTGATATGATGAGATATTCTGCAGGAAGAAGCTTGCAAAACTACTTAAAAATAATTTTCAAAACTACTTCAGAATGATTTTCAAAACTGCTTTTCAAAATGTTTTAGCCTTAAAAATTATCTTATCAAATGATTTTCAAAAAGATGTTTTAGCCTTAAAATATTCTTTGTTTTTGTTTTTAATAAACTCTTGTTTTAAACTTCGTTTGTTTTAAACTATCTTTTAATTATAATATATTTATACTTAGATTTAAATATAAAATTATAGTAAAATTTTATATATATTATTCTTTATATTTATCTATGTATTTTATCTATAGTCAAGTATATTTATAAAGTTTAAATAGTTTTTAATATAAGATAAAGGTTATTTTCAAAGAAAATCAAATCTTCAAAAAATGCTTTGGGATGTCGACATGCCCTAGTACCCCATGTCGACATAGTGACAGTTAGTTTCAAAAATTTGAATTTCAAAAGAAGTGCCTATTCGCCATAACCTTTCACGAATGGACATGGCTGTTGTTCTTCTATAAATTGGTGTTAGTTTCAATGAATTTGTATATAGATTTTCTGGTTTTTCACTTCTCTTCTTCTTCCACATTTCTTTATACATATTCTTACCATTACTTTGCCGAAATCAACATTGAATCTAACTAGATAATCTCTGGTTTGATTCTCTGTCACTATCTCATCAAGATCCTCAGTGTTAGTTAGAGCTATAGGCTTTCTTTGCAATCAATAGAGTAAAAGGTATGATTGTAGCCTTGGAAATCAATCAAGTGAGAAAAGGTGTGATTGTAGCCTTGAGAAATCAATTGGGTGAACTTGTTGCCCGGAAACCAAGTATCTCTACCCAGAGGTTTGTGATTCTGGAGGGTGTACCTCGTGGCCTTGAAATCGAGGGTTGTAATTGTTGAATTGCTTTTGAAAGGAAATCCATACTTAGTTGTGCGGGACTGGATGTAGGGTAACTCCGAACCTGTATAAAATACGGTGTGTTCTTTCATTTACTGCATTTACTTTATTTCTGCATCTGTGTTTGATTCTGTGATTATATCTGTGTTTTAATATTGCATACATTTGTGTACAAATCAACAATAACTCAAAAAGATTTAGTAATTTCTTATAAACACTATTCACCCCCCCCCCCCTCTAGTGTTCATTCTAGCCTTAAGATCCATATTCCAGATTCCTCACATTTGGTATTGGAGCAAGGTTTTCAAAAGTTTCATAATGTGATTTTTGAAAAGGTTTTTTTTTAAATGGCTATATTTAAGAAATTTGTTAATGCATGTTTAGAAATATTCAGATCATCATTGTTTCTTGAGTCTGCATATAATCAATATTCAAATACAAGTGGTCTACTAAGATTGTTTGATGTGTAGGAATCATGCTTTATGGGAGTTGAGGAATTAATCCAGAACAAACAAATTATGCAGATCAAAAAGAACAAATGGATACTTGATAGTGGATGTTCTAGACACATGACTGGGAATCCAAATATGCTGAATGATATAATATACAAAGACGGAGGACTGGTTAACTTTGGAGACAATTCAAAAGGTTATGTGATCGGCATCGGCAAAGTCGGTAACTCTGAAACTCCTATTATTACTAATGTTTTGCTAGTTAAGAATCTGAAACACAATCTGCTAAGTATAAGTCAACTATGTGATAAAGGATATATAATTAAATTTGAAAAATATAAGTGTCACATTGAAGATAATAATTCAACCATAATATTTGAGGGAATTAGGAAAAAGAATATTTATATTCTTAGTATGAAAATTTCAAATGATAACTTGTGTCTTTTGGCAAATGCAAGTGACCCTTGGATTTGGCATAAGAGATTTGGGCATTTGAATTTCAAACCCTTATCTAGACTGTCAAAACATGATCTAGTAAGAGGCCTCCCTAAAATGAATTTTAAAGTAGATAGTCTATGTGATGCATGTCAACTAGGAAAACTTAGAAAAAGCTCTTTTAAATTAAAAAATATAATTTCTACTTCAAAACCTCTTGAATTACTTCATATTGATCTATTTGGTCCATCTCAAATTCTATCAATAAATAATAGTAAATATGTTTTTGTAATTGTAGATTATTATTCTAGATTTACAGGGACAATATTTTTAAAACATAAAAGTGATACTTTTGAATATTTTAAGAATTTTTCAAAAAGGGTTCAAAATCAACTTTCTCAAAAAATTATAACCATCCATAGTGATCACGGTGGTGAATTTGAAAATGAAAAGTTTGAAGAATTCTGCAATAAAAAGGGAATAATTCACAATTTTTCATTTCCAAGAACTCCACAACAAAACAGAGTAGTAGAACTTAAAAATAGGACGATTAAAGAGTGTGCGAGAACTATGCTTTCTGATAGTAGTTTACCAAAGTACTTTTGGGCAGAAGCAGTTGCTACCGCCTGTTATATTTTAAATAGAATTTTAATTAGACCTTTAACTGATAAGACATCTTATGAACTTATTTACTCAAAGAAACCTAAGGTATCTTATTTTAGAATTTTTGGAAGTAAATGTTTTATTCTAAATACAAAAGATAACTTAGATAAATTTGATCCTAAATCCGACAAAGGTATCTTTATCGGATACTCTAATAGAAGTAAAGCATACAGAGTATTTAATTTAAGAACTAATACCATCGAAGAAACAATGCATGTTTCATTTGATGAAAATTTCAAAAATTTTGAAGAAATAAATGATGAAGAGGACTTAATCACTCAAAACCAAGAGTCAACTGAAACTAATAATGAATTAAATCATCCTAATAAAAGGATTAAACTTTTAAAAGATCACCCTATAGAAAATATACTTGGAGATATGCAATCTGTTGTTAAAACTAGAAATCAACTAAGTCAAATGAGTAATGTAGCTTTTATATCAACTATTGAACCCAAAAATCCAAAAGAAGCATCAACTGATGATTCATGGATTTTGGCTATGCAAGAAGAATTAAATCAATTCACTAGAAATGATGTTTGGGAACTTGTTCCTAGACCTGAAAATAAAACAATAATTGGAACTAAATGGGTTTATAAAAATAAAATGAATGAACAAGGAGAGGTTGTTAGAAATAAATCCCGGCTAGTCGCTCAAGGTTATTGTCAAGAAGAAGGAATAGATTTTGATGAAACCTTTGCCCCCGTAGCAAGATTAGAAGCCATTAGGATTCTACTTGCTTTCGCAAATCATAATAATTTCAAATTATTTCAAATGGATGTTAAAAGTGCATTTTTAAATGGTTTTGTAAAAGAAGAAGTATTTGTTGAACAACCACCACTTTTTGAAAATGATAAATTTCCAAATCATGTTTACAAACTTAAGAAAGCTCTATATGGTCTAAAGCAAGCTCCTAGAGCCTGGTATGATAGACTAAGATCTTACTTGTTACAATCAAATTTTGAACTAGGTAAAGTAGATAATACTCTTTTTATTAAAAGAATTAAAAATGATATTCAACAAGTACAAGTCTATGTAGATGATATCATTTTTGGATCAACTAATTTTGAAATGAATAAAGAATTTTCTGAAATAATGACAAAAGAGTTTGAGATGAGTCATATGGGTGAATTAAATTTCTTTTTAGGATTACAAATAAAACAATTAGATAATGGTATCTTTATTAGTCAAGAAAAATATGCTAAAGACCTAGTTAGTAAATTTGGTTTAACTACTGCGAGTGGAAAACCCACTCTCATGGCAACCAATGAGTACCTTAGTAAAGAAGATCTCTCGAAAGATGTAGATCAAAAATTTTATAGAGGAATGATTGGATCACTACTCTATATCACTGCGAGTAGACCTGATATCATGCATAGTGTTTGTCTCTGTGCAAGGTATCAATCCCAACCTAAAGAAACTCAGTTAGAAGCTGTAAAATGTATTATAAGATATGTTAAACACACCTTTGATTATGGCTTATTTTATCCTAAAAATGATTCGTTTGACTTAATATCTTACTGTGATGCTGATTATGCTGGTTGTAAATCAGACCGAAAAAGTACAAGTGGAACTTGTCACTTTTTAGGGCATTCTCTGATTTCCTGGTTTAGTAAAAAGCAAAACACAGTTTCTCTATCAACAACTGAAGCAAAGTATATTTCTGCTACTTTGGCTTGTTCTCAAGTAATATATATGCAACAAACTCTAAAAGATTTTGGTTTAAATATCTCAAAATCACCAATTTATTGTGATAATACTAGTTAAATTTATCCAAAAATACTACTCAACATGCTCGAACTAAACATATTGATATCAGACACCATTTTCTCAGAGATAATATAAGTAGAGAAGTAATTACTCTCGACTATATCAATTCTGAAAATCAAATTGCTGATATCTTAAAAAAACCCTTAAATGAATCTACATTTATTAAATTAAGAAGAGAATTAGGTATTTGTTCATTAACTAAAATATAAAATATAAATAACAAAGTATAATTAAAATTAAATCAAAATAAATCAAATAGTAAAAATATTGAGAACCATGTCGACATCCCCCCTATACCCATGTCGACATATAACGTTTTTTTTTTAATTTTAAAATTTTTTCCCACCAAAATTCAAATAATTGGTTATATATTCTTCTTATTTTCTAAATTTTCTTCATTCTCTCTGTTCTCTTTCTGCTCTATCTTTTGAAATCAATTTATCAATGGCCTCCTCTTCCAAATCAAACATAAAATCAACCTTTTCGTTCCCTTCTCCTACCTCTAGTCCGTTCCAACGTACTACGCTCGCCCGAGTGACAAAAATGGAGGATTCTCTGAAGGATGCAATTCAGTTAATGACTGAAATTCAAATAGTGCAACTCCGAATGGCAAAAGAACAGGAAAGGCAAGGGAAAATCCTTAGAAATTTGCAAAAAATTCTAATGGACAATCATGCTAATCCAATCTTGATTGACGAGGACTCTTCAGGAGATCATGAACAAGAGGAAAGTGAAGAAGAAGAAGAACCAATGGAAGAAGAGCATGCGGAAGACAACGACAAAGTCATTTGCATTGGCGAAGTATGTTTTGATAAGGGCGGAAACTTGGTTGAACAACGTGGAAATTTCTATTTCCATTATCCAAATTGTTCGATCCATAGATCTCCAATTATCAAAGATACTCAGTAGTTTCTTCTTTTTCGTTTTTCATCGTTATGTGTATATTTGTCATGTTGTACGAAAATGTAAATATAAACATATATATATATAAATAAATATTGTGTGTTCTTATATATGACTCCTATATATATATAAGTATTATATAGGTACTTGGTTAGGAATGTTAGTAGTTTAGGACTAAGTTTTAGGTTTACAAGTAAGTATTGATTATGTATGATAACACTATCATTATAATCATATAGGATATTAGACTAAGAGTTATATAGTTTGGAGTTAGTTTGTTTTTGTTGATGACAAAGGGGGAGAAATATAAAATAGAAGAGTTAGGTATAGATTAAGGGGGAGTTATCAGTTTTAGGGGGAGTTATTAGGATAGAAGTAATATTTTATAAACAAAGGTTGTCATCATCAAAAAGGGGGAGATTGTTAGTCCTCGAGATGATGGTTTTGATGACAACAACCTTAGAATAAGATTATAAAATATAAATACTAACATTATAGTTTAGATATATATGTATATGGAGGATTTAACCATGCAGGTACAAAGAATGAAGACTGTACAATATAGAGATTCAAGATATCAAGATTGTAGACTCATGAATATCAAGATTATCAAGAGTTCAAGATTTCAAGATAAGTATTGAGTCTAGAATTATGTTAAAACTTCATAATAGCACTGAAATCTTCACTCCATTTTTCTTTTGGGATGGAACCCATTTCTATCTTTTTAGTGGC
Source organism: Allium fistulosum (assembly GCA_030737815.1). NCBI lineage: Eukaryota > Viridiplantae > Streptophyta > Magnoliopsida > Asparagales > Amaryllidaceae > Allium > Allium fistulosum. The sequence continues at coordinate 166,452,750 of CM060905.1, forward strand.
TTACAAACCCACGACAAGTAGCTTACAAACCTACGACAAGTGGCTTACAAACCCACGAACATCATGGTTTTGTACTAGTTCTCGAGTCCTGATATGATGAGATATTCTGCAGGAAGAAGCTTGCAAAACTACTTCAAAATGATTTTCAAAACTACTTCAGAATGATTTTCAAAACTGCTTTTCATAATGTTTTAGCCTTAAAAATTATCTTTTCAAATGATTTTCAAAAAAATGTTTTAGCCTTAAAATATTCTTTGTTTTTATTTTTAATAAACTCTTGTTTTAAACTTCGTTTGTTTTAAACTATCTTTTAATTATAATATATTTATACTTAGATTTAAATATAAAATTATAGTAAAATTTTATATATATTATTCACTATATTTATCTATGTATTTTATCTATAGTCAAGTATATTTATAAAGTTTAAATAGTTTTTAATATAAGATAAAGGTTATTTTCAAAGAAAATCAAATCTTCAAAAAATGCTTTGGGATGTCGACATGCCCTAGTACCCCATGTCGACATAGTGACAGTTAGATTCAAAAATTTGAATTTCAAAAGAAGTGTCTATTCGCCATAACCTTTCACGAATGGACATGGCTGTTGTTCTTCTATAAATAGGGGTTAGTTTCAACGAATTTGTATATAGATTTTCTGGTTTTTCACTTCTCTTCTTCTTCCACATTTCTTTGTACATATTCTTACCATTACTCTGCCGAAATCAACATTGAATCTAACTAGATAATCTCTGGTTTGATTCTCTGTCACTATCTCATCAAGATCCTCAGTGTTATTTAGAGTTATAGGCTTTCTTTGTAATCAATAGAGTAAAAGGTGTGATTGTAGCCTTGGAAATCAATCAAGTGAGAAAAGGAGTGATTGTAGCCTTGAGAAATCAATTGGGTGAACTTGTTGCCCGGAAATCAAGTATCTCTACCCAGAGGATTGTGATTTTGGAGGGTGTACCTCGTGGCCTTGAAATCGAGGGTTGTAATTGTTGAATTGCTTTTGAAAGGAAATCCGTACTTAGATGTGCGGGACTGGATGTAGGGTAACTCAGAACTAGTACAAAATCCGGTGTGTTCTTTCCTTCACTGCATTTACTTTATTTCTGCATCTATGTTTGATTCTGTGATTATATCTGTGTCTGAATATTGCATACATTTGTGTACAAATCAATAATAACTCAAAAAGATTTAGTAATTTCTTATAAACACTATTCACCCCCCCCCTCTAGTGTTCATTCTAGCCTTAAGATCCATATTCCGCATTCCTCACAACTTAGCCATTTTTTGAGTGTTGTCCATCCGAATCCATTCAACCATCATCCATAGTTTCAACTGCAATCAATTTCCAATCCACCCATTTTAGCCGAATCCTTGGTATCCTGGCCTAACCATAATATTTGCCCCCCAAAACATGCCTTATGGTAGGAAGGCATGTTTTGAATTGCTATAAATCCAAAATCCAAAATCCTTAATCCATTGATTGCCGAATATTCCAATCCAGAATCCAATCCTTTGCCAATCCAATTCCTTGATCTCTCTAAATCGTTAGTTGTGGTCATTCGAGACCATTAGTAAGATCTATTGCCGTTCAAGGCTGGCATTTATTCGAGGTTGATGTTGTTGTTCAAGGCGAGTGGTGGTCGTTCGTGACCATTAGCCGTTCGTGGCAAATGCTGGTCGTTTGTGACCGGTTGTCGTTCAAGATAGAAGATGATCGTGTGTTGATGTGCACGTAAATGTGCATATTTTTATTTCCATATTTAATCCAATTAAATTAAATAAATAATCATATTGGGTATTTTAACGTGTATAAACCAAAATTCAAATTATTTTCAAATCATCATATATTCATCTTCATATAGGGGCAAAATGGTCATTTTTGTGCATATATTAATTTGAGAAAATTTATTTGGAAATTTCTATGTTATTTTGTAGGAATTTGAATTCAAATTACAAGTGGCTTCATGAAGATATGCATGCACAAGAGTTAGAGAAAAAATGAAGATGGAAATAATTCATTTCATGACAACATGGAGGAGCCCACCTACCCACCTACCTTGATGTACAATTAGAAGATAATGCACATGCTAATAACTATTAAGGCTTCATGCACATTTAAATAAGGACTAACACATGCTAATGATTACTTGGTGGCCACACTTCCTAAGGGGTAGTTTGGAACTTTGGATAGCTCTCAAAAAATAGATTATTGTTTTAAAACATGTATAAATACCCCATATGTTCATGTAACATTACTCTCTTATTATCTTAGCCTCCTTAGTTTAGGATCAAAATTAAAACAAAGCTCTCTTTTCTTTCTTTTCATGGCTACTTAGCCATTTCCTTTCATTTAATTTTTTATATGAAATTTTAGTTCATTCTCTTTTTATTTACATGCTCTTTTCTTTTCATGTTAGTAGTTAGCATTATTTTATGCAAGTAGATTAGTTTTTATTTCTTTTTACTTAGCTCTCTTATCACTTTTCTCTCTTTTTCCTCTTGTTTTATTTCATATTGAATGCTACATTTGTTGAAATGATAACAAATATGAGAGGCTAAACCCCTTCAATTTTGGGGTAATGAAGCTCTCTTAATCATGTAGCTTCAACATTTTGATAATTATTGATCTCTTTTTGTTCTTAATGGAAATGATAGAATGTGGTAAATATTTTATTGTTTAGCTTTGAATTTGATAGCCTATATTGTTGACACCAAATAGGCTATGCTTAAACAAACAAAACACAAATTACATCTTCATCTACATATGATTATAGTAATGAAGTGAATGTTTAAATCAAACTTTGATGGCCTATATTTCTAATCAATAGTTAATAGGCCATGCTTAGAATAGATTTTATTTTCAATTTCATTGTCATTTTCATGAGAGTTAAAATGTAGTTTAATCGGTGTGTTATAGTTTGATGGTTTATATTGGGCTAATTAATAGCACAAATATGCCATACTGATGATAAACACATCAATTAAACTCACTAATGACCAAAAAAGAGAGATCATAATTTCATTTTGTTGAACTATGTGATCTAGAGAGGACATTGCCTCTAAATTTCCTTCTATTCTCATATTTTTATCACTTTAAATTTTTGTTAGTTTCTAGAATTTTTTCTAGCTTAAAACCATCTCAAATCTTGGTTAATTTGATTGAATAGAATTTTAACAATTTAAAGAATTCTCTGCGGATCGACCCGTACTCGCCACGTACTAACATTCTGTTCTGTGTTTGAGTGATTTTTGTTTCCATTTTGTTTGTGTTTTCTTTTGCATTTGCATTGCATATTCTATTTAAAAAAATCATACACAATTTAAAAAAAACAAAAAACAAGTTTTTTTTATTTCCTTTTCAATTTGCATTTCAATTTTTTTTTACAAGTTTATAAATTACATTTCATTTACAATTGCCTTTCATTATCTACATTGCCCACTTACAAAACTACTTCAACCACCTTGCTGTCATATGCAACATTTGCAACCTGAAACTGTCACCACTCACCATCACTATCTAACACCCTTCAGCATACTGCTGCCTTATTCACTTATGATCTACTACTTCACTCCTCTGCTATACCAAGCAACTGCATCAAATATAACAGTTCTACCTCATACAAGCAGCAACCATCACGAACTGTTGCCATTGTGACACCATACCACTCAAATCATCTCTGGCCGAAACCATATCAAATCACTTCACAACAGTACTTCCTCACTTCACAACAGTACAACAATTCATCCATACATCATCTAACTTCCCCAAACACTGCCAGCATATCCAGACCACAAACATTCCACTGCAAACATTCATTAAAACAACCTGTCAACCTCCATAAAACTATGCAACTACCTCAACCACTACAATTCTCAACCTCCATCAACACTACAAAACTGCTATATCCCTTCAAACCATCTCCAAAACCTCCTTTTCTACTACCTGTGCAGACCAAGTGCATATCACTCATGTGCGACACATTATACATTCCCTATCAACTACATCACCATCTAACTTCAGATCACCACCTTCACTGTTCTAACAACTTGCACATTCCCTCCATACTTCACTGCCTTGCCTGCATTCTCTTCAATGAACTACAACACTGCATAACTACAACACTTCATTACCCACATCTACAATACCCACTTCACTGCTGCAGCTTAAACACATCAGCCCCTTTCAAACTTGCCTAACAGCAGTTCTTCCCACCAAAACATCACAACTTCTCTATCATTTCAACAAATCTCCTTTGTCATTTCAACTACTTCACAGTTCACACCTGTAGTTACAAACTTCACCACCAAGTAACTAACCGATTTCCTTTCCCCGAAACACTACACCACCACCATCAGTCTACCACCAGGCCCCGACCACAAGTCTCCCTCAACCACTGCCTAAATCACTGCAACATCTCCCACAACTTCATCATTTCCACCATAGCTACAAACTGTTGATTCATGAGTTTTGATTCATGACACAAGCTTCAGAGATCATACGACGAGAATACTATACGAAAGCGACAAAAAGAGAATAAGTGTATATTATGCACTACAAAGGAGACAAGACTACAATCCAGAGATTAGTATGAATATTTTAATGTATTGAGTCTTAGAATATTGTTAAAATCATTCCTCAAGTAGTCACACACACACACAAATTGATTTATATTGAGTTATACATAAATTAGTGTGTATTGTGCAATTGATAACAGGTTGGCAGACCGACCAGAAATCTCGGTCGACCGACTCTGTGTCAAGTGCACAGATATGCACTATTTTATACACGTTTGTAAACTCAGCTGACCGGCCAGTTTTCTCGGTCAACTGACCTGAACATAACGGCTAGTTTTCTGAAGAGTTGCGATCGTTCATGAAGAGGAATGTCCTTCAATCCAAGAGATACAGACACAACTTTTGATTGAAACTCTTCATGAAAGATTGTAACTATTCTACAACTATATAAACATGTTCAATTCACTTCTACAATAACCGATTCTTGTTTATAATTCTGAAATCTATTCTCTATTTATTTCTGCAAATAAAAGCATTCATTCTTATTTAATATCACTAGAATCCTTGATTTAATTCATATACTTCGATTCTACGTGATTATCTTCCTTCTAAATTTTCACACACATATATACACTTGATGATTTGATTATAGGAAAGTTGTACTATCAAAAGACAATCAGTGTTATTCAGAACACATTCGTCAACAAGCTATTTGTATTAAGTTGAAGTCCTCTTCGGCTATTGAGGCGGAAAAATTCCTGTTCGGCTGCGCAGGTGTCGTATACCTATTCCTCCGGGTTAAGTGAGGGGTTTAGTTTAAATCCAGAGGGTATTCTGGGACTAGACGTAGAACGGGAAGTTCGAACCAGTATAAAAATTCTTGGTGTGCTTACTTTAATTTTTATTTTACTACTATTATCATTTTCCGCATTTATATACCATATTACACGATCCTTAGTACTGCACGCACACTTTTCATTTGGTATCAAAGCAAGGAAATCCTATAACCATCACAAAGTTATTTGATATTTATTTCTAAGTAATATGGAAACCACACAAACTAACGATGTTAGCACTAACACTAATTCCAGTTTCACAGAAGGTCAATCGACTTCACGACCTCCACTTTTTAGTGGTATAAATTATAATTATTGGTCAACTAGAATGAGAATCTATATGCAATCTAGTGGATTCGATATCTGGAATATCATTCAAAGAGAGTACACGACTCCTACTGAAGAATACTCAACTTGGAGTAACACAAAAAAACTAGATGCTACTTCAAATGCAAAGGCTATGAATATTTTATTTTGTGCATTAGATAGAAATGAATTCAATAGAGTTAGCATGTGCACTTCCGGTTATGAAATTTGGAGAACTCTTAAAGTGTCACATGAAGGAACGAACAAAGTTAAATTAAGCAAAATCTCTATGTTGAAAAATCAATTTGAAAATTTTAAAATGAGGCCAAATGAATCTATAAATGACATGTACTATAGATTCCAGGATATTTATCATGCCTTATTATCATTAGAACAAAAGTTTACTGATTTTGATGTTGTTACAAAAATCTAAAATTCTTTAACGGATGAATGGGAACGAAAAGTCCTAGCTATTGAAGAAGCAACTGATTTTTCAACATTAAAACCAGAAGAATTGATAGGTAATTTAATGTCCTACGAAGTAAATTTGTAGGAAAAAAGAAATGGAGCACAAGAAAAGAAAAATGTAGCATTTCAAGCAGAAAAAGATGATTCCGACTCAGATAATGAAGATATGGCAATGATCGCTAAAAATTTCAAAAAGTTTTTGAAATTCAACAGAAACAAATTCAAGGGAAACAAAAATAATTCCAACAACAATTCCAATAGCAGCAAACCATCATCTTCAGCAATGGAATGTTATGAATGTCATAAGAAAGGACACATGAAGAAGGATTGTCCAGAATGTAAAAATAATAATTTCAAGAAAGACAAAACCAAACGAAAAGCTTTTTCTATCACTTGGGACGAAACTGACTCATCATCCTCATCAGAGAGTGAAAGTGATAATGAACAAGCAAATGTGTGCTTCATGGCTTCGTCAGACGATGTAAGTGATCTTACGTTTGAAGATTTAATTGAAATTAATTCTGAATTAGTAAATTTAGCAAAGCAACTTAAAAAGAAAAATAAGGAGTTCCAAAGAAAGTTAGATAGAACAGTCTTAGAAGTAGATATGCTGAAAGATGAGAAGAAAATATTAGAAGAACTTGAAATTTCTCAACTATCAAATTCTAACTTATCTTCTCAAATTTCGTCAATATCTGAAGAACTAGAAATTCAGAAAAATAAAAATGATGTTTTACTTTTCGAAAATAATAGTTTAAACTCTAAGATTAAGGATTTAGAGTTAGAAAAATCTAGTCTTAAAATAAAATTTAATGATATTTCTAAAAATGTATCTAATTTCAATAAAGGAAGAGAGAATCTTTCTAGAATACTTGAAAATTCTCAATCATTTAACAATAAATCTGGACTAGGATTTAAGAAACAAAATAATTTTGCTAAAAGTAGGATTAATAATAATATTAAGAAGGATATTAAGAAAACAGTTTACCCAAACACTAAAACCATCAAGATATGGATTCCAAAAACAAATAATATTTTGATAAGGAATAAACATATCAAAGTGTTTATGGAAACTATTCATAATAACAAAAATTATGTTTATAAAGGGAATTCTGAACCCGTATGGGTTTGGCTTCCTAAGATCTAACTCTTAGGACCCTAAAAAGATTGGGTGCCAACTTTTTATAAACTTTTTGCAGGTACCACATAAGAAGAGAGGAAAATGGATTTTAGATAGCGGTTGCTCAAAACACATGACTGGAAACAAAGAAATGTTGTCAAACATTATATACTCAAATGGAGGAGCAGTCACCTTTAGAGATAACTCAAAAGGATATATCATCGGCAAAGGTGATGTTAGTAGCAACGGTACCTCTAATTTACCTCTCATTACTGATGTTTTATTAGTTAAAAATTTAAAACACAATTTATTAAGTATTAGTCAGCTATGCGATAAAGGTTTTAATACAACTTTTTTAGAAAATAAATGTAATATTTTCGATAAAAATCATAACACTATTTTCGAAGGAAAAAGAGATAAAAACATTTATATCTTAAATATGAATGTTAATAATGATTCAAATTTGTGTTTAGTAGCTAAGGAAAATGATTCTTGTCTTTGGCACAAAAGATTTTGTCACATCAATTATAATACTATCAACAAACTAGCTAAAAACAAATTAGTTAAAGGATTACCCAATATAAAATTCAAAACTAATATATTTTGTGATGCATGTAAATTAGGAAAATTAACAAAATCTTCTTTTAAATCAAAAAAGGTAATATCTACAGAACAACCACTTGAACTTTTATACATGGATCTTTTTGGTCCAACTCAAGTGCAGTCTATTAATCATAATAGATATGTATTTGTTATTGTAGATGATTTTTCTAGATATACTTGGATTTTCTTTTTGAAAAATAAAAGCGATACTTTTGATAATTTTAAAGTTTTTTTTAAAAGAATCCAAAATATTAAAAGTTTGAAAATTAAAAATATAAGAAGTGATCATGGAGGAGAATTTGAAAATGAAGCTTTTGAACAATTTTGTAACAAGAAAGGTATTAACCATAATTTTTCGTTTCCTAGAACACCACAACAAAATAGAGTTGTAGAAAGGAAAAATAGAACGTTACAAGAATGTGCAAAAACTTTATTAAATGGAACCACTTTATCGAAACACTTTTGGGAAGAAGCTGTAGCTACTGCTTGTTATGTATTGAATCGTGTTTATATTCGACCGTTAACTAAGAATACTCCATATGAACTTCTAAATGGAAGAAAACCAAATATTGCATATCTTAAAGTTTTTGGCTCTAAATGTTTTATTTTAAATACTAAAGATCAACTAGGCAAATTCGATCCAAAATCCGATGAAGGAGTATTCGTTGGATATTCGGAACGAAGCAAAGCTTATCGAATTTATAATAAAAGAACTCAAATTATTGAAGAAAGTTTACATGTTTCATTTGACGAAAATTTTAAAAATACAAATCCAAATATTACTATCGATTCTGATGATGAAACTACTCAGAATGAAAATAGTAATACAAATGAAAATTTTGATATTCAGGAAATTAATGAAAATACAAACATTATTCCTAATATAATAAAATCTCCACCTAGAAGTTTACGGGATCATCCTATACAAAACATAATTGGAGAAGTAAATACGAACGTTAAAACCAGACATCAATTAAATCAAGTTAGTCATGTAGCTTTTCTCTCAAACATAGAACCTAAGAATATAAAAGAAGCCTCAACTGATGACTACTGGATTCTTGCCATGCAAGAAGAACTAAATCAATTCGAACGAAACGAAGTTTGGGAACTCGTTCCTCGACCTAGTGATCAATTAGTCATTGGTACTAAATGGGTTTTCAAAAATAAAGCAGATGAACTAGGAAATATAACCAGGAATAAAGCTAGATTAGTTGCACAAGGATATAATCAAGAAGAGGGAATTGATTATGAAGAAACGTTTGCTCCAGTCGCCCGACTTGAAGCAATACGAATCTTATTGGCTTTCGCGTGTTTTCATAATTTTAAACTTTATCAAATGGATGTTAAAAGTGCATTTTTAAATGGATACATAAAAGAAAATGTTTTTGTTGAACAACCACCTCTTTTTAATCATGAAAAATTTCCGGATCATGTTTATAAACTCAAAAAGGCATTATACGGTTTAAAACAAGCACCACGTGCTTGGTATGATCGTCTTAAAAGCTATTTATTAGAATCTGGTTTTGAAATTGGTAAAGTGGATCAAACGCTTTTTATTAAGAAAACTAATAAAGATATTTTAATAATTCAAATATATGTTGATGATATCATTTTTGGCTCGACAAATGAAAAACTATGTAAGGAATTTTCGACTATAATGACAAATGAATTTGAAATGTCTCATATGGGAGAATTGTCATATTTTCTTGGATTACAAATTAAACAAATTGAAAATGGAATTTTTATTAATCAAGAAAAATATTGTTATAATTTAATTAAATGATTCGGTTTGGAAAACACTGCTGCCAAACCAACTCCTATGAGCACAACGATTCATCTCGATAGAGATGAGGATGACAAAAGTGTTGATCAGAAACTATATCGTAGTATGATTGGATCTTTACTATATTTGACAGCGAGTCGACCCGATATTATGATGAGTGTTTGTTTATGTGCTCGATTTCAAGCAAATCCCAAAGAATCACATATGCGAGCAGTTAAACGTATTATTCGTTATCTAACTAAAACCAAATATTTCGGGCTATTCTACCCGAAAGAATGTCCTTTCGAATTAGTCTCCTATAGCGATGCTGATTTTGGAGGAAGTTGGATGGATTGAAAAAGTACGAGCGGAACGTGTCATTTCATTGGATGTTCCTTAGTCTCTTGGTTTAGTAAGAAACAAAACTGTGTTTCCTTATCAACGTGTGAAGCAGAATATATATCTACTGCTTTGGCATGTGCACAAGTCGTATACATGCAACAAACACTACAAGATTTTAATTATCATCTTGAAAAATCTATAATTTATTGTGATAATACTAGTGCAATAAATCTTTCTAAAAATCCGGTCAATCACTCACGAACAAAACACATTGATATTCGTCATCACTTTCTTCGTGATTGTTTGGAAAAGGGATTAATAAATTTAGAATTTATCAATACTGAAAATCAAATTGCTGACATTTTTACTAAATCCCTAAATGAAAATATTTTTATAAAACTTAGACGAGACTTAGGAATAATGTCTTTAAAAGATTTATAAATAAAAATATGCAAAAATATTGAAAAACAAAATTTGTTTTATTTCTGACCAAAGCGGAACTCGAACTCATGACCTCTGACTTGCTTGTTAGATGTTGTGTTATAGCTACTTGAGCTATGGGTGTTTCTTGTCTCAGTTTTCTTTAAAGTTTGTTTTATTTGTTTTGTTTTCAGAAAAACTATTTTTAGTTCTAAACTTATAAATCATACATTTACAAACGGTTTTATTGTTAAACTTCTGTGATTATATTTAAAATTAGTTCCTATCCACTAATTTTTCAGCAAACAGATGCTTATATATACTATGCTTATCTTTTAAAACATATACTAAGAAAATTTTAAAAACAAAACCTGAAAAATGTCTTCAAACAATAACTACTTTAATTCCGAAAACTCACATCTATCATACACATCTCCGGACGATGATGGTTCTGACCGCATTCCTGAAAATGGCCCCTATCCTACCTTTCCCATGCCTAAACGTATTCTTGACTTTTCTTCTCCGGATAAAGACCCCCGACATGGATGGAAACCATGGGAAGACTCCTATACAGGCTATACACCTGAAAAGAAAAAAGGGAAGAATACAATGGTAATATCTCTATCCACCAAACAAAAAATTGATGAAATACATCACTACCAACAACAACAAATGGATATGCAGCGGGAACTCTACTATGAACAAAAAGTCACGGCAAGACGTTTAAGTTTTCTAGAAAAGATTGCCATGAAAGTTTGTTCATCAAAGAAGGATGATGTTGCTGAACCTACTTATAGACCTTCATCCTCTTCAAACCCTGTTCATACTCCAATAGCTCCAAGATGGTCACCTATAGAAGATGTTCCGTCTCCAAACTCATGGGAACGTAGATTTTAATGAACGGTGGCTAAACATTTTATATATATATATGTTGTTGTTTTCAATAAGATGTATAAATATAGTGCAATGATTATAAAATTTATATTTCTATAAAAATATTTGAAAAAACAGCAAAAATGTGCATTTCTAACAGGGTCGGTCGACCGGAAGATCTGAGTCGGTCAACCGAACTCATCCCGAAAGTTTTAAATGTACATTTCTAACAGGGTCGGTCGATCGAAGACCTGAGTCGGTCAGCCGAACCCATCCTGAAAGTTTCAGCTAGTCTCAGAAAACTGAGTCGGTCAGCCGACCCAGTTCCTTCAGTCGACCGAACGTGTAATCTGCTGTTTTTTACCTCATATTAGTAACCCATCCTTTCACCTTTTCAACTTACCTCTTCACTTTTGCTTTCCCAATTTCAGTTTTTAACCTAGCCCCCATTAAAATTCTCCCAAATTTTTATCTCTTCTTCAAAAACAATGGCTCCCAAGAAGAAATCAAAGACTACCGGTGGCTCATCTTCATCAACTCCCGTAGATACTCAAATTGTAACGACCCAGAATTTTTGATAATTAAAATTTGAATATTTAATTGATTTTAAATATTAATAAATGGAATTTAGAAGTCGAATGATTTATTTTTCGAATATTGGGTTTTATTTGATAATTTAAATCGATAAATTAAATAGTGAAATTCCAGAGATAATTGAAAATCGAGTTTAAAATGATTGAAAATGATTTGTGAAATTTTATTTAATCATACTGGAGTTATAGAGATGTTACAGAACTTTTAAAATTGAATTTGGAGTTAAATTGTGAAAATCGAATATTTTAATATTTAATTATCGACTGTAAAAATAGCCAATTTTCGAACAGTCTCAGAATTGAACGAAACCAGTTCCATTGGATCCGTAATAGTTAGTTATTATCGGATTTCAATTTTCATATCAATCGGAGTTATCGTTTGACCGTGGCAACTCGAAACGCATCGATATCGTTTTAATTTTAAATCGTCGAGTTAAAATAGTCATTTTTCAAAAAGTCTCGGATTTCGACGAAACCAGTTTCATCGGATCCGTAATGTGATATTATTGTAAGATTTCAAATTTTGTAATTTTTGGATTTACCGTTTGTCCGGGGCAAACCAAAACGCCTCGAAATCGATTTAAATCGGTTTAATTTTAAATCGATCGTTTAATTCCATATCTTGCACAGACGATCGAATTAGCTTCCGAAACATGTTCCATTGCGTTCGGAACGCGGGGTAAACCTTAGAAACGTCAGCCGGCACGCTCGATTTGGAGTTCGTAAAATCCGGGGTGAATAGTAATTTGTGAATTTTTCTATAAAAGGACCTTCTTTCTTCATTTTGCAAAACAACAACTAGGGTTTCCTCTAAGGATTACAGCCGCCGGCTATGTAATCAATGGCCAGAAAATTCAATTCTTTCTCCTCAATTATCTTCCAATCCGTGCAACGATTCAACAAACTTCCAACTAACAAATTGAAGGACAAGATCAGAGCTATACATCCAACGGTGGGAATCTCAAATCATCGACCATAGGCAGGGATATTTGGCCCCGTTCGTGCTCGTCTCTTGCACGTTTTTCAAGTGCTATAGGGGACCGAGCTTTGCCTCCTTCCAGGCGTTGATTGTGTCGGCGATGGGCTTCGAAACCCCTGTCTTCGATCATCTTCAAGGCGAGTGTAGTAGGCACGAAAATTGATTGAAAGTGGCGGCCTTGATGGGTTCATTTGCATTCGATCTTTACTGGTCTTCATGTGTTTGAGAAGAGCAACAGCATGCGGCTATGATCTGAAGGAAACTGAAATCAACGGTAGTGATTTGAGTAGGGTTTATTGTAAAAAGAAAAAGAAAATTGTATAATTAATTTGAATTATAATTGGTATAAACTTCTAAATGCAATAACTCTTTCGTACGAGGTCAGAATTCGACGAAACTAGTTGCGTTGTCTTCGTTTCGTCGCGCACTTCACTGTGGAACTAAATTGGAGCCATTTGGAGCTAGTTTGAATTTTGAGTGAAATTAAACGCTCGTTTAATTTTATTCGAAATAAAACGCTGGAACGGAATTTAAAATCAAGGTGACATCTTCTCACTCAAATTGAATGTGGAATTTTTACAGTTATTGATTGATGATTGACTGTTTGGATGTGATATTAGATATAGTAGGATATATATCTATATATATAGCAATATATATATATTGGCATATGTATATATTGGATTGATTGATTCCCGCCTCGTATAGCGGATGAGACCCTATTGCACCGTTAGTAAGCGGATTCTTATAAAACCTATATACCGCGATAATTCCGTACTGGAGCGGAATTGGTATTGTGCTAACATCTGTGGATGCAGGGAAACAGGTTGGAGGGATCCGACTGGATTCCTCACCGTATTGATTATTTACAGATATTTTGATATATTCTGTTATCATATGATGATATATGATATTTGACTGTTGTGATGGACTGATTGGTGTTGTTGCATCATCGGATTCAGTTTTGAAATGTAAAAATAACGACTTTTACTTTAAAAAGGTTTTTAAAGTGATTTTTGAAAATATACATTTTATGGAATTTTTGAATCGATTTATAAACGTAAAATTTTAAAGTTATAAAAGTTATAATTTTTAGTGAAATATAACCGAAGTGTCGTTTTTGAAATAAAAGTCGATTTATTTATAAAATGGTTCAAGTTGGGATTTTTGAATAACTATAAACGATTTGTATAGAAAGATTTATAAAATTGATATTTTATAAATCAAAATATTGGACTTATAAAACGAATTTTATAAGTGTTAAAAATGAAATATTATGGAATCCGTAAATGAATGAAATTATAGATTTATAAAATTGTGAAGTTAAAATGAATGAAATTGTAGAATGGAAGGTTTATAAGAAATTAACTTATAAATTGGGTTTTTGCCTTCAAATGAAATATGGATCGAATTTGTTAATAAAGGAGATTTACAAATCGAAGTTGTTATAAAGTAGGAATAGAATTTATAAACGTTGTTTATAAATTCGAAATCAGTGGAATTTGAGAAATTAAATATATAAGATTTTTAAAGAAGATATATTCGCGATTTTGGATAGCGAATTTTTATTTAAATAAAATGTGTAGAAAATAGTGAAATGTAATTAGTGAAGTATATTCACGATTTTGGACAGTGAATATATTGTTAAGTAAAATGGATTTATTTTTGAAGAAGTGATATTTGAAATGAAGTTAATTGTTTTAAAAGATGTTTTAAAACGTGTGAACTATCGAAATCATAGATTTCAACATTTATTGTTGAAATAGACGTTTTCGAGGAATTTAAGGAAATGATGGACTATAACACTGTTGTTATAGTAAATGGTTTCCGAAAGGAAATATTGTTGTGTAGTATTGGGATTCATATATCTATCTAAATTCCGAATCCCTATACTACTGATTTTGAGTCGTCGTAACGATGTTTTACGTAACATTCGTTTTGACTCAAATAAATGTTGTTATAGTAATGTTTTCCTTAAAGAATGAATGTATACTTAATTTTGATTTAAGTATAATGAATATTTTCAAATGTTGAAAATAAAAGATTTGTGAAACACTTATTATTAAATAAGTATGGAATGTTTTCCAATATGAAATGAACTGTTTTGAGATTTTATCTTTTAAAGATAAATTGAAATGTGGAAATTGATTTGAAATTGTTTTCAAATGGTTAAGTGTGGAAATTTTATATCTAGTAAAGATATTTTTGAAGATAAATAATTTGGAAAATTATTTGGAATCTGATGATGTTGCGCACCTTTATTGATAGTTAAATAACCGACTATCAATAATTACCTTGAATTGGTATTTGTTGTGAATTGGATGAATTTGAATGCCACACTTGTTTTTAAATAATCGCTCACTATTCGGGTTAGACGGGAAAGGACCATGGGGTCGTATAACCCATTCCGAATATGTGATACGTCGTTGTGAATTTCATTTGAAGACCGGTGTTGAAGACCGGTGTTGAAGACCGGATATTTTTGAAAACGGAAGGATTACCGTCGAGTTACTCTACATCGGCTGATCTCCGGTTTAGAGGTTTTATCACCCTTAGTGACGGGAAGTCCTGACGTGATTGAAAATTATCCGGATATGCAAGGGCTTCGTGAGAAGTGCCTTCGGTTCTGTTCGATCCCGGAACAGACTTGTATGGATTGTGTGTCTGACGTTACAATTTGAGATATAAAGCTGATTTCTTTCAAATACATTTCTGTTGGTGGCGGAGAATTTATTCTCTTAGCTTAACACCCTTCTCTGAGACGTACGAGCTCAGAGGTTATGTAGTTGAAATTCATCAGCGATATATCCCAATTTGGTAACGTGGCATACTGAGTGTTGCTGTGAAATGATCAGTGTTTGATCATTTGTGATATGATCATTTGTTTGATCTTATATCTTTGTGATCATAGGTTGATCATTTTGTTTGACCCGAAGCAGGGCTTTTTGAGAAAGCGTAGCTTTGTGGACGAGACTTCATCGAGCCTCACACCCCGGAAATGGTCGAAACAGGAAGGATGCAGCAAGGTTCTAGGGAGTAGCGCCCCTTAGTGTATGTCATTCCTTCTGGATAAAGGTGGTATCATGGTATGGAGCCCAGATACTTAACCTCTGTGGTTGCTGCACAGTTATTATTACTTTGTGGTTTGTTGGAAATCGGGGATCCTCGGGAAGATCGTTGACGATCGGGGGATGGCATACGCGTGTCAGTAGTTACCTATTTTTGCAGAGGTAACCCGGCCTTATGTTGGCAGAGATCCGGTTAGGTTCTCGGGTCGTCTATTCCAGGGACGTACCCATCGTGGATAGGAAGTTCCTTAGCCTGACCATTTGTTGGAAATCCAAAGAAACAATACGAGCCTTGTACGGTTTTAGTTGTAGAACCTGCCATCTAATGTGGCAGCTATAGCAAGCATACTATAATGGTACCTATGCTGGCTAAGATTTATATTCTACTTTCGAAATGTTTTCTACACTATGCACTAATAATAATATCAAAAAGAATTTGATTTTTTTGCGTAGTAAGCATCTTTGACTATCATAAGAAGAAATCTCCTCCAAGTCTGCGTTTGCATTGTGTGTGTGGCGGGAGGTCTTATGGTAGTTTCATTTTCCAAAAGCATTGCGAATTGACATTAAAAGTTTTCCTGTTGTTTATTTTAAAGATAACTGTTTTACGATCTCACACCAGTCACCATGACTGACTCGGAGTTTATTGTTCCCTTCTAAACTCTGGGTGCCCACCAATTTCCACACGGGCAGCCTAGAGTTATGTTATCAGGATATTCTGGATATTCTGGAGCTTTGGAGATGAGCTGGATGACGAGACGTAGTATTTGTATCTGATAGTATTTATTCCGCTGTGTATTCTGTATGAGGACAAGTTATATAACTGTCCATTGTTGTATATTGACTCTGATGATTGATGTATGTATAAAATGATATAGTTTGTTGTTTTAAAGATTACTGATTTATCTATTATATATTGTTCCGCTGCGATATGTGAGATTCTGATATTGTTTTCTGTTTCTGTTTCTGCTCTTGTTCTGATGTGTTGTTCTTCTTTTCCTTTTCTGCTTTCTTCTTCTTCTCTTTTTTTTCTATCTTTTCTTCTACTTTTTCTTTCTAAAACCATAACTTTTCGGGTTTCCGGCATTCGATGGCTCAGCAGTCGATAAAGTGAGTATCGATGTTGAATTTTCGAAAGTCGAAAATTTTCGGGATGTTACATTTGGTATCAGAGCATATGGTTAAGCAACAACCCTGCTCTGTTGGGTGTTACTCATTAGAGATAGAGTCAGTAGTACTCTAGAATGAGTTGAGTGTAATAATAGATACGAGTGCGTATTTGTTAATGAATATAAAATTGTTTTATATTGTGATGATTGGTTTGTTGAGTGGTATATGGATTCTGGTCGGTATTGTCGGTACAACTCTATCGATAGGGATCTCTAAACACTTATATAGAACAATTCAGCACAGTATTGTTTTAAAATAGGGTAAATGAGATAATTTTGCCCAAAACTATTTTTGTATACAAAAGAAATGATTTTCTGTAAATTATTACAGTATATGGTTGCATGGTTGTTAGGAAAGTGATAATATTGAAATGTTATCATTATTATATGAAATTGAACAAGAAATTGAAATCCTAACTCCAAAGTTAAGAAATAAATTCACATATAATTGAAATTTGAGAATATAAATTATAAATGTGATTTGTAATTTAAAACGGAATTCTAGAGAAGTTTTTGGAAATGTTTTGAAAAGAATTTGAAAATTTTGGAGATTTGGAAAGTTTAATTCCTTTTTGATTTGAAAATGAATTTCAAGGGTTTTGAAAAGTATTTTGGAGAAATGAAAAGCTCTAAACTCTTTTCGGTCGCTGGAAAATAACTTCGATGATGACCGCGGCATCGTTGGTGTTCATTTCGGGTTTCCAAAAGAGGAATTGCTGCCAAATCGTTTTAAATGGAAGTTGTTTTGGAAATTTGGGTTTTGTTTTGGAAATTCAAATGGAATTTGAATTGTTTTCAAAATGGCTTTGAAATATTGGTAAGACTCTGGGATACCATATTTATGAAATATTATCAAGTTGATAACTTATACAATTTGAAAGGTTGATAGAATAAATTTAACTTAAAGGATGAAGTTAAATGAATGTAAGTACAAGTGAATCAATTAAATGAAATTGAAGGTTGAAATTCATTTCGAATTCGTAAGCAAATGAATTGAATTGAATAATGTAAATTGAAAGATGAATCAAAATTCATATGCTATTGGAAATCCAGTTTAATATGAGTGGTTATAAACCAAAATAGTGAATTGAAAATAAATTTGGGAATGAACGAAAGAATAAAACTGGAATTGAAACTGAATATTGAAAACAAATTTGAATAAGTAGATTTAATCGAGGTAGAATTAAAATAAATTGAATTGATATCAATTTGAATTAGTAATTGAAACTAATTTAAGATAGTGCAGTTGTAAATGACAGATAATTGATAAAATTCAATGTTTCAGAATTGAAAGTAAATTGAATCCAAATTTAGTTGAAATGGTAAACTAAATACAAATGAATGGGAAATGTAAAAAATTGAATGAGAATAGATATATAACATCAACAGTAAAGTAAAAATGTAAAAATAGTTTATATTGAAAATTTTGTAATTGAATGTACGAAATGGTTTGAATATATGCAACTAGATATTATGGCTAGTAGGATATACAGGTATAAAGGAATTGGAATTTAATTTCGAAGATAAATTTGAATGGCTCGGCAAAAGGTAAGTATTTGAATTCGAATATGAGATTTGATGACTTATTTCTCTAGCCGCTTGGCTTTTTCTTTTTCTTTTTGAAATCTGAGAGTCCGTAGGGACGTTTTGTAGTCGTGCCATGTTAACCGCTCAAAGGAGACGCTGGCGAAATTTTTCGAAAATTCCGAGTGTTAGAAAATTTTGAGAAATTTTGAAAGTTTGAAATTTGAATTTAAACTTAAATTTGAATTTTGAAGTAAACAATGTTGTTTGAACATATTAATTGAAGTTGAAATGTTAGCTGAAATGATAACGAATCCTTAATAGAAAGATTTGTTTTAAAAATTTGAGAAAACTATTGAATTGTGAAAAATAGTAGACGAATTAAGGACTCTTTTTCCTGACTTGTAATTTCGAGGACGAAATTCTTTTAAGGGGGGAAGTTTGTAACGACCCAGAATTTTTGATAATTAAAATTTGAATATTTAATTGATTTTAAATATTAATAAATGGAATTTAGAAGTCGAATGATTTATTTTTCGAATATTGGGTTTTATTTGATAATTTAAATCGATAAATTAAATAGTGAAATTCCAGAGATAATTGAAAATCGAGTTTAAAATGATTGAAAATGATTTGTGAAATTTTATTTAATCATACTAGAGTTATAGAGATGTTACAGAACTTTTAAAATTGAATTTGGAGTTAAATTGTGAAAATCGAATATTTTAATATTTAATTATCGACTGTAAAAATAGCCAATTTTCGAACAGTCTCAGAATTGAACGAAACCAGTTCCATTGGATCCGTAATAGTTAGTTATTATCGGATTTCAATTTTCATATCAATCGGAGTTATCGTTTGACCGTGGCAACTCGAAACGCATCGATATCGTTTTAATTTTAAATCGTCGAGTTAAAATAGTCATTTTTCAAAAAGTCTCGGATTTCGACGAAACCAGTTTCATCGGATCCGTAATGTGATATTATTGTAAGATTTCAAATTTTGTAATTTTTGGATTTACCGTTTGTCCGGGGCAAACCAAAACGCCTCGAAATCGATTTAAATCGGTTTAATTTTAAATCGATCGTTTAATTCCATATCTTGCACAGACGATCGAATTAGCTTCCGAAACCTGTTCCATTGCGTTCGGAACGCGGGGTAAACCTTAGAAACGTCAGCCGGCACGCTCGATTTGGAGTTCGGAAAATCCGGGGTGAATAGTAATTTGTGAATTTTTCTATAAAAGGACCTTCTTTCTTCATTTTGCAAAACAACAACTAGGGTTTCCTCTAAGGGTTACAGCCGCCGGCTATGTAATCAATGGCCAGAAAATTCAATTCTTTCTCCTCAATTATCTTCCAATCCGTGCAACGATTCAACAAACTTCCAACTAACAAATTGAAGGACAAGATCAGAGCTATACATCCAACGGTGGGAATCTCAAATCATCGACCATAGGCAGGGATATTTGGCCCCGTTCATGCTCGTCTCTTGCACGTTTTTCAAGTGCTATAGGGGACCGAGCTTTGCCTCCTTCCAGGCGTTGATTGTGTCGGCGATGGGCTTCGAAACCCCTGTCTTCGATCATCTTCAAGGCGAGTGTAGTAGGCACGAAAATTGATTGAAAGTGGCGGCCTTGATGGGTTCATTTGCATTCGATCTTTACTGGTCTTCATGTGTTTGAGAAGAGCAACAGCATGCGGCTATGATCTGAAGGAAACTGAAATCAACGGTAGTGATTTGAGTAGGGTTTATTGTAAAAAGAAAAAGAAAATTGTATAATTAATTTGAATTATAATTGGTATAAACTTCTAAATGCAATAACTCTTTCGTACGAGGTCAGAATTCGACGAAACCAGTTGCGTTGTCTTCGTTTCGTCGCGCACTTCACTGTGGAACTAAATTGGAGCCATTTGGAGCTAGTTTGAATTTTGAGTGAAATTAAACGCTCGTTTAATTTTATTCGAAATAAAACGCTGGAACGGAATTTAAAATCAAGGTGACATCTTCTCACTCAAATTAAATGTGGAATTTTTACAGTTATTGATTGATGATTGACTGTTTGGATGTGATATTAGATATAGTAGGATATATATCTATATATATAGCAATATATACATATTGGCATATGTATATATTGGATTGATTGATTCCCGCCTCGTATAGCGGATGAGACCCTATTGCGCCGTTAGTAAGCGGATTCTTATAAAACCTATATACCGCGATAATTCCGTACTGGAGCGGAATTGGTATTGTGCTAACATCTGTGGATGCAGGGAAACAGGTTGGAGGGATCCGACTGGATTCCTCACCGTATTGATTTTTTACAGATATTTTGATATATTCTGTTATCATATGATGATATATGATATTTGACTGTTGTGATGGACTGATTGGTGTTGTTGCATCATCGGATTCAGTTTTGAAATGTAAAAATAACGACTTTTACTTTAAAAAGGTTTTTAAAGTGATTTCTGAAAATATACGTTTTATGGAATTTTTGAATCGATTTATAAACGTAAAATTTTAAAGTTATAAAAGTTATAATTTTTAGTGAAATATAACCGAAGTGTCGTTTTTGAAATAAAAGTCGATTTATTTATAAAATGGTTTAAGTTGGGATTTTTGAATAACTATAAACGATTTGTATAGAAAGATTTATAAAATTGATATTTTATAAATCAAAATATTGGACTTATAAAACGAATTTTATAAGTGTTAAAAATGAAATATTATGGAATCCGTAAATGAATGAAATTATAGATTTATAAAATTGTGAAGTTAAAATGAATGAAATTGTAGAATGGAAGGTTTATAAGAAATTAACTTATAAATTGGGTTTTTGCCTTCAAATGAAATATGGATCGAATTTGTTAATAAAGGAGATTTACAAATCGAAGTTGTTATAAAGTAGGAATAGAATTTATAAACGTTGTTTATAAATTCGAAATCAGTGGAATTTGAGAAATTAAATATATAAGATTTTTAAAGAAGATATATTCGCGATTTTGGATAGCGAATTTTTATTTAAATAAAATGTGTAGAAAATAGTGAAATGTAATTAGTGAAGTATATTCACGATTTTGGACAGTGAATATATTGTTAAGTAAAATGGATTTATTTTTGAAGAAGTGATATTTGAAATGAAGTTAATTGTTTTAAAAGATGTTTTAAAACGTGTGAACTATCGAAATCATAGATTTCAACATTTATTGTTGAAATAGACGTTTTCGAGGAATTTAAGGAAATGATGGACTATAACACTGTTGTTATAGTAAATGGTTTCCGAAAGGAAATATTGTTGTGTAGTATTGGGATTCATATATCTATCTAAATTCCGAATCCCTATACTAGTGATTTTGAGTCGTCGTAACGATGTTTTACGTAACATTCGTTTTGACTCAAATAAATGTTGTTATAGTAATGTTTTCCTTAAAGAATGAATGTATACTTAATTTTGATTTAAGTATAATGAATATTTTCAAATGTTGAAAATAAAAGATTTGTGAAACACTTATTATTAAATAAGTATGGAATGTTTTCCAATATGAAATGAACTGTTTTGAGATTTTATCTTTTAAAGATAAATTGAAATGTGGAAATTGATTTGAAATTGTTTTCAAATGGTTAAGTGTGGAAATTTTATATCTAGTAAAGATATTTTTGAAGATAAATAATTTGGAAAATTATTTGGAATCTGATGATGTTGCGCACCTTTATTGATAGTTAAATAACCGACTATCAATAATTACCTTGAATTGGTATTTGTTGTGAATTGGATGAATTTGAATGCCACACTTGTTTTTAAATAATCGCTCACTATTCGGGTTAGACGGGAAAGGACCATGGGGTCGTATAACCCATTCCGAATATGTGATACGTCGTTGTGAATTTCATTTGAAGACCGGTGTTGAAGACCGGATATTTTTGAAAACGGAAGGATTACCGTCGAGTTACTCTACATCGGCTGATCTCCGGTTTAGAGGTTTTATCACCCTTAGTGACGGGAAGTCCTGACGTGATTGAAAATTATCCGGATATGCAAGGGCTTCGTGAGAAGTGCCTTCGGTTCTGTTCGATCCCGGAACAGACTTGTATGGATTGTGTGTCTGACGTTACAATTTGAGATATAAAGCTGATTTCTTTCAAATACATTTCTGTTGGTGGCGGAGAATTTATTCTCTTAGCTTAACACCCTTCTCTGAGACGTACGAGCTCAGAGGTTATGTAGTTGAAATTCATCAGCGATATATCCCAATTTGGTAACGTGGCATACTGAGTGTTGCTGTGAAATGATCAGTGTTTGATCATTTGTGATATGATCATTTGTTTGATCTTATATCTTTGTGATCATAGGTTGATCATTTTGTTTGACCCGAAGCAGGGCTTTTTGAGAAAGCGTAGCTTTGTGGACGAGACTTCATCGAGCCTCACACCCCGGAAATGGTCGAAACAGGAAGGATGCAGCAAGGTTCTAGGGAGTAGCGCCCCTTAGTGTATGTCATTCCTTCTGGATAAAGGTGGTATCATGGTATGGAGCCCAGATACTTAACCTCTGTGGTTGCTGCACAGTTATTATTACTTTGTGGTTTGTTGGAAATCGGGGATCCTCGGGAAGATCGTTGACGATCGGGGGATGGCATACGCGTGTCAGTAGTTACCTATTTTTGCAGAGGTAACCCGGCCTTGTGTTGGCAGAGATCCGGTTAGGTTCTCGGGTCGTCTATTCCAGGGACGTACCCATCGTGGATAGGAAGTTCCTTAGCCTGACCATTTGTTGGAAATCCAAAGAAACAATACGAGCCTTGTACGGTTTTAGTTGTAGAACCTGCCATCTAATATGGCAGCTATAGCAAGCATACTATAATGGTACCTATGCTGGCTAAGATTTATATTCTACTTTCGAAATGTTTTCTACACTATGCACTAATAATAATATCAAAAAGAATTTGATTTTTTTGCGTAGTAAGCATCTTTGACTATCATAAGAAGAAATCTCCTCCAAGTCTGCGTTTGCATTGTGTGTGTGGCGGGAGGTCTTATGGTAGTTTCATTTTCCAAAAGCATTGCGAATTGACATTAAAAGTTTTCCTGTTGTTTATTTTAAAGATAACTGTTTTACGATCTCACACCAGTCACCATGACTGACTCGGAGTTTATTGTTCCCTTCTAAACTCTGGGTGCCCACCAATTTCCACACGGGCAGCCTAGAGTTATGTTATCAGGATATTCTGGATATTCTGGAGCTTTGGAGATGAGCTGGATGACGAGACGTAGTATTTGTATCTGATAGTATTTATTCCGCTGTGTATTCTGTATGAGGACAAGTTATATAACTGTCCATTGTTGTATATTGACTCTGATGATTGATGTATGTATAAAATGATATAGTTTGTTGTTTTAAAGATTACTGATTTATCTATTATATATTGTTCCGCTGCGATATGTGAGATTCTGATATTATTTTCTGTTTCTGTTTCTGCTCTTGTTCTGATGTGTTGTTCTTCTTTTCCTTTTCTGCTTTCTTCTTCTTCTCTTTTTTTTTCTATCTTTTCTTCTACTTTTTCTTTCTAAAACCATAACTTTTCGGGTTTCCGACATTCGATGGCTCAGCAGTCGATAAAGTGAGTATCGATGTTGAATTTTCGAAAGTCGAAAATTTTCGGGATGTTACACAAATCGCCTCATGACTTGTCACTGACGTAGCACTTCAAAGATGGATACAACTTCAAGATGCCAAAATCTTTGAAGAATCATTTGTAAGTTATCCTAATTTCGCTTACTACAGTATTGAAAATGCCGCTATTGAGAGTGGACTTGATACATTCCTTAACCATAGGAAAAATAACTTGAAAATAAATCATATTATGGTCAAGTTATTTCTAGCAAACCTTAACCTTGTCAATCCGCTGAGAACCACTGACAATTGTGTATGGACATCGGTTTGTGGCACTTCAATTTTCCTTTCCATTGATCGAATTAACCACATTTTAGATGCTAGACCGGGTGGAATCTCATTACACGATGTAGATTGTAATATATCAAGTCGTGACCGGATAAGCCATTTATTTCTCGAAGATGATGCTACGGAGTTTAGACAAACATCATCACTTAGACCTAAAGCTAGACTTCTTCATCGATTCATGATGAAATCTTTAGTTCCTAGAGGTGGTTCATATCATCTCGTATATCCCAAAAATTTTAAGGCATTATATGCTATTTGTAGGAAAATACGAGTTAATTGGGCACAACTTTTTATGGATGAATTTCTCTCTTTTAACCAAGGAAAGATGCTCCATATTTATTATGGAGAATACATAATGAGATTGATCAATAGCTTCGTCATCAATGCTCCGGAATCCGAAACCTCCAAAGTCCATATTTTTTATTCAAGAACCATAAAGTTAATGAAATTGCATGATGCTCCACCTAGATTTATAAGATTTGAGCAATGGAGTGCTACTCCGAGAGAACAACTACGCCATAGTTATTCGACACCTCAACCATCTACTCAAGCTACAGAACGTATAACCCGCCAATCGTCAATTCAACGACCAACTCCCGGAATGAGTACGGAAGCGGCCATTGATATTTTGGCTCAAAATCAACTAGCCTTGGATGCCTGGCTACGAAAGATTGATGGTCGTTTCAAGAAAATCAAGGGCTTCTTCGTAAATTTATGGGATGCCTTATCATGTACTTCCGAAGCCGGTGCCTCTTATGTTGCTCCCGGAAAAAGACCGGCACCAAATTTCTCTTGGTCTATTTCAGATAACACAAGTTCGGTACATCAGGAACTCACGTTCCTCACACTCAAAGACATGGTAAGGAACTGGTTCCTCCAAAAGAAAATATTCGTCCAGAATTTTGGGATTCTGATGATGATGAGGAGTGATCGTATTGTTTTACAATTTAATTTCAAGAATTTCTTTATTAACAATATGTCTATTATTAGATGTTGTGTATTAAGTAAACATCATTAATATTCCTATTTTGGTTTGAATATGTAATATTTAAAACTCAATGTTTTCTTACTTATGTTACATGTTCCATATTTCTTTTACATATTACATCTAGTAAGTATTCCTTTTTGTCGATGACAAAGGGGGAGAAATATATGAAAGCTAACAAATTTTTTGTAGAAAAGTCGCCATATATTCAGGGGGAGAATTATAATAAATATATATTATTCTCTATATTTATCTATGTATTTTATCTATAGTCAAGTATATTTATAAAGTTTAAATAGTTTTTAATATAAGATAAAGGTTATTTTCAAAGAAAATCAAATCTTCAAAAAATGCTTTGGGATGTCGACATGCCCTAGTACCCCATGTCGACATAGTGACAGTTAGATTCAAAAATTTGAATTTCAAAAGAAGTGTCTATTCGCCATAACCTTTCACGAATGAACATGGCTGTTGTTCTTCTATAAATAGGGGTTAGTTTCAACGAATTTGTATATAGATTTTCTGGTTTTTCACTTCTCTTCTTCTTCCACATTTCTTTGTACATATTCTTACCATTACTCTGCCGAAATCAACATTGAATCTAACTAGATAATCTCTGGTTTGATTCTCTGTCACTATCTCATCAAGATCCTCAGTGTTATTTAGAGTTATAGGCTTTCTTTGTAATCAATAGAGTAAAAGGTGTGATTGTAGCCTTGGAAATCAATCAAGTGAGAAAAGGTGTGATTGTAGCCTTGAGAAATCAATTGGGTGAACTTGTTGCCCGGAAATCAAGTATCTCTACCCAGAGAATTGTGATTCTGGAGGGTGTACCTCGTGGCCTTGAAATCGAGGGTTGCAATTGTTGAATTGCTTTTGAAAGGAAATCCGTACTTAGTTGTGCAGGACTAGATGTAGGGTAACTCCAAACCAGTATAAAATCCGGTGTGTTCTTTCCTTTACTGCATTTACTTTATTTCTGCATCTGTGTTTGATTCTGTGATTATATCTGTGTCTAAATATTGCATACATTTGTGTACAAATCAATAATAACTCAAAAAGATTTAGTAATTTTTTATAAACACTATTCCCCCCCCCTCTAGTGTTCATTCTAGCCTTAAGATCCATATTCCGCATTCCTCACAACTTAGCCATTTTTTGAGTGTTGTCCATCCGAATCCATTCAACCATCATCCATAGTTTCAACTGCAATCGATTTCCAATCCACCCATTTTAGCCGAATCCTTGGTATCCTGGCCTAACCATAACATTTGCCCCCCAAAACATGCCTTATGGTAGGAAGGCATGTTTTGAATTGCTATAAATCCAAAATCCTTAATCCATTGATTGCCGAATATTCCAATCTAGAATCCAATCCTTTGCCAATCCAATTCCTTGATCTCTCCAAATAGTTAGCCGTGGTCATTCGAGACCGTTAGTAAGATCTATTGCCGTTCAAGGCAGGCATTTATTCGAGGTTGATGTTGCTGTTCAAGGCGAGTGATGTTTGTTCGTGACCGATAGCCGTTCGTGGCAAATGCTGGTCGTTTGTGACCGGTTGTCGTTCAAGATAGAAGATGATCGTGTGCTGATGTGCACGTAAATGTGCATATTTTTATTTCCATATTTAATCCAATTAAATTAAATAAATAATCATATTGGGTATTTTAACGTGTTTAAACCAAAATTCAAATTATTTTCAAATCATCATATATTCATCTTCATATAGGGGCAAAATGGTCATTTTTGTGCATATATTAATTTGAGAAAATTTATTTGGAAATTTCTATGTTATTTTGTAGGAATTTGAATTCAAATTACAAGAGGCTTCATGAAGATATGCATGCACAAGAGTTAGAGAACAAATGAAGATGGAAATAATTCATTTCATGACAACATGGAGGAGCCTACCTACCCACCTACCTTGATGTATAATTAGAAGATAATGCACATGCTAATGACTATTAAGGCTTCATGCACATTTAAATGAGGACTAACACATGCTAATGATTACTTGGTGGCCACACTTTCTAAGGGATAGTTTGGATAGCTCTCAAAAAATGGATTATTGTTTTAAAACATGTATAAATACCCCATATGTTCATGTAACATTCCTCTCTTATTATCTTAGCCTCCTTAGTTTAGGATCAAAAATAAAATAAAGCTCTCTTTTCTTTCTTTTCATGGCTACTTAGCCATTTCCTTTCATTTAATTTTTTATATGAAATTTTAGTTCATTCTCTTTTTATTTACATGCTCTTTTCTTTTCATGTTAGTAGTTAGCTTTATTTTATGCAAGTAGATTAGTTTTTATTTCTTTTTACTTAGCTCTCTTATCACTTTTCTCTCTTTTTCCTCTTGGTTTATTTCATGTTGAATGCTACATTTGTTGAAATGATAACAAATGTGAGAGGCTAAACCCCTTCAATTTAGGGGTAATGAAGCTCTCTTAATCATGTAGCTTCAACATTTTGATAATTATTGATCTCTTTTTGTGCTTAATGGAAATGATAGAATGTGGTAAATATTTTATTGTTTAGCTTTGAATTTGATAGCCTATATTGTTGACACCAAATAGGCTATGCTTAAACAAACAAAACATAAATTACATCTTCATCTACATATGATTATAGTAATGAAGTGAATGTTTAAATCAAACTTTGATGGCCTATATTTCTAATCAATAGTTAATAGGCCATGCTTAGAAAAGATTTTATTTTCAATTTCATTGTCATTTTCATGAGAGTTAAAAAGTAGTTTAATGGGTGTGTTATAGTTTGATGGTTTACATTGGGCTAATTAATAGCACAAATATGCCATACTGATGATAAACACATCAATTAAACTCACCAATGACCAAAAAAGAGATATCATAATTTCATTTTGTTGAACTATGTGATCTTGAGAAGGACATTGCCTCTAAATTGCCTTCTATTCTCATATTTTTATCACTTTTAATTTTTGTTAGTTTCTAGAATTTTTTCTAGCTTAAAAACATCTCAAATCTTAGTTAATTTGATTGAATAGAATTTTAACAATTTAAAGAATTCTCTGCGGATCGACCCGTACTCGCCACATACTAACATTGTATGGCGTGTGCTTGCGATTATTTTTAATTAAAATTCGATCGGCTATTTTCCAATCCGATGGATATTTAGCCGGTCCGAACAAGTTTTTGGCGCCGTTGTCGGGGAGTTGATTTTAATTTTGTTTCTATTATTCGAATTAATTTTATTTAATTTTATTGTGTGCTTGTGTTATGTGTTAACTTGTATTAAAAAAATTGTGTTGTGTGTTTGAGTGATTTTTGTTTCCATTTTGTTTGTGTTTTCTTTTGCATTTGCATTGCATATTCTATTTAAAAAAATCATACACAATTTAAAAAAAAAACAATAAACAAGTTTTTTTTTATTTCCTTTTCAATTTGCATTTCAATTTTTTTTTACAAGTTTACAAATTACATTTCATTTACAATTGCCTTTCATTATCTACATTGCCCACTTACAAAACTACTTCAACCACCTTGCTGTCATATGCAACATTTGCAACCTGAAACTGTCACCACTCACCATCACTATCTACCACCCTTCAGCATACTGCTGCCTTATTCACTTCTGATCTACTACTTCACTCCTCTGCTATACCAAGCAACTGCATCAAATATAATGGTTCTACCTCATACAAGCAGCAACCATCACCAACTGTTGCCATTGTGACACCATACCACTCAAATCATCTCTGGCCGAAACCATTTCAAATCACTTCACAACAGTACTTTCTCACTTCACAACAGTACAACAATTCATCCATACATCATCTAACTTCCCCAAACACTGCCAGCATATCCAGACAACAAACATTCCACTGCAAACATTCATTAAAACAACCTGTCAACCTCCATAAAACTATGCAACTACCTCAACCACTACAATTCTCAACCTCCATCAACACTACAAAACTGCTACATCCCTTCAAACCATCTCCAAAACCTCCTTTTCAACTACCTGTGCACACCAAGTTCATATCATTCCTATGCACCACATTATACATTCCCTATCAACTATATCACCATCTAACTTCAGATCACCACCTTCACTGTTCTAACAACTTGCACATTCCCTCCATACTTCACTGCCTTGCCTGCATTCTCTTCAATGAACTACAACACTGCATAACTACAACACTTCATTACTCACATCTACAATACCCACTTCACTGCTGCAGCTTAAACACATCAGCCCCTTTCAAACTTGCCTGACAGTAGTTCTTCCCACCAAAACATCACAACTTCTCTATCATTTCAACAAATCTCCTCTGTCATTTCAACTACTTCACAGTTCACACCTGTAGTTACAAACTTCACCACCAAGTAACTCACCGATTTCCTTTCCCCGAAACACTACACCACCACCATCAGTCTACCACCAGGCCCCGACCACAAGTCTCCCTCAACCACTGCCTAAATCACTGCAACATCTCCCACAACTTCATCATTTCCACCATAGCTACAAACTGTTGATTCATGAGTTTTGATTCATGACACAAGCTTCAGAGATCATACGACGAGAATACTACACGAAAGCGACAAAAAGAGAATAAGTGTATATTATGCACTACAAAGGAGACAAGACTACAATCCAGAGATTAGTATGAATATTTTAATGTATCGAGTCTTAGAATATTGTTAAAATCATTCCTCAAGTAGTCACACACACACACAAACTGATTTATATTGACTTATACATAAATTAGTGTGTACTGTGCAATTGACAACAGGTCGGCTGACCGACCAAAAATCTCGGTCGACCGACTCTGTGTCAAGTGCACAGATATGCACTGTTTTATACACGTCTGTAAACTCAGCTGACCGGCCAGTTTTCTCGGTCAACCAACCTGAACATAACGGCTAGTTTTCTGAAGAGTTGCGATCGTTCATGAAGAGGAATGTCCTTCAATCCAAAAGATACGGACACAACTTTTGATTGAAACTCTTCATGAAAGATTGTAACTATTCTACAACTATATAAACATGTTCAATTCACTTCTACAATAATCGATTGTTGTTTATAATTCTGAAATCTATTCTCTATTTATTTCTTATTTAATATCACTAGAATCCTTGATTTAATTCATATACTTCGATTCTACGTGATTATCTTCCTTCTAAATCTTCACACACATATATACTCTTGAGGATTTGATTATAGGAAAGTTGTACTATCAAAAGACAATCATTGTTATTCAAAACACATTCGTCAACAAGCTATTTGTATTAAGTTGAAGTCCTCTTCGGCTATTGAGGTGGAAAAATTCCTTTTCGGCTGCTCAGGTGTCGTATACCTATTCCTCCGGGTTAAGTGAGGGGTTAAGTTTAAATCCAGAGGGTATTCTGGAACTGGACGTAGAACGGGAAGTTCGAACCAGTATAAAAATTCCTGGTGTGCTTACTTTAATTTTTATTTTACTGCTATTATCAGTTTCCGCATTTATATACCATATTACACGATCCTTAGTACTGCACGTACACTTTTCACAAACTGTTGTACATCAATACAAACACTCTATCCAATCGCCTCCAACAGTTCACTTCCGCAACCTTGTCTCTAAGTAAAACAGCCTTCAACAAGAAGCATCCCCAAAATCACAACCACCTCAGCCTCTTCAATCGAACTTCACCCGACAACTGCACTGCTTCCAAGTTCAACTCGCGAACCACCGATAACCCACCTCCGCAACCTTCGCGACTCCCCACAGCTACAACCAAATCCCAAATCCACATCAAACACAATCGTCGAATTGACCAAACTCCTCTTCCACCAATCCACTATCACTGCCCAGCAACCACCGCAATCGTAACCCAATCACAATCGAACTCACTAGTCATCTCGTTGCCCAGTTACTCCCCTCTACCGAAATCAAATTCAATTTTAAAATTTTGAGATTTGAGAATTTGGGGAGAAAGCTTTTTTCTGTGTATTATCTCGTGGTGTCCGTGCGATTAAGTGGGAAGTCACGGTGTTCTGTTCATTTCAAATTGGGTCGGGTTGTGGCGTGTGTGTTCCTTTTTTTTATTTTGTTTTTCTTTTAGCTTTAAGTTTTAAGTGTTTTTTCATCTCTTCTTAAAAAAAAGTCAACAAGTTGTTTTCAATTGTTTTAGTTTCATTTGTTTTGTGTACCATTTGTTTAAGTTTTCCTTCTTTTCGAATTGTTTTAGGTTTCATTTATTTAGTGAATTTGGTATCAATTGTTTTGAATTGTTAAAAAAAACAAATAAGTTTTATTTTTTTTTGTTTGAAAATCTTTTGTTTTGTTTTGTTTCTTTTGATTTCGATATTTTTTTATTTTCCTTTGTTTAGTTTCTCCTTTGATATATATTTAAAAATAACTATATATATATAAATCTGTGTTTTATTTTTAGGTTGCCAAAGCAGAAAATCGCAAAAAGAGAAGGCTCGCCTGCTAAAAAAATTGCTTATAAAAATTCACTGCTTAAAAATAAAATTGCTAATAATCCTGCACGCTCTAGTATCGTTCTTTCATCTCTAGTTTTATTTATCTTGCATTGTTGGTTTCTTGCATTTGCATTTATATATTAAAAATATTCAAAAACAAAAACAAATTTCATTCGTAGTTACATTGTTAATACACGTTTAATTCCTGCTTTGCATTTCATTCAAGAATTTTGATTAATAATAACGGTTAGACATCGATAACACTTAATTGTATATTGACAAGTTGTCCTCTTTCGACAATTTAATTTCTTGGTGTCTAGGCTACGCCAGAGCAATAATTAGTTATAAATATTACGGTGATTCGTAAATATTGTACTAATTGTTTCTCTGAAGGTACTTAAACCTTCGGCTGCATTACTACGGTGATTCGTGGTGCACCGATAAATCATGCCCGTTACCGGGCTGAGAACTATCTTGTTGAATTAAGATAAACTGTGATTATACAATTTTGGGTTAGGAGCTACTTAGGGTAGAAAATTTGTAATTAAACCCTTGCATTTATTTAGTTGCATTAGTTCACGAATATTTAAAAACAAAAAATTTCAAAATCCAAAACTAAAAAATTGTGAATATTCCTTAATTTAGTTTTTAAATCTTTTGAATTTTTTTTAATCAAAATCAAAAAACTGAAAATTTTGAGTTAATTTTTTTTAGAAAAGCAAAAATCTAAAAAAATATAAAACCTTTTCAAAAACAAAAAAAAATGAAAATCCAAAAACAAAACAAAATTCAAATTTCCCTTTAGAAAAATAAATTTTTTTTGGTCAACAGTTTTCCTTTAAAAAAATCCAAAGAAAAAAAGAAAAACAATCATTCTTGAAAATGTCCGAGTCTTCTTACTCGCCGGAATTTTACAATAGCCGTGAAAATCAATATAATCTATATAATTTCACTCCAAATTCTTATGGATATTTTAATGACAATTATTGTACAACACAATTCGAATTTTGAACAACAAAGTTTTCAAAATAATGAGCAACCCTCAAATCTTGAAAATAGTATTGAAATGATTTCATCTTTACTTAAACTCTCTACACAACAAAATCAAATGATAAATGAATTGTGTAATTCATATTTGTGCAATAACTCAAGTCAAGGATTTCAAAGTTTGAATTCACTTCAAAATTCAAATGATTTCAAGTTTAACTCATGCCAATACAATTTTGAACTCCCAAATGAAATTCAAAATCAAAATGGAATCAATTGTTTAAATAATTTTGGCAATGAGAATAATCTCAACTATGATGGTGAAAATTTTTGTTCTCAACAATTCCAAACCGAAAATTCTCAAGTTAATAATTATAAATTCGATTTTGTTGAGCAAATGGCCGAGATTTACAATGATCACACGGATTTGTTGTTTGAAACATATATGAAACAACATGAACAACAAAATCAAATCCCAACGTGTGACGAGCCAAATAATAATAATCCATCTTTTACCGCAATTGACGATTTTCAAATAACAACTTTTGAAATTGAAAACGACAATCTTAATGAAGTTGTTGAAAATACAGTAATTGAGTTGGATTTCAATTCTTTTGAGGGTGAGAAACTTGATTTAAAATTCCATCTTTCTTTTTTTGATTTTGAAAATTTGAATACAACAATTTTGGTTTTTGAACTTGATATATGCAATGAAGTTATGAATAATTCAATAAAGTAAGACGAATTTAGTGAACACGTTTTCTTTGGAATTTTCGAAGACGAGTTGTTGAATTCCGAAGGGGAAGATTTAAACCACCATTTTGATTTTGAAATCAATAATTATGAAGAAGTTTTCAATAATAAATTTGAATTTAAATTTGGTGAAAATAAACTTGAACTTTAATCCATTGTTCTATCAACCCCGAAAATCATCAAAAATAAAACAACTCACATTAATAAAACGACATTCGTTTTCCCAAATAAACATTCAACTGTGAAATCTTTTAGGGTTTGGTTTTTTGCGCTTAAACTGTGTCTCGCATACTTGATGAGACAGATGAATTTGTCTTTGGAAGACCATTTCATTTACTCATTGGCGGCGTATTTTCTGATGTCTTGTAAATAATAATCGTTTAATGTAAATATAGGTCGGATTTTTTTTCTCCTTTCACTTGGGTTGACTGTGGGGACACAGTCAAAATCAAGTGTCGGGTGGAGTGTCTTCATTTTTTATTTTTCATGGTTTATTTTTTCATTTTCTTTCCAAATATCTAAAAAAAATTCGAAAAAACAAAAAAAACAAATTTTCTTTTTAGCAATTTGATTTATTTTTAAAAGAAACACTATAGGATAAATATAGGATTTTGGTTATTAAATTGAAATTTCTGAAAATTTACTTATCTCAACAAAAATAAAAATAAAGTTTGATTCAAAGTAACGATAGTTTAACTAGTATATAGAAAGATTCTTGATGATAATTATGAAGTATATCCTATTGAAAATATTTGTTTAAAAAAGTGTTAACTTTAAAGTAAAGGCTATAACCATTTTGGTCTTCTAAGTTAAATCGTGCTAAGATGATTTTGCAAAACTCTCTCTTCAAACAAAAAAATATATAACAAAAAAAATTATATATATGTATATATTTTTATTAATACCTAGAGTCATGTGTTCACACTTGTGTGTTCACTCGCCATGCTTTGTACCCTTCTCATGCAAGCCCGAAAGGCAATGCACGATCGGTATATCTGGCCTCAGTTTATTTGAGTTAGGTGTATGTATATAAAGATTCTTTTCAATAATGCTTACAGTCGATAGGTGTTCACACTTGTGTGTTCACTCGCCATGCTCTATATTCCCCTCGCGTAAGCCCGAAAGGCAGTGCATGGGTCATATATCTAGCCTCAGTTTATCTGAGTTAGGCATATGTAAATATTGTATATATTAATAAAAATTTCCAAATAAGAGAGAGTAAGAAATTGAAATCAAAGCACTATTTTAACTTGTTTGATTTGACTTGTTATTGAAAGGAAATGAAAATACCACTTTGATAAACTTTGAAAATCAACTAAGGATCCATTTCATAGTTGCACTATGTTATCAGCCGAAACAACTAGCCAAACTAGAGTCTATTTGTTATGATAACTTAATTTTTATTGGAAATTTTGAAAATAATGACTTAAATTTTCAAGATAATGACCAAAACCTATATTTAACTTATTCGTGTAAATTTAAAAGTAAATCCTTTATTTGTAAATATTTTCAAAATTTTGCATTCATCTCTTTGTAAATAAATCTTGCAATTAGGAATTTTTCATATTGCATTTGGATTTTGTGGGCAGTATTCGCTGAAAACCCTGAGACAACACTCGTTCCACTAGGGACACCTAGAGGTTTAACGACTTGTTGCATATGCTCAATGCAATTGTGTTTCCTACGAAAACTGATTTATCTTAGCTTTTACTTTATTCGAGGACGAATAAAAAAATAAGTGGGGGTATTTGATGTGCACGTAAATGTGCATATTTTTATTTCCATATTTAATCCAATTAAATTAAATAAATGATCATATTGGGTATTTTAACGTGTTTAAACCAAAATTCAAATTATTTTCAAGTCGTCAAATATTCATCTTCATATAGGGGCAAAATGGTCATTTTTGTGCATATATTTATTTGAGAAAATTTATTTGGAAATTTCTATATTATTTTATAGGAATTCGAATTCAAATTATAAGTGGCTTCATGAAGATATGCATGCACAAGAGTTAGAGAACAAATGAATGACAGCATGGAGGACCCCACCTACTCACCTACCTTGATGTACAATTAGAAGCTAATGCACATGCTAATGGCCATTAAAGCTTCATGCACATTTAAATGAGGATTAACACATGCTAATGATTACTTGGTGGCCACACTTCCTTAGGGGTAGTTTGTATAGCTCCAAAAAAATGGATTAGGGTTTTAAAACATGTATAAATACCCCATATGTTCATGTAACCTTCCTATCTTAGTCTCTTAGCCTCCTTAGTTTAGGATCAAAAATAAAACAAAGCTCCATTTTCTTTATTTTCATGGCTACTTAGCCATTTCCTTTCATTTAATTTTTTATATGAAATTTTAGTTCATTCTCTTTTTATTTACATGCTCTTTTACTTTCATGTTGGTAGTTAGCTTTATTTTATGCAAGTAGATTAGTTTTAATTTCTTTTTATTTAGCTCTCTTTTCACTTTGCTCTCTTTTTCCTCTTGTTTTTATTTCATGTTGAATGTTATATTTGTAGAAATTATAACAAATATGAGAGGCTAAATCCCCTCAATTTAGGGGTAATGAAGCTCTCTTAATCATGTAGCTTCAACATTTTGATAATTATTGATCTCTTTTTATGCTTAATGGAAATGATAGAATGTGGTAAATATTTTATCGTTTAGGTTTGAATTTGATAGCCTATATTGTTGACACCAAATAGGCTATGCTTAAATAAACAAAACACAAATTACCTCTTCATCTACATATGATTATGGTAATGAAGTGAATGTTTAAATCAAACTTTGATGGCCTATATTTCTAATCAATAGTTAATAGGCCATGCTTAGAATAGATTTTATTTTCAATTTTATTGTCATTTTCATGAGAGTTAAAAAGTAGTTTAACGGGTGTGTTATAGTTTGATGGTTTAGATTGGGCTTATTAATAGCATAAATATGCCATACTTATCATAAACACATCAATTAAACTCACTAATGACCAAAAAACAGAGATCATAATTTCATTTTTTTAAACTATGTGATCTTGAGAAGGACATTGCCTCTAAATTGCCTTCTATTCTTATATTTTTATCACTTTTAATTTTTGTTAGTTTCTAGAATTTTTTCTAGCTTAAAACATCTCAAATCTTGGTTAATTTGATTGAATAGAATTTTAAAAATCTAAACAATTCCCTACGGATCGACGCGTACTCGCCACGTACTAACATTGTACGTCGTGCACTTGCGGTTATTTTTAATTAAAATTCGATCGTCTATTTTCCAATCTGATGGATATTTAGCCGGTTCGAACATACGCGATCGAGTGCCATTCGGGACGAATGATGGTCGTACGCGATCAAGTGCCATTCAAGGCGATATATATTCATACAAGATCGGATGTCGTTCGAGGCAAAATATGATCATTCAAGATGGAGTGTCGTTCAGGGCGAAATATGATCATTCGAGATCGAGTATCGTTAAGGGCGAAATATGATCGTTCGAGGTCGAGTGCAATTCAAGAATAAATATGATCGTTCGAGATCGAGTGTCATTTGAGGCGAAATGTGATCGCTCGAAATCGTATGTCGTTCAAGGCGCTAGCCAAGCCCAATCCACTCGCTTCCCGATGAGGGGGATTGTTTTTGCCTTTCGGTCTCATCTTTTCGGATGAGGTTTAGAATTATTAATGTCAGATTTCACGATCGAGTGAATTTTTCAATCAAATAACTTAACTAATAAAATCAAGTTCAAATGCTAAAGGGAAAAACCAAAAAATTAAATGATGTGATGCATGCCTCTTTGGGCATGACAGTTCATTGTCATCTCCAAGCATGACTAGGGACCGTTCGTGATCCTTTACATGTGCAAGTGACTTAGCTGTTTAATTATGAGGAAAGAAATTGCAAAATAATTATTATGATCGGAGTCCAAGTCCTAAACTCGGGCCTTGCCATCACGATAAATTGATGACGAGCCGTGACTCCGATCCAGGGCCATTCTTGTCTCCATTTAATATGGACGGTGGCTGCTCTTGTTCCACCACCATTGTCCATGCCCTCATGTACTGCGGCAGTTTGCCGTTCCTGACATGCTCCTCTATCACATCCTTTAGGTGCCTGCAATCATTTGTATCATGCCCATTCAACTCATGGAATACGCAATATCTTCATGATTTCCTTTCGTTGTCTATAGGCTCTCTCATCATTGGCCTCCGATAGGGGATCTGCCCTCGGTATCCAGATATATCCATTCCAATGTTCCGGTCAATTCTGCGTAAGAGGTGAATCTCGGTTCCCTCCTTGGTTATTTTAATCTGTCAGAGGAATCGTTAGTCTTTCCCTTTCCTTGATCTGTCTTGGACCCTTCTCCGGATGGTCCTTCATCCTGAACAGTGTTTACTTCTTGCTTATCGGCTCGGGCTTCCTCTTGCTGCAAGAACATTTCTGCTTCATGATAAAATTATCTAAGATCCATCGGTGGATCCTGTGCCAGTGAATCCTTGAATTTTGTGTTGTCAACAATTCCAGATATTTCCACCATTAAAACCATAAATGGATTTGGCCGATACACTGATGCTGCCACAACATTGAATCATGTTAGAAAGCTCCTCAGGGATTCTCCGGCCCTTTGTTTTAGTGTCGCCAGGGTCATCACATTTTTGGGTCTCGAGATGTGAAACCTGAACTGTCTCATGAACCTGTCTACTAATTCTCCCCAAGTTCTAATTGATGCATTTTCAAGCTGCCCGAACTAATGCGTAGCCAAATCCGTCAAATATAGTAGGAATCACCTTGCTATTACTTCTTTCGATGCCCCCAGCACATCCATATGTCAGATATACCTTATCATATGCATAATTGGGTCTTACTTTCTATCATATACTTCCAGTGTTGGTAGTTTGAATTCCGGTGGATTCCTAGCATTCCTGATATTTGGAGTGAACAGACTCCAATTGACATCTTCCAATCTCAAATTGGGCACTCCGCCTCTCATTATCCGTCATATAATCTCAACCATCCTTTCATTTTTGTCTATGGGTAATCTCTTGTTGTCATTTGCAAACTGCTCCTCGAGTCCACTAGGGAATTCTAGAACATACTCCTCGTGACGCACATCCATAGTCCGATCAGTACCAAACTATACAGCACCATTCGTCACCCCACATAGGATCGTTCCAGCATGACCTGGGGACATGCCTCCAAATCCTGATCGATCGGTGTTTGCACAAAAAATGGACAAACACCTCAAAGTTGTATGATTTAGTAGATCTTATGTTGTTCTTAGTGATTTGGGTGATTTATGCAAATATATGAAAAGCAGGGGCTAAACTGTAAAAAGACACGCAGATTTATAGTGGTTCAGCCAGAATGTGCCTACGTCCACTTTATATGTTATTTCTCTTCTCTTGTTTTGATTACAAGTACAAAGCTTTGATACAAGTAAAAGAAAGTTGTTTGAAA
The DNA here is from genome assembly GCA_030737815.1 of Allium fistulosum. NCBI lineage: Eukaryota > Viridiplantae > Streptophyta > Magnoliopsida > Asparagales > Amaryllidaceae > Allium > Allium fistulosum. The sequence continues at coordinate 166,491,939 of CM060905.1, forward strand.
GTTCTCTCCCTGCTTGAGCTCTCCAAACTTGTCCCCCATTGTTGTACCCCTGCCTCTCTATTTATAGAGTGAGGTTGGGGGCAGGGGTCTTGGATGTATACAGCTGCTGGTGGGCCTGGGCTGAAGTGATCTGGCCTGGCAGTCTGGTTCGGCACTCTCTTGGTTCGGCGAGGTATGGGGTTGGTCCGGTTGGGCTTCGTCCGGTGAAGTATGGAGTTGGTCCGGTTGGGCTTCGTCCGGTGAAGTGTGGAGTTGGTTCGGTTGGGCTTCGTCCGGTGTAGTATGGAGTTGGTCCGGTTGGGCTTCGTCCGGTGAAGTATGGAGTTGGTCCGGTTGGGCTTCGTCCGGTGAAGTGTGGAGTTGGTTCGGTAGGATGGAGTCTGCCGAATGGACGATGCGGGATGAGAATGCCGGATGGGTTTCTATTGGGCATGGGAACCGAATGAAGTTCTGCCGAATGGGCCCTGGAGATTGTCAATGCCGAATGACTTTTAGGTAACCCTGGGTGGATGCATCTTGCTTTTTGGTCTCGAGGTCTTCTGGGTGAGAACACGCCCAACATTTGCCCCCCAAAGCGGGACATATTCTCGAATATGGCGTGCTTTGTTCGATACTTTCATTCGGCCCTTGGATACCGATCCAGATGGTCCGGTCCTGTTCTCTTGTCTATAAGTAAGGGCGCCACTCTACTGTTGTTTCTTCACTTTTCGAGATAGCCGAACCACTTGACTCCTATTCTTTCCGAACTAGACCCTTATCATTGCTGAATCAGGTGAGATTTTATTCTGCCGAATGAGTGTTTGCCGAATGAGTGTTTGCTGAATGAGATCTTATTCTCATATTACCGGACGAGAATGGGAGACACCGAATGAATCCATACTTGAACCACCGAATGGACCTTGAGAGTTCGAATAACGAATGAGAATTTTCATTGTCTTTACCGAATGACGATGGGAGTTTGAGCACTTTGAACTTTCTTTGCTTACACTCTTGTACTACCGAATGAACTGATGTATCGTACTTTGCCAAATGAACTCACGGGTTTGAGTGCCGAATGAAGTCATACACTTGAATAACCGGATGAACTCAGGAAACTTGAATTCTGAATGAAAATGATACCGAGTGAAACTGATACTGAATATGTTTTTACCGAATGAAGTCATATACTTGTTTATATCCTCTGTTCTAAATGTGTTTTTCCGGTATTGTAGATAATGTCTCGCAAAGTAGAAACTCGGTCAGACAAGAAGCGATCCGTGGGTGAAGGAGAGTCATCGACTGTGCCCCCAGCTCAATCAGGATCGGAGCGTCATGGGCCCGCCCCGAGGTCATTAGTGGATGGATATGGTCCCCAGGAGTTGCTGGGTTCCCCGCCTGACTGCTTTCCTAGCTTTCTCAAAGAGGAGCAACTCGATGTTATATCTCGTTCTTTTGGGATTGATAGAGCCCTCATGCTGCTGCCGGGTCCAGGAGTCATGCCATACAGTCCTCCCGAAGGGTACTTTGCTTATAGTAGGTACCATTGCATGTGTGGTGCTATCCCGCCTCTCAATGCTTGGATAGTCAGCTTCCTCACGTACCTGAAGGTGGCCCCATTTCAGCTTCAGCCCAACTCTTACGCCATACTGGTGAGCCTTTTCGTTATTTTTCGGAGGAAGTATGGTCGCGCTCCCTCTAACCGGGAGATCCGGTACTTGTACAATTTAAGGGGATACAAGAAGGGGTCCCCATATATTAACTTGGAATCTGCTGTGACCTTCAAGCCGGTCCTGGACCTTTATTCCAAATTCAGCATGTTCAAGAAAGAGTGGTTCTTTGTTAGGGACGACTCCGTCTCTATTCGGCGCTTTACCTCTGGATGTAAGTTGATGCTTTTACTTATAATTTCTATCCTGATTGTGATGCTTCTTCTCATACTTTCTCATTTTTGCTAGCGACAGGTGGCTTTCCTGTTGTAGAAACTGACCGCCTGGTTCAGACGGCGGCGGAGATAGAAGGCATTCTTGGGAAATACAGATCATCTGCTTACTTGATTAGAAATGCGATCCTTCTAGAATACAACTTGATCCTTCCGCAGTAGTCTGTAGTTAAGTTGAGGGAAACGGCGGAAGAGAGGGCGGCTGCTCAGGCCAAGGGAGGCGTTGCGGCAGAGGGTGGAAAGAGAAAACCATTCACGAAACCTCCAGCCGTTGGAGGTAAGAAACTTAAGAGGTCAGACGGTCCTTCTCCCAGCAATTGTCCACTTACTCAGGGGGAGATAGACGCGGAGGAGGAAAGAGGTGAGGCGGAGGGCGGAAGGGATGTTGAGCGTCTTGGTGACGAGGGTGGCGATGGACAGGGTGGTGATGGTTCCAGGGCTCTGTCTTCTGGGCAAGTAGGCGAGATGCAAGAGTGGACGGACGATGCTCTCCGTCAGGCTTTTGAGGGGTTGGGTGATGATCCGGCCTTGGTAGAGAAGACCGGGGAGGCGGACAAAACCGGGACTGGTGCAAGTGAGTCTTCTCCGACTATTCCGGCTAAGGTGGCTCTGATAACTCAAGGTGAACTCTTGACCCCTGCATGCTTCACTAATGATAGGGATTTAGGAATATTTTATGACCCGCTCCCGTCCTGGAATGAAATCCGGGACTTATTGCAGTATCCCACTCCTCCCCAGGGTTTGTACAACCACAGCTGTGTTTCTTTTCCTTTTCTAACTTGTAACCTACCGCGTTTCTTGAATTATATAGTAATGTAAGATTATGACACTTGTTCTTTATATCAGGAGCAGGCAAGACGCCCAAAGCTTCAGACCTTCGACACAGGCTCGAGCAATATAAACTTTCCAAAATTTCTGCTAAGCCGAAGCCCTCAGCCCAACGCTCCGGAGATGTAGTCGGGTACCGTCCTCTTCTTGGGGTCATCGAAGAGGGTATTCAGCAGAGGAAGAGGAGTCATCTTTTATCCGAAACTTCGCTCGGTCCTCAGCCTCCGGCTCAGCCTATTCATGACATTACTGAGGAGGATAGCGAGTTTGCACCCTCTCCACACCCGTCCGGAAACCCTTCTGTTATTCATATCGACCGTCCCGACTTGGCCCGTAATCCCTTCGCGGGTCACCCTGATCTGGATCCAGGTTCTCAGGATATTACTTTTGACGAAGTTACTGGTGAACACCTTCTCCCCCGTAACCCCATGGTACGAGTACTTGACGAAGCCAAGTCCTTAGACCTCGATCTACTCACCACTCGTATAGTCACTATGGGAGATGAGGCCAAAGCTAATATTGATCGGGTGGCAGAGGAGGCCAAAAAGCTGATGGGGCATCACGCTCGGCTGGTTAAGGCCGGAGAGGAGATAGGGAGCGCCAATATCCGACTTCGATTGGTGGTCTCGGATCAGGCCAAGCAGCTTGCGGATCAGGCTATCCAGATTTCTCAGCATGAGGCTGCTACTGGGCGATTAAGGAGAACCATGGAAGAGGCCAGTCGGGCCGAATTGCGAAAAATGGAAGCTGCTTGCAAAGAGCGGATTGACATGGCTATTACCACGGTGGATGAGGTTCGGAGAGCGGATCTCGAGCAGGTGGAGGAATTGTCCGAGAAGCTTGGGGCTGCAGAGCTTGCTCAAGCTAAGTTGAGGGAAGAGATGGAGGTGATGCGGAGGTCCCTTCAAGCTGATTGCTCGAGATACAGACTGGAGAGAGATGCTGCCGTGGAAAGGTTGTCGGCCTCCGATGCCCGGATGAGGGAGTTTGAGGAGAACGAAGGAATGATGGATGACATGCTCCAGGACATGTATTTCCGGACTTGGAAGCAGGGTAACCTCTCTTGGATGGATGATTATCCCAGAGTCATGGCCAAGACATATCTTCGGGCTTTGGAGGAGGCTAAGGCTGATGCAGATAAAGAGGGTGGAACGGTCTTCAGTATGGATGTGGTCACGGCCCAGTTCACCAAGGAGGAGAAAGTGGCGGTTAAGGAGGGTATGCGGCTGCTTGCTGCTGAAGAGGCGGGTGTGCAGGTAGAAGATGACGACCAGGATGGTCAAGAAGCTAGTACTGGTAAGTCTTCCTTTCTAGTCTTTCTGTTAACTTGGTTACTCGTCACTAATGAATCCTTTTTATGACCGGACAGGCGGGCAAAAGAACAAGGACAAGACTTCGACGCAACCAGCTCCATGACTGAACCTGAAAAATTCTTTTTGTAGGCTTGGCATCGTTGTATCTGTTAGTCTTAAGACAGTCGAGTAACTTCTAAGTTGTAATTCTTGCTACTTGTAATAACATTATTCTTGACGTGTAATTTTTTAGCTCAAGTTGATTTTGTCATTTCTTGCATATTTGTTGCTATTTCGACATATCGTATGAGAAATGTAGCTATGCATATTCTTGTAATTAGATTGTGTTTGATGTCAGGTTCTTGTTTAGAACATAATTTCATGACTTGCAGGGTTAGCGTGAGGTGTGAACAAATTATAGGTACATATGAAAGAAGGAAATACCGTCCTTTATATTTTGCTTGTAGATGGCAGCTTTGAATATCCTGCGTGACCGAGTAAGGGATGCGGTCTAGTGTCTTGCTGTGAGTATCCGCTTCTATTAGTGAGTGTCTCTTGTTTTGTGTCCTGCACTTCAGGGATTGTTACAGAGGATAGGAGAAAAGTTTCTTAAGTAAAATTGAAATATGTGAAATAGTAAAACTTCCAATCACGGAAGGCCTTCGATGTGCTTAAGTTCGTGGCAAACGGGTTTTGTAGTCACTTTCCCTAGCTGTGGGTCTTGGAGACATTTGTCACCCATCTTACGCCTCCGCGGGGAGTTTATTCTTTTTTACCACAGCCGCACTTAAGACACATCGGAGCCGAGATCGCGCACAGTAACTACCCGGGCCATTATGGCCCGTAATCGTGGGTATTATTCGATCTACTGTGGCCGGCTAGCGTGGGTGCCGATCGTCAACTGTGAACTGCCCCTGGCTGGCCACACCTTATGTTGGGGCTTATAGTCGGTTCATAGTTGCCGGCAAGCCTAACGCCGTAATGAGCTGCCTCGGCTATAGTCGGCCTTCTCGGTGGCTTATAATCGGCTCATTACAGTTGGCTTTAAGGGCCGTCGCGAGCAATGAGTTAACTCGCAGCAGAGGGATGCCGGAGCGAAAGTGTCTCATTGGCGAGGGCATAGATTCGCATAGTACCTGATAGGTCTTGTCTAGGAGAAGTTGCGCTGTGGAGCGCCTTGAATGAAAATGCTATTTGCACAGGATTTTGTTCAACAGAAAAGGATACAGTTAACAAGCAGCCAAGATATGAAGGAACAAGTTAAAAAGAGACAAGTTTTTTAAAGTGGTTCGGCACGAAAATGCCTACGTCCACTGATTCTCTTTGTTAATTCACTTCATATGGGCAGTATGAGTTAAGAAAAGTATCGACGAAGGTGTTGGATGTTCCATGCCCTCTGGAACACCTCTCCGTCCACTGTTGACAAAATATAGGCTCCGTTGTGGAGATCTTTATGAATTACATATGATCCATCCCAGATTGGGTCTAGTGCTCCGGGACGAGGGAAGATTCGCTTGAGGACAAGATCCCCTTCTTGTAAGGTACGATGCTTGACTTTGGGGTTGTATTGCGTTGCCACTTTTTGTTTGTGGGCTGCTGCTTTAAGGACTGCATCATTTCTTCTTTCCTCAATTAGATCCAAAGACATGAGGAAGAACTCTTCATTCTCTTCTGGGTTGTAGTGGATCCTACGGTGGGAAGGCACTATAGTTTCAACTGGGAGCATAGCCTCCGATCCGTATGCCAAAGAGAAAGGAGTATGCCCTATTGATGTTCTGAAAGATGTGCGATAGGCCCACAGTGCCATAGGAAGTTCATCCACCCAAGCGCCCTTTGACTTTTCGAGTTTCTCTTTGATTAGAGTTTTGAGAATTTTGTTGACGGCTTCGACTTGTCCGTTTGCCTAGGGATAAGATACGGATGATAAGCTTTTGTGAATTTCGTGCCCTCGGCACCAGTTGGCATACTCCTCGCTGTCAAACTGAAGTCAATTGTCCGATGTGATTTTGAATGGGACTCCGTACCTGCATAGAACATTTTTGATCAAGATGTTAATAACTTTGCTAAATATACTCTATTTAGGGGTTCTGCTTCCCGAGGGATGTGTTTGATTAAATAGTGATCCAATCGATTGAGGAGCAACTTGGTCTTCTTTAAATATGCTATGAGTCGTTCTTCTCGAGCCTGGAATTCTACTAGTATCGGATTTCTAAGGCAAGTTCTAATCCAGCTATCACTGCTTCATACTCTGCATCGTTGTTGGTGGCAGCGAATCCCAACCTTATAGCATAGTGTAGTTTATTTCCCTTGGGAGTGATTATTACCACACCTGCCCCCGAGCCTTGTTCGTTTGACGCACCATTTAAGGAGTGGCCCAGAAGCATCGGGACGATGGAGTACCTGCCTTAGTGGTTGATCGGTCAGAACTCTGATGGAATGAGATTGAAAATAGTGATGCAGTTTCCGTGATGTGATTAGTATGCAATAGGCTAGCTTCTCAAGTTTAGGATATCTGGTTTCTTCTTGTGCGGGGGGGGCGTTTGTATTTAAGATGTTTCCGATCGTTTCATTTAAAAGGGTGTAAGCGTCAAATCTTGGTCCTGGATGATATAGACACTTTTCTTCTTTCTTGCCCCCAGCATTGTCTCTAGAATCATTTCTTCGAATGTTCTTTGCTACAGCGGGCGCGTCGCTGTGAGCCGCCTTATTTTATTGTTCTGTCTGCCTCTCAGCGGCAGCGTCTTCAAGTCTTATATATTTTCCAGCTTCATGGAAGAAATCGGGTAAAGTAGCTGGTTTTTCTTTGGTCAATCTTCTAGCAAATTTAGTATCCGGATGCACACCACTACAGAGGGCCATTAAGATAAGCTTCTCATCGGCACCTTGGATTGCGGCCGCTGCGGCATTGAATCGGGTTAAATATTGCTGCACCTTCTCTCCAGGTTTCTGTTTGACGCTGGATAAGGAATAAGCGTCCTTAGGTTGTTCCACATGGATGCGGAACTGACTGATAAACTTTTCTTTCAACATTTCCCACGAGCTGATGGATCCTTGGGGTATATGGCAGAACCAGGAGGTAGCTAGATCTGCTAAGAATAGTGGAAAGCATTTGCACAACACTCCTTCTGTCGCTCCACTCATGAGCATATGCTGTTTGTATCTCTGTAAGTGTACAACGGGGTCAGAGGTTCCTTTGTAAGGTTCCATTGTTGGCATTTTCCATTCTCGGGGGGTGATGGAAATTTCGATATTGCGGGCGAAAGGGCTGGTTACCCTAGCGCCTATCCCTCGATCTCTTTGCTCCCATTGGATGCACTCTCTGAATAAGCGTGCCATCCTTTCATCAGAATTTGGAGCAGATAGAAAGGAGTTTGGTTCTGTTCTATGGGATTGATTCCGTCCAGATGACCTGTAGGGATGGTATCGTCTATCGTTCCTCATATTTTCCAGCGGCTGCCTTTGATCTTCTGGGAGCATGCTAGGGTCAGCTACAGTTGGCCCTTGCCTTGATCTTCCCCAGCTGGGTTCTGATCTAAGCACTTCCTCGGGTCCAACTTCGGGCTGGACTCTAGCTCGGCCCCGTTCACCGGCGTTTCCGTGGTTAGGCAGTAAGACAGGCTCAGCTACAGTTGACCTCCGTCCGGTACCTCCCCCGTTGGGTTCGGTACCAAACGTTTCCTCAGGCCTAACTTCGGGCTGTGCTCGGTCTCGGCTCCTACCATGGCTACTTCTGCCGTTAGCTCCTTCGAAGAAGGAAGATCTTTGTTGTCTCTGAGACCCTCCAGACTGGGACTCGCCCAATGTTCCAGTGTTGCGGTTGGATTCTTCAGCATCCCTTAAGCGTGACATGAGATGGTCCACCAAGGCTTCCTACTGGGACGTGAAGCGGTTAGTTACTTCAACCACAACTCTGTCCAAATCTGCCCTAGTAATTGCTGCAGGCTGTTCTGTGGCAGGAGTGGCCGGATTAGCCTGTCCTTCATTTGGTACTACTGGAGGAGGACGATTTACTTGATTCGTGACAGCTGGATCTGGAAGACTGCTGGATGCGATGTTTTTTCCTTTGTTAACATCTTTTCTCTGTTTGGGAGGCATGTTTTCCAAGTGGCGGACGATGCTGTTAGGAAAACTTGTTAAGTGGATGAAGCTGAAGCTTCGAGCTTCTAGCTCTCAATGAAAGCGGATACTCACAGCAAGACACTAGACCGCATCCCTTACTCGGTCACGCAGGATATTCAAAGCTGCCATCTACAAGCAAAATATAAAGGACGGTATTTCCTTCTTTCATATGTACCTATAATTTGTTCACACCTCACGCTAACCCTGCAAGTCATGAAATTATGTTCTAAACAAGAACCTGACATCAAACACAATCTAATTACAAGAATATGCATAGCTACATTTCTCATACGATATGTCGAAATAGCAACAAATATGCAAGAAATGACAAAATCAACTTGAGCTAAAAAATTACACGTCAAGAATAATGTTATTACAAGTAGCAAGAATTACAACTTAGAAGTTACTCGACTGTCTTAAGACTAACAGATACAACGATGCCAAGCCTACAAAAAGAATTTTTCAGGTTCAGTCATGGAGCTGGTTGCGTCGAAGTCTTGTCCTTGTTCTTTTGCCCGCCTGTCCGGTCATAAAAAGGATTCATTAGTGACGAGTAACCAAGTTAACAGAAAGACTAGAAAGGAAGACTTACCAGTACTAGCTTCTTGACCATCCTGGTCGTCATCTTCTACCTGCACACCCGCCTCTTCAGCAGCAAGCAGCCGCATACCCTCCTTAACCGCCACTTTCTCCTCCTTGGTGAACTGGGCCGTGACCACATCCATACTGAAGACCGTTCCACCCTCTTTATCTGCATCAGCCTTAGCCTCCTCCAAAGCCCGAAGATATGTCTTGGCCATGACTCTGGGATAATCATCCATCCAAGAGAGGTTACCCTGCTTCCAAGTCCGGAAATACATGTCCTGGAGCATGTCATCCATCATTCCTTCGTTCTCCTCAAACTCCCTCATCCGGGCATCGGAGGCCGACAACCTTTCCACGGCAGCATCTCTCTCCAGTCTGTATCTCGAGCAATCAGCTTGAAGGGACCTCCGCATCACCTCCATCTCTTCCCTCAACTTAGCTTGAGCAAGCTCTGCAGCCCCAAGCTTCTCGGACAATTCCTCCACCTGCTCGAGATCCGCTCTCCGAACCTCATCCACCGTGGTAATAGCCATGTCAATCCGCTCTTTGCAAGCAGCTTCCATTTTTCGCAATTCGGCCCGACTGGCCTCTTCCATGGTTCTCCTTAATCGCCCAGTAGCAGCCTCATGCTGAGAAATCTGGATAGCCTGATCCGCAAGCTGCTTGGCCTGATCCGAGACCACCAATCGAAGTCGGATATTGGCGCTCCCTATCTCCTCTCCGGCCTTAACCAGCCGAGCGTGATGCCCCATCAGCTTTTTGGCCTCCTCTGCCACCCGATCAATATTAGCTTTGGCCTCATCTCCCATAGTGACTATACGAGTGGTGAGTAGATCGAGGTCTAAGGACTTGGCTTCGTCAAGTACTCGTACCATGGGGTTACGGGGGAGAAGGTGTTCACCAGTAACTTCGTCAAAAGTAATATCCTGAGAACCTGGATCCAGATCAGGGTGACCCGCGAAGGGATTACGGGCCAAGTCGGGACGGTCGATATGAATAACAGAAGGGTTTCCGGACGGGTGTGGAGAGGGTACAAACTCGCTATCCTCCTCAGTAATGTCATGAATAGGCTGAGCCGGAGGCTGAGGACCGAGCGAAGTTTCGGATAAAAGATGACTCCTCTTCCTCTGCTGAATACCCTCTTCGATGACCCCAAGAAGAGGACGGTACCCGACTACATCTCCGGAGCGTTGGGCTGAGGGCTTCGGCTTAGCAGAAATTTTGGAAAGTTTATATTGCTCGAGCCTGTGTCGAAGGTCTGAAGCTTTGGGCGTCTTGCCTGCTCCTGATATAAAGAACAAGTGTCATAATCTTACATTACTATATAATTCAAGAAACGCGGTAGGTTACAAGTTAGAAAAGGAAAAGAAACACAGCTGTGGTTGTACAAACCCTGGGGAGGAGTGGGATACTGCAATAAGTCCCGGATTTCATTCCAGGACGGGAGAGGGTCATAAAATATTCCTAAATCCCTATCATTAGTGAAGCATGCAGGGGTCAAGAGTTCACCTTGAGTTATCAGAGCCACCTTAGCCGGAATAGTCGGAGAAGACTCACTTGCACCAGTCCCGGTTTTGTCCGCCTCCCCGGTCTTCTCTACCAAGGCCGGATCATCACCCAACCCCTCAAAAGCCTGACGGAGAGCATCGTCCGTCCACTCTTGCATCTCGCCTACTTGCCCAGAAGACAGAGCCCTGGAACCATCACCACCCTGTCCATCGCCACCCTCGTCACCAAGACGCTCAACATCCCTTCCGCCCTCCGCCTCACCTCTTTCCTCCTCCGCGTCTATCTCCCCCTGAGTAAGTGGACAATTGCTGGGAGAAGGACCGTCTGACCTCTTAAGTTTCTTACCTCCAACGGCTGGAGGTTTCGTGAATGGTTTTCTCTTTCCACCCTCTGCCGCAACGCCTCCCTTGGCCTGAGCAGCCGCCCTCTCTTCCGCCGTTTCCCTCAACTTAACTACAGACTGCTGCGGAAGGATCAAGTTGTATTCTAGAAGGATCGCATTTCTAATCAAGTAAGCAGATGATCTGTATTTCCCAAGAATGCCTTCTATCTCCGCCGCCGTCTGAACCAGGCGGTCAGTTTCTACAACAGGAAAGCCACCTGTCGCTAGCAAAAATGAGAAAGTATGAGAAGAAGCATCACAATCAGGATAGAAATTATAAGTAAAAGCATCAACTTACATCCAGAGGTAAAGCGCCGAATAGAGACGGAGTCGTCCCTAACAAAGAACCACTCTTTCTTGAACATGCTGAATTTGGAATAAAGGTCCAGGACCGGCTTGAAGGTCACAGCAGATTCCAAGTTAATATATGGGGACCCCTTCTTGTATCCCCTTAAATTGTACAAGTACCGGATCTCCCGGTTAGAGGGAGCGCGACCATACTTCCTCCGAAAAATAACGAAAAGGCTCACCAGTATGGCGTAAGAGTTGGGCTGAAGCTGAAATGGGGCCACCTTCAGGTACGTGAGGAAGCTGACTATCCAAGCATTGAGAGGCGGGATAGCACCACACATGCAATGGTACCTACTATAAGCAAAGTACCCTTCGGGAGGACTGTATGGCATGACTCCTGGACCCGGCAGCAGCATGAGGGCTCTATCAATCCCAAAAGAACGAGATATAACATCGAGTTGCTCCTCTTTGAGAAAGCTAGGAAAGCAGTCAGGCGGGGAACCCAGCAACTCCTGGGGACCATATCCATCCACTAATGACCTCGGGGCGGGCCCATGACGCTCCGATCCTGATTGAGCTGGGGGCACAGTCGATGACTCTCCTTCACCCACGGATCGCTTCTTGTCTGACCGAGTTTCTACTTTGCGAGACATTATCTACAATACCGGAAAAACACATTTAGAACAGGACCGGACCATCTGGATCGGTATCCAAGGGCCGAATGAAAGTATCGAACAAAGCACGCCATATTCGAGAATATGTCCCGCTTTGGGGGGCAAATGTTGGGCGTGTTCTCACCCAGAAGACCTCGAGACCAAAAAGCAAGATGCATCCACCCAGGGTTACCTAAAAGTCATTCGGCATTGACAATCTCCAGGGCCCATTCGGCAGAACTTCATTCGGTTCCCATGCCCAATAGAAACCCATCCGGCATTCTCATCCCGCATCGTCCATTCGGCAGACTCCATCCTACCGAACCAACTCCACACTTCACCGGACGAAGCCCAACCGGACCAACTCCATACTTCACCGGACGAAGCCCAACCGGACCAACTCCATACTACACCGGACGAAGCCCAACCGAACCAACTCCACACTTCACCGGACGAAGCCCAACCGGACCAACTCCATACTTCACCGGACGAAGCCCAACCGGACCAACCCCATACCTCGCCGAACCAAGAGAGTGCCGAACCAGACTGCCAGGCCAGATCACTTCAGCCCAGGCCCACCAGCAGCTGTATACATCCAAGACCCCTGCCCCCAACCTCACTCTATAAATAGAGAGGCAGGGGTACAACAATGGGGGACAAGTTTGGAGAGCTCAAGCAGGGAGAGAACTTTCAAACAACTTTCTTTTACTTGTATCAAAGCTTTGGACTTGTAATCAAAACAAGAGAAGAGAAATAACATATAAAGTGGACGTAGGCACATTCTGGCTGAACCACTATAAATCTGCGTGTCTTTTTACAGTTTAGCCCCTGCTTTTCATATATTTGCATAAATCACCCAAATCACTAAGAACAACATAAGATCTACTAAATCATACAACTTTGAGGTGTTTGTCCATTTTTTGTGCAAACATTCGGCACCGATCGTTCTGGAACGATCGGTACCAATTGTTATGTGTCAACCGGGGACTGCCTTCGGTTGTACTACTCCATCCTACCGTATGTTAGCTTCATTTCCTCAATCTTGATTCTGGTTTTCCTTAGCTCCTGCTGGTCCTACTCCATGAATCACATTTTCAGCAACTTGAGCTACTCCAGTCCCTTGGTTTTGCGCTCCAACTTGTCCAATCTATCGGAGTAGATTTTGCATCATCTCCTCGTGTCTCCTTAGCATCCTTTCCAGCATAGCAACCATCATCGTTTCCATCTCGTCTTAGGTAATGAAGACTAAGGTTTGATTAGCTCTTGAGGAAGCCTCCTGACTTCCATCATGATGGCTCCTATCCACTATCTATCTCCTTTTTTGATATTTTCACTATCGCTTTAATTCCAAGTTCTCTAGTTGATTCCAAATCTGGACACCAAATCCACGGAGGCTAACTCTCTCAGTGAAAGCACTAAAATATTTACGCCAAAAATGGTGACAAACACCTTGTTGTATGTGAAAGCACTAGTATCCACTATTTAGATCCAAACAGAGAAATATAGATTCGCCGATCATAAAATAAATTATATAAAAGTAAATGGGCATGCAAGTTTAATAGTGGTTTGGCAAACTCCGGCCTAAGCCCACTCCAATAGTCTTATATTTATACTGTAACATTACAAGTACAGTTGTTTTTTTACCTTAGAAAAATAATGGAGGAAGAGATAATAAGTGATGAAGGAGAGCCAGCCGAAAAATTCCTTTGCAATGAGCCAAGTCCGCTACATTTATAGGTGAAGACGTGCATGGATCGGGCTGAATTTTCGCTAGAAGAACCTCTAGATCCATATGACCCGATCCACCAATTTTCAAATCGATCGCACACCGTATGAACGATCGGTGCCGATCATTCATATCAGCTCCAATGGGGTGCAAACATTCCCGTGGGGTCCCATATGCCTCTAGTCCATGCTCCTAATGTTTCGCATCATTCCGACTTAACGTTTGTGAGAAATCACATTTTCCATGGAGTTGGATTGAGTTGTAATCAATCATGGGCGATCATTCCATACATGCTCCTTTTGAGGTGCAATCATTCTGGTGAGTTTCCCATGATGTTAGCTACCTTCTCTCCAAATTTCGTATCATTTTGAATTACCGTTTGTGAGATATCACGTTTTCCGTGAAGTTGGGTTGAGTTGTTTGTGCTAAAAATCAATCTAATCCCTCTTCTTTTGCCCATAACTCGAGCATACGAAGTCCAATCGACTTGAAATTCGAAATGTAGCCTCATAGGGCTCTCCTTGTCATTTCGTACCAATTGCACCTTGATGGGGACAAAAATTGGGGATCCGATCCAATCCGTTGCCTATGTGAAGTGAAAATTCCATACTTAGCCATTTTTTGAGTGTTATTCATCCAAATCCATTCAACTATCATCCATAATTTCAACTGTAACCGATTTTCATTCCATCCATTTTAGCCAAATTCATGGTATCCCGACTTGACCAAAAGGCGGGATAATAGTGATAGTTATAAGATCAAGCTTGAAGCAAAATGTCAATATAAGCTTGATATATTCATCATGTACGCTCAAACATTGAATCTAATTCCCATTACTAACATCGTATACTTATATTTGTCCAGAAAAGATTATGGCATGTTTAATACAAGTACTTGATTCTAATTTTCAGCACCACCTACTAAGTGGTTAGTTGCTTTTTCAAGTTGAATGCAATCTTGTGACATGTGATATAAACTTGTAGCTACCATTAACATGCATCTTAAAAGTTATGGTATAAAAAATTATATGAAGAGAACCATTAATCACATACATACTACTATATATTTAGTTAAAATAATCATTAGACATCATCCAACTTATTAGTAAGGTTAATAATTTACAAAAAAAGTATAGCAAAAAGTAAAGTTTTACCCTTAAAAATGTCATGAAGTCCATCAAGTGTAGGTATCAAAAAAATTATGAAATTATTCAATACTACTTGAGGCAATAATAATATGATCCCCAATTGAAATTAATAGCGTGAATCCCCAATTGAAATAATAGGGCACAAATTCTAACCTAAGAAAACTGAAGCTTTTCTAAAATTTAGGGCTTGGATTAAAGGTTCTATTTTCAGAAAATAATGTGAGTCCAAGTTGTTTGTCATAGTCAGAACAGAACGAGTTGACACAGTGGATGCTAAATCTCCGACGAAGCGCCGTAGCACAACTGAGTAGCCATATAGACCTCTTTTGTAATGATGTCGAGGGTAATAGAAATGCATCATTTTCATGGATTTGAATAGAGTATGGTTTGGAGATGTATGAACGAGAGATTTCAGATTTGGGGTTTGATTTTGATTTTTTTTGGAATTTGGGGGTTTGATTGAGATAAGCTAGATTGAGAATGAGTAAATTAAAGGAGAATATATCTGAAGGGTTCCATTATGGTTAGAGCTAAGGATAACGCGCAATAAATGAGAGAGCATATTTGAGTGAAGACAACGGGGCAATGCTTGCTTGTAATTTTGGCTTCAGAGTATTTGATTTTGGCCAGTGACAGTAGGCAAACCTCCTTAACAGTCGGTTTGGTTAATATTTTATACACAGTTTCAGGCAGAAACTAATTTGACATTTAATGTGTGTTAGAAGCAACTGGTGAGGTAAAGTGCATCATCAAATCAGTATTATATAGTACGTCAATATGTGTCATGATAAACTTTAGAATCTTGATAATCACTTGTAGGCTCAAGAACCATCATTCAAATTTTAATATTTGTAGCGTGTCCTTTATTTCTTAAATTTGCGCCCAAACCTTTAAACAAAAGCTACTTAAAAATGTGAATTTACTAGCCAAAGAACTTGGTTTAATTTCCAATGAGCTTAAGTAATTTCTATTGCCTCTAAAATCAATTAAGGATATTTGATATGGAATATAAAAGTCTGAATACATCATGAATTCCACAAATCACATCCAAATTTGTCTTCGTACATTTTTAACATAACATGATTAATTAATCTTCATAATTTTTTTGTTTATTTGTTAAGGATAGGCGAAAGCACGTGGCTTCTTTATAGAAAACAATATGTTAAGTACATATACATTTATATATAATATATAATCTTCTATATTCCAAAATGCAGATATCTTATTTATGGATCTTTTATTGCAATTTTCTTATAGGAAGAAGATAAATACATTAATTTTTGGTAATTTTTCTCATAAATCATTGAGTTTTTAAAAGGGAACTAAAGTCGCCTTTTAACATAGCATAAATTTTCAATATAGGCTTGAACATAAACTTATTTCATGTTTAAACCCAATTGTAAACTTATTATGAAAATATGTCTCTTCTTCCCTGACCAGAAATTTTGTACATGAGTATTCTGAAAATGCGCATATATAAATTTTATTAAATACACTTGCACATTCTGAAAATGGACAGGTGCAAATCAAAATTTTGTTCTTGCGCATTTTCAAAATGCGTTGGTACTAAATGGCTGAATAATAAAAAACATGCATATTTTCATAATAAGTTTGTAACGGTGCTTAAACTTGAAATGAGTTTCAAGTCTAGATTGAAAATTTGTCCTTTAACATATCATTGTTATAAATGTGCTTTGATCGTAATGTTTTAAATGAGAAACATTTTTTTAATGTTTGAATGCTTGAGGAGGTAAGTTAAGATGACTATATAAAACAGATTTGATTTTATGGATTTTAATATGGGACAGTTGGGCACGGGTCCCTAATAAGTTTCAAAATACACAAAAACCCCAGTAAAAAAAAGTGTGTAAATTAGATCTCTAGAATTAAGTTACCAAATAATTGCATACACTTATGCAATTATTCAGTAAATAATTGCAGACATTTATGCAATTATATCAAAAAATTGCAGACATTTCCACAATTATTCACCAAAAAATCGCGAAAATTTCCGCAATTTTTTCAAAAATTTGCGGAAAATTCCGCAGTTATTCACCAAAAAAATTGCATAAATTTATGCAGCTTTTGGATATAATTGCATAAATGTCTGCAATTATTCAGTGAATAATTACATAACTATATGCAGTTACTTAGTAACTTAATTATAGGGACCTAATTTATATACTATTTTTTACTGGAGTTTTTGTGTATTTTGAAACTTATTAGGGACCCGAGCCTAATATTCACTTTTAATATTCTGATTAGAAGGAACTTTTGGTAGAATAAGTTTCTAAATTGAGGTTTGAGCCAAATTGACTCTTATTTGTGTTGTTAAAGACAAAACAAATATATAAAAACATTATCTTCACTCTATACAAATAACTAAGAGAAAAAAAGTATTATAAAGTAAGGGCATCTCAAGGTTGAAAATTGAACACTTTAAGGTATCTAATTTCGCATGTTTATTGAATGAGCGTTCAAGTTTGAACGCTTACCAAAAACGCTTAGGCATCTAATAATTGGATTATACTATCAACGCAAAAAATTGAGCATCTGTTAAATAAACATCCAAACTCAAAATTGATCACTTATGAATAAGCATTCAAACTCGAACGCTCATTCAATAAGCATCCAACTTTGGACGCTTGTTGAGTTATCCCCCGAATCAGATTGAACTTCGTGAATTCAAATCCTAAATTCTATGAGTATTCGTTCAACCGTTGAAATTTATGGTTGGAGAACAAAATTTTCAATTTTGAAAATTCAAAGCTGAATTGAATGGCCATTGGAGATGGCCTAAGAACTAAGAAGTATATCATATCCATGTCGATCGCATTAAAGAATTTGTCTCTTGATTGTTAGCAAATTTTCTTAAATATGGTACATTTAGACTGTGCAAGAAATATAAAAATGGTCATACATAGATTGCCTGCCAAGTGGAAATAGAAACTAATTCATTACACTAATGGATCTAGGTATTGCTAAGTGAAATAGAAATTAATTCAATACACTAGTGGACCCAGTACATAAATTACAACGTCGATCGGGTTAAGATGGATACAGCAACGGGCGGGAACAGCTCCAGTGCAAGCAGGCTCTGGGCTACAGCTCAAGGCCTCAGGCCGAAGTCATAGGTTGAAATACAGTTGTTATATAACTTGTAGTCTGGCCCAAATATTATTCTAGCCTATGTTCTTTTGCATTTCAAAGTCTTTTGACCAAACATTTTACTTTTCATTAATGCACAATTTACAATACCCAGAAAACTCTTACCTACCATTAAACTTTCCTTTGATCCAAGTCATTTTAAATAGTATAAAAAGTAGTTAAAATACATAGTTTGTTCTGGATCCTTAGATTTATTCATTTAGCAGTACAAATACATAGTTTTTAAAGCAATTTTTTTTTTTTCACCAGAGAAGTAGATGGCCAACACGTAACACACTATTGTACAAGATATAATGCAAATCTGGGTGGGTAGCGTTTTCAACGTAAATGACGAAATGAATAGATCATGTTTGAGAAATACGGCAGCACACGTGCAGTTATGGGCTGTACACGAACCCTGTGACATTGAACCAGCTACCTCCCTATTCATTCTTGCCTAACTCTCACTGCACTGCAGATTACATCCGTCCCTTTCCTTTTCACCTCATCAATAGCGTTTGCCTAACCGACCTGTTTACTATATCCAGCAACTTATCATAATATGTTTTGGCTTTTCATTGAATTTGCCTTTTAAATTTTGAAATTTTGGTCATTTGGAAAAACAATATGCAAGCTTATTCACTACTTTAGTCAAATTTGAAAATAGTTCGTCTTCTGTTGAATACAGACTTGTGATCCAAATTCAGAAGTAGAAAAGTTGTACACACACACACACATATATATATATTCACATTTAAGTTTGAATATATTATAAAATCAAAAGTTTTTCCACCTGTCGTTCAAATGACTGGTACTTAAAAGTTGTATAGCTCAATACTTGGGTCATCTTATTTCCTTAATGCAGAAAATGCACAACATAATCTTTTGTATATAGTGAAAGAACTTTGTACTAAACAAACAGATTGTTGTAAGGGATTACATCACATTGAGCTTGGAGTAACGTGATGGAGTTAAACTCGAAAATTACTACCTATATGTTGGTAGTCATATATTTTGTTAAACCTTTTTTACCCAAATATTTTTCTTCCATTTTGGTGGCTGAAATTGCTATTCGTGGTACAGATAGAGCAATCGTTTATTATTCACTTTTTCACTTCTCTTTACTTACAAAATGTAGTCAAATATCAACCGCTAAAGCATCTATTTTCAAACGTGTAGGTCGAAATATATATAAGAGAGCTAGACATGACGTGTTGCCCGAGGTTTTTGTGCGTGTGCGTAGTTGGAATAGATTAACAATTTTTTATTCCGATCTTAAAGTATCGAAAATACTTTAGACTATAAAAAAAGAGGATCATAAATCCATAAAGTTCGAATCCAGTTCATTGAAAAAGCTAGTCTATATTATTGTTTGTAAAGTTTGAAATATTATTTTAGTTATAGGTTCTGATCTCCATAATGACAATCTTTTACACATATTTGTTTTTCTGTTCTCATTTTTTTTAATGTCATTTCTATTCAGAATATTAATAGATAAATATATACTCAATTTTTATTTATTTCAAAGCTGCATCGAATCGAATGTGCTTTTTGTTTCAAATTTTTATGTAATTTTACTTACTTTATGAAATAAATTAAATATTCAAAAATAAGAAAAATATTTCACCTAATCAAGTATATTTTTTTTCCATTATGTAATATTTTATGTGACATTCAGTTTTTTTCTCATACTTTAAAATTTTTCTAAAAAGATATATTATAATAGAAAATTAAGATTATACGTACATGTATACGTATATGTGTGCTTGCGTGTGTGTTATATCTGTGTGTGCGCACACATATGCATATACGTGTGTATATGTGTGCGCATACTATAACATTATTTTAACCTGCAACCCGATATTTTTAAATCAATTCTAACGATACATGTTTCTATAACAAAAATTATCGAACAAAAAACAACGAAAACTGTAAGTAAATGTTTGATTATTAAAATTAAATATGTATTCTGTTTGAAAGTATTTTTTTCATACGCACGCTCAATGCATGTATCAAAGTACTGACAACCTAGTAGAAAATATTAACATCCTTTTCAATCTCATTGTAAACAATTTCTGTCAAATTAGTTTTTTCTTTCACAATCAGTAAATAACAACAAACTACAAATTAAGTCCAATAAAACAAAATAATTGTTACGGTAAATAATCCAATTAGCATTGTAAATTACATCAAAATGGTTATTTAAAAATTTACTATATATTATCCATTTGCTACTCACATCGATGTACAGATCGAAAAAAGGAGAAAAACAATTATTATAACAATATTTGAGGTGTGTTGATCCATAATACTATGTTTATGTTCAACCTCTCTTCATATTTTACATGCATTAAATTGATGTAATGATATTTTAAATGTTTATGTTTGAACTTTTGAATTTCAAATTTAACATTTTAACTTTTACATGTGGAGCATGAACCATTCGTATCTTCTCATCTCTAGTTTCATATTAAAGAAAACAATTTCTACTTCACTGAGGGTGTGTGTAAAGAAAAGGACTCTATATCTCATTCTACGCCCTTAGGATTTTTAGTACTACACTATTTCAAATCAAATGAAACTTTGGAGATGTTCAATCTAAACTATGAACATCACGACCATAATAAATGAGATCATTTTGAAACACCTATCATCTTTAAAATGTTAAGTTGAATATTGTGTGAAAACATTTATGTTAACAGTTGATTTGAAGCATGATTTTGAAAATGACATGATTATTCGAATTAAGCCAAATTTTGTAGATATGATCTTGAGTTATGTAAGAATGTACCTACAAATATTCGTTCGATTTCGAACTATATAGATCGAAAAATAGAAAGGGCTTGGATGGAGCATAGTGGAGAGGAGTGTAGGAGAACCCTTCCCATATACATCAACATATGCGCACACACACACATACACACATACATACACACATGCACACATGCATGTGAACACACACATTAGTCAATTTGAGCGGCCTATAATAAAATTTTAAATTCTTCGATCTTGTGTGTCCAAGCTTTGATGGATTGTTGTGTTTACCTTGCCAACGGACACAACTAGAAAAGTGATTGAATTCCTAGATGCTCTACCAAAGCCTTGTAGACATCCAAAAATCGAAATAATCATAGAGGTATTGATAACTCATAGGTAGTTCCCCACACTTTTGCGACGACTTGTGTTGTACTTTGCACCAACATTCACACCGTATTTTGTCTAAAAATTTTAGATGCCTTCGCGTTGAAGCGTAATAAAGGCATCGGTAAATTTTTCTAAGAGTTATCCTGAAATAATTTATAAAAAAATTAAAAAAATTCTTATTTATAATTTTTTTTCCATTACAAATGAGTATATTCAACTTTGATACTTGATAAAAAATTTGTTTAACATGATTTTCATTAATTAATTGTGTATATAATAAATCATATACTATTTTAGATTTGAAATAATATTTATTTATTGCTACAAAATTAATGCAAGAATTAATGATACAATGCTAAACTATATTAGAATAAAACAATATAATTTAAACTACATATGAATAAAATTTAAAATTTTATATTAATTGTAAACTATATATGGACTACAAATTAATTCGGTATAAATTGTATACTAGTTTATACTATTAAATATATATTATAATTAATTCAGACCACTATTGAATAAAATGCTCTTATTTTATATAATATGAAATTATTATCAAATACCGTTTTCATTTCTTTTGATACCACTATTAAATAAATGTTATTGATTTTATTTTTATATATATATATGAATTTAAATAAATAATAATATTTATTAATTTTATATTATTTGTTTACAATAATTTTCGATATCATACATATATTTATTTTAAGCTTTTCATTTAATATATATTAATAAAGAATTGTACATTTGGATTTTGAAAATTCAAAATGTAAACATGGCGATTGTTCATTCATACTAGCTAATCGTTTTCGATAGAATTTTAACAATCGAAAATGATTGGTTTCAACGGGTAATTTGTTTACTTCGAAATTCTCATAATCCAACCATAAAAAATCATTAATATTGTCCTAAAAGCTTAAATATAGAATTTTATAACATTTTAGTTAACTTTTAATTAGTAATATTTATTAAAATTTATACGATTAATTACAACAAATTATATACGACTGTAAATTTTAAATAACAAAATTAAATTAAAATTAAAGATAAATTTTAATATTATTTAAATTATATATACTATTTAGTAATATTTATTAAAACTAAAAAGAAAATTATAATAAATTACATATTATTTTAAAATTTAAATAATATTTTATAATAAAATTAAACCATACTAATTTTCAAAATTAACCTTCATTTTCAATATTATCTAAACCATATACTATGTAGTAATATTAAATAAAATCATATACATGTATCATAATAAAATTTTAATTAATAAAAAATTTGACAATAATTACTAAATTAAAAGTTGTATAAAAATAAAAAGCGTTAAAATCGTGTTAGGAATTTTCAGAAATTTCAACCATCATTTCGACGTTTTTTATTTTGTGGATAAAAAATTTTGTTTATCGAAAACTCATCTGGAATACATATTCCTGATACATTCCCAATGTCCCTGCCCCTTCCAAGCAAGCTCGATATCCCTCCCTTCCCTCCATTATAGAATTCCTAAATACCAAAAATAAAATAATCCACTACCTTCTTTCTCCATTATCCAAGCATTGACTAACAACATTGCCGCCTCCTCCATCTATTGACTGAGCATCAACTACAACAGCATTGCTTCTTCTTCCCTGTTTTGAGCACAAATAGCACCTCCTTCGGACGCCCTAAGCACCTCAGGATACCTCCAACACCACTCACACTAGTAGCATCTCTTTCTAGAACTTCCTCCGTCCTCCTTCTTCTAGGTTTTATTATATTTTAACTTACATATTTATTATAAATTCATATTTTTATGACATAACTTCAAAAAAACAAAATAGAATTCGCTTCAATGTGCTTTTGATAATTTAGAATGAAAATTTGTAAAACCAAAACAAGAATAGAAAATTTTATAGTATTATACTCAAGTCTAGATGCATAACAAACTTCATATCATAAATTTAGAAATTATAAAATTTTCAAATAAAATTTTGTTCCATTTGAATTTTATTGTTGTGTTTGATCAAGCATGTTAGATGCAAAACTGCAACTAATAAACTGAAATCAAACAGTTTACAACATAATATTTGAACAGCAATCCTAACTAGTTAGATAATTGATTAGGTAATGGATTATTTAGTTTGAATAGAGGCAATATAAGTCGACTTTACAAATGTATCATCCACTCTAGAAAGAGGTGGAGCTCTACCGCTTTGTATTTTGCAAAAGGTAAAGCACTAGGAGTGCTCCTCTCTTGTTGAAGTGGAAGATGTTTAAATGGCTGCATGTTTCCGTAAATGCTTATTGAGAATTTTTAACATCGTAACCTTACAAAATAAGATCTGGCTATTCCCATTTACTTTATCAGCATATGATCGTTATGTAGACATTCCTGTAGAAAATTATTTGGCCTTATCTAACAAGTATTATATATGATCGTTATATAGATGTTCATTTTTATTATTTAACAAACTTCAATATTCATCTGATAAAATAATTGTCGGATTATCCTATCATCAAACAAGTTATAAACACAATGATATTTTTACATTTTATAAATCATTTCATCATATACGCTTCACAAAATTTATTTTGTTCACTATGTACATGCATTGGCTTATGATGCAGAAAATAAAGGAAAGTGCTTATATTGTTTGAGATGGATTTATTTATAAAATGTAAAAATAACTTGTATTTATAATAAGTAAGGTTGACTATAAAATATACAACTAACATAATTAATTGACAAGCACCATTGTCCTTGTGGTTAAGTGATTCGACTTTGGTGCGAGAGGTCACAAGTTCGAAACTTGCGTAGCATGATTCGAACGTTTATTGACATGTGATACGTTGTCCCAGTAATTTGTTGTATATAAAGTACCATTTAAAAAAAAAACTAACATAATTAATTTTAATTTTATAAGAAAATTTATAAGATATTTAATTAATATTAATAGTTAGTATTAAGATAATTTAAATATATAGTTAAAGATAATTAATTGTAAGAAAAATTAATATTAGGTAATTTATAATCAAGTTAATCAATTTTAAATTTATAAGAAACTTTATAAAACATATAATTAATATTTATAGTTAACATTAAGATAATCTACAAGCATAGTTAAAAGATAATTAATTATAAGTAAATTATCAATATTAAGTAATTTAGAATTAAGACAATAAATTCTAAATTTATAAGTATATAGAGTGCTCTCCTCATAATAAGGAAGACTCCTTACTCAAAAAAAATATAAATTTATAAGATGATTAATTAATATTAATAGTTAATATTAAGATAATTAATAAAATATTTATAAGTAATTGATTATAAGTAAATTTTAATAGTAAATAGTAAATTTATAACAAAATCACTAAGATATTGATGAATGAGTATATTTATATAAATTATGCAGTGAAATATGAAACATTTGAAAGTTTGACGTGGTTAGATGTAGAAAAATTTAAGGCGTAATGGATCGATACTAGCTTCTTTTTTAATAAGTTTACCATAATTTATGAAAGTGACATATTATAACAAGATAAATACAATATATATATATATATATGACATGTCCTTATGTTGCTCGATTTTCTCGTAAATGGATAAACAGGCCGGCACGCTAGGCTCTCAGAACTCCCAACTTACCTTTTATGGCCTCGGCATCGCTTCGCCTCATTTGTCCTCAACTTCGCCTCCCTAGGCCTTTTTTCCTTACAAATGCCCCACACGGCCTGTAAAAGACCACAACATTCAAGAGGTCAAATACTTTAGACAACGGTTTAACTAGACAATGCTCTCAATAGGAGAGCTGCCCTACCAAGATTACCTGGCTGCATAATGGAGGCCACTCTCCCGCACTGGGGTCCACTCCCCTAAGTCCATACTACCCCATAACATATTTGAGGTTCTACCCACCCCGTAACATTAGTTTTCTATTGACTCGGTAGCCCCTTGCCAAAAGCGCCAGGTCATCCTATAAAATGAAGCAATGGCTCTGCATTGTTCCTCTAAAAAGACTGACATATACGATATTGTTCATGTGACAAAAGTGGCAGTGCGTAGTAACCACTCCTCGTCCTTTAGTGTCCACATTACAAGGACGTTACTGTTCAGCAACTTCTTGTCCCCAAGTCGTCCTCTTTGACAACGACATGTTTGGTGTAGTCCGCCAACTGATTATCATGTGGACTGTAACGACGTTTATTTTACATAATAGAGGATCGTAAAATATTTTTTTCCTCGTATAAATTCGTATGGTTCTAAATTTTGGGATATGAATCTTAGGGACATTTTACACACCAATGAGTTTTCCCGAATTTCTATGTGACCATTTTGACCCTACAAATTTTTTCTAGACTATAACTTTTGATAGGATTTGAATTAGGATCTCAAACTAGTTCCATTGCTTTAGGATGATGGTTTCCCATTCTATAGAGTGGTCGTAATAGAAAAATGGATTTATGGTTAAGAAGTTATGCCTATTTTAAGTTTTAATAGATGTTGGTCAAAATTAGTGTGTAATTAACTAAGCCCACTAGCCTAATTCGAGAATCACTATAAATAGTGGGTTAGAGAGTTATATTAAAACTTTTCACTTTCTCCCAAATCTGACCTAAACTCCTATTAACCATAGATTCATCCAAAATCACCTAAATTACTATCTAAATCAAACCAAATTGAAGTACGTATTAGATCTACACTTAAATTGGTTGAATTTGGTAATTGGTGAGTGGTTTATGACTTCTCACTATCCTATGCATGTTTATGTAAAATTATAGGTTTTGACATGATTTTGACCATAAAAATCCATTTCTAACCTTAATCATATGTTAACATATGTTTATGACCTAAATTGAGAATTTGTAATATGATTTGTAGAAATGGCTTTGAAATCCACCTTGTTCATATTCATATGTTCATTGATTGCTTAGATTTGGATTAGAGATTGTTTGATTGCTATAATTCTATGTATTGCTTGTTTAAAAGGATGCAATTGCATGTTATTACATGTTGGCATGTTATGTTTTAGTGTTATTTACTAGTGTTTTGGATGTTAGGAAGATGGGTTGGTGAATTTAGCAAATCGGAGGCAAAGTTGCTTAGAATTGGATGAAACTTGGAGGAGAGGCTCTAGAGCATTGAGGGAGCCTGTAGTTCAAGTCGCACGTCCAATAAAGTTAAGTGCACCACTCGATCCGAGTCATTTAACATAGTACCGAGTCATTTTTTTTGCTCGGTTAGGTTGGCGACTTTGGGAATCTCTAGAGCATGGCTAGTGGAGGTGGTCTATGGAAAGATGCAGGAGAATTGTTTATAGTTGGATGAGATGCTGAGTTATTTTTATAATTTGTTGTTGTGTGCTTTGGATTGGGGGCCGAGTTGATTTGAAGGCCGAGTCGGGGTCTAAAGAAACTAGGGATGGAGTTCTAGCAGCATGGGAGATAACTTAGTCAAAATGGACTAAATATATGACTCGGTAGCAAGTCACTTTGACTCGGTGCCGAGTCATTTTGACTCGGTTTCGAGTGATTTTTATGCATGGGTTTGAGGTGGAAGTTCTGAGGAACGGAGTAGAGGTTCTGTAGATCGTGCTGGAGGTGTTGGCTCGTTCGCATCAAGATTGGATGGCAATGTAACATCATGATGAAAGCTATGTATCTTCGGTTTATGACTCATCGTAGTAGTAGGTGTTATCCCGCCTTTTGGCAAGGCCGTGATACAAAGGAACCGACTGGAGATAAAAGGCAGTTCATCCCGAAAAGCGGTTATACACAAGTTCGCTATGGATGCTGGTAAATTTTGTCCGAGTCCGGATCGAGCTACAATTAACATAACATGACAAAGAAAGCTATAAAAACCAACGTTCCAAATTTCAGGTCAATCCGAGTTCATATGCTCTAGATATGATCGATGCAAGCAAAGAGAATCAACTCATTCATATCCATCAGTTCGCATAAATCCCTTTCGTATCCATCGGTCCGCAAGCCAGAATTCGTATCCATCTAGGAAATCAGCCTCCTTTGTATCAATCTTGTTAGAATCCATCAAGTGCATGACGCTACGTATCCATCGCGTACACTTCTGTTCGTATCCATCGTGTTGCTTTAGTTTGTATCCATTAGCAAGTCACGTTTCATATTGATCACCCTGACTCAACTCGTATCGATCAGTTGACCTATCGATACGATGCATACCATTAAAGGAAGTGATTCGTAGAGCATGGGCAGTGATCGATATGGAGCGCCTTCAAATCATCGATACAGAGCAATGCATATGTGAAGCAATGCAAAGTGAAGTACATGAGCGATACGAATGGGAAAACAATGGATGGATACGAACAGGGCACATTCAAGTGAGGGACTCGATCGCTCGGCATAAAAAATGGATCGATCCTAAAAGCAAGCACCACGTCAACTAGCAAGCATGTGCCCAGAAGCGATACGAACATATCGATGCGAAGTGGAGCGATGCGAACTCAGCAGCCTTCGAAAAATCCAAACTTGTATCGATCATAACTCAAAATCTACAAGTCCAAATGCCACCAAATTTTCACAGGAGCTTGCATACATCTTTAGGAATATTCATGATCAATCTCGACTCGAATGGACTAAATCCTGATCGATACGAATTGCATTCGTATCGATCACGGATCGACTCCAAATGGTCAGGGATCGATCGCGTGGGCCCACCCACGTGAGAGAAGAGGTCTTCCGAGATCTGAGCGGGATATTTGCAGTCTACGCCTATAAATAGCAGCCCAGGACCTATTGAAAAAGGACTTTTGGCTCTTCTACGTCCAGACTCTGCCGAAATCATCAGTGTACTCGAATTTTACTGTTGTAATTTGTTGTAACCAGCAAGCAAAAATCAATAAAGTCAACTATTTCATAGTGGACGTAGGCCATATGCCGAACCACTCTAAATCTGTGTGTTTCTGTATGTTTTTCTTGTTTATTATTAGTGTGTTTGTTAGATCTTCCTCCTTTTCCATTTATATTCTTCATTTTATCTCTTCAAACACATCCGAAGAGTGTTGTGCCCATTTTGGTACAAACACTTTGGTGCTTTCACTGAGAAAACCCAGCTTTTCTTCTGCTCATTGGATCTACTGCCGATATTGGATTATGAAAATCTAAGGAGAAGATCCAGATTTCAAGTTTAGAAGTTCTTCCATCCTATTCAGATTTGTACCAAGTCTAGGAAAGAATTCCGCAATCAACCATGGTTAACACTAGGACTACTTCAATAGTTGCAGATCCAGAAGGACGGGCAAACAGAACCCTGTGCAAATTCCTCCTGCCGATCATAATGCTACCGGACCTTCAGATCCGCAAGGCCCTGTCACCAGGGAAGAATTCCAACTGCTAATGCAAGAGCTGACACAGAGTCATCAACAACTTACTCTGCAACTCCGTGCTAACACGGAATTGACCAATCAACTAAACCGTCAAAGACGAAGGAGATCCAGAAGGGATCAGGCTTCCTATTCATCCACTAAAATTTCAGCCTCTTCTGACTTTAATCATAGATCCACGCGCCCATGGCTGGACGAAAGTTACACACAAGCCACTGAGCATCAGCACACATTGAATCTTGGGCAACCTTCCTCCCGAGGACTGGCCATCAGACTGGACCTTCCTCCCGAGGAGGTATTGCCCCATATCACATTACCGACAACCGCACTACCACAGCTACTGAATTGGGAGTTGATGCTCGAAACCGAACGAATCCGACGCACTGCCAACGCAATCATACTCCTGAGCCTTATTTCCTTGAGGACATAGAACCAAGGAGGCGAGACATGCACCATTGACCATGACCGGCCCCTCCTCGCATTGTGGAACCGGACCAGACCTTGGCTCAGCATGCCTAAAACGTCCAGATGCCGGATATCCCGACAATGATCCATCAAATGATCCGCGAAAGTCAGGGCCTTACTAACAACAACTGGGAAATCTCCCGGAGTCATACCCCTTTCACTGATGATATACTCTATGCTGAACCACCTCGGCGATTCAGGATGCCAACTCTACCCGTTTATGAAGGGAGCTCTGATCCAAATCACCATATCTTAAAGTACGAATGGTTAATGAACGCCGCACGGGCTAATGATGCGGTCAAGTGTCGAAGTTTCCCGATTTCCCTAGGGGGCATAACAACTATGTGGTTTACCTATTTACCACCTTGTCTATCTCCTATTTTGATCAGTTGGCCACAAAGTTTGTTGAGCAGTTCCGTATGCATGTCACAAGGTCGAAAGATGTTAACACCTTGTCTAGCATCACTCAAGCTCCTGAAGAGACACTTAGATATTATTTGGAGAGGTTTCATGCTACATGTGCTGAGATTAGTAATCCCAATGATACCTCTATTCTGATGGCATTAACTAAAGGGATCGATCCCGATTCTGAATTCAGCAACTGGTTGGCTGGAAAACCTCCTGCGTCATTGGACCGTTTCAATTCCAAGGCAGCCCAGTTCTTGAGAAGGGAGGATGCGAAACAATCTAGATAGAAGGATGATGCAAGACCTAGTGTGGAAGGAATCCAGAGCAATATTGCTGTTAAACAAACCGGGGAGAGTTTCAGAAAGGTATAATTGAATATACAGAACAAACATAATCAACAGAAAGGCGATGGAAATCAAAACAGGAAACGGGATCAGAATCGTGGGTCGCGACGTAGGGCTCCTATGTTTGACAATTATACTCCTTTGAATACATCGCTGGAAAATGTGTACTTGCAGACCTGCAATACTTTCAGTATAAGAAACCTACTCTGAAGTAGTCATCGGAAAAACAGATTCAGACAGGAAAGCTTTGCAGATTTCATGATAGTTATGGCCATAATACGAATAAGTGCCGTCATTTACAGGACATTATTGAAAAGTTGATACAAGAGAGAAAGTTGGAGCAGTTTGTGCGGACACCATAGTCTGGAGGTGCGGGCCCCTCAAATCAGAACCAGATACCAAATCAGGCGAAACTGGAGGAACCCACTCGTACCGGTGGGAGGTTAGTGATTAATACTGTTAGTGGTGGTCCACATCCAACAGATCGGAGCTGGAGGAAAATAGAGTTGTATGTCATCTCTATTAGGCATGCGGGATTCGAATGTTGTAGTAATTTGGAAGATGTGGCTCCGGCCAAACAACAGAAAATGATAACTGACGACATCGTGTTTCGAGACCGGGATGCTGACAGAGTCGAAGCCCCAACCACTGATCCACTTGTCATTTCAGCTCAAATAGGTCCTGCTTAGATGAAGAGGATCCTAGTGGACAGTGGAAGTTTAGTAAATATATTGTTTAAGCGAGCTTATGATCAAATGAAAATGGAAGCGAAAGATCTAAGGCCCTGTCAGTTCTGCATCCATGGCTTTAATGGAAGTGCGACTATACCCACTGGGATGGTGGAGCTACCAGTGGAATTGGGAATTGGAGAACGCCGGAGAGTCCGGATATTACAGTTTGTTGTATTGGACATAGACTCGTCATACAATGCTTTTTTGGGCCGACCGGCCCTAGCCGAGTTCAGGGCTCCCATTGCCCCTTGGTGTCTGACTTTAAAATTCCCTGCCGGTAATGGAGTCGGAGTTATTCAGGGAGACCAGGCTGCTAGACGAGCCTGTTATGTTGCTGAACTGTGGGAAGCGCAGCGAAAAGAAAAAGGAAAGGGCGTAGAGGAATCTCTCTACGTCCGCTTTGCTGAAAATTGACAGCTAACGCCTGGGCCTAGGCCTAGGCACCCTAACCAATTCCCAAGGGATCTTGACTCGAGAGATACTGAAAGTGAAGAAGAAAGTAGAGACTGTCAAGCTTCCCGGGCCGAGCTGACGATCGATGTTCTGATCAATGATAGTGACGATTCTAAAATGATAAAGATTGGATCTCAGCTAAGCCAACAGATGCAGGAGGAATTGGTTGAATTTCTTTGGACAAACCTCGACGTGTTTGCCTGGATACATTTTGACATGTGTGGAATCTCCCCGAACATCGCGAACCACACATTGAATATTGACCCGCGGCATGTCCCGGTCAAGCAAAAAAGGCATGGTATGGATCCAGATAGATCTGCCGCCCTTAAGGAAGAGGTAGAAAAACTCAAATCGAATTGGTTTATCTGAGATGCACTATATCCGGAATGGGTGTCAAATCCTGTACTTCGTATCCATGTTGAGCGCTTCATCACTTGACCGGCCCCACTACTTCGTATCCATGCTTCGTATCCATCCATCCGATAACTTTGGTATCCATCAACCCATTCCTCTCTTCGTATCGATCCCCGCTCACCTTCTTCGTATCGATCCTCTGTGCCCATCTTCGTATCGGTCTAGCCTTTGTTTGTGCGTATTTATCAGTCGCTATCTCCTATATCGATCAGCTGCTGCCTTTCATATCCATCACCTGTGCCTTTTTTTGTATCCATCAATTTGGTTTCATCAATTCGTATCGATCAATGATGGATCGATACGAAATGCCTTCCCAAACTCCTTCAACCGTCGCCTCGTGTCCATGCTCCATTCCTACTTTTGCATCGAACCCGACCGTCATGTTGAAGTCATATGACTTCATATCCATCCTACTGTTTCCATGCATACCTTTCGTATCGATCCATATTGATCGATACGAAATCCATCGGTACAAAGATTGATTGATCCAAACTAACTGCCACCATAATCGATACATAGGTATCGATCCCAAGACCATTTTTCACCAATATTGGTCCATCCATAAGTCAAGCATACGAACTCCGATTGACCCGAAATTTGAAATGTAGCCTTTCCAAGCCTTGTTTATTTTTCCCAATTGATCTCACCTTGGTTGGAGCTCAGTCTAATTTTGACGGTATCGATCATAGCCTTGTTTCCAGTCGATCTCCATTCCTAATATCCATCCTTTTTGCTAATTTGTTGGTATCCCAGCCTTTTCCAAAAGGCAGGGTAACATTTGCCCCTCCAAAACATGCCTTGTGGTAAGAAGGCGTGTTTTGAATAGCTTCAAGTCCAACATCCAAAGTCCATATGTTATCCATATCCATACCATCTGATCCATAATCCAATACATTACTAAGCCATTCTATCCGAGTGCCATAACCATATCCTTATCCAAATCCGCGACTGTTCCAAGTCGATATTCGATTTCGAATCCAGTAACCAAATCCTTAGCAAATCCAATAGCCATCCGAACCCATCAACCGAGTTGTAATCCTTCAATATACAATAACCAAATCCATGACCTCTCTGGGTCGATATCCAAATCCAGGACCGCTCCAGGCCCTTAGCCAAATCCGGGACCTCTCTGAGTCCATTTATCCTAATCTGAAATCCGAATCCACGACCTCTCCGGGTTTAAATTCAAATCCATAAACCTCGCCGGGTCATTTTGTCCTACTCCGGCCTCGACTATCCGGTCAAGGACTTATATTCTCCGGCCTCGACTCTCCGGTCGAGGGCTTTTACATTCCTCGGCCTCGAATCTCCGGTCGAGGGCTTTTACATTCTTCGGCCTCGACTCTTCGGTCAAGGACTTTTATATTGTGTTCGAGTCCATTCCATCGTTCTCCGGCGAAGGGACTGGTAACTTGCGATTACTGCCCCGTCTCTCCGGCCGGGATCGTAATCGCGTGACCAATATTATTTATCACATTAATCCAAATCCAATCACCACAAAGTCCAATTGAAAAAATAAAATTCCATACAACCATAAAAAACTAAATAAAAGTCCGTACAACCAAGGAAGAAACCAAAGTTTGTAGAAAAATAGAAAGAAAACAAGATTTCATAGACCCGAGCATCACGGTTTATCATCATCTCAGTGCATGCCTAGGGACCGTCCTCGATCCCGTACATGTGTAAGTGACTTAGCCATATTACTTCAAGGTCTATTACTTATTCCATGCCACAACTCCAATTAGTTGATAATAAGCTGACGATGCCTAGATCCAGTGCCATTTTCGTCTGAGGTGGACAATTGACCGCTCTTGTTCCACTGCCACAGCTCGACTCCTTATGTATTGCTGCAAATGACCATTCCTCACATGTTCCTCAACGATATCCTTCAAATTCCTGCAGTCGTTCGTACTGTGCCCGTCCAGCTCATGGAATAGG
Source organism: Allium fistulosum (assembly GCA_030737815.1). Classification (NCBI taxonomy): domain Eukaryota; kingdom Viridiplantae; phylum Streptophyta; class Magnoliopsida; order Asparagales; family Amaryllidaceae; genus Allium; species Allium fistulosum. Next base: position 166,524,782 of record CM060905.1, read on the forward strand.
CAATGCTTTCCCGATGCCCACTCATATTAAGAGGGTTCCCTTTTTGCCGCCCTTCGGTACTTGAGGTGCCCTCGCGTATCCAAGTAAATCCTTTCTAGAGTTTCAGTTAGATTCGTGTAAGAAGAAAATTTTGATTCCCTCCGTTGCCTTTTCATAGTGTTGCCGTTATCATTCATTTTCCTTTTGCCTCCATCGTCCTTGTTTGAATCCTCCCTGGGTGGACCTCCACCTTTTACCGCATAAGCTTCAGCCTCTCTCCCCTCTCTCTCAGCCTTTGCATCTTCCTGTCTTAAAAATCTTTCCACTTTATGATAAAACTCCTCGAGATCCATTGGTGGATCCCATTCCAAAGATATTTTAAAATTTGAATCATCCGCGATTCCTGAGACTGCTGCCATCAAAACCATCGACGGATCGGGTCGATCCACCGAAGCTACTGCCGCATTGAACCTGGTTAATAAATCCTTAAGTAGCTCTCCCTTCCACTATTTCATCGATGTCAAAGTCATCACATTTTTGGGTCTTACGATGTGGACCTGAAATTGCCTCATAAATCTCTCAATCAACTCCATCCAAGTGCCAATTGAGCCACTCTCTAGTTGTCTGAACCATAGTGCTGCTATATCCATCAGATACAAAGGGAAGCACCGAGCCATGACCTCCTCCGATGCCCCTAGTACTTTCATATGCCCATGTAACTCGTCAAGTGAACAACGGGATTTGTCTCCCATCATACGTCTCCAGTGTTGGTAGCTTGAATTCAGGTGAGTTCCTAGCCTGCCTAATTGTGGGAGCAAAGGGGCTCCTGTTCACGTCTTCCAGATCTCTACTCACTAATCCGCCTCTCATGGCTCGTCTGACCATCTGTGCCAATCTGTTAGTGTCTCCAAGTGGTAGTCCTTGTCCGTTGCCTCTGATTTGCCCCCGAGTTCATGAGGGGATCCTGCAATCTACTCTCTTAGGCGGGCATCCATTCCTTTATCAATGCCATGTTGCACAGTTCTGCTTGGTATCCTTCCTGAGATGGATCAACATGCTCCTGGGGAGTGCCCCCCTGGCTCAGAGGCAGCTCCTGATGATCCTGCCCTGTCCTGCATCTAGGGTTGTCAATGGATACCCGAAAAATCAGAAATTCGTCTACATCCGTATCAGAAAATACGAATATTATCCGATATCCGAAAAGTGGATGCAGATATTCGATATCCAAAAAGAATTTCGGATGTGGATGCAGATATGAGTATATCCATATCCGAAAAATATCCGTCCGATCCGAAACTAGGTATGTTTCTAATAATTATTATTTTAAGTAGACGACTAAATTAAGTTTAAAAAGCTATGGTGGATGAAAGAAGGAAAAAATATTATCTATTGTTTTAGTTTTTTTTGTTTATTAAAATTGTTGTAATAGCGTATGAACTTGTTTGACATTATGTATGTTGCTATTTTGTCATTTGAATTGTTGTAATATCGTATGAATTTTTTTGACATTATGTGTGTTGCTATTTTGTCATTTGAAAAACTGATTAGTATTGTCATTTGAGGAAGTGATTGTTTTAGCTGTGATGTTTTAGTTCAAAAATATTAGTATAATAAAAATCTTATTCAATTTCGAATGCAAATATTTTGGATAATTTCGAATATATGGAAATATCCGCTTTTTATTTTCGAATGTGGATATTTTCGGATATCCAAAAAATATCCATGGATGCGGATACGTATGTTAATTCTCCGATATCCGCAGATATCGGATGCGGATTCGGATGCAGATTTAAATTTTCAGATGCGGATGCGGATATAGCCATATCCGCATCCGTTGACAGCCCTACCTGCATCATGGTGGCTCTGTGTCCCTGACTCTGGTTCTGGACACCTTCTGCTCCTGTTGTTCCATTCTCTCGATTCTGCACTCCAGCTTGTCCAATCTGCCGAAGTAGGTTCTGCATCATTTCTTCTTGCCTTTTCAGCATCCTTCCTGCATAGCATCCATCATCATCTTTATCTCATCTCTGGTGATGAAAACTGAGGTCTAATTAGCTCCTGAAGAGGCCTCCTGACTTCCTTCATGATGGCTCCTTTCCGTTCTCTGTCTCCTTGTTGATTGCTTAGCCATTGCTTTCCAAAATTCCGATCCTTTAGCTTTCCAAATCTGAACTCCAAATCCGGTATAGCGGGTGCTAGTCCTTCTCAGTGAAAGCACCAAAGTGTTTGTGCCAAAATTGGTCACAAACCCTAGAAGTAGTGAAAGCACCAGCGTTTGCACACAGATCCACAATATCCAAACACATATCTCAGATCCAGATAAAGTAGAGAATAAAAATGAAGAAATAGCAAAATTCAAATGTAAGAAAGCAAGAGAGAACACAAGATTTATAGTGGTTCGGCTATCTCCGGCCTACATCCACTTTGAATCAATCCTTTTATTCCTTTTGTATTGAGATTACAATTACAAACCTTTGAACATCAATCAACAAAAATGGCAGAGCTTCGGCGTAAAGAGAAGAAGAAGACCCCCTTTTTAGTTGCCATAGGACCGCTATTTATAGGTGTAGATTCGAAAATTTCCACCACAAAACCAGGAATACATTTTCTCTTGCGCAGGTGGGCCCGCCAGATCAATCCAGAGGTCGTTTGGGATCGATCTTGATCGATCCATGCTTCCCTCGTATCGATCGAGATTGCCTTCGATTGAGCTGGGATCGATCAAGTAAGCTCTTGAGTTGGTAAAGAAGCTCTTGTGAAAATTTCGTAGCATTTGGATTTGCCAATTATAAGTTATGATCGATCCAACATTTGATTTGGAAGTAGGCTGGTCATTTCGTATCGATCGATTCACATCGATCGCCTTCGTTTCCATCTCATTCCCATATCCATAGCCATAGCCTCCGCATCGATCCAAGTTCTACGCCTAAATCCATGTTGAGCGCTTCATCACTTGATCGGCCCCACTACTTCATATCCATGCTTCGTATCCATCCATCCGATAACTTTGGTATCCATCAACCCATTCCTCTCTTCGTATTGATCCCCGCTCACCTTCTTCGTATCGATCCTCTGTGCCCATCTTCGTATCAGTCCAGCCTTTTTCTGTGCGTATCCATCAGTCGCTATCTCCTATATCTATTAGTCGCCGCCTTTCATATCCATCACCTGTGCCTTTTTTCATATCCATCTATCTGGTTTCATCAATTCGTATCGATCAATGACGGATCGATACGAAATGCCTTCCCAATCTCCTTCAACCGTCGCCTCATGTCCATGCTCCATTCCTACTTTTGCATCGATCCCGAGCGTCCTGTTGAAGTCATATGACTTTGTATCCATCCTGCTGTTTCCATGCATACCTTTCTTATCGATCCATATTGATTGATATGAAATCCATCGGTCCGAAGACTGATCGATCCAAACTAACTACTACCATAATCGATACAAAAGTATCGATCGCAAGACCATTTTTCACCAATATTGATCCATCCATAACTCAAGCATACGAACTCTGATTGACCCGAAATTTGAAATGTTGCCTTTCTAAGCCTTGTTTATCATTCCCAATTGATCTCACCTTGGTTGGAGCTCGGTCCAATTTTGACGGTATCGATCATAGCCTTGTTTCCAATCAATCTCAATGCTGATATCCATCCTTTTTTGCCAATTTGTTGGCATCCCAGCCTTGTCCAAAAGGCGGGGTAACATTGAGAAAGCACAAGTTTAGAATGAAGTTCTCTAAATGTCACTTATGGAGAGAAGAAGTGAGATTCTTTGGTCATGTCATTTTGGGACAAGGTGTAACAGTGGATCCTGTGAAGGTAGCAGCGGTGCACAATTGGAACCAACCCAAGAATGCTATGGATATGAGGAGTTTCCTAGAATTAGTGGGATACTATAGACGCTTCATCAAGGATTTCTTAAAGATACCAGTGCCGTTGACCAATTTGACGAAGAAGAATCAGACTTTTGTTTGGGACGCGAAGTGTGAGCATGCATTTGTGAGTCTGAAAGAGAGGTTGATGAGTGCACTAGTATTGACCATTCCAAGTGGAAATAAGGAGTTGACAGTATACATAAATGCATGTAGTACTGGATTGGGTGCGATATTGATGTATATAGGAAGAGTTGTTGCCTATGCTAGTCGATAGCTAAAGCCACACGAAAGAAATTATCCGACTCATGATTTGGAATTAACGGTGATAGTTTTTGCTTTGAAGATGTGGAGGCATTATTTGTTGGGAGAGAGATTTGAGATATTTACGGACCACAAATCTTTGAAGTACCTTTTCTTTCAGTAGTATCTCAACCTCATCAACAACAGTGGTTGGAGTTCTTGACCACTTATGATGTATTTCCTATATACCAGGAAATGGGAATGCAGTCGTCGATGAATTGAGTAGAAGACATGCTAGTTTGGGAGAAATGTTCTTGGAATGGAAGCACATTGAGTATATTGCTGGATATGATTTTAGACCTCATTACGAGCTAGAACCAGAGATGTTGGTAAGTTTTTCGATCAGACCTATTCTAGTTGAAAGGATCGATACTAGTTAGAAGTGAGATGCTAGACTAACAGAGATCATAGCAAGGATATAAGAAAGAGTAGAATTTGAAGACATGAAGTAATATGAACTTGACTGAGAAGGTTGGCTTCGTAAAGATGGGAGATTGTTTATTCTAGATATTGATGGATTGTGAGATGAAGTGCTAGGAGAGTGTCACCATTCCAGGTTAGCTATTCATCCCGGCGGTAACAAGATATAACGAGATATGAAGCGAATTTATTATTGGGAAGACATGAAGAGGGATGTTAGGGCATTTATCTTGAAGTGTATGAACTGCCAATTGGTAAAGGCAGAGCAGAAGAAACCTAGCAGACTGTTGCAACTGATACAAATTTCTGAGTGGAAATGGGAGCAAGTATCGATGGATTTAATAGATAGACCATCGAGGACTCTGTAGGGTACGATAGCATTTGGGTCATGGTTGATCGGTTGACCAAGAGTGCAAGATTTATACCCGTAAAGTCAAGTAGAACAACATCTAAGCTGGCAGAGTTGTATGTGAAGTGGATAGTACGATTTCACAGTGTGCCAAAGAGCATTGTCAACGACCGAGATCCATTTTTCACCAGTGGGTTTGGAAGAGCTGACAAAAGGCTTTAGGGACCGAGCTGCATCTTAGTACAGCTTATCACTCGCAAATGGATGGGAAGACTGAAAGAGTAAGCTGTATATTGGAAGATCTCTTTTAAGCATGCATTATAGATTTTGGAGGATCATGGAATGACCATTTGCATAGAGTCTGCATACAACAATAGTTATTAGTATAGTATTGGTATGGCTCTGTATGAAGCATTGTATGACCGACCATGTAATGCTCCTTCATGATGGTGGGAAGCGGGCGAGAAACTGATACTTAGGCCAGATATGATTAGAGAGACATTGGAAAATATTGAGGTCCTTCGGCAATGAATGAATATTGTTCAAGATCGACAGAAAAGCTACATTGTTTTGAGACGAAGAGATTTGGAAACCTTTGTTGGAGATATGGTATTCGTGAAGGTTTCACCTCTGAAGAATATAGTTTGATTCGGTAGAAAAGGGAAGTTGACAACGACATTTGTAGGTCATTTTTCGATAGTTGAGAGGATTAGAAAGATAGCATATAGGGTCGACTTACCTCAAAAGATGGCGAGCGTGCATAATTTTTTTCACGTCTCTTATCCACAGGAGTTTTTGCTCAACCAAGGCGTGATGATTACACCGCATCAGCTAGAAGATGTTGAGGAAGAACCAGCAGTTCGAAGATCTCGTACGTCGGCTCGTATTGTTGAGTACAATACGAAACAACTTAGGAGAAACTCAATGAAGCTAGTGAAGGTCCAACGGAGCAAAAGTGATGACGATTGTACATGGAAGATTGAGGAGAGCATGAGGAATACATGTCCGGAGCTCTTTGAATGGTAAGTTCCACTGTTTATCGTATCTACTTTCACCATTGTATATTATATTTGATAGGTTATTATTTTGCATGCCAGGGTAGGTTCAACTATTACATGGCTGCTTGTTTGAGATGTTTGATGGTTGATTATGATTGGTTGGGCATGCGGGATAACTATGGTTGCTTATACTTCGGCTTGTTTAGGGATTTCGGGGGGAAAATTCCTAAAGAGGGGAGAATGTAAAGATCTGTATTTTGCATATGGGAGAATCATAAAATAAACTTATTTTGCTCGTATAAGGTCGTATGATTCTATAATTTTAGATTATGACTCTTAGGGACATTTTACACTCCTATGATTTTTTTTGAATTTCTATGTGGCCATTTTGACCCTAAAATTTTTGTTGGGCTATAACTTTTGATAGGAGTTGAATTAGGGTCCCTAATTAGTTCCATTGCTTCAGGATGATGTTTTCCCATTCCGTAGATTGGTCATAGTCGAAAGACGGACTTACGGTTAGGAAGTTATGCCTGTTTTAAGTTTTAACACCTACCGACTAGAATTAGTTTGTAATTAATTAAGTCCATTAGTAAGCCCATTAGCCTAGTTCGAGAATCACTATAAATAGAGGGCTGGAGAGTCAAATTGAAACATTTCACTCTCTTCCAAATAAGACCTAAACTCCCATTACCCGTAGATTCATCCAACATTACCAAATTACTCTCTAAATCAAACCGAATTGAAGCTTAGTGAATAGATTATTAATTAGAAGATAGAGATCATGATTTGGCTAATTTGCATTGCTTTTGATTGTTATCCATATTGGACCTATCCTAAAATTTGGTGGGTGGTTTATGACTTCTCACCATCTTATGCATGTTTATATGGTAGAATTATAGGTTTTAACATGATTTCGACCATTAAAATCCTTTTCTAACCAAAATTATATGTTAACATATGTTTATGACCCAAATTGAGAATTCTAATATAATTTGTCGAAATGGATTTGAAATCCAGCTTGTTCATATTCTTATGTTCATTGATTGCTTAGATTTCTTATTAGAGATTGTTTGATTGCTATACTTCTATGTATTGCTTGTTTGAAAGGGTGTAGTTGCATGCTATTCCATGTTGGCATGTTATGTTTTGATGTTGTTTGCTAGTGTTTTGTATGTTAGGAAGATTGGTTGCTGAATTTGGCAAATCGGAGGCAAAGTTGGTTGAAATTGGACGATACTTAGAGGAGAGGCTCTGGATCATGGAGGAAGCCTGTAGTTAAAGTTGCACATCCAGAATAGTTAAGTACACCACTCGGTACCGAGTCATTTTTTTTGCTTGGTTGGGTTGGCGACTTTAGGGATCTCTACAGCATAGCTAGTGGAGTTGGTCCATGGCAAAATATAGAAGATTGGTTAAGCATTGGATAAGATGCTAAGTAGTTTCTAGAATTTGGAGTTGAGTGCTTTAGATTAGGGGCTGAGTTGTTTTGATGCATGGGTCGGGGTCTAAAGCAACTAGGGACAGAGTTCTAGGAGCATGGGAGATAACTTAGTCAAAACATACTAAGTATACGACTCAGTGCCGAGTTATTTTAACTCGGTACTGAGTGATTTTAATGCATGGGTTTGAGGTGGAATTCTGGGGAATTGAGTAAAGGTTCTGTAGATCATGCTGGAGGTGTTAGCACATTCACATCAAGGATGGATTGTAACAACCCGAAATTTAACCCGTAATAACTAATTAATTCGTTAATTGATTAAATAATAAAATAACTCTATGAAATTATCAGAATTGAGCCACGGGAGTTGCACCACTGTGTCCGCGGTAATTTTCTGGTCAATTTCCATATATAAAATGTCAGAATCCGAGCTAAAATGAACGAGATATGAATTAAACTAGACAACAAATAAAATTTTATATGGCCAGGTCGACGGCCGGTCGACCTAGGCAAGGAGGCGGTCGATCGCCCAGTCGACCCGGCTGCCCTTTTTAGGGCGAAGGAACGAACGTTCGTTCGAATATCTAGCCGACTTTACACATATTTTGCATTGTTTAAACTGATCTGGTCCTTCCATTCATGCATATGATGGCCCCTATTCAGCCTATGACGTGGTTGCATCATATTCAATCCCCAAATCCAATGGTCTGAGATCCACTTCTACCCCAATAAATAGGACCATAGGCCTAACATTTTTTCTCATTCTAAGATTTTCTCCAATTGGGTTCACCTATTCATAAAGGACCATAAGCGGAATAATTTTCCAAGAAGGAAATCGTTTTAAATAAAAATATTTAACATCCCCAAGTGGATCCATGAAGGCCTAAAGGGAAGAGCTAAGGACCAAAGGTAAGTGATCATAATTATTTTAAATTTCTTTAAGTAATTTAAAATAATAGGGTTTCCAATAGTTGTAGTTTTACTACGATTTTTGGAGTAACCTTTTTGGTAATATATTTACAGTTTTTAGAATTATTTTCAGTCTATTTCTTCTAGCTATTCTTTTCAGCTAATTTTTGTTTATTTCTAGATTTTCCATTTATTTACCGTTTATTTACAGTATGTTAGTTCATTTACTGTTATTTATGCATTATTTACATCTTCTTCTTAAGCCTTGGATTTCCTTCTATTTTCAGTTTTCTTTTATTCCTCCCTCTTCTACTTCGCATATGGATTAAAATAGAATTACCGTGAAATTGGACTAAATTATAAGAAATATAAAATAATGGAATATAAGATGTAACTTATAAAGACTGCAATATAAATGGAATTGGACTGAAATTATGCCTAATTATGATATTAATTGGACCGAATTAAAAAGATTGGCCTAGTTATAACTTAGAATTATAACTAAAAGGAATAAAAGAAGAAAAGAAGCTTATTTTCACACTTAGACCTTAGGTTAAGTAATAAGCATGATTATAGCGTAGGTTATAATAAGAAATAGAACAGAATAAGGCTTATTTTAAGACATATGATAAATTAATAAGCACAGATAGTAAGAACAAGAGTAAAGGCTTATTTAAATAATTTATCTAAGTTAATAAGCAAAGAATTAAAGTAGGACCTGTACCAAATAGCATTCCCCTATTATTTTCTATGGGTACGGTGTTTCACATAAACCTAAAGTGAGACAAGGGGCATGCTTATGATAGTAGTGGTAGTAATTGGTCAATATAGAGATGTTCAAATCACGGGGGATTTGGACAAGGGCGCTATTAGATATTGTTTGGATGACGGGCCAATATTGGCAGCATTCCCCTATAATTTATATGGACACGGTGTTTCACATAATCCTGAAGTGAGATGAGGGGCACGCTTCTGCTGAGTCGAGGTAATAATATGACCCAATAGGTCGAGCAACAGGTTGCATGAGCATGGTGGCAGTTATGCGTGCGACTTCCATTTCGGTGCTTAGTAATCTCTATGAGTTCCAAGCGCTTAGCATGTGTGTCTTTCGTAGACACTATTGCCTTCTATGTAGGGAGCCATGTATCGTCTAGTCCATAGTGGGTGCTTTGTGTATCTTTCGTAGTTACCATTGGCTGCTGTGTAGGGAGTTATATAGCGTCTAGTCCGCAGTAAGGTCTATGGAGTAGTAGGTCGATCAAAGGGTAGAATTAGGATTTCAGCCTAATTATAGGACTAGGAATTCAGCCTAATCAAGCAGCCATCGAAGACAAGTGCAAACAATCAAATTTGACCTATCTTATTAATTATAATAGTTTAATCGTATTATCCAGTTTATCTCTTTCCTATTTCCTTTGTTTCCTTGTGTATATACTAGAACTATTGAAGAGTCTATTACCTTTACTTTTCTTAAAGATTCTAGCAGTTACTATCATTCACCCGACTTTTAGTTTGACTCACTCCTCTATTTTTCCCTTTCCCCCCCATAGGCAATCAAGGGAGAGGGCAGTAGATTGCAGTTGCTCGAAGGTTTCTTAGAGAATATTCTGTTATGTATTTGCCTACTTTTATTTCCATTTTTCTTTCTTTGTACCGGCACTTGAGAGGGATATTTATACTCTGATTTTTGTTGAGACTACAAGTTTTTATTTCATGAGACATATTGGGTTTGGAGACATGTATGATATATTTGGTATTTGACTTATTTGGTTTATGAAGCAATTATGAAGTTTTTGTTTTGAATAAGTTATTATTTTAGTTTCCGCTGTTTTTACCTATTTTTGTCTTGTGAATCTTAGTCTTTGTTAGTTTCTGTTATACCTACAACAAACCACGCCTTTTAATGTGTCCTTTTGGGTATATTAAGGGGTGTGCGGTATTTCACTTGGTATTAGAGCCTAAGGTTACAGGATTCCTAAAAATTTATTTTTAAAAGTAAAGTATTTTCCAAAATAACTTGTTTTAAAAGTATTTTTCAGAAAAGAACTCTTAGAAATAGTGTTTATGTATAAAAGAGTTTTTATAAAAATCCCCTCCAAGTCTAGTGCAATCTTCTTTCGATTCTTTCGAGCCTAAATTATCTTTTCTTTGCATAGAATGGCTGACTGGTTCCGTAGAGCTACAGTACCAGAGGTGCAAGGGCAAGTGCCCAATACAACACCAGTAGGTGGAAATCCCTTTAATCCACCCACATTAGCCCTCTTTTCTAAGCTATGCAAGGACTTCGCTAGTATAGGAGGCAGAACATTTTCTGGCACGGAGGATTCCAAGGAGGCACGGGTTAGTTTTGAGAATTGTAGCAAAGGTTTAGGCGGTTAGGGTTGAAGGACCGACAAGGTGATCAACCTATATCTTGGCAGCTGGAAGAAGAGCTTAAGGGGGTTCCTACAAGCTCTAAGAAGCCATAGTGGAAGGGAAAGAAGGATAAGAAGAAAAGGGAAGGCCCTTAGAAGCGAATCAAGAAAAAAGTGAAGTGCCATAGTTGCAGATTGATTGGTCAATACGCAAGAGACCGGAAGGAAGAGAAGATGAGGGGAAGGTGTTATAGTTGCGGGCAACCTAGTCACTGGAGTAGGAGTTGCCCCCAACAGACGGGGAAGGGTGCGGGTGTACCTGTAGCACAGATCCAGACTTTGGATACAGCGCCTTCCAGCAGCAGACCAAATCTAGGTAGGAAAATTTAATTTCTATTTCTGATTTTCCCATTTGGACTCTTTTCAATTCAAGAGCATCACACTCATTTATCTCTAGTTCTCATGTGGATTGTTTGCACCTAGACAGTCTTTAGTAGTAGACCCCATCTTTGTTCCAAACCCCATAGGTGGATCGGCACACTTGTTTATGGTTGGTAGGGGTTTGAAAATTTATATCCTAGGCGTAGAATTCTACTGCAACACCTATGTTTTGGGATTCTCCTGGTATGGGATGATCTTGGGTATGGATTGGCTATCCACATATGGAGCTATATTAGACTGCTATAGGAGAGTCATTAGATTAGAGACATGCATCAATAGGACTCTCGAGATTTTTTACGACCCGAAAGGGTCAGTTATGTTGAGCTTCCTTTATTCCTTTGATTCATCATCATCAGAGTTAGATTCGGTTCCTGTCGTCAGAGACTTTACAGACATCTTTGAGGAGTTTAGGGGACTACCCCCCCAAGAGAGATATTGACTTCAGGATTTATTTTGCTACCCAGTAGCATTACCCGTAGGGCATATGGCGCCTAGGGAAAGGAAGGGATTGAGCAAGAAGATCCGTGAGCTTTTGAGAAAGGTTTCATAAGAAGAAACATATCGGAATAGGGAGTGCTAGTCGTCTTTGCTACCAAAGCAGGTGGTTATCTTTGACTTTGCATTAACTATAGAGAATTGAATAAGCTTACAAAGAAGAACCATTATCCACTCCCTAAGATAGATGATCTTTTCGACCAGTTAGTTGGCTCTTCAGTATTTTCTCATCTTGGTCTAGCCATTGGATTTCATCAGCTTTGGGTAGCTGATGACAACATTGCTAAGACTGCATTTAGGACACCCGACAGATTCTTTGAGTAGTTGGTTATGTCTTTTGGGCTAACCAATGTCCCAGCCTATTCTATAGATTTGATGAACCATGTTTTTAGAGATGTCCTAAAATAAAGTTCGTGGTGGTATTTGTGGTCGGCATTTTGGTGTTTTCCAAGAAGTATGAAAGAGCATGTTATTCATGTAAAGGAGGTTCTTCGTACACTTTGTGTTCATCAGCTGAAGGCAGAGTTCTTGAAGTATCACTTTTGAAGTGCGTTTATTGGGGCATAGAGAATGCCTACACATTGTAGGAAAAGATTGGGGGATGTATAATAGGTTCAGTTGATAAGAAAAGATGAAAACCCATGTTTAGATAATTACAGAAATTATAATTGTTTCATATAAGTGGATTTAACGGTAGTACCTTGGAATAAATCTAACGAAAGTCTTTAGTAAGGAAATGGGAAGTACTCCTAGGTTAGTAAGGATAAAATCTACTTTACGCCAAGCCCAATAAAATGAAAATTTTGAAATTGAAAAAAGTGAAAAAAAATGTAATTGCTAGAATTGAAAATTTTCATTGTTAATACTTTCCTTTAGAAAATAAATATGGGGTTTTTGAAGAATGGTATGAAATTTAAGTTGGTTTTTATATAATGAAAAATTGGGATTCTTTTTGAAGAATTATGGAGTATATATATAACTCACTAGTTTCATTGTAAGCAAACAAAGATTTTAAACATAAAATCCTAGAGTGTATCGAGTATCGAAAACGTAGATTACAACTTTTATTGTTGTAATAAATGTTTTCATGAAAAATAAGTGGAGCATAGGCTATAACACTATTGTTATAGTAAGTGACTCCAAAGAGAAATTGTTTTACATAGGTATATGAGATTTATTGGTATTTATTTAATTGAATCCATACATTAGTATTTTTTAGGTTGTAGTAACGGTGTTTTACACAACATCCGTTTTAAACCAAATAAAAATGTATTTTTAAAAGATAATTTCTAAGTATAGAAACAAAATGGTTTGTAAAGTACACTTATTATTTTAATAAGTATAAGGAAATGTTTTCGCAGTTATGGGAATATTAAAACAGTTTTGAAGATGAGTTTTTTGAAAGGAAAATGTGTAAGTTAGATATTAGAAAATATTTATCGTGGAAGAATATAAATTAAACATACTTTAATCTATTGGAATGAAAAGATTAATGGTTTAATTTTCTATAAAACCAATAAAAATGTTTTGTGCAAGTTACAAGGAATACATGAAAGGGATATACAAGGTATGAAAAGCACCATATTTTGTATAGCCTATTTCGAAAAATATAAAACAAGTTCCTTGTAATTTCACATAAACATGAAATTCTCTTTTAAAAGGTTCATAGAAGATTTTAGCGTTAATAATTTCTCATTTGAGAAAGTAGTTCCAATACATTAAGGTATGAGACCGTGAGGTATAATAAGAAGATATTTTGAAACACATAAAAACAGTTTAAAGATATTTTAAAAGAAAATGGTTTGGTGAAAAAGTAAATAAGTTTTTGGAAATGAAAAACTTAATAAAAGTAGAATTTGACAATTCAAATTTTTATAGAAAACTGAAATGGTCTTTAAAAGAAAACGGGTAATAAGTTTTGGACTTAGAATTTGAAAGTTTTTTCCCTCTAGGTTGGGAAATAATGTTAAGTAACCAAGTATTTTTGAATAGAAACTCAAAAATAACACTTTTTAAAAGATAAAGATTTTGGGATTTGATGTTTTGAAAATTTAGAAGCCTTAGTTTTTGAAACGATTAATACCCAGCCAAACTCTTATAAATATGGAGTATAGAGAAATGATTTCCTAGGTGTAACGGAAAAAGTGCAAGACCATGTAGGGGATATCAGTGATTACTTTTGGAAGTATTGATAGAAGTTCCCGTGGAATGTATAGGACAGTAGTAAGAACCTAGGAATGTTGATTCATGTGTGCAAACTAAAGAAGACAGTAAAGTGAAATGAGTAAGGTAGTAAGGCATGCATGGTTAAGAATGAATATTCTTGATTTTGGAGGAACTTGGGAAAAGCATCTTTCTTTAGTGGAATTCACATAAGATAGTAGTTCTCAAGCTAGCATTAGCGTGGAACCTTTCGAAGCACTTTATGAAAGACCGCGCAAGTTGCGTTCACGTTGGATAGGGTCTACAGAGGGATTGCCTTGGTTCCGACATTGTTAAGAAAACTTCGGGGAAGATTGGTTTGATTGGGAGAAAATTTGTATTTCGTATCCACATTCCTTTGATAATAACTTTTTAAAATTTCCTATTTCCATCTTTAGTTTCGAATAGGTTCTTTCCTTTATTACCCTTTGGGAGGGTAGAACTTAGGATTTAACCTACGGATGGTAGGATTTGATATAAACATGTTATTAGAACATGTTATGAATGATGTATGCTAGTGGTTGCAAGTGTTTGCTAGTGGATGCTAATGGATGCATATAGGTACACTAGGCACTATTATTCTTTAGGGATCGGCCTAACTAGGACACTAGAGTATATGCATGTGGATGTGTGTGCATTTTTATTCTATTTTTCATGGTTGCTATAAATGGATGATTATCACATGACTGCTGCATTTGAATGATGTTTGTAGCATGCATATAGAACTATCCGTTGTCATTAGGGAATTTTTGCATTCATTTGGATAGATGACACGGACATGATTGCATAAAAGGAGGTCAACTGAATCAATGGACCGCCTAATCTTTTGCATTAGATAGGAACATTTAACTACACTAATTGCATAATTATCATAAATTGCATTAGAAAAACCTAAGGACAATGGATGAATCATTGATGATTGAGTAGTTGGTTGTAGAATTGGATGAAAACATTTAGTACATTCTTTTATCCTTAGAGATTTCAGGGACGAAATCCCTTAAGGAGGGGAGAATGTAACAACTCGAAATTTAACCCGTATTAATTATTAATTTATTAATTAATTAAATAATAAAATAACTTTGTGAAATTATCAAAATTGAGCCACGGGAGTTGCACCATTGTGTTCGTAGTAATTTTTTGGTCAACTTCCATATATAGTCAGTCAGAATCCGAGCTAAAATGAACGAGATATGAATTAAACCAAACAAAAAAAAATTATATGGCCAGGTCGATCGGCTGGTCGACCTGGGAAAGGGGCGGTCGACCGCCCGGTCGACACACCTGCCCTTTTAGGGCGAACGAAAGTTCGTTCGAATATTTAGCCGACTTTACACGTATGTTGCATTGTTTAAACTGCTCTGGTCCTTCCATTCATGCATCCGATGAGCCCTATTCAGCCTATGATGTGGTTGCATCCTATTCAATCCCCAAATCCAACGGTCTGAGATCTACTTCTACCCCTATAAATAGAACCCTAGACCTAACATTTTTTTTCATTCTAAAATTTTCTCCAATTGGGTTCACCTATTCAGGAAGGACCCTAAGCGGAATAATTTTCCAAGGAGGAAATCATTTTAAATAAAAATATTTAACAACCCCAAGTGGATCCGTGAAGGCCTAGAGGGAAGAGCTAAGGACCAGAGGTGAGTGATCGTAATTATTTTAAATTTCTTTAAGTAATTTAAAATAATATGGTTTCCAATAGCTGTAGTTTTACTACGATTTTTGGAGTAACCTTTTTGGTAATATATTTACAGTTTTTAGAATTATTTTCAGTCTATTTCTTCTAGCTATTCTTTTCAGCTAATTTTTGTTTATTTCTAGATTTTCCATTTATTTACCGTTTATTTACAGTATTTTAGTTCATTTACTGTTATTTATGCATTATTTACATCTTCTTCTTAAGCCTTGGATTTCCTTCTATTTTCAGTTTTCTTTTATTCCTCCCTCTTCTTCTTCGCGTATGGATTAAAATAGAATTAACGCGAAATTGGATTAAATTATAGAAATAATGGAATATAAGATGTAAATTATAAAGACTGTAACATAAATGGAATTGGACTGAAATTATTCCTAATTATGATATTAATTGGACTGAATCAAAAAGATTGGCCTAGTTTTTAACTTAGAATTATAACTAAAAAGAATAAAAGAAGAAAAGAAGCTTATTTTCACACTTAGACCTTGGGTTAAGTAATAAGCATGATTATAACGTAGGTTATAATAAGAAATAGAACAAAATAAGGCTTATTTTAAGACTTAGGATAAATTAATAAGCACAGATAGTAAGAACAAGAGTAAAGGCTATTTAAATAATTTATCTAAGTTAATAAGAAAAGAATTAAAGTAGGACCTGTACCAAATAACATTCCCCTATTATTTTCTATGGGTACGGTGTTTTACATAAACCTAAAGTGAGACGAGGGGCACGCTAATGCTAGTAGAGGTAGTAATTGGTCAATATTGAGATGTTCAAATCACGAGGGATTTGGACAAGGGCGCTATTAGATATTGTTTGGATGACTGGCCAGTATCGGCAGCATTCCCATATATTTTCAATGGACACGGTGTTTCATATAATCCTGAAGTGAGACGAGTGGGCACGCTTATGCTGAGTCGAGGTAATAATACGACCCAATAGGTGGAGCAACAGGTAGCATGAGCATGGTGGCATTACGCATGCGACTTCCATTTCGGTGCTTAGTAATCGCTATGAGTTCCAAGCACTTAGTATGTGTGTCTTTCGTAGACACCATTGCCTTTTGTGTAGGGAGCTATGTATCGTCTAGTCCATAGTGGGTGCTTTGTGTATCTTTCATAGTTACCATTGGCTGCTATATAGGGAGTTACATAGCGTCTAGTCCGCAGTAAGGTCTATGGAGTAGCAGGCCAATCAATGGGTATAATTAGGATTTCAGCCTAATTATAGGATTAGGAATTCAGCCTCATCAAGCAACGATCAAAGACAAGTGCAAACAATCAAAGTTGACCTATCTTACCAATTGTAATAGTTTAATTGTATTTTCTAGTTTATCTCTTTCCTGTTTCCTTTGTTTCCTTGTGTATATACTAGAACTATTGAAGAGTCTATTACCTTTACTTTTCTTAAAGATTCTAGCAGTTACTATCATTCACCAGACTTTTAGTCTGACCCACTCCTCTATTTTCCCCCTTTCCCCCTATAGGCAATCAAGGGAGAGCGCAGTAGATTGCAGTTGCTCAGAGGTTTCTTAAAGAAGATTCTGCTATGTATTTCCCTACTTTTATTTCCATTTTTCTTTCTTTGTACTGGAACTTGAGAGGGATATTTATACTCTGATTTTTGTTGAGACTATGAGTTTTTATTTCATGAGACATATTGGGTTTTGAGACATGTATGTTGTATTTGGTATTTGACTTATTTGGTTTATTAAGCAGTTATGACGTTTTTGTTTTGAATAAGTTATTATTTTAGTTTCCGTTGTTTTTACCTATTTTTGTCTTGTGAATCTTAGTTTCTGTTAGTTTCAGTTATACCTACAATGCACCACGCCTTTTAATGTGTCCATTTGGGTATATTAAGGGGTGTGGGGGTGTTTCATGGATGGCGATGTAATAGCATGATGAAAGCAATGTATCTTCAGTTTGTGACTCATGGTGGGAGTAGGTGCTGAAGATAGCAGCTCGATAAAGGAGAGAGCTGTAGAGTGAGGAACGTGGTGTGTTACTTGATAATGGAAATGGATTGAACAATAGAAGGGCTCAAAATCTGAATGGAGCAAAGGTGGGCTCGGAGGTGAATGCGCTAAGGAATCGCCGATACCCAGAGTGTCTTCTGTTGTACTCGAAGCAGGGGTATTGTAAGTGGGGATGCCCATGGATCATGTAGGGATCTGTATACTCTAGTGTCTAGCTCTGGCCTACGATATATGAATCGAGCTTTCAGTTACATAATATGAGAGTACAATAAAAACTGGGATTTACATTAGTCTTTGGCATTAAGGAGGCTATGCGAGTTATCATATATTCAGAGCATAGGGATGAGTGATAGTGAGTATTGCTTGATGGATGCTATGGTTGCTTTGGTTGCTTTCTTTAGTGGGCTATCACTCATAGATATCATTGGGAGTAGGTACTGGAGATAGGGATATCTGGACATCCACTATTGTATTTTGTATGGTACCTATATGATATTGTAGAGTAGCATATTATAGTGTTATGTGCTAACTCTTTTGTTGTAGGGACATGTCAGGTATGGCTCATGTACTCTTGTTCCTTACCATATTTATATGTATAGTATTTTGAGATTCATTTATTGCTCACACTAGACTATTGTCTGACCTAAGATTTTATGCTTTGCTTCTTATTATCTTAGGTACTCTTAAATGAGTAGGCTAGATAACAGGTCTAGGTGATGCAATAGTTGTTCGAAGGACGAGACAAATGGAGCTATCTCGTATTATATACATATATGGATTTCTATGCTTTTCCATGAAGCAACAATATGGTGCCCTTGGCAATGTTTGCTTATTTCTATTTGTTGAGACAGTTTATTGAGTTGATCATGTTGTATACTCTATAACATTTGATGTATAACTCTGTGGATATTATACTCTGATGATTAGTTCTTGTTTTTATTATTGTCTCTTCTGTTGTATATGTGATACTATATTTTGCCCATGCGGTGTGAAATATATGACAAGTTATATGCTGTATTGGTTATTATTCATCTTGATGATCGTTCAATATTCGCCGGGCACGACTGCAGCGCACTATTGTATACTATTAGTGCTGGTGGTATAGGGCGGTCGTCACATGGACCATTCAGCCTAGCTGGCATCCTAGCTGGTCCTACGAGTTGACATATCAACTTAAGCCATCCAAAGAAGATTCCAACTGCTACGAATACAACATTGAATGCACTTATACAAGGATTGAATTTCATTTATTGCACTCATTATTACTTCTTGTTAATAAGAAATTGTAACCGAAACTCAAAGCAATTGAATTACTACCATAGTGCACATAGAGCATTATTAATCGAACCACTCTAAACCTTGTATTTCTTTGCTTGCTTTAGTATTCACTACCTTACCTCCCTTATTTTTAATTTATTAACCATGGTATTTGTAACAACCTGCCTTTTTCGAACCTCGAGTTCATCACTCGAACTAATGTTACACCTAAAAAGCTGGAAAAGACAAATCATTGGGATATGATAACAAGAAACAAACATGGTTCTAACTAATAATTTCAGAAACACACAGTGGAAAGAGACATAATATATCAATAACCATTATAATTCAATAACACTATAGTATATCCACAACATCATATATATATATATATATATATATATATATATATATATCTTTACAATACCAATCAAATCCAATCTACACATAAGTCACAATAAAGTCTAACATGTATTACAATATATACATAAGAGTTCACATCTCTTACTCCATCATGCCTTAAAGCTCCATCAACCTAGTGATATAGGTAAAAAGGAAAATAGGAATGGGCCACAGATAAGCCTAAGTGAGTGAATCATATCTATTCCACATATGCTACAAAAGAAATGCTATAAAACAACAAGTGTCCAACACATCCTGAAATAACCTCGCACACCATATCATACTCAAATAACCATATACATCTAGTCATGCCATTTATGGTAATGGATCGTATCGTCAAACTATCATGTACTGGGCTTACATGCTAGACCCGTCTCATATGTTATAGGAATGATTGACGCCCATATTTCATAATGAATGGACTCACGACCTGGATCCCACCTCCCATGTGCTAGAGGATTACTTACCATCCCCGCCTTTCTGGACCTGCCTCATGCACTAAAAGAGAGCAAATTCCTTGGACCCACCTACTGCGCTACATGGTTGCTTCTGGGTCGTAGATTCCATACACGATCCCATCAACATCGAACTAATTCTATCACCAAATAAACTTATAATTCAAATCCATGCAATGATTAACATGCATGCAAGTCTCCTTAGATCCATAGCCTCGACAAACATCTCTAAGAATGATTCCAAATGTCGATGAAACAAGAGAAAGCTCATATGCATAAAATATGATCCGGTTTGAGTACAGGTTCATATTGGACTAAAATAGCATCCATTGATTGATCTCCATGGGTTTGATTGGTTGAATGGTCAACCTATATGTCAATCGATTATGACATCCAACCTATGGTTGGGCTAGGTCGTTATTTCCCATCGCTTTGCCTCTGCTCTCCTTAGTTGTTCCTTTTAAATAATCGTTTCACTCCAAATCTTCTCCAAATTAATTTATATTAAATACTCTTGTATTATACTATGATTTTACTTTGGATTTGGATTAGTTTAATATAGAATTTGGGTTACAGATTCAATCAAAGTTACAGAAATAACATTTTTCCATTTTTAAACTAAATATACCATTTCTTTAATTTCCCTACAAAACCATTTCATTAATCCATATAGGTTATTATTAATCATATATTTGTGTTTAATCTAACCCATATCACTTTTATAAATCAAACTTAGCATTATATCAAAGAATAGAGAAGAAACACTCACAAAGTTGCCTCATTTCCTTCAGCCCTTCACTATTCGGCCTGCTATGCCTCTAATTCCTTGATTTCCTCCTATGAAGTTGTATGTAGTTGTAGTTTTATTCATGATCTTTAATTTATCGCTGGTTTTGCTCATTTTGTAAAGTAATGCATGAGTCGTGGTTATTGGAAGTTTAGAAAGAAAGTGGCAAAAGGAAGTAGAAGCAAATCGGTGGATTTTCTGGAAAAACTAAAATGAACATACTGTATAAACTATTTGTAGAGAGGGAAGGAAAAAGCAACGTCTAGAAATTCAAGTTCAAATATTTGGCGCCAATCGAGTTAATTAGTAAATCATCTAAATCTCTCTCATACGATCTCCAAATCTAGTAAATGAATATACTATGTGTAACAACCCATATTTTTAACAAGTATTTTTAATTAATTTTTATTTGAAAACTTTGATTTTTAAATCATTAAAAATTGAATTTTTAGAATTTTCCAATGTAATTTTTGATTTTGTTTGTAATTTATTTTCCAAATATAATAAATTAATGATTTTCTGGAAATTTTATATTTTGATCAACTTTGGTCAAACTTTGACTTTTAGTTGAAATTTTAAAATTTGGATTTTTAATTTCAAATCTTTTTCTTTGAAGCAAAATATAATTCTGATATTCGTTCTGCTTTTCGTTTCGTCAAATTCTGTTTTGTACTTTTTAAATTGAATAAAATACAACGTTTTACACGCAATGATTTTCTATTTTCTATTTTTCTATGTTCATTCTCTAATTTTATTTTATTTTGATTTGCACTTTGATTATTTAATTGGATTTTTATTTGGAATATAGGGTTGGAAAATTCAAAGGACTTCGGTTTCTCTTTCTTTAACTTATGCCTTTTCATTTGCCTAGATCTTCACATCCATAGCCGTCCACTTTATTGTCTTTAGTCGTGCATTTCATCTTGCAAATCACGTACAAAACATCTCACCACTTCTCATTTTCATTTGCGTGAAGAAAAATTATATACAAGTTTTCCATGGCTTCTCTTTCTTTTTATCTTTTCATTTTCTTTTGTTTTGCTACAAGCTATGCTCGGCCATCACATACCCAAGCGTTTTCCGACCACAACCCCTCCTCCACCACCTCCATGACCGGCCATCTCCACCACCATATCATCTCCACACATGCCGTGACCATAAACCCAAAACTCCACCACAAAAACATCACTTGAAACCCTAACAAAGCCTATATACATCACCACTTCCTCCTTGATGACTTCGGCCACCACCTTGTCTTCCACCTCCTTCACCCCCTTGCTTTGCTTTGCCATGACCATCCCCTACTCCAGACCCAACCTGACCCATGCACACAACCCAGGCCGAGCCTTTACACCATGGCCGAACCAATAGGACCCAAACCCCTTGACCTTTAGCCTTCCATGCATTTGTAACTTCCATCCCTTCACATTTCAGCCGTGCATACTTGCCTTGAATCCAACCATGGTTGAGCCTAACTTGCTCTAAACATCATAGCCGAGCCATGTAGTGATGTGGTCGAGCCTATTCCTATGGTGGCCGAGCCTACTTGTATAGGTGAAGCCATTTTATCTCACTTTGATTCATATCTTTTCATTGTTTAATTCATATTCTTTTGTACTGAATCATATAATTATGTTTGTAATAATTATTTGCTTATAATATTTGGATCTTGACTCTTCATCCATTGAAAAATCTAGTTCGTGCTTTGTCGTGCTTTTCGGAGTGTAGTTGTGTGATTTGAATTGTCATCTCTAGCTTTAAAGGGTGAGTTTATCACTCTCGACATTCGTACTTATATAATTGTGAAACAATGACATGTGAATTGTAGAAATTAATATGCTATGTTCAAATATGCATGTGATATGATTATATGATTTTATATACTACTTATATATTTGTTACATCACCTGATATGATATTATATGCTCTACTGTTATTTTATTTTCTGTATCTCACACTGCAAGTTCCCTTTCACTGGGTTGAAATGATACATACCCGAACGGCCTTTAGAATAGGGAAAATTCATTATGAGCTGAAATGATAGGCTCGAGTGATTTTTATTGTATTTTATTTGACTTGGGATTGCGGGTTTGAAATGGTAGAACCCGGATTTTCCTTTTAAATTACGGAATGAAATGATACATATCCGTATCACTTGACCTAGGTTAGAAAATATTATACAGACCCATGGTTATATATTTAATAATATTTTCTTAAATTTTTTTTAAGTATTTTAAGTTTTAAGATATATGAAAATTTTCTTTAAAAAATTGATTCAATGGTTTAAATATATGGAATTTTTATAAGACAATAAGTGGTTTGATTTTAAATTATAAAGTTATATTGGTTTTCTATAAGTTGGAATCTTTATATATCAATAATTGGTTTTAAATTGCTATTTAAAGACCTTTATTGATGATAAATAACTTAATAACTAAATTTGATTTAATGTGGAATTTTAAATCTAACCTAGTGACGGTAATAGATTTTATTTTATGAAATAGACATGTTTTGTAAAAATAAATAATTATGATTTAAAATGGTAAAATGTACCTTAAGTTATGACTTAACTTTATAATGGAAATTTGGTTTTCAATTGGAAATGTGAAGTTTGACTTATGAAAAGAATATTTTGTTTATGAAATGGGTATTTTAAATAAAGTGTTAAGTTATTTGTTAAAATAAAAAGTTAAGTAAATAGTGCACTTTTGACTTAATAAATGAGTTATAGTAAATTTGGATATTTTAATTATAAAAGTTATTTTATGTAAACTATAAGTAAATTGATATCCAAATGAATATTTCTAAAATGTGAGATATGTTTTATAAGTTAAAAATGGCTAAAATTGAAGTTTTTAATGTTTTTGAAATGTTATAATAAATCTGGAATTGTATTGGCAGCATTTCCAAAGTGCTGCTGTTTCTGAAATTTAACTATGTTATGAAATAACTATAATACTATAGCACTTTATAAGTGCTGCTGTTTATGAATTTGAACTATTTCTGAAAATACCAATATATCTACTACAGCACTTTATAAGTGCTGCTGTTTCTGAAATTGAACTGTTTTTAAATTCTAATACCTACTGTAGCACTTTATAAGTGCTGCTGTTATGAAAATTGACAATGTTTTTGAAATGTTAATATATTTACCGTAACACTTTATAAGTGCTGTTGTTGCTGAAATTACAATGAACTTTGGAAATGAATATTATTTTGGAAGATTTGGACATTGAATTTAAATGGTTTAAATGAATATGTTTTGAGGTGAAATATAAACCATTTTTGAAATTTATACGTTAATACAATGTTTTCGAAATTGGTATAATTGAACGAATGAACTTTAAAAAATGCAATAACTTTGGTAATGAATATTACTTTTAAGGGTGTTATGATTTTTCTAAATATTATGATTTCCAAACGATAACATTTTAAATTGATATGGTTTCAAAGTATTATGGTTTCAAAGTGTTTGGTTTCAAAGGTGTTATAACTTTGAAAGTACTATGATTTTGGAAATGAATTTATTTGAAATAGTATTTAATTAAGAATTGTTTTGAATAAGATTTAAGAATATGGCTTTATAAAGTGGTTTTGGTTTAAGATGATTTAAAAAGGAATATTTCAAGTTTAAATAAATTGAAAGAAATATTCAGTGATTGGAAATTTTGGTTTGTTCAAATGATATTTTGTATTTGGAGTATAAACTAGTTTTGAATATGGTATTTTGGTTTTGAAGTATAAACTAGTTTTAAATGGATATGATATTTTGTTTTGAGGTATAAATTATTTCGAAATAAATATCCATGGGTTATAATAACGATTGGTTGTTAAAGAGACCGGGATCGGATATGGACATACTCTCTGTCGATACCGAAAACCACTTTAACAATTGTACCTGGAGATGGAGGAGAGCATACGTGCTTTGAATCCGAAATTTTTTGTTTCAAGTATTATTCGCTGTTTTATCTTATCTTTCTTTGATTTCTGTGTCTCGTTCCTTTTCGCGGACAAAAAGTTTTGAGTGGGGGAGAGTGTAACAACCCATATTTTTAACAAATATTTTTAATTAATTTTTATTTAGAAACTTTGATTTTTAAATCATTAAAAATTGAATTTTTAGAATTGTCCAATGTAATTTTTGATTTTGTTTGTAATTTATTTTCCAAATATAATAAATTAATGATTTTCTGGAAATTTTATATTTTGATCAACTTTGGTCAAACTTTGACTTTTAGTTGAAAATTTAAAATTTCAATTTTTAATTTCAAATCTTTTTCTTTGAAGCAGAATATAATTCTGATATTCGTTCTGCTTTTCATTTCGTCAAATTCTGTTTTGTACTTTTTAAATTGAATAAAATACAGCGTTTTACACGCAATGATTTTCTATTTTCTATTTTTCTATGTTCATTCTCTAATTTTATTTTATTTTGATTTGCACTTTGATTATTTAATTGGATTTTTATTTGGAATATTGTGTTGGAAAATTCAAAGGACTTCGGTTTCTCTTTCTTTAACTTATGCATTTTCATTTGCCTAGGTCTTCACATCCATAGCCGTCCACTTTATTGTATTTAGCCGTGCATTTCATCTTGCAAATCACATACAAAACATCTCACCTCTTCTCATTTTCATTTGCGTGAAGAAAAATTATATACAAGTTTTCCATGGCTTCTCTTTCTTTGTCTCTTTTCATTTTCTATTGTTTTGCTACAAGCTATGCTCGGCCATCACATACCCATGTTTTTGCCGATCACAACCCCTCCTCCATGACTTCGGCCACCACCTTGTCTTCCACCTCCTCCACCCCCTTGCTTTGCTTTGCCATGACTTCGGCCACCACCTTGTCTTCCACCTCCTCCACCCCCTTGCTTTGCTTTGCCATGACCATCCCCTACTCCAGACCCGACCTGACCCATGCACACAACCCAGGCCGAGCCTTTACACCATGGCCGAACCAATTGGACCCAAACCCCTTGAACTTTAGCCTTCCATGCATTTTTAACTTCCATCCCTTCACATTTCAGCCGTGCATACTTGCCTTGAATCCAACCATGGCTGAGCTTAACTTGCTCTAAACATCATAGCCGAGCCATGTAGTGATGTGGTCGAGCCTATTCCTATGGTGGACGAGCCTACTTGTATAGGTGAAGCCATTTTATCTCACTTTGATTCATATCTTTTCATTGTTTAATTCATATTCTTTTGTACTGAATCATATACTTATGTTTGTAATAATTAATTTCTTACAAGATTTGGATCTTGACTCTTCATCCATTGAAAAATCTAGTTCATGCTTTGTCGTGCTTTTCGGAGTGTAGTTGTGTGTTTTGAATTGTCATCTCTAGCTTTAAAGGGTGAGTTTATCACTCTCGACATTCGTACTTATATAATTGTGAAACAATGACATGTGAATTGTAGAAATTAATATGCTATGTTCAAATATGCATGTGATATGATTATATGATGTTATATACTACTTATATATTTGTTACATCACCTGATATGATATTATATGCTCTACTGTTATTTTATTTTTTGTATCTCACACTGCAAGTTTCCTTTCACTGGGTTGAAATGATACATACCTGAACGGACTTTAGAATAGGGAAAATTCATTATGAGCTGAAATGATAGGCTCGAGTGATTTTTATTGTATTTTATTTGACTTGGGATTGCGGGTTTGAAATGATAGAACCCGGATTTTTCCTTTTAAATTACGGACTGAAATGATACATATCCGTATCACTTGACCTAGGTTAGAAAATATTATACAGACCCATGGTCATATATTTAATAATATTTTCTTAAATTTTTTGAAGTATTTTAAGTTTTAAGATATATGAAAATTTTCTTTAAAAATTTGATTCAATGGTTTAAATATATGGAATTTTTATAAGATACTAAGTGGTTTGATTTTAAATTATAAAGTTATATTGGTTTTCTATAAGTTGGAATCTTTATATATCAATAATTTGTTTTAAATTGCTATTTAAAGACCTTTATTGATGCTAAATAACTTAATAAATAAATTTGATTTAATGTGGAATTTTAAATCTAACCTAGTGACGGTAATAGATTTTATTTTATGAAATAGACATGTTTTGTAAAAATAAATAATTATGATTTAAAATGGTAAAATGTACCTTAAGTTATGACTTAACTTTATAATGGAAATTTTGTTTTCAATTGGAAATGTGAAGTTTGACTTATGAAAAGAATTTTTTGTTTATGAAATGGGTATTTTAATAAAGTGTTAAGTTATTTGTTAAAATAAAAAGTTAAGTAAATAGTGCACTTTTGACTTAATAAATGAGTTATAGTAAATTTGGATATTTTAATTATAAAAGTTATTTTATGTAAACTATAAGTAAATTGACATCCAAATGAATATTTCTAAAATGTGAGGTATGTTTTATAAGTTAAAAATGGCTAAAATTGAAGTTTTTAATGTTTCTGAAATGTTATAATAAATCTGGAATTGTATTGGTAGCATTTCCAAAGTGCTGCTGTTTTTGAAATTTAACTATGTTCTAAAATAACTATAATACTATAGCACTTTATTAGTGCTGCTGTTTATGAATTTGAACTATTTCTGAAAATATCAATATGTCTACTACAACACTTTATAAGTGCTGCTGTTTTTGAAATTGAACTGTTTTGAAATTCTAATACCTACTGTAGCACTTTATAAGTGCTGCTGTTTTGAAAATTGACAATGTTTTTGAAATGTTAATATATTTACCGTAACACTTTATAAGTGCTGTTGTTGCTGAAATTACAATGAACTTTGGAAATGAATATTATTTTGGAAGATTTGGACATTGAATTTAAATTGTTTAAATGAATATGTTTTGAGGTGAAATATAAACCATTTTTGAAATTTATAAGTTAATACAATGTTTTCGAATTGGTATAATTGAACGAATGAACTTAAAAAATGCAGTAACTTTGGTAATGAATATTACTTTTAAGGGTGTTATGATTTTTCTAAATATTATGATTTCCAAACGATAACATTTTAAATTGATATGGTTTCAAAGTATTATGGTTTCAAAGTGTTTGGTTTCAAAGGTGTTATAACTTTGAAATTACTATGATTTTGGAAATGAATTTATTTGAAATAGTATTTAATTAAGAATTGTTCTAAATAAGATTTAAGAATATGGCTTTATAAAGTGGTTTTGGTTTAAGATGATTTAAAAAGGAATATTTCAAGTTTAAATAAATTGAAAGAAATATTCAGTGATTGGAAATTTGGGTTTGATCAAATGATATTTTGTTTTTGGAGTATAAAATAGTTTTGAATATTGTATTTTGGTTTTGAAGTATAAACTAGTTTTAAATGGATATGATATTTTGTTATGAGGTATAAATTATTTCGAAATAAATATCCATGGGTTATAATAACGATTGGTTGTTAAAGAGACCGGGATCGGATATGGACATACTCTTTGTTGATACCGAAAACCAATTTAACAACTGCGTACGTGGTGGAGATTCCAGAATGAAGTAGGATGGTGGCGACGATCCTATTGAGGTATATACGTGGACCCGACTCCCGTGAGTTGGCATAAGGTGGCTAAAACAGGAGCGATCGACGGGCAAATGAGGTAGCACCTCCGATCGGACACATTTATTCGATACCATTCTATTACTTTGTGATTGATTTGGTGGCCACCCTTCAATTTTTGATTTGGGAGAGTGTTCCGAGGTGGGCGGTAGTGGCTGCAATGCGTTACTACCAGTCCGAATGCGTAATTGTTATATCTTCCCTGGCATTGCCTAGTTGTGCCATGTCACCTACCATAGAGAGCTTTACTACGAGTTTGGTTTTGTGCCGTAGCCTGTGGAGTATTTAGGGTAGCCTCCCGATCTGGAGGTACGTTGATACTGGATAGACTACTGGGACTATTATGTGTTAAGGGGGATATGGGTAACTTTTTAACGCTATTTAAAAGTATGTTTATTTTACTATTAGACAATATTATTATAGCGAATATTACTACGTAGTAGATAGTTTAGCGGATCCTTAGAGGATGGGCGATCCCATGCATCCTTTAAGTTAATTGTGCATTTTATTACAGTTCACTTGAGTTGGTTTACAATGTATAAGTATGTATGTACTGACTCGAGTGTTTTGTGTTTTTCTTTACGCTCGAGTAAGACTGAGTTGTACCAGTATTCGAGACTCACCTTTGGAGTTGGAGCTTCGCTTGGAGATCCATCTATCGATTCTGCTTTCAGCTATTCAGTTGATTCCAGTGATGTATTCAGATCTTGTATTTGACTATTGTATTGAGACATCTTTGTATTCATAAATTCTGCTGTATCTTGGTTAGCTCTGTTATATATATAGTAGCTTCATGGTCTACTATTTATTTGCTTCCGCTGCAATGTTATATTACTCTATGTCTGTGATCTGTGATTTATTTACTGTATATTCTGAGTTTTGCCAAATTTTATTTACAATCCATTGTTTTGAATTATTCAAGTCCGACATGTGTGGATATATTGTCGATTTGAATGGTCCAAAATGGTTGGTTGTTACATTTGGTATCAGAGCTTCGGCTCTAGGCAAAACTTAGCATATATGGTAAATTTATTTACAGAATCACTTTCGTTCGAGCTTGAATTCTTTCTTCTTCGTGTCGATTCCTTTTGAATTTTGGAACGTTCCCTGCGGTTCCAAAATCCATTATTGTCTCTCCCTATTTGTCTTCTTTTGATACTGGAGTATCCTATTACTCCACTTCGAATGATCTTTATAACAAATTAGCGGTCTCGCCAATCTCAAAATGACTTGTAAAGGGGTGAAACTCCTTTACAAGAAGCATTGATTCACCAAAGATTTCTGCATCCTCGGTTTA
Source organism: Allium fistulosum (assembly GCA_030737815.1). Lineage (NCBI taxonomy): Eukaryota > Viridiplantae > Streptophyta > Magnoliopsida > Asparagales > Amaryllidaceae > Allium > Allium fistulosum. The sequence continues at coordinate 166,554,000 of CM060905.1, forward strand.
CAATTCTATCTATCACTTGTTATACCGAATTCTATCTCTTGAGATCGGATGTAGGTTTGTCCCAGAACTCTACATCGATTTTATTCTTGAAGTCATGGTCGACCCGGTTAAGGTTGCCAGTGATTTATATAAGCTTATTCATTCCCTTGTTATGTTATTTAATCATCTTTTCTTTTGTTTCAACTTATCTTCAAATCATTCTTGAAGTGTATTTGTAAACTAATATTTAAAATGTTTAATTGTCTATGGTGTTGTTTGAGTTGTTGATGTTGATTTGGGTTTCCGATCTATTCCTCTGATCAACGCTATCGATAGGATCTCTAAAACACTTGAATAGAGCAAACTGACACCATATTGTTTTCAAACTTGGTAAATGGATAAAATTTGTATAATTATATTTTATATATGTAAAATTTTTGAAATTTTATAGTTAATTGAATTGGATGTTAAGAAATAATATTTGACTTCGTATATATCTTGTAATCATTGGTTTTTGTTTCATATGTAAATAGTTAAACTATAAAATATGGTTATAAATTAATTTGGAAATTTAAATGAATTTAAACCAAGAATTTGAGAATTTAATTTTCGATGATTTCGAACTTTGGTTTTAAGGTTTTAAAAGGATATATTATTTTAAATATTTCCGAATAGAAATTGTTTCTAAAGAATTTTAAAGTTTTAAATTAGTGCTCTTCTCTTTGTCGTTCGAAAATAATTTCCGTGATGACTACAGCATCATCGAAATTCATTTTCGAGTTTCGAAGTGAAGAGACTATTATGTAGCTTTGCTACAGTTTTGCTTTGAAGAATTAAATTGATTTGAATTTCTAAAAATTGACTTGGTTATAATATATATATATATATTGATATATAGTTTAAAATTTGATTTGATATATATATATATTGTATATTTATTTATTTATCTCTAGAATAGTTTGAAGTCAATCGAAAATTTAAATTCTTAAATTTTATCTTAAGGGATGATTTCAACTATAAAAAGAAGCCAAAATTTTGAATAAATGTGTAAGCTAGAATAATTGAATTAGAAAATTTTATTTGTATAATATTCTATTACATTCCTATATTACTTACCTAAGTTAATAAGAAGTTGAATATGTGATTGGATAATATACAATATAAAAGGATTTTATAAATAGAATTTGAGTGGTTATAATAAATGTTTTACACTTAAATTTTAGTATAAAAGATTAATAGAGGTAAATAGAATAAAAAGTTAATTGAAAAATTACAATATAAAATGGTGTTAAAGGAATTTATAAATAAATTGGAGCAGTTATAAAAAGTGTAAATAAACTTAATAATATGATTAGATATATTAAGTGGAATAAATTTAATAATAATTTAGGAATAAAGGAGAATAAAATTTATTGAATAAATTATGAGTATAGTAAATGATTTTCAAATTCAGGACTTTGGGAAATTGTTAATTTAAGATAATTGTATGATGAGATAATGAGATTAAAAATAGTTAAGATTTATTTAACTTAAGTGAAATCAAATGGATGAAATTAATTATTAATGTAAGTTGAAATTTTCATGGTTTTAAATTTATTATCTTATTCTGTTTTCCAATCTATTTTCTTTCTAGTTGTTTCCATTCTCCTACCTTCTAAGTGGGAAATCGAATTTCGAATTGGTCAGCCCATGGAGATACTGTTTTCTCTCGGCTTGATCTTGCCACCGATTTTCACCAGCTCAGTGTTGCTGAGGAAAGTATTCCCGAGACTGCTTTCCGTACTGAGAATGGTTTTTCTATGAATGGTTAGTTATGCCTTTTGGTTTGACTAATGCCTTTGCTTCCTTTGTTGATTGATGAATCGTGTTTCCGTGTTGTGCTTATCAAGTTTATTTTAGTCTTTGTTGATGATATCCTTGTCTTCTCCAAGTCAAGGAAAGAACATGAGTCACATTCGAAATCTGTTCTGGAGACTCTTAGGAATCATCAGTTGAAGGCTAAAATTTTGAAATACCATTTCTGGAAGGTTGAAGTCCGATTTCTCGGACATATTGTTTCTAGTAAGGAAATTTATGTTGATCCAGTTAAGATCGCTGCGATCAATGTAAGTCTTTCTTCTCATCTTTCTTCTCATCTTTCTTTGTGATCTAAATCCATAACTCTATCTTTTCAGTTGTCTTTATTTCTTACTATTTTTTAGAGAATGGAAGGGTATTGCTTATACCAGTCTGTTTTGGAAATTTTTCAAGAACCTTTGGTACTCATCTGAATCTAAGCACTGCTTACCATCCATAGACCGACGGTCAAACGGAAAGAGTAAATCAGATTCTAGAGGATCTTCTTCGTGCTTGTGTTCTTGATTATGGAGGCTCTTGGGAAGGTCGTCTCCATCTTGTCTATAACAACAGTTATCAGGTATAATTTCAATCTTCTGTTTTACCTTGTATAATTTCAATCTTCTGTTTTGTCTTGTCTTAATCCTCTATCTATCTTGTTTTATCTTTATAACCAGGCTATTATCGCAATGTCTCCGTTTGTTGCTCTTTACGGATGAACTTTCCAATCTCTATCTTACTGGATTGAATCCGGTAATCGTTCGGTTCATTGGTTCTTTACGCATTGTGGAAAAATTTGGTTCTTTGGCTTATCGTCCGGATTTGCCTGAGAAGTTTTCTGGAGTACATATTGTATTCCATTGTTTCGCATCTTTGTCGATATCTTCATGATCCATCTCTGATTGTTTCGCCTTCTGCTCTCGAGAGTTTGGATATTGAATCAAACCTTACTGTCGAAAGGAAGCCACTTCGTATTGTCGATTGAGGTACGAAGCGGCTGAGAAGGAAATCTGTCAACCTGGTCATAGTGCAGTGTTGTACTGATGATCGGAATTGTACCTGGAGACGGAGGAGAGCATACGTGCTTTGAATCCGAAATTTTTTGTTTCAGGTATTATTCGCTGTTTTATCTTATCTTTCTTTGTTTTTCTATGTCTCGTTCCTTTTCGAGAACGAAAAGTTTTGAGTGAGGGAGAGTGTAACAACCCATATTTTTAACAAATATTTTTAATTAATTTTTATTTGAAAACTTTAATTTTTAAATCATTAAAAATTGAATTTTTAGAAATTTCCAATGTAATTTTTGATTTTGTTTGTAATTTATTTTCCAAATATAATAAATTAATGATTTTCTGGAAATTTTATATTTTGACCAACTTTGGTCAAACTTTGACTTTTAGTTGAAATTTTAAATTTTGAATTTTTAATTTCAAATCTTGTTCTTTGAAGCAGAATATAATTATGATATTCGTTCTGCTTTTCATTTCGTCAAATTCTGTTTTGTACTTTTTAAATTGAATAAAATACAGCGTTTTACACGCAATGATTTTCTATTTTCTATTTTTCTAAGTTCATTCTCTAATTTTATTTTATTTTGATTTGCACTTTGATTATTTAATTGGATTTTTATTTGGAATATTGTGTTGGAAAATTCAAAGGACTTCGGTTTCTCTTTCTTTAACTTATGCCTTTTCATTTGCCTAGCTCTTCACATCCATAGCCGTCCACTTTATTGTCTTTAGCCGTGCATTTCATCTTGCAAATCACATACAAAACATCTCACCTCTTCTCATTTTCATTTGCGTGAAGAAAAATTATATACAAGTTTTCCATGGCTTCTCTTTCTTTTTCTCTTTTCATTTTCTTTTGTTTTGCTACAAGCTATGCTCGGCCATCACATACCCATGTTTTTGCCGACCACAACCCCTCCTCCACCACCTCCATGACCGGCCATTTCCACCACCATATCATCTCCACACATGCCGTGACCATAGACCCAAAACTCCACCACAAAAACATCACTTGAAACCCTAACAAAGCCTATATACATCACCACTTCCTCCTTGATGACTTCGGCCACCACCTTGTCTTCCACCTCCTCCACCCCCTTGCTTTGCTTTGCCATGACTATCCCCTACTCTAGACAGGACCTGACTCATGCAAATAACCCAGGCCGAGCCTTCGCACCATGGCCGAACAATTGGACCCAAACCCCTTGACGTTTAGCCTTCCATGCATTTGTAACTTCCATCTCTTCACATTCCAAACCATAGCCGTGCATACTTGCCTTGAATCCAACCATGGCCGAGCCTAGCTTGCTCTAAACATCATGGCCGAGCCATGTAGTGATGTGGTCGAGACTATTCCTACGGTGGCCGAGCCTACTTTTATAGGTGAAGACATTTTTTCTCATTTTGATTAATATCTTTTTATTGTTCAATTCATATTCTTTTGTACCGAATCATATACTTATGTTTGTTATAATTATTTGCTTACAAGATTTGGATCTTGACTCTTCATCCATTCAAAAATTTAGTTCGTTCTTTGTCGTGCTTTTCACAGTGTAGTTGTGTGTTTTGAATTGTCATCTCTAGCTTTAAAGGGTGAGTTTATCACTCTCGACATTCGTACTTATATAATTGTGAAACAATGACATATGAATTGTAGAAATTAATATTCTATGTTCATATATGCCTGTGATATGATTATATGATGTTATATACTGCTTATATATTTGTTACATCATCTGATATGATATTATATGCTCTACTGTTATTTTATTTTCTGTATCTCACACTGCAAGTTCCCTCACACTATGGGTTGAAATGATACATACCCGAAAGGACTTTATAATAGGGAAAAATCATTATGAGCTGAAATGATAAGCTCGAGTGATTTTTATTGTATTTTATTTGACTTGGGATTGCGGGTTTGAAATGATAGAACCCAGATTTTTCCTTTTAAATTACGGATTGAAATGATACATATCTGTATCACTTGACCTAGGTTCGAAAATATTATACAGACCCTTGGTTATATATTTAATAATATTTTCTTAATTTTTTTTAAGTATTTTAAGTTTTAAGATATATGAAAATTTTCTTTAAAAATTTGATTCAATGATTTTAAATATATGGAATTTTTATAAGATAATAAGTGGTTTGATTTTAAATTATAAAGTTATATTGGTTTTCTATAAGTTGGAATCTTTATATATCAATAATTGGTTTTAAATTGCTATTTAAAGATCTTTATTGATGATAAATAACTTAATAATTAAATTTGATTTAATGTGGAATTTTAAATCTAACCTAGTGATGGTAATAGATTTTATTTTATAAGATAGATATGTTTTGTAAAATAAATAATTATGATTTAAAATGGTAAAATGTACCTTAAGTTATGACTTAACTTTATAATGGAAATTTGGTTTTTAATTGGAAATGTGAAGTTTGACTTATGAAATTAATATTTTGTTTATGAAATGGGTATTTTAAATAAAGTGTGAAGTTATTTGTTAAAATAAAAAGTTAAGTAAATAGTGCACTTTTGACTTAATAAATGAGTTATAGTAAATTTGGATATTTTAATTATAAAAGTTATTTTATGTAAACTATAAGTAAATTGATATCCAAATGAATATTTCTGAAATGTGAGATATGTTTTATAAGTTAAAAATGGCTAAAATTGAAGTTTTTAATGTTTCTGAAATGTTATAATAAATTTGGAATTGTATTGGCAGCATTTCCAAAGTGCTGCTGTTTCTGAAATTTAACAATGTTCTGAAATAACTATAATACTACAACACTTTATAAGTGCTGTTGTTTCTGAATTTGAACTATTTCTGAAAATACCAATTTGTCTACTACATCACTTTATAAGTGCTGCTGTTTTTGAAATTGAACTGTTTGGAAATTCTAATACCTACTGTAGCACTTTATAAGTGTTGCTGTTTTGAAAATTGACAATTTTTTTGAAATGTTAATATATTTACCGTAACACTTTATAAGTGTTGTTGTTGCTGAAATTACAATGAACTTTGGTAATGAATATTATTTTGGAAGATTTGGACATTGAATTTAAAAGATTTAAATGAATATGTTTTGAGGTGAAATATAAACCATTTTTGAAATTTATAAGTTAATACAATGTTTTCGAAATTGGTATAATTGAACGAATGAACTTAAAAAAATGCTATAACTTTGGTAATGAATATTACTTTTAAGGGTGTTATGATTTTTCTAAATAATATGATTTCCAAACGATAACATTTTAAATTAATATGGTTTCAAAGTATTATGGTTTCAAAGGTGTTTGGTTTCAAAGGTGTTATAACTTTGAAAGTACTATGATTTTGGAAATGAATTTATTTGAAATAGTATTTAATTAAGAATTGTTCTAAATATATTGATTTGCAATTTAAGATTTAAGAATATGGCTTTATAAAGTGGTTTTGGTTTAAGATGGTTTAAAAAGGAATATTTCAAGTTTAAATAAATTGAAAGAAATATTCAGTGATTGGAAATTTGGGTTTGTTCAAATTATTTTTTGGTTTTGGAGTATAAACTAGTTTTGAATATGGTATTTTGGTTTTGAGGTATAAACTAGTTTTAAATGGATATGATATTTTGTTTTGAGGTATAAATTATTTCAAAATAAATATCCATGGGTTATAATAACGATTGGTTGTTAAAGAGACCGGGATCGAATATGGATATACTCTCTGTCGATACCGAAAACCACTTTAACAATTGTGTATGCGGTGGAGATTCCAGAATGAAGTAGGATGGCGGCGACGATCCTATTGAAGTATATACGTGGACCCGACTCCCATGAGTTGGCATAAGGTGGCTAAAACTGGAGCGATCGATGGGCCAATGAGGTAGCACCTCTGATCAAACACATTTCTTCGATACCATTCTATTACTTTGTGATTGATTTGGTGGCCACCCTTCGATTTTTGATTTAGGAGTGTGTTCCGAGGTGGACGGTAGAGGCTGCTATGCATTACCACCAGTCCGGATGCATAATTGGTATATCTACCATGGCATTGCCTAATTGTGCCATGTCACCTACCATAGCGAGCTTTACTACGAGTTTGGTTTTGTGTCGTAGCCTGTGGAGTATTTAGGGTATCCTCCCGATCTAGAGGTACGTTGATACTGGATAGACTACTGGGACTATTATGTGTTAAGGGGGATATGGGTAACTCCTTAATGCTATTTAAAAGTATGTTTATTTTACTATTAGACATTATTATAATAGCGAATATTACTACGTAGTAGATAGTTTAACGGATCCTTAAAGGATGGGCGATCCCAAGCATCCTTTAAGTTACTTGTGCATTTTATTACAATTCACTTGAGTTGGTTTACATTGTATAAGTATGTATGTCCTGACTCGAGTGTTTTGTGTTTTGCTTTACGCTTGGGTCAGACTGAGTTGTACCAGTATTCGACACTCACCTTTGGAGTTGGAGCTTCGCTTGGAGATCCATCTATCGATTATGCTTTCAGCTATTCAGTTGATTCCAGTGATGTATTCAGATCTTGTATTTGACTATTGTATTGAGACATCTTTGTATTCATAAATTCTGTTGTATCTTGTTAAGCTCTGTTATATATATAGTAGCTTCATGAACTACTATTTCTTTGCTTCCACTGCATTGTTATATTACTCTATGTCTGTGATCTGTGATTTATTTACTGTATATTCTGAGTTTTGCCAAATTTTATTTACAATCTATTGTTTTGAATTATTCAAGTCCGACATGTGTGGATTTATTGTCGATTTGAATGGTCCAAAATGGTGGGTCGTTACACCATGCAGATTAGAAAAACAAACCGGTCGCAATTACACAGGTTTCACATCAAATTCCAATGTTGGAAAATATTCATTTTCCCTTTTATTATTTTAATTAATTAATTTGTCACTTTTAATTCAAATATTTATTATTATTATTATTATATTATTAAAATTTACAAGATATTACATTCTCCTTCCCGTAATAGAATTTCATCCCCGCAAATCCTAAGGGACAAAGATGTATCGTACTCTCGCTTCATGTATTATATACACGGTAACACACACAAATACATATTACATACAGATCAATCATCAAAATATTCATCCAAACAATTAAACAAACAAAACATACATCACTAATTACCTAACATCCATAATATTTACCTGAGTGATAGAACATAATATAGATTGGATATCATAAAACATGTATGTAGAATATACTAGTGTATGATTTTTGGTTGATGATAATAAACATATATATATTCGTTTAAATGTATTTGTACTATTTTATTTTTCCATATAATTAAATAAATATTTGTTGAATAAAATAAGTAACTCGGAATCCTTATTTAAACAAATATTTTATTCAAACAAATATTTTATTACAAATTCAAATAGTATAAATTTAAGCTCTCACTATATTCCAAATTACAACAAAATTTTCACTTTACAATTTTATATACATGTTTCACCTCACTACATAATTCACTCATCACTTGTATTTGATCTTCAAATCTGTTCCAGCCTGTATCCAGCATTTGAACTATTGCAAAATAAACATTGACGCAGTAAAATTGAAAAAGAAATATTTTTGCAGTGCATAATGAAGTGTGTGTTTTGAAAATATTGTTTGCCTCAGTTATTTGGGTTGTTCGTCATCTTTTTATCTAATTCATCTTACGTGAACCACTTATGACAATCACAGTGCCACAAGGTCGTGCACACCGATATACACTTTCTTGTTAAAATTGCAGGGATAGGTGAGCACAAGGTTAAACCCAAGCCAAGACTGGATTCAACTCAAGCGCAAAAACAAAAAACACAGCAATGGCATTCAGGCATTCAATATGCAAGCAATCTATACGAAGGATAAAGCAAAAGCAGGAAACACACATACAACATATCAGTCTGCTCAGGTTCAACCAACATGAAAATAACATATGAACACACACCAGAGTTCAGAGTGCACCACACATGTACAAATCGAATTTAAATGGATACAACATATGCATTACACAATTACACATATATACATGCATATGTATGTGCATGATTTTCAAAATCAATGAGCAAATGCAGGCAAACACAACAGTGCACAGGAGTCCAGAGGCAACCAAACCAGACTACAGTTCAGAGAATACAAAGTGCACCGGATATGTAACATGACTTTAGAAGGAACCAGACCAGACTTCAATTTCAACATAGAAGACATCAATGCATTGGAGTTGCAGCAATCATACACTCAACCAAGCAACCATCAAACATTACAAGGAATTGGACAGAGTATAGCAATACCAATCACACACATATATACATGAAGACATCATGTTTAGATTACTAGTACAAGGCATCAAGGCTAAAGACTCCAAGACCAGAGCAATGAAATGACAGAACCCAGACCAAAGCATAATACAACAAAAAAAATAGTGAAGCCGTGGGTCATGGTTCAAAAATAAATGGTCAAACAACACAGTGTTGAAGTGTTCAACAAAAATCGAAAATTATCAGTAGCAGTTTGAATAATCTTGCGGAGGACTTCATGATGAACAAGTCAAACTTCAGGAAGTCAAAATTAATCGGAAATTATCTGTAGTTCAATAAGAGGTCATAAGGAAATGAATTGAACAAGTCGCTGGCAGTGAAGAGAGGAACTAATTCAAATATATTTAAACATATTTAAATATATCAGAAATACAATCGAAGGATGATCAAGTCAACCAATGAACAAGTCATAAATCATCACAACCGTTCAATCAAGAATCGAATGGCCGCGCAAAGTAATTAAAAAATTCAAATCAAAATATATGAAACAAAAATTTAGGGATTTTATTTTTATTTAAACCCAATTCATCATCGACAATCAAGCAGTTCGAGTTCAAGCAAATCAATAGAGAAATTAAAGTAAAAATTGCATACCAATTTTATACCATTCGAACTCGACATTGAGCAGCCGTAAGAAAATCGAAGAACACTGATCAAAGAAGCAGCAGTAATCATATTGAGAAATGAAAGCATACCAGCAGATGATTTAATTTTCAAGCGGTAGCTTCATTTCAGCAAAACCCTAAATTAAAAGTGAAAGAGGAAATCAGCCGAAGATAAGGGGAGACGGTCTTCATTTTAATTATTTATTACTTGGGTCGGTTTTATTTTGTATTGGGCTTCATTTATATAGGGTTTTGTTTTTTAGTTTTACTTTTATTTGAAATTTTCTCTTATAAAATTTGGTAAATATCTAGTTGTGTAACTAGGTACAAACTACGGGGCATAGTTTGAGAATACGCAACTCAGTGGCTGAGTTGTGGTAGGGTTTTGAGCTTAGAGTTAGCTTAATCATGTTAGCAGGTATCGTAAGTTTACGTGTTTTTTGTATGCGTCTGATTACTTAATTTCTAGTAGAAACTTTGGGGGCAGCACGTAGGCAAATTTTTGCCGAAGTTGGGTAAAACTATGTGTGATCTTTATTGTATTACTTTCTGTTTTTATTTTTATTTCCGCATTAACTTTTTAGTAGACCCTATTCACTCCCCTATCAGGGGTGAAAACGATCCTACAAGTGGTATCAGAGCTAGGAAAAAAACCATTTTCTGTTAAAAAGTTTGATTTTTTCTTTCAGTGGCTTCTTTTAATATGCTTTTGCTGAAGGTCAGTCCATAGCTAGACCACCCATGTTCAATGGTGAATATGCTTATTGGAAAACTAGAATGAAAATTTTTCTGAAAACCATAGATACATGGAATATTGGTGAAACGGGATATAGCACACCGACAGTAATGGTAAATAATCAAGAAGTTGATAAACCTATGGATCAATGGATAGATCTTGAAAATAAACTGCAAACTACTAATGCTAAAGCTACGGATTCTATCATTTGCTCATTAGATCAAATTAAATTTAACTGAATCTCACATTGTCTAACTGCGCAGGAAATCTGGCACACGCTTGATGTGACACATGAAGGAACCTCCCAGGTTAAAGAATCTCGCCTTGCCATGCTTAGTAGCGAGTACGAGAACTTCACAATGGAAAAGGATAAAAGTGTCAAAGAAATGTATGGATGACTTTCTAATCTTGTATACCAATCAAAATCCCTAGGAAGACCATACATAGAACTGGAAATAGTCCGGAAGATCCTCAGAATTCTTCCACGAAATTTTGAAGCAAAGGTGACTGCCATTCAAGAGTCAAAGGATCTGAAACAAGTTAAAGTTGAAGAACTCATTGGAAACTTCACCACTTATGAGTTGGAAATCAAATTCAAGGAAGAACATGAAGGAGGAGATATGTGTAAGAAATTGATAGCTCTCAAAGGAATAATGGAAAGTGAAGATGATGATGGTGATGATGAAGGAGCAGTTGAAATGGCACTGATAATAAAGAGATTCAAAAGGTGGAACCGCAAATATGGAAATCCAGCCTGTTTGCACAAAAAATGGACAAACACCTCGAAGTCGTATGATTTAGTAGATCTTATGTTGTTCTTAGTGATTTGGGTGATTTATGCAAATATATGAAAAGCAGGGGCTAAACTGTAAAAAGACATGCAAATTTATAGTGGTTCAGCCAGAATGTGCCTACGTCCACTTTATATGTTATTTCTCTTCTCCTGTTTAGATTACAAGTACAAAGCTTTGATACAAGTAAAAGAAAGTTGTTTGAAAGTTCTCTCCGTGCTTGAGCTCTCAAACTTGTCCCCCATTGTTGTACCCCTGCCCCTCTATTTATAGAGTGAGGCTTGGGGTAGGGGTCTTGGAGGTATATAGCAGCTGGCGGGCCTGGGCTGACGTAATCTGGCCTGGTGGATCTGGTCCGGTTTTCTTTGGTTCGGTGGTAGGAGATGAGTTGGTTCGGTGAAGGTTGGAGATGAGTTGGTTCGGTGAAGCTTGGAGATGAGTTGGTTCGGTGAAGCTTGGACCGGTGGTGAGACTTCACCCAACATTTGCCCCCCAAAGTGGGGTATATGCTGGCATATGGCCTACTTTGTTTCCTTCCATTCGATCGCTGAGTGCCGATCCAACTGGTCCGGCATCCTATATTTGCCTATAAGTAGGGGGTGTATACTTTCGTTATTCCCTTCCAATCCAAGACAACCGAACCAGACATTCATACCGAATCGAATCAGGTGATATAGCTTTCTCTCGCCGAATGGCCTTTTTAGACAACCGAACGAATCCGGGTATTTCGAGTGCCGAATGAACTGTCGTTCTTGGATTACTGGATGAGTTCATGGATCCTGAGTACCGAACGAGCATTTTCATTTGGATCACCGAATGAACCCTATACGGGGAATGCCGAATGAACTTCGAGACTCCGAATACCGAATGAAATTTTACATTCACTTTACCGAATGACAATGGGAGTTTAATGAACCCTATACGGGGAATGCCGAATGAACCTCGAGACTCCGAATACCGAATGAAATTTTACATTCACTTTACCGAATGACAATGGGAGTTTGAGCATTTTGATTTTATGAGTGAAATTTCATATTATACACTTACTTGTTTACATCCTCTGTTCTAACAATATGTTTTTCCGGTGTTGTAGATAATGTCTCGCAAAGCAGAAACTCGATCAGACAAAAAGAAATCCGAGGGCGAAGGAGGGTCCTCCGCCGCGCCCCCAACTCAACTGAATCCAGAACGACGTGGGCCCACTCCGAGATCGTTAGTGGACGGGTACGGTCCTCAGGAGCTTCTCAACTTGCCTCCTGATTGCTTCCCTACCTCACTCAAGGGCAAGCAACTTGATGTTATATCTCGCTCTTTCGGGATCGATCGAGCATGCATGTTATTGCCGGCTGCGGGAGCGATGCCATATGATCCTCCTGAAGGATATTTTGCCTACAGCAGATACCATTGTATGTGTGGTGCCATCCCGCTCTCAACGCCTGGGTAGTCAGCTTTCTTACATATCTAAAGGTGGCTCCATTCCAGCTTCAACCCAACTCTTATGCCATTCTGGTGAGTCTCTTCGTCATCTTCCAGAGGAGATATGGGCGTCCTCCTTCCAACCGGGAGATCCGGTATTTGTAAAACTTGAGAGGCTATAAGAAGGGGTCTCCCTACATCAGCTTGGAATCTGCCGTATCCTTTAAGCTCGTCCTGGACTTATACTCGAAGTTCAGTATGTTTAAGAAAGAATGGTTCTTCATCAGGGATGACTCTGTTTCCATTCGTCGCTTCACCTCCGGCTGTAAGTGTGAAGCTTTATTTATAATTTCCGTTATAACTACAGTGCTTTATCTTACGTGTTTTTATTTCTTGCTAGCGACAGGTGGTTTTGCGGTTGTGGAGAATGATCGCCTGGTTCAGACGGCAGCAGAGATAGAAGCTATAGCTGGGAGAGATAGGTCGGCTGCCTACCTGATCAGGAACGCCACACTCTTGGAGTACAACTTGATCCTTCCACAACAGTCCGTGGTCAAGCAGAGAGACACGGCTGAAGAGAAGGCTGCCCAAGCTAAAGAAGGGGCCGCGTCGAAGAGCAGTAAAAGGAGGCCCTTTTCGAAACATCGGTTGCTGGGGGGAAGAAGCTCAAAAGGTCTGACGGTCCCTCTCCCAGCACACACCCGGATGTTCAGGAGGAGGAGAAAGGTGAGGACGAAGGAGGTGAGGCTGAGGGTGGAAGTGACGGTGATCGTCATGGTGATGATGGTGGCGATGGACAGGGTGGTGATGGCCCCAGGGCTTTGTCTTCCGGGCAAGTAGGCGAAATGCAAGAGTGGACGGATGAAGCTTTCCGCCAAGCCTTCGAAGGTTTGGAGGGGACGGAGAAGTCTAAGAAAGCCGATAACGTTGGGACCGGCGTCGATCGATCTTCCGGGAGCGCCTTTACCGAAGCAACTTCGGCGGTTCAAGGTGAATTTCACTTTACTCTTTTAATTCTTGAATGATGGCTAAATACATGTTGGTGACACTTGGTTTTCATATCAGGAGCAGGTAAAACGGCCAAGGCCTCAGATCTTCGGCACAGACTTGAACAATATAAGCTCTCCAAAGCTTCCGCCAAGACGAAGCCTTCGACCCACCGTTCCGGGGATGTAGTTGGCTACCGTCCTCTTCTCGGGGTTATTGAAGAGGACGTTCAAAAGAGAAAGAGGAGTCGCTCCCTATCCGAGCCTTCACCTGGTCCCCAGCCCCCAATTCAGCCTCTTCATGATACCATGGAGGAGGATACAGAGTTCACACCCTCTCCGCACCCGTCTGGAAATCCTACCATTACTCAGATTGATCGTCCTGGCTTGGCTCGTAATCCATTTGCGGGTCATCCTGATCTGGATCCAAGTTCTCATGATATTTTCTTCGACGAGGTTACCGGTGAGCATCTTCTTCCTCGCAACCCTTTGGTAAAGGTGCTTGATGAGGCCAAGTCCCTGGACCTCGATTTGCTTACTACTCGGATTGTCACTATGGGGGACGAAGCTAAGGCAAACATCGACCGGGTTGCTGAGGAAACCAGGAAGTTGATGGGACATCATGCCCGACTGGTCAAGGCCGGGGAGGAAATTGGGAGTGCCAACATAAGATTGCGATTAGTGGTTTCTGACCAGGCCAAGCAACTCGCTGATCAGGCCATCCAGATCTCTCAGCATGAGGCCGCCTCTGGACGTCTAAAGAAAACCAGGGAAGAGGCCAGCCGGGCCGAACTGCGAAAAATGGAGGCTACTTGCAAGGAACGGATCGATATGGACATTGCCACGGTGGACGAGGTTCGAAAAGCTGATCTTGAGCAGATAGAGGAGTTATCTGGGAAGCTTGAGGCTACATAGCTTGCTTAAGCCAAGTTGAGGGAGGAGATGGAGGCGATGCGGAAATCCCTTCAGGCTGACTGCTCGAGATACCGATTGGAAAGAGATGCTGTCGTCGCAAGGTTGTCGGATTCCGAGGCCCGGGCGAGGGAGTTTGAAGAGAACGAGGGGCTGATGGAGGGGATGCTCCAGGATATGTACTTCCGTACTTGGAGGTAGGGTAACTTGTCCTGGATGGATGATTACCCTCGGGTTATGGCTAGGATCTATCTTAGGGCTCTAGAGGAGGCCCAGGCTGAGGCAGATAAGGAGGGTGGCGTGGCCTTTAGGATGGATACTATTACTGCCCAGTTTACCAAGGAGGAGAAGGTGGCGGTGAAGGAGGGCATGCGGTTGCTTGCAGCTGAGGAGACAGGTGTGCAAGCGGAGGATGATGATCAAGTTGATCAGGGAGCAGATGCTGGTAAGTCTTCCTTTCTAGTCTTTCTGTTAACTTGGTTGCTTATCACTGACGAATTCTTTTTCTGACCGGACAGGTGGGCAACAGGACAAGGACAAAACTCCGACGCAGCCGGCTCCTTGATTAGGCCTGGGAAATTCTTTTTGTGGACTTGACATGGTTGTATATGTTAGTCTTAAACTAGTAAAGTAACTCTTAGGTGGTAATTTTTGCTACTTGTAATAAATAGCTCTATTCTTGACGTGTAATTCTTTAACTTAAGCTGATTTTGTCGTCTTTTGAGTGTTTTTTTTTGCTGTTTTGACATGTCGTATGAG
The DNA here is from genome assembly GCA_030737815.1 of Allium fistulosum. NCBI lineage: Eukaryota > Viridiplantae > Streptophyta > Magnoliopsida > Asparagales > Amaryllidaceae > Allium > Allium fistulosum. The sequence continues at coordinate 166,569,367 of CM060905.1, forward strand.
AAATATAGCTATGCATATTCTTGTAATCAAATCGTGTTTGATGTCAGGTTTTTGTTTAAAACATCATTTCATGACTTGTAATGTTAGTGTGTGGTGTGAATAAATTATAGTCACGTGTTTACATATGAAAGAAGGAAATACTGCCCTTTATATCTTGCTTGTAGATGGCAGCTTTGAATATCCTGTGTGACCGAGTAAGGGATGCGGTCCGGTATCTTGTCGTGAGCGTCTACTTCCATTAGTGAATGTCTCCTGCTCTGTGTCCTGTACTTCAGGGATTGTTACAGTGGATAGGAGAAAAGTTGCTTAAGTAAAATTAAAATATGTGAAAAAGTAAAACTTCCAATCACGGAAGGCCTTCGATGTGCTTAAGTTCGTGGAAAATGGGCTTTGTAGTCACTTTCCCTAGCTGTGGGTCTTGGAGACATTTGTCACCCATCTTACGCCTCCGCGGGAAGTTAATTCTTTTTTACCACAGCCGCACTTAAGACACATCGGAGCCGAGATCGCCCACAGTAACTACCCATGCCATTATGGCCCGTAATCGTGGGTATTATTCGATTTACTATGGCCGGCTAGCGTGGGTGCCGATCGTCAACCGTGAACTGTCCCTGGCTGGCCACACCTTATGTTGGGGCTTATAATCAGTTCACAGTTGTCGGCGAGCCGAACGCCGTAATGAGCTGCCTCGGCTATAGTCGGCCTTCTCGGTGGCTTATAATCGGCTCATTACAGTTGGCTTTAAGGGCCGTCGCGAGCAATGAGTTAACCCGCAGCAGAGGGATGCCGGAGCAAAAGTGTCTCATTGGCGAGGGCATAGATTCGCATAGTACCTGTTAGGTCTTCTCCAGGTGAAGTTGCGCTGTGGATTGCCTTGGGTGGAAATGCTATACGCATAGGATTTTGTTCAACAGAAAAGGATAAAGTTAACAAGCAGCCAAGATATAAAGGAACAAGTTAAAAAAAGAGACAAGGTTTTTTAAAGTGGTTCGGTGCGAAAAGGCCTACGTCCACTGATTCTCTTTGTTAATTCACTTCATATGGGCAGTACAAGTTAAGAAAAATATCGACGGAGGTGTTGGATGTTCCATGCCCTCTAGAACACCTCTCCGTCCACTGTTGACAAAATATAAGCTCCATTGTGGAGATCTTTATGAATTACATATGGTTCATCCCAGATTGGATCTAGTGCTCCGGGGCGAGGGAAGATTCGCTTGAGGACAAGATCTCCTTCTTGTAAGGTACGATGCTTGACTTTGGAGTTGTATTGTGCTGCCACTTTTTGCTTGTGGGCCGCTGCTTTAAGGACTGCATCATTTCTTCTCTCCTCAACTAGATCCAAAGACATGTGAAGGAGTTCTTTGTTCTCTTCTGGGTTATAGTGGACCCTACGGTGGGAAGGCACAATGGTTTCAACTGGGAGCATAGCCTCCGATCCGTATGCCAAAGAGAAAGGAGTATGACCCGTCGATGTTCTGAAAGATGTGCGATAGGCCCACAGTGCTGTAGGGAGTTCATCCACCCAAGCGCCCTTTGACTTTTCGAGCTTCTTTTTGATTAGAGTTTTCAGAATTTTATTGACGGTTTCGACTTGTCCGTTTGCCTGGGGATACGCTACGGATGAGAAGCTTTTGTGAATTCCATGCTCTTGGCACCAGTTGGTGAATTCCTCGCTGTCAAACTAAAGTCCATTGTCTGATATGATTTTGAGTGGGACTCCGTACCTGCACAGAACATTTTTGATCAAGAAGTTAATAACTTTTGTTGAAGATACTTTATTCAGAGGTTCTGTTTCCACCCATTTGGTGAAATAGTCGACTGCCACTATAGCATATTTGGCCCCGCCTCGGCCCATTGGCAGTTCGCCGATTAAGTCAATTCCCCATACTGCAAAGGGCCAAGGGCTGGTCATTTGAGTAATCTCACTCGTTGGTAGCCGCGGAATCTTAGCGAACTTCTGACATCTGTCACACTTTTTGACAAAATCCAAGGCGACCTTGCTTAAGGTGGGCCAGAAATATCCACATCGGAGTATCTTTTTTGCTAATGTTTGCCCTCCGGTGTGATCTCCGCAGCTTCCTTGATGAATGTTGGATAAGATTTCCTTGGCTTCCCTTCCAGCGACACACCTTAACAACGGGTTAGAGAATCCACGCCGATAGAGGATGTCTCCTTGTATTGTGTAGCGGGAAGCTTTCCTCAAGATTTTCTTGACTTCGTTATGCCCGTTGGGTAGTGTGCCGCTTTGTAAGTAGTCTTGGATGGGAGTCATCCAAGTTGCTTCTTCGGTTGCAGCTATCAGATTCACTTGTTCAAAACTTGGGGTCAGTTGCTTTGAGATGGTTACTGCTCCGAAGATGGCGATGTCACTCATACTTGCTTGCTTTGCCAATTCGTCGGCCTCTTGGTTCTCTTCCCGAGGGATGTGTTTGACTAAGTAGCGGTCCAATTGGTTGAGAAGTAACTTGGTCTTCTTTAAATATGCTATGAGTCGTTCTTCTTGAGCTTGGAATTCTCCTAGTATTTGATTAACAATAAGTTGAGAATCGCTATGAAGACACAAAGAATTGGCTCCGATTTCTATGGCAAGTTCTAATCCAGCTATCACTGCTTCATATTCTGCATCTTTGTTGGTGGCAGCGAACTCCAACCTTATAGCATAGTGCAGCTTATTTCCCCTGGGAGTGATTATTACCACACCTGCCCCCGAGCCTTGTTCGTTTGATGCACCATCCACAAAGAGGTTCCACTTGATATCTTCTGCTATTTCCAATTGCTCCTTATCTTCGTTGGTAGTGAATTCTGCAATGAAATCAGCCATGGCTTGTCCCTTGATGGCGGTGCGAGGGTGATAGGTAATATCATACTGACTTAGTTCAATGCACCATTTAAGTAGTCACCTAGAAGTGTCGGGACGATGGAGTACCTGCCTCAGTGGTTGATCGGTCAGAACTTTGATGGAATGGGACTGGAAGTAGTGACGCAGTTTCCGTGATGTGATTAGTAAACAGTATGCTAGCTTCTCAAGTTTAGGATATCTGACTTCTGCCCCCGTAAACCTCTTACTGAAGAAGTAAACTGGCCGCTGCGTGCGGTTGTCTTCCCTTACCAAGGCAGCGCTTAGGGCGTGAGATGACACAACAAGGTATAGGTATAATTCTTCGCCTTCGCTTGGAGTCGAGAATACCGGTGGTTTCTGGAGGTGTTCGATTAAGTTAAGGAAAGCGGTCAAGCATTCGTTGGTCCATTCGAACTTTCCTTTGTCATTGTTTAGAGCTTCGAAAAAGGGGACACACTTGTCTGTTGCTTTGGAGATGAATCGGCTTAGGGCGGCCACTTTTCCATTCAGGCTTTGCATTTCCTTTCGATTGGAAGGTATCTTGATATCCCTTAGCGCTCGGACTTGTTCAGGGTTTGCTTCAATCCCTCTGGCATGGACGATGAATCCTATGAACTTTCCTGATGACACTCCGAAGGAGAATTTTAGGGGATTCAACTTCATTCCATACTGGCGAAGTACTTGAAACATCCTTCCTAGGTGGCTTACGTGATCGTCGGCTTTCCTTGACTTTACCAGCATGTCATCCACGTATACTTCCATAGTTTGCCCTATTAGCCCTGCAAACATCTTGTTGACGAGGCGTTGGTAGGTGGCTTCTCGTATGAAGTCATTGGCGAGTAGATTCTTTACTTCTTCATCGAGGGCTGCCGATCGCTCTGCCCCCATACTTCTCTTTCTTTGTTTTACGGGCGCCTTGGTAGGATCAATGTTTAGTACGTGGCATGCTACGTCGGGGGAGATTCCGGTCATATCAGCGTGTGACCATGCGAATACATCCAAGTTATGGCGGAGAAAGTCAATGAGTTGCTCCTTCAACTCTGCTTTTAGTTGGGACCCAATTTTCAATAGTCTACTTGAGTCGTGCTTGTCTACAGATACAAACTCCATAGCCTCTGCAGGCTCGGCGGTGGCCTCCTCCTCTTTGTCCCTAGGGTCTAATTCATTGAAAGGTCGCTGGTATATCGAAGAGGAGGGGCTTTCTTTAGTTTCTACGCTTCCAGATTTTTCGTGTAGAGGGCAACCCCTACACCCTTCCCTTTATCCTTCCTGTGGTTATTGCAAAGTTCAGTCACATAGCAGTCTCGAGCAACGTCCCGGTCTCCTTCTACTTCCCCTATTCCATTGTCCGTTGGAAATTTCATCTTTAGGCACCATGGGGCTAGGACAATTTGGAAGTCAGATAAGGCTGGCCTTCCTAAGAAGGCGTTGTAGGCCGAATGGTTTTCTATTAGCACAAACTTCTGTTTCCGTACAACGGAGCGAGGATGGCTTCCAATCTCAACAAAGAGGTCCAGTTGCCCGAGGGGCATCTTTGCATTCCCAGTGAAACCGTGTAGTGGTTTATTGCAGGGAGATACATCCTTCATTGATAGCTTCATTTTGTCGAATGCATGTTTGAACAGGATGTTTACTGAGCTTCCAGTGTCTACTAGGATTCGGTAAACTTCGGCGGGGCCGAGCCGGGCAGAGATAACCATGGGATCCATGTGAGGGTATTGCCTTCCTTCTAGGTCACGCTTACCGAATGTGATGTCATCACTTTCTTTCCGCTTCGGGTGGTGCTCTTCTATAATCGAATTGACACAGTCTTTATTGTCTCTAAGCGACTTTCCATATCTTTCCATCTCTTTCCAGCTTCTGTCTGCGATGTGCGGTCCTCCCGAGATGGTATGGACCACTATCTTCTCTTGACTAGAGCCGCTAGTGTTGCGGTTTCCTCTGCCGATCTCCGGTGAGGGTAGCCTTGGGTTCTCATTGGCAGGAGCTGGAGTCCTGTCCTGACCCTTTACATAGCGTTCCAGTTTCTTCCTTCTGATGTGTTCCTCAATCAAGTCCCGGAGATGATGGCATTCATTGGTATCATGCCCATGAGATTCGTGGAAGCGGCAGAACTTTCCAGACTTCTGCGCGTTATCTAATTCCTTCTTATATGGTGGGCGTTTGTATCTAACTTCGCCTTGGGTGGCAAGGAAGATATTTTCGACGGTCTCGTTCAAAGGAGTGTAAGTGTCGAATCTCGGTCCTAGCCGATATAGGCGCTTTTCTCCCTTCTTGCCCCCAGCATTGTCTCTGGAATCATTTCTTCGAACGTCCCTTGCCATAGCAGGGGCGTTGCTGTGAGTTGCCTTATTTTGCTGTCCTGACTGCCCCTCAATGGCAGCATCCTCAAGCCTCATATATTTCCCGGCTTCATGGAAGCAATCAGGTAAAGTAGCTGGTTTTTCTTTTGTCAACCTTCTAGCAAATTTAGTGTCCGGATGCACACCACTACAGAGGGCCATTAGATAAGCTTCTCATCGGCATCTTGGACTGTGGCTGCTGCGGCATTGAATCGGGTTAGGTATTGCTGCAGTTTCTCTCCAGGTTTCTGTTTGACGCTAGATAAGGAATAAGCATCCTTAGGTTGTTCCACATGAATGCGGAACTGACTGATAAACTTTTCTTTCAACACTTCCCACGAGCTGATGGATCCCTGGGGTAGATGACAGAACCAGGAGGTAGCGAGATATGCTAAGAAGAGCGGAAATCATTTGCACAGTACTCCCTTTGTCGCTCCACTCATGAGCATATGTTGTGTGTACCTCTGTAAGTGTACAACGGGGTCGGAGGTTCCTTTGTAAGGTTCCATTGTTGGCATCTTCCATTCTCGGGGGGTGATAGCAATTTCGATATTGCGAGCGAAAGGGCTGGTTACCCTAGCGCCTATCCCTCGATCTCTTTGCTCCCGTTGGACGCACTCTCTGAATAAGCGTGCCATCCTTTCATCAGAATTTGGAGAAAATAGAAATGAGTTTGGTTCTGTTCTGTGGGATTGATTCCGTCCAGATGACCTATAGGGATGGTATCGTCTATCATTCCTCATATTTTCCAGTGGCTGCCTTTGATCTTCTGGGAGCATGCTAGGGTCAGCTACAGTTGGCCCTTGCCTTGATCTTCCCCTGCTGGGTTCTGATCTAAGCACTTCCTTGGGTCCAACTTCGGACTGGACTCTAGCTCGGCCCCGTTCACTGGCGTTTCCGTGGTTAGGCAGTATGACAGGCTCAGCTACAGTTGACCTTCGTCCGGTACCTCCCCTGTTGGGTTCGGTACCAAACGTTTCCTCAGGCCTAACTTCGGGCTGTGCTCGATCTCGGCTCCTACCATGGCTACTTCTACCGTTAGCTCCTTCAAAGAAGGAAGACCTTTGTTGTCTCTGAGATCCTCCAGACTGGGACTCGCCCCATGATTCAGTGTTGCGGTTGGACTCTTCAGCATCCCTTAAGCGTGACATGAGATAGTCCACCAAGGCTTCCTGCTGGGACGTGAAGCGGTTAGTTACTTCAACCACAACCCTGTCTAAATCTGCCCTAGTAATTGCTGCGGGCTGTTCAATGGCAGGAGTGGTCGGATTAGCCTGTCCTTCATTTGGTACTGCTGCTGGAGGAGGACGATTTACTTGATTCGTGATAGCTGGATCTGGAAGACTACTGGATGCGATGTTTTTTCCTTTGTTAACATCTTTTCTCTGTTTGGGAGGCATGTTTTCCAAGTGGCGAACGATGCTGTTAGGAAAAATGTTAAGTGGATGAAGCTGAAGCTTCGAGCTTCTAGCTCTCAATGAAAGCACCAAAAATGTTTGCACAAAAAATGGACAAACACCTTGAAGTCGTATGATTTAGTAGATCTTATGTTGTTCTTAGTGATTTGGGTGATTTTTGCAAATATATGAAAAGCAGGGGCTAAACTGTAAAATGACACGCATATTTATAGTGGTTCAGCCAGAATGTGCCTACGTCCACTTTATATGTTATTTCTCTTCTCCTGTTTAGATTACAAGTACAAAGCTTTGATACAAGTAAAAGAAAGTTGTTTGAAAGTTCTCTCCGTGCTTGAGCTCTCAAACTTGTCCCCCATTGTTGTACCCCTGCCCCTCTATTTATAGAGTGAGGCTGGGGGTAGGGGTCTTGGAGGTATATAGCAGCTGGCGGGCCTGGGCTGACGTAATCTGGTCTGGTGGATCTGGTCCGGTTTTCTTTGGTTCGGTAGTAGGAGATGAGTTGGTTCGGTGAAGGTTGGAGATGAGTTGGTTCGGTGAAGCTTGGAGATGAGTTGGTTCGGTGAAGCTTGGACCGGTGGTGAGAATTCACCCAACACAGCCCAAAACTAGCAACTAAAGAGCAGAATCGTCAATGTTCTAGACAACTCAGAAAAGCAGGAGGTCATTTGTCACAAGTGCAATAAACCTGGTCATATCAAGTCAAATTGTCCTCAAAATCGAGTCAACAAAGGAAAGAAAGCGAAAAGGAGAAGTTTTGCAGCAACTTGGGATGAAAGTAATGAAGATGATGACGAAAGCACTGGCAGTGAGAGTGAAAGAACAAATCTGCGTCTTTTAGGAGAAACAAGTGACAGCGATGATGACGAGCCAAGCAAGGTATCAAAACTTACTCACTCGCAATTACTGAATATTTTCATGAAGTAAATGGCTGTTTTGAAAGACTTAGGGAGAAGTACGCTAAAATTGAATCACAAAAAGATAGTTTGATAGAACTAAATATGCAGCTTGATCAATTGGTTCAAAACTACAGAAATAAGAACCCTAAGTGTGATAAGTGACCATCATTAGAAGAGGAAATAAAAAAAATCAAAAACTAAAATTAAATTGCTTGAAAATGAAATTCTGATTTTGAAGAAAAGTGAAAATACTAGGAGAGAGAATTCTATTAAAAAGTGCACTTTGTTATTGAATGAAAATGAATCTCTCAAGTCACAAGTCCAACAATTGTCTACAACTTTAGGAATATACTCCAAAGGAGAAAGGTCACTAAATATGCTATTAGGGAAACAAACTATTAATACTATTAGACAAGGACTTGGGTATACTCAATCTGAAAAAGGTAGAAGTAAAACTAATCATTTCAACTCCAAGTGCACGATTTGTGAAAAAAATTGACACAATCAAAACAATTGCTGGTATAGACCCAAACACACGAAAACCATACCAACTTGGGTTCCTAAAGGCACGAATGTAAAATCCTTTAAAGTCAAACAAATCTGGGTGCCAAAAGGAACAAACATAGACTGTCTTTGTTCTACGCAAACTTGTTTTTAAAAATTTTCCGTCACTAACAATTATGGACCTATGAAAACAAATAGGTCACTAAACTCTTTTCTCGTGTAGGTGTGTTGGCAGGCTAAGAAACAACAAAAGTGGTACCTGGATTCAGGCTATTCTAGGCACATGACGGGCGACAAATCAAAGTTCCTTTGCCTAGAGAAGTACAAAGGTGGCAGAGTCACAATGGGCAACAACGATAAATGTAAAATTATTGGTAAAGGTAAAGTAGTTAACGGAACATTTACCTTAAACGACGTATTATATGTTGAAAATCTACACCATAATCTGATTTCAATCAGCCAGTTATGTGATAAGGGAATGAATGTTGTTTTTGTTTCCGATTTGTGCAAAATTGTTGACCAATCATCAAAAGAAACATTATTTTCAGGTAAGAGGAAAGGTAATATATACTCTCTATCTTTTGATGATCTCACTCTTTCAAAATGTTTGGTAGCTAAGGATGAAGAAGTAAACTTATAGCATAGACGATTAGGACATGCTAGCATGAATCTGTTAAATAAATTAAAAAGAAAAGTTTTGGAAAGAGGTTTACCATCTCATGATTTCAAAACAGAAACTCTGTGTAAAGCATGGACTATGGGAAAATTTTGAAAATCATCTTTTCATGCCAAGAACACTGTAAGTACTTCTAGAGTTCTTGAACTAGTTCATATGGATCTATTTAGACCTAATGATATTGCAAGTTTAGGTGGTAAGAGATACTGTTATGTATTGGTTGATGATTACTCTAGATACACGTGGGTATACTTCTTAGCTAAAAAATCAAAAACTTTCTCATACTTCACTAAATTCACAAAATTAGTTCAAAATGAAAAAGGAGTTTCTATTATTTCACTAAGAAGTGATCATTGTGGAGAATTTGAAAATTATGAATTTGAAATCTTTTGTGATAAAAATGGATTTAAACATGAATTCTCTGCCCCACGTACTCCACAGCAAAATAGAGTAGTCGAGAGAAAGAATCAAACCTTACAAGAGTTGGCTAGATCTATGATAAATGAGTATGAACTACCCTTGTCCTTTTGGGCAGAGGTAGTAAATACAGCTTGTAATGTAATGAATAGAGTCATGATTAGGACAATTCTTAAGAAAACACCATATGAACTATGGTTCAACAAAAAGCCAAACATAGCATATTTCAAAAATTTTGGCTGTCCATGTTTTATTCTCAATACAGGTGATCGACAAGGAAAATTTGAGCCAAAAGCTGACGAAGGCATGTTCATGGGATACTCTTCCAGAAGGAAAGCTTATAGAGTATACAACAAAAGGACGAGAACAATCATGGAGTCAATCAATGTAAAATTTGATGAAGGCATTGATGATCAAAGCAAGAAAACAATCAAAAGCAATGTTGAAGAGGAGAACAAAAAGGATGAAAGTGATAATCCAAAAGAAACTGCAACCACGAAAGAAGTCCAAAGAAAACTGGAACCAGAGAGATTGAAATTCAAAGCAGATCATCCTCCAGAATTGGTAATAGGTAATCCTACCGTAGGTATTCTAACTCGTTTCTCTTTTAGAAATTTATGTGATTTGTGTCTATACAGTGGATTTATTTCAAAAATTGAACCCAAAGATATAGATACAGCTCTCAACGATGAGAGTTGGTTTATGGCTATGCAAGAAGAGCTAAATCAATTTGAACGAAATGATGTTTGGATTCTAGCACCTAGACCTAATGATTATCCAGTTGTAGGAACCAAATGGATTTTTAAAAATAAATTTGATGAATTTGGAAATGTGATTAGGAACAAAGCTAAGTTAGTTGCTAAAGGTTATAATCAAATTCAAGGAATTTATTTTGATGAAACTTTTGCACCAATAGCAAGACTAGAATCCATTAGAATCTTGTTAGCTTTTGCTTGTTATAAAGGATTTAAACTAAGACAAATGGATATTAAAAGTGCTTTTCTTAATGGTATTTTGAAGAGGATGTATTCGTTGAAAAACCTGAAGGTTTTGAAAGTCAAGAATACCCTAACCATGTATATAAACTTAAGAAAGCACTATCTGGATTAAAACAAGCCCCTAGGACTTGGTATGAATGTCTTAGCACTTATCTCCCTGAAAATGGGTTCAAAAAGAGCTATGTAGACACCACATTATTTCTATTTCACAAAAATGACGACCTATTGATTGTTCAAATATATGTTGATGACATTATTTATGGTGCCACTAACAACCTTTTGTATGAGAAATTTGAAAAAGTCATGGCAGGAAAAGTTTGAAATGGGCTTGGTAGAAGATTTGAAATTCTTTTAGGATTTCAAATCAAACAAAGGAAAAAAGGTACGTTCATCTCTCCAACAAAATATATCAGAGAGCTTGTCAACAAATTTAGATTGAAAGATGCTAAACCTGTAAAAACTCCCATGAGCACAACAATTAAACTTGACAAGGATGAAAAAGGTAAGGTAGTTGATCAAAAGAAATATCGAGGTATGATTGGATCACTTCTTTATCTTACTGCTTCTAGACCAAACATTATGTTCTCTGTTTGTTTATGTGCACGGTTTCAATCAAATCCAAAAGAATCTCATTTAAAAGCTGTAAAAAGGATTATAAGGTATCTGTTGCACACCCCATGGTTTGGTCTATGGTATCCAACTAATGATAACTTTGAGTTAGAAGGGTATTCAGATGCAAACTATGCCGGTAGTCTAGTTGATAGAAAAAGTACTAGTGGAACATGTTTTATGTTGGGACATTCGTTAGTTGCATGGTCAAGTCGAAAACAAAATTTTATTGCATTATCTACCACTGAGGCAGAGTATATTGCTCTAAGCGGTTTCTCTGCTCAAATTTTATGGATGATACAAACTTTGCAAGACTATGGTCTAAATTTTAAACAAGTTCCACTTATGTATGATAGTAAAAGTGCAATTGATCTCACAAATAATCCTGTAATCATTCTCGCATCAAGCATATAGATGTTAGACATCATTTCATTAGAGATCACATTTCCAAAGAAAATATCTGCATAAACTTCATTTCAACTGATTCTCAATTGGCAGACATTTGTACAAAACCCCTTCCAGAAAATAGTTTTTGTCGACTTCGTCTCAGTTTAGGCATTTTAGAAATGTGATTTTATATTTTTTATTTATTTGATCTTAAATGCCTATGTTAACTAATTTGACTCCCTATTGATTATCGAAAAGATAAATAGTGACCGAAAAAAGTGATGAGTGTTGATCTTGATCATACATTATGTCTTAAGAGAGTATATTTAGAAAATTTCTTTAAAAATTAAAACAAAATTTGTAATAGCTTTTTTGGTAAAAATTCCATGACCATCTCTAGTTCTATCATATTTCTACGACAATCACTCATTAAAATCCAATATAGCATGTCAAAATGTGGTATTTAAACAGGAAATTATTCGTTTTTTAATTAATTAGCAATAAAATCATCCAAAAGTACTCACTCTCATTTAAAAGTCCTCACGGTTATGCGTGGGTGAACTACTTGAAATCTCTAATTATGTGCTTTCATGCTCATTTAAAAGTCCTTACTGTTATGCATGTATGGAACACATATCAAAATTGGATGGAATAGACAAGTTAATTCTAACCCCATTTACAAGTCCTCACGGTTATGCGTGGTTAGAAGATGCTTGAAATTCATTTAAAAAATAAGGAATACTACTAATCTCATTTAAAAGTCCTAACGGTTGTGCATGGTTAGTAAGTATTTAAAAAAATTCCTGTCATAAATATACCACAAATGGACATGACTATATGGTTTTCTATGCTGACATCATCCCTATCACTCTAAAATGGAATATGTGCCTAACATAGTATTTATGATTTTTGTTTGATTTTTTCTTGAAATTTAATATGTAAACTCGATTAGGTATTAATGTTTATCATTTTATCACTCTTATCTAACACTATTACCCTTTTGCTGATAACAAAAGGGGGAGAGAAGTTAAGATTTTGGCAAATAAGTTCAAATTTTTAATTGCATATTCTCATCTAGGTTCATTGCATTTTTTATTATTTTTTATTTGCATATTTTTTATTTCAATACATATGTGAAGGGGGAGCTTTGTTGTAGAGGGAGTTTTCAAATAGGGGGAGCTAATAGAATTCATCAAGAACAAATACATTTAATAGATTGTAGAATATACTAGTGTATGATTTTTGTTTGATGATAATAAACATATATATATATATATATATATATATATATATATATATATATATATTTGTTTAAATGTATTTGTACAATTTTAATTTTCCACATAATTAAATAAATATTTGTTGAATAAAATAAATTACTCGGAATCCTTATTTAAACAAATATTTTATTCAAACAAATATTTTATTACAAATTCAAATAGTACAAATTTAAGCTCTCACTATATTCCAAATACAAGTTTCAATTACAACACAATTTTCGCTTTACAATTTTATATACATGTTTCACCTTACTACATAATTCACTCATCACTCGTATTTGATCTTCAACTCTGTTCTAGCCTGTATCCAGCATTTAAACTATCTGCAAAATAAACATTGAAGCAGTAAAATTGAAAAAGAAATATTTGCAGTGAATAATGAAGTGTGTGTTTTGAAAATATTGTTTGCCTCGGTTATTTGGGTTGTTCGTCGTCATTTTTTTAATTCATCTTACGCCAACAACTTGTGACATGCACAATGTATCACTATACATGCCACAAGATCGTGCACACCGATATACACTTGCTTGTTAAAATTGCAAGGACAGGTGAGCACAATGTCAAACCCAAGCCAAGAGTGGATTCGACTCAAGTGCAAAAACAAACAACACCGCAATGGCATTCAGGCATTCAATATGCAAGCAATCTGTACAAAGGATAAAGCAAAAGCAGGAAACACACATACAACATATTAGACTGCTCAGGTTCAACCAACATGAAAACAACATGTGAACACACACCAGACTTCAGTGTGCACCACACATGTACAAATCGAATATAAATGGATATGGCACATGCATTACACAATTACACATATATACATGCATATGTAAGTGCATGATTTTCAAAATCAATGAGCAAATGCAAACAAACACAACAGTGCACATGAGTTCAGAGTAAACCAAACTAGACTACAATTAGAGAATACAAACACCAGACATGTAACATGACTTCAAAAGGAACCATACCAGACTACAATTTCAACATAGAAGACATCAATGCATTGGAGCTGCAAAAATCATACACTCAACCAAGCAACCAGCAAACATTACCAGGAATTAGACAAAGCATAGCAATACCAATCACACACATATATACATACATATATGTATGTTTGTATATACATGGAGACATCATGTTTGGATTACTAGCACAAGGCATCAATGCTAAAGACTCCAAGACTAGAGCAATGAAATGACAGAACCCAGACCGAATCATAATACAGAAAAAAAATTAGTGAAGCCATGGGTCATGGTTCGAAAAGAAATGGTCAAACAAAACACTGTTCAAGTTTTCAACAAAAATCGAAAATTATCAGTAGTAGTTTGAATGATGTCGTAGAGGACCTCATGATGAACAAGTCAGACTTCAAGAAGTCAAAATTAATCGAAAATTATCTATAGTTCAATCAGAGGTCATAAGGAAACGAATTGAATAAGTCGTTGGCAATAAAGAGAGGAACCAATTCAAATATATTTAAACATATTTAAATATATCACAGTTACAATTGAAGGATGATCAAGTCAACCAATGAACAAGTCAGAAATCATCACAACTGTTCAATCAAGAATCGAATGGCCGAGCAAAGTAATTGAAGAATTCAAATGAAAATATATGAAACAAAAATTTAGGGATTTTATCCTTATTTAAACCCAATTCATCATCGGCAATCAAGCAGTTCGAGTTCAAGCAAATCAACAGAGAAAGTAGAGTAAAAATTGCATACCAATTTTATACCATTCGAAGTTGACATTGAAGCATACGTAAGAAAATCGAAGAACACTGATCGAAGAAGCATCAGTAATCATATTGTGGAATGAAAGCATACCAGTAGACGATTTAATTTTCAAGCGGTGGGTTCATTTTAGCAAAACCCTAAATCAAAAGTGAAAGAGGAAATCGATCGAAGATAAGGGGAGACGGTCTTCATTTTATTTATTAATTACTTGGGCCGGTTATATTTTGAATTGGGCTTCATTTATATAGGGTTTGTTTTTTAGTTTTATTTTTATTTGTAATTTTCTCTTATAAAATTTTGTAAATTTCTAGTTGTGTAACTAGGTACAAACTACGGGGCGTAGTTTGAGAATTTGCAACTCAGTGGCTGGTTGTGGCAGAGTTTTGAGCTTAGAGTTAGGTTAATCAAGTTAGCGGGTATCGCAAGTTTACATGTTTTTTCTAAGCGTCTGATTACTTAATTTCTAGTAGAAACCTTGGGGGCAGCACGTAGGCAAATTTTTGCCGAAGCTGGGTAAAACCGTGTGTGATCTTTACTGCATTACTTTCTGTTTTTATTTTTATTTCCTCATTAATTTTTTAGTAGACCCTATTCACCCCCCCATCTAGGGTGAAAATGATCCTACAATGTAAGCATATGTGATGATAATAGCATATGATATAATATATGTGTAAGCATCCTAGTGTAAATGAGATAACATGTCATATTAGGTATGATGCAAGCATCCTAGTATAAACATATGAATATATAATTTCTGTATATATGCAGCAACAACCATCAACTTCAACATTTCATAATTTATGTGCAAGAACTAGCAACTAAAGATCAAGACATGGAACATATCAAAATCAAGTAGACAAAAATTTAATAATAAAATAAGTCAACAACCAAATTAATCAATCATGATATAAACTATATAGTATATAAATGTCTATATGTATAGCAACCATTCAATTAATCCTACTTAAACTAATTATAATAAAAACAAATGAATGGAATATAATTCCACAAAAAGAGTTAAAACAGAAAGTTCAGTCCTTCCCTTCGACTTCCCAAATTTTCTTAACCGGATTATGTATCCCATCCAACCAGATAAACTTCACCACTTGTACATATACTCATTCCTAAACACTAAATACAAACTTATGTACAAAATCATGATTTTCGCAATTCATCTGACCAATCCAAATAATCTGATGTCGAATCTCATAACCACCTATAACCTTGGCATAAGAATGCCCCAACATTACTGCAAACTAACATAACTTCTAAATACACATACACTAGAGACAATATCAATAGTAATATCATAACTTCATCTTTGGATGCTTAGGATAAGACAACTCAAAAGTGAATGATGCCTCACCTATGACCATAACTTGAATCACTATACAATCACTCATTCCACCTAAGAGCATCAAAATTTGATTATGTATTAACCCATTGAACATAATATAACTCCTTCCCTGATCTTACTCCATCTTAAGTGGTATCACTTCACTTACTTTATCACTTCTCCATACATACATTAATCATGGTATCAAAGTACCATATTCTCAATTTACGAGGGATTTAAGAATTCTATCCCGAGTTCTATACTATGCAAACAATCAAACATCTAAACCAAGCAAACCTATTCTTTCCAACCATTCAAACGTAGCAAACAAACCCTATATCTAAGTGAAATCCTAACATATGAACGTGACAATTTTTAAGTGATCAACTATGTGATACTTCGTTCGCATGCACCTACTATGCAACATAAACTAGGTACCCATAAGTCGTTGTTTCAAAGTAACATCCTTGAATAGATAGCCTCTCTTCAATCCAAGTGAAGATCGAAACGAATCAACCTATTACCTTCTCAAAGTCACATCTGGATCCTCAAACCTTGTATTTCGATGAAAACTGGCTCTGTCTTTAATGCATGTGAACCAAACATCTTTTCCTTAACTTTACAAATTACTACTCATTAATTCATCATTCCACAACAGTAGTATACATTCTCATATATTCTTGAAACCAATTTAGGTCTGAACATTTTCTATATCTATAAAGTAAACCCCAATACTTCCTTTCATCACAACACACTAATAGTGCCTCTTTTTCCAAAATCTCATGATCAACAGAATCTTTCGTATGAAATTCAATCACAAACCTAATTCAGAATATCTTTCAAAATTAAAAATCCAATTTCAGTTGTTCCTTTATTCAAACCCCCTAATTATCTCCTTTCTATACATAACTTCTTATCTTTTACTTCTACCGTACTATGGTCGGACTAAATATGGGTTAACGTCTTGCAATATTAATCCAATAATCATAACATCCAATAGTCCAAACAACATCGTACCCTAAAACTAAATCTTGGAACATCAAGAATGTGTGATGTCCTAGCATTGTAAACATGGTATCATATCCATGTCACATCCAAGTAGTAAAATATTCTCTGATTTGGTAAACTCTACTTTACTTAATCTAAATTAAAACAATGTATTTACAGTTGCAACGACAACTTAAGTACCAATACCTTATAATTATTTCCACAAAACACATATAAAATAGGATGAACAACACCCGTCCACAACCCGTCCACAACCCAATTAAATCATCTATCTTCACCCGCGATATCAAACAACAAACCATATAGGTTTTATTTCCTTCTATCACTGATCATTACCGAAATGATATAGGATGAAAGAATGCAAATAACTAAAACACCAAATTTTAAATTATGGACCAATCATCGAGTCAGATCTCATAGAAATACTATGGGCCATTGGGACCCTACCTGATATAACAGACTCGAAGCTCTTTAATTAATTTGTCTAGCACACCTTAAAATATATTTCAATCGATTGGTTATGAGATCCAATCAATTGAAATTTCAATACCACTTACGCTCCTTGCACTAATAAACTTTTTGAATGAAACTCTACTGAAATTATATCTTCAAACTTTCAATACCCTATGAGTGTACCTTTAGCCCAATCCCTTTCATACGAACCTTAACCCAAGTATTTTGCTATTTGGTAAGCATCTCTTCTCTATTTTGTTTCAATGTAATAATATCAATTTATTTTTCTCTCTCTAACCACCACTACAATTTTCCTTTTACAAACTTGGAAATTCTTTTATCCAACTTCCGACTCTCTTTTTGGATAATGCCTAAGTAGCATATCCACAGGTCTTATAAATTTTATTTACTTAGAGAGGCAAATCAAAATCAAAATCTTTCCTCTACTATGTCATATGTGATTCCTATATATAGAACAAATAACAATTCATCACCATAGGACTACCAGGATCACACAAGTCTGTGCTCAGTCTTCTACTCCTCCCGCAAGTAACATTCCAATCTCCATCAAACATCACTCCATAATGAGTCATTGAATCTACTCCAAAATCAATTCATACCACCAAGAGACTTAGTACATATGTGTCAGTAAATGACTCAATACTGTATAACCAATTTCAAATCATAAACAGATGGATGATCCTTTGGATGGATTCAACACCACCATAAGTTCATGCACTATGTGAGATTTATAATTAAACTATCAACCATTACATTCCATACCCAAAATCATCACTCACCTCCTATCATGATTCGCTTTCTCTTCTTTATAGCAAATGGTGGCATAATTACACTTGGGGCCACTATTAGTGCATAATGTTTGTCTTCCTTATTTGCTTCTTAGCTCATTAAATTATTCTTAAATTAACCATTCAAAATTCCTTTTTCATACTTTAACATAATAGTAAAAGATTAGCCAACCATAAACTCATCATAATTTTAAAATTTAAAATATATCATCAATTTTCAAAATAATGTTTTAACGAAATGTCCCGCTTACTTAAAAGCCATAAAATATAGTCCTTCTGTTAAAAATTTCATTTGTTTTTTCAGTTTAACCTCTTTTCCTTAAATTTCAATAATTCAATGCTAACCACAAATACATTTAAGTTCAAAGTAAACTTTGGTTATATTCCCAAAATGCTTAGACTTCATTTTATTTCATAAATTGAAAATTCCCTACACTTTTAAGAAATACTTCTATATACATGAAAATATATTTTTAAATTCATTTTGATTATCAATTATATTCATATCAAACTTCAAATTCAATAATAAATTTTATAACTTTAAGTTGTATCTTAATACATATACCTAAAAAGTATACTCCAAATCTTTCAATTTCTTATCTACAAATGTGTGTGTATCTAGAAAGATATATTTCCCTTACTTTGAAATATGACTTTAGAATCATTTGTAAAAACCTTTCAAATACTTATATTGTTTACCCGCTTTTTGACTAAAGAAGCTAACTTTAAAAGGACCTAGGGGACTCATATGGAGTCGAACTGACTGAAAATTTTGGGAGAACACTTATAAGACATAAAAGAAAGCATTTGCCAAAAATGGGCTTGATTGGATAAGGCTAGATGGATTGTTAGCGGACTAACTAGATGGATCACTAGCGATCCATGTAGAGTAGGCCCTACCACCTGATATTTTTAGTGTAGGTCCCGAACAACCTATAGAGTGTACCAGCAATTTTTTTCCTGATTTCATTAAGTTTTGAGTGAGTTATGGATGATTCTTTTGGACCAAATGAGTCTTGAAGATGGATGATCAAACAAACTTCAAACGACTTGATATTCGGACAATGCATTCAAATAGATGAAAGGAAGGCAATCTAAAAGGGTAGACTCAAAAATAGTTTAAGAGCATGGATTGCTAGCGATCCATCACCCATGGATCGCTAGCGATCCATCATGTTAGCTCGGGTCGCCTTGAGTTTTTCTAGACTTCTTCCTAGCACTGAGAAGAGGCTTCTAACAAGTCGGCCTTGGCCCAACTGCTCCCCTAACCCTATAAATACAATTCTATCTACAACACAATGAGGACTTTCTAGACTGGCTGCTGGAACTCTACAGAGATTATTCTTCACTCTTCTTCTCCCATACAACAGTCATCTAGGAGTTCACTATGATTCTCCAGTGAACTCTTGCACTTGTGACTTATTCTAATCTCATCAACTTGTATCTGAATTCAACTTGTAATAGCAGTCATTCAATAGTAAAGCTTATAAAGTGGACGTAGGATTCGTTAATAGCCAAACCACTATAAAAATCTTCTTGTCTCCTTACTATTTCTACTCTTTTTACATTTATTTTCTATATTATTACTTTGTAAGAACATGGCTGGTGCTTTTACACTCAATCCAAGGTGTTGATCCATTTTTTGGGTTAATATATATAATCTTATATAAGTACAATATCAATTCATAAATTCTCTTATAAACAAATATTATAATTCTAAATTTCAAATCTATTTCACTTTTCAAATTTCTTAAAAATATTCAACTTTCAAAACCAAATTCTTCTGCTAACTTCACCACCTCCTCATTCGGTGTATCTAATAAATCCAAATCAAAATGATTGAAAATTTTCTCATAATTTCTTAGCCATTCCTGCACCACTAAATATGGTTTAGTTCCAACATAGGATAAAGAACCACTCCTCATACATTCGGTGTAGATAATACAAGGTTCATACGAGCTTGGCTCATCACTTGTGGATATCAATGGTGCAAAATGTGAATGTTTACACCACAATATCCTTAGTATCAATTCTAAAACCATTCCCAATTTTGGTCTCAATCACCAGTAATCATCTCTATTTTAGTTTATATCTCCGCTAACTTACTAATGATTGGCTATCCGTAATTGGAATTCGTTAACAGCTCTCCAATAGATAGCTAGCTCAACTAGAACCGCCATATGCATATTCGACTCGTACAATATATATACTACACATACACATACATACACGCACGCACATATACACATAAATATTCTCACTTAATAAATCCTAGTCCTTAATTTAAGGAAAATTTTACCCTGATACAAATGTAATAACTCGCCTTTTTCGACCCTCCATTTCAACGTCTGAACCAATGTTAACACCTCGAAAGTTGGAAAAGACAAGTCGTTAAAATATAATAACAAGAAACAAACACAGTTCCAACTAATAACTTTTAGAATCTCACAGCGGAAGTAAAAAAACATAATATATCAATAACCATTATCATTTCATAACACTATAGTGTACCCACAACATAATATATGTATGTCTTTACAATACCAATCAAATCTAATCCACATACAAGTCACAATCAAGTCTAACACGTATTTACAATATTTGCAATATATAATAAGATTCCACGCCTTTTGTTCCATCATGCCTCAAGTTCCATCAACTTAGTGATATAAGTAAAAAGTAAAATAGGAGCAGGTCAGACATAAGCCTGAGTGGGTGACTCATATCTACTCCATACATAGTAAAAAGATAATTCTACAAAGCGACAAGTGTTTAAAACATCCTAAAATCACCTCGCATGCTATAAGCTATATCATACTCAAATTACCGTATACATCTGGTCCGACCGTCTATGATAAAGGATTGTATCGACAAACTATCACATAGTGGGCTCACCCACTAGACCCATCACATAAGCTATAGGACCTCTTGATGCCCATGTCTCATAACAAATGGGCTCATAGCCTAGATCACACCTCCCATGCACTATAGGATCACTTACTGTCCCTTCCACTCTAGACCTGCCTCATGAATTACAAGAGAGTGAATTCCTTAGACCTGCTACTGCGCTACAGGGCCGCCTTTGGGTTGCCAATCTATGCCACAGATTCCAAAACGATCCCTTAAACACTGAACTAATTCTATCGCCGAATAAACATATAATTCGACTCCATACAATGACTCATGTAATCCTCCTTGGATTCATAGAGTCAACAAACACTTCTACAATGACTCCAAATGTCACTTGAAATAAGAGAAACAAAGCATGGATCGATAAGATATGTCCCTGTTGGGTCCAGGTTCATTCTAGAACCAAGTAGCATCCACTGGTTGACCGCCTTTGGTTTGAACAATCAACCCATAGGTCGATTGGTATGACGTGGGTATTTAACGTACGGTAGGCCTGGGTCATTATTTTGCATCATTCTGCCTTTGTTCTCCTTCTTTTTGGTCTCAACATTTCTCTGCAAATCAATTTATTCAATACAGTTGTAAAATACTATGATTTTACTTTCTTTTTGGGTTAGTTTAATAGTTATTGAAGTAACGTTCTTCCATTTAAAAAAAATACATTACCATTTCTTTAATTTCCTTATAAACCAATTGCAATAATCCACAAATGTTATAATTAATCATATATTTGCATATAATCAGAGCCAGATCACTTTTTAGCAAAAAACTTAGTATTATATCAAAGAATAGAGAAAAATCACTCTTAAAGTCATCTCCTTTCCTTCAGTCCTTCGCTATCCAACCCATTGTGCCTCCAATTCCTCGAACTTAGTTCACCGCTAGTTTTTCTTGATTTCATGGAGAAATGAATGAGTTACGGTGATTGGAAGTTCAGAAGAAAGAGGAAAGAAGGACGTTCGGAGAATCGATGATTTTTTGGAAAAACTAAAAAAACATACGGTGTATGATTTTTTTAGAGAGGGAGAGAAAAAGCAATGACCAAAAATTCAAATTTAAATATTTGGCTCCAATCCAACTAAAGAGTGAATTGTCAAAATCTCCCTCATATGATCTCCAAATACAGCAAATGAATATATCGCACAAATAAAAAAAGGTGCTGGTTGCAATACCGTAGGTTTCATTGCCAAATTCCAATGATGGGAAAATGACCATTTCCCCTCTATTATTTTAATTTATTAACTTATCACTTTTAATTCAATTATCAATTATTCTTAGTATTATATTATCAAAATTTATGGGGTACTACGGTGTTAGTAAGTAAACTTTGTTAATATCGATTTCCCTTTGTAATTCCGAGGTTGACTAAATTTCATGTTAACATTTTGGTGCTAGACGGAGGGCTTCCCCTAAAAGCTCTCAACTTTCATTCTCTTCAAACTACTCTATTAAAAAATCACTCCATGCTAAGTAGCAATGACAATGAGGCTGATAGCTTAAATGGCCAAAACGTTAATGATGCTACTGGAGCGAGCATAATCTATCCCGTTCCAGGCTTAACAATAACATATGGCTAAGCTTGGATTACGCTCTGAGTAGTATTGGGTATATCACCCATGATTTGAATGAACTAAGGGCTGGAGTGACACTTAAAACATTGTTAAGTATGGTCTGACGATCCCCGCAGTGACGGACCAAACCCCAATCTAGCCTACTTTCCTAACATAGTCAATATAATACATGATGCCTATGAGAGGATCATGATGAAGACCCCTGTTATGGTCACTCTCCTCACCCTACAATAGAGATCTACATATTGCACATGAGCAAGACTTCTCTTACGACGTTCCCATACTCGAACCAGCTTACACCAAGGAGCTCAGGCAGCCTATCGCTTCCCCTCCATAGAAAGACATTCTGCATTTGACCGCCTTCCAACAGTGGAGGGGGCCATGACTTATGCTTCGATCATCTAAGTGACGATGGATAGGCTAGAAACTACGGGCACATAGAGCTCTTAGTCCACTTTAGGTCATAAAGGGAGGTACACATACCAAATCTCTTTAAAGGAAAGCTTTGCATTCAAGGTCAGCTTATGTCAATAAGAATAGGAGGTCACCTTTCCTTGTTCGTCATTACTGTTCTATATCACTGTATCATGTAGAGGGAGGCCTACGAGAAGGAATGGAAACTCTATGTCAACAGATGTTGAAGATCGAAACCAGGAACAATGACGATGAGGGTCTGTTTAATGATGAGAATGAGAAACTCTTCTCTGAAAAGATATTGAGTACATACATTCACCGAAGATAAGATCAACCTCATATCAAAAACTATGAAGGAAATGTTGATCCGTCCGACACATCACAGCGTCTAACTCCATCAACTAAGCCAGTCAGCTCTTTGGCAATGTGAATTGCCTTTTGTTCTCCTCCATTTTGATCAAACCAACCCCATGTTGGTTTTTGTATCTTCAAGTGGATGGTATTCACTCTTGGGCATAGTGGTGTATAAATATCAAGACTTGCTTCTTTGCCTCGTGAACCAAAATTATAATGGTGAGTGAGATATGCAACAGAATATAGGGACTGAATGGGTCAAATCGCTCTTATGTCAAATACTTCAAGAAAGAATAAATTTGTGCAAGGGGAGTAGACATGAATAGCTTGGTGGTTGCCCTATGCTTTGGGGTGAGGCACCGTTCCAAGATACAAAAGGATTTACAAAAGCATTCCGCTTTGTCCTTGAAGGACTTCTTCAAGCTAATGGCCTTATATGAGTCGAAGAGGAACACTTGTCCGATAGTGATGAGGAGAGAAGAAGAATTATCAAAACACAACTCGCAAGAGGAGAACCGTCATTGAGAAAATGGTCGACATGAGAGTAGCAAGAAGCGCTACGAGGATAGTTCTCGATTCAAACCTTGGTACGCCAATTATTCCTCATTAACTCTTGATATGGAAATCATCTATCTCACCATCTAGGACCGTGCACCTTACCAAAGTCCTCCTTCTGTCTAATCAAGGAGGAAGATGGAGCCGCGAGACAATAGGAAATACTACGAGTTCCGTCAATTTAACGACCACCCCACAAATGAGTGATGCCACCTAAAATAGGAGATAGAGTAGTTGATCTGCGAAAGTGTACATGTGCAGTATGTGAGACAACAAATTGAACAAAGAAATGTCCAATAAAACCACTTCCATGCCTCAATGGACCGACCATGACAATGTAGATGCAATAAACGCTGAATTATTATCAATTTGTGGTGGTCTTCACATGGTCGGAAGTAGTAAGGGCCATAAGCCCAATATTAGAGAGAGCTTGCTTTGAATAACCAAATCTACTCGGTCGAGCTTTGGGCTCCATAGGCTCCTAAGGTTGAAGAAGACAAAGCACACATCATCTTTTTGGCCGAAGACAAGAGAGAAATCAGTTACCCCCACCATGAATTGTAGTCGTATTAGTCAGCTATGATGGTGCCAAAGTACATCGGGTATTCATAGAAGTGGGAAGCTTCATCAATGTAATGTTTAAGAACGTGTTTGGTCAAATGAAAATCCTATCATCCAGCCTTATACCCTATGCCTTACCCATTTATGGGTTTGGAGGTGTTGGGATTATCGCTTTAGGTTCGACTTCACACATAGTCACATTCAATGAGGAAACCTGACCCATAAAGATCTAGGTAAACTTTATAGTGGTAGATTTCTTGTTTACTTTTAACATCTTAATAGTTAGATCAGAGCTAGAGGATCTGAATGCAGTCGTAGCATCACAACGGCTCACCGTGAAGTTCCCCATCAAGGGTGGTATATGATGTGTCCACAGCAATCAACAGGCCACTAGGGACTGCTACAATATCACCTTACAACAAGCCAAGAAAGGAGTCCTTATGCTACAACAAGATTAAGAGATGCTCAACGATGGTCAACCAAAGAGAATGTGAGAGCCATGTAATGATCCCATTCATGCCGAGGCCCCACGCAGTGCAGATGTAGTTTAGAAAACAATCACTTCATCCCTTGTCGCTAAGAGAATGCGAGAGCCATGCAATTCTCCAGTTCATGCTAAGAGTAGGGATGATGGGTTCTTCTTTCCCTGGCTAGTGCGAATAAAACAAGAGTACTCATTAAAAACCTAGAATGAACAAGTTCAGCCCTATTGGTAAGCAGGGGTAGAAGACACAACAACTCCATCCCTCATAATGACATGGGACTCATCCATAGGAGCTAGGGGCAACCAAGGCTACTATATTCGTGCACAGACATCCACCTTGGTCGAGGACCTCATTGAACACATGATCCATGCATTGGAACAATATAAATTAGAATGATGACAACCCATTTGACCCTTGCATTGGAGATATAAACCTAGATGGCAGCCCAACCACTCTAGCTGAGACTGTGATGATAAATAACAATGACCCAATAAGGTCATCCATGTCAACGTAGAGTTGAACCCAAAAGTTAGGGATGATTCGATACATTTCTTGAACAAAGAAGGGAAGAGTTTTCCTAAGGACTTGTTGACATGACTAGCATAGACCTCTCCATCATTTTCCATGCCCTCAATATCTACTATAAGGCTCTCTTCATATATTAGCAAAGAGGACCCCTTAACCTGGAGAGAAACATGGCATTAAAGGGGGAAGTAGAAAAGCTCATCATCAATTAATTCATTTGAGAGTATGAGTACCTAGTATAGATAGCCAACCCAATATCAGTTCGAATACTGAACGGTGCTTTGAGAACATGCATTGAGTTCTCTGACCTTAATAAATCCTTCTTGAAGGATAGCTTCCCTTAAACATGCATTAATCGACTTGTAGATGCAATAAACGGGCATGAGCTTCTTACCTTTATGGGCACTTACATAGTTTCCAAAAAATAACCATGCATGGTCCAGATCAAGAACACATATCATTTATCATAAACGCAAGGCTTTATTGCTATAAAGCAATGTTGTTGTAATGTGGGAGCAACATATCAATGGCTCATCAATATGATGTTTGTAAAGAAAATTGGAAGATCAATGAATGTGTATGTGGATGGCATGTTAGTCAATTCAGAGAAGGATTGTGGCATGTATAGAAATTGACCGAGACTTATGGCATTCTCCATCGATATTACATGAAGTTGAATCCTAAGAAATTCACATTCACTGTCTACTCCAAAAAGTTCCTTAGGTATATGGTCGATGCAAAAAGGATTAAATCTAACTTTGACAAGATTCGGGAAATCCAAGGCATGAAAATCCCCGCTTAGTCAAGCAAGCACAAAGTTTGAATGGGATGGTCACCACACTTAGCCACTTTATGTCCTAAGCGATGAACAAATGTGTCCCGTTCCTTTAATCTTATCAAGGAATGAAACTTATTCACATGGGTAGTGCACCAAAACATTTGAAGAATTTAAGGAAAACTTGGCCACACCTCATGCCCTCCAAACCAATGGATGAGAAAGATCTCAACTTATACCTCATAGTCACTAACCACATGATCAGTGTTGCGCTAGTACAAGATATACAAATGATTTAGCGTCTTATTTACCATGTTAGAAAAAAGGTTATCGTGCCTAGAAACAAGTATATGAAGTAGGAAAATCTAGTTTTATGCCTTGTAATAGAGGCCCGCTAGCTTCGCTCGTATTTCTAGGTATACCCAGTAAAATTTCACACCAACTAATCACTAAAACAAGTGTTATAATGGCTAGATACTGTAGGCTACCTCAAGGAATGCTCCCTTGAACTCGGGCAACATCATGTCACCTTCAATCCCCACACATCCAACAAAGGCTAAGCTGTGGCCAACTTCATTGCAAAATGTTTTGGCTTAGACAATGGCAGGGAGGAAGAAATCTATGCTCATGGTAATTATACATCAATGGGGTGTCCAATGAAAAAGAGGCATGGGCTAGTGTGGCCATCGTCATTACTCGGTAAAATGAGCTTTATTTCACCGCCCATTTGAAATTTAAAGCAACTAATATCGTAGGCAAAGCAAAACCTTTAGTCAAAACACCGACCCTATATGTTACGGGGCGCAAAAACTCTTTATCGCCTTCTTCGATTTTAAGTTTGAACAAATACCATGAGGCAAAAATGCTAAGGTTGATTAGCTGGCCAAGGTAACAAGCCTAAAGTCCTTTACTGTACCCCTCATGGACGATAAGCTATATCAAAGGCGATACTCCATCCCACTCCAACACTACATCACTATTAAAGAAGCCAACTAAATGCTAGAAGAATTTCATAAGGCCTTCTAAGTGGATCACACCATATGGAAAGCAAAAGGATACTCGACAAGGGTATTATTGGCCAACTGTGATGAAGGATTCAATGAATTATGTCAAGAAGTGCGATCGATGCAAGTAGTCTACAGAGATCCTAAGATCCTCCCTAAACTTACTAATTACCATGACATCCCTCGGTCGTTCAGCGCATGAGGGATTGAATTGATTGGAAAACTCCCCAATGCAAAGGGAGGGTACAACCATGCCATTATCACTATTCATTATTTCATGAAGTAGGTCGAGGTAAAGTCCCTAATTAGGATCACTACGCCCTAGATTCTTAATTTTGTAGTCAGGAACATATTTTGCTATTTTGGACTCCTAAAGAAGATCATCACCGACAATGGTATCCAGTTTGAAAGCGGACACTTCCAGGGTATCTATGAGAGAAACGGGACCGAGAAGTGTTTCTTGTCTGTCACCCATCCTCAAGCAAACATGCAGGTAGAAGAAATAAACAAAACCATCAAATAAACACTGAAAAAGACCTTACCAAGGTCATAGGAAACTAGACTGAAGACCTTCCGCTCGTTCTTCAGTCATACTGCACCTCGAGCCATACCTCGATAGGGCACTCCCCTTCTTATTAGCCTAATAGTTTGCTTCCCATAGAAGTGCATGTCTCATCTCCTAGGCGCCTTACCCATGACCTCAAAGAGAAAGAACTCCTCAAATTGGGGCTTGACTCCCTGGATGAAAGAAGATCGAAGGCCAAACATTGGACCAAAGCTTATAAACATAAAGTGGCAAAGCATTACATTGCCAAGATAAAGCTACACCAATTCATTATAGGCGGTTTAGTGTTACGTCGTGATTTTGTGAACATATGGAACCCAGTTGAAGCCTATTATATTAAAATAAATTTGCAAGCCACAATTATAAGGCAAGGTGAAATATATATGCCATATTACAAGGTGGTTAGCTTCTTTGTAATGTCCTAATTTTGTATGATACGAACAAGGATCTCATCCTTGCAATTCTTTTCAAGCATACCAACTAATAAAAACATCTAAGGCTACCCCATGAGAATGCTCAAGCCGAACAATGATCCCTTCCATGTTGGTTATATTCATTAAAACCATCCCATGAGGATGCACGAGCCAAACACCGCTCCTCTACGTTCTTGGAAAATCAGCGCACTGATGGCGTGACCACCCATAAAGTTTTCTCGATTCATGCCCTATGGTGTTTTCTCTATGAGGATATATGAGCCAAACAACATTCCCTTCTATGCCAAGAACACTAGTACACTGATGGCGCGATAGCCCACAAAGTGGTCCTGATTCATGCATCAATGTTGTTTTTCTCCATCAGGGTGCACGATCTAGACAATGCTCCCTTCCATGTTGGGGTACTAGTGCACTAATGGTGCTACCACCCACGACGTGGTCCCAATTTATGCGTCTGTAGTGTACTTCACTGTGAAGATGCACAAATCAAATAACTCTCCCTTGTGTGCTAGAGGCATTGATGTATAGATGGTGTGGCAACCCACATCGTGGTCTCGACTCGTTCGTCTATCATGCTGCCCGTCTACAACGGTGTAGGGCACTGGTGCAAAGATGGGCATGGTTACCTATCCCCAATTCCAATACCCAAAGTGCTGCCTGCCTCAAACAGTGATGTGGCTTCATCAAAGCAAAGCCAAGCCATAAAGGGCCTATCAATAACCATTCAACAAGCAGACTGACACAATGAAGGCCCAACGTCCAATAATGGAAGTCGTGCCATAAACTCATGTCTGTACGTACATGCTAACCGGGGACTAACGTCTAAGCAAAATAGATGAGTTTATTATATGTTTCCTTGTTCTTTGTTCTCATTTTACTTATTTGCTATGTTTTGGGTAAGTGCCTAAATCTACCTCGTTAGTTAGAAAAGTCAAGGGTCACCTTAGCCACATGACATAGAAAATATAAGCCTAATCAATAGTATTTTAATGCCACATGCATGTAATTCCCAAAAAAAATAGGTAAATATTTTAATTAAATATCAATAATATAATAATGTGAAAATAATTGAATTTAATGTGTTAATATAATAAATTAAAAATAAAGAGGGGCAAAATAGTCAATTTTCAAACTTTGTGATTCGATGACGAAACTGGAGCCATTCCATCTGCCATGTTTTTTATTATTCCAACACTATTTTTGTTTGCCTCTTTTGGAGTCCATATGAATGAATTATGGTCGAAAAGGAATCACGTACCTTTTAAGTTTCTAGAAAACCGATGCTGTTTCTTTTTCTCCTTCTTCTTCTTTATAGACAAAACTAAGTTCATCATATCTTCCTCAATTCTCAATAAAATTGCATGAAACTAGCAGCCGTGCGAAGCTAGTAAGGAGGACTATGCATCTACATCAATTTCGAGGAGAAACTCTAAAGTAGGGAGGAGTAACATGCCAGACAATAAAGATCTATGTAGTAAATGGTGGATTTGGTGAGTGATTCAAGGTCTCCTCTTCATATTATGCAGTTTTGATTCTATATATATATATATATATATATATATATATATATATGATATGCATGCTATATTAGTGTAGGGAAAGATTTATAAGCAATTAAATTATGATTATACAAGGGTTTAGGAGGGAATTTGGATCTGTAAATAGAAATTAGGTTCATATTTAGTACTAGAAATTTGATGAATATACACTTAAATTGATGAAATAAAATTTTAAAACAGACCTAAAAACATAAGGCTAGGTACTAAAGGCATTCTCAGATGACCTGAGGAGGAGCAGAAGCGATTGGTGGTAAAACAACATGGTGGAAATGGAAAATTCCACGGACATGAACTCCCTCGATTTTCATATGCACCGGTCTACAGATTGCACTAACTAGTTCACCAATGGGCTATATTTTGAATTAGGTTGAACCTGGACCTGTATGGGCCTATATAAAACTCTTTTTGTAGATTCGAGTCTTGTTTTTTCTGTTTTCTAAAAGTGTTTGGAGGCAATTGACGAGGATAGTGATTCAAATTTGAGTGAATATGTGTGATGTTGATACATGTATGTTGTTGTGATATGTAAAGTGATGTGATAATGAACATGAACATGAATGATCCTATGGCGCAAGTAGGTGCCCAAGATATAAATATGGACCCATGACAGGTGTAGGTGATCTAGGCATTACATTGCTCCTTTGAAAGCTTTGATAGACTATTGTGGAGGTGGATGTTAAGCTACCCTATAAGCTTTGTTCCAGTTTTTTTACCATCTATTAGGGACTTTCTAACAAATCCTATTTTTAAAGACAGTTAAAAATTAGCAATTCAATCGAAAATAAAATAGAGACCACCGTAGCCAATATTGGTGGGGTAGAGACCAACGTAGGGACTAGCACTCGAGTAGATGTACTGGATATTCCCTAATTTAATATTCCAGTATGATTCAGATGCTATATCCAAGCAACGAGCCAAGCTAGTGCCAACCCTATCGAATCCATAGCCACCACTTCTACTACCAATCATGATACGATTCCGACCCCAACACCACCAACTGTTGACTTTCCCAAGTGGTGTAGGGATTTCTCCTATCTTGGTGGGAAGCCTTTTGTTGGGACAAAACCATACTTGGTGGCTCAAACATGGCCTAATAACCGTGAGAAGCTTTTCAACCTATTAGGCCTTGGAGATAATTACCAAGAGACTCCAAGATCTTTGTATTTGCAAGGTGATGCAACATGTTGGTGGGAGGTGGTGACACAAGCAGTGGATGAGAATACTAGTACATGGGACTGTTCAAGGAAAAGTTTGAGACGGAATTCTTTTTTGGAGCTAAAAGGGATTTTTTACTTGAGAAGTTTTCATCTTGAACAGGGAAAGATGACAGTTAGAGAGTACGTGAATTAGTTCAATTAGTTGGCTAGATTTGGATTTGAGTTAGTAAACACCTAAGAGAAGAAGGTATTAAATTTTGCAAAGGGTTTGACTTCACCATTGAGGTAGCTTACTGTAATGACTGCCTGCACCTACGATGCAGAACGGTTGTCAAAGGAAAGAAAAGAAGTAAAGAAGAGGAAATAAAAGAAGAGAATGGAAAAGAAAAAAAAGGAAACATTAAATAACCAAATAACCTGTCGTATATCCTACATCGCATCAGATAAAATATAATAGTCAGCACAGCAATAAAATAGTCAAGACAGTAATAGCAATGTGAACTAATCATCAGAGTATAAGATCCACAGAGTTATACAACACAGTCATAGAGTTTATACAATTGATGCATAAACTCAACTGATAACTATCTCTAATAATAGTAAGTCAAACACTCTCAAAGCTGCACAGTGTCATACGTGGAATATAAATAACAAACTCAAATATAAATATGAGTAAACGTGACCTCCTGGTAGTCTATCCGCAGAACTCCTTATGACATCCACACCTGCTCTCTAATCTACTAATTTAAGAGTATCCGAGATAATAAGAAGCAAAGCATAAAAACTCAAGTCAGACAACAGTCTGGTGTGAGCGATAAACAATCTCAAAATACTATAAAAGTCGATATAATATACAAAACATAGGGTATACGAATCGTACATGACCTATCCCTATAACCAAAGATTTAGCATATAACATTGATAATATATTACTCTATAACATCAAAAAGGGGTAACCCATATTCAGTAAACTATCGAAGTGCCTAGGTAACTCTATCAACAATAAATACTCCATACCAAATAAAGTCGGGGTGCCTACGTATCCCTATGCACAATACCTACCTCATGCGACATCCTTAAGGTGACAGGTGGCTAGTGAAGCAACCATAACAAACATAACATCCATTAAAGAATACCAGCTGTCACCCAGTGTGCTAGATATATGATAACTCGTATGGCCCCCATGCCAGAGACAAATGAAAAATCCCAGTTCTCCTTTGTACTATCATATCTCGTAGCCCAAAGCTGGATACGTGTCTCGTAGCTCAAAGATGGACACTCGACCCAAAGCCATAGGTTTAGGGTATACAGGTCCTCACTACCAATCCATAGGCATCCCCATTATACAATACCCATGCTTCAAGTACCACAGAAAACACTCCGAGTCACCAATGATCCCTTAGCACATGCACATCCATCTGAGCCCTACTAGCTTGATACAATTTCTACTATTTGGAAGCCACCATGTTCCTTCCCTCCATGACTCCCACCACGAGCCTCTTCGGTACCTACTCCCTACTCAAGTCATAAACCGAAGATACAGAGTGTCAAATCTTTGGTATTCACTCCCACCACGAGTCACAAATCGAAGATATAAGGCTTTTCATCATGCTGTTACATCGCCATCCTTCTATGATGTGAATGATCCAACTCCACTAGCACGATCTATAGAGTCCTGAAACATCTACCTCAAAACCTACTCCATACACCATCGAGTCATAATCCGAGTACCAACTCTTATGTCGAAGCACCACATCACCACCTCACCATCTAAATCACTTGGATCAGAGCAATCACATCAAGACTTTGAGTCGGTCGCATGAAAAAACAATCAAATCATGTGCCACAAAATCTCCACAACATCTAAGCTAAAGATTGGCCAAATCGCCAATCAACAATGGTGATGGACATTGACCACTCTATAGTGGTCAATACCAACCACTTTGGTCTTGTACTTAACCAAAATGGATAAGTACAAATCAAATGGAAATGTCCAACATCCATCCTGAAGTCCGAAGCCTCATCTTCCACCTTCAGATCCATCGGCATGTATCCTAACCATCCATAACAACTTATCTCATTCATTGGACTTTTGCATGTACGAAATCCCAACACATAAGATATTACCTAATACTTGATCGCCGCTAAATCGACATTTTCAATCAAAGACAACTAAACAAGCAACCATGCAACCAACAACCATACATACATCCAAAACAACATACATACAACATGTGTAATACATCCATATCAATCAATGGGGAAATCATATCAAATATAGCCCAAATCTAATAATTCCCTAAAAATGGCACGTCAATGGAAATTATGTGATATTCGATATAAATGATTTTAAAATACTTTTATTTTCTTCTATAAAAATCTAGTAGGTGTAAAAGTATAGGAAAATCATATTTAAAAAAGAAAATCATTCCAAAACATCGATCAAATACTATAAAACCAATCATAATATGGTGAGCGACAATATCACTCTCCTCCATAAAATTTGTCTAATCGTGTCAAAGCGTAGATCTCTCCATCATAAGCGCAACATAAGAAACCGCATCCAAAACGGACCTCATATGCAAAAGATATGGCCAATATAAGAAAAGAGATTGTTGATTAATTAAATAATAGTAATTAAACCCTTAATTACCTTAGTTAGTTTTAATCCTTCTTCCTCTACATCTTAAATACCCAGGTCGTGCATGAATCATGCGTATCCTACCCATACACCCACTTTAAACTCCAATTTCTCACTCGTTCGTCCATGAAATCATGAATCGCTTTCACCAGCGAATCACTCTCCAAAATCTCTCCATCCTCAAACCAAAAAGGAGAAGCTCGACTCGCTGACCAAGAGTGTGACCTAGACATGTTCTATTGAATTAGAAACGAAATGCAAATCGAAAATAGTGAGAAGATCTAACGGGTTTTGGCGAAGAGATGCTATTCGCCAAGAGAAATCCAACGGCGACCTCCGTTTCACCTATCGTCGCCTATAGCTCCGACAATATCAAACCCTAGATCTGACCTCTATGACATCCACCACCCCAGTCATGGCCGATCCAAATTCCTCTATGGTGAATGTGAATCTTGTCCACACAATCTCAACGGATCCGGTTTCGCAATTTATCGTTGAGCGGATTGGTCGATTTTACTTTTTGAATGGAAAATGAGAAGGAGTGACCATTTTTGAATCGAACAAAAATGAAATCAAATGAAAGAGGGGGGAATCTAATTTTGGGTTATTTATAATAATATTATATTCTGTTTATTTATTTTCTCAAATAAATAGGCGTACGTTTTGAGTCTGTACAATCACACGATGCGTCTGATCGCCACGAAACTTTTCTGAGTACATCACTTCATTTTTCTGGATTCAATGGTATGAATCTCCTCGCTATCTGAGACTATACCTTAGGATGCTAATTTCGTGCATTTAGAGATCATTTTGGCCATTGGATCGTTCGATCTCCAAATATAGTGTTCCTTGTACTCATTTTAATACGCAATGTCAATTTGGACTCAACGAAAGTGGTCTCGAGTATTAATTCGGCCGTATGCAAAAAAATATTTTTGGACCTTCATTTAATTAATGATTAAACATTTAAATCAGTTATTTAAATATCCTATCATCAAAAGTGCAGGTCGTTACATTCTCCCTTCCTTAAAGAATTTCGTCCCCGAAATCACAAAGCAAAGAGAATGTCTTCTCACTCTTAGGCCCTTAAAGCCTCTTAGATTTCAGAAAAATTCTACATCGCCTCCTTTGCACGACTAGGTGTGAGGAAAATCCCAATACAAAAAAGATATACATATGTCATATTTAAACATACTAGATCATATATAGCAATTGTATCAAAAAAGTATGCTATATCAAACCATAACTATCCTGCATGCCTAAAAATGACATAAGCATAGGCAACCATATCAAATGCTAACAATCCAACATCAAACTTGCATACGTGAGATCTATAATCAAAAAGTAACATCCATTCTTATCCTAGCATACAGAATACTAAAATATCTAGTGTAAAAGATCGAATATGATATCCTATACTAAAGCCGATGATAAAAAATGAAATCTCACCAAATAAAGAGCTCCGGATAAGTTGTCCTCATGCTCTTCTCAGTCTCTCATATGCAATCACCTTCGCTTTCACTCCACTAAACCTATACTACTCCATTGCCCTCCTCCTAACATGTTTCATATCATATATATTAGTACGAATAGGCCTACAAGGTCTCTAAGTTCTTGGTTCAGTCTCAATATCATCTAATCAGTTTGGTGCCTGAAACACCCCACACCCCTTAATATATCCAAAAGGACACATTAAAAGGGGTGGTGCGTTGTAGATATAACTAAAGCTAACAGAGACTAAGATTGATAAGCAAAAATAGAAAGAAGCAGTGGAAACTTAAAATAATAACTTTATTAAAACAAAACTTCATAATTGCTTCATAAATAAGTCAAATACCAAATACCACATACATGTCTAAAAATCCAATATGTATCATGAAACAAAAACTCATAGTCTCAAAAATCAGAGTACATAATATCCCTCATAATAAGCCAGTACACAAAAAAAGCTAAAGCTAGAATAAAGGAAATAAATGGTAGAATTCTTCTCCAAGCAGACTCTGAGCATTTGCAACTAACTGCCCTCTCCCTAGATTGCCTATGGAGGAGGGGAAGGGGAAAATAGAGGAGTGGGTCAGACTAAAAGTCTGGTGAATGATAATAACTACTAGAATCTTTAAGAAAAGTAAAAGTAATAGACTCTTCAATAGTTATAGTATATACAAAAGGAAACAAAGGAAATAGGAAAGAGATAAACTGGAAAATTTGATAAAACTATTACAATTGATAAGATATGTTAACTTTAATTGCTTGCACTTGTACTTGATTTCTGCTTTGATTAGGCAGAATTCCTAATACTGTAATTAGGATGTAACCCTAATTCTACCCTATTTGATCGGCCTGCTACTCCATAGACCTTACTGCGGACCAGATGCTATATAACTCCCTACACAGTAGCCAATGGTATCTACGAAAGATGCACAAAGCACCCACTGTGGATTCAGACGACATATATAGCTCCCTACACAGAAGGCAATGGTGTCTACGAAAGACACCCATACTAAGCGCTTGGAACTCATAGCGATTACTAAGCACCCGAATGGAAGTCGCATGTGTAACTGCCACCATGCCCATGCTACCTTTTGCTCCACCTGTTGGGTCTTCTTATTACCTCGAACTCCAGCATAAGCGTGCCCCTCATCTCACTTCAGGCTAATGTGAGACCACTGTGTGTCCATAGAAAATAGGGGAAATGCTGTTGGTACTAGCCTGTCATCCAAACAATATATAGTTGCGCCCCTTATCCAAATCCCCCGTGATTTGGACTTCTATTTGACCAATTACTACCATTCTTCGCATACTCGTCTCACTTCAGGCTAACGTGGGACCATCAATTTTTCTAATAGGGAATGATATTTGGTACAGGTCCTACTTTCATTTTTGCTTATTGACTTAGATAAATTGTTTAAATAAGCCTTTACATTTTTCTCTACTATCTGTGCTTATTAATTTATCCTAAGTCTTAAAATAAGCCTTATTATGTTCTTTTTCTTATTATAACCTACGTTATAATTATGCTTATTACTTAACCCAAAGGTCTAAGTGTGAAAATTAGCCTCTTTCATCCTTTTCTCTTTTTAGTTATAATTCTAATTTATAACTAGGCCAATCTTTTTAATTCAATCCAAGTAACGTCATAATTAGGCATAATTTTAGTCCAATTCCATTTATATTACAGTCTTTGAAATTTACATCTTATATTCCATTATTTCAGTTTTCTTACAATTTAATCCATATTCGCGTTAATCCTATTCTAGTCCATACGCGAGGAAGAAGGAGGAATAAAAGAAAACTGAAAATAGAAGAAAATCCAAAGCGTAGAAAGAAGATGTAAATAATGCATAAATAACAGTAAATAGATTAAAATACTGTAAATAAACTGTAAATACATGGAAAAGCTATAACTAACAGAAATAACTAAAATTACCTGAAAAGAATAGCTAGAAAGAAATAGGCTGAAAATAATTCTAAAAACTATAAATAAAACTGCTAAAAAGGTTATTCCTAAAATCGTAGTAAAACTACAACTATTGGTAACCCTATTATTTTAAATTACTTAAAGAAATCTTAAAATAATTACAATCACGAACCTCCGGTCCTAAGCTCTTCCTTTGGTCTTCCTGGATCCACTTAGAGTTGTAAAATAATTTAATTTATAATGATTTTCTCCTTGGAAAAATTATTCCGTTTAGGGTCTTTCCTAGAAAGGTGAACCCAATTGGAGAAAACCTAAAATGAGAAAAAGTGTTAGGTCTAGGGTTTATTTATAGGGGTAGAAGTGGATCTCGAACCGTTGGATTTGGGGATTGAATAGGATGCAACCACGTCATAGGCTGAATAGGAGCCATCAGATGCAAAAATAGATGAACCGGATTGGTCAGAAGAATGCAAAACAAGTCATCAATAAGCTTTGGAACGTTCGAACGAACGTTCGTAATTAGCTGAGGCGGGTCGACCACCGGGTCTACTGCCCTTATACCCAGGTCGACCGGCCGGTCAACCAAGGGTGAGGTTTGGTCGACCTAGTGGTCGACCTAGCCAATATATATATATATATATATATATATATATATGTATGTATGTATGTATGTATGTATGTATGTATGTATGCATGTATGTATGCATGTATGTATATTGATCTTTGTTTATCTTGTAACTTGTTCATATTAGCTCGGTTTCTGACGTTCTATATATGGAAATTGACCGGAAAATTACCACGGACACAATGGTGCAACTCTCGTGGCTCAATTCTGATAATTTCAAAAAGATATTTTATTATTTAATTAATTAACAAATTAATTATTATGGGTTAAATTTCGGATTGTTACATTCTTCCCTCCTTAAGGGATTTCGTCCCCGAAATCTCTAAGGATAAAAGAATGTACTAAATGTTTTCATCCAATTCTACAACCAACTACTCAAACATCAACCATTCATCCATTGTCCTTAAGTTTTTCTAATGCAATTTATGATACTTATGCAATTAGTGTAGTGTAAATGTTCCAAACTAATGCAAAAGATTAGGCTGTCCACTGATTCAGTTGACCTCCTTTTGTGCAATCATGTCCATGCCATGTATTCAAATGAATGCAAAAATTCCTTAATGATAACTGATAGTTCTATATGCATGCTACAAAGATCATCCAAATGCAACAATCATGTGGTAAACATCCATTTATAGCAACCATGGAAATAAAATAAAAATGCGCACACATCCATATGCATATGCTCTAGTGTCCTAGTTAGCCCGATCCCCAAAGAATAATAGTGCCTAGTGTACCTATAGGTGTCCATAGCATCCACTAGTAAACACTTGCAACCACTAGCATATAACATTCATAACATGTTCTATTAACATGTTTACATCAAATCCTACCATCCATAGGTTAAATCCTAAGTTCTACCCTCCTAAACGATAATAAAGGAAAGAACCTATTCCAAACTAAAGATGAAAATAGGAAATTCTAAAACTTATTATCGAAAAGATGAGGATATGAGATACGAATTTTCTCCAAATCAAATTTAGTCTTCTTGGAAGTCTTTTTAACCTCTGTAGACTCTATCCAACATGAAAGCGACTTGCGCGGTCTTTCATAAAGAGCTTCGGAAGGTGCCACTCTAATGCTAGTTTGAGAGCTACTATCTTATGAGAATTCCACTAAAGGAAGATGCTTTACCAAAGTTCTTCCAAAATATGGAATATCCATTCTCAACCATGCGTGTCTTACAATTTTACTAACTCCATTTTACTATTCTTCTTTAGTCTGCTCACATGAATCAACATTCCTAGGTTCCCACTAGGGTCCTATACACTCTATGGAAACTCTATTATTACTTCCAAAAGTAATTACTGCTATCTCCTTTGTAACCTTACCCCTTTTCTGTTACACCTAGAAAATGATTCCTATCTACTTCACATTTAGGAGTTGTTTGGTTCGGTGTTTATAGTTCCATTTTAAAAATTAAGGTTTCTAAATTTTTAAAACATCAAATCCCAAAATCTTTGTCTTTAAAAAGTGTTATTTTTGAGTTTCTATTAAATTCAAAAATACATGGTTGCTTAACATTATTTCCCAACTTAGAGGGGAAAACTTTCAAATTCTATGTCCAAAACTTATTCCTCATTTTCTTTTAAAGACCTTTTCAGTTTTCTATAAAAATTTGAATTTTCAAATTCAACTTTTATTAGGTTTTTCATTTCCAAAAACTTGTTTACTTTTTCACTAAACCATTTTCTTTTAAAATATCTTTAAACTGTTTTTTTATGTTTCCAAAACATCTTCTTATTATACCTTATGGTCTCATACCTTAATATATGGGAACTAATTTCTCAAATGAGAAATTATTAATGCTAAAATCTTCTATGAGCCTTTTAAAAAAGAATTCATGTTTATGTGAAATTACAAGGAACTTATTTTATATTTTTCGAAATAGGCTATACAAAATATGATGCTTTTCATACCTTGTATATCTCTTTCATGTATTCTTTATAACTTGCACAAAACATTTTTATTGGTTTCATAGAAAATCATACTATTATTCTTGTCATTCCAATAGATTAAAATATGTTTAAATTATATTCTCCCATGATAAATATTTTCTAATATCTAACTTACACATTTTCCTTTTAGAAAAACTCATCTTCAAAACTGTTTTAATACTTCCATAACTTCAAAAACACTTCCCTATACTTATTAAAAATAATAAATGTACTTTACAAACCATTTTGTTTCTATACTTAGAAATTACCTTTTAAAATACATTTTTATTTGGGTTAAAATGGATGTTGTGTAAAACACCGTTACTACAACCCAAAAAAATATACTAGTGTATGGATTCAATTAAATAAATACCAATAAATCTCATATACCTATGTAAAAATATTTCTCTTGGATGTTGCTTACTATAACAATAGTGTTATAGCCTATGCTCCACTTATTTTTCACGAAAACATTTATTACAACAATAAAAGTTGTAATCTACGTTTTCGATACTTGATACATTCTAAGTTTCTATGTTTAAAATCTTTGTTTACTTACAATGAAAGTAGTGAGTTATATATATACATATATATATACACACACACACACACACTCCATAATTCTTCAAACAGAATTCCAATTTTTCATTATATAAAAACAAACTTAAATTTCATACCATTCTTCCAAAAACCCCATATTTATTTTCTAAAAGAAAATATTAAAAATGAAAATTTTCAATTCTAATAATTACATTTTTTCCATTTTTTTTAAAATTAAAAAATTTCATTTTATTGGGCTTGGCATAAAGTGGATTTTGTCCTTACTAACCTAGGAGTACTTTTCTTATAAACTGAACCTATTGTACATCCCTCAATCTTTGCCTACCTCTCTTTGGATTTCCACAGTTTGATCCTAAATGTACAAAACCGTTTCTTAAATCCCTACCATGTGTAGACATTCTCTATGCCCCAAGAAGCACACTTCCTTATGCCAAAAGTGATACTTCAGGAACTTTGCTTTCAACTAAAAAATGCGAAGTATACGAAGAACCTCCTCTAGATGAATAGCATGCTCCTCCTTACTCTTGGAAAACACCAAAATGTTGTCCACGAATACAACCACAAACTTATTTAGGACTTCTCTAAAGACGCGGCTAATCAAATCTACGAAGTAGGCTAGGGCATTGGTTAGCCAAAAAGGCATAACCAGCCACTCATAAAATCCGTCTGGAGTCCTAAATGCGGTCTTAGCAATGCTGTCATCAGCTACCCTAAGCTGATGAAATCCAATGGCTAGACCAAGCTGAGAAAATACTAAAGAGCCAACTAACTGGTCAAAAAGATCATCTATCATATGGAGTGGATATTGGTTCTTCTTTGTGAGCTTATTCAATTCTCTATAGTCAATGCAAAGTCGAAGAGAACCACCTGCTTTGGTAGCAAAGACGACTGGCGCTCCCTATTCCGATATGTTTCTCCTTATGAAACCTTTCTCAAAAGCTCACGGATCTGCTTGCTCAATCCCTTCCTTTCCTTAGGCGCCATATGCCCCTACGGGTAATGCTACTGGCTAGCAAAATAAATCCTGAAGTCAATATCTCTCTTAGGGGGTAGTCGCCTAAACTCCTTAAAGATGTCTGGAAAATCTCTAACGACAGGAACCAAATCTAACTCTGATGATGATGAATCGAAGGAATAAAGGAAGCTCAACATAAATGACCCTTGCTGGTCGCAAGAAATCTCGAGAGTCCTACTGACGCATGTCTCTAATCGAATGATTCTCCTCTCACAATCTAATATAGCTCCATATGTGGATAGCCAATCCATTCCCAAAATCATCCCATACCCCGAAAATCCCAAAACATAGGCGTCACAATCAAATTCTATGGCTGGGATAAAAAATTTCGAACTCCTACAAACCATAGACAAGAGTGCCGATCCTTCTATGGGGTTTGAAACAAAGATGGGGTCTACTACTAAAGAAATGTCTAAGTGCAAACAATCCACAAGAAAACTAGAGATAAAAGAGTGTGATGCTACAAAATCGAAAAGAGTCCAAATGGGAAAATCAGAAATAGAAATAAAATTTTCCTACCTTGATTTGGTCTGCCGCTGGAAGGTGTTGTACCCAAAGTCTAAATCGGTGTTGTAGGTGCACTCGTTGCTCGCCCCATTTTCTGAGGACAAATCCTACTAAAGTGACCAAGCTGTCCACAATTGAAACACCTCCCCTTCATTCCTGCCTTCTTACAGCCTTTTGTGTAATGACCCGTCATTCTACAACGCTTACATTTCCCACTTTTCTTGATTCGCTTCTGAGGTCCTCCCTCTTTCCTCTTGTCCTTATCCTTCCACTGCTTCTTAGAGCTTGTAGGAACCTTATCAAGCTCCCTCTTATGTTGCTAGAATGTAGGCTGAACACTCTGTCGGTCCTCCAAACCTAACCGCCTAAATCTTTGCCTCATATTCTCAAAACTAACCCTCATCTCCTTGGAATCTTCCATGCTAGAAAACATTCTGCCTCCAATAATAGCGAAGTCCTTGCATAGCTCAGAAAAGAGGCTGATGTGTGTAGATTAAAGGGATTTTCGCCTACTGGTGTTGTACTGGGCACTTGCCTTTGCACCTCTGGTACCGTAGCTCTACGAAACCAGTCAGCCATTCTATGTATTAAAAGATAATTTAGGCTTGAAAGAATCGAAAGAAGATTGCACTGGACTTGTTGGAGATTTTTATAAAAACTCTTTTATAGTTAAAAACTATTTCTAAGAGTTCTTTTCTGAAAAAAACGTTTTAAAAGAAGTTATTTTGGAAAATACATTTACTTTTAAAATAAATTTTTAGGAATCCTGCAACCTTAGACTCTGAAACCAAGTGAAACACCCCACACCCCTTAATATATCCAAAAGGACACATTAAAAGGCATGGTGCGTTAAAGATATAACTAAATCTAACAGGGACTAAGATTCACAAGGCAAAAATAGATAAAAACAGCGAAAAATTAAAATAATAACTTAATTAAAACAAAACTTCATAATTGCTTCATAAGTAAGTCAAATACCAAATACCACATACATGTCTAAAAATCCAATATGTCTCACGGAACAAAAACTCATTGTCTCAAAAATAAGAGTCCATACGCGAAGAAGAAGGAGGAATAAAAGAAAACTGAAAATAGAAGAAAATCCAAAGCATAGAAAGAAGATGTAAATAATGCATAAATAATAGTAAATAGATTAAAATACTGTAAATAAACCGTAAATAATTGGAAAAGCTATAACTAACAGAAATAACTAAAATTAACTGAAAAGAATAGCTAGAAAGAAATAGACTGAAAATAATTCTAAAAACTGTAAATAAAACTGCTAAAAAGGTTATTCCTAAAATCGTAGTAAAACTACAACTATTGGTAACCCTATTATTTTAAATTACTTAAAGAAATCTTAAAATAATTACAATCACTAACCTCCGGTCCTAAGCTCTTCCTTTGGTCTTCCCGGATCCACTTAGAGTTGTAAAATAATTTAATTTATAATGATTTTCTACTTGGAAAAATTATTCCATTTAGGATCCTTCCTAGAAAGGTGAACCCAATTGGAGAAAACCTAGAATGAGAAAAAGTGTTAGGTCTAGGGTCTATTTATAGGGGTAGAAGCGGATCTTGAACTGTTGGATTTAGGGATTAAATAGGATGCAGGCACGTCATAGGCTAAATAGGAATCATCGGATGCAAAAATAGATGGATGGGATTGGTCAAAAGAATGCAAAACAAGTCATCAATAAGCTCTAGAACGAACGAACGT
The DNA here is from genome assembly GCA_030737815.1 of Allium fistulosum. NCBI lineage: Eukaryota > Viridiplantae > Streptophyta > Magnoliopsida > Asparagales > Amaryllidaceae > Allium > Allium fistulosum. The sequence goes on from CM060905.1 coordinate 166,612,370, forward strand.
TCGTTCGTAATTAGCGGAGGCGGGTTGACCGCCCCTATACCAAGGTCGACCGGCTGGTCGACCTAGGGTGAGGTTAGGTCAACCTGGTGGTCGACCTAGCCTATATATATATTTTTTGATTTTTGTTTATCTTGTAACTTATTCATATTAGCTCTGTTTCTGATGTTCTATATATGGAAATTGACTAGAAAATTACCACGGACACAATGATGCATCTCCCATGGCTCAATTCTGATAATTTTACGAAGTTATTATTATTTAATTAATTAACGAATTAATTATTATGGGTTAAATTTTGGGTTGTTACAGTGCCAAATTTCCAAACGCCTCTTGTATGTTATCCCAAAACCCACTATCGACCAACTAGTCTCGGTCACTTACAACGCTCTTGGCTCACAGTGGAATCACAACATCCATCCCATGTATAGCTTGAAAAATTCAGATGCCATTCTACTGGACTCAAGAAATATAAATCTAGAATTTTTCGTCAACTAATCGACTGTGACTCGAATGCTATCACAATATACCTCGGCCATCGGCAATCCATTGATGCACTCTATAGATATATATTCCCACTACTCGAGAACAAACAACATCTTATCCCCATGAAACCAACAGTCTTGGTTGGGTCTGCATTGCATCGCCTCTACAAATACTACTCGTTCCTCTTACTTAGCCATGATCTCCACTACTCTAGCCTCACGCCTCTGACTAGTAACGATATGCTAAATCAGAGTAGGACTAATGGTCAAAACATCCATCATCTCCGGATATAGTTTTTCGAGTTCTGATGTCATAACCAGTGATAAACTCGAGCAATGCCCACACTAGGAATATTGCTCCCAAACTGGTATGTCTTCCACTTGAAGCACCAACAACTACATTTCCCTTTTGAATATATAGGAAATGTCAAATCCATAGGAGGCTAAGAATTTCAACCATCGCTACTGGGGAGAAGGTCAAGATCCTTCTCGAAGCAGAGATACTTCAATGATGTGGAATCACTGAATAGCTCTAACTTCTCTCTTAATAAACAGTGAATCCAAATCCACAAAGCAAAATCTATCACCGCCGACTTCGAATCAAGAGTCGGATACTTTCTCTCATGCGGTTTCAGTTATCAACTAACATGCGGCAACCTTACCTTTCGGTATCAATACCGCACCTAGTTAAGTACCACAAGCATGTGTGTACTATCGCTTCCTCATTTCTGCTTCGATTGAGTAACATCAATGCACTCATCAATCTCTCAATCAGACTCACTAACGCCTGTTCGCACCTCACATATCAAATAAATGTCTGATCCTCTCTCATCAAATTGGTTGATACTGCTAATTTTGGTCTATTCAAATTTTGGATTGCCAAAACTACAAGATCTACAATGATGTCCTACTTTGAAAAAATGCGACCCAAGCATCTTACTCCCCTCCTTCAGAAGTGATGCTCCAAAATCTCATTAGCAATCGTTGTCTTCTCAATACCTACAACACAATCATCAATTGTGCCTTATTCTCTTCTTTTTGTCCATGAGTAGACAAAAGTATCATCAATGAACACAAGCACAACCAACTCAAGTGACCTCTCGAAACACCATCCATGTGATCAACAAGGCATGCCAACACATCGGTTAGCCAAAAAAATGTAACCAACCAATCAAAAATTTAAGTAGCATGTAAAATTCTATAATCGACACACTCTCTCAAAATAGTATCAGTTGGTGAAAACCCCATCACAAGGTCCAACTAAAAGAACATCCTCATGCTATAGAGCTAATCAAACAAGCCATCAACAAATAGGACTAGATACTTCTTCGTCAACTCAATCATTTCACGACAATCAACAAACAACCCCAAATAGCCATCTGCTTTAATAGCGAACACTATAGGTGCATCTTAGCCAAATACGCTCCTATGAATGAACCATCATCTCAATAGGTCATCCGCTCGCACCTTTAAATTCGCATGCTCTTTGGGCATCATATGCCTTAAAGGCATAACAATTGTCTAACACCTCTAACCATATCGATATGGAACTAAATCCCTATATGGCGGTAATCTAGTCACCTCATCGAATATGTTCGGACACTCTCTAGCTATAGGCACAGATGACAACTCGTTATGTGGAATATCAAACGAATATAAAAAGCTAACCATAAACCCATCCCCTATAGGTATCCAATCACTACCGTTCGCTCCTCCATAACCCTAATTATCACCAATGGCCTCACATAATCCACTACTATTTTGTATCCCTTTTAGCTTGTCCATTCCCAAACTATAATATCGACCCCAATCAAAACCCCAAAACAAACCAATAGCAAACAAACAAATATCCATGACTCAATAAGACAAGGTCATGTCAAACCATGTATAGGCTGGTTGAGCCCCAAACTAGATCCATCACAATCAAAGGTCAGTTAAGTATCTCGAGTCTTAATCCCAATATCTCCATCAAATCTAGATATAAATGAATATGAAACCTCGACATCAAATAAAACATGTATGGAACACCATAAGTGGAAAGCATGCCTTAAACGGTAATGCCATTTACCCTCTGTTTCGTCGATGGAGCACTCAACGAAATTGGAATGACAATCAATGCATATACTTTCACGATTTATCCTTACTCAGCTAGTTTGGGACAATCCTTCTACATTGGGTACAGGTTGTCTCATTATAAAGCCTTCTCAATTATTTTCTCGAAGCCCACAAAAATATAACCAATCAATTGCTTCCCAAGATGATCGCTCAACCTAATGTTAAACTCTCCATTCTTTCTGTGCGGGGTATTAACTATAAGAGACCATACTTCGATAGCACATCGAATTCAGTCACATACTCCAACACAGACATATAACCTTACATCAAATTGATGAACTCCTTAACTAACATCGACTTCGGAAAAATTGAGATAAATCTTCTTCGAAGCGAACCATGAACTAATCCCAAGTAGATCAACCCTCAAGAATCGAAGCTATAGTGACACTCCACAAGTTCATCGTTCATCCCTGGAGTAATCTAGAGGTCAACTTCTACCTCATTGCATCATCTAACTCCAGGTCATCAAGGATCCTCTTGCAAATAACTATCCAATCTTGCATTTCAATAGCCGACTTCGTTCCAAGAAATGGTTTGCCTCCTAGACTCCTGTAGTCTTTATAGAGCTCGGTATAGTCGATTCTAACCATTTGTACTTGAGCATAATAATTGTCTAGAACAATTTAGGCATTCTAGGAAATGATTCGCTCCATCTCTGTGAATATACCCTATCAATTATAATTTGTGACCCCGATCTTGCTCACTTCTAAATTCTAAAGATGAAATCAACAGCAGTATTTCTCATATGCTTGATCATTCCTACTCTATAATAAAGATGATTTGTCTCTTATAAAGAAAGCTGCATCAATAGTGCTTATGTGCGCAATACAACTTATATACTATGTATACTGCCATGCAGTTTCGAAAACCAAAAATATAACAATTACGAACTCTCTCGTATACTTATACACTCATAAATCCAGTCCGAGGTGATATCTCCTACCCTATCGTTACTAGATTGCAGTATCAACTCAGGTTAATCATATAACCTACGCTCTGATACCAAACGTAATGACCGCCCTACACCTACGATGCAGAATAGTTGTCAAAGGAAAGAAAAGAAGTAAAGAAGAGGAAACAAAAGAGAATGAAAAAGAAGAGAAAGTAAACATCAAATAACCAAATAACCTATCATATATCTCATATCACATCAGCTAAAATATAATAGTCAGCACAGATATAAAACTGTCGAGGCAGTAATAATAATGTGAACTAATCATCAGAGTATAAGATCTACAGAGTTATACAACATAGTAATAGAGTTTATACAACTGATACACAAACTTAACTGATAATTATCTCTAATTATAATAAGTTGAACACTGTCAAGGCTTAATAGTGTTATACAGTGGAATAAACAATAACAAACTCAAATATAAGTATGAGTAAACGATACCTTTTGCTAGTCCATCTGTAGAACTCCTTATGCCATCCACACCTGCTCTCTAATGAACTAATTTAAGAGTAGCCAGGATAATAAGAAGCAAAGCATAAAACCACGGGTCTGATAATAGTCTGGTATGAGCGATAAACAATCCAAAAATACTATAAAAATCAAAATAGTACATGAAACAGAAGGTATACAAATCATACTCGACCTATCCCTACAACCAAAGATTCAACATATAACATCGATAATATTCTACTCTACAACATCATAAAGGGGTACTCTAAAACTCAATAAACTATAGGGATGCCAAGGTATTCCCATCCACAATACCTACTCAATACTAAATAAAGTCGGGTTCTCAAGGTATCCCTATGCACAATAACTACCTCGTGTGACTTCCCTAGGGTGACAGGTGGCTAATGAAGCAACCATAACAAACATAGCATTCGTCAAACAATACTAACTGTCACCCAATGTGCTCTAGATATATGATATCTCATTTGGCCCTCGTGCTAGAGACAAATAGTAAATCCCGGTTCCCTGTTGTACTTTCGTATATCGCAACCCAAAGTTGGATACATGTCTCGCAGCCCAAAGCTAGACACTAAGCCCAAATACACAAGTCCCGGGTACACAGATCCTCGCTAACAATCCATGGACGTCCTCGCGATACAATTCCCCTACTTCGAGTACAATAGAAAATATTCCGAGTCATCAATGATCCCTTAACACATGCACATCCATCTGAGCCCTACTAGCTCAATACAATTTCCAATATCTTGAACTTACCTCTTTCCTCTACTCCACGACTCCCACCACAAGCCTCTTTGCTACCTACTCCCTACTTGAGTCACAAATTGATGGTACAGAGTATCTGATCTCCAGTATCTACTCCCACCGTGATTAATAAACCGAAGATATGAGGCTTTTAATCATGCTGTTACATCACCATCCTCTTATGATGCAAGCGAGCCAACACCTCCAACACGATCTACAAAGTCTAAAACATCTACCGTCGAACCTACTACATTCGTCATCAATTCATTATCCAAAGCACCAACTCTCATGTTGAAGTGCCACATTACTGCCTCACTATCTAAATCGCTCGCCATAGTGCAATTACATTAAGACTCTAAGTCGGTCATTTGAACAAACCATCAAATCATGCACCATGAAATCTCCTTAATGTCCAACCCACAGACCAGCCAAATCACCAATCAGTAATGGTGATAGACTTTGACCACTCTATGGTTGTCAATGCCAATCACTTTGGTCTTGTACTTAACCAAAACGAGTATGACAAACCAAATGGAAATTTCCAACATCCATCCTAAAGTCAAAACCTCCTTTTCCACTTCAGATCCGTCGGCACATATCATAACCCTCCTCTATAACTTATCTCGTTAGTTGGACTTTCCGATGTACGAAATCCCAACACATAAGATATTACCTGACACTCAATCATCGCTAAATCAGCATTTTCAACCAAATAAGCCAAACAAGCCAAACAAGAAACCATGCAACCGATAATCATATATACATCCAAAACAGCATACATACAACATGCATAATACATCCCTATCAACCAATGGGGAAACCATAACAAAAATAGCCAAAATCAATAATTCCCTAAAAATGGCATGTCGATGGACAAATTTATGATATTCAATATAAATCATTTTAAAATGCTTTTATTTTCTTTTATAAAAATCTAGTATGTGTATACGTATAGGAAAATCACATTTTAAAACCAAAAACCATTCCTTAACATCGATCTGATACTATACAACCAATCAAAGTATGGTGAGAAACAATATCACTTACCTTCATAAAATATACCTTGACCAGTGCTAAAGCATAGATCTCTCCATCATGAGTGCAATGCAAGAAACCACATCCAAAATGGACCTCGTATGCAAAAGATATGGCCAACATAAGAAAATAGATCATCGATTAATTAGATATTAGTAACTAAACCCTTAATTACCTTCCTTTGTTTTAATCCATCTTCCTCTACATCTCAAATATCCAAGCTGTGAATGAATTGTGCATATCTCCCATACACTACCACTTCAATCTCCAATTTCTCACTCGTTCGTTGATGAAATCCCGAAACGCTTTCGCCAATGAATCACTCTCCGAAATCTCTCCATCCTCGAACCAAAAAGGAGAAGCTCAGCTCAACAACCAGGATTGCGACTTGGACATGTTCTCTCGACCTGGAAACAAACACGCATCGCAAATGGCAATCAAATTTGATGAGTTTTGGCGAAGAGATGCTATTCGCCAAAAGAAATCCAACGGTAATCTCTGTTTCACCTATTGTTTCCTTGAGCTATGGTAATATAAAACCTTAGATCCAACTTCTATGACATCGACTACACCAATCGTAGTCGATCCAAATTCTTCCATGGTGAATGTGAAGCTCGCATCTATACGACCTCAATGGATCTAGTTTCGCGATTTATTATTGAGCTGATTGGTCGATTTTGTTTTTTGAATGGAAAATGAGGAGGAGCGGCCATTTTCGAATGGAATAGTAAATAAATCTGATGAGGGAGAGAAGGGGATCTAATTTGGGGATATTTATAATAATATCATTATTCTATTTATTTATTTTCTCAAATAAATGGCCGTATGTTTGGAGTCCATACGATCACACGATGCGTCCAATTGCCATGAAACTCGTTTGTGTACACTACTTCCTTTTTCTAGATCTAACGGTATAAATCTCATCGTTATCTGAGACTGCATCCTGGGATGCTAATTTCGTGCATTTTGAGATCATTTCGACCATCAGATCGTCCAGTCTCCAAATAGTGATCCTTATACTCATTTTAATTCGCAACGTCAATCCAAACTCAACGGAAGTAGTCTCGAGTCCTAATTTGTCCATATGTAAAAATCATATTTTTGGACCTTCATTTAATTAACGATTAAATATTTAAATACTCTATCATCAAAAATATGGGTCGCTGCACTTACATTGAATCAAATTCTATATGGTGTGACATTAAAGAGATTGGTGGTAGCAACATTATTGAATTCTTTGAATGAAATTTTGGTTAAGGATCAAGGTGAGGAAGGAGAGGGACAACAACAAGGCAAGCATAAAGGGAGTAGACCATAAGGAGGACAAGGCAAAAAGTAGGTGGTTACTTGACATAGATGTCAAAAGGTAGGACACCATGCAAAGAACTATAGGATGAACCTTTTGAATGGTTGGTGTTACAACCAAGTGGGACATATAGCGAAGAATTGTAAGGTTACTCCAACTTAGTGGAAGATAAAGTGCCACAATTTTGGCTTGTTAGACATATGAAGGGAGATTGCACAGCTTTGAAGAGCAAAGGTCAGATAGTTAAGGCATATGCTCTGGATGTCGTTCCTACCTCTAGTAATGCACTACGTCCGTTCAGGAGAAGGGGAAATAGACTGTGATGGATATTGTGTTGACTTTATCTACTTCTCATGTTTGTACTTTATTTGACACCGGTGCATCTCATTCGTTCATATCAGGTGCATTAGTAGATATTTTAGCTCTTAACCCCGACTTTGTGTACAAATCTATTTCTGTTTTGAATCCTATCAAGGGATAAACCCATATATCAATGTTATGTCGTAACTTAATGTTGGTCATTCGTGACGTGAAGTTCCCTTGTGATGCATATATACTAAACATTTTGGTTAATGGGTTGATTTTGGGAATGAATTAGATGTATCGCTATGGGATATTGTTCGATTGTGATAGGAGGATGGTTTTGATTGAGGAACGACAAAGGACTTGATTTGATTTTAGGTTGTTGAGCCCGATATTTCTGTTATGGAGACGTATTTGTATTCACTCAGCATGTCACAAGAAGAGTTATCATTTATACATGTATTGACGGGTTATCTATACGTATTCGTAGAAGTTTCCAGTCTTCCTACTCGAAGTGAAATTGAATTTCATATTGATATTGAGAAATATGCAAGGCGGTATTTGGGCTTCTTATGCATATGGCAACAAAGGAAAGAAGAGAATCAAACAAGCAGGTTTTAAATTATTATAGAAAGGCTTTATTTGGAGTAGTGTTTCAGAATGGGGAGCGCTTGTCGTTTTTGCTACAAAGGCAGATAGTTCCCTAAGATTATGTGTTGGCAATCGAGAATTGTATAAGCTGACAAAGAAAAACTAATATTCGTTGCCTTACATTGACGACATATTCAATCAGTTAGTTTGGAAAAGGTTTTCTCTTAGCTTGATTTGGAAACTGGGTTTCATTAGCTGAGAGTGACTGAAAATAGTATTCCCAAGACAACTATCTGTATGCCTGATGAATTGTTTAAGTGATTGGTCATGTTGTTTGGATTGAATTATGCTCAAGCTTATTTTGTGGATTTGATGAGTATGGTATTTCGGGAGCAATTGAAAATGTTTGTTTTGGTCTTCGTTGATGACATTCTTATCAATTCCAAAAGCGAGGCGGAGCATGAGCAACATTTGGGAGAAGTGATGGATGTCTTAAGAAGAAATCGATTAAAGGCTAAGTCCTCAAATGTCAGTTCTAGAGAAAAGAGATTTGTTTCCTTGGGCATGTAGTATAGGTAAATGGATTGGCAGTAGACATAGAGAAAGTAGCTTTGGTTATTGATTAGAAGACGCCAAAGAATGCTTCAGAGGTCTGTAAAATTTTCGGTTGGCTGGATTCTATCAAAAGTTCATTAAGGATTTTGCAAACATATCGGCACCTCCGACCCATTTGATGAAGAAGAACCTGACCTATGCCTTATACAGGGCATAGTCAGCGCGATGCCTATCTTTGGCCATCACAATGTCTACCTCTGGACGTTTACATCAGATCTTGCCTGTGACGCCCCACCTCTATACCCACGCTAACCAAGAACACTACAAGGTAGTGTTGTCAATTAGCATGGAGAATAAGGCTGTGGAGGAGCGACCATCCATGTAACTTCTTTGTGCGAGCACCGATATGTCAGATAGATTAGAATGCATATCTTTTAAGGAGGAAATCCGACATACCGATGCAAACTCAAAGCTATCACACGGTGGCTATATATAATCTTCGGAAACAAACATAGAAGTAATCATAAAATAATTAGTCACAGACATCCATATCACAAAGGCGGAAAAAGATATGAATATTTATATAACACATGAAAGTGTACATCAGAGTAGTGGTCAGAAAGATCCACAATAATACAAAATGAATAACAACATGTGCTATACAAAAGAATACATCAATGAGTCTATATCTCAAATGTGTACAATCAAAAACTACTAATCTAAGTAGTTAGCCAAAAGTCAGAGTAAACCTGAAGAGAAGTCAAGTAGAAGCACCTGTAACATCTCGGTCTGACCCGAGTATTATTTATAAGAAAATAATAAACGGATCAGTCTAGCTATAAATATCAGATGATAAGGTATAGGATAAATAATATGGCATGAACATGTAACAATCATAACGGCATACTACTATAAGTATGTAAATGATAATCAACAAAAGATCAATCAATATCACAAGAATCTTCTCAAATATAAAATAGGGTATCATACCCTAAACTTGTATTCATAACAAGTCAATAACACATAAATTCACCAACGCACAAAAACTGATATCATATCAATGAAAATCATGAAAATTGGTGAAGCACAAATTCTAGAAATCATCACAAGAAATCCAGAAAAACAAATAAAAAGGGGGGGCTAACACATGAACGGGAGCATGAAAACTCACCAACGCGTATAACACATGAACGAGAAGCTATCTCATGGAAGCTATCCATTAAATTTCAAAACAGGAATGACCCGAAGACCATGGGGTGCTACCCCATATATGTGATGACGAAACATCACAAAAGCGGGGTCTAGTCTCCCTCGCAGACAAAGAGACATCGCTCAATCGCTAGTCTAAATCACAAAAATGATCGTCATGATCATAAGGAAGTGTCAATTACACTAAGCCAGTAAATATATGAGTTTAGCTTCATGTCCCATAACCACTAGCTTAACTTAAATATTTACGAACAAACTGTAGATCTCCACTAGGAAATTGTCACAAAAAGGGTTCAATCGAACAAGTCCAAGAGCTAACCGACAAAGTGAACGCAAGCGTTTCATACCACTCGTTTTACTAAGTCGTTTAATTCGATTTCTCATCCAAGTGAAGTAAAGGCTTGTATATACTAGTAGATTAGAAAACGGTTTGAGAAGAAAGAGCTTTGTAGTAAAATAGTGTTGAAATCACTTTGATGAAAGAGTTTTGATATTTACTACTAGTATTGAAACCTTCATATCTTTAGAGTGACAAGTCACAAAATGATTGTTGAAACAAATCGAATCACATAAATTCACGTTCGAAGACGAGAGTAAAGTCCAAAGAAATCAATCCCAAAACCATCAAAGTAGGAATATACTTGCGACCTAACGTGGTCGAATTAAAGTGCAAAAGACTTTAAGTCAAATAGGTCAAACGACCTAAGGGTAAACTGCCGTGCGACCTAACAGAAGAATTGGTCGAACGACCTAGTGAAATACAGGTCATACGACCTAAGTGTAAATAGGTGGGCGACTTAACAAAGTGGCCGAGCGACCTAACTGGTGCAAGCGACTTAGGTGAGCGACCTAACTCATGGAAGAGCTAAACAGTAAAAACGGCAAAACAGGGGCGAGCGACCTAAGGGACTCGCGACCTAAGGACTATCGAACGACCTAATTGTCGAACGACCTAACTGGGCACGCAACCTAACGGGGTCAAGAGACGAGCGACCTAACCAAGCGATATGGCGAGTGACCTAACAAGGTCATAGGTGAGAGACCTAACGAGAAGGCGAGCCGAGCGACCTAGTGATGAGGTGGTCGAGCGACCTAACGCTGTAAAGGCCAGCGACCTAAAGGGGTACGACCAAGTGAAGTTCCCGAGTTAGGAGGAGCGAGCGACCTAAGAGAGGCGAGCGACTTAATTAAGAAACTCGCGACCTAAAAGCGACGCGACTTAAAAGTGGCGCGACCTAACTGAGACACGAAGCGAGATGGCGACCTAAGTGTTCGCGACCTAACAGCTTAACTAGGCACGCGACCTAACGTCTTAACTAGGCATGCGACCTAGCGACGTAATGCTGGGCGACCTATCGTCTTATAGGCCAAGCGACCTACGACTTATGCCGGGACAAGCGACCTAAGGCCAGTGCGACTTTCCCATGCGAACGACGAGACGACCTAATGTTTGCCGAGTGATAATAGGTCGGAAACGACCTAAGGCCAGGCGAGCTAACGCTCCAGAGCGACCTAGTGCCAGAAAATCACCAAAAACTATGAAAATTGGGTTTTTTCGCCAATCCAATCCAAACCAAATGCAATTGCACACAAAATAGAGATAGGGAATCAACCCCAACAGCCCAACGACAGTTATAGGCGAGATATGAGATAAAAATCTCACCTTTTCACTAAAATGTATGATGATGAAGCTTGAAAGCAAGGAGAAGCAATCCAAAGCTTGAATCCACTATCTTCTACTTGAATTTGGAGTTGAATGTTGGATTTGCAATTGAATTTGAGTTTGGAGTTTTAATTTCCCTTTCCCACCACCATTTTTGACAAAGCTTTAAGTGTTTGATAAAGTGAGGAAGAGGGTTGGGCTGAACTAAAGAAGGTGCAGTCCAAACCAAAGTCAAAGGCGGGAAAAAGTGACGAAATTTCCACTTACTCCAAACATATCAAAGTTTACACTCAAAAAGATCGCAGACGTCATTTTGAACTCAATGGAAGTGGTCTCGAGTCCTAATTTGACCGTATGCAAAAAGTAGCTTTTCGGACTAACATCCGACTAACGATAAAATATTTGAGTAAAATATTTAAATATAAAATCGATAAATATGCGGGTTGTTACAGACTCCCCTCCTTAAAGAAATTGCATCCTCGCAATATAAGATGGAAATAAAAAGTAACAACCATAAAAGCATGTTAACATAAAAGAGATTTGAAATTAGAAGTTTACCTCAAAGAACATGAGAAAGTAAGTCCGGATGTGTTCGCTCGATGAATTCTCTAGTTTCCCAAGAGAAATCCTTAGGATTTGAGGACCATTGAACTTTAACAAGCGGAACATCTTTATTTCGAAGACGTTTGATCTCCGAAGCAATAATTCGAACAGGATGCTGCTCATAAGTTAAATTAGGTAAAACTTCAATCTCTTCCACAACACCGGACTCAAGAATATAATCGGAATCCCGAAGGCACTTCCGTAATTGAGAAACGTGAAACACGTCATGCATGGTAGAAAACTGAGCCGGTAATGAAAGGCGATAAGCCATGGAGCCAATACGTTCAGTGATAGGAAATGGCCTAATATATCGAAGCGCTAACTTTCCCGATCGACTGAAGCGTACAACACCCTTCATAGGTGAAACACGAATAAATACAAGATCTCCAACAGAAAATTCTAATTTCCTTCTTCGATTATCTGCATAGGACTTTTGTCTACTCTGAGCTTCTTTCATCCTATGATGAATAAGTTCAATCTTTTCTGTGGAATCCCGAATAAAATCTGGTCCTAAAACCAGCTTCTCACCGGCCTCTAGCCAACAAGAAGGAGATCGGCATGGCCTTCCATAGAGTGCCTCGAAAGGAGCCATACCAATACTAGATTGGAAGCTGTTATTATAGGAAAATTCAACAAGTGAAATATGATCTTCCCAACTTCCACCGAAATCAAGCACACAAGCACGAAGAAGATCTTCAAGAGTTTGATTCACACGCTCAGTTTGTCCATCGGACTAGGGGTGATAAGCGGTGCTAAAATTAAGCTTCGTTCCTAAAGCTTTTTGAAGACTCTTCCAAAATCCACTAGTAAACAATGGATCACGATCACTAACAATGGAAGAAGGGACTCCATGCAGTTTAACAATTTCTTTGATAAAAAGTTTGGCCAGAAGAGGAATGGTTCGGTTCGACCGAACGGGAATAAAATGGGAAGATTTAGTAAGTCTATTGTTTGTACCAAAAATGGGCACAACACTCTTCGGGAGTTATTTGAAGAGATAAAATGAAGAACTTAAATGTAAAACAGAGATTATCTAACAAAAACTCCAACAAGCAAAAACATAAAATGCAAAGACAAACAATTTAGAGTGGTTCGGCGTGCTGCCTACGTCCACTATGAAGTTTTGATGATTTTATTGATTCTCTTTCAATGATTACAAGCAATTACAGCGAACAACAGTGAATTACAGCTTGGAATTCGAATTCAACAGTAAGAATAAGATGCAGATCTCGATCCGGCAGAGTCTGGGCGCTTCAGAATCCAGATCCCCTTTTCTGAATACCCTGGGGCTCTTTTTATAGGTGTAGGAGGCTGATATTTCGCTTAAATTGAGGGGAGACCAGTTCTGGCACGTGAGGGGGCCCACATGCCCGCTCTTTGGAAATACGGGCCCACTTTGGGATCGATTCGACTCTTGCTTCGAATCGATCAAGTTTTGCTCTGATTGAGATGAAATTTGGCATGAGCATTCCTTAGGTTGCCAGTAACCTACTGTGAAAATTTCATGGCATTTGGACTTATGGATCATGAGATATCATCGATTCGAAATAGAGCTCCTCGGTGGCTGCGTGGTTCGAATCGATCAATTCGAATCGACTCCTTCGAATCGATCGCCTACGTGCGCTCTCGTGGCGACGTGGCGCGTATACTTCGCGTCGATCCGTTCTTTTCTCCGAGATGACTGGGTCGACTCCGTGAATTTCGCCTTGCTCGTATCGATGAATAATACGTCATCCAGGCTCGTTGCCTCGATGGATACGAACTAAGGTAACTCGATGGATACGAACTAAGGTAACTCGATGGATACGAACCAGATGGAGGCAAGGTCATTTCCCTTCCGATCGATTCGAATGCTATGGATTCGAACAGGGGGAACACTGATGGATTCGAACTGAAGTACTCTGGTGGATTCGACCATATTTTCTGCCGATGGATACGGAGAGGTCAACATTGATGGATACGAAATCAGGCCATTTGATGGCTACGAAAACATAGCCTTTCCCTTCAACTTGTATCCATCATAACTTGAGCATATGAACTCAGATTGACTCGAAACTTGAAACGTTGACTCCCATGGTTTAGCTTGTCATGTCCTAGCAATTTTGGCTCGATCCGGACTCGGAAAAAATTCATCAATATCCATAGTGAGCCTGTGTATGACCGATCTCTAGGACGCACTGTCATTGGATTACTAGTCAATTCCTTGGTGTCACGGCCTTGCCAAAAGGCGGGATAACATTTGCCCCCCAAAGTACGTCTTGTGGGAACATGACGTGCTTTGAAATACTGCTATCATTACTTTGAATAGTTATTGTCTTTTCGGTGGAAGCTGTGACCTTCGACCGTTCTTCTGGATAATGTAAACTGTTGGCTGTTGTACCATGTATTTTTTGCAATTGATTGTTGTATGCCAGTGGTTACCCGTTCGTTGTTGTAATCGTTATTGGATGTGTTTCTGATTCCTGAAAATCTGGAATATTGAATACTAATCCGACATTCATGCATATATGTTAATCTAACTCTCGCTGACGTTCACGAGTCGTTGTCAGTTTATCTTATATTGAATTCTGTATCGATCTTCTCCTGAACCGATGTGAAATTCGTTGTAACAACGTTTGATGGTTGTTTTTTGATTGCTCCTTCGTAACGATCCTCTCTTGAATCGATGTGAAGGGTTGGAATGTATGCTTCGTATCGGTGGATACGTAATATTGGGTCTCAGATCGATGGATACAAAAGTAATGCTTTGTATTGACGGAGTCAAATGATCCAGACATAATCATGCAGTGATGCTTCATGGAGGATATGCCACTTCTTATTCATCTATTAAATAAGAATCCCCGATTGTGGATAATCTTCGATAGGAGTCATCCATGACTCCTCTCCTAGATCCTGATCTAAGATCTAGTTGATCTTTATATGTTAATGCTTGGAATAATAAGCATTTAAACTGGGACAAAGTCTTTTTGCCGTGCATCCCCAGAACTGGCTAGCTTGGCCAGTAACTTAGCTTTTTTTTTCCAAGGATGTGTGTAATGGTGTAATAGTTGAAGCCGACTAGTAGTTTTTGGACCCAGCTAGGATAAGGAGCAAGACGTTGCCCCCTAGTCGGATAATCTTCCTTGATTTGGCGTACTACTAACCAGTAATCACATAAGACGTGTAAAGTTTCCACTCGTAGTTTTCTTACAAGTTTGAGCGCCAAGGTTTCATACTTAGCTTCGTTATTTGTTGCAGGGAAGTTGAGTTTCAGGGCGTAGCAGATCGTTCGTTTCTCAAGAGTCATTAACGCAACTTCGATGTTAGAAAGCCGATTATGGGAAGTTCCATCGGTGTACGTTCTCCATCGGTTGGATGGTTCTCCACTGTTCTTCGGATAGTCGTCTGATGTGGTGGATTCAGATATGAAGTATGCTAATGTTTGATCATGGAGAGCTCTCCGAGGGAGATAAGTGATATCAAATTGGCTTAGCTTGATACTCCATTTGAGTAAATTTTCAAACATCTAAGGTTTCTATTGGACCTACCGTAACGGCTGGTCGATATAGACGTTAACGGGGTGAGCTTGTCAATAGTCGGCCTTCATCATTTACTAGCCTTTGGATTCGTTTACCTTCACATAGCATTGGGATGCTTATGGCGTGTGTTGACACGGCCCAAGTGATGT
The DNA here is from genome assembly GCA_030737815.1 of Allium fistulosum. Classification (NCBI taxonomy): domain Eukaryota; kingdom Viridiplantae; phylum Streptophyta; class Magnoliopsida; order Asparagales; family Amaryllidaceae; genus Allium; species Allium fistulosum. The sequence continues at coordinate 166,628,066 of CM060905.1, forward strand.
ATAAATTTTCGCGATCCAAAGGTTTGGGTAAAATGGGAGGTCTCTTTAAGCAATCTATTAGAGCTGCTTGGTTGTCCTCGGTACATGGGTGTCTTTAATTGTCCGAATTCTCTAGAAATTAGTCTTGATTCGATGAGAATTGATGATGAAAACGAAGAATCTTTCTGATGTAATAGTGAAAGAGCATTTTAAAGGATCGAGCTTCATCCTGCACTTTTTGAAGAGCGTTGAATACCTCTGTCAAGTCATCGATATGGTCGTTTGATAGCCGTGATCTCACGGGCATATTAACCACATCTACTTTCATCGATCGACCGATATGATTTTTGAATGATCTTCTAATCGTCCTTTGGTAAGTAGCATTCTCAAGTTCGAATTTAGCGATTTCAGCCTAGCACTATAGGCCCAGGTCAATAACGAGACAGTCGTGTTCCTGGTCTAGGACATGCTTCAGTATCTAATTGTATCTGGAGTTTGCATCCATGGATGTGAGTAATTGATGTCTGATGGTTAAGTCAATTAGTTGATTGATCATTGGACGTGGAAGCTATGCTTTTCCATGCCTCGTGCAAATTTGGGTAGTTGGTGTATGTTCGCCACTCTCCTTTTGTTTCTCTCATAAGCAAAGGATTGAATACTCATTTTGGGTAGAGGACATCACGGATAAACCTATTGGTTTTGAGTAGATTCGCCTCCTCCTTAAGTGTAGCAGATCTTTCTGGATCCTGTTGCTTTGTTTTTATTCACCGAGACATGCATCGGGTTGGCACTTAGTGCAGGGTTCTTAATGGTGGGTGAGAGTCCATATATACACATGAGATTGAGTCCAAGCGAACATATCAAATTCACCTAAAGCAATGCAGTCGACTCTTGCACCATCATTGCGCAGAGTTATGATCTGATCCATAATACATGTGAAGGGTTGTAGGTGCCTCATGTGTTTATTTTCAATGGTAAATGATCAGGCTTATAAGGATGTTAAATCAAAGGGTTAGTAGAATTTAGCCTCGTAGTGCATGCTGCTACATAGCTGGCTCCAGCTTTGAGATTGAATTTACTTGTGTTTCTGAATGATCAGTCGCCCATGAGTTTGGGTATTGATTTGATGATTCTATCTCTAGGCATCCTTTCGGTCGCAACCTAGAGTTGTTACGAATATCAAGCATGGGTCATAGGTTCAAGTTGTCACAGTCAACTCTCAGATAATTAATCTTTTGCCCCCCGTCTTGGGTTGGCGGATGCATTACGCGGACGGTCTAGTCTCGTTCTAGCTGTGTCTATACTGTATTCAAGCTTTAAGAACCAGAGTTGACTGATCAATGGTTGAATCATATTAATCTTATCTTCTTGTTTGTGCCCCCAAGTTTGGGGAATATCTCGATAAGTGGCAGGGTACATAATGTCCGCTTCAATTTTGTATTCTATCCCATTGAACCATAGGATCGAGTTAACCAATGGATGGCTGAGTCGTGACTATCCTTTATTATGTTCTAGTTCTTTCCTCTTGGCGGAATACATTGTTACTTTGCCGACATTCGGACATAAGCTAGATTCTGGACGGTCAATGACATTCACTTTGCTGCTTATGTCGCCGCACTTTGGGCAAAAACTGAAGAGTGAATCGTCCAATCAGATCCGATGCAGGATTGATGCTTCCCTTGTCGAATCCAGGGTAAGAATCAGTGTGCAGATGTTTAAGTTGCACTTGTTTTGAATTGCTCTTTTAGTCAGATCATGGTAAGAGTCAATGAATGAATGGTCGCATTGCATTCGTTTGGAGTTGGGTGATAAACCATGCCCATTTCGATTTACGTTCTCCCGTCAGATCTAGGGATAAAGTTAGCTCAAATGCAGTCATGTCATGCTTATTTGGTCTCATGCTCTTCCTGACGGATCGAAGGAAGGCGACGGAGGACAAATGGTCAAGTCACTCTCATTCATGGTTTATTCTTCTATCCGTGCTCTGTTGGTCAAAGGTATTCGATGGACGTTCGGGTCACATGACCATCGATTCAATGGTACGATGTGAAAGGTATAGATCGATATTGCCCGTCGATCCAGCGGTACGATATAAGTGATTGCCCAGAACTTCGGGCATCATTCTGATTGGTTAGCATTAAGGTCTCCTTGTAGTCATTTCCTTAAGTTGTAAAGGATGCTAAGCTAGAGATGTAGCGAGTCACATTTCTCTTCTTTCGGTGATTTGTACTTCTGCCCCCAGTCAAGGGCAAAAGTCGAAGTGTGGCCGATCAAATTACAACTTTAGTTTGATGCTTCTCCCACTAAACTGTAGGAAGGAATTGATTGGCGGATGGTTAGGTCACATCCGTCCATGCTGCATGCACAACCCGTCGGATCACATGCGAGAGTTAGCATATGAACGGTCATGCCACGTTCATTTGTGGTTGGATGGTAGTAATATCAATTCAGAATAGGACATCCAGCTAGGTCCGTTCTTCGAATCTATGCCTCCCTGTCGAATCAAGGAAGGAATTTTGTCTCGTAGGGTTGGAGTGCATCCCTATAAATTTATGTTATGGGTCCCGTGCCGGGGACAAGATATGATGCATGGACGGTTGTGTCACGCCCGCTTAGTGCTGGATGGTCGGATCGCATCCAATTTTGTGTATTGAGTGTGCCCCCATGTCAGGGGAAGATTGGGAAGCAGACGGTCGTACCACATCCGCTTTTTATACTATGGAACTTGATGAGGAACCATAGCCGATAGATGGACAGTCGAATCACATCCCTTTTGGTATTCATACTCCAAACCATGTTTTGAGGACTGGAGTTGGTTGATGGGTGGTCATTCGCATCCAGTTGGTGTTTATACTCCGATCTGCGCTCTTGGGACCAGAGTTAGTTGATGTTTATACTCCAGTTCGCACTCTGGGAGTCTGGAGTTCGTTGACCAGACGGTCTGTCACGTCTATTATGAGTTTCCTTTTTTGTGTTCGCACTCCGGGAACAAGTGATGTATCTTGGCTGAGATATGGTCGAAGTCGTTAGGTGGACGGATCCACCCCCCTCGAAGCCGCATTTGTTTGATGCTTATACTCCGGCTCGCGCTATGGGAGGTTGGAGTTAGTTGTTGTTTATGCTCCGGTTCACACTCTGGGATTTCGGAGTTAGTTAATATTTATACTCCAGCTCGCGCTCTCGGTGTCTAGAGTTTGTTGATGTTTATACTCCAGCTCGCGCTCTCGGAGTCTGGAGTTTGAATGTTTATACTCCGCTTCGCACTCTGGGAATACGGAGTTGATGAATGTTTATACTCCGCCTCGCACTCTGGGAGTATGGAGTTAGTTAATGTTTATACTCCAGCTCGCGCTCTCGGAGTCTGGAGTTTGATGAATGTTTATGCTCCGCTTCGCACTCTGGGAATATGGAGTTGATGAATGTTTATACTCCGCCTCGCACTCTGGGAGTACGGAGTTAATGAATGTTTATACTCCGCCTCGCACTCTAGGAGTACGAAGTTAAATGAATGTTTATACTCCGCCTCGCACTCTGGGAGTACAGAGTTAAGGAATGTTTATACTCCGCCTCGCACTCTGGGAGTACGGAGTTAAGTAAAAAGTTTGTACCCAGCTCGCGCTCTCGGAGTACTCTGGGGTTTTAGGAAAATGTTTATGCTCCGCCTCGCACTCTGGGAGTACGGAGTTAAGTAAAAAGTTTGTACCCAGCTCGCGCTCTCGGAGTACTCTGGGGTTTTAGGAAAATGTTTATACTCCACCTCGCACTCTGGGAGTACGGAGTTAAGTAAAAAGTTGTCGTGTACCAGCCCGTTTCTGGCCTGATGTGATGGCTTGTCCCTGAGCTAGGTGTTTCGCTTAGCGAGTGATCGGTGGGATCCCGATTAACTTCCACTTATAGGCCCCTCAACAAAGGATGAGGTTTAGAGTATGGACGGTTAGATCGCGTCCATGTTCATTTTGATTCTGCTTTTGCCAGGACTAAGGAGTAAGATTAGTGTTCTGGCAAGCTTTGTGCTCGAGCATAGGAAAGGATGGTCGAACTACATCCACTTTGAGTTGTGTATTTTCCCTTAAGTCGGGTGCAAGTATTGGAGAGCAGACAGTCGAGTCACGTCCAATTTATACTTTGCATTCTTTCGATCGAGCTAAGGAAGAGAGTTGAAATGACAGCTCGTGATGGTTAGCGAGTAGGCAGTCAGTCGTTGATGACTTTAAATTGAGGGTTGGACCCTGATGAAGTTGGTTTAAGGTATGACTATTTTGTCGAACTACAGAAGCAAGCTGGAGAGTGAACGGTCAAATCATGTCCACTTTACACATGCGTTCTCAAATAATCCCAAGTGCCTAATGTAGGATTGGATGCATGGATGGTGACCTCACGTCCACCCTTGGTGTGATTTCGATTTTATCGGGCATCAGAAGAAGCATAAGTATTTTGGCGAGCTTCAAGTACGAGATGGAGAGTACATTGTTGGGATATCACTCCAAGTCTTCCCCAGGTCTCCAATTAAACTGTATAGGCCACTTCGTACTGGAGTCTTGACCTTGTCGGTCTCTTTCGCTTTGATGCCTTGCCCCCAATCAGGGGCATATAGTAGCCGATGAGTGGTTGAATCATGCCCGTCATGATGATACCTCAATGATTTGATCATGGTCCGCGGAGGTTGTTTTGCACCCAATCTTAAGTACTCGGTTACCTGCATCATTTGCAAGTAGTTTAATTCAAGTAGGTCATATTTCGCAACGTAAATGAAATTGAATTAGAAATAATTCAAAAGAGATCAGATCAAATCTCATTGATAAGTGAGGCAACGTCGTATGCTCGCTATTGCACATCATTCCAGCCATTATCAGTTGGAAGTCTAATGCAAATAGTTCAATTTGATCAAAGTCTTTGATTGATAGGAGTCGGATGTTCCCGGTCCTTAGTTTTATAGGGCTTGCACATATTGTTGGAGCTATCCTTTTCGGAGCAGCCTTATGGCGTTGGCGTTCACGGTAGCCATTTAGAGAAGAGGTGTTTATCCCAAACTTTCATCCAGATAGGAGACCTATATAGGGTATTAAGGAAGTCCTCTTGAGGTTGTATGTCATGCTTTTAGTCATGTGGACGTGGAATGATTAAGATGCGGGCATTTGAAGATGGTTCAGAAGCGACCAGCTATGTTTTGAGTTGGCAGAGTTGGCATTGTAGGGCAGTCGTCATATTAGCCATCGTACCATAGTTGTCAATTCAGGAGTTTGAAAGCTGGTCAATTGGAGGAAGTTGCATTCCACCTTAAAAGCATGATATATTAATCAACCCCAGTTCTTGGCATACTAACTAGGTTCTCCAGCCTTTGGGAGTACGGTTGAGTAGTATTTCTTTGCCCATTCCTTGATTGCAACTCAACATTTGTTGTTGTGATCTCCTATGTCTTGTTTAGTCATGGAACAATCAGAAGCATGGATGGAATTTTCCTTCATTAAATTGGTGATTGAATCGACAATGCGGGTGCCCTGCGCTGCGGCTAGGGTTCGTACCCGAAAAATATTTTTTTTTGAAATTTCGTATCGATACGAATTGGACACAATTGGATCGATTCGAATTGCAGTTGAGTATCGATACGAATTGGGTGAAGTTGGATCGATACGAAGTAGCGCACCCTCGTGGATACGAAGTAGCGCACCCTGATGGATACGAAGTAGCGCACCCTGATGGATACGAAGCAGCGTACCCTGATGGATACGAAGAAGCGCATCGTGATGGATACGAAGTAGCGCACCCTGATGGATACGAAGCAGCGCATCCTGATGGATACGAAGAAGCGCATCGTGATGGATACGAAGAAGCGCGTCCTGATGGATTCGAAGTAGATGGATGCGAGGGTCTTGTGTCTCTGATCGATACGAAGACAATGGATTCGAAGTGAGGCTATGCTTATGGATACGAACACTCGGTCCAGATGGGTTCGAAGACATGGATACGAAGATCACCATACTTTCATGGATACGAAAAATTGCACTTTTTCTAGATTCGAAAATATGGGTATGGAATCTATGATGAATGTAGTTCCTCTTAGATCTGGAGCAATCTGAATAGAATAGAACAAACCACTGAATGGAAGATCTGGATCTCCTCCTTAGATTTTTGCAATCCAACGACGGTAGTAGATCCAACGAGCAGGAGAAAAAACTTGGTTTTTTCTCAGTGAAAGCACCAAAGTGTTTGTACCAAAAATGGGCACAACACTCTTCGGGAGTTATTTGAAGAGATAAAATGAAGAACTTAAATGTAAAACAGAGATTATCTAACAAAAACTCCAACAAGCAGAAACGTAAAATGCAAAGACAAACAATTTAGAGTGGTTCGGCGTGCTGCCTACGTCCACTATGAAGTTTTGATGATTTTATTGATTCTCTTTCAATGATTACAAGCAATTACAGCGAACAACAGTGAATTACAGCTTGGAATTCGAATTCAACGGTAAGAATAAGATGCAGATCTCGATCTGGCAGAGTCTGGGCGCTTCAGAATCCAGATCCCCTTTTCTGAATGCCCTGGGGCTCTTTTTATAGGTGTAGGAGGCTGATATTTCGCCTAAATTGAGGGGAGACCAGTTCTGGCACGTGAGGGGGCCCACATGCCCGCTCTTTGGAAATCCGGGCCCACTTTGGGATCGATCCGACCCTTGCTTCGAATCGATCAAGTTTTGCTCCGATTGAGATGAAATTTGGCATGAGCATTCCTTAGGTTGCCAGTAAGCTACTGTGAAAATTTCATGGCATTTGGACTTATGGATCATGAGATATCATCGATTCGAAATAGAGCTCCTCGGTGGCTGCGTGGTTCGAATCGATCAATTCGAATCGACTCCTTCGAATCGATCGCCTACTTGCGCTCTCGTGGCGACGTGGCGCGTATACTTCGCGTCGATCCGTTCTTTTCTCCGAGATGACTGGGTCGACTCCGTGAATTTCGCCTTGCTCGTATCGATGAATAATACGTCATCCAGGCTCGTTGCCTCGATGGATACGAACTAAGGTAACTCGATGGATACGAACCAGATGGAGGCAAGGTCATTTCCCTTCCGATCGATTCGAATGCTATGGATTCGAACAGGGGGAACACTGATGGATTCAAACTGAAGTACTCTGGTGAATTCGACCATATTTTCTGCCGATGGATACGGAGAGGTCAACATTGATGGATACGAAATCAGGCCATTTGATGGCTACGAAAACATGGCCTTTCCCTTCAACTTGTATCCATCATAACTTGAGCATATGAACTCGGATTGACTCGAAACTTGAAACGTTGACACCCATGGTTTAGCTTGTCATGTCCTAGCAATTTTGGCTCGATCCGGACTCGGACAAAATTCATCAATATCCATAGTGAGCCTGTGTATGACCGATCTCTAGGACGCACTGTCATTAGATTACTAGTCAATTCCTTGGTGTCACGGCCTTGCCAAAAGGCGGGATAACATCTATCAACAATCACCCATAAGCTATTATGACCCGAACGAGAATGGGGAAGGCCATCTATAAAATCCATGGAAATTTGATCCCACTTCCAAACTGGAATTTCCAATGGTTGCAATAACCCATCGGGCTTTTGATGTTCGGCCTTGACAAGTTGGAAAGTCATGCAACACTTAACAAAGTTAGCGATATCAGATTTCATTCCCTCCCAGTAATAAAGCCGCTTCATATCTCCGTACATTTTACTACTACTGGGATGAATGGAAAATTTGGAACGATGAGAATCTTCTAAGATATCTTTACGAAGGTCACTAATATTTGGTACGATAAGTCTACCAAATTTTCGAATGCCACCACGAAAATCAATATCAAAGTCTTTCAAACCCTCAATATCGGTTTTATCCTTAAGATTTTGGCCAAGCGAAGCCAATTCAGGATCTAGCTGTTGAGCTTCAAGAATGCGGTCTAAAAGAGAAGGACGAGCCTCAAGGCTACATAAGACAAAAGATGAACATAAATCGGAGACACGATCTCGAATTTCACAAGTGGATAAAACCTCGAGATCCCTCCATTCGGATATCATCATTGAAACAACCGCTTGTTGCTTGCGACTAAGTGCATCGGCAACCCGATTTCCCTTTCCGGGAGTATAAAGGATATCAAGATCATAAGAGGCAAGGAACTCGAGCCAACGCTGTTGACGCAAATTAAGTTCCTTTTGAGAAAATAAATATTTCAAAGACTTTTGATCAGTATAAAGTATAAATTTCTCTCCCAAAAGATAGTGTCGCCAAATTCGAAGGGCGAAAACGATAGCCGCGAGTTCTAAATCATGTGTGGCATATCTAGTCTCAGCCGGCTTCAATTGCCTAGAAGCATAAGCAATAACACGTTCTTTCTGCATAAGAACGGCACCCAAACCAACGCGACTAGCATCAGTATAAACAACAAAATCTTTGTTCCCTTCGAGAATAACAAGAATGGGAGCATTAGAAAGGAGTTCTTTTAATTTCTGAAAAGAAGTTTCACATTTGTCCGACCAAATGTATTTAACACCTTTCTTCGTTAAGCCAGTAAGAGGCACGGCAACCTTAGAAAAGTCTTTTATAAAACGGCGGTAATAACCTGCCAATCCGAGAAAGCTACGGATTTCAGTCACACTCTCCAGTCTCTTCCAATTTTGAATCGCTTCAATCTTTGAAGGATCCATTGATATTCCGGATTCGGAAATAATATGACCGAGAACTTCACACTAGATTGCTACAAGTGGCATTTAGAAAATTTCGCTTTTAGTTGATTGCTCCTAAGAGTTTCCAACACAATTCGAAGATGCTTTTCATGTTCCTCTTCGGTTTTAGAATACACAAGAATATCATCAATAAAGATGAGAACAAACCGATCGAGGAAATCTTTGAAAACTCGATTCATAAGGTCAACGAAATAAGCCGGAGCATTCGTTAAACCAAATGGCATAACTAGCCATTCATAAGATCCATAACGTGTACGGAACGAAGTCAAAGGAATACTATCCTCTGCAATATGAAGCTGATGAAAACCGGTAGCCAAGTCTAATTTTGAAAAGACTCTAGCACCACTAAGTTGATCAAACAGATCATCAATCCGAGGTAAAGGATATTTATTCTTAATAGTAAGATCATTAAGCTTGCGGTAGTCGACACAAAGCCTAAGTGTACCATCGAACTTACTTACGAAAATAGCTGAAGCTCCCCAAGGCGAGGAACTAGAGCAAATAAGTTGCTTCGTCTCTAACTCGGATAATTGTTTGCGCATCTCTTCATTCTCCTTATAAGACATGCGATAAGGAGGACGAGTAATAGGTTGAGCTCTAGGTATAAGATTAATTTTGAACTCAATTGCTCGCTTAGGTGGTAGTCCTAAAACAGGCTCAAAGATGTCAGAAATTCACGAACGACGCGAATAAGAGAAATGACATCCTCCTCGTCATCATTATCATCATCACGAGGATTTAAAGAATATAAAGATGCAACCAAAGCGGAATCCGAATATTTAAGAACAATAGAAATATGATTAACAGATTGTGCATAACGGAGATAAATAGTCCGCTCGGGACATAGGATATGAGCTTCATAACGAGTAAGCCAATCCATACCCAAAATCATTCCAAAGCCTAAGTAACGCATGACATGCAAATCGGCTAGGAAAGATAAATCACACAAAATAATCTCCACGTCTTTACAAAGTAAACTAAGAGTTGCGGATCCACCAACCGGATTCGCAATTCTCAAAGAAGTCATTAAAGCAACAACACTTAAAGAAAAAGTATCGACAAGTTCCTTTGATATAAAAGAATGGGATGCACCCGTATCAAAGAGAACTCTAATCGGTTGACCATGAAATATAATAATGCCATCAAGAACAGAATGAGACATACCTTGACCGCGAGATGTGTTGCCAAGGGATTGAGCAACGTTTAACTTTCCCTTCTTGTCTTGAAGCTTTGTGCATTGGTGCATAAAATGATCTGGACTTTTACAATAGCGACAAGAGCGGGGCTTTGAACACTTGTTCGAAAAATGGCCCTTAGCACCACAGTTGAAACATTTCTTATCACTTGGGGAAAATGTCTTTGCAGCAGGAGTTGCTTTTTTACCCTTTTTGTTGGGATAAGGACCTTTGAACTTGTTAGGCCTTTTCTTGTTGTTGAAGTTTGGTTTGGCAGCCACCACTTCAACATCACTGTCCTTATCAACTTCTTCAAGATGAAGAGCTATATCAATCAGTTGATCGAAAGAAACTTCTAATTTTAGAAGTAATGGCTTCTTGAGATTCTTGTTTAAGCCATAGACGAACCTCTGGTTCTTCTTCAATGGGGTGTTGATGTATTCAACCCCATATTTAGACAGTGACTCGAAGGATGCGACATAATCTGTCACGGAAGATTCACCTTGAACAAGGTCTATGAAACGTCGAGCTAATGTCACTTTCTCTGCTTCTGGTATGAATTTTAATTCGAAGCGTTCCCGGAATTGCTCCCAGGTGAGATCAGCTTCATTAATTTCAGAAATGAGAAGTTCGTACCAATCCAGTGCTCTTTCTTGAAGCATACTGGAAGCCACCTGAACACGGTGAAGATCGACAAGATTCATGCGAGAAAAGATTCTATCGCATGTTCTTAACCAAGCCTGGACCTCAATAATAGTTTCAGAACCTTTGAACGGTTTCCCAACTAAGTTGGTATAATCGTTGCACAAACGTGCAAATCCAGACTTAGGATGAGTAGGTTCCTGATTAGGGCCAGCTGCTTGAGCATTCTTTACTAAATCAAGAAGCTGTTGAGTGGTCATAAAAACTCCATCCTGGGGAGTAACAGTAGATGGTCTAGCTCTTGGACGACCTGGTCTAGACATTCTCTTCTTTAAGGAAGAGAGAAGAAGAAAAAGGTTATTCACCAATTAAATATCAAGCAATCTTGATAGATGAAACAAGGAATCATAAAGAAAACAGGATGAATTGGTTCGAAGACTCGAACTAAATCCTGAAACACAACTCCTAAGGTGGACTTAGGACGATGATCCATGTTAAGTTATTCTACATTGTTCCGAAGTTTGGCTCTGATACCAAGCTGTGACGCCCCACCTCTATACCCACGCTAACCAAGAACACTACAAGGTAGTGTTGTCAATTAGCACAGAGAATAAGGCTATGGAGGAGCGACCATCCATGTAACTTCTTTGTGCGAGCACCGATATGTCAGATAGATTAGAATGCATATCTTTTAAGGAGGAAATCCGACATACCGATACAAACTCAAAGCTATCACGCGGTGGCTATATATAATCTTCGGAAACAAACATAGAAGTAATCATAACATAATCAGTCACAAACATCCATATCACAAAGGTGGAAAAAGATATAAATATTTATATAACACATGAAAGTGTACATCAGAGTAGTGGTCAGAAAGATCCACAATAATACAAAAGGAATAGCAACATGTGCTATACAAAATAATACATCAATGAGTCTATATCTCAAATGTGTACAATCAAAAACTACTAATCTAAGTAGTTAACCAAAAGTCAGAGTAATCCTGAAGAGAAGTCAAGCAAAAGCACCTGTAACATCTCAGACTGACCCAAGTATTATTTATAAGAAAATAATAAACGGATCAGTCTAGCTATAAATATTAAATGATAAGGTATAGGATAAATAATATGGCATGAACAAGTAACAATCATAATGGCATACTACTATAAGTATGTAAATGATAATCAACAAAAGATCAATCAATATCACAAGAATCTTCTCAAAGATAAAATAGGGTATCATACCCTAAACTTGTATTCATAACAAGTCAATAACACATAAATTAACCAATGCACAAAAACTGATATCATATCAATGAAAATCATGAAAATTGGTGAAGCACAAATTCCAGAAATCATCACAAGAAATCCAGAAAAACACATAAAAAGGGGGGCCTAACACATGAATGGGAGCATGAAAACTCACCAACGCGTATAACACATGAACGAGAAGCTATCTCATGGAAGCTATCCATTAAATTTTCACATAGGAATGGCCCGAAGACCATGGTGTGCTACCCCATATATGTGATGATGAAACATCACAAAAGGGGGGTCTAGTCTCCCTCCCAGACAAAGATATATCGCTCAATCGCTAGTCTAAATCACAAAAATGATCGTCATGATCATAAGGAAGTGTCAATTACACTAAGCTAGTAAATATATGAGTTTAGCTTCATCTCCCATAACCACTAGCTTAACTTAAATATTTACGAACAAACTGTAGATCTCCACTAGGAAATTGTCACAAAAAGGGTTCAATCAAACAAGTCCAAGAGCTAACCGACAAAGTGAACGCAAGCATTTCATACCACTCGTTTTACTAAGTTGTTTAATTCAATTTCTCATCCGAGTGAAGTAAAGGCTTGTATATACTAGTAGATTAGAAAACGGTTTGAGAAGAAAGAGCTTTGTAGTAAAATAGTGTTGAAATCGCTTTGATGAAAGAGTTTTGATATTTACTACTAGTATTGAAACCTTCATATCTTTAGAGTGACAAGTCACAAAACGATTGTTGAAACAAATCGAATCACATAAATTCACGTTCGAAGACGAGAGTAAAGTCCAAAGAAATCAATCCCAAAACCATCAGTAGGAATATACTTGCGACCTAACGTGGTCGAATTAAAGTGCAAAAGACTTTAAGTCAAATAGGTCAAACGACCTAAGGGTAAACTGCCGTGCGACCTAATAGAAGAATAGGTCGAACGACCTAGTGAAATACAGGTCATACGACCTAAGTGTAAATAGGTGGGCGACTTAACAAAGTGGCCGAGCGACCTAACTGGTGCAAGCGACTTAGGTGAACGACCTAACTCAAGGAAGAGCTAAACAGTGGAACAGCAAAACAGGGGCGAGCGACCTAAGGGACTCGCGACCTAAGGACTATCGAACGACCTAATTGTCGAACGACCTAACTGGGCATGCGACCTAACGGGGTCAAGAGACGAGCGACCTAACCAAGCGATATGGCGAGCGACCTAACGAGGTCATAGGTGAGCGACCTAACGAGAAGGCGAGCCGAGCGACCTAGTGATGAGGTGGTCGAGCGACCTAATGCTATAAAGGCCAGCGACCTAAAGGGGTACGACCAAGTGAAGTTCGCGAGTTAGGAGGAGCGAGCGACCTAAGAGAGGCGAGCGACTTAAGAAACTCGCGACCTAAAAGCGACGCGACTTAAAAGTGGTGCGACCTAACTGAGACACGAAGCGAGATGGCGACCTAAGTGTTTGCGACCTAACGGCTTAACTAGGCACGCGACCTAACGTCTTAACTAGGCATGCAACCTAGCGACGTAATGCTGGGCGACCTATCGTCTTATAGGCCAAGCGACCTACGACTTATGCCGGGACAAGCGACCTAAGGCCAGTGCGACTTTCCCACGCGAACGACGAGATGACCTAACGTTTGCCGAGTGATAATATGTCGGAAACAACCTAAGGCCAGGCGAGCTAACGCTCCAGAGCGACCTAGTGCCAGAAAATCACCAAAAACTCTGAAAATTGGGGTTTTTCGCCAATCCAATCCAAACCAAATGCAATTGCACACAAACTAGAGATAGGAAATCATCCCCAACAGCCCAACGACAGTTATAGGCGAGATGTGAGATAAAAATCTCACCTTTTCACTAAAATGGATGATGATGAAGCTTGAAAGCAAGGAGAAGCAATCCAAAGCTTGAATCCACTATCTTCTACTTGAATTTGGAGTTGAATGTTGGATTTGCAATTGAATTTGAGTTTGGGTTTTTAATTTCCCTTTCCCACCACCATTTTTGACAAAGCTTGAAGTGTTTGATAAAGTGAGGAAGAGGGTTGGGCTGAACTAAAGAAGGTGCAGTCCATACCAAAGTCAAAGGCGGGAAAAAGTGACGAAATTTCCACTTACTCCAAACATATCGAAGTTTACACTCAAAAAGATCGCAGACGTCATTTTGAACTCAATGGAAGTGGTCTCGAGTCCTAATTTGACCGTATGCAAAAAGTAGCTTTTCGGACTAACATCTGACTAACGATAAAATATTTGAGTAAAATATTTAAATATAAAATCGATAAATATGCGGGTTGTTACTTTGCCTAACTCGAGGCAAAGTCCTTAGGGTCATTATCTCGTTTGATCCATATGTTTTTATACTCTGACACCCGAGTCGTGGGTTGAAAGAGTTAATTGGCATCAATCTTTAGATGCCTAGAACGGTTATGTTCCTTTAGTCTAGACATTTCTCACGAAGTTCGATTGGTACCTATCTCTGAGTAGTTGCATACATGTATTGTATAGATGTAGATTGTTCGATTTATGCTATTAATCATAGCACATATTTAGGCTAATGAGGACACAAGTTCATCGATCCCCAAAACCAATTCATTTTATATCCATAATAATAGCAGATCCTGCATCGTTACATTGAAATCAACTAAATATTTAGAAAGATATCTCTAAGTGAAATTGCGTTGTAAATGTTTGGCATTCCACGCTCTTGAGAGTGAAATCCCATCGATAGTTGCTAGCTTGAATGTTCTGTCTTAAGTTTGTTTTTAATAGCATATGTACCTTCCGAAACTTGGGACCATATTCACTAGGCCAAGGAAGATTCGTTGAAGGATGAGTGTAACAACCCGGAAAATTAAACTATAATAATTAAATAACGAATAAATGAAATGATAAAATAACTTTGTTTAATTATCAGAACTGAGCCACGAGAGTTGCACCATTGTGTCCGTGGTAAAATTCTGGTCAATTTCCATACATAGAACGCCAGAAACCGAGCTAATATGACCAAGTTATAAAAGAAACAAAATAAACAAAAATATAACGAAAAAAATATATATTACGGTCAGGTCGAACGGCTGGTCGACCTGGGCGAGGCGGCGGTCGACCCGCCTTGTAAATTTGCAGCCGAACGAATTAGAGACGTCAGAACACATCATTTGCACCGTTTTGTTTAATCCAGTCCCTCCGTTGCTGATCTGATGGCTCCTATTCAGCCTATGACGTGGTTGCATCCTATTCAATCTCCAAATCCAATGGTCCGAGATCCACTTCTACACATATAAATAGATTCCTAGACCTAACACTTTTTCTCATTCTAGATTTTATCTGCATGGGTTCACCTTTTTAGGAAGGACCCTAAAAGGAAATTTTTTCCAAGGAGAGAATCTTTTTAATTAAAATTATTTTACGACTCCAAGTGGATCCGGGAAGACCAAAGAAAGAGCATAGGACCAGAGGTGAGTGATTGTAATTATTTTAAGATTTCTTTAAGTAATTTAAAATAATATGGTTTCCAATAATTGTAGTTTTCTACGATTTTTGAAATATCCTTTTTCAGTAATTATTTACAATTTTTAATTATTTTCAGTCTATTTAGCTATTCCTTTCAGTAATTTAATATCATTTCTGCTAATTATAAATTATTACTGTTAAGCATAGCTTTTTATTAATTTACAGTCTATTTACAGTATTTAAGTTTATTTACTATTGTTTATTTCTTGTTTACATCTTTTAAACGTTTTGGATTTTATGCAAGCGTCTATTCTCTTCATTCCCCTTTTCTGCGCGTATGGATTAGATTAAATTAAAAACGCGGATATGGGTTTTATAAGTAAGAATATTAGATGAAGAAGATAAGATGTAAATTATGGAGGCTGTAATTAAATAATGGAATTGGACTGAATTTACGCCTAATTATAATTAGAATTGGACTAATTAAACATAATTGGCATAGTTATAACTTAGGATTATAACTAAATGAAGTAAAAGATGAAAGAAACTTATTTTCACACTTAGACCTTGGGTTAAGTAATAAGCATGATTATAACGTAGGTTATAATAATAAAAATGGAATGGGCTTATTTTAAGGCTTGGGATAAATTAATATGCGTAGAAAGTAAAAATGGTAATAAAGGCTTATTTAAATAATTTATCTAAGGTAATAAGCAATGATGAAAGTAGGACCTATACCAAATAGCATTCCCTAAGGCACGCTTATGCTAAGAATGGTAGTGATTGGCCAAATAGAAGTCCAAATCACGGGAATTTGGATAAGGGGCGCAACTAGATATTGTTTGGATGAAAGGCCAGTACCAACAACATTTCCCATATTTTTTCTGTGGACACACGGTGATCTTGCATTAGCCTGAAGTGAGATGAGGGGTACGCTATGCTGTACGTTGGAGGTTATAAGATGACCCAATAGATGGAGCAAAAGGTAGCATGGGCATGGTGGCAGTTACGTGTGCGACTTCCATTCGGGTGCTCAGTAATAGTTATGAGTTCCTAGCGCTTAGTATGGTGTCTTAGTAGGCACCATTGCCTTCTGTGTAGGGAGCTATATATGTCATCCGGATCCGCAGTAGTTGCTCTAAGCATCTTTCCTAGATACCATTGGCTGCTGTGCAGGGAGTTATACAACAGCTGGTCCACAGAAAGGTCTATGGAGTAGCAGGTCGATCAAGAAGGGTAGAATTAGGGTCACATCCTAACTACAGGATTAGGAATTCAGCCTAATTAAATCAGAACAAGTGCAAGCAATCAAAGTTAACCTATCTTGAGCAATATTTAATCGTATTTATTTTTAGTTTATCTCTTTTCTATTTCCTTTGTTATCCTTATTTAAGCTAGAACTGTTGTAGAGTCTGTTACTTTTATCTTGCTTAAAGACTCTAGTAATTACTACCATTCACCAGACTTTTAGTCTGACCCACTCCTCTATTTCCCACTTTTTCCCCCTTTAGGCAATCAAGGAAGAAGTTAGTAGATTGCTGTAGCTTGGAGTTTTTCTTGGAGGAGATTTCTTCAATGTACTTCTTTTATTTTCAGTCATTGTTCTTGTATGCACTGGTTTATTTATGAGGGATATTACATACTCTGATTTTGAGACTTTGAAGTGTTATTTCATAAGACACTATGGGTTTTGAATGTTGTATTTGGCTTTTGACTTATTTATGAATTAATTTGGAGGCTTTGTTTTAATTAATACTTATTTAGTTTACGCTGTTTTTTTCTATTTTTGTCTTGTGAATCTTAGTCTTTGTTAGCTTTAGTTATATCTACAATGCACCATGCCTTTTAATATGTCCTTTTGGGTATCTTATGGGGTGTGCGGTTTTTCACTTTGTATCAGAGCCTAAGGTTACAGGATTCCAAAAATTTACTTTTGAAAGTAAAGTATTTTTCAAAATAAATTATTTTAAAAAAAGTTTTGGGAATGATTTTAAGTATAAAATAATTTTTTTTAAGATCCCCTCATAAGTCTAGTTCAATCTCCTTTTGACTCTTCCCTAAACTATCCTTTTCTTTTCGTAGTATGGCTGATGCCCCGAACCTTCCCAAGGGCATTCCAGTCCCAGCCTGGTTTCGTAGGTACTTACAAGCCACGACTCCAGAGGTACACGGGCCTGCGCCCAATCCTACACCAGCGGATGGGAATCCCATCAACCCACCTACCGCCATCTATTTCTCTAAGCTTTGTAAAGATTTTCCGAGTTTGGGTGGGAAAACTTTTTCCGGTAAGGAGACTTTTGTGGAGGCGAGAGCATGGCTTAGGGACACAGAGAGGATTTTTGGTCTTTTAGGATTGGATGGTCAGCAACGAGTTTAGCTAGCCGCTTGGCAGCTGAAGGAGGAGGCATCTTTTTGGTGGGAGGTGATCGAGTTGGAGGGAAGGAATATTACTTGGGATGGATTCGGGAGCGATTCGATAGGAAGTTTCTATCTCAGGCAGAAGAAAGTGTTTAGTTGGAAAAGTTTATCAATTTAAAGCAAGGGAGTTTGTCTGTCAAGGAGTACATTAATCGATTCAATGAGCTGTTGTGGTTTGGTATGGACTTGGTGAACACGACGCACAAGAAAGCTATGAAGTTTGCGAAGGGATTGAACCAACCCCTTTAGGGATTATTTCTGACTCATGTACCGATGGGAGCTACTTATGAGTCTTTGGTTGAGATGGCGCTTATGTTGGATATAACCAAGGAAGGAGAGTCTAAAGAGGAGGTTAAGTCAGAAGGTCCAAAGAAGAAGTGGTGGGAAAAGAATAAGAAGAAGAAGAAAGGTGACAGTCTTTAGAAGCAGATTAAGAAAGGAATAAAATTCCATGTTTGTGGGAAGGTTAGACATGTGTCCAAGGATTGCTGGAAGGAGAAGATGAAGGGTAAGTGCTATACTTGTGGGCATCCCGGTCATATGAGTAGGAGTTGTCCTCAGGGAGCAAGTGCACAGTTGCGCAGATTCAGGCGTTAGACACAACACCTTCCAATAGCATTCCAGATAGAGGTAGCAAAGTCATAGTCGAAGGTTTGATTTCTATATCTGATTTTCCTATTCGGACTTTATTTGATTCTGGAGCATCACACTCCTTTATCTCTAGCTCTCTAGTGGATTGTTTGCGCTTAGACATATCATTAGTAGTAGACCCCATTATTTTTTCAAACCCCATAGGAAGATCGACACACTTATCTATGATTTCTAGGGGTTTTAAATCTTTATCTTAGGAGTAGAGTTTGACTGCGACGCCTATGTTTTGGGATTCTCGGGGTATGGGATGATCTTAGGGATGGATTGGCTATCCACATACAGAGCTATGTTAGACTGCGAGAGGAGAATCATTAGACTTGAGACTTGTAATGGTAGGACACTGGAGGTACCTTGCGACCCGCAAGGGTCAGTTATGTTGAGTTTTCTCTATTCCCTCAATTCATCTCCATCAGAGTTGCATTCGGTTCCTGTCGCCGCAGATTTTGCAGACGTATTTGAGGAGGTTAGGGGACTACCCCGTAAGAGAGAGATTGACTTTAGGATTTATTTGACCGAGAATGCCAAGCCAGTAGCGTTACTTGTGAGACACATGGCACCTAGGGAGAGGAAAGAATTGAGCAAGTAGATTTATGAGCTCTTGGAGAAGGGATTCATAAGAAGGAGCATATCAGAGTGGGGAGCGCTAGTCGTCTTCACCACTAAGGAGGATGGTTCTCTCTGACTTTGCGTGGACTATAGAAAATTAAATAAGCTCACCAAGAAGAACCGATATCCACTTCCTAGGATTGATGATATGTTTGACCAGCTAGTAGGTTCTTCGGTTTTCTCTCAACTTGATTTAGCCATGGGATTCCATCAGCTTAGAGTCGCTGATGACAGCATAGATAAGACTGCATTTAGGACACCGGACGGATTCTTCGAGTGGTTGGTTATGCCTTTTGGGCTAACAAATGCTCTAGCCTATTTCATTGATTTGATGAGCCACGTCTTTAGGGATGTCCTAAATAAGTTTGTGGTGGTGTTCGTGGATGATATCTTGGTGTTTTCCAAGAATATGGAGGAGCATGCTGTTCATTTAGAAGAAGTTCTTTGCACACTTTGTAGCCATCATTTGAGAGCTAAGTTTTCGAAGTGTCATTTTTGGAGAGAGGAA
The DNA here is from genome assembly GCA_030737815.1 of Allium fistulosum. Taxonomy (NCBI): domain Eukaryota; kingdom Viridiplantae; phylum Streptophyta; class Magnoliopsida; order Asparagales; family Amaryllidaceae; genus Allium; species Allium fistulosum. The sequence continues at coordinate 166,647,484 of CM060905.1, forward strand.
GTTCGTTTCTTGGGGTACGTAGTCTCGAAGTAAGGTTTGGCTATTGACCCCGCCAAGGTTATTACAGTACAAGATTGGAAAGCCCCCAAGAATGTTACCGAGATTAGGAGCTTCCTAGGGTTGGCAGGATACTATATGAAGTTCATTAGAGACTTTGCCAAAATATTGGCACCACTTACATGCCTTACTAAGAAGAATAAAGCTTTCGTGTAGGAAGTGGATTGTGAGGATTCCTTCACGAAGCTTAAGAGAGCCCTTACTAGTGCACCAGTGTTAGTTTTACCAAACAAAGCTAAGCCTTTCAGTGTATACACTGATGCATGCAGAACGGGTCTAGGAGCGGTGTTGATGCAAGAAGGGAGGGTAGTGTGTTATGGTAGTAGGCAGTTGAGGAAGAACGAGAAAAACTATCCTACCCACGATTTGGAGTTGACTGCTATAGTTTTTGCACTTAAGACTTGGAGGCACTATTTGCTTGGAGAGAGGTTTGAGCTTTTTACCGACAATAAGTCTTTGAAGTTTCTATTCTAATAGAAGGACTTAAATTTGAGGCAACAAAGGTGGATGGAGTTTTTAGCCTCGTATGATTTTGAGATAGCTTATACCCCTGGCAAGGGTAATGTGGTTGCGGATGCATTGAGTAGAAAGAAAGCAACCCTTAGTCCTTTGTTCGTAGAGTGGAGGAGCTTGGAGTTTATTTCTACTTTTGATTTTAAGCCCTCTACGGACATTACTCCCGAATTGTTGGCAACCTTAGAGGTAAGGCCTATCCTTATGGAGCAGATTGGCTTGAGGCAGCGTGAGGATTCAGAACTCATGAACATTATGGATAGGATTAGTAGAGGAGAGGTCTCAAGACATCTTTAATGCTATTCCATTGATAGTAGATGATGGCTTAGGAGAGATGGGAGGCTTTGTGTTCCACGCGCCGGTGACTTGTTGAGAGCAGTTTTGGAGGAGGCGCACCATTCCCGTATGACTATTCATCCAGGTGGTGACAAAATGTATCAGGATATGAGGAGGATGTTCTATTGGGGTGGTATGAAAAAGGACGTGGCAGAATTCGTAGCTAAGTGTCTCATATGCCAAAAAGGAAAAAGTAGAGTAGCAGAAGCCCGGTGGATTACTTCAGCCCTTAAATATACCAGAGTGGAAGTGGGACATTATTTCTATGGATTTCATTGATGGTTTACCGTGTTCTAGGAAAGGGAACACTAGCATTTGGGTAATTGTTTATAGATTAACCAAGAGTGCTCACTTCATACCAGTTAAGAGTAAGCATATGGCTTCATATTTGGCATCCTTATATATTCGAGAGATAGTCCGTCTACACTGAGTTCCTTCTAGTGTTGTTAGTGATAGAGATCCCATTTTCACTAGTGAGTTTTGGAGAAGCTTACAAGAAGCACTAGGGATGCAACTTAGGTTGAGTACGACCTATCACCCCCAGACGGATCTCCAAACGGAGAGGGTAAATAGAGTACTTGAGGATTTGCTATGGATGTGCATTTTGGACTTTGAAGGAACTTGGGAGGAGCATCTTCCGTTGGTTGAGTTTGCGTACAATAATAGTTACCAAGAAAGTATAGGAATGGCACCATTCGAGGCTTTATATGGGGGACCTTGCAATTCCCCATCATGTTGGGTAGAGTCTACGAAGAAGTTATTACTTGGACCTATATGGTTAGGGAGACCTCTGAGAGGGTTGATTTGATTTGGCGAAGGATGAAGACGGCTCAAGATAGACAGAAGTCGTATTCGGATAGGCGGAGGAGAGACTTAGAGTATGAGGTTGGAGACTTAGTTTTTATCAAAGTATCTCCGCTTAGGAAAGTGGTAAGATTCGGATCAAATGGAAATTTAGCCCTTAGATTTGTTGGACCATTTCCTGTCACAAAGAGAGTTGGGAAGATGGCTTACCGAGTAAAGCTACCTGATAGGCTCGCAAGAGTGGGCGACGTTTTCCATGTTTCGCACTTGTGAAAGTGCTTACATGACTCGGCAGAGGTAGTAGAGCCTAGTCAATTAGAGGAGGTGGAGGTAGAAAGAGAAGCTTCTATTTGGCGTATCCCCACGAAGATTGTTGGAAAAGATATCAACCGACTAAGGAATAAGGAGGTTCCACTGGTAAAGGTGCAATGGGGAGATGATGTTGCAGACGCCACTTGGGAAGCAGAGGAGAAGATTTGTACTTCCTATCCTAATCTTTTTGATGGTAAGTTTTAGAATTCCTTTTTCCATCTTTAGATTTGAATAGGTTCTTTCCTTTATTATCCTTTGGGAGGGTAGAACTTAGGATTTAACCTATGGATGGTAGGATTTGATGTAAACATGTTAATAGAACATGTTATGAATGATGTATGCTAGTGGTTGCAAGTGTTTGCTAGTGGATGCTATGGACGCATATAGGTACACTGGGCACTATTATTCCTTAGGGATCAGCCAAATTGGGACACTAGAGCATATGCATATGGACGTGTGTGCATTTTTATGATTGCTATAAATGGATGTTTATCACATGATTGTTGCATTTGGATGATGTTTGTAGCACGCATATAGAATTATCAGTATCATTAGAATTTTTTTGCATTCATTTGGATGCATGGCATGGACATGATTGCATAAAAAAAGGTCAACTGAATCAATGGACCGCCTAATCTTTTGCATTAGTTAGGGACATTTACACTACACTAATTGCATAAGTATCATAAAATGCATTAGAAAACTTAAGGACAATAGATGAGTAGTTGATGATTGAGTACTTGATTGTAGAATTGGATGAAAACATTTAGTACATTCTTTTATCCTTAGAGATTACGGGGACGAAATCCCTTAAGGAGGGGAGAATGTAACAACCCAGAAAATTAAAATATAATAATTAATAAATGAATAAATGATATAATAACTTTGTGAAATTATCAGAATTGAGCCATGAGAGTTGCACCATTGTGTCCGTGGTAATTTTCTGGTCAATTTCCATATATAGAACGTCAGAAGCCGAGCTAATACCAAATTATAAAAGAAACAAAATAAGCAAAAATATAACGAAAAAATAATATTATGGTCAGGTCGACCTGGGCGAGGGGGCAGTCGATCAGCCGGTTGACCCACCTTGTAAATTTGCAGCCGAACTAACAAGAATTCGTTCGAACGAATTAGAGACGTCGGAACACGTCATTTGCACTGTTTTGTTTAATCCAGTCCCTCCATTACTGCTTCCGATGGCTCCTATTCAGCCTATGACGTGGTTGCATCCTATTCAATCTCCAAATCCAACGGTCTGAGATCCACTTCTACACATATAAATAGACCCCTAGACCTAACACTTTTTCTTATTCTAGATTTTCTCTGCCTGGGTTCACCTTTTTAGGAAGGACCATAAAAGGAATAATTTTCCAAGGAGAAAATCTTTTTAATAAAAATTATTTTACAACTCCAAGTGGATCCGGGAAGACCAAAGGAAGAGCTTAGAACCAAAGGTTAGTGATTGTAATTATTTTAAGATTTCTTTAAGTAATTTAAAATAATAGGGTTTCCAATAGTTGTAGTTTTCTACAATTTTTGGAATAGCCTTTTTCAGTAATTATTTACATTTTTTAATTATTTTCAGTCTATTTATCTATTCCTTTCAGTAATTTAATATCATTTCTGCTATTTATAAATTATTACTATTAAGCATAACTTTTTATTAATTTATAGTCTATTTACAATATTTAAGTTTATTTACTGTTATTTATTTCTTATTTACATCTTTTCGACGTTTTGGATTTTATGCAAGCATCTATTCTCCTCATTCTCCTTTTCTGCGCATATGTATTAGATTAAATTAAAAACGCGGATATGGGTTTTATAAGTAAGAATATTAAATGAAGAAGATAAGATGTAAATTATGGAGGCTGTAATTAAATAATGGAATTGGACTGAATTTACCCTAATTATAATTAGAATTGGACTAATTAAAAATAATTGGCATAGTTATAACTTAGAATTATAACTAAATGAAATAAAAGATGAAAGAAGCTTATTTTCACACTTAGACCTTGGGTTAAGTAACAAGCATGAATATAACATAGGTTATAATAAGAAAAAGAACGGAATGGGCTTATTTTAAGGCTTGGGATAAATTAATAAGCGTAGAAAGTAAAAATGGTAATAAATGCTTATTTATATAATTTATCTAAGTTAATAAGCAATGATGAAAGTAGGACCTATACCAAATAGCATTCCCTAGGGCACACTTATGCTAAGAATGGTAGTAATTGGGCAAATGGAAGTCCAAATCAAGGGGATTTGGATAAGGGGCGCAACTAGATATTGTTTGGATGAAGGCCCAGTACCAACAGCATTTCCCCTATTTTTTCTATCGACACATCGCGATCTCGCATTAGCCTGAAGTGAGATGAGGGGCACGCTATGTTGTACGTCGGAGCTAATAAGAAAACCCAATAGGTGGAGCAAAAGGTAGCATAGGCATGGTGGCAGTTACGCGTGCGACTTCCATTCGGGTGCTCAGTGATAGCTATGAGTTCCAAGTGCTTAGTATAGTGTCTTAGTAGGCACCATTGCCTTCTGTGTAGGGAGCTATATATGTCGTCCGGATCTGCAGTAGTTGCTCTAAGCATCTTCCGTAGATACCATTGGCTGCTGCGCAGGGAGTTATATAGCGGTTGGTCCACATAAAGGTCTATGGAGTAGCAGGTCGATCAAAAACGGTAGAATTAGGGTCACATCCTACTACAGGATTAGGAATTCAACCTAATTAAATCAGAACAAGTGCAAGCAATCAAGGTTAACCTATCTTGTGAAATATTTAATCTATTTATTTTCAGTTTATCTCTTTCCTATTTCCTTTGTTATCATTATTTATGCTAGAACTGTTGTAGAGTCTATTACATTTATCTTGCTTAAAGACTCTAATAATTACTATCATTCACCAGACTTTTAATCTGACCCACTCCTCTATTTCCCCTCTTTCCCTCTTAGGCAATCAAGGAAGAAGCTAGTAGATTGCTGCAGCTTGGAGTTCTTCTTGAAGGAGATTTCTTCAATGTTCTTCTTTTATTTTTAGTCATTGTTCTTGTGTGCATTGGTTTATTTATGTGGGATATTACATACTCTGATTTTGAGACATTGAAGTTTTATTTCATAAAACATTATGGGTTTTGAATGTTGTATTTGGATTTTGACTTATTTATGAATTAGTTCCGAGGCTTTGTTTTAATTAATACTTATTTAGTTTCCGCTGTTTTTATCTATTTTTGTCTTGTGAAACTTAGTCTCTGTTAGCTTTAGTTATATCTACAACGCACCACGCCTTTTAATGTGTCCCTTTGGGTATCTTAAGGGGTGTGGGGTGTTTCAATGAGATCACCGATGTCGAAGGTTCAGTTCCTAACCCTGGAGTTGTAATGTCAAGCCAATTGCTTCTGATGAGCAGCGGTTGTCAAATCAGCTGCATCATATTTCTCATTGATCATATTGAAGGACTCAAGCAGGAGCTCATCGTTCTTTAAGGGATCCTAATGGATCTTTTGATGAGATGGCACTACAAACTCAGCTAGAATTGTAGCCTCAGATCCATAAGCCAAAGTGAATGGAGTATGACAAGTCATAGACTTGTAGGTTGTTCGGTACGCTAGCGCTAGAGATAATTCATCAACCCACTTGCCTTTGGCCTTTATTAATTTTTTTTTCAGAATAAACTTGTTGATTTTGTTCACCACCTCTACCTGTCCATTCCCAGGCGGATGTGCTACCATCGCAATCTCTTTTCTATCTGATATTTGCTATAGAATTTTTTGTACTCCACGCTGTCAAATTGGATCCTATTATTGAGATGATTATTTGCGGAATCTTAAATCAATAGATAATGTTTCTGCCTATGAAGTTGATTGCCTTCTTCGCGGTGATTGTGGCAAGTGTTTTCGCTTCAACCATTTTGTGAAATAGTCAACTGCAACAATGGCGCATTTTCCTCCACCTTTCGACATCGATAACACACCAATAATATCGATCACCTATACTACATGGCTACAGGCTGACCATTTGTGTATTTTCATTAGCGGGGTTTGGGAATCTTCGAGAATCTTTGACATCTATCACACCTCCTGGTGTAATCAGCCGCATCTCTATTAATAGTCAACCAAAAATATCTTTAGTGAATATTTTTTTCCAATGTCTTCCCCTCAGTATGATCGTCACATGATTCTTCGTGTATATCCACAAGGATCCTTTTTGCATCTTTGTTGGTCACACGTTGCAACAGGGGAACATAGAACCATCTTCTATATAGTACTCCTTCCAAAGTGATAAACCATGGAGCCTTGGTCATGAGTTTTCTTTATTTATTCCTTCCGTCTGGAAGGGTTCCCTTCAGTAAATAATCCTTAATTGGAGTCATCCATGATTCTTTCTCCAATTCATCCTTTAAGATCTAATTAACATCCATCTAGTCGATGCTCAAAACTGATAATACCTCCACTAGAACCAATCTGATGAGTTGTGCATTCCCGGAACTAGCTAGCTTGGATAGCGAATCGGCTTTCATGTTCTTTTCCCTGGGAATATGTTTTATTGTGTAACTCTCAATATCATTGCGTAGTTCTGGAACTTTTGTCAGATAGAGGGCTAGCCTTGCTCCCTTAGTCTGAAATTCTTTCCTATCCTAGAGAACCACCTAATGAGTGTCTCTATATATGTGTAATGTATTGACTCCCAATTCCTTTGCTATCTTAAGTCCCGCGATCGGCGCTTCATATTCAGCCGCATTGTTTGTTGCGAGAAACTCAAGCTTTAGGGCATAGAAAGCTGATCATTCCTCAAGGGTTCCCAAAACCACTCCTACCCCCGAGCAACGTTCATTGGATGCTCCATCTGTGTACAACTTCCATTCAACACTCTACTTCATAGCTTTCTCTTTATTATCATCCCGAGTGGTGAATTCAATAATGAAATTGACCAGTGCTTTTCCTTGGATTGCTCTCCTGGGATGATATGATATTTCATACTGAATTATTTCGATGTTCCATTTCAGCAACCTTTTAGAAGTTTTGGGTCGTTGCAGGACCTGCCTTAAAGGTGGATCAGTCAGCACCCTAACTGGATTAGCTTAGAAATAAGGATAGAGTTTCCTCGATGTGGTCAACAAGCAATAGGGTAGCTTTTCCAACTTTAGATAATTTCTTTCTGCTCCTATTAATCTCTTACTTATATAATACACTGGCTTTTGGATTCTGGTCTCCTCACATATAAAGGCAGTACTAAAATCATTAATAGACACTACTGGATAAACAAATCAATCTCCTCCTTCCAAAGGCTTTGACAAGATAGGCGGTCTCTCCATATGATCAACCAAAGCTTGAAAAGCATCCTTATACTCTTATGTCCAAGAAAAGTTCATTTTTCCCATTTTGAGGACATTAAAGAATGGTGTACATTTGTTTGTAGCCTTTGATATAAATAGGCTTAGCACAGCTACCTTTCCATTTAGGATTTGTACCACCTTTATTGTCTTTGGGGCTTTAACATTTCTCAAGGCTTCAACTTTTACGAATTGGCCACTATTCCCCTTGAGTTTACAATAAAACCAAAAAACTTACCTGACGCAACTCCAGACTAGCATTTTAGTGGGTTAAGCGTCATCTTTTATCTTTAGAGCACGCCCAACATTACTGATAGGTCCTCTAAATGGTTCATTGATCATTGTGATTTTACTACCATATCATCCATGTAGACTTCCATCGAACGTCCGACTCGATCTTTGAACATGGAATTTACCAACCTTTTGTAGGTGGCTCTAGCGTTTATCAGATCGAACGACATGATGAGGTAACAATACAGTCCTCGGTCGGTAATGAAGCTGGTATATTCCTGATTCGGGATGTGCATTGGAATTTGGTTATATGCGGAGTAAGAATCCATGAATAATAGCAATTCGTAGCCGATGGTCGAATTCACCAGTTGGTCGATCTTTGGAACAAGGAAATTGTCTTTTGGGCATGCCTTATTCAAGTATGAATAGTCGATGCATGTTCGCCATTTCTCGTTGAATTTTTGACTAGGATTGGATTGGATGCCCACTCAGGGTATGGAGCATCGTAGATGAAGACATTAGCCTTTAGCTTATCCACTTGTTCTTTCAATGCATCTAATTGCTTCGGACCCAGGCTACATCGCTTCTGTTTCACATGAAGAATTCTTCGTCTTCATATTGAGTTGAGATTCGATTTTCAAGACCCGAATAGGATCATCCTGACTGATCGGGAAGCTGATCGTCAACTCGCCCAGGGCTGCCCTCGCATCCTTTGGCTCTTTCCTCGGATCCATAGCCTTGTAGAATTTGCTATGCCGATCAAGCCAGGGCTTAGGCGGTCATTGCTATGTGTTAATTGATTTGATCTAAAGAGTCTTTTCTACATCCTTTCCCTTTTCACGTCGCTTCACTTCCCGCAATTCTGCAACGTAGCATTCTTGTCCTATATTTTGGTCACCTTGAATGACCCCTGTCCCATTTTCTATTGGGAATTTTGTTATTAAAAACCACAGGGCTAGGGCCACTTGAAAACTAGCAAGGGTCCGCCTCCAAAAAGAGGCATTAAATGTAGAAAAAACACCCATTATCAAAAGGTTGCAACCCACACTCTCTTGCGGTCACCTTCACCTAAAACCATCGGTAAATCCTCACACCCCAAAGGCTATACAACCTCTTGAATCTAGGATTTACATGGCTTTAGGTCCTGACCATGCATCATCATCTGGTCATAAGTTTTTCTGAACAATACATTGACAGAACTTCCATAATCTACAAAAACTTTCTTCACGGTCGTGGGTCCAATCATGGCTATTATTACCTAGGGATTAAGTATAGGCGCTCCGATCTCATCTGCATCATGATTTTTGAACACAATGACATCCTTTATAGTTTTTAATTACTTTATAAAAGCTTCGTCTTTAATAGCAAAGCAACTCTTTTGAAGTAAATGCTTCAATGAATTCCCATACCTTTCCATCTCATTCAAACTCTTCTCGGTTGGATGAGGCCCACTATTATTGTATTGATAACAAGCCCTTTTCCAAGCCGCCTAGACTCATCATCACTAGGCCCAATTTAGCCCCATTGGAATGATATATCCCTGGTATTGAGCATTTCCTTGCCCATCATCCTATGGAGCTTTTACATACCATTAGAGCCTTTTCTTTTGCATTAAGTCTTCATTCACGTCTTACAAATGTCTACATTCATTCACATTATGACCACCAGTATCCTGAAAGCGACAATACTTCACAGACCTTTTTCCCTCTCAGTCAATTCTCTTGGAGCTGGTTTCTTATAATGTTAAATACCTTGCATAGAAAGGTAGATATTTTTAACCATATTATTTAATAGTGTATAATCCTCGTACTTCGACAACCTTGGATGTTTCCTGAATTCAGGCTTTTTTCCTCCATTACCCTAGTTATTTATCTTTTAATTATTACTTTTATTACCTACTGTAACAACGACATTACGGAACTTTCTTTAGTTTGTTTTACAGCCACATTACTCTAAATCACTTTGGCTGATTGTCCATCACTAGCTTTCATGGTAGTCGTACTTGCCTTTTCCAAGTGCAAGTATTATGTCGCCTTCTTGTAAAACTCCTCTATAGTCATCGATGGTTTCATTTTTAACCATTTACTAAAATTCCTATCGGGATGCATTCCTCTTATCAAAGCCATCAAAACAATGTCTTTCTTGGCATTGCTCACTACCATTACAGCCATGTTAAATCTACTCATAAAGTTCTTCAAAGATTCTCCAGAATTCTAGAAATGGTTCGACAATGAAATTACATCCATTAGACGGATTACATGTAACTGAAACTACTTAATGGATCTTTTGGTTAGCTGATCAAAAGGGCATATTTATCTCGGCGTGACCCGAGTGAACCACATCATAGCAACACCCTTCAAAAAACATCTATTGCCCTTGCTATGTCCGTATACCATTCGTATTTCAACAGGCGCTGTATTGGGTCCATTTTCCTATTATGGGACAATATTATAGGCAAAGCAAACTTTTTAGGGTATTCCTCATGCAATATCTCTTATGTGAATGGGTTCCTTTGGGAGAAGAACCCCATTCATCATTGTTTTTATGTTGGTTTTCACTTACTATCTTCTTCACCATATTCGCCAAGGCTTTTGGTTCTATCAGATCCACTAAACGTTGATATCATGGTCTGGTCTGGGTCTTTGGCTATGCAAACCATCTCGGTTAGTCCTATGATACTGGGGTTCCCCTGTCTTAGAGAGAACTATTTGTCTAGTTGATTTGTTTTTATGTTTACTAAACGACGAATCAACGGCAGCCGTTTGAACTCCAACGTTCTAGCTATCAGCAACATGACCCATCTCCACCACCAACATTATCATCCAAGTTAACAATACCTCCAGCACCCAAATCACGATAACATGGATCAATACCAATCTAAGGAGGTGGATTGGTACCGAACCATGCTCTTGCATTCTAAGCTTTCTCTACTCTATTTTTAAAGTCCCAGACTCCTCCTTCTACATTTCATGCTTCCCCTCTCTGTGCTTTCCAGTAAACGATAAGGAACTAGTTTCTTCTGAATCCGATGGCGATAACACTCTTCTGTTCCTTCTACGGCCCTAGGATATCCAAGTCATCAAATCCATGTTTTCCTTCATCTGCTTTATTAGTATGTTCTACCTCTCGAGCATTTTATCATTGAATTCTTTCATCATCTTATCCATCTCAACTTGGAAGATCACATCTAAAGCGCTTTGAATTTCAACATTATTGGGCTAGATAGTCTCTCCAACATGTTGAGAGCCAACATTCTCAACATCTTTAGCGGGTCTAGAGGTGGCAATCTTCTCCCTAGTACTTCATGGAGCCATTACTTTGGTTAATCCTATGATAGACTTGTCAAAATATAAATAATCATAGATCTTAGGAATGAAATTGGTGGATCTACATCGTGGACTAAGCCAAAAGTAAAAAAATAGGTCCAAACAGCGAGAGATTGATACATTCTCAATGAAAGCATGAAAATGGTTACACCAAAAGATGGTACAAACACCCTAATGATTTTTAGAAGAGAATAAATGAAGAAATTAGATGAATAATAAGAAGAAAAAACACACAAAAATTATTGTGGTTCGGCTAATCACTGGCCTATGTCCATCTGAATATTTTTAATGATTCTGCAAGTTATTTACAAATGTGATTTTATGGATCTGTGATGACCTGGGAAATTACAATAATAGTATAAAAATTTAGAATGCAGAAAAATGGATCTCAAAATTGTGCATATCACCCTCTATTTATAGATGAAGATCAATGGATATTTCTCCACAATGTTCTTCCCATGTTTCCCATATCCAAAAGGAGTTTCTTTGAACAATCATGGCTAAATCAGTAAGTCTTATGGATCGATACTGAACCATGTCTAATGCATCGGTACCGATCCATAAATAGAACAATTACACCTTCTTCGATCATTTGAGGTTGCTTGGTTGGCTTTTTCTTATCCTTGTGTGCTTCCAATATCTTGGAATAGGCTTGATTTGGAGTGGGCTCCTTGGTTCGGTGAAAGATGAAAGAACGTTCGGTTACGTTATTTATGAAGGTAGGACTTATCGGTCGATGTTAGAGCCATAGATTGTTAGTGATCCATCTTGAGTACATGTTTTGATTAATGATGGCCTTGGATTTTGCATGTCATGAGGTGAGGAGTGGTTTGGAGCAACTTTTATGGTTCGGTACCAAACCAAGGTTATGGATCGGTACCAATCCAAGAAGTTTCTTGGACCTTGGATTTTGGCTTTGGCACATGAAGTGGATTGTCATATAGGTTTTTTTTAAAGTCCTTGGCACACTTATGGTTTCATCCATTGATTTCACTTGATACTCGAGTTAATAGGATTTCGTTTTAGACTTCTTCTTGGTTGTCCGACTACTTGATCGATCTAACTCAATTGAATATGGCTTGGTCATAAAGCTGGATAACAAGAAAAGAATGTAAAATCTTGAATAATTGACTAGAAATATAATAAAAGGATTAAATTTATACAAAACACAGGTAAAAATGGAATTTTCATAAATGTCCAAATTTGACTATGAAATGTGCACCATTGTGTTCATAGAGATTTTCTAGACAATTTTCATACATAATGTTTTATAATAGGAGCTAGTATGAAAAAGTTATCGAGGTTGAAAATTCGAAATCAAAAATAAAATAAGGAAAGAAATATTTTATAAAAAGGAAAGCTCCACTAGTCGATACCGTAGTTTGGATCGGTCGTCCCCTAATGGAATATTTGATCGAATGACCGTCGATAGTCTTTAGCCCTACAAATTGAACCCTAAGCTGATAGTCAGAAGCATAATTAAATCTAAGCATAATAAAACTCTATATCTCTCAAACCTGAACCATCTTTCTCTTCAAATCAAAAAAAATTCAAAACAAAACTAAAACTAAATTCAAGAGATTGAGGAAGGATAAACAAAATCAAATCAAGGGAAGATAGTTGAACCAAGCGGAGGCGATTCCAAGCGAACTAAAAAGGGGATAGGTTTCTAGAGGTGAGTGTGTTCATAATTAATATGAGGATTTACATTTAATTAAGTTTGTTATACCCTATTTGATCCAAAGTTGTTAAACTTAATGTTTATGTAATAATTGTAGTGTATTTGGAATTTTATGGAAATTTAACACATATAAATATGATCCCTTTCTTTTTAATGTAGATTTGGGTAAAGAAAAATTGATTGGATGAAAGTTGATTTAGGTTGAACACACCTTTATTTTAAACTGGATATAAATAGATATAACCCCTGCTGATTTTAAACCTAAGTTAATTTGGTTCACTAATATTGAATATGAAATTAGGAACGATTATAAATTATAGATATATAGGTTAGGGTTTATGGTAATAGCCAATTCGTAATTAATAGAGAATGAACGATAATTAAATGAAAAAGCATATCCGACAAATCGACAGGCTTACTGGAGCCGACCGACAACAAGCGGTCGATTACCCAGAATCAGGGGTTGATTGGTTATCGATTTGTAGGCACAACCTGAACCTTGGCCTAAGGTCTAGGTTAAAAGTTTATTTATATATAATTTATATATGGATGTTAGTATATTAGCGGGGGGTTAGCACCCTAGGTTTACGACTCTTGGATGTTACAGGACTGGATAGATGTGTACACTGGCATCGAGGCATAGACATTATTTATTAGACGTGGTCGAAATTCGACTGGGGAATTTATTGCAAATTGCACCCATATGAGATTCTACACTTTAAATGCAATACTGTCGATGATGCCTGGAGAAGTGTGTGGCTCGGCACCAATGAGATTCCTTTGTATATGGCGACAAGGGAGTGATATGTACTCAGCACTGTGCAATAAGTGGCATTACGTTACCATTATGAGCGGACACAGATGCAACAGATCCTAAGACTTCTTTTGCATAAGTCAGCATTATGGGCTCTACCTCAATGCATAAGTACAATATGTTTAGTCGTAATTTGAGAATGTAGCCCTAAGCTTAATGTTGTGGGTGATTCTATGTTGGAATAGTTCCAGTAGCTAGTAGCTGATCCATAGTTATTTTGAGGTTCAATTATTTGTTCGATCCTAAGTATAAACCTTCAAAGGATGTTAGCGTACGCGTAATTAGAACCATATCTTCTAGGTTAACGAAACCTCCCATAGTAAATAGTTCAAAAACGCAAGTAGAACACCCTAGGTCACATAGAGTACTAATGAAGTTAATTGCATGTGATTACCATATATTAATGATGTAACTCATTCACCAGATATTTGTCTAATCCACTCCTTGTCTTTCCTTTTTCACTTACTATAGGAGGATATGGTAGTAGGTAATTACCCTAGATCTAGTATATGGAGAGGCGGTCTTGGCGTTGGCATTTCTTAATACTTTTCATTACTCTTTATTAATTATTTATCGTATATAGTATTTATCAGACTTTTTGTTGTATTTCTATAAACTTTGGATTATGACTGCGTATGTTTGAGACTGTGTTTTCTGGGATATTTCCTAAGATGACTATTTTTTGTATTTATATTTTCCTGCTTTCTGTTGTGAGATCTGAAAGTGTAGAATGTCTTTTATATTATCCTTATATACTTAGTATCTATAATGTCTAAAAACCTCGATAGCTTGTACTTCTTAGCACAATGTTAGTTCGAAAGTCGTCCTAGACTTTGGATCGATGTTCGAAGGTGCGGGCTATCACATCCATTAAATGAACCATTTTATGGGATTGGTAAATATGGAAATGTGTATGTGACAACCCGCAAATCTGACCCCGGCCTCTCCGGATCAACAACGATAAAGAGGCCAAATTTGATAGTCGGTTATTTAACCATCAAAGCAAACAAACAATATCCAGCACCATAAGCAATCACTAGGCCCATTTAATAAATCTTTCATTAATTAAATCAATCTCCAAATATTCATTTCAAATTATCTTTAAAAAGATATATTCACAAAACCATTACAAAATATCGATAATGGAAAACATTTCCATATACTTATATCAACTGGTAAAGCATATTCACAAATCATTTTATTTTTAACACTTAGAAAATATTTCCATATACTTATATCAATGGTATATGTATATTTAATAACACTACCATTTGGAGACAAACCAAATATATTTCTATAACCGTACAACTCCAGAGTTCGTACGCCTCCAGATGAGTGTTGAGTATAGAAAGCAATACTCCTACACCACCATGCCTTTAGCACGATCATAAGAACCAATTCGTGTATTTCACAATGGAAGATCAAAACATAATTTATTAGGTCAAAACGAATGTTGCGTAAAACATCGTTACGACAACCTAAAACATTAGCATAGGGATTCGATTAATATATATATATATATATCCCGTATACTATATAAAACATTTCCTTTCGGAAATCATTTACTATAAAAATAGTGTTATAGTCCATGCCTTCCATACTTCTTCAAAAACTTCTATTACAACAATAAATGTTGAAATCTATGTTTCCGTTACTTATCAATTTTAAAACATTTTTCAAACCACTAAATTCCGTTTGGAATTATTATTTCTAAACCTTTTCTTCCAAAAGAAAAGTTACCTTTAAAACATTAAATTTCATCAAAATATTTCTTTCAAAATTCCTTTAAATAAAAATCCATATTTAAATCTGAACATAAATCATTTCCATATTTATAAATATATTTTAACAAATCTCCTTTCGATTTTATAAAACTTCTATTTATTAAAATTTCTTTATTTATAAAATTCTATTTATAAATCCATCCTTTTATAAAAACTAATTTTACTTAAAAAAATTGTTTATAGATCCATTTCTTTATAAATCAAATTCATTTATAAAATCTGTTTACTAAACAAACTTTAAATCCATTTACAAAATATTTATAAATTTCAATTATAAATCAACTTCTTTATTTATCAAAATATCACCTTTATAAATCTTTTATATAAACTTATTCAAAAATCTTTACTTAAAGAATATTTCACAAAACTATGTTTTTATAACATCAAAAATCATAACTATTATTTATTTAAAAACAAATCTATTCCCTTTTAATAATTAAAAATCATTAAAACATATATACTTTAAAATCACTTCGAAATTCTTTTCAAATCAAAATCATCATTTTTAGTATTTTAAAATGCAAAAAATAAGGCCTAGTGCTACTAAAGCACTAGAATAAGTCAAATCATATCAAAAACATCAATATGACATTCAATACATCATATATCAGTATATATATGAAAATAAATCAACAGTGGTGAGGAATCCTGTTGGATCCTTCCAACCGGTCCCCTGCATCACAGACATCATATATTATAAAAATATGAATCAACCGCTTCGAGGTGGGATTTGTATACAAACGGTTATCCGCTCTTACACGGGAACGTAACAGGATCTCATCCGCTCCAATAGGCGGAAATATATCCAAATCAACTAATATATATATAGTATATCATCCAAACAAGCAACAAACAGCAAAAATAAAACTATTCCCACTTATATAAAAATATAAGCAGGCCATAGATGTGAGTTTACTCAAAAAATGCAAGAAATCGCCTAAGCGCTCCGGTTTGAATTAAAATTGAATGGTCATTCAATTTAACTCAAAATTCCTACTAGTTCTGATTTCGTCCAATCCAAATCCATAGCGTAGTGCTTAGTTGTACGATGCAACGCAACTTGTCACGCTCGAAACGGACCTCATATGAGAAAGTTACAAATTAATTAGCATTCGAGGTAATTAAAATTAAATCAACTTAATTTAATTAACTTAAAAATTTAAACCTTTCTTCCATCACCACGTTTTCTCCTTTTGTTCACGCCCAAGCTTGCGCGCACCCTCCCTCTTTTTTTCTTTTTTTTTCGTTCAACGTCGATTGCACGCCCCACACACCGCCGCGCCTCCACCTCCACCCAGCGAGCCACCACCACTTCGCCCAGCTATGCCGCTCACCTACGCACACGCGTACGCACAAAAAACCCCACGGCCGAACCCAAACTACAGATGAATGCGAAGATTTTGCCACCGCCTCGGCTCATCGTTCGACGATCCGACCGTAGATTAGCTTCGTATCGATACTATCTACATTTTCTAATTTGAAGTCGTTGGCTAATTTCGTCTCTAGAGGCTTCGATTCATCCGTGAAAATTTCAAACTCCAAACAAAGCGTGCCACCTGGCGTTCTATATGTTATAACCCTATTCCTAACACAATGGAATATGTATTGGGAGCCAATTCCATCATATTCAGAAAATAGCTTTTCAAAATCAAATTATTTTAATTAAATTCCCTTAATTAATTTCTATGTGTTTCAAACTCGCGTGATCAAACGATATGTCTAATCGCCATGAAATTCGACGGCATATAAAAATTTACTATTACAGTTCCAATGAAACTAGTTTCGTCGAAATCGAGACAATGCCCCAAAATACTATTTTTACACATTAATTAAAATATAAAATTTCCAATTTCATTTTATTCACTTTTAAGTCAAATTTAAAAGTTTACTATCCTCATTCTTATTTAAATAGATTTTAAATCAACTTTAGAAATCGTTTTTCATTCATATTAAATTCAAGATTCAATTATTTAAACAATTTCAAATATCAAATCTAATAATTTAATTATCAAATAAATCATTATACTTGAAATATAAGTTATTTTACTTATAAAATTAACTTTTAAATATTTAAAATCAATTAAATGTTCCAAAATCGAATGATTGTAATTTTGGGTTGTTACAGTGTAACCCTTTGACCCTAGTGAATGATAGACTGTTCATTTTAACCCATACATGCATGATATAATAAAATTATTATGATTATGTTCTAATCATTTTAATTGTAGGTTACGTTATGGATGACATATTGTGATAAGGTAAAAGTTAGTGGAAACCCCTTCCGTTCAGCTGTGTGATCTCACCAAGTACCTATATTTTGGATTGAGATGGACTAATATTATTCAAACCCAACTTTTTGTCTGACCTAAAGTTTTTGATTTACCCTTACTCTCTCTGGTATTCAATTTAGATTGGGTAGGATGAGAGTATGGTATTTTAGGTTTAGGCGAATAAGCTTTAAGAAACATACAGGTGGCAAGCTACTATCTAAGAGTATTATTTCTACTGTGCAGTGTTATCACTTTTCTTTATTAGTTAAGGCATGTAATGATGGGTATTTTAACCATCTAAGTAGTTAAGAATATGATCATCTAGAGGGGCATTATCATATGTCGCTCTTGGTACTATATTTGTATTTATTATATTTTATCAGAATGGTGGATCGTGGGGTAATGTAGGAATCATAGGATCATGTAATGTAATGAATATGAAAATTAATAAATAAAAAATTTTAGTTAAAATTTGCAATTCTTATGCTCTTGATGTTAATTATACAATAACTAATCTCATTTTGTCAATGAGAAATAATGCTTGATGACTTGTAACATCCCTAATTTTTGATAACATTATTCAGAAAATTTAATTAGATAAATTAAATAGAATAATGATGATAAGTGGATTGAGATTTGAATAAATTATATAATGGGTCATGCTTGCTAATAAAAATTTAGTGGGCTTTAAATTGGTTTATAAGATAATTAATATACACGTGGGCATAGTGGTAATTAGCCATTCTAATATACACGGCTATACACATCTTATTCTTGCACATTCACATTCCATTCTTCCTTATTCACAAACGCAAACCAAAATTAAATAGAGCCGACCATTAACAAGGAGGAAAAAGAAGAAATTTCAATCTAAAGCTAAGTATCAAAGCTAGGAAGAATTAATCAACAACAAATCCCAAATTCCTTATCAAGTTTAAGGTGAATAATAATTCATTCCATCTCTTTTTGGTTTTATAATCATATGAATTCGGATTTGAGTACTTATATTGTCTTGGATGATGATATGCTTAATTTATGAATTGTTTGATTTACAATTTATTTGTACATGAAATTCATATGGTTTTAGGGGCAAAACCTTGGGTTATTGATTTTAAAATGCCATGGAAATTTTTTATGTTAAGTAAAACATGATTTTGGAGATGGGTTTTAATTTTCAGAATTTTCCAAGCAATGGAAATTTTATTATGAATTTTTGATGATAAATATGATGTAATTAGGTTTAAAATTTATTTTGAATATTTCAAGCAGAAATTAGGTTTAAATTTTTAATATGTATGATTACATGATGAAATCGAATCTCTGTCATTTTTTGGGGGATTTTACCAATTGATTTACTAAGGAAAGTAAATTGTTTTAAAAGAAGGACTTTTCTAAAATAATTAGTTTTGGTATATGGAAGGGCTTAAAAGTTACATTTTTATGGTTTAAATCTGATACAAGTGCGACAGTTTTAAATGCAAAGTATTTGAAAAGCTTTATGGCAGCCAATCAATGGTTTACAAATAGGCAAGTTGTTATAAAGTAATTACTAAAACAAGCAACATTTCAGCCTTTAATTCAGAAAAAGGTGTTCTGCGTCAATTAATAGCCCTTTTGACTCCAATGATTCCACCCCATCCTAGTCGAAACCTACTTAGTCGAAACCTACATAGTTGAAGACAATACACATTGTATCACCTAGTGATACGCAGTGAATTGGAAGGAAGGCGGAAGCCTTGGTGTCAAAAGGTATGCTTCTGATAGGGTCGAAACCCTACTTTGTTTTCAAAAGTTAAAGTCTTGCCATGTTTTACTTAAAGCCTTCGACATAGTCGAAGCATATTCTTTCGAAAGGGTTTTATAAATAACTTTCGAAGAAGGTCATCATATTGTTAAAGTATCAACTTTTGAAGAGGGTGTTTTTTTTCCTTTAATAAAGAGCTTTCGAATACCTAATCAAAACCTAGCCGCTATTTTCCTTCCGAAGTATTGAAGTCATCAATGCCTTCGAAAGGTTATCTTTTCTTTTACCTGAGTTAAGCCGCTTCCTAATTGCTTGCGAAAGGGGTTGAGGGTTTTGAAGGTAATGGAGTCGAAATGGGGCGACTATGTCCTTCGAAGTTTTAATTTTTAAAGGTCATTGCTTTCGACTAGATGGTTCCGACACCATCAAATTTTCCCCAAATTTATTTTAGTTGGTTTCGAAAGAGATAATTTCGTATAACCATTTTGACCCAAATGATGTTTCTAAAGAGTAAACCCAATGCTTTCGAATGGGTACTTTATTGGTTTTGAAGCTATGCTGTAAAGAATGTTTTCTTGATGCCGTCGAGGGGTATCATTGTTTTTGAAAGGTATATACTTAGAGTTATGAAAAGAGGTTTTTAATTCTTTCGAAGAAGATCATCCAGTGGTTTCGAAAGTGATGTTTTAAAGTTTCAATACAAATAACCCATTCTCATTTTTAATGGAAAAACCATGGCATAAATAAAGATTTTGGAAATATTATTCACATTGTTATCAACCCATAACTGTATTTTAGGGAAAGGGCAGAATAACCAGTTAGGTTGACCCGGTAGTGAATATAACTTAATAGATGTTAAAATCTTAATTAAAGATATTGGCAGGGG
Source organism: Allium fistulosum (assembly GCA_030737815.1). Lineage (NCBI taxonomy): Eukaryota > Viridiplantae > Streptophyta > Magnoliopsida > Asparagales > Amaryllidaceae > Allium > Allium fistulosum. Next base: position 166,667,580 of record CM060905.1, read on the forward strand.
CCATTAGATTTACAGTAAGCCCATGAAAACTATATGATATTGGTAGGGGCTAATAGGTTCATAGTCAGCCCATGAAAATTATGATTGGATACTGGCAGGGGCCAGCAGGTTTGTAGTTAGCCCATGAAAACTATATACGGATTAAGATATTGACAGTCAGTCAATAGATTCCTAGTTAGCCCATGAAAACTAGGATAAGAGATAAGTATTGAAGTTAGCAATAGGTTTTTAGTGATCCCATGAAAACTATGATTTTGAATAGATAGTCCATAAACATTTAACAGGTTAATAGTAATCCTAGAAACTATAAATGAGACAGATAGTCTGAATGAATGGGGATGGGTAATCAAGATTTGATTTACTTGGTTTGAATATCATCAAAAAGTTTTTGAAATACTATGTTTTAACCATTGTGGATTTAGGAGCATAGTGTATGGTTTTATAAATGTTTTAGGATAGTAGTGAGGGGAAAACCCATTCCGCTAAGCGGCGTGGTCTTACTAGATATCTAAATGGTTTGAGATAGTAAATTATTGTTCATACCAGGCTTTATGTCTGACTTGAAGTTTTTGTTTTCCCCTTAAACTCTCGGGTACTCAATTGATTTTGAGTAGGTTGAGAGTTAAGGTTTCCATGTGTTCTTTTAGATGAATAAAGCTTCTGAGGACGTGCAGAAGGCAAGCTTGTTATTAGAGTTCTTTTATTTCCACTGTGTGTTTTGTTTGTAAAGGCAAATTGTTTTCTTGCCTATCTATATACTCTGATCTACCAAGGGGGCATCTTTATATGTCGCTCTTGGCGTATTTTGTAATAATTATATGTTATCTAAACGTGGTCTGTGATTTGGGATTATGTAATCAATTTGGAATATTTTGAAATGGAATGCGGAATTTGTTTGCAGTTTAAATATTTTCCCATATTCTTGTGTTTATGTGTTTCTATGTATCAATGTATCTAATGTCGCCATATTTAGTTGTCGAGGATTAATAACTATGGATGACTGCAGCATCCATAGTTGTTAGTTTCGGCCTATAATGATCAAGTTATTGCATTTATAAGATTTACGAATTTTAAAATATAATTAAATTCTTAATTACTATTCTTAATTACAATTACCAAACTAACTCTCCCACTCATCATCTTCATGTTAGAACTCGTGCACACCTGCTCCTATGAATGAAACCATGGACGACTTCCTCCATCAAAATTTCACTGCACCATCCACAAAACCCACCAATGACACCACCGACGAACTCCCTCTCAAAAACTCCACCTATCGAACTCTATAAATTGGAGCTCGTCGGCCCCATAAAATTCACAACCTAAGCCACCGAACTGTCGTGCACGCGATGACACAACACCCTAAGCTGAGCCGCCCCTCCCCAAACAACTTCCCAAGATGCTCTACGACGCTACGAACCCAAATCCAAATCCAGATTAGCCTCTCATCACTTCAATTTAATCAAAAACAAAACCCTGGTTTCTTATATTCAAGCTCGACACCATCGATCCCAGAAATCTGATGCCGCACCCCTCCAAATCCCCTCAACATAAAGATCTCACTATAACAAACACAAAGAACCCAACTTTTTAATTTTCCACTAAATATACAGTTTGTTTTGATTTTTGAAGCTAAGAGGTTACTTGTTTTGGTGATGAATGACATAAGGACGGAAGAAAACATTTTATGTCGAATGTGTAAGAAGTGTAAGTGTTGAGGATAGGTCGACTTATATTTAATTTGAGATCTCCGGCATCTCAACGCATAGATTTTCGTTTGCTTATGAACCACAAACAGCAAAACAAAAATATGGTCTCGCTCAAAAAAACAATGCGACCTCAAAATAGTAATGATACACACTGGTTATTCGGTTCTAAAAATCACAAAAATAGAAATAAAAACCACTATATTATCAAAACAGTAATAAGCATAAGTTATGATCTACTTGAAACCTAGTCCTGATAGTAAATGGAATCACCATACCTCTATAATGAGAATAAGTGTTATTCATTCTATTTTAAATACCTATGACCATTGTGGATCCCACTATAACCCTATAATAAGCATAAGTGTTTTAGGATCCCATAGTAGATGATTTTCATCATCCCCTTCTAGGTCATCAATGATTTCTTTAATAACAAGTGTACGACTCTCATAAAAAAGAGAACGAAAGTTGTATCTTGAATAATACTCTATCGGAACCCTAAGCAACACAGATGTTGTAAACATATGCACATGTCAAATATAACACCGTGCAATCAAATACACCTATGAAAAACAAAGACTGATATCCCATCATTGTCTATTCATATGTATGGTCACTACTGAAGGACCAACAATATGCATGGCTACAAGTATATGGCAAATACAATATCTGATTATTAAAATAAGATCAATATAGGGTATGGTCACAATCATAAGACCGATAAAATTCATCAAACATATCTATACCAAGGTCAAAACCAAGGGGCATGGACTAACTTTACTCAATCATACACTCTGACTAAACGTGACTGTGCAATCAATCGTTAAGTGGATATCATATTCGATCATCATTGATCGTACACGTACCATCATACATTGCATTTAAATCTCAAGCCTCGTCTTGCATTACACTTTCCCAAGTAGCCCAAACTCTCTCCGAAGTCTTCCTAAGACCCTATGAAGAACTGCAATCGAATGGGGAAAGAAATCCTCGAAAGTCATTTGTCGCCTAGGGGTTTGGTCGACTGTGAGTGTCGTTTGATCGACTGAGCCCTGTCGATTGAAACCAATCCCCCTAGGAACAAATTTTCACACTCATTTAGTCAAGTAAATTTCCTTTTAGTCGACTGTAATTGCCAGGCTCCAAGCAATGAGCCTTATGTAAGGAGGAATCTCCCAAATGGTCATCGATTCGCATACTAGTTCCTTTGACGCTTCGCCCAATGAGGCCGCCTTGCTTCCTAAGCCTGCCTCTACCCCATTGGACTCTTTTCGGAGTTCATTGGCTGACGTTTTGAAGTGGTTACTTAAGTGTTCAAAAACCACTCTTTGCACATATAGAGTTCAACGGGCGATTATAGCAACCCGGATTCCTCTAACAATGCTAAAACACGCTCATCCAATCATCTAGTTTTATGTGATGCTCATACGTGCTGGCACACTCATTCCTAACCATTTACACATGCATGCATAAACACACTTCTCAACACAAATCAAACTTTGGACTTCATGGGAGTGATTACTCTGTCCAGTGGATTTTCATGCAACTTTGCACACACGATAGTCGCTATGACCACGTGAAATGCCCGTAACGAACTTGAATTCAATACTACATCCATATAATCAAACAATTGCATACCTGTATAAAAACGCAAACACACAACAATTTAAACTATAATACACACATCGTTTTAATTGTTATATATCTTCAAATGCATGTATATGTATACTTGCCCATACTCATATACATACACGTATATTTAAATAAGTAATTCATTTATTACTTAATCAAATCTTACTTCTATTTACAAACTCTTTTCAGTTAAAGTCTAATAAGGTTTCATTCTATTTTACAAAATGTCACATATATTTTATAAAATATATTATTACCTTAAAAATTAATTTTAAGACTTTAAATACTTAATTGCCTCATTAAAATTAAGTATACATCATATTATTATTTTATAAAATATCATTTCTATTTTATAAAATCTATACTTCATTTATAAAATCATACAACCATTTTATAAATAACAATTAAGCTTCATTTATACTATTTTTTATAACATCATTTTATAAAATAACTCTTTTGCTTATAAAAATCATTCTTTCCCTTAAGTAACATTTATAAGTAAATTATTCGTTAATAAAGATCTTTTCTTTATTTTTAAATAATATTTACAAGTGCTAATTAAGCTTTATTAACCCTCTAAGCACTTTAATAATTAGTGAAGAGTTCAAAAGTCACTTAATTAGTTTTTTAACTTCTCCAAAACCATTTGAATTAGTTTCATTATTACTAACTAATGACATGCACTTAACTATCACATGTAATTATTCTCTAATCTATTACAATGTCACATATAACCATTCAATTAACTTAAAAATCAAATTCTTAGGTTACTAATTATTTTAAAAATAGTTATTAAGGTCTTAAACAAATAATGAGTTAATATAATTAGGTTTATAACACAAACATAAGCCCAAATCAACTCAAATGATCTTCAGATTACTTCATATAATATTATAATCATCAATATATGAAAATATGAAGTATAACATATAAATTAGTAAGGAGAATTATCGCACTCACTTTGATTTTCCCCTAAACCAAGCTCTAATCATCAATAACTTAACTTTAGCTTTCTTCAAATTTCAAAATAAACACTATGACTCTGAATCAAGCCAATTCCTTCATGGGTTTTGTAGAGAATTGGAAGAGATGAATTATGATGGTTTTTATTTGATTTTAGGAAATTTATTTGATGGATTTAGGGCTTAGGGATTTGAAGTGGATTAAGAAGAGATTAGGGAATAATTAGAGGAGAAGGATAAAATGAAACATGAGATAAGAATGAAATGAAAGTAATGAAGAGCTTAGCTACATATAAGCTAAGTCGGGGAAAGCTAATAGGCTTAGCCCAATTCTCTTCATCTGCCACTATTCATCCCTGAAAATCATTGACTCCAAACATAGTCAAGTTTATACTCATTTTAATCATGTCAAAAAAGAAAACTCAACTGCGGGTGTATTGAGTCTCAATTTGCTAGTCTGTAAAAGTCGAGTATAAGAGGCATTCCATTACCTAACGATTAAATATTTAAATTAATCATTTAAGTATTCAATCATTACAATTGTAGGGTGTTACATTCTCCCCTCATTAAAAGAATTTTGTCCTCAAAATTTCTAAGAGTACGAGAAAGTAACAGGATTAACCGAAAATTCTCAAGTTTAAACCTTGGAAAATCTCGACGGTACTCATCTTTCACAGCAAACATTACAAAAATTCCCGAATTAAAAAACATCTAATATCTAGGAATACGCGATAACCTACATTATCCCACATTTCCCAGTGAAACATTCCTCTTTTTGAGAAACCTTCTCACCATTTAAATGCAAATTTCAACAAATATGCATTCAAATAGCTATTTATGGTTCTCAAGTACCTAATTGTATTATACAAAGAGGACTATGCACCTATGTTATAGCAACACACAATCTAACCATGTATAATTTTAGTGTAGCAAGCGATACTACCATAATCATAAAAAATCAAGTAAATCGATATATAAATATACCATTGAATCTGAGTCACATCAAAAGGCAATAAACTGTTATATATCACATCTCGACCCCTACAAAGGCCATGGATGACATGATCTATTTTAGATAGCTATCACTATCTTTCTCTTCGAAATACTTTAATAAGAAATTTAAATTAAGTTACAAGCAACCAAACACACAATAGTTACAAAACAAGAAAAAATCAAACAAACGACAAATAATGATAAGTAATAATAACTAGCATACAAACTATCAAACATGTAGATAGGCAACAAAATCGGCAATGATCAATCAATCAAGCAAGCAATAGTAAGCAACGGTAAGCAGTCAACAATAAAAAAATAAACCATCCGCATATGCTCAAAAGAAAACAACCAATCAAAAAGCAGTAATAACTAATATACGAACTACCAATCATACAAAACAAGCAACGACAATAAATCAACAAAAATTAAAATAAATCAACAAAATACAACAGCAAACGATATCAAGCAAAAACAGGCAACAACCAAATAATAACATGCAATAATAAACAATAAGTATTCACAACAATGAAACATACCAAAGAATCTATATCGACATGCATGTTAACCAATCAATCACAAAGTAACAGATATGTTAACGAAGAAGCGTGTCTAATAGGAGGAGCGACCTCACTTGGCCCGGAATAGCTCCTATTTATGTCATATCAAGCTGACCCGAAGGTCAGGGCTGTGTTCTTACCTCATACAGTAGCATTCGCCAAACCATCATACTTCGTTCTGGTTTCTCCACCACGTGCACAGTTGTTATAGTGGTTTCGAAATTGGCAGAGAGTATGACAATATCCAACCCCAGTCTCTTTAACAACCAAACGCTTATTTTGCACCGTGGTCATTTCATAAAACATTTTTAATAATAAATCCAGAAAACAGTTTATACCTTCATATCAAGATATCCATATACTTATTTCAAAAGTATAAATATATTCATAAATACCAAGGAAGATTTCTTTCAATCGATTTCGAAAATAATTTATAAATCTCTCTTAAACCATTTATAAACTACTTATATGCTTTAAAACCATTTATAAAGCTATTTATAAATTCCAAAACAATTTACAACTCTTCCCCTTTTCATAAACTTCTACGCAAATTCCTTTAAAACGCTTCCAAATCCCTTATACAAGTTCATTTATAAAACCCTTTATAAAATCCTTTAAAACCCTTATAAACTCTTTTATAAAACAATTATAAAAATCCTTTACTAAAATCTTTTATAAAATCTCTTACAAAACTCTTATAAATTCCTTACAAAACCTTTTACAAAATTCTAAAATCTTTTACAAAAACCTTTATCTATTAAAGTTATTATAAAGGCTATATTTATTATCTTAAATTTAAACTATATTTATTATATTAAATCAAACTTTAAAATATATATTAAAACTATATTAAATATTTTATTAAATTAAATTTTATACTATTTAAAATATATATATTTAAAACTAAATAAAATTATAAGTTAAAATCTTAAATTAACATTTAAACCATATATTAACTTATAATTTGAAGCTTTAAAGCATATAAAATAAATCATTTTCTAAATATAATTTTTTTAAATAAAATCATTAAGTTTAAAAATCAAATTTATAAATGAAACATACTTTACCATTTAGAAAATAATTTAAACCGAACAACGGTGTCCGTATATAATTTTCTACCCTATGGTCAAGTGATTGGGTATGTATTTTTTCAACCCAAAATAGTTAAATTTCTAGGTATATATCTTTTCAACCTGTATCCCGAATCAATAATTTCCAAATAAATAAAATCGCTCGGGTATGTATCATTTCAACCCATAACGATTTTCTCTAATCTATAAGATCATTCGGGTATGTATCATTTCAACCCATAGTGATAACAGAGATATAACATCCAATCATCCAAAATATCAACAAATAACATCCATCACAATCAATATCCAAATCAGCCAATAAATCACAACAACTAACTGGTTATCATTATCAGGTATTTAACTAACAATTTAAAATCAATATTAATTTAAATGGAAATTTAATTCAATATAAATTCAAATTAAATTTAAATTTCCAAACAGCAATCAATAAACTTCGTATTGCATCATAAATTTAATTCGACTAACATAAGAAGGTTTAGTATTTATGAGTGGGTTAAATCACTCACCTTTGATTTCTAGTTGATTCAAAATCCAAATAAAGCCCAAAATTTGAACAGTCTCCAAATTCAACCAAACTAGTTCTATGCCGTCCGGAATTTCGATACGATCCCAACGGAAGAAACCGCGTCCAAATCCAAGTCCGTATGCAAAAGTTATGGTAGTTAGAAGATTTAAAATTTAAATTAAATTAAAAATTAACTATGGAAAATTAGTAATATCGCATACCCTTTATCTCAAACCCTAAAAGCCCACACAAATGCGATACCATCACAGCCGCCATGAACTACTTCACGGCGCATGCACCTACGGCCACCTCTGCCTTGATCAACCATCGCTGTTGGTTTCCTCGCACCGAGCCGCACGTCCCAGACCGACGCAATCAGCTTCAATCGTCCTTTTCTGCACCGCCGCCACCGTCTTCTCTGGCCATTCCAGGTGAATTCATGTATGACTAACACGATACAGTCCACTAGATCAACTCCCTTCGACGCCCTCTACGTTGTAGTGCCCTCCGATCGTCGATTGGTCGACAATCCATCGTCGAAAAGCAAACCCTAATATGGACGGCCGAGGCTTCTTCACTAATTTCTGGCCAAGCCGTGTTTCGATTGCAAAAACGAACTGCAAATGTTGGTTGCGGTCATCGAGAGCTTCGTGATGATATATAATTTGATAGGTTTTAGGGAGTTTGAATTTTTTGATTGATTTGGAATTAGGAATTAGGGTTTTGATTGAAATTCAAATTAGGGTTTTATGACATTGGGAAGGAAGAGGAGGTAGAAATAAGCAGTGCCTACAGAAATCAGAATAGAAGCTGCTAGGGTTTCAGGAAAATCTATTTATATAGACAGATATGGATAAGAATGGATGGACATATCGATTTGGGTCGAAACGATAACAACGACCCGAAAAGCCCGTTTCATTCCCGAAACTAAAATGGGTCATCCAATATATGGAAGTATAGATTTTCAATATTTTTAAACTCAATGGAACTAATTTCAAATCCTAATTCCATTGTATACAGAAGTTAGCTTTCAAAATCAAATTATATTCATTTAAATTCCATTAATTGATTTCTACACGTTTCGAGCTTGCACGATAAAACGATAAGTCTGATCACTACGAAACTTGAAATCCTATAATAATTTACTGTTACGGATCCCGATGAAACTGGTTTCGTCGAAATCCAAGATAGTGCCCTAAAAACCCAATTTTACACGTTAATTAAATAAATTAATAATTTAAAATCAATTTAATCACCTTTAAATTCTAGATTAAAAGTTAACAATTTTGCATCATTCTTGATTAAACAAGAATTTATAATCTTTGAAAAATACAAATTTCCATATTAAATCCAAGTTTAAATATTATATTAGTTTCAGCGTTCAATTACAACTGTAATAAATTCATTCATTATGAAGTTCGAACAAAATCTTTTATTTGATTTAAATTCTTATATTAAATCACTATTATCTGATGAATTAATTTAACATAAGTTTCCATCTTACTATTCTCATCACTCAACATTTAACATCTTTTACCGTACTAATTGCAATATTTCAATTATATTAATTTTGTTGATTTCCAAATGAATTTCAAACGGATTAAATAATAAAATAATTATTACACATTAGTAATTCAAACGCATTTCAAAGTCTATTGTTTACAAACAAAAGCTAATAAATTTATGTACTAACTAATTTATTTCATACTCTATAATAAACCTATTTCAAGTAATAACATATAATTTCAACATTAAATCCAACATTTAATTTGAAACACCTCACACCCCTTAATATACCCAAAAGGATACATTAAAAGGCATGGTGCGTTGTAGATATAAATGAAACTAATAGAGACTAAAATTCACAAGACAAAAAATAGGTAAAAACAACGGAAACTAAAATAATAACTTAATTAAAACAAAGCTTCATGGTTACTTCATAAATAATTCAAATACCAAATACAACATCCATATCTCAAAACCCATCATGTCTTATGAAATAAAAATTCATAGTCTCAAAATCAGAGTACATAATATCCCTCGTAATAAGCCAGTACACAAAGAGAACTAAAGCTGAAATAAAAGAAATACATAGTAGAGAACTCCTCTAGGAAACCGCCAAGCAACAGCAATCTACTGACTTCTTCCTTGATTGCCTATGGGGGAAAAAGGAGAAATAGAGGAGTGGGTCAGACTTAAAGTTTGGTGAATGTTAGTAATTACTAGAGTCTTTAAGCAAGATAAAAGTAATAGACTCTACAACAGTTCTAGCATAGATAAGGATAATAAAGGAAATATGAAAGAGACAAACTAGAAATAAGTACGATTAAATATATCTTAATTTATAAGATAGGTTAACTTTGATTGCTTGCACTTGTCCTTGACTTTTTCTTTGATTAGGCTGAATTCCTAATCCTATAATTAGGATATAACCCTAATTCTACCCTTTTTGATCGACCTGCTACTCCATAGACCTTACTGCGGAACAGTCGCTATATAACTCCCTAAACAGCAACCAATGGTATCTACGAAAGATGTACAGAGCAACTACTGTGGACCCGGACGACATATATAGCTCTCTACACAGAAGGCAATGGTGTCTACGAAAGACACCCACACTAAGCACTTGGAACTCATAGCTAGTACTGAGCACTCGCAATGGAAGTTGCACGCGTAACTACCACCATGCCCATGCTACCTTTTGCTTTACCTATTGGGTCTTTGTAACAACCCACCTTTTTGGACGTTTCAAATCGACAACAAACCACATATGTCAGACTCAAACCATTCAAAAGGGAGGATTGTTAATGGGGTAAATAAGAAAAAAAGAAAACAAAACACAGAATCTCGCAGCGGAATAACAAAATATAATAATCAAATAAACAGTTCATGAAGCTGTTTTACAAATAACATTTGATTACACTTTTACAGTTCAAATCAGAGTTATACATACATCAGAAATAAACAAATAATGCAGCAGAACACAGAATGTAGTGAAATATTAAATAGCAATAATATACTGAATCTTCGTCTTCATCCTATAGAAAATAAGTGTCTTCGCTAAACTGAAATACTCGGTCTGACCCGAGCGTAAAGTAAAACAAGAACACTCGAGTCAGGACTAACATTCTTATTTAAGTAAGTCAACTCAAGTGAAATGTATAGATAACTCAATAAGTGAAATGCTTAGGTTTAAATAAACATCATCTTTCACACTATAAATCAGTTCAGTTCAAATACCGACTTTATGTTCGTTTCCAATCGATTCATTATCAAATCCAACTTCAGATTTCAATTTTTCACTTAAAGCTATTAAGTTATAATCAAACAACAAGTTTAAATCTAAAAATCCAATTAAAACTTTCATTAAATCAATTAAATTTCAATTTCATAATTTCAAGTTCAAACACAAATTTAAACTTACAATATTTCAATTTTATTTCTAAATCAATTTATTTAAACCCAAAGAGGTTTTATATCGGGTATGTATCATTTCAATCCAAAGTGATTTTGCTAACATATCACATGTGTCACATATCGTAAACAACATAAGTGAATATTTCAAATTCTAACATAACATGTAAATATATAACATGACATATATACAAGGAACTTGCAAGGTGATTTACAATAAATTAACATGGCATATCATTTTCCACATAGCATATGTGACATGTTATTAACATAGCATGTGCAACATATGATTTTATTAACTAACACATTTGTCTCAACATAGCGTAGGTGATGTATTTCAACAAGGCATATACAAATATTTTTTCTAACATAACACATTTTTTTACATATCATATGTGATGTATTTCAACATGGCATATAAAAATATATTTTTCTAACATAACACTTTTTTTTACATATCATATGTGATGTATTTCACATACATATGTGACAATTAATCAAATCAACATAACATACTACTTGTGACATATAAAACAACATGTGCATGTGAATATCATAACACAAATTGAAGGGAACATAACAACATATATCACATATTCATATTTAAAGCAAACATTTCTTATAACATTTCGATGTTTATTTACCTAACAATAAAAATGTTAATCGTGAGTGATTGCTCACCTTTCGAGGTTAGAGAGTTTTTGACAACAAAAATATGTAGATCCTAGTTGAAATCCAAACGCAACAAGCTAACCAATCTTATCCATAGCAACAATCTAATAGAAAAGCAAAGCACGACAATGCACATCGAACTGATTGAGTTTTCTTCTTCTTCTTTTTTAGAGAGATGAAGCAAGGGGAATTTGTGGATTTAGAAATTTTGGAGTTTATGTAGTTTTGAGGATGGAGGAAGTGTGAGCAGAAAGCTTCAGATAGAGGAATGAGAAACAATCTGTACGTACTTTGGTTTTGTTCTCTGGTGGGATATTGAAAAGTCAACATGTTGGAAAGTGGGAAGGTGATAAAAGAATACAAAAATAAAGTAAGCTTTTCAAAGAAACGACGTGGTTTTGTGTTTAATAAATATAAACATGAACAGGCTAGCATGAATGATGCATGTGCATTAAATCTGAATTGTTAATGGATGAATTAGTGCAGGCAGAAGTTATGAAAAAGAGTGAATACTAAAAGTTGTAACGTGTAAAAATAAATGCTTATATGCAAATACAAGAGGTATATAAGAATTAGGTCGAATAAAAGTGGGTAAGAGAATGTATAGCTAACAATAAGAATGAAAAATGAATATATAAAGAATAAATGAAAGTTTTATGAAATAAAGAGAGAGGTTTTTTTATATATGAATAGCTGAAATGTGAGAGTAAACAAGGCAGAAAAATATGAATGAGATAGTAGTTAGAAAAGGGAATAGAATATGAAACGTGCATGAATATGAATTCATGATGAACATCACCTTTCATACTTCAAAAGGAATTTAATGTCACATTAATTCAATATGGAAATATTTTTCAATTCAATTAATTTCTTTAACTCCAAATCAACTCAACTTTTCACCTATCTAAAAGTTTTATTAACATACAGTAAATAAAATTTGAACACACCAATTAAAGTATCGATGACCATCGCTACATAAAATAAAAGGAGAACCATGATTCCAAATTCCAATTCAAAATCGGCGTTTTTCTCAGCACACAATCATGAACATAAAATATTTAATTTATTATAAATTTTACGATTAACATTAAAATCACTTCTATACTGCCAAAGATTACTATTCAACGACCGTAAAATATTGCATCAAAATTCAATTTTTTTTCTTTTTATAAAATTACACTTACTTTAAAAACAACAACGTTTATTTTGTTTTCATTAAAACATACTTTTTTTTAACAATAACGTACATATCTTTCGTTAAATCCATTAATTACAATTAATGGTTTTTTTGCCTCTTTAATATTGAAAGATTCCAAATCGACATAGTTTTAATTAGTTTCAAAATTACACTTTAAAGCAGATCCTGTACATTTCATTCATTAAACGCCATTAAGTTCAATTAAATTATCTTTCCCTTTTATTGAAAGATTTCAAATTAAATCCACGGCAATAAATTTCAACATTAAAATTTAAAACGGAAAATAATTAATGGATAGATAATAAAAACAATTGAATTCTTTTTACAATAACTTAAATACATTTGTAGAATTGTTGTTTATACATAAGATAATTAAAACAACCGAAGTCTTTTTACAGTAACTTAAATACATTTATAGAACCGTTGTTTACACATAAGAGTTATAAATTAACTTGCTTAAATAGATTATTTTCCTACTCTTGTAATCCATCTGTATGCTAAAACATAGTTCAAATATACGTATATTTCTTCCTTTAAATCAATCATTCTATTCTTTATTTTAATGAAATTAAACCTACATTCACAAATGAAACATTCATTTCATTTGATATAAATGTTCTTTTCATTAAATCAACTTTCCTTATATTTTCATAAAACATAAGCTACGTTTAATTACACCTATTAATTTACAATTTGGTGTCCTCTCTACCATTAATTGAAATTATTCAATTACATTAATTTCAATTGTTTACAAAGGTGAATTTAAAATGAACAAAATAAATGTAATGAGAAATAGAACAATTATTTCCTATATAATAGTAATTTAAACATAATTACACACTATTGGATACAAACAGAAATTATACATTTCTTACCAAATAATAGTTTCTCGTCTCTGCAATCAATCTTTCAGCTACCAAACATTTCAAATAAATAAACATATGATTTCTTATTTAATAAAGAAACATTTATTATTCTTCATTAACATTTATTATTCCAATCAATTGGAAATTTACATTTAGACAATTGTTAATTTCACTCAAACCAACGCTATTAAAATACTCACTAGCATTTGTTATCATCCTTACATTATTGCAAACATGTTTCATTAATAGAATTTTTACTTAAGCTCATAACTTGGATTATAATTAAATTTGTATCAGTAAAATATTACAAAAAAAATTCCTAACAATTTTATTCAAAAATCTTATTTAATTTAATATTTTTAAATGTTTAAAAATACGGGTCGTTACAATCTCCCCCACTCAAAAATTTTCGTCCCCGAAAAGAAACAAGAAGGAATTCAAAAATTTGTTATATTTTATTTAAAACAGTCAATTTATTAATCCAAAAACGTACCTATTTGTTGGGCAAACAAACTTTATTTATGAAACCAAAAGCAGTAACTGTTGCTTCTATAACCTGTATTTAACTTATATAATCGAAAGAGTTAAAATTATGTGAAAGAATAATATTTCAGTTGTTTCAAATCAATAGCACAAACAACATACAATATATCACAATCATATGCACACAAAACTATACAACCATCATAGGCAACAAAGAATCCATCACACATCCATAGCAACCAAAACTAATGGTTTGTTCAGGTTCAGAACTTTTAATCGTACAAGGGTGATAAATAAACTAAGTACTTTATGCTCAACAGCCTTGGATAATCACTTAATAGATTATTCATACAACCTCAAACAATTAGAAGTATTCTTTCCCAAACTTCCCATCAGCCAACAAACAAGAATTTTAAATTTACTTCAATTTATTCTACTAGTTTTTTTTCTCATCATTTACCTTTCCATTCATTTATTTATATAAAAGATCAATCACTTGCATAATTTGTTTTCCATTAAAGATTTAAGTCATTAATGAATCATTTCATAAAATACTACTTAAGCTCCTACTGCCTTACCTAAGTTTATAACTTAATTCTGTTATAGAATAAAAATTTAAGTTTTTGGTATTCGCTCTTGAAGAGAAAAGAAATATTTCAATATATCTAAAAATTCAATTAAAACATTTAATCTCATTCACTTAGTAAGAATATAAGATATATTTAAAACATCCTCATAGCATTTTGCAAGGATTTTCCAAAAAGTTTAAACAATGTTAAAAGTTTATATCAAAACATATGATAAGCTTTTAAAAAAAATAAAGTTCCTTAAATTCGATAATTTATTAGACTCATTATTTTAAAATAAGTATAAACTCTAGATTATTAAACTGAAACTAATAGTATACTCAAATCTTACATTAAATATCCAAATCAAAGTATAAAATTTCATATCTTCATAATTAATTGTACACACTTGTTTTAAAACGAATATTCAAATCATGGAAAAACATTTATTATGGTTTAATACAAAATTCAAATAGTAAATAAACCTATAATTTTACTATTAGTACTTCGAAAGCAAGTAAATATTTCAAACCATACCTCCAAAATAGAGATTCAAATTCATTTGTCAAGTATATTACCATAAATGAACTTCGCAAATCAATTTTTTTTTCATTTATATAATACCTTTAAATTATACATTCAAAGAAACTTATATAAATTTTACTTGAAATATTCATTTGAAAACTTCATTTGCAAATCAATCATCTTTAATACTTTACGAAAAAATTCATCTGTAAAATTTCTTGCTTCATATATAAATACCATTTAAAAAATTTAAATAACATCTTTATAAATATAGGTAAACTATTTGAAAACAATTATTTACATCATTACTTATATTTAAAAAGAAGTTATTGAAAACCTTAAATCCATTATTTATAAATTTTATTAGTTTTAAATCTCAAAATACTTTTAAACATCATTAATAAATCAATAATCATTAACTTTAAATACATTTTATTTAATTAATAACTTCCCACAATATTTACAACACTAATAATTTACTATTAAACCATGTTTTACATAAATAAACAATATTTTAAACATTTTAAAGTATTTAGAAATGAAAAAAAATAACCAAAATATCTTTTATATAATACTTTATCAAAATACTTTTATAACTCGATGTTTTAACAAGTTTATCCTCGTTCTTGCAGACTCTGGTTGTACGTTGATTAAGCGTAAGACTAGAATTCTCCAAGTACTTAGTAGACCTATTTCAACACCCAGTGAAAAATACTTAAAAACAGGTATGAGAAGTACCGCTCAAAATTTGATGTCAAATGATGATGTTACGATAGCATTGGCCCGCTGCTGATCCAGAATTTACGCAATGGACACAAAACTTTCCAGAAGATCCTTCCACCTTTCGGATTCCAGAAAATTATCGTAGCCATTTTGTAAACAAAGGACCATCGAGCCCTGCTGCAGTGGTAACTGCTGATTCAATGATTTACGCAACGGATGCACTTCCTTCCCGGAAGATCCATAAACAACAGATCCCAGGATCGAAAGCGCCTCCATTGGGTAAACTAAAGAACCATCTACCCTGGAAAAAAAAATCGAGGAACTCATGAGTTTAAGTCCGGACAACCATATCGGTTCGAATCCATTTCTGAATTCACCCAAGTATATTAGCGTTTATCGGTCGAATCCATTCCTGGATTCCCCAAGTCCATTTGGGTCGAAGCATATCACACTATACTTCTTCGTGGAGGGTACTTACCCATACCTTTTACTTCAAAATATAACATACCATATATAGTACCCTTTTAAAATAATAGCTTCAAATATCGCACTTATATAAATTCCATTATATATAAGATTTCATTTTCAAATAAAGTACTTTCCAAAATCAATAATCTCGAATATATCAAATCATTCTTATATAAATTCCTTTATATGTAAGATTTATCTCTTTAGATCAAATACCTTCTAAAATCAACAGTTTTAAAAATCACCTTATACTTATATAAAGTCCGTCTTATACAAGAATCAAAAATTTTCCAAAATCAACTTCGCTGTACGAAAAGCCACATGAGATTGAACATCTTTGCTTTATAAAAGATTTTGAATTTAGAATAGTTTTGTACATAAAATCGTTTTGTGAAATAGTTTTGTATATAAAATAGTTTTGTAAAATAGTTTGTAAATAAAATAGTTTGTAAAATAGTTTTGTAAAAATAAAATAGTTTGTAAAATAGTTTTGTAAATAAAATAGTTTGTAAAATAGTTTTGTAAATAAAATAGTTTGTATAAGAAAAATAAAAGAAAATAGTTTTGTAAAATGGTTTTAAATTAATAGTAGTTTTGCATACAGGAAAAATTCCAATTTACATTACAAAGATATCCAACCCAACGACTTTCAAATTCAGCGTCAAAGCATATCAATAATATTAGAACATAAGAGGTACATATGTCATCATTTCACAAAATCACATTAGATCGCTCGCTCGAGTACACAAGTTTGCTTTCGAACTAGTATTTTTCATTCGACTTCCCTAATGCGGACTTCGATAAGGTTTCTTGACTAGAAACCAACATTCTCCTTGCATAGCCATATACTATGATAGAGAATTCTAGAATCAAACCAAAAATCCGTATCAAATATTCGCCATCAAGAATCGAATGAAAAATCCTAACACGAAGTGATGTAATTCACATAGAACTTGTGTACTCAAATCCGGATATTTTTGCGAATAAACAATATACATACAACATACGTAATTATTCTAATTTGTTTCATCACAATTACATTTCAATTAAATTCATTTTTAATCTCATTGATTAACACAAATATCACTTCATACTTTAATATTTGTTTCACAGAATTTCTCCAATTAATATAAAACATTAATGTATTCATTCTCATAAAATTGCTTTTATTTCTCTTCACTTTAAATTACATTCATTTCACATGTAATATTTCTCATTTAATACAACATTTATTTGAAAATCTTTTCATAAGGAATTTTCTTAAGTTCATAACCAATTTATAAAACTTAATTCCTTTTTATAAGACATTGTTCGAGTTTAAAGTTATCACAACTTTATTTATAACCATTTAATACATCCATTAATTTCATAACAATTTACAAGTCATGGCTTTATTTATAATCATTTCACTTTTAATTCATATTTGCTTATCCCATTTACTTTCACCTTTACCTTTTAATTTATTTATGTTAATTAAATTTATAAACATATTTTTCTCCAATTTAATCACATTTACAACATTTCCTTGATCACAATTTCAATTTAAACATCCCTAGGCTTAAAGTTCACACTTTTATATTATTACATTACATGCCAAGAATGTATACAACAATTCTATTCATTTACTGGACATAGATATAACAAATTAAACCTTGTTTCACTTGCTTTCAAATTAATGTTATCAAATTCAACTACATAATTCAATACAATTTCTAAGTTTTAACTCATATATTAATTTAAAAGGTTTCGACTATCCAAAATATTCAGATATTCCATTTTATTTCAATGGTTGAAACTACCGGTCAACAAACAACAAAATTCACAACAACATTTCAATTTCATAAACAAATATCCTAATTATTCATTTTATTCTCTTTAATACACCATTATTAAACTAGTGTTTAGTCCATTATTTCAATCAACAATAATTGCCAATGTTTATAATTTGATTAAATACAATAAATTAACAATAAATGATAATAATTAGATATTACCATTTCATAAAACAAACACATTACAAATAACTATATTAGTTATAAAAATTTATTCCTTTATATATATCATATAATATTAGGAAAAATAATTTCATTTCAAAACTTATATAAAACATTTTTATAACACTAACAAATACGCGCTCTCGTATATACATTCAGACAACTCATTCTAGGGTACTACTACCCTATCTCTAATGAGTTAACCCCAACAGGCTAAGGTATGTCAAAACCAAAGCTCTGATACCAACTGTAACAACCCACCTTTTTGGACGTTTCAAATCGACAACAAACCACATATGTCAGACTCAAACCATTCAAAAGGGAGGATTGTTAATGGGGTAAATAAGAAAAAAAGAAAACAAAACACAGAATCTCGCAGCGGAATAACAAAATATAATAATCAAATAAACATTTCATGAAGCTGTTTTACAAATAACATTTGATTACACTTTTACAATTCAAATCAGAGTTATACATACATCAGAAATAAACAAATAATGCAGCAGAACACAGAATGTAGTGAAATATTAAATAGCAATAATATACTGAATCTTCGTCTTCGTCCTCCAGAAAATAAGTGTCTTCGCTAAACTGAAATACTCGGTCTGACCCGAGCGTAAAGTAAAACAAGAACACTTGAGTCAGGACTAACATTCTTATTTAAGTAAGTCAACTCAAGTGAAATGTATAGATAACTCAATAAGTGAAATGCTTAGGTTTAAATAAACATCATCTTTCACACTATAAATCAGTTCAGTTCAAATACCGACTTTATGTTCGTTTCCAATCGATTCATTATCAAATCCAACTTCAGATTTCAATTTTTCACTTAAAGCTATTAAGTTATAATCAAACAACAAGTTTAAATCTAAAAAATCCAATTAAAACTTTCATTAAATCAATTAAATTTCAATTTCATAATTTCAAGTTCAAACACAAATTTAAACTTACAATATTTCAATTTTATTTCTAAATCAATTTATTTAAACCCAAAGAGGTTTTAT
This sequence comes from Allium fistulosum, assembly GCA_030737815.1. Taxonomy (NCBI): domain Eukaryota; kingdom Viridiplantae; phylum Streptophyta; class Magnoliopsida; order Asparagales; family Amaryllidaceae; genus Allium; species Allium fistulosum. Next base: position 166,686,945 of record CM060905.1, read on the forward strand.
ATCGGGTATGTATCATTTCAATCCAAAGTGATTTTGCTAACATGTCACATGTGTCACATATCGTAAACAACATAAGTGAATATTTCAAATTCTAACATAACATGTAAATATATAACATGACATATATACAAGGAACTTGCAAGGTGATTTACAATAAATTAACATGGCATATCATTTTTCACAAACATAACACATTATTTCCACATAGCATATGTGACATGTTATTAACATAGCATGTGCAACATATGATTTTATTAACTAACACATTTGTTTCAACATAGCATAGGTGATGTATTTCAACAAGGCATATACAAATATTTTTTCTAACATAACACATTTTTTTACATATCATATGTGATGTATTTCAACATGGCATATAAAAATATATTTTTCTAACATAACACTTTTTTTTTACATATCATATGTGATGTATTTCACATACATATGTGACAATTAATCAAATCAACATAACATACTACTTGTGACATATAAAACAACATGTGCATGTGAATATCATAACACAAATTGAAGGGAACATAACAACATATATCACATATTCATATTTAAAGCAAACATTTCTTATAACATTTCGATGTTTATTTACCTAACAATAAAAATGTTAATCGTGAGTGATTGCTCACCTTTCGAGGTTAGAGAGTTTTTGACAACAAAAATATGTAGATCCTAGTTGAAATCCAAACGCAACAAGCTAACCAATCTTATCCATAGCAACAATCTAATAGAAAAGCAAAGCACGACAATGCACATCGAACTGATTGAGTTTTCTTCTTCTTTTTTTTTAGAGAGATGAAGCAAGGGGAATTTGTGGATTTAGAAATTTTGGAGTTTATGTAGTTTTGAGGATGGAGGAAGTGTGAGCAGAAAGCTTCAGATAGAGGAATGAGAAACAATCTGTACGTACTTTGGTTTTGTTCTCTAGTGGGATATTGAAAAGTCAACATGTTGGAAAGTGGGAAGGTGATAAAAGAATACAAAAATAAAGTAAGCTTTTCAAAGAAACGACGTGGTTTTGTGTTTAATAAATATAAACATGAACAGGCTAGCATTAATGATGCATGTGCATTAAATCTGAATTGTTAATGGATGAATTAGTGCAGGCAGAAGTTATAAAAAAGAGTGAATACTAAAAGTTGTAACGTGTAAAAATAAATGCTTATATGCAAATACAAGAGGTATATAAGAATTAGGTCGAATAAAAGTGGGTAAGAGAATGTATAGCTAACAATAAGAATGGAAAATGAATATATAGAGAATAAATGAAAGTTTTATGAAATAAAGAGAGAGGTTTTTTTTTATATGAATAGCTGAAATGTGAGAGTAAACAAGGCAGAAAAATATGAATGAGATAGTAGTTAGAAAAGGCAATAGAATATGAAACATGCATGAATATAAATTCATGATGAACATCACCTTTCATACTTCAAAAGGAATTTAATGTCACATTAATTCAATATGGAAATATTTTTCAATTCAATTAATTTCTTTAACTCCAAATCAACTCAACTTTACACCTATCTAAAAGTTTTATTAACATACAGTAAATAAAATTTGAACACACCAATTAAAGTATCGATGACCATCGCTACATAAAATAAAAGGAGAACCATGATTCCAAATTCCAATTCAAAATCGGCGTTTTTCTCAGCACACAATCATGAACATAAAATATTTAATTTATTATAAATTTTACGATTAACATTAAAATCACTTCTATACTGCCAAAGATTACTATTCAACGACCGTAAAATATTGCATCAAAATTCAATTTTTTTTCTTTTTATAAAATTACACTTACTGTAAAAACTACAACGTTTATTTTGTTTTCATTAAAACATACTTTTTTTTAACAATAACGTACATATCTTTCGTTAAATCCATTAATTACAATTAATGGTTTTTTTGCCTCTTTAATATTGAAAGATTCCAAATCGACATAGTTTTAATTAGTTTCAAAATTACACTTTAAAGCAGATCCTGTACATTTCATTCATTAAACGCCATTAAGTTCAATTAAATTATCTTTCCCTTTTATTGAAAGATTTCAAATTAAATCCACGGCAATAAATTTCAACATTAAAATTTAAAACGGAAAATAATTAATGGATAGATAATAAAAACAATTGAATTCTTTTTACAATAACTTAAATACATTTGTAGAATTGTTGTTTATACATAAGATAATTAAAACAACCGAAGTCTTTTTACAGTAACTTAAATACATTTATAGAACCGTTGTTTACACATAAGAGTTATAAATTAACTTGCTTAAATAGATTATTTTCCTACTCTTGTAATCCATCTGTATGCTAAAACATAGTTCAAATATACGTATATTTCTTCCTTTAAATCAATCATTCTATTCTTTATTTTAATGAAATTAAACCTACATTCACAAATGAAACATTCATTTCATTTGATATAAATGTTCTTTTCATTAAATCAACTTTCCTTATATTTTCATAAAACATAAGCTACGTTTAATTACACCTATTAATTTACAATTTGGTGTCCTCTCTACCATTAATTGAAATTATTCAATTACATTAATTTCAATTGTTTACAAAGTTGAATTTAAAATGAACAAAATAAATGTAATGAGAAATAGAACAATTATTTCCTATCTAATAGTAATTTAAACATAATTACACACTATTGGATACAAACAGAAATTATACATTTCTTACCAAATAATAGTTTCTCGTCTCTGCAATCAATCTTTCAGCTACCAAACATTTCAAATAAATAAATATATGATTTCTTATTTAATAAAGAAACATTTATTATTCTTCATTAACATTTATTATTCCAATCAATTGGAAATTTACATTTGGACAATTGTTAATTTCACTCAAACCAACGCTATTAAAATACTCACTAGCATTTGTTATCATCCTTACATTATTGCAAACATGTTTCATTAATAGAATTTTTACTTAAGCTCATAACTTGGATTATAATTAAATTTGTATCAGTAAAATATTACAAAAAAAATTCCTAACAATTTTATTCAAAAATCTTATTTAATTTAATATTTTTAAATGTTTAAAAATACGGGTCGTTACAATCTCCCCCACTCAAAAATTTTCGTCCCCGAAAAGAAACAAGAAGGAATTCAAAATTTTGTTATATTTTATTTAAAACAGTCAATTTATTAATCCAAAAACGTACCTATTTGTTGGGCAAACAAACTTTATTTATGAAACCAAAAGCAGTAACTGTTGCTTCTATAACCTGTATTTAACTTATATAATCGAAAGAGTTAAAATTATGTGAAAGAATAATATTTCAGTTGTTTCAAATCAATAGCACAAACAACATACAATATATCACAATCATATGCACACAAAACTATACAACCATCATAGGCAACAAAGAATCCATCACACATCCATAGCAACCAAAACTAATGGTTTGTTCAGGTTCAGAACTTTTAATCGTACAAGGGTGATAAATAAACTAAGTACTTTATGCTCAACAGCCTTGGATAATCACTTAATAGATTATTCATACAACCTCAAACAATTAGAAGTATTCTTTCCCAAACTTCCCATCAGCCAAACAACAAGAATTTTAAATTTACTTAAATTTATTCTACTAGTTTTTTTTCTCATCATTTACCTTTCCATTCATTTATTTATATAAAAGATCAATCACTTGCATAATTTGTTTTCCATTAAAGATTTAAGTCATTAATGAATCATTTCATAAAATACTACTTAAGCTCCTACTGCCTTACCTAAGTTTATAACTTAATTCTGTTATAGAATAAAAATTTAAGTTTTTGGTATTCGCTCTTGAGGAGAAAAGAAATATTTCAATATATCTAAAAATTCAATTAAAACATTTAATCTCATTCACTTAGTAAGAATATAAGATATATTTAAAACATCCTCATAGCATTTTGCAAGGATTTTCCAAAAAGTTTAAACAATGTTAAAAGTTTATATCAAAACATATGATAAGCTTTTAAAAAAAATAAAGTTCCTTAAATTCGATAATTTATTAGACTCATTATTTTAAAATAAGTATAAACTCTAGATTATTAAACTGAAACTAATAGTATACTCAAATCTTACATTAAATATCCAAATCAAAGTATAAAATTTCATATCTTCCTAATTAATTGTACACACTTGTTTTAAAACGAATATTCAAATCATGGAAAAACATTTATTATGGTTTAATACAAAATTCAAATAGTAAATAAACCTATAATTTTACTATTAGTACTTCGAAAGCAAGTAAATATTTCAAACCATACCTCCAAAATAGAGATTCAAATTCATTTGTCAAGTATATTACCATAAATGAACTTCGCAAATCAATTTTTTTTTCATTTATATAATACCTTTAAATTATACATTCAAAGAAACTTATATAAATTTTACTTGAAATATTCATTTGAAAACTTCATTTGCAAATCAATCATCTTTAATACTTTACGAAAAAATTCATCTGTAAAATTTCTTGCTTCATATATAAATACCATTTAAAAAATTTAAATAACATCTTTATAAATATAGGTAAACTATTTGAAAACAATTATTTACATCATTACTTATATTTAAAAAGAAGTTATTGAAAACCTTAAATCCATTATTTATAAATTTTATTAGTTTTAAATCTCAAAATACTTTTAAACATCATTAATAAATCAATAATCATTAACTTTAAATACATTTTATTTAATTAATAACTTCCCACAATATTTACAACACTAATAATTTACTATTAAACCATGTTTTACATAAATAAACAATATTTTAAACATTTTAAAGTATTTAGAAATGAAAAAAAAATAACCAAAATATCTTTTATATAATACTTTATCAAAATACTTTTATAACTCGATGTTTTAACAAGTTTATCCTCGTTCTTGCAGACTCTGGTCGTACGTTGATTAAGCGTAAGACTAGAATTCTCCAAGTACTTAGTAGACCTATTTCAACACCCAGTGAAAAATACTTAAAAACAGGTATGAGAAGTACCGCTCAAAATTTGATGTCAAATGATGATGTTACGATAGCATTGGCCCGCTGCTGATCCAGAATTTACGCAATGGACACAAAACTTTCCAGAAGATCCTTCCACCTTTCGGATTCTAGAAAAATATCGTAGCCATTTTGTAAACAAAGGACCATCGAGCCCTACTGCAGTGGTAACAGCTGATTCAATGATTTACGCAACGGATGCACTTCCTTCCCGGAAGATCCATAAACAACAGATCCCAGGATCGAAAGCGCCTCCATTGGGTAAACTAAAGAACCATCTACCCTGGAAAAAAAATCGAGGAACTCATGAGTTTAAGTCCGGACAACCATATCGGTTCGAATCCATTTCTGAATTCACCCAAGTATATTAGGGTTTATCGGTCGAATCCATTCCTGGATTCCCCAAGTCCATCTGGGTCGAAGCATATCACACTATACTTCTTCGTGGAGGGTACTTACCCATACCTTTTACTTCAAAATATAACATACCATATATAGTACCCTTTTAAAATAATAGCTTCAAATATCGCACTTATATAAATTCCATTATATATAAGATTTCATTTTCAAATAAAGTACTTCCCAAAATCAATAATCTCGAATATATCAAATCATTCTTATATAAATTCCTTTATATGTAAGATTTATCTCTTTAGATCAAATACCTTCTAAAATCAACAGTTTTAAAAATCACCTTATACTTATATAAAGTCCGTCTTATACAAGAATCAAAAATTTTCCAAAATCAACTTCGCTGTACGAAAAGCCACATGAGATTGAACATCTTTGCTTTATAAAAGATTTTGAATTTAGAATAGTTTTGTACATAAAATCGTTTTGTGAAATAGTTTTGTATATAAAATAGTTTTGTAAAATAGTTTGTAAATAAAATAGTTTGTAAAATAGTTTTGTAAAAATAAAATAGTTTGTAAAATAGTTTTGTAAATAAATAGTTTGTAAAATAGTTTTGTAAATAAAATAGTTTGTATAAGAAAAATAAAAGAAAATAGTTTTGTAAAATGGTTTTAAATTAATAGTAGTTTTGCATACAGGAAAAATTCCAATTTACATTACAAAGATATCCAACCCAACGACTTTCAAATTCAGCGTCAAAGCATATCAATAATATTAGAACATAAGAGGTACATATGTCATCATTTCACAAAATCACATTAGATCGCTCGCTCGAGTACACAAGTTTGCTTTCGAACTAGTATTTTTCATTCGACTTCCCTAATGCGGACTTCGATAAGGTTTCTTGACTAGAAACCAACATTCTCCTTGCATAGCCATATACTATGATAGAGAATTCTAGAATCAAACCAAAAATCCGTATCAAATATCCGCCATCAAGAATCGAATGAAAAATCCTAACACGAAGTGATGTAATTCACATAGAACTTGTGTACTCAAATCCGGATATTTTTGCAAATAAACAATATACATACAACATACGTAATTATTCTAATTTGTTTCATCACAATTACATTTCAATTAAATTCATTTTTAATCTCATTGATTAACACAAATATCACTTCATACTTTAATATTTGTTTCACAGAATTTCTCCAATTAATATAAAACATTAATGTATTCATTCTCATAAAATTGCTTATATTTCTCTTCACTTTAAATTACATTCATTTCACATGTAATATTTCTCATTTAATACAACATTTATTTGAAAATCTTTTCATAAGGAATTTTCTTAAGTTCATAACCAATTTATAAAACTTAATTCCTTTTTATAAGACATTGTTCGAGTTTAAAGTTATCACAACTTTATTTATAACCATTTATTACATCCATTAATTTCATAACAATTTACAAGTCATGGCTTTATTTATAATCATTTCACTTTTAATTCATATTTGCTTATCCCATTTACTTTCACCTTTACCTTTTAATTTATTTATGTTAATTAAATTTATAAACATATTTTTCTCCAATTTAATCACATTTACAACATTTCCTTGATCACAATTTCAATTTAAACATCCCTAGGCTTAAAGTTCACACTTTTATATTATTACATTACATGCCAAGAATGTATACAACAATTCTATTCATTTACTGGACATAGATATAACAAATTAAACCTTGTTTCACTTGCTTTCAAATTAATGTTATCAAATTCAACTACATAATTCAATACAATTTCTAAGTTTTAACTCATATATTAATTTAGAAGGTTTCGATTATCCAAAATATTCAGATATTCCATTTTATTTCAATGGTTGAAACTACCGGTCAACAAACAACAAAATTCACAACAACATTTCAATTTCATAAACAAATATCCTAATTATTCATTTTATTCTCTTTAATACACCATTATTAAACTAGTGTTTAGTCCATTATTTCAATCAACAATAATTGCCAATGTTTATAATTTGATTAAATACAATAAATTAACAATAAATGATAATAATTAGATATTACCATTTCATAAAACAAACACATTACAAATAACTATATTAGTTATAAAAATTTATTCCTTTATATATATCATATAATATTAGGAAAAATAATTTCATTTCAAAACTTATATAAAACATTTTTATAACACTAACAAATACGCGCTCTCGTATATACATTCAGACAACTCATTCTAGAGTACTACTACCCTATCTCTAATGAGTTAACCCCAACAGGCTAAGGTATGTCTAAACCAAAGCTCTGATACCAACTGTAACAACCCACCATTTTGGACGTTTCAAATCGACAACAAACCACATATGTCAGACTCAAACCATTCAAAAGGGAGGATTGTTAATGGGGTAAATAAGAAAAAAAGAAAACAAAACACAGAATCTCGCAGCGGAATAACAAAATATAATAATCAAATAAACAGTTCATGAAGCTGTTTTACAAATAACATTTGATTACACTTTTACAATTCAAATCAGAGTTATACATACATCAGAAATAAACAAATAATGCAGCAGAACACAGAATGTAGTGAAATATTAAATAGCAATAATATACTGAATCTTCGTCTTCGTCCTCCAGAAAATAAGTGTCTTCGCTAAACTGAAATACTCGGTCTGACCCGAGCGTAAAGTAAAACAAGAACACTTGAGTCAGGACTAACATTCTTATTTAAGTAAGTCAACTCAAGTGAAATGTATAGATAACTCAATAAGTGAAATGCTTAGGTTTAAATAAACATCATCTTTCACACTATAAATCAGTTCAGTTCAAATACCGACTTTATGTTCGTTTCCAATCGATTCATTATCAAATCCAACTTCAGATTTCAATTTTTCACTTAAAGCTATTAAGTTATAATCAAACAACAAGTTTAAATCTAAAAAATCCAATTAAAACTTTCATTAAATCAATTAAATTTCAATTTCATAATTTCAAGTTCAAACACAAATTTAAACTTACAATATTTCAATTTTATTTCTAAATCAATTTATTTAAACCCAAAGAGGTTTTATATCGGGTATGTATCATTTCAATCCAAAGTGATTTTGCTAACATATCACATGTGTCACATATCGTAAACAACATAAGTGAATATTTCAAATTCTAACATAACATGTAAATATATAACATGACATATATACAAGGAACTTGCAAGGTGATTTACAATAAATTAATATGGCATATCATTTTTCACAAACATAACACATTATTTCCACATAGCATATGTGACATGTTATTAACATAGCATGTGCAACATATGATTTTATTAACTAACACATTTGTTTCAACATAGAATAGGTGATGTATTTCAACAAGGCATATACAAATATTTTTTCTAACATAACACATTTTTTTACATATCATATGTGACGTATTTCAACATGGCATATAAAAATATATTTTTCTAACATAACACTTTTTTTTTACATATCATATGTGATGTATTTCACATACATATGTGACAATTAATCAAATCAACATAACATACTACTTGTGACATATAAACAACATGCGCATGTGAATATCATAACACAAATTTAAGGGAACATAACAACATATATCACATATTCATATCTAAAGCAAACATTTCTTATAACATTTCGATGTTTATTTACCTAACAATAAAAATGTTAATCGTGAGTGATTGCTCACCTTTCGAGGTTAGAGAGTTTTTGACAACAAAAATATGTAGATCCTAGTTGAAATCCAAACGCAACAAGCTAACCAATCTTATCCATAGCAACAATCTAATAGAAAAGCAAAGCACGACAATGCACATCGAACTGATTGAGTTTTCTTCTTCTTTTTTTTTAGAGAGATGAAGCAAGGGGAATTTGTGGATTTAGAAATTTTGGAGTTTATGTAGTTTTGAGGATGGAGGTAGTGTGAGCAGAAAGCTTCAGATAGAGGAATGAGAAACAATCTGTACGTACTTTGGTTTTGTTCTCTAGTGGGATATTGAAAAGTCAACAGGTTGGAAAGTGGGAAGGTGATAAAAGAATACAAAAATAAAGTAAGCTTTTCAAAGAAACGACGTGGTTATGTGTTTAATAAATATAAACATGAACAGGCTAGCATGAATGATGCATGTGCATTAAATCTGAATTGTTAATGGATGAATTAGTGCAGGCAGAAGTTATGAAAAAGAGTGAATACTAAAAGTTGTAACGTGTAAAAATAAATGCTTATATGCAAATACAAGAGGTATATAAGAATTAGGTCGAATAAAAGTGGGTAAGAGAATGTATAGCTAACAATAAGAATGGAAAATGAATATATAGAGAATAAATGAAAGTTTTATGAAATAAAGAGAGAGGTTTTTTTATATGAATAGCTGAAATGTGAGAGTAAACAAGGCAGAAAAATATGAATGAGATAGTAGTTAGAAAAGGCAATAGAATATGAAACGTGCATGAATATGAATTCATGATGAACATCACCTTTCATACTTCAAAAGGAATTTAATGTCACATTAATTCAATATGGAAATATTTTTCAATTCAATTAATTTCTTTAACTCCAAATCAACTCAACTTTACACCTATCTAAAAGTTTTATTAACATACAGTAAATAAAATTTGAACACACCAATTAAAGTATCGATGACCATCGCTACATAAAATAAAAGGAGAACCATGATTTCAAATTCCAATTCAAAATCGGCGTTTTTCTCAGCGCACAATCATGAACATAAAATATTTAATTTATTATAAATTTTACGATTAACATTAAAATCACTTCTATACTGCCAAAGATTACTATTCAACGACCGTAAAATATTGCATCAAAATTCAATTTTTTTTTCTTTTTATAAAATTACACTTACTTTAAAAACAACAACGTTTATTTTGTTTTCATTAAAACATACTTTTTTTAACAATAACGTACATATCTTTCGTTAAATCCATTAATTACAATTAATGGTTTTTTTTTGCCTCTTTAATATTGAAAGATTCCAAATCGACATAGTTTTAATTAGTTTCAAAATTACACTTTAAAGCAGATCCTGTACATTTCATTCATTAAACGCCATTAAGTTCAATTAAATTATCTTTCCCTTTTATTGAAAGATTTCAAATTAAATCCACGGCAATAAATTTCAACATTAAAATTTAAAACGCAAAATAATTAATGGATAGATAATAAAAACAATTGAATTCTTTTTACAATAACTTAAATACATTTGTAGAATTGTTGTTTATACATAAGATAATTAAAACAACCGAAGTCTTTTTACAGTAACTTAAATACATTTATAGAACCGTTGTTTACACATAAGAGTTATAAATTAACTTGCTTAAATAGATTATTTTCCTACTCTTGTAATCCATCTGTATGCTAAAACATAGTTTAAATATACATATATTTCTTCCTTTAAATCAATCATTCTATTCTTTATTTTAATGAAATTAAACCTACATTCACAAATGAAACATTCATTTCATTTGATATAAATGTTCTTTTCATTAAATCAACTTTCCTTATATTTTCATAAAACATAAGCTACGTTTAATTACACCTATTAATTTACAATTTGGTGTCCTCTCTACCATTAATTGAAATTATTCAATTACATTAATTTCAATTGTTTACAAAGGTGAATTTAAAATGAACAAAATAAATGTAATGAGAAATAGAACAATTATTTCCTATCTAATAGTAATTTAAACATAATTACACACTATTGGATACAAACAGAAATTATACATTTCTTACCAAATAATAGTTTCTCGTCTCTGCAATCAATCTTTCAGCTACCAAACATTTCAAATAAATAAACATATGATTTCTTATTTAATAAAGAAACATTTATTATTCTTCATTAACATTTATTATTCCAATCAATTGGAAATTTACATTTAGACAATTGTTAATTTCACTCAAACCAACGCTATTAAAATACTCACTAGCATTTGTTATCATCCTTACATTATTGCAAACATGTTTCATTAATAGAATTTTTACTTAAGCTCATAACTTGGATTATAATTAAATTTGTATCAGTAAAATATTACAAAAAAAATTCCTAACAATTTTATTCAAAAATCTTATTTAATTTAATATTTTTAAATGTTTAAAAATACGGGTCATTATAGTCTTCTTATTACCTCCAACTTCCAGCGTAAGCATGGCCCTCATCTCACTTCAGGCTAATGTGAGATCACCGCCTGTCCATAGAATCCATAGGGGAAATGCTGTTGGTACTGGCCTTTCATCCAAACAATATCTAATTGCGCCCCTTATCCAAATCCCCTGTGATTTAGACTTCTATTTGACCAATTACTACCATTCTTAGCATAAGCGTGCCCAATACTCACCGTTTTGTCTAATAGGGAATGCTATTTGGTACAGGTCATACTTTCATCTTTGCTTATTAACTTAGGCAAATTATTTAAATAAGCCTTATTCCATTCTTTTTCTTATTAAAACCTACGTCATAATCATGCCTATTACTTAACTCAAGGTCTAAGTGTGAAAATAAGCTTCTTTCATCTTTTACCCTTTTTAGTTATAATTCTAAGTTATAGCTAAGCCGATCTTTTTAATTCAGTCCCATTAACGTCATAATTAGGCGTAATTTCAGTCTAATTCCATTTATATTACAACCTTTGAAATTTACATCTTATATTCCATTTTTTCAGTTTTCTTACAATTTAATCCGTATTCCCGTTAGTCCTATTCTAATCCATACACGAAGAAGAAGGAGGAATAAAAGAAAACTGAAATTAGAAGAAAATCCCAAAACGTAAAAAGAAGATGTAAATAATGTATAAATAACTGTAAATAAACTAAAATACTGTAAATAACTGTAAATAAATGGAAAAGCTATAATTAATAGAAATAAACTAAAATTACTGAAAAGAATAGCTGAAAGGAAATAGGCTGAAAATAATTCTAAAAACTGTAAATAAACTACTGAAAAAGGCTATTCCAAAAATTGTAGTAAAACTACAACTATTGAAAACCCTATTATTTTAAATTACTTAAAGAAATCTTAAAATAATTACAATCACTCACCTCCGGTCTTAAGATTTTCCTTTGGTCTTCTCGGATCCACTTGGAGTTGTAAAATAATTTAATTTATAACAATTTTCCCCTTTGGAAAAATTATTCCGTTTAGGGTCCTTCCTAGAAAGGTGAACCCAATTGGAGAAAACCTAGAATGAGAAAAAGTGTTAGGTCTAGAGGTCTATTTATAGGTGTAGAAGTGGATCTCGGACCATTGGATTTGGAATTGAATAGGATGCAACCACGTCATAGGCTGAATAGGGGCCATCGGATGCAGAAACGAATGGACCGGATTAAACTAAAGGATGCAAAACACGTGTTCGGTGGCTCCTGATTCGTTCGAACAAATTAACGTTTGTTCGCTTGCCAAAATGCAAGGCGGGTCGGCTGCGCGGTCGACCGCCCCCTTGCCCAGGTGGACCGGCCGGTCGACCTGACCATATTTTTTTTGTTTTATTTCTGCTTATTTTATAACTTGGTCATATTAGCTCGGTTTTTGGTGTTCTATATATGGAAATTGACCAGAAAATTACCATGGACACAATGGTGTAACTCCCATGGCTCAATTCTGATAATTTCACAAAGTTATTTTGTTATCTAATTAATTAACGAATTAATTATTACGGGTTAAATTTCGGGTTGTTACATAATTTATTCCGTATTTACAATTATAACCAAATTAACTTTATATATATTTCAATTGATTGAAATTACATTAAAATAGTTGTTAATAACATTCAAACAACATTATTAAATCACATTCTAATTATTTTTCTCACTGATAAATCATAAATTTTAATTTCTCACAATATTAAATATTCAAAATCTTATTTAATTTAATAGTTTTATTATCAAAAATATGGGTCGTTACACACTCCCCCACTCAAAACTTTTCGTCCTCAAAAATGAACAAGAAGGAATTAAGGAACTTAATATAATTTAATTCAAATTATTCAATTTATAAACAATTAAATTTACATCATTAAGTTTTAGTATAACTTTGAAATGAACCAAATTTGCACAAAAATTTCTAGGTCCTAAATTTATGAAATTTTTTGGAAGATTCTCCTTTGCACAACTATGTCCAGAAAAATAACAATATCAATAATTACAATATATATATATATTTATATATCATATTCAATAATAAACATCCCAAACTATGGGAAAAACAATAAAATATCGTTCCAAAACCGTATTCCATAAACGTACCTATTTGTCGAGCAAACAACTTATTTATGAAACCAAAAGTAGAAACTATTGCTTCCATAAACCTGTATTTCACTCATATAATCCAAAGAGTTAAAATGATGTGAAAGAATAATATTTTAGTTGTTTCAAATAAATAGCACAAGTAACATATAATATATAATAATCATATGCAAACAAAAGCAGTACAACCATTATATGCAACAAAAGAATCCATTAACTATTTATTGCAACCAAAACTAATGGTTTGTCCAGGTTCAGAAACTTTTCATCGTACAAGGGTGAGAAATAAACTACCAAGTGTACCTTACGCTCAACAGCCTTAGATAATTACTTAATAGATTATTCATACATCCTTAACCAAGTTGAAGTATCATTTCCCAAACTTCCCATCAGCCAAAACAACAAAGAATTTAAGTAAAATTTAAATTTGTACGATGTACACAAATCTTTTAAACACAATATCAATTCTAATCGATTGCTTGAATACACACATTCCACTTTTGAGTTAGTATTGTTAACCCGACCACTCTAGTGCGGACTCTGATCCGATTTCTTGGTTTGAAATTTTCATTTTCCTTTCATAGCCATAAACCATGATAGAAAATTTCAAATTCATATCTAAAATTCGTATCAATTGTTCGCCGTCAAGAATCGAGCGAAAACTCCTAATTCAAACTGGTGTGAATTACCACAAATCTTGTATTCAAATCTAAACTAGAATTGTTATGCAAATAAAATGATTTATGCACAATTTACATATTTTATTCTGTTGGTTTTTTTCACATCATTATTTACTTTCCAATTTTTTAATTCATCCGTACAATAATTATATTTTATTAATTTTCCTTCGTTACTTACATAATTTATTTCCCATTCAATATTTGAAATCATCAATGAATCCATTATTAAAGTATTACATACATTTTATTGCTGTTTATTTCACATTTATTATTTACTTATAACCTTGATATCCATTTTAATATTAATATTCATTAATGAATCATTTCAGTCATTTTTTTAGTTTATAATCATTTACTTAAACAATATTCACTTTTTACTATTTAATTTAATTACTAGCATTTCAAAATATCAACTTATGTTTAAAATATTTCTTGTACATCGTAATCTTTTCTGTAGACGTAACTCCATTACTTAAGTTTTACTTGTATAAAATTCCATTACATATTCATATTAACATTTCAACTTTTTAAACACTTCTGGTAAGTTTTATATATGATTTTGGAATGTAATTAGGTGTTATACAAATTTATCTTATTCATTTTAGTTAGCAAATATTCAATAATTTATATCTAAATTTCATTACCCTTTAATTTACAAGTGACAAACCTCCAATTTCTTTACAGTTTCATTAATCACTTAGTTTCTAATTTCTCATTTTTCATTTTGGAAGTTTCCAACTATTAAATTTTCACTTTGTTTCTACAACTGAATATCATTAATTTAACAGGAACTTAAGAACTAAATACCAGGTTCATTTCAAATCATTTTGAAATAATATATATATATATATATATTCATATCTTTTATATATATCAAATCGTACTTAAGAAAATAAAATAAATTTTTTTATCAAGACAAATGTGTAGCAAAGCTACTATAGTGGTCTTCCCACTTTGAAACTCGAAAATGAACATCGATGATGTCGCGATCATCACCGAAATTATTTTCCAACGACAGACGAGGAGAGTACCGAACTTATTTCCTTTTAAAACATTTCTTCAAATCACATTGAAAATATTTATATCCGAAAATACTTTGGAATAATACTAATAATATCTTTTTCTTCTTTCAAAATATTTGAAAACCAATTTCAAAACTATGGAACTTAAGTTCTCAAATTTCCAATTCATATTCACTTTATTTGTAAATCATATTTTGCAACCGGTATTTATAAAATTTCACTTCCTAATAAACAAACATATCACATACAAATATATCCATTTATAAAAATTACTTTTATATACAAAATATAGTACTAGGTAAAATTATCTCATTTACCTATATTTCAAAAACAATATTGTGTCGGTTTTCCCTATTAAGTGTTTAGAAATACCTATCGATGCCATATCATCCTATGTACCAACAAGAATTCATAAATACTCGATAGAACAAATTAACACAATACAAAACATTTTTATATCGCTAACAAATACGCTCTCTCATATGTATACTCTCAAACTCATTCTAGGATATTAATAACCCTATCTCTAATGAGTAAACCTCGAACAGGCTAAGGTATCTATAAACCAAAGCTCCGATGCCAACTGTAATGACCCACCTTTTTAAACAGTTTAAATCGATAATAAACCACATATGTCAACTCAAACCATTCACAAGGGAGGATTGTCAATGGGATAAATAAGAAAATAAGAGAAAAGAAGGAAAAACAAAACACAGAATCTCACAGTGGAATGAAAAAATATAATAATCAAATTAACAGTTCATGAAGTTGTTTTATAATATACATTTGATTACACAAATTTTACAACAATTAGAGTACAAACAATGACATTTTAATATTGATACAGTGGAAAATTACTAATAATATAATATACCAAACTCCGTCTTCGTCCTCCAGAAATAAAGTCTTAAACACTGGAATGCTCAGGCTGAACCAAGCGTAACAAAAGGAAAAAACACTCCGGTCAGAACTAAAAGATCATATGTGAGTTAAATCAACAACAAATAAATATGAGTGTAATAGCTTCAAAGATGTTTACGGGATATTACATCTCCTATCCAATGTATAACATGAGTGCAATACTTAAGAGATGTTTCAGGATTTCCCATCTCCTAAGGATCGGTTAAACTATCTATATGTAGTAAAATATGTTATATATATGTAGTGTCTATCATTAAAGTAAAGTATTAAAATAGCGTTTAGGCGTTACCCATATCCCCCTTAACACATTTTTATAGGCATCGTAATCTATATAGTACTGGAAACTCAACCTTAAACTGGTGGGCTATCAGGGAGCACTCCATAGGTACGACATAAACCAAAATCGTAGTGGGTTCGATAAGGTATATGACAAGGCACGCTAGGCAATGCCCAGGGTAGAATTCTACCATTTTGCACACCTAGACTGGTGGTAACGCATAGCAGCTACTACCGCCCACCTCGAAACACATTCCCATAATCAAATCGAAGGTGGCCACCAATCAATCACAAAGTAACAGATATGGTATCGAAGAACCGTGTCCGATAGGAGGAGCATGTCCGATAGGAGGAGCGACCTCACTTGGCTCGGCATAGCTCCCATTTTTGTCATATCAAGCTGACTCGAAGGTCAGGGCTGCGTTCTTACCTTATACAATAGCGTTCGCCCATACCATCCCACTTCGTTCTGGATTTTCCACCACGTGCATAGTTGTTAAAGTGGTTTCGGAATTGGCAGAGAGTATGACAATATCTGACCCCAATTTCTTTAACAACCAAACTCTTATTTCACACCATGGTCATTTCATAAAACATTTTTAATAATAAGTCCAGAAAATAGTTTATACCTTCATATCAAGATATCCATATACTTATTCCAAAAGTATAAATATATTCATAAATACCGAGGAAGATTTCTCTCAATCAATTTCGAAAATTATTTATAAATCTCTCTTAAACCATTTATAAAGTATTTATATGCTTTAAAACCATTTACAAAGCTATTTATAAACTCCAAAATAATTTACAACTCTTCCCATTTTCATAAACTTCTACGCAAATTCCTTTAAAATGCTTCCAAATACCTTATACAAGTTCTTTTATAAAACCCTTTATAAAATCCTTTAAAACACTCATAAACTCCTTTATAAAACGATTATAAAAATCCTTTATAGAAATCTTTTATAAAATCTCTTACGAAATTTTTATAAATTCCTTATTAAACCATTTACAAAATTCTAAAATCTTTTACAAAAATCCTTTATCTATTAAAGTTATTATAAAAGTCTATATTTATTATCTTAAATCAAAACTATATTATACTATATTAAATTTAAAAAATATATATATTAAAACTATATTAAATATTTTATTAAATTAAATTTTATACTATTTAAAATATATATTTAAAACTAAATAAAATTATAAGTTAAAATCTTAAATTTACATTTAAACCATATTTAACTTATAATTTGAAGCTTTAAAACATGTAAAATAAACTATTTTACAAATATAATTTTTTAAATAAAATCATTAAATTAAATTTAAATAATCAAATTTATAAATCAAACATACTTTACCATTTAGAAAATATTTTAAACCGATCAACGATGTCCGTATATAATTTTCTACCCTATGGTCAAGTGATTGGGTATGTATGTTTTCAACCCAAATTAGTTAAATTTCCAGGTATATATCTTTTCAACCAGTACCCCGAATCAATAATTTCCAAATCAATAAAATTGCTTGGGTATGTATCATTTCAACCCATAATGATTTTCCCTGATCTATAAGGTTATTCGGGTATGCATCATTTCAACTCATAGTGATAACAAAGATATAACATCCAATCATCCAAAATGTCAACAAATAACATCCATCATAATCAACATCCAAATTAGCCAATAAATCACAACAATTAACTAGTTATCATTGTCGGGTATTTAACTAACAATTTAAATTCAGTATTAATTTAAATGGCAATTTAATTCAATATAAACTCAAATTAAATTTAAATGAAAATTTAAATTTCCAAATAGCAATCAATAAATTTCCTATCACATCATGAATTTAATTTAACTAACATAATAAGGTTTAGTATTTGTGAGTGAGTTAGATCACTCACCTTTGATTTCTAGTCGATTTAAAATCCAAATAAAGCCCAAAATTTGAACAGTCTCCAAATTCAACCAAACAAGTTCCATGTTGTCCGAAATTTTGATATGATCTTAATGGAAGAAACCGCATCCAAATCTGAGTTCGTATGCAAAAGTTATGCTAGTTAGAAGATTTAAAATTTAAATTAAATTAAAAATTAACTAGGGGCAAAATAGTAATATCACATACCCTTTATCTCAAACCCTAACAGCCTACACGAACACGATACCATCATAGCCGCCACGAACTGCCCTACGACGCATGCACCTACGACCACCTCCGTCTTGATCAGCCATCGTCGTTGGCTTCCTCGCACCGAGCCGCACGTCCCAGACCCACGCCATCTGCTCCGATCGTCCATTTCTACACCGCCGTCATCATCTTCTCTTGCAGTTACAGTCAAATTTTTGCATGAACAACACGATACAGACCACTAGATCAACTCCCCTCGACGCCCTCTAGGCTGCAGTGCCCTCCGATCGTTGATTGGTCGACGATCCACCGTCGAAAAGCAAACCTTAATATGGAAGGTCGAGGCTTTTTCACTGATTTCTGGTCAAACCGTGATTCGATTGCAAAAATGAACTGCAGATGTAGGTTGCGTTCATCGAGGGCTTCGGGATGATATATAGTTTGATAGGTTTTGAGGAGTTTGAATTTTTTGATTGATTTGGATTGAGAATTAGGGTTTTGATTGAAATTGGAATTAGGGTTTTCTGTCATTAGGAAGGAAGAGGAGATAGAAATAAGAAGTATGTACAGAAATCAAAATAGAAGCTGCTAGGGTTTCAGGAAAATCTATTTATATAGACAGAGATGGATAAAATAGATGGACAGATCGATTTGGGTCGAAACGATAACAACAACCAGAAAATCCCATTTCGTTCCCGAAACAAAAATGGATCATCCAACATATCGAAATATAGGTTTTCGATATTTTTAAACTCAATGGAACTAGTTTCAAACCCTAATTCCATTGTATACAGAAGTTAGTTGTAATAACCCGCATATTTTACGATTTATATTTAAATGTTTTATTTAAATATAGCACCGTTAGTCAGATTTAAGTCTGAAATGTCACTTTTTGCAAACAATCGAATTAGGACTCGAGACCACTTCCATTGAGTCAAAAATAGCGTTTGCGACCTTTTTGAGTATAAACATCGATATGTTTGGAGATGAGTAAAATTTTGATATTTTCATTTAGGGCTTTGGGTTTGGGTTTCAGCCCACCAACCTAACAAATAACCCAACTCCACTCAACTCCTCTTCATTCTTTCATTCCATTTCCTAACACTCTAGCTCAAGAGAAAAATGGGGGAAGAGATTGGAAATTAGAATTCCAAAACCCTAGTTTGTTTAGGAAATACAAATGCAAGTCCAAAATCAAGGAGAAGCTTAGGTAAGCATTCTCTTCACCTTCTCCATCTCTATCTCTCTTCAATTTCAGAAATTCCTAAACCCTAACTTAGTAAATATTTGCTTATTAGCTTAGATTGGAGCTTCTTGAGTTGAGGTTGAAGAGGAATTGGCCTTTCCTTTGTTTTAGAGCTTCTCATTTGTTGTCTTTGAGTTTAAAGGTGAGTTTTTGAACTCACATCTATGTCTATATCTTTGATAGTTGTTAGGTAGTAATTCCTAACATCTATTCCTTGTCCATTTGGCTTTGAATTGAATTGGTTTGATGACTATTCCAATTTTTGGTGTTTTGAAGTCAAATCTTTAAAAATCCTATCTTTGATGTTTGAACATCTTGTTGGGGTGTATCGAAGAGCCTATAAGGCTGGGTTGTCGCTTGGCATAAATCCCTAGTCTCGGTTGCTCGTTTGATCACTTCCGTTTGGATTTTTGCCCTTCATGGGGCTAGACTGAAAATACTACAAATGACAGTTCAGTTGAATGTACCATAAGGTCAGTCGACTGAATCTGGGAACATAAAATTCACTGTCCCTGTATCAGTCGACTGACCATACAGTTCAGTCGGTTGAACCTGGAAACGGAAAGCTTCTGTCTATCTATCAGTCGACTGACGTATGTGGCCAGTCGACTGAACCTGGAAACCGAGAGTTTCTAGGGATGTATCAATCGACTGACCATACAGTCCAGTCGACTGAATCCGGGAAATGTGCATTTTGCCTATTTTAGGCAGTTTTGTGTGGGTTTCCGATTTTTAATCGATTCTTGATGATCCAATTTGTTGTTATCATTTATCGACTTTGATGACTTCTTTCTTTGGATTTTGGGAATATCCATTTGATGGATTTGATATCGATTTCTATGGTTTTGATTCACGTCTTCGAATGTGAATATTTGGCGATTGATTGTTTTTACAATCATTTTTGTGATTTGTCACTTTAAAATACAAAGGTTTCTATACTAGTAGTAACTATTCAAACTCTTTCACAAAGATTATTTCAACTCTATTTTTAATACAAAGCTCGTTTATAAAACCGTTTTCCAACCTATAAGTATATACAAACCTTTACCTCATTCGTATGAGAAACCTAATTAAACGGCTTAGCAAAACAAGTGGTATGAAACGCTTGCGTTTACTTTGTCGGTTAATTCTTAGACTTGTTCGATTGAAATCTTGTGACAATTTTCGAGTGGAAGTCTACAATCTGTTCGTAAAAATTTAAGTTAAGCTAGTGGTTATGGGACATGAAGCTAAACTCATTTATTTACTAGCTTAGTGTAATTTACACTTACTTTCGAGTGGAAGTCTACAATCTGTTCGTAAATATTTAAGTTAAGCTAGTGGTTATGGGACATGAAGCTAAACTCATTTATTTACTAGCTTAGTGTAATTTACACTTACTTTCGAGTGGAAGTCTACAATCTGTTCGTAAATATTTAAGTTAAGCTAGTGGTTACGGGACATGAATCTAAACTCATTTATTTACTAACTTAGTGTAATTTACACTTGTCGATCATTGATGATCATTTTGTGATTTAGACTAGCGATGTGCGATGTCTCTTTGTTTGTGTGGGGGACTAAAAAACCTCGTTTGTGGAACTTCGGTTCAGTTTGGTGGGGTAGCGACCCATGGTCTTCGGGCCGTTAGTGGAGCTTCGACTCAAATTAGTGGGGTAGCGACCCATGGTCTTTGGGCCGTTTGGGGAGTTTCAGCTCAAACATGATTGTTAGCGACCATGGAATAGCGTTCCGTTTGTGGCACACGTGTTGGTGAGTTTTCATGCTCCTGTTTGTGATAGGCCTTCCCCTTTTTGTGATTTCTGGATTTCTAGTTGATGATTTCTAGAATTTGTGTTTCACCGATTTTTGTGATTGGCATTGATTGGTTTTGTCAATATTTGTGTTTTGGTGAATAATTTAAAGAATATGACATTCTTTTGGTGTTTGAGAATATTTGAGATATTATATGATTTTTGTTGTTATCTGATGTATACTTGTCACAGTATGGCCTTATTATTATCATCCGTTTTTGTGATATCTCTTATCCTATCTCATTTTATCTAATATTTATAGTTAGACTGATCTGCTTATTATTTTCTTCTTAAATAATACTCGGGTCAGACCGAGGTATTTCAGGTGCTTCTGCTTGACTTCTTATCAGGGCCCGTCACTTGACTTTTGGCTAACTACTTTAGCTTAGTAGTTTTTGTTGTTATACATTCGAGATAGAGACTCCTTGATGTATACTTATTCTTTTGTCTAGCACTTGTATATATTCTTTTGTGATATAGTCGATCTTGTATGACCACTATTTTGATGTACACCTTCTATGTGTTATATTCATATCTGTTTCCGCCTTTGTGATATGAATATCTATGACTGATTTGTGTTATGTTTATTTCTATTATTGTTTCCGAAGTCCATACAGCCACTGTGTGGTAGCTTTTAGTTTGTATTTGATATGTCGGATTTCCTCTTAAAATGAAATGTAAGTTATATTATCTGACATATCGGTACTCGCACAAAGCAATTACACAGATGGTCGCTCCTCAACAACCTTATTCTTCGTGCTAGTCGACGGCATTACCTCGTAGTGTCCTTGGCTAGTGTGAGTATAGAGGTAGTGCATCATAGCTTGGTATTAGAGCCAAACTTTGGAACAATGTAGAATAATCTAGCAAGGATCATTGTCCTAAGTCTTTCTTAGGAATCATGCCATAGGATTTAATTCGAGTCTTCGTACCGTTCTATCCTATTTCTTTTTATGATGCCTTGTTTTATCAATCAAGTTTGTTTGATATTCATTCTGAGAATAACCTTTTTCCTCTTCTTTCTTTCTTTCTTAAAGAAGAGAAATGGTTAGATCTGGCAGTCCTAGCGCTGGTCAATCCAGTAGTCCTTCTCTGGATGGCGTATTCATGTCTGCCCAACAACTTTTGGATCTTGTAAAGAATCAAAGGTTTATTTGTGCTTTGAGTAAGAACCCCAAAAAGGTTTTACCTCTGAAATTAGAAGTGCCTTTCGACTAGTTTGTAGATATCACTCTTCGACTTGAAGATGCCGATAAAGAAAGTGATGTTGAAGTTGTGGATGCCAAACAAAAATTCAACATCAACAAGAAGAGGCATATTAAGTTCAAAAGCCCTAATCCCAACAAGAAAGGGAGGCAGGAAACTTCGGTAGCAAAGTCTCCTACCTCTAGTCGTGGACAATGCTACAATTGTGGTTCTATGGACCACTATTCGAATGAGTGTCTGAAACCCTTTTCTTGTCGATATTGCAAAGGTTTGGGTCATCTTTTATCTTCATGTCCAAAACTTCAATATAGGAGAGAGGGAAAGCTGAATTTTGTGCAAGCCCCTAGTAACACTTCTCTTGGTCAAGGTATTTCTCGTTCTATCCTTGATGGCATTATTTTGTTTCATGATTATCCTATTAGAATTTCTTTTGATTCGGGTGCATCTCACTCTTTTATATCAAAAGAACTTGTTGTTACTTTTTCTTTAAATATTATTGGCTTGATTACTTCACTGAAAATTGCGAATCCGGTTGGTGGATCCGCAACACTCAGTTTACTTTGTGAAAATGTCGAGATTATTTTATGTGATTATTCTTTTCGAGCCGATTTGCATGTTATGCGTTACTTAGGCTTCAGAATTGATTTTCGGGAAAGGATTGGCTTGATCATTATGAAGCCTATATCCTATGTCCTGAGAGGACTATCTATCTTTGACATTCTCAATCTGTCAAGCGGATTTCTATTGTTCTTAATGATTTTGATTTCCAAATTCGGTGGCATCATTTTATTCTTTAAACCTACATGATGAGGAGAATGTTATTTCTCTCATTCAGGTAATTTGGGAATTTTCCGGTATATTTGAGCTTGTCTTAGGATTATCACTTAAGCCACCGGTTTTCATCAGCTACGAGTTGCGGAGGGTAGCATTCCACTTTCCGCATTCCGCACTCGTTATGATTCTTGTGAGTGGTTCGTTATGTCATTCGGTTTGACGAACCTTAGCTTATTTCATCCATCTTATGAATCGAGTATTCTGCGAATATATCGATGAGACCCTCCTTGTATTCATTGATTATGGATGAAAACAACAATTTAAAATTTGCAAATCTTTTCAATAAGATATTTATAAGTATAATTGGATTTTGTTCTTAAAACAAGCAAAGAATATTCGTAATAATTTAAAGAGACATGTTTATCATATAGAAGATGATTTTGTATTGTTTTGCCCATTGAGTGCTTTAAGAATTCTAGTCGATGCGCTTGATCAACGTTATCGATAGGAATCTCCTAAATGCTATGATGAGACAGTCAGACACAATAAATTGACTTGTAATAAGTAATTTTTTCTAAAAAGATGATTACATAAAGTTAATTATAATTTTGAATGTCTTAGCTTTTCGGGAAAGAAGATCAATTAAAAGAACTCTTTTCCGATGCTTCTATTCTTGCGATTCCCGAAGGGAACCAAGAATTTATTGTTTATACCAATACTAGTCGTATTGGTTTGAATGTCGTTCTGATGTAAAGGGAACGTGTTATCGCTTATGCTTCTAGACAATTAAAGCTTGCCGAGACTAGATATGCCACTCATGATTTAGAGCTCGCGACTATTGTTTTCGCTCTTAGAATTTGGCATCATTATCTTTTGGGAGAGAAATTTGTTCTCTACACCGATCATAAATCTTTGAAGTATTTTTTTTTCTCAAAAGGAACATAATTTGCGTTAACAACGTTGGCTCGAGTTCCTTGCATCTTATGATCTTGATATTCTTTATACTCCCGAAAAGGGAAATCGAGTTGCTGATGCCCTTAGTCGTAAGCAACAAGAGGTTGTTTCTATGATGATATCCGAATGGAATGACCTCGAGACTTTGTCTACTTGTGAGATCCGAGATTGTGAATCCAATTCATGTTCATCTCTTGTATTATGTAGCCTTGAGGCTCATCATTCTCTTTTAGACCGCATTCTTGAAGCTCAAAAGCATGATCCTGAATTGGTTCTTCTTAGCCAAAGTTGTAGGGATAAAATTGATATTGAAGGTTTGAAAGACTTTGATATTGATGCTCGTGGCGGTATTCAAAAATTTGGTAGACTTATCGTGCCAAATATTTGTGATCTTTGTAAAGACATTTTAGAAGATTCTCATCGTTCTAAATTTACCATTCATCCCGGTAGTAGTAAAATGTACGCGGACATGAAGCAACTTTATTATTGGGATGGAATGAAATCTGATATTTCTAACTTTATTAAGCGTTGCATGACTTGCCAACTCTTAAGGGCCGAGCATCAAAGGCCCGGTGGGTTATTGCAACCTTTGGACATTTTCGTTTGGAAGTGGGATCAAGTCTCCATGGACTTTATTGACGGTCTTCCCCGTTCTCGTTCGGGTCATGATAGCCTATGGGTGAAAGTTGATAGACTTACAAAGTCCGCACATTTTATTCCTGTTCGGTCCAATCAGACCGTACCTCTTTCGGTCAAACTCTATGTCAAGGAAATTTTTAAATTGCATGGAGTTCCTACTTCTATTGTTAGTGATCGTGATACATTATATACTAGTGGATTTTGGAAAGGTCTTCAAAAAGCTTTGGGAACAAAGCTTATTTTTATCACCGCTTATCATCCTCAGTCCGATGGAAAAACCGAGCATGTGAATCAAACTCTTGAAGATCTCCTTCGTGCATGTTTTCTTGATTTTTGTGGAAGTTGGGAAGATCATATTTCTCTTGTTGAGTTTTCCTATAATAATAGCTTCCAATCTAGTATTGGTATTGCACTTTTCGAGGCACTCTACGGAAGGCTATACCGATTTCCTTCGTGTTGGCTTGAAGCCAGTGAGAAGCTGGTTTTAGGTCTAGACTTTATTAGTGTTCATTTGTGTTTCACTATAAAGGGTGTTGGGCGTTTCAGTCGATTGGGAAAATTAGCACCTCGATATATTGGCCCATTTTCCATCATCGAACGCATTGGTTCCGTGGCTTATCGCCTTTTATTACCAGCTCAATTTTCTGCTATTCATGATGTTTTCCACGTCTCTCAACTACAGAAATGCCTTAGGGATTTCGATTCTATTCTTGAGTCCGGTGTTATTGAAGAATTTGAAGTTTTACCTAATTTGACTTATGAGCAACATCCTATTTGTATCTTTACTTCGAAGTTAAACGCCTTCGAAATAAAGTTGTTCCGCTTGTGAAAGTTCAATGGTCCTCAAATCCTAAGGATTGCTCTTGGGAATCCAGAGAATTCATTGAGTGAACACATCCGGACTTACTCTCTCGTGCTCTTTTAAGGTGAACTTCTCATTTCAAAATTTCTTCTTTTTGTGTTGTTATGCCTTTGTATGGTTGTTACTTATATTTCTTTTTCTTAAGTATTGCGAGGACGCAATTTCTTTAAGGAGGGGAGTCTGTAACAACCCACATATTTTACGATTGTATATTTAAATGGTTTATTTAAATATATCATCGTTAGTCGGATTTAAGTCCGAAATGTCACTTTTTGCAAACAATCGAATTAGGACTCGAGACCACTTCCATTGAGTCCAAAATGGCATTTGCGACCTTTTTGAGTATAAACATCGATATGTTTCGAGTTGAGAGTAAAATTTTGATATTTTCATTTAGGGCTTTGGGTTTGGGTTTCAGCCCACCAACCTAACAAAAAACCAACTCCACTCAACTCCTCTTCATTCATTCATTCCATTTCCTAACACTCTAGCTCAAGAGAAAAATGGGGGAAGAGATTGGAAATTAGTATTCCAAAACCCTATTTTGTTTAGGAAATACAAATTCAAGTCCAAAATCAAGGAGAAGCTTAGGTAAGCATCCTCTTCATCTTCTCCATCTCTATCTCTCTTCAATTTCAGAAATTCCTAAACCCTAACTTAGTAAATATTTGCTTATTAGCTTAGATTGGAGCTTCTTGAGTTGAGGTTGAAGAGGAATTGGCCTTTCCTTTGCTTTAGAGCTTCTCATTTGTTGTCTTTGAGTTTAAAGTTGAGTTTTTGAACTCACATCTATGTCTATAACTTTGATGGTTGTTAGGTAGTAATTCCTAACATCTATTCCTTGTCCATTTGCCTTTGAATTGAATTGGTTTGATGAATATTCCAATTTTTGGTGTTTTGAAGTCAAATCTTTAAAAATCCTATCTTTGATGTTTGAACATCTTGTTAGGGTGTATCGAAGAGCCTATAATGATGGGTTGTCACTTGGCATAAATCCCTAGTCTCCGTTGCTCGTCCGATCACTTCCGTTTGGATTTTTGCCCTTCATGGGGCTAGACTGAAAATACTGCAAATGACAGGTCAATAAACTGAACCATAAGGCCAGTCGATTGAATTTGGGAACAGAAAATTCTTTGTCCCTGTATCAGTCGACTGACCAAACAGTTCAGTCGACTGAACCTGGAAACAGAAAGCTTCTGTCCATCTATCAGTCGACTAACGTATATGGCCAGTCGACTGAACCTGGAACCGAGAGTTTCTAGGCATGTATCAATCGACTGACCATACAGTCCAATCGACTGAATCTGGGAAATGTGCATTTTTCCTATTTTAGGCAGTTTTGTGTGGGTTTTCGATTTTTAATCGATTCTTGATGATCCGATTTGTTGTTATCATTTATCGACTTTGATGACTTCTTTCTTTGGATTTTGGGAATATCCATTTGATGGATTTGATATCGATTTCTATGGTTTTGATTCACGTCTTCGAATGTGAATCTTTGGCGATTGATTGTTTTTACAATCATTTTTGTGATTTGTCACTTTAAAATACAAAGGTTTCTATACTAGTAGTAACTATTCAAACTCTTTCACAAAGATGATTTCAACTCTATTTGTAATACAAAGCTCGTTTATAAAACCGTTTTCCAACCTATTAGTATATACAAACCTTTACCTCATTCGTATGAGAAATCTAATTAAACGGCTTAGCAAAACAAGTGGTATGAAACGCTTGCGTTTACTTTGTCGGTTAATTCTTAGACTTGTTCGATTGAAATCTTGTGACAATTTTCGAGTGGAAGTCTACAATATGTTCGTAAATATTTAAGTTAAGCTATTGGTTATGGGACAAGAAGCTAAACTCATTTATTTACTAGCTTAGTGTAATTTACACTTACTTTCGAGTGGAAGTCTACAATCTGTTCGTAAATATTTAAGTTAAGCTAGTGGTTATGGGACATGAAGCTAAACTCATTTATTTACTAGCTTAGTGTAATTTACACTTACTTTCGAGTGGAAGTCTACAATCTGTTTGTAAATATTTAAGTTAAGCTAGTGGTTATGGGACATGAAGCTAAACTCCTTTATTTACTAACTTGGTGTAATTTACACTTGTCGATCATTGATGATCATTTTGTGATTTAGACTAGCGATGTGCGATGTCTCTTTGTTTGTGTGGGGGACTAAAAAACCCCGTTTGTGTAACTTCGTTTCAATTTGGTGGGGTAGCGACCCATGGTCTTCGGGCCGTTTGTGGAGCTTCGACTCAAATTAGTGGGGTAGCGACCCATGGTTTTCGGACCGTTTGTGGAGTTTCAGATCAAACTTGATGGTTAGCGACCATGGAATAGCGTTCCGTTTGTGACACACGTGTTGGTGAGTTTTCATGCTCCCGTTTGTGATAAGCCTTCCCCTTTTTGTGATTTCTGGATTTCTAGTTGATGATTTCTAGAATTTGTATTTCACCGATTTTTGTGATTGGCTTTGATAGGTTTTGTCAATATTTGTGTTTTGGTGAATAATTTAAAGAATATGACATTCTTTTGGTGTTTGAGAATATTTGAGATATTATATGATTTTTTTGTTATCTGATGTATACTTGTCACAGTATGGCATTATTGTTATCATACGTTTTTGTGATATCTCTTATCCTATCTCATTTTATCTGATATTTATAGCTAGACCGATCCGTTTATTGTTTTATTCTTAAATACTCGGGTCAGACAGAGGTATTTCAGGTGCTTCTGCTTGACTTCTTATCAGGGCCCGTCACCTGACTTTTGGCTAACTACTTTAGCTTAGTAGTTTTTGTTGTTATACATTCGAGATAGAGACTCCTTGATGTATACTTCATCTTTTGTCTAGCACTTGTATCTATTCTTTTGTGATGTAGTGGATCTTGTATGACCACTATTTTGATGTACACATTCTATGTGTTATATTCATATCTGTTTCCGCCTTTGTGATATGAATATTTGTGACTGATTT
The DNA here is from genome assembly GCA_030737815.1 of Allium fistulosum. Lineage (NCBI taxonomy): Eukaryota > Viridiplantae > Streptophyta > Magnoliopsida > Asparagales > Amaryllidaceae > Allium > Allium fistulosum. Next base: position 166,716,099 of record CM060905.1, read on the forward strand.
GTGTTATGTTTATTTCTATATTTGTTTCCGAAGTCCACACAGCCACTGTGTGGTAGCTTTGAGTTTGTATTTGATATGTCGGATTTCCTCTTAAAATGAAATGTAAGTTATATTATCTGACATATCGGTACTCGCACAAAGCAATTACATAGATGATCGCTCCTCAACAGCCTTATTCTTCGTGCTAGTCGACGGCATTACCCCGTAGTGTCCTTGGCTAGTGTGAGTATAGAGGTAGGGCATCATAGCTTGGTATTAGAGCCAAACTTCGGAACAATGTAGAATAATCTAGCAAGGATCATTGTCCTAAGTCTTTCTTAGGAATCGTGCTATAGGATTTAATTCGAGTCTTTGTACCGTTCTATCCTATTTCTTTTTATGATGCCTTGTTTTATCAATCAAGTTTGTTTGATATTCATTCTGAGAATAACCTTTTTCCTCTTCTTTCTTTCTTTCTTAAAGAAGAGAAATGGTTAGATCTGGCAGTCTTAGCGTTGGTCAATCCAGTAGTCCTTCTCTGGACGGCGTATTCATGTCTGCCCAACAACTTTTGGATCTTGTAAAGAATCAAAGGTTTATCTGTGCTTTAAGTAAGAATCCCAAAAAGGTTTTACCTCTGAAATTAGAAGTGCCATTCGACTAGTTTGTAGATATCACTCTTCGACTTGAAGATGCCGATAAAGAAAGTGATGTTGAAGTTGTGGATGCCAAACAAAACTTCAACATCAACAAGAAGATGCATATTAAGTTCAGAAGCCCTAATCCCAACAAGAAAGGGAGGCAGGAAACTTCGGTAGCAAAGTCTCCTACCTCTAGTCGTGGACAATGCTACAATTGTGGTTCTATGGACCACTATTCGAATGAGTGTCCGAAACCCTTTTCTTGTCGATATTGCAAAGGTTTGGGTCATCTTTTATCTTCATGTCCCAAACTTTAAAGTAGGAGAGAGGGAAAGATGAATATTGTGCAAGCCCCTAGTAACACTTCTCTTGGTCAAGGTATTTCTCGTTCTATCCTTGATGACATTATTTTGTTTCGTGATTATCCTATTCGAATTTCTTTTGATTCGGGTGCATCTCACTCTTTTATATCAAAAGAACTTGTTGTTACTTTTTCTTTAAATATTATTGGCTTGATGACTTCACTGAAAATTTCGAATCCGGTTGGTGGATCCGCAACACTCAGTTTACTTTGTGAAAATGTCGAGATTATTTTATGTGATTATTCTTTTCGAGCCGATTTGCATGTTATGCGTTACTTAGGCTTCGGAATTGATTTTTGGGAAAGGATTGGCTTGATCATTATGAAGACCATATCCTATGTCCTGAGAGGACTATCTATCTTTGACATTCTCAATCTGTTAAGCGGATTTCTGTTGTTCTTAATGATTTTGATTTCCAAATTCGGTGGCATAATTTTATTCTTTAAACCTACATGATGAGGAGAATGTTATTTCTCTCATTCAGGTAATTGGGAATTTTTCGGGTATATTTGAGCTTGTCTTAGGATTATCACCTAAGCAATCTATTGAGTGTTCTAAGGTCTTTTCAACTCGACCTTGCCATCGGTTTTCATTAGCTACGAGTTGCGGAGGGTAGCATTCCACTTACCGCATTCCGCACTCGTTATGATTCTTGTGAGTGGTTTGTTATGTCATTCGGTTTGACGAAACTTCTAGCTTATTTCATCCATCTTATGAATCGAGTATTCTGCGAATATCTCAATGAGACCATCCTTTTATTCATTGATTATGGATGAAAACAACAATTTAAAATTTGCAAACCTTTTCAATAAGATATTTATAAGTATAATTGGATTTTGTTCTTAAAACGAGCAAAGAATATTCGTAAAAATTTTAAGAGACATGTTTATCATACAGAAGATGATTTTGTATTGTTTTTCCCATTGAGTGCTTTAAGAATTCTGGTCGATGCGCTTGATCAACGTTATCTATAGGAATCTCCTAAACGCTATGATGAGACAGTCAGACACATTAAATTGACTTGTAATAAGTAAATGTTTCTAAAAAGATGATTACATAAAGTTAATTATAATTTTGAATGTCTTAGCTTTTTGGGAAAGAGGATCAATTAAAAGAACTATTTTCTGATGCTTTTTTTCTTGCGATTCCCGAAGGGAACCAAGAATTGATTGTTTATACCGATACTAGTCGTATTGGTTTGAATGCCGTTCTGATGTAAAGGGAACGTGTTATCGCTTATGCTTCTAGACAATTAAAGCTTGCCGAGACTAGATATGCCACTCATGATTTAGAGCTCGCGGCTATTGTTTTCGCCCTTAGAATTTGGCGTCATTATCTTTTGGGAGAGAAATTTGTTCTCTACACTGATCATAAATCTTTGAATTATTTATTTTCTCAAAAGGAACTTAATTTGCATCAACAACGTTGGCTCGAGTTCCTTGCATCTTATGATCTTGATATTCTTTATACTCCCGGAAAGGGAAATCGAGTTGCTGATGCCCTTAGTCGTAAGCAACAAGAGGTTGTTTCTATGATGATATCCGAATGGAATGACCTCGAGACTTTGTCCACTTCTGAGATCCGAGATTGTGAATCCAATTCATGTTCATCTCTTGTATTATGTAGCCTTGACGCTCATCCTTCTCTTTTAGACCGCATTCTTGAAGCTCAAAAGCATGATCCCGAATTGGTTCTTCTTAGCCAAAGTTGTAGGGATAAAATTGATATTGAAGGTTTGAAAGACTTTGATATTGATGCTCGTGGCGGTATTCAAAAATTTGGTAGACTTATCATGCCAATTATTTGTGATCTTCGTAAAGACATTTTAGAAGATTCTCATCATTCTAAATTTACCATTCATCCCGGTAGTAGTAAAATGTACGCGGACATGAAGCGACTTTATTATTGGGATGGAATGAAATCTGATATTGCTAACTTTATTAAGCGTTGCATGACTTGCCAACTCTTAAGGGCCGAGCATCAAAGGCCCGGTGGGTTATTGCAACCTTTGGACATTTCTGTTTGGAAGTGGGATCAAGTCTCGATGGACTTTATTGAAGATCTTCCCCGTTCTCGTTCGGGTCATGATAGCCTATGGATGAAAGTTGATAGACTTACAAATTCCGCCCATTTTATTCCTGTTCGGTCCAATCAGACCGTACCTCTTTTGGCCAAACTCTATGTCAAGGAAATTGTTTAATTGCATGGAGTTCCTACTTCTATTGTTAGTGATTGTGATCCATTATATACTAGTGGATTTTGGAAAGGTCTTCAAAAAGCTTTGGGAACAAAGCTTAATTTTAGCACCGCTTATCATCCTCAGTCCGATGGAAAAACCGAGCGTGTGAATCAAACTCTTGAAGATCTCCTTCGTGCATGTGTTCTTGATTTTGGTGGAAGTTGGGAAGATCGTATTTCTCTTGTTGAGTTTTCCTATAATAATAGCTTCCAATCTAGTATTGGTATTGCACCTTTCGAGGCACTCTAGGGAAGGCTATGCCGATTTCCTTCGTGTTGGCTTGAAGCCGGTGAGAGGCTGGTTTCAGGTCCAGACTTTATCGATGTTCATTTGTGTTTCACTATGAAGGGTGTTGGGCGTTTCAGTCGATCGGGAAAATTAGCACCTTCATATATTGGCCCATTTCCCATCACCGAACGCATTGGTTCCGTGGCTTATCGCCTTTTATTACCGGCTCAATTTTCTGCTATTCATGACGTTTTCCACGTCTCTCAACTACAGAAATGCCTTAGGGATTTCGATTCTATTCTTGAGTCTGGTGTTATTGAAGAAATTGAAGTTTTACCTAATTTGACTTATGAGCAACATCCTATTTGTATCTTTACTTCGAAGTTAAACGCCTTCGAAATAAAGATGTTCCGCTTGTGAAAGTTCAAAGGTCCTCAAATCCTAAGGATTGCTCTTGGGAATCCAGAGAATTCATTGAGCGAACACATCTAGACTTACTCTCTCGTGCTCTTTTAAGGTGAACTTCTCATTTCAAAATTTCTTCTTTTTGTGTTGTTATGCCTTTGTATGGTTGTTACTTATATTTATTTTTCTTAAGTATTGCGAGGACGCAATTTCTTTAAGGAGGGGAGTCTGTAACAACCCGCATTTTTACGATTGTATATTTAAATGTGTTATTTAAATATAGCATCGTTGGTCGGATTTAAGTTCGAAATGTCACTTTTTGCAAACAGTCGAATTAGGACTCGAGACCACTTCCATTGAGTCCAAAATGGCATTTGCGGCCTTTTTGAGTATAAACATTGATATGTTTGGAGTTGAGTAAAATTTTGATATTTTCATTTAGGGCTTTGGGTTTCAGCCCACCAACCTAACAAATAACCTAACTCCACTCAACTCCTCTTCATTCATTCATTCCATTTCCTAACACTCTAGCTCAAGAGAAAAATGGGGGAAGAGATTAAAAATTAGAATTCCAAAACCCTAGTTTGTTTAGGAAATACAAATTCAAGTCCAAAATCAAGGAGAAGCTTAGGTAAGCATCCTCTTCATCTTCTTCATCTCTATCTCTCTTCAATTTTAGAAATTCCTAAACCCTAACTTAGTAAATATTTGCTTATTATCTTAGATAGGAGCTTCTTGAGTTGAGGTTGAAGAGGAATTGGCCTTTCCTTTGTTTTAGAGCTTCTCATTTGTTGTCTTTGAGTTTAAAGGTTAGTTTTTGAACTCACATCTATGTCTATATCTTTGATAGTTGTTAGGTAGTAATTCCTAACATCTATTCCTTGTCCATTTGCCTTTGAATTGAATTGGTTTGATGAATATTCCAATTTTTGGTGTTTTGAAGTCAAATCTTTTAAAATCCTATCTTTGATGTTTGAACATGTTGTTGGGGTGTATCGAAGAGCCTATAAGGATGGGTTGTCGCTTGGCATAAATTCCTAGTCCCGGTTGCTCGTCCGATCACTTCCGTTTGGATTTTTGCCCTTCAAAGGGCAAGACTGAAAATACTGCAAATGATAGTTCAGTCGACTGAACCATAAGTCAGTCGACTGAATCTGGGAACAGAAAATTCTCTGTCCCTGTATCAGTCGACTGACCTTACAGTTCAGTCGACTGAACCTGGAAACAGAAAGCTTCTATCCATATATCAGTCGATTGATGTATATGGCCAGTCGACTGAACCTGGAAACCGAGAGTTTCTAGGCATGTATCTGTTGACTGACCATACAGTCCAGTCGACTGAATTTGGGAAATGTGCATTTTGCCTATTTTAGGCAGTTTTATGTGGGTTTCCGATTTTTAATCGATTCTTGATGATCCGACTTGTTGTTATCATTTATCGGCTTTGATGACTTCTTTCTTTAGATTTTGGGAATATCCATTTGATGGATTTGATATCGATTTCTATGGTTTTGATTCATGTCTTCGAATGTGAATCTTTGGCAATTGATTGTTTTTACAATCATTTTTGTGATTTGTCACTTTAAAATACAAAGGTTTCTATACTAGTAGTAACTATTCAAACTCTTTCACAAAGATGATTTCAACTCTATTTTTAATACAAAGCTCGTTTATAAAACCGTTTTCCAACCTATTAGTATATACAAACCTTTACCTCATTCATATGAGAAATCTAATTAAACGGCTTAGCAAAACAAGTGGTATGAAACGCTTGCGTTTACTTTGTCGGTTAATTCTTAGACTTGTTCGATTGAAATCTTGTGACAATTTTCGAGTGGAAGTCTACAATATGTTCGTAAATATTTAAGTTAAGCTATTGGTTATGGGACATGAAGCTAAACTCATTTATTTACTAGCTTAGTGTAATTTACACTTACTTTCGAGTGGAAGTCTACAATCTGTTCGTAAATATTTAAGTTAAGCTAGTGGTTATGGGACATGCAGCTAAACTCATTTATTTACTAGCTTAGTGTAATTTACACTTACTTTCGAGTGGAAGTCTACAATCTGTTTGTAAATATTTAAGTTAAGCTAGTGGTTATGGGACATGAAGCTAAACTCCTTTATTTACTAACTTGGTGTAATTTACACTTGTCGATCATTGATGATCATTTTGTGATTTAGACTAGCGATGTGCGATGTCTCTTTGTTTGTGTGGGGGACTAAAAACCCCCGTTTGTGTAACTTCGATTCAATTTGGTGGGGTAGCGACCCATGGTCTTCGGGCCGTTTGTGGAGCTTCGACTCAAATTAGTGGGGTAGCGACCCATGGTTTTCAGGCCGTTTGTGGAGTTTCAGATCAAACTTGATGGTTAGCGACCATGGAATAGCGTTCCGTTTGTGCACACGTGTTGGTGAGTTTTCATGCTCCCGTTTGTGATAAGCCTTCCCCTTTTTGTGATTTCTGGATTTCTAGTTGATGGTTTCTAGAATTTGTGTTTCACCAATTTTTGTGATTGGCTTTGATAGGTTTTGTCAATATTTGTGTTTTGGTGAATAATTTAAAGAATATGACATTCTTTTGGTGTTTGGAATATTTAAGATATTATATGATTTTTTTGTTATCTGATGTATACTTGTCACAGTATGGCATTATTGTTATCATACATTTTTGTGATATCTCTTATCCCATCTCATTTTATCTGATATTTATAGCTTGACCGATCCGTTTATTGTTTTCTTCTTAAATACTCAGGTCTGACCGAGGTATTTCAGGTGCTTCTTCTTGACTTCTTATCAGGGCCCGTCACCTGACTTTTGGCTAACTACTTTAGCTTAGTAGTTTTTGTTGTTATACATTCGAGATAGAGACTCCTTGATGTATACTTATTCTTTTGTCTAGCACTTGTATCTATTCTTCTATGATGTAGTGGATCTTGTATGACCACCATTTTGATGTACACCTTCTATGTGTTATATTTATATCTGTTTCCGCCTTTGTGATATGAATACCTATGACTGATTTGTGTTATGTTTATTTCTATATTTGTTTCCTAAATCTACACAGCCACTATGTGGTAACTTGGAGTTTGTATTTGATATGTCAGATTTCCTCTTAAAATGAAATTTAAGTTATATTATCTGACATATCGGTACTCGCACAAAGCAATTACATAGATGATCGCTCCTCAACAGCCTTATTCTTCGTGCTAGTCGACGGCATTACCCCGTAGTGTCCTTGGCTAGTGTGAGTATAGAGGTAGGGCATCATAGCTTGGTATTAGAGCCAGACTTCGGAACAAGCTTCTATATTTTCGAGTGGAAGTCTACAATCTATTCGTAAATATTTAAGTTAAGCTAGTGTTTATGGTACATGAAGCTAAACTCATTTATTTACTAGCTTAGTGTAATTTACCATTACTTTCGTGTGGAAGTCTACAATCTGTTCGTACATATTTAAATTAAGCTAGTGCTTATGGGACATGAAGCTAAACTCATTTATTTACTAACTTAGTGTAATTTACACTTGTCGATCATTGATGATCATTTTGTGATTTAGACTAGTGATGTGCGATGTCTCTTTGTTTGTGTGGGGGACTAAAAACCCCGTTTGTAGAACTTCGGTTCAATTTGGTGGGGTAGCGACCCATGGTCTTCGGGCCGTTTGTGGTGTTTCAGCTCAAACTTGATGGTTAGCGACCATGGAATAGCGTTTCGTTAGTGACATATGTGTTGGTGAGTTTTCATGCTCCCGTTTGTGATAGGCCTTCCCCTTTTTGTGATTTCTGGATTTCTGGTTGATGATTTCTAGAATTTGTGTTTCACCAATTTTTGTGATTGGCATTGATAGGTTTTGTCAATATTTGTGTTTTGGTGAATAATTTAAAGAATATGACATTCTTTTGGTGTTTGAGAATATTTGAGATATTATATGATTTTTGTTGTTATTTGATGTATACTTGTCATAGTATGGCATTATTGTTATCATACGTTTTTGTGATATCTCTTATCCTATCTCATTTTATTTGATATTTATAGCTAGACTGATCCGTTTATTATTTTCTTCTTTAATGATACTCGGGTCAGACCGAGGTATTTCAGATGCTTCTGCTTGACTTCTTATCAGGGCCCGTCACCTGACTTGTGGCTAACTACTTTAGCTTAGTAGTTTTTGTTGTTATACATTCGAGATAGAGACTCCTTGATGTATACTTATTCTTTTGTCTAGCACTTGTATCTATTCTTCTATGATGTAGTGGATCTTGTATGACCACCATTTTGATGTACACCTTCTATGTGTTATATTTATATCTGTTTCCGCCTTTGTGATATGAATACCTATGACTGATTTGTGTTATGTTTATTTCTATATTTGTTTCCTAAATCTACACAGCCATTGTGTGGTAACTTGGAGTTTGTATTTGATATGTCGGATTTCCTCTTAAAATGAAATGTAAGTTATATTATCTGACATATCGGTACTCGCACAAAGCAATTACACAGATGGTCGCTCCTCAACAGCCTTATTCTTCGTGCTAGTCGACGAAATTATCCCGTAGTGTCCTTCGCTAGTGTGAGTATAGAGGTGGGGCGTCACATTAGATTTCAAAATCAAATTATATTCATTTAGATTCCATTAATCGATTCTACGCGTTTCGAGCTCGCACAATCAAACGATAAGTCCGATCGCTATGAAACTTGAAATTCTATAATAATTCACTATTACGGATTTGATGAAACTGGTTTCGTCGTAATCTGAGACAGTGCCCCAAAAACCCAATTTTACACCTTAATTAATAAATTATTAATTTAAAATCAGTTTAATCACCTTTAAATTCTAGATTAAAAGTTAACAATTTTTCTTCTTGATTAAACAGGAATTTATAATCTTTTAAAAATACAAATTTCCATATTAAATCCAAGATTTAAATATTATATTAATTTCAGCGTTCAATTACAACTATAATAAATTCATTCATTATAATTTAAATTTCAAACAAAATCTTTTATTTAGATTTATATTCTTATATTAAATCACTATTACCTGATGAATTAATTTAACATAAGTTTCCATCTTACTATTCTCATCACTTAACAGTTAATGTCTTTTACCGTATTAATTGCAATATTTCAATTATATTAATTTTGTTGATTTTCAAATTAATTTCAAACAAATTAAATAATAAAATAATAATTAAAACAATTATTACACATTAGTAATTCAAACACATTTTAAAGTCTATTGTTTATAAACAAAAGCTAATAAATTTATATACTAATTAATTTATTTCATATTTTATAATAATCCTATTTCAATTAATAACATATAATTTCAACATTAAATCCAATATTTAATTTATTCCTTATTTACAATTATAACCAATTAACTTTACAATTATTTCAATTGACTGAACATTAAAATAGTTGTCAATAACTTTCAACCAACATTATTAAATCATATTCTAATTATTTTTCACATTAATAAATCATAAATTTTAATTTCTCACAATATTAAATTTTCAAAGTCTTATTTAATTTAATAGTTTTAATTATCAAAAATACAGGTCGTTGAAGAATCAGACATAAAGCCTAGTGTGAGGGGAACTATCCTAAAATACGGTATATATCAAAACCATATACAAAATAGAACATGAACTACCAAGGCACATCTGATTCTCTCAACAAACCTAGCTCATGGGTAATCTAGACAACCCATACCCAAGTATGTAAACCCATCACAAGCGATTGGAAACCATCCCATAACCTGCCTTCTCCTAAAATCAACGAGTCAGCATAACCAGTATAACACGACTGAAACATAACAATCATACTATGATATTGGTAACCTAACATCCAAAAGTAGGGTAATCATATTATTAGTCTATCGTGAAGTACAACATGATAGTAAATGCAGTAATAACAACAACAATCAACTAATAACACACAACAGAACTAATGAAAAATACCTAAGAAAACAAATCGATATCCATCCTCAAATATGGGTGAGGTCAACTATGAATATCAATCGCAAGAATAATACTGAAACCAAATATTCATATACGTGCAAGTCCATGCCAAGAATAATACCGAAACCCAAATATTCATATACGTGCAAGTCCATGCCAAGAATAATACAGAAACCCAAATATTCATATACATGCAAGTCATATTGCCCAACCAATCCTTGCCAAGAATAATACCGAAACCCAAATATTCGAATACATGCATGTATGTCACATAGAAAAATAAATCCATTTAAGTCGAGTTCTACATTATGATGTAACATTCCAAGTGTAGTATACCCTAAAATAGGATTTGCCATCCTTAGAGAAGTAATAAGGCATGTATAGTCTAAATCATACCTATCCACAAGTTCTTTCAATACGAATGAGTGAGAAGCACCTGTATCGAAAAGAAGTCTAATAGAATCATCTCTAAATGGAATCATACCTTCAAGAATAACAGTCTTCTTTTTCTTTGACTTTTAAGGAGTCTACATCACCTTTGGTGCATTCACATTTCCTACCTTGGGCTTGGTTGCTAAAGCAGGACCATTCGAAATCCCTTGACTAGGCCTCTTACAATTATTGCAATCCAGATGAGGGTCCATCGAACATTCCCACTTAAAATGTCCAGGCTTTCCACATACATGACAAATGATCATTCACCTATCAAACCCTGGCTTCTTTCTTTGGTCACTAACCTGTGGCTTCTTGACTTTAGCTCAAAGAACTTGCGCTTCTGAGGTAAGTTAGACTGACCTTGGCAAATATATTTTTCACTGTCATTGGAGTCATCCTCATAGCTCAAAGCTGAATCTACAACTCATCAAAGTACACCTCAACGAAGTCAATAACTTGCCCATGTACTTCTTCCTCAAACCATGAACAAAGCATCTATTCCTCTTAAGAGGAGTATTAACTATATCAGCCCATACTTGGATAAATGGCTAAAAGCTGTGACATATTGAGAAACGGTCATATCCTTCTACTTAAGCTCCAGAAACTAATGAGAAAGAATCCCCTTCTGAGCTTCATGAACAAACTTTAGTCTAATCCGCTCCTTAAAATCATCCTATGCCAATTCTTCCTCTTCCCTGCCCTCGGTGGTAATATCAAACCAGTCCATAGCTCACTCTTGAAGCAAGCAGGAAGCGATCTAAACTCGCTGAATAGCAATGACACCCATACGCCTAAAAATCTTGTCATAAGTCCTGAACCAATCCTGAACTCCTACAACACCTTCGTCTCCTTTTAATATACTGCATCCTGGACTAGTGAAATTACGGTAAAGCCTAGAAAAATCATTGTGAGGTACTAGTGTTGGTGGTGGTGGTCCACCAACATTATGCATAGTCCGCATAACCTCCACCCACTACTCCATAGTCATACACACTCTACGTCCAGCCATGATGCTATCTTATACATAAAGTAATAGGATATCACTAGCTGAATATGAACGGCGATGAAATATCAAAATCAAGGAAGCCAAATGCCTAAATTAATAATGAACAAAGAGGATCGATATCGAAACATTAGTAAAGATCCAAATTTTTCTAAGAATATATGTCTTACGGTGTAATGTTAATGCGATAGACTCGACTATTGGTTAATCTAGTATTCAATTCCTTACATTATTCTAATCCATTGCTCTGATACCAAGTTGTAATTCCCATCCCTTAGACCCACTCAAACAAAGGAAAATATTGAAGTATTTTCATCTACGAGAATGGAGAATAGGGCTACACTAGAGGTGATCCAATATACTATGTTTTTATGCTAACACTGATTTGATAGGAAGTGGTAGGAAATACATGAGATTTTTTCAGTGTTGGCACAAAACAATAACACATGCACTTTTAATGTAGGATTAGATCAATATATAGAAATAATGATACAAGATATACAATCCAAATAGTCGACAACAAAGATATACAACCAGTCTAGGATACATCAAAGTTACAAATATACACAAACATAAGGCAACTAATGGCTACCTGCAAAATATATACATGTCGATAAATACTATAACAAGTGTGGAAAAAATATAGGTTATCGCCTATCAAAAGACAGATCGAAGATGACTCTAAAAATCAGCATAAAATACCTGGACCTAGTAAATTATAATCCCCAGACTAACCCAAGAATTATAAATAAAATAAACCTGGATCAGACTAGATGAATCTAGTGTGAGAAAATAATAACCATAAAGATACATCAATATGACATGTAAATAAGAGAACTAATAAAACCAAGTTCTAATATACTGAAAGTGTCATAAAATAAAGGAATTTATTAATAGTAATTAATCCCATTAGTCCAACCATTTCTTTAGCAATTGAAATTACTCAAATTTTGTACAGTATGAAGAGTAACCATGAAATAACCAGAATCATGTGATTTTGTAGCATTGTGTCATCGACGTTTGGCTTATGTCAAAAGTCTTTGGCACGACATATAATTATCACCACCAAAGTGGATGCCTCCACACAACCATCTACCGCCCATAAAAAGAAGATCTCACGGTATCGCCATCCATTATGGTGAATACACATCCAAACCCATAAATTATGATACTGTGCTCTCGAAAGGCGAACTAACATTGCCTCAAAAATTTAAAAAAGAAATTATTAGCGATAGATATAACTATCATTTAGGTTAATGTAACGACCCACCTTTTTGGAAGGTTTAAATCGACAATAAACCACACATGTCAAACTTAAACCATTCAAAAGGGAGGATTGTTATGGGGTACATAAGAAAAAGTAGAGAAAGAAAGAAAAACAAACACAGAATCTCGCAGCGGAATGACAAAATATAACAAACAAATAAACAGTTCATGAAGCTGTTTACAATTAACATTTGATTATACTTTTAAAATACAGATCAGAGTTACATACAACAGGAATAAATAAATAAATGCAGTGGAACAACATGATGCAGTAGAATAAATATAATAAATAATAATATTACAAAATCTTCGTCTTCGTCCTCCAGAAAACAGTCTTCGATAAACTGAAAACTCAAGCAGACCCGAGCGAATTGAAAATACAAAACACTCGAGTCAGAACTAAAAGATCTTATGTAAGTTAAATAAACAGTAAATAAATATGAGTGTAACGGCGTCAGAGATGTTTATGAGGTTTGACATCTCCTATCCAGTGTCTAACGTGAGTGCAATAACTTAAAAGATGTTCGGGATTCCCATCTCCTAAGGATCCGTTAAACTATCTACTATGTAGTAAAATATGCTATTATAGTAGTGTCTACAGTAAAGTAAAGTATTAAAATAGCGTTAAGGCGTTACCCATATCCCCCTTAACACAGTTTATATAATGCTGTAGTCTATACAGATACTGTAAACTCCACCCGCAGGTGGGCTATTAGGGAGCACTCCATAGGTACGACACAAAACAAACTCGTAGAAGGCACGATAGGGCATGTGAACATGACACTCGAGGCAATGCCAGGGTAGATATACCAATTGCGGATCCAGACTGGTGGTAACGCATAACAGCTACTACCGCCCACCTCGGAACACACTCCGATAATCAAAATCGAGAGGTGGCTACCAAATCATCACAAAGTCATAATATGGTATCGAAGAAATGTATCCGATCGGAGGAATGACCTCGCTTGGCCCGGCGTGGCTCCTATTTAGTCACATCTAAGCTGACTCACGGGAGTCAGGGTCACGTAAATACCTCATACAGAATCGTTCACCAAACCATCCTATTTCATTTTTGGAATCTCCACCACGTACACAGTTGTTAAAGTGGTTTTCGGTATTGGCAGAGAGTATGACAATATCCGATCCCGGTCTCTTTTACAACCAAACGCTTATTTCACACTAGATGGTTCTTTTACATTTCAAAAGTCAATTCACAATTGATATCAAAATATCATATTCTCATAACCATATCATTTTTGAAATCACATTTACTTCCGAAATTATATCACATTTGAAATCATATCACTTTCGAATTCATATTTCCAAAAATAGATTAAATCCTCAATTAAAATCATCATATTCCTCATATATGTCATTTAAATCCCTACTGATGTTATAACATCATTAAACCTTATTCGCTTAAAAATCAAGGCTTTAATTATAAACATTTCCACTTTACACCATCTGAAATTTATAAAATAATTTAGATAGTTATAAATAGTTTAATTAGTTTACATAGTTTTAAATGGAAGTAAATTAGGTTGAATAGATTTAAAAATAGATTAAATAAATTTAAAATAGATTAAAATAATTTAATTAGATTTAAAATAGTTTAAAATAGATTAAATAGGTTTATTATGGATTAATTAGATTTAAAATAGATTAAATGAATTTAAAATAGATTAATTAGAATTAAAATAGATTAAATAGTTTAAAATAAATTAAAATAGTTTTAAATAGATTAAAATAGTTTAATAAAGTTCAAATGATTTAAAATAAATTAAAATATATAAAATAGATTAAAATAGATTAAGCTAGGTTAAATAGGTTACTTAGTTTAAAATAGGTTAAACTAGATTAAAATAAATTAAATAGTTTAAATTGATTAAGTTGGTTTAAAATAGATTAACTTATTTTAATAGTTGAAAATCTTAAAATTAGAATTAAAACGAACATTTACCGTTTATATTGAGATAATAATTTTGAAATTAACCTCATATTTAACCATTTCTTCCATTCCAACATTTCAATAACTTAATTTCGATAAATGTCGTTTATACTTTAATTACAACTTCGACATTTCAATTTAAACCAATTCCAATTTCAACATTTAAAACTCAGATTTCCAAAAATAATTCAGTTTATATAAATCAAGTTTTCTTCAAAAGGTCATTTAACTAAATTCAAAATTTAAGGATTTAAAATCGTTAAATTTAACCAATCCGGTGTCCGTATATAATTCTCTACCATATGGTCAAGTGATACAGATATTTATCATTTTAATCCGTAATTTAAAATTTTACGGGTATATATCATTTTAACACGAAATCCCAAAATTTAATTTCAATACATGAAATCGCTCGAGTCTTTCATTTCAACCCATAACGATTTCTCCCCAATATTTCTGATCGTTCGGGTATGTATCATTTCAACCCATAGGGAACTTGCAGTGTTACAACAATATAAAATATAACATCCAGTCATCCAATATCAATAATCAAACATCCATCAAAATCATCATCCAAATCAATCAATAAACATCAATAGCTAACTAATTATCAATAACAAGTATAAACTGATGAATTAAATTTAATATTAAATTAAATGATGATTAAATGCAATAAAAGTCATATTTAACTGGAATGACAATTTAAATATACCAAACATCAATCAATCAATTTCTATTCACATCATAAATTTAGTTTAACCAACATAAGATAATTTAGTAGTTGTGAGTGGGTTAAAACACTCACCATTGATTTTAACCCATAAAAATCCAAACAGAAGCGCACAAACTCAACAGTCTCTAAGTTCAACTAAATTAATTTCATGTCGTCCGGAATTTAAATATGATTCCAACAGAACAAATCGTGCATGAATCAAAGTTTATATGCAAAAGATATTCATGTCATAAGAAATATTATTAAAATAATAATTAGTACGCATAAAAAAAATAAACAAATTTTTATACTTACGTTTCTCTCAAGATGAGGCTTAAGAAAAAGATTAAAGAACAACTAAGATGAGGACAGGACGTGTACAGAAAAATGAAAAAAAATCATGTTTCATAAAAGAAACTTTTGGATTTGCAAGAATAAGAGCTTTTCAATATGAGCTGTCAAGAGAAACAAAACGCAAATGGAGAAATAAGCTACAGGTTATTTATAATTAGGAAATGAAGGTGAAGGGACAAAATAAATGTCATGTTTTATTTTGAAAGCTCCGGACATTAATAATGCAAAAGAAAATGTACGTAGGAACGAAAAAGTTTGCAAACCAAATAAAAGTAAAACTTTGTATACGTGAAAATGAGGTCACAAGAATTAAATACTATCTAAAAATCTAGGCTCGGGTATTAAATAGAAGGAGAAATGAACGGATCAAGTATTAATAATAAGGTATCTATTTTAAAACGTTCATGCAACAATTAATAACAAAAGAAATGAAGGGACCATGTACATCGCACAACCCTATGAAATTCAATTTTTTTGAAACGTAACCAAATTTACTTCATTAACTCAAATAATATTCAAATTTGTACGCATTTAGGTTTTTATCAACGCATAATATAATTTTTATACTTACCTTAAAAATGAAAACGTTCAATTTGGTTTTCCCAAAATGATCTTTTATTTCCATTAAAACACCCCTTTTTGTTTAACCCAAAATGTGCGTTTTTTATTAAATATATTAATTGCAATCAACGTTTTCTTTCCTTTTAATTGAAATATTTGAATTACATTAGTTGCAAATACTTACAAAGTTAAATTTCAAAACAGACAACTAAAATGGATGAAAAATAGAACAATTGTTTATTTAAACACGTTTATAAATTTGTTGTTTATACACAAGAGTAATAAATAACTTTGAAATAGATTATTTCCCTATTCTTGTAATCAATCTGTAAGCTAAAACACAGTTCAATAAACATATATTTCTTCCTTTAAAATCAATCATTCTATTCTTTATTTTAATGAAATTAAACCTACATTCACAAATGAAACATTCATTTTATTTGATGTAAATGTTCTTTTCATTAAATCAAACTTTCCTTATATTTTCACAAAACATAAGCTACTTTTAATTACATCTATTAATTTACAATTTAGTATTCTCTCTCTAATTGAAAATTTTCAATTACATTAATTTCAGTTGATTAAGTTTCAAAATGGACTAAATGAATGTAATGAGAAGTAGAACAATTATTTCCTATCTAATAGTAATTTAAACATATTTATACACTATTGGATACAAACGGTAATTACACATTTCTTACTAAATAATAGTTTCTCATCTCTACAATCAATCTTTCAGCTACTAAACATTTCAAATAAATAAACATATGTTTACTCCTTTACTAAACTTATTCATTTTTACTCTTTTATTTCGATTTACACTCCTACTATTAAATCAACCAATACCTTATGAAATTGTTAACACAGGTTTCTTTCTTGTTAGCCTAATTTTATAAAGTAGAAATTAACCACATGGGCCTCTTTAGCAAGTGTAATTAGTTTCTAGGACACACAACTGAAATAATTACTTTCAAGGACAAAATTAGTTTCTAGGGCCTAAAAACTTATGAGATTATGTCCTTGAAAGTAATTGGACTGTTGACTTTATCCTTGAAAGTAATTATTCTGCAGACTTTGGCCTTGAAAGTAATTTCTTTGAATGTGCGTCCTAGAAACTAATTGGAATGCAAAGTTTGTCCTTCTGGTGAAATGCCCCTTTTCTAAAATTGACACCTTTTCTTACATTAACCACAATATTTAATTACATTAAATTCCAATTAATTATATTTTAATTCCAATAAATTGGTTTAATTAGATTTCAATTTTTTATTTAATCAAAATTACTCTATGGATATAGTTAACCTTGGTTTGTATCTTATTACGTTAATATTCTCCAATTTAATCTTAATTTCCATTAACGCAATATTTAATTACATTTATTGCAATTTATTTCCAATTTGATTTCAACAAGTTAAACAAATAGGTAACAAATAACAATTGTAACCTTTAGCTTAATTTAATCACATTTATAAGTTGATTGTTTACAATAAATGTTATAATTATTTATACACTGCTAATTTTATTCAATTACAATTTATTACATACTATTTCATTTGTTAACACAACATTTAAATTATCAATTACTCTTTTAATCTAATTACCACTTAATACACACATTATTACAATTAATTTACAATCTATAACGAATTATAACTTTTTAATCATTTTAATTAATTGGAATTACATTTAAAGCAGTTATCAATTACCTTAAATTAATACTGTTACATTTCATTCCAGTTATATTTTTACTATTAAATCACAAATTTTTTTTTCTTCCAACATTAAATCACAAAACCGTATTAAATTAGCTAATTTTAATTATCGAAAATTACGGGTCGTTACTGTAACGACCCAGAATTTCTGTCATTTGAAATTCGTATATTTAATTAATTTTAAATATTAACAAGTAAGATTTGTAAGTTGAATGAATTATAATTCGAATATAGAGATTTAATTGGGTAATTAAATCGATAATTTAATATTTGAAATTGTGTAAATAATTGGAATCTGAATTTTTGTGTATGAAAATGATTTATAAAGTTATATTAAATCATATTGGAGTTATAATGATGTTATAGAACTTTTAAAATTGAATTAAAAGTTAAATTGTGAAAATTGAATATTTTAATATTTAATTGACTAGTGAAAAAGTCATTTTTCAAACAGTCTCGGATTTCGACGAAACCAGTTTCATCGGATCTATAATGTTATATTATTGTAAGATTTCAAATTTCGTGTCAATCAGACATACGGTTTGTCCGGGGCAAGCCATAACGCATAGAAATCGTTTTAATCGATTTAATTTAAATTTGATCATTTATTTCTGTAACTCACACATATGATCAAATTAGCTCCCGAAACACATTCCATTGTGTTCGTAACGCTGGTAAAACCTTAGAAACATCAGTTGGCATGCTTCGTTTGGAGTTTGGAAAATTTCGATGAATAGTGTTTTTGTCAATTTTCTATAAAAGGACAACATTATTCACTTTTTCACTAAACCCTAACTGAGATAGGTCAGGCCACCATTAACGTTTCTACGGCCAGAAATCATCGAAACTTCTCCTCTTAATCTCTTCCAATCCACGCATCATTTTGAAAAACCATCAACTAGAGAATCAAAGAACTCGACGAGGGCTTCACATCCATACGGTTGCGATCTTGTTTCGTCGACTAGAGAAGGAGTATGGGGGCCGCGTTCGGAGGGTGCTCACGTGCGTTTTCCAGTGGAATTGTGGCACCGAGCTTCACCATATCGTGGGCGAGGGTAGAGGACGTGGGGGGCTACGTTGTGTTATTCTCCAATCGTCGTCGAAGTGGAGGAGTTTGGCACGAAAATTCATGAAGAAGGGCGGCCGAGTGGGTAAATGCGTACGCGATTTTTGAAAGACTAGGGAAGAAGAACACGGGCAGCCAAATGATGATGAAATAAACGAACGGCTCTGATGAAAGCAAAGGTTTAAAAATTAAAATGGAAATTGAAAATAAATTATATTGTAATTTGTATAAACTTTAAAACGTCATAACTTTTTCATACGAGGTCGAAAATTTACAAAACCACTTGCATTGGAATCGTTTCGACGAGCACTACGCAATGGATCTGGTTTGGTGTCAATTGGAGCTTGTGATAATTTTGGGTAAAATTAAACGCGTGTTTAATTTTATTCGGAATAAAACACTACAACTATTTTGGGAGCAAGGTGAGAACTTCTCACTCAATCGAATTTTATTTCGATTTAAATTTTAAATAGTTAAATTTAAAATTGCTTGATTGTGTGAATTGGATGATGATTGTTATCTATTGTGCTGTAATAGACCCTATGTAACGAACGGGATTTTTCGTCGCTCGAAAATCGACATTAATACGACCACTGTATCAAATGCCGAGTAATCGAATGCCGGAAAACCGAATTGTTATGGAGAAAAAAGAAGAGGTAGAAGAAAACATAAGAAAAGAAAGAAGAAAACACAGAAACAGAATCTCACATTCGCAGCGGAACAACATATAATAGATAAATGAATAATCTTTAAATCAAAGAACTATATCATTTTATACATTACATCATCATCAGAGTTTACAACAACAATACAATACTGGACAGTTATATAACTTGTCCTCATACAGAATACATAGTGGAATAATACTATCATATACAAGTGGTACGTCTCGCCATCCAGCTCGCCACTAAGCTCCAAAGCATCTCCTGAATCCAGAATGATCTGATAACCTAACTCTAGACTGCCCGTGTGGAAAATGATGGGCACCCAGAGTTTAGGAAGGAAACAATAAACTCCATGCCAGTCATGGTGACTGGTGTGAGAACTAAAACAGTTTATCTTTCAAACACACAACAAAAGAATTTTAACATTTAAACCCGCAATGCTTTTGGAAAATGAAACTACCATAAGACCTCCCACCACACACACAATGCAATCGCAGACTTGGAGGAGATTTCTTCTTATGATAGTCAAAAATGCTTACTACGCAAAACAAATCATTTTTGATATTATTACTAGTGCATAGTGTAAAATTCTTTCGAAAATACAATATTAATCTTAGCCAGCATAGGTACCATTATATTATGCTTGCTATAGCTGCCTCCTAAGGAGACAGGTTATACAATTTCAATCGTAAAGGGTTCGTATTGTTTCTTTGGATTTTCCAACAAATGGTCAGTCTAAGGAACTTCCTATGCCACGTAGGAAACGCCTCTGGCTGGACGCTCCGAGAGACAAACTGCTCTCTGCCAACAAGGCCGGGTTACCCCTGTAACTAGGCAACTCACGAATATGCCATCCCCCGGTCCTTTGGGACCTTTATCCGAGAGCTCGGTAACCAACATCACACATAATAAATAAGGTGTGTCCACATGAGTAAGTATCTAGGCTCCATACCATGATACCACCCCTTTCTAGAAGGAAATGACATACCCTAAAGGGCGCGACCCTCATAACCTTGCCGCAACATTCCTGTTTCGACCATTTCTGGGTTGTTGAGGCCCTGACGAAGTCTCGTCCACAAAGCTACGCTATATACAAAATCTATGCTTTGGGTCAAACAAATGATCAAAGTAATGATCACAAAGATAAATGATCAAACAAATGATCATATCACAAATGATCAAACAATGATCAATTCATAGCAACACTCAGCATGTCACATTACCAAATTGGGAATATATCGCTAATAACCTTCAACTACATAACCTCTGAGCTCGTACGTCTCAGAGAAGGGTGTTAAGCTAAGAGAATAAATTCTCCGCCACCAACAGAAATGTATTTGAAAGAAATCAGCTTTACATCTCAAAGTGTAATGTTAGACATGTAACCATACAAGTCTGTTCCGGGTTCGAACAGAACCGAAGGCACTCCCGAAGAAGCCCTTGCAATCCGGATATTCACAATCCCGATAAAACTTCCTATCACAAAGGAAATCTCAATACCGTAGCTAACGGTGCAGAGACAATCGATAGGTCATCCTATCGTTTTCATAAATACCTGATCTTCACCATCGGTCTTCAATACGATCCATATCGTTGTATCACTAGTTTGGAATGGGTTATACGACACAAAGGTCCTTTCCCGGCTAACCCGAATAGTTAGCGCTTATTCAAAAATAAGTGTGGCATTCAAATTCAAGCAAATCACAACAAATACCCATTCAAGGTAATTATTGATAGTCGGTTATTTAACTATCAATAGGTCTACACAACATCATCAGACTCCAAATAATTTTCCAAATTATTTATCTTCTAAAAATATCTTTACAAGATATATAATTTTCCACACTTCAACTATTTGAAAACAATTTCAAATCAATTTCCACATTTCAATTTATCTTTGAAGATAAAATCTCAAAACATTTCACTTCATATTGGAAAAACATTTCCATACCTATTTAATAATAGGTAATTCACAAATCCATTTATTTTCAACATTTGAAAATATTCAATATACTTAAATCCAGTTAAGTATATATTTCATTCTTTAAGGAAATCATTCTCTTTCACAAATTTTATTTGAGTCAAAACGAATGTTACGTAAAACATCGTTACGGCAACTTAAAATCACTAGTATAAGGATTCAAAATTTAGATAGATATATAAATCCCAATACTATATAAACCATTTCCATTTGGAAACCATTTACTATAACAACAGTGTTATAGTCCACCATTTCCTTATGCCTCGAAACGTCTATTTCAATGATAAATGTTGAAATCTATGTTTTCGATACTTAACATGTTTTAAAACATCTTTTAAAACAATTACTTCAATTCGTAATATCACTTCTCCAAAACATATCCATTTTATTTAATAATATATTCACTGTCCAAAATCATGAATATACTTCGTTAACACATTTAACGTTTCTACACATTTTACTTAAAAGATTATCCACTGTCCAAAATCGTGGATAAAATTCCCAACCAAACTCTTATTATTACAACATTTAACTTAAAGGATAATTCGCTGTCCAAAATCACGAATATATCCCCTTTTTTAAACTTCTATGTTTAATTTATCAAATTCAATTGGTTTCTGATTTATAAAACAATGTTTATAAATTCACATCTATATTTATAAAAGCTTCGATTATAAAATCCCTTTTATAAATCAATTCAATTTATAACTCAACTTTATACTCAAAATCCGATTTATAAGTTAATTATTTATAAATCCTTTGTTTTACAAAATCTATTCATTTCATAACTTCACAATTTATAAATCTATAAATTTTATTCACTTGTGAAATCCATTTATACTTCATTCTAATACTTATAAAACTCGTTTTATAATTCCAATATCTTCAATTTATAAATATCAACTTTATAAATCTTTTATATAAATCGTTTATAAATTTTTTCAAGAATCCCAATTTAAAATTAAAATTGTTTATTTTTAAACTTCAAAAATGGATCCGATGATGCAACAGCACCAAATAGTCAATCACAGCATCCAAACCTCATATATCATCATATGATAACAGAATATACAACAATATCTGTAAATAAAACAATACAGTGAGGAATCCAGTCGGATCCCTCCAACCTGTTTCCCTGCATCCACAGATGTTAGCACAATACCAATTTCACTTCACAGTGAAATTATCGCGGTATATGGGATTTATAAATATTATCTGCTATTATGCAGCGCAATAGGGTCTCATCCGCTATACAATGCGGGAAATCAACAACTCCAATATATATATATATATTGCTATATACATATATAATACCAATTCCACTTCACAGTAGAATTATCGCGGTATATGTTTTTAATAAATAACCTCCGCTTAATAACGGCGTATAATGTCTATTTAACATAATAAATAGCAATTTATCATCCAATCACACAATCAATCACTATCAACAATTTTAAATCTAACTATTTAAAATTTAAATCGAAACACAACATTCGATTGAGTGAGGAGTTCTCACCTTGATTTCAATTCCGTTCCAGCGTTTTATTTCGAATAAAATTAAACGGACGTTTAATTTCACTCAAAATTTTCACTAACTCCGATCGCTTCCAATCCATTTCCATAGCGTAGTGCTCGTCAATACGGTTCCACCGCAACTGGTTTCGTCGAATTCCGACCTCGTATGGACAAGATATAATAGTTTAAAGTTTACACAGATTTTAATATAAATTAATTTTACAATTTATTTTTAATTTAAAACCCTAAACCAGTCATCACCGTTGATTCCAGGAGATGTGATCGTGGCCGACCAGCCCCTTTCTTCCTCCATCGTTCCATACGCACGCGAATTACCCAACCGGCCGCCACTTTAACCTAATCACGCAACCCCATTTGCTCGACTTCGCCACGATCAACGCCCCTCGTTTTGAAGCCCCTGGCGTGCTCGACCATCATCGAGAATCTCGTCGAGCTCGGTCAAGTCTTGGCCTCGAACCACGCATTCGAACGTACGGCCTTTGGATGACGATTGCCTTTGATTGGCCACTCCAAATACGATCATACCCGTTGGATATCTAGAACTCACTGGCCTCTACGTTTTTCTAGTTGAAGCCTCGGCCTAAAAGCTGATGGATGGAGAGAAAATCGAGGAAGAAGTTTATTGTTTTTCGGCCATTGATGAGTGGAGGTGGCGGCTGTAGAAGAGAGGGTTAGGGTTTCCTCTTGTGAACGTATATATATACGTATATAAATGATATTAAATTTATTTTAAAACGACTTTTTCAAACGATCTCCAAATCACACATGCCGCCTGGCATTCGTAAGGTTTACCCCACGTTCCGAACACAATGGAACGTGTTTCGGGAGCTAATTCGATCATATGTGAGAGTTACGGAAATAAACAGTCAAATTTAAATTAAACCGATTTAAACCGATTTCGATGCGTTTTCGCTTGCCCCGGACAAACGGTAAATCCGATTGACTTGAAATTTGAAACCATACAATAATATCACATTACGGACCCGATGAAACTAGTTTCGTCGAAATCCGAGACTTTTTGAAAAATGACTATTTTAACTCGCCAAATAAATATTAAAACAATTTCGATGCGTTTCGAGCTGTCACGGTCAAACGACAACTCCGATTGCTACGAAAATTGAAATCCGACAATAACAAACTAGATCCAATGGAACTAGTTTCATCCAATTCTGAGACTGTTCTAAAAATGGCTAATTTCACTAGTCGATTAAATATTAAAATATTCAATTTTCACAGATTAACTCTTAATTCAATTTTAAAAGTTCTATAACATCACTATAACTTCAACATGATTTAATATAACTTTATAAATCATTTTCATTCACATTAAATCCATATTTCAATTATTTCTGGAATTTCAACTATTAAATTATTGGTTTAATTAACCAAATTAAATCCAATACTCGAAAAATAAATTATTCGACTTATTAATTCCACTTTTTTAATATTTAAAATTAATTAAATATTCCAATTTCAAATGTCATAAATTCTGGGTCGTTACAAAATTCCCCCCTTAAAAGAATTTCGTCCTCGAAATTACCAAGTAAGAAAAATTCACAAAATCCATTAACTTTCCAAACAATTCACTTAGTGAACAATTTCACATTCACTTTTCCAAGATCTTTAACTTCAACCAAAACAATGGTTTCCATTTTCTAGCTCAATTCCTATGGTTTCATTACACTTTAGAAATTAACTTTTCATTAACAAAAATTTCCAAAATTTCCCGAAAATTTTCCAACGCCTTAAATTTCCAGAAAAATTCGCCAGCGTCTCCTTTGTGCAGTTCGATCGTAGTAGGATCACAATAGATATAAATATGTATACATCGACCCACCCGGTCGGAAAAGCAGAAAAACAGTTCATATTTCCTATTTTTATTGCGTAGGCGTACCTTTTTAGCATTTTTAAGCAAAGCAGTTATTTATTTAGCATTTTAGCGCAACCAAATCAATCGAACGGTAGCCACGGCACATGTACTTACTCAATTTAAACATGTAAGTAACATATATATAGAGTTATTAATAATTTACTCTTTTAAACAACTACAACATTTGCATATCAAAAGAAATACATACTAAACAAGTTTATAAGCACTTATAAAATTTCAACATTACTTGCAATTGTTTACAACCAATTCGTATACAATGACATTCAATTATTCATTTTCAATTAGTTTACATTCACTAATTTACATTCAAATTGGTTCACTTTCAATTCAAATCAATTTCTATTTAAATTTACTTCACCTTCAATTTAAATTCAATTACTAACTTTTAATTTTATCAATTCAATTTCATTAACACTTAATGAATTATACTATATTCAATCAACCAACAATCAAATAACAACCAATGTATATTCAACACAACCAAATTCATTTAATTTACATTACTTACATTCAATTTGGTTCAACGCATTTAATTAGCTTTAATGAATTAATACTTATATCCATTATTCTATAACAATTTATTCACATTAGATTGATTAACATTCAATCCATTTATTAATTCAATTGCTAGTCCATTTAATAAATAAAATTGAATTTTATTTATATAAATCAAGTTCACATTCATTTAATTCACTTGATTAATTTACTTTGATATCAAAATCAACTTCATTCAACATTACTTAAGTTATTTTCCATTTCAAACATCATTTGTTCAAATTAACTTAAGTTTCCACTTATTAATCAAATTCAGATTCCAATTCTATTTAACTTTTACCAAAGTCAAAATTTATTATCTCATATTATAAGTTCAAAACTTGATTACTTATATTCAAAAATTACAACTTAGATTTAATTGATTCACTTATACTTACTTTAATTTAACTCCATTCTTTAAGTTAAATTTATTACATCAAAATTCAAATTATATAAGTATCAACTCATTTATTATTCCCATAAATATTTTAAATAGGATTCCAGAGTCTTTTCAACCTTTCAAAACCATTTTTGCAATCAATTCAAATTTATCTTTTGAATTTCTAAAACCAAATCCAAATTTTCCAACTAACTTTCATTTAAAATAATCAGGCAGCAATTCCTCTTTTGGAAACCCGAAAATGAACACCAATGATGTCGCGATCATCATCGGAATTATTTTCCAGCCACCTGAAAAGAGTTTAGAGCTTTCATCTCTCCAAAATAATTTTCCAAAATATCAAATCCTTTCAAAAACATTTCTCTGGAATTTTATTTTAGATTATAAATCACATTTACAAATCTTTTACTTATGTAATTTCACTTATTATATATATGATTATTTTACCATTGTAAATCATTTTAATTATAATTTCACACATTATAATTCATTTGCTTATACAATTCATTCTTTTACAATTGTTGTTTTATTTAACTTATTCAAACAACCAACCAATCAATTTATATATATTTTCATAATTATGAAAAATTATTTCTTTTATATACAAAATATAATCAAGGTAAAATTATTTCATTTACCCAATTTCAAACAATATCGTGTCGAATTGTTCTGAACAAGTGTTTAGAGATCCCTATCGATAGAGTTGTACAGACTATACCGACAAAAATCCATATACCACTCAACAAACCAGTCATCACAATATAAAACAATTTTATATTCACTAACAAATACGCGCTCGTATCTATTATTACACCCAACTCATTCTAGAGTACTACTGACTCTATCTCTAATGAGTAACACCCAACAGAGCCATGGTTGTCGCTTAACCATATGCTCCGATACCAAATGTAACGAACGCGATTTTTCGTCGCTCGAAAATCGACATTAATACGACCACTGTATCAAATGCTGAGTAATCGAATGCCGGAAAACCGAATTGTTATGGAGAAAAAAGAAGAGGTAGAAGAAAACAGAAGAAAAGAAAGAAGAAAACACAGAAACAGAAACAGAATCTCACATTCACAGCGGAACAACATATAATACATAAATGAATAATCTTTAAATCAAAGAACTATATCATTTTATACATTACATCATCATCAGAGTTTACAACAACAATACAACACTGGACAGTTATATAACTTGTCCTCATACAGAATACATAGCGGAATAATACTATCATATACAAGTGGTACGTCTCGCCATCCAACTCGCCACTAAGCTCCAAAGCATCTCCTGAATCCAGAATGATCTGATAACCTAACTCTAGACTGCCCGTGTGGAAAATGATGGGCACCTAGAGTTTAGGAAGGAAACAATAAACTCCAGGCCAGTCATGGTGACTGGTGTGAGAACTAAAACAGATTATCTTTCAAACACACAACAAAAGAATTTTAACATTGAAACCCGCAATGCTTTTGGAAAATGAAACTACCATAAGACCTCCCACCACACACATAATGCAATCGCAGACTTGGAGGAGATTTCTTCTTATGATAGTCAAAAATGCTTACTACGCAAAACAAATCATTTTTTATATTATTACTAGTGCATAGTGTAAAATTCTTTCGAAAATACAATATTAATCTTAGCCAGCATAGGTACCATTATATTATGCCTACTATAACTGCCTCCTGAGGAGACAGGTTATACAATTTCAATCGTAAAGGGTTCGTATTGTTTCTTTGGATTTTCCAACAAATGGTCAGGCAAAGGAACTTCCTATGCCACGTAGGAAACGCCTCTGGCTGGACGCTCCAAGAGACAAACTGCTCTCTGCCAACAAGGCCGGGTTACCCCTGTAACTAGGTAACTCACGAATATGCCATCCCCCGGTCCTTTAGGACCTTTATCCGAGCGCTCGGTAACCAACATCACACATAATAAATAAGGTGTGTCCATATGAGTAAGTATCTGGGCTCCATACCATGATACCACCCCTTTCCAGAAGGAAATGACATACCCTAAAGGGCGCGACCCTCATAACCTTGCCGCAACATTCCTGTTTCGACCATTTCCGGGTTGTTGAGGCCCTGACGAAGTCTTGTCCACAAAGCTACGCTTTACAAAAGCTATGCTTTGGATCAAACAAATGATCAAAGTAATGATCACAAAGATAAATGATCAAACAAATGATCATATCACAAATGATCAAACAATGATCATTTCACAGCAACACTCAACGTGTCACATTACCAAATTGGGAATATATCGCTGATAACCTTCAACTACATAACCTCTGAGCTCGTACGTCTCAGAGAAGGTGTTAAGCTAAGAGAATAAATTCTCCGCCACCAACAGAAATGTATTTGAAAGAAATCAGCTTTACATCTCAAAGTGTAATATCAGACATGTAACCATACAAGTCTGTTCCGGGTTCGAACAGAACCGAAGGCACTCCTGAAGAAGCCCTTGCAATCCGGATATTCACAATCCCGATAAAACTTCCCATCACAAAGGAAATCTCAATACCGTAGCTAACGGTGCAGAGACAATCGATAGGTCATCCTATCATTTTCATAAATACCCGGTCTTCACCACCAGTCTTCAATACGATCCATATCGTCGTATCACTAGTTCGAAATGGGTTATACGACACAAAGGTACTTTCCCGGCTAACCCGAATAGTGAGCGCTTATTCAAAAATAAGTGTGGCATTCAAATTCATGCAAATCACAACAGATACCCATTCAAGGTAATTATTGATAGTCGGTTATTTAACTATCAATAGGTCTGCACAGCATCATCAGACTCCAAATAATTTTCCAAATTATTTATCTTCCAAAAATATCTTTACAGGATATATAATTTTCCACACTTCAACTATTTGAAAACAATTTCAAATCTATTTCCACATTTCAATTTATCTTTGAAGATAAAATTTCAAAACATTTCACTTCATATTGGAAAAACATTTCCATACCTATTTAATAATAGGTAATTCACAAATCCATTTATTTTCAACATTTGAAAATATTCAATATACTTAAATCTAGTTAAGTATATATTTCATTCTTTAAGGAAATCATTCTCTTTCACAAATTTTATTTGAGTCAAAACGAATGTTACGTAAAACATCGTTACGACAACTCAAAATCACTAGTATAAGGATTCAAAATTTAGATAGATATATAAATCCCAATACTATATAAACCATTTCCTTTTGGAAACCATTTACTATAACAACAATGTTATAGTCCACCATTTCCTTATTCCTCGAAACATCTATTTCAACGATAAATGTTGAAATCTATGTTTTCGATAATTAACACGTTTTAAAACATCTTTTAAAACAATTACTTCAATTCGTAATATCACTTCTCCAAAACATATCCAATTTATTTAATAATATATTCACTGTCTAAAATCGTGAATATACTTCGTTAACACATTTAACGTTTCTACACATTTTACTTAAAAGATTATCCACTGTCCAAAATCGTGGATAAAATTCCCAACCAAACTCTTATTATTACAACATAAGGATAATTCGCTGTCCAAAATCACGAATATATCCCCTTTTTTAAACTTCTATGTTTAATTTATCAAATTCAATTGGTTTCGGATTTATAAAACTATGTTTATAAATTCACATCTATATTTATAAAAGCTTCGATTATAAAATCCCTTTTATAAATCAATTCAATTTATAACTCAACTTTATACCCAAAATCCGATTTATAAGTTAATTATTTATAAATCCTTTATTTTACAAAATCTATTCATTTCATAACTTCACAATTTATAAATCTATAAATTTTATTCACTTGTGAAATCCATTTATACTTCATTCTAATACTTATAAAACTCGTTTTATAATTCCAACATCTTCAATTTATAAATATCAACTTTATAAATCTTTTATATAAATCGTTTATAATTTTTTTCAAGAATCCCAATTTAAAATTAAAATTGTTTATTTTTAAACTTCAAAAATGGATCCGATGATGCAACAACACCAAATAGTCAATCACAGCATCCAAACATCATATATCATCATATGATAACAGAATATACAACAATATCTGTAAATAAAACAATACGGTAAGGAATCCAGTCGGATCCCTCCAACCTGTTTCCCTGCATCCACAGATGTTAGCACAATACAAATTTCACTTCACAGTGAAATTATCGCGGTATATGGGATTTACAAATATTATCCGCTATTATGCGGCGCAATAGGGTCTCATCCGCTATACAATGCGGGAAATCAACAACTCCAATATACACATATTCCAATATATATATTGCTAATACCAATTCCACTTCACAGTAGAATTATCGTGGTATATGTTTTTAATAAATAACCTCCGCTTAATAACGGCGTATAATGTCTATTTAACACAATAAATAGCAATTTATCATCCAATCACACAATCAATCACTATCAACAATTTTAAATCTAACTATTTAAAATTTAAATCGAAACACAACATTCGATTGAGTGAGGAGTTCTCACCTTGATTTCAATTCCATTCCAGTGTTTTATTTTGAATAAAATTAAACGGACGTTTAATTTCACTCAAAATTTTCACTGACTTTGGTCGCTTCCAATCCAGTTTCATAGCGTAGTGCTCGTCAATTCGGTTTCAACGCAACTGGTTTCGTCGAATTCCGACCTCGTATGGACAAGATATAATAGTTTAAAGTTTACACAGATTTTAATATAAATTAATTTTACAATTTATTTTTAATTTAAAACCCTAAACCAATCATCACCGTTGATTCCAAGAGATGTGATCGTGGCCGACCAGCCCCTTTTTTCCTCTATCGTTCCATACGCACGCGAATTACCCAACCGGCCGCCACTTTAACCTAATCACGCAACCCCATTTTCTCGACTTCGCCACGATCAACGCCCCTCGTTTTGAAGCCCCTCGCGTGCTCGACCATCACCGAGAATCTCGTCGAGCTTGGTCAAGTCTTGGCCTCGAACCACGCATTCGAACGTATGGCCTTTGGATGATGATTGTCGTTGATTGGCCACTCCAAATACGATCATACCTGTTGGATATCTAGAACTCACTGGCCTCTACGTTTTTCTAGTTGAAGCCTCGGCCTAAAAGCTGATGGATGGAGAGAAAATCGAGGAAGAAGTTTAGTGTTTTTCGGCCATTGATGGGTGGAGGTGGCGGCTGTAGAAGAGAGGGTTAGGGTTTCCTCTCGTGAACGTATATATATACGTATATAAATGATATTAAATTTATTTTAAAACGACTTTTTCAAACGATCTTCAAATCACACGTTCCGCCTGGCATTCGTAAGGTTTACCCCGCATTCCGAACAAAATGGAACGTGTTTCGGGAGCTAATTCGATCATATGTGAGAGTTACGGAAATAAACAGTCAAATTTAAATTAAACCGATTTAAACCGATTTCGATGTGTTTTCGCTTGCCCTGGACAAACGGTAAATCCGATTGACTTGAAATTAGAAACCATACAATAATATCACATTACGGACCCGATGAAACTGGTTTCGTCGAAATCCAAGACTTTTTGAAAAGCGACTATTTTAACTCGCCAAATAAATATTAAAACAATTTCGATGCGTTTCGAGCTGTCACGGTCAAACGACAACTCCGATTGCTACGAAAATTGATATCCGATAATAACAAACTATTGCGGATCCAATGGAACTAGTTTCGTCCAATTCTGAGACTGTTCGAAAAATGGCTAATTTCACTAGTCGATTAAATATTAAAATATTCAATTTTCACATATTAACTCTTAATTCAATTTTAAAAGTTCTATAACATCACTATAACTTCAACATGATTTCATATATAACTTTATAAATCAGTTTCATTCACATTAAATCCAGATTTCAATTATTTCTGGAATTTCAACTATTAAATTATCGATTTAATTAACTAAATTAAATCCAATACTCGAAAAATAAATTATTCGACTTATTAATTCCACTTTTTTAATATTTAAAATTAATTAAATATTCTAATTTCAAATGTTAGAAATTCTGGGTCGTTACACCCTATACGCCGCATATTAAACGGAGGTTATTATATTAAAAACATATACCGCGATATTCCACCGTGAAGTGGAATTGGTATTATATATGTATTTGGAGTTGATTTCCCGCATTATATAGCGGATGAGACCCTATTGCGCCGCATAATAGCGGATAATATTTATAAATCCCATATACCTCGATATTCCACCTTGAAGTGGA
Organism: Allium fistulosum; assembly: GCA_030737815.1. NCBI lineage: Eukaryota > Viridiplantae > Streptophyta > Magnoliopsida > Asparagales > Amaryllidaceae > Allium > Allium fistulosum. Next base: position 166,748,231 of record CM060905.1, read on the forward strand.
ATTGGTATTGTGCTAACATCTGTGGATGCAGGGAAACAGGTTGGAGGGATCCAACTGGATTCCTCAAACATTTGAATTTATTTCAATGTTGTGTGTTGATTATTTATAATCTCCGTGTGATTATATTTTGTGATTGGAATTGTTGAAGGCTATAATTTAGGCGGATATATTTTTAGTATCATTGGATACCATAAATAAATAAAATTGGATTTTCGAAATTCAAGTTGAAAATTTATCAAAAAATTTATTTTTGAGAATTGGATAAATTTAAAAGGAGTTTTAAAAAGATAAAAGTCTTATTTTGAACTATATTGAATTAAATTCCAAAATATGGAAAAAGGGCTTAATAAATGGATTTCAGGTAATATTATTTATAAGTTGAAGAATTTATTTAAAATTTGGATTTTTAATTAGACTTGAAGAGATAAAGGAATTTATTTTAAAAAGGAAATAATTTTGAAATTCGTTGAAAATTTGATTCGGTGTTTTGAAATAAATTTGAAAATCAATTTGAAATTAATTGATTATTATTTTACCATAACTAGTAAAAAAATTATTCATAGAAATTTATTTGATTTAAATTAATCAGATAATTAAATTTATCCTACTTATGGATGTTTGGATTATATTGGATGTTGAATTGTTTGACATCTCTGATATGTGATACATTGTGATATATCCTGTTCTGTGTGTGATTTGTGATCTATTTATTTATTATATGAATATCTGTGATCTGTGAATTAAAGATAAGCGTTATAGTTTATACCGCTTATCAAATATATGGTTATATTTGATCTGTGATGGTTGAATGTTGTTGCACTATTGTGTTAAACCCTTGGACTACACCATACACACACAAATGTGGATTTCACGTGGAAATCGGTTAAGTCACATATTTTTATCAATTTTGAAAATTGAATTTTTGAATCCAAAATAGTTTTGGAATTGAAAGATTTTGAAAATGAGTTTCAAAAATAAAAGTTATTTTAAATAACTTAATAAAATTGAAATTTAAATAATTTGATTTAAAATTTGAATTCAATACTTGAAATTAGATTCAATAATTTGGGAATTTTGGTTTAAAAGATTTTACAAGTGTGAAAGGTGTTTATATGGATTTTTTTAACCATTTAAAATATGGTTTTGGAAATTTAAATTTATATTCAAGTTATATACTTGGATGGCTTTAACCTGTGTAATTGAACCAGTTTTTCCCAAAACGAAAACTAGCCGTTTTCAAATAATAATAGATTTCATAAAGTGAAAAGATTTCCAATTTGTATCGAAACATTTCAAGTTGAAATGAAATTGTAAATAGTTTGAGAAAAACTATGAATTAACCTTTGTGACGATGATTAAATCTTGTTTTGAAATAAAAGAGTATTTCAAATGGTGTATCTTTTATATTATAAAAGACTTGAATTATGAATAGTTTTGAAAGCTATAAGTCAAATCTTGATTTAAAGATTTAATGGGTTAATCCAATTGAAATGGGAAATGATTTGGGAATCTATGAATGAATCTTTGTGAAATTGGGTGAACTTTGTGAAGTAAATCTTTTTGTTTAAAGAATTAAAATAGTAATTTGTTTAAACCATTTGAAAGAAAGGGTTTGGGTAATAAGTTGTGACTTAATTGAAATCCTATATCCATATGTTTTAAATATTGTGCTCACTATTCGGATTAGCCGGGAAAGGACCTTTGTGTCATATAACCCATTCCGAATAAGTGATATGACGATATGGATAATATTTGAAGACCGGTGGTGAAGACCGGGTATTTATGAAAATGATAGGATGACCTATCAATTGTCTCTGCACCGTTAGCTATGGTATAGAGATTTCCTTTGTGATGGGAAGTTCGATCGGGATTGTGAATACCCGGATTGCAAGGGCTTCTTCGGAAGTGCCTTCGGTTCTGTTCGAACTCGGAACAGACTTGTATGGTTGTTTGCCTGACATTACACTTTGAGATATAAAGATGATTTCTTTCAAATACATTTTTATTGGTGGCGGAGAATTTATTCACTTAGCTTAACACCTTTCTCTGAGACGTACGAGCTCAAAGGTTATGTAGTTGAAGGGTATCAGTGATATACTCCCAATTTGGTAGCGTGACATGCTGAGTGTTGCTGTGTGATGATTATTTATTGATCATTTGTTGATCAAAGCATGGCTTTGTGAAAAAGCGTAGCTTTGTGGACGAGACCTCTTCGGACCTCACAACCCGGAAATGGTCAAAACAGGAATATGCGGCAAGGTTATGAGGGTCGCTCCCTTTAGGGTATGTCATTTCCTTCTGGAAAAGGGTGGTATCAGGTATGGAGCCCTAGTATTTAACCTATGTGGTTACTCCAATCTCATTTACTATGTGATTGTTGCTTTGTGATCGAGGCGCCTCGGATAAAGGTCCCAAAGGAGCGGGGGTGGCATATTCGTGTAGTAGTTACCTAGTATAAGAGGTAACCCGGCCTTGTGTTGGCAGAGAGCAGGTTGACTCTCGGGACGTCCCACCAGAGGCGTACCCATTGACAGTAGGAAATTCCCTAGCCTGAGCATTTGTTGGCAATCCATCTTCCAATACGAACCTTGTACGGTATTAGTTGTAGAACCTGCCATTTACTTATGGTGGTCACCACTGTTTAGATGGTAGCTATAGTAGGCATAGTTCGGAATGTCTATGCTGGCTAAGATTAATATTATACTTTCGAAATGGTTTTCTGCACTATGCACTAATAGTAATAATCCAATGATTTTGCGTAGTAAGCATGTTTGACTATCATAAGGAGAAATCTCCTCCAATTCTGCGTTTGCATTGTGTGTTTGGCGGGAGGCCTTATGGTAGTTACATTTTCCAAAAGCATTGCGGATGTCTTGTACTTCCTTTGTTGTTGTTTTAAAGATAAATAACTATTTTAGTTCTCACACTAGTCCCATGACTGACCTGGAGTTTATTGTTCCCTTCCTAAACTCTAGGTGCCCATCATTTTCCACACGGGCAGCCTACAGTCAGGTTATCAGGTCATTCTGGATTCAGGAGATGCTGTGGAGCTCAGTGGCGAGCTGGATGGCGAGACGTATCACTTGTATATGATATTATTATTCCAATGTGTATTGTGTATGAGGACAAGTTTGTATAACTGTCCATTGATGTATTGTGTGTATATTAACTCTGATGATGATGTAAAGGACATACTGATATAGTTCTTGATTTAAAGATTATTCATTTATCTATTATATGTTGTTCTGCTACGAATGTGAGATTCTGATATTGTTTCTGTTGTTTCTTCTTTCTTTCTGTCTTCTTCTACCTCTTCTTTTTAACCATAACAATTCGGTTTTCCAGCATTTGATTGCTCGGCAGTTGATACAGTGGACGTATTAATGTCGATTTTCGGAAGTCGAAAATCCCGGATGTTACAGTTACACTATCCTCACTCAAAACTTTTCATCATCGAAAAGGGAAAGAAGCAATTAAGAAATTAATATATCTTATTCAAAATATTAAATTTATAAACAATCAATTTACATAATTAAATAATGTAAATAAAATATATCAATGTAAAATAATTAAATCCTTTTATATTCAAGTTAACAAAAGTTTGGAAAACATTTCACAAGATTTCTATGTCCAAAATCCACAGCAAATTTCGGTAGAGTCTCCTTTGTACGAAGAGGTCTGGGAGAAATAGTAATATCAATAATAACAATATATATCATATTTTTCAAAATAAAATATCCCAAACCATGGGAAAAGAATATAATATCGTTAGAAAACCGTAATTCGAAACGTACCTATTTGTTGGGAAAACAACGTTTAATTTATGAAACCAAAAGCTGTAGCTAATGCTTCAATAAACCTGTATTTCACTTGTATAATCCAAAGAGGTTAATAATTATATAAAAGTGAAATATTTAAGTTGTATCAATTAATAAAAAAACAAACCAATATCACATAACAACAATCACTTGCAACCAAAAGCATACAATCATCACATGAAATCAATGTAATCAATCATACATCCATAACAACCAAAACAAATGGTTATTTCGGATTTAGAACTTTTAATCGTATAGAATGATAAATAAACTACTAAGTATACCATACACTCAACAGTCTTAGATAACCCAATAGATTATTTATACATTTTAAACAACTTAAAGTATCACTTCCCAACGTCCCATAAACCAAAACAAACAAAGAATTCAACACATATTTTAAGTTTATTCTATTAATCTTTTTTCACATCATTTATTGTTCATTTTTTTTTCTTTTTCCTTTTTTTTCATACGATGATTTTTCTTTTATTCACGTTCATTACTTACAAAATTTTAATTCTCATTCATTCATATAAGGCTTATTTCATTAATTTACATTTTTTACTTACATAAGTTATACCCATTTCAATTATTTGGATCATAAATGAATTCATTATTGAAGTATTGTATATATTTTATTTCAGTTTACTTCACATATTTAGTTTGATTTCCCTTTTTATATAAATATTCGTTAGTGAAACAACTCATACCTATAAAAGATTTTCACCTTTCACTTTTATTTCTTTCACATATAGTATCCACTTTTACTCTAATTATAATTGGCTTCAAACATTACCTAAGTTTATAATCATTTAATTACAGTATTCACTTTTCTATTAATTATAATTACTAGCATTTCAAATTATTAACTTAAGTTTATAACAATTGATAACATCAGAATCCTTATTTATAGAAAAATTCTATTGAACTCTTTCATTATACTTAAGCTTTACTTGTATAATATTCTATTACATATTTCTATTAACATTTCAACTTTTAATATTTTGGTAAGTTATATATTGTTCTAAGAATGCAATTGAATGTTACATAAGTTTATCTTATTCACTTTAGTAAACAAAATGTTTAATAATTACATCTTCTAAAATTTTATTATTCTTAAACCTGTAAGCTACAAATTTCCAATTTTTTATCTATTTCATTAATCATTTTAACATCAAATTTCTTATTTTCATTTTAGAACTTTCCAATTATTAATATAGTCAAGATTTTATTCTTTACAATAATTTCAATTTCTAATTTATAGAAACTTAAGAACTAAACAACTGGGTTCCATTTCAATTCCTTTTAAAATAATATATATATATATATATATATACTCATAACTTATATATATATATATATCAAATCAACCTTCAGAAATTAAAATTAAAATTCTTTTATCAAAACGGATGTGCAGGAAAATTACTACAACAATCTTTCCACTTTGAAACTCGAAAATGAACGTCGATGATGCGTGCACTCATTACCGAAATTATTTTCCAGCGACAGAGAGGGGAGTACAGAACTTATTTCCTTTAAAAAATTTCTTTTAAAACATTTTTTTCAAATCATCTTGAAATATTTATATCAGAAAATACTTCTAAATACTACTAGTATTATATTCCAAAATCTTGCGAAAGAAATTTTCAAAAATCTCGGAACTTCAGTTCCAAACTTCCAATTTATATTTACTTTATTTGTAAATCCTATTTTTCAATTAATATTTATAAAAAATTTCTACCTAACAAACAACATATTACATCCAACTATATCATTTATAAAATTTATTATTTTGTATACAAAAATATATAATAGGCAAAATTATTTCATTTACCTATATTTCAAAACAAATATTATGTCGGTCTGCCCTATTAAGTGTTTAGAAATCTCTATCGATTTCATAGCATCCTATGTACCGATCGAAATTTATAAATACTAAATAGAACAAATTAACATAATATAAAAACCTTTTATAATACTAACAAATACGCTCTCTCATATATATACACTCAACGACTCATTTTAGAGTATTACTACCCTATTTAATATGAGTAAGACCCTACAAAGCTAAGGTTATCGCTAAACCAAAGCTTTGATACCAAATGTAACGAGACAACGCCATTGGGGTAACGCCCACCATAGCATACAATGGTACCTGTGTTCTACTTTTCCGGCCACCCTCTTGACTGCATCAACCTCGTGGGACATGTAGGAGTAAGAGTCATCCGCTCGCTACCAAACCCAAATGCGAGAACCCCCTATCATGCTGCACTCGCCAAGTGCATAAGCAGACACACATGTCAAACTTAAACCATTCAAAAGGGAGGATTGTTATGAGGTACATAAGAAAAAGTAGAGAAAGAAAGAAAAACAAACACAGAATCACGCAGCGGAATGACAAAATATAATAATCAAATAAATAGTTCATGAACCTGTTTACAATTAACATTTGATTATACTTTTAAAATACAGATCAGAGTTACATACAACATGAATAAATAAATAAATGCAGCGGAACAACATGATGCAGTGGAATAAATATAATAAATAATAATAGTACAAAATCTTCGTCTTCATCCTCTAGAAAGTAGTCTTCGATAAACTGAAAGCTCAAGCTGACCCGAGCGAATTGAAAATACAAAACACTCGAGTCAGAACTAAAAGATCTTATGTAAGTTAAATCAACAGTAAATAAATATGAGTGTAACATCATCAGAGATGTTTATGAGGTTTGACATCTCCTATCGAGTGTCTAACGTGAGTGCAATAACTTAAGAGATGTTCGATATTCCTATCTCCTAAGGATCCGTTAAACTATCTACTATGTAGTAAAATGCGCTATTATAATAGTGTCTATAGTAAAGTAAAGTATTAAAATAGCGTTAAGGCGTTACCCATATCCCCCTTAAAACATTTTATATAATGATGTAGTCTATACAGATACTGTAAACTCCACCCACAGGTGGGCTATCAGAGAGCACTCCATATGTACGACCCAAAAAAAACTCGTAGAAGGCGCAATAGGGCATGTGAACACGGCACTCGAGGCAATGCCAGGGCAGATATACCAATTGTGGATCCGGACTTGTGGTAACGCGTAGCAGCTACTACCGCCCACGTCGGAACACACTCCCTTAATAAAATCGAGGGGTGGCTACCAAATCATCACAAAGTCATAATATTGTATTAAAGAAATGTGTCTGATCGGAGGAATGCCAGGGTAGATATACCAATTGTGGATCCGGACTTGTGGTAACGCGTAGCAGCTACTACCGCCCACGTCGGAACACACTCCCTTAATCAAAATCGAGGGGTGGCTACCAAATCATCACAAAGTCATAATATTGTATTAAAGAAATGTGTCTGATCGGAGGAATGACCTTATTTGTCCCGGCATGGCTCCTGTTTTAGTCACATCTAAGCAAAGTCACGGGAGTCAGGGTCACGTAAATACCTCATACAGAATCGTTCACCAAACCATCCTACTTCATTTCTGGAATCTCCACCACGTACATAGTTGTTAGAGTGGTTTCCGGTATTGGCAGAGAGTATGACAATATTTGATCCCGGTCTCTTTAACAACCAAACGCTTATTTCACACCAGATGGTTCTTTTACATTTCAAAAGTCAATTCACAATTGATATCAAAATATCATATTCTCAAAACCATATCATTTTTGAAATCACATTTACTTTTGAAATTATATCACATTCGAAATCATATCACTTTCGAATTCATATTTCCAAAAATATATTAAATCCTCATTTAAAATCATCATATCCCTCAAATATGTCATTTAAATCCCTACTTATGTTATAACATCATTAAACCTTATTCGCTTAAAAATCAAGGCTTTAATTATAAACATTTCCACTTTACACCATCTGAAATTTAGAAAATAATTTAGATAGTTATAAATAGTTTAATTAGTTTTCATAGTTTTAAATGGAGATAAATTAGGTTGAATAGGTTTAAAAATAGATTAAATAAATTTAAAATAGATTAAAATACTTTGATTAGATTTAAAATAGTTTAAATGGTTTAAAATAGATTAAATAAGTTTATTATGGATTAATTAGATTTAAAATAGATTAAATGAATTTAAAATAGATTAAATAGAATTGATTAAATAGTTTAAAATAAATTAAAGTAGTTTTAAATAGATTAAAATAGTTTAATATAGTTTAATAAAGTTCAAATGATTTAAAATAGATTAAAATATATTAAAATAGATTAAGGTAGGTTAAATAGGTTAATTAGTTTAAAATAGGTTAAATTAGATTAAAATAAATTAAATTGTTTAAATTGATTAAGTTGGTTTAAAATAGATTAACTTATTTTAATAGTTGAAAATCTTAAAATTAGAATTTAAAAGAACATTACAATTTATATTGAGATAATAAATTTTGAAATTTACCTCATATTTAACCATTTCTTCCATTCCAACATTTCAATAACTTAATTTCGATAAATTTCATTTATACTTCAATTACAACTTCAACATTTCAATTTAAACCAATTCCAATTTCAACATTTAAAACTCGGATTTCCGAAAATAATTCAGTTTATATAAATCAAGTTTTCTTCAAAAGATCATTTAACTAAATTCAAAATTTAAGGATTTAAAGTCATTTAATTTAACCAATCCGGTGTCCGTATATAATTCTCTACCCTATGGTCAAGTGATACAGATATTTATCATTTTAATCCGCAATTTATAATTTTACGGGTATATATCATTTCAACCCGAAATCCCAAAATTAAATTTCAATACATGAAATCGCTCGAGTCTATCATTTCAACCCATAATGATTTCTCCCCAATCTATCAGATTTTTCGAGTATGTATCATTTCAACCCATAGGGAACTTACAGTGTTACAACAATATAAAATATATATTTCAGTCATCCAATATCAACAATCAAACATCCATTAAAATCATCATCCAAATCAATCAATAAACATCAATAGCTAACTGATTATCTATAACAAGTATAAACTGATGAATTAAAATTTAATATTAATTTAAATGACGATTAAATGCAATAAAAGTCATATTTAACTGGAATGATAATTTAAATATACCAAACATCAATCAATCAATTTCTTTTCACATCATAAATTTAATTTAACCAACATAAGATAATTTAGTAGTTGTGAGTGGGTTAAAACACTCTCCTTTGGTTTTGGCCCATAAAAATCCAAACAGAAGCGCAAAAACTCAGCAGTCTCCAAATTCAACTAAATTAATTTCATGTTGTCCAGAATTTAAATATGAATCCAACAGTAGTAATTTCATGTTGTTCGGAATTTAAATATGAATCCAACAGTAGAAATCACGCGTGAACCAAAGTTTATATGCAAAAGATATTCATGTTATAAGAAATATTATTAAAATAATAATTAGTACGCATAAAAAAATAAACAAATTTTAATACTTACATTTCTCTCAAGATGAGGCTTAAGGAAAAGATTGAAAAACAACTAAGATGAGGATAGGACGTGTACGGAAAAATAAAAAAAATCGTATTTCATAAAAGAAAGCTTTTGGATTTGCTAGAATAAGAGCTTTTGAATATGAGGTGTCAAGAGAAACAAAACGCAAATGAAGAAATAAGCTGCACGTTATTTATAATTAGGAAATGAAGGTGGAGGGACAAAATAAATGTCACATTTTATTTTGAATGCTTCAGGCATTAATAATGCATAAGAAAATATACGTAGAAATGGAAAAGTTTGCAAACCAAATAAAAGTAAAACTTTGTATACGTGAAAATGAGGTTGCAAAAATTAAATACAATCTAAAAATCTAGGCTCGGGTATTAAATAGAAGGAGAAATGAACGGATTAAGTATTAATAATAAGTTAACTATTTTAAAACATTCATGCAACAATTAATAACAAAAGAAATGAAGGGACCATGTACATCGCACAACCCTTTGAAATTCAATTTTTTTGAAACGTAACCAAACTAACTTCATTAACTCAAATAATATTCAAATTTGTACGCATTTAGGTTTTTATCTATGCATAATAAATTTTTTATACTTACCTTAAAAATGAAAACGTTCAATTTGGTTTTCCCAAAATGATATTTTATTTCCATTAAAACACCCCTTTTTTTTAACACAAAATGTGCGTTTCTTTTATTAAATCTATTAATTGCAATCAATGTTTTATTTTCTTTTAATTGAAATATTTGAATTGCATTAATTGCAATTACTTACAAAGTTAAATTTCAAAATAGACTATTAAAATGGATGAAAAATAGAACAATTGTTTATTTAAACACATTTATAAATTTGTTGTTTATACACAAGAGTAATAAATAACTTTGAAATAGATTATTTTCCTATTCTTGTAATCAATCTGTATGCTAAAACACAGTTCAATAAAAATATATTTCTTCCTTTAAAATCAATCATTCTATTCTTTATTTTAATGAAATTAAACCTACATTCACAATGAAACATTCATTTTATTTGATGTAAATGTTCTTTTCATTAAATCAAACTTTCCTTATATTTTCACAAAACATAAGCTACTTTTAATTACACCTATTAATTTACAATTTAGTATTCTCTCTCTAATTGAAAATTTTCAATTACATTAATTTCAGTTGATTAAGTTTCAAAATGTACTAAATGAATGTAATGAGAAGTAGAACGATTATTTCCTATCTAATAGTAATTTAAACATATTTATACACTATTGGATACAAACGGTAATTGCACATTTTTTACTAAATAATAGTTTCTCGTCTCTATAATCTATCTTTCAGCTACCAAACATTTCAAATAAATAAACATATGTTTACTCCTATACTAAACTTATTCATTTTTATTCTTTTATTTTGATTTACACTCCTACTATTAAATCAACCAATACCTTATGAAATTGTTAACATAGGTTTCTTTCTTGTTACCCTCATTTTTTACAGTTGACGCCTTTTCTTACATTAACCACAATATTTAGTTACATTAAATTCCAACTAATTATATTCTAATTCCAATAAATTGGTTTAATTAGATTTCAGTCTTTATATTTAATCAAACATTACTCTATGGACATAGTTAACCTTGGTTTCTATCTTATTACGTTAATATTTTCCAATTTCATCTTAATTTCCATTAACGCAATATTTAATTACATTTATTGCAATTTATTTCCAATTTGATTTCAACAAGTTAAACAAGTAGGTATCAGATAACAATTGTCACCTTTAGCTTAATTTAATCACATTTATAAATTGATTGTTTACAACAAATGTTATAATTATTTATACACTACTAATTTTATTCAATTACAATTTATTACATACTATTTCATTTGTTAATACAACATTTAAATTATCAATTACTCTTTTAATCCAATTACCAATTAATACACACATTATTACAATAAATTTACAATCTATAACCAGTTATAACTTTTTAATCATTTTAATTAATTGGAATTAAATTTAAAGCAGTTATCAATTACCTTAAATTAATATTATTACATCTCATTCCAGTTATATTCTTACTATTAAATCACAAATTTTTTTTCCTTCCGACAATAAATCACAAAACCTTATTAAATTAACAAATTTTAATTATCGAAAATTACGGGTCGTTACAGTTAATATTAATTAACACTAGCCATATGGCAAGGGCAAGTTGTCATGATTTTGATAAATCATTCAGCTAGTGGAATATATACTAGCTCATCTGATTAAAGCTATTCATTCATTCCCAAAATATTTTTTCAATGTCCATGATATAATAATATCATAATTATCTCGATAAAAATCGAAATAATAAGTTCGATATTGTGTTAAAATACTAACGACCCACAAACATTAATATTTTAGCATAATACTTAAGTCAATAAAATTAACAATGATTCGCAAGGAATTATATGATTATCTACATTAATTATTTTATCTTAAGATTACATAATTTTTAATATAATTGTTGGGCATGTTTTCACTAGACCGGTATTACCGAACCAAGATGAGGGAAGTCACCACCGAACCAACTACACTTCCCTACATAGCCGAACCAACTCTACTTCCACCATTGTCGAACTAATCATCGCTCCACCTACAGCCGAACCAACTCCAAAATAGCATTACCGAACCAAAACCAATCTCACTCACCACCGGACCAAGTTCCACCGGACCAAGGCATTCCGGACCAACTTTGCCAGGCCAGATTGCACCATCCCAAGCCCACCAGTAGCTATATACATCCAGGACCCCTACCCCCAGCCTCACTCTATAAATAGAGGGGTAGGGGTACAACAATGGTGAACAAGTTTGAGAGCTCAAGCACGGATAGAACTTTCAAACAACTTTCATATACTTGTATCAAAGATTTGTACTTGTAATCTGAATAAAAAAGGAGAATAACATATGAAGTGGACGTAGGCACATTCTGGCCGAACCACTATAAATCTGTGTGTCTTTTACAGTTTAGTCCCTGCTTTTCATATATTTGCATAAATCACCCAGATCACTAAAAACAACATAAAATCAACTAAATCATACGACTTGGAGGTGTTTGCCCATTTTTTGTGCAAACATTTTTGGTGCTTTCATTGAGAGCGGGAGCTCGAAGCTTCAGCTCCTCCCACTTAACCTTCTTCCTAACAGCGTCGTTCATTGCTTGGAAAACATGCCTCCCAGGCAGAAAAAAGACGTTAACAAAGGAAAGAACATCGCAACTAGCAATGTTCCAGATCCAGTGGTCACAGATCAAGTAAATCATCCCATTCCAACAGCAGTACCAAATGAAGGTCAGGCAAATTCGACAACCCCTGCCACGGGACAGCCGGTAGCAATTACTAGGGCAGATCTAGACCGGGTTTTGGCTGAAGTGACTAACCGCTTCACATCCCAACAGGAAGCCTTGGTGGACCAACTCATGTCACGCTTAAGGGATGCTTAAGAGTCCAACCGCAACACTGAATCATGGGGTGAGTCCCAGTCTGGAGGATCTCTGAGGCAACAAAGATCTTCCTTCTTCGAAGAAGCTAACGACAGAAGCGGCCGTGGTAGGAGCCAAGACCGAACTCAGTCTAAACTCCGACCCGAGGAAACGCGTGGAACCGAACCCAACGGGGGAGGTACCAGGCAGAGGTCAACTGTAGCCGAGCCTGTCATGCTGCCTAACCACGGAAACGCCAATGAACGGGGCCGAGCTAGAGTCCAACACGAAGTTGGACCCGAGGAAGTGCTTAGATCAGAACCCAACAGGGGAAGATCGAGGCAAGGGCCAACTGTAGCTGACCCTAGCATGCTCCCAGAAGACCAAAGACAGCCACTGGAAAATATTAGGAATAATAGACGATACCATCCCTACAGGTCATCTGGACGGAATCAATCCCACAGAGAAGAACCGAGCTCATTTTTATCTGCTCCAAATTCTGATGAAAGGATGGCACGCTTGTTCAGAGAGTGCATCCAACGGGATCAAAGAGACCGAGGAATAGGCGCTAGGGTAACCAGCCCTTTCGCCCGCAATATCGAAATTTCCATCACCCCCCGAGAATGGAAAATGCCAACGACGGAACCTTACAAAGGAACCTCTAACCCCGTTGTACACTTATAGAGATACACACAGCATATGCTCATGAGTGGAGCAACAGAAGGAGTGCTGTGCAAATGCTTTCCGCTATTCTTAGCAGATCTAGCTACCTCCTGGTTCTGCCATCTACCCCAAGGATCCATCAGCTCATGGGAGATGTTGAAAGAGAAATTCATCAGCCAATTCCGCATTCATGTGGAGCAACCCAAGGACGCTTATTCCTTATCCAGTATCAAACAGAAACCCGGAGAGAAAGTGTAGCAATATCTAACCCGATTCAATGCCGCAGCGGCCGCAGTCCAAAATGCAGATAAGAAGCTTATCTTAATGGCCCTCTGTAGTGGTGTGCATCCGGATACTAAATTTGCTAGAAGATTGACCAAAGAAAAACCAGCAACTTTACTCGATTTCTTCCATGAAGCTGGGAAATATATGAGACTTGGAGACGCTGCCACTGAGAGGCAGACAGGGCAACAAAATAATGCAGCTCACGGCAACGCGCCCGCTGTAGCAAAGGATGTTCGAAGAAATGATTCTAGTGACAACGTTGGGGGAAGAAGGGAGAAAAGCGTCTATATCGTCCAGGACCGAGATTTGACGCTTACACCCCCGTTGAATGAAACGATCGAAAACATCTTCCTGGCCACTCAAGACGAAGTTAAATACAAACGCCCCCCGCACAAGAAGGAATCAGATAACGCAATTAAGTCTGGAAAATTCTGCCGCTTCCACGAGTCCCATGGGCATGATACCAACGAATGTCATCATCTCCGGGACTTGATTGAAGAACACATCAGAAGAAGAAGACTAGAACGCTATGTAAAAGGCCAGAACAGGACTCCAGTTCCTGCCAATGAGAACCCAAGGCTACCCTCCCCAAAAATAGGCAGAGGAAATCGCAACACCAGCGGCTCCAGTCAAGAGAAGATAGTGGTCCATACCATCTCGGGAGGGCCACACATCGCTGATGGAAGCTGGGCAGAGATGGAAAGGTACGGAAAGTCACTTAGAAACAATGAAGAATGCGTCAATTCTATTATAGAAGAACACCACCCGAAGCGGATAAAGAATGGTGACATCACATTCAGTAGGCGTGACCTGGAGGGAAGGCAGTACCCTCACACGGATCCCATGGTTATCTCTGCCCGGCTCGGTCTAGCCGAGGTTTTCCGAATTCTAGTAGACACTGGAAGCTCAGTTAATATCCTATTTAAGCATGCCTTTGACAAAATGAAGCTGTCATTAAAGGATGTTCTTCCCTGCAATAAACTACTACACGGTTTCACAGGAAATGCGAAGATGCCCCTCGGGCGACTAGACCTCTTTGTTGAAATTGGAAGTCATCCCCGCTCCGTTGTGCGGAAACAGACATTTGTACTGATAGAAAACCACTCGGCCTACAATGCCTTCTTAGGAAGGCCAGCCTTGTCTGACTTCCAAATTGTCCTGGCCCCATGGTGCCTGAAGATGAAATTTCCAACGGACAATGGAGTAGGGGAAGTAGAGGGAGACCAGGACATTGCTCGAGATTGCTATGTAACTGAACTTCGCAACAACCACAGGAAGGATAAAGGGAAGAGTGTAGAGATTGCCCTCTGCACAAAAAGTTTGGAAGCATA
This sequence comes from Allium fistulosum, assembly GCA_030737815.1. Taxonomy (NCBI): domain Eukaryota; kingdom Viridiplantae; phylum Streptophyta; class Magnoliopsida; order Asparagales; family Amaryllidaceae; genus Allium; species Allium fistulosum. The sequence continues at coordinate 166,763,238 of CM060905.1, forward strand.
GCAACTAAAGAAAGCCCCTCCTCTTCGATATACCAGCCACCCTTTCAATGAATTAGACCCCAGGGACAAAGAGGAGGAGGCCACTGCCGAGCCTGCAGAGGCTATGGAATTTGTATCTGTAGACAGACATGACTCGAGTAGACTATTGAAAGTCGGGTCCCAACTAAAAGCAGAGTTGAAGGAATAACTCATTGATTTTCTCCACCACAACTTGGATGTATTTGCATGGTCACACGCTGACATGACCGGAATCTCCCCTGACATAGCATGCCACGTACTAAACATTGATCCTACCAAGGCGCCAGTAAAACAGAAAAAGAGAAGTATGGGGGCAGAACGATCAGCAGCCCTCGATGAAGAAGTAAAGAACCTACTTGCCAATGACTTCATACGAGAAGCCATCTACCCAGAGTGGATCGCCAACCCGGTGCTGGTAAAGAAGGCTAATGGGAAGTGGCGAACATGCATTGACTTCTCCAACTTAAATGACGCCTGCCCGAAGGATTGCTTCCCACTTCCCCGAATCGATCAGCTTGTGGACAACACAGCCGGGCACGAACTCTTATCTTTTATGGACGCATACTCAAGATATAACCAAATTCCTATGCATGCTCCCAATCAAGACCACACTAGTTTCATCACTGACCGGGGATTGTACTGCTACAAGGTAATGCCTTTCGGACTTAAAAACGCAGGAGCCACCTATCAGCGCCTCGTCAACAAGATGTTTGCGGGGCTAATAGGACAAACTATGGAAGTTTATGTGGATGACATGCTGATAAAGTCAAGGGAAGCCGACGATCACGTAAGCCACTTGGATGAAACATTTCAAGTACTTCGCCAATATGGAATGAAGCTGAATCCTCTAAAGTGCTCCTTCGGAGTATCATCAAGAAAGTTTCTAGGATTCATCGTCCATGCCAAAGGAATTGAAGCAAACCCTGAACAAGTCCGAGCTCTGAAAGATATCAGGATACCTTCTACCCGAAAGGAAATGCAAAGCCTAAATGGGAAGGTGGCCGCCCTGAGCAGATTCATCTCTAAAGCGACCGACAAATGCATCCCCTTCTTCGAAGCTCTAAAGAAAGAGAAAGGAAAATTCGAATGGACTGACGAATGCTTAACAGCTTTCCTTAACTTAATCGAACACCTCCGGAGACCACCAGTACTCTCAACTCCAAACAAAGGCGAAGAGCTATACATATACCTTGCTGTGTCATCTCATGCTCTAAGCGTTGCATTGGTGAGAGAAGACAAACGCACGCAGTGGCCAGTATACTTTGTAAGCAAGAGGTTTACAGGGGCGGAAGCCAGATATCCTAAACTTGAGAAACTAACGTACTGTTTACTAATCACATCACGGAAACTGCGTCACTATTTCCAGTCCCATTCCATTAGAGTTCTAACCGATCAACCACTATGGCAGGTACTCCATCGTCCCGACACTTCTGGGCGACTACTTAAATGGTGCATTGAACTAAGTCAATATGATATCACCTACCATCCTCGCACCGCCATCAAGGGACAAGCCATGGCCGATTTCATTGTCGAATTCACTACCAACGAAGGTAAGGAGCAATCGGAAATAGCAGAAGACATCAAGTGGAATCTCTTTGTGGATGGTGCGTCAAACGAACAAGGCTCGGGGGCAGGTGTGGTAATAATCACTCCCAGGGGAAATAAGCTACACTATGCTATAAGGTTGGAATTCGCTGCCACCAACAACGATGCAGAGTATGAAGAAGTGATAGCTGGATTAGAACTTGCCTTAGAAATCGGAGCCAATTCTTTGTGTCTTCATAGCGATTCTCAACTTATTGTAAATCAAATACTAGGAGAATTCCAGGCTCGAGAAGAATGACTCATAGCATATTTAAAGAAGACCAAGTTGCTTCTCAATCGATTGGATCACTATTTAATCAAACACATCCCTCGGGAAGAGAACCAAGAGGCCGACGAATTGGCGAAGCAAGCTAGCATGAGAGACGGCGCTATTTCCGGAGCAGTAGCCATCTCAAAGCAACTGACCCCAAGTTTTGAGCAAGTGAATCTGATAGCTGCAACCGAAGAAGCAACTTGGATGACTCCCATCCGAGACTACTTACAAAGTGGCACATTGCCAAACGGGCGTAACGAAGTCAAGAAAATCTTGAGGAAAGCTTCCCGCTACACAATACAGGAGGGCACCCTCTATCGGCACGGCTTCTCTAACCCCTTATTAAGGTGTGTCGCTGGAAGGGAAGCCAAGGAAATCTTATCCAACATTCATCAAGGAAGCTGCGGAGATCACATTGGAGGGCAGACTTTGGCAAAAAAGATACTCCGATATGGATATTTCTGGCCCACCTTAAGCAAGGACGCCTTAGATTTCGTTAGAAAATGTGACAGATGTCAGAAGTTTGCTAAGATTCTGCGGCTACCAACAACTGAGATTACTCAAATGACCATCCCTTGGCCCTTTGCAGTATGGGGAATTGACTTGATTGGCGAACTGCCAATGGGCCGAGGCGGGGCCAAATATGCTATAGTGGCAGTCGACTATTTCACCAAATGGGTGGAAGTAGAACCCCTAAATAAAGTATCTTCAGCAAAAGTTATTAACATCTTGATCAAAAATGTTCTATGTAGGTACGGAATCCCATTCAAAATCATATCGGACAATGGACTTCAGTTTGACAGCGAGGAGTTCGCCAACTGGTGCCAAGAGCATGGAATTCATAAAAGCTTTTCATCTGTAGCTTATCCCTAGGCAAACGGACAAGTCGAAGCCGTCAACAAAATTCTCAAAACTCTAATCAAAAAGAAACTCGAAAAGTCAAAAGGCGCTTGGGTGGATGAACTCTCTACGACACTGTGGGCCTATCACACATCTTTCAGAACATCAACGGGGCATACTCCTTTCTCTTTGGCATACGGATCGGAGGCTATGCTCCCAGTTGAAACTATAGTGCCTTCCCACCATAGGATCCACTATAACCCAGAAGAGAACGAAGAGCTCCTCCACATGTCTTTGGATCTAATTGAGGAAAGAAGAAATGATGCAGCCCTCAAAGCAGCAGCTCGCAAGCAAAAAGTGGCAACGCAATACAAGTCCAAAGTCAAGCATCGTAGCTTACAAAAAGGAGATCTTGTCCTCAAGCGAATCTTCCCGTGCCCCGGAGCGCTAGATCCAATCTGGGATGGACTATATGTAATTCATAAAGATCTCCACAATGGAGCTTATATTTTGTCAACAGTGGACGGGGAGGTGTTCCATAGGGCATGGAACATCCAACACCTTCGTCGATACTTTTCTTAACTTGTACTGCCCATATGAAGTGAATTAACAAAGAGAATCAGTGGACGTAGGCATTTTCGTGCCGAACCACTTTAAAAAACTTGTCTCTTTTTAACTTGTTCCTTTATATCTTGGCTGCTTGTTAACTTTATCCTTTTCTATTGAACAAAATCATGTGTAATGACATTCCCATTCAAGACACATCACGGCGCAACCTCACCTGGACAGGACCTAACAGGTACTATGCGAATCTATGCCCTCGCCAATGAGACACTTTTGCTCCAGCATCCATCTGCTGCGAGTTAACTCATTGCTCGCGATCGGCCCTTAAAGCCAACTGTAATGAGCCGATTATAAGCCACCGAGAAGGCCGACTATAGCCGAGGCAGCTCATTACGGCGTTCGGCTCGCCGGCAACCGTGAGCCTACTTTAAGCCCCAACATAAGGTGTGGCCAGCCAGGGGTAGTTCACGGTTGACGATCGGCACCCATGCTAGCCGGCCGCGGTAAATCGAATAATACCCACGATTATGGGCTATAATGGCCTGGGTAATTACTGTGCACGATCTCGGCTCCGAGTGTCTTAAGTACGGCTGTGGTAAAAAAGATAAACTCCCCGTAGAGGCGTAAGATGGGTGACAAATGTCTTCAAGATCCACAGCTAGGGAAAGTGACTACAAAACCCGTTTGCCACGAACTTAAGCACATCGAAGGCCTTCCGTGATTGGAAGATTTACTGTTTCTCATATGTCAATTTTATTTAAAGAACTTTCCTCCTATCCTCTTTAACGATCCCTAAAGTACAGGACACAGAATAGGAGACACTCGCTAATGGGAATAGGATCTCACAACTGGACACTCGGCTGCATTCCATACTCGGTCACACAAGACATTCAGTGCTGCCATCTACAACTAAAACACGAAGGGCGGTACTTCCTTCTTCGTGTATAAATACGTAGCTATAATTTATTCATACGTCTCATTAACATTGCAAGATATGAAATTACGTTTTAAGCAAGAACTTGACATCAAACCCGATAGAATCACAGGCATATGCACAGCTATACTTCTTATGCAACACATCAAAAAAAACGAAAGCGTTCAAACACGACAGAATCAGCTTAAGTTAAAAATTACACGCCAAGAATAAAGTCGTTTATTACAAGTAACATAATTACAACCTAAAAGTTACATTACTGCTCTGAGACTAACGTAGACAGCAATGTCAAGTAAACAAAAAGATATCCAGGTCAAGTTAAGGAGTCGGCTGCATCGGAGCTTCACCCTTGTCCTACTGGCCCTTCGAAATCTCCTTAGCCATGGAGTGGGAACTTTCAGCATGTTGACCAAAGATATTTGGTGCTCCAGAGGTCCCGCCTGTCAGATCAAGGAAAGAATTCATTAATAATAAGCAACCAAGTTACGAAAAGCTAAAAGGGGAGACTTACCAGCATCTGCTCCTTGATCATCATCCTCCAACTGCACACCAACCTCCTCAGCAGCAAGCAGCCGCATACCTTCTTTCACCGCCACCTTCTCCTCCTTAGTGAATTGAGCCGTAACCACATCCATTCTAAAGGCCACGCCACCCTCCTTATCTGCATCGGACCTAGCCTCCTCCAGAGCCCGGAGATAAATCCTGGCCATGACTCGGGGATAATCATCCATCCAAGATAAGTTGCCCTGTTTCCAAGTGCGAAAGTATATATCCTGAAGCATCTCATCCATTATCCCCTCGTTCTCCTCAAACTCCCTTACTCAGTCCTCAGAAGCCAACAACTTTGCAATGGCAGCATCCCTCTCCGATCGGTATCGCACACAATCAGCCTGGAAGGTTTTCCTCATCGCATCCATCTCCTCCTTCAGCCTGGTTTGAGCAAGTTCTACGGCTTCAAGTTTCCCGGACAACTCCTGTATCTGCTCGAGATCCGCTTTCCGAACCTCATCCACCGTTGCAATTGCCATGTCAATCCGTTCCTTACAGGTATCTTCCATTATCCGTAGCTCTGCTCTGCTACCCTCTTCCATGGTTTTCTTTAGTCGCCTGGAGGCGACCTCTTGCTGGGAGATCTGGATGGCTTGATCAGCGAGCTGCTTGGCCTGGTCGGAAACTATTAACCGCAGTCGAATATTAGCACTCCCGATTTCTTCTCCAGCCTTGGCCAATCGGGCATGATGCCCCATCAGCTTCCTGGCTTCCTCAGCAACCTGGTGAATTTTTGCCTTAGCTTCGTCCCCCAAAGTTGCGACCCGAGTGGTAAGCAAATCAAGGTCCAAGGACTTAGCCTCATCAAGCACCCTTACCATATGATTACGAGGAAGAAGGTGCTCACCAGTAACCTCATCGAAGGAAATATCGTGAGAACCCGGATCCAGATCCGGATGACCCGTGAACGGATTACGAGCCAAACCAGGGTGATCTATCGGGGTAACAGTAGGATTTTCAGACGGGTGCGGGGAAGGAATAAGCTCAGTATTCTCCTCTGTGACATTCTGAAGAGGCTAAGTTAGGGGCAGAGGACCAGGTGAAGATTCAAACAAGGAGTGACTCCTCTTCTTCCTTTGAATATCCTCTTCAATAACTCCAAGAAGGGGACGGTAGCCGACTACATCTCCAGGACGGTTAGTCGGAGGCTTTGGTTTAGTAGAAGCCTTGAGGAGTTTGTATTGTTCAAGACGGTGCCGAACATCTGATACCTTGGCCACTTTACCCGCTCCTGTAATGAAAGCCAAGTGTTACGAGCATACATTGAGCTATAATTTAAGAAATAAATCAAGTAAAAAAAAGAAAAAAAAAGACGCATTTGTTATACAAACCTTGGGGAGGCGTGGGATACTACAATAAGTCCTGAATCTGATTCCAGGACGGGAGCGGGCCGTAAAATATTTCTAAATCCTTATCATAAATGGAGTCGGCAGAAAATTCACCTTGAATCGCAGGAATTGCCTTAGCTGAAGCGCTCTTAGAAGAATCAGCACCGATCTCGGCCTTGTCAGCTTTCTTAGGCCTCTCCACTAAAACCGATCCTTCCTCCGACCCTTCAAAAGCTAGACGGAGATCATCATCTGTCCACTCCTGGATCACACCTGCTTGCTTAGAAGACAAAGCCCCAGTACCACCACTGCTCGGTCCGTCGCCACCATCATCGCTATGACCATCACCTTCTCCACCACTTTCACTCTCCGCCTCACCTCCTTCATCCTCGCCTCTTTCCTCCTCCACATCTTCCTCCTCCGGGACATCTGGACATGTGCTTGGGGAGGGTCCATCGGACTTCTTAAGTTTCTTCCCCCCAGAAATTGGATGCTTCGAGAAGGGTTTCCTCTTACTGCTCTTCGCCGTAGCCCCTCCTTTAGCTTTGGCGGCCCTCTCCTCAGCTGTTTCTCTTTGCTTGACCATAGACTAGCGTGGCAGGATTAGGTTGTGCCCCAGAAGAGTAGCATTCCTGATCAAATAAGAAGCCGCCCTCTCCCTTTCCGGAATAGCTTCTATTTCCTCAGCCATCTGAACCAGACGTTCATTCTCTACAAACGCAAAGCCACCTGTCGCTAGCAAGAAATAAAGCATGTAAGGAGGAGTATTGCGATTAGAACAAAAATTATAAATGAGTTTCAACTTACAGCCAGAGGTGAAGCGGCGGAAAGAAATGGAGTCATCCTTGACAAAGAACCATTCCTTCTTGAACATGCTGAATTTCGAATATAAATCCAGGACTGGCTTGAAGGACACAGCCGACTCTAAGCTAATATATGGAGACCCCTTCTTATAGCCTCTCAAGTTGTACAAGTACCGGATTTCCCGGTTTGAAGGAGGATGCCCGTATCTCCTCTGGAATATGACGAATAGGCTCACCAAGATGGCATAGGAGTTGGGCTGAAGCTGGAAAGGAGCCACCTTCAAGTATGTGATGAAGCTGACTATCCAAGCATTGATAGGTGGGATGGCACCACACATGCAGTGATACCTACTATAAGTAAAATACCCTTCAGGGGGGTTATACGGCATCATTTCTTTCCCCGACAACAACATATGCGCTCTGTCGATCCCAAAAGAGCGAGAAATAACATCAAGCTGCTCATCTTTGAGGGAGCTAGGAAAGCAATCGGGCGGTGAGTTCAGGAGCTCTTGAGGACCGTACCCGTCTACTAGCGATCTCGGGGTTGGTCCCTGTCGTTCTGGTGCTGCCTGAACTGGGGGCACTAAGGAGGACTCTCCTCGGTCCTTGGACTTCTTCTTGTCAGAACGAGTTTCGACTTTATGAGACATTATCTGCAACACGAGAAAACACATTGTTAGAATAAGGATGTAGAGATATAAACGAGCAAGTGAATGTTGTCTAGAGTTTCACTTATAATTCAACACATAAACTCATTCGGTATAACAAGGTTAAAACTTCATTCGGCACTCAAGCCCATTTGGTAGTTCAAGGCACGAAGATTCATTCGGCACTCAAACTCCACGGGTTCGTTCGGTAGTTCGAAACATGAAAGTCATTCGGCAATCACCTAATTCGGTAGTCAAGCGTGATTCGGCAATATTATTGATTCGGCAGAAAAATCTGATTCGGCTATCTCACTTGGTAGGGAATAACGAGAGCATAATGCCCATACTTATAGGCAAATAGAAACGACCGGATCAAATGGTTCGGCACATAGGACCGGATGAGAATATCCAAGCTAAAACAAAGCGCGGCATATGCAGGCATATGCCCCGCTTTGGGGGGCAAGTGTTGGGCGTGTTTTCACTAGACCGGTATTACCGAACTAAGATGAGGGAAGCCACCACCGAACCAACTACACTTCCCTGCATAGCCGAACCAACTCTGCTTCCACCATTGCCGAACCTATCATCGCTCCACCTACAGCCGAACCAACTCCAAAATAGCATTACCGAACCAAAACCAATCTCACTCACCACCGGACCAAGTTCCACCGGACCAAGGCATTTCGGACCAACTTTGCCAGGCCAGATTGCACCAGCCCAAGCCCACCAGTAGCTATATACATCCAGGACCCCTACCTCCAGCCTCACTCTATAAATAGAGGGGTAGGGGTACAACAATGGTGAACAAGTTTGAGAGCTCAAGCACGGATAGAACTTTCAAACAACTTTCATATACTTGTATCAAAGATTTGTACTTGTAATCTGAATAAAAAAGGAGAATAACATATGAAGTGGACGTAGGCACATTCTGGCCGAACCACTATAAATCTGTGTGTCTTTTACAGTTTAGTCCCTGCTTTTCATATATTTGCATAAATCACCCAGATCACTAAAATCAACATAAAATCAACTAAATCATATGACTTGGAGGTGTTTGCCCATTTTTTGTGCAAACAATAATTAAACATCGAATTAAACAAACACTTATCATCAAATGCGTTATTGTAAACTAATGAGATTATTTTTCTTTTTAAAACCTAACAGATGATTTAAATTGTAGCAATTAAGTAATTAAACAAGAAAACGAAATCTCAAGCAAAAATAATAAAGAAGCAAAGATTGGAGGTGCAACTGAGTTCAGATTCTGGACAACAAAGAACATTGTTTTGCAATAGGTTTTTGAAGTGGCTAAGATCAAAATTTCCGAAATTATTCAACATGGAAGTTGTTAAACATTAAATTAGCTTTCCGAAAAGGGCAAAAACATCAAAATTCAATTAAAAATGAAAGAGATATGATCAAATTACTAATAGTGTTTATCTCTAGAAATGTAAATTTCAGAGGAGCGGGACTGAGAATTTGCGACAGGGTTTTGATCGATCTATGCTCAACACTTTTAGAAGTGTTCAATATGAAATTTGACACACACGAAGTAGAAAATCTAAAATTATCGAAATCCGACTAAAAATGAAAAGGTTATGATCAAATTACTAACAACGTTTAAATTAAATGTAAATTTCAGAGGAGCGGGACTGAGATTTTGTAATAGGTTTTTGATCGACCTATGCTCAAAATTTTTAAAAGTGTTCAACATGAAAGTTAACCCATATGAAGTTGTCTTTTCAAAAAATCAAAAATTAACGAAATCAGAGCGAAAATGAAAATGTGGCCAAATTACTAACAGTGTTTAGCTCAGAAAATGTAAATTTCAGAGGAGCGGGACTGGGAGTTTATAATAGGTTTTTGATCGACCTATGCTCAAAAATTTTAAAAGTGTTCAACATAAATGTTGACATACACGAAGTCAGCTTTTCGAAAAATTTAAATTTTTTGAAATCCGATCGGAAATGAAAAGGATATGGCCAAATTACTAACACATGCACACATGATTAAAGTGTATGTTTTTGACAAAAACTATACTTTTATCCTAGATTTTCAATTCAACTTTGCAAACATCTATTTTTTTTTACTTTAAATAAACTTCTAGCTTATTTTGGTCCTTATAGAAAATCTATATTAAAAACTAAAATACAATCAAATTAAAACAAGAATTATGAGAGGATTTTCTTACCTAAACTCCAAACATGCTACCTAGCACCACTTCCTAGCTTGCAATCCACCAAAGCTCTTCAAAACTAGCAAGAAGCCTCTTCTACAATCTGGGACAGTAAGCATACAAGATAGAGATGAATCAAAATCTAAAATTTAGTAGTCTAAAAGATAGAAAAAGATGAATATAACTCATACCTATTTATCTTAGAATTTTTAGGATTTGATTTAATTTTACATTGATGAATCTAGGGCTATGTTTGAGTTTGAGAAGAAGAGCTGAGAAGAAGGTTGTTTCTTGTAACAAAAATGAAAGTGATTTTGAGAATGAGAAGTGTATAATTAAAGTATAGGATTTGGCTTATCGTTATTTTCCTAAGTGGGTTAGATTATCCAAAGCCCAATTTTAAAAACAATAAAACACTTCCTTTTGATCAATGTTTTTCCTTACCTAGCCCTAATAAAAAAATCATTTCTTTGATTAATTTTTCTTTTCAAAAAGCCCAAAAGCACAAATAAAATTAAATCAACCTTTTATTAGTTCAAAAATCAAATTCTCTTTAAATTCAATAAAAATGATCACTTTTACAAATAATCCTTTTAAAGATAAAAGTTTACATCTTTAATGTCATTTTAAAAAATTAAATGAAAATTCCATGAAAATCTAAAATAGATAAAAGGTAAAAATTTGGATTGTTACACCCTCCTTTAAGAAGTTGAAGTCCAGAGCAAAGCAAAATATGAAGCTAAGTGAAACCGCAAGTTGGTACTGACTTGTGGGCCTTAACTCAATACCAAACTGAGAACTAAAGCGCTGAGTTGGCCACGATCTTCTTCTAGAGCACCCTACCGGATGTGGGGAATGTTTGGAGAAGGTTTCAGAGCTTATTTTGTCGATCTCCGTCCAGTAAATAAATGGCAATGTGCAAAAAATGAGATATTTTTCTTTCTTTGTGATTTATTTGATTTTATCCTAAGACTCTATTGGATCCTTACCCGAGTTGTAAGCAGCCAAGTTTTAATCACTACTGTAAAAGAAACTGAGAATCATTAATAAAGTTGATAGTGGACGTAGGCTATTGTTCTCAGCTGAATCATCATAATTTTCCTGTGCTATTTCCATATTTTCAATTTCTTTACATCTAAAATTACTGGTTATATATTTATAAACTGTTTATGCAAACATGTTAGTGCTTGTATTGAGAAATCTCGAAATTATCACTCTTGGATCAACCTTGAAACTTTGGATTACCATTATCCAAAAGTTAGATCAAGAAATCTCTTTTAGAAGATTTGTAGTTGCTTAGATTTGTAAGAAGTCTATCATAGGACCCAGAAGAACTATGGTACCCAGAAATGCTAAAGAGAAATCAACTTCTTCAAGATCCACCAATGGTGCTGAAAATAAAGGCTCTCAACATGAGAAAGAGACAAACCAACCTGTTGCTACTGAAATTCCAAGTGCACCGGAGATGGCGACTAGTGTGGATTTGGACTAAATAATGTTGGAAATTAATAGAAAGATGATGGAGAGCCAGAATGTTATGCTAAAGCAGATGAAGGAAAGCACTAATTTGATGACTTGGTTATCTAGAGATGAAGGAAGAGTCATAAGGACTTATCATCTTCTAATTTAGAAGAAGAGATTTCTTCTTCATTGGAAAAAAATCAAAGGAATGTAAAACAGAAAGGAAGTGAAGGGAAGTTAGGACTTTGGAAATAGGGTTTGAAGAACTTAATTTGACTGATCACAACTTGACACCGAGTCAACACCTCGACTCGATACAGAGTTGAGACCTTGAGTTGTGATTGAGAAATTAGACGATAAGTTGTGGGAAGAAGATGATGTTGATTGTAAGCCGTATATGATGGTCGAAACTATGGTGTTTAGACAAACTGTACTGAACCATCACAAGGAGATCGTAGATAATGAACCACTGGATGAAAGGTTCTTCTAGGGGAAGGGGAACCCAGAAGTCATGGAACAATGTAAGAGATGGCACCCAAGTCACTTAATATCTTTTCAATGAGAACTCAACAGACTCTAACCATTTAATACCTCATTCTAGGTAGGTCCTGTCATTTACTAGCTATCCCAAGGTGGACTCCTCTCCGATACTATCTAGCTGACATCACACGAAATCTCATCAGGCCACTTAGTACTTCTTTATGGAAGAGGCAGACCTTATAATAGCTACTTAATTCTTCAAACCCAAAGCGGACCCTTTCTGAGATATCCACTACCATGCCTAACCGCTAATCCTAACCATTTAATACTTCCAAAATAGGGAGGAGGCAGGCCCTCAATCAGCCACTTACTACCATCAACCCCAAAGAGGTCCTATGTATTATGACCTATAAACCAAAACTGTGACTTCTCACATTAGTCTGACTATTCATAGATATTGGTAGCCAGATTAGCAGGGTAAGTTTACCCTATAGAATTTGGGACTAAACTCGCGTCCTCCGTGGGTACTTATTATATGCGATGTCTCACATCAGCCCCAAAGTCACACTGTTGGTAGCCAGATTAGCTGGGCAGATTTTCGAGTGATTTTTGACTGACTTCGCATCCCTATAACTTAGTTATAATTTTCACTCACCTAATATACTACCATATACCTCACCGCATTACATAATATTACTATCCATAATTATCTCACTTCTTTTCTAAGGGGGATTTAATATTAATTAATAACCTATTTACTACGCAATTAATATGTTATTAATTATACGTTATTTATACGCTGGTATATATATATATGTATGTATATGTATGTATGTATATATTATGTATATGTATATATGTATGTGTATATACGCCTAACATATTTCTAAGCGTGTGAAGATTACGCCCTATGCTAATCATTTAAATGTCAAAATTCCAAATTTATTCAAGTCTAATTCTGTATCAACAAACATACCATATATTCAACTTTCTCAATTCAACAACATGCTTATATAAAAATAGAATCCATACTAGACTTATTTTATACTAAAATATTAGAATCAACATTAATAGAATTTGCAATTCAAATCCTTTTACGCTCTATTCAACTTCTTTATATAAGAATAAAAATGGGAATTTCCATTTAAATTATGGAAATAGGTAGTGCAAGCTACGAATAAAAGAATCCATACCTTACACACCATTTCTGAACTTATTTCTTTTTAAAACCCTTAATCAAATCCAAAGAAAAAGATAAGAAGTGGAATAGAATGTAAAATATTAAAATTGAAATAACTATATAATTCCACTATTTTAATATAGACCAATTGATATTCTAATTTAAGAATTTACATTTCGCTTTAAGGAAAATTTAAAGTTTTAGTGTGATGTTTTCATGAACAAAATTCCCCAATGCATATATTAAATTCAAGTTATACTATACAATTACTAAAACAAGAAAAAAAAAGATTTCCACTCATAAAAGGTCCTTCGGTCTTCCCTTTTTGGATCTTTTACGCCCACTTTAAATCTCTTTCATATCTCTCCTTTTAGAAATATACAACAAGAGAATTGTACATTAATTAGATTTAGAAATTTAAGGATTGGAAGAGAATAGAACTAGAAATTGAATAATAAACACCTAAAATTTCTTACCTAAAACCCTAGAGAGCTCTTTTACGAATTATATCGTAGCATTGTAATCATATATTAATTTTCGATTCTCAACGTTTGGAATCATCCTTAGCTCAGTTATAAATTTATGCATATATTTATACTTCTTTTATTGCAGCGCTATTTATGGTGATGTACATAGCCTTTGGTTGAACTAGGCACAACTTCTTGTTTGGAATATTTCGAACTTAAAGTTAACTTAAGATTAAACATGAAATAGGGGTTGACATGTTATACTAGATATCATTTATGAAGCTTGATTCCACACATTCCTTCATAATGAGTTCGTTGTTTATATAAACAATTCTCCTGTATTTCGTAAATAATTGGGAACATTCTTAGTTTTCATATAGTAATTTTAATTCAGATTTGATACTTCCTCTAGTAGCAGATGATTGTGCTTCTTTATTGCAGTTGAGTAATTTTAACTCACTATTATGTCAGTGAATACTTTAGATGTTGAAGCGATGAATTATTTATGCGTTCAAATGCAATCCATTTGTTGAAACAAAAAATACATCCTTTAGAGCTATAGACAACCATACAAGACCTGGAAGTGATAATTAGGGAATGGTTGAATCATAGAATGATATGTGCCATGAATTGATAATGAAGGGGACCAAAATCATATAGGCAGAGCGCGGCCTAGAGCCGCTTCATCACCACGCATCCCATACCGGTGGACCATTCATAGTTGACTGATGCATTAGTGGGAAGAATGCATAAGCCAGGTGGGCTTGTGTGCATGCCCGTATCCTATTACGTGCATCTCTCTTGTTGCATGAGTGATATGACATGGCGGTGGTGCGTTTAAGCACTTCTGAGCTGTGAATAGATTGCATGTATAAGAGCATATGTGTATATATATATACAGATATTTATATATATAATAGTGTGATGGTGTGTGCGTGAGTTGTTAGTCCATGAGATGATGGTTTTGATGACAACAACCTTAAAATAGATTATAAAATATAAATACTAACATTACAAGTTTAGATATATATGTATATGCAAGATCTAACCATGTAGGTATCAAGAATGAAGACTGTACAGTATAGAGATTCAAGATATAGAGATAGAAGACTCATGAGTATCAAGAATTTCAAGAGTTCAAGTTTCCAAGATAAGTTATATAGTTAGGAATATTGTTAAAACTCATAGAAAGGCACTGGCATCTTAATATCTATTTTATTCGTGGAATGGAATCCACTTCGTGCTCGTTAAAGGGATGAAACCCTAAGTAGGATGGAACCTACGAAAAACTAGTGGGACATTGTTTTGTATCCACTAATTTTAATTCAAATGATTTTTATAAAATTATCTTGTTTTCAAAATGATTTCAAAACTTTCCTTTTAAAAAAGATTCAAAACTCTCTATCCTGATTTTAAATAATTTTAGCCTCAAAAACATCTTTATTTTCAGAGTCAAAATTACTTCTGATTTTAAACTATCTTTTCAAATAATATATTTAACTTTTAAATTATTTATACTATGATTTAAATTATAGTTAAATAATATGTACATATTGGTCTTTATATTTACTTATGCATTTTAACTATAATAAAGTATATTTATAAAGTTTAACATTTTAATATAAGATAGAAGTTATTTTCAAAAAAAACCAAAACACCAAAACTCCCTTTGGGATGTCGACATGCCCAAGTACCCCATGTCGACATAGTTTCAGTTGGTTTCAAAATTCAAATTTCAAAAGAAGTGTCTATTCGCCATAACTCTTCATGAATGGTCATGGCTGTTGCTCTTCTATAAATAGGGGTCAGTTTCAACGAATTTTTAATCACTTTTTTCTGGTTTTCGCTCCTCTTCTTCTTCCACATTTCTCAATACAAATTTATACCATTACTCTGCCGAAATCAACATCGAATCATACTTGATTACTTCTAGTTTGATTCTCCTTCACTATCTCTACAAGATCCAAGTGCTAATCTGAGTTATAGACTTCTTTGTAATCTATTAGCGAGAAAAGGTGTGATTGTAGCCTTGGAAATCAATCAAAAGGGAAAAGGTATGATTGTAGCCCTGGAAATCAATTGGGTGAACTTGTTGCCCCGAAAATCAAGTATCTCTACCTAGAGGATTGTTATGTTGGAGGGTGTACCTCGTAGCCTTGAAACCGAGGGTTGTAATTGTTGAATTGCTTTTGAAAAGAAATCCGTACTTAGTTGTGCGGGACTGGATGTAGGGTAACCCCGAACCAGTATAAAATCCGGTGTGTTCTTTCCTTTACTGCTTTTACTTTATATTTGCATCTATGTTTGATTCTGTGTTCATATCTGTGTTTGATTAGTGTATACATTGTTAACGAATTAAGATAAACTCAAAAAGATTAACAAATTTCTTAAAACACTATTCACCCCCCTCTAGTGTTAATTCTAGCCTTAAGATCCTTAATCCGCATTTCTCACATTTGGTATCAGAGCAAGGTTTTCAAAGTTTTCATAATCTGAATTTTGAAAAAGTTTTTAAAATGGCTATGTTTGGAGATTTTATTAAAACTATTTTCATATGAATATGACACAGAACCATCATGATATTTTTGTTTAAAACTATATTTCGTTATTTTGAAAAGTCACTTGATTCTTTAAAAGGTTATGTTGTTTTGCAGAAGAAGAATTATGTCTAATGATTGTTGGTTTAAAGATACGAGATAATCATTCATCGATCAAGAAGAACAAATGGATATATAATGGAAATCGACAAAGAAATGGGTACCAGATCAATTCAAAACTTTGGGTTCTCATCTACAACTTGATTTGATACTGTACTTCTCTCCATCTGCTTCGCAATGTCACTGGTTCATGTGAATCCGTCAAGAAATGACCAAGTTATGGTCAAATGAAGTTTTGGTGAACAAAGAGAAAAGGAAGGCAAAACTATCAAAGGTATTCTTCGAAATGCATCCAGAGATTTGAGTATTTTGTTCCCACTCCTTTTCAAATTGTAGTTGTTGTTCTCGCGGTCGTTTTGATGGGTGGATCATCAAATTCCGATCAAAATTGAGTGAGATATGACAGTTTGAAGTTGGCTATCCAAAACTGAAAAACTGTGTACGGGATCTTCTACATTTCTTCTACTATTCGGCCTGTTGCATCATAATACCATCCAAATTCGACACCAAACTATTACTAGATCGTAGCCCTTGCCTTCCTCTTCGACTTGCCGCTGGTTTCATCTAATTCCGTTAAGAAACGAAGGAGATATGCCTTCTAGAAGTTTGATAGTATATAGTAAAACGGGAAGAAGATGAAGAGGATGAATTTTTATGAAAAGTGGTCACCGTTGGGCTTATTTATAGTGGTTGAAGTGTCCATTCATTCAAAATTCGAATTCAAAGTTTTGGCGCCAAGTTAGTCGATCTACTAAATCATATGTATCTTTCTCATATGGTCTTCAAATTCAGCAAATGAATATACTACGCTGATCAGAAAAACGAGCCCGTCGCAATAGAACAGATTTCGTCGTCAAATTCGAAAAGATATAAATGTGTGGATCACGACAATGGAGAAACGACAAAGTTAGGAAGATAGAATGCAAAAATTGGTACGCTTTACTATTATTTCATCTTTATTGTTGCATTTAGAAATATATATCTATGCATTTAGTTAGATATAGAAATTTATCTCTTTTATAAGTTTTGATATTTTGGTCCATATATCAACACACCATAGTATAAATATCGTTATACAAGTCTAAATTTTTTAAAAGTCTTTTAAAATGTGTTTTCTTTCAAATAAAATCTACAACTAATTTATTACAACTATAATAAGTAGAAAAGCATACATTCATTGATGATTTCAACTTTTCTAATTTTATTTTTACTTCTCATACTCTATTTCTTTTAAGATACTAATTTTATATCTTTAAGAAATTAGTAGAATGAATTTAGAATGTTAGAATAAGGCTCTATTTATATATTTCTTCAATTAATAAGATTGCACCACATCACATGACAGGAATTTTAGATAGCATTTCTAAAATGCTTCTTTTCTTCTGTAATGTTTTGTAAGTACTGCAAATTCGTTTTTATAGCATTTCTATGCTTTGAAACGCTGTAGAGTTTCAGAAACTTTACACAGCATTTGGTAAAAGCTACAGTTTCTATTTTATAATTTTTTGAATATATTTTATTGCAAAAACCTTTTATAGCATTATGTAAATGCTGTCTTTTCTGTTTGAAATTTTAAATTAAAAAAAATGATATTTAAACTAAGTATTTTTCTCTATTCTTTTTAGAGTTATTTTTCTAACTTATATTAGAATATTTAAAAAGTAATTTCATGTTTAAATATATTTTTTAATTAATTAAATTTTTTTATGTAAGAAGCCTTAATGTAACACATGTCTATTTTAGTTTTTCAATCTTTATTATTTTATTTAATATTTCATTATGATATTTTTTAAATTTAAAAGATATTTAAACATGTTTCTAAAATATTTAAACCAATAATAATTTAATATAAAGGTTTTAATTAGTAAGATAAGTATTTTATAAACATGGAAGTTTGGATTATAGTAATTAAATTAAAATAATTATTTTAAATAAATTAAATAAGTAGGCTATTAATCTTTATAAAAACCATATTTGATCATATATAGTATAAGTCCTTATTCCTTAGCATTTAATTTTGATATTAAGTTTGATTACTACCTTTCACGATTGTGTTACAGTTTTAATACCGTTTATTACCTTTAAACTATTGTCTTTACAACTATTTCAGTCCCATTCATTAGTTTCCTTAACTTAAGTCTAGTAATTGGTGTGTTTTACCTTTGTTTGGTTGAAGTGATTTATAATAAATAGTTTGATATATGTATACATACATACATACATATATAAACACACACATACACAGATATATATATATATATGCTTGTCAACTAGATATTACTTATCACTCATGTTTATCTTATAGTCTGAACATCTCTTACCATAGTATATATATCATCATATCATTTTGCAAATTATTTTACTTCATTGTCATTTTATTACATATCATTATGCATCCTATTTCATATCACATTTCATTGCATATTACATAATAAATTACAATGCATGAAATATCATAATCATTTGCATCACAAGTTGCACTTCATTCTGCATATCATCTCATGCTACATTGCATATGTCATACATTTCATACTGCATTACAAACTACATATTGCATACATGTATAAATAACGAGTGTATTTTATTTAGGAGGAGTTTGTAGTATTGTCTTATAATATAGGATTATTAGTTTTTGATTTGTTTGGTATGTTTTGATTGACTTGATTTACTTGTTTGACTTGTTTGAATTGATTGACTTGATTTACTTGTTTGACTTGTTTGAATTGATTGACTTGATTTACTTGTTTGACTTGTTTGAATTGATTTACTTGATTTACTTGTTTGACTTGTTTGAATTGATTGACTTGATTAACTTGTTTGACTTGTTTGAGTTTATTGATTTGTTTGGATTGTTTGACATGATTGGTTTTGATGAGTGTGTTGAAATATACTTAATAAATAATTTATGTTCTTATATTTGGTTTTTAACTATTATAAGTATTATCATAGATTCTTAGTTAGGATAGTTAGTAATTTAGGATTAAGTTTTAGTTTTTAGAGTTAAGTGTTGATTGTTTATGATAACACTATCATTATAATCACATGTCATAGAGTATTACATTAAAGAGGATTTATATAGTTTAGAGATAGTTTTTGTTGATGACAAAGGGGGAGAAATATAAAATAGGGTAGTTAGGCATAGATTAAGGGGGAGTTGTTAGTTTTAGGGGGAGTTATTAGGATAGAAGGAATATTTTATAAACAAAGGTTGTCATCATCAAAAAGGGGGAGATTGTTAGTCCATGAGATGATGGTTTTGATGACAACAACCTTAGAATAGATTATAAAATATAAATACTAACATTACAAGTTTAGATATATATGTATATGCAGGATCTAACCATGTAGGTATCAAGAATGAAGACTGTACAGTATAGAAATTCAAGATATAGAGATAGAAGACTCATGAGTATCAAGAATTTCAAGAGTTCAAGTTTCCAAGATAAGTTATATAGTTAGGAATATTGTTAAAACTCATAGAAAGGCACTGACATCTTAATATCTATTTTATTCGTGGAATGGAATCCACTTCGTGCTCGTTAAAGGGATGGAACCCTAAGTAGGATGGAACCTACGAAAATCTAGTGGGACATTGTTTTGTATCCACTAATTTTAATTCAAATGATTTTTACAAAATTATCTTGTTTTCAAAATAATTTCAAAACTTTCCTTTTAAAAAAGATTCAAAACTCTCTATCCTGATTTTAAATAATTTTAGCCTCAAAAACATCTTTATTTTCAGAGTCAAAATTACTTCTGATTTTAAACTATCTTTTCAAAAAAAATATTTAACTTTTAAATTATTTATACTTTGATTTAAATTATAGTTAAATAATATGTATATATTGGTCTTTATATTTACTTATGTATTTTAACTATAGTTAAGTATATTTATAAAGTTTAAAATAATTTTAATATAAGATAGAAGTTATTTTCAAAGAAAATCAAAAAACCAAAAATCCCTTTGGGATGTCGACATGCCCAAGTACCCCATGTCGACATAGTGTCAGTTGGTTTCAAAATTCAAATTTCAAAAGAAGTGTCTATTCGCCATAACTCTTCATGAATGGTCATGGTTGTTGCTCTTCTATAAATAGGGGTCAGTTTCAACGAATTTTTAATCACTTTTTTCTGGTTTTCACTCCTCTTCTTCTTCCACATTTCTTAATACAAATTTATACCATTACTCTGCCGAAATCCACATCGAATCATACTTGATTACTTCTAGTTTGATTCTCCATCACTATCTCTACAAGATCCAAGTGCTAATCTGAGTTATAGACTTCTTTGTAATCTATTAGGGAGAATAGGTGTGATTGTAGCCTTGGAAATCAATCAAAAGGGAAAAGGTGTGATTGTAGCCCTGGAAATCAATTGGGTGAACTTGTTGCCCCAGAAAACAAGTATCTATACCTAGAGGATTGTTATTTTGGAGGGTGTACCTCGTAGCCTTGAAACCGAGGGTTGTAATTGTTGAATTGCTTTTGAAAGGAAATCCGTACTTAGTTGTGTGGGACTGGATGTAGGGTAACTCCGAACCAATATAAAATTCGGTGTGTTCTTTCCTTTACTTCTTTTACTTTATATTTGCATCTGTGTTTGATTCTGTGTTCATATCTGTGTTTGATTAGTGTATACATTGTTAACAAATTAAGATAAACTCAAAAATATTAACAAATTTCTTAAAACACTATTCACCCCCCCTCTAGTGTTAATTCTAGCCTTAAGATCCTTAATCCGCATTTCTCACATGAGTGTGTGTACTTCTAGAAGTGTGGGTAGGAGATTAGTGTATATGCACACAGATATCTTATTAGTGCATTGTTTTACCGTGCTATTCTTTTTATTGCCTCTTTTGTATTTATTTTTTGGGTTTTACTACACCTTGTTGCTCTGTTGATGTTCTTGTTTCAAGTGACTGAATTTGTGTTGTTGGGTGCTTTGAAATCTCACCCTTACATTTTAATCACTTTGTGTATAACTGTTAATTCAATGAAAGAGTGTATCTATAAGTTTCAACCATTAATCATGAGTTTGTTCAATTTGTGCTTATACAATCATATGCACTTGTAACCTTCAATAATTTGTACTTGATATATATATATATTTACATCTAAATAAGATAGATCAAATATTTACTTAAAACAATATTATATATATATAGTTGTTTGCTAGATTTTATATATATATATATATTAAAGAATGTAAATATATGATTGACAAATTAATAGAGTAAATTTCATGATATTATTTATTCAAAGGAGTTTAAGTTTTATTTCTATAGAATTTGTGAATCTTTAGTGTATATAATTCAAGATTAGAAAATATATTTATATATTTGATTTAAATATATGGAATTGATTTGGATGTTTTCATGACTAGTTATAAATAGTATTTGATTGTAGAAAGTTATGGAATTATCTTTAAGTGAGATATTTATTAGTATAATCTATTTTGGGATTATTAAATGAAAAAATTGGATTTTTATGCTGGTAAATACTAAACTATTATTTAATTTTAGACAAGATTGAGAAATTAATTAATTATTGTATTGTAAATAATGAGAGTACCATTGAGTTTATTTCTTGTTAATTCATGTACATA
This sequence comes from Allium fistulosum, assembly GCA_030737815.1. Taxonomy (NCBI): domain Eukaryota; kingdom Viridiplantae; phylum Streptophyta; class Magnoliopsida; order Asparagales; family Amaryllidaceae; genus Allium; species Allium fistulosum. Next base: position 166,784,804 of record CM060905.1, read on the forward strand.
TGATTATTCTTCGTATTTATAATTATATGTGATTTGGATAATCTATTTCTTTGTTTTCCTGTTTAGTCTTTAGAGCACAATAATTTGGAGTATATGGGATAATTTTTTTATCTAAAGTACTTTTGTATCTATTTTGCGATATGTATTTATTGTCCATCTTTTAATATTTAGATTAGAATATAAAAATTATATGTTTTGAATGTTTTATTGTTAAGTATTGATTCTTTTATTTATTTGAATAATCTATTTTATATTGCTTTTCTATGAAATCTTTTCCTGTATATTGATTTGGACTATATGAAATATTCACCGTTGATATTGGTTTGATTGAAGATTTTAATATGGTATGGAGATGACATTCTACTATTTGATTTGTGAGATTTTATTTTTCTGTGACGAGAAATTTGAAAAAATAGTTTAGTGATACCGTCTGGCATGGGACATTCGGTAACACTTTCTGGTTATTCATCAGACTTGTCATATAGAGATATCTAGTGTGGATTGAGTGTAGTTTATGGGCATTGAATAATTTTTCGAGTAACATGCGGGGTATGGGACGCCGTTATGTTATTTGTTCGATTATTCTATATAATTAAAAGTCATTTGAATGGGGATATGCTCATATGTATGTTTTGACACTCATTGTGGTGAGTGTATGTTAATCATGTGTTGACTTGGTTAAGTCATGTGTCAGCTTATGAATAGAGATATGTACAACTATAGGTTGAGTACTATATGACCATCCACCATTAGTTCACCTCCCTTTATATTTTGAGAGTGAAACAGATTAGCTAATATCCACCCTGGTGTTCTGATTGAGGGGTCGCACCCCCAATCCATGATACCTTGTTTATGTTATGTTTAGCCTTGTGCCAATGTTATGTGGTGCCCTTGTGTCACATAGACCAGCAATCAGTTACCCTTGAGGTACAAGTGTCAGTAGTCGTAGCCGAAGTGGCTATGCATCGTCTAGCCTATGGTGGATCATTGTCACGATACCGAGAGGGGAGAGGTTAGGGTAACTAATGATGATAGGTCGAGTCTTGTCATATGGCCCATATATGGCTCCTGGAGCAAGCAGACGTGTTGTCAGTCTCCCGTCTGGTTCTGGGATGTGTGTGTGTGTAGTGGATTGACATATTTGTCTCCTTCCTATGATGAGATGACTAGAGACTGAGTGATTATAAAGTGTAGTCGATCCTAGTATTCCATACTATTCTGATTTATTCATATATGAGGAGATGGTGGAAATGTGTCCAGAGTAGGGTGGATCCTCATATCTTTTAGTATGGATTGATAGGCAGCTTATCCTACTTTGGTATATTGATGATGATATTTTTATTACTGAGGTTGAGAGGAACACTTGAGCATTTGTTGTGAGACGGCCTAATTATACATGATGACATTTCATTATTGATGATTTCTTGATTTTTATGATGATTTTTGAATATGGATGATTCGCCCATTTGACGTTGATTTCATGATTTCCGAGTGTATTCTTTATATGGGTGATGACACTTTATTATGTGAAACTGCAGTGGTTGTTATCTTGAGTTATTTGAACTTGTTAACGTCATTGTACATCTTGGAGTTATATCTTTATTCATGTATCAGATGTTTTTAGAGGCTATATATGTTCGATGTATATTTGGATCTACGTATGCATTTTATTATATATTATCGCTGCATTTGACTCTATGTTATCCTTGCTCGTTTATTGTATACCATGTATTATTCTGTCCCGATGGCGCACATGTTTATTGTTTGTACCGATATTGTGCACGTTTGTTAGTGATATATATTTGATGTTTTAAATACATACTGGTGTTAGCCCAAAGGAATATTCATATATGTACCCCATATAGCCCCATTCTCCATATTATCTGATAGTATTACTCTATAATACTCTTAGGTAGTACGGGTATAAAGGTGGGTGTCACACTGGAAAATATATATCCTGCCACTAAAGGACTCGGTAGTGCAAGAAGCCACCCAGGAAGAAAGCGACATACTAACAAAAGCAATCTAGAAAAGTGCTGCATATTCCACGAAACTCATGGGCACAATACCAACGAAAGTCGTTATTTGAAGAATTTAATTGAGGAGCTGACAAGGAACAATAAGCTCCAGCAGTACATTAAAGGACCATAGAATGGAAAAGAAACTGCAAGACCTCAGAGTCTTCCTGATCAATAAAAATTGCCTAAACCTAGCAGAGAAGGGCCCAGGTGAGCTGATGAAAGACTGGTCATCAAATAACCCTCAAGCTAGTCAGTCGCCCATAAATGAAGCAGCAACTTAAAACAATGATATTTCATTCACCCTTATCTAATTTCCTTTCGTAGACAAACCTCCGAAGGATACTGGGGGCACTTTAAATAGGTAGGACTTGCCACTTTTCTTTTCGCAAATAAAGTTAGCTTCATGAACCAATGGAACCGCGTTCTTGAAGCCAAACTCCTATGCTGCACAACCAGCGGCACAAGCAAGAAAATGCTCATTTTCCCTCGAATAATGAAAGAGAAGCGTGTACTCCAAGCCATTGGATCGATGGTCACATCGATCCCCAACCTTTTGAGAACCGGTGTTGCTATGACAACATCGGGATGGTCTAAACTACTGGATCGATGGAGTATATCGATCCTCAACCTTCTGAGAATCGGTGTTGCCATGACAACATTGAAAAGGTCTAAATCACCGGATCGATGGGTCATATCGATCCTTAACCTTCTGAGAACTGACGTTGCCACGACAATATCGGGAAGGTCTAAATTGTTAAATCGACGGGTCATATTGATCCTCAACCCTTTGAGAATCAGCATTGCCACGACAACGTCGGGAAGACCTAAAACACTGGATCGATGGGTTGTATCTATCCTTTGTCTTCTAAGAACCGACGTTGCTCCAACAGCATTGGAAAGGACCAAAACCACCAAATCAATGGGGAAAATCGACTCAAACCACTGGATTGACGGTAAAAATCAATCCCTACTTTTTGAGAACTGACGTCGCCTCAGCAACATCGAGAAGGTCCAAACCGCCAAGTCGGCCGAAAAATCGATTCATACCTCTAGGAACTTGACAACTCACAGAGATAGGTGATAACCAAAAGAATTAACCGGAGCCCAAAGATAGGCTACGTCAAAGAAAAATTGAAGGAGTTGATCCCCTCATGTACAAGTTTCTAGAGATAGAAACTAATGCACGGCCAGGATCGCAACACTGAACTTGGAAGAATTTGTTATAACGAAAGATGATGATGACACATCTTTATGATACACACATCTAGGATGATATTCGCTGATGATGTCAACTTGGAAGAATTTGAATGCAGTCAAGGAATTGATGGCATTAAAAATACAATGCTTGGAATCGAGTAGTAGAGTTAGTAGTTCTTGGAGATAGGAAGTATTATACGGATCATATTGGGGGCAATCGAATAAATTTGTCTAGATGTCTGATCTACCTTGGATGCCTGAATTCTAACATCCTGCCCTAGGAACAGAGGAACATAAGCCAATACTTGATCAAAACGAATTTGACCAAGTCTAAGAAGGAATAGCCACGGAGTTGGCTAAAGACAGAATCCTGTTGCGCCAAATAGAGTATTTTTGTAATAAAAAAAAGAGCTAAGCAATAGAATATACTGAAACAGTTTTAGGAGTATTATTTACATGCACAGAGTTACTGTAAATAAACATATTACATAGAAACAGCAGTATATAATACATGAAATTGCAGTACAAGCAATCATATTATATACACAAACGGTCAAACATAAATAGGCACGGTACATGAAATGCAAAAAATATACAAGAGAGATTACAATAGTAAAGCTAATCTTTCATTACCACTAGAATCTTTTATGCATATGACAAATAGTGGGGGTTGTACCCATAAAATATCGACCTTTTTCAGACATAAAAATGAAATGCAGAATCAATACCGACAACACAAAAAAACCAAACCCTCAATCAGCACACTATCGAGTCTTTACTTCTTGCCGCCCAGGTTGCCTTTACTATCCTTACCCGGATGGGTTTTGAGCTTCTTCATCCCTTTAGGTTCCCCACCAAGGGGAGCGCTACCTTCCGAGTGTGTGGACTCTCCTCTAATAGTAAAACCAAGACCTCCTGATCCACTAATTGGTACATCTCCATGCTTTGGCTTGCTTGTTTTATTTGTAAATGGAGCAATCCTAGACTGGGTAACTTCGAGCTCTTTCTTTACATTAAGCATCTTTTGCTCTATCTTCAGCCTATCCACCATCTTCTCTTGGTCAGTGGGGTCCGAAGCATCTATAATGTGAACATGCTCCTCGTGAGAGACGAAAGTGTCCTCCAAGCTCTCCAAAGCGGCGATCTTCTTGGAATCAAGACCCGGGATGAAACTGGAAATAAGAATGGATGGAGAAATACCACATAGGAATGATTACTTCAGTCCTTGAACCATGCATAGCTGAAGGCGAAAAAGGAAATTGAGGTTGACCTACAATTCGGCAAACAAAATGATAAAGTTTAATGATGGATTCTTATGAGAACTGAAGCTTCTCGAAGACTGGAGAAACAAGAGATATATCTATAGAAGTATCCCATTAGGATATGCCGAATTTGCCTTCTTCGGTCCCAAGCTCCCCAAGCTGGATCACGATGGAAGAAACATATTGTCCATGGAGAGTACCCGTTAATAAAGCCAAAAGAACACGAGTAGCTATGGAGCTAACTCTCGTAGAAGCAAGAATGATAGCTGCCAGCTCTTGAGACTTTGAAGTGGATGTTTCACCCTGACCCAAAGAGCTCGGATTGGCAAGGACTTTGGCCGAATCGAAAGCAGTAGCATCTTTAGTCAGAATAGCCTTTCCAATGGGAAGGGCTTTGATATCTTCAGCATCAAGATACGTGGCCATCGGCTCATCTTCAGAGTGAGTTTCTCTAGCCTCTGCACTTCTGCAAAATACTTTCTCCCAAGTCCCAGCATGCACCTTGGGATAGTCATTTTTAAGCCATCTTAAATTCTTATACATCACCATGTTGGTATAAAAGAATAGCATGTTGGCATCAAGCTCTCGCATGGTTTTGTCCCCTTCTTCTTGGAGCTCTTAAGGCTCATGCTCAAACATAACGAGTTTAATACCGAAGGCATCTTTGTTGGTGGATAGCTGCTCCTTTTCTTTGGTAATTTTCTTATTCTACGCCGAGTTTTTGAACCTCCTCATGAAGCTTGTCAAAGCTTGCTTTGATATAATTTGTAACCGAGCTCGGATAATTTCATCGTTTTGAGTAGGCGCTTGCATCTATTCATCAGCCAGTTTCTTAGACTCTGCACCGTCGGTAAGAGCGACTTTCAGCTCATTCATCATCTGTTGACTTGGTTTTCCAGCAAGCAAAGAGAAAGGGAAGCAGAAGCAAACGAGGGCATGAAAGACAGAACCGCCGAACCAGGTTTTTGGTCCAGCATCCACTGATACGCCGAACCAAATATTTTGTCCGGCATCCTTTGATATGCCAGACCAAACATTTGGTCCGACATCCTCTAATATGCCGGACCAAACATTTGGTCCTACATACTCTGATATGCCGGACCAAACATTTGGTCCGACATCCTCTGATATGCCGGACCAAACATTTGGTCCGACATCCTCTGATATGCCGGACCAAACATTTGGTCCGACATCCTCTGATATGCCGGACCAAACATTTGGTCCGGCATCCTCTTATATGTCGGACCATACATTTGGTCCGGCACAATACGTCCAACACCGTCCAAACATGTGGTCTGATACACAAGCGCACCAAACCAGACACAGAAAAACACCCAGGCCAAGCAAGCTCCATGACCCAAATGCCGATCCGAACGCTCTTGCTCAAATACCGAACCAGATTCAGAAAGTTATAACTTCCTCCTCCACACTTTACAACTCCACTCTATAAATACCGGAGCTTCTCAACAATAATGGGGCCCGATATTTTGGGAAAAGAGAGAAAACTCTACTGAGATTCAGTCACTCCAGCTACTCCAAGTTTTTACTCTTTAAGAACAATCTTGTACTTATAATCAAATTAAAGTAAAAATAATAAGGTGGACAGTGGATGTAGGCACATGCTGGCCGAACCACTATAAAACTCTATGTGATTACTTTCCTTAATTACTTTCCGACTAATGTGCCTGTGACTGCAAAAATTATCCCTTAACGTGTTGGAACATTAAAAACTCCAAATCAATCAACCTAAACGTGACCTGGCTAAAATCAAACTTAGAGGTGTTTGTCCAATTTTTGTGCAAACATTTTTGGTGCTTTCACTGAGAACGGCATGGAGAGCCGAACTCTTCTATCTACCCTCTTTCCAAACCTTAACTCAATATTAGAACATGGCTCCCTCTAGGCGTAACACCGATAAGGGTAAGAGCGTGGCCATTGCCAGCACTCTCAATCTCATCCAAGAAGATCAAGAAAACCTAGCTACCCACTCTCAACCTCCAGACTCAGCTGTCACCTGAGAAGACTTAGATAGGGTTGTGAATGAGATGACTGACCGCTTCGCTGCCCAACAAAAAGCTTTAGTGGACCAACTCATGAAACGCTTAAGAGACACGGAGGAATTCACTCACAACACTAAATATCGAGGTGAGTCTCAATCTGGAGAGTCGCGTAGACGGAACAGATCCCCTGCAAATGAAGAATACAATCAAGAAGATACAAGAACACGAAGCCAAGCTAGGACTCAGCCCGAAGCCGGTCCTGAAAGAGCATTAAGAGCTAGGCCCAGTCAAGGGGGCACCAGGCAAGGACCGATTGTGGTTGACCCTGTCATGCTTCGAGCCAACCATCGCCAATCCAGCCTCAACCAAGGTTCCAAACGCCATCAATATCAAAGGGAAGTCCCCACTTCTCCTAGGGCTACCCTAGAATCCAAGGAGAGGATGACACGCCTTTTCAGGGAATAACTCAAGCGCGAACAACTCGAAAGAGGGATAGGGGCAAGGGTTTCCAGCCCCTTCACCAGGGACATAGAAGCGACATCCACTCCTCGAGAATGGAAGATGCCCACTATGGATCCCTACAAAGGCACATCCGACCCAATCATCAACTTGCAGCGCTACACCCAGCACATGCTCATGAATAGAGCAATAGAGGGTGTGCTGTATAAATGTTTTTCGCCATTCCTGTCAAACTTAGTAACCGCATGGTTTTGTCGCCTGCCTCATGGCTCCATTAGCTCTTGGGAAATGTTGAAGGAAAAGTTCAAAAGTCAATTCCGAATCCACGTGGAACAGCCCAAGGATGCCTATTTCTTATCAGACATAAAACAAAATGCAAGAGAACCGCTGCAGTAATATCTTACCCGTTTTAACGCTGCTGCAGTAGTAGTGCAAAATGCCGATGAAAGGATTACACTGATGGTGCTGTGTAGAGGCATCCACCCAGATTCAAAGCTCGTAAGAAGATTGATGAAGAAAAAGCCTCTAACTTTTCAGGATTTCTTTTATGAAGCTCGAAAGTACATGAGATTGGAGGATGCAGCGGCCCACCGACATAGCGAGCAACCCACAAAAGCTTCTAGCGTCCAAGGAAACATGGGTGCCCTACTCCGAGGAGAAGGGAATAAACCAAACAACGAAGGAAAGAATGGCCACCAAGGCAACTGTGGAACCGAAAAAGGCAATAAGCGACGATATAGGCTTGGACCGAGATTCGATTCATACACTCCTCTGAACGACACTGTGGAGAACATTTACATGGCTACTCAACATAAGTTAAAATACAAACGCCCTCCGTACAAAAAAGAGTCAGAAGCCGCAATTAGAACAGGAAAATATTGTCGCTTCCACTAGTCCCATGGGCATAACACCAAAGAATGCCAACATTTGCGGGATCTCATTGAGGAATATATCCGAAAAAAGAAACTAGAATGATACATGCAGAAAGGGCGCAACTCTCCCATGCCGGTCCACGAAGGATTTGGGCAACACCCGCAAGGGAACAACAAGTAGGGAGCGAGCACGAGCCGCTCCAAATAAGAGAAGATAACTGTCCACACCATATCTAGAGGCCCACATATAGCCGACGGAAGTTGGGCTGAAATGGAGAGGTATGGGAGATCCTTGAAAGACAGGGAAGGATATGTTCATTCCGTAACCGAAGGATGCATCGCTAAATGGAGAGAAAGGGTCGACATAACCTTCAACGAGGAAGATTTGATTGGAAAGCAATATCTGCACACCGTCCCCATGGTTATCTCCGCCTGGATCAGCCTAGCGGAGGTGTTCCGCATTTTAGTGGATACGGGAAGCTCGGTAAATATTTTATTCAAACATGCATTCAACAAAATGAAATTATCAATGAAAGACGTATCCCCATGCCATAGGCCCTTGCATGGGTTCACCGGGGAAGCCACGATGTCACTTGGACAACTAGACTTGTTCGTTGAGCTAGGAAGTCACCCCCGATCAATCGTCCACAATCAAACATTCGTGCTGGTGCATGGGCAATCTGCCTACAACGCGTTCTTAGGAAGGCCTGCATTGTCAAATTTCCAGATAGTCTTGGCACTATGGTGTTTGAAGATGAAATTCCCAACTGATAACGGAATAGTAGAAGTAGAAGGCGACCAAGACGCGGCTCGTGATTGTTACGTGACAAAACTCCGCCAAAACAAGAAGAAGGAAAAAGGGAAAGGCGTAGGGGTCGCCCTCTGCGCCAAAAGTGCTGAAGCATAGCAATCAAAGAAGGCCCCTCCTCTCGAATATACTAGTGACCAATTTAACGAGTTGGACCCCAGAGATAGAGAGGAGGAGGTCAACGCCGAGCCCATGGAGGCTATGAAACATGTGATGGTTGACGAACATGACAAAACAAGGCTTTTAAAGATAGGTTCTCACTTTTTAGTTGAACTAGAACCTAAAAATCCAGGTGATAGGATTTCTACGTAAGAACCTGGATGTATTCGCATGGACCCATGAAGAAATGGTGGGAATATCCCTAGAAATAGCTTTTCATTCCTCAATATTGACCCAACCAGGATACGATCAAACAAAAGAAAAGAAGCATAGGGATAGAACGGTCAACTTCTCTCAACGAAGAGGTGAAGAACCTACTCGCCAATAGTTTTATCCGCGAAGCCATTTACCCAAAATGGATCACCAACTCAGTTTTAGTGAAAAAGCCTAATGGGTAGTGGCGGACCTGCATTGACTTCTCCAACCTTAATGATGCTTGCCTCAAAGATTGTTTTCCTTTCCCCTGAATCGACCAACTAGTAAACAGAATCACAGGACATGAGTTGTTGTCATTCATGGGCGCATATTCTGGATACAACCAGATCCCCATTTATGTGCCTGATCAAGAACATACTAGCTTCATCACGGATCTAGGCCTATATTGCTACAAGCTTGTTTGTACCAAAAATGGGCACAACACTCTTCAGGAGTTATTTGAAGAGATAAAATGAAGAACATAAATGTAAAATAGAGATTATCTAACAAAAACTCCAATAAACAGAATTGTAAATACGCAGACAAGCAATTTAGAGTGGTTCGGCGTATCGCCTACGTCCACTATGAAGTTTTGATGATTTTATTGATTCTCTTTCAATGATTACAAGTGATTACAGCGAACAACAGCGAATTATAGCTTGGAATTCGGATTCAACAGTAAGAATAAGATGCAAATCTCGATCCGGCAGAGTCTGGGCGCTTCAGAATCCAGATCCCTTTTTCTGAATGACCAGGGGTCCTATTTATAGGTGTAGGAGGCTGATATTTCGCCTAAATTTTGGGAGACCACTTCTGGCCCGTGAGGGGGCCCACGCGCCCGCCTTCAGGAAATCTGGGCCCACTTTGGGATCGATTCGAAATCCATTCGAATCGATCAAGAAAACGTCCAATCGAGCTGAAATTTGGTAGAGATGTTCCTTAGTGTGTATGCAAGTTTCTGTGAAAATTTCATTGAATTTGGATCAGTGGATTGCGAGAAATAGTCGATACAAAATGGACTATTTCGGTGGCTATTTGGTTCGACTCCATATCTTCGAATCGATGCCCTCGCATCGATGATTGCACGTGTTTCTGAGATGATGTGGCGTGCACACTTCGCCTCGATCCGGTCTTTACTCCGAGTTGACCGTATCGACTCCATAAATCTCGCCTTGTTTGTATTGAGGGATGACACGTCACCCAGGTTCGCTGGCTTGATGGATTCGAATAAAACCTCACTCATGGATTCGAACAGCAGTCATTGATGGACACGAACTACTGATGGTCGATGGTTACGAACAGGCCTTTCCTTGATGGATACGAACCACGTAGCTTCTCAATGGATATGAAGCCAATCGATGCGAACTGTAGCTTTTTGATGGATACGAAGTAAGGCTTCTATGATGGATGTGAAGCAGACACTGGCCAATCGTTACGTGGCACAACACCTGTTGATGGACACGAAGTCCATCGATACGAATTCGATAGATTCGAACACTGCCAACCTGATCGATACGAGCTGCTATTAACTGGTCGATGCAAACATGATCGATGCGAACCGAGTGTACCTTTGGTGGATACGAAATCAACCATAGTGATGGATACGAAGGCTGGGCCGTTTCCTCTAGATTGAATCGATCATAACTTGAGCATATGAACTCGGATTTACTTGAAACTTGGAACGTTGGCTCTCTTGACTTTGCCTACCGTGCCTTACCAATTATAGCTCAACCTGGACTCAGACAAAATTCGTCGATATCCTTAGTGAACCTGCATATAGCTGATTTTTTAGACGAACTGTCTTTGGTTTCTAGTCAAGTGCTTGGTGTCACGGCCTTGCCAAAAGGCAGGATAACATTTGCCCCCCAAAGTACGTCTTGTGGAAACATGATGTGCTTTGTAATGCTGCAATCTTTACTCTGAATAGCTATCGTTTCTTTGATGAAAGCTGTAACCTTTGACCATTCTTCTTGATAATGTAAACTGTTGATTGTCGATTATTGTACCATGTATTGTTGCAAATGATTGTTGTACACTAGTGATTAGCCGTTTGTTTTTGTAATCGTTATTAAATGAGCTTCCAATTCTTGTAAATCTGGAATATTGATGATTAGCCCGACATATACGCATATATGCTAATCTGACTATCGTTGACGCTCACGAGTCGTTGTCAGTTTTTCTTATATTGAATTCCGTATTGATCCTCTCCTAAACCGACGTGAAATTCATTGTAACAACGTTTGATGGTTGTTTTTGAATGCTCCTTCGTAACGATCCTCTCCTGAATCGATGTGAAGGGTTGGAATGTGTGATTCATGGAGGATATGCCATTTCTTATTCGTTCGTTCAATAAGAATCCCCGATTGTGGATAATCTTCGATAGGAGTCATCCATGACTCCTCTCCTAGATCTAGGATCTAGTTGATCTTCATATGCCAATGCTTGGAATAATAAGCATTTCAATTGGGACAAAGTCTTTTTGCCATGCATCCCCAGAACTGCTAGCTTGGCCAGTGACTTAGCCTTTTCATTTTCTTCTTCGAGGATGTCTGTAGTGGTGTAATAGTTGAAGTCAACTAGTAGCTTTTCGACCCAGCTAGGATAAGGAGCAAGATGTTGCCCCCTAGTTGAATAATCTTCCCTAACTCGGTATACTACTAACAAATAATCACATAATATATGCAAAGTTTTCACTCTTATTTTTCTTGCAAGTTTGAGCGCCAAGGCTTCATACTTAGCTTCGTTATTTTTAGCAGGGAAGTTGAGTTTAAGGGCGTGGCAGATCGATCGTTCCTCAATAGTCATTAACGCAACTTCGACATTAAAAAAGCCGATTATTGGAAGTTCCATCTGTATACGTTCTCTATCGGTTGGACGGTTCACCACTGTCCTTCGGATAGCCGTCTGATGTGGTGGATTCCGGTATGAAGTATGCTAATGTTTGATCATGGAGAGCTCTCCGAGGGAAATATGTGAAATCAAATTGGCTTAGCTCGATACCCCATCTGAGTAATTTTCAGCCATCTAAGGCCGTTCTTAGACCTATCATAACGGCTGGTCGATATAGACGTTAATAGGGTGAGCTTGTCAGTACCCAGCCTTCATCATATACTAGTCTTTTGATTCATTTATCTTCACATAACGTTTTGATGTTTACGGCGTGTGTTGACACGGCCCAATTGATGTATAAATCTTCGCGATCCAAAAGTTTGGGTAAAATGGAAGGTCTCTTCAAGCGGTCTATCAGAGCTGCTTGATTGTCCTCGGTACATGGGTGTCTCTAACCATCGGAATTTTCTAGAAATTAGTCTTGATTCCATGAGAATTGATGATGAAAATAAAGAATCTTTCTGATGTAATGGTGAAAGAGTATTTCGAAGGATTGAGTTTGATCCTGCATTTTTGAAGAGCGCTGAATACCTCTGTCAAGTCATCGATATGGTCGTTTGATAGCCGTGATCTCACGAGCATATTAACCACATCTACTTTCATCGATCGAAATATATGATTTTTTAATGATCTGCTAATCGTCCTTTGGTAAGCAGCATAAGCGTTCTCACGTTCGAACTTAGGGATTTCAGCATAGCACTATAGGCCCAGGTCAATAATGAGATAGTTGTATTCCTGGTCTAGGACATGCTTTAGTATCCGATTGTATCTGGAGTTTGCATTCATGGATGTGAGTAATTCATGTCTAATGGTCAGGTCCATCAGTTGGTCGATCATTGGAAGTGGAAAGCCGTGCTTTGTCATACCCCATGCAAATCTGAGTAGTTGATGTATGTCCTCCACTCTCTGTTCATTTTTCTTATAAGTAAAGGATTGGATATTCACTTTGGTTGGAGGGCATCATGGAGAAACCCACTGGTTTTGAGCAGATTCGCCTCCTCTTTAAGTGCAACAGATTTCTCCGGATCCATGTCGCATCGTTTTTGTTCACCGAGACATGCCTCGGGTCGACATTTAATGTAGGGTTATTCATGGCTGGCGAGAGTCCATATATATATATATATGAGATCGAGTCCAAGCGAATATATCAAGATTCACCTAAAGTAAAACAGTTGACTCTTTCTTCATCATTGCGTAGAGTTGTGATCTGATCTACAATACTTGTGATGGGTTGTAGGCACGTCATGTAATTATTTGCAATGGTAAATGATCAGGCTTATAAGAATGTTGAATCTAAGGATTAGTAGAATTTAGCCTTGTACTATATGCTGCTACATAGCTGGCTCCAGCTTTGAGATTGAATTCACTTGTGTTTCTGAATGATGCGCATTTCATTCAATTTACTCTATCTCTAGGCATTCTTTCGGTCGCAAGCTAGAGTTGTTATGAATATCAGGCTTGGGTCATAGGTTCGAGTTGTCATGGTCAACTTCTTGGATAATTACTCTTTTGCCCCCCGTCTCGGGTTGGTGGATGCATTATGTAGACGGTCTAGTCTCGTCCTAGCTGTGTCTATGCTGTATTTCAAGTTTTAAGAACCAGGTTTGACTGATGAATGGTTGAATCACATTATCTTATCTTCTTGTTCGTGCCCCCAAGTATGGGGAATATCTCGATAAGTGGTAGGGTAGATAATGTCCGCTTCAATTTTGTATTCTATCCCATTGAACCATGGAATCGAGTTAACCGATGGAAGGCTGAGTTGTGCCTATCCTATATTATGTTCTAGTTCTTTCCTCTTAGCGGGATATATTGTTACTTTGCCAACATTCGGACATAAGCTAGATTCTGGATGGTCAATGACATTCACTTTGCTGCTTATGTCGCCGTACTTTGGGCAACAACTGAAGAGTGAATCGTCCAATCAGATCCAATGCAGGATCGATGCTTCCCTTGTCGAGCTCAGGGTAAGAATCAGTGTCTAGATGTTTAGGTCGCACTTGTTTTGAATTGCTCTTTAAGTCGGATCATGGTAAGAGTCAATGAATGAATGGTCACGTTGCATTCATTTGGAGTTGGGTGATCAACCATGTCCATCTCGATTTACGTTCTCCTGTCAGATTTAGGGATAAAGTTAGCTCAAATGCAGTCATGTCATGCTCATTTGGTCTCATGCTCTTCCTGACGGATCGAAGGAAGGCGACGTAGGATGAATGGTCAAGTCACACTCATTCGTGGTTTATTCTTTTATCCATGCCTTGTTGGTCAAAGGTTTCGATGAAGTTCAGGTCACATCGACTTGTAGACGAAGAGGACCGATATTGGCCGTTGATTCAATGGTACGATGTGAAAGGTGCAGATCGATATTGTCCGTCGATCCAGCGGTACGATATAATTGGTTGCCCAAAACTTCGGGCGGCATTCTGATTGGCTAGCATTAAGGTCTCTTTGTAGTCATTTCCTTAAGTTGTAAAGGATGCTAAGCTAGAGATGTAGCGAGTCACCTTTCTCTTCTTTCGGTGATTTGTACTTCTGCCCCCAGTCTTGGGTTAGCAGAGTTAGTTCGTGGATGGTCTAATTGCACCTGTGTTGAGTTTATACTCCTTATGTCGAGTTTAGGTCAGAGTTGGTGAATGAATGGTCGAATCACATTCATCCGTTTGTCTAATCTTGTAGCCCACTATGGGGATCAAAGTAAGTTGAAGGGCCATTAACCATACCTATTTGATGCTTATACCCCTATCCACGCTGTGGGGACTAAGTTTTTTTTGTAGAAAATGGTCAGACCGTGTTTTCCTTGGTCAATTCCCCTGCCACCAGTCAAGGGCAAAAGTCGAAGTGTGGTCGGTCAAATTACAACAACTTTAGTTTGATGCTTCTCCCACTAAACTGTAGGAAGGAATTGATTGGCGGATGGTTAGGTCACATCCGTCCATGCTGCATGCACAACCCGTCGGATCACAGGCGAGAGTTAGCATATGAACAGTCATGCCATGTTCATTTGCGGTTGGATGGTAGTAATATCAATTCAGAATAGGACATCCAGCCAGGTCCGTTTTTTGAATCTATGCCTCCCTGTCGAATCAAGGAAGGAATTTTGTCTTGTAGGGTTGGAGTGCATCCCTATAAATTTATGTTATGGGTCCCGTGCCGGGGACAAGAGTTGATGCATGGACGGTTGCGTCACGCCCGCTTAGTGCTGGATGGTCGGATCGCATCCAATTTTGTGTATTAAGTGTGCCCCCATGTCAGGGGAAGATTGGGAAGCAAACGGTCGTACCACATCCGCTTTTTGTACTATAGAACTTAATGAGGAACCATAGCCGATAGATGGACAGTCGAATCACATCCCTTTTGGTATTCATACTCCAAACCATGCTTTGAGGACTGGAGTTGGTTGATGGGTTGTTAGTCACACCCATTTGGTGTTTATACTCTAGTCTGCGCTCTTGGGACCGAAGTAAGCTTATGTTTATACTCCAGTTCGCACTCTGGGAATCTGGAGTTAGTTGATGTTTATACTCCAGTTCGCACTCTGGGAATCTAGAGTTAGTGGATGTTTATACTCCAGTTCGCACTCTGGGAACTCGAAGTTGGATGTTTATACTCCGACTCGCGCTCTGGGAGTTCGGAGTTGAATGTTTATACTCCGACTCGCGCTCTGGGAGTTTGAAGTTGAATGTTTATACTCCGCTTCGCACTCTGGTAATACGGAGTTGAATGTTTATACTCCGGTTCGCACTCTGGGAGCTCAGAGTTGAATATTTATACTCCGCTTCGCACTGTGGGAATACAGAGTTAATGAAGGATTGTCGTGTGTCAATCCTTTTTTGACTTTGATGTGATGGTTTGCCCCTGAGCTTGGGGTTTCACTTAGCGAGTGATCGGTGGGATCCCGATTAACTTCCACTTATATGCCCTTCAACGAAGGATGAGATTTAGTTTATGGACGGTTGGATCGCATCCATGTTCATTTGGATTCCGCTTTTTCCAGGCCTAAGGAGTAAGATTAGTGTTCTGGCAAGCTTTGTGCTCGAGCATAGGAAGGGATGGTCGAACTACGTCCACTCCGAGTTGTGTATTTTCCCTTAAGTCGGGTGCAAGAATTGGAGAGCAGACAGTCGAGTCATGTCCAATTTATACTTTGCATTCTTTCGATCGAGCTAAGGAAGAGAGTTGAATGACAACTCATGATGGTTAGCGAGTAGGCAGTCAGTCGTTGATGACTTTAAATTGAGGGTTGGACCTTTAAACATGTATTCCCTCAAATAATCCCAAATGTTTAATGTAGGATTGGATGCATGGATGGTGACATCACGTCCACCCTTGGCGTGATTCCGATTTTATCGGGCATCAAAAGAAGCTTAAGTATTTTGGCGAGCTTCAAACACGAGATGGAGAGTGCATATTTGGGACATATAACTCCAAGTCTTTCTTAAATCTTCTAATTAAATTGCATAGGCGGATGAGGGAATGGTTGGTTGCATCCACTTTGTACTAGAGTCCTGACCTTGTCGGTCTCTTTCGCTTTGATGCCTTGCCCCCAGTCAGGGGCATATAGTAGCCGATGAGTGGTTGAATCATGCTCGTCATGATGATACCTCAATGATTTGATCATAGCCCGTGGAGGTTGTTTTGCACCCAATCTTAAGTACTCGGTTACCTGCATCATTTGCAAGTAGTTTAATTCAAGTAGGTCATATTTCGCAACGTAAATGAAAATGAATCAGAAATAATTCAAAAGAGATCAGATCAAATCTCATTGATGAGTAAGGTAGCGTCGCATGCTCGCTATTGCACTTCATTCCAGCCCTTCTAAGTTGGATGTCTAACGCAAATGGTTCAATTTGATCAAAGTCCTTGATTGATAGGGGTCGGATGTTTCCGGTCCTTCATCTTATGGGGCTTGAACGTATTGTCAGAGTTATCCTTTCCGGGGCAGCCTTATGGCGTTGGCATCTGCGGTAGCCATCTAAAGAAGGGGAATTTTCCGATCTAGAGTATGGAGTGGGTTCCCTCCTTATCTCGCCAATTTGATCCTTCATCTGGTTCATCAACTCAATATTGGCCTGGATATGTTGGTGTACTCGTTGAAAGCTACCCACCAATTCTCTTATCAAGGTCTGGAAATAAGCTCTAGTGATGAATTCATTTATGGGTATTGGCAGTAACTGGATGTGGGCTTTGGATAAATTCATTGGCTGCCAGCTTCTTTATTCCCTTCAGCAATATGAGAAGTATAACTGGTATTTCTAACCATGAATGACAGTGTTCTTTGATGGCATTCATCACTCTTGGTGGAGTCCATGTGCCATTCTCACTTCATGAGGTAGTGTCGGGGCTTGTATTTCCATAGTATGCTGACATAGTCAACATACTGAATTTTCACTAGAAATTTTGCAGGTAGGGTGGCTTCAATGAATAGGTCTCCACTTGGGAAGATTCTTCAGTCGACTTTATGATCAGGCCCATTTTATTGCCAAGGGGTCTTGTAACACTGGTGAATGATGTACGCACGATTGCCCAATGTTCGAGTGGTTTGGTGATACCGATTGGATGGTGAGTTGGTAAAGATGGGATAATAGATTGGTCATTATTTCTAATTTTCACCCAGATAGGAGACCTATATAGGGTATTAAGGAAGTCTTCTTGAGGTTGTATGCCACGCTTTTAGTCATGTGGACGTAGAATGATTAAGATGCGGGCATTTGAAGATGGTTCAGCGGTGACCAGCTATGCTTTGAGTTCATAGAGTAGACAGTGTAAGGGAGTTGCCATATTAGCCATCGTACCATAGTTGTCAATTCAGGAGTTTGAAAGCTGGTCAATTGGAGGAAGTTGCATTCCACCTTAGAAGCATGATATATTAACCAACTCTAGCTCTTGGCATATTAGCTAGGTTCTCCATCCTCTGGGAGCATTAGTTGAGTAGTATTTCTTTACCCATTCCTTGATTGCAACTCAACATTTGTTGTTGTGAGCTCCTATGTCTTGTTCAGTCATGGAACAATTAGAAGCACAGATGGAATGTTCCTCCACTAAATTGGTGATTGAATTCGCTATGCGGGTGCCCTGCGCTGCGGCTAGGGTTCGGGGGGTTTCCCCCGAAATTTTTTTTATATTTAGCCTCTTTTTAGGAAATCTGGGTCGTACCCTTGTTCGTATCCATCCTGTTCGTATCCATCAAGCAACCTGAAAAGGTCCTTCGTATCGCTCTTGTTCGAACCCATCCTGTTCGTATCCATCCAGAGAATTAGCTCCACTAGCATCGATACGAAATGCGCATGGCTAGATCGATACGAAAGTGGTATATGTTGATCGACACAAATAGGGTGCAGTTGGATCGATTCGAAATGTAGTTGAGTATCGATACGAATTGGGTGCAGTTGGATTGATTCAAACTGCAGTTGAGTATCGATACGAATTGGAGGTAGATGGATGGATACGAAGTATTGCTTCCTGATGGATACGAAGTAGAGCATCCATCTCATGGATACGAAGTAGAGCATCCATCTCATGGATGCGAAGTAGAGCATCCATCTCATGGATACGAAGTACAACATCCATCTCATGGATACGAAGTAGAGCATCCATCTCATGGATACGAAGTAGAGCATCCATATCATGGATACAAAGTAGAGCATCCATCTCATGGATACGAAGTAGAGCATCCATCTCATGGATACGAAAAACACCATATTTTCATGGATACGAAAAATTGCGTTTTTTCTGGATTCGAAAATATGGGTATGGAATTCATGATGAATGTATTTCCTCTTAGATCTGGAGCAATCTGAATAGAATAGAAGGAAACACTTATGAACAGATCTGGATCTTCTCCTTAGATTTTTGCAATCCAACGACGGTAGTAGATCCATAGAGCAGGAGAAAACACTGCGTTTTTTCTCAGTGAAAGCACCAAAGTGTTTGTACCAAAAATGGGCACAACACTCTTCGGGAGTTATTTGAAGAGATAAAATGAAGAACATAAATGTAAAACAGAGATTATCTAACAAAAACTCCAATAAACAGAATTGTAAATACGCAGACAAGCAATTTAGAGTGGTTCGGCGTATCACCTACGTCCACTATGAAGTTTTGATGATTTTATTGATTCTCTTTCAATGATTACAAGTGATTACAGCGAACAATAGCGAATTATAGCTTGGAATTCGGATTCAACAGTAAGAATAAGATGCAAATCTCGATCCGGTAGAGTCTGGGCGCTTCAGAATCCAGATCCCCTTTTCTGAATGACCAGGGGTCCTATTTATAGGTGTAGGAGGCTGATATTTCGCCTAAATTTTGGGAGACCACTTCTGGCCCGTGAGGGGGCCCACGCGCCCGCCTTAAGGAAATCTGGCCCCACTTTGGGATCGATTCGAAATCCATTCGAATCGATTAAGAAAACGTCCAATCGAGATGAAATTTGGCAGAGACGTTCCATAGTGTGTATGCAAGCTTCTATGAAAATTTCATTGAATTTGGATCAATGGATTGCGAGAAATAGTCGATACGAAATGGACTATTTCGGTGGCTGTTTGGTTCGACTCCATAGCTTCGAATCGATGCCCTCGCATCGATGGTTGCACGTGTTTCTAAGATGATGTGGCGCGCACACTTCGCCTCGATCCGGTCTTTACTCCGAGTTGACCGTATCGACTCCATAAATCTCGCCTTGTTTGTATTGAGGGATGACACGTCACCCAGGTTCGCTGGCTTGATGGATTCGAATAAAACCTCACTCATGGATTCGAACAGCAGTTATTGATGGACACGAACTACTGATGGTCGATGGTTACGAACAGGCCTTTCCTTGATGGATACGAACCACGTAGCTTCTCAATGGATACGAAGCCAATCGATGCGAACTGTAGCTTTTCGATGGATACGAAGTAAGGCTTCTATGATGGATGCGAAGCAGACACTGGCCAATCGTTACGAGGCACAACACCTGTTGATGGACACGAAGTCCATCGATACGAATTCGATAGATTCGAACACTGCCAACCTGATTAATACGAGCTGCTATTAACTGGTCGATGCGAACATGATCGATGCGAACCGAGTGTACCTTTGGTGGATACGAAATCAACCTTAGTGATGGATACGAAGGCTGGGCCGTTTCCTCTAGATTGAATCGATCATAACTTGAGCATATGAACTCGGATTTACTTGAAACTTGGAACGTTGGCTCTCTTGACTTTGCCTACCGTGCCTTACCAATTATAGCTCAACCTGGACTCAGACAAAATTCGTCGATATCCATAGTGAACCTGCGTATAGCTGATTTTTTAGACGAACTGTCTTTGGTTTCTAGTCAAATGCTTGGTGTCACGGCCTTGCCAAAAGGCAGGATAACAAAGGTCATGCCTTTCGGGCTTAAGAACGTCGGCGCTACCTATCAACGTCTAGTTAATAAGATGTTTGAGCAGCAAATTGGTCACTCCATGGAAGTCTATGACGATGACTTGCTTGTCAAATCAAAAAGAGCAATGAATCTTGAGCCACCTAGATCAGATGTTCCAAATATTACGCAAATACCAAATGTTCGTCGACGGAATTTCTATCGGTTTAGAAAACCGTCGAACGAATTTAGAAATAAAAATATAACCATAAGCGCACTGCGTACTATTGAAGTATGTGGCGAGTACGGGTCAATCCGTAGGGAAATGATGATTTTAAAAAAATTCTACTCAATCAAATTATACCAAAGTCGAGAGATTGTTAAGCTAGAAAAATGAGAAAACTAACAAAGAGAAAAGAGATGCAAATATAAGAGTTAAATGACAATTTAGAGAATAAATTCACTCTCTAGATCATGTAGTTCAACACATATGAAATCATGATCTCTCTTTTATGGTCATTAGTGCTTTAATTGATGTGCCTATCATAAGTATGGCATATTTGTGCTATTAGTTAGCCAACATAAGCCATCAAACTTTGACACACCCCTTAAACCACTTACTAACTTTCATGAAACTTGACAATGAAAATGAAATCTATTTTAAGTATGGCCTATTAATTATTGATTAGAAATATAGACCATCAAATTTTAATTTCAAATCACTTTCTTTTGCCATAATCATATTTTGATGAAGAGGCAATTAGTGTTAGTGATTGTTTAAGAATAGCCTATTTGATGTCAACAATATAGGTTATCAAATTCAAAGCAAAAATAACTAGTAAACCATTTCTATCATCCTCATTAAGCACAAAAAGAGAGCATGAATTCACAAATAGTTGAAGCTACATAATTAGAGAGCTTCATTACCCCTAAATTGAAGGGGTTTAGCCTCTCATATTTGTCATTTGATTAACAAATGTAGCTTGCAACATAGAACAAAACAAAGAGAAAAAGAGAGCTAAATGAAAGAAAGAAAAACTAATCTAATTGCATAAAATAAAATCTACACTACTTGCATAAATAAACAAATCTACACTACAACATGAAAGGAAATAAGCATGAAAAGGAAAAGAACATGTATTGCAGTTGCATAAAAAAGAAATTACATGAGAATAAAAATGGCTAAGTAGCCATGAAAAGAAAACGAGAGCTTGTCTTTTTATTTTGAGGCTAAACTAACTAAAGAGAGACTAAGCAAGAAGAGGGTTACATGAAACATAAGGGGTACTTATACATGTGTTAAACCCTAATTCATATTTTTGGGGAATGCCCAAAATACCCTCTTAGGAAGTGTGGAGGCCAAGTAATCATTAACATCCACTAATCATCATTTAAGTGTACATGAAGCAATTAATTCCATAAGCATGTTCATTAACCTCTAATTTGTACATTAAGGTAGGTGGGTAGGTGGGGTCCTCCATTATCTTCACTTTGAATTATTTCCATCTTCATTTCTTCTCTTCACTCTTGTGCATGCATATATCATCATGAAACCACTTGTATATGAATTAAAATTCCTACAAAACAATATAGAAATTTTCAATTAAATTTTAGAAAATTAATATATGCACAAAAATGACCATTTTGCTCTTTGATGACGATGAATATGTGACAATTTGAAAATGATATGAATTTTGGTTTAAACAAGTTAAAATACCCGATATGATCATTTATTTAATTTAAACAGATTAAATATGGTGGTAAAAATATACACATTTATGTGCACATCAAATACCCCCACACTTATCTATTTATTCGTCCTCGAATAAAGGAAAACAAAGATAAATCCGTTTTCGTAGGGAGCACGATTGCATTGAGCGTATGAAACAATCCGTTAAACCTCTGGGTGTCCCTAGTAGGACGAGTGTTGTCTCGTAAGGGTTTTCAGCGGATACTACCCACAAAATCCAAATGCAGGATGAAAATATTTACAAAATGCAAGATTTATTTACAAAGAGATGAATGCGAGTTTTTGAAAATATTTACAATCAAGGATTTACTTTTATATTAACACAAATAAGTTAAATATAGGTTTGGTTATTATCTTGAAATTTAAGTCATTTACTCGTCAAAATTTCCAACAAAAATTAAGTTATCATAATCAAATAGACTATAGTTTTAACTCATTGTTTCGGTTAATAACAAAGTGTAATTTTAAAATGGATCCTTAGTTGATTATCAAAGTTTATCAAATTGGTAATTTTATTTCCTTTCTATAACAAGTCCAATCGAATAAGTTAAAATAGTGCTTGGATTTCAATTGCTTACTCTCTCCATTTTTTTTCTTTTGAAAATTTTTGTTGATCTTAGCAATATTTACAAATGCCTAACTCAGATAAACTGAGGCCAGATATATTACCCATGCACTGCCTTGCGGACTGATGTGAGGGGAATACAGAGCGTGGTGAGTGAACACTTATTGACTGTAGGCATTATTAGTAAAATAATTTTATATACACACCTAACTCAGATAAACTGAGGCCAGATATACCGATCGTGCACTGCCTTTCGGGCTTACGTGAGAAGGGTACAGAGCATGGTGAGTGAACACACGAGTGTGAACACATGACTCTAGGTGTTTATTAAGAAAATATATACATATATACAAGAAATTTGTTTTTTTTTGTGTTTTTTTAGGGAGAGAGTTTCGCAAAATCATCTTAGCATCATTTAACTTAGAAGACAAAAAAATGTTATATCCTTTACTTTAAATCAACCACTTTTTAAAACAAAGATTTTCAATTAGGATATATTTCAGAATTATCACGTATGAATCTTCCTATATACTAGTTAAACCATTTTTATTTGTAATCAAACTTCATTTTTGTTTTTGTTAAGACAAATTAAATTTCAAACATTTCAATTTAATAAACCAATACCATATATTTATCCTATAGTGTTTCTTTAAAAGTAAATCAAAAAATGCAAAAAAAATTGTTTTTTTTGTTTTTGAGATTTTTTTTAAAATTTTGGAAAGAAAATAAAAATAAATAAACCATGAAAAATCGAAAATGATGATGAGTCTCCCCCCACACTTGATTTTGACTGTGTCCCCACAGTCAACCCAAGTGGAAGGAGAAAAATAAAAATAAAAATGGCCTTTATTTATATGAAAATGAACGGTATTTACACGAAATCAGAAAGTATATCGTCAAAAAGTAAATGAAACGGTCTTCCGAAGACCGATTCATTTGTCTCGTTAAGTATACGAGACACGGCTTAAGCTCAGAAAACCAAACCATACAAGATTTCGAAGTTGAATTTTGATTTGGAAAAACAAATGCAGTTTTATTAAAAATTGTACGAGTCATTTTATTTTCAATGATTTTTGGGGTTGATAAAACGGTCGATTGAAGTTCAAGTTTATTTCCACCAAATTGAAATTCAAGCTGTTCATTGAAAAATTCTTCATAATTATTGATTTCAAAATCAAATTGGTGATTTAAATCTTCCCCATCTTTTTTTAACGACTCGTTTTCAAAAAGTCCATAAAACTTGTGTTCGTTAAATTCGACTTCCTTTGTTGGATTATCAGCAACTTCATTGCGTATCTCAAGTTCAAAATCCAAGGTTGTTGTATTCAAATTTTCAGAAAAAGGAAGATCGAAATCTAAATCGAGTTTCTCACCCTCAAAAGAATTGAAATCCAAGTCAATCACCAAATTTTTAACAACTTCGTTAAGATCGTTATTTTCAATTTCAAAATTTGTTATTTGAAAATCATCGATTTGGGTAAAAGATGGAATATTGTTTGACTCGTCACACGTTGGAATTTGATCTTGTTTTTCACGTTGTTTCATATATGTTTCAAACAACGAATTCGTGTGATCATAGTAAATTTCGTTCATTTGCTCAACAAAATCCAATTTATAATTATTAACCTGAGGATTTTCACTTTGAAATTGTTGAGAACAAAGATTTTCAATCGTAACGTGGTTAAGATTATTCCCATTGCAAAATTTGTTTGAAAAGTTGTTTCTATTTTCATTTTGAGTTTGAAATTCATTTTGGAGTTTGAAATTGAATTGGCATGGGTTATAATCAAAATCGTTTGAATTTTTAATTGAATTCAAATTTTGAAATCCTTGACTCGAGTTGTTACACAAATATGAATTACACAAATCATTTATCATTTGATTTTGTTGTGTAGAGATTTCAAGTAGAGATGAAATGTTATTTTCAAGATTCGAGGGTTGGTCATCGTTTTGAAAACTTTGTTGTTCAAAATTCGAATTGTTTAAACAATAATTGGTGTTAAAATATCCATAGGAATTTGGAGTGAAATCGTTTGGATTATATTGATTTTCACAACTATTGTAAAATTCATGTGAGTGGGGAAACTCGGACATTTTCAAGAATGTTTTTTTATAAAGGAAAAATATTTACAAATGAAATTTATTTTTTCAAAAGGGAAATTGATTTTTGTTTTGTTTTTTGGTTTTTCAAATTTTTTCTTTGTTTTTGAGAAGGTTTTATAATTTTTCTTTTTGAATTTTTTGATTTTGATTAAAAAACTAAATAAATTTTTTTTTTGGAATTTTGATTAGAAAATTTTCAAAGGAAAAGGAAAAAACTAAGTTAAGAAATATTTACAATTTTTTTGTGTTTTTTATTTAAATATGCATGAACTAATGCAACTAAATGAATGAAGTGGTTAATTACAAATGATTTATCCTAAGTTAACCCAAAATTGTATAATCACACTTTGTGTTAGATAAACAAGATAGTTCTCGGCCAGGTAACGGACAGGATTTATAGGTACACCACGAATCACCGTAGCAATGCAACCGAAGGTTTAAGTACCTTCAGAGGAACAACCACTATAATATTTACAAATCACCGTAATATTTATAAATGGTTATTACTCTGCCGTAGCCTAGACACCAAGAAAGTAAATTGTTCAAAGAAGACAACTTGTCAATATACAATTAAGAGCTATCGATGTCTAACCGTTATTATTAACAAATTCTAGGATGAAATACAAAGTAGAAATTAAACGTGTATTAACAATGCAACTACGAATGAAATTTCTGTTTTTGTTTTTTGGTTTTTTTTTGTTTTCTGAATATTTTTTTAAATGCAAGTAAACAACAATGCAAGACAAACAAAAACAATAGATATATACAATGCAAGGAAAATAAAGAGAAAATTATAAATAAGCAAGCTTTTTTTTGGCAAGCTCAGCATGCAAGCAATTTATTTTAGCAAGCACTTCTGCTCCTTCTGTAATTCTGCTTTGGCAACCTGAAATAAAAACAAAATATATATACAGGTTTTTAAAAAAAAGAAAACTTAAAAGTAAAGTTTTACTTAAAAAAAGAATTTTTTTTAAATATATCTATCAAAGAAGTCACCAAAGCAAAGGAAAATCAAAACAAAAGAAGCAAAAAAAAATTATATAACAATTTTTTTTAAAATTCTTCCTTTGTTTCCCTTTTTTGGTTTAAAAACAAAACTAAAGATTATTCACAAACTTTAAACTTGACCTGGTAAAAGCCCAAAAGCCCGTCTTTGCAAATAAAATTCATATTATAAAAAGAAGAAAATCGTTGTTACTCTGAACTCGCGATAAACACAAAATCGCTAAAAAATAAAATAAAAATTCGATTCAAACTCCTAAAAAAAATACAATTGCCGACTCAAAACTGGTTTGATTACAGCAAAACTAAACTCGAGAATCGAAGCTAATTACAGTAAAACTAAACCATCTACAGCAACACCCCACTTCATAATCCAAGTCAAAATCGAATACCCATCAGGAAATTACGAGAATGAAATCGAATAAGGGTTTTCGGTTGTTGGCTATTCGATTTGCTGGCAGCTGGGTTTGGAATGAAAGCAGAATTCTGGTAGAGGATTTTCGCGAGTGGTTGGAGGTTGGAGTTAGAAGCGTGGAGGTCGCGATTGAATTTGGGGACGATCGAGTTTGTCTCTTGTTTTGGATTTGCTGTTGATCGACAGTGAAGTGTGAACGACGATTTCGTGGGTGAATTGATGCAGGAGATACAATGTCGCGATTGGTTCTAGTTGTTTCTGGTGATCAGAGAGTTGAACGAGCAGTAATTGACGTGGTCACGTGTGTGTCAGTGAACTGCTGTAGCTGATTTGTTTGTGGTGGTCGAATCGAGGTCGACAATTTAGATGAATTTCAAGGCTGCAACTTGGTGAAGTGGCAAATGATTGTTATTTGGTCGCAGCAGCAAGATATGGAAGAAGTGGATGGTTATTGGATGATCTGTTGGTATGTGATGGGTGGAGTGGTATCATCAGTAGAAGTAATTTGCGGTTACTCAATGATGATTGGAGTGGTATCTACGGCAGCGAGATGATGTATAGAGGATGGTGATGAAGTAGCTGTGTAGAATTTAGCAGTTTGTAACATTTTGGTCGATTATGAAGGGGAAGCTTTGAAGGTCGGAGGGTGGTGCTTTGGGTATGCGAAGAGAAGCTGTTGACAGTGTGGTCGGGTGAAGATGTGGAAGTTTAGATGACGATGGCACTGTGTAGGAGTTTGGTTTGCAGAAGTGACAGTTTTGTACGGTGGATGGAGGATGAGGTTTGAGGCTTGTAGAGAAGGACGTGTAGCAGATCAGTGGTTTGCAGGCACTGTAGTGTTGAAGTTGATGGCTGTTTATAGCTAATAGAAGTGGGTGATGGCAGGAGTTAGATTGTATATGGGATGGTTGTAGAAGTAGGGTAATGACTGGAGTAATGGTGGGTTGATGAAATGCGGCTGTGGTTCTGCAGTATTGACTTGTGATGGAGATGTGGATGCAGCAGGATGTGTTTCTGGTGACAATGTTTTGAAGTTGATTTGATCTGTTGCAGGCAGATGAGTAATTGTTGCAGTAGAGATGTTGAATTGGTTGGTGTGATTGAAGTGCATAGAACAGAGGAGGGATTGTTGAATGTGGGACTATTGAATGTGTTTGTAGCAGGGAAAGTGCAAGGTAGTTTTGTATGAATTGAGGTGATTGAGTGATGTTTGTGGAAGAGTGTCAGGAAGGCAGTAAGGTGAAGACAGTGAATAGTATGGCCAGAAATGATGTAGAAAGACAGAATGTGTGTTGAAATGGAAAATTGTAACTGAAATTGTAAAGAAAATGAATAGAAAATAAAATGTTTTTGTTTTTGTTTTGAAATTTTGTATGTTTTCTTTTAAAAAAAAATAGAAATAGAAATGCAAATGCAAATGCAAAATGAAAAACTACAAACACACAAACAAATGCAAGCACAAATCTAACACACAGAACAAATTTTTTAATTTTTTTTAATATATGCACTCAACAAACAAAACAAACACACAATATAATCAAAAGAAAATAATTTGAAAAAATAGAAAATAAAATCAAACAAATCCACGGCAACGGCGCCAAAAACTTGTTCGTCGACGGAATTTCTATCGGTTTAGAAAACCGTCGAACGAATTTAGAAATAAAAATATAACTGCAAGCGCACGGCGTACTATTGAAGTACGTGGCGAGTACGGGTCGATCCGCAGGGAATTGATGATTTTAAAATTTTTCTACTCAATCAAATTATACCAAAGTCGAGAGATTGTTAAGCTAGAAAAATGAGAAAACTAACAAAGAGAAAAGAGATGCAAATATAAGAGTTAAATGACAATTTAGAGAATAAATTCACTCTCTAGATCATGTAGTTCAACACATATGAAATCATGATCTCTCTTTTATGGTCATTAGTACTTTAATTGATGTGCCTATCATAAGTATGGCATATTTGTGCTATTAGTTAGCCAACATAAGCCATCAAACTTTGACACACCCCTTAAACCACTTACTAACTTTCATGAAACTTGACAAT
This sequence comes from Allium fistulosum, assembly GCA_030737815.1. Taxonomy (NCBI): domain Eukaryota; kingdom Viridiplantae; phylum Streptophyta; class Magnoliopsida; order Asparagales; family Amaryllidaceae; genus Allium; species Allium fistulosum. The sequence continues at coordinate 166,812,897 of CM060905.1, forward strand.
GAAAATGAAAATAAAATCTATTTTAAGTATGGCCTATTAACTATTGATTAGAAATATAGACCATCAAATTTTAATTTCAAATCACTTTCTTTTGCCATAATCATATTTTGATGAAGAGGCAATTAGTGTTAGTGATTGTTTAAGCATAGCCTATTTGATGTCAACAATATAGGATATCAAATTCAAAGCAAAAACAACTAGTAAACCATTTCTATCATCCTCATTAATCACAAAACGAGAGCATGAATTCACAAATAGTTGAAGCTACATAATTAGAGAGCTTCATTACCCCTAAATTGAAGGGGTTTAGCCTCTCATATTTGTCATTTGATTAACAAATGTAGCTTGCAACATAGAACTAAACAAAGAGAAAAAGAGAGCTAAATGAAAGAAAGAAAAACTAATCTAATTGCATAAAATAAAATCTACACTACTTGCATAAATAAACAAATCTACCCTACAACATGAAAGGAAATAAGCATGAAAAGGAAAAGAACATGTATTGAAGTTGCATAAAAAAGAAATTACATGAGAATAAAAATGGCTAAGTAGCCATGAAAAGAGAAAGAGAGCTTGTCTTTTTATTTTGAGACTAAACTAACTAAAGAGAGACTAAGCAAGAAGAGGGTTACATGAAACATAAGGGGTACTTATACATGTGTTAAACCCTAATTCATATTTTTGGGCAATGCCCAAAATACCCTCTTAGGAAGTGTGGAGGCCAAGTAATCATTAACGTCCACTAATCATCATTTAAGTGTACATGAAGCCATTAATTCCATAAGTATGTTCATTAGCCTCTAATTTGTACATTAAGGTAGGTGGGTAGGTGATGTCCTCCATTATCTTCACTTTGAATTATTTCCTTCTTCATTTCTTCTCTTCGCTCTTGTGCATGCATATATCATCATGAAACCACTTGTATATGAATTAAAATTCCTACAAAACAATATAGAAATTTTCAATTAAATTTTAGAAAATTAATATGCACAAAAATGACCATTTTGCCCTTGGATGACGATGAATATGTGACAATTTGAAAATAATATGAATTTTGGTTTAAACAATTTAAAATACCCGATATGATCATTTATTTAATTTAAATAGATTAATTATGGTGGTAAAAATATACACATTTACGTGCACATCACCAAATGAAGCTGAATCCTCTGAAATGCTCTTTTGGGGTGTCGTCGGGTAAATTCTTAGGTTTCATTGTACACGCTAGAGGCATAGAGGCGAATCCTGAAAAGGTACAAGCTTTGAAAGACGTCAAAATCCCAGCCACGTGAAGGGAAATGCAGAGCATAAATGGGAAAGTAGCTGCTCTGAGCAGGTTTATATCCAAGGCCACGGACATGTGCATACCATTCTTCGAAGCCCTCAAAAAGGACAAAGGAAAATTTGAATGGACCGTTGAATGCTACTCAACCTTCCAGAGTCTGCTAGAACACCTACAGTAGCCACCAGTGCTCTCTACTCCGATAGATGGAGAGAGAGCCTCTACCTATACCTAGCTGTATCCTCCCACGCGCTAAGTGCCGCAATAGTGCGATAAGATGATCGTATCTAAAGATCGGTATACTTGGTTATCAAAAGACTCACGGGGGCAGAAGCTAGATACCCAAAGATTGAAAAATTGGCTTACAGTCTGTTGATAGCATCTACGAAATTACGACACTACTTTCAATCGCACTCCATTAGAGTTCTAATGGATCAACCACTGAGGCAAGTCCTACATAAACCAGACACGTTAGGGCGCCTGTTAAAATGGTGCATTGAGCTGAGCCAGTACGACATTACCTATTACCCACGCACCGTAATTAAGGGACAAGCCTTGGCTGATTTCATAGCGGAGTTCACAATGCGAGATGAGGAGGCTGCGGCAAGGGTTGAGGAAGCTGTCAAATGGAATATGTTCATTGAGGGAGCATCGAACGAGCTTGGCTCGGGGGCAGGCGTCATAATAGTCAAACCCCGAGGAAGGAAATTAAGCTATGCACTAAGACTAGAGTTCGCTGCAACCAATAACGAAGCTGAATACGAGGAAATAATAGCCGGCTTAGAAATCATTAAAGAAATAGGAGTTAAGTCGATATATATACACAGCGATTCACAACTAATTGTTAACCAGATCCTTGGAGAATTCCAGACTCGTGGACAAAAGCTTGCGTCCTACCTCAAAAAGGCCAAAACCCTCCTTGATGAGCTAGACTACTATGTAATAAAACATATCCTGTGAGGGGAAAATCAAGAGGCGGATGCCCTTGCCAAAGGGGCTAGCATAAGAACCGAGCCAATGCTGGGGTAAACCCCCATCATGAGACAATCCACATCGAGTTTCGAGTGTCTACAAATCACAGCGATCGCAGACAAGAAGGAGACATGGATGACCCCTATCATTAGATACTTACTAGAAGGAACCTCACCAACAGATCAGAATGAAGTCAGGAAAATTCTAAGAAAGGCATCCCGCTACACCATCCAGAATGGCATACTGTACCGTCGTGGCTTTTCCAACCCACTACTAAGATGTTTCACTGGGAACGAAGCAAAAGATATCCTTAATAACATTCATCAAGGGAGTTGCGGCGATCACACCGGGGGGCAAACTCTTGCTAGAAAGATCCTATGCTATGGATACTTTTGGCCCACGCTGAACAAGGACGTGGCCGAGTTTGCTAAGAAATGTGACAAATGCCAAAGATTTGCAAAAATTTCGAGATTACCACCTACCGGTTTAATCCAAATGGTCAGCCCCTGGCCCTTTGCCATCTAGGGAGTGATCTGATCAGGGAACTCCCCACGGGTTGAGGAGGAGCAAAATACGCTATAATGGCAGTGGATTATTTCACCAAATGGGTGGAAGCAGAGCCTTTGAATAAAATGTCATCTACCAAAGTGATAAACTTCCTAATACGCAACATCCTGTGCAGGTATTGGGTGCCGTAGAAGATCATATCGGATAACGGGCTCCAATTCGACAACAAAGAATTCTCCAGTTGGTGCCATGAACATGGGATTGCCCGAAGCTTCTCGACTATAGCATATCCCAAAGAAAATGGATAGGTCAAATCAGTAAACAAGGCATTGAAAACATTAATCAAGTAGAAGTTAGAAAATTCCAAGGGAGCATGGGTCGACGAACTACCTACTGCTCTACGGGCCTACCGAACTTCTTACAAGACTACAACAGGGCACACGCCATTCACATTAGCATACAGAGCCGAGGCCATGCTTCCCCTCGAAACAGTCATCCCCTTGCATCGAAGAATGCAATATGATCCGGAAGAAAACGAGGAGCTCTTAAACATATCACTCGACCTGACCGAGGAAAAAAGAAATAACGCCGCCCTCAAAGCTGCCACTCATAGACAGAAGGTGGAAAGGTAGTACAACTATAAGGTGAAGCATCGAGCACTGCAAGAAGGAGACTTGGTACTCAAACGAGTCTTCCCACGACTAGGAGCACTAGGTCCAATTTGGGAAGGGCCGTTTGTTGTTCATAAGGATTTTCACAATAGAGCTTACATCTTGTCAACGGTTGATGGAGAAGTGTTTGGGAAAGCATGGAATCTCCAACACCTTCGCCGCTATTTCTCTTGAGTTCTAAAGAAACATGTACTGAATGAAGCAATAAAAGAAAAACAGTGGACGTAGGCATAGTTCGGCCGAACCACTATAAAAATTTGGTGCCTTGCATTGCTTACCTTAGTTGAATGTTCTTTTGTTTAATTATTTTATCTGATGACTATTCCTACTGCGAGAAATCGTAGACACTTGCCGGCAGTAGTGAAAGTAAGATAGCCACGATTAAGGGCACGAAACAAGCCTTGGCAATTCAATACTGACGATCGACACCCCCAAGCCGGCAATGATGAACCGATCATAAGCCACAGATTAGGCACGATTTATAGCCTAGGCGGTTCATTATTGGTGTTTGGCTCGCCAACAACTGGGAACTGATTATAAACCCCACGATTAAGGCGTGGCTACAGCCAAGGGTAGTTCGCACTTGACGATCGGCATTACGCACGCCAGCAACGATAAATCGAATAATACTCACGATACGGGCATTAACCCAAGTAGTTATCGTTTGCGATCGACCTTGAATATAACAACGCGTTTATGGTTTTCTGCGTCTCTGAACACAATAACGATTAACTGAGTCGTAAACAGTTCACACATAGACAAAACATACTATGAAAATCACACATCGCAAAAGTCATTCCAAATAAACATGCGAAAAACATAAATTAAACATTACACATTAGAAATCTTTATGTATAAAGCTTTTTGTCTATATATACAAAAAAACTAAACAGCCATACATCGTTCTAAACCACACAAGAAGTGAAAAGAAAATTTCCTCAACAAGGGAGGAGGAACATCCTTTCCGCTTAGACCGCTCCCTCCAGCCATGTCCTTCGAGAGCTCGGATTGCTCAAGAGACTCGCCTTCCTTTCATGAAGGCCCAACTTGCCCCGAAGACGTCCCTACACGATGCAAGTATGAAGAATCGTAGGTTTTGCAATCCTGAATAGGTAATAGCGGAGTTAAAGTCAAAAGACGAGATACCTATGGTGATGTGATGTGGATCACCAAGCCTCTCAAGATTCGAGCCATCCTTATCATCCTCGTCCTCTGCCAGCAGCTCATACCCCTTGGTGATGGCCTTGGTCTCCTCCATTGTGAACTGGCTGTTCACCATCCCAACGTCATACACGGCTCCTTTCTCCTGTGCGACTGCAGCCTTGGTCTCCTCAATGAGCCGAGCATGAATTCCTACCATCACCTGAGGATAATCATCTATCCATTGAAGATTCCTCTATTTCCAGAACATATATTAAGTATCCTCCAGCATCTTGTTGACTGTATCACAAAAGTCGTTGGATTTGTCGACTTCAGTTTGAAGAGACACCACCTTGTTCATGTATTGTTCCTTGTCCCTTCTCTGCTTGGCCTGCTCCGCCTTCAACTTATCAATCTCAGCCTTGTACGAATATTTTTCCTTTTGCCACTCGTTCCGAGACTTCTTCACTCAACTAAGGCCTCCTTCGATTTATTTACTTTTCCCTTGAGGGAGTGGATCCACTCCAGATCCTTGTGCCGAGCCTCATCCACTGAATTGATAGCCATGTCAATCTGAGTCTTGGATAAGTCGACGGCCTCTCTCGTTGCTTCTTCCTTGGCCTTCGTTATCTCGGATGCGCGAGATGCCTCGGTAGCCTCCAACATAGTAGATCCTCCACCTCCAAACACAACCGTACATTCTTCACTAGCCTTGGCTATGCGGGACTGATAATCAAAAATCTTTCTGGTCACATCCATAATCTGGACCATCCTCGTTGTCAAGTTAGAAAAATCAAGAGTCTTCGCCTTATCCATGATCCATACCAAAGGATTTCGAGGTAAAATAAACTCGATATCAGGATCCGTCGACCGACGACCCGCATAGTCAGGATTGATATTAGGATGACTTTCAAAGAGATTCAGCACCAGCTGCTGATAATCTGAGAAAAAGTGTCGACATTGCCCTCCCCTAAATCATCTGGCACTTCGTGCACTTCAGGACCCACCGGATTGTGACGGTGATGGTGAGAGGAAGTTTGGGAACCAGCGGAGTTGGCATCCTTGTCCAGAGATCTTACATGTTTTTGAGATAACTCATGACTCTCTCCTCTATCCAGGCCTAATGGAGTGTCCCTTATATTCCTTTGTGCGGTCTTTTCCTTTTGAAAGGCCGTCTTGGAAGAAACATAAGCCACTTTCATCCATTTGAACTGCTCGAGCAGCCTATACACTTCATTCCTCTTTGGATTCCTCCTTTTCCCTGCAATGCGGGTAACAACGTTAGAACAAAGGAATGGAGAAAGCACAAAAACAAAACATGCAAGACACTGGGACACTATGAGCTACTACAAACCCTTAGGGTAGACTGGATCAAGTGGCCGGGACGGGGTCTCACTCAACTAGGGAATACCCTGGGACGGGACTCCACTTGGAGGAAGGAGAACACACGACGACCGAGCTTCATTGGATTGAGGAGCAGGTGAAGACTGGGACTTGTCAAAAAACAAAAAGTTCTTAAGAAGTATCCCAAAATCCATACAGTAATCGAAAGTACCTGAAGAAAGCCCGAATGCCTCGCCGATTCCCACTCCACTTTGCATTGGAAGAGGCAGTATTCCATCTAAGTCACCTGGAGCTACACTCTCTTAGGAAGGGTCGGTGGCAAGAGTCGGCTTAGGGCTGGCTCAGGTTGTTTGAATTGCTCGGGCCACTTCCACACAGCCTCGACATTCATCAAAGGAGCCACGCCCAAGCCTTCGTTGCTTATGATCTCCACATCTGGAGAAACAAGAACCTCCGATTCCGTTGCTTCAGAGTCTCCCCCAGATCCATCCTCCTCCTCACTCTATCCCTCCAAATGTGAACCCTCCTCGTCGTCAGGGGAAGGAGCATCCCGAGTACGTAGAGATTTCCCCGAGCATGGAGAGCGAACTACGCTCTTCTTATGCCTCAACATCTTCGGGGCTCTAGCAACACCAACCTCCTCCTCTGGACTCTTGCCTTTGACCGTATCTCCTCTATCTCCTCCGGCTCCCACTACTTTCTTAGTGGAACTTGGCCTAATCTTTTTCATAGATTGTCCTGGGCTGATCAAGTTGTAAAATCGAAGGGCTGTATCACGGAGTAGGAACGAGGCTTCCCTCTCGGCCTCCGGGATAGCAAAAATATCCTTGGCCATCTCTTTCAAGCCATCATCCTCCGCCGCCTTCACACAATCTGAAAATTATGTAGCGATAAGAAACCAAGTTGACAAAAAGTTTAGAAAAGGTAATACAATGACTTACAGCCAGAAGTGAAAGCATGCTGGGGAACGGTGTCGTCGCGCACAAAGAAATACTTCTTTTTGAACATGTTGAATTTGGAGTATAGATCAACGACAGGCTTAAACTTGTGAGCGGACTCTAAGCTAATGAAGGGACTCCCCTTTTCATAACTCCTCACATTGTATAAATATTCGACCTCTCTATGGGTAGGGGGTCTCTAATAACGCTTCACGAATATCAGGTATAAGCAGGTCAAGATGGCATAAGAATTCGGTTGAAGCTGCATGGGAGCGACCTTCAGGTAGATTACAAAGCTGGCAATCCAATTGGTAAGCGGAGGGATTGCGCCGCACATGCAATGGTATTTACTATATGCCATATATCCACTTGGGGGAAAGCAGGCTCTATAGTCTGGGCTGGGCAGTATCATGTCCTGATGAGATATCCTTAACGTAGTGGCTATGGAGTTTAGTTTCTCAATCGTCAGCACGCTAGGGTAACACTCCAAAGGCCTAAGCAGCGCTTGATAGTAGCATAGCCCTCCACCAAATAGTAAGCAGAACTGGATTGCCTAGGAGGGTTGACTGGAGTATCAGAAGAAGTAGGACCAGCCCCAGCTGGCTATGAAGACGCATGCTTGGAATGGAGCTCGCGACCAGAAGACATATTCTTGTGCAAGAAAATAAAAGTCAAGTGAAAGTCCAATGGAGGTACAATCATAAATGGAAATTAAAACATTCACGGGAACCTCCTATCGTCTAGCCCAGCTAAAACCATATTCCTAACCTAACTTTCTCAACATGTCTCCCCTTTAAGATCGGCATACCAATGACCACCGCGCTCAGACAATTTGGTTCAGCATTACCATCACCCCAATACCGAACCAAACACACTAACTGCTGGCCCAAAGACTACCCTCCCACGGCCTTACTTAAACAGTATTTGTTCTCTAGGCCCATGCTACCTTATCCTTATGACTTAGGGAGGAAAGAAAAATCAGTCTTGATGATGATATGTGTCCTCGCTTCCATAGCACGGTTAACTGGCACATTTCACAAAATAATGTACAAAAACGAATTCCTACTACCAAAACTTCTCTTAGTTTTAACACTGTACCTAAAACCTCAAATAAGGATACTGCTACTAGAGCCACTACCGATAGTAGTATAGGAACAAAAGCTTCATACCTACTAGACTCTGAATGCCCAGCCATAAAATTGGATATTTTGATTCAAAGAAAAGCCCAGTCAACAACTCAAGTAAAATTCCTCATAGCGACTTAATAAGAAGCAGCATGTTAAAAGGTACCAACAAGGCTAAATCTATAAAGATCCCCTCTTTAAAACTTGCACCAAAACCCATACTCGTGAGCTCCAGTTCACCAGGCACTCGACCCTCTCCTATTTATAAAGAAGATATACATATGGAAAATGGACTCTAGTCTTCTATATCGTATAGAGTTCGGAAGGAAAATTGACTTAATTCTTCTAAGCTGTACACGACGCTCCAAAAGGAAATTCTGAACATTAAAACTCTAGGTCGAGCAATCAATTTAGATAAGCTTACCTCGAGCGGTGAAGACACAAAGAATCTCAAATTCAAGCAATATAAGCAAGCGCGGAACTGACCGCAATCGATCGAGATTAAGTTTGGAGAATTTGATTGAGGAATCGGGAAGAAAGGGATAAAGAGGGAAGGCGGTATTTAAAGATGAAAAAGAAAAGAAGACGAACGGTCACAAGCTTTCGAACGGTGGTAGGAGCCCGATGCCGAACCAAATAAAGCATGTCGTGTAATTACACGACATACTTTGGGGGGCAAGTGTTGGCTCGGTTTTCCAGCAAGCAGAGAGAAAGGGAAGCAGAAGCAAACGAGGGCATGAAAGACAGAACCGTCGAACCACTAATATGCCGGACCAAACATTTGGTCCGGCATCCTCTGATATGCCGGACCAAATATTTGGTCTGGCACAATACGTCCAACACCATCCAAACATGTGGTCCGATACATAAGTGCGCCGAACCAGACAAGGAAAAACACCCAGGCCAGGCAAGCTCCATGACCCAAATGTCGATCCAAATTCTCTTGCTCAAATGCCGAACCAGATTCAGAAAGTTATAACTTCCTCCTTCACACTTCACAACTCCACTCTATAAATATCAGAGCTTCTCAACAACAATGGAAACCGACATTTTGGGAAAAGAGAGAAAACTCTACTGAGATTCAGTCACTCCAGCTACTCCAAGTTTTTACTCTTTAAGAACAATATTGTACATGTAATCAAATCAAAGTAAGAATAATAAGATGGACAGTGGAAGTAGGCACATTCTGGCCGAACCACTATAAAACCCTATATGATTACTTTCCTTAACTACTTTTCGACTTATGTGCCTGTGAATTGTTCTATGACTGCAAAAATTATCCCTTAACGTGTTGGAACATTAAAAACTCCAAATCAATCAACCTAAACGTAACCCTAGCTAAAATCGAACTTATAGGTGTTTGTCCTATTTTTATGCAAACATCATCCTAATTTCAGCCGGGCTATGAGCAAGTTTTAACTCATAAATCAGGCTGTCACTGTTGTCCTTTTGCTTTAGGGCAAGGTCCCTCTCTCTAGTGACTTTAACCAAGTCATCCTCCCTCTCTTGTAGCATTCTCTCGTAGTCAGCTCTTTTCATTTTGAATGATTGGATTTGTGTATAGTTAATCTGATTAACATCGGAGATGGCCTTGCATAGACGCTTCCACTCATGACCAGCATCTACACCCTTTTGAAATTAATGCAGCGTTTTTAGAGTGGACTCCTTCAACACATCCTTAATGTCATGATCGAATTTGACACCGTAAAGGAAGAGATTTAGGAATGCAGCTAATAGGCGCGAAGGATCAGCCAAGAGAGTGGACTTCATAATGCTGTCGAAGCGAGCGGAAGCAGCAGTAGTCAGTGCTCATAAAGTTGGGATTTCTTGCCAAGAGATGATTTGAGCCTCTATACGCGGTGGAATATAAACAGAAGAAGACTTGCGAAGATCTCTTCTTTCTTTCTTTCTCCCTCTCCTAAGCTTCTCCCCTTCCTTGCAAGCGTCGTCAGCCTCTCAAACTTTTCTCCTCTGCCTCTTATCCTCGATCTCATAGCGATTAGGTGAATAGGGATCAGGGGTTCGCCCTCTATGTTTGTTAACTTAATAGGAGAAATTTTCATAATATCCACAGCCCATTGAACCTGAAATAAGGAAGAAAAGAATATTAATATTGGAATTTCAAAGAAAAACTCAATGCATGAATGAGTGTCCATGATCCTAGTGAAGTGTGTAATGCCAATTACCCCTTTAGTACTCTACTAACCGTATCATCAAGGAATTAAAGTGGGTGTCTCTCTACCTTTACTTATAATGTCCACTGGAAAAGAGAGAATTATGAACCGACATCCCCTAGAATGTCGCTAATGGCGAAGTTGATCTCCCCAATGTCGCTTAAACCAACAAAGATGTCACCAATAGGGCAGGATCGGGGTGAAATCTCAACCAAAGCAATGCAAATTGATGTCCGATTGTCTCAGAAGTTTCTATAGCAATTTGTTCCTAATGAGCGAGCTAGGGAGATTAGGACTCATCCTAAGCTATTCACCAAACGGTTCGTCCCCTTCTTCGCTAGCATGATAATCGCCATCACTATCACCGGTTTCCTCCTCTTCCTTGACCAGTTCCTTTCCTTCTCTCCTTGACAATCCCTCATCTTCCTCTAAGATCAAGGACATCCATATGCCTTCATCCCTACCACTTAGAATGTCGGCTTCGACGGCCCTAAAGGCTCTTTCATCATGGGCTCCTCTGCATATAGTGCATCAGAAGAACCTGCAACATCACTTTGAACATTCTCATCGAAGCAACGAGTGGGGGCAAAAGAATGGGTATGAGCCTTAGAGCCGCTTTGCGCTAGAGACTCAGCAATAGCAAATCTGTTATGGCAAAGTAGACCAAACAGCCTCAGATTTTCATTTGTAAGAAGGAATGCAACGGTGTAGCAGTTAGGTCTAACTGCCTTTAAAGCATTAAGTGTCCTCTCATTTTCATCACTATAGTCTCGAACCGAAATGCCTACAAGGAAACACATATTAAGTGAGAAACTTAGAAATTTCGATATGGGAAAGCCTAGAGAAAAGGAACATGCATCCAAATAGCCAGAGCCGGTTGAATCCGACTAGGCATCGAATGAAGAAATACTCGTTCTTGAAATACGTATGCTTGTTATGGAGCTTCTCAATCACTTTACAACACTTTCGATCATCAATTATTAGATAGGATGGGGAATTCTGCCTTCTACTGAATCAGAGGAGATACGTAAGCTCATTGAATCTCGAGGGCATGTTGAATCTACTCACGAAGAGGAAGTATAGAATGCTTAAAAGAGAATAGCCTTTTGAATGAACTTAGAATAGAGTTAGTCTAAGTACTTGCAGCACCATCATAAGGAAAGGACTGAACGGTAGGATAACACCGCCTAAGGAAATCTATCAATTGCATCTATGAAGCCCGGTGGGGAGTGTAAGCAAATTCAGCCCTTGTTAGGAGACAAACACATCCTTGGGGATACCGTAATGGAGACATATGTTTTGGAGTGACCTGGCAGACAAGATTATAGGCAATTACTTTGACAGGTTGTTTAAGATTCTCAATCCCGGAGTAGTTAACCATATATCAGCCCAACAAAAATTATTTAACTTTGCGATTTAGTAGTTTTAGGCTGACTTGGCTCGGCATGAATGGATGGTGAGGCAGAGGCTATAGAAGATCCAGCTTTAGGTGGAGTAGACGTTCCTTTGCCAAACTTAAGACAAGGTGACCGATGAGTCATTCTAAACAAGAAAACTTAACGTTCCACATGGTTAGATATGTTTAACTTTGAATAATAAACCCGTGTGACCAACGTCTGAAATCTAAAGGATGTCGATTTGTGTTGACAAATTGGATTCTGGGCATTGACCGGGGTAAGTGCAGTGCGTTAAACTATATAGTGTGAGTCTAGTACACTGCACACTGCGAACGAACCACCTTGTGTAGATAGCTCACTCATGCTAGAAAAACAAGTCGTTCGTACTTTGAAATTATATTTTAGAACTTACCTGTTGTCACGAGTAATCGATAATGGAGGCGCAGTACGAAGCGACATGGAAAGTTTTTTTTCTTCAGGATCACTGGAAGTGCAGAAGCTAGAAAAGCGATAGGATGGGATCATCCACTACGTCCAATTTTGGAATAAATCATTGAACTAGAACTCAATTAGTGATCAAGACTTACTCAAGTTTTGAAGAGAGATGGTAAACCTGGAGAATAGGACTTGTCTTTAGAACCGCGCATTCAAGCAGGCCAAAAGCTTAATTACACCACCAATTAAGCACAACTCAAATATCAACCATCTCCCTTCAATTACAATCGACCAAAACCCCTATCGCCATTGCTATTATCATCACCATGAAGCCATTCAGCGCTAACCTCGGATTTCAAATTAAGTCGGGGCTAGGGTTTTGAATTAGATCGGACCCAAGCCAAGTAAGTGGTAGATCTAGGGGTGGCAATGTTACTGGGTGGCGGTGCCAAGCAAGCAACGACGATGCTTGGACAGATCAAAGGCAGAAGCTGATCGACGATGAAGTTGGATTGATGGCAAGTTGGATCGGTATTGGAAAATTTGGGTGAAGGTAAATAACTCAGATGTAAGGCTATAAAAAATTTCTAAGTGTTGAGTTATATAGGTCGGGAGGAAACATCATAGCTCAGTTAGCTATGTAACTCGGTGCCTTGTTATTTTTCTTCCCCCTACATCAATCATGGCATGGCATGGCAAAGAGAAGGTATGCTAATCTAAAACACGAAGCTATCTTTGGTGTGCAAATCATATTCTCAATATAGAAGAATGAAGTTCCAACTGTAACTAAATCAAACAGTTAAAGGAAAATTAGTCAAGTGATAAGCGAATCTCGAGACAAAACTTGAGCAATCAACCATAGTTTACAGTAGCAGTCAAGAGCTTGTCCCGATCCAAAGCATGCTTTGTATTCAATGAAAGCATACTCCAAGGGGAAAGTGTTAATCGGGATTTTAACCAAGCAGAAGTGGATGGAGGTTAGAATGTCAAGATGAAGACGAAATGACTTGGAAACTTGAAAGCACAATTAGAAGGAATACAGAAACACCATAGATAAATTTTAGAGGGATTCAAGCCAAGGATATAGCTTGTTACCGTGCTACATAGGTCGGTACTGACTTATAAATCCTCTCTAGATCACCTCCCAAAATCTATACTTCTCATACACTTCTCTGGCAGTTCATGGTCATGTGGTTTTCCCAGAGTATGGACAGCCAATTCCACAATTAGTGAGAAGAAAGCAAAGAAAGCAAGGTAACTCAAGTGATCGATGAAAGATTACTAGAATCAACAAAAGTCAATGAAAAGAGCTTGGAACCCATCAACTAGAAGATAAAAGAATAAAGAACGAGTTGAATTTGGATTTGGACTGACAATTATAGCTTGGTACCAAGATAAATAGATCGGTATCGACCTATCCTATTGGGTTGTGGTGCTATGGTTTTCCTTGTACAACATCGGGCCTTCATCTAGACTCCAGTGCAAGTAGGCTGCTGACCCATTACTTCTACTTCTTTATAAATACCAACCTAACTACAACTAATGAAGGAGCAGGTTTCTACTAACCCCATACCCGGAAGCTACCTCTTCTTTATTTCCTACCTCTACACCATAATCACCTAGGCAGCTACTCTTAGCAGCTCTTAGCCATAGAACTAGTCAAACCCTTGTACTAGTGACTTATACTCTCTTTAATGCTCTGTAATCTAATACAAACTCTCTCAAATCAACAGTCGATAAAACTATAAAGTGGACATAGGCCAAAGATTGCTGAATCGCTATAAATATCTTATGACTTTCCATTCTATTTCCTTTTATTTTCAATACTATTTGCTGGATCTAGGTCTCACAAGTTCCTTGCAACTCAACCTTGGGTGTTGATCCATTTTTGGCATCAACAAACATTGCGGTCCTAAAATCATTTGAGGTGGTCCACACAATTTCCCACACAAGCAAATATTATGTGTAGGCTCTCGACTCACACAACTAGTCAACTCCTTAACCTTGGATATGTAGGGGAATTTTTCAACCTTTATCTTGTATGATCTCGTAAACAATGTTTTGGTTGAAATTAAATTTAACCATGTGTACTAACTTGTAAGTACATAACCTTGCAAAAAAGTTAACTCAACTACAGTAATGACCAATCGACTTTGTCCAACAAAGTCCAGTTACCCCTTATCGATACATCATTATGATTAATAAGAGGATTAGTATTACTATGCGTTTGTAAGTTTCTAGAGAAGTTCTATGTGTTTATCAGTCTGCCCTTGGGATAAAGCAGTAGCATCATAAATCCCAGATAACCGCTGTTGAAGACTTACTTTATTTTCATCTGATGCATCTGGAGCAGTGCTTATTTGTACATCGGACTTACCGTGTGTTCGTCACTTAATACAAATTTATTGTGTGTTCATCAATGGACTCATTATGTGTTTGTCTAATACATATAGATTGCCTTCCCATTTTGTTTATACATTATTGTGCACAGTCATGAGCTCATTACTATAAGGACTTACTATGTGTTTATCATACCTACTAGATAAGTCTGGTGGCTTGTGTTTCATTATGACTCTTTTATATCCTATGTTTGCTTATACGTGTTATGCCATGGTGATTATGTTGCTTTATATGGGGAATGACTATACCATGTTATTATGGATCATACTATGTGCTTACCCTTTTTATTTACATATAGTATGACCCATTTATTATTTCTATAGTACTCAGGTAAAAAAGAGAATTGACAGGTTCAGGGATGCGAAGACCTTGGATGTGAGATGATGGCTTTTCGGAGATGATCATATATAGATATCTTTTTATAGTCCAATGTATATAATTTTTAGGTTGTCTCCTAGTTGATGTGGATGTTTTACATATATGATGTGTCTAGCATATATGCACATCTCTCTATGTATATTTTTGTAGTGGGTCAAATACTTTGCTTTGTAGACTTACACCTTATGTTATGTTATGTATTTTGTTTTCCCAACTGCAACATGCGATTTATGAATTTGTGTTCTCTTATATGTATCATATATTATTCGTCCTTGTTTAACTCATGTGTTTATTTCTTTGTGTCGAAACGGGGGACGCATATTGATATAGTATTCTTAGTTAAGAATACATACTGGTATTAGCCCAAGAGAATATTCATGTGTGGTCACTTCTAATAAGCCACATTCTTTGTACTACCATACATTATTCTCTAGTAATACTCTTTGGTTGTATAGGTATAAGGGTGGGGCATTATAAGGAGTCAAGACATTGCATACATTCAACGTGATCTACCAGGTATAGAAGGAATTCCATGCTAAAGAAGCGAGACTTGCCCCTTACCTAACGAAAGTGTTTGAACTATCGAATGATATCGAGCATTACACAATAATGCACATCCTTAGGGAAGAGAATATGAAAACTGATTCACTGGCCAAACAGGCTAACTGTGGAAATGCATATCTTTTAGGAATCGTGTTGATGGAGGTTTTGAAGGTTCCAAGCATTGACAAGATGGATGTTGATTGGATCGTGAAGGCCAAAGAGGAGAAGGAGTTATGGATGACTTCGATTATTGAATATTTGCTAAAAGGGACTCTCCTGTATGGAAGGAACAAATGATGAAAGCTCATGCGTAAGGTACTTTATATCATTATCCAAAGTGTATTATATAGGAGAGGGTTCTTAGTGCCCTTGCTGAGGTGTGTCACCAGAGGTGAAGTTAAAAGTTTTTGTAGATGTGAATGAAGGAAGTTGTGGTGATCACACTAGAGGGATGATATTAGCAAAGAAGATTCTTTGCTATGGATACTTTTGGTCAATGGTCAACGGTCAACGAGATGAAACTGACTATTCTAAAAGATGTGACAAGTTCCAAAGGTTTGCAAAGACGCAAGAGTAACATCTGTTAGTCCCTGAGAAGTTGGTTTTGATGACAACAACCTTAGAATAAGATTATAAAATACAAATGCTAACATTATTGTTTAGATATATATGTATATGCAGGATATATATACAAGTACCAAAGAATGAAGACTGTACAGTATAGAGATTCAAGAATTGATGAACTCAAGATCGAAGATATCAAGATTCAAGACTCATGAGTATCAAGATTATCAAGAGTTCAAGAATTCAAGATAAGTAATTTGGTTAGGAATTTTGTTAAAACTCCTAGAAAAGCACTGACATCTTAAAATCCATTTTATTCGTGGAATGGAATCCACTTCGAGCCCGTTAAAGGGATGGAACCCTAAGTAGGATGGAACCTACGAAAAATTTAGTGGAACATTGTTTTGTATCCATTAACTTTTATTCAAATGTTTTATAAAATTATATCTTGTTTTCAAAATGATTTCAAAATCTTCCTTTTTAAATCAAAAACATCTATCCTAGTTTTAAACTACTTTTAGCCTCAAAATAATCTTTATTTTCAATATCAAATTATCCTTGGTTTTAAACTATCTTTTAATTATAATATATTTAAACTTTTAATATTTATACTTAGATTTAAATATAAAATTATAGTAAAATTTTATATATACCAAAATATTATTCTCTACACTTATTTATGTATTTTAACTATAATTAAGTATATTTATAAAGTTTAAAATAGTTTTAATACAAGATAGAAGTTATTTTCAAAGAAAAACAAATTACCAAAAATACCTTAGGCTTGTCGACAACCCCAAGGACCCCTTGTCGATAAGGAGACAGTTTATTTCAAAAGTTTGAATTTCAAAGGAAGTGTCTATTCGTCATATCCTTTCACGAATGGACATGGCTGTTGTTTTACTATAAATAAGGGTTGTTTTAAACGAATTTACTATCATATTTTCTTTGATTTCACTCCTCTTCTTCTTCCACATTTCTTTATATACATTTTTACCATTACTCTACCGAAATCACCATTGAATCTAACTAGATCATCTCTGGTTTGATTCTCTATCACTATCTCAATAAGATCCTAGTGCTATTCAGAGTTATAGACTTCTTTGTATTCAATCGAACGAGAAAAGGTGCGATTGTAGCCTGGAAAATCAATCGGGTGAACTTGTTGCCCGTAAAATCAATCAGGTGAACTTGTTGCCCGTAAAATCAAGTATCTCTACCCAGAGGATTGTGAATCTGGAGCGGTGTACCTCGTAGCCTTGAAATCGAGGGTGTAATTGTAAGAATTGATTTTGAATGGAAATCCGTACTTGTGTTGCGGGACTGGACGTAGGGTAACTCCGAACCAGTATAAAATTTGGTGTGTTCTTTCCTTTATTGCTTTTACTTTATATATGCATCTGTGTTTGATTCTGTGATCATATCTGTGTCTGAATATTGCATACATTTGTGTTCAAATTAAGATAAACTCAAAAAGAATTAGTAATTCCTTAAAACACTATTCACCCCCCTCTAGTATTAATTCTAGCTTTAAGATCCGTAATCCGTATTTCTCACAACATCCACTAAGCTTATACAAAAGGTTAGACCATGGAGGCTTACTATATAGGGAATATATGTTATTGGTGTGCTACCGATGTCGAAAGATGGAGCGAAATACGCAATGGTGGTTGTAGATTACTTCATAAAATGGACTAAAGCGAAACTGCTCACAATGATTAATTTGAAGAAAGTGATAAACTCTGTAGTGAAAAATATTTTATGCATGTTGAGAGTTCCAAAGAATATAATCAGTAATAATGTAACTTAATTCGAAAGTGTCAAGTTTAAATAATTCTGTGCTCGGTGCTAAATTGAGAAAAGCTTTGTGGGACTAGCACACTCATAGGAAAATGGATATGTGAAGATGTTGAACAAGATCATCAAATCAATCATTAAAATGAGACTAAAAAGAATCGAGGGTAACTTGGTGGATGAGTTACCACTAGAATTTTGAGCTTATTGGACGACCCGCAAGTCTGGGTCTAGCCATACTCCATTTGCATTGGCCTACAGAATCGTGGACATGATACCGATCGAAGTGAAAGTCCCTTTTCATAGGAGATTATGATATAATACCAAGAAAAACGAGGAACTCTAGCTTGAGTGCCTCGAATTTGTTGAATAAAAATTAAAGAGACGGATCCGAGGGTAGTTGCTCAACAAAAAAGAGTAGTAAAGAAATTCAACGCTGAGGTTAGAAATCGTACCTTTGAGATAAGCGATCTCATTAAATGTGGCTTTCTAAGTACGGGGGCGGTTAGTATGAATTAGGGAGGTCCCTATGTGATTACATAGAACTTAGAGATGGAACTTTCAAGCTATTGACTATTGATGGGATCCTAATTCCAATGGCATGGAATAATGAGCACTTATGGCGCTATTTTATTTGATTTCCTTTTACAAATAAGACATTATATTTATTGGGACTTAATGTAATAAGGTGATGATTTACATTCTTTTACTTATTAAGAAAGTTGACTTGTTGAATAAATAGATTTGTATTCTTAAGTCTGACTTTATGTTGCATGATTAGGGGCAAAATAAGACATTTTGTATTTTGAAAAACCAGATGTCGAAGTACCCGAAGATAGATACCAATGAACTCATTTAATCCATTATCGGGTTGTTAGAGTATAATCTTACTGGGGTTGATAAGACAACTTGACATTAAACATTTTTTTGACCAATGCTCGTAGATAGGTGGGTCAAGGATGGATGCCTCCCAAACATAGGAATTGGTGTAGAACTAAACCATTTTGCAGTTACGACTTTGTTTATGTCCAAATGAGATACGTTCGATCAATGATAAATGAGGTTACTTAGTGAAATACGATATTGTTTGGTTAAATGAGATATGTTTACTAGTGATAAACAAAGCTAAGTGAGCAAAGAAACACTCAACAATTATAGAAACTTATTTAAACTTATATAGTTATGATAAATAATGAAACTGCATAGATCATAGACACGGGCATCTATAATATATGGGTAATCAAATTACAGATAATTGAGTATTGTACCTACATGTAGGTACATAAGCAAAAAATAAAAAAATGCATTAAAATAAACAAGACAGAGTTAAAAGGAAAACAGTTTTGATTACTCTTGCTTTTTCGGATATAAAAGGCAGAGGCCATTCCCGAACATGAAGGACCTATGTATAGAAAATCCAAAATGTAAAAATGCAAATGAGATATCCCAATCGATGATTCCCCCTCTTCGGTTTCTTCTTATCCTTCCTCGGGTTGAAGTTTTCCTTTCCTAGTATTGGCATCGTTAGGGTTGCATATCTCTTCTCGGGGTCCTCATCCTAGTTGTAGGCACTCTTTGAGTCGGTCCGAGGCTTATGAACTTCAGTAGAAATTCTGGCAGCAAGGGAGGTAGGAATCCAAATCGCGAAAGGGGAATCTGTAAAGATATTGAGAAAGAAGTTGGAACTTCTCCTAATCCTAGTTTCTTTTTGAAAATTTTCAACTTAAAACAATGGCGTCCCTCTCCGTCATAGATGGTCCAGCTCCAAACCCGAAGACATCTATGACAACCATATTTTTGCCTCCAACCAAAAGTTCAAGATCATCTGTGCCCTTTTGTTTAGGACAATGAACTTTTATTCATCAGGCCCTGGAATGGACTCGACAAAAGAGGTTGGAATTGCAGTACCCGTAATTTGGCGTTAGTCATTTAATTAGTTAGTTTATTAATTAGGCTCAAAAAATGAAAATTTTCCACCAATGGAATTTGACTATGAAACTTATACCATTATGTTCGTGGTGAAATTTTAAGCAACTTTCATATTTGGAGTTTTGCGATCGGAGTTCAAACGAAGAAGTTACGGACGAAAAATGAATTCGAAACGAAAATAATTCGATTAGATAAATTAGCATTTTATATTAATTAACCTGGTCCTACAGGTTGACTAACCATCATGGGCGGTCGACTAGGGGTGTCGACCGCTCCCTATGTGGCGCTTAGAGTTAGCTTAAGCCTAACGGCCCGGATTCAATATATTTTTTGATGGTTGAGGTTAATTCTTGGGCCTATAAATTAAGGCATAACCCTCCTCTTCTCTTCTCATTTTTCAAGAGGTAGTTGCAAAGCTTTGCCATTTCTTCTTGTCCACTTTCTTTGTAACTCATAAAAATTAGATATTTATATCTATATTCATACAAACTGGAGAAGAATAGAAACCTAATAAAAAAGGGAAGGGAAGAAAATCAACTATACGCGTATTTG
This sequence comes from Allium fistulosum, assembly GCA_030737815.1. NCBI lineage: Eukaryota > Viridiplantae > Streptophyta > Magnoliopsida > Asparagales > Amaryllidaceae > Allium > Allium fistulosum. Next base: position 166,833,041 of record CM060905.1, read on the forward strand.
TGGTAATTTATATATTTAAATATATTTGTATCTATTTTCTCTTCCAATCCCAAATATTTTCTCAGATTTGTAATTCTAATGTATGTATATGCCCTTTTTATACATATTTCTTGGATTAAAAATGATTTAGAGATGAATCTAAGGTTCAACTTCAGGTCTGGAGATTTAGATCTCTTTTGAAAGGTGAGTGGAAAATTTTATATATTGTTTATGATTTTAAATCTATTCCATTGGCATACTTTTGATTTTTATGCGTAAATCAATTTTATTTGTGAATTATAGGCTTAAATTAGTGTAGAAAACTATTGCCTACGTATTCTTTTTTTAGATTTAATTTGAAATATGTTTACACCTAGATCTAGAAATCTGTCCAAAAGATTTTAGAATTTAAATGTTGTATAATTTATTCCAAATCTATATTTGGGTGTAAAGTAGGATTTTTAGATTATTGCCCAATTTGTGCTAGGTTGTAGATTTTCCATAGTTTAAATTGTGGGAAGAACATCCGTTTTATTTTTATAAATTTGTTTACTTTTTTTCACTTTTGATTCAAAAGGACAACGTTTGGTTTAGGAAGGAATACCCATAAACAAAAAGGGAAGAGATGTATAAAGTACAGATTTATTCTATGTAGTTTACATAGTCTATTCCAATTAAAAAAATTTATCCATTTCTTGTAATTTCAAACGGAGTAAATCTTTCCTTCCTATGTTAAACCAATTTATGGAAATCGTAGCAGAAATTCTTTCTAAGTAATCTAATTCCAGCAAATTAAATATGTAAAGCATATTCTAGTTAAATATATATGACTAGAATATATTTGGATAAGAACAGATAGTTTTATTATGTAGGTTATAAATATTTATTTTGTTACTAAATAAGAACAGCATTTATTCGTGCATTATCTATGCATAATGTTCGTTTATTATTATTATTATAGGGAATCGAATAGGTAGAATTAAAAAATGCCGTAATTCCTATTAATGGGCAATAAATTAGGAATTGCCAATAATTAATATGAAATAAAAGATTGTGACCCCAATTAATAGGAAACTAATAGGAAATGATGGATAATATTAGATTAGGGGTTACAGTTGGTTATTATGGGAGTTAAAGATTATAACTCCAATTAATGAGCAATCAATTGAAATGAATTTGGAAGTCACAATCAATAAGGCCAAATGGATAAAAAGGGGTCGTTAAAAATGGAATAGATATAAAGAGGTTACTAATTCGAAATTAGTAATCATACATAAATGTCTTAGAAAATGTTCGTTATGATTTTATGGAAAAATTGATATCTATGAGCATTAAAAGGGGATTTATAGGTAGATAAATATTTACGGTAAAGCTTATTCCTTAAATAAAAAGGAAATAGTAAGCTAAGTCCAATGTCAACCTAAGATAATATAAGGAAAGACTTAGGATGGTTAATTGGACTTAGTAGGTTAGTGATGCGAGGTCAGTAGAGTCACTCGATGGAAGACCGCTCTTCACTTTGAGGCTAACAACAGTCGGGTGCATTTATTATTCATGTGAGATATCACTAATCCTAGGACCCATGATGGCGTGAGAGTTTGACCTGCTTTCTTAACTGAAAAGTATTATATGGTCCAAATTTAGAATCAGGAGTGGTAAGGGATATCTCCATAGGAGTTCACTTCAGGTTTGAGATATTAAACGACTGTAGGGTTCGCCTCTCTCCTATAAAGAAGTATTAAGAAACCTAGTGAGGTTCCAAATAAATAAGGATATCTCTAAAAAGGTTTACTTCAGTGGTGAGGTATTAAGTGGTTGTTGTATGACCGGCCTCCCTACCGAAAGGAGTAAACTAATGAGATTTCATATTTATAAGTATGTGTGATGATGGATATCTCAGGTGTAACGAGCCGTAAGTATATCACTTTAAATAAATGTTCATTTCACTTTATTGATATAACAATAATTTTATAAATAATTATTAATTTTAATTTATATGATTTTATAAATGAAATATGATCATTTTAATTAGTTAAGAATGATAAGAAAATTTATTTTCAAAACTTGTTTACAAATATATGCATATTAACTAAAAAGAGAAAATATGACCGGAAATCGAAATTGAGATTAGTAATTATACAACGTGTGGAAGTTGTGCAACGTTGTGGAGATATGTAACATACACATACACATGTACATATGCATACATGAGAACATTCGCATAAACATACATATACAAATATGTATAAAAATATAATATAAAATATATAAGATATTCTATTTTCCTTACTTCTTAAGCATACAAAAGTCAACATCTGCATACCCTAAAGTGATGGAAGTGATTGGCACATGGATGATGGAGTTTTTGCCGTGCATAGGGGGGGAAGTTGTGATGATGAAGGTGCATGTGAGGAAGATGTACGTGGTGATGTGTGCATAGATATTTTTACTCTCTTCTTTGCCTATAAATACCCTACACCCTCCTCTTCATTTTCATTCATCTCCTTTTTCATTTTTCTAAGCTTTAACCTCCTCTTTAATGGCTTCCACACTAAAAGAAATTATGGTAAATTTTATTCCAAAAAGAGTTAAAATTTATAAATATACACTTAAGCACCTCAAAACAATCCCGAAACTCCACCTTTTCTCCTTGCTTTTCACAGCCTCCACCCTATTTCATTAAAGCATGCCTCTTTCTTTCTCTACACTAGGATGTGAGCTCCCCAAGCCATCCCAAGCTTTGGTCTAGTCAACGAGGAGCTTAAGTCCGAAGGATGGTGGACTTTGGAAACCATATAGCGGAGCTTTAGCGATTTCTAGTTAATCGTTTAAAAACCCAAGGTGAGAATTCCTAAACTATAGTATTATATGCTATTGGATGTTATACATGTTTGATTATGATTGTTGATGATGGTTGTTAAATATGAATGTTGAATATATATGCAAGTCACAGAAATACACGTCGATAAGCACAAAAGAAGTCACTTTCCTTTATATCAATGAATTGGTGCATATGGAATGTTAAACCTCTTTAAAATGGTTTTATAATGAGTTTGAAATGTTTTATAAACATATGAAGGAGTTTTGGTAAAGTTTGAAAAGTAGTTGAAAATTTGGTCAAAAATAGGCATGTCGCGTAACGGTAGTTCGCGATTTCACGTATTAAAAGTCAAACGAGTGTATAAAGTGGAATATAGCTCGAAATTCTTCGGGATAAGAATTTTCCGAACTATTATATCCATAATTTTCCAACGAAAAAAGAAATTTGATATTTCGATAAGTGGATTTCGAAATATGAGTAAAATAATCGTTTTGGAAAATCGCGGTTTTGCAGTTCGGAATCCACAATAGGATTTCTTTGAAAATGATATTTAAAAATTGTTTAAAATTATGAAATAAATTCTAAAAGTATTTTAAAATGTTTTAAAAGTGTTTTTAGTTATAAAAATGAATTTCCAAATCATAAAAAGTCGTTTTGATCAATATAGCTAAAAAAGCACTTTCCGTAGCACTTTTCTATAACAATTTAAATATTTTTTTTAAACGCAACCGTTCTTTTCCAAATCTTTTATAAATGTTTTCAACTGATTAAATAAGTATTTTAAATATGATTTTAAAGGATTTATGGAATGGTTAAATTTTAAATGATTTAGAGTCAGTCAAATAAATTGATCGCCTTATGGGTGTAAGAGAGATAGTGTCTAGGCTTAAGTTTGGAAAACCAGTTTCGGCTCTCCTTGGGTATCCGGACTAGCCGAATGGAGGGGAAAGTGAATTTAGTTTACTAATAGGATCGATATTTTCTTAAGTGAAACAAAGAAGTTATTTTGAATTTATTCCCAGTTTAAAAAGAGTTTAAAGTTATCAAAGGATTTTGTAAGAGAGGTTTAATAATTTCGTATATACTAGAAAGAAGTGTTTAAAGTTATCTTTAAAAGATATTTTTGATAAAAAATGAATTAATCAAACATTATTCACCTATTTACTTGACCTCTTTTATCGATGATTGGTTCGAAGGAACCGGGGTCGGATTTGGATGATTCCTATCTGAAGACCACTTTGAACCAGTTTACGTATTCGAAGTGAAGATATGAAGATAATTTGGAAGATGGAATGTAGGGCTGCTAGCCACTAACCCTCGAAGGAAATTTCCCATATCATAATATGTGGCAGTAGTTCTACGTTTAAGATCTTTGATGCAAGGACTTCTCACTACAAATCCTGGGAATAATTCCCGACAGGATGTGGTAGGAGAATGCCTTAGGTTTTTCCGGTTACTTGTATGGACGAATGTTTGACGTTGCATTTCTAGTTACATAAGTGATGTCTATGAATGTATCATCTGTTTGGTGGCAGAGAAGGCAACTTATCTTTGCTTAACACCTTTTCCTGAGACGTACGACCTCAGGAGTTATACGTTTGTAGAAATCTATTGTGTGACCTTGGAATGGAAATGTGGCATTCAAAGTGAAATGTGCAGTGTGAAAGGTAATCGTTACCTCGAGCCTCACACCCGAAAATGGCCGAAACAGGGTAGATGCAGCAAAGCTATGTGGTTCACAACCATTAGGGTATGATCATCCCCTTTTAGATATATTTCTATCCGCTATAACGTTCGAGTTTAAATTATTGTGGTGTGTGCTAAGAGACATCTCGGATAGGTCGGTAACGAATGGGTTGGTGATATATTCGATACTATCTAGTGAGAAAGGTAGGCCGGTCTTGTGTTGGTAGAGGTGCAGATGTTCTATTGACCTCAATACATTCCTCTAGAGATGTACTATCGAAAAGTAGTCCCTTCACATGGTCATTTTTATGGAAATCCATTCTTCAATAAGCGCCTGCCATTTTTTTATAAAACCCACGTTTATGGTTAATATGCTGGAATTTAATCAATGTAACAATTTCGGCTAAGATTTATTAGTTTACTTGCATAAGTTTTTTAAAAAATGTCATTAAAATTAATATCCCTTATTTTTACGTAAAAATATTTTCGTTACCATAAGGTAAAAACTCATCCACATTTATGTTCGGCGTGGTCATAAGAGATACCTTTTTATTTTTAAAGCATCGTATTTTGAGTTCTCACACCAGTCTCACGGCTGATCCGGAGTTTTTTTTTCCTTTAACTCTGGGTTCCCTATTTTTCTGGGCAGCTAAGTAGTCAGGATCCGGTTAGGAGAATTTTGGTAAAGCATTCTGGAAGATTTTTTGGAGCATGGAGCTGAAGTATTTTATGTGAATATCTATCTATCTTTTTATTTTTCTAACATGCCTAAGTTTAGTGTGTACCATTAAATGTCGAAGCAGGTAGATATAAGTGTTCCTGGCTGGGTTAGTTCATACCAAAACTCTCATGTACCCTAATGGGAGCAGTTGTATGTACTATCTATTTATACATTTAAAAGAAATGTGAGAATTTGTGTTCCTATCTTTTACCTTTACTTTACTTTACCCCTAATAATATGCCTCCCTGGCATTTGGATTTATGGCACATAAATACCGTGGACGTATTATTGTCGATGTTCAAAAGTTGAGGAGATGGATCTTCACATTTGGTATCAGAGCTGAAGGTTAAGCAAGAACATTGTCTTTGGTGAGGTATAACTCATTAGAGATAGGGTTAGTAGTACCCTAGAATGAGTTTAATCTTTAAGAGTGCGCATTTAAAACCCATGTCTAAAGAAAAAAAATAAAGTTGTGCTATGCTTAATACCCATTTCCCCAAGATAATTTTGTCTTTGTATTCTAAAGTTATCTTACTAAATTCAGGTAGTAAGACAAGAGTACTCATAGAGGAAAAAGACGGGGAAATAACAGAACCACAACAACCAACGATCGAGCTCCAACCACTGTTGTAGAAGAAATAGCTCCCATTCAATCCCAGGTTAATTTTGTCACCCTATGCAAACATTATACCACCTTAGGGGGAAAACCATTCAAAGGTATAGAAGCTATCATTGAATTACAAGTTTGGATCAAATCATGCGAAATAATCTTTAAAGCATTGAATATTAGTAATGAGCAAAAGATGTTTTTTGCCTCATGGCAACTGCAGGAAGGGGCTCTGGCTTAGTGGGAGTCCATCACCCTAAATGATTCAGAAGACAATTTCCTTTGGAAAGGTTTAAGGAGGTCTTGGAGGAACAGTACATGCCAGCATTCGAAAATCTTGTCTTTACAGAAGCTTTATGGATCTGAAGTAGGACGAAATGACCGTTGAGGAATATGCAAATAAGTTATATGAATTATCTTGTTTTGGGCCAGGACTAATTGACATGCCTTTAAAGAAAAACGAGAAGTTTATTTCCGGGATGACCGAGAAGTACCAGAGCAGGATGACTGCCTATGTTAAAGGATCATTTATAGACTTGCTAGATATGGGATTTCGTTATGAAACATTGGACAAGAAGAATCCGGTGGTAGCTAAGACCAACAACACCAACACCAACAACTGGAAAAGGAGGAAGTTGAATCACAGTGGGAAAAAGCCGTGGGCAGGAAAACCTGGGGAAATATCTCAAGGAAACCTCTTTAAGGATTATACGTGTAACGATTGTAAGAGGAAGGGCCACATTGCAAAGGATTGTAGGCGTCCAAAGGTCCAGGATTTCGTCTCTCCTATGGTTCATAATAGCCTTTGCTATAATTGTCATCAACCGAGGCTCATGATAAAGGATTATCCGATTATGAGGAAGGGAGAGCAAGCCAGAGTTTACGCTATAAAGGATGAACCCCCAACCTCTCAGGATGTGAAGGGCAAAGGAGTGTTGGAAGGTAATATTTTTATTAAAGATGTTTTAGTTAGAGTATTATTTGATATAGGAGCTTCTCATAGTTTGGTTGCTAAAGAAACCGTAGATGAATTAAAACTAGACCTTAAAATTAGCTAATACCCCTATCTACGTAAAAAATCCTATAGGTGGTGCTACTAACCTTTGTATGAATTATGAGGAAGTCCAAATTTCCCATTATTCCCATAAATTCCCTTTTGACGTATTTGTTAGATTTTATTGGATTTGAAATTTTGCTTGGTATGGATTGGTTGACTAAGAACGAATCTATTCTAGATGTGTGAAAAGGATGGTTCTAGTAAAAGCGAAATTAGGGAAGTTTATAGAAATATCTTTTGAAGATCCTAGTCCGAGGAGGGATTGTTTTCTATATGCATTAAATTCATCCCAGAAAGGATTAGAAACAATACTTGTTGTTAAAGAATTCCTAGACATTTTTGAAGAAGTAAAAAAGGTTACCCCTGCATCGAGAAATCGAGTTTTGTGTTGACTTGATTTCTAGTGCAAAGTCAATTAAACAATATGATCGAAGGATGGCTCCAAAGGAGAGGGAGGAGTTATATAACCAAACCTAAGAACTATTAAAGAAAGGATTGATAAGACCTAGTCGTTCAAGTTGGGGATCGGCGATAGTTTTTATTGCCAAGTCAGATGGATCTTTAAGGTTATGTGTAGATTACCGAGATTTGAATAAAAAATGATTAAGAACTAGTATCCTCTACCCTGAATAGATGACTTGTATGATCAGTTACAAGGTGCTCGAGTATTCTCGAAAATGGATCTAGCCACGGGATTCCATCAGCTAAGAATTGTAGAAGAATGCATCCATCTCACTGCATTTAAAGGTCCGAACACTTTCTTCGAGCGGTTAGTTATGCCTTTTGGGATAACCAATGCGCCACTTATTTTATAGACCTTACGAACATGGTATTTAGAGATGTACTCAATAAATTTGTGTTAGTCTTTATCAATGATATCCTTATCTATTCTATGACAGAAGAAGAACACGAAAGACATATAGAAATTGTGTTGGAGATATTGAGAAATAATATGCTTAAAGCCAAATTCTCAAAATGCCAATTCTGAGAAAAGGAGGTAAGATTCCTTAGACATATATGTCAAGGGATGGGATTTTAGTAGATCCTGTAAAGTTTTTAGCTCTTCTAAATTTGAAGCAACCAGAAGCTCCTAAAGAAATTCATAGCTTCTTAGGTTTGGCAGGGTATTACAGAAGATTCGTTCAAGACTTCTCAAAGAAGGCCTACCACCTAACGAAGTTGAATCGGAAGGATGCTAAATTTATCTAGACTCCTAAGTGTGAAGCAGCATTCCAGGAACTCAAAATGAGGTTGACAACCGCTCTAGTTCTAGCAATTATAAATGGAAATAGTGGATTGACCATTTATACAGATGTTTGTGGAGAAGGAGTTGGTGCAGTTTTGATGAAGGAAGGGAAGGCGATTGCTTATGCAAGTAGACAACTAAAGGTTCATGAGAAAAAATATGCAACACACAACTTAGTATTATTAGCCATGGTGTTCGCATTGAAAATATGGGGGCACTATTTGCTGGGTAAGAATTTTTCATAGTTTATTTCAATAAAACTTTGAATTGACCTTAGCAAATAAAATTCCCTCTTTGAAATAGGTGAGAAGTTTGAGCTCTTTACGGATCATAAATTTTTAAAGTATCTTTTCACTTAAAAAGATTTAAACACGGGGTAGCAATGTTGGTTATAATTTCTTGCATCTAATGATCTAGATATTTTATACACACCCGGGAAAGCCAACGTAGTAGCAGATGCGTTGAGTGGAATATATGCTGTTATTTCTTGTTTGGTGGTAACTCCAACTCCTATGGAAAGAATTAACAGCAAGCAAAAAGAAGATCAATCCCTAAAGAATATTTTTAAAGATAAATACGAAGGGCAGAATTAAAGATTTGAATTTGATAGCTATGGAGTATTACGGTTGAATGGGTGAATTTGTGTTCCAGATGTCGAAAATATTAGGCAGGAGGTGTTAGCTGAATGCCACAAATCCAAACTTAACATTCATCCGAGATTTAAAAAAATGAATAGAGATATGAAGCGCACACTTTGGTGGAGAAGTACGAAAAGGGACATACCCATTTATGTTAGCCGATGCGTAAATTGTCAACAAGTCAAGAGCGACCAACAGAAATTGCAGGGCTACTTCAACCTCTAGAAATTCCATCTTGGAAGTGGGATCAAATATCAATGGATTTCATTGATGGCTTCCCTTGAACGAGGAAGGGAAACAAAGGCATTTGGGTTATCATAGACCGATTAACTAAAAGTGCACATTTCATTCCAGTAAAGCTAAAAACGACAACTACAAGCCTTACAGGGATATATATATATATATATATATATATATGAAAGATATTGTACAATTGCATGGAGTTCCAAGCAGTATAGTAAGAGATCGAGATCCAATTTTTACTAGTCCGTTTTGGGAAGCATTACAAATAGCTTTGGGAACAAGGCTGAATATAAGCACTGCCTATCACCTCTAAACTGATGGAAAAACGGAAAGAGTCAACTACGTTTTGGAAGATCTTTTTAGAGCATGTATTCTAGACTATGGAGGCTCATGGGAAAATCATTTGTGTCCAGTAGAGTTCTCTTATAACAACGGTTATCAAGCTAGTGTCGGAATGGCACCATATGAAACTTTATATGGTCGTCCATGCAGCTCACCAGCATGTTGGATCGAAAACAGAGATCGGTTAATACTTGGTCCAGATATGATATGAGAGCTTCAGAGAAGGTTGATATAATTAGAAAGAAGCTAAAGGAAGCCCAGAGTAGACAAAAAAGTTATGTCGAACAAAGGCGTAGAAATATGGAATTCTCAGTTAGAGATTTAGTCTTATTGAAAGTCTCTCCGATGAGAGGAGTAGTGATGTTTGGAAGGACTGAGAAATTAGCACCTCAATATATTGGACTTTTTCCCATTCTTAAAAGAATCGGCCCACTAGCTTATCAAGTGCAATTGCCAAAAAGGTTGGCGGGAGTGCTCGATGTCTTTCATGTATCTCATTTACGAAAACATGTGCATGGCCCAAAGCAGATCATAGAAATAGCTGCTCAGGAAGACTTGAAGGTAGAACCGAATTTGGTAGTTACTAGACGGCCTGTTCGAATCATTGATCATGATGAGAAACTATTAAGGAGGAAAGTGGTACAGTTAGTTAAAGTTCAATGGAGTGGAGATGTTGAGGATTGCACTTGGGAAGCGGAGGATAGAATGAGAAAGGCATATCTTGAGTTTAGGATTAATGTATAATCTGTAGAAATCATATCGTTATAGTGTACTCACTGCTTGTGGTGTAGTCACTTATCCATGCTATTGTACATATTCCATCGTATCTAACATATTTCCTTTTGAGCTGTTTTCTTCTTATCTTAATTTCGGGACGAAATTCTTTTAATGGGGGAGTCTGTAATGACCCGTAAGTATATCACTTTAAATAGATGTTCGTTTTGCTTTGTACATATAATAACAAATTTATAAATAATTATTAATATTAACTTATATGATTTTATAAATGAAATATGATCATTTTAATTAGTTAGGAATGATAAGAAAATTTATTTTCAAAACTTGTTTACATATATAAGCATATTAACTAAAAAAACAAAATATGACCGAAAATCGAAATCGGGATTGGTAACGATACAATGTGTGGAAGTTGTGCATCATTGTGGAGATATGTAACATACACATATACATGTACATGTGCATACATGAGAACATGCACATAAACATACATATACAAATATAATTGATTATAAAAGTATAATATAAAATATATAAGATATTTTTGTTTCCTTATTTCTTAAGCATACAAAAGTCAACATATGCATACCCTAAAGTGATGGAAGTGATAGGCACATGGGTGATGGAGTTTTTGCCGTGCATAGTTGGGAGGTTGCGATGATGAAGGTGCATGTGAGGATGATGTAAGTGGTGATGTGCATATATATTTTTGCTCTCTTCTTTGCCTATAAATACCCTACACTCTCCTCTTATTTTTCATTCATCTCCTTCTTCATTTTTCTAAGCTTTATCCTCCTCTTTAATGGCTTTCACCCTAAAAGAAATTATGCCAAATTTTAATCCAAAAAGAGTTTAAATTTATAAATATACACCTAAGCACCTTAAAACAATCCCGAAACTCCACCTTTTCTCCTTGCTTTTTATGGCCTCCAACCCAAAGGTTGAGCCTCTTTCTTGCTCTACCCTATACCGTGAGATCCTTATGCCACCACAATCCCTGGTTAAGTCACCTAAGAGCTTCAATTCGAAGGATCGTGGAATTTGGAAACCAAATAGCGAAGCTATAGTGAATTATTAGTTAATCGTTTAAAACCCAAGGTGAGAACTCCTAAACTATAGTATTATATGCTATTGGATGATATACATGTTTGATTATGATTGTTGATGATGGTTGTTAAATATGAATGTTGAATATATATATATATATATATATATATATATGTGCAAGTCATGGAAATACACGTCGATAAGCACAAAGGAAATCATTTTCCTCTATATCAATGAATTGGTGCATATGGAATGTTAAACCTCTTTAAATTGATTTAATAATGAGTTTGAAATGTTTTATAAACATATGAAAGAGTTTTGGTAAAGTTGAAAAGTAATTGAAATTTTAGTCAAAAAATAGGCATGTCGCGTAACGATAGTTCGCGATTTCGCGCCATAAAAGTCAAACGAGTGTATAGAGTGGAATATAGCTCAGAATTCCTTGAGATAAGAATTTTCCAAACTATTATATCCATTGTTTTCCAACTAAGAAAGAAAATTGAGATTTTGATAAGTGAAATTTGAAATATGAGTAAAACAAGCTTTTTGGAAAATCGTAGTTTTGTAGTTCGGAATCCATAACAGGATTTCTTTGAAAATGATATTTTAAAATTTTCAAAAATTATGAAATAAATTATAGAAGTCTTTTAAAATATTTTAAAAGTGATTTGAGTTATAAAAATGAATTTCCAAATGATAAAATGTTGTTTGCATCGATATAGCTAAAAAAGCACTTTCCATAGCACTTTTCTATAACAATTGAAATATATTTTTTAAACGCAATCGTTCTTTTTCAAATCTTTTATAAATATTTTCACCTAATTGAATAAGTATTTTAAAGTTGATTTTGAAGTATTTATGGAATGGTTAAATTTTAAATGATTTATAGTCGATCAAATAACTTGACCGCCTTATAGGTGTCAGAGAGATAGTGTCTAGGCTTGATTTTGGAAAACCAATTTTTTGCTCTCCCTAGCTATCCGGACTGGCCGAATGGAAGGGATAGTGAATTTGGTTTACTCGGATCAATATTTCTTCAAGTGAAACAAAGAAATGATGTCGAATTTATTCCTAGTTTAATAAGAGTTTAAAGTTATCAAATGATTTTGTAAGGGAGATTTAATAATTCCGTATATACAGGAAAGAAGCGATTTAAAGTTTCCTCTAAAAGATATTTTTGATAAAAGAAATGAATTAATCAAATATTATTCACCTATTTACTTGACCTCTTTTATCGATGATTGGTTCGAAGGAACCGGGGTCAGATTTGGATGATTCCTATCCGAAGACCACTTTGAACCAATTTACGTATCGAAGTGAAGATATGAAGATAATTTGGAAGATGAAATGTAGGGCTCCTTTCCAATGACCCTCGGGGAAATTTACCATATCGTATTATGTGGCAGTAGTTCTTTATTTAAGATCTTCGATGCAAGGACTTCTTGCTACTAATCCCAAGGGTAATTCCCGACAGGATGTGGTAGGACAGTGCCTGCGGTTTATCCTGTTCCTGGAAAACCTGTATGAACGAATCTCTGACGTTGCATTTCTAGTTATAAGTGATCTCTATGAACGTATCATTTATTTTGTGGCGGAGAAGGCAATTTCTCTTAGCTTAACACCCTTTCCTAAGACATATGAGCTCAGGAGTTATACATTTGTAGAAATTAGTTGTGTGACCATGGAATGGCAGTGTGGCATTCAAAGTGAAATGTGTAATGTGAAAGGTAATCGTTACCCCGAGCATCACACCCGAAAATGGCTGAAACAGGGTGGATGCAGCAAGGCTATATGGTTCGCAACCATTAAGGTATGATCATCACTTCTAGATATATTTCTACATGCTATAACGTTCGGGTTTAAATTATTGTGGTGTGTGCTAAGAGACGTCTCGGATAGGTTGGTAATGACCGGGGTGATGACATATTCGGTACTATCTAGTGAGAAAGGTAGGCCGGTCTTGTGTTCGTAGAGGTGTAGATGTTCTGTTGACCTTGGTACATTCCTCTAGAGATGTACTGCCGAAAGGTAGTCCCTTCATCTGGTCATTTCTTTGGAATTCCATTCTCCAATAAGTGCCTTCCACTTTGTTTGTAGAGCCCACGTTTGTGGCTAGTATGCTGGAATTTAATCAATGTAACAATTTCGACTAAGATTTATAAGTTTACTTGCAAATGTTTTTAAAGAAATGTAATTTAAAATAATATCCCTTATATTTACGTAAAAATGTTTTGGTTATCATATGGTAAAAATATGTCCGTGTTTATTTGCAGCGTGGTCTTATGAGATACCCTTTTGTTTTCAAAACGTCGTATTTTGAGTTCTCACACTAGTCCCATGACTAACCCAGAGTTTATTTTGTTTTCCCTTTAAACTCAGGGTGCTCTATTTTTTCGGGCAGCTAAGTAGTCAGGATCCGGTTAGGAGCATTTTGGTAAAGCATTCTGGAAGATTTTTTAGAGCATGGAGCTGAATTATCTGATGTGGATATCTATCTCTCTTTTTATTTTTCCATCGTGCCTAAGTTTAGTTTCAGCAAGTGTGGGAGCAAGCAGTTATAACTATTCCTGGCTAGGTTAGTTCATACCAAAACTCTGATGTACCCTAGTGGGAGTAGTTGTACGTACTATCTATCTATACATTTATATGAAATGTCAAAATTTGTGTTTCTATTTTTACCTTTACTTTACTTTACCCGTAATAATCTACCTCCTCGGCACTTGGATTTACGGCACGTAAATACCGTGGACGTGTTAGTGTCGAATTTCAAGAGTCGAGGAGATGGATCTTCACATTAGGAAAGGGTTTGCCTCAGGTTTGAGGTATCAAGTGGTTTTAGTGTCCACTTCTTTCCTATAAAGAAGTATTAAGTAGCCCCATGAGATTTCCAAGCAATGTCAACTAGATAATACCAGTAGAGAGTTAGCATTGAAGTTAGGTATAAAATGGCAAAGGCCTACCTATAAATAGGTGTTAAATGGTCAGAGGCATGCCTAGTCCTTGTTAATAAGGTATTAAGTGGCGTGTGTACAATCTCTCCCATTGTTAAGACTTTAGTGATCATAGATGAGCTAGTGTTTTGGCTATTATAAATTAGAAAGCCATATATAGTGGTCAAAAGTCTCTGTAGCTAGGACCAATAGACCAGTGGTGATGATGCTAGAAGTCACCTTAGGAATAGGTCTTAAATAACGGGGTCTACCTTGATTGAGGTATTAAATGCTAGAGTCTACCTATTTCTCTTTTAAAATAACTTTATGGTGATAGTAGAAGCTCACTTCATATTTAAAAGTATTAAGTGGAAAATATTGGGTTTGGAAGTATTGGATGGTGGATAAGGCTTCGTCGGTATTTTGTACCTTAGGAAAGGGTAGGTAAGTAATCATGTATGCAATGCAAGGTTAGGTTAGAATTGCTAGCCTTAATAAAAATAACTATTAAATGGAAACAATCAATATAACTTTATGTTATGGATAGTTTATAGATTTTCTAGTCACCATAACATTGTTCTGACCCCCTCCATATTACAACCCATAGGATAGATTTAGAGGAATAGGTCACTGAAACTAGATATGTTTAGTTGTAGAGAAGTCTTCTTTTCTCTCATGATCGATGCCGATGTGACAATCTTCTATCCAAGGAATACCATTAATTCCAAGGTAATAGTCATAATCAGTATTCTTATCCCATTATTGTTTCTGCTGTGAGTTTAGATTTCTATCAATCTTTGATAATGCTCATGCTTATTTGCATGTACCAAATCCAACAATCTGTGCTTTGATGGACTTGGGTTTTGATTTTTATCGAAATTTAGGCCCATTAAGGTACGGGTTGATACAGGAACAAGAGCTGGTGTGGAATGATGGCAAACTCAATCATGGAACTTCAGGGCCCTAGACAAAAATAACACCCGACAAGGGAGCAATGATTAGATGATCTAAAAGTTGATACACAAAAAAGAAAAGGTTATTGACATCCCCAAAAGATATTAGAAGTTTTGCGAATACATAAGAAGTCAATGATATACCTTGAGGAGAAGATGTGATAGTCTGGAAAGGAGTCTCGGGTATTCCCCTCCTTTGGAAATGGTGATACAGCGTGAAGCTTAGGAGGCGTTACAGGTAGCATGAAATTAGGACCCTGGAAGCTTGATATTGACGTAGTGGTTGTGGTGGTCGTTGCTAATCAGAAACAGGTATAGATGACCTAGGTGTAGGAGTTATGACCGCCTTTGAGATAACCATCGTCAAAGTAATGCTCTCTACCTGGAAATCCTATTGCGTGGAAACGTTGCTTTCTGTCAAATCCGTAGAAGCAAATTCGAGGAGAACCCCAGCAAGCACTTGGGTAGAAGTCGAGGCCTCGAGAGCTTATTTAGACCGACCCCTAGCGAGGGCCACCAGGTCTTCGTCTTCAAGAAGATCGACTTTAAGTTCTTCTTTATCAACAACAGCAATGTATATTTTCTCATATCTAAGAATTTCCTCCTAAGCCAGAGCTAATTCTTTGGGATATCTATCATCTAGCCATCTTAGGTTGCCAGCTGTGATCATGTTTGCATATAAATGCACCAGGGTGGCTTTGATCTTCTCATGTGACTCTTCCTCTCTCTTCTCATCTTTAACGGTTTAGGTCTCTAGAATCTTCTTATCTTTTTTAGTGTCGAGGACCTTGATCATGTGCTCTTCTGCTAGTATAAGAGCATCATTCATTTCTTTCTTCTCCTTCTCCAGCTTGACCTTGACGTTTGTAATCGCGAGGGCTTGGTTTTGATGTTGGTATGCAATGCCATTTCTTTGGCCGGTTCACCACTCTTATGGCAAGTATTTTAAAGTTGTTCATCTTGCAACTTATATTTAGCCTTGAAGACCTTTACCTCATCCCGATGTTTCTTCTCGACATTCTCTAATGCCTTTTTCCATTTATCTACTTCTTGGGTATAGAACTCAAAGATTATCTAGTGTTCTTTTTCTTAATCTCATGTTGTTGGATGATGAGCCGGTTAGCTTTATTCATATCAGACATAGAAAAATCGACCCTCTTCCATATGTAATGTTATTCAAAGACATCATGAATGATGGCTTAGTGTGTGTGGCCACTTCTTGTGGAACGTTCTTTAGAGTATAATCAAACTTGACCTAGGTAAACCACATGTTAGAAAATATCTTTTGCAGCTCAGTGAGATTAGGACTTGTAACCATGGCTGAGGCAGCACTAGTGACATATGTAAAGGGAGCCATGGAAGCATGCACTATACCAAACCTCTGCAAGATAGGCTCAAAAGTCGAGGAGTGTGTAGGATTTTGGATCATATTTGGATTTGTGAAAGGGCATGAGAGCCTGTTGCAAAGATGGAACTAGCACATAAGTAGTAGGAACTCTAAGGGTGGAAGGAGTACTGTCGGACCTTGTAGAATGTCGGCCTTGAGACCTTGGAAGTAGATAATGGTTGCAGTGTAAGGAGTGTGATCTTTTAGTCAACCTAGAGTGGTCGCATGAGTCCCAATCATGTTTCACGCGATACCATTTCTCCTCTTCATCATGTCTTTCCTTCTCTTTTCTTTGTCGTTCAATAGAAAACTCATGATGAATTGTGTCTGTGGTGTAAAGAAGTAGAGGACCTACGGTTGATATATCTAATTGATTTATCACCAAAGTCAATGAAGATCCTGAAGCATTCCATTAAACCTTAAAAGAAATGAAATCGGGTTAGCAACTGGAAGTTAGATTGTAACGGACCGGATTTTTCGACCCTCGAAAATCGACATCAATACGTCCACTATATAAAATGCCGAGCAATCGAGTGTTGGAAAACACCAGTTCATTAGGGGTGAAGAAGAAAAAGATAGAAGAAAAGAAATAGAACAACATAGAATCTCACAATCGCAGCGGAAAAAAATATAATATATAATAATAGAGTATAACAATCACTACATCAAATCTGGATAGTTATAATAATTTGTCCTCATACAGCGGAAAATATGCATCAAGTATGGAAATACGCCTCTGTCATCCAGCTCGTCTCCTGAGCTCCATAAAATCCTATCCTGAATTTGTAATCCTCAGTCTGACCCAAGCATTATAATAAAATAATACCCGAGTTAGTCTGGAAAACCAGCGTGAGAAAACACACTCAATTAGAATTATTACTATTAGTTTTCAAAACCCTTTGAAAAACAAAGGTATCTCATAAGACCACGTCACACATAAACACGACGGGTTTTTACCTTACGATAACCAGAACATTTTTATCAAAATCGTCTGATATTATAATAGTGTTAAAGCCAAGTAAATAGAAAATAGCCGAAATGCTTGCATCTCATGTTTCAGCATTTTTGGTCACAATCAAAACCGTATGGCGCTTATTGGAGATTAGATTCTATAAAATGACTAGGCACTGGGGTACCACCTATCACGGTACACTTCTAGAAGCATGTACTGAGGACCTCGCCGGTATCCTCAGCAACACAAGACCGGCACTATCCCTAACCTGGATAAAACCGAATATGTTATCACCCCGAGTGTTCCCACCCTTACCGAGGCTCTTTCGCATGCACCGTGTCCACATAATATAATATATCCGAAATTATCTAGAAAGGTGATAACATACCCTAATTGGGTATGACCCACTTAGCCTTGCTGCATACCCCCTGATTTTCATCCATTCCGGTTGATGAGGCTAGAGGCAACGATTACCTTTCAAGAATAATTTCACTTAGAAAGCTCATCCTCCTCCAATGATGATGTTCTAATAGCATTCATCCATACAAGTTGTCTTAGGTCTGGACAAACCGAATCACCGTCTTCATCATCTTCACGGTATTCATTCGTAATGTTCAACCGGATCGAAGTGGTTTTCGGATAATTAAATCTGGTCCCGGCCTCTTCGAAACGATTAACGAACTAGCCAAAATTGGCAGTCGGTTATTTAACTATCAATACAAATCCAAAAGCAGACATTAAGCCTTATTTCAAACTTTTCAAAATTTATTTCAAAATATCTTTATAAGATATTACTTCCAGTACTTCAATGTTTGAAAACAGTTTTCAAATCCTTATACTTTCAACGGAATATTTCCACCCTTCCCAATACTTAGAATATTCTTCCTCTTCATTTTATATTCAACACTAAGGAAGTATTTCATTTATTCCATATTTCTTTTCCTCAAAATCATTTACAATTTATTTGTAAATTTCTTAACTCGTTCATAACGAATTTTATAAGTTTCAGAATTCTTTAGTTGATTCCCTTTAATAATTCCAAGGCCAATTATACTTTCTTATAATTTCAATTTCCCTTTGTACTTCTTTATGAGTTCTAATTCATATTTCGAAGTTCACTTTTATTTAACTACTTCGGAAATTTCCTTGCTTTTCTTCCCAATTCCATTTTAAGGATTTTCTTATAAATCTCATATACTGAATAACCCCATTTCCAGACTTCCGAGAAGGTTTATAAATAAATTTAAAACATTTCAAAACTCTCTCTCTATATATATATATATATATATTAATAAGTATTTAAAAGAATCATAATAATTTTTATTTTAGGAAGGTTCAAAAAGTTATCTAAAATATTGAAATATTCTTTATACGTCACTTTTCAAAGCATGTTTAAAAATTTGGGATTTATTAAAATAAATATTAAGTATTTGAAAAATTCACATCTGAAGTATTCAATACTAACTAAATTTAAATTTCATATTTAATGAATACAATTTTCCTTTTAAAATAAAACATAGCTTATAAATAAAAAAAATATTTTTAAATCTAGATAACCAAATTTTAAATTTATAAATCCCTCTCGATTTCTACCACATCACTTCCCTTTCGGTCTCCTTAACCATTTTCACTTCAAAAATAGTATCCACTATTTTTCCCTCACCCTATTTCTATATATAAATATAAATTCTTCCTGTAAATTTATATCCCAAACTTATCATCCGATATCACTTTCCTTTATTTTTAAACATCGTTTATAATTTTTATAACTCCTTTGAGTTCCGCTAAGAATAATCTCATTTATAAATTACATTTTATAAATTCAATTTCTTATAAATTCCATTTATTTTTTGCCAATCTATTTTTAATATCGATTTTCAACTTCTTACCATATTATTTTCCGAATATCATATTAAAACTCTAATCTTAAAAATTCCTTTATATAATTTATTTTAAAATACTTTTTTGGCATTATTTAATATGATCAAAAATCCATTTTTGCTTATTCAAATCAATCTCTTTTAAATAATCCGAATTTCGATATACATATTTTCATATTAAAAATCTCCTTTTAATTCCTTAAAAATTCAAAATAATATTTATGGTATTTAATATACCAAAGTTAATTTCCATGCAATTATAACATTTAACAATTTACAACACACAATAACCCAGCAGATTATTCAATCACATCATATATTCTATATATGAAAAACACCAAATATATTTGAGGAATCCAGTTGGATTCCTCAACCCTGTTTCCCTACATCCACAGATGTTAGACAACAATAAAAATACCAATCCCACTTCGAGGGGGATATCGCGGTATATAGGGTCATCCGCTATTATACGGGCGCATAGGGTCTCATTCGCTAAAAATGCGGGAACAATCAATCCAACTAATAATATATATACTACTATATATATTATATAATCATCCAACATATAATAATAGTTATTTATTCATCCAATAATTAATTTTCAGCAATTTAAATTAAATAGTAATCCAAGATGAGTGAGATTTTTCTCACCTTGATTTTTAATTTGCTAATCATCCAGATAAATTCTATTGCGTAGATTCCGCAGCTTCGAATCCTATATGACTGATTCCGTACGATTTTACCTTGTATAAGCAAATTTTGAATTATATAAGATTTTAAATTAATAAACTAATTATTCAATTTAAATTAATTACCTATAACAAATAAGGGAGTATTTCGTATAGGATCAGGCTTATTTCCTTTTAAGGCTGTAGATTTTTTTTTCCTGAAGCACATGAGACATAATCTTGTATACATACAAAGACCGATGAGTGTCGCCATGCTTTCCATTGTCTAGGCGACTACCAGATATAGCAACAACATATATTGCTTTGGCACGGCATACAAGAAGAGAAACCTCAACGATAAATAGTGGAAGACAAACGTCTACAGTAGGATTTGCAAGTGGCATAAGAGGAGAATTTGGGCGGTTGCATCCACGGACACAACAGACACACCATAGCTTCAATAGACGGAGTAGCATGATCGAAGTTCAGAGGGGATTATCCAATCAAGGTATGGATTCAAAGTCAACAAAGTCTCCAGGCTCAACTGGAATAGTAAATAATGGCACCTTAAACGCACGACCTGAGTGTGTCAGAGATAGGGAATCTAACGCTCGGAAGAAATGCAATTAGCTTTTTTTGGCCATCAGATCCAAACGAGAAGGAAAGGAGTGGGATGAAGGTGAGTGAAGATGAAAACGCATGTAGATGAGTAATGACCTAGATCTGAAATCGGTTAGGGGAGAAAGACATTTTTTTTAACCGAAGTCGGTTCGGCCATTGCTCTTCTTTTTTACAGAGCTTCGATTTACTGTTTGAAGAGAATGAGGGGAAATAAATTCATGATTTAAAAGAATGAAGGAGGCTACTGTACAGGAGAAGCCTCACATATAGACTAGGCGGCTTCGATTTGACTTTGATTTAATTTCATATTTATCCATTTGAAATATTCCGTATTATATTCAGGGAAACTTCGAACTCCTATTTAGGCATGCCACCTAGCATTCCTAATGTTACACCCCTACTTCGAACGCAATGGAAAAAATTTCGAGTCCTAATTCGATCGTATGGAGAATATAACTTTTTAGACCCTACTATTATATTGAATTTTTCGATATTAAATTCAACGCGTTTATATCCCGTACAATCAAACAGTAACTCTAAACGCTACGAAGTTTGAAATCCGGTAATAATACATTATTATGAATCCAATGGAACTGGTTTCGTTGAATTCCGAGACTGTGCCCCAGATCGCTATTTTAACGCGTCAATTAAATTGACGATTCCAAAAATTTGCGAAATCGCTTGAAATTCTAGTTTTAAATCTTACTAAAATATAAATTCGAAATCCAATATTTAAACCATTTAAATATCCGAAATTAATCATCAAAAATCCGGGTCGTTACATTCCTCTCCCTTAAAAGAATTTCGTCCTCGAAATTGCTAAGGTAGGAATAATTGCTCCAAACCCATTACTTATTCGAAACCAACTTATTTAAAACTCGACATTCACTTTTCTAACCCTTTAGTCCTATCCAAAACATTTAGTTTCCATTCCTTAACCAAAATCTCTGATTTCAATTTCAATTTGAACATCAACTTTTTAGTTAACAAAAATTTTCAAACAAATTTCAAACTCCCTAAATTTCCGAATTTTTTTGCAGAGTCTCCCTTGTACGGAGAGTCTTTTTCAATATGACAAGAAAGATAAATATATATATATATATATATATACATTGATCCACACGGTCGGAAAACAAAATATATATCAATATTTTATATATTTGCGATATTTAATCCGAAAACGTACCTTATTTTAGCATTTTTAAGCAAGCGGCTTATTTTATATGAGATTAGCATGATCAAAATCTAACCAAATGGCCTCCGGGTATCTGTACTTACTAAATTTAAATACGTAAGTTCCAAAACAAAAAAGTTCCATAACATTTCATTCATTTAACTAACTTTACACATGAATTTCATATACAACATGCCAAACAAAGATTTTTAAGCAATTATAAGGTTCCGATTGTAATTTAATTGCTTTCACTCGATCCATATACCATTTCATTCAATTCGAAATGATTTACAATCCAAAATATTTGCATTCAACTCATTTTTATACCAAACAAACCCATATCCATTTCAAATTGACTTTAAAATCAATTTATTCACTTTCTATTACTTTATAGAATTTCATTTACTTCTCATTACGACAAACGCCAATTTTTCTATGCCAATTCGGCGATATATAACCATTCCAGTATATAGCTATTTTAAATTGATTCCAAATCAATTTATATTTAATTCTATTCCATTTCAAATTTATTTACGATAAATCTCATTCTCGAATTCTTTTAAAATAAGATTCAATGCTATATTCAATTTATTTACACTCACATTGAATTTATTTATAACTCAAGCCATTTTATTTCAATCCAATTTTATTTGATCACATTCAACACATATTAATCAGCTTATATATATAAGTTGAATTTTATTTCTTACTCAAGTTCTATATTCAACTTCAGTTTCAGCCCACAATCCATTTTATTTAATCAAGTTAAATCCCATTCTCATATTCGATTAACTAATTAATTTATCTAATTAGTTCACTTCCAATTTATAATTCAATACCTATTTTTATTTCAAAAATCATTCTACTTAATTCACTTGAGTTCAAATTTATTTTATAATCCAAGTTTGGGTTTTATTTCTTCACTAAAATATCAAACCATTTTTATTTTTGGTTTTCTATTCCACTTTCCAATTTTTATAAGTTACACAACTTATTTTCTCACATTTCCCTAAATTTTATACTGGAGTATATCCACATTTTATTTTAAACTCAAGATTATACATCACTTTATAGCTTAAATATACTTTTATTCCATTAGTTTCAATTTCTTGTAAGCTCTTCAAATTTATTATTCACAATTTCAACAATTCCCACTTAAATTTTTACTCCATTTAAATTTTATAGCTTACAGTTATATAGTCATTTACACTCACATTTATATATTTAATCCCATTCAATATGGTTTCAAATCCAATCCAATTTAATTTAAATTTAAATTCCCTTTAACAAATATTCCCGAACCATATTCAAATTAATTCATAATTAAATTAATTTCATTCCAAACAATTTTTATTTTTAATTCATTCCATTTAATCAAGTAAGAATTTAATTCCAATTTCAAATTTCAAAATTTTCCACACTTCCTTACTTATATTTATTTGTTCCATTCACTTACACATTCATATACACTTTATACTTAGTTAATTTATTTCATTCTATTCATTTCATCTCATTTATTTAATTCACTTCATTTAATTTATTTTCTTTAACTTTTACTTAAGTTAAATTCCAATTCCTCCAAATTTTTCTTTTTACAAATCCAATTTATTTAACTTACTCAAGTTAAATTTTAAATTCATCTTGAAGTTCACTTTTTCCAAGTTTTGTTTCAAAAACTTATTTTCTTCTTATTTCACTTCACTTTTAATTTGATTTCTCAGAATTCAAACACCTGGTTCTTATTTCAAATCATTTGAAATAATATATATATATATAACTGTTTTAACAAACATTCCCTTCCACTTTCAAAAACCAACTTGATTTTTTTTCAAAACAATCCCCTCGAAATCTCTAAACAGCATTTGTTTTTCTCAAAAATCTCCATATCAAATTACTACGGTAGCAATCCATCACCTAGAAACTCGAATGAATACTGGTGATGCTGCAGTCATTACCAGAATTATTTTCCAGTGATTGAAGTGAGTTCAGTGCTATATCCCTTACAAAATCCATTTTAAAATAATTTCCTTTCGAAAATATTCAAAAATAATACTCTTATTATTATTTTCCACACCACTTTGAAAAAAAAAATCAAACTTCCCGGGATTTTAATTTCCAGATTCTTGTTTGAATCCAATTCTAATCATAATCCATTTGTATAATTTATACTTATACAAATTTCATTTGGTTATATAACCATTTCCAATTTTATAGTCTTATTTGATTATAATATTATCATCCAAACACTCCAACTATATATAATAATTTCAGATTTATTTCTTTTATATCAAAATATGGTTTGGGTAAAATTATTTAATTTACCCACTTTTTAAAACAATGCCGTGTTGGTTTGCCTAGTTTAAGAGTTTAGAAATCCCTATCGATATAGTTGTCAAGATTGTACCGACCAGAATTTATAAACACTCAACCAATAAGTCAACATAATACAAAGTAATTTATATTCACTAACAAATACGCGCTCATATCTATTAATATACTCAAACTCATTCTAGGGTACTACCGACCCTATCTCTAATGAGTAATCCTCACCAGAGCCAAGGTTCTCGATTAACCTTCAGCTCTGATACCAACTGTAACGGATCGGATTTTTCGACCCTCGAAAATCGACACCAATACGTCCACTGTATAGAATGCCGAGCAATTGTGTGCCATAAAACACCAGTTCATTGGGGGTGAAGAAGAAAACGATAGAAGAAAAGAAACAGAACAACACAGAATCTCACAATCACAGCGGAACAAAATATAATATATAATAACGGATTTTCATACAAAAGAATATGTAACCATTTAATACTTACAATCATCAGAGTACAACAATCACTACATCAAATCTGGACAGTTATAATAATTTGTCCTCATATAGTGGAAAATATGCATCAAGTACGGAAATACGCCTCTGTCATCCAGCTCGTCTCCTGAGCTCCATAGCATTCTATCCTTAATCTGTAATATTCAGTCAGACTCGAGCATTATAATAAAATAACACCTGATTCAGTCTGGAAAACCAGCGTGAGAAAACACACTCAATTTGAATTATTACTATTATTTTTCAAAACCCTTTGAAAATCAAAGGTATCTCGTAATACCTTGTCACACATAAACACGACGGGTTTTTACCTTACAATAACCAAAACAATTTTATCAAAATCGTCTGATATTATAATAGTGTCTAAGCCAAGTATAGCTGAAATGCTTACATCTCACGTTTCAGCATAGTTGGGCACAATCAAAACCGTACAGCGCTTATTGGAGATTGGATTCCACACAATGACTAGGCACTGGGGTACCATCTATCACGGTACACTTCAGAAGCATGTACCGAGGACCTCGCCAGGATCCCCTGCAACATAAGACCGGCCCTATCCCTAACCTGGATAAAACCGAATATGTTATCACCCCGGGTGTTCCCACCCTTACCGAGAGCTCTTTCGCATGCACGTGTCCACATAATATAATACATCCGAGGTTATCTAGAAAGGTGATAACATACCCTAATTGGGTATGACCCACTTAGCCTTACTACGTACCCCCTGAATTTCAGCCGTTTCGGTCGATGAGGCTTGAAGCTACAATTACCTTTCAAAAATAATTTCACTTAGAATGCTCATCGTCCTCCAATGACGATGTTCTGATAGCATTCATCCATACAAGTTGTCCTGGGTCTGGACAAACCGAATCACCATCTTCATCATCTTCACTGTATTTATTCGTAATGTTCAAATCGAATCGAAGTGGTTTTCAGATAATTAAATCCGATCTCGGCCTCTTCGAAACGATTAACGAACTGGCCAAAATTGGCAGTCGGTTTTTTAACTATCAATACACATCCAAAAGCAGACATCAGGCCTTATTTCAAACTTTTCCAAAATTTATTTCAAAATATCTTTATAAGATATTACTTCCAGTACTTCGACGTTTGAAAACAATTTTCAAATCCTTACTTTCAACGGAATATTTCCACCCCTTCCCAATACTTAGAATATTCTTCAGCTTCATTTTTTATTCAATACATAGGAAGTATTTCATTTATTCCATATTTCTTTTCCTCAAAATCATTTACAATTTAATTGTAAATTTCTTAACTCGTTCATAATGAATTTTATAGGTTTCAGAATTCTTTAGTTGATTCCCTTTAATAATTCCAAGGCCAATTATACTTTCTTATAATTTTAATTTCCCTTTGTACTTCTTTATGAGTTCTAATTCATATTTTCAAAGTTCACTTTTATTTAACTACTTCAAAAATTTCCTTGCTTTTCTTCCCGATTCCATTTTAAGGATTTTCTTATAAATCTCATATACTGAATAACCCCATTTCCAAACTTCCGAGAAGGTTTATAAATAAATTTAAAACATTTCAAAACTCTCTATATATATATTATAATAAGTATTTAAAAGAATCATAATAATTTTTATTTTAGGAAGGTTCAAAAAGTTATCTAAAATATTGAAATATTCTTTATACATCACTTTTCAAAGCAGGTTTAAAAATTTAGGACTTATTAAAATAAATATTAAGTATTTGAAAAATTCACTTCTGAAGTATTTAATACTAACTTTAAATTTCATATTTAATAAATACAATTTTCCTTTTAAAATAAAACTTAGCTTATAAATAAAAAAAATATTTTTAAATCTCAATAACCAAATTTTAAATTTATAAATCCCTCTCGATTTCCACCACATCACTTCCCTTTCGGTCTCCTTAACCATTTTCACTTCAAAAATAGTATCCACTAATTTTTCCCTACCCTATTTCCATATATAAATATAAATTCTTCCTCTATATTTATATCCCAAACTTATCATCCGATATCACTTTCCTTTATTTTTAAACATCATTTATAATTTTTATAACTCCTTTGAGTTCCACTAAGAATAATCTCATTTATAAATTACATTTTATAAATTCAATTTCTTATAAATTCCATTTATTTTTTGCCAATCTACTTTTAATATCGATTTTCAACTTCTTTCCATATTATTTTCCGAATATCATGTTAAAACTCTAATCTTAAAAATACCATTATATAATTTATTTTAAAATCTCTATTTAAAATATTTTTTCGGAATTATTTAATACGATCAAAAATCCATTTTTGCTTATTCAAATCAATCTCTTTTAAATAATCCAAATTTTGATATACATGTTTATGGTATTTAATATACCCAAGTTAATTTCCATGCTATTATAACATTTATAAATTTACAACACATTATAACCTAGTAGATTATTCAATCACATCATATATTTTATATATGAAAAACACCAAATATATTTGAGGAATCCAGTTGGATTCCTCCAACCTGTTTCCCTGCATCCACAGATGTTAGACAACAATAAAAATACCAATCCTACTTCGAGAGGGGTATCGCGGTATATAGTGTCATCCGCTATTATGCAGGGAGCATAGGGTCTCATTCGCTAAAAATGCAGGAACAATCAATCCAACTACTAATATATATACTACTATATATATATTATATAATCATCCAATAGATAATAATAGTTATCAGTTCATCCAATTTTCCAATAATTAATTTTCAGCAATTTAAATTAAATAGTAATCTAAGAGGAGTGAGATTTTTCCCACCTTGATTTTTAATTTGCTAATCATCCAGATAAATTCTATAGCGTAGATTTCGTTGCATCGAATCCTATACGACTGATTCCGTGCGATTTTACCTCATATAAGCAAATTTCGAATTATATAAATTAACGATTACAGATTTTAAATTAATCAGCTAATTATTTAATTTAAATTAATTACCTATAACGAATAAGGGAGTATTTCGTATAAGATCAGGCTCATTTCCTTTTAAGGCTGTAGATTTTTTTTTCCTGAAGCACATGAGACATAATCCTATTTACATACAAAGACTGATGAGTGTCGCCATGCTTTCCATTGTTTGGGCGACTATCAGATATAGCAACAACATATAATGCTTTGGCATGGCATACAGATAGAGAAACCTCAACAATAAATAGCGGAAGACAAACGTCTACAGTAGGATTTGCAAGTGGCATAGGAGGCCAATTTGGGCAGTTGCATCCACGAACGCAACAGATACACTAGTAGCTTCAATAGACAGAGTAGCATGACCAAAGTTCAGAGGGGATTATCCAATCAAGGTACGGATTCAAAGTCAACAAAGTCTCCAAGCTCAACTAGAATAGTAAATAATGGCACTGCAAACGGAGGACCTGAGTGTGTCAGAGATAGAGAATCCGACGCTTGGAAGAAACGCAATTTGCTTTTTTTTTGCCATCAGATCCAAACGAGAAGGGAAGGAGCAGGATGAAGGTGAGTGAAGATGAAAACGCATGCAGATGAGTAATGACCTAGATCTAAAATCGCTTAAGGGAGAAAGACATCTTTTTAACCGAAGTCGGTTCAGCAATTACTCTTTTTTTTACAGAGCTTTGATTTACAGTTTTAAGAGAAAGGGGGAAAGACATTCGTGATTTAATAGAACGAAGGCGGCTACTGCATAGGAGAAGTCTCGCATATAGACTAGGCGGCTTCGATTTGACTTTGATTTAGTTTCATATTTATCCATTTGAAATATTTCATATTATATTCAAAGAAACTTCGAACTCCTATTTAGGCGTGCCACCTAGCGTTCCTAATGTTATACCCCTATTCCGAACGTAATGGAAAAGGTTTCGAGTCCTAATTCGATCGTATGGAGAAGATAGCTTTTGGATCCAATTATTATATTGAATTTTTCGATATTAAATTCAACGCGTTTATATCCCGTACGATCAAACAATAACCCCAAACGCTATGAAATCCAATAATAATACATTATTACGAATCCAATGGAACTAGTTTTGTCGAATTTCGAAACTGTGCCTCGGATCGCTATTTTAACGCGTCAATTAAATTGACGATTCCAAAAATTTGCCAAATCACTTGAAATTCCAGTTTTAAATCTTACTAACTAAATTATAAATTCAAAATCCGATATTTAAACCATTTAAATATGCCAAATTAATCATCGAAAAATCCGGGTCGTTACATAGATAGTGCTGCGTGTGGAGTGAGTGCGGTGATCCTAACTTTCATGCAAGGTTCTGGTGTGCCTTATTGATTCTACGGACCATGCCCATTAGGTCAATTGATTGGAGTTACTTCCGCCACAGAGAAGCGGGCCACCTCAGTCGTAGCTTGAATTGGGGAGGAGATTCTTAGGAGACTGAAGCTTCTAATTTCATATTCCATAATGAAATCTAGAATGCTACTGAGATCTCCAAGTAAACCAAATATATCATCAATGCTCGAGGGTGTGGTTACCTCTTTGGGAGAAGTCTAACGTAGCTCAAGGATTGATCAAGGAGATCAAATCCTTATTCTCTTTAATCGAGGAGCAAGGGATGGAGTTTTTTAAATCGCCATATGCCTACCTGATCGACTCATATGCACTATTAATGTTTTCATAATCTTCCTCGTATTTGTCCTTATCTTCATCCTCATCTTCGCTTTCATCTTTATCCTCTTCTCGTTGAGTAGGGATGCCCTGAGCTAAATATGGAACATCTTGTTGAGTAGGAGCTGGAGGATCGTTGTCATCCTCAGGAGTAGCCCATGCAGGCAAGAGACTAAGACTCTGACCATAACAACCGAAAATGGGTGCAATTAAGAATCATTCAAGAGGACCTTCAACCTTCTCCCATCGATTGGGATGCTTTCAATGGTTGAAGTGACTGAACTAGAGTAGCATTAGTTGGCCTTCGAGGGGTATCTATTAAATTTGAAGGATAATAGAGCCAGCAATTGGGTAAGGTGGGCCTAGATGAATTAAAGCTTAAAAGTTGAACTTACACCCTGATAGCTATTTTTAGCAAAGCCATTCGGGCAACGAAAGAAGAAGTACTCTTTCTTAATGAGGGTAAGCTTTTTGTAGAGATAGAGAACAATATGATAACCTTTGGAGGATTGTAGGAAATTTAGGGATGGATTGTCGTTCCTCTTCTTGAAAATATAGAGATAAAGGACTTCTTCAAGCATAGGCACAATATCCAAGTACCTGAGGAAGTTCATGTATGTACAATTTAATGTGGCATGCCCATTCGGGTAAATCTAGGAAGGGGCATAATTCATGAATTAAAGAATCACCTAAAGAAAGTGGTTGAATGAAGAAATGCCTCCAGAAAGGCACATTAAGCGGGTTGCATGTGGTGTAGCCTTCTAGAAGGTTGTGTGCCCTTTGGTGGGATATCAGAGAAAAGTTTCTTATATAGGAATCACATGGCAGTCACGGATCTTTTTAACATCTGCAGCCGTTAATGTCGGGGTTAGAGAGTCAGGGGGATCATCAAGGATCTTATGCCTTCTGGATTAACATCAGGAGTATCAAGGATATAGGGTTCTTCCATAGCTATAAAAGGGACGACTTGAAGAGATCATTTAGGTCAATGGCGAGATCATTAGGGCCTGGAAGGTTTTTAAGTAGATGCCGGGGTAGAAGATGAACCTACTGTTGGAGGAGTGAACTCGAAAGTAGAAGGACCTACACCTAATGTAGAGTTACACTGGGAGCATTTACGGTCAATAATTTAATGCAAACTTGACATATGAGCATAGCCATGTATGATTTGAATTTAATGTATGTTATAATAAAGTCCAACATAGCCAATATATAGGATCCAACATATGACAATATGTAAACCAATCGGGTTTAAGATTCAAATGAATGAGTGTCTTACAGTGCGACAACCCTTGAGTTCAATTTGTATTAGAATACATTTGTAAACTTTTTATAGATGTTGTTAAATAAACTCTATTATGCTGATACATAACCCGAGTCAATCAGAAGATGTTTTATCAAGAATGAATCTTATTCTTGAGCTTTTTCACCTCTACCCTAAGCATGAAGCATGAAAAACCATGATCGTGAAGTATTCTGGGTGGTGGTGTTGAATAAGACTTAAGAACGTGAAACGGATCGGTTGTGGCATAGAGGTGGGATTCACAATAGTAGGTGGTGGTGACGACATACAAAACTATGGTGGTGACGACTCACCTAAGTTTTAAGGTACGAAAGGAAGGTGGTGATATCAACATCTATTTGATTTTGAGATGCAGTTCAAATGGATCAGCAATGCTAAAGTCAGATGGATCAGGGCTGAAGCTTGGTCAATAATTAGGCCTTAAAGCTTGGAAGCGGCGTCGGTTTCCATAACATAGCGAGGAAGACAAGGTTGCATGAGCTCGATGAAAAACAAAGACAAAGACCATGGGAAATAAAGCAAGGCTAAAAATTTCACTAAGTATATTTTAAATAGTAACATGTTAGAACCAATCGGTACCGATTCGCATGGATTGGTACCGATCTAATTGAGTCTTCATTTGAAAGACAATAAGTGTATGAAATAATGAACTAGTGATGAAATAAATAGATCTTACATGATCAAAGAAGGAATATAGCTCTCAAGAATCTCGGAGCTGAATGGAGGATCCAAATAGAAATCTTTAACTCTTATATCTGCTGAAGAGACACGGTTCTACAACTATTTGAAGTGTTATACCAATATATTTAGAAAGGGTTAAACATTTCACGATTACAATTCAGAATATAGAAGCATCTTTATAGATTGGGTCTGGGTTTAGTTGATTATCTCGATCCAAAGCGTGCTTTGTTTACACAAGAGCATAATTTAGGAGGCAAGTGTTATCCCACAGATGAACCAAGCGATATATTGATGGATCTAGAATGTTGAGTGGTTAAGAAATGTATCAAGGAAGGCAAGAGATGTCAAGAATGAAGGATACAAAAGAATTGACAAAGTGTGAAAAGATCAAATGGATTGGAATAGATCAACATGGATCGATATCGAACTATATAGAGAATTTGTGGACTTGACCAACTTAAAGAGATAAAGCATGAAGATAAAGGAAAGGAAGAGAAGACCCAAGTAAAGTAATGGGTCGATACCGAATATGGATCGTTACCGACCCATTTTCGATCTACAACGGGCCCTCCACTATAATTTTAATGGCAAGTTCAAGGTTAAAGAACACTGTAAACTAGAATAAAGGAATGGGTCGGTATCAATCCATAATGATCGATACCGAACCATTTTAGTGCTGATATTTTTCTTTTTGACCGATTCTCCTTGCTGGATCTTCAAATCTAGAGGCAAAAAATTGTTCAAATCGACTCTGGTGATTTTTGTGGTCTTGCGTAAAAATACTATGCCCATTGCAATTAGAAGAGGATCTTTTGATTTCATTGATACTCCGTCCAGTTCAAACCCAAATGGTTTGAATGGTAAGATTGTTGTAACTCTACTATAATTGCAAGAGTAATTAGTAACAAACTTAATGGTGGATGTAGGCAACCGAACAAAGGCCAAACTGCTTTAAAAATCATGTTTTCCCTCATTTTTGATTTCGTTTTTGCTTGAATATTCTTGTGTTTATCTGAATTGGGATGCTATACCATTTTTGGCATAACAATATTATTTTAAATTTCCTCCTTTACGAACACTAACTAATAACAAATTGAACACCATAAAAATTCCATTCTTGATCGGGACAAAATATCCAAACTTTAGAATTACAAATCGGAAAATACACATTCAACATGTAAACAAAATTGTTAAACAAAAATACTATCACAACTAATATATTACTTTAATAATCATGATTAATTTAGAACAATCCATATATACATATACATATACGTGTACACTATAATTTAAAATTTAAAATTCAAATACACATATTAGACTAAATAAAAAATCATTGAATATTCAATAATTTGGAAAACTAAACAATATACCCAAATCTAACTCGAAGTTGGTTTACAATAAAGATGAGGCATATGAACATATACATACACAATTTAATTAACTAAATATCAGAGCCATGAATATAAATAAGCTAAATTGTGAAAACAAAAGTGAAATCTATTTTATAAACAAACATTAACTATTATTTTAGATCCAATATACAATAGCAATACACAAAACTAATTTAATAATTAAGTAACAACACACAAGAGATTTTGGTAAAATTCAATGTATGGCAATTATATATGTATATGTGAAATTAGTCAGGTTAAACATCATGAATGAATAAAAATAAAAAGGAAATTGCACCTAAAAAAGTTGCACTTTGTAACACCTTGATTTGAGGTTTCTCCTTAAATCTCTAAGTAGATTTACACTCAGCTTTGCAAGAGAAGGATGAATCACTTAGATTTTATTTCATGTTTTCAGTTGATTTGAAGTTCATTTTGTTTTGAAAGGGATAATTTTAATTTTCGGCCACGGCGAAAGAGAGGAGGAGAGAGAAATGATTATGAACAAAATAATGATTGAGAATAAAGTTAGTGGATTCGTTTTATTTGAAAGAATGAAATATTCCCTTTCTTTCAATTAAAACTTCCTTAATTAATCCCTTAACTTTCTCTAAATACACCACCTCTCTCTTCTCAAGATGTAGCCAGCCTCGATGCCACTATATTGCACAAATTTTCCATAAATCCTTTTGATGAAATTTTCTTTTGTTTAAACCCATTTGAAGTTACACCAACATAGTATATCGATGCGAGCAAATGTAACTTTTACATATGCATTCAAATAACTCCCAAACATCAAATAAATTAAATGATAATCAGTATTTCTCAAATAATAATTAGTTTAATTAAATTACAATATTTTATTAACTAACTAAATCGTGTGGTTTTTTGAAGAATTTACAAATATCGTTGTGTGACTCAGAGGTGTGAATTTAGTTAGCAACTAATTTTGAACAAATTTGAATATTAATGTTCATACGTTGTTTGCGCCAAAAATGGGCATAAACACCCTGTTATAAATGTAAGCACCAATATCCAATATTTATATCCAAACAGAGAAGTATAGATTCACAGATCACAGAATAGATTGCAGAAAAGCAAAGGAACACGCATGTTTTATAGCGGTTTGGAAAACTTTGGCCTATTTTTTCTTTAGAAAATCAATAGAGGAAGAGATAAGAAGTGATGAAGGAGAGCCAACAGAAGATATGATTGGAAGAAGAAGAAGATCCATTGTAATGAGCCAAGTCCGCTGTATTTATAGGTGAAGATGTGCATGGATCGAGCTGAAATTTCGCTAGAAGAACCTCCAGAGCCGTATGACCCAATCCACCAATTTTCAGATCGCACACCACTAAAAATATTGGTGTCGGTCATTCATATTAGCTCCAATGTTGGTGTGATTATTTTTGTGGGTCCTTCATAATGTTAGCTACTTGCTCTCCAAATTTTGCGGAACGCCGACTTAACATTTGTGAGATATTGTATTTTCCGTAGAGTCGAGTAGGAAAATGGAAATATGGAAGATCGTTCCATATTTGCTCCTTTTGGTGTGCGATCATTCTAGTGGGTCCACCATGATGTTGGCTACTTTCTCTCCAAATTCTGAGCCATTCCAACTTGCCATTTGTGAGATATCACGTTTTCCGTGGATTTGACTCTGGCTGAAAAGATATGATAGAACGATGTAGGTCGATCATTCATGTTTCTCCAAATGATGTGCGATCGATATGGTAGGTTCCTTTACGTGATATTTTTACTATACAAAGTTTTATGCCTTTCTGACTTTACATTTGTGAGATATTGATCGATCATCATTGATTTGAATTGTTTTATGAATCGATACATATGGATCATGATCGATCGACCCAACTTCATTGTTAGCCAAGCGATCGATGGTGTGGGTCTGTCATGGTGTAGTGTGGTTGTCCTCCAAATTTATTGTTGATTGCCTTTGTAGATTTTGAGTTATAGATCAATCATCGTCGAAAATTGCCAAAATGATTGTCGAAAAACCCACTTTAGGGTTGACCCGAAGTGAGACCCAAAGTAAGCACCTTTTTGACTCGAAGCAGGTGCTAAAAATTTTTTGGCCCAGGGATGGACTTGGGTAAAATCCAAATTTTCTCCAAGCAAACAAGATTCTAACTCTAAGCACGAAAAACGATCGGTGCCGATTGTTTTTCTTTAAAATGATCGGTGCCGATCACTTTTCTCCTAGCAATCTCCAAGAAACATGTATCCGACTCCAAGCATGATCCAACACTTTAAATTTCTGCAACTACAAGCAAACCTTGTGGCGACTCCAAGCAAGAAGCAAGTTCTCTTAGGTCCGACTCCAAGCAAATTACCACCGATCGGTCAATACTGATCCATCTTCTTTTGCGCATAACTCGAGCATACGAACTCTGATCGACTTGAAATTTAAAATATAGCCTTATAGGACCTTCCTTGTCACTTCATATTAATCGCACCTTAAATGGGTTAGAAATTAAGGATCTGAACCGATCTGTTGCCTTGGTGAAGTGCCTATTCCATACTTAGCCCTTTTTGAGTGGTTTCCGTCCGAATCCGTCCAACTATCGTCCATAGTTTCAACTGTAATCAATCTCCAATCCATCCATTTTAGCTGAATCCATGGTATCCCAGCTTGACCAAAAGGCTGGATAATAGTTGCCTCCAAAATACGCCTTGCGGTAGGAAGGTGTGTTTTGAATTGCTATAAATCCGAAATCCATAATCCATTGATAGCTGTATTTTTCAATCTAGATCTCAATCCATCACCAAGCCAAGTTGCCATGACCCATCTCGAGTCCGCCCAGGAGTTAGTATTTGCATGCTGGATTCTCATTCTCTCTGGATTGTTAGTGAAATCTACGATTGTTCCAAGTTGATAGTTAATTACTAATCCATTCCGAATCCTTAGCCAAATCAACTTCTTTCTAAGCCAGTAGCGAAATCCATGATCTCACCGGATCATTGTCAAAGTCCTCGATCTCATTAGATCGTTATCCAAATCCGAAACCACTCCAGGTCCATATTCAAATCTATAGCTGGTTGAAGCTGATATCCAAATCCATGACCTCCTCAGGTTGTTATCCTAATCCAAGTCCTTGACCTCACCGAATCCTTACCGAGCACAATCCATACTCGACGACCTAGTAGGCTGATCCATTGCGTTCGAACAAAGCGACCTAACCTTGATAGGCATAATCCATACCTAATGACCTTGATCTCTCTAGATCCTTGTCGAGCACAACCGATACTCGACGACCTAGGTAAGCTGATCATGTTGCTCTTTGGCAAAGTGACCTACTCTTGCCAGGTGTAATCCATACCTGACGACCTGTTGGGTTTTATTCTCCAGCCTCGCCTCTCTGGCCGAAGACATATTGCGTAGGGTATCCTTCTCCGACCTCGATCCGCGGTGGAGGACATAATCCATAGGGTATCCTTCTCCGGCCTCGATCCCCGGTGGAGGACGTGATCCGTGGGGTATCCTTCTCTGGCCTCGAACCTCAATCGAGGACTTAATCCATGTATGAGTCCATCCTATAGCTCTTCGACGAAGGGACTCGTACCTTGCGTTATTACTGTAACGACCCATAATTTTGGACCATTCGCATCCATTATAAGTGTATAGGTAGACACTCATGCCGGAGTTGAATTGCTAAAAATACCGCGTTGTTAATTTAAATTTGGAAAAACTGAACATATACAGTAAATTAATAATCACAGATCACAGACACAGAGTAATAAATGTAGCGGAAATAAAAGAGATAGTAGTTCATGAAGCTACTATATGAATATATAAGATACATCAGAGTTTACAACAGAAGAGTAATACGATACATCAGATACAAATCAGAATACATCACTGGAATCATCGAATACTGAAAGCAGAATAGATGGCTGGATCTTCAAGCAAAGCTCCAACTCCAAAGGTGAGTCTCGAATACTGGTACACTCAGTCTGACCCGAGCGTAAAGCAAAACACAAGACACTCGAGTCAGGATTAACATTCTTATATCAATAAATCCAACTCAAGTGAAATAGCAATTGAAACACAAGTAACTCAAAGGATGTTTGGAATAACCATCCTTTAAGGATCCGTCAAACTATCTACTAGGTAGTAATGTACGCTAAGTAGATAATGTCTATCAGTAATATAAGAAGATATCAAAATAGTGTTAAGTCATGGCCCATTCCACCCTTAACACATTTTTATTCCCAAAAGCATATACAAGACCGTAGTTTCCCCAAAACCGGAAGTCACCAGAGGGCAATCCATATACTAAAGGTACAAATCAAAATCGTAGTGGTCGCATATAAATGGAATACAAGTATGACAAGGCACATGAGGCAATACCCAAGGTAGTGATACTACCGTTCGCCTGATCCGGACTGGTGAGAACACAACGCCGCAGCGCCCGCAACACCATGAAACAACACTCCCAAAATCAAGGGTGCACCAATCGACAACAAGTAATAAGTAGTTCGAAGAAGTGTGTCCACTTGAGGTAGCTAATCCTCCATTGGCCCGGCACAGCTCCTATTTTAGTCATTTCCAAATTTGACACAAGTGTCAAGGCTATCCATCATCGTTCTCTTTCTTCAGTCATCACGTACATCATTCCAACCACTTCATTCTGGATCATCACTCCGCGTATAGTTATTAAAGTGGTTTCGGTTCAGAAAGAGAGTATATCCATTACCGATCCCGGTCTCTTTAATAACTTCCGTAATTATTACACCGATTGGTCGTTTATATATTTCAAAAAACCAAATCAATTTCAATTTCAATTTCAATTCGTAAACCAACATTTCATTTGTCTTTCTAAACCAATTTCCAAAATTTACGTTTCAAACTTTCAAATTACCATTTCAAAATCTTATAATTCAATTTCAATTCAAATATCGATTCAAGTTCGTATATTAGTTTCATTTCAAAATCAATTCAATAAATTTTATTTAACATTCAAATCAATTTAAACTCATTTATCGATTTCATTCAATATTTGTTAAGTTACTTTATCATTCAAAACAATTTCTATTAAATTTCCAATTCATTAAATCAATTTCTTAAGTTCAACTTCATTAAATCAAACCTTACAATTTTGAATTAAATTAAATTTGTCAAATCAATTCTTTCAATTACAAGTCTTACATTGATTCCAAAATATCACATTTTCATTTCTTGTTAAAGAAAATTCAATTTCAATTATTTATTTACTTACTTTAAGTAATTTTCCAAAAACTTAATTAATAAAGAATCTCAATTTCAATTATTTACGAAGTAAAAATTCACTTATTCAAAAGTCCAATTTCTCTTATCAAAGAATTCAAATTTTTATTTAATTATCAAATAATTCAACCTTATTTAATTATTAAATAATTCAAAACTTAATTATTAAATAATTTCAAAGTTTAATAATTTCAAACTTAATTATTAAATCATTTCAAACTCAATTCAATCATTTCTCAAATTTAACAACATTCTTTTATCAATTACATTGTTAATATATTTTGTTTCAGATTATTAATTATTAACATTTTCCTTTCATTAAAATTCAACTTTCAACTTCATTTCAAAACCATATTATTTATTCAAATAAAATCTTCGTTTTATTTTTAAATCAAATTATTTGACCAATCGGGTTTTATTTAATTCTCTATATCCAAGGTCAAAGTTCAAATTTTGGGTATTTATCATTTCAACCCGATTCCAATTCAATTCAAAATCAAAGCATAGTAAAGGGAACTTGCAGTGTGATAACAGGGATGGTGTCAAAGTAAATAAACAAGCAATAACAACGAACAATAACAATCCAATAATCAATTCAAATAAACCCGAAATAACCGTATTAATTCGCATTGTTATTTGTACGAATTAATATAATTATTTCTAGAATCTACACTGTCATTTAATTTAGATTAAAGATTATTACATTATGGTTTTCACTTGTCATTCAATTCAATTTCATACATCATCAATTTAACAACATACATTTAGTGGTTCAAGGTGTAATTAAACAAATCCTACGTGTCAATAACTTTAACAGTTAAAGGGGTCATATTATACAAATGTCAATTAATCAAATTTAACAATTAATTATCCTATATCAAGTTCAATTTCATACTGTTTATCATTTTAACATTAACAATTTAACTTCCAATATAAACATCAACAATAAATCAATTATCAGCCAAACTGTATTATCATCGCATAAATAATTAACAAATAATGGTGTTAGATGTCATAGGTGAACTGATACAGGCAATAGCATATATAACAGTGTAATTAACTAACAGCAGCATTTCAATTGTCGTTCCAATTGAAATCAAATTTAATAAATAAAAGAACGTTAATCGTGAGTGAGTGCTCACCTTTCGAGGCTAGAGAGATATGAACGAATTGAGACGAGTTACGGATCCAAGCACGAATTTCGAAGCAAAGCTAGATAGATCCGAATTTGACGGACAAGCTAACAGATAAGGAATCGATGAAAATAAATCAGAATCTGCTTGATGTAGACTGAAACGAAATATATATATTATCTATTATATTATTTCTTGACCAATATTAAATTTGAAACTCATTAATAATATATACATACATTTGCAAAAATCAATTATACACAAGCAGTATACTTGTACACATCTGCGATAGCCCTTATATATATAATACTATTTCTAAAAATAAAACACGCACATATATATATATTCAAAACTAAATTCACTTATACATATATATAACTATATACTATATACTTTATTTAACCGTTATTAAACATATTATGTAACATATAACTCATATACAGACTCAGCACATATATACAGCGTTCGTAATATACAATACAAAAAATGTGATATGATAAAATCTAATATAATATAGTACAATAGAATGTAATAAAATAATATAATTTAATATAGTATGCATATAATACTGCAACCGAAGGAAGCTCGGCCGTGCTTTCAATACATATAAGTGCGAATATTTCTTTTACAATAAACATATATATTTCTCACACACAACACATACATATAAGTCCACAAAATCAAACCCAGTCAAATACTCATATAAACAGAACGTATAGATATATATGTACCTCTATATGTCTTCAAACTACTGTATAAGTACATGGAAACACAAAACAAAATTGAAACAGAGCTTACCCAATAAATAGACTAACCTTATACCATTTACATATTATAACAGTAATATAAATATATAAACTTATATATGAACATACTTTATTATATAATACCATTATATAAAACTTATACATGCATAAACAAAAAAATACTTCCAGTAAATTAATATTTGTAACAATTTACAGCTTATATAAAATATAACACTTTAATCAAAACGAATATATATATTCGGTGAGCCTAGGAACAGGCAACATACTAGGCAACATAGTTTATAAATAAAGCATGTACAATACTTTAAAAATATAAATGCTGACACTATATAAACAACAACTTGTATAGCTAACGGATTTTAAAGTTTATACAAACATATATATTAACACCTTTGTAAATTGTTTGAGCTGTCACCATATCTTGTAGGAATACATGTTCATGATCACACATGCAATACTGGTATCAGGCATATATCTATGAACTACTGTTACATTATATATGTAGTTATTAAAACATATCAACCTTTAAAATGCTATATATAAATCAATATGAACTGACATATAAACATATATATATGTGAACATACGAACATACATGCATAAACTTTCGAACATATAACTATTTATATACATATGACGTTTAAAACCCATAGTAAAGCAATACTGCAATGTCATTATTTATATCAAAGTATATAAATTATTATACTGCAAATAATTAGCTTACATTTAAAACAAGGGGTCTCGGCTTGCTTGTAGGGGAGGCTGCAAGTGGATGAGGTGATGGAAGAAGCGAAGCATGCATGGTCACGTTGGATAAGGATGCGGTGCCGAGTGGAGTTGCGTGGATCGATGGGGAGTTCTCTGGCATGAGAAGTGGAGGCCGAGAGCTGGTGGCTCGGTTGCAAGCTCGGAGGAAGAGACTGTGGA
The DNA here is from genome assembly GCA_030737815.1 of Allium fistulosum. NCBI lineage: Eukaryota > Viridiplantae > Streptophyta > Magnoliopsida > Asparagales > Amaryllidaceae > Allium > Allium fistulosum. Next base: position 166,873,633 of record CM060905.1, read on the forward strand.
AGGCATGGCCGATGCGAGCTCTGGTGGGCGAAGTGGTGGATGCTGGCGAACCGAGGGAAGGTTGCGTGATGTTGGCCGAGAGGGAGGAGCGAAGGTGGGTGGTGGTTGAGGTGTGGGCTGCGGTCATGGGAAAGGAGGAGATGGCGGAGGAAAGGTTGATAGTGGAAGAAGGCATGTGGGGAGGAGTGGAGAAAACAACAGAGGAACACTATTTTTATTATTATTCTGAGTATATACGAACGAAAATGAAATGGTGCCATCTCATGTTGGGAACTGATGAGAACTAAAAGTAGCTACGCTTTGAATTTCAGTAACGGTTCAATTTCCTTGATTTCAGCTGAAAAGCCATTCAATGTAATTGATTAATCTCTTGAGCTGCACGGTAAAGATTTAAGAAGGATTGGGAAAGTAAAAGTCACTATTTCGGTACCGGTATAACGGACTGTTATCAACGTTTTCGTCGTGATCCGGGCCTCAAAATACAGAAATTATTATACCGTTGAGATCAGTGCGACGAGACGGTCAAAACAGTATACAGATATCAGTGATTCGATTGAATTATAAAAATTTCGAAATTTTAACCAACGGAAAATGCAAGAAAAACGCAGAAAAATAAGACCGACGGAGCCAAAGATGTCCGAATTTGGAAAAACGACAAACTGACCTCTTGCTCAGAAGATGGTTTAGAATTTTTCTATGTAAAAATATTTTGGTTTTGAAAACATTTTATTTTCATCGTTTTTTAACTGATTAAATTGAAGTAAATTTACGCGCGAAATAAACTTTCGTATTTTTGGACGAAAATTTACCAGTTGCCATGTTTAACTAAACGCATTCCAAATATCAAATTTATATTTCAAAATTTTACCGTTTAAAATTTCATAAAATTTCAACTAATTACGTTATTAAAACAGTTGAAATTTACGGGTCGTTACACTCTCCCCCACTCAAAACTTTTCGTCCTCGAAAAGGAACGAGGTAGGAGAATAGAAACAACCAGAAAGAAAAACAGATTTGAAATACAAAATAACAATTAATTTAAACCATATAAATTCAAATTAATTGGTATTCAATAATTTATTTAATCCATTTGATTTCACTAAAATCAATCTCAACTATTTCTAAATTCATTATCTAATTATCCCATTTTCTTAAATTTACAATTTCTAAAACCATAAATTTGAATAGTCTTTTATTATAATTATATTTTCTTCAACAATTTTAAATTCTTCTTTATTCCAAATTACTGTTAAATTTATTCTACTTAATATATCTACTCACATACATTTAACCCATATAAATTAATTTAAAACATAAAAGTTTCGATTTAAATTAATTTACATCTATTAATTGCTTTTAAATTCAAGGTATTTCCATAAGTTAATCAAATTACAATTTATTAATTCCTTCAAAACAAATTTATTTGTCTCATCTATTATTCAATTAACTTATTATTCTGGCATATTTATTAGCATTTTTTTCTTTTTCCTTTTTTCCTTTTTTTTTATATATAATTACAATCTAAGTGTATAGCATTTATTATAAACACTCAAATTTTTATTTATAAAATCATTTTATATTGTATATTATCCAATTACATTTTAACTTCTAAATAATTTAGGTAAGTTATTTTGAAATGCAATTTAGTACTATACAAATACAATTTTCAAATTCAATTATTTCAAGTTTAAATATTTTTCAAAATTTTGGATTTATTTATAATTAAAATCATCCTTTAACAAAATTTAAGAATTAGATTTCCGATTAACTTTAATCAATTTAGAGATATATATAATATATTTATATCAAATCAAATTAAATTTTAAAATAAGGTACTTATATATATACATATATATAAATCAAATTATACTGAAGAAATTCAAATCAAAATATTTTTCAAAACAAAACCGTAGCAAAGCTACAGAATAGTATCTCCACTTCGAAACTCGAAAATGAATGTCGATGATGCGGCCGCCATCACCGAAATTATTTTCCAGCGACAAAGAGAAGAGCACTGACTTAAACTTTTAAAATTCTTTGAATGATTTCCATTTGAAATATTTTAAATACTATACACTTTAAAACTTTCAAATCAAAGTTTGAAATCAACAGAAATTAAATTCTCAAATTCTTTATTTAAATTCCTTTCAAATCCCAAATCAAATTATAACCAAGTTTCATAAATTCGTTTATTTATATTATGCAATAATCAATGGTTTACAAAACAATAAATGAAAATCAAATATTATTATTTCTGACAACAAATTCATTAACAATTTAATTTCAAAAAACTTATATTTATATATAATATAATCATACAAAACTTTTATTTTATCTACCCAATTTGAAAACAATATTGTGTCAGTTTTCTCTGCACAAGTGTTTTGGAAATCCTATCGATAGCGTTGATCAGACGAATCGATCGAAAACCCAAATCAACATCAACAACTCAAACAACACAATGTATATTAAAACATTTTAAATATTAATTTACAAATACACTCTCTCGCTCGACGATACAATAATGGGTTTCAAAGCAAGGATAGAGATTCAGATTTGATGGACTCAAAACAAAGAGAATTTTAAATTCGAAGATAGATTGAAACAAAGCCAAGATGATTAAATAATCAAAATGGAGAGACGAATAAGTTTATTAAATCGCGGGCAACCTTAATCGGGTCGACCGTTACTTCAAAAATAAGATCGATGTGAAATTCCGAGGTAAATCGACATTCGATCTCAAGAAATAGAATTCAGGTATAGCAAAAGATAGATAGCATTATAAACCGAGGATATATAAATCTCCGGTGAATCGATGCTATCGTAAAAGAGTTTTACCCCTTTACAAATAAATTTGAGATTGGCAGGACCGCCAACTCATTTATGAAGATCATTCGAAGTGGAGTTATAGGATGCTCCAGAATTTGAAAGAAGACGAATAGTGGGGGACACGAATGAAATTTGGAACCGTAGGGAACGTTCCAAAATTCAAAGGAATTGAGTCAAAGGAAGAGATTGAAACTCGAATGAAAGTGTTTCTGTAAATACATTTACCCTATATGCTAAGTTTTGCCTAGAGCTACCAAAGCTCTGATACCAACTGTAACGACCCATAATTTTGGACCATTCGCATCCATTATAAGTGTATAGGTAGACACTCATGCCGGAGTTGGATTGCTCAAAATACCGCGTTGTTAATTTAAATTTGGCAAAACTGAACATATACAGTAAATAAATAATCACAGATCACAGACACAGAGTAATAAATGCAGCGGAAATAAAAGAGATAGTAGTTCATGAAGCTACTATATGAATATATAAGATACATCAGAGTTTACAACAGAAGAGTAATACGATACATCAGATACAAATCAGAATACATCACTGGAATCATCGAATACTGAAAGCAGAATAGATGGCTGGATCTTCAAGCAAAGCTCCAACTCCAAAGGTGAGTCTCGAATACTGGTACACTCAGTCTGACCCGAGCATAAAGCAAAACACAAGACACTCGAGTCAGGATTAACATTCTTATATCAATAAATCCAACTCAAGTGAAATAGCAATTTAAACACAAGTAACTCAAAGGATGTTTGGAATAACCATCCTTTAAGGATCCGTCAAACTATCTACTAGGTAGTAATGTACGCTAAGTAGATAATGTCTATCAGTAATATAAGAAGATATCAAAATAGTGTTAAGTCATGGCCCATTCCACCCTTAACACATTTTTATTCCCAAAAGCATATACAAGACCGTAGTTTCCCCAAAACCGGAAGTCACCAGAGGGCAATCCATATACTAAAGGTACAAATCAAAATCGTAGTGGTTGCGTATAAATGGAATACAAGTATGACAATGCACATGAGGCAATACCCAAGGTAGTGATACTACCGTTCGCTTGATCCGGACTGGTGAGAACGCAACGCCGCAGTGCCCGCAACACCGTGAAACAACACTCCCAAAATCAAGGGTGCACCAATCGACAACAAGTAATAAGTAGTTCGAAGAAGTGTGTCCACTTGAGGTAGCTAATCCTCCATTGGCCCGGCACAGCTCCTGTTTTAGGCATTTCCAAATTTGACACAAGTGTCAAGGCTATCCATCATCGTTCTCTTTCTTCAGTCATCACGTACATCATTCCAACCACTTCATTCTGGATCATCACTCCGCGTATAGTTATTAAAGTGGTTTCGGTTCAGAAAGAGAGTATATCCATTACCGATCCCGATCTCTTTAATAACTTCCGTAATTATTACACCGATTGGTCGTTTATATATTTCAAAAAACCAAATCAATTTCAATTTCAATTTCAATTCGTAAACCAACATTACATTTGTCTTTCTAAACCAATTTCCAAAATTTACGTTTCAAACTTTCAAATTACCATTTCAAAATCTAATAATTCAATTTCAATTCAAATATCGATTCAAGTTCGTATATTAGTTTCATTTCAAAATCAATTCAATAAATTTTATTTAACATTCAAATCAATTTAAACTCATTTATCGATTTCATTCAATATTTGTTAAGTTACTTTATCATTCAAAACAATTTCTATTAAATTTCCAATTCATTAAATCAATTTCTTAAGTTCAACTTCATTAAATCAAACCTTACAATTTTGAATTAAATTAAATTTGTCAAATCAATTCTTTCAATTACAAGTCTTACATTGATTCCAAAATATCACATTTTCATTTCTTGTTAAAGAAAATTCAATTTCAATTATTTATTTACTTACTTTAAGTAATTTTCCAAAAACTTAATTAATAAAGAATCTCAATTTCAATTATTTACGAAGTAAAAATTCACTTATTCAAAAGTCCAATTTCTCTTATCAAAGAATTCAAATTTTTATTTAATTATCAAATAATTCAATCTTATTTAATTATTAAATAATTCAAAACTTAATTATTAAATAATTTCAAAGTTTAATAATTTCAAACTTAATTATTAAATCATTTCAAACTTAATTCAATCATTTCTCAAATTTAACAACATTCTTTTATCAATTACATTGTTAATATATTTTGTTTTAGATTATTAATTATTAACATTTTCCTTTCATTAAAATTCAACTTTCAACTTCATTTCAAAACCATATTATTTATTCAAATAAAATCTTCGTTTTATTTTTAAATCAAATTATTTGACCAATCGGGTTTTATTTAATTCTCTATATCCAAGGTCAAAGTTCAAATTTTGGGTATTTATCATTTCAACCCGATTCCAATTCAATTCAAAATCAAAGCATAGTAAAGGGAACTTGCAGTGTGATAACAGGGATGGTGTCAAAGTAAATAAACAAGCAATAACAACGAACAATAACAATCCAATAATCAATTCAAATAATCCCGAAATAACCGTATTAATTCGCATTGTTATTTGTACGAATTAATATAATTATTTCTAGAATCTACACTGTCATTTAATTTAGATTAAAGATTATTACATTATGGTTTTCACTTGTCATTCAATTCAATTTCATACATCATCAATTTAACAACATACATTTAGTGGTTCAAGGTGTAATTAAACAAATCCTACGTGTCAATAACTTTAACAGTTAAAGGGGTCATATTATACAAATGTCAGTTAATCAAATTTAACAATTAATTATCCTATATCAAGTTCAATTTCATACTGTTTATCATTTTAACATTAACAATTTAACGTCCAATATAAACATCAACAATAAATCAATTATCAGCCAAACTATATTATCGTTGCATAAATAATTAACAGATAATGGTGTCTGATGTCACAGGTGAACTGATACAGGCAATAGCATATATAACAGTGTAATTAACTAACAGCAGCATTTCAATTGTCATTCCAATTGAAATCAAATTTAATAAATAAAAGAACGTTAATCGTGAGTGAGTGCTCACCTTTCGAGGCTAGAGAGATATGAACGAATTGAGACGAGTTACGGATCCAAGCACGAATTTCGAAGCAAAGCTAGAAAGATCCGAATTTGACGGACAAGCTAACAGATAAGGAATTGATGAAAATAAATCAGAATCTGCTTGATGTAGACTGAAATGAAATATATATATTATCTATTATATTATTTCTTGACCAATATTAAATTTGAAACTCATTAATAATATATACATACATTTGCAAAAATCAATTGTACACAAGCAGTATACTTGTACACATCTGCGATAGCCCTTATATATATATAATACTATTTCTAAAAATAAAACACGCACATATATATATTCAAAACTAAATTCATTTATACATATATATAACTATATACTATATACTTTACATAACCGTTATTAAACATATTATATAACATATAACTCATATACAAACTCAGCACATATATACAGCGTTCGTAATAAACAATACAAAAAATGTGATATGATAAAATCTAATATAATATAGTACAATAGAATGTAATAAAATAATATAATTTAATATAGTATGCATATAATACTGCAACCGAAGGAAGCTCGGCCGTGCTTTCAATACATATAAGTGCGAATATTTCTTTTACAATAAACATATATATTTCTCACACACAACACATACATATAAGTCCACAAAATCAAACCTAGTCAAATACTCATATAAACAGAACGTATAGATATATATGTACCTCTATATGTCTTCAAACTACTGTATAAGTACATGGAAACACAAAACAAAATTGAAACAGAGCTTACCCAATAAATAGACTAACCTTATACCATTTACATATTATAACAGTAATATAAATATATAAACTTATATATGAACATACTTTATTATATAATACCATTATATAAAACTTATACATGCATAAACATAACAATACTTCCAGTAAATTAATATTTGTAACAATTTACAGCTTATATAAAATATAACACTTTAATCAAAACGAATATATATATTCGGTGAGCCTAGGAACAGGCAACATACTAGGCAACATAGTTTATAAATAAAGCATGTACAATACTTTAAAAATATAAATGCTGACACTGTATAAACAACAACTTGTATAGCTAACGGATTTTAAAGTTTATACAAACATATATATTAACACCTTTGTAAATTGTTTGAGCTGTCACCATATCTTGTAGGAATACATGTTCATGATCACACATGCTATACTGGTATCAGGCATATATCTATGAACTACTGTTACATTATATATGTAGTTATTAAAACATATCAACCTTTAAAATGCTATATATAAATCAATATGAACTGACATATAAACATATATATATGTGAACATACGAACATACATGCATAAACTTTCGAACATATAACTATTTATATACATATGACGTTTAAAACCCATAGTAAAGCAATACTGCAATGTCATTATTTATATCAAAGTATATAAATTATTATACTGCAAATACTTAGCTTACATTTAAAACAAGGGGTCTCGGCTTGCTTGTAGGGGAGGCCGCAAGTGGATGAGGTGATGGAAGAAGCGAAGCATGCATGGTCACGTTGGATAAGGATGCGGTGCCGAGTGGAGTTGCGTGGATCGATGGGGAGTTCTCTGGCATGAGAAGTGGAGGCCGAGAGCTGGTGGCTCGGTTGCAAGCTCGGAGGAAGAGACTGTGGAGGGCATGGCCGATGCGAGCTCTGGTGGGCGAAGTGGTGGATGCTGGCGAACCGAGGGAAGGTTGCGTGATGTTGGCCGAGAGGGAGGAGCGAAGGTGGGTGGTGGTTGAGGTGTGGGCTGCGGTCATGGGAAAGGAGGAGATGGCGGAGGAAAGGTTGATAGTGGAAGAAGGCATGTGGGGAGGAGTGGAGAAAACAACAGAGGAACACTATTTTTTTTATTATTCTCAGTATATACGAACGAAAATGAAATGGTGCCATCTCATGTTGGGAACTGATGAGAACTAAAAGTAGCTACGCTTTGAATTTCAGTAACGGTTCAATTTCCTTGATTTCAGCTGAAAAGCCATTTAATGTAATTGATTAATCTCTTGAGCTGCACGGTAAAGATTTAAGAAGGATTGGGAAAGTAAAAGTCACTATTTCGGTACCGGTATAACGGACTGTTATCAACGTTTTCGTCGTGATCCGGACCTCAAAATACAGAAATTATTATACCGTTGAGATCAGTGCGACGAGACGGTCAAAACAGTATACAGATATCAGTGATTCGATTGAATTATAAAAATTTCGAAATTTTAACCAACGGAAAATGCAAGAAAAACGCAGAAAAATTAGACCGACGGAGCCAAAGATGTCCGAATTTGGAAAAACGATAAACTGACCTCTTGCTCAGAAGATGGTTTAGAATTTTTCTATGTAAAAATATTTTGGTTTTGAAAACATTTTATTTTCATCGTTTTTTAACTGATTAAATTGAAGTAAATTTACGCGCGAAATAAACTTTCGTATTTTCGGACGAAAATTTACCAGTTGCCATGTTTAACTAAACGCATTCCAAATATCAAATTTATATTTCAAAATTTTATCGTTTAAAATTTCACAAAATTTCAACTAATTACGTTATTAAAACAGTTGAAATTTACGGGTCGTTACAATTACCCTGTCTCTCTGATCGGGGCCACAACCGCGACCTATGTTATTTATCACAGCAGTGCAGATCAGGTGTTTTCAGATTCATTAGTTATGGTGGTTTATTTCCATCTCAGAGCATGCCTAGGGATCATCCTCAATCCATACATGTGTAAGTGACTTAGCTTGTTTTAATGTAGAGTTTATTAGTTATTTAGTTCATGACATCCCAATCAAGAGATGACGACCTATGCCTTTAAGTCGGGCTCGCTCCGATTTGTGGTGGATGATGGTTGCTCCTATTCCATTACCGTTATCTGATTTCTTCCAGAGTCAATTAGATCTGTTCCCCCAGTTCCATAGAGAGCAGGCTGATCCATTCTCCTTGGCTGGGGTATGCCCTCAGTTGCTCTAATCGATATTCAAATCTACTAGTTTTCACTCAAAGTACAAGGTTCCAATTTACAGCAATTCCAACATCCATAAGATGTCTCCGATCATCATTTCCATCCTGCCCCCCAAGTCTACGAGGGAATCCCAAATATCCTCTTCCAAACGTGCATCTAAGATCTGATTGACACTAACATCCTCAACATTGTCCAACACCCCACCTAAGATCGATCCAGCATAACCCGGGGGCATGCCTTCGAGTCTAGATCGATCGGCACCGATCGTTCTAGAACGATCAATACTGATCGTTATGTGTCGGCCGAGGACTGTCCTTGGCCATACTACTCCATCCTACTACCTGTTAGCCTCGTTTCCTTACTCTTGATTCTGGTTTTTCTCATCCCCCGCTGCTCCAACTGCGTGATCCATATGTCTAGTGTTTCTTTCTACTCCATTTCCTTAGTTTTGTGCTCCAATTTATCCCATCTGCCCGAGGAGATTATGGATCATCTCCTCTTGTCTCTTTAGCATCCTTTCCTATATAGCATCCATCATCATTTCCATCTCATCTCTGGAGATGTAGACTAAGGTTTGATTATCCCCTAAGGAAGCCTCTTGACTTCCTTCATAATGGTTCTTATATGCTTTCTATCTCCTTATTGATGGATTCACCATTGCTCTAATTCCAAGTTCTCTAGTTGATTCCAAATCTGAACTCCAAATCTACAGGGGCTAGCTTTCCTAGTGAAAGCACCAGAATGTTTGCACCAAAAATGGGCACAAATACCATGTTATAAGTGAAAGCACTGATATCCAATATTTAGATCCAAACATAGAAGTATAGATTCACATATCACAAAATAGATTGTAGAAAGTAAATGAACACGCAAGTTTTATACTGGTTCGGCAAACTCCAGCCTACGTCCATCCCATAATCTTTTGTGTTTACTATAAGATTACAAGTACATTTTTTTTGCCTTATAAAATTAATGGAGGAAGAGATAAGAAATGATGAAGGAGAGCCAAAAGATGATCCCATTGGAAGAAGAAGAAGATCCCTTGTAATGAGACAAGACCGCTGTATTTATAGGTGAAGATGCACATGGATCGGGATGTATTTCTGGCCCAGGGTTAGACTTGGGTGAAATCCATATTTTCTCCAAGAAAACGTGATTTTGACTCAAAGCACGAAAACGATTGGTACCGATCATTTTTCACCAAAACGATCGGTGCATATCGTTTTTCTCCAAGCAAACATGCATCCGACTCCAAGCATGATTTAGCACTTCAAATTTCTACGACTACGAGTGAACCATGCGCCGACTCCAAGAAAGAAGCAACTTTTCCTGGGTTCGACTCCAAACAAATTACCACCGATCCATCAACATCGATACATCTTCTTTTTCCCATAACTCGAGCATACGAGCTTTGATTGACTTTAAATTTGAAATGTATCCTTATTGGGCGTTCCTTGTCACTCCATACTAATCACACCTTAATTGGGTCAGAAATTGGGGATTCGATCTGATCCGCTGTCTAGGTAAAGTTCTAGTTCCATACTTAGCCATTTTTTAAGTGCTGTCCGTCCAAATCCGTCCAACTACCGTCTATAGTTTTAACTGTTATCGATCTTCAATCCATCCATTTTAGCCGAATCCATGGTATCTTGACCTGACCAAAATGCAGGATAACATATGTTACCTTAGCCAGTGGTGTGAAAGTTTGGCCAAATTCATCACTTACAGACCTTTTCAGTAAAATCATATTTTATATTATTTTTAAGCAGTACCTTTTAGTCACAATTATTTACATAAATTCTCTTCATCAACACTATATCACTTTAGGATTTATGGAATTTGGTTTTTGTCAAAATTTCAATATCATCCTTATTCAACTTAATTTATCCCATAGACAAGGTCATGGGTTCAACAATAATATTTATGATTAATCTTACAACTCTATCCAAAGATTTTGACTTTGAGTTGATTATAGTTGACCATGGTACTGACCTCATACAACTGAGGATATGAATTCTTCATTGAATAGTGTTTCACTTCTAATGCTTCAAATTAGACCCAACTATAGTCACTCAGTGAATCAACATGCCATGGTTTAACTATAATCAAAGTGGAGTATTCAAATTGAAGTTTCATAGTATTCTCAAGTCAAGGGAATCGTGTAACATTGCCATCTTAAGATTTCCTCTTAGACCTAGTTGTTATTAACTAACAAGAAACTCTTAGATGAGTCATTTCATAGTTATCTAATAACTATGAGTATGAAACCACTTGGTGCCCCTAGCAGCCATTTGTGATACACTACCCAACATTTAGAGATCGTTATGCACATTGGTCTCAGTGGAGTTATCGATATCCTTTCGCAAAACGTCTCGACCATATATATTTAAAATAATATGCTATTTTATATTGTGATAATTTTCTCATGATTACAACTCCTTGTGATTGTTATCACATAACATATCATTTAAATATTTTCTATATTCATGTACTTAAATTAATTACTTATGATATAACAAGTATAAAATAGAAAATTAAACACCTTTATTATAAACAAGATTGGTTATAGTGTTAGATATATATAACAAATTACATAACTTTACTGAGAGCATACCCTTAACTCTCTCAGATGACATGTTATTAAACTTTGTAAAGGGTAGGGGTGTATAAAGAACCTAGCCAATACTTTTGATATTCTTTGCTAGTACAATATAAAGATTAAACCAAGAGTGCTCCATTTTCATTTGGTCAGGAAGTTCCTAGGATTCATGGTGAGTGCCAAAGGAATAGAGGTTAACCCCTACAGGACCCAAGCGATCCAAGATGTGCAGATCCCTCGCATTGCTAAACAAATAAAGAGCTTGAATGAAATGATTGCAACACTCAACCATTTTGTGTTAAAGCCAATAGATTGGTGTATACCTCTATTCGACATCATCAAGAAAGGAAAGTCTTCATTTGGAACAAAGAATGCATCAAGGCCTTTAAAGACCTGAAGTAGCATCTTGCTACACCTACATACTTTCTAAGCCTATAAACGAGGAAGACCTATATTTGTACCTCATAATTACTAGCCATGCTAGAAGTGATGCTTTGGTTTGGGATGAGTATAAAATTCAGCGACCAATATACTATGTAAGCACGAGGTTGTCGGGCTTAAAAATAAGTTACATACGGTTGGAAAAGAAGACTTTCCCTCCTAATGGTGACCCGGCATCTCTAGCCATATTTCTAAGCTTACCTAATAGAAGTCGTCAACAACCAGCCTTTGAAACAAGTACCAAGCGGGCCAAGTATAACAAGTCGACTCATGAAGTGGTCTATGGAACATTGGCAACACTACATCGCCCACCATTCCCACACTTCCATCAATGGCCAAGTTGTGGTTGATTTTATAACAGAGTGTGTGAGCCCAGACAATGACGGAGAAGAAACAACCACCAGCCAACAAGCATGGAAATTGTATGTAGACGACACATTAAATGAGAAAAGGGTCTTGGGCGCCATGGCCTAGTGAATCTAGAAGGAAAGTAACTTTGCTTTGTGTCCACCTTAGCTTCAAGGCCACTAACAACGAAGCCAAATATGAAGAAATCCTAGCTGGTCTCAAGATGACCAAAGAACTACTGTTGATTCATTGAATGTGTTCAATGATTCATAGCTGTTAGTCAACTATATTAACGAGTGATTCCAAGTTAAAGGAAAAACGTTGGCCCTATATGTTGTGAAAGCTAAGAAACTTGTTAGCATGTTTTAAAATTTCAAACTGGAATAAATTATGTGTGAGAAGAATGTCATTGCTAATCAGCAATCCAAGATGGCAAGTGCCCTGCAAAAGTATCCCTTGGGTCCCGTTAGATGTGCATGCCACCCCTTGTTTTAGGTTAGGGCACTAACCATGAAAATTGATGAAGCTCAAAGTGACACTTAGATGACCCCGCTCCTGCATTACCTTATGTGCAACAGCCCTGGTATTCATGATTACCTGTAATATTATATTATAACGATAGTAATAATTTAATATTGAGAATAAATAAATTAGAGAAGATAAATTTTGTTTAAAAAATTGTATATTTTAAATAAACAATGTGTTTGAGAATAAATATTGGGTTTAAAATTAGATTGGATAAGTATTTGGTTAAATAAATTGCAAATATTGGATTTTTATTAGTTTGGAGCTAATAAATTAAATAAGTGATGTATTTCAACATTAAATTTGTTGAATAAATATAAATTGATGAAAATAAAGTTTTAAAAACTTTATTTTGTTAAGTTTGAAAGAAAATGATCATTTATTTGATTTTGTTTGATCCAATGCAATAATATTGTAAATTATTACCAGTATTAATCTTTTATTGATTTTAAAGAAAAACTAGAAGCATTTATGAATTTTTATAAATATAAAAGATGAAATATAGTTTAAAAGAATATTTTGATGTTTAAATAAAGTTAGGAAGGTTTGTTGAATTTTATTTGATAAGAAAACCATTTTTGTATAAATTGATATGTTAAAAATGGTGTTATGAGATAATAAGGTGTAAATTGTGTTATATTGATAAAAAAAGGTTTTATGGATAAAAAAAAATTTATAGTTAAAATAAATTTTATTATGTTGAGAAAACAATTTTTGTTTACATACACTTTTGTGTATAAATTTAACTTGGCTTCAAAATAAGAAAAATATGAGTTTATATTGTTAAACAGGTGAAATGTGTGCATATACTTAGTAAATTTCACTAAGTATTGTTGTTGGGCTTAATGGGTATATGGTTTAGATCTTAAACCCATTCTAGAAGCCTAGGGAAAGAAGAAAAATAACCTGTACGTTGTTTTTCCTCTTTACTCGTTCCTTTCTTCTTCTAAAAACAATTACAGTAAAAAGAAAAGCATGGCCACTTCTTGTTAAATTCAACTTTCTCCAATTTTTGCTAAAAATTCAAGCGTTAATCAACCAAACAAAGATAATAGAAGGTAATCACAACCAATACACTAGATTATTTCATCAAATTGACATTTTGAATTTGAGAGAGGATTATCTGTAACTTTTTGTTTTTGTTCTACATGCTTCTTTTCTAGTTTTTACAGGGTCTTGAAGCTTCTCTTCTTCACCAAAGCTCTCATCTTGCTATCGAATTCTTGCCAAATTGCTAAGGTGAGTAAATAACTCAAAAATGCTAACTAAGATCTTGAGCTACTGTAAGAACCGCTATGTAAAAGCTTCAGTTTACGTATATATCTCTGTCTCTTGTTTTATTTGAATTCCTTGTTTCTGGTTGCCACTTTGAGTGGCGATAACTTCTTGACTTTAACTTGAATTGCTGCCGGATCTTTTCCGGATTGTATTTTAGATGCTAAACTCTATGCATGTTAATTTCCGTTGCAAAACTTGATCGTTTGATAGTCTAATTTACTGTTCAAAGTTCAGTACGAAGTAGAAAACACCCAGGGAAGATAATCCGTAGCCTGGGTCGACAGGCAGGTCGACCCAGCAGTCTCCAAGTCGACCTGTCCACTGCTTTGGATCGACCTCTGTCGGCCCAGGTACGTGATTGTTCTAGTTTTTGATCTGAGCCATTTTCCCTTGTTTGCTTACCTATTTCTATGGTTTTTGTGGCCAATTTTTATGCAAATTTCGAGATGTTTTTTATGATCATTATGGGCTATAGTATCCATCAATGGATTAGCCGAGTTTTGGTGGAATTTTAAATTTTAAATTTTGAATTTAAATTCGATTTGAATTTGAATATCGATTGGGTGTATTTTCAACTTTTTTCTCAATTTTCAGGCACTATTTCTTCCAAATAAATTTTGAGAAATTTCTAAATAATTTGGTTTTTGAAATCATTATTATTAAATATTTTCAAATAAATTATAAATTATTCTGAAGTATTTCAAATATATTTATTTCCTATAATAATGATAAATTTTAATAAAATTTCTTCAAAATGATTTCAGAAAATTATTTAAAAATCCCGTTTCCCAAGTAAAATATTTTATATATGATATATATTATTTTTACACTTTTCGAACATGTGAGAAAGAGAATTAAACGATTTAGTAAAACACGTGGTATGAGACATGTGAGTTTATTTTATCGGGTAATTTCGGACTAGTATCGATCGAAATCTCTCGAGTATATTGATTTGAGATGATTTATGGGATTTGCCATATTATGGCATATTTTGAGAATTTTAACCTATATTTAGGAATCTTCCGAGATGGCCAATATTTGGCGAACTTTATGGTTCGAGATCTCCTATTTAGGAGTATAATCGATGAGAACCATCATGATGTATTTTATTGGCCGATGAAATGAGGCAAGTTTTAAGATGGAGATTTACTTTTTGGGAAGTATGGTTGATATAAAAACCATCACGATGTCTTATACTTGTCGATGATATGAGACAAGTATGATGCTTTTTACTACTCGCCAATGAGATGAGGCGAGATATGATTTTTCTGAGGACTTTGATTTAATGATGTTTTCTAGTGTGCATCGACTAGTAGTTAGTAAACCGCTAAGTGCAAGCGTGTGGTATGGGATGCACATTAACATTTTCAGGTTCCTGTTTGAGAGTTTGTGACGCATTCACGATGTTTACCAGTACTATAGACCTTCAAGTCATCACGATGTTCTAAGACTTCGGTCATCACGATGTTTTGCGACTTCGGTCGTCACGATGTTCTACGACTTCGGTCATAACGATGTTCTACGACTTCGGTCGTCACAATGTATTACGACTTCGGTCGTCACGATGTATTACGACTACGGTCGTCTGAGATGGGTACCTATAATATATATAGTACTGGTCTGAGTTTGGCACGTGCAGCATTGCTTCGGCATGCAATCGGGGATTTGGCCAATCCGGGGATTTTTACAAGTTTTGATTTGCTTCAATTTCACCATTTTGAGATATAATTTTATGGTAGCGTTGAGTTAGAGATAGGCTTATGGACACATACATTTTTATGGTGATTTCAATAATGAGGTTTTGAAATTGTTTTAGAGTTCCGCGATATTTGATTTTTGAAGATTTTGATGCTTCCCTCTGGCTCGTGAGTTTGCTAGATTCATTTATTTTGAATTCCATTGAACATGAAACATTTATGACATGTTAAATCTTTTATGAATTAACTATGGGTTCTATGAAGCTTCCACCCTTGTATGTATAACTAGACATTACTTATACTATTCCTTTAGAATTAAAGGAATACTTCCCTTATGCATTTGTATCACTTTATCTTATGCTAATATCAAGTTCTAGTTAGCCTGACCCATGTATTCATTACTCGGGTCAGATCGAGTTGCAGGTTAGGATGTTGGACCCCTTTTGCTAGCTATATCTTTTGGATTTCCATTTGCCTTTGGATAGATGGCTTTGTTTTGTGTTGTAGTCTTTTTGTTGGAAACTTGTGATGTATATATTCTTTTATAGAGATGTATGTATATATTGTGGTTGAATACCACTTGTGACGGGTTGTATTACATTTGATGTATGTGTATGTATATTATCTGTGTTGTTGTTCTATGACTTATGATTGATGTTGTTATTGTGTTTTGTTTCTGAATCGATCCTGTAGCCACCATAGTAGTGTATTAATTAGGAATTGAGTATGTCGAATACTTAAGTCAAAATGGAAAGAAAAAGAAATGAAAAAATGAGTACCAAATCGACATACTTAGCTCTTATTGAATGCAAGACTATGATGGTCACCCTTAACTGGCCCTATTCTCAGCATTAGAAAATAGAGTTACTCAGTAATTCTCTTTGTTAATGTGGGTCTCACGGTGGGGCGTCACAGCTTGGTATCAGAGCAGGATTCAAAATAAAATGTAATAAACACAGAACGGTGTACACAATCATCATACATAAAGTATAATACACTTGTAAACATCATCCCCAATTATATTAAATCCTGACCTTGTCCTTAACTGTTTGAGTTCTTTCGAGGTAGATAAAAAGGAATATGTCTAGGAATGTTAATTTTAATTCCGTAGTATTCCTTATTTAATTTGAATTGCTAATATCTACCCCTATAAATAATCCTATCTTATCTTAACTTTCAGCAATGGCTGGAAGAGGAAGAGGTCGCACTTCGGTGGCTGGACCGTCCAATGGTTCTCGTCCCGAAAGAGTTTATATGTCGACCGATCAGATTCTTGAGCTGCTTAGGAGCACATAGCCTCCAGCTCCAGCCCATTCTTCACCTCCGCGCAAGTCTGTATTTGCGCACATGAGTAGCGATTATACTTATCTTGGAGGCAAATCATTCAAAGGCGCGGAGTAAGTCTTAAAGGTCCAGGCATGGCTCCATACATGCGAGCTTATATTTACTCGCATGGAGATTTCTAGCCACCATCGTGTTCTTGTCGCATCTAGTATGTTGCAAAAAACGTGCACTGGATTGGCATGAGTTGCTCATTGCGGATATTGATGAGTCTACCTTAGAGTGGGAGAATTTCAAAGAGAGATTTGAGCTTAATTATCCCAGATTCCGAGAAGGCTATCTTGGCTCAACATTTCCTTGATCTTAAGCAAGGGAAATCGACAGTGTCAGACTATGTGGCTTCATTCAAGGCTTTTTCCAAATATGGTCTTGAGCATATTAGCACTCCTTACAACAAGAATCTTAAGTTCGTTTTTGGACTTAAGAAATATCTGAAGAAATACCTTATGCTCCAACTCAAATTGTCTTTTGATGAACTTGTTGATGCAGCCCTTCACTTTGAAGCTGACGAGAAGGAGAAAGATAGTGATGGTGAGGCAGAGGTTGGGAGAAATCCAAATAAGAAGAAGTTTCCTTTCTGAAAATCCAAGCCGTTCCAGCCTAGTAAGAAGAAAAAGCAAGGTGGTTCTACTTCTCATCCTCATGCTACGCCTCCTTCAGTCAAGGTTGTGGTATGTTATAATTGTGGTTCTCACGATCATCTTGTGAGGGAATGTCCTAATCCTAAGAGGTGTTTATATTGTAAGAAGGAAGGGCATTTGATTTCTGCTTGTCCTAAGAGGGACGGAGGTCCTAGTTCGGGGAATTTCAATATTGCAAAGGCTTCTAGTAGTGCCTCTCAATCTCAAGGTATATCTCCTACTATTTTAGAAGGTTCCATTCTTTTCCATGTTCGATCGATTAGAGTTCTATTCGATAAGGGTGTGTCGCATTCATTCGTATCGAAGGAACTCATTGATGCTTTGCTATTGGATGTTTCTTGTTTGATTACTTCTTTGAGGAATGCGAATCCTATCGGGGGATCCGAAACCCTTAGTATGTTGTGTGATGATGTTGAGATTCTTATTTGTGGATTTTCTTTCCGTGTGAATCTGCACGTAATTCCTTGTCTTGGATTCGATATGATATTGGGTATGGACTGACTAGTTCGATACGATGCCAGGATTATATGTTTAGAGAAAGTCTTATATCTTCGACATCCCGACTCTCCGGCTCAGCTATCTCTTATTCTTCGGGATATGGAGCATGATTTCAAAGTTTCTCTATTCTCTCTTGAATCTCGAGACGATGATGATGTGTCTCGGATTCCTGTTGTTTGTGACTTTCTTGATTTATTTAAGCCTGTTTCGGGATTACCACCCAAGTGGGCTATCGAGTTCCGCATCGACCTTATCCCAGGTGCACAGCCAGTTAGTCATCCTCCCACGAGGATGTCTACTAAAGAAAATGAGGAACTCAAGAAGCAACTCCTTGAGCTTGAAGCCAAGCATTTCATTCGATCTAGTTCGTCAACGTGGGGAGCCGCGGTGGAATTCGTGAGGAAGTCCGATGGGACTCTTAGGTTATGCATGGATTATTGCAAACTTAATGAGTTTACCATCAATAATCGTTATCCCCTACCTAGGATCGACGATATGTTCGATCAGTTGAGTGATGCTAAGGTCTTCTCGCAGCTTGACCTCGATACCGGATTTCATCAGCTCCGAGTTGCGGAAGACAACATTCCACTTACAGCATTCCACACTCGATATGGATCATATGAGTGGCTAGTCATGCCGTTTGGTTTGACGAGAGCTCCTGCTTACTTCGTCGACCTTATGAATCGAGTATTCCGGGAATATCTCGATAAGTTTGTTCTTGTTTTCATCGACGACATCCTTGTGTATTCTAAGTCCGAAGCTGATCATGCTCGACATCTTAGAATTGTTTTGAGTACTCTTCGTCAGCATCAACTCAAAGCAAAGCTTTCCAAGTGTCATTTCTGGGAAAAACAAGTTAAGTTCTTAGGTCATGTTGTTTCTTCCGAAGGCATTTCAGTCGATCCATCTAAGATCGAAGCCATCCAGAATTGGAAGAGGCCTGAGAATGTTCATGAGATTCGTAACTTTCTAGGTTTGGCGCGTTATTACCATCGTTTCATCAAAGATTTTTCCCGTATTGTGCTCCCTTGACTAGCCTTATGTGGAAAGGCGTTCGCTTCTTATGGTCTGATAAGTGTGAGGCTTCCTTTCAGAGATTAAAGGAGCTTCTCGCTGATGCTCCTGTTCTTGTGGTTCCCGAAGGGAATTAGGATCTTATAATCTATACTGATGCCAGTCACAATGGCCTCGGTGTTGTTCTTATGCAGAAGGATAGGGTGGTTGCCTACGCCTCAAGGCAATTACGTCCGAATGAGGTTCGGTACGCTACCCACGATTTAGAGCTTACCGCCATCGTCTTTGCTTTGAAGTTATGGCGTCACTATCTGCTGGGTGAACATTTTACTCTCTTCACCGATCACAAGTCTCTCAAATATTTGTTCACCCAGAAGGAGCTCAACTTGCGACAGCAACGTTGGCTCGAGTTTCTAGCTTCTTATGATGTTGATATTTAGTATACCCCTGGAAAAGGGAATCAATTAGCTGATGCTTTAAGCCAAAAGCATTCGGCTATTGTTTCAATAATGATTGCAGAATGGAAAGCTCTTGAGACCCTTTCCATATGTGATATTCAGGATCGTGCTTCCACTTCCGATTCTCTTATTCTATTATATTGCATGGAAGCTTGTCCTACTCTCCTAGATCGGATTTCCGAGAAACAGCGGCAAGATTCCGAGATATCTTCTCTTATTCAGAAGTGTAAGTCTGAATCCCAAGATGATATTGAGATAAGGGATTTCAGCATCGATATTCATGGGTGTCTTTGAAAGAAGAACCGTCTTGTCGTGCCTTCTATTCCAGAATTTAGGCGGGACATTCTAAATGAGTGTCACCGTTCTAAGTATACTATTCATCCATGAAGCAGCAAGATGTATGCTGATATGTGTCGTCTCTATTAATGGGAAGGCATGAAGCGTGATGTTGCAAGTTATGTAAGCAATTGCATGACATGTCAGCTTATTAAGGCCGAGCATTTGCGGACCAGTAGTCTCCTTTAGCCTTTAGAGGTTCCATTGTGGAAATGGGACCAAGTTTCTATGGATTTCATTGATGGCTTACCTCGTTCGAGGTCAAGCCATAGTAGAATTTGGGCTATTGTGGACCGTCTTATCTGCACATTTTATTCCTATTTAATCTAATAAGATGGCATCTCTCTTATCGAAGCCATATATTAAGGAGATCGTGCGATTGCACGGTGTTCCTTCATTTATTGTATGTGATCGTGATCCTCTTTTCACGAGTCACTTCTGGCAGAGTCTCCAGCAAGCTTTGGGCACAAAGCTTAATATTAGCATAGCCTATCACCCACAGTCTGATTGACAGACTGAACGGGTGAATCGTATCTTAGAAGATCTGCTTCGTGTTTATATCTTAGATTTTGGAGGTATCTGGGAGGATCGTCTTCCTCTAGTTGAGTTTGCTTATAATAATAGCTACCAATCTTCCATCGGCAAGGCTCCTTTCGAAGCCTTATATAGAAGGCCATGTCATTCTCCATCTTGTTGGCTTGAGTCGGGGGAAAAGCTCATTCTATGCCCCGAGTCTATTCGTGAATCATCTGAGAAGATCCATCTTATCCGAGAGAGAATGAAAGAGGCTCAAAGTCGACAGAAATCCTACGCGGCCAACCGTAGGAGGTCTATTGAGTTCTCAGTGGGCGATCTTGTTATATCCGAGCTTCTCCTTTGAAGGGAGTGATACGCTTCAGCCAGACGGGGAAATTGGCACCACGCTAGATTGGGCCATTTCCTATTACAGAGCATATCGGTCCTGTTGCATATCGTGTAGCACTTCCCGATCAGTTTTTTGGAATTCACGACGTATTCCACGTTTCTCAGTTGAGGAGGTGTTTACAATATTCAGATTCTATGCTTGATTCTCGTGCTTTAGAGAAGTTGGAGGTCTCTCCTAATCTATCTTTTGTGCAGCACCCTATGAGAGTTCTTGCTTCGGATACTAGACATCTTTGAAACAAGAGTGTTCCGCTCGTGAAGATTCAATGGTCTGATAATCCTAATAACTGCACTTGGGAAACCAGAGAATTTATCGAGCGATTGTATCTTGGATTCCTATCTTCCCACGATGAAGGTGAGAATTTTCCATTTTAATCTATCTATTTTTCCTTTGGTTGGTGAAATAAAGTGTGTTGAATACAGATTTCCTCTAGAAATTGCGAGGACGTAATTTTTATAAGAGAAGGAGTCTGTAACAGCCTTGGTATTGGTGATTACATGTAATATTAGATTATAACGATAGTTATAATTTTATATTGAGAATAAATAAATTGGAGATGATAAATTTTGTTAAAAAAATTGTTTATTTTAAATAAACAATGTGTTTGAGAATAAATATTGGGTTTAAAATTAGATTGGATTAGTACTTAGTAAAATAAATTGCAAATATTGGGTTTTTATTAGTTCTGAGCTAATAAATTAAATAAGTGATGTATTTCAACATTAAATTTGTTAAAATAAATATAAATTGATGAAAATAAAGTTTTAAAAACTTTATTTTGTTAAGTTTGAAAGAAAATGATCATTTATTGGATTTTGTTTGAGCCAATGCAATAATATTGTAAATTATTGCCAATATTAATCTTTTATTGATTTTAAAGAAAAATTAGAAGCATTTATGAATTTTTATAAATATAAAAGATGAAATATAGTTTAAAATAATATTTTGATGTTTAAATAAAGTTAGGAAGGTTTGTTGTATTTTATTTGATAAGAAAACATTTTTGTATAAATTGATATGTTAAAAATGGTGTTATGAGGTAAAAAGGTGTAAATTGTGTTATTTTGATAAAAACAAGGTTTTATGGATAAAAATAAATTTTTATAGTTAAAATAAATTTTATTATGTTGAGAAAACAATTTTTTTACACACACTTTTGTGTATAAATTTAACTTGGCTTCAAAATAAGAAAAATATGAGTTTATATCGTTAAAGAGGTGAAATGTGTGCATATACTTAGTAAATTTCACTAAGTATTGTTGTTGGGCTTAATGGGTATATGGTTTAGATCCTCAACCCATTCTAGAATCCTTAGGAAAGAAGAAAAATAACATGTACATTGTTTTTCCTCTTTACTCATTCCTTTCTTCTTCTAAAAATAATTACAGTAAAAAGAAAACCATGGCCACTTCTTTTTAAATTCAACTTTCTCCAATTTTTGCTGAAAATTCAAGCGTTAATCAACCAAACAAAGATAAGAGAAGGTAATCACAACCGATACACTAGATTATTTCATCAAATTGACATTTTGAATTTGAGAGAGGATTGTCTGTATCTTTTTGTTTTTGTTATGCATGCTTCTTTTCTAGTTTTTACAGGGTCTTGAAGCTTCTCTTCTTCACCAACGCTCTCATCTTGCTATCGAATTCTTGCCAAATTGATAAGGTGAGTAAAATACTCAAAAATGCTAACTAAGATGATTAAGATAATCAGCTTTTTAGGAACTTATTGAGATTCGATACCAGGTTCTCTACCTGCTAAGTTATAGACTGGTAGATGATTCCCAGGTATATATTTTGCCTCTCTACCTCCTGCTAATTGGTTAACTTGCTTCTAAGATCTTGAGCTGCTGTAAGAACTGCTCTGTAAAAGCTTCAGTTTACGTATATATCTCTGTCACTTGTTTTATTTGAATTCCTTGTTTCTGGTTGCCACTTTGAGTGGCGAAAACTTCTTGATTTTAACTCGAATTGCTGCCGGATTTTTTTGGATTGTACTTTAGACGTTAAACTATATGCATGTTAATTTCCATTGCAAAACTTGATCGTTTGATAGTCCAATTTGCTGTTCAAAGTTCAGTAGGAAGTAGAAAACACCCAGGGAAGATAATCCGTAGCCTGGGTTGACAACCAGGTCGACCCAGCAGTCTCCAGATCGACCTGGATGTCGACCTGGCCACTGCTCTGGGTCGACCCCTGTCGGCCCAGGTACGTGACTGTTCTGCTTTTTGATCTGAGCCCTTTTGCCTTGTTTGGTTACCTATTTCTATGGTTTTTGTGGCCAATTTTTATGCAAATTTCGAGATGTTTTTTATGATGATTATGGGCTATAGTATCCATCAATGGATTTGCCAAGTTTTGGAGGAATTTGAAATTTAAAAATTTGAATTTGAATTCGATTTGAATTTGAATATCGATTGGGTGTATTTTCAACGTTTTTCTCGATTTTCAAGCACTATTTCTTCCAAATAAATTTTGAGAAAATTTCTAAATAATTTGGTTTTTGAAATCATTATTATTAAATATTTTCAAATCAATTATAAATTATTCCAAAGTATTTCAAATATATTTATTTCCTATAATAAGTAGAAATTTCAATAAAATGTCTTCAAAATGATATCAGAAAATTATTTAAAAATCTCGTTTCTCAAGTAAAATATTTATATATGATATATATTATTTTTACACTTGTCGGCCATATGAGAAAGAGAATTAAACGATTTAGTAAAACACGTGAGTTTATTTTATCGGTTAATTCCGAACTTGTATCGATCGAAACCTCTCGAGTATATTGGTTTGAGTTGATTTATGGGATTTTCCATATTATGTCGTATTTTGAGAATTTTAATTCCTATATTTAGGAATCTTCCGAGATGGCCAATATTTGGCGAACTTTATGGTTTGAGATCTCCTATTTAGGAGTATAATCGATGAGAACCATCATGATGTATTTTATTGGCGGATGAAATGATGCAAGTTTTAAGATGGAGATTTCCTTTTTGGGAAGTATGGTTGATATAAAAACCATCACAATGTCTTATATTTGTCGATGAGATGAGACAAGTATGATGCTTTTTACTACTCGCCAATGAGATGAGGCGAGATATGATTTTTCTAAGGACTTTGATTTAATGATGTTTTCTAGTGTGGCATCGACTAGCAGTTAGTAAACCGCTAAGTGCAAGCATGTGGTATGGGACACATGGTAACACTTTTTGGGTTCCTGTCTGAGAGTTTGGGATGCATTCACGATGTTTACCAGTACTATAGACCTTCAGGTCATCACGATGTTCAACGACTTCGGTTATTACGATGTTTTGCGACTTTGATCATCATGGTGTTCTACGACTTCGGTCGTCACGATGTATTACGACTTCAGTCGTCTGAGATGGGTACCTATAATATATATAGTACTGGTCTGAGCTTGGCACATGCAGCATTGCTTCGGCATGCAGTCGGGAATTTGGCCAATCCGGGGATTTTTATAAGTTTTGATTTGCTTTAATTTCACCATTTTGAGATGATAATTTTACTGTAGCCTTGAGTTAGAGATAGGCTTATAGACACATGCATTTTTATGGTGAATTCGACAGTGAGGTTTTGAACTCGTTTTAGAGTTCCGTGATATTTGATTTTTGAGGATTGTGATGCTTCTCCTATGGCTCATGAGTTTTCTAGATTCACTTATTTTGAATTCCATTGAACATGAACCATTTATGACATGTTAAATCTTTTATGAATTAACTATGGGTTCTATGAAGCTTCCACCCTTGTATGTATAACTAGACATTACTTATACTATTCCTTTCGAATTAAAGGAATACTTCCCTTATGCATTCGTATCACATTATCTAATTCTAATATCAAGTTCTAGTTAGCCTTACCCATGTATTCATTACTCGGGTCAGACCGAGTTGCGGGTTAGGATGTTGGACCCCTTTTGCTAGCTATGTCTTTTGGATTTCTCCTTCGTCTTTGGATAGATGGTTTTGTTTTGTGTTGTAGTCTTTTTGTTGGGAACTTGTGATGTATATATTCTTTTATAGGGATGTATGTATATATTGTGGTTGAATACCACTTGTGACGGGTTGTATTAAATTTGATGTATGTGTTGGAATATTATCTGTTTTGTTGTTCTGTGACTTATGATTGATGTTGTTATTGTGTTTTGTTTTTGAATCAATATTGTAGCCACCATAGTAGTGTATTAAATAGGAATTGAGTATGTTGAATGCTTAAGTAAAAATGGAAAGAAAAATAAATGAAAAAAATGAGTACCAAATCGACATACTTAGCTCTTATTCAATGCAAGACTATGATGGTCGCCCTTAACCAGCCCTACTCTCCGCATTAGCAGACAGAGTTACTCAGTAATTCTCTTTGTTAATGTGGGTCTCGGGGTGGGGCGTCACATTGTGGGTGGTGAGTTACCCATAGACAGGGAAGAAGCCCGAAAAGTTATTTACTTGGTACCTTACTACACAATCATGGATGGGAAGCTATATTAGCCGGGGTACTATATTCTCTATTAACGTTGCATAACAAATGAAGAAACAAGCCAAATAATGGAAGAGCTGCATGAAAGCTTCAGTGAAGATCATGCCGAAGTGTAAACCCTAGAAAACAAGGTTGCTTGTCAAGGTTATTATTAGCCAACCATGATCAAAGATGCAATGGACTATGTCATAAAATGTGATTGATTTCAACCATTTTCCAAGATCCTTGGAGCTTCCTCGTACTTCCTAACCACCATGACATCACCTTAGTTATTCGATAACTAGGGGATTGACCTAATCGAAAAGATCCCTAATGCTAAAAGGCGATACAATCATGCCATTATCGCCATCAAATGCTTTGCGAAGTGGGTTGAAGTAGAACCTCTCACTTCGGTCACTGATCCCAAAATTTTAAACTTTGTAATCAAGAACATCGTCTTCCTCTTTGGACTTCCAAAGAAAATCATCATTGACAATGATACGCATTTTTAGTGTGGTGTATTTCAAGGTTTCAATGAGTGGAATGGGATCGAGAAGTGTTTTTCATTTGTTGCCTACCCATAAGCAAACATGTAGGTTGTGGTGGTAAACAAGACCATTAAGTCAACGTTGAAGAAGTGCCTTGCAAAGGGAAAGGAGAATTGGGTCTAAGACCTCCTGCTCATCATTTAGTCTCACCGAGCCTCGAGCCGAACCTTTAGCAAATAAACTCCTTTCTCCTTAGCCTATGGATATGAAGCCATGTTTCCCATCGAGGTTGACGTCCCATCTCCTCTGCACCTCACTCGTGAACCGAGAAAACTCAAGAACTATAGAGGTTCAGGCATGATGCTCTAGATGAAAAGGTCGAAAGTCGAGCTCCGCACTGAAGCGTACAAAAGGATGATAGCCTAATACTATAATGCAAGCGTAAAGCTTTATTAATTCATCATCGACGACTAGTCCTCCATTGGGTCTTTGCCAATATAAAAGATTCAACTGAAGGAGTATAGGGATCTAATTGGAAGACCTATATATGGTCCTAGACAAGCATCGTACAACAAAAGTAGCAATAATGCTATTAGATAAGCCACACAAATACTCTCTTCTTGGCCAGGGAAAGTCGTCTTCTAAGGCTATCTAGCGAAGACAAGCCATGCAAGTCCCTCTTGTACTAAGAAATGAAGAAACTGCCCCCATAAGGATGCATGAGCCAATCAATGCTCCTTTCGTATTAGAGACACTATCATGGAGATGGGGTGACCACCCACACCATGGTCCTGATTCCTACATTCACAGTGTTCTTCTCCATAAGCATGCATAAGCCAATCAATGCTCCCTTCTTTGCTAAGGCATTGACAAACAAATGGTGCAATCACCCACGTTGTAATCTCGATGCGTTCGCCCATAATGTTTCCCATCCCCCTAGCGAGGTGGGACATTAGTGCTAAGATAGGCATGGTTACCCATGTTGAAACCTAGAATCTGGAATCAGTAGTGTTGTCCTATGTGGACATGCAAGCCACTTAATGTTGCCTTCCGTGCTTGGAACACCATACCAGAAAACGCATGACTACCCATGCCACAGACTCAATTCATGCGCATGTGGGGTTCTACTCTGCAAGGATGCATGAGCCAATCAATTCTACCTTTCGTGTGGAGGGATTGACGAACAGATGGCATGACCACCCACGATATGGTACTGATTCGTTCGCCCATGATACTGCCCATCTCTTTAGCGGGGCAGGGCACTAACGCCAAGATGGGTATGGTTACCTATGTTGTAAGCTTGAATCTGGCATTTGTAACGCTACCCCATGTAGATGCGTGAGCCACTCAATGCTGTCTTTCGTGCCAAGCACACCATTGCAGATATGGCACAACCTCCTACACTGCGGTCCTAATTACTACATCTATGGTGTTCTACTACATTAGAATTTGAAAGCTAATCAACACTCCCTTCCATGCGGAGGCATTAATGAACAAATGAAGCGATCACCCATGCTATGGTCCTGATTCGTTCACCCATGATGTGGCCCATCCCTTCAGTGGGGCAGGGAACTGATGTAAACATAGGCACGGTTGCCCACGCTATAACCTCGAATCTAGCATCTAAGTGCTTGCCGCCTCTGAAACATACAACGAGGGACAAAGAAGTCATACCAACATGAGTTCCTAATAAGCAATGAGGGGTACCCTTTCTTCAACTCACGCATACCTATACATACCAGTAGAGGTTGCTCATCACAGTAAAAAGACAAGTCTGTAGATTGGTAAATTGTTCTTTATGCATTTACTTTTACTTATTTACTACATGGTGCATAATTGCCTAAGTCTATATGTTTTCTTAGCAAAGCCAGAGGTCCCTTGAGCTATCGACATAAAAATTAAACGAATCATAGATAAAAGAAAACTCGATAGACATGCATGTATGTGAAATATCAGTAGAAGAGTAATAAATAGACAAATCATAAATCCAAAAAAAAGACAAATTAGAAGATTCGTTACATAAATGAGTTTATTACAAAAGTTAGGACTGTGTCCAACATACAATCTTGTACAAAAAGAATGCAAAAGGTGGGCCATCTACTTCTCCACCACTGGGTCATAATCTATGCGTGGCCTGCTAAGAGCATCAGTAAGAGAGTTAATCTGTTCTGGAGTCAGTATAGGTGGTGGAGTCCATCCAATAATGACCATGTCTACCGCTACTTCTCGACGGACTTCATTATAGTCTACGAGGAAGAGAAAACTCACGACCAAAGGTAGATGAAAGTTAGCATCAAAAATCATCTTTAACATGACTGTCAACCTATTTTTCCACTCCTTCCTTAGGGTTTCCTTCACCACCGCAAATTACTCTTGGGTCACACAAGTCAAGTATCGTTGAAGTAACCCCCTCATCTAATCGTCCTCCTTGTAGTTGGCCTCTAATTTTTCCCATAAGTGGTCCATCTCCCCTTCAAGCCTCTCCTTCTTCTCCTTTCGCTCCCTAACAGTGGTATCTCAGCAATCTCTGCCATATGCCTCACCTATTCCGCCTCAATATCCCGCCTCTCCAACTCCCCCGTTCTTCTCTTCACTCGCTGATGAGCCGCTACCTCGCCCTCAACATGCTTCCTTAAAGCATGCAAGCCCAAATAAATGCGAAGAGTGCAAGGTTCGACTTGTACAATAAGCAAAGTGTAAATAAATGAAATATATATAGGAGGATAAAAAAAGTTTGAGAACTCTTACTAGATAAGCATCCTTCAACTAGGTGCCCACCATACCCGATGAGGGCCGTAACCAAACCTGGGCCTGCCCGACTAAGCTAGGGCCTCTGAAGTCGCTCTAGCCAACGATTACATTAACATTTGCATGTTGGCCTTATCCCCCTACTCAAGCATCATTAATGCATCCAAACCTAAAACCCAAAACTACTGCCTTGGCAAGGGCTGGATAACTTCTACTTCCCCTGCAAACTTAAAAGATGGACCCCCTCCAAAGCTATCTTCCCTCCTGGAATGCTCTTTATCCGATCCCATGTCAGCTCTAGTTAGGCACGTGGAATCTACCAAAGGCGGCTACTGCAATGTAAATGGTCATGACTAAGACGTGCCCCTCAAAGTGGCCCGGTGTCATCGGGATAGTTTGTTGTAATAGTTAAGTCCCCTAAAAGTCGTTCATATCCACTAATTGCACCAAATTTAAACGAATCACTTTAAAAGAAACAAGAAGGGTTAGAAACACTTAAAAGAAAGAAAAAACAACGCTATAAAACTTAAAACTACTAGCAAATCAGTCCTCTTGTCGCCTCCTAATCAAAGGCGGGAAAAGGGACCCCATGCCTCTATTGCTAGATCATGCCTCTTTGGAAATTGGTGTGCTGGGGAGTTCAGTGTGTGTTACATGCACCGACCCATGGAAGGGGTCTTGGAGGAGGAGCTCATGCTCGTCGGCATGTCTTGCTCTTGTGTCCACCTGCCTATCCTCTCCGCCTCGGGCGTCTCAACCATGCTAGAACAGCTTGAAAACCATGCGATAGTGCAGCCTGTGACCCCAACATCCTCCAAAAGTGTCAGATGATAAGCTTCCCCCTCACTGTTGCGACCCAGATTTGATTCGGTAGCCTCCTCATCCTTAATATCTACCATTGGCCCTGGAATTAGCTCACTAATTACAACTATGGCAGGTCTATTCGCCCGCCTTATAAGGGTGCAAGCCACTACTTCCTCTCCTCTCATAGTTTTCCTTGGCCTAGACAAACCATATGATGGAGGTTCTCATCCATTCGAATCAAAGCTATGATTCTTGCCTTGTGGGTTTCTCCTTATCTAATGGAGATGTTCTTTATAAATTTCCATATCCAAGCCAACACCAATAGGAGCCGTTGCAAAAAAAGGGTAAGTTATAATCAATGA
Source organism: Allium fistulosum (assembly GCA_030737815.1). Lineage (NCBI taxonomy): Eukaryota > Viridiplantae > Streptophyta > Magnoliopsida > Asparagales > Amaryllidaceae > Allium > Allium fistulosum. The sequence continues at coordinate 166,903,508 of CM060905.1, forward strand.
CCACAAAGTTCAAGTCAAAGGAGGCCCAAGGATAGATCATACCTGGGGCGTTGAATGCTCACGTTGTGAGAATCTGGCTCACAGTCGCCAACACATAAAAAAATGGCTTGATAACGTATCACCTTGCCCAGAAGACCAAATAAGAGGGGGGTTTTGATCCCTTGGAGATGATATTAGTGGCCCAATGGACTGTTTTCCTACTTATGCAGCCTAAGACCAGCCTTATCAGAGTCAGGTTTGGCTCTTGGATACTCAAACCATAGCAGACAATGAACAGCTCAGCTAAAAGGCTGTAATTATTGGAGGGAAGCTACCCGGGCACCAAATATTGCACTTATGGAAATGGAGAATGAAATGATGGAGGAGCATCACCTTACTCCGCATGTAAGAAAGGGACAAAATAAAGTAGCTAATTAGAGGTTGGTTGCCCTATCAGTAGCTAAAGGGTAGAGATGCGTTATCTCCTCAGATCCATAGATGGCTAATGAGCCAACGAGGATGACCCGGTTCTCCTGGACCTTGGACTGGTCCATTCTAAAAGTTCACCCTAGTTGACTTGGCTCTAGACATCTACAATCAATAAGTAACCTTATTACTAAACAACCCCGACTGGCTTGGGAGTTACTTAAACTCAAGAGCAAGCAACTCAATCCCATTTTAATCCTAGCCCAATTCAAGCATGTCATATGGCCCGTGTCTTCTATCTGTTCGTTGCTTAAATCATAGTTGTAGATTGAGACCAAATAAACTGTCTTCCTACTCTAATAAGGAGCAATTCAATAATATTAATACTTGTATGAGTTTTTCAAGTGATCGAGAAAGTAAACAACATCGATCGACCAACGTTAATTTCACAAGAGTGATCTTCATTGTTATACATAGTAAAATTTCATCATTATAACGGTGATATTTAGACCAACATAACAAAAGCAATAATTAAAAGGAAAAGCCAATAGCACCGTTTCAAATTGAAATTCAATATGGCATCAAAACATAAAGCAAACTGAAATCCAGATTGTCAGTAGAAGGTGAAAAAACTCGAAGATTCAAAGTTTTCCTTAATGGTGAATTTTTTTAATGATTTAGAAAAGGATTTGAAAAAGAAGGAGGAGGGTATTTTAATGGAATGATGTGCAATCTGAACAGTTTGATATAATCGATGGGGGATAATTTGGGCCGTCTAGGTTTCATCAAATAATTTGCCAAATCAACCATTGAATTATTTCCAGAATGTCACAATTAGGTCACCATTACCTTCAATTATACAAAAACATATGTCAGGGGCATTAAGTATGTAAATTACGAGTTCATCCCTGCTTGCAACCATGAAATTGGAAGGGATGTTGCTCAACTTTCTCACAAGTAATATGAGCTGGCCATGATCTTGGCCTGCGGCTTGGCCCGTATGGTTCCAACTATCTGCATTTTGGCCTACATGGTTCCGATGGCTCAACCTTGGCTCACCTATTTCACTAGGTCTATATTATTCTTAATGCACAAGGCCTTCACTACGAAAAACAACTCGTCTGACATGCACGAGCCATACAAAGCTCATGACATCCTCAATAGACCATGACAAATTGTGGTCGTACATGTGAATGACTATTCATAAACGAGTAACCCAAGCAATATGCCTCACTCATATTCCAGTAACCCAAAAGGTTTTATCATCCTTTCTTCAATAAGGTCCCCTGCTCATCTTCCACCTCAACTACCATACCTTCTGAAGCTCTTTTATCTTGACTTGGCCAACTTTGGCCATATGCACCCTACTGTGGCTACAAAAGTAGCTCGCCTACACTGTATCTCTAAAGAGACTGGCATATATGACATTGTACATCTGATAGAATTGGCACTATGATACCCAATCCTTATCCTTTCCTACCACCTTAGCAAAGTGTCTCTACACAACCAATCCCTGGTCACGTATCGCATGTTTATGACCAAGGCATGCTCATGCATAGAACGCCAACTGGAAAACATTTGAGCTTTTCCCTACAAAACGGTTAGCATCCTAACCAGCACAGATCTTAGCCGAACAACTCCATCCATGGCCCAGAGCAAATTCTAGACCGTAGATACATCATTTTAGAAGTTCGTTAAGCAGTCCAGCTACTACAAATATATCAAATCATGCATTTCTATAAGTGTTGAAGTTCTAAAACTCTCAAGCATTGTATTTTCTTGTTATTATCATCTCTTGTAATCAAAACTATTGTAGCAAAAGCAAAGTATTAAAAAAATCCTTATAATAAACGTAGATTAATTTAGATTGAACCACTCTAAATCAAGGCATTAGTGAGATACCTTTGCCAATATCAAACTCTTAACTATAATTCTGTGGTTGGCTAGATCTTTACTCCACCGTATTATATACTTAGAGATATTTTCTCAATCACATGGCATATGTCCAACCTCCTTTATATTTCCATTTTTCCTATATATGGTAGGTTGATATTGGTTAGGGAACATGGGACATGAGTTAGAGCCAATGGCGAATGGTAGAGTTACATAGTTATTTATTTATTTGCTATCTACTATACGATTCTTTATGTTATGTAGAACCATGTATTTTGAAGTGCTATTTGAACTAATGTAATAAGATCTATGGTTATTTCTAGATTACATCAAATATTTATGTTATGTGTTCTATTATATTTTATTCCTTCCGTTGTGAGTTTCGAAAGTATAATTAGATTGCTCTATATACTATTTATATCATATTTTAACCTAACGCCCTATTTACAGTCATTGGGATTTAAGCATCGATTTGCATGTAAAATAAAAGGTCCATGGTTGGTGGTTTGTTACATTTGGTATAGGAGCCAAAGTTACTCGACTTCTATATGTTAAGAATGTATTAAGATAATGCGCTAATATATATATATATATATATATAATTAAAATATGTATGCACACACCACTATATTTTCTAGTTATATCTACTATCTAGGAAACCTATTTATAGATAGTTGACATGGAAAACAATAATAGTGCAACAACATGTGATGCAACCTCGGAGGTTCGTGGCGTGAATGTTCCACTTTGCTTCGATAGGTATCTTCAGTCTAGAGCACAAATTAATACCAAACTAGATGCGCCTATGTAATAGACATAAGGAGTTATCCCAGTTAATCACCTATTATGGACTTTGTTAAGAACTGCAGAGACTTTTTGAGTATGGGTGGAAAATTATATATGGGGAACGAATCTTTGTGGATACAGAAGCATAGCTATACACATGTAAGAATATCTTTGATATGATGGGTATGGGTGATGCTATCATGAGGCAACTTACTTATGGGTATCTCCAAGGAGTGGATTTAAATTGGTAGGATGTTGTAGTATCCTATGCAGTTAAAGTCCCGCTAAAGCCCCATAAAATTCCGACTATAGCGCATAGCCCTATTTGACTGCTATGTTATTTTAATTTACCACTATTAAACCTTACATGCTGTAAGACCTACTATTTTCTACTACACCTGCTAAATCAAGGCATTTTAGCACCCACTTTAGCAACACTAATATACAAAGTTTGATTTGAACAGTTCTCTTTTAAACCAAACCAACAAAGTTAGGGTAAAGACCTAATTTTTAAGGCATAAGTGCCCAATATAAGTTGGAAATCTATTGTGATCATCAAATCTTGTCTGCATAAATCATGATATTCTTTGGTTTCGCTATATAAAATTAAACATTATTTTTTTTCTCCAACATAAATGATGTGAGAATGAGAATAAATTAACGTTATATATCTGTTTTTATCTAATTAAGCTTTTTGTACCTCTAATATTTCCGCTATATCCCCGCATTATCTTCAATATAACATTTTTCACTTCCATAATTATAGCACCACTAAGTGCTTTAAATATATAAGTAGTATCTAAGACTAATGAAGAAGATATAAGTTAAGTAAATTTCAAGTGGTGTTTTGAAGCTAAGTTCTTGTCTATAGCTGAGAAAGGAGTTCAGTAATTGAAGCTTATACACCTACAGCAAGAAGACATGTCTATGAAGGAGTATGTGAACTTATTCAATTAGCTGGCAAAGTTTGGATTTGGCCTTGTGAATGCTCCATTAAAGAAGGCTATGATGTACTCTAAGGGGCTGAAGCAAGCACTTCATGATTCAGCTCTTGGCCATATTCTTATGGGTGCTACATACGAAGGTCTAGTTGAGATGGCACTATTGAATACGATTTCTAAGAATGATGCTAAAGGGGTTCAAAAGAAGGAGGGCACTAAGGAGAACCAATTGGAGAAGCGCAAAGAGTTAGGAGTCAAAGGTGGGCAAAGAAAATTTAAAAGACAAAAGTTGCTATGTAATAAATGCCATAAGAAGGGACATGTTGCCAGAACTACAAAGTAATTATTGATACAGTGTATTAACTGCAACCGGCTTAGACACATAACATCAATGCTTGGCTTTAGGCGAAAGTGGGCCTGTCATGCAAGCTTATGCATTTTAGGCCGTTCCTATTGCTATCAAACCACCACCACCAGTGGATAAAGGAAATAAGGTCATCATGGTAGGTATACTACTTATTTTTGATTTTGTTGTCCATACTATAATTGATACTAGAGCATCTCTTAATTTTATATCTAGTAAATCAATAGATGATTTGCAGTTAGAAATCACATTGTGCATGATTTCGTGTCGAATCCGGTTGCGAGACTGACCTACTTATTCATGATTAGCCAAAACTTGAAACTAATTATCTATGGTGTGAAATTTATTTGTGATGTATACATTATTTTTTTGGTTTTTCGAGGTATGGACTAATAATGGGGTTACACTAGATGTAGCATTATGGGGCAGTTTCAAATTGTGATAGTAGGGTGATTAGAGGAGCACTAGGGCGTGATTCATATGTATATTGTGAGCCTAATGATGATGAGTTACTTGTATTCGCCAGGACTATCACATGATGAATTAGCCTTTGTCCCAATAGTTCATAAATTCCCAAGTGTTTTCGCAGAAGTTTTTGGCTTACTACCATGAAGAGAAAGTAAATTTCTAATTGATCTCTAGAAGGACACTAGATCTATTGTTCTACAACTTAGATATATTTCTCCAAAGGAAAGAAGGTAATTACATATGCAAGTTTCTATTTTATTACAGAAGGGCAATATTTGTAATAGTATTAAAGAATGGGGAGCACCAGTAGTCTTCACCACTAAGGCGGATGGATCCTTATGGTTTTGCATTGATTATTAAGAGTTGAATAAACTAAAAATAAAAATTGCTACTCATTGCCTCACATAGATGATTTATCTGATTAGTTAGTAGGGGCAAAGTTTTTTTTAGCTTGACTTGGCCAATGATTTTCATCAGTTGAGAGGAGCAAAGTGATAGTATTTTGAAGACTCCTTTTTTTACACTAAATGGAGTATTTGAGTGGTTAATCATGTCTTTTGGACTAACCAATGCTCCGGCTTATTTTGTAGATTTGATTAGTAGAGCCTTTACGGAGCAGCTAAACAAGTTCGTGGTTGCTCTTATTGATGATAATCTTATTTATTCAAAAAGCGAGAAAGAGCGTAAGAATCATTTAAGGATTTTACTTAATATGTTAAGAAGACTTCGGTTAAAGGAGAATTTGTTCAAGTGTCATTTCTAAAGAGGAGAAGTTTTCTTTTTAAACAAAATAAAGTTCTAAAGAGATTAGGAAGAAGGGAGGTATTTATATATATATATATATATATTAAAATTTCGATGATTCGCAAAGTTTGGAGGCTAGGGCTGGTCCAAAAAGCGGGAGATAACATGGATTTCTAGTAAATTAGAATCAAACTTGGTTATGTTAGTGGGGTTTTATTTTCTCTTTTATGTGGTTCTAATCATGTTTAATCTATTATTGATTTCTATATTACACATATGGTCATAGCTGATATGAATAACATGTAAATATATGTTGGATTGAGATATGAATATGGTTAATTGGGTTTAGGAGAAAAAATTGGGCATTAGAATTGAATTATGACCTTGAATGGTCACAAGAAGATAATTAAGACAGCATAGACACATCATATAAGGGGATCGTCAACCTAATAGATGGGTAATGGGTAAATTGATTATAAAGTTGATAATGAAATTAGTAGATAATGGATTTGGTACAATTGGATGAACTGATGGTTAGGGAAGATGATGAAATAGAATAAAAACTATATTAGTACTGAAATCATTGAATATGAAGAGAAGAATGGGAGTAAAATGATCGTTGAAGTGCAATATGGCCTTCCTATAATGTATTTAAATGTAAAACTACTTTTAAAATGAAGATATACAACTGGATAGGCGGAAAATACGTGAAAAGGGCGAGTTCGAAACAACAGCTATTCAGGTTTCTTGTAACACCTCACCTCTTTATCTATGCTACCAAAGGGTAATATTGTCTGATAACATAGAAAATGAGGCGATATTGGGTAGCCACATGTAAATATTCCCTTGGTCAAACACCGATACATATCTCAATATCAAATACTATTTATATACATGTATTAGTATTGGTAGAATGTCACGTACCAAATTTTTCGACTTTCGAAAATTCGACATCGATACTCACTTTATCGACTGCCGAGCCATCGAATGCCGGAAACTCCAATAGTGAGGGTTTAAGAAAGAAGAAAAAGGCAGAAGAAGAAGAAGATAGAAGAAAAAGAGAAGAAAGAACAACACATCAGAATAGAAACAGAAAACAATATCAGAATCTTACACATCGCAGCGGAACAATATACAATAGATAATTACTAGTCTTTTAAAACAAAGAACTATCAGTTTATACATACATCAATCAGAGTCAATATACAACAATGGACAGTTATATAACTTGTCCTCATACAGAATACACAGCGGAATAAATACTATCAGATACAAATACTACGTCTCGTCATCCAGCTTATCTCCAAAGCTCCAGAATATCCTGATAACATAACTCTAGGCTGCCCGTGTGGAAAAATTTGTGGGCACCCAGAGTTTAGAAGGGAACAATAAACTCCGAGTCAGTCATGGTGACTGGTGTGAGATCGTAAAACAGTTATTCTTTAAAATAATCAACAGAAAAATTTTAAAGTAAATTCGCAATGCTTTTTGGAAAATGAGACTACCATAAGACCTCCCACCACACACACAATGCAAACGCAGACTTGGAGGAGATTTCTTCTTATGATAGTCAAAGATGCTTGATACGCAAAATCAAATCATTTTTGATATTATTATTAGTGCATAGTGTAGAAAACATTTCGAAAGTATAATATTAATCTTAGCCAGCATACGACCAGTATCGTATGCCTACTATAGCTACCATCTAAACAGTGGTGACCACCGTACGTAAATGGCAGGTTCTACAACTAATACCATACAAAGTTCGTATTGGATTTTGGATTTCCAACAAATGGTCAGGCTAAGGAACTTCCTATCCACGATGGGTACGTCCCTGGAATAGACGACCCGAGAACCTAACCGGATCTCTGCCAACACAAGGCCGGGTTACCTCTGCAAAAATAGGTAACTACTGACACGCGTATGCCATCCCCCGATCGTAACCGATCTTCCCGAGGATCCCCGATTTCCAACAAACCACATAGATAATAATGCAGCAACCACATAGGTTAAGTATCTGGGCTCCATACCATGATACCACCTCTATCCAGAAGGAATGACATACACTAAGGGGCGCTACTCCCTAGAACCTTGCTGCATCCTTCCTGTTTCGACCATTTCCGGGGTGTGAGGCTCGACGAAGTCTCGTCCACAAAGCTACGCTTTCTTCAAAAAGCCCTGCTTCGGGTCAAACAAAATGATCAACCTATGATCACAAAGATATAAGATCAAACAAATGATCATATCACAAATGATCAAACACTGATCATTTCACAGCAACACTCAGTATGCCACGTTACCAAATTGGGATATATCGCTGATAAATTTCAACTACATAACCTCTGAGCTCGTACGTCTCAGAGAAGGGTGTTAAGCTAAGAGAGTAAATTCTCCGCCACCAACAGAAATGTATTTGAAAGAAATCAGCTTTATATCTCAAATTGTAACGTCAGACACACAATCCATACAAGTCTGTTCCGGGATCGAACAGAACCGAAGGCACTTCTCACGAAGCCCTTGCACATCCGGATAATTTTCTAATCACGTCCGGACTTCCCGTCACTAAGGGTGAAAAAACCTCTAAATCGGAGATCAGCCGATGTAGAGTAACTCGACGGTAACCCTTCCGTTTTCAAAAATATCCGGTCTTCAACACCGGTCTTCGAATGCAATTCATAACGACGTATCACATATTCGGAATGGGTTATACGACCCCATGGTCCTTTCCCGGCTAACCTGAATAGTGAGCGCTTATTCAAAAATAAGTGTGGCATTCAAATTCATCCAATTCACAACAAATACCTATCTAAAGGTAATTATTGATAGTCGGTTATTTAACTATCAATAAAGATGCGCAACATCATCAGATTCCAAATAATTTTCCAAATTATTTCATCTTCCAAAATATATTTTACTAGATATAAAATATCCACACTTCAAAAATAAATCGACGTTTATTTTTCTAAAACAATTCCCCTTTCTTTTATAAATTCCAAAGTGAATTTATATTTTCAAAATATCTACTGATATACGATTTTCAAATCGATTTCAATATTCACTTTCGATTTATCTTTAAGAAGATAAATCTCAAAAACGTTCATTTCATATTGGAAAAGCAATTCCATACTTATATAAAAATGAGTAATTCACAAATCTATTTATTTTCAACACTTTGAAAATATTCGATATACTTAAATCGATATTAAGTATACATTTCATTCTTTAAGGAAATCATTAATTTTAACATCTATTTGAGTCAAAACGAATGTTACGTAAAACATCGTTACGACGACTCAAAATCACTAGTATAGGGATTCGGATTTTAGATAGATATATAAATCCCAATACTACATAAAACATTTCCTTTCGGAAATCATTTACTATAACAACAGTGTTATAGTCCACCATTTCCTTATCTCTCGAAAACGTCTATTTCAACAATGAATGTTGAAATCTATGTATTCGATACTTAACACGTTTTAAAACATCTTTTAAAACAATTAACTTCATTTTATAATATCGCTTTCCCAAAACATATCCATTTTACTCAATAATATATTCACTGTCCAAAATCGTGAATATAATTCACTTAACCCAATTTCAATCATTTCTACACATTTTAATTTCAACAGGGATTCGCTATCCAAAATCGCGAATATATCTTCTTTAAGAATCTTCTATATTTAATTTATCCAATTCAATCTATTTCGAATTTACAACCACGTTCATAAATTCTATTTCTCTTTTATAACTACTTTGACTTATAAATCTTCTTTATTAACAATTCGATCAATATTCCACTTAAAGGCAAAAAATCAAATTTACAAGTAAATTTCTTATAAGTCTTTATTCTACAATTTCATTCATTTTCGCCTTCAAAATTTATAAATCTATAAATTTCATTCACTTACGGATTCCATAATTTTCTTTCATTTTTAACACTTAAAAAAAACTCATTTTATAATTCCAATACTTTGATTTATAAATATCAATTTTATAAATCTTTTATACAAATCGTTTATAGTTATTCAAAAATCCCAACTTAAACCATTTTATAAATAAATCGATTTTTATTTCAAAAATGACACTTCGGTTATATTCCACTAAAAATTATAACTCTTATAACTTTAAAATTTTAGCGTTTATAACTCAATTCAAAAATTCCATAAAACGTATATTTCCAAAAATCACTTTAAAAATCCTTTTAAAGTAAAGTCGTTATTTTTAAAACTTGAATCCGATGATGCTACAGCACCAATTGGTCAATCACAACAACAACATCATATATCAACATATGATAACAGAATATACATCAATATCTGTAAATAAATAACTACTGGTGAGGAATCCAATTGGATCCCTCCAACCTGTTTCCCTGCATCCACAGACGTTAGCACAATACCAATTCCGCTCCAGTACGGAATTATCGCGGTATATGGGTTTTATAAAAATATCCGCTTACTAACGGCGCAATAGGGTCTCATCCGCTATACGAGGCGGGAAATCAATCAATCCAATATATACATATGCCAATATGTATATATTGCTATATATATAAATATATCCTATCATATCTAATATCACACCCAATAGCAATCAATAACTGCAAAAATTCCACATTCAATTTGAGTGAGAAAATCTCACCTTGATTTTAAATTCCATTCCAGCGTTTATTTTCGAATAAAATTAAACGGCGTTTAATTTTATCCGAAATTCAAACTAGTTCCAAACGACTCCAATCCAGTTCCATCGCGAAGTACACGTCGGGACGATTCCAACGCACTTCGTTTCGTCAAATTCTGATCACGCAGCAAAAAGATGTGCATTTTTAAAGTTAATACGAATTTAATATACAATTCTAATTTCAATTTCTTTTTAAATTTTCAACCTTCATCACATCTGGACCATCCAATTCGCAACTGCAGATCGTGGCCGCCTATTCTCTTCTCCCTCTATTTCACGCGCGCGACATTAACAGGTGAAATTCGAACCCATGCCGCCGCCTATTTGCCCTAATTCACGCGACCTCCATGTTGATCTCGAACGTGATCAAGCTCCACCATTTGAAAGGCCATCTCGTGCTCTCCCACTGGCCAGCGACCAGTGCATCTCGGTGGCTCCAAACCCCCTCGAATTGTGTGCGAACGCAGTGACTTCGTGGTCACTTTCTGGTTGATTTCGTCGACCATAAACAATCGTATCCGTATGGATACGAAGGTCTCACAAAGCTCTACGATCTTCTAGTTAATAATTTCTTGAATTGGTTAGTGGGTTTGAAGAAAAAAGGGACGAAAGAATCGAGAATTTATGGCCTTTGAATTCGAGAGTGGCGGCCGGCTGAAGAAAGTGATTAGGGTTTTGTCTTTTTTTTTTATTTATTTTAATTTTGTGATAAATGGGGGTATTTATAGAGGTTTGAACGACACTATTTATCCGACTTTTCCGAACTCCGTTTTACGCGCAGTAACTGGCATTTCTGGGATTTATCCCGCGTTCCGAACGCAATGGAACAGGTTTCGAAAGCTAATTCGATCGTCTGTGTGAGATATGACAATAAACGATCAATTTAAATCAAACCGATTTAAATCGATTTTGAGGCGTTTTGATTCGTACCGGACAAATGGTAAATCCAAAAATTACGAAATTTGAAATCTTACAATAATATCACATTACGGATCCGATGAAACTGGTTTCGTCGAAATCCGAGACTTTTTGAAAAATGACTATTTTAACTCGACGATTTAAAATTAAAACGATATCGATGCGTTTCGAGTTGCCACGGTCAAACGGTAACTTCGATTGATACGAAAATTGAAATCCGATAATAGCTAACTATTACGGATCCAATGGAACTAGTTTCGTTCAATTCTAAGACTCTTCGAAAATTGACTATTTTTCAGTCGATAATTAAATATTAAAATATTCAATTTTCACAGATTTACTCCAAATTCAGTTTTAAGAGTTCTAAAATAATTCTATAACTCCAGTATGATTAAATAAAATTTACAAATCATTTTCAATCATTTTAAACTCGATTTTCTCGATTTTCAATTATTTCTGGAATTTCAATCATTAAATTATCGATTTAATTGATCAAATTAAATCCAATATTCGAATAATAAATTATTCGACTCCTTAATTCTACTTATCAATATTTAAAATTAATTAAATATTCGAATTTTAATTATCAAAAATTCTGGGTCGTTACAGACTTCCCCCCTTAAAAGAATTTCGTCCTCGAAATTACCAAGTAAGGAAAATGGTCCTTAACTCGTCTACTATTTTTCACAATCTAATAGTCTTATCAAGTTTTCAAAACAAATCTTTCTACTAAAGATTCGTTATCCATTCAACTAAATTTTCAACTTCAACTATAAGTTCAAACAACATTGTCAACTTCTCAATTCAAATTCGAGTTTAAATTCAAATTTTAAACTTTCAAAATTTCTCAAAAATTTTCTAACGCCCTAAATTTTCGAAAAATTTCGCCAGCGTCTCCTTTGCGCGGCTAATACGGTACGACTACAAAACGTCCCTACGGACTCTCAGATTTCAAAAAGAAAAAGAAAAAGCCAAGCGGCTAGACAAGAAATCAGCAAAAACTCATATTGGAATTCAAATACGTACCTTTTTCGAGCAATTCAAATTTATCTTTGAAATCAAAATTCCAATTCCTTTATAACACCTGTATATCCTACTAGCCATAATGTCTAGTTACATATATTCAAACTATTTTGCAAATTTAATTACAAAATTTTCGATATAAACTACTTATACATTTTTACTTCACTGTTGAAGTTACATATTTTTCATTCAATTTCACATTTCAAATTCTCATTTGAATTCAATTTCACAATTCCAATCTAATTTGGATTCGGTTTATCTCCTGAATATTGAATTTCGTCGATTAACTTTCATTTACAACTGCTTATTTTAGATTAGTTTCAATTACTAATTCATTTCAAATTGTAATTCACTTATTCAAATTTGTCTTCAACATTCAGTTTCAATTCCAGTTTTATTCTTTCGTTCATTCCCAAAATTTATTTTCATTTCACTATTTTGGTTTATCATCACTTATATTATACTGAATTTCTAATTCCATATGAATTTAATTCATTTCAAACCATATTAATTTGTCATTTCTTCAATTAGTTTCACTTACTAATTTTATTTCAATACTTCACTTTGTTTATCACAAATCAAAATTCAATTCAGTCTTACTTACTTACAATTTCAAAATGAATCTCAACTTTCAATTTCACTTTCATTTATTCAAATTCATTCACTTATACTTTCTTTGATTCAACTTAAAATTCCTTAAGTTAAATTTATTCAATCTAAACTCACAACTAATTGTATAAGTTATCAACTCATTTATTATTCTCATCAATATTTTTATATAGCATTCCAGAGTCTTTTCAACCTTTTCAAAACCATTTTTGAAAACAATTCAAATCATCCTTTGAATTTTCTAAAACAAAATCCAAATTTTTCAAACAACTTCCTTTTAAAACAATTTGGCAGCAATTTCTCTTTTGGAAACCCGAAAATGAACATCGGTGATGTCGCGATCATCATCGGAATTATTTTCCAGCGACCGAAAAGAGTTTAGAGCTTTTCATTCCCCCAAAATACTTTTCAAAACCTCCTAAATTCATTTTCAAATCAAAAAGATTTAAAATTTTCCAAATCCCCAAAATTTTCAAATTCTTTCCAAAACATTTCCAAAAAACTTCTCTGGAATTTCGTTTTAAATTACAAATCACTTTTATAATTTACATTCCTAAATTTCATTAGTATATGGATTTATTTCTTAACTTTGGAGTTACGATTTCAATTTCTTATTCAATTTCAATGATAATAATTTACTATTATTACTTCCTAACATCCATGCAACCATATACTATAGTACTTGATAGAAAAACATTTCTTTTTTTATACAAAAATAGTTTTGGGCAAAATTATTTCATTTACCCTATTTTAAACAATACTGTGCCGAATTGTTCTATACAAGTGTTTAGAGATCCCTATCGATAGAGTTGTACGGACAATACCGACCAGAATCCATATACCACTCAACAAACCAATCATCACAATATAAAACAATTTTATATTCACTAACAAATACGCACTCGTATCTATTATTACACTCAACTCATTCTAGAGTACTGCTGACTCTATCTCTAATGAGTAACACCCAACAGAGCAGGGTTGTCGCTTAACCATATGCTCTGATACCACGCTGTCACGTACCGAAATTTTTCGACTTTCGAAAATTCGACATCGATACTCACTTTATCGACTGCCGAGCCATCGAATGCCGGAAACTCCAATAGTGAGGGTTTAAGAAAGAAGAAAAAGGCAGAAGAAGAAGAAGATAGAAGAAAAAGAGAAGAAAGAACAACACATCAGAATAGAAACAGAAAACAATATCAGAATCTTACACATCGCAGCGAAACAATATACAATAGATAATTACTAGTCTTTTAAAACAAAGAACTATCAGTTTATACATACATCAATCAGAGTCAATATACAACAATGGACAGTTATATAACTTGTCCTCATACAGAATACACAGCGGAATAAATACTATCAGATACAAATACTACGTCTCGTCATCCAGCTTATCTCCAAAGCTCCAGAATATCCTGATAACATAACTCTAGGCTGCCCGTGTGGAAAAATTTGTGGGCACCCAGAGTTTAGAAGGGAACAATAAACTCCGAGTCAGTCATGGTGACTGGTGTGAGATCGTAAAACAGTTATTCTTTAAAATAATCAACAGAAAAATTTTAAAGTAAATTCGCAATGCTTTTTGGAAAATGAGACTACCATAAGACCTCCCACCACACACACAATGCAAACGCAGACTTGGAGGAGATTTCTTCTTATGATAGTCAAAGATGCTTGATACGCAAAATCAAATCATTTTTGATATTATTATTAGTGCATAGTGTAGAAAACATTTCGAAAGTATAATATTAATCTTAGCCAGCATACGACCAGTATCGTATGCCTACTATAGCTACCATCTAAACAGTGGTGACCACCGTACGTAAATGGCAGGTTCTACAACTAATACCGTACAAAGTTCGTATTGGAGTTTGGATTTCCAACAAATGGTCAGGCTAAGGATGTGACGACCCGCCCTTCTCGACCCTCGAAAATCGACACAAAATACTCAACAGTATAATATGCCGACGATCGAACGCCGGAAAAGACAGATTGTAGGAAAAGAAAGAAGGTAGAAGAAGAAGAAGAATGAACTAAACAACATCAAAACCTCACAGTCGCAACAGAATAAAATATAATATATAGAACAGAACTTTACACAAATCAAAACTATATCTGTTTATATACAATACATCATCATCAGAGTATATCAATACAACCAACCATAACCAGTCAAACAATCTCAACAATCACAGCAGCGGAATAATACAAGTACGAGAAATACGTCTCGGACTCCAGCTCCTCTCCTGAGCTCCATAGCAACCTATCCTGAAATATACTCGGTCTGACCCGAGCATTATAATAAAATAACACCCGAGTCAGTCTGGAATACCAGCGCATCATAAATACACCCAATTGATTATTAAAGTTTCAAAAATCCTTTGAAAATCAAAAGCATCTCGTAAGACCACGCCACAAATAAACATGTCGGGTTTTTACCTTACGATAGCTAAAACACTTTTTATAAAAATCCTCTGATATTATAATAGTGTCTATTTACAAATACTTACAAAATAGCCGAAATTGTTACATCTATTAAATTCCGGCATACTAGCCACAACGTGGGTAATACAAACAAAACTCGTACAAGGCACGTAGGGAGGATGGATTTCCAACGAATGACTAGGCACTGGGGTACCACCTGTCACAGTACGTGGCCTAGATCACAGTACCGAGGAGTACGCCCGCTCCCCTGCAACACAAAGCCGGAATCATCCCTTACTGGATAATTCCAAGTAAAATCACCCCACGGTTGGGATCAGCAACCGCACCACTAAGCCGAATATAAAGGGACATCTAGACAGGGATGACTTTACTCTCAAGTGGGGGCTACCCACGAAGCCTTGCTGCATAACCCCTGATTTTCAGTCATTCCCGGTTGATGAGGCTTGAGGCTAAACGATACCTTTATAGCACATATCCCTTAGAATGCCCATCGCCCACCTGACGATGTCACGAAAGCATTCGTCCATATAAGTCCGTCCCGGGTCCGAACGGAACCGAAGGCACTATTCCTACTACATCCATTTTGGAAATATCCTCAGGATTAGTAGCGACTAGCCCTTGCACTTTACTGCTCCATCTTCGACTCCGAAATCGTTTTCGCGAAACATACAAACCGGATCGAAGTGGTTTTCGAGTCTCCAGACCTAGAATCCCGGTATACGGAAACTCGATCCCGGTCTCTTCGATACGATCAACGCATTTGGCCAATATTGATAGTCGGTGATTTAACTATCAATTAATGTTCACAAACATCCATACACATCCATCACACAATAAATAATCTCCATATTATTTATTTGCCTCTAATATCTTTCAAAGATATATTTTCACATTTTCAAAACTCGTTTGAAAACAATTTTCCACTCTTCCTTTATAAGGTAAATCTTTTACCCTTTATTCCCATCGGGAATAACCAAGTATAAAACAATTTGCATTTAAAACAGTTAAAATACTTTATACTGAAATATACTTTAAAATATGAAAATTACTTCTATTTATTTACTCTAAATATAAATTTAAAATATGTGAAGAAAACTAGTTATTAACACATAAACTTTGATTTAAAGATAAGGGTTTTAGTTTAACTAAATTCAAAATAGCGTTATAAGAAGAAAATGCTAATTGTAACAACTTAAGCTAAAACCAACTTTTAAATAAATCCATTTGTAAAATAATTGTTAATATACTCCCAAATTATTACGGTATTAAAAATTATTAATTTATTTCTTTAAAAATAACGATTTCTTAAAATACTTTTAAAACGATTTAAAACCTAACCTTAGTTAAATAAAATCTTTTATAAAACATTTACTTGGTTTTCCCAGGGAAACACTTTCCCGTTTCTAAACATTCCAAAGTACTCTTCCATGTAAATCCACTGATTTATTTCAAGTCAATTTATGATTCCAACATAAATTTCCAATTCCATACTTAACTATAACTTCCTCCGAAGTTAAATCACAATTTTTCATTTCCGGAAATTCATTTTTAAATATAGTTTAAACATTTTGGTGAATTTTCAATAGAAGCCAAATTTCCAATTCACTTAATTAAATTCCAATGAAACACGGCATTTCAAAACATTCTATTTTTCATTTGAACTTGTTAATTTATAGTCGGAAACTCCATTTTAACCTATTTTTAATTTCCGGATAACATTGGTCATTCTTAAAATAAACACCGTTATTTTAAACAATTTATAATTTCATAAATTTAATCTCCAGAAAACTATACTTTCCATTTACCCATTTCATAAACTTCCCATTATATTCAAAATCCCAATTTGGCCCAATTTACATTTTTCCTTTCAACTCCGATTTCAAATTTTATTCTTTGAAATTCTAAATTTAACATTTCATTTTATTTCGTAAAAACACTTTTATCCATTTATAATTTAATTCTGTGATTACAATTTATACCACAATGTCACAGAACAACTAAATTTCCAGATTTATCAATCACATCATATAAACAGGTATCACTATCAATTATAAAATAATTGCTACATTGTGAGGAATCCAGTTGGATCCCTCCAACCTGTTTCTCCCTGCATCACAGATATTAGCACATCGCAATATAAATATCAACCAGACTGATAATCACAGATATAATCAACCATTCACATAGATATTTAAATATCAACTATTTATAATGTCTAGCATCCAGATGTGAGTGAGAAAAACTCACCTTGAGTTTCGGCGAGCGTTCGAAATTTAAATTAAACCGGACGGTGTCCGATTTAACCCAAATTTCTACTTGCCCGGAATGACTCCGGATCTGCACCATCACGAAGTACGCGTTCCTGCGATTCCAACGCTTCCAGATTCGACTGAATCTGAGTACGTATGAGATAGTTATCGATTAATATAGTTTGTATAAAATTTTATAACAAATTTCTTTTCTTTTTTTTTTTTAAATTACCAAAACGCGGCCCGCTTCCCCCCTTCATCTTCATCCACGCGAACACCCAGTAAAACGCACGAATCCATCATCACAAACTAGGGTTAGATGTCGCACCCTCTACCATCGACGAGCACTAGATCAGGAACCACTACATCGAAGGCCACACTTCCTCCTACCCCCGCCGTGAGCCACGCAGAGCTCGGTCGCCTCCTTGGCGCTGAAATCGAGAGTGAACGCACCTCCTATCGGCCACGTTTCTGACCACCACACTCCGCTATATGCGATCTCAACCGTTCACTTCGAAGATCTCGCCATCCCCTTCGATTTCCCAGTTGAAAATTTCTGAAATCGTTGCTTGGATCACGTGATTTTTGAGAGGGAACAAAACTGAGTTTCGGCCATTGAAATAGCATGCGGCGGCCTGAGTGTTTCTAGGGTTTAGAAGAAATTTAAATGAATATATAATTTGGTTTAATATTATTTAATTAATATAATTTCTCGATTTTAACAGTTAATGCAAACGACCTCCAATTCTCACGTTCCGACAGGCTATCCGGGGGTTTTTCCGCGTTCCGGACACGATGGAACAGGTTTCGTAAGCTGATTTGATCGTATGCGCGAGATATGGAATAAAACGATCAATTTAAAATTAAATCGGTTAAATCGATTTCTAGGCGTTTCGAGCTGCCACGGTCAAACGACAACTCCGATCGCTACGAAAATTGAAATCCGATAATAACTAACTATTACGGATCCAATGGAACTGGTTTCGTCGAATTCCGAGACTGCGCCCCGGAAGGCTATTTTCACTTGTCGATTAAATCGGGCAATTTTCTGAAATTGACGAAAACGTTTAAAATTTCACTTTTAAAATTTTATTAACTTAACAATAGATCATATAAAATTTATAATCACATTAAAAATCATTCTGGCTTAGGCCAGACCAAATCTGCTTAAATTGCATTTTAATAATATTAAATTCATTTTTAAATTAATATAAAATCCCAAATAATAATTTATTGACTTTTAAATTCATCTAAAAATCCAATAATATTATTTATAACCAATTGAACTTAAAAATACATTTAAACACCATTTAATAGCTATTTACACCCAAATCCACCTTTTTATCCCAATCCTGAATATTTAATTATTATTTTCCATTATTCAAATTCAACCAGAATTGCTATAATTAAAATTTATAGTTTATTTCATTGATTGAATCTGAATCTATTCATTTTAAAATCAATTAAGAATTCACATTAACATTTAAAATGAATTAAATGTTCAAATTCAATGGCTTAAAAATACGGGATGTTACATTCCTCCCTCCTTATAAAAATTTCGTCCCCGAAATTTGCTAAGGTAGAAAATACTCTCCAACCCATTTACTTACCCAATTTGCTTAGTTAAAAGCTTATATTCACTTTCCAAAAAGTTTCAGCTCCATTTCAAAAACCATTTGCTTTATTTACTCTAAAGCATTTATCTTAACACTCGCTTTCAAAATAACTTTACTCATTACTAAATTTTCCCAAAAACCCCAAAAATTTTCTAACTCCCAAAATTTTTGGAAAATTTTGGCGGAGTCTCCTTTGCACGGAGGAGCTTCTGCGATATCGCAGGATACACAAATATATATACATCGGCTCACATGGCCGGAAACCAAAATATATCACAATATATATATCATTTTCCCAATTATATTTGCGTAGGCGTACCTTTTAAGCAAATTTAAATAGCGAGCGGCTAATATAACGCATATACGCGCTCCAACTCTCTCGAACGCCTCCCGTACCTGTACTTACTCAACAAACTCATCAGTTTTCAAAGATATGAGCATTTTCATAACCTTTCTAATATAAATGCAAGCCAAACATATCCATTTCATAACCAAACCAAGCAAACTTCATCATTAACAATGTCAACCACATTTTATCAACAATTCAAAGTTTTCAATCACTTTCGAATCACTTGTTCAAGTCTACTTCATTTTATTTCATTTGAATGCTTTAAATTCAAGTTCACTACATACAATTCATATTTATCTCAACCAATTCATTTCCACTTCAATATGATTAACATATGCCTCTCTTACATTTTTAAATTTAACTTACATTCCAAATTTGATTTACAATCAAACTTCATTTTAAACTTGAAACATTTGCATTTCTTTTATAATCCATTTTTATTCATATGCAAAATTACTAAATAAAATGTCAATTCATTCCTATTGATTCAAAATCAATTTCATTTGCTATTTTAAATCAATTCACTTGCATTCATTTACAACCTCTTTGAATTGGGTTCCAATCCATATTAATTTATTCAAAATTCAATTTCAATTGCCTGTTAAACAACTCAATTCCGATTACAAGCAATTTCATGTTATTCAAGTAAAACAATTGCCACTTAAGCTTATACCCATTTAAAATTTATTCTAATTTAAATTCATATTCATTTTATTCCATTTCGCATGGTTCACAATCCAAGTATTTCTTTTCCGAATGCAATTGTAAATTCAATATTTCCTTTACATTTTAATCTCATTAACCAATTCAAATTTACATTAATATCATTCATTCCTGAGTTATTTACAACTCTTATATTTTTAACTCATCACATTAATTAATTTAAAAATCATTTCACTTGCATTTCAGTTTATTTCCTAACAATTCCATTCAAGATTACTCAATAAAGCTTATACTTAATCATTTATTTCTTTAAATTTGCTTAAGTAGTTTCACAAAATTTCCATCATCTTCTTATATCAATTTTATTTGATTTCTATTTGATTCCCACTCAATCAAATTTCAATTCATTTACAACTTTAATGCTCTTTGTTTATTTACTCAATCCATGTACAATTTATTCTATTAACAAAGAGACCTTTTAAATTATTTCTCTCATTTGAATCTTATTTAAAATTCAAACCATCACTATTATAAACTAATTACATTATACATTCTCACTTCCAACATTTATTACCAAACTTAAATTTCATTCAACAACTGGATTTTTCCCTTACTTTCTAAATTTTGACCAAACTATCAAAATTCTATTTATTGCAATACAAATTCCATTTAATTTAGCTTACACAAGATTTATTTCCAAACAATCATTTTGGATTTAATTGAGTAAACATTTACTTCATTCAACATCACTTCAACTAAATTAAATTTCCATTTAATTAAATTCTTATCCAAATTTAATTCAAGGTTAACTAGATTATATATGCATTTTCAATTTAATTCCTTTCCAGAATTAATTCAAGTTCTTCTAAATTTTATTTAACCCACCTGAATTTAAACCATTTCCTTTACTACTTTAAATAAGAATTTAATTACATTCATTCTTATTCATAACACAACAGAAATTTTAATATTCAGCTTAATTCCATCTTAGTCGAAGTTAAACCAAATTCAATTTAATCTTAATTCTCCATATCCAAGTTCAACTTATTTACTAACTTCAGTTCACTTACCTCTTTTATATTTTATCATTGTTTCACCTTACTTTGCATTCCATTTAAAACTAAGTTCGAATCCACCATTCCACTTAACCATTTTTATTTGTGATTATAATTCCATTTTACTTGAGTTAAAATAAAATCTTCCATTCTCAAGTTCTCCAACTTATTTACTTGTAAGTTTATATTGCTCATTTCAAACCAATCCACATTTTTATAATCACAATGTCAATTTTTAACACTTAATAACTTAAGAATATGAATTCATTTGCACAATCATAAGCATTTACATTTCACCTTTATATCAACTTCCCTTCAATTCCAATTCATTTAGATTTAATTCAATTTCAAATTCTTAATTTTATTTAACTTATCATAAGTTAAATCCAGATATATTCCATTCACCTTCATTTATTCGAAGTAAATTTACATTCCATATATACTCAATTCTTCTTTAAATCAACTTTCCTTTATAAGTTATATAGTTGAATCATTTCAACTTTCACATTTTTTTATTTAAAATAGAATTCCCAGAATTCAATTTACCCGGATTTATTTCAAAACCAATTTGAAATAAAAATCAACTCATTTCTCTTTTGATATTCAAATCAAATACCAAATTCCAAAACAAACTGCTTTTACCCAACAATTTTCCTTTGAAAATTCCAAAATCACTTGTTTCCCAAACAAGTCCAAACAATGTCATAACCAACTATTTTGGTAGCAATCCATCACTTTAGAAACTCGAAAATGAATTCTAATGATGTGGCCAGCATCATCAGGATTATTTTCCAGCGACTGAAGTGAGTTCAGTGCTTTCCACTTCCAAAATCCACCTCAAAACAATTTCTATTCAAAAAAATATTTTTCCCAAAATATACTCCATTCTTACAAATGCTTTTGAAAACATTTCTAACATTTCCACAAAGTCAAACTCCCAAAACTTTGTTTAATTCCATTTGAAATCCCTTTCAAAATTTCCGGGGTCAAAGTTCTAGTTTAAATCAAATTTTAATTTTTTTTTACTTTTCTTATTTAAAACATATTCAGTCAATTCCATTTGGTTATAAACCATTTTAATATTTTACATTCTTATTAGCATAGAAATCATTTCGAATTTTAAATCATATTTTAATTTCTTATTTGATTATAGGAGAAATAACCAAACAAACATCCAATATATATAATAATTTAGAAAATTATTTCTTTTTATATCAAAATACAATTTTGGGTAAAATTATTTCATTTACCCACTTTAAAAACAATACTATGTCGGTTTATCTTGTTTAAGAGTTTAGAAACCCCTATCGATACGGTTGTACTTCCCGCACCGACCAGAATTCATAAACACTCAACCGATAAGTCAACACAGTACAAAAACAATTTTATATCCACTAACAAATACGCTCTCATAGCTATTATTACACTCAACTCATTATAGAGTACTTCCGACTCTATTTAAAAATGAGTAATTTTCCCACCAAAGCCTAGGTTGTCGCCAATCTAAGCTCTGATACCAACTGTGACGACCCGCCCTTCTCGACCCTCGAAAATCGACACAAAATACTCAACAGTATAATATGCCGACGATCGAACGCCGGAAAAGACAGATTGTAGGAAAAGAAAGAAGGTAGAAGAAGAAGAAGAATGAACTAAACAACATCAAAACCTCACAGTCGCAACGGAATAAAATATAATATATAGAACAGAACTTTACACAAATCAAAACTATATCTTTTTATATACAATACATCATCATCAGAGTATATCAATACAACCAACCATAACCAGTCAAACAATCTCAACAATCACAGCAGCGGAATAATACAAGTACGAGAAATACGTCTCGGACTCCAGCTCCTCTCCTGAGCTCCATAGCAACCTATCCTGAAATATACTCGGTCTGACCCGAGCATTATAATAAAATAACACCCGAGTCAGTCTGGAATACCAGCGCATCATAAATACACCCAATTGATTATTAAAGTTTCAAAAATCCTTTGAAAATCAAAAGCATCTCGTAAGACCACGCCACAAATAAACATGTCGGGTTTTTACCTTACGATAGCTAAAACACTTTTTATAAAAATCCTCTGATATTATAATAGTGTCTATTTACAAATACTTTTAAAATAGCCGAAATTGTTACATCTATTAAATTCCGGCATACTAGCCACAACGTGGGTAATACAAACAAAACTCGTACAAGGCACGTAGGGAGGATGGATTTCCAACGAATGACTAGGCACTGGGGTACCACCTGTCACAGTACGTGGCCTAGATCACAGTACCGAGGAGTACGCCCGCTCCCCTGCAACACAAAGCCGGAATCATCCCTTACTGGATAATTCCAAGTAAAATCACCCCACGGTTGGGATCAGCAACCGCACCACTAAGCCGAATATAAAGGGACATCTAGACAGGGATGACTTTACTCTCAAGTGGGGGCTACCCACGAAGCCTTGCTGCATAACCCCTGATTTTCAGTCATTCCCGGTTGATGAGGCTTGAGGCTAAACGATACCTTTATAGCACATATCCCTTAGAATGCCCATCGCCCACCTGACGATGTCACGAAAGCATTCGTCCATATAAGTCCGTCCCGGGTCCGAACGGAACCGAAGGCACTATTCCTACTACATCCATTTTGGAAATATCCTCAGGATTAGTAGCGACTATCCCTTGCACTTCACTGCTCCATCTTCGACTCCGAAATCGTTTTCGCGAAACGTACAAACCGGATCGAAGTGGTTTTCGAGTCTCCAGACCTAGAATCCCGGTATACGGAAACTCGATCCCGGTCTCTTCGATACGATCAACGCATTTGGCCAATATTGATAGTCGGTGATTTAACTATCAATTAATGTTCACAAACATCCATACACATCCATCACACAATAAATAATCTCCATATTATTTATTTGCCTCTAATATCTTTCAAAGATATATTTTCACATTTTCAAAACTCGTTTGAAAACAATTTTCCACTCTTCCTTTATAAGGTAAATCTTTTACCCTTTATTCCCATCGGGAATAACCAAGTATAAAACAATTTGCATTTAAAACAGTTAAAATACTTTATACTGAAATATACTTTAAAATATGAAAATTACTTCTATTTATTTACTCTAAATATAAATTTAAAATATGTGAAGAAAACTAGTTATTAACACATAAACTTTGATTTAAAGATAAGGGTTTTAGTTTAACTAAATTCAAAATAGCGTTATAAGAAGAAAATGCTAGTTGTAACAACTTAAGCTAAACCAACTTTTAAATAAATCCATTTGTAAAATAATTGTTAATATACTCCCAAATTATTACGGTATTAAAAATTATTAATTTATTTCTTTAAAAATAACGATTTCTTAAAATACTTTTAAAACGATTTAAAACCTAACCTTAGTTAAATAAAATCTTTTATAAAACATTTACTTGGTTTTCCCAGGGAAACACTTTCCCGTTTCTAAACATTCCAAAGTACTCTTCCATGTAAATCCACTGATTTATTTCAAGTCAATTTATGATTCCAACATAAATTTCCAATTCCATACTTAACTATAACTTCCTCCGAAGTTAAATCACAATTTTTCATTTCCGGAAATTCATTTTTAAATATAGTTTAAACATTTTGGTGAATTTTCAATAGAAGCCAAATTTCCAATTCACTTAATTAAATTCCAATGAAACACGGCATTTCAAAACATTCTATTTTTCATTTGAACTTGTTAATTTATAGTCGGAAACTCCATTTTAACCTATTTTTAATTTCCGGATAACATTGGTCATTCTTAAAATAAACACCGTTATTTTAAACAATTTATAATTTCATAAATTTAATCTCCAGAAAACTATACTTTCCATTTACCCATTTCATAAACTTCCCATTATATTCAAAATCCCAATTTGGCCCAATTTACATTTTTCCTTTCAACTCCGATTTCAAATTTTATTCTTTGAAATTCTAAATTTAACAATTCATTTTATTTCGTAAAAACACTTTTATCCATTTATAATTTAATTCTGTGATTACAATTTATACCACAATGTCACAGAACAACTAAATTTCCAGATTTATCAATCACATCATATAAACAGGTATCACTATCAATTATAAAATAATTGCTACATTGTGAGGAATCCAGTTGGATCCCTCCAACCTGTTTCTCCCTGCATCACAGATATTAGCACATCGCAATATAAATATCAACCAGACTGATAATCACAGATATAATCAACCATTCACATAGATATTTAAATATCAACTATTTATAATGTCTAGCATCCAGATGTGAGTGAGAAAAACTCACCTTGAGTTTCGGCGAGCATTCGAAATTTAAATTAAACCGGACGGTGTCCGATTTAACCCAAATTTCTACTTGCCCGGAATGACTCCGGATCTGCACCATCACGAAGTACGCGTTCCTGCGATTCCAACGCTTCCAGATTCGACTGAATCTGAGTACGTATGAGATAGTTATCGATTAATATAGTTTGTATAAAATTTTATAACAAATTTCTTATTTTTTTTTTAATTACCAAAACGCGGCCCGCTTCCCCCCTTCATCTTCATCCACGCGAACACCCAGTAAAACGCACGAACCCATCATCACAAACTAGGGTTAGATGTCGCACCCTCTACCATCGACGAGCACTAGATCAGGAACCACCACATCGAAGGCCACACTTCCTCCTACCCCCGCCGTGAGCCACGCAGAGCTCGGTCGCCTCCTTGGCGCTGAAATCGAGAGTGAACGCACCTCCTATCGGCCACGTTTCTGACCACCACACTCCGCTATATGCGATCTCAACCGTTCACTTCGAAGATCTCGCCATCCCCTTCGATTTCCCAGTTGAAAATTTCTGAAATCGTTGCTTGGATCACGTGATTTTTGAGAGGGAACGAAACTGAGTTTCGGCCATTGAAATAGCATGCGGCGGCCTGAGTGTTTCTAGGGTTTAGAAGAAATTTAAATGAATATATAATTTGGTTTAATATTATTTAATTAATATAATTTCTCGATTTTAACAGTTAATGCAAACGACCTCCAATTCTCACGTTCCGACAGGCTATCCGGGGATTTTTCCGCGTTTCGGACACGATGGAACAGGTTTCGTAAGCTGATTTGATCGTATGCGTGAGATACGGAATAAAACGATCAATTTAAAATTAAATCGGTTAAATCGATTTCTAGGCGTTTCGAGCTGCCACGGTCAAACGACAACTCCGATCGCTACGAAAATTGAAATCCGATAATAACTAACTATTACGGATCCAATGGAACTGGTTTCGTCGAATTCCGAGACTGCGCCCCGGAAGGCTATTTTCACTCGTCGATTAAATCGGGCAATTTTCTGAAATTGACGAAAACGTTTAAAATTTCACTTTTAAAATTTTATTAACTTAACAATAGATCATATAAAATTTATAATCACATTAAAAATCATTCTGGCTTAGGCCAGACCAAATCTGCTTAAATTGCATTTTAATAATATTAAATTCATTTTTAAATTAATATAAAATCCCAAATAATAATTTATTGACTTTTAAATTCATCTAAAAATCCAATAATATTATTTATAACCAATTGAACTTAAAAATACATTTAAACACCATTTAATAGCTATTTACACCCAAATCCACCTTTTTATCCCAATCCCGAATATTTAATTATTATTTTCCATTATTCAAATTCAACCAGAATTGCTATAATTAAAATTTATAGTTTATTTCATTGATTGAATCTGAATCTATTCATTTTAAAATCAATTAAGAATTCACATTAACATTTAAAATGAATTAAATGTTCAAATTCAATGGCTTAAAAATACGGGATGTTACAAAGGAACTTCCTATCCACGATGGGTACGTCCCTGGAATAGACGACCCGAGAACCTAACCGGATCTCTGCCAACACAAGGCCGGGTTACCTCTGCAAAAATAGGTAACTACTGACACGCGTATGCCATCACCCGATCGTAACCGATCTTCCCGAGGATCCCCGATTTCCAACAAACCACATAGATAATAATGCAGCAACCACATAGGTTAAGTATCTGGGCTCCATACCATGATACCACCTCTATCCAGAAGGAATGACATACACTAAGGGGCGCTACTCCCTAGAACCTTGCTGCATCCTTCCTGTTTCGACCATTTCCGGGGTGTGAGGCTCGACGAAGTCTCGTCCACAAAGCTACGCTTTCTACAAAAAGCCCTGCTTCGGGTCAAACAAAATTATCAACCTATGATCACAAAGATATAAGATCAAACAAATGATCATATCACAAATGATCAAACACTGATCATTTCACAGCAACACTCAGTATGCCACGTTACCAAATTGGGATATATCGCTGATAAATTTCAACTACATAACCTCTGAGCTCGTACGTCTCAGAGAAGGGTGTTAAGCTAAGAGAGTAAATTCTCTGCCACCAACAGAAATGTATTTGAAAGAAATCAGCTTTATATCTCAAATTGTAACGTCAGACACACAATCCATACAAGTCTGTTCCGGGATCGAACAGAACCGAAGGCACTTCTCACGAAGCCCTTGCACATCCGGATAATTTTCTAATCACGTCCGGACTTCCCGTCACTAAGGGTGATAAAACCTCTAAATCGGAGATCAGCCGATGTAGAGTAACTCGACGGTAACCCTTCCGTTTTCAAAAATATCCGGTCTTCAACACCGGTCTTCGAATGCAATTCATAACGACGTATCACATATTCGGAATGGGTTATACGACCCCATGGTCCTTTCCCGGCTAACCCGAATAGTGAGCGCTTATTCAAAAATAAGTGTGGCATTCAAATTCATCCAATTCACAACAAATACCTATCTAAAGGTAATTATTGATAGTCGGTTATTTAACTATCAATAAAGATGCGCAACATCATCAGATTCCAAATAATTTTCCAAATTATTTCATCTTCCAAAATATCTTTTACTAGATATAAAATATCCACACTTCAAAAATAAATCGACGTTTATTTTTCTAAAACAATTCCCCTTTCTTTTATAAATTCCAAAGTGAATTTATATTTTCAAAATATCTACTGATATACGATTTTCAAATCGATTTCAATATTCACTTTCGATTTATCTTTAAGAAGATAAATCTCAAAAACGTTCATTTCATATTGGAAAAGCAATTCCATACTTATATAAAAATGAGTAATTCACAAATCTATTTATTTTCAACACTTTGAAAATATTCGATATACTTAAATCGATATTAAGTATACATTTCATTCTTTAAGGAAATCATTAATTTTAACATCTATTTGAGTCAAAACGAATGTTACGTAAAACATCGTTACGACGACTCAAAATCACTAGTATAGGGATTCGGATTTTAGATAGATATATAAATCCCAATACTACATAAAACATTTCCTTTCGGAAATCATTTACTATAACAACAGTGTTATAGTCCACCATTTCCTTATCTCTCGAAAATGTCTATTTCAACAATGAATGTTGAAATCTATGTATTCGATACTTAACACGTTTTAAAACATCTTTTAAAACAATTAACTTCATTTTATAATATCGCTTTCCCAAAACATATCCATTTTACTCAATAATATATTCACTGTCCAAAATCGTGAATATAATTCACTTAACCCAATTTCAATCATTTCTACACATTTTAATTTCAATAGGGATTCGCTATCCAAAATCGCGAATATATCTTCTTTAAGAATCTTCTATATTTAATTTATCCAATTCAATCTATTTCGAATTTACAACCACGTTCATAAATTCTATTTCTCTTTTATAACTACTTTGACTTATAAATCTTCTTTATTAACAATTCGATCAATATTCCACTTAAAGGCAAAAAATCAAATTTACAAGTAAATTTCTTATAAGTCTTTATTCTACAATTTCATTCATTTTCGCCTTCAAAATTTATAAATCTATAAATTTCATTCACTTACGGATTCCATAATTTTCTTTCATTTTTAACACTTAAAAAAAACTCATTTTATAATTCCAATACTTTGATTTATAAATATCAATTTTATAAATCTTTTATACAAATCGTTTATAGTTATTCAAAAATCCCAACTTAAACCATTTTATAAATAAATCGATTTTTATTTCAAAAATGACACTTCGGTTATATTCCACTAAAAATTATAACTCTTATAACTTTAAAATTTTAGCGTTTATAACTCAATTCAAAAATTCCATAAAACGTATATTTCCAAAAATCACTTTAAAAATCCTTTTAAAGTAAAGTCGTTATTTTTAAAACTTGAATCCGATGATGCTACAGCACCAATTGGTCAATCACAACAACAACATCATATATCAACATATGATAACAGAATATACATCAATATCTGTAAATAAATAACTACTGGTGAGGAATCCAGTTGGATCCCTCCAACCTGTTTCCCTACATCCACAGACATTAGCACAATACCAATTCCGCTCCAGTACGGAATTATCGCGGTATATGGGTTTTATAAAAATATCCGCTTACTAACGGCGCAATAGGGTCTCATCCGCTATACGAGGCGGGAAATCAATCAATCCAATATATACATATGCCAATATGTATATATTGCTATATATATAGATATATCCTATCATATCTAATATCACATCCAATAGCAATCAATAACTGCAAAAATTCCACATTCAATTTGAGTGAGAAAATCTCACCTTGATTTTAAATTCCATTCCAGCGTTTATTTTCGAATAAAATTAAACGGCGTTTAATTTTACCCGAAATTCAAACTAGTTCCAAACGACTCCAATCCAGTTCCATCGCGAAGTACACGTCGGGACGATTCCAACGCACTTCGTTTCGTCAAATTCTGATCACGCAGCAAAAAGATGTGCATTTTTAAAGTTAATACGAATTTAATATACAATTCTAATTTCAATTTCTTTTTAAATTTTCAACCTTCATCACATCTGGACCATCCAATTCGCAACTGCAGATCATGGCCGCCTATTCTCTTCTCCCTCTATTTCACGCGCGCGACATTATCAGGTGAAATTCGAACCCATGCCGCCGCCTATTTGCCCTAATTCACGCGACCTCCATGTTGATCTCGAACGTGATCAAGCTCCACCATTTGAAAGGCCATCTCGTGCTCTCCCACTGGCCAGCGACCGGTGCATCTCGGTGGCCCCAAACCCCCTCGAATTGTGTGCGAACGCAGTGACTTCGTGGTCACTTTCTGGTTGATTTCGTCGACCATAAACAATCGTATCCGTATGGATACGAAGGTCTCACAAAGCTCTACGATCTTCTAGTTAATAATTTCTTGAATTGGTTAGTGGGTTTGAAGAAAAAAGGGACGAAAGAATCGAGCATTTATGGCCTTTGAATTCGAGAGTGGCGGCCGGCTGAAGAAAGTGATTAGGGTTTTGTCTTTTTTTTATTTATTTTAATTTTGTGATAAATGGGGGTATTTATAGAGGTTTGAACGACACTATTTATCCGACTTTTCCGAACTCCGTTTTACGTGTAGTAACTGGCGTTTCTGGGGTTTATCCCGCGTTCCGAACGCAATGGAATAGGTTTCGAAAGCTAATTCGATCGTCTGTGTGAGATATGACAATAAACGATCAATTTAAATCAAACCGATTTAAATCGATTTTGAGGCGTTTTAATTCGTACCGGACAAATGGTAAATCCAAAAATTACGAAATTTGAAATCTTACAATAATATCACATTATGGATCCGATGAAACTGGTTTCATCGAAATCCGAGACTTTTTGAAAAATGACTATTTTAACTCGACGATTTAAAATTAAAACGATATCGATGCGTTTCGAGTTGCCACGGTCAAACGATAACTTCGATTGATACGAAAATTGAAATCCCATAATAACTAACTATTACGGATCCAATGGAACTAGTTTCGTTCAATTCTAAGACTCTTCGAAAATTGACTATTTTTCAGTCGATAATTAAATATTAAAATATTCAATTTTCACAGATTTACTCCAAATTCAGTTTTAAGAGTTCTAAAATAATTCTATAACTCCAGTATGATTAAATAAAATTTACAAACCATTTTCAATCATTTTAAACTCGATTTTCTCGATTTTCAATTATTTCTGGAATTTCAATCATTAAATTATCGATTTAATTGACCAAATTAAATCCAATATTCGAATAATAAATTATTCGACTCCTTAATTCTACTTATCAATATTTAAAATTAATTAAATATTCGAATTTTAATTATCAAAAATTCTGGGTCGTTACATAGAAAGTAATAAACACATGGGCTTACAGGATAGAGCAATCACAATGTAAATCAGAGAACATATAGTCATATATATGTAGCGATAAAATATAATATCATATACATAACCAAGTAGGTCCACAAAATTAAGTCACCGACCTATGACAAAAATATACATCTAGTACGATTCTAGTACAACATACAACCCTAAAACATCAACACATATATATAAAGACTATAACCAAGACTTGTACGACATAAACGCCAAATATAGGCATAGAACCATATCCCATATCTCCTCAAAAATGTCCAACATCCATGAAGTGGCTAATGTGTCCCTGTATTTGAAAGTCTCGAACTAACCTGAGTATTATATAAATCATAAATGGGTCAGACTATGTCAAGGGTTCAAATGTTAGCATATAGTATAATTGTATGGTATCGTAAGAAAATAAAGCATAATGGTAAACATGATGAACATATCCATCACAATAGCACTACCTCATACCATGCACATGAAACATAATAATATACAAGCACAACTATGCATCAATAATCATAATTAAAAATGGTTGAAACTGCAAACATATCACTACCATTCTTCAGTAACACAAAATGCATGCTCTCAACAATTGTAAAATTACGTCTCATATAACCATATCGTAAGATATGCACAAGATCAATCTTACTCAACCTACGGGGAGAATAAACAAGCAAGCTTATCCAAGCCAAACATACATCAAACACTAACAAGGCATGCTCTCTGCGATGCCAAAGTTATCTCTTTGATAATCATATAAATAACAGGCATATAGGTGGTCTGTGAGTAATACTATCCATGAAACTCTTGGCCTTATAAATAGTTATATTGGTTCTCGACCTCGTAAATTATCAACTCGACTCTGAGCCTCATAATTAGTCAACTTGGCTCTCAATTTCATAAATAATTGTATCGTCTCCCAGCCTCATAAATTATTAACTCAACTTCAGTCTCATAAACGACCATTTCGGCACTCAACTTCATAAATAATCGTTTTCGCTCTTCGCCTCATCAAAGATCATAGTAAAGTGGTGATATAACAGTATCGTATGTCTAGACTAAATTAGATGGGAGACCGATAACTTCTTAGGCCTACTCCAAGAGCCTCCCTTATGTGCTACCAGCACTGCTCTTACAATCTTTTGGTTACCCGATGACCATCGTGACATGGTATCCATCTTGTATGTCGTAACGTACTGCAAGACTACAATATGCAATGGTCAGGACCCTACAGTTTGCCCTATGGTAACAAATTGTTGGCCTATATGACATTAGACTAGTAGCTCTTACCTATATATCTCAAATCTCAAAGTCTCATGAATTTTGGTCATGAACCCATAATCAGGCCGCTAGGATGGATACTAGCCTAATTTAGTTAATTCCTTACCATAATAGGAATAGACTCTCAGTCAATTGCTCTCAACAAGCAACATGTCTATGTGATTACATCATATAATACCCTCAAATTTTCAATATGATATAAGTGACATTTACTTACAAGAAGTAACCAAACCAATATCAACTCACATACCACCTGGTGATATTCCCTCGTTTACCCAATGCTCATAAATTACACTCAAAAGTACACAATATTATATATAATAAGTCGAAGGAATAACCTAAGAGGTATTACAGAACGTCCCACATGGCTTGGTATTGTAATTCCGTTTATTCAATATCCACGCTTCATAGAAATCATATACTCATCCATTAAATTCAATAATTTATTTCATAAAGAGATTATATTATAAAAATATGTACTTATTCACTTCCAAATCTTCCATAAAATATTAATAGTAAATAATACAATTTTCCTAAAGAGTTTGAAGTTTAAAACCATATTTTCTCAAATTTTCCTTATTTATTTCTTAAATAAGAATTTAAAACTCTTTAGAAAATTATCCAAAGCATTCAAACCACCTTCCTGTGAATTTTAAATCATATAAAATTCCATTTTAAAATCATCAAATTCTTCTCAAAATAGGTTATGAGTTTTAAAGTATTTATAGTGTCCCCAAAATTAGAATTTATATTCATTTGATTAATGTAAACAGTTTCGCAGATAAAGCTTATTAATTAAAATAATTTATATTTTTCTATAAAAATAAATTCAAAATATATTTCCAAATTTAAACTCAAATTTTATTTCATTTATAAAAATATTTAAAAAAAATCTCAAATTCTCAATGTTTGGTCTAGAACAAACAACTCCTGGACCAAGCCAGTAGGTTGACCGCTTATGGTAACCAGACGACTGGTTACCATATCAGGTCAACTGCTTTGGTCACAATCTGTAACAATGTTTGCTCCAAGCACATTTCTTCTTCTTTATTGATTATTTGTTATCTGATTTCCTTAATTTAAACTTAGTTTTAAAGTACATTCAAGCACAAATAACACATATATTCAACTATCAAAGCACATAGAACAATTATTAGGCTTTTGGACATGGTTTACTGAAAAAAAAGGGAAATTGACTACCGACTGTAACTAATTCACAGAGCACAACAATATGTCAATCCAATTCATTAAAACTTCATCAAATTCAAACAAGCATTTAAACTATACATTTATGTGAGTAATACTTTACTCACCTTGATGACAACAAGCGAAAATCCTTTAATTCCTACTTTACTTTTCCACTACTCTTTAACTTCCAACTAGCTTCTTATCCAACATTTGCTCCTCTTCACCATGGTCACCCAAAACTAATCAAATTTCAACTTTGATGGATCCTAGGAGTGTAACTATGGGATAAGGAGCATACTTTCAAATTTCATGATTTTTGGAATCTTGTTGAATTTGTTATGAATTTTTGAGTGAGCTAGGTTTTGATTTTGCAACAAAAGAAAATGAGCCTAGTTCTCTGTTTTGAAATATTTGAATGTAGTTTTTATAATTCTAAAGAGAAGCGGAGAATGGGAGTTGTTCTCTTATTTTGGTTTATGCCATATGAATAAATACTCATTCCATCAAAATTTTCTTCTCTCTATAAAAGTACAATTCCAACTCCACAAAATTAAATTCAGGCCTTTCAAAAATTATATTTCGTATAATAGTTTTATTTATGTAACAATTTACATTTTTACAAACCATATTTTCATAATATTTCTAAATTAACACAGGAACCATCTTATTTTACAAGCATTAACCCACTTTATAAATTCATTCAGTAATTCAGTATGTTAATAAAATTTAAAATTCATCATTCACCAAAATTAACTCCAAAATACTTCCATTTTCCACTATTTGTTTTTATGAAAGTAATTAATTAATTTTAAAAATAATTCCAAACTTAAAAGTATACTAAAATTATTTTTAAATAAAAAAATAATTTCCTTATTTTAAAACATTCCCGCATAAAATACTTGCTTATAATTTTTAAAACTAACTCAAATTTCCAATATATTTTTATTATTTAAATCCATTTAACATTAAAATCTCCATAATGAAATTTTAAATTATTTCTTCTCAACATCAGGTTGTGACAAATTCCCTCTTAAGAAAATTGTGTCCTTGTAATTTCTCCTTAGAGGAAACTTATAACGAGCTAAATTACTTTTAGCTTTCCTACACCTATCTATATATAATTTAATCATAACATACAAAACATACAACCATAAAAAAAATCAATCAAAGCCAATTACAACAAGTTAATTAATCCAACGATAATAAGTTATTCGACACACTTGACTTATATATGAGTATTAGCAATTCGGGATCCAATTATGGCATATGCTCCATGGTCTCTTATATGCACATCTCTAGCAATTTTCTCAAAAACTATAATATACACATATTATAATTTACTTTAATTATTTTTAGTTTTGAGATATGAAGTGGAGAACTCTAATACAAAAGTGATGTCGAGAAAAAGATTCACCATTGCCATTAACAGACATAACACACAATGCTCTTTGTTTATTTCCCCAAGTGTAGCACATAAAGTGTTCTGCACTAACCCATTGAGTTTCCAATAGAGTAATACATAGCAACATGTTGTCTTATTCGATAATTGGGTCTAAGCCTTTACTTTAAGTATGTACCATCCATCGTGCCAAGCAACCAACTATTTACTAAGAAAAGTGGGCCTTCAAACATATATTGCCTTTTTCTTAGTAATCCATCATGCTCACACAATTCCCTATCGACTTATCATCTTTAGAGTTTATTAGACCATCCCTGTGGCTTTCCATCAAACAAAGGACAATCTTCCTAGCCCATCATTTTATGCTATAGGTTATGACTTTGAACAAACTCATTTAGGAAGTTGCAAAACTCACATACATTGATCCGATTTTTTTTTTTGGCAAAGCCAGCGGGGTTGACTGGACCCCTACCAGTTTTATTGCAACACAATAAAATAGCACATAAAATAGAAGAAAAACATATAAGGAAGGAAAAAACAAGAACAATTGAAAAAACAACAAACAATCAAGCCCAACCAAGAATCAAGGAATCAGGATAAGGTCTGTTGCTATTCTTCAATTGCTTGACAGTGCCAGTCTTAACTTCATGCCAAAGATCCTTTAGTTTCTTTCTTTGATTTACAAAAACAATGGCATTCCTCTCCCTCCATATAACACACAAGTAAACTTTCAAGCAAACAGCTAGCACTCTAGATCCATCATTTCTCCATCTAGTGGCTTTATAAATTATACTCCAGACTATAGAAGAGTTGGCAGATGACAGATTGATCCCAATAATGCCACTAATTCTGATCATCATGAAATTTAGGGCAGGACGTTCAAAAAAGAGGTGCGTAGGAGTTTCTTCATGCAACTCACAAAAGAGACACAGAGGAGAGCAAGCCAAACCA
The DNA here is from genome assembly GCA_030737815.1 of Allium fistulosum. Classification (NCBI taxonomy): domain Eukaryota; kingdom Viridiplantae; phylum Streptophyta; class Magnoliopsida; order Asparagales; family Amaryllidaceae; genus Allium; species Allium fistulosum. The sequence continues at coordinate 166,939,810 of CM060905.1, forward strand.
TACTTGATTAATACACTTCTAGTAAGTAAAGCATGATTGATTACTTTCCACAACATCAAGTTATCAGAAGGGACAGAATCACTTGACCAAATAACAGTGTTCCACCTGGCAGAAGGCAAAGGAGCATCATCAACAAGAAGCTTGAATACACCCTTAACATCCGAATATATTTTAAGTGTCAAAATTTTTGAAAAATTTCGATGGAGTCTTCTTTATATGGAGGGCATTCTGAAAAATTCACAACATATTCAAATATATATTACACACTCTGGAAAGATATTCCAGTAATAGGGCATCCTGAAAATAGGGAAAAACTTTTATTTTAAGTGTTAAGCAAAATTTTGAGATTGTCAAATGAAAATCGAGTTTCAAAGTGGTGTATCTATTTTATAGAATTGATTTTGGAATTGGTATTCTTAAGAAAAATGATCATAATTTTGATACAAGCCACCTTTTCATGATTCGAAAGATGTTTTGAAAAGCCAGTAGATCACTGTACAATTTTACATTTAAAAGCATTAAATAATTTTGTGTTTTTTGACACCTTAAACTTGGTCGAAGATTTGCCTAAATAGAAATGCTATGTTGTTCCTTTGATATGTATATTTAGTTCTATTTTATATGATCACATATAGGCAGTTAGAGTCGCACATAGGTTCATGAAATTTATTTGGGTTGATTTGTTGTGCGTTCTTGATTATGCTTGCATTAAAAATAAAATAAGCTTGCTTAAAGCTAAAATTCCAAATGCGAATTTAGACGTATGAAATAAATTCAGACATCAGATGTTTAAATAACGGCAGTGAACGTAGGTTGAACATGACCTCGTGAGGGCTAATAGAATGGTCATACTATATTGTCTTATCTAATTAACAACGTTAGAGCATTGAATGATGCATATTAGATGAATGTGGAACAAGACAATAAAATAAAGAAGGTTAGGGATACTTGTATTGATGTGTGTAAGCTAACATATTATTGATAGATTGGATGGCGTTTATGAAATATGGTCGTTGCCTTTTTGATTGATTGGATGATGTATATGACATATGGTTGTTGCCTTATTGATGCATTGTGTGATATATATATCGTATGGTCGTTACCTTAATAATAAATTGGATGGTCTGTACAACATTTGGTCATTGCTTTATTTATAAACTAGATGGTGTACGAAAACATATAGTCGCTACCCTGATGGGAGATTGGGAGGTATGTATGACACAAGGTCATTACCTCAATGGTCTAAAGGAGTTGTATACAACATATGGTCGTTGGCTTAATGATAAGTGAGGGAATGTTAATTGTTATGTAGTTATCCCTATTTCCTAGCATTTACCATGGATATATGATGATGCCATGGAATGGTTAAAACTGAAATGCTATGAAAATAGGCTAAGTCATTGAATTTAGTAAATCTAAAATGATAAGAGTAGTATTAGCCTTCAATGGTGTTTTATTAGTATGATAGTATTGTATACTTAGAAATATTTTCTCACTTATCAAACTTATGTATAGCCCCCTCTATATTTCCATTTTCCTATATGTGATAGACTGATAGGGGTTATGGAATATTGGATGTGATATGAAGCCAACAGAGAATGCTAGAGTTAAATAGTTGTTTATTTATTCAATATCTACTATTCGATACTTTATTTTACATAAACCACGTATTTTGAAGTGTTGTTTGAACCAATGTAAGAACATCTATGCTTATTTCTAGTTTACTTCATGTATTTATGTTATGTGTTCTATTATATTTTATTTCTTTCACTGTGAGTTTAGAAAGTGTAGTTAAATTAGGTAGCCCATAATATTTTTTATATCGTATTTGACCCCAATGATCCAATATTTATTATCTTTGGGAGTTGTACTTGAATTTGGACATGGAATCAGAGATTTGTGGATGTCAGGTTGTTACATTATTGATTATAGTTCTGAATATGTTTGTAACTATGAGTTTTGACTCGATATTCAAATACTTATTACTTAAATATTTCAAGTCATGATGTATCGAGAAAAGGATATTAATACATCCGTTGAGACTAGTGTACGTAACATTATCCATACTTGTGATGGTGAATTACTCATGGTCGTTGGGGATGTTAAGAGGTTACGTACTTGTGGTTGTTTGGAAATGTCATAGAACGGCTAAAACAAGAATCTTCCATAGGCTAATACTATCAAGTCAAAATAGAAGATCTCATGTAAAGATGTGTGGTAGTCTTCTGACTAGAGGGTACCGTAGATCGTATGTAAATAGGGTATACGTTTTGGCCAACCACATGACACAACAATCATGTTATGAACATAGTTGGTTATATGTTGAACTACTTGCAGTGAAATACTACTTAAAAGAGGATTCATCTATTTCGTTGTAGAATTTTAGTATCACCATATTTCGTAGTCAACTTATAGTATAAATATCCAACCATAATAAATCGGTCAATCGATAAATTATTTAATTGAACTTGGGAATTTAATGTTATGTACGCAATTAACTACAAATATTATTAGAGTATCCGACCATTGATCAAACTTTAGATATCTTAGTGATCGGTGATGATGTACATAAAACGTGCATAAAATATCATGATAAAGTGCGGCTTAATAAAGATTTGAAATTGGATTTTACCTAAATGTTCCACAAGCGACTGAACTTGTACTGGATATTGTACTTTAGCAAAGTCTGTATGGACTTCAATATTTATATTATTGAAATATTTATCGACAACAGAGTTCACACCATGGAGTCAACACAACCACGTTGTTAGCTAATTTTTCGAGTTTAACAAATTTGGTATTAATTTTTAAATGATATGAATTAATAATAAATTAAATGCATTTGTTGTATTGAATTTTTATGGCCTTTATTTATTTATTGAGGGTTTTAAATAAAATAATAATATATACTCATTACACATTAATTTAATTTAATATATACGCTCAAATAAACAATGAATTAATATATGATAATGATTAGGCCAAAATCATGGGATTAGTTCCCATAATAGGGGGTCGGATATACATGGTGGCATCACCTCCAATTGTCTTTACCGCCACTGCACTCTAGGCTTTAGCAAACCCTAATTACTGAATTCTGGCCACTTCCAGTTGAGTTAGGCCAAGCGACCAGCACCAATAGACTCCATACCTTGAGCTCTACAAACCCTTATATCCAATTTTACCTATCGATTCCCCAATCGAAAACACCAACTTTAACTTACGAGTTACAGTAATAGACCATTTATCATTTATTCATCTTGCCAAAGGCTTGGATTTGATATATATGGTTTCTAAGAGTTTGACTTCGTTTTGTGTTTTGATGCATTTTTGATTTAGAAGTTGATAACCATTAGAGAGGTGATTAATTTCAGCATTAGAGAGTTTTTTCTGAAATGGATGTTGCTGCTAGGGTTTCTTAATGCATAATTTTTATAATAAACAAAACTGGTTTGGATATTTACACCCATTTGGCCCAAACGAGTCCATGTAAATAAAAACCATATCTTCTAAACCATATACCCAAATATATTATTCTATATATCATAATATGTTTCTTGAGCATTATGGTTTCAATGGAAAAGGTCTCGTGGCTTAATTCTTTCATTCATAGAAATATGTTATTTTAGATCATAATTAAATTGCATTTATTTAATTGAATAAAACCTATTTTTTAATAAATCCTTTATTTAATTAAACCCATTATCTAAACATTCCATTAACCTAATATCACAAGGTTATTATTGATAATTAAATAATCTTATTATTTAATAATTTTGAAGTATAGATTTTAGGATCGTTACTACTGTGTACTTAAACCAAGATTTATAACTAAATACTTCTTGTATAGCATCTACATATGTAAGCATGTCATCTTTATTTATATTTTATCATATCTACTGTTGTGTGTGAAACGATTAAGGTTAATTACATTATTGACATGTGGAAAATGTAAATAATAATATAGTTGCTCGGTTTTCTTATGTTGTGAAAAACCATATTGATCTCATTTTATCGCTTGAAAATAATTCTAGTGCCGACTACTTATCATTGACCTACATTTTCAAATCTCAAAGTGGGTGATGTTACACACAATATTATGAGTGTCTTTATAATACATTTCTTTTGAATCACTTCACGACTACTGGCGTAATGACCTGGAAGTTTTAACGTTTCAGATGAGAATATTTAATTTATTTAAATATTTTAGTTTGATTCAAACGTGATAAATAAGAAAATAAATTTTTAATAAAAAAATTAGATTTTTAATGACATACTTTTAAATGAATTTATAGGATCTTTCCATAATTATTAATTTGAAAAATATTTAAATTATCGTTTGACATATTTTGCGGCAAAGATGGTATTTTTGAGATTTTATAGAATAAGATAACAAGTGTTTTTTATTGTTGTTTTTTGATCGTATCGCATTGTTGTATACGGTCATATTCTTGTTTCTATCATTCATGGTTCATTCGCAAATGAAATATTGTTTAGCAAAGTGCAAAAAATTACCATACATAAGACTCTACTTCATTTTCCTTTCATGTCTTTTACTTTTCATTTCCCTCTTCTCTCTCTTCCTATTTTCCTTTTACAGTAAAAGAAATTCAACCCAACTGAAATCAAAATCAAAATCAAATTATTTAAGCCATAAAAAATACAAAATTGGATCCATGAAGTTCGTATGGGTGTAAGCTTCAATTCTACGTAGGCGATTATGCGTGTGGTTTGGCCTGATCGTGATCGACATGGCTATGGAGAACTAAGGTTTCACTTTATGGTTGATTTAAAGGGAGATAGGGTTCGGCGTTGGTCTCTTGGAGTTTGTCGTGCGAAGAGGCACCATTTCCCGAAGTTTAGCAATATGCGATAGAAGATTGAGATTCAAAACCTATTATTTGTGTAACGACCTGTAATTTTCTGATAATTAAATTATTGAATTTATTAAGATTTTGTAATTTAATATTGGAAGACATAAAAAATTGTGATTTATTTATGAGAAAATAACTAGAATGAAATGTAATAATGTGATTTAATGTAATTGATAACTACTTTAATGTAATTTCAATTAATTGAAATGATTGTAAAATTATAATTGGTTATAAAGTGTAAACGAGGAAATAAATTAAATGTTGTATTAAACGGTGAAATTGTATGTAATTAAATGAAATTGGTTAATATAGAATAATCAATCAAAATGTGAATTTATTAACTTTTGTTTGTAAACAATAAACTTGGAAATGTGTTTGAATTGGTAAGTTGTAACAATTGTTTAATTACCATTTCACTATTTAATCCGTTGAAATTTAATTAGAAATAAATTGCAATAAATCTATTTAAATATTGCAGTTAATATAAATTAAGATGGTAACTGTAGAATATTGACGTAATAGGTGGTAAACCAATATTAACTATGTCCATAGAGCAATGATTGATTGAATAAAAAGAGTGAAATCAAATAAGTGGAATTATTGGAATTTAAAAATAATAATCAATGAATTTATTCAATTGAAATTGAACATCGTCATTAGTGCAATATTTAACATTGAATTTGACATGGGAAATTGGTTTTAAAAAGATTGTTAATTTCTGTGTAATTTGAAATGATGAAATTTGTTAATTCTCAAATTTGAATTGAAAAAGTGATATAATTAATTTAATAATCATTTATTTAATTAACGTGAAAATAGGCATTTTGGTCACTGTCTCGGATTTCGAAGAAACCTGTTTCATCGGATTCATAACGGTGAATTATTATAGGATTTCAAGTTTCGTAGCGATCGGACTTGTCGTTTGATCGTGCGGGCTCGAAACGCGTAGAAATCAATTTATTGAAATCAATTTGAAATAAGCTTATTTTCAAAGCTAACTTCTTCATACAATGGAATTAGGACTTAAATCATGTTCCATTGAGTTTAAAAGTATCAAAAACATCTATTTTGATATATGGGATGACCTATTTTCATTTTGGAGGCAAAACGGGCTTTTCGCGTCGTTATTGTCAATTCAAATCAATTCGGGTGTTATTCTTTCTTATCGGGCTTTGTTCACATAAATATATTCTTCTTAACCCTAGCAGCCTTTCTATTTCTAATTTCAGTATGTACAAATATGTCGGCTCTTCCTTTTTCTAATGGTAGAAACCCAATTTACATACAAAACCCTAAATTTAATTTTCAAATCAATTTCAAAAATAAAACTCCTCAAAACCTTATCATATTATATACTGTTTCGAAGCTCTCGACGAGTGCAATCTACTACATTGATTTTTTTTGATTTGGTTCACCGTTTGGCCAGAAATTGGCGATTTATTCCCGGCCGTTCATGTTAGGCTTTGAGATTGTGTAACGACCCGTATTTTTACGGATCGAACGATTGTAAAACTATCGACATTAAGTTGATTGATGTTGTTAAGTTGTTTAGATTTTAGTCGACCAAAAACTTAAGTCGTATGGAAGTTAACTCGTGTAGAGGCTTAGGTTGTAGTGTAGTTTAAGTCGTTCGGAGTTGAGTCGTGTAGGACTGGACTTAGGTCGTGTGTAGAATAGGTAGGTGGAACGACTTATGGTGTTGGACCGACCTAAGAAAGTGGGTGACTTAAGGATGAGTCGGTCGACCGGTTTGCTGACCTAGGAGATAAAGAGTTGAGCGACTCATTGGATGGACCGACTTATAGGTGTGATGAAGACTTGGTCTAATCCAGACGGGATCATTCCAAGCATGTTGATAACTCGGTGATATGATTCGAGTTGAGGATAATGAAGGAATATGAGAATAGTCGTCGAGGAGGATAACTAGGAGGCTTGGATAGCATCGTTGTTGAAGGTTCTAGCATGCTCTAAGCAAGAGTACGTTTGGGCAGATTCGATAGTTCCAACGGCCAACTGTTGATGGTCGAGTACTCTGGGCAGATTCGATAGTCCTAGGCACGGGCTGCGACGACGTGCGGGAGTTATGTCTAGAACCGGGGTTTCCATTAGCCCTTGACGGACGGCTGAAAGAATGTGCCGGTCATTCAATTAACGGTGATATCGAAGCAATGATAACAGTGATAGCCAGAGTCATGGATGTTTGGTTGTATCGTCATTCGGACTCAAGAGCGGTATTTTCTGGGTGCTTATCTGATTTAGGCCTTGGTACTTGGAAAACATCGCCCTTGACTCGAGTGATAGTAGTTTTACTTTAAATTGTATGCTCTGCTATGTTTGCTTCTGCTTAGTGTGTGTCTGGGGGCTATCACTGTAGAATGAGGTTGGAGTGGAAGGGTTGTATTCCTATTCCTTTTCCTTTGTGCTCTTTTGGTATGTTGTTAGTTAATTTACTGCTCACTAAGACTGTTGTCTGACTCAAGGCTTTATGTTTTTAATTCTTATTGCCTTGGGCTGTTTGTCCATTTTGGGACGGGCAGACTAGGTAGCAGGTGACAGGTGCTGTTCTCCTCTCACGATGCTGATATCGAAGACGAGCTGGAGGGTTGCATATTATCTTCTTATTATTTGTACTGGATATTCCGCTGTTTTGTATTCTCTGAGAGATATGTAGTGAGGCTTGATGTATTGACTATTTGGATGCTTGTATTCAACTATTGTGAAGTTTTATATGATGTCATTTTGTTATGAAAAGCTTCATTATACATATGTTCTATTGTATTTTGTCCATGCGCTGTGAGTAATACGATAGATTCTGTTGTTCTAAATCTTACCTTGACAATCGTCCATGGTCGCCTGGCACACTTTACAGCGCTCTATCTCTAGAATCGGTGCAGGGGTCATGGGCGGTCGTCACATTTGGTATCAGAGCATTGGTTAATCGATTTTACCCAACGCTCGCCGTCGTAACTACGTATGAGAGACGTAATTGTATTTTGATGGATGAATACTATATATATAATATAGTAGCTTAGTAGGGTTTGGGTCCTTTATGCAGTTGTTTCTCTAGATGTTCTAATCATTCTTTTTTTTAGATATTGAGAATGAGTCGAAGAGGGAGACTAGCTGCTAGGGAAGGCCGTGCTACTGAAGAGACTGCTGATTATGCAGCCATGTTCGAAGCTATGATGACTTCGATCATGAGAAGGATACCAGTTCCGAGGGCAGCAGTTGATGTTGGAGTCCAAGTCCAAACTCCGAAACCAGTGGATTTTGCTAAGCTGTGCAAGGATTATACTGCTCTTGGAGGAAAGGTTTTCTTGGGAACAGAATCAACTATCGAAGTCCAGAGATGGATAGATGCCTGTAGAAGGATCTTTGGTGATTTGGGAATTGATGATGCAACTAAGAGGAAGTTGGCATCGAGGCAGCTTCAAGGGAGAGCCTCTGATTGGTGGAACTCTATTACCATCACTACTCCGGAAGAAGAGATTACTTGGGAGCAATTCCAAGTCAGATTTGAAGCTAAGTTCATTTCTACAGCTCAGAAGTCTGTTCTGTTCAAGAGGTTTGTGGAGCTCAAGCAAGGTGGGAGATCGGTTCTGGAGTATGTTTCTGAGTTCGAAGCTTTGTCCAAGTATGCCCGGTCATATATTGAATCTGCTTATCAGAAGAATGAGAAGTTTGTGACCGGCTTGGATAGTTATCTTGGGAGACAGTTGGTGGATCATTTGGACGATTCATTTGAGAAGCTTGTGGAGAAAGCTCTTAGGCATGAGAGTCTGTTTCCTAAGGAAGGACCTGTTGTTGCTGTTACCAAGGGAGAATCTAAACCACAGCAGGGTGGAAACCAGAAGAGGAAGCAGCAGCAGCAGAAGGGTAAGGATGGCCAGAAGAAGCCGAAAGGCGAGGTGACTTGCTACAATTGTCAGCAGAAGGGCCATTTCTCGAAGGATTGTAAGAATCCTAAGGTGCCGATGAAGTGTCATAACTGTGACAAGCCGGGGCATTTCAGGAAGAATTGTCCAGAACCAAGGAAGGACAGGCAGATTGTGCAAGCCTATGCTTTAGGAGCTGTTCCGTCGTCTTCGAAAGCTCCTACTGCTGAAGAGAAGGGAAAGAGTGTGGTTGTTCAAGGTACTCTTTTCCTATGTGGTGTTCCAGTTAGAGTTTTGTTTGATACTGGAGCAACGCATTCGTTTGTTTGTAATGAACTCGTAGGCCGGTTAGGTTTGGCACCGGATATTGTTGATAGGCCATTGGTTGTGACTAATCCAGTTGGGGGTTCGTCTTGTTTGTGTATGTTATGCCGTGGTCTAGTTGTATCGAGTCATGGTTGCTCTTTTGTTTGTGATTGCTTTGTTCTGAACTTTGCGGGGTTCGGAATTATTTTGGGTATGGACTGGCTTAGGAAGTATGCGGCTAAGGTTGATTGCGAAAGGTTGGAAGTGACAGTCGAGAATGTGGAGGGGCGAAAGATTGTGATACGATGTAAGCATGAAGAAGGCGTCTTCATGAGCTTCATGTATTCGCTAGTTGTTCCACGGGATGGACTGTCATCAGTGCCGATCGCAAATGGATTCGAGGATGTTTTTGACGAAGTCAAAGGGTTGCCGCCGCATAGAGAGATCGAGTTTCGTATAGATCTAGTTGAAGGAGCCAGGCCTGTTGTGATGCCTCTAAGGCGGATGGCGCCTAGGGAACAGCAAGAGTTGAGGGTGCAAGTTGATGACCTTTTACAGAAAGGATTCATTCGGCGTAGTGTGTCCGAGTGGGGTGCACCAGTTGTGTTTGCAACCAAGGCAGATGGGTCGTTGAGATTGTGTGTAGATTATCGTGAGCTGAATAAGGTGACTAAGAAGAACAAGTATCCATTGCCGAGAATAGATGACTTGTTTGATCAGCTTCACAAAGCCAAGGTGTTTTCTCAGATGGATTTGGCAACGGGATTTCACCAGTTGAGAGTAGCTAAGGATAGTGTGCCGAAGACTTCTTTTAGGACACCATCCGGTTTCTTTGAGTGGCTGGTGATGCCGTTTGGATTGACTAACGCACCAGCATATTTTGTGGATCTTATGAATAGAGTGTTCAGAGATCAGTTGAACAAGTTCGTACTTGTGTTTGTGGATGATATTCTGATTTATTCCAGAACGGAAGAAGAGCACAAGACGCACTTGCGTATTGTTTTGGAAATCTTACGGAAACATCAGCTGAAGGCTAAGTTTTCGAAGTGTCACTTCTGGAAGAGTGAAGTGAGGTTCTTAGGCCATGTGATTTCTGGAAATGGAATAGCGGTTGATCCCGCTAAGGTGGCAGCAATCCAGGATTGGGTTAGACCTAAGAATGCATCGGATGTGAGAAGTTTTCTTGGATTAGCAGGATATTATCGACGGTTTATCAAAGACTTCTCCAAGGTAGCTGCACCGTTAACAGGATTGATGAAGAAGAACCAAGTGTTCAGTTGGGATGCTAAGTGTGAGCAAGCTTTCGGAATCCTGAAAGAGAGATTGACGAGTGCTCCTGTTTTGACTATTCCAAGTGGGAATGATGAGATGGTGGTTTACACCGACGCATGTGGTACTGGACTTGGAGCAGTGCTGATGCAGAAGGATAAAGTTGTTGCGTATGCTAGCCGACAACTGAAGCCGCATGAAAGGAATTACCCAACTCATGATTTGGAATTGGCGGCAATTGTATTTGCTCTGAAGATGTGGAGACATTATCTGTTGGGAGTTCGATTCGAGTTGTTTACGGATCACAAGTCGCTGAAGTATCTTTTCTCCCAAAGGGATTTGAATCTTCGGCAGCAACGTTGGCTAGAGTTTTTGGCATCATATGATTTTGGTATAGCTTATACTCCGGGAAAAGGTAACGCAGTGGCAGATGCGTTAAGTCGAAGACATGCAGGATTGGGAGCCATGTTTTCAGAATGGAAGGGTCTCGAGTATTTAGCTGGATTTGACTTCAGGCCTAGATGCGAATTGGAACCTGAGATATTGGCAAACTTATCAATAAGACCCACTCTTGTGGAAAGGATTGGCGAGAGCCAAAAGCGAGATGATAAGCTTGTCAAGATTATCCGTGATTTGGAATCTGGATTGGATCCAGAAAAGGATAAAGGATTCGAGGTCGATCGAGAGGGTTGGCTTCGGAAGCAAGGACGACTAGTTGTTCCCGATATAGATGAATTGAGGAGTGAGGTTCTGAAGGAAAGTCATCACTCGAAGTTGACAATTCATCCAGGTGGAAATAAGATGTATCGGGATATGAAGAGGACCTACTACTGGGAAGGTATGAAGAAGGAAGTTGGAAATTTTATTTCCAAATGTATGAACTGCCAGTTGGTAAAAGCCGAACAAAAGAAGCCAAGTGGATTGCTTCAGCCATTGGAAGTTCCTACATGGAAGTGGGAACAAGTGTCGATGGATTTTATCGATGGATTGCCTAGAACCAGAACGGGAAATGAAGGGATTTGGGTCATTGTAGATCGCCTGACTAAGAGTGCACGATTCATTCCTGTTCGATCGACTAGGACTGCATCAAAGTTGGCTGAGTTGTATGTTAAGTGGATAGTTCGATTCCATGGTATTCCGAAGAGTATAGTGAGCGATCGAGATCCATTGTTCACTAGTGGATTTTGGAAGAGCTTCCAGGAAGTTTTGGGTACCGAGTTGTGTTTGAGTACAGCTTATCACCCTCAAACAGATGGTCAGACCGAGAGAGTCAACCGAGTTTTGGAAGATCTCCTCAGAGCTTGTGTTTTGGATTTCGGAGGATCATGGGAAGATCACCTTCATTTGGTGGAGTTTGCGTACAACAACAGTTACCAGTCAAGCATTGGTATGGCACCGTATGAGGCGTTGTATGGAAGACCGTGTAACTCTCCGACATGTTGGTTGGAAACTGGAGAGAAGCTGATACTTGGGCCAGAGATGATTCGACAGACTTCAGATTGTATAGAAATCATTCGGCAACGAATGAAGGCAGCCCAAGATCGTCAGAAGAGTTATGCCGATAAGCGTCGAAAGGATTTGGAATTCGACGTTGGTGATATGGTTTTTGTGAAGATTTCTCCTCTGAAGAATGTTATTCGATTCGGGAAGAAAGGAAAATTGACTCCGAGATTTGTTGGACCATTCCCGATCATCGAGCGAATTGGAAAGCTCGCTTATAGATTGGAGTTACCAGAGAAGGTGTCGGGTGTGCATAATGTTTTTCACGTATCATATCTACGGAAGTATGTGCACGACTCGAATACGGTGGTTTCTGCTGATAGCTATGAAGATTTTGAAGTTGATCCAGTTGATAGAAGACCTCGTAAACCGCTTCGTGTTGTTGAAACCGACACGAAACAGCTTAGGAGGAAGGTAGTTAAGTTGCTCAAGATACAATGGAGTGATGATGATAACGACTGTACGTGGGAGGTGGAAGAGAGGATGAAGGCAGCTCATCCTGAACTCTTCAAGGTATGGCCCTAAGGTGTCGTCTCATCTCGCGATATTGTAACTTGTTCTAAGTCTTAGAATTCTGTACGCTAAGCTAGAATTGGATGAATGGTTTGTTGATTGCTATGGATGGTAGGCGTACAGAATAGTCTTTGATTGCTATGATTGCTTGGAATTTCGGGGGCGAAATTCCTAAGGGGGAGAGAATGTAACGACCCGTATTTTTACGGATCGAACGATTGTAAAACTATCGACATTAAGTTGATTGATGTTGTTAAGTTGTTTAGATTTTAGTCGACCAAAAACTTAAGTCGTATGGAAGTTAACTCGTGTAGAGGCTTAGGTTGTAGTGTAGTTTAAGTCGTTCGGAGTTGAGTCGTGTAGGACTGGACTTAGGTCGTGTGTAGAATAGGTAGGTGGAACGACTTATGGTGTTGGACCGACCTAAGAAAGTGGGCGACTTAAGGATGAGTCGGTCGACCGGTTTGCTGACCTAGGAGATAAAGAGTTGAGCGACTCATAGGATGGACCGACTTATAGGTTTGACCGACTTAAGGGTTGTACCGAGTTAACGACTCATAGGATGGACCGACTTATAGGTTTGACCGACTTAAGGGTTGTACCGAGTTAACGACTCATAGGATGGACCGACTTATAGGTTTGACCGACTTAAGACTTAGACGACCTAAGAGTTTCTCCGACTTAAGGTAGTTAGCGGCTTACCGGGATAAGCGAGTTAGTAGGATGATCGACCCATAGGAGTACCGTCTTATAAACGAGTTAAGGATAGGTCGGCAGGGTAATTGGGTCGGTAGGTCGTCTCCTGTGTTAAGTTGTTGAGTCGTCAACCGACTTAGGACTTGGGTTTTGCGGCAGTATGATGAGTCTGAACTTCGTTAGGTCGGCCATATGGATAAGTCGTAGGTCGGCGAGGCAGTTAAGTCGTAAGTCGGAAGAGGGTGTTAAGTCGGCGACGACTTAAGGAGGCGGACGAGTTAAGGTCATTTTCTGCCTATAAATAGAAGGGTTTGGCTCACTTTTTGGCACCGGTTTTTGAAGCGACGAAGTGCTGCCATTTTGAGAGCTCGACATCTACACTTCTTTACTTCTTTTCTCCACTCTAATCTAGTGCTTCCATCCATCCAAATCGAAGATCAAGATTGAAGATTCAAGAGCTTAGATTGAAGATCTTCATCTTTTCAAGAGAGATTTCTTCATTTGAAGCGGATTTGTGATAGATCAAGCTTGATCCTTTGCTGTCCAGATCTGAAGCGTGTTGATTTGGGTTTGTTTAGGTGATTTGGTGAGTGGTGATTATCTCTCACACGGATCCAAAGGAGTATATCGGATTGTTGGCTCGATTTGGTGTTAAAATAGAGATTTCCATGCATTTTCTTCATCCTAAGTGTAGATCCATATAGATCCATTGTTCATGATGATGTTACATCCATTTTATCATATGTTAACCTATGCAAGTCCATTCATCAAGTTTGTAAAGATATAATCCATGTTTTCATGCTTATTGGACTTTCAACTCTTTAATTACGAAAATGCCATTATTGTTATAATTGTCTACTTAGATCATTTTAGAATGCTTGATTGCTTGGATTGATGTTTGATTTGATTGATTGTTATGAACTAGATGATTGATGACTAGATTTAGATCGAAGGTGATTCAAAAGCTAAGGGAAAGGCTCTTGAATTTGAAAAGCTGCTCGTGGCATATGTAGCGGGATGATGAAGCTCTTATGCATAGATTTAATGATGTGATGATGAAATGAGGCTTAGCGAGGATGTAATGAAGCGAGGCAATCATGTGATGAAGACTTGGTCTAATCCAGACGGGATCATTCCAAGCATGTTGATAACTCGGTGATATGATTCGAGTTGAGGATAATGAAGGAATATGAGAATAGTCGTCGAGGAGGATAACTAGGAGGCTTGGATAGCATCGTTGTTGAAGGTTCTAGCATGCTCTAAGCAAGAGTACGTTTGGGCAGATTCGATAGTTCCAACGGCCAACTGTTGATGGTCGAGTACTCTGGGCAGATTCGATAGTCCTAGGCACGGGCTGCGACGACGTGCGGGAGTTATGTTTAGAACCGGGGTTTCCATTAGCCCTTGACGGACGGCTGAAAGAATGTGCCGGTCATTCAATTAACGGTGATATCGAAGCAATGATAACAGTGATAGCCAGAGTCATGGATGTTTGGTTGTATCGTCATTCGGACTCAAGAGCGGTATTTTCTGGGTGCTTATCTGATTTAGGCCTTGGTACTTGGAAAACATCGCCCTTGACTCGAGTGATAGTAGTTTTACTTTAAATTTTATGCTCTGCTATGTTTGCTTCTGCTTAGTGTGTGTCTGGGGGCTATCACTGTAGAATGAGGTTGGAGTGGAAGGGTTGTATTCCTATTCCTTTTCCTTTGTGCTCTTTTGGTATGTTGTTAGTTAATTTACTGCTCACTAAGACTGTTGTCTGACTCAAGGCTTTATGTTTTTAATTCTTATTGCCTTGGGCTGTTCGTCCATTTTGGGACGGGCAGACTAGGTAGCAGGTGACAGGTGCTGTTCTCCTCTCACGATGCTGATATCGAAGACGAGCTGGAGGGTTGCATATTATCTTCTTATTATTTGTACTGGATATTCCGCTGTTTTGTATTCTCTGAGAGATATGTAGTGAGGCTTGATGTATTGACTATTTGGATGCTTGTATTCAACTATTGTGAAGTTTTATATGATGTCATTTTGTTATGAAAAGCTTCATTATACATATGTTCTATTGTATTTTGTCCATGCGCTGTGAGTAATACGATAGATTCTGTTGTTCTAAATCTTACCTTGACAATCGTCCATGGTCGCCTGGCACACTTTACAGCGCTCTATCTCTAGAATCGGTGCAGGGGTCATGGGCGGTCGTCACAGATTGGGCGGTGGATCTTCGTCCTGAGAACGATCGGAGGGTACTGCATCGGAGAGGACGTCAAGGGGAGTTAATCGGTACAGATACTTAGGTCTAGAGGTGCATGACTTTGCCACAATTGGGTAGAGAATGCAGGCGGGTGGTGGCGTACAGTGTCGAGCCTACGTGGTGAGGTCAGTTGGAGGTCAGGGGCATGATGGTGGCACTGGATCTGGATGGCGACGAAGGTATAGGCGGCGATGAACGAATCCAAGTGGCGGCTAGGGTTCGTGTGCAAGTTCTGTTGTGTGTTGAATGGAGTATTTGGGGCTTCTCGCATGATCTTGGGCGATGCTGACGTGTAGAAGGGTATGTACGTGTTTTGTCAATTAAATTTTAAATTTAAATTGTGTAATGTTCTAATGTGCATTACTTTTATGCACGAGGTCGGATTTACGCGCGGTATTTTCTAATGTTCTAATGTGAAATGTAATAGTATTAAATTAAGGTAATTGATAATTTCTTTAAATTTAATTCCAATTAATGAAAATGATTAAAAAGTTATGACTGGTTATAGATTGTAAATAAAATGTAACAATGTGTGTATTAATTTATAATTGGATTAAAAGAGTAATTGATAATTTAAACGTTGTATTAATTAATGAAATAGTATGTAATAAATTGTAATTGAATAAAAATTAGTGTTGTGCAAATAATTATAACATTTGTGTAGACAATCAACTTATAAATGTGATTAAATTAAGCTAAAGGTGACAATTGTTATTTGTTACCTATTTGTTTAACTTGTTGAAATCAAATTAGAAATAAATTGCATTAAATGTAATTAAATGTTACGTTAATGTGAATTAAGGCAATAACTGTAGAATATTGAGGTAATAAAATGTAAATTAGTGTTAGTTTTACCCATTTGACAATATATGATTGAATAAAAGATTGAAATCAAATTTAATCAATTTATTGGAATTAAAATATAATTAATTAGATTTTATTACAGTTGAAATTGAACACTGTAATTAGTGTAATATTCAACACTAAATTGATTTACAAATGTGTTTTTTTTAATTTGTTTAAATTACTTAAATGTAAATATTGTTTTACTTATCATCTTATTATTTAATCCGTTGAAATCAATTTGAAAATCAATGAAATTAAATATAATTAAGTATTGCAGTTAATATAAGAAAAGATGTGAACTATAGAGTTGAGTGAAATAAAATGAAAACTTATGTTGAATAAATTCATAAGGTAATAGTTGATTTAATAAGAGAACATTTAAATTAAAAATAAAAGAATAAAAATGAATAAGTTTAGTAAAGGAGTAAACATATGTTTATTTGTTTGAAATGTATTTTAGCTTACAGATTAATTACAGGAATAAGAAATCAATTATTTAACAAGAAATTAATAGCTTTTGGTTTGTATACAATAATTCCGTAAATACGTTAAATTACTATAAAAGGAATTGAATTGTCTCATTTCTCTTTTAAAATTTAACTTAGAAATCAATGGCAATTAATGTGATTGGAACCTTTTAATTCTAAAGAGAGAAGATGTTAAGTATAGACGTATATTGAAATAAATTTAAATTAGGTGATTTATTTCCAATTTCTAGTTCATGTTTCTAATTTTAGTGTTGGTTTACTGCGTATATGTTTGTACCTAAATATAAACTTACGTTACAGATCTAATTATAAAAAAAATGATTATTTGGGTTTGAAATCTCATATGGTTTTAAATTAAATGTTAATAAGAGATTGTAAAGGGGTAAAATAGATTTACACTTGACTATTTCCTTTTTACTTAGACTTAATTAGATTTTAATTGCAACAGAATTTACCTTTCCATCTTCGCTCTTCTAATTTACTCTTACATTCATTGCCTCCTTATGTGGATTAGTAGCATACGTTTTATTTATGAATGTAAACCATAAGTGGAGATAAAGATGTACATACATACATACATATACATACATACATACATACATATATATATATATATATTATATACCTATTTATATTACCTCATTTATGCTGTCATATTTGTTAATGTATGTTAATGCGTTCCTAGTAAAATGTTTAATCGAAATGTTAACATGTTTGTTTAAATTCCTAATATAATCATAGAGAGAGAGATGAAAGGTTCTTAATGTTGTATATTGCCTTAATTAATTACACAAATTTGTGTAAAGAATTTATTTTTATTTATTGCGTGTTAATGGAAAATTTAATAGGTGTAACTATGGGTTTATGGGAGTTAAGGAAAGTAATAAAGAGGAGACATAAGTTTGAAATTTGAATTCCAAAGGTTAGTTAGTAGTGTACATCTGGTCTACCCATTCCTTCATCATTATTTAATATATACCACATTTATTTCCTCATTTTTGTTCTTTCTTCATTTTCGTTTATTTCGTTCCTCTTTTTCCCGAAGCTACATCTTTTCAAACATGAGTTTCATTTCATATGTATACATATTTTTTATTTAACATTTCTTCCCCTCTTTACACCATGTCCTACCTCCAATTCCTAAAGTACAAAAATGTGAGTTTGTTGTTTTCTCCATCTCATTTCATATTTCTACAGACACTTCATTTCTTTTCATTTTGTTTTCCTGTAGCCTTCTTCCACCTCATATTTTATTTATTTATTTTGGTAGCCTATATTTCCTAAAGCCTTCATTTTAGAAACGTGACATTCATTTTGTCCCTCCACCTTCATTTCTTTATTATTAAATAACCTGCCACTTTATTTCTTCTTTTACGTTTTTTTTCTCCTGACACCTCATATTCATTTAGTTCATATTATTCTTTGCTGAGCTATAATCTCATCAACAAATTGTTCACGTTTTAAAATTGTTGCTTCATTTTTTTTCTTAGTGCCTTCATTTTTTTTCTTGGCGCCGCTTCATTTCCTATGTTTAGATCTCCTTTTCAAATCTTCCTTTCCCTGAATCATTTTAATGTGAACTTGCAAATTCAAAAGCTTTCTTTTATGAAACATGAGTTTCATCCATTTTTTTTTCTACATGTCCTTCCCTCATCTTAGTTTGTTTTTCCATCTTTTCCTGAAGCCTGTCTTAAGAAAAACATAAGTATTAAACTTTGTTTATTTTTATTTAAACGTGTACCAATTATTATTTTAATAATATTTCTTATAACATGAATATCTTTTGCATATAAACTTCGATTCACGCGCGATTTCTTTTATTAGAATTTTGGGCTTTTATTAGATTTAAATCAACTATAAATCAAAGGTGGGTGTTTTAACCCACTCATAACTACTAAATTATCTTATGTTAGTTAAATTGAATTTATGATGTGATTTGGAATTGATTGGTTGATGTTTGGTATATTTAAATTGTCATTCTAGTTAAATTTAACTTTTATTGCATTTAATCATGGTTTAATTTAATATTGAATTTAATTGTCAATTTAATACTTGTTAATGATAATCAATTATCTATTGATGTTTATTGGTTGATTTGGGTAATGATTGTGATGTATGTTTAATTGTTGATATTGGATGATTTGATGTTATATTTATATTGTTATAACACTGCAAGTTCCCTTAGTTATTGTTAGAAAATCCCTATGGGTTGAAATGATACATACCCGAACGATCATATAGAATAGGAGAAAATCATTATGGGATGAAATGATAAACCCAAATGATTTTCATTGATTTGGAATTTGGGATTGCGGGTTGAAATAATATACACCCGTAAATTTAAATTTTTGCGGATTGAAATGGTAAATATCTGTATCACTTGACCATAGGGTAGGAAATTATATACAGACACCGGATTGGTTAAATTAAACGATTTTAAAACACTTAAATCTTGAAATGGATTTAATGATATTTTGAAGGAAATTGATTTATATAAATTGAATTACTTTGAAAATCCAAGTTTGAAGGTTGGAATTGGAAATTGGTTTAAATCAAAATTCTAAAGTATTTTAATCTATTTTCAATCTATTTAAAGTATTTTAACCCATTTTAATCTATTTTAAATCTATTTAATTTATTTTAAACCATATTAAACTATTTTAACCTATTTTAAAGTACATAATCTATTTTAACCTATTTAAACTATATTAATCTATTTTAAACTATATTAATCTATTTTAATCTATTTAAACTATATTAATCCATTTTAATCTATTTTAAACTATATTAATCTGTTTTAACCTTTTTTAAACTATATTTTTAAACTATTTTAAACTATCTAAACTATTTTCTGAATTTTAGGTTTTGTAAAGTGGAAGTTTTATATTTAAACCCTTGATTTTTAAGTAGAATACGATTAAATGATGTTATAACATAAGTAGGGATTTAAATGACATATTTGAGGAATATGATGATTTTAAATGAGGATTTAATCTATTTTGGAAATATGAATTTGAAAGTGATATGATTTCAAATGTGATATAATTTCAGAAGTAAATATGATTTCAAAAATGATATGGCTTTAAGAATATGATATTTTGATATAAATTATAAATCAGTTTTGGAAATGTAAAAGAACCATCCGGTGTGAAATAAGCATTTGGTTGTCAAAGAGACCGGGATCGAATATTGTCATACTCTCTGCCAATACCGAAAACCACTTTAATAACTGTGTACGTGGTAGAGATTCCAGAAATGAAGTAGGATGGTTTGGCGAACGATTCTGTATGAGGTATTTACA
Source organism: Allium fistulosum (assembly GCA_030737815.1). Classification (NCBI taxonomy): domain Eukaryota; kingdom Viridiplantae; phylum Streptophyta; class Magnoliopsida; order Asparagales; family Amaryllidaceae; genus Allium; species Allium fistulosum. The sequence continues at coordinate 166,959,732 of CM060905.1, forward strand.
TGACCCTGACTCTCGTGAGTCAGCTTAGATGTGACTAAAACAGGAGCCACGCCGGGCCAAGTGAGGTCATTCCTCCTATCGGACATGCTTCTTCGATACCATATTATGACTTTGTGATGATTTGGTGGCCACCCCTTAATTTTGATTATGGGAGTTTGTTCCGAGGTGGGCGGTAGTAGCTGCTATGCGTTATCACCAGTCCGGATCCTCAATTGGTATATCTACCCTGGCATTGCCTCGAGTGTCATTTCACATGCCCTATCGCGCCTTCTACGAGTTTTTTTTGTACCATACTTATGGAGTGCCCTCTAGGTAAACCTCATGGAGGAGCATACGGTACTGTATAGACAATGGGAATATATAAAACGTGTTAAGGGGGATATGGGTAACGCCTTAACGCAATTTTGATACTTTACTTTACTGTAGACACTATTATAATAGCGTATTGTACTACGTAGTAGATAGTTTAACGGATCCTTAGGAGATGTAAATCCCGAACATCTCTTAAGTTATTGCACTCACATTGACACTGGATAGAAGATGTCAAAACCCGTAAACATCTCTGATGCTGTTACACTCATATTTATTTATTGTTGATTTAACTTATATAAGATCTTTTAGTTCTGACTTGAGTGTTTTGTCTTTTCAATTCGCTCGGGTCAGTCTGAGCTTTTCAGTTTATCGAAGACTGCTTTCTGGAGGATGAAGACGAAGATTTTGTACTATTATTATGTATTATATTTATTCCACTACATCATGTTGTTCCGCTGCATTTATTTATTATTTATTCTTGTTGTATGTAACTCTGATCTGTATTATAAAAGTTTAATCAATGTTTTTTGTAAACAACTTCATGAACTGTTTATTTGATTATTATATTTTGTCATTCCGCTGTGAGATTCTGTTATTTTTTTTTCTTTCTCTGGTTTTTCTTATTTACCCCATAACAATCTGCCCTTTTGAATGGTTTGAGTCTGATGCGTGTGTCTTATCATCGATTTAAACCGCCCAAAAAGACAGGTCATTATATATTTAAACTATTTTAAAATATTTTAAACTATTTTATTCTATTAAAATCATTTAAAACTATATTTAAAGTATTTTAACCATTTAAACTATTTTAAATTTATTTCAAACTATCTTAACTATTTCTAAATTCCAGACTGTGTTAAGTTGAAGTGTTTATATTTAAATCCTTGATTTAAAAGCAGATATGGTAAAATGATGTTATAACCCAAATTGGGATTTGAAATGATATTTTCTAGTGAAATGACATACTTGAATAAATATGATGATTTTGAAATATAGATTTAACCTATCCTGTCGATATGATTTCGAAGGTGAATATGATTTCGAAGGTGAATATGATTTCGAAAGTGAATATGATTTCAAAAGTGATATGGTTTGAATTGAATATGATATTTTGATATCAATTATGAATCAGTTTTGGAAATGTAAAAGAATCATCCGGTGTGAAATAAGCATTTGGTTGTTAAAGAGACCAGGATCGGATATTGTCATACTCTCTGCCAATACCGAAAACCACTTTAACAACTGTGTACGTGGTGGAGATTCCAGAATGAAGTAGGATGGTTTGGCGAACGATTCTTTATGAGGTATTTACGTAGCCCTGACTCCCAAGAGTCAGCTTGATGTGGCTAAAACAGGAGCTATACCGGGCCAAGTGAGGTCACTCCTCCTATCGGGCACATTTCTTCAATACCATATTATGACTTTGTGATTGATTTAGTGGCCACCCCTCGATTTTGATTACGGGAGTGTGTTCTGAGGTAGGCGGTAGTAGCTGCTATGCATTACCACCAGTCTGGGAGTGCAAATGGTAGAATCCTACCCTGGCATTGCCTCGCGTTCCTTGTCACATGCTTTATCGTGCTCATTACGAGTTTGGTTTGTACAGTACCTATGGAGTGCTCCCTGAGTATCCCATCAGTTTGATGAGGCTTACAGTATCTATATAGACTATGGGAATATATAAAAATGTGTTAAGGGGGATATGGGTAACGCCTTAATGCTATTTTAATATTTACTTTACTGTAGACACTATTATAATAGCGTATTGTACTATGTTTGTAGATAGTTTAACAGATCCTTAGGAGATGGAAATCCCGAACATCTCTTAAGTTATTGCACTCATGTTGACACTGGATAGGAGATGTCAAACCCCGTAAACATCTCTGAAGCCGTTACACTCATATTTATTTACTGTTGATTATACTTACAAAAGTTATTTTAGTTACGACTCGAGTGTTTTGTCTTTTCATTACGCTCGGGCCAGTCTAATTTTTTCAGTGTATTGAAGACCTTATTTCTGGAGGATGAAGACGAAGATTTTGTATTATTATTTATTTTATTTATTTTATTTATTCCACTACGTCATGTTATTTTGATGCATTATTTGTTTATTACTGTTGTAGTAACTCTGATCTGTATTGTAAACGTGTAATAAAATGTTATTTGTAAAATAGCTTCATGAGCTGTTTATTTGATTATTATATTTTGTCATTTCGCTGTGAGATTTTGTGTTTTGTTTTTTATTCTTTTCTCTTCTTTTCTTATTTACCCCATAACAATCCTCCCTTTTGAATGGTTTGAGTCTGACATGTGTGGTTTATTGTCGATTTAAACCATCCAAAAAGGTGGGTCGTTACAGTTGGTATCAGAGCTTTGGTTTAGCGATAACCTTAGCTTTGTGGGGTCTGACTCATATAAAATAAGGTTGTAATACCCTTGAATGAGTCGTTGAGTGTATATATATGACAGAGCGTATTTGTTAGTGTTATAAAATGTTTTTATATTGTGTTAATTTGTTTTGTTTAGTATTTATAAATTCTGGTTGGTACATAGGAAGCTATGGCATTGATAGGGATTTCTAAACACTAAATAGGGCAAACTAACATAATATTGTTTTAAAACACAGGTAAATGAAATAATTTTACCTAGTATTATATTTTGTACATAAAAGAATAATTTTGTAAATGGATATAGTTGGATGTGATATGTTGTTTGTTAGGAATTGAAATTTTATAAACATTGAATTGTAAAATAGGGTTACAAGTAAAGTAAATAAGAACTGAAATTTAAGGACTTAAGTTCGAGGTTTTGAAATTGTTTTCAAAAGATTTTGGAATATAATATTTGTAGTATTTGGAAGTATTTTCAGATAAACATATTTTCGATGTGAAAGAAATGCTTTAAAATGAAATTTTAAAGGAAATAAATTTTGTACTCCCCTCTCTGTCGCTGGAAAATAATTTTGGTGATTAGTGCACGCATCATCGAAGTTTATTTTCAAGTTTCAAAGTGGGAAGGCTGCTATAGTTGTGACGACCGCCCATAACCCCTGCACTAAACCTAGAGAAAGTGCGCTGTAAAGTGTGCCAAGCAGCCATGGACGATTGTCAGGGTAAATTAAAACAACAGAATCTATCGTATTACTCACAGCGCATGGATAAAATACAATAGAACATACATATAGTGAAGCTTCATAGAATAGGATCTCATCAATAAAACTTCATAATAGTTGAATACAACATCTGAATAGTCAATACAACAAGCCTCACTACATAACACTCAGAGAAAATACAAACAGCGGAACACCCAGTACAGATAATAAGAAGATAATATGCAACCCTCCAGCTCGTCTTCGATATCAACCCCGTGGAAAGCAAGAACGACACCTGTCACCTGCTACCTAGTCTGCCCGTCCCAAAATGGATGAACATCCCAAGGCAATAAGAGTTAAAATATAAAGCCTTGAGTCAGACAACAGTCTTAGTGAGCAGTAAATTAACTAACAACATGCCAAAAGAGCATAAAGGAAAAGGAATAGGAATACAACCCTCCCACTCCACCTCTTTCTACAGTGATAGCCCCCAAACACACACCAAGGAGAAGAAAACATAGCAAAGCACACAATTTAAGGTAAAGCAATTATCACTCGAGTCAAGGGCGATGTTTTCCAAGTACAAACCCCCAAGGCCTAAACCAAGAACAAATAAGCACCCAGAAAATACCGCTCTTTAGACTGAATGACGATACAACCAAACATCCATGACTCTGGCTATCACTGTTATCATTGCCTTGATATCATCGTTAATTGAATAACCGGCACATTCTTTCAGCCGTCCGTCAAGGGCTAATGGAAACCCCGGTTCTAGACATAACTCTGCACGTCATCGTGACCCGTGCGTAGGACTATCGAATCTGCCCAGAGTACTTGACTATCAATCATTAGCCTTCAGGGACTATCGAATCTGCCCAACGTACTCTTGCTTTGAGCATGCTAGAACCTTCAACAACGATGAGATCTCAGCCTTCTAGTCATCCTCCTCGACGACTATTTTCATACTAGCTCAAGCGCCTCTCGAGCCAACCATTATCTTCAACTCGAACCATATCACCGAGTTGTCAACATGCTTGGAATGATCCCATCTGGATTAGACCAAGACTATCTCATATCATGCCTCGCTTCATCACATCCTCGCAAAGCTTCATCTCAACATCATCATCATCAAATCTATGCATAAGAGCTTCATCATCCGCTATATATGCCACGAGCAGCTTCTCCAATTCAAGAGCCTTTCCCTTAGCTTTGAATTATCTTCAGTCTAAATCAAATCATCAATCATCTAATTCATAGCAATCAATCAAGTCAAACATAAATCCAAGTAATCAAGCATTCAAATATGATATAAATAGACAATTATAACAATAATGGCAATTTCGTAATTAAAGTGTCTAAAGTCTAACAAGCATGAAAACATGAACAATATCTCTATAATCTTGATAAATGAACTTGCATAGGTTAACACTTAGTAAAATGGTTGTTAAATCATCATGAACAATGGATCTACATGGATCTATACTTAGGTTTACAAAAATGCATGAAAATCGCTACTTTAACATCAAATCAAGCCAACGATCTGATATACTCCTTTGGATTCGTGTGAGAGATAATCACCACTTACCAAATCACCTAAACAACCCAAAAGCAACACACTTCAGATCTGGACAGCGAAGGATCTAACTTGATCTATCACGAATCCGCTTCAAACGATGAAATCTCTCTTCGAAGAATGTAGATCTTCAATCTAAGCTCTTCGATCTTAAATTTGATCTTCAACTTGGATGGATGGAATCACTAGATTAGAGTGGAGAAAAGAAGTGAAGAAGTGTAGAAGTCGAGCTCTCAAAATGGCTGCACTTCGTCGCTTCGAAATCCGGATCCCAAAAAGTGAGGAAATGAACGTGTATTTATAGGCTGAAAACCCATTAAGTCGTCCGCCTTCATAATTCATCTACGACTCATCAGAACACCATGACTCACGACTCAACAGTCTTCCGACTTACGACTTAGCCATCCTTCCGACTTAAGAAATACCACGAACTACGACTTAGCAACTCAACACATCCTACGACTTAACAGCTTTGCCGACCTAAAACCCACACGACTTAACAAGGTTGCGGCTTAACAGGGGATACGACTTACGACTTAACTTAGATGCGCGACTTAACACATGCCGAGTTAACTCCTAGGTCGCTCATGACTCAGCGACCTAACTCCTTAAACCTTCACGCGACCTAAACAATGCGCATCCACGACCTAACTATACCCAGTACTATCATAGGTCGTCTACGACCTACTACTCCTGCTACAGCGACTCAACGACTCAAATGTCTCCGACTTAAGACTTAATAGATCTTACGACCTAACCCTGACACGCTCCTAAGTCGCTCACGACTTATCATGCTCCTAAGTCGCTCACGACTTACCCTCTTAGGTCACTAACTCGCTTAATCCCTTAGATCGTTAACTCCTTAAGTCGTCTATGTCTTAAGTCGGTCAATCCCTTAGGTCGTTAACTCGCCCAGCCGACCTAACACTTAACCCGTCCATTTTCTTAGGTCGCCCCAATTCTTAAGTCGCTTACTTCTTAGGTCGTAAAACCTCCTTAAGTCGGTCACTACGTTAAGTCGTCTACTCCAATAAGTCGTCTACGACCTAACCTACCCCACGACCTAAGCTACCTCACGACTCATCTTCCAAGCGACCTAAGCTACACACGGCTTAGCTTCCACATGACTTAGGCCCTAGTCGACCTAAACCCTAGACGACTTAACATCTTAAAACAACTGTTTTACGATGTTTCGATCCGTAAAAATACGGGTCGTTACATTCTCTCCCCCTTAGGAATTTTGCCCCCGAAATTCCAAACAAACAAGAGCAATCGAAGACTATCCTGCATGCCTACCATCCATAGCAATCAACAAACCATGCATCCAATTCTAGCTTAGCATGCAGAATTCTAAAACTTAGAACAAGTTACAATGTCGTTAGATGATACGACACCTTAGAGCCATACCTTGAAGAGTTAAGGATGAGCTGCTTTCATCCTCTCTTCCACCTCCCATGTACAGTCGTTATCATCATCACTCCATTGTATCTTGAGCAACTTAACTACCTTCCTCCTAAGCTGTTTCGTGTCGGTTTCCACAACACGAAGCGGCTTACGAGGTCTCTTATCGACTGGATCAACTTCGAAATCTTCACAGCTATTAGTAGAAACCACTGAATTCGAGTCGTGCACATACCTCCGTAGATATGATACATGAAAAACATTGTGCACACCCGACATCTTCTCTGGTAACTCCAATCTATAGGCGAGCTTTCCAATTCGCTCGATGATCGGGAATGGTCCAACAAATCTCGGAGTCGGTTTTCCTTTCTTCCCGAATCGAATAACATTCTTCAGTGGAGAAATCTTCACAAAAACCATATCACCAACGTCGAATTCCAAATCCTTACGACGCTTATCGGCATATCTTTTCTGATGGTCTTGGGCTGCCTTCATTCGTTGCCGAATGATCTCTATGAAATCCGAAGTCTGTCGAATCATCTCTGGCCCAAGCATCAACTTTTCTCCAGTCTCTAACCAACATGCCGGAGAGTTACACGGTCTTCCATACAACGCTTCATACGGTGCCATACCAATGCTTGACTGGTAACTGTTGTTGTACGAAAATTCCACCAAATGAAGATGATCTTCCCATGATCCTCCGAAATCCAAAACACAAGCTCTGAGGAGATCTTCCAAAACTCGATTGACTCTCTCGGTCTGACCATCTGTTTGAGGATGATAAGCTGTACTCAAACATAACTCGGTTCCCAAAACTTCCTAGAAGCTCTTCCAAAATCCACTAGTGAACAATGGATCTCGATCGCTCACTATACTCTTCGGAATACCGTGGAATCGAACTATCCGCTTAACATACAACTCAGCCAACTTTGATGCAGTCCTAGTCGATCGAACAGGAATGAATCTTGCACTCTTAGTCAGACGATCTACGATGACCCAAATCCCTTAATTTCCCGTTCTTGTTCTAGGTAACTCATCAATAAAATCCATCGAAACTTGTTCCCACTTCCATGCAGGAACCTCTAATGGCTGAAGTAATCCACTTGGCTTCTTCTGTTCAGCTTTTACCAACTGGCAGTTCATGCACTTGGAAATAAAACTTCCAACATCCTTCTTCATACCTTCCCAGTAGTAGGTTCTCTTCATATCCCGATACATCTTATTTCCTCCTGGATGAATTGTCAGCTTCGAGTGATGACTTTCCTTCAGAACTTCACTCCTCAATTCATCTATATCAGGAACAACTAGTCGTCCCTGTTTTCGAAGCCAACCCTCTCGATCGACCTCGAATCTTTATCCTTTTCTGGATCCAATCCAGATTCCAATTCACGGATAATCTTGACAATCTTATCATCTTGCTTTTGACTCTCGCCAATCCTTTCCACAAGAGTCGGTCTTATCGATAAGTTTGCCAACATCTCAGGTTCCAATTCACATCTAGGCTTGAAGTCAAATCCAGCTAAATACTCGAGACTCTTCCATTTTGAAAACATGGCTCCCAATCCTGCATGTCTTCGACTTAACGCATCTGCCACTGCGTTACCCTTTCCCGGAGTATAGGCTATACCAAAATCATATGATGCCAAAAACTCTAACCATCGCTGCTGCCGAAGATTCAAATCCTTTTAGGAGAAAAGATACTTCAACGACTTATGATCTGTAAACAACTCGAATCGAACTCCCAATAGATAATGTCTCCACATCTTCAGAGCAAAAACAATCGCCGCTAACTCCAAATCATGAGTCGGATAATTCCTTTCATGCGGCTTCAGTTGTCGACTTGCATACGCCACAACCTTATCCCTCTGCATCAGCACTGCTCCAAGTCCAGTACCACATGCGTCGGTGTAAACCACCATCTCATCATTCCCACTCGGAATAGTCAAAACAGGAGCGCTTGTCAATCTTCCTTTCAGGATTCTGAAAGCTTGCTCACACTTATCTTCCCACCTGAACACTTGGTTCTTCTTCGTCAATCCTGTTAACGGTGCAGCCACCTTGGAGAAGTCTTTGATAAACCGTCGATAATATCCTACCAATCCAAGAAAACTTCTCACATCAGATGCATTCTTAGGTCTAACCCAATCCTGGATTGCTGCCACCTTAGCGGGATCAACCGCTATTCCATTTCCAGAGATAACATGGCCTAAGAACCTCACTTCACTCTTCCAGAAGTGACACTTCGAAAACTTAGCCTTCAGCTAATGTTTCCATAAGATTTCCAAAACAATGCGCAAGTGCGTCTTGTGCTCTTCTTCAGTTCTGGAATAAATCAGAATATCATCCACGAACACTAGCACGAACTTGTTCAACTGATCTCTGAATACTCTATTCATAAGATCCACAAAATATGCTGGCGCGTTAGTCAATCCAAACGGCATTACCAGCCACTCAAAGAAACCGGATGGTGTCCTGAAAGCAGTCTTCGGCACACTATCCTTAGCCACTCTCAACTGGTGAAATCCTGTTGCCAAATCCATCTGAGAAAACACCTTCGCTTCGTGAAGCTGATCAAACAAGTCATCTATTCTCGGCAATGGATACTTGTTCTTCTTAGTCACTTTATTCAGCTCACGATAATCCACACACAATCTCAACGACCCATCTGCCTTGGTTGCGAACACAACTGGTGCACCCCCCTCGGACACACTACATCGAATGAATCCTTTCTGTAAAAGGTCATCAACCTACACCCTTAACTCCTGCTATTCCCTAGGTGTCATCCGCCTAAGAGGCATCACAATAGGTCTGGCTCCTTCAACTAGATCTATACGAAACTCGATCTCTCTATGCGGTGGTAACCCTTTGACCTCGTCAAAGACATCCTCAAATCCATTAGCGATTGGCACAGATGACAGTCCATCCCGTGGAACAACCAGTGAATACATGAAGCTCATGAAGATGCCTTCTTCATGCTTACATCGTATCACAATATTTCGCCCCTCCACATTCTCGATTGTCACCTCCAACCTTTCACAATCAACCTTTGCCGCATACTTCCTAAGCCAGTCCATACCCAAAATAATTCCGAACCCCGCAAAGTTCAGAACAAAACAATCACAAACAAAAGAGCAACCATGACTCGATACAATCAGACCACGGCATAGCATACACAAACAAGACGAACCCCCATCTGGATTAGTCACAACCAATGGCCTATCAACAATATCTGGTTCTAAACCCAACCAGCCTACAAGTTCATTACAAACAAAAGAATGCGACGCCCTAGTATCAAACAGAACTCTAACTGGAACACCACATATGGAAAGAGTACCTTGAACCACCACACTCTTTCCTTTCTCTTCAGCGGTAGGAGCTTTCGAAGATGATGGAACAGCCCCCAAAGCATAAGCTTGCACAATCTGCTTGTCCCTCCTCGGTTCTGGACAATTCTTCCTGATATGCCCCGGCTTGTCACAGTTGTGACACTTCATCGGTACTTTCTGATTCTTGCAATCCCTAGAGAAGTGGCCCTTCTGCTGACAATTGTAGCAGGTCACCTCGCCTTTCGGCTTCTTCTGGCCATCCTTACCCTTTTACTGCTGCTGCTTCCTCTTCTTGTTTCCACCCTGCTGGGGTTTAGACTCTTCCCTGGTCACAGCAACAACAGATCCTTCCTTAGGAAACAGACTCTCATGCCTGAGAGCTTTCTCCACAAGCTTCTCAAATGAATCGTCCAAATGATCCACCAACTGCCTCCCAAGATAACTGTCCAAGCCTGTCACAAACTTCTCATTCTTCTGGTAAGAGGATTCAATATACGACCGGGCGTACTTGGACAAAGCTTCAAACTCAGAAACATACTCAAGAACTGGTCTTCCACCTTGCTTGAGCTCCACAAACTTCTTGAACAGAACAGACTTCTGGCGGTAGAGATGAACTTAGCTTCAAATCTGGCTTGGAATTGCTCCCAAGTAATCTCTTCCTCCGGAGTATCAATAGTGATAGAGTTCCACCAATCAGAAGTTCTTCCTTGAAGCTGTCTTGATGCTAACTTCCTCTTAGTTGCATCCTCAATTCCCAAATCACCAAAAATCCTTCTACAAGCATCTATCCATCTCTGGACCTCAATAGTTGATTCTGTTCCCAAGAAAACCTTTCCTCCAAGAGCAGTATAGTCCTTACACAGCTTAGCAAAATCCACCGGTTTTGGAGTTTGAACTTGAACTCCAACATCCACTGATGGCGCCGGAGCTGACATCCTTCTCATGATCGAAGTCATCATTGCTTCGAACATAGCAGCGTAATCAGCAGCCCCCTCAGTAGCACGGCCTTCCCTAGCAGCTGGTCTCCCTCTTCGACTCATTCTCAATATCTATAAAAAGGAATGGTCAGAACATCTTGAGAAACAACTGCTTCAAGGACTCAAACTCTTCTAATCTACTATATTATATATAGTAATCATCCATCAAAATACAATTACGTCTCTCATACGTAGTTACGTCAATGAGCGTTGGGTAAAATCGATTAACCAAAGCTCTGATACCAAATGTGACGACCGCCCATAACCCCTGCACTGAACCTAGAGAAAGTGCGTTGTAAAGTGTGCCAGGCAGCCATGGACGATTGTCAGGGTAAATTAAAACAACAGAATCTATCGTATTACTCACAGCGTATGGATAAAATACAATAGAACATACATATAGTGAAGCTTCACATAATAGGATCTCATCAATAAAACTTCATAATAGTTGAATACTACATCTGAATAGTCAATACAACAAGCCTCACTACATAACACTCAGAGAAAATACAAACAGCGGAACACCCAGTACATATAATAAGAAGATAATATGCAACCCTCCAGCTCGTCTTCGATATCAACCCCGTGGAAAGCAAGAACAACACCTGTCACCTGCTACCTAGTCTACCCGTCCCAAAATGGACGAACAGCCCAAGGCAATAAGAGTTAAAACATAAAGCCTTGAGTCAGACAACAGTCTTAGTGAGCAGTAAATTAACTAACAACATGCCAAAAGAGCATAAAGGAAAAGGAATAGGAATACAACCCTCCCACTCCACCTCTTTCTACAGTGATAGCCCCCAAACACACACCAAGTAGAAGCAAACATAGCAAAGCACACAATTTAAGGTAAAGCAATTATCACTCGAGTCAAGGGCGATGTTTTCCAAGTACAAACCCCCAAGGCCTAAACCAAGATCAGATAAGCACCTAGAAAATACCGCTCTTGAGACCGAATGACGATACAACCAAACATCCATGACTCTGGCTATCACTGTTATCATTGCCTTGATATCATCGTTAATTGAATAACCGGCACATTCTTTCAGCCGTCCGTCAAGGGCTAATGGAAACCCCGGTTCTAGACATAACTCTGCACGTCATCGCGACCCGTGCCTAGGACTATCGAATCTGCCCAGAGTACTTGACTATCAATCATTAGCCTTCAAGGACTATCGAATCTGCCCAACGTAATCTTGCTTTGAGCATGCTAGAACCTTCAACAACGATGAGATCTCAGCCTTCTAGTCATCCTCCTCAACGACTATTTTCATACTAGCTCAAGCGCCTCTCGAGCCAACCATTATCTTCAACTCGAACCATATCACCGAGTTGTCAACATGCTTGGAATGATCCCATCTGGATTAGACCAAGACTATCTCATATCATGCCTCGCTTCATCACATCCTCGCAAAGCTTCATCTCAACATCATCATCATCAAATCTATGCATAAGAGCTTCATCATCCGCTACATATGCCACGAGCAGCTTCTCCAATTCAAGAGCCTTTCCCTTAGCTTTGAATCATCTTCAGTCTAAATCAAATCATCAATCATCTAATTCATAGCAATCAATCAAGTCAAACATAAATCCAAGTAATCAAGCATTCAAATATGATATAAATAGACAATTATAACAATAATGGCAATTTCGTAATTAAAGTGTCTAAAGTCTAACAAGCATGAAAACATGAACAATATCTCTATAATCTTGATAAATGAACTTGCATAGGTTAACTCTTAGTAAAATGGTTGTCAAATCATCATGAACAATGGATCTACATGGATCTATACTTAGGTTTACAAAAATGCATGAAAATCGCTACTTTAACATCAAATCAAGCCAACGATCCGATATACTCCTTTGGATCCGTGTGAGAGATAATCACCACTCACCAAATCACCTAAACAACCCAAAAGCAACACACTTCAGATCTGGACAGCGAAGGATCTAACTTGATCTATCACGAATCCGCTTCAAACGATGAAATCTCTCTTCGAAGAATGTAGATCTTCAATCTAAGCTCTTCGATCTTCAATTTGATCTTCAACTTGGATGGATGGAATCACTAGATTAGAGTGGAGAAAAGAAGTGAAGAAGTGTAGAAGTCGAGCTCTCAAAATGGCAGCACTTCGTCGCTTCGAAATCCGGATCCCAAAAAGTGAGGAAATGAATGTGTATTTATAGGCTGAAAACCCGTTAAGTCGTCCGCCTTCATAAGTCGTCTACAACTCATCAGAACACCACAACTCACGACTCAACAGTCTTCCGACTTACGACTTAGCCATCCTTCCGACTTAAGAAATACCACGACCTACGACTTAGCAACTCAACACATCCTACGACTTAACAGCTTTGCCGACCTAAAACCCACACGACTTAACAAGGTTGCGGCTTAACAGGGGATACGACTTACGACTTAACTTAGATGCACGACTTAACACATGCCGAGTTAACTCCTAGGTCGCTCACGACTCAACGACCTAACTCCTTAAACCTTCACGCGACCTAAACAATGCGCATCCACGACCTAACTATACCCAGTACTATCATAGGTCGTCTACGACCTACTACTCCTGCTACAGCGACTCAACGACTCAAATGTCTCCGACTTAAGACTTAATAGATCTTACGACCTAACCGTGACACGCTCCTAAGTCGCTCACGACTTATCACGCTCCTAAGTCGCTCACGACTTACCCTCTTAGGTCACTAACTCGCTTAATCCCTTAGATCGTTAACTCCTTAAGTCGTCTATGTCTTAAGTCGGTCAATCCCTTAGGTCGTTAACTCGCCCAGCCGACCTAACACTTAACCCGTCCATTTTCTTAGGTTGCCCCAATTCTTAAGTCGCTTACTTCTTAGGTCGTAAAACCTCCTTAAGTCGGTCACTACGTTAAGTCGTCTACTCCTATAAGTCGTCTACGACCTAACCTACCCCACGACCTAAGCTACCTCACGACTCATCTTCCAAGCGACCTAAGCTACACACGGCTAAGCTTCCACACGACTTAGGCCCTAGTCGACCTAAACTCTGGACGACTTAACATCTTAACACAACTGTTTTACGATGTTTCGATCCGTAAAAATACGGGTCGTTACAATAGTAGTTTTACTACACATCTGTTTTGATGAATAAATCTTAATTTTGAACTCCTAAATATGATTTGATCTATAAAGGATATATATATATATTATTTTCAAAATGACTGAAATGAATCTGGGATTTAGTTCTTAAAACTTTCTGATAATTAGTAGTTTTCAATTATTGTAATGAATGAAACCTTAACTATTTTAATAATTAGAAACTTCTAAATGAAAATAAGAAATTAGATGCTAAGTGATAAATGAAATAGATAAGAAATTGGAAATTTGTAACTTACAAGTTAAAGAATAATGAAATTTTAGAAGATGTAATTATTGAACATTTTGTTAACTAAAATGAATAAGATAAACTTGTGTAACATTCAATTACATCCTAAATGACATATATATAACTTACCAAAATATAAAGTTGAAATGTTAAATAGTAATATGTAATAAAATATTATACAAGTGAACTTAAATAATGAAAGTGTTCAATGGAACTACTTCTATAAATAAGAATTCTGATGTTATAAAATGTTATAAACTTAAGTTAATAAGTTGAAATGCTGCTAATTAAATTTAATAGAAAAAGTGAATACTGTAATTAAATGATTATAAATTTAAGTTAACATTTAAGCTATTTATAAACAGTTTGAATGGAAAAGGTGAATCCTATATTATGTAAATTATTATAACTTCTGAAATGTTGAAATGATTAAGAAATAGACTTAATATTCAATTGACATTATAAAAGGAAAGATTAAATGTAAATTAAAGGTAGAAATACTTAAGTATGAAATGTTTTATTTATTGGAAATCAAGTATATCATTAAATAATAAATGTGAATTAACCTGCAATGAAAAGTATGTAATACTTAAATGATGAATTCATTGATTATTTTGAATAATTGAATGGAAAGAGTATATGTAAGCAAATGAATACAAATTAATGGAAACTGGCATTGTATGAATGAATGGGAAATGAAATTTTTATAAGTAATGAATGTAAATTAATGAAAATAAGCAGTGTGAGAATGAATGAAACTAAAGAACAGTAAGTAATGTGAAAGGAGATTTATAAGAATGAACTTAAACGACACTAGAAATTTTTGTTTGTTTTGGCTTATGGGATGGTTGGGAAAGGATACTTCTAACTGTATAAATGTGCATAAATATTTTATTAAGTTTTATCTAAGACTGTTGAGTGTATGGTATACTTAGCAGTTTATTTATCATTTTGTACAATTAAAAGTTTATGAACCAGGACAAGCCATTTGTTTTGGTTGTTATGTATGGAGGGTTGATTTCTTTGATTGCATGTGGTGGTTGTATTATTTGTTTGTAAGTGAATATTGTTATGTTGTGTTGATTTGTTTTGTTATTAATTGAAACAACTTAAATATTTCTCTTTTGACATAATAATTACCTCTTTGGATTATATAAGTTGAATAGAGGTTATGGAAGCAATTGCTATGGTTTTTGGTTTCATAAATAAAGCGTTGTTTGCCCGACAAATGGGTACGTTTTCAGATTACGGTTTTCTCGTGATATTATATTGTTTCCCATGGTTTGGGATATTTTATTTTGAAATATGATATATATATATGATTATTTTTGATATTATTATTTCTCCTGGACTTCTCCGTACAAAGGAGACTCTGTCGAAATTTTCTGTGAATTTTGGACTTAGAAATTTTTTGTGAAATTGGAAATGTTTTCAAACTTTTATTGAACTTGAAAATGAAAAGGTTTAATTATTTATAAATTGATATGTTTTATTTAAATTATTTGATTATGTAAATTAATTGTTTATGAATTTAATATTTTGAATAAAATATATTAATTTCTTAATTCCTTCTTTTTCCTTTTCGAGGTTGAAAAGTTTTGAGTGGGGGAGAGTGTAAGGACCCGTAATTTACCGATAATTAAATTATTGAATTTATTAATATTTTGTAATTTAATATTGGAAGAAATAAAAATTTGTGATTTATTTATGAGAAAATAACTAGAATGAAATGTAATAATGTGATTTAATGTAATCGATAACTACTTTAATTCAATTTCAATTAATTGAAATGATTGTAAAATTATAATTGGTTATAAAGTGTAAATGTGGAAATAAATTAAATGTTGTATTAAATGGTGAAATTGTATGTAATTAATTGAAATTGGTTAATATAGAATAATCAATCAAAATGTGAATTTATAAGCTTTTGTTTGTAAACAATAAACTTGGAAATGTGTTTGAATTGGTAAGTTGTAACAATTGTTTAATTATCATTTCACTATTTAATCCATTGAAATTTAATTGAAAATAAATTGCAATAAATCTATTTAAATATTACAGTTAATATAAATTAAGATGGTAACTGTAGAATATTGACGTAATAGTTGGTAAACCAATGTTAACTATGTCCATAGAGTAATGATTGATTGAATAAAAAGAGTGAAATCAAATAAGTGGATTTGTTGGAATTTAAAAACAATTATCAATGAATTTATTCAATTGAAATTGAACTCCATCATTAGTGCAATATTTGACATTGAATTTGACATGGGAAATTGGTTTTAAAAAGATTGTTAATTTCTGTGTAATTTGAAATGATGAAATTTTTTAATTCTAAAATTTGAATTGAAAAAGTGATTTAATTAATTTAATAATCATTTATTTAACTAACGTGAAAATAGGCATTTTGGCCACTGTTTCGGATTTCGACGAAACCGGTTTCATCGAATCCGTAACGGTGAATTATTGTAGGATTTCAAGCTTCGTAGCGATCGAACTTGTCATTTGATCATGCGGGCTCGAAACGCGTTGAAATCAATTTATTGAAATCAATTTGAAATAAGCTGATTTTCAAAGCTAACTTCTTCATACAATGGAATTAGGACTTAAAACCTATTCCATTGAGTTTAAAAATATCAAAAACATCTATTTTGATATATGGGATGACCTACTTTCGTTTTGGAGGCAAAACGAGCTTTTCGCATCGTTATTGTCAATTCAAATCAATTTGGGTGTTATTCTTACTTATCGGGCTTTGTTCACATAAATATATTCTTCTTAACCCTAGCAGCCTTTCTATTTCTGATTTCAGTACGTACAAATATGTCGGCTCTTCCTTCTTCTAATGGCAGAAACCTAATTTACATACAAAACCCTAAATTCAATTTTCAAATCAATTTCAAAAATCAAACTCCTCAAAACCTTATCATATTATATACCGTTTCGAAGCTCTCGATGAATGCAATCTACTACAATGATTTGTTTTTCGATTTGGTTCACCGTTTGGCCAGAAATTGGCGATTTATTCACGACCGTTCATGTTAGGGTTTGAGATTGGGCGGTGGAACTTCGTCTTGGGAACAATCGGAGGGCACTGCATCGGAGAGGACGTCGAGGGGAGTCAATCGATATGGCTACTTGGGTCTTGAGGTGCACGCTTCGCCACAATTGGCCAGAGAATGCAGGCGGCGGCTGCAGCCCTTGTGGCGCCGTACAGTGTAGCGCCTACGTGGTGAGGTCAGCTGGAGGTCTAGGGTACGATGGTGGCACTAGATCTGGACGGCAGCGAAGGTATGTGCGGTGATGAACGAATCCAGGTGGCGGCTAGGGTTTGTGTGCGAGTTCCGCTGCATGTCGAATGAAGGATTTGGGGATTCTCGCGTGAAAGTAGGCGATGCTGACGTGTAGAAGGGTATGTACGTGTTTTGTCAATTAAATTTTAAATTTAAATCGTGTAATGTTCTGATGTGCATAACTTTAACACACAAGGTCAGATTTATGCGCGGTTTGCTTTGCGGCGATCCAATCGAAATTTCAGGCATTATGGAACTGGTTTGGATGAATTCTATGACTGTTGAATTTTAGGCCTTATTTTGGATTTCATATCGATTTGGAACAAAAGGTGAGTGTTATGACCCACTCACGACTACTAGATTTTCCTATGTTAGTTAAATTGAATTTATGATGTGATTAGAATTGATTGGTTGATGTTTAGTATATTTAAATTGTCATTCCAATTAAATCTGAGTTTTATTGAATTCAATCGCCATTAATTTGATATTAAATTATAAATTGCCAGTTAATACATGTTATTGATATTCAGTCACTTGTTATTGTTTATTGATTGGTTTGGATGATGATTGTGATGGATGGTTAATTGTTGATATTGGATGACTGGATGTTATATTTGAATATTGTAATAACACTGCAAGTTCCCTTAGTTTATTGTTAGAAAATCCCCATGGGTTGAAATAGTACATACCCAAAACGATCTATAGATTAGGGAAAAATCGTTATGGGTTGAAATGATAAACCCGAGCGATATTATGGATTTTGAATTTATTTTGGGATTGCGGGTCGAAATGATATATACTCATAAAATTTAAATTATTTGCGGATTGAAATGATAAATATCCCTATCACTTGACCACAGGGTAGAAAATTATATACGGACACCGGATTAGTTAAATTAAATGATTTTAAATCCTTAAAATTTGAATTCAGTTAAATGATATTTTAAAATAAAATTTGATTTGTGTAAACTGAATTATTTTCGAAAATCCAAGCTTTAAATGTTGAAATTGGAGTTGGTTTAATGAATTGTTTAAAACAATAAAAATGGTAATTTCAAAGTTGAAATTTTAAATATAATGAAATTTCTCAAAATTGAGTTATTGAAAATGTTTGAATATTTAAACTTTGAAATCTATGAAATTGAAGTGCTTTAGAATTGTAGTTCAAACATGAGTTTGAAATCGATATAAATTGAAGGATTTTTATGGGAATTTGAATTGAAGGTAAAATTTAGTTTTGTTGAAATCTGGATATGGTCTTGTTGAGATGGAAGAAATAGTTTAAAATTTGATATTAATTTTAAATTAGTTATTTTAATATAAAAGTGTTTTGAAATATATTATTTTAAATTCAGATTTATTCAAATTTTCAAATCATTTTATATTAAACTATATTAAACCTATTTAACTATTTTAAACCATTTAAACTATTTAATCTATTTTAAACTATTAAAACCATTTAAAACTATTTTGAAGTATTTTAAACTATTTTAACTATTTAAAACTATTTTAATCTATTTTAAAATATAAAAACCATTTAAACTATTTTAAAGTATAGTAAGCTAATTTAAATTATTTTAATCTAGTTTAAAGTATTTAAACTATTTTAAAATATTTTCAACTATTTTAATCTATTTTAAACTATTAAAACCATTAAAAACTATATTTAAAGTATTTTAACCATTTGAAAGCTATTTTAACTATTTAAACTATTTTAAATTTATTTGAAACTATCTAAACAATTTCTAAATTTTAGACTGTGTAAAGTTGAAGTGTTTATATTTAAATCCTTAATTTAAAAGTGGGTATGGTAAAATGATGTTATAACCTAAATTGGGATTTGAAATGATATTTTCTAGTGAAATGACATACTTGAATAAATATGATGATTTTAAAATATGGATTTAACCTATTTTGTCAATATGATTTCGAAGGTGAATATGATTTCAAAGGTGAATATGATTTCGAAAGTTAATATGATTTCGAAAGTGATATGGTTTGAATTGAATATGATATTTTGATATCAATTATGAATAGGTTTTGGAAATGTAAAAGAATCATCTGGTGTGAAATAAGCATTTGGTTGTTAAGGAGACCGGGATCGGATATTGTCATACTCTCTGCCAATACTGAAAACCAATTTAACAACCGTGTACGTGGTGGAGATTCCAGAATAAAGTAGGATGGTTTGGCGAACAATTCTGTATGAGGTATTTACGTAGCCCTGACTCCCGTGAGTCGGCTTGATGTGGCTAAATTAGGAGCTATACCGGGCCAAGTGAGGTTGCTTCTCCAATCGGGCACATTTCTTCGATACCATATTATGACTTTGTGATTGATTTGGTCACCCCTCGATTTTGATTATGGAAGTGTGTTCCGAGGTGGGCGGTAGTAGCTGCTATGCGTTACCACCAGTCTGGGAGTGCAAATGGTAGAATCCTACCCTGGCATTGCCTCGCGTGCCTTGTCATATGCTTTATCGCGCCCATTACGAGTTTGGTTTGTACTGTACCTATGGAGTGCTCCCTGAGTATCCCATCAGCTTGATGGGGCTTACAGTATCTGTATAGACTACGGGAACATATAAAAATGTGTTAAGAGGGATATTGGTAATGCCTCAACGCTATTTTAATACTTTACTTTAATGTAGACACTATTATAATACCGTATTGTACTATGTATGTAGATAGTTTAGCAGATCCTTAGGAGATGGAAATCTCGAACATCTCTTATGTTAGTGCACTCACGTTGACAGTGGATAGGAGATGTCAAATCCCGTAAACATCTCTGAAGCCGTTACACTCATATTTATTTACTGTTGATTTAACTTACATAAGATCTTTTAATTCTGACTCGAGTGTTTTGTCTTTTCATTACGCTCGGGTCAGTCTAAGTTTTCAGTGTATTGAAGACCTTATTTCTGGAGGATGAAGACGAAGATTTTGTATTATTATTATTATTATTTATTTTATTTATTCCAGTGCATCATGTTGTTCCGCTACATTATTTATTTATTACTGTTGTATGTAACTCTGATCTGTATTGTAAAAGTATAATCAAATGTTATTTTTAAAACTGCTTCATGAACTGTTTATTTGATTATTATATTTTGTTATTCCACTGTGAGATTCTGTGTTTTGTTTTTTATTCTTTTCTCTTCTTTTCTTATTTACCCCATAACAATCCTCCCTTTTGAATGGTTTGAGTCTGACATGCGTGGTTTATTGTCGATTTAAACAATCAAAAAAGGTGGGTCGTTACAATTTGTCACGTTGGAGGAGGCTCGGCTGCAATGTGATTTAGGGCATCAACCATAGGGTTGGAGGTGGATGTGTAGCTTGCGCGAAGAGTGGGATATTGGAAGTGGTTTGGCGAGATTCCATGGTACTAAGTGACGGGAAGGGTGGTTAGCATGCATGGCTGGAGTGTTCATTTGTAGGAATGTGCGCAGGTTTAGTGGAGTAGGAAAGAAGAAGATTAGTGAGAGTAATGTAATTATGAAAGTAATTAAGTATTTAAGTTTATTTTAAAAATACGGAAACTTTTAAAATGAATATCTCCTTCATAAGAGGTCCAATCGAGATGTGGTATTTTACATTACACTCGTAGAAGCATTATCTATGCACTGGAATCGGTTTCGTTGACTTTTGGAGCAAGTAGAATTTTGAGCTAAAATTGAATGTCTTGATTTTAGATCAAACCGGAACGCTTAAGCGTCCTTTGAAATTTTAAAAGGTTAACATGAATATAATATGATATATAGTACATATAAATTATTGTTTTTGTGTTTGAATGATTTATTGGTTTGGTTTGGTAGAATATCCACTTTAAAATGCGAATGATGTTTAAATCAAGTACAGGGAATTTTGTAAAGGAATATAGATTCCTCACCGCTGTTAATTTTAATTCCATTTATATACTTATGTTATAAATTGTTGAATGTCAAAATTTTGTATTTTGATCATTTTGGATATGACATTGATATATGTTAAAAGTTGAACCTTTTTAGTGATAAAGGTAATAATAGCATTTGTTAAGTGTTAGGTAGCTAGTCCTCATTATAGTATTTTGGAAATACTATTATTTGTTGCCTGGATTTGAAATTAGTTTTGATTCGAATGATGATTTTAAATGTGATTTTGGGAATTTTCTACAACATTTTATTTAAAAATGGTTTTTGAACTTCTCTATTTTACTCCAACTTTTTTGGAAATGTTTTAAAATTATTTTAGAAAGTATTTATTAGACAGAAAAATTAATATAATAATGAATTTTAATTTAAAGGAAAACAAATGGAAATTCATTTGTTCTATAATGAAGTTCTGTTTTAAAAGAAGATAGAAATATTTTGGAATAAATAATTTTGAAGCATTTTTTATAAAAGGTTGTATAAAAAGGATAGATTTATAAATGGACTTTATAAATAAAAGTATAGATATATAAATGGTATTTAATGAAATAAAGAATAGATTTATAAATGGCATTTTATAAATGGGAAATTAATATCATTTTGATAAATTGGAATAATAAATTCCATTTGTGAATTTATAGTGATATATGAAAGGATCATTTTATGGAAAGTATTTGTTTCGATCTTGCAATCAGAAATTTGGGATAAGTGTAGGAGATTTAAAATTAGAAATGAATTTATAAAAGAAGTTTTATAAAGGAGATTTATAAAGGAAGTTATATTAAAAAAGTTCTGTAAAGGAGATGTATAAAGGAGTTTTATAAATGAATTTATAGATGTATAAAAGGTGTTTTATAAATGAATTTGGGAATTTATAAAAGGAGTTTGTAAATGTAAAAGAGATTTATAAAAAGGAATTTTATAAAAGGAATGAGTTTTGATTTCCATAAATGATTGTTTGAAATTATGGTGGTATGGAAAGTATTATTTGCATACTTAACACCAAACTATGTGGTAGGGAAACTCGTTATTAATCAAGGGATAACACACATTTGAAATCAGGAAGTGGTGGTAAGTATATTTGGTTAATTTCTATATGATCCATTTATTTACACCAAAAGTATTTTGGGTTTATTGTTATCACTGTTTTAAATAACATTTACTTTAACCCAACTAATTATGTTTTGAAAATGAAATCCTTTTAAAGATTTGTGAATACACTTATATCATTGAGATAATTATGGGAACATTTTCTAAGTATTGAAATGTAGTGTTTTGGGAATATACTTATACCGTTGATCTAACTATGTGGAAAAGTTTTCTAATTATTGAAAGTGAAATGTTTTGTGGGTATACTTATATAGTTGGGATAAGTATATCAATATTTTTTTGAAGTATTAAAAAGAGTAAATAGGTTTTATGAATGTATCTTTTGTAAAATGTATTTTAGTACCAATATTTGAAAGAAGATTTTAATTAATGAAAGGATTAATTAAAAAGGCTTGGTGGTTGCTTATGTGCTTAACAATGCTTGGTATCCATGTGAAATTAAATCTCTTATTTGATTGTTTATTTATTTGATAGTTAAATGACCGACTATCAAATGTTGGCCAGTTTTAAAAACTATCATTTGTAAATTCGGGGAGAATGGGTCGGATATATTATCCAAAAACCACTTTGAACCAACATAAGCATTCGAATTGGAGACATCTTGAAGATGGTGGAATCGAAGATGGAGTTCTTTGAAGTGCAAGGGTTACTTGCTACTAATCTTGAGGTTGATTCCAAATGTGATGTAGTAGAAGTAGTACCTTCATTTTGTTCATATCTTGAACAACTTTTTTGGATGAATGCTGGCATTGCATTGTTCCTGGAGGGTAGTGTTAGCATTCCAAGTAGGAATTGCTAAAAAGGTAAAACATAGTCTCAAGCCTCGCACTCAGGAATGACTAAAACATAGGATAGGCAGTAGTGCTATGTAGGTCGCACCCATTAGGGTATGTCATCACCCTTCTAGATCACTATCTATGAATTTATATATGTTGCAAGATCGAAGAAAAAGGTTGCAAAGCAACCGGGGTGATGATATATTCAGCATCATCAAGTAAGAGGTAGGCTGATTCTGTGTTTGCAAGGGGTCTAAGCGAGCCCCTTGATACATTTTA
This sequence comes from Allium fistulosum, assembly GCA_030737815.1. NCBI lineage: Eukaryota > Viridiplantae > Streptophyta > Magnoliopsida > Asparagales > Amaryllidaceae > Allium > Allium fistulosum. Next base: position 166,983,153 of record CM060905.1, read on the forward strand.
TAAAGGTGTACTATTACAGGTGGTGCTCCAGTGCCTTGCCATTGTATGGAATCATTCTCCAATACATGCCTTTACGCACTTGGGTGTATGCCAGCTATGTAACGACCCCGGATTTTAATTAAATTTAAATTGATAATTAGTTTAATTTTTGAATAAAAAATTGTGAAATTAATTGGTAAATTGATTTGAATTTCCCCAAATTCAAATAAATATGTGTTAATATATATGTATATCTACATATATGAGTAGATTTGAGTTTATATGTAGATGTATTGGGTTTGAATTTAAAATTTAAGTTAATGGTTTAAAAATAATTTGAACTTATATCTTATTAATCTTAAGTCTAAGTATAAAAAAATTTGTTGTTTAGAAATAAAAATAAGTATTACAAAGTAAAATAAAACACATAGATAAAAACTAACACCAACTTAACTATAGAACTTCCTTTATATTTCAAAGTATTGGCTTGTAAAAGAAAAACAAAATTTTATAGTTATGAAATAATATAAGTAAACACATGAATAAATCATAATGACATGTTAAAAATAGAATCCATTTATATTGCAAAGCAAAAGAAAGAAATATACATTCATGTTTTCAAAACATATGTATAGATAAGTATGCAAGCTAGAAACAAACACATATATATACCAATGAGCTTGCAAAAGGAGATAAGTTGTAGGCTGAGAAAAGAAACATAAATATCTATGTAAGCTTGCAAAACAAAAAACAAAATAAATATATAAATGTACAAATAAATTAAGTACAACAAGACAACTCAATCAAAACAAATATCTTCAGCCACCAAAAAGAGAAATATCTCTGTTTTGTTGTACAAACATAATAATACTAGCATGCACACTTTTTCTTATATACACCATCTTCTTAATTCGTTCATCAATCTAAAGCCTGAGTATTAATAAAAAGAAAAAAAAGAAAGGCTACAACTTTAAACAATCAACAGCAACAAAATCAATTCAAACAAGAAGACTAAAAAGAAGTTCCAGCTAGCAAATTTCCAGCCTGTGTTAAATATTGAAGAACTCATCAACCTGGAAAGAAAAAAATGTGGAAGGTGAGTAGCACATTCTTCTTGAATTTTAAAGGCATTAAATCGTTGTTTATCTATATGAACATCTATGAATAAGTTGTATATATATACATGGATCCTCTATATTTAAATTGAAACCTGGAAGTGTTTATACAGGCTTACAGTCTGATGCTTTGAACACCCAAACTTTGATTTTAAAAAATCATTTCTTCCCAATCCACTTGATGTTTGGACTTAGGATCAAAACAAAAAAAATGTTTGTTTGACCTTGAACTAAATTTTAAAAATGTATTCAAGTTAAAATAACTTAGTATTATCACTGGAAAACAAGATATCTGAGAGAAACTTTAAAAGGTTAAAATTTAAACCTTTTAATTCACAAATTCAGGAATATAAATTGAATTCCTATACTATAACATGATTTTTAAAGCAAGATTCACAATTTTTAGATCAAAGAATGAAGAGCAGTTTGGGTTCGACCGTATTTTGCATTTTGGGTCGCCGCGGGTGTTCTCATTGATCGGAGGGGTCGAGTTTCCTCCTAGAGGTAGAGGAGTGACCAGTGGGGTTGGGAATAATGGCTGGAGCTGTTCCAGTTCAACGAGGTGACGGCGGCGAGCTCGTGAAGTATTGACGAGGTAGAGGGGGTAGAGGAGGTATTGACGAAGTGATGGCCAGAGTTTCACGTGTTCTGGTGGTCGGGGTATTGAGAACGAGGTGTTGCCAGGTTGAGGTGGTGGTTCCAGGTTCTGGTTTTAGTTTTGGTTTTGATCACTCGATTTCGATTTTGAGTGGAAGACATCGTGCTGGTGGTCGGGAAATGATCTGGGAGTGATCGTCGTTGTGGTCGACGTCGTGGCGATGACCGGAGCTGGCCATCGATGATGTGCACGTGCACGGTGGAGTCGTTATGACAGTCTGGTAATTTTGAAGGGTGAACTTGAAATTTTTTGAGTGACCCGAGTGTTTACTCGAGGTTTTAATGTGCTGGACTCGAAGTAAAATGATCAGAGCTCGGGTTACATTCTGTTATAGGTTTCAACCTAAACTGTTTTGGTTTTGGGAATTTTAAAACCAAATTTAAATTTATGAAGCAAGGTTTTAAAACTGTGTTTAAATCAACATGTAAATATAAATTCTAGTCTGAATTGAAATTTAGTTTGAAGATAAATAAAGTTTTAAATTCAATTTGTTTTATTAATTTAAAAGCAATTAAATGTATGGGAAAATTTGAATTTAAAATGGATTTGAAATTTGAAAATGAAAATTTAAACAAGTTGAAGTTTAAAAGTTAAACCTGGGATTAATTCTAAAATCTGATTTCAAGATTTTGAAATTAATTAAATTTTATAACTCTAGTGTTTAAAATAAGTTAAATAAATTAAAATTTAAAAAAGAAATTAATTTTAAACTCTTTAAGATTTCCTTTATGACCAATTGTTATTTTAATATGTAAATTTAAAGTGTTAAGAAAATTTGCTTTAAACTTTATTAAAAGGAAATAAGGATTTATTTCAAATTTTAAATCTAAATTGGAATTTAAAAGGAAATTTGAAACAATGTTTTCAACATCTTGAAGAAAAAATATTAAATTATAAATATTGATGAGTTTTACCTTAAATAATGAAGATAATTCATTGAGAATGAATTCTTAATAGTTAATCAATTTATCATCAATAATGATTAATATAAGTAAATTTCTATAAAAAAAAGAAATTAAAGAAATTTAATAGTTGATTAAGGTCATTAACTAAAATTATTTGAATAATTAATTAATGTGATAAATCTAAGCAATAAATTAGGTTGATTAATTTAATAACAATCATTGTGAAATTATTAAGTATAATTACTTAATGTAAGTAATTAAGGAATTAATTATTCAGTGAAATTAATTGAGTTAATTTGATTAGTCCAAGTTAAATTTCTTGAGTTTAATCTAGAATAATCATTTGACAAATTGGGAAATATAATTACTTAGAGAAGTAAGTAATTAATAGATAATTACTGGATGTAATTAATTGAATGATGATTAGAAATTTGAGTATAACTATTTGTTAGTAATTAAAGGATTAATTAATAATTGTGATTAATTAAGGATAATTAAAGGTTAATTGATTCATTAATTAAGGATGATTAGTTAATTATTAAAGGTTAACTAATAAATGATTACAGGAAATTTATTTCAGATAATTTGTAATTAACTTATGTTAATTGACCAGGATTAATGATTATTCATAAGTAATACATCTGATTTAAATTAATCAATTGATTAATAAATTTTTTGTGAATGTTTGGATTTTATTGAATGGGTGAATTGTGTGGTATCCCTGATTTGTGATGCTTTGTGATATATCCTGATTTGTGTTGTGATCTGTAATGTAATTTATTTATCTGGGATGACTGTAATTTATTATCTGTGATATATATATCTGTGATCTGTGAATAAAAGATAAGCGTTATAGTTATACCGCTTATCAAATATATTGTTGTATTTGATCTATGATGATTTGTAATGTTGCACTATTGTGTAAAACCCTGGACCACACTTTTACACACACAAATATGGATTTCATGAGGAAATCGGTTAAGTCACAGATGATTTAAATTTAATGTTTTTGAAATTGAAATTTTAATTTCAATTGAAATTGGAAATGGATTTGGGTTAAATGTTAAAGCTTTTGAAAAGAAGTTTTAAATAGAAAAGTTATTCTGAATAACTTGGTAAAGTTTTTCAATTTAAATAATTTAATTTGAATTTGAATTCAAAATTTGGAATTGAATTCCATGATTGGAAATTATGGTTAAAGATGTTATAAATGTGTTTATATGAATTTAAACCATTTTAAAATATGGTTTTGAGAACTTGAATTAACCCAAAGACTTTAACTTGTATAAATGAATCAGATTTTCCAAAATGAAAACTATTTGTTTTCAAATAATAGAAGCTTTCATATAAGGAATGAATTTCCAAATTGTGACAAAAGAAATTGAAATTGAAATGAAAATGGTTTTCCGAGTTATGAATAAATCTTTGTGAATGATTGTTGAACTTTGTTTTGAAATTGGAAAGGTGTACTTTTTGTATGAAAGGTCGAAATGGAATTGTTTTGAAAGCTATCAGTTAAATCTTTGTTTTAAAGATTTAATGAGTTAATCCAATTGAAATGGAAATTGATTTGGAAAATCTTTGAATAGATCTTTGTGAAACTGGGTGAACTTTGTGAGATGAATCTTTTTGTGTTAAAGATTAAAATGGTAATGTGTTTAAACCATTTGAAAGAGAAGTTTTGGGTAATAAGTTGTGACTTAATTAAAATCCCAATATCCATATGTTTTTAAAAGTTAGCGCTCACTATTCGGTTTAGCCGGGAGAGGACTTTGTGTCGTATAACCCATTCCGAATAGTGATACGTCATATATGGATTGCATTTGAAGACCGGTGGTGAAGACCGGGTATTTTCGAAAACGAAAGGATAACCCGTCGATTATCTCTGCACTGAGTCGCGCCGGTATAGAGATTCCCTAAGTGATGGGAAATCCGATCGGGATTGTGAATACTCGGATTGCAAGGGCTTCTTTGGAAGTGCCTTCGGTTCTGTTCGAACCCGGAACAGACTTGTATGGTTGTATGTCTGACATTACACTTTGAGATATAAAGCTGATTTCTTTCAAATATATTTCTGTTTGGTGGCGGAGAATTTATTCTCTTAGCTTAACACCCTTCTCTGAGACGTACGAGCTCAGAGGATATGTAATTGAAGGTTATCAGTGATATACTCCCAATTTGGTAGTGTGGCATGCTAAGTGTTGCTCTGTGTTGCTGATCATTTGTTGATCAAAGCATGGCTTTCGTGTAAAGCGTAGCTTTGTGGATGAGACCTCATCGGACTTCACACCCCGGAAATGGTCGAAACAGGAAAGATGCGGCAAGGTTATGAGGGTCGCACCCTTTAGGGTATGTCATTTCCTTTTGGAAAAAGGTGATACTATGGTATGGAGCCCAGATATTTACCTGTGTGGTTGCTCCAATCTCATTTACTGGGTGATTGTTGTTGTGTGATCGAGGTACCTTGGATAAAGGTCGCAAACGACCGAGGGTGGCATACTCGTGTAGTAGTTACCTAGTAAGAGGTAACCCGGCCTTGTGTTGGCAAAGAGCTAGTTAGTTCTCGGGACGTCCCTCCAGAGGCGTACCCATGTGGCAGTAGGAAGTTCCTTGGCCTGACCATTTGTTGGAAAATCCAAAGAAACAATACGAACCTTGTACGGTTTTAGTTGTATAACCTGATATGGAATGTGGAGGTAACCTGCTATTGAACATAGTAGCTATAGTAGGCATACAATAATGGTTGTATGCTGGCTAAGATTAATATTATATTTTCGAAATATTTCCTACACTATGCACTAGTAATAATATCAAAAGAGATTTTTCTCATATTAAGCATGTTTGACTATCATAAGGAGAAATCTCCTCTAATTCTGCGATTGCATTGTGTGTGTGGCGGGAGGTCTTTTGGTAGTTTCATTTTCCAAGAAGCATTGCGGATTTCAATGTTTAAAATTCCTTTGTTGTTTGTTTTAAAGATAAACTGTTTTGTTACTCACACCAGTCCCATGACTGACCCGGAGTTTATTGTTCCCTTCCTAAACTCTGGGTGCCCACAATTTTCCACACGGGCAGTCTAGAGTTGGGTTTTTCAGATAATCAGGTTTAGTAGATTAGTTGGAGCTAGTTCAGTGTTTGGAGTTCACTCACCGACGACTGACTTTGCTTATCTTTGTGAATCGTGATGGTGGTTTGAGCTTGATGTTGGAGTTATTGGTCTCATTCTTTTTTCAGATCATTTGGAGTTATCAGTTATGTTGTTTCCACTGTAACATTATTATTTTTCTCTGATATTCTTGTATCATATAGATATCATTGTTGTATATCATTCTGGATATTGTATTCGTTGGAGTTGTATATAATATCATTCATTTCTTTCTTCCGCTATGTTGTTATACTTACTGTGTTATAAGCTCCGGCGAGCCAGATTCGGTGTTTGAATCTGCGGCATTCGAGTACAAGTGAAGTACAGGTGCTGATTTTCGAAGGCCGAGTCAGGATCTTTACAATTGGTATCAGAGCTAAGGTTAAACTGTAGCTCGGGAGTATAACACATTAAGTAACTCATTAGAGATAGGGTGAAGTATACCCTAGAATGAGTACCCTTAAGATATCCGTCTGTATGCCTCAGTAAATTCTCTTACTATTCACTGATAGTGAGTATGAGTGCAAGAAGGGGATGAGATAGGGGACAGGGGAATACGACTATAAATGGTCAATACCCTGTAACACCAAGGAAACAAGGAAACAATCTTTTCTCTATCAATCTCTTTTGTTCGTCATCTTTTCTCAATTCTTCGATAGTTTCTGGTAGATCCAGGAAGGAGATTCGATATATTAATATGGGACATAAACTCCAAACTGTTTGGATGTATTGGTTGCTTTGGTTGCTATGGTTGATAGGTATACTTTTGTTTCTAAACTAAAAGTTTTGGAATTGTATCCATATATCTGTCTATTTTTGGGTTCGGATATGTTCTACGAATGGTTAGTTATCCCTTCGAACTAACCGATGCCCCTGCATACTTCGTAGATCTAGATAACACGAGTATCTTGTGAAAAACTAAAAAGATTTGTTCTTGTATCTATTATTGATATTTTGATTTGGTAAGCCAAATGCAGAATAGATGCTCAGTTTGATATGATGAAATATTCTTCATCTATCTTTGTTGTCTCCCTACTTTCAAATTTCGAGGATGAAATTCTTTTAAGGGGGGAAGGTTGTAACGACCCCGGATTTTAATTAAATTTAAATTGATAATTAATTTAATTTTTGAATAAAAAATTGTGAAATTAATTGGTAAATTGATTTGAATTTCCCCAAATTCAAATAAATATGTGTTAATATATATGTATATGTACATATATGAGTAGATTTGAGTTTATATATAGATATATTGGGTTTGAATTTAAATTTTAAGTTAATGGTTTAAAAATAATTTGAATTTATATCTTATTAATCTTAAGTCTAAGTATAAAACAAATTTGTTGTTTAGAAATAAAAATAAGTATTTCAAAGTAAAATAAAACACATAGATAAAAACTAACACCAATTTAACTATAGAACTTCCTTCATATTTCAAAGTATTGGCTTGTAAAAGAAAAACAAAATTTTATAGTTATGAAATAATATAAGTAAACATATGAATAAATCATAACGACATGTTAAAATAGAATCCATTTATATTGCAAAGCAAAAGAAAGAAATATACATTCATGTTTTCAAAACATATGTATAGATAAGTATGCAAGCTAGAAACAAACACATATATATACCAATGAGCTTGCAAAAGGAGATAAGTTGTAGGCTGAGAAAATAAACATAAATATCTATGTAAGCTTGCAAAACAAGGAACAAGATAAATATATGAATGTACAAATAAATTAAGTACAACAAGACAACTCAATCAAAACAAATATCTTCAGCCACCAAAAAGAGAAATATCTCTGTTTTGTTGTACAAACATAATAATATTAGCTTGCACACTGTTTTCTTATATACACCATCTTCTTAATTCGTTCATCAATCTAAAGCCTGAGTATTAATAAAAAGAAAAAAAGAAAGAAAGGCTACAACTTTAAACAACCAACAGCAACTAAATCAATTCAAATAAGAAGACTAAAAAGAAGTTCCAGCTAGAAAATTTCCAGCCTGTGTTAAATATTGAAGAACTCATCAACCTGGAAAGAAAAAAATGTGGAAGGTGAGTAGCACATTCTTCTTGAATTTTAAAGGCATTAAAACGTTGTTTATCTATGTACATCTGTGAATAAGTTGTATATATATACATGGATCCTCTGTATTTAAACTGAAACCTGGAAGTGTTTATACAGGCTTACAGTCTGATGCTTTGAACACCCAAACTTTGATTTTAAAAAACGTTTCTTCCCAATCCACTTGATGTTTGGACTTAGGATCAAAACAAAAAAAAATGTTTGTTTGACCTTGAACTAAATTTTAAAAATGTATTCAAGTTAAAATAACTTAGTATTATCACTGGAAAACAAGATATCTGAGAGAAACATTAAATGGGTTAAAATTTAAACCTTTTAATTCACGAATTCAGGAATATAAATTGAATTCCTATACTATAACATGATTTTTAAAGCAAGATTCACAATTTTTAGATCAAAGAATGAAGAGCAGTTTGGGTTCGACTGTATTTTTCATTTTGGGTCGCCGTTGGTGATCTCATTGATCGGAGGGGTCGAGTTTCCTCCTGGAGGTAGAGGAGTGACCAGTGGGGTTGGGAAAAATGGCTGGAGCTGTTCCAGTTCAACGAGGTGACGGCGGCGAGCTCGTGAAGTTTTTAAACCTAATTTTGGTGAGGTCAGGAATTTCGATTCATTCGTCGCCATCGTTCGATCGAGTGCTGCATGTTCTTGGGAGGAAGTAGAGGAGGTATTGACGAAGTGATGGCCAGAGTTTCGCGTGTTCTGGTGGTCGGGGTGTTGAGAACGAGGTGTTTCCAGGTTGAGGTGGTGGTTCCAGGTTCTGGTTTCAGTTTTGGTTTTGATCACTCGATTTCGATTTTGAGTGGATGACGTCGTGATGGTGGTCAGGAAATGATCTGGGAGTGATCGTCGTTGTGCTCGACATCATGGCGATGACCAGAGCTAGCCAACGATGATGTGCACGTGCACGATGGAGTCGTTATGATAGTCTGGAAATTTTTTGAGTGACCCGAGTGTTTACTCGAGGTTTTGACGTGCTGGACTCGAAGCAAAATGATCAGGGTTCGGGTTACATTCTGTTATAGGCTTCAACCTAAACTGTTTTGGTTTTGGGAATTTTAAAACCAAATTTAAATTTATGAAGCAAGGTTTTAAAACTGAGTTTAAATCAACATGTAAATATAAATTCTAGTCTGAATTGAAATTTAGTTTGAAGATAAATAAAGTTTTAAATTCAATTTGTTTTATTAATTTAAAAGCAATTAAATGTATGGGAAAATTTGAATCTAAAATGGATTTGAAATTTGTAAATGAAAATTTAAACAAGTTGAAATTTAAAAGTTAAACTTGGGATTAATTCTAAAATCTGATTTCAAGATTTTGAAATTAATTAAGTTTTATAACTCTAGTGTTTAAAATAAGTTAAATAAATTGAAATTTAAAAAAGAAATTAATTTTAAACTATTTAAGATTTCCTTTATGACCAATTGTTCTTTTAACATGTAAATTTAAAGTGTTAAGAAAATTTGCTTTAAACTTTATTAAAAGGAAATAAGGATTTATTTCAAATTTTAAATCTAAATTGGAATTTAAAAGGAAATTTGAAACAATGTTTTCAACATCTTGAAGAAAAAAAATTAAATTATAAATATTGATGAGTTTTACCTTAAATAATGAAGATAATTCATTGAGAATGAATTCTTAATAGTTAATCAATTTATCATCAATAATGATTAATATAAGTAAATTTCTTTAAAAAAAGAAATTAAAGAAATTTAATAGTTGATTAAGGTCATTAACTAAAATTATTTGAATAATTAATTAATGTGATAAATCTTAGCAATAAATTAGATTGATTAATTTAATAACAATCATTGTGAAATTATTAAGTATAATTACTTAATGTAAGTAATTAAGGAATTAATTATTCGGTGAAATTAATTGAGTTAATTTGATTAGTCCAAGTTAAATTTCTTGAGTTTAATCTAGAATAATCATTTGACAAATTGGGAAATATAATTACTTAGAGAAGTAAGTAATTAATAGATAATTATTGGATGTAATTAATTGAATGATGATTAGAAATTTGAGTATAACTATTTGTTAGTAATTAAAGGATTAATTAATAATTGTGATTAATTAAGGATAATTAAAGGTTAATTGATACATTAATTAAGGATGATTAGTTAATTATTAAAGGTTAACTAATAAATGATTACAGGAAATTTATTTCAGATAATTTGTAATTAACTTATGTTAATTGACCAGGATTAATGATTATTCATAAGTAATACATCTGATTTAAATTAATCAATTGATTAATAAATTTTACTTGCGAATGTTTGGATTTTATTGAATGGGTGAATTGTGTGGTATCCCTGATTTGTGATGCTTTGTGATATATCCTGATTTGTGTTGTGATCTATAATGTAATTTATTTATCTGGGATGACTGTAATTTATTATCTGTGATTTATATATCTGTGATCTGTGAATAAAAGATAAGCCTTATAGTTATACCGCTTATCAAATATATTGTTGTATTTGATCTGTGATGATTTGTAATGTTGCACTATTGTGTAAAACCCTTGGACCACACTTTTACACACACAAATATGGATTTCATGAGGATATCGGTTAAGTCACAGATGATTTAAATTTAATGTTTTTGAAATTGAAATTTTAATTTCAATTGAAATTGGAAATGGATTTGGGTTAAATGTTAAAGCTTTTGAAAAGAAGTTTTAAAGAGAAAAGTTATTCTGAATAACTTGGTAAAGTTTTTCAATTTAAATAATTTAATTTGAATTTGAATTCAAAATTTGGAATTGAATTCCATGATTGGAAATTATGGTTAAAGATGTTATAAATGTGTTTATATGAATTTAAACCATTTTAAAAGTATGGTTTTGAGAATTTGAATTAACCCAAAGACTTTAACTCGTATAAATGAATCAGATTTTCCGAAATGAAAACTATTTGTTTTCAAATAATAGAAGCTTTCATATAAGGAATGAATTTCCAATTAGTGACAAAAGAATTTGAAATTGAAATGAAAATGGTTTTCCGAGTTATGAATAAATCTTTGTGAAAGATTGTTGAACTTTGTTTTGAAATTGGAAAGGTGTACCTTTTGTATGAAAGGTCGAAATAGAATTGTTTTGAAAGCTATCAGTTAAATCTTTGTTTTAAAGATTTAATGAGTTAATCCAATTGAAATGGAAATTGATTAGGAAAATCTATGAATGGATCTTTGTGGAACTGGGTGAACTTTGTGAGATGAATCTTTTTGTGTTAAAGATTAAAATGGTAATGTGTTTAAACCATTTGAAAGAGAAGTTTTGGGTAATAAGTTGTGACTTAATTTAAATCCCAATATCCATATGTTTTTAAAAGTTAGCGCTCACTATTCAGTTTAGCCAGGAGAGGACTTTGTGTCGTATAACCCATTACGAATAGTGATACGTCGTATATGGATTACATTTGAAAACCGGTGGTGAAGACCGGGTATTTTCGAAAACGAAAGGATAACCCGTCGATTGTATCTTCACTGAGTCGCGCCGGTATAGAGATTCCCTAAGTGATGGGAAATCTGATCGGGATTGTGAATACCCGGATTGCAAGGGCTTCTTTGGAAGTGCCTTCGGTTCTTTCGAACCCGGAACAGACTTGTATGGTTGTATGTCTGACATTACACTTTGAGATATAAAGCTGATTTCTTTCAAATATATTTCTGTTTGGTGGCGGAGAATTTATTCTCTTAGCCTAACACCCTTTTCTGAGACGTACGACCTAAGAGGTTATGTAATTGAAGGTTATCAGTGATATACTCCCAATTTGGTAGTGTGGCATGCTATGTGTTGCTCTGTGTTGCTGATCATTTGTTGATCAAAGCATGGCTTTCGTGTAAAGCGTAGCTTTGTGGACGAGACCTCATCGGACCTCACACCCCGGAAATGGTCGAAACAGGAAAGATGTGGCAAGGTTATGAGGGTCGCACCCTTTAGGGTATGTCATTTCCTTCTGGAAAAAGGTGATATTATGGTATGGAGCCCAGATATTTACCTGTGTGGTTGCTCCAATCTCATTTACTGTGTGATTGTTGCTGTGTGATCGAGGTACCTCGGATAAAGGTCGCAAACGACCGGGGGGTGGCATACTCGTGTAGTAGTTACCTAGTAAGAGGTAACCCGGCCTTGTGTTGGCAGAGAGCTAGCTAGTTCTCGGGGCGTCCCTCCAGAGGCGTACCCATGTGGCAGTAGGAAGTTCCTTAGCCTGACCATTTGTTGGAAAATCCAAAGAAATAATACGAACCTTGTACGGTTTTAGTTGTATAACCTGCTATGGAATGTGGCGGTAACCTGCTATTGAACATAGTAGCTATAGTAGGCATACAATAATGGTTGTATGCTGGCTCAGATTAATATTATATTTTCGAAATGTTTCCTACACTATGCACTAGTAATAATATCAAAAGAGATTTTTCTCGTATTAAGCATGTTTGACTATCATAAGGAGAAATCTCCTCCAATTCTGCGATTGCATTGTGTGTGTGGAGGAAGGTGTTATGGTAGTTTCATTTTCCAAAAAGCATTGCGGATTTCAATGTTTGAAATTCCTTTGTTGTTTGTTTTAAAGATAAACTGTTTTGTTACTCACACCAGTCCCATGACTGACCCGGAGTTTATTGTTCCCTTCCTAAACTCTAGGTGCCCACAATTTTCCACACGGGCAGTCTAGAGTTGGGTTTTTCAGATAATCAGGATTAGTAGATTAGTTGGAGCTAGTTCAGTGTTTGGAGTTCACTCACCGACGACTGACCTTGCTTATCTTTGTGAAACGTGATGGTGGTTTGAGCTTGATGTTGGAGTTATTGGTCTCATTCACTTTTTCAGATCATTTGGAGTTATCAGTTCTGTTGTTTCCGCTGTAACATTATTATTTGTCTCTGATATTCTTGTATCATATAGATATCATTGTTGTATATCATTCTGGATATTGTATTCGTTGGAGTTGTATATGATATCATTCATTTCTTTCTTCCGCTCTGTTTTTATACTTACTGTGTTATAAGCTCCGGCGAGCCAGATTCGGTGTTTGAATCTGCGGCATTCGAGTACAAGTGAAGTACGGGTGCCGATTTTCGAAGGCCGAGTCAGGATCGTTACAAGCTAGAATGTAGTTAATATAACCATTTCGGCTATGATTAAATATTTATTTTAAACCTACGACATTATTATAATATCACTGTATTTTCTAGTAAAATGGTTTGGTTATCATAAGGTAAAAACCCGTTTGTGTTTATGTGCAGTGTGGTCTTACGTGATACCTTTATTTTTGAAAGGTTTTATAATATTAAAATCCATATGATGTGTGTTTGTCATGCTAGTTTACCAAACTGTTATGGGCGTTATTTTCTTATAATGCTCGGATCAGCCTGTGTATATTTCCAGATTTAGTTATGGATGCTTTAGAGCTTTAGGAGACGTGCTGGATGTCTCCAAAATGTATTCAATATTTTTTTATTTCCGCAGCATTTGTTATTTTGTATGTGCTAACATTTGTGAGGACAAGCTGTTTTAACTGTCCAGACTGATGATAGGTTAGTTTACTCTGATTGATGTATGTATATTACGGATTTCTTTTGTAAAGATCTGTTGTATATTATATATTACTCGTCACGATGTGAGATTTTTTTCTGTCTTTTCTTTCTTTCACCCCAACAATATATCTTTCTGGCACTTGGATGCTCAACATGTGAATACCATGGATGTATTAGTGTCGTTTTTTAAGGATAGAAAAGGCGGGTCGTTACATGTGGTATCATAGCTTAGGTTGAGCAAACACCTAGAATTTGGTAGGGTGAACTCATTAGAGATAGGCTAAGTGATATCCTAGAATAAGTTTGAGTATGTATATATATGAGAGTAGGTATTTGTTAGTGCTATCAAAATGTTATATAATGCGTTGATTTATCTTTTGAGCGGTTTATGAATTCTGGTTGGTATAGGAAGAACAACTGTATTGTTAGGGATTTCTACCTTTGGACAAGGAAACCGACACTGTATTGTCTTAAATAATTTTACCTAGATATTATATTATATATATAAGAATAATTTTTAGAATTTGATATGGTTATTTAACATGTGTTTGTTTTTTAGAAAATGATAGTATTTAATTATTATCATTTATTGCTTGACTAAATTGAATACGAACAACTTGTGAATTAAGTTTCACTGTTTGATTATAAGGCCTTCGGTGATAATGTTGGGTTAAAATTTAGTTTTAATAAAAGTTGTTTGTTAAAATCTAAAAAAATATATACATTTGTGAAATGTTTTATATAAGAAAGTGAAATTATATAAGTATAGTTTATAAATATGGTTTATAAACAAAAAAGTATTTAAATCTGAGAAGTTGAGAACTTAAATCCCGATGTTTTGGAAATTTTTTATAATGTTTTGAGGAAATAATATAGTATTATTTGAAATTATTTTTTAATAAAAATATTTTAAAATGATTTTAAAAGGAATATAAAACACTGGATTCACTTCTATCGTTGGAAAATGATTTTGATGATGACTACAGCATAATAGGTGTTCATTTTCGAGTTTCCAAATGGAGGATGCTACCATGGTAGTTTGCTATAAAGTTGTTTTGGTAAAATGGATTTTGATATAATCCCGAATGTATGATTCGATATACAAAAGGGTATAAGTATATATTATTATTTCAAATAGAGTTGAAATAAAATCCGGGTGTTTAATTATGAAGTCTTCAGCTAAGTTATTATATGGATGCATGTATCATATACATTGGTGTCATTTGGTTTATGCATATCATTTTGATATGTTGCTTGGTGGTTTTCATTTGTTGAAATAAAATGAAATTTTTGACGATTGTGGATAGTTGAATATTTCTAAATTGATATAGAAATTGAAGCTATGTGTTTTTATGAAAATATAAGAGAACATGTTTTTGTAACTTATAAATTCGAGGAGATATTAAGTTATAACGGGTTTTAAATTTGTTGAACACCCTGGTTAAGTAAAATAAATCCGATATTGTGTATATACTCTTAGGATGTAGAAAATTATTATACGAATATGAACTAAAGTATGGAATGGTCAAAAAACAAATGATTTAGTATTAAAAGTAATATTATTGGTGTAAATAGTGTTAATTTAAAGTAATTGGTATAGTTAAGAAACCAATGGAATAAATATGCAAGTTGTACATGGATCATTTTATTCCCATAACTATTCTTGATTCAAGATTCGAGTATATGATTTCAAGGTGATTTTCACCAATCCGAACAAGAAGTTTTCACTCGATTCTTGACGGCCAATACTTGATATAGGTTTTTGATAAGATTATGAAGTTTTCTATCATAATATATGATTATGTAAGGAGAACGGAGGTTTCAAATTAAGGAAACTGATCGAAGTCCACACTAGGGAAGTCAAATGAGCGATACTAGTTCAAAAGCGAAGATTATGTGATTGAGCAAGTGATTGGATTTGATATTGCATACGGATGATGTAAGTACATCGCTAGGCTTAAATAATTGTATGCTTCTTACATTAACAATGCAAGTTATGTGGTTTGATGGCATTTGTCTGTGACATTCAGGTTTATGGAAGCAAAGGCTAGCTTGCTGCTTTTGGTTTCATGTGTGGAGTTTGATTGCTTGATAAATTGGTATATGTTTATTGCTTAATGGGTGTGTTTACTATGTGTATAAACACACTCAATGAGGAATTCATAAGTATATATTGGTGTTGATGATTTTATGCCCCAGTTATGGGAGGGTGCTTTTGTGCTTTTGTTTTCTTTTACTGATTTGGGCCAATTATGGTGAGTTGTAGTTTTTTTGGATCGAGCCGTGCAAAGGAGACGCTGTCGAAATTTTCCATAACATAAGGGATTTCCTGAGATTAATAACTCATTTTAAACAAATTGATTTTAAAAGTCTAAGGGTGTGAAGACATTTTTCTTCCTCTAGGAATTATGGGGGATGATATTCTTTTAAGGGATGAAGAATGTAACAACCTGGAATTTTTAACTTTTCGCATGGGAATATTTAATTTATTTAAATATACAAATTTGATTCAAATGTGATAAATAATAAGAAAATCAATTTTTAATAAAACAACTTGATTTTTAGTGATGTATTTTTTAATGAATTTATAAGGTTTTTTCATATTTTTAATTTATAAAATATTTACATTATCGTTTGATGCGGCAAATAATGGTGTTTTTGAAATTTCTTAGAATAAGATAACCAATGTATTTTATTTTTGTTTTATGATTGTAGTGCATTGTTGTGCGCGGTCATATTTTTTCCGTCGTTCCTGGTTCTTTCACGAATGAAATGATGTGTAGCGAAGTGCCGGAAATTTGTAAATAAACCAAACATCAACTTTAAGACTCATCATCATTTTCCTTTTCCTACTTTTACATTTAATTTCCCTCTTCTCTCTCTTCTTATTTTCCTTCTATAGTAAAAGAATTTCAATCCTACTCAAATCAAAATCAAAACTAAATAATTTAGGCCACAAAAATATAAACTGGATCCATGAAGTTCGTATGGGTGTAAGCTTTGATTCTATATAGGCAATTGTTTGTGTGGTTGGGTCTGGTCATGATTGACATGGCCATGGTGAACTAGGGTTTCACTTTGCAGTCGATTTAGAGGGAGATAGGGTTTGGCGTTGGTCCCTTGAAGTTTGTTATGCGAAGAGGCACCATTTCTCAGAGTTTGGTGATGTGCGATAGGAGATTTGGATTCACGACCTGTTATTTATCACATTGGGGGAGGCTTGGTCGCAATGTGATTTAGGGCATCGAGCTTAGGGTTGGAGGTGTAGATCTGTAGTTTGCGCGAAGAGAGAGAGAGATTGGAAGTGGTTTGGTGAGTTTCCATGGTCCGAGGAGGCGGAAAGGGTGGTTGGGATGCACGGTTGGAGTGTGCACGTACAAGAACGTGTATGGGTTTAGGGGAGTGGGGAAGAGAAGAGTAGTGAAGGTAATGTAATTAAGAAAGTAATTAAGTATTTAATTATATTTTTAAAATAAAAAAACTTATAAAATGAATATCTCCTTCATATGAGGTCAAATCGAGATGTGGTCTATTACATTGCACTTGTAGGAGGGTTATCTATGCACTGGAATTGGTTTCATAGAGTTTGGATTAAGTGAAATATTGAGTTAAAATTGAATGTCGTTCAATTTTAGATTAAACTAGAATTCTTAAGCGTTCGTTGGAATTTTGGTGAGTTAACTCACCTCGAGATGAATACTATATAATATATAGTAGTTATAAATTATTGTTTTTGTGTTTGAATGATTTATTGGTTTGGTTTGGCAGAATATCCACTTTAAAAAGCGAATGACATTTGAAATGAAATATAGGGAATTTTGTAGAGGAATCTGGATTCCTCACCACTATTAATTTTAATTCCATTTATATACTTATGTTATAAATTAGTTAATGCTAAAACTTGGTTGTTTGGCCATATTGGATATGACATTGATATATGTTAAAAATTGAACCTTTTTAGTGATAAAGGTAATAATAGCATTGGTTAAGTGCTATTGGTCTCATTATAGTATTTTGGAAATGCTATTATTTGTTGTTTGGATTTGAAATTAGTTTTGATTCGGTTGATGATTTTAAATGTGATTTTGGGAATTTTCTATGGCATTTTTATTTAAAAAGGGTTTTCGAACTTCTTTATTTTACTCTAACCTTTTTGGAAATGTTTTAAAAGTATTTTGGGAAGTATTTATTTTACAGAAAAATTAATATAATAATGGATGTTGTAATTTAAAAAATAATGGAAATTCATCTGTTTTATAATGAAGTGATTCTATTTTGAAAGAAGATAGATATATTTTGGAATAAATATTTTTGTAACGTTTTATATAAAAAGTTGTATAAAAAGAATAGATATATAAATGGTACTGTATAAATAAAAAGATAGATATATAAATGTTATTTTATAAAATAATGGATAGATTTATAAATGATATTTTATAAAAGGAAAATTAATATCATTTGGTTAAATTAGAATAATAAATTCCATTTGTGAATTTATAGTGATATATGGAAGGATCGTTTTATGAAAAGTATTTGTTCTGATCTTTCAACTGGAGATTTGGGATAAGTATAGGAGATTTAAAATTAGAAATGAATTTACAAAAGAAGTTTTATAAAAGGGATTTGTAACAGAAGTTTTATAAAAACAAGTTTTGTAAAGGAGATTCAAAAAAGAGTTTTGTAAATGAGATTCGAGGTGTATAATTGGAGTTTTAGAAATGAATTTAGGAGTTTATAAAAGGAGTTTGTAAATGTAAAAGAGATTTATAAAAGGGAATGTTACAAAAGGAATGAGATTTAATTTCCATAAATGATCGTTTTAAATTATTGCGATATGGAAAGTATTATTTTCATACATAACACCAACATCTGAGATAGGGAAACTCGTCCCTGTCCTAAGAATTAAGAATGTATGTCGAGGCAAGAATAGTATGCTAACTTGTCCGACTTTATTGTTAATTGAGGGATAGCACAAGTTTTAAATCAGGAAATGGTGGTAAATATATTTGGTCTAATTTCTATATTATCCATTTATTTACACCAAAAGTGTTTTGGATTTATTATTATCAATGTTTTAAATAACATTTATTTTAACCCAACTAAATATGTTTTTAAAAATGAAATGTTTATTTAGATTTGTGAATATACTTATACCGTTGAGATAAGTATGTGGGAACATTTTTTAAGTATTGAAAATGTAGTGTTTTGTGAATATACTTATACCGTTGATATAATTATATGGAAAAGTTTTCTAAGTGTTGAAATCGAAATGTTGTGTGGGTATAGTTATATAGTTGAGATAAGTATATCAGTATTTTTTCAAGTATTGAAAAGAGTAGATAGTGTGAGAAATGCGGATTAAGGATCTTAAGGCTAGAATTAACACTAGAGGGGGGTGAATAGTGTTTTAAGAAATTTGTTAATCTTTTTGAGTTTATCTTAATTTGTTAACAATGTATGCACTAATTAGACATAGATATGAACACAGAATCAAACACAGATGCAAATATAAAGTAAAAGCAGTAAAGGAAAGAACACACCAGATTTTATACTGGTTCGGAGTTACCCTACATCCAGTCCCGCACAACTAAGTACGGATTTCCTTTCAAAACCAATTCAACAATTACAACCCTCGATTTCAAGGCTACGAGATACACCCTCCAGAATAACAATCCTCTAGGTAGAGATACTTGATTTCCGGGGCAACAAGTTCACCCAATTGATTCCCAGGGCTACAATCACACCTTCTCTCGCTCAATTGATTTCCAAGGCTACAATCACACCTTTTCTCGCTCGATTGATTACAAAGAAGTCTATAACTCTGAATAGCGCTTGGATCTTGTAGAGATAATGATGGAGAATCACACTAGAAGTAATCGAGTATGATTCGATGTTGATTTCGGCAGAGTAATGGTATGATTTTGTATTAAGAAATGTGGAAGAAGAAGAGGAGTGAAAACCAGAAAAAAGTGACTGAAAATTTGTTGAAACTGACCCCTATTTAGAACAACAGCCATGACCATTCATGAAGAGTTATGGTGAATAGACACTTCTTTTGAAATTTGAATTTTGAAACCAACTGACACTATGTCGACATGGGGTACATGGGCATGTCGACATCCCAAAGGGATTTTTGGTGTTTTGATTTTCTTTGAAAATAACCTCTATTTTATATTAAAATTATTTTAAACTTTATAAATATACTTAACTATAGTTAAAATACATAAGTAAACCCATGAAAACTATATCCAAATTAAGAATTGACATCAGTCAATAGGTTCCTAGTAAACCCATGAAAACTAGGATAAGTAAGTGGTTAATGGATGTATCAGTATGTTCCTAGTCAACCCATTAAAACTAGGATGTGCAGTGAGTTACTGATAAGTCCATAGGTTCCTAGTCAACCCATGAAAACTAGGATAAGTTGATTAGTTATTGGAAAGACCAATAGGTTCAGGAGGACCCATGAATTGGTTAAGTTACTGGAAGAAGCCTATAGGTTCTTATTGATCCCATGAAAACTATGAATAGGACAGGGTGTCCATTAATTATAACAAGATTATTAGTAAACCCATGGAAACTAAAAAGGCTAATAGTGACCCAGGAACTATAACTAAGATAGGGTGTCAGTTTAAACTGGGAAAGGGAAATTTAATTATTTACAAGTATGCATATCATCATAATGTTTTGAAATGTATGTTTTAACCATTGTGGATGCAGGAGCATAGAATGTGGTTTTATAAAGGTTTTGGGATACTAGTGAGGAGAAAACCCGTTCTGCTAATCGATATGGTCTCACTAGCTATCTAAAAGTATTGAGATGTCAGATTATTATTCATACCAAGCTTTATGTCTGACTCGAAGTTTTTGTTTTCCCTTTAAACTCTCGGGTACTCAATTGATTTTGAGTAGTTAGGGATTAAAGTTTTCAGGTTCTTTTCTTAGATGAATAAAGCTTCCGGAGGCGTGCAGGAGGCAGATAGATATTTAGAGTTTTTCTTTCTGTTGTGTGTTTGTTTGTAAAGGCAGATTTATGAGCCTTACTATATACTCTGATCAACCAAGGGGTCATCTTCATATGTCGCTCTTGCCGTATTTGTAATAATTATATTTTGCTGAACGTGGTACGTAATTTGGGGATTATGTAATCAACATGAAAGGTTTTGATTTGAATTCAGAAATATGTTTTGAATTGTTAATTTTTTTTCATATTTCTGTGATATGTGTATCAATGTATCTAGCACCGCCATATTTGATCACCGAAGATTACTAATTATGGATGACTGCAGCATCCGTAGCCGTTAGTTTTGGGCCTCCAAGTAGGGGGATGTTACAAAGGGCATAGGTTTATGAAACTTTAAATGAAAAGTTAAACCTAAAAGCTTTTTCAAACATAATCCAATGAATTTAAAAATATGATCGAGGTTTGGGTTAATGCTATATTAATGTACTTGTATTTGATATATATGTATATATCTAAGTACGTATTCCCTTCTCTCTTAGATCGTTCTTCTGTATCTTACTAAGGCTCATATGTAGATATATGAGAAAGAGGATATGGAGATAGGAAACGAAAGAGGAAATCTGGGTGGAGGAATCACCACAACCAATGGAAATGCTCGACCTAATACTCTGAGAAACAAAGGTCGATGGGCCAATGCTAATCAAAATGCTGATGCCAATATAGGTGCTGGAAATTCGCCAATAGATGCGGGGATGGTGTATCAGTTGTTGGCTAATTTGTTGCAAGCAGGAGCTGCTAGGAATATTAGTGGAGCCAATCATGTAGTTCCAACTGGTTATAACTATGCTAAGCTGAGTAGAGACTATGTTAGTCTAGGAGGAAAGCCGTTTGTTGGACCGGAAGATGCTGTTGAAGTAGAGAGTTGGCTGTTGAATTGTGAAAGGATCTTTACCGATTTAGGCTTAAATGATGGAGAGAAGAGAAGCCTAGCCTCTAAATAGCTGCAAGGGTTGGTGCTTCATTGGTAGAACAGTGTAACGGTTGGGGTGCCGGAGGAAGAGTTGACATAGGCTGACTTCAGGAGGAGCTTTGAGTAGAGATTCTTGTCTGAGGTTTCCAAATCGGCGTTGATGAGAAAGTTCATAGATCTTGTCCAAGGACAGATGTATGTGATCGAGTATGCTGCTAAGTTTGATGAGCTATCTCGATATGGTTATGCTTTGGTTGACACGAATGTCAGGAGGAATGAGAGATTCATCAAGGGTTTGAGGCCAGAGCTAGGAAGGATGGCTATGACTCATATCAGAGAACCTTATCATGTGATGGTGGAAATGACCGTCCACCATGAGGAGATGCTTGCTGTTTCAGCTAGGGAGAAGCCAGTTGAGTCCAAGGGTTCTCAGGGAAGAAAAATGAAATTCTTTAAGAAGAAAGGAGCCCAGAAGGGGGAGGAAGCTAAGAAGGTAAAGGCTGATGTGGAGTGTTATAAGTGTGATAAGAAGGGCCATTATGCCAATGAGTGCAGAACTTGAAAAGGAAAGAAACTTGCGGAGAAGAAGAATGTGAAACGCTTCAATTGTGACCAGGTTGGGCATTATAAGAACCAGTGTCCAGAGCCAGTCAGGGCGGACAGAGGGAAGGTGTTTGCTATTGGACCACCATCTTCTTCTAAACCCACTGCAGTAGAAAAAGGAAAGACTGTGATGGAAGGTAGGCTTTTGATTCAGAGTATACCTGTTAGGGTACTTTTTGATACCGGTGCACCACATTTATTTATATCTTAGTGTTTGGTTGATAGGTTATGTATAGAACCCACATACCTTGTTACTTCCTTAAGGGTTGCGAATCGAATAGGAGGGCATGCAACTCTTGGGATGAGATGTGACCGGTTAGAACTTGATTTGTGAGGTCATAAGTTTGCATGCAGTTTGTATGTTTTTGATTTCGTAGATTTCGGGACCATCTTAGGTATGGATTGGTTGGGTAAGTATGAGGCTAGGATATTTTGCCAGGATCGGGAAATATCATTAAGGCACCTGAATAGTCATAACCGAATCATTTTCTCAGTGGAGAATTCCAGTAAGAGTGTTTGTGCTTTGTTCAGTGCCATGGAGGTTGAAGAAGAGCTTAATCAGATTCGTGTGGTTAGAGAGTTTGCAGATGTATTTGAGTTGGTCACTGGATTACCCCCGAAACGAGCTGTTGAGTTTCGAATAGACCTTATAACAGTAGTTGAACCTGTTAGTAGACCACCTAGAAAAATGAAACGAAAGAGATGAAAGAATTAAAGGTGCAGTTAGTGGATCTTAAGGGAAGAAATTTTATCAGACCAAGCAGTTCGCCTTGGGGAGCAGCTGCGGTGTTTGTGAAGAAACCGATGGGTCGTAAAGGATGTGCATCGACTATCGTAAGTTGAATGAAAAAACGATCAGGAATAAGTACCCTCTACCAAGGATTGACGATCTATTTGATCAGTTGAGTGGAGATAGAATATTTTCTCAATTGGATTTGGCGATGAGGTTCCATCAGTTGAGAGTGGTGGAGGGTAGTATTCCTTTGACTGCATTCCGAACTAGGTATGGTTCATACGAGTGGTTAGTAATGTGATTCAGATTGATGAATGCGCCTGCTTTCTTCGTTGATTTAATGAACCGAGTTTTCAGAGAGCATTTGGATAGGTTTGTCTTGGTGTTCATAGATGACATTTTGGTGTACTCTAAAGATGAAAGAGAGCATGAGATTCATCTTAGAGTAGTGTTGGAGATACTAAGGCGGAATCAGCTGAAGGCGAATTTTGTCAAGGTTAATTTCTGGAAGAAAGAAGTTAAGTTTCCTGGT
This sequence comes from Allium fistulosum, assembly GCA_030737815.1. Classification (NCBI taxonomy): domain Eukaryota; kingdom Viridiplantae; phylum Streptophyta; class Magnoliopsida; order Asparagales; family Amaryllidaceae; genus Allium; species Allium fistulosum. Next base: position 167,006,388 of record CM060905.1, read on the forward strand.
CATGTGGTTTCGGAGGAAGGATTGTTAGTTGATCCAGTTAAGATCGAGGCAGTCAATAATTGGAAGAGACCAGAGATAGTAATCGAGATCAGAAGTTTTCTTCGACTTGCTGGCTATTACTGGAGATTCATCAAGGATTTCTCGTGGATAGTAGCACATTTGACTAAGTTGACTAGGAAGTGAAGTGAAGTTTGTTTGGTCCGACAAATGTGAGGAAGCATTCCTTAAGTTAAAGCATTTGTTGACTAATGCTCCAGTGTTAGTAGTTCCGGATGGTAACCAAGGATTGGTAGTATACACTGATGCATGTGGGGTTGGATTAGGAGTAGTATTGATGCAGAAGGGAAAAGTTATCGCTTATGCATCTAGGCAGCTTAGACCGCATGAGGTAAGGTATCCTACTCACAACTTGGAGTTAGCTATGGCGATTTTTGCCTTGATGATTTGGAGTCATTATCTCTTGGGGGAGATATTTGAGTTGTATACCGATCATAAGTTATATAGTATTTATTCTCTCAAAAGGAGATGAATATGAGATAGCATAGATGGCTGGAGTTTTTGGCTGCTTATGATTTCGGTATAGAGTATACTCCGAGAGAAAGAAATAAGGTAGCAAATGATCTCAGTAGAAATCATTAGAACGTGGTGTTAGGAATGTTGGCAGAATGGAAGGATCTTGAAGCTTTAGCCAGTTGTGGGGTGCAGTTGAGATCTACTGCTAGTTCTAGTCAAGGTACTGACATGTTATCTTGTTTAGAAATTCGACCAGTGCTGATCGAAAGGATAGCTTCTAAGCAGAGTGAAGATCTAGTTTTAGCTGAGGGGATTAGAAGACTTGAAGGAGGATCAGAGATTGATGACCTAAAAGATTTTAGTCCTGACCAAAGAGGATGGTTGAAGAAGAAGGAACGGTTATGTGTTCCAGATGTAGAGAACTTAAGGAAAGAAGTTCTAGAATAATGTCATCGATCAAAGTTTACGATTCATCCTGGAGGGACCAAGATGTATCAAGACATGAAGAGGAGCTTTTATTGGGAAGGCATGAAGAGGGATGTTGGCTTGTGGGTTGGGCAATGTATTAACTGTCAACAAGTGAAAGCTGAACATCAGAAGCCAAGTAGGTTACTTCAACCATTAGATATTCCAGTTTGGAAATGGGATTCGATATCGATGGATTTTATAAATGGGTTGCCAAGGTCAAATAGAGGAAATGAAAGAATATGGGTTATAGTGGACAGGTTGACCAAGAGTGCCCATTTCATTCTGGTAAAGTCAACCAGGACGGCACCTATTCTAGCAAAGTTGTTCATGAAGAACATAGTTAGACTTCATGAGATTCCTAGTAGCATAGTCAGTGACAAAGATGCATTATTCACTATTGAATTTTGGAGGAGTCTACAAGAAGTAATAGGTACCGAGCTCAAGATGAGTATAGCATATCACCCACAAATGGATGGGCAGACAGTGAGAGTCAATAAGGTACTCAAAGATTTATTGAGAGCTTGTGTGTTGGAATTTGGTGGATCTTGGGAAGATCACCTACATCTGATTGAGTTTTCCTATAATAATAATTATCAGACTAGTATAGGAATAGAGCCTTTTGAAGCTTTGTCTGGAAGGCCATGCAAATCGCCAACATGTTGGATCTAGGCAGAAGGGTTACGCAGAGAAGAGGCGTAAAGACCTAGAGTTCTCAATGGGAAACAGAGTTTTCATTAAAGTGTCACCGATGAAGGGTGTAGTACGATTTGAAAATTTGGGAAAGTTGGCCCCAAGGTATATTTGTCCATTTCAGATTATAGAAAGGACTAAAAAGCTCGCATACATAGTTGAGTTGCCAAGCAGTTTAGCAGGTGTCCATAATGTATTGATGTTCACGTAAATGTGCATATTTTTACCACTATATTTAATCTATTTAAATTAAATAAATGATCATATTGGATGTTTTAACATGTTTAAACCAAAATTCAAATTATTTTGAAATCGTCACATATTCATCTTCATCCAAGGGCAAAATGGTCATTTTTGTGCATATATTAATTTGAGAAAATTTAATTGGAAATTTCTATATTATTTTTTAGGAATTTGGCTTCATATACAAGTGGTTTCATGAAGATATATGCATGCACAAGAGTGAATACAAAGGAATGGAGATGGAAATAATTCATTTCATGGATCATGGAGGACCCCACCTACCCACCTATCTTAATGTACAAATTAGAGGCTAATGCACATGCTAATGGAGTTTAAAGCTTCATGCACACTTAAATGATGATTATTTGATGCTAATGATTACTTGGCTTCCACACTTCCTAAGAATGTATTTTGGGCATTCCCCAAAAAAGTGTATTAGGGTTTCATACATGTATAAATACCCCTTATACTTCATGTCGGCTCTCTCTTTTTTTAAGCTCTTCCTCTTTAGTTTAGTTTCGGATCAAATAAAAGAAAGCTATCTTTCTCTTTTCATGGCTACTTAGCCATTTTTTATTTCATGTAATTTTTATTTTTTTATGCAATGTTAATTAGTGTTTCATTTTAATTACATGTTTATTTCCTTTCATGCTAGTGGTATAGATTTTCTTTTATGCAATTAGATTAGTTCTCTTTTCCATTAGCTTTCATTTTCCTTTCTTTTTAGTTTCATGTTGCATGCTACAATTGTTGATACGATAACAAATATGAGAGGCTAAACCCCTTCAATTTAGGGGTAATGAAAATCTCTAATTATATAGCTTCAACATAACTTGTTAATTTTTATCTCTTTTGTGCTTAATGGAAGAATGAATGTTGATGTGATTTATTGTTTCATGCTGAATTTGATAGTCTATGTTGTTCATAACAATAGGCTATGCTTAAACAATCACAAATAATAATTACCTCTTCATTTACATATGATGATGGTAATGAAGTGAATGTTGAAATTAAAATTTGATGGTCTATATTTCTAATTAATAGTTAATAGATCATACTTAAAATAGATTTCGCTTTCAACATTGTTGTCATATTTCATGAGAATTAAAAGTGATTTAAAGGTTGTGTTATAGTTTGATGGCTTATGTTGAGCTAACTAATAACACAAATAGGCCATACTTATAATAAACACATCATTAAAATTCACTTATGACCAAAAAAGAGAGATCATAATTTCATAATTTGTTGAACTATGTGATCTAGAGAGTGGATTTATCTCTAAATTGTTATTCCACTCTCATATTTTTATCACTTCCTTTTTGTCAATTTTCTTATATTGTTAGCTTAAACAACTCTCAAATCTTTGGTTAATTTGATTGAATAGGAAATTTAAAATCAACAATTCCCTACGGATCGACCCGTACTCGCTATGTACTACGAGAGTACGTCGTGCGCTTGCGGTAAATTTTTATTATAAATTCACTCGACGGATTTCTAAAACGATAGAATTCCCGTCGACGAACAAGTTTTTGGCGCCGTTGCCGGGGAATTGCTTTGATTTTATTTTCTATTCTTCGAATTATTTTCGTTTGATTTTTGTGTGTTTTAATCTTGTGTGTTTGTTTGCATTTATAAAAAAAATTGTTTATATGATTATTGCTTGCATTTGTTTGAGTGTTGGTTTGCATTTGTTGTTCTAGTGTCCTTTGCATTTGCATTTTATATATTAAAAAAAGAGCGCGCACAATTAAAAAAAGAAAAAAATATTATTCCATTCGATTTTCCATTTTCATCTACATTTTACTCTTTTTACAATTTTCATTTCAGTTTTACTTTTACACTGCTTTCATTACAAACTGTGCACCTCCAAAACTGTGCACTACCTGACTGTGCATATCACTATCACTTACAGTTCATATTGCTGCTGACCACTTCCCTACTCCTCAAGACACACCCCAGCACCACCATCCACAGCCACCTTCCTCTTGCTGCATTAACACTCCACTAACCCCTATCAGTCAAATGCACTACCACACCTTCTTTCTTACCAGTCACATTGCCACTTCTGCTCAAACAAGAAAAAAACACATCCATTGCCAGCCATACATACAAGCTGCCAGTACTCTTCACAATCGCCTTAATGCAGTCACATCCCAAAACTTCCCTTACATCACCATACTGACCATATTCACATACCCTTCATCATCTTGCAGCTATCCTCTAGACACGAACTTCAACAACCCTTCTACACATTGAACTCGCTGCTATTTCCCTCTACAACTTCATTCCATCACCTATACAAACATACAACCCCAACATCCTATCCAGAACCTATCACCAACATCACCATCACTCTCTTATCAGACAAGCTGTCCACATCATCTCTATCACCTGCCTAAACATTGCCTAAACTACATCAACAGCCTGCATATCAGCTCTGTCAACCACAACAACCTCCGTCGCTGCCTCCACAACAAAAAGTCATCAACCATCTTACACTTACCACCTCCAAAAATTCCTTAACTCTTGCATCACCACAAATACAATACTGCAACAGCCAAACACACCATCACTAACATCCCCAAATTCACCTCCTATTACTGCTACATAGTGCCACAAAGAAATCACCAAAACATCTGCTCCTTTGCCTTGCTCCTGGTAGCACCTGCACTTACTACCTCCAATTCACTCATCCTCCTCTATTCCATTAAATTCCATCAACATTTCTCCATTCACACCACTTGAACATTATAACCACACTACAACATCCCAATACAACCATCTATTCTACAACCATTGGCAATCATTTCTGCCTGTAATCAAAACCGCCACCATCATCACCGTGGCCTCCGACTTCTCCACAGCAACTTAGAAACTATAATCAAGCGGCGACTTCACTCAAAACCTCACGCGACTCTCAACAAACCACCAGTCGCCTTTCATCTCACCAAAATCATCCGCAATTCAAACCTCTACCTTGAATAGAAATCGCGACCCGCTTCAAACTCCACTGACCTGTAGCATACATTCGACGACCACCGCATCTCTATACATCACACATCTTCTACAGCCTCGACCTTTGAACTATCTTCGACATCACAGTGCTTCAAATTCCAAACTGCAGTCAAACAAACAAGTCGAATCAATCTCACCAAACTCGAGAATTGCAATCCCCAAATCATCGTCAATCACCACCATGCAACTTGCCACTATGACGACTGAACCATAATCAAAACCCATTGACTCGAACGTAACACACAGCAACCTTATCTCCGAAGCAAATCCAAACTCACGACCTTGGCTACCACGATTTAGTTCAATTGTGGTCAATCTTTCGATTTCGATTTGAATTGGTTTTTGATTTCCTAAAATCGCGTATTCTTTGTATAATAAAGTAAAATAAATGGAGGGGGGTAGGTTTTGAGTTGGGTCGGGTAGAAGAATGTGTGGGTTTGTTTAAGTGGTAATGGTCAAATTTTTGTTTTTGTTTTTTTAAGGTGTATAATTAGTTTGTTTTGAGTTATGAGTTTTATTTTTGAAATTCTTCCTTGATTATTAAAAAAACAAAGAAGTAAAAAGTGTTTGAAATTGTTTTGTTTTTACTTTGTTTTAAGTTTTCTCATTTGATATATATAAAAAATTCAAAAAAAAATTTGTATATATCTTGTTTTTATTTCAGGTTGCCAAAGCAGAATTTCAGAAGGAGAAGAACTGTTGCCAAAAATAATTTCTTCGCTTTGCTTGTCAAAATAAAATAAACTGCTTGCTTGATATATCTATTGTTTTTATTTGCCTTGCATTGTTGTTTGCTTGCATTTTATAAAAAAAAAATCAAAAACAAAAAAATCCATTCGTAGTTGCATTGTTAATACAAGTTTAATTTCAGTTTTGCATTTCATCTTAGAATTTGGATTAATAATAACGATTAGAAATCGATGACGCTAAATTGTATATTGACAAGTTGTCTTCTTTGAACAATTTACTTTCTTGGTGTCTAGGCTACGGCAGAGTAATAACCATTTATAAATATTACGGTGATTCATAAATATTATAGTAGTTGCTCCTCTAAAGGTACTTAAACCTTTAGTTGCATTGCTACGGTGATTCATGGTGCACCGATAACCCCTGTCTGTTACCTGGCTGAGAACTATCTTGTTGATTTAAGACAATGTGTGATTATATAATTTTAGGTTAGGAGCTACTTAGGATAAATCATTTGTAATTAAATCCTTGCATTTATATAGTTGCATATTAGTTCATGCATATTTAAGAAAAAAAGCAAAATCCAAAACTAAAAAAATTGTAAATATTCCTTAATTTTGTTTTTAAATCCTTTCTTTTGAAATTCTTTTTTATTAAAAACTAAAATCCAAAAAAAAATTACTTAGTTTTTCTTTACAAAAACAAAAATTCAAAAAAAATTAGAAAACCTTTACAAAACAAAAAAAATTGAAAAACCAAAAAAAATGTTGAAAATGTCCGAGTTTCCTTTTCCCTACTCACTTGAATTTTACAATAGTTGTGAAAATCAATATAATCCATATGATTTCACTCCAAATTCGTATGGATATTTTAACGACAACTTTTGTATAAACAAGTCGAATTTTGAACAATAAAATTTTCAAAACAATGACCAACCCTCGACTCTTGAAAAAAGCATCGAAACGATTTCCTCGTTACTTGAACTCTCTACACAACAAAATCAAGAGATAAATGATTTGTGTAATTCATATTTGTGCAACGATTCAAGTCAAAGTTTTCAAAACCATCAAAATTTGAATTCACTTCAAAATTCAAACGATTTCGAGTATAACCCATGCCAATTCAATTTCGAACTTCAAAATGAGTTTCAAAGTCAAAATGAAAATGGGAACAACTTTTTAAACTAATTTGGCAATGGGAATAATCTCGACTACGATGCTAGTGAAAATTTTTGTTCTCAACAATTTCAAATCGAAAATCCTCATGTTTATAATTATAAATTGGATTTTGTTAAGCAAATGGACGAGATTTACAATGATCACATGGATTTGTTGTTCGAAACATATATGAAACAACATGAAAAACAAAATCAAATCCCAACATGTGACGAGTCAAGTGATAATCCATCTTTTACCAAAATTAACGATTTTTAAATAACAACTTTTGAAATTGAAAATGAAAATCTTAACGAAGTTGTTGAAAATTTGGTAAGTGAGTTGGATTTCAATTCTTTTGAGGGTAAGAAACTTGATTTAAATTTCAAACTTCCTTTTTCCGATTTCGAAAATTTGAATACAACAACTTTGGATTTTGAAAACGATACATGTAGTGAAGTTGTTGATAATCCAACAATGGAAGACGAATTTAATGAACACGAATTCTATGGACTTTTTGAAGATGAGTTGTTAAATTCCGAAGGTGAAGATTTAAATTACCATTTTGATTTTGAAATCAAAAATTTTGAAGAAGTTTTCAATGATAAATTTGGATTTCAATTTGGTGAAAATAAACTTGATCTTCAATCAATCGTTTTATCAACCCCGAAAATCATCGAAAAGGAAACAACTCGAAAGATTTTTAATAAAACGAGATTCGTTTTCCTAAATCAACATTCAACTTTGAAATAATTTATGGTTTGGTTTTTCGAGCTTAAGCTGTGTCTCGCATACTTGACGAGACAAATGAATCGGTCTTTGGAAGACTGTTTCATTTACTTTTTGATGATATACTTTCTGATCTCATGTAAATACCATTCATTTTCATGTAAATATTGGTCATCTGTTTATTTTTGTTTTATTTTTCTCCTTCCACTTGGGTTGACTGTGGGGACACAGTCAAAATCAAGTGTGGGGGGAGACTCATCATCATTTTCGATTTTTCAAAGTTTATTTTTGCATTTTTCTTTCCAAAACTAAAAAAAAAAAGAAAAAAATTCCAAAAACAAATTATATTTTGTTTTAGCTTTTTAATTACTTTTAAAGAAACACTATATGTAAGTATAAGATTTTGGTTATTAAATTTAAAATTTTGAAAATTTATTTGTCTCAACAATAATAAAAATAAAGTTTGATTACAAATTACGATGATTTAACTAGTATATAGGTAGATTCATGGTGATAATTATGAAGTATATCCTAATTGAAAACCTTTGTTTAAAAAAGTGGTGAATTAAAGTAAAGGATATAACATTTTTTGTCTTCTAAGTTAAATGGTACTAAGATGATTTTGCCAAACTCTCTTTAAAAAAACAAAAAACAAAAAGAATAAAAAAACAGAAAAAACAAAAAAAAAATATTTGTATATATGTATCTAATTTTTAGTTACACCTAGAGTCATGTGTTCACACTCGTGTGTTCACTCACCATGCTCTGTACCATTCTCACGTAAGCCCAAAAGGCGGTGCACGATCGGTATATCTGGCCTCAGTTTATCTGAGTTAGGTGTGTGTATATAAAAAAATTATTTTATTAATAACGCCTACAGTCGATAAGTCTTCATACTTGTGTGTTCACTCGCCATGCTCTGTTTTCCCCTCACATAAGTCCGCAAGGCAATGCACGGGTAATATATCTGGCCTCAGTTTATCTGAGTTAGGCATATGTAAATATTGTAAATATCAATAAAAATTTCAAAAAATAGTGAGAATAAGCAAATGAAATCCAAGCACTATTTTAACTTGTTTGATTTGACTTCTTATTGAAAAGAAATGAAAATACCACTTTTATAAACTTTGATAATCAACTAAGGATCCATTTCATAGTTACACTGTGTCATCGACCGAAATAATGAGTTAAACTATACTCTATTTGTTATGATAAGTTGATTTTTGTTAGAAATTTTGACGAGTAAATGACTTAAATTTTCATGACAATGACCAAAACCTATATTTAACTTATTTGTATCGATTTAAAAGTAAATCCTTCATTTAAAAATAAATCTTGCATTTTGTAAATATTTTCATATCGCATTTGGATTTTGTAGGTAGTATCCGCTGAAAACCCTTACGAGACAACACTCGTCCTACTGGAGACACCCAGAGGTTTAATGGCTTGTTGCATACGCTCAATGCAATCGTGCTCCCTACGAAAACGGATTTATCTTAGTTTTTCTATATTCGAGGACGAATAAAAAGATAAGTATGAGGGTATTTGATGTGCACATAAATGTGCATATTTTTACCACCATATTTAATCTATTTAAATTAAATAAATGATCATATTGGTTGTTTTAACATGTTTAAACCAAATTCAAATTATTTTAAAATCGTCACATATTCATCTTCATCCAAGGGAAAAATGATAATTTTTGTGCATATATTAATTTGAGAAAAATTAATTGGAAATTTCTATATTATTTTGTAGGAATTTGACTTCATATACAAGTGGTTTCATAAAGATATATGCATGCACAAGAGTGAATACAAAGGAATGGAGATGGAAATAATTCATTTCATGGATCATGGAGGATCCCACCTACCCACCTATCTTAATGTACAAATTAGAGGCTAATGCACATGCTAATAAAGTTTAAAGCTTCATGCACACTTAAATGATGATTATTTGATGCTAATGATTACTTGGCCTCCACACTTCCTAAGAGGGTATTTTGGGCATTCCTCAAAAAAGTGTATTAGGGTTTCATACATGTATAAATACCCCTTATGCTTCATGTAGGCTCTCTCTTTTTAGGCTCTTCCTCTTTAGTTTAGTTTAGGATAAAAATAAAAGAAAGCTCTCTTTCTCTTTTCATGTCTATTTAGCCAATTTTTTATTTCATGTAATTTTTCTTGTTTTTTATGCAATGTTAATTAGTGTTTCCTTTTAATTGCATGTTCATTTCCTTTCATGCTAGTAGTACAGATTTTCTTTTATGCAATTAGATTAGTTCTCTTTTCCATTAGCTTTCATTTTCCTTTCTTTTTAGTTTCATGTTGCATGCTACAATTGTTGATATGATAACAAATATGAGAGGCTAAACCCCTTCAATTTAGGGGTAATGAAGCTCTCTAATTATGTAGCTTCAACATAACTTGTTAATTTTGATCTCTTTTGCGTTTAATGGAAGAATGAATGTTGATGTGATTTATTGTTTCATGTTGAATTTGATAGTCTATGTTGTTCATAACAAATAGGTTATGCTTAAACAATCACAAACAATAATTACCTCTTCATTTACATATAATGATGGTAATGAGGTGAATGTTGAAATTAAAATTTGATGGTCAATATTTCTAATTAATATTTAATAGAGCATACTTAAAATAGATTTTTCTTTCAACATTGTCGTCATATTTCATGAGAATTAAAAGTGATTTAAAGTTTGTGTTATATTTTGATGGCTTATGTTGAGCTAACTAATAGCACAAATAGGTCATACTTATCATAAACATATCACTTAAATTCACATATGACCAAAAAAAAGAGATCATAATTTCATAATTTGTTGAACTATGTTATCATAATTTAAAATCAACAATTCACTACGGATCGACGCATACTCGCTAGATACTACGATAGTACGTCGTGTGCTTGTGGTTAATTTTTATTATAAATTCGCTCGACGGATTTCTAAACCGATAGAATTCCCGTCAACGAACATGTTTTCCATGTGCCTCATCTTTGTAAGTATGTGCATAATCCAAAGGCTACTATTCCACAGACAGAGTTAGAGGATTTGGTAGTAGAGCCTGACTTGACTTTTGTTAGACAACTAGTTCGGATTGTAGCGAGAGATGAGAAGAAATTGAGGACCAAGACAGTCAAGTTGGTAAAGGTTCGGTGGAGCGACAAATAGAAAGACTGTACTTGGGAGACGTAAGTCAGGATTCGAGAAGCTTATCCTAATCTATTTTGATGGTATGTCTATTGTAGATTTACATAGATTGGTTGCTAGTCAGATAGGCTAGTATGGTTGTTAGGAGATGTTACAAATGATTGCTTTGTTTGCTAGTTAGTCCTTACTTAATTTTGAGGACGAAATACTTTAAGGAGGGGAGCCTGTAACACCCCTATTTTTATTGAAATCATTCAGGAGATTTAATTAGAATAAATTAAATAGAATAATGTAGATAAGGAGATTGAGTTTGATAAATAAACTAGGTGGGCGTGCTTATTTAAAATCAACTGAACTTATATAAATGGTTAAGAAATTAAACACAAGGGCATTAGGGTAAATAGCCTCCCACGCTTCCCACCCTTATACTATCTTTCTTAGTTCTACACGTTCATTTCACCAAAAAAAAATATTCATAACCGTGAGAAGCAAGGCCGGCCATTAGAAGAGAAGAGAAAATCAACTAAAAGCTAGGATTCAAGTTAGAAGAAATCAATCTCAATCATACTTCAATTTCCTTATCCAATCTAAGGTGAATAATAGTTTCTACATCTCTATTTTTATATTAAACATCATATGGTTTCGGATTTAAGGATAAATTTATTTTTTATGATACGTTGAATGATAGTGTGCTTGTTTATGATTTATATGTGTTTAAACAAGGTTGTTTAATAAAGGATTTACACGGTTTAGGGAAAAACTAAGATGAAATGATTTTTAAATGCCATGGGAAAATTCTATGTTATAGAAAACAGGATTTTGGAGATGGCTTTCAATTTTCATAATTTTTTGAGTTTATATGGATTTTATACGAATTTTTTAGTGAAGAAAATGATCTATTGTGTTATAAATTATTTATGGCAAAAATAATGATTATTTGGGTTTGAAATTTTTATATGTTGGAAAACATATTAAAAATAGATTTTCTGGGATTTTTTCTAGATTTTTCCTAAGTGCTTTGATGAATATATAAAATTATTTAAGGTATGGGACTTAAATGTTTTATATATTTAATTAAGGAGAAGGCGCATTTTATAAAATAAAATTTATTATTTAAATCTAAAAAAGTGGCAGTATTTTCTAAAAAAAATTATTAACCAATGAGAATTTGACAAACCAAGGCAGGTTAGTTGAAAAGTTAACATTTTTAAGTTAAAAACAAAGAAATCATATTTTTAGCATGTTTCAGCCTTTTAAGGTAGTAAACCTTCCGACCCGGACCTTTCGACTAAGTCGAATGGTTATAGCTTTCGACAAGGTCAAACTAATGCATATGGTATCAATCTACTTGGTACGTAATGAATTGGACAAGGTCGAAGGGTTCATTGTCGAAAGGTTGATGACAAAAGAGGTTGGGGTATGTTTGTTTTCTGAATTAAAGCTTCCACCTGCTTAGCTTTCGAATTAGAGCTTTCGACTTGGTTGCTTTCAACCAGGTCAAATGTTCAAAAGAATGGTTTTAAACCTTTCAACAACGTCAAAAGGTTACCACTGCTTTACCACTATTTTGTTTTGGAACCTTTCGACACAGTCGAAAGGTTACTGCCACTTATCATTATTTTGTTTTGAACCTTCCGACATACTCGAAAGGTTATTGTCGCTTTTTCCAACCTTTTGAAGTCGTTGCTTTCGATAAATACGAAAGGTTTACTTGTTTTAAAAACTAGCCACTTCTCCCATTGCTTTCGAAAGGTTTCAAAGCTTTCGACTTAGATGATTTACCCTTGTTTTATAATTGAAGTATAACCCAAGCTTTCGAATGAATTGCTTTAAAAAGTCGGAGGTCTATTAATTTGAATGAAATGTTTAAAAGCTTTCGAAGCAGACCTTCCGACTAGGTCGAAAGATTGCTTCCATTGTAGTCGAAAGGTTTTAAGAGGTGACCTTCCGCATATTTTAACTTGAACCTAATAAGTCTTCGAAAGGTTTATATTTTAAGAGTTGAATGCTTTCGAAAGGTTTAAATAGTTGAATCTTTTCAATGGTTCTGAAAGGTTAGGACTCAAATGGTTGTTTTCAAGACCTTTTGACAAGGTCGAAAGGTTTGCTTTTGACAGGTTTGAAAACCCATATTTTAAATTTTAAAGGAAAAACCCACTACTTATATATAAAGGAGTTTTGTAATGGCTTTAAGAATGTAATTTTGAAGAAGTATTTCCTTGATAAAAATATAAGTTAAGAGTGTTAACTATGTTATGATTCAAGGACTTAAACCCACGGGAGTGGTATTGTAAAATTATTGTTTTGCTTCTTCAAATAAGAGTATATTCACATGATAACCCATTACTGTATTTTGGGGAAAAAGGGGTGGAAGAACCAGCTAGGTTAACTCAATAGTGAATATAAATTGCTTAAACTCTTGAATGAGTAGAATTGCATCCATGGAGTCAGGGTGACCAAAAATATAGGATACCTAAACTTTGTAGTTATTGGAGGAAAAACAATAGGTTCATAGTAAACCCATGAAAACTATGATAAGGTAATTATTGGTGCATACCAATAGGTTCGTAGTAAACCCATGAAAAATATGATAAGGTAATTATTGGTGCATACCAAGAGGTTCGTAGTAAACCCATGAAAACTATTATAAGATAGTTATTTGTGCATACCAAAAGGTTCATAGTTACCCCGTGAAAACTATGTATTAAGAGTAGTTGGCAGGGGCTAATTGGTTTGTAGTGAACCCATGAAAACTATATCCGGATTAAGAATTGACATCACTCAATACATTCCTAGAAAACCTATGAAAACTAGGATAAGTAAGTGGTTAATGGATATATCAATATGTTCCTAGTCAGCTCATGAAAACTAGGATGTGCAGTGAGTTACTGGATAAGTCCATAGGTTTCTAGTCAACCCATGAAACTAGGATAAGGTGATTAGTTATTGGAAAGCCCAATAGGTTCAGGAGGACCCATGAATTAATTAAGTTACTAGCAGAAGCCTATAGGTTCTTAGTGATCCCATGAAAACTATGAATAGGACAGGGTGTCCATTAATTGTAACAAGGTTATTAATAAACCCATGAAAACTAAAAAGGTTAATAGTGACCCGGGAACTATAAATAAGACAGGGTGTCAGTTTAAACCGGGGAAGTAAAATATTAATTATTTTCAAGTATGCATATCGTCATAATGTTTTGAAATGTATGTTTTAACCATTGTGGATGCAGGAGCACAGAATATTGTTTTATAAAGGTTTTGGGATACTAGTGAGGAGAAAACCCGTTCTGCTAAGCGGCATGGTCTCACTAGCTATCTAAAAGGATTGAGATGTTAGATTATTGTTCATACAAGGCTTTATGTCTAACTCGAAGTTTTTGTTTTCTCCTTAAACTGCTAGTTACTCAATTGATTTTGAGTAGTTTGAGATTTAAGGTTTTCAGGTTCTCTTCTTAGACGGATAAAGCTTCCGCAGGCATGTAGGAGGCAGATAGATATTTACAGTTTTTCTTTCCGCTGTGTGTTTGTTTGTAAAGGCAGATTTATGAGCCTTACTATATACTCTGATAAACCAAGGGGGCATCTTCATATGTTGCTCTTGGCGTATTTGTAATAATTATATTTTGCTAAATGTGGTAACGTAATTTGGGGATTACATAATGAACATGAAAGGTTTTGATCTGAATGCAGAAATATGTTTTGAATTGTTAAATTTTTTTTACACATTTTTGTGATCTGTGTATCAATGTGTCTAGCATCGCCGTATTTGGTCGCCGAAGATTAATAACTATGGATGACTGCAACATCCGTAGGCGTTAGCTTTGGGCCTCCAAATAGGGGGATGCTACAACATTTTTGTAAAAAAATTGTATGAGAATGAAAAAAGAGTATTGGATAAAATGATGAGTGAGTTTTCTGGAAGAAATAGGCTTATATAGATGTAAAAAGTCGTTTGGAATGATTGAATAGTAGTGGTTATTATAATTTTGAATTTTAAAAAATTGCGAATTGGCCATTATATGTCACATATCTATTGTATGTATGTCGACATACATACCTAAAATTTCAATAAATAGTGTAGTTGTTATAATTTTTGTTTTTATCTTATACCACTATATATTTATAACTTCCCAATACTAATTAACAATACAGGACAGTAAGAAATATATTTGATTACTTAAAATTGAAAGGTGCATGGATTTCAAAAAAAATTTGAAAATGACATGAACTTAAACTAAAAGCACACAATACTAAGGAATACAAAGTTAGATATCATAAGAAAATAACCAGATAGGATTAGAAAGATGTAGATGATGATGATGAATTTCCACCGAGCTTGCGAAAATCTTTCCAAAGTATTTGTCTATTTTGTTGGAAAGAGAAGTGAACTTTTTACTAAATAAAGGCTTAAGCTTCTTTTGGTTTTTAAGAAGCTTTTCTTGGTTTCTTAGGATCTCTTTGTTGGAGGGGTGAGATGGTTTATCAAAACTTTCCAAAGAAGTGTCTACTTCTTCCTTCTCCTCCTTCCACATCCATCTCACCGCCTTCTTCTTCTCCGTCTTGTTGAATTTCTTGTTCCTCTTCATATGCCAACCTTTGTTCCTTTTCGGGAAGTGTTTCATATGGTTCGAAATAAGGTGGAATGTGCATAAGAGAAATGTTGGCCTTATCAAAAACTTTTTGTGGAATAGTTTGCTCTCCTCTTAAATCAACACCAAAATATATGAAAATTCTAGTAAGATACACACCATTGTAGAGTGTGTTCTCGTGTCTAGAAATGTTCTTTTAAAGAAAATCATTTAAAATGACTTGTTCCCAATTGAAGTTGTAGTTTCCATAAATGGAAAAAGGATCTTTAAATTTTTTTGAGTAGGGTTATTATAATTACACAGTTTCAGAGTGATACTTTGTTGCAAAATGAGACTAATAAGTTTCGATTTTGGTCGAAGATTCTTGTGTTTAAAATCAATTTCTTCATTACTTTTGGAAATGTCATGAAAAACCTTAATGATTTTGTTCATTAATATGAAAAGTGGAGAGGTCAATTCCTCTAGATTTGCAACCAATTATATGACCCAAATGTTCACACTTTAAAACAATTTGAGTGTCATTTATACTACTCCAAATTTGTCCCTTTTCTCCTAGAAATTTTTTATTTAAATTCGCATAAAACATTTTGACTAAATCCAGAAAACAAACAAAACTATTTTTAAAAGAATCAATTAAGCCAAAAATTTCATTTTCAAAACAAAGATCTTTTACACCATAAGAGTAAAAATCTTCGAATTTAGCAAATCTTTCGAAAAAAAACTTTTCAAAAGTAGCATACTCCATATAAATTTCAATGGCTTCTTTATCATTGAAGAGAAAGCCTTTGGTTCTCTTAGAGAGCCATGGTGTGACACCCCTTCAAAATGGGAATAATAGTCCCACATCGCGGAAAAACACTATGAAGTGGGTGCTTATATACCAAAGCCTTCACCTCATAACAACATCGAGGCCTTTTGAGGAACAAAACCCCACACCTTGGCTTGGCCCATGAGGTAGAGGTGACTAAGTTGATGACAATATCTGCGTTAAGTGAGGTGCAGGATGTTACAATGGTATCAGAGCCATACCCAGCCGAAATTGTGGTATGTACGTGTTACAGTCACGACGCCTGGGTGTTGTTGTGTTCATGAGCCAACGAGGACATTGGGCTCTAAAGGGGGAAGATTGTGACACCCCTTCAAAATGGGAATAATAGTCCCATATCGCGGAAAAACACTATGAAGTAGGTGCTTATATACCAAAGCCTTCACCTCATAACAACGTCGAGGCCTTTTGAGGAACAAAACCTCACACCTTGGCTTGGCCCATAAGGCGGAGGTGACTAAGTTGGGGACAATATCTGCGTTAAGTGAGGTGCAGGCTATTACATATGGTTTTAAGAGTATGACTTGAGGAGGCCATTTTTGAGTTTTTGAGAAGATAAGATAATGAAGAAATGTTTTGAATTTTGAAATAAAGTGAGTGATTGAATAGATAAAGATAGGATGAATTAATCGAGAGAACTAACATTTTAGTTTTGAAAAGATGCTCTTTCAGTTTTTGAAATAAATATAAAAGAGCAAAAAATTAAAAATTTGAATTTGAAAAGATATTTCAAAGTTCTAGCATGTTTTTCGACATAAGGTCTGAAGGTACTTCGACATATAGCCCAAAAATTTCAAAACTAAAACTAAGATAATATATTCCAATATATTTATATGTATATACATTTATTCATCCAATATTATGATTAATCTATAAGTCATTCCTAAAAACCAAAATCAACCAAAAAAATTATTAAATAAAAGATTGTTTTTGCCACTTTTTGTTGATCAGTTCTAACTACTCTGTTATTATCGTAAAACACATATTCACATTCTCTGAGTCTGGTTTATTGTCGCTTGATGAAGTATATGAATCATCTAATGTTGTTGTATAAGCTCCTTTTCTTTTTCTTGATGAATCGGTAACTGGTTAGATTTTTGGTTTATTCTAATGTCGGCAGTCTCTCTAAAAATGGCTAGGTTCATAACAGTTGAAGAATCTAGTCGCAGTTCCAGTTCTAAGAGTCTTGTTTATAGGTTTTGGAAAATTGTTCATCTTTCTATCCTTTAGGAAATTTTTGAAATTTCTGGTTATGACAGCAATTTCTTCGTCATTATCATCTTCTGAATCGTGATCGTCAGTTATTGCATTGAAAGCGATGGATTTCTTTTCTATTGCCTTACGTTCCCTCTGCCCTGCAATTGTGCTTCATAGGACATTAAATTGCCTATTAATTCTTTAACTTTTAGAGTACTAATATCACTAGCCTCTTCTATTGCTAGAGTCTTTTTGCTAGTGTCTTTTGATCCCACTCTGAATAGAGTGAATTGAGGATTTTTCTATCCTCTTTAGAAAAGTTTTTGCGTAATACTATCAAAGAATGCACTATATCTTGAAATCTACAGTACATGTCAGAAATAGACTCATTTGGATTCATTTTGAATAGT
The DNA here is from genome assembly GCA_030737815.1 of Allium fistulosum. Taxonomy (NCBI): domain Eukaryota; kingdom Viridiplantae; phylum Streptophyta; class Magnoliopsida; order Asparagales; family Amaryllidaceae; genus Allium; species Allium fistulosum. The sequence continues at coordinate 167,024,080 of CM060905.1, forward strand.
TTAAACTAGTTAGTTAACATGGAAATTTTTGTTTGTGTAACTTGCAGTGTTTTCCAAATTGTATATGCACACTTACGAATAGAGACTCCTAGTGAATAAAACAGAATATTAATGCCTTTAGAATTATTTTGTGCAAGTTTTGGTCAGCAGTCCATTGTGCAAAATTAGTATGGGGTTCGGTGTACTCATTTTGTGAAACATTCCAAATATCTAAGCCACTAGAGTGTAAATAAATTTTCATTCTACATGGCCAATAAGTGTAATTACTGCCATTAAAAAGTAGGGGTCTAGCAGTAGACTGTCCTTCGCAAATTAAAAAATGTACTAACAATGTTTCTAGCCATTTATATTTTTCAAAAATTAAATTACAATTTTTAGAAAACCTAGTGCTCTGATACCAATTGTACGTTGCAGAATTATGTATTTTAAGGCTAACTAAACACTAGAGAGGGCGTGAATAGTGTATAACAGCTTTTGTATATTTTTAAATTTCTTTCAAGTTTAATAATAAATCACAAGTTGCAATATGAAAATATATCACAATTAATTATAGATGCAATCACATATAAAATTAAAAGAAATATAGTAAAGTAGAGAGTTATAGAGATGACAACAGAGATTTATACTAGTTTGGATATCTCCTACATCCAGTCCGGTACAATTGCTTGTACAGATTTCTTTTCAAATGCCAATCTTTAAACAGGCAGAAGGCAAACCCAATTACAATCTCGATTCTAAGGCTATGAGACACATCCTCTTGATTTTCTAGGCTTAGGGTATACCCACTTGATTTGGACAAGCTACAAGCATACCCGCTCGGATTTCCGGGCTACTAAGCACACCCAATTGATTTGAGCGGGCTACAGTCACACCCAAGCAAATACAAATAGAGTTTGATGGTTTTTTCAAAGAAAATTTCTTGAACTTTAGATAGGAATCTATAGCCTCTTAGACAGCACTTTGATCTTTGATTTAAGAGAGATGATTTCAAAACTGTAAGAAAGTAATATTGAATCGAATAGAAGAAGTTTGAATTTATTCTATTTGACTTTGAAGAGAAAAGAGTATAATTTCAATGGGTTCAAGAAAGTAAGAGGAGGGAAGAAAATAAGATAATAACTACTAAAATATTCGTTTGAAACCCCATATATATAGTGCATAAACACATGTGTCCGTTGGTGACGAGTTATGATGAATCATTTTAAACATAGTTTATAAACATTTTGATTTTTGAAAAACTTTTATAAAATATTTTTAAATATATTTTGAAATTTTATTTTTTTTGAAAATATAAAAGATATGAAAATAGGAGATAAAGGTCAAAAATTGCTACAAGGGACTTTAAAAAAATTCTATGTCTCTATAAACTATATTATAGTCTTGATATCTTTATATCTTGATCTTTATATTGATGAGTCTTTATGTCCATTTCTTGAATCTTTATACTGTACAGTCTTCGGTTCAACACCTGTATAATATCCTGCACAATGTACTATATAATTTGGCAAAACATTAGTATTTATATTTTATATGAATGTATATTATAGTTATCAAGGTTGTTATCATCTAAATCAATGACCGAGGTATTAACAATCTCCCCATTTTGATGATGACAACCACTAATCATTCCTACATATAAAAGATGATACAACACCCCTTGAGTTAGATAACTCCTCATGAATATACGTGTAACAACCCGAATTTCACTGCTTTGATTTGCGAATATTTAATTAATTTTAAAATATTCAAATAATAGATTTTATAACTAAAATAATAACTATTGATGGTGAAATAGTGTTTCAAATTTAGTTTACAAAAGCAATTAGTTCTAAGAGAAATAGAAAATGTGAATGGAATTCGTTTTTCGAATTTTCGACTTTTCGTCGACTAAATTTGTCAGAAATGTTATGAACTCTTTAGTGTGAATATACACATTTATAAATAACATAAGTATGATTAGGATTATATGCACATATATATATACATACTTAAGTATATAATGATGATGTGACTTGTTAGGAAAAATGAAATAAAATTTAAAAAGGTGTTTAACATAAGATACCTTAAGAAACATAGTAAAACATTAATTACAAATGGAGTATATGCATGTTGGCTCAAGGTAGGAAAGGAGGGACATGATTTCATGGGTTACATAGGGGGAACCATGTGGTGATGATGTGGCATAAAATTGTGAAGGTTAGGGTACTTAAGGGTGTTTTGGTTATTTACTTTATGCATTTTATATAAAAGAAGTTTTCTAATTCTTTTCCATCCTTATTTTCATTATATTTCCATTTCAAAAGCCTTCCTTCTTCTTTAAGCTCTTAGGAACTCTCTAATGGCTTCCTAAGTTCAAATGTAAAAATATCCATTCTTTTTCACTTCCTCCTTAAAACAAAAACACTAAAGTTCATTCATTTCTCATCTACACCTCCTAACTAACCAAAGCAAGGCCATTTTTCCCTCAAGCATGGAAAAATCCAAACACCTCATGGTCGAAACATTTTTTAACCCTTAGTCCTCTAAAATCCCATTTTGCTAAAGAGAAAGCATGGATCTAGATTGTATACAAGTTCTAGTAAAGTTCGTGATGTTTTAGTTAGCTTTTAGGTGAGAAAAGCTTACCTTTTTATTTAAAGTTTTAAACTTTAATTATGACTTATCTTGTTTGTAAAAAATGTTGATTGTTGGATAAATTGATGATGATTTGGTTATGCATATGTATGCTTGGATGTGATGTTTGTTAGTTTTGAAAATAAAAGGTTAAAGTTAAGTTTGAGTTTGCAAGTTATGATTTATTGCTTGTGAATGTTTCTTATGGCTTATGGCATGTGCTTGAATGTATGAGTTTATCTACGAGTATAGTAAGCTAAAAAGAAAGTACCACTTGATTTGTAATCGTATTGAAATCGAGATCCTTTATTAAATTTGTTTTCCATACTTACTTTTGACATCGAGTTTATCTATTAAATTCGTTTTCCATACTTATTTTATTTTTAGAAAAGTTTTATAAAAGCTTTAAAACTTTATTTTTAGTTTCAAAATTTTATCAAAGTTTAAAAAAATAAATTAAACTATAAATGATAGAGTTTTGAAAGCTATTAGGGTATAAAACAAGTTTTGGAAACTATGGGTCATATAGCGATAGTCGCTATAGGTGCAGTTCGTGAAAACAAACTCTTTTTGAAATCTAAAAATGTTTTTACTTAGGTATCTTTTTGAAAAGTTTTTTCAAAACATATTATAAGTATTGAAAGGTAATTATTATTTGTTTATTTATTTAATTATTTGATGATTATTTAATTAATTAATTAAGTAAGGTAATTAGTACTTCATCATTAATGAACAATGGTAAGTAGTACTTAAGTATTAATTAAGTAAGTAAATTTTAATTACTTAATTAATTAAAAATTAATTGATAATTTATAATTTTTGAAGGATTATATATTATTTAATTAATAATTAAAGGTTGATTATTATTATTTTGTTATTTGAGAAAGGGTTTAAATATTTACTTAATTAATAATTAAAGTCAAGATTTAATTAAGACTTAAGTAAGATTTAATTATTACTAAAGAAAGGTTTAACTTATTATTTAATTATTAGTAAAATATTAAAGTGCAATTTGATTATAAATTGAGGTTTATATTATTTAATTATTAATGGAGATTAATTATACTTGGTTACTTATTTAATAAGATATTTATTATGTAATTATTTATTTAAAATTAATTATGTTTATTGATTAATTAAATGTTCAATCATTATTAAATAAAGATTTTATTGCGATGTGATTACTAAATAAAGGTTTTTAATTTCAAATCACTAATTTTGGAAGTCCAATTTTTGTTTTAAAGAAAACTTCTTTTTAAAAGGATGTTTTTAAATCCAAGCGATTTCTTTGTCGACTACCCATAAGTAACCCTATATTAACATGAAACCAAATGACAACTATTTAGCAGAATAAAAAACCATTCTGCTAATTAATTTTTACTGGATATCTGTTTGATAGAATAAATCGCAGTTCTGCCATATTTCACAAAGTAGATTATGTTGACATCTATTTAAGCAAAATAAAAAAACCTAGTTCTACTATTTTGGCAACTTGGACATTTACCTTTATGTTGATTGGTTGTTATTGGTTGATCCCTTTTACATATCTACTTGTTATCTAAAGACCAATGTTATAATTAGGAAATACAAACTCAATTAAATGAGAACCATTATGGTCACTAAGCCTCTTTCTGATTTTGTGAAGTAAAATATTTCATTTTATCCTTTTTAAAAATGGTTAAAAGCTTATTACCATTTTAAATAAGATAATTAAAGGATAATTAAGCAATTATTTTATCAAAAATGTTTGAAATTAATTTAATACTTTTTAGTTGATTATTTAAAATCGTCATCTTGTTAATGTGATTTAAAGAGAATTAAATGAAGAATGTTTAAATAATTACTTGTTTATTTAAGGATGTTTTAAATAATTGATGTTATCAAAGGAAACTTTATTGATTAGACTTTATTAAAGAAGTTTTATTTAAGTAAAAAAAATTATAAAAGGAATTCAAAAAACGAAAATAGATCTTGAAATTTGGGAAAGATTTTGTAAATGATTTGGATATTCGTAAAAGTGTTTTTATAAATGATTTTGGATCATTTCTAAAAGGGTTTTATAAATGGTTCTGGTATTTATAAAAGAGTATTATAAATAAAAATGGATATTTAAAAAGGTTTTTACAAAAGGACTTGAAATTTAAATAAAGGATAGATCATAAAATGAAAGAGATTTATCTAAAAAGGATTTATAGAAGAAGTTTATAAAAGAAATTTGAATATGATTTTTATCACTTTGATTTAGAATATTTAGTTAATTTTAAACATTCAAATATAAGTTTATTAAACATAAATAATCATATTTTATGTGATAAATGATAATGGTAATCTTGTTTTGGGAAAAATGTTTACAAAAATATGTTCTTTGAAAAATATCGATAAAATGACCCAAAATCGTTTTATCGATAAATAGCTTTTTTAACCATCAAAAGTCATGCAAGATTTTTTTACATACACTTATTTATTCATTTAAGCAAGAATATCTAATAAATTTATTTATTTTACTTTTTGAAATAAAGTGCCTTAATGACATCATCAAAGATGTCATCACTTTTAAATAATTTTTGGAATTTTAAATTAAGTTTAAATATTCCGATAATTATTTTAAATAATGAATATTCCATTTTAAATTATTATTATTTAATGATGATAATTAATTTATAATTGTTTTATAAATGTATAAACTTGTTTTGTTTAGATATGCAAGTTTCGTTGCACTTTGGCAGTTTAACGGCAGGATTTTGCAACACTTGTTTAAATATTGATTTATATGATTTTATAATTCAAATGAGCACGTTTTTATTATTCTAAAATAATAAGAAATATATTTTCAATATTTATTTACGTATATATATAGTTTAACTAAAAAGTAAAAATATGACCAGAATTCGGATTTTGGATTTTCAACGGTTTATCAAAAAGAAGATTTAATCGATTGTTGCATCATGGTTTTTCAAATGACACATATATGTGCATATATACATGCACATAACATGTACAAACTAATAAGAAGTTACCATGTGCATTTACACATTTACCTTAAGTAAAAAATATAAATATCAAGATATTTCAAAACAAAATCAAAATCAAAACTCAGCATAACACTACAAGCAAAGTACACGTGGAGATGCACATGGAGGGGCACATGGAGGAAGGGGTGGAATGTGTACTAGGTATTAGGGGATGCATGATTGGAGATATTTTTGATGATTATTTTAGTGTTAAGCTTCCAAAATGCTATAAATAGCACCCTACCCCTCATTTATTCTCACACCAATTCTCTTCCTCTTCTTCCTCTTCTTGAAGCTCTTTGATGGCTTCCAAAGTCATGATGAAGTTATGAAAAAATAATGAGAAAGTTATGATAAAATAGTATTTAAATATACACACACACACACACATACAATATCCATACACCTCAAAAGAAAGTTCATTCTCCTCCACTACCCTCCTCAAACCCACAACCGCCGCCACCATTCACCCTTGGTGAAGCTAACACCCTCAAGAGGGTCATAGCCGAGCATGCAAGAAGAAAGGAGAAAGATCCGGGAAGCTCCAAAGTGAAGAAAGCGGAGAGAAATGCTGCCGAAATGCCGCGGAGATGATTTCAAGAAGCATCAGGGAGGAGTGGATATGATAGTGAGTACTTGATGTTTATAATTGTTAAATAGCCTCTATAATTATTTCAATTATGTTAACATGACCATGAATTAGTTTTTGTTATCCCGCTTTTTGGTCAAAGCTGGAATATCAACAAATTGGCAAGAAAGGATGGATATCTGGATTGGAGATCGATTAGAAACAAGGTTGTGATCGATGTCGTCAAAATTTGGCCAAGCTCCAATCAAGACAGAATCGATTGGGAGTGATGATCAAGGCTAGGAGAGGCTACGTTTCAATTTTTAGAACGATCGGAGTTCGTATGCGCAAGATATGAATGGTTTAAAATGTGTAAGGAAAAGTTCGAATCGATACATTTTGTATCGATGGATATTGGTTCGAATTGATGTTGTCCGCATCCATCGAGATCTACCGCACTTCGTATCGATACACTTCGTATCGATGAAAATAGGTTCATTCGCTAGCTTTGGTCAACATGGTTACAAACAGATATTCGTATCGATCGGAATGGGTTCAGGCTACAGGTTTCATATCTATACATTTCGTATCGATAGGAAGGCAAGGATTAAAGATGCATTTTGTATCGATCGTGGCTGAAATTGATATGAAGGACTCACATATGGATCGATTCGAAGAAGATCGAAGGCATTAATAGATGGATGGATGCATATGGATACGAAGGATTCAGAAGCAATGTTCGTATCGACCGTATTCGAACCTATCGATACGAAGGGAGCAGTCAAAATGAGCACGAATCAATGGATATGAATGCAACAATGTCAGGTGGAAGTGAATATGTCAACATGGCGAAATCTCCGGAGTGACTCTATCCACTCGGCGGAAAATGTGAATCGATGCAAAGAATGCGCGCCACGTCAATCTGCTAGCGCGTGCTTGGATCGATTCGAAGCAATGGATTCGAATTCATCGGTTCGAACAGAGCGTTGCTACCGGAAATACAATTTCGTATCAATCATAACTTGAGATTTACAAGTCCAAATGCAATGAAATTTTGACAGGAGCTTACATACATGTTGAAGAACGTTCTCACCAAATTTCAGCTCCATTGGATGAGTTCTTGATTGATTCGAATGGAGTTCGAATCGATCCCGGATTGGGCCAAGATTTCCTGGACGCGGGCACGTGGGCCCACTCACGTGCCAGAAGTGGTCTCCCTAAGTTTAGGCGAAATATCAGCCTCCTACACCTATAAATAGAGCCCCAGGTCATTCAGGAAAGGGGATCGGGATTCAGAAGTGCCCAGACTCTACCGGATTCAATTCTACACTTCATCATCGCTGTTAAAACTCGAATTCCTTCATTGTAATCGCTGTAACCAATTGTAATCAGCAAGGATAATCAATAAAAAGATAAACCTTTGAAGTGGACGTAGGCCGGAGATAGCCGAACCACTATAAATCTTGTGTTCTGTCTGTTATTCTTCATTTTATGATTATTTGCTTTACTTAGATCTGAGATATGTGGTTATACACTATTGATTTGTGTTCATACACTGGTGCTTTCACGACATTCGGGGTTTGTGACCAATTTTGGCGCAAACACTTTGGTGCTTTCACTGAGAAGGACTAGCACGCGCTACGCAAGATTTGAAGTTCAGATCTGAAAGCTTAAAGATTTGAAAGACAATGACTCGAGAAACAAGTAGAAGGCAAAGAGCTGAGAGAAGCCAACAAGGAGGAAGTCAAGAGGCGTCCTCCAGAGCTGGAGAAGGACAAGCTTCTGTCTATATCATAAGGGACGAGATGGAGGCTATGGCGAATTCAATACACAAAATAATAATGAAAAGCCAACAGGAGATGATGCAAACTTTCTTCGAACAGATGAGAGCTGCAGGGATGCAGAACTTAGAACCAGCCACAGCGGCTGTTAATATGGAACAAGGAGCTAGGGTTATGGAACCCAATGGAGGACAGAATACAGAACCGGAAGGCAATCAACAAGGGCTTGGGAGTAGGCCCACAGGATCCAACACAGGAAGACCTTTGGAAGGTGATGCAGCAGCGGAATAACAAAATGATGATTCTGTGAAAGTAGCAATCGATGGAATGAAGAATACTGAATGGCCCAAATTCGTTGATCTGAAGATACCGAATTCTAGCTATCTTCGTCACGTTGATCGCGCACGATACCGTGAAAGAAGATCAGCAATTCTTCAGACGTTGATCAAGCGAACTTGATACCATAAATTGGCTTCTACGATCGTTGATCCGAGCGCACTCGAATGCCGAAAGAGGAGATAGGAGATCACACTCAACTACCAATTTAGATGAAAGCACAAAGCTAACAAACCAAAGTTTTATTCAAAATCAACTAACTATTACAAATGACCCAACATGTCTATTTATAGACGTACAACTCACACATCACTAGGTCGTTCATGACCTTACAACACACACTTTACAACACAACACTTAGGTCGGCAACGACCTAACACAGAAACGACCTACGACCTAAAAAATACAATGCACACGACCTACGACTTACATATTACAACACATCAGCCTCCTTCAGCGACCTATCATAGGTCGTAAATGACTTCAAGCAGAACGTGGCAGCGACCTAAAACCTGAACGACCTAAAAATACAAGGCAGCGACCTAACTCTTCAGTGCATAAGGTCGAGCGACCTAAAAACATTGCTTCAGGTCATCTTCGCGACCTAACATAGGTCGTAACCCCTCTTCGCGACCTAACATAGGTCGTAGCTCCTCTCCCCGACCTAACTTAGGTCGTAACTCGTAAAAATTGGTACTCGAAAGATTGGAGCGACCTAAAGAGATGAGTAATTCGTTAGGTCGTTCTAGCGCCATTTCCTTTAGCTCGTTAACTCGTTCACATGCCTTAACACCGATTCCGTTAACTCGTGAGCGATCTTCCATAGGTCGTGAGCGACCTAAATTGTTACTAGGTCGTGAGCGACCTAAGACTTGGCCTGTATCATCCTTACTAGGTCGTGAGCGACCTAAAATGTCACTAGGTCATGAGCGACCTAAGACTTGGGCTGCATCATCCTCCCCTAGTTGGGAAAAATTCGTCCTCGAATTTGCGCTTTGCTCTTCCACATCAGGTTCGTCTCCACAGTAAGGAATAAGATGTTTAACATTAAACACGTCAGAAGTGTACACATCCTCCGGCAGCTTCAATCTATAAGTGTTTTCATTAATCTGTTTCACAATCTTTACAGGACCAATCTTTCGAGCTTTAAGTTTGTTGTATGCTCCCACTGGAAAACGTTCCTTTGTTAGTACAGCATATACTAAATCTCCTTCATTAAATTCAACGCTTCTTCGCTTCAAATTAGCAGATCGCTTATACTTTTCATTTGCTTTCTCCAATCGTTCCTGAACGATTTTATGACATTCTGCCAATCCATCAACAAAATCAACGGCCCGCTTAACTGTTCCCTTCGGTTGTGGTACTATCGTCAAATCCAACGGTCTCTTTGGTAAGCTTGAATATACAATCTGAAATGGACTAAAACCCGTACTACGGTTTATAGCATGATTATGAGAAAACTCCGCTTGACATAACTTCATATCCCAACTCTTCAGATTATCCTTCACTAGGCACCGTAATAAATTTCCCAAAGACATGTTAACAACTTCAGTCTGACCATCGGACTGCGGATGGTAAGCACTACTGAAATTTAGCTTTGTTCCCACCATCTTCCACAAACTTAGCCAAAAATGACTCAGAAATCTGGTATCCCGATCAGAAACAATGGATTCCGGCAAACCATGTAAGCGATAGATCTCTTTAAAGAATAACTCAGCAACATGGACGGCATCAGCTGTCTTCTTACAAGCGATGAAATGTGCCATCTTTGAAAACCTGTCCACTACAACATATATCGAATCATTTCCCCTCTGAGTTCTCGGTAATCCCAAAACAAAATCCATACTAATATCAACCCATGGTCTAACCGGCACAAGTAAGGGCATATACAATCCCCCATTCGTCGCTGTCCCTTTGGAAATTTGGCAAATATGACATCTCTCCACAAACCTGCCAACTTCCCGTTTCAACGAAGGCCAATAATAAGATTGAGAAATCAATTGCAAAGTACGATCTCGGCCCACATGACCTTCCTCATGCAACTCCTTTACAATCTTCATACGTAAGCTGCACTCTGGTATGCACAATCGATTCCCCTTAAAAAGAAAACCATCCACCAATACAAACTCATCCGTCTTTCCCTCCTTGACTTTATCTACACACTTCGCAAAGTAAGGATCATCAACAAACATTTCTGGCAACACATCAAACCCTGTTACTTCAACCTTCATTGTAGTCAACAAATGATTTCTTCGACTCAATGCATCTGCCACTCTATTCGTAATTCCCGATTTATGCTTCACCACAAATGTAAATTGTTGTAAGTATGCAATCCACGAAGCATGCCTAGCTGCAATCTTGTCATGTCCCTGCATATGCTTCAACGCTTCATGATCAGTGTATAAAACAAATTCTTTATGAAACAAATAATGTCTCCAATGTTTCACAGCCTACATGATAGCATAAAATTCGACATCATAAGTATTATATCTCATCTTTGCTCCCGATAACTTCTCACTGAAATATGCAATAGGACGTCCCTTCTGACTCAACACCCCTCCAATTCCAACCTTCGATGCATCAGTATGTAATTCAAACAATAACTGAAAATCTGGCAACGCTAGGATCGGTGCTGTCGTCAAAAGTTCTTTGATTCTCTCAAAAGCAAATCCTGCTTCCTCCGACCATGAAAATTGCTTCCCCTTCATACAATCAGTAACTGGAGCCATCACACTACTGAAGTGTGGGATAAACCTTCGGTAGAATGATGCCAAACCATGAAAGCTTCTAACCTCTGTAATCGTCCTGGGTTGTGGCCAATTTTTGATTGCTTCAACTTTATTCTGATCCACCTGTATACCTCCTCCCGATATAACATACCCCAAAAATAAAACACTATGCGTCATGAACACGCATTTCTTCGTTGCAGCATAAAATTGTTCCTGTCTCAGTATCATCAACACTTCTCTCAGATGTTGCAAGTGTTCTTCTGAGCTTCTACTATATATCAATATATCATCAAAATACACCACCACGAATTTCTCGATAAATGGTCTAAAGATCTGATTCATCACCCGCATAAATGTACTCGATGCATTCGAAAGACCAAACGGCATAACCCGCCATTCGTACAACCCTTCTCTCATCTTGAATGCTGTCTTCCATTCATCCCCTGGTCTTATACGAATTTGATGATAACCACTCTTCAAATCAATTTTCGAAAAGATAGTAGCCCCGCTCAACTGATCCAACAAATCATCAAGCCTCGGCATTGGAAATCTGTATCTCACTGTAATCTTGTTCAGGGCCCGACTATCAGTGCACATCCTCCATGTTCCATCCTTCTTTGGTACTAACAAAGATGGCACCGCACAAGGACTTAAACTTTCCTGCACACGCCCCTGCTCAAGCAATTCTTCCACTTGCCTTCTCAACTCCTCATGTTCCTTTGGACTCATTCTGTAATGTGGTCTATGAGGTAACACAGTTCCTGGAACAAGATCAATTTGATGTTGAATGTCTCTCAACGGCGATAACTCTGTTGGTAGCTCCTCAGGAAATACATCGTCAAACTCTCTCAGCACTGGTTTCACTTCTTCAGGGATCTCAACCACTTCATGACTCTCACGTCCAATCAACAGGAATACTTCAGGCTCCTCTTCGACCTCCTTAACAAACTCCTTCAATGATAACAAAGTTTTCAACTCTTCAATCTCCTCCAACTTGCTTTCTTCTTGTTGTCGCTTCTTAGGAATTAAAGTGATTTTAGTTCCTTCAAACATAAAACTGTAACTGTTAGTACGTCCATCATGTTGCACAGCCCGATCATATTGCCACGGTCTTTCCAACAACAGGTGGCATACATCCATGTCAACCACATCACACCAAATTTTGTCTTTGTATTTCTTCCCAATTGAAAAATTAACACAAGCCCTTCGTCCAACTTTCACATCCCCACCTTTCCTCAACCAAGCTAACTTGTAAGGTTTCGGATGCTTCTCTGTCTTCAATGATAACTTCTTCACAGCTTCTGTAGAGATAATATTATCACAGCTTCCCGCATCGATGACAAACTTGCAAACCCTTCCCAAGATAGTGCATGTTGATTGAAAGATGTTACTCCTCAACCAGCTAGTTTCCTCCACCTATTTTGGTGTTAAACAATTTCTCCTCATCATCAATGAACACCCTTCATCTCCCGACACTTTTTCTTCCTCCTCATCATGTAGTGAATTAGAACATTCAGCTTCTACCTCATCTTCCTCTACCTTAGCAATCATCGTTCGCTTCTTTGGCTTCGTACACTCATTGCTTTTGTGACCCACCTCCTGGCAATTGAAACATTTGATACCACTATTGATTCTGGTCTTAGCAACTTCATTAACAACTGGTTTTGCAACAACCTTCGAAACATTCGCATTGCTACTAGTTCCTTTCATTAGATTGTTAGAATTTGTAAACACACCACCACCTCTCCTTCCTTGCTTCTCCCAAGCGATAGCTTTTTGATGTGCTTCAGCAACAGATCTGGGATCAAACATATTCACCATGTCTTGTATCTGCATTCTCAATCCTCCAACAAATCTAGCTGTTAACTGCTCTTCCGTCTCCATGATATCATTCCTTGCAATCAGCTGATAGAACTCATCCGCATAATCATTCACGGATTTCGTTCCCTGTCTCAGATTCTGCAATCTCTGATACATTAGTGATTGGTAATTGTACGGAAAGAAAGTAGCCTTCATCAATTTCTTCATCTTTTCCCAAGCAACAATCTTTGATTTCCCCATTCTTTCCCGTGTTAGTTTAGTTTGCTTCCACCATGCAATAGGCTCCCCTTCAACCTAGTAGCAACCAACTTCACCTTACGATTCTCCGGAACCTCCTTGAAGTCAAAAATTTCCTCAACATAAGCTAGCCAATCAAGAAATTCCTTGGCCTGCATACCTCCCTTGAATTCCGGTATTTCAGTCTTCATCCCAGACTCCCACTTGTGATCATACTCAGATTGATGTCTTCCTTGACCTCGTCCATGAACACTTCCACCATCAAACTCCTCTTCATAATCTGATGTATATCGATGTCGATCCTGACCACCAACATCTCTATTACCATCGTTTCTTCCATCAACATTCCTTCTACCAGCATTCCTCCGATCACGATCATTCATATTCCTATCACGATCTCGATCATCGACATTTCTATAACTGTCTCGGCTTACACTTCTATGATCATTATCATTACTTCTCTCTCGATTGGAATGTGGTGAAACTCTACTTCCTCCATGGTTAGATTCAAGTGAAACCCTTCTCCGATTTTGATTCATCTCCAACATCATCTTCTCTAATCGACCAATCCCTTCATTAAGCTTCTCACTAAAGTTTTCATTAATTCTTTGCTCCATCTCATCAGCTTCTTCTCTTCTATACAAAGCTTGTACGTTCTGATGGCAATTAGCTCTTCTCGGCGGCATGATTTGAAATGTCACAAACACTTCAATTCTCGACTTGTACAAATCAAAAGATACCAAATGATGTACGATCTTCAACTTCAAACTCTCGACTCTAACGAATCAAAATGATACACGGCTTCAATAGCTTGGCAACAATGGTTCACGACTTAACGGTCTTAGCCCGCTTCAATTTCCACACACAATCTCAAATCTTGGCGCGCAAACTTCCACGGCCAAATTCAAACACCTTTCTTCTTTCGATCCAAAATGATATGGATCAAAATCTTCACTCTTGTTGCGACTTTGTGATGAACGCGATGAACAACCAACTTCTCTAAATGATGTACGACTTCAATTAACTCCTCAAACTCTTCGAATAAATTGGCTCCAAGACTCGGCTTAGCTATGATTGGCTAAGTCTAGCTCTGATACCAAATAATGCAGCAGCGGAATAACAAAATGATGATTCTGTGAAAGTAGCAATCGATGGAATGAAGAATACTGAATGGCCCAAATTCGTTGATCCGAAGATATCGAATTCTAGCTATCTTCATCACGTTGATCGTGCACGATACCGTGAAAGAAGATCTGCAATTCTTCAGACGTTGATCAAGCGCACTTGATACCATGAATTGGCTTCTACGATCGTTGATCCGAGCGCACTCGAATGCCGAAAGAGGATATAGGAGATCACACTCAACTACCAATTTAGATGAAAGCACAAAGCTAACAAACCAAAGTTTTATTCAAAATCAACTAACTATTACAAATGACCCAACATGTCTATTTATAGATGTACAACTCACACATCACTAGGTCGTTCACGACCTTACAACACACACTTTACAACACAACACTTAGGTCGGCAACGACCTAACACAGAAACGACCTACGACCTAAAAATACAATGCACACGACCTACGACTTACATATTACAACACATCAGCCTCCTTCAGCGACCTATCATAGGTCGTAAATGACTTCAAGCAGAACGCGGCAGCGACCTAAAAATACAAGACAGCGACCTAACTCTTCAGTGCATAAGGTCGAGCGACCTAAAAACATTGCTTCAGGTCATCTTCTCGACCTAACATAGGTCGTAACCCCTCTTCGCGACCTAACATAGGTCGTAGCTCCTCTCCGCGACCTAACTTAGGTCGTAACTCGTGAAAATTAGTACTCGAAAGATTGGAGCGACCTAAAGAGATGAGTAATTCGTTAGGTCGTTCTAGCGCCTTTTCCTTTAGCTCGTTAACTCGTTCACATGCCTTAACACCGATTCCGTTAACTCGTGAGCGATCTTCCATAAGTCGTGAGCGACCTAAATTGTTACTAGGTCGTGAGCGACCTAAGACTTGGCCTGTATCATCCTTACTAGGTCGTGAGCGACCTAAAATGTCACTAGGTCGTAAGCGACCTTAGACTTGGGCTGCATCAGAAGGAGTTCAACAGGCTAGGGCCAACATTGCTGCTAATGAGCCACATGAAGAGTATGTGCCAGAGTTTCCTTAGGAGCATGGGGGGCAACCCCCGACAGACAATGCTGGATTAGCGGAAATCATTAGGAAAACTATGCGTGGAGGCTTGACCAATAGAGATTTGGAAGGAGTGAACAGGAGTCCGTTCGCTCGGGAAATCAGGATCGCTCAGAACCCACCTAAGTTCAAGTTACCTAGCGTGGAAGTATATAATGGTAAGGCTGACCCAACTGATCACTTGATGAGATACACTAGACACATGGAAGTGCTGGGGGCAACGAAGGAAGTGATGGCCAGATGTTTCCCGTTGTATTTGACAGATCTAGCTGCGATGTGGTTTAGGCAGCTGGGAGAAGGATCTATCAGGACTTGGGGGGAGTTGGTGGACAGGTTTTTGGGACAGTTTCGGGTTCATATCAAGAGGCCAAAAAACGTAATGACGCTAACATCGGTAAAGCAAAGGACGGATGAATCACTTAGGGCTTTTCTAACTCGATTCAACGTGGCGGTAGCTTCGGTGGATCGGTCGGATCCATCGATGGTTTTGATGGTGGCGGTGTTGGGAGTTAGAGAGGATTCAGATTTTTAAGGTATCTTTAATACGAGACCCACCACTGGATCTCGGGGAATTCTTTCACGAAGCTGAAAGATTCCTTCGACAAGAAGACGCATGTATGGACTTAAAGTTAAAGGAGGTGAATGTGACTGAGGGTGGAGGACCATCCAACGGAAACTCGGATAAAGATAAAGAAAAAAAGAAGTTGGACGACGATTCAGGAAAAGCCAGGAAGCAATGGAAGGATCCAAAGTTTTCCACATACACAGGATTAAACGAGACCCTAGAGCGGATATACATGGAAACCCGGAATCGTCTTCCTTACCGGAGGCCGGCTATGAGAGAACCATCCGAGCGAGAGAGAGCATCAGGAAGGCATTGTCTCTTCCACGATTTGGACGGGCATGATACCAATAGCTGCAGGCACTTAAAGGATATAGTTGAGGAGCACGTAAGGAATGGACAATTAAGGCAATATGTTGGGGCTCGGAATGCAGCGGTGGAGCAGGAGCAACCTCCACCTACCTCAAGCCATGAGGGTGTGAGGCCCAGGAATGATGGTCGATTGATCATCAATTGACCGAGGTAATATGAAATAAGTAGCAAACCATTGGCGAGCAACCAAGTCATTTACACATGTATGGGGACGGAGATGGCCCCTAGGCATGCTCTGAATAATGATAAACCGTGAACCCATGATTTGCGAAATCTGTCTTCTGTTTTTTGATTGGACGCTTGGTTTTCTGGTTTGGTTTTGGAGTTTGGTTTGAACTCCTGGTTTTGTTTGTTTTCTGTTTTGGATTTTTGTTTGGATGACTGGTTTCTGTTTTGGATGCTGGTTTGGATTTCTGATCTTTTTGGTTTGACTTGGATTTTGGATTGGATTTTGACTGATTTTTGTTTGGGTTTTGATAAAACGGTCGTCGGGTATGGATTATGCCTGGCAAGGGGTGAGTCATTTTGCCCGAACGCGGTAAAGTGACTCATTCAGGTCATCGAGCATGGACTGTGCTCGATAAGGGTCCGGAGAGACCAGGGTTCGGCCTAGGACTTAGGCCCCCTTATTATCGATTATTGTTTTAGGTCGTTGAGTATGGACTATGCTCAACAAGGGTCCAGAGCGACCAAGATTCGGCTTAGGACTTAAGCCACGGCATTACTTACGTCCAGGGACACTGGACCACGGTCGTCAAGTGTGGATTGCGCTTGGCAAGAACCCGGAGAGGTTAACTCAACGTCCAGGGACACTGGACCACGGTCGTCAAGTGTGGATTGCGCTTGGTAAGAACCCGGAGAGGTTGCGGATTTTGATATTGACCCAAAGAGGTCCTGGATTCGGTTGTTGGCTATTGACTAAGGATGGATTAAAACTCGGTTATCGAGTTTGGATGGGCATGGAATTGGCTATGGACTTTGGATATCGAATTCAGAGTTATTCAAAACATGCCTTATTACCACAAGGCATGTTTTGGGGGGCAAATGTTATCCCTCTTTTTGGTCAAAGCTGGAATATCAACAAATTGGCAAGAAAGGATGGATATCTGGATTGGAGATCGATTAGAAACAAGGTTGTGATCGATGTCGTCAAAATTTGGCCAAGCTCCAATCAAGACAGAATCGATTGGGAGTAATGATCAAGGCTAGGAGAGGCTACGTTTCAATTTTTAGAACGATCGGAGTTCGTATGCGCAAGATATGAATGGTTTAAAATGCGTAAGGAAAAGTTCGAATCGATACATTTTGTATCGATGGATATTGGTTCGAATTGATGTTGTCCGCATCCATCGAGATCTACCGCACTTCGTATCGATACACTTCGTATCGATGAAAATAGGTTCATTCGCTAGCTTTGGTCAACATGGTTACAAACAGATATTCGTATCGATCGGAATGGGTTCAGGCTACAGGTTTCGTATCTATACATTTCGTATCGATAGGAAGGCAAGGATTAAAGATGCATTTTGTATCGATCGTGGCTGGAATCGATACGAAGGACTCACATATGGATCGATTCGAAGAAGATCGAAGGCATTAATAGATGGATGGATGCATATGGATACGAAGGATTCAGAAGCAATGTTCGTATCGACCGTATTCGAACCGATTGATATGAAGGGAGCAGTCAAAACGAGCACGAATCAATGGATATGAATGCAACAATGCCAGGTGGAAGTGAATATGTCAACATGGCGAAATCTCCGGAGTGACTCTATCCACTCGGCGGAAAATGTGAATCGATGCAAAGAATGCGCGCCACGTCAATCTTCTAGCGCGTGCTTGGATCGATTCGAAGCAATGGATTCGAATTCATCGGTTCGAACAGAGCGTTGCTACCGGAAATACAATTTCGTATTGATCATAACTTGAGATTTACAAGTCCAAATGCAATGAAATTTTGACAGGAGCTTACATACATGTTGAAGAACGTTCTCACCAAATTTCAGCTCCATTGGATGAGTTCTTGATCGATTCAAATGTAGTTCGAATCGATCCCGGATTGGGCCAAGATTTCCTGGACGCGGGCACGTGGGCCCACTCACGTGCCAGAAGTGGTCTCCCTAAGTTTAGGCGAAATATTAGCCTCCTACACCTATAAATAGAGCCCCAGGTCATTCAAGAAAGGGGATCAGGATTCAGAAGCGCCCAGACTCTACCGGATTCAATTCTACACTTCATCATCGCTGTTAAAACTCGAATTCCTTCATTGTAATCGCTGTAACCAACTGTAATCAGCAAGGATAATCAATAAAAGATAAACCTTTGAAGTGGACGTAGGCCGGAGATAGCCGAACCACTATAAATCTTGTGTTCTGTCTATTATTCTTCATTTTATGATTATCTGCTTTACTTAGATCTGAGATCTGTGGTTATACACTATTGATTTGTGTTCATACACTGGTGCTTTCACGACATTCGGGGTTTATGACCAATTTTGGCGCAAACACTTTTGATGATAAATATGGATGTTAAATGGATGAATATTGGTTGATTAAATTGGTTGATAACTTGGTTGTGAATTACTTTTACTAATGATGTGAAAATAAGATTCATGAAGATAGTGATGGCTAATTAATTAGCCACCGATATATCATAAAGATAATTTACCATATTTATTGTGTGTATGGAAGCATAAATCCTTTTTATGGTTTTAAATCAAGAAAAAAAAGATTATTTGAATGGTTTAAAATAGGAACGATATCACTTTGAAATTTATTTAAAAAGAAGAGCTTTGATTTATATGGAAAAAATAAATTACAATGTTTGATTTGAAAAATGAGAACTTGAAAAGTTTAAATTTCATATAAGATATCAGAAGAGAATTTATAAATGGAATTTTAGATAAAAAGATAGTAAATTGAATATTATAATAATATAATATTATAATATGGAATAACGGTGAATATGTGTTTTAATATGAAAAATATTGTCCAAAAATAGTTTAGAATTGTTTAAAATGATTTATTACGATTTCAAAGTAGTTTAAAAGTGTTTCGGACAAGTTTCATAAAATTTGACCAAAGTGGTAAAAATAAGCTATCGCGGTTCGCCAGTTTGCGATTTTGCAATTCGAATAGTTGAGCCAATGTGTAAGATGTGTTATAAGTCTGAATTCTTTGAAATATGAATTTTCTGGACCCTTAGGGTTATAGTTTTCAAATGAAAAAGAAAAATCGACATTTCATTTAGTAGAGTTTGAGATATGTCAAAACTAAGTTTTCAAAAACGTCGCGTTTTGGAAATTCAAAAACCAAAGTGTTAAATTCTTTTAAATGTAAATTTTAATCTTCAAAAATATGAAACTAATTACATAAATATGATAAAATGTTTTAAAAGGTATTTAAGTTATAAAAATAGACTTATATGAAATGCAAAAAGTGGGTTGATCAAAAAAGCTTTAAAAATACTATCCACGGCGGTTTTTGCGACGGTTTTGGTAACTTTAGAAAATCAGGGTTTTAGCTTATTATTCTTTTCCAATCTTTTCAAATGAATAATTAAGTATTTTGAAGGTGATTTGGAAGTTATACAATTATTTTGAAGGAGTTTAAAATAAATGGTTGAAAGGAAATTGTTTATAAAACTTGAGTTTTTCTTCCCAAATCTTTTCTGAATGTTTTTCAAATAATTAATCAAGTATTGTAAAGGAAATTATTATCCGGCCTTTTGGCCTGGCTAGATTCAAACTGACTGGACAAGCTAGATTGGATGATCATCAACGACGAAAGCCCGGAGGGATGGTTACCATAATTGGAGATCGACTGTGGACAAGACTATGGATGACGGTCATAAAGATTCATGCGAATAGCATTCTGGAATTGGCTAAATATAAATTTCACGCTTCAACTAAAATTACGATCGGGTACGATCCATCTCCAAATTGGATTGGCTATGTTCCATCTTCGAAATGGATAGGCTATGATCCATCTCTAAAATGAATCGACTGTGATCCATCTCCAAAATGGATCGGCTATGATCCATCTTCAATTATGGATTGTACCATATCGATATTGCAATTCAACTCAGCACAAAACGACCGATATCTCAAAATCAACAAGTTGAATACACATGAAACTTTGGAAACATCACTATATTAAAGAGTGGAGCCCACCAATCTATCGCATGCTAAAAGGAGCTCACAAAACGATCGGTGCCGATCGATATTTTAAAGAAAGTGGGGTCCGCAATCGATAGGGTGACCACGTTTGGATCTAAAAAATCTATAGCCGAAATTTCAGGAAGATATTTCGCGGTCTTCTTCTATAAATACAGACTTGATTGTTTATTTTTGAGATCTTTACGCTGCTTGTTGTTTTGCACTTTTTAATAACTAAGGGTTCTACTTTCATCCATCCTTCTATACTCGGTAATTCAATAAAGTTATTTCTCCAAATTGGACGTTGGCTTTCAATGTTGAACCACTATAAATCGTTGTGTTCTTGTTATTGCTTATTTTATGTTATTTAATTGCTTGTCTCTTCTGTTTTCATTGAATTTTCTTCACTTTTTTCTCTACGAAATCTCTATTGGGTGTTTGTGCTAATTTTTGGTGCAAACATTTTGGTGCTTTCACTGAGAATTGAATTCTCAGCTTGATTGGATCTCGTCATCTACTAATGGATTCCCAAGTTCACGACACCGACGAGTTTCATATTCTACTCAGAATTGAAAGAGGTCTATAAGGAAGCTATCTATAATGCCTCATGGGAAGGAGTAGGCCATTGCTACATCCTCATAACCTGTTGATGAAGCAGTAGTGAACATGGAGATCGTTTATAAACAATGGATCGGATAGGGTTAATAGTTCGCTTAGATTGGCAGTACAAATCAACGACGATCACTCCATAACTCGATGAATACAATGGTGATCGACGAAATGACTTCGCAAACACAAGGTAGAGGCGTAGGGGGACCCACCCTATGAATCGCACATGCCACTTGACACTTTCAATGGACCGGGTATGATCCATATAAAAGCGTATGATCGATCGCTTCAACAACTGCAATTGATATTTTCAACTACAATCGATCGATCCCTTAACCAAACTCCACACTACCGATCTTCTATCCACTACCAATCCATTTAAGTCTAAAATTTGGTTGAATATGGATCGGGTACGATCCATTCTTAGTGGTTCTATGCCGATCCCTCCATAGCAAGTATTATAGTTGATCGTTCCAACCGGTCGTTTTTCAACCGATCGTTTTTCCAATCGAACGTTTTTCCAACCGATCGTTGCTCCAACATCTACAATGAGATCGACCATTTTTCCAATCGGTCTTTGCTAAATATCCCAACGAAAATGGATCGGAACCCATATCCCAGCACAGTGCCCCCGCATTTTAGGTTCAGAACTCAACTTAAAGACGGTGCATTCTATCCACTTCCTTTACGTCCTGTGATTGACCAGGGCATGGGGGATCAAGCGGCAGCTGCTGAATTGTAGCCAAGGAATGGATAAGGAACTGCTACTCAAATGATACTCCCAAAGGCTAGAGAGCCAAGGTGATACCACAGGAACCAAGGTGATATGACTCAAAGCAGACTCTATATGTTCCGATCCGAAGTCGAACTCGGGTAAGCACCCATTCGACCCAAAGCAAACCCAGGAAATTTTGGTCCAAGGTCAAACTCGAGTAAAACCAAGACTTTCTCCAATATGACTCCAAGCACTGTTCATCACCAATCCAGCACTTCAAATTAGCAACTCCAAGTGAACCAGGGGCTGACTCTAAGCAAATAGCAAATTTTCATGGGTTTGACTCTAAGTAAATTATCACTATTCCGTAAATACCGGTCCATATTGCTTTGCTCATAACTCGAGCATACGGACTCCAAATAACTTGAAACTTGGTGTGCAACCTTAAGAGGCCTTCCTTACTGCCTTATATAGATTGCTTTCCATTTGGATGAAAGTTTTGGAAGCATCACCAATTAGCGACCCCATCCTAACCGATTCGCCATTCGGTCGGCATTCTCAACCATTCAAACGTTAGACAACCATGCATACATCATTCACAAGCATTAAAAGTAGCCGTAACTTGAAAACAGACCGGACTGATGACGATTGGAGCATCTCCCCTAATCGAAACCTATTCATCGAAGCAATTCAGGATGCAGAATATCCGAGGAGATTCAATGTGCCGACCATGCCAGCATATTCTATGAACATAGACCCCCGACAATATCTCGTGAAGTACGAGTAGCACATGGATATCACCAATGTGACGGATGCCATCGAATGCAGATGTTTTCCTATATTCCTCGAAATAATAACGATCATGCGGTTTATGCAGTTACCACCTAGGTCCATCTCCTCATCCAATCAATCAGATCAGAAGTTTGTCGAGCAATTCAGGATGCATGCAACTCACACCAAGGATGTGATGTCATTATCCAATTTATTCCAAACATCGGGTGAGCCACTCAAGATTCAACGCCATCGTCACTGAAGTAAGAAATCACAGTGAGAATATCATATTGATGGCATTGGTAAGGGGAATCGACGCTAAGGCAGACTTTGGCGACTGGTAAGATGGACAGCCTCCTATGACCTTGGATCATTTCTGTTATAAAGTGAACCATAACCTAAGCAAGGAGGAGATAGAGCATACTAGGAGAAAGAACGATGAAGTACCGTTGGCTGAAGAAATTTAAAGCGAGGGCAACATGAGGCTTTAGGTGAGGACTCAGATTCTAAGAGACGAACCAGAATCCCAAATTTCGACTCATATACTCCTTTGAACGATTTAATCAATAACATCTACTTGGAGACTCATGACTCGAGCAGTACTGGAAACCATCCTCAATAGAGTCCATCAAAACCCAGAAGAAATCTGGGAGATGTTGTATATTTCAAGATACATATGGTGATAACACTGATGATTACAGACACCTTTGAGATGTGATCGAAGAGCTGATCTAGAATGAAATGTTTCGACAATATGTGAAAGCCTCGCAAAATGGTGGGCAGGGAACATCCGATCAATAAAGAACTTTGATTATCAATTGGACCACCTATGGTCGACTTCCAACTGAGAAGGGCTGGGGCAAAGTGGAATAGCGAGCATATGAAGCTGCTTCACTTATCAATAAGATTTATTTCAATTTCAGTTATGTTGTGAACTACGACCAACTTGAACTAAACTGCTTCCAAAAGATGCAGGTGACCAAGTACTTAGAGTTAGGCATGACCAACCTCCACTGATTATGATCAGACCTTTCGAGGATCACAAGTCGAGCATGATTCAACCGCTCATTAGCTACCATATTCCCCTTACTTGGGGGAAATAACTCAAAATGGAAAGTGGGTGTGACTGGACCATCCACTTCCAACTCAGTGCTTCATTCTGATAGAACATCTATGCCTTACTCAGAGCCTGACAAGGTCATAATCCAATACAAAGTGGACACGACTAACTGTCCACTCATCAACTTCTGCGCTTGACTTGAAGACTGGAGAAACACTTGGAGTGGATGCAACCTGACCATCCACTGCCCAGATCATAATTGAAGTTTTCCAAAACACTTATGCCTCTCTCGAAGCTCAGCAAGACCGAGATCCAACTAAAGAGGACATCATTTGACCATCCACACATTAACTTTAGCGCTGGACATAGGAGGCAGTTTAGGAGCTCAACTTGGCGTGATTGACAGTCTACTCATTAACCGCTGGCTTCGGCATGAGGACACAACGACAATGTGAGGTAAATATGACTTGACCATCCACCCAACAACTTTCTACCTTGACTTTCTGGGAGGAGTATGAAGAAAATTGGACGAGACCTGACCATACAACCCAAGCATGGACCAAAGATATGATCCTACCATCCATCGCTTAATCACTAAGTGGACATGAATCAACCGCCCACTTGCCAACTTTGGTCCTCGACACTGGGTGCAGAATTCCTTCCCATGAATGAACATGACTCGACTATTCATTTGAAAACTCTTACCTTGACCTGACGGGTGAAGTATAAATAAAAAATGGGCATGACTGACCACCCATCAAAAAACTCTGGTCCCCAGAGCATGGACTAGAGTATAAACACAAAGACAGACGCGGTTCAACCGTCCATTGATCAACTCTGGTCCTCCAGTGTAGTCTGGAGTATAAATACTATAAAATGTGGACGTGGTTCGACCGTCCGCTCTTCAACTCTTGCCCTTGACTTGGGGCCGAAGACACGACTCAATGTGGTTGCAGTTTGACCAACTGATCCCTTGCTCAAGCTCGAAGTTCTCAGAACACTCATCCTACTCCCAAGGCTCGGTAGAAACAGGATCTGAATTTAAATGGACATGGTTGACCATCCACGCATCGACTCCTTCTCCATATGCGGGGGTAGTTTGAGAGCCCAAGCCTAAATTGGATGTGGTTTGATCGTCCAATCCAAAGAGGATGTGATATGTCCATCCACAACCTTGCTCGCGCTTGAAGTACGATGAACTATTCAAGCCTAGCATAAAAATCAGCAAACCCAAAATCTAAACCAAGACATAGACGCGGTTTGATCGCCCATCAACAAACTCTGGTCCTTAGAGTGCGAATAAGAGTATATGTAGAATATGGACGTGGTTCGAACATTCATCCATTAACTCTCCCCTATAAAACAATAGGCTGAGTATAAAACTAGAACAGACATGATTCGACCATCCGCTAATCAGCTCCTTCCATGATTTGATGTGAAGAACTCCAAGTAGTAGTGAATATGATACAACCGATCAGTCTTTAACTTTTGCTCCTGACTTGAGGGTAGAATAAATGACTAAGGAAAATGTGGTTCGACCATTTTCTAGAGTAACTCTAAGTCCACAGAGTGTGGACTGGAATATAAACACAAATTGGTGCGATTCAAGCACCTGCCAACAAACTCTTATCCCTAGAGTGCGGATATGAGGATAAACAAATAGATGAGCACGGTTTGACCAACCATTATTCCATCAACTCCGAACTAAACTCGACAGGAGTATAAACTCACTACGGATGAAATTCAACCATCCGCGAACTAACTCCGCTAACCCAAGACTGGGGGTAGGAGTACAAGTTACTGAAAGCTGAATACGACAACTCACTATAGCTCCGGCTTGGTGTTCTTTATGACTTAAGGCAACAACTACAAGGAGGCCTTAAAACAAAACCAATCGGAATGACATCCAAAGTTACAGGTAACCACTTTATCATGCCATCGAATCGACATGCAATATCAATTCAAACTTTCTATATCATGCCACTGGATCGAAGGCCGTATCGATCCACATCAACCATGAAAGGATGTAACCCGAACATTCATCGAATAGCTCCGATCACTAGAGCATGGATAGGATAATAAACCACGAATGAGTGTGACTTGACCGTTTATTCTCTATCACCTTTCTTTGATCCGTCAAGAGAAGTAATAACCCAGATGAACATGACTCAACCGCTCTTGAGCTAATTCTATCCCTTGGTCCGATAGGAGAACATAAATCAAAATACATGTGACTAACCGTCCAGCTTCGGATGAATGTGACATGACTGTTCATTTTCTAGCTCTAACCATGATTTGACTAGAAGAGCAATTTGAAACAGATGCGACTTGACTCCATACACTGATCCTTGCACTTTGATCGATAGATGGCGAAACAGTCATAGATTGTATGTGACTTAACCATCCATTCTTTGGTTCTTACCTAGAGTATGGCGACATCTGCATCAAAAGTGGACATGATTGACCGTCCGGTACTCAGCTCATGCCCGAAATCCAATGGGGCATTGAAGTCTTCCCTTAGGAAGGAAAAGCTAGAATACAATCCAGAATAGGCCGACTCGTCCTTCCATCAGCTTACTCGATCCCACGAATCGACGAGAAAGAGTGTAAAGCCAAAACAGATGTGACATGACCATCCACTTATCGACGTTTACCCTTGACTTAGGGGGCACGAACAAGAATCACGATGAATGTGAACCAACCATTCATTAATCAACTCTAAGTCTTCAAAGCCTAGGTGGGAGTATAACCCTGACTAAGACAAGACTCGACCGTCCTTGTAGTACATTTATCAACCCGAGACCGAGGATAGAAGTGTGATCGTCCAAAAAACTGGTCACGATAGCTCAATACTATGACTCATACCAAGTGTTTACAATGACTCGAGGCTACGATCGAAAGGATGCTTAAGGTAAAATCATTGGATCGATGCCCAAGCTCATGGGCGACTGACTATCATTCCAACTTGAACGATGCGCAATGGATTGCAAGTACATTGAATGGAGAGTGCATTACTCAAATAGACAAGCAGACTCAAACTCAAAGCAAGAGCCAGCCATGCAACTGCGCGCAACACAAGGATGAACCCTACTCGAGATTGATTCAACGTGTTTCTGATCCTAACCTTTGGCCATTTGTAGATAATCGCTCAAAGCATCTAGAACCTATCACTATCAGACTCACTAGATCATGACGAGATCCGAAAATTCAAATGGAGCGACCGTCATTACATGTCGTCCTGACCTGCTCTCATGCCATTGACTATGCATTAGGGAAATGCTCGAACATAGGGATCAACATCAAATCCAACTATTGTTCTCCATGCCTACATAGACCACCAAAGTGTTGAAGTTACAAGACTTGCCTAGGTAAGGGGTCGGCACTGATCCCATCGCCTATGCGACTTTGCAAACCAAATTTAGACGTCCCACGTGCTAAGAACAGTTTAGTGTGGTGTTGTGCAGTTCCGTACAAGAACATATATGATAATATATTCAAGTCTAAAGTGGAAGGAATTCGATTCAAGGCCATATGCTTGTTCCAGTATGCAAGTCATATATGGTATATCCTATTGTTCGATTTCAGGTTCACATGGTCTAATATGTTCATGTCAAACCAAAAACTGCTTAAGTCCCACTAATACAAGGGATCGAAACCGACATTGCTTGGGCAAATCCACTTAAGCATTTTTCGGCCCACAACATAAGGCCAATATCAAGCAGCAACACCACAGTCGGTTCTACAAAGATATATACCCGAGAGATGAAAAAGAGGAGCCCAAGGAATCCATGGCTGCACCCGCTGAGCTAATGATCAACATTACAGTCAGCCACGGCGACCCTCATGGGTACTGAAGATCGGATCATAGCTCAGTGCAACGATGATGAAGGAATTAGCCAGTTTTCTTTGAACAAATCTTGATGTGTTCGCTTGGACCGATTCTGACATGTGTGTGATCTCACCGACTATCGTGAGCCGTGCATTGAATATCAACCTAAGGCATGTCCCGATGAAACAAAAGTGATGCGGAATGGATCAAGAGAGATCTGATCTACTAAAAGAGCAGGTGGATAAACTCAAAAACAATGGGTTTATCCAAGATGCCCTCTATCTGAAATGGGTATCTAATCCAGTTCTTGTGAAAAAAGCTAATAGAGAGTGGGGGATATACGTCGACTACTCTAACCTGAACATGGCATGCACAAAAGACAGCTTTCCACTTTTGAGGATCAATCGGTTGGTAGACTCAACCACTGGATGAACTGCTTTCATTTATGGATGCATACTTTGTATACAACCAAATCTTGATTCACGTCCCCGACCAGAAGCACACCAGCATCATTATCGATCTAAGGCTATATTGTTATGTTATGATGTCATTTGAACTAAATAACACTGAAGTATTTACCAAAGACTAGTCAACCATATGTTCAAAGATCAGACCAGGTAATCGATGAAAGTATGTGTGGATGATATGCTCATGAAGTTACTAAAATCAAACAACCACATCGATGCCTTGGTAGAGATATTCAGCATTCTTCGAAGACATGGAACGAAATTCAATCCCTTGAAATGCTCTTTCGACGTCGCATCAGGGAAGTTTTTGGATTTCATCCTAAACTCTCGTGGAATTAAAGCCAATCCTAAGAAGATTTAGGAAAATAGAGACATCTAGGCATCAAAGACGATTAAGCAGGTGCAGAGCCTCAAAGGGAAGGTCACCGCCCTAAGTCGATTCATCTCCATAGCCACCGACAAGTGAATTCTCTTCTTCAACCTAATTAGGATAAGGAAGAGAAACTTTTAATGGATACAAGACTACGTTAACACGTTTCAAGCTTTGATAAATCACTTAGAGAGACCTTCTGTCCTATCCAAGCCACTGGATTGTGAAGACATTTACATCTGTTTAGCGGTATCGGTACACGCCATAAGTGATGCACAATTACGTGAAGAATCGAATCCAGGGGCTGTTATATTATGTTAGCAAGCGGTTGACATGTTTTGAGAGAAAGCACCCGAAGCTGGAAAAGCTCGCGTACTGCCTATTGATGGCATCATGAAAGCCTCGCCCTTACTTCTAGGCTCACCCCATCAACGTCTACCCCGACCAGCCGTTATGACGAGTCCTACAACAACCTGAGACGTTTGGAAGGTTGCTAAAATGGAATATTGAGCTAAGCCAATCCGATATCACTTACCTCCCTTGAAGAGCTATCCAGAGACAAACATTAGCGGACTTCATAGCTGAATTTACTGCACCAGATGACTCTTCAGAGAATAGTGGAGAAGCGACCAACCTATGGAAAATGTACACGGATGGAGCATCCAATGAATAGTGTTCTAGCACTAGAGCCGTATTAGTGACTCCTGAGGAACGATCGATCTACTATGCCTTGAAACTCGACTCCCTGCAACAAGTAATGAAGCTGAGTATGAAGCCTTGATCGCTGAGCACAAATTTAACAGAGAACTGGAAGTGAAAACTTTACATATCTTTTGTGATTCCAAGTTAATAGTATGCCAAGTCAGGGGAGATTATCAAGCTAAGTGGTAGCAACTTGCTCCTTATCTCGGCCGGGTCCAAGAGCTACTAGTAGGCTTCGAGTATTACACCATTACACACACCCTCGAAGAATAAAATAAGAAAGCGGACTCACTGGCCAAGCTGGCCAATTCCAAAAATGCGCAGCAGATGGGCTTAGTCCTAGTTGAAGTACTAAGTGCTTCAAGCATTGACCAGATGGAGATTGGTTGGGTTCTAGAGACGAAGCTGGAAAGGGAGTCGTGGATGACTCCTATTAAAGGTTATCCATAATTAGGGATCCTTCTTGGATGGAGGAATGAAAAATGATAAATCCTCTGAAAAGCATCACGCTACATTATCCAAGAAGGACTCATGTATAGAAAAGGTATCTCCATTCCCCTGCTTTGGTGTACATGAGGAAATCAAACGAGTCTCAAGAGAAGTCCATGAAGGAGAATGCAACGATCACACCAGGGGAAAAACCCAAACAAAGAAAATACTCTGCTATGGATATTATTGGCCAACTGTCAATCGAGATGCAACTAATCATGCTAGACAATGTGATGGGTGTTAGATGTTTGAAAAAAAATTCCAAGAGCTCCCCCGATGGAAGTTACATAAATGGTCGGTCCATGGCCATCTGCTATTTGGGGGATAGATATTATCGATTTCTTACCGATCTCTAAAGATGGAGCGAAGTATGTAGCAGTTGATGACTTCATGAAATGGGATCAATCGGAACCTTTTAGCCACGATCACGATGAAGAATGTAATCAATTTCATTGTTTGGAACATCATATGTTGTTTTGGCCTTCCATGAAGCATTGTAACTGATAAAGGAACCTACTTTGATAGCACTAAATTCAAGACTTCTGCCGTCGGCATCATATTGAAAAGAGATTTGTGGCAGTGCTTACCCTCAAGTATAACGAACAAGTTGAAGCTATGAACAAAATCATAAAATCCATTCTGAAGAAACGTTTGGAAAAGGCTAGAGGCAAGTGGGTGGATGAACTCCCAATAACATTATGGGCTTATAGAACCACCATCAAGTCCGCGACTGGCAAAACTCCATTTTCCCTTGCTTATGGCACCAATGTTGTCATCACTGTAGAACTTGAAGTCCCTTCCCATCGAGCGACTTATTACGACCCCTATTTCATTATAAAAAATATATATAACAAGGGATTGCAATCCAATTGCAATTAAACTATAAGAAATTGACAACGACCTACGAGCGTACGAACGCATCCGGAAGCCAACGACAAAGATATGTACCTGAACATGCATGTGTACATTCTGAAAATTCAAATATTGAAATCAATAGAAACTAAATTTTGACCTAAAGCTTTCAAAAATGAAACTGAATTGGATAGCCAAAGCTTATTAGCCCCGTAGAACTAGACAGAGATAGCAACTGATGGAATACAATCCTGAATTTATACTATTGGAAATCGACCAAGCATCATGATGATTAAAGAGGGATATGGCACTTTGGAAAGATAATTCAACGAAAGGATAGCCACTATTTAGAAAACTGGATGGATTTCTTTCCGACGACTCTAACTTGCTTCAATTTAAAAGCACATCAGGTATGCAACAAGACATACTTTAGGAGCAAATATTTAAAAGCACATCAGGTACAAAACTGGTCATTTGTGTCGGTTGTGTAACCCCTGTTGTGTCGGTTTTACAACCGACTCAAATGAAGACGACACAAAAGACATTTTTCTGTTGTGTCGGTTGTACAACCGACACAAATATCAATTATTTGTGTCGGTTGGTAATAGAGAACCGACACAAAACTATGAACAGTTTTGTTGGTCTTTCTAATAGGACCGACACAAATCAGCTTGTATAGTGAAGCAAACCGCCGTTTATTGTGTCGGTCCTTTAAGAAAAACCTTTTCAACCGACACAATTGATATGCAGTTGTATCGGTTCCCTTTGAAGTAACAACCGACAAGTTATATCTGAAGCAAAAAAAATATATTATTACCGTTTAAGATTATAAAAACAGTATGAAATTGAATTTTAATTTTTTATAAACGAACGTTACTATGAACTGATTGAACAAAAAATATAATTATATTATCCATCAACATAATTCTTGTTTACAGAACAAAATAGAATATAATCTATCACAAACATTACGTACATAACAAAATACCAACGTACGTTACAAAAGATTAGTGTACACAACAAAAAACAACTACATCCAATTATACATGATATAACTAGCTAAATTCTCTCGAACCTCGTCTATCTCTTGTTGGTTATAAGAACCGTCTCGTACAAAGTCCTGCAGTTAAGAGAATTGTTATACAAAAGACAATAATTAAGTCAGGAATGCTCTGCATAAAAGAATCTGAGAGTGTAATTCAAACACAGGTTGAACCATAAGCTGAATATATTATGTATTATCCCTAATCCATATCATACAATCCATTTAATAATTGATTTTCATTTCCAATTTGTCAAGTTCAATATTTTACTCGATTATAAACAAATATCTTCACTATTTATTTCCAATTAGAAAATATAATCCAATTCCTAATTTTTCAAAAATATATCAGTTATGATTTCAGATTCATCTACTTTGCATTTCACAAAACAAATTACAGCCATAATTATTTTCTTTGTCCAGAACTTGTACACAATCCACAAACGAAGATGTACAAGTTGTTATTGGAACAGAGGATATACGTTTTATGCGGATCTAAGATTAAAGGTGAAAATGAAAGCAAGCATGTTTACACTGGAGGAAAGCAGCATGCATTATACCTCTCAATGGAAGACTGTGTGCCTGGGCCAGCATAAAATGGCGAACCACTACCAGGACCACTGTATTTATGTACAAGGAAAATTAATTTATATTTATAAGTAGAGCTGTAAATAGAATCATACGAATTTGTTATAAGATTGTAGAGCTACAAGGGGTCTCTAGAGTATTTGAACAAGTTTATTTTTATATAAAGGTAAGAGATAAATTGAAGAGAACAGACTTACCCTTTTTAAATCAAGCTGAGTCTCGGGTAATAGCTTCAGTATCTCTTCAACAATCGTGTGCATTAAGTTTTCATCAAAAAACAAAATTACATATAAAAATGTATATTATAAAGAAATGAAATGTTAAAATCATCGATGTACTAATCGTTAATATTTTCATTAATGACACAAATGTACTACATGTAAAGATGACTAACAGTGAAAAGTAAAAATGATTCTCAAGCATGTTTTCGTTGCAAACTCCGTTGCTCATCTTTTTCCATTTAATCTTAGATCCGCATAAAATGTATATCCTATGTTCCAGAAAAACTCATCATCATTTGCTATATTATATGATAAAAATAATAAATATATTTATCATAGTTAGTCCATTGCATGTAACAATGAATATATATTCATTTTCCCATGGTCCTCAATTTTATGTTGATTAGTATTGTAAATTTTAAGCACTATATAATCATCATTAGTATCATTAGTTATCTACAAACTATAATGAGTTTAATGTCATTCATTTCACTATTTCCTAAATACTCGAAATCATCTAAAAGCACACTCTCGTAAATGAATGAAGCCATCTGTTGAAATTGCTGTACTCGGTTGGCAGATTAAGCGATGTATCTGACTTCTAAATAAATGAAGCATATATGAGTTAGATTGTAGAAACTTGAAGAAAAGACACTTCTTTCCATAAGTTAGATTGTAGCAATGTTCGCCAGCAGCAGTATCACAGTGTTCTCGCCTATTATCACGCTCCTTATGGGTGAGTGCTACTTGTCTATATCTACGTTGTCAAGTTTTACCTTGCAGTGTAATGTTTCGTGTACTGTTCCATATTGTCCAGTGTAATAATGTAATGTAATGTTTCATTTATCATTCTATGTTATGTAATGTTTCATTTAATGTCCTACGTTATGTACTATCTCATCTAGTGTAGTCTGATGTCTATTTTTTGTAAAATTACTTAATGTTTCATGTAATGTTTTTCTTTATTTTTCTGTAAAATGATTGTATAACAGGATGGAAATATGAACATAAATACAAATGCATTTAATACGCACGCATACAAAGATAAATTAACACAATTAAAGAAAGATAAATATATGCAATGATACAAGATAAAGTGATACAACCTCCTCCCTAAACATAACATGAACCTCAAAATATTCCTAATTATTACGCCAAGCATCTCTACAATGATATATCTGCAGTTCACTTAGGCATTACAAAGTGATTCAATTTCATTTTGCAATTCTAAAACGTATATTCAACAACTCTTCGAGGTAAAGGGCTGTCGATTTGCTCGTTGAACCCACAGCCATAGGGGATGCATACACATATGAAATAACAACCTATACCATTACCATTTCTAATGACTACCGAGGTAACAAATCCACACCAATAATAATTTGATCTACACCCAACATTGTTGGTCTTGCTCTAGCTAGGTTTCGTCTATCTTGTTCTCGTTGATTATTTCCATGTTGTGAACAAAAACTGTATATATAAACTAGTCAAAATCATACTCAGGTTATAAATATACAAATATATATTAATATCTTTAGTCGAATATC
Source organism: Allium fistulosum (assembly GCA_030737815.1). Classification (NCBI taxonomy): domain Eukaryota; kingdom Viridiplantae; phylum Streptophyta; class Magnoliopsida; order Asparagales; family Amaryllidaceae; genus Allium; species Allium fistulosum. The sequence goes on from CM060905.1 coordinate 167,057,731, forward strand.
ACGAGCAGGCTTAATGGCCAATGCAAAGAAATGGATGTGAACAAGCTATAGGAAACATCAATACAAGCTACAAAAATTTTCTTTAAATAATATTTTTAAAAATCAATATATCTAACACCGATACTCTGTACCGTTCGAATATATATAAAATAAGATATATTCATTTACCTCAATGCAACAGAGAGGAGATATGAAGCAAGAAGAGAAGATTTCCACCGAGATGGAAGCTACGTGTGGCCGTGATGATACAGGCGATGCGGTGAAGACGCAGGGCAGTGGGAGGAGCGGTCATGACCGCTTCGGTGATGGCTCTCTGCCTCGGCTGGGAAGTAGTTGCGGGGAATCGTGGGTTCGGTCGCTAGAGAGGGTGACGATGGTCTATACGGTGGTGGCAGGTGGATAGGTAACGCGACCGTTCTAGGTGATGGAGGCGAGCGGAGGAAGGAGGAAAGCGGGAAGATACTGCGTGGAAATTGTTGTGCGTGGAGAAAGGAGAGGGGTAGTTGTTCGGCAAGTTTTGGTGGTGATAACCTGAGGCTTTGGGCAAGCTGTGCTCGGCGGCGAAGGCCAGATCTGGGCGTGGTGCTTGGTCGGCATGAGGAGCAGCCGAGGTGGAGGGGACGAAAGCAGTGGGTTCGTGGCTACTGGTGGCTGCTTGACGTAAACTGGGACGGAGACGTGGAGCTTGAAAGCTGGGTCTAGTGTTCGGGAGAGGGACTTTTTGAGGGAGGAGGGGAGAGTGAGGAAGGAGTCATTGGAGTTGAGGGGATCAGAGAGGGGGAGGGAGGAGAGGAAAGTGTCCAGGCCTGGAGGTGGCGAGGCGGAGATTAGATTTAGGGTTTGGAAGAGGAGAAGAATGAGAATTAGGATTTCGGACATGATTTACGAATTAGTCAGGAATTATTGGGGTTCGCGGGAAAAGATAGGGCGGCTGAAATGGATTTGGGGGGAAAAGTTGTGTGCATATGGTGTCGGTTTTTGGACAACCGATGCTATTGTATTTAATTGTGTCGGTTGTTCAAACAACCGACACGAGTAAATCTATTTCTTCCCTTCAATTGTGTCGGTTTCTTAAGAACAACAGATACAAATTACATTTTTAACATTTTCTTCTTACCCCATAAGTCAATAGTTTCGGTTGTTAATAAACAACCGACACAAATTACACTATTTGTGTCGGTTTTATGGACAACCGACACAAATGAGGCGAAGCAACTGATCTGTTTTGTACTAGTGGGCCGGCCTTTTCGGCTGAATATATTTAGACTGACTAGACAAGTTAGATAGGATGGTCATTAAGGCAGAAAGCCCAGAGGGATGGTTACCAGGATTGGAGATTGATTATGGACAAGACTATGGATGATAGCCATATGGATTCATGCGAATAACATTCTGGAATTGGTTAAGTATGAATTTCACGCTTCAACTGAAATTACGATCGGGTACAATCGTTTTTCAAAATGGATCTACTATGATCCATCTCTAAAATGGATCAGCTATGATCCATGTCCAAAATGGATCGGCTATGATCCATCTCCATTATGGATCGTCTATAATCCATCTTCAATTATGGATCGTACCGTATCGATATAACAGCTCAACTCAGCACAAAATGATCAATGCAATGGGATGTGTCTATTTATCTATCTCTTGATATCCCAAAATCTACAAGTCGAATACACATAAAACTTTAGGAACATCAATATATTAAAGAGTGGAGCCCACCATGTCGATCGCATGCCAAAAGGAGCTCACAAAATGACCTGTGTCGATCGTTATTTTGATGGAAATGGGGCGTGCGATCGATAGGGTGACCTCTTCTAGATTTGAAGACCCAACAGCTAAAATTTCAGGAAGATATTTCGCCATCTTCTCCTATAAATACAGAATTGATTTTTCATTTTTGGGATCTTTACGCTGCATGTTATTTTGCACTTTTTGGCATCTAAGGGTTCTACTCCGATCCATCCTTCTGTACTCATCAATTGAAGTGATTAATAAAGTTGTTTCTCCAAAGTGGACGTAGGCTTTCAAAGCCGAACAACTATAAATCGTTGTGTTCTTGTTATTGCTCATTTTATGTTATTTAATCGCTTGTCTCTTCTACTTTCGTTGTTTTTTTGTTCATTTATTTACCAACAAAATCTTTATTGGGTGTTTAAGCCAATTTTGGGTGCAAATAGCAATTGAGAAGTTTGAAAAATATTAAGGTTAGAGTTGATCGAACAACTAGACTGCCTTATGGGTGACATAGAGAGATAGTCTCTAGGCTTGAGTTTGGAAAACTAATTTCCTGCTCTTCCTTACTATCCAGACTGGCCCAATGGAGGAGATAGCTAATTTTTTTTACTTGGACAACATCTTCCTAAGATAAGAGAAGAAGAGATTTGGAGTTTTCCAAAGAATAAACAAGATTTTAAAATAATGAAGATTTTGGAAGCATAGAAAACATTCCAGTTAAACCCTATGTTAAATTCCGAGGAGTGAACTTGTACTACCCATATGAATTTAAAAAGTGATTTCACGGTTATTCGATGAATGTTACGAGTTGAATATGGAAAATAGTATTGAGTATAATTAGTCTAATTTCTATAGATCCCCTTTTACTCAATACTTACTAGTTTGGGTTTACGGTAAACAATGTCTTAAATAACATTGTTTTTGACCCATTAAAGATATGTTTTGGAGACGTGAAATCTTCATTAAGGTTTGAATTATACTAATAATAAAATATGGAAATATTTTTCCTAAGTAATTAAAGAAAAATGATTTTCAATTTCCAAAGATGAAAAGGGGTTTTAATTTACCAAAAGAATTGATAAAAGAGACTTAATGATTCCATATACTCTTGAAAAGATAAATGAATAATTTGAAAGAATATATCTATGAAAGATATTTGATTTGATAAAAAGGTAAATTGATCGGATTTTTTTTATAACCACCTATATACTTGACACCTTTTTATCATTGATTGGTTCGAAGAGACTAGGATTGGATTTGGATGATTCCTATCCAAAAACCACTTCGTACCAACATATGCATTTAAAAGTGAAAACATGTTGAAGATGATGATTTTTGAAAATGAAGACCTTCATAATGTAGGGCTACTTGCCACTAACCTCTGGGGTAATTCCCATATTATATATATATATATGGTTGTAGTAGTGCCTTTGTTTAGAAAATCTTTGATTTACAAGGACTACTTGATACTAATCCTAAGGGTGATTCTCGAACATGATTGAGTAGAAGGAGTGCCTTCAGTTTGTTCTTCACCCGGACAACTTGTATGGATGTATGTTTGGCATTGCATTTCTATGACCACGTACATTAGTTTTTACAAACTACAAATGTTTGGTGGTGTAGGAGGTAACCCCTCTTATACTTAACACCCTTCCCTAAGGCATTTGAATTCAGAGGTTGTACTTTTATGGAAATCAATAGTGTGTTGTTAGAAATGGCGATGTGGCATTCTAAGTGGACTTTGTTTTGTGAAAAGTAAAGCATGGCTTTGTGGACAGCAAAGCATGGCTTTGTGGAAAATAGAGCGTTGCCTCACTAGCCTCATATCCAGGAGATGATACGGGTAATTATGTGGTCTGCAGGACATATTTCGGGCTATCGATTTCATTGTAGACAAACAAGTCCAGTATCTGGACCCTTGATGTTTTAAATGAACAGGTATTAGAGGCTCAACTAAGATAGAGCAAAGCAATCGAGATACGCTATTCCATAGTAGTGTAACAATGTAGACGGAAGCTTGTTTGAGACAAATGAATAGTCACCAGGGACTAGGATTGTTATGCGTGGATTTTGCATCGGAGGAAATGGCCACTAGTTCTCTATCATGTTGGAAATTGAATTCCAATACGAGCTTTACGGTTTTGGTTGTATTCCCAAAATAGCTATAATGCTTTGCAAACATTTCAGCTACCCCTTTGGTATCACATACACTGTTTAACATCGTCTAGGTATTCATACCCACTTTGTATATATATTTATTTGAAAATTGTTTTCAAACCAATGTCATTATTGATAATATAGAATTGTTTAAGTATAAAATATTTTGGTTATCATAAGGTAAAAACCCGTATGTATTTATGTGCGACGATGTCTTACAAGATACCCTTTCTTTTCAGAAAGGTTTTGTTTGGCATCGATCTGATCTATGACTCTGTCATCTGATTATGGTTCAAGTTTCTCACGTTGGTTTACCAAGCCTAATCTGGGTATTTTTAATACTCGGGTTAGATCTGAGTATTTTTAGGTTTAGCTGAAGATGCTTGAAGTTTCCAGAGGAGAGCTAGAGATCTTTATCAATGTATGGACGTAGATTATATTCCCGCTGTATTAGTTTCATTGTTCTGGTTTTTCAGCAATTGTAAGGACAAAGATTTATAACTGTCTAGGCTGAGCTTAGGTTAGACTTTGATATATGTATTTCAAAATTTTCACTGTAAATATTATTGATATTATAAATTATTCTGTTTGTGTGAGATTTTGTTCTGTCTTTATTTTCTTTTACCCTTAACAATCGGCTTTTTCGCACTTGATTGCTCAGCGCGCAATACAATGGACGTATTAGTTTCGATTTTCGTGGGTGGAAAATCCCGACCATTACATTCGGTATCAAAGCTTAGGTTCAGCACGCCTGAGCCTAGTAGGGGTAAGACTCATCAGAGATAGGGTTAGTAATGCCCTAGGATGAGTAACTCATTAGATATAGGGTAAGAAACACCCTAGAATGAGTTTGAGTGTATTAGATATATGAGTGTGTATTTGTTAGTGACTAATAAAATGTTTTGTGTTGATTGGTCCGTTGAGTAGTTTATGAATTCTGGTCGATGCATGGTGGCCACATGTATTTGATAGAGATTTTTAAATACTTAACAAGGCAAATCGACACGCTATTTTTGAACAGACTATTTTTATATATAAAATAATATCCTTCAAAAAAATATAGATATTTATGTGTGTTAGTTTGTGGTTAAGAAAGTAAAAACATTTTGTTATTATCATTTGTTGATTGAACGAACACCTTGTGTCCTAAGTTTCATAATTTGATTATAAGGTATTTGATAATAATGTTAGGTTAAGGTAATGAATTTATATAAGATAATAAATGAGCATGTTGGATAAAAGTATGTTTTACAAAAATAAAATGATTTGAAAGTGATATTTAAAATGAGATTCAAACTATATTTTTAAAAGTGATTTAAAAGTGCTTAACTGAAAGAGGGCATGGATTTCGACATCATTGTCGTAAATAAATGTTTTCAGGAAAGTGAGAAAGACATAGACTATAACACTATAAGTGATTTTTGAAAGAAGATATTTTATATAGTATATAAGATTTATACATATCCTATAATTGATGTTAAGATTCGAGGTGGGTAACTTATACATATTTTTAAGTTAAGAATGTTGTCTATTCAAGGTCTGAGAGGTAATGATACCCCAACTTATCGGCTTCATTGTTAACTAATAAATAGTTTAAGTTCGACATCAAAAATTAATATTAAATATGATTAATCAGATCCCTATACTAGTTTGGGTTGTTGTAACGATGTTTTACGCAACATTCGCTTTGACCCAATAAAGTGTGCTTTTAAAAATATAAAGCTCTCCACAAATATTTTTATGGATTAAGTATATAAAGGTATTTTCTAAGTGCTAAAATTGAAATGGTTTTTTTGGAAAAAAGATAGAAATTTTTGGTGAATGAAAATTATAAAGTAATTATATATAATGAAGCATCTTTATAAAAATGTTTGAACAAAAGTTTTATGAAATGTTTTCATAAAGATTTGAGAAGATAATAAGTATGTATGATATACAAAGATCATTTCATCGCACGATTTTGATATAAGATTCAAGAACAGGACTTTGAGGTGTTTGCACTGGTCCGTAAAAGGATTTATCACTTGATTCTTGAAAGCGAAAATTGATGAGGGTTAAGGTTGGGTACTTGCGTTTGTTATCATAGTAGAGAGCTATTAAGGAAAATGAAGGTTTCTGATCAAGAAGCCTGATCAGAGTCCGCACGAGAGGATCGAGGGATCAATACAAGTTCAGAAATAAAGTTTAAGTAGAAGATCGAACCCAATATTGCATACAGATGATCTGGGTATATCATATGGAATTGAGTTTAAACATAATATTTTGGGTAAACTCTTTTAGGTTCGGGGTTGTGGTTAAATTTTCAGACGAAATTCTTATAGGGGGGAAGAATGTAACGACCCATAATTTTATCACTTTGATTTGGAATATTTAATTAATTTTAATACTCAAATATGGGTTTATTAAACATAAATAATCATGTTTTATGTGATAAATAATAATGGCAATCTTTTTTTGGGAAAAATGTTTACAAAAATATATTCTTCGGAAAAATATCAATAAAATGACAGAAAATTATTTCGATAAATAGCTTTTTTAACCATCAAAAGTCACGCACGATTTTCTTACATACACTTATTTCTCCATTTATGCAAGAATATGTAATAAAAAAAATTATTTTATTTTTGAAAAAAAATGCCTTTATGACATCATCAAGGATGTCATCACTTTTATATATTTTCTAAAAGTTTAAATTAAGTTCAAATATTCAGATAATTATTTTAAATAATAAATAATCCATTTTAAATTATTATATAATGATAATAATGGATTTATAGTAGTTTTATAAACGTATAAACTTGTTATATAAAGATATGCAAGTTTCGTAACACTTTGGCAGTTTAACGGTAGGATTTTGCAACACTTGTTTAAATATTGATTTATATGATTTTATAACTAAAATGAGCACGTTTTTATTATTCTAAGATAATGAGAAATATATTTTCAAGATTTATTTACATATATATACTTTAATTGAAAAGTTAAAGTACGACCAGAATTCGGATTCTATATTTTCAACGGTTTATCAAACAGAAATTATAATCGAATATTGCACCATGGTTTGTCAAATGACACATATATATGCATATATACATGCATATAACATGTACAAACATATAAGAAGTTACCATGTGCATTACATATTTACCTTAAGTAAAAAAACATAAATATCAAGATATTTTCAAAACAAAATCAAAAACAAAACTCACCATCACACTACAAGCAAAGTACAGATGGGGATACACATGGAGGGTCACATGGAGGAGGGGTGGCATGTGTACTAAATTTTGGGGGGATGCTTGATGATATTGGAGATATTTCTGTTGATTACTTAAATGTTAAGCCTCCAAAATGCTATAAATAGCACCCTACCCCCTCATTTATTCTCACACCAATTCTCTTCTTCTTCTTCCTCTTCTTGAAGCTCTTTAATGGCTTCCTAAAGTCATGAGGAAGTTATGCAAAAATAATGAGAAAGTTATGATAAAATAGTGTGTGTGTGTGTGTGTGTGTGTGTGTGTATGTGTGTGTACACATACAATATCCATACACCTCAAAAGCAAGTTCATTCTCCTCCACTACCCTCCTCAAACCCGTAGCCACCACCACTAATCACCCTTGGTTGAGCTAACACCTTCAAGACAGGGTCATGATCGAGCATGCAAGAAGAAAGGAGGAAGATCCAGGAAGCTCTGGAGTGAAGAAAGCAGAGAGAAATGTCGTCGAAATGCCATCAAGATGATTTCAGGAATCATCGGGGAGGAGTGGATACGATAGTGAGTATTTGATGTTTATAATTGTTAAATAATCTCTATAATTATTTCAAATATGTTAACATGACCATAAATTAGTTTTGATGATAACTATGGATGTTAAATGGATGAATATTGGTTGATAACTTAGTTGTGAATTACAATTACTAATGATGTGAAAATAAGAACCATCAAGATAGTGATGGATAATTAATTAGCCATAGATATTTCATAAAGATAATTTATCACATTTTAATGTGTGTATGGAAGCATTAAGCCTTTTTATGGTTGTGAATCAAGAAAGAAAGAAAGATTATTTGAATGGTTTAAAGTAGAAAAGGTATCACTTTGGAATTTATTTAAAAGGAGGAGTTTTGATTTATTTATGTAAATTACAATGTTTTATTTGGAAAATGAGAATTTGAAAAGTTGAAATTTCATATAAGATATCATATGAGAAATTATAAATGGATTTTTAAATAAAAGATAGTAAATTGAATATTATAATCATATAATAATATAATATGGAATAAAGGTGAATATGATTTTTAATATGAAAAATATTGCCCAAAAATAGTTTAAAATGGTTTAAAATGATTTATTATCAAAATAGTTTAAAAGTGTTTCGGACAAGTTTCATAAATTATAAGTCGGAATTCTTTAAAATAAAATTTTTCCAAAGCCTTGGGGTTATAGTTTTCAAATTAAAAATAAAAATCGAGATTTCATTTAGTAGAGTTTGAGATATGTCCAAATCAAGTTTTCAAAAACGTCACGTTTTGGTTGTTCAAAAACCAAAGTGGTAAATTCTTTAAAACGTATATTTTTAATCTTCAAAAATACAAAATAAATTCCATAAATGTGATAAAATGTTGTAAAAGGGATTTAAGTTAAAAATAGACTTATATGAAATGGAAAAGGTGGTTTGATCAAAGAAGCTTTAAAAACACTATTCACAGCGGTTTTCATGACTGTTTTGGTAACTTTATAAAATCAAGGCTTTAGCTTAATTATTCTTCCCTAATCTTTTCAAATGAATAATTAAGTATTTTTAAGGTGATTTGGAAGTTCTACAATTATTTTGTAGGAGTTTAAAATATTTTTGAGAAAAATGTGTGATCCTCTAAAAAAGAGGAGAGCACACATGCACATATATATAACACTTGTAGGAGTTTAAAATAAATGGTTAAAAGGAAATTGTTTATAAAACTTGGGTTTTTCTTCCCAAATCTTTTGTGAATGTTTTTCAAATAATTAAAGTATTGTAAGGGCAATTAAGAAGTTTGAAAAAAATATTAAGGCTAGAGCCGCTCAAATAACTTGACCGCCTTATGGATGACAAAGAGATAGTCTCTAGGCTTGAGTTTGGAAAACAAGTTTCCTGCTCTCCCTAGCTATTTGGACTGGCCTGAGAGAGGGAATAGCTAATTTGATTTACTTGGACCACATCTTCCTAAGACAAGAGAAAAGGAGATTTGGAGTTTTCCAAAGAATAAACAAAATTTTAAAATAATAAAGATTTTGGAAGCATAGAAAACATTCTTGTTAAACTCTATGTTAAATTCCAAGGAGGGAACTCATACTACCCCTGTGAATTTATAAAGTGATTTCATTATTATTCGACGAATAGTAAGGGTCGAATATGGAAATTATTATTGAGTACAATTAGTCTAATTTCTATGGATCCCTATTTACTCAATACTAACTGGTTTGGGTTTACAGTAAACGATGTCTTAAATAATATTATTTTTGACCCATTGAAGATATGTTTTAGAAATGTGAAATCTTCATTAAGATTTGAATTATACTAATAATAGAATATGGAAATATTTTTCCTAATTAATTAAAGAAAAATGATTTGGTATTTCCAAAGATGAAAAGGGTTTTTAATTTACCAAAGGATTTGATAAAGAGACTTAATGATTCCATATAGTCTTGAAGAGATAAAGGAATAATTTAAAAGAGTATATCTCTGAAAGATATTTGATTTGATAAAAAGATAAATTGATTGGATGTTGTTTGATAATCACCTGTATACTTGACATCTTTTAATCGTTGATCAGTTCAAGGAGATGAGGATCAAATTTGGATGATTCCTATTCGAAAACCACTTCGAACCAATATATATTTTTGAAAGTGAAGACATGTTGAAGACGATGATTTTTAAAGATGGAGATCTTCATAATATAGCACTGCTTACCATTAATTTTGGGGCAATTCCCATATCATATATATGGTGGCAGTAGTGCCTTCGTTCTGAAAATCTTCGATTTGCAAGTACTACTTGCTACTAATCCTTGGGGTGATTCCCAAACAAGATGAGTAGAAAGAGTGCCTTTGGTTTGTCCTTTACCTGGACAACTTGTATGGATGAATGTCTGACATTGCATTTCTAAGACTATGTACATTGGTTTTTACAAACGTACATCTGTTTTGTGGTATAGGAGATAACCCCTCTTATACTTAACACCCTTTCCTAAGGCGTATGAACTCGGGGGTTGTACCTTTGTGGAAATCAATAGTGTGTTATTAGAAATGGCGATGTGGCATTCTAAGTGGAATTTTTTTGTGAAAAGTAAAGCATGGGTTTATGGAAAGCAAACACATGGGTTTGTGATAAATAGAGCATGGCCTTACGAGGCTCACCTCCCGGAGATGATACGGGTAATTATGTGGTCTGCATGACATATTTCGAGTTATTAGTTTTATTGTAGATAGAGGAGTCTAGTATATGGACCCTTAATTGTTTAAATGGATAGGTATTGGAGGATTGATTGAGATAGAGTAAAGCCACCAAGATACGTTGTTCCATAGTTGTGTAATAATGCAGTATGGAGGTTTCTTGAGACAAGTGCATAGTCACAGAGGATTAGGATTGTTATGCGTGGATTTCGCATCGGAGGAAATGGCCACTAATTCCCTATCACGTTGGATATCCAATTCCAATACGAGCTTTACAGTTTTGGTTGTATTCCCAAAGTAGTTGTAATGCTTTGCAAACATTTTAGCTATCCCTTTGGTATTGTATACACCGTCTGACATCGTCTAGGTATTGATACCCACTTTGTATATATTTATTTGAAAAGTGTTTTCAAACCAATGTCATTAATGATAATATCGAATTGTTTAAGTATAAAGTATTTTGGTTATCGTAAGGTAAACACCCGTCCGTATTTATGTGCGGTGTGGTCTTACGAGATACCCTTTCTTTTCAAAAAGGTTTTGTTTGGCATCGATCTAATCTATGACTCCATCATATGAATATGGTTCAAGTTTCTCACTCTCGTTTACCAAGCCCGATCCGGGTATTTTTTAATACTCGGGTCAGATTCGAGTTGTTTCAGGTTTAGCTGAAGACGCTTGAATTTTCCAGAGGAGAGCTGGAGAACTTCACCAATGTATGGACGTAGATTATATTCACGCTGCGTTAGTTTCATTGTTTTGGTTTTTCAACAGTTGTTAGGATGGAAATTTATTACTTTCCAGGCCGAGTTTAGGTTACACTCTGGTATATGTATTTCAAATTTTGCGCTGTAATGATTATTTATATTATAAATTATTCCATTCGTGTGAGATTCTGTTCTACCTTTATTTTCTTTTACCCTTAATAATCATTTTTTCTGACACTTGAATGCTTGGCACGCAATACAGTGGATGTATTAGTGTCGATTTCCGAGGGTCGAAAATCCCGTTCGTTACAATTTCCTTAAATTGATCTTCTTAATTATGGTGGTATGGAACATTCGTTTCATACTTAACACCGAAGGAATAGCGTTTAAGGTTATCCTTATCTTCGTTTCTTTTTAAATAACTTTTTTTGATCCTTTAATATGATTTTGGACTAAGAAATCTTTCACAATGTTTTGTGAATATACTTGCTAGTGAGATAAGTATATGAATATTATGATAAATATTTTGAAAAGAGATTTATATAAATGAAAGATTTATTATAAGGCTTAGTGGTTGTTATGTGAAATTAAATCTCTAGATTGTTGGTTATTTCTTTATTTGATAGTTAAATAACCGACTATCAAATCTTGACCGGTTTTGAATTAGGAAGTAAATAAGAGCTTCGCGCATTCATACAATTTGAGATCTCTTGAGTGGTGAAACCTCTCAATCTTTAAGGGATATTTTAGAAATCCCCTTAGGACTCTGATGTAGTCTATTTACTTCTAAAAGAACCGAGATTGAGTCAATTGGAATTATCGGTTGTTGGTTCAAAGAGATCGGGATCAGATATGTTATCTGAAACCACTTCGAATCAACATGAGCGTTCGAATTGAAGACATCTTAAAGATGTTCAAAGATGGATTTTTTTGAAGTGTAAGGGCTACTAGCTACTAACCCTGAGGGAGATTCCAAAATGGATGTAGTAGAGGTAGTGCCTTCGGTTTCGTTCATACCTAGAGTGAACTTGTATGGATGAAAGCTGGCATTGCATTTCTGCATGGAGGGTAGTGTTAGCATTCCAAGAGAGAATTTCTATGAGGAAATGGTAAGGGCGTAGCCTCTCAAGCCTCAACCCGGGGAAAAACAGAGTATGCCACGAGGCTATGTGGGTCACTCCTATTAGGATGTGTCATCACCTTTCTAGATCATTATATTATGGATTTAGTTGTGCACGAGAACTCTTTATAAATGTTGGAAGCAATTGGGGTGATGACATATTTGGTACTATCCAGTAAGGGAATAGGTTGGTCTTTTCATGCCGAGGTCAAAAGATTTTTAATCTCTCGGTATATTTATCTAGAGGTATATCGTATGGAAGGTAGTCCTTTATCTTGCCATTTGTTGGAATCCATTCTCCAATAAGCACCTTCAATTTTTGATTGTATACCTATTATTGTTGTGATGTATACTGATCACAGCTACTTGTTTATTGATATTTTAAACCCATAGACATTATTATAATATCACTGGATTTTATAATAAAAATAGTTTGGTAATCGTAAAGTAAAACCCGTCCGTATTTATGTACGGTGATGTGCACATAAATGTGCATATTTTTACTTCCATATTTGATCTAATTTAATTAAATAAATGAGCATATAAGGTGTTTTAACATGTTTAAACCAAAATTCAAATTATTTTTTAATTATCATTTATTCATCTTTATATAGGGGCAACATGATCATTTTTGTGCATATATTAATTTTAAAAAATTTACTTGGACATTTTCATATTGTGTTGCAGGAATTTGATTTTAAATGGAAGAGGTCTACATGAAAATATGCATGCATGAGGGAAGACAAGCAAATGAAGATGGAAATAAATCCTTTCATGACAACATGGAGGACCCCACCTACCCACTTACTATTATCTCTTATTAAGAGCTAATGCACATTTAAGTGGAGGATTAATTCATGCATAACTTGGTGGTCACACTTCCTCATGGGCAATTTGGTTAGTTCCCAAAAATATGATTAGGGTTCAAAACATGTATAAATACTCCATATGTTCATGTAATTAAGCCCTTAACCTCCTCTTTAGTTAGTTTAGTTTTAGGCTCAAAAATAAATATAAACTCTCTTCTTCTATTTGATGGCTACTTAGCCATTTTCTTCTTTTATGTAATTTTCTTATATGAAAATTTTAACTCATGCTCTTTTCTATTTACATGCACTCTTTCCTTTTATGTTAGTAGCTTAGTTTTATTTCTTATTCAAGTAGATTAGCTTTTATTTCATTTTAATTAGCTCTCTTTTTAATTAGTTTGCATTTTCTTCTTATTTTTGTTTCATGTTGCAATCTACATTTGTTGAAGTGATAACAAATATGAGAGGCTAAACCCCTTCAATTTAGGGGTAATGAAGCTCTTTTATAATGTAGATTCAACATTTTGATAACTTATGTTCTCTTTTTGTGCTTAATGGAAAGTTGCATGTTGATGTAAGTTTATTAATGAATTTGATAGTCTATGACGTTAATAACATATAGGCTATTCTTACTCAAATAAACACAATTTACATCATCATCTAATTAATTGATTTTGGTAATTGAACTGGATTTAGAATCAAAATTTGATGGTCTATATTTCTAATCAATAGTTAATAGGTCATGCTTAAAATAGATTTTATTTTTAATTTCATTGTCATTCATGAGAGTTAAGAAGTGGTTTAAAAGGTGTGTTATAGTTTGATGGTTTATATTGGGCTAATTAATAGCACAAATATTCCAAACTTACGATAAACACATCAATTAAATTCACTAATGACCAAAAAAAGAGATCATAATTTCATGTTATGTTGATTTATGTAATCATGAGAGTGGATTTATCTCTAAATTGTATTTTCATCTCATAGTTTTCATTCACTTTTGTAGTAGTTAGTTTTTGCAATTTTTTTGTAGTTAACAACACTTTCAATTCTTGGTTTAATTTGATTGAATAGAAATTTTAAAATCAAAACAATTCCATGCGGATCGACCCGTACTCGCCATGTACTAAAATTGTACGTCGTGCGGTTGCGATTATTTTAAAGTTTTTCGGCTATTTTCTAGTCTGATAGAGAATTGGTCATTAAACATACGGCGTGGTCTTACGAGATAATTTTTATTTTTAAAAAGGTTTTCAAATGTAGAAATCAATATGATTTGATTGAGCTTTCTCATGCTGGTTTACTAGACTATCCATGTGTTAGTTTCTTATACTGCTCTGGTCAGCATGAGCATTTTCTCCAAATTTAGCTGGATGTTTTGGAGCTTTCAAGAGACGAGCTGGATTCTCTAAGACGTATCAACGTATCTTATATTCTTACGTTGTTCTATTATTCTTGATTTCTGTCTATATTTATTAGCAATTGTAAGGCTTGGTGGTTATAACTGTTTAGGCTAATAGTAGGTTAGAGCACTCTGATGTTGTGTATATAATAAAGATGATTTCTCTTTGTAAAGACTTGTGTATGTTATATATTTCTCGCCATAATGTGAGATTCTTGTTTTGTCTTTTCATTCTTTAACCTCTAATGACCTGTCTTTCAGACACTTAAATAATTAGCACACGAATACCAAGGATGTATTAAGTGTCATCTTTAGGTGTAAGAATGGCAGATCATTACAAACATGGTGTTGGAGCTTAGGCTGAGCGAACACCTAGGCCTTGGTAGGGTAAACTCATTATAGATGGGATTAGTAATGTCCTAGAATGAGTTTGAGTGTTTATTTAGAGCACGTATTTGTTGGTGCTATAAAAATGTATTATATTGTGTTGTTTGATCTGTTAAGTTGAATTTTTGATTTTGGTCGATGTGAGTAGCTAACGTTATTGATAAGGATCTCAAAACACTTGAACAAGGCCAATCGACCAATATGTTTTAAAAGCGATAATGATATAATTCTACCTAGGAAAATATTTTATATATAAAGGAATAATTTTCAAAAATTTATATAGTTATCTATGATGTGTTGTTGTTTGGAGATGATAATATTTAACTATTATCATACAGGGTTTGTCTGGTCATGCTCGTCCAGTTTTGAGTGATGACTATTGTTTGTTGATTTCCTTTTTTCCATCATAGGTTAGGTAGAGAGAAATGATGGAACATTAAAACGAACACCTCGTGAATTAAATTTCACATTTTGACTATAAGGTGTTCAATGATAATGTTGGGTTAAAAAATTGGATTTTAATAAAGGGTGTTTATTAAAAATAAAGGAAACATATTTTAAAATGAATATTTGAGGAAAGATTTTATATAAAATGATTTATATATTAAGGTTATAATATATGTTTTAATTGAAAGGATTTTTGGAGAATTTATAATCGCGGTGTCTTTGAAGTGGATTTTAAATGCTTTTGGAGAAAAGGGTAATAATAATATTACTAAAAATTACTTTAAAGTATAAATATTTTGAAAAGAAATTTGAGAGTAAGATTTTTCTTTGGACAGTTTGGGAAACGAGTCTCGATCTGTTTTGTGATAATCAGAATAATCTTCTAAGTGCCAATCGGATGTTCGCTTAGGCAAATGTGATAGTGCACTTAGTAAATTATTCTCTTTGTCATTGTAAAATCGAAACGAGTTAGAATCCGGATGAATCCAAAGTAAGTGGATGATAAATATTTTTTTGAATACTATTTAGCTAGAAATATATATAATATTGCTTCAAAAAGGGCTTCAAAAAGGGATTCAAAAAGAAGAAGTATTTTGTAATTAACAAGTTTAAATGACTTGAAAGTGACTAAAAATTGGCAGGAGATGTGTTCGGATGGTAGATACTTCTCTTGAGTATTACTCTTCTTGGTAAATAGATATATGATACTATTCGATAGTGCCCAGTTCCTTGACATCATTTTGGAGTTACTAGGGACATATGTATATTTTCTATGGGTTAAAAATAAAGTATCATTTCAAAAAAAATTTGAATAAAACCAGGTATTGTGCTCTTAAGTTTCTTAAAAGAATGATTTCTCAAAATAATAAGGTATTTTGATATAAGTGTAGGTTAATAAATGAAGTTTTTAGATAGAATGATTTAATAAGCAGTGTCTTAGGGTTTTAACATCTAGGAGGTTAAAAATTATTTGATGTTATTGGATCGGGAAATAAACATTTTTACCTTAAATATGTCTAAGAAAAAGTAGACTCTAGGATGGAGTTTGGATATCAGCATCCTACCTATCCTACTCTTCTTAGTTACTTACCAGACCGAATGGGTAAAGAATTTGTACTGATCGACTCAGTTTTAAGACCCAAATTAATTTGGACCTATATCTGAATAACTAAAAGTGAATAAAATTAAAAATCTGATGTTTTGTACATACACTTAGGATGTAGGAGAGTATTATGCAAATAATAAGGAAAAATGATTTTATGAAAAGGTTTCATAAATAAAGTTATGTCATTTTAAAATGTTTGAAACTAAAATGGAATTTTGTGAAATGTTCTCTTAAATAGTTTTGGGAGGGTTAAAGGTAAGTGGGTAAATAAGAACCTTTATATGAGTACGTAAGTTGTACATAGATCATTTTCCCTTCTCACATAGTTCGATCCAAGGTTCAAGTATAGGACTTGAGGTGTTCCACACCGTTCCGAATAAGGATTTATAACTCGATATTTGACGACGAACACTTGGCAAGGGTTATTAATGTGAAATCAATGTTTTATATCATATATATATAAACGTACTTATGTATGGAGAACAGTGGTTTCAAATTAAGAAGCTTGATCGGAGTTCGCACTAGGGAATCGAGTAAATGATACTAGTTCAGAAGAAAAGCTATGCATTTGAGTAAGTGATCAAAATCATATTTTTCATAGAAATGATCTATATACGTCATACGAATTGAAGAGGAGTGTTGAGTATTTCTGAATTAGGGTTGTGGTAATATTTTGGGGTCGAAATTCTTTTAAGGGGGGAGAGTCAAATGACTTGGAATTTCACCGCTTTGATTTGAGAATATTTAATTAATATTAAATATTCAAATGATAGATTTGATAATTAAAATAAAAATATTTTAATTATTAACTAGTGATGGTGAAATAATTTTTCAAATTTACTTTACAAAAGTAATTAGTTCGAAGAGAAATCAAAAATGTGACCGGAACAAGTTTTCTGAATTTTTGACTTTTCATCGGCTAGAATTTGTCGGAAATGTTGTGAACTCTTTAGTGTTAATATACACATTTATAAATAACATGAGTATGATTAAGATTATATGAATATATATATATATAAACGTACTTAAGTATATAATAATGATGTGACTTGTTAGGAAAAATAAAATAATATTTAAAAAGGTGTTTAACATAAGATACTTAAGAAACATAATAAAACATTAAGTACAAATGGAGTAAATGCATGTTGGCTCAAGGTAGGAAGGGTGGACATGATTTCGCGGGTAACATCGGACCATATGGTGATGATGTGGCATAAAATTGTGAATGGTAGTGTACTTAAGGGTGTTTTGGTCATTAACTTTATGCATTTTATATAAAAGAATTTTCTAATTCTTTACCAACCTTATTTTCATTATATTTCCTTTTCGAAAGCCTTCCTTCTTCCTTAATCTCTTAGGAACTCTCTAATGGATTCCTAAGTTTAAATGAAAAAATATCCATTCGTTTTCACTTCCTCCTTAAAACAAAAACACTAAAGTTCATTCATTCTCATCTACACCTCCTAACTAACCAAAGCAAGGCCATTTTCCCATCAAACCCAAGCATGGCCAAATTTAAACACCTCATGGCCGAACCATTTTGTTACCCTTAGTCCTCCAAAATCTCATTTTGCTAAGGAGAAAGCATGGTTCTAGATCGTATACAAGTTCTAGCGAAGTTCGTGTTATTTTAGTTAGCTTTTAGGTGAGAAAATCTTTCCTTCTTATCTAAAGTTTTAAAATTTTATTATTATTTGTTTGGTTGTAAAAAATTGTTGGTTGTTGGGTAAATTGATGTTGATTTTGTTATGCATATGTATGTTTGGATGTGATGTTGGTTAGATTTGAAAATAAAATGTTAAAGTTAGGTTTGATTTTGCAAGTTATGATTTATTGCTTGTGAATGTTACTTATGGCATACGGCATTTGTTTGAAAGTATGAGTTTACGTATGAGTATAGTAAGCTAAAAAGAAAGTAGCACTTGATTTGTAGTCGTATCAACGTCGAGATCCCTTATTAAATTTGGTTTCCATACTTACTTTATTTTTAGAAAAGTTTTATAAAAATTTTAAAAATTTATTTTTAGTTTCAAAACTTTATTAAAAGTTTAAAAAGTAAATTAAACTATATTTGAAAGCTATTTGGGTATAAACAAGTTTTGAAAATTATAGATCATATAGCGATTGTCGCTATAGATGTAGTTTGTGAAAACGGACTCATTTTAAAATCTAAAAATGTTTTTACTTAAGTATCTTTTTGAAAAGTGTTTTAAAAAAATATTACAAGTACTTAAAGGTAATTATTTATTTGGTTATTTAATTAATTAATTAAGTAAGATAATTAGTAATTAATCATTAATTAACAAGGGTAAATAGTAATTAAGTATTGATTAAGTAAATTTTAATTAGTTAATTAATTAAAGATTAATTATTAATTATTAATTATTAATTTATCTAAGGATTAATTATTTTTTAATTAATAATTAGAGGTAAATTATTATTATTTTATCATTTAAGAAAGGGTTTAAATATTTATTTAATTACTAATTAAAGTCAATATTTAATTAAGACTTAATTAAGATTTAATTATTACTAAATGAAGATTAAACTTATTATTTAATTATTAATTAAAGATTAAAGTATAATTTGATTATAAATTGAGGTTTAAGTATTATTTGATTATTAATTGAGATTAATTAATCTTTAGTTACTTATTTATATTTATTATTTAATTATTTATTTATAATTAATTATGGTTTAATGATTAATTAAATGTTCAATCATTATTAAGTAAAGAGTTTAATTGTTATGTAATTACTGAATAAAGTTTTTGATTTTAATCACTTATTTGTGAAGGTTGATTTTTGTTTTAAAGCAAATTAACTTTTAAAAGGATGTTTAAATCCATGGTATTTCTTTGTTGACTACCCCTAAGTAACCCCAATTGAATAGGAAACCCAATGACATCTATTTAGCAGAATAAAACACCGTTCTACTAATTAAGTTATATTGGACATCTATTTGGTATAATAAATCATAGTTCTACCATAATTCATCAAGTAGATTATGTTGACATCTATTTAAGCAGAATAAAAAACTATGTTCTGCTATTTTAGCAACTTGGACATTTACCTATATGTTGACTGGTTGTTATTGGTCGATCCCTTTTACATATCTGCCTGTTATGTAAATACCCATGTTATAACTTGGAGATATAAACTCAATTAAATGAGAACCATTACGGTCACTAAACATTTTTCTGATTTTGTGAAGTCAAGTATTTCATTTTATCCTTTTTAAAAATTGTTTAAAGTTTATTACCATTTTAAAAAAGTTATTTAAAGGATAATTAAATAATAATTTTATAAAAAATGTTTGAAGTCAATTTAAAACATTTTAAACGATTGTTTAAAATCATCATTTTGTTAATGTGACTTAAAGAGAATTAAATGAATAATGTTTAAATAATAACTTATTTATTTATGGGTGTTTTAAATAATTGATGCTATTAAAGGAAATTTATTGATTAAAGTTTATTAAAGAAGTTTTGTTTTAAATATGGAAAGTTTATAAAAGGAATTCTATAAATTGAAAATATATTTTGAAATTTGTGAAAGAGTTTTATAAATAATTTGGATATTTAAAAAAGAGTTTTTATAAATGATTTTGGATATTTATAGAAGGGTTTTATAAATGGTTTTGATATTTATAAAAGAGTTTTATAAATAAATTTGGAGATTTATAAAGAGTTTTTAAAATGGATTTGGAAATTAAATAAAGGAGATTTTATAGAATGAAAGAGATTTATTTACATAAAAGTTTATAAAAGAAATTGAGATTTGATTTTGTTAAACTGACCTTCTTAATTATGGTGGTATGGCACATTCGTTCCACACTTAACACCGAAGGAATGGTGTTTAGGGTAATCATATCTTCATTTCTTTTTAAATAATTTTTTTATCCTTTAATATGATTTAGGAACAAGAAATCTTTCACAATATTTTGTGAATATTCTTATGCCAGTGAGATAAGTATACAAATATTATGATAAATATTTTAGAAAGAGATTTAGATAAATAAAAGATTTATTATGAGTCTTAGCAATTGCTATGTGAAATTAAATCTCTGGATTGTTGGTTATTTGTTTATTTGATAGTTAAATAATTGCTTATCAAATCTTGGCCAGTTTTTACTTAGAAAGTAAATAAGAGTTTCGCATGTTCATACAGTTTGAGATCCCTCGAAAGAACTCATTCTGGTGAAATGTCTCTAGCTTTATGGGATATATTAGAGACCCCTTTGGGACTCTGATGTAGTTCGCTTACTTTTAAAAGAACCAGGATTGAGTCTACAAAAAATTATCGGTTGTTGGTTCAGAGTGACCGGGATCGAATATGTTATCCGAAAACCACTTCGAACCAACATAAGCATTCGGGTGGAAGACATCTTGAAGATGTTCGAAGATGAAGTTCTTTGGAGTGCAAGGGATAATTGCTACTAATCCTGAGGGTGATTCCAAAATGAATATAGTAGAGGTAGTGCTTTCAATTTGGTTAAAACCCATAACGAACTTGTATGGATGAATACTGATATTGCATTTCTAGTTGGAGGGTAGTGCTAGCATTCCAAGAGGGAATTGCTATGAGGAAATGGTAAGAGAATTGCCCCTCAAGCCTCACAACCCGGGAATGGCTAAAACAGAGTATGCCGCCAAGCTATGTGGGTCGCTCCCATTAGGATGTGTCATCACCTTTCTAGATCATTATATTATGGATTTGAATGTGCATGAGAGCTCACTATATAGGTTGTAAGCAACCAGGGTGATGACATATTCGATACTATCCAGTAAGGTAGTAGGCCGATCTTGTCATGCTGAGTTTGAAAGTTTTTCGATCTCTCGGTACATTTATCTAGAGGTGTACTGTATGGAAGGTAGTCCCTTACCTTGCCATTTATTGGAATCCATTCTCCAATAAACGCCTTAGGTTGTCGATTGTATACCCATTATTGTTGTGATGTACATAGATCACAACTACTAGATTATTGGTATTTTAAACTCATCGACGTTATTATAATAACATTGGATTTTTATAATAAAAATGGTTTCTTTATCATAAGGTAAAATCCCATCCATGTTTATGTGTGGCGTGGTCTTACGAGATATCTTTTATTTTGAAAAAGGTTTTCAAATGTAGAAATAAATATGATTTGATTAAGCTTTCTCATGCTGGTTTACCAAACTGATTTGGGTGCTATTTTCTTATAATGCTTGGGTCAGCCCGAGCATATTTTCCAAATTTAGCTGGATGCTTTGGAGCTTTCAAGAGACGAGTTGGATTCTCCAAGGCGTATTAATGTATCTTATATTCTTTCATTGTTATGTTGTTCTTGATTTCTGTCTGTATTTATCAATAATTGTAAGGACATGTTGTTATAACTATCCAAGCTGATAGTATATTAGAGCACTCTGATGTTGTGTATATAATAAAGATGATTTCTCTTTGTAAAGACTTGTGAATATTATATATTTCTCATCACGAAGTGAGATTATGTTATGTCTTTTCTTTATTTAACCCCTAATGACCTTTTTTTTTACACTTAAACGATCGACACACAAATACCGAGGATGTATTAAGTGTCATATTTAGGTGTAAGAAAGGCAGATCCTTATAATATGCTTATGTATATTTTATATTTCCTCACCTTTGTCATCAAAAAAATGGGTGAAATAGAAAAACTCCCCCTAAATCAAATACTTAGAAAGTATAGAGTCAAAATCAATAACTAAGTACTGAAATGATTAAGTATATAAAACATGATATACATGATGATTATGATATATATATATGATATATAACACAACCTATTTTTATTAATTAAAACCAATCTTATAAAACTAAACCAAACGCATAAATCTAAATGTTAATCCTAAATTCAAACTAAATCCTATCCAAATACGATATTTAATCAACCAAACATTCCAAACACATAAATTCAAATGAACAATCTAAACAAAGATAAACAAATTTAATCCAAATGCACACACCAAACCAAATAAAATCAAATCCTAAGAGAGTGTGTGTGTGTATTTAAATATCAAATTCAAACCTTACAATCTAGACTTTTCATGGAAATTCAACCCAACTGTCAGACCCAAAGATTAGATCTGCTTTGATGGCATCCCAATCTCCATTGTCCTTTTTAATAGCGCACTTCGGGTTGTTAGATGGTTCATCTTTGATTAAGGAAGAAATCATCCATCGAAGGGCATCGAAATGATTTTCTTGTTCTTTGATCATCTACATTTGACTTAACTCTAAATGCCTTTGATTTCTTAAAATAAAAGAGAAAGTATCCTTGAAAGATCGTAGAGTTTCTTCAAGATTTTCACATAATTTGTGGTATGGAGAAGACATTTTTGTAAAAAAATGTTTGAGATTGAAAAGAGAGTAAAGAATAAAATAGTGAGTTTTTTGGAAGAAATAGACTTATATAGAAGTAAAAAGTCATTTGGAATGATTGAATAGGCGGTGGTTATTTTAATTTTGAAATTTAAAAAATTTACCAACTAGATGTTATATGTCAACATATGTATTGTATGTTTGTCGATACATACCTAAAATTTCAAAAACTAGTGTATTTGTTATAGTTTTAGTTTTTACCTTATACCACTATATATTTATAACTTCCAGAGACTAACAAACAATATATGACAGTAAAAAATATATTTCATTACTTAAAATTGGAAATTACATGGATTTCAAAAGAAAATGTACATGAAAATGACATGAACTTAACCTCAAAGCACACAGTACTAGGGAATACAAAGCTAGATATCATAAGAAAATAACTAGATAAGCTTAGAAAGATGTAGATGATGATGATGAATTTCCACTAAGCTTGCGAATGATCTTTCCAAAGTATTTGTCCACTTTTTTGGAAAGAGAAGTGAACTTTTTACTAAATGAATGCTTAAGCCTCTTTTTTTAAGAAGCTTTTCTTGCTTTCTTAGAATCTCTTTGTTGGAAGGGTGGGATGGTTTGTTAAAAATTTCCAAAGAAGTGTCTACTTCCTCCTCCTCCTCCTCTTCTTCTCCACATCCATCTCATCGCCTTCTTCTTCTTCCCCTTCTTATTTAGTTTCTTGATCCTCTTCATATGTGAGCCAATATTTCTTTTCTGGAAGTGTCTCATATGGTTCAAAATAAGATGGAATGTGCATAAGAGAAATGTTGGCTTTATAGAAAACTTTTTGAGGAAGAGTTTGTTCTCCTCTTAAATCAACAATAAAATATATGAAAATTCTAGAAAGATACACACCATTGTAAAGTGTGTTGTTGCATCCAGAGATCTTCTTTTGAACAAAGTCATCTAAAATGACTTGTGCCCAATTGAAGTTGTAGTTCCCTAAATGGCAAAATGAGCTTTAAAAACTTTTTGAGTAGGGTTATTATAATTACCCATCCTCAGAGTGATACTTTGTTTTAAAATGAGACCCATAAGTCTTGATTTTGGTTGAAGATTCTTGTGTTTAAAAATAAAATTCTTCATTACCTTTGAAAAATTTCGTGAAAACTTAAGGATTTTTTTCATCAATTTGAAAAGTGGAGAGGTCAATTCCACTGGATTTCCAACCAAGTATATGACCCAAAAGTTCATAATTTAATTGAGTGTCATTTATACTACTCCAAATTTGTTCCTCTTTTGCTTGAAATTTTTTTCCATTTAAATTCGCATATAACATTTTGAAAAAATCCGAATAACAAACAAAATCATTTTGAGAAGAATCAATTTAACCAAAAATTTCATTTTCAAAACAAAGATCTTGTAAATAACAAGAGGAAATTTTTTCAAAATTAGCAAAGCTTCCGGGAAAAACTTTTTTGAAGGTAGCATACTCCATATAAATTTGAATTGCTTCTTTGTCATTGAAGAGAAAGCCTTTGTTTTTCTTAGAGAGCCTTATAGTCTTAGGAGTTTTACTTGAGGAGGTCATTTTTGAGTTTTTGAGGAGATAAGATGATGAAGAGATATTTTGAATTTTGAAATAAAGTGAGTGATTGAATAGATAAAGATATGGTGAATTAATAGAGAGAGAACTGACATTTCAGTTTTGAAAAGAAGCTCTTTCAGTTTTTGAAATAAATGCAAATGAGTGGAAAATTCAAATTTTGAATTTGAAAATATACTTCATAGTTCTAGCATGTTTATCAATATATTGTCTAGAGGTATATGTCGACATATAGCCCGAAAATTTCAAAACTAAAACAAAGATAATATATTACTATATACTTATTCTTAAACTTTTATTCATCCAATATTATGATAGGTAATTCCTATAAACCAAAATCAACCAAAAAGTTTATTAAATAATAGGTACAGTTTTGACGCTTTTTGTTGATTAGTTCTGACTAGTCTGTTATTGCCCTAAAACACATATTCACATTCTCATAATCTGGTTCATTGTCGCTTAAGGAAGTATCTGAAGCTTCTAATGTTACTGTGTAAGGTCCTTTTCTTTTTATGGCTGAATCAGTAACCGGTAAGATATTTGATTTATTCTAATGTGGGAAATCCCTCCGAAAATGGCCTGGTTAATCACATTTGAAGCATCTAGTCGCAGTTCCAGTTCTAGGAGTCTTATTTTTAGGTTTCCAAAAGTTGTTCATCTTTTTATACTTTAGGAACTTTCTTAGATTTCTTGTCGTGAAAGCAATTTCTTCGTCATTGTCGTCGTCTGAATCCTGATCGTCGGTTATTACATTGAAAGCGATGGATTTCTTTTCTATTGTATTCCCATTGGCCCTGTAATTGTGCTTCATAGAACATTAAATTGCCTATTAACTCTTCATTTTTAGAGTACTAATATCATTAGCCTCTTCTATTGCTAGTGTCTTTTGATCCCATTCTGAAGAGAGTGAATTAAGGATTTTTCTAACTTGGTCCTTTTTAGAAAGGTTTTTACCTAATGCTGTTAAGGAATGCACTATACTTGAAATCTACAATACATGTTAGAAATTGACTCATTTGGATTCATTTTAAACAATTGAAACTGGTTAGCTAACAAGGAAATTTTGATTTGTTTAACTTTACTAGTATCCTTAAGTGTAACTTGTAGGGTTCTCTAAATTTCATACGCAGACTTATAAATAGAGTCAATTCATTTTTATCTAGTGAACAAAAAATAATATTCATGGTTTTGAATTATTTTGTGCAAGTTTTGGTTAGTAGTCAACTATGCAAAATTAGTCTGGGGTTTAGTGTATTCATTTTGTGTAACAATCTAAATAATTGTGCCATTAGACTGTAAATAAATATTTATTCTACTTAACAAGTAAGCGTAATTACAGCCATTAAAAAGTGGGGGTCTGTAATGACCCATATTTTTGGGTCTTCGAATTTGAATATTTTATTTGTTTAAATATTCAAATTTGGATCTAAATTATAGCAAAATTTATGTTCCAAATTAAGACCTAATTTTTGATGATATATTTTTAATTTACTTTACAGGATTTTTCCATAATTCTTTATTTGAAAAATAATTAAATTTTCGGTTGACGCTTTTTGCTGCAAACATCGGTACTTTTGAA
Source organism: Allium fistulosum (assembly GCA_030737815.1). NCBI lineage: Eukaryota > Viridiplantae > Streptophyta > Magnoliopsida > Asparagales > Amaryllidaceae > Allium > Allium fistulosum. The sequence goes on from CM060905.1 coordinate 167,083,568, forward strand.
ACTTAATAGAATAAGTTAACTCATCTATTTTATTGTTGTTTTATGATTGCCTCACATTGTTGTGCGAGATTGTATTTTCATTTCTGGCGCTCGCGCTTGTATGCGAATAGGATATTATGTAACATAGTACCCAAAATTTTTGAAATAAAATATTTACACATTACAGCAAAATATCTTTCTCAGCCTTTCTTTATACATGCGTATGTCATGCCTTCTTTCCATTTGCATTAGATGTTGGTATTTCATTCTTTGCCCTTAAGTGTTCTTGCATTATACACAGAAAGCACGTATGAAACAAAGGGAGGAACATATTTTCATTTTCATTGGGCAACAGAAACCTGTTTTCCACTTTTCCGTTTTCATTTAATAATTATAGTAACTTCCCATACACTAAGTATTATCCAAAACCTCCAACATGAAAGTTTTAGAAGGCGTAGGGATCCATAATTTCCATTAAAGTTGCACTTGAGATAGTCGAGCCGAGAGGGAGACAGGGAGGGTGAAAATTTCAACTCTACAAGTGCAGCCGTGTATACATATGGGCCTTGTGATTTTGGAGTGCTGTTTGGTCATGGCCGGTGGTAAAGGAAGGGCCCGAGCTGGCCAGAGTGAATCATAGACATGCATGGGATGGAGGAGAGTGGATGGAGTGGAGTTTGTATTGGTGTAGGCATGAGTTTTAAATATACATGCATGGAAACGTGTGTGGGCAAGAGAAAGAAGTAGGGGAGAGGCTACCGATTTAAGGTGGGTCTGGGTGATGGGTATTGGGCCATGTGTGTTTGAGGTTGGGTAAGAAATGGTTGGGTGAAAATATAGTATTAGTTGATTAATTTAATTAATTTAATTTAGCTAATTATTAGTTTAACTTAATTGTAGCTTTTTGGTATCATTATCAAATAGTTTAGGAGAAACCATGAATTTAATTTGGCTTGGGCCGTGGGCCTGGGTGAGGAAATTCTAAATAGTTTAGCTAGTTAGTTTATTAAATTAGTTAGTTTAAATGGTTTAAACTTTAAAACTTAATAACTTCCCCATACGAAATCTTTTTAACATGTGGTCTTCGACGTTAGATTTGTATTAACGAATAGAACACACTAGTGTAAAGTATTAACACGTTTGATAAAGTATGATTTAGTGATATTATTTAATTATAGTTTACGTAATTAAAATAATTATATTTCATTTGGATATCTGTTAGTAGAATAAATCCCCATTCTGCTATTATATAAATATGGACATTTATTTATATATACCGGTGAATTCTGATTGATGTGTTACTATTTAATTTGTTGTTTGTTAATCATTGATAATCATGTGTTGTTATTGTTGTTTGATTGGTTATTTGAATTACGCTCGACCAATTTATGAGCATTGATTATTACTTATTGAATGTTGAACTTTGCATGGCCAGTTTATGAGCAATTAATTTCCATTTGTATGGGTTGAGTAGAAAACAATTATAGGCTAACACCTTGTAATTTATTTTACAATTTGACTATAAGGTGTTTAACAATAATATTGGTTTATTAACTTATTATAATTAGTTATAATAATTAAACATTTTAGTTTGAACTTCAATTAAATGAAGTTGTTTTGAAAGATGGATTTTATAAAAGAATTTGTTATGAAATGTTTATGGAAAATGAATTGTTTACAAAAGAATTGAAAATATTTGTAAATGAATAATTATAATAAAGGATGTTTATTATAATTATAAAAAAAAGGAAAGGATACTTGTTTTTTGAAATGAAATGGTTTCTTTGAAATGAAATAGAAATATTTGGAAATAAATACTTTGGTGTTATATTCTATAAAAGTGATTTCTATAAAGATATTTATAAAATGTGTTTCATAGATAAAAAAATTCGAGAACTTAAAACCCGGTGGTTTTAAATGGCTTTCCAAAGGTTTTGGGAAATAAACAATACTGTGTTTGGAAGCGTTTGTGATTATTAGTGCAAAATGATTTGTCACTTCGGGAAAAAAATGATTTGTTTTGTTAGCTATGATTCTGGTAACCCATAGCTAAAAGTGGGCAAGGGAGGTGTAGATGTTTTGTAGCCTCGGTATAGTCCACTCGACGAATAGAGAGATGTACATATCTATTTTTTTTCAGAAGTCTGGGACCCGGTTGCCTTGTTATTAAGAGAAACCTCCCAATCTGGTTGCATATATTTTTGATATGCTTTTACAGTAGTCTTTTGAGATTTTCAAATAAATATTTCAGAAATGATTTGTATTAAAATGTCAAAGGAAAATATGATTTAATATAAAGGATATATATTATTATTTCAAAAGGACTTGAAATAAAACCGAGAATTCACTTCGAAGTGATTATTTTCGAAAAGGATTATATTTTGAAAATAATTAGATTTTAGAAAAATATAAATGTGAAGATTAAGCCTAAGTGGTTGGTTTTGGGAATTGCATGTTGTTTGTTGCATCGTAGGCCCCATAAGTCCTATTTGCTGTAGAAGAAATACGTTGGCATGATCCTGTATCTAAAGTGGTACCCAATTAGATAGGGGTATGTAGGAAGTTGTGACGGTTTGCCTTTCTTACACCTAAAGACGACACTTAATATCCTTGGTATTCTTGTGCCGATCATTCAAGTGTCCGAAAGACAGGTCGCGGGGTAAAGAAATAATAGTCAAGAGAAATAAAACACATATTTCATTACAACATGGGAGTCTTACACAACACTACCAAATAGTACATGAAGTTACTCCAAAATATTACAACAAGTACTACTCCAAATCCAAGTCTAAGGACAGCTAGATCAGACTGCCCATTAATATTACAAAATATACAAAACATAGCGGAAATACAAATATAACTACTAGATGCTGGAAGGACTCATGTTCCATCCGGCTCCAAAATGCTTCCCTAAATCTGACTACTCAGCTACTCAAAAATAATTGAGTACCCAAGAGTTTAGGGAAAAGAAAAATAAACTCCAGATCAGACATGGGTCTGGTGTGAGTAAAGCATAAAGTTCAACTTTATAAAATATTTAAACAAAAGTATCTCGTAAGACCACGCCGCACATAAACACGATTAGGTTTCTAACTTACGATAACCAAAGCATTTCATATTAAAATCATTTGATATTATCATAATGTCTAGATTTAAAGTAATATATAGAATCTTAGCCAAAATTGTTACATTAATTGAATTCCAGCATACTAGGCTCTACAACCAAACCGAAGGCTCGTAGTGGATAATGGATTCTGACTATGAAAGGTTAAGGGTCTACCTGCCGAATCCATACACCTCTAGATAAAATATACGGGAGGCTACAACACGTTGCACCTCTGCTCCTCAGGACCGACACTACCCCTTTCTCGAGTAGCACCGAATATGATCACCTCTTGGTTGCGATCAACAACCATACAATGGGATCTCGAAGCATACATGGATATCGCTTTAGATTTGGGATGATCATACCCTACTTGGTGCGACCTACTTAGCTCCGCCGCATGTCCCTGCGTTATTCATTTCGCAAGTGTGAGGCTCGAAGATGCCATGCTCTTACCATTTCCTCCTAGCAAACCATCTTGGAATGCTAATATTGCCCTTTAGGCAACCAATGCAATTCTATAATTCATCCATACGAGTTGTTTCGGGATCGAACAAAAATCCACATATTATTATCTTCCATATTGGAATCATCCTTAGGAAGAATAGTATAGCTCCATAGCATACTTCATAAAGATCCAACATCAACGTTATTAATTTGGAGTGGTTTGGAATAATCATATTATCTGAAACCGACGTCTCCAAACTAAGTGGCAATTCCGGTTAACTCAATTCCGATTCTCTTAGAAGTATGCAAATTTATTCGAGTCCTCACAGGGGAATTTGAACTTACAACCAAACTCCATAAATCAAAATAGGTCAAGTGATCAATAGCGGACAATTTGCTATTTAAAGGTGATTATACAAGGTTAATATATGGATAACCATATACTTAATTAAATGTGAAACATTCATGGAAATTAAATCTCCCACATTTATCACGTTTTCGACATTTCGACCTTATCCTATCTCTCGCCTGGAGATAAACTCTAGGTAAACGGTCAGCCTACTCATCGGCTTTTAGTGCTAGCTATGGGATGACTTACTTTTCCTACATGTGTCACCACATTACTTGGGTTTGATATTTGTTCAATGTTGCTTAAGGGTAAACAACATAGAAATCCCTTGATTAAAACATTTGAAAATAGAAAGCACTTTTGAAAAGAGAATAAGTCAATATTTGAAATCAATTTATAATTAAAATTCCCAATCTTTATTGATTAGTTAAGTAATCAAATTTAAACCTTCCTTAAATAGTAATTAAACTTAATTAAACCCTAATCAAAACTTGATTATCCTTAATCAGAAATTAATTAGTATTAAACCCATTTTAAATAATAAATAAAATAATAATAAATAATAAATAAATTAATCCTTAATTAAATACTTAATTAATAATTAACTTTAATTACTTTGCTAATCATGATTAACTTAATTGATTAACAGTTAACTATAAACAACTTTTATTAATTAGTGATTAGTGCTAATTACCTTAATTAATTAATCATTAAATAATTAATTAATTAAAAACTTACTAGTTACCTTCAATTAACTTAATTAAGTTAGAAAAACATTTACTATAAAGTTTCTAAGGATAAATGCTCAAATTTTGTAAATTAGTCCGTTTTAACGGACTGCGCGTATAGCGGCTATCGCTTTACGGACCCGTAATTCTAACTTTTTGAAATTTGATTTCTAAGTTATAAAAACTTCAACTTTGAACCCTTATTTCCATTAAACATAAAAATGAAATTTTGGAAGCAAAACTCAAGTATAAAACTTGAAAACGTTTCACTTTTGAAAACAAATTCAAACCTTCGACAAAAATGGATTTCTACGTCACTTTTGGTTAGCTAGTTGCTAACTTCATGACACGAACCTATATGCAACAAATAACTCATTTCAAACACCATACCACAACATACATCATAGCACTAACATAATCAATAATATTTTTCTACAATCGCTAACTAACTTTTTTCCAAAATACAAGATAAAGACTTTCTTGCCTACTCAAACTTCGGCGTACACAATTATCACCAAATCATCATATAATCAAGTACATATCGTATATAACATTCATACACCAATACACATCATAAATTTGCTAACTTTAATAAAGTTAACTAACTGTTTAAAAAGTGTTAGCTTTACTCACAAAAATGTTCTAAAACAAAGTCGAACTTCACCAGAATTCGAACACGACCTAAATGAGCCACCTAGCTTTGGAATTATTGGACTTTAGGTGCTAAAGTAGGTCAGTATGGCTCAGCCTAAGGGATTTGGTGGGCTTGGCCAGCAAAGAAATGAGGTTATGCGGTGTTGTTTTGGTTGATATGAAGCTTAGAAGTGATTTAGAGTTGTTTTGAAGTGGTTTTAGTATATTTTGAACTAGTTTCTTCTTGAAATATTTTTATAAGAAACCACTAGAATGGATAAGAGCAAGAAGAATTAGAAGTGGATAGATGTGATTTAGAGTTGTTTTGAAGTGGTTTTAGTATATTTTGAACTAGTTTCTTCTTGAAATATTTTTATAAGAAACCACTAGAATGGATAAGAGCAAGAAGAATTAGAAGTGGACAGATGTGATTTAGAGTTGTTTTGAAGTGGTTTTAGTATATTTTAAACTGGTTTCTTCTTGAAATATTTTTATAAGAAGCCACTAGAATGGAGAAAAGCAAGAAGAAAAGAAATGAAGAAGATGGAGAATGGAATGTAAATGAATTTTGGTGAAGATGGTGGGGTATTTATAGGCTAGGAAAATGGGTAAAAGACTAAACTAACCTTTATATTAAATAATATATACGCATGCATGCTACACCATACCCCTCCATGTTCCTAGCACACGTTGCCCCCCCCACCTACCTAAATCACGCAACTAAAGCCATGTGTGTGTACTTGAGGTAAGTAGGTATGTATATATATGTATAAAAGTGTGTTTGTGTGTGTGTGTGTCTGTCTGTCTATAATTTAACCATAACTTGTCATTTCATGATTAAGTAAATATATATATACACAAGTTAATATATTTTCAAGTGAGATTTATTATCACTAATTTTATCATTTAAATGTGTGTACATGGTGCACAAATGTGCACGTTTCTGACAACTTTCCGGTGTCGAAGTTGAAATTTCGGAAAACGTTCTTCGGTCACATTTTCTATTTTTCTATGAACTATATATATTGGTAAAAAAAATTTGGAAACTATTTTATCATCATTAGTAACTAATTAAAATAGGTTTTTTTGTTAATAAAAATCCATTTATTCATTATTTAAATAATATATAAATAGCCTATATCAAAGTGGTAAAATTCTGGGTTGTTGCACTCTCCCCGTAAAAGAAATTTCGTGCTGAAATTAGCAAACAAGGAGATAATTCAAACTATGCAAAAATCCATATATTCGTATCATAGAACATATACAAAGACATGCACTAAGCATCCATGGAAAATAAACATAAACCATACAAACAAACAACCAAACACTATCCTAACATCAACTCCGGATAGGCTTCCCGCATATAATCCACCGTCTCCCAAGTACAATCTTGGGGATCCTCGCTCCACTGAACCTTTACCAACTTCACTAACTGTTTTCTCATCCTTGTCAACATTATGAATCGGATGCCTAATCATAGTTAGATTCGGCTCTATCTCCATATCATCTTGAACCGATGATTCCACAATCAAAGATGGGTCATGAACACTTTTCCTTAAATGGGATACATGAAAAACATTATGGACCCTGGACAATTTTTCCGGTAACTCAACTCTATAGGCTAATGGTCCAATCCTTTCTATCACTTTAAATGGTCCAATACCTTGGTGCCAAATTTTCAGCTCTTCTAAATCGAACGACTCTCTAATTGGACCTATCTTTACAAACACAGAATCGCAGACTCCAAACTCTAAATCCCTTTTTCTTTTATCAGCATAACTCTTTTGTTGATCCTGGGTGTCTTTCATTCTTTTCTTAATAAATGCAAATTTTTCAGTAGCCCCTTGGATTATGTCTGGCCCAAATACTAATTTATCTTTCGTCTCTACCCAACATGCCGGTAATTTTCACGGACGTCCATTGAGTGCTTCATAAGGTGCCATGCCGAATCTCACTTGGTAACTATTGTTGTAGGAGAACTCAACCAAATGCAGGTGATCTTCCCAAGATCCACCAAAATCAAGAATACGAGCCCTCAAGATCTTCTAGAATCCGATTCACCCGCTCCGTCTGTCCGTCTGTTTGGGGGTGATAGGAGACACTTAAGCTCAATTTAGTTCCTAGAGTTCCCTATAGTGCCTCCTAAAATTAACTAGTAAATATTGGGTCTCGATCGCTTACTATACTCATGGGGACTCCATGTAGCCTGACTATCTCTCTCATATATATTTCGGCTAACGAAGCTGCGGTCCTTGTTGGTTTCACCGGAATAAAATGTGCGCTCTTCATTAATCGATCAACGATAACCCATGCTCCTTCATTTCCTTTTTTGACTCTAGTCAAACCATCGATAAAATCCATTGATATCATTTCCCATTTCCAATTTGGTATTTCCAAGGGTTGTAATAGTCCGACTATCTTCTGATGATCACCTTTGATTAGTTGACAGTTCGAACATCTGCAAACATAAATCGAGATATCCCTTTTTATCCCTTTCCACAAAAACACACTCTTTATATCACGATGTATTTTAGAAACACCTGGATGAATACTCAATTTTGATCAATGACATTTTGCCAAAACTTCCTGCTCGGGCCATCAACATTTGGAACACACAATTGTCCGTTCATCCTTAAAGTACATCGACCATGCATCTCAAAATCCAAACATCTACCCTCTTCAACACCTTGAATAAGTTCTAATAGAAGACTATATTCCCTTTGGTTACTAGAAATCCTTTCCAAAAGAGTTGGTTTTACATCTAAGAGTGTTAAAACTGCATTCCTGCTCAAAGCATCTACCACAATATTCGCTTTCCCGGGCGTATAAAGGATGTCAAAATCGTAAGCCACCAAAAACTCTATCTCTGCTGCCTCAAATTAAGATCCTTCTGAGTGAAAAGGTACTTTAGGGACTTGTGATCCGTTAAGAGTTCAAACCTTTCACCTATTTAAAGAAAAAAGTTAATATAAGAATTCCTAAAAGAAAGAAATAGGCTAAAGAAGAATAGAAGGATACTTACCCAACAAGTAGTGTCTCCACATCTTCAATGCAAAAACCACTTCTAACAACTTCAGATCATGAGTTGCATAGTTCCTCTCATGAGACTTTAACTGTCTACTTGCGTAGGCTATAACCTTCCCATGTTGCATAAACACTACACCAAAACTCACTCTACTAACATCGGTATAAACCGCCAGTCCTTCACCTCCATCAATAACTGCTAAAACTGGAGCACTAGTCAACCTTTCCTTCAACTTAAAAACACTCCCTCATAGTCCATTCAAACTTCACATCTTTCTTTGCCAGCTTAGTTAAATGTGAGGTGGTCTTAGAATAATCCTTGATAAATCTTCTGTAATATCATGCCATCCCTATAAGGCTTCTCACTTTCGTGGGAGTTTGGGGTCTCTTAAAGTCCCTAACAGGTGCTACCTTGGCTGGATCCACTGAAATGCCATCTCCAAATATAACATGACCAAGGTATCTTACTTCAGACTGCCAAAAGTGGCACTTGGAATACTTTTCCTTTAAAACGTTCTTCCTTAACGTTTCCAATACCACTTCCAAATGGTATTTATGCTCTTCTTCAGTTTTGGAATAGATAAGGATGTCATCAATAAAAACCAATACAAACTTATTCAGAACATTCCTAAATACTCTATTCATCGTATCAACGAAAAATGCAGGTGCATTGGTCAGCCCGAAAGGCATACCAACCACTCATAGAAAAGTTCTGAATTCCTAAAAACAGTTAAGGGTATATTCTCCTCGGTTACCCGTAATTGATGGAAACCTGTAGCAAGGTCTAACCAAGAGAATATGCTACCCCATGTAGTTGGTCGAACATATCGTCTATGCGAGGTAATGGGTATTTATTTCGAATGGTCGGCTTATTTAGTTCTCTATAATCCACACATAACCTTAACGAACCATCAGACTTGGCTACAAAAACTACCGGTGATTCCCAGTTCGATTTACTTTGTCTAATCAATCCTTTGCTCAGCAAATCATCGGTTTGATCCCTCAACTCCTGCCTTTCCCTTAGTGCCATCCTACGCAGGGGTTGGAAAACTGGTCTCGCACCGGGAACTAAATCTTATATTTCCCAATGTGAGGGTAGACTATTAACTGGTTCGAAGATATCTGAAAGAAAATTAACAACTTCTATCAATTCTGTTCACCTTGAGATGATTCCAAGAAGTAAAGGAAACTATATATACATCGATTAGACTTCCTACCCTTTATACTTTCCAGCACATCCCCAGAACTGGCCATCAATACTATCCTCCTTTTAGTGCAATCTACAATTGCTCCATTTTTTGACAACCAATCCATACCAAGAATTACATCGAATCCCCCAAAATCCAAGACAAACAAATTACAAAAGAAATGGTGTTTTCGAAAATCAATTTGTATGGTTTTACAAATTAAACATAAGTTAGTTGTACATCCTATAAGCTTTGACACACTTATAGGGGTTTCAACCATTTTAGGTTTAAGCTCTAACTTATCCACTAACCTTTAGAGATGGAACTATGAGAGGCTCCAGTATTGAATAAAACATGAACCAAAACACCATAAATAAGTAAGGTGCCTTCTAAAACTCCCTTCCCTTTCATGTCCACAGAGGTGGAGGGCTCATCCTTAACTGTACACACCTTAGCCTGCTCTACCTTCTTCATCAAAGGACAATCCTTAATCATGTGGCCAGGTTGATGACAATTGTAGCAAAGAGTCTTCTGGACTATCGGGGTGATAGCCTTGGCTTGCTGACAATAAGTGGAAATATGTCCCTTCTTCTTACAATTGTAACAAACAACATCTTTGTACTTGTTCCCCTGATCACCTCCTGCAGGTTTTCCTTTCCCTTGCTTCTTTTTCCAGTTTGGGTTGGATTTTCTCTTATTCAGATTAAAGTTACCCCCACTGATTTTCTCGTATTCAGATTTCAGTACATGGTATAACTTATCAATACCTTGTTTAGATTCATCGGCATGTACTTTATATAATATATATATATATGTGTGTGTGTGTGTGTTATTTTGAATACTATAATTAGTTTAATGTTTTTCAAATAATTATTTATCTTTTTAAATCATGGTTTCATTAACACATATTTTAAATTCATATATATATATATATTAATTATAATATGTAAAATTATTTTGAAAAAAAATTAAAAAATTTCGACCAAAACACACACACACACACATATATATAATTATTTTAAAATAATGTCATTATTTAAAGAAGTGTATATATATATGTGTGTATGTGTGTGCGCGCGCGCGCATGCGCGCACGCGCACACGCATGTGTATGTATATATGTATGTTTCCATAAACTAAATTAAAATTGTTTTCGAAATTTTTTTATGGCCGAAAGGGTTTGGTAGGTGTATATATTTATATATAATTCTATAAATTATTTTATAATATATACACACATGTGTGTGTGTATGTGCTATTTTAGAATAAATATTCTTGGTTGAATAATTAATTACACACGCACACGCATACACAGATACACGCACCCACAATCACAATCTAATTTTGAGTTTTTAAAATATTTACTAAGTCTTTATCACATATTTTAAAATTGAAATTTGAATTTGAATCTTATTGATACGATCAAAGTTAAAATAGTTTTTGATTTTATTTATTTGATATACAAATTATTTTTTAAAATTTATTTGTGTATACATACATAAATTTTATACACATATCAAACAATGTTTTGAGACAGCCAATGCTCATATAAATGGTGAATGTATACGTTGTAGATGTAAATCCCGATATCTACATATGTATACATTAACGATGCACACATTTCTATGTTACACGTGCACATTACACATAAAAGAGTATATATATATTTATATGATCTTATTTATTCAAACATAAAATTAATTAAAACAAATTAATTGATCAATTAAAATTTGATTTTACCAAGATTAACTAGATTGGATCTAGTACAACCCATTAACTGCATAAGCCCACTATGATCTAAATAGAATTTTTCTTCAAATTTAGTAATTTCATTTGCTGGAGACCGTCTCGGTTCCATCATGTATCACTAGTATAAATAAAGATATTGAAATAAGATGCATATAGTTATGGATAAACAAATAGTTGGTTCGGTTCAATTGGTATAAAATATTTAAAATTAGTTAAAACCAAATTATAATGAAAATCAATTCGAATCCGATCAATCTTTTTTACAATCAACTAAGAATCGAACCGAAAAAAATTAGTTTCAGTTCGGTTGGTCAACCATTAAACCAAATTACTAGTTTGAAAATAATTTGTTAACATGGGAAGAAAAAAAGTTAAAAATTGTAACGACCCTAAATTTGATCGCTTAAAAAACTAGCAATTTAAAAATATTTTTAAATAATTAAATAATGGATTCTATAATTAATATAAAATCTTTTTAATTAATAATAAATGATGGTGAAACCATTTTATAATTTTGTTTACAAAGATAATTAGTTCGAAGAAAGTTTGAAAATGTGACTGGAATTTATTTTAAGAATTTTCGATTTTTCATTGGCTAGAATTTGTTGGAATGTCATAGCACACTTGGATACAAACACTCGCATATTAACAAATGTTTTGGATATAAAAATTTATATGTGCACATGCTTATACACTTAAGTATGCATAGAAACAAAATAGGTTAAGTTTTATTATAAAAATATATATATAATATATAATAAAAGATGCTCTTTTGGACAAAAAGTACAAGGGTTGTACTTTCATGTTTTCTTATCTCATGATGTGAGGGGGACAAGGGGACAATGACTTTTAGGAGAGAGGGGGATGGTGTGAGGTGGCACAAAATGAGGGGAGGGTAAGGTACAGGGTTATTTTTGTAATTTTGCGTATGCACATTGTATAAAAACAGTTTTCCTTAACTTTCATTTCCTTTTTCATTCTCTTTTCCACTTTACAAATTTACTAAGAGCTTTGAGAACTTTCATGGCATCTTTTTCAAGCTCTAAACTATAAAGATCTTCCATTACTACTCAAAATCTCATTTTAAATTAGTTTAAACACTTAAAAATCCACCTCTTCATTTCTTTCTTCAAATTCAAGCACCTTTCGTCCAAATACTTTCAAGGCCGAACCCATATTACCTCAAGGCCAAACCCTTCTATGCTAACGACAAGTCCATTTCCAAGTTTTCAAAGCCAGGTTCAAGTCTCCTTTTAGGATTCAAAGATTTCAAGTCGTTTTGCAAAAAGTTGACAAAATCTTCGATTTGTTTCCGGTGAGTAAAATTATAATTTAATTTAAACTTGATTTTATGATGGTTTATTATATATGAGTATATATTATGTTGTGTTGGACGTTGGAGTGGATTGGATGGTTTTATGTGTGCTAACTTATGGTTTAGCAAGTGGTTTGAAATTGTTGAGATAAGTGCTATGTTTGAATGTTAAGAGATGATAATTTATGTGGTTATGTTAGGGATATTCTTTGGCTCTTATGCATATTTGGTTATGTGTTTGAAATGGAAAGGAAAGTTAGTAACTTGAAAAGATATAATGGACTCGAGATCCGTTAAGAAAAATCAAAGCATTTACTTGTTTTTGGATTTGGTAAAGTTGTGATTTTGTTAATGCGGTTTCTAACTTAGAAAGTTTTTAAAAACTTTTCTCTTATGTTTTAAACGTAAATAAGAATGCGAAGTCTAAGTTTGGATAACGACATAGAAAAGGAAATCCTAAGTGCATCCATAGCGATAACCGCTATGAATGTAGTTCGGAAATTCAAGTTTTTCCAAAGTTGTAGTTTTCTTTAAAAATGTTCGAAAAACTTTTTAAAACATAATTAGTAACACTTAAGTTAATTATAAATTAATTAAGTATGTTTTATTAATTTATTTATTTATTAGATAAGAATATTTATTTATTAATTAATTAGTAATTAAGTTTAAGAAATTAGTATTAATTAATATTAATTAAGTTAATTATCTATTAATTAAGAAGTTTTAATTAATGATTTAATTAAATTAAAGGTGTAATTAATTTTAAGTTAATCAAGTTTAATTATTTTATGTACTATTTAATCAGAATTTAATTATTTAATTTATTATTATTTGTTTAAAAGTTAATTATTTAATTAACTATTATTTAATTAGAGGTTAATTATAAATAAAGGTTATTTAATTAAAGTTTAATTTATTTTAAAATTATTTAAGGTTTAATCATGATTTAATTTTTATTAATTAAGGTTTAATTAAGCTTTAATTTAATGGAGATTTGTTTTTAAAGGTTATTTTACACCTTTAGTTATTTATTTTCAATGTTCATTTTTATGTGGATTGTTTTAAACTAAGGATCTCTTGTCCATACCATTAAGTAGCCGAAAAAATTAAAGTAGTTAGAATAAAATGTTGACAAGTTTTGTTGGAAATAAGTCGACTTGCACTTATCACAAATACTGCATTTCGGGAACATGATGAATACAAGGGAGTTAATTTCGATAAGAGGGTCATGATATTTTAAACATATGCAATCTATTTCTATATGTAAATCTTTACACCTTGATAGTGGAATTGCTCACTATAGTTAACTTGACCCTTAACTATTATCGAATGTTTGCTCGAAGTGACCGAGATCAGATAGCAATGGTTATACAGAAACCACTTCGAACCAACGTAAGCATGCGATTGGAAGGTTTGAAGTCATGACCCAAGATGAAGATTATGAAATGCAAGAGCTATTTGCTACTAACCCTGAGGGTGATTCCAAAATGGGTGTAGTGGAAATGGTGCCTTCGGTTCGTTCATCACTTGAACAACTTGTATGGATGAATGCTGACATTGTGTCATCACTTGGAAGGCAATGTCGGTATTCCAAGAGTGCAGTGCTTTTCAAAGGTAATTACGTAACCTTTGGCCTCACCAAACAGGAGTGGCAAAAACAGGGTATGCAGTAGGGCTATGTGGGTTGATCCCATTAGGTTATGTCATCACCAGATCTAGACTCGATATTTGTCCCATTTTGGTATGCTCCAGTATGGTTGCTGACCACAACCGTGGTGGTGATGTATTCAGTACTACTAGTCAAGTGGTAGGCCGATTCTGTGTAGTAGGGGTATAAGATGTTCTTGTTAGACCCCGAGTGCATTTTATCTAGAGGTGCACTCTCCGGAAGGTAGTTCCTTACCTTGCCATGTATGGAACCGAATTTCCAATAAGTGTCTTATGCTTTAGTTGTATACCTATTATGTTAAAATTTAATTAATGTAATAATTTCAGCTATTTATATATTTACTTGAAAATCCTAGACACTATTATAATATCACCGGATTTTTCTCTATAAAGCGTTTTGGTTATCGTAAGGTAAAAACCCGTCCGTGTTTATGTGCGGTGTAGTCTTACGAGATACCCTTTATTTTCAAAGTGTTTTAAAATAAAATTTCAATTGTTTTGAATTTACTCACACCAGACCCATGTTTGACCCGGATTTTTATCTTCTTTCCCAAAAACTCTTGGGCACTCAAATTTTTATGAGTAGCCAAAATTTGAGTACCCAAGTGATCCAGGTTTCTAACGATAGCATTTTGGAGGAGCTGGAGCAGGTGGCTTCACCGATAGCTAGCTAGTAGCTATTTCCGCTGTGTATGTGTATATATGTATTTTGGACTTGTGATGTAAGGACAAGTAGTTATAATTGTACTAATGTGGAGCTTGTACTATTATGACTTTGATGTATTATGATAGCGTGACTATGTATAATTCTATGTTATATATTATATGTTGTTCCTTTTCAATGTGAGATTCTGTGATTGTTAAATTTTCTTCTTATTTTTCTTTTCTTTTACCCATAATGACTCGTCTTTCATAGTAAGGAAGGAGGTTTGTTATAGTTGGTATCAGAGCTTAGGTTGAGCGAACACCTAGGCTTTGGGTTGGATTCAACTTCAAGAGAGCGTATTTGTAATTTTTATTTGTATATCTATATATATTCCTAATAATTAAATATCAGCTTGATAAGGTTGATTAGTGCCATCTTTTTGGAGTTATCTCGTCTAAGTATTCTAAGTGATATCTTACTATGTCCAGGTAGTAAGAAATGAGCAACAGAGGCAGACGAGGTAGGGGACCAAGTAGCACTACGACTACAAATGGTCGAACCCCAAATCCTAAAAGAGTTGGATTGTCGAAGAAATAGCACCAGTGCAGCCAAGGGTGAACTTTGCAACCTTGTGCAAAGACTACACTAATCTGGGAGGAAAATCATTTAAAGGAACAGAGCCTATTGTGAAAGTGCAAGCCTGGTTGTAATCTTACAAGAAGATTTTTAATGGTCTCGACTAATCAGATGAACAGAAAAGGCTCTTGGTAGCATGGCAACTACAAGAAGGGGTAGCGGCTTGGTGGGACTCCTCTACAATAAATGTTTCAAAAGAGGTGATCTCGTGGACCCGATTTAAAGAACTTTTCGAGGACTAGTTCTTGCCAATGGCAGGGAAGATGAGGATGTATAGAAACTTTATGGACCTGAAGTAGGGGGATTTATCTATAGCAGAATATGTGACCATGTTCAACGAGCTATCTTGTTTTGGTCCGGAATTGATCAACACCCCGTTGAAGAAGAACGAGATGTTCATCTTGGGCATGAGAGAGGAATACCATGAAAGAATGATTGCTCATGTTAAGAGTTCTTTTGTAGATGTAGTTGATATGGCTCTAAGGCACGAGGCCTTGGAAAAGAAGAAACCTACTCTAGTAGCACCTAGTGGAAATGCAAGTGGGAACAATTCTAACAAAAGAAAGTTCAACCCTAATTGGAAGAATCAAGGAAAAGGGAAGCCGCGAAGAGAGACTCAAGGGAATCGTTTCAAGGATTTTATTTTCCACAAGTGCCAGCAGAAGGGCCACATCGCAAAATTTTGTAGGAATTCTGAAGTTCAGTCGCAACAGCAGCAACAACAAAATGGACTTATCTCTATAATGGTCCAGAAAACCCTCTGTTTCAACTGTCATCATCCTGGGCATATGGTAAAAAACTGTCCACTCATGAAGAAAGTGCAGCAGCCCAAGGTGTATGCTATAAAGGATGAGCCATCGACTTCAGTGGACGTGAAAAGGAAAGGCGTCCTTGAAGGTACCTTACTTATTAATGGCATTTATGTTCGAGCATTGTTTGATACTGGTGCCTCTCATAGTTTTATTTCCTTAGAATCAGCAGACAAGTTTCACCTCATTCCTAGTATTATAGAAAACCCTATGTGCGTATCTAACCCCATAGGTGGGGTAACCCACTTGAATATGATCTGTAAGAATGTGCCAATTTCCTACCTTTTCCATAACTTTTCTTGCGACCCATATGTCTTAGACTTTAAAGGATTTGGCATTATTTTGGGTATGGATTGGTTATCCAAGTATGAGAATGTCCTAAAATGTGATAAGAGAACTGTATCTTTAGTAACAAATGTATGGACAAAGGCTAAGGTATCATGTAAGAAACCCGGTACCCATATGTGTAGTTTCCTTTATTCCCTTGAAGTAGCTCAAGAAAATTTAGGGTCTATTCAGGTTGTTAGTAATTTTTCCGAGGTGTTTGAAGAAGTTAAAATCTTACCCCCTCATCAAGAAATAGAATTCCGAATTGATTTAGTTCCTGGTGCAAGGCCTGTGATTCAACCCAAGCGAAGGATAGCCCTGAGGGAGAGAGAGGAGTTAGTAAATCAAAGCCAGGATTTATTGGAGAGAGGATTGATTAGACCTAGTCATTCGAGTTGGGGTTCCGCAGTAGCTTTTGTGGCTAAGTCTGATGGATCTTTAAGACTATGTGTGGATTATAGGGAATTGAATAAGATGACCATTAGGAACAAGTACCCCTTACCTCGCATTGACGACCACTTTGATCAACTCCATGGGACTACGATATTTTCTCAGATGGATCTAGATACTGGATTCCATCAGTTGAGGGTTGCTGAAGATAGTATACCCTTAACTGCATTTAGGGGCCCGAACTTTTTCTTTGAGTGGTCGGTTATGCCTTTCGGGCTAACCAATGCACCTTCATACTTTGTAGACCCGATGAATCGTGTTTTCAGATATGTCCTTAATAAGTCTGTATTAGTTTTCATCGATGACATTCTCATCTATTTTATGTCCTAAGAGGAGCATAGAACCCATTTGGAAGTGATGTTAGAAACTTTATGGAGGCATGTTCTGAAGGAAAAGTTCTCTAAGTGCCATTTTTGGCAGTCAGAGGTAAGATTCTTAGGCCATATTGTTTCAGGGGAAGGCAATTTCTGTAGACCCAGTGAAGGTGGAAGCCGTTGCGAGAGTGGAAGCAACCACGGACTCCTACCGAAGTTCGTAGTTTCTTAGGCTTGGCAGGATACTATAGAAGGTTCATATAGGATTATTCCATGATTTCTTCTCATTTGACTAAACTAACTAAGAAGGGTGAGAAGTTCATATAGACTCCAAAGTATGAAGAAGCATTTTTGGAATTGAAGAAGAGACTTACCAGTGCACCGCTGTTGGCTATCCCGGATGGGAACAATGGATTCACTGTTTATACTAATGCATGTGTTGTGGGATTGGGTGTAGTCCTGATGTAGAATGAAAGGGTGATTGTGTATGCTAGTAGGCAGTTGAAGCCTCACGAGAAGAATTATGCTACGCATGACTTGGAGTTGTTAGCTCTTGTCTTTGCATTGAAAATGTGGAGGCATTACTTGTTAGATAAAGATCCTTCTATTCTTTTTAATCCTTTCTAAAATCTTTAGAGTTTCTAGTAAGTTGGTTTTCTTTCTTTAACTAGGTGAAAAATTTGAGCTATTCACTGATCATAAGCCCCTGAAGTACCTCTTCACTCAAAAGGATCTAAACCTAAGGCAACAAAGGTGGTTAGAGTTATATACGCCAGGAAAGCCTAATGTGGTGGCGGATGCTTTAAGCAGGAATGCAGTCTTGACTCTTTTGGAGGTTACACCGACTCTTCTAGAAAGGATAGCAAGAAACCAAAGAATGGATAGGAGATTTGGGGCAATCATCAAGAGGATTGAGGAAGAGCAGTGTTCTAGTTTCAAGATTGATAGCCAAGGAGTCTTGAGGATGATTGGATGGATATGTGTACCAAATGTCGACGGTCTTAGGCAAGAATTATTATAGGAATGTCATCGAACCAAATTGAGTATCCATCCAGGTGTTTCTAAGATGCATAAGGATATGAAGCGGGTATTCTGGTATAAAGGGATGAAGAGGGATATCTCAATATTTGTTAGCAGGTGTTCAACCTGTCAGCAAGTGAAAGGGGTCATCAAAGGACAGCTGGATTACTTGAACCTTTAGGAATTCCAAAATGGAAGTGGGAGATGATTTTAATGGATTTTATTGATGATTTACCTAGAACCAGGAAGGGAAATGAAGGAGTATGGGTCATTGTGGACCAGTTAACTAAGAGTGCCCAATTTATTCCGGTCAAGCCAACTAGAACTGCAGCTTCATTGGTAGAGAATTTTATGAGGGAGGTAGTTCGTCTATATGGAGTTCCAGCAAGTATAGTAAGTGTGACGCCCCACCTCAATACCCACGCTAGCCAAGGACACTACGATGTAGTGCTGTCAACTAGCGCGGAGAATAAGGCTGTTGAGGAGCGACCATCCATGTAATTGATTATCACATGGTGGGTATAAAATAATCTTCGGAAACAAAAATAGAAATAAACATAACACATAGCAGTCACAGACATCCATATCACAAAGGCGGAAGAAGATATGAATATATAACTAACACATGAAAGTGTACATCAGAGTAGTGGTCAAAAAGTTCCACAATAATACAAAAGAATAGCAACACGTGCTATACCAAAAGAATACAACTATGAGTCCATATCTCAAGTGTATACAACAAAAAAGTGCTAAACTAAATAGTCAGCCAAAAGTCAGAGTAGCAAATCCCGGAAGGAAGTCAAGCAGAAGCACCTGTAACATCTCGGTCTGACCCGAGTATTATTTAAGAAAATAATAAACGGATCAGTCTAACTATAAATATCAGATGACATGATATATAATAAAAGACATGGCATAAACATAGAATATCCATACTGACATACTACTATAAGTATGAAAATGATGATCAACAGGAGATCAACCGATGAGAAATGATCAATATCACGAGAATCTTCTCAAAGATCCAAGGAGGGCATCATACCCTAAACTTGTACTCATAACAAGTCAATGACATAAAAATCCAGAAATCAAACAAGAAATCCAGAAAATCATAAAAAGAGAAAGAGGCCTATCACATGATGGTCCGAAGACCATGGGGAGCTACCCCATATGTGTGAGTCGGAATCACACTGATTGAGGCCTAGGCTAACCAAAAAGCAAAAAGGTATGTGTGAATGGAATCACACAAGTGGTGTCTAGCCTAACCTCGCAAACAAAAAGATATGTGTGAGTCGGAATCACACTACTGCGGCCTAGACTAACCTTGCGGACAAAGAGATGTGTGTGAGTCGGAATCACACTACTGCGGTCTAGTCTTACCTTGCAAACAAAGAGACATCGCACAATTGCTAGTCTAAATCATAAAATGATCATCATGATCAGCGAGAAGTGTCAATCACACCAAGCTAGTAAATATATGAGTTTAGCTTCATGTCACATAACCACTTGCTTAACTTAAATATTTACGAACAAGCTGTAAATCTTCACTAGGAAATTGTCACAAAAAGGGTTCAATCGAACAAGTCCAAGAGCTAACCGACGAAGTGAACGCAAGCGTTTCATACCACTCGTTTTACTAAGTCGTTTAAGTCGATTTCTCATTCGAGTGAAGTAAAGGCTTGTATATACTAGTAGATTGAAAATCGGTTTGAGAAAACGAACTTTAGATATTTAAAATAGTGTTGAAATCGCTTTGATGAAAGAGTTTTGATATTTACTATTAGTATTGAAACCTTCATATATCTTTAAAGTGACAAGTCATAAAACGATTGTAGAACAAATCAATTCACGTTCGAAGACGTGAGTAAAGTCCAAAGAAGTCAATCCCAAAACCATCAAAGTAGAAATTCTGATAAATGTTTTTCAGAAGAGATTGCCTACGCAGAGTAATACGGGGTTCGACCTGCCCGGTCAGGTCGCGGGGGTCCAGGGGGCAGCGCCCACGGCGGGGTGCGGGGCAGCGCCCCGTCACGGTACAACTTAGTGAAGGCAAGCGGCCAAAGGATGCAGGACGACCTAATAGCCGAACGACTCAAGGATGCCGAACGATCGAAGGAGGCTGAATGACTTAAGGAGGCCGAACGACAAAAATGCCGAACGCTCTAAGTGTGCCAATCGATTGAAAAATGCCGAACACTCAAATATGCCGAACGGCTTAAAGATGCCGAATGCTCGAAAATGCCGAACGCTCGAAAATGTCGAACACTCAAATATGCCGAACGCCTTAAAGATGCCGAACGCTCGAAAATGCCGAACACCCAAATATGCCGAACACTCAAAGATGCCGAACCGACCTAATATGCCGATCCGACCAGAAGATGCCGAACGACTCAACAGCCGAACGACTCGAAAATGCCGAGCGTTCAAGAGACCGAACGACTTGAAGATGCCGAACGCTCAGGAGGCGGAACGTTCAGGAGGCCGAACGTTCAAAGATGCCGAACACTTAAAGATGCCGGTCGACTAAATGATGCCGAACAGCTTAAAGATGCCGGTCGACTAAATGATGCCGAACAGCTTAAATATGCCGGTCGACTAAATGATGCCGAACAGCTTAAATAAGCCGAACCGATCGACTCAACGATGCCGAACAGCTCTAGGGGACTGGAAAATTCGTCAAAACGCTCAAAAATGGTGTTTTTCGCCAATCCAATCCAAACCAAATGCAAATATTCATACAAATGCAATAAGGGATCATTCCCAACAGCCCAATGACAATTTAAGCAAGATGTGAGACTAAAAATCTCACCTTTTCACGGAATTTGATGAAGATGGAGATTTGAGAGCAAAGCAAGAACACCAACAAGCTTGAATCAATGGTCTTCACGTGAATTTGATGTTGAATCTCGGATTTGCAATAGAATTTGTGTTTGGAGTTTTAATTTCCACTTCCCACCACCATTTTTGACAAAGCTTGAAGTGTTTTGATAGAGTGAAGAAGATGGTTGGGCTGAACTAAAGGGGTGCAGTCCAAACCAAAGTCAAAGGCGGGAAAAAGTGTTGAAAATTTCACTATCTCCAAACATATCGAAGTTTACACTCAAAAAGATCGCAAACGTCATTTTGAACTCAATGGAAGTGGTCTCGAGTCCTAATTTGACCGTATGCAAAAAGTAGCTTTTCGGACTAACATTCGACTAACGATAAAATATTTAAATAAAAAAAAAAATCGATAGATATGCGGGTTGTTACAGTAAGTGATTGAGATCCTATCTTTACCAGCAAATTTTAGGAAGCATTGCAAGAAGACTTGGGAACTAAGCTAAGCTTGAGCACAGCTTACCATCCCCAAACAGATGGACAGACAGAGCAAGTAAATCGGATTTTAAAAGATCTTTTGAGAGCGTGTATTATGGATTTTGGTGGATCATGGGAAGATCATCTGCACTTAATAATAGTTATCAAGCAAGCATAGGCATGGCACCTTATGAAGCTCTCTATGGAAGGCCGTGCAAGTCACCAGCTTATTGGGTAGAGTCTGGAGATCATTTAGTCCTCGGTCCGGATATGATTCGAGAGGCATCATAAAAGGTTGAAAGGATTAAGAAAAGAATGAAGGAAGCTCAAGACCGCCAAAAGAGCTATGTTGACAGAACGCGAAGGGATTTTGAATTTGCTATTGGAGACCTTGTGTTCGTGAAGATTTCGCCAATTAGAGGAGCGATTAGATTTAGAAAAGCGGGGAAGCTAGCTCCAAGGTATGTCGGACCTTTTTGTAGGATCTAGATTAACCCTAGAGGGGGGGGTGAATAGGGTTATAACAAATTATCTCGAATTTAAACAAACTGTAGAAAAGTAAATCACACACACAAAATTTACCCAGCTTCGGCAACCCCTGCCAACTGCTGCATTCCCAGATTTCTATTAGAATTAAACAGTCTCCCGCTTACAAACACTCTAACAGACTCGCAAACCCTGCTACCGCCTATAGAGTTTTGCAAACTCGCAAACCCTGCTTACTGAACTAATCCTAACTAGACAATCTGACACAACCTAAACTCTAGGTGGTGATTTACCAACGGTTTGATTTGAAAAGTACAGAATTTAAAATTAAAAAAACAACTTAAAACAACCATAATATACCAAAGCCTTAATAACACTATAAATAAAAACGGCCCAACTATTATCATAAAAGAAAATTGCGGCCCTCTTTTATCAATGTCGACCCATTCCTTTTTGTTGAGAATTGCGGCTACGTTCTTCTTTCTGAAATTAGGGCTTCGGCTCTCTACTTCCAAAATTAGGGCTTGATTGAAATTGAGGATGCCGACTTTATTACGATCGAATGATGATTTCGAACTTCGTTGCTTTTGTCGATCGATTGTTTCTTCGTAGCTTGGCTTCAGCTGCTCCTTGATGATCGAATTCGACTCTGACTTCGGTATGTAATTTATGCCTTTAGTTTACTGGATTGAATACTTGAATTCGATGCTTTTTAGTCGATGATGATTGTGTTATTATATAGGGTACGATCCCTATATTTTCGTTCGTACGAATTCGTTTGAGATTGTCAACTGATTTTGCTTGGCCGCTTGATTTTCTTTGATTTCTTGTGATTTAATCTGACTTTGTCATATGCGTATATTTCGTTTTTTCTATTACTTGATAATCACGGTATTCATTACGTGATGATTCTTTTCTTAGTCAATCTGCATGGCCACCACGGTATTGAATTTTGACTTGTTCAATTTCGGCTTTGCTGGCATTTTTGGTTCAAACTTGGTGCCTTGGTCATCACGATGTTGACTTCGACCATTTCTGATTTTGTGATTTTCTGGCTTTCCATGGTTATCACTGTTTTGATGAGTTCGAACTAGCTCCGTGCATTTCTCTGTTGACTTCGACATTACATTGATATTTTTAGTTGTCTGATCTGTAGCATATGTGCATTGAGCTGCACATTCACCTGTTTACTCAAATCTGCATACTGTAGTGTTTGAGTCTGTACAAGTCACTGTCCCTTGTATCAGTGCTTGTTGACATGTTTGAGTAAATGTTCTAGTGGTTCATGTCTTTGGTGGTCTGATCTTTGATGTTGAGGCTGCTGTGTTCATGATAGTTGGGTTGCCATTTTCCCCATGTGATTGCAGTTGAAACTTCGAGTTGTTTATGTAGATAAGTCTGTTGAGTCTTGTTGCAGTTTGTTGAGTCTTGACATTCATGTCTTGGTTCAGATTTTGTATTCTGTTGCAATGTGTACTTGGTCGAGTTCATTTGCATTGTGCAGTTGGTCTTGATGTTTGGGCTGACCTGAACTTTGATATTATGTAACCTGATCTAACTTCTTTGATTGCTGTCTTTAGCTGTTCTTGTTTTTATGATATTGTTGGCACATTTTTGCATGTTGTCACTGTCTAGTTGAGTTTGAGTTGGTTCATTACTTTTTCATTGTTGCTTGGATATTGAACTGCTTCATGCTTCACTGTGACCTTCATGTACTTTGTTTGTAGCCAGTTGCCTTTGTAGTTTTGAAGCTTTATTCTTGGTGTTGCTGGTGTACATGATAATTGGGTTGTTTGAATTGCAGACTGAGTTTGTATTGCTTTTGTTGACTGCGCACACGAGTTGGTGAGGCAGTGCACACGTGTATAAATGTACACGTGTGTATTGCAGCCACTTATGATTACCTGTCCCTGATAAGAATACTGATATGCACAGATATTACACAATCAAAAATGATGACAATAACCCATATATCTGAGACACAAATAAAAACAAATTTATATTTTTGCAAATTCAAATTTGTTTATTTTCAGATTACTGTTGTAGTTGCTAATTATACAGGTACATAGGAGACAGGACAAGAACTGGAGCTGGACAATGCAGATAGATGCAGATGTGCAGACAGAGTGAAAAACTAAGTGTTGAGTATTGTAGTGAGAAAGAAATGTAAATGTGAAATGTATGAAACCGATGTATGTATATAGAGAGAGCTGAAAACTTTGTATTGTTTAAGTGTTGAAATAAAATATTATTTTGAATAAAAATACTGATTGAATTATATAAATTCTGTGCAATAGTATTATTATTCAATATGAATATTTATTTCTATATGTGTATAGTACAATATGCAAACACATATATAAATTGATATATGTTTGTTATCATCAAACAAAAAATCACATCAAACAATCTCTCCCTTTTGATGATGACAAACATATATATATTAAAGATTTTGAAATTCTAATAAATGTGTTTGAGCATGAAATATTTAGCTCCCCCTATATGAATGCTCCCCCTACAACTGAAACCACTCCCTATTTAGAAGATTTTGAAAATTACAGAAGAATAAAAGAACTAAAGAAAAATAACTAACAACATTTAACAAATTTGTTGAAGTATTCCAAAAATATTTATTTCCTTATCAAAATCTTGTTCTTCTCCCCCTTTTGTTATCATCAAAAGACTGACACCACTAATGGAACAGTAGTGGAAAAAAATTCCTTTTTTAAAAAAAAATGCAAAACAAAGAAAAATCATAATATATCATAACAAGATAACAATTTCCACATTGTAGAGAATGGATCGATAATTCGGTTTTTATATAATGAGAAGAGAGAAATTTTAAAAATAATTTGAAATTTAAGCACAAAAAATAAGCACTTACTAACCACGCATAACCATAAGGACTTTTAAATGGGATTAGCAGTTACTTATTAGTCTAAGCATCCGGAAAATACTTAGCTATCATACTCCATCCATGCATAACCATAAGGACTTTTAAATGAGAATGGAATAATGATAAAATAATTCACTCACATGCTCCATCCATGCATAACCATAAGGACTTTTAAATGAGAATGGAGGCATGAATTTTTTTTTTAAATCACTCTTCTCATTTTTCAAAACCATTATGAATGATAGAAAGATGGTAGAAATAGAAATGATCGTGGAATAAGTTACCAAGTTAATTATATTATGAATTTTTTTTTTAATTTTGAAAAGAAATAAAACAAAACATATTTCCACTACTGAATACCATATTTGAATCAATCTTTGAATAATATCCAAAACTGGTTTGAATTCTAGAAATTGAAGTTCAAAATAAATATCCAAGAATATTTCAACCAAAAAATGGAAAATGATTAGTCAATTTCTATAATCCCCAAATCCAAACGTAATCTGGAAAATCTGTCTTCGGGGAGGGGTTTTGTGAAAATATCAGCAAGTTGAATCTCACTTGAAATATATTCAATGCAAATGTCTTCCTTAGCAATGTGATCTCTAAGAAAGTGGTGTCTCACATCAATGTGTTTTGTGCGTGAATGATGAACATGATTATTTGACAAGTCTATTGCACTTTTACTATCACATTTTAATGGAACTTGTTTATAAACTAAGCCAAAATCAGAAAGAGTTTGCATCATCCATAAAATTTGAGCACAACAACTTCCTAAAGCAATATATTCTGCTTCAGTGGTGGATAATGCAACACAATTTTGTTTTCGACTAGACCATGAAACTAATGAATGTCCTAGCATGAAACATGTCCCACTAGTACTCTTCCTGTCAACTAATGAACCAGCATAATCAGCATCAGAATAACCAACTAAATCAAAATTTTCACAAGAAGGATACCATAGTCCAAATTTGTGTGTGTGTGAAAGATATCTCAAAATTCGTTTAGTGGCTTTTAAATGTGATTCTTTAGGATTAGATTGAAAACGTGCACACAAACACACAGAAAACATAATATCAGGTCTAGAAGCAGTAAGATAGAGAAGTGAACCAATTATCCCTCGATATTTCTTCTGATCAACAGTAACTCCTTTCTCATCTTTGTCCAACTTTGTTGACGGGCTCATAGGAATTCTCAATGGTTTGGAGTTCTCAACTCCAAATTTCTTCAATAGTTCCAACACATACTTGGATTGTGAAATGAAAATACCATCACTGCTTTGCTTGATTTGAAATCCAAGAAAAAATTTCAATTCTCCAACCAAGCTCATCTCGAATTTAGCCTGCATGACTTGTTCAAATTTCTCGCACAAGAGTTCATTAGTAGCACCATAAATGATATCATCCACATAAATCTGAACAATCAAAAAATCACTTTCTTTATGTAATAAAACAGTATCGTGTCAGCACTCCCCTTTTTAAAACCATTTTCCAAAAGATATGTACAAAGGCAGTCATACCAAGCTCTAGGAGCTTGCTTAAGACCATATAATGCTTTTTCTAGTTTATACACATGATTTGGAAAATCATGATTTTCAAAACCGGGTGGTTGTTCAACAAAAACTTCTTCTTTCAAATCACCATTTAAAAAGGCACTCTTTACATCCATTTGTTTAAGTTTGAAACCCTTATAACATGCAAAACTTAGCAAAATCCTAATGGCTTCTAACTTAGCAACTGGAGCAAATGTTTCATCAAAATCTATGCCTTCTATTTGGTTATATCCTTTTGTGACCAACCTAGCTTTGTTTCTAATTACATTTCCTGATTCATCTAATTTATTTTTGAACACCCATTTAGTTCCAACAATTGGATAGTCATTAGGCCTAGGAACTAATTTCCAAACTTTATTTCTCTCAAATTGATTAAGTTCATCTTGCATTGCTAAAATCCAACTTTCATCATTAAGAGCCATTTCAACGGAATCAGGTTCAATCTCAGAAATAAAACCACTGTGACAACAAAACGCACATAAATTTTTATCAAATGAAGAGCGTGTGCGTATACCTTCCGTAGGATTACCTATAACCAATTCAGGAGGATGATTGGATTTGAACTTCAATCTATCAGCATCAACAGTCCTACTTTCAGCTTTCTCACTAGATGTCCCTTCTTCAATGCCTTCATGATCT
This sequence comes from Allium fistulosum, assembly GCA_030737815.1. NCBI lineage: Eukaryota > Viridiplantae > Streptophyta > Magnoliopsida > Asparagales > Amaryllidaceae > Allium > Allium fistulosum. Next base: position 167,110,821 of record CM060905.1, read on the forward strand.
ACCCCATCGTCAACCGCCTTTTCAGTCGTCCTTTCCATGTCAGATTCATCGAATTTTACATTGATTGATTCAACAATTGTTTTGTTCGTTTGTTGTATATCCCGTAAGCCTTGCTCCTTGTTGAATAGCCCATGAAAATTCCCTCATCAGCCTTTGATTCGAATTTTCCAAGTTGATCACCTATGTTAAGAATGAAACAAGGACATCCAAATACACGAAAATAAGAAATGTTAGATTTCCTTTCATGCCACAATTCATAAGACGTTTTGCCAAGTATTGGTCTAATCATTACTCTATTCATTACATAGCATGAAGTATTCACTGCCTCTGCCCAAAAGGTTAGAGGTAGTTTATACTCACTCAACATGGATCTAACCAATTCTTGCAATGTACGATTTTTCCTTTCAACCACCCCATTTTGTTGAGGTGTTCGTGGAGCAGAAAATTCATGTTTTAAACCATTTTCTTCACAAAAGCTTTCAAAATCCAAATTTTCAAATTCGCCTCCATGATCACTTCTCAAAGTTTTAATTGAAACTCCTTTTTCATTTGGAACAAGTTTTGCGAACTTTGAAAAATAATCAAAAGATTCAGACTTTTTGGCTAAGAAATAAACCCATGTAAATCTAGAATAATCATCAACCAATACATAACAATAACGTTTTCCATTCAAGCTTGCAATTTCATTTGGTCCAAATAAGTCCATGTGAATTAATTCGAGGACCCTTGATGTGCTAACAATGTTTTTAGGGTGAAATGATGATCGACTAAGCTTGCCTAAGGAACATGCTTTACACACTTTATTATTTTTAAATTTCTGATGTGGTAACCCTCTGATTAATTCTTTCGTTTCAAGTTTTTCCAAGAGGCCCATGCTAGCATGTCCAAATCTCCTATGCCATAAGGATGCCTCTTCGTCAGTGGCTACCAAACATCTAGAAAGATTTAGATTATCAAAAGAAAGCGTGTAAACATTTCCTTTTCTTTTGCTCATAAAAACAATGTTATTAGAAGATTTATCAATGATTTTGCAAGTATCACTATCAAAAACCACATTCATACCATTTTCACATAGTTGGCTAATAGAAATGAGATTGTGATGCAAATTATCGACGTATAAAACATTAGTCAAGGAAAAAGTACCGTTACCTACTTTACCTTTACCAATAATCTTACACTTGCTATTGTCTCCCATGATCACATTTCCACCTTTAAAATTCTCTAGGCTAAGGAACTTTGATTTGTCACCTGTCATATGTCTAGAACAACCTGAATCTAGATACCATTCTTGTTGCTCCTTAGCCCGCCAACAAACCTACATAGAGAGAGAGGAAGATGACCTAGAGAAACTCTTAGGTCCAATGATATTAGTGACTGAAGCATTGTGAATAAACAATCCCTTTGGAACCCAAACTTGTTTTGTCCTTTTATTCTTGTTCCAATAGACATGAAATTTGTTTGTAGAATTTTTAGGAACCCAAACTTGTATAAATTTTGTGTTCTTGTTCCTATGACTACAATTTTCAGCACGATGTCCAATTATTCCACATTTTACACATCTAGCAAAGACACTCTTACCTTTTGCATTATCATCAACTTGTGTTTTCCCAAAGCCTAGTCCTTTTCTGTTGTTAGCAAAAAGTTGATTTCCCAATAACATGTTAAATGATTTTTCTCCTCTTGAAAAGTTATTCAGAGTTTTCTCAAGGTTTTGGACTTTGGTTTTTAGTGTTGTGTTTTCAGTCACAAGTGAGGTGCATCTATTTATAAAATCCCTTTTCCTAGTGTCAATGGTTTCCTTAAGACTCAAGTTTTCTTTTTCAAGATTCTCAAAGCTATTCTTAAGTTTTGATAATTCTGAATCTAAAATTTTACATTTTTTACAGTCTAGGTTTTGAATATTTTCAAGTTCAGTTTCTAACCTAAAATTTTCATGGACAAGTTCTCTCCTATCAGATTTCAGTTTTTCAATTTTAGATTCAAGAGTATCAATTGTTTTAGTAAGATCACAACACATCAAAACAAGTTCTTTATAAGAATAGTCACTTACCTCACTAGATTCCTCTGAGCTTGCTTCTGAATCTGATTTTGCCATAAGACACAAATTAGCCTCCTCTGAGCTATTATTTGAAACTTCCTCTCCTTCTTCATCATCCCAAGTCGCTGCAAAGGCCTTCTTCTTCTTTTTCTTTCCTTTGTTGTTTTTGAGAAGTGGGCATTTTTGTTTGAAGTGGCCAGGCTTATTGCAGTTATAATAAGTCAATTCATTATCGGAATTGTCAGAATCTTTTGACTTATTACCACTTGTTTTCTTTTTGCGTGGCCCGAATCTTGACCATTTTCTAAGATTATTGACAGCCATTGCAAGCTCTTCAATTGGATCTTCTTCTTCTTCATCGCTCTCTTCTTTGCTTTTTAAGGCAATCTTCTTTTTCTTTGATTCGGAGTTGTTGCGTTCCTCCTTTGTTTTTAGCTCAAGCTCATATGTCATCAAGTTTCCGATCAACTCCTCCATGCTTAGTTTACTCAGATCTTTCGATTCTTGTATTGCCGTGACTTTTGCCTCAAAGTTCATTGGTAAGACTCGTAGCACCTTCCTCACAAGCTCTACCTCAGTGAATACCTTCCCAAGCGCTCTAGCATTGTACACCAAAGTTAAAAAGCGTCCAAACATGTCCTTTATGCTCTCGCCTTTGTCCATCACAAAATTCTCATATTCATTGCTGAATAGGGCTAGACGAGACTCCTTGACTTGAGAAGTTCCTTCATGTGTCACCTCCAAGGTATGCCAAATTTCCTGCGCAGTTTTACAATGAGAAATTCTATTAAATTCATTCTTATCAAGAGCACAGATCAAAGCATTCATGGCTTTAGCATTTGTAGTTTTTAATTTCTTATCGTTAATGTCCCACTTATCCTTAGGTTTAGGAATCTCAATATCACCAACAGTTATAGTGGGAGATTTATAGCCAGTTTCAATAATGTCCCAAACATCATAATCAACAGAACTAAGATAAATACCCATCCTAACTTTCCAATAAGCATAATCATTCCCATTAAACATGGGTGGTCTAGCAATAGATTTCCCCTCAGAAAAAGCATTATTTGGTGGATTCATGACTCTAGAGTTAAAGAAAAAAAACCTGGCTCTGATACCACTTGTAGGATCTAGATTAACCCTAGAGGGGGGGGTGAATAGGGTTATAGCAAATTATCTCGAATTTAAACAAACTGCAGAAAAGTAAATCACACACACAAAATTTACCCAGCTTCGGCAACCCCTACCTACTGCTGCATTCCCAGATTTCTATTAGAATTAAACAGTCTCCCGCTTACAAACACTCTAACAGACTCGCAAACCCTGCTGCCGCCTATAGAGTTTTGCAAACTCGCAAACCCTGCTTACTGAACTAATCCTAACTAGACAATCTGACACAACCTAAACTCTAGGTGGTGATTTACCAATGGTTTGATTTGAAAAGTACAGAATTTAAAATTAAAAAAAAATAACTTAAAACAACCCTAATATACCAAAGCCTTAATAACACTATAAATAAAAACGGCCCAACTATTATCACAAAAGAAAATTGCGGCCCTCTTTTATCAATGTCGACCCGTTCCTTTTTGTTGAGAATTGCAGCTACGTTCTTCTTTCTGAAATTAGGGCTTCGGCTCTCTACTTCCAAAATTAGGGCTTGATTAAAATTGAGGATGCCGACTTTATTACGATCGAATGATGATTTCGAACTTCGTTGCTTTTGTCGATCGATTGTTTCTTCATAGCTTGGCTTCGGCTGCTCCTTGATGATCGAATTCGACTCTGACTTCGGTATGTAATTTATGCCTTTAGTTTACTGGATTGAATACTTGAATTCGATGCTTTTTAGTCGATGATGATTGGGTTGTTATATAAGGTACGATCCCTATATTTTCGTTCATACGAATTCGTTTGAGATTGTCAACTGATTTTGCTTGGCCGCTTGATTTTCTTTGATTGCTTGTGATTTAATCTGACTTTGTCATATGTGTATATTTCGTTTTTTCTATTACTTGATAATCACGGTATTCATTACGTGATGATTCTTTTCTTGGTCAATCTGCTTGGCCACCATGGTATTGAATTTTGACTTGTTCAATTTCGGCTTTGCTGGCATTTTTGGTTCGAACTTGTTGCCTTGGTCATCACGATGTTGACTTCGACCATTTCTGATTTTGTGATTTTCTGGCTTTCCACGGTTATCACTGTTTTGATGAGTTCGAACTAGCTCCGTGCATTTCTCTGTTGACTTCGACATTACATTGATATTTTTAGTTGTCTGATCTGTAGCATATGTGCATTGAGCTGCACATTCACCTGTTTACTCAAATCTGCATACTGTAGTGTTTGAGTCTGTACAAGTCACTGTCCCTTGTATTAGTGCTTGTTGACATGTTTGAGTAAATGTTCTAGTGGTTCATGTCTTTGGTGGTCTGATCTTTGATGTTGAGGCTGCTGTGTTCATGATAGTTGGGTTGCCATTTTCGCCATGTGATTGTAGTTGAAACTTCGAGTTGTTTATGTAGATAAGTCTATTGAGTCTTGTTGCAGTTTGTTGAGTCTTGACATTCATGTCTTGGTTTAGATTGTGTATTCTGTTGCAATGTGTACTTGGTCGAGTTCATTTGCATTGTGCAGTTGGTCTTGATGTTTGGTCTGACCTGAACTTTGATATTATGTAACCTGATCTAACTTCTTTGATTGCTGCCTTTAGCTGTTCTTGTATTTATGATATTGTTGGCACATTTTTGCATGTTGTCACTGTCCAGTTGAGTTTGAGTTGGTTCATTACTTTTTCATTGTTGCTTGGATATTGAACTGCTTCATGCTTCAATGTGACCTTCATGTACTTTGTTTGTAGCCAGTTGCCTTTGTAGTTTTGAAGATTTATTCTTGGTGTTGCTGGTGTACATGATAGTTGGGTTGTTTGAATTGCAGACTGAGTTTGTATTGCTTTTGTTGACTGCGCACACGAGTTGGTGAGGCAGTGCACACGTGTATAAATGTACACGTGTGTATTGCAGCCACTCATGATTACCTATCCCTGATAAGAATACTGATATGCATAGATATTACACAATCAAAAATGATGATAATAACCCATATATCTGAGACACAAATAAAAACAAATTTATATTTTTGCAAATTCAAATTTGTTTATTTTCAGATTACTGTTGTAGTTGCTAATTATACAGGTACACAGGAGACAGGACAAGAACTGGAGCTGGACAATGCAGATAGATGCAGATGTGCAGACAGAGTGAAAAACTGAGTGTTGAGTGTTGTAGTGAGAAAGAAATGTAAATGTGAAATGTATGAAACCGATGTATGTATATAGAGAGAGCTGAAAACTTTGTATTGTTTAAGTGTTGAAATAAAATATTATTTTGAATAAAAATACTGATTGAATTATATAAATTCTGTGCAATAGTATTATTATTCAATATGAAGATTTATTTCTATATGTGTATAGTACAATCTGCAAACACATATATAAATTGATATATGTTTGTTATCATCAAACAAAAAATCACATCAAACACTTTTTGTATTCTTGAAAGAACTGGGTCCCTTGCTTATAAAGTTGAGTTGCCAGAAAGGATGGCAGGTATCCATAATGTGTTCCATGTATCTCACTTGAGGAAGTATGTTCATGACCCATCATTGATCGTGCAACCATCGGTTCAGGAGGATTTGGAAATTGAACCGAACTTGACAGTGGTTAGACATCCAGTGCATATTAGAGATCAGGATGAGAAGAGACTTCATAATAAGGTAGTGAAGGTTGTTAAGATCCAGTGGAGTGAGGATCCCAAGGATTGCACTTGGTAGACTTTGGACCGTATGAGAGAAGCTTATCCAGAGCTGATATTAGGATAGTTGGTTGTTGCTTATTGTATGTATAGAGTTTGTCTTGTTGCTACGGTTACTTGGTGTATGACTTTTGTATGTGCTTTATGATATAAATATATGAATTTTGTATGTCTTGAGTTATCTTCTTGCTTTCTAATTTCGGGATGAAATTCTATTAAGGGAGGAAGAATGTAACGACCCTGAATTTGATCGCTTAAAAATCTAGCTATTTAATAATATTTTTAAATAATTAATCAATGGATTCTATAATTAATATAAAATATTTTTAATTAATAAAAAATGATGGTGAAATCGTTTTATAATTTTTTTACAAAGATAATTAGCTCGAAGAAAGATTGAAAATGTGCTCGAAATTTATTTTATGAATTTTCGATTTTTCGTCAGCTAGAATTTGTCGGAATGTTGTAGCACACTTGGATACACACACTCACATATTAACAAATGTTATGGACATAAAAATTCATATGTGCACATGCTTACACACTTAAGTATGCATATAAACAAAATAGGTTAAGTTTTATTATAAAAATGTATATATATATATATTATATAATAAAAGATGCTCTTTTCGACAAAAAGTACAAGGGTTGTACTTTCATGTTTTCTTGTCTCATGATGCGAGAGGGGGACAAGGGGACAATGACTTTTAGGAGAGAGGGGGATGGTGTGAGGTGGCACAAAATGAGGGGAAGGTAAGGTACAGGGTTATTTTCATAATTTTGCGTATGCACATTGTATAAAAACAATTTCCCTTATTTTTCTTTTCCATTTTTCATTCTCTTATCCACTTTACAAATTTGCTAAGAACTTTCACGGCTTCTTTTTCAAGCTCTAAACTATAAAGATCTTCCATTTCTACTCAAAATCTCATTTTAAATTAGTTTAAACACTTAAAAATCCACCTCTTCGTTTCTTCCTTCAAATTCAAGCACCTTTCGTCTAAAAAATTTCAAGGCCGAACCCATTTTACCTCAAGGCCAAACCCTTCTATGCTAAAGACAAGTCCATTTACAAGTTTTCAAAGCCACCTTCAAGTCTCCTTTTAGGATTCAAAGATTTCAAGTCGTTTTGCAAAAAGTTGACAAAATTTTCAATTTGTTTCCGGTGAGTAAAATTCTAATTTTTGGAAAGAATTTAACTTTGATTTTATGTTGGTTTATTATGTATAAGTATATATTATGTTCTATTAGACGTTGGAATGGATTGGATGGGTTTATGTGTGCTAACTTAAGGTTTAGCAAGTGGTTTGAAATTGTTGAGATAAGTGCTATGTTTGAATGTTAAGAGATGGTAATTTATGTGCTTATGGTAGGGATATTTTTTGGCTCTTATGCATGTTTGGTTATATGTTTGAAATGGAAAGGGAAGTTAGTAACTTGAAAAGATATAATGAACTTGAGATCTGTTAAGAAAAATCAAAGCATTTACTTATTTTTGGATTTGGTAAAGTTGTGATTTTGTTAATGCGGTTTCTAACTTAGAAAGTTTTTAAAAACTTTTCTCTTGTGTTTTAAAGGTAAACAAGAATGGGAAGTCTAAGTTTGGATAACGACCTAGAAAAGGAAATCCTAAGTGCATCCATAGCGATAGCAGCTATGAATGTAGTTCAGATTTCAAGTTTTTTCAAAGTTGTAGTTTTCTTTCGAAATGTTTGAAAAACTTTTCCAAACTTAATTAGTAACACTTAAGTTAATTATAAATTAACTAATTATGTTTTGTTAATTAATTAATTTATTAGATAAGAATATTAATTAATTAATTGATTAGTAATTAAGGTTAAGAAATTAAGTTAATTATCTATTAATTAAGAATTTTTAATTAATGAATTAATTAAGTTAAAGGTGTAACTAATTTTTAGTTAATCAAGTTTAATTATTTTAAGCATTATTTAATTGGAATTTAATTATTTAATTTATTATTATTTATTTAAAAGTTAATTATTTAATTAACCATTATTTAATTAAAGGTTAATTATAAATAAAGGTTATTTAATTAAAGTATAATTTATTTTATAATTAATTAAGGTTTAATCATGATTTAATTATTATTAATTAAGGTTTAATCAAGGTTTAATTACTATTTAATGGAGATTTATTTCTAAAGGTTATTTTACCCTTTAGTTATTTATTTTCAATGTTCCTTTTTAATTGGATTGTTTTAAACTAAGGATCTCTTGTCCATACCATTAAGTAGCCGAATAAATTAAAGTAGTTAGAATAAAATGTTGACAAGTTTTATTGGAAATAAGTCGACTTGTACTTATCACAAATACCGCATTTCGGGAACATGATGAATACAAGGGAGTTAATTTCGATAAACGGGTCATGATATTTTAAACATATGGAATCTATTTCTATATGTAAATCTTTACACCTTGATAGTGGAATTGCTCACTATAGTTAACTTGACCCTTAACTATTATCGAATGTTGGCTCGAAGAGACCGGGATCGAATAGCAATGGTTATCTGAAAACCACTTCGAACCAACGTAAGTGTGTGATTAGATGGTTTGAAGTCATGACCCAAGATGAAGATTATGAAGTGCAAGGGCTATTTGCTACTAACCATGAGGGTGATTCCAAAATGGGTGTAGTGGAAATAGTGCCTTCGGTTCGTTCATCACTTGAATTACTTGTATGGATGAATGCTGATATTGTATCATCAGTTGGAAGGCAATGTCAGTGTTTCAAGTGTGTAGTGCTTTTCAAAGGTAATGACGTAACCTTAGGCCACACCAACCAGGAATGGCAAAAATAGGGTATGCAACAGGGCTATGTGGGTCCCTCCTATTAGGGTATGTCATCACAAGATCTAGACTCGATATTTGTCCCATTTTGGTATGCTCTGGTACGGTTCCTGATAACAACCGTGGTGGTGATGTATTCGGTACTACTAGTCAAGTGGTAGGCCGATTTTGTGTAGCAGAGGTATAAGATGTTCTTGTCAGAGCCCAAGTGCGCATTTTATCTAGAGGTGAACTCTTTGGAAGGTAGTTCCTTACCTTGCCATGTATGGAACCCAATTTCCAATAAGTGCCTTCGGCTTTAGTTGTATACATATTATGCTGGAATTTAATTAATGTAACAATTTCGGCTATTTATATATTTACTTGAAAACCCTAGACACTATTATAATATCACTAGATTTTTCTTTATAAAGTGTTTTGGTTATCATAAGGTAAAAACTCATTTGTATTTATGTGCGGCGTGGTCTTACGAGATACCCTTGATTTTCAAAGTGTTTTAAAATAAAATTTCAACTATTTTGAATTCACTCACACCAGACCCATGTCTGACCCGAAGTTTTATCTTCTTTCCCTAAATCTTTTGGGTATTCAAATTTTTATGAGTAGCCAAGTGATCCAGATTTCTAACGATAGCATTTTGGAGGAGCTGGAGCAGGTGGCTTCACCGATAGCTAGTCAATATTTATTTCCGTTGTGAATGTGTGTGTATATATATATATGTATGTATGTATTTTAGACTTGTGATGTAAGGAAAAGTAGTAATAATTGTCCTAGTGTGGAGCTTGTACTATTATGACTCCGATGTATTATGATAGTAGTGACTATGTATAATTCTATGTTATATATTATATGTTGTTCCTTTTCGATGTGAGATTCTGTGCTTGTTAAATTTCTTCTTATCTTTCTTTTTCTTTTACCCATAATGACTCATCTTTCGAAGTAAGTAAGGCGGTTTGTTACAAAAATGGAGTATTATTGTCCATATTTGTTCTGTTGTATATAAAGTTTTATGAATCATGCAATACCAATCACAACATTAACATGTAAACTAAGAAATGAAGCATGAAATTGTAATAATTTTGTATGTTTTATGAAATTCAATATTAAATTAGTTAATCCGGCTAATTTGATTTATAATTTTCAAAACCGTAAACCAAACCAATAACAAAACTTATTATGTTTTTCAACCAAATCTAAACTGAAGTTTTTTGAAACTGAACCATTTAATGAGTTTCGTTACAGTTTTCTTGGTTAATTCGATTTAAACCAAAATTTTCTCATACCCACATGTAGATAAGTGATTTGGCATAAGATATCTTCCGAGTAAACCATGGTTCAAGCAACATGTAGGTGCAATAATTTGTATCTTTCGTCTCGAATTCAACTAAATTTTTTATTTCTAAGCAAGGACAAACCAAATTCTTGGTTGTGTTTGCTTGCGATAATTATTGGACTTATTTCTCGCATGGTACGATAACAATAGCTGTAAGGGTAAACAAATGGTTGGTTCAGTTTTAAACCGATAAAATATATTAATACTAAAATAATCATTCACCTAATGAAAAACGAATGATGTTTTTCAAAAGTTTTTCAAAAACAATACTAACTAAATCGAAAATAAGTAGTTTAGTTTGGTTAGTTTAATTTGTTGCGTTTTTATGAGCAAGATTGTCTAGTTGTTAACATAAAGGGTTAAAACAATTGATTAAGTTTGTATTTGTCTAAAGATGTGATGATGCTACAAATTTTTGAAACAAACTTTTCCTCGAACAACACTTTCATGAATCGAGTATCGATAACCATGTCCTTTGTAAATAATTTAAGTTTTATATTGGTTTATTCATTTGATTCGGTTTTAAAATATTGAAACAAAATTGATCGGAAAACCAGTTGAATGCGAAAATTGAAACTAATGTCCAATGGTTTGTGGTGTAGGTAGAAAATATTAAAACCAACATAATTATTTAACAATTAAAAGCCGAATCAATATTTGTCAAAATCAAAATCAACCAAACCAAATAATTGGTTTGATTTGATTTGTTTAGTTAGTTTGTTTTGAATGAATTAGTTGAGTTGATTTGTCTAGTTGTTAACATAAAGGATCGAAACCATTAATTGAGTTTATATTTGTTTAAAAGTACGATGATGCTATGGTTTTTTAAAATAAACCCCCAAAAAGCATTAACTTGAATTGGAAGAAAAACACACTGTTAAATAATAATATTAGTATTGATAATTATGTTATTTTGAAATCATTAAAGTTTATATTTAGTCTTTTTGGCTGAGTTTTAAAATAAAAACAAAACCAAAAAAAAAAATCAAACGAGTACAAAATAAAAATAAAATTAAAATTTAACGGACAAAGCAAACTCGAACCGATCAAATTTATCTAGTTTGATCGATTAATTTGGTTTGAACCGATTCATCTCTTGGGTTAAAGTCCATAACTTGACAATTTTTTATATCCGTACCCATAACCTTACCACGGTGAAAATATACAAAGGTGTACAATTGGATAAAAAATGAAATACATCTCGTTTTTTGTTTATTTTTAAAGCGCAGGAGTCGAGGCTTTGGTTGTCAAAAGAAATAATAATAATTGAAAAACTGCAGACAAAGCAAAAACTACACCCCAAAGTCCCATCACCTTCTTTACTCTCTCTCGATGCTGCATATCGTTTCATCTTCACTGGCGGAGCACCTTATCGCTTTCTGCATACCTCCATTTATGGCACTTGGTATGGAGGCGGAGGACTGGACCACTTCACCTGTGAGCTTACCTCCTTTTTACTTCGACGCTTGGTCTTACATTTGATTGTTTTCGAAACTTTTGCGTAAAGATTGCGACTTTTTTACTTTTCACAGTACAGACGTTTAAAAGTTTTGAAATTTATGCAAAATGTTCTATTTGGAGATATTTTTTCTTCTTCTTTTCAGACTTTCTTTTAGAAGTTGCGTAATGCAAAATTTGAATTTTTTTGGAGGTTGATAGTAAACTAAGCGAATAATTTAGAAATTTATTATGAGTATATTTAAACAATTTTTGGGAGAAATTTACTATGTCTGTGACTGTGGCTGTACTTTGAAAGATTACCACCATATGAATATTTGAGCATGACCAGAGTTTTGGAAACTTCCATTTCCATTATAGAAAGAACTATCGAAATTACTAAAAGAATGCTACAGGTAGTGTATAAGTATTGAATATGGAAGTTTTCAAGCTAGTTTTGTTTAAGTATTTTGAGCACTGGGGCATAGCAAATTGTGGCTGCCAGCAGAGTGTACTTTTTGCTCCTTTGTTTGCAAAGATATCATCTAAAAAGGAGTGGATGATTGGTAAAATGTTTACTTCACTTGTTGAGACTGGTTTTATGTACTAACCCATAGATATGATAGTGTTTAGAGTGATAGCTATTCTGACAAAGGCAGCATGTCTATGTTCTTCTTTGCAGCCTGTTTTTTTTTCTATATCTCATCTCATCTCTATTTATTTATTTATTTTGATAACAAGAGCTATATACACTAATTTCCTACATTACTCAATATAAAGACACACACACAGAGACAATCCTTGTCATCTTCTTGGTCCATAAATTCAAATATCGCACAATTTTTATATTCAAATATGCTACGCATGCACTGGTTCATAAAATTATCCTCAATTACGATAAAATTTTCCTTCCTCGCAAGAATTATGTTTCTTGCCAAAACTACTACGATGATAAAAGATTGATGCGGGCCAAATGTTGTTGTTCGCTGATGAGTTTCCCATGAATAAGAGCTAATTATGCAGAGTTGTGTATCACGGTTGTATCTGAGCTTTTTGTAATCCACTGAGGCACTGACAATCTAAATTAGCAAGTAATCGGAGATATGATAGATGTTCTTTTTTATTAAGTAAAATGGAAAGAACAAAGAAGTGGATCTGGAAAAAAAAATTAACCGCACAAAGTTTGAGTAAGAAGAATTCATTTTGAAAATTTATTTCTCAGGATTCAAATGCTATCTGAATTCTCTTTGTTAAAATGTCAAAACGTTGCACTTTATGAAAAGGGCTTCTATAAAGTCAAGATACTGGATCAAATATACTTGAATGTAAATAATCAGAGTACTAGATAGTAAATGCAGTGGAAAATATAAAGTAGATCACATAATTAATTTTATACTAATTCATAATTCCTGTCCTACGTTCAGCGGGGACAAGTCCTTTTGGAATTTCACTAAACAATCCCCATACCCGGAGGAACATGTTTCTACAATTGGCAGAACAACTGAACTGGACATCAACATGATCCAAGGACACTGCAACAAGACTTAAACTCTGTCGACTTCTTGGACTTCAACAATAAGTAGGAAATAATTGATTTGACTTTACTGCGTTTGAATACTTTGATATGTCGACATTTTAGTACTAGATTTCTTAACCCCTACAATATATCTTCGAGATGAATGAGCAAGCGGTATAGGAGGCAATCTGATTGTAAATGATTATGGGGTTGAAAGAGTATTGAATATAATCAAAGAATATGAGAGCATTATGTCGTTGAATCAGAGAATTGTTAATCGGACTTAGAATGGAGCAATGACTTTCATAGATGACGTTGAGATGCATTTGAGGAGTTTTTTTCATTCAAATTTGAAGAGAAGCGACTGAAAAGTGAAAATGAATAAAATTGAAGCGAAGAGATGCGATCAAAAAGATGGATTCAAAATACATTCATGGCCATTTTCAATCAAAGGTCGTTCTCTATAAAGTCACGTGTCGACCTATACTCTACCATAGGTCATCACATGTCGACCAGTGGTATTTACATGTTGAGTCACGATATGGTCATACGGTTGAAAATTGATGATTATGCCCCTTTCTTCCTTCATTTTTGGTAATTATGTTACTTTGAAAAATGTCGGAATATTATCGAATACTTGGGGATTTTAGAAGATTGTGTCAAAATTTGGAGTGATTTGGAGATCATTTTTGGGATTTTAACAAATTTAAACTAACATGACTTGATAAACAACATACTACATTTATAAGCCTAATCGCTTATTTTCGAGTATTTCTTCAACTTTGTTGTGTTCTTGCCGATTTATCAATTCCATTAAATGCTCTTGAATGTTATTCTTCATTGTAGATGTCTCCATTTGCTTTATTTTGATATTTTTTCATATATTTAACGTTATTGAACTTTTGTCGATCGTCCTTATGTCACGATTTCTATATTAATGCTACTATATTTGAAATAACTTGATAAATTCATTGATAGCTTTATTTATATGGTTATCATCAGAACACTGGAATTGTGTTTATAACATTTTCTTCATTTTTGATGATAACATCCATATGACTTGTATAGTATACAATTAAATAAAGCTTCCCTTGAATTATTACTCTCCTTGTATCTATGTACTTCTCCATCGATTTGCTCCTTTCCTACATTTTTCTCCCTATTATCATCAGTAAAAACATGTGAAAATTTGTGAAACACACACAGATGCTTAATAAAAATTAATTTCTCCCCCTTTATAATATTATTTTTGTAATTAAGACAGATAAGCATATTAGTTCAAATCATTTAAAACACATATTCCTAGTAGCCTCACAAAATTTTAATTATTTAAAGATCTAGTGAGAAAAAAATATTTTTCTCTCAATATTTTAATCATCTAAACTCGGTTTCATAAAAAAAATTCAACCTTTTTACGTAAATTTTATTTTGTGGGATTTACGCATAGAAAATCATTTAAGTGTACCTTTGCTGACTTTTTCAATTCTTATGATATTTCTTTTTTGATTCAAAACGTCTGCAATCTCATCCCATTTACTTTCTACATTAGAGTCTATGGGTTAGTTAAAGGGTATGGACCATACCTAGATAGATGTAGTTGATCTCATAAAAAAATATAATCAAAACATAATTTGACTATTATATACTAAGGGTGTCTTATATAATTTTACATTTAAGCACAATGATACCATGTTTTTGTATATAGTTCCTAAATTTTAGAAAACCAAACCCAAGTGAGTTTGGTTGTACCTTAAAAATGTCAATTTTTGTTATTGGCTATATTGTCAAAATAATCGTTTATTTATAATTGTTTGTCATTTTTACTCATATTAGCAAGAATCTATATTTTAATACCTTGTCGTGATTCTAACCCTTGAAAAGTATTTTCTATCATTTCTATACGAAATACTATTATGACAAAACTGTTAAGTTTTTTAGTACTTTTTTGATCCTTTTATCATATAAAAATGCAAATCTAGTACTGTTTTAACATTTAGTCTTAGTATAGCCTAAACCACTTTTATCCTTTAAAGGTCTAGATTTTGATAAAATCAAATACAAATCATTTTTACCTTCATTTAAATTTTTATTTTTTCCATTAATATATCAAACTTTCTTTATGGTCGCAAAATTCTTTTTCAAAAATCTTAATTTTATTTTTCAAAAAATCGATTTCTTTAATTAATTCCAAAATCTTGTTCTTTAATACGTTCAAGAAACAAAAGTTGAGAATTTGAATTATTTAAAGAAATTTCAAAATCATTTTTCAAATCATTAATTTCGTCATAATTTCACTTGATTGATTTTAAAGCGATTTTATACAAGAATGTAATTCGCAGTATTCTTGTGATAATTCGACAATTTTTTCTCGGATGCTTTTAATTTCCTTGTTGAGCTCAAAGAGTTGAGAATTCAAATTTTCACAGCTGTGATTTTAACATTCTTCTTCTAAAATCTCTTTATTGTCTTTCAACTAAAGAATTTTTGTACTGAATCGGAATTTTTTTTAATGTTTGTACTTATTATGCATGTAACCACTAAATTTAACTAAATCATCAAAATCAAGTTGTGGTACTCATTGTCGCTTATAGTTGCCCTTTGTAGTAGCAGTGTAGCGTGAGTGTCGTTCTTTGTTATTAGTAGAGTTTTATAACTTATTCATCTCACCCAAGATCTCATATGAAATTCATTTTTGCATTTGGGCAAGACAATATTTCACATGATTTTTAATTGTTTGACACCCGTCTCACTTCAGATCTAATCCTACGTCTAGTCCCAGAACTTCATTCAGAATTTCACCAAACAACTCTTGCTTCGCCTTAAGGAACACGTTTCTACGATTACCAGGACAACCAAACTGGACTTCAACGCTACCACCTGAGAACATTGCAATAGGACTTCAACTCTACCGACTTCTCATACTCTAACAATAAATAGAAAAATAATTGATTTGACTTCACTTTGTACGAATACACCGATATGTCAAAACTGTGGTACATTATCGATCTCCCCATGGTGATCTGGATGTCCAGTTTCGAGTTCGGAAATAGCCTCGCGATTGAAAGGCTGCGTACATTATCGACCTTCTCCGAGTCCGCTATCGTGCGGGAGCCTCGTGCAGTGGGTTTCACCCAGAAGGGAAAAATAAATCATTCAAATGTTATTTCCAATACTAAAACGCAGATTAATGTTTCTTTTTGTGCACATTTTTTTTTAGTTGCTTCTACATCCTTGTACGGGTAGATAAATTAATGTTAACATGATTCATAACTATAATTTATTCACTAAATATATTGATCTGATTGAATCTTAAAAATCGCAGATCAAAAGAATGTCAAAATTAATCTTAATATGTCTAGCAAAAACATGATGGAGATAGTAAAGTCATAGACCATGGATATCTAATATTTGTCTCTACTTTTTTCAAAATTTGTTTTGTGGTTAACAGATAAACACACTATGACTATCTTTGAAGAATGTATCTTCACTGGCTCCTGACCCCCTATAACGTTATCATAACTTTTGTGCTAATGCCATTGCCATGTTTACATATTATCTGAACCCCAACTATAACATAAAAATTGACAATCATCTAAGAAACCCTTAACTTTCTTATATTCTTATAACATTACTTTAGTTAACAGTCTCGTGTGATTTTATTGAAACAGTTATTGGAGGTGTGGCCGAAGTCACCACACACAGGTGCTCCGTCTTAGACGATGATCGCCAAATGCACGTGCCCATAACAACTCCTATGTTACTTGTTCCTTACCAGCTTTTGTCTGTACATATACCCGGAATCTCTAAGCTATTTTTTGTGTACTGGTCAGTGTTTAGAGTAAAAGCAGTTGGTTAGATTGGGTTTATCTTCCCAATTGATTTCTGTCTTTTTCTCTCTTGGCTGGCTGTTGAAGTTTGTATTTCCTTGAATAGGTATATGTATAACTGCACTTCAGTATCAATTATATGTGATGCTGGTTGATACCTAATGTTTTGTTGTGTTATGTTTGCAGCATTTTCTGCTAGCTAGTCTCAAAGTTTGTGTTTTATTGGTGTTATTATCAAGGTTTTTGCAACGCTTTCAGCTGCAGTTGGCACGTCATGTTTGATGATATATATAAGCGTTTTGGTGGTTTGTAGGCTAGTGTCCAAATTTTTACATGCTACAGCAGTAATCTTTGTTCAACATGTTTAACACTCGATATATTGTATGTATTATGTCAACTAGCCGTCTTGAAATAGGAATGTTATGGACAAATTCACAAGTTCACGTCTATTAGAACCTCATTTTTCATACTCCGCTACAACACGCAAATGGTTTACCCAAGCGTTTGTAAGCTCATTACCCAAATCATTGACACAATTTCTTTTCCGATGCCTTATTTACGTATTTTGTATGATACTTTACCAATATCATATCGATGCGAAATATTGATGTCGTATCGACGTTGCTTTACCGATGCTATTTCGATATCTTTCTACCCGTATTTTACCGAGGACACAAGAAATAATTTGCTAACGTCATACCGACGCCATTGTAAAATGTCAAAATCGAATGTACAGACGTCGTGTCTATGTCATGCCTGAAACATTTTCGTAGCATTTTTGCTTCTTTTTTCACCTCGAATCATACATTCATATATAAACCAATATATCATCATAAATATTCAAGAGAATATCCAATGATATATTGTATTCAACACAAATATACCAATATCAACAAATATACTACATTATTAATATCCAAACAATGTCCAAACGCTACATAGTACATAAATATCCAACATAATCACAATATCCAATACAAATGATATCCAACGTAAACAACAACGTTCAAACATATGTAATATATATTCACTCAGGATCACCAGCACATTCAGCTCCATCATTATCATCAGAACCGAAAATGTCTACACGTGAGAGCTATCGAACAAATGCATCCTTTGAGTTTTGGGACTTTCTTCTCCAACTTATCGACCTTTGACTTTAACCATCGGTTTTCGAGTTCCGTATCATTGAATGCCGCACCTTTTTGTATTGACCTCTGCATTTTAAAAGAATTTGCTTGTTGATAACAAAGAAATTTCTATTTTAACTATTATATTCATGTATTAGAACTGTTATAGACGAATGTATTGGACTTTGTTTTTATTTTTCTTTTCCTTACAAAACATGGTTGCAAAGTGGTCTGCCTCATCAAAGAAACCAGCCAAGGCGAAACACGATCACTTCAAGATCACATTCTTAGACCCTAAAGCCGGGTCGATCACTTATGGACCATGGGTATGATGATGTTATCATGGATGAGTTGATTATGGCAAGTTGAGTGATGTAGTGTCGATGCCCCAGTTGGATACTTTTAACCCACGACAGCTAATTAACATCCTGGTTCTACACCGTCTCATGGGTCACAAGAAATAGGTGTTGGAAGGGACACATGTCCTTCCTTCGAGCCACATCCCGCTTATGAATCGTTGCATTCGGATACGATGTTACGCCTCCGAGCGAGTCCTACGTCAAGACTGATTAATCTAATGTAGGCAGTTCAGTCTCATCATGCCCACCTCTTGCCAGAAGGTAAGGCTAAGTAGGTTCAAATGGTAGTTAATTACTTACACTTGTCTCTTTTTTCTTGTACTTGAAAAATCATGGTTTTTTGTTATTTCAGTGGCCGACAAACTCAACTTCGATGCCTTCGGCTGTGCCGTCCAGGTTGTCATGACTCCGATGCCCAAGGCACCCATAACAAACCCGAAGATAATTGAGTAGCCTCCCAGCGCCGATTAGATGACCTAGCGTTCCAACGATGGGAAGAAGAGAAAGGCGATCGAGGAGTCATCCCTTGAGGCCTACACTCTTTTTGCTTGGCATGCGTCTATCTATGATGCGAGAGGGTTGGTCCGAGGGGATGAGGCGGTCCTAGTGGGGCAATTACCTTTGGAGATTCCCTAGGCTATAGACCATGAAAACCCAGAGTGCCTTCTGAGGTCATTCTAGCTTATGTCCATGGAGATCCCATCATCCAACACAGCGATCCAGATCTGGCCGGGGCTGACAGTCTAGGGAGCCAGTGTTGAATCATACATGCGGGACACCCTTCTCGTAAGCTTCCAAACTTGAAATTTCTTTGATTAATGAAAAAAATTTTACACTGGTTTTTCAGGCTGCCCACCATTCCGTCTTCATCCAAAATGAGTTCCTAGATTTTGAAGAGGATGAGAAAAATGAGTAGGCCAAGAAGGCGGCCAAGGATGCCCTAGCGATGACCAAGGAGGCGGCTGCGGCAGCCGAGAGGGCGACAGTCGAGGCGGGAGAGAGGTCAGACGTTAACTAGGTTTTTAACTAATAAGAAATCAATAGAAGCTTGAATGTCGAAACGAAGACGAAACGACTTGAAATCTTGGAGGCACCTCTAGATATGACAAGGGAATGGCTTAGAGAAGTTTCACCCCAAAACAAGCAAAGCATGGAGGTCGGCACCGACTTCATCATGTCGGTGGAAACTTCACATAGCCTCGTGTTTTCCACTCAAACTTTACATGAGTCATTCTATGCTTCTTCTATGCCTGCTCAAGAGATTTCCAAGGGATTTGGACAACCAATTAACAGAGTTAAAGAGTTAGTAGTCAGAACGCCGTTACAACTAAGTGATGAAGGAACTATCACCAATATCAATCAACTACCTATGGAAAAAACATGAGACAACTCAAAGTCAAGTAGCATGAAGTGCAAAAGAGTTCGACTCAATTGGAGTTAACCATAGATGTTGGTGTTAGTACCTAAGGATATGGTTTTGATGACAACAACTTTAAAAAATCATATAAAATATAAATACTAATGTTTTATCAAGATATATAGTATATAGTGCAGGATATTAAACAGGTGTTGATATAAGAAGACTGTACAGTATCTAAGTAAAGATTGAAGAGTTAAAGATGTTGATATAGAGACTCAAGAATGAAGACTCATGAGTATTCTAGAGTTCAAGATTCAATATATTCCAGATAAATTATAGAGTCTAGAATATTTGTTAAAATTATGATAGCACTTGATCTCTTTCTCATCTCTCTTCCTCTCTCTCTATATTTTTATATAAGTTTTTTAATATTCTTTTTAAAACAACTTTCAAATAGTTCTCAATTTCTTATACTTATCATTTTAGTTTTTAATATTTTACCAAATTATTGTTTTTATTAAATTTTGATTAGTTTATTTTTCAAAATTCTTATCATATAATTTTACTTAAGTTTTGTTATGATTATAATGTATATATATATTATATTTAAACATATTTACAAAGTATAAACTTATTTCACAAAGCAATACATTTTCAAAATAATATTTTAAAATGTTGTTCAAAATTACAAAGAATACGTCGATATACTCTAACCCTATATGACGACATGCTAGCCGTGAGTTTCAAAAATCAAATTTTAAAAGAAGTGTATATTCTTCATATCTCTTCATGAATGGACATGACCGTTATTCCATTATAAAACCTGTCTTCCCGAATTTTTCAATCACTTTTCATTGTTGTTCTCTCCTCCTTCTTCTCTCTCATTTTCTAAAATAAATTATAACCATACTTTGCCGAATTTCAACCAGAATCAAACTCCATTGCCATTAGTTTGATTCTCTATCATTTACTATCTGATTTCTATCATCTCCCTCACTCCAATCAAGATCTGAGTGCTATTCAAGTATTATAGGATCGTTTTTAATCAAGATTGAAGTTTTGAGTTTGTAAATCTCTATCAAATTAAACCGATATACTTGTAGGTGTGATTGTAGCCCGTGAAATCAATTGGGTGGGCTTAGTAGCCCGTAAATCTGGTAGGTGTGCTTGTAGCTCGGAAATCAAGCAGTTATACCCAAAGGCCGAGATTCTGGAGGGTTTGTCTCGTAGCCTTGAAATCGAGATTGTATTTGCATTTACTAGTTGAAAGAAATCCGTACAAAGAATTGTACGAGACCAGATATAGGGTAACTCTGAATCAATATAAAATCCCGGCGTGTTCTTTCCTTTTACTCTTACTGCATTTACTATTTATTTGTTTTTTGATTCTGTAATTGTTTTTGTGATAGTTAAACTCATTAATCTAAGTATGATTTCAAAAGATTCATATAAATTAGAAAACACTATTCACCCCCTCTAGTGTTAATTTAGCCTTAAGATCCCTATTCTGCAATCTTGCATTTGGTATCAGAGCGTTGGTTTTCAAAGTTTCCATAATCTGATTTTTGAATAGTTTAAATGGCTATCGACATTGGTAATAGCACTATTAGTAACACTGTTAATACACTTGTTAGTAATTCATTTGTCGAAGGACAATCTACTACCAGACCACCACTTTTTAATGGTAGTAATAACACATATTGGTCATGTAGAATGAAAATTTATTTACAATCAATTGGATTAGATACTTGGAATATCACACAAACTGAGTACACTGAACCCGAGACAAATTCTGCACAATGGACTGCCGAACAAAAGACGCACAAAGTAACTCTAAAGCCATGAATATACTGTTTTGTTTGCTAGATAGAAATGAATTTAATAGAGTATTTATATGCAAGTCTGCATTTGAAATTTGGAGAACTTTGCAAGTAACACATGAAGGCACAAATTTCAAGATAGTGTACACTCATTTATTGCATCGGGTAAAAATTTCTCTGAAGAGGATCAAGTTAGAAAAATCCTCAATTCACTTACCGCTGAATGAGACCAAAAGACTCTTGCAATTGTAGAGGCTAATGATATTAGCACACTAAATATTGAAGAGGTAATTGTCAATTTAATGTTATTTGAGGCACACATGCAGGGAAGAAGAAAAGGCAAAGCAATAGAGAAGAAATCCATAGCATTCAATGCAATGACAAATAATCTAGATTCAAACAGTGATAATGATGAAGCAATTGCTTTCATGACAAGGAACTTTAGAAAATTCCTGAAATATAGGAAGATGAATATTTTTAAAAGAAATGATATCGAAAATCCTAGAAACGGAAGTGAAAGCGAAAATGGCATCATATGTTATAACCGCGATGAACCTGGTCACTTAAAACGAGACTGCCCACCTCTCGAGAAACTAAAAACCACACCAAACACTGATTCATTTAGAAAACGGGGAAGATCTTATACTGCAACACTAGATGACTCAGATACATCATCAAGTGAAAATGAATTAGACAGCAATACATAATTCAGATACAATTAGTAAAATATGATCAGAAAAAGGTATGCATTTAATATATTAAAAGCTTTATATCATTTGAATTTTTGATTGTTTGATAGTTAGGAATATCCTATAGATTAATAATAATATTGATTGAATAATGTGTGATTTTTATATTATTATATTATTATATTTTTGTATATTAAAATATTATAATAAATAACATAAGATATATTTAAAATTATTTTTAACTATTTTTTATGTAAATAATAATAATGTAGTTATAGATAGTTGTATATAAATAAAGTAGGATATAGTTAAAAACAATTCAATTTTGAAAAATTTAATAGATATGTCGACATATCCCTATAGTATATGTCGACATACATGTCCAGAATTTGAATTTTAATTTCAGATTAAAAAATTGAATTTTTCATCCACCTTTTCACCTACCCCAATGTTCTGAAAAGTTGTCTCTTGACAAGAGAACATGTCATTTAATTCTCTACTTATTACCTCTATCTCTAACCATTCAATGCACCTTTCATTTCAAAATTCAAACTTTTATTAACTCTCTAATCTGCTCAAATCATTCATCAATAGCATCCTCAAGCACTCCAACATCCATGAGACTTTCCAAAACCATAAAAAACTTTCTCGTTCAGGATCAAGAAGCTATGAAAACCTATATTAGCTATATGAATTATGGTAAAGTTTCTACGAGAAAGTTTGCAATTTTTAATGATTTTTCTACTTATGAAATTGATACTCTTTGTTCTCGAAATGGAATTCTCGGTCTAATTAATGCTTCTCAAAATGATTTTGTTTGCTATCCACACTTAGTCAAAATGTTTTATGCAAATTTGAAAGGGAAATTTTATGAAGGTGGAGAAGGAGAAGTATGGAGTAGTGTTAAAGGAACTTTAATTGTTTTGAATTGTGAACTTTTAGGTACTATTCTTGGATGCAAATCCACCGGAATGGACCTTTCTGATTTCAAAATTGATGAGCATAATAGTGAAGTTTGTAAATTATTTTCGAAGGAGATGTTAATTTTGAGTTTAAAAATCGAAGTTTTCGTCCAAAAGTTAGAATTCTTAATCTTCTTTTGCAATATACTATCACTCCTTGTTCGGGAAATTTCAATAATTATACGTTATAAGTTAGTAAAGCACTCTTTTCCATTTATGCTCAATATGACATAAATTGGGCTCAAGCTATTTTGGATGAATTTTATCACAAAAATCTTTCCACGCATGAAAACACACACTATTTCATGGTATTTTCCTTACCTGAATCTTTAATTGCTTTGGCGTTGATCTTAATGGAGAGGAATTTTTCTCTTGTAAAGTGTTTAGTTAAGCAAATTAGATCTTATGAAAATTCCACCAATTTTCGAGCCATATAAAACACTTGCAGAGAAAGAAGACAGATTAGCGCATGCAGAGGAGGAAGAAATACAAGAAGAGGAGGAAGAGGAAGAAGGGTAAGAAATGGATATCGAAGAAGAAGAAGAGCAGGAGGAAACCTCTTTAAAAAGCATTGACTTTCTACCTCATCTAACCAATCAAGACATTCTCAACAATCAAAAGAAGATTGTTGAAAATCAAAGGATTCTCAAACGTTCCACGAGTAAGAAGTTAAACACCATTTCCAACAAAATGGATAAGTTCATTGGAAAGGTGAAACGCAAGCTTGGAATCTCTTCATCATCTTCTTCATCCATATCTTTCTAGTCTGCTTTAGTTATGTTTAAGTATGATTGAACTTGGTTGTTTAAGTCTGGGTTTGATGTCGTGTTATGTATCTTTCTTCTCTTTGTGAACTATGTAATCCTTGTCTAAGTAGTAATGAAATCCTTATTTCCTTTCTATTATACACTTATTACCATCTCTGGAAAGCATAACTAGTATAATAGTATAAGCTAAATATATCAAAATACCAAAACAAAGCAACTTTACAACTTTCTGCATTTATATGTCGACATACCATGAGTATGTATGGTGACATACAATGGCTCATTTTCAAAAAAAAATTAATTTTGAAAAACGAATAGGCAACAAGTGTCTATTCAATTCCAACGAATTTCTACGCTTATAAATACACATATTAACCAAAAAAATCATTACTATTCATTCTCTTTCTTCTTCCTTTACTTTCCTAAACTCCAAATCATAAAAAATGGCTTCTCCTATTCAAAAATTAACCAAAAACCTCAAACAAATGCTTGAATCCTTCAAAAGCATTCTCTATATTATCCTACGGAACCAGAGACACTTATAATCAAGTCATGTGCAGATGATCAAGGAGCAAAAAAGGTATTTTGATGCAATTCAACGGATAATTTCAGCTCTGAACAAAGAGCTACCAACTGCTAATCCAGAATGCACCATCAACAAAGATGATGAAGATTGGGAGGCTATTAAAGCGGATCCAATCTTTAACACTGATGGATGGGTTGAAGCCCCAAGAAATGTCTAGTTTTAATAGGTTTAATTGTATATAATACTTGAATTAATTTTGTTTGGTTTATTTGGTTTGTCTGGTCTGATTTTGTTAGTTTTAAATTTGATTAGATTTGAAATATTGCCTTGTGTTTGACATTATGTTTGCTTGAATTGGTTAAAATATTGAAATATGTTTCTTATATATCATTTCTGCCATTTTGCATTTCATGATTATGTTACTTATTACTTCTATGTGTGTTTATATCATATAGTGTTTTAGTTAGGGGGAGTTAGAATTAATATTAAGAGTTAACATTAGAATTATAGTTATAGTTAGTTATTTTTGATTGATGACAAAGGGAGAGAAATATATAAAATACTAGGCATAGATTAAGGGGGAGTTTTGTATATTAGGCATAGATTAAGGGGGAATCATATTATATTTTATATACAAAGTTGTCATCATAAAAAAAGGGAGATTATTAGTACCTAAGGATTTGTTTTCGATGACAACAACTTAAAGAAATCATATAAAATATAAATACTAATGTTTTATCAAGATATATATATATATATATAGTATATAGTGTAGGATATTTGACAAGTGTTGATATAAGAAGATTGTACAGTATCGAATAAAGATTGAAGAGTTAAAGATGTTGATATAGAGACTCAAGAATGAAGACTCATGAGAATTCAAGAGTTCAAGATTCCATGATATTCCAGATAAGTTATAGAGTCTAGAATATTTATTAAATTTATGATAACACCTGATCTCTCTCTCATCTCTCTCTCTGTATTTTTAAATAAGTTTTTAAATATTCTTTTCAAAACAACTTTCAGTTAGTTATCAATTTCTTATACTTATCATTTTAGTTTTTAATATTTTATCGAGTTATTGTTTTTATTAAATTTTGATTAGTTTATTTTTCAAAATTCTTATCATATAGCTTTACTTAAATTTTATTATGATTATATTAAACATATTCACAAAGTATAAAATTATTTCACAAAGCAATACATTTTCAAAATAATATTTTAAATTTTTTTTCAAAATTACAAAGAGTATGTCGACATACTCTAACCCTATATGTCGACATACTAGCCGTGAGTTTCAAAAATCAAATTTCAAAAGAAGTGTCTATTCGTCGTATCTCTTTACGAATGGACATGACTGTTATTCCTCTATAAACACCAGTCTCCCCAATGAATTTTTCAATCACTTTCACTCTTCTTTTCTCCTCCTTCTTCTCTCTCATTTTCTACAACAAATTATAACCATACTCTGCCGAATTTCAACCAGAATCAAACTCGATTGCCATTAGTTTGATTCTCTATCATTTGCTCTCTGATTTCTATCATCTCTCCAACTCCAATCAAGATCTAAGTGCTATTCAAGGATTATAGGATCATTTGTAATCAAGATTGACGTTCTGAGTTTGTAAACTCTATCAAATCAAATTGATATACCTACGGGTGTGATTGTAGCTCGTGAAATCAATTATGTGTGATTGTAGCACATGAAATCAATTGGATGTGCTTAGTAGCCCGTAAATCTGGTGGGTGTGCTTGTAACCTGGAAATCAAGCGCTCTACCCAAAAGCCGGGATTATGGAGGGTGTTTCTCGTAGCCTTGTAATCGAGATTGTATTTGCATTTACTAGTTGAAAATAAATCCGTACAAGGAATTGTACATGACTGGATGTAGAGTAACTCCGAACCAGTATAAAATCCTGGTGTGTTCTTTTCTTTTACTCTTACTACATTTATTGTTTATCCGTGTTTTGATTCTGTGATTCTTAATCTCATTATTCTAAGTATTATTTCAAAAGATTTCAAAAGGATTCATATAAATTAGAAAACACTATCCAACCCCTTCTAATGTTAATTTAGCCTTAAAATCCCTATTCCACAATCTTACAGTCGGTGCCGACATGAGAGGTTGGTGCCGACATGTGTGATTAATCCAGGTGAATTTGCTACTTTGGGTACTCCTTTGGGCCTTCATCTAGACTCTGCACCAACTCTCATTCTGACCCAATATGACTGCTACCCTTATAAATACAAACCATAGAGCAACTAAAATAAGATCTAGTTTCTGCCATCACTATGCGGAAGCTCTGTCTCTTCTTCATCTCCTTCCTCTACATAATAGTCATTAAGGCAGCTACTTTAGGTAATTCTAGGACTTATAATCAGTCTAACCCATGTACTTGTGACTTATTCTCTCTCAAACCCTTTGTAATCTCAATCAAATCTATAAGCACCAAAGCTATAAAGTGGAGTAGGCCAAAGATTGCCGAACCACTATAAAATCATATGTCTCTCTTTCTTATTTCTATTTATTTCCCTTTACTATTACTATTATCTGCTAGAACTAGATCTCACAGGTTTCCTACAACCTATTCTTGGGTGTTGATCCATTTTTGGCGTTAATGTTTTGGTGCTTTCATTGAGAAATTTGAATCTAGACTTAGATCTAGCTTGCTATTTTGGATTAGAAGATATCTAGTAGTTAGATCCAGTGAATTTTCTTTGAAGATGCGTTGGCTTGCTATGAAGATCAATGGCACATAGGAAATAGAAATCTGCTTCTGGAACATCCATATGAGCAACAGTTGGTGGTGATGAAGCAAACTCCCAACAAATTGAAATTAACAACACTAAAAATCACCGAACAGAGGTTAACTGGAAACCTAGCACCAGGATCCTCCACTCAATAGGAAGTTGTAACCAAAGGGAAACTTAACCAAATGGTTAATGAACTTAACCAATAAATGGCCGATAGCCAAAAGCTCTCATGGATAAGATTGATGCTTTGCTAGCACTGCAACCACTAGGAGTTCCGAGAGCTAGACAAGAAACTGTAGCTGCTATGGAATAAGAGAATTCCACTGTTTCGAGCCTGAACAAGTGGAACTATAAACAAAAGCAGAAGGAGGTTGTTGATGGAGCTGTAGGAATCGTAATGGAAGGATACAAAAGTACTCCTCCCACTGGAAAACAACTTGCTGCAAACCTAAATCTTCGAATGAACACTCCTCAAGTGAATAATGCAATGCTTGTTTCTGACTCTGAAGATAACATGCAACTTGATAGTGATAGATCGGAACTAAACGTTGATGTAAACAAGCAGAATGCTGAAAATGAAGTTCAAACTGCTCCGGTAAGACCAACCGTGTGCCAATGGGACCCTGCAGGAGCACATTTCCCTAAGAATGAAGAACCTAGGCTTCAGTTAGCAAACCGAGACTGTTTGCAGAGTCAAACACTCGACGTAGCCCATGATAGCCGACCTATAGACTACTGTGCTAGCAAGGAGTACATTGCTAATATGGTTAAATGGTTAATGGAGGAGATTAGAGGTAGAAAGAATGAAGACTGGGGTTCCATGCCAAGCCGAACTCCATTCACTGAAAACGTTCTAAGAGAAGAATATCCTAAGAAATTCATTATGCCGACTATGCCATATGACGGAACCTAAACAACACTTGTACAAATATGAGTGGCAAATGGATGGAGCTAGGGCGATGGATGTTGTCCGCTGTAGATGTTTCCATATCTTCTTGGAAGGAGTTGCTTCCATGTGGTTTACTAGACTTGCATCAAGGTCTATTTCCACTTTCGACGAATTAGCAAAAAAGATTTTAGAGTAGTTTAGACTCCATACTGCACGACCAAAAGATGTGATATCCTTATCTGGCTTTTTCCAAGGACCCAATGAGTCATTGAAAGTTTTCATGAACTGGTTTAACATCGTAGATACTAAGGTAAGCAATCCAAAGGAAGATATGATTTTTATAGCTTTGGTATGAGCGATTCACCCAGTTATGGATTTCGGTAGATAGATTAAAATGAAACAACCCACTACCATGTAGGAGTTCCATTGAAAGGAAAACCAGTTTCTAAGATTGGAAGAGGCAAGTATGGTAGAAGGCAAAACTTTCAAAGAGCAACCAAAGAAAATGGTTTGGAGAAATATCGTGGTTAAGTAGGATGGAGACAGTTCTAGAGCTACAACATGAAAGAATTCGAATCAAAAGAAGAGGAATTAGAACTTTGGTAGGCGCGACGAGAATGGGAAACATCTAAGGAATCATAAACTCGAGGATTATACGTCGCCGAACGATAGCTTGGAAAACATCTATCTTGCCACTAATGGAACCGAGCAATATAACAAATCGCCTAAGCAGGAAGCGTCTAAACAACAAAAGAAATCGGAGAAGTTTTTTTCTCTTTCACGAGACTCGCGAGCATAACAAAAATGAATATCGACTTCTGAAGGAGTTAATTGAGGAACCGATCAGGGACAACATGCTCCAATAGTATGTGAAGTTCATAGAATTATGACCAACCTACTAGACCTCAAGTTCCGTGCAATCAAGGAAATCAATCCGGACCCAACGGATAAGGGCCCGGACGGACTGATCAAAGGCTAGTGATAAGTACTATAATTGGAGGACCTCATATAGCATAGAAGAGTTGGGGCGAGATGGAGCGATGTGCTAGTTCTTTGAAGCACGCTCCTAAGGAAACTTGTTATGCCATTGAAGATGGAACCCCGATCAAACAAAAAAAAAGATAATTGATGACATTTTATTTCAAAATCGGGATACTACAGGTGTAGAGGCGCCAACTCTTGAACCAATGGTGGTAACAGTTGGAATCGGGTCGGCGGTTGTGCGTAAAGTGTTGGTTGACATCGGATGTTCCATTAACATCCTTTTCGGACAAACGTCTAATAAAATTAGATCGGTATGAAGGATGTGGCCGCTTGCATGATGAAGATTCAGGGACTTACAGGCGAACCAAAAAGACAGTCGGGCTAATTAACTTACCTGTAGAACTTGGAGAAGGAGAATGAAGGGTGGTTCTTATTCAGACCATCGTGGTGATTAATGAATTATCAGCTTACAATGCTTTCTTAGGCCGATCGGTCCTTGTTGATTTCAGAATAACTTTGGCTCCATGGTGCCTTACAATGAAGTTCCCAATGGAAAATGGGATTGGAGTGGTAAGAGGAGACAAAAGTGCAGCAAGAGATGTTATGTCACTAAATTGCGCGAAGCCAAATGATGTGAGAAGGGGAAGAATGTGGAGAAGTCTCTCCACATTCATGACCTGCAAGCATAGCAATTACAAAACGACCCCTGGCTTGGGGACCATAGTCGCTTCGAAAAGACTATGGAACCTAAGAAGAACGGTGTAGGGGATGAACATGCAACATTAGTGAAGTTTACGGTTGCTGTCTGTTGACATGGATGACTCTGTGAGGAATGCATAATATGGATCTTAAGGCTAGAATGAACACTAGAGGGGGGTGAATAGTATTTATAAGAAATTACTAAATCTTTTTGAGTTATTGTTGATTTGTACACAAATGTATGCAATATTCAGACATAGATATAATCACAGAATCAAACACAGATGCAGAAATAAAGTAAATGCAGTAAAGGAAATAACACACCGAATTTTATACTGGTTCGGAGTTACCCTATATCCAGTCCCGTACAACTAAGTACAGATTTCCTTTCAAAATCAATTCAACAATTACAACCCTCGGTTTCAAAGCTACGAGGTACACCCTCCAGAATCACAATCCTCTGGGTAGAGATACTTGATTTCCGGGGCAACAAGTTCACCCAATTGATTTCCAAGGCTACAATCACACCTTTTCTCGCTTGATTGATTTCCAAGGCTACAATCACACCTTTTCTCGCTGGATAGATTACAAAGAAGCCTATAACTCTGAATAGCACTTGGATCTTGTTGAGATAGTGATAGAGAATCATACCAGAGATAATCTAGTTAGATTCAATGTTGATTTCGGCAGAGTAATGATAGAATTTTGAATAAGAAAATGTGGAAGAAGAAGAGAAGTGAAAAACCAGAAAATCTGATATAAAATTCGTTTTAACCAACCCCTATTTATAGAAGAACAACAGTCATGTCCATTTGTGAAAGGTTATGGCGAATAGACACTTCTTTTGAAATTCAAATTTTTAGTCCTAACTAACACTATGTCGACATGGGGTACTAGAGCACGTTGACATCCCAAAGGAAATTTTGATGATTTGTTTTTCTTTGAAAATAACCTTTCTCTCATATTAAAACTATTTTAAACTTTATAAATATACTTGTTTATAGATAAAATACATAGATAAATATAGAGAATAATATATATAAAATTTTACTATAATTTTATATTTAAATCTAAGTATAAAGATAGTTTAAAACAAACGAAGTTTAAAAACAAGAGTTTATTAAAAACAAAAACAAAGAATATTTTAAGGCTAAAATATCTTTTTGAAATCATTTGAAAAGAAAATTTTTAAGGCTAAAACATTTTGAAAAGCAGTTTTGAAAATCATTCTGAAGTAGTTTTGAAAATCATTTTGAAGTAGTTTTGCAAGCTTCTTCCTGCAGAATATCTCATCATATCAGGACTCGAGAACTTTTACAAAACCAGGATGTTCGTGGGTTTGTAAGCCACTTGTCTTAGGTTTGTAAGCTACTTGTCGTGGGTTTGTAAGCTACTCAAAAGGTAGAAATGGGTTCCATCCCAAAAGAAAAATGGAGTCAAGATTTCAGTGCTATTATGAAGTTTTAACATAATTCTAGACTCAATACTTATCTTGAAATCTTGAACTCTTGATAATCTTGATATTCTTGATACTCATGAGTCTTCAATCTTGATATCTTGAATCTCTATACTGTACAGTCTTCATTCTTGGTACCTGCATGGTTAAATCCTGCATATACATATATATCTAAACTATAATGTTAGTATTATAATCTTATTCTAAGGTTGTTGTCATCAAAACCATCATCTCAAGGACTAACAGACTCAACTCGGGTCTTGAAGATTGGTTCACACTTTGGAGTCAAGATACAAAACGAATTGATAAAATTTCTACATGCCAACCTAGATGTATTCGCTTGGACGCATTCCGATATGTGTGGGATATCATCGGAGATAGGATGTCACACACTTAATATTGATCCCAAATTCACACCAGTAAGGTAGAAGAGACGCAGTGTGGGTCCAGAGCGATCCGCTGCAATAAAGGAGGAAGTGGATAAGTTGTTGGCCAACGGCTTTATCCATGATGCAACATATTCTAAATGTGTATCAAATCCTTTACTGGTCAAGAAAATGAATGGGAAGTGGTGGACTTGTGTTGACTATTTGGACTTAAACAAAGCTTGTCTGAAGGATAGCTTTCCACTACCTAGAATCGACCAGCTCGTTAATGGAACCGTGGGGCATGAGTTGCTCTAAATTATAGACGCCCACTCAGGATACAATTAGATTATGATGTATGAGCCTGATCAGGAGAACACCAGTTTTATCACCGATTTGGGACTGTACTGTTATCATGTAATACCATTCGACTTAAAGAATGTCGTGCTACTTACCAAAGATTAGTAAACATAATGTTCAAGAATCAGATCAAACAGACATTGGAGATATACGTGGATGACATGCTTATCAAATCACGAGTATTTGGAAACCATCCGGATAATATCTCGGAGATGTTTGAAATCCTTCAGAAGTATGGGATGAAATTAAACCCCTTGAAGTGCTCATTTGGTGTTTAATTAACAAAATTTCTCGGATGCATAGTAAACATGAGGGGCATTGATGCCAATCTAGAACATATCCCTGCATTATGGAATGTTAGAGCCCCGTTGATAAAAAATGAGTTGTAGAGTCTGAATGGGAAGATCATAGCATTAAGTCGCTTCATATCCAAAGCGACGGATAAGTGTACACCATTCTTCGATGCATTGAAGAAGGGTAAGAAGAGTTTCGAATGGAAACAAGACTACCAGAAAACATTTAAGGAATTACTTCGACACATGGAGACACCGTCGGTTCTATTTAAACCAGCAGATGGGGAAGATCTATTCAACTTACTTAGAAGTGTCAGCCCATGCACTAAGTGCAGCACTTGTGCGTGAGGAGGCTAGGATTCAACAATCCATCTACTACATCGACAAACGGTTCATCGGAGCTAAATGAAACTACCCAAAGTTAGAAAAGTTAGCGTACTTCTTGTTGATAGCATCAAAGAAGCTGTGGTCGTATTTTCAAGCTCACCCCATCAAGGTGTTGATGGATTAACCTTTGAAGTAGGTACTTTACTGACCCGAGACTTCGGGATGGCTTCTGAAGTGGAAAATTAAGTTAAGCCAGTATGATGTGACTTATCATCCCTGGAGAGCGATTAACGGACATGCGTTGCCGACTTCATCGCTGAGTTCATAATTCTAAATGACGAGGAGGAGGACACAGTGGTTGTAGTATCACAATGGAAATTGGTTATCGATGGTGCATTAAACGAGTTTTGCTCAGGAGCGGGAGATGCTTGAAACTCCCATAGGACGGTTAATCTATTATGCTCTAAGGTTAGATTTCCTTGCTACTAACAATGAGGTGGAATATGAGGCATTAATAGCGGGGTTGAAGATTGTGAAGGAACTTGGAATTAAAACTCTCCATATATGCAATGATTCTCAGTTAGTCGTCTATCAAGTGAAACGAGAGTATCAGGCTAAGGGTGTGAACCTCACCCCTTACCTGTCGAAAGCATGAGAATTACTCAACGACATCGAACAGTGTACAATGACTCATGTCCCTAGGGAATAGAATGTGAAAGCCGATCATTTGACTAAACTGGCCAGTTTTGGAGACGCACAATCGCTAGGACTAGTTCTAGTGGAAGTATTGTCAGCTCCCAACATAGATCAAAAGGAATTCGATTGGATTCTGGAAACCATAGAAGAGGAGGAATCATGGATGACACCGATGAAGGACTACCTACTCAAAGGAATACTCTTAAGGGATCAGAATAAACGAAAGAATCTCCTTCGAGAGGCACCGTGATTTGTAATGGTGGATGGAGTACTGTACTAGAGAGGGTTCTTTGCTCCCTTACCCAGATGTGTGACCAAAAACGAAGCCAAGAAAATCCTCATGGAGATCAACGAAGGCAATTCCGGTGACCATACCGGGGGGCAAACATTGGCGAAAAAGGTGCTCCGTTATGGATACTTCTGGCCAACAATAAACTAGGATGCAACAAACTATTCCAGACGATGCGATCGACATCAAAGATTAACAAAGATTCCCCGAACCCCATCTATGGAACTTACACAAATGGTCAGTCCATGACCGTTTGCAATCTGGAGGGTTGATCTAATCAGCGTGCTACCAATAGCAAAAGGATAAGCTAAATACGCCATCATTGCAGTTGATTACTTTACAAAATGAGCTGAAGTGGAGCCTCTTGCCAAGATTACTACTAAAAAAGTGATTAACTTTGTAAATAAAAACATTATTTTGCAGGTTTGGGGTGCCATATAAAATTATCATGGACAATGGAACTTAGTTCGAGAGTGCCGAGTTCAAGGACTTCTACGAGCGTAACTGAATCGAGAAAAGCTTTTCCACGGTAGCACATATGCAGGCAAACGGGTAAGTGGAGGCAGTGAACAAAATCGTCAAACCCACCATACATACGAGGTTGATGAAAGCTAAAGGTAATTGGGTTGATGAGCTTCCGCTTGCACTATGGGCTTATAGAATGACACACAAATCTATGACTGGACACTCTCCCTTCGCTTTGGCTTATGGTTCAGAAGCTATGATACTAGTGGAACTGGAAGTCCCCTCTCATCGTAGAAGGCATTTCAATCAAAGAGAAAACGAGTAGCTACTGCTCGAATCACTTGACCAGAATGATGAGAAGAGGGAGGAAGCTAAGCTTAGGGCTGCTGCTCGCCAGAAAAAAGTGGCACGACACTTCAACACCAAGGTTCAAAACCGTACCTTTGAAGTGGGATCTTGTCCTGAAATGGATCTTCGCAAGTACAGGAGCACTTGGTCTAAATTGGGAAGGACCCTACATGATCGACCAGAAGCTTAGAGACAGAACATTCAAGCTGATGATGATTGATGGAATTCTGATTCCTCGTGCTTGGAACAATGACTCGCTGTAGCAATACTATACTTAATACTTATCTATGCATTTTTCTATTTTCGCAAATAAGTCATCGAGGGACACTAAAGGCATTGTAAATACGCAATACTTGCCTTTCCCTCTATTAATAATATATCTCGCTTCTTGAACAAATGGAACCGCGTTCTTATAAGAAAATTACCAAGTCGACAAGGAAAATCGACTCAAACTGCCGGATAGATGGGGAAAATCGGTCCACGCCTTCTGAGAACTGGCATTGATCTGACAACGTCGGGAAGGCCCATCTCCTCATGCACCACCAATAAGCCACACGTTACTGCTTGAACCAATGGAACCACATTCAAGTACGCAATACACCTTGTGTGCCACCAGTAAGCCGAACTCCGCTGCTTGGACCAATGGAACCACATCCAAGTACGCAAAACCCCTCGTGCGCCATCGATAAGCTGCATGTCATGTAACATCCCGCCTTTTTGTACGCTTTAAGCAGACACACATGCCGACTCAAACCATACAGAAGGGAGAATTGTTATTGGGGTGAATAAGAAAAGGAGAAAGAAATAAAACAAAACAGAATCTCGCGGTGGAATGATAAAATATAATAATCAAATAACAGTTCATGAAGCTGTATACAAAACATTTGATTATACTTGTACAATACAAAATCAGAGTTACACATATCAGAGATAAATAAATGATAATGCAGCGGAACAATATGATGTAGTGGAATACATATAGTAAATAATAGTAGTACAAATCTTCGTCTTCGTCCTCCATAAATAAGGTCTTCAAATCCTGAAATGCTCAGGCTGACCCGAGCGAATTGAAAAGACAAAACACTCGAGTTAGAACTAAAAGATCTTATGTGAGTTAAATCAACGGAAAATAAATATGAGTGTAAACGGCGTCGGAGATGTTTACGGGGTTTGACATCTCCTATCCAGTGTCTAACGTGAGTGTAGTAACTTAAGAGATGTTCGGGATTCACATCTCCTAAGGATCCGTTAAACTATCTACTATCTAGTACAATACGCTATTATAATATGTCTACAGTAATATAAACTATTAAAATAGCGTTAAGGTGTTACATTTTACCCCTTAACACATTTTTATTTCCCATAGTCCATACAGTACCGTAATCCCACCCGTACTGGGTGCCGTCAGAGGGCACTCCATAGGTATGGTACAAACCAAATTCCTAGAAGGCGCGCTAGGGTAGGTGACATGGCACAACTAGGCAATGCCAGGGTAGATATACCAATTACGCATCCAGACTGTTGGTAACGCATAGTCGCAACTACCGCCCAACTCGAAACACACTTCCGAGTAAAAATCGAAGGGTGGCCACCAAATAAATAAAAAGTCAGAATATAGTATCGATAGAATGTGTCCGATCGGAGGGGCTACCTCACTTGGCCCGAAATCGCTCCTGTTTTAGCCACCTTATGCTAACTCATAGGAGTTAGGTCCACGTAAATATACCTTTAGGATCGTCGCCACCATCCTACTTCATTCTGGAATCTCCACCGCGTACACAATTGTCAAAGTGGTTTTCGGTATTGGCAGAGAGTATGACAACATCCGATCCTGGTCTCTTTAACAACCAATCGCTTATTACACACCGAATGGTTCTTTTACATTTCCAAAATCGTTTCATAATTGATATCAAAATATCATATTCAATTCAAACCATATCACTTTCGAAATCATTACTTACTTTCGAAATCGTATTCACCTTTGAAATCATATCGCATTTAAAATCATAGATCGATAATTTTATTTCCTTTCAAAAGTCATATTCACAATTTATACCAAATTATCGTATTCTCAAAACCATAATATTTTCGAAGTCATATTCACTTTAAAAATCGAGAATTTGAATATAAAACCATCCATTTTACTTAGTTTGGAATTTGGAAGAAAGTAGTTTAAATAGTTATAAATAGTTAAAATACTCCAAAATAGTTTAATTCTAGGTAAAGTACCTTTAAATTGATTTAACATAGTTAAATAGATTTAATTTAGATTAAATCTAATAAAAATAGATTAAATAGCTTAAAATAGATTAATTAGATTTAAAATAAATTATAATTGTTTAATTAGTTTAAAATAAATTAAATTGGTTTAAAAATAGTCAAATAATTTATATAGTTAATATTAGTTAATAGTTTAATAAATTTGAAAATCTTAATAATTATAAATATATTTTAAAACAGTTTATATTAAAATATGAGTTTGGAATTTATATCAGTTTAAACTACTCATTTCATTTCAACATATTTGGACCATTTCAAATTTCCAAATCGACAAACCAAATTTCAATAAACTATCGAATTTCATATCATTTAAATCCATGTTCAAAATATCAATACGGATTACTCCAACTTCAACATATTTCAAAGTTATTTTCAAACAAATTCAATAACTTAATTTCGATAGAATTTCATTTATACATAAAAGTTTAACTTTAAACTTCCGATTTAATTTCTTAAAGAAATTCCTTTTTTAAACCAATTCGCATTTCAATACAAACTTGATTTTTTCAATAATACTTCAATTTACATAAATCAAATTTTATTTCAAAACATCAATTGATTAAATTCAAAAATTTAAGGATTTTAAAATCATTTAATTTAACCAATCCGGTGTCCGTATATAATTTCTATCCTAGGGTCAAGTGATACAGATATTTATCATTTCAATCCACAATTTAAACATTTTACGGTTGTATATCATTTCAAACCGCAATCCCGAAATAAATAAAAATTCATAACAAACTTGTAGTTTATAACGGTATAAAATACAACATCCATTCAACCAACATCAACAATCAACATCTTTCGCAATCATCATCCAAATCAATCAATAAATATCAATATAGAACTAATAATCAATAACGGGTATTAAACTGGCAATTTATATTCAATAATAAATTAAATAACGATTTTATTCAAATAAATTCAAATCAACTAGGATGATAATTCAAAATATACCAAACAGTCATAAATAAATTCCTAATCACATCATAAATTAAATTTAACAAACATAAGAAATTTTAGAAGTTGTGAGTGGGTTGAAGCACTCACCTTTGAATTTAAATCGAATTTAAATCGAATTTAAGCCCAAAATTCAAACAGTCTACGAATTCATCCAAACCAGTGTCAAAATGTCTGGAATATTAATACGATCCTAGCGCAACAAACCGCGCGTGAATCAGACCTCGTATGAGAAAGTTATTGCAATTAGAACCATTGGAATTTCAAGTTAATTTAAAATAAAACAAAAGAAAACGAACTAGTGGGACGCTGCCACGTCACACACGCACTCAGGTCAGCTCCCAATACCAAGCCGAAACCCTAGCCGCCGTAACTTGCTCGATGCCGTACACCGCTGCTAGCCCAGTTGCCGACCACGCCTCCACTCCCCACGCGCCACCGATCTCTCCCATTACCCATGACCCACCACCGGTCCACCATCGGCCACAAAATGCATCCGCCACCGCCTCAATGCGAAAACCCTAATGAATTAAATTCGACGATCTAGCCGTCAACTTGCCAAGCCAACCTCACCGATGGACAATGCTCGATGCTCTCCATAGCCTGGTATCCCCAGCGACGATCGATTGCAGTTGATCGTGGCTTTCTGAACGACCGTGATTGTTTTGGCCGATTCTGGCTAGTCCATGGTTCAAATCGGAAAACAAATCGTTGCAGAAGAATGCGCTCATCCAGAGCTTCAAATCGATATATAATTCGATATATATTGAGGAGATTGAATTTTTGAAGTTGAAGTTGAAATTGAATTTGAAATTGGATAATTTAGGGTTTGTCTGCCATTAGAAAGAGAGGAACAAATGAAATTGTACGTACAGACAGACTGAGTTGAGGAATACTAGGGTTTATGACGGGCTATTTATAGATGGATCAGAAATAGACAAATGGATTAGATCGATTTTGATTGAAAGTTGAACGATAAATGACCTGAAAAGCCCGTTTCGACTCCGAAACGTAAATGGGTCATCCCATATATCAAAATAGATGGTTTCAAGAATTTTAAATTCAATGGAACATGTTTCAAATCCTAATTCAATCATACGAGGAAGTTATGATAAAATTAGCTTATTCCAAATTGATTTCAATTAAATTGATTTCAAGGCGTTT
Source organism: Allium fistulosum (assembly GCA_030737815.1). Classification (NCBI taxonomy): domain Eukaryota; kingdom Viridiplantae; phylum Streptophyta; class Magnoliopsida; order Asparagales; family Amaryllidaceae; genus Allium; species Allium fistulosum. The sequence goes on from CM060905.1 coordinate 167,149,533, forward strand.
CGAGTCCGTACGATCAAACGACAAGTCCGATCGTTACAAAACTTGGAATCCTACAACAATTCACCGTTACGGATCCGATGAAACTGGTTTCGTCGAAATCCGAGTCAGTGGCCAAAATGGCTTTTTTTCAGTTAATTAAATAAATTAATATTAAATAAATTAAATCACATTTTCCGTTTAAATTTTAATAATTTACAACTTCTATCATTTTGATTTCTTAATCACTTACAATAGTTTAAACAAATTTAGATGTCAATTTAAAGTTGATTAATCCATCAATTTCAGTGTTTAATTTCAATTTCATTAAATTCAGAAATTATAAATTAAAATTCCAAAATCCATTTATTAATTTTACTTAAACCTTGTTATTCAAGTCTTTTATTTCAATAAGGATATAACTAACATTGGTTTATATCTTAGTTCATTAATATTTCCCAATTTCATCTTAATTTCTATTTACGTAATAATTAAATATTAAATTTCATTTAATTGCAATTAATCCAATTATTATAGTTTAAATTCCAATAAATTGATAAATCTTTATTTCCATTCTTATCATTCCCACTTATCATATTATGAATAAAATTAACTATATTTCCAAATATTAACTTAATTTACATTAACATAATAATTAATTACATTTATTGAAATTTATTTCCAATTTAAATTAACAGGCTAAATAAATGGGTAATATACAATAATTGTTACCATTTATTTTCATAATACTAATTTCATTCAATTTCGATTAACTATCTATTATTTCCTTGGTTAATCCAATATTTCATTTATTCACTTGTATTCAATTTATAACTAAGTATAGAATTTTTATTATTTCAATTAATTGAAATTTCATTCAATTTATCAAAAATTTACTTTAATTAACATTGTTACATTTCATTTTAGTTTTCATTTCATTATTACATTACCACTTTTTTTATTTCTTTCTATATTAAATTACCAAAACTTATTAATTTAACAATTTAAATAGTCGAAAATTTACGGGTCGTTACATGTCACTTATGGAACCGATGGACCCGTATTCTTGCAAGCAACACATGACCGAGAAAATACTTCCCAATCTTCGGATGAGGAGTATAGACCCTCAAACCATCGGATAACCGAAAAAATCGATTCGGAATTTCCTAAGCACCAGTGCTGCCCTGGCAATACTGAGAAATCCTTTTATTCTCTAGTAATCGATGTTACCTCGGTAACATCGAGAGCTCATCCAAACTTTCTAAGTAATGACATAGCTCCGGCAGCGTTGGGAAAGTTTCCTATCACAGGATTGGTGGAATTCAACGTTGCTCTAGCAATATCATGAAAGTCCAAATCGCTGGATCAATGGCAACATCAGAGGAAAGTCGAAGTACTTGAGCTCTTTGAAAGTTTCGGGAGATAGAAACTAATATGTGGACAAGATCTCAACACTAAACATGGAAGAATCCAGTCACAGTCAAGGAACAAAATGCCCGGAACCGAGCATCAGAACCACGGGTTCCCGGAGACAAGAGCCTACTACGCGACCTAGACTGAAGGCAACTGAACGAATTGCCCAGAATAATCGATCTTTAACCAATTGCTTAAACCCCAAGCTCGGAGTAACCAACACATGATCTTCTCATTATATATCTAACCAAATTCCCGAGTTCGGAGTAACCAGCCCTGTGGAGTCGGGGGCATACATATACCAAGACATAATCGGGATAGGCTAAACCGAGATACACCATAGTTCTATTACGCCGAACGAAGTATTTTGGCTAATCATAACAAAGCAAAGTAATATAATATGCTAAATAATTGCAGGAATACCATTTACATGCATAAAGTTAGGGTATATAAAGATATATATATATATATATATATATAACATAGACACAAAAGTATATGATATAAGAAAATTGCAATACAAGCAATCGTATTATATACACCGACCATTACTAATAAATAAGCACTGTACATAAAATGTAGGAAAAGTACACAAGAGAGATCATAATAGAAGTGATAATCTTTCATTACTAATATCATTTTATGTGCAGATTCAACAAACAGTGGGGGCCTTTCTCGCACAGCACCAGCTAGTTTCAGACATGACACAACAAAAAACCAAACAAAATAGAAAGTAGAGACTCTCTATTCATATAGAATTGATCGACTCAAGAAACATACAAAAACCATAAATACTCCACTCCCTTGGAACTCGACCACATCGTCATTTCTTTCCACCGTTTCCACCTTTCCATCCTTGCCCAGATGAATCAGAATCTTCTTCCTCTTGCTTTCCTTGCCGAGGGCTATGACAGTCTCTCCTCCAGTGGCAGGGCCAGACCCCTCGGAACCTCCTGTAGCGACGTCTCCATCCTTTTACCTCAAGAGATTGATTGTAGTCGAAGTCATGTGCTTTGCTTCCTCCTCATTCTTTGCCTACAGCCCCTTCTTTTCCTTCTCAAGTCTCCCTGCCATCATCTCCTTGTCAATCGGGTTTGACTCACTGGTCATTATCACTTCTTCTAGAGACATAGAGACATCCTCCAAATTCTGCAATGCCGCTATCTGCTCACAGTCGAGCCCAAGCCCAGAGATCGAGACAGAAATCATACCCAAAGCCACTGCCCTTGAGATTAAGATAGGAATTGTACCCGTAGCTGGAGGAAGAGATAGGAGAGATGTTTGACCTACAAGTTGGAAATACAGCTGCATAATTTAGTAAAGGACTCCAGAGTGGACTACAACTTTTGGAATACTGGAGAAACGAGGGAAATACCTGAACCAGGAGTTTGTTCGTGAACTTCGAAATCCCTTGCTTCCCTATTTTGGTTGGTCGCTCGATAGTTGGAGGAAAGTATGGCTCATGCAGAGCTTAAGATGATGGATGCATATGGGTGGCTTCAGAAATGACAACTGTGGACGTCGGAATTATTGTTGCTTGCCCTTGAGATTTAGGAGTAGATATTCCACCCTGACCCGAAGAACTTGGGCCAGTAAGAGCGTTAGCAGCGGCATCAGCGACATCCTTCCTTCTCTCTTGTTGTAGAATCTCCCTACTCGCCGCTAGGAAGTCTATGTCCTCAGAATTGAGATGTCGCCATTAACTCTTCTTCCGATCTAATATCCTTGGCTCGTTATGATCTAACTAACACTTCTCCCAAATCACAGCGAGAGTGTGGAGATAATCATTTCTTAGCCACTTCAAACTACCCTTGTTCATAACATTACAAGTATAAAGATATAGCATGCTGGCATCCATCTGGCTCATCACTTCATCATGCTCCTCTTGAAGGTCTGAGAGCTTCGATCGTGTGACCAAATGGTCGATCTAGACCGCCAATTTATTGGATGCGATTTGTTCTTTCTCCTTGGCCAGCCTTGCATTCTCCTCATGGAGTCGAGTGAGTTCGGTGGCCGGCTCAGCAATGGTGGCAGCTTATTCAGCAATAGTTTGGTCCCGGTCCTTGATAGTCTTCTCTCCTTTAGTGACTTGCTCTTTCAGTTTGCTGGACTCCTTGTGAGCTTCTTTGAGCTGATAATTGATCGAGAAGTGCTCTATTGTGAGCCCGGTTGGCCTCAGGTAGAAGTTTGTCACTGGAAGCTTTTCCCTTCAAGGTCGCATCTCTCTAAGTCTTCAACTGAGCTATCTCATTGTCGCAATCTTTAATTATTTTATCATGGTCTTCCCATTCCACCTCGAACGAAAGAATCTCCTGGTAGTTAATATGGTTCATATTAGAATAGGCTCGTACGAGACACTACCACTCGAACCCAGCTTCCAAGTCCTCGTAGACCGCCTTGAGATTCCATAGGGAAGTAGCTTTATTGTTGGGCTTGATGTTCTTATCAAATTTAACGCCATGCAAGAACAAATGCAGGAAAGCAGCTTGAATTGGGGTGGACCCGATGGAAGTGTGAAATTTTTGCCCTAACTAGAAGAAGTAGAAGCAGCCGTAGTAGTTATGGCCTGAGAGGATGGGATTTCCTACACCGTAGTAGTCTGAGCCTTGGTTCACGGAGGATTAATGGATAGTAAGGTCCCGCGGCAATCATTAGAATCTCTGTGGCACTTGTGCACATTGTTAGGGGCATCACATTCATTGTCTCCATTTCACTTCTCTCCCCTCTCACATTCTCTCTCCAAGTGGTGGGCCTCATCACTCCTCTCCTTGTCAGTTTTGCATTGAGAAGTTTGATCCCTGTAAGAGCCAGAATGTTGATGCAGTTGATGGTATAGTCCACAACCCATGGAACCTGAGATGAAAAGAAAAATGAAGTTAACACTTGAATTCTAAAACCTAACTTGATGTAGAAATGTGTCTCCGTGATCCTAAAGTGGAGTGTGTATTGCTAATGACCCCCAATATAATCTACAAACCATATCGGCATGGTTTCAGAGTTGGAGTCCTACCACCTTCACTTAAAGGTACTAGAAGATATGTCTATATGCGAGCCAATCTTGCCTATCATTTCACTAATCGAGAAATCCCTGAATTCATTCAAGTGAATGGAGACGTCTCGTAGAAAATCGGAACGCGTATCTCCAATAGTGGTTTCAACAGCTTGACCTCCAATCAATCGAGGAATTTTAGCGGTTAGTTGTTCTTGGGAAGAAATGGGAAGCTCAGGACTCAACTCCTCGGTAGTTAGCAGTTGCGGAGAAGGCAGGATGGGAAAATCAAGACTTATTGCCGGAGATTCACCATATGACTTTTCCCCCTCCTCGTTAGTATGGTAATCGCTATCATCATCATTATCATCCGAGTCATACTCCTCTTCACCAACGACCGGCTCTTTTCTTGATCTCCACACAAATTCCACGTCCTCCTCAGGGATTGTAGGCATTCTTGCACCATCGCCCTCGTCACTAGAGGAATCATCTCTCATGGGCTTGTCAGCCTCTATCTCGATAGCCTCTTCCTTATCACCCCTTGCAGGCTCATTAGCCTTTGTATTAATAGTCCCCTCTTTATGTTTATTGCCTGATCCACTATCTTCCTCTTCCCCCTAAGGGCCCTCGTCGGAGCTATGAGTAGGGGTAGTGGAACGGGTGTGTGATCAAGAACTACTCTGTGGTGAGGATTCTGTGTTGGCTATTCTTCTCGGATGGAGCAGTTCAAACTCTTGCAGGTTCTCATTCGTCAAAAGGAACTTGATAGTACATTGGTTCGCTCTAATTCCTTTAAATCTTTGAGCATTCTCTCATATTTTGGCTTCTTGACCCACTTGAGAATACCTATGAGGGGCATACGTTAAGTTAGAAACTTAGAAATTCTAATATGGGAGAGATCGATAGAAAGAAGCATACTTCCTCTAAACCAAAAGCGATCGAATCCTTCTAAACAATGTACGAAGAAATATTTGTTTTTGAAGTAGAAACTCTTGTTGTAGAGGTTCTCAATGACCTTGCATCTTATCCAATCCTCAATAATCATGAAAGACGGGCACTCCTATCTCCTCTTGAACTTGAGAAGATAAGTGAACTCATTGAATCATGGAGGGCGGCCAAATCTTCGCATAAATAGGATATATAATAAACTCAACAAGGCATGTCCGTTTGGGTGAACTTGGAATGGCACGATCCCAATTTCCCTTAGAAAACTCCTTAAGAAAGGATTAAAAGGCGGGACAGCACCGCTAAGACACATATATCGACTATAGGTTGTGATGCCAAGTGGGAGCTGATAGGAAAATTTATTTCCTGCCGGCACCGAATGTCTTCTTCGGGAATGCTGTGTTATAAGAAAATATTCCTAAACATTTTCACTGTCAAGATAGAAGGCGCTCATTCTAGTGGATCATTTATGATCAACCTTTGAGGCAATAAACATAGAACATGATCGATTGTTACTATCTGATCCTCAGACTCGGAGGTCGTAGGTTGGTTGGTTATGACCGGAACGGATGGTTAAATCGGAGTAGTAGTGGATGTAGCTTCAAAAGGTGTAGATGGCACTTCATCAGATTTCAGGCGAGAAGATTGACGAGTCATTCTAACAGGAGAACTTGGCGTTCAATACAGTTAGGTAAATTTAATTTAGGATAAAAGAACCCGTGTAACCAACATGTAGAATCCAAAAGAAATCGACATGTGTTGACCGACCGTATTCTAAGTGTTGATCGGGGTAGACGTAGTGAATTTTCTAAATGGAGTGAGTCCAGTGTCCCGAGCACTGTGGATGAACCATCTTGTGTAGAATGCATGCTCACGTTTGATAAACAAGTCGCATCTTGAAATTTCTTCTTTCTTGAACTTACCCATTATCAATGAAAATCGATAACGGATCCGTTGTCCGGAGCGACGCGGAAAGTCTTTCTTTTCAGGATCCTTGGAAGTGCAAAAATAAGAAGGCAGAGTGGTGGAATCATCCAATACGCCCGAACTCAAGGTCCATCGTTGTATCAAAGTCCACTCGATGATTGTATTTAACTAATTGCACAAAATGTCCAGGCTGATTATTTGTTTACTGCACTCTGATTGATGTATATATATATATTACTGTTTTCTCTATGTAAAGATCTGTTGTATATTATATATTACTCGTCGCGATTGATATTCTGTTATAACTTTTCTTTCTTTTCTCCCCAACAATCTGTCTTTCTGGAACTTGGATGCTTGGCACGTGAATACCACGGTTGTATTAGTGTCGACTTTTGAGGATTGAAAAGGCGGGTCATTGCACGTGGTATCAGAGCTTAGGTTGAGCAAACACCTAGGCTTTGGTGGGGATTACTCATTTAAGATAGGGTAAGTGAGACCCTAAGATGAGTTTGAGTGTATTATATTTAGAGTGCATATTTGTTAGTGCTATAAAAATGTTTTATATTATGTTGATTTATCTGTTGAGTGATTTATCAATTATGGTCGGTATGTGGGATGCCACGGTATCGATAAGAGTTTCTAAGCACATGGACAAGGCAAATAGACACATCATTGTTTTTGAAAATTGGTAAATGAAATAATTTTACCAAGATTTATATTTTGTATATAAATGAATAATTTTCATAGAATAAGTATAGTTATTAGTGGTGTGTTTGTTTGTTAGGAAATGATAATATTCAATTATTATCGTTTATTGTTTGATTAGTCATGCTCACCCAGTTAGGAGCATTGGCTATTGTTTATTAATTAAGTAATTGTGCCCGACCAGTTTATGGGCATTGAAATGGTTTTACATAAAGAAGTGAAAATTTATATAAGTATAATTTTTAGTGCAGTTTATAAGAAAAAGATTTAAGCTGAGAATTTGAGAATTTAAATCTCGGTGTTTCTGGAAAATGGTTTTTCAAAGTTTTGGAGGAAATAATAATAGTATTATTTGAAAGTATTTTTGAATAGAAATATTTTTAAAGGATTTTAAAGAGGATAGAAAGCACTGAACTCACTTCGATCGCTAGAAAATAATTTTGATGATGACTACAGCATCGTTAGTGTTCATTTTTGAGTTTCTAAGTGAGGGATTGCTACCATAATATTTTGCTATAGTGTTGTTTGGGTAAAACAAATTTTTGTTTGAATTCCAAAAAAATGATATGATATACAAAAGGAGATATGTATATTATTATCATTTCAAAATGATTTGAAATAAAAACCGGGTGTTTAGTTCTTAAATTTGTAGTTGAGTGATACTATAGACTTTAGAACCCTATCCATTTTGGATTGTTAGGTTTGCGTATCACATTTTGAGATATTGTGAGGAAAAATTTCATTTATGAAAATAAAAATGGAATTTCCGATGATTTTGGACAGTTGGGACTTCCAAATTTGTTATAGAAATTTGAAGCTAGATGTTTTTGGTGAAATAATAAGGAAATAAGTTTGTAACTTATAAATTCAAGAGGATAGTATGTTAAAACAACTTTTAAATTTGTTGAATATTTTGGTTAAGTAAAACAAATTTGAAATTTGTATATATACTCTTAGGAGGTAGAAGAGTGTTATATAAATATAAACTTATGTTGTGAAATATTTACACCCTTAAGCAATGCTTTATGAGATAGTCCAAAACAAACTGAGTATGGATTGAGATTTTATTAAATAGAATTTAATATGAACTTAAGTTTTTAAGGTGATTAATTTACATAAGTGGTATTATAACATGGTCATGAACTAAGTAATGGTTATATGAACTGGTCCATAAATAATTTTAATATTAAAAGAAATATACTAAAAGTGATAATGATTATGAATTAAAAAGTAATTGGTAAAGTGATAAACCAATGGAATAAATACGTAAGTTGTATGTAGACCATTTTTTTGCATAACTGTTTTGATCCAAATTCGAGTGCACGATTTCGAGGTGATTTACACCGGTCCGAGTTAGGATTTTTCATTCGATTCTTGACGACGAACACTAGATACAGATTTTTGATTTGATTCCAAAGTTTTCTACCATAGTTGGTGGCCATGTAAGGGGAATGGAGGTTTCTAATCAAGGAACCGAATCAGAATCTGCACTAGAGTGGTGAGTGAGCGACACTAGTTTGAAATGAAATTGTGCGATCGAGCGAGCGATCAGATTTGATATTGCTTATGGATGGTATATGTGCATCTTATGAGCTTTATCATAATTATATGTTTGACCTTTGGAAAATGAAAAGTTATATGGTTTTGACATTTATAAATGTAGTTGGTTATTATTTGTAAATAAGATACAGGTTCGTGGAAGCAAAGGCTAGTTTGATGCTTTTGGTTTCATGAGTAGAGTTTGGTTGCCCGACTAATAGGTACATGTTTATATTTTTAGTTGGTTAATGGTTTTATGTCCCAGATATGGGAGGCCACTGGGCTTTTGTTTTTTTGTTGGTTTAGGCCCGTAGTGGTGATTTGTAGTTTTTTCCGATTGAGCCATGCAAAAGTGACGCTCTCGAAATTTTTCGTAACTTTAAAGGCTTAGAATCTAATAACCTATTTCAATAAATTGATTTTGAAAAGTTAATGGATCGTTACAATTAACCACTCATAAAGGCCATCAGATGTGTAAAAAGCAGTCTTTTGAATACTATCCTCGGCCACACGCAACTGATGGAATCTGGTAGCAAAGTCATGCTGAGAGAACATCTTCATTCCAACTAACTGATCAAAAAGATTATCTATGTAACACCCTATAATATCAACCGTAGGTAAGTAAAGTGAATAAATTAGATTAAATAAGGTAGGGGTAGAAATGACAATTTTGTAAAAGTTGGAATTCAGACATGGATGTTTTACCATCGCATTCGTGATGAAATTCTGATTAATTTCCACATATAATATGCTGAAAAAGGAACACGAATTAAGAAGTTATGAGCGTTTGAAGTTTTCAGGTTTAAAATAATTTAATTCGAATTCAAATATATAAATTTGAATTTTAAATTTCAAATGTTTAACTGAGACTAGACTTGGAGGTCAAGTAACATCAAAGTTAACAATTAACATTAAAATTAATTAAGGAATAAAATTAATTAAGAAACGGTAAATAAATTAAACGCTCTAAAATAAGGGTGAGCAGTCGACCAGGTGACCTAACCGTTCGACCGCTACCCAGGAGTGGCGGCTAGGGATTTGAGGTATCGAACGTACCCGAATTTTCTATTTTTAACCTACTTTCATCCTACGGTTCTAGTGTGTTTCAACCTCTATAAATAAGACCCTAGACACCTCACTTTTATTAATAAATATTTTGGGAGCATCAGCGAAGCTCTGTCAGTTCATCTCTTCTTAGATTCAAAAAACTCCATAAGGGTTATAGGTAAGAAATCCTATATACCAATGTTTAATTATTATTTAATTTCTAATCCTCTTCCCCTCCAAACTTTTTGAATCTAATATATATATATATATCCCTTGTTGTATATATAAATAAGAAGAGATCTGAAGGAGATCATTGTGGGCATTTCAAATCCAAAGAGAAGCAGAGGTAAGGACCAATTGTGAGTGCAAATCTTATCATTTTTATTTCAGTAATTGATTATTATATTATGGATTTAAATATGCCTTAGGGGTTTTGGGTCTGCGAAAATAAAAAAATGAAACCCACAAAACTCCTATAATTCGAAATGTCAATTCTTGTTGGAATTCTCAATTGTTTACGTTGAATTGTTGGAATTGTATTTTTTTGCATTTTTTGGTGACCTCAAATTCTATTCCACTCCTCTAATTTGATTATGAAACCTCTATTAAGGAATACGGTGTAAAGTATGAAACTATTCTTACTTTATATCATTTATTCCATATAAAAATAAAAGAGAAATTCCATTGTTTAATTCTTTATAAAAGAGGGGTTGAATAGGGATTGAAACTAGAATTTTAATTTTTATTTTTGAGATTATTCCTTGATTTGGTGTGATAGATTGAGTTGAAATTTTATTATGTATAAGTCTGTTTAGTATAATTTTTGGATATGAATATTTAGATCCTTTGTTAAGAACATTGAAGCCCATTGTTATGCATATTGAAAATTTGGTAACTTTGATAATATAGCAATAGGACTTGTACTATTGTTGCTAAAAAGGAATTGACATTTAACGTTAGTTAGGGCGTGACCTCCACATGCATAGAAAATAATAAGCATATATTTATTTATGTAATAATTACCGTAAATAGTGTACAATTATAATATATTAATTGCGTAATAATTAGGTAATGAGTGTCATTAAATCCACCTTAGGAAAGTAATTGATTTGTTTTTTTTGGATCAAGATGGGTGTGTAGCGTGACACTACACAGCCGATTAATAGCATATATAATATAATATTGTTTCGATCAACAGGCCTGATCGATGGCACATAGAGCAAGTACAGAAACTACACAAACATTCGACATAGATAGGATAAGGCAGTGCATGAATATATACAAGGGTATCATAACAAAATAACAAAAGGGAAGACAGAGATCTGAAAGCATCAAGTTACTACCAATGGTTCGCAACTATGGCCTAAACTGCTGGCCAGGGGGTACGCCGAAGTGCTTCCTTGTGATTCGGTTGGGGATGAACTTCTCTGAGGAAGACGAAGTCTGAAAGGTGCAGATAAGCTTCGACCTGTAAAAGTGTTGAATAGATGAGTTATACGTCTGCATATGCCTTCGAAATGATATTTCGGTTTATTAAACACATGTGCATTGCGTTCTTCCCATATGCACCAACAGAAGAGAGCGATGAAGACATCCAGGAGGAGGTTAGGGGGGTTATATTGCCAGTGATCAAATATGACGGGCGGTTCAGGGATATGGCCAAGGAGGTGGGCACTGGTTGCAACCCAGATCGAGTATGCAAAGTCACATTCACGAAACAAGTGAGGAATATCTTCAATGTGATTAGATCAAAAGACACAAGACGGGTCAACCAGGATATTAAGATGGTTAAGTCTCTCTTTAGTGTTGATTCGTTCATGAGCAAGACACCACAGGAAGAAGGCGATACGTGGCGGAAGAGGGCTTTTCCAGAGTCTGGGGAAGGCAAAGAAGCGACCAGGGTTATTGAGGTGGGAGTAACAGGAGGCGACGGAGAACCCCTTAGCAGGTGCAGGGGCCCAGACTATACGATCCGACAAGGTGGTGAACTGTAGAGAATGAAGCAGATTGGACGCAGTGATAAGGTCGGGAAAGGTGTCAGTGTCGAAGAGGGATGGAGGGCAAAGGAAGTCAGGACCGAAGTTGACACAGTCTCTAACCGAAATTGAAGGGGTACTCGAGTGGGAGAAAAGGTGGGGCAAAGATTTGGCAAGGGGAAGTTGATTATGCCATGTATCTAACCAAAAAACACAGTTGTTACCATTTTCGATGACTACGTGAAAAAGAGGTCTGACACGGGGAAGGGTTTGGAGCACGCCATCCCAAAACAGAGAAGGTCTACATCGCGGTGGGAAGTGAAGGACGAGGTGGTGGTTTGAGAGGTAATGAAGTGAGAGAATCCAATCTTTCCAAAGAAAATTGCCAGGGGAGAGTAGTCTCCAAAGCCATTTCGTGAGGAGCGCGGAGTTAAAGGCACTGAGATTGATGTTACCTAGACCACCCTGATCCTGATGAAAACAGGCGGTACTCCAATTAACAAGCCTTTTGACACCACCGCCGTTCCAAAGGAAGGTACTTTTGATTGTATCAATTCTGTTGATGACCCAGGAAGGAAGTTTGTGGAAGGACATCCAATAAGATGGGATGGCTGATAAGACAGATCTGACAAGGACGAGGCGACCGGCTGCGGAGAGTGAATGGGCCTTCCAACTCAGAAGTCTGGATTCGATCCTGGAGATAAGTGGGGACCAGTCTGATCTATGAAGCTTGGTGGGACGAAGGGGGATGCCAAGGTAAGATAAAGGGAAATCCGAAAGGTTACAGTTAACCAACGATGAAATGGGTGGGTCAAGATGATTCGAGTTACCTAACATGATGACGGAGCTCTTGTTAAAGTTGATGGTAAGGCCGGATATGAGCTCGAATGAGTAGAGAGCCACTTTCAGGCAATGGATGTAGTTGATCTGGGGTAAGGCAAAAAGTATTGTGTCATCAGCGAACTGCAAGTTGGAAACTGCTAAGGAGGAATCTGGGAGTTTAATGCCGGAGAAGAGGTTTGTTAAGGACAAAATGCCGGAGAAGAGGTTTGCTGGAGAAGAGCTCGAATGAGTAGCGAACTGCAACTCTGAAGTAATTGATTTGTTAAGGACAAATAAGAAGAAATTCTTATATAGCCTAGTTAATGGACACAGTGAGTTGTGCATTATATATACTAAGAGTGTTTTAAATATGACTAAGTCATAGGGACATCACATATGATAAGTAACTGCAAAGGACGCGAGGTTAGTCCTAATTCTATAGGGTAAATCTGCCTAGCTAATCTAGCTACCAATTCCTACAAATGGTCGGACTAATGTGAGACGTCTTCATGGGTACGAGTCATAAGACGAAGACATGCTCTAGGGTTTTGATGTATTAAGTGGTTGTTTGAGGGCCCACCTCTTTTTCCTAAGTGGAGTATTAAATGGTCGGGATTGGATTTAGGCACGGTTAAGGATATCTTGGAAAGGTCCGCTTCAATAGGAAGTATTAAGTTTTCGAAGAGATTTCCGTGCAATCTCAGCTAGATAGGTATCTATGTGGAGTCCGTTATGGGAATAGGTATTAAATGATGGAACCTACCTAATTGAGGTCTTAAATGGTCAAAGTGCCTATTTTCCATTAAAAGGTTTTAAGTAGCTTGGGTTTTATCTCTCGCATTGTTTGACATTTATGATGTTGGTTATGGGATTGAGAAACCTGCTTCGGGATTGGAAGGTATTAAGTAGTCGACTTGGGCCCGCCTCCTTTCCATATATGAAGTATTAAATAGTTTTAAGTACATAAGACATATTCTTATTTTGAAATATAATGCCCAAGTATTGAAATAGTAAGGCTTGAGGTTTTTATTCACCAGACACTTGTTGTTAGACTCCCTCCTCATTACAATACAGGTTAGAGGAGTTGATAATTCTTGAAGATGGCGAGGGTGAAGCTTGTGACAGTTGTTATCTATCTTTTCAAGATATTTTCTATTGTACCCATAAAATGTATTTTTGAACAAAATGTTGTAACGGTTGTTGTTATATATTATGACATTTGAAATGATTTAACATAAATGGGTATTATTATTATTATATTATATTCCTTTCGATGCGAGTTCTAAAGTAATAGATAGATAGCTCTATATTGTTTTTTTCTTTTTACCAACCAACAACCAACTTTGGAATGGGCCTAAGTTTCGATATTCCTTTTCTAGGTCGGAATCTTGGTCTGTTTTGGGGCGAGTTGTTACATTTAATATCAGATACCCGATCAATGGGGAAAATATACGTATAAGTGGCGTACTTGTTATTTTTGAAAAGTTTTTTCGGAAGGTTCTTTTATAAATACACACACACACACACACACACACACACACACACACACACTTATTTTGAATATACGCCTAACTCAATAAATTCCGACTATAAGTAGTTGCGGCCATATTCCGAAAGGATGGATGAAGTGACAACGAGTTGGAAAAATAAATAGAGTTAAATTTATACTCCTACTTCGATTACTTATGGAGCGGAGATCGTATCGTAAGAAGTATACTGAGAGGAGCACAACCATGATAGAGGGAAGCACCTCGGAAGCTCAATAGTACTTAACTTCTTTATTATAACTGTAGACCCTATAAGCATAACAAATAATATGGATAGAAAATATAGAAGGAAAGTTTGTTACTCTAAAAATTGAATAGACAATGAATGTGCAATAAGAAAGGAGTTACAAGAAATTAAATAGATTAATGAGACCATTAAGGTAATTAGGTGAAGATAAGGAAGAAGTTAAATAGGTAAAAATTTGAATAAACAAGTACATGTCCTTTGGAAATGTTTGTTAAGATAACAACCATTTAATGCAGACAAAGTGACATTTATGGAGGTAATCAATAAAATGTTAAGTACTAATTAAATGGTACAAGGCAAAATATTGGTAAAAATTCTAAAGTGAGGTATAAAGAAGGAATTAAATAAGCTTCCGTAAGAAGGTGTACATTAATCATCAAAGGAGGATAACCGGATTTTTAAGAGGATTTAATAGGAAAGTTCAAAGGAAAGGACAATTAAACCAATTTTTAAATCCTACCCTATGAGAAAGAATTTAATAAAATAGTCTTTGAAAACTCCTAAAATGTTTTGAAAGAGCTTTTCAAAAGATTATTAAGTGAAGATCTTTTATATTATAAGTTGAATTTTTTTAGAAAGTAATTTTTGATTTGGAAATATACTACCATTTGATTTGAGAAAAGTTTGGGAAAAGAATGAAATTTTAAAAGTGGAGAAACGTTTTAAAAACGAAATGGTGGATGATTTTTATAAAAAGAAATTTGGAAATCTAGTGATTTGAAAAGTTGAAAGAAATAGACAATGTTTTTTAATTTGTTAATTTCTCAATTTAAAATTTGCTGAAATAAAAAGTTTTCAACTTTTGTATTCTTCGTTTTTGGATTCTTCTATTGTTATATGATTTTCTCTACTTTATAAATTTGGATGTTCTTTTCCTTAAAATTCTTTTTAAAAGGGTGTATAAATGGAAATAACACCCGATTTGAACAAGGAAATAGGAAATAAAAAGGATAAGAATTTCCGATATGATAGGTAGGAGGGACATTCTCATATAAGGGGATATATATAATAATTGCTGAAATTTAGGTAGTGATAGAATTGGAAATTTTAATCCAATGGCAAATAATATAGGAGAGGTGTAATAGGAATAAGATAGAAGTTATCTTTGTCTACTCCAGTTTTTTCATCGTTTAAAGTTTTAAAAAGGTTTTTGACCATTGAATAGACTTGGATGGTAATTAATAAACGAGTTGGATATTTTTGTATATAAGGAGAGACATAAGAATTTTATATATACAGTTTTCCTACTTGGATTTAGAGCTTGTTTGAATAAGAATATTATCAGAATTGATAGGAAAAGGATTGCGAAAGATTTTAAGAGTTTTGAACAAAGTTATAAAAGTATTTGGTTAAATAACAATATATTTGGAGTAATAAAGCAATAGATGTTGATGTATATTTTAAAATCAAATAACTATCTTGTAACCAGAAAATTCTTTGGAATAATAAATCTCTAGTCTATTATTCTGGACTGATAGTGGAGTTCTGAATGTTTTGTGTTAAAGATCCTATTTTCAAAAGGAGTATGTTCTTATTATAGTAAGTCGTTGAAAAGGGAAGTTTTTCATAGTTCCTATTTTTTAAAACAAAACAATTTTTCAATACCATGAATTAAAAGTCTAACTTTTATAGGAATAAATCTTGGATGAAGAAAGTTTTAAAAAGAGAAATTATTTTGCTCTTTCTTAGAACTAAGTAATTTTGAATTCTTGATGAAGGTTTCTAAGTTTATATTTTCAAAGAAGGAGATTTTGAATTTGGTACTACATGTTTGTGAAATTTTAAGTTTTACAAGAAATGGGTTAATAAATGTTGATTTTAATTTAATATTGTAAGTTTATTTGTATGAAAATAGTTTACTATTTTGTATGTTGCTAAAATCTGATTTTATAAAGAATAGTGGAAACCAAATTTTTTATAGGGTAAATAGGAATTACTACCTAGGTAGGACAAACCAAAGTTTTTAGGATGTGAATTAAATGGGAATAGAGTGTACAACCTGATCTGAAATTTTGAAATCAGTCCCAAACCTCTATTTGAATAAGTTGGTAAAGTGTAAAGATATTGCAGATCTATAATTGGGTTGTAAATTAGGTTGCCCTAGATAGCTTAGAATGTAACTTTCCATTTATAATTATTTGGAGCAGTTTCCGTGTAATCTCCATAAATTACCATATTCCAAAATATGTATAAAAGCGCGTTGTTTGAATTAACAAAAGATGCCCCAATAGGGGAAAGAGATGTGCAGGATATGGATACCCTTTCCGTTATTTACATTGTCTTTTTCAATAAAATAAAAAATAATAATTCTCTGTAAATTCAAACAAAGCAGAAATCTTATTTGTGTTTAATTTATGCGAGATTGTAATGGTAGTCCTTTTTAAGGATGACTCTAATAAATTAAAATATGGAGATAAGCATTCTAGTTTAGAAATTAGTATACATGTATAAACACGCGTAACAACTAGAAATAAGAATATATATAAATAACATAAATTACGACTATATGCATATTAATTAATAATTAACGGATTAAGATTTATGGACATTAAATACCAATTTAATGGGCGATAAGTTTGTAATTAATGAGAGCAATGAGGAGTTAAGTGGGGACTAATTAGAGAAACTTAATACGACATTCATGGATGAATTGAATCTAAGTAATGGATAGATTTTGAAACCTGAAGAAGGTTAAAGAGATTGAATAAGGATTAATTGGGGATGGTCCAATTTTGAAAATAATGATCATTTGTTATAGATATATTAATTGAAGCAATGGATGGGTCACATTTATTAGAAACCAAGGAAAAATTAAGGAGAATGGGTAATAATGGAATGACATATTAAGAAATACTCATCTTTATTTCGTAAGGAGTGTTAGGACCTCAACACTATTCATACCACTTGATAATAAATGGCAGCTTCCAACAGAATTTTCTTTCAAAGTTTTTGGGTTGTAATCACTAGTTGTCTCCCTTGATTACTGGAAAAGTGAATGGTGCAGTGTAGGATATATTTCTATTTTGTTTCTGTATTGGTTTTATAAATGGGATTAAACCACTTGATAAATATATACATATTGAGAAGCAACGTAAGTAAGGAATTTTATGGGGACACTTAACTAGCGATAAACCATTGGTAAGACTGGAAATTAATGAGGAAATTAGGTAGCAACCTAAGGTAAATAAATGTTTCGATCCCAAAACTTTGGAATTTTGGGAAAAATAAAATTTAGCTTATGGAATGTCACCATTCAACAAAGAGATAAAATATAGACATGAGAGTAGAATTTTCTAATGAACTACGGTAAAAAAGGGGAGAGAGACCCTTTTATTCCCATTTGGGCAATAGGACCATAGTGTCTCTAGCATAGATTCATAGCAAGGAGGCAATTCGACTTCATGGAATTTCGGTTAGCATCATTAGAAATAAGGACCCTATAATTGCTAGCAAATTTTAGAGGAGTTTGCTGGCAGCCTTTGGAACTTCATTAGCTTTAGGAACTTCATTAATTTTTAGCACTAGTTATCAACCACAGACCGACGGACAAACTGAAGGAGTAAATGGAAACTTGGAGGATTTATTGGAAGTTTGCATCATGGACTTTGGAGGACATCAGGAGCAGCATTTCCCTTGGTAGAATTCATGTATAATAGTAGTCACCAATAGACGATTGGTATGGCACCATTGAAGCTCTTTATGAAAGGCCATACAAACCCCCAAGTTATGGGTAGGAACCCACCGATAAAATTCTACTTGGACTTGATTTGAATTAAGAGACTTCAGAGAGTTAGAGTTGGTTAGACAGCCTGTGAAAGTCGTAAGGTTTGGAAAGTTGGAAAATTTGGCACTAAGATCTATTGGGCCTTTCCTAATATGGGGTAAAATAAGAAAACCTGCAAGTTATGGAAGTCCATGTCCTTTTTTACATTTTGCATTTGAGAAAATACCTTTATAGCATAGCCATTGTGGTAGAGCCTAATCAATTAGGGGATACTGAAATGGGGCCAATAGTGTCCAGTACCATTGCATGCATTGTAAAGCACGGAACTAGAAGGCTCCGCAATAAAGAAATTAGGTTGGTTCGAGTACATTGGGGAGAAAATCCGGTGGAAGGCGTGAGGACTTCTCGTCCTAAGCCATTTTTTGGTAAAATTTCCTCTCCAAAATTAGGATTTTCGTTGCATCATGATTACTAGATTGGATGATAGGAGATGGTTGCTACACTTTTTCATAATCACTTCACACTTATGTAGAAGATTTATGCATGTTTAGAGTATATGCATACGTACTTCCATGACATGATCACACACTCACGCTAGGATCATGTGTGCAGTACATAATCACATTGCACTTTAGTTAAATAGATGGTTGTGCAGATACCTTGGTTGTATAACACAGATTTTATTGTGCATTACGCTGTTCGACCCTTTTAAAGATTTCTAGGATGAAATCTTTTTTAAGGGGGAGAATGTAACACCCCGTAAAATCAACCATGGGTAAGTAAAATAAATAAATTAGATTAAATACAATAGGGATAAAATTGGAATTTTTTTAAAAGTTGAAATTTGACTGTGAAAGTTTTACCATTGCGTTTGTGGTGAAATTCTGATCAATTTCCATATATAATATGCTGAAAACAAAGCTTGAACGAAGAAGTTATAAGCGTTTGAAGTTTTCAGATTTAAAATAATTTAATTCAAATTCAAATAAATGAAAAAAATTTAACTTTAAATTTCAAAAGGTTAACTAAGATTATACTTAGGGGTTAAGTAACGCTAAAGTTAATAATTAATGTTAAAATTAATTAAGGAATGAAATTAATTAAGAAACGGTAAATAAATTAAACGCTCCAAAATAAGGGGGAGCGATCGACCATGCGAGCCAACCGGTCGACCACTACCCAGGGGTGGCGGCTAGGGTTTTGACATAACGAATGCACCGGATTTTCTATTTTAACCTACTTTCATCTAACGGTTCTGGTGCGGTTCAACCTCTATAAATAAGACTCTAGACCTCTCACTTTTATTAATAAATATTTTGGGAGCATTAACGAAGCTCTGTCGGTTCATCTCTGCTTAGATTCTAAAAACTCCATTAGGGTTTCAGGTAAAAAATAATATATATATACCTATTTTTTCTTATTATTTAATTTCTAATCTTCTTCTCCTCCAACCTTTCTGAATCTAATATATATAAAAATCCCTTGTTGTATATATTAATAAGAAGAGACCTGAAGGAGATCACTATGGGCGTTTCAAATCCAAAGAGAATTAAAGCTAAGGACTAACCGTGAGTGCAAATCTTAGCATTTTTATTTCAGTAATTGATTATTATATTATGGATTTGAATATGCCTTAGGGGTTTTGGGTATACGGAAATAAAACAAAATGAAACTCCCTAAAACTCCTATTATTCGAAATGTCAATTCTTGTTGGAATTCTCAATTGTTTACATTGAATTGTTGGAATTGTATAATTTATGCAGTTTTTGGTGACCTCAAATTCTATTCCACTACTCTAATTTGATTATGAAACCTCTATTAAGGAATACGATGGAAAGTATGAAACTATTCTTACTTTATACCATTTATTCCATATAAAAATAAAAGAGAAATTCCATTGTTTAATTCTTTATAAAAGAGGGGTTGAATAGGATTGAAACTAGAATTGCAGTTTCTATTTTTAAGATTATTCCATGATTTAATGTGATAGATTAAGTTGAAATTTTTATTATGTACAAGTCTGTTTATTACAATTTTTGGATATGAATATTAAATCCTTTATTAAGGATATTGCAATCCCTTGTTATGCATATTGGAAATTTGGTAGCATTGATAATATGACACCTGTATTATTGTTGTTAAAATAGAACTAAAATTTAACGTTAGTTAGGGTGTAATCTCCGCACTCATGGATAATATTAAGCATGTATTTATTTATATATTAATTACCTTAAATAGCGTACAACTATAATGTATTAATTGCATAGTTAACTAGGTAATATGTGTCATTAAATCTCCTTTAGGAAAGTAACTGACTTGTTAGGCTAAATAAGAAGGAATTCTTATATAGCCTAATTAATGGACACGGTGAGGTGTGTATTATATATTAAGAGAGTTGTAAATATGACTAAGTCATAGGTACATCACCTATGATAAGTAACTATGGAAGACACGAGGTTAGTCTTAATTCTGTAGGGTAAATCTGCCCAGCTAATCCGACTACCAGTTCATACGAATGGTCATACTAATGTGAGATGTCTCCGTGGGTACTGATCATAATACAAAGACCCGCTCTAGGGTTTTGAGATATTAAGTGGTTGTTTGAGGGCCTATCACTTTTCCCTAAGCGAAGTATTAAATGGTCGGGATTGGTTAAGGCATGGTTAAGGATATCTCGAAAAGGTACGCTTCAATAGGAAGTATAAAGTATTTGAAGAGATTTTCATGCAATGCTAGCTAGATAGATACCTATGTGGACTCCGCCTTGGGAATAGTTATTAAGTGATGGGGGCCTACCTCAATTGAGGTCTTAAATGGTTAAAATCTACCTATTTTCCATTCAAAGGTATTAAGTGGGTTGGGTTCTATCTCTCGCATTGTAAGACATTTATGACGTTAGTGATATATTCCGCTATTTCCGCTATATCTTCTTTAAAAGAAATGAATTGAAAAATGACATTTATACATTATAAGAATTATGAAATTAATTAATTTAATTGAATTTTTAATATATTTTCAGAAATGAAAATACTCTAATATTCTTCTAAATTCAATTATGTTATATAACACTTTTACGTTTATTTATAGTATATTCGCACATGTTTTTATTTAAAATTATTTATGTATTAATTAGAATTCAATTGAATGTTAATTTTTCATTTAATTACCATTTATATATATGCAAAAACATTAATTATGAGTTTTATATTCTATTTTAGAGTCATCCGCTATATCCCGCTATATCCTCGTTGTATCCCTACCGTGACTTTTTGCACCTCTGCCGCATTGAATCTGCCGAGTGCTTTAACTGCAAAGTTCCACGCTCATCCAATTATAGTATTGACTGACCAACCTCTGAAGCAAGTTTTATACTGGCCAGAAACTTCCGAACGACCACTCAAATGGAATATAGAGCTAAGCCAATATGACATCGCATATCGCCCCAGGAAAGCCATCAATGGGGAGGCATTGGCCGACTTCATCGCCGAATTTATTATTATGGATGACGAGGAAGAAGTCCAGATAGAAGTAAGTACCCAATGGAAACTCTTCGTTGACGGCGCATCTAACTATTCTATTCGGGAGCAGGGGTAGTGCTTGAAACCCCCGAGGGGTGAGCCATTAGCTATGCTTTGCGCTTGAAATTCCCAACAACAAATAACGAAGCAGAATACGAAGCACTGATCGCTGGATTGAAGGTTGTGAAGGAACTCAAGATAAGATCAATTCAAATATACGGTGACTCTTAGCTGGTTGTCTATCAAGTGAAAGGGGAGTACCAAGTGCGTGGAGAGAATCTTGCCCCATACCTATCCAAAGTACAAGAATTCCAAAGGACATCGAGCACTACACTATAACTCACATCCCATGGGAGCAAAACACCAAGGCAGATTATTTGGCTAAGCTGGCAAGTTCTGGAGAAGCTCAGTCATTTGGGTTGGTCCCAGTTGAAACTCTAACCAACCCAAGCATAGACGAAATGGATGTAAACTGGATTCTCGAGACCACCACCGAACCAAATACATGGATAACGCCGATAAAGGACTATCTACTTGCAGGAACCCTTCTAACTGACCGAAATCAATGGAAGAAGCTCCTCTGGAAGGCGCCACGTTTCAGAATACAGGATGAGATACTCTATCGAAGGGGATTCACGATCCTTCTTCTTAGGTGTGTGACCGATGATGAAGCACAAAGAATCCTAAAGGAGGTACATGAAGGTGAATGTGAAGACCACACTGGGGGCAGACCCTTGCAAAGAATGTCCTTTAGTATGGGTATTTCTAGCCAACGATAAATCGCTACGCAACAGATCATGCAAGGAGATGCGATCGCCGCCAAAGGTTCGGCAAAATTAAGAGAGCTCCCCCAACGGAGCTAACGTAGATGGTCAGTCCATGGTCATTCGCAATATGGGGGATCGACTTGATTGGCGTCATGCCAATAGTAAAAGGAGGGGCCAAATATGCAATAGTTGCCGTAGATTATTTCATAAAGTGGGCCAAACGGAACCGATGGCCACTATAACCACAAAGAAAGTTATTAACTTTGTTACTAAAAACATCATTTGCAGGTTTGGTGTGCCGCAAAAAATCGTCACTGACAATGGAACTCAATTCAAAAGTGCCGATTTCAAAGACTACTGCAGGCGCTTCCGAATCGAAAAAGCTTCTTCGTAGTGGCTCATCCGCAAGTAAACGGGCAAGTGGAGGCAATCGACAAGATCATCAATTCCACTATCAAAAAGCAACTAATAAAAGCCAAAGGAAACTGGGTTGTTGAACTTCCACTCGCACTATGGGCTTATAGAACTACTCACAAAGCGACAACTGGCCATACTCCGTTTGCCCTAGCATATGGTTCAGAAGAATTGATTCCTGTTAAATTAGAAGTCCCTCGCCCGAAGGCAGAATTTCAACCAAAAACAAAACGAGCAGCTCCTAATCGAATTGCTGGATATGGTTGATGAAAAAAGAGAAGAAGTAGAGCTGAGAATGACCGCTCACCAAAAAAGGGTCACACGGTACTTCAACTTCAAAGTTCACAGTCAAACCTTCGAAGTGGGAGATCTTGTGCTCAAGCGAGTTTACCTCGTTCTGGGGGCCTTTGGACCAAACTAGGAGGGACCATATGTCATTAATCAAAAGCTATAAGATGGGACTTTCAAGCTAGCAACCATCGACGGAGCTCAAGTTCCCAGTGCATGGAATAGCGAATCACTTCGCCATTACTTTGTCTGAAAGCTACCTTATGTATTTTTTAGTTTCCATCTAAAAAGTCATCTTGAGACACTGGAGGCATTGTATATAGGCAAAAACTGCTCTGCTTTCCTTAATAAAGTTTTCTTCTTGAACCAACAAAACCTTATTCATAATAATGACCCATCGGGTCGACGGAAGCAAATCGACCCAAACCGTTAGATCGGCGGGACCCGATCTTGGCCTTCCAAAAACCGCGGTTGCCCCGGCAACATCAAGAAGGCTAAAATCAACACTCCTCCCATTGCTTGAAGATAGACAACACTGAGAAGTGTCAAAAGCCGCACATCCCATAAGCCGCGCACTAAAATAATAACTCCCCACGTTTCCCGAAGATAGGCAACACCGAGGAAAAACAAAAAGCCGCGCACTAAAATAATAACTCCTCACGTTGCCCGAAGATAGGCAACATCGAGGAAAAAAAAAGCCGTGCATCCCATAAGCCGCGCGCTAAAATGATAACCCCTCAAGTTGCCAAATAGGTAACACCGAGGAGAAACAAAAAGCCGTCCATCCCATAAGCCGCACGCTAAAATGATAACTTCTCACGTTTCTCGAAGATAGGCAACACCGAGGAAAAACGAAAAGCCGCGCACTCCATAAGCTACGCACTAAATTCCAAAACATTAGCTCCTCATGTTGCCCACAGATAGGCAACTCCGAGGAACATGAAAAATCGCGCACTGATTCTTAAAGCTTAAACTCCTCATCCTGCCCGAAGATAGGCAGCATTGGGGAGAACTATAACACATGCTCCTCGCATGGCCCAAAGATTGGCAACGCCAAGGAATACCAAAAACCACGCATCTCATAACCAGCGCCAGCTACTCCCATACTCAGGAATAATGAGCACAACTCCAACAAGATTGGAATGCCACAAACCAAATGAAAAGCCTCAACTATAGGCACTTAAGGAATAAAACTGCCCTCAATTAACCTATGCACCGTGCGCCTCTAAAATACGCGTGTTTGTTGAAATATCACAAGAAGCTTGGATTGCATGCCAAAGTTGCAAAACTTCCAAAAAAGGAGAATCAAGTCATAACTTAGCCAAATTTTCAATAAAGATTTTGTAAACCCTAAGTTACCGATTATTTGAAAATTAATTGAAGTAAACAGCCTTGTGAACTGGGGGGCATACACCGGTACTTGGATAGAAACGCGTGAACACAATAAGTTCACAAGTTTTGTTAATTTCTAAAGTTCTAAGAATTTCTAAACAAAAACTTTCTAAGTTTGGTTAATTTCTAAAGGTTCTATCAACTTCCAAATTGTTGTTAATCTCTAAGTTTTGTTGCTTCAAACGAAGGGCTTTGGCTATAATCACAGAACTAGAAAAGTATGAAATAAAACAAGCACGAGTACACAGAACACAGATGAACTGACTGATAAAAGTACAGTCGAAATATCAATATATTACTTATAATTTTCTGTACACGGGGTCAAAATGTGGGGGCTGTACCTACACAATACCGGCCAACAAAAAGAAAATACAGACTCTACAGTAAAGACACAAAGTGCAGACTCTGCACTTGAATAGAATGACTCGAAAAGAAACAAAAACAAGTCAAGCTTCCTGCAAGATGTTGACCAAAATCAAGTTAACCTTCACACAAGCCACTTAACGTTTCTTGCCGCTGCTCCCCTTTCCGCCCTTGATCGACAGCTTCTGCTTCTTCTCAGGAGTGGTGTCACTGCCGGTAATGTTAATTAATAGCTCGATGGCAATGTCCTCATCTTCCTCCGAAGCCTTCTCAGAAGCCTCTCCTTTCGTCTTTCGCCTTCGAGATTTGCATGAGCTTTTGGAGGCTTTGATCGCTTTGATCTTTTCCCTCTTGACGATAACCAGCTCGTGTTCAGTCTTCTGTAGTGGTTCCATCTGAGTCTCCTGCTCCTTGGCCTCTACAGCTGTTATATCGCCCTCTAAAGACGCAGAAGATGTGGAAATGGTTGCAGGCACTGGCGTTGAAGTAGCTGGAACGTCAACGGGAAAAGTAGATGTACCTATAAGATCAAAAATGAAAGCATTAAACTCCTCTTGCTCTTGTGGCATAAGTTGGAAACTCCCAAATTCGTAGGAGACAAGGACATTATCTGCGCCAAAGGAATGCTCAAGGATGTCTATTTCATATTCACCACCTTCGTCCTCTTTTGATGGCTCCCCTCCAGAGGAATAATTTCAAGTCCTGAACTCGTTGGCTGGTCGAGCTACTCTGATAATTCGCCCATGCCGGAAATAGAAGGTTTGGTAAGCACGTCGGTGGCGGTCATCGAGGCAGCATCGGTGGCCTCCTTCTCTCTTTCCACTCGGAGAATTTCCTGGCCTTAAAGTAACGCCTTCTTAGATTCATCATTAAGATAGGCGTCTCGCAACTCTCGATCAGAATAAACGTCGCCGCTGTCGGCAAAACGAGATAAGATTTCCTCCCAAACAAGAGCAAGAGTGCGTGGGAACTTCGAGCCGAGATAGCCGAGACTTCCTTGAAGCAACAAAGATAACATGGAAGTTTAGAATAGTCGCATCCAGCTTCTCCATTTTCCGGTCGAAGGCATTCTGGAGATCCAAGTAATCCGCTTTCACGGCCGCCTTCTCAACTTCAGCGGCAGTTTTGTCGGCATTGAGCTACGCGACCTGAGCCTGTAGCTTGGCGATGATCTCAGCTTGGTCGAAAATAGTTTTGTCGTGCCCCTCAACAATCAAATTGTGGTCGGCAATGGTTTTCCTCTGAACCTCGATGATATCGTTACAAATGGCCACTTCTTCTTTCAGCTTGGTCTCCTCCGCATGAGTCTTCTCAATCTCGTCCCTCCAGTCGATCTTAACTTTTGCATGTGCATCCTTCAACTCCTTCATCAGATCGTGTTCCTCCTACTTTCATGAAGGGCCGACTCCTTTCCTTCCTCCAGTTGTTTAATCTTAGCATCGCGGTCGGTCAACGCCCTCTCCAAATCATCCTTCTCTGATTCGAAAGAAAGGATCTCCTGATAATTATTTTTATTCGTATCCGCCAGCTATTTACAGAGCTTCTCCCATCTTTCGGCCTGTTCTAGGTCGCTCTGAATAGCTTGGAGAAGTGGCATATATGAATCCTTGCAAACACGGTGGATATCTAGGTCAAACTTAACCCCTTTTAAGAACCAATCAGAAAGCGCTGCCTCAAGTTAAGGTGAGCCTGAAGGAAGGACGTAGGCATGCCTCCGCTGGGGGCAAGAAGCACCGGGGGTGGAAGTGACGATGGAAGATGATGAAATATGAGTTGGAGGCAGAATCAGGGCAAAAGTGATGGGAATTTCTTGGCCCACGGAAAAGTGTTTTAAAGCGAGCTCCGAAGAATGAGGGCGATGTTCAAACTTTGACTTTTTTGAGTGCTCATCTCTTCCTTAAGAGATCTTCTCTTCTCATACACACCTTTATATGATCGAGCTCGGTCTCTTTCTTCTTGGCGGCGGGTTTCAGCTTCGAGCTCTTTTCTCCGCCTATATTCCTCTTCTGTCTCTCAAACTTGATGGCGGCTGGAGGAGCGATTGGTATACAGCTGTGAATCAGTGAAGTCTTTGAAGTCGTCATAAAAGACTCATCCCCTCATCATAGCTGAAATGAGGCATACATAAAAGGTCTTAGAAGAATGAAAGTTAGTGTAGCACAACAAATATGGAGAGATGAATGGAAGTGAGTGTGATCCTAATGCAACGTGTAGTTTGTTTCTAATATGGGCCTAAAACGGCATCACGAATCGGAACGAACATCCGTAGTAGAAAAGATCGGACTAACTTCGGTTATTATGGCAGAACCAGGCTAACTATTAGCACAACATCCCCTGAACCGAGAAGCATTGTGTAAAATTTGAAGTCTCCTTTCATGAGTGCGTCGAAGTCGACAAATACATCGCTGAAATCTCCGAGCTCCGCTCCAACATCCCTATTCGGAGAATCTTGATGACTTCCGGTTTCAGGGGCTTTGCTTTCACCACTTGCATCGGGAAGAGGTGAACTCGGGAGAACGGTCTCATTCTCGGAGTTTCGTCACAAGACTCTGAGTCCTTACCGTCGGATTCAGACGAGAAGTAATCACTAGCGGTGGACTCATCACTACTACTTTCAAACTCTCCCTCTCCCTTTTTCGAATCCACCGCGGCCTTGCCCTCCCTTTGTTTGAACTCCTCTTCTACTTCCTCCGGGATTGGAGGCATTCTACTTAGGCCGCTTAATCTAGTCACAACAGTCTCTTTCCCCTCACGGGTTTCATCGGTGGATCCTCCGGACGAGCTTTCTTTCTCTTGAGAGACGCTTTCTTCAGAATCGCGGGAGGAGGAAACAGATCTCGTATGAACCCTGGATCAAGCAGGAGATGGAATTTCTACTTGAATGGCAGATCTACTCGGAGCTAGTAGTCCATAGCGACGCAAGTTCCCATCAGTCAGTAATACTTTAACGCTTCTCTCCTCGACATCGATTGCCTTTAAAGTCTCGTAAACTTCATTGAGTGCCTGTCTCTGTTCGGTCTTGGAATAACTGCAAGAGACATATTGTTGGTTTGGAACTCATGGCAATGCATCAAAAGCTCAATGAATAAAAAGAAGCTTACCCCCTGTCGTCCACCGATGATTGAACCCCTCGGGGCATCTGACAAATAAATATTGCGTCTTGAATTGCGATAAGTTTCTTTGCAAGCACTAGATGATTTTCAGATTTCTTTGGGCTTCAATTATAATCAAGGAGGGAGAATCATCTCTCCTCTTGAATGCCAAAAAGAACCACAACTTATCGATGCTTGGAGCGTTCTTGAACGCCCGCATGAAAAGAACATGCAAGCAAGTCAAGATGGCGTAGCCATTTGGATGAAGCAGAAATGGGGCAATACCCAAGTTTGAGAGAGCCTCACGTAGAAAGTCATTGAAGGGAGGCACGGATCCGTTCAAATACATGTATCGGTGGCAAGCGGTGTACCCCAGGGGAGGCATATGAGCGAATTCGTCCTTTTCCGGCAGACGAACTCCTCTTCGGGAATTCCGTGTTGTGCACAGATGTTACGAAGGACCTTGGCGGAAACGACCGATGAAGCTCTCTCAGGTGGATTAAGCAGAAACCCTGAAGTTGGGAGGCATACGATCCATGATTGGCTCAACTGGGACTAACTGGCCGGATTGAGCTTGTGAAGTGGATGTTGACTCGGCTTTTGAGAGTGCCGGACTTCCCCCGATTGACTTATGATGCGTGGATGGCTGCTTCATTCTAAATAACAGAACTCGCGTTTAAAAACGGCCAGGTAAATATATCCTAAACTAATAACTTCCCCTGCCACACAAGAATTCCAAAGAAACATTAACTTATAATCGCCACGTCGGATTTCAAGTGCGGACTGGGGCAATTGAAGTGTGCTATCTATATAGGATAAACTCGGTACTCGATACACTGCAAACGCCCTATCCCGTGTAGATAGTTCGCTCGTAGTGGAAGATTAGGCAGAACTTCCCGTGTCACTTCGTTTTCTACTTTTGTTTCTACTTCATGTACACTTACCCGTTTTCGATCCATGATCGATTACAGATCCATTGTCTGAAGCGACACAGAAAAGTCTTCTCACTACAGGAATGCCGAGTGTGCAATAAGCAAGCAGGATAAGTCCAAACTCTGCAAAAGAGTCGTGATCGACTGGTGATGTGGAGTACAGTAACAGCTGCGAAACTAGACACAAGTCAATTCTGGTCTAATGGACGAAGATAGCAAAACGTGTCAAGCACTGGGCCGAAGCCTGAATGTCGTTCTAGGAAACAACTCGAGATTCGATTTACTGTCTTCTTCCATTAAACCCCAATCAACTCGAATTTCACGCAATCAACATTGCAAATGGAAACCATCAAATCATTATACCAACGCAATAATTAGCAAACCAATTAAGCGAACTGACCTCTAACTGGATTCAAAGGCACAGGAAGAATCAAAGATCAAACTCAACGATCTACGAAATGGATCGATGGTGAGTCGATGATAGGACAGCTATAGTTCAAAGGCGAGCTAGGGTTTGGATTGCTTGGATTCAAGCGAATGAATCAACGGCAAAATAATGGGTCGGCTAGGGTTTCACGAAAGAGGCAAGTACCTGAATCGAATCGGCAGCAAATGAATTCAAGTGAAGTGTTGAATCGGATCGAGCAAGGGCTTGGTGTAACATCCCGTATTTGGAGGCCAAAAGCTAAACGCTATGGATGCTACAGTCATCCAAAGTATTAACTTCTAGTGATGAAATACGGCAATGTTAATGGTATACATAATATCAGAAGCACTTAAATATGAACAAAATCACAGATTTCCAAAAAAGAATAATTTTAGTGATTATATTTCAAATAAATCATATCCAAGTTACAAAAATCCTAAACGTGATCCCAAACATTGATCAAATATAATTTACACTAATACGCCAAGAGAGACATATGAAGATGCCCCCTTGGATGTTCAAAGCAATATAGACATAATTGTCTTAATACACAATGGAAACAATTTTAAAAACAAGATTCCTAAATTAGCTATCCGTCAGCCACCTACTCATCTTCGGATGCTTTATTCGCCAAAATTTGCTAAAACCTAAACCCTCAGCCTACTCAAATCAAATTTTGAGCACCCGAGAGTTTAAGGGGAAACAAAAACTTCGAGTCAGACTTAAAGCCTGCTATGAATAACTTATATTATATCTCAGTTTACTGATAAATAGTGAGACCACGCCATTTAGCGGAATGGGTTTCCTCTCACTAATATCTCTTTTCAAAACATATATTTTGTAAATCCTTTCCTACAGCCAAACTGGTTAATCAACTGATTATTATAATAATAATATAGCAATATCCATAATGCTAAAACAAGAAATGAAAGAGACTATCTGTCTAAAATTTGAACTATCTGTTCTAAATTCTGAGCTATCTGCTCTTTTGTGGACTAACTGTCCTAAAATTGATGATCTCTATGGTATATTCAATTCTGTGGTTTGAAGTCCGATACGCAGCGGAATCCGCGAAAATGGTAACCGTATCGGTATCGGTTCCGTGCCTTTTGATTTACTTGTGACCATTGGTTATCTGTCATGAAACTATTTAGTCAATAGCCTTTTATATTCACCAAAATTTTATGGCTATCACTATTCCTACCGGTTCGAACATTATTTTGTTCATTCGTCTATGTGCTTTGATAAAGAAATTAATACTACAAATCTAAGTTATATTTTATTGAAGCTTGCTCCCTTCTTCTAGTTTCTGAAACCATTCCTCTTCTCATATATTTCTTTCCCCTCTAACCATTCGGCCTTCTCTTCCAACCCATGCTTTCACCACGCAGCACGCCCAAAACCTCCTCATCCTGGCCGAGACCTCCACCTTCACCGCATCCCATGCTCGGCCACCCACTTCAAGCCTCCTCCTTTCTCGGCATCACTTCCTCCGGCCTGGCGCAGGCACACGAACCCGCTCTCACTTGTTCCGCCGCATGCTCCTCTCCCATTGCCGTGTAGTCAACCCGTACCTAGCCTCTACCCACTCGCTCACCCAAAAGCAGCAGCATCCTTCTATAAGGCAAATGATATATATATATATATTATGTCATGTAAGTATATATTAGCTTAGTTATTTGTTTATAAAGATATGAGTTCATACAGTAGCTTGCATTATAATAAGTGATATATTAAATTATATATAGGATATATGTTTATATATGCTATTGCATTATATATAAGTCAGATATTTTATAAAATAGGTAAGTTATATATATAGAGTTTCAATGGGTACATAGTAGTCTACATATAACTGTGCAATTGCTATTTATATATATATACGAACAATATAAAAGAAAATATATGTTTACTGTATATTGTATTATAAAGGAAGTGTTATATATATTATATACATAATTGTTGTTTTCTATACTGGGCATATTTGATTTTTCTTAGAACCGTTGTATATATTACCTACATGTATTATAACGTGCACTTGATAGTTTAAACACAAATGATTACGTATATATATATATTTCATCATATAAATTTTTAAGTTGATATTTACTGTTTGTCTGAGGGTATTATATTTTTTTTATTAAATATTGATTTGTAAATTGTATATATATAAATATATAAAGTTGTTATAATGGGTAAGTTATACTAGTTTATATATCTGATATGTTTTTTTATATATAAAAATTTATATAAGTTTTGTCTGCATACAGTTTGGGTATATTTGCCTTTGCATATATTTGCTGCATATATATGAGTTATATTTCATTCATGGCTTTATATATATATATTGGGTTCGCAGTTGTATATAGTTCATATAAGATTGTTGTTTTATATTGTATATATATACATGTGACATGTTTGTATATCTATATAGTTTTTATCTAAAAATATATTATGTATATATATGTTGATTTTAATATATGTGTTTTAATTTGTACAATGGAATTTGAAATATATATATATATATATATATTTAATATGTGTTGAGTTTAGAATATGATTATATATATATAGTTATATATAAGTTCACTTATACCATTTATCTTCATCAATCCAGTTCTGATTTGATTTCGTCAATTCCAATTTATCATCTTTGTTCGTCGAATTCGTGCCAATCTTGCTTTGCTTTGGAATTCGTGCTTGGATTCGTAAGTCATCTCATTACGTTTCCTCTAGCCTCGAAAGGTGAGCAATCACTTACGATTAACGTTCTTATATTTATTAAATTTGATTTCACCTGAAACGACAATTGAAATATGCTGCTAAATTGAATTGTTAATTTTATAATTGCTATATATGATATGCTATTATTTGTAATTGTTCACCTGTGAGATATGACACCATATCCTATTGTTTATATGTTTATCACTGATGATATATGCCTGTTGTTGATATGTTATATTATTGTCATAATTGTTCTCACTCTACAAGTTCCCTGATAGTATAGAATTCTCTATGGATTGAAATGATACATACCCGAACGATCTTGTAGAATAGGAGAAAATCGTTATGGGTTGAAATGATAAGCCCAATCGATTTTCATTGAATTGAATTGGGATTGCGGGTTGAAATGATACATACTCGTATATATTTAAATACGGATTGAAATGATAAATATCCGTACCACTTGACCATAGGATAGAAAATTATATACGGACACTGTTGGTCTATATTTTGAAAAATGATTTCCAAAGTTTTGAAAGGAAATATATGGTTTTTAATAAATATTGATCTATAAAATATAATATATAAATGTAATTTATATATGTCAAAATTTTAGATTTTAAAATTATATGTTTTGGAATTTTAAATCTATAAGTTAGTTTTGAAATTATAAATTTAAGATTTTTCTTAAAAATTTATTTTCTAAAAAATAAAATAAATATATATATAATAAGATTTAATTTAAGAAAATTTAATTTAATTAGTATATAATATGTTTTAAGATATTTATTTATAATCTATATTAATATTTTAAAATAGATTTATAACTTTAATAATAAAGGTTGGGGAGGATAAACTTGGAATTTAAATTGGTTAATAATTTAATTTAAGAAAGACTTGATTTAAACTTATTAGTTTTGAGATTTTGAAAAGATATGATTATAAATTGATTTGATAAAGAGTGATTAAATGAATATTCTCAATTTTTAATAAAATTAGGATTTGAATATTTAATATTTATTTAAATATATAAATTGAGATTTAATAAATTGTTATTAAATGGTTAAGTCGATACTTTCCAATTGGAATAAAGGTAAAGGTTAAATATTGAAATATAAATGAAACTTATATTGTGAATGTTTGAATATTTAAACTTGAATCATATTGGAATTGAAGAGATAGTTCGAACCTGGAATTGAAATCGATTTAAATTGAAATAGTTTAATTGAGAATTTGATTTGAATCTTGACCTTTAAATTTGAAATGGCTAAACTAAAATTGATTTAAATTGAATTTTGGAATTTAAGATGATTTGAATCGATTTGCGAAATTGGAGGAAACTAATTTTATTATATAAAGTATTTTTTATACATAAACTATTTTAATTTATAACTATTTTAATATATATACTATTTTAAATATTTAAACTGTTAAGTTGGAAGTGTTATGATTTTAAAAGTGTTACGATTTCAAAGTGTTACGATTTCAAAAGTGTTATGATTTCGAAAGTGTTATAATTTTGAAAGTGCTACGATTCTGGAAATGCATATTATTTAAAGTGAATAATGATATCGAATCGATATGGTTTTGAAATGAATATGATATTTTGATATGAAGTATAAACTATTTGAAATGGATGACCACGGTGTGAAATAAGCGTTTGGTTGTTAAGGAGACCGGGATCAGATATTGTCATACTCTCTGCCAATACTGAAAACCACTTTAACAACTGTGTATGTGGTGGAGATTCCAGAAGGAAGTAGGATGGTTTGGTGACGATTCTGTATGGTATTTGTTTGCACAAAAAATGGGCAAACACCTCCAAGTCGTATGATTTAGTTGATTTTATATCGTTTTTTAATGATCTGGATGATTTATGCAAATATGTAAAAAGCAGGGACTAAACTGTAATAGACACACAGATTTATAGTGTTTCAGCCAGAATGTGCCTACGTCCACTTTATATATTATTTCTCCTTTCTTGTTCGGATTACAAGTACAAAGCTTTGATACAAGTATATGAAAGTTGTTTGAAAGTTCTATCCATGCTTGAGCTCTCAAACTTGTCCCCCATTGTTGTACCCCTGCCCCTCTATTTATAGAGTGAGGTTGAGGGTAGGGGTCTTGGATGTATATAGCCGCTGGTGGGCCTGGGCTGACACAATTTGGCCTGGCAAAGTTGGTCCGGAACGCCCTTGGTCCGGTGGGATTTGGTCCGGTGGAACTTGGTCCGGTGATGGTTTTGATTCGGTGGGACTAGTACTAGTGTATTGGTCCGGTGGTAGGAGTGGTAGAGGCTAGTTCGGCAGGCAGTGGAGTGGGTTGGTCCGGTGGTGATGGAGTAGGTTTTGGTTCGGTCATGAGTTGGTTCGGTGGTGATCTTCCTCGCGTCTTGGTTCGGTAGTGGATGAGGTAGCTGGTTCGGTGATGAGAGGGGAGTGGAGTTGGGTTTGATTCGGTGGTCTTGGTCCGGTGGGACTTCGTCCAACATTTGCCCCCCTAAGTGGGGCACATGCCAGCATGCGTCTCGCTTTGTTTTAGTTCGTTCGGTTTCAAATGCCGATCCGGTTGGTTCGGTCGCCCATGTTCGCCTATAAGTAGGAGCCTCATGCCCCTGTTATTCCGTACTAGCTGAACCAAGGCCTTTGCTTTTGCCGAATCAAACGAGCACTGAACCATACTTCAACAGCAGGACCAGGTGAGGCCCTCTTTTGCCGGATGAACATTCGATTTGCCTAACCGAATGGACTCGGGGATTTCGCATGCCGAATGTCTTTGTAGCCTTGAACTGCCGAATGACTTTGTAACCTTGAACTGCTGAATGACTTTGTAACCTTGAACTGCCGAATGACTTTGTAACATTGAACTGCCGAATGACTTTGTAACCTTGAACTGCCGAATGACTTTGTAACCTTGAACTGCCGAATGGCTTTGTAACCTTTCATGTTTCGAATTACAAATGAAATTCTAGATTGTACACACTTGCTTGTTTATATCTCTACATCCTTAGTTTTAATAATGTACTCTTTTGTGTTGCAGATAATGTCTCATAAAGTTGAAACCTAATCAGAAAAGAAGAAATCTCAGGACAGAGAAGATCCTTCCGCAGTGCCCCCGGCTCAGTCAGGACTGGGACGTCATGGGCCCACCCCGAGGTCACTAGTAGATGGGTATGGCCCTTAGGAGCTTCTGAACTCACCTCCCGACTGTTTCCCTAGCTCTCTCAAAGGCGAGCAGCTTGACGTTATTTCTCGCTCGTTTGGGATTGACAGAGCGCGTATGCTATTGCCGGGGGAAGGAGTGATGCCATATAATCCCCCCGAAGGATATTTCGCCTATAGTAGGTACCATTGTATGTGTGGGGCCATTCCCCCGATCAATGCTTGGATAATCAGCTTTATCACCTACTTGAAGGTAGCTCCGTTTCAGCTTCATCCTAACTCCTATGCCATTCTGGTGAGCCTGTTTTTCATTTTCCAGAGGAGATACGGGCATCCTCCCTCCAACCGGGAGATCCGGTACTTGTACAATTTGAGAGGCTATAAGAAGGGGTCTCCATACATCAGCTTGGAATCAGCCGTATCTTTCAAGCCTGTCCTTGACTTATATTCAAAGTTCAGTATGTTTAAGAAAGAATGGTTTTTTTATCAAGGATGACTCTGTTTCCATCCGTCGCTTCACCTCCGGCTGTAAGTGTGAAGCTTTATTTATAATTTCCGTTATAACTGCAATGCCTCTTCTTATGT
This sequence comes from Allium fistulosum, assembly GCA_030737815.1. Classification (NCBI taxonomy): domain Eukaryota; kingdom Viridiplantae; phylum Streptophyta; class Magnoliopsida; order Asparagales; family Amaryllidaceae; genus Allium; species Allium fistulosum. The sequence continues at coordinate 167,185,053 of CM060905.1, forward strand.
GATTTCATTTCTTGCTAGCGACAGGTGGCTTTGCGGTCGTGGAGAATGATCGCCTGGTTCAGATGGCTGTGGAAATAGAAGCCATTACGGGAAGGGACAGGTCGGCTTCTTACTTGATTAGGAATGCTACACTTCTGGGGCACAACATGATCCTTCCACATCAGTCCGTGGTTAAGCAGAGAGACACGGCGGAGGAGAGAGCTGCCAAAGTTACAGGAGGGGCCACAGCGAAAAGCAGTAAAAGGAGACCCTTCTCGATGCATCCGGTTGCCGGGGGGAAGAAACTCAAGAAGTCCGATGGACCCTCTCCCAGCACACATCCAAATGCTCAGGAGGAGGAAAAAGGTAAGGACGAAGGAGGTGAGTGGGAGAGCGGAAGTGGTAGAGAATGTGACGGTGATCGTCACGGTGATGATGGTGGCGAAGGACAGGGCGGTGATGGCACCGGGGCTTTGCCTCCCGGGCAGGTGGGCGTGATTCAAGAGTGGATAGATGATGCTCTCCGCCAAGCCTTCAAAGAGTTGGAGGATACGGAGAAGTACAAGAAAGCTGGTAAGGTCGGGACCGTCGCCGTTTTATCTTCCGGGAGCGTTTCTACTGAGGCAACTTCTGCGATTCAAGGTGAATTCCTCTTTATTCTTTTTAATTCTTGAATGATGGCTCAATACATGCTGGTGACACTTGGTTTTCATTCTAGGAGCAGGCAAAATGGCCAAGACCTCAGATCTTCGGCACAGGCTTGAACAATACAAACTCCTCAAAGCTTCCGCCAAGCCGAAGACTCCTACTAATCGCCCTGGAGACGTAGTCGGCTATCATCCTCTTCTTGGGGTTATTGAAGAAGTTATACAAAAGATGAAGAGGGGTTGATCTACGCTTGAATCTCTTCCTAGACCCCCGACCCCTCTCCAGCCTATTCACGATATTACGGAGGAGGACACCGAGTTTATACCTTCCCCACATCCGTCTAAGAATCCAACCGTCGCCCCGATAGATCACCCTGGCTTAGTTCGCAATCCGTTTGCGGGTCATCCAGACCTGGACCCGGCCTCTCATGATATCTCCTTTGATGAGGTTAATGGTGAGCATCTTCTCCCTCGCAATCCCATGGTACGAGTGCTTGACGAAGCTATGTCCCTAGACCTTGATTTGCTTACTACCCGGGTTGTAACTCTGGGGGATGAGGCTAAGGCAAATATTGACCGGGTTGCTGAGAAGACCAGGAAATTGATGGGGCATCATGCCCGACTAGTCAAGGCCGGGGAGGAAATTGGGAGTGCCAACATTCGGCTGCGGTTAATGGTCTCCGACCAGGCTAAGCAGCTTGCTGATCAAGCCATCCAAATTTCTCAGCACGAGGCTGCATTCAGGCAACTGAAGAAGACTATGGAAGAGGCCAGCAGGGCAGAGTTGCGAAAAATGGAGGCCGCCTGCAAGGAGCGAATTGACATGGCCATCACGACGGTGGATGAGGTTCTACAAGCGGACCTTGAGCGGGCGCAGGAATTATCGGGGAGACTTGAGGCCGCGGAGCTCGCTCAGTCCAGGTTGAAGGAGGAGATGGAGGCGATGAGGATATCCCTTCAGTCCGACCGCTCACGATACCGATCGGAGAGGGATGCTGCCGTCGCTGAGCTGCGTGCTTCTGAGGCCCGAATGAGGGAGCTTGATGAAAACGAGGGGATGATGGATGAGATGCTCCAGGATATGTATTTCCGCACTTGGAAGCAGGGTAATTTATCCTGGATGGATGATTACCCCCGAGTTATTGCCAGGATCTATCTCCGGGCTCTGGAGGAGGCTAGGGCTAATGCGGATAAAGAGGGTGTTGCGGTCTTCAGAATGGATGTGGTCACTACCCAGTTTACCAAGGAGGAGAAGGTGGCGGTAAAGGAGGGTATGCGGTTACTTGCTGCTGAGGAGGCAGGTGTGCAAGTAGAGGATGATGACCAGGATAGTCAGGAAGCAGGTGCTGGTAAGTCTTCCTTTCTAGTCTTTCTGTTAACTTGGTTGCTTATCACTAATGAACTCTTTCTTTGACCGGACAGGTGGGCAACAGGACAAGGATAAAACTCCGACGCAGCCGGTTCCTTGATTTGACCTGGATATCTTTTTGTGGACTTGACATTGTTGTATATGTTAGTCCCAAAACAGTAACGCAACTCTTAGGTTGTAATTATGCTAATTGTAATAAACAACATTATTCTTGACGTGTAATTTTTTAACTTAAGCTGATTCTGTCATTTTTGAATGTTTTTGCTATTTTGACATGTTGTATGAGAAATATAGCTATGCGTATGCTTGTAATTCAATTGTGTTTGATGTCAAGTTCTTGCTTAAAACATAATTTCACGTCCTGCAATGTTAGTGTGGTGTGTGAATAAATTATAGCCACGTGTTTATACATGAAAGAAGAAAATACCGCCCTTCATATTTTATTTGTAGGTGGCAGCTTCGAATGTCTTGCGTGACTGAGTATGGGATGCGGTCCAGTATCTTGCTGTGAGTGTCTGCTTGCATTAGCAAATTTCTCCTATTCTGTGTCCTGTACTTCAGGGATTGTTACAGAGGATAGGAGGAAAGTTTTTTAAATAAAATTGAAATGTGCGAAATAGTAAAACTTCCAATCACGGAAGTCCTTCGATGTGCTTAAGTTCGTGGCAAACGGGTTTTGTAGTCACTTTCCCTAGCTGTGGGTCTTGGAGACATTTGTCACCCATCTTACGCCTCCGCGGGGAGTTAATCTTTTTTACCACAGCCGTACTTAAAACATATCGGAGCCAAGATCACGCATAGTAACTACCCGGGCCATTATGGCCCGTAATCATGGGTATTATTCGATTTACTGTGGCCGGCTAGCGTGGGTGCCGATCGTCAACCGTGAACTACCCCTGGCTGGCCACACCTTATGTTGGGGCTTAAAGTAGGTTCATAGTTGCCGGCGAGCCGAACGCCGTAATGAGCTGCCATGGCTATAGTCGGCTTTCTTGATGGCTTATAATCGGCTCATTACAGTTGGCTTTGAGGGTCGTCGCGAGCAATGAGTTAACTCGCAGCAGAGGGATACCGAAGCAAAAATGTCTCATTGGCAAGGGCATAGATTCGTATAGTACCTGTTAGGTCTTGTCCAGGAGAAGTCGCGCTGTGGAGCGCCTTGAATGGAAATGCTATATGTACAGGATTTTGTTCAACAAAAAAGGATAAAGTTAACAAGCAGCCAAGATATAAAGGAACAAGTTAAAAAAGAAACAAGGTTTTTAAAGTGGTTCGGCACGAAAATGCCTACGTCCACTGATTCTCTTTGTTAATTCACTTCATATGGGCAATACAAGTTAAGAAAAGTATCGACGGAGGTGTTGGATGTTCCATGCCCTCTGGAACACCTCTCCGTCCACTGTTGACAAAATATAAGCTCCATTGTGGAGATCTTTATGAATTACATATATTCCATCCCAGATTGGATCTAGTGCTCCGGGTCGAGGGAAGATTCGCTTGAGGACAAGATCTCCTTCTTGTAAGGTACGATGCTTGACTTTGGAGTTGTAGTGTGCTGCCACTTTTTGCTTATGGGCTGCTGCTTTGAGTGCTGCATCATTTCTTCTCTCCTCAATTAGATCCAAAGACATGTGAAGGAGTTCTTCGTTCTCTTCGGGGTTATAGTGGATCCTACGGTGGGAAGGCACGATGGTTTCAACTGGGAGCATAGCCTCCGATCCGTATGCCAAAGAGAAGGGAGTATGCCCTGTTGATGTTCTGAAAGATGTGCGATAGGCTCACAATGTCGTAGGGAGTTCATCCACCCAAGCGCCCTTTGACTTTTCAAGTTTCTTTTTTATTAGAGTTTTCAGAATTTCGTTGACGGCTTCGACTTGTCCATTTGCCTGGGGATACGCTACGGATGAGAAGCTTTTGTGAATTCCGTGCTCTTGGCACCAGTTGGCGAACTCCTCGCTGTCAAAATGAAGTCCATTGTCCGATATAATTTTGAATGGGACTCCGTACCTGCATAGAACATTTTTGATCAAGAAGTTAATAACTTTTGCTAAAGATACTTTATTCAGGGGTTCTGCTTCCACCCATTTGGTGAAATAGTCGACTGCCATGATAGCATATTTGGCCCCGCCTCGGCCCATTGGCGCCGATTAAGTCAATTCCCCATACTGCAAAGGGCCAAGGGCTGGTCATTTGAGTAATCTCAGTTGTTGGTAGCCGCGGAATTTTAGCAAACTTCTGGCATTTGTCACACTTTCTGACGAAATCTAAGGCGTCCTTGCTTAAGGTGGGTCAGAAATATCCATATCGGAGTATCTTTTTTGCCAAAGACTGCCCTCCGGTGTGATCTCCGCAGCTTCCTTGATGAATGTTGGATAAGATTTCCTTGGCTTCCCTTCCAGCGACACACCTTAATAAGGGGTTAGAGAAGCCGCGCCGATAGAGGGTGTCCTCTTGTATTGTGTAGCGGGAAGCTTTCCTCAAGATTTTCTTGACTTCGTTACGCCCATTGGGTAGTGTGCCACTTTGTAAGTAGTCTCGGATGGGAGTCATCCAAGTTGCTTCTTCGGTTGCAGCTATCAGATTCACTTGCTCAAAACTTGGGGTCAGTTGCTTTGAGATGGTTACTGCTCCAGAAATAGCGCCGTCTCTCATGCTAGCTTGCTTCGCCAATTCGTCGGCCTCTTGGTTCTCTTCCCGAGGAATGTGTTTGACTAAGTAGTGGTCCAATCGACTGAGAAGTAACTTGGTCTTTTTTAAATATGCTAGGAGTCGTTCTTCTCGAGCCTGGAATTCTCCTAGTATTTGATTAACAATAAGTTGAGAATCGCTATGAAGGCACAAAGAATTGGCTCCGATTTCTAAGGCAAGTTCTAATCCAGCTATCACTGCTTCATACTCTGCATCGTTGTTGGTGGCAGCGAATTCCAACCTTATAGCATAGTGCAGCTTATTTCCCCTGGGAGTGATTATTACCACACCTGCCCCCGAGCCTTGTTCGTTTGATGCACCATCCATAAAGAGGTTCCACTTGATGTCTTCTGCTATTTCTGATTGCTCCTTACCTTCGTTGGTAGTGAATTCGGCAATGAAATCGGCCATGGCTTGCCCCTTGATGGCGGTGCGAGGATGGTAGGTAATATCATATTGACTCAGTTCAATGCACCATTTAAGTAGTCGCCCATAAGTGTCGGGACGATGGAGTACCTGCCTCAGTGGTTGATCGGTCAGAACTCTGATGGAGTGGGATTGAAAATAGTGTCGCAGTTTTCGTGATGCGATTGGTAGACAGTATGCTAGCTTCTCAAGTTTTGGATATCTGACTTCTGCCCCTGTAAACCTCTTACTTACAAAGTATACTGGCCGGTGCATGCAGTTGTCTTCTCTTACCAAAGCAGTGCTTATAGCATGAGATGATACAGCAAGGTATAGGTATAACTCTGCGCCTATGTTTGGAGTCAAGAGTACCGGTGGTTTCTGGAGGTGTTCGATTAAGTTCAGGAAAGCTGTTAAGCATTCGTCAGTCCATTCGAACTTTCCTTTGTCTTTCTTTAGAGCTTCGAAGAAGGGGACGCACTTGTCCGTTGCTTTGGAGATGAATCGGCTTAGGGCGGCCACTTTCCCATTTAGGCTTTGCATTTCCTTTCGAGTGGAAGGTATTTTGATATCTTTTAGAGCTCGGACTTGTTCAGGGTTTGCTTCAATCCCTCTGGCATGGATGATGAATCCCAAGAACTTTTCTGATGATACTCCGAAGGAGCATTTTAAAGGATTAAGTTTCATTCCATATTGGCGAAGTACTCGAAACATCTCGCCCAGGTGGCTTACGTGATCGTCGGCCTTCCTTGACTTCACCAGCATGTCATCCACATACACTTCCATAGTTTGTCCTATTATCCTTGCAAACATCTTGTTGACGAGGCGCTAGTAGGTGGCTCCTGCGTGTTTAAGTCCGAAAGGCATTACCTTGTAGCAGTACAATCCCCGGTCAGTGATGAAACTAGTGTGGTCTTGATCGGGAGCATGCATGGGAATTTGGTTGTATCCTGAGTATGCATCCATAAAAGATAAAAGTTCGTGCCCGGCTGTGCTGTCTACAAGTTGATCTATTCAGGGAAGTGGGAAGCAATCCTTTGGGTATGCGTCATTTAAGTTGGAGAAGTCAATGCATGTTCGCCACTTCCCATTAGCCTTCTTTACCAGCACTGGGTTGGCGATCCACTCTGGGTAGATGGCTTCTCGTATGAAGTCATTGGCAAGTAGATTCTTTACTTCTTCATCGAGGGCTGCTGATCGTTCTGCCCCCATACTTCTCTTTCTTTGTTTTACGGGTGCCTTGGTAGGATCAATGTTTAGTACGTGGCTTGCTATGTCAGGGGAGATTCCGGTCATGTCAGCATGTGACCATGCAAATACATTCGAGTTGTGGCGGAGAAAGTCAATGAGTTGTTCCTTCAACTCTGCTTTTAGTTGGGACCCGATTTTCAATAGTCTGCTCGAGTCATGTTTGTCTACAGATACAAATTCCATAGCCTCTGCAGGCTCGGCGGTGGCCTCCTCCTCTTTGTCCCTGGGGTCTAATTCATTGAAAGGGTCGCTGGTATATCGAAGAGGAGGGGCTTTCTTTAGTTGCTATGCTTCCAAACTTTTTGTGCAGGGGGCAACCTCTACACTCTTCCCTTTGTCCTTCCTGTGGGTGTTGCGAAGTTCAGTTACATAGCAGTCTCGAGCAACGTCCTGGTCTCCCTCTACTTCCCCTACTCCATTGTCTGTTGGAAATTTCAACTTTAGGCACCATGGGGCCAGGACAATTTGGAAGTCAGACAAGGCTGCCCTTCCTAAGAAGGCGTTGTAGGCCGAGTGGTTTTCTATTAGCACAAATGTTTGTTTCCGCACAACGGAGCGGGGATGACTTCCAATTTCAACAAAGAGGTACAGTTGCCCGAGGGGCATCTTCGCATCTCCAGTGAAACCGTGTAGTGGTTTGTTGCAGGGAGAAACGTCCTTTATTGATAGTTTCATTTTGTCGAATGCATGCTTGAATAAGATATTTACTGAGCTTCCAGTGTCTACTAGAATTCGGAAAACTTCGGCTGGACCGAGCCGGGCAGAGATAACCATGGGATCCATGTGAGGGTACTGCCTTCCCTCTAGGTCACGCCTACTGAATGTGATGTCATCACTCTCTTTCCGCTTCGGATGGCGTTCTTCTCTAACAGAATTAACACAGTCTTCATTGTTTCTAAGCGACTTTCCATATCTTTCCATCTCTGCCCAGCTTCCGTCGGCGATGTGCGGTTCTCCTGAGATGGTATGGACCACTATCTTCTCTTGACTGGAGCCTCTAGTGTTGCGATTTCTTCTGCCTATCTCTGGTGAGGGTAGCCTTGGGTTCTCATTGGCAAGAGCTGGAGTCCTGTTCTGACCTTTTACATAGCGTTCCAGTCTCTTCCTTCTGATGTGTTCTTCAATCAAGTCCCGGAGATGATGGCATTCATTGGTATCATGCCCATGAGATTCGTGGAAGCGGCAGAACTTTCCAGATTTCTGTGCGTTATTTGATTCCTTCTTGTATGGTGGGCGTTTGTATCTAACTTCGTCTTGGGTGGTAAGGAAGATGTTTTTGATGGTTTCATTCAAAGGAGTGTAAGTGTCGAATCTCGGTCCTGGCCGATATAGGCGCTTTTCTCCCTTCTTGCCCCCAACATTGTCTCTAGAATCATTTCTTCGAATGTCCTTCGCTACAGCGGGCGTGTTGCCATGAGCTGCCTTATTTTGTTGCCCTGACTTCCCCTCAGTGGCAGCATCTTCAAGCCTCATATATTTCCCGGCTTCATGGAAGAAATCGGGTAAAGTAGCTGGTTTTTCTTTTATCAATCTTCTAGCAAATTTGGTATCCGGATGCACACCACTACAGAGGGCCATTAATACAAGCTTTTCATCGGCATCTTAGACTGCGGCCGCTGCGGCATTGAATCGGGTTAAATATTACTACAGCTTCTCTCCAGGTTTCTGTTTGATACTGGATGAGGAATAAGCGTCCTTGGGTTGTTCCACATGAATGCGGAACTGGCTGATAAACTTTTCTTTCAACATCTCCCATGAGCTGATAGATCCTTGGAGTAGATAGCAGAACCAGGAGGTAGCTAGATCTGCTAAGAATAGTGGAAAGCATTTGCACAGTACTCCTTCCGTTGCCCCGCTCATGAGCATATGCTGTGTGTATCTCTGCAAGTGTACAACGGGGTCAGAGGTTCCTTTGTAAGGTTCTACTGTTGGCATTTTCCATTCTCGAGGGGTGATGGCAATTTCGATATTGCGGGCGAAAGGGCTGGTTACCCTAGCGCCTATCCCTCGATCTCTTTGATCCCGTTGGACGCACTCTCTGAACAAGCGTGCCATCCTTTCATCAGAATTTGGAGTAGATAGGAATGAGTTCGGTTCTGCTCTGTGGGACTGATTCCGTCCGGACGGCCTGTAGGGATGATATCGTCTATCATTCCTGATATTTTCTAGTGGCTGTCTTTGGTCTTCTGGGAGCATGCTAGGATCAGCTACAATTGGCCCTTGCCTCGATCTTCCCCTGAAGGGTTCTGATCTAAGCACTTTCTCGGGTCCAACTTCGGGCTGGACTCTAGCTCAGCCCCGTTCACTGGTGTTTCCGTGGTTAGGCAGTACGACAGGCTCAGCTACAGTTGACCTCCGCCCGGTACCTCCCCCATTGGGTTCGGTTCCAAGCGTCTCCTCAGGCCTAACTTCGGGCTGTGCTCGGTCTCGGCTCCTACCATGGCCGCTTCTGTCATTAGCTCCTTCGAAGAAGGAAGATCTTTGCCGTCTCTGAGATCCTCCAGTCTGGGACTCACCCCATGATTCAGTGTTGCGGTTGGACTCTTCAGCATCCCTTAAGCATGACATGAGATGGTCCACCAAGGCTTCCTGCTGGGATGTGAAGCGGTTAGTCACTTCAGCCACAACTCTGTCTAGATCTGCCCTAGTAATTGCTGCAGGCTGTTCTGTGGCAGGGGTTGTCGGATTTGCCTGACCTTCATTTGGTACTGCTGCTGGAAGGGGACGACTTACTTGATCTGTGACCACTGGATCTGGAAGACTGCTGGTTGCGATGTTTTTTCCTTTGTTAACATCCTTCTTCTGCTTGGGAGGCATGTTTTCCAAGCAATGAACGACGCTGTTAGGAAGAAGGTTAAGTAGGAGAAGCTGAAGCTTCGAGCTTTCAGTTCTCAGTGAAAGCACCAAAAATGTTTGCACAAAAAATGGGCAAACACCTCCAAGTCGTATGATTTAGGTTATTTTATATCGTTTTTTAATGATCTGGATGATTTATGCAAATATGTAAAAAGTAGGGACTAAACTGTAATAGACACACAGATTTATAGTGGTTCAGCCAGAATGTGCCTACATCCACTTTATATATTATTTCTCCTTTCTTGTTCGGATTACAAGTACAAAGCTTTGATACAAGTATATGAAAGTTGTTTGAAAGTTCTATCCGTGCTTGAGCTCTCAAACTTGTCCCCCATTGTTGTACCCCTGCCCCTCTATTTATAGAGTGAGGCTGGGGGTAGGGGTCTTGGATGTATATAGCTGCTGGTGGGCCTGGGCTGACACAATTTGGCCTGGCAAAGTTGGTCTGGAACGCCCTGGGTCCGGTGGGATTTGGTCCGGTGGAACTTGGTCCGGTGATGGTTTTGATTCGGTGGGACTGGTACTAGTGTATTAGTCCGGTGGTAGGAGTGGTAGAGGCTGGTTCGGCAGGCAGTGGAGTGGGTTGGTCCGGTGGTGATGGAGTAGGTTTTGGTTCGGTCATGAGTTGGTTCGGTGGTGATCTTCCTCGCGTCTTGGTTCGGCAGTGGATGAGGTAGCTGGTTCGGTGATGAGAGGGGAGTGGAGTTGGGTTTGATTCGGTGGTCTTGGTCCGGTGGGACTTCGTCCAACAGTATTTACGTAGCCCTGACTCTCGTGTGTCAGCTTGATGCGGCTAAAACAGGAGCCATGCCAGGCCAAGTGAGGTCATTCTTCCGATCGGACACATTTCTTCGGTACCATTCTATTGCTTTTGTGATTGATTGGGTGCACCCTTTGATTTGGGAGTGTGTCACGAGGTGGGCGGTAGTAGCTGTTATGCGTTACCACCAGTCCGGATCCGCAAACGGTATATCTACCTTGGCATTGCCTCGAGTGCCTTGTCGCATGCCCTAGCGCGCCTTATACGAGTTTGTTTCGTACCGTATCTATGTGACGTCCTCTGGGTAAACCTCCAGTTTACGGAGGAGCGTACGACATTGTATAGACTATGGGAATATATAAAATGTGTTAAGGGGGATATGGGTAACGCCTTAACGCTATTTTAATACTTTTACTTTACTATAGACATATTATAATATCGTATTGTACTACATAGCAGATAGTTCCACGGATCCTTAGAGGATGGGTATCCCAAACATCCTTTTAGTTACTTGTATTTTCAGTTGATATTTCACTTGAGTTGGATTTATTAATATAAGAATGTTAATCCTGACTCAAGTGTTTTGTGTTTTGCTTTATGCTCGGGTCAGACTAGTGTCACAGCTTTTGAGACTCACCTTTGGAGATGGAGCTTCGCTTGGAGATTCATCTATCTAATCAGCTTTCAATTATTCAGCTGACTCCAGTGATATATTCAGTTTTTGTTATTTGACTATTGTATTGAGATTTCTATGTATTCAAGACTTCTGTTGTATCTTGTTTTAACTCTGTTATTTATATATAGTAGCTTCATGAACTACTATTCATTTGTTTCCGCTGCTTATTGTTATATTACTCTATGTCTGTGATTCTGTGATTGATTTTATTTACTGTATATGCTGAGTTTTGCCAAATATAAATTAACAATATGATATTTTGAGCAATTCAAGTCTGACATGTGTGTCTACTTATGCACTTGGCGGGTGCATCATGATAGGGGGTTCTCGCATTTGGGTTTGGTAGCGAGCGAATGACTCTTACTCCTACATGTCCTATGAGGTTCGTGCAGTCGAGAGGCTGGCCGTAAAAGCAGAACACAAGTACCATTGTATGCTACGGTGGGCATTACCCCACTGGCGTTGTCCCGTTACAGTTGGTATTAGAGCTCGGTTTTAGGCAAAACTTAGCATATATAGTATATTTAATTACGGAATCACTTTCATTCAAGCTTGAGTTCATTCCTCTTTGATTCGAATTTCCTTTGAACTTTGGAACTCTCCCATTCGTTCTGAAATCCAGTCTTATCCCTTCCTTTGAACTTTGGAGCCTATAATTTATATTAGTCTATCCATCTTTTCTCCTTTATTTAATTATTTTATCTTCGTTTCGAGCCTATCGTTGAATTTGAATCCTTTTTTGATTGGGGTTCCTTTGAATTTGGATCTCTATCCTTGTTTTGGAATCCATTCTGGAATTATCGAGTGAGAGAGTGTATTTGTAATCAATATAAAAAATATCTTATATTGTGTTGTTTGATGTAACGACCCATAAATTTTGATTGGTTTTAATAACTAATTTAACTGAATTTTATGAAATTTTAAATAATTGAATTAGGAAATAAAATTTTATATTTGGAATACATATTTAAAAACATAGCAATTGGTAAATTTTCATCAGAAGATATGGAAGTTTATTTTCTTGTGAAATTTTATTTCAATTTATATCAGTTGAATTTAAAAGTATTCCGAAACCTAAATATGTCAACATGATAAAATTTATTTAGAACACTCTGAATAAGACTGCGTAATTCGTTTTGCAAATTTCGGACGTTTCTAGCTCCATTTGAATTTTTCGTACGAAATGGCAACGTATATCAGTGTCCGTATCGACTTTTTGATTGGATGATCGTGCCACCAATATCTATATAGTGTTTTGATCGTCTCGTCGTGCTGATCTCTGTGGTATATTTATTTCTGTACTTTGAGGTCCGGTACACGATGGAAACGGAAAGACTGTGCGTCGTACCGTACCAAAATTTGTGACCTTTTGTTTCCTTTGTCTCTTCAAATTTGAAGCGTGCAGCCCACGCAAGCAATAAATTGTCTTAATTGTTTAGCTGAATCAAAGCCAACCGTTACATTTCATTTCGTTTTCCCACTGCTCAAGAAATATTATAAACCAGTACGCTGTTGATTCTTTTCCTCTCCCATTTTCTTTTTCTCTGTTCATTCTCCTAGTATAAAATATTTTACATATCTGAAAAGTGGTGCTTCGTTCTCAGCTTTCTTCCATCGCCAACCTTCAACCACCGAAGCCCCACCAACCGTTCGCTTCCATTCTCTCACCGCGCAGCCTCTCTCTCTCCATCATCCTCCGTGCAAGACACGAGCACCCCTTCAGCCGACTATAGCACCACCACAACAACCATTCCCGCCACCTAAATGTCTCCACGTGTCCTGCTTCATCCACCGAAACCCTTGTCACCTCCGACCCTCTCACCGTATCTCGCCTTCCACTGCCATCTGCTCCGACACAACCGCAAATGAACCCTGCCCCGATCTGTGAGCATCCTATTTCCACGTAGGCAGCAGCATCTATATTTGTAAGGTAGATATATGTATATTATATATTAGTTTACATATATATTCTAGTATATATATAAGGTATATTCTGATTTTCTGTTAGTTATACGTATATATTATATACGTTTGTTATCTAGTTGTATATAATAAGTTTGTTAATTTTAATTTTTATAAAACTATTGTTTAGGTGTATATATAGTATAATAATTCATATATTAGTTTAGTATATGTATATATTTTGGGGTTGTGTGAGTATTTTGTAAAGTACAAGCTATGTTATATATTATATAAGACAATATAAACTTATATATTAAGTGTTTGGTTATATATTACTATGTCAGTTTATGTATTATGTTATGTAAGTAAAATATATATGTATTGATGTGTTTTATTATATAAATATGATATTTTGATCCTTAAAAATATAGATAGAGCTTTAAATTATGATCTACATATGCAATATGCAGGTTTTATGGGATAGGCTCTGTGTTATGGATAAACGTATATAAACCATATGATGAAATTTAAGATTTGTTGATATAAAGGCTTATACGTATAGGATTGTATAAGTTATAATAGTATTAAATATTTATCTGTTTATACAGTTTATATCTTATAAAGTATATTAAGTTATAATAGCCGTGTATAAAAGTTGTATATATATATGTATTTTATGCTCATTCTGCATACATTTGTTTATATATATATATACCAGATATATATTAGTTATAAGCATATGAGTCCTGTTTTGTAGGGTATATAATGTTTATAAAGTTTAAAATTATTTATTCGTGTTACAATATTTATATAATAAGTTGCTAATAAGGTTACAGTATATACTATATAAAATTTGTAATATATATGATGTGAGTTTCATAACAGAGATGAGAATATACAGTTTTACATATTATATAAAGTTACCAAAGTATATATTAAAGTTTATATAAATTTTGTTTTTAGACTTCTTTATAGATAAGTATGTATGGCAGTATATGATTTGAAATAACTTATGTATGAAAATTTATATATAGTATGTCTACTACAATAGTGGTTTTAAGTATGTTATAATATATATATATATATATATATATATATATTTGCTGGCAACTATATTATATTATATAAGTATTTATTTCAAAACTTATGTATATGTGTTTGATTTTGATATATATATTTAATTTAAAACAATGATTTTTAATTATATATATGTTATTCTAATATTTGTTTTAAATTAAATATTGATTTCATGGAAACAATAATATATATATATATATATATATAGATTGTTGCTGTTTCTATCAAACTGATTCTAATTGTTGCATCGATTCCTTATCTATCAGCTTGTTCGTCGAATTCGTGCCAATCTTGCTTTGCTTTGAAATTCGTGCTTAGATTCGTAACTCACCTCATTTCCGTCCATCTCTAGCCTCGGAAGGTGAGCAACCACTCACGATTAACATTCTTATATTTATTAAATTTGATTTCAATTGAAATGACAATTGAAATATGCTGCTGTAGTTATTTAAATTGTTATATATGCTATTATCTATAACTGTTCACCTATGGGATATGACACCATATCCTGTTGTTTATATTATATTGTTGTTTATGATATATGCCTGTTATTATTATTATCGTATCTGTCATCACTCTACAAGTTCCCTGTTAGTATAGCATTCACTATGGGTTGAAATGATACATACCCGAACAGACTTTAGAATAAGAGAAAATCATTATGGTTGAAATGATAGACCCAAGTGATTTTCATTGAATTGAATTTGAGATTGCGGGTCGAAATGATATCTACCCGTATATATTTAAATTACGGATTGAAATTATAAATATCTGTATCACTTGGCCATAGGATAGAAAACTTCATGCCGACACCATTGGTCTATATATAAATATTTAAAAATGATTTCTATGATTTTGAAAGAGAATACATATATGGTTTTATTTAATATTGGAAATATTTTATATAGAAATAAGTTTTAATATAAAGTAGATTAAATAATAAACTTTAATTTAATAAAGTTTGATTTAATTAACATAATATGTCTAAGTATTATATTTTTAAATAGACTTTTTTTTGGATTTGTACAAGTTAAGGAAGATAAAGTTGAATTAATTGAAATTGTATGTAATTAAGAATTCTACTTAATTAGGTTGATTTGAACTATTGAATTTGAAATTTAAGATTTAATTTTATAACAAGACCTTTGATTTAAAGTGATTAAATGGATATTTCAAGTTTAAATAAATCGGAGGGAATATTTAGTTTAAATGTAATTTAAGGTTATTTAAATAATACTGAATTTATTAAGTGAATATTTCGAGGCTAAATAATAATGAGGTTAAGTCAAGATCTATATGAAACTGTTGTTAGTCCTTGAAAAGAATGGTTTTGATGACAACAACATTAGGACTTGTTATAAAATATAAATACTAACATTATACTTTAGATATATATGTACATGCAGGATATAAACATGCAGGTACTGAGAATGAAGACTGTACAGTATAGAGACTCAGGATCGAAGACATCAAGATTCAAGACTCATGAGTATCAAGATATCAAGAGTTCAAGATTTCAATAGTAAAAGACAAGTATCGAGTCTAGAATTATGTTAAAACTCCTAGAAAAGCATTGACATCTTAAAGTCCTGTAACGACCCGACTTTCCAGACCCGGAAAATCGAACCATTTTAGTTAAGAAGAAGAGGTAGAAGAAGAAAAATAGAAAACAACATCAGAATCTAACCATCGCAGCGGAATAAAATATAATATATATCAACAGATCTTTACACAAATCAAAAACTATATCAGTTTATACAATACATCATCAGAGTACATCATCAGAGTACATCAACATCCATAACATACAACTGAATACACAGCAGAAAAATAATAGCAAGTACGGGAGTACGTATCGTCATCCAGCTCATCTCCTGAGCTCCACAGCATCATATCCTGTAACCTATAATACTCGGTCTGACCCGAAGATCATATAAAACAATACCCGAGTCAGTCTGGAATACCAGCGTGAGAAAATCACACTCAATTGATTATTAAAGTTTTCAAAAATCCTTTTGAAAATAAAAGCATCTCGTAAGACCACGCCACAAATAAACATGTCGGGTTTTTACCTTACGATAGCTAAACACTTTTTATAAAAATCCTCTGATATTATAATAGTGTCTATTCACAAATACTTATTAAAATAGCTGAAATTGTTACATGATTAAATTCCAGCATACTAGGTATACAAACAAATACCGTACAAGGCACGTAGGGAGAATGGATTTCCAACGAATGACTAGGCACTGGGGTACCACCTGTCACAGTACGTGGCCTAGATCACAGTACCGAGGAGTACGCCAGCTCCCCTGCAACACAAGACCGGAATCATCCCTTACTGGATAATTCCAAATAAAATCACCCCACGGTTGGGATCAGCAACCGCAACACTAAGCCGAAATAAAGGGACATCTAGACAGGGATGACTTTACTCTCAAGTGGGGGCTACCCACGAAGCCTTGCCGCATAACCCCTGATTTTCAGTCATTCCCGGTTGATGAGGTTTGAGGCTAAACGATACCTTTATAGAACATATCCCTTAGAATGCCCATCGTCTGCTGACGATGTCTCGAAAGCATTCATCCATACAAGTCTGTCCCGGGTCCGAACGGAACCGAAGGCACTATTCCTACTACATCCATTTTGGAAATATCCTCAGGATTAGTAGCGACTAGCCCTTGCACTTCACTGCTCCATCTTCGACTCCGAACACGTTACACGAAACGTACAAACCGGATCGAAGTGGTATTCGAGTCTCCAGACCTAGAATCCCGGTATACGGAAACTCGATCCCGGTCTCTTCGAAACGATCGGCGCATTTGGCCAATATTGATAGTCGGTTATTTAACTATCAATTAACATCCACAAGCAACCATCACACAATAAATAATTTCCCACATTATTATTTGCCCAAATATCTTTCCAAGATATACTTCCAAATTTTCAAAGCTCATTTGAAAACAAATTTCAAACAGTTTCCGCTTACGGAATACATTTCCCAAATAATTATTTCCACTGAATCACCAAGTACAAAATACTTTTAATTTTAAAATAATTTAAAAACACTTTATTTTAAATATATTTTATAACATTGAAATTTTAAAACTACTTTAATACTTTATCAAAATATATAATTTAAGAATATTTAAAATAAAACCACTTTATAAATATAAGCTAACTTCCTCTTTAAAACATAATACCAAATCACCTTTATATACTTGCTACAATAATAGATTTTTGAAAATACTTACTTTGGAAATTAACATTTAGAAATAATTAATTTTCTAAAACATGCCTTTTTAAACAAATTAGAACTTTTAACTTATATTAAAAATTGCTTTGAAAACGTACTTGGCTATCCAGAGAAATACCCTTCTCACTCCCATCTTTTAAAAATAAATCAACATTTATTTTTAAACCAATCCATATTCCTTTATAAATCCCCACCTTGAATTTATCTTTTCAAATATCCACTGGTATTTTATTTTACTTTATAAACCCAGTTTATAAATTCCAAAATCTCACTTCTCTTTTAAAATTCCAATTTTAAACAACTAAGTCAATTTCCAATTGACTTTTCAATTTACTTTACTTTACTTTGAAATAAATTTCCTTTGCTACTTCCTTTATTTCAAATTTCATTTACCTTTAGATTTATTTCTTTATTGTGAGTTATAACCCTTTTAACTGAAATTACCAACTTCAAACTTCCAAAATGCTTTCTTTATCCTTTAATTAAATTTTATCCTTAATTTCAAAAATAAATTCTTTATTCTTTACATTTAATATCACTTTAGTTTTAAAGTTTATATTTCCCTATTAATTCAAATTTCCCTTATTCCAATTCACTTGAATTATTTACTTAAAATTTACTCTTTTATTTCTTTCAAAATCCAATTCTATAGAATTTAATAACTCATTTTACTTATATATTCAATCCAACAATATCTTCCAATATTTCAATCATCAATAAAATCATCACAGAATATCAATATTCATAACACAGAATATCAAATAATCTAAATAATTTTGAGGAATCCAGTTGGATCCCTCCAACCTGTTTCCCTGCATCCACAGACGTTAGCACAATACCAATTCCACTTCGAGGTGGAATATCGCGGTATATGGAATTTATATAAAATCATCCGCTATTATGCGGCGCATAGGGTCTCATCCACTATATAATGCGGGAATAACAATTCCAATATATACATATGCCAATATATATATATTGGTATATACTACTAGATACCATATCAATCAAATCAATCAAATCAATCATCCATCAATATTTAAATTTAACCAATTAAATTTAAATTATAACTGAGTGAGATCAACTCACCTTTGCTTTGTTTTGCAGTCCATTTCCATTCTAACTTGTTTTCCTTACGTCCTTAATCCTTGAATAAACAATTTACGGTTTTATTAACACTTGAAATAAATCAAACAATCAATTACCATTTTAATAAATTTACCTAACCAACTTTTTAACTAATAATTCCTACTTCCGAAATCTTTTCTGTATATGTATATATTCACTGTTTACCAATGTGTAGATCCATTTTTATTTTATTTTATTATTACTTGTTTTACTTTATTTTAAACTCCATATATACTTATATACTCCTTTCTGTCAATTATCCAAAGCAGTAAGTTTGTGAAACTTTCCACCTCTCATATTTACTTGTAAAATACAATTCTGATTTTAAAGTATTTTCATTTATTTATTTTTCCATTCAGTTTTAAACATTCCCTCACTGTAAACAATTCCCAACCTATATATATACATAAAAATAGAATTGTTTACCTTACTGCCCGAACCAATTGCCTCAACACACTCGAATAGTAGCACCCAGACTTGCACCTGAACTTGCAACCCAACCATTCACCAATCACTGCACTGTATCCACATCCTTACATCCCGCTCGACACCCCATGCATCACTCACCGAGACACAGTGCGACGCCATCGAAAAACGATTCGATGATTCCCTGAGTCGTACTTCCCATCGCCGATCTTGCAAGTTCGATTCGATTCCAGGCCTCAAGCTCGCCAGAAAATGAACTCCACTGCCCTGCGAAACCACGTTGTCGCATGCCTTGCCCTCGATTCGCCTGCTCCGACTAACTCCAGGTCGAAAATCCCCTTCGAACGACCACCGATCGCGACTCCAAATTCGCGAGCGCCTCCCTTCCTTCCTTCGATTACGCGACACGTTCGATTTTAAAGAGAAAGGGGGAAAAGAACGTGATTTAATAGAGGCAGCCATGATTTTTCTTGAATTCGATTTTGTTTTTGAACGAACAATTTAAATTCTTTTTTTTATATATATAAAAGGAAGAGGGGTTTCGTTTATGAAGAAGGAGAAAATATCTCGGCTATCAGATGTTAAACGTATTACTTGTCTTGCGCGAGAAGACAGTCTCACCACTGTGTTGTTGATGTTAATAAAACTTTAACAGTTGATAAAATGAAAGATATTTAAATTAAAACGATTAACCATTGTCTAAGCGTTTTTATCTCGTACGCTCACATAACAACTCTGAACGCTACGAAAATTGAAATCCGGTAATAATTCAATATTACGGATCCAATGGAACTGGTTTCGTTGAATTCCGAGACTGTCCCTCGAAAGGCTATTTTTAAATTAAATTTAAACAATATATTTACAAAACTGAACAAAACACTTTGAAATTACATTCTGAAGCTTCTATTATTTCCAGTATCATTTATATGAATTTTACGAGCTTTCAAAATATTTTTTTTAATTAGCTTAGAATACCAGATTTACTATTTTATCCAACTTCAAATAAATTTAATTTAATTATTAAATTACTCAATAAACAGCGATATTTGAAATTTAAGTTTATAATTAACCTCTGAATATTTAAAATTAATTAAATATTCCAATTTCAAATATACAAAAATTCCGGGTCGTCACATTCCTCCCTTCTTAAAAGAATTTCGTCCCCGAAATTACTAGTTAGGAAGAATGATTCAATCCCCGTTGACTATTTCCCAAATTCAAACAGTTTTAACAATACCCAACAATCTTTTATTAATGATACACTAATCATCTTTTAACTTCCCAAACTTATTCATAAGCCCCAAACCATATCACTTATTTAACAAGAATTCAAATTTTAAATTTGAATTCAAATTTTAACTTATCAAAATTTCTCAAAATTTTTCTAACTTCCTAAATTTCCGAAAAATTTCGCCAGCGTCTCCTTTGCGCGGCTAGCTCGGTACAACTACAAAATGGCTCTACGGCCTCCCAATCTCAAAAAGAAAACAAAAAGCCAAGTGGCTGGATCAAAAACCCAATCAAATTTCATATAGAAATTCAAATACATACCTTTTTGTCGGGCCATTAAATTTTATCTTCGAAAATCAAAATCCCAATTATTCATTGCTTTTATACACCTGTATATCCTACTAAGCAATAATATTCAATCACAATTCCAAAGTCATTTTATACTTTCCTTTACAAATTTCCAATATTTGTTTTACTTAAGCCCGTACGATGCACATATATCATCCGTACGCAATATCACATTCGATCGCTCAATCGATCACACAATTTCACTTCCGAACTAGTATCGTCCACCCGACTTCCTAGTGCGGACTCAGATCTGGTTTCTCGATCAGAAACCGTCATTCTCTGTAACGACCCGACTTTCCAGACCCGGAAAATCGAACCATTTGAGTTAAGAAGAAGAGGTAGAAGAAGAAAAATAGAAAACAAAATCAGAATCTAACCATCGCAGCGGAATAAAATATAATATATATTAACGGATCTTTATACAAATCAAAACTATATCTGTTTTACAATATATCATCAGAGTATACATCAGAGTTCAACAGCATCAATAACATACAACAGGACGGTAAACATAACCTGTCCTCACAATCTGAATACACAGCGGAATATATAACACAAATACGGAAGTACGTATCGCCATCCAGCCCGTCTCCTGAGCTCCACAGCATCATATCCTGAACCTGTTTATCTCGGTCTGACCCGAGCATCATATAAAACAATACCCGAGTCAGTCTGGAATACCAGCGTGAGAAAATCACACTCAATTGATTATTAAAGTTTCAAAATCCTTTGAAAACAAAAGCATCTCGTAAGACCACGCCACAAATAAACATGTCGGGTTTTTACCTTACGATAGCTAAAACACTTTTTATCAAAATCCTCTGATATTATAATAGTGTCTATTCACAAATACTTATTAAAATAGCTGAAATTGTTACATGATTAAATTCCAGCATACTAGGTATACAAACAAATACCGTACAAGGCACGTAGGGAGAATGGATTTCCAACGAATGACTAGGCACTGGGGTACCACCTGTCACAGTACGTGGCCTAGATCACAGTACCGAGGAGTACGCCCGCTCCCCTGCAACACAAGGCCGGAATCATCCCTTACTGGATAATTCCAAATAAAATCACCCCACGGTTGGGATCAGCAACCGCAACACTAAGCCGAAATAAAAGGGACATCTAGACAGGGATGACCTTACTCTCAAGTGGGGGCTACCCACGAAGCCATGCTGCATAACCCCTGATTTTCAGTCATTCCCGGTTGATGAGGCTCGAGGCTAAACGATACCTTTATAGCACATATCCCTTAGAATGCCCATCGTCCGCCTGACGATGTTTCGCAAGCATTCGTCCATACAAGTCCGTCCCGGGTTCGAACGGAACCGAATGCACTATTCCTACTACATCCATTTTGGAAATATCCTCAGGATTAGTAGCGACTAGCCCTTGCACTTCACTGCTCCATCTTCGACTCTGAACACGTTACACGAAACGTACAAACTGGATCGAAGTGGTATTCGAGTCTCTAGACCTAGAATCCCGGTATACGGAAACTCGATCCCGGTCTCTTCCAAAAGATCAGCGCATTTGGCCAATATTGATAGTCGGTTATTTAACTATCAATTAACATCCACAAGCAACCATCACACAATAAATAATTTCCCACATTATTTATTAACCTCAAATATCTTTCCAAGATATATTTCCAAATTTTTCAAAGCTCATTTGAAAACAATTTCAAACAGTTTCCGCTTACGGAATACATTTCCCAAATAATTATTTCCACTGAATCACCAAGTACAAAATACTTTTAATTTTAAAATAATTTAAAAACACTTTATTTAAATATACTTTATAACATTGAAATTAAACTACTTTAATACTTTATTAAAAATATATACTTTAAAATAAACCACTTTATAAATATAAACTAAATTTCCTCTTTAAAACATAATACCAAATCACTTTTATATAATTACTACAATAATAGATTTTTGAAAATACTTACTTTGGAAATTAACCTTTAGAAATAATCAATTCCCTAAAACATGCATTTTTAAACAAATTAGAACTTTTAACTTATATTAAAAATTGCTTTGAAAAAACGTACTTGGCAATCCAAGAAATACACTTCTCTTCACATCCTTTAAAAATAAATCAACATTTATTTTTAAACCAATTCATATCCCTTTATAAATTCCCTCCTTGAATTTATATTTCAAATATCCTCTTATATTCCATTTCACTTTATAAACCCAGTTTATCTCTCCAAAATCTCATTTCTCTTTACATTTCAAATCCCAAAGTATTTAAATCAATTTATAATTGATTTCCCAATTTATTTTACTTTGAAATAAATTTCCTTACTTAATCCATCTATTTCCAAATTTATTAACTTCCATATTTTATTTCTCATTATGATTTAAAATCTTTAAACTGAACACAAGTTTCAGATTTCCCAAATTCCTCCTTCCTTTTTAATTACATTTAAACTTTGAATTAAAATAAATTATTTATTCCTTTAAATAATATCACATAAGTTTTCTTTAAATTCAATATTTCTCTATTTATTCAAAATTCCTCTTTTTCATATTTAATTTATTCGAATTCACTAGAATTACTTAACTTAATTTTACTCTTTTATTTCTTTCCAAAATCCAATTCAATTGCTTTTGATAACTCATTATACTGGGAAATTCAATCCAACCAGATTATCCAATATAAATCATCACAGGATATCAACAATCATATCACAGAATATTTAAACAAAATTAAATATTTTGAGGAATCCAGTTGGATCCCTCCAACCTGTTTCCCTGCATCCACAGACGTTAGCACAATACCAATTCCACTTCGAGGTGGAATATCGCGGTATATGGGTTTTATAAAATATCATCCGCTATTATGCGGCGCATAGGGTCTCATCCGCTATATAAATGCGGGAATATCAACAACTCAAATATATACATATGCCAATATGTATATATTGCTATATACTACTATATATAATATAGCATATTCAATCAATGCAACCATTCAATCAATTATTTAAATTTAACCATTTAAATTTAAATTTAACTGAGTGAGATTAACTCACCTTTGATTTTTGTTTGCAATCCATTCCAAACGGCTTGTTTCCTTGATTTTAAACCTTGTATAACAATTCACGATTTATTATTATTTGAATTAATCAAAAATTAATTTCTGTCTAGTTATCTAATTCTAAACTAATAATTTCCTATAAAAATCCTTTAGCAACTAAGATAATCAAATAAATTAATCACCTTAAATAATAATAATTATTATTATTATTTACATATCCTAGTAAACTGTATTTTATTTTTCTTCGTTTTCAAACTGCATATATAAATAATCCATATAGGTTTAAAAATCCAATCTTTTTTTCTTTCCTTTTCCTTCGAAACCCATACACTAATAAAATTAAATTATATAGATTTAAAATCTAATTTTATATAGACATCTTCAATATTTAAAATCCCAGTATATGTTTTCCAAATCTTATCCATATACATATATCTCTGTTTATTTATATACATTTAAAATAAAATATGTATGTGTATTTATAAACATATATATTAAATTGAATTAATAAAAACGATACCTCACTGCTACATCTAAACCTCGCCGAGCCTGACCCCCTGACGACTTCCTGCTCGAACTCGAGATCGAAACAAGCTCCAGAGAAAAATGCGAGCTTCCTCACCAACTCGAGCACTGGCTTCCATCCATCGTGCTCACACTCACCACTTCTGCCGCCTGACACCCTCGAGACCCCTACAACCTCGCGGCCCAACGTCCAAATCAAGACACCACATCAAGACTCCACTGCCTCATGCGCTTCCCCTCGCGTGCGCGCGAGCCTGACTTCAGCAACAACCCAAGCCCTACATCAAGTCACGATCTCCATGCCGCCTCCTCCCAGTCATCGAACGCGGCTTCGAAATGGTTGCTGAGCCCACCCAGTTCGGCCACGCCTGACACACGATGCCTTCTCCCCTTAATTTGACAGTCGAGAATCGAAATCGGTTTCGATCTTTTCGAAATCGAGTCGTCCCTGATTATGAGGCCATACGCTCGTTTTCAGACATGGAGGAGGGACGATCGATTGTTAGTTTGTGAAATGAAGATGAGTGTAAGAGATTGATTTCCTTTATCTTCCTTGTAGGAACGAATTCGACTTCGTTCTGTAAAAAAAAAAATTATTATTATTTTGATTTGTTCGAATCCCTGAATCAAAAGGAAGGGAGATGAATTTTTAAAGGAACAGGCACGTACGGGGTAAGCTCGTGAAGGGTAGGTCTGCTTGTTATCAGTATTAGGGTGGCTGATGGATTTGAAATTATATATTTTTATATCCAAAAATATCTCCTGGTCCATAATTCTAAACTCCGAACTTCAATTTAAATGCAACGACCGGCGTCCCTAGCGTTATATCGTTATTCTGAACACACTGGAACAGGTTCCGAGGTCTAGTTCGACCATATGGGGAAGATAACTTTTTGGATTCAGTTATTTAATATTAGATTCCGATATTAATTTCAGCACGTTTATATATCATACGCTCACACAACAGCTCCAATCGCTACGAAAATTGAAACCCGATAATAATACAATATTACGGATCCAATGAAACTAGTTTCGTCGAATTCCGAAACTGTGCCTCGAAAGGCTATTTTTAAATTCAATTTAAACGATATAATTTCAAAACTGAACAAAACAGTTTGAAATTACATTCTGAAGCTTCTATTATCTTCAGTATTATCATTACGAATTTTACGAGCTTTCAAAATATTTTTAATTAGCTTAGAATGCCAGATTTACTACTTTATCCAACTTCAAATAAATTTAATTTAATTATTAAATTACTCAATAAACAGCGATATTTGAAATTTAAGTTTATAATTAACCTCTGAATATTTAAAATTAATTAAATATTCTAATTTCAAATATACAAAAATTCTGGGTCGTCACATTCTCCTTGCATAGTCACAACTATGATAGAGAATTTCCAGAATCAATCAACAATCCATATCCAGGCTCGCCGTCGAAAATCGAGTGAAAAATCCTAATTCGGATCGATAAAACTATCTCGAAATTCTGTGTTCGACATCTGGACCAATAGCTATGCGAATAAAATAATATACGTACATCTTACGTATAAATTCCAATTGATTATCAGTTATATCAATTCTCTTTTATTCACATTCCTTTTTGATTGTTATGCCCTTATTCACAACTATCCCATTTCACAACTTCAGTTTTAGTCTTCATTCAACTATTCACTTAGTATATATTTTTTTCCCAAAATTACTAAGTATATTCCCAATACCAATTTCCTTAAGAATTTCATTCTTCAATTCTTAAGTTCAATATAAATTTTTCTTATATTTATTTACTACTTCACCACCGAAGTGTATATATTCAAATTGAACTCCCATTTCATATGAATTCCAACTTACTTCAATTTACTACTTCATTTCCAAATTTTTTCCTTAAATTCAATTCATCTCCAACTTCTAAAAATTGAATTTTATTTAGCTCGAAAACAATCCAAGTTAATTCATTCAATAACTATTTCTCAACTTATTTAAACCACTCCTTTGTTTGAGTTCAGTTTCCATTCCACATTTACTTAAGTCAATAACTTAAGTTTATTTTCTATTTAACCAACCCTTTAAAGTTTTATTTCCATCTTTCATTTGATTCTTATTTAATCAAATTCCACCCATTTTTTTTATTTAATATGATTGGTTTATTCACTCAATCATTATGAATTTTATTTTCCATACTCAATTCATCTGGAATTATTTTATTAATAACCAGGCCATTTCCAATTTATTTTCACTTATTTGGATTTCATTCGCAATCCAAACCATCACTATTTTAATCCAATTCCATTAACTCACAATTCAATTTCATTAACTAATTTATTATCTAATTAGTTCCTCCGCTGGTTAAAATTAAATACTTGCTTTTTAATTCCAAATATCACTTCACTTAATTTTCTTAAGTTCAATTTATTTTATAATTCAAGTTTGGATTTATTTAAAAATTAAGGTTGCTCATCTTAGTCGTTTCCATTTGATAATTACAATTTCAAATTATAACACTTAAGAACTTAAGAATATGAATTTCTTTACACAATTATAAGCATTTTACATTACCTTTATATCCAACTCAATTCAACTTCAACTTACTTACATTTAATTCAATTCCAATTCTCAATTTTATTTAACTTATCTTAAGTTAAATTCAAATATATTTTATTCGCCTTCATATACTCGAATTAAATTTTAATTCCAGGATACAAATTTATACAAGTTTTACAATTCATTCACCTTCAAGTTCTCTAACTCTTTTATCTACCAACTTATATTACTCATTGAGTTATTTTCATCTCATAATTATAATCCCAGAATTAAACTTTCATTCCCTTCTTATTTCAATCAACTTCATTCTATACTTTATATTGTTGATTCATTTAAATTTCCACATTTATATTTTAAATAGAATTCCCAGAATCCAATTGCCCGGTTTTATTTCAAAACCATTTTGAATCCATAAATAACTCATACACATCTGGTATATCACATCAAACCCCAATTTCCAAAACAATCTGCTTTTACCAAACAATTTTCCCTTTGAATTTCAAAACCAACCCAGTTCACAATCATTTCAAATTTAAAACAGTTTGGTAGCAATTTCTCTTTGGAAACTCAAAAATAGACATCGATGATGCTGCAGTCATCACCAAAATTATTTTCCAGCGACCGAAAGAGAATTTTAATGCTTTTATCACTTTAAAACTTTTCAAACATTTTTAAATCCCAAATCCCAACTGATTTCAATTCAATTCCAAAAATATTCATGAAATAATATCACCATTATTTCCCCAAAACCTTTAAACCATTTTTAAATCCAAAGGAATTTAAACCTTTCCCAAAACTTCAAATTCAAAATCCATTCAATTTTATATCCAAACATTACTCTGGAATTCTATCGCATTTTATTTCAAGTTATAAGTCACATTTACGATTTACATTTACAAATTTCATTTGTTTATGAATTTATCTCGTTTGCTTATAAATCACATTTGTAATTCACATTTGTATATAAAGTTTATTTCAATTTATAAATTTCATTTATAGTCTATATTTCAAATTCCATTTTGTTATATAAATTTATTCTTCAACTTAGGTTATAAGTTTTCAATTTCTACTCAATAATGAGACTAACTCATTATTGTCATTTTCTAACAATCCAGCATCCAAATATATAACCATAATAATTTCAAAAAATTATTTCTTTCATATACAAAAATAATTTGGGCAAAATTATTTCATTTACCCTATTTAAAACAATACTGTGTCGAACTGTTCTATTTAAGTGTTTAGAAACCCCTTCGATACAGTTGTCCAGACTATGCCGACGAAGGTTCATATGCCACTCAATAAATCAACCAACACAATATAAAACCATTTTATATTCACTAACAAATACGTGCTCATATCTATTAGTACTATCAAAATTCCCACCAGAGCCAAGGTTATCGCCAGCCTAAGCTCTGATACCACCTGTAACGACCCGACTTTCCAGACCCGGAAAATCGAACCATTTTAGTTAAGAAGAAGAGGTAGAAGAAGAAAAATAGAAAACAACATCAGAATCTAACCATCGCAGCGGAATAAAATATAATATATATCAACAGATCTTTACACAAATCAAAAACTATATCTGTTTATACAATACATCATCAGAGTACATCATCAGAGTACATCAACATCCATAACATACAACTGAATACACAGCAGAAAAATAATAGCAAGTACGGGAGTACGTATCGTCATCCAGCTCATCTCCTGAGCTCCACAGCATCATATCCTGTAACCTATAATACTCGGTCTGACCCGAGCATCATATAAAACAATACCCGAGTCAGTCTGGAATACCAGCGTGAGAAAAGCACACTCAATTGATTATTAAAGTTTTCAAAAATCCTTTTGAAAATAAAAGCATCTCGTAAGACCACGCCACAAATAAACATGTCGGGTTTTTACCTTACGATAGCTAAACACTTTTTATAAAAATCCTCTGATATTATAATAGTGTCTATTCACAAATACTTATTAAAATAGCTGAAATTGTTACATGATTAAATTCCAGCATACTAGGTATACAAACAAATACCGTACAAGGCACGTAGGGAGAATGGATTTCCAACGAATGACTAGGCACTGGGGTACCACCTGTCACAGTACGTGGCCTAGATCACAGTACCGAGGAGTACGCCCGCTCCCCTGCAACACAAGGCCGGAATCATCCCTTACTGGATAATTCCAAATAAAATCACCCCACGGTTGGGATCAGCAACCGCAACACTAAGCCGAAATAAAGGGACATCTAGACAGGGATGACTTTACTCTCAAGTGGGGGCTACCCACGAAGCCTTGCCGCATAACCCCTGATATTCAATCACAATTCCAAAGTCATTTTATACTTTCCTTTACAAATTTCCAATATTTGTTTTACTTAAGCCCGTACGATGCACATATATCATCCGTACGCAATATCACATTCGATCGCTCAATCGATCACACAATTTCACTTCCGAACTAGTATCGTCCACCCGACTTCCTAGTGCGGACTCAGATCTGGTTTCTCGATCAGAAACCGTCATTCTCTGTAACGACCCGACTTTCCAGACCCGGAAAATCGAACCATTTGAGTTAAGAAGAAGAGGTAGAAGAAGAAAAATAGAAAACAAAATCAGAATCTAACCATCGCAGCGGAATAAAATATAATATATATTAACGGATCTTTATACAAATCAAAACTATATCTGTTTTACAATATATCATCAGAGTATACATCAGAGTTCAACAGCATCAATAACATACAACAGGACGGTAAACATAACCTGTCCTCACAATCTGAATACACAGCGGAATATATAACACAAATACGGAAGTACGTATCGCCATCCAGCCCGTCTCCTGAGCTCCACAGCATCATATCCTGAACCTGTTTATCTCGGTCTGACCCGAGCATCATATAAAACAATACCCGAGTCAGTCTGGAATACCAGCGTGAGAAAATCACACTCAATTGATTATTAAAGTTTCAAAATCCTTTGAAAACAAAAGCATCTCGTAAGACCACGCCACAAATAAACATGTTGGGTTTTTACCTTACGATAGCTAAAACACTTTTTATCAAAATCCTCTGATATTATAATAGTGTCTATTCACAAATACTTATTAAAATAGCTGAAATTGTTACATGATTAAATTCCAGCATACTAGGTATACAAACAAATACCGTACAAGGCACGTAGGGAGAATGGATTTCCAACGAATGACTAGGCACTGGGGTACCACCTGTCACAGTACGTGGCCTAGATCACAGTACCGAGGAGTACGCCCGCTCCCCTGCAACACAAGGCCGGAATCATCCCTTACTGGATAATTCCAAATAAAATCACCCCACGGTTGGGATCAGCAACCGCAACACTAAGCCGAAATAAAAGGGACATCTAGACAGGGATGACCTTACTCTCAAGTGGGGGCTACCCACGAAGCCATGCTGCATAACCCCTGATTTTCAGTCATTCCCGGTTGATGAGGCTCGAGGCTAAACGATACCTTTATAGCACATATCCCTTAGAATGCCCATCGTCCGCCTGACGATGTTTCGCAAGCATTCGTCCATACAAGTCCGTCCCGGGTTCGAACGGAACCGAATGCACTATTCCTACTACATCCATTTTGGAAATATCCTCAGGATTAGTAGCGACTAGCCCTTGCACTTCACTGCTCCATCTTCGACTCCGAACATGTTACACGAAACGTACAAACCGGATCGAAGTGGTATTCGAGTCTCCAGACCTAGAATCCCGGTATACGGAAACTCGATCCCGGTCTCTTCGAAACGATCAGCGCATTTGGCCAATATTGATAGTCGGTTATTTAACTATCAATTAACATCCACAAGCAACCATCACACAATAAATAATTTCCCACATTATTATTTGCCCAAATATCTTTCCAAGATATACTTCCAAATTTTCAAAGCTCATTTGAAAACAAATTTCAAACAGTTTCCGCTTACGGAATACATTTCCCAAATAATTATTTCCACTGAATCACCAAGTACAAAATACTTTTAATTTTAAAATAATTTAAAAACACTTTATTTTAAATATATTTTATAACATTGAAATTTTAAAACTACTTTAATACTTTATCAAAATATATAATTTAAGAATATTTAAAATAAAACCACTTTATAAATATAAGCTAACTTCCTCTTTAAAACATAATACCAAATCACCTTTATATACTTACTGCAATAATAGATTTTTGAAAATACTTACTTAGGAAATTAACATTTAGAAATAATCAATTTTCTAAAACATGCCTTTTTAAACAAATTAGAACTTTTAACTTATATTAAAAATTGCTTTGAAAACGTACTTGGCTATCCAGAGAAATACCCTTCTCACTCCCATCTTTTAAAAATAAATCAACATTTATTTTTAAACCAATCCATATTCCTTTATAAATCCCCACCTTGAATTTATCTTTTCAAATATCCACTGGTATTTTATTTTACTTTATAAACCCAGTTTATAAATTCCAAAATCTCACTTCTCTTTTAAAATTCCAATTTTAAACAACTAAGTCAATTTCCAATTGACTTTTCAATTTACTTTACTTTACTTTGAAATAAATTTCCTTTGCTACTTCCTTTATTTCAAATTTCATTTACCTTTAGATTTACTTCTTTATTGTGAGTTATAACCCTTTTAACTGAAATTACCAACTTCAAACTTCCAAAATGCTTTCTTTATCCTTTAATTAAATTTTATCCTTAATTTCAAAAATACATTCTTTATTCTTTACATTTAATATCACTTTAGTTTTAAAGTTTATATTTCCCTATTAATTCAAATTTCCCTTATTCCAATTCACTTGAATTATTTACTTAAAATTTACTCTTTTATTTCTTTCAAAATCCAATTCTATAGAATTTAATAACTCATTTTACTTATATATTCAATCCAACAATATCTTCCAATATTTCAATCATCAATAAAATCATCACAGAATATCAATATTCATAACACAGAATATCAAATAATCTAAATAATTTTGAGGAATCCAGTTGGATCCCTCCAACCTGTTTCCCTGCATCCACAGACGTTAGCACAATACCAATTCCACTTCGAGGTGGAATATCGCGGTATATGGAATTTATATAAAATCATCCGCTATTAAGCGGCGCATAGGGTCTCATCCACTATATAATGCGGGAATAACATT
This sequence comes from Allium fistulosum, assembly GCA_030737815.1. Taxonomy (NCBI): domain Eukaryota; kingdom Viridiplantae; phylum Streptophyta; class Magnoliopsida; order Asparagales; family Amaryllidaceae; genus Allium; species Allium fistulosum. Next base: position 167,216,345 of record CM060905.1, read on the forward strand.
CCAATATATACATATGCCAATATATATATATTGGTATATACTACTAGATACCATATCAATCAAATCAATCATCCATCAATATTTAAATTTAACCAATTAAATTTAAATTATAACTGAGTGAGATCAACTCACCTTTGCTTTGTTTTGCAGTCCATTTCCATTCTAACTTGTTTTCCTTACGTCCTTAATCCTTGAATAAACAATTTACGGTTTTATTAACACTTGAAATAAATCAAACAATCAATTACCATTTTAATAAATTTACCTAACCAACTTTTTAACTAATAATTCCTACTTCCGAAATCTTTTCTGTATATGTATATATTCACTGTTTACCAATGTGTAGATCCATTTTTATTTTATTTTATTATTACTTGTTTTACTTTATTTTAAACTCCATATATACTTATATACTCCTTTCTGTCAATTATCCAAAGCAGTAAGTTTGTGAAACTTTCCACCTCTCATATTTACTTGTAAAATACAATTCTGATTTTAAAGTATTTTCATTTATTTATTTTTCCATTCAGTTTTAAACATTCCCTCACTGTAAACAATTCCCAACCTATATATATACATAAAAATAGAATTGTTTACCTTACTGCCCGAACCAATTGCCTCAACACACTCGAATAGTAGCACCCAGACTTGCACCTGAACTTGCAACCCAACCATTCACCAATCACTGCACTGTATCCACATCCTTACATCCCGCTCGACACCCCGTGCATCACTCACCGAGACACAGTGCGACGCCATCAAAAAACGATTCGATGATTCCCTGAGTCGTACTTCCCATCGCCGATCTTGCAAGTTCGATTCGATTCCAGGCCTCAAGCTCGCCAGAAAATGAACTCCACTGCCCTGCGAAACCACGTTGTCGCATGCCTTGCCCTCGATTCGCCTGCTCCGACTAACTCCAGGTCGAAAATCCCCTTCGAACGACCACCGATCGCGACTCCAAATTCGCGAGCGCCTCCCTTCCTTCCTTCGATTACGCGACACGTTCGATTTTAAAGAGAAAGGGGGAAAAGAACGTGATTTAATAGAGGCAGCCATGATTTTTCTTGAATTCGATTTTGTTTTTGAACGAACAATTTAAATTCTTTTTTTTTATATATAAAAGGAAGAGGGGTTTCGTTTATGAAGAAGGAGAAAATATCTCGGCTATCAGATGTTAAACGTATTACCTGTCTTGCGTGAGAAGACAGTCTCACCACTGTGCTGTTGATGTTAATAAAACGTTAACAGTTGATAAGATGAAAGATATTTAAATTAAAACGATTAACCATTGTCTAAGCGTTTTTATCTCGTATGCTCACATAACAACTCTGAACGCTACGAAAATTGAAATCCGGTAATAATTCAATATTACGGATCCAATGGAACTGGTTTCGTTGAATTCCGAGACTGTCCCTCGAAAGGCTATTTTTAAATTAAATTTAAACAATATATTTACAAAACTGAACAAAACACTTTGAAATTACATTCTGAAGCTTCTATTATTTCCAGTATCATTTATATGAATTTTACGAGCTTTCAAAATATTTTTTTTAATTAGCTTAGAATACCAGATTTACTATTTTATCCAACTTCAAATAAATTTAATTTAATTATTAAATTACTCAATAAACAGCGATATTTGAAATTTAAGTTTATAATTAACCTCTGAATATTTAAAATTAATTAAATATTCCAATTTCAAATATACAAAAATTCCGGGTCGTCACAAGTCCATTTTATTCGTGGAATGGAATCCACTTCGAGCCTGTTAAAGGAATGGAACCCTAAGTAGGATGGAACCTACGAAAAATCTAGTGGAACATCATCTTGTATCCACTAACTTTTATTCAAATGTTTTACAAAATTATATCTTGTTTTCAAAATGATTTCAAAATCTTCTTTTTTAAATCAAAAACATATATCCTGGTTTTAAATACTTTTAGCCTCAAAATAATCTTTATTTTCAATATCAAAATTATCCTTGGTTTTAAACTATCTTTAATTATAATGTACTTAACTTTTAATATTTATATATAAGATTTAAATATGAAATTATAGTAAAATTTTTTATATACCAAAATATTATTCTCTATACTATAGTATATTTATAAATTTTAAAATAGTTTTAATATAAGATATAAGTTATTTTCAAAAGAAAAACAAATGATCAAAAATACCTTAGGCATATCGACAACCCCTAGGTACACATGTCGACATGATGGCGGTTGATTCCAAAAGTTTGAATTTCAAAGGAAGTGTCTATTCGTCGTATCCTTTCCCGAATGGACATGGCTATTGTTCTACTATAAATAAGGGTTGTTTTAAAAAAATTTATATTCATAATTTTCTGATTTCACTCTTCTTCTTCTTCCACATTTCTTTATATACATTTTTACTATTACTCTGCCGAAATCACCATTGAATCTAACTAGATCATCTCTGGTTTGATTCTCTATCACTATCTCAACAAGATCCCAGTGCTATTCAGAGTTATAGGCTTCTTTGTAATCAATCGAGCTAGAAAAGGTGTGATTGTGGCCTGGAAAATCAATCAAGTGAGAGAAGGTGTGATTGTAGCCTAGGAAATCAATTGGGTGAACTTGTTGCCCGTAAAATCAAGTATCTCTACCCAGAGGATTGTGAATCTGGAGTGGTGTACCTCGTGGCCTTGAAATTGAGGGTGTAATTGTAAGAATTGATTTTGAAAGGAAATCCGTACTTGTGTTGTGGGACTGGATGTAGGGTAACTCCGAACCAGTATAAAATCCAGTGTGTTCTTTCCTTTACTGCTTTTACTTTATATTTGCTTCTGTGTTTGATTCTGTGATTATATCTGTGTCTGAATATTGCATACATTTGTATTCAAATTAATATAAACTCAAAAAGAATTAATAAATTCTTAAAACACTATTCACCCCCCTTTAGTATTTATTTTAGCCTTAAGATCCATAATCCGCATTTCTTACATTTGGTATCAGAGCAAGGTTTTCAAAGTTTCATAATATGAATTTTGAATTGTTTTTAAAATGGCTATGTTTGAAAAACTTGTTAATACTAGTTTAGAAATATTCGAATCATCATTGCATCATGAGTCTGCATATAATCTATATACAAATTCAAGTTGTCTACAAAATCTTTAAGATGTGCAGAAAACATGTTTTATGGGTGTCGAGGAATCAATCCACAATGGACAAATTGTGCAGATCAAAAAGAATAAATGGATACTCGATAGTGGATGTTCTAGACACATGACTGGTAATCCGGATATGCTAAATGATGTAATATACAAAGACGGAGGTCTGGTTAACTTTGGAGACAATTCAAAAGGATATGTGATTGGCATCGGCAATGTTGGTAACTCTGAAACTCCTATTATTACTAATGTTTTGCTAGTTAAGAATCTGAAACATAATCTGCTAAGTATTAGTCAACTTTGCGATAAAAGATATAAAATTAAATTTGAAAAAGATAAGTGTCACATTGAAGATAATAATTTAACCATAATATTTGAAGGAATTAGGAAAAAGAATATTTATATTCTTAGTATGAAAGTTTCAAATGATAACCTGTGTCTTTTGGCAAATACAAGTGACCCTTGGATTTGGCATAAGAGATTTAGGCATTTGAATTTCAAACTCTTATCTAGACTATCAAAACATGATCTAGTAAGAGGTCTCCCTAAAATGAATTTTAAAGTAGATAGTTTATGTGATGCATGTCAATTAGGAAAACTTAGAAAAAGTTCCTTTAAATTGAAAGATATGATTTCAACTTCAAAACCTCTTGAATTACTTCATCTTGATTTATTTGGTCCATCTCAAATTCAGTCAATAAATCACAGTAAATATGTTTTTGTAATTGTAGATGATTATTCTAGATTACATGGACAATATTTTTAAAACATAAAAGTGATACTTTTGAATGTTTTAAGAACTTTACAAAAAGGATTCAAAATCAACTTTCTGTAAAAATTATAACCATCCGTAGTGATCACGGTGGTGAATTTGAAAATGAAAAGTTTGAGGAATTTTGCAATAAAAAGGGGATAACTCACATTTTTTCATTTCTAAGAACTCCACAACAAAACGGAGTAGTAGAACGTAAAAATAGGACGATTCAAGAGTGTGCGAGAACTATGCTTTCAGATAGTAATTTACCAAAATATTTTTGGGCAGAAGCAGTTGCTACCGCCTGTTATATTTTAAATAGAATTTTAATTAGACCTTTAACTGATAAGACATCTTATGAACTTCTTCATGGAAAGAAACCTAAGGTATCTTATTTTAGAATTTTTGGAAGTAAATGTTTTATTTTAAATACAAAAGATGACTTAGATAAATTTAATCCTAAATCCGACAAAGGTATCTTTATCGGATATTCTAATAGAAGCAAAGCATACATAGTGTTTAATTTAAGAACTAACACTATTGAAGAAACAATGCATGTTTCATTCGATGAAAATCTCAAATTTTTTGAAGAAACAAATGATGAAGAGGATTTAATTACTCAAAATCAAGAGTCAACAGAAACTAATAATGAATTTAATCTTCCTAATAAAAGGATTAAACTTTTAAAAGATCATCCCATAGAAAATATACTAGGAGATATGCAATCTATTGTTACAACTAGAAATCAACTAAGTAAAATGAGCAATGTAGCATTTATATCAACTATTGAACCCAAAGATCCAAAAGAAGCATCAACTGATGATTCATGGATTTTGGCTATGCAAGAAGAACTAAATCAATTCACTAGAAATGATGTTTGGGAACTTGTTCCTAGACCTGAAAATAAAAATATAATTGGAACAAAATTGGTTTATAAAAATAAAATGAATGAACAAGGTGAGGTCGTTAGAAATAAAGTCCGGTTAGTCGCTCAAGGTTATTGTCAAGAAGAAGGAATAGATTGTGATGAAACCTTTGCTCCCGTAGCAAGATTAGAAGCAATTAGGATTCTACTTGCTTTCGCAAATCATAATAATTTCAAATTATTTCAAATGGATGTTAAAAGTGCCTTTTTAAATGGATTTGTAAAAGAGGAAGTATATGTTGAACAACCACCACTTTTTGAAGACAAAAATTACCAAATCATGTTTACAAACTTAATAAAGCTATATATAGTCTAAAACAAGCTCCTAGAGCCTGGTATGATAGACTAAGATCTTACTTATTACAATCAAACTTTGAAATTAGTAAAGTAGATAATACTCTTTTTACTAAAAGAAATAAAAATGATATTCAACTAGTACTAGTTTACGTAGATGATATCATTTTCGGATTAACTAATTTTGAAGTGAATAAAGAATTTTCTGAAATAATGACAAAAGAATTTGAGATGAGTCATATGGGTGAATTAAACTTCTTTCCAGGATTGCAAATAAAACAATTAGATAATGGTATCTTTATCAGTAAAGAAAAATATGCTAAAGACCTAGTTAGTAAATTTGGTTTGACTACTGCAAGTGGAAAACCCACTCCCATAGCAACCAATGAGTACCTAAGTAAAGAAGATCTCTCGAAAGATGTAGATCAAAAGTTATATAGAGGAATGATTGGATCACTACTCTATATCACTGCTAGTAGACCTGATATCATGCATAGTGTTTGTCTCTGTGCAAGATATCAATCCTAACCTAAAGAGACCCACTTAAAAGCTGTAAAACGTATCATAAGATACATTAAACACACCAATGATTATGGCTTATTTTATCCTAAAAATGATTCTTTCGAATTAATATCTTACTGTGATGCTGACTATGCTGGTTGTAAATTAGACCAAAAAAGTACAAGTGGAACTTGTCACTTTTTGGGGCATTCTCTGATTTCCTGGTTTAGTAAAAAGAAAAACACAGTTTCTTTATCAACAACCGAAGCAGAGCATATTTCTGCTGCTTTAGCTTGTTCTCAAGTAATATATATGCAACAAACTTTAAGAGATTTTGGTTTAAATATCTCAAAATCACCAATTTATTGTGATAATACTAGTGCAATAAATTTATCCAAAAATCCTACTCATCATGCTCGAACTAAACATATTGATATCAGACATCATTTTCTCAGAGATATAAGTAAAGAAGTAATTTCTCTCGATTATATTAATTCCGAGAATCAAATGCTGATATCTTAACAAAACCCTTAAATGAATCTATATTTACTAAATTAATAAGAGAATTAGGTATTTGTTCAATAACTGAAATATAAAATATAAATATATAACAAGAATAATTAAAATTAAATTAAAATAAATCAAATAAGAAAAACTACAAGTACCCTGTCGACATCCCCCCTACACCCCTGTCGACATACAACGTTTTTTTAATTTAAGTGTTTCCCACCAAAATTCAAAATGAATGGTTATATATTCTTCCTATTTCGAAATTTTGTTCATTCCTTCTGTTCTTTCTCTGATTCTAACTTTTGAAAAATTAAAACAATGGCCTCCTCCTCCAAATCAAACAAAAATTCAACCTTTTCGTTTCCTTCTCCTTCTACTGGACCATTTCAACGTACTACGCTTGCACGGGTGATGAAAATGGAAGATTCCTTGAAGGATGCACTGCAACTTATGATTGAAATTCAAGTGGTGCAAATCAGAATGGCCAAAGAAAAGAAAGGCAAGGCAAAATCCTTAAAAACCTGTAAAAGTTTCTAATGGACAATCACACCAATCCCATCTTGATCAATGAAGAATCTTCAGATGTTCAAGTGCAAGAGGACAGCGAGGAAGAAGAAGAAGAATTCCCCATGGAAGAAGAGCATGCTGAAGATGACGACAAAGTTATTTGCGTTGGCGAAGTGTGCTTTGACAAGGATGGAAATCTAGTCGAACAAAATGGAAATTTCTGTTTCCATTACCCAAATTGCTCGATTCATAGATCTCCCATTGTCAAGAATACACATTAGTTTCTTTTCGTTCTTTCTTATTGTTATTTGTATATAATCTTACTTATGTATTCTACACAAATGTAAATATAACATTATATAATTAATAAATGATTTGTGATTATCACATTATCATATATATTCTTAGTTATGAGAGTTAGTCATTAAGGTCTTAGTTTTAGTTTCAGAATTAAGTGTTGATTATTTATGATAACACTATCATTATAATCACATGTCATGTAGTATTAGAATAAGGGGGAGTTATATAGTTTGGAGTTAGTTTGTTTTTGTTGATGACAAAGGGGGAGAAGTATAAAATAGGATAGTTAGGCATAGATTAAGGGGGGGGGGTTATTAGTTTTAGGGGGAGTTATTAGGATAGAAGTAATATTTTATAAACAAAGGTTGTCATCATCAAAAAAGGGGGGATTGTTAGTCCTTGAAAAGAATGGTTTTGATGACAACAACCTTAGGACTTGTTATAAAATATAAATTGTAACAACCCTGTATTTTGTGATTATTTTAATTATATATATATTAATTTCTTTAATTTAATTTCCTGATTTAAAAACTTTATTTTATTTATTAAAATGAATAAATTTTGTTATTTTAAATATAAATTTTGATTTTGATGTGAATTATAATTCCAAACATGACTAAAAAGAATATTTTCCAGAAAAGTGAATTTTGGTCAATATGGTCAAACTTTGACTTTTAATTTAGAAATTTGAAAGTTTGAAAATTTGAATTTTTTTCTTTTATTATGAAATTAAATAAAATTTTAAGAATAATGCTTTTTGTTTCGTTAAAATCTGATTTATAATGTGAAAGTTATGCCTTTTTCAATATTGAGTGTAATTTGTTGTATTTAACAAAATTGTTTATTTTAAATTATATAAATAATATTTTTATTTGGTCATGTAATGTTCTAATTTTTGTTTATATGGGTAAAATAACATGTTATGTATATATTTTGGTTTTAAAACATTTTTCAAAATGTAATTGACATTTTCCAAAGTCAGTTGTATTCTGTTTATAATTTCTAATTTCCAGTTTCCAGTTTCATTTAATTAAAGAAATTTTTTGTTTATTTTCTATTTTATTAAGACTTTATTTTATTTTAATTTACACTTCATTTTATTCAGAATTTATTTTTATTTTTTTTCTTGACTTTTATTGGTTAGAAGTAAAGTTGTAATTTTTCTAAAACTAGTGATATTCTATTTGTAATTTTTAAGTCCTGTTTTGAATTTTTAAGCAATTTCTTTAATTCTTTTTCTATTTTATTTAAATTTAATTATTTATTTTCATTTTATTTTACTTTGGTTCAGTATTAAAACTCATTTTACTAAATTATCATTGGTTTTTATTTAATTAAAAAGAATGGAAATTTGAAGAGACAAAAGGTTTCAAAACAATGACTTTTGGGTTGCTAGACTTTTCAAATCATTGGCCGTTCCTTTCTAATTGATAGCCGTGAGTTCCTTAACTCATTTTCACGTGAAAACACATCCTTTTCACTTCATTTTCACAGCACTTCAGATCTGAGAAAAATTAGTAATGTCTTCTTCTTCTTTTTCCACTTTTTCCCTTCATTTTATTGAATTTTCTATTAAAATTTGCCTTGCTTCTTCATAGTGTTGATCGGCCATAGCCTCTCCACCACCTCCACGACCAGCACCACCACCATCCACAGCCACATCACCCTCCTCTCCACTGGTCTTGACCAGGTTGTGACCATCATTTGAAGGTAGCACCACAAAAAATCCACACAAACATTGCAAAACTCCTTAAACCAATGCCTAGCCACCTTAGCACCTTCACCACCACCATAGTTCACCTTGGCCACCCCTTAGCCGCCACCACCTGCTCCTCCACCACCTCTGGCCTCTGCTCCAGCCACCACCAGACCTGCTCATGCCAAGGCCGAGCCCAATCCATGTAAGGCCAAGCCTTGTTGTTACACCCAAACACTCTTTTGTTGCCTTGACCATTTGCATTCCTACCTTGTAACTCCCCTCCATGTTCATGCTTGTAGCCTTACCTTTTCCAGACCCATACCTAATCCAAACCAAGTACAAACCTGACATAATTGATCCCCTAGGCCATGCAAACAAATAGAGAAAGCATGGCAAAAGATTTGGCATTCGTATCTCTCTTTATTTAAAAGTTATTTCATTTCTAGTGTATTGAAATTTATGGTTTGCTTTGATTTTTGTTTGGGTTATAACACAAGATCTATATCATTAGATTTGCTCTCCACACTCAAATTGTATTAGAGTTGTCGTGCCTTCGTAATCTTTGTGTTGTGTGCTTGTTGACAAATCTCCAGCTTAACAGGTGAGTTATTCTCACCAGACAATCTGTACCTATATAACTGATAAACCGACACCACTTGAATCTGTAAATGTATTGCATCCTGTTATAACTACTATGTTATGATTATATGATGTTCACCCATGCTTAAACACCTGTTATATCATATGTTACTGTTATATTATGTTGTTCTTTTATTTTTATCAGTTTATCACACTGCAAGTTCCCTTTAGATTAGAATCACTATGGGTTGAAATGATACATACCCGAACGGACTTTAGAATAGGAGAAAATCGTTATGGGCTGAAATGATATGCCTGAATGATTTTCAATTATTTTCATTTACTTGGGATTGCGGGTTTGAAATGATCAAACCTGGGTATCTTTGTAAATACGGGTTGAAATGATAAATTACCCGTATCACTTTTCCTAGGCTAGAAAATGAAATACAGACCCGTTGTTAAAATATGTTTTATAATTTTTTTTAATATTTTAGAAATGTAAATATTATAATATTTTGATTTAAACTAAATAAAAATGATTTTTGTAAAGCATTATTGATTTTCTGAAAATTTATAAGTGAAATAAATTAATGGTAAAATTAGAAAATTAGAAATGTAAGTTATTTTGGGAAATTTTAATTTGGTGATAATTGGAATTTAAATTAAATATGAAATGTGATAAATTCATGATAATTTGGATTAAAGTGAATTTAAATGATTTTATAATATATTAAATGTTTTTTTAATAAAGTTAAAATGTGAAATGAATGAATATTTAAGTTGAAATTTTGAAATATAACTAAAATTGGAAATTTGTGAATTTGGCTTAAAAGTGAACTTTTAAGTTAAGTAAATAAAAATGGAATTAAGTTATATTTGGAAATTTAAACTTAAGTGTTAAGTTAATTTAATTTAATGAATTTATAACTTAATATTGGAATTTAATAAGTGAATTATTATTAAATTTTGATTTTTGAATGGAGTTTTAACTTTATAAAATCATGAATATAAAGGTATTTGAATGATTGTTTTAAAAGTGAAATTATATGATTTTATAAGTAAAAAAAATGATTTATATAAAAATATAATTGTTTGTGAAATTATACTGAATATTTGAAGTTAGTTAACTGCATTTCTGAAATGCTATTAAATTCTAATGTAAATGATAATACAACATTTGTAAATGTTGTAGTTGATAATAATGAACCTGTAGTTGATAATAATGAACCAAATGGCTAAATTTAATTAAAGGCTATTATAGCATTTTTGTAAATGTTATAATGGTTGAATTTAACTAAGTTTATTTGAAACTAATGTAACCATATTACAGCATTTTAAATGCTGTCTTTTGTTAAATTGAACTGTTTTAAATGTGACTTTCCGTAGCATTTTCTAAATGCTGCGAAAGTTGAAATTTCATTGTTTTAATTAATTAAAGTGAACGAATGAACTTTGAAAATTTAAATTTTTGGAAATTTAAAATTTTAATTATTAAATATACTAACTTCATTTTTGTGATTTAAAATGAAGTAATTTGTTTCGAAATATAAACTATTTTGAAATATGATATTTTGATATTTTGAAATGGATTTTTGAAGGATATTGAATTTTGAAATGATATTTGATTTCGAAGTATAAAATACCATTTTGAAATTTTAACCACGGGATGTATTTAATTTATAGTTTAACTGATCCTTAAAGGACGGGCGATCCCAAGCATCCTTTGAGTTATTGTGCATTTCTACTACAGCTCACTTGAGTTGGTTTACATTATATAAGTATATATTGTCCTGACTCGAGTGTTTTGTGTTTTACTTTACGCTCGGGTCAGCCTGAGTATTTACAGCTTAACTTTGGATTTCTTTCTAGAGCTAGGAATCGCTGGAGATTCTGCTTGTCTAGTTATCTGTTCCTTTCAGTTCAGTTGTTCTATTTCAGTTCTGGTATTCATAAACTTCTATTTATTTAAGATGTCTATTGTATATGTTTTCAAGCAAATATTATGTATTATGTTTTGAGAGTTTGTTATAGTAGCTTCATGAACTACTATGGTTTTTTTATATTCCGCTGCGAGTTATTCTGATATGTTCTGTGTCTATGATTCTGTGTATTTGATTTCATTTGCTCCAAATTTATTTACAATCTGTTATTTTGAATTATTCAAGCCAGACATGTGTGGATTATTGTCGATTTGAATGGTCCAAAATAATGGGTCGTTACAGTTGGTATCAGAGCTTTGGTTTTAGGCAAACCTTAGCCTGCGGAGCAAAAACTCATTAGAGATAGGGTAGAAATACCCTAGAGTGAGTGAAATCAATCTCAGAATCATTTCTTTGTGAAAGAACGTATTTTCGAAGTATAAAATGATTTTCAAATGATTTTTAAAGAATTTTGAAATATTATTTTGATATAAATTTCCTTGCTTTAAAAGTAAAATATTTCTTAAACTACATTCCTTTCGTATCCACCTTGTTAGTAATTTCTTTGATTAGGATCCTCTAAAATTTTGAACTTCTCTCTTGATTGATCTAGATCCATTGTTGATAGGGATCTATTTTGGGTATGGCAAAATCAGTAGTTTGTTAGGATGCTTTGAGTAAACTCTGTTGTATCTTTTGCTTAGCTAAAGTTGTCCAACTAAAGATATTTATGCTTCTGTTTTCGTATGTTATGAATTCGAGTCTTTCCAAATTTTTATGGGAATTTTTCTGTATCGATATAGGTTATATATCTCTAATCTTCGTTTGGATTCTTATCGAATAAGATTCCTTTGAATTTTGGAACGCTCCCACTTGTTCTGAAATCCATTCCTGTCTCCCCTAATTGTATTCTTTTGATTTTGGAGCATTGCATCACTCCACTTTGTATGACCTTTATAGGGTGGCGATTCCGCAAATCTTTGAATGATTATAATTGGCATTGATTCATCGGAGATTTCTGTATCCTCGGTTTACGATGTTTTCTATCTCCTGCTATATTTAGATTCTATCTCTGGCAATCGAAGGTCGATTTGCCTTAGATTTTCGCATCGATTATATTCCTGAAGTCACGGTTGACCAGTTAAGGTCGCCCGCGATTCATATAGGCTTATCCATCTTCTATTTGGTAATTTAATTATCTTATCTTTGTTTGAGCCTATCTTTGAATTAGAATTCTATTTGATTAGAGTCCTTCTAAATTTGAATCTCTGTTTTGCTTTGAAATCCATCCTTGAATCGTCCCTTGGAAAGTTTGTGGTTGATTGTCTTTTGAAAATTGTGTATTCATCGTAGTTTTTATTTTGATAAGGAAGGCCATATTTTTATATAAAGATGAAATGTTTTTGATAAGGATTATGTACCTTTTAAAAAAAATGAGAATTTGAAGTTTTGAAAGGATTTGAAATTTTGAAAATTTTATAAGAAATGTTTTCATATAAAATGATTTAAAACTGAAGGTTTTGAATCTGAATTTAAGTGATTGAACTCCGGCATTTTGGAACTGGTTTTAAGATTTTGAAATAATAAATAATATGATTGAAATTATTTTTCCGAATAAGTAATGTTTCAATGATTTTAATGGGTTTTAATGATTTTGAAGGAATTTCAAAGAAGTTTTCAAAGTAAATGGAAGTCCAGAACTCACTTGTGTCGCTGGAAAATAATTTCGGTGATGAGTGCACGCATCATCGACATTGATTTTCGAGTTTCAGAGTGGGGGATAGGCCACTTCAGTAGCATTGCTACGCGAGTTATTTTGCGAAACCAATTTTGATTTCAAAATTTTGAAGTATGATTTGATATTCGAAAGATATATGTATATATATATATATTTGAAATGATTTGAAGTAAGCCGGTGTTCAGTCCTCGAGTTTCGGATTTGATATAACCCTATCTATTAAAATTGATTTACTAATTTGTTGCCGATTTCCAACTCCTGAATTTGAAAATGATTTCTTCAACTATTTTGAAGGTTCAAGCACTTCCAAATCAAGGTTAACTTTTCAAAGCTAAGAAATTTTGAAAGGTATGAATTATTTGATAAAGTATATAAATTTGTTTCGAATGTTTAAGTATGAAGTAATATGATTTAAATAAGTTGAAACTGTTTTGTTAAGAAAATGAATAAGGCTATTTTGAATTTTTCTAAATATGGAATTTAGATTTGAAATGTTTTGAAAGAATTTGGTCTTCAAAATATTTTGAATAAAATTTAGTTTAAATGTTTAACTTAGTAACATCTTTATGAAACTATATATTTAACAAGTTGGAATAAATATATAAGTTGTACGTATGGTGTTTTATTCGCATAATTAATTTGATCCAAGTTTGGGTACACAAGTTCGAGGTGGATTACACCATTTCGTGTTAGGATTTTCATTCGATTCTTGATGGCGAATATTTGATATGGATTTTGGGCTTGATTCTAGAATTCTCTATCGTAGTATATGGCTATGCAAGGAGACTGATGGCTTCTAGTCGAGAAACCATATCGAAATCCGCATTAGGGAAGTCGAATGGACAATACTAGTTCGAAAGCGAACTTGTGTGATCAAGCGAGCGATCAAATGTAGTTTTGCGAAATGATGACGTATGTACATCTTATATCCTAATATCATTTATATATTTTGACGCTGAAATTGAAAGCTGTCGAGTTAGAATATCTTTGCTTACTAAAAGAAAATTCCAATTTAAATTACAAAGATATATAACCCATAAAAGCAAAGATATTCAAATCCCATATGGCTCTTCATACAGCGAAATTTATTTTGAAAAATTTGATCCTTATATAAGATGGACCTTACATAAGTATAAGATGATTTTGAAAACATTTGATTTTGGAAATGAATTGGTTGACTTAAATTATTGATTTGGAAATTTGGATTTATTTTCTAAATCTATTATTCTGGAAATGTTGAAACTAAAGATAATTAATTTGAGAAGAAATAATTCGGTGAAATTGTATATGATTTTGAAATTGAACTGATATTGAAACAAATTGAAATTTGAGAACCTTATGTTACTAAACACTTGATTTGGAAGTTGTCGAACTTATATAAAATTGATTTGTATGAGTATGAAATTGATTCGAAAACTATAGATTTGAAAAGGTACTCAATTTGAAAGTGAAATCTTATATATAATGGATATTATATAAGTACGATATTTGAAAGTGATTTGAAAAGGTACTATATGATACATATTTTCGAAGTAAAGATATGGAAAGTGCCTTCTACTTGATATCCGATTTGTGGCCACATCTTGGATTCATTCTATCGATATTATTCTCTCTGATTTTGGTTTTCCGGATATGATACTCGAGTGTCCTTCGAATTCCATGGCGTTACCCATGGTCTTACGAACTCGACTGCATAGCGTAATTCGTAAGGCAGTGATTGCTTAAAAGGTACGGATGTTTCCTGGGGGATCCAGGTGTAACCATTGTGTATCTACGATCTATGGTCGTGTTAGTGGCGTAATCCGCAAGGCAGAGATTGCTTAAAGGGTATGGATGTTTCCTGGGGGATCCAGGCGTAACCATTTTTATGTATCCTGCGGTCCACCGGTTTGTTGCATGGCGAAATTCGCAAGGCAGTGAATGCTTAAAAGGTACGGATGTTTCCTGGGGGATCCAGGCGTAACCATTGTGTATCTGCGATCCATGATTTGATTCGTTTTTTGTTTGGATTGTACTTTCCATATCTGTTTTTAAAGGTTTTCCCAGTATTTTCACTAGGTGTTGAAACAGGTCTACTAAGTACCTGAAGAATTCCAGTTTTGCGCCTGATCAACGCACTACCAGAGTCTACAGGAACAAGGATAAACTTGTTGAAACATCGAGTTATAAAAGTATTTTGATAAAATATTATATAAAGGATATTTTGATCAGTTATTTTCCTTCCTAAAGGATTTTAAAGTGTTTTAAATATTTTACCTCTTTAACCAACAATTTTAATTAATGGCTCATCCTTGTCTTTCAACCCATTTTCCCTCCTAGATATCCCTATTCCCCTACCTTCTTTTCGGGGATGCCTTCCAACCTATTGTTCTGCCTAGTTGTTTCTCCGAAATTTTTTCCTTTTCGAGGACGAAAAGATTTGAGTAGGGGAGAGTGTAACAACCCTGTATTTTGTGATTATTTTAATTATATATATATTAATTTCTTTAATTTAATTTCCTGATTTAAAAACTTTATTTTATTTATTAAAATGAATAAATTTTGTTATTTTAAATATAAATTTTGATTTTGATGTGAATTAGAATTCCAAACATGACTAAAAAGAATATTTTCCAGAAAAGTGAATTTTGGTCAATATGGTCAAACTTTGACTTTTAATTTAGAAATTTGAAAGTGTGAAAATTTGAATTTTTTTCTTTTATTATGAAATTAAATAAAATTTTAAGAATAATGCTTTTTGTTTCGTTAAAATCTGATTTATAATGTGAAAGTTATGCCTTTTTCAATATTGAGTGTAATTTGTTGTATTTAACAAAATTGTTTATTTTAAATTATATAAATAATATTTTTATTTGGTCATGTAATGTTCTAATTTTTGTTTATATGGGTAAAATAACATGTTATGTATATATTTTGGTTTTAAAACATTTTTCAAAATGTAATTGACATTTTCCAAAGTCAGTTGTATTCTGTTTATAATTTCTAATTTCCAGTTTCCAGTTTCATTTAATTAAAGAAATTTTTTGTTTATTTTCTATTTTATTAAGACTTTATTTTATTTTAATTTACACTTCATTTTATTCAGAATTTATTTTTATTTTTTTTCTTGACTTTTATTGGTTAGAAGTAAAGTTGTAATTTTTCTAAAACTAGTGATATTCTATTTGTAATTTTTAAGTCCTGTTTTGAATTTTTAAGCAATTTCTTTAATTCTTTTTCTATTTTATTTAAATTTAATTATTTATTTTCATTTTATTTTACTTTGGTTCAGTATTAAAACTCATTTTACTAAATTATCATTGGTTTTTATTTAATTAAAAAGAATGGAAATTTGAAGAGACAAAAGGTTTCAAAACAATGACTTTTGGGTTGCTAGACTTTTCAAATCATTGGCCGTTCCTTTCTAATTGATAGCCGTGAGTTCCTTAACTCATTTTCACGTGAAAACACATCCTTTTCACTTCATTTTCACAGCACTTCAGATCTGAGAAAAATTAGTAATGTCTTCTTCTTCTTTTTCCACTTTTTCCCTTCATTTTATTGAATTTTCTATTAAAATTTGCCTTGCTTCTTCATAGTGTTGATCGGCCATAGCCTCTCCACCACCTCCACGACCAGCACCACCACCATCCACAGCCACATCACCCTCCTCTCCACTGGTCTTGACCAGGTTGTGACCATCATTTGAAGGTAGCACCACAAAAAATCCACACAAACATTGCAAAACTCCTTAAACCAATGCCTAGCCACCTTAGCACCTTCACCACCACCATAGTTCACCTTGGCCACCCCTTAGCCGCCACCACCTGCTCCTCCACCACCTCTGGCCTCTGCTCCAGCCACCACCAGACCTGCTCATGCCAAGGCCGAGCCCAATCCATGTAAGGCCAAGCCTTGTTGTTACACCCAAACACTCTTTTGTTGCCTTGACCATTTGCATTCCTACCTTGTAACTCCCCTCCATGTTCATGCTTGTAGCCTTACCTTTTCCAGACCCATACCTAATCCAAACCAAGTACAAACCTGACATAATTGATCCCCTAGGCCATGCAAACAAATAGAGAAAGCATGGCAAAAGATTTGGCATTCGTATCTCTCTTTATTTAAAAGTTATTTCATTTCTAGTGTATTGAAATTTATGGTTTGCTTTGATTTTTGTTTGGGTTATAACACAAGATCTATATCATTAGATTTGCTCTCCACACTCAAATTGTATTAGAGTTGTCGTGCCTTCGTAATCTTTGTGTTGTGTGCTTGTTGGCAAATCTCCAGCTTAACAGGTGAGTTATTCTCACCAGACAATCTGTACCTATATAACTGATAAACCGACACCACTTGAATCTGTAAATGTATTGCATCCTGTTATAACTACTATGTTATGATTATATGATGTTCACCCATGCTTAAACACCTGTTATATCATATGTTACTGTTATATTATGTTGTTCTTTTATTTTTATCAGTTTATCACACTGCAAGTTCCCTTTAGATTAGAATCACTATGGGTTGAAATGATACATACCCGAACGGACTTTAGAATAGGAGAAAATCGTTATGGGCTGAAATGATATGCCTGAATGATTTTCAATTATTTTCATTTACTTGGGATTGCGGGTTTGAAATGATCAAACCTGGGTATCTTTGTAAATACGGGTTGAAATGATAAATTACCCGTATCACTTTTCCTAGGCTAGAAAATGAAATACAGACCCGTTGTTAAAATATGTTTTATAATTTTTTTTTAATATTTTAGAAATGTAAATATTATAATATTTTGATTTAAACTAAATAAAAATGATTTTTGTAAAGCATTATTGATTTTCTGAAAATTTATAAGTGAAATAAATTAATGGTAAAATTAGAAAATTAGAAATGTAAGTTATTTTGGGAAATTTTAATTTGGTGATAATTGGAATTTAAATTAAATATGAAATGTGATAAATTCATGATAATTTGGATTAAAGTGAATTTAAATGATTTTATAATATATTAAATGTTTTTTTAATAAAGTTAAAATGTGAAATGAATGAATATTTAAGTTGAAATTTTGAAATATAACTAAAATTGGAAATTTGTGAATTTGGCTTAAAAGTGAACTTTTAAGTTAAGTAAATAAAAATGGAATTAAGTTATATTTGGAAATTTAAACTTAAGTGTTAAGTTAATTTAATTTAATGAATTTATAACTTAATATTGGAATTTAATAAGTGAATTATTATTAAATTTTGATTTTTGAATGGAGTTTTAACTTTATAAAATCATGAATATAAGGGTATTTGAATGATTGTTTTAAAAGTGAAATTATATGATTTTATAAGTAAAAAAAATGATTTATATAAAAATATAATTGTTTGTGAAATTATACTGAATATTTGAAGTTAGTTAACTGCATTTCTGAAATGCTATTAAATTCTAATGTAAATGATAATACAACATTTGTAAATGTTGTAGTTGATAATAATGAACCTGTAGTTGATAATAATGAACCAAATGGCTAAATTTAATTAAAGGCTATTATAGCATTTTTGTAAATGTTATAATGGTTGAATTTAACTAAGTTTATTTGAAACTAATGTAACCATATTACAGCATTTTAAATGCTGTCTTTTGTTAAATTGAACTGTTTTAAATGTGACTTTCCGTAGCATTTTCTAAATGCTGCGAAAGTTGAAATTTCATTGTTTTAATTAATTGAAGTGAACGAATGAACTTTGAAAATTTAAATTTTTGGAAATTTAAAATTTTAATTATTAAATATACTAACTTCATTTTTGTGATTTAAAATGAAGTAATTTGTTTCGAAATATAAACTATTTTGAAATATGATATTTTGATATTTTGAAATGGATTTTTGACGCAGCGGATAATTCAAAACAATGTAGATCGGTGAAAGTAGCAGTCGATGGATTGATGAATGCTGAATTGCCCGAATTCGTTGATCCAAAGATACCGAACTCTAGCTATCTCGAACTCGTTGATCGCGCACGATACCGGGTTCAAAGATCTTCAATTCTTCAAGCGTTGATCAAGCGCACTTGATTCCGCGAATCGGCTTCTACAATCGTTGAATCGAGCGCACTCGATTATCCGAAAGAGGAGATAGGAGATTACACTCAACTACCAATTTGGAATGAAAGCACAAAGCAATCAAAAGAAAATTTTATTCAAAAATCAGCAACCTTTACAAATGACTTCACTTGCCTATTTATAGGCTACAACACAAATCCAGAAAAATTTCCTAAGTCATAAGTCGTTTCCGACTCATCATCTATGACCTACGACTCATCATAAGTCGTATTCGACTTATCAGCTTACAATACAAATGTCACAACCAGGTACACGACTTAACAAGATGTACAAACTAACAACACACGACTCATCACACTCCGACTTATGACGCAGCCAAAATATACGACTTATTACAAAACAGACGACTCACCTTAAGTCGTTTACGACTTATCAAATTACAACACACTACGACTCATGATTTATAACAGAAAATACAACAGACAACTCCTTAAGTCGTTGCCGACTTACAACTCTACACGACTCAACTATTAACGACTTAAGAATAGCGGTCCAGATTAACTCGGCATAAAGATCAACGGCAACAGCTTCAGCAACTTAAAACATGCGGCATCTCAAAAGAACCAATGGTGGAGGTTAACTCGGCAGATCATCCAACGGCATCAGGGCTTTCGCGACTTAAAAATAACTAGCTTTATTCGACTTAAGAAACAACGGCCAAGATTAAGTCGGCATATGAATCAACGTTATCCAGAGCTTTGCGACCTAAGACCAAAGTATCATCACGCGACTTAAGAAAAATCAATGGCCCAGATTAACTCGGTAGAGAAAACAACGGTCAACAGCTACGGCGACTTAAGGACTTCACGCCTTAACTTCTTGCGACCTAGCTCCTTGCGACCTAACTTAGGTCGTTCCATTTTAGCTCGTAGTACCTTTAACTCGTTGAGTCGTTCCAGCGTTCTACCTTCTAACTTGTTAGGTCGTAGACATCCTTCCATAAGTCGTGAGCGACCTTATTAAGTCGAAGTTCATTAGGTCGGAACTTGTTAATGTGACTGGAATGATTTAAGGTAGCTTCTGTTATCTTGCTAACTCGTAGGTCGTTAGGTCGTAGCCTTTTCTCCCTGACTTGGTTAAGTCGTAAGCCTCCCCCGTTAAGTCGTAGCTCTTCCTCACGTGGTTCCTTAGGTCGTAGACGACCTACAACCTCTACGTTAGGTCGCAAGTCTTGATCACGGCTTATGCCTTTGACAAATGAAGGTTGCGCTGCATCATCCTCCCCAGGTTGAGAAAAATTCGACCTCGAATTTAGAAGCTTCCTTCTTCGAGATGCTGTCTTCCATTCATTATCTGGTTTGATACTGCCCTGGTGATAACCATTCTTGAAATTAAACTTGTTCTTTACTTTGGATGTTATGGTTCGAGCTAAATAATAAATGGAATAGAACAGATGTGGCATTAGGCAGGCGGCATAAGAAAGTGACCTGAGGGATATGACATATGGAAAATTGCAGAATAAACTAAGCACTAGATGCCAGATCCACTTCATGTAGCGCAGAACTTCATAAGAATAGTGTCGTATATCATATTGCTTGTGCCAATAGGAAGTTGTGATATAGAACCAAAACATGTCTAAAATGTGTGAAGATATAAGGAAATTTACAATCATGGAATGACTTGGGAAACCTCGACCGAAAAATTGTGATGTCTCATGCTCAGATTCTTGTCTTTCCTTATCCCGTTCAGATGTATCATCATCCTGAATCATCCCTTGACGTGTTGCATCAAATTCCCCTGACTGAAATGGACTCCCACTTGCTTCTACTTCAACATATTTATGTTCATAATATGGTTCTAAGCAATCGACATTGGCAATGTTAGCAGCGTGGACATCATCTGACAACTTCCACTGACAATCATTCTCTTCCTCCTGTCGTTCTTTCAGACTCATAAGCTCATACGATCCTAGCTGTAGAATAGCATTTGTTACGAGTTCAGTTTGAGGTTGGATGTCCTGTAGAGATGGTAACTCTTCGGAAAACTCCTCAGAGTATTCGACTTCAGACTCATCGAATTCTGATCCAACTTCCTCATAAGCATCAAGATCTTCACTCATTCCTTGCCGGGATAATATAAACAAGTCATTACTAATTTCCACCTTTTCGTCTAGCTCTTCCAAACATACAAGACTAGATTCTTCAAGCAGTTCCTCAGACATCTCCTCTTCACATTCTTCAAATACTTCATCTTCTTCAGGATTCTCAAAGTCAAAATCTTTTCCAGGTTCGATCATCATTGACAACTCATCATTATCTTCCATTTCATTGATGAACTCTTTCAAAAATAACAAACTATCTGATTCTGCTTTCTCTTCTGTTTCACTCTTACTTTGTTCATGCTCCTCGGAAACTAAGGAATTTATACATGGCTGACTCTCATCCATAAGCTCAGGTGCTAAATAAGAATCCTCCATTGTCAAATGAATTTCCTCCATCCCGAACATAGCTTCTTCTTCCATACTATCAACATCAAACTGTGGCAATGAAGAGTAATCAACTTCTACCTCCACATACTTTGACTCAACTTCTTCTTCATCGTCAAATTTCGACGGTTCATAAAAGTCAATTTCAACAGTCCCCCACAACAAGTTACCTCCTTTCCCTATTGACAAAACTTCTACTTTCCCTGATAAAGATTCCTCAAATCCTGGCAGAAATTCTTCATCGTCGTCAAATTGTGGTGGTTGATAAAAGTTAACTTCATTAATCAAATTACATTCTTCGTTCTCCAACTCGACCTCTTCATCTTCGTTGTCAAACTTTAGTGGTAAGGTTGCGAATGATTCTGTATGTCCGACCACTTCAAATTCTTCTAACATTGGTTTAACCTCCTCGAGAGTTTTAAGCTCTTCACTTGCCTCATACCTAACCAAGGTTTCAGCACTACCTTCCGATTCTTCAGCACTTTCGCCGAAAGGTAATGGACTAGTGGATTCCTCTTCCTCTTCTGTCTTGCTTTCAGTAGTATCATCCACATCCTCACTTTCACATTCTTCTACCACAAAGGGTTTCTTCGGGGACTTTGTACATTCAAAACTTCTATGGGCAGACTCCTCATAAAGATAGCGCTTCATTCGATCATCATCATTTGTCTTAGTGCATCCCTGTACAACCGGTTTGTTGACTCTCTTAGAAACATTCATATTGCAAATAACAGCTCTACTCTGATTGCTAGAGCTTGTAACTACACCCTTTCCACGACTCCCTTTACTCAACTTCTGCAATTGTTGATCAATACGAGCTTGATAATTGTAGGGTAAGAAATCTGCCTTCATCATCCTTTTCATCTTATCCCACTTGACAACTTTAGACTTCTTCATCCTCTCTCTGTTTGACTTAGTTTGTTGCCACCAGTCCATGGCTCTTCCTTTCAAACTTGCCGCAACTAGCTTCACTTGACGATCCTCAGGAACGTAGTTGAGCTCAAAAACATTTTCAACCGTGGATAACCAGTCCAAGAATTCCTCTGCTTGGATTCCACCTCGGAATTCTGGAATCTCCGTATCCTTTCTTGATTTCCATGTATAACCATCCTTTTCAATATTCTTGTATCGATTTTGCCCTTGACCGGAATATCGACAATGAACACGATCACCATAACTTTCCTCATAATCATAAGATGGCTCATGCTCGTAACCACGATACGCCCTTCTTTCTCTATCATAACGTGGCGACACTTTCCTTTGATTCCGATTCATGTCACACTCCAAAATTCAAACACAATTCGAACTTTGATCCAAAATGAGATGGATCGAAAACTCCCACTTTGTTGCACTTTGCGATGAACACGATGAACACAACTTCTCCAAATCACAAGTCCAAACTTCAAATTTCAAAAGTATGCACGACCCACTTCCTCAAACTCTCGGCCGTGATTGATAACTTCAAATCTTCAAATGAATAGGCTCCAAGTCTCGATCTAACTATGATTGGTTAGAACAAGCTCTGATACCAAAACTGACGCAGCGGATAATTCAAAACAATGTAGATCGGTGAAAGTAGCAGTCGATGGATTGATGAATGCTGAATTGCCCGAATTCGTTGATCCGAAGATACCGAACTCTAGCTATCTCGAACTCGTTGATCGCGCACGATACCGGGTTCAAAGATCTTCAATTCTTCAAGCGTTGATCAAGCGCACTTGATTCCGCGAATCGGCTTCTACAATCGTTGAATCGAGCGCACTCGATTATCCGAAAGAGGAGATAGGAGATTACACTCAACTACCAATTTGGAATGAAAGCACAAAGCAATCAAAAGAGAATTTTATTCAAAAATCAACAACCTTTACAAATGACTTCACTTGCCTATTTATAGGCTACAACACAAATCCAGAAAAATTTCCTAAGTCATAAGTCGTTTTCGACTCATCATCTATGACCTACGACTCATCATAAGTCGTATTCGACTTATCAGCTTACAATACAAATGTCACAACCAGGTACACGACTTAACAAGATGTACAAACTAACAACACACGACTCATCACACTCCGACTTATGACGCAGCCAAAATATACGACTTATTACAAAACAGACGACTCACCTTAAGTCGTTTACGACTTATCAAATTACAACACACTACGACTCATGATTTATAACAGAAAATACAACAGACAACTCCTTAAGTCGTTGCCGACTTACAACTCTACACGACTCAACTATTAACGACTTAAGAATAGCGGTCCAGATTAACTCGGCATAAAGATCAACGGCAACAGCTTCAGCAACTTAAAACATGCGGCATCTCAAAAGAACCAATGGTGGAGGTTAACTCGGCAGATCATCCAACGGCATCAGGGCTTTCGCGACTTAAAAATAACTAGCTTTATTCGACTTAAGAAACAACGGCCAAGATTAAGTCGGCATATGAATCAACGTTATCCAGAGCTTTGCGACCTAAGACCAAAGTATCATCACGCGACTTAAGAAAAATCAATGGCCCAGATTAACTCGGCAGAGAAAACAACGGTCAACAGCTACGGCGACTTAAGGACTTCACGCCTTAACTTCTTGCGACCTAGCTCCTTGCGACCTAACTTAGGTCGTTCCATTTTAGCTCGTAGTACCTTTAACTCGTTGAGTCGTTCCAGCGTTCTACCTTCTAACTTGTTAGGTCGTAGACATCCTTCCATAAGTCGTGAGCGACCTTATTAAGTCGAAGTTCATTAGGTTGGAACTTGTTAATGTGACTGGAATGATTTAAGGTAGCTTCTGTTATCTTGCTAACTCGTAGGTCGTTAGGTCGTAGCCTTTTCTCCCTGACTTGGTTAAGTCGTAAGCCTCCCCCGTTAAGTCGTAGCTCTTCCTCACGTGGTTCCTTAGGTTGTAGACGACCTACAACCTCTACGTTAGGTCGCAAGTCTTGATCACGGCTTATGCCTTTGACAAATGAAGGTTGCGCTGCATCAATTTTTGAAGGATATTGAATTTTGAAATGATATTTGATTTCGAAGTATAAAATACCATTTTGAAATTTTAACCACGGGATGTATTTAATTTATAGTTTAACTGATCCTTAAAGGACGGGCGATCCCAAGCATCCTTTGAGTTATTGTGCATTTCTACTACAGCTCACTTGAGTTGGTTTACATTATATAAGTATATATTGTCCTGACTCGAGTGTTTTGTGTTTTACTTTACGCTCGGGTCAGCCTGAGTATTTACAGCTTAACTTTGGATTTCTTTCTGGAGCTAGGAATCGCTGGAGATTCTGCTTGTCTAGTTATCTGTTCCTTTCAGTTCAGTTGTTCTATTTCAGTTCTGGTATTCATAAACTTCTATTTATTTAAGATGTCTATTGTATATGTTTTCAAGCAAATATTATGTATTATGTTTTGAGAGTTTGTTATAGTAGCTTCATGAACTACTATGGTTTTTTTATATTCCGCTGCGAGTTATTCTGATATGTTCTGTGTCTATGATTCTGTGTATTTGATTTCATTTGCTCCAAATTTATTTACAATCTGTTATTTTGAATTATTCAAGCCAGACATGTGTGGATTATTGTCGATTTGAATGGTCCAAAATAGTGGGTCGTTACATAAATACTAACATTATAGTTTAGATATATATGTATATGCAGGATATAAACATGCAGGTACTACGAATGGAGACTGTACAGTATAAAGACTCAAGATCGAAGACATCAAGATTCAAGACTCATGAATATCAAGATATCAAGAGTTCAAGATTTCAATAGTACAAGACAAGTATCGAGTCTAGAATTATGTTAAAACTCCTAGAAAAGCACCGACATCTTAAAATCCATTTTATTCGTGGAATGGAATCCACTTCGAGCCTGTTAAAGGGATGGAACCCTAAGTAGGATGGAACCTACGAAAAATCTAGTGGAACATCATTTTGTATCCACTAACTTTTATTCTAATGTTTTACAAAATTATATCTTGTTTTCAAAATGATTTCAAAATTTTCTTTTTTAAATCAAAAACATCTATCCTGGTTTTAAATACTTTTAGCCTCAAAATAATCTTTATTTTCAATATCAAAATTATCCTTGGTTTTAAACTATCTTTAATTATAATGTACTTAACTTTTAATATTTATATCTAAGATTTAAATATGAAATTATAGTAAAATTTTATATATACCAAAATATTATTCTCTATACTATAGTATATTTATAAAGTTTAAAATAGTTTTAATATAAGATAGAAGTTATTTTCAAAAGGAAAACAAATTATCAAAAATACCTTAGGCATGTCGACAACCCCTAGGTAACCATGTCGACATGATGGCAGTTGATTCAAAAAGTTTGAATTTCAAAGGAAGTGCCTATTCGTCATATTCTTTCACGAATGGACATGACTGTTTTTCTACTATAAACAGGGGATGTTTTAAACGAATTTTTATTCATAATTTTCTGATTTCACTCCTCTTCTTCTTCCACATTTCTTTATATACATTTTTACTATTACTCTGCCGAAATCACCATTGAATCTAACTAGATCATCTTTGGTTTGATTCTCTATCACTATCTCAACAAGATCCCAGTGCTATTCAGAGTTATAGGCTTCTTTGTAATCAATCGAGCGAGAAAAGTTGTGATTGTAGCCTGGAAAATCAATCAAGTGAGAGAAGGTGTGATTATAGCCTAGGAAATCAATTGGGTTAACTTGTTGCCCGTAAAATCAAGTATCTCTACCCAGAGGATTGTGAATCTGGAGTGGTGTACCTCATGGCCTTGAAATCGAGGGTGTAATTTTAAGAATTGATTTTGAAAGGAAATTCGTACTTGTGTTGCGGGACTGGATGTAGGGTAACTCCGAACCAGTATAAAATCTGGTGTGTTCTTTCCTTTACTGCTTTTACTTTATATTTGCATCCGTGTTTGATTTTGTGATTATATTTGTGTCTGAATATTGCATACATTTGTGTTCAAATTAATATAAACTCAAAAAGAATTAGTAAATTCTTAAAACACTATTCACACCCCCTCTAGTGTTTATTCTAGCCTTAAGATCCATAATCCGCATTTCTCACAACTGTTAAATTGAACTTTGAAATGTTGAATATAAAAAGCTTTGAAATATATTGGAATTTAAATGGTTTATTTTGTGATTCAGATCTGTATTTGAAATCAATATAATTATGAATTTGTTATTTAGAAACTGAATTGAATTAAAATGGATAAACCCAGATTGAATTAAATTTTAAGTTGAAACTAGAGTTGATTTGAATCAATTTGTGAAATTAAGGAAATATATATATATATATATATTTATTTATTTAATGAAATGATATTTTGGTTTTGAAGTATAAATTATTTTGAAATGGCCACGGTGTTAAAATGATGTTTCGTTCCATGGATCCTTAGAGGATGGTTATCCCAAACATCCTTTGAGTTACTTGTATTTCAGTTGATATTTCACTTGAGTTGGATTTATTGATATAAGAATGTTAATCCTGACTCGAGTGTTTTGTGTTTTGCTTTACGCTCGGGTCAGACCGAGTGATACAGTATTTGAGACTCACCTTTGGAGTTTGGAGCTTCGTTTGGAGATCCATCTATCGATTCAGCTCTCAGCTTTTCTAGTTGATTTGTTCAGAGAGGTTATCCATTCGTACTGGAGACTTCACTGTATTTGAGATATTCTGATGTATTTTATTTCTAACTCTGATGTTTATATAGTAGCTTCATGAACTACTATTTATCTATTCCGTTGCATTATTGTTCTATCACTCTGTGATTCTGTGATTGATTTATTTACTGTATATGCTGAAAATTTGCCAAATTTAAATTAACAATCCACTGTTTTGAAGTATTCAAGTCCGGCATGTGCGGATTTATTATCGATTTGAATGGTCCAAAATAGTGGGATGTTACATTTGAGTTGTTAGGTTTATTTGTGGTTTCGATCGATTCGGCTGATCAACACTATCGATAGGAATTCCAAAACACTCGAACGGAGCAAACTGACACAATAAATTTTGTATGATTATATTATATATAAGTATAATTTTCCTAAAATTAAATAAGTTAATTAATTTGGTTGTTAGAAATGATAATATTTGATTATCATTTATTGTTCTATAAATGAAATTTTAAACATAGTTTATAAATTGATTTGGAATTTAAATAAGTTTAAATTAAGAATTTGAGAATTAAATTTATGGTATTTAGAAAATTTGGTTTAAAATCTTAGGGTATATTATTTAAAGTATTTTCAAATAGAAATCATTTCCAAAGAATTTTAAAAGCTTTAAATCTGTACTCTCTTCTTTTGTCGCTGGAAAATAATTTCGGTGATGACGACCGCATCATCGACATTCATTTTCGAGTTTAAGAGTGGAGAGGCCACTTAGTAGCTTTGCTACACTTTTGTTTGAAAAATGAATTTGATTTGAATTTCTTAAGAATGACCTGATGTATATATATATGGGTATATGTTTATAAATTTGATTTGATATATAGTATATATTTATTTATTTCTACATGGTTTGAAGTGAAATCGGAAATTTAACTCTTAAATTCTTGTAATATTTAAAATTTGAAATAACTGAATTAGGGAAAATTTATTTGTGTAATACTCAATTGCATTCCAATATAACTTACCTAAATTATTCAGAAGTTAACTATGTAATTGAATAATATACAATATAAAATGATGTTAAAGAAAATTTGAATGGTTATAATAAGTGTTTATACACTAAATCTATGATTATAGAAATTGTAAATTGAGATAATTGAATAATAAGATAGTGAATAAATAAATAGTTAAGATTGAATTATAAGTGAAATTTACTCAAGTAAAATCAAATGGATCTAATAAATGTGATAAATAAAAATGAATTTTGTTTAAAAGAAATTATGTAACAAATATTAATATAAACTGAAAACAAATCAGCTTAATGAAATATCTTGAATTTAAAATCAATTATTGAATATTAATTAATTTAAATTAAAATTTATATGGTTTAAATTAATTGTTTTATCTTGTCTTTCAATTTAATTTTCTTTCTGGTTGTTTCTATTCTCCTACCTCCTTCCTTTTCGGGGACGAAAAGTTTTGAGTGGGGGAGAGTGTAACGATCCGTAAATTTTAAATGGTTTTAATAATGTAATTAACTGAAATTTTGTGAAATTTTAAATAATAATATTTTGAAATAAAAATTTGATATTTGTAATAGTCTAATTAAATATAGCAAATGGTAAAGTTTCATCAGAAAATTTGGAAATTTATTTTGTTATGTAATTTTGTTTAAATTTAAATCAGTTAATATTTGATGATAATAAAATATTTTCCAAACCTGAATATTTTCTAATAACAAATTTGTGAATCATCTTCTGAGTGAGACGTCATATTTCGTTTCGTCAAATTTGGACTACTATTGCTCCGTTTTTCTTATTTTCGGCAAATTAGCAGCATTTTCGGCCTTGATTATCGACTTTTGATAGGATGATCATATTGTTGATAACTGTATACCGTTTTGATCGTCTCGTCGTGCTGATCTCTGCGGTATATTCAATTCTGTGGTTTGAAGTCTGATACGGAGTGGAATCCGCGAAAACGGTAACAATATCGGTATCGGTTCCGTGCCTTTTTGTTTACTTGTGACCATTGGTTATCTATCGTGAAACTGTTCAGTCAATAGCCTTTTATATTCCCCAAAATTTTCTGGCTATCACTATTCCTACCGGTTCAAACATTATTTTGTTCATTCGTCTATGTGCTTTGATAAAGAAATTAATACTACAAATCTAAGTTATATTTTATTGAAGCCTGCTCCCTTCTTCTAGTTTCTGAAACCATTCCTCTTATCATATATTTCTTTCCTCTCTAACCATTCGGCCTTCTCTTCCAATCCATTCTTTCACCACGTAGCACGCCTAAAACCTCCTCATCCTGGCCGAGACCTCCACCTTCACCGCATCCCATGCTCGGCCACCCACTTCAAGCCTCCTCCTTGCTCGACATCACTTCCTTCGGCTTGGTCCAGGCATATGAACCCGCTCTCACTTGTTCCGCCTCATGCTCCTCTCCTATTGCCGTGCAGTCAACCCGTACCTAGCCTCTACCCACTCGCTCACCCAAGAGCAGCAGCATCCTTCTATAAAGCAAATGATATATATATATATATATATAATATGTCATGTAAGTATATATTAACTTAGTTATTTGTTTATAAAGATATGAGTTCATACAGTAGCTTGCACTATAATAAGTGATATATTAAATTCATATAGGATATATGTTTATATATTATTGCGTTATATATAAGTCAGATATTTTATAAAATAGGTAAGTTATATATATAGAGTTTCAATGGGTACATAGTAGTCTGCATATAACTGTGCAATTGCTATATATATATATATGTTTATAGTACGAACAGTATAAAAGAAAATATATGTTTACTGTATATTGTATTATAAAGGAAGTGTTATATATATTATATACATAATTTTTGTTTTCTATACTGGGCATATTTGAGTTTTCTTAAAACTGTTGTATATATTACCTACATATATTATAACGTGCACTTGATAGTTTAAACACAAATGATTACGCATATATATATTTCATCATATAAATTTTTAAGTTGATATTTACTGTTTGTTTGAGGGGTATTATATTTGTTTATTAAATACTGATTTGTAAATTGTATATATATAAATATATAAAGTTGTTATAATGGGTAAGTTATACTACTTTATATATCTGATATGTTGTTTATATATAAAAAAAATTATATAAGTTTTGTCTGCATACAGTTTGGGTATATTTGCCTTTGCATATATATGCTGCATATATATATATATATATGAGTTATATTTCATTCATGGCTTTATATATATATTGGGTTCGCAGTTGTATATAGTTCATATAAGATTGTTGTTTTATATTGTATATATATACATGTGACATGTTTGTATATCTATATAAGTTTTTATTTAAAAATATATTATGTATATATATGTTAATTTTAATATATGTGTTTTAATTTGAACAATGGAATTTGAAATATATATATATATATTTAATTTAATATGTATTGAGTTTAGAATATGATTATATATATATATAGTTATATATAGTTATATATAAGTTCACTTATACCATTTATCTTCATCAATCCAGTTCTGATTTGATTTCGTCAATTCCAATTTATCAGCTTTGTTCGTCGAATTCATGCCAATCTTGCTTTGCTTTAGAATTCGTGCTTGGATTTGTAAGTCATCTCATTACGTTTCCTCTAGCCTCGAAAGATGAGCAATCACTCACGATTAACGTTCTTATATTTATTAAATTTGATTTCGCCTGAAACGACAATTGAAATATGCTGCTAAATTGAATTGTTAATTTTATAATTGCTATATATGATATGCTATTATCTGTAATTGTTCACCTGTGAGATATGACACCATATCTTGTTGTTTATATGTTTATCACTGACGATATATGTCTGTTGTTGATATGTTATATTATTATCATAATTGTTCTCACTCTGCAAGTTCTCCGATAGTATAGAATTCCCTATGGGATGAAATGATACATGCCCGAACGATCTTGTAGAAAAGGAGAAAATCGTTATGGGTTGAAATGATAAACCCAATCGATTTTCATTGAATTGAATTGAGATTGCGGGTTAAAATGATACATACCCGTATATATTTAAATTGCGGATTGAAATGATAAATATCCGTACCACTTAACCATAGGATAGAAAATTATATACGGACACCGTTGGTCTATATTTTGAAAAATGATTTCCAAAGTTTTGAAAGGAAATATATGGTTTTAAATAAATATTGATCTTTAAAATATATTATGTAAATGTAATTTATATATATCAAAATTTTAGATTTTAAAATTGTATATTTTTGAATTTTAAATTTATAAGTTAGTTTTTAAATTATAAATTTAAGATTTTTCTTAAAAATTTATTTTCTAAAAAAATAATAATATATATATAATAAGATTTAATTTAATTTAATTTAATTTAGTTAGTATATAATATGTTTTAAGATATTTATTTAAAATTTATATTAATATTTTAAAATATATTTATAACTTTAATAAGAAAGGTTGGGAGGATAAACTTGGAATTTAAATTGGTTAATAATTGAATTTAAGAAAGAATTGATTTAAACTTATTAGTTTTGAGATTTTGAAAAGATATGATTATAACTTGATTTGATAAAGAGTGATTAAATGAATATTCTCAATTTTTAATAAAATTGAGATTTGAATATTTAATATTGATTTAAGTATACAAATTGAGATTTAATAAATTGTTATTAAATGGTTAAGTCGATAATTTCAAATTGGAATAAAGGTAAAGGTTAAATATTGAAATATAAATGAAAGAGGAAATTAGCCACAAGGGCCTCTTTAGCAAGTGGAATTAGTTTCTAGGACACACAACTGAAATAATTACTTTCAAGGACAAAATGTAAAATAATTAGTTTCTAGGGCCTAAAAACCTATGAAATTATGTCCTTGAAAGTAATTGGACAGCTGACTTTGTCCTTGAAAGTAATTATTCTGCTGATTTTGGCCTTGAAAGTAATTTCTTTGAATGTGTGTCCTAGAAACTAATTGGACTGCAAAGTTTGTCCTTCTGGTGAAATGCCCCTAAATGAAACTTATATTGTGAATGTTTGAATATTTAAACTTGAATCATATTGGAATTGAAGAGATAGTTCGAACCCGTATTTGAAATCGATTTAAATTAAAATAGTTTAATTGAGAATTTGATTTGAATCTTGACCTTTAAATTTGAAATGGTTAAACTAAAATTGATTTAAATTGAATTTTGGAATTTAAGATGATTTGAATCGATTTGCGAAATTGGAGGAAACTAATTTTATTATATAAAGTATTTTTTTATACATAAACTATTTTAATTTATAACTATTTTAATATATATACTGTTTTAAATATTTAAACTGTTAAGTTGGAAGTGTTATGATTTCGAAAGTGTTACGATTTTGAAAGTGCTACGATTCTGGAAATGCATGTTATTTAAAGTGAATAATGATATTGAATCGATATGGTTTTGAAATGAATATGATATTTTGATATCAAGTATAAACTATTTGAAATGAATGACCACGGTGTGAAATAAGCGTTTGGTTGTTAAAGAGACCGGGATCGGATATTGTTATACCCTCTGCCAATACCGAAAACCACTTTAACAACTGTGTATGTGGTGGAGATTCCAGAATGAAGTAGAATGGTTTGGTGACAATTCTGTATGGTATTTACGTAGCTCTGACTCCCGTGAGTCAGCTTGATGCGGCTAAAACAGGAGCCATGCCGGGCCAAGTGAGGTCATTCCTCCGATCGGACACATTTCTTCGATACCATTCTATTGCTTTTGTGATTGATCGGGTGCACCCTTTGATTTGGGAGTGTGTCACGAGGTGGGCGGTAGTAGCTTCTATGCGTTACCACCAGTCCGGATCCGCAAATGGTATATCTTCCCTAGCATTGCCTCGAGTTCCTTGTCGCATGCCCTAGCATGCCTTATACGAGTTTGTTTTGTACCGTACCTATGTGATGTCCTCTGGGTAAACTTCCAGTTTACGGAGGAGCGTACGACATTGTATAGACTACAGGAATATATAAAATGTGTTAAGGGGGATATGGGTAACGCCTTAACGCTATTTTAATACTTTTACTTTACTATAGACATATTATAATAGCGTATTGTACTATATAGTAGATAGTTCCACGGATCCTTTGAGTTACTTGTGTTTTCAGTTGATATTTCACTTGAGTTGGATTTATTGATATAAGAATGTTAATCCTGACTCGAGTGTTTTGTGTTTTGCTTTATGCTCAGGTCAGACTGAGTGTCACAGCTTTTGAGACTCACCTTTGGAGATGGAGCTTCGCTTGGAGATTCATCCATCTAATCAGCTTTCAGTTATTCAGTTGACTCTAGTGATATTTTCAGTTTTTTTTATTTGACTATTTTATTGAGACTTCTATGTATTCAAGACTTCTGTTGTATCTTGTTTTAACTCTGTTATATATATATAGTAGCTTCATGAACTACTATTCATTTATTTCCGCTGCTTATTGTTATATTACTCTGTGTTTGTGATTCTGTGATTGATTTTGTTTACTGTATATGTTGAGTTTTGCCAAATATAAATTAACAAT
Organism: Allium fistulosum; assembly: GCA_030737815.1. Lineage (NCBI taxonomy): Eukaryota > Viridiplantae > Streptophyta > Magnoliopsida > Asparagales > Amaryllidaceae > Allium > Allium fistulosum. Next base: position 167,249,931 of record CM060905.1, read on the forward strand.
ATGATATTTTAAGCAATTCAAGTCCGACATGTGCGGATGAGAATAGCATGAAATAGCGAGTCATTACAATAATTTTCGAACCTAAACTATAATTATTTTTCATCGTAAATAATTTTACAATCCAAATTAACCTTTTCTTCCTTAAAAAATTCATAACAATTCCACAAAAATTCAGAAATTTTCGAAAATCGAAACCCTTCTCTAAAATTACTTTTTAGAGCATCATAAAAATTCGCAAGGCTAACGAATGTCATTTAATAAGGTTTTATCTCAAAACATGTCATAAAATCTATATGAACATATATAAATCAACAACACGTATATATAATCTTTTTTTATCATTCAAACACATGGCAAATCTTTGCAAAATGATTTGAAATTAACCTTAAAACCGAAACCAAAATTATTTAGAGATGTAAACATTATTCACCTTTTGCTTTAATAATTAATGAGCTTGAGGTTTGAATGAGTTTGATTTGAATTTGCTCTCCTTAAGCTTCTCTTTTGTTTATTCTTCTTCTTCCTTCGTTAATGGTGGTCGACCAAGCTTTTAAATTTTTGAAAGTGAGAATGAACGTGTTTTTTGAAATACACGACCTAAGGAAGACAATATAGGAATGGCTTCTTTCCCATATTACCCTTCCTCTAATTCATTTTAAACCTTTCTTTTAATTTATTAGTTAAAAGGCACGTCTACCTTAATTAAATCAAATCTCAATCCCCTTATCAACACATTATTTTATTTTGTTTATCTAACTAAATCTTCTAAATAATGTTATCACAAATCTGGGGTGTTACACTTGTGTTTAACAACGGAGTTTCTACCGAATTAGAAAACCATCGAAAAGTTTATAATAAAATTTATACCACAAGCACACGTCGTACAATTGTTAGTATGTGGCGAGTACGGGTCGATCCGTAGGGAATTGTTAGATTTTAAATCTCTATTAAATCAAATTAACCAAAGTTGAAAGTGTGATTAGCTAAAAATGTAGAAACTAACAAAAAGAAAGTGATAAAAATATGAGAGTTAAATGACAATTTAGAGATAATTTCACTCTCCCGATCATATAGTTCAACAAATTATGAAATTATGATATCTCTTTTTTGGTCATAAGTGAATTTAAATGATGTGTTTATCATAAGTATGGCTTATTTGTGCTATTAATTAGCTCAACATAAGCCATCAAACTATAACACACCCCTTAAACCACTTACTAACTCTCATGAAAATGACAACAAAGTTGAAAATTAAATCTATTTTAAGTATGGCATATTAACTATTAATTAAAAATATAAACCATCGAATTTTAATTTCAACATTCACTTCATTACCTTCATCATATGTAGATGAAGAGGTAATTATTGTTTATGATTGTTTAAGCATAGCCTATTTGTTATGAACAACATAGACTATAAAATTCAACATGAAACAATAAATCACACCAACATTCATTTAAGCACAAAAGAGATCAAAATTAACAAGTTATGTTGAAGCTACATAATTAGAGAGCTTCATTACCCCTAAATTGAAGGGGTTTAGCCTCTCATATTTGTTATCAAATCAATAAATGTAGCTTGCAACATTGAACAAAAAGAAAAGGAAAAAGAGAGCAGAATGAAAAGAAAAGCTAAGTAACAAGAAATAACACTAATCTACTTGCATGAAAAGTAAACTACACTACTAACATAAGAAGAGAAGAAGCATGTAAATAAAAGAGAATACTAATTAACATTGCATAAAAAAAGGAAAATTACATGAAATAAAATGTCTAAGTAGCCATGGAAAAAGAAGAGCTTTGATTTATTTCCTAAACTAAACTAAAGAGAAGAGAGCCTAAGAGAGAGGAGATTACATGAAGCGTAAGGGGTATTTATATATGTATGAAACCCTAATACACTTTTTTGGAGAATGCCCAAAATACCCTCTTAGGAAGTGTGGAGGCCAAGTAACCATTAGCATGAGATAATCATCATTTAAATGTGCATGAAGCTTTAATGGCCTTTTAGCATGTGCATTAGCCTCTAATTTGTACATGAAGGTATGTGGATAGGTGGGGTCCTCCATGATCCATGAAATGAATTATTTCCATCTTCATTCCTTTGTATTCACTCTTGTGCATGCATATATCTTCATGAAGCCACTTGTATTTGAATTTAAATTTCTACAAAATAACATAGAAATTTTGAATTAAATTTTAGAAAATTAATATATGCACAAAAATGACCATTTTGCCCCTGGATGAAGATGAATATGTGATGACTTAAAATAATTTGAATTTTGGTTTAAACAAGTTAAAATACCCAATATGATCATTTATTGAATTTAAATAGATTAAATATGGTGGTAAAAATATGCACATTTACGTACACATCAACTTGGATCGCCTGGAATTGAATCGCATAGAGGTTTGATCGCGTGAAGAAGTAAGAGTAGTTGGGTCGGATGAATGGACTGGGTCGGCTCGTATATTAATAGGTGAGCAAAAGAAAGCAAATTTTTTTTTGCTATGTGGTTGGATCGCACGCAATCCACCATGGATCGCTGGCGACCCATCTTCACAAAGTTAGGTCGCTAGAGGCCCAACCCACATGGATCGCCAGCGACTCCCAAAAAAATAAAAAATAAAAAGATAAAAAAAAGAGAGAAAAGAAGGCTACACCTATTCCCTTTGAACTCGATCTCCTATACCTATTCATCATTCCTAGGCATGCCGGGAAATTACAGGAAGAAATTTGGTCCGTTATGACAAGTAATAACAGTTAGAACCAAAGAAAGATAACCAACAACATTGGGTTAACGTATTCGTAAAGCTCTAATAAAATCCCTTGGAAATTGATGGATGGATGTTGAAGCGATAACTTCCAGAGCATGCCTGGTTTACAACGAAGACGTACTCTGGGGGGCAAATGTTATCCGAGTTTTTAACCCAGCAGGAACCAATAGGAAACAGAACAACCTCGTGTAAACATGATGGTTCAGAACTTTACCGGGAAAGCTAAGACAAGGGGTTAACAAGGGCCAAGCTATATGACAAAGGCAACGACTGGGATCAACTAAACTGAGAAATCAACATTCTTTTAGTCCAATCAGCAGCTGAGCACAAACAACTAGTGAATTTCCATCAAAACGAAACAACTATGATAAAAGACTATCGAAGCATCTCCGATTCCAAACTCCAAAAAAATCCCAAGTGCTTGGATCATCAACAACCCATACCTCTCCATGAATCTTCAAACAAGCTAGCTAAGGATGCAGTGACAAGAAACCAAGATACTGACTCACAAACGAGCCAAGTCTATGGGTCACCGGCGACCCATAGACCATGGGTCGCCAGCGACCCATGTTCTTGCCTCGGTTTGCAAGCTTACCCATCCCTGAGTCATTCCCTACCTACCTGCGAGCAGATGATGAAGTGGCCTGGCCCAAAAGTCCTCCGTTCTCTATAAATACCAACCCACCTGCAACATAAACGAGATCTTCTCCGGACTGGTTGCTGAAGCTCTACTAGAGTTATTTTTCACTCTCTACCTCCCTCACAACAATCTCAAAAGGAATTCACTTTGATTCTCCAGTGGATTCCAACTCTGCGAATTCAATCTAGCAAAAGATAATCAACGCATTTTAATCAAACATCACTTGTAACAGCAGTCAGTCTTTAATAAAATTATAAAGTGGACGTAGGATTCATTAACAGCCAAACCACTATAAAAATTCTCTGTCTTCTTTCTTTTACCATTCTTTTTCTATATCTGTGATATTGCTCTGTCAAAACAGGGCTGGTGCTTTCAAATTCAAACCAGGGTGTTGGTCCATTTTTTTGGTCAACATTTATATTGTACCCATAAAATGTATTTTTGAACAAAATGTTGTAATGGTTGTTATTATATATTGTGACATTTTAAATAATTTGAAATAAATGGATACTACTATTATTATTATATTTTATTCCTTCTGTTGTGAGTTCTAAAAGAACAAATACATAACTCTGTATTGTATTTTTCTTTTTACCGATTAACAGCCAGCTTTAGAATGGTCCTATGTTTCGATGGGCCTCTTTTGGGTAGGAATTTAAGTCTATTTCTGGGTGGGTTGTTCCAATCTATGTAGGGCAACGAGTAACGATTCTTTTTTGTCAGCTTAATCAGCACACTATAATCGATGCAAAGCCTTAGAGAAAAATCTGCCTTGGTGGAAAAAACAACTGGTGCTTCCCACTCTGAAATACTTCTACTAATGAATCCCTTCTCTGATAAGTCATTCACTTGCTTATTTAGACCACATATTTCTTTACGAGCCATGTGCCTCAAGGGTAAGGCAAAAGATCTGGCATTCTCCACAAGATAAATTCAAAACTTGATCTCTCTCTGAGGTGGAAGGTCAATAACCTTGATAAAAACATCAGGATGGTCTCCAACTACTGGCACCGAATTTGGCTCATTATGTAGTAGGTCTAAAGTGTATAGGTAACTCGGCATAACTGAACCTCCGGGATCGCAATAACCTTTGGACTACATCTAGTATTAGTACTCAAATGAACAACCTTTCTATCACAATCTAAGATCGCCTTATACATAGTCATCTAATCTATACCCAAAATCAACCTAAACCTAGAAAATCCTAAGACAAAAGCATTGCAATCGAACTAGACCCCCAAAATAAACAATTTCAAACCCTTACATATCATAATAAATAAGGCGATCCTCCAACTGAGTTTTATACAACTACTGGGTCTATAATTATGCTACAATCTAAGTATAACTCATTTATAAGTCTACTCAAGGTAAAAGAGTTTGATGCCCTGGTGTCAAATAAGGTGCGAATAGGTAAATCAGATAAAGTTAACACACATTCATTTATGACCTTCTTCCCTTTGTCCAATACTAGAAGTGCACTCGAGCTAGGAACATCATCCAGCACGTAAGCTGAAAGTAGAGGTCTTTTGTGGTGCCAAATACTCCCTCCTCATTTGCCTGAATTGACTGCAATTATAATATTTGATCTTTGAGATGTCCGTCTTGCACTCCTTCACAAAATGCCCCTTCTTACCACATCTCCTACACTGTAGCTCTTACTTATTAATCTTCCCTTTGGCCCCCATTTTGCCTTTGCACTGATTCTGCTATGGTGTCTTTCCTTATGACTTCTTAGACTCGCTCTTTACTTCCTTCTTATAAATAGTGTTCAGCAAGCACTTCTCCACCAAACCCTCGAAAGTCGCACTCATGGGAGTATGGCTAAAGGCCAAATCTTGAAGAGATTGATTCAGCCACTTTGCAAACTTCAGAGCTTTCTTCTAAGGGGTATTTATCAGCTCCATACCAAACAAAGCAAACTCATTGAACTGATTCACATATTCCTTCATCGATATCTCTTCTTACTACAAATGAATGAACTTCTCCAACTATACTCCCTACTCTACCATGGAAAGAAACTACATCCCAAAATGCCTCCTAAACTCTCCCCAACCAATCTCTCCCTTATCGGTTTTTGCCACTACCACGTCTAACCAATTCCGAGCCCCTTTCTATAAGCTCTAGGTGGCAAGTTGTCTCCTAATATCATCTGTGAGACCCATAAATCCACGAATCCTCTCACAATTGCAGATCCATGCCTTCGAGTCCACATACGACTCGGTCCCCAGATACAGCTTCCCTTCTAGACTTATAAAGTCCTCACATAGCTAGGCGAAATCGATGGTAGGTGGATGGGAAGGAACTACACCTAGCGCTTGCTCTATGGTTCTAAGCTTGGCCTTTCCTCTCGCTTGCAAATACCGACGAAACCAAATCGGGACATTCGCACTCAGAATCTCAACTACATCACCCAAGGTGCAACCAACGAGATCTCTCATTCTCTATATATGTGATTAGGAATTATTAGCAACTTTTTCACAGATAGTATTGGCAATAATAAGGGAAGCAGTATCATATTATACTTATATATAAATCCTTTAAAAAACATTTTATACATACATACATATATATACTTTTAGAAACCCATATTGAAAAACTTTTGAAACCTTTTTCAAAAAATTTCAAGTATGTTCTCTCAGTACGCTCCTAATCCCTAAGGAATTTTAATTTTAGGCTCTAATACCAAGCGTGATAACCCGTACCTCCGAACATACTGATCCAAAGCCTAGAGTGACTTTCAAAATCGCGTCATGCCAAGAAGTATGAGTTATTGGGTCTTTAATCAGTATTGAGACTAAGATAATTTTAAAACATACTATACTTTCGGATATTGTAATGGAAGGAATTTAAATATAAGTACTGAAAATTGACATTATAGAAAAATAGTTTCCATGAATACTTAGTTTATATACAATGTTTCAACATTACAATATAAAGTTTAAAAGACATTTAGTTTAATAATTAGCTACAAGAGGAATAATGAAGAATAATGAAAGTTCAACACTTTGCTCCTTTTTCCATATATTATTCCAAATCAACTACTATATTGTTTTCCATTGGTTTGGGAAAATGATAGGAGCAGGTCAAAAAAAAGTCCGGTGAATGAGTTGCATCATTAACATATGGCGATCACATGCAATTGACTTCATTTATAATCGATATGATCTAAGGTTGCCTACTTGGTTTTGTGAACTACCTACTAAGGTTAATTTCTTTAACTCAAGGAATTATAGCTCTAAATATACCTATAGCCAACATCTTGTGAAGGTTTACACTAGGGATCGAACATCTAATCGAACCCCAAATCAATGACGGATCGAATTAATAACCTCTAAGGCTATTCCTAACATAGGATCGCCTATAGTATCAACTTTGGGACTACATTCCCAAACTACGACTATACGTATCATATTTACGCATTGAGGTGGAGCTTGCAATGCCGACTCATGCCAATGATATCTTTGGGTATGCTGCATCCGTGTCCACTTATAATGATAACATAATGCCACTTGTTGCACCTCATTAGGTATCCATCAACAACACAGTACCACGTCCTCATCGCCGTGCATACCAAGCAAACTCCGTTAGTGTTGGGCTACACACTTCTCCTAGCATCATCGTTGGTGTTATGCATACACCGTAGAACCTCCTGTAAGTACAATTTGCGATAGAATCACCCCAGTCGAATATTGACCCCGCTGAATAGATAGTGTCTAGGCCTTGTTCTCCGCATACACATCTATAGCCCCATAACATCCGAGAGTCGCAAACCTAGGGTGCTGATTTCCCTACTTATACTAACATTCATATATGTATGTATGTATGTATGTATGTATGTATGTATGTAAATAAACTTATGACTTGGGCCTTAGGCTGAGTTTCAGATTGTGCCTGTAATGCGATAATCGGTCGACGCTCGTCATTGGAGCGGTCGGTCACTCGCTATCAATCAGCTCCACTGAGCTTGTTGACTAGTCATAGTAGTTTTAATTTATTTTTTTGGTTGAATTAGTTGGTTCCTTGTTAATTACAAGTCATTTATTACAGTAAATTGTTAATTATAATGAATTCTATTTTGTTAATCAACAATTTCCGATGTTTTCAGTTTCAATCTTTAACAATTTCATAAGCAGGTTTGTCCTTGAAACAAATTAAATCGGTTATAGAATTAATAAGGTATTGATATATCAGTCTATATTCAACTCAATAAAAATGGTATATTCTACCTAAATCAATTTTCCCCCAATAGATTTACTTTATCCAAATTTAGATTAGACAAGAATCATATTCAAATAGGTTAAATTGTTATCCAATTTCTAACCTATCACAATTACTAGATAAACAATATTCCTGATTTAAATTAAACCAATTCTAGATCAAATATGATATAAATAAACTTAATTAATACAAATCTCCATAGTAATTATGAACCCACTTACCTCTAGAAATCTATCCCTTTTTTTACTTGTATTGGATCGCTGTAACGACCCTGAATTTTGAACAATTTAAATCGAGAATATTTAATTAATTTTAAATATTTGAACGATGATTTGACTCGAATTTCAAATTATCAGAAGGAATTGGTGATTAAATCTTTGAATTTAATCTATTGAAAGTTGAATAAAATTTGAATCTTCGATTTTAAGCCGGTTAAAAATAATTTAAAGGCTTAGAAAATTCATATTGATAATACTGGAGATAATAGAAGCTTCAGAATTGAATTTGAAAGCGATTTGTTCAGTTTCGAGATTATATCGTTTAAATTGAAAATAAGAATAGTCTTCCGAGGCACAGTCTCGGAATTTGACGAAACGAGTTTCATTGGGTCCGTAATATTGAATTATTACTGGATTTCCAATTTTCGTATTTATCAGAATTGTTTTGTGAATATATGGCGGGTAAACGTGTAGAGAATTTAATCGAATTCAAATTGAATTTCTGTAACAACCTGGATTTTCGCCCGAATTATAATCATCGATAAACGATTTAAAGTTGACAGATAATTTGTTGTTATTGTTGGAAAATTTTATAACGATAAAATCTTCGTAAATTAATGATTTAATATCGATTGTTAATTTCTGTTTGAATTGGGAAATTGTAAATCGATTAAAATTCTTTTATCAAATTTTATTAATACGAAATGAATATATATACAGTTTAGATTTTAACAACAAAATTAAATACAAAACAAATCAGTTTTAAAAAGAAAAAGAAAAAAAATATAATAAAGAAAAAAAATATATCTTACACCGGTCCATACCTCAAGCCCATACCGACCCATTTCCCCTCCACGATCTTATCCCTGTTAAACCCATACTCCACCCACGTTTTCTTCGGTTAACCTACGCACCTTTCCCCCTCTCCTTTATCTCATTCATTCGTGAACCCTAAATACTAAAGCAAACGAGAAAAAAAAATGGCGGCCTACAAAAATCGTTCCTCCTTCGATCTGCAAAGACTAGGGCTTCGGCGTTGATTCAATTCTCTGGCGAATCTGCTCGATCGACTTCCTTCGCCTCATTCGCTCGCGACCTCGTCGAACAAAGGTGAGTAACCCTAGTTACTCACATCTAATTCACTCGTAATTGAATACTTCTGCCATTCGATTTTCGTTTTAGTGATTGGTGATTTTCGTTTTCGCTTACTTGAAATTACGATGTTGATATCGTTCCTTTTTGACTTTGGCCACTTCGACATATTACGATTCTTTTTGCTTTGGTTGATTTTGACCTTGACCTTGATGAAATTTGTAACCCATGGCTACATGATTTTGTTCACTGTATTGTTGCGTTTGAAACTGTACTTTGTTCGATTTTTCTTAGCTATTGATAAACTTGATCAATTTACGGCTTGATGTTATTAGTTTCACAGTTTGGGGTTTTGAGAATTTATATTGACTTCGGTCTGGATTCTTTTTACTTGAAATTGATTTGTGAATCCATGTGCTTGCTCAATAGCCATGGTTTTGCACTGCAGTTGTCTTCGACTGTAAAAACTTGATTTTGTAAAGATGATTTCTTTGACTTAGTTAATGCAATGTTGTTTAAGTCACTGTCACACTGAACTTGATTCAGTTGTACATTTGTTCATCAAGTCTCCCCTTTGCACTATCCTTTGTTGCTCACCATGTTTTAATTTGCATCTTGTTTTGTATCCTTTTTGAGCTCGAGTTGCTTCGTTATGACCCTTGCGTATGTGACTCAGTTCACTGTGCATTCATTGTTTGCCATATTGAGTTCACTGCATTTTCATTTACGCGTCCCTAACCTGTTGCACTTGCAGTGTATTGAATTGTCTGCACTTTGTCCTGTTTACTCAAGCTTGTTATTCGAGTTGATGTACATATAGTTGCATGGCCTGATCCACTGTCGAGTTCATTCGCCTTTGCCTATTGTGCTCGAGTCTGATACCTTTTTAAGTCTGATCTATTAGTCTGCAGTTCCATGTTGTCACCCCTATTTCATTTTGTTCTTGCACATTGTCACTACATTTGTTAAGGCTTGGTCATTGAGTATCACTGCATACTGCATGTCGCCATTCCGGCTGTTGCAGATCCATCAGGGTCATTTTGATTTGAGTTGCATCTTTATTTGTAGTACTTGAGTATTTGATTGCAATGAGCATTGAACTGCATTTATTCGTGTACATATATGCCCTGCATGCATGTATCTAGTTTCATTTGTTTAATTGTGGCTTTGACCCATGCTGTTGATATTTGTTAATTGATGTTATGGACTCACTTTGACATTTGAACTGGTTATATACTTGCTGCTACTATTGCACATGCTTCACTATGTACTTTGTTTTCAATTCAGCTATATTGCATGTTCTATAAGTTGATTCTGGATGTTCATGCGAATGTTGTGTGAACTGAGATTGTAATCTGTTATGACATTCATATGCTTTGATATTTTCGTTGATGCCCCAGCCAACCACTTGAGTTGGATCTGATTCGAATTTGCACTGTTGCACTTCCTTTTGATTTTACTGTTTGTGTCGACTCTGATTTTGTCTACTGGTCTAGTTTCAGTTTGCATATATTTGTGAGTAGTTCCTGCTTGGATTTGAACTGTTTCATGAGATCTTGGGTTTGGTTTGTCTGCACTCATGTCTTTAATTCAAGATTAACTGTGTACTGACTTGAGTTTTCTGAGGCACTATTAGTTCATCATGTTGCTCTTGTTGCCACTGCATGTTTGTTGCTGTGCTCATGTACTTGTCTTGTTGAACTTAGTTTACCTGTACATGTCATTCATTTTAGTAGCCATTCTGTTTGATCTTTGGTCATGTCCAAAATGCTGTTTCAATGGGTTAGACCTGTCTGCATTCAATTTGTTGTCATGGCACATCACTGGTTCATGCCTGATCCACTGTGTTGTTGTAGCTGTCGTGGGTTGGTTGATGTACTTGAGTCTGGTTCTTGTTACACTTCACCTGCTAGTCGACTTGCATGTTACTTTGACTCACTGTCTATTGTTGCCATAGCTTGATCCATTGTTTTGGCCTGCTGCACTTGCTTGACCAGTTTCATTCATCCTTGTTTATTTTTGTTGCCTTCACCCAAACTTAAATGTGGAGGCTGCATTTTCGTTGCAGTCCTACCCTTGTTGCTATGTGATGACTTTATATTCGGTGGTGGCGAGGCAGCGCACGCGTACGTGTGCACTGCAGCCACCCAAATCGACAGTTTTGAATTGATATTTCTTTGCGTCGTGATGCATTGATCTTTATGTCGTATTGGCGAGGCCGTACACGCGTGCGTGTATGGCAGCCAATAACACTGTTTATCTCTGTTGATGATTTAAATCTGCTGATTTATTGTTTAACACTGTTAAGTGTTATATTTTCGTTATCCAGTTTCTTTGTTTAAAGAGTCGGATAGACGAGAATTATTGTGACTGTCGTCTATTTAAATTATTATTGCCTATATGCACTAATAAACTGGTTTGAATTAGACTGACCTGTGTATTATTTTCTTTTGAATATAATACTCAGGTCAGACCGAGTATTTTTACAGCTTGAAGATTTTCGAGCAGCGATGTGACGACCCGGAATTTTTGAGCATTTGAAATAGGAATATTTAATTAATTTTAAATATTCAAAAGATAATTATTAACTTGAATTTCAAATATCATTAATTATTGGATAATTAATTATTAAATTTAATTATCGGGATTGGGTAAAATATTGAATCTTGATTTTAAGCCTGTTAAAAATAGTTCAAAGGTTCAGAAAATTTATATTATTAATACTGAAGATGATAGAACTTTTAAAATGGAATTTTAAAGAGTTTTGTTCAGTTTTAAAAATATATTGTTGAAATTGAATTTAAAAATAGCCGTTCGAGACACAGTCTCGGAATTCGACGAAACCAGTTCCATTGGATCCGTAATATTGTATTATTATCGGATTTTAAATTTTGGAGCGTTTGGAGTTGTTATGTAAGCATACGGTATATAAACGTGTTAAAATTTATATAGGAAATCCAATATAATAACTGGTTCAAAAAGCTATCTTCTCCATATGACCGAGTTAGGACACGAAACCTTTTCCTGTGCGTTCGGAATAGGGGCATAACATTATAAACGCCTGGCGGCATGCCTCGATAGGAGATCGAAATTGTGAGTTGCATAATTGTGACAATTTAAATTTAAATTTAAATATTATATATATATATATATTTAATATAATACTGCTTTCACAAGGCAAATTACACATCTCTTCTCTTGTTAATTCAACACTTGGCAAATTAAAGACACGCGTTAGGCAAATAAAAGAAACCGAAATGTTTCTCATTCAAAAGAAAATAAATGGCCAAATACTTTCCTTCTCCAGGATCTTTTCCCTCTTCTCAATTTTTATTTCCAACCGAGCCTTCATTTTCAAATCAAAAATAGACGAGGAAGATCTCGAATCCAAATTACAGTATCGCGAGACTCCTCATCTTCATCAATCGCGAGTCAACGCCCAATTCCCTTCATAGGAGTTGGGGTTTCAGAGCGCGAGTGATTCGCGTTCGTGGTCAGGCGAGGGGATGGGAAACCAAGGTCGAGTCGTCGATTTTGAGGGTGTTGCAATTCTGTTCATCGTTCAACAAGGCTAGGGCTTCTCGATTTCACACGAGACAATGAGGTGGGCATGTTTTGGGGTTTCGAGATTTTCGCATGCGCGTATTCATGGAGGCTCGCAACGAAAGGCAACGGCAACAAGGCGACTTGGTGGGGTTCTGATCGAACTAGGTGAATCGATGTGAGCAGGGGAGAACGTGCAGTCTGGCACGATGTCAGTGGTGGTCTCATGCAGGTTTGGACATTAGCGTGCAAGGGTTTGTCTCGGTGAAGGAGCTTAGGCTAATTAGGTAAAATAAAATTTAACAGTTATTTAATTTAAGTAACTTTAGTTCAGTTTATTGATGTTGATAATATGGTATAACCTTTAATTCGAGGTCTAAAATCGTGGAATCGAGTCAAGATGAAAATAGATATTTTACATGTTAAAGAATTTATGATTCGAATTTGTTTTTTTCCCTTATACAGATTATTATGAAATTGAAATAAATAATATGTATATACCCATGCATGTTTAAAAAAAATATATATATATATATATGAGATTTAGTTTTACAGTAAGGTCTAAAATAAAAAAAAAAAATGTGTGTTGGTTTGAATGTTTACATATACAAGTGAAAAAGGAATTGGTTTAAATGTAAAAGTATTAGTTTAGAATAAAATTTACTGGTTGATTTAATTTGTTAAAAAGGAAATAAATTGTTCGATTTAATCGAATATTAATAAGATCACCTAATATTTATTCAAGGTCAAAATCCAAAAGGGGACAAGTCGAAACTGGATCGGATTGCAAAACGAAGCAAAGGTGAGTTAATCTCACTCAGTTGAATTTTATTTTAAATTTAAATGGTTAAATTTAAATAATTGATTGGATGATTGCATTGATTGAATATGCTATATTATATATATAGTAGTATATAGCAATATATACATATTGGCATATGTATATATTTGAGTTGTTGATATTCCCGCATTATATAGCGGATGAGACCCTATGCGCCGCATAATAGCGGATGATATTTTATAAAACCCATATACCGCGATATTCCACCTCGAAGTGGAATTGGTATTGTGCTAACGTTTGTGGATGCAGGGAAACAGGTTGGAGGGATCCAACTGGATTCCTCAAAATTATTTAGATTATTTGATATTCTGTTCTATGAATATTGATATCCTGTGATGATTTTATTGATGATTGAAATATTGGATGATATGGTTGGATTGAATATTTCAATAAAAAAGAGTTATCAAAATATATTGAATTGGATTTTGAAAGAAATAAAAGAGTAAATTTTAAGTAAATAATTCAAGTGAATTGGAATAAGGGAATTTCGAAATAACAAGGGAAATATTAACTTTAAACTAAAGTGATATTAAATTTAAAGAATAAAGGATTTATTTTGAATGTAAGGATTAAATTTAATTAAAGGCTAAAGAAGGAATTTTGGAAGTTAAAATTTGTATTTTCAGTTAAAAAGGGTTTTAACTCAAATAAAGGAATAAATCTAAAAGTTAATGTATTTTGAAATAAATGAAGTAGTAAAGGAAATTTATTTCAAAGTAAAGTAAAGTAAATTGGAAAATCAATTGGAAATTGATTTAGTTGTTTAAAATTGGAATTTTAAAAGAGAAGTGAGATTTTGGAGATATAAACTGGGTTTATAAAGTAAAATAAAATATCAGTGGATATTTGAATATAAATTCAAGGTGGGAATTTATAAAAAGATATGGTTTGGTTTAATAATAAATGTTGATTTATTTTTAAAAGATGGAAATGAGAAGTGTATTTCTCTGGATAGCCAAGTACGTTTTCAAAGCAATTTTAAATATAAGTTAAAAGTTTTAAGTATGTTTTAAAAAGCATGTTTTAGAAAATTGATTATTTTTAAATGTTAACTTTTTGAAGTAAGTATTTTCAAAAATATATTATTGTAGTAATTGTATAAAAGTGATTTGCTATTATGTTTTAAAAGGAGAAATTTAGTTTATATTTATAAAGTGGTTTATTTTAAAATATATATTTTTAATAAAGTATTAAAGTAGTTTAATTTCAATGTTATAAGATATATTTAAAATAAAGTGTTTTTAAATTATTCTAAAATCTAAAAGTGTTTTGTACTTGGTGTTTCAGAGAAATAAATATTTGGAAATGTATTCCGTAAGCGGAAACTGTTTGAAATTGTTTTCAAAAGGAGTTTGAAAATTTGGAAATATATCTTGGAAAGATATTTGGGCAAATAAATAATGTGGGAAATTATTTATTGTGTGATGGTTGCTTGTGGATGTTAATTGATAGTTGAATAACCGACTATCAATATTGGCCAATGCGCTGATCGTTTCGAAGAGACCGGGATCGGGTTTCCGTATACCGGGATTCTAGGTCTGGAGACTCGAATACCACTTCGATTCGGTTTGTACGTTTCGTGTAACGTGTTCAGAGTCGAAGATGGAGCAGTGAAGTGCAAGGGCTAGTCGCTACTAATCCTGAGGATATTTCCAAAATGGATGTAGTAGGAATAGTGCCTTCGGTTCCGTTCAAACCCAGGACGGACTGGTATGGACGAATGCTTGCGAAACATCGTCAGCGGACGATGGGCATTCTAAGGGATATGTTCTCTAAAAAAGGTATCGTTTAGCCTCGAACCTCATCAACCGGGAATGACTGAAAATCAGGGGTTATGCAGCAAGGCTTCGTGGGTAGCTCCCACTGGAGGGTAAGGTCATCCCTGTCTAGATGTCCCTTTTTATTTCGGCTTAGTGGTGCGGTTGCTGATCCCAACCGTGGGGTGATTTTATTCGGGATCATCCAGTAAGGGATGGTTCCGGCCTTGTGTTGCAGGGGAGCGGGCGTACTCCTCGGTACGGTGATCTAGGCCACGTACTGTGATAGGTGGTACCCCAGTGCCTAGTCATTCGTTGGAAATCCATTCTTCCTACGTGCCTTGTACGGTATTTGTTTGTATTACCCACTTTTGTGGCTAGTATGCTGGAATTTAATAATGTAACAATTTCAGCTATTTTAATAAGTATGTGTATATAGACACTATTATAATATCAGAGGAATTTGATAAAAAGTGTTTTAGCTATCGTAAGGTAAAAACCCGACATGTTTATTTGTGGCGTGGTCTTACGAGATGCTTTTGTTTTCAAAGGATTTTTGGAAACTTTAATAATCAATTGAGTGTGATTTTCTCACGCTGGTATTCCAGACTGACTCGGGTATTGTTTTATATGATGCTCGGGTCAGACCGAGTATTATAAATTACAGGAAATGATGCTGTGAAGCTGGATGGCGATACGTACTTTCGTATTTGAGTTATATATTCCGCTGTGTATTCAGATTGTGAGGACAAGTTATGATTACTGTCCAGTTGTATGATATTGATGTGATGTACTCTGATGATGTATTGGGATGATGTATATATAAACAGATATAGATTTCTTTTTGTGTAAAAATCTGTTATTACCTATTATAGTTTATTCCGCTCCGTATGTGAGATTCTGTTGTTGTTTTCTATTTTTCTTCTTCTTCTACCTCTTCTTCTTAACCAAATGGTCCGGTTTTTCGTGTCAGAAAAACCCGGGTCGTTACACTTGGTATCAGAGCTTAGGCAGGCGATAACCTTGGCTCTGTTGGGAATTTTGAGAGTACTAATAGATATGAGCGCGTATTTGTTAGTGGATATAAAAATGGTTTTATATTGTGTTGGTTGATTTATTGAGTGGCATATGAACCTTCGTCGGCACAGTCTGGACAACTGTATCGAAGGGGTTTCTAAACACTTGAATAGAACAGTTCGACACAATATTGTTTTAAATAGGGTGAATGAAATAATTTTGCCCAAATTATTTTTGTATATAAAGGAATAACTTTGTAAATTATTATATATTTGGTTGCTTGGTTGTTAGAAAGTGATGATATTAAATTATTATCATCGTTGTGTAAAAAAAAAAAAAATTGAATCAGAAATTGAAAATTATAACCTAAGTTGAAGAATAAATTTATATAATAAAATGGAATTTGAAATATAGACTATAAATGTAATTTATAAGTTGAAATAAAACTTCATATACAAATGTGATTCAAAATTTGAAATAGGATTCCAGAGAAATATTTGGAAATAAATCGAATATGGAGAGATTTGGAAATTAAAAATATTTGAAATATTTTTAAAAGTGATAAAAGCACTAAACTCTCAGTGGTCGCTGGAAAATAATTCCGATGATGATCGCGACATCATCGGTGTTCATTTTCGAGTTTCCAAAAGAGGAATTGCTACCTGGATGTTTTGGGCTGGTGTTTGTTTGCAAAACTGAGTTTGGTTTTAAAATTGAAAAGGGTTTGGATATAGTTGATTTCAAAAATGATTTTGAAATTTTGGAAAATTGTTTAAAACTCTGGAATCTTATTTAAAATTGTGTATGGAATAATAAAAATATTTATTGGCTAAATAAATGTATAATTCTGAGTTAAAAGATAAAATGTGAATAAAATTTATTTTAAATAGATGGAAGTATGGATGTAAATGAGTTTGTGACTTATAAAATTCAGAAATGAAATTAATAATAGAATTTGAAGGTGAAGCTTGAGTTGTTAATAGAAATTCAACTTGAGACTAGAAGTGAAAAATATGAATTGAAAACCGTAGGGAATTGAATTAAAATAAAATGATTTGGGATGCAAATAAACTTTGTTCGAGTATGTATAAATTAAATATGAGTTTGGATAGTATGATTAATTGAATTAATGTGGTAATGAGTTTAATTGAATGGAAGTATAAAAATAATAATCAAATATTGGGTATAAGATTTGAATAAACAAATTTAATGAAAATGAGCTTAAGTGTTAACTTAAGTGGATTATGAAATAGCTTTGAATAGAACCTGTTGGATAATCAAAGGAGAATGAATGGACTGTGAACAAATAAAAAGGGTTTGAATGAAACTAGTGGGTTAATGAATTTAATATTGAATGGTAAACTAAAAGTGAATAGTAAATCACTTAAAACTGAAATTGATAGTTTAAGTATTGGTTGTAAGTAATTGAAGTTAGTATCGAAACTTGAAAATGGCATTTGGGAACTGTTCGGTGTATGTTGCTTATGAAATGCATGTGTTTAGCTATTGAAATTAATTGAAATGATAACCAACCTTGTATATTTGTCACTTACATATTTGAATTGAGTAAGTACAGGTTCAGAGAGGCCGTTTGGCTGGGTCGGGTTATGCATTTGCTAAAATAAATAACCGCTTTACTTAAAAATTGCTATAATAAGGTACGCTTACGCGAAAATTCAAAATAGGAGATATGAACTGTTTATATTGATATATATTGTGATTTCCGGCCTGAGGCCGATGTATATATATATTTTTTTGTGCATCCTGCGATATCGCAGAAGTCCCTCCGTACAAGGGAGACTCTGCCAAAATTTTCCGTAAATTTTGGGAGTTAGAATTTTTTTGAAATCTTTGAAAATTTTCGCTAACGACAAGCAATTTAAATTTGCTAACCAAATGGAATTGAAATTGAATGATTGAAACCTATTTGAAATATGAATGTAAAGCAAGAGAAATCAAAGGAACTAAAGAAAGTAAAGTTTGTAAATAAACTGTTATTTGAGATTTAAATTAAATAGTAAGTGAAACTAATCCAATATTCAAAACGGAAGCCAATTTGAGATTAAATGAAATTGTAAGGCTAAGTAAATAGTAATGAAAATAAACTTCAATAGTGAAGTGAAAATAAGTGTAAGCAATATGTAAAATATTTATATTGAACTTAAGAAGTAGGGTGAGATTCTTAAGTAATTTGGTATTGAGGAAAATTATTCTAGATGAATAAGTGTGACGATTAAAATTTGAAATTGTGAAATGAGAAAATTGTGGATAAGTGAATGTAATCAAACTGAAGTTGTGAAATGGGATAGTTGTGAATAAAGGGATAACAATCAAAAAGGAATGTGAATAAAGGAGAATTGATATAACTGATAATCAATTGGAATTTATACGTAAGATGTACGTATATTATTTTATTCGCATAGCTATTTTATCCAGATGTCGAACACAGAATTTCGAGATAGATATATCGATCCGAGTTGGAATTTTTCACTCGATTTTCGACGGCGAACCTGGATGTGGATTGTTGATTGATTCTGGATATTCTCTATCATAGTTTGTGGCTATGCAAGGAGAATGACGGTTTCTGATCAAGAAACCAGATCTGAGTCCGCACTAGGAAGTCGGGTGGACAATACTAGTTCGGAAGTGAAATTGTGTGATCGATTGAGCGATCGAATGTGATATTGCGTACGAATGATATATGTGCATCGTACGGGCTTAAGTAAAACAAATATTGGAAATTTGTAAAGAAAAGTATAAAATGACTTTGGAATTGTGAGTGAATATTATTGCTTAGTAGGATATACAGGTGTATAAAAGCAATGGATAAATTGGGATTTTTGATTTAGAAGATAAAATTTAATGGCCGACAAAAAGGTATGTATTTAAATTTCTATATGAAATTTGATTGGGTTTTGGATCCAGCCACTTGGCTTTTTGTTTTCTTTTTGAGATTGGGAGGCCGTAGAGCCATTTTGTAGTAGTACCGAGCTAGCCGCGCAAAGGAGACGCTGGCGAAATTTTTCGAAAATTTAGGGAGTTAGAAAAATTTTGGAAAATTTTGATAAGTTAAAATTTGAATTCAAATTTAAATTTGAATGGATAAGTAGGTGGTATGGGTTGAACTTATGAATAAGTTTGGGAAGTTAAAAGATGATTAGAGTATCATTAATAAAAGATTGTTGGGTATTGTTAAAACTAGTTGAATTTAGGAAATAGCTAACGGGGATTGAATCATTCTTCTTAACTAGTAATTTCGGGGACGAAATTCTTTTAAGGGGGGAAGAATGTGACGACCCGGAATTTTTGAGCATTTGAAATAGGAATATTTAATTAATTTTAAATATTCAAAAGATAATTATTAACTTGAATTTCAAATATCATTAATTATTGGATAATTAATTATTAAATTTAATTATCGGGATTGGGTAAAATATTGAATCTTGATTTTAAGCCTGTTAAAAATAGTTCAAAGGTTCAGAAAATTTATATTATTAATACTGAAGATGATAGAACTTTTAAAATGGAATTTTAAAGAGTTTTGTTCAGTTTTAAAAATATATTGTTGAAATTGAATTTAAAAATAGCCGTTCGAGACACAGTCTCGGAATTCGACGAAACCAGTTCCATTGGATCCGTAATATTGTATTATTATCGGATTTTAAATTTTGGAGCGTTTGGAGTTGTTATGTAAGCATACGGTATATAAACGTGTTAAAATTTATATAGGAAATCCAATATAATAACTGGTTCAAAAAGCTATCTTCTCCATATGACCGAGTTAGGACACGAAACCTTTTCCTGTGCGTTCGGAATAGGGGCATAACATTATAAACGCCTGGCGGCATGCCTCGATAGGAGATCGAAATTGTGAGTTGCATAATTGTGACAATTTAAATTTAAATTTAAATATTATATATATATATATTTAATATAATACTGCTTTCACAAGGCAAATTACACATCTCTTCTCTTGTTAATTCAACACTTGGCAAATTAAAGACACGCGTTAGGCAAATAAAAGAAACCGAAATGTTTCTCATTCAAAAGAAAATAAATGGCCAAATACTTTCCTTCTCCAGGATCTTTTCCCTCTTCTCAATTTTTATTTCCAACCGAGCCTTCATTTTCAAATCAAAAATAGACGAGGAAGATCTCGAATCCAAATTACAGTATCGCGAGACTCCCCATCTTCATCAATCGCGAGTCAACGCCCAATTCCCTTCATAGGAGTTGGGGTTTCAGAGCGCGAGTGATTCGCGTTCGTGGTCAGGCGAGGGGATGGGAAACCTAGGTCGAGTCGTCGATTTTGAGGGTGTTGCAATTCTGTTCATCGTTCAACAAGGCTAGGGCTTCTCGATTTCACACGAGACAATGAGGTGGGCATGTTTTGGGGTTTCGAGATTTTCGCATGCGCGTATTCATGGAGGCTCGCGACGAAAGGCAACGGCAACAAGGCGACTTGGTGGGGTTCTGATCGAACTAGGTGAATCGATGTGAGCAGGGGAGAACGTGCAGTCTGGCACGATGTCAGTGGTGGTCTCATGCAGGTTTGGACATTAGCGTGCAAGGGTTTGTCTCGGTGAAGGAGCTTAGGCTAATTAGGTAAAATAAAATTTAACAGTTATTTAATTTAAGTAACTTTAGTTCAGTTTATTGATGTTGATAATATGGTATAACCTTTAATTCGAGGTCTAAAATCGTGGAATCGAGTCAAGATGAAAATAGATATTTTACATGTTAAAGAATTTATGATTCGAATTTGTTTTTTTCCTTTATACAGATTATTATGAAATTGAAATAAATAATATGTATATACCCATGCATGTTTAAAAAAATATATATATATATATGAGATTTAGTTTTACAGTAAGGTCTAAAATAAAAAAAAAAAATGTGTGTTGGTTTGAATGTTTACATATACAAGTGAAAAAGGAATTGGTTTAAATGTAAAAGTATTAGTTTAGAATAAAATTTACTGGTTGATTTAATTTGTTAAAAAGGAAATAAATTGTTCGATTTAATCGAATATTAATAAGATCACCTAATATTTATTCAAGGTCAAAATCCAAAAGGGGACAAGTCGAAACTGGATCGGATTGCAAAACGAAGCAAAGGTGAGTTAATCTCACTCAGTTGAATTTTATTTTAAATTTAAATGGTTAAATTTAAATAATTGATTGGATGATTGCATTGATTGAATATGCTATATTATATATATAGTAGTATATAGCAATATATACATATTGGCATATGTATATATTTGAGTTGTTGATATTCCCGCATTATATAGCGGATGAGACCCTATGCGCCGCATAATAGCGGATGATATTTTATAAAACCCATATACCGCGATATTCCACCTCGAAGTGGAATTGGTATTGTGCTAACGTTTGTGGATGCAGGGAAACAGGTTGGAGGGATCCAACTGGATTCCTCAAAATTATTTAGATTATTTGATATTCTGTTCTATGAATATTGATATCCTGTGATGATTTTATTGATGATAGAAATATTGGATGATATGGTTGGATTGAATATTTCAATAAAAAGGAGTTATCAAAATATATTGAATTGGATTTTGAAAGAAATAAAAGAGTAAATTTTAAGTAAATAATTCAAGTGAATTGGAATAAGGGAATTTCGAAATAACAAGGGAAATATTAACTTTAAACTAAAGTGATATTAAATTTAAAGAATAAAGGATTTATTTTGAATGTAAGGATTAAATTTAATTAAAGGCTAAAGAAGGAATTTTGGAAGTTAAAATTTGTATTTTCAGTTAAAAAGGGTTTTAACTCAAATAAAGGAATAAATCTAAAAGTTAATGTATTTTGAAATAAATGAAGTAGTAAAGGAAATTTATTTCAAAGTAAAGTAAAGTAAATTGGAAAATCAATTGGAAATTGATTTAGTTGTTTAAAATTGGAATTTTAAAAGAGAAGTGAGATTTTGGAGATATAAACTGGGTTTATAAAGTAAAATAAAATATCAGTGGATATTTGAATATAAATTCAAGGTGGGAATTTATAAAAAGATATGGTTTGGTTTAATAATAAATGTTGATTTATTTTTAAAAGATGGAAATGAGAAGTGTATTTCTCTGGATAGCCAAGTACGTTTTCAAAGCAATTTTAAATATAAGTTAAAAGTTTTAAGTATGTTTTAAAAAGCATGTTTTAGAAAATTGATTATTTTTAAATGTTAACTTTTTGAAGTAAGTATTTTCAAAAATATATTATTGTAGTAATTGTATAAAAGTGATTTGCTATTATGTTTTAAAAGGAGAAATTTAGTTTATATTTATAAAGTGGTTTATTTTAAAATATATATTTTTAATAAAGTATTAAAGTAGTTTAATTTCAATGTTATAAGATATATTTAAAATAAAGTGTTTTTAAATTATTCTAAAATCTAAAAGTGTTTTGTACTTGGTGTTTCAGAGAAATAAATATTTGGAAATGTATTCCGTAAGCGGAAACTGTTTGAAATTGTTTTCAAAAGGAGTTTGAAAATTTGGAAATATATCTTGGAAAGATATTTGGGCAAATAAATAATGTGGGAAATTATTTATTGTGTGATGGTTGCTTGTGGATGTTAATTGATAGTTGAATAACCGACTATCAATATTGGCCAATGCGCTGATCGTTTCGAAGAGACCGGGATCGGGTTTCCGTATACCGGGATTCTAGGTCTGGAGACTCGAATACCACTTCGATTCGGTTTGTACGTTTCGTGTAACGTGTTCAGAGTCGAAGATGGAGCAGTGAAGTGCAAGGGCTAGTCGCTACTAATCCTGAGGATATTTCCAAAATGGATGTAGTAGGAATAGTGCCTTCGGTTCCGTTCAAACCCAGGACGGACTGGTATGGACGAATGCTTGCGAAACATCGTCAGCGGACGATGGGCATTCTAAGGGATATGTTCTCTAAAAAAGGTATCGTTTAGCCTCGAACCTCATCAACCGGGAATGACTGAAAATCAGGGGTTATGCAGCAAGGCTTCGTGGGTAGCTCCCACTGGAGGGTAAGGTCATCCCTGTCTAGATGTCCCTTTTTATTTCGGCTTAGTGGTGCGGTTGCTGATCCCAACCGTGGGGTGATTTTATTCGGGATCATCCAGTAAGGGATGGTTCCGGCCTTGTGTTGCAGGGGAGCGGGCGTACTCTTCGGTACGGTGATCTAGGCCACGTACTGTGATAGGTGGTACCCCAGTGCCTAGTCATTCGTTGGAAATCCATTCTTCCTACGTGCCTTGTACGGTATTTGTTTGTATTACCCACTTTTGTGGCTAGTATGCTGGAATTTAATAATGTAACAATTTCAGCTATTTTAATAAGTATGTGTATATAGACACTATTATAATATCAGAGGAATTTGATAAAAAGTGTTTTAGCTATCGTAAGGTAAAAACCCGACATGTTTATTTGTGGCGTGGTCTTACGAGATGCTTTTGTTTTCAAAGGATTTTTGGAAACTTTAATAATCAATTGAGTGTGATTTTCTCACGCTGGTATTCCAGACTGACTCGGGTATTGTTTTATATGATGCTCGGGTCAGACCGAGTATTATAAATTACAGGAAATGATGCTGTGAAGCTGGATGGCGATACGTACTTTCGTATTTGAGTTATATATTCCGCTGTGTATTCAGATTGTGAGGACAAGTTATGATTACTGTCCAGTTGTATGATATTGATGTGATGTACTCTGATGATGTATTGGGATGATGTATATATAAACAGATATAGATTTCTTTTTGTGTAAAAATCTGTTATTACCTATTATAGTTTATTCCGCTGCGTATGTGAGATTCTGTTGTTGTTTTCTATTTTTCTTCTTCTTCTACCTCTTCTTCTTAACCAAATGGTCCGGTTTTTCGTGTCAGAAAAACCCGGGTCGTTACAAGCGAAGTTAGAGAGAGAGTAAAGAACCATTTTTAGTTTCAGAAGAAAATTGTATTTTTAAGATATTCCGCTGTATCTGTACTAAATTGTATAAACTCTGATGTATATAAAAAGATTTATAGTAATGAAATAAAGATTCATTTGTTTTAATTGATTGTTATTATCTGTGTTTCTGTGGCTGATTCTGTTTAAACCTTATAAACTAAATAACAATTCGTCTTTTTGAACGTTTCGAGTTGGTTTAATTACCGACTGGAGGCGGTCAAAAGGGGGAATGTTACAGAGTGGTATCAGAGCTTTGGTTTACACAAAGCTTAGTTTATGATGTTTAATATGAATAGTTACTAGAAACACTTTAAAAAGAGAACGTTTTTCAAATCCAAAGAAGTATAAAATTGTTTTTGAAAATAAAGATTTTTAACTTACGAAAAGTTAAATTAAATTGAATTGAATTAGCATCAATTAATATATGGATTTGAAATTTAACTAAAGGAAGTTAAATGAATTGAACTTGATCAGATAAATTGTTGAGATGGAAATTTAAACTTGAAAGATAAGTGATTATGTCATATGAATCAGAAAGTTTAAATTAATAAGTTGTATAACTTATAAAATGAGAAAGTTTAAGTAAACCAGTTGTTAAATGGTTAAACAGTTTTGTTAAGTAAAACAAAATCTGAATTTTGAAATGTGATGAATTTGACTTTAGTAAAGTTAAATAAAATAGAATTTCAAATAAATTTGAGACAAACTTAAGTTGTATGGTGAAAATAAATGCAAGTAGAGATAAAATGAAAAATGACTTAAGTAATAGTGAATCAAATTGAATTTGATATCAAAATGAATGGATAAAGTGAAGAATGAATATGAATTTGAGTTATATAAAGGAAAATTCAACTTTATTCGTAAAAGTGAATTTGTGAATATGGTGAGTATAAGAATTTAATCTGAATTAGAATATAAACCGATTGAAATTAAGTGTGTTGAACCAAATTGAATGTAAGCAAGTAAATAAATTTGGGTAAATTGAATAAATTTGGTTTTGCTAGTTGATCGTATGGAAATTCATTAAGTGTTAATGAAATTGAATTAATGGGAATTGGAAGCTATGTAAATTGAATTCAAATTGAAAGATAAGTAAATTTAAAGAGAATCAAACTTGATTTGAATTGAAGCAAACTAACTTGAATATAAATTAGTGAATGTGAACTAATTGGATATGAATGAATGTTAGTAAAATCCAATGTGAATGAATCAAATGTGATTAAGTTGGAAATCAATTCGATGAATGATTTACTAAAGAACTAGTGATTATCTTGGAAATGGAAAACTGATAAATTTATATAATAGTATAAATTGGAAATTTTGAATTATTATAAACGGTTTATATTGAAGATTTGAAAAGATTGATATTATATTGGAATTTTAAAATGATTTGTATAAGTGTTAAAAGTGAAATATTTAATGGATTTCATAAGTGAATGGAAGTTACAGAATTTAAAGTTTTATAATGTGAAGTTATAAAATGAATCGAAGTTGCGAAATAAAAGAATTTATAAGTAATTTACTTGTAAATTAAATTCTGATATAAAATTGAGTTATAAAGGAATGGTTAATAAAGCAATTTTTTATGAATTGAAGTCTTTATGAATAGAAATGGGATTTATAAACATTGTTTATAAATTCGAAACTGACGTATTTTGATAAGTAAAATTCTGTATAGCTTGTTAAAAGATGTATATTCACGATTTTGGACCGTGAATATATCATTGAATAAAATGGACATGTTTTGAAAAAAATGATATTTTAAAACGAAGTAAATTGTTTTAAAAAGATGTTTTCAAGGCATTGAATATCGAAACCATAGATTTCAACATTCATTGTTGAAATAGACGTTTTCGAATATAAGGAAATGATGGACTGTAACACTATTGTTATAGTAAATGATTTCCGAAAGGAAATGTTTTGTATAGTATTGGGATTTATACATCTATCTAAATTTCGAATTCCTATACTAGTGATTTTGAGTTGTCGTAACGATGTTTTACGTAACATTCGTTTTAACTCAAATAAATATGTGAAGGAGAATGATTTCCTTAAAGATGAAATATATACTTAATTTTGATTTAAGTATATCGAATATTTTCAAATGTTGAAAATAAATGGATTTGTGAATTACTTATTTTTAAATAAGTATGGAAATGTTTTTCCAAATATGAAATGTTGTGAATATATTCCGTAAGGGATAAATGATTTGAAATTCATTTTTGAAGTCGAAGTTGAAAAGTTAAGTGAGAATTTGAACAATTTGTTCAATTTTTAATTTTTCAAAAAGATTGAATCGTTAAGTTAAAATTGAGTTTAACTTCGACATCAAAGACAATATAAGTTGAGCTTTGAATTTCAGATGATGATTTGGATTGCATGTCTAACATTGTGAATTGATGACATAGCAATTGATCTCTATTAAATATATATCTGCTGGTGGCGGAGAATTTATTCTCTTAGTTTAACACCCTTCTCTGAGACGTACGAGCTCAGAGGTTATATATCGATAGACATCAATTCTGTGTTGAGAATTGACGATGTAAGCGTGTAATTCAAATCGAATGTGAAAGTCGATAATGAATGGAATTATGAATATGAATTAGGTTTGAGATAACCTTAGAATTTCCAAATCGACTTAGAGGAAAATTTTGAAATCCTCTATTTTGTTATGAATATGGAATATGTAAGTTTTAGAACTTATATATATATGAATGCGGTGAATTTGAAACCGTTAGTTTAGAAAGACATTGTTATGGAAATCTTATGTATGTTTACATGGATATGATATGTACGAAATGTGAAATGAAAGTACTACATATATGATATTATGTTTTCTAAACTGAGGATGTGGAAAAGTACCTTCCATTTATTATTAAAGAAGGTATTGGAACTCTCGATGAGTATCCATTTGAAATTCGTAGCTACGTAGAATTTTAGTCAGAGTGACTATTTGAATCGGAAATCCTTCGCGATAGTTCATCGCGATGAGATTAGATTTGATTGATGATGTTAGCGAAATTTGAGGGGCGAGATGCCCACAGTTACAAGCGATTCCACTGGGATAGTGGCGTAACCGCCGAGTAAACTGCAATCTAATGCCAGGCGAAATTTGAGGGGCGTGATGCCTACAGACACGAGCGATTCTACTGGGATAGTAGCGTAACCGCCGTGTGTACTGCAATCTATGGCGACAACCATGGCGAAATTTAAGAGATGAGAAATCTACAGCCACAAGCGACTCTACTGGGATAGTAGCGTAACCCCCGGGTGGAACTGTAATCCATGGGGGAACGTGCTTTCCATATCCATTTTTAAAAGAATTTTTAAAAGTATTTTCACTGGGAATTGAAGCAAGTATGTTTAGTACTTGGAGATTTTTAGACCTGCGCCTGGCCAGCGTATGTCTAATGTCTGTGAGAACGAAGATGGACTTGTTAAATTTCGAGTTAGCAAGTATTTTCAAACTGTAAATAGCAAATCAATGATTTGAAATTAAAATTACAAAAATTCCTACTTAATGAATTAAGGAAGAGGATTTTTGCAATGTTTTGAAAGTCCACAGCTTTGGAAGAGATATATTGTATAAATCTCTAATGTGAAGAATTTTAAGTTTGAATCTGAGTGTGGTAAATTAAAAATGTTGATAAAAGACTTTTGCGTTTTGATTTTAGAAATCAATGAATAAAAGAGAAGTTAAACAAAACTAGTGAGATTAAACAAATGGAATGAATCCTATATTCATTTATTTGTAATAAGCTTCAAGCTTAGTAAAAAATTGAGTAAGGTATAAATATCGATGAAATTTTAACAACTTTTCCTTTTCGTGGACGAAAAGTTTTTAAGGAGGGCAGTTTGTAACGACCCTGAATTTTGAACAATTTAAATCGAGAATATTTAATTAATTTTAAATATTTGAACGATGATTTGACTCGAATTTCAAATTATCAGAAGGAATTGGCGATTAAATCTTTGAATTTAATCTATTGAAAGTTGAATAAAATTTGAATCTTCGATTTTAAGCCGGTTAAAAATAATTTAAAGGCTTAGAAAATTCATATTGATAATACTGGAGATAATAGAAGCTTCAGAATTGAATTTGAAAGCGATTTGTTCAGTTTCGAGATTATATCGTTTAAATTGAAAATAAGAATAGTCTTCCGAGGCACAGTCTCGGAATTTGACGAAACGAGTTTCATTGGGTCCATAATATTGAATTATTACTGGATTTCCAATTTTCGTATTTATCAGAATTGTTTTGTGAATATATGGCGGGTAAACGTGTAGAGAATTTAATCGAATTCAAATTGAATTTCTGTAACAACCTGGATTTTCGCCCGAATTATAATCATCGATAAACGATTTAAAGTTGACAGATAATTTGTTGTTATTGTTGGAAAATTTTATAACGATAAAATCTTCGTAAATTAATGATTTAATATCGATTGTTAATTTCTGTTTGAATTGGGAAATTGTAAATCGATTAAAATTCTTTTATCAAATTTTATTAATACGAAATGAATATATATACAGTTTAGATTTTAACAACAAAATTAAATAAAAAACAAATCAGTTTTAAAAAGAAAAAGAAAAAAAATATAATAAAGAAAAAAAATATATCTTACACCGGTCCATACCTCAAGCCCATACCGACCCATTTCCCCCCCACGATCTTATTCCTGTTAAACCCATACTCCACCCACGTTTTCTTCGGTTAACCTACGCACCTTTCCCTCTCTCCTTTATCTCATTCATTCGTGAACCCTAAATACTAAAGCAAACGAGAAAAAAAAATGGCGGCCTACAAAAATCGTTCCTCCTTCGATCTGCAAAGACTAGGGCTTCGGCGTTGATTCAATTCTCTGGCGAATCTGCTCGATCGACTTCCTTCGCCTCATTCGCTCGCGACCTCGTCGAAAAAAGGTGAGTAACCCTAGTTACTCACATCAAATTCACTCGTAATTGAATACTTCTGCCATTCGATTTTCGTTTTAGTGATTGGTGATTTTCGTTTTCGCTTACTTGAAATTACGATGTTGATATCGTTCCTTTTTGACTTTGGCCACTTCGACATATTACGATTCTTTTTGCTTTGGTTGATTTCGACCTTGACCTTGATGAAATTTGTAACCCATGGCTACATGATTTTGTTCACTGTATTGTTGCGTTTGAAACTGTACTTTGTTCGATTTTGCTTAGCTATTGATAAACTTGATCAATTTGCGGCTTGATGTTATTAGTTTCACAGTTTGGGGTTTTGAGAATTTATATTGACTTCGGTCTTGATTCTTTTTACTTGAAATTGATTTGTGAATCCATGTGCTTGCTCAATAGCCATGGTTTTGCACTGCAGTTGTCTTCGACTGTAAAAACTTGATTTTGTAAAGATGATTTCTTTGACTTAGTTAATGCAATGTTGTTTAAGTCACTGTCACACTGAACTTGATTCAGTTGTACATTTGTTCATCAAGTCTCCCCTTTGCACTATCCTTTGTTGCTCACCATGTTTTAATTTGCATCTTGTTTTGTATCCTTTTTGAGCTCGAGTTGCTTCGTTATGACCCTTGCATATGTGACTCAGTTCACTGTGCATTCATTGTTTGCCATATTGAGTTCACTGCATTTTCATTTACGCGTCCCTAACCTGTTGCACTTGCAGTGTATTGAATTGTCTGCACTTTGTCCTGTTTACTCAAGCTTGTTATTCGAGTTGATGTACATATAGTTGCATGGCCTGATCCACTGTCGAGTTCATTCGCCTTTGCCTATTGTGCTCGAGTCTGATACCTTTTTAAGTCTGATCTATTAGTCTGCAGTTCCATGTTGTCACCCCTATTTCATTTTGTTCTTGCACATTGTCACTACATTTGTTAAGGCTTGGTCATTGAGTATCACTGCATACTGCATGTCGCCATTCCGGCTGTTGCAGATCCATCAGGGTCATTTTGATTTGAGTTGCATCTTTATTTGTAGTACTTGAGTATTTGATTGCAATGAGCATTGAACTGCATTTATTCGTGTACATATATGCCCTGCATGCATGTATCTAGTTTCATTTGTTTAATTGTGGCTTTGACCCATGCTGTTGATATTTGTTAATTGATGTTATGGACTCACTTTGACATTTGAATTGGTTATATACTTGCTGCTACTATTGCACATGCTTCACTATGTACTTTGTTTTCAATTCAGCTATATTGCATGTTCTATAAGTTGATTCTGGATGTTCATGCGAATGTTGTGTGAACTGAGATTGTAATCTGTTATGACATTCATATGCTTTGATATTTTCGTTGATGCCCCAGCCAACCACTTGAGTTGGATCTGATTCGAATTTGCACTGTTGCACTTCCTTTTGATTTTACTGTTTGTGTCGACTCTGATTTTGTCTACTGGTCTAGTTTCAGTTTGCATATATTTGTGAGTAGTTCCTGCTTGGATTTGAACTGTTTCATGAGATCTTGGGTTTGGTTTGTCTGCACTCATGTCTTTAATTCAAGATTAACTGTGTACTGACTTGAGTTTTCTGAGGCACTATTAGTTCATCATGTTGCTCTTGTTGCCACTGCATGTTTGTTGCTGTGCTCATGTACTTGTCTTGTTGAACTTAGTTTACCTGTACATGTCATTCATTTTAGTAGCCATTCTGTTTGATCTTTGGTCATGTCCAAAATGCTGTTTCAATGGGTTAGACCTGTCTGCATTCAATTTGTTGTCATGGCACATCACTGGTTCATGCCTGATCCACTGTGTTGTTGTAGCTGTCGTGGGTTGGTTGATGTACTTGAGTCTGGTTCTTGTTACACTTCACCTGCTAGTCGACTTGCATGTTACTTTGACTCACTGTCTATTGTTGCCATAGCTTGATCCATTGTTTTGGCCTGCTGCACTTGCTTGACCAGTTTCATTCATCCTTGTTTATTTTTGTTGCCTTCACCCAAACTTAAATGTGGAGGCTGCATTTTCGTTGCAGTCCTACCCTTGTTGCTATGTGATGACTTTATATTCGGTGGTGGCGAGGCAGCGCACGCGTACGTGTGCACTGCAGCCACCCAAATCGACAGTTTTGAATTGATATTTCTTTGCGTCGTGATGCATTGATCTTTATGTCGTATTGGCGAGGCCGTACACGCGTGCGTGTATGGCAGCCAATAACACTGTTTATCTCTGTTGATGATTTAAATCTGCTGATTTATTGTTTAACACTGTTAAGTGTTATATTTTCGTTATCCAGTTTCTTTGTTTAAAGAGTCGGATAGACAAGAATTATTGTGACTGTCGTCTATTTAAATTATTATTGCCTATATGCACTAATAAACTGGTTTGAATTAGACTGACCTGTGTATTATTTTCTTTTGAATATAATACTCGGGTCAGACCGAGTATTTTTACAGCTTGAAGATTTTCGAGCAGCGAAGTTAGAGAGAGAGTAAAGAACCATTTTTAGTTTCAGAAGAAAATTGTATTTTTAAGATATTCCGCTGTATCTGTACTAAATTGTATAAACTCTGATGTATATAAAAAGATTTATAGTAATGAAATAAAGATTCATTTGTTTTAATTGATTGTTATTATCTGTGTTTCTGTGGCTGATTCTGTTTAAACCTTATAAACTAAATAACAATTCGTCTTTTTGAACGTTTCGAGTTGGTTTAATTACCGACTGGAGGCGGTCAAAAGGGGGAATGTTACAATCGCCCTTTCCTCTACTTGTTAATCCCTCATTTTTGTGCTTAATTTCATCTTCAACTTATTTAAAAATTTTATTTTAGAACTTTCTTTTAGAGGAGATAGAGATTTTGGATAAGATACAAAATTTGGACGTACTATTGATATGCTGATGAATGGTTGGGTTTTAGGGTTACTGTCTTATTTATACCAGCATGAACAAATAACGACCATTGATAATATAATTAAATATCGGCCGTTCGACCTAGGCTAACCCTAGCCGATACATGTCGACTGGTCGATCACTAGGTTCGGGACAGCCGACCACTAGGTGTCGACCAGCCTCAACCGGGGTGTCGACCATTGAGTTATAATTATTAATTAATTTTAACATTATGATTTGATAATAGTTTTCGTATATATATATATATATATATTCTAATTATTTTTGAATTCAACCTTTAGACGTTAATATCTTCTTCATTCTAGCACCGATGTTAAAATGTTATATATGAAAATGGTCTAGAAAATCACTATGTAACACAATGGTGTAAGTTTCGTTGACAGACTCGGACGTTTATGAAAATTCCATTTTTACCCTTGTTATATTTAATTTAATTTCTTTTATAAAGTTTTTGATAAATTTTACAGGATGTTATAACATCCCCAAGGGAAGATGTCTTTTCTTTGCTTCAAGAATTTAACCAGCTCGTCCCTAATTTCTGGACTGAGCGTGACATTGATTTAGATGACTTTACAAGGGTTAATATCACTTGTAGATATAAAATTGAGTGGAGTGTCCGACTCGCCTTCAATATTTGAATCTCCCATGCGTGGATCGAGCAAGTCATTATCCCGATCAGGGTTGATTTCTTAGTTACATTGGACCAGCACATAAATCATGCGCTCTATGACATCCTTGGCCAGGGCAAACGTCTGCGCTCGAGATTGCTCCCTCCTCTCACAAATGAGTATGTAAGCATTGAGAGAGTAGGAATTGCTATGTTGGAGGTCCCTACTTGCCAACGAGGTGCAACTTGATCATTCCATTTTGTGATGAGAACTTTTTGTTCTCTGAGGAGTGGCTAAGAAAATGGGATTCAAGCTATCTTGATATTTAATGTGGTGGGCGGTCTTGGCACGAACATGAGCACTATTGAGCTTGAGGATTCTCTCGGGTGACACATGACCAATTAGTGTAGCTTCGCTGCTTTGGGCGGCCTTGGTTCAAACCAAAGCTCTGATAGAGTCGGGGTTACTCCTAGGTGACATACCATTGGCAGTTGTTTCTTCATTGCTAAGGACTATCCTAGCATGAGTAGGAGCACTGACTGGCTCAACCACTCTCCTAGGTCACACTACACTAATAGCTATAACTTCATCAAGTTGATAATTTTGGCCCTTGGCTTGGATTGGAGCATTGATAGGCTCGAGTATCCTTGCAGGAGGAGTTATTGATGTTGATTCCTCTGCTTCAAAGTTAGATGTGGATTCGACATGAACCTAAGTGTTGACCGGCTCGATGGTTTCCTCGAGTGATTATCGTAGATTGTTGAAAATTCTTGTTAAAGCATTAAAACACCCTTCTTTGCTTGTTCGAGAGAGTACTATAACATTCTCTAGGTTTTTGTTGGCTTCCCCAGATTTATCCGAACCCATCTTAGACAGGGAATTTCATGATGAGCCGATTGTAGAAGACAATTGCATCGAACTCCGTAAGGGTTAGTCATCCTATCAAGAGGTTATAAGCAGATGGACAATCAAAAAATACAAAATTCACTTGTATGTTTGTAGAAATAGGCTTGTTGACCAATGAGGTTATGAGAGAGGTCTTCCTCATTGAAACAATGCCAATGCCTCCAAAGTCATAAATGGGCAAGGCACATAGGTGAGGCTAGAGACAGGAAGTTTGAATGCCTTAAAGACAAGTTGAACATGATGTTGACTGAGCTTTCCTCATCCACCAAGGCTCAATGTACATTTTTACTGGATACTACAAGGGTGATGACCATAGGGTCATGATGGGGGTATGAGAACTTCTCAATCTTCGATGGTAAGGTGATAGGCGGATCTGCTTCTAGCCTAGGTGCTTTGGATGCTCGGTTCTCTAATGAATAAACTTAGCTGGTCGAACGCACTTTTATTTAGTACTAGGAATGTGCTTCCTGGCTGCTTCCGGCTACAAGTGTGCCTCCGTAGATAGTCAGAATATTGATTCTGGCCAAGACATTGTTATTAGGTTGATGGGGTTGAGCCGACTAATTGTTGCAAGCTGTCCTATGATCGACCTACTGTCGAACGAACTCTATGAGCACTCCCTCTTAGATCAGCCTTTATATACGACAATCCTTGGTGGAGTGGCCATTGATTTGATGGAATTTGCAATACTTGCCTTGCCATGAGGTTCCTCCCTTCTCCTGGATCTAGTGGTAGACGGTCTTTGGAATGATACTCGACCCCTGCCTATATGATATATGGATTCCATATCTTGAGTCAAGGGGGAATATTAAGCATACCTAGGCTTATATCGGGTGCCATCTACCACATGCCTCGTTTTGATTTCCCAATAATTACTTTGAGATTGGTTGTCTCCCTAGCTCCAGTTTTGTTTGAACACCCAACTTCATCTTTGCTATCCATAAGATCATCATCCTCCATCCTCATGTTGTCGTTCGCTTATTGATAGAAATCTGTTAGGGATATGGTCGACTGTTTCTGTAATGCCTTCCACATTCTGGACTTGTATCTGACCCCTAAGTAGAGGACCACAACTGGCCCATTGTAACTTAGACTCATTCGAAAGCTGGTTGTTGAGTAATAAAATTTAATTAAAGTACAATACACAGAGCTATCTATCTACACATTCGGAATCTCACAGGGGATGGTGAAATTATAATATCAAAACAATACCCATTTATTCAAAAATTCAAATGTCAAAAACAAACAACATAATCTCCTATAGTAATGCCAAATATTCGTGGTACAATATCCCAAAATACATCATGTCTCAATGGGTACATCAGAAGTATAAAAATAACATAAATAGCTAAATAACCACCATAATTCTGTGTCTCCACCACCATCTCCGAAAATCTACATCGTCATCTCTAACTTGTGTTGTAATAAGGAAGGAGTCATTACAATATTGTCTGGTGAATGAAAATCTCCAGCCTTTCTATAATAGTATTTGGGCAGTATAATTTAAATAAGAATATGTCTTATGTAACCTAACTATATTGTAAGTCATCCAACTATAAGCCCTAACCCTTTCCCAGTCCAATTCCATAACCATTACTCTTTCAACCCAATAACCCATAATATCGTTAATAATATCCTAACAATGTAAGAAATAACACCCAACCCATTTAATACATTTTTAATGGGAACAAGGCATACTTTGATAATTTAATACCTCATTTAAGACCGCTCCACATCATTTAATACCCATCCCAAGGCGGACTCCTCTCCAGTACTATCTAGTTGATGTTGCATGGAATCTCTTCAGGCCACTTAATACTTCTTTTTGTAGTAGAGGCGGACCCCACAATAGCCACTTAGTACCTCAAATCCGAAGTGGACCCTCCTCGAGATATCCTCTACTAACACTTCCTACATAGGGAAGAGGCAGGCCCTCGATCATCCACTTAATACCCTCAATCCCAAAGCAGGTCCTTCATATTATGAACCATAACCCAATTGTGATGTCTCACATTAGTTTGACTATTTGTAGGTACTGGTAGCCAGTTAGCTGGTAAGATTTACCCTACATAATTTGATACTAACCTCACATCCTCCATAGGTACTTATTATAGGCGATGTCTCATATTAGCTCCAAAGTCACATTGCTGGTAGCCAGATTAGTTAGGCAGACTTTCGTATGCTTTTGATTGACCTCGTATCCCTATATCCTAGTGATAATTTACAAAAATCTCTTAACATATTATCAAACATCTCACCGCATTCCATATCAAGGTCTTATAAGAAAACTCTTATTTTGCCTTTATAATTAACTTCTTTCCTAAGAGAGATTTAATGATAATTAGTAGCCAATTAACTATGTAATTAATACGTTATAATTATATGTTATTTATGCCAATACACACACACACACAAGCACACATGACTAAAATATTTCTATGCATGCAAAGATTGTGTCCTAAACTAACGTTTAAACGTTAAAACTTCAAATTTATACAAGTCTAGTTCCATATGTCCAATATCCACAATTCAATCAATAGATTAATACAAAATAAAATCCATACCAAACTTATATTATACTAAAAAAGCGAGATCAACATTAATAGAAACTTACTATTCAAATACTTTTACACTCTGTTCAGCTTCTTTGTATAAAACTAAAAAAGGGAATTTCTATTTGAATTGCAGAAATAGGTAATGCAAGTTATGCATAAAAGAATCCGTACCTTACCACTTCCTAGCCGATTTCTTTTCAAAACCCTTAATTAGGTCCAAAGCGAACGATAAGAAGTGGAATAGAATGTAGAACGTTAAAATTGCAATTGCTACACAATTCCACTATTTTAATATAAAATAGTTGAGATTTTAACTTAAGAATTGGTATTTCGCTTTAAAGGAATTTTAGGGTTTAAGTGTGATGTTTTTGTAAATGAAATTCTCCAAAGGCATATATCAAATCCAAGTTATACTATACAATTACTAAAATAAGAAAGATTAAGATTTCCACTCATAGAAAGTCCTTAGCTCTTCCTTTTTTGATTTGTTTACGCCTACTTCAATCTGTTACAGATCTCTCCTTTTAGAAATATACAACAAGGAAATTGTATAGATTAGATTTAGAAATTTAGGGATTGAAGGATAATAGAATAAGAAATTGAATAATAACGCCTAAAGTTTCTTACTTGAAACCGTAGAGAATTTTCTAAATCCTTAAAGAGAGAAACTGACAGAGTTTAGCTTGGTTCCCAAAATAATTTGTGAATAAAATCGAGGGGGTTAGCCTTTTATTTATATTAGTTAGAAAGCACCAGAATCGTCTAATTTAAGTCGGTTAAAAATAATAAAATCCAGACTATTCTAATGCACAAAACCCTAGCCACTACCAACATCGACCGGTCCATCCTAGACGGTCGACCGCTAGCGGTCGATTGGCCTTAGGCGGTGGTCGACCAGTTGGTCTATTTTAGGAACGTTATTTTCTTACCGTTGATTTATTTTTTTAATAGTTTAATTAAATTTAATGCTAACGTTTATTTTAACGTTTACTTAACCCCCAAATCTAATTACTGTTCCTTTTAAATTTCAAATTTAAGAATTAATTACTTATTTGAATTTGAATTCCATTTAAATTATTTTGAATTCGAAAACTTCAAACGTCCATAACTTTTTCGTTTACTCTCCATTTTCAAAACATTATGTATGAAAATTAATCAGAAAATCGCCACAACGCAATGACAAAACCTTCATGGTCAAATTATAAATTTTACAAAATTTACATTTTAGCCTCATCTAATTTAATTAATTCATTTATTTCTTATTAACTTTTACGGGATGTTATATCTCCCTCCTAAAAAAGGATTTCGTCCCCGAAATCTCCCCAAAGGCGGACAACATAATGCGCAATGAACATCCATGTTATACAACCAAGTTATTTACATATCCATTTACTCAACCAAATATGCAATGTGATTATGTATGCATACGTACTATAGGTGAGCTCAATCCTAGTGTGAGTGTGTAACATCCCTTATATTAAGGCCAAAAGCTAAGCACTACATATGTTGCAGTTATCTATGGTATTAACTTCCAGTGACAAAGTATGGTAATGTTAATGGTATCCAAATATCAGAAACACATGAATATGAAACAAAATCACATATTCCAAAAACACATCTTTTCTGATTACATTTCACAAAACATGTTTAATATTCCATTGCATAATCCCAATTGTTTCCCAGGTTCAGATCAAATATAATTATTATATAAATACGCCAAGAATGACATATGAAGATGCCCCTTGGATGATCAGAGTACTATACAGACATAGACTGTCTTAATACATCACGATAGAATAAACAAAAATAACACCTCCTAAATATAACTAACATCAGCCTCTTGCTCGTCTCCGGAAGCTTTATTTGCCCTCCTACTAAACTTGTAAACCCAAACTCTCAATCTACTCAAATTAATTTTAAGCACTCGAAAGTTTAAGGGGAAAAACATGAACTTCGAGTCAGACATAGAGCCTGGTGTGAATAATACTATTACATCTCAGTTTACTGATATTAAGTGAGACCACGCCGCTTAGCGGAACGGGTTTCCCCTCACTAATATCCCTTTAAAACATATCTTTTTGCAATCAAAATCCTGCAACCAAACTGGTTATTCAAACCGATTATATCAATAGTAGCAAATATAATATATGCTCAAAAACATGTAATAAATGGACCATCTGTTCGAAACAATGTAGTTTTGTTTGGCTAACTACTAACCTTCGACTGACTCGGGCCTACCAGACAAACTAAACAATTTATCTAACAACTGTTAGACATACTTCTGGACGGTCTGTCCTTAACTTACTTCTCTATGGGACACTTGATCCTAATGGTTTTTTGGGCTAACTAATACCCTATCCTTCTTCTCTGTACATATATTCCTTTCTGTGTATAACCATCATTTAAGTCTTACCTGTGACTAAGCCCTACTGTAATGACCCTAATTTTTAGTAACATTATTTAGGATATTTAATTAGATAAATTAAATAAAATAATGAGATGCTTAGGGGAGTGAGATTTGTGATTAAACTTAGGGGTAGCCGTGCCATGTAAACAATGAACTAAAGATGGATTAAGAGAAGGGGTAAAATAGGAAAAAGAGTATTCTTATACCCTAAACCCTTAGGAATTCATTTACACATTCATTTCAAAATCAAAGACAAAGTAGAGGCCGGGCACCATTAGACAAGCTAGAGAAAGAGAAAGCAATCAAAGGAAGAAGAGTAATCAAAATCAAATTCATTCAAATCTCAAACTCCTTAATGTCAAAGCTAAGATGAATAATGACTACATCTCTTGTTTTGTTAATTGTTTTCGATTTTAAGGATAATCCGAATTTATTTGCAATGTTATACCATGATTTTGAAGGATTAAATGTGTATATATATGCTTGTTGATGATTTATGCTTATTCATATAGGTTTTATAATATGTTTTAATGTTAAAACCCTATTTAATGACATCCAAATGCCTTAGGATTTTAGATCTAGACCAGAAATGATATTTTAGAGATGGGTATCAATTTTCATAATTTTCTGAATTAATGTGGATTTTATATTAATTTTCTGGTGAGGAAAATGATTATTTGGGTTTAAAATTATTTCCGGCTAAATAATATAAGGTTTGCATCTAAAATTAATATATGTTAGAAAACATATTAAAAATGATTTTTTGGAATTTTTGTAGAATTTTCCTATGTGTTTTAATAGATATATAAAATTATTTAAGGCATGAGACTTAAATGTTTTATATATTTATATAAGGAGAAGAGGTATTTTGTAAATTATTTAAATTGTTTATTTATGAAATATTGGCGGCAGTTATTTTAGAAAAGAAATTAGCAATCAATTATATTTTAACAAACAAGGCAGGTTAGTTGAAAAGATTACTTTAAAAAGATAAAATTCAGTTTAAACAGGCTTTTTACCCGTTTCACCACTTTCGGCACCTAGGTTCCGACCTAGTAGTTCCGCCTCCATCACCATCAAAACCAATGCGCATGGCATCAAAGACTTGGTGCGCAGCGTATTGGATATAGGCGGTGGGTATTGGGTCGAAACTAGGGGTTCCGAAGGGGTCGAAGTGCTACATTGCTTTCAAATGAAAACGCACCTGCTTTGCTTTCGAAAGTAACGCTCGACTTGGTTGGTTTCGACTGGGTCAAATTGATTTAAGGAATGGATTCGAATGGGTTTGTGCCTTCGTTTTAAGTAAATGCTTTCGTCGGGGTCGAAAGCCCTAGCTGTTGCTTTTCTACCTTTCGAAGAAAATGGTTTCAGAAGGTATACTTTGTTTTAAAATCCAAGCCACTTCTCCAATGCTTTCGAAGGGTTGGTTTCGACACCATCACTTCTTAATTAGGAAATGATTTCGGAAGAGTGCTTTCGACTTAATTGTTTTATGGCCCTTTTTCTCCGTTGAAGGTAGAACCCAAAGGTTTCGAAAGAGATAGTTTTAAATGGTATTGAAAGGATGTTCCACATGTTTTACTTAAACCTAAAGGCTTTCGAAAGGTTTGATGTTTTAATGCTTTCAAAAGGTTTTAATGAAGGTTTCGAAGGGGTAGTTTCCGAATGGTTTCGAAAGGTTTGAAAGGAAAGGTTTTCCAATGTTTTCAAAAGGCAATGTTTAAGTGTTTTAAACATAGGATGTCCCAAGTTTTATAGCTTTCGAAGGAATAGATTTTCAATGGTTTCAAAAGGTTTATATGAATGGTTTCGAAAGGAATGCTTTGGCATTTCAGCCTTCGTGAAAGAAAGGGGTTTACTTGGTTTTGAAAGGGGCACTTTCAATGGATTCGAAAGGGGTACTTTCAAAGGTTTAAATGTTTTCATCAACAAAGATTTGAGTAAAGTATATATAACATGGCCAGGTGATTTTGAATAAAGCATAGAGTACATATTTTCCTTGTTTAGGTTGATTGAAAGGTTTTAAATCAATTTGAGATGAAAATGTCACTACAAGAAAATTTATTTTTTGTAGCGCTCAAAAAACGCTACAAAAACTTTTGGTGGCGTTTTGATAAACGTTACGAGAAAACATGCCACTAAAAATCCATGATTTTTTGTTGCATTTATTTTAATGCCACTATAAATGCATTTTTGGCAGCGTTTTTCAAACGCCACCATAAATCTTTTTGTAGCATTTAAAAAACGCCACCAAAAGATTTTTTGGCGCTACTAATAGAATTTCCAACTTTACCCCTGTTTTACGGTTGCATTTACTCAACGCCACTATATATATTTCGGTAGCGTTTTTGAAACGCTACTAAAAGTTGTTTATTATTTTACACCATTTTTTCATGCTATTATTTCATGTTAATGGTCTATTTTGATTCTATTATATCAATCAACAATCACTCACATAATCATCATATTCAAATAAGTTAAAAAACACAT
The DNA here is from genome assembly GCA_030737815.1 of Allium fistulosum. Taxonomy (NCBI): domain Eukaryota; kingdom Viridiplantae; phylum Streptophyta; class Magnoliopsida; order Asparagales; family Amaryllidaceae; genus Allium; species Allium fistulosum. The sequence goes on from CM060905.1 coordinate 167,290,802, forward strand.
TAAGCATATAATCAAATAAAATATCCATAACCATTCCAATACAATAGTTTTTCGACAAAATGACCTAACTCACATACAATAACCATTTGTATACAAATTTACACATCGGGTACTAATAAATGTTATATCTAACTAATGCTAACAAAACGTTTGATTACCCATAATTCTTGTTGCATACACAAGTGAAAGCTAGCATCATCAAGTCCAAATTTGCTCTCTTCAAAAGTCCGATGCCTACTCAAGTGAAAGCACAACAGATAGTCAAACAATTACGTTAACTCGTAGGACTTCAAATATGAGATCAAACATCTACAACATTATACAAGTATATCCTACTATAAATGATGTCACAATTATGCAGATCATAAATTATGAATATCACGCAGAACATTTAGTTGAATTGGAAAACAATCTGTGCAAATCAGTACATCTTTTTCATTGAATAACCATTTTTGGTTATAGGGAAAACAAACAACTGAAATAAAATTGCTAGAGCATTTACATTCAGCCGGTATATACTCAGGAATGTAAGAAATTACGTAGATGCAGGTGCACCAAAATAATGCGATAAATAATGTAACCGAGGTAGCTTTGCATTAACAGCATCCCAGACATTATAATGTTAGGTTTATATTCAGTAAACATCAGTTGTAAACATACCCAGATATTACTTTTGAATCTAACACACTTCTCCATTTTTTTCTATTCCTACATTTTTGCTTGAGGTGTTTATTGCACATGGTATTTAGTAGAAAAATATGTATCTTAATTCCATCATTGCTTGAACTATAATGTGAGTGAGTTACCATTACCAATACCACATACAAGTTAGTTATATTTGGAGTATATTGAATAGTATAACTCATCAATTACGTTCAACAGACAAATCAAATCACAGAGTAAACTAATGGGACTAAGCACGTAAATCATTAAAAATAAAAGGTAGAAGAGTGAAAAAATGAACAACCTTTGGTTCTAGTTCGATCAAGAGATAAACAGACTGATAAAATAAAATCCCAGATGAAACAGGCGAAACACGAGCCGCGTAGAAAGACAAAGTTTCGGATGCGGACCTGAGTTTCTAAATCGCAGACTGTTGGGTGAACTTAATGGCTCCGATAGATGTAATATGTGACGAAATTAATCAGTCACCATGCAATCAAGATGACAAATACCCTTGAAAAAAATAAGTAAATTTGCATTAAATATGCTCGTGTACATTCATAAGATTGCATAAGATTTTAACCTAGACGTATGAACATAAAACAACTATCAGACAAAAATGTATAAAATGGCAAGTAACACCTAAACATAGACATATTTACAACTTAATGGTAGCTGAAGCTACTGTGCACCCATCAGGACTCTAGACATATTTACAACTCGAGTTACATTACATTGATAGATGTTGCAAAATGATAAAATATACTGAATCAAAGTAAAATAAAATATATTATACCTTAGCCATGAAGAGCACTCTAGAGTTGGTCATGGTGGTGCTCAAACATATGCACATAACCACCATCACTGGCACTGTCAACCAATTGTCCAAAATGTAATATGAAATACACAACATGAATGCTCCTGCTCCTGCTCCTGCTAATAATATCACCACACTCCTTAGTACATCGAACCAGTACATGGCATTTGCAACGATTGGGCCACAATGAGCAGGTATTTTATGACTTCCACATAAAAAAATGCTATACTACAGTACTGCCACCGTATGTATTCATCTGACAGTACCGGCCTAAATTATAGGCAATTTCAAGAAAATTCACCAAAAGGCGCACAGCACGCACGCGCACTTGATGTCTTATGAAGTACTTGAACGATTATAACAACCATTCAATGATTCCAATACAGATTTCAAAGATAAGGGTCTTTTAACGATAATTAACAATAGTCCAAACTAGTGAGATCAAACTTTTTTGAGGGACTCCTCATAAATGTCGGCATCAAACTACAAGCAGGACCAAACAAATCCACAAGAACACTGTCAACCTGCTCAACCTATGCTTTTTTTACCGCACACATTGCTTATTGATAAATTAATTATAGGAAATCTATGACTCTGTAGATTCAGTGGAGATGTACATTTAGCTAAATGAAAAAACTAAAATCTAAGAACTGTGCTAACCACAGAATATCTAAATGACGTTATCGATTGCTGCATTTTCATCCTGGTTTGCTTTCCTAACATATGAATACAATTGAACAAAATACATCAGCAATCCACTTGTACAATATAGAGATCTAAAGTAATTTAGAGCCGGTTTAGCTACAATTTTTGTTAACTTTCAAGTAGTTGAGTGAACAGTGGGAGGTAGACTCGTGCAGACAGATGAATTAAAATTTGAAAACATCTATTGGGACAAACTGGCGAAGCTTAATCTTGACAAAATTTAACTATACAATGTATAATAAGTATATAATCAAGCTTTTCTACCAACTCATTAACTTATGGTACTGTCAAGCACTAAACTTTAGTTGCTGTCAAACCCTTTAAGCTATAAAAATAAGTAACTTATAAGCAATTTTTCCCACTTATAAGCTACTGTCAAACACCCTCTAACTACATTTCCGATTCTGCCAAGTTTAATATCAGACCAAGGAACTTCAACTGTACACTAACTAATGAAATGATGTTGACTACAACATTTTACATAAAGGTTTGGTCTCCTGACATATGTACAAAAAGAAAGCCATTAGCAAACCACTTTATCTGTTACAGAGATCTAAAGTAATTACTAACAGTTCTTTAAGCATTTTTCCGCATCAATCATTTTCAAAACTTGCTTCCATCTTCCAATTCTACCTTGGTTGAATTACTGAGCAAAACCCCTGAAACTAAGGGAATCCCTAATATCTATCAAATTACAGATCATGATTAAAACAGTACCGACTACAAATCGTCCATTTCAACTTGAATCATCAGATGATTGAAATTTATTTTCAATAAAATATTAACACATCTGAAATTAAATTTAACTTCAAAGAAACTTACAAGCTCTTCTTCCAATGATGCAAGTTCTTTCCACTTCAAATATGAGAAATCATCTAACAGGCTGTCAATATTAACGAGCAAAGCAACATCATTCTCCATTGTAGTTGGAAGCTTTGCCAGTATATTTTTATAGTGCTTTGTCAACCATTTCATGACATGCAATTCATTTTTAGGAGAAAGTACAGAACCTGAGTAAGCATGATAACCAAATGATTTCCTTTGATTTGACGGGGTTGCCCATAAGCGTAAAGTACAAAGTAAAGAAAATGAGGGAACTCCATTTGCTTGAATATATAGATAATATTTAGGCCAAGAACATAATTTATGCATGTCAATGTCGAGCTCAATGAAGAGTTTGTCGTTTGGATTAACATCTAAGAGGAAGCCGTAATGCTCCAAAAGCTCTATATTCGTGTATGTTCCATAACTTAAGAGAACCTGCATTTTAGAATACATGTGCAAAATGTAATCTAGGAATGGACTGCACAGTAAAATGTTTTGATGCGCAAATGCATGTAATTCACGAATCTTTAGAATTACCTGGTCTCCATTTTTGTAATTTTCTCTAGCATAAAAACAATACGAAGCTAAATCTTCTTCGTATCCACCATCTGTTAATCTATGCGAGTTGCTATCGATGCTGTCTTTATCTTTAGAATCGGTTACTTCATTAGGTGCAGCATAATTAAAAAGATCTCCAATGTTGAAGTTATCATGCCGGTTCCTGAACAAAGGCAACTAAACCCCAAAAGCTCTAAGTATTAATTAACCAACACATACAAAGTCATACACTACTGTAACCACCAAGAACTTCCTTAATATTATCATATTGGTACACGTCACATCATACACTATCATAAACTATTGAATGATAATTCACAGCACAATATTTTTTTTTGCATAAATTTCTAAAACTGAAAAAATAAAGGCTTTTTTGATGCAAATCATCTTCATCCTCCTGATTAGCTGTAAATAAAAATGTTCTTAATTCGTTTCACGCATTTCTTGATTTGCAAACAATCAATAGCCGCAGACAGAGAAAATCTAACATTGATAATCAAAACACCAAATTAAATGAATAATGCAATTAAACCTGATATGAAGAAGAAGCGGTTCCGAATACAAATCCGTTTGGAAAACTGCTTCTGCTTAACCCTTCGCTTTCGCGACATAGATTGAAAACCAAGAAAATAACGAGAAATGTTCTTAATATAATTGCGTATTTTGATGAAGCCATGTATTTCTCTTACAGCAGCGCCTCCTCGAATTGATCCACCACCGCTCCACTTGAAATCACCTTCACCGCCTCCGCATTCATTCCACAATCACCTAAATCCAGTTCGAAGTCTGGGTTGGGGGTTTTGATTTATTTTAGTTCGGTCGTAGTTTTTGAACTAGGAAAATTAGGGCTTGTGGAGTAAATTGGTAATTTTTTTAAGTGAGTAGTTTGAGAAAAGAAAAAGTGGTAAAGGAAATTTGAGCGGCCATAGAAAACTTTAGCAAAAAATTCCACGAATTACTGGCGGGAGAATTAGTCGCGTTTCTTTGTTTATTTTTATATTGTAAAATTACCAACAGTTGCACAAAATTTAAAACGCCACCAATTAATGCAACTAAAAATAGTTTTTCTTGTAGTGTGTTTTCAAGGAAAATTTAAAGGAAGGTTACCCTAAGTAAAATGAATCGGATATTTATATACCAAATGGGACTGGTATAAGGTCGCGCCCTATGCATTAGCTATTAGCCCCAGCTAATTCAGTCCAAAATTCCAGTGTGTAGGGCTTTGTCATAAGTAAGACTAAAATGGTGTTACACACAGAAAGGAATATATTTGTACAGAGGTAGGTTATTAGTGAGCCCGCAAAACCATTAGGATCAGATGACTCTGGAAGAAGATAAGTTAGGGACAGACCGTTCAAAAGAGGAGTGTCTAACAAGTGTTAGATTATTTTTTTATATTGTATAGTAGGCCCGAGTTAGCCAAAGTTTAGTAGTTAGCCAAACAAAACTATAGTGTTCGGACAGATAGTTCATTTGTTACCTGACATGTATGTTTACATGATATTGCTTTACAGTTTTAACCAGTCTTGGTTGCAGGAAATGATTTGTAACAGATATGTTTTAAAAAGGATATTAGTGAGGGGAAACCCATTCCACTAAGCAGCAAAGTCTCACCTAATATCAAATAACCGAAATGTGTAGTATTATTCACACCAGGCTTTATGTCTAACTCGAAGTTTATGTTTTTCACCTTAAACTCTCGGGTGCTCAAAATTGGTTTGAGTAGGCTGAGGGTTAAGGTTTACAGGTTTTTAGTAGTGTTAGCACCAAAATTTGTCACTAACACCCAAAGAGAGATTTGTGTAGAGAGATTACTAAAGATAGAAAATTGAAATAGAGGAATGTACACAAAATTAACTGTAGAAACTAGAACACCAGATTTATAGTGGTTCGGCGTAACTGCCTACGTCCACTTTGAGTTTAATCATTATTGCTTTTTCAAATAATTGACTACAGATACAATCCGTACACCAACAACTTGGATACGAGTTCTAACTGAAAAGAAATGAGTCTTGAAAATGGCAGAGTCTCCCTAGTGTTCTCCAAAAAATGTCTCGTTTCACTGTGCCCCTGCTCCTCTATTTAAGACGAAGATAGGCTGGACTTCCTCCATGAGCCCATAAACAAAGTACTTCGGCCCATAGTGGGTGACTCCTGCACACCGAGCCTGGGATGTCGAACGAGGAATGCCGAGCGAGAAATGCCGGTCCAGAATTATCTGGTCGTTGAAATAGTGACTCGAAGTAAAACCTCAAGGTACTCGAAGCAAATGGTGGGTCGATTCAAAGTGAAACCATGCCGATCGCTTCAATTTGTTGTAGTCCCGATAACCTAACAATTTCCAAAGAGTGCACCGAGCGATGTGCGCCGAACGAGACATGCTGAACGTCACCTTGCCGGGCGATGCTTACTGAGTGAGGTATGCCGAGCGACTACACCCTCACTCCAGGTTGAATGTTGATCTTTCCTTTTAAGCTGAACGACATCCAAGCTAAAGCAAAATGTCAAGGCCGAATCACTCATCCATGCCGAACGGCATTCAGGCCGAGCCACACGTCTATGCCGAACGCATTCAGGCCGAGCCACACGTCTATGCCGAACGCATTCAGGCCGAGCCACTCGTCTATGCCGAACGGCATCCAGGCCGAACCACACATCTATGGACACACGTCTATGCCGAACGGCATCCAGGCCGAACCACTCGTCTATGCCGAAAGATGCACTTTCTTGACGAACCTCTCGTAACCGTGCCAAACACTTGGGTAACACTTGCCCCACAAAGTGTGTTGTGTGAGGCAACACGACACGCTTTGAACCAATATCTAATTCCTACTATCAGAAGTTGAATGTGCTCAATGAAGGTCAAAGCACGGCAGTTCAGTGTCTATTCTCTCCCCTCCTTTCCTTTATACATAAATAAGGGGCCATTCGGCATATAGATACCGAACCACTCATCACAATTGCTTACCGACCCACTGAGTCTTGACCGGGCCACTGGTGAATCCCTGTTCACCTCCCCCTCTTCATATATAAAAGTCAACACTTCTCTCCTTTTTTCTCTTTACTTTTGCTTCGACTCTACAGGATCTCACAACCTACCTTCCTCCAAACTTCAGCTACCCCTTCGATCTTCCTCCTTCATCTTGAGCCTAGTACATTTGCACCTCAACTCCCCCGATAACAAATCTAAACGAACTTCAATCCTAAATCCAACAGCCCCCCAAGCTTCGATTCGTTCTCTTAGGTACGAATTCTTCATCCAATCGACTTTTATGAATTAGGGGTTCTGCATGAGGTTTGAGTTCGCGAGTATTTCTCAGCAGAAAATGTTATAGACGAAGGAGGTAGAATTGGACATAGGTTTTTTGTCAAGCCACTGAGTGAGGGAGAGTGGTCGCTAGGTTTGTGAGATAAGGCTAAGTGTGTGATTGAAGCTACTCGGTAATTAGGGAACGAGAGAGGAGAGAGGACGAGCGAGTCGGTATTAGCGTTTTGGGTGGATGTCTGTTGCTCGGTCATCCCCTCGTGGGAGTAATGCCAAGGAGGTAGTGGAATGGGATGTCATTCGGTTTAGGGAAAGAGAGTGTTGAGGCGATCAGAGGAAGTGAGGTGGAGGTGAGTGAGTGGGTCGGTGTGTTCGGTTCAGAGTGTCGTTTGGTTGTTAGAGAGATAGGAAGTGAGTGAGAGTGAGTGGGTCGGCTTCTCTGGTTTAGAGGTTCGTTCGGTCGTACGTTTAGGAAGTCGCTTAGCATCAAGCCTTTAAGTAGGCAATGATAGTTAACATCATTCTGACTTGACCACAATGCATGTTAAATTCATTTACCTCCCATGCCTAATCATAGGACAACAAACAAGGACAAGAACTTAAATAATTAAGCACATCGAACTGATTTGGACAGATAACTTCACGATTGAGACCATAATAAACGTGAAATTAAAATTCCGTGAAGAGGGCAACTTAAAGCTCATCGTGCTACACTTCAATTATCAGAACCTTAATTTATTTATATTCTTTACATGAACCATCACACTAGTTCACACACTATATGGGGGAAGCACTTTTGTCGTTATGACTAATATCAATTGTCTTTTAAGTATAGTTCAAATAGATGTTTACTCAAATTTGGCGTTCGTTAAAGATGTCTAGAAAGTCGAGCTCCGCCACAATTTTAGATAAACCCAGGCTGAGTTCTCGACAGGAAGTAGTGGAAACTTCGAATCCATCGACGACTCCAGCACAAAATATCCCGAGTCCAACGATTGCGACTATTGACTTAGCTCCTGATGCCATAGATGCAGCAATCATCCTAGACAACCCGGCCGATTCTCAAGCTTTGAGAATCAACGAAAACGCTCTTCGTCGACTATGCTCAATCCACGGAATCCCTTTTGATGACGTGCTGGTTCCATCGGGACAAGATCGTCCCCACCTGCCCCCAGCCGGGTATACGGCTTGTAACAAATTCATGTGCTGGGTTGGTAGCGTGCCACCTTTCAGCTCCTTCCTTCATGATGTGCTGCAGTATATGGAAATCGCCCCAGCACAATTACATTCCAATAGTCATGCGTTCCTCTACGGCACGTGTATTCTTTTCATGAATGTTCTGTTCAGACTACCCACATCCGGGGATATCCGATACATCTATCGTTTCAAGAGACGGTCCAATAGCCCATCCTTCATATTCCTCAAGCCACACTCCAAGTGCTAAATCTTAACAGGGGCGTGGACCAAATTTGCCTTATACAAGCAGGAATGGTATTATGTGCGCTGCCCCCTGGCTTTGCGGGGAGATGGTTGGAAGGGAGTAAGTTCCTTTTCTAGATCAATAGTTGTACATGGCAGGAAGTGCATTCTTTTTAAACCTTTTTACTATTTTTACAGGTATTAGCCCACGTCCCGAAGGCTCCAGGTACTCTGAGGCCATCGAAGCTATTCGAGCTGTTCCTGCGGGAGACCGGGAGATCAAATTCCTCATTTCCAATAAATCGCTTTCAAGATTTGGATTGTTGGTGGAAGGTCGCCGGATAAGTCTTCCTCACATTGCCACCACAACCGGACCTGCCTTGGATAAAGGCGAAAGGCAAGCTGGGCCTTCGGTGCCTTCGACAAGAGAGACTCCCGATGTATCTGAGGAAAGTGAAATAAAGGAGGCTGAAGCTCCGGGTGAGGGTGTAAGTCCCGCTCCGGAACCAGCACTTGAAGCACATGGCACTTATGAACCACCCTCCCCCCTTCAAAAGGAAAAAAGAAACTAGCATACAAGTTGAGGAAGATGGTAGTGGGCGGAGCTTCGACGGTGACAATTACTCCGATAGAGAAAGAGCCGTCTCCACACACTCAGAGGGTTCACTGAAAGGCTTGTCTAACCTTACAATTCCTGATGATTTGCTCAACTACGGTTTCGATGACCCGGAAGCCATAAAACTTCATTCGCCGGCGAGAGGCAGTGAAGGCGTTCAAGCCCATCACCAAGGGCAAAAAACTCCGATAAGTAAAGCTAAAGAAACTGGTCCGTCGAGGGGAAACACTAGGACACACACGAACACTCACACTTCACCTTCCACTTACACTTCAGCCATCATGTAATTTTTGCTAACTTGTCATCACTTATCTTCTGCACAAGTGATATGGGACGCTCACATGGATTCGACCGCCTTCGCGGCTCTTCTGTTTTCCATCCTTCTAGCCGAGACATTGGATATGGAAAACGCAGGGATAGAGATGATGACAACGATAGAGATTATCGCCCCCGAGATTCATCTTCTTGAAGGAAAATTCACAGTGACTCATCGTACTCCAACGATCCTCCTCCTCCACCGAAACAAGGCGTGGAGAAATCTGGTCAAAGGGGATCGCAATCGGAAACTCCTCATGATCAATACTCGGGTTCCTCAAGTACTAGGCAATCTCGGGAGGTTCACAAGAAGTCCCTGGTTTCGACTAAACAAACTTCCTCTACTCCTGCACCTGATCCGTCGATAACGGAGAAGCTAACCGAGCTTAAAGCCACATTCCCAAAAATATGCTTTGACGGACTGAAATTTCTTCCAGCCATCCATCCCATTCTGGGGCATATCAAACAGAGTGCCATTGCTTGCAACAATGACGTTTACGTCCAACACGATGCATTCGTTCACTTTGCAGAAAAAGTTTTTGAAGTTTCTATGGAACGCAAACATGAAATCAATCGTCTAAAGCTTGAGGCCATCCATGACAAAGACATCATTAGAGCCCAAGATAAAGAGCTTTCCATGTATAAATCTCAACTTGATATCGCCCAGAAGAACGCTAAAGATACTGTTGAGGCAGTAAGTCGTCTGGAGGCCACACACAAAAAGGAGATCGATGAAGTTGTCCAACACTGTGGCGCTCTAGCTTTAGAGAAAGACTCCGTTCAAAAGGAGAGAGATGCGTTCGCTCAATGAGTCAAAGACTTGGAAGAGATACTTCGCAAAGAGAAGGAAGAAAATATTGCTACTCAGGAGGAGTCGCAACGATACTGCAACGAAATTGTTGCTATGCGATTCCTGAAAACATAGCTCGATGAAGACCTCTCCAAAGTCGAAGCACTAAAGGATGAATCCCGTGAGGAGGGTAGAAGAATAGCGCTCTCAGGAGTCGGTTAATGCCTTGAGGCAGCTACTGAGGCTGGTAGGGAGGAAATCAAGTGTATGTTTGATCGGCTCATAGCCGAGTATAATGCTCAAGTTCTCATGCATCACGACTTAACATTTCTTGGCGAGGGTTATCTCGAATCTCTGGCCGAAGCATGGGACACTTTAATCAAAATAAAAAAGGTGTAGTTGGTAGCGGAAGAGATTGACGAAGATGCTTTAGTGAAGGAATTTCTTCGAGGGAATGAGCCTTCGGACTTGTCTGCGGCGAAGGCTCTTTACAGTAGAGACTCCCCCTTATCAAAAGGAAAAGATGCCATTGCCGGTCCATCTAGAACCGAGTCTCCGGTTCCTCCCCCTGCTCAGCCGTCATGTCGCCCATCACTTGATCCCTTCGAGCAACATATTGGCTATGACCCAGAAGACCCTGGACTTAATATTCACGTTCTATCTCCTATTCCATAAGGCGAAACTCCCCGAACAGTTGAGAGTCAACCAGAGACTGGTACATAACTTTTCCTTCAAAGTTCAAAGGGTTCTCGTTTTCAGCGAGTGATAAATGTATTCTAACATTTGTTTCTTATGAATTCGTGTAGGCCATCCTGATCCCGAACCTACTCCAAGGAGCGATGTCGAAACGGAGAGAGAGGAGAAAATGGGAGAGGCTATTCAGACCGAAGAGACTCCTGGACTTGGCGCTCAAATGATCGAGGCGCTCGATGAAGACAAATCTGAAAACCCTTCTCCTTTAGAATAACATTATGAAGTTGAAATTACAGGAGCCTCCAAACATACTTCCAAGCTGAGCATGGAGGAACAGATCATCGAAGAGGGGAAAAAGAAAACCAAGATTAAGGCTGAGTCTCAAGTGGTAGAACTCGATGACCCACTGAACAGGCCTTTAAAAGTTATTCTTCCAGGTGGGACCAGGTCGTTAGAAGTTTCTCCTCCTTCCTTTGACACCCCTTCTCTAGTGAGCAAAATGTCCAAGAAAAAATGCGTGAAGGAGGAGTCTTCAGAGAAACTGAAGAAGGAGAAGAAAGTAGCTATCATGCTTCGTTTAACGTGAATAAGCCCGGATCATGTAATTATTTCTATTTATTTTCATAGTCGATGTTAATAGACTTTTATTTTCGAGTTTAGGAGGAATTGTAGTGGAATTCTGTTTTGGGATTTGTGAATAAAATTTTTGTTCTTTTGATGATGTTCGATGATTAGCTTCACCATCCGTCTTGTGTTTGAAATCCAAAGTTATGTGGGTCAAGCAAGTACTTGCTCATTTCCACATGACTCAGAGTTTTCTGAATTGCTTCAATTTTAGTCCGCGCTAAGGGGACATATAGATTTTTAAATCATTTATACTCTAGTCTGGACTCTGGGGACTCAGAGTACTCTAGTCCGCACTTTGGGGACTTAGAGATTTTTTCAAGTCGTTTATACTCTAGTCCGCACTCTAGGGAGTCAGAGTACTCTGGTCCGCACTCTGGGGACTTAGAGATTTTTTCAAGTCGTTTATACTCTAGTCCGCACTCTGGGGACTCAGCGTACTCTAGTCCACACTTTGGGGACTTAGAGATTTTTTCAAGTCGTTTATACTCTAGTCCGCACTCTGGGACTCAGAGTACTCTAGTCCGCACTCTGGAGACTCAGAGTACTCTAGTCCGCACTCTGGGGACTTAGAGATTTTTTCATCGTTTATACTCTAGTCCGCACTCTGGGGACTTAGAGTCCTCTAGTCCCCACTCTGGGGACTTAGAGATTTTTTCATCGTTTATACTCTAGTCCGCACTCTGGGGACTCAGAGTACTCTAGTCCGCACTCTGGGGACTTAGAGATTTTTTCAAGTTGTTTATACTCTAGTCCGCACTCTAGGGACTCAGAGTACTCTAGTCCACACTCTAGGGACTTAGAGATTTTTTTTCATCTTGTTTATACTCTAGTCCGCACTCTGGGGACTCAAAGTACTCTAGTCCGCAATCTGGGGACTTAGAGATTTTTTCAATTTGAGTGTGCATTCATACGCCAGACAGAATAATGTAATTTAATTTTCGTTATAGAATTGTAACATACATAAACATCAATAGTTTATGGAAAAGACGGCTTCAAACCTTTATTGATCATAACAAATGGAAACAAACCGAATTGTCTTATTACATGACAAACAATAAAAACAGCAAAATGAACATACACCGAAAATAAATGCAACTAAAAAGCAAAAAGAAATATACTAGGTATAATAATGACGCAAATGCTCACTATTCCATGCGCGAGGAAGTGTCACGTTATCCACGGTCGCTAGCTTGAAAGTTCCTTCTCCAAGCCTCCGTTCGATGACATACGGGCCTTCCCATGTGGGATTTAGATGTGATGGGATTGGAAAGACTCGCTTCAAAACGAGGTTACCCACGTTGAAAATTCTCGGTCGAACCTTTTCATTATAATATCGAGCAACTCGGTGCCTATGTGCAGCCGCTCTTAAATCAGCTTCTTCACGTTTTTCGTCAACAAAGTCCAGCGATTCCAATAGGAGATTTTGATTCGTCTTGAGGTCGTAATAAGTTACCCGATGAGATGGAACTTCAAGTTCCACGGGTATTACAGCTTCAGTGCCGTATGCCAAGGTGAATGGAGTATGGCCAGTCGCGGACTTGTGGGTGGTTCTATAAGCCCAGAGCGCTGTCGGAAGCTCATCCACCCACTTGCCTCTAGCCTTCTCCAAACGCTTTTTTAATATTGACTTGATTATTTTATTTACGGTTTCCACTTGTCCATTCGCTTTAGGGTGAGCGACCGTCGAAAACCTTTTCTCAATGTGATATTGTTGGCAAAATTCTTTGAACTCCCTACTTTCAAATTGAGTTCTGTTGTCCGTGATGATAGTTCGTGGGAGGCCAAAATGGCATATGATGTTTCGTACAACGAAATTAATTACTTTTTTGGTGGTGATCATGGCTAGAGGCTCTGCTTCTGCCCACTTGGTAAGGTAATCAACTGCAACAATTGCGTATTTTGCACCACCTCTGGAAATTGGTAAGGAACCGATTATATCGATCCCCCAAATCGCAAATGGCCAAGGGCTAACCATTTGTGTGAGTTCCGCTGGCTGAGCTCTTGGGATTTTCGCAAACTTTTGACATTTGTCACATTTTCTTACGTAGTCTGCAGCATCCCGATTTACAGTGGGCCAATAGTATCCATAGCGGAGGATCTTTTTTGCCAGTGTCTGCCCCCCAGTATGGTCGCTACATTCTCCCTCATGAACTTCTTTCAAGACCCGTTTTATCTCGTCGTGGGTGATGCAACGAAGTAATGGAACCGAGAACCCCTTTCGATACATTATTCCGTCCTGCATCACATATCTTGAGGCTTTGCGAATGACTTGTCGTCTTTCGTTTTTCTTTTCAGGCAAAGCTCCATGTAACAGGTACTGCTTGAATAGGGTTATCCATGATTCCTTTTCAATTTCTGCTTCTAGTAGAAAGTCTATTTCTATCTCGTTTATACTTGGAAATTGCAAAACTTCAACAGGAACCAAGCCCATCTGTTGAGCATCGCCAGTAGTTGCGAATTTTGCTAATGGATCGGCTTCCCTGTTTTGTTCACGCGGGACATGCGAAATATCATAATATTCAAGGTCTACCAAAAGTTCTTGAACCCGAGCGAGGTATGGAACAAGCCTTTGCCCCTTTGCTTGATAATCTCCCCACACTTGGTACACCACCAATTGAGTGTCATAAAAGATTTCAATCGTTTTTATTCCGAACTCCCTGATAAGTTTTAAGCTAGCGAGCAATGCTTCATACTCTGCTTCGTTATTCGTAGCTGGGAAATCAAGCTTCAAAGCATAACAAATCGATCGGTTTTTGGGAGTTACAAGAATAACACCGGCTCCGGAACAACGGTCATTTGATGCCTCATCGGTGTATAACTTCCATCGAATGGGGGGAATAATGTCTTCATTACTTTGCTCGACAGGTATTGTGAATTCTGCAATAAAGTCTGCTAACACCTGTCCTTGAACATCCCTCCGCGTCAGGTAGGTGATATCGAATTGACTTAACTCGATGTTCCACTTTAGCAACCTTCCAGAGGTTTCTGGTCACTGGAGCACCTGTCGTAGAGGTTGATCGGTGTAAACACTGATCGGGTGCGCCTGGAAGTATGGACGAAGCTTGCGTGATGCAATCACCAAGCAGTAGGCCAGTTTCTCGATTTTAGGATAATTTCTTTCTGCCCCTGTTAAACGTTTACTGACATAGTAAACCGACTTTTGAACTCGGTCCTCCTCGCGAACTAAAGCTGTACTGATGGCATGTTGAGATACGACAAAGTATACAAACAACACTTCGTGGTCTATAGGCTTCAACAGCACCGAGGGACTTTCCAAATGTCTTACCAGAGCTCGGAATGCATCCTCGCAGTTGGGAGTCCATTCAAAATTTCTCTTCCCTTTCTTTATTACATCGAAGAAAGGAATGCACTTGTCGGTCGCTCTGGATATGAATCGACTTAATGCAGCCACTTTTCCATTCAGGCTTTGTACTTGCTTTACAGTTCTGGTCACTTAAATGTCTCGAATAGCCTGAACCTTTTATGGGTTAGCTTCAATTCCTCATGCATTGACAATAAAACCCAAAAACTTTCCCGATGCGACACCAAAGGAACACTTCAGTGGGTTAATTTTCATTCCATAATACCTGAGTATGTCGAACATTTTCGCCAAGTCTCGAATGTGGTCGTTTGACTGTCGTGATTTCACAAGCATGTCATCCACATAGACTTCCATTGTTCTACCGATTTGGTCTTTAAACATCCGATTCACCAAGCGCTGATAAGTCGCTCATGCGTTCTTCAGCCCAAACGGCATCAACACATAACAATACAGTCCGACGTCCGTGACAAAGCTAGTGTGCTCCTGATCCGTAATATGCATTGGGATTTGATTGTATCCCGAGTACACATCCATAAACGACAATAACTCATGCCCGGCGGTTGAATCGACCAGCTGGTCAATTCTGGGTAAAGGGAAACTATCCTTAGGGCAAGCCTTGTTCAAGTCCGAGTAATCAACACAGGTCCTCCATTTCCCATTCGCTTTTCTCACTAGCACGGGGTTAGATACCCATTCAGGGTAGAGGGCGTCGCAAATGAACCTATTGGCTTTGAGTTTGTCCACCTCCTCTCTCAGAGCGGCGGACCTCTCCGGGTCCATCCCTCTCCTTTTTTGCTTTATTGGCACGTATTTTGGGTCTACGTTCAACATATGACTCGCAATGGCGGGAGAAATTACATATCAGAATGTGTCTAAGCGAAAACATCCAGATTTGCTCGAAGGAAATCAGTAAGATCCTCGATCATCAAGGGGTCAAGTTGTGATCCAATATTAAGTACTCGCGATGGATCATCATGGCTGACTGGAATGTAAATTGTCAGTTCAACCGGTGCTGCTTTTGCCTTCTTGGGTTCCTCATCGTCATCTCTCAGATTTATGTCTCTATAGATCCGATCGTGTTGGCCGAGCCAAGGCTCGGGCATTACTTATCAATATTCAGTGGCTTGGATGCGGACGGAGTTGTCCACAACCTTTCCTTTCTCTCTTCGCTGGGCCTCTCTCGGCTCAGCCACATAACACGCACGACCAGTCGCCTGATCGCCACGCATAACACCAACTCCTTTATCGGTCGAAAATTTCAAGGTTAAGCACCACGGGGCCAAAGCTGCCCTAAACTCTGCCAAGGCCGGTCGACCCAAAAATACATTATACGGAGAATCGACATCCAAAAAAATGAATGGCAGGATCTGCACTCTCCTATGTTCACCTTCCCCAAGTTCAACTGGCAATTCAACAAATCCCACCGCATCGGTAGCCGCACCATTAAAGCCATGAATACGGGCTTTAGATGGTTTTAGGTCCTTTGTATTCCTCATCATCTGATCATATGCCTTTTCGAAGATGATATTAACAGAACTTCCACAGTCAATTAGTATTCTTCTCACAAACGATGGCCTGATAGTGGCCGAGATGACCATTGGGTCAATGGTAGGTACCTCCACCTGATCGACATCTCTACATCTAAACATTATATCATCCGTCATCATTTGTTGTTGTTTAGCTGGGGTACTATCTTCCGTGTTTGAACAACATTCGAAATCCACATGCTTTAGGGAACTAGCATAACGTTCCATCTCTTGCCAACTCTTATCTGCCGGGTGAGGCCCTCCGACTATCGTGTTTATGATTAGTCTTCCGACGGTCTGAGCTGGTTCCTAAGGATGGCATGGAGCTTGCCCGTGACCAGGGTCTGATGTTCCTTGTCCACCCTCCAGTGGATTCTTGACAAATTCCTGCAACTTCTTCTATCAAATCAGCTTTTCTATAGCATCATGGAGGTGCCTACACTCCTCGGTATTGTGCCCATAAGTTTCATGGAAGCGGCAATACTTCCCAGTCCGCTTTTGCTCCTCGGTGGACTCTTTTGGTTATGGCTTTCGATATTGGAAAGTATTACAAGTCGATAGGTAAATATTCTCCAGAGATGCGTTCAGAGGAGTGTATTCGTTGTAGGCTAGGATCCTTGGTTTCCACTTTCCAGCCTCCCTTTTCTTTCCGGGATTTCACCCGCCAGATCCTTTAGATTGTTCAGGCTTTTTTGGACATTGACTTGTACTTTTCCAGAGTTATCACCGGATTGTTTTACAGCAATGTTGCTCTGCACTGTCTCCTTGCTAGGTACGGGTGCATTGTCTCGCCTTGTCCACCTAGCTTCCTCCCTTCTTATAAATTAGTGTGCCTTTGAATAAAAATATTCCAGCGTAGTCGGAGGCTTTCCCGCCAACCAATCTCCAAACTCTGAATCCGGATTTACTCCTCGCATCACGGCCATTAAAATAGCATGGTCGTTGGGGTTGCTAACTTCAGTTGCGGCAACGTGGAATCTTTATAAATGACTCCCCTGGAGCCTGAATCACACTGGACAAGGACATCACGTCCTTAGGACGGGTGGCATGAATCCTGAACTGTTCCACAAATTTTGTCGCTAACTCATCAAAGTTGGAGATAGTCCGTGGAGGAAGTCGGATGAACCACATGGTAGCGATTCTAGATAAAGTTATTGGGAAGCATCTACACTTAGTTGCATCGTTTGCTCTAGCTGAGTCCATCATCCATTCATATCTCATCACATGCTGTCGGGGATCAGTCTTTCCTTCATAGGCCGGAATAGCCGGCATGTTAAACTTCCTGGGGTACTCGGCCTGTAAGATAGCATCTGTGAATGGAGTATGACTCCTGGATATCCCCCAATCATCATTTGATAAGCCTTGATTCTCTCTCATTAGCTTTCTGACCATAGTTGATAGGTCTAGGGTTTGTATGGAAGATGGCAGGGTTGTGTCTGTCCCGCGAGACCGTTCTGGTCGGTGTCTCCTCTGTTGGCGATCTACCAAGTGTGTATCCTGGGGACCAGCATCATTAGGACCTTGGTGTGTTGGCTGTCCAGCTTCCACTCATACTCCAAATCCTAAGTTTCCCGTTCCAGCTTGAGCATGATCTCCTTGTTGTAAGTGAGGGGCCATTGCTCCAGGTAAGGAACCCGGACCATCCCTATTTGATCGATCAGCAGCACCTGCTTGCGTTATTTCTACTCTACGACGTCTACGCCTGGGAGGTTCATTGGACGAAGAAAAGCTGTCGGATGAGGAGTAAGGAGCGGGGCTTCCTCCAGCATTCTGATGTTGTTGTTGAGTAAGCTAAGTCATAAGATTGGTGTTAGCTTGGATCTGTTCGCTAAGTTGTATCCTGCTTTCCATGAGTTCTCTCATCTGCTCGTTGAACTCTGTCCTAGTGACAGCTTCCATTTGGTTTTGGGCAGTGATAGTCCCTACGCCCAGATTAACCTGTTGATTGATGGGTCCTACTTGTTGGACACTAGCATTCTCGTTGACATCTGCATTGTGGGAGGCTGATCTAGTACGTGGTCTTCCCATTGTAGAGTTATTGATAGAAACTCTGAGTAGAATCAACAGACCTCCTGTGAATGACTTGGATCTCCTTCGGGGGATTTCTTCAATCCAGTAGCTACAAAGTAGATCCTAATAACCTGAGAATGAGTTCTCAGTGAAAGCACCAAAATGTTAGCACCAAAATTGGTCACTAACACCCAAAGAGAGATTTGTGTAGAGAGATTAATGAAGATAGAAAATTGAAATAGAGGAATGTATGCAAAATTAACTGTAGAAACTAGAACACTCGATTTATAGTGGTTCGGCGTAACTTCCTACGTCCACTTTGAGTTTAATTTTTATTGATTTTTCAAATAATTGAATACAAATACAATCCGTACACCAACAACTTGGATACGAGTTCTAACTGAAAAGAAATGAGTCTTGAAAATGGTAGAGTCTCCCAGTGTTCTCCAAAAAAGGTCCCTTTTCACTGTGCCCCTACTCTTCTATTTATAGACGAAGATAGGCTGGACTTCCTCCATGAGCCAATAAACAAAGTACTTCAGCCCATAGTGGGTGACTCCTGCACACCGAGCCCGGGATGCCGAACGAGGAATGCCGAGCGAGAAATGTCGGTCGAGAATTATCTGGTCGTTGAAACAGTGACTCGAAGTAAAACCTCAAGGTACTCGAAGCAAATGGTGGGTTGATTCGAAGTGAAACCATGCCGATCGCTTCACTTTGTTGTAGTCCCAATAGCCTAACAATTTCTCTGGAGTGCATCGAGCGATGTGCGCCGAACGAGACATGCTGAACGTCACCTTGTCGGGCGATGCTTACTGAGTGACGTATGCCGAGCGACTACACCCTCACTCTAGGTTGAATGTTGATCTTTCCTTTTAAACTGAACGACATCCAAGCTAAAGCAAAATGTCAAGGCCGAACCACTTGTCCATGCTGAACGGCATTCAGGCCGAGCCACACGTCTATGCCGAACGCATTCAGGCCAAGCCATACGTCTATGCCGAACGCATTCAGGCCGAGCCACTAGTCTATGCCGAACGACATCCAGGCCGAACCACACGTCTATGGACACACGTCTATGCCGAATGACATCCAGGCCGAACCACATGTCTATGGACACACGTCTATGCCGAACGACATCCAGGCCGAACCACTCGTCTATGCCGAAAGATGCACTTTCTTGACGAACCTCTCGTAACCGGGCCAAACACTTGGGTAACACTTGCCCTCCAAAGTGTGTTGTGTGAGGCAACACGACACGCTTTGAACCAATATCTAATTCCTACTATCAGAAGTTAAATGTGCTCAATGAAGGTCAAAGCACGACAGTTCAGAGTCTATTCTCTCCCCTCCTTTCCTTTATACATAAATAAGGGGCCGTTCGGCATATAGATACCGAACCACTTGTCACAATTGCTTACCAACCCACTAAGTCTTGACCGGGCCACTGGTGAATGCCTGTTCACCTCCCCTTCTCCATATATAAAAGCCAACACTTCTCTCCTTTTTCTCTTTACTTTCTCTTCAAGTCTACAGGATCTCATAACCTACCTTCCTCCAAACATCAGCTACCTCTTCGATCTTCCTCCTTCATCTTGAGCCCAGTACATTTGCTCCTCAACTCCCCTAATAACAAATCTAAACGAACTTCAATCCTAAATCCAACTGCCCCCAAGCTTCGATTAGTTCTCTTAGGTACGAATTCTTCATCCAACCGACTTTTCCGAATTAGGGGTTCTGAGTGAGGCTCGAGTTCGCGAGTATTTCTCAGCAGAAAATGTTGTAGACGAGGGAGGTAGAATTGGACATAGGTTTTTTGTCAAGCCACTGAGTGAGGGAGAGTGGTCGCTAGGTTTGTGAGATAGGGCTAAGTGTGTGATTGAAGCTACTTGGTAATCAGGGAATGAGAGAAGAGTGAGGACGACCGAGTCGGTATTAGCGTTTTGGGTGGATGTTTGTCGCTCGGTCATCCCCTCGTGGGAGTAATGCCAAGGAGGTAGTGGAATGGGATGTCATTCGGTTTAGGGAAAGAGAGTGTTGAGGCGATCTGAGGAAGTGAAGTGGAGGTGAGTGAGTGGGTCGGTGTGTCCGGTCCAGAGCGTCGTTCGGTTGTTAGAGAGATAGGAAGTGAGTGAGAGTGAGTGGGTCATATTATGAATATATAGTACTTCGGTCAACCAAAGGGGCATCTTCATATGTCGCTCTTGGCGTATTTTGTAATAATTATATTTGATATGAACGTGGGAAACGATTGGAATTATGTAATGGAATATGAAACATGTTTTGTGAAATGTAATCCGAAAATTTGTTTTTAAAATCTGTGATTTTGTTTCATATTCATGTGATTCTGATATTTTGGATACCATTAACATTACCATATTTGGTCACCGAAAGTTAATACTATGGATGAATGCAGCATCTGTACCGCTTAGCTTCGTGCCTCCAAATAGGGGATGTTACAACTTGGGATCAGAGCATAGGTTTATGAAAAACTTTAAACTAAAAATGGTTTTTGAAGACATAATCCTAAGGAATTAAAGATAAGATCAGGGTATGGGATAAAGCTATAACAACGTATTTATATTTGATATATATTAGTATACGCTATATCTCTATTCTCCTATCATTATTAGGCTATTCTTCTGTATCTCACGAGGCTTGAATACAGATATGGATGCTAGAAGTGGAAGGGTTAACCTTGGAGGTGCCATGACAAATGGAAAT
Source organism: Allium fistulosum (assembly GCA_030737815.1). Taxonomy (NCBI): domain Eukaryota; kingdom Viridiplantae; phylum Streptophyta; class Magnoliopsida; order Asparagales; family Amaryllidaceae; genus Allium; species Allium fistulosum. Next base: position 167,311,677 of record CM060905.1, read on the forward strand.
GCCAGACTGAATATTAGAAGGAACCAAGCTCAGGCACAAGCTGGGAATGTTGGTGCTGGGTTCCACAAGTGGATATGGAAGCTATGTATTAGTTTTTCATGAAGATGATGCAAGCTGGATTTGCTGCTGGAGTGGTTGGAGGAAATGCTGGAGTAGGAGTTCAGGAAGCTCTAGTGGTCAACAATTATGCTATTTTGAGCATAGATTATGTTAGGCTTGAAGGGAAGCCATTTATCGGAACTGAAGATGCTATTAAGGTGGAGAACTGGTTGCTACATTGTGAGAGGATCTTTGTTGACTTGGGGCTCAATGATGAGCAGAAGAGGAGGCTTGCTTCGAGACAGCTTCAAGGAGAAGCTTTATTCTGGTGGAATAGTGTGACAGTTGGAGTGGATGAAGAAATGATGATATGGGCTGTGTTTAGGAGAAGGTTCCAAGAGAGGTTCATGTCTGTGATGGTGTAGTCTGCTTTTCTCAGAAAGTTTGCTGAGTTGGAGCAGGGGGAGATGTCTGTGTTGGAATATTCTAGAAGGTTCGAGGAGTTGGCAAGGTATGGGTATGCTACTGTGGATACCGTGATAAAGAGGAATGAGAAGTTCATCAGGAGGTTGAAGCCTGAGTTGGTCAGGGCTACATTACCTCATATCAGAGATCCCTGTGATTTTGTAGTTGAAATGGCTTTGAGACAAGAGGAAATGCTTGCTTCTCTTGAGAAGAATAAGACCAAGGAAGTCCAGGTGGGACAGAGTAAGAAGTGACTGTTTTTCCATAAGAAAGGGGCTCAGAAGGGATGAGCCGCACAGAAGGGGAAGGCAGAAATTGTCCGCTATAAGTGTGATAAGAAAGGGCATTATGCTCATGAGTGTCGGACATGCAAAGGAAAGAAAACTGCTGAGAAGAAAGAGGTGAAGTGTTTCAACTACGATCAGATTGGCCATTATAAGAATCAATGCAAAGAGCCTGCTAAGGATGGAAGGGGCAAATTATTTGCATTGGAGCCAGCTACAATGGAATCAACAGTGCAAGAGAAAGGGAAGGCAGTGTAGTGAGGTACGCTTTAGATCCATGGTATGTCTGTTAGCATTCTGTTTGATACTGGTTCATCGCATTCTTTTATATCTCATTATTTGGTAAATAAGCTTAACCTAGAACCCACATACGTAGATACTTCCTTAAGGGTTGCAAATCCGATAGGAGGGTATGCGACACTTAGGATGAAGTGTGACCACCTAGAGTTTGATTTGTTAGGTCACACCTTTGTTTGCAGTTTGCATGTGTTTGACTTTGTAGGGTTCAGAATTATTTGGGGTATGGATTGGTTAAGTAAGCATGATGGTAGGATATTTTTCCATGATAGGAAAATATTGCTTAAACACCCTGACTGTAGTGATCGGATTGTATATACCGTAGAAAACCCTAGCTGTAAGGTGAATGCTTTGTTCAATGTTTTGGAGTTGGAAGATGAGTTGAATCGAGTTTTCGTGGTTAGAGAATTCGCGGATGTTTTCGAGCCGGTAGTATAATTGCCACCGAAACGAGCAATTGAGTTTCAAATAGATTTGGTGCCTGTAGCAGAAGCAGTAAGTAGGCCTCTAAGCAGGATGACAAATACCGAGATGAGAGTGTTGAAGGTGCAGTTGGTGGATTTGGAAGGCAAGAGCTTTATTAGGCCAACACTACGCCATAGATGACCTATCGCAACGAAAATACAAGGTGTTGCTAGCTACAATGTAACGATAGATATGCTGATTATTGTCTATTATAACACTCGCTTCAAGGTGTTAGCATAGGTATCAACAAGATGTTGCAGTAGCTATAGATGTATTCAAATTAAAAAATTAATAAAATTAGCAATCCGCGTGAATACGATCCAACGGTCTACATTTAATCCGATTGTTAAAATGGATCACCGATCCAACGGTCTATTACAATATTAGCTTCGGGATGTTAGTATAGATATCAACATATGTTGCAGTAGCTATAGACTTATAAAAATATTATAAAAAATGAGCGCGGGCTGAAAAAAGAAAGCGGGCTGATGAATTCGCGACCACTCCTTTCTAGTTCACTTCCATCAGCTGAGATAAAAAGCAAATCCCTATGCCTAATCCCCAAATTTGAATCGTCTTCTCTAATTCGTCGTGCCGCCGTTCCAAGTTAAAGCCACCTTCGGCAACTCGTCGTCGTCTTCTTTAAAGCATCACTGTTGGAGGCGCAAGCACCTTCGCTACCCAAGTCGCGACGCCGCTTGCTACTACGCGCATAAGTGAGTATTTTCTCACGATTGATCTTAAATTTCAAGTGTTTAAATTTGGATTTAATTGAATATGGTTGCTGCCTTGATTTGAATTGGTTTAGTTCGATAGCTTCGTGGGTTTCTCAGCCCTCTGTTGATTTTCCGATTCCTGATTATGTTAATTTGTGGACAATTAAACTGATAAGAACCGATACCGCTTGATGTTTTGTTGAAGTAGTCGTGATGATTTTGTGGTTCTTTTGGGTTCGCGTACCTCTGATGCGTGACTATGTTGTAGAAAAAAAAAACTGATAAGAACAGATACTTGCACTTGAATTCCATGTTTGCTGGGTTGAAATTTTAAATAAGAGATGCTACACTTGAAACTCCAGAATTTTTATAAAGATAATTTGGTACTAGTTTAATTTAGAATTCCGTTGGATTTTAAAACCTGTGTCCATCAAGCGAAACAAGTTAAATTGTTTTCTGTTGACCTTATTTTTTGGTTTATAATTGGTATTGTAAACTTAGACAGGAACTAGAGTTCAATTTTCATATTCTTAGCAGCATGTAGCAAATTATAATGATGGCATTTAACATTATTAATGTAATAATTTTGTTTGTTTTGTCTAGAAAACCGTTTCTGCTCATATAAAAATAAGAAGAAGAGAAATAATCGTTACCGTACGACACATAGCAGATTTATGAAAGTAACATAGAAGTTTGTATTCCGTCAACAAAGGTAACAGTAAGCCTGGTGAATTTTATGCGTTTTTCACTATAATAACGGCAAGTCTGCAACATGAAATTATCACAAAGAGAACTCAGTCTAAAATAATTAGTTGATGGATTAGTTGGCAGACTTTATGAGTTCAAGTCTACCACTAGTGTTTTAATATTTGTTGCTCCTTGTATCTAGTTTCAGGTTAATTCTACCAACTAATTTTTCAAAGTCCATTATTTAAGTTTATTATAAGAGAGAGGGACACCAGGCACCAGGTATTTAATTGGCAAGGATGCAACTTGTATATCAAAATGTTGTTGGATATGTGTTATATTAGTTATCTCTTTGCAAAAGAAAAAACCTTTTTTTTTTGGAGTTTACTTTTAACTTTGCTTGGTCTTCTTTTAAGCTCTGGCTAATTGCTAAAGCACCTGCTTCATTTACTTTAGCCATTATCGAAAAGTCATCATGATAAATTAAATGATTTATAACTAGATTGACATTGTATGTTGGATCAATATTTCCTAAAATGTGCTCACTTTGGAAAAAATTCCATGGCACTGGTAAAAAGATAGAGGACAATCAATGATACGCATTAGGAAGTTGACTGTCCTTACTCCTTGAGCCAATATTTCTTAGCAAATTCTGATTTTCAATCAGAAGAAAACATGTTCTAATTTAGCCTATTTCAATCACCAGTGAATATGAATTAGTCGATTGACTTACTGTCATTCTTCCCAGTTTGTTCTTATTTTCAATTAGAATGATCACTTCCATTTTAGATAGGATTCACTCAATTGCTTTGTCTTAGACTAAAATGTCCAGTAGTGGTTACGTATGAAAGATTGAGTTGAACACAGGCAAATATTGTTTTAGGTATGAAAATTAAAATACATATATTTCAAAACGACTTGAATACCAAAAACGTGTTTGTGTAGCATGGCGGTTGTGGTTTAAAAAATGTCAGGTCGGCCATTAATGACCGACCAGTTAAAAAAAAAATTATTGCGGTTGGCAGACAACCATGACCAAACAAGTGTTTAGTTGGTCGGCGGTTAACCACCATTGTAACGATCCGGAAATTTTGACATTTGTTTAAATTAAATTATGTGACTTACTGGATGACAGGAACCTAATCTGACATGTTGGTCTCCATCTAAAAAGAAAAAAAGAAACTTGGACTGCTGTGCATGTTAGTTCTTATGCACATGTTGTCTGTGTGCTAGGAATACTAGATATATTTACGCATATGTTGGAAACTAAACTGACACGCTGGTTTTTCCTATGCTAAGTTTTGTTGCTTGCAAGTTTGAGTAGAATATGTATAAAAATTATTAGCGTTGCATGTACATGGATACATTTAGAGATGCTAAGATCAATGCTGGGTAGTTTTATGCCGATGTAAGTTGGTTCCCTGTGCATAAAATGGAAGAAAAAAAAGGGCAATAATGAATAGGTATACAAATTAACTGATTTCCTATGTAAAGTTAGGTAATGGGTTTTTCTATGCATGCCCTCCCTGTATATATAAATATGTCGAATCTGCAGTTGTTAAATAAAAGAGTAGGGTACCTGAATAAAATTGTTAAGTGACTGTGCCTAAGTTTGTGCCTAAGTTTGTGCATGTGGTGTCCTATGAAATCAGGTCTAAACGAAATAATAAACTAGTGCATAAAGGCTCTGTCAATTTCTATATGCATGTATAAAAGGGGCAGTCAACACAAACTATCTTATCTCAAATAATAGAGTGCTTTGTATATACGGTACCTGTATATTTTAGACTGATATGCTAGATGTGTCACTAAATATTTACTTGTTAAACCTTTAAGTGATATTTATTTGTATGTACATTTTGGATGATAGCAGTACACATTTGCGCATTGTCACTAAATATATACTTGAATTCGCGTGTGTTGCATAGGTGGTATTGGTATATTATAAATTGTTTCCAACTATATATCTAGTTAAATCAATAAAAGTGTATAATGACAGGCTAAAAAAAAATCTTGAATGTACCATAGTCTGTTGGATTTTCTTTGCATATTGCCTTCCTGTATATTTTGCGCATGCATTTGGTATATACATGCAAGTTTGAAACTGTTGTGTATGTTAGGGACAGCTGGATTGTAAATAATTTAACGGGCACATAATTGATTGTTTGATATACACTTGTACACGGAGACACGACATATGTATGAACACGTAGTATATGACATTGCTGTTGTTTACATTGTTCCATATATAGTCATATTATGTTGTCACGACACAATTCCCTTATTGACACAGTATTGGACCATAATAATGAACTGCATGGGTTGAAATGATATATACTCAAATTTGAAATTAAAATAAATTTCCACTTGGCCTAGGTAGAAAATTAAAAGAAATCGCCGCTTGGTAAAATTTAAAATAAATATTTGAAATCGAACTGTTTTGTCACTTTCAAATTGTTTATTGAAAATTCGTATAAAAATTTATATTTGGAAATTTGATTTTAATTTAAGTTGAATATTTAAAATTAAAGAATTCAATATAAATTGATTTGTAAGTTAAAAATTTGATTTGCGAAAATTTATAAAGTAATAGATGTGAATGAAACTTGGACGTGATAGCCCTTAGTTAGTGCCCTCGTTAACCCAATAAAAATATATTTTTCAAACGTGTTATGTTGCTTGCTGTGTTGAGTACTACTTTGTGCACTTGGCTTCTCCTTTGTACGTGACAGGTACAGAAGACTGGACAACTGGAATACAAGACAGAAGATGAAGGTCAAGTCAAGTGAAGATGAAGATTCAGTATATGAGTCAGTATGTGTCTGTAAATGAAACTGTATATGTAACGAGTGAACTGAGTGATGTAGTGAGGAATATCTGTATATGTGAATATCAGTATTATATATCATTATTGAACTGTAAAATAATGGACTCATGAATTTGTACTATTTCAAATGTTGAAATAAAATATTTATTTAAATAAATTACTATTTGAATATCAAATTCTGTGCAATAGCATTTTATTAAATAAAAATTGCAGAAGGTGTTGCCATAGATAGAATATAATGTTGCAGTATGTGATGTTAAATGTGGTAATAAACTGGAAAAGTGTTGCCATTTTATTGGTAAAAGTGTTACCATAGATTAATGAATATGGGCCCCACAAAACGGTTCCGTTAAGTTGGTTAACAGAATTAGTGGGCCCCACATGTACCTATGGCAACAACTGAACCGATGTTGCCTTAGGGTCGCAAAGATGTTGCATTTGACTCTGCGGCAACGCGGCAAAATGCAACACCGAAAAAGTGTTGCCTTAGCTCGTTTTTGGCCTACAACAACATTTTTTGGCACTTTCTGCATCACTTCTTGTGTGTTGCAGTATGCAATCTATGGCGTAGTGCAAGTAGTTCGCCTTAGGGAGCAGCCGCAGTGTTTGCCAAGAAGCCGGACTGATCATTGAGGTTATGTATCGATTACCATAAGTTGAATGAGAAGACGATAAAGAACCGATATCTGTTGCCTAGAATTGATGATTTGTTCGATCAGTTAAGTGGAGCCAAGGTATTTTCTTAGTTGGATTTAGCAACAGCTTTCCATCAGCTTAGAGTAGCCATTACAAGAAAAACCATTTTTTTTATAGCACTTAACAATATTCAAAAATATCGTTTATTTAGTGAATGCTATTTAAAATAACTAGGGAAAAAATTAATATTTAAACGCTATATGATATCATAGAGGTAGGTGAAATAAAGGTGGGAGAATACATCTCAATTTCTTTATGTTCCTTCCCTCCCTCTCTTTCGTCACTCCCGCTTTTAGTTTTGCCCTAAAACTTCAAAAAACTATTGATGAATTTCATCTTGAACATTAAATCCAGAATTAAATCAATTATTTACTAAAACACGAATCAAATCATGAACTTATCACGAATTTTCTTCCTCTTTTTCAACCTAGATTTTCTGCGTCTCCCTTCTCTTTCTCGATCATTGTTTTCAAAAACAAAGGCAAAAAATTTTCTCGCCCTTTTCTCCTTGGTTGCAGGTACTAACAAATTACCTTTTTCCTTTTACCTATCTGTTTAGTATGGTTTTAATCTAGCATGCTTTTTGCTATCGAAATCTCTTTAGCCCTGATACTATCAATTTACCTTTGCTATTAGGTACTCTCGAATTTCATTTTTTTTCCTTTTATCTTCCATCCTTGGTTGCAGGTACTTCTAACAGATTGCCTTATTCTTTTTGTTCTGTCAAAGAAGTAGAACCAGAAGGAGACCAGTGACGTAGAGCTGGGTAGTTATGAAATGGAGAAGAAGGTGGGGGATGTTATCACTAAAGCTTAGTGTGTTTTTTCTCATTCTTCTGTAAAGCTTGGAGTATGTGTTGATTTATATGGCTAAGATGAAGTAGAAGCTAGAGGTTAGGTATTGTTCTCTATCCATCAATAAATTTTGCTACAACTTCTAATTTGTTTGATGTAATTTTGTTAGAGGTTAGGTATTGTTCTCTATCCTTCAATAAATTTGTTAACTTGTTGTCTCTGTGTGGCTAGTTAAGCATAACATAAGTTATTGGCCATTTTAGCTTATGCTTTATAGAACCAAGGGAAACACTATGAATTTTAGATTTGTCGTTTTAAAGATATTATTTAAGAAAAAGAAAATATTCCTTTTTCCATTATTGTTGGATGTAATCAACGGAAAATGATTATAACTAGATTTGGACTATATCTTTATGTTTTCTTTGATGTGTTAGTGGACCAATCATATCAGATATTGTATCTTGATTTATTGGAATATCTGGATAGAGTATAATCTGGCAATAAGGTGCAAATGGTAGTGAACATCTTTTTTGAATTTACTAGGAATTCATTGCACCATTGATAATTATACCAGCTTTAAAGAATGTATATCTTAAATGATTATATAGATACTTAAGTATTCCAAAGGAAAAATGCCGACCATATCGCATATCTGAAAACTTACAAAGTTTATAATCCATATTAAGGACCATTGTAATTTGAGTTAGGTCATCACCTGTAGCTTCCAATTTTTTGCTCTCTTCCTTCTCATCTACAAGTTCCTACAAAATATGAACATATAATTTGTTATGGATATATAATCGTCGAATTCCAAAGATTATTACTTAGAAAATAAGGGATGTTTAATAAAATCAGATAATTATTGCTACATTACGATCTTACTTGTCATATATGTTAAACTATCAAGGTATGGAGTATGATGATATGATCATCGTTTTCATGTATAATTGCAAGCTAAAAAGAAATTTCTCATAGATATCAGACCACTACCGTGAACCGATGCAAAGTTTTGTTGCACCGCTTAGTGCAAACTATTTTTATTCCTCAGTGCAAAAATAATTGCAATGATCGGTGAAAATCTAGTTTGCACAGTGCAAACTCTAGGTTTTCACTAATCAGTACATGTCAGTACAAACTCAGAGTTTGCACTGACCAGTGCAAAGAAATTTGCACTAATCGGTGCAAAGTTCTTTACACTAATCGGTGCAAACTTCTTTTATTTGTATTTCACTTATATTGTATGCCTATAAAACTACAGATAGAAAATAGTAGGTTTGAATTTTATTTTTTTAAATTGATAAAATTGAGAAAATGAACATAACTAAGAGCTACAAATACAACTGCACCATTAAATAACTTTTACATGGTGGCAACTGATAGTAAGGAAATGTTTTAATATGATGTATGGGCAACAAAAAGAACTTTTCATAACCAAGAATTCTTCATTAATGTTTGAAAACTAACTGAAATCTTACTTACAGCCCATAACAAAAGTTATATCTTCACCCACTTCATATATTTATTCACTCGATATCTAAATATTTTACTATGACTTTCTCTGATAATCAACAAATGTGCCTTCTGTAAGTGCACGTCTTAAGTTTTACTTTAGCTTGAAATTTTTCATCAGGTAAAATATCACTATTTTGATCCATTATATTCTTATGTTAAAATGTTAACATCATACCATCTTGTTTCAATTTTTGTTTTATTTTTTTGGCCAGATATTCTACTTTTGTATCATACATTTTCAGTTGGCAATTTTGTACTACATATTGTTCTAGGTTTTCCAAATATTAGAGTATCAACACCTCATTCACTAGCCATAATAGCAGCATCAGAACTCCTCTCATATGCAAGATTCAAAATAGACTACTACAACTCCATTTTTAGGCCTCTCCTCCAATACCACAAAGACAGACACACCCTTCATCGTGAACCTGTGTAACTATACTTCGGGTACGGGTTCAACCCCATAGACTGAACCGTGCCACCTTCAGGCTTGATCCTAAGAGTCTATGACCCGGTAACCAAAATCACTTACTCCAACCTCTTTGATACCAAGATTGGTGTGGTTCACACCGCAACGAAGAAGTTGGGATTCTGTTATGGTTGAACATGTGGGTGTCTTAATTCACGAATGACTTTTTTTTACAAATTTAATTCATAAGAAAGTTAACCTATGAGATTTCACTATTTAATGAAGGCCTCAAAAGTTAAAAAAATATATGTTGTAGGGATATCTGATTTCCAAAATAAACTATAGAGATTTTTGACTGTTGTATATATGATTACAAATTTCCTAACCTCCAAACTTTAGCACTTTTGGCTTCTTCTACTGACAAATCCTCTGCTTAATGTGCATGAAAATGGACATAGTAAATTTAAAAAGGTGGTGTTCTGAAAACAAAGTGGAAAATAGTTAAAGACACAGAAGTATGGTATCTGGAACACCTAGCCACTACAATAGTATATATCTTATACGAATTTATGAATACAACTTTTAGATATTGTGGAACCACCTGGCTAGTAAAGTAGGGAATATAAAACGAACTGAAAATGGTTTAAAAACACTATTCTGTATAAATATAGGAAAATTTATTGCATGTAACTATGGAGCTATGAACAAACTTGGAAGTGACTATTCTTTATGAAATTTGGTATTTTATCACTCAAGTATCTATATTGTACCAAACATGTACCATGCTCATTTAGCAAAGTAATCTATATTGTAAGTTTTAATTATAAGGATATGTAAATTGATGAATGGATGCATATTCATTTGTTGACAACTGCATGTGATATTTAAAGAAGAGAGGATGAAATAAAAGTGCAAAACTTCATGGCAACAAAAGAATAAAAAAGAAGAAGAAAGGTTAACTATTGAAGCATTTTACCTCTCGAGATGTGAAGAATATTGTGCATGCACATCCCATGAGAAATTAGCATCTCAATGATTTTTTTTTCGTTCATCTTTTATTTATTATTTCAGTTATTTCATCAGTTAATAAACGAATGAAATGAGATTTTGCCATGCATATTTACTAATTAAGTTTCTGCCATGTATATCTATGTATGTGGTATGATACTAATATTATATTCAAATATTAGAATGTCATGGCTTTATTATGCTTCCTGATTTTCTATAACTTCGGTGTATGTGTTCTGAAATCTCCTACACATTTTGTGATACAAGATATAAGAAAAAAGTCGCCAATGAAGTTGATCAATGAAGTTCCACCGGTAAAACTTGATGGTCGCACCATCGCTTGTGAAGGAGGTATGTCACTACCACAACTTCTACATTTAACAATACTCAATTAATGTATATAATTTTCTTTTTGAAACTATGAAATAACTACACATTCAACCCCCATAAACTGATCTAGTTATAGGAGTTGGAGTTTGGGTTGTGGGAATGCAAGTCATATTGTGTAGCGGATTAGATATTGGCTGATTGCATGGGAATAAAAAAGGAGTTTGATTGTTTATTTTGAAAAATAATGAGTTAAGTAGGTCTGTCAATGGATGCAGATATGTCTGTATTCGAAAATTTAAATCTACATCCGAATCCGATATCCACGGATGTCAAAGAATTAACATTCGCATCGGCGTCCGCATCCGTAGATTTTTTTTTGGATATCCGAAAATATCTGTATCTGTAAATCGTAAAAGTGAAGTGTAGGAAAAAGTCCCAATAGTGAACTTTATTATGGATGTACATAGCTCCAACTAAATAATTTATTAACTTGAAAAAAAATTCAATTTATATTTATTTAAGATTTGATGTAATAATTAATAATTGATTTTATTTTTCAAAGTTTGGTTGCAAAAGAATATTTTGCTCATTCATTTAGAACTGCCTAGGAAATCATTATCCAAACATTCCATTGTTAGTCGATTATAAAACATCAACTATAATTTATTTTCTACAATTTGAAAAGACCTAACATCATCTATAAGCTTTTTTCAACTTTAGTAGACTGAATTGAACTTGTCTAAATTTAATGTTGAACTAATCCAACCACATAAATAAATAAATAAGTTCACTAATATAGGGAAGTTGACATCATAATTAAAGCTTAATCAAACAAGCTAAGTAAAGTTGTTATCATAACTGAAGCGTCATGGTAAGCACTTGACTTGCGCTTGCTGTAACAGCAACACGGTCGCTGCTGCAAACAACAGCTCTGTTGCAGCTATTTACAGCTGCACCGTTGCGGCTGCTAATAGCAGCGACAGTGCTGGTGTAAACAACAACCAAAGAGCTGTTGTTTGTAGTAGGTACCTTGCTGCTGTTACATCAGCTCTATTGTTGCTGCTGTAAACAGCAACCACAGAGCTGCTATAAACAATAGTGCCAACAGTGCTACTATTACAGCAGCTTTGTTGCTGCTATTGTTTACAGCAGCTCTGTGGTTGCTGTTTACAACAGCAGCATTGCTGCAACCATTAATAGTAGACCATAGTGTGTGTATCGACACCCACAGTATGTGTGCATGTACGAGGTATTTGATATTTTCCAGATGAAGTAACTTCATTTACGATGTTAAAACCGGGGAGAAAATTCAAAAACTAAAAAATATTTATGTATCTTGATGATGGTTGAACGTCGAACATGTTTGAAATCATATAATAACAGTTCTCTTTAGTAGTAATAGTATTACGTTATGGTGTTTGGGATGGTCACAGTTCTTGTGATGTTGACGATGATGGTGGAAAAAACAATATTCATGTGTGTGTAGATGTGAGATTGACGTATTGTGGTGAAATATTCATGCGTGTGCTTGAATGTTGATGAGTAGTGAAGAGTGGTTATGGATATGATAGTGGTAAGATGCTCTGGTTTATAGATGTGGTAATAAAGGAAACGTGTTGTAGAGGTGATGGTTGTGAAGTATTTAGCATGGTTTGAGTTCTAGATCATAGTGTGGGCTGTTTATGTGACATGATTATGAATAAAGCTTGGTCACTATTGTGTTTATTGAGTTTTGCATAATGGAGATTGTTTTGTGTATACCTGAGATTTCCATTGCTAAATAACTGTTAAATGCATCCTGCTTATCAGCTCTATTAGATTCATATCCAGTTGCTATTTGTTTGTCTTTGTTTTGAGGATTTAACCAAGAATCAGTGTCTAATGGTTGATCTTCGCTGGAATCTAATACCACTTTTGAAAAGATGCTAAAAATGGTTGATAGTATTATATGTACTTTGACCCTTATCACGGCTTTTACATATTTGTTCATATCATACATAGTAATTTAGTACCATATCGTGGTATAAATTTAATCTTTGCATACTTTTTTTTGTTTGTACCATACACATTCTACTTTTTCCTATTTAGTAGAACTAGGGTATATTCTACCTTAAATTTTAAAGTGCACAACATATCGGCATTGCAGCCTTCTACTTTCTTGTTGCTCCAAGTTATGAGAACCGATGCACACAATTCTGGCCTTTTCTCTGGAGTAAGGGAACCATACACCCTTCTATTTATTCCCTTTAATTTGAACTATCATTTCTAGTGTTTTTTGTTGAATATTTTAGTGTTTGTCTGATTTTTTATTAGATTCACCCAATAGACAAGAAGTTTGATTGTCAAGTCGGGAACTTTTAAAATTTGGTGAAAATGCCAACAACAACAATATGGATGAAAACACAAAGGAAAGCAAAGAAGTAAACAACAATGGTGAAGATTCATCAAAGTCCAGACCAAATCCCAACATGCTTGTTCCTAAGTTTAATGTTGATGGCCAGGTAACTTATAATCCATATTTTTACTGACATTATACTTTAACAATGATTTCATCAATCTTTGTATGTAATTCATTGTTTATATTTTCTTTATCATACTGCAATCACAAATATCTTTTGAAATATGACCATAACAAGCAGCATCTCTGGTTTGTATTTATCTGGAAAGATTGCCTTGGATATTCTCTTAAGCTGTCCAGCCATTGCAACGACCCGCATTTTTTTGATAATTAAAATATTGAATTTAATAAGATTTTGTAATTTAATATTGGAAGAAATTAAAATTTGTGAATTCATTGATGAGAGTAATAACTATAATGAAATTTAATAATGTTAATTTAAGGCAATTGATAATTATTTTAATGAGATTTCAATTAATTGAAATGATTGTAAACATAAAATTTGGTTATAAATTGCAAATAAGGAAATAAACCAAATGTTGTATTAATTGGTGAAATAATATGTAATTAATTGTAATTGGATAAAATCAGTGTTGTGTAAGTAGTTATAACATTTGATTTTAGATAATAAACATATAAATGTGATTAAATTAAGAAAAAGGTGACAATTGTTATTTGTTACCTATTTATTTAATCTGTTGAATTAAATTGGAAATCAATTGCAATTAAATGTAATTAAAAATTACGTTAATATGAATTAAGATGATAATTGAAAAATATTAGTGTAATAAGATAGTAAACCAATGTTAACTATGTCCATAGAGTAATGATTGATTGAATAAAAAGAGTGAAATCAAATTAAATCAATTTATTGGAATTTAAATTACAATTGATGAATTTATTGCAATTGAAATTGCATGCTGTAACTTGTGCAATATTTAACATTGAATTTGACATGGGAAATTGGTTTTGAAAAGATTGTTAATTTCTGTGAAATTAGAAATGATAGAAATTGTTAGTTATTAAATTTAAATTTTAAAGGTGATTAATTAATTTATAATAATTTATTTAATTAACATGAAAATAGACAGTTTGGCCACTGTCTCGGATTTCGATGAAACCAATTTCACCGGATCCATAGCGGTGAATTATATTAGGATTTCAAGTTTCGTATCGATCGGACTTATCGTTTGATCGTGCGGACTCGAAACTAATAGAAATCAATTTAATGAATTCAATTTGAAATAAGCTGATTTTAAAAGCTAACTTCTTCATACGATGGAAGTTCCATTGAGTTTAAAAATATCGAAAACATCTATTTTGATATATGGGATGACCAACTTTCGTTTCAGAGATGGAACGGGTTTTTCGGGTCGTTATTGTCAATTCAAATCAATTCGGGTGTTATTCATTCTAATCGGTCTTTGTTCGTATAAATAGATTTTTCTAAACCCTAGCAGCCTTTCTATTCCTTATTATAGTATGTACAACTCCATCTACCTGTTCTGCCTTCTCAAATGGTAGAAACCCAAATTTCTTGATTCAATTACAAATCAAAATCAAATCGAAAAATTAAAACTCCTCAAAATATGTTGAATTATATATGGTTTCGAAGATCTTGACGAATCGAATCGTCGTCTAGTGTTCGTTTTCTGGAATAGTGATCGAGTCAACAACAAATCACGGTCAAAGTTGAATTGGGAGTTTTGATTTTGGGCATCAATCGATGAAATTGATTTAGGGGTTTTGTGGAGTTTGTCGCGTGGAGTCGTGGGCTGGTAATCGATTGGGCTAGTTTGGCCTGAGGCGGTAGGAAAATGGCATTAGGGTTTCGAAACCCTAGATATTATGGTGGCGGCGCACGTCAGCATAGGTGATCGGAGGTGAGGTCGTGGCCTTGGCATGTGCGGCATGGGGAGGGGAGGCCATTTCAGGGTAGTCGGCGTTGTCTGGTGGCCGGAGGCGCATTGAATCGATGGTCAAAGGGCGGATGTAGGTGCGTGTGAAGCCTGGTTCAAGCGCGAGATTATCACGGTGGGGATGGTATGTGGCTTTCTCCCATTCGTCGCTTATTTTTTTTATTATTCTTATTATTAAAATTCAAATTTCAAAGGTTCTAACCTTAATAACTTTTACGTACGAGGTCGGATTTACGCACGGTTTGCTCCGCTGCGATCGTATCGAAATTTCGGACATTATGGAACTGGTTTGGACGAATTCTAAGACTGTTGAATTTTGGATCCTATTTTGGATTTCAAATCGATTTGAAATCAAAGGTGGGTATTTTAACCCGCTCACAATTAAATTAAATTTATGATGTGATTTGAAGTTGATTTATTGTTGTTTGGTATATTTAAATTGTCATTCCCGTTAAATCTGAATTTTCCAAATTTAATTGCCATTTAATTTAATATTGAATTTAAGTGTCAACTGAATACCTGTTGATGATAAATAGTTAATTGATGTTATTTATTGGTTGATTGAATGGTGATCGTGATGGATGTTTGATTGTTGATATTGGATGACTGGATGGTATATTTATATTGTTATAACGCCGCAAGTTCCCTTGGTTTATTGTTAGAAAATCCCTATGGGTTACCCGAACGACCTATAGATTAGGGAAAAATCGTTAAGGGTTGAAATGATAAACCTGAGCAATTTTATGGATTTTGAATTTTATTCGGGATTGCGGGTTGAAATGGTATATACCCGTAAATATAAAATATTGCGGGTTGAAATGACATATATCTGTATCACTTGACCATATAATAGAAAATTATATATGGACACCAGATTGGTTAAATTAAATGATTTTAAAACTTTAAATTTTTGAATCTAGTTAAATGATATTTTGAAATAAAATTTTGGATTTATATAAACTGAATTATTTTCGAAAATCCAAGCTTTAATGTTGATATTGGAATTGGTTTAGATGAATTTTTAAAAAATTGAAATTGAAATTTTGAAGTTGGATTTGAAGTATAAATGAGATTATCGAAATTGAGTTATTGAAATATTTGAATATTTAAGCTTTGAAATCTACTAAATTTGAAATAGTTTAAATTGATAGTTCAAACATGGATTTGAAATCAATATTAAGTAAAAGGTTTAAACGGAATCTAAATTGGAAGACAAAATTGAGTTTGTTGATTTGAAAACTGAACATGGGCTAAACGTGTTGAGTTGAAAGAAATAGTTTAATTTTGATATTAATTTAAAATTTATTATTTTAATATAAATTATTTTAAAATATATTATTTTAAATCCTGATTATTAAGATTTTCAAACTATTAAACTAATGTAATCTATTTTATCTATTTAATCCAATTTAATCTATTTTAACCTATTTTAAACTAATTAAGCCATTTTAATCTAATTTAAATCTATTTAAAATCTATTTAAATTGTTTTAAATCTATTTAAACTATTTTAAATCTATTTAAAACTATTTTAAATCTATTTAAACTATCTTAAATCCACTTAAACTATTTTATACTATTGTTAAAACTATTAAAACTATTTATGGCTATTTAAACTATTTTCTAAAATTTCAGACTATGTAAAGTTGAAGTATTTATATTTAAATCATTGATGATGATATAACCTAAGTTGGGATTTGAAATTTATACCATTTTTGAAATGACATATTTGAGTAAATATGATGATTTTGGAATGAGGATTTAATTAACCTATCTTATCGATAATTTCAAAAGTGAATATGGTTTTGGAAAGTGAATATGATTTCGAAAGCGATATGGTTTGAATTGAATATGATATTTTGATATCAATTATGAATTGGTTTTGGAAATGTAAAAGAACCATCCAGTGTGAAATAAGCATTTGGTTGTAAAAGCGACCGGGATCGAATATTGTCATACTCTCTGCCAATACCGATAACCATTTTAACAACTGTGTACGTGGTGGACATTCCAGAATGAAGTAGGATGGTTTGGTTTACGATTCTGTATGAGGTATTAACGTAGCCTTGACTCCCGTGAGTCAGCTTGATGTGGCTAAAACAGGAGCCATGCCGGGCCAAGTGACCTTGCACCTCCGATCGAACACATTTCTTCGATACCATATTATGACTTTGTGATTGATTTGGTGGCCACCCCTCGATTTGATTTTGGGAGTGTGTTCCGAGGTGGGTGGTAGTAACTGTTATGCGTCACCACCAATTCGGATCAGCAAAATGGTAGTATCCTACCCTGGGCATTGCCTCGCATGCCTTGTCACATGCCTTATCGTGCCCACTACGAGTTTGTTTTGTACCTTACCTATGGAGTGCCCTCTGGGTAAACCACCGCTTTGGTGGAGCTAACGTACTATATATATTACGGGAATATATAAAATGTGTTAAGGGGGATATGGGTAACGCCTTAACGCTATTTTAATACTTTACTTTACTGTAAACATATTATAATAGCGTATTGTACTATATAGTAGATAGTTTAACGGATCCTTAGGAGATGGTAATGCCGAACATCTCTTAAGTTATTGCACTCACATTAGACACTGGATAGGAGATGTCAAATCTTGTAAACCTCTTTGATACTGTTACACTCATATTTATTTATAGTTGATTTTACTTACATAAGATCTTTTAGTTCTGACTCGAGTGTTTTGTCTTTTTAATTCGCTCGGGTCAGTCTAAGCTTTTCAGTGTATGAGAGACTGCTTTTCTGGAGGACGAAGATGAAGATTTAGTACTATTATTATTTATTATATTTACTCCACTCCTTCATGTTATTCCGTTGCATTTATTTATTTATTCATGTTGTATGTAACTCTGATCTGTATAGTAAAAGTGTAATCAAATATATTTGTAAAATAGCTTCATGAACTGTTGATTTGATTATTATATTTTTTTCATTCCGCTGTGAAGTTCTGTGTTTGTTTTCCTTTCTTTCTCTACTTTTTCTTATTTACCCCATAACAATCCTCCCTTTTGAATGGTTTGAGTTTGACATGTTTGGTTTATTGTCGATTTAAACCGTCTAAAAAAGTGGGTCGTTATAGTTGGTATCAGAGCTTTGGTTTAGCAATAACCTTAGCTTTATGGGGTCCGACTCATTAGAAGTAGGGTAGTGACACCGTAGAATGAGTCGCTAAGTGTATATATATGAGAGAGCGTATTTGTTAGTGTTATAAAAAGTTTCTACATTGTGTTAATTTGTTCTATTTAGTATTTATAAATTCTCGGTACACAGGACGCTATGGCATCGATAGGGATTTCTAAACACTTAATAGAGCAGACCGACACAATATTGTTTTGAAATATAGGTAAATGAAATATTTTTACATAGTATTATATTTTGTATATAAAGAATAATCTTTATAAATGTATATAATTGTATGTGATATGTTTGGTTGTTTGTTAAGAAGTGAAATTTATAAATATTAGTTGGAAAAATGGGATTGTAAATAAAATGAATATAAATTGGAAATTTAGAACTTAAGTTTTGGCATTTCGAATTTGTTTTCAAAGGATTTTGGAATATAATATTAGTATTATTTGGAAGTATTTTCGGATATAAATATTTCAATATGATTTGAAAGAAATGTTTTAAAAGAATTTTCAAAGGAAATAAGGTCTGTACTCCCTTCTTTGTCGTTGGAAAATAATTTCGATGATGAGTGCATGCATAATTGACGTTCATTATCGAGTTTCAATGTGGGAAGACCGCTGTGGTAGCTTACAGAACATTTGTTTTGGTAAACAAATTTTAATCTTATTTTCTAAGTATGATTTGACATATATGAAAGATATGAATGTGTATATATATATATTTGATTTGAAAAGAAACCCGAAATTTAGTTCTTAAAACTTTCTGATAATTAGTAGTTTTCAATTATTGTAATAGGATGAAATCTTGACTATATTAATAATTGGAAACTTCTAAATGGAAAATAAGAAAATTGATGCTAAGTGATTAATGAAATATATAAGAAATTGGAAACATGTAAAATTAAAGAATAATAAAAATTTTGAAGACGAATTATTGAACATTTGTTAATTAAAATAAATAAGATGAACTTGTGTAACATTCAATTACATTCTAAAAGACATATATAACTTACCAAAATAGTAAAATTTGAAATGTTAAAAAAGAATATGCAATGGAATATTATACAAGTAAAACTTAAGTTGTAACGACCCGCCATTTTGACCATTCGCATCCATTATAAGTTTATAGGTAGACACTCATGCCGGAGTTGAATTGCTCAAAATACCGCGTTGTTAATTTAAATTTGGCAAAACTGAACATATACAATAAATAAATAATCACAGATCACAGACACAAAGTAATAAGTGCAGCGGAAATAAAAGAGATAGTAGTTCATGAAGCTACTATATGAATATATAAGATACATCAGAGTTTACAACAGAAGAGTAATACGATACATCAGATACAAATCAGAGTACATCACTGGAATCATCGAATACTGAAAGCAGAATAGATGGCTGGATCTTCAAGCAAAGCGCCAACTCCAAAGGCGAGTCTCGAATACTGGTACACTCAGTCTGACCCGAGCGTAAAGCAAAACACAAAACACTCGAGTCAGGATTAACATTCTTATATTTATAAATCCAACTCAAGTGAAATAGCAATTGAAATACAAGTAACTCAAAGGATGTTTGGAATAACCATTCTTTAAGGATCCGTCAAACTATATACTATGTAGTAATGTACGCTAAGTAGATAATGTCTATCAGTAATAATAAGATATCAAAATAGTGTTAAGTCATGGCCCATTCCACCCTTAACACATTTTTATTCCCAAAAGCATATACAAAACTGTAGTTTCCCCAAAATCGGAAGTCACCAGAGGGCAATCCATATACTAAAGGTACAAATCAAAATCGTAGTGGTCGCGCATAAATGGAATACAAGTATGACAAGGCACATGAGGCAATACCCAAGGCAGTGATACTACCGTTCGCCTGATCCGGACTGGTGAGAACGCAACGCCGCAGCGCCCGCAACACCGTGAAACAACACTCCCAAAATCAAGGGTGCACCAATCGACAACAAGTATAAGTAGTTCGAAGAAGTGTGTCCACTTGAGGTATCAATCCTCCATTGGCCCGGCACAGCTCCTGTTTTAGTCATTTCCAATTTAACACAAGTGTCAAGGCTATCCATTATCGTTCTCTTTCTTCAGTCAACACGTACATCATTCCAACCACTTCATTCTGGATCATCACTCCGCGCATAGTTATTAAAGTGGTTTCGGTTCAGATAGAGAGTATATCCATTGCCGATCCCGGTCTCTTTAATAACTTTCGTAATTATTACACCGATTGGTCGTTTATTTATTTCAAAACCAAATCAATTTCAATCAGAGTTTATAAATCAACATTTCATTTGTCCTTCAAAACCAATTTCCAATAATTTACGTTTCAAAACATTCAAATTACCCTTTCAAGATCTTATATTTCAATTTCAATTCTTTATTAAAAAAAATTCAAATATTGCTTCAAGTTCGTATATAAGTTTCACTTCGAAAACATTTAAATTAATTTAACATTCAAACCAATTTAAATACATTTATCGATTTCATTCAATATTCAATAAGTTACTTTATCATTCAAACAATTTCTATTAAATTTCCAATTCATAAAATCCATTTCTTAAGTTTAACTTCATTAAAACAAAACTTACAATTTTGAATTAAATTAAATTCGTCAAATCAATTCTTTCAATTACAAGTCTTACATTGATTTCCAAAAATCACATTTTCATTTCTTGTTAAAGAAATTCAATTTCACTTATTTACTTACTTAAATAATTTTCCAAAAACTTACTTAATCAAGAAATCTCAATTTCAATTATTTACGAAGTAAAATTCACTTATTCAAAAGTTCAATTTTTCTTATTAAAGAATTTCAATTCAATTTAATCATTAAATAATTCAATCTTATTTAATTATTAAATAATTCAAAACTTAATTATTAAATAATTTCAAAGTTTAATAATTTCAAACTTAATTATAATTTCAACTTAATTCTTAAATCATTTCAAAGTTTAATAATTTCAAACTTAATTCAATTTCAAACTTAATTATTAAATCATTTCAAAATTTAATTCAATCATTTCTCAAATTAAACAATATTCTTTCATCCATTACATCGTTAATATTTCGTTTCAGATTATTAACATTTTCCTTTCATTAAAAATTCAATTTTCAACTTCATTTCAAAACCATATTATTTATTCAAATAAAATCTTCGTTTTATTTTTTTAAATCAAATTATTGACCAATCGGGTTTTATTTAATTTTCTATCCTAGGTCAAAATTCAATTTGGGTATTTATCATTTCAACCCGATTCCAATTCAATTTAAAATCAAAACATAGCAAAGGGAACTTGCAGTGTGATAACTGGGATGGTGTCAAAGTAAATAAACAAGCAATAACAACAATCAATATCAATCCAATAATCAATTCAAATAATCCCGAAATAACCGTATTAATTCGCATTGTTATTTGTACGAATTAATATAATTACTTCTAGAATCTACACTATCATTTCATGTAGATTAAAGATTATTATTTTACGGTTCCTCATTTGTCATCTATTTACAATTTCATACATCATCAATTTAACAACATACATTCAGTGGTTCAAAATGTAATTAAATAAATCCTACGTGTCAATAAGTTCAATAGTTAAAGGGATCATATTATACAAATGTCAGTTAATCAAATTTAACAATTAATTATCCTATATCAACTTCAATTTCACACTATTTAACATTTTAACATTAACAATTTAACGTCCAATATAAACATCAACAATCAATCAATTATCAGCCAAACTGTATTATCATCACATAAATAATTAACAGATAATGGTGTCAGATGTCATAGGTGAACTGATACAGGCAATAGCATATATAACAGTGTAATTAACTAACAGCAGCATATTTCAATTGTCGTTTCAATTGAAATCAAATCTAATAAATAAAAGAACGTTAATCGTGAGTGAGTGCTCACCTTCCGAGGCCAGAGATGCACAAGAAGATAACACGAATACGCACACTGATACGGGCATAGAAATTGAGTTACAAATCCAAGCAAAGCAAATCGGCACGAATTCAACGATCAAAGTTGATGGCAAAGAATTTACGAAATCGAATTAGAACTCGATTGATGACGGTAATGGTATAAGTGAACATGTATATATCTTTAAAGTAATATTTAAAATAAATTCTTTTATAAATTTGATGTAACTAAGCATGTATAAGTTTTATAACTAATATGAATATACTTAAAAAAAATCTAACATGTAAAACTAATATAAACTTTTTAACTAACTAGATTATACACAACCCACATAATCCCATACCTGAACAACCAAACAAAAACGATACAAGACATATATATAGATTCATATATAAAAACATGAAGGCTGCAAATACAACATGCTTAAAACAATATTATATTCGTAAGATATGCACATATATTAGGAAGTCAAACAAATGTATACTTGTCTGCATATAAACTAATGTATATATAACCATACATACATAATCTTACACTATATATACATATAACAATAGTGAACAATGTGATAATCTGGAAAAAGAAATTTGTAAATATAATTTGTATACGTATACAAGCTGGCCCAACTCTATTTATATATATAGACTAATATATAAACATATATATAAACTTACATACTTATTTCATTTTTTTTATATAACTATTTATAAGAAAAATCAATATAAACTACCCGGTTATAGTATATCTCTAACCCAAACAGATCTTACATATAAATTACGTAAACTTATATATATATTGACAGACAACTTATATATAAAAAATCAGCAACTTCACTGGCTCGCATGGGCATACTTATTAGAATTTAAGGGGAAAAATGTCTTCGTTCAGTTATGGTTGGCTAGCTTAATATTCTTATTTGTAAACACTTGGGTTTTGTTTATGATTATAAAGCATCATCGCTGCATGCCAATCTTCAAAACATCGGCAATATTTGACGATGATGCTCGCAAATCCAAGTAACTTTTTCCCTTCTATTACCTTGTTTAGCAAATTTTAGTATTTGTCATGCTAAATTGATAAAGGTGGTAATGTCACAATGCAAAGCTTTGTTACACTGCTTGTTGCCTCTGGTTGCACTAAATGAATGAACTCGAGTATGATGATATGTGTGTTTTAATGAGAACGGGGCTTTAGATTTAAAAAATAATAATATAAAAAATCAACAGATTGAAATTCTTGTATAAACATATATACACTGACGCAACACATACCTTGTAAAAACTAAATGTACCTATTTACATACGTTCAAATACTTGCACAGACATCAATATAAACAAAATAATAACACATTATATTATATACCATAAGCCACATTTTATAATACTACAAACGCATATTGTATATATACATGCGATATGTACCTCCTTATCCTTTCACAAGCATGGTCCAAAGGTACCATTCTCCCCTATAGCACGCATGTTAGCAAATATATGCATGATTCACACATTGTTTTTTTTTTAAAGAAGCAAGTAGGAGGTTGCAATGGTAAGAAGGGCTGCTAGGGGAAGGTGAGGACGCAGTTTGAGGAGGTTCCAATGGCGGAGTTGGTGAAGCGGTGGCGAGGCTAGCATGGGAGAAAAAGAACAGGCATTGAGGTTAATAAAAATGAAAATGCAGCTTGCAATAGAGAAGGTGGGAAGACGTGGCCAATAGAGGTGGGAAGATGAGCCGGCTTTAGGTAAAATGAAGAGATGTAACCGGCTATACAATGGAACGAAGGAATTCCAAAAGTAAAACTGAATTCAGGTGATAATAAAAGCAAATGTCCATTTGCTTTCCTACTGTTGCAATAGCTAATGTTTACTGGAAAACCAAAAGGCTTATTTTAGTACCGATACGGTTAACGGTTATGCATATTTCGCTGCGTACCGGACTCCAAAATACACAAACAAATATACCGTAGAGATCAGCGCGATGAGACGATCAAAACGGTATAAAATTATCCGTGGTTTGGTTGAATTATAAAAATTCGAATTTTTCTACTGGCGGAAAATGCAAGAAAAACGCTGAAAAATAAGATCGACGGAGCCAAAGATGTCCGAATTTGGAAAAAGGACAAACTGACATCTTGCTCAGAAGATGGTTTAGAATTTTTCTATGTAAAAATATTTAGGTTCAGAGAAACATTTTATTTTCATCGCTTTTTAACTGATTAAATTGAAGTGAATTTACGCACGAAATAAATTTTCATATTTTCGGATGAAAATTTACCAGTCGCTATGTTTAACTAGATGTATTTCAAATATTAAATTTTTATTTCAAAATTTTATCGTTTAAAATTTCGCAAAATTTCAACTAATTACGTTATTAAAACAGTTGAAATTTACGGGTCGTTACACTCTCCCCCACTCAAAACTTTTCGTCTCCGAAAAGGAACGAGGTAGGAGAACAGAAACAACCAGAAAGAAAAACAGATTTGAAATACAAAATAACAATTAATTTAAACCATATAAATTTAAATTTAAATTAATTGATATTCAATAATTGATTTAATCCATTTGATTTCACTAAAATCAATCTCACTATTTCTAAATTCATTATCTTACTATCCAATTATCCTCAATTTACAATTTCTAAAAACCATAAATTTTGAATAGTCTTTTATAATAGTTATATTTTTCTACAATTTAAATTCTTCTTTATTCCAAATTATTGTTAAATTTATTCTACTTAATATATCTACTCACATATATTTAACCCATATAAATTAATTTAAAACATAAAAGTTCAATTTAAATTAATTTAAATCTATTAATTTCTTTTAAATTCAAGGTATTTTCATATGTTGATCAAATTTCAATTCATTAATTCTTTCAAAACAAATTTATTAATTCTTTCGAAACAAATTTATTTCATTATTAACTGAGTTCACTTATTATCCTATCTAACTCTATTAACATCTTTATAATCAAAATTTAGTGTATAACATTTATTTTAACACTCAAATTTTATTTATAAATTCAATTTATCTTATATATTATCCAATTACATATTCAACTTCTGAATGATTTAGGTAAGTTGTATTAGAATGCAGTTGAACAATATACAAATAAAATTTTACCAAATTCAATTATTCAAGTTTAAATATTTATTCCAAATTTTGGTTTTATTTATAATTAAAATCATCTTTTACAAAATTTAAGAATTAGATTTCCGATTAACTTTAAACAATTTAGAGATATATATAATATATTTATATCAAATCAAATTAAATTTTAAAATAAGATACCTATATATATATATATCAAATTATACTGAAGAAATTCAAATCAAAATATTTTTCAAAACAAAACCGTAGCAAGGCTACAGAATAGTATCTCCACTTCGAAACTCGAAAATGAATGTCGATGATGCGGCCGCCATCACCGAAATTATTTTCCAGCGACAAAGAGAAGAGCACTGATTTCAACATTTAAATTTTTTTTTTTTTGAAAACGGTTTCTATTTGAAAATACTTTAAATAATATACATTAGAATTCTTTGGAAACAAATTATAGTCAAAATACCTTTAAATAATGTGCATTTTAAACCTTTAAAACCATAGTTCGGAAATCACTGGAAATTGAATTTTCAAATTTCTAAATTAAATTCATTTCAAATTCCAAATCAATTTATAAACCGTATTTATAAATTTATATAGAACAATAAATGTAACGACCCAGAATTTTGACCAAATTAAATTGAGAATATTTAATTAATTTTAAATATTTGAACGATGATTTAATTTGAATCCTGAATATAACTGTGAAACTGACGATTAAACTTTAAAATTTAATCTATTGTAAGTTGAATTAAATTCGAATCTTCAATTTTAAGCTGAAGAAAAATATTTCAAAAGCTTTTAAAATTCGTATGGATAATACTGAAGATAATAGAAGCTTCAGAATGTAAATTCAAACTGTTTTGTTCGGTTTTGAATTTAATTGTTTGAACCGATATTTAAAAATAGTCATTTTTCAAACAGTCTCGGAATTCGACGAAACCAGTTCCATTGGGTCCGTAATATTGAATTATTACCGGATTTCCAATTTCGTATTTTTCAGAATCGTTATGTGTGCATACGATAGATAAACGCATTGAAATTTAAACAGAATTGATTTAAATTTAAATTTTAAAGTTGGTCAACATTTTCCTCTAATCACGCCTACAATCGTGGATACGAAATCGTGCAGAGCATACCGAGTATTTTAAAACAATTTCTTCTTCAATCAAAAACAATACCGAAGCCCTCTTTCAGATTCAAATAGAAGAAAAAATATCGAAGCAAACAATAATGGTCGCAGTTCTTTAGCCGAGCCTCCTCATTTTATTCACAAATTCTGTTCCCTCTCCCTCTTCAAAAAAATCAAACGGCCGAAGTCAATGGCCGCGACAACAATGGCATCGCGATCGGAAATCGCGATGGGGACCTGGGTTCGCGAGTTCGATCTCGCGTGGAAGGTGATCGGCGACGTGATTTCGTGGGTGCGGCGATCAATCGAGTGAAAGCTGGAATCGCGAATTGATGGCGTGAGCACGGCGTAGTTGCGTACGATGATGGTAGGGGTGGTTCGGGGTTCTCGCGTGCGCAGTTTGAGGCTGGGTCGAAGTCGAGGCTGGCATCTCTAGGGTTTGGAGTTTGTGGCGATGGCGGGGTCAACCTCGGAGTCGCGACCGTTTGTGGTGAGGTATTTGATTTCGTTTTTCTTTTCGATTAAAACTGAAAATATAAATACAGAAGTAAAAAGAAGAAAACTTAGTTTTAAATTTTAAATTGAAATTTGATAAATTATTAAAGGAGAAAATTGATTGTTCCAGTAAGGTATTCTTCAGTTTGAAATTTAATTTTGAAATTTAATAAATTACTGTTGAGATTTAAATTTTATACAGAGAAAAATATGCAATTTTATATATATACAGAAAACA
This sequence comes from Allium fistulosum, assembly GCA_030737815.1. NCBI lineage: Eukaryota > Viridiplantae > Streptophyta > Magnoliopsida > Asparagales > Amaryllidaceae > Allium > Allium fistulosum. The sequence continues at coordinate 167,338,578 of CM060905.1, forward strand.
GAAAGGTATATTAATTTTTATTTTTATTTAAAATTGTTTATTTGAAAACAGTAAGTTTTATAGGATAATTTGTTATGTATAAATATATATACAGTTAAGAAAGATAATAGAATACAAAAAGAAAAATTTAGTATTAAACTAAAATTTTAGTTAAATAATTTTATTTAAAAGAAACTGGTTTAGAATAAAATCATCGGTGAATTGAAATTATCAAATGAAAATTTATTTGTTCGATTTAATTCGAATATTGATATATTGTATACATTGTTATACAAGGTTAAACCGTGAAGAAATGATCAAAAATGGAAATGGGATTGCAAATTAAAAGCTAAGGTGAGATTTTTCTCACTCAAAATAAAGTTGAATTTGCAGTTATTTATTGATTGCTATGATTGCTATTGGGATGTGATATTAGATATGATAGGATATATCTATATATATAGCAATATATACATATTGGCATATGTATATATTGGATTGATGATTTCCCGCCTCGTATAGCGGATGAGACCCTATTGCGCCGTTAGTAAGCGGATATTTTTATAAAACCCATATACCGCGATATTCCACCTCGAAGTGGAATTGGTATTGTGCTAACGTCTTTGGATGCAGGGAAACAGGTTGGAGGGATCCAACTGGACCCCTCACATTGATTGAATTTATTTCTACTGTGATGTGATAATCTGTGAATGATTATTGATGTTATTGAATTGATGTCTGGAAATTGTTTGAAAGCTAAAATTTAGCTGAATGGATGTTTGATATCATTGGATTCCAAAAATAAACGAAATTGAATTTTTGAAATCAAAATAGAAATTTCTAAGTGAATTAATTTTAGAAATTGAATAAATTTTGAAGAAAGGAATTTTTAAAGTATAAAAAGTTAATTTTTATAATCTTATCGAATTAATTCCAGAATCAAGTGAAAATGTTAAATAAATGGATTTCGTAAAATAGTGATTATAATTTGAAGAATTTAATTTAAGAATTTGGATTTTTAAATAGATTGAAAGAAACGATTGAAATTTATTTCCTTAAAAAGGAATTTATTAAAAGAAGATAAGTTGGAAATCCAACTAGAAATTTAATTGGTAAATTGAAATAAATTGGGAAATCAATGTAAAATGATTTCAATTTGAAGAATCCATTTTAAAACAGAATATTGAATCATTTGAGAAAAAAATGAGGAATTTACTTAGTAGTGATAAATAAATTTTTAAATCAATATCGAAATTGATTTGGGATTGAAGTTTTTATAAATAGAATTGGAATTTATAAAAGTTGTTTATAAATCCGAAATCACTTATTTTGATAAGAAAAAATATAGAAGTTAATAAAAAGAAGATTTATAAGTCGAAGTTGTTATTAAAATAGAGATAGAATTTATAAACGTGTTTATAAATTCAAAATCAGTTGAATTTGAGAAATTAAATATAGAAGATTTTTAAAGAAGATATATTCGCGATTTTGGATAGCGAATTTTTATTGAGATAAAAATGTGTAGAAAAGATTGAAATTGGGTTAAGTGAATTATATTCACGATTTTGGACAGTGAATATATTTTTAAGTAAAATGGATACGTTTTGAAGAAGTGACATTAAAAATGAAGTAAACATTTTAAAGATGTTTTTAAAATGTGGGAAATAACGAAACCATAGATTTCAACATTTTATTGTTGAAATAGACGTTTTCGAGAAATAAGGAAATGATGGACTATAACACTGTTGTTATAATAAATGATTTTCGAAAGAAAATGTTTTATGTAGTATTGGGATTTACATATATCTATCTTAAAATTCGAATCCCTATACTAGTGATTTTGAGTCGTCGTAACGATGTTTTACGCAACATTCGTTTTGACTCAAATAGATGTTAAAATTAATGATTTCCTTAAAGAATGAAATATATACTTAATATTGATTTAAGTATATCGAATATTTTCAAATGTTGAAAATAAATAAGATTTGTGAATTACTTATTATTAAATAAGTATGGGAATGCTTTCCAAAATGAAATGAAACGTTTTTGAGATTTTATCTTCTTAAAGATAAAATGAAATTGAATATTTGGAATCGACTTGAGAATCGTGTATCAGTAGATATTTTGAAAATATAAATTCACTATGGAATTTATAAAGGAAAGGGAAACTGTTTAGAAAAATAAAAGTTGATTTATTTTTTTTGAAGTGTGGAAAATTTTATATCTCGTAAAGATATTTTTGAAGAATAAATAATTTGGGAAAATTATTTGGAATCTGATGATGTTGCGCATCTTTATTGATAGTTAAATAACCGACTATCAATAATTACCTTTAGATAGGTATTTGTTGTGAATTGGATGAATTTGAATGCCACACTTATTTTTGAATAATCGCTCACTATTCGGGTTAGCCGGGAAAGGACCATGGGGTCGTATAACCCATTCCGAATATGTGATACGTCGTTATGAATTGCATTCGAAGACCGGTGTTGAAGACCGGATATTTTTGAAAATGGAAGGATTACCGTCGAGTTACTCTACATCGGCTGATCTCCGGTTTAGAGGTTTTATCACCCTTAGTGACGGGAAGTCCGGACGTGATTAGAAATTTATCCGGATGTGCAAGGGCTTCGTGAGAAGTGCCTTCGGTTCTGTTCGATCCCGGAACAGACTTGTATGGATTGTGTGTCTGACGTTACAATTTGAGATATAAAGCTGATTTCTTTCAAATACATATCTGTTGGTGGCGGAGAATTTATTCTCTTAGCTTAACACCCTTCTCTGAGACGTACGAGCTCAGAGGTTATGTAGTTGAAATTTATCAGCGATATATCCCAATTTGGTAACGTGGCATACTGAGTGTTGCTGTGAAATGATCAGTGTTTGATCATTTGCGATATGATCATTTGTTTGATCTTATATCTTTGTGATCATAGGTTGATCATTTTGTTTGACCCGAAGCATGGCTTTGTAGAAAGCGTAGCTTTGTGGATGAGACTTCGTCGAGCCTCACACCCCGGAAATGGTCGAAACAGGAAGGATGCGGCAAGGTTCTAGGGAGTAGCGCCCCTTAGTGTATGTCATTCCTTCTGGATAGAGGTGGTATCATGGTATGGAGCCCAGATACTTAACCTATGTGGTTGCTGCATTATTATCTATGTGGTTTGTTGGAAATCGGGGATCCTCGGGAAGATCGGTTACGATCGGGGGATGACATACGCGTGTCAGTAGTTACCTATTTTTGCAGAGGTAACCCGGCCTTGTGTTGGCAGAGATCTAACCGTAATGTTAGGTTATTTCTCGGGTTGTCTATTCCAGGGACGTACCCATCGTGGAAAAGGAAGTTCCTTAGCCTGACCATTTGTTGGAAATCCAAAGAAACAATACGCGACGTGTACGGTTTTAGTTGTATTACCTGCTATGGAATGTGGCGGTAACCTGCTATTGAACATAGTAGCTATAGTAGGCATAAGTGCGGAATGCCTATGCTGGCTAAGATTAATATTATACTTTCGAAATGTTTTCTACATTATGCACTAATAATAATATCAAAAATGATTTGATTTTGCGTAGTAAGCATCTTTGACTATCATAAGAAGAAATCTCCTCCAATTCTGCGTTTGCATTGTGTGTGTGGTGGGAGGTCTTATGGTAGTTTCATTTTCCAAAAGCATTGCGAATTTGTTTTATTTTCTTTGTGAAAAATAACTGTTTTACGATCTCACACCAGTTACCATGACTGACTCGGAGTTTATTGTTCCCTTCTAAACTCTGGGTGCCCACCAATTTCCACACGGGCAGTCTAGAGTTAGATTATCAGGATATTCTGGATATTCTAGAGCTTTGGAAGCAAGCTGGATGGCGAGATGTAGTATTTGTATCTGAAATTATTTATTCCGCTGTGTATTCTGTATGAGGACAAGTTTATATAACTGTCCAATGTTGTATATCGACTTTGATGATTGATGTATGTATAAACTGATATAGTTCTTTGTTTTAAAAGACTAGTGTTTATTTATTATATTTTGTTCCGCTGCGATGTGTAAGATTCTGATATTGTTTTCTGTTCTGATGTTCTTCCGTGTTGTTGTTCTTCTCTATTCTCTCTTTCTTCTCTTTTTCTTCCATCTTTTCTTCTTCCTCTTCTTTTAAACATTAAAGTTCGCGTTTCCGCCATCCGATTGTTCGGCAGTTGCTACAGTGGACGTAGCAGTGTCGGGTTTTTGGAAGACGGATTTGCGGGTCTTTACAGGTGGTATCAGAGCATATGGTTAAGCGACAACCCTGCTCTGTTGGGTGTTACTCATTAGAGATAGAGTCAGTAGTACTCTAGAATGAGTTGAGAGTAATAATATATACGAGCGCGTATTTGTTAGTGAATATGAAATTGTTTTATATTGTGTTTGCTTATCCGTTGAGATGTTTATGAGTTTTGGTCGGTATGTGGGACGCCATATTATCGATAGGGATTTCTAAACACTTAAACGAGGCAAGACGACACAGTATTGTTTTAAAATAGGGTAAATGAAATAATTTTACCCAAAACTATTTTCGTATATAAAGGAAATAATTTTCTATGGATCATTATGATATATGGATGTATGGTTGTTAGGAAATAATAACATTGAAATGTTATCATTATTATATGAAATTGAATAAGAAATTCAAATCATAACTCCAAAGTTAAGAAATAAATTCACATATAAATGAAATTTGAGAATATAAATTATAAATGTGACTTATAATTGGAAAACGGAATTCCAGAGAAGTATTTGGAAATGTTTTGAAAAGAATTTGAAAATTTTGTAGATTTGGAAAGTTTAAATCTTTTTGATTTGAAAATGGATTTCGAAGGTTTTGAAAAGTATTTTAGAGAGATGAAAGCTCTAAACTCTTTTAGGTCGCTGGAAAATAATCCTGATGATGATGGCCACATCATTAGAATTCATTTTCGGGTTTCCAAAAGAGGAATTGCTGCCAAATTGTTTTAAATAAAAGTTGTTTGAAATTTTGGGTTTTGTTTTGGAAATTCAAAAGGATAAATTGAATTGTTTTCAAAATGCCTTTGAAAGGTTGAAAAGACTCTGGAATACTATATAAAAATATTTATGAAATATTATGAAATTGATAACTTATAAAATATTGAGATCTGATTGGAATGAAATTCAAATTGTAAATGAATTTATAACTTGGAATAGAATTCAAGAAGGTAATTGAAAATTTAAAATTCAATAATGGAATGAAATTGTGAATATGAATTTATAATTTAAAATAGAATTCTAATGAAATGAAATTAGTAAGGTGAATGTATAAATGATTTGATAAATCAAAATGTAAGTAAAGTCGAAGACTTATAAAATATTTGAGAATCTGATAGAAATGAGATTCGATTTAAAATGAAAGTTGAGATTTATTTTGAATTTGTAAGTGAATAGAATTAGAATTGAATTTGATTTATGATGTATTAAACTGAAAGTTAGTAAGTAAAGCTAATTGAATATCGACCGAATGAATAAGTTTGAAACGAATTAAATTCATATGGAATTGGAAATCCAGTTTAAATATGGGTGGTTATAAACTAAAATAGTGCAGTTGAATGAAAGATAGTTGATAAATTCAATATTCAGAAGTTAAATTGAATGGAAATGGTGAATTGAATTCAAATGAAATTTGAAATGTAAAATTGAATGAAAATAGATGTGTAACTTCAATAGTGAAGTAAAAATGTATAAGCAGTTTATATTGGAAAATTTTGTAATGGTATTTGCAAAATGTTAGTTTGAATGTTGTAACTAGATATTATGGCTAGTAGTATACATGTGTAAAGGAATTGGAATTTTGGATTTCAAAGATAATTTGAATTGCTCGACAAAAGGTAAGTATTTGAATTATAATATGAGTTTTTGCTGATTTCTTGTCTAGCCGCTTGGCTTTTTCTTTTTCTTTTTGAAATCTGAGAGTCCGTAGGGACGTTTTGTAGTCGTGCCGTATTAGCCGCGCAAAGGAGACGCTGGCGAAATTTTTCAAAAATTTCGAGTGTTGGAAAATTTTTGATAAATTTTTGAGAGTTTAGAATTTGAATTGAAATTTAAAATTGAATTGTTAAGAAAACAATGTTGTTTGAAACTTATAATTAAAGTTAGAAATTTAGATGAAGTGATAACGAATCTTTAGTAGAAGATTTGTTTTGAAAAATTGATAAAACTATTAGATTGTGAAAGATAGTAGACGAGTTAAGGACCCTTTCTCCTAACTTGTAATTTCGAGGACGAAATTCTTTTAAGGGGGAAAGTCTGTAACGACCCAGAATTTTGACCATATTAAATTGAGAATATTTAATTAATTTTAAATATTTGAACGATGATTTAATTTGAATCCTGAATATAACTGTGAAACTGACGATTAAACTTTAAAATTTAATCTATTGTAAGTTGAATTAAATTCGAATCTTCAATTTTAAGCTGAAGAAAAATATTTCAAAAGCTTTTAAAATTCGTATGGATAATACTGAAGATAATAGAAGCTTCAGAATGTAAATTCAAACTGTTTTGTTCGGTTTTGAATTTAATTGTTTGAACCGATATTTAAAAATAGTCATTTTTCAAACAGTCTCGGAATTCGACGAAACCAGTTCCATTGGGTCCGTAATATTGAATTATTACCGGATTTCCAATTTCGTATTTTTCAGAATCGTTATGTGTGCATACGATAGATAAACGCATTGAAATTTAAACAGAATTGATTTAAATTTAAATTTTAAAGTTGGTCAACATTTTCCTCTAATCACGCCTACAATCGTGGATACGAAATCGTGCAGAGCATACCGAGTATTTTAAAACAATTTCTTCTTCAATCAAAAACAATACCGAAGCCCTCTTTCAGATTCAAATAGAAGAAAAAATATCGAAGCAAACAATAATGGTCGCAGTTCTTTAGCCGAGCCTCCTCATTTCATTCACAAATTCTGTTCCCTCTCCCTCTTCAAAAAAATCAAACGGCCGAAGTCAATGGCCGTGACAACAATGGCATCGCGATCGGAAATCGCGATGGGGACCTGGGTTCGCGAGTTCGATCTCGCGTGGAAGGTGATCGGCGACGTGATTTCGTGGGTGCGGCGATCAATCGAGTGAAAGCTGGAATCGCGAATTGATGGCGTGAGCACGGCGTAGTTGCGTACGATGATGGTAGGGGTGGTTCGGGGTTCTCGCGTGCGCAGTTTGAGGCTGGGTCGAAGTCGAGGCTGGCATCTCTAGGGTTTGGAGTTTGTGGCGATGGCGGGGTCAACCTCGGAGTCGCGACCGTTTGTGGTGAGGTATTTGATTTCGTTTTTCTTTTCGATTAAAACTGAAAATATAAATACAGAAGTAAAAAGAAGAAAACTTAGTTTTAAATTTTAAATTGAAATTTGATAAATTATTAAAGGAGAAAATTGATTGTTACAGTAAGGTATTCTTCAGTTTGAAATTTAATTTTGAAATTTAATAAATTACTGTTGAGATTTAAATTTTATACAGAGAAAAATATGCAATTTTATATATATACAGAAAACAGAAAGGTATATTAATTTTTATTTTTATTTAAAATTGTTTATTTGAAAACAGTAAGTTTTATAGGATAATTTGTTATGTATAAATATATATACAGTTAAGAAAGATAATAGAATACAAAAAGAAAAATTTAGTTTTAAACTAAAATTTTAGTTAAATAATTTTATTTAAAAGAAACTGGTTTAGAATAAAATCATCGGTGAATTGAAATTATCAAATGAAAATTTATTTGTTCGATTTAATTCGAATATTGATATATTGTATACATTGTTATACAAGGTTAAACCGTGAAGAAATGATCAAAAATGGAAATGGGATTGCAAATTAAAAGCTAAGGTGAGATTTTTCTCACTCAAAATAAAGTTGAATTTGCAGTTATTTATTGATTGCTATGATTGCTATTGGGATGTGATATTAGATATGATAGGATATATCTATATATATAGCAATATATACATATTGGCATATGTATATATTGGATTGATGATTTCCCGCCTCGTATAGCGGATGAGACCCTATTGCGCCGTTAGTAAGCGGATATTTTTATAAAACCCATATACCGCGATATTCCACCTCGAAGTGGAATTGGTATTGTGCTAACGTCTTTGGATGCAGGGAAACAGGTTGGAGGGATCCAACTGGACCCCTCACATTGATTGAATTTATTTCTACTGTGATGTGATAATCTGTGAATGATTATTGATGTTATTGAATTGATGTCTGGAAATTGTTTGAAAGCTAAAATTTAGCTGAATGGATGTTTGATATCATTGGATTCCAAAAATAAACGAAATTGAATTTTTGAAATCAAAATAGAAATTTCTAAGTGAATTAATTTTAGAAATTGAATAAATTTTGAAGAAAGGAATTTTTAAAGTATAAAAAGTTAATTTTTATAATCTTATCAAATTAATTCCAGAATCAAGTGAAAATGTTAAATAAATGGATTTCGTAAAATAGTGATTATAATTTGAAGAATTTAATTTAAGAATTTGGATTTTTAAATAGATTGAAAGAAACGATTGAAATTTATTTCCTTAAAAAGGAATTTATTAAAAGAAGATAAGTTGGAAATCCAACTAGAAATTTAATTGGTAAATTGAAATAAATTGGGAAATCAATGTAAAATGATTTCAATTTGAAGAATCCATTTTAAAACAGAATATTGAATCATTTGAGAAAAAAATGAGGAATTTACTTAGTAGTGATAAATAAATTTTTAAATCAATATCGAAATTGATTTGGGATTGAAGTTTTTATAAATAGAATTGGAATTTATAAAAGTTGTTTATAAATCCGAAATCACTTATTTTGATAAGAAAAAATATAGAAGTTGATAAAAAGAAGATTTATAAGTCGAAGTTGTTATTAAAATAGAGATAGAATTTATAAACGTGTTTATAAATTCAAAATCAGTTGAATTTGAGAAATTAAATATAGAAGATTTTTAAAGAAGATATATTCGCGATTTTGGATAGCGAATTTTTATTGAGATAAAAATGTGTAGAAAAGATTGAAATTGGGTTAAGTGAATTATATTCACGATTTTGGACAGTGAATATATTTTTAAGTAAAATGGATACGTTTTGAAGAAGTGACATTAAAAATGAAGTAAACATTTTAAAGATGTTTTTAAAATGTGGGAAATAACGAAACCATAGATTTCAACATTTTATTGTTGAAATAGACGTTTTCGAGAAATAAGGAAATGATGGACTATAACACTGTTGTTATAGTAAATGATTTTCGAAAGAAAATGTTTTATGTAGTATTGGGATTTACATATATCTATCTTAAAATCCGAATCCCAATACTAGTGATTTTGAGTCGTCGTAACGATGTTTTACGCAACATTCGTTTTGACTCAAATAGATGTTAAAATTAATGATTTCCTTAAAGAATGAAATATATACTTAATATTGATTTAAGTATATCGAATATTTTCAAATGTTGAAAATAAATAAGATTTGTGAATTACTTATTATTAAATAAGTATGGGAATGCTTTCCAAAATGAAATGAAACGTTTTTGAGATTTTATCTTCTTAAAGATAAAATGAAATTGAATATTTGGAATCGACTTGAGAATCGTGTATCAGTAGATATTTTGAAAATATAAATTCACTATGGAATTTATAAAGGAAAGGGAAACTGTTTAGAAAAATAAACGTTGATTTATTTTTTTTGAAGTGTGGAAAATTTTATATCTCGTAAAGATATTTTTGAAGAATAAATAATTTGGGAAAATTATTTGGAATCTGATGATGTTGCGCATCTTTATTGATAGTTAAATAACCGACTATCAATAATTACCTTTAGATAGGTATTTGTTGTGAATTGGATGAATTTGAATGCCACACTTATTTTTGAATAATCGCTCACTATTCGGGTTAGCCGGGAAAGGACCATGGGGTCGTATAACCCATTCCGAATATGTGATACATCGTTATGAATTGCATTCGAAGACCGGTGTTGAAGACCGGATATTTTTGAAAATGGAAGGATTACCGTCGAGTTACTCTACATCGGTTGATCTCTGGTTTAGAGGTTTTATCACCCTTAGTGACGGGAAGTCCGGACGTGATTAGAAATTTATCCGGATGTGCAAGGGCTTCGTGAGAAGTGCCTTCGGTTCTGTTCGATCCCGGAACAGACTTGTATGGATTGTGTGTCTGATGTTACGATTTGAGATATAAAGCTGATTTCTTTCAAATACATATCTGTTGGTGGCGGAGAATTTATTCTCTTAGCTTAACACCCTTCTCTGAGACGTACGAGCTCAGAGGTTATGTAGTTGAAATTTATCAGCGATATATCCCAATTTGGTAACGTGGCATACTGAGTGTTGCTGTGAAATGATCAGTGTTTGATCATTTGCGATATGATCATTTGTTTGATCTTATATCTTTGTGATCATAGGTTGATCATTTTGTTTGACCCGAAGCATGGCTTTGTAGAAAGCGTAGCTTTGTGGACGAGACTTCGTCGAGCCTCACACCCCGGAAATGGTCGAAACAGGAAGGATGCGGCAAGGTTCTAGGGAGTAGCGCCCCTTAGTGTATGTCATTCCTTCTGGATAGAGGTGGTATCATGGTATGGAGCCCAGATACTTAACCTATGTGGTTGCTGCATTATTATCTATGTGGTTTGTTGGAAATCGGGGATCCTCGGGAAGATCGGTTACGATCGGGGGATGACATACGCGTGTCAGTAGTTACCTATTTTTGCAGAGGTAACCCGGCCTTGTGTTGGCAGAGATCTAACCGTAATGTTAGGTTATTTCTCGGGTCGTCTATTCCAGGGACGTACCCATCGTGGAAAAGGAAGTTCCTTAGCCTGACCATTTGTTGGAAATCCAAAGAAACAATACGCGACGTGTACGGTTTTAGTTGTATTACCTGCTATGGAATGTGGTGGTAACCTGCTATTGAACATAGTAGCTATAGTAGGCATAAGTGCGGAATGCCTATGCTGGCTAAGATTAATATTATACTTTCGAAATGTTTTCTACACTTTGCACTAATAATAATATCAAAAATGATTTGATTTTGCGTAGTAAGCATCTTTGACTATCATAAGAAGAAATCTCCTCCAATTCTGCGTTTGCATTGTGTGTGTGGTGGGAGGTCTTACGGTAGTTTCATTTTCCAAAAGCATTGCGAATTTGTTTTATTTTCTTTGTGATAAATAACTATTTTACGATCTCACACCAGTTACCATGACTGACTCGGAGTTTATTGTTCCCTTCTAAACTCTGGGTGCCCACCAATTTCCACACGGGCAGTCTAGAGTTAGATTATCAGGATATTCTGGATATTCTGGAGCTTTGGAAGCAAGCTGGATGGTGAGACGTAGTATTTGTATCTGAAATTATTTATTCCGCTGTGTATTCTGTATGAGGACAAGTTTATATAACTGTCCAATGTTGTATATCGACTCTGATGATTGATGTATGTATAAACTGATATAGTTCTTTGTTTTAAAAGACTAGTGTTTATTTATTATATTTTGTTCCGCTGCGATGTGTAAGATTCTGATATTGTTTTCTGTTCTGATGTTCTTCCGTGTTGTTGTTCTTCTCTATTCTCTCTTTCTTCTCTTTTTCTTCCATCTTTTCTTCTTCCTCATCTTTTAAACATTAAAGTTCGCGTTTCCGCCATCCGATTGTTCGGCAGTTGCTACAGTGGACGTAGCAGTGTCGGGTTTTCGGAAGACGGATTTGCGGGTCTTTACAGGTGGTATCAGAGCATATGGTTAAGCGACAACCCTGCTCTGTTGGGTGTTACTCATTAGAGATAGAGTCAGTAGTACTCTAGAATAAGTTGAGAGTAATAATATATACGAGCGCGTATTTGTTAGTGAATATGAAATTGTTTTATATTGTGTTTGCTTATCCGTTGAGATGTTTATGAGTTTTGGTCGGTATGTGGGACGCCATATTATCGATAGGGATTTCTAAACACTTAAACGAGGCAAGACGACACAGTATTGTTTTAAAATAGGGTAAATGAAATAATTTTACCCAAAACTATTTTCGTATATAAAGGAAATAATTTTCTGTGGATCATTATGATATATGGATGTATGGTTGTTAGGAAATAATAACATTGAAATGTTATCATTATTATATGAAATTGAATAAGAAATTCAAATCATAACTCCAAAGTTAAGAAATAAATTCACATATAAATGAAATTTGAGAATATAAATTATAAATGTGACTTATAATTGGAAAACGGAATTCCAGAGAAGTATTTGGAAATGTTTTGAAAAGAATTTGAAAATTTTGGAGATTTGGATAGTTTAAATCTTTTTGATTTGAAAATGGATTTCGAAGGTTTTGAAAAGTATTTTAGAGAGATGAAAGCTCTAAACTCTTTTAGGTCGCTGGAAAATAATCTTGATGATGATGGCCACATCATTAGAATTCATTTTCGGGTTTCCAAAAGAGGAATTGCTGCCAAATTGTTTTAAATAAAAGTTGTTTGAAATTTTGGGTTTTGTTTTGGAAATTCAAAAGGATAAATTGAATTGTTTTCAAAATGCCTTTGAAAGGTTGAAAAGACTCTGGAATACTATATAAAAATATTTATGAAATATTATGAAATTGATAACTTATAAAATATTGAGATCTGATTGGAATGAAATTCAAATTGTAAATGAATTTATAACTTGGAATAGAATTCAAGAAGGTAATTGAAAATTTAAAATTCAATAATGGAATGAAATTGTGAATACGAATTTATAGTTGAAAATAGAATTCTAATGGAATGAAATTAGTAAGGTGAATGTATAAATGATTTGATAAATCAAAATGTAAGTAAAGTCGAAGACTTATAAAATATTTGAGAATCTGATAGAAATGAGATTCAATTTAAAATGAAAGTTGAGATTTATTTTGAATTTGTAAGTGAATAGAACTAGAATTGAATTTGATTTATGATGTATTAAACTGAAAGTTAGTAAGTAAAGCTAATTGAATATCGACCGAATGAATAAGTTTGAAACGAATTAAATTCATATGGAATTGGAAATCCAGTTTAAATATGGGTGGTTATAAACTAAAATAGTGCAGTTGAATGAAAGATAGTTGATAAATTCAATATTCAGAAGTTAAATTGAATGGAAATGGTGAATTGAATTCAAATGAAATTTGAAATGTAAAATTGAATGAAAATAGATGTGTAACTTCAATAGTGAAGTAAAAATGTATAAGCAGTTTATCTTGGAAAATTTTGTAATAGTATTTGCAAAATGTTAGTTTCAATGTTGTAACTAGATATTATGGCTAGTAGTATACATGTGTAAAGGAATTGGAATTTTGGATTTCAAAGATAATTTGAATTGCTCGACAAAAGGTAAGTATTTGAATTATAATATGAGTTTTTGCTGATTTCTTGTCTAGCCGCTTGGCTTTTTCTTTTTCTTTTTGAAATCTGAGAGTCCGTAGGGACGTTTTGTAGTCGTGCCGTATTAGCCGCGCAAAGGAGACGCTGGCGAAATTTTTCGAAAATTTCGAGTGTTGGAAAATTTTTGATAAATTTTTGAGAGTTTAGAATTTGAATTGAAATTTAAAATTGAATTGTTAAGAAAACAATGTTGTTTGAAACTTATAATTAAAGTTAGAAATTTAGATGAAGTGATAACGAATCTTTAGTAGAAGATTTGTTTTGAAAAATTGATAAAACTATTAGATTGTGAAAGATAGTAGACGAGTTAAGGACCCTTTTTCCTAACTTATAATTTCGAGGACGAAATTCTTTTAAGGGGGAAAGTCTGTAACGACCCAGAATTTTGACCAAATTAAATTGAGAATATTTAACTAATTTTAAATATTTGAACGATGATTTAATTTGAATCCTGAATATAACTGTGAAACTGACGATTAAACTTTAAAATTTAATCTATTGTAAGTTGAATTAAATTCGAATCTTCAATTTTAAGCTGAAGAAAAATATTTCAAAAGCTTTTAAAATTCGTATGGATAATACTGAAGATAATATAAGCTTCAGAATGTAAATTCAAACTGTTTTGTTCGGTTTTGAATTTAATTGTTTGAACCGATATTTAAAAATAGTCATTTTTCAAACAGTCTCGGAATTCGACGAAACCAGTTCCATTGGGTCCGTAATATTGAATTATTACCGGATTTCCAATTTTGTATTTTTCAGAATCGTTATGTGTGCATACGATAGATAAACGCATTGAAATTTAAACAGAATTGATTTAAATTTAAATTTTAAAGTTGGTCAACATTTTCCTCTAATCACGCCTACAATCGTGGATACGAAATCGTGCAGAGCATACCGAGTATTTTAAAACAATTTCTTCTTCAATCAAAAACAATACCGAAGCCCTCTTTCAGATTCAAATAGAAGAAAAAATATCGAAGCAAACAATAATGGTCGCAGTTCTTTAGCCGAGCCTCCTCATTTCATTCACAAATTCTGTTCCCTCTCCCTCTTCAAAAAAATCAAACGGCCGAAGTCAATGGCCGCGACAACAATGGCATCGCGATCGGAAATCGCGATGGGGACCTGGGTTCGCGAGTTCGATCTCGCGTGGAAGGTGATCGGGGACGTGATTTCGTGGGTGCGGCGATCAATCGAGTGAAAGCTGGAATCGCGAATTGATGGCGTGAGCACGGCGTAGTTGCGTACGATGATGGTAGGGGTGGTTCGGGGTTCTCGCGTGCGCAGTTTGAGGCTGGGTCGAAGTCGAGGCTGGCATCTCTAGGGTTTGGAGTTTGTGGCGATGGCGGGGTCAACCTCGGAGTCGCGACCGTTTGTGGTGAGGTATTTGATTTCGTTTTTCTTTTCGATTAAAACTGAAAATATAAATACAGAAGTAAAAAGAAGAAAACTTAGTTTTAAATTTTAAATTGAAATTTGATAAATTATTAAAGGAGAAAATTGATTGTTACAGTAAGGTATTCTTCAGTTTGAAATTTAATTTTGAAATTTAATAAATTACTGTTGAGATTTAAATTTTATACAGAGAAAAATATGCAATTTTATATATATACAGAAAACAGAAAGGTATATTAATTTTTATTTTTATTTAAAATTGTTTATTTGAAAACAGTAAGTTTTATAGGATAATTTGTTATGTATAAATATATATACAGTTAAGAAAGATAATAGAATACAAAAAGAAAAATTTAGTTTTAAACTAAAATTTTAGTTAAATAATTTTATTTAAAAGAAACTGGTTTAGAATAAAATCATCGGTGAATTGAAATTATCAAATGAAAATTTATTTGTTCGATTTAATTCGAATATTGATATATTGTATACATTGTTATACAAGGTTAAACCGTGAAGAAATGATCAAAAATGGAAATGGGATTGCAAATTAAAAGCTAAGGTTAGATTTTTCTCACTCAAAATAAAGTTGAAATTGCAGTTATTTATTGATTGCTATGATTGCTATTGGGATGTGATATTAGATATGATAGGATATATCTATATATATAGCAATATATACATATTGGCATATGTATATATTGGATTGATGATTTCCCGCCTCGTATAGCGGATGAGACCCTATTGCGCCGTTAGTAAGCGGATATTTTTATAAAACCCATATACCGCGATATTCCACCTCGAAGTGGAATTGGTATTGTGCTAACGTCTTTGGATGCAGGGAAACAGGTTGGAGGGATCCAACTGGACCCCTCACATTGATTGAATTTATTTCTACTGTGATGTGATAATCTGTGAATGATTATTGATGTTATTGAATTGATGTCTGGAAATTGTTTGAAAGCTAAAATTTAGCTGAATGGATGTTTGATATCATTGGATTCCAAAAATAAACGAAATTGAATTTTTGAAATCAAAATAGAAATTTCTAAGTGAATTAATTTTAGAAATTGAATAAATTTTGAAGAAAGGAATTTTTAAAGTATAAAAAGTTAATTTTTATAATCTTATCGAATTAATTCCAGAATCAAGTGAAAATGTTAAATAAATGGATTTCGTAAAATAGTGATTATAATTTGAAGAATTTAATTTAAGAATTTAGATTTTTAAATAGATTGAAAGAAACGATTGAAATTTATTTCCTTAAAAAGGAATTTATTAAAAGAAGATAAGTTGGAAATCCAACTAGAAATTTAATTGGTAAATTGAAATAAATTGGGAAATCAATGTAAAATGATTTCAATTTGAAGAATCCATTTTAAAACAGAATATTGAATCATTTGAGAAAAAAATGAGGAATTTACTTAGTAGTGATAAATAAATTTTTAAATCAATATCGAAATTGATTTGGGATTGAAGTTTTTATAAATAGAATTGGAATTTATAAAAGTTGTTTATAAATCCGAAATCACTTATTTTGATAAGAAAAAATATAGAAGTTGATAAAAAGAAGATTTATAAGTCGAAGTTGTTATTAAAATAGAGATAGAATTTATAAACGTGTTTATAAATTCAAAATCAGTTGAATTTGAGAAATTAAATATAGAAGATTTTTAAAGAAGATATATTCGCGATTTTGGATAGCGAATTTTTATTGAGATAAAAATGTGTAGAAAAGATTGAAATTGGGTTAAGTGAATTATATTCACGATTTTGGACAGTGAATATATTTTTAAGTAAAATGGATACGTTTTGAAGAAGTGACATTAAAAATGAAGTAAACATTTTAAAGATGTTTTTAAAATGTGGGAAATAACGAAACCATAGATTTCAACATTTTATTGTTGAAATAGACGTTTTCGAGAAATAAGGAAATGATGGACTATAACACTGTTGTTATAGTAAATGATTTTCAAAAGAAAATGTTTTATGTAGTATTGGGATTTACATATATCTATCTTAAAATCCGAATCCCTATACTAGTGATTTTGAGTCGTCGTAACGATGTTTTACGCAACATTCGTTTTGACTCAAATAGATGTTAAAATTAATGATTTCCTTAAAGAATGAAATATATACTTAATATTGATTTAAGTATATCGAATATTTTCAAATGTTGAAAATAAATAAGATTTGTGAATTACTTATTATTAAATAAGTATGGGAATGCTTTCCAAAATGAAATGAAACATTTTTGAGATTTTATCTTCTTAAAGATAAAATGAAATTGAATATTTGGAATCGACTTGAGAATCGTGTATCAGTAGATATTTTGAAAATATAAATTCACTATGGAATTTATAAAGGAAAGGGAAACTGTTTAGAAAAATAAACGTTGATTTATTTTTTTTGAAGTGTGGAAAATTTTATATCTCGTAAAGATATTTTTGAAGAATAAATAATTTGGGAAAATTATTTGGAATCTGATGATGTTGCGCATCTTTATTGATAGTTAAATAACCGACTATCAATAATTACCTTTAGATAGGTATTTGTTGTGAATTGGATGAATTTGAATGCCACACTTATTTTTGAATAATCGCTCACTATTCGGGTTAGCCGGGAAAGGACCATGGGGTCGTATAACCCATTCTGAATATGTGATACGTCGTTATGAATTGCATTCGAAGACCGGTGTTGAAGACCAGATATTTTTGAAAACGGAAGGATTACCGTCGAGTTACTCTACATCGGCTGATCTCCGGTTTAGAGGTTTTATCACCCTTAGTGACGGGAAGTCCGGACGTGATTAGAAATTTATCCGGATGTGCAAGGGCTTCGTGAGAAGTGCCTTCGGTTCTGTTCGATCCCGGAACAGACTTGTATGGATTGTGTGTCTGACGTTACAATTTGAGATATAAAGCTGATTTCTTTCAAATACATATCTGTTGGTGGCGGAGAATTTATTCTCCTAGCTTAACACCCTTCTCTGAGACGTACGAGCTCAGAGGTTATGTAGTTGAAATTTATCAGCGATATATCCCAATTTGGTAACGTGGCATACTGAGTGTTGCTGTGAAATGATCAGTGTTTGATCATTTGCGATATGATCATTTGTTTGATCTTATATCTTTGTGATCATAGGTTGATCATTTTGTTTGACCCGAAGCATGGCTTTGTAGAAAGCGTAGCTTTGTGGACGAGACTTCGTCGAGCCTCACACCCCGGAAATGGTCGAAACAGGAAGGATGCGGCAAGGTTCTAGGGAGTAGCGCCCCTTAGTGTATGTCATTCCTTCTGGATAGAGGTGGTATCATGGTATGGAGCCCAGATACTTAACCTATGTGGTTGCTGCATTATTATCTATGTGGTTTGTTGGAAATCGGGGATCCTCGGGAAGATCGGTTACGATCGGGGGATGACATACGCGTGTCAGTAGTTACCTATTTTTGCAGAGGTAACCCGGCCTTGTGTTGGCAGAGATCTAACCGTAATGTTAGGTTATTTCTCGGGTCGTCTATTCCAGGGACGTACCCATCGTGGAAAAGGAAGTTCCTTAGCCTGACCATTTGTTGGAAATCCAAAGAAACAATACGCGACGTGTACGGTTTTAGTTGTATTACCTGCTATGGAATGTGGCGGTAACCTGCTATTGAACATAGTAGCTATAGTAGGCATAAGTGCGGAATGCCTATGCTGGCTAAGATTAATATTATACTTTCGAAATGTTTTCTACACTATGCACTAATAATAATATCAAAAATGATTTGATTTTGCGTAGTAAGCATCTTTGACTATCAAAAGAAGAAATCTCCTCCAATTCTGCGTTTGCATTGTGTGTGTGGTGGGAGGTCTTATGGTAGTTTCATTTTCCAAAAGCATTGCGAATTTGTTTTATTTTCTTTGTAAAAAATAACTGTTTTACGATCTCAAACCAGTTACCATGACTGACTCGAAGTTTATTGTTCCCTTCTAAACTCTGGGTGCCCACCAATTTCCACACGGGCAGTCTAGAGTTAGATTATCAGGATATTCTGGATATTCTGGACCTTTGGAAGCAAGCTGGATGGCGAGACGTAGTATTTGTATCTGAAATTATTTATTCCGCTGTGTATTCTGTATGAGGACAAGTTTATATAACTGTCCAATGTTGTATATCGACTCTGATGATTGATGTATGTATAAACTGATATAGTTCTTTGTTTTAAAAGACTAGTGTTTATTTATTATATTTTGTTCCGCTGCGATGTGTAAGATTCTGATATTGTTTTCTGTTCTGATGTTCTTCCGTGTTGTTGTTCTTCTCTATTCTCTCTTTCTTCTCTTTTTCTTCCATCTTTTCTTCTTCCTCTTCTTTTAAACATTAAAGTTCGCGTTTCCGCCATCCGATTGTTCGGCAGTTGCTACAGTGGACGTAGCAGTGTCGGGTTTTCGGAAGACGGATTTGCGGGTCTTTACAATAAATGATAATCAAATATTATCATTTCAAACAACAATTTAATTTACCTATTAAATTCCAGAAAAAAATTTTTTTACTGATATTTTCACAATATAATCAAACAAATTTATTTCATTTTCCAAATTTGAAAATAATATTTTAAATATTAATTTACAAATACACTTCCTCGCTCGACTATATAAGAATGGATTTCAAAGCAAAGACAGAGATTCAAATTTGATGGACTCAAATCAAAGAGAAATTTGATTCGAAAATAAGTTTGAAACAGAAGATAAGATAATTCGATTACCACAATCGGGAGAAGGATGAGTTTATTTAATTCACGGGCAACCTTAACCGGGTCGGCCGTAACTTGAAAAATAAGATCGGTGTAGAATTCCGAGGTAAATCAACACTCGATCTCAAGAGATGAAATTCAGGTATAGCAGGGAATAGATAGCATTGTAAACCGAGGATACAAAAATCTCCGGTAAATCGATGCCTATTATAAATGAGTTTTGCTCCTTTACGAATCATTCGAAGATTGGCGAGACCGCCGATCTATTATAGATATCATTCAAAATGGAGTTATGGGGTGCTCCAGAATTGAAAGAAGACGAATAGTGAGGGACACGAATGAAATTTGGAACCGAGGGGAACGTTCCAAAATTCAAAGGAATCGAATCGAAAGGAAGAGATTGAAACTCGAATGTGAGTGAATCTGTAAATACATTTACCCTATATGTTAAGTTTTGCCTAGAGCTACCAAAGCTCTGATACCAACTGTAACGACCCGCCATTTTGACCATTCGCATCCATTATAAGTGTATAGGTAGACACTCATGCCGGAGTTGAATTGCTCAAAATATCGCGTTGTTAATTTAAATTTGGCAAAACTGAACATATACAATAAATAAATAATCACAGATCACAGACACAGAGTAATAAGTGCAGCGGAAATAAAAGAGATAGTAGTTCATGAAGCTACTATATGAATATATAAGATACATCAGAGTTTACAACAGAAAAGTAATACGATACATCAGATACAAATCAGAGTACATCACTGGAATCATCGAATACTGAAAGCAGAATAGATGGCTGGATCTTCAAGCAAAGCGCCAACTCCAAAGGTGAGTCTCGAATACTGGTACACTCAGTCTGACCCGAGCGTAAAGCAAAACACAAAACACTCGAGTCAGGATTAACATTCTTATATTTATAAATCCAACTCAAGTGAAATAGCAATTGAAATACAAGTAACTCAAAGGATGTTTGGAATAACCATCCTTTAAGGATCCGTCAAACTATATACTATGTAGTAATGTACGCTAAGTAGATAATGTCTATCAGTAATAATAAGATATCAAAATAGTGTTAAGTCATGGCCCATTCCACCCTTAACACATTTTTATTCCCAAAAGCATATACAAAACCGTAGTTTCCCCAAAACCGGAAGTCACCAGAGGGCAATCCATATACTAAAGGTACAAATCAAAATCGTAGTGGTCGCGCATAAATGGAATACAAGTATGACAAGGCACATGAGGCAATACCCAAGGCAGTGATACTACCGTTCGCCTGATCCGGACTGGTGAGAACGCAACGCCGCAGCGCCCGCAACACCGTGAAACAACACTCCCAAAATCAAGGGTGCACCAATCGACAACAAGTATAAGTAGTTCGAAGAAGTGTGTCCACTTGAGGTATCAATCCTCCATTGGCCCGGCACAGCTCCTGTTTTAGTCATTTCCAATTTGACACAAGTGTCAAGGCTATCCATTATCGTTCTCTTTCTTCAGTCAACACGTACATCAT
The DNA here is from genome assembly GCA_030737815.1 of Allium fistulosum. Classification (NCBI taxonomy): domain Eukaryota; kingdom Viridiplantae; phylum Streptophyta; class Magnoliopsida; order Asparagales; family Amaryllidaceae; genus Allium; species Allium fistulosum. The sequence continues at coordinate 167,359,663 of CM060905.1, forward strand.
TCCAACCACTTCATTCTGGATCATCACTCCGCGCATAGTTATTAAAGTGGTTTCGGTTCAGATAGAGAGTATATCCATTGCCGATCCCGGTCTCTTTAATAACTTTCGTAATTATTACACCGATTGGTCGTTTATTTATTTCAAAACCAAATCAATTTCAATTTCAATCAGAGTTTATAAATCAACATTTCATTTGTCCTTCAAAACCAATTTCCAATAATTTACGTTTTAAAACATTCAAATTACCCTTTCAAGATCTTATATTTCAATTTCAATTCTTTATTAAAAAAAAATTCAAATATTGCTTCAAGTTCGTATATAAGTTTCACTTCGAAAACATTTAAATTAATTTAACATTCAAACCAATTTAAATACATTTATCGATTTCATTCAATATTCAATAAGTTACTTTATCATTCAAACAATTTCTATTAAATTTCCAATTCATAAAATCCATTTCTTAAGTTTAACTTCATTAAAACAAAACTTACAATTTTGAATTAAATTAAATTCGTCAAATCAATTCTATCAATTACAAGTCTTACATTAATTTCCAAAAATCACATTTTCATTTCTTGTTAAAGAAATTCAATTTCACTTATTTACTTACTTAAATAATTTTCCAAAAACTTACTTAATCAAGAAATCTCAATTTCAATTATTTACGAAGTAAAATTCACTTATTCAAAAGTTCAATTTTTCTTATTAAAGAATTTCAATTCAATTTAATCATTAAATAATTCAATCTTATTTAATTATTAAATAATTCAAAACTTAATTATTAAATAATTTCAAAGTTTAATAATTTCAAACTTAATTATAATTTCAACTTAATTCTTAAATCATTTCAAAGTTTAATAATTTCAAACTTAATTCAATTTCAAACTTAATTATTAAATCATTTCAAAATTTAATTCAATCATTTCTCAAATTAAACAATATTCTTTCATCCATTACATCGTTAATATTTCGTTTCAGATTATTAACATTTTCCTTTCATTAAAAATTCAATTTTCAACTTCATTTCAAAACCATATTATTTATTCAAATAAAATCTTCGTTTTATTTTTTTAAATCAAATTATTGACCAATCGGGTTTTATTTAATTTTCTATCCTAGGTCAAAATTCAATTTGGGTATTTATCATTTCAACCCGATTCCAATTCAATTTAAAATCAAAACATAGCAAAGGGAACTTGCAGTGTGATAACTGGGATGGTGTCAAAGTAAATAAACAAGCAATAACAACAATCAATATCAATCCAATAATCAATTCAAATAATCCCAAAATAACCGTATTAATTCGCATTGTTATTTGTACGAATTAATATAATTACTTCTAGAATCTACACTATCATTTCATGTAGATTAAAGATTATTATTTTACGGTTCCTCACTTGTCATCTATTTACAATTTCATACATCATCAATTTAACAACATACATTCAGTGGTTCAAAATGTAATTAAATAAATCCTACGTGTCAATAAGTTCAATAGTTAAAGGGATCATATTATACAAATGTCAGTTAATCAAATTTAACAATTAATTATCCTATATCAACTTCAATTTCACACTATTTAACATTTTAACATTAACAATTTAACGTCCAATATAAACATCAACAATCAATCAATTATCAGCCAAACCGTATTATCATCACATAAATAATTAACAGATAATGGTGTCAGATGTCATAGGTGAACTGATACAAGCAATAGCATATATAACAGTGTAATTAACTAACAGCAGCATATTTCAATTGTCGTTTCAATTGAAATCAAATCTAATAAATAAAAGAACGTTAATCGTGAGTGAGTGCTCACCTTCCGAGGCCAGAGATGCACAAGAAGATAACACGGATACGCACACTGATATGGGCATAGAAATTGAGTTACGAATCCAAGCAAAGCAAATCGGCACGAATTCAACGATCAAAGCTGATGGCAAAGAATTTACGAAATCGAATTAGAACTCGATTGATGACGGTAATGGTATAAGTGAACATGTATATATCTTTAAAGTAATATTTAAAATAAATTCTTTTATAAATTTGATGTAACTAAGCATGTATAAGTTTTATAACTAATATGAATATACTTAAAAAAAAAATCTAACATGTAAAACTAATATAAACTTTGTAACTAACTAGATTATACACAACCCACATAATCCCATACCTGAACAACCAAACAAAAACGATACAAGACATATATATAGATTCATATATAAAAACATGAAGGCTGCAAATACAACATGCTTAAAACAATATTATATTCGTAAGATATGCACATATATTAGGAAGTCAAACAAATGTATACTTGTCTGCATATAAACTAATGTATATATAACCATACATACATAATCTTACACTATATATACATATAACAATAGTGAACAATGTGATAATCTGGAAAAAGAAATTTGTAAATATAATTTGTATACGTATACAAGCTGGCCCAACTCTATTTATATATATAGACTAATATATAAACATATATATAAACTTACATACTTATTTCATTTTTTTTTATATAACTATTTATAAGAAAAATCAATATAAACTACCCGGTTATAGTATATCTCTAACCCAAATAGATCTTACATATAAATTACGTAAACTTATATATATATTGACAGACAACTTATATATAAAAAATCAGCAACTTCACTGGCTCGCATGGGCATACTTATTAGAATTTAAGGGGAAAAATGTCTTCGTTCAGTTATGGTTGGCTAGCTTAATATTCTTATTTGCAAACACTTGGGTTTTGTTTATGATTATAAAGCATCATCGCTGCATGCCAATCTTCAAAACATCGGCAATATTTGACGATGATGCTCGCAAATCCAAGTAACTTTTTCCCTTCTATTACCTTGTTTAGCAAATTTTAGTATTTGTCATGCTAAATTGATAAAGGTGGTAATGTCACAATGCAAAGCTTTGTTACACTGCTTGTTGCCTCTGGTTGCACTAAATGAATGAACTCGAGTATGATGATATGTGTGTTTTAATGAGAACGGGGCTTTAGATTTAAAAAAAAATATAAAAAATCAACAGATTGAAATTCTTGTATAAACATATATACACTGACGCAACACATACCTTGTAAAAACTAAATGTACCTATTTACATACGTTCAAATACTTGCACAGACATCAATATAAACAAAATAATAACACATTATATTATATACCATAAGCCACATTTTATAATACTACAAATGCATATTGTATATATACATGCGATATGTACCTCCTTATCCTTTCACAAGCATGGTCCAAAGGTACCATTCTCCCCTATAGCACGCATGTTAGCAAATATATGCATGATTCACACATTGTTTTTTTTTAAAGAAGCAAGTAGGAGGTTGCAATAGTAAGAAGGGCTGCTAGGGGAAGGTGAGGACGCAGTTTGAGGAGGTTCCAATGGCGGAGTTGGTGAAGCGGTGGCGAGGCTAGCATGGGAGAAAAAGAACAGGCATTGAGGTTAATAAAAATGAAAATGCAGCTTGCAATAGAGAAGGTGGGAAGACGTGGCCAATAGAGGTGGGGAGATGAGCCGGCTTTAGGTAAAATGAAGAGATGTAACCGGCTATACAATGGAACGAAGGAATTCCAAAAGTAAAACTGAATTCAGGTGATAATAAAAGCAAATGTCCATTTGCTTTCCTACTGTTGCAACAGCTAATGTTTACTGGAAAACCAAAAGGCTTATTTTAGTACCGATACGGTTAACGGTTACGCATATTTCGCTGCGTACCGGACTCCAAAATACACAAACAAATATACCGTAGAGATCAGCGCGATGAGACGATCAAAACGGTATAAAATTATCCGTGGTTTGGTTGAATTATAAAAATTCGAATTTTTCTACTGGCGGAAAATGCAAGAAAAACGCTGAAAAATAAGATCGACGGAGCCAAAGATGTCCGAATTTGGAAAAACGACAAACTGATATCTTTCTCAGAAGATGGTTTAGAATTTTTCTATGTAAAAATATTTAGGTTCAGAGAAACATTTTATTTTCATCGCTTTTTAACTGATTAAATTGAAGTGAATTTACGCACGAAATAAATTTTCATATTTTCGGACGAAAATTTACCAGTCACTATGTTTACCTAGATGTATTTCAAATATTAAATTTTTATTTCAAAATTTTATCGTTTAAAATTTCGCAAAATTTCAACTAATTACGTTATTAAAACCGTTGAAATTTACGGGTCGTTACATAAGTTTAATGAAGGTGTTCAATGGAATTACTTCTATAAATATGAATTCTGATGTTATAAATTGTTATAAACTTAAGTTAATAATTTGAAATGTTACTAATTAAATTTATAGAAAGAATGAATATTGTAAGTAAATGATTATAAACTTAAGTTAATGTTGAAACCATCTATAATTAAAGTGAATACTATATGTGAAAGAAATAAAAGCGAAAAGAAAAAAATTTAAGTATGAGTTGCTTCACAAATGAATATTGACGTTAAAAAGAAATAAGTAATAGTGGTGAATCAATGTTGCAAGAGAAACTTACATATTATCTTAAGTGTTGATTTTGGACAATCTAAGTAATTGAAATGGAAATAACTTATGTAAGCAATGAATGTAAAGTAATAAAATGAAAAATGGCATTTTATGAATAAATGAGAAATGAAATCTTGTAAGTAATGAATGTAAATTAACGAGAAAATAGCATTGTATGAATGAAGAAAAAATGAACGGTAAATGATATGAAAGGAAATTAATAAGAACAAACTTAAATAATATTTGAAATTATTGTTTGTTTTGGCTTATGGGATGGATGGGAAAGGATACTTCTAACTGTATGAAGATGTATAAATAATCTATTAAATTATATCTAAGACTGATGAGTATATGGTATACTTAGTAGTTTATTTATCATTTTATAAGTTAAAAGTTTCTGAACCCGAACAAACCATTTGTTTTGGTTGCTATGGATCGATGATTGATTTCTTTATTGAATATGATGTTTGTATTGTTTTGTTTGCATGTGACTATTGTTATGTTGTGATGCTTTGTTTTGTTATTAATTGAAACAACATAAATATTTCTCTTTTACTTAATTATTAACTTCTTTGGATTATATAAGTAAAATACAGGTTTATGGAAGCAATAGCTATTGCTTTTGGTTTCATAGATAAGCGTGTTTGCCCGACAAATAAGTACGTTTTCGGATTACGGTTTTATAGCGATTGTAACAACCCATATTTTTAATCAATATTTTAAATTTCATTTATTTGAAACTTTGATTTTTAAATCATTTAAAATTGAATTTTTGGAATTTTCCAATGTATTTTAGATTTTGTTTGTAATTTATATTCCAAATATAATGAAATAATGATTTTTTGAAAATTTTATATTTTGGTCAACTTTGGTCAAACTTTGACTTTTAGTTGAAATTTTAAATTTTGAATTTTGAATTTTGAAACTTTTTCTTTGAAGTAGTATATGATTCTGATATCTGTTCTGCTTTTTGTTTCCTTAAATTTTGATCTATACTTTTTAAAATGGATAAAATATAGCGTTTTACACGCAATTAATTTCTGCGTTTTATTTTATATTTTCTATGTCCGTCGCTTTATTTCATTTCGCTATTTTATTTGTCTAGACTTTCACGTTATTTATTGGATTTTACTTGTTTATATCTTTTTATAAATGGCTTGAGAAAATCAAGGAGGCATAGGTTACATTGTTTTAAATTCTTGCCTGTTGTTTTCCTAGCATTTACACTCCATAGCCGTTCACTCTTGTCTTTCTTGGTGGTGTATTCCTATCTCAATCACGTACAAGAATATTTCATTCTCATCTCAATATCCTCATTTTCATTTGCATTTAAGAATAAAATATATGCAAGATTCTATTCCTTTAATACAAGGTGCGACTTTTCCATTTCTTACCATTCAAACTCTTGCCTTTTATTTGCCCAGCCTCTTTATTGCTTTTCTAGCCATTCACCATTTTTAGCCATGAATTTCTCTTATCAATTCACGTACAAAACTCCTCAAATATCTCATTTCCTCATTTTCTTTCTCCTGAAAAAAATATATTGTAAGTTTCCATGGCTTCTCCACTCTTTCTTCCTCCCTTTTCTTTTATTTTCTTTTGTCTTCTTCCTCCTATACTCGGCCACTCCACCTATATTTCCGACCACCATCTCTCCACCTCCTCCATGACCGACCATCACCTCTACACCACCTCCTCCAATCATGGCCGAGACCCCTAGATCTAGGTCCACCACCAAAACTTGACCAAAACCATCACAAGCCTTTCATTATTACACTTCCCCCTTTATTAGCCTTGGCCACTCTTGTTCCACCACCCCCTACATGCCATGCCATGACCAAACACCCCTTGCCGTGACCAGTTGACCAAGATCCAACCCAGCCCGAGCCATGTAGACATAGGGCCGAGCCTATGTTTGCTTGTGACCTTCCAAAACTCTTGCCTTTTTGCCTTCCAACACCTTTAACTTGCCCCTCTTCACATTCCACCAACCATAGCCGTGTGTACCTTACCTGGCCGAGCCTACTTGTCTTGAATCCAATCATGGCCGAGCACAACATGATGATGGCTGAGCCTATGTATGTTGTGGCCGAGCCCACTTGTTGGGTTAAGGAAAGTTATGTCATTTTGTTTTACATCTTTACATTTTTTAATTCTTATTTTGTTGTGTTGAATTATATACTTATATATGTGTATATTTTGGTTGTTACAAGACTTGGATCTTGGCTCTCCATCTTCTCCTCAAATCTATTCATGCTTTATCGTGCTTTTCAGAGTTTGTTGTTGTGTTTTGAATTGCCATCTCTAGCTTCAAAAAGGTTAGTTTATCACTCTCGACATTCGTACTTACATAATTGTGAAACAATGACATGTGAATTGTAGAAATTAATATGCTATGTTCATATATGCATGTGATATGATTATATGATGTTAAATATTGCTTATATATTTGTTACATCACCTGATATGATGATATATGCTCTACTGTTATTTTATTTTCTGTATCTCACACTTCAAGTTCCCTTTCACTATGGGTTGAAATGATACATAACCGAATGGACTTTAGAATAAGGAAAAATCATTATGAGCTGAAATTATAGGCTCGAGTGATTTTTATCGTATTTTATTTGACTTGGGATTGCGGGTTTGAAATGATAGAACCCGGATTTATTTTTTAAATTACGGATTGAAATGATACATATCCGTATCATTTGACCTAGGTTAGAAAATATTATATAGACCCATGGTTATATATTTAATAATATTTTCTTAAATTTTTTTAAGTATTTTTAAGTTTTAAGATATATGAAAATTTTACTTTAAAATTTGATCCAATGATTTTAAATATATGGAATTTTTATAAGTCAATAAGTGGTTTGATTTTAAATTATAAAGTTATATTGGTTTTCTATAAGTTGGAATCTTTACATATCAATAATTGGTTTTAAATTGCAATTTAACGATCTTTATTGATGATAAATAACTTAATAATTAAATTTGATTTAATGTGGAATTTTAAATCTAACCTAGTGATGGTAATAGATTTTATTTTATGAAATGGATTTATTTTGTGAAATAAATAATTATGATTTAAAATGGTAACATGTATCTTAAATTATGACTTAACTTTATAATGGAAAATTTGGTTTTAATTGGAAATGTGAAGTTTGACTTATTAAAAGAATATTTTGTTTATGAAATGGGTATTTTAAATAAAGTGTTAAGTTATTTTTTAAAATAAAAAGTTAAGTAAAATAATGTACTTTTGACTTAATATATGAATTATAGTTAATTTGGATATTTTAATTATAAAAGTTATTTAATGTAAACTATAAGTAAATTGATATCCAAATGAATATTTCTGAAATGTGAGATATGTTTAATAAGTTAAAAATGGCTAAAATTGAAGTTTTTAATGTTTCTGAAATGTTATAATAAATCTGGAATTGTATTGGCAGCATTTCCAAAGTGCTGCTGTTTCTGAAATTTAACTATGTTTTGAAATAACTAAAATACTATAGCACTTTATAAGTGCTGTTGTTTCTGAATTTGAACTATTTCTGAAAATACCAATATGTCTACTACAGCACTTTATAAGTGCTACTATTTTGAATTTGACAGTGTTTTTGAAATGTTAATATATTTACCATAAGACTTTATAAGTGCTGTTGTAGCTGAAATTACAATGAATTTTGGAAATGAATATTATTTTGGAAGATTTTGACATTGAATTTAAATGGTTTAAATGAATATGTTTCGAGGTGAAATATAAACCGTTTTTGAAATTTATAAGTTAATAAAATGTTTTCGAAATTGGTATAATTGAACGAATGAACTTAATAATGCTATAGCTTTGGTAATGAATATTATTTTTAAGGGTGTTATGATTTTTCTAAGTACTATGATTTCCAAATGATAACATTTTAAAATTGATATGGTTTCAAAGTATTATGGTTTCAAAGTGTTTGGTTTCAAAGTGTTTGGTTTCAAAGGTGTTATAACTTTGAAAGTACCATGATTTTGGAAATGAATTTATTTGAAATAGTATTAAATTAAGAATTGTTTTGAATATATTGATTTGCAATTTAAGATTTAAGAATATGGCTTTATAAAGTGGTTTTGGTTTAAGATGATTTAAAAAGGAATATTTCAAGTTTAAATAAATTGAAAGAAATATTCACTGATTGGAAATTTGGGTTTATTCAAATGATATTTTGGTTTTGAAGTATAAACTAGTTGAATATGATATTTTGGTTTTGAACTATAAACCAGTTTCGAAATGGATATGATATTTTGTTTTGAGGTATAAATTATTTCGAAATAAATATCCATGGGTTATAATAACGATTGGTTGGCAAAGAGTCCGGGATCGGATATGGGCATACTCTTTGTCGATACCGAAAACCACTTTGACAACCGTGTACGTGGTGGAGATTCCAGAATGAAGTAGGATGGTGGCGACGATCCTATTGAGGTATATACGTGGACCCGACTCCCGTGAGTTGGCATAAGGTGGCTAAAACAGGAGCGATCGACGGGCCAATGAGGTAGCACCTCTGATCGGACACATTTCTTCGATACTATTTTATTACTTTATGATTTGGTGGCCACCCTTCGATTTTTGATTTGGGAGTGTGTTCCGAGGTGGGCGGTAGTGGCTGTTATGCATTACCACCGGCCCGGATGCGTAATTGGTATATCTACCCTGGCATTGCCTAGTTGTGCCGTGTCACCTACCCTAGCGCGCCTTGTACGAGTTTGATTTGTGTCGTACCTATAGAGTATCTTCTCGTAGCCTCCCGATCTGGAGGTACGCAGGTACTGTATAGACTACTGGCACTATTTATGTGTTAAGGTGGAAAATGTAAAGCCTTAACGCTATTTAAAAGTAAGTTTATTTTACTATTAGACATTATTATAATAGCGAATATTACTACATAGTAAATAGTTTAACGGATCCTTAGAGGATGGGCGGTCCCAAGCATCCTTTAAGTTACTTATGCATTTTATTACAGTTCACTTGAGTTGGTTTACATTGTATAAGTATGTATGTCCTGACTCGAGTGTTTTGTGTTTTGCTTTACGCTCGAGTCAGACTGAGTCGTACCAGTATTCGAGACTCACCTTTGGAGTTGGAGCTTCGCTTGGATCCATCCATTGATTCTGCTTTCAGTCATTCAGTTGATTCTAGTGATGTATTCAAATCTTGTATTTGACTATTGTATTGAGACATCTTTGTATTCGTGGTATCTGTTGTATCTTGTTGAATTCTGTTATTATATATAGTAGCTTCATGAACTACTATTTCTTGCTTCCGCTGCATTGTTATATTACTCTGTGTCTGTGATCTGTGATTTATTTACTATATATTCTGAGTTTTGCCAAATTTTATTTACAATCTATTGTTTTGAATTATTCAAGTTCGACATGTGTGGATTTATTGTCGATTTGAATGGTCCAAAATAGTAGGTTGTTACATTTGGTATCAGAGCCAGGTTTTAGTCAAAACTCAGTATATAGAGTAGATGTAATTACGGAATCACTGTCGTTCGAGCTTGAATTCCTTCTTCTTCGATCCGGTTTCTTTTGAATTTTGGAACGTTCCCTACGGCTCCAAAATCCATTCTTGTCTCTCCCTAATTGTCTTCTTTTGATTCTGGAGTATCCCATAACTCCACTTTGAATGATCTTTATATTGAATAGGCGGTCTCGCCAATCTTTGAAAGATTGTAAAGGGGTGAACTCCTTTACAAGAAGCATTGATTCACCGAAGGTTTCTGCATCCTCAGTTTATGATGCTATCTATCTCTTGTTATCCCGAATTCTATCTCTTGAGATCGGATGTAGGTTTGTCCCAGAACTCTACATCGATCTTATTCTTGAAGTCATGGTCGACCCGGTTAAGGTTGCCACTGATTTATATAAGCTTATTCATTCCCTTATTCTGTTAATTAATCATCCTGTCTTTTGTTTCCAACTTATCCTCAAATCATTCTTGAAGTGTATTTGTAAACTAATATTTAAAATGTTTTATTGTATATGGTGTTATTTGAGTTGTTGATGTTGATTTGGGTTTCTGATCGATTCGTCTGATCAACGCTATCGATAGGATCTCCAAAACACTTGAACAGAGCAAACTGACACCTATTGTTTTCAAACTTGGTAAATGGATAAAACTTGTATAATTATATTTTATATATGTAAATTTTTTGAAATTTAATAGTTAATTGAATTGGATGTTAAGAAATAATATTTGACTTTGTGTATATCTTGTAACCATTGGCTTTTGTCTCATATATAAATAATTGAACTATAAAAAAATATGGTTATAAATTAATTTGGAAATTTAAATGAATTTAAATCAAGAATTTGAAAATTTAATTTCCGATGATTTGAACTTTGGTTTCAAAGTTTTAAAAGATATATTATTTGAAATATTTCCGAATAGAAATTGTTTCTAAAAACTTTTAAAGTTTGAAAATCAGTGCTCTTCTCTTTGTCGCTGGAAAATAATTTCGGTGATGACTACAGCACCATCGACATTCATTTTCGAGTTTCGAAGTAAAGAGACCATACTGTAACTTTGCTACAGTTTTGCTTTGAAGAATTAAATTGATTTGAATTTCTAAAAATTGACTTGATTTATAATATATATATTGATATATGGTTTAAAATTTGATTTGATATATGTGACGACCGCCCATGACCCCTGCACCGAATCTAGAGAATAAGCGCTGTAAAGTGTGCCAGGCGACCATGGACGATTGTCAAGGTAAGATTAAAACAACAGAATCTATCGTATTACTCACAGCGCATGGACAAAATACAATAGAACATATGTATAGTGAAGCTTTACAGAACAAAATGACATCATATAAACTCCATAATAGTTGAATACAAGCATCCACATAGTCAATACATCCAGCCTCACTACAAAACTCTCAGAGAATACAAAACAGCGGAAAATCCAGTACATATAATAAGAAGATAATATGCAACCCTCAAGCTCGTCTTCGATATCAGCATCGTGAGAAGAGATCAGCACCTGTCACCTGCTACCTAGTCTGCCCGTCCCAAAATGGACGAACAGCCCAAGGCAATAAGAATTAAAACATAAAGCCTTGAGTCAGACAACAGTCTTAGTGAGCAGTAAATTAACTAACAACATACCAAAAGAGCATAAAGGAAAAGGAATAGGAATACAACCCTCCCACTCCAACCTCATTCTACAGTGATAGCCCCCAGACACACACTAAGCAGAAGCAAACATAGCAGAGCATACAATTTAAAGTAAAGCTACTATCACTCGAGTCAAGGGCGATGTTTTCCAAGTACCAAGGCCTAAATCAGATAAGCACCCAGAAAATACCGCTCTTGAGTCCGAATGACGATACAACCAAACATCCATGACTCTGGCTATCACTGTTATCATTGCTTCGATATCACCGTTAATTGAATGACCGACACATTCTTTCAGCCGTCCGTCAAGGGCTAATGGAAACCCCGGTTCTAGACATAACTCCCGCACGTCGTCGCAGCCCGTGCCTAGGACTATCGAATCTGCCCAGAGTACTCGACCATCAACAGTTGGCCGTTGGGACTATCGAATCTGCCCAAACGTACTCTTGCTTAGAGCATGCTAGAACCTTCAACAACGATGCTATCCAAGCCTCCTAGTCATCCTCCTCGACGACTATTCTCATATCCATTCATTATCCTCAACTCGAATCATATCACCGAGTTATCAACATGCTTGGAATGATCCCGTCTGGATTAGACCAAGTCTTCATCATATGATGCCTCGCTTCATTACATCCTCGCAAAGCCTCATCTCATCATCACATCATCGAATCTATGCATAAGAGCTTCATCATCCCACTACATATGCCACGAGCAGCTTTTCCAATTCAAGAGCCTTTCCCTTAGCTTTTGAATCACCTTCGATCTAAATCTAATCATCAATCATCTAGTTCACAACAATCAATCAAATCAAACATCAATCCAAGTAATCAAGCATTCAAAATGATCTAAGTAGACAATTATAACAATAATGGCATTTTCGTAATTAAAGAGTTGAAAGTCCAATAAGCATGAAAACATGGATTATATCTCTACAAACTTGATGAATGAACTTGCATGGGTTGACATATGATAAAATGGATGCAACATCATCATGAACAAGGGATCTACATGGATCTACACATAGGATGAAGAAAATGCATGGAAATCTCTATTTTAACACCAAAACGAGCCAACAATCCGATATACTCCTTTGGATCCGTGTGAGAGATAATCACCACTCACCAAATCACCTAAACAATCCAAAAGATATCAACTTCAGATCTGGACAGCGAAGAACTAAGCTAGATCTATCACAAATCCGCTTCAAATGAAGAAATCTCTCTTGAAAAGATGAAGATCTTCAATCTAAGCTCTTGAATCTTCAATCTTGATCTTCGATTTTGATGGATAGAAGCACTAGATTAGAGTGGAGAAAAGAAGTGAAGAAGTGTAGAAGTCGAGCTCTCAAAATGGCAGCACTTCGTCGCTTCAAAATCCGGATCCCAAAAAGTGAGAACAACCCCTCCTATTTATAGCAGAAATTTCCTTAAGTCGCTTAACTCGGCTATCTCCCTAGGTCGTTTCCGACCTAAGCCTCTCCGACCTAAGCTTCTCCGACCTAACAGATAGATCTACGCGACCTAAATCCTAGCGACCTAACAACTTAGCAGCCTACGCGACCTAACAGTGTTACGACCTAACACATAGCCTAACTCTTAAGGTCGCCAACTGTTAACTCCTAGGTCGCTAACAAGCTAACCCCTTAGGTCGCTAACACGACAACTCCTAGGTCGCTAACAAGCTAACCCCTTAGGTCGCTAACACGGCAACTCCTAGGTCGCTAACAAGCTAACCCCTTAGGTCGCTAACACGGCAACTCCTAGGTCGCTAACAAGCTAACCCCTTAGGTCGCTAACACGGCAACTCCTAGGTCGCTAACAAGCTAACCCCTTAGGTCGCTAACACGGCAACTCCTAGGTCGCTAACAAGCTAACCCCTTAGGTCGCTAACACGGCAACTCCTAGGTCGCTAACAAGCTAACCCCTTAGGTCGCTAACCACTAGTTTCCTTAGGTCGCTGCCGACCTAAATATACTAACTCGGCACCACTAGGTCGCTCATCCCTAGGTCGTTAACTACTGGGTTTACTTAGGTCGCTACCAACCTTAACTCGCCAGAAACTCTAAAGTCTCCTTCCTTTTAGGTCGTCTACGACCTAAACCCTTACCATCCATCACACGACCTAACTCCAAACCTTAAGGTCACCAATCCCCAACATTCTTAGGTCGGTCACGACTTATCTCCTAAGTTGCCAACAATACTTAACTAACCTCTAGGTCGCGTACGACCTAGGACTTAGGCAAATTTCAACCAAGATCTGGAACAACTAGAAAATGCTGAAAATCCCAGATTTTGACAAACTTTTCGATCCGTAAAATACGGGTCGTTACATTCTCTTCCCCTTAGGAATTTCGCCCCCGAAATTCCAAGCAAACAAAGCAATCAAAGGCTATTCTGTACGCCTACCATCCATAGCAATCAACAAACCATGCATCCAATTCTAGCTTAGCGTACAGAATTCTAAGACTTAGAACAAGTTACAATTTCGCGAGATGAGACGACACCTTAGGGCTATACCTTGAAGAGTTCAGGATGAGCTGCTTTCATCCTCTCTTCCACCTCCCACGTACAGTCGTTATCATCATCACTCCATTGTATCTTGAGCAACTTAACCACCTTCCTCCTAAGCTGTTTCGTGTCATTCTCAACAACACGAAGCGGCTTACGAGGTCTTCTATCGACTGGATCAACTTCTAAGTCTTCACAGCTATCTGCAGAAACTACTGCATTTGAATCGTGCACATACTTCCGTAGATATGATACATGAAAAACATTGTGCACACTCGACATCTTCTCTGGTAACTCCAATCTGTAGGCGAGCTTTCCAATTCGCTCGATGATCGGGAATGGTCCAACAAATCTCGGAGTCAATTTACCTTTCTTCCCGAATCGAATAACATTCTTCAGAGGAGAAATCTTCACAAAAACCATATCACCAACGTCGAATTCCAAATCCTTCCGACGCTTATCAGCATAACTCTTCTGACGGTCTTGGGCTGCCTTCATTCGTTGTCGAATGATTTCTATACAATCTGAAGTCTGACGAATCATCTCTGGCCCAAGCATCAGTTTTTCTCCAGTTTCCAACCAACATGTTGGAGAGTTACACGGTCTTCCATACAATGCCTCATACGGTGCCATACCAATGCTTGACTGGTAACTGTTGTTGTACGCAAACTCCACCAAATGAAGGTGATCTTCCCATGATCCTCCGAAATCCAAAACACAAGCTCTGAGGAGATCTTCCAAAACTCGGTTGACTCTCTCGGTCTGACCATCTGTTTGGGGATGATAAGCTGTACCCAAACACAACTCGGTTCCCAAAACTTCCTGGAAGCTCTTCCAAAATCCACTAGTGAACAATGGATCTCGATCGCTCACTATACTCTTCGGAATACCATGGAAACGAACTATCCACTTAACATACAACTCAGCCAACTTTGATGCGGTCCTAGTCGATCGAACAGGAATGAATCGTGCACTCTTAGTCAGACGATCCACAATGACCCAAATTCCTTCATTTCCCGTTCTGGTTCTAGGCAATCCATCGATAAAATCCATCGACACTTGTTCCCACTTCCATGTAGGAACTTCTAATGGCTGAAGCAATCTACTAGGCTTCTTTTGTTCAGCTTTTACCAACTGGCAGTTCATACATTTGGAAATAAAATTTCCAACATCCTTCTTCATACCTTCCCAGTAGTAGGTTCTCTTCATATCCCGATACATCTTATTTCCACCTGGATGAATTGTCAACTTCGAGTGATGACTTTTCTTCAAAACTTCACTCCTCAATTCATCTATATCGGGAACAACTAGTCGTCCTTGCTTCCGAAGCCAACCCTCTCGATCGACCTCGAATCCTTTATCCTTTTCTGGATCCAATCCAAATTCCAAATCACGGATAATCTTGACAAGCTTATCATCTCGCTTTTGGCCCTCGCCAATCCTTTCCACAAGAGTGGGTCTTATCGATAAGTTTGCCAACATCTCAGGTTCCAATTCACATCTAGGTCTGAAGTCAAATCCAGCTAAATACTCGAGACTCTTCCATTCTGAAAACATGGCTCCCAACCCTGCATGTCTTCGACTTAACGCATCAGCCACTGCATTACCTTTTCCCGGAGTATAAGCTATACCAAAATCATACGATGCCAAAAACTCGAGCCAACGTTGCTGCCGAAGATTCAAATCCTTTTGGGAGAAAAGATACTTCAACGACTTGTGATCCGTAAACAACTCGAATCGAACTCCCAACAGATAATGTCTCCATATTTTCAGAGCAAATACAATCGCCGCCAATTCCAAATCATGAGTTGGGTAATTCCTTTCATGCGGCTTCAGTTGTCGACTGGCATACGCAACAACTTTATCCTCCTGCATCAGCACTGCTCCAAGTCCAGTACCACATGCGTCGGTGTAAACCACCATCTCATCATTCCCACTTGGAATAGTCAAAACAGGAGCACTCGTCAGTCTCTCTTTTAGGATTCCGAAGGCTTGCTCACACTTAGCATTCCAACTGAACACTTGGTTCTTCTTCGTCAATCCTGTTAACGGTGCAGCTATCTTGGAGAAGTCTTTGATAAACCGTCGATAATATCCTGCTAATCCAAGAAAACTTCTCACATCAGATGCATTCATAGGTCTAACCCAATCCTGGACTGCTGCCACCTTAGCGGGATCAACCGCTATTCCACTTCCAGAAATCACATGGCCTAAGAACCTCACTTCACTCTTCCAGAAGTGACACTTCAAAAACTTAGCCTTCAGCTGATGTTTCCGCAAGATTTCCAAAACAATACGCAAGTGCGTCTTGTGCTCCTCTTCCGTTCTGGAATAAATCAGAATATCATCCACGAACACAAGTACGAACTTGTTCAACTGATCTCTGAACACCCTATTCATAAGATCCACAAAATATGCTGGCGCGTTAGTCAATCCAAACGGCATTACCAGCCACTCAAAGAAACCGGATGGTGTCCTAAAAGCAGTCTTCGGCACACTATCCTTAGCCACTCTCAGCTGGTGAAATCCCGTTGCCAAATCCATCTGAGAAAACACCTTAGCTTTGTGAAGCTGATCAAACAAGTCATCTATTCTCGGCAATGGATACTTGTTCTTCTTAGTCACCTTATTCAGCTCACGATAATCGACGCACAGTCTTAATGACCCATCTGCCTTGGTTGCAAACACAACTGGTGCACCCCACTCGGACATGCTACGCCGAATGAATCCTTTCTGTAAAAGGTCATCAACTTGCACCCTCAACTCTTGCTGTTCCCTAGGCGCCATCCGCCTAAGAGGCATCACAACAGGTCTGGCTCCTTCAACTAGATCTATACGAAACTCGATCTCTCTATGCGGCGGCAACCCTTTGACTTCGTCAAAGACATCCTCGAATCCATTTGCGATTGGCACTAAAGACAGTCCATCCCGTGGAACAACTAGCGAATACATGAAGCTCATGAAGACGCCTTCCTCATGCTTACATCGTATTACAATCTTTCGCCCTTCCACATTCTCGACTGTCACCTCTAGCCTCTCACAATCAACCTTAGCCGCATACTTCCTAAGCCAGTCCATACCCAAAATAATTCCGAACCCCGCAAAGTTCAGAACAAAGCAATCACAAACAAAAGAGCAATCATGACTCGACACAACTAGACCACGGCATAACATACACAAACAAGACGAACCCCCAACTGGATTAGTCACAACCAATGGCCTATCAACAATATCCGGTTCCAAACCTACCCGGCCTACTAGTTCATTACAAACAAACGAATGCGATGCTCCAGTATCAAACAAAACTCTAACTGGAACACCACATAGGAAAAGAGTACCTTGAACAACCACACTCTTTCCCTTCTCTTCAGCAGTAGGAGCTTTCGAAGATGACGGAACAGCTCCTAAAGCATAGGCTTGCACAATCTGCCTGTCCTTCCTCGGTTCTGGACAATTCTTCCTGAAATGCCCCGGCTTGTCACAGTTGTGACACTTCATCGGCACCTTAGGATTCTTACAATCCTTAGAGAAATGGCCCTTCTGCTGACAATTGTAGCAAGTCACCTCGCCTTTCGGCTTCTTCTGGCCATTCTTACCCTTCTGCTGCTGCTGCTTCCTCTTCTGGTTTCCACCCTGCTGTGGTTTAGATTCTCCCTTGGTAACAGCAACAACAGGTCCTTCCTTAGGAAACAGACTCTCATGTCTAAGAGCTTTCTCCACAAGCTTCTCAAATGAATCGTCCAAATGATCCACCAACTGTCTCCCAAGATAACTATCCAAGCCGGTCACAAACTTCTCATTCTTCTGATAAGCAGATTCAATATACGACCGGGCATACTTGGACAAAGCTTCAAACTCAGAAACATACTCAAGAACAGATCTTCCACCCTGCTTGAGCTCCACAAACCTCTTGAACAGAACAGACTTCTGAGCTGTAGAAATGAACTTAGCTTCAAATCTGACTTGGAATTGCTCCCAAGTAATCTCTTCTTCCGGAGTAGTGATGGTAATAGAGTTCCACCAATCAGAAGCTCTCCCTTGAAGCTGCCTCGATGCCAACTTCCTCTTAGTTGCATCATCAATTCCCAAATCACCAAAGATCCTTCTACAAGCATCTATCCACCTCTGGACCTCAATGGTAGATTCTGTTCCCAAGAAAACCTTTCCTCCAAGAGCAGTATAATCCTTGCACAGCTTAGCAAAATCCACTAGTTTCGGAGTTTGGACTTGAACTCCAACATCAACTGCTGCCCCCGGAACTGGTATCCTTCTCATGATCGAAGTCATCATAGCTTCGAACATGGCTGCATAATCAGCAGTCTCTTCAGTAGCACGGCCTTCTCTAGCAGCTGGTCTCCCTCTTCGACTCATTCTCAATATCTATAAAAAGAATGATTAGGATATCTAGAGAAACAACTGCATAAAGGACTCAAACCCTACTAAGCTACTATATTATATATAGTAATCATCCATCAAAATACAATTACGTCTCTCATACGTAGCTACGACAGCGAGCGTTGGGTAAAATCGATTAACCAATGCTCTGATACCAAATGTGACGACCGCCCATGACCCCTGCACCGAATCTAGAGAATAAGCGCTGTAAAGTGTGCCAGGCGACCATGGACGATTGTCAAGGTAAGATTAAAACAACAGAATCTATCGTATTACTCACAGCGCATGGACAAAATACAATAGAACATATGTATAGTGAAGCTTTACAGAACAAAATGACATCATATAAACTCCATAATAGTTGAATACAAGCATCCACATAGTCAATACATCCAGCCTCACTACAAAACTCTCAGAGAATACAAAACAGCGGAAAATCCAGTACATATAATAAGAAGATAATATGCAACCCTCAAGCTCGTCTTCGATATCAGCATCGTGAGAAGAGATCAGCACCTGTCACCTGCTACCTAGTCTGCCCGTCCCAAAATGGACGAACAGCCCAAGGCAATAAGAATTAAAACATAAAGCCTTGAGTCAGACAACAGTCTTAGTGAGCAGTAAATTAACTAACAACATACCAAAAGAGCATAAAGGAAAAGGAATAGGAATACAACCCTCCCACTCCAACCTCATTCTACAGTGATAGCCCCCAGACACACACTAAGCAGAAGCAAACATAGCAGAGCATACAATTTAAAGTAAAGCTACTATCACTCGAGTCAAGGGCGATGTTTTCCAAGTACCAAGGCCTAAATCAGATAAGCACCCAGAAAATACCGCTCTTGAGTCCGAATGACGATACAACCAAACATCCATGACTCTGGCTATCACTGTTATCATTGCTTCGATATCACCGTTAATTGAATGACCGGCACATTCTTTCAGCCGTCCGTCAAGGGCTAATGGAAACCCCGGTTCTAGACATAACTCCCGCACGTCGTCGCAGCCCGTGCCTAGGACTATCGAATCTGCCCAGAGTACTCGACCATCAACAGTTGGCCGTTGGGACTATCGAATCTGCCCAAACGTACTCTTGCTTAGAGCATGCTAGAACCTTCAACAACGATGCTATCCAAGCCTCCTAGTCATCCTCCTCGACGACTATTCTCATATCCATTCATTATCCTCAACTCGAATCATATCACCGAGTTATCAACATGCTTGGAATGATCCCGTCTGGATTAGACCAAGTCTTCATCATATGATGCCACGCTTCATTACATCCTCGCAAAGCCTCATCTCATCATCACATCATCGAATCTATGCATAAGAGCTTCATCATCCCACTACATATGCCACGAGCAGCTTTTCCAATTCAAGAGCCTTTCCCTTAGCTTTTGAATCACCTTCGATCTAAATCTAATCATCAATCATCTAGTTCACAACAATCAATCAAATCAAACATCAATCCAAGTAATCAAGCATTCAAAATGATCTAAGTAGACAATTATAACAATAATGGCATTTTCGTAATTAAAGAGTTGAAAGTCCAATAAGCATGAAAACATGGATTATATCTCTACAAACTTGATGAATGAACTTGCATGGGTTGACATATGATAAAATGGATGCAACATCATCATGAACAAGGGATCTACATGGATCTACACATAGATGAAGAAAATGCATGGAAATCTCTATTTTAACACCAAAACGAGCCAACAATCCGATATACTCCTTTGGATCCGTGTGAGAGATAATCACCACTCACCAAATCACCTAAACAATCCAAAAGATATCAACTTCAGATCTGGACAGCGAAGAACTAAGCTAGATCTATCACAAATCCGCTTCAAATGAAGAAATCTCTCTTGAAAAGATGAAGATCTTCAATCTAAGCTCTTGAATCTTCAATCTTGATCTTCGATTTGGATGGATGGAAGCACTAGATTAGAGTGGAGAAAAGAAGTGAAGAAGTGTAGAAGTCGAGCTCTCAAAATGGCAGCACTTCGTCGCTTCAAAATCCGGATCCCAAAAAGTGAGAACAACCCCTCCTATTTATAGCAGAAATTTCCTTAAGTCGCTTAACTCGGCTATCTCCCTAGGTCGTTTCCGACCTAAGCCTCTCCGACCTAAGCTTCTCCGACCTAACAGATAGATCTACGCGACCTAAATCCTAGCGACCTAACAACTTAGCAGCCTACGCGACCTAACAGTGTTACGACCTAACACATAGCCTAACTCTTAAGGTCGCCAACTGTTAACTCCTAGGTCGCTAACAAGCTAACCCCTTAGGTCGCTAACACGGCAACTCCTAGGTCGCTAACAAGCTAACCCCTTAGGTCGCTAACACGGCAACTCCTAGGTCGCTAACAAGCTAACCCCTTAGGTCGCTAACACGGCAACTCCTAGGTCGCTAACAAGCTAACCCCTTAGGTCGCTAACACGGCAACTCCTAGGTCGCTAACAAGCTAACCCCTTAGGTCGCTAACACGGCAACTCCTAGGTCGCTAACAAGCTAAACCCTTAGGTCGCTAACACGGCAACTCCTAGGTCGCTAACAAGCTAACCCCTTAGGTCGCTAACCACTAGTTTCCTTAGGTCGCTGCCGACCTAAATATACTAACTCGGCACCACTAGGTCGCTCATCCCTAGGTCGTTAACTACTGGGTTTACTTAGGTCGCTACCAACCTTAACTCGCCAGAAACTCTAAAGTCTCCTTCCTTTTAGGTCGTCTACGACCTAAACCCTTACCATCCATCACACGACCTAACTCCAAACCTTAAGGTCACCAATCCCCAACATTCTTAGGTCGGTCACGACTTATCTCCTAAGTTGCCAACAATACTTAACTAACCTCTAGGTCGCGTACGACCTAGGACTTAGGCAAATTTCAACCAAGATCTGGAACAACTAGAAAATGCTGAAAATCCTAGATTTTGACAAACTTTTCGATCCGTAAAATACGGGTCGTTACAATATATATATATATATTGTATATATATTTATTTATCTCTAGAATAGTTTGAAGTTAATCGGAAATTTAATTCTTAAATTTTATCTTAAAGGATGATTTCAATTATAAACTGAAGTTAAAATTTTGGATAAATATGTAAGCTTGAAATAATTGAATTAGAAAATTTTATTTGTATAATATTCTATTACATTCCAATATAACTTACCTAAATT
This sequence comes from Allium fistulosum, assembly GCA_030737815.1. NCBI lineage: Eukaryota > Viridiplantae > Streptophyta > Magnoliopsida > Asparagales > Amaryllidaceae > Allium > Allium fistulosum. The sequence continues at coordinate 167,381,469 of CM060905.1, forward strand.
AATAAGAAGGAATATGTAATTGGATAATATACAATATAAAAGGATTTTATAAATAGAATTTGAGTGGTTATAATAAATGTTACACACTTAAATTTTAGTATAAAAAGATTAGTAGAGGTAAATAGAATAAAAGGTTAATTGAATAATTACAATATAAAATGGTGTTAAAGGAATTTATAATAAATTGGAGCAGTTATAAAAAGTGTAAATAAACTTAATAATATGATTAGATATATTAAGTGGAATAAATTTAATAATAATTTTTGGAATAAAGAAGAATGAAATTTAGTGAATAAATTATGAGTATAATAAATGATTTTCAAATTCATGACTTTGGAAAATTGTTAATTTAAGATAATTGTATGACGAGATAATGAGATTAAAAATAGTTAAGATTTATTTAACTTAAGTGAAATCAAATGGATGAAATTAATTATTAATGTATGTTGAAATTTTCATGGTTTTAAATTTATTATCTTATTCTGTTTTCCAATCTATTTTCTTTCCGGTTGTTTCCATTCTCCTAACTTCTAAGTGGGAAATCGAATTTCGAATTGGTCAGCCCTTGGAGCTACTGTTTTCTCTCAGCTTGATCTTGCCACTGATTTTCACCAACTCAGTGTTGCTAAGGAAAGTATTCCTGAGACTGCTTTCCGTACTGTGAATGGTTTTTCCATGAATGGTTAGTTACGCCTTTTGGTTTGACTAATGCCCCTGCTTCCTTTGTTGATTGATGAATCGTGTTTTTCGTGATGTGCTTTCCATGTTTATTCTAGTCTTTTTTGATGATATCCTTGTCTTCCCCAAGTCAAGGAAAGAACATGAGTCGCACTTGAAATCTATTCTGGAGACTCTTAGGAATCATCAGTTGAAGGCCAAAATTTCGAAATTCCATTTCTAGAAGGATGAAGTCCAATTTCTCGGACATATTGTTTCTAGTGATGGAATTAATGTTAATTTAGTTAAGATCGCTGCGATCAATGTTAGTCTTTCTTCTCATCTTTCTTTGTGATTTCATATCATAACTATATCTTTTCAGTTGTCCTTATTTATCCCTATCTTGTTACAAGATTGGGAAGGTTATTTGCTTATGCTAGTCTGTTTGAAACTTTTCTGGAATCTTTGGATACTCACTTGAATCTAAGCACTGCTTACCATCCATAGACCGATGGTCAAACGGAAAGAGTGAATCAGATTTTAGAGGATCTTCTTCGTACTTGTGTTCTTGATTATGGAAGATCTTGGGATGATCATCTCCATCTGGTTGAATTTACCTATAACAATAGTTATCAGGTATAATTTCAATCTTCTGTTTATCTTGTCTTAATCCTCTATCTATCTCATTTTATATTTTATATCCAAGCTAGTATTGCAATGTCTCCGTTTGCTGCTCTGTACGGACGACCTTACAAATCTCCATCTTGCTGGATTGAATTCGGTAATCGTTCGGTTCATTGGTCCTTTCCGCATTGTGGAAAATTTGGTTCTTTAGCTTATCGTCCGGATTTGCCTGAGAAGTTTTCTAGAGTACATATGTATTCCTTGCTTCGCATCTTCATCGGTATCTTCATGATCCATCTCTTATTGTCCAGCCTTCTGCTCTCGAGAGTTTGGATATTGAATCAACCCTTACTATCAAAAGGAAGCCACTATTGTATTGTCGATAGAGGTACGGAGCAGCTGAGAAGGTAATCTATCAACTTGGTTATAGTGAAGTGTTGTACTGATGATCGGAATTGTACCTGGAGACGGAGGAAAGCATACGTGCTTCGAATCTTAAAGTGTTGTTTCAGGTATTATTCTCCGTTCTATCTTACCTTTCTTTGTTCTTTCGTGTCTCGTTCCTTTTCAAGGACGAAAAGTTTTGAGTGGAGGAGAGTGTAACAACCCATATTTTTAATCAATATTTTAAATTTCATTTATTTGAAACTTTGATTTTTAAATCATTTAAAATTGAATTTTTGGAATTTTCCAATGTATTTTAGATTTTGTTTGTAATTTATTTTCCAAATATAATGAAATAATGATTTTATGAAAATTTTATATTTTGGTCAACTTTGGTCAAACTTTGACTTTTATTTGAAATTTTGAATTTTGAATTTTGAATTTTTAATCTTTTTCTTTGAAGCAGTATATGATTCTGATATTCGTTCTACTTTTCGTTTCGTTAAATTTTGACCTATACTTTTTAAAATGGATAAAATACAGCGTTTTACATGCAATTAATTTCTGCGTTTTATTTTATATTTTCTATGTCCGTCTCTTTATTTTATTTCTCTATTTTATTTGTCTAGACTTTCATGTTATTTATTGGATTTTACTTGTTTATATCTTTTTATAAATGGCTTGAGAAAATCAAGGAGACATAGGTTACATTGTTTTAAATTCTTGCCTTTTGTTTTCCTAGCATTTACACTCCATAGCCGTTCACTCTTGTCTTTCTTGGCCGTGTATTCCTATCTCAATCACGTACAAGAATATTTCATTCTCATCTCAATATCCTCATTTTCATTTGCATTTAAAAATAAAATATATGCAATATTCATTTCCTTTAGTACAAGGTGTGACTTTTCCTTTTCTTACCATTCAAACTCTTGCCTTTTATTTGCCCAACCTCTTTATTGCTTTTCTAGCCGTTCACCATTTTTAGCCGTGAATTTCTCTTATCAATTCATGTACAAAACCCCTCAAATATCTCATTTCCTCATTTTCTTTCTCCTGAAAAAATATGTTGTAAGTTTCCATGGCTTCTCCTCTCTTTCTTCCTCCCTTTTCTTTTATTTTCTTTTGTCTTCTTCCTCCTATACTTGGCCACTCCACCTATATTTCCGACCACCATCTCTCCACCTCCTCCATGACCGACCATCACCTCTACATCACCTCCTCCAATCATGGCCGAGAACCCTAGATCTAGATCCACCACCAAAACTTGACCAAAACCATCACAAGCCTTTCATTATTACACTTCCCCCTTTATTAGCCTCGGCTACCCTTGTTCCACCACCCCCTACATGCCATGCCATGACCAAACACCCCTTGCCATGACCAGTCGACCAAGATCCAACCTAGGTCGAGCCATGTAGACATAGGGCCGAGCCTATGTTTGCTTGTGACCTTCCAAAACTCTTTCCTTTTTGCCTAACTTGCCCCTCTTCACATTCCACCAACCATAGCCGTGTGTACCTTACCTGGCCGAGCCTACTTGTCTCGAATCCAATCATGGCCGAGCACAACATGATGATGGCCGAGCCTATGTATGTTGTGGCCGAGCCCACTTGATGGGTTAAGGCAAGTTATGTCATTTTGTTTCACATCTTTACATTTTTTAATTCTTATTTTGTTGTGTTGAATTATATACCTATATATGTGTATATTTTGGTTGTTACAAGACTTGGATCTTGGCTCTCCATCTTCTCCACAAATCTATTCATGCTTTATCATGCTTTTCGGAGTTTTGTTGTGTTTTGAATTGCCATCTCCAGCTTCAAAAAGGTGAGTTTATCACTCTTGACATTCGTACTTATATAATTGTGAAACAATGACATGTGCATTGTAAAAATTAATATGCTATGTTCATATATGCCTGTGATATGATTATATGATGTTAAATATTGCTTATACATTTGTTACATCACCTGATATGATGATATATGCTCTACAGTTATTTTATTTTCTGTATCTCACACCGCAAGTTCCCTTTCACTATGGGTTGAAATGATACATACCCGAACGGACTTTAGAATAAGGAAAAATCATTATGAGCTGAAATGATAGGCTCGAGTGATTTTTATCGTATTTTATTTGACTTGGGATTGCTGGTTTGAAATGATAGAACCTGGATTTTTCTTTTTAAATTACGGATTGAAATGATACATATCCGTATCACTTGACCTAGGTTAGAAAATATTATACAGACCCATGGTTATATATTTAATAATATTTTCTTAAAATTTTTTAAGTATTTTTAAGTTTTAAGATATATGAAAATTTTACTTTAAAATTTGATCCAATGATTTTAAATATATGGAATTTTTATAAGTCAATAAGTGGTTTGATTTTAAATTATAAAGTTATATTGGTTTTCTATAAGTTGGAATCTTTACATATCAATAATTGGTTTTAAATTGCAATTTAACGATCTTTACTGATGATAAATAACTTAATAATTAAATTTGATTTAATGTGGAATTTTAAATCTAACCTAGTGATGGTAATAGATTTTATTTTATGAAATGGATTTGTTTTGTGAAATAAATAATTATGATTTAAAATGGTAACATGTATCTTAAATTATGACTTAACTTTATAATGGAAAATTTGGTTTTAATTGGAAATGTAAAGTTTGATTATTAAACTAATATTTTGTTTATGAAATGTGTATTTTAAATAAAGTGTTAAGTTATTTGTTAAAATAAAAAGTTAAGTAAAATAATGTACTTTTGACTTAATAAATGAATTATAGTTAATTTGGATATTTTAATTATAAAAGTTATTTTATGTAAACTATAAGTAAATTGATATCCAAATGAATATTTCTGAAATGTGAGATATGTTTTATAAGTTAAAAATGGCTAAAATTGAAGTTTTTAATGTTTCTAAAATGTTATAATAAATCTGGAATTGTATTGGCAGCATTTCCAAAGTGTTGTTGTTTCTGAAATTTAACTATGTTCTGAAATAACTAAAATACTACAGCACTTTATAAGTGCTGCTGTTTCTGAATTTGAACTATTTCTGAAAATACCAATATGTCTACTACAGCACTTTATAAGTGCTGCTGTTTCTAAAGCTGAACTGTTTTGCAACACTAAAAATACCTACTGTAGCACTTTATAAGTGCTGCTGTTTTGAATTTGACAGTGTTTTTTAAATGTTAATATATTTACCGTAACACTTTATAAGTGCTATTGTAGCTGAAATTACAATGAATTTTGGAAATGAATATTATTTTGGAAGATTTTGACATTGAATTTAAATGGTTTAAATGAATATGTTTCGAGGTGAAATATAAACCATTTTTGAAATTTATAAGTTAATACAATGTTTTCGAAATTGGTATAATTGAACAAATGAACTTAATAATGCTATAGCTTTGGTAATGAATATTATTTTTAAGGGTGTTATGATTTTTCTAAATACTATGATTTCCAAATGATAACATTTTAAAATTGATATGGTTTCAAAGTATTATGGTTTCAAAGTGTTTGGTTTCAAAGGTGTTATAACTTTGAAAGTACTATGATTTTGGAAATGAATTTATTTGAAATAGTATTTAATTAAGAATTATTTTGAATATATTGATTTGCAATTTAAGATTTAAGAATATGGCTTTATAAAGTTGTTTTGGTTTAAGATGATTTAAAAAGGAATATTTCAAGTTTAAATAAATTGAAAGAAATATTCAGTGATTGGAAATTTGGGTTTAGTCAAATGATATTTTGGTTTTGAAGTATAAACTAGTTGAATATGATATTTTTGTTTTGAAGTATAAACCAGTTTCGAAATGGATATGATATTTTGTTTTGAGGTATAAATTATTTCGAAATAAATATCCATGGGTCATAATAACGATTGGTTGGAAAAGAGACCGGGATTGGATATGGGCATACTCTCTGTCGATACCGAAAACCACTTTGACAACCGTGTACGCAGTGGAGATTCCAGAATGAAGTAGGATGGTGGCGACGATCCTATTGAGGTATATACATGGACCCGACTCCCGTGAGTTGGCATAAGGTGGTTAAAATAGGAGCGATCGACGGGCCAATGAGGTAGCACCTCTGATCGGACACATTTCTTTGATACTATTCTAGTACTTTATGATTTGGTGGCCACCCTTCGATTTTTGATTTGGGAGTGTGTTCCGAGGTGGGCGGTAGTAGCTTCTATGCATTACCACCGGCCCGGATGCGTAATTGGTATATCTACCCTGGCATTGCCTAGTTGTGCCGTGTCACCTACCCTAGCGTGCCTTGTACGAGTTTGATTTGTGTCGTACCTATGGAGTATCTTCTCATAGCCTCCCGATCTGGAGGTACGCAGGTACTGTATAGACTACTGGCACTATTTATGTGTTAAGGTGGAAAATGTAAAGCCTTAACGCTGTTTAAAAGTAAGTTTATTTTACTATTAGACATTATTATAATAGCGAATATTACTACATAGTAAATAGTTTAACGGATCCTTAGAGGATGGGCGGTCCCAAGCATCCTTTAAGTTACTTATGCATTTTATTACAGTTCACTTGAGTTGGTTTACATTGTATAAGTATGTATGTTCTGACTCGAGTGTTTTGTGTTTTGCTTTACGCTCGAGTCAGACTGAGTCATACCAGTATTCGAAACTCACCTTTGGAGTTGGAGCTTCGCTTGGATCCATCAATTGATTCTGCTTTCAGTCATTCAGTTGATTCCAGTGATGTATTCAGATCTTGTATTTGACTATTGTATTGAGACATCTTTGTATTCGTGATATCTATTGTATCTTGTTGAACTCTGTTATTATATATAGTAGCTTCATGTACTACTATTTCTTTCTTCCGCTGCATTATTATATTACTCTGTGTCTGTGATCTGTGATTTATTTACTGTATATTCTGAGTTTTGCCAAATTTTATTTACAATCTATTGTTTTGAATTATTCAAGTCCGACATGTGTGGATTTATTGTCGATTTGAATGGTCCAAAATAGTGGGTCGTTACAGCGATATTATATTGTTTTCCCATGGTTAGGATATATTATTTTGAAATATGATATATATATATATATATATATATTGTTATTATTGATATTATTATTTCTCTCGGACCTCTCCATACAAAGGAGACTATGCCGAAATTTTTCATGAATTTTGGACTTAGAAATTTTTTGTGAAAGTGTAAATGTTTTTCATACTTTTATTAAACTTGAATATGAAAGGATTTAATTGTTTTATAAATTGATATATTTTATTTAAATTATTTAATTATGTATAATTGTTTATAAATTAAATACTTTGAATAAGATATATTAATTCCTTATCTTTTTCCTTTTCGATGACGAAAAGTTTTGAGTGAGGGAGAGTGTAACAACCTGCATTTTTTCGATAACTAAAATATTGAATTTAATAAGATTTTGTAATTTAATATTGGAAGAAATTAAAATTTGTGAATTCATTGATGAGAATAATAACTATAATAAAATTTAATAATGTTAATTTAAGGCAATTGATAATTATTTTAATGAGATTTCAATTAATTGAAATGATTGTAAACATATAATTTAGTTATAAATTTCAAATAAGGAAATAAACCAAATGTTGTATTAATTGGTGAAATAATATGTAATTAATTATAATTAGATAAAATTAGTGTTGTGTATGTATTTATAACATTTGATTGTAGATAATAAACATATAAATGTGATTAAATTAAGAAAAAGGTGACATTTGTTATTTGTTACCTATTTATTTAATCCGTTGAATTAAATTGGAAATCAATTGCAATTAAATGTAATTAATTATTACGTTAATATGAATTAAGATGATAATTGAAGAATATTAGTGCAATAAGATAGTAAACCAATGTTAACTATTTCCATAGAGTAATAATTGATTGAATAAAAAGAGTGAAATCAAATTAAATCAATTTATTGGAATTTAAATTGCAATTAATGAATTTATTGCAATTGAAATTGCACACTGTAAATTGTGCAATATTTAACATTGAATTTGACATGGGAAATTGGTTTTGAAAAGATTGTTAATTTCTGTGAAATTAGAAATAATAGAAATGGTTAGTTATTAAATTTAAATTTTAAAGGTGGTTAATTAATTTAATAATAATTTCTTTAATTAACGTGAAAACAGCCAGTTTGGCCACTATTTTGGATTTCGATGCAACTGATTTCATTGGATCCGTAACGGTGAATTATTGTAGGATTTCAAGTTTCCTATCGATCGGACTTGTTGTTTGATCATGCGGACTCGAAACGCGTGGAAATCAATTTAATGAATTCAATTTGAAATAAGCTAATTTTAAAAGCTAACTTCTTCATACGGTGGAGTTAAGACTTGAAACCTATTCCATTGCGTTTAAAAATATCAAAAACATCTATTTTGATATATGGGATGATCCACTTTCGTTTCAGAGATGGAACGGGCTTTTGGGGTCGTTATTGTCAATTCAAATCAATTCGGGTGATATTCATTCTTATTGGGCTTTGTTTGTATAAATAGATCTTTCTAAACCCTAGCTGCCTTTCTATTCCTTATTACAGTACGTACAACTCCATTTGTCTGTTCCCCCTTCTCAAATGGCAGAAACCCAAATTTCAAGATTTAATTGCAAATCAAAATAAAATCGAAAAATTAAAACTCCTCAAAATATGTCGAATTATATATGGTTTCGAAGATCTCGACGAATCGAGTCATCGTCTAGTGTTCGTTTTCTGGAATAGCGATTGAGTCAACAGCAAATCGCAGTCAAAGTTGAATTGGGGGTTTTGATTTTGGGCATCAATCAACGAAATTGATTTAGGGGTTTTGTGGAGTTATGGGCTGGTGATCGATTGGGCTAGTTTGGCCTGAGGCGGCGTGAAAATGACATTAAGGTTTCGAAACCCTAGATATTATGGTGGCAGCGCACGTCAGCATAGGCAATCGGAGGTGAGGTCGTGGCCTTAGCAGGCGCAGTATGGGAGGGGAGGCCAGTTCAGGGTGGTCGGCGTTGCTCTGGTGGTTGGAGGCGCATTGAATCGATGGTCAAAGGGCGGCTGTAGGCGCGTGTGAAGCCTGGTTCGAGCGTGAGATTATCATGGTGGGGATTGTACATGGCTTTCTCCCATTTGTCACTTTTTTATTCTTATTATTCAAATTTAAATTCCAATGGTTCTAACCTTAATAACTTTTACGTACGAGGTAGGATTTACACGCGGTTTGCTCCGCTGCGATCGTATCGAAATTCTGAACATTATGGAACTAGTTTGGACGAATTCTAAGACTATTGAATTTTGGGCCTTATTTTGGATTTCAAATCGATTTGAAATCAACGGTGAGTGTTTTAACCCACTCATAACTAGTAAATTATCTTATGTTTGTTAAATTAAATTTATGATGTGATTTGAAGGTTATTTATTGTTGTTTGGTATATTTAAATTATCATTCCCGTTGAATCTAAATTTTCCGAATTTACATTTAATTTAATATTGAATTTAAGTGTCAATTGAATACCTGTTGATGATAAATAGTTAATTGATGTTATTTATTGGTTGATTTAATGGTGATCGTGATGGATGTTTGATTGTTGATATTGGATGATTGGATGGTATATTTATATTGTTATAACACCGCAAGGTCCCTTAGTTTATTGTTAAAAATCCCAATGGGTTGAAATAATACATACCCGAACGATCTATAGATTAGGGAAAAATCATTATGGGTTGAAATGATAAACCCAAGCGATTTTATGGATTTTGAATTTTATTCGGGATTGCGGGTTGAAATAATATATATCCGTAAATATAAAATATTGCGGATTGAAATGACAAATATCCGTATCACTTGACCATAGGGTAGAAAATTATATACGAACATCGGATTGGTTAAATTAAATGATTTTAAAACCTTAAATTTTTGAATCCAGTTAAATGATATTTTGAAATAAAGTTTTGGATTTATATAAACTGAATTATTTTCGAAAATCCAAGCTTTAATGTTGATATTGGAATTGGTTTAAATGAATTGTTTAAAGAATTTAAATTGAAAATTTGAAGTTGGATTTGAAGTATAAATGAAATTTATCGAAATTGAGTTATTGCAATATTTGAATATTTAAGCTTTGATATCTACTAAATTTGAAATAGTTTAAATTTATAGTTCAAACATGGATTTGAAATCAATATTGATTAAGGGGGAATTAATTTAAAGGACAAAAATTTGTATATTTTTAGCCTCAAGGACACGCCCTCAATATTTTAACCACAAGGACAAACATTCTCCTAAAAATTATTCATAAGGACAAACATTCTTTCAAAATTATTCATAAGGACAAGCATTTTTCCAAACTGCTACCGAACTAAAAACCGATACCTAAAAACTGCTACCGATAACTACAAACTGATACCTAAAAACTGTAAAAACTGATACCTAAAGAAAGTTGTCCTTCAGGCTAAAATACTAAAGGTCTGTCCTTGAGGCTAAAATGCTGAGAAATTTTGTCCTTGATAATAATTTCCTGTATTGATTAAATGGTTTAAACAGAATCTAAATTGAAAGACAAAATTGAGTTTGTTGATTTGAAAGCTGGACATAGGCCAGATGTGTTGAAATGAAAGAAATAGTTTAATTTTGATATTAATTTCAAATTTATTATTTGAATATAAACTATTTTAAAATATATTATTTTAAATCCTGATTATTAATTTTCAAACTGTTAAACTAATTTAATCTATTTTATCTATTTAATCTAGTTTAATCTATTTTAACCTATTTTAAACTAATTAACCCATTTTAATATAATTTTAATCTATTTAATCTATTTTAAATCTATTTAAATCATTTTAAATCTATTTAAAACTATTTTAAATCTATTTAAACTATCTTAAATCCACCTAAACTATTTTAACTATTTTAAACTATTTTAAAAACTATTAAAACTATTTATGACTATCTAAACTATTTTCTAAAATTTCAGACTGTGTAAAGTTGAAGTATTTATATTTAAATCCTTGATGATGATATAACCTAAGTTGGGATTTGAAATTTATACCTTTTTGTGAAATGACATATTTGAGTAAATATGATGATTTTGGAATGAAAATTTAATTAACATATCTTATTGATAATTTCAAAAGTGAATATGATTTTGGAATGAGGATTTAACTAACCTATGTAACAACCCTGTATTTTACAATTATTTTTAAATTGATTTCCAGATTTAAAAGCTTTATTTATGAAAAGAATAAATTTTGTTATTGTAAATATAAAAACTTTGATTTTGTATGTGGATTAGAATTCCAAATATGACTAGATTTAATATTTCCAGAAAATGTGAATTTTGGTCAATAGTCAAACTTTGACTTTTAAATTTAAATTTTTAAATATTTGAAATTATAAATTTTATCTTTTATTATGAAAATAGATGTAATAATTTGAATACTGCTTTTCGTTTCGCTGAAAATGGAGTTAAACTGTAAAAGTTATGTACATTTCAACTTTGAGTATAATTTGTTTATTTAACAATTTTGTCTATTTCAAATGATATAAATTTTATTTTTCTTTGTTATGTTTTATTTTAATTGGGTTAATACTTTATTTTGAGTATATTTTATCTTTTAATATTTTTAAAAATGATCATATAATTTTTCTAAAGTTTACTTGAATTTATTTCAATTTATAAAGCCTAGTTTCATTTTTTCTGTTATTTTCTTCATTTAAATTTTATTTAATTAAAATTTATTTATTTATTTTTGTAAATAAATTTTTATTTCATGTTCTTAACTTTATTTATAAATATTTTTAAGTACATAAAAAGTTTCCAAAGTTCATTGCATTTATTTTTCATATTTTCAAGACTAGTTGAAAATTTTGCTGTTTTATTTAATTAAATTATATATATTTAATATATTTTTTTGTTTATTTAATAAATTTTCGTATTTTTACCTGAATTTATATATATATTTCAGTTATTTAAAAATTTAAAGGAAATGGTTGGATATATGAAAAGTTTTAAACTCTTTTGTCTTTTAGCCTTCCACCTCTTCATTTTCTCAACCTACATCCTTTATGATTTTGGCCGTTCATCTCTTTACCATTTCAGCTGCATCTTTCATTTGTTTTCACGTATCTTAACCTTCCTAAACTCACAAAAATAATGCACGGCCATAGGATCAAAAGTTGGGTAAGAAATCTCTTCTTCTTTTCTTGTTTTTCTATGTATTTCTACTTTGATTTGCATGTTGTTCTCATCTTTATTGATCGGCTCCTCCTCCACCAAGTCATTGGCCAACCTCCACCACCTGATACTCCGACCAGCAACCACCCTAGACCGCCATCCTACCAGGCCGAGCACTCATGGCATGAGAACCAACACAAAAACTTCACAAACCATCACCTAACATTGCAAACCGAGCCTAGATTGCCACACCCACCTTTATCCACCACTAGCCGCCACTTCCACCACCACCACCACCTCTGACCTGACCTCCACCCTCTACCACACCACCCAACATCTTCTGGACACCTGGCCATGACCATAGGACCTAGGGCCGAACCCTTTTGTAGCAATAAAAGTGATGATAGTTGCCTTGTAGTTGAAGATTGTTGCACCTATATACATATGCACCATTTAAACCCACGTAGGTCGACCACTATGGACCCAAACCCAGCCCTTAGTCCCTGCCTTAGCTGACCTTATTCCATCACTAACTGATCCATGTGAAGTTGCGAACAAGTGCAAACCATTTGATGTTGTTTTGGGCATTTATTTCTAGCGTTAATTGGTGATAGCTTGTGTTGAAACTTATTTGTACATTTGCATTGTTTTATGTAAATGAATTCAAGGTGTATAGCTTTGGCTCTCTCCACTCTCTTGTCATATCCATGTTGTCGTGCCATAGTGCTTTTGAAGATCTCAGTTTGTGCTTTTGATCGTTGTCTCCAGCTTATACAAGTGAGTTATTCTCACCAGACAGTGTATACTTATATAACTAGTAAACTACCACCATTTGAATCTGTAAAACTTATATCATCTTGTTATAACTGTTATATTATGATTATATGATGTTCGCACCTATTATTACACCTGTTATATCATATGTTACTATTATTTAATGTTATTCTGTTATTTATATCAGTTATCACCATTGCAAGTTCCCTGTAGACTAGAATCACTATGGGTTAAAATGATACATACCCGAACGGACTTTAGAATAAGGAAAAATCGTTATGGGCTGAAATGATAGGCCTGAATGGTTTTTATTTAATTTATTTTAACTTGGGATTGCGGGTTGGAAATGATAGAACCCGGATTTTTCTTTTTAAACTGCGGATTGAAATGATACATATCCGTATCACTTGACCTAGGCTAGAAAACTATATACAGACCCGTGGTTATTTTATAAAGTGTTTTGAATATTTTTAAGTATTTTAAAAATTATAAATTTATGAAATTTGATTTAAATAGATTTTGAAATGTTTTAAAATAAAGAAATTATGATTTTTTTTCCATGTGTTAAAAATGTAATTAATGAATGGTTTAACTGGATTTTTGAAATACAACTTAAGTTGGAAATTTGGAATTTTGGTTAAAAATGATATTTAAGTTATATAAATAAAATGGATATTAAATTTTATTTGGAAATGGTAAATATGATAATTTGATTTAAATTTGAATTTAAGTGATTTATTAAAGTATTATTGATTTTCCTATGAATTTAAGTGGTTAAATAAATGAATGTTTAAAGGTGATCTTTTAAAATATAACTTGACTTGGAAATGTGAAATTTGGTTTTAATTAAAGGTTTAAGTTAATTAAATAAAATTGGAAATTTTGTTGAATTGTGAAATGGTAATTTAATTTGAAGTGTTAAGTCTATTTGTTGAAATGTGAAGAATTGGAACCTTTACACTTAAACTTATTAAGTAAATTGTTGAAAATTGGATTTAATTATAAGAAATTTATTGTGAAAAAGATATATGTTAAATGATATGTAAATGAACATTTTAAACGTTAAAACATGATTTTTTTTAAATGTTTATGTGTTTTAAATTAAAGTTATTTAATTGCTGGAAATACACTAACACCTGAAATTAACTTTTAATAGCATTCAGAAATGCTATAGATTCTGTTTTGAACTAAATTTGTGTAAAAAGAGCTATTACAACATTTCTGAAATGCTGTAGTTGCTGTAATTGAACTTATAGGCTAATATTGAACTCAGGTCTATTATAGCATTCTCTGGAAATGCTATGATGGTCTGCAGTCTTTGCTGAAACCAAATTTAACCCTTGTTTTGAAATCTGAACTACCGCAGCACTTCTGAAATGCTGTCTTTTCTGTTTTGAACTATAATTCAACTAAAACTGAGTTTTAACAGCAGTTTTAAGTGCTGTCTTTGCTGAATTAAAAATGTTTTCAAATATAACTTATAGCAGTTGTTTTTAAATGCTGTGAAATGCTGAAATTTTAAAAAATTAGGGTTTTTGACTTAGTAAACGAACTCAGAATGGTTTGAAACTTTGAAAATTGAATACTTGATTTGAAAATATAATAATTACACTTTTAAAAGGTTTAAATTAATTATTTTGATTGGAATATAAACTATTTCAAGGTGATTTGAAATGATAGTAAATGAACGATATCTTTGAAATTTAAAAGGTATTTAAAGTTGAATATTTGGATTGAACGGATAGGATATTTTATTTTATTAAAATGATTTGAAATGAAGTTTTGTAAGGAAATGATATTTTATTATATTAAAACGATTTGAAATGAAGTTTTGAAATGATATGATATTTTAAAAATATGGAAATGGTTTGGAATTGATTTAATCTTTATTTGATAAAGATTTGGATTTGAAATGATATTCTATTTTGAAGTATAAACTGTTTTTAAACTTATAACCACGGGTTATAATAACGTTGGGTTGTTAAAGAGACCGGGATCGGATATGGACATACTCTCTGTCTTACCGAAAACCACTTTGACAACCGTGTACGCGATGGAGATTCCAGAATGAAGTAGGATGGTGGCGACGTTCTTAAGGTATATTACGTGGACCCAACTCCCGTGAGTTGGCATAAGGTGGCTAAAACAGGAGCGATCTCGGACCAGTGAGGTAGCACCTCTTCTCGGACACATTTCTTCGATATTATACTCTTACTTGCGATTTGACTAGATGGCCATCCTCCGATTTGGGAATGTTGTTCGAGGTGGACGATAGTGGCTGCTATGCGCTCCATCAGTCCGTGTGCGTAATTGGTATATCTACCCTGGCATTGCCTAGTTGTGCCGTGTCACCTACCATATCGAGCTTTACTACGATTATGATTTTAAGATCCGACCGCGTTAAGGTTCTCCATCCCCTTAACGCTATTTTCCGATATGATTATACTTTACTTATTTAGACACTATTGTAATAGCGAATATTACTACATAGTAGATATTTTAACGGATCCTTAGAGGATGGGCGGTCCCAAGCATCTTCTAAGTTACTTGTACCTTTACTACAGTTCACTTGAGTTGGTTTACATTATATAAATATATATTGTCCTGACTCGAGTGTTTTGTGTTTTGCTTTACGCTCGGGTCAGCCTGAGTTATTCACAGATTTGGATTCCACTTTCTGTAGATTTGAATCGCTGGAGATTATCTGCTTGTCTTGTCCTATCTATTTCAATTCTGTTGTTCTAGTCAGCTTGTACTTGGTTATTATATTGAGACTTTTGTTGTATTCTATTTCTTCTGTTATATCTTATGTAACTCTGATATATTTATATAGTAGCTTCATGAACTACTATTTCTTTTACTTCCGCTGCATTATTTTACTCTGTGTCTGTGATCTGTGATTATATTTATTTACTGTATATTCTGAGATTTGCCAAATTTCATTTACAACGCGGTATTTTGAGCAATTCAATTCCGGCATGAGTGTCTACTTATACACTTATAATGGATGCGAATGGTTGAAAATACCGGGTCGTTACAGTTGGTATCAGAGCTTTGGCTTTGAGGCAAAACTCAGCATATGGAGTAGATTTATTTACAGAATCCCTTTCGTTCGAGTTTGAATCTTTTCCTCTTGATTCGAATTTCCTTTGAATTTTTGGAACGTTCCCTGCGGTTCCAAAATTCATTCTTGTCCCTCACTATTCACCTTCTTTTGATTCTGGAGTATCCCATGACTCCACTTCCAATGATCTTTATAGTGAATTGGCGGTCTCGCCAATATTCTAATTTTCTTGTAAAAGGGTGAAAATCCTTTATAATCAGCATTGATTCACTAGAGATTTATATTTATCCTTGGTTAGATGCTAATATCTTTTATTATTCCAAACTCTATCTCTTGAGATCGAAGGTAGATTTACCCTAGAAAATCCACATTTGATCTTATCCATTAAGTCACGGTTGACCCGGTTAAGGTTGTCCGCGATTTATCTAAGCTTACCCATCTCTCTACTCTGTTTAATCATCTTGTCTTTTGTTCCAATCTATCTTCCAAACATTTTGAACTGTACTTGTAAATTAATGTTTTGTTTTATATTGTGTTGTTTGAGTTGTTGATGTTGATTTGGGTTTCCGATCGATTCGTCTGATCAACGCTATCGATAGAATTTCTAAAACACTTTGACAGAACAAACTGACACAATATTATTTTAAAATTTGGTTAATGAAATAAATTTGGATATATAAATTTTTGGAAGTTCATAAATTTATTTAAATTGATAATTTGAAATGATAATACTTGATTTATCATTTATTGTTCTACAAATGAATTTATAAATAGTTGTTTATAAATTTATTTGGGAACTGAAATGAATTTAAAACAAGAAATTTAAAGAATCTAATTTCCGATGGATTTCAAACCTTGTGTTTAAAATTTTTAAAAAGATATTATTTAAAGTATTTTTGAATAAAAATTTGTCTCTAAAGGATTTTAAAGTTTAAAAATTAAGTGCTCTTCTCTTTGTCGCTGGAAAATAATTTCGGTGATGACTGCAGCATCATCGACGTTCATTTTCGAGTTTTGAACTGAAGAGACCGTTCTGTAGTCTTACGACAGCTTTGTTTTGAAAGATTTAATTTATTTGAATTTCTAAATATGATTTGATTTATAATATATATAGATATATGATTTAAATTGATTTGACATATTATGTACATATATTTATTTATCTCTAACTGGTTTGAAGGAAACCGGAAAATTAATTCTTAAATTTCATCTTGAAGAATAATTTCAATTATAAAAAGAAAATCAAAAATTTGGATAAATGATTCAAACTTGAGATAATTGAATTGGAAAGTTTTATTTGTATAACATACAATTTCATTCCAATATAACTTACCAAAATTACACAGAAGTTGAATATGAAATTGGATAATATACAATATAGAAAGGATTTTTATAAATAAAATTTGAGTGGTTATAATAAATGTTATACACTTAAATTTTAGTTATAAAAGATTAACAGTGGTAAATAGTGAAAAAGGGATTTAAAGAGATTTTATTTAAATAACTTAATAATCAAATTTGATTTAATATGGAACCTTAAGTCTAACCTAGGAATTTTAATAAAAGTTATTTCCTGAAATGAATATGTTGTATAATAAATAATGTATCTTTGAACAGATAAAATAAAAAAAAATACATTTGAATTGGACATTTTGTAATAAAGTTTATTTAACTTGAATTTATAGTTTAATTGATGTATAAATGAATAAATGTGTAAAGAAATTTGATGGTTATATTTGCTATGATAAATATTTTATTTATGAAATTGATATGTCTTGAAAAATGAATAATTATGATTTAAATAGTTAAAATGTATTTTAACATCACTAAAACTTGATAATTGAGAATTTGGTTTTCAAATGGAAATTTTAAGTGTAACTTATTAAAGGAATATCTATTTATGAAATGGGTATTTTAAAATAAAGTGTTATGTCATGTGTTAAATTAAGAGTTAAGTAAAATAATGAACTTTTGACTTAATAAATGAAGTATAGTTTATTTGGATATTCCATTAATAAAAGTATGTTTTAATAAGTCTTAAGTTAAAAGATATCCAAATGAATATTTCTGGAATAAAACTGATTTGAAATACTAATATATCTACTGTAGCATTTTATAAGTACTGCCGTTTGAAAATACAATGTTTTGGAAATTTTTATAATTGAATGAACTTAGAAATGTTACAACTTTAAAATGAATATTATTTGACCTTGAATTAAAATGGTTTAAATGAAGATTATTTTTTTAAAAGGTGTTATGATTTTCTAAGTATTATGTTCTTTTTTTTTTAAAGAATAACATTTCCAAAGTGTTATGATTTTAGTAGTATGATTTCCAAATGATAAACATCCCTAAATTGTTATGATTTCAAAGCATTATGGTTTCAAATTTATTATCTTATTTTTTTTTTTTCAAACTATCTTTTGGTTGTCCTTATTTCTCTTATCTTGTTACAGAATGGGAATGCTATTGCTTATACCAGTCTGTTTAGAAAGCTTTCTATAATCTTTGATAATCTTTGTTACTAATCTGGATCTGAACACTGTTTTTCCATTCATAGACCGTCGGTCAAGTGAAAAGGGAGATTCAGACTCTAGAGGATCTTTTTCGTGCTTATATTCTTGATTTGATCACCTCCATTTTGTTAAACTTACCTATAACAATAGTTATCAGGTGTAATTCCAATTTTCTTATCATCTTGTCTTAATTCTATTCATTCTATCCTTTTCTGTGCTTTCCCATACCTCGTTCCTTTTCGGGGACGAAAAGTTTTGAGTGGGGGAGAGTGTAACAACCCTGTATTTTACAATTATTTTTAAATTGATTTCCAGATTTAAAAGCTTTATTTATGAAAAGAATAAATTTTGTTATTGTAAATATAAAAACTTTGATTTTGTATGTGGATTAGAATTCCAAATATGACTAGGTTTAATATTTCCAGAAAATGTGAATTTTGGTCAATAGTCAAACTTTGACTTTTAAATTTAAATTTTTAAATATTTGAAATTATAAATTTTATCTTATATTATGAAAATAGATGTAATAATTTGAATACTGCTTTTCGTTTCGCTGAAAATGGAGTTAAACTGTAAAAGTTATGTACATTTCAACTTTGAGTATAATTTGTTTATTTAACAATTTTGTCTATTTCAAATGATATAAATTTTATTTTTCTTTGTTATGTTTTATTTTAATTGGGTTAATACTTTATTTTGAGTATATTTTATCTTTTAATATTTTTAAAAACGATCATATAATTTTTCTAAAGTTTACTTGAATTTATTTCAATTTATAAAGCCTAGTTTCTATTTTTTTCTGTTATTTTCTTCATTTAAATTTTATTTAATTAAAATTTATTTATTTATTTTTGTAAATAAATTTTTATTTCATGTTCTTACCTTTATTTATAAATATTTTTAAGTACATAAAAAGTTTCCAAAGTTCATTGCATTTATTTTTCATATTTTCAAGACTAGTTGAAAATTTTGCTGTTTTATTTAATTAAATTATATATATTTAATATTTATTTATTTATTTTTTTGTTTATTTAATAAATTTTCGTATTTTTACCTGAATTTATATATATATTTCAGTTATTTAAAAATTTAAAGGAAATGGTTGGATATATGAAAAGTTTTAAACTCTTTTGTCTTTTAGCCTTCCACCTCTTCATTTTCTCAACCTACATCCTTTATGATTTTGGCCGTTCATCTCTTTACCATTTCAGCTTCATCTTTCATTTGTTTTCACGTATCTTAACCTTCCCAAACTCACAAAAATAATGCACGGCCATAGGATCAAAAGTTGGGTAAGAAATCTCTTCTTCTTTTCTTGTTTTTCTATGTTTTTCTACTTTGATTTGCATGTTGTTCTCATCTTTGTTGATCGGCTCCTCCTCCACCAAGTCATTGGCCAACCTCCACCACCTGATACTCCGACCAGCAACCACCCTAGACCACCATCCTACCAGGCCGAGCACTCATGGCATGAGAACCACCACAAAAACTTCACAAACCATCACCTAACATTGCAAACCGAGCCTAGATTGCCACACCCACCTTTATCCACCACTAGCCGCCACTTCCACCACCACCACCACCTCTGACCTGACCTCCACCCTCTACCACACCACCCAACATCTTCTGGACACCTGGCCATGACCATAGGACCTAGGGCCGAACCCTTTTGTAGCAATAAAAGTGATGATAGTTGCCTTGTAGTTGAAGATTGTTGCACCTATATACATATGCACCATTTAAACCCACGTAGGTCGACCACTATGGACCCAAACCCAGCCCTTAGTCCCTACCTTAGCTGACCTTATTCCATCACTAACTGATCCATGTGAAGTTGAGAACAAGTGCAAACCATTTGATGTTGTTTTGAGCATTTATTTCTAGCGTTAATTGGTGATAGCTTGTGTTGAAACTTATTTGTACATTTGCATTGTTTTATGTAAATGAATTCAAGGTGTATAGCTTTGGCTCTCTCCACTCTCTTGTCATATCCATATTGTCGTGCCATAGTGCTTTTGAAGATCTCAGTTTGTGCTTTTGATCGTTGTCTCCAGCTTATACAAGTGAGTTATTCTCACCAGACAATGTATACTTATATAACTAGTAAACTGACACCATTTGAATCTGTAAAACTTATATCATCTTGTTATAACTGTTATATTATGATTATATGATGTTCACACCTGTTATTACACCTGTTATATCATATGTTACTATTATTTAATGTTATTCTGTTATTTATATCAGTTATCACCATTGCAAGTTCCCTGTAGACTATAATCACTATGGGTTGAAATGATACATACCCGAACGGACTTTAGAATAAGGAAAAATCGTTATGGGCTGAAATGATAGGCCTGAATGGTTTTTATTTAATTTATTTTAACTTGGGATTGCGGGTTGGAAATGATAGAACCCGGATTTTTCTTTTCAAACTGCGGATTGAAATGATACATATCCGTATCACTTGACCTAGGCTAGAAAACTATATACAGACCCGTGGTTATTTTATAAAGTGTTTTGAATATTTTTAAGTATTTTAAAAATTATAAATTTATGAAATTTGATTTAAATAGATTTTGAAATGTTTTAAAATAAATAAATTATGATTTTTTTTCAATGTGTTAAAAAATGTAATTAATGAATGGTTTAACTGGATTTTTGAAATACAACTTAAGTTGGAAATTTGGAATTTTGGTTAAAAATGATATTTAAGTTATATAAATAAAATGGATATTAAATTTTATTTGGAAATGGTAAATATGATAATTTGATTTAAATTTGAATTTAAGTGATTTATTAAAGTATTATTGATTTTCCTATGAATTTAAGTGGTTAAATAAATGAATGTTTAAAGGTGATCTTTTAAAATATAACTTGACTTGGAAATGTGAAATTTGGTTTTAATTAAAGGTTTAAGTTAATTAAATAAAATTGGAAATTTTGTTAAATTGTGAAATGGTAATTTAATTTGAAGTGTTAAGTCTATTTGTTGAAATGTGAAGAATTGGAACCTTTACACTTAAACTTATTAAGTAAATTGTTGAAAATTGGATTTAATTATAAGAAATTTATTGTGAAAAAGATATATGTTAAATGATATGTAAATGAACATTTTAAACGTTAAAATATGATTTTTTTTAAATGTTTATGTGTTTTAAATTAAAGTTATTTAATTGCTGGAAATACACTAACACCTGAAATTAACTTTTAATAGCATTCAGAAATGCTATAGATTCTGTTTTGAACTAAATTTGTGTAAAAAGAGCTATTACAGCATTTCTGAAATGCTGTAGTTGCTGTAATTGAACTTATAGGCTAATATTGAACTCAGGTCTATTATAGCATTCTCTGGAAATGCATGATGGTCTGCAGTCTTTGCTGAAACCAAATTTAACCCTTGTTTTGAAATCTGAACTACCGCAGCACTTCTGAAATGCTGTTTTTTCTGTTTTGAACTATAATTCAACTAAAACTGAGTTTTAACAGTAGTTTTAAGTGTTGTCTTTGCTGAATTAAAAATGTTTTCAAATATAACTTATAGCAGTTGTTTTTAAATGCTGTGAAATGCTGAAATTTTAAAAAATTAGGGTTTTTGACTTAGTAAACGAACTCAGAATGTTTTGAAACTTTGGAAATTGAATACTTGATTTGAAAATATAATAATTACACTTTTAAAAGGTTTAAATTAATTATTTTGATTGGAATATAAACTATTTAAAGGTGATTTGAAATGATAGTAAATGAACGATATCTTTGAAATTTAAAAGGTATTTAAAGTTGAATATTTGGATTGAACGGATAGGATATTTTATTTTATTAAAATGATTTGAAATGAAGTTTTGTAAGGATATGCTATTTTATTATATTAAAACGATTTGAAATGAAGTTTTGAAATGATATGATATTTTAAAAATATGGAAATGGTTTGGAATTGATTTAATCTTTATTTGATAAAGATTTGGATTTGAAATGATATTTTATTTTGAAGTATAAACTGTTTTTAAACTTATAACCACGGGTAAAATAACGTTGGGTTGTTAAAGAGACCGGGATCGGATATGGACATACTCTCTGTCTTACCGAAAACCACTTTGACAACCGTGTACGCGGTGGAGATTCCAGAATGAAGTAGGATGGTGGCGACGTTCTTAAGGTATATTACGTGGACCCAACTCCCGTGAGTTGGCATAAGGTGGCTAAAACAGGAGCGATCTCGGACCAGTGAGGTAGCACCTCTTCTCGGACACATTTCTTCGATATTATACTCTTACTTGCGATTTGACTAGATGGCCATCCTCCGATTTGGGAATGTTGTTCGAGGTGGACGATAGTGGCTGCTATGCGCTCCATCAGTCTGTGTGCGTAATTGGTATATCTACCCTGGCATTGCCTAGTTGTGCCATGTCACCTACCATATCGAGCTTTACTACGATTATGATTTTAAGATCCGACTGCGTTAATGTTCTCCATCCCCTTAACGCTATTTTCCGATATGATTATACTTTACTTATTTAGACACTATTGTAATAGCGAATATTACTACATAGTAGATATTTTAACGGATCCTTAGAGGATGGGCGGTCCCAAGCATCTTCTAAGTTACTTGTACCTTTACTACAGTTCACTTGAGTTGGTTTACATTATATAAGTATATATTGTCCTGACTCGAGTGTTTTGTGTTTTGCTTTACGCTCGGGTCAGCCTGAGTTATTCACAGATTTGGATTCCACTTTCTGGAGATTTGAATCGCTGGATATTATCTGCTTGTCTTGTCCTATCTATTTCAATTCCGTTGTTCTAGTCAGCTTGTACTTGGTTATTATATTGAGACTTTTGTTGTATTCTATTTCTTCTGTTATATCTTATGTAACTCTGATATATTTATATAGTAGCTTCATGAACTACTATTTCTTTTACTTCCACTGCATTATTTTACTCTGTGTCTGTGATCGGTGATTATATTTATTTACTGTATATTCTGAGATTTGCCAAATTTTATTTACAACGCGGTATTTTGAGCAATTCAATTCCGGCATGAGTGTTTACTTATACACTTATAATGGATGCGAATGGTTGAAAATACCGGGTTGTTACAACCTATCTTATCGATAATTTCAAAAGTGAATATTTTTTGGAAAGTGAATATGTTTGCGAAAGCGATATGGTTTGAATTGAATATGATATTTTGATATCAATTATGAATTGGTTTTGGAAATGTAAAAGAACCATCCGGTGTGAAATATGCGTTTGGTTATTAAAGAGACCGGATCAGATATTGTCATACTCTCTTCCAATACCAAAAACTACTTTAACAACTTTGTACGTAGTGGAGATTCCAGAATGAAGTAGGATGGTTTGGCGAATGATTCTGTATGAGGTATTAACGTAACTCTGGCTCCCATGAGTCAACTTGATATGGCTAAAACAGGAGCCATGCTGGGCCAAGTGAGGTCGCACCTTCGATCGAACACATTTCTTTGATACCATATTATGACTTCATGATTGATTTGGTGGACACCCCTCGATTTGATTTTGGGAGTGTGTTCCGACGTGGGCGGTAGTAGCTGCTATGCGTTACCACCAGTCCGGATCCGCAAAACGGTAGTATCGTACCCTGGGCATTACCTCGTGTGCCTTGTCACATGCCTTATCACGCCCACTACGAGTTTGTTTTGTACCGTACCTATAGAATGCCCTCTGGGTAAACCACCGGTTTGGTGGAGCTTACGGTACTATATAGACTACGGGAATATGTAAAACGTGTTAAAGGGGATATGGGTAATGCCTTAATGCTATTTTAATACTTTACTTTAATGTAGACATATTATAATAGCGTATTGTACTACATAGTAGATAGTTTAATGGATCCGTAGGAGATGGTAATCTCGAACATCTCTTAAGTTATTGCACTCACGCTAGACATTGGATAGGAGATGTCAAACCCCGTAAACATCTCTGACGCAGTTACACTCATATTTATTTACAGTTGATTTAACTTACATAAGATCTTTTAGTTCTGACTCGAGTGTTTTGTCTTTTCAATTCGCTTGGGTCAGTCTGAGATTTTCAGTGTATCGGACACTGCTTTTCTGGAGGAGGAAGACGAAGATTTAGTACTATTATTATTTATTATATTTACTCCACTGCATCATGTTGTTCCACTGTATTTATTTATTTATTCCTGTTGTATGTAACTCTGATATGTATTGTAAAAGTGTAATCAAATATTATTTGTCAAACTGCTTCATGAACTGTTTATTTAATTACTATATTTTGTCATTCCGCCATGAGGTTCTATATTTTTTTCCTTCTTTCTCTGCTTTTTCTTATTTACCCCATAACAATCCTCCCTTTTGAATGGTTTGAGTTTGACGTGATTGGTTTATTATCGATTTAAACCATCCAAAAAGGTGGGTTGTTACAGCCATCAAAATTCATTAGTTTGAAATATGAGTGCTTTAGTGTGAAGAGAGATAATATAAAGGTTTTAGATCTCTAAAATCTTTTATAAATATTGTGCTATTTTGACAACATTTACATATCTGGCATCCAAAATCTTTAAATCTCTACCTTTTTTCCTTACCTTCTCAGTTCCTTAATTGATAGTGATTTAAACTATATATATGATCTTCTACCCTACCTGAGCATGAATATCCTATCTTTTTATTTTTTTTAAAAACTCGTGAGTTTAGTTACCTAGTTCAATTTATTTTCTCCCTATTTGTATCGTTCAATGTTTAGCTACAATACTGGTTGACTGTACCAATCTTAAGTGATGTACATACATATATTGTGCTGATATGTCTGTTAATATTTTACCATTTCAGGCTAATGTTGCTAGATGATTATTCAATATATGCATGCATTGTGTTGCATAAATCTTATACAATCAATCGGTGACATACGATTAATTAGGTTATATTCATGGTTATTTAGTATTGGTAACATTTCATACTGATTGATTTGGTTTATTTGTAGATGTATGCACTATATTTATATCAGTAAATGTGTGTACTATATTTTCATACTCGTTAATATCAACCTATGTATTTGTAAACGTGTTCACTATGTTTATATATGTAAATGTGCTCACTATGTTCTCATACTTGTTAATATTTGTAAATGCATGGATTCGGCATAATTTCAGGTTACAACGGATAATATCTACTTACTATTTTTTTGGCATGCAGGAATCGTCTAAGTTAGTTGATAGCTAGTATTGGGATTGAGCGAGGAGGGAAATATCACATAGCTATAGTGTGTCAATTTGGTAGGTGAGTTTTTATGATGCATCATTTGCTAGGAGATAAATATGAAACCTTCTTTTTAGGAAGTTGTTGCAAATATGTAATAAAAATGAAATATATGTATCAACAGTTCGAACAATATGTATGAAATATCATGTGTTTAATTTATATATTTTGTTTTTGTATGATGTTATGTATGTGAAATCTGTTATATTATATGCAATGATTGAAGCGGTGAATAATTAGAAGAGACCCAAGACAGTGACTGAGATAAAAGTTTTCTTGGATTAGCTGGGTATTATCAGAGGTTCATTAAGGATTTTTTGTGGATAGCCGCACCGATGACCAAGCTAACGCGAAAGGATGTGAAGTTTGTATGGACCAATAAGTATGAGGAAGCATTCCAGAGCTTGAAATACTTATTGATCCATGCACCTGTATTAGTTTTTCCAGAAGGGAATCAGGATTTGGTAGTATATGCAGATGCATGTGGAACCAGATTAGGAGTTGTGTTAATGAAAAGAGGTAAAGTGATTGCCTATGCTTCTCGACAGTTTAGACCACATGAGGTTAGGTATCCAACACATGATTTGGAGTTAGCTGCGGTGATTTTTGCATTGAAGGTGTGGAGACATTACCTTTTGGGAGAGCGATTTGAGTTATATACGGATCATAAGTCGTTGAAGTACTTGTTCTCTCAAAAGGAGCTGAATTGAGATAGCAAAGATGGTTAGAGTTTATTGCTGCTTATGATTTTGGAATTGAATACACACCAAGGAAAGGTAATAAGGTTGCAGATGCGCTTAGTAGAAAACATCATAATGCAGTGTTGGCAATGCAGAGTGGAAAGATTTGGAAACGTTATCGACTTGCAGAGTACAGTGGAGATCTGAAGTTGGGTCCAGTGAAGGAACTGTTGTGTTGTCTTGTTTAGAAGTTCGACCGGTGATGATAAAAAATATTGCTTCTAAACAGGAGGACGATCCAGTATTGGTTGAATGGATTAAGAAGTTAAGGGATTGAATGGAGAGTGATGACTTGAAGGATTTTAGTCTTGACCAAAATTGGTGGTTGAGAAAGAAAGGTAGGTTATGTGTTCCGAATGTGGAAGACATAAGGAAGGAAGTTTTGGAGGAATGTCATCGTTTGAAGTTCACTATTCATCTAGGAGGAACTAAGATGTATCAAGACATGAAGCGGAGTTTCTTCTGGGAAGGTATGAAGAGGGATGTAGGCTTATAGGTGAAGCAGTGTTCGGACTGTCAACGGGTAAAAGCCGAACATCAGAAGCCAAGTGGGTTACTTCAGCCATAAGATATTCCGGTATGGAAGTGGGATTTTATCTCTATGGATTTTATAGACGGTTTGCCAAGATCTAATAGAGGAAATGAAAGTATTTGGGCCATAGTGGACAGATTAACCAAGAGCGCCCATTTCATTCCAATTAAGTCAATTAGAACGACACCTGTTTTAGCTAAGTTGTTTATGAAGAATGTAGTTAGACTGCATGGAATTCCTAGTAGCATAGTGAGTGATAGAGATTCCTTGTTCAGTAGTGAGTTCTAGAAGAGTCTACAGGAGATTTTAGGAACCAAGCTCAAGATAAGTACCGCTTACCATCCACAGACCGATGGGCAAACAGAAAGAGTTAACAAAGTCTTGGAGGATTTGTTAATAGCTTGTGTGTTAGATTTTGGGGAATCATGGGAAGACCATCTACACTTAGTCGAGTTTTCGTATAACAACAGTTATCAGACTAGTATAGGGATGGCACTGTTTGAAGCTTTGTATTGAAGACCATGCAAATCTCCTATTTGTTGGTTAGAGACTGGGGATAGGTTGGTTCTTGGTCTAGATTTGGTTAGAGAAGCTGCAGAGAAGATTGAGTTGATTTGAGCTAAGATGAAGGAAGCTCAGTCTAGGCAGAAAAGTTATGCAGATAGAAGATGGAAAGACTTAGAGTTCTCACTTGGAGATTGTGTATTTGTTAAGGTGTCATCGATGAAGGGTGTGATTCGATTCGAGAAATCAGGAAAGTTGGCATCGAGATTCGTAGGACCATTTCCTATTATAGAGAGGATCGGGGAACTCGCATATAGAGTAGAGTTACCGAATAGTTCGGCTGCAGTCCATGATGTTTTTCATGTTTCTCATCTAAGGATGTGTGTTAGAGATCTGGAGTCTACTATAGCACCATCTGTGTTAGATGTCTTAGTAGTAGAACCAGACTTGACTATAGTCAGAAAGACAATTCGTATAGTAGTGAGATATGAGAAGAGGCTGAGGAACAAGACAGTCGGATTAGTTAAAGTCCAGTGGAGCGACGATGAGAGAGACCGTACTTGGGAGACTGAGAGCACGATTAGAGACACTTATCCTGATTTGTTTGATGGTATATTTTACCTTTATGTTTGATTTGTTGTGAGGATGAAATTATTTAAGGAGGGGAGTCTGTAATGACCCTAATTTTTAGTAACATTATTTAGGATATTTAATTAGCTAAATAAAATAATGGGATGATTAGGGTAGTGAGATTTGTGATTAAACTAAGGGGTAGCCGTGCCATGTAAATAATAAACTAAAGGTGAGTTAAAATGACATAGAGAAAGGGTAAAATAGGAAAAAGAGTATTCTTATACCCTAAACCCTTAGAATTCATTTACATGTTCATTTCAAAATCAAAGACAAAGTAGAGGCCGACCACCATTAGACAAGCTAGAGAAAGAGAAAGCAATCAAAGGAAGAAGAGTAATCAAAATCAAATTCATTCAAATCTCAAACTCCCTAATCTCAAAGCTAAGGTGATAATAGCTACATCTCTTGTTTTCTTAATTGTTTTCGGTTTTAAGGATAATCTAATTTATTTTCAATGTTATTCCATGATTTTGAAGGATTAAATGTTTATATATGCTTGTTGATGATTTATGCTTATTCATATAGGTTTTATGATATGTTTTAATGTGAAAACCCTATTTAATGACAACCAAATGCCTTACGGTTTTAGATTTAGATTAGAAATGATATTTTAGAGATGCGTTTCAGTTTTCATAATTTTCTAAATTAATGTGGATTTTATATTAATTTTCTAGTGAGGAAAATGATTATTTGGGTTTAAATTATTTATGGATAAATAATATAAGTTTGGGTCTTAAATTAGTATATGTCAAAAAACATATTAAAAATGATTTTTTAGAATTTTTGTAGAATTTTCCTAAGTGTTTTAATAGATATATAAAATTATTTAAGGTATGGGACTTAAATGTTTTATTTATTTATAAAAGGAGAAGGGGTACTTTGTGAATTATTTAAATTATTTATTTCTGAAATATTGGCGGCAGTTCTTTTGGAAAAGAAATTAGCAATCAATCATATTTTAACAAACAAGGCAGGTTAGTTGAAAAGATTACTTTAAAAAGATAAAATTCGGTTTAAACAGGCTTTTTACCTGTTCGCCACTTTCGACACCTAGGTTCCGACCTAGTAGTTCCGCCTCCATCACCCTCAAAACCAATGCGCATGACAACAAAGACTTGGTGCGCAGCGAATGGGATATAGGCGGTGGGTATTGGGTCGAAACCAGGGGTTCCGAAGGGGTCGAAGCGCAACTTTGCTTTCAAATGAAAACGCGCCTGCTTTTCTTTCGAAAGTAATGCTTTCGACTTGGTTGGCTTCCGACTGGGTCAAAATGATTTAAGGAATGGTTTCAAATGGGGTTGCGCCTTTCTTTTAAGTAAATGCTTTCATCGGGATCAAAACCCCTAGCTGCCGCTTTTCCACCTTTCGAAGCAAATGGTTTCAGAAGGTGTACTTTATTTTAAAATTCAAGCCACTTCTCCAATGCTTTCAAAGAGTTGGTTTTAACACCATCACTTCTTTACTTAGGAAATGTTTTCGGAAGAGTGCTTTCGACTTAAATGTTTTATGACACTTTTTCTCTGTTAAAGGTAGAATCCAAAGGTTTCGAAAGAGAGTTTTAAATGGTTTCGAAAGGATGTTCCAAATGTTTTACTTGAACCCAAAGGCTTTCAAAAGGTTTGATGTTTTAATGCTTTCGAAAGGTTTTAATGAAGGTTTCGAAGGGGTGGTTCCTCATGGTTTCGAAAGGTTTGAAAGGTAAGATTTTCCAATGTTTTTGAAAGGCAATGTTGAAGTGTTTTAAAATAGGATGTCTCTGGTTTTATAGCTTTTGAAGGAAAGGTTTTTCAATGGTTTTGAAAGATTTATATGAATGGTTTCGAAAGGAATGTTTTGGCCTTTCGGCCTAGGTGAAAGAAAGAGGTTTACTTGGTTTCGAAAGGGGCACTTTCAATGGATTCGAAAAGGGTACTTTCAAAGGTTTAAATGTTTTCATCAACAAAGATTTGAGTAAAGTATATATAACATGACAAGGTGATTTTGAGTAAAGCATAGAGTACATATTTTGCTTGTTTAAGTTTGATTTAAAGGTTCTAAATCAATTTGAGATGAAAAGGTTTTCAATGAAAATTTAAGGGAAGGTTACCCTAAGTAAAATGGCTCAGAAATTTATATACTAGATGGGACTGGTATAGGGTCGCACCCTATACATTAGCTATTAGCCCAGCTAATTAAGTCCAAAATTCTAGTGTGTAAAGCTTTGTCACAGGTAAGAATAAAATGATGTTACACACAGAAAGGAATATATTTTTACAGAGGTAGGTTATTGGTGAGCCCGCAAAACCATTAGGATCAGGTGACTCTGGGAGAAGATAAGTTAGGGACAGACCGTCCAAAAGAGGAGTATCTAAAAGGTGTTAGATTATTTGTTTGTATTGTCTGGTAGGACCGAGTCAGCCAAAGGTTAGTAGTTAGCCAAACAAAACTATAGTGTTCGGACAGATAGTTCATTTGTAACCTGACATTTATGTTTACATGATATTGGTTTACAGTTTTAACCAGTCTTGGTTGCACGAAATGATTTGCCAAATATATGTTTTAAAAAGGATATTAGTGAGGGGAAACCCATTCCGCTAAGCGGCGTGGTCTCACTTAATATCGTATATCCGAGATGTATAATATTATTCACACCAGGCTTTATGTCTGACTCGAAGTTTATGTTTTTCCCCTTAAACTCTCGGGTGCTCAAAATTGATTTGAGTAGGCTGAGGGTTGAGGTTTACAGGTTTTTAGTAGGTTGGAGAATAAAGCTTCTAGAGACAAGCAGGTGGCTGATGGATAGCTATTTAGGAGTTGCTGTTTTATTTTGTTTTATTCCGCTGTGTTGTATTAAGTCAGTTATGACTATATAGTGCTCTGGTCAACCAAGGGGGCATCTTCGTATGTCGCTCTTGGCGTATTTTGTAATAATTATATTTGATCTGAACCTGGGAAATGATTGGGATTATGTAATGGAATATGAAATGTGTTTTGTGAAATGTAATAAAAAAAGTTGTTTTTGAAATCTATGATTTTACTTCATATTCATGTGCTTCTGATATTATGGATACCATTAACATTATCGTATTTGGTCACCGAAAGTTAATACTATGGACGACTTCGGTATCTGTAGTGCTTAGCTTCCAGCCTCCAAATAGGGATGTTACGCCTACACACTGAAATTTTGGACTAAATTAGCTAGGGTCTAATAGCTAATGTATAGAGCGCGACCCTATACCAGTCCCATCTAGTATACAAATATCCGAGTCATTTTACTTAGGGTTATCAACCCTTTTAAATTTTCCTTGAAAACCTTTTCAAAATAATTTAATCCTTTAAATCATACTTATATAAGGAAAATATACTATTTACTTTACTCAAATCTCTTTGCCAAGTTATATGCTTTACCCAAAACGTTGTTGATGAAAACATTCAAAACCTTTGTTTAAAACCTTTAAAGTACTCCTTTCGAAACCATTGAAAGTACCCCTTTTGATATAAGTAAACTACTTTACTTTATAAGCTTAGGCCTAAAGGCCAAAACATACCTTTCGAAACCATTGACAATAGTCCTTTCGAAAAAATTGAAAACATCTTCTTCGAAAGCTTTATAAACCTTAGACATCCTCTTCTAAACACTTTAAATATGCCTTTCAAAACCATTGGAATCCTTCCACTTAAACACTAAGGTAAACCTTTTGAAATCACTGGGGAATCACCCTTCGAAACCTTATATACATATATACACCTTTCAAAAATACTGAGGGACCTCCCCTTCGAAATCTTTTCTTATTACCTTTTGAAAGCATTAAAGTATACTACTTAAAACAACCCTTTCGAATGCATTGGGTTCAAGTCAAAATATGTGGAACAACCTTTCAAAACCTTTAAGTTTAACTTTCAAAATATTAAAAAGGGTCTTAAAACAACTAAGTCAAAAGGAACTCTTTCGAAAGCAATTTCCTAAGTAAAGAAGTGGATAGTGTCGAAACCCATCCCTTTGAAAGCATTGGAGAAGCTGCTCAAATTTTTAAAACAAAGGGACCCTTTCGGAGGCACTACTTCGAAAGGTAAAAAGGCGGAAGGTAGGGGTTTCGATCCCTTCGAAAGCATTTACTTAAAACAAAAGTGCAACCTATTTCGAAAGCCCCTTTCTTTAAAAAAATTTGACCAAGTCAAAAGCTGACTAAGTCGAAAGCCATCTTATTTGAAAGCAAAGTAGGCGCATTTCTTTTAGAAAGCAAAGCAAGGCTTCGACCCCTTCGAAACCCCTTGTTTCGACCCAATACCTTTCGCTCTTTTCCAATTCACTACGTACCGAGTCTTTATTACCATGTACATTGATTTCGACGAAGATGGAAGCGGAAGTATATGGTCGATAGCTAGGTGCCGAAAGTGACGAAACAGCAGAACTAAAGTAAAAGTGATTTTAATCTTTTAAAAGCAATTCTTTTCAACTAACCTGCTTTATTTGTCAACACATGATTGGTTGCTAATTTCTTTTCCAAATTCTTTTCTATAATTACTACTGAATTTTCAGAAGTAAATTATTTAAAATATTTACAAAATGACGCTTTTCCTTTTATAAATATATAAAACATTTAAATCTCATACCTTAAATAATTTTATATACTTATTAAAATACTTAGGAAAATTCTACAAAAATTCCCATAAATCATTTTTAATATGTTTTCTAACATATATAAATTTCTAACCCAAAAACAATATAATTTAGCCATAATTAATTTTAAACCCAATTAACCTATTTTCATCCCTAGAAAATTAATAATAAATCCACATTAATTCAGAAAATTATGAAACTTGAAACTTGAAACTCATCTCTAAAACATCATTTCTGACCATATATTAAAATCGCAAGGCATATGGATGTCATTTGATAGGTTTTTCAATTCAAAACAGGTTATAAAAATCAATATGAATAAGCATAATTCATCAACAAGCATATATATATATATATATATAACATTCAAAACATGGCAATATACTTGCAAAGACATTTGGATCTGATTCTAAAAACCAAAACATCAAAAATATGAGATGTAACAATTATTCACCTTTAGCTTTGTTAAGGAGTTGAGATTTGATCTTGCATAAGTTTGATTAAGCTTTCTTCTTTTGATTTTCAGCTTCTCTTCTTCTTGCTCCCCTTAATGATGGCCGACATCTCTAGGTTTAGATTTTAATTTGTGAACATGCAAAATGAAATGGTATGAAGGCTTAGGGTATATATATATAACTCATTCCTATTTTACCCTTATCTAATTTCCCCTTCCTATTTCACTTTAATTCCATTTACTTCATTAGTTTAACTAGGCATGGCTACCCTTTAAATTATACAAATCTCAATCCCATAACTAACTTACATTATTTCATTTAATTTAACTAATTAAATTTCCTAAATAATGTTACTCAAAATTAGGGTTGTTACAGAGTGTATGATTGTGACATATAGCCATGTATGCAAGCATCCTAAACATGCATAAAATTTCTATATGCATACAAAGTGATAATGAAAAGTATGGCAACCATCTCCTACCATTCAATCTAGCAACCACGATGCAACCAAAACCTAATTGGAGAGAAAATATTATCAACGAAAAGCTTAGGAAGAGAAGTCTTTATCTTCACTTTAGTTTCTCATGTGCTCTCCGTTGGGTTGTTGTCTCCCCATTGTACATAAACCAGCCTAATTTCTTTGTTGGAAGCTTCCCAGTTCTGTGCTCCATAATGCGTGCGGTTGCACAAGATGTTATTGGCTCCATTTCAATGTCCCCCAATTGATGAGGCTCTACCACAATGCCTATGTTATAAAGGCATTTCCTCAAGTGCAAAACATGAAGAACGTCATGGATTTCTGATAATTTATCTAGTAGCTTCATGCGGTAAACAAGTTTTCCTATTCTTTCCAAAACTCGAAAAGGCTCAACAAATCTTGGTGTCAACTTTTACAGCTTCCCAAATCTTATGACTTTTCTTATAGGGGAAACTTTGATAAACACCATGTCTCCAACCTCGAACTCCAACTCCTTTCTTCTCTTGTCCACGTAGGATTTCTAACGGTCTTGCACGGCCTTCATATGCTGCCTAATAAACTCTACCTTTTTTGAAGTCCCACGAATTAAATCTGGTCAAAGTAGGATTTTGTCGATGGTTTTCCACCAACAATTTGGCAATTTGCATGGATTTCCACAAACCGCTTCATAAGGTATCATACCAATCGTCACATGGTGACTATTATTATAAGTGAATTCGACGAAAGGTAGGTGTTGCTCCCAGTGTCCTTTAAAGTCCATGATGTAAGCTCTCAACAAATCCCCCAAGATCCTATTCACCCTTTCGGTTTGACCATCGGCCTATGGGTGATAAGCAGTAATAAGATTCAAAAAAGTTCTCGAAGATGCCTGCAAACTCCTACAAACTTCGCTAGTAAATAAGGAGCCCCTATCACTAACGATGCTCACCGGAATTCCATGAAGTTGAACTACCTCCTTGATATTAATTTGTGCTAGAGATGTTATGGTCCTATTGTTTGTAACAGGATAAAAATGGGTGCTTTTAGCGAGTCTATCCACTATGACCCAAATTGCTTGTTAGCTCCCAGGCAACCCATCTATGAAGTTCATCAATATATGCTCCCATTTCCAAATCAGAATCTCCAATGACAATAACAATCCTTCAGGCTTCCCTTATTCAGCCCTTATCCTTTGGCACGTCAAACATCTAGAAACAAATTCAACTACTCTCTTCTTCATTCCTAGTAGTAGAAAATTTACTTCATATCCCTACACATCTTATCTCCTACGGGGTGAATGGTCGTCCATGAATGGTGATAGTCCACAAGCACTTCCTCCAACACACTATCAATCTTTGGAACACAAAGGCGTCCATCTCTCCACAAACATCCATTTTCGTCAACTGCATATATCCTAACGTGGGTGAAATGTTCTCCTCTATTTAGCTTAACCAAAATCTCTAGGCAGTTGGAAGTTGAAATTCGAGAGAAACTCCAACTGCCTCCACTCATATATATAGTACCTAAGGTAGCATGCTCTGACTAAGGGCATAGACGGTAACATCCCTTTTTCGAGGGTATACTATATTTCAAAGTCAAAAGATGCTATGAACTCCATCCCACTCTGCTGCCTAAGATTTAAATCCTTTTAGAAAAATAGGTATTTGATTGATTTGTGGCCGGTGATCAACTCAAACCTTTCCCTTAAAAGATAGTGCCTCCATATCTTCAAGAAATAACAATAGCCGCTAACTCTAAGTCATGAGTTGGGTACCTCTTCTCTTGGACCTTTAATTGTCTACTAGCATAAGCTATCACCATGTAACCTCCCCTATCTTGAGGCCTGAAGCTAAGCACTACAGATGCTACAGTCATCTATAGTATTAACTTCCGGTGACAAAATACGGTAATGTTAATGATATCCATAATATCAGAAGCACATGAATATGAAACAAAATCACAGATTCAAAAACAACTTTTCTGATTACATTTCAAATCAATATTTCATATAGGAGTGGGCATTTAACCGACCGAACCGACTTAACTGACCGAACCAATCTTAATCGAACCGCTTTAACCGAAAAAATGGTTAACCGAACTTTAGGTTAACCGACCGATGTTAACCGGCCAAAATCAGCTCGGTTAAAGGTTAACCGTGGTTATGTCGGTTAACCGTTAAACGAAACTATTTTTTAAATTATCGGGCCTACACAATCCAATTCTTTTCGCTATCCGACCCATTGCTCTGTCGGTTAAATCATCTACATTTCCTGCTACTATGTTGACCCAATATATAATATCTCCGGCTCTAATATATCCCTTCTTCCATCACTCTGCAATTCTGGGCGACTGAAGCAAACATTTGGCAGATAAATTACATTTTATTATAATTTAGCAATTATCATGTATTGCCTTTAGATCCTTTCTAACTACTAATAACTTTTACTTTACAGATTTTATATTCTTCCATCATTCTCTATAATTCTTTTATTGCTTGTAATCAAATGCTTGGAACCTAAAATTGACACTTGTGGTTGCACGGCAATGATGATTTGATGAGAATAATCGCACTTTAGTGGGGGGGAGCGCCTCTCAAGCTCAAGCCACTATTTCATTTCCAACTGGTAAAATCGCGTCCTCAATTTCAAATTTTGATATGTCTTTCTATGCATCTATGAGCTTACATATATACAGAAGCAAATAAACTTTTTCTCTGACATTGGTGAGTAATTGCTGTGCGTTCATGAACAGAGAGGGAGCGAACATTTTTCAGGTGAGCAAATTTCGCTTACATATTTATGTAATCTAATATATATACTTGGCTGATGTGATGCACATTTTATTTTGTTCTCTGATTTGGTACATACTTGGTGCAATCCGTGTTCACATTTTCATGCTTGCCTGGTGTTGGGCGAGATTCTACCGAACCAACCTTCATTCATCCCTGCCGAACCAACTCGAAGTAGCACCACCGAATCACCTAGCGCCTACCGAACCAACCAATACCGGACCAACCTACCCACCCATACCGATCCAACCTATACCGGACCAACCTACCCACCCATACCGAACCAACCTATACCGGACCAACCTACCCACCCATGCCGAACCAACCTATACCGGACCAACCTACCCACCCATGCCGAACCAAAGTACACGAGCTCCACCGGTCCACCATGCTCCTACCACCGAACCAAAGTACACGAGCTCCACCGGTCCACCATGCTCCTACCACCGAACCAAGGTAAAACCGGACCAACTCCACCAGGCCAAATTACATCAGCCCAGGCCCGCCAGCAGCTATATGCGTCCAAGACCCCTGCCCCCAACCTCACTCTATAAATAGAGGGGCAGGGGTACAACAATGGGGGACAAGTTGGAGAGCTCAAGCACGGAGAGAACTTTCAAACAACTTTCAGATACTAGTATCAAAGCTTTGTACTTGTAATCTAAACAAGAAAAGAGAAATAATATATAAAGTGGACGTAGGCACATTCTGGCTGAACCACTATAAATCTGCATGTCTTTTACAGTTTAGTCCCTGCTTTTCATATATTTGCATAAATCACCCAAATCACTAAGAACCACGTAAAATCAATTAAATCATACGACTTTGAGGTGTTTGTCCATTTTTTGTGCAAACATTTTTGGTGCTTTCACTGAGAACTAGAAGCTCGAAGCTTCAGCTTCTTCCACTTAACCTTTTTCCTAACAGCATCGTTCATCGCTTGGAAAACATGCCTCCCAAGCAGAAGAAAGATGTTAACAAAGGAAAAAACATCGCAACCAGCAGTCTTCCAAATCCAGTGGTCACAGATCAAGTAAATCATCCTCCTCTAGTAGCAGTACCAAATGAAGGTCAGGCTAATCCGACCACTCCTGCCGTAGAACAGCCTGCAGCAATTACTAGGGCAGATCTAGACAGGGTTGTGGTTGAAGTAACTAACCGCTTCACGTCCCAGCAGGAAGCCTTGGTGGACCATCTCATGTCACGCTTAAGGGATGCTGAAGAGTCCAACCGCAACACTGAATCATGGGGTGAGTCCCAGTCTGGAGGATCTCAGAGACAACAAAGATCTTCCTTCTTCGAAGGAGCTAACGGCAGAAGCAGCCATGGTAGGAGCCGAGATCGAGCACAGCCCGAAGTTAGGCATGAGGAAACGCTTGGAACCGAACCCAATGGGGGAGGTACTGGGCGGAGGTCAACTGTAGCTGAGCCGGTTGTACTGCCTAACCAAGGAAACGCCAGCGAAAGGGGCCGAGCTAGAGTCCAGCCCGAAGTTGGACCCGAGGAAGTGCTTAGATCAGAACCCAGCAGGGGAAGATCAAGGCAAGGGCCAACTGTAGCTGACCCTAGCATACTCCCAGAAGACCAAAGGCAGCCACTGGAAAATATGAGGAATGATAGACGATACCATCCCTACAGGTCATCTGGACGGAATCAATCCCACATAACAGAACCGAACTCGTTTCTATCTGCTCCAAATTCTGATGAAAGGATGGCATGCTTATTCAGAGAGTGCGTCCAACGGGAGTAAAGAGATCGAGGGATAGGCGCTAGGGTAACCAGCCCTTTGGCCCGAAATATCGAAATTGCTATCACCCCCCGAGAATGGAAGATGCCAACAATGGAACCTTACAAAGGAACCTCCGACCCCATTGTACACTTACAGAGATACACACAACATATGCTCATGAGTGGAGCAACAGAGGGAGTACTGTGCAAATGCTTTCCACTATTCTTAGCAGATCTAGCTACCTCCTAGTTCTGTCATTTACCCCAGGGATCCATCATCTCGTGGGAAATGTTGAAAGAAAAGTTTACCAGTCAGTTCCACATTCATGTGGAACAACCCAAGGACGCTTATTCCTTATCCAGCATCAAACAAAAACCTGGAGAGAAGCTACAGCAATACCTAACCCGATTCAATGTCGCAGCGGCCGCAGTCCAAGATGCCGATGAGAAGCTTATCCTAATGGCCCTCTATAGTGGTGTGCATCCGGATACTAAATTTGCTAGAAGGTTGATAAAAGAAAAACCAGCTACTTTACCCGATTTCTTCCATGAAGCTGGGAAATATATGAGGCTTGAAGATGCTGCCACTGAGGGGCAGTTAGGGAAACAAAACAAGGCGGCTCACGGCAACACGCCCGCTGCAGCGAGGGACGCTCGAAGAAATGATTCTAGAGACAACACTGGGGGCAAGAAGGGAGAAAAGCGCCTATATCGGCCAGGGCCAAGATTCGACACTTACACTCCTTTGAATGAAACTATTGAAAACATCTTCCTTGCCACCCAAGACGAAGTTAGATACAAATGCCCACCATACAAGAAGGAATCAGATAACGCACAGAAGTCTGGAAAGTTCTGCCGCTTCCACGAATCTCATGGGCATGATACCAATGAATGCCATCATCTCCGGGACTTGATTGAAGAACACACCAGAAGGAAAAGACTGGAACACTATGTAAGAGGTCAGAACAGGGCTCCAGCTCCTGCCAATGAGAACCCAAGGCTACCCTCACCAGAGATAGGCAAAGGAAATCGCAACACTAGCGGCTCCAGTCAAGAGAAGATAGTGGTCTATACCATCTCGGGAGGACCGCACATCGCTGACAGAAGCTGGGCAGAGATGGAAAGATATGGAAAGTCGCTTAGAAACAATGAAGACTGTGTTAATTCTGTTATAGAAGAGCGCCACCCGAAGCGCAAAGAGAATCATGACATCACATTCAGTAGGCGTGACCTAGAAGGAAGGCAATAGCCTCACATGGATCCCATGGTTATCTCTGCCCGGCTTGGTCCAGCCGAAGTTTTCCGAATTCTAGTAGACATTGGAAGCTCGGTAAATATCCTATTCAAGCATGCGTTCGACAAAATGAAACTATCAATGAAGGATATTTCTCCCTGCAATAAACCACTACACGGTTTCACTGGGGATGCGAAGATGCCCCTCGGGCAACTGGACCTCTTTGTCGAAATTGGAAGTCATCCTCGCTCCGTGGTATGGAAACAGACATTTGTGCTGATAGAAAACCACTCGGCTTACAACGCTTTCTTAGGAAGGCCAGCCTTGTATGACTTCCAAATTGTCCTGGCCCCATGGTGCCTAAAGATGAAATTTCCGACGGACAATGGAGTAGGTGAAGTAGAAGGAGACCAGGACGTTGCTCGAGACTGCTATGTGACTGAACTTCGCAACAACCATAGGAAGGATACAGGGAAAAGTGTAGAGGTTGCCCTCTGCACAAAAAGTTTGGAAGCATAGCAACTAAAGAAAGCCCCTCCTCTACGATATACCAGCGACCCTTTTAATGAATTAGACCCCAGGGACAAAGAGGAGGAGGCCACCACCGAGCCTGCAGAGGCTATGGAATTTGTATCTGTAGACAAGCATGACTCGAGTAGACTATTGAAAATCGGGTCCCAACTAAAAGCTGAGTTGAAGGAGCAACTCATTGACTTTCTCCGCCACAACTTGGATGTATTCGCATGGTCACATGCTGACATGACCGGAATCTCCCCTGACATAGCATGCCACGTACTAAACATTGATCCTATCAAGGCGCCCGTAAAACAAAGAAAGAGAAGTATGGGGGCAGAACGATCAGCAGCCCTCGATGAAGAAGTAAAGAATCTACTTGCCAATGACTTTATACAGGAAGCCATCTACCCAGAGTGGATCGCCAACCCGGTGCTGGTAATGAAGGCTAATGGGAAGTGGCGAACATGCATTGACTTCTCCAACTTAAATGACGTCTGCCCGAAGGATTGCTTCCCACTTCCCCGAATCGATCAACTTGTAGATAGCACATCTGGACACGAACTCTTATCCTTTATGGACGCGTACTCAGGATATAACCAAATTCCTATGCATACTCCCGATCAAGACCACACTAGTTTCATCACTAACCGGGGCTTGTATTGCTATAAGGTATTGCCTTTCGGACTTAAAAACGCAGGAGCCACCTACCAGCGCCTCGTCAACAAGATGTTTGCAGGGCTAATAGGACAAACTATGGAAGTGTATGTGGATGACATGCTGGTAAAGTCAAGGAAAGCCGACGATCACGTAAGCCACCTGGGCGAGATGTTTCAAGTACTTCGCCAGTATGGAATGAAGCTTAATCCTCTAAAAT
Source organism: Allium fistulosum (assembly GCA_030737815.1). Lineage (NCBI taxonomy): Eukaryota > Viridiplantae > Streptophyta > Magnoliopsida > Asparagales > Amaryllidaceae > Allium > Allium fistulosum. The sequence goes on from CM060905.1 coordinate 167,422,010, forward strand.
GCTCCTTCGGAGTATCATCAAGAAAGTTCTTGGGATTCATCGTCCATGCCAGAGGGATTGAAGCAAACCCTGAACAAGTCCGAGCTCTAAAAGATATCAAGATACCTTCCACTCGAAAGGAAATGCAAAGCCTGAATGGGAAAGTGGCCGCCCTAAGCCGATTCATCTCCAAAGCAACGGACAAGTGCGTCCCCTTCTTCGAAGCTCTAAAGAAAGACAAAGGAAAGTTCGAATGGACTGACGAATGCTTAACCGCTTTCCTTAACTTAATCGAACACCTCCAGAAATCGCCGGTACTCTCGACTCCAAGCGAAGGAGAAGAGTTATACCTATACCTTGCTGTGCCATCTCACGCCCTAAGCGCTGCTTTGGTAAGAGAAGACAACCGCACGCAGCGGCCATCTTACTTTGTAAGTAAGAGGTTTACGGGGGAAGAAGTCAGATATCCTAATCTTGAGAAGCTAGCATACTGTTTACTGATCACGTCACGAAAACTGCGTCACTACTTCCAGTCCCATTCCATCAAAGTTCTGACCGATCAACCACTAAGGCAGGTACTCCATCGTCCCGACACTTCTGGGCAACTACTTAAATGGTGCATTGAACTAAGTCAGTATGATATCACCTATCACCCACGCACCGCCATCAAGGGACAAGCCATGGCCGATTTCATTGCAGAATTCACTACCAACGAAGGTAAGGAGCAATCGGAAATAGCAGAAGACATCAAATGGAATCTCTTCGTGGATGGGGCGTCAAACGATCAAGGCTCAGGGGCAGGTGTGGTAATAGTCACTCCTAGGGGAAATAAGCTGCACTATGCTATAAGGTTGGAGTTCGCTGCCACCAACAACGATGCAGAGTATGAAGCAGTGATAGCTGGATTAGAACTTGCCTTATAAATCGAAGCCAATTCTTTGTGTCTTCATAGCGATTCTCAACTTATTGTTAATCAAATACTAGGAGAATTCCAGGCTCAAGAAGAACGACTCATAGCATATTTAAAGAAGACCAAGTTACTTCTCAATCGATTGGACCACTACTTAGTCAAACACATCCCTCGGGAAGAGAACCGAGAGGCCGACGAATTGGCGAAGCAAGCAAGCGTGAGAGACGGCGCTATTTCTGGAGCAGTAGCCATCTCAAAGCAACTGACCCCAAGTTTTGAGCAAGTGAATCTGATAACTGCAACCGAAGAAGCAACTTGGATGACTCCCATCCGAGACTACTTACAAAGCAGCACACTGCCCAACGGGCGTAACGAAGTCAAGAAAATCTTGAGGAAAGCTTCCCGTTACACAATACAAGAGGACATCCTCTATCGGCGCGGATTCTCTAACCCCTTATTGAGGTGTGTCGCTGGAAGGGAAGCTAAGGAAATCTTATCCAACATTCATCAAGGAAGCTGTGGAGATCACACCTGAGGGCAAACTTTTGCAAAAAAGATACTCCGATATGGATATTTCTGGCCCACCTTAAGCAAGGACGCCTTAGATTTCGTCAAAAAATGTGACAGATGCCAGAAGTTTGCTAAGATTCCGCGGCTACCAACAACTGGGATTACTCAAATGACCAGCCCTTGGCCCTTCGCAGTATGGGGAATTGACTTAATCGGCGAACTACCAATGGGCCGAGGCGGGGCCAAATATGCTATAGTACTGGCAGTCGACTATTTCACCAAATGGGTGGAAGCAGAACCTCTGAATAAAGTATCTTCAGCAAAAGTTATTAACTTCTTGATCAAAAATGTTCTGTGCAGGTACGGAGTCCCATTCAAAATCATATCAGACAATGGACTTCAGTTTGACAGCGAGGAATTCGCCAACTGGTGCCGAGAGCACGGAATTCACAAAAGCTTCTCATCCGTAGCGTATCCCTAGGCAAACGGACAAGTCGAAGCCGTCAACAAAATTCTGAAAACTCTAATCAAAAAGAAACTCGAAAAGTCAAAGGACGCTTAGGTGGATGAACTCCCTACGGCACTGTGGGCCTATCGCACATCTTTCAGAACATCAACATGGCATACTCCTTTCTCTTTGGCATACGGATCAGAGGCTATGTTCCCAGTTGAAACCATCGTGCCTTCCCACCGCAGGATCCACTATAACCCAGAAGAGAACGAAGAACTCCTTCACATGTCTTTGGATCTAATTGAGGAGAGAAGAAATGATGCAGTCCTCAAAGCAGCAGCCCACAAGCAAAAAGTGGAAGCACAATACAACTCCAAAGTCAAGCATCGTACCTTACAAGAAGGGGATCTTGTCCTCAAGTGAATCTTCCCTCGCCCCGGAGCACTAGATCCAATCTGGGATGGACCATATGTAATTCGTAAAGATCTCCACAATGGAGCTTATATTTTGTCAACAGTGGACGAAGAGGTGTTCCAGAGGGCATGGAACATCCAACACCTCCGTCGATACTTTTCTTAACTTGTACTGCCCATATGAAGTGAATTAACAAAGAGAATCAGTGGACGTAGGCATTTTCGTACCGAACCACTTTAAAAAACCTTGTCTCTTTTTTAACTTGTCCCTTTATATCTTGGCTGCTTGTTAACTTTATCCTTTTCTGTTGAACAAAATCCTATGCATGTAGCATTTCCATTCAAAGCACTCCACAGCACAACCTCACTTGGACAAGACCTGACAGGTACTATGCGAATCTATGCCCTCGCCAATGAGACACTTTTGCTCCGGCATCCCTCTGCTGTGGGTTAACTCATTGCTCGCGACGGCCCATAAAGCCAACTGTAATGAGCCGATTATAAGCCACCGAGAAGGCCGACTATAGCAGAGGCAGCTCATTACGGCGTTCGGCTCGCCGGCAACTGTGAACCGACTATAAACCCCAACATAAGGTGTGGCCAGCCAGGGGTAGTTCACGGTTGACGATCGGCACCCACGCTAGCCGGCCACAGTAAATCGAATAATACCCACGATTACGGGCCATAATGGCCCGGGTAGTTACTGTGCGCGATCTCGGCTCCGATGTGTCTTAAGTGCGGCTGTGGTAAAAAAAGAATTAACTCCCCGCGGAAGCGTAAGATGGGTGACAAATGTCTCCAAGACCCACAGCTAGGGAAAGTGACTACAAAACCCGTTTGCCACGAACTTAAGCACATCGAAGGACATCCGTGATTGGAAGTTTTACTATTTCACATATTTCAATTTTATTTAAGAAACTTTTCTCCTATCCTCTGTAACAATCCCTGAAGTATAGGACACAGAACAAGAGACATTCTCTAATGGAAACGGATGCTCATAGCAAGATACTGGACCGCATCCCATACTCGGTCACACAGGACATTCAAAGCTGCCATCTACAAGCAAAATATAAAGGGCGGTATTTCCTTCCTTCATGAGTAAACACGTGACTATAATTTATTCACACCTCATGCTAACATTGCAAGTCATGAAATTATGTTTTAAACAAGAACTTGACATCAAACACAATTTAATTACAAGAGTATGCATAGCTATATTTCTCTTACAACATGTCAAAATAGCAAAAACATTCAAAAGACGACATAATCAGCTTAAGTTAAAAAATTACACGTCAAGAATAGTGTTGTTTATTACAAGTAGCATAATTACAACCTGAGAGTTATGTTATTGTTTTGAGACTAACATATACAACAATGTCAAGTCCACAAAAAGATATCCAGGTCCAATCAAGGAGCCGGCTGCGTCGGAGTCTTATCCTTGTCCTGTTGCCCACCTGTCCGGTCAGAGAAAGAATTCATTAGTGATAAGCAACCAAGTTAACGGAAAGACTAGAAAGGAAGACTTACCAGCATATGCTCCTTGATCATCTTGATCATCATCCTCTACTTGCACACCTGCCTCCTCAGCTGCAAGCAACCGCATACCCTCCTTCACAGCCACCTTCTCCTCCTTGGTGAACTGGGCGGTAACCACATCCATTCCGAAGGCCACACTACCCTCCTTATCCGCCTCAGCCTGGGCCTCCTCTAGAGCCCTGAGATAGATCCTAGCCATAACCCGGGGGTAATCATCCATCCAGGACAAGTTACCCTGCCTCCAAGTACGGAAGTACATATCCTGGAGCATCCCATCCATCATCCCCTCATTCTCCTCAAACTACCTCATTCGGACCTCAGAAGCCCGCAGCTTGGCAACAACAGCATCCCTCTCCGATCGATACCGTAAACGGTCAGCCTGAAGGGACCTCCTCATCACCTCCATCTCTTCCTTCGACTTGGCCTGAGAAAGCTCCGCGGCCTCAAGTCTCCCCGATAGTTCCTCTACCCGCTCGAGGTCCGCTTGCCGAACCTCATCCACCGTGGCAATGGCCATGTAAATCCGCTCCTTACAGACGGCCTCCATCTTCTGCAACTCCGCCCTACTAGCGTCTTCAATAGTCTTCCTCAATTGTCTGGAGGCGGCCTCATGCTGGGAGATTTGGATGGCTTGGTCGGCGAGTTGTTTAGCCTGGTCGGAAACCATCAACCGTAGCCGAATGTTGGCGCTTCCTATCTCTTCCCCAGCCTTGACCAGTCGGGCGTGGTGCCCCATCAATTTTCTGGTCTCCTCAGCAACCCGGTCAATATTTGCCTTAGCCTCATCCCCTAGAGTTACGACCCGGGTAGTAAGCAGATCAAGGTCCAGGGACTTAGCTTCGTCAAGCACCCGTACCATAGGATTACGAGGGAGGAGATGCTCACCAGTAACCTCAACAAAGGATATGTCATGAGATGCCGGGTCCAGGTCCGGATGACCCGCAAACGGATTGCGTACTAAGCCAGGATGATCTATCGGGATGACGGTCGGATTCTCAGACGGATGGGGGGAAGGCATATGCTCGGTATCCTCCTCCGTAATGTCGTGAATAGGATGGAGTGGGGCCGGAGGGCCAGGAAGAGATTCAGACGAAGATCGACTCCTCTTCCTCTACTGTATATCTTCCTCAATAACTCCAAGAAGAGGACGATAGCCGACTACGTCTCCAGGGCGGTTAGTAGAAGGCTTCGGCTTGGCGGAAGCTTTGAGGAGTTTGTACTGTTCAAGCCTGTGCCGAAGATCTGAGGTCTTGGCCGTTTTGCCCACTCCTGGAGTAAAAACCAAGTGTCACCAACATTTATTGAGCCATCATTCGAGGACTAAAAAGAGTAAAGAGAAATTCACCTTGAACCGCCGAAGTTGCTTCAGTAGAGGCGCTCCCGGAAGATAAATCGACGTCGGTTCCAACTTTATCATCTTTCTTGGACTTCTCCGTTCCCTCCAAACCTTCGAAGGCTTGGAGGAAAGCGTCATCCGTCCACTCTTGCATCTCGCCTACTTGCCCGGAAGACAAAGCCCTGGTGCCGTCACCACCCTGTCCTTCGCCACCATCATCACCGTGACGATCACCGTCACCCTCTCTACCACTTCCGCCCTCAACCTCACCTCCTTCGTCCTCACCTTTCTCCTCCTCCTGAACATCCGGATGTGTGCTGGGAGAAGGTCCATCGGACTTCCTGAGCTTCTTCCCCCCGGCGACTGGATGCGCCGAGAAGGGTCTCCTTTTGCCGCTCTTCGTCGTGGCCCCTCCCGTGACTTTGACAGCCCTCTCCTCCGCCGTGTCTCTCTACTTGACCACGGACTGATGTGGTAGGATCAGGTTGTGCCCTAGAAGTGTAGCGTTCCTAATCAGATAAGAGGCCGACCTATCCCTTCCTGTGATGGCTTCTATTTTCGCAGCCATCTGAACCAGGCGGTCACTCTCTACGACCGCAAAGCCACCTGTCGCTAGCAAGAAACAAAAACACATAAGAAGAGGTATTGCAGTCAGAATGGAAATCATAAATAAGCTTAGGACTTACAGCCAGAAGTGAAGCGACGGATGGAAACAGAGTCATCCTTGATAAAAAAACCATTCCTTCTTAAACATGCTGAACTTCGAGTATAAGTCCAAGACCGGCTTGAAAGATACGGCTGATTCCAAGCTAATGTATGGAGACCCCTTCTTATAGCCCCTCAGGTTGTACAAATACCGGATCTCCCGGTTGGAAGGAGGACGCTCGTATCTCCTCTGGAAGATAACAAAGAGGCTCACTAGAATGGCATAGGAGTTAGGCTGAAGCTGGAATGGAGCCACCTTCAGATATGTGACAAAGCTGACTATCCAGGCATTGAGAGGCGGGATGGCACCATACATACAGTGATACCTGCTGTAAACGAAATATCCTTCGGGGGGATTATATGGCATCACTCCTTCCCCCGGCAACAGCATACGCGCTCTGTCAATCCCGAAAGAGCGAGAAATGACATCAAGCTGCTCGTCTTTGAGTGAGCTAGGGAAACAATCAGGAGGCGAGTTCAGGAGCTCTTGAGGACCGTACCCGTCCACTAGCGATCTCGGGGTAGGTCCATGTCGTTCTGGATTCAGCTGAACTGGGGGCACGACTGGAGATTCTCTTCTGTCCGTAGATCTTTTCTTCTCTGATCGGGTTTCCACTCTTTGAGACATTTATCTGCAGACACAAGAAAGTATATCGTTAAGACACATAAACTATGTAATCTAGAGTTTCACTGGTGATTCAGGTACAAAAGTCCATCCGGTAAAGGGTTCATTCAACACTCGGAATCCCCGAATTCATTCAGTAAGGCCCAACCAAGGGTTCTTTCGGCATTCTCAGTATAAGATTCATTCGGCTTCCTCAGTATAAGGTCCATTCGGTATTAAAACTTTATGTTCATTCGGTAAGACAAAGAAAATCAAAAAAGGCCATCCGGCAATCACCTGATTCGGCAACACGTCTGATTCGGCTGTCTCGTTCGGTAGGAAGTAACGGAAGCCCTAGGCCCTTACTTATAGGCGAAGGTGAACCACCGAACAACTAGTTCGACACTAGGAACCGGATGGGAATGACAAAATCGGATAACCTAAAACAAAGCATGACATGTGCATGCACATGCCCTACTTTGGGGGGCAAGTGTTAGGCGAGATTCTACCGAACCAACCTTCATTCATCCCTGCCGAACCAACTCGAAGTAGCACCACCGAATCACCTAGCGCCTACCGAACCAACCTATACCGGACCAACCTACCCACCCATACCGAACCAACCTATACCGGACCAACCTACCCACTCATACCGAACCAACCTATACCGGACCAACCTACCCACCCATGCCGAACCAACCTATACCTGACCAACCCACCCACCCATGCTGAACCAAAGTACACGAGCTCCACCGATCCACCATGCTCCTACCACAGAACCAAAGTACACGAGCTCCACCGGTCCACCATGCTCCTACCACCGAACCAAAGTACACGAGCTCCACCGGTCCACCATGCTCCTACCACCGAACCAAGGTAAAACCGGACCAACTCCACCAGGCCAGATTACATCAGCCCAGGCCCTCCAGCTGCTATATGCGTCCAAGACCCCTACCCCCAACCTCACTCTATAAATAGAGGGGCAGGGGTACAACAATGGGGGACAAGTTGGAGAGCTCAAGCACGGAGAGAACTTTCAAACAACTTTCAGATACTAGTATCAAAGCTTTGTACTTGTAATCTAAATAAGAAAAGAGAAATAATATATAAAGTGGACGTAGGCACATTCTGGCTGAACCACTATAAATCTGCGTGTCTTTTATAGTTTAGTCCCTGATTTTCATATATTTGCATAAATCACCCAAATCACTAAGAACCACGTAAAATGAATTAAATCATACGACTTTGAGGTGTTTGTCCATTTTTTGTGCAAACACCTGGGTGTATTTGTGCCTCCGAGTATAAATATATTTATGCGTGTGTGTTGTAAAGCCTGGGCTGTTGTAAGACTAGTGTGTACATGTTTCATGTGTGAGTATTGTGCTGATAGTAACCCCTCTGACACGTCCATACTTGTGCTAGAAAAAAAAGTACACCTTCCAAATAATGTTTATTTATAGATATTTAAAAAGGAATATATGTAACTTGTATTTATTTAAGTATATATATTGAAATTTTAATTGAGATCTATTTAAATATAAATCGATGTAAGGCGCAGTTGCAAATTCATCTTGTAAGTTAGTTTAGGAATAATAGGACTGGCCTTATAATGTGTAATAATACTTCCCTTCTCATTGGTGTACACAATGAACTCATAAGTTTATTTCTTAACCATTGTTTTTGATACATCCCTGTCAACCAAAAAAAATAACTACGTTTTTCCCTCACGCTTCTACATAGAAGTTTCAGCTTAACATTTCAATTTGAATGATGACTATTTATCAATTGTGACATAATCCAATTAGATGGATTCCTTCCTCCACAAGTACTTTGTTCACAGTTTATCCACCTTTTGGTCACTGACGTCTGGTAATCCTTGGACCTGTATTAGATTTTAATTATTTTTTCATAACTTTATTTCAGGTATATAATGATTTCAATATTCAAGTGACTTTGAGTTGGATAGTTCGAAGCTTCTATGTGTGCTCGTTTTAAGTCTAGCCATGTTCTTGTTTTCTATCCTCTTTGCTTGATCTATGGATGGTTCTCTTGGGGTAGATAATTGCTTGCGTTCATGAAAATAATCTTTGCTTGAGTCGATCAGCGTTGTATTTGTTTATATGTTCGAATTATTGATTAGACTATGTTAGGATGTATGTTATTTTCATTAGTAAGATGGTGTGCCATTGTTTGTGCACATATCTGAACAACTTATTTTCTATGCAAATATTTCAAAGTTGCAAACAATCAATCGGTTAACTGTTCTAATTTTACTAGTTAACCGATTAACGGTGAATAATAGTCGGTTAACCGTTCTATATGACTGGTTAACCACGGTTTAAATGTTGCAGTTCGGTCGATACTGCCGACAATGGTTAACCGAATATCGGTTAACCGAACCGCACATTAGTTTAGATTAACCGCAAATATTAACCGATTTGCACTGTTAACCGACCGCGCCCACTCCTAATTTCATATTCATATACATAATCCCAAAAACGATTCCCAGATTTTGATCAAATATAATTATTACAAAATATGCCAAGAGCGACATATGAAGATGCCCCATTGGATGACCAGAGTAATATTTAGACATATCAGCCTTAATACAACACAGTGGAAATAAAACTAAATGACTCCTATATAGCCGGCTTTGCCTCCTGCACGTCTTTAGAAGCTTTATTCGTCCAACCTACTAAACCTAAAAAAACTTAACTCTCGATCTACTCGAATTAATTTTGAGCACCCGAGAGTTTAAGGGGAAAACATAAACTTCGAGTCAGACATAAAGCCTGGTGTGAATAATACCATTACATCTCGGTTTACTGATATTAAGTGAGACCATGCCGCTTAGAGGAACGGGTTTCCCCTCAATAATATCTCTTTCAAACGTATCTTTTTGCAAATTAGAATCCTGCAATCAAACTGATTAAAAAAATAATAGCAATACCATATATGCTCATGAATCAGGTAATAAATGGACTATCCGTCTGAACAATATAGTTTTGTTGGGCTAACTACTAACCATTGGCTGACTCGAGCCTATCAGATAAAATAAATAATCTGACATTCGTTAGACACAATTCTGGATGGTCTGTCCTTAACTTACTTCTTCTAGGTCAACTGATCCTAATGGTTTTGCGGGCTCACAATTAACCTATCCACCTTCTTTGTATATTCCTTTCGTTGTGTAACATCATTTAAGTCTTACCTGTGACCAATCCCTACACACTGGAATTTTGGACTAAATTAGCTAGGGCCTATAGCTAATGTATAGGACGTGACCCTATACCAGTCTCATCTGGTATTAAAATATCTGAGTCATTTACTTAGGGTTAACCACCCATCAAATTTTCCTTGAAAACATCTTTCAAATTGATTTAACCCTTTAAATCATACTTAAACAAGGAAAACATACTATTTGCTTTACTCAAATCTCTTTGCCATGATATATGCTTTACACAAAACATTGTTGATGAAAACCTTCGAAACCTTTATTTAAAAGCTTTAAACAATCTCTTTCGAAACCATTGAAAGTACCCATTTCAAAACAAGTTAATTACTTAACTTTGAACCATTAGGCCGAAGGCCAAACATACCTTTCGAAACCATTTATAATAGACCTTTCGAAACCATTGAAAGTATCCTTTTGAAAGCTTTATAAAACCTTAGACATCCTCCTTTCAAACACTTCTATTTGCCTTCCGAAAACATTAGAAACCTTCCATTCAAAGACTAAAGGTAAACCTTTCGAAACATTGGGGAACCTCCCCTTCGAAACCTTCATTAGATACCTTTCGAAAGTATTAAAGTCCTTTACTTAAAACAAACCTTTTGAAAGCATTGCGTTCAAGTAAAAATGTGTGGAACATAGTGTCGAAACCTTTAAAACCATTCCTTTCAAAACCTTTAGGTTTAGCTTTCAAAATATTAAAAGGGACTTAAAAGAACTGGGACGAAAGCAACTCTTTCGAAAGCATTTTCCTAAATAAAAGAAGTGGATAGTGTCGAGACCAACCCCTTCGAAAGCATTGGAGAAGTGACTTCAGGGTTTAAAACAAAAGAACCCTTTCGAAGGCATTGCTTCAAAAGGTAGAATGTAGCAGCATGGATTTTGACCCCTTCAAAAGCTTTTTTTTAAAACAAAGGTGGCAACTCTTTCGAAAGCTCTTTTCTTTAAAACAATGACCAAGTCGAAAGCCATCTCATTCGAAAGCCTCATTTACAACCAAAATAGTTCTAAGTTTTCAAAAGCTACTTCAACCCCTTCGATAGCCTTGTTTCGACTCCATACCTTTCGCCCAACTCCAATCCACTACGTACCTAAGCTGATACCATGTGTATTGGTTTCGACTTAGATGGAGGCGGTAGTATGAGGTCGAAAGGTGCTGCTATAAGTGGCGAAGCAGATAAACCTTATAAAACTGATTTTTAACTTTATAAAGTAATTCTTTCTAACTAACTTGCTTTGTTTGTCAACATATGATTCGTTGCCAATACTTTTTCAAAATCTTTTCTAAAAATGTTGCCGAATTTCAAAGATTAACAATTTAAAACATTTACAAATTGCCCCTTCTCCTTTTATAAACATATAAAACATTTAACTCCCATACTTTAAATAATTTTATATACTTAATAAAACACTTAGAAAAGTTCACCAAAAATTCTCATAAATCACTTTTAATATGTTTTCTAACATATTTAAATTTCTGACCCAAAGCTAACATGAATTGCCGTAATTAATTTAAACCCAATTTAACCATTTTCTTCACTAGAAAATTTATAATAACTCCACATTAATTCAAAAAATTATAAAACTTGAAACCCATCCCTAAAATAATATTTCTGACCTTATATCAAAATCGCAAGGCATTTGAGTGTCATTTGATAGGTTTTTCAAATCATAACTTATCATAAAAATATATTTGAACAAACAAAATTCATCCACAAGCATATATATCTATTTATCATTCATAACATGGCATAATAATTTGCAAAACATATTCAGATCTGATCTAGAACCGAAAATAAGAAAATATGAGATGTAACCTATTATTCACCTTAGCTTGTGATTAAGGAGTTTGAGATTTTCTCTTGAATGAATTTGATTAAGTTTCTTCCTTTTGATTCTTTCTTATCTTCCTCCTGCTTTCTCCTAATGGTGGACGGCCAAGCTTGGTTTATTTTTTTGTTTATGAACGTGTAAAATGAAAGTGGTATGAGGGTTTAGGGTATAAGAATATAACCTATTCCTATTTTTCCCTTATCTATTACCCTTACTTATTTCATTTTAATTCCCTTTATGTTCATTAGTTAATTAGGCATTGCTACCTTATAATATTCGCATCTCAATTCCCTTAACCATTTACATTATTTCATTTAATTTATCTAATTAAATGTCCTAAATAATGTTAGTCAAAATTAGGGTCGTTACACACCCTTCCTTTTTGCATTAGAACTGCTCCCAATCTTGTCCCACATCCATCCGTGTAAACTGTAAAAGGCTTCATCCCATCAGGAATAGTATGTATTGGTGCACTTGTTAATAGTTCCTTTAGCTTCTTAAATGCTTCTGTGCATTTTTCATTCCATGCAAAGACTAGATTCTTTTTGGTTAAGCGAGTTAAAGAGACTGCTATCTTTGCAAAGTCCTTTACGAATTTCCTATAATAACCTGCTAACCCAAGAAAACTACTAACCTCCTCGGCGCTCTTCGGAACCTTCCACCCTTGAATAGCTTCCACCTTTTCCCTCGAAAACAACATGCCCAAGAAATCTCACCTCCTTCTTTCAAAAGTGACACTTTGAGAATTTGCCTTTAACTTCGTGCCTTCTCAAAGTCCCTAGTATCTCCCTTAAGCGATTTTCATGCTCTCCTTCACTCTTGGAGAATACTAAGATGTCATCAACAAATACTACGACAAATTTATTTAGTCGTCCCCTAAATAATCCACTCATCAAATCTACAAAGTATGCGGGGTTATTCATCAATCCAAAAGGCATCACTTCCCATTCATAAAGTCCATTCGGAGTGCAAAATGTGGTCTTCGGTCTGCATCCTCTTCTATCCTCAAATGATGAAATCCTGTAGCCAGGTTAAATTAAGAGAATATTTTGGCTCCCACAAGCTAATTAAACAAGTCGCCTATCTTAGGTAAGGGATACCTATTCTTCTTCGTCAACATGCTGAGTTCCCTATAGTCGATTAATAGCCTTAATGAGACGTCCACCTTAGTGAAAAAGACAACAAGGGCTCCCCATTCCCAAATACTCCATCAGATGAATCCTTTCTCCAACAACTCTGAGATCTGCTTATCTAACTCTCACATTTCTTTGAGGGCCTTGTGCCTTAACGGCAGAGCGACTAATCTAGCGTCCTTCTCCAAATCAATCCTAAACTTGGTCTCCCTGTGGGGTGGGAGACCTGATACTTCTTCAAAGACATAAGGGATTCTCAAACTACGGGTACGGATGAGAGCTCATCTTTTGATAGATTCATCGAGTATAGATAGCTTAACTTGACTGAATTTTGGGGTGTACAGCGAACATCTATATCTCGCCCTTTTCTACTTTTCAATAATACAACCCTCATATCGCAATCTAAGATAGCTGCGTAGTACGACAACCAATCCATTCCTAAGATAAGTTCATACCCTTCAAAATTAAGAACGTACGCATTGCATATGAAATCAACGTTATATATGTCCACAACCAGGTATTTGTAGATTGATGAAAGATGTGTCCACCCCCCATAGGTTTTAAGACTACAAATGGGTTGGTGATAATTTGGGTTTGAAGACTCAAAAAATTAGCTACATTTCTAGCTATGAATGAATGAGATGCTCCAAAGTTGAATAGGGTACGAATTGTATTCCCAAAAATAAAAGTGAAACCTTCCATTGAAACCTTCTCTTGGTCTCTAGAGGGCGGTCTACGATAGGGATAGCCTCAATGGTGCAAACTTGCCCATTTCGCCATTCCTTCGCAAGCTTCGGACACTGATTCTTAAACTGTCCCTCTTCGTGTCAGTGGTAGCACTTCCCCTTTAAAGCTTCCTTCAACAGGTTTCCCCTACAATCCTTAGCGATATGTCCTTTCTTTTGGCATATCTTACACACTTTACCCTCCTTCTTGAACTTCCCTTTCGCCTTCTTATCTGCCTAAAGGCCTCCTTTTTGGCTCCTTCTTGATTTTCAGTAAGTCTTGCTTTCTCTTTCTCATTCTCCTTCTCCTTTGCACTAACTGTCTACAGCAAAGCCTTCTCAACCAACATCTCATATGTATAGCCAGTGGGTACTTGGGTCTCTAAGTGGTGAGCTCATGCCCTTGACAAACTTCATGGCCTTGTAATGGGGGTATCAATCAAACTCATTCCAAACTTAGCTAGCTCTGTGAATTTACTAATATACTCCTTCAAAGTGGAGTCTCTCTATCTGAGCTATATAAATCTCTCTAATTGCAAACTCACCTCTTCCCTCGACATGAATTGTGACTCAAATCGATTCTTGAACTCATCCTAAGTAATAATCCTATCAACATTCTCCTCATCCACAATATTCCACCAATCTAAGGCGTCTCCTTTAAGGTGCCAAGCTGCCATCCTCCACCTAATTTGGTCCTCCAAACCAAGCTCTCAAAATATCATCACACAATCATTTAACTATGCCTTCGTCTCCCTGAAACCTTCTGTTCTCCAATACATCTTTCCTCCCATGTTTAGGAAATCATTGCACATTTTGGGGAATCTATGGGGCGTGGTGCTGCTTTAGCAAGTAGGGCAGCAGGCGCCACTGGTGCAGCTTGCTGAGGAATAGGGACCTGTTCTACATGCCTGAGGTATTGTTTAAAGCATTCGGGCATTCTCTAAACGGTAGGTATCTCTTGGGAGCGGTTCCCAGCCTCAGGAAGAAGAATGATTTTCAGGGATAATCAACTATCGATAGGTTAAGCTTTTAGTTATAATTTCTTAAAATCGTATTAAATGCTAAAATAAATATTTTCCTAGTGTGTTTGTGCATGTTCAAAGATAGTGTGTATATATAGTAGGGGTTTTGAAAATACTTTCAAAAATAACAATTATGTCACTCATGCGCATGCCTATCCTTATTGATCGAGCAACTTAAGATTTTATACCAAATGTAACAACCTACCTTGAAACGGGCCTAATTTTCGACTCGGAAAAGGTCCATCGAACCTTAGACTCATTCCAAAGTCGGGTGTTGATTGGTAGAATTGATTTAAAGAACTATACACAGAGCTATCTATCTACACATTCAGAATCTCATAGTAGAACGATAAAATATAATATCCAAACTGTACCCATTTATGTAAAAATTCAAATGTAAAAAACAAACAACATAATCCTATGTAACAATGCCAAATATTCGCATCTCAAAATACATCATGTCTCAATAGGTACATCAGAAATATAAAAATAATATACATATCTAAATAACTACCATAAGTCTACATGTCCACTTCCATCTTCAAAAATCTACATCATCATCTCTATCCCGTGTTGTAATGAGGAGGGAGTTAGAACAACAACGTCCGATGAATAAAAAATCTCGACCCTTTCTATAATAGTACTTGGGCAGTATAATTTAAATAAGAATATGTATCATGTATCCTAACTATATTGTAAGTCTTCAAACTATAAGCCCTAAGGCTTTCCCAGTCCAATTCCATAACCATTACTATTTCAACCCAATAACCCGTATCCATCATCAGCAATGTCCGAACGATGTAAGAGATAACATTCAAGCCACTTAACACCTTTTTAGTGGAAACTGGGCAGACTTTGAACATTTAATACCACATTTAAGACTGGATCCCGTCATTAATACCTATACTAAGGTGGACTCCTCTCCGATACTATCTAGCTGATATTGCATGGAATTTCTTCAGGCCAGTTAATACTTATTTTTGTGGGAGAGGCGCACCCCACAATAACCACTTAATACATCAAACCCGAAGCCGACCCTCCCCGAGATATCCTCTGCCGTGCCAACCGCTAACGCTGACCATTTAATACTTCCTACATAGAGAAAAGGCTAGCCTACAATTAGCCACTTAATACCTTAATCCCCGAAGCAGGTCCTTTATATTATGACATGTAACCCAACTGTGACGTCTCACATTAGTCTGACTATTCGTAGGTATTAGTATCCAGATTAGCTAGATAGGTTTACCCTACAGAATTAGGGACTAACCTTGCATCCTCCTTTTGTACATATTATAGACAATGCTTTAGATCAGCCCTAAAGTCACACTGTTGGTAGCCAGATTAACTGGATAGACTTTTGTGTGTTTTTGACTGACCTCGTATCCTTAAAACTTAGGCATAGTTTACAATACTCTCTTAACATATTAATCACACATCCTACCGCATTCCATATCAAGGCCTTATAAGAAAACTCTTATTTCGCCTTTACAATTAACTTCTTTCCTAAGGGTGATTTAATGACAGTTAATAGCCTATTAACTACATAATTAATACATTATAATTATACAATATTTATGTTAATGCAGAGACACAGATATACATATATATATATATATACACACACATGCCTAAAATAGTTCTGAACGTGTGAAGATTGCACCGTAAACTAATGTTTAAATGCCAAAACTTCAAATTTATACAAGTCCAGTTCCATATCAACAAATATACTATATTTCCAATATCCACAATTCAATCAATAGACTTGCATAAAGTAGAATCCATACCAAACGTATTTTATACTAAAATAGCGGAATCAACATTAACAGAAACTTACAATTCAAATAATTTTACGCTCTATTCAACTTCATTGTATTAAATTGAAAACGGGAATTTATATTTGAATTGCGGAAATAGGTAGTGCAAACTATGAATAAAAGAATCCATACCTTACACAGCATTTCCTAACTTATTTCTTTTCAAAATCCTTAGTCAGATCCAAAGGGAAAGATAAGAAGTTGAATAGAATGTAAAACATTAAATTTTCAATAACTACACAATTCCACTATTTTAATATAGAATAATTGAGATTCTAACTTAAGAATTGGGATTTTGCTTTAGGGGAACTTAGGGTTTTAGTGTGATGATTTCGTAAACAAAATTCTTGAAAAGCATATATCAAATTCAAATTATACTATACATTTATTAAAATAAGAAAGATTGGGATTTTCGCTCACAAATAGTCCTTGGCTCTTACTTTTTGGATTTGTTTACGTCCGCTTCATCTGTTACAGATCTCTCCTTTTATAAATTTACAACAAGATATATGCATTAAATTCGTAAATTTAGGGATTGGAGGATAATAGCATAAGAAATTGAATAATAGACACCTAAGATTTCTTACCTGAAATGCTAAAGAATTTTTTAAATCTTTCAATTGAGAGACTGATTGAGTTTTTCTTGGTTCCTGAAATAATTTATGAATAAAAGTGAGGGGCTAGGCTCTTATTTAAAGTGGTTAGAAAGCACCATAATTGTCATATTTAAGTCAGCTAGAAATAATAAAATTTGAGCAGTCCATCCAAGGCGGTCTACCGGCCCTAGGTGGCGGTTGATCAGTTGGTCTATTTTTGGAACGTTATTTTCTTACCATTGATTTATTTATTTAATATCTTAATTCATTTTTAATGTTAACGTTTACTTAACCCCAAAATCTAATAACTGTTACTTTTTAAATTTCAAATTTAAGAATCAATTATTTATTTGAATTGGAATTCTATTTAATTTATTTTGAATTCGAAAACAAAAAACGTCCATAATTTTTTCGTTTGAGCTCCGTTTTTAAAACATTATATATGGAAATGGATCAAAAATCACCGCGGACACAACGACATAACTTACATGGTCAAATTATGGATTTTACAAAATTTCCATTTTTTGCTTTATCTTATTTAATTAATTCATTTATTTCTTGTTAATTTTTATGGGGTGTTACATGTGGCCCCTTTGTTGAGGCGATTCACGTAGGTTCAAAAAATTTCTATCGGCCCCTGCCTAGTGTTACCTAGCTCACTATTCATCAAGACATGGGTCTTGGAAGCAAAGAACTTGGTCTTTAAATCTATGCAAAGCAAGGCTTAGGAATGAAATTTGCTTAGTTTTTGATGTAAGAACCGGTTGGAAGCCGATCCAGTAAATGTGGATGAGAAGAGCATACACTTTGCACGATTGGAAAGCTGGCTGACCTAGGTCATGGAGTTGAAGGTTGTGATGTAATCTGATGGGTTGGCACTCCTATCGTATTTTTCAATAGACAATAAGGCATACCACTAATGGATGTATGTATTGAGGATTTCCATAGAAAATGGCTTCATATACTCATCATTAGATAGTTCTTCGCCTCTGGCATTTTGGGCTTGCATTCTATTGAGGTGTTGGAAAAGATGATTCATTTCATCCCTGAGGCCAGCATCTACTTGCTATGGAAGTGTTTGGCCTACAATCGGCACATGGCTTAGCCAGCGTCTCTATGGAATGGGAGACTGGCGGCCTTGATACGTTGGAGAGTGATGGTGATGCTAATGACTTGGAGATAAGAACCTCTTCTCTCTATGCACATAAGGCAACTCTGAATGCTCGGCTCGCCCCTCTCTTGATCTAGGCATGGCTATACCCTTATGGGATTAGGAGTTTGCAAAGGCGCCCTTTTTTCTTTATCGATGGTATGAGCACCACTACTAAGGTGCTCGAATCTCAAATCTCAAGCTCCGCCTTCCATATAGATGCATTCAAAAATTGACAGTCGTTATACTAAAGGAGAACAGTGATGTATTGGTTCCCTATGCATGGCCAGTTTTGGGAAAATCTCAATAACGTGACTTGGCCCGTGCATAGCATCCTCTCATTTATTATGAACAGGAGCTACCCCGACTGAGGTTTCATGCACCACCCTCGCCTAAGATAGTAAGCACTGAGTAGGGTAGGCTGGATAGGAGTAAGATTAACCATTGAAGGGGGTGGAGGATCGCAATTCATAGTTGTTTGAGCGTCCAACCTTATCCTCAGATCATACACTCAATGGCTAAATTTCCCACGTTGGTTAAGCCTTAGAGCATAGTTCATCATTTATCATTGCTAAGCCCAAAAATAGGGTCAATGGCACTAGCAACGGTGTTTCTATTAGTACCACGGTTATTTGAGTTGTTGCTTTATTCTCACTAGGGTTTGACATGGTGCAAAAGATAAAAAGAATGTGTAGAGAAGAAAAGGTGAAGAAAGGTGAAAGGTGAGCTTATAGGGGAGGCGGTCTTTCTAGCACCAAAATATTGACTAAAAATATTGCCAACCTTAAGCATTTGCATTAACAAAGGTTACCTACTGCACTAGGCTTAAGAATGAAAAATGAGGAGCAAATAAGCAAAATAAAGTAAATAACACAAGGTATAGAGTTTGATAGAAGCTTGTCTACGTCCACTATAAAGATCTCTTACGATGATTATCTCTTATGATTATAATGAATTACAAGAGATTAATAAGAAATTAGTACTTAAGCGTACAATGCAACTAAACCTAAGAGAGTATGAGGTTTTACCCACTAGAATTCAGCTAGAATGCAATCAATTTTCAACCCCTTTGATATTGTATGGTAAGGGGTATTTATAGCAGTTGAAGTAGATGGATGGATGGCTGAGATTGAACTACAAAGAGGTAAGAAGCACTCTCAACTGTAGATCTGGTTGCTTGGCTTGAAGGAGAATAGCTAGAAAGGTAGAAAGAACATGTGGATGATATGCATGTCGGTTGTAATCAATAGAGTTAGGGGAATGTACTATGGACAATTATATAATTGCTATGTCTATCTAACTCGATAATTAATCTAGTTTGAATTAAAAGGTGCTTTCTTTTAATTATATACTTGATATAATGTGTTATATTGATTAGTTAATTTGATCTAAATTATATTTAATAGGAAATCCATAAATGGTATATTTTGTGATTGTAGTCACAATTTGTTGTAATCATGAGTAATTTATCATAATTTATATATTCCTAGTCAACATGTATCGAGACTGGATAATGATACGTCATTGAAACTGGAGTATTTCACGCTCTTTAAATGGGGCAACAAGGGGTTAAATACTGATAGTTATTGGATAACTATGGAACGACTCACTCGGTAGTTTTCTATTGGTTAATACAAATAAGATCAAATAGAAAATATCGATGTGACAATATTACACAATTCCCTCGACTTGATAATATTATCGAGCTTCAATGTAGAAACCTTGCTTTGATTATAGTTAAATTGGGCATGGTGCCCATTGAATGACTATAGTTGGGTTGAGTGGAAGCATTGGAAGTGAGACATTATTCAAGAGAGAATTCATCTCCTCAATTATATATGATTAGTATCACGATTAGCTGAAGTCAACTCAAAATCAAAGTCTCCGACTAGAGCAGTTTGATTAACAATAATCGTTATTATTGAACCAAAGACTCATTTTTGGACTATAAAGTTGAATATGAACGATATTGGAATTTTGACCATTACCAAATTCTATTAGCCCTAATGTGATATAGTTTTGACGAAGAGAAGTAGTGTAAATAATTGTCACTACCGGTTAACGCTTAAAATAAGTAAAATTGGATTTTACTGCAGCTATGTAGCGATACATTTGATTATAATGTCACACCATTAGCTAAGGTAACATGTGAACATTAATATTCGAATTGTTCATATTAATCGTTGATGAATTTACACCTAAGAGTCACACGGTCGAAACGTTGAATACTCCTATCACCTAATTTAATTAATTATAATTGTTACAAATTAATTAATTAATTTTTATAAAATTTTATTTATTTTTTATTGACCAGTATTAAAATAGTTTGCATATAAAAGTTGTATACACATGTATCGATATACGATATCGATGTAAGTTTGAATTAGATTAAACGCATATTTATTTGATTTAGATTGAAACCATTTGGAGGTGCAAAAATGGGCTATGATGGCCAGCCATAGCGGTTAAAAATGGGGTTAAATGTTGATTCAAAAGGCGTGAAAAAGTAAGAGGAAAAAGTGGATCTAGATCCACTTTTTGCTCCTCTATATCTCCGCTATTTAAACACCTTAAGCCCCACTTTTCTACCTTCTAAATTTGGCCTCTTCCTCTCATATTTATGGTCGGCCTTGTTCCTCCTCTCCTCTATTATTTCAAGCCACTAAAACAAAAGATTAAATAAAAACCAGACATTGGTGGTTGGTGCTTTTAGTCTGGTAGCTCTCTTTGGAAGATTTGGACACAAATCTAAGGAGTTAAGTTATTCAACTTTTCAACATGTTACAACTAGGCTATAGTAAGGTAATAATTTTATTTACATTCATATATATAAATATTTCCTTATCATATCATTCAAATAATTTAATTTGTATGTATATTATTATGAATCCATATACGTATGTGCAATCAACACTGGATGAATATATGTGTGTGTGTGTGTGTTTGTATTTAAAAAAGGTTTATACATATATATGTGTGTGTGTTTGTTCATTATTCGAAAAGAAATAAAATATAATAATATGAATGTATGTAATTGAATAAAGGTTTTTTATGTCCGTATGTGTGTATTATTCTGCCAAAAATAAAAATTTTAATTTTTTTTCATTAATTTTCAAAAATAATTAATAATTTAAATGCTTATAGAAAAACATTGGTCTTAATATGTTTGCACAAAAAATGGACAAACACCTCAAAGTCGTATAATTTAGTAGATCTTATGTTGTTTTTAGTGATTTTGGAGATTTATGCAAATATATGAAAAGCAGGGGCTAAATTGTAAAAAGACACGCAGATTTATAGTGGTTCAGCCAGAATGTGCCTACGTCCACTTTATATGTTATTTCTCTTCTCTTCTGTTGATTACAAGTACAAAGCTTTGATACAAGTAAAAGAAAGTTGTTTGAAAGTTCTCTCCGTGCTTGAGCTCTCAAACTTGTCCCCATTGTTGTACCCCTGCCCCTCTATTTATAGAGTGAGGTTGGGAGTAGGGGTCTTGGATGTATATAGCTGCTGGTGGGCCTGGGCTGACGTGATCTGGCCTGGCACGTCTTGGTCCGGCAGCGTTTGATCCGGTGGTAGGAGGTTGGTTCGGCATGGTCTAAAGGAGGTTGGTTCGGCATGGTCTGAAGGAGGTTGGTTCGGCAGTCTGGAATGAGGGTCGGTTCGGCAGTCTCGTGAGGAGGTTGGTTCGGCAGTCTCGAGAGGAGGTTTGGTTCGGTAGTCTCGAGTGGAGGTTTGGTTCGGTAGTCTCGAGTGGAGGTTTGGTTCGGCAGTCTCGAGTGGAGGTTTGGTTCGGCAGTCTCGAGTGGAGGTTTGGTTCGGCAGTCTCGAGTGGAGGTTTGGTTCGGCAGTCTAGAATGAAGGTTTGGTTCGGCAGTCTGGAATAGGGTCGAAACGTACCCAACATTTGCCCCCCAAAGCGGGGCGTATGACGGCATACGTTGTGCTTTGTTTTGTCTCGAGTGACCGTATTCGGTACCTGAGTCGAACCGGCTAGTCCGGTCATTCATTCTTCCCTTATAAATAGGGGGCTTAGGCCATCGCTTTTTCTATCAAGTAATTTAGCCGAACCAAGTTATTAAGCATTCTAGCCGGACCAAGTGATTTAGCCGAACCAGGTATTATTTTTTCTGCCGAATGAACTGTTGAGTTATACGACCGAATGAACCATTGATTTGAACGACCGAATGAACCATTGACTTGTGCCACCGAATGAAACTTTTGAGTGATACGACCGAATGGACTATTGAGTTATATGACCGAATGAACCATTGATTTGTACGACCGAATGAAACATTGACTTGTGCCACCGAATGAAACTTTGACTTGTGCCACCGAATGAAACTTTTGAGTGATACGACCGAATGGACTATTGAGTTATACGACCGAATGAACCATTGATTTGTACAACCGAATGAAACATTGACTTGTGCCACCGAATGAAACTTTTGAGTGATACGACCGAATGGACTATTGAGTTATACGACCGAATGAAACATTGAGTTTCATACTTCGAATTTTTAAGCGAAATTCCAGATTACGCTGCTTGTATATTCTAACGATATACTTTTCCCATGTTTGCAGATAAAATGTCTCGAAAAGTTGAAACTCGATCAGATAAGAGGAGATCCGGGGGTGAAGGAGAGTCCTCGGCCGTGCCCCCAGCTCAATCAGGATCGGAGCGTCATGGGCCCGCCCCGAGGTCATTAGTGGATGGATATGGTCCCCAGGAGCTGCTGGATTCCCCGCCTGACTGCTTTCCTAGCTCTCTCAAAGAGGAGCAACTCGATGTTATATCTCGTTCCTTTGGGATCGATAGAGCCCTCATGCTGCTGCCGGGCCCAGGAGTCATGCCCTACAGTCCTCCCGAAGGATACTTTGCTTATAGTAGGTACCATTGCATGTGTGGTGCTATCCCGCCTCTCAATGCTTGGGTAGTCAGCTTCCTCACGTATCTGAAGGTGGCCCCATTCCAGCTTCAGCCCAACTCTTATGCCATACTGGTGAGCCTTTTCGTTATTTTTCGGAGGAAGTATGGTCGCGCTCCCTCCAACCGGGAGATCCGGTACTTGTTTAATTTAAGGGGCTATAAGAAGGGGTCCCCATATATTAGCTTGGAGTCCGCTGTGACCTTCAAGCCGGTCTTGGACCTGTACTCTAAATTCAGCATGTTCAAGAAAGAGTGGTTCTTTGTTAGGGACGACTCCGTCTCCATCCGGCGCTTTACCTCTGGATGTAAGTTGATGCTTTTACTTATAATTTTTTATTCCGATTGCGATGCTTCTTCTCATACTTTCTCCTTTTTGCTAGCGACAGGTGGCTTTCCGGTTGTGGAGACTGACCGCCTGGTTCAGACGGCGGCTGAGATAGAAGCCATTCTTGGGAAATACAGATCATCTGCCTTCTTGATTAGAAATGCGATTCTTCTGGAATATAACTTAATCCTTCCGCAGCAGTCTATAGTTAAGTTGAGGGAAACGGCGGAAGAGAGGGCGGCTGCTCAGGTTAAGGGAGGCGTTGCGGCAGAGGGTGGAAAGAGAAAACCATTCACGAAACCTCCAGCCGTCGGAGGTAAGAAACTTAAGAGGTCGGACGGTCCTTCTCCCAGCAATTGTCCACTTACTCAGGGGGAGATAGATGCGGAGGAAGAAAGAGGTGAGGCTGAGGGCGGAAGTGACGTTGAGCGTCTTGGTGATGATGGTGGCGATGGACAGGGTGGTGATGGTTCCAGGGCTCTGTCTTCTGGGCAAGTAGGTGAAATGCAAGAGTGGACGGATGATGCTTTCCGCCAAGCTTTTGAGGGGTTGGATGATGATCCGGCTTTGGTAGAGAAGACCGGGAAGGCGGACAAAGCCGGGACTGGTGCAAGCGAGTCTTCTCCGACCATTCCGGCCAAGGTGGCTCTGACGACTCAAGGTGAACTCTTGACTCCTGCATGCTTCATAAATGATAGGGACTTAGGAATATTTTATGATCCGCTCCCGTCCTGGACTGAAATCCAGGACTTATTGCAGTATCCCACTCCTCCCTAGGGTTTGTACAACCATAGCTGTGTTTCTTTTCCTTTTTTAACTTGTAATTTACCGCGTTTCTCGAATCGTATAGTGATGTAAGATTGTGACATTTGTTCTTTATATTAGGAGCAGGCAAGACGTCCAAAGCTTCAGACCTTCGACACAGGCTTGAGCAATATAAACTTTCCAAAATTTCTGCTAAGCCGAAGCCCTCAACCCAACGCTCCGGGGATGTAGTCGGATACCGTCCTCTTCTTGGGGTCATCGAAGAGGGTATTCAACAGAGGAAGAGGAGTCATCCTTTATCCGAAACTTCGCCCGGTCCTCAGCCTCCGGCTCAGCCTATTCATGACATTACTGAGGAGGGTAGCGAGTTTGCGCCTTCTCCGCACCCGTCCGGAAACCCTTCTGTTATTCATATTGACCGTCCCGACTTGGCCCGTAATCCATTTGCGGGTTATCCTGATCTGGATCCCAGTTCTCATGATATTACTTTCGACGAAGTCACTGGTGAACATCTTCTCCCCCGTAACCCCATGGTACGAGTACTTGACGAAGCCAAGGCCTTAGATCTCGATCTACTCACTACTCGTATAGTCACTATGGGAGACGAGGCCAAGGCTAATATTGATCGGGTGGCAGAGGAGACCAAGAAGCTGATGGGGCATCATGCTCGGCTGGTTAAGGCCGGAGAGGAGATTGGGAGCGCCAATATCCGACTTCGATTGGTGGTTTCGGATCAGGCCAAACAGCTTGCGGATCAGGCTATCCAGATTTCTCAGCATGAGGCTGCTACTGGGCGACTAAGGAAAACCATGGAAGAGGCCAGTCGGGCCGAACTGCGGAAAATGGAAGCTGCTTGCAAAGAGCGGATTGACATGGCTATTGCCACGGTGGATGAGGTTCGGAGAGCGGATCTCGAGCAGGTGGAGGAATTGTCCGAGAAACTTGAGGCTGCAGATCTTGCTCAAGCTAAGTTGAGGGAAGAGATGGAGGTGATGCGGAGGTCCCTTCAGGCTGATTGCTCGAGATACAGATTGGAGAGAGATGCTGCCGTCGAAAGGTTGTCGGCTTCCGATGCCTGGATGAGGGAGTTTGAGGAGAATGAGGGAATGATGGATGACATGCTCCAGGACATGTATTTCCGAACTTGGAAGCAGGGCAATCTCTCTTGGATGGATGATTATCCCAGGGTCATGGCCAAGATCTATCTTCGGGCTTTGGAGGAGGCTAAGGCTGATGCAGATAAAGAGGGTGGAACGGTCTTTAGTATGGATGTGGTCACTGCCCAGTTCACCAAGGAGGAGAAAGCGGTGGTAAAGGAGGGTATGCGGCTGCTTGCTGCTGAAGAGGCAGGTGTGCAGGTAGAGGATGACGACCAGGACGGTCAAGAAGCAGGTGCTGGTAAGTCTTCCTTTCTAGTCTTTCCGTTAACTTGGTTACTTATCACTAATGAATCCTTTTTATGACCGGGCAGGCGGGCAAAAGGGCAAGGACAAGACTTTGACGCAACCGGCTCCCTGATTAGACCTGGAAATTTTTTTTTGTAGGTTTGGCATTGTTGTATCTGTTAGTCTTAAGACAGTAGAGTAACTTCTAAGTTGTAATTCTTGCTACTTGTAATAATCAACATTATTCTTGACGTGTAATTTTTTAACTTAAGCTGATTTTGTCGTTTCTTGAATGTTTGTTGCTGTTTTGACATGTCGTATGAGAAATATAGCTGTGTATATTCTCGTAATTAAATTGTGTTTGATGTCAGATTCTGGTTTTAAATCATAATCTCATGACTTGCAATGTTAGCGTGCGGTGTGAAAAAATTAAATTACAGTCATGCATCTGCACATAAAGGAAGAAAATACCGCCTTTCATGTTCTGTTTGTAAATGGCAGCTTCGAATATCTTGTATGACCAAGCATGGAAAGCGGTTGAATGCCCTGCCATCTGATTGTGAATCTCTGCATCCATTGGCGGGTATCTCTTACCCTGCATCCTGTAATTTATGGTTTGTTATAGAGGATAGGAGGAAAGTTTTTTAAGTAAAATTGAAATATGTGAAATAGTAAAACTTCCAGTCACGGAAGGCCTTCGATGTGCTTAAGTTCGTGGCAAACGGGTTTTGTAGTCACTTTCCCTAGCTGTGGGTCTTGGAGACATTTGTCACCCATCTTACGCCTCCGCGGGGAGTTAATTCTTTTTTACCACAGCCGCACTTAAGATACACCGGAGCCGAGATCGCGCACAGTAACTACCCGGGCCATTATGGCCCGTACTCATGGGTATTATTCGACTTACTGTGGCCGGCTAGCGTGGGTGCCGATCGTCAACTGTGAACTGCCCCTGGCTGGCCACACCTTATGTTGGGGCTTATAATCGGTTCACAGTTGCCGGCGAGCCTAACGCCGTAATGAGCTGCCTCGGCTATAGTCGGCCTTCTCGGTGGCTTATAATCGGCTCATTACAGTTGGCTTTAAGGGCCGTCGCGAGCAATGAGTTAACCCGCAGCAGAGGGATGCTGGAGCAAAAGTGTCTCATTGGCGAGGGCATAGATTCGCATAGTACCTGTTGGGTCCTGTCCACGTGAAGTTGCATTGTGGAGTGCTTTGAATAGGAATGCTATATGCTCAGGATTTTGTTCAACATAAAAGGATAAAGTTAACAAGCAGCCAAGATACAAAGGAACAAGTTAAAAAAGAGACAAGGCTTTTTTAAAGTGGTTCGGCACGAAAAAATGCCTACGTCCACTGATTCTCTTTGTTAATTCACTTCATATGGGCAATACAAGTTAAGAAAAGTATCGACGGAGGTGTTGGATGTTCCATGCCCTCTGGAACACCTCTCCGTCCACTGTTGACAAAATATAGGCTCCGTTGTGGAGATCTTTATGAATTACATATGGTCCATCCCAGATTGGGTCTAGTGCTCCGGGGCGAGGGAAGATTCGCTTGAGGACAAGATCCCCTTCTCGTAAGGTACGATGCTTGACTTTGGAGTTGTATTGTGCTGCCACCTTTTGCTTGTGGGCTGCTGTTTTTAGGACTGCATCATTCCTTCTCTCCTCGACTAGATCCAAAGACATGTTGAGGAGCTCTTCGTTCTCTTCTGGGTTATAGTGGATCCTACGGTGGGAAGGCACAATGGTTTCAACTGGGAGCATAGCCTCCGATCCGTATGCCAAAGAGAAAGGAGTGTGCCCTGTTGATGTTCTGAAAGATGTGCGGTAGGCCCATAGTGCCGTAGGGAGTTCATCCACCCAAGCGCCCTTTGACTTTTCGAGCTTCTTTTTGATCAGAGTTTTCAGAATTTTGTTGACTGCTTCGACTTGTCCGTTTGCTTGGGGATATGCTACGGATGAGAAGCTTTTGTGAATTCCGTGTTCTTGGCACCAGTTGGCGAATTCCTCGCTGTCAAACTGAAGTCCATTGTCTGATATGATTTTTAGTGGGACTCCGTACCTGCACAGAACATTTTTGATTAAGAAGTTGATAACTTTCGCTGAAGATACTTTATTTAGAGGTTCTTCTTCCACCCATTTGGTGAAATAGTCGACTGCTACTATAGCATATTTGGCGCCGCCTCGACCCATTGGCAGTTCACCGATTAAGTCAATTCCCCATACTGCAAAGGGCCAAGGGCTGGTCATCTGAGTAATCTCGGTTGTTGGTAGCCGAGGGATCTTAGCAAATTTTTGGCATCTGTCACACTTCTTGATGAAATCTAAGGCGTCCTTGCTTAAGGTGGGCCAGAAATATCCGTATCGGAGTATCTTTTTTGCTAACGTTTGCCCTCCGGTGTGATCTCCGCAGCTTCCTTGATGAATGTTGGATAAGATTTCCTTGGCTTCCCTTCCGGCGACACACCTTAACAATGGGTTAGAGAACCCGCGCCGATAGAGGATGTCTCCTTGTATTGTGTAGCGGGACGCTTTCCTCAAGATTTTCTTGACTTCGTTACGCCCGTCGGGTAGTGTGCCATTTTGTAGGTAGTCTCGGATGGGAGTCATCCAAGTTGCTTCTTCGGTTGCAGCTATCAGATTCATTTG
Source organism: Allium fistulosum (assembly GCA_030737815.1). Classification (NCBI taxonomy): domain Eukaryota; kingdom Viridiplantae; phylum Streptophyta; class Magnoliopsida; order Asparagales; family Amaryllidaceae; genus Allium; species Allium fistulosum. Next base: position 167,450,015 of record CM060905.1, read on the forward strand.
CTCAAAACTTGGGATCGTTTGCTTTGAGACAGTTACTGCCCCGAAGATGGCGACGTCTCCCATACTTGCTTGCTTTGCCAATTCGTCGGCCTCTTGGTTCTCTTCCCGAGGGATGTGTTTGACTAAGTAGTGGTCCAATCGGCTGAGAAGTAACTTGGTCTTCTTTAGATATGCTATGAGTCGTTCTTCTCGAGCTTGGAATTCCCCTAGTATTTGATTAACAATAAGCTGAGAATCGCTGTGAAGACACAAAGAATTGGCTCCGATCTCGATAGCAATTTCTAATCCGGCTATTACTGCTTCATATTCTGCATCGTTGTTGGTGGCAGCGAACTCCAACCTTATAGCATAGTGCAGTTTATTTCCCCTGGGAGTGATTATTACCACACCTGCCCCCGAGCCTTGTTCGTTAGATGCACCGTCCACAAAGAGATTCCACTTGATATCTTCTGTTATTTCCAGTTGCTCCTTATCCTCGTTGGTAGTGAATTCTGCAATGAAATCAGCCATGGCTTGTCCCTTGATGGCGGTGCGAGGGTGATAGGTGATATCATATTGACTCAGCTCAATACACCATTTAAGTAGTCGCCCGGAAGTGTCGGGACGATGGAGTACCTGCCTCAGTGGTTGATCGGTCAGAACTCTGATGGAATGGGATTGGAAGTAGTGACGTAGCTTTCATGAAGTGATTAGTAAACAGTATGCTAACTTTTCAAGCTTAGGATATCTGACTTCTGCCCCAGTAAACCTTTTACTGACGAAGTAAACTGGTCGTTGCGTGCGGTTGTCTTCCCTTACCAAGGCAGCGCTTAGAGCGTGAGATGACACAGCAAGGTATAGGTATAATTCTTCGCCTTCGCTTGGGGTCGAGAGTACCGGTGGTTTCTGGAGGTGTTCGATTAGGTTAAGGAAAGCGGTTAAGCATTCGTCCGTCCATTCGAACTTTCCTTTATCTTTCTTTAGAGCTTCGAAAAAGGGGACGCACTTATCCGTTGCTTTGGAGATGAATCGGCTGAGGGCAGCCACTTTTCCATTTAGGCTTTGCATTTCCTTTCGGGTGGAAGGTATCTTGATGTCCCTTAATGCTCGGACTTGTTCAGGGTTTGCTTCTATCCCTCGGGCATGGACGATGAATCCTAAGAATTTTCCCGATGATACTCCGAAGGAGCACTTTAGTGGATTCAACTTCATTCCATACTGTCGAAGTACCTGGAACATTTCGCCTAGGTGGCTTACGTGATCTTTGGCTTTCCGTGATTTTACCAGCATGTCGTCTACATATACTTCCATTGTTCGTCCTATTAGCCCTGCGAACATCTTGTTGACGAGGCGCTGGTAGGTGGCTCCTGCATTTTTAAGTCCGAAGGGCATCACTTTGTAGCAGTATAAACCCCGGTCGGTGATGAAACTAGTGTGGTCTTGGTCGGGAGCATGCATAGGAATTTGGTTATATCATGAGTATGCATCCATAAAAGACAGGAGTTCGTGCCCGGCTGTGCTGTCTACAAGTTGATCGATTCTGGGAAGCGGGAAGCAATCCTTTGGGCAGGCGTCGTTTAGGTTGGAGAAGTCAATGCAGGTCCGCCACTTCCCATTAGCCTTCTTTACTAGTACCGGGTTGGCGATCCATTCTGGGTAAATAGCTTCTCGTATGAAGTCATTGGCGAGTAGATTCTTTACTTCTTCATCGAGGGCTGCTGATCGCTCTGCCCCCATACTTCTCTTTTTTTGTTTTACAGGCGCCTTGGTAGGATCAATTTTTAATACGTGGCACGCTATGTCGGGGGAGATTCCGGTCATGTCAGCGTGTGACCAAGCGAATACATCCAAGTTGTGGCGGAGAAAATCAATGAGTTGTTCCTTCAATTCAGCTTTCAGCTGGGACCCAATTTTAAGTAGCCTACTTGAGTCGTGCTTGTCTACAGATATAAATTCCATAGCCTCTGCAGGCTCGGCGGTGGCCTCCTCCTCTTTGTCCCTAGGGTCTAATTCATTGAAAGGGTCGCTGGTGTATCGAAGAGGAGGGGCTTTCTTTAGTTGCTATGCTTCAAGGCTTTTCGTGCAGAGGGCGATCTCTACACTTTTCCCTTTATCTTTCCTGTGGTTGTTGCGAAGTTCGGTTACATAGCAGTCTCGTGCAATATCCTGGTCTCCTTCCACTTCCCCTACCCCATTGTCTGTTGAAAATTTCATTTTCAGGCACCATGGGGCTAGGAAAATCTGGAAGTCAGATAAGGCTGGTCTTCCTAAGAAGGCGTTGTAGGCCGAATGGTTTTCTATCAGCACAAATGTCTGTTTCCTTACAACGGAGCGGGGATGACTTCCAATCTCAACAAAGAGGTCCAGCTGCCCGAGGGGCATCTTCGCATCTCCAGTGAAACCGTGTAGTGGTTTATCGCAGGGAGATACATCCTTTATTGATAGCTTCATTTTGTCGAATGCGTGTTTGAACAGGATATTTACAGAGCTTCCAGTGTCTACCAGGATTCGGTAAACTTCGGCGGGACCGAGTCGGGCAGAGATAACCATGGGATCCATGTGAGGGTACTGTCTTCCTTCTAGGTCGCGTTTACTGAATGTGATGTCATCACTTTCTTTCCGCTTTGGGTGGCGCTCTTCTATAACCGTATTGACACAGTCTCTATTGTCTCTAAGCGACTTCCCATATCTTTCCATCTCTCTCCAACTTCTGTCTGCGATGTGCGGACCTCCTGAGATGGTATGGACCACTATCTTCTCTTGACTAGAGCTGCTAGCGTTGTGGTTTCCTCTGTCGGTCCCTGGTGAGGGTAGCCTTGGGTTTTCATTGGCAGGAGCTGGAGTCCTGTCTTGACTTTTTACATAGCGTTCCAGTTTCTTCCTTCTGATGTGTTCCTCAATCAGATCTCGGAGATGATGGCATTCGTTGGTATCGTGTCCGTGAGATTCGTGGAAGCGGCAGAATTTTCCAGACTTCTGTGCGTTATCTGATTCCTTCTTGTATGGTGGGCGTTTGTATCTAACTTCGCCTTGGGTGGCAAGGAAGATATTTTCGACGGTCTCGCTCAAAGGGGTGTAAGAGTCGAATCTTGGTCCTGGCCGATATAGGCGTTTTTCTACCTTCTTGCCCCCAGCATTGTCTCTGGAGTCATTTCTTCGAACGTCCCTCGCCACAGCAGGGGCGTTGCCATGGGTCGTCTTACTTTGCTGTCCTGACTGCCCCTCAATGGCAGCATCCTCAAGCCTCATGTATTTCCCGGCTTCATGGAAGAAATCGGGTAAAGTAGCTGGTTTTTCTTTTGTCAATCTTCTAGCAAATTTAGTGTCCGGATGCACCCCACTGCAGAGGGCCATTAGGATAAGCTTCTCATCGGCATCTTGAACTGCGGCTGTTGCGGCGTTGAATCTGGTTAGGTATTGCTGCAGCTTTTCTCCAGGTTTCTGTTTGACGCTGGATAAGGAATAAGCGTCCTTAGGTTGCTCCACATGAATGCGGAACTGACTGATGAATTTTTCTTTCAACATTTCCCATGAGCTGATGGATCCTTGGGGTAGATGACAGAACCAGGAGGTAGCAAGATCTGTTAGGAAGAGCGGAAAGCATTTGCACAGTACTCCCTCTGTTGCTCCACTCATGAGCATATGCTGTGTGTACCTCTGTAAGTGTACAACGGGATCGGAGGTTCCTTTGTAGGGTTCCATTGTTGGCATCTTCCATTCTCGGGGGGTGATAGCGATTTTGATATTGCGGGCGAAAGGGCTGGTTACCCTAGCGCCTATCCCTCGATCTCTTTGCTCCCGTTGGACACACTCTCTGAATAAGCGTGCCATCCTTTCATCAGAACTTGGAGCAGATAGAAATGAGTTTGGTTCTGTTCTGTGGGATTGATTCCGCCCAGACAACCTGTAGGGATGGTATCGTCTATCATTCCTCATATTTTCCAGTGGCTGCCTTTGATCTTCTGGGAGCATGCTTGGGTCAGCTACAGTTGGCCCTAGCCTTGATCTCCCCCTGTTGGGTTCTGATCTAAGCACTTCCTCGGGTCCAACTTCGGGCTGAACTCTAGCTCGGCCCCGTTCACTGGTGTTTCTGTGGTTAGGCAGCATGACAGGCTCAGCTACAGTTGACCTTCGTCCGGTACCTTCCCTGTTGGGTTCGGTACCAAACGTTTCCTCAGGCCTAACTTCGGGCTGTGCTCGGTCTCGGCTCCTACCACGGCTACTTCTGCCGTTAGCTCCTTCGAAGAGGGAAGATCTTTGCTGTCTCTGAGATCCTCCAGACTGGGACTCGCCCCATGATTCAGTGTTGCGGTTGGATTCTTTAGCGTCCCTCAAGCGTGACATGAGATGGTCCACCAAGGCTTCCTGCTGGGACGTGAAGCGGTTAGTTACTTCAACAACAACTCTGTCCAAATCTGCCCTAGTAATTGCTGCAGGCTGTTCTGTGGCAGGAGTGGTTGGGTTAGCCTGTCCTTCATTTGTTACCGTTGCTGGAGGAGGACGATTTACTTGATTCGCGGCAGCTGGATCAGGAAGACTGCTGGATGCGATGTTTTTTCCTTTGTTAACATCTTTTCTCTGTTTGGGAGGCATGTTTTCCAAGTGGCGAACGATGCTGTCAGGAAAACTTGTTAAGCGGATGAAGCTGATGCTTCGAGCCTTACTCTCAGTGAAAGCACCAAAAATGTTTGCACAAAAAATGGACAAACACCTCAAAGTCGTATAATTTAGTAGATCTTATGTTGTTTTTAGTGATTTTGGAGATTTATGCAAATATATGAAAAGCAGGGGCTAAATTGTAAAAAGACACGCAGATTTATAGTGGTTCAGCCAGAATGTGCCTACGTCCACTTTATATGTTATTTCTCTTCTCTTCTGTTGATTACAAGTACAAAGCTTTGATACAAGTAAAAGAAAGTTGTTTGAAAGTTCTCTCCGTGCTTGAGCTCTCAAACTTGTCCCCATTGTTGTACCCCTGCCCCTCTATTTATAGAGTGAGGTTGGGAGTAGGGGTCTTGGATGTATATAGCTGCTGGTGGGCCTGGGCTGACGTGATCTGGCCTGGCACGTCTTGGTCCGACAGCGTTTGATCCGGTGGTAGGAGGTTGGCTCGGCATGGTCTGAAGGAGGTTGGTTCGGCATGGTCTGAAGGAGGTTGGTTCGGCAGTCTGGAATGAGGGTCGGTTCGGCAGTCTCGTGAGGAGGTTGGTTCGGTAGTCTCGAGTGGAGGTTTGGTTCGGTAGTCTCGAGTGGAGGTTTGGTTCGGCAGTCTCGAGTGGAGGTTTGGTTCGGCAGTCTCGAGTGGAGGTTTGGTTCGGCAGTCTCGAGTGGAGGTTTGGTTCGGCAGTCTAGAATGAAGGTTTGGTTCGGCAGTCTGGAATAGGGTCGAAACGTACCCAACATAATATATAAGTATAAGTATACATATGTATATTGTTAATATATATACATTATAGTTTTTGAAAATTTATATATACACACACACATACATACACACGCAAACCAAAAAGTGGCACAAACACCCAGAGAATGAAAATAGAGAATTAAGTAAATTAAAATAAGAAATAGCAAGACACACAAACCTTATAGTTGTTCGGCTAATCATTGCCTATGTCCACTTAACTTTTCCACTGATTTGATTTTTGTTTATAAGAGATGTTCTTATGGATCCGTGATGATCCTTGGAATTACAAGGGATATATGTAAATTCGTGAATAACCGAAAAATGATCCCTGAAACAATGCTTCTCCATCTCTATTTATACGTGCAGGTCATCGAAATTGTCTCTACCATGTACGCCCACATTCCCCACGTCTAGAATAAGTTGCTTGGCAAAGATTGTGGCCACCTCATCAAATTTCAGGGATCGGTACCGACCCATAAGATTGAGCGGAAAATCTTCTTTGAGTTATTATAGTGGCTTGTTTGGCTTGTGCCTTTGTTCTTGGTGTCTAGCTGCATCAATACGAGCTTGGATTTGATTGAATTCCTTGGTTTGAATGTTGGTTGATAACATTTGGGTCATTTAAGTTGTAGACAACAAGTGAACCATCTCATGTGGCATGTATAGGCATATGAACACTCTTAAATCACATAATGAGAAGCTTTGGTGGATTTGGGCAAGTTTTGGGGATCGATACCTATCCCTGGCCATGGATCGGTATCGATCCATGGCTTGAATCATGAACCTTGTTCTTATCACTTGGAGTAGGGTGGTTTTCATGCTACCTCGGGAAGTTTGCTTAGCATACGAATGGGTTTACCTCTTGATTTCGTTTGGCATCCGAGTTTGGCAGTTATCGCTCTAGATTCCTGCTTGATGATTTTTCTATTTAATCGATCTGGCTCATCAAATACGACATGTTCAAAAGGCTAGATGACATGCCCCTAAAGCATGCCTTGTGAATGGAAGGTGTGCTTTGCTTAAGAACAAACATCGATGTTGATGAGACGTTAGTAGTTGAGTTTTATGGTTGTTAGCTGACCAAACATCCATGAATCATTTGGTTTCTTTGGATTCACATGTACATTAAAAATCATTACAGACGATCATAGCTAAGGACTCGATTCCTTGCTTAAGTATCACCTACAAATAACTATTCTGTATTCTCCCAAAATTGTCATATCGTATAGTATATCACAAATCAAGACCGTCCCATGTTTATCTAGGAGCTAACAATCACGTATCAAAATCAATGGCTCAATTCAATAATAACTAATGAATCATTCCAAGGTAAAGTGATGTTCAAAACCAAAGTCTAAATTTTGATTTCTCCGGGTCATGTACTTGATGACTAATTCAATTCCAATTCAACTCGGTTCATTAGTTGAAATCTCGATCTCTTTGGATCATTAGTTGAATCCACGGCCTTTCCAGGCCGTTAGTTAAACCTCGATCTCTCTAAATCATTCATTAAATCCATAATCTCTCCAGATCGTTATTTCAATTTACGATTTCTCTGGATCGTTTAGCATCCAAACTAGGGTTTGATCTTTCCGGATCCTTGCTGAGTCCAATCTGCTCGCTCTTTGGCAAGAGAACTCAACGTCCAAGCAAGGCCATTCTGATCACTCTCCAGTGAGGGATCTTGCTCTCATACAAGCCCAATCTACCTAATCTTCAGCAAGGGAACTTGTACCTTACGGTTGTCATCCCGTCTCTTCGGTCGGGGTCACTGTGTTTAATCTATTAGTAAATTAATATCAGGGGGTGACCAACTTCCATTGGCACTTCAATATCAGTTACCATGTTTATGTGTTTTTTGGAATCAAGCATTCACATAATTAAAATTTAAACATCAAACGAATATCACAACTTCCATTTAGGTATTACAGCCTAGCATTCAACTTAGGGTGTGCCTAGAGACTGATCGAAGTCCCATACACGAGAAAGTAGCTTGACTGTAATACTGCCTCATTTACTAGAAAACAAAAGGCAAAGTATGGGAAACAAACCTGGCTCCCTACCGTCCTGATCATGAGAAAACTATCCTCAGCTCAGATCCAAAGCCATTTTCATTTGCTGAGGATGATGGCTCTTAAGGTTCCATCACCACGGCTTGGTTTCTCACGTGTTGTTGCAACTAGTTGTTCCTAATCTGTTTCTCAATTAGGTCAAGAAGGTAGCTGCAATCATTTGTTTCATGCCCATCAACCACATGGGATAGGAAATACTTTCTTGTTCTCCTTTCTCACTCGGTGGGTTCCCATTTCATTGTTTTTCGATAGGGGATATGCCCCCTAGTATCAAAGGTAAATTCTCTCCAGGGTTTCATTCAATTCTGTATAAGAAGAGAATTTTGGTTCTTTTCTTTACCACTTTGATCCTCCAAAACCATCATTTACCTTTTGTTTCCCTTTATCTTTACCAAATCCTTCTCCGGACGGTCCTCCGCTATTCGCAAAATTGACTTCTACTTTTTCAGCTTCCGCATCCTCCTCACGCAAGTATCTCTCAACTTTATGGTAAAATTCAGCAAGAACCATCGATGGATCTCTATTTAAAGTAATTTTAAAATCTATTTTGCTAGCAACTCCTGAAACTGCCGCCATCAGAACCACCGATGGATCCGGCCTATGAACTACAGCGGTTGTTGCATTAAATATAGTTAGATAACTCCTTAAGGTCTCTTCGACCCTTTTCATTATGCTCGATAGTGAATTCACATTCTTCGATCGTGAAATGTGTACCCTGGATTGCCTCATAAATCTGTTTACTAACTCGGTCTATGTACTAATGGAACCGTTTTCCAACTATCGGTACCACACTACCCCTAATCTATTAAATACAGGGGAAAACCCATCCCATTACCTCTTCAAATGCACCCAACACCTCCATATGTTGGATGTATCTCAACAGATAAACTACTGGATCAGTTTTTCCATCATACAAATACAGCGTTGGTAGCTTGAAATCAGGCGGATTCCTTGCATGTCGGATGTTAGGAGTGAATGGATTTCCGGTCACGTCTTCCAGCTTCTAGTATGGTGGCCCACCTCTCTTTACTCGTCTAACTATCTTAGCAATTCTATCATCGTCATCTAATGGAGGTCTTCTCTCTACATTTTTGTTTTTCCCCCCGTTGCTACAAAGAAATTCTAGTACGTACTTCGATAGCACGTTTGCATTCTGATTCACGTTCTGGTATTCAACAGCATTTCTCAAACATCTCCAAATTATGGATTCAAGTCAATACTGCCCTTATGGATCCTTGGATCGGTACCAATTCGTACCCTTAGTTCAGTATCAATCCAAGGTGCTTCCATAGGGTTTTCTCCGACTGGCTCCACTTTAATTTTAACTGTGTTTGTCCTACCTTTTGGCCTTCGGTTCTAGTTTTTAGATCTTCATTCATTGTTCCGTCCTTCTAAAGAATCTCTCCATCGTCTCTTCCTAGCGGGCTATCATTCTTTCTTGCATTTCTGTCATCATTATTTCCATCTCATCTCAGGTTATGTGGATGGAAATGGGATTTGATCTAGAGGACACTTCGTGACTGCCCCTATGTCCTTGTTGGCTTCCTCTAGTAGTTGTCTTCCTAGTTTAGGGTCTCATCATCTTCTCCAATTTCACGTTTCAAGTTATCAAATCCAAGTCCCTCTCAGTGTAGCACCAAAATGTTTATACCAAAAAGTGACACAAACACCCAAAGAATGAAAATAGAGAATTAAGTGAAGAAAGTAAATTAAAATGAGAAATAACAAGACATACAAAATTTATAATGATTCGGCTAATTTTTGCCTACGTCCACTTAACATTTCTGTTGATTTAATTACTATTTACCAGAGCTGTTCTTATGCATCAGTGATGATCCCTGGAATTACAAGGGGAATATGTGAAGTCGTGAATAACTTAAAAAAGGTCCTCGAAACAATGCTTCTCCACCTCTATTTATAGCTGTGGGTTGTCAGAATTCTCTCAACCACGTTCACACCTATGTTTCCCATGTCTATAAGAAGTTGTTTGGCGAAGATAGTGGCCACCTCATCAAGTTTAAGGTATCGATACTGATCCATGAACATGGATCGGTACCGACCAGGAAGATTGAGTAGGAAATCTTCTTTAAGTTATTATAGCGGCTTGTTTGGCTTGTGACTTTGTCCTTAGTATCGAGTTGCATCGATACAAGCTTGAGTTTGATTGAATTCCTTGGTTTGGATGTTATTTGATAGCATTTTGGTTGTTTAAGTTGTAGATAACAAGTGAACCATCTCATGTGGCATGTATGAGCATATAAACACTCTTACATCACATAATGAGAAGCTTTGGTGAATTTGAGAAGCTTTGGGGAATCGGTACCGATCCCTGGCCATGGATGGTACTGATCCATGACTTGTTTTGAATCATGAACCTTGTTTTTTCGTCATTTGGAGTAGCGTGGTGTGCATGCTACTTCAAGAAGTTTGCTTGGCATATGAATGGTTTTACATCTTGATTTCGTTTGAAATCCGAGTTTGGTAGTTATCGCTCTGGATTCCTGCTTGATAGTTTTTCTGTTTAATTGATCGGGCTTGTCAAATACGGCATGTTCACAAGGTTAGATAACAATATATATATATATATATATATAAACATGTATATATATTTTATATATAATTTATTTCAAATATAATCCTATCTTTTATAAAAGGTATATTTACATATATATTATAATATGTACATATAAATATTTGATAAAAATTATGTATATATTATGAAGTTTGTTTCGAAAAAAATTAAACTTTTAATGATTTTCGTATGGAAATCTTAATTAAATTAAAACCAATTTATAAAAAATATTTTAAAAATAAATTATATTAGCCTAATATATATATATAGTTATTTATTTGCATTAATATGTGTGTGTGTATATATGTAGTTATTTATATAGATTTCTATGTACTAATTTAATATGTATGTAAGACTATATGTATATACATTTAAAGAAAAAATTTCAAAATAAATAATATATATTTATGTATACATATATATATATATATATATTTGTTTATAATTTAATACAATGATTTGAATTTGAAATTAGTAGATATTTTACTATGCAGATCTAGAATTGAAATTTAAAATTTGAATTTAAATTCAAACTACTTCTGTTAATATTTATAGTAACTTTATATGATAATGTCACTTATACGTGTGTATGTGTGCGTGTATATAAACATTTAATTTTAACAAATACAATTTTATATATTACATAAAACAATATATCATACATTTATATTAGATAGCACATATATATATATGGAGGGGCTAATATATCTATTGTGGTGTAAATACCAACACTTATATATGGATGTTGCACATAACATACACGGACATGTGTATATGATGCGCATGTTACATTATATAATATAAATATAACATTAAACTAAAACTTTATTTACAACTAAATAAAATATTATTTTTATTTAAAATTAATTTATTAGTTCTAAATAAATTTAGAGTTCATAGGCCCAATAAGATCAAAAATGGATTAATTTTTTTGAAATTAAACCGTTTAATCCGATGCGTGCTGGCCTGGTTTTATGTGGTCTAAATTAGCAATATTAGGGCTAACTTCTTAAAGCCTACCCATGTAGTAGGTTGTCTAGAAAAGCAGTGCTTAAGGTTGAATTTAGGTAATTAAGTACTCTGTCCTACTTGGTTAGTAGCTTGGCCTGAAAGGATGAGGTAAGCCTAAAAGTTATCCCAAATATAAAGGGCCAAATTTATTTGGGGCTTGGGGTAAATTTCAAAATCTGTTTTGAAATTAAAATAAAATTTAAAATTTAAAAAGTTAAATTTAAAATAAATAAAAATAATATTTTAAATTTAAAAAGTTTAATTTAAAATAACTAAAGATTTTATAAGTGTTATAAAATAATTTCAAAATAATTTTGAAAATAAAATAATTATTTTTGAAAATTAATAATTATTAATAAGATTAATAAATTAATTAAAATTAAAATAAACAACATACATATAGTGATATATGTTGCATTATCTTAAATTATTTAAGGTAATATGAATGTATATAATTTTCAGAATAAATTATAATTAATTAAATTATTTAATTAAATAAAGTAATTAAATGTTAATTAATAAATAATATAATACATATATATAAGATATACCGTATAACTATACATGTTATAGTGCACATATTCAATTTAAAATGTTTAAAATGAATAAAATAAAAATTAATTAAAATGCTAATTAATTAATTAAGATTGAATTAATAAAATTAATATAATACTATACATAAGATTATTATATAAGTTAATTAAATTATAAAGTGTTATACAAGAATTAAACTTATATAACGTGAATGTATAGTAAAAGGTGGAGCGGTAAGAAACCCTCATTAGTTTTAAGGAATAAATACATAAGTATATGTTACTACAAATAAAGATGTCAAATATGTAAGGGATATATCATGATTCAAGATGTTGAACGTGTAAAAGAAAAGGAACCAAACATTAAGCAAGGGGTAACAAGCTTCAGGCGACTTCAAGAAAATGTCTAACTTCTTTAAAAAGGTGTCATGTACCTAGGATAGGACGATGAGAATATAAGAGTGTCGAACTCCAAATAATTGGCTAACCCAAAAGATGTCGTACATGAACATATAATCACAAAGGAGGTGTATCGAAACTTTGTAGATATCAGGCCTTTACAACTATGACATTTGTAAAGCATGCAGCAAGAGATCTCGGGCATTTACAAGGAACAAGGAATCCCAGGCTTTAGAGAAAAAAGGTATGTCGGATATCTATGGTTATGGAGGATGCTAAAAGTCAACGATGTGAATTATAATGTCGTATGTCACCAATATAATAGGCAATGCCGAGAATTGACAATCCAGGAAGGATGTTGGATATCAACAATATAGAGAGATGTTGAATATTGACAATACAAAGAGCGATACCGTAAATCATCAATATGGCAAAGATGTCGTAAACCATCAACGTGACAAGATTGTAGATGATCAATATGGAACAGATGCCGTAAGCCATCAATAAAGGATGATGCCGCAAATCATTAATGTAAGTAGGGTTGTCGCATATAACCAAATATACAAAAGATTGCCGCATATCACCAACACAATGAATGATGTTAATAATCAAGGGTGCCGAAGGATATGTGGCGGCCAGGCTGCCTACTTCAACTCCTATAAATATGGACCCCGTAGCTTCATGGAAGAGGCAAGTCATCACTTTTCTTACATTTTCAAATTTGTAAACCCTAAATCGAGTTGGGGATTTAGAGTGCCAATTGTAAATTTGTGACTTTTTGCAGACAAGGACTTGTACAATCAACTTTGCATAGCATACAACAAGTGAATAAAGATTCTTGATTATGATATGACCAATGACTCTTATGGCCTATTGCTTATGACATGTACATGACTTCTATATGAACATGCATACTTCTTATAAGTTGGCATAAAGCTATCCAAGTCTATCTCTAATCAAGCCTTATCTACCTTGCATTTTTGTAGGGTTAACAAAGAAATTTGTTAACATTTGACACTAGAAGAAGGGCTCGAACCTCCGTCTCCTTACATATCTCATATTGGATTGCCCTTGACCTACATACATAAGTATAGAGGACTTACCACAACCTACATAATCCATAAAGGAACTTTCCAATCCCGCATAACCTTCTTTGGACCATATGATGACCATCTCAAAACAAGGATCTTCTAAACCTCAAGTAGTTAGGCCAATTTCTCAAATTGCTTCTGGCCCTCGGTTTCATGAGGAACGAATATTAAAGTTATTAGCACTACAAATCATAGAAGAAAAGAGACAAGTGATTCTTTATAATCTCGATAAGTGGAGTATAAATCCATTTCATATAAACTCTACCCCTATCCATAGTTATTGACCTTTACTTGGAAATGAAAGCACAAAAAAGGATAGTTTGTCCCTAAAAATGAGAAAGGCTATACAATTTCAATCCAAAAGAACTATTTTTGGAAAATAAATACAAAAGACTTTGACAAATTTTCCCAAAGGTGGAAGGGAATAATTGATCATCCTCCTGCACTAACCAAAGCTCAAAAATATTCAAAGAGAAAAATTACAGATGATGCTAATATACCAATCCAATGCTACAAAAGAATCAAGTAGGAGCAAAGAACATAATGCTCTAGAAAATTTCGATCTTCAAGGTTTCGTTCCCTTACCACATCCCACAAAAATATCTACCTCCTAACCAAAAAATGATTAAACTATTGGCGTTCAAAAAGAGGCAACCAGAAAAAGAAAGGAATCACGGTGGTGCTTATTGCTAATATCACCAAACGAATGGACATGAAACCAATCAATGTCGAGCTCTAAAAGGAACAATTGAGAATTTCTTAGGAAAAGAAGAGCTTTAAGACTTTATTTCCAAATTTTAAGGAAAAGGAAAATGTGTCTACAAAGAACAAGTAATCAATAAAGAAGGATGCTTCATAAAGAGGATTTATAAAATAAGGGAAACAGCCTTTGATCCCACCAAGATGGCCTAGTCAAAGCACCTCCTAAAGGGAGGTTAGAGTAGGCCTCTGGTCCCGCCTATAAGGCATGGCTAGAGCACTACAAGCCTTTGGCCCCGCTTATGTGGTCTGGTCAGAGCACCTCTTAGAAGGAGGACAGAGTAAGCCTTTAGTTCCGCCTAAGATGGCTTGACCATAGTACCAACCAGCCTTTAGTCATGTCTACAAGGCCTGTTTGAAGCACCTTCTAGAAGGAGGATGCAATAAGCCTTTGGTCTCGTCTAAGATGACATGGCCAAAGCACCGAACTAGCCTTTAGTTCCACATATAAGGCCTAACTGAAGCCTCCTAGAGTGAGGATGGTAAGACTTTTGTTCCGCTTAAGATAGCTAACCAAACGCACCGACAAAAACCTAAATCATCATCTAAGATGGTGATAAAGGGTTTAATCAAAGTTCAGATCATTACCTAAAGATGGTAATAAAGGAAATCAATCAAAGCCTAAATCACTACCATAAGAGCAGTAAGAGGCAGTCTTCTAGAGGAAGATCAATCGAATGCAAGAGCAAATCAAACTTTTTCCTAAAGAAGGATCGAGCCAGTCTTCTAGAGGAATATTAGTCAAATGCAAAGGCAATCTTTTAGAGAAGAATAGTCAAACACATTTAATTCTGTACTAAGGCAAAGTTAAAGCAACCTTCAAAGGAAGGATCAAAATTTATCTATCACGCCAAATTGAGAATTTTAATGTCAGATAGTGACATCTGAGAAACTATGCCTTATTACTTGAGCTCGAGGCTTTATTTTTTGAAATAACGAATTAACTTCAACCCATATTAGAATTCAGATTGGTAAATAATGGGAATCTAAGTTAACAATCAAATTTCTAAATAATGGGAATCTCCATTAATAATCAAGATTTCTAAACAATAAGAATCTCCATTAATAGTTGGATTTCTAGTGCTCTTATCGGATAAAATTATGGACTTCTTTTCAGATGATTTTTGGTCTTCTATTCAGATTAAATTATGGTATTTTACTAGATCAATTTCCGGTCTTCTATTCAATCGCCAGATGGTTTTTTGGTCTTCTATTGCCAGATGGTTTCCTGATCTTCTATTTCAAAGTTACTACTAAATGATTTTCTGGTCTCCTAATCAAGTTATTGCCAAATGATTTCTGATCTTCAATACAGATGAAATTAGAATATTCAGATGGATTTTTGGATATTTACTCCTTCGAGACTCAAACTTCATGTGTTACGCTTAAAATTTCAAGGTTTTAGCAACAAGGTTTATATTAACAAGACTAACTAATACCCAATCAAAGGTTACATATCATATTGCAATCAAATCCCAGCTCTAGAAAACAAGTTGTAGGTTTTAGACAATTCAACAAATTCAAAAAGAAGAACACAAAGTTCATTCAAAGTAATAATCATTCAGATATAAATTTGTTTATTTTACATACAAGAATTACAGGTACTAAGAGGGGGTAGCCAAAAGGGAAATCTTCCCAAAAACTCAAAAGCAATTCTTCATTAAGTGTCAAGTATCTGCACCTCCTCTTTCAAAGTTTCAACGACCGAAGAAGGTTCAATAATGTGACAAATTTCCAAATCTAAAAGTTTCTTAAGGTTCTTTTCTTTCTTTTGAATATTATCTGCATCGTCAATCGAATCAACTTGAATTTCCAATACATGATTGAGCGCCTTATTAGCTCCTTTTAAAGTCCGAATTTCACCCTTTAATTTCTTGACCCCTTGTTCAAACGCATATTTTTCATGCCCAAGTTTCTTCACCTAACAATGATAATTGTTAAGATATTGAAAAACTTTGTCATCTCATTATTTGTTCAAGAATTGAACGCATTTATATCTAACTCTTTGACCATTTTTCCATCATCTAAACACGAAGGTAGGTTCAACAAAGCAGAAAATTGTTCTTTGCCAGTCAAAATAGTAGGAGTGGGAAGGCTGGATTTACCATTGCTCGTTATGAGTTCTAAGGATTGATAGGATGCTTGGCTTTTCAATATGCATACATCAAGATCCATTAACATTTGATGTAGCTAGGCAATTTCCGTGTCAGCATCAATTCCTTGGACTGAATTTCAAACTGACCAGCCGCACTCATGTCCCCTTTCAACTCCAAGATTTCTCTATCTTTCTCTTTAATTTTTTCCTCTAAGTTGGAAAGCATTTCCTTTATAATACCTAATGTAGATTTCAATTGATAATACTTTGTGTGCTATTTCTATGTGCCTGGGTTATTCAGAAACAATAAAGTTGAAGCATCTTGAGAAGAGCATTTCTCCTCAATGGATGACCTTATCCTTGCTGTAATATTGTCCAATCGAGAAAGGAGGTTTGTACTGTTATGTGTAAGCATTAGTTAGTTTTTCCTAATAAAAATAAGTAAATCGGCACATAATAAAATGCATTCTTTACTAATAACAAGAAGGTTTACAAGCACAAGTAAATTCAAATTACATTAACGATACAAGTTTTATATATTCTCAAAGTTCAAAGACAGCGGTTTGGGCCTTTTTTAGTGAACCCATGGACATAGGAAGGGTAGTGTAAATAGGAATATTAAACCCGAGAGGGGTATTAACTAGTGGGAATTAATGATTGTCCCATCACCTAGCCAGAGGACTAGCTTCACAACATAACAGTTTGACGTAATTAGTTCATGTTATCCAGCCTTTTGACCGGGCAATATTTGAGCAGATTAGACGAGTCGGACTTGGAGTTATCAAGGAAAGAAGCTTAGAGGATAGCCTAGGATCCAGAAACCAAGCACAAAAAAAGTCGCAAAGCCAATACTAGAACAACCCAAGACCAAAGCATCATGGGTACACCTATATTATGGGTCGATACCGACGGTACCGACCCCTACCCATGGGACGGTACCGACCCTTATTTCCTCCACTTGGGGGACCCATCTTCTACCTATATGTCTTACATGATGCCAAGAGCCTATTTCCAATGTCATTTTGTTGATCCAATGTAATTCTACATCGATCTCCACGAACACTAGAAGTTACAACTCTGTTTGTTTGAACCAAAAATGACACAAACACCCAATAGAAAGTAGAAGAGAATTAAAAGTGAAGAAAAAAAATTAAATCGAGTGAGAAATGAACACATAGAGTTTTATAGTGGTTCGGCAGACTCTGGTCAACATCCACTTAATGATTTTATTGCTTAACTTATGACTTAGAGGCAGAAGTTCTTTGGGATCGTTACAACTCTAGCACTTAGATTTTCAAAATTACAAGAATATGGAGTAGAGTAGAGTTAGAGCCAAGAGATCCTTACAAATGAGCCCTACCCTCCTATTTATAGAGAGAGCCTAAAATCTCGTAGAAAATATCTCTAGGCCACTACTCTAGATTTAGACTAATTCATCATGTAAATAGAGTGTTATGTCCACAAGTTGTACGGGTCGGTACGACTCCATGGGTGGGGGTCGGTACCGACCCCTGAATTAGCAAAATTTGATGTCTTTAACTCTTTGCTTCAGACCATGTTGTGGTTAGCTTCATGATTCCATAGTTGTTTGTATCCATGTTAGCTTGTTTTAGAGTCCAAATGACAGAGTTGTATAAGAATAAAGTTGCTGATTCGGGATTTCATGGAGATTGATAGAGATTGGTATTGAATCGACATAATGACATTGGAAATAGGTTCTTAACATCAAAAGGGACAAGGAGGGAGAAGATGAACTCCTGTAGAGGAGTTTTTGGTAGTTGGCACTGATCCATGGTTAGGGGTCGGTACCGACCCCTAACTTAAGGTCGGTGGGTCCTCGAACTTTGGAGATGGACTCATGTCCTTGTCTTGATCTTATTTGTACTTTGGTTTTAGGTTCCATAGTCATCCCTCCAGCATCTTGCCTTGATAACTTCAAAGTTTGGTTCGTCGAGTTCATCCGTTTACTGCCTGGTTAAAAGGTGGGATAACATTTGCCTCCAAAGCACGCCTTGCGAATGGAAGGTGTGCTTTGTTAGTATGTTCAAGAACAAATGTGATGTCAATCTTTGATAGTTGAGTGCTCTGGCTACTTCAACCTTAGTGAATCATCCAGTTCCTTCAGATTCTTCTTGTTAATTAAGGGTCGTTCCAGACCTGTCATAGCCTAAGACTCTAGACTCTGGCTAAGTGTTTTCTATGCATTATCACAATTCTGATTTCATTCGGAGTCATTACATCGCATATCAAAACCATCCCCTGTTCATCCGTGATTTACACCATTATTGTTTTAATTTCATTCAGAGTTATTCCATATTAAAATCGTCCTGTATTCATTCAGAATTTATTTTATTTTTTTAATTTCAAGGCATTTAAATCCTTTTATCAAAATAAAATCTATTTTCATTCTTAAGTTCGATCTCTTTGGATCTTTTTATATTTAGTTTAATGCACGATCTCTTTGGATTAGTAATCAAATTTATGACCATTCAGTGTCAATAGTAAGTTTGTTGTTATTTAAGGCTGGTAATCAAATTCGTGGTCGTTTAGGACCGATAATCAAATCCTTGGTCGTTTGGAACAGATCAAATCTGTGGTTGTTCAAGACCGATAATCAAGTTCATGGTCTCTCCTGGCTGATCTATGGCCTCTTTGGATCATTGTTAAGGCCAATCCGCTTGCTCTCTACCATGGGACTTAATGACGAGGAAGCCCATTCACTCACTCTCCGATGAAGTGACCTACCCCTTGCACTTCGGTCCGACTCTCTGGTCAGGACATAACGTGATTCTTGCTGAGCCCAAACCCCTCACTCTTCGGCGAGGGGACTCAACGATAAGTAAGCCCATCAACTTGCTCTCCGACAAGGTGAATTACTTCTTACACTCTGGTTCTGTCTCTCCAGACGGAACATAATGCAATCAAATCTATGGTCTCTCAGAACCCTTGCCGAGCCTAATTCGCTCGCGCTCTAACAAGTGGACTCAACGATAAGAAAGTCCATCCACTCATGCTCCGGCGAGGGGACTCGTTTCTTGCACTTTGATCCCGTCTTTCCAGATGGGACTTTAAAGCGATCAATATCAATCGTCACATTCAATGTGGATTTCAATAATCAAATTCAAATATCAAAAGCAAAATAAAATCTAATATCCAAGCAATTACCTCACCGGGCATTACAGTCTAGCATCAAGTCCAGAGCGTGCCTGGATACCATTCGGGATCCCATACACGAGTAGGTGTCTAAACTGCATTATTGCATAGTTTATCGAAAAAAGGGGAAAAAAGAGTGCGAGAACATGACTTGGTTCCCTGCCATCCCAATAAAGAGATGATAATCCTTGCCCTTGATCTAGGGCCATTACGATTCGCCATGGACGATGGCTACTCCCTTTCCATCACCGCAGTTTAATTTATTACGTATTGTTGTAATAGTTATCTTTGACATGTTCCTCTATTAGATCCCACAGATGCATGTAATCATTTATGTTATGCCCATCCAGCTCATGGAATAGGCGGTACTTTCTAGATGTCCACTCACGCGCTATGAGTTCTCGCCTTACTGGCTTTAGGTGGGGAGTTTCCCCTGGTATCAAGGTAGATTCGTTCTAGGGATTCGTTCAAATCCACGTAGGTAGAAAACTTTGGTTCCCTTCATTGCCGCTTTGAACCATCATAGTCGTCATCCATTTTTCGCTTTACTTTATCTTTACTAGATCCTGCCCCGGGCGATCCCTTGACATCTAGAGCATTAAATTCTTCCTTATCAGTTTCGACGTCCTCCTCCCACAGAAACCTTTCAGTCTCATGATATAATTCTATGAGATCCGTAGGTGAATCCCGCTCCAAAGAGATTTTAAAATCAGTCTTGTTTGCCACTCCAGAAACTGCTGCCATCAAAACCACTGATGGGCCCGGCCTATCTACTGAGGCAACCACCACATTGATCTTGTTAGAAAATTCTCGAGGGACTCTCTGGCCCTCTTCTTCACGGTTGAAATGTCCTCACATTCTTGAGTCATGAGATATGGACCCAAAACTGCCATATAAATCTATCCACTAACTCGTTCCATGTTATTGTGGAACCGTTTTCTAGCTGCCTAAACCATAGCCTAGCCAAATCTATCAGATACAAAGGGAAACATTATCCCATAACTTCCTCTGATGCCCCCTGACACCTCCATTTTCCGGATGTATCTCATTAAATAAACTGTAGGGTCTGACTTTCCATCTATGTCTCCAATGCTTGTAGTTTGAATTCCATGGGATTCTTGGCTTATCCAATGTTTGGAGTAAATGGACTCCTGTTCATGTCCCCCAAGCTTTGATTAAACAATTCGCCTCTCATAGCTCGCCTTATCATCTCAGCAAATCTATCATTGTCGTCCAAAGGTAATCTCCTGTTTGCATTTTCAGCTTGCCCTCCGGTTCTACAAGGGAATTCTAACACATACTCCTTCAATTGTGCTCCATCATTATGATCCATGTTCAAATGCTCCACTTCTATTCCTGGATATGTATCATGCCTGCCTAAGCCACCGAGACCCATGTCTTCTAGCCTTTGGGGATCGATATCGACTCCTACTAAAGGGTTGGTATATACCCATAATGTTGGCTCGGGGATTGTCATGGGTCACTCCACTCCGCTTCCGAGTTGCAGCGACTCCAACTGCTCCTACTTGTCCCATCCTTCTAAAGAAGTTCTCCATTATATATTCTTGGCGAGACATCATCATTTCCTGCAATCCATTCATCATAGTTTTCTCGCATCCTTGGTTATATAGATTGATGGGGGTGCGATCCTGAGGACGCCTCACGGTTGCCCCCTTGTTGATTTCCAGCAGTAACAGTCCTTCTAGTCGATTGTCTATCCATATTAATTCCAAGTTTCCAAATTAGTGACTGCAAGTAGTTTCTTAGTGAAAACACCAAAATGTTTGAACTAAAAATGGCACAAACACCCAATAGAAAGTAAAAGAGAACAAAATGGGAAGTAAACAAATTAAAACAAGTGAGAAATGAACACATAGAGTTTTATAGTAGTTTTGCAGACTATGGCCTATATCCACTTAATTATTTTATTGCTTAACTTCTAACTTGGAGGTAGAAGTTCTTAGGGGTTAATACAAATTCGACACTTAGATTTCAAAATTACAAGAATATGAAGTAGATTAGAGCTAGAGCCAAGAAATTTTGACAAATGGACCCTGCCCTTCTATTTATAGAGGTAGGGCGCTTAAAATCTCGTAGAAATAATCTCCAGGCCGTTACTATAGATTTAGACCAATTCCTTCATGAAAATAAAGTGCCACATCAGCAAGTTGTAAGGGTCGGTATAACTCCAAGGGTGGGGGTCGGTACCGACTCCTAACTTAGCAAAACTAGATGTCTTCAACTCTTCTCTTTGGACTCTCTTGTGGTTAGCTTCATGATTCCATAGTTGTTTGTACCCATATTAGCTTGTTTCGGAGTCCAAATGACGGAGTTATAGAAGAATAAAGTTGCTGGTGTGGGTATTCATGGAGATTGATAGAGATTGGTATTGAATCAACATAACAACATTGGAAATGGGTTTTGAACATCAAGAGGGACAATGAGGCAGAAGTTGAACTCCTGTGGACGAGTTTTTGGGAGTCGGCACCGACCCATGCTCAGGGGTCGGTACCGACCTCACACTTGTGGTCGTTGGGTCCTCGAACTTTGGAGATAGACTTGTATCCCTGTTGTAAACTTGATTGTACTTTGGTTTTGGGTTCCGTGGTCATCCCTTTAGGCGTCTTGCCTTAATAACTTCGAAGTCTGGTTCGTTCGGTTCGTCCGTATGCTGCTTGGTCAAAAGGCAGGATAACACTGTTCTTGTATCACTCCATCATTTGGATCCAAAAGCTAGCTAATATTGGTGCAAACAACGATGGAATCACCAAGTTAACCATAAGATAGTCCAAGATGAAGAGTTGAAGACAGCCATATTGGCCAACCCATGGGTCGATACCGACGCTGTAACAACCCGCCTTTACGAACCCCAGAAGTCGATACTAATACATCCACGGTATTCACGTGTTGAACAACTAAGTGCGGAAAAGATAGATTGTTAGAGGAAAGAAAGTAGGTAGAAGATAAGAAGAAAATAAACAATCAACGCAACAGAATAACATATATTAATAAACATAATACTTTACAAATTCATTTAAAAAAAATTATACATCAAAGTCATACTAATACAATTCTACCCTTAGACGGTTATAACAACCTGTCCCTACCTAATCGATACAAGATGCATTTAATACAGTGGAAACAAGATAATAACTAGCTATCGATGAAGCCTCCTACTCTAAGCTCCTTCAAAATTCATCCGTAGGAAAACCTGAACTACTTGACTTCCCATAAAAATTTGAGCACCTAAGAGTTTTAGTGGAAGAAAATAAAACACCTGGTCAGATATGGGTCTGGTGTGAGTAAACTCAAACAAATAAATTATTATGTTTATAAAAAAATCCTTTAAAATCAAAGGTATCTCGTAAGACCACATCGCACATAAACACGGATGGGTTTTTACCTTACGATAACCAAAACATTTTCTATAGAAAATCCATTAATATTATAATTGTGTCTAGAGTACAAATACTTATTAATCTTAGCTGAAATTGTTACATTATTAAATTCCAGCATACTAGGCTCTACAACCAAAACCGTAAAGGCATGTATTGGAGATTGGATTTAATACTATGGCAAGGTAAGGAACTACCTATCGATGGTACACCTCTAGATAAAATGTACCGAGGTCTGACAAGAACACCTTGTACCCCTGCCACATAGAACCGGCCCACCACTTGACTAGTAGTACCGAATATAATCACTCCTCCATTTGGGCCCTAAATCATACATGAGTAGACAGTAATCAGTCTATATTTGGGATGACCATACGCTGATGGGAGCGATCCACTTGGCCCTGCAGCATGCCCGATTTTTGTCATTTCCTGGTTGATAAGGCTTGAGGCAATGTTTACCTTTATTTAGCACTTCCCACTTGGAATGCTACACCGCCCTCCAAGCATCAATGCAATGCTAGCATTTATCCATACAACTTAGTTCTGGGACTAAACAAAACCAAGGGCACTACCTCTATGACAACCATTTCGGAATCTCCCTCAAGGTTGCTAGCAAATAACCCTTGCACTTCAAAAGCTCCATCTTCGATTCCATACTCTTTAAGATGTCTTCGGTTCGAAATGCTTGAGTTGGATCAAAGTGGTTTTTGGATAACATATCTGATCCTGGTCTCTTCGAAACAACTTTCAATAATTTCTGGTAAACTCGACCCCGGTTCTTTAAAAAATAAATGGAGAAAGATAAGAGCGGATTTCACCTTCTAACCATTAGTGGACGGATTTCCTTATCATCTATCCTAGAAGAACGGAACAAGATTTATACGCACAGTACATCATCATTGGAGATGATTGTGCCATATAACTCATGTGTTTCTCATAGATATCTCTAAAGTTATGTTTTGGTCCAGGTTTGATAGTCAGTTATTTAACTATCAAATAAACAATCATTAAAACATTGATTTAGTTTCATATGGGATCCACTAAGCCTTTATTAATTAATCTTTCATTAATTAAAACACTTTGCAAAACTTGATCAAAAGATGTTTTCAAAACACTATTCCTAAAACCCTTTACATTCCTTTTATATTTGGAAAACATTTTTACTTATCTAAAAAATATAAGTATTTACCAAAAACATTTGGAAAAATCCCTCTTCTCAAATTCCATATTAAATGGCCAAGAAATTCCCTTTTCAAAACATCACTTACTATAAAACGCAGTCACTTTATAAAACTCATTCACTTATCCCTTATAAAAATTCTTTTTATAAGTTCACTTCATATTTCAAACCACCTTATAAATCTTCAAACTAGATTTAAACTTCTTTCTAAAATCTCTAAAATAATTTATAAAATCTCTTTCCATGTATAAAAATCTTAAAAAGTTTCCTTTATAAAATATCTTTAACATTACAAAATCTCATTTTTAAATCACTTTAAATAAACCTTTTATTTAGTGAAACCCTTTTTATAAACAAGTTATTATTTATAAATACTTTTATAAAATAATTATATAACTTGAAAAATATTTGTAAACTTTAAAACCCCAAACTGATTAAAGAATTAGTGCTAATATAAAACCATACTTTATAATTCCAAAAGGAGGCTTAGCAATCCCATTGGTACTTATTTAAGTTACCATTTAGTTTCAATTTCACTTTCAGGTCATTCAACAATTTATTTGCATAAGTCAACATATATATAAATATAATTCATACCCAAATCAGGAATTGAATAATTATTTGTAACTTCCCTAATTTTTTATAACATTATTCAGAAGATTTAATTAGATAAATTAAATAGAATAATGATGATAAGGAGATTAAGATTTGATTAAATAACATAATAGGGTTGTGCTTATTAACAATGTAATTAGGCTTTAATTTGGTTTAAAGGTTAATTAAACAACACATGGGCATGTTAGTAAATTAGCCAATTATTATACATGGCTATTACTTATCCTCTATGTTCATTCACGATTCATTTTTCTCACGGTCGCAAAAATCTAAAACCTAAATCAAAGCCGGCCATTACCAAGGAAGAAAAGAGGAATTTTAATCTAAAGCCAAAGATCAAGCTAGGAAGCATTAATCAACAACAAATCTCAAGTTTCTTATCAAATCTAAGGTGAATAATAATTATCACCATCTCTTTTTTGGTTTTATAATCATGTGATTTCAGATTTGAATATTTATTTTGTTTCCATGATATATTGGATGATGATATGCTAAAGGTTATGGATTGTTTGATTTAAAAAATTATTTAAATGCACAAATTCATATGGATTTAAGAGTAAAACCGTGAGATATTGATTCTTAAATGCCAGGGAAAATTTTTATGTTAAGTAAAACATGATTTTGGAGATGGGTTATGATTTTCAGAATTTTCCAAGCTATAGAAATTTTATTATGAATTTTTGATTGAAAATATGATACGATTGGGTTAAATATTTATTTTGTGAATTTCAAGAGGAAGTTGGGTTTGAAAATTTTAAAATGTTTGATTACATGATTAATTCAAATTTCTGTGATTTTTGGGGATTTTTCCCAATTGATGTACTAGGGGAAATAAATTATTTTGAAAGAAGGACTTTTCTGAAAATGTCGGATTTAGGTTATTTGGAAAAGGTTTTTAACATTTAATTCCTATAATTTCGGATCTGAATAGATGTAGCAGTTTCAGAAGTAAAGAAATTAAAATGTTTTATGGCAGCTAATCTGAGTTTTACAACTAGACAGGTTGTTAAGAAAAATTTGCTTAAAGTTGTTATAATTCAGTCATTAATCAGAAAAAGGCGTTTCGCCTTTAATGGAAAATACCTTTCGACTCCCTTGGTTCCGCCCCCATTATAGTCGAAACCATCACTGTCGAAACCATCATAATCGGAACCAATCCGCATGGTATCTCTTAGAAGATATGTAGTGGATTGGAAGATGGGCGGAAACCTAGATGTCGAAGGGTAAGCTTCCAATGGGGTTGAAACCCTGTTTTATTTTCATAAGTTAAATACTTGCCTTGTTTTATTTAAAAGCTTTTGAATAAATTGAAACGTATGTTTTGGAAGGGGTGTTTGTTTAGCTTTCAAAGTAGGTTGCCATGTTAATACTAAAGTACTAGCTTTCGAAGGGGATTCTTTTTTCTTTAAACAAAAGCTTTCGAACGGGGTTGGTTCCGACCTAGTCGAAGCCTAGCCACTACTCTACCTTTCGACCATATTGTCCAATAATGTTTTCGAAGAGTTGCCTTTGTTTTTACTTTAAACCAAACCTTTTCTTAATTGCTTTCGAAAGGGGTTGGGATTTCGAAGGAGACGGAGTAGAAAGGGGGTTTCGACTCAGACCTTCGAAGTTTTGATTTTTAAAGACTTTTGCTTTCGAACTAGATGGCTCCGACACCCTCATTTTTTCCCCCAAACTAATTTATGTTAGTTTCAAAAGAGATACTTTCGTATATAACCATTTTAACCCAAATGATTTTTAAGTAGTAAACCCAATGCTTTCTAAAGGGGTACTTTCATTTGTTTCGAAGCTCTATATTTTAAAAGATGATTTGATACTATCGAAAGGTATAATAGGTTTCGAAAGAGAATGTTTATTAAGGGCTTCGAAAGGTATGTATTCAATGTTTTGAAAAGAGATCTTTGCTTTCGAAGGGAAGCTATCCAGAGGTTTCGAAAGAGATGATTTTGGTTTCAAAACATAAAACCAATCTCAATATAAAGTAATAACCATGGCATGAGTAAAGATTTTGAAATGTTATCCACTTTGTTATTAACCCATAACTGTATTTTGGGAAAAGGGTAGAATAACCAGTAAGGTTGACCCAGTAGTGAATATAACTTAATGAATGTTAAAAATTTAATTAAAGATATTGGCAGGGGCTAATAGGTTTGCAGTAAGCCCATGAAAACTGTATGATATTGGCAGGGGCAAATAGGTTCATAGCCAGCCCATGAAAACTATTATTTGATACTGGCAGGGGCCAGTAGGTTTGTAGTTAGCCCATGAAAACTATATTCGGATTAAGATATTAACAGTCGGCCAATAGGTTCCTAGTTAACCCATGGAAACTAGGATAAAAATAAGATATTAGAATTACCAATAGGTTCTTAGTGATCCCATAAAAACTAAGTAATTGGACAGATAGTCCTTAACATTTAATAGGTTAATAGTAACCCTAGAAACCATAATTGAGATAGATAATCAGAATGAATGGGGATGGGTAATCTAGAATTGGTTTAATTGTTTTGTATATCATCATAATGTTTTGAAATTCTATGTTTTAACCATTGTGGATGTAGGAGCATAATATATGGTTTTATAAATGTTTTAGGATACCAGTGAGGGGAAAACCTGTTCCGTTAAGCGGCGTGGTCTTACTAGATATCCAAATGGTTTGAGATGGTAAATTATTATTCATACCAGGCTTTTTGTCTGACTTGAAGTTTTTGTTTTCCCCTTAAACTCTCGGGTACTTAATTGATTTTGAGTAGGTTGAGAGTTAAGGTTTCCAGGTGTTCCTTTAGACGAATAAAACTTCTAAGAACGTGTAGTAGGCAATATTGTTATTAGAGTTCTTTTATTTCCGCTGTGTGTTTTGTTTGTAAAGTCAAATTGTTTTCTTGCCTATCTATATACTCCGATCTACCAAGGGGGGCATCTTCATATGTCACTCTTGGCGTATTTTGTAACGATTATATGTTATCTGAACGTGGTCTGCGAATTAGGATTATGTAATCAATTTGGAATATTTTGAAATGGAATGTGGAATTTGTTTTGTTGTTTAATTTTTTTTCCATATTCTTGTGTTTTTGTGAATCAATATATCTAATATCGCCATGTTATGTCATCGAGGATTAATAACTATGGATGACTGCAGCATCTGTAGCCGTTAGTTTTAGGCCTCCAAATAGGGAGATGTTATATTATTTATAAACTTTAAAACCCCATACTAATTAAAGAATTAGAGCTAATTTAAAACCATACTATAATTTTAAAAAGAGGCTTAGCAATCCCATTGGTACTTATTTAAGTTACCATCTAGTTTCAATTTCGCAACAATTTATTTACATAAGTCAACATATATGTAAATATACTTCATACCTAAATCAGGAAATAACATGTCAATATAAACTAACCAGTATAAACATGTCCAAATAACATAATATCAGGATGGTGGTTTGTTCCGCCAAATAGATATCCAAACAATTCAATCAATTTATAGCAGAACGGGGATTTATTCTACTATCAAATGTCCACACAATCAAACGATCAATTTATAGCAGAAAGGGGATTTATTCTGCTAATATATGTCCACAACAATCAAATCATTTACATTATAGAAGAACAGGGATTTATTTTGCTATTAGATATCCACATAAACACAAACTATCACATCATAACTCATTTACAGTCATTTGTCTACTTAATAGTACCATCATTTAAATTCCTTGAGTTCAAAACCATCTCTATAAAAAGTACCTTTAAAACAATTTGATTCTTGGAGACAAAGGATTTAAAACTTAAAACTCCTTTTTAAAATAATTATTTTCAAGTTCCCTTATTTAAAAAATAATTAATCTTAATTAAATCTAAACTTAATTTAATTATAAATTAAGAAATTATTAAACCTTTAATAACTAATTAAACAATGGTCAACTATTATATAAATAATTTAAACCCTAATCAATCCTTTATTAGTTATTAAATAATAATTTAAACATTCATTAATAATTAATATTAATTAATCTCATTTGATTAATAAATAACTTTAATTAAAACTTAAATAATAATAAACATTAATTAATTTCAGTTAAGTCTTAATTAACATTAGTAACTATCCTTAATTAATTAAATAATTAAACTCTAATTAAATAATGATTAAAATAATTAAACTACATTAAATAAAAATAATTATCTTTTATCTTAATAATGCTAAATTAAAATTTCTTAATTAATAATAACTAACTTACTTATGGCCAAATGAAGTGGGAGGAAAAATGGAGAAAGTGGAGTTGAAAGCAAGTGATTTAAAACAAAGCTTTTAAAAGTTTTTAAAGTAAGAATTTAATTTTTTTTTTAACTTTAAAACAAAAAAATAAATAGCGAAGCCATGGAAGTTTGTTCAAAGTCTCGGGAAGTTTTGAAAAATAAAGATGAGAATGAGAAAATGAAATAAAAATTATGAAAAATTGTTTTTATAAAATGTTAACAAGGTGAATTACCAAAATGACCTTGTACTTTGCTATCCACTCCCCTTGCTCCACCTCACCTTGCCTTTCTCCATTCATGAAACCAATGCCATCTAAATGTACCCCCCTTCATTCCTAAGCCAACATGCATTTTTGTGCATGTGTACATTTTTTAGACATGTTTAAACATGTCTCCCTATGATGTGACACTTACTTTTTACTTTTTTTTTAAACCTTATACACCTAAGTATAAATAAATATATACATACTTTAGTACACACACAAATATATATACTAATTAATTTTACAAATGTATATTTATGCTAAAGAGTTCACAACGTTTTCCTGTAACTTTTAGCCGATGAAAAGTCGAAAATTCGGAAAACAAATTCTAGTCACATTTTCAATCTTTCTTCGAACTAAATATTTTTGTAAACAAATTTTGAAAACTATTTCACCATCATTATTTATTATTTAAATGAGTTTTATTTTCATTATAAAACCTATTATTTGAATATTTAAAATTAACTAAATATTCACAAATTAAAGCAATGAAATTCTGGGTCGTTACACTCTCCCCCCTTAAAAGAATTTCGTCCCCGAAATCATAGCTTAACCTATCCTAGAAAAAAATTAACACTATACTTCAGTTCGTATGATGTACATAGATTATTCTTATGTAAAATCTGATTCAATTCTACTCAAATACATAACTTCATTTTCAAACTAGTATCGCTCACCTGATTTTCTAGTGCGGACTCCGATCGGGCTCCTTGATTTGGAACATATGTTCTCCTTACATAGCTATAACTATGATAGAAAACATTTTTCCCATTATGAAAACCCTCATCAAGTTCTCGCCATCAAAAATTGAGTAATAAATCCTTATTTGGAATGGTGTAGATTACCTCAAAGCCATGTACTCGAATCTTAGATCAAAACTATATGAAAATGGAAATGATCTACGTCCAACGTACACACTTACTTAAATGGTTCTCTCTAGTACCAATTCTATTCCCACTAAACTATTTATGAAAACATCTCATAAAAACTAAGTTAGATTCAACTTTTATAATACTCCACTACACCTCAAGAGTATATACAATTATTTGATTCAACTATTCCATTTTGCATTTATTTTCCTAAGAAAACTCAAGATCCAAATACCCGGTTTTTATTTCAAAAACTTTTTGAAATGAAAATTTTATATATTAATCATTGAAAATATATACATATAGCCCGAGTAACTCCAAAATGATACAAAGGAACTGCGTACTACCAAATAGTATCATATACTCCCTTACCAAGAAGGATAATACTCAAGAGAAGTGTTTACCATCAGATTACATCACTTCCCCAACTTTAAATTATTTTCGAGCCACTCGAACTAGTTAACTTAAGAATATTACTTTTATTTCAAAATCCCATTTTTGAAACAATGCTTTACCTTTTTCCAACAAAACATTTACTACAAACTTGCTTTGGATTCATTCGGATTTGAACTTGTTTCGATTGTACAATGATAAAGAGAATAATTTCTCAGTGCCCTACAACATTCAACTATGCAAACATCCGATCATCACTTAGAAGATTATTCTGATTATTACAAAACAATCAAGACTCTTTCTCCTAAACTAATCCAAAGAAAACACTTCTTACTTAACTTTTTCATTCCCATAATCATATACTTAAACCAAAAATATTTTTAAATAATACTGTTATTATTTTTTCAATCCTTGAAGACCATTTTTCAAAAGTCCCGGGATTTTAGTCCTCAAGTTTTAACTTAAATTCATTTTAATTAAAAGAAACCTTCTTATAAATTCATTTTATAAATCAACTTTTATAAAATCATCTTCCAAATATTATTCCAAAATTTTCTAACTTTAAAAAAAACATCTCTTATTAAATCGAATTTTAATTCAATATTAACATCGAACATCTTATAGTCAAATCGTGAAACTTAGGGGTTCGCTTGAATGTTTTCCCCTATTCCTATCTACCCAACCCAAATCTTAAAAAGGGAAGCTACGTACACAGACTAGCAATAGTCAATGCTCAAACTGGACGAGCATGACTAAACAAACTATAAATAATAATGATAAAAATGTTATTATCTCCTAGCTAACATCTCAAAATATCGTACTATACTATTTTTGAAAGTCATTCTTTATATACAAAATATATTATGGGTAAAATTATTTCATTTACCAATTTCAAAACAATATTATGTCGGATGGCCTTGTTCAAGTGTTTAGAGATGCCTATCAATAACGTTAGCTACTCGTGTTGACAAGAATCCATAAGCCACTCAACAGATCAATCAACATAATATAAAACATTTTTATATCACTAACAAATATGCGCTCTTATATATATACACACTCAAACTCATAATAAGGCATTCCATTGCTTTATCTCTTAATGAGTTGCCCCACCAAAGCCAAGGTTCTCGCTTAACCTTTTGCTCTGATACCATGCTGTAACGACCCGCCTTCCAAACCCCAAAAGTGGACACTAATACATCCATGGTATTCACGTGCTGAACAACTAAGTGCTGGAAAGACGGATTGTTAGTGGAAAGAAAGGAGATAGAAGATAAGAAGAAATTGAACAATCATATAATCTCACAACACAATGGAATAACATATATTAATCAACATAATACTATACAAATAATTTAAAAAAATGATACATTAGAGTCATACTGATACAATTCTACCGGTGGACAGTTATAACAGCCTATCCCTACCTAACTGATACAAGATACATATAATAAAGCGGAAACAAGATAATAACTAGTTATCATGAAGCCTCATACTCTAAGCTCCTCCAAAATACAT
Organism: Allium fistulosum; assembly: GCA_030737815.1. Classification (NCBI taxonomy): domain Eukaryota; kingdom Viridiplantae; phylum Streptophyta; class Magnoliopsida; order Asparagales; family Amaryllidaceae; genus Allium; species Allium fistulosum. Next base: position 167,481,570 of record CM060905.1, read on the forward strand.
CCGTGGGAAAACCTGAACTACTTGGCTGCCCATAAAAATTAGAGCACCTAAGAGTTTTAGTAAAAGAAAATAAATCTCCAGGTAAGACATGGGTTTGGTGTGAGTAAACTCAAACAACTGAATTATTATGTTTAAGAAAAACTCCTTTAAAATCAAAGGTATCTCGTAAGACCACGCAGCACATAAACATAGACGGGCTTTTATCTTATGATAACCAAAACATATTCTATAGAAATTCAAGTGATATTACAATAGTGTCTAGAGTACAAATACTTATTAATCTTAGCTGAAATTGTTACATTATTAAATTCTAGCATACCAGGCTCTACAATCAAAATTGTAAAGGCACTTATTGGAGATTGGATTCCATACTATGACAAGGTAAGGAACTACCTTCCGATGGTACACCTCTAGATAAAATGTACTAGGGTCTGGAAAGAACATCTTGTACCCCTGCCACATAGGAGCGGCCTACCACTTGACTAGTAGTAACGAATATGATCACCCCTCCATTTGGGCCCCGAAGCATAATTGAGTAGATAGTAACCTATCTATATTTGGGATACTCTGGTGGGAGCGACCCACTTAGCCCTACTGCATGGCCGATTTTTTATATTTCCTGGTTGATGAGGCTTGAGGCTACGTTTACCTTTATTTAACATTTCCCACTTGGAATGTTACGCTGCCCTCCAGGCATCAATGTAATGCTAGCATTCATCCATACAAGTTCATTCTGGGACTGAACGGAACCGAAGGCACTACTTCTACGACATCCATTTTTGAATCACCCTCAAGGTTAGTGGAAAATAGTCCTTGCACTTCAAAAGCTCCGTCTACAATTCCATACTCTTTAAGATGTCTTCAGTTCGAATGCTTGAATAAGATCGAAGTGGTTTTCGGATAACATATCTGATCCTGATCTCTTCGAAACAACTTTCGATAATTTTTGGTAAACTCGACCCTGGTTCTTTAGGAAATAAATAGACACAAATAAGAGTAGAGTTCACCTCCTAACTATTAGTGGATGGATTTCCTTATCATCTATCCTAGAAGAACGAAACGAGATTTATAGGCACAGTATAGCATCATTGGAGACGACTGTGCCATATAACTCACATGTTTCTCCTAGATATTTCCAAAGTTACGTTTTGGTCCAGGTTTGATAGTCGGTTATTTAACTATCAAATAAACAATCATTCAAACATTTATTTAACACTTTGCAAAACTTGATCAAATGATATTTTTAAAACACTATTCCCAAAACCCTTTACATTCATTTTATATTTGGAAAACATTTTTACTTATCTCAAAAATATAAGTATTTACCTAAAACATTTGGAAAATTCCCTCTTCTCAAATTCCATATTAAATGGCCAAGAAATTCCCTTTTCAAAACATCGCTTACTACCCATTCACTATATAAAACCCGTTCACTTATCCCTTATAAAAATTCTTTTTATAAGTGCACTTCATATTTCAAACGTGCTTATAAATCTTCAAATTTGATTTAAACTTCTTTTTAAAATCTCTAAAATAATTTATAAAATCTCTTTCCATATATAAAACTCTTAAAAAATTTCCTTTATAAAATATTTTTGACATTACAAAATATCATTTCTAAATCACTTTAAATAAACCCTTTTATTTAGTAAAGCATGTTTTATAATCAAGTTATTATTTGTAAATACTTTTATAAAATAATTATATAACTTGAAAAATCATTTATAAAGTTTAAAACCCCAAACCGATTAAAGAATTAGAGCTTATTTAAAACCATACTTTATAATTTCAAAATCAGGCTTAACAATCCCATTGGTACTTATCGAAGTTACCATTTAGCTTCAATTTCACTTTCAGGTCATTCAACAATTTATTTACATAAGTAAACATATATATAAATATACTTCATACCCAAATAAGGAAATAACATGTCAATATAAACTAACCAGTATAAAAATGTCCAAATAACATAATAACAGTATGGTGATTTGTTTTGCTAAATAGATGTCCATACAATTCAATCAATTTATAGTAGAATGAGGATTTATTCTGCTATCAAATATCCACACAATCAAACAATCAATTTATAGCAGAATAGTGATTTATTCTGCTAATATATGTCCACAACAATCAAATCAATTACATTATAGCAGAACGGGGATTTATTCTGCTATTAGATATCCACACGAACACAAACAATCATATCATAACTCATTCACAGCCATTTGTCTACTTAATAGTACCATCATTTGAATTCCTTGTGTTCAAAACCATCTTTGAAAAAAGTACCTTTAAAACAATTGGATTCTTGTAGACAAAGGATTTAAAACTTAAAGCTCCTTTTTAAAATAATTATTTACTAGTTAAACCCTTATTTAAAACATAATTAATCTTAATTAAATCTGAACTTAATTTAATTATAAATTAAGAAATAATTAAACCTTTAATAACTAATTAAACAATGATTAACTATTATATAAATAATTTAAACCTTCATCAATATATAATATTAATTAATCTCATTTTATTAATTAAATAACTTTAATTAAAACTTAAATAATAAATTAAATGTTAATTAATTTCAGTTAAGTCTTAATTAATATTAGTAGTTATCCTTAATTAATTAAATAATTAAACTTTACTTAAATAACGATTAAAATAATTAAACTCGATTAAATAAAAATAATTATCTTTTATCTTAATTAATCCTTAATTAAAATTTCTTAATTAATAACTAACTTACTTAGTTAATACTAATTAACTGCTAATTACTTAACTTAATAATAATAATTATTTATTTATTTACTGAAAACATACTCAATTAAGTAATAATTAACTTTTATGTTTACTAAATAAATTTGAAAATAAAATTTCAAAATATTTAAAAGAAGCACCTTAAAACTTGAAAGTCGTTAAATTTTCAGAACTGCATCCATAGCGACTATCGCTATGGATGTAGTAACTTGGAAGTTGTTTTCTCTCTTTCCTAAGTTTCAAAACTTTAAATTTTCACTTATGCTTACATCTAAAACATGATCAAGAATGTTTTTTAAAAAAACTTTATGAAAGTTAGAAACTAAAATAGATAACAAAATATTTACTAAATCAAACAAGTAAACGATTTGTTTTTCAAAAGTGGATCTCGAGTCCTTTCCAACATTTCAAGTTCTAATTTCCAAACTATTTAAAAACAATCCAAGCATATACATACATACCAAATCACAATATCCCAATAACACAATAAAGATCACAACTTAATATTCAAACACATCACTTTAACCACCAAATCCAAGTCTAATGCTAAACCACAAGCTAGCGCACACATAACATACAAACCATACCATCGTCCAACCAAAAACCGCATACATATAACCAAATAGGCAACATATATTTAAAGGTAAAATCTTTCCAAAAAGTTAGAAGTTTACTCACCAAACATCATTGAAAACTTGAAATGCTTTAGAATTGGAAATCTTGGAAAACCATAAAACTCACTCAAAAATTGGTCATCTTCCGCTCAATTTTTGGTCATTTTACTCCTAGAAATTTGGAAAAGTGGTAAAAAGAAAAGTTTTAGAAAATTATTTTCTCTACAAGTCCGAAAAATAATTACTCGATTTGGATTTTTTTTGAGGGAGATACGGTTAAAAGAAGGAGTGCTATTTTTTTCCTTGATCATATGGGTCCAAAAACGAGTAAGACAGAAATTCAATTTTGACCCAAAAATATTCAAAATTTGGTAAAGTGATTCAATTGAAAGTTGTAGCCACTGCAATTCTATATGGTTTGAATGAAAGAAAATCTTGATTTGGAGTAGTATGGAGGAAGTTATAGCCAAATGAAGTGGGAGGAAAAATGGAGAAAGTGGAGATGAAAACAAGTGATTTAAAACTAAGGTTTTAAAAGTTTTTAAAGTAAGAATTTTTTTTTAAACTTTAAAATAAAAAAAATTAGCAAAGCCATGGAAGTTTTTTCAAAGTCTTAGGAAGTTTTAAAAAATGAAGATGAGAATGAGAAAATGAAATAAAAATTATGAAAAATTGTTTTTATAAAATGTTAACAAGGTGAATTACTAAAATGACCTTGTACTTTGCCATCCACTCCCCTTGCTCCACCTCACCTTTCCTTCCTCCATTCATCAAACCAATGCCATCTAAATGTACCCCCCTTCATTCCTAAGCCAACATGCATTTATGTGCATGTGTACATTTTGTAGACATGTTTGAACATGTCTCCCTATGATGTGACACTTACTTTTTACTTAATTTTTTTAAAACCTTATATACCTAAGTATAAATACATATATACATACTTTAGTACACACACAAATATATATATATACTAATTAATTTTACAAATGTATACTTATGTTAAAGAGTTCACAACATTTTCCCATAAATTTTAGCCGATGAAAAGTCGAAAATTTGGAAAACAAATTCTAGTCACATTTTCAATCTTTCTTCGAACTAAATATTTTTGTAAACAAATTTTGAAAACTATTTCATCGTCATTATTTATTATTTAAATGAGTTTTATTTTCATTATAAAACCTATTATTTGAATATTTTAAATTATTTAAATATTCGCAAATCAAAGTAGTGAAATTCTAGGTCGTTACAGACCCCTAACCTTAGAGTAGTACTGACCCATACAAATTAATGAGTTGGAATCTACTTTCTAGGGAGAATTGGTCTAAATCATGGATAACGGCTTGGAGATCTTTTATACGAGATTTTAGGCCCCAACTTCTATAAATTAGAAGGTATGTCTCATTTTTTAGGATCTTTTGGCTCAAATTCTTCCCTACTCTATATTCTTGTAATTCTAAAAATCTAAGTATGAGAGTTGTACCGACCCCTAAGAACTTCTGCCTCTAATTTAGATATAAGCAATAAAATCTTAAAGTTGATGCAGGCCATGCTTATTCGAACCATTATAAACGATTATTTCATTTTTATGTCTCATTTTCATTTACGTTTCTTCATATTTTGTTCTCTACATAAACCTTTAGGTGTTTGTGCCATTTTTAGTTCAAACATTTTGGTGATTTCACTGAGAGTTGAACTCAGGCTACTTGGATCCATCATCTACTATTGGGATTTCACATACCCAAGAGATAGATCCAATTTCTCTACTTTTTAATTCTACGACTCGGATTTTTAACGATCTACTAAAAGCTTTCTGCCATGGCCCCACCAAGGAAAGAACCGCGTATCATAACAACTAGAGCTACCCCAATGATGTTGAGAATCAGCATTCTTAGTATGTGGATGAAGTTATGCAACAGGGACAAATGGAGATCCAGATTTCAATTGACATCGGGACCACATAGAGATGGATAGGATGATGAAGCAGATGGAAGATAGATTCTAGGTTAGTCAGATTGAGATGAATTAGACGATGTAGTAAAGCTTGAGACTATTGAATGAGCTAACTAAAAACAGCGTAGGAGCATAAGGGATTCTAGCTCTTCATTTGAAATTTCCTCATCATCCAAGTAGAGATGGAGGAGCAGGAAGTAGAAGAGGACTCAAAACCCTGTTGGAACATCATACCAGGGAGGAAGATGAGCTCCAGGCTAAGACTAAGGGATTGGTACCGACCCAAGGTTAGGGGTCGATATCGACCCCTCCAATGGTGGGTCCAAAGTATGCCATCTGGACAACGGTGTGGATTTTGCTCCCAGACACGCTACCGATGGTCGGAATTTTAAAAATAATGCTACTACTGATGGTGTTGCTCACGTGAATCAAATAAGGGGGACTATTGGACGAATGGATCCCAGAGGCTAGAGAACCTAGGTATCGAAAGACAAACGAAGAGTTTTCGCCAGGCCAAACACTAGGGCGAAGCCTGATTACCGCAATCAAGCATATAGACCCGGAATACCTGGAGGATATGGTCAGGAAACTTGTTAGCGAAAGTTATTTTAGAAGAAACAATGAATGGGGTTCCTCTCCTAGTAGGAATCTATCTACAGAGAATATTCTATGTGGGAGATGCCCTCAGAGATCTGTAATGCCAACTATGCCATCATACGGAGGAAAGATGGATCCTAGGCAGCACTTAATGAGATATGAATGGCATATGGATTCCGCTAGAGCTTCTAATGCTGTGAAATACCGCCGTTTCCTAATTTTCCTAGAGGGACTAGCTACGACGTGGTTCACTCGAGTTCCGTCGAGTCCCATATCATCTTTCGCTTAATTATCAAAGAAGTTTGTAGAACAATTTTGTTTACATATTGCACATTTGAAACATGTGATGTCTTTATCTAACCTCTTCCAAGCTTAGGGGGAGTCATTGAAGGATTTCTTGAATAGATTCCATATAGCCATGATAGAAGTTACTGATCCCAAGGATGACATAGTGCTGATGGCGTTAATCGGGGGATTATTCTCGATATGGAGTTCGAAGAATGGTTAGAAAGGAATACCTCATCAACAATGGATGCTTTCTACAGAAAAACTAATGAGAACTTACACTTGGAGGAAGTGCGCAAACGTCCATGGAGGACTGGTGTTGGGAATTTCGAAGAAGTGATATAAAGCAATGTTGCTGTAAAACAATACAGAGGAAGTTTTGGAAATGTAGATGTGAATATTGGTAATCAAACTAATAATCAGAAATGTAATAATGATGGGGCTAAGAAGAAGAAGCCAGATAACATGAATCGAATTAGGACTCCTAAGTATGATAGCTATACTGAACTGAACAACTTGATATAGAATATTTATCTGAGAACTCAACAAACTTAGCAGTATAGAAAGTCGGCACTGAGAGATACGACTGAGAAGGAGAGAAAGTCAGGCTAGTTTTGCAGATTCTATGAAACTCGCGGTCCCAATACCAACGAGTGCAGATACCTACGGGATATGATTAAGGAATTGGTTCACAAGAAAAAGTTACAACAATATACGAAAGCCCCGTAGAAGGGCGAGCAGGGAAACTCTAACCCCCCTTAGCCATCTTCCCAACGGGGGCAAGCTGAGCCCGGTGCTGATGCATTCAGACGATGAGAAAAAGGATTGGTGATTAAAACAATTATCGGTGGGACACACCCAGCCGATAAGAGTCTAACTGAGATAAACAGGTATGTTGGTGCAATAAAACACGCAGAGAGTGAAAGTTGCTATGCTGTTGAAGATCGGACTCCGACAAAACAATGCAAAACGATGACTGACGATATTATTTTCCGAAATAAGGAGGGTGATGGAGTGGAAGCTCTAATGATTGACCCACTCGTGATCACAACCACGAATTGTCCTGCTATTGTTCGACGGGTGCTTGTTGACTGTGGGAGTTTAGCAAATATCCTATTTAAGAAGGCTTATGATCAAATGATGTTGGAGGAGAAGGATTTGAAAACTTGTAAATCTCGAATATAGGGGTTCAACGGGATGGCTATCGAGCCGATTGTATATGTTGAATTACTGGTGGTACTTAGTGAGGGCAACTGCAAGTGAGTGTGAGTCGTGCCTTTTTTGGTGTTGGATATTTACTCAGCTTACAATGCATTTCTGGGCCAACCGTTCTTGGTTGAGTTCAGAGCGGCTATAGCACCTTAGTGTTTGACTATGAAGTTTCCTACAGAGAATGGCGTAGGGATTATCCAAGGAGATCAGGTGACTGGCCGCGAATGCTACGTCGCCGAGCTAAAGGAGTCAAGGCGAAATGAGAAATGAAAAAATGTAGAGGGGACCCCCTACATTTAGGATTTGGAGCATAGCAACTATAACCTGAGCCCCGGCTCAAGGAGCCCAGTCGATTCCACGAAAACATGGACTATTGTAAAGAACCAGAAGGTGGAAGAGCAGCTCTCGTCGAAATGACGATCGCTATTTTGGTCAGCCAGGATGATCCAAATTGGGTCCTAAAGGTTGGATTGCAACTTGGTACAAGAGTTATAAAGGAGTTGGTTGGTTTTCTCCATGCAAACCTAGATGTATTTTCCAAGACACACTCGGATATGGGATCTCGCCGTAGATAGTGAGCTATGCATTAAATATAAGTCCCAAATGTGTTCTTGTGAAATAGAAACGCTGATGCCTGGTTCAAGAGAGATTCGCTGCACTCAAAGAAGAAATGGATAAGCTGAAGGACAATGGCTTCATCCGTGATGCCTTATACCCCAAGTGGATATCTAATCCAGTCATGGTGAGGAAAGCAAATGGGAAGTGGGGGACATTCATCGACTATTCTAATTTGAATAAGGCATGCCTAAAAGTCAGCTTCTTGCTTTCGAGGATTGATCAGCCAGTGGCTCAACCGCTGAACATGAGCTACTTTCATTTATGCATGCATACTCTGATATAACCAACTCCCAATGCACATCTAGGATCAAAAAACACCAGCTTCATAACCGACCTCGGACTATATTGCTACCTGGTCATGCCCTTTGGATTAAAGAACACAGGAGCAACTTACCAAAGGGTTGTAAACCGGATGTTTAAAGACCAGAATGGACGCTCGATGGAAGTCTACATGGATGACATGCTTGTGAAGGCACGATATTCCAAAAACCATGTTGATAATCTGGCGGAGACATTTGTTGTTCTCCAAAAGTACGGAATGAAGATCAATCATTTGAAATGTTCTTTTAGCGTTGCATCAGGGAAATTCTTGAGCTTCATTTTGAACTAGCATGGAATTAAAGCCAATCCAGAGAAAATCGAGGCATTGAGAAAGATTAAAGCTCCAAAGACAATTAAGGATGTCCAAAACTTGAATGGGAAGGTCGCTGCCCTGAGTCGGTTCATCTCCAGAGCCATAGATAAATGTCTTCCTTTCATCAAGGTGATTAAGAAGGGAAAAAGGAACTTTGAATGGAATCGTGAGTGTAAAGACACATTCCAAGCTCTAGTGAATCACTTGGAGAGACCCCATCTTTTTGAAGCCGGTGGATGATGTGGACTTGTTTATATACTTGGCAGTGTCGGTGCATGTTTTGAGCGCCGCACTTGTACATGAGGAATCTCGCACCCAGCGACCAGTCTATTATACCAGTAAGCCATTGAAGGAAGCGAAAAGAAATTACCCAAGGCTGGAGAAGCTCACATACTGCATGTTGATTGCTTCGATAAAGCTCCGTCCTTACTTTCAGGCTCATCCGATTAAAGTTTTCACCGACCAGCGTTTGCGACAAGTCTTGCAGCGACCTGAGACTTCTGGAAGGCTGTTGAAATGGAACATTGAATTGACCCAATATGATATAACTTATCACCCTCAAAGAGTAATCCAAGCTCGAGCCTTGGCGAATTTCATAGCTGAATTCACTACACGAGATGATCCTCCGAAGAGGAGTGATCGGAAAGATACTGGATGGAAGATGTACACCGATGGTGCATCTAATGAATGGTGTTCCGGTGCTAAAGTTGTACTTGTCACTCCCGAAGAACACTCGATCTGTTATGCCTTAAAGCTCGACTTTTTGGCAACAAACAATGAAGTTGAATTTGAGGCCTTGGTTGTAGGATTAAGATTGCCACAGCTAGGATTAAAGACTTTACACATTTTCTACGACTCCTAACTGGTGGTTTTCCGAGTTCGGAAAGAGTTTCAAGCAAAAAGAGCGAGACTAGCTTCTTTTCTAAACCAGATTCTTGAGCTACTCGGTGACATTGAATATTACAGAATCACTCAAATTCTCATAGAGGAAAATAGAAGGCCGACTCACTAGCTAAGTTGGCCAGTTCCGAAGATGCTCAGCTTATGGGCCTTGTCCTGGTAGAAGTGCTATCAACTCCAAGCATCGACTAGATGGATGTCAATTTGATCTTGGAGGTTGAGCTCGAAAGGGAGTAATGAATGAATCCTATAAGAGATTGTTTACAAAGAGGAATCCTTTCGGAGGGAAGGAATGAACAACAAAACCTCCTTCAACAAGCTTCGAGTTATATCATGCAGGAAGGAGTACTTTACAGGAAGGGTTTCTCTGTCGTTATGCTTCGGTGTGTCATCCGTGATGAGGCCAAGCAGTTTTTAAAGAAACTCATGAAGGGACATGCAGCAACCATACCAAGGGAAATCCTAGCGAAGAAGATACTCCGTTGAAAACACTTCTGGCCAACTATCAACCGAGATGCAACTAATTATACCCAAAAGTCTGACAAGTGCCAGAGATTTGCTAAAATACTAAGAGCCCTACCAACGAAGATTGCTCACGTGATCAGTCCTTGGCTGTTTACAGTTTGGGGGATTTATATCATCAGTGGGTTGCTGATATCTAAAGGTGGCGCAAAGTACGTCATCATTGCAGTTGACTACTTCACCAAATGGGCTGAGGCAGAGTCATTGTCCACGATCACCATAAAGAAAGTAATCGATTTTGTTATCTAAAACATCATCTGTCATTTTGGAGTTCCAAAGGCAATCATTACCGATAACAGGACCTAATTCGATGGTACTGAGTTCAAAGATTTCTACCATCCGCATAGCATAGAGAAGAGATTTGCTATGGTGGCACATTTTCGGGGGAATGGATAGACTAAAGCTATAAATACAATTATCAAGTCCATTCTTAGAAAATGGTTGGAAAAGGCCAAGGGCAAGTGGGTCGATGAACTTCATTAGTACTATAGGCTTATCAAACAACTTATAAGTCAGTGACTGGCCACTCTCCATTTGCCCTAGCTTACGGATAAGAGGCTATGATTTCGATTGAACTAGAAGTACCTTCTCATAGAGTGATTCACTACAATCTACGTACTAATGAGCAACTCCTGTTAGAGTCATTTGATATGATCAATGAGAAGCGCGATGCAGCTAAGTTGAGGGCAGTTACACATCGACACCAAGTCACACGACATTACAATAATAAGGTCAAGAACCGGACCTTCGAAATTGGCGAGCTATTTCTTAAATGAATCTTCCCTGCCCCTGGAAACTTGGGCTTAACCTAGGAAGGTCTGTATGCAATAGAGCAGAAGCTTGGAGATAGAACATTCAGGCTTGCAGCGACTGACGGGGTTTCGATCTCGAAGGCATGGAAAAGAGAGCACCTACGATGCTATTTCACTTAGAAATAAATTCATAATTGGCTAGAGCCATGTAATAGGACAAATTCAGTCATTTCCCATCTTTTATGGAATAAAATGGCTTTTCGATTCCAAAACACTATCTTTCCATTACTTAAGAGTTGTGACTTGACCAACTCGAATGAATATGCATGTGAATAATGCAGGTGTGCAGGTACCCGGAGTTAGGTTCCAACCAAAACTTCTACGGTTCATGATAGAACCCTCAAAGTTCTTCTCGGTATCCTGAGATAGATACCAGCCAACTCTTGTCCTCGAACTTAAAACCCTCGAAGTTCTTCCCGGTATTCGAAGATAGATACTAGCCAACTCTTGTCCTCAGACTAGGGATAGGAGTATAAACTAAATGAATGTGACCCGACTGTCCATCGACCAACTCTTGTCCTCGGACTAATGGTAGGAGTATAAACTAAATGGATGTGACCCGACCGTCCATCATCCTACACTTGTCCTCGTATTGGGGTAGGAGTATAAACTCAAACCGGATATGACACGACCGTTTGTACATTAACTCTCGCCCTTGATATGGGGTAGGATTATAAATCAAAATGAACGTGATACGACTGCTCGCTCGCACAACTCTTGTCCTTGGATTGGGGCAAGAGTATAAACAAAGGTGGACATGACAAGACCGTCTAACCCTTAACACCTTGCCTGGAGTGCTTTGTGAAGATCCCACAGGTATGCTTTGAGCGCTACCGAGCAAAGGAATATAGACCGAAGTGAATATAGTTTTCCCAGGAAAGGAAATAGATAGAGGAGGAGGATTACCTTCAAGCTTCTCCTGCTTAATCTCCATGGCAAGGAGGATTTGCTTCTCCGGCTCCTGTTCAAGTTGATTCATGGTGCGACCCGATAGGGACTCAAAAATTTAGTTATCACAACATCATCATCGGTCTGAGCTTCTTGAGTCCCACCATCCCTCTCACCCAGTAAAGCATCAACCATTCGCTTATCAAGGCCGGGATGGTTGGAATCATTGTTAAAGTTGTAATGGTAATTGATTCTGTTATAGGCACTTGTAGTCCCGGTTGAGAGTCCTTGTCGAGAAGTGGAGCGATGTGGGGCTGACCGAAAGCTTGAGAAACCAAGAGAGAGAGAGAGAGATTAGCTATGTTAATCGGTGACATGTCAACTTTCTAGAATATAGGAGAAGTCAATGAGATTTCTTCTTTGGTTTGGGGTTTTGTGCGGGTCAGAGTGCCATCAAAGTTCACTTTAGGAATCAGAGGAAGAATGGTAAGCTTGTGGATCTTAGTCCTCTCTGGATTAGAGGACGAATCTGAAGCATCTTGGGACCTAAGCTTTTTTGGCTGGCAGTAGAATCATATTGCTTCGATTTGGAGCCTTGTCCCAAGTCTTCATGCGCTGTCGAGGCAAGCTCCGAATGGAGGATAAGCTGACCATCCTTTAACACTTTGGGCTCGTCTCCTACCAAGATTTCTTTCTTGAGCTACTCCAAATTCACTTCACCACCTTTGAGATAAGCATTTGCTTCTTCAACAATCCGCTCCCAGGTAAACGTGAGGATTCTGGGGTAATCATCTTTGAACCACTCCAGATTTCAGAATTTGAGCACATTAGCATTGTACTGGATAAGTAGTGGCTCAATCCCCTTCATTATCCACTCTTCTATATGTTGTTCTACGGTCTCAACTTATCTTTTGACGAGTGCGTCAACATCTTTAACATGCTCGAGCGCCTCTCTTTCCTCCTTAGCATTAAGCAACTCATCATAATAAGTTTGAGCTAGTTGGAGCGCTTCTTCCTTTTCCTTTATTTCACACTTGAGCTTAGTCTTCAGCTCAGCCACTTTCCTGTTAGCAACATCTCTCTCTAACACCAGATCATGGTTTCGGTGATGCACCTTTTCATTTTCATAAAGATGATTGGTCTTCTCAGTCTCGAGTGCCTTAATGGCGTACTCCGCTTTCTTCTCAATCTCAGCTTGAGATTTCCTCCGATTCTCAACATCGGCATCGAGACTAGGAATGATTCTATTGTTGTCAGGCTTGATGAGCTTCTGGTTTTCAATCTCTAGCTACCTATCCTTCGACGATTTGGAAAAAATTTCAGCTAACTTCGACTGTTCATTACACTGGTTGTGAACGCCGATCACACAATCGATGGTCATCTTTCGTACATCAGTTGTAATTCTTTTCAATTAGGCACAAACATAAGACCATTGAAGCAAATGTTTGGAAATTCTTCCTTTAGTTTGGTTATTCGGGCATCGGCCGTAGGCTATTCCTCCACAGAAATAGGTGGGATTATAGTAGTTTCTTTTCCAGGCCTATGTTGGGAAGTTTCAAAGCCACTCTTGTGATGCCTGCGGTCGGAGGATCTACTGGAGTGAGATGGCAGCGGGGGTTGCATAGGGATGGAAGCTGGAGGTGGAATGCAAGAAGCATCACTAGGCGAGATGTCATCATGACGATCAAGTTGCATGTTTTAACCTCTAGAAGGAGGTGATCTAGACCTAGGGCAACACTTGGAAGTAGAGTCGTGTGATGAGAAATCTCTGTCGTAGTTGCTTCTATCTCGATCATCCCTATCACGGTTAGAGCGATAGCCTGGTACGTAATCGCGACCGCTTCCCTGGTGGTACGAACTCGGCCGAGGCTTTTGTGCTTAAAATGCTTTATCCTCCAAAAATCGATATGCATACTTCTTTCTCTCCGTGGATCCTACAAAGAAAACAAGCATAAGTTAGATCAAACAATCGAGGACACATGACAATTGCAAGTGTTATGAAGTGCACGAGTGTCCTAGTGTCCTCTTGACGGACCGTGAGCTGGAGCTTTACATATGGGATTAACCACTCCCACACTAGTAGGGATGGTATCCTTTTCGAAGCGAATAGGGGAACCGATGCCCTCAATATCGATGTTACCAACATCAAAAGAACCAAACTCGGTAAGAATTGGTTCAAACCAACAAATGTTCCTATCGAAGAAAGAGATGGAGTTTTCTCCACATTTGTGACTAGTGGAGGCTAGGTAGAAGTCTATGCCCTGGAGATTTTCATGATTAATCTCTTCTTTAGAGCAGGCGCTTGATCATCCCTAGGTTGTTCAGGCTGAGACTCATGACACGCATCGATGTTAGCATGGCCAGCCTTACCACTTCCACCAATAATTTCGCCTTCCTCAGCGTCTTTTGGTACTTGTTCAATATATTATTCAACTCAGCCCCAGGACTTGGGACTGGGTCAAATCAAGATTAGCCTCGCCTCCTTCGAGCAGGTTGTTATTATCATCATCGTCACTGGCAACTACTTGAACTATACCAGTATCGCGACCCTCTTCCAACAAGCCATAAATAAGGAGATTTTCATCTGACAAAAGAGTTTTGTTATCTCTATCTCCTACCGAAACTGCCATAAGAGTGTTAACGGCATCTAAAACCGTCGTGCTATTGGGTCTTGTAGGAATATCTGGATAGTAAATCAAAATATGAGTTAAGTCTGCATACTATAAGGCAAATTCATACAATATAAATGAGAAGGAAGTTACGTCCCGATATCCAACTCCGAGCCAACTCGGGTGGATAGCGAATGTCGAAACGCTCACTTTTAAAGTAGCTCAACTTGTTATATGCCCAAGTAACTACTCTAGAACCTCTGATCGGTTCCAAGTAAATTAGAGACAGACTCTCTTTTCGACACTTGAAGCTATAAATGTACTGGATCTCCTCATCGTTGGGTACTCGGTTCAAGTGCTCGGAGAAGACCATGTATGTAATGAGGAGGAAAGCATAGCTGTTCGGGTGCAGCTGTGTCAGAACCAAGTGCATGAAATTTAGAAATTGATGGACAAACTGGTCGAATGGTGGGACACAACCTGCCAAACACATATATCTATTGCAAGCAGTGTACCCTTTCGGAGGATTGTGTGGTCGTTGATGATGGGAAAGAGCTAGAATGCCTTCAAACAGAACCCCGTGCTTATCACATATTCTGTGAAGCGATCCTTCATCGATTTTGGAAGCAACAGAATCAACAGGATCATCTAATATTATGGTATCCTCAAGGGTGTTGGGTGCTGGATCTATTTCTGTCCTACCTACCGGCTCTACTGGATTCTCTGGAACTTGTTGTTTAACTTGAGGATTTTCTAGATTTTGTTACTCAACCTGTTGAGTATCTTGCTGTTCCTACTGAACAAGGGTTTGCAGTGCATGTTCTACTGGAGTTTGTTGGGCATATGGAGTTGTAGTCGAACTTGACTTTGGATCGGATTCGATACATCTCGAAGTAGATGTACCTGTGGATTGAGCAACAAGATGTTTGGAACGTCTCTGATCCATTTCTATAAAAACTCAATAGATAATCAACATTAGAAGAATAATTGCAAGTCGTACCCTCTATGCTAAAGTGGATTCTAGTGCGGTGTCGTGCAGTTTAGGTTTCTAATATTATTTAACATTTCATTTTGAATTCTAGAAATCACTTGATGTGACCATCATCGCTGATCGTCTCGACAAGTTTCATACAATTGGTCAATCTTTGGAAAAGGCTCGAGATCAAGAAGAAGATATTGGTTTACAAAGCGGGATTCTCATGTGGACCAAATGTTCAAAAATTTGTCTAAGTGTTGGAGTTGTACAACTCCATCACTTAAATAAATTTCCATCCTTCTTCTTCTTCCACCTTCACCACTTTCCAATGCACGGCCGTTAACATCAACCACATCCACGTCTAAGTCCATTTTCATCGCCAAGTCCATCATCTACCTATGCAAGTCGAGATGAGGCTTTTGTCTGGGTTTACTTACATGATTAGGGTTAGGGCTTGGGTCGATGGAGAGATGGTTCAGGTCTATTAACATGAGGCGAGGTCACAACGGTATGGTGACGTCAGGTGTAGGCAAGGAAAAGGTGACATTTGTTATAGGCGTGGACAAAGGCGAGGGTTGGTTGGAGAAGGCAAATCTTCAATGGGGGTTTTGGAGTTTCAATTCGGCAAAGGAAAACGAAAAGGTGAGGTAAAAAGTGAGATACGAATGGGTTATATACCGATGTTGAAACCACGGTTGCAAGCATTTAGCTTGGAATTTTTTTTCTAAGCCAAGAGTCAGTACCGGCTCCTAGGTTATGGGTCGGTACCAAGTCCTAGAGTTTACAAAAAACATATGTATGTATATTTATATATGCACATGTGTGTGGATTTATGCCTAAGCATATGCATGTGATGGACCATGTACCTATACTCATCCACTCAAGAACGTGCATGTGAATGTGCGCATATATATATATATATATCCAATAACCGATGACCAGAATCAAAGGGGAATCAAATTCAAACTTGAGAGATCCATGGATGGAATCCATTTAAAATCGTAAAACTTGGAATGATGGATCATGAGAATACATTCCAGATTTATAATCCTGGATGCTGGTAGAGCATCGCGACATATGATAATGGACATAGCTTTTAACAGAAATGATTCACAAAAAGAATAACGACCATTCAAAACACGGAGTGGAGTCCTTTACAACAACCCTAACTTGTCTCAATTCAAAGCACATCGAGTTTGAAAAGATATGTACTTTAGGGGAAAGTGTTATCCAGCCTTTTGACCAGGCAATATTCAGGCAGATTGGATGATTTGAACTTGGAGTTATCAAGGCAAGAAGCCCAGAGAGATAGCCTAGGAGTCCAGAAACCAAGTACAAACAAAGTCGCAAGGCTAATGCTAGAATAACTCAAGACTAAAGCAACATGGGTCAACCCTATTATGGGTCGGTACCAACCCCTACCCATGGGTTGGTACCGACCCCTATTTCCTCCACTTAGAGGACCATCTTCTGCCTATATGTCTTATATGATGTCACAAGCCTGTTTCCAATGTGATTTTGTTGATCAAATGCAATTCTCCATCGATCTCCATGAACACTTGAAGCTGCAACTCCGTTCTTCCACAACTCCATCATTTGGACCCAGAAGTAAGCTAATGCAAACAAGTATAGAATCGTGAAGCTAACCATAAGACGAGCTAAGATGAAGAGTTGAAGACATCCATATTGGCCATCCCATGGGTTGGTACCGACCCCTAACCTTGGAGTTGTACCAACTCATATAAACTGATGAGTTGGCATCTACTTTCTTGGGAGAATTTGTAACAGCCTGCCTTTTTGGATGTTTTAAGCAGACACACATGCCGACTCAAACCATTCAAAAGGGCAGATTGTTATGGGATAAATAAGAAAAGAGAAGGAAATAAAACAAATTACAGAATCTTGCAGCGGAATGAAAAAATATAATAATCAAATAACAGCTCATGAAGCTGTTTACAAAAAACATTTGATCATATTTATACAACGCAGAATCAGAGTTACACATCATAGAGATAAATAAATAAATGTAGCGGAACAACATATGCAGTGGAATAAATATAATAATAATAATAAAATCTTCGTCTTCGTCCTCCAGAAACAAGTCTTCAAATCCTGAAATGCTCAGGCTAACCCGAGCGAATTGAAAAGACAAAACACTCGAGTCAGAATTAAAAGATCTTATGTAAGTTAAATCAACGGTAAATAAATATGAGTGCAAACGGCATCGGTGATGTTTACGGGGTTTGAGATCTCTTATCCAGTGTCTAACATGAGTGCAGTAACTTAAGAGATGTTCGGGATTCACGTCTCCTAAGGATCCATTAAACTATATACTGTGTAGTACAATACGCTATTATAATATTTCTACAGTAAAGTAAAAGTATTAAAATAGCGTTAAGGCATTACCCATATCCCCCTTAACACATTTTATATATTCCCATATTCTATACAGTACCGTACGCTCCTTCGAGAGGTTTACACAGAGGGTACCCCATAGGTGTGGTACAAAACAAACTCGTAGAAGGCGCGCCAGGGCATGTGAACACGGCACACGAGGAAATGCCAGGGTAGATATACCGTTTGCAGATCCGAACTGGTGGTAACGCATAGCAGCTACTACCATCCACCTTGGAACACACTCCCAAATCAAAAATCAGAGGGTGGCCAACAAATCAATCACGAAGTCAGATATAGTATCGAAGAAGTGTGCCCGATCGGAGGAATGACTTCACTTGGCCTGGCATGGCTCCTGATTTTAGTCACGTCTAAGCTGACTCACGGGAGTCAGGGTCATGTCATACCTCATACAGAAATCGTTCATCAAACAATCCTACTTCATTTCTGGAATCTATACCACGTACACAGTTGTTAAAGTGGTTTTCGGTATTGGCAGAGAGTATGACAATATCTGATCCCGGTCTCTTTAACAACAAAACACTTATTTCACACCAGATGGTTCTTTTACATTTCAAAAGTCAATTTATAATTTATATCAAAATATCATATTCTCAAAACCATATCACTTTCGAAATAATATTCACTTTCTAAATCACATTCATCTTTGAAATCATATCACCTTTGAAATCATAGTTTCAAAATCTTATTTCCGTTCAAAGTCATATTTCCAAAATAGGTTAAACTCTCATTTCCAAATTATCATATTAAATCAATTATGTTATTTAAATCCCAGCTTAGGTTATAATGTCGTTAAACCGAATTTACTTTATATTGAGGATTTGAATATAACCACAAAATCTTTACTTAGTTTGAAATTTAGAAAAATAGTTTAGATAGTTATAAATGGTTTTAAATAGATTTTTAAATAGTGAAAATACTCTAAGATATTTAAAATAGTTTTAAAATATTTTTAAATTGATTTAAGATAGTTAAATAGATTTAAAATAGATTAAATATAATTAAATTAGATTAAATTGCATTAAAATAGATTAATTAGATTTAAAATAAGTTAAGAATGGGGAAATTAGTTTAAAATAAATTAAATGGTTTAAAATAGGTTAAATTGATTTAATATAGTTAATATAGGTTAAAATAGTTTAATAATTCAAAAATCTTGAAATTTAGGATCCTTTCAATAATGTATTTTTAAAACAGTTTATATTAAAAATATGAATTTGAATTTATTGTCAATTTAAACTATTCATTTTATTTCAACACATTTGGCTTATTTTCAATTTCCAAAACCCAATTTCAAGTCCTTCAATTCAAATTCTCAATAAAATATTTAATTCTATATCGCCTCCATATCCATGTTTGAAATACCAGTTTAAATTACTCGAATTTCAGTATATTTCAAAGTTATATTTCAAACAATTTTAATAACCCAATTTCGACACACTATACTTATACTCCAAATTCGACTTTAAAATTTCAATTAAATTCCCTTTTAAACAATTCCTTTAAACCAATTCCAATTTTTACATAATTTGGATTTCGATAATAATTCAATTTATATAAATCAAATTTTATTTCAAAAATTATTATTTAGCTAAATTCAAGAATTTATGGATTCAAAATCATTTTATTTAACCAATCCGGTGTCCGTATTTAATTCTCTACCCTATGGTCAAGTGATACAGATATTTATCATTTCAATCCGCAATTTAAAATTTTACGGTTATATATCATTTCAAACCGCAATCCCGAATTAAATAAAATCCATAAAATCGCTCGAGTCTATCATTTCAACCCATAACGATTTTTCCCTAATCTATAGATCATTCGGGTATGTATCATTTCAACCCATAGTGAATTTGCAGTTATAACAATATAAAATACAACATCCATTCATCCAGTACCAACAATCAAACATTCATCTCAATCAACATCCAAATCAATCATAAACATCAATAGATAACAGGTTATCATTTACAGGTAATTAAATGGCAATTTAAATTCAAAGATAAATTAAATGATAATTTAATTCAAAATAAATTCAAATTAACTGGAATGATGATTTAAAATATACCAAACAACCATAAATAAATTTCTAATCACATCATAAATTAAATTAACTAACATAAGAAATTTTAGAAGTTGTGACGTGGGTCAAAACACTCACCTTTGAATTTAAATCGAATTAAAAAACCAATTTAAACCCAAAATTCAAACGGTCTCAGAATTCGCCTAAACAAGTGTCAAAATGTCCGGAATTTCAATACGATCCTAGCAAAAAAAACTGTGTGTAAATCGGACATTGTATGGGAAAGTTATTAACAATAGAACGTTTCGAATTAGAAAGAGAGAAAGAAAAAAAACTACCAATCATAAACAGCCACGTACACACAGCAAAACCCTATCTTTTCCCTGAACATCGCGATTGAACTGCTACCATCCACGACTGCCAATGCAAAACGACCGAATGCCGCCTCAACGCTTCCCCCTCGACTGATCGGACATCGCCTATCAACCCACCAAGCCCTTCGCCGCCGCTTGAAACGTCTCCAAGATATTCAAATTTTCGGCGATTGGTGAACAGTTGAGGCTAAGTAACCATACTGATTGACTCCCTTACGCTCCCTCTTCGATGCATCACCATCTGATCGAGCCATCGTCAGAGTTCTACCGTTAAAAACGATAGCCCTATATGAACGGCCGAAACAAATCTATTGATTTGTGGACGAACAATGATCCGATTCAAGAAAAGAATTGCGGATCTGGGTTACGCTCCTCAAGAGCTTCGAATTGATATATAATTTGATAAGGTTTGGAGGAGTTTGATTTTTGGAGTTGAATTTGGAATTGAATTTGAAATTTGGAAATTAGGGTTTTGGTTTGTCTGCCATTGGAATGAGGAGTTGAGAAGGAAATATACGTATCGAAAAATGGAATAAGAAATAACTAGGGTTTATAACAGGCTATTTATAGGTATAGCTCAAAATAGAAAGAACGGAGAAGATTTGATTTGGAAAGTTGAACGATAAACGACCCGAAAAGCCCGTTCTGTCTTCGAAACGAAAATGAGTCATCCCATTTATCAAAATAGATGTTATCGATATTTTTAAACTAAATGGAACAGGTTTCAGATCCTAATTCCATCGTATGAAGAAGTTATGTTAAAATCCGCTTATTTCAAATTGATTTCAACTGATTTCAATTAAATTGTTTCTCAGCATTTCGAGTCCGTACGATCAAACGACAAGTCCGATCGCTACGAAACTTGAAATCCTACAACAATTCACTGTTACGGATCCGATGAAACTGGTTTCGTCGAAATCCGAGATAGTTTTCCAAAATGGCTATTTTCACATTAATTAAATAAATTAATATTAAATTAATTAATTCACTTTTTAATTCCATATTCATTAACTAACAAATTTCATCATTTTTGATTACTTATACAATTATAATGAATCAGAACAAGTTTGTATAACAATTCAGTGTTGGTAATTACACTAATTACAGTGTTCAGTTACCACTGTAATTAAATCTAATTAATTAAAATTTAGTTTCAATAAATTGTTTAAATTTGATTTTAGACTTTATATTCAATCAATTATTACTCAACTGACATAGTTAATATTTGTTGAAGCCTTGTTTCACTAATAGGCTACATTTCAACCTTTTATTTGTACTAACTACTATAATTCAATTATATTGAAATTTTGTCACTTATAGACATTAATTATAATTTAATATCCCAATTCATTTATTTATTTTGGTTTCAATCCTTTGTTAAATCAATTATCACCTTATGCATACAATGGACATTTCTATTCATTTTTTTACATTAACAAATTGGCAGTTACTATATTGACTCACATTAATGTAACATTTATTTGTAATTAATTTTCATTTTAAATTGGTAACAAATAACCATTCGTCACCTTTAGCCTTTTATGACATTTAAGTTTATTACTTTCAGACAAATATTATAATTACTTACAGAACATTGATTTTTTCCTTTAGTTGACATTTATTATATTAATCCATTAATTAATTCAATGCTTAAGTTTGTTTCTTATATTCAATTTGTAGCCAAATATAACATTTACATTATTTCAATCAATTTGAATTTCATTAACTTGTTAATAATTAACTTAAATTAACCTTGTTCATTTTTTTAGTTATTATTTCATAAATAAATCACTAATTCTATTTCTTCAAATATTAAATAACAAAGTTTATTAAATTAACCATTTTTAATTATCGAAAATTTACGGGTCGTTACACTCTCCCCCACTCAAAACTTTTCGTCCCCGAAATGTGAAAAGAAGGGAAAAGAAGGAATTAAGAATCAATACACCTTATTCAAAATATTAAATTTATAAACAAATAAATTTACAAACTCAAATAATTTAAATAAAATATATAAATTTATAACAATTAAATCCCTTTATACTCAAGTTAACAAAAGTTTGGAAAACATTTCATAAAATTTTCTAAGTTCAAAATTTATGAAAAATTTCGGAAGAGTCTTCTTTGTACGGAGAGGTCTGGGATAAATGATAATATCAAAATAACAAAATATATCATATTTTTCAAAATAATATATCCCAACAACGAGAAAAATAATAAAATAACGCTAGAGAACCGTAATCCGAGAACGTACCTATTTGTCGGGCAAATAACGCTTATTATATGAAACCAAAAGCAGTAGCAATTGCTTCCATAACCTGTATTTCACTTATATAATCCAAAAGAGGTTAATAATTATATAAAATGAAATATCTAAAGTTGTTTCAACTAATAGCAAAACAAATCTATGCAACATAACAACAATCACTTGCAAACAACATACAACAAGCACTTGCAATAGAACCATACAATCATCACATGCAATGAAAAAAAAATCAACCATCCATCCATACAACCAAAACAAATGGTTTGTTCAGGTTTAGACAATTTTAATTGTATAGAATGACAAATAAACTATTAAGTATACCATATACTCTACAGTCTTAGATAAATCTCAACAGATTTATTCACACATCCAAATAAATTAGAATTATCCTTCCCTAAACAATCCATAAGTCAAACAAACAATAAATTACAATGTTATTTAGGTTTATTCTTATAAATTTCCTTTCACTACATTTATTGTTCAAATTTTTTTCACACAATGATTATTTCTTTAATTTACATTTATTTCTTACAAATTCAATTTCCATTCATTCTTGTAATACTTAATTCCATTTATTTACATTCATTTCCTACTTAGATTTTTTTCGGTCAATTGTTTATAATGATCAATGAATTCATTATTCGGCTATTACATATATTTTATTACAGTTTGGTTCACATTTATTAATGTAGAAGTTCATACTTACGTTTCTTGCTTTTTGATTTACATTCATTCTTTCTTCTATAATGTCATTGAATATTAAATCCAATTTCTAAATCATTTCAACAATTTTTGAAGTTATAATCATCTAATTTAATATAGTATTCATTTTATTATTTACTTTAATTATCAGTTTCTTCAAACATTTAACTTAAGTTTATAATCATTTATTTACAGTTTTTATCTTTCTACTTATTTCAATTGCAATTAACTTCAAACATTTATTTAAGTTTATACTCATTTATTTATGGTATTCATGTTTAATTCGATTACTAGCATATCAATTCATTAACTTAAGTTTATAATTATTTACTTACAATACTTACTTTCCATTACATTTTATGTAGTAACATTTCAATGATACTTAAGTTTATAACAACTATAATATCAAGGTTCTTATTTATAAAAGAGTTTCATTGAACACTTTCATTACTTTAAGTTTTACTTGTATAATATTCCATTACATTTTCTTATTTAAACATTGCAACTTTTAATATTTGGTAAGTTATTTATATATGTTTTTTAGAATGCAATAGAAAGTTACACAAGTTTCTCTTATTTATTTATTTAACAGATGTTCAATAGTAACCATTTTTTCCATTTCCTTTTTATTTACAGTTTCAAAAGTTCAGTTTCTTATCTATTTCATTGATCATTTTAACATCAAATTTCTCATTTTTATTTTTAGAAATTTCCAATTATTAATATAGTCAATATTCGATTTATCACAATAATTTCAATTTCTAATTCACAGAAACTTAAGAATCTAAACAACTGGGTTTCATTTCAATTATTTAAAATAATATATATATATAATCATATCTTTTATACATATCAAATCATGTTTGGAATTTGAAACTAAAATTTATTTGTCAAACTGGTGTGTAGTAAATTACTACAATAGTCTTCCCACTTTGAAACTCGAAAATGAACGTCGATGATGCGTGCACTCATCACCAAAATTATTTTCCAGTGACAGAGAGGGGAGTACAAACTTATTTTCTTCAAATTTCTTTTTAAAACATTTCTTTCAAATCATCTTGAAATATTTATATCAGAAAATACTTCTAAATAATACTAATATTATATTCCAAAATCCTTTGAAATATATTTTCAAAAATCCCGGAACTTAAGTTCTAAAATTTCCAATTTATATTTATTTTATTTACAAATCTTATTTGTCGATCAATATTTATAAAATTTCACTACCTAACAATCAAATATATAACAACCAACTATATCATTTATAAAATTTATTTTTTTATATACAAAATATATAATAGGCAAAATTATTTCATTCGCCTATATTTCAAAACAATATTGTGTCGGTCTGTCGTATTAAGTGTTTAGAAATCCCTATCGATGTCATAGCGTCCTATGCACCAGCCAGAATTTATAAATACAAAACGGAACAAATTAACACAATACAAAAACCTTTTATAACACTAACAAATACGCTCTCTCATATATATACAGTCAACGACTCATTCTAGGGTATTACTACCCTATTTAATATGAGTCTGACCCCACAAAGCTAAGGTTATCGCTAAACCAAAGCTCTGATACCAACTGTAACAGCCTGCCTCTTTGGACATTTTAAGCAGACACACATGCCGACTCAAACCATTCAAAAGGGCAGATTGTTATGGGGTAAATAAGAAAAGAGAAGGAGATAAAAAAAATACAGAATCTCGCAGCAGAATGACAAAATATAATAATCAAATAACAGTTCATGAAGCTGTTTACAAAAAAACATTTGATTATATTTATACAACACAGAATCAGAGTTACACATCACAGAGATAAATATATAAATGCAGTGGAACAACATATGTAGTGGAATAAATATAATAATAATAAAAACTCTGTCTTCATCCTCTAGAAACAAGTCTTCAAATCCTGAAATGCTTAGGCTGACCCGAGCGAATTGAAAAGACAAAACACTCGAGTCAAAACTAAAAGATCTTATGTAAGTTAAATCAACGGTTAATAAATATGAGTGTAAACGGCATCGGAGATGTTTACGGGGTTAGACATCTCTTATCCAGTGTCTAACGTGAGTGCAGTAACTTAAGAGATGTTTAGGATTCACATCTCCTAAGGATCTGTTAAACTATCTACTATGTAGTACAATACGCTATTATAATATGTCTATAGTAAAGTAAAAGTATTAAAATAGCGTTAAGGCATTACCCTTATCCCCCTTAATACATTTTATATATTCCCATAGTCTATACAGTACCGTACGCTCCTCCGAGAGGTTTACACAGAGGGCACCCCATAGGTATGGTACAAAACAAACTTGTAGAAGGCGTGCTAGGGCATGTGAACATGGCACACGAGGAAATGCCAGGGTAGACATACCGTTTGCGGATCCGGACTGGTGGTAATGCATAGCATATACCACCGCCCACCTCGGAACACACTCCCAAATCAAAAATCAGAGGGTGGCCAACAAATCAATCACAAAGTCAGAATATAGTATCGAAGAACTGTGCCCGATTGGAGGAATGACCTCACTTGGCCCGGCATGGCTCCTGATTTTAGTCACATCTAAGCTGACTCACGGGAGTCAGGGTCACGTCATACCTCCTACAGAAATCGTTCATCAAACCATCCTACTTCATTTCTGGAATCTCCACCACGAACACAGTTGTTAAAGTGGTTTTCGGTATTGGCAGAGAGTATGACAATATCCGATCCCGGTCTCTTTAACAACCAAACGCTTATTTCACACCGGATGGTTCTTTTACATTTCAAAAGTCAATTTATAATTTATATCAAAATATCATATTCTCAAAACCATATCACTTTCGAAATTATATTCACTTTCTAAATCACATTCATCTTTGAAATCATATCACCTTTGAAATCATAGTTTCAAAGTCATATTTCCAAAATAGGTTAAACTCTCATTTCCAAATTATCATATTAAATCAATTATGTTATTTAAATCCCAAATTAGGTTATAATGTCGTTTAACCAAATTTACTTTATATCGAGGATTTGAATATAACCACAAAATCTTTACTTAGTTTGAAATTTAGAAAAATAGTTTAGATAGTTATAAATGGTTTTAAATAGATTTTTAAATAGTAAAAATCCTTTTCTTTTCATTTTGAAACCTTTTTCTTTTTTCAATGGCTGCTCCCGCCCATCCCCAAACCCATGCCCAGTCTTATCAATCTGACCTCCCCTTATCGTCTACTGTTCCTCCATCAGTTTCTCCTGCTGCCCCCTTCCCTAACTCGCCCGCTACCTTACCACCGCCTGTTCCACCCCCTGTCATCCTGTTTGTTCCACCACCTGTCTTCTCGGTTCCATCCCCTGTCTTAACCACTTCTCTGACCAAACCTGCTTCCTCTTCTTCGACGTGGTCCTCTCTCTTCAAATCCAAACCACGCAATGCGGGCCTGTACTCTCTAGTTGACATACCTCTATCTTTTGATGGTCTTGCCATGGTTCCTCCGACTGAAGTGATAAAAGCTGGTAACGCGGTGTGGAGTGATTGGCTGGTAGGTTTCTTCCTTGATAAGCCCCTGTCATACTTGACTGTAATCAACCATTTAAAGAAGCTCTGGAAGCTTAAAGGAGAAATAACCATAAAATCTGATGGAACTTTGTTCCTTTTCCATCTCTCCTATGCTGAGGATAGAAGGAAAATTGTTGAAGCTGATCCTTATGTTCTTAGGAACAAGATTTCATCATTAAGGCCTAGGATCCATATATTGGGAATAGTTGCAGTACAATAAAAATGGTCCCTGTTTGGTTAAAATTATCGAACATTCCACTTTATGCCTGGTCGCACTTAGGAATTAACTGGCTTGCTTCAAGAATTGGTAAACTCCTCTGCTTGGATTCTTCCACTGATAAAATGGAGAGGATTGGTTATGCTAAATGCTTGGTGGATGTTTCCCCTAATCAGAACTTGGTTGATGAGTTTCCTGTGAAACTTATTGATGGATCAACTCAAATGGTGCAAGTTAGCTACCTATGGAGGCCTGAAATATGTACTCACTGTAAAGAATTTGATCACTTAAATGATTTTTGCATGAGAGAAGGTGGCGATAATGAAAGGTATGAGGATGAGACAGTATTAATGAAGAAAATGCAAGAAGGGAATATTACTGAGCAGAGGGATGGTAAGCAAGTCATGAAAAGCAAGCAAGTCTGGAAGAGAGTTGCTAATAGAAAAGCAAAAGCTGGGGTTGGAAATTCATTGAGATTGCCTATTCTAAATGATAAAGCAAATAATGTTGAGAAAGATGATACTATTATAGCAATGCAGCGACAGATGACGAATACAATTAATGTTGAACTTAGTGGAAAGGAAAGTTATGTGAAGGATGGTGTAACAGATGATGACCATGTCTCTGTCTTGATAAATTAGAAGTTTGAAGTGTTAAATGATATGGGAATTGATGATGTAATTGAACAGGAAGCAACCAAAGACAAGCAATCTGATGAGATGGAAACAAATTTAGTTGATTTGGCTGTTTCAAAAACAGGAGGAAAAGTAGACAAGCATTTTGTACCTAAGATTATAACATTATCTTCTGAAGAAACCCAAATCTCTCTGAATCAGATAGAGGATTTTGGCAACCATATTGTGCATGCTTCTGACATGCCTGCAGATATTTCCATGCATGCACAATGTCCAGAAACCTTCCTCATCTATCAAAATTCTCTTTCCTCTTGTCATACTAATACCTTAACAAACTCAGGCAATCAAGACGAGCAAATTTGTAATGTTTTGCAAAAACAAAATTTTGAATCATTCTTCTCCATGCATTCTACTCCTAACACTCCTGTGTCTCCCCCCTTCTCATCTCCTCTAGTTCCAAACAAATCTCCCCCATGTCAGCCATATGTTTTTCAGGGATTTATTCCTGGCTGGAAAACACCCCCAAAAGATCCATCAAATGTCATCTGTCAATCTTCAAAAAATGGAAAAAGCAAGAAGAATAAAAATTCAAAGAACCATAACACGAGTTTCTCAAGAATCAACTCTCCCGTTACGAGGAGCATGAAAGAAGGTGATCACACTACTTAAGCATAATCATGACACACAATATTGGTGTATGGAACATCAGAGGATGTCATAATTTCCTCAAGCTTGATCAGGTTAAACAATTAATCATCAATCATCATCTGTCAATCTTTGCAATTGTTGAAACTAAATTAAACCTTCCCCTATCCTTATCTGCTGCTAAGTACATAAATCCATCTTGGACTCTGTCTCACAATCTTCATGAAGCAAGTTATGGGAGAATCATGGTTCTCCATAATCCTGTACAGTTAACCCTTGATCTTCTTCTAGCAACACCTCAACTTATGCACTATCATGCCAAGTTCTTCAATTCTTCCTCTTCCTTTTATATCACTTTTGTCTATGCATATAACTCTCCTTCTTCTCGGCAAACTCTTCTCAATCTAATTCCTGCTCTAAGGCAAGAATCTCACCCTTGGGTTATTCTTGGAGACTTCAACAGTTGCTTAACTATGTCGGACAAGCATGGTGGTCTCCCGCTTACGCCTAGGGATATCCTACCTTTGAACACTGCTATTAATGATTCTTCCCTAATCCCAATTCGCAAATATGGTGCCCAATATTCATGGAACAATAGATCTAGGAGTGGTGCCCGCATCTTTTCCAACATCGATCATTCCTTCTCTAACTACAAAGCACTTACCTCCTGGCCTAACATCTCCACTCTTTTGCCTCATCCCATCCTATCAGACCACTTTCCTCTAATCTTGACCACTAGGAAGCAGCCTATTGGAGCAAGAAGAGGATTTAAATTCTTCAATGCTTGGGTCCGCGATCCTGAGTATAATAATATTATTAAAAATGCTTGGTCAGTTATGTTTTTTGGCAATCCAATGTTTATTTTTTACAGAAAACTCAGAGCAGCTAAGGAAGACTTAAGAGTTTGGGCAAGAACAAAGTTTGGAAAAGGCAATCTCCAATCTACCAGTCTTATGGTCCAGCTAAAGATTGCTTAGGAACGTATGATGGCTCAACCTGACAATGCTGAGCTGGCAGAAAAGGAAGCTGCCATAAACAATGAACTTAATCATGCTCTGGCTTATGAGTGTGATATGAAGAAGCAGCAACTAAGGATCAAATGGGCTGCTGAAGGCGATAGGAACACTAAATTTTTTCATGCATCCCTTAAGGTTAAAAACTCTGTTAATAATATCTCTTCCATTTTAGATGAAGCAGGTAACCTGTATTCTACCCCTGAATCTGTTGAAAAAGCTTTACTCCTGTACTATGCTTCCCTCTTTGGTAATGTGAACAACTTTGAACCGGAGCTGGATCTGTTGTCCAGCATTCATCTGCCTAATATTAATCATGATGAAGCTAGTTTTCTGGTGGCAAAAGTGACAAACGAAGAAATTAAGAATACCCTATTTTCAATGAATAAAAACTCCTCTGGTGGCCCTGATGGTTTCAACGTTGTCTTCTTTACTTCTAGCTGGGACATTGTTGGTGGGCACTTTTGCAAGGCTGTTCATAATTTCTTTGATAAGTTCAAGATGCTTAATTCTGTGAATGCTACAAATCTAGTGTTAATCCCAAAGACCAAACCCGCTTCCTCTGTGTCCTCCTTTAGACCTATCTCCTGCTGCAACGTTGTTTATAAGTGCATTTCTAAGATTATCTCTACGAGGCTTGTCTCTGTACTGCAAAGAATTATTTCCAACAACCAGGTGGCTTTTCTGCCTAATAGAAATATACTTGACAACATTATGCTAGCCCATGAGCTCTTAAAAGGATATAGATGTGTTAGTGCTACTCCACGAGGCATGTTAAAGCTTGATTTATTAAAGGATTATGATTCTATTCAGTGGAAGTCAATTGTTAGGATAATGTCTCTCATGGGATTTTCTAAAGTTTTTGTTGCCTGGATATATGAATGTATATCAACTCCATCCTTCTCTCTGATAATCAATGGTACTAGCTCAAGTAACTTTGTCTCCAAGCAGGGTATTAGGCAGGGGGACCCTCTCTCTTCCTATATTTTCATCATGTTTATGGAAGTATTCTCTTGCATGTTAAGACCTATGTTTCAAAACAAGCAAATACATTATCATCCCAAATGCAAAGACCTTCAGATAACTTCTCTTCTTTTCACAGATGACATCATGATATTCACTAAGCCCAATTTGCAATCCATTGATTGTATTAAAGATGCTCTTCATAAATTCTATATGATGACTGGACTGAAGCTTAATCTAAATAAATCAAGCATTCTATTCTCTGGGATATCTGGCTTGTAGGAAATGAATCTTACCTCCTTTGCAGGAATGCAGCCTATGGCTACTGACATGTCTTATCTTGGGCTCCCTCTATGTTCCTCTAGGGTTACTCAGGCCAATTCTTATCCTCTGTATGAAAAAATAACTTTAGTCATGGATTGTTGGGCTAATTGTTTCTTGTCTCAAGCTGGTAGTTTGGTACTTGTTCAATCTGCCAGCTTCTCTTTAATGGTGTATTGGGCGAGGACTTTTATTCTTCCAATTAAGCTATTGAAAATGGTTAGAAGAGCAATGATGAGATTTTTTTTGTTTGGATCCATTCATTCGAAGAAGGTGCTGCCATGTTCTTACTCTACTTTCGAGAAGCCTAAATGCAAAGGAGGGTTGGGCTTGCATAGCATAGAGGTCTGGAACAAAGCTGCTTACAGTCACCATTTCAATGCTTTGTTACATAGGCAAGACACACTATGGGTGAGATGGACAATCAGGTATAACATTAAGGATAAAAACTTTTGGCTAATGGAGATTCCTCAATCATGTAGTTGGATATGGAGGAGTATATTAAAGTTAAGAAACTGTTTCAAGCCTTATGTTCAAATTAAACTTTCTGCAGCTAGCTTGTGCAAGTTTTGGTCTGAACCATGGATAAGCAAAGGTATCATTCTTGAACAGTTATTCACAACCCAACAGAAGTTTCAATCTGGCATTGGTAACAATTCCCTGGCAGTTGATCACATTGTTAATGGTAAGCTTGTGCTGCCATTTTCTAGTAATCATATTGTCATATCATTTTGGAGACTTTATGATACATGTACATTTGATTTGTATGATCATGACAAAGTTTTGTGGAATGGTCGGGCTCATACCATTTCCAGTGTTTATGAGGCCTTGCAGGGTCTGGACACTATGCCTAAATCTAGATGGAGAAAGGTTACTTGGAATGTCGTCTCTAGTAGTAGTGACAACCTTATGTTCTGGAAGGTGACTAATAATGCTCTGATGACAAGGGACAAACTTATTAAATTTGGTTTGTCTGTGCTTCCCACTTGTGAGCTATGCACTCAACAATGTGAGAGTGTTCAGCACTTATACTTTGAATGTCCCTATGTTCTTAATATCTGGACTAAAATGATAGGTAGTTTTTAGAAGGGTGTTGCCTCAACTAACATTATCAACCATTGGAATTTTATTTGGAGCGCTACTACGTGGCGAGATGACATTAGACTGTATTTTTTCTTCATTTTGAAAAAACGTTTGATGGTAACTTGGAAAGAAAGAAATAAGAGGTGTTTTGATGGAATTTGCAGAAGCAAGGAAGTAGTTTGGATTGTTTTAAGGCAAGAGATTTTGTTGGGGATGAGGGCCACTGTGCACAAGTTCCTTGATTATCAGTTTGAGCCTCGGATTCCGTAGTTCCCTCCTTGCTTGCCTTTCCGTTGTTGTTCTTGTCTCTTGTGTGTCTTTGTGCTTTCTCTTTTTCTTTTCCATGCTGTGTTTTCGATTTTTCTATAATCTCTTTGTGCTTTAATAAACCTGGTAGGGGCCCAGTTTAACCCCGCTTAATCTGCAAAAAAAAATAGTAAAAATACTCTAAGATATTTAAAATAGTTTTAAAATATTATTAAATTGATTTAGGATAGTTAAATAGATTTAAAATAGATTAAATATAATTAAAATAGATTAAATTGCTTTAAAGTAGATTAATTAGATTTAAAATAAGTTAAGAATAGGGAAATTAGTTTAAAATAAATTAAATGGTTTAAAATAGGTTAAATTGATTTAATATAGTTAATATAGGTTAAAATAGTTTAATAATTTGAAAATCTTGAAATTTAGGATCCTTTCAATAATCTATTTTCAAAATAGTTTATATTAAAAATATGAATTTGAATTTACTGTCAATTTAAACTATTCATTACATTTCTACACATTTGGCGTATTTTCAATTTCCAAAACCCAATTTCAAGTCCTTCATTTCAAATTCTCAATAAAATATTTAATTCTATATCGCCTCCAAATCCATGTTTGAAATACCAGTTTAAATTACTCCAATTTTAGTATATTTTAAAGTTATATTTCGAACAATTTTAATAACTCAATTTCGACAAACTTTACTTATGCTCCAAATTCGACTTTAAAATTTCAATTAAATTCCCTTTTAAACAATTCCTTTAAACCAATTCCAATTTTTACATAATTTGGATTTCGATAATAATTCAATTTATATAAATCAAATTTTATTTCAAAAATTATTATTTACCTAAATTCAAGAATTTAGGGATTCAAAATCATTTTATTTAACCAATCTGGTGTCCGTATATAATTCTCTACCGTAGGGTCAAGTGATACGGATATTTATCATTTCATTCCGCAATTTAAAATTTTACGGTTATATATCATTTCAAACCGCAATCCCGAATTAAATAAAATCCATAAAATCGCTCGAGCCTATCATTTCAACCCATAATGATTTTTCCCTAATCTATAGATCATTCAGGTATGTATTATTTCAACCCATAGTTATAACAATATAAAATACAACATCCATTCATCCAATAAAAACAATCAAACATTCATCTCAATCAACATCCAAATCAATCATAAACATCAATAGATAACAGGTTATCATTTACAGGAAATTAACTGGCAATTTAAATTCAAAGATAAATTAAATGATAATTTAATTCAAAATAAATTCAAATTAACTGGAATGATGATTTAAAATATACCAAACAACCATAAATAAATTTCTAATCACATCGTAAATTAAATTAACTAACATACGAGATTTTAGAAGTTGTGAGTGGGTCAAAACACTCACCTTTGAATTTAAATCGAATTAAAAATTCAATTTAAACCCAAAATTCAAACGTCTTAGAATTCGCCCAAATCAATGTCAAAATGTCCGGAATTTCAATACGATCCTAACAAAAAAACCATGCATAAATCGGACATTGTATGAGAAAGTTATTAACAATAGAACGTTTCGAATTAGAAAGAGAGAAAGAAATAAATTAAATTAAATAAAACTACCAATGATAAACAGTCACGTACACACAGAAAAACCCTATCTCTTCCCTGAACATCGCGATTGAACTGCTACCATCCACAGCCGCCAATGCAACACGACCGAACGCCGCCTCAATGCTTCCTCGTCGACCGATCGAACATCGCCTATCAACCCACCAACCCTGGCCGACCGATCTCCAGCCAAGCGCCCACGTTCTGACCCCATCTCCGCCCTTCGTCGCCGCTTGAAACGTCTCCAAGGTCGTCAAATTTTCGGCGATTAGTGAACTTTTGAGGCTAAGTAACCATACCGATTGACTCCCTTACACTCCCTCTTTGACGCATCACCATCTAATCGAGCCATCGTCAGAGATCACCGTTAAAAACGATAGCCCTATATGAACGGTCGAAACAAATCCATTGATTTGTGGATAAATGATGATCTGATTCGAGAAATGAATTGCGGATCTGGGTTGCACTCGTCGAGAGCTTCAAATTGATATATAATTTGATAAGGTTTGGAGGAGTTTAATTTTTGGAGTTGAATTTGGAATTGAATTTGAAATTTGGAAATTAGGGTTTTGGTTTTGGTTTGTCTGCCATTGGAATGAGGAGTTGAGAAGGAAATATACGTACAGACAAATGGAATAAGAAATAACTAGGGTTTATAACAGGCTATTTGTAGGTATAGCTCAAAATAGAAAGAACGGACAAGATTTGATTGGGAAAGTCGAACGATAAACGACCCGAAAAGCCCATTCTGTCTTCAGAACAAAAATGAGTCATCCCATATATAAAAATAGATGTTATCGATATTTTTAAACTCAATGGAATAGGTTTCAGATCCTAATTCCATCATATGAAGAAGTTATGTTAAAATCCGCTTATTTCAAATTGATTTTAACTGATTTCAATTAAATTGATTTCTCAGCGTTTCGAGTCCGTACGATCAAACGACAAGTTCGATCGCTACGAAACTTGAAATCCTACAACAATTCACTGTTACGGAACCGATGAAACTAGTTTCGTCGAAATCCGAGATAGTTTTCCAAAATGGCTATTTTCACATTAATTAAATAAATTAATATTAAATTAATTAATTCACTTTTTAATTCCATATTCATTAACTAACAAATTTCATCATTTTTTATTACTTATACGATTATAATGATTCAGAACAAGTTTGTATAACAATTCAGTGTTGGTTATTACACTAATTACAATGTTCAATTACCATTGTAATTAAATCTAATTAATTAAAATTTAATTTCAATAAATTGTTTAAATTTGATTTCAGACTTTATATTTAATCAATTATTACTCAACTAACATAGTTAATATTTGTTGAAGCCTTGTTTCACTAATAGGCTACATTTCCACCTTTTATTTGTATTAACTACTATAATTCAATTATATTGAAATTTTGTCACTTATACACATTAATTATAATTTAATATCCTAATTCATTTATTTATCTTGGTTTCAATCCTTTGTTAAATCAATTATCACCTTATGCATACAATGGACATTTCTATTCATTTTGTTACATTCACAAATTGGCAGTTATTGTATTGACTCACATTATTGTAACATTTATTTACATTTATTTGTAATTGATTTCCATTTTAAATTGGTAACAAATAACCATTCATCACATTTACCCTTTTATTACATTTAAGTTTATTACTTTCAGACAAATATTATAATTACTTACAGAACATTGATTTTTTCCTTCAGTTACCATTTATTATATTAGTCCATTAATTAATTCAATGTTTTAGTTTGTTTCTTATATTCAATTTATAGCCAAATATAACATTTATATTATTTCAATCAATTTGAATTTCATTAACTTGTTAATAATTAACTTAAATTAACCTTGTTCATTTTTTTCTAGTTATTATTTTATAAATAAATCACTAATTCTATTTCTTCAAATATTAAATAACAAAGTTTATTAAATTAACCATTTTTAATTATCGAAATTTACGAGTCGTTACATAATTGGTCTAAATCATGGATAATGGCTTGGAGATATTTTGTACTAGATTTAAAGCCTCTACCTCTATAAATAGAATGATAGGGCTCATTTTTCAGGATCTTTTGGCCAAGTTCTTCCCTACTCTATATTCTTGTAATTTTGAAAATTTAAGTATGGGAGTTGTACCGACCCCAAAGAACTTCTGCTTCCAAGTCGGATATAAGCAATAAAACCTTAAAGTGGATGTAGGCCTTGCTTTGCCAAACCATTATAAATGATTGTGTCTTGTTTATTTCTCATTTCATTTATATTTCTCCATATTTTATTCCATACATAAACTTCTAGGTGTTTGTGTCATTTTTGGTTCAAACAGTTCACATCTCTTTAAGCAAAATATTCTTTTCGTCATCCAAGAAATCAAAGCGAAAGTGAGGAAACCTTGTGTAAACTTCCTGGAGATCTCCGAGGAAACGATATTTTGCTAGTCGAGAGGTTTTAAGAATTAACGATTTCTTTTTAAAATCTCTCTTTAATTTGATTCATTTACTTAAGAGTTCCATGGAAACAGACTACCCGATGACTCCTTAATCAGTATGGTTTATGAGAAATATGCTAAGTTGCAAAGAAAGAAGAAATGGAAATATGGGAATTCATAAAACTATCTGAATTACAAACAAAATTATTGAGGTTCATATAATATTAATCTTTTTTAAAATTCAAAAATGAATCTCTCCTTGTTAAATTTAACTTTCTCGAGAGGAAGAGTATTTTGGGAAAGTGGTACGTTCACAACCCTATGAAGATTCCAGCATTCTCTAGGATGGGGATCAGTTCCATGCTCGTCCAAATATCTACTATGCGAATGCCTAAGCAAACCTCCAACTTCTTTCTCCTAAGAATGAAAAAATAGTAAGAACATTTCAAGAGTAAATTTTGTAGAAGAACTTCACTAAGTTATCCCTATCTTCAATAAGCATCCAAAAGCGTGCAGTTAATTCACTGTTTTTCTTTAAAACTCTTTCTCGATGAAGGCGAGATGTTTTTAAAAGCGAAGCCACACGTTTTTCCTTAAATTCCTTTAATCACTTGGCATGAGTTAAAAGATTCGGATACTTTGCAGACAAATAGTTGTGGTCTTTGACTAATTTTTCAATCTCCTTAATCAAGCGATGCTCTTCCCTCTGGAACTTCTCATATAAAGCCTCATAGTAATATTTGGTCATTTCCTTAACTAAAGTAATAAAATTGTTAACTAAAGGCTGGAAGATAACTTTAAATAATGAATTCCATACCTGTGTGATTGGAACCTAAGAAATTGGGATTTAAACTTTTCTTTTCTGCTGTCGATTGGGGCAAACAACATCTTTTGGAGGGATATTTTCCTACGAACATCCTGAGAATCAGGTAAATCAAGAAGATTTATATCATGGGCAGACAAGTCTAAGTTGTGACTGCTTGATCCGTCACCCTTGTCCTTGGTCCTTCTATACCCTTGCCACTATCATCTTCATTATCATTATTATCATCGTTATTATCATCATCTTCATTATCTTCCTCCTTCTCATCAAAGTCATTGCCCCTTTCAAGCGGAGGTTCATCAAAAGATAACAACAATTTTAGGTAGATGGTTTCTTCTTTAGGATATTCATCCTGAAATGATCCCTGAGCCCTCCCCAACATAAGATCAAACTTTCTCTTAAATTTGTCATTTAAGTCTGGGAGGGAAGGAGAGTCCAAATCAAGGCATCTACTAATGTTGTCGTTGTATGCAACAAAAAAGGCGTCTTCATAACACTTCTATGTTATTTTTGTAAGAGCCTAATCGAGAAAGAAAGTAACTTTATTTTTAACATCCTTTATGATGATGTTAGCATAGACCAGAATGGCTTCTCTAGCTTCCAATTGGCTTTCTATAGATTTTATCTTATTAGCCATCTTGGCCTTCTCCTTCTCTAAAGTTTTCATACTCTCTGCAAGAAATAGTTTAGCTTTCTTCTCCTCATCAAGGAAGGAGGCGAGTTTGCCCTTCTCAAGGATAGCTTCATCCATTTATGTCATGATATCAATCGTTTGACTATGTAGGATCCCGATTTTAACCATTAATAAAGAAACTTGTTTCTTGAGCTTTGCGACTTGACTAACGGGTCCCTAGGAGGCCTATTGAAGAAAAAACATGTGCTTGGCCGCCTGAAACACACAATAAATATAAGAAAGGATGTACTAAATTAGAGTCTAGATTAGTCAAATACTAGAAGATAGGTACTAACAAAAGTTGCAAATAATGGACATAAAGATGATCTGTTTAAAATGTTGAAGGCTACAGCGGCATAAGGGAAGTCAAAGTGGGAGACTGGACTACTGAACGAATAAGATCGTCAAAGCCCATAGGAATAATTTGAGCTTGAGTCTTTGAAGGAAGCGATTCAGAGAGAATGGGAGTCAGACCTAACTCCTCAAATAAGCGTTGAAAGCCAAAAGCAGAGGTGGGAAGTGAAATGTTTAACAAAGAATTCGAGGTGTGAGCCTCCTCGGTAGGTTTTTGAGCACCATGGTCTGGAGAATCTAAATCGATTATGTCAATATCTTGGGTGGTCAAGTCAGCATCTACATTTAGCTCTTTAGTAGTAACAATGGAAGTATGGACCTCCCTGAGCTTAGGCTTCTTACTAGGAGGAGGGATTAATACATTATTTGGGGGTGCTGGTGCTCGCATTCCTTTTTATAGCCTCAACCGCTTTAGTAATGGAACCCCCAACAGAAGCAGACTTGGTTTATTTGGATAAGGTGGAAGTACGAGTTTTAGCTTTCCTAGACTTAGAAGCAACAACAATAGAAGACGAACCTAAATCAAAAGAGAATTCATGAGACATCTACATAAGAAACTTCATTTGACTATGATATAAACTTACTAGAAGAATCACGTTGAATAAGGTAAGAAGAAGAAAAATCTTTCCGACTAATAACAACCAATGCTCGCTTTCCGTGAGAATCTCCCTTAACTATAGGAGGATCTCCAAGTACCCTATGGCTTTCAAGATTAGAGAGTATTTTTGGAGATTGGTTTCAGTCAGAAGTGTGAGCCTGTTCCCCATACTCTTAGAAGCCTCAAGCGAGGCGGTAATTGTAGTAGAATAGAAGGGTTAGATCCTTTAGAAACGGATTTCGAAAGAGAATAATTATCATGAGAGAATAGCAGAATATAATATAAACAACAAAACGTAGTAGAAGTTACTGGAAGTAAGAAAGGACTCTTTGATTGAGGGGTATAGCACTTAACGTAAAAGAATTGTTATCCCAATCCCTTGCCTTGTTGATCATGTTAGTAACCAAGCTATTCGGCTGAGGAAGAAGGCGATATATAGAACCCTCCAATTGTTCTCCTACTTTTACATGATTTACCAATAAATGGAAATTTTCAGCATTAAGTGAAGGGAGGTTGGCTTCCTAAGAAAGTATCTTTAGGTAGCTCAAATAAGTATATGAATTGGGAGTAAGTTGAATTGGAAAGATGCCCAGATGTTCCAAAAACTGTATGATAAATTCAAGAAAAGGAAGATAGCCTAAGTGCCAGATGTGGATAAGAGGAAAAGCAATGGATCCTTCTAGAGGATTATGTATCCTACCAGATAGACTACCAGCCACGGCTTTTATATTTACAATTCCAAATTGCTGAAGGAAAGAATCTACTTCTTGCTGAGTAGTTATGAAAAATTGGTAGAGCTTGTAATCTCCCTTTTTTGAAGAGGGAGAAGGCTTGGAACTTTTATCAGACTTCTTGCTATCCATTTGTTTGCTAGGTAATATTAAAAAAATCAAGGAAGTACTGCATATTTTATAATAAAAATTAAAATACTCATAGATGCTAAAATTAACACTCCAATGCTTAATTAATCAGTACTTGATTAAGAAAAAACAATCTGGCTCAAAATGATGGAATATTAAGATGAAGACTAGTAATAAGATAAAAATCCATTGAAAAGTCCATTCCTAGATGTTGAACTTCTAATAAGATGTTGAAATTATAGAACATTTGAGAAATTTATAACCAATTAGGAAATTTATTAACAACTTTTAAATATATGATTGGATGTCAAGTTCATAACTGGATAATAAGTTTCAATCAAAGTAACATACTAATAATAATATATTATGGGAATAGGATGTCAAACCAATCACCTGACCTTGCATATATACGATTGTCGAA
This sequence comes from Allium fistulosum, assembly GCA_030737815.1. NCBI lineage: Eukaryota > Viridiplantae > Streptophyta > Magnoliopsida > Asparagales > Amaryllidaceae > Allium > Allium fistulosum. The sequence goes on from CM060905.1 coordinate 167,521,205, forward strand.
TTCATAAATAATAAATGTGGTTATGTTTATTTAGAAGTGCTTTAACCATTTAGCGAATTTATAATGTGTCAGAAACATAAGTAGTTTATGAATGTATGATACGATAACTACAACCTAAACTCATGATGTACAGTTGAATCTAAACAAGATGTCGAATTTGAAGCCTGTACATAAATTCTTTAAGTAGTTATCGAATTTGTAAGAGGATATTGGCTCAATTGGGTGTCGGGTTTACAACTAATGGAACCATCATTCAATACAGTTGTCGAATTCCCAAATGAATCCAGAACTTCTAATTAATTGTTGAAACAAATAACTAAGAGGTGAAACCCATTTAAGATATTAAACCCTAAGTTAATTGTCGAATTTCAAAGGGAAAAAACCAAGCAAGTGATCATATTTAGAAGAGAATGTCGAATTTTTAACAGCTAATCTTAATTGGGTGTCGAAATCTCAAAAGAGTGTCGACTTTGTCATAATCAATATTATGGAACATTGTCTTTTTGAAAAGCTTTCAAATTTATAATAACAACTATTTAACTTCAATTAATCGTCAAAAAAATACCACATTCGAATTCAAATAATAAGTATGACGCTTCAATTAAACCCCGGACAATTCATAAAAACGCCTAATTAAACCCTAATTTAAAAATAAAAATCGAAAACCCCTCTTTATCTTGTGTCTAAACCAATTAAAAATAAAAACCAAACCTAAGATCGAGCTCAAATGCGGGAAAAGGTTGAAGTTTCTTGAGTCAAACTAGAAATTAAGAATTCTTCTCGACTTTAATTTGCAGGTAAAGAGTAAAAAGAGGAAGATGATGAGTAATTATAGAAGGAAAGGGGACGACAAGGGCCATTGATCTCATTTTGTATGGACGAACAAGATTTAGATAGAATGTCGATAGGCGGCAAGCGTCAATATCGAAGTGTTAACTTGAAAAGTCAATATTTCTTATACACCGAGAGGGAAATGTTACACAAATAAAGATGCCGAATATGTAAGGGAATATATCATGATTCAAGATGTTGAACATGTAGAAGAAAAACAATCAAACATTCAACAAAAGGTAACAGGCTTTAGGTGACTTCAAGAAAATGTTAAACTTCTATAAAAAAGGTGTTGTGTACCTATGAGAGGATGACGAGATTATAAGAGTGTCGAACTCCAAGCAATTGGCTAACCCAGAAGATATCATACATGAATATATAATCACAAAGGAGGTGTACCGGAATTCTGTAGATATCGGGCCTTTACAACTATAACAGTTGTAAAGCAAGCGGCAAGAGATCTCGGGCATTTACAAGCAGTAGGAGATGCCAGGCTTCAAAGAATAAAAGGGATGTTGCATATTTATGGTTATGGAGGATGCCAAAAGTCAACGATGTGAATTAGATTGTCGTATGTCATCAATATAAGGGGCAATGCCGAGAATTGACAATCCAAAAAGGATGTCGGATATCAACAATATAGAGGGATGTCGAATATTGACAATACAAAGTAGGAAGTCATAAATTATCAATATGGCAAAGATGTCGTAAATCATCAATGTGGCAAGAGTGCCATAGATCATCAATATGGAAAAGATGTCGTAAACCATCAATAAAGGAGGATGCCACAATTCATCATTTGTAAGTAGGGTTGCCGCATATCAACACAATATATAGAAGATTGTCGCATATCACCAACACAATGAATGATGCCGAGAATCAAGGTTGCCAAAGGATATGTGGCAGCCGAGCTGCCAACTTCTACTTCTATAAATACGGACCCTGCAGTTGCATGGAAGGGGTGAATTTTTCTTATCACTTTTCTTACATTTTCAAATTTTTAAACCCTGAATCGAATTGAGGATTTAGGGTGCCAATTGTAAATTTGTGACTTTTTGCAAACAAAGGCTTGTACAATCAACTTTACATAGCATACAACAAGTGAATAAAGATTCTTGATTATGATATGACCAATGACTTACATATAACTCTTGTGCCCTATTGCTTATGACATGTACATGACTTCTATATTGAACATGCATACTTCTTGCGAGTTGGCATAAGGCTATCGAAGTCTATCTCTAATCAAGCCTTATCTACCTTACACATTTTGGAGTTAACAAAGAAATTTGTTAACAGTATAGTGCGCACACCGTGGTTTCAGATGGGTCGAACACTTGAATCACGAGGGTATTTGATAGGAAATATATTATTTCATAAGTCAATATAACTCAATTTAAATATATCAAAGATTATGAATCTTTAATATAAATGTTATTCTCTACCATTTAGGTATTAATAGATTACTTGCATACTCCTTAGTTGTTGAGCTTTCCTCAGTCTAGGGATGTTATGTGTAGTACTATTAATATATAAAATAGATGAGGTAATATAATTGCGTGTATTTATTGAGCTTTCCTCAAGGTATATGCATTATACTTAAGCTATCGCGAAATTATAGGTATGAGTGAATAATCTCTCTTTAGTTGTTAAGCTTTCCTTAAGGTAAAGATGAGATTAGGAAATGGACCACAAGGTTAGGAGTTATATGCGACGTAACCAATAATGAGTTATCCATCGTACGTAGCCCTTCAATTTGTTTAGCTTTCCTTAAGGTCGGAATGCCAAGGCATATGATTCCTAACACCTACTAGAGATGTCGAAAGAATTCTATGTTTCATCTTAGGGTTTTGAGAAACATAAAAGCTTAGTGGGAACCTTATTAGAACAATAAAACAGTATACATTTCTAATATTATAAGAACATCTGTTATATAAAGACAAAATAATCTACAACGATAAATTTGTCCAATTAATATAATTCAAAAAATGTTTATAAATTAAAATATAATAATGAACTGAATTAAGATTGACAAAGAGAAATATAAAATATACTTACCAATAAATTTTTGCTTGTTGACCCATGTTGGCACCTAATTATATAACTACTAGATACACTCATAAATCGGTCACTTATGTGCTTACTTGCCGAGACTGTATATTTTCTTCAATGAGTTTGGACTCTAAAAGAAATACAAGGATATGAATATTTAATCTATTTCCAATCACATATAAATATTATATGGTGAGCGGTCGCAACTCATAATGTACGAAACCCTGAAGAAATTAGTTCATTCTAAATAAGCTAGTAAACCATAGTGTTTGATCGTGTATTCAATATGATTGATTAAAATCATGATCTTGTCTTGTTAAATGTAACAATTGACTAAGACCTACAAGATGGATCTAAGAATGCGAGAACCGAAAAGTTAGGTTGATCAGTTTACCGCCACCTCCTCAACTCCAGAGATGTAGTTCCAAGCAGCATTCGTTGTTAGCCGGCTCATTCTTATAAGCTATAATAAGAATGAACGGTCTCTCTAAAAGGAATAAGGGGTGTCCATGAATGCAATACGACTTATATACTATATAGTTTTGAAAACCAAATATAACAATTACGCTCTCTCATATATCGCTGGATCCATTCCAAGATGATAGCTCCTTCCTTCTCTCTAATGTATCCAAGTATCAACTTAGGTCATCCATGCAACCTCGCTCTAATACCAAATGTGACAACAGCCTTATACTCTCAGTATCCAATATAAATATGTGGTGTGCTTTGGAGGTACCCGACCAATGCAGGATAGTAGCCAAGAATATGTGTAACGGCCCGTAAATTTTAACCGTTTTAATAACGTAATTAATTGAAATTTTGTGAAATTTTAAATGATAAAAATTTGATATTTGGAATGCGTCTAATTAAACGTAGCAACTGGTAAATTTTTATCCGAAAATATGAAGTTTATTTTCGTGCGTAAATTTATTCAATTTAATCAGTTAGGAATTGATGAAAATAACGTTTTCGAAACCTAAATATTTTTATATAGAAAAATTCTAAATCATCTTCTGAGAAAGACGTCATTTTCGTTTTTCCAAATTCGGACTTCTTTAGCTCCGTCGATCTTATTTTTCTGCGTTTTTGCTGCATTTTCCGCTAGTAGAAAATTTGAATTTTTATAATTCAATCATACCACTGAAATCCATATACCGTTTTGATCGTCTCGTCGTGCTGATCTCTACGGTATATCCTATTGTCAAATTCGGGGTCTGGTGTGCGTTGCACGTCGCGAAACAAATTCATATCGGTTCTGCAATTTAACTTTTTTTAGTTTCCCACACTTTTTCATATTCCACCGTATAATATCAACAAATTTTTTTTTTCAATTCCAAGAATGCAGCTTTTAACCTTTGAAAATTTGACTGTTAACATTTCTGGTTTCCCAATGCTAAATTTTTATTTGCTGGCTTCCACTTTTTCTTGGGACTCTACTTTCCCCTTGAAAACAAAAGAATGAAATAAATTTTTCTTATATTCCTGAGCCATTTCTTCTTTCCAGTAGCCTACACTCTTTCCTCCTCTTCATTTCCTCTCTTCTCTTCTATATTTTTCTCGTTGTCTTTCTTCTAGCCGTGCTTGTGTAAAATGAAATAAAAAAAAGCTTGCCGATCAGCAACCCCACAACAATTGAGTTCGCAGTCTTCCCAACCTTCCCACGTCATCACCCTCTCCGCCACCGTGCCGCGGCTCCACTCCTCCACCATCGACTCGCCCTTCACAGCAACACCGAGATCCGCCTCCATCATGCTATCATCACCCACCATCAAGGCCTACATCACCGAACTCCACCTCCCTTCGCTCGATAGTTCATTTGCCAAACCCATCTCCGTCCTCGCCCTCTCCCATTCAGCATGGCAACACACTCACGTTCTCAACCTCCACCCAAACAACAACCGAGCCTGCAACCGTAGCAGCCGAGCAACTAGCCTCAACCCCACCACAGCGACACCCCACCACCAATAGCCGCGCAACCACCCAATCAGCCACCATCACCCCTCCGCCTCGCTGTACAACCTCGGCACTCAGCATCTCCTCCCTCTGCAAATAGCCGAGCTCGCCTATACATTAGCAACCACCATGCCCAGATCTTTCACCGCGTACATGAACCGGCCTCCGCCCACGTCATCACCGACCCATCACTTCCCACTTGCTATCGCCTCCCTCCATTGTTGTGTTGCCAAATCTCTACACAACCCCTACCACTCCAGCCGAGTGCCCCTCGGCCAAACCCATTGCTCCGGCCTTCCACCTCCACCTTGCTTTGAATGGCCGTAGCATCCCTGTTGTTGTAGATAGGTAAGAAATATGTGTACAAGTTTTATACTATATATGTGCTTATATAACTTTAGATTGATCTGCTGTAGTGTATATGATTTATAATAACATAAGCTTATATTCATATATGCTACATTTATTTTTAATGTATATACTATGTAAATTTTGTACGAATTTATATATAAAAGTTATGATAGTTTACTTTATGTTATATAAGCTGTTGTAGTTTTCTAATATGAAAGGGCTTCTATATATTATAATATACATTTGTATATTTAAGATTTTGTTCTAAATGGGTGTATTATATATAAAGATTTTGGTTAAATCAGCAGCTCATTGTTAGTTTGCATACTTGCCTGTTAGCTTACTGTAGCTTGCATGTTTTACCAGGTCCGTTATAATACATATTTAGTAGAAGGGATGGATTTTGGATTGTACGTATATATAGGAAGTCCATCTTTGTTATGTATTTTTTTTATAGTATACTAGCTTTATGTATTGCTTATAGTTCGCAATTCGTATAATATATATATACTAATTATAATATTAATTGAAATATGAGTATATACAATGATGTTAATTTAAGGTGTTATAAATTTATATATATATATATATATATATTTGACTTTAATATAGTGTTCTAGTTTAAACAATGCTTTTATTTGGATAATTAGTTGGTTTTATTGGGATAATTGGTTTTAAAATACATATATAGATATGAATTTGGACTTTGAATATGTATTTTTGATTTGATTTTGTTTTGAGAAGAAAATATAATATATTTTATATTTCATTCTAGTTTATATCACGCAGATTCTGATTTATTTCATCAATTTCTATTTATCAGCTTTGTCCGTCGTGCCTATTTGCTTCACTGAATCGTGTCCGTATAACGTTGTTTTAGAATTCGCGTTCGGATCCATAATTCACTTCCATTTCCGTTCATATCTCTAGCCTCGAAAGGTGAGTAATCACTCACGATTAATGTTCTTTTATTTATTAAATTTGATTTCAATTGAAACGACAATTGAAATATGCAGCTGTTAGTTATTTACACTGTTATTACCTGTATCAGTTCACCTGTGACATCTGACACCACTATCTGTTATTTATACAATGATAATTCAGTTTGGTTGCTAATGATTGATTGTTTGATGTTGACTTTGGACGTTAAATTGTTAATGTTGTAAGTGATAAATAATTTGAGATTGAAATTGACGTAGGATAGTTAGATTTGATACATGTGTTAATTGATATCATTTGCATAATATGACCCCTTTAAATGTTAAATAAATTGACACGTAGAAATAGTGTTAACCACACCTTGAACCATTTAAATGTATGTGTATAAATTGATGTAGTTTGAAATTGAATAATGAATATCAAGTGAAGAACCGTCTAAATATTAGTGTAATAATCTTTAATCTACATGAAATGATAGTGTAGATTCAAGAAATAATTTTATTAATTTACACAAATAACAACGTGAATTAATACGATTATTTCGGGATTATTTGAATGTACTATTGGATTGTTGTTGATGTTTGCTATTGCTTGTTTATTTACTTTGACACCATCCCAGTTATCACACTGCAAGTTCCCTTTGCTATGCTTTGATTTTGAATTGAATTGGAATCGGGTTGAAATGATAAATACCCAAATTGAACTTTGAACTATGATAGAGAATTAAATAAAAACCCGATTGGTCAATAATTTGATTTAAAAATAAAATAAAGATTTTATTTGAATAAATGACAAGGTTTTGAAATGAAGTTGGAATTTGAATTTTTATGAAAGGAAAATGTTAATATTTAATAATATGAAACAAAATATTAACAATGTAATTGATGAAAGAACGTTGTTTAATTTGAGAAACGATTGAATTAAGTTTTGAAATTATTTAATAATTAAGTTTGAAATTATTTAATAATTAAGTTTGAAATTATTTAATAATTAAGTTTTGAAATTATTTAATAATAAGATTGAATTATTTAATAATTAAATAAGATTGAATTCTTTATATAATAAGTGAGTTGAACTTCCTGAATAAGTGAATTAAGTTTCTTTATTAATTGAGTTTTGAAATTTGTAACTAAGTAATAAAAATGTGAAATTGAATTTCTTTGACAAGAAATAAAAATGAGATTTATTGAAATTTATGTAAGACCTGTAATTTAAAGAATTTGATTTGACGAATCTAATTTAATCAAATTTGTAAGTTTTGATATATTGGAGTTGAACTTAAGTAATTGATTTATTGAATTGGAAATTAAATAGAAATTATTTTGAATGATAAATTAACTTAATGAATATTGAATGAAATCGATAAATGAATTTAAATTGATTTGAATGTTAAATTAAATTAATTTAAATGATTTCGGAATGAAACTTATATACGAACGTGAATCAATATTGAATTGTTTAAAATTGAAATATAAACTGAATTATAAGATTTTGAAATTATGAATGTGGAAGTTTTGAAACGTAAATTATGGAAATTGATTTAGAAAGACAAATGAAATGTTGATTTACAAATTCTAATTGAAATTGTAATTGATTTGGTTTTGAAATTTATTAAACGACCAATCGGTGTAATAATTACGAAAGTTATTAAAGAGACCAGAATCGGTTAGGGACATACTCACTGTCTAAACCGAAAACCACTTTAATAACTATACGCGGAGTATGATCCAGAATGAAGTGGTTGGAATGATGTACGTGATGACTGAAGAAAGAGAATGATAATGGATAGCCTTGACACTTGTGTCAAATTGGAAATGACTAAAACAGGAGCCGTGCTGGGCCAAATGGGGTTAGCTGCCTCGAGCGAACACACTTCTTCGAAAACTACTCATTACTTGTTATCGATTGGTGCACCCTTGATTTGGGAGTGTTGTTTCGCGGTGTTGCGATCGCTACGGCGATGCATTCTCACCAGTCCGGATCAGGCAAACGGTAGTTTCACTACCTTGGGTATTGCCTCATGTGCCTTGTCATACTTGTATCCCTCTATACGCGACCACTACGATTTGTTTTGTGTTATACCTATGGAATACTCCCTGATATCCCACTAGTTTACGGTGGAGTTACAATGCTGTATAGACTATAACGCTTATATAAAATGTGTTAAGGGGGATAATGGTAACGCCTTAACACTATTTTGATACTTTATATTACTGATAGGCATTATCTACTTATCGTACACTACTACATAGTAGATAGTTTAACGGATCCTTAAAGAATGGTTATTCCAAACATCCTTTGAGTTACTTGTATTTCAGTTGCTATTTCACTTGAGTTGGGTTTATTGATATAAGAATGTTAATCCTGACTCGAGTGTTTTGTGTTTTGCTTTACGCTCGGGTCAGACTGAGTGTACCAGTATTCGAGACTCACCTTTGGAGTTGGAGCTTCGCTTGGAGATCCAGCTATCTATCCAGCTTTCAGATATTCAGTTCATTCCAGTGATGTATTCTGATTTGTATTTGACTATTGTATTCGAGACATCTGGTGTACTTTATTTAACTCTGATATGTATATAGTAGCTTCATGAACTACTATCTTTTGTTTCCGCTGCAATTATTACTCTGTGTCTGTGATCTGTGTTCTATTTATTTACTGTATATGCTCAGTTTTGCCAAATTTAAATTAACAATTCAGTATTTTGAATTATTCAAGTCCGACATGTGCGGATGCGAATAGTCCAAAATAGCGGGTCGTTACAGTTGGTATCAGAGCTTTGGTAGCTCTAGGCAAAACTTAGCATATAGGGTAAATGTAGTTACAGAAACACTTTCATTCGAGTTTGAATCTCTTTCTTTTGACTCGATTCCTTTGAATTTTTGGAACATTCCCTACGGTTCCAAAATTCATTCGTGTCCCTCACTATTCGTCTTCTTTCAGTTCTGGAGCATCCCATAACTCTACTACGAATGACCCTTATAATGAATCGGCGGTCTCGCCAAACTTCGAATGATTTGTAAAGGTGTGAAACTCCTTTACAATAAGCATTGATTTACCGAAGATTTCTGTATCCTCGGTTTGCAATGCTATCTATCTCCTATTATGCCTGAATTCTATCTCTTGAGATCGAATGTAGATTTACCTCAGAATTCTGCATCAATCTTATTCTTGAAGTCTCGGTTGATCCGGTTAAGGTTGCCGCGATTTAATAAACTTATCCATCGCCTTATTTTGTTATTTAATTATCTTATCTTTGTTTCAAACTTATTTTCGAATCAAAATTCTCTTTGATTTGAGTCAATCAAATTTGAATCTCTATCCTTGCTTTTAAAATTTATTCCTATATCATCGAGCAAAGAAATGTATTTGTAAACTAATATATAAATGTTTAATATATGCTGTGTTGTTTGAGTTGTTGATGTTGATTTGGATTTTCGATCGATTCGTCTGATCAACGCTATCGATAGGATTTCCAAAACACTTGAGTAGAGCAAGCTGACACAATATTGTTTTCAAATTTGGAAAATAAAATAAAGTTTGTATGATTTTACTATATATATATAAGTATGAATTTTCTTTAACCAAACTGCTAATAAATTGATTGTTGGAATGATAATATTTGATTATCATTTATTATTTTGTAAACAATTTACTATTTCAATATCAATAAATGAATTCATAAACTAGGCTATAATTTGATTTGAAATTTGAAATGTATTTAAATCAAGAATTTGAGAATTTAATTTCCGAAAAATTTCAAACCTTGGTTTTAAAGGTTTTAAAATGTATTATCTAAAGTATTTTCGAATAAAAATCATTTCATAGAAATTTTAGATGTTTAATCAAGTGCTCTTCTCTTTGTCGCTGGAAAATAATTTCGGTGATGATGGCTGCATCATCGACGTTCATTTTCGAGTTTCGAAGTGGAGAGACCATTCTGTAGCTTTGCTACACTTTTGTTTTTGAAATTAAATTGATTTAAATTTCTAAAGTATGTCTTGATTTATAATATATATATTGGCATATGATTGTTTTGATATATGTAGAATATATAAACATATTTATTTCTAAATTGTTTGAAGATAATCGGAAATTTAATTCTTAAATCTTCTTAAAGGATGGTTTCAATTATAAATGAAACCAAAATTTTGAATTAATATTTAAACTTGAGAGAAATTGAATTAGAAATTTACCTGTATAATACTCAATTGCATTATATATAACTTACCTAATTTTCAAAAGTTACTATGTAATTGGATATTATACAATATAAATTAATACCAAAGGAATTTTTAAAATAAATTTGGATAGTTATAATAAGTGTGAATACACTTAATATATGTGATAAGATATATTAAGTAGAATAAATTAATAAAAATTTGGAATAAAGAAAATTAAATTCGTCGAATAAAATATGATTATAATAAATGACTATTCAAATTTATTACCTTTGTAATTGTTAATTTAAGATAATTAGACAATATACAATATAAAATGAACCAAAATTTGGAATTAATATGTAAGCTTGAGATAATTGAATTAGAAAATTTTATTTGTATAATACTCAATTTCATTCTAATATAACTTACCTAAATTTTCAAAAGTTAACTATGTAATTGAATATTATACAGCATAAAATGATGTTAAAGGAGTTTATAAATTAACTTGAGTGCGTATAATAAATGTTATACACTTAAATTTTTTTTTTAATTATAAAATGTTTATGGAGATAAATAGGATAATAAGTAAATTTAATAATAGATGAGACAAATAAATTTGTTTTGAAGGAATTAATAAATTGAAATTATATTAACTTATGGAAATACCTTGAGTTTAAAATCAATTATTAAAAATAAATTAATTTGAATTAATTTATATGGTTTAAATATATGTAATAAGATATATTAAGTGGAATAAACTTAATAATAATTTGAAAAAAAAAATAAAAATTAAATTTGTTGAATAAAATATGAGTACAATAAATGATTATACAAATTGATGCTTTAGAAATTGTTAATTGAAGATGACTAGATAATAAGATAATGAATTTAGAAATAGATAGATTGATTTAACTTAAGTGAACTCAAAGGGATTTAACCAAATTGTTAAATGTTAATAAATTTAAATTAAATTTTATATGGTTTAAATTAATTGTTTTACTTGTATTCCAATCTATTTTCTTTATGGTTGTTTCTATTCTCCTACCTCCTTCCTTTTCGGGGATGAAAAGTTTTGAGTGGGGGAGAGTGTAACGACCCGTAAATTTTAACCGTTTTAATAGCGTAATTAATTGAAATTTTGTGAAATTTTAAACGATAAAATTTTGAAATAAAAATTTGATATTTAGAATGCGTCTAATTAAACATAGCAACTGGTAAATTTTTATCCGAAAATATAAAGTTTATTTTCGTGCGTAAATTTATTCAATTTAATCAGTTAGGAATTGATGAAAATAAAACGTTTTCGAAACCTAAATATTTTTACATAGAAAAATTCTAAACCATCTTCTGAGAAAGACGCCATTTTTCGTTTTTCCAAATTCGGACTTCTTTAACTCCGTCGATCTTATTTTTCTACGTTTTTGCTGCATTTTCCGCCAGTAGAAAATTTGAATTTTTATAATTCAATCATACCACTGAAATCCATATACCATTTTGATCGTCTCGTCGTGCTGAACTCTACGGTATATCCTATTGTCAAATTCGGGGTCTGGTGTGCGTAGCACGTCGCGAAATAAATTCATATCGGTTCTGCAATTTAACTTTTTTTTTAGTTTCCCACACTTTTTCATATTCCACCGTATAATATCAGCAAATTTTTTTTTTCAATTCCAAGAATGCAGCTTTTGACCTTTGAAAATTTGACTGTTAACATTTCTGGTTTCCCAATGCTAAATTTTTATTTGCTGGCTTTCACTTTTTCTTGGGACTCTACTTTCCCCTTGAAAACAAAAGAATGAAATAAATTTTTCTTATATTCCTGAGCCATTTCTTCTTTCCAGTAGCCTACACTCTTTCCTCCTCTTCATTTCCTCTCTTCTCTTCTATATTTTTCTCGTTGTCTTTCTTCTAGCCGTGCTTGTGTAAAATGAAATAAATAAAAGCTTGCCGATCAGCAACCCCACAACAATTGAGTTCGCAGTCTTCCCAACCTTCCCACGTCATCACCCTCTCCGCCACCGTGCCGCAGCTCCACTCCTCCACCATCGACTCGCCCTTCACAGCAACACCGAGATCCGCCTCCATCATGCAATCATCACCCACCATCAAGGCCTACATCACCGAACTCCACCTCCCTTCGCTCGACAGTTCATTTGCCAAACCCACCTCCGTCCTCGCCCTCTCCCATTCAGCATGGCAACACAAGCACGTTCTCAACCTCCACCCAAACAACAACCGAGCCTACAACCATAGCAGCCGAGAAACTAGCCTCAACCCCACTACAGCGACACCCCACCACCAATAGTCGCGCAACCACCCAGTCAGCCACCATCACCCCTCCGCCTCGCTGTACAACCTCGGCACTCAGCATCTCCTCCCTCTGCAAATAGCCAAGCTTGCTTATACCTTAGCAGCCACCATGCCCAGATCTGTCACCACGTACATGAACCGGCCTCCGCCCACGTCATCACCGACCCATCACCTCCCACTTGCTATCACATCCCTCCATTGTTGTGTTGCCAAATCTCTGCACGACCCCTACTACTCTAACCGAGTGCCCCTCGGCCAAACCCATTGCTCCGGCCTTCCACCTCCACCTTGCTTTGAACGGCCGAAGCATCCCTGTTGTTGTAGATAGGTAAGAAATATGTGTACAAGTTTTATACTATATATGTGTTTATATAACTTTAGATTGATCTGCTGTAGTGTATATGATTTATAATAACATAAGCTTATATTCATATATGCTACATTTATTTTTAATGTATATACTATGTAAATTTTGTACGAATTTACATATAAAAGTTATGATAGTTTACTTTATGTTATATAAGCTGCTGTATTTTTCTAATATGAAAGGGCTTCTATATATTATAATATACATTTGTATATTTAAGATTTTGTTTTAAATGGGTGTATTATATATAAAGATTTTGGTAAAATCAGCAGCTCATTGTTAGTTTGCATACTTGCCCGTTAGCTTACTGTAGCTTGCATGTTTTACCAGGTCCGTTATAATATATATTTAGTAGAAGGGATGGGTTTTGGATTGTATGTATATATAGGAAGTCCATCTTTGTTATGTATTTTTTTTATAGTATACTAGCTTTAAGTATTGCTTATAGTTCGCAATTCGTATAGTTTCTATATACTAATTATAATATTAATTGAAATATGAGTATATACAATGATGTTAATTTAAGGTGTTATAAATTTATATAGATATATATATATATATATATTTGACTTTAATATAGTGTTCTAGTTTAAACAATGCTTTTTTTTGGATAATTAGTTGGTTTTATTGGGATAATTGGTTTTAAAATACATATATAGATATGAATTTGGACTTTGAATATGTATTTTTGATTTAATTTTGTTTTGAGAAGAAAATATAATATATTTTATATTTCGTTCCAGTTTATATCACGCAGATTCTGATTTATTTCATCAATTTCTATTTATCAGCTTTGTCCGTCGTGCCTATTTGCTTCACTGAATCGTGTCTGTATAACGTTGTTTTGGAATTCGCGTTCGGATCCATAATTCGCTTCCATTTCCGTTCATATCTCTAGCCTCGAAAGAAGGTGAGTAATCACTCACGATTAATGTTCTTTTATTTATTAAATTTGATTTCAATTGAAACGACAATTGAAATATGCAGCTGTTAGATATTTACACTGTTATTACCTGTATCAGTTCACCTGTGACATCTGACACCACTATCTGTTATTTATACAATGATAATTCAGTTTGGTTGATAATGATTGATTGTTTGATGTTGACTTTGGACGTTAAATTGTTAATGTTGTAAGTGATAAATAATTTGAGATTGAAATTGACGTAGGATAGTTAGAATTGATACATGTGTTAATTGATATCATTTGCATAATATGACCCCTTTAAATGTTAAATAAATTGACACGTAGGAATAGTGTTAACCACACCTTGAACCATTTAAATGTATGTGTATAAATTGATGTAGTTTGAAATTGAATAATGAATATCAAGTGAAGAACCGTCTAAATATTAGTGTAATAATCTTTAATCTACATGAAATGATAGTGTAGATTCTAGAAATAATTTTATTAATTTACACAAATAACAATGTGAATTAATACGATTATTCGGGGATTATTTGAATGTACTATTGGATTGTTGTTGATGTTTGGTATTGCTTGTTTATTTACTTTGACACCATCCCAGTTATCACACTGCAAGTTCCTTTTGCTATGCTTTGATTTTGAATTGAATTGGAATCGGGTTGAAATGATAAATACCCAAATTGAACTTTGACTTAGGATAGAGAATAAAATAAAAACCCGATTGGTCAATATTTTGATTTAAAAATAAAATAAAGATTTTATTTGAATAAATGATAAGGTTTTGAAATGAAGTTGGAATTTGAATTTTTACGAAAGGAAAATGTTAATATTTAATAATATGAAAAAAAATATTAACAATGTAATTGATGAAAGAACGTTGTTTAATTTAAGAAACGATTGAATTAAGTTTTGAAATTATTTAATAATTAAGTTTGAAATTATTTAATAATTAAGTTTGAAATTATTTAATAATTACGTTTTGAAATTTTTTAATAATAAGATTGAATTATTTAATAATTAAATAAGATTGAATTCTTTATATAATAAGTGAGATTGAACTTCCTGAATAAGTGAATTAAGTTTCTTTATTAATTAAGTTTTGAAATTTGTAACTAAGTAATAAAAATGTGAAATTGAATTTCTTTGACAAGAAATAAAAATGAAATTTATTGAAATTTATGTAAGACCTGTAATTTAAAGAATTTGATTCGACGAATCTAATTTAATCAAATTTGTAAGTTTTGATATATTGGAGTTGAACTTAAGTAATTGATTTATTGAATTGGAAATTAAATAGAAATTGTTTTGAATGATAAATTAACTTAACAAATATTGAATGAAATCGATAAATGAATTTAAATTGATTTGAATGTTAAATTAAATTAATTTATATGATTTCGGAATGAAACTTATATACGAACTTGAATCAATATTGAATTGTTTAAAATAGAAATAGAAATTGAATTATAAGATTTTGAAATTATGAATGTGGAAGTTTTGAAACGTAAATTATGGAAATTGATTTAGAAAGACAAATGAAATGTTGATTTACAAATTCTAATTGAAATTGTAATTGATTTGGTTTTGAAATTTATTAAACGACCAATCGGTGTAATAATTACGAAAGTTATTAAAGAGACCGGAATCGGTTAGGGACATACTCACTGTCTAAACCGAAAACCACTTTAATAACTATACGCGGAGTATGATCCAGAATGAAGTGGTTGGAATGATGTACGTGATGACTGAAGAAAGAGAACGATAATGGATAGCCTTGACACTTGTGTCAAATTGGAAATGACTAAAACAGGAGCCGTGCTGGGCCAAATGGGGTTAGCTGCCTCGAGCGAACACACTTCTTCGAAAACTACTCATTACTTGTTATCGATTGGTGCACCCTTGATTTGGGAGTGTTGTTTCGCGGTGTTGCGATCGCTGTGGCGATGCGTTCTCACCAGTCCGGATCAGGCAAACGGTAGTTTCACTACCTTGGGTATTGCCTCATGTGCCTTGTCATACTTGTATCCCTTTATACGCGACCACTATGATTTGTTTTGTGTTATACCTATGGAGTACTCCCTGATATCCCACTAGTTTACGGTGGAGTTTACAATGCTGTATAGACTATAACGCTTATATAAAATGTGTTAAGGGGGATAATGGTAACGCCTTAACACTATTTTGATACTTTATATTACTGATAGGCATTATCTACTTATCGTACACTACTACATAGTAGATAGTTTAACGGATCCTTAAAGGATGGTTATTCCAAACATCCTTTGAGTTACTTGTATTTCAGTTGCTATTTCACTTGAGTTGGGTTTATTGATATAAGAATGTTAATCCTGACTCGAGTGTTTTGTGTTTTGCTTTACGCTCGGGTCAGACTGAGTGTACCAGTATTCGAGACTCACCTTTGGAGTTGGAGCTTCGCTTGGAGATCCAGCTATCTATCCAGCTTTCAGATTTTCAGTTGATTCCAGTGATGTATTCTGATTTTGTATTTGACTATTGTATTCGAGACATCTGGTGTACTTTATTTAACTCTGATATGTATATAGTAGCTTCATGAACTACTATCTTTTGTTTCCGCTGCAATTATTACTCTGTGTCTGTGATCTGTGTTCTATTTATTTACTGTATATGCTCAGTTTTGCCAAATTTAAATTAACAATTCGGTATTTTGAATTATTCAAGTCCGACATGTGCGGATGCGAATAGTCCAAAATAGTGGGTCGTTACAATATGAAGAATGGAAAATCCAACACATAACCTATAGAACATCTCACAGCGCATAGATAAAATATAATATAACAATATAGATGTAAAATAGGCTAGACAGTGATATGATCAAATGAATCATATGTCAGAATATCAGAGTGCAACAGGTTCACAGACTATACAAAAACTGAAAATAAAGGGTTTATACATCCGAAGTCTCCAAAATAAACCATTTGATGTGCACGTAAATGTGCATATATTTACATCCATATTTTATCTATTTTTATTTAAATAAATGTCATGTTTGGGCATTTTAACATGTTTAAAACCAAAATTCAATTATTTTCAAATAATCATATATTCATCTTCATTCAGGGGGAAAATGGTCATTTTTGTGCATGTGTCAATTTGAGAATTTTTACTTGGACATTTTTCGTAATTTTTATAGGAATTTGGATGCATGTGGAAGAGGGTTTCATGAAGATATATGCATGCACAAAGGAATACAAAGGAATGAAGAGGAAATAATTCATGCTCATGATCATGGAGGACCCCACCCACTTGCCTAAATCTACAATTAGAAGCTAATGGACAACTAAGTGGAGGTTAAAGCTTCATGCATATTTAATGATAGATTAATTAAAGGCTAATGGTTACTTGGAGGCCACACTTCCTCAAGGGCATTTTGGGAAGCACCCAAAAAATTGAATTAGGGTTTTATGGATGTATAAATAGCCCTCTTATGTACATGTAAATATCTTCTACTCTTTCAAATTAGTTAGGAAATCAAAATGAAAGTTGTAAGCTCTATGTTTCATGAAATAAAAATGGCTTCCTAGCCTCTTTCTCTTCTCTTTTCTACCTGTTTTTCTTTACTTTATGTTGATGTTTATTTCTATGCTTTCTCTTATTTCATGTTTATAGCTTAGATTTACATTCATGCAAGTAGTGTAGCTTTAATTTTTATGCAAATAGTTAGTAGCTAATCACTTTTTCTTTCTTTGCTTAGTTTCATTTCTTTGCTTTTTAATGTTGAAATTTACAAGTGTTGATTTGATAACACAAATGAGTAGCTAAGCCCCTTCCATTTAGGGGTAATGAAGCTCTCTAACTTTATGTAATTTCAACATTTCTATTGTTTATGATCTCTCTTTTATTTGTGCTTCATGAGAGTGACTTTGATGTAAGTTTATACAAGTGGGTTTGATAGCTTATGTTGCTTTTGCAAATGAGCTATTCTTGATCAACAATAAACACAATTTACATCATCATTTGCTAATTAATTTTTGATTTTGAAATGAAAGTAAAAACAAACTTTGATGATCTATATTACTAATTACAATAGTAAATAAATCAAACTTAAAATAGCTTTTGCTTTGGCTTCATTTTCATGAGAATTTATAAGTGGTTTATTTGTTGTATTATAGTTTGATGGTTTAAGTTATGTTAGTTAATAACATAAATAAACCATACTTATGATAAATGCAACAAATATTTCACTTAATATCAAAACTAGAGATCATAAATTATTTGTTTGTTGATTTACAAAAATATGAGAGTGGATTTTCCTCTAAATTGTTCTCTAATCTCACGGTTTTTAATCTCATTTTAATTCTAGTTTTAGCTTCATTTTGCTTGTAGTTAACAATTTCCTCTCCGTTTGGTATAATTTGATTGAATTGATTTTTAAAATCTAACAATTCCCTACGGATCAACCCGTACTCGCCACGTACTAACTTTTGTACGCCGTGCGCTTGCGTAAAATTTAATTTGAAAACTATCGGCAATTTTCTAATCCGATAGAAATTTCATCGTTAAACACCTATAATTATCTCAAATATTACAAGTACTGACATAGCTCCATAGCACTGCACAGCGGAATATAAGCGATAGCAAACTCCAGATATAGATATATGAAAGCATAACCTCCTGCTCGTACTCCGTACAGCTCCATGCACTATCCAGACCTGTTATCCCAAATCTACTCGTTTAAGAGTACCCAAGGTAATAAGAAGCAAAACATAGAACCTCAAGTCAGACAACAGTCTGGTGTGAGCATACATCATCTCAAAATTACTATAAAAATCGTATATAGTGTTTTCCGGGTTTTTAACCTAGCAGAATCCAAAGCAAGTTAGAACAACTTGGTCGAGTCAGAATAGCTCAAGAGCCAACCAAAAGGACTAGAACAGCAAGCCAAGAGAAGTCAGAAAAATAGATAGCAAAAACACGCTAAGGATACGGATCGTTAGTGATCCATGGTATTTGCTTATGGGTCCATCGATCTTCTCACATCATGATCCAATGTGTTTTCAAACAACAATGGCTAAGTTTGATGGGATTTCGAGCTCGTTAAATAAAGAAGCAAACATCCGTCCAGTTCAATCAGCAGTCTAATGAAACCAGTAAGCAGACCGTCATCAAAGCAAGGCAACATGCTACGAAACTAAATGGAAAACACTAACACGGGACAACAAATGCTACCCAGAGGACAAAATCCATAAATTGGCTAAGTATATGGATCGCTAGCGATCCATGCATTCTCACAAGATCGCTATGGTCTTTAAGGAACAAGGCGAAGGGAAGCAGTCCAAGTCGTTGAGCCACAATCGAGCCAAGAGCTATGGATCGCTAGCGATCCATAGCCTGCGGATCGCTAGCGATCCATCAATTTAGCTCGGTTCGCGACGAAATTCGCAGTGTGCCTTCCTATAGTCATTTGCAAGCGCCTAGCAAAAAGGCTTGGCCCAGTAGCTCTCCAACCTCTATAAATACTCACCTACCTACAACATAAAGGGGATCATCTAGACTGGGTGCTGAAACTATTCTTCGCTCCTCTCTTTCTCCCCTACAATAGTCATACAAGGGGTTTACTATGATTCTCCAGTAAACCCGAACATTGGGGACTTAATCTAATTCGAGATATTCAACAACTTTGTAATCCGATTACCTTGTAACAACAATCGACCTATAATAAAAGTTATAATGTGGACGTAGGCTTCATTAATAGCCGAACCACTATAAAAATCTTCTTGTCTTCTTACTATTTCTGCTATTTCTATATTTATTCTCTATATCATTGTTCTGTAAAAACAGGCTGGTTCTTTCATGCTCAATTCAGGATGTTGATCCATTTTTTGGTTAACATTTTGGTGCTTTCACTGAGAAATCTAACTCAGGCTTAGGTCTAGCTATCTACTTTGTATCAGATAGGTTTGGAAGTTGGATCCCTAATCTCTGTTCAAAATATCTGCTGCTAAAAATCAATGGCTTCAGGAAGAAGAAGAAGAACTGCTTTTGGAAGATCTATAGGGGTAGTAATAGCCGAAAGGAGACGAATCATCAGCGAACCAAAGTAAATGGCATTAACGTAGGATATCAGGTGATAGGATCCTCCAATCAACGCGAAGTCGTTACAAGAGATGAGTTGAATAAAATGGTTGATGAAATCAAACTTAAAATGGAAAGTAATCAGAGAGCTATGATGGATAAGCTTAATTCCCTCTTGACCTTACAACCACAACCTGCTCCAAGAACCATGGCCGAACCCGCGGTTGCCGTAAAATAAGAAAATTCTTTCGTTTTTGGTCTAAACAGAAAAAACGGAAAGCAGCCGCAAAGAGGGGCGATAGCTGGAACCGTGGGAATCAACATGGAAGGAAACACAAGTACTCCACCAACCGCAAGGCAACCAGCTATGAATTTGAACCAAGGAGCGAAGACCACGCAAGAGGACATAGCCATGGACCTCTCCGACTTAGAATATGGAGAGCAAATTAACGACGGCAAGTTGGAAGGAAACGCCAATGCATTTGATAACGCTAGGAATATCCAAACTGCCCCAGTCAGGCCAACTGCAAGCCAATGGAACCCCGAGGGAGTGGCTCTTCCAAAGCGAGGAGAGCTTAGACTTCAGCCCACCCACCAAGATCGTTTGCAAAGCCAAACGCTCAGCATGGTGACTGACAGTCGACCCCCGGACTACCGGACATCAGAGGCATTTATCGCGGGTCAGGTGGTTGATGGATAATAATAAGAATATAAGAGATGACGAATGGGGATCCTCTCCAAGTCGGACTCCCTTTTGCTGATGGGATCTTGAATAAGCGGTATCCAGAAAAGTTTACTATGCCGACCATTCCATCCAATGACGGAACGAAGGACCCAAAACCCCATTTGTACAACTATAGTTGGTACATGGACGGAGCGAATGCTTTGGATGTTGTTCAATGTAGATGTTTTCCCATTTTTCTGGAAGGAATTGCTTCCATGTGGTTCACTAGGCTTCCGCCAAGATCTATCTCTACTTTCGACCAACTAGCAACAAGATTCCTTGATCAATTTAGACTTCACACGGCACAGCCTAAAGACGTGATGTCCTCGTCCGGCCTATTACAAGGAAGAAATGAATCTCTGAAGTCTTTCATGAACCGGTTTAATACCACAGTGACAGGGGTGAGCAATCTGAATGAGGATATGGTTTTCATGGCTTTGGTCCACGTCATCCACCCCAAAACTGAGTTCAGAAAATGGATCAAGATGAAACAACCTACCACTATGAAGGACTTCAACCGTAAGGCATGTCAGTACTTGAGATTGGAAGAAGCGCGGGAGTTGGAAAAGAAGTCCGCAAGCGTGCAATTGATGAATGTCGCGTAGAGTGACATGGTGATGGACCAAAACATAAATGCCTCTGGGACCACTGAAGGAAGTACATGGAAAGATGGAAACCAAAAGAGGAAGAACCAAAATTCCAATAAAAGAAATGGTAACAAAGACCTAAAGCCTTTTGGCCCGAGGATTACACCTTGCTCAATGATACACCAGAAAACATCTATCTTACAACACAGGGGACAGAGGAATATAAAAACACCCTAAGAAGGAAGCAACCGAACAACAAAAGCGATCAGGGAAGTTTTGTCGCTTTCACGAGACGCATGGTCACAACACAAACGAGTGTTGTCATCTAAAGAACTTGATCGAAGAGCTGATCCGAGAGAACAAGCTTCAACAATACGTGAGAAAATCACAAAATCCTGACCAGCCAGTGGCCCCCCAGGCTCCTAGGGATCGAAGAAACCAGGCCAGAACCAGCAAAGAGGGATCAAAGAAAACTGACCAGAGACTCATCATTTGAACGATATCTGGAGGACCACATCTCGCGCATAGTAGTTGGGGAGAAATGGAGTGGTATGTGAGTTTTTTAAAGCATGCCCCGAAGTAATCGTGCCTAGCAATCGAAGATGGAGCTCCAACCAAGCAACAGAAAACTTTGAATGATGATATAGTATTTCGAAATCGGGACACCGAAGGGATTGAAGCTCCAACTCTCGATCCCATGGTAGTAATAGTAGGAATCGGGCCCGCTATGGTCCGACGAGTATTGGTTGACAGCGGTAGTTAATATTCTTTTCAAACGTACGTTCGACCAGATGAAGATCTGCATGAAAGATGTATCTGCATGCCAAACAGAAATCCAAGGATTCACCGGCGAGCCTAAACAACCCGTCAGAACGACTAACTTACCTGTAGAACTTGGGGAAGGCGACCGAAGAGTCACCCTCACCCAAACTTTTGTGATGGTAAACGAAATTCTCTATAGAAAATGGAGTTGGAGTGATCAATGGTGACCAAACTGTCACCAGGGAATGTTATATCGTAGAACTGCGTGAATCCAAAAGAAAAGAAAAGAAAAGGGGAAGAATGTGGAGAGAACTCTTCACATTCGCAAACTTGCCGAATAGCAACTACAGAGCCGCCCTTGGCTTGGGGACCATAGCCAATTCGACAAGGCTTTGGACCCTAGAAAAAAGAGTTCAGGGGAGGATCAAGCAACACCGGCAGAATTGATGGTGTCTGTTCCTATCGATATGGATGACCCGACGCGGGTCTTGAAAATTAGATCGCACCTTGGAAACAAGATGCGGTTAGAACTCACCAAATTTCTTCATGCCAACTTGGATGTGTTCGCTTGGACATATTCCGATATGTATGGGGTATCGCCCAAAATTTCATGCCATGCACTCAACATTGACCCTAGGTTTACACTGGTAAAGCAAAGGAGGCATAGCCTAGGCCCCGAGCGGTCCAAGGCGTTGAGTGATGTAGACAAACTGATGGCCAATGGTTTTATCCGTGATGCGACCTACCCCAAATTGGTATCTAACCAGGTTTTGGTCAAGAAGTCCAATAGGAAATTGCAAGCTTGCATCGACTAATCAGACTTAAACAAAGCCCGAAGGATAGTTTACCACTTTTAAGAATTGACCAGCTTGTGGACAGAACGGCTAGGCATGAGCTGCTATCATTTATAGATGCATACTCAGGCTACAATCAAATCCTGATGCATGAGCCCGACTAGGAAAACATCAGCTTCATCATCGATCTAGGATTATACTACTACAGGGTAATGTCATTTGGTTTAAAGAACAAGGGGCAACCTACCAAAGATTAGTAAACGCCATGTTCAACCGTCAGATCGGAAAAACCATGGAGGTCTACGTGGATGACATGTTGATGAAATCACGGGTAGCTGCCAACCACCTAGATAATCTCGCTGAAATGTTTGAAATACTTTGAAAATATGGAATGAAACTCAACCCACTCAAATGTCACTTCGGGGTAGCCTCCGAAAAGTTCTTGGGATTCATAGTGAGCACCAGAGGCATTGAAGTAAATCCAGAGCTAATAACTACCCTACGAGAAGTCCAAGCCTCGAAGAACAAGAAGTAATTACAAAGCTTGAATGGGAAAGTCACAGCGCTGAGCCGATTCATCTCAAAAGCCACCGACAAATGCATACCATTCTTTGATACACTAAAGAAAGGAAAGAAGAACTTAGAACGGAATAAGGCTTATCAAACCGCATTTGAAGAATTACTGCGGCACATGGAAGCCCTGCCAATCCTATCAAAGCCAGTGGACGGAGTTGACATGTTCATCTACTTAGCAGTCTCACCTCACGTGTTGAGAGCCGCCGTTGTGCGTGAAGAAGCGAAAATTCAGCGACCCGTATACTAATTAGCAAGCGGTTTACGGAGCCGAGAAAAATTACCCAAAACTGGAAAAGCTAGCGTACTACCTCTTGATCACATCTTGGAAGTTATGACCATATTTCCAGGCGCATTCTATTAAAGTACTGACTGATTAGCCTCTGAAGCAAGTATTGTACCAAACCGAAACTTTCGGACGGCTCCTTAAATGGAATATCAAATTGAGCCAATATGATATCACTTACCATCCGAGAAGGGCAATCAATGGGCAAGGGCTAGTAGTTTCATCGCCAAGTTTACCATACAGGATGACGAAGAAGAAATACCGATGGAAGTGGAAACATGATGGAAACTTTTTGTTGACGGCACGTCTAACAACCTCTGTTCGGTGGCAGGGGTAGTGCTTGAAACCCCTGAAGGACGAGCCATTTGCTACGCCTTATGCTTGGAATTCCCTATAACAAGTAACGAAGCGGAATACGAAGCATTGATAGCAGGACTGAAAGTTGTAAAGGAAGTCAGAATACTGTCCGTTCACGTCTACAGCGACTCTCAACTAGTCATCTGCCGGGTGAAAGGTGAATACCAGGCTCGAGGGGAGAACCTTGCCCCGTATCTATCTAAAGTACAAGAGTTGTTGAACAACATCGAACATTACACCATAACTCACATCCTGCGGGAGTAAAACACGAAGGCTAACTACTTAGCTAAATTGGCATGCTCCGGAGTAGCTCAATCATTGGGACTAGTCCCGGTTGAAACTCTGACCGCTCCGAGTATAATCAGAATGGATATCGACTGGATTTTTGAAACCACCATGAAACCAGAAACATGGATGACGCCAATCAAAGACTACCTGCTTACAGGTACTCTTCCAGCCGATAGGAATCAAGAAAAAGCTTCTTCGGAAGGCACTGTGATTCATAATGCAGGATAGGATATTCTACTGAAGGGGATTCCTTACCCCCTTGCTTAGATGTGTGACCAACAATGAAGCTCGATGGATCTTGAAGGAAGTTCATGAAGGCGACTGCGGAGATCATACTGGGGGCAAACCCTTGCAAAGAAAATCCTTCGGTACGGATATTTCTGGACAACGGTATATCGCAATGCAGTAGATTATGCCAAAAGGTGTGACCGATGTCAAAGATTCAGCAAGATTAAAAGAACTCCCTCAACAGAGCTAATGCATATGGTAAGCCTATGGTCGTTCGCAATGTGGGGGATTGAACTAATTGGCGTATTGCCGATAGCTAAACGAGGGGCTAAATATGCTATAGTTGTTGTTGACTATTTCAAAAAATAGGCCAAAGCGGAACTGCTGCCATCATTACCACAAAGAAAGTTATTAATTTTGTTACTAAAAACATCATTTGCAGGTTTGGCATTCCACAAAAAATCATCACTGATAATGGGAACCAATTCGAAAGCGCCGAGTTCAAAGACTTTTGCAAACGCTTGGGAATCGAGAAAAGCTTTTCCATAGTCGCTCATCTGCAAGAAAATGGGCAAGTGGAAGCAATAAACAAGATCGTCAAGTCCACTATCAAAAGGCGGCTGACTAAAGCTAAAGAAAATTGGGTTGATGAACTCTCACTCGCACTATGGGCCTATAGGACAACACACAAAGCTGCAACTAGGCATTCTCCGTTCGCCTTGGCATATGCTTCAGAAGTAATAATTCCCGTTGAACTAGATGTCCCCTCTCACCGAAGGCAAAATTTCAATCAAAGGCAAAATGAGCAGCTCCTACTCAAGTTGCTTGATATGATTGATGAAAAAAGGGAAGAAGCCAAACTTAGGACCGCTGCTCACCAAAAAAGGGTCGCACGGTACTTCAACTCCAGAGTTCGCAACCAAACCTTTGAAGTGGGAGACCTTGTCCTCAAAAGAGTCTATCCCGTGCCAGGAGCCTTCGGACCGAACTAAGAAGGGCCATATGTGGTCAATCAAAGGCCGGGAGATGGAACTTTCAAACTGATAACGTGGACGGACTCCAAATTCCCCAAGCATGGAACAGCGAATCATTGCGTCCTTACTTTATCTGAAACTATCTCATGTACTTTCTATTTTTCAGCAAATAAACCGTCCTGGGGTACCGGGGGCATTGTAACTAGGCAAAACTTGCCCAATTTTTCTTAATAAAATTGATTTTCTTTCTGAACCAATAAAACTGTGTTCAAATAGTAACCTGTTGAGTCGATGGGGTCAAATCGGCTCAAAACCATTTAAATTCTGCTTAAGATAGTGGAATCACACCCAAGTACGCCCCACTTACCCGTTGAGTCGATGGAAGCAACTCGACTCAAATCGTTGGATTGGCGAAACTCGGTCCTTGCCGTCTGAGAACCGGTGTTGCTCTAGCGGCGTTAGGAAGGCTCAAAGCAAAGTCGTGCATCCCATAAGCCACACACTACCTTTTTGAGCCATGGAATCACGCTTTTAAAGCATAAACTCATCACGTTGCCTGAAGATTGGCAACGTCGAGAAGTTCCGAAGCCGTTTGGGATCGACGGATTATATCGGTCCTAAAAAGGCACGCATTCCATAGGCCGTGCACTACCTTTTCGAGCCGTGGAATCACGCTCTTAAAGTAAACTCCTCACGTCGCCCAAAGATTTGCAACGTTGAAAATTCTGAAATCGTTATGGATCGACAGGTCATATCGGTCCCAAAAGTCGTGCATACATCTAAACAAGCCACACATTTAATAATAAGCCACAAACACTTTTAAGTACCGGAATTGCCCCGATGATATCGGGAAATCCATCCATTGTAGGATTAAGAAGGACCAACCCGCTCCCATTATCAGGAGTAATGGGCATGAACCCAACAAAATCAAAGTGCTACAAATCGACAGAAAAATTCCAAGTGTCGACCAATAATAAATCTGTAATTAAGCCGTTCAAATAATAAGTCCCCAAGGATATGAACCATAAAGCAAGTCCGGTGATAAAGGCAATAATAAGCAAGCACTCGGATCAACTGGTCGTTTATCAGGCATTTGAAGTAAACAGCCCTGTGAACTGGGGGCATACACCGGTACCCAAATAGAAATGCTCAAGAATAAAAACACTTCACAAATGCTATTATTCCAAACAAAGAAATTTGGCAGTAATCACAGGACTAGATAAAATAAAATAGCAGCAAACGAAATAGACATAAGTACATAAAACACAGATAAGAAGACAGGTAAAGTTACAATCAAAATGTCAGCATTGTATTACTTATAACTTTTTTGAACAAGGTTAAAATATGGGGACCGTACCCACACAAAACCGGCCAACAAAAAGAAAAAGTATAGACGCTACAACAAAAGCAGTAAGTGCAGACTCTGCACTTGAAAAAAACAAAACAAAATGCCTCAAAAATCAGCTTTATTGCCATCCGAGCATCTCAACGCCTCTTTCCGATGCTCCCCTTCCCGCCTTTGGTTGGAAGTTTTTGCTTCCCTTCCAAATCCCGGCCAGGGGTGGTGTCGCTGCCGGTAATATCGGCTGTCTCTTCGGTGTCGACATCTCCTCCCACTCTTTAGCCTTCTCGGAAGTCTTCCCTTTTGTCTTTTACTTTCGGGATTTGCGAGGACTTTTCGAGGATTTTACCGCTTCAACCTTTTCTTTCTTGGTGGCAACTAGTTGTTGTTCAAATTTACACGGCGGCTCGATTTGGACCTCCTGCTCCAGAGCCTCGGCTCCTGCAAAGTCCCCCTCCAAAGATACGGAAGGATCATCTAATCCATGCAATGCGAACCGGACACAAGCACAGCAACCGGAGCAGCTACGAAGACAAGTACGAAAGCGGTTGAAATAGCGACGTGTTCGGATATCGAGGAAATCGGCGGATCAGCGTGCAAGGAGAACGGACATATAAGATCAAAAATGAAAACATTTAGTTCGCCTTGCTCCTGCGGCGTGAGTTGAAAATTCTCGAAATCGGTAGAAATAAGGAGGTTACCTACAGTGGAGGAGTGGCCGAGAATGTCGATCTCATATTCACTGCCTTCTCCTTCTTTGGATGGTTTCACAATCTGTGGAGAAGCTTCAGGCCCAGAAATCACCAATTGACTGCGAGGTTGTCTCGACGATTCACCGGGTCCGGAAATAAGAGGCTTTGGCATCGTTTTGGCAGTCGATGCCATAGCAACATCGGCAGCTTCCCGTTCCTTTTCAATTCGCAGAATTTTCTGACCCTCTATCAGTGCCTTTTTGACTCCTCATTAAGGTAGGCATCCTCTAGCTCTCGCTCAGTGTAGGCATCCCCGCTATCTCAAAAACGGGTCAAAATTTGCTCCCAAACCATGGTGAGAGTGCATGAGAACTTGGGGCCTAGATAACTGAGACTCCTTTGATGCAATAGGGAGTTGACGTAGAATTTTAAGATGGTATTGTCCATATTCCTCTCAAAAGTGTCATGTAGCTTCAAATAATCCACTGTAACAGCGGCCTTTTCAACTTCAATGCGAGTTTTGTCGATGCTAAGCTGTGCAACTCTTTCCTGGAGCAGAGCAATCGTCTGAGCCTGATCGGAAATGGTCTTATTACACGACTTCACGACCTCCTCATATTCCGCAATAGTTTTGTTATGCCCTTCAACAGTCTTGTCGTGATCAGCAATGGTCTCCTTCTGGGCTTCAATAATCGTGTTGTGAGCTTCAAGCTCCTCTTTCAACTTTACTTCTTCTGCATGGGCCTTCTTAATTTCATCTCTATAGATGATCTCTATTTTCTCATGGGCCTCTTTCAGATCTTTTAGCAAGCCGGTGCTATTTTTACTCTCCCGAAGCAAACGCGTCCCTTTCTTGTACCGATCGTTCAATTTTGGCATCGTGTTTCGCCAATGCCTTCTCGAAGTCATCCTTCTCCGACTCAAAGGAGAGGATTTCTTGGTAATTGTTGTGGTTCATATCAGCCAATTGCTTGCATAGTTTCTCCCATCCCTCGGCCTGCTCCAAATCACTTTGGATCGCTTGAAGGTGGGGCATATATGAATCTTTGCGGACTGGACAAGATCGTGGTCGAACTTAACCCCTTTCAAGAACCACCTGGGGAGCGCTGCTTCAAGTCTAGGAGGACCAGATGGAAGAACGTAAGCCGATCTCCGGTGAGGGCGCGAAGAACCAGGGTGTAACAACCCGGTATTTTCAACCATTCGCATCCGCACATGCCGGACTTGAATTGCTCAAAATATCATATTGTTAATTTATATTTGGCAAAACTCAGCATATACGGTAAATTAATCAATCACAGAATCACAACCACAGAGTAAGATAATAATAATGCAGCGGAATAGATAAATAGTAGTTCATGAAGCTACTACATAAACAATAGAGTTTGAAATAAAATACAACATAATATCTCAAATACAGACTGATGACATCTCTGAGCAAATCAACTGGAAAAGCCGAAAGCTGAAACGATAGTTGGATCTCCAAGCGAAGCTCCAAACTTCAAAGGTGAGTCTCAAATGCTGTATCACTCAGTTTGACCCGAGTGTAAAGCAAAACACAAAACACTCGAGTCAGGATTAAGATTCTTATATCAATAAATCCAACTCAAGTGAAATATCAACTGAAATACAAGTAACTTAAAGGATGCTTGGGATAACCATCCTCTAAGAATAGGTGGAACTATCTACAATGTAGAAATATACGCTATTAACAACCAAACGTCATTATAACACCGTGGTCATGTCAAATTAATTTATACTTCAAAACCAAAATATCATTTCCATTTCAAATATATATATTTCCAAATTATAGCACTTTCAAAACTAAATTGATAATTTCATATATATATATATATATATATTAACTTAATTATTATTTAGTTTTGAAATATTCACTTAATAAATCCATTATCATTTAAATAACTTTAAATTACATTAAACTAAATATTTCATTCGATTTATTTAAAACTTGAAATATCCATTTAATCACTTTAAATAAAAACCAAGTTATAAAATCATATCTTAAAACCCTCAAATTCAATAAGTTTCAAATCGATTTAATTAAACAAAATTCTTAATTAAATATAATT
Source organism: Allium fistulosum (assembly GCA_030737815.1). Lineage (NCBI taxonomy): Eukaryota > Viridiplantae > Streptophyta > Magnoliopsida > Asparagales > Amaryllidaceae > Allium > Allium fistulosum. Next base: position 167,550,847 of record CM060905.1, read on the forward strand.
CCGAATAAATTCAAATTTATCTTTCCAACCTTAACTTATAGAAATCACTATAGAATCTATTTTAAAATATAGTTTAAATAAATACTTAAACATATTGTATTTTACTTAAATCAAACTTTACAAATTTTAAAGCTTATTATTCAATTTATTTTATAATAAAACTTATTCATATACATAATACTTTCAAATTTAAATAAAACCATATATATTTCCTTTCAAAACCATAGAAATCATTTTCAAAATATTTATGTATAGACCAACGGTGTCTGTATATAATTTTCTATCCTATGGTCAAGCGATACGGATATTTATCATTTCAATCCACAATTTAAATATATACGGGTATATATCATTTCAACCCGCAATCCCAAATTCAATTCAATTTGAAAATCACTTGGGTTTATCATTTCAACCCATAACGATTTTCTTCTATTCTACAGATCGTTCGGGTATATATCATTTCAACCCATAGGGAATTCTATACTAGCATGGAACTTGCAGAGTAATAACAGATAAGATAATAACATAACAGACATATATCATCAATAGCATATAATATAAACAACAGGATATGGTGTCATATCCCACAGGTGAACAGTTACAGATAATAGCATACATAAATAACTAACAGCAGTATATTTCAATTGTCGTTTCAATTGAAATCAAATTTAATAAATATAAGAATGTTAATCGTGAGTGGTTGCTCACCTTTTGAGGCTAGAGAGATTCGACAATGAAATGAGTTACAACCCAAGCACGAATTCCAAAACAAAGCAAGATTGGCACGAATTCAACGATCAAAGCTGATAAACAGAATCGATGAGAACATATCAAATCAGGATTGGATCGATGAAGATAAATGGTATAAATGAACTCATATATACAGCTATATATAACTATTAATATATATATAAAAATCATATTCTAAATTCAACCATATATTAAATTATATATATATATGGTTTCCAAAATCATTGTTTTAAATTAAAAATTCATATATTAAAGTCAAACGTATATCAATATACATAATATATGTTGAAATAATTACTTATATGTACACGACCATATCATTACTTATATAAAACTAATATATAAAAATCTATATATTTAACTTACCTACGTAAAATACTTTGGAATCAACAATATATATATAATAATATATAAACAAATGTATAGGAACATATCTACAACTGTGAAACTAGCATATATATTCTAAAATCAATATATATATATATATATATAAACTTTTACAAACACAACATTTTCCACTCATAAGCTTCTCAACATAAATTTAAACAAACTAAGCTTTGAAAAAAAATCTGTAACTTTTATAACATGAACATTTGTATAAACAGCAAGTTAAAAACCGAACCAAAAAAATATAACACTTAAAACATTAACAAACTTGCTATGTATGTGTATATATATATATATATAATATTCTGAATACAGTACCAAGCATATATAACAAGCATGATTTGTAAAATATCATATAATAACAGATTACCTTATATATAACTTATATAGTATATATACAGACCCAAAAATATCTGTAATATATAATATAAACTAACTATATATATATAATTATGCAAATGGAAACTACTGTTATAACTTTATAAACTATAACCATACACTTACTTTATATATATAAAAGGAGACGCGACAGCATATAATATAATGTAACTATTATATATAGGTGAAGTACTTTGTTTATATATTACCACTTACATATATAGGTGAAGTGACAGAAAAGAACAGCTCATAACAAATTTGATATACAAAGAATGTATACATTGCCAATATATATATATATATATATATATATATATATATATATATTCCAATAACTTTATGCTAAAATTGAGATCTCCATACTATATTTTAAAACTTGTATAACATATATAAATTGCACCTTTAAAACAATATATATATAAACTTACTTAAAAATAACTTACACAACAAAGAAGAAGAGGCTGCAAATGGCCAGAGCAAGGAGTTGAAGCGGCCAAAGTGGGAGGAGGAGATTGCGGCGTGGGAAGGTGGTCTCGGCCATGGTCGCTTGGGAAAAGATGGTGGTCGCGTTCGATAGGGGAAAGCGGAACGAACGGAGGAGCAGACGAAGAAAGCATGGCCGATGGGATGGCTTTGATGCTTCGGCCATGTGTTTTGGCAAGGAAGAGAAAGACTAGGTGAAGGTGGAGGGAAGAAGCCGAGGTCACAGGGTTTCCAGGAAATTTCTTTTTATATTTTTTTTTGAAGATAGAACGAAAGAAAAAAAAGGCAGAGAAATATGAATGAACAACCGGAAGTGAACTGGAAAAAATGAAAAGTGAAAAGGAAGAAAAATGGAGATTGAAAGGACGAAACCGAAAATCAAAATTATAAGATAAACCAGCTAATAAAATCAACTAGGGAAAAGCAACAGTCAAGAATAATAAAGGTCAAAAAGCTGAATTCAAGTAATAATAAAAGCAACTATCCATTTGTTTTAAGCGTTGGATAACGAATGGTCACAGAGTAACAAAACGGACCGTTACGGTTAACCGTTTCGTGGATTTCGCTATGTACCGGACTTCAAAACATAGAATTGAATATACCTTAAAGATCAGCATGACGAAACGAATAAAATGGTATACAGAAATCAGTGATAAGACTATCATATCAAAAGTCGATATCGGTACCGGAAATGCTGCTAATTCGCCAGAAATAAGACAAACGGAGCAATAGTAGTCCAAATTTGGGAAAACGAAAGATGACGTCTCACTCAGAAGATGATTTATAAATTTATTGTATAACAATATTCAGGTTTGGAAAGCATTTTATTATCATATTAACTGATTGAAATAAAATTACACAAAAAAACTTCAATATTATCAGATAAAAATTTACCAGTTGTTGTGTTAAAATAGACGTATACCAAATATTAAATTTTTATTTCCAAATATTATTATTTAAAATTTCACAAAATTCAGTTAATTACGTTATTAAAACCAATTAAAATTTACGGGTCGTTACATTCTCCCCCACTCAAAACTTTTTGTCCCCGAGAAGGAACGAGGTAGGAGAATAGAAACAACCCAAAAGAAAATGGAAAAGAAAAAAAACAATTAATTTAAAACCATATAGATTTCAATTTAAATTAATTAATATTTAAAAATTTGGTTAAACCCATTTTATTAAATCCATAAATTGTCATTCGATTCAAATTTGTTAGTTCAAACTATCAATTCAGATCATAAAATTTCATTTAGTTTAAATTGATTTCCATTCACCTATTTATATAATGACCAATCACTTACATAAAACACTAATAATTTATTATTAAACCATGTAGTATGTAAAAAAACAGTATTTTTAAACATTTAAATTATTTTGAAAGAAAGAAAAATGATCAAAATGTCCTTTATATAATACTTTATCAAAATACTTTTATAACTCGATGTCTTAACAGGTTTATCCTCATTCTTGCAGACTCTGGCCATGCGTTGATCAGGCGCAAAGCTAGATTTCTCCAAGTATTTAGTAGCCTGTTTCAACACCCAGTGAAAATACTCGAAAACCTTCAAAACCGATATGGAAAGTACAATCCAAACAAATCAACCGAATCGAATCATGGATCGCAGATACACAATGGTTACGCCTGGGTCCCCAGGAAACATCCATACCTTTTAAGCAATCACTGCCTTGCGAATTTCGCCATGATAACAAAAAAAACTATAGACCGTGGATACACAATGGTTACGCCTGGATCCTCCAGGAAACATCTGTACCCTTTAAGCAATCTCTGCCTTGCAGATTACGCTACTAAAACGACCATAGATCGCAGATACACAACGGTTACGCCTGGATCTCCCAAGAAACATCCGTACCTTTTAAGCAATCACTGCCTTGCGAATTACGCTATGCAGTCGAGTTCGTAAGACCATGGGTAACGCCATGGAATTCGAAGGATACTCGAGTATCATATCCAGAAAACCCAAATCAGAGAGAATAATATCGATAGAATGAATCCAAAATGTGGCCACAAAGAGGATATCAAGCAGAAGGCACTTTCCATACCTTTACTTCGAAAATATGTATCATATAGTGCCCTTTCAAATCAATTTCAAATATCATACTTATATAAATTCCATTATATATAAGATTTCATTTTTAAATCGAATACTTTCCAATAATCAATAGTATATCAAATCACACTTATACATACTTCGATTATATAAGATTTCGCTTTTCAAATTGAGTAACTTTCCAAATCAATAGTTTTCGAATCAACTTCATACTTATACAAATCAATTTTATATAAGTTCGATAACCCCCAAATCAAGTATTTAGTAAAACAAGGTTCTCAATTTCAATTCATTCAATATCAGTTCAGCTTCAAAATCATACACGATTTCACCAAATTATTTCTTCGAAATTAAATATCTTCAGTTTCAAAGTTTCCAAAATAATAGGTTTAGAAAATGATCCTAGTATTCAAATCAACATAATTTAGGTCAAACAAATTCATTTCCAAATCATCATATAAATATTTGGTTTTAAATTCCAATCTATTTTCGAAACCAAATATTTTTCTCAAAATCAATTATACCCAAAATGATTACCAAGTTTATAACCATCCCTTTAAAACCTTTAAACTATTTATTTCTATTTGAAAGGCCCAATTTACCTTTTGAAAATTATTATTCTATATATATGGTTTTAAAAAAGATGTTACTAAGTTAAAACATTTAAAACTAAATTTTATATTAGTACAATTCAAAATAGTCTTATTCATTTTCTTAACAAAACGGTTCCAAACTTATTTAAATCATTACTTCATACTTAAACATACAAAACTAAACTTATATACTTTATCAAATAATTTATACTTTTCGCAATTACTTAGCTTTGAAAAATTTAACCTCGATTTGGAAGTGTTCGAACATTCAAAATAGTCGGAGAAATCAAATTTCCAATCCAAGAGTTGGAAATCAGCAACCAATCAGTAAATCAATTTCAAAAGATAGGGTTATACCAAGTCAAATCCGAAACTCGAGGACTGAACACCAGGCTCACTTCAAATTGTTTCAAATATATATACATATATCTTTCGAATATCAAATCATACTTCGGAATTTGAAATCAAAATTGGTTTCACAAAATCAATCGCATAGCAAAGCTACTAAAGTGGCCTATCCCCCACTCTGAACTCGAAAATCAATGTCGATGATGCATGCACTGATCACCGAAATTATTCTCCAGTGACATAAGTGAGTTTTGGACTTCTATTTTCCTGAAAACTTCTTTGAAATTTCTTTGAAATTATTGGAACCCATTTGAAGTCATTTGAAACGTTTCTTATTCGGAAAATACTTTCAAATCGTATTATTATATATTTTTCAAAATCTTAAAACCAATTTCAAAATACCGGAGTTCAATTTCTCAAATTCCAAATTTAAAACCCTTCAGTTATAAATCATTTTATATAAATCAATTTCTTATATAATTTCAGAATTTCAAATCCTTTCGAAACTTCAAATTCTCGTTTTAAAAGGTATATAATCCTTATCGAAAACATTTTCACTTTTATATATAGAATATAATCATACTTATCAAAATAATAATTTTCATATATATAAAAAAAATTCTAAAGTACAACCAAACACGATTTTTCAAAGGATGATTCATGAATGGATTCCAAACAAGGATAGAGATTCAAATTAGAGGGACTCTAGTCAAAATAGAATTCTGATTCGAAGATAGGCTCGAACGAATATGAGATGATTAAATTATAAAATAGAAGATGGATATACTTATATAAATCGCGGGCGACCTTAACCGGGTCAACCATGACTTCAGGAATATGATCGATGCAGAATTCTAAGGCAAATCGACATTCGATCACCAGAGATAGAATTCGGCATAGCAAAAAATAGAAGCATCTAAACCGAGGGTATAGAAATCTCTGATGAATCAATGCCAATTGTAAAGGATTTTCACCCTGTTACAAATTATTCAAAGATTGGCGGGATCGCCGATATTTATAGAGATCATTCGAAGTGGAGTTATTGGATGCTCCAGAATCAAAAGAATACAAATAGGGGGAGACAAGAATGGATTTCAGAACAAGTGGGAGCGTTCCAAAATTCAAAGGAAACCGAATCAAAGAGGAAGAGATTCAAGCACGAACGAAAGTAATTCTGTAATTAAATCAACTACATATGCTAAGTTTTGCCTAAAACCAGAGCTCTAATACCAACTGTAACAACCCGGTATTTTCAACCATTCGCATCCGCACATGACGGACTTGAATTGCTCAAAATATCATATTGTTAATTTATATTTGGCAAAACTCAGCATATACGGTAAATTAATCAATCACGGAATCACAACCACAGAGTAATATAATAATAATGCAGTGGAATAGATAAATAGTAGTTCATGAAGCTACTACATAAACAACAGAGTTTGAAATAAAATACAACATAATATCTCAAATACAGACTGATGACATCTCTGAGCAAATCAACTGGAAAATCTTAAAGTTGAAACGATAGTTGGATCTCCAAGCGAAGCTCCAAACTTCAAAGGTGAGTCTCAAATGCTGTATCACTCAGTTTGACCCGAGCGTAAAGCAAAACATAAAACACTCGAGTCAGGATTAAGATTCTTATATCAATAAATCCAACTCAAGTGAAATATCAACTGAAATACAAGTAACTTAAAGGATGCTTGGGATAACCATCCTCTAAGAATAGGTGGAACTATCTACAATGTAGAAATATACGCTATTAACAACCAAACGTCATTATAACACCGTGGTCATTTCAAATTAATTTATACTTCAAAACCAAAATATCATTTCCATTTCAAATATATATATTTCCAAATTATAGCAATTTCAAAACTAAATTGATAATTTCATATATATATATATATATATATATATATATATTAACTTCATTATTATTTAGTTTTGAAATATTCACTTAATAAATCCATTATCATTTAAATAACTTTAAATTACATTAAACTAAATATTTCATTCGATTTATTTAAAACTTGAAATATCCATTTAATCACTTTAAATCAAAACCAAGTTATAAAATCATATCTTAAACCCCTCAAATTCAATAAGTTTCAAATCGATTTAATTAAACAAAATTCTTAATTAAATATAATTCCGAATAAATTCAAATTTATCTTTCCAACCTTAACTTATAGAAATCACTATAGAATCTATTTTAAAATATAGTTTAAATAAATACTTAAACATATTGTATTTTACTTAAATCAAACTTTTCAAATTTTAAAGCTTATTATTCAATTTATTTTATAATAAAACTTATTCATATACATAATACTTTCAAATTTAAATAAAACCATATATATTTCCTTTCAAAACCATAGAAATCATTTTCAAAATATTTATGTATAGACCAACGGTGTCTGTATATAATTTTCTATCCTATGGTCAAGCGATACGGATATTTATCATTTCAATCCACAATTTAAATATATACGGGTATATATCATTTCAACCCGCAATCCCAAATTCAATTCAATTTGAAAATCACTTGGGTTTATCATTTCAACCCATAACGATTTTCTTCTATTCTACAGATCGTTCGGGTATGTATCATTTCAACCCATAGGAAATTCTATACTAACATGGAACTTGCAGAGTGATAACAGATATGATAATAACATAACAGACATATATCATCAATAGCAATATAATATAAACAACAGGATATGGTGTCATATCCCACAGGTGAACAGTTACAGATAATAGCATACATAAATAACTAACAGCAGTATAATTCAATTGTCGTTTCAATTGAAATCAAATTTAATAAATATAAGAACGTTAATCGTGAGTGGTTGCTCACCTTTCAAGGCTAGAGAGATTCGACAATGAAATGAGTTACAACCCAAGCACGAATTCCAAAACAAAGCAAGATTGGCACAAATTCAACGATCAAAGCTGATAAACAGAATCGATGAGAACAAATCAAATCAGGATTGGATCGATGAAGATAAATTGTATACATGAACTCATATATACAGCTATATATAACTATTAATATATATATATATATATAAATCATATTCTAAATTCAACCATATATTAAATTATATATATATATGGTTTCCAAAATCATTGTTTTAAATTAAAAATTCATATATTAAAGTCAAACGTATATCAATATACATAATATATGTTGAAATAATTACTTATATATACACGACCATATCATTACTTATATATAAAACTAATATATAAAAATCTATATATTTAACTTACCTACGTAAAATACTTTGGAATCAACAATATATGTATAATAAAATATAAACAAATGTATAGGAACATATCTACAATTATGAAACTAGCATATATATTCTAAAATCAATATATATATATAAACTTTTACAAACACAACATTTCCACTCATAAGCCTCTCAACATAAATTTAAACAAACTAAGCTTTGAAAAAAACTGTAACTTTTATAACATGAACATTTGTATAAACAGCAAGTTAAAAACCGAACCAAAAAAATATAACACTTAAAACATTAACAAACTTGCTATGTATATATATATATATATAATATTCTGAATACAGTACCAAGCATATACAACAAGCATGATTTGTAAAATATCATATAATAACAGATTACCTTATATATAACTTATATAGTATATATACAGACCCAAAAATATCTGTAATATATAATATAAACTAACTATATATATAATTATGCATATGGAAACTACTGTTATAACTTTATAAACTATAACCATACACTTACTTTATATATATAAAAGGAGACGCGGCAGCATATAATATAATGTAACTATTATATATAGGTGAAGTACTTTGTTTATATATTACCACTTACATATATAGGTGAAGTGATAGAGAAGAACAGCTCATAACAAATTTGATATACAAAGAATGTATACATTGCCAATATATATATATATATATATATGTATATGTATATATTCCAATAACTTCATGCTAAAAATGAGATCTCCATACTATATTTTAAAACTTGTATAACATATATAAATTGCACCTTTAAAACAATATATATATAAACTTACTTAAAAATAACTTACACAACAAAGAAGAAGAGGCTGCAAATGGCCAGAGCAAGGAGTTGAAGCGGCCAAAGTGGGAGGAGGAGATTGCGGCGTGGGAAGGTGGTCTCGGCCATGGTCGCTTGGGAGGAGATGGTGGTCGCGTTCGATAGGGGAAAGCGGAACGAACGGAGGAGCAGACGAAGAAAGCATGGCCGATGGGATGGCTTTGATGCTTCGGCCATGTGTTTTGGCAAGAAAGAGAAAGACTAGGTGAAGGTGGGAAGAAGCCGAGGTCACAGGGTTTCTAGGAAATTTCTTTTATATTTTTTTTTTGAAGATAGAATGAAAGAAAGAAAGAAAAAAAAGGCAGAGAAATATGAATGAACAACCGGAAGTGAACTGGCAAAAATGAAAAGTGAAAAGGAAGAAAAATGGAGATTGAAAGGACGAAACCGAAAATCAAAATTATAAGATAAACCAGCTAATAAAATCAACTAGGGAAAAGCAACAGTCAAGAATAATAAAGGTCAAAAAGCTGAAATAAAGTAATAATAAAAGCAACTATCCATTTGTTTTAAGCGTTGGATAACGAATGGTCACAGAGTAACAAAATGGACCGTTACGGTTAACCGTTTCGTGGATTTCGCTGTACCAGACTTCAAAACACAGAATTGAATATACCTTAGAGATCAGCACGACAAAACAAATAAAACGGTATACAAACATCAGTGATAAGACTATCATATCAAAAGTCGATATCGGTACCGGAAATGCTGCTAATTCGCCAGAAATAAGATAAACGGAGCAATAGTAGTCCAAATTTGGGAAAACGAAAGATGACGTCTCACTCAGAAGATGATTTACAAATTTATTGTATAACAATATTCAGGTTTGGAAAGCATTTTATTATCATCAAATATTAACTGATTGAAATAAAATTACACAAAAAAAACTTCAATATTATCAGATAAAAATTTACCAGTTGCTATGTTAAAATAGACATATACCAAATATTAAATTTTTATTTCCAAATATTATTATTTAAAATTTCACAAAATTCAGTTAATTACGTTATTAAAACTAATTAAAATTTACGGGTCGTTACACAGGGGCAAGCACCACATGGGATGATGAAACTTGGGATGAAGATGGAGCTTGAACAGAAGAAACTGGAACTTCGAGACCAACTGAAGCTGGGGCAAAGGCCTGTTGCTCTGAAGGATGGGAACTACGATTGCCATTTACTTTTTGGTCGGTTCTTCTCGCTCATCATAGGTCTTTCTTTTCTTGTAACCGCTTTTGTACGTACGAGTCTGTTCCCTCTCGTCTCGACGACGAGCTTCAGCCTCCAAATCCTTCTGTCTCCTCCATTCCTCCTCGGTCTCACGGGGCTAATGACCACACCCCCTTATAGTACCTGACATGAAGAATATGTAAAGAGCTTTAGTAATGGAAAATAAGCTTGAATGATGTGTGTGTAAGTGAATGTGACCTTAGTGGAATGTGTAATGTGTCCGGGGGGCCTAAAATGACATCACAAACCAGATCAGGCAGCCATTGTGGTAGAAATTGGGCTAATGTCGAGCGCAACATGGCCCAAATGAGAAGACATCTCTTCAAATCTGAATTCTTTCCCCATAAGTTCGTCAAGATCGACGTAGACGTTGCTCAGATCCCCGAAGTCTATGCCGGCATCTTTAATTGGGGAATCCCGATGTTGCTTGACTTCTGGGGTAGCATCTTTATTGCAGGTCTCTAAGGGAGGCGAGTTCGGAATAACGAGACTCGTCCTCGGAGTCTCGTCACATGATTCGAAGTCTTCGTCACCAGAACGCACGTCAAAATCATCATCACTAGAGAAGGAATCATAACTACTACTACTCTCAACTTCACCCTCCTCTTTTTCTGTTGCCACTGCAACCTTACCTTCTCATTGTTTAAACTCTTCTTCCCCTTCCTCCGGAATTGGTGGCATTCTAGCCGGGCGGCTGGCTTCGGTCACAACATCTCTTCCCTCATGAGTCTCTTCAGCCGACTTGCCGGACAAGCCTTCCTTTTCTTGAAAAACACCTCCTTCAGAACCATGAGACGAAGAAGTAAAGCTCGTTTGTATTCTGGAACAAGAAGGAGACGAGACCTCAACCGCTATGGAAGATCTCCCTAGATGCAACAGTCCATACCGAAGCAAGTTTTCATCCGTCAGCAAGAACTTAACCAATCTTTCCTCGGCATCTACAGCCTTCAGGGTATGGAAAGTTTGGTCAAGTGATGGGTCTTTATTTGGTTTCAGAATAACTGCAGGAAGCATTTGACTTGTTAGAAACTCCATAGAGACATTTCGAAATTCAATGAGTAAAGAAGAGAACTTACCCCCCGTTGTCCAAAGGCGTGAACCCTTCGGGACATCTATCGAAGAAGTGCTGAGTCTTGAATTGGAACAAATTGCTTTGAATCTGCAGCATGATCTTACAATTCCTCTGGGCCTCAATGACGACAAGGGATGGACACTCGTCTTTTCTCTTAAATGAGAGGAAATATCTCAACTCGTCGAAACTTGGAGCACGGTTAAATGTTCGCATAAACAAAATGTTAAAGCAAGTCAAGATCATATACCCATTAGGATGGATTGGGAGGCACTGCTTTGTTTAAGCACATATATCGATGGCAAGCAGTGTACTCCGAAGGCGGCATATGGAGAATTCATCCTTCTCCGACAAGCGCATGTCATCCTATGGAATGTCATGTTGCAAGCAAATGTTATGCAAAACCTTGGCAGAGATTATGGAAGAAGCTCTCTCCAGCGGGTTAAGAAGAACTCTAAATTCGACGGAGTTCGGTCCACGACCGGACCAACTGGGACTAGCTGACTGTATTCAGGCCGCGAAGTGGAAGAAGAAGAGGCAACAGATGATGATTCAGCTTCTGAATGTGCTGGGCTTCCTCCACTAGACTTACGAAGATAAGATGGATACTTCATTCTAAACAACAAGACTTGCGTCCAAAGCGGTCAGGCAATTCTATCTTTAACTAAAAACTCCCCTATAACACTTGAATTCCGAAAGGATATCGATTCACGCCGACATGTCGGATTTCAAGTATATACCAGTGCAAGTGCAGTGTGTTATCTATGGGGGTAAGCTCGGTGTCCTAAAAACTACAAATGCTCTATCCCATGTAGATAGCTCGCTCGCAGTGGAAAGGGAAAAGGACTTTTCATATCGTTTTTTGGAATTACTTCTGCTACACTTACCTATTGTCGATCAAAAATCGATAATGGATCTGTTGTCCGGAGCGACGTGGAAAGTTCTTCCCAGTATAGGTACACCGAGTGTGCAAAAAACAAGATCGACCTGATTCCTTCGGAAGGGTAAAACCAATTCGCAATGCGTCGTGTGGTATCGGTAATGTAACTTAGTACAGGTCAATTCTGGTTCAATAGACGAAGACAGCAAAACATGTCATGCACCGGGGCAAGGCCCGAATGTCGTTTTGTAAAGAACTCAAGACTCGATTTACTATCTTCCTGGATTAAATCACAATCAACTCGGATTCTTTGCTATAATCATCACCAATACACTACGTTGTCGAATCGTTAAATGAACGTCAAAATCAGCATCACCCACCTCAAACTAAGGATCAAAAGGCAAAGATAGTGGGATTTTTCAACTCAGCGATCCATACACGGTGGATCAGCGGAGATCCAAGGAAGAAAATGATGGAGTTAAGGTTTGGTTGACAGAGATCTAAAAGAAGCTTGGCTCAAATCAACGCGGCGGTGAGGTTTAGGACAATCAACGGAGAAGGGCTCTGGTGGAGGATGATCGGCAGCGTTGATGGATCGGATGGATTTAGGGCTTGGTCTAAGTTTGGGTTGAGTCATAGGAGATAGCTCAGATCATAGGAAGAAAGCTTGGGTCGCATGAAAGATGGGAAATAGGTCGGCTCGAGGTAGTTAAATAGGGGATTACATGAGGAAAAAATGCCAAAGTCATTGGATTGCTAGCGATCCATCGAATCTCGTACGATCAATCTCGAACTTCTCTAGCGAGATCCATGTGCTGTTTCAAGGCATTCTAGAAGTTATGGGGTAAAACTTGGTCTGCTATAACAAGCAACGACAGTTCAGGCCAAAACTTGGCAAGCAACAGAATAGCCAAAGTCAAATTCATGTGACCCTAACACGATTACTTGAAACTCAACAAGTAGAAACTGAAAAGCAATTACTTCCAGTGCACGCCTTGTTTTCAACAAAGACATACCCTGGAGGGGAAATGTTATCCGGGTTTTTAACCAGCGGAATCCAAAGGAAGTCGGAACAACTTGGTCGAGTCAGAATAGCTCAAGGGCCAAACAAAAGGACTAGAACAGCAAGCCAAGAGAAGTCAGAAAAATAGAAAGCAAAAACACGCTAATGATATAGATCGCTGGCGATCCATGGCATTTGCTCATGGGTCCATCGATCTTCTCGCATCATGATCCAATGTGTGTTATAAGTACAATGGCTAAGTTTGATGGGATTTCGAGCTAGTTAAATCAAGAGGCAAACATCCGTCCAGTTCAATCGGCAGTCTAATGAAACCAGTAAGCAGACTGTCATCAAAGCAAGGCGACATGCAATGAAACTACATGGGCAACACCAACACGAGACAAGAAATGCTACCTAGAGGACAAAGTCCAAAAACTGGCTAAGTATATGGATCGCTAGTGATCCATGCATTCTCACCAGATCACTATGGTCTTTAAGGAACAAGGCGAAGGGAAGTAGTCTAAGTCGTTGAGTCGTAATCGAGCCAAGAGCTATGGATCGCTAGCGATCCATAGCCTATGGATCGCTAGCGATCCACTAGTTTAGCTCGGTGCACGACGAAATTCGTAGTGTGCCTTCCTATAGTCATTTGCAAGCATCTGGCAAAAAGGCCTAGCCCGGTAGCTCTCCAACCTCTATAAATACTCTCCTACCTACAACATAAAGGGGATCCTCTTGACTGGCCGCTGAAACTATTCTTCACTCCTCTCTTTCTCCCTTACAATAGTCATCCAAGGGGTTTACTGTGATTCTCCAGTAAACGCCAGCGTTGGGGACTTAATATAATTTGGGATATTTAATAACTTTGTAATCCGATTAACGTGCAACAACAATCAATCGATAATAAAAGTTATAAAGTGGGCGTAGGCTTCATTAACAGCCGAACCACTATAAAAATCTTCTTGTCTTCTTACTATTTCTGCTTTTTCTACATTTATTCTCTATATTATTGCTCTGTAAAAACAGGGCTGGTGCTTTCACGGTCAATCCAGGGTGTTGATCCATTTTTTGGGTTAACATATAGTAAATGTGGACATATGGTACATAGAGTTAAACCTGACATGTCCCTGCATCTAAAGAGTTAGCATATAATAGTCTATATATGCTAACCTACTGCAAAACCATATAAGTGTACTACAGTCAAAGTACAATGTCTAGTGTCTAGGTATACGGTCGAAAATACCTACATCGTGTTACACCCAAGAGTGATAACAACCATGGAAAACATAGCATCCATCAAACAATCCTCACCATCACTTGTGTACATTGGATATATGATAACTCGTATACAATTGCAAACCAGGAACCCAATCGTAATACTAGCTCCATTGGTGATCTAATCCATGCCACTCTGAAAGGCTAGGAACAAGGCTCACAATCGCAAAAGCCTAGAGTAATCTACCATCGCAAGATTCAGACAAAATCGCAAATCTAGGTGGGTGTCTCCACATACCCCTTCTTTACGAGTACGCTAGAAGCCTTCGATTTATCAATGATCCCTTTGCACGTGTCTCCAGAATGGAACTCGATTGTTATTCCATCACGGCTATCTCTATAGTAGGACACCATCAAAATTCCCACTTGCAAGCACTTATCATTAAGCTTGCCCTTGTGGATCACCGTCACGACTTCCATCGTTAATTCGCCATCTTTGGAACACCTCTAGACACCCATCGTAAGTCGTAGAGCCGTCGTACTAAGTCCCGAAGTCATCACGTCATCAACATCAAAGCACCATTGCCTCACTTACCACTGCACGAAGCCCAAGGTCATCACGAGTCATCCTGGAGTCATCCATCCTTACTCCTCACTAACTCATCAAAGACCCTAGACTCTACCTTGCAGTACGCCTCGCCATACCCAAAGCTCATAGTCAAGCTCCATGCTCCACTCCTATCGGTCTAATCCACGACTGAACCAAGCTAGGTTCCAAGCGCTGAATCAACCCTGCATCGCCAACCCACCTTCATCCTCGACCACCGAACCGAATCCTCAACCCGGCCACCGAACCGTTTACCCCACCGAACTGAATTTGTTGTTTGGTCTCAAAACCATCCAACCACCAAACAAAATTCCTTATTCGGTCATCAAACCATCCAACCACAAATCGAATTCGTTGTTTGGTCATCGAACTATGCACCCCATCAAGCCAATCGCACCGACCAATCCCAAGCCAAGCACCACTGAACCAATGTCTCGGTCGAACCAAACAACGTCGAACCGATTTCCTATAACTTCACTGAGTCCAAATTTCGTGTTGATTCCACTGTTATGCTCCATTCTCCGATCCTTGTTCATCTCATATGCAACGATACAACTCTTGACAATCTCGAGTTGATCCAATGAAGCCGATTTTATGGTTACTAACTCTAATTCACTCTGATGGGAATTTCAACCATATAAGCATTTACAAAAATACCATCCATGCACCAAACAACATTCAACCATACAAGCATGCAAACATACTAATTCATTGCAAATCATTCTATAATGTGTATCTAATATAGTCTAACCCATATCAATGCAACCATACATCAAACCAACATGATTAAAACACTTAGAAACATTTTTAAAATGTTGTGCTTTAGGTTTGTATTAGAAAATAGTCCCAAAACGAAATTTTGACTTTAAAAATGAGTTTATAACATGCCAAAACCTATAGATACATATATAATCAGGTGAGAGATGATAAATCGCTGAAACAAAACCTTCAAAATCCAAGTTTTGCAAGCGACTCGATGTAAATCTGAAAATGATCAGCAAATCTGAGGTTTTCTCTTCTCTAGAATGTAGATGTAAAGATCTCTAAAGAATCACCTTGTTGATCTAACCCGAATCTATGATTTAGACTTGATTTGAAGGAGAAAAGAGAAGGTTTTGGGTAGGGAAAGGGTTAATGGAGGCTTAGATCTAAGAGAGAAGGTGTAAAAATGATTTGGGGATGATGATTCAGCCCTATACACTCTCTAAATCGGAAATGAGGTAGTGGGCTTGCCCCCAAACTCACTAGTTACCGACTAAGCTGCTCTAAAAACTGCCAATCTTCTATTTTCCATATCATCTAGTTAGAAATTCCAAATCGCTATTATGACCACTCTACGGAAAGGGAAACCATCATATCTTACCAATGGAAATGGTCTCTTAAGTGCTAATTCAGCTCTTATCAAATGTTATGAACGATGCAAGTTTTCAGTGGTAAAATCGTCCAAAAAAATTCTAAATATAGGAAGTGTCTCTAATAGGCATTTTCTGTAGTTATAGAGTCATACGACCTCACATGAATTTAAAAATAATATTTTACGATCTTCTTATACATAAAATACGGGTTGTTACATTACGTATGCTAATATTTACAATTACTTTATATTATACCATCTCTTATATATATATATATATTTATTTATTTATTTGTGTGTGTCTGTGTGTATGTATGAATGTATGTGTGTGTGTATAAAAACATTTAATTTTAACAAATATAATTTTAGATATTACATAAAACTATATATATACACACACACATTATAGCACATAAGTATATAGATGGGCTAATACGCTCGTTATTGTGTAAATCCCAATACTTAAATGCAGGCATATTAAACCATGCACACTATATATGTTGCATGTTCACGTACACAGACATGTGTACATGATATGCATGTTATATATTATATAATATAAATATAAAATTAAAATAAAACTTTATTTACAACTTAAATAAAATATTGATTTTGTTTAAAATTAATTTAGATCAGATCTAAATAAATTTAGACGTCATAGGCCCAATAAGATCCAAAATGGATAAATTTTTTGAAATTCATGCATTTAACCCGCTGCATGCTGGCTCGGTTCCAAAAGTAATACCGTAATAGGTGCTAGTTTTATGTTGAGAAAGGCAACACGCTACAGAAGTTGATATGCTTTTGGTAGATATTCCATAGTGGTAGGTGTACTAGGTCGTACTTGAATGTACATTACGACATCTCGCACACTTTTCTAAGTAGCAAGGCAGGAGAGAAGCTTCTTGCTCAACGATGACCGATTGCTTGTTGTGGAAGACTGCTAAGCGCAAGGTTGAAGATGGTTGAAATAGAGCTGA
This sequence comes from Allium fistulosum, assembly GCA_030737815.1. Taxonomy (NCBI): domain Eukaryota; kingdom Viridiplantae; phylum Streptophyta; class Magnoliopsida; order Asparagales; family Amaryllidaceae; genus Allium; species Allium fistulosum. Next base: position 167,568,325 of record CM060905.1, read on the forward strand.
AAGGGACAAGCTGAGTTGATCGTGTGGTGACGAGATGGGATGCATATGGCCGATCGTAGGCAGGCTGAAATGAGTCGGGCCATAGGCCGATCACTTTAAGCCGGTTCAAGTCAAACGTGGTAGCATGTCGTCTTGTCCTTAGATGGGCTAGGCTTTGGAATCCATGCTGGTCTATCTATGACTTGCTTGTTGGATGGGTTGGGATGGAGCCAGGCTAAAGGTGGACCGGCTTGGACTGGATCGAGTTAATAAGTGATGGCTGACATGAATTTCGGTCAGGCTTAGAATTTTTATGTATATTGACCTAGAATGGACCGGATCTTGATGTACTGGCAGCTTTACTTGTGATAAAATTATGCGATAGGTTTCATCGATAATACTTCAAAATATCCAAACTATAAAAAATTCAAGTTGAAAAAAAAATTAATTATTCAAATTAATAATTTATGATATATTCAAGGCGGAGTCCATAATGTTTGAAAATCTACAATTATGGAATAAAAAAGGTGCAATCAAGGCGGGTTCATGATGTACATATGTTTGGCTTCATTTATATATTACAAAAAAATGGAAGTATAAATCATGTTCTACTGATCGATAACTTGAAATATGGACTATTATATGGTACCAATGCCTACTTGAAATTTTATCAAAGATAATAACCTAATTAATTAATATTAACAAATTAGGGATGATAACAGTTAATCATATTAACAAATAATGGAAAATTAAAACCCAGTTAGGAATATTATAGCAAAAGAGTTTAGTGATGGCTTTAGTGGTGGCTAGGCATGAAGGCTTCGTTGGTGGCTAGGCGATGCAGCAGCATGAAGGCATCGGTGACGATAGTGGTGGTAGTGAAGGCTTTGTTACCAACGTGGACGTATTTTTTAAAACAGAATTTCGGCGAGAACAACATGATCAAGCTAGGGTATGTGGAGTTGGGAGGAAACAAGGAGTGAGTGTTTGGTCGTTTTTGAGGTAAAAATTGTCAAACCGAATTGGAATTGAAAAAATCAAAAGCGAAACATACCAAACTGATTTAATTTGGTTAATTCGGTCGGTAATTGATTTCACCGAACTGAAATGTATTTTATTATTCATGTGATTTATTTACTCAAAGATAAACAAAAATTTGTGTTTGGAGTGATTTTATCGAGCACTTGTTATGTTTATAAGAAAATTTGATATATTTCAATTGGTAAACTTTGTTTTCTATTACTAAGCCAATTATTAAAAAGCATTACAATACCATCAATTTGGATAGTTTAATAAAAGTTCGATTAATTTGGTTAAATCAATAGTCAAATAAAATTAATTTGAAAACTGAACTCTAACCGATTTAGTTTTGTAACTGAACCGAATCGACCAAAATGAACCGGTTTCGATCATTAATTGGGTTCTAATCGAATATTGTTCATCCCTAGGAGCAACAACTTATCAACAATGTGATCGGGTTGGGTTATGTGGAGTTGGGGGTGATAACTTAGCGAAGCTACGTCGATACTACTTCTAGAAGTCGACACGGCATCGGTAATGTCGTTGATAAATTTCTATTTACGACTTACAGACGTCATAAAACTGGCATTAGCGTGGCATCGGCAAAGTGTCGTAGGTATGTTTTTAGTTTTTACCTTATCAACGTGGTGTTGACACTATAAGAAAGTCTTTGGCATGGCATCGACAATCTCAAAATTAGCTATTTTAACTCTTTTCTTGTAGTACTCTTAACCCCACTACACCATTGCAATTCTCAAAATTCTTCGTCAAACCACTTGTTTTATCTCTGGCTTTTCCAAATTATCTGTCCAAATCCTATTATCCATTTACAAGCCCCAATTTTAGGTTATTTATCAGAAAACAAAAAATAACCAAAAAAATACCAGTTACTGTAGTACTAAAAAGTGTGAATATTTCAGTATGTATAGACTGATTAATTACCATCTTTTTAACTAATGAACTGACTTGTGTGACATAACTTGTACATGTGTAAATAAAATTACTTTTTCCTTTAGTCAATGAATATATATGTATAGAAAATACACTAACAAATGATATATTTTTGTGTATTTTCCATAGTATTTCAGTTGCTTAATTTTGGTTTGCATGTATACAATTTTTACTTGGATTGGTAGACATGCTAAAAAATGATAGATAAAATGTGTGAATAGGAAAAATAAACATCATATAGTAAAAAAAATAGAACATCACACTAAAAAAGCGATATTATGTACACACATATATATTGTCTTTCTAGTGCTACTTTTAAACTATAATTTGCTGTAATTATCCCGCCTTTTGGCAAGGCCGAGATATCATGGGATTGACTAAAAACAAAGGATCACTCATCCCGGATATCGAGTACGCACAAGTTCACTACGAATATCGGTGAATTTTTTACGATTCCGGATCAGGCTACGATTGATAAGGCATGACAAACGAAGTCATGAAAGCCAACACCCCAAATTTCAAGTCAATCTGAGTTCATATGCTCAAGTTATGATCGATGCAAGTTGGAGGAAATAGCCTTAACTTCGTATCCATCAGTAGGCCATAGTTCGAATCGATCAGGTTCGTATCCATCGTCAAGCCCTAGTTCGTATCAATCGACTTCGTATCTATCAACAGATAGTGCACTTCATATCAACCGGCCAATTTCTACTTCGTATCCATCAAAAGGCATTTGTTCAAATCCATCAGAGAACATCTGTTCGTGTCCATCAGAAAGTCGTTGTTCGAATCCATCAGAGAACATCTATTCGTGTCCGTCAGAGAATCACTGTTCGTATCCATAAGAGAATCGTTGTTTGTGTCCATCAGAGAATCATTGTTCGTATCCATCAGGTTGGAGCGCTTCTATCGATACGAACAAGGCCACACAATTGATACGAACAAGCCAACACAATCGATGCGAACAGAGCACACTACAGATCGATACGAAGAGCGCGCTATTGATCGATTCGAACAAGACAATTACTTTGATACGAACAAGGCGAGAATCTGGGGATGACTCGATCAACTCAGCATAAAAAGTGGATCGATCCGAAGAATGCGTGCCACGTCATCACCTGGGCACGTGCAACCATCGATTCGAACAGATCGATTCGAAATGATCGATTCGAACCAAACAGCGTGCCGAGGAACACCAATTCGTATCGATCATAACTCAAGATCCACAAAACCAAATGCTATGAAATTTTCATAGGAGCTTACCTATAAGCTAAAGAATGTTCACACCAAGTTTCGTCTCCATTGGACAAAATCTTGATCGATACGAATTACGTTCGTATCGACCACGGATCGAGTCGAAACTTCATGGGCTCGGTCGCGTGGGCCCACTTACGTGCCAGAAAAAGTCTCCCAAGATCTGAGCGAAATATCAGCCTCCTACGCCTATAAATAGAGCCTCAGGGCCTACAGATAAAGGATCCTTTGGACGTTCCAACGCTGAGACTCTGCCGGATTCAATTCTAAACTCCATTACTGTTGTTGTACTCGAATTTCATAACTTTAATTCATCGTAATCCGCTACAATCAATTGTAATCATCAAAGAAACATCAATAAAGTGATCAACTTCATAGTGGACGTAGGAAACACGCCGAACCACTCTTAATTCCCGTGTTTCTATGCATTTTTATCATTTACGTATCTGTTTCTGAAGTGTTTGTTAGATAATCCTCTTTTCCCATTTAATTCCTTCATTTTTATCTCTTCAAACTCTTCCGAAGAGTGTTGTGCCCAATTTTGGTACAAACACTTTGGTGCTTTCACTGAGAAAAACCCCAATTTTTCTCCTGCTCTTTGGATCTGCTATCAATACCAGATTGCAAAAATCCAAGAAGAAGATCCAGATCTTAAGCCTTGAAGCCCTTCCATCCTATTCAGATTTGCATCAGATCTAGGAAAGGACTTCGTTAATTCATCATGGTGAGCACACGAACTGCTTCTACAACTACTGATCAGGAAGGACGAGATAGACAGAATCCCGTACAATTGCCTCCATCCAACCAAGATGCCGCTGGGCCTTTAGATCCATCAGGCCCGGTCACCAGACAAGAGCTCCAGATGCTGCTTAAAGAGTTGACCCAGAGTCGGCAACAACTTACTGAACAACTGCGCACCAACGCAGAGTTGACCAACCAGCTGCAGCGTCAACGGCGAAGGAGATCCATGACAGATCAAGCTTCCTACTCTTTCACCGAGAGTTCAGCCTTGTCTGATGATCATCACCGATCTATACACTCATGGCTGGATGTAAGCTACACCCGGGCCACAAGACACCAACCAGCCCTAAATCTTGGACAACTCAGGACTGGACCATCCACCAGTCATCAGACCGGACCCTCATCCAGAAGGGGTGCCGCTCCTTACCATGTCACAGGCAACCTCGCTACCACCACCACTATAGAACAAGGATTGATGCTAGAAATCAAGCCGATCTGCATCGTCATCGAAGAGAACACACTCCATAACCTTATGTCCCTGAAAATTTTAAACCAAGGAGGCGAGACACGGACCGTCGACCGCATCCGGTCCAGACTCGCACTGTGGAACCCGACCACACCTTGGCACAGCATGCTCCAAATATCCAGATGCCGAATATACCGACGATGATTCGTCAGATGATCCGTGAAAATCAGGGTCTCACTAATGACGACTGGGGGATTTCCTGGAGTCACACCCCTTTCACTAATGACATATTATATGTTAAACCACCTCGGCGCTTCAGGATGCCAACTTTTCCAGTTTATGAAGGAAATTCTGATCCCAATCAACACATCCTGAAGTATGAATGGCTAATGAATGCTGTGAGAGCTGATGATGCAGTTAAGTGCCGTAGTTTCCCCATTTCCTTAGAGGGCATTGCTACTATGTGGTTTACTCGTTTGCCGTCGCGATCCATTTCTAATTTCGACCAGATGGCCACCAAGTTTGTTGAACAATTCTGTATGCACGTAGCGAGACCTAAAGATGTTAATACTCTGTCTAGTGTCACTGTAGCTCCCGGAGAGACACTCAGACGTTACTTGGAGCGATTTCATGATGCATGTGCAGAAATAAGCAATCCCAATGACAACTCTATCCTGATGGCATTAACTAAGGGGATCGATCTTGATTCCGAGTTCGAAAATTGGTTAGTTGGGAAGCCACCTGCGTCATTGGACCGTTTCTATTCCAAGGCAGCCCAATTCTTGAGGAGAGAGGATGCAAAACAGTATAGGAAGCAGGATGACACAGGGCCCAGCATGGAAGGAATTCAAAGTAACATTGCAGTTAAGCAATCCGGGGAGAGTTCCGGAAAAGTTCAGTTGAATATACAGAACAAACAGAACCAGCAGTGGGACAGTGGAAATCAAGGCAAAAAACGAGATCAGAATCGTGGTCCACGACGTAGAGCTCCCATGTTCGACAATTATACTCCATTGAATACGTCATTGGAAAATGTGTATTTGCAGACCTGTAATACCATGCAATACAAGAAACCTGCCCCGAAGCCGTCAACTGAAAGATAAGTCCAAACAAGGAAGTTTTGCAGATTCCATGAAAGTTATGGCCATAATACAAATGAGTGTCGTCATTTACATGATCTCATTGAAAAGCTGATACGTGAACGAAAGTTGGATCAGTATGTGCGGGCGCCGCAGTCAGGAGGTGCGGGCCCATCGAATCAGAATCGTGCACCAAACCAGGAAAGGCAGGAGGAACCCGCTCGTATTGGCGGGAGATTGGTTATTAATACAATAAGTGGTGGTCCCCATCCAGCAGACCGAAGCTGGAAGGAAATGGAGTCGTATGCCAGCTCTATTAGGCATGCGAACTTCGAGTGTTATAGTAGTTTTGATGAAGGGGCTCCGGCCAAACAACAGAAGACGATGACTGATGACATCGTATTCAGGAACAGAGATATTGACAAAGTCGAAGCCCCCGCTATCGATCCATTGGTCATATCAGCTCAAGTAGGCCCAGCCTGGATGAAAAGGATTTTGGTTGATAGTGGAAGCTCGGTGAATATTCTGTTTAAACGAGCTTATGATCAGATGAGAATGGAGGCTAAAGATTTAAAGCCTTGCCAATCTCGAATCCATGGTTTCAATGGGAGCGCTACTATACCCACTGAGTAGTGGAGCTACCAGTAGAGTTGGGAGTTGGAGAACGCCGGAGAGTCCGGATATTGCAATTCGTTGTGTTGGACATTGACTCCCCGTATAATGCCTTTTTGGGCCGACCAGCCCTTGCAGAATTCAGGGCAGCTATTGCCCTGTGGTGTTTGACTCTGAAGTTTCCCACTGATCGTGGAGTGGGAGTCATTCAAGGAGATCAAGCTGCTGGGAGAGCCTGTTACGTTGCCGAGCTACGGGAGGCGCAGCGAAAGGAGAAGAGAAAAGGCGTAGAGGAATCTCTCTGCATCTGTTTTGCTGATAATTGACAATTAATACCTGGGCCTAGGCCCGGGAACCCCAGCCAATTCCAAAGGGATCTTGACCCAAGGGAAACCGAAGATGAAGGAGAATCTAAAGAAAGTCAGGCTTCCCCGGCCGAACAGACGATCGATGTCCCAATTGACGATGATGATGAGTCAAAGATGATAAAGATTGGATCTCAGCTGAGCCAGCAGACTCAAGAGGAATTGGTTGAGTTTCTACGGGCGAATCTTGACGTATTCGCCTGGACGCATTCTGATATGTGTGGGATCTCGCCGGACATCGCGAGCCACAATTTGAATATTGACCTGTGGCATGTCCCAGTCAAACAAAAAAGGCGTGGTATGGATCCAGAGAGATCTGCCGCCCTTAACGAAGAGGTACAGAAGCTTAAAATGAATGGGTTTATTCGAGATGCGCTATATCCCGAATGGGTGTCGAATCCCGTGCTTGTCCAAAAATCAAACGGAAAATGGAGAACATGTGTCAATTACGCCGATCTGAATAAAGCCTGTCCTAAAGACAGTTTCCCGCTTCCCAGAATTGATCAGCTCGTAGACTCAACAGTTGGACATGAACTCTTATCCTTCATGGATGCGTATTCTGGCTACAATCAGATACCAATGCATTTACCTGATCAGGAACATACCAGCTTCGTAACCAATATGGGACTTTATTGTTATAAAGTTCTGCCATTCGAACTCAAGAATGCCGGGGCTACTTATCAACGATTGGTCAATCGGATGTTCGCCAATCAGATTGGAAAGACCATGGAAGTATATGTAGACGACATGCTTGTGAAGTCACGATTTTCCATTGACCATATTAAAGACCTGGAAACAATGTTCAACATACTTCGAGAATACAGAATGAAGCTCAACCCACTGAAATGTCATTTTGGAGTTGCATCCAGAAAATTCCTTGGGTTTATCGTCAATGCTCGAGGAATCGAAGCTAATCCTGAAAAGATCTGGGCGATCAGAAATCTTGAAACTCTGAAAACTATAAAGCAAGTCCAGAGTCTCAATGAGAAAGTAGCAGCACTGAGCAGGTTCATCTCAAAGTCCACTGACAAATGCATTCCCTTCTTCGATCTAATCCGAAAAGGAATACGAAACTTTGAATGGACCAAGGAGTGTGAGGGCGCTTTCCAGGCACTAATTCAGCATCTATCCACACCACCTATCCTGTCAAAACCTATTGATCATGAGAAGTTGTACGTTTACTTGGCGATATCGGAAAATGCTATCAGCGCTGCCTTAATTCGAGAAGAAGACGGGATACAGAAGCCAGTATATTACATCAGCAAACGACTGACCGGAGCCGAAAGGAATTATCCAAAACTAGAGAAGCTGGCTTATTGCCTTGTTATTGCATCAAGGAAGCTCCGTCCATATTTCCAGGCCCATCCTATTATTGTTTACACCGACCAGCCATTACGACAGGTCCTTATGCGGTCAGAGACGTCTGGTAGGTTACTCATGTGGAACATCGAACTGAGCAAGTTCGATATTACATATACTCTAAGGCGAGCGATTCAAGGACAAGTCCTAGCCGATTTCATAGCTGAATTTACCATTCCAGAGGACTTGCCTGAAACCAGTGAATCTCCCAAATATGTTAGGAAGCTGTACAGTGATGGTGCATCAAACGACCGGTGCTCGGGCGCTGGGGTTGTGCTTGAAACCTCCGAAGGCCGATTTGTATGTTATGCTCTAAAGTTTGATTTTCATGCAACCAATAATGAAGCTGAATATGAAGCCCTCTTAGTTGGATTGAAACTTGCTAGAGATTTGAGAATTATCGCTGTGGAAATTTATTGTGACTCACAATTGGTTGTATGTCAAGTTTGGGGAGAATATCAAGCAAGAGACCGAAGACTGGCTGCTTACTTAGCTCGGGTCCAGGAAACACTGAATCAGTTTGATTATTATGCCATCTATTGTATACCCAAAGAACGCAATCAGAAAGCCGATTTGTTGGCAAAGTTAGCTAGCACGGGTGAAGCGCAGCAAATGGGACTCGTTCCCATAGAGACATTATCTTCCCCAAGTATTGACCGGGCAGAAACAGATTGGGTATGTGAAACCATTCCCGATAAGGAGTCGTGGATGACTCCATTCAGAAATTACCTCGAGCATGGAATCCTGCCGGAGCGAAGAAGTGAAAAAATACAAGTTCTTCGGAAGGCCTCACGATTCACCATCCAAAATGGAGTCATGTACAGAAGAGGGTACTCTGTTCCTTTACTCCGGTGTGTCGCTCACGATGAAATTAAACGAGTATTACACGATGTACACGAGGGAGAATGTGGCGATCACACAGAGGGGCAAGCACTTGCCAAGAAAGTACTTCGATACCGATATTTTTGGCCGACTGTAAATCGTGATGCGTCGGATTATGCCAAGAAATGTGATAAGTGTCAAAAGCATGCTCGAATTCCTAGAGCCCCACCTACCGAGATAACTCAAATGGTCAGCCCATGGCCGTTTGCAGTATGGGGCATCGACATCATTGGTACTCTACCTCTGGCAAAAGGCGGTGCGAAGTACGCCATCGTTGTAGTTGATTACTTTACAAAGTGGGCTGAAGCTGAACCTCTTGCTACTATAACGACGAAAAAAGTAATCAATTTTGTAGTCCGCAACATTATCTGTCGATTCGGTCTCCCACACACCATTATCACTAATAACGGAACCCAATTCGACAGTGTTGAATTTAAAGACTTCTGCAAACGGTTTTGCATTTAAAAGAAATTCTCTGCAGTTGCACACCCTCAAGTGAACGGACAGGTCGAAGCGGTCAATAAAGTTATAAAGTCCATTCTGAAAAAACGATTGGAAAAGGTTGGGGGCAAGTGGGTCGATGAACTTCCTATGGCTTTATGGGCTTACCGAACAACCCACAAGTCCGCGACCGGTCACACTCCATTTTCTCTCTCTTATGGTTCAGAAGCTGTTATTCCAGTCAAGCTAGAAGTACCTTCTCATTGTGTGACATACTATGATCCGAAGACAAATGCTATATTACTTGCCGAATCTCTCGATTTACTAGATGAGAAGCGTGAAGAGGCTGATTTGAGGGAAGCCGCGTATCGAAGCCGAGTTGCCCGATTGTACAACGCCAAGGTCCGCCTGCGAACCTTTGAACTCGGCGATCTCGTCCTGAAAAGGATCTATCTAGTTCCTTGGCATATGAAACCAACATGGGAAGGGTCGTATGTTATTGAACGAAAGCTCGGAGATGGCACATTCAAATTATCAATCGTTGACGGTCTTACTCTACCAAGGGCCTGGAACAGCGAGAGTCTTCATCGCTACTACACATAACAGGCTATGTTTATTCATTTAGTTTATTTTTCATTTGCAATTTGTTTCTGCATTTCGAAATTAGAATTTGTAATAAGGCAGCTGACTTTGCCATATTTTCTTATTTCAGCAATAAAATGCAATCTCTTCGAGCCAGAGCTGTGATTTACTTAAAATACTTCATACGATCATCACCATGCATGGAGAGCTAAGTTCCACCATACGATGGGATTTATTCAAATAGGGAGTGACTGTGATACAACCAGTCACTCGCTAAGTGAAACCCGAGCTCGAGGATAAGCCGTCGCACCAAAGTCAAAAAAGGATTGATACACGACAATCCTACACTTAACTCCAAATTCCCAAAGTGCGAATTGGAGTATAAACTTACAAATACGAAGAGGGTGGATATATCCGCCTAACAACTTCGTCTGTATCTGAACCAAGCTTGAGGAGGGTGGACCCGTCCATCTAACGACCTCGCTTGTTAACTCGAGGTGGATGTGATCCGACCATCCACAATCCTAATACACCTTTCGCTCCCAGAGTGCAAGCAAAATCCAAGAACATGCAACAGATGTGAATGACCGTTTGTTTACCAACTCCGAATTCCCAGAGCGTGAATCGGAGTATAAATATCAACTCCAAATTCCCAGAGCGTGAATCAGAGTATAAATATCAACTCCGGATTCCCAGAGTGCGAATTGGAGTATAAACATCAACTCTGAATTCCTAGAGCGTGAATCGAAGTATAAATATCAACTCCAAATTCCCAGAGCGTGAATCGGAGTATAAATATCAACTCCGGATTCCCAGAGTACGAATTGGAGTATAAACATCAACTCCAAATTCCCAGAGTGTGAATTGGAATATAAATATCAACTCCAAATTCCCAGAGCGTGAATCGGAGTATAAATATCAACTCCAAATTCTCAGAGTGCGAGTTGGAGTATAAACATCAACTCCGGATTCCCAGAGTGCGAGTTGGAGTATAAACATCTACTCCGGATTTCCAGAGTGCGAACTGGAGTATAAACATCAACTCCAAATTCCCAGAGTGTGAAACGGAGTATAAACATCAACTCCAAATTCCCAGAGTGCGAATTGGAGTATAAACCACTAACTCCAGCCTCCTAAAGTGCGAGTTGGAGTATAAATGTCGACTCTAAGTCCCCAGAGCGTGAATATGTAATAAGAACTTAAACCGACGTAACCAGCCACCAGTAAACAAATGTAAATCCCCGGAGTGCGGATACGATCATTGATAATCGAACAAGTGTGGTTGGACCACTCAATCTCCATTTGTTTCGAACATCCATTCAGCGGCGCTAAACTCAGCATGTTGTAAGTGAGATGTAATCACTGGCTGATGTGCTACAACTCATCCCCAAGACTGGGGGGCAGAACTTAAGTGACGACCGTCGGCTGAAGCAGTGCGACATCGAAGTTCAACTCACTTCCTGATCGTTAATCATGCCCACAATTTCCGGAAGAACACAAGTGCACTTCAAGTATTGAAACACTTAAGCAAATACACAATAACTGAGAAAAAAACCAAAAAAGGAGAGTTTCATTTCTGCTATTTGTGAAAGAAATTCATGTACAAGTTTGTTCCAAAAAATTCCTACTAGCAGGGGCCGAACCCGCGTCTATACACGGCCTACGAAAGAAAAACCAAAAATAAATCCCTATCTACTCAGAGCGAACTAAAGAGGCCTATCTATTTCTTCTTCTCTCTCGGCTTCTTCCTCGGTGTAGACCCGCTGGAACCGCCACTAACTTTCCTCTTTGAGCCTTTACCTTTTGGTGGTCGGTCTCTAGGCGGGGGCATGATCTTGACGTCCTCCTCCGAGCTCGAATGTATAGGGATGCTTCCTGTAGGCGGGGTCGGAGGAACGGGATCAACTGTAGGAGGCGGAATGAACACCCTAGTGTCAAAAACTATACTGCCATGTGATATCATTCTAAGTGGAGCTGGACCAGGTGCCGCCATTCCACCTCCAAGACTGCCACCATGAGCTGCTGCTTCCATTTCAGCATCAATCTCGGCCGGTATTTCTTCTTCATGAATCGTTTCGGCCTCGCTAGGAGCATGGGTGGTTGGCATTGAAGAGCCAGTAGCAGGGGCACCTCCGCCCATAACAAATGGTAGGTTCGCAAAAGGATCGCTATGACGACCAAGGAGTTCCTCCATCATCTACTCATCAAAAACAAGCGTGCTTCCCTGCATTTCATCAAGTGGTGCATTTGTGGTCACGGTGGTCGCTTCGGTGATGATAGCCTCCTGCGTCTGATGTGATTCTTGAGTAACAGGAGGCGCGACCGGTGCAGCATCAATCACTGGACAAAAAATAAGGGAACTGTTAGTACTTAATTCAAGTGATGATTCCGACTTAAGACAGACGTATAGAGTGTTCAGAGTACCTTCCTCAGTTTGGCTTATAGATGGCTGAACAGCTTCAGCAACTTGCTCTATAGCCGGGGACATCTGCGGCTGATCCGGATTATAGACAGGAACAGCTTGGGGATCAACCACAGGCACGGGTTCAGGCTGGGTTGACACAGGGATTTCAAGACTTACATCATGGTGTTCAACCCCCGAGCCTTCTCCTACTTCCAAGTGCTGAGTGCCGAGCCTCTCTTTTTCATGCAGGATCATCGCATCATGGAGAATCCTCCGTTCATCCTCATTCAGCAAGAGATTCTCGAGCTCAAACTCGTCGACTGACTCACCCAGATGCACCGCCTTCTCCTCCTCGACCAATCGGCCCCAGGCGTTATGTAGATGTGTCGGGTAATCATCGAGCCAGGCTAGACCTCTGTGCCTCAACACATTAGCAGTGTACACTACAAGGAGATCTTCAATATCGGCTTCTAGCCTGGACTCAACCGAGCTCACCTCCTCCTCAACCTTAGTCTCCACCTCGCGTACCTTAGCCATGGCCGCATCCCGTTCACTCCGAAGCAAGACAGCCTGTTCGCATGCCTCATGGGCTGCATTGTTCGCATCATCCCTTTCCTTGGCAATGTCAGAGAATTTAGCTTTTAGCTCGTTGAGTTCCTTCATCGCGGCATCCCGTTCGGCCGTGACAATAGTATTTCGGTGGCCCATCTCTTCCACCAAGGCAACATGTGTGTGCCTTAACCTCTCCATCGCCACATTCGCTTCATCAGCTTTCTTGGTGGCCTCAATTTTAGATTTCTGAGAAGTCTCGGCCTCGGTGTTGAGCACTTGGATGATTCGGTCCCTTTGGGCAAGTTCAGTCTCCATCTTTTCAATCGCTTTAGCCCGCTCAAAGGCCACCTTCGAAGCTTTTTCTGCAGCCTTCACCCACTCTCTATACTGGGCGTATATATCATGAATGTAATCATGCATTGTATTTTCGGCTTACGAAGGGATCCTCTTTAAATGAGGAGGAAATACATAGCTGTCGAAGCATATGTTTGGGAACTCTTTCCTCAGTTGAGCGATTTTAATAGCCCCTTCCCCCGTGGGCTCGGTTATGACCTGCTCTGCAATTATGGGAGCCATAGTATCAGCCCTCTGGTGATGAGTTTCAGGCCTAGAAATTTGAGAAGACGTTATGTGTCGCGGAGGCTCCGGTGGATGTGAAACGTGAACAGGAGGTGGTGAGGGGATTCTAGGAGGTGGAGAATGGGACCTAGGTCGGTATCTATAGTCTCTATCCCTGTCCCGCTCGTACCTCTCTTGATTAGAGTACTCGTGATCGCGGTCTCTATCCGAATCTCTCCTGCAAGAATCGTAGTAAGTAGAAGACTTTCAAGCTGAGCGAAGGCTCCCTAACATCGACCCTCTCCCAGACATCGTACCTGTAAATGAGAAACGAAAGAAAAGTTAGTGATCTTTTGAATTGGACAATTTATGATTGTGAATCATGTAGTGCCGTGAAGTGTATGTATGTGCAAACTCCCCGACCAACCGGAAATGTCGGCCGCACTTATAGCAAGCGACTCACTCAAATCAAGAGCACTGTCAAGCTCCTCCAACCCGGTGTCATGTTGAAGCGACACATAATCCGGGATCGGAATATCAGCGAGCCCTTCGAAGGGATTCTCTACTTGCGGGGGAGGAGCCTCCAAAATTCTAATCCCAGGAACGGGCAAAGACACAACCATAGATTTCAATCTCACGGATTTAGAACGCTTATGAGCAACTGCCTTGTCTTTTCTCCTTCCTCCTGAATCCTGAAAACTGCAAGAAGGCCCAGCTTTGAGTTCGTTATCAATGGGCATTCTCTCCGGATCGACCCCTTCATCTATTACGACACCGGGCGCTTTGCGTTTCATCCGCTTCTTCGAGACCGCCCTCAGTGTCCCTTCAAGCCTTATGCTTTGATTCCGCTCAATCAGCCCGACGATTCTCAAATTTCTGTCGGTTAGAACCGAATCAATGTCCCTCACTTCGTTCGGAACTTCTTGGAGGACCCTTACTATCTCTTTGAAAACCCGCCTTCAGGTCATGAAATCACGGCTGTAAAAAGAAAAGAAGATGTCAATTTATATCAACTACTATCATCTGGATAACTATTGAAGAATACTGTAACACTTACGTCTGACTAGCCATCGGCTGGCAAATCCTGGGGGGCACCGAACATAGAACCATTCTGTTTTGAAGTTACTCAGCCTCCCCCAGGATCCGGTTACTACTTGGCAGTTCCTGACTGACTCCAAGAAAGTGAAAGACGGGCTATCTCCCCTACTCTTGAAGTTAAAGAGGTATCTAATCTCAGTCATCATGGGCGGTCGGAAGAGATGCTCCATGAATACGATAAATAGGCTATTCAACAAAGCATATCCATTGGGATGAAGTTGTGATGGGGCTATTCCAAGGTAAGACAACACTTCCCTAATATATTGGTTGAACGGAGGGAGTGTTCCTGCTGCGAATGCATGGCGATTGAAGGCTGTGAACCCCTATGGGGGAGCGTGCGGTCTATCATTTGGCCCCAGTAACAGAACATCGTCCAATGACAAACCGTGCCTAAGACATATTCGTCCCAACATGTCTTCAGAGACATTGGATGGTACAGAATCTTAGGGATTACAAATGAATATAGCATCAAGCAGCTCGTCCGGGGCTGGGTCTATAACTTCGGCTGCGATGGCCGGAATTACTAGGACGGAAGAAGATAAATCCTGAACTTCCTGCTATTGTGAGCTTGAAGGTTCCATAACTAACTAACTTATGAGAAATCAACATTACATGAAAATAACATACGTGCTTCCCCCAGTGTAAAGTGTGTGAATGTGTTGTGCAGTGCAGTGCTGTATGTCACTTGAAAAATTCTACAGAGTTAAAGAAAGCATGTAAACCACAAGACTTCTAAATTCAGTCGGAATGACCATCATCGCTGACCGTCACAACCGTGCTATCCAAACATTAGCGATCGATTCGAGTGAAAGTCCGTTATCATTTCGTTAAGTTATAGTTCCATCGACGAGCTTCGAAGGGCAGTCAAATATGCAGTTTAACGGTCAAAGTCCAGTTATGCAAGGTTGAAGCTCGTCGGAGTCAAATGTTCAATTATGCGTGAAGTTTCGTATCCTTCGAAGTCCAAACTTGGATCGCTCCTCACAAAGACCCTCACTTCATACTGATCACGACACCCTCACTTTGCATCGATCGCAGCAACTTCGTTTCGTATCGATCGAAACCTCCACTTCGTATCGATCGAATCCATGAACTTCGCACTGATCATATGGCCACGTAGTTCGTATCCATCATGAATGCGCTTCGAATCCATATCTGTGACGACCGCCCATGACCCCTGCACCGAATCTAGGAATAGTGCGCTGTAAAGTGTGCCAGGCAACCATGGATGATTGTCAGGGTAGATTAAAACAACAGAATCTATCGTATTACTCACAGCGCATGGACAAAATACAATAGAACATATGTATAGTGAAGCTTTACAGAACAAAATGACATCATATAAAACTCCATAATAGTTGAATACAAGCATCCAAATAGTCAATACATCAAGCCTCACTACATATCTCTCAGACGTATACAAAACAGCGGAATATCCAGTACATATAATAAGAAGATAATATGCAACCCTCCAGCTCGTCTTCGATATCAGCATCGTGAGAAGAGAACAGCACCTGTCACCTGCTACCTAGTCTGCCCGTCCCAAAATGGACGAACAGCCCAAGGCAATAAGAATTAAAACATAAAGCCTTGAGTCAGACAACAGTCTTAGTGAGCAGTAAATTAACTAACAACATACCAAAAGAGCATAAAGGAAAAGGAATAGGAAATACAACCCTCCCACTCCAACCTCTTTCTACAGTGATAGCCCCCAGACACACACTAATAGAAGCAGACATAGCAGAGCATACAATTTAATGTATAATAATAATCATTCGAGTCAAGGGCGATGTTTTCCAAGTACCAAGGCCTAAATCAGATAAGCACCCAGAAAATACCGCTCTTGAGTCCGAATGACGATACAATCAAACATCCATGACTCTGGCTATCACTGTTATCATTGCTTCGATATCACCGTTAATTGAATGACCGGCACATTCTTTCAGCCGTCCGTCAAGGGCTAATGGAAACCCCGGTTCTAGACATAACTCCCGCACGTCGTCGCAACCCGTGCCTAGGACTTTCGAATCTGCCCAGAGTACTCGACCATCAACAGTTGGCCGTTGGGACTATCGAATCTGCCCAAACATACTCTTGCTTAGAGCATGCTAAAACCTTCAACAACGATGCTATCCAAGCCTCCTAGCCATCCTCCTCGACGACTATTCTCATATCCATTCATTATCCTCAACTCGAATCATATCACCGAGTTATCAACATGCTTGGAATGATCCCGTCTGGATTAGACCAAGTCTTCATCACATGATTGCTTCGCTTCATCACATCCTCGCAAAGCCTCATCTCAACATCACATCATCAAATCTATGCATAAGAGCTTCATCATCCCGCTACATATGCCACGAGCAGCTTTCCCAATTCAAGAGCCTTTCCCTTAGCTTTTGAATCGTCTTCGGTCTAAATCAAACCATCAATCATCTAATTCATAACAATCAATCAAATCAAACATTAATCCAAACAATCAAGCATTCAAATAAGATCTAAGTAGACAATTATCACAATAATGGCATTTTCGTAATTAAAGAGTTGAAAGTCCAATAAGCATGAAAACATGAATTATATCCCTTCAAACTTGATGAATGAACTTGCATAGGTTAACATATGATAAAATGGATGTAACATCATCATGAACAATGGATCTATATGGATCTACACTTAGGATGAAGAAAATGCATGGAAATCACTATTTTAACACCAAAACGAGCCAACAATCCGATATACTCCTTTGGATCCGTGTGAGAGATAATCACCACTCACCAAATCACCTAAACAAACCCAAATCAACACGCTTCAGATCTGGACAGTGAAGGATCAAGCTTGATCTATCACGAATCCGCTTCAAACGAAGAAATCTCTCTTGAAAAGATGAAGATCTTCAATCTAAGCTCTTAAATCTTCAATCTTGATCTTCGATTTGGATGGATGGAAGCACTAGATTAGAGTGGAGAAAAGAAGTGAAGAAGTGTAGAAGTCGAGCTCTCAAAATGGCAGCACTTCGTCGCTTCAAAATCCGGATCCCAAAAAGTGAGAACAACCCCCTCTATTTATAGCAGAAATTCCTTAAGTCAAAATTTAGCTATCTCCTTAAGTCGTCTCCGACTTACGACCTAAGCCTCTGCCGACCTAGCAACCTCCGACTCAACACATGCGCATATACGAACCCTGTCTACGACTTAATGCGCACGCGCCTTAACTGGTTAGACGACTTACGACTTATCGAAACACATGCAACGAGCTAACACTTGTCTGGACGACTTAACCAACAAGGGTGGTTTTCGACCTAACAATGCCACAACTTAACTCCTCAGCGACCTAACATAAGAGCATACGACTTACTGCTATGCCGACTTATGACTTAACAAGTGCTCGACTTAACCAGCCTATACGACCTAACGACTTATGCCAACACGCGACCTAACTAAAACAAAGCTCACGACTTAACAACTTGCTGGGATGCGACTCAACAAACAAACACCTAAGTCGTCTACGACTTAACACACTCATAAGTCGTTCACCACTTACGACTTAACAAAACCCCTAGTTTATGACTCATAACTAAACAGGGCCTCCGACTTAACATGCTACGACTTAGTGATCTCGCGACTTAAGACTTAGCATTCTCCTTAACACGGCCACGATTCAACTTGGCTACGACTTAAACACTTAACTCGATCAAAACCTTAAGTCATCCACCATACCTTAAGTCGGTCACTTCCTTAGGTTGTCTATCCCTTAACTCGGCAACGACTTACAACCTACGACTTAACACTTCTGAGTTAACTTCGACCTACTAACTTAGCCCAGCTACGACTTATCTCCTTAGGTCGTACAAACAACCTATCTCCAAGCCCTAGGTCATTCCCATCTCCTAAGTCGTATACGACTTACGACTTATGCTAAGTCATTCACGACTTAGGACTTAGCCATATTTTTGCCTAAAATCTGAAATGGCTCAAAAATGCTAAAATTCCAGATTTTGACAAACTTTTCGATCTGTAAAAATACGGGTCGTTACAATATCAATTCGAAATGACAGGAACAAAAACCAAGGGTCAACAATCGATACGAAATCTAGAACAGGGGATCGATGCGAAGTTCCTGATTGGGGGTTTGATGCGAAATCGAGTGTCTTTGGCGCCTCGTCGATGCGAAATCAAAGCCAGAGTGAACTTTCACCGAATCATTCGTGTCCCTCTGCCATCCTTCTTCCCCAGAACTACTCAAACACTATGGCCATTTTTTCTGAGTCGACTCCGGCCTCGACATCACTAGAGATCGATCACAAAGGCGAATAGGATGGCAGAGATCTCGAGTATTGTCGTTTAAGTGTTGGATTCGTTTAATGGATTACCTAAATCTAACAGTTAAGTAACTGAAAGTCTGTTTCGATTCGAAGGCGAACAGAGTTCATCTTTTTCCAGGTTTCCAGAGTGATATAAAGGCAGGAAGCAAAGTGAAGGCAAAAAGTGAAGAAACGACCAAGTCCACGGTATTTATATGGACACGAGTGTGAAGGGAGAAGGCGTTTCACCTCCCAGTCAACGCAACCGGTCGCAACAGGTCAAGTATCAAGTCGATTCGAACGAACTGTTCGTATCCATCAGCCCGAGCCTTCGTCGAGGCAAAATTATCACCAGAATCCATCGGTTCGAGACTTCTATTCGTATCGATCAGTTTCGACTCCATCCACAGTGCATCAATGCGAACTACGCAGTTCGAATCCATCAAATCATCGCCATCAGAGGCCAATATTCATCGAAGTTCGTAACCATCAATGCGAACGATCGTTTTGTATCCATTGAAGCTCATATATATCGATACGAACTGTACATTTTGTACGCATCAATGCGAAGTATATCGATGCGAAGACAATGTTTCAACCTTTTACATCGATTCAGGAAAGGATCGATACGAAGGAACATCCAAAAACAACTATCAAGTGTTGTTGCAACTCGAACTTCACATCGGTTCAGGAGAAGACCAATACGGAATTCGATACGAAAGAACTGACGACGACTCGTGAACGTACAACGTTAACGAGAGTCAAATTAACATATATGCATATATGCCAGATTAATATTCAGTTTTCAACGTTCTCAAGAATTGGATATTCATCTAATAACGATTACGACGACAAGCAACTAATCACTACCATACAGCAATCGGTTACAACAATACAGGGTACAACAGTTGACAATCAGCAGTTCGCATTACAAAGGAAATCAGTCTAAGATTACAACTTTCAACGAAAAGACAATAACTGTTCGGAATTAAGATTGCAGCTTCTCAAAGCACGTCCTATTTCCACAAGACTTCCTTTCGGGGGAAAATGTTATCTCGCCTTTCGGCAAGGCCGAGATATTGTGGGATTGACTGAAAACAAAGGATCACTCGTCCCGGATATCGAGTATGCACAGGTTCACTATGGATATCGGTGAATTTTGTCCGAGTCCGGATCAGGCTACGATTGATAAGGCAAGACAAACGAAGCCATGAAAGCCAGCATCCTAAATTTCAACTCAATCCGAGTTCATATGCTCAAGTTATGATCGATGCAAGTTGGAGGAAATAGCCTCAACTTCGTACCCATCAGTAGGCCACAGTTCGAATCAATCAGGTTCGTATCCATCGTCAAGCCCTAGTTCGTATCGATTGACTTCGTATCCATCAACAGATAGTGCACTTTCTATCGGCCGGCCAATGTCTACTTCGTATCCATCAAAAGGCATTTGTTCGAATCCATCAGAGAACATTTGTTCGTGTCCATCAGAAAGTCGTTGTTCGAATGCATCAGAGAACATATGTTCGTGTCCATCAGAAAGTCATTGTTCAAATCCATCAGAGAACATCTGTTCGTATCCATCAGAGAATCACTGTTCGTATCCATAAGAGAATCGTTGTTCGTGTCCATCAGAGAATCACTGTTCGTATCCATCAGGTTGGAGCGCTTCTATCGATACGAACAAGGCCACACAATTGATACGAACTAGGCCACACGATCGATACGAACAAGCCAACACAATCGATGCGAACAGAGCACACTGCAAATCAATACGAAGAGCGCGCTATTGATCGATTCGAACAAGACAATTACTTCGATACGAACAAGGCGAGAATTTGGGGACGACTCGATCAACTCAGCATAAAAAGTGGATCGATCTGAAGAATGCACGCCACGTCATCACCTGGGCACGTGCAACCATCAATTCGAACAGATCGATTCGAAATGATCGATTCGAACCAAACAGCTTGCCGAGGAACACCAATTTATATCGATTATAACCCGAGATCCACAAGACCAAATGCTATGAAATTTTCACAGGAGCTTACCTACAAGCTAAAGAATGTTCACACTAAGTTTCGTCTCCATTGGACAAAATCTTGATCGATACGAATTACGTTCGTATCGATCACGGATCGAGTCGAAACTTCATGGGCTCGGTCGCGTGGGCCCACTCACGTGCCAGAAAAAGTCTCCCGAGATCTGAGCGAAATTCAGCCTCCTATGCCTATAAATAGAGCCCCAGGGCCTACAGAGAAACGATCCTTTGGACATTTCAACGCCGAGACTCTGCCGGATTCAATTCTAAACTCCATTACTACTGTTGTACTCGAATTTCATAACTTTAATTCACCGTAATCCACTGCAATCAATTGTAATCATCAAAGAAACATCAATAACATGATCAACTTCATAGTGGACGTAGGCAACATGCCGAACCACTCTAAATTCCCGTGTTTCTATGCATTTTTATCATTTACATATCTGTTTTTGAAGTGTTTGTTAGATAATCCCCTTTTATCCATTTAATTCCTTCATTTTTATCTCTTCAAACTCTTCCGAAGAGTGTTGTGCCCAATTTTGGTACAAACAGCTGTTAAAAATCCACTTTAGAAAATCAACGAAATAAAATAACATCATTCAATTTTTTGTTATTAAATATGTGTTGTGTCTTTCTTCAAAATCTAATTCACCAACTATTTTTCTTTTCCCACCACCGTTAATGGTCAAAAAAAATAATGTAAGAATTCATAATTTTGAAGGAAGTGATTATGCTTACAATGTGCGTAGATATATGCTTATTAGGTCGCTTAATGGTAGGAGTTTTATCCTGAATAGTTGAACCATCTCTACTAACAAGGTATGGGTTTAGCGTAGACTACATAAGTCTGAACCTTTATCTGACCTGATTATTATTAGGCGGATATGGTTTCATCATTATTTGCTCTTATTTGGGTCCAACCTAATTATGTTCTATACATAGTACCAAAAATAAGAATGTATACAATTGGCTATATTTTTCATCAACCTCGGAATTGCACCACGAAAAGCAAAAGTTACTTGCTAACCGTCCACTTGAGAGCTAAATTTAGCATTTAATGTGTAAATGACATAAGATTTAGAGTGGTCCGACAGAGTTGCCTACGTCCACTGTGAATTTCTCTATAACAACCTACCTTTTCGACCCTTAAATGTCGACATTATTACATATGCGGTATTCATGTGTCGAACACTCAAGTGTCGAAAAGATAGATTATTAAGGTAAAATAAAAAGAAAAAGAAATGAATAATGAAAAAAAACTCAATATCATAATCTCACAATGGAACGATAAAGTATAATATCAAAAGACAGTACAAAGTGCTACTCTAAGATACATGGCATTCCAGAGTTACAATCCTAAGTACTATCATCAGCTTAGATAGTTATAACATTATGTCCTCACAATTCCTGATATATACATAATAGTAGTGCAGCAAAAATAAAATACAACTATAGGCGAATGGAAGCATCCAACTCGTCTCCTGAAGCTCCAAGAATATCAATGAAAACCTACCTTTCTCAAACTGCTAGAAAGAGCATCCGTGGAATTAAGGGAAAGATAAAACCTCGAGTTAGACGTAAAACTAGTGTGAGAAACTCAAGAAACATATTCAGATATAACAGTATCTTTTGAGACCGTTTGAACCACCGTAAGGGTTTTCCTCTAAGGTTCGTTCGCATATGGATTTTCGTTAGCGTCGCTCTCAGTACATCGAGGACTGGCCTCCTGGCAAGGGTCAGAATCTACCTTCTAAAACTATGCACATCTCTAGATAAAATATGTGACAAAGGTAAACAAACATGGCTGGTCCATGCCCGAACACATATATCGAATACCAACAACTCCCGTGCGCCTCAACCGAAAGTATCTCTAGATATTTGGAGTGGTATGCTCTTTGGGTTAGCTAAACCCACATGGATATGCTCCTACTCTGTTTTCTGTCATTATCAATGGTGAAGTCGCATCCAGCATCTCAACACATGAGTCTCCATGAGTCAAACAGATCTCGAACCTCACCATGGATACTAGCATTCCGAACAATACAAGAATCTCTCCATGGATTCCAACATAATTCGTTCGACGAATGCTAATGCTGACCACTTCCTTGGATATAACTATAGGATGGATAGTTCAACTCTATAACATTTGTTCGAAATGTTAATGCTCAAATCTCCCTTGGACTTAACATTAGGATAGACAGTTCAACTTTACAACATTGCACTCCACAACCGTTTCCAGACATGGAACTTGTATATCATCTTTGAAGTAGTTTTTGGTAAGTAATACACTTATCTGCTCAAACTCTTTAAAACTAAATTGATGAATTATTTGTTAACTCAATTCTGATTCTTTTAGAAGTAAGTGAACAATATAAATGAGTCCTCCTCGGGGGATCTCGTATATATGCGTTCTTAAAGCAAGAGACTTTTCATACCAATGATTCCTCTCTGGAGGATCTCAAACTCTATGAAGTTGTGAAGCTTTTATATACTTCCTAAGTTAAATTTGATCCAGTTTGATAGGAATAAAATTATCGCATATGGATATCGAGTCTCATATATTTATCACCATTTCCTACCTTCTTAACTTACACTATCCATTCGTCAAGAGTGAAGCCAGGTAGGTTAGAGCACTGGTTGCATCAAAACCCTACCTTGATGCTTATTCTTAACTCTCACGGATAGAACAAGTCTACTTTGTCAGCTTTTACTGCTAAGTATAGGAGTAATTACTTTTCATAAACGAGTATACACACAAAGCATGATTAAGTGACATAAGTGACTTCTAATCCCCATATATTCATACAATACTTCTGTGACAACCTATACTTCCCGACACACCGATCCAAAGCCTAGGGTAACTTTCGAACTCGCGTCGGTACCGAGGAATATGAGCTATCAGATTTTTTAAAATAATCCAGAGTAAGTATATAATCTAAGATATACTACACTTTCAGAACTCACAGTGGAAGGAAATAAAATATAAATATAGAAAATATTTATCTCAGAAAACATCTCAAAACATGGTCTTAGAAAAATAGTACGTAGTCAAATATAGAGTACACAGAAATACAACTCATACTCTAATAAATACTAAGTACTGGATAAGATAGATAGTTACATGGAGAGTAAAATAAAATGAAAAGCAACCTCGATGTTGAGCTCATCTCCCCACGTACTGAACATGGGCCTATCACCTACTGCCATGTCCTTCTGTAATAGGGAAAATGAAAGGAAAGGGGTGGATCAGCCAAAAATCTGATGAATGGGTACACTATTAATATATGGTGATTATATGTGTTGATTTAGTTCTACTCTATGTAACCTAGGGTGCTCTAAAGTGTGTGTGTATTACTAAGATTCTTTACTTAAGGGTTTTTACTTGATACACACCTACACTGACAACTTGTGCAGGCTCCTACAAGGATCCAACTACGGATCGAACCTCAATAACTAACGATTGTCTAATAGCTACTAGAGCTTCTCCAAAGTAGGATCATCCTACAATTTTCGCGTATGGGACTACATCACATGCATTACGAATACACGTAACTATCTCACATAGGTTTCCCTATAATTTCCACATACGAAAAAATTTCACACAACTACGACACACGTACCCCACCACAATGTCGACTCGTTGAAGAGTTTCATCGTCTACATCCATGTCCACCTCTCAATCGTAGCATACATCTCTAGTGGCACGTACCAGGATCGATTAACAACACAGTATCACATCGTGTCTGTATCCGCTAATGCCAAGGAACTCCCATTGTGCTAGGCCCACACACTTCATCGGGCATCAATCAGTGTTGCGTGTCCACCATAGAACCTCATGTGTGTGCCACTTGCGATAGAATCGCCCCTAATTGAATAATCGACCCTGCTGGATAATTAGCATTTACCCACTCCGCAACGTCCTACTGTCGTCTCATAAGTAACCAGCTTCCCCACTATTTCTAACATCTATTTATATATATATATATAATATAAACAATTATGTATTATTTATAACCTGAGCCTTAGGCCGAGGTTCAACCTATGTTGGAAAACGCTAACCGGTCGACCACCATATACAGGAGCGGTCAACCACTTGTTGTTGACTGCTCTTGTTAATGCCGTCGACTGATCGATGTAAATTTTTAGGTTTAGCTCTTTAATTTAATTCGTTTTTGATAAAATAAATTTTAATTCCGATGTTCTTCCAATTCCCATCATACTGATTTACTGAGCAACATAGTGAGACAACTTTGCAACTTTCCAAGTTCAGTATTCAAATTTAATTTATATGTTTACACAGATTCACAGTAAAATAGTTTAAACTAGGGTTACCACTAACATCTCAAGTTATGTCAATTTTTATCAATTTAAGTTATGTTTACAGATCTAGGTTAGAAAAGGGTTATTATGTTCATATGCTAACAATTAAATTTTCAGTTTAATAATAAGATGTTTACAATTTGACTTCTAACAACCTAGATCAAATAGGGTATATCAAAATTAACTCTATATAAATCATCTTATTAAAAGTGAACCCACTCACCTCAGATCCAAGCTTTTCTCCTAATCATCGTTATCCATGTTTATTTGCCCCTCCTCTGATCTAGTCATCTTGAATTCCTTTTTGCTATTTTTATTTTATTTTGGATGATTTTAGGTTTGAAGAGGAGAAAGAATTTGACAGAGTTTGGGGGTACTGACTGATTTTCTCGTGAATTAGGGTTTAGGTTATGTGTATATTTATAGAGGATTTGGATTAGTACTGATCATTGATTAACCTTAAGAGAATATTTGCTTGCATCCATCATTTCCAGTGGTTACTTCGTCCCTAAGTAAAAATATTTTGTTAAATCCAGGCCGTTGGCCGTTCAGAATTAACGATCTAGAGCAGGAACCGATCGACCATTAGGTCCTAACCGGTCGATCGCTACCTATCGACCGACGATCCCTAGGGTGTCGACCGTTGTTTATTTATTTTTGTTAATTAATTACCTTCCAAACTTGCCAATTTAATTATTTTAAATTACAAATTTTCAAACGTTTTTAACTTCTTCATATTGGTACCGATTCTAAAGTATTATATATATGAAAATTGTCTAGAAAATAGTTGCAAACGCAACGGTGCAAGTTTCGTAGCCAGATTCGGATATTTGTAAAAATTACATTTCATCCCTTGTTATACTTTAAATTTAATTCTTTTATTAAGTTCTCTTAAATTTTCAAGGTGTTACGTTTTCCCTCCCTTAAAATGATTCCGTCCCCAAGATCTCAAAGAAAGGAAAAATGTAAGTCGTGTGTATGACGGTCAATAGCTACAACCATCTACTCGTGCACCATCCATTAGCAACCATTGTCCTTATTAAATTTCTAATGCAGTATGTACATGCAAACATGGAATGCACATGAACTTATACTGATGCAAAGAGTATGCGGTCTCCTGATCTAGTCAACCTCCCTTTATGCATGTTCTTATGTCATGTATCCAAGATCTATGCAACATCCTATGTAAATATTCTTGTTGTTTTACATGTATGCACAACCATTCAATCCATATGCAGCAACCATATGCATATAACTCAATAAAATAAAACAAGTGATGATGTGAGTGTGTGTGCTGATGTGGTTAAGGGAAATAGAAGAACACATCCATTAGCATCCATTAGCAACCATCATCCAAAACATGTCCTAATGGCATGTTCACATTCATTCCTAGCATCCAACGGTCTCTACCTATGGGGTATACTAATCTAGAATCTAAACCAAGTAATTTATACTTGTGTAACTAAAATGGAAATGTACCAGAGAAGAGTTCTAGATGGGTAGCTTGTATCTTCTCCTTAGGCTCCTATGTACTCTCAATTGGGTCGTCTCCCTACTGGACTCTAACCAGTTTATTTATTATATTACGGAGTCGCTTTTGCCTTATGCCTAATAATGCGGGTAGGTGCATAACAAACAAGTGTCTCACTTATCCTCTTTGACTTCTCTTAACTGACACAGCTCGACCACGGTAGTTGCATCGTATAAACACTTCCCCAAGTGTACACAAGGAAAACATTGTGAACTTCTGCTAACCCTCTAGGAAGCTCTGCTCCATATGCTAACTTCACTACTCTATCCAAAATCGGAAAAGGCCCTTCAACTCTTGGTGCTAAATTTTCTGAACTATTAATCCAATAATGTATCTAAGTGGCTCACACAGACCATGTCATCACTGCAGACTTAAACTTCGTGTGTCTCTTATGAATATATGCTTTCTCTCCTACCTTGTGTCAGTACTTATCCTTCTATGGATCAAATCCACTCTTAAGCACTTCTAATTGGATTGTTCTTTCAATTGCACTTATCACCCTTACTACTGGCGTGTAACTTCAACCCAAATGTACGTGCATAGGCAACCCTCTGCAATCCTTGCAACTGAACCAAATAGCATGATGTCGACATGCGCCATAATAGGTAATCTTGAGAATAAGTATGCTCTAATGGAATTGTAGCCTTATGCAATCCTCAATACACATACACACGGTCTTAAACCATATGGTAGTAGGCCTGATCACTTCTTCTTCTAAATACTAAGGTAAGACATCCTAAAAGTGGATGGTGTCCTCTCCCCTAGTATTTTCTACTTAGCTCTTTCGCAGTTTCTCCATTTCACCAAGGGTATCCAAATCTAGTGATTTCTTCAATTGTTAAAATAGCATAACTTATTTTCCACTTCAATTCAACTTAAGCCATCTCATTTTGTTTATGATTGGTTTCTTCAATCCTTCAACAATCGTGGTACCTAGGTATCATGCATATAGTCTACAGGGATTTATCATAAGTTCTACAAGTAAATACTCAAATATTCTATTAGGGTATGCTTGGTCTATTTTCCTACTCAAACCTAAAAATGAAATCCTAAACCTAAATGAAATCCTAAATTTACGTGAAATTGTAACTTAAATTTCATTTTAGCATTGATAGCAATTGCCTAAGCGATACACCATTCATGTGCAACTGTTATACAACACAAACTATGTATCCTAAATTGGTCCTTCATAAATTTCCTTAAATAACCTACTTCCAATCCGAGGGATGATTGAAAAGAATCCTATTGTTCTTTCCTCCAAATATTACCTAAAATTTCCTAGTCTTATTTTCTGTGAAAATCGCCTTCACATTCTCAGTGCGTGCAAATAGTAATATCTTTTTCTTAACGAAAACCAAACCCTTGAATTAACCCTTCCTTGCACAATCCTCACTCCAACTCCGTCTAGGATATCCTTTGTAGTTTGAACTTCTAAAATTATACCACTCCCTAATGTCACCCCATCTATGAGACCTTTTTCCCCAAATGTAACTTCTCACCAATTTATTCCAACTATCTTATAGTCAAGACAACTCAACATGGAATGGTGCCTTGCCATTTTAATCCAATAGATATAATGACCAATACTTTGGTTTATACTTAGGGATTTTTTTCATTTTAATGGTTGGAATTACATCTTCCCAAAAGAAAACGTGAACTCTATACCTTTCCATAAATTATCTAAAAGATGATTTATGTTATGTTTGGAATTATAAGGAATTATCTTTTCTATTATTATCGAAATAAACAGTATAAAATACGGTTAACATCCTTATTTTGTCCATCTCTTTCTTTTAGGTATATTTCTTGTTATTTCAAATAATACACTTTTGTACTAATACTGGAATAATTTATAGAAATTTACATTGCTACACATTTCATTCTAATGTCAAAATACTACTTAAATCCCACTCTAATTTATAACAAATTCCAATTTGTATTTACTAGCCTATATCAAAATTTGTATTTATTAGCCTATATCAATTATCCAACAAACCTTGACTTACCATGCAATTTCCTTAATCAATTATCTCATAAATTTAGCCCCCCTTATTTTCCATATTCAAGTATATGCAATATATAATCCTATAATTCGAAGACTTACATTTAGGCATACATGGAACACATCGACAACGGTATAAATCCAATAACATATAAAAATATATAATTTCCCACTCACGTTCACCTGGTCGCCCATAATCTTCGGGGGAACAACGCAATACCTGGACCGCTCGTAGCCTACAGGTATTTTATTCCCACTTGTATGATACAAACCTTTTTGATTTAGCACCGAGCCTACACTTACCATCCCATTTAGATTGCCTAATGTAATTAAGGAAATACCCATTTGTTACTTGATACTCCCTATAATGATTGAAGTAGACCCTACTTAGCCCATCAACACTTCAGATCAAAAAAATTCTTACATCCATAACATTTTTTAATACAATTAAAACATATTGTTTTACCCTTTCCTTATCCTGAAATATGTTTACTCAAATCATACTTTTCGAACTTCTATTTCTTACTTAACAATCCCTATAAGGATTGAAGCAGAACCTACTTCGCCCTTTAACACTTCAGATCGAAAAAATTCTTGCATCCGCGGCATTTTTTGATACAATTAAAACATCGTGGCTTACTTTTTCCTTATCCTAAAATATGTTTATCCAAATCATACTTTTCAAACTTCCTTATGCAAGGATTGTACAATTCAAACAATACTTGGGTAGAAAGACACAATGTTGTTCACTCTTCATTATTACAAGAAGTTTGATCTAGCACTATATCCTTCTAATTCAACCCTTGATTTAAAAGGTCACTAAACCTCCATACTACTTCCTATCTCTTCCCCCATAATATTTTAATGCTTCTAGACTCCACCACCAATTTAGTCCTTGTAGGCTGTGTAATTCCATTTATCTAACTCCAGTTTAATTCTTCTCTTTTTATGTTTAAGTGATAGCCATAACTTTAATTTACCTTTAAAAGCAGAATCTTTGATTTTAACATCTTCATCACAAAACTAGTAAGTTTTTAAAACTATAAAACCCTCCATTCATTTTAAAAATTGTTTCCTTTTTAACAAAGATCGTGACATTTTTCCTTAACTTAAATTACCAAAAATACCTTTCTAAAACTTTCCTTTATAAATAAGAAATTTTCACAAAGGTGTATTTTAAAAGAAAATATGATGGTTCATCTTACTATTATTTCTATTTTAACATCTGATGAAAACATTTGTAAAAGACATTTTCAAGTACTAATCATCTCTTATATGTAAAAGAGGTTCAAAATGAGTTTTACATACTCCTTGATTATTATTTTCAAAAATTTCATTTTAAAAGCAAAGTATCCTTCAAGAGTAAGTGCATCAATGTGCCTAAAAACAAAAGCTTTAAAGCAGTTTATTGAAATTTGCTTTTAGTGAAATTCTTTTAATTTTACTTCTTTTAAACAAATTTTGTATATTTTTCCGATCATTCTATAGAAAATTGTAAACAAATTAAATTTTCTTTTTAAAATATCTGACATTTAATGTTTCTAACTCTTAGTAAATATTTCCACTGGTTTACCGCATTAATCGGAGTAGATAAAAGCAACCTAATTTACTCAACCCAGTTATACCCAACACTACTTTAATTGCATAGGGTTTCCATCCTTCATTTCAAAGATGGTTAGATAAAGTTTATCTTCCAATACGGTACCCAACTCCAATATATAAACACTCTAGCTATATAATTAAGTAAAAAGGAGTCTTTGCAACTACTACTAATATAGGAATAAGTTTTCCACTTTAACTGAAGAGATTTGCTCTAAGTTTGTGAAGTCTTTCTTTCATGTTCCCTTTTTCACTCACCCTTAAATCCATAATTTACTTGCTACCACTAGTTGGAATAGGAAACCTACTAGCGGTTCTTTATGGAGTAAATCCTAATAACTGTTAAGGGTTTGTTTTCATCTCAACTGTTATAACCTCGACATTTACTCTAACCCACAATTGTTTGCCAATATAAGGTTTAAACCAACAACTTTCTTATGAGTCAAAATGTATATTAATATATATATTTGAAAATTACAAGTACACCTCCTTAGTTGGATTAGGCTCATCTTGTCCCCTCGCTTGCGAATACTAATGGAACCATATAGGGATGTTCACGTTCAGAACCTTAGCTGCCTCCATTGAGCCATCCTCATCAAAATTATTTATCCTCACCATCTACGATTAGGAATTATTTTCAAAATTTCCATGGATAGAACTAAAAAGAATAAGTGATAGCATTCTTTCTTTTCATACTTTTATATATGTAAAACCTTTGAAAAGCTTTTATCTATACATACATACATACAAACATACATATATATATATGCTTTTTGGAAACCCATTTCAAAAAAAATTTTGAAAACCTCTTTGGAAAACTTTTTCAAGTATGTTCTCTCAATATGCACGTAATCCTTAAGGAATCTTAAACGTAAGCTCTAATACCAACTGTGACGACCCGCACTTCCTGACACACTGATCCAAAGCCTATGGTGACTTTCGGACTCGCGTTGGTGCTTAGGAATACGAGTTGTCGGGATTTGTAAAATAATTCAGATACTAAAGGTATACAGATATGGTCTAAGATATACTACATTTTCAAAATTTACAGCGGAAGGAAATAAAATATAAATATAGAAAATAATCATCTCAGAAAACATCTCAAAACATAGTCTTGGAAAAACAGTATGTAGCCAATTTAAATTACACAGAAATACAACTCATAGTTTGATAAATACTAAGTACTGGATAAGATAGACAATTACATATAGGGTAAATTAAAATGATAAGCAACTCTAGTGGTGAGCTCGTCTCTCCACAGAGTGAACTTAGGCCTATCACCCGCTGCCCTATCCTCCTATGGTGGCGAAAAAGAAAGGAAAAGGGGTGGGCAGACAAAAGTCTGGTGAATGAGTGCACTATTAGTATATGGTGATCATATGCAGTTGCTTTTAATTTTACTTTATGTGACCTAGAGCGCTCTACAAGTGTCCGTGTATTACTAGGGTTCTTTACTTAAGGTTTTTTACTTTATATACACCCACACTAACAACTTGTGCAGGCTTCTACAAGGATCTGACTATGGATCGAACCTCAATAACTAACGATCGACTAATAGCTACTAGAGCTTCTCCAAAATAGGATCATCCAACAATTTTTCCGTATGGGGCTACATCTTACACTCTACGACTACGCATAACTATCTCACAAAGGTTTTCTTATAATTTCCACATTGAAATAAATTTTCCACAACTACGACTACACATACCCCAACTACGCACTGAAGGGGAACTTGCAATGCCGACTCGCCGAAGTGTCCCATCGTCTACATTCATGTCCACCTCTTAATCGTAGCATACGCCTCTTATTGCATGCGATGGGATTCATCAATAGCACAACATCACATCGCATCAGTATCCATAACTGCCAAGGAACTCCCACTATGTCAGGCCCATGTACTTCATCAAGCATCAGTAACTGCTGCACATCCACCGTAGAACCTTCTGTGAGGGCCATTTGTGATAGGATCGTCCCTCAGTCGAATAATCTACCCTCGTTGGATAAATAGCATTTACCCAATCTGTAATGTCATAGTGGCGTCTCATAGGGAACCTCATGTGTGTCATTTGCGATAGAATTGCCCCCAATTGAATAATCGACCCCGTTGGATAAATAGCATTTACCCAGTCCACAACGTCCTAGTGTCGTCTCATAGAAAACCAACTTCCCTACTATTTCTAAAATCCATTTATACATAATATATAAACAATTATCTATTATTTATAAACTGAGCCTTTTTAGCTCTTTGATTTAATTCGTTTGTTTGATAAAATATATTTTAATTTCGTTTTTCTTCCAATTCCTATCATACTAATTTACTGAGCAATATAGTGAGACAACTTCGCAATGTTCCAAGTTTAGTATTCAAATTTAATTCATAATTTACACAAGTTCAAAGTAAAATAGTTAAACTAGGCTTACCACTAATTTACTGAGCAATATAGTGAGACAACTTCGCAATTTTCCAAGTTTAGTATTCAAATTTAATTCATAATTTACACAAGTTCAAAGTAAAATAGTTAAACTAGGCTTACCACTAACATCTTAAGTTATGTCGATTTTTATCAATTTAAGTTATGTTCACATATCTAGGTTAGAAAAGGATATTATGTTCATATACTAAGAATTAAATTTCCAGTTTAATAATAAGGTCTTTACCGTTCTATCAACCCAGAACAAATAGGATATATCAAAATTAGCTCCATGTAAATCATTTTATTAAAAGTGAACTCGCTCACCTCAGATCCAAGCTTTGCTTCTAATCCCTGCTCGGAAATCTATCCACGTTTGTTTTCCCCTCCTCTGATCTGATCTTCTTGAATTCTTTTTTATTGTTTTTATTTTATTTTGGAGAATTTTAGGTTTGGAGAGGAGAAAGAATTTGACTGAGTTTGGGGGTACTAACTACTTTTTTTAGTGAATTAGGGTTTAGGTTAGGTGTATATTTGTATGGGATTTGAATTACTATTAATCATTGATTAACCCTAGAAGACTACTTGCTTGCATCTAGCGCATCAGTTAGTTACTTCGTCCCTAGGTAAAACATATTTCATTAAATCTGTGTCGTTAGCCATTTGAAATTAGTGATCTTGAATAGGAACCGATCGACCGCTAGGTCCTAACCAATCGATCGCTACCTATAGACCGACGACCCCTGGGTATCGGCCGCTGTTTATTTATTTTTGTTAATTAATTTCCTTCCAAATTTATTATTTAATTATTTTAAATTATGAATTTTCAAATGTTTCTAACTTCTTCATATAAGCTCCGATTCCAAATTGTTATATAAGAAAATTATCTAGAAAATCACTATGAACGCAAAGGTGCAAGTTTCATAGCCAGTTCAGATGTTTGTAAAAATTATGTTTTTGCCTTTGTTATACTTTAAATTTAATTCTTTTATTAAAATACTTGTGTATTTATTTAAAATACCCTTACAGAAAGATATAAGCCACTATATTACCCTTTTACTATTCATTTCTACTCTTGTCAACACTTTAAAATGTATCCATGTTCATATCTTAAGGTATAATAATATTCACAAATCACTTAACTAGATTTTCCACTTTAATATATAATTAAAGAGGTTAAAAATAAATGTTACTATAAACCCCTTGTCTCTTTTATAAATTAAACCTTTTACTTTTCTAACCTTTTTCCAAAAGATTTTATGCTTGACATTATCTATAAAATACTCTTTTAAAGAACAAGTATATTTATAAAGGTTAAAAAAAATGTTACTGAAATATTATTTACTATAAACCCAAAACATTTCACAATTAGCATTATCTTTAAAAAATGGTTTTTAAAGATCTAATTACATTCCTATGTATAGTTAAAAGGGTTTAAAACAAATGTCATTTACTATTAACCCAAAGCCGTTTTATACTTAACATTATCTTTAAAAAATTCTTTTTAAAGATCTAAGTATATCTATACTTACTCAACAAAGTAATATATTTTTACTTAACTTTTCAAACCAAAACTAAGTGTTATAATCAAAATTTTCTTTTATAAAATACTTAACTTTTCCCAACTTATATACATATATAAACAATTTTAAAATACTTATAAATATGTTTTAATTAACTATATAAAATATTACTTAAAAATAAATAAATTAGAATTTAACAAAAATCAATAAAAAGCGTGTTTTACATTTAAAAACCGTTCACTTCAAAAATTCATAAAATAATTATTAAAAATAAATTTTAAACTTGAAACCACTTTTAAAATATCTAATATATGTTATTAAACATCCCTTGAAAGATCTCATAAAAATAATTAATTTAATTATCATTTAAACCCACTTTAAATTACATGTTAAAAATAACACTATGCAACCAATGTTTTAAAAAGAGCCCAAAAATGCTATTGTAGGTCAAAGATGGGATTTATAAGTTTTGTCAATGCTATTGGACAAAGAACACTGTGAAAATTGCATAAATGTTTGACCCGTTTTCATAACTCAAACAAAGGTTTTCAGATGTGATTTTTTTACAGTAAGTAGTATACTACTATTTAGACTACTTAAAAACCATGCAAAGAAAACCCTAAGGATGTCTTCCAAAATTATATTGAAAATCACTAAAACTAGGCATTTCAAAGTGCACTTATAACGACTATTTCGCTCCTATCATTTTCAACTTCCTTCAACCAGTTTTAAAATCATTTAAACTTTAATATTTTTATAGTAAGAGTTAAACATAAAGTACTTATTATAACATAAAAGGAACCCCTAAAGATATCTTATAAAATAATAACAAAAATTGTCGAACATAAAAGCATTTTCAAAGTGCTCATATAGCGACTATTTTGTTATAACTTTTGCCACTTTGTTCTATCATTTATATAACTTTTCAAATCAATTATTTGTTGTCCCATACAATATTATAAATGTAGAGCACAACCAAAATATATGCTTTCACAATACATTCTTAAATTAGCATTTTAAGCAAGTCAATCACAATGGATATTGAAATGCACTTATAGCAACTATTCTTGCTTCAAACACACTTCAACTTCATATACAATCACACCAAATGTATAAACACGAAGTCAATACCATATTACATGTTGTAGAGGGTAATAGAAGTGATGATATACAGTATGGAGTTGTCATTTGCATAAAGAAATTATGGTTCAAAGTTATAACTTCATTAGTTAATGTCTTAACTTTATATTAAAGCACAACATCTATACAGACATTATATACTTTTCAATAGTGATTTAACTCACTTCAAAACTAAGCTAACATAAGCATAAGCCACCACAAACACAAGAACACTTCCTACCATCACCAAACATCCAAAGTTTCCACCTTTAGCTCACTTTTACACTAGGCCATGCTCCCTCTCTCCTTAATGCTCATGGCCTAACCATGGGTAGAGTGATTTGCTCCTTTTCTTCAAGCTTCATGTTGCTTTTCCTTGTTGCTATGTTATGCTATATCTTATACTTGAGCTTGGTGAAGTTTGGGGAAGATTTGAATTGATGAAAGATTGATTAGTGAAGGTAGAAATAAACTAACACCAAGTTGTTTCTACCTTTTTAATTTTGTAAAAAGTGATTAATGCAACTTCAAGGGTGTACTTTTGGATTTTATTTAAGAGCTCGCTATCACTTCCAAACCTCCTTGGAAGGTCACCAAGCATGCTCCCTTTCATGTGCCTCACTTTACACCTCACACCCTTATGAAAATATCTTTTCACCATTAACCAAAATATCTCTTTCCTTAATCACTTGCTAATCTTTTTACTATTCACGTTTAGTTATCCACATTACACAAAATATTTTTAGTTTTTAATTAATTAAACATAAATAAATTAGACATGCCCAAAAAGTTTGAACTACTTATACCGAGTAAAAACGCTATTTATTGATAAAATGATTTTCGGTTACATTATCAATATTTCTTCGAACTATTTATTTTTGTAAACTATTTTCAAAAAAAAGTTTATCATTATTTATTATTAATTAAAAGGGGTTAGAAAAGTAATATAATCCATTTAATCACAACAAATCCAAGATTCAAATATTTAAAAATTCATATATTTAAATACGAAATTTTCGAATTTTTAGGTCATTGCATCCTCTTATTATATGGGTCTCTTACAGTTATAGGAAATTACAAGATATACAACAAAGTAAAAGGGCTGGCTCAAGCTAATGCTGCTGCTAGTCTTTAGGGCTTGTTGAGTTTAGAACTGTAACAGTGAGCTGATGCGAGAATCTGCTACTTGATGCTAAGCCAAGGACATGGGATCATGAGTGGTTGATGGATCCTTTGAATAGATCATCCCCTAGCGGGTGGCGACCAACAACCGAATGGTCGATCCTTGGCGGGTGACAATCAACAACCGAATGGTAGACCCTTGGTGGATGGGGACTGAATTTCTAGTGGACCGTATATATATGGCTAAGTTATCAACGTACGTGTGTAAATATATTAATAAGGAAACTATAAATAATAAAGTAAAGTAAAGTAAAAGAAATTGCACACCATAAAGCAAAGTAAAATAAAATAAATTGCACGCCGGGGTTTTTATATTAGTTCGGACTACTGTCTAACGTCCAGTCCTAGAATTTCTGTTCTGGCTTTTTACTCACTAACACCCCCACTTTACTCAGAGGAATGGGTCTATACAATGTTTGAGTTGTTGAACAGGTCTTTCTACAAACACAATACAAAAGTATTCTTCGGTAGTAGTTGTAACACCCCTATGATAAAAAGGAAATTTATTAATGAATAATTATTAAAGCCCAAAAATTTTGTAAATGTCAGAATTTTCTACAAAATATACATCATTGGTTTTACGATAATATTTTTTGATCAATTTTCATGTATAAAGTTTTATGATCGGTGTTCAAACAAAAAAGTTATTAACATTTGAAGTTTTCGGATCGGAAACAATTCATAACCAATTAAGAAAGTAAATGTTAATAAATTAACAATAAATTTCGCATTGATTATAAATGTTAATGTTAAATATAAATGTTAATTATGAGCGCTCAATCAAATTAAATCTAACTAAGAATGCATGTAAGTAAATATATTGGACGTAGAATTAAATAAGTATTAATAACTTATGTTAATGTAAACTTTAGATGTAAATCTTGTCATTTAAGTAATTGGCTATATTAAATCTAATCGAATCAGAGATTAGAAGAAATTAATCAAAGGAGATCAGCGTTAAATTAAATTAAATCAGTGCTGAGAAGGAAATAAATAAATGAGAATTAGTTAACATTAAAACAAATGTCAATAAATAAGAAGTTAATGTTGAAAGAAAGAAAATTAGGAAATAAATGGTAATAGATTAACATTGATTAACACTAGCAAACATGTAAAAAAGATTAACATTAATCAACAAATGGTATGAGATAAACAATAAAGGAATTAAAGAAAAGAACGTTAACACTAATATATTAATAGCAGCAATAAATGAAATAAATTGGGCAATAAATTATAAAGCAAACTGGTCGACCCCCTAAAACCTACCAGTCGACACCTAGCGGTCGACCGACGGAGAGCGGGGGTCGACTAGTCAGTTAAGTTTGGGCGAGAATGAACCTACGCCCAACAGTCCGAATTTAATAAATTAAAAATCTAATGGATGAAATTGATTCGTGCATCTATAAATAAAGGCCTAACCCCTTACTTTTCTTCTCATATTTTCTAAATCAAAGAGCGAAGCTCTGCCATTTTCTTTTCTTCACAAATTCTAGGAAATATAGAAATTATAAAATAGTGTATTATATACATACATACATATACAGAGGGAGAGAGAGTAGCGAAAAATAAAAGAGAAAAAGAATAAGGAGTGAATCTATTTTGCGAAGAAATGGTAAATATTGATCCAAATCTAAATAAAATTCAAGTCCCTTTAGATATAAATTCTAATAAATATTTACATGCTTGCGGTACATATATTGATATGGAGAAAAAGGGAGTCAAATAGGAATAACATGGTTTAGATCTGGAGATTTGAAAGCTTAAAGGTGAGTGGAAATTATATATTTTTATACTATATTAAATTTATATCATTGTAAATTTGTTCCTTGTATGCCTGAATAAAATTATTTTGGAGTTGGAGGTTTAAATATATATATGCAATGAATTTGAAAACCATGCCTACATATTCTATGAACTGTTAACTTAAATAAAATATTGTATGTACTTGAATTTAGAAAGTAAGGGTGAAAGTAGTCCTTAAGTTAATAAACTGAATAATAATTCCAGATTTGTTGGTTAAAAATATATGTTAGCAAATATGAACTAGAAGGATTACAAATTGGATTAGGGTTTAAGTGGTATTTTAATTCATTGGAATAAAGTGCATTGCAACATAAATTTCTATAAATTATCAAGTTTTATAAATATGAATAAATGTGTAACATTTGAAATAATAAGAAATATGCCTAAAAGAAAGAGATGTACAAAATATGGATGTTTACCATACTTTTTACTATTTATTTCAATTATAAAAACAAAAGAATAATTTCTTGTAATTTCAAATGTAACATAAATCTCCTTTTGGGTAAGTTATAGAAGTTTACAGTGTTAATAATTCCTTTTGGGAAAGATGAAATTCCAACGCATTAAAATGTAGAAATCCCTATGTATAAACTAAGAACTGTAAGTAGGGGCAATAGTAACATTCTAAATGTAAACCTAATATAAGCAATAAAAGACAAGTTAGAAATTAAACAATAAGCGACGAAATGTAGGTAAATTATTGAAATGAGTAAGTAATGAAGTTAGTAACCAAAGGAGATAGTATGAGATAAAAAGGAACAAAACAAATCTAATAATAAAAAGGAGAAATGAACGATAAAGGATATATAAATCTTCTAAATTAAAAGTAAGCGGTAAATGACACTAAATTAACATTAATGAAATAAGAAGTAAACTCATGAAAAAGTAAAGAAATGTTATTAACAATTGGACATGGGGGACCTAGCTAATCAATAGATATGAATATGTATACATAGCCTCAAGTATTCGTTTATGAAGGGTGTGAATTATTAAAGATAGCTAATAGCTTAGATTAAATAAGAATGACATAGTCATTAAAATGGATTTGAATGCAAAGTCAGTAATGTTAGACAATAGAAGTCTGCCAACCGCAAGGGCTGCCAGTAGTTGTATATACATTATACTGATGTGGGACATATCCAACTGTAGGACCTGTGGAGTTATACGTTCGTGTATAGGTGAAGGGAATACCAAGTAGGATAGTTCGCCTCGGTCGAAGTGTCAAAGGATAAGTAGAGTCTGCTTCAACCTTTTAGGGGGTATTAAGTAACAAGTGGTTATTTCCTAGATTGTGTTAGGCAATCTAAATGGGACGGTGAGCAAGGCTCGATGCTAGATGGTACCATATACGGGAGTGGGAGCTGTTTCATAGGTCGAGAACATCATCGGTCCTGAGTAGTCAATGGAAAGATGAGGGCCATGCCTAAATGGGCTACACTTTCTACTGGTGTATATCATGTTTAGGTCATGCACTACCATAATTGTTTGTTAGTTTGTTTGTTAGGAGGCAGGGCTAGATAACTCTTAATGGAGGTCTTTCAAAACGAATAGGATATGGCTAAACTATTGTAACGTCGTTATTAGGCACTATGAGAGTTCCTTAGTATGCACGACGACAAGGACATGATACTGCATTGAGGATGGATCATGACGAGGTATTGAGTTACAAATACTAGTGGAGAAGTATCATGGTCCAAAGAGGGCTATGATACTCATATATATATATAGAGACACGTATATGTGTGTGTGTACGTATGTATATGTATGTAGTTATCGTCTACTTGGAGTAGATGGGGCGTATTGTACGCTTGCGTGGAATTGATATGATTAAGTGAAATAACAGACAAAACATGTAATGGAAGGAAATCAGAATAAACCAGTGTTATGTATACAGTCTTTAATTTACCAGTCATTAGAATGTTGTTCTGATTCATCCACATTACAACCCCCAGGATAGCTTTAAAAGAACAAGTACTAGTGCAAGGCGGGAATGGTAGAAGGATGGATTTCCTTAAGCATGCTTGACACTGACAAGAACACTAAATATCAAAAGTGTTAGCCTTGGTCAGTAGCTATATGTTTTATTATACTTCACTATTTTGCTATGAGTTTGTATCGGTAGTGCTTTGAAATGTAATTGTTTGTTTACAGGATACGAAAACCAACGATCTATACTTTGATGGACTAGGGTTTTCAATTTAGCGGAAATTCGGGTTCATTAAGGTGTGGATTGTCACATTAGTCATGTCTAAATACACTAATTTGTCGAATGTAGTACAATGATCCTATAACTCACAAGAATTCTTTTATGGTTGAATGTGCAGGAGTTTTAGGATGTATAAATCTAGGAGTTTATATTGTAATTGAATGTTTACTAATTTGAAAGCTTTGGGTAAAGTAGAGTTTAGAAATATAAGTATAGAATCATAAAGAAAAGTTAAAATTCTCTTTGAAATCATAGCCAATTTATAGGATTGAAGAGCAACGATGAAGTGTTATAACGTTTACCATTGAAGTTTGAAAGGAGAGTAATAACTGAAAATGGAAGAAGAAATGCAACCATTTAAGAAGAAGAAAGTTTTTTCATAGGCTTCAGAACCCTTCAGAATTAGTGTGCACCGATGCACCGGTAGGCATACACCGGTCCATCGATGTACATGAAACATGCAGGGTTCTGAAGCCTACGAATCAAGCCTTAAAAAAATTTAAAAAAAATATTAAAAATTATGTTCAAGAAACTTAAGGCTTTGAGATATTAAGATGTGATTTTTGTGAGTTTTGATAAAATATTTCTAAGACAAATTGCCTCACATAGTTAATGTAACGACCCGATATTTTCAACCATTCGCATCCGCACATGTCGGACTTGAATTGCTCAAAATACC
The DNA here is from genome assembly GCA_030737815.1 of Allium fistulosum. Lineage (NCBI taxonomy): Eukaryota > Viridiplantae > Streptophyta > Magnoliopsida > Asparagales > Amaryllidaceae > Allium > Allium fistulosum. The sequence continues at coordinate 167,609,384 of CM060905.1, forward strand.
ACGTTGTAAATAAAAATTTGGAAAACTCATCATATTTAGTAAATAAATAATCACAGATCATAGACACAGAGTAATATAATGCAGCGGAAACAAAAAAATAGTAGTTCATGAAGCTACTATATAAATACATCAGAGTTAAGTAAGACCTGAATCACATTCTCCCTCCTCTTCTCTCTGACCATTCTCCTGTTTTTTTAGCCACTGAATGCAATGCCATTAAAAGGAACTCCAGTTTTAAATTTTTTAACTCGTGGATCAAAGATCCAGAATTTATGCCTTTAGTTGTTAATGTATGGAATCATCCTAAATTTGGTAACAAAATGTCTATTTTGCAGCAAAAGTTGAAAGCAACCAAGGAAGCTTTAAAGAGTTGGGCAAAGAATAAGTTTGGTGATGGTAACAAGAGCTCCAATAATCTCCAGTTTCAACTGTCTACTATTCAATTGAGTATGCTTGAAGATCCAGGTAATAGCAGTCTATCTGAGCAAGAACATGTCCTAACTCAGCTTTTAACAGAAGCAATGGCCTCTGAGATAAGCATGAAGAAACAAAAATTGAGGAAGGAGTGGGATTTGTATGGTAATAGAAATTCTAAACTGTATCATAGTACCCTAAAAATTAAAGATGCAAAAAGAAATATTCACCAGATACATGATGAGGAAGGAAGGATTTTAAATAAGCCAAATGAAATTGACAAAGCTTTCATTGATCATTATATCAAACTATACTCCCCAAATGAAGCATGGAACCCTAACTCTCATGAGCTCATGTCTACTCCTTTGCCTGTCCTGTCTAAGTCGGATATCCAATTTTTTTCTTCAAGAGTTACTAATGAAGAAATATATAATGCTATGTTTGGTATGAAGAGGGATTCTTGTGGTGGTCCTGATGGTTTTAATGTTGTCTTCTTTATTCATTGTTGGGATGTCATTGCTAATGACTTCAAGGCAGCCATGCATAATTTTTTTGAGCACAATAAATTGCTTATTTCCATAAATGCTACCAACTTATGTTTGGTGCCAAAAGGTAAGCATGCTGCTACTCTTAATGCATTTCGACCTATTGCTTACTGTAACATCATATACAAATGCATCTCTAAAGTTATTGCTGCTAGGCTTAGACATGTGCTTTCTTCTGTGATTTCTGAGAACCAAGCTGCATTTTTGAATAATAGAAGATCCTTGATAATGTGTTGGTTTCTCATGAACTTCTTAATGGTTATGGTAGAGCTCATGTTTCTCCAAGAGCAATGATGAAGCTTGATATAAGAAGAGCCTATGATATAGTTAGCTGGGAAGCTCTGACTGGTATTATGGGATTAATGGGGTTTCCTTGCCATTTTGTCAGCTGGATATATACATGCATTTCAACTGTCTCCTTCTCTTTATGTTACAATGGTGGCACTGTTGGATATTTTAGAAGTCAAAGAGGAATAAGACAGGGAGACCCAATGTCTTCTTATTTGTTCATAATTGTGATGGAATTCTTTACTTAGCTTATTAACAGTCAAGTCAGGAACAACAATTTCAAGTTGCATCCCAAATGCAAAAATCCTCTCATTACCTCTCTTCTTTTTGCAGATGATGTTATACTTTTTATTAAGCCTACTGTTTCTTCTATGGAATGTGTCAAAGGCATCCTTCATAATTTTGAGAAGTGCACTGGTCTTCAAGTCAACAGAAGCAAGTCATTCCTAATGGTGGCAGGTCTCAATGACACTGACAATCAGAACATACACCATGAAAGTCAACTTCCTAATCTTCCTGAGGGTACCATGCATCTGGGTATCCCTTTGTGCTCTAGGAAAATTAGAGCAACTGCTTGTTTGCCTCTGTTCGAAAGAATAACTGAAGCTATGAATAGATGGGCAAGCAATAAGTTACCTCAGGCTGGCAGAACCACAATCATAAAATCTATAATACAAGCTATGACTGTTTATTGGTGCAGGTGCTTTATATTACCTTCTGCTCTTTTAGCTAGCATCAGGAAAGCTATGAATCATTTTCTATGGACTGGGGATATGTATTCTACAAAACTCATTCCTATTGCTTTTGCGAAATTGGAGAAACCTCAAAAATATGGTGGATTGGGAATAAAATATATTGAGACTTGGAATCAAGCTACATTTTCTAAGCACTTTGACAATCTGATTAATGAAAAACCTAATTTGTGGGTTAAATGGGCTAGGCATCATCATCTTGGCAATAAGAACTTCTGGAAAATTGAACCCTCTCCTCTGTGTGGTTGGGTGTGGAGATCTATCCTTAGACTCAGGGGCAGTTTACTTCCTCATGTCCAGCTTGTGCTTGGCCCTGATAGTAAAGCTAAATTCTGGTTTGAACCTTGGGTGGGAAGAGGAATTATATTGCATGATTTGCTCTCCTATGAGAAGAGGAATCAATCTGGCATCCCTTTAAATGCCAAGGCTGTTGATTATTTTCATAACGGTGAAATTGTTTTGCCTTACTCCTCCAACCCTATCATCAATCAGTTGTGGGCAGTTATGCAAAGCAAGAAGTATTCTACTGGTGATGATGGGTATGTATGGACTGTTAATCTTGAGTGGCACTCCATTTCAAGAATTTATAAAGCATTGATAAGAGATGAGAATAGCCCTATCTTTAGATGGCATGCTAGAGTCTGGAACACTAATACTTCTCAAAAACTGAACTTCCTTTTATGGAAAGTCCTAAGAAATGCTCTCATGACCAAGGATAAATTATGTAGGAGAGGTTTTGCTGTGGACTTGATGTGTAACTTCTGCAATAATCATACTGAAGATGGCTCTCACTTTTATTTTGATTGTATGGTTACTAAAAGAATCTGGAAAGCTATTCTCTTGTATGGAGGATTTTCTGAGCCTATATTGAATGGTAGTGCTGAATGGAATAGAGTCTTCAAAAGAACAAGATGGAAGGAAGCCTCTTCTTATAGGTTGTTACTGATTCTGAAAGTTTATGTGGATGTGATATGGGCTGAGAGAAATGCTAGAGTCTTTGAGAATAAAATGAAACTTGAAAGTGCCTTGATAAATATCATAATATCTAGAGTCAAGGAAAAGTCTTCCATGAATGTTGCATTTGGCTTTCTGGTTTAGGGTTTTTATTGCCTTTCCTTATACTGTCTTGTTTGGTTTGTTTGTGTCTTTCATTCTCATTTTTTCTTAGTCTTCCCTGTTTGCTTTTGAGAGCTCTAGCTTGTTATTGCTCTCTTTTGTATTTGTTTTTGTGTGGTTAATAAATATGGTAAGGGTCCATTCAACCCTGCTTGCCTTTCAAGATACAGCAGGAATACCAAGATACAATAGGAGTAATAGTATGATAATCAGGTACAACTCAGAATACAACTGGAATCACTGGATAACAAAATGAATAGATATCTGGTTCTTCAAAGCAAAACTCCAGCTCCAAAGGTGAGTCTCTAATGCTGTATTACTCAGTCTGAACCGAGCGTAAAGCAAAACACAAAACACTTGAGTCAGAACATACATACTTATACAATGTAAACCAACTCAAGTGAACTGTAATAAAGGTACAGGTAACTTAAAGAATGCTTGGGATCGCCCATTCTTTAAGGATCCGTTAAACTATCTACTATGTAGTAATATTCGCTATTATAATAATGTCTAATATAAAATAAACATACTTTTAAATAGCATTAAGGAGTGACCCAATATTCCCCTTAACACGTAATAGTGCCAATAGTCTATACTGTACCTGCATACCTCGCAAGGCTATGAGAAGATACTCCATAGGTACGACACAAATAGAACTCGTAGTAAAGCTCGATATGGTAGGTGACACGGCACAACTAGGCAATGCCAGGGTAGATATACCAATTACGCATCCGGACTGGTGGTGACGCATAGCAGCCACTACTGCCCACCTCGAACAACACTCCCAAATCAAGGGGTGCACCCAATCAATCACAAAGTAATAGAATGGTATCGAAGAAGTGTGTCCGATCAGAGGTGCTACCTCATTGGCCCGTCGATCGCTCCTGTTTTAGCCACCTTATGCCAACTCACGGGAGTTGGGTCCACGTATATACCTTAGGATCGTCGCCACCATCCTACTTCATTCTGGAAACTCCACCGCGTACACAGTTGTCAAAGTGGTTTTCGGTATCGACAGAGAGTATGTCCATATCTGATCCCGGTCTCTTTGCCAACCAATCGTTATTATAACCTGTGGTTATAAATTTAAAATAATATTATATACTTCAAAATAGAATATCATTTCAAATCCAAATCTTTACCAAAATAAAGATTAAATCAATTCCAAACCATTTCAATATATTTAGAATATCATATCATTTCAAAACTTCATTTCAAATCATTTCAATATATCAAAATATCATATCCTTTCAAAACTTCATTTCAAATCATTTATTTGAGTTCAAATCCAAATATTCAACTTTAAATACCTTTTAAATTCAAAGATATCATTCATTTATTATCATTTCAAGTCACCTTTTAAATTGTTTATATTTCAATCAAAATAATTCATCTAAACCATTTAAAAGTGTAATTATTATACTTTCAAATCAAGTATTCAATTTCCAAAGTTTTAAACTATTCTGAGTTCATTTACTAAGTTAAAAACCATAAACATTGAAAATTTCAGCCTTTCACAGCATTCAGAAAAAACTGTTATAAGTTATTCTTGAAAACATTTTAATTCAGCAAAGACAACATTTTAAACTGCTGTTAAATCTCAGTTTAGTTTAAATTTAGTTTAAAACAACAAAGACAGCATTTCCAGAAATGTTGTAATAGCTCAGGTTTTAGATTAAAGGTTTTAATTAAATTCAGCAAAGACAGCAGACCAGTACAGCATTTACAGAACTGCTGTAATAGCCTCTTATTTAAGTTTTAGTTCATTTACAGAAACCATAGCATTTCTGAATGCTATAAAAAAGTAATTTCCAGATTTTAGTGTATTTCCAACAAATAATAACCTTCATATTAAACCCTTTTAACATTATAAAAATCATACTTTTAACATTCAAAAATGTTCATTTAAATATCTTTTTACTTATGATTTTTATAAAGTAACTTTACAATAAAATCCAATTTTCCAATAATTTTACTTAACAAATTCAAATGTACAATTTTCCCATTTTACCTTTACAATTTATTAACACTTACATTTTCAAATTACCATTTCACAAATTAAACTAAATTTCCAATTTAATTAATTTAAACCTTTAATTAAAACCAAATTTCCCATTTCCAAGTCAAGTTATATTAAAATTACAGATTTAAGCATTCATTCATTTAACCATTTTAATTCATAGAAAAATCAGTAACACTTTATTAAATCATTTAAATTCAAATTTAAATCAAATTATCATATTTACCATTTTCCAAATATAATTAAATTTCCATTTTATTTATATAACTTAAATTCAATTTAAACAAAAATCCAAATTCCAAACTTAAGTCATATTTCAAACATTCACTTTTACCATTCATTTAAATTACATTTTTAACTTCTAGAAAAAATCCAAATTTCTTTATTTAAACATAAAAAATCCAATTTAAATCAAATTTTCATAATTTTACATTTTTAAAAATATTTAAAAATATTCAAAATACTTTATAAAAATAACCACGGGCCTGTATATAGTATTCTAACCTAGGTCAAGTGATATGGATATGTATCATTTCAATCCGCAGTTTAAAAAGCAAAAATCCGGGTTCTATCATTTCAAACCCGCAATCCCAAGTTAAAATAAAATAAATAAAAATCGCTTAGGCTTATCATTTCAGCCCATAACGATCTTTCCCTATTCTAAAGTCCGTTCGGGTATGTATCATTTCAACCCATAGTGATTTCTATATTAACAAGGAACTTGCAGTGTGATAAACAGATATAAATGAACAGTTAACAACATATATCAGTAACAGATGATATGATAGATAAATAAACAGGTTTAACATCATATAATATATAACATAAGCAGGTATAACATAACATAATATTCTACACATTCAATTGTTGTCAATTCACATTTGCATAAGTATAAATGTCAGGTGAGATTTACTAACCTTTTTACGCTGGAGTTAGCGATCAAAAACACACAGAATAGATTCCAAAAAGCACGACAAGCATAATACAGCACGACTTTTGATTTGAATGAATAGAGAGCCTTGATATTTATCTTGTAAACAATAACCAAAACAAGACAATATACACATAAATATTCGACACAAAACAATGTTGAAACGATGAAGATAAGAAGCAACAAAGGAATAGATGACTTGACCTTGCCTCAACCATTCAAGTGCTTGGCCATGACATCATTTGGCTCAGCCATGATTAGGTCTAGACCTGAAATACTCATCCAATGGTCAGCAAAAAAGAAGGCAAAACAATGGAATGATGATGGTAGGAGTTATACATGAAGAAGACAAAGAGTCGAGGCCAAAAGGAGTGGTTTTGGTGCACACTAGGCTCGGCCTAGTCATTGTTTGGGCTCGGCCATGCTTGCTCCAGATCTGGACAGAGGTCAAGTGATGGGCAGAGATCAGGTAATGGTGGTGGTGGAGCGAGGGGAGGTGGCCAAGGTGAAATATGGAGGAGATAGTGAAGATAGGCTTGGCTATGTAGTGTTTTGTCGAAATTTTTGCAAAGTTTGAGTGCTTTGGTCATATGGAGGTCACGGCCTGAGGTGGTGGTCAGAGGAGAGGCTGATGGTTGCTGAGGTTGGTGATGGTGGAGAGGATGGTGGAGAGGATGGTGGAGATGAAGGTGGTAGGCCGAGCAAACAAGTGGAGAAGGCAAAGCAAAAATGTGAAGAAATCATGGCCAAAACACAAAAAGGAAGAAGAAAACGTAGAAAAAGGAGGAGAGGCCATTACCAAAACTTCTCAGAAATGTTTGGCCATGAGTTTTGCTGAAATGGAATGTATTTTCACGTGGAAAAGAAGTAAGTAACTCACAGATAGAGTTAAGAAGAGAACAGCCCAAAATTTGAAGAGTCTAGAAAGTGAAAAGTCACAAGTTACAAGCACAAAGTCTTTTTGAATTTCCAAATTCTTTTAATTAAATAAAACAAATAAAAATAAGTAAATGAATTTCAGAACTGAAAAAAAAATAAAAATATAAATAAAATAAATAAATAAATTTAGGAAAATAGGAAAAGAATTAAAGAAATTGCTTAAATATTGAAAACAGGGTTCAAAAATTATAATTAAATCATCACAAGCTTTAGAAAAATATCTATTTCATTTTAAAAATATTTTAAAACAAAAATGTGAAGTAAAATGATTCATTTATATTTTCAAAATGAAATAAATAATTAAATTTAGAGAAATTAGAAAAATAACTAAAGAAATTGTTTAAAAATTCCAAACAGGACTTAAAAATTACAAATAGAATATCACTAGTTTTAGAAAATTTCTATTTCACTTTAAAACAAATAAAAGGTCAAAGAAATAAAAAAATGAGGAACAAAATAAAGTGGGAATGAGAATAAAATAAGATCTTAAGGAAATAGAAAATAAATAAAGAATTTCTTTAATTAAATGAAACTGGAAATTAGAAATTATAAACAGAATACAACTGACATTGGAAAATGTCAATTACACTTTGAAAAATATTTTAAAACCAAAATATATACATAACAAGTTATTTTACCCATATAAACATAAATTAGAATATTACATGACCAAATAAAATACTATTTATATAATTTAAAATAAACAATTTTGTTAAATACAGCAAATTACACACAATATCTAAAAGGGCATAACTTTCACATTATAAATCAGATTTCAACGAAACGAAAAGCAGTATTCTTGAAATTTTATTTACTTTCATAATAAAAGTTAAAATTAAAAATTTCATCATTTTAAAAATATAAATTAAAAGTCAAAGTTTGACCATATTGACCAAAATTCACATTTTTGGAAAATATCTTTTTTATTCATGTTTGAAATTATAATTCACATTCAAAACACAATTTATATTTAAAATAACAAAATTTATCCATTTTATAAATAAAATAAAGTTTTTAAATCAGGAAATTCAATTTAAAATAATTGCAAAATACAGGGTTGTTACACTCTCCCCCACTCAAAACTTTTCGTCCCCGAAAAGGAATGAGGTACGGAAAAACACAAAAAAAGATAGAATGAAATAGGATTAAGACAAGATGACAAGAATATTGAAATTATACCTAATAACTGTTTTTATAGGTAAGTTTAAGATGGAGATGATCTTCCCAAGATCCTCCAGAATCAAGAACACAAGCACGAAAAAGATCATCGAGAATCTGGTTCACCCTTTCCGTTTGACTGTCGGTCTGTGGATGGTAAGCAGTGCTCAGATTCAGAATAGGGAGAAGTAAGAACCACAGATATAAAAGTTAAATGATAAAGGAAAAGAGAAAGAAAGAAAGACTAGAATAAACTTATTAAGCACAATACGAAAAACATGATTCATCAAATCAACAAAGAGAGCAGGAGCATTAGTCAAACCAAAAGGCATGACTAACTATTCATAGGAAAACCATTTTCAGTACGAAAAGCATTCTCGGGGATACTTTCCTCAGCAACCCTGAGTTGGTGAAAATCAGAGGCAAGATCAAGCTGAAAGAGAACAGTAGCTCGAAGACTAACCAATTCGAATTTGATTTCCTACTTAGAAGGTAGGAGAATGGAAACAACCAGAAAGAAAATAGATTGGAAAACAGAATAAGATAATAAATTTAAAACCATGAAAAGTTCAACTTACATTAATAATTAATTTCATTCATTTGATTTCACTTAATTTAAATAAATCTTAATTATTTTTAAATCTCATTATCTCATCATCAAATCAACAATTTATAAAGTCATGAATTTGAACAATCATTTATTATATTCATTTTTATTTATTAAACTTCATTCTTCTTTATTCCACTTAATATATCAAATCCTATATATATTAAGTTTATTTCACTTATTATAACTTTTTAAATTTATTTATAATTACTTTTAAATATCATTATATTGTAAATTATTCAGTTAACCCTTTTTCTCTATTTACCTCTATTGATATTTTATAAATAAAATTTAAGTGTATAAAATTTATTATAACCACTCAAATTTTATTTATAAAATCCTCTTTATTTCGTATATTATCCAATTACATATTCAACTTCTGAATAATTTAGATAAGTTATATTGGAATGCAAGAGAATATTATACAAATAAATTCTCCAATTTTAATTATTCAAGTTTACATATTTATTCAAACCTTGATTTCCTTTTATAATTGAAATTATCTTTTAAGATAAAATTTAAGAATTAAATTTCCGGTCATCTTCAAACTATTTAGAAATAAATATATATATATATATATATACACACACACATACACAATATATATCAAATCAAATTTAAATCATATATCTATATAATATAAGTCAAGTCATATTTAGAAATTCAAATCAATTAAATTTCAAAGAAAAACTGTAGCAAAGCTACAGTTTGGTCTCTTCACTTCGAAACCCGAAAATGAATGTCGATGATGCTGTAGTCATCACCGAAATTATTTTCCAGCGACAAAGAAAAGAGCACAGATTTACAAATTAAAAATCCTTTGAAACAATTTCTACTAGAAATACTTTTAAATAATATATCCTTTTAAAACTTTCAAAACAAAGTTCGAAATCATCGGAAATCAAATTCTCACATTCTTGATTTAAATCCATTTAAATTTCCAAATTAATTTATAACCATGTTTAATTATTTAGATATGAAACTAAAGCCAATGGTTATAAAACACATACAAAGTTAAATATTATTTCTTAACACCCAATTCCATTAATTATCAAAATTCAGAAAATTAACCTTATACATATTATAATTATACAAAATTTATCTATCTACTTAATTTGAAACTCATATTGTGTTAATTTGCTCTGTTCGAGTGTTTTGGAGATCCTATCGATAGCGTTGATCAGACGAACCGATCGGAAACCCAAATCAACATCAACAACTCAAACAACACAATATAAAACATCTTTTAAAATATAAAAATTTCAAATACAAGATTAATTTTCAAAATAAGGATAGGGATTCAGATTTGATGGACTCAAATCAAAGAGAACACTGAATTGAATATAAGTTGGAGACAAAAGATATGATGATTAAATAACAGAATAGGAAGATGGGTAAGCCTATACATATCGCGGGCAACCTTAACCAGGTCAACCGTGACTTAACGAAAAAGATCGTTGTGGATTTTCTAGGGTAAATCTATATTTGATCTTAAGAGATAGGATTCGGAATAATAAGAGATACTAGCATCTAAACCGAGGATACAGAAGTCTTCGGTGAATCAATGCTTTTTGTAAAGAGGTTTCACCCTTTACAAGTCATTAGAATATTGGCGGGACCGCCAATTCATTAGAAAGATTATTCGAAGTGGAGTTATGGGACACTCCAGAATCAAGAAGACATGAATAGGGGAGGACTAGAATGGACTTTGGAACCGAATGGAACGTTCCAAAATTCCAAGGAAACCGAATCGAAGAAGAAGGAATTCAAGTTCGAACGAAAGTGATTCTGTAATTAAATTTACCCTATATGCTGAGTTTGCCTAAAACCTCGCTCTGATACCAACTGTAATGACCCGATATTTTCAACCATTCGCATCTGCACATGTCGGACTTGAATTGCTCAAAATACCGCGTTGTAAATAAAACTTTGGCAAACTCATCATATTTAGTAAATAAATAATCACAGACACAGAGTAATATAATGCAGCGGAAACAAAGAAATAGTAGTTCATGAAGCTACAATATAAATACATCAGAGTTAAGTAAGATATAGCAGGAATACCAAGATACAACAGGAGTAACAGTATGATAATCAGGTACAACTCAGAATACAACAGGAATCACTGGATAACAAAATGAATAGATATCTGGTTCTTCAAAGCAAAACTCCAGCTTCAAAGGTGAGTCTCTAATGCTATATTACTCAGTCTGACCCGAGCGTAAAGCAAAACACAAAACACTCGAGTCAGGACATACATACTTATACAATGTAAATCAACTCAAGTGAACTGTAATAAAGGTACAGGTAACTTAAAGAATGCTTGGGATCGCTCATTCTTTAAGGATCCGTTAAACTATCTACTATGTAGTAATATTTGCTATTATAATAATATCTAATATAAAGTAAACATACTTTTAAATAGCATTAAGGAGTGACCCAATATTACCCTTAACACGTAATAGTGCCAATAGTCTATACAGTACCTGCATACCTCGAAAGGCTATGAGAAGATACTCCATAGGTACAACACAAATAGAAACTCATAGTAAAGCTCGATATGGTAGGTGACATGGCACAACTAGGCAATGCCAGGGTAGATATACCAATTACGCATCCGGACTGGTGGTGACGCATAGCAGCCACTACCGCCCACCTCGAACAACACTCCCAAATCAAGGGGTGCACCCAATCAATCACAAAGTAATAGAATGGTATCAAAGAAGTGTGTCCGATCAGAGGTGCTACCTCATTGACCCATCGACCGCTCTTGTTTTAGCCAACTCACGGGAGTTGGGTCCACGTATATACCTTAGGATCGTCGCCACCATCCTACTTCATTCTGGAAACTCCATCGCGTACACAGTTGTCAAAGTGGTTTTCGGTATCGACAGAGAGTATGTCCATATCCGATCTCGGTCTCTTTGCCAACCAATCGTTATTATAACCCGTTGTTATAAATTTAAAATAATATTTTATACTTCAAAATAGAATATCATTTCGAATCCAAATTTTTATCAAAATAAAGATTAAATCAATTCCAAACCATTTCAATATATTTAGAATATCATATCATTTCAAAACTTCATTTCAAATCATTTCAATATATCAAAATATCATATCGTTTCAAAACTTCATTTCAAATCATTTATTTGAGTTCAAATCCAAATATTCAACTTTAAATACCTTTTAAATTCAAAGATATCATTCATTTATTATCATTTCAAGTCACCTTTTAAATTGTTTATATTTCAATCAAAATAATTCATCTAAACCATTTAAAAGTGTAATTATTATACTTTCAAATCAAGTATTCAATGTCCAAAGTTTTAAACTATTCTGAGTTCATTTACTAAGTTAAAAACCATAAATATTGAAAATTTCAGCCTTTCACAGCATTCAGAAAAAACTATTATAAGTTATTCTTGAAAATATTTTAATTAAGCAAAGACAGCATTTTAAACTGCTGTTAAATCTCAGTTTAGTTTAAATTTAGTTTAAAACAGCAAAGACAGCATTTCCAGAAATGCTGTAATAGCTCAGGTTTTAGATTAAAGGTTTTAATTAAATTCAGCAAAGACAGCAGACCACTACAGCATTTACAGAACTGCTGTAATAGGCCTTTATTAAGTTTTTAGCCTTTTAATTTACTTCAGCAACTACATCATTACAGAACTGCTGTAATGGCCTCTTATTTAAGTTTTAGTTCATTTACAAAAACCATAGCATTTCTGAATGCTATAAAAAAGTAATTTCCAGATTTTAGTGTATTTCCAGCAAATAATAACCTTCATTTTAAACCCTTTTAACATTATAAAAATCATATTTTTAACATTCAAAAATGTTCATTTAAATATCTTTTTACTTATGATTTTTATAAAGTAACTTTACAATAAAATCCAATTTCCCAATAATTTTACTTAACAAATTCAAATGTACAATTTTCCCATTTTACCTTTACAATTTATTAACACTTACATTTTCAAATTACCATTTCAGAAATTAAACTAAATTTCCAATTTAATTAATTTAAACCTTTAATTAAAACCAAATTTCTCATTTCCAAGTCAAGTTATATTAAAATTACAGATTTAAGCATTCATTCATTTAACCATTTTAATTTATAGAAAAATCAATAACACTTTATTAAATCATTTAAATTCAAATTTAAATCAAATTATCATATTTACCATTTTCCAAATATAATTAAATTTCCATTTTATTTATATAACTTAAATTCAATTTAAACAAAAATCCAAATTCCAAACTTAAGTCATATTTCAAACATTCACTTTTACCATTCATTTAAATTACATTTTTAACTTCTAGAAAAAATCCAAATTTCTTTATTTAAACATAAAAAATCCAATTTAAATCAAATTTTCATAATTTTAAACTTTTAAAAATATTTAAAAATATTCAAAATACTTTATAAAAATAACCATGGGGCTGTATATATTGTATTCTAACCTAGGTCAAGTGATACAGATATGTGACATTTCAATCTGCAGTTTAAAAAGCAAAAATCCGGGTTCTATCATTTCAAACCCGCAATCCCAAGTTAAAATGAAATAAATAAAAATCGCTCAGGCTTATCATTTCAGCCCATAATGATCTTTCCATATTCTAAAGTCCGTTCGGGTATGTATCATTTCAACCCATAGTGATTTCTATACTAACAGGGAACTTGCAGTGTGATAAACAGATATAAATGAACAGTTAACAACATATATCAGTAACAGATGATATGACAGATAAATAAACAGGTTTAACATCATATAATATATAACATAAGCAGGTATAACATAACATAATATTCTACACATTCAATTGTTGTCAATTCACATTTGCATAAGTATAAATGTCAGGGGTGATTTACTCACCTTTTTACGCTGGAGTTAGCGATCAAAAACACACAGAATAGATTCCAGAAAGCACGATATAGCATGACTTTTGATTTGAATGAATAGAGAGCCTTGATATTTATCTTTTAAACAATAACCAAAACAAGACAATATACACATAAATATTCGACACAAAACAATGTTGAAACGATGAAGATAAGAAGCAACAAAGGAATAGATGACTTGACCTTGCCTCAACCATTCAAATGCTTGGCCATGACATCATTTGGCTCAGCCATGATCAGGTCTAGACCTGAAATACTCATCCAATGGTCAGCAAAAAAGAAGGCAAAACAATGGAATGATGATGGTAGGAGTTACACATGAAGAAGACAAAGAGTCAAGGCCAAAAGCAGTGGTTTTGGTGCACACTAGGCTCGGCCTACTCATTGTTTGGGCTCGGCCATGCTTGCTCCAGATCTGGACAGAGGTCAAGTGATGGGCAGAGATCAGGTTATGGTGGTGGTGGAGCGAGGGGAGGTGGCCAAGGTGAAATATGGAGGAGATAGTGAAGATATGCTTGGCTATGTAGTGTTTTGTGGAAATTTTTGCAAAGTTTGAGTGCTTTGGTCATATGGAGGTCACGGCCTGAGGTGGTGGTCAGAGGAGAAGCTGATGGTTGCTGTGGTTGGTGATGTTGGAGAGGATGGTGGAGATGAAGGTGGTAGGCCGAGAAAACAAGTGGAGAAGGCAAAGCAAAAATGTGAAGAAATCATGGCCAAAACACAAAAAGGAAGAAGAAAAAGTAGAAAAAGGAGGAGAGGCCATTACCAAAACTTCTCAGAAATGTTTGGCCATGATTTTTTCTGAAATGGAATGTATTTCACGTGGAAAAGAAGTAAGTAACTCACGGCTATAGTTAAAAAGAGAACAGCCCAAAATGTGAATAGTCTAGAAAGTGAAAAGTCACAAGTTACAAGCACAAAGTCTTTTTGAATTTCCAAATTCTTTTAATTAAATAAAACAAATAAAAATAAGTAAATGAATTTCAAAACTGAAAAAAAAATATAAATAAATAAATTTAGGAAAATAGGAAAAGAATTTAAAGAAATTGCTTAAATATTGAAAACAGAGTTCAAAAATTACAATTAAATCATCACAAGCTTTAGAAAAATATCTACTTCATTTTAAAAATATTTTTAAAAAAAATGTGAAGTAAAATTATTCATTTATATTTTCAAAATGAAATAAATAATTAAATTTAGAGAAATTAGAAAAAAAACTAAAGAAATTGTTTAAAAATTCCAAACAGGACTTAAAAATTACAAATAGAATATCACCAGTTTTAGAAAATTTCTATTTCACTTTAAAACAAATAAAAGGTCAAATAAATAAAAAAATGAGGAACACTATAAAGTGGGAATGAGAATAAAATAAGATCTTAAGGAAATAGAAAATAAATAAAGAATTTCTTTAATTAAATGAAACTAGAAATTAGAAATTATAAACAGTATACAACTGACATTGGAAAATGTCAATTACACTTTGAAAAATGTTTTAAAACCAAAATATATACATAACAGGTTATTTTACCCATATAAACATAAATTAGAACATTACATGACCAAATAAAATATTATTTATATAATTTAAAATAAATAATTTTGTTAAATACAGCAAATTACACACAATATCCAAAAGGGCATAACTTTCACATTATAAATCAGATTTCAACGAAACGATAAGTAGTATTCTTGAAATTTTATTTACTTTCATAATAAAAGATAAAATTCAAAATTTCATCATTTTAAATTTTTAAATTAAAAGTCCTTTTTGACCATATTGACCAAAATTCACATTTCTGGAAAATATCTTTTTTATTCATGTTTGAAATTATAATTCACATTCAAAACACAATTTATATTTAAAATAACAAAATTTATCCATTTTATAAATAAAATAAAGTTTTTAAATCAGGAAATTCAATTTAAAATAATTGCAAAATACAGGGTTGTTGCAGTTAAGGACTTCAAGTGTTTCTCCTTTGATGATACTTTGGAAATGTAGCACATAATCTTCAATTTGAGCTATGTTGCTATAATATCTCTTGTTTTATTGCTATTACCAGTATATGAAGTTGTTATCATCCAAATAAAAGAATTCTTGCTCTAACATTCTCCCTCTTTTTGATGATGACAACTCATGTATGCATTCATGCAAAGAATATTATATTGATGTTGATATGAATGTAAATGTGCATGATATATTTTTACATACTCCCGCTGAATGTATGCATGTGTATAAGTTTCTCTCCCTTTGTCATCACAAAAGGAAGAAAAATAAAATGCAACACTCCAGAATGTATATCATAGAAATAGGGTGATAAACAACGAATGCATGTCATAGAATGCTTAAACCAAATGTAAAAGTCTTATAATTCCAAAATAAAATGTCATAATATAGAAAAAACATACAGAATGTCAATATAAAAAAAGACGCATCAAATGTTAAAATAGAATGTCAAACAGAAAACAGATGCTAAACAGAATGCAAATGGGATGGATAATTAAAGATACCAGACATGGAGTAGCCACAGTCTATGGCCAATCATGATAACTACCAGGAGTAGTCGGATCGGACTCAATAAAGATTGTATGATGTTTAGGGGATGATGAAGGACAGACTGGAGAACTAGATACATAAGCGACTATATCCCAAGGTCAAGGTCCTCTAACAGTGGTGCCCATCCTAGTTGGTCCTATAGGCTACTGAAATGATAGACCAGTTGCACCATTATCCTATGATCCTACCTTGAAATCATGAACAGACGGTTGTGACATAAGCGGAGGATGAAGACCACTGCTTATAATGCTCGTCCCAACTCCACTCTCCCTAGTACGAATAGAACCCCACAAACGAGGAAAAATGCTCCTGATAAAGCCTAAATCTTTCTTCTTCTCCTTTTGTTCTTCCATCATGGACTGTATAAGTTGTTCCTATCATTCTGGAATGGAGATGATCTGATCCTCTCTATATGGAGAGGGAGGCTGTGGACATGCCTGATGCTGAGAAGAGGAAGGTAAATCTTGCTCTACTAGATGATACACAGAGGTCTTGATATGGATTTCATCTAAAGATGCAGGAATTTTCATTACCACGAGAACTATATCGTCAAACACTTAAGAATACTGATGTCAAACAGGAGTCTCGTCACCTAGCGGAACACCAAAGTGACGAAGCATAATAGTTATCAAGTTGCCATATGGGTTATATCGATGCGTTTCACTTGATCGGTTCTCAATCATATTGTCCATGATCGTGTGAGCCCAATTTACTCTTATATTTCCTAATGATGGCATAGATAACTTTTCGCACCAAGGGATAAATTTCATCGAAGCTACTTGTTTTTGGGATTAAATTATATTGGAGAATTCTAATAACAATATGAGCCAAATAAGTGAGATTTGAAGTAGTCCAACTCACATTTTGTTTCTCCTTGATTAAATGCGGTATATATTCATCATCCACTACTAAATCGTCTAAAATTACCCATTTAAAAGAAATGCCCAAAATTGCGCCTAAAACCCCTTCACTAAATTGAATATCAATTCTTTTAGGAGATTTCCAAATTTGCATAAAAGAGCGTGATGCATCTTGGATATATGTTTGTCTCAAAATGACTCATTTCTATGATGTTAACTAGATGAGCCCTAGTAAAGATTCTGCTGATACCATACAAAGAAAGCGAATTGAGTTTTACTGGCCTTCCGCCAAGCGATTCACTCGTCATTACAGTCTTAAGTCTCTTAATGTTCTTCCTATTGTTCTTGAGTCAACCTTTCATCTCATCCATGAGAATTTGTTTAATATGTCCAAAGGATGTGGAGGAGATAAGTCTTTTGCTTCTTCCTATAGAGAAAAGTAGTGATTCTGGATGAAAAAGTTAAGGGATTTGGTAATTTTTGAAGTTAGGGTTAACGTGGTAAGAGGTAAAAATCGGGTTGAGGAAGTAAAAAAGAGGAGAGGGAGTGAAAACGTAGAGTTAAAAGCGTTCTCGGATCTGTAGAAATTTTCGTCATCAGTGGGCCGGTCTACTAGCCACCGGTGCACCGGTGTGCTTAATTTTTGCAGATTTCAGTCTTGAATTTTTATATTAGTTCGTATATTTTTATTTTATATTTTTTAATTAGTTTATTGTATAAAAAATTATTTTTTAGTATTAGGTTAAAATTTGTCATAATGATATATTTTTAGTATATTATGCTAAGAATATTAATTTTTAATATCAATGAAGTTATATATACGAAATGCTTTTATAAACTATTTAAAGTTTATTATTTTATAAACTTTTATTTCTTAAAGAATTTATATATTTATATATGTATGAATCTTTTTACAAATATTTGTAAATTATTTGTACTCTATTTTGATGAAAGTAGTAATGAACTTTTTTAAAAATAATTATAGAGTTTATGTACTTATTTATTCTATTTTAATCTTTATTGTAAAAATCTATAAAATATAATATAATAATTTTACTGTTATCAAGCTTTTAGTAATAAAATTTTAATTTCTTGAAATGTGATAAAAATTTAAAATATACAAAAAATAAAATATTTACTTACTTGAATAAATTTAATACTTAATATTATTAAAGAATTGGTTAGATCTATCAACGAACAAGTTCCAAGTTCTTGATGTAATTTAATATAAACATTTTCATCTAATGATTTAGTAAATATATCTGCAATTTGATTTTCTATATTTATAAATTTGAAAGAGATATTTTCTTTTTCAAAATGGTCTATAAAATGGTGTTTTATATCAATGTGTTTGGTTCTTGAGTGCTTAATTGGATTTTTAGCCAAATTAATTACAGTCATATTATCATGATATATAGGTGATTTTATTAAGTTTACACCAAAATCTTTAAGTGCTTGTTTCATATAAATTATTTGAGCACAAGATAAAGCGGCTGAAATATATTCTGGTTCACAAGTAGATAAAGATACACAATTTTGCATTTTACTAAACCAAGAAACTAGAGATTGACCTATAAAATGACATTTGTCATTGTTCTATCTGTTCGACATCCACCGAAATTAGCATTGTTGTATGAAATTAATTCAAAAGGACATCCTTTTGGACAGAAAAGACCATAATCTTAGTCCCAATTAAATATCTTAGAATTCTTTTAACAGCTCGTAGGTGTGATTCTTTTGGATTAGCTTGAAATCTAGTGCATAAACACACACTCATCATTATATCAGGGTGGCTAGTTGTTAAATATAGTAAAGATCCAATCGTACTTTTGAATACTTTCTGATCAACATCTTTACCCTTTTCATATTTATATAACTAAACAGTTGTATTTAATGGTGTTGGCTTACTACTCAAGTTTTCAATACCAAATCTTTTAATTAATTCTTTACAATAATTTTCTTATGAAATGAGAATACCATTTTCAATTTTTTTAATTTGTAAACCTAAAAAATAATTTAATTCTCCTATATTGGACATTTCAAATTCTTTTCTCATTATTTCTTAGAATTATGTGCAGAATTTTTCACCGGTTCATCCAAAAATAATGTCATCAACATATATCTGGAAAACTAATAAATCATTATTTTTATGCTTTAAAAAAGGAGTTGAGTCAACTTTAATAATTTCAAAACCAGAGTTAAGTTATAGTTTTTAAGTCTATCATACCAAGCACATGGTGCTTGTTTTAGACCATAAAGTGCCTTTTAAGTTTAAAAACATGATCATGATATTTTTTGTGTTTAAATAAAGGTGGTTGTTATACATATACTTTTCTTTAATAAAACCATTTAAGAAAGCGCTCTTTACATCCATTTAATATAATTTAATATTATGATAACAAGCAAAAGCTAGTAGAATTCTAATTGCTTCAGGATGTGCAGCTGGAGCAAAAGTTTTTTCATAGTTGATTCCTTCCTCATGGTGTATCTTTGAGCAACCAGTCTAACTTTATTTCTAATAATTTTCTCATTTTCATCACTTTTATTTTTATATGCTCATTTTGTTTCTATTACTGAATGATCATTAGATCTAAGGACTAACTCTCATACATTATTTATTTAAAATTGATTTAATTCCTCTTGCATTGCTAAAGTCCAGTATTCATCTTTACCAACTTCTTTATAGTTCGTAGATTCTTTTGTTGAAATAAAAGCCATGTGACTCATGTCATTTAATTATCTTCTGATTATAACTTTCGTACTTGCATCTTCTAAAAATATTTTCGATAAAGGTTATCTTTCAAAATTCACGGGGAATCGTTTTTATATTATGTTCTAATGGTTCATTTATTTCTTAAGAATTTTCATTTAATTTATCTTGTTCGGTATTCTAAGGGATAATTGTAGATTGATTTATATTTGATATTTTAGTGTCATCTTCAAAGATGTTAAAATTTTCGTCAAAGGATACGTGTAAAGTTTCTTCAATAGTATTTGTTCTTTTATTAAAAATTCTATAAGCTTTACTTCTTTTTGAATAACCAACAAAAATACATTCATCGTCTAGAATCAAATTTACCTAGATTATCTTTAATATTTAAAATAAAGCATTTTGCTCCAAAAAATTTGAAATAAAATTTTGATTTTTTTGGTAAAAGAGTTCATATAGGTACATTTTGTTTTAGGAGTTATTGATATATGATTTAGAACATAACAAAAAGTAGCAACTGCTTCAGCCCAGAAATTCTGAGGTAAATTAGTGCTATTTAGTAATGTTCTAGCGCATTCTTGTAAAGTTCTATTCTTCCTTTCCACAACAGCATTTTGTATGGTCTTTTGGGAAAAGAAAAGTTATGATTAATTCCCATTTTATTATAAAAATAGTAAAGTTATCATTTTCTAATTCTCCTCCATTATCATTTCTAATATTTTTAACTTTTAAATTTTGAATTCTTTTCTAAAAAAATTTAAACATTTCAAAAGCGTCACTTTTCTATTTTAAAAACAAGGTCCATATATATCTTGAAAAATCATCAACTATTACAAAAACGTATTTGTTATGGTTTATTGACTTAACTCGAGTTGGGCCAAATAAATCTAAGTGAAGTAATTTTAATAGTTGATTAGTTGATATTTCATTTATATATTTAGAAGAGGGTTTTCTTAATTTACCTTTTTGACAAACGTGACACAGATTATTTACTTTAATATTCATTTTTGAAAGACCTCTTACAATTTCGTGTTTTTATAATTTATTTAGTAATTTCAAGTTACTATGACAGAAACGTTTGTGTTAGAGTCATGGATTATTAGAGTTTTCCACATGGCATATGTTAATGTCATTGTTAACCTTCATATTTAAAATGTAAATATTTCATTTTCTTAATCCTTTAAAATTTAGTCTTTTGTTTTGGTCAAAAATCTGACAATTATCTTTTTCAAAATTAATTTTAAAACCTTTATCACATAATTGACTAGTATTTAAGAGGTTATGCTTTAAGTAAATATTAGTAATCAAAGGTGAATTTGGATTACCATCATTGCTGACGTCCCATATTCCAATAATATATCCTTTGGAATTGTAACGACCCACTATTTTAGACCGTTCAAATCGACAATAAATCCACACATGTCGGACTTGAATAATTCAAAACAATAGATTGTAAATAAAATTTGGCAAAACTCAGCATATACAGTAAATATATCAATCACAGAATCACAAACACAGAGTAATACAATAATACGCAGCGGAATAAATAAATAGTAGTTCATGAAGCTACTATATAAACATCAGAGTTAGAAATAAAATACAACAGAATATCTCAAATGCAGTGAAGTCTTCAGTACAATAGATGATCTCTCTGAACGAATCAACTAGAAAAGCTGAAAGCTGAGTCAATAGTTGGATCTCCAAATGAAGCTCCAAACTCCACAGGTGAGTCGCAAATGCTGTATCACTCGGTCTGACCCGAGCGTAAAGCAAAAACAAAACACTCGAGTCAGGATTAACATTCTTATATCAATAAATCCAACTCAAGTGAAATATCAATTGAAATACAAGTAACTCAAAGGATGTTTGGGATAACCATCCTCTAAGGATCCATGGAACTGTCTACAGTGTAGAAATAAACACTATAACACAGTGGTCATTTCACTTTAATTTACTTCAAAACCCAAATATCATTTCTTTTCAATATATCTATTTTCCAAAATAGTTTATATAGGTTAAATAATTTATAAAGTAAAGTATTTATAATTTCCCCAAATCTCGCAAATCGATTCAAATCAACTCAAATTCCAAATTCAAATTTATTCAAAGCTCAATTCATCAATTCAATTCAGTTCTCAACAGACCATTTAAAATTTCAGTATATTTCAAAGATTTAATATTCAACATTTTCAAAGTTAAATTTAACAGTTTCATATAGCTCTTAATTTAATTTCATTATTATTGAATCAGGGAATATTCACTTAATAAATTCAATATCATTTAACTAGCCTTAAATTACATTTTTACTAAATATTTCCTTAAATTTATTTAAACAAGAAATATTCATTTAATTACTTAAATCAAACCCAAGTTATAAATCATATCTTAAATCTCAATTTCAATAAGTTTCAAATCAGTTTAATTAAATAAAATTCTTTATTAAATACAATTTCAACTAGATTCATATTATCTTCCTTAACTTATACAAATCCTTAAAATCTATTTAGAAAATATAATACCTAGACATATTAAATTAATTAAATCAACTTTATATTAAAACTTATTTCTATATAAAACATTTCCAATATTAAATAAGACCATATATATATTCCCTTTCAAAACCATAGAAATCATTTTTAAAATATTTATATATAAACCAAAGGTGTCTGTATGTAATTTCTACCCTATGGTCAAGTGATACAGATATTTATCATTTCAATCCGTAATTTGAATACATACGGGTAGATATCATTTCGACCCGCAATCCCAAATTCAATTCAAATGAAAATCGCTTGGGTCTATCATTTCAACCCATAACGATTTTCTCCTATTCTAAAGTCCATTCGGGTATGTATCATTTCAACCCATAGTGAATTCTATACTAACAGGGAACTTGCAGAGTGATGACAGAAACGATAATAATAATAACAGACATATATCATAAATAATAGTATAATATAAACAACAGGATATGGTGTCATATCCCACAGGTGAACAGTTACAGATAATAGCATATATAATAATTTAATTAGCTACAGTAGAATACTTCAGTTGTCGTTTCAATTGAAATCAAATTTAATAAATATAAGAACGCTAAATCGTGGGTGATTACTCACCTTTCGAGGCTAGGGATGATTTGACGATAGAGTAAGTTACGATTCTAGGCACGGATTTCAAAGCAAAGCAAGATGGAACGCGAATTCAACGATCAAAGCTGATTGGTACGAATTGACGAACAGATCTGATAATACGAATAGATGAAATAATCAGAACTGGGTCGATGAAAATAATTGGCATAAGTGAATATATATACAACTATATATACCATATATAAAATTATATACAACTTATAAGTTAAATAAGCAAATAACTTATAATCTTTAAAACAACTTTATACATAAATTACATTTCTTATAACAGACTTTATATACGCTATATATATATACTTTTAAAATTTCAATCACTTAAAACTTCTAGCAAATAGAATGTATACGCTATATGTACACTATAAACAACAAGTATACATATAAGGTACTAAAATATCACAAACAAGACCTTATACTCATGCGCGTCCTAAACAGCAAGATATATCCAAAAGAAAATAAAGTAGCTTGAATATAAATGTATATTAATATACAAATGAACAGAATAACTCAATATATATAAATTTAAAACTTCCGCAAATATACACAAATTTACATATTATTATACTTTAACTTTAATCTACTAATATATATATATATATATATTGACACATTAGGACTACACCATATAACTTAACATATTATGTAGATATTAAAAACCAACCTTACATCAAAAATCTTTATATTGTGGTTATAAAATAAATTATATACAGTAAAAATATACAAACCAATATATATATATTTTTCACATAAGCTACTGTATAATGTGTATACATAACTTAATATTATATAAATGTATTTCACTTCCTGTAAAATCATATGTAGCAAATAAAACTCACATTAATAAGATATATATACTATACCTATATTAAGTAGAAGTTTATATAAACTAATATATCTAACACTAGTATAATATAGCCTCTAAAACAAGACATGCCGATATAAAAATCAAAACAAGACAGGCCGATATAAACATCAAAAACAGGACAGGTCGATATAAACATCAAAAACAAGACAGGCCGATATAAACATCACAAATCAAAACTATATATGTATATATCCTTTTCTTTTCTATAAACTTTTATATTGAAACAGATGTATATAAAATTTTAAGTCAAGATAAAAAAAAATTTTGAAGCACGTATATATATAACACTCTGCATATTTATCTTGAAATGTATATATAAAAAAACTCACGTTATCAGATGCATAACAATCCTAATCCAAACTGTAGATTGAATATACAAGCACAGGCCAATATATGTGTGCATATGCTAACCATTTAAAACATGTAACAGAGTATATGCGAATAAACCCAGTCCAAAACTTTAATATATAAAATACTTGAAAAACCAATACCAATATTTCTTATGTCAGTCCAACAAGTTATACACGTGCACTACATATATATATACTTAGGGAAAATATGTATATAGTATATACTTAATAAAATTTCAAAATACTATGTATTCAAATAGCTCAGCACTTATAATATATAGTAGACAAAATATACAATATATATATAAAGACTACCTTTGCAAAGAAAGAAGAAGAAAGCAATGGCAGAGGGGAAAAGGGCTGGAGAGTAACAGGGCTGGCTGAAGCTTGGGTGTGCAAGGAGAAGGAGCACGTGGAACTCGGATCTGGTGGAGATTTTTGGGTGATGGGACGTTGTAACATCCCAAAATTTTCAACTTTCGAAAATTCGACATCGATACTCACTTTATTGACTGTCGAGCCATCGAATGCCGGAAACTCGAAAAGTTATGGTTTTAAGAAAAAGAAAAAGGTAGAAGAAGAAGAAAAGAGTAGAAGAAGAGGAGAAGAAGAAAATAGAGAAGAACAACATAACAACATCAGAAACAGAAACAATATCAGAATATCACATATCGCAGCGGAACAATATATAATAAATAAACACTAGTCTTTTAAAACAAAGAGCTATATCAGTTTATACATACATCAATCATCAGAGTCAATATACAACAATGGACAGTTATATAAACTTGTCCTCATACAGAATACACAGCGGAATAAATACTATCAGATACAAATACTACGTCTCGTCATCCAGCTTATCTCCAAGCTCCAGAATATCCTGATAACATAACTCTAGGCTGCCCGTGTGGAAATTGGTGGGCACCCAGAGTTTAGAAGGGAACAATAAACTCCGAGTCAGTCATGGTGACTGGTGTGAGATCGTAAAACAGTTATTCTTTCACAAAGAAAATAAAACAAATTCGCAATGCTTTTGGAAAATGAAACTACCATAAGACCTCCCGCCACACACACAATGCAAACGCAGAATTGGGGAAGATTTCTTCTTATGATAGTCAAAGATGCTTACTACGCAAAAATCAAATTCCTTTTGATATTATTATTAGTGCATAGTGTAGAAAACATTTCGAAAGTAGAATATTAATCTTAGCCGACATAGGTACCATTATAGTATGCCTACTATAGCTACCATATTAAATGGCAGGTTCTACAACTAAAACCGTACAAGGCTCGTATTGTTTCTTTGGATTTCCAACAAATGGTCAGGCTAAGGAACTTCCTTTTCCACGATGGGTACGTCCCTGGAATAGACGACCCGAGAAATAACCTAACATTACGGTTAGATCTCTGCCAACACAAGGCCGGGTTACCTCTGCAAAAGTAGGTAACTACTGACACGCGTATTTCATCCCCCGATCGTAACCGATCTTCCCGAGGATCCCCGATTCGCAATAAACCACATAGTAAAAATGCAGCAACCACATAGGTTAAGTATCTGGGCTCCATACTTGAAATGACCCTCCTATTTCTACTCTAATTCCATAAGGATTTTTTTTTTTTAAGGTAAAGAGGATATATATATAGATAGATATATCATCCATTGCAATTATAATTCTCAGGGTCAATATCTTTCTCCAATAAACCAAATATATCCAGGATCACAATAATCAACCAATATAAATATATCAGTACATTCACAAAAATAAGCACATACATGTGAGGATGTATATGCCTCTCTTGTTTGAATCAGAGTTCTGGAAAACAAGAGGATATTGGATTGCTGATTTTTTTTTTTGACCAAACAATCCACTGGAAACATATACTTTAGTCTGTTTATCCTAACTAAGAAGTGATCAAGTAATAATCAGTGGAAAGAAAGCTTTTAATATAGATGTTTGTGTTAAAGTCTGAATAGTATCAAACTCAGGCTAAAAGAAAGCGGGTCTTAAGAGAACACAAGCAACATCTAGGCGTAATGGAAACGCGCCTAACTTATACGCGAGAGGTCACGAGTTCGAGTACTATGCTGGTTGGTTCAAACACAATTTTTGTTTTTTTTTCTTTTTCATTTTTCTCCTGTACAGTTTGGAACCTGTTATCTACCTATATCTGTACTTATATACTTTATTTTTGCCTATGTTCTATCATACAAAACAATAATTCTTGCTTAATTATTTTTGTAACCCATTCCTACAACCTGGAAGGCTTCATGATTGATGTAAATTAAGGGTCTGTTGCTTGGGTTTTGTGAATGATAGAAGTGTTTATCATTATCCAGGTTTGAATTTCTTCTCACAAAATCTGTCTGGAATTAAGAATGCATTTGGTTAGAATCTGAGTGAAATTCAGATTCTTATCACAAATACAAAGGAAAAGGTGTGGTAATATTTGCACTAAACATGTTTATGTGCATATATGTCTGCAACTATTTGGATCTGGCTTACACTTCCCTTATTACAAATCCTTTCTTTAAAAAAAATAGGACATGAGACATTTGTATGAAACAAGTTTAATTATGGGAACCTTGCAGCCATATAAAACATTTAACCTATGCCTATTTTCTTTTGTATACATATGCCATGGTAGAAAATAAAGCCATTTAATTTTTTTTTGAGAATCAACTATCCAGATTTTCCAAAACTTAAATCCTTTCCACAGACTCAAGATTGACTAATACATTTATAAAATGTAATCATTCGATTTTAACATGGTGTTCTTGCTAAATCCACTTACAAGATTTGATTAATTTTTTTTTAAACATAACAGATAATTAACTTGGTTCATAGATTCCAGATACAAGTCAATCTCTTAATAAAATACCTAACAAAATATCCATCCAATATTCAACACTTAATACAAGTAGCAATTTAAATTGTCAATACATGCAGATTTCAACATTTAGGCTCTTATCTAACTAAGTTTAGCATGCTATATCTTCTTCTCAAAGCCTTGCTCCTACTCCTACTTAGTTGCTGCAATCCCTGAAAAAGCATTTGAAACTGCCTCATTTTAAATGAGACACCCCAGATGCCATTAGCACACTAGGGTCAGACACATGTCTGGTATGAGAAAGCTCACAAAAATAATTAGTTAATTAGGTTAAAGTCAAGTTAAGTACATATACAGAAAGTTCGGCCCTTTGGAATCAGGCAAATACTTGTGTGCATGCTCTGTGTCATTGTGCATGTGCACACTTTAATTTTCTTTCCAGAGACTTCATATATAAATATGGCACATATATTCAAGCATACAATTCAATCATAGTCAAACAATCATTCATACCAAACAGGAAAATAACCAATATGAGTTAAATCATTTATTCAATTCTCATATTTCAAATCTGGGAAAAACTCTAGTTTTCTCATCATCTCAAGTATTATTCCCTGGGTATATTTATCTATCCTTGGTCTCATCTGCAATATTTATGAATCAATGGACACACTGTAATGAACTAATTCACTCCATTACACAAAGATCTCAGGACTTAAACAAGCCATGTGTCAACTTGTGTTACTCAAGCACACAAGTCATTCCTGCAGTGTTCTTGACCCCAATTTCCTAATCAGGTTTAAGTTAATAATAACTCTTTTGATTTTTCATGACAAAACCATTCAGTGAATCATTTCATTAGCTAAAAACATCCATAACATGGCATCTCATATTATCCATGACCATACAGAGGCAAACAAGCAAACAACCATTGGTGATTATAAAATAAGGTTCTGTATATATATATATATTCATCCTGGTATTTAAAAGGAGTTTAGGCAACTAACATTGGCTTATGGTTTCTGGGAGAGTTTTTCTTTTGCAAACATTTGTGCTTGAGTTAAACTCAGGATGACCTGGTTTCACTGAATCACAAAATTTTGTTTGCTATGCATTTTATTGAATCAGGAGCATCAGCACATAGGCAACCCTATTGCACCCCTAATTCCTTTCTATTTCAAGCCTCAGCACTTATACATGAGTATATTGCAGCTCAACATTATTTACATCTTTCTGGGTTGAGCCAAAACCAATACTACTTGCCTATTCTCAACATTTTATTTTCTGGGTATTTGTTTATACCCTAAACATTAACATATCAGAGATCTTAGTGTATAAAACAGATATGTATACTAACAACACATAAAACTTTGTTATAATAAAACAAGTGATCAACCAAAGAGAATCAAAACATTTTCAGATTTAAATTCACAGATAAGCATTCATATATGAAAATACTCTTTTAAGAAAAATACTTATAACTGGCTGCCTACATTAGGACTTATTGCCTTAGGTTTTTGAGTGAGTTTTCTCACCTAGCTCTCTTCTTTGTTTCCTTAATTAATTGATGAGCTTCTACCCTTAGCCTCAAGCTCTCTTCCTTCCCTTGTCTTATGATTTCTATGGTGTTGTTTTTTTTTTCAAAATTCTTTTCTGAGGAGGAGAGGAGGCTGCTGCATATACATGTATATATATACAGGGTCTCT
This sequence comes from Allium fistulosum, assembly GCA_030737815.1. NCBI lineage: Eukaryota > Viridiplantae > Streptophyta > Magnoliopsida > Asparagales > Amaryllidaceae > Allium > Allium fistulosum. The sequence goes on from CM060905.1 coordinate 167,638,086, forward strand.
CTTAGGGTTTTGGGTATTGGCTAAGGCCATTTTTGCCCACCAGAAAAATCATGTTATCTGCATTTTAAACCCAAAGTTTTACCCTTCCCGGCTTAATTTGGGTGAAGAGAAAAGTGGTTACACATTTTTTCTCAGAAATTTGCTTTTCAGAAAATACTTTTCCCCTTGTCTACAATCATGCTAAAAATGTGACTTGATTTTGTTATTTATTAAATACTCTTTTCTAATTCTGCCTATACCAAGCACTTCCCTGTTTTATCTTTTTTTTTTTTTCTATTTTTAGCTTTCATGCAAATGGTATGTACTTCCTTCATTTATTTATAAGAGGATTATTCCTTTTTATATCTTCATTCTTTTTATTTCTGCTTATATTAAAATATGTCTGTATATTTTATTTCACTAGTTTAAACTCTAGTATTTTATTAACACATATATATTTATATAAGTCTTACTGAAATAATTAGTACACCCACCTATATATTCATACATCATTCTATACTGACGCACACATGCACATGTACACTCAAAAATATTCAGTAGCATTCATATATACATTTACTCATGCATACTACTTTTAAGAATTTAATCTACATATATATATATATATATATATATATTTTCATACACATCAATATGTATGTATTCTTGGAGTTCAGGGTTTTAGCTTATATTCATGTGCATTTCCTGTGCACACATGTACACACACTGATACACTATCAAGCTATATCAATTCCTCCTTCAAAATTTATTTAAAAATTATTTTAAATTTATTTATATTTTCCAGAATAAATTCCTAAAATCTTGGGTCATTACATACACCCCTCCTTTTAGAAATTGTGTCCCACAATTTTCCTAAGCTTAAAATAAATTTTAAACTTAATTCAGAGAACAAGTATATTCTCTACCAAATAGATTCTTAGTTCTATACTGACTAAAAATATATTCATCCAAAATAAAGAAAACAATCAAAAATCAGAATTACCTTAATCTGAAAATAGCTTAGGATAATTCATCCTAACTTTGTCTTCTAATTCCCATGTGCAATCACTGGGATCAAGACTCCACTGTACCTTCACAAGTTTCAGAGATTTATTCCTTAACTTCTTCACATCTTTTGCCAAAATTCCCACTGGATCCTTTTCATAAATCAAATAAGGATTTATCTGCACTTGGGTTGGGGTTTCAAGAATTTCTGCCTTGTCATGGACCCATCTTCTCAATTGTGATACATGAAAAACATCATGTATACCTTGCATGTTTTCTGGTAATTCCAACTTATATGCCAAGGGACCAATTCTCTCCAGAATTTTGTATGGTCTAATATATCTTGGGGTTAATTTGCCTTGTTTTCCAAACCTCAACACATTTTTCATGGGTGAGATTTTGATGAAAACAAAATTTCCCACCTCATATTCTACCTGCCTCCTTCTCATGTCTGCAAATTTCTTTTGCCTATCTTGAGCTGCTGTCATTCTTCTTCTTACCAACTCAATTTTCTCCTTGGTTTCTTGTATGTACTCAGGTCCTAAAATAGACCTTTCTCCTGCTTCAATTCTATGTCCTCTGGTACACACATCCTATTCTGGTATCTCATATAACCATCTTTATCAATGTGGTGATTCATTACTTCCTCCCCTCTTGAGAGGAGCATTCTCTTCTCTAATAAGTGAGCATCTTGTTCTTGCATTTTTCCTACCTTCAGAATTAAATCTGGTTGAAGTGTCATTAAGCTTAACTTCCCTATATCTTCTTGTGCACCATGCATCTGCTCATTAATGTGCACGCAACCATTCTCCCCAATCTCTAACTCAGTTAGCAAAAATAAGTTTTTAAATTCTTCTATCATCATCATAGCCAATTTAGCATGTTGTCTACTTAGAGCATCTGCAACTTTGTTTGCTTTTCCTGGTGTATAAAGTATGTCAAAGTCATAGGCAGCTAAGAACTCCACCCATCTATGTTGCCTCATGTTCAAATCTTTTTGTGAAAACAAATATTTTAGAGACTTGTGGTCAGTGTAAAGTTCAAACTTAGTACCTAACAAATAATGTCTCCAAAGTTTTAAAGCATATATCACAGCTGCTAATTCGAGATCATGTGTGGCATACCTTACTTCATGGGGTTTAAGTTGTCTGGATGCATATGCAATGACTTGGCCTTGTTGCATCAACACTGCACCCAAGCCAAATCCACTAGCATCAGTGTATACCACTAATTCTTCATTTCCATGTGGTACCTTTAGAATTGGAGCATTCACCAATGCCTCCTTCAACTGTTCAAAAGACTTTTCACATTTTTCTGACCAAACAAAAGCTTGGTTCTTCCTGGTTAGGTTAGTGAGTGGTGTAGAAATTTTTGAAAAATCTTTTATAAACCTCCTATAATACCCTGCCATCCCCATAAATGACCTCACTTCACTCACAGTGCTTGGCCTCTTCCATGCTTGAATAGCCACTACTTTATTGGGGTTCACAGAAATTCCTTTGGCAGATATAACATGGCCAAGAAAATGTACTTCCTCTTTCCAAAACACACATTTTGAAAATTTTGCCTTTAAATCTTTTTCCCTTAATCTAGACAAAACCAGGTGCAAATGATGCTTATGTTCTTCCACTGTCTTGGAATAAATCAAAATGTCATCTATAAAAATAAGCACAAACTTGTCTAAACAATCTCTAAAGGTTCTGTTCATTAAATCTACAAAGTAAGATGGTGCATTGGTCAAGCCAAATGGCATAACCAAAAATTCATACAACCCATACCTAGTGTTAAAGGCAGTGTACTTGATGCTTGATTCTTCCACCTTCATTTGATGAAAACCAGATGCTAAGTCTAGTCTAGAAAATACTTTTGCCCCTGCTAATTGATCAAAAAGATCATCTATTCTTGGCAATGGGTATTTATTTTTAATAGTTACTTTGTTTAATTCTCTATAATCTATGCAGAGTCTTAAGGAGCCATCTTGCTTCTTAACAAATACCACTGGTGCTCCCCAGCAAGAATTACTTGGTCTTATAAAACCCTTTTCTTCCAATTCTTCTAACTGTTTCTTTAATTCTTTTAGTTCATTTGGCCCCATTCTAGTTGGCTTTTTAATCACTGGGCTTGCTTCTGGAACTAGATTGATCTGGAATTCTACTGGTCTATGGTGTGGAATACCCTTGACCTCACCAAACACATCCAAATATTCATTGACTATGGGAATTTCTTCAATGGTTAGTTCACTGAAATCTTTTTCTGAGTCAACTAAATGATATAGTTTTCCTTCCTTAGCTACCTCACATAAAACTGTGATTCTCTGGCCTCTAGAATTTTGCAATGATATGGTGGATGAGTCTAAATTAATTATGGCTTTAAATTGCCTTAACCAGTCTACCCCCAATATAACACCTATATTTGGGTAATTCAAAACATATAAATTGGAAATAAAAATATTTCCTCCTATGTTTAATTCCACATCCACACAAATCATATTTAAAACACTAGAACTCCCCAATGGACTGTGTATATGCAATGGGGTTTCAACCAATATGCAATTCAGTTTTAGCATTTTAACCAATTCATAAGAAATTAAAGAGTGAGTTGCCCCAGTATCATATACTACTGTTATGGGTATGGTACAAATAAGTAATGTACCTTCCACTTGACTATGGTTTACAGTGTTACTCTCCACTGTGGCTTTGCCTTTCCCTTCCAAATTTGCCAATTTGCCTTGCTGTTTATACTCAGGACAATTCCTCTTCATATGCCCCTCTTTCCCACATAGATAGCATTTGAAAGCTCCTCCTTTCAATTCTGGACATCTTGGTTTGATATGCCCTTCCTTTCCACACTGATGGCACACAATTTTCTTCTTGTTTTCCTTAGCTTTGGCATCTCCAGTGCTTTTGTTACTAGCCTCTTCTTTCTTCTTATCATAAGGGTGATACCTCCCCTTACCTTTCTTGATATTATTGCTCTTAAAATTTCTGAACTTCTCCCTTTCCTTGTCATGCTGCTCCAACCTCAAAGCTAAGTCTATCACATGGTCAAAAGTCTTGTCTGCATAGGGTAACATGGCTCTGCTAAGTCCTGGGTTCAGACCTTTTATGTACCTATCATTTTTAGATGCCTCATCTGCCACAAGCATTGCTCCATATGTGGAAAGCCCCTCAAACTTTTGAGTGTATTCTGTGACAGTCATGGTTCCTTGTCTAAGTCTAATGAATTCTTCTAGCAAGGTAGTCTTTGCTGATGCTGGTACAAACCTTGCTTCCAACATCTCTTTGAATTGATTCCAAGTGATTTCATTCTCATTCCTTCCTGCAATGATTACTTCCCACCAGCCTAAAGCTACTCCTTTTAGCTGTCTTGAAGCCACTTGCCTCTTTCTTTGATCATCAAGTTGCATGTCATTGAAAATTCTTTCCAATGTTCTCAACCATGTTTGAATTTCCATGATACTCTCTGTCCCTTCAAAGCTTTTGCCTCCTAAATGAGTATATGTCTTAAGTAATTTTGAGAGTTCTTCATAGGGATTTTCTTGCCTTTGTCCTGCCCCATCCCTAAATGCTCTCACCAAGTCTTGCAGATTGACCATTGGTGGTGCATGGGAAGATCCTGCTCCCTGATTTGGTGGTCTCCCTACCATAGTTTGCTAATAATAATTTACATAGCTGGTTAGTTTGATTGGTAATTTGGTTGTTTCAGTGGGTTTTTTTTTTCACACTGAACACATTGTTATATATATATATATAGTTCCTTTTAATTTTATTTCCATCTAAGAACTTGATCCTTACTTCTACTATGTTAAATAACATAGCTCTGATACCAACTGAAATGACCCTCCTATTTCTACTCTAATTCCATAAGGATTTTTTTTTTAAGGTAAAGAGGATATATATATAGATAGATATATCATCCATTGCAATTATAATTCTCAGGGTCAATATCTTTCTCCAATAAACCAAATATATCCAGGATCACAATAATCAACCAATATAAATATATCAGTACATTCACAAAAATAAGCACATGCATGTGAGGATGTATATGCCTCTCTTGTTTGAATCAGAGTTCTGGAAAACAAGAGGATATTGGATTGCTGATTTTTTTTTGACCAAACAATCCACTGGAAACATATACTTTAGTCTGTTTATCCTAACTAAGAAGTGATCAAGTAATAATCAGTGGAAAGAAAGCTTTTAATATAGATGTTTGTGTTAAAGTCTGAATAGTATCAAACTCTGGCTAAAAGAAAGCGGGTCTTAAGAGAACACAAGCAACATCTAGGCGTAATGGAAACGCGCCTAACTTATACGCGAGAGGTCACGAGTTCGAGTACTATGCTGGTTGGTTCAAACACAACTTTTGTTTTTTTTTTCTTTTTCATTTTTCTCCTGTACAGTTTGGAACCTGTTATCTACCTATATCTGTACTTATATACTTTATTTTTTGCCTATGTTCTATCATACAAAACAATAATTCTTGCTTAATTATTTTTGTAACCCATTCCTACAACCTGGAAGGCTTCATGATTGATGTAAATTAAGGGTCTGTTGCTTGGGTTTTTTGAATGATAGAAGTGTTTATCATTATCCAGGTTTGAATTTCTTCTCACAAAATCTGTCTGGAATTAAGAATGCATTTGGTTAGAATCTGAGTGAAATTCAGATTCTTATCACAAATATAAAGGAAAAGGTGTGGTAATATTTGCACTAAACATGTTTATGTGCATATATGTCTGCAACTATTTGGATCTGGCTTACACTTCCCTTATTACAAATCCTTTCTTTAAAAAAAATAGGACATGAGACATTTGTATGAAACAAGTTTAATTATGGGAACCTTGCAGCCATATAAAACATTTAACCTATGCCTATTTTCTTTTGTATACATATGCCATGGTAGAAAATAAAGCCATTTAATTTTTTTTTTGAGAATCAACTATCCAGATTTTCCAAAACTTAAATCCTTTCCACAGACTCAAGATTGACTAATACATTTATAAAATGTAATCATTCGATTTTAACATGGTGTTCTTGCTAAATCCACTTACAAGATTTGATTAATTTTTTTTTAAACATAACAGATAATTAACTTGGTTCATAGATTCCAGATACAAGTCAATCTCTTAATAAAATACCTAACAAAATATCCATCCAATATTCAACACTTAATACAAGTAGCAATTTAAATTGTCAATACATGCAGATTTCAACATTTAGGCTCTTATCTAACTAAGTTTAGCATGCTATATCTTCTTCTCAAAGCCTTGCTCCTACTCCTACTTAGTTGCTGCAATCCCTGAAAAAGCATTTGAAACTGCCTCATTTTAAATGAGACACCCCAGATGCCATTAGCACACTAGGGTCAGACACATGTCTGGTATGAGAAAGCTCACAAAAATAATTAGTTAATTAGGTTAAAGTCAAGTTAAGTACATATACAGAAAGTTCGGCCCTTTGGAATCAGGCAAATACTTGTGTGCATGCTCTGTGTCATTGTGCATGTGCACACTTTAATTTTCTTTCCAGAGACTTCATATATAAATATGGCACATATATTCAAGCATACAATTCAATCATAGTCAAACAATCATTCATACCAAACAGAAAAATAACCAATATGAGTTAAATCATTTATTCAATTCTCATATTTCAAATCTGGGAAAAACTCTAGTTTTCTCATCATCTCAAGTATTATTCCCTGGGTATATTTATCTATCCTTGGTCTCATCTGCAATATTTATGAATCAATGGACACACTGTAATGAACTAATTCACTCCATTACACAAAGATCTCAGGACTTAAACAAGCCATGTGTCAACTTGTGTTACTCAAGCACACAAGTCATTCCTGCAGTGTTCTTGACCCCAATTTCCTAATCAGGTTTAAGTTAATAATAACTCTTTTGATTTTTCATGACAAAACCATTCAGTGAATCATTTCATTAGCTAAAAACATCCATAACATGGCATCTCATATTATCCATGACCATACAGAGGCAAACAAGCAAACAACCATTGGTGATTATAAAATAAGGTTCTGTATATATATATATATATTCATCCTGGTATTTAAAAGGAGTTTAGGCAACTAACATTGGCTTATGGTTTCTGGGAGAGTTTTTCTTTTGCAAACATTTGTGCTTGAGTTAAACTCAGGATGACCTGGTTTCACTGAATCACAAAATTTTGTTTGCTATGCATTTTATTGAATCAGGAGCATCAGCACATAGGCAACCCTATTGCACCCCTAATTCCTTTCTATTTCAAGCCTCAGCACTTATACATGAGTATATTGCAGCTCAACATTATTTACATCTTTCTGGGTTGAGCCAAAACCAATACTACTTGCCTATTCTCAACATTTTATTTTCTGGGTATTTGTTTATATCCCTAAACATTAACATATCAGAGATCTTAGTGTATAAAACAGATATGTATACTAACAACACATAAAACTTTGTTATAATAAAACAAGTGATCAACCAAAGAGAATCAAAACATTTTCAGATTTAAATTCACAGATAAGCATTCATATATGAAAATACTCTTTTAAGAAAAATACTTATAACTGGCTGCCTACATTAGGACTTATTGCCTTAGGTTTTTGAGTGAGTTTTCTCACCTAGCTCTCTTCTTTGTTTCCTTAATTAATTGATGAGCTTCTGCCCTTAGCCTCAAGCTCTCTTCCTTCCCTTGTCTTATGATTTCTATGGTGTTGTTTTTTTTTTCAAAATTCTTTTCTGAGGAGGAGAGGAGGCTGCTGCATATACATGTATATATATACAGGGTCTCTCTTAGGGTTTTGGGTATTGGCTAAGGCCATTTTTGCCCACCAGAAAAATCATGTTATCTGCATTTTAAACCCAAAGTTTTACCCTTCCCGGCTTAATTTGGGTGAAGAGAAAAGTGGTTACACATTTTTTCTCAGAAATTTGCTTTTCAGAAAATACTTTTCCCCTTGTCTACAATCATGCTAAAAATGTGACTTGATTTTGTTATTTATTAAATACTCTTTTCTAATTCTGCCTATACCAAGCACTTCCCTGTTTTATCTTTTTTTTTTCTATTTTTAGCTTTCATGCAAATGGTATGTACTTCCTTCATTTATTTATAAGAGGATTATTCCTTTTTATATCTTCATTCTTTTTATTTCTGCTTATATTAAAATATGTCTGTATATTTTATTTCACTAGTTTAAACTCTAGTATTTTATTAACACATATATATATTTATATAAGTCTTACTGAAATAATTAGTACACCCACCTATATATTCATACATCATTCTATACTGACACACACATGCACATGTACACTCAAAAATATTCAGTAGCATTCATATATACATTTACTCATGCATACTACTTTTAAGAATTTAATCTACATATATATATATATATATTTTTTCATACACATCAATATGTATGTATTCTTGGAGTTCAGGGTTTTAGCTTATATTCATGTGCATTTCCTGTGCACACATGTACACACACTGATACACTATCAAGCTATATCAATTCCTCCTTCAAAATTTATTTAAAATTTATTTTAAATTTATTTTGTATTTTCCAGAATAAATTCCTAAAATCTTGGGTCATTACAATACCATGATACCACCTCTATCCAGAAGGAATGACATACACTAAGGGGCGCTACTCCCTAGAACCTTGCCGCATCCTTCCTGTTTTGACCATTTCCGGGGTGTGAGGCTCGACGAAGTCTCGTCCACAAAGCTACGCTTTCTACAAAGCCATGCTTCGGGTCAAACAAAATGATCAACCTATGATCACAAAGATATAAGATCAAACAAATGATCATATCGCAAATGATCAAACACTGATCATTTCACAGCAACACTCAGTATGCCACGTTACCAAATTGGGATATATCGCTGATAAATTTCAACTACATAACCTCTGAGCTCGTACGTCTCAGAGAAGGGTGTTAAGCTAAGAGAATAAATTCTCCGCCACCAACAGAAATGTATTTGAAAGAAATCAGCTTTATATCTCAAATTGTAACGTCAGACACACAATCCATACAAGTCTGTTCCGGGATCGAACAGAACCGAAGGCACTTCTCACGAAGCCCTTGCATATCCGGATAATTTTCTAATCACGTCCGGACTTCCCGTCACTGAGGGTGATAAAACCTCTAAATCGAAGATCAGTCGATGTAGAGTAACTCGACGGTAATCCTTCCGTTTTCAAAAATATCCGGTCTTCAACACCGGTCTTCGAATGCAATTCATAACGACGTATCACATATTCGGAATGGGTTATACGACCCCATGGTCCTTTCCCGGCTAACCCGAATAGTGAGCGATTATTCAAAAATAAGTGTGGCATTCAAATTCATCCAATTCACAACAAATACCTATCTAAAGGTAATTATTGATAGTCGGTTATTTAACTATCAATAAAGATGCGCAACATCATCAGATTCCAAATAATTTTCCAAATTATTTTATCTTCCAAAATATCTTTACTAGATATAAAATTTCCACACTTCAAAAATAAATCAATATTTATTTTTAAACAACTTCCCTTTCTTTTATAAATCCTATAGTGAATTTATATTTTCGAATATCTACTGATATACGATTTTCAATCGTTTTCAAATATTCAATTTCAATTTATCTTTAAGAAGATAAAATCTCAAAACGTTTCATTTCATTTTGGAAAAGCATTTCCATACTTATTTAATAATAAGTATTTCACAAATCATTTATTTTCAACACTTGGAAAATATTCGATATACTTAAATCAAAAATTAAATATATATACATTCTTTAAGGAAAATATTCTTTTAACACATTTATTTGGGTCAAAACGAATGTTGCGTAAAACATCGTTACAACGACCCAAAATCACTAGTATAGGGATTCGAATTTTAAGATAGATATATAAATCCCAATACTAGACAAAAACATTTCCTTTCGGAAATCATTTACTATAACAACAGTGTTATAGTCCACCATTTCCTTTTTTCTCGAAAACGTCTATTTCAACAAGAACTGTTGAAATCTATGCTTTTGATTCATAATACATTTTAAAACATCTTTAAAATGTTTAACTTCATTTTTAATATCACTTCTTCAAAAGTAATTCCATTTTACTTAACAATATATTCACTGCCCAGAATCGTGAATAAAATTTACTTAACCCCATTTCAATCATTTCTACACATTTTTATTTCAATGATTATCCATTATCCAAAATCGCGGATATATCTCCTTTATTACTTCTATGTTTGACTTATCAATTTCAATTGGTTTTGGATTTATAAAACAACGTTTAAAAATCACGTTCATACTTCATAACAATTTCAACTTGCAAAAATCATTTTTTATTAGCCAATTCTATTCATATTCCATCTAAGTGCAACAATCTAATTTATAAGTTTATTACTTATAAATCTTTTATTCTACACATCTATTCAATTTATACTTCACAATTTATAATTTCATTCACTTACGAATTTTTATCTCATCTTGTTCTAACACTTACAAAGCTCGTTTAAAATTCAAATATTTTAGATTTATAAATATCGACTTTTTAAATCCTTTAAATAGACCGTTTATAATACTGTGAAAAACTCAATTTAAACCATTTTATAAATAAATCAACTATTTATTCAAAAGTGACACTTGGGTTATATTTCACAAAAATCTTAACTTTTATAACTTTAAAATTTTAAACGTTTATTTATTTAAAATAAATCTATTCAACAATTCAATAAAACGTCTACTTTCAAAAATCACTTTAAAAACCCTTTTAATGTAAAAGTCGTTATTTTTACATTTCAAAACTGAATCCGATGATGCAACAACACCAATTAGTCCATCACAACAGTCAATATCATATATCAATATGATAACAGAATATATATCAATATCTGTAAATAAGTAAATACAGTTGAGGAATCCAGTTGGATCCCTCCAACCTGTTTCCCTGCATCCAAAGATGTTAGCACAATACCAATTCCACTCCAGTACGGAATTATCGCGGTATATGGGTATTATAAAAAATAATCCGCTTACTAACGGCGCAATAGGGTCTCATCCGCTATACGAGGCGGGGAATCAATCAATCCAATATATACATATGCCAATATGTATATATTGCTATATATATATAGATATATCCTACTATATCTAATATCACATCAACATAGCAATCAATAACTGCAATCCAAATTTAAATCTGAGTGAGAAGATCTCACCTTAGCTTTTATTTCTTTACCATCCATTTCCGTCTTGGCTCGATCCTTGATTTATACCTTGTATAAATATTTACACAGTTTATCAATATTCGAATTAAATCGAACTTTTAAATTATCGTTCTATTTATTTACTTAGTCAAAATTTTATAACTATAAACTTCCATTTATATAAACTTAAACATTTATTTTTCTGAAATAAATCTTTTGTTTTACACTTGAATATTCTGCAGTGAATAAAAGTTTAACTTTCTGTTTTACTGTATAAATGCAAAACGCATATTATTATTTTGAAATCACATATAATTTAAAATTACCTTACTGTAATATTTTCTTTTCCTTTTGAAACTCATGTACACTTATAAATTAAAATCTATGTACATTTTAAAATAAATCTTTACAGATCCCAAAATCAGTTTTATGTAAATACATATATACTTGACAGCATTGTAAATCTATTTTTACCAAATTCTATAACATTTTAAATTTTAAAACTTTATCTGTATAATATTTATTTATTTATTTTCTGTGCATATATTTTCACTGTAACTCATTTATCAAATTAAATTTAAATAAAATGATACCTCACCTAACAGAAGGAGGCGACCCAGGCTTTGACTAACATTTTCATCACCTCAAAGTCGCCTCATCGAAACACCATCGCTTGAACTCGCGACTGCCACCTTCCACTTCGAGATGCTCGAAATCAAGCTCCCTCTGAATCGCGACCTCCCCAAGCTTCACGTCGAACAACCCTTCACCGCCACTCTTCGTACCCCTCCAGCAGCCCACGCGACTCGAAACCCACCTGCCTGCGACCACACACCTACGTCGCCTAAAACCCCATCGCCTGCCGCCGCATCTGACATCGCGATGCACGAGATCGTCTGTCACCTCCCGCGAGATCGAACTCGCGAACCCAGACCCCCGTTCGCTCGATCGATTTCGCTTCTGAATACTTAGGTGCTTCTGAGTTTGAATTTTTGTAAGGCAGCCATGATTATGATTAGCGAAGAGAATAGATTCGTTCATCATTTTTTTTCTTCTGTGTGTATTGATTTTGTCGCAGCCATAAATTTTAATTTGGACGAGAACGAACAGATAAAGGAAGAGGGAAGAGGGGTATTTGAAACTGAAAGAGGTATTGATCGCGTGATGGGTTGCACGTTTATTCTCGTGATTGCAGGCGCGATTTTAGGGAGAGAACATGCTGCCGGTTGACCCATTTAAAAATTTAAAATTTTTTAAATTAAATTCGTTTTAAAACTTTAACGCGTTGATCTACCGTGTGCTCTCATAACAACCCCGATTAATACGAAATTTGAAATCCGATAATAATTTAACGTTACGGACCCAATGGAACCGGTTTCGTCGAATTCCGAGACTGTTTGAAAAATGACTATTTTTAAATATCGATTCAAACAATTAAATTCAAAACTGAGCAAAACAGTTTAAATTTCAATTCTGAAGCTGCTGTTATCTTCAGTGTTATCAATATAAATTTCAAAAGCTTTTTGAAATATTTTTCTTCAACTTAAAATTGAAGATTCAAATTTTTATTCAACATTCAATAGGTTAAATTTTATAATTAAATCACCAAATTCAAAGTTATATCGGGGATTCAAATTAAATCATCGTTCAAACATTTAAAATTAATTAAATATTCTCAATTTAATTTGTTCAAAATTCTGGGTCGTTACAGACGTGGTTTGTGGTGGAGTCTTCGGCCAGCGTGTGATGGGGTTGTCCACGCGGGTCTGGGAACGTTGGTGGCTCGGTGAAGGCTGGAGTTAGGCGCAGAGGAAAGAAGAAGGCGGAGCTCTGGCGTTCGGCAAGACGGAAGGGCGGTTGGAGGCTCGGCTTGGGGTAGGATGTAGCCTTGTAGATATTGGCGTGAAGGATTTAACGTTAATAAAATCTTCGTTCAACAAGAATTTGTAAAGGAGTCCAAATTAATATTGACAATTTGTGTGCATGGGAAAGTGGGATTTTGCTAGCTGGTGAATGTAAGGTATGGTGGAAAGAAAATTTGCAGAGAGAAGAAAAGAATGCAGTGAAACGAATGGCTTCAGACTATATAATAATGAATCAAGGAGAGAGAGGGTCAAAAGAAACGTACCGCTGTAAATATAAATTTAACTGATGGAATGTAACAGCTGTACCTTGATTGAGAAGTTATTAAAGCAATTTATTTTATTGTTTGAGATTCACGTTCAAATTTGAAAAGGGAAAGGAAGACTAACGGTCATAATTTAGGGTACCGATACGACGCACCGTTTTATTGTTTTCGTCGTGTACCGGACCTCAAAATACAGAAATAAATATACCGTAGAGATCAGCATGACGTGACGATCAAAACGGTATACAAATACTAGTGGTACGATCATCCGATCGAAAGTCGATAATCGGTACCAGAAATGCTGCTATTTTGCCAGAATTAAGATAAACAGAGCAGTAGAAGTCCAAATTTGGAAAAACCAAAGATGGCATCTCACTCAGAAGAAGATTTAGAAATTTATTGTATAAAAATATTCAAGTTTGGGAAAACATTTAATTATCACCAATATTTAACTGATATAAATTGAAATAAATTTACACAATAAAATAAACTTTCATAAAATTAATTGAAAATTTACCAATTGCTATGTTTAAATAGACGTATTCGAAATAATAAATTTTTAATTTCAAATTTTATTGTTTAAAATTTCACAAATCTCAATTAATTAAATAAATAAAATCACTAAAATTTTGGGTCGTTACACTCTCCCCCACTCAAAACTTTTCGTCCCCGAAAAGGAAGGAGATAGGAGAATAGGAACAACCGGAAAGCAAAAATAGATTGAAAGACAAGGATACACAATTAATTTAAAACTATATAAATTTTACTTGAATATTCATTTGAAAACTCCATTTGCAATTCAATTATCTTTAATACTTTAATACTTTCCAAAACCCATTTGTAAAATTTCTTGCTTCCTTTATAAATACCATTTATATGTTTAAATAACACCCTTATGAATATATGAAGACTATTTGAAAACAATTATTTACATTATTACTTATATTTACAAAGAAGATATTTGAAAACATTAAATCCATAATTCATAAATTTATAAATTTTATCTCACGATACTTTACAAATATTATCAATAATCAATAATCATTTGCTTTAAATATGTTATATTTAATTAATAACTTCTAAAATATTTATAACACTAAAATTTTCTATTAAACCAAGTAGTATATAAATAAACAATATAAAAAAAATTATAGTCAACAAGGAAAAGAAGATAGATTCGGAAAAATAGATGATGGGTGAATGAATAAAGCTGAGTAGATAAGGTAGATTCAAAAGAATAGTATCGGGCATGAATAATTAATTTAGAACCATAAGAATTTCAATTTCAAATATTAATACAAAATTTCTTTGTTGGAAATACTTTTATAATAAAATACCTTTATAATAAAATACTTTTATAACTCAAAGTTTTAACAAGTTTATCCTCGTTCCTGTAGACTCTGGCAGTGCGTTGATCAGGCGCAAAGCTAGAATTCTCCAGGTACTTAGTAGACTTGTTTCAACACCCAGTGAAAATACTGGAAAACTAATTAAAAAAATAGATATGGAAAGTACAATCCAAACAAAAAAACAAACAAAACCTTTGTCTAACCATGGTTCGCAGATACACAATGGTTACGCCTGGATCCCCCAGGAAACAATCCATATCCGTAAGCTTTCTCAGCCCTGCGAGTTACGCCATGATGACTAGTAGAATGCAGGATACACAATGGTTACGCCTGGATCCCCCTGGAAACAATCCGTACCCCTAGGCCATCTAAGCCAGGCGGTTTCGCTACTAATGCAACCTACATAGATGCAGGATACACAATGGTTACGCCTTGATCCCCCAGGAAACAATCCGTACCCCTAGGCCATCTCAGCTAGGCAGTTGCGCTATGCAGTCGCGCTCGTAAGACCATGGGTAACGCCATGGAATTCGATGGAAACTCGAGTATCAAATCCGAAAAACCAAAAATCAGAGAAATATCGATAGAATGAATCCACAATGTGGCCACAAAGCGGATATCAAGCAGAAGGCACTTTCCATATCTTTACTTCGAAAATATGTATCATATAGTACCTTTTCAAATCACTTTCAAATATCGTACTTATATAAAGTCCATTATATATAAGATTTAATTTTCAAATCAAATACCTTTCCAAAGTCAAAAGTATATCAAATCACACTTATATAGACTTCGATTATATAAGATTTCACTTTTCAAATTGAGTACCTTTTCAAATCCATAGTTTTCGAATAAACATCATACTTATACAAACCAAATTTTAATATAAGTTCGATAACTCCCAACTCAGGCATTTAGTAAAATAAGGTTCTCAAATTTCAATTTGTTTCAATATCAGTTCAGTTTCAAAATCATATACAATCCCACCAAATTTTTTTCTTCTCAATTTAAATATCTTTAGTTTTAAAGTTTCCAACATAATAAATTTAGAAAATAAATCCAAATTTCCAATCAATATAATTTAAGTCAACCAATTCATTTCCAAAATCAAATGTTTTCAAAATCATCTTATACTTACATAAGGTCCATCTTATATAAGGATCAAATTTTACAAAATAAATTTCGTTGTATGAAGAGCCATATGGGATTGAATATCTTTGCTTTTATGGGTTATATCTCTTTGTAATTTAATTGGAAAATTTCTTTTAGTAAGCAAAGATATTCTAACCCGACAGCTTCCAATTTCAGCGTCAAAATATATCAATGATATTAGAATATAAGATGTACATACGTCATCATTTCGCAAAATCACATTTGATCGCTCGCTCGATCGCACAAGTTAGCTTTCGAACTAGTATTGTCCATTCGACTTCCCTAATGCGGATTTCGATATGGTTTCTCGACTAGAAGCCATCAGTCTCCTTGCATAGCCATATACTATGATAGAGAATTCTAGAATCGAGCCCAAATCCATATCAAATATTCGCCATCAAGAATCGAATGAAAAATCCTAACACAAAATGGTGTAATTCACCTCGAACTTGTGTACTCAAACTTGGATCAAATTAATTATGCGAATAAAACAGCATTCGTACAACTTATGTATCTATTCCAACTTGTTAAATATATAGTTTTATAAAGATGTTACCCAGTTAAAACATTTAACTAAATTTTATTCAAAATATATTGAAGACCAAATTATTTTCAAAACATTTCAAATCTAAATTTCATATTAGAAAAATTTTAAATAGTCTTATTCATTTACTTAACAAAACAGTTTCAACTTATTTAAATCATATTACTACATACTTTAACATACATACCAAACTTGTATACTTTATACTTTTCAAAATTTCTTAGCTTTGACAAGTTAACCTTGATTTGGAAGTGCTCGAACCTTCAAAATAGTTGAAGAAATCATTTTCAAATTCAAGAGTTGGAAATCAACAACAAATCAGTAAATCAATTTCAAAAGATAGGTTTCAAATCCGAAACTCAAGGACTAAACACCGGCTCATTCCAAATCGTTTCAAATACATATACATATATCTTTCGAATATCAAATCATACTTCAAAATTTTGAAATCAAAATTGGTTTCGCAAAATCACTCGCGTAGCAATGCTACTAAAGTGGCCTCTCCCTCACTCTGAAACTCGAAAATCAATGTCGATGATGCGTGCACTCATTACCGAAATTATTTTCCAGCGACATAAGTGAGTTCTGGACTTCTATTTTCTCAAACTTCTTTTGAAGTTTCTTCGAAATCATTCGAAACTCATTAAAATCATTTGAAACATTTCTTATTTGGAAAAATATTTTTAAATCATATTATTATTATATATTTCAAAATCTTATAACCAATTTCAAAATACCGGAGTTCAATTCTCGAATTTCAAATTTAAAATCCTTCAGTTATAAATCATTTTTAGATAAATCAAATTCTTATATAACTTTCAAAATTTCAAATCCTTTCAAACTTCAAATTCTCATTTTTAAAAGGTATATATAATCCTTATTGGAAACATTTTCACTTTTATATATATAGAATAAAATCATATTTCAAGATAATACTTTCGATATATAAAACAATTTCTAAAGTACAAACAAGCCCGATTTTCAAGGGATGATTCAAGAATAGATTTCAAAAGAAAGATAGAGATTCAGATTAGAGGGACTCTAATCAAATAGAATTCTGATTCGAAGATAGGCTCAATCGACGATTAGGTAATTAAATTACAAAATACAAGATAGATGTATTTTTATAAATCACGAATGACCCTAGGGTCAACCGTGACTTCAAAATAAGATTGGTGCAGAATTCTGAGGCAAATCGACATTCGATTGCCAGAGATAGAATTCGGCATAACAAGAGATAGCAGCATCTAAACCGAGGGATATATAAATCTTCGGTGAATCAATGCCAATTGTAAAGGAGTTCCACCCCTTTACAAATCATTCAAAGATTGGCGGGATCGCCTATTCTTATAGAGATCATTCGAAGTGGAGTTATGGGATACTCCAGAATCAAAAGAATACAAATAAGGAGAGACAAGAATGAATTTTTGGAACCGCAAGGAACGTTCCAAAGTTCAAAGGAAATCGAGTCAAAAGGAAGATATTCAAACTCGAACGAAAGTGATTCTGTAAATAAATTTACTATATATGCTAAGTTTTGCCTAGAGCCAAAGCTTTGATACCAACTGTAATGACCCACTATTTTGGACCGTTCAAATCGACAATAAATCCACACATGTCGGACTTGAATAATTCAAAACAATAGATTGTAAATAAAATTTGGCAAAACTCAGCATATACAGTAAATATATCAATCACAGAATCACAGACACAGAGTAATACAATAATACGCAGCGGAATAAATAAATAGTAGTTCATGAAGCTACTATATAAACATCAGAGTTAGAAATAAAATACAACAGAATATCTCAAATGCAGTGAAGTCTTCAGTACAATAGATGATCTCTCTGAACGAATCAACTAGAAAAGCTGAGTCAATAGTTGGATCTCCAAATGAAGCTCCAAACTCTAAAGGTGAGTCTCAAATGCTGTATCACTCGGTCTGACCCGAGCGTAAAGCAAAAACAAAACACTCGAGTCAGGATTAACATTCTTACATCAATAAATCCAACTCAAGTGAAATATCAATTGAAATACAAGTAACTCAAAGGATGTTTGGGATAACCATCCTCTAAGGATCCATGGATCTGTCTACAATGTAGAAATAAACACTATAACACCGTGGTCATTTCACTTTAATTTACTTCAAAACCCAAATATCATTTCTTTTCAATATATCTATTTTCCAAAATAGTTTATATAGGTTAAATAATTTATAAAGTAAAGTATTTATAATTTCCCCAAATCTCGCAAATCGATTCAAATCAACTCAAATTCCAAATTCAAATTTATTCAAAGCTCAATTCATCAATTCAATTCAGTTCTCAACAGACCATTTAAAATTTCAGTATATTTCAAAGCTTTAATATTCAACATTTTCAAAGTTAAATTTAACAGTTTCATATAGCTCTTAATTTAATTTCATTATTATTGAATCAGGGAATATTCACTTAATAAATTCAATATCATTTAACTAGCCTTAAATTACATTTTTACTAAATATTTCCTTAAATTTATTTAAATAAGAAATATTCATTTAATTATTTAAATCATACCCAAGTTATAAATCATATCTTAAATCTCAATTTCAATAAGTTTCAAATCGGTTTAATTAAATAAAATTCTTTATTGAATACCAGTTCAACTAGATTCAAATTATCTTCCTTAACTTATACAAATCCTTAAAATCTATTTAGAAAATATAATACCTAGACATATTAAATTAATTAAATCAACTTTATATTAAAACTTATTTCTATATAAAACATTTCCAATATTAAATAAGACCATATATATATATTCCCTTTCAAAACCATAGAAATCATTTTTAAAATATTTATATATAAACCAACGGTGTCTGTATGTAATTTCTACCCTATGGTCAAGTGATATGGATATTTATCATTTTAATCCGTAATTTGAATACATACGGGTAGATATCATTTCAACCCGCAATCCCAAATTCAATTCAAATGAAAATCGCTTGGGTCTATCATTTCAACCCATAACGATTTTCTCCTATTCTAAAGTCCGTTCGGGTATGTATCATTTCAACCCATAGTGAATTCTATACTAACAGGGAACTTGCAGAGTGATGACAGAAACGATAATAATAATAACAGACATATATCATAAACAATAGTATAATATAAACAACAGGATATGGTGTCATATCCCACAAGTGAACAGTTACAGATAATAGCATATATAACAATTTAATTAGCTACAGTAGAATACTTCAGTTGTCGTTTCAATTGAAATCAAATTTAATAAATATAAGAACGCTAAATCGTGAGTGATTACTCACTTTTCGAGGCTAGGGATGATTTGACGATAGAGTAAGTTACGATTCCAGGCATGGATTTCAAAGCAAAGCAAGATTGAACGCGAATTCAACGATCAAAGTTGATTGGTACGAATTGACGAACAGATCTGATAATACGAATAGATGAAATAATCAGAACTGGGTCGATGAAAATAATTGGCATAAGTGAATATATATACAACTATATATACCATATATAAAATTATATACAACTTATAAGTTAAATAAGCAAATAACTTATAATCTTTAAAACAACTTTATACATAAATTACATTTCTTATAACAGACTTTATATACGCTATATATATATATACTTTTAAAATTTCAATCACTTAAAACTTCTAGCAAATAGAATGTATACGCTATATGTACACTATAAACAACAAGTATACATATAAGGTACTAAAATATCACAAACAAGACCTTATATTCATACACGTCCTAAACAGCAAGATATATCCAAAAGAAAATAAAGTAGCTTGAATATAAATGTATATTAATATACAAATGAACAGAATAACTCAATATATATAAATTTAAAACTTTAGCAAATATACACAGATTTACATATTATTATACATTAACTTAAATCTACTAATATATATATATATATATTGACACATTAGGACTACACCATATAACTTAACATATTATGTAGATATTAAAAACCAACCTTACATAAAAAATCTTTATATTGTGGTTATAAAATAAATTATATACAGTAAACATATACAAACCAATATATATATATTTCACATAAGCTACTACATAATGTGTATACATAACTTAATATTATATAAATGTATTTCACTTTTTGTAAAATCATATCTAGCAAATAAAACTCACATTAATAAGATATATATACTATACCCATATCAAGTAGAATTTTATATAAACTAATATATCTAACACTAGTAAAATATAGCCTCTAAAATAAGACAGGCCGATATAAAAATCAAAACAAGACAGGCCGATATAAACATCAAAACCAGGATAGGCCGATATAAACATCAAAAACAAGACAGGCCGATATAAACATCACAAATCGAAACTATATATGTATATATCCTTTTCTTTTCTATAAACTTTTATATTGAAACAGATGTATATAAAATTTTAAGTCAAGATAAAAAAAAATTTGAAGCACGTATATATATAACACTCTGCATATTTATCTTGAAATGTATATATAAAAAAACTCACGTTATCAGATGCATAACAATCCTAATCCAAACTGTAGATTGAATATACAAGCACAGGCCGATATATGTGT
Organism: Allium fistulosum; assembly: GCA_030737815.1. NCBI lineage: Eukaryota > Viridiplantae > Streptophyta > Magnoliopsida > Asparagales > Amaryllidaceae > Allium > Allium fistulosum. Next base: position 167,659,057 of record CM060905.1, read on the forward strand.
GCATATGCTAACCATTTAAAACATATAACAGAGTATATGCGAATTAACCCAGTCCAAAACTTTAATATATAAAATACTTGAAAAACCAATACCAATATTTCTTATGTCAATCTAACAAGTTATACATGTGCACTACATATATATATATACTTAGGGAAAATATGTATATAGTATATACTTAATAAAATTTCAACATACTATGTATTCAAACAGCTCAGCACTTATAATATATAGTAGACAAAATATACAATATATATATATAAAGACTACCTTTGCAAAGAAAGAAGAAGAAAGCAATGGCAAAGGGGAAAAGGGCTGGAGAGTAACAGGGCTGGCTGAAGCTTGGGTGTGCAAGGAGAAGGAGCACGTGGAACTCGGATCTGGTGGAGATTTTTGGGTGATGGGACGTGGTTTGTGGTGGAGTCTTCGGCCAGCGTGTGATGGGGTTGTCCACGCGGGTCTGGGAACATTGGTGGCTCGGTGAAGGCTGGAGTTAGTCGCAGAGGAAGGGAGAAGGCGGAGCTCCGGCGTTCGGCAAGACGGAAGGGCGGTTGGAGGCTCGGCTTGGGGTAGGCTGTAGCCTTGCAGATATTGGCGTGAAGGATTTAACGTTAATAAAATCTTCCTTCAACAAGAATTTGTAAAGGAGTCCAAATTAATATTGACAATTTGTGTGCATGGGAAAGTGGGATTTTGCTAGCTGGTGAATGTAAGGTATGGTGGAAAGAAAATTTGCAGAGAGAAGAAAAGAATGCAGTGAAACGAATGGCTTCAGACTATATAATAATGAATCAAGGAGAGAGAGGGTCAAAAGAAACGTACCGCTGTAAATATAAATTTAACTGATGGAATGTAACAGCTGTACCTTGATTGAGAAGTTATTAAAGCAATTTATTTTATTGTTTGAGATTCACGTTCAAATTTGAAAAGGGAAAGGAAGACTAACGGTCATAATTTAGGGTACCGATACGACGCACCGTTTTATTGTTTTCGTCGTGTACCGGACCTCAAAATACAGAAATAAATATACCGTAGAGATCAGCACGACGTGACGATCAAAACAGTATACAAATACTAGTGGTACGATCATCCGATCGAAAGTCGATAATCGGTACCAGAAATGCTGCTATTTTGCCAGAATTAAGATAAACAGAGCAGTAGAAGTCCAAATTTGCAAAAACGAAAGATGACATCTCACTCAGAAGAAGATTTAGAAATTTATTGTATAAAAATATTCAAGTTTGGGAAAACATTTAATTATCACCAATATTTAACTGATTTAAATTGAAATAAAATTACACAATAAAATAAACTTTCATAAAATTAATTGAAAATTTACCAGTTGCTATGTTTAAATAGACGTATTCCAAATAATAAATTTTTAATTTCAAATTTTATTGTTTAAAATTTCACAAATCTCAATTAATTAAATAAATAAAATCACTAAAATTTGGGGTCGTTACAGGAATTATCATCGAATGAAATGGTCCCTCCATCTATTGGTTTGATATTCGTTAGCATGTTAGAGCTCGTGTCATATGATTGGAACAACCACTATCCAGAATTTATATTTTCTTTTTGATTATGTGAGTGGATATTGCATCATCTGTAGACATGAACAAACATTTGCTTGCTTATTACCGCTATCACTTTCCAAAGATGATGAGGAATCGGAGTCATCCCATGTGTCTTTAAATGATGGCTTCTTCTTCTTATTGTATTTTTCGTATTTATTTTTGCTTTTGAACCCATTCTTCCCATTATTCTGAATCGGACATTCCTTTATTATATGACCAAATTTATTGCATTCGAAGCATTTTAGTCAAGAATTGTTGTTTCCATATTTGCCTCTCTTTACTTGCTTCTTAAACATCCTATAGTTCTTTGCAATGAAAGCCATTCATCTTCATCAAGTTCTGAATCCTCTTCAACCTAGAATGCAATAGTCTTTTTCCCCGAGTTTTGCATTTTTCTAGCCTGCAAATTTACCTCATAGGCCATTAGATTCCTAGTTAACTACTCAATCTTGAGTTATGAAAAATCATTAGTTTCTTCGATGGCTAGCACTTTTCTTTTCAAAATCATTGGTTAAAGAGTTTAAAATATTTGTGACCATATCAAATTCAGATGTGGTTTCACCTAATCCTACAAGTGCATGTGTGATATTTTGATGATAAGAGTGTATATCATATATGTTTTCATTTTCTTTCATTGTAAAATTTTGAAATTTTCTTTTTAACATGGCAATTCTAGATTATTTAACTTTGTTTGTTCCTTGGTGAGTGACTTGTAATGTGTGCCAAATATCATATGCAGTTTTATAGATCATTACTCTAGCAAATTCATTTTTGTCTAAAGAACAAAATAATATATTCATAGCTTTTGAATTATTGGTAGTGGTAGTCTTTTGTCAGGAATTTACGTATTTAGTGGTGAGGTTGGAGCTATATATTTGTGGCATCCCAAATTTGAAGACCGTTTGCTTCTATGTAAATTTCATCCTAGTTGATCAAGAATTATAGTCACTTCTAGTAAATAGTGGGGGTCATGTAGTAGATTAGCCTTCAAAATAAGTGTTTATATGTGCTATATTAAAAACTTATTCAATAAACTTTGTTATGGTTTTGAATAATCCTTCTCTGATACCAAATGAAAATCTAGTAGATCATATATATATGGCTAAGTTATAGAAGTACATGTGTAAATATATTAATAAGCTAATTGTAAAAAATAAAGTAAAGTAAATAATTAAGATGTGATTCTTGTGAGTTTTGACAAAGTATTTCTAAGAGAAACTGACTCACATAATTAAGGTCTTTAAGTGTTTTTTCTTTGACAATACTCTTGAAATGTAGCACGCAATCTTCAATTTAAGCTCTATTGATATCATATGTTTTCCTGCTATTACTAGTATATGAAACTTTCATCATCAAAATATGAGAATTCTTACTCTAATAGTAATAAACAACCCTTATAAGTTGCCATGCATGGGGTATTTATAATGGTTGAAGCTGACGCTGGCATGGCTGAGATGATACCATAAAGCCGGCTAGAAAGGCGTTGCACCTTAAATCTAGTTAATGAAGTACATGTGGCAAAGTGAAGGAAGTCAACGGTGGAGGTCAACGTCAATCAAGGAAAACCATGCTCGGTCCTTACTTTTTAGGTAATGTCCATGCATAGTGGCAGCATGTTGCGCAGCATGCTCTGTGTTAGAAGAGGATGCACTTGGTTATACTTCTTTGTTGGCCTTGCCTATATGCTGATGTAGTGAGGCAGACCAGGCAAGCCAGCTCTTTTCCAAGCATATGGAAAGATGTGGGAAACTTCCAAGGGTAGTGCTAAAGGAGCGGCTGAGCCGAGCAGGTTTGGCTGCACTATTCAGAATGATACGGAGGACTAAATATAAGTTTGCTTGTGAGGCTACATCGGAGATGGGGTGACAGGCCATGCTTGAGGTAATCTAGAGGCGCATTGATCAGCGGAAGGGCCGAGGGAGGCTCTTAAGTAGACTAGTTATCTGGAAGCCAGCTCATCATAAGAGGGGGTCGAACGATGGGGACTGGGCCGAGTAGTGCGATTGCATTACTTTACTTGAAAAGCTAACGATTGGTTGTTGCTTCGAGGTACACTGTCCAGGGTGGCCAACCTGAAGTGCCATGGAGAGGACCAGCTAACAGGGGTCTGATCCGGACAGTAGTCGAGGAAGACTTGTTGGCCTATTTTTGATTCTCGAGTAGCTTGTGGTAAGCTGGCTTGGGCCTAGGCCAGTGTATTAAGCTAAGAAACCTTGATTAACGCGTCTTCTTATTTACAAAAAATTTGAGTAACATTTTTCCCTCCAAGCTCATTCCCATGAGCGGGTGTAGGCTTGTAAAATCTGAAAGGCTTCCATCGATTGGCGGTTTGGCTATGTAATTAATGCACTATGCACATGGCTTTGCGCTATTAGTCATGACGGTTATGGTTCTTGAGATGTGGAAGCTATGTGTCTCTTCGTCCATGTGCATGGTGTGATACAGCACTTATCACCTTTGAATGGTTGAGATTTCTTTCGTCTTTTCGATTACAGCGGCTACGATTGAGGGGAGAGGCATATAAGTACCCCCTTCCCATTCCACTTCCAACCCATGGGCTTTGACCATGTGATTTCTTCTATAGATTTGAACTCTGCACGGTTTTCTCTTTGTAAAAAATAGATGGCTTCACCTTTTTTCCTTTCCCATTGCCCTTGAGCGTCAAATTTGTTTGGGATTTTCTCAGATTTAGTGGGATTTAGAAATGAGGTAGCTTTCTCGAGCGTCGAACTATGTTTGTCGATGGCGGTTCGAACTGCTGCTCTTAGATTTCGACTGCTTGAGATAAAACCTTTCTAGAGCAGGAGGCTTCAACGTGTAAATATATAGTGGTTTCATTGTGCTAGTGTTGTATCTGTATTTTTGTGATGTACTTGTGTTGTAATGACTAGACAGGTGTTTATAACTTTCTAGTTTGTGAGGTATAAGCTGTATAACTCTGATGTATATGATACTATGTAATATCTTATGTGATAATATAATTTATTCGTTCCGCTGTGAGATTCTGATGTTGTTTAGTTCTTTCTTTTCTATCTTTTCTCTTTTCTATCCCTTTCTTTCTTATTGATGATGCATCTTTCTATGGAAGGAAAGACGGGTCGTTACAAAGTGTAACGACCTGGAATTTTCGAACCCGAAAATTCCAGATAGTTAGGAAAAGAAGAAAAGAGGTAGAAGAAGAAAACAGAAAAACAAGACATAGAATCTCACATTCGCAGGGGATCAAAATATAATATCATATAATATCATTTATACAAAGAAACTGTATCAGTTAAATTACACTTTAATACATCAGAGTTACAACATATACACAAACACTGGACATATATAATCAACATGTCCAAATATACAACAATATATCATAGCGGAGACACTCCATACGTTCCTGCCATCCATCTCGTCTCATGAGCTCCAGAACGTCCTTACCTGAAAATCTGTAATACTCGGTCTTCATTCCATAGAATGACGCATCATTAATAAGAAAGAAAGGGATAGAAAAGAGAAAAGATAGAGAAGAAAGAAGAAACAACATCAGAATCTCAATTATCTTACACATGTATGTAAGATGCATATAAAATTAACACTTGTAATTATCTACTTTTATTTTATTTTTAAATGATTTAAAAGCTTTTGAATTAAATTTCCTAATTAATAAATATATTTTAAATGCCCTATCTAATTTATATAAATAAATATATATTTTTAAATAATAAAATATAAACCAATTTATAATTTAAATAAAATCATATATAATATACATTTAATCCATTTTTAAATGCTAATATAACTTTTGTATTTATTTACTATTAAATAAATACTTTCTAAATTTATATAAATAATCTCTTTAAGGAAAACAAAATAAAACAAAATATTATTTAAATAAAAACTTATTCATACATTTCATATCAAAGTATATTAAAATACTTATCTTTAAAGATTCAAATTTTAAATCCAGATTCAAATTCAAAGTTTACTTTTAAAAAATCCAATTTAAAAATCAACTCAAAAATTTTGATTTTTAAATAGACTTATCATTTTCAAATTTAATAAGTATTGTTTAAATATATATATATATATATATGTATGTGTGTGTGTGTGTGTGTGTGTGTGTGTATTAAGTTGTTTTTAAATGGAGCAATCGATTTCAAACTTAATAATGTTTGGTTGGGAACCGAATCTTTGGTCAAAGTTCTACAGTTGATCGAAGTCGGTTTTAAGCTATGGATCCGGATGGGGCTAAGGAGCTTCCTTACTTTGATGCTCCTGTTTTCCAACCTCATGTCAGTTTGGAAGCTTCTATGCCCCTTTGGAAGGAGTAGGGGCTAGTGCCTCTAATTTGGATTTCACCGTTGATGCCTTGGTCTTCTCCTTGACGAGGTTGCTTGGGAGCTCTTTGCGATCTCTTGTGAGAATTGATGCTGAAGGCATTAGTGGTGGTAGAACACTCCTTCTTCAACAAAGTCTGGATCGATCGCAGCATCTGAGGTGCATCGATGATGGGAGCTTGCTCGGTTTTCTTCTACAAGTTCTTGATCGTGGCCTTTGTCGGGCATTTTCTAGGCAATGATAAGAGAGCAAGCTACCAGATCTCGGAAGAGTACTGTTGACGTGCTTCTTCTTCCCTGCTCTTTTTCTTCTTTTCAACTAATTAGCGATTGAAATTGTTGTAAGCCTAGCGGGGTGGGCATTATGCCACTATGCACTGTAACCTAAATAAAACAGACTCTTTATTGCAAACTTGTTGTTTGAGATACTAGCTGTAGTAGTTTGTTCTTGCTTTTGACTTATAGGATAGCGTGTCACGAATAGCTAGCAGTCTTTTGCGCTGGTCTGACCAAATTTCTTCAGTTTCTTACTCGGGCAAGTTAAGGGACTTGGAAGTGAGTATTGACTGTGCCGCCCGGGTTCTTGTTAGGTGTTGAGGCCAATGTGCGGCAGTTGAGCCTCACTATGGTGCTTTGCCGGTGGGCGGTCCTAGTTCGAACCTAAGCGTTGGAGTGCTTGGAGGTTCTCCTGGGTGACGCACCACCCAAGGCATTTCTGTATGATTTTTAGTGAAAATCCATTTAAAATGTTCTAAGTAGCTTGACTGTTCATTATACGAGCTGAGTGCCTGCCAATCATCGAGGGACAGGTGGCACTGGCGCTGAGTGGGAGCGCATTCTTGCCCATGGGTTCTCCTGGGTGACAAGCAGTCTTGTGCGGAGCAATGGATGGGCCCTGGCTCGAACCAGAGCCTGCAGGGCTCGAGGGTTCTCCAGGGTGACACGTCGCCTCTTGCTTAGAGGACTCTAGGGCCCGGCTCGATCGGGGGTGCATGGTTTGCTTGAGCACTCTTGTATGATGGAGTGACAATGGCGAGACGAGCAGTTGGCACCATCGTTCATAAGAACTTAGCAAATAGAAATTGTTTAAAGCAAACTTATTTGTTTGTTGCTTTGACGATAGGTGGTCCCACGTCAAACCTAAGTGTTTGCTGGCTTGAAAGTTTCCCTAGGTAACATGCTGTAAGTGGAGGATAACCCTGCTTGATCTTACATGGGCACACTACAGATGTCGGATTTCGGCCTCACTCGAGGTAACAGGGCCAGTCTAGACAACAGTGTCCCATCCTATTCGGAGGATGAGCGGTGTTGCGGATGAAGGGTATGGACTGTTGCGGCCGCGCATCTAGTAGCCGATGCGCCCCGGTGCATAGGATAGAGACGTCTCATCCAAACTCCCGGGGCAGGGAAGGTCACCAAACAATGAAATGAATGCATGGTGATTTTACTTTGCTGGATAGTCTAGCAATCCTCGATAAGAAAATGAATTCTCAGTAATTCGTCCTTGTGGATAGCCTACCGGCCAGAAAGTGAGCGATGACTTGTGCAGTATTGGGCGGCGAAGGACGGCGATCCCAAACAAGGTAATAAACACATAAAAACTCATCCTCGTTGGATAGCCTAGACAATCCTCGACGAGGAAATGAATTCTCGACTATTCATCCTCGTAGATAGCCTGCCGACCAAGAGGGGAGCGACGGTTCGTGCTGTCATGGGCGATGGACCCAAAACAAGGTAATGAGCACATGAAAACTCATCTTCATTGGATAGCCTGGGCATTTCACGGTAAGGAAATTAATTCTCAACAATTCTCCTTATGGATAGCCTACTGGCCAGGTAGGGAGCGACGGCTCGCGTGGTCCTAGGCAACGAAGGACGGCAGTCTTCAAACAAGGTACTGAGCACATGAAAACTCATCTTCATTGGAAAGCCTGGGCATTCCCCGAAAAGAAAATGAATTCTCAGCAATTCATCCTCGCGGATAGCCAGCTGGTCAGGAGGGGAGCAATGGTTCGCGTGGTTCTAGGTGGCGGTCCCCAAATAAGGTAATGAGCACATGAAAACTCATTCTCGTTGGATAGCCTGGGCATTCCCCGATAGGGAATGAATTCTCAGCAATTTATTGTCATGGATAGCCTACCGGACAGGGGGATAATGAGCACATGAAAACTCATCCTTGTTGGATATCTTAGGCATTCCCTGATAATAAAATGAGTTCTCACCAATTCATCCTTATGCATAGCTTGCCGGTCAGGAGGGGACCGACGGCTCGCGTGGTCCTGGGCGGTGAAAGGCGGTGGTCCCTAAACAAGGTAATAAGCACATGAAAACTCATCCTCATTGGATAGCCTAGGCATTCTCAGACAAGGAAGTGAATTATTGGCAATTCATCCTCGTGGATAACCTGCCGGCCAGGAGGGGCGACGGCTTGCACGGTCCTAGAGGGCGAAGGACAGCGGTCCCCAAACAAGGTAATGAACATATGAAAACTCATCTTCGTTGGATAACCTGAGCATTCCCAGACAAGGAAATGAATTCTCAACAATTCATCCTCATGGATAGCCTGTCGGCCAGGAAGGGAGCGACGACTCCCATGGCCTTGGATGGCAAAGGGTGGCGGTACTCAAACAAGGTAATGAGTACATGAAGAGTCATTCTCGTTGGATAACTTTGGCATTCCCCGATAAGGAAAGGTATTCTCAGCAATTCATTCTCGTGGAAAGTCTATCGGTCAGGAGGGGAGTGACAGCTCGCGCCGTCCTAGGTGACGGTCCCCAAACAAGGTAATGAGCACATGAAAACTCATTCTCGTTGGATAGCCTAGGCATTCCCCGACAAGGAAATGAATTCTTGGCAATTCATCTTCATGGATAGCCTACCGGTCATGATGGGAGCAACGGTTCATGCAGTCCTGGGCGGTGAAGGGCGGCGGTCCCTAAACTAAGTAATGAGCACATGGAAATTCATCCTCATTGGATAATCTGGGCATTCCCCTACAAGGAAATGAATTCTCGAAAATTCATCCTTGTGGATAACCTACTAGCCATGAGGGGAGCGATGGCTCGCGTGGTCCTGAGCGGTGAAGGGAGGCAGTCTCCAAACAAGGTAATGAGCATATGAAAAATCATCCTCATTGGATAGCCTTGGCAGCAGTTCTAAACGATGTGAGCTCTGAAGACCTCAATGCTCTCTTCACAGGAGGTCGTGGGCTTGGCAGCAAGCTTCAAAGAATCGTTGTCTGCTAATTGCGGATTTCTTCAGACATACAGACGGGCACATGGTTGCTATCGTAAACCTCTAAGGGCGAAGACGGAAGTGGGATTTATTCGGCAGCTTGCGGGGGCTGCCCCGGATATTAATATGAGTGACAGAACTCAAGAATTTTCCGATGAGGAGCGAGGCGGTAATCAAGATCACTGACAATGGCCATCCTCCCCCGGGTCGTCATGAGGTTGATCGACCAAGACATCTCGCAGGGGCATGCTTGGCGAGCGATGGAAGGCTCGTTCCCTATGTCAGGGGTCTTTTCGGTGATCGAAGGGGCGAGCGGGACCGCACTCACAGTTGTCATACTACATATTGGATGTGGGATACCAAGTGCAAAAAGTTCTTGCATAGATGGCTACTAACCACAAGGCCGGAGGTTCGGGTCCTCCTAACGCCGAATGTTGATTATATTTTTCGTCAATCTTGGAATTGCACCACGAAAAGCAAATGTTACTTGCTAATTGTCCGATTTGATAACTAAATTGAGCATTTAATGTGTAAATGACATAAGATGTTGAGTGGTTCAGAAGAGCTGCCTACGTCCACCATGAATTCTTCTTATTATACGGCTCTCTTACAATTATAGGAAATTATAAGATATACAACAAGGTAAAAGGGGCAGTTCAAGACTAATGTCGCTGTTAATCTTGAGTGCTTGTCAAGCTTAGAACTATAAACGATGAGTTGCTACGAGAATTTACTACTTGATGCTGAGCTGAGGAGACGGGATCGTGAGTAGCTGATGTATCCTTTGAATAAATTGGCCCTTGGTGGGTGGCAACCAACAACCAAATGGTCGATCCTAAGCAGGTGATGACCAACAATCGAATGGTCGACCCTTGACGTTGATCGGCGGATGAACCGAGGGAGGCACTCGAGTAGACGGGTTGTTTGGAAGCCAGCTAATCATAAGAAGGGCTGGACGATAGGGATCGAGCCGGGTAGTGCGGATGTCTTGCTTTGCTTAACAAGCTGGTGGTTGGTCGTTGCTTTGAGGTGCACTGACCAGGGAGCGACCTGAAGTGCCATGGAGAAGATGGGTTGACAGGGGTCCGATCTGGACGACAGTCGAGGGAGACTTGTTAGCCTGTTTTTGATTCTCGAATAGCTTGTGGTATACTGGCTTGAGCCTAGACCGGCCCCGAAGTGGATTAAGCTAAGAAACTTGATTAGTCCATTTTCTTATTTACGCAAAATTTGAGTAACATATACATTATTCGTGTATTGTTTGTTTGTCTAAATATTAAATTTTTTTTTTACGTACTTTGGTTTAGGAACTTGATTCCCTCCTTACCAAATTTTTTCGTAAATTTTATTTGTGTACCATCATTAAAAATTAAGAGATAAAATGATGGTCGCGATAACAATATTTCGTATCGAATATATGGTTTTACTCAACAAACTTAGAAAGTTTAACAGGTTTGACTGAATATCGAGCTTAAAATACCTTTTAAACCCTATGGCATGGCATAGGCTCGAGCTATGATTTGAGTGAACAAGCTCTAGATTTTAAGCTTCCAGAACTAACTCAACCTAATGAAAAATCTAATTATGATTATGCAACTTTCAACAAAGTGAGTAAACCAAAAAAAAAGCTTTATGATGTAACATCTCATTAGTTTCTCATTTTCTCAACAATTTCCTAGAACAAACAGGATGCTTTATTTAAGCACTCACTTATTTTGATGTTTTAAAGATTCAAACTCAAAACCTTTAGAACTTTGATGTCTCGTAAGGTTCAAACGCGAAGCCTTTAGATTTTCGATATAGTTGAATTTATAATTCAACACAGTTGAATTAATAATCCTTGACCCATTAATTCAATGTTTAAATACATAACTAAACCAAAGTTCATGGATTCTCACAAATGCGCAACAAAAGCTTAAGGCCCGTTTGGTTTCATTTTGTATTTTGAGTTTTGTGTTTTCAACTTGCACTAAGAAATAGCAAGAAATAAAAGAAGAAGATTTATAATTCTTAGTCATTGCGACGACCAACGGACAACGAAGGAGTTGAATTGTTCTTCGTGCTTTTGTTATCTCTCGAAACAGGAAAAACAAAATAAACTTGTTTTATATTTTACATGTTAATTTCATTTTTCAAAATTGTTTGTTTTTCAACGATACATACAACGGACGCACTTTTGTATAGACGAAAACACAAAACTAAAAACGACAAGCCAAACGGGGCCTTAGCTTTCACTAAATATAACGAATTTAAACCCCATCAAATATGAGAATACAACTCAATTCTTCTTTAATTTTCTTAATAAGCATAAAACCTAGTAACTTACGAAATCTAACATAATCAATGTAAATAATTTTCAGATTACTAACTTTATTTAACGCAAATAAGTAATTTTTTGCATATCTTACAACTATAACAAATAGCTAATTAGAAAATTAAAAAGATATCACCACTTAAAATCATGAAAAAGTTGCACATAACAAAATTTAATAACTTAATAAATTAAAGCCATCACAGACTTACTTTGTAAAACATAATACTAGCTTAATTATGATTGTATAATACTTTAACATTGTTCAAACCAATGTTTTTTTCTTTCTACATTAGTCAAAAATAATATTTTCAAACATCATACAAGATACACCATTAACATAGAGTTTGGAAAAGTAAAAAAGAAAACATGAAACCAAATAACATTCGAACTTACATTAAGAAGCTCATAAACAATTGATAATCTGGCATTTTATTATTCATTTTTTTTCATTAAAAATGGAAATAAGCTAAATTAGCAAGCATCAAGATCTCGGCAGGGTGGTGGCTTTGGCTCCCCTAACAAAGTTCTATTGCCTCCGGCAGGGCCACAATTTATGCGTTCCGGGTTTTGTGTACCTCTCTGCAAAGATGTTTAAATCACTAAGCTTAGCCTTGGCATCATTGTTATTCAGATAATTTAAACAATGGTCAAAATTTCTTATGCGACTTACTGGTGGATTTTCTCCTTTCCTGAGCGACTCCACAATTTCAACAACTCGCTTGGGGGTAACATCTTCCTGTGTAAAAGAAAAAGAAAATTAAAGTCAAAAATCCCTTTATCAATTTTACAGCAAAGATACATTGGATTGCTGTACATATTATCAGAATATAGTATATTAAGTTGCAGAAAGGTTAAACTTTCTGACTAGAGGTTAGACCGAAAACATTTTGTACACCTTTTCCACGTTTCTTTTTTGCCAAAAAAAGAGCTCAAAATTTATAATGGGAGAAATTACAGCAGTTTATATTCTTTACTCGTAAAAACATCGACTTTCCTTTCAAAATTACCCCTCTTCACTTGCATCCTTCAGCGGAGTTATTTCCCTCTTCCAACTCATCGCCGCTCTGAAAATCAACTGTTGCCAATTTGATGCAACCCTCACCTCTATTTCTTCACTACTCCGCTCTTCAAATTTTAAAATATATTCCTCATCTTGTATCTTGTGTTTGTGAAGATTTTAGATAAAGATTGAAAAAAAATGGAGACTGGGATAGGTTCTCCTTCATTATTTTAATTTCTAACGGTTCTTTTTATTTTTTTTAACATAAAGAATGATATTTAGGGTTTATACATGAAGAGACATGTAGTTTTGGACAGGATAAATGTACGTAAAAAGAAGAAGAAAGAAGATTGACAAAAGGACACGTCAGTAGTTTTCCTTAATTTTTACAAGGAGAGAATTAATGATTTGTTTCTCCCCTTAATAGATATTTTCAAGGAAAATTACATTTTTCTTCATTCCCATTGTCCAAATTGGTTCTCCCTTTAACAATTCCTTAAAATGAACGCAACAAGATTTTTGTTACAACCAAGTTAAACTATACAAGAAATCTGAAGTGCTAAATAATGATTATCAGTGTGCTTCTAGACTAGTAGAAGTGTGTTTTCATCGTGAAAAAATGCTTCACATTTCAAAGAAGAGACGCCAAGCAGTTCTAGAAGGTAGTCATGGTTTTAGAAAGAAAAAAAAAGGAAGACTTTTTATATGCTTAACTGAATGATCTACAAAACATAGAAAAGGAGACCCTAAACTTTAGCATTCAACTGAAAGGTACCTATTATGTGTTCCAAAATTCAAAATTTTTGTTGTGCTAGTACTGAAATTAAGTCTGGGATAGGAATACTACAACTTTAAAGGCAAACAAAAGAATTAAGAGTTAGGGACTTTGTGTCTGTTCATTTTAAATAAGGTGTAAATAATTACTGATCTTCTGAACCTTCACCATCAGTTTATTAAAATTATAGGAGTGTGAATAACTCACATAGTAATTATATGTGTATCCTTCTGAACCTTTAGAATAGTCAGCCACAGTTATCATTGGAGCATTTACGCAGCAACCCTGAAGCAGAAGTTCATGGTTCATTAAATATGTCCAGAAATCAATACAGAATGTGCAAATGGATTTCATTTTTTCTTGCAGATACAGTGTACACTAATCATTTTTTTTTAAATACTATATATTATTTACCATGCATTCCATCTCCCCAACAGAGAACAGGCCATCCTTTGTCACTTCTGAAAACAAAAGGATTTTGAAACAAAATTACTCAATATATATGATAAAAAAAGATCTGCATACACATTATGAGCAACCCGAAACGAGGCATTCAGAAATTTAATAAAAATCTTACCATTGCGCTTCACGCCAAGGTGTTTAAGTAGAGTATCCTCTATTTCACGTGATCCACGTATCATACATGGTGTTGTTCCACATACCAAAAGGTGATATTTACCAACCTGAAAAATTATAAATTTCTTAGATATGTCCGAGTCCTTAGAACTATGATTATTTTATTTGAAAAAAAAAAGATCATTAGCATCATGAGCCATGAATTTTGTATTAGATACTGAATTCAATTGGAGGCTAAAAATTTAAGGTAAGAAAAGGATGGAAGATTAGTAACTATAACTAGTCAATCTTTCAATTTTAGTAAAGGAGCAAGTCTTTCAACATGATATGGCGTTTAGATACAAATGCATAAATCAAGGAAAACATATTTTAAAAGTCTAAAAGATTTTTACTGAAATGTAGAAGATGGAAACGTAGAATATGGAAATGTTGAATACGTAGATGTATTTAAGTGGCAACTTCGTAGAATTGATTGCTTAGTTGAACCTGCCTTTGCTCGATTGAACATTGAATAAAATGTGGCAACTTCGTACACACGAATTGGGGCAACTTCTACAACCTTAGCAACCTGAACCAAAAACAATATCAGAAAATATAAAGGACTTTACATTGTAATATGTTAGAAGATAATAATTAGAACAAAAACTATAGAAAACTGCAGCAGCATGAACTTTAGCAAAAATAAAATAACTAACAATAGTCATTTTTACTGTATTGTGAGTACACACAAAAAGTAATTATCTTGTACTGATGCATTTTACAATTAAAGATACTGATGTCCAAATTTAACATTTGTGAGCAGAGCAACATTAGGTGATAATATAGAAGGTGTATCCCTCTTGTTATTAATTAAAGTGCTTATTTAGAAGTTAGCATTAACATCAAAAGTTATCAAAGCTGCTGTTTCATTAGCTATCATAGAATTAGACTCTCTTGTTCCCTAGCTGGTTCCTCCACCGTTGCGACCACTGGTTAGATTTAGATATGATACGCTTTTTTATTTATTGGGGAAACCCAACTACTCTATTGCAAAGATATTAAAACAACTCTCAGAGATTTTTTAATCTTGTGCAGGACAGGGAAATGAAACAATAAACCTGTTGATATATTTTTCCAATGTCTCATCACTAGGTCCAGTGGAAGTCATAGCCTCATAGGTATAGGAAGTATGCCCAATCAAAATATGTTTTTCTCTTATGACCATCATACAGCTGGTATATGAGATACAAGGACTAAAAGCAGTACTGCACTTTAGATCGTGAAATATCAATGCTTGTTGAACCCTCACAAATCACATGAAAGTGTGATACTTCAAATTTGGTGGTCAGAGAGATCTCCATGGAGGTCCACTAAGATGCTAGCGTACCGCCATCTTAATTGATTTTCGTTAAATACAGAGATCATGTTACAGACCAATTCACAAAGAAAATGGAGGTAATATTACACTGGCCGAGGAATCTATCAGAATGGGTTGGGTATGAAAAAAAAAAAAGATAAAGAGCAAACCTATTTCAAGAAAGATCATATTCTGTTTTCATGCTTGAGGCATTTACTCGTTTTAACATGTCAGAGAAATGAACAAAATGGCAGCAAATATAACGCATCTCAAAGATGAACCACAGAATCCTCATGGAAAACCGGCGACGATATCATATAAATCCAGTAAATTAGCAAGGTACATGCATGTACACACACGATATACAAAGTACTTTTGCACCAATAAAATGCAACAAGTTAGCTACCACTAAACCAAATATTGTTAATCTCTAATTTCATTCTGTGAAAAGTAGCTAATATAAACCATAAAAAAACCTACCGTGCAACAATGAAAAGGGTGATGCTATATCACCAAGTTTAATCATATTTACATAGGTCATTGAGGCACTTGCTGAAATCCATGGAGAGAAAGATACAGTGAAAAAGATTGTGTTTTTCTTAATGTTGTATGATCCACTGCATAACATGACATGCTGTAATAAAAGGGACATGACTTAAAATATATGTATGGTTGCAGGTAACAATGCTCGGTTAGTAGCTCGGGATCCATGCCTTCAGGCCTATATTACAATGACTTGAATTGCTAAAATGTGGTTGAACTACTTCCAAAACCAAAGCTGGAGTGAATATCTACTATTCTCTCATATGTCAATGATCTGAAATCACTGATTGTCATAATATTGACAGCTTTCCATTTGTGTTGTTGACATATCATGATACTGATATACTATAACTTCCTAATAATATAAAACATCGTTTCATTTTAGAGATATGAAAAGTTAGCCATCAATTTGAAACATATAAGTATTTTCAAACATACTGCATTCATGGCTGAGACTGGCAGCCATCCGCCATGTTGTTGCTGAGCAAGATCTAATAGAGGAATTACTGCAGACTGTTTGTAATTTGTAGGGTAATGGGACAATATTTCCTTCACCTGAAAACCATAACATACAAGAATTAGCCAATTTTGAGCATAACTGAACATACTGAATCCTTGACCATGTCATAATTTTGGTTAACCAAAAAAATATAAACTGGAATTTATGAGAGCACACGCACGCACATGCACACATATATACTTAAACATGTTGATCGGTTAGGGGTTTTTTGCGGCTTGCACTTTTGGTACTGCCTATACCTCAAGGAAATGCGTGGTGTTGCTCTTTATTTTTCCGTTGATAACAAATATTGACAATTGATAAAGCAAAGCCTATGAATTTCTTTATATGAAATGTGTGCACATGTAGCAGAGCTGCATGGCATACAGAGAGAATTTGTAAATGTATTATGAGTTACTCGTATAGTATACAACTGCCTCTGATCGACAGAGTTGCTTCTTAATTCACAACTGTAAATCCAAAGTTAAAAATGTTATGTTTTCGTCAGTTTCTGCATAGCTGAGTATACGTTCATAAGCAGAGAGGAATTGAGAAAAAAATATTGGATGAATTTTTCCAATAGCTACTAATACTCAATCATAATCAATATGGTAGGAAACGAAAATTGGCATCTGATGCTTTAGTTTAAGTATCTCTGCATCGTTCCAGTCATCAATTTGTGCAATGCTCGCAAGATCGTCCAAAATATTCATAGGGCTTATTTTGATTATTCAAATGTACAGTTAGGTCAAGAATGATATGAGTTGTATAATTATCTTTAAAATTTCTAAAGTGATGTTCATGTTGAATGTATGCTAAGATGCTAAAATTGAAAAAGCAAAATATACTCAGAAAGAGAAACTTAGTCATATATATCTTATACTACAAAGCACGACCTTGGATCAACGAGTCAAAGTGAAGTCTTTTTTGGAATTCTAAGAATACCCATATTATACAATAAAGAATTGACAATATAAGAGGACCAAATCGTCAGTTTCGTTAACCCACCACTTTGTCCATTACTCCACGTCTTATTAAACTATGCATCAACAAACATGAATTCTCTTCTCCCTTCATACTCATCTTCTCAATACGATAATTATTTTTTAGAATCGGTTTATTTTAAAAAACCTAATTTGAACTATACGAATTTCGCAGGAATTATGGCAATTGAGACAACTATTGAGACTGATACCCATTAGATTTCTAAATCTAAGTCGGGAACAAAATGGACGGGAACAACTCATAACAAGAGGTAAGTCAAACAAATTGAATTATGTTGAATATGAAGTTGCATCTTGTTTTATTGTACGCTTAGTTCATGCTTGATTAGTTTTTAGGTCTGCAAAATGATTTATTTAATTTCTTCCAGAGATTTCAGATTGAAAAATCATTGATATTGAATTTAAAATCAATACACAAGAAGAACAGGAACTTTGATCACTGTTAGTCTCCTTCCTTAAAGATCATGTATGATTTCTATGTAATCCATTCGTGAATAAACTCTTTGTCAGCTTTAAATCCTATACTGATATGATCATTTGAATAATTTTTGCCAATTAATGTATTTCAGGTCTATTTAAAATTGAATCTCGTTTGTAATTTCACCAATTAATTTGTGAATGTGGATCAATTTGTTATCTCATTATACATTAGCCATATTTTGTTAAAAGTGGATCGATTCAATAGGAAAAGAGAGAAACTGAAAATACATTTCATTAATTTTTTTGTAAGAATGTTCATGTTTATCTTAGTCGTCAAACTTCCAGCTATGTACATTAAGTTGTTCTCTGTAGAGTAGGAGCCCAATTTTGCTAAAATTGCCCAGTTTCTTGAGGTCTACACCCATATTTGCATTTGCACTTAAAAGAAAAAGGTAAAAGGTTTGGATAAAGATTATCTATTTTGTTACAAAATGACTTATATAAAGAATACTCTTATTTCCAAATGATTAGGTTTTGGTTAACCTTGAGATGCATGCAACCGGTTTAGGTTGTAGGTGAGCAAAATGCATGTGGCTCATTTGCATCAGGTTTTTACTTGGCATCAATGAAAGATGATGTTCATGGATCGGGCAAATCAAGGGGAGACCGCTTGGACCGGGCAAATATATTGCTCACACTTCACAAGTAAAGGCCCTTACTTAAGGCAATGAATTTTTTTTTAATGATCTTTTTGAATATGGTGATTTAACTGAGTTAACAAAGTACTTCTTTAATTTGTGGCAACAATTCTTACACAAGATAGTCATTTGTTAGACATTTATTTCCATCTCCATCGACTTTTATTTTTACTGTGCTTATGTTGTTATGTTGCTTTATACTTATGGATTTTTTTTATTCATGCAACTGACAAGAGAACATTATTGTTTTGCGCCTAGGTGTAGTAAGTTTCTATTTGGTTTGGGTTAGTGTATGATTACATTTGATAATCAAATTGTCATTGTATTGACCTTAAATATAGGTGAAAATACCTCTAGATTGTGTTCTCTTACTTATCTTATAAATATTTTTTGCACATGCTTTTAATTTGAAGTTAAGATAGTACTGAAGATTTACCTAGTTTAGTTGAGGTATTGTATAGTGCATATTACATCAATGGTGGCAGGTCAGCGAATGCATATCTCATTTGTAGCAATCAAAGAAATGGTGCTATCACAACTATAAAACCACGATAGTGTGGCATATGCAGGTGGAGTAGCTGATAATCGATAGGGATTATGTTTAGAAGAAGGTGCCGGTTGATAAAGTTGGTGACAGAAGTTGTACCCTAATTAGAACGTATTGGAACTGAAATTGGAATGTGTTTGTTCATGTTTTTGAGAAGACTATATCTGAGAATGATATTATAAGAATGTATCTGTGATGTGTTAGTTATACTGAAATGATTTTTGATACTTGGTTAGATGTTGTCAATCATAAGTGAGGGGGATTGAATGCTTTACAGTTTATACTTTATATGCGAAATATCTATTGGATGCGGTTGGAGATGAATAAATGTGCATTCTATACTTTTGCATTAAGCAGCTTCAATAACAAGTTTCGTTACTAGCTATACTGTAAACATTAAATTAAACTAACTCGTTATCTTATTATCATTCATTTTTCAGAATAAAATTAGTGGATATTTAGTCTCTAAAAACTGAATGTATATAAAAATATTTTGAACAATAAATGTAACCATGTTAAATTATGTTTTCTCAATGTTATCCTTTTGGTATGGCAGCTTCATTAATTATACAAGAATTTATCTACTCTGTGGATATTTGCCAATGTTTGTACTGGCTTTAAGAATTAAAGGTATTTTATCATCGATTTGCATTTAAATTTAATAGCTAATGTGCGCGCCTAAGGCTGACACATATCTTGCAATATGTAAAGTACATAATAATATGGTAAACGTAAAAGTTACAGTTATGTTTTTCTCTATTGTTGAACTATACTTTTTACTCGATTTTTAAACTATTTCTGTGTATATGTTGTGTAGTGGGCCAAGTCCTGATACACAAATTTCATGTATACCTACTGAAAAGTTTCAACTTTGAAGTAACAAACTAAACATATAATATGGAAGACGCAATTTAATACATATTTCAAACTTCGATCACATTTTTCTATGCATATGTCCATCGGACGTGCATGTGTACTGGTGTATATATAGGGGCAAAGATCGGCTACACCTCATTCTTGCCATCTAATTATCTTTAATTCAATATTTGCGTCATGTTTTGTACAAATGGTATAAAATATGAGTGTACATAGATTGTCGTAAGAACTGATGTCATCTATCATCAATTTGTTTGTTCAAAATCTCATGGTTTTCCCATAAAATAGAAGTTGAGCATAAATTTAAATATATTAAATACTGTCGTGTTATATGTCATGAAGACTGAATAAATGAGTTAAACTACATGAATTAATCTGAAACAATGTGTGGTTAATTACATGGAGCAGAAAATTTTCCTATATAGTCTATGCAGCGCAGCATAAGATCTAGTGAGCTGCCAGAACCAAATTATATCTAACAAATAAAGTTACAGCAAGAAATTGGTGTTAAAAAAAGAAGAAGAAATCTAAATCCAACAAACCTTCTTTTTGTTAGTCTCACTGAAATCCCATGGCGTGTCAGGACTATTATCCGGCGAATCAATATGCTACAAGAAAGAGCCGAATCTATCAGAATAAACAAATCTTCCCTCGTAAATCAAAGCAACAAAGATGATAGATTTCAGAATTCTTACGTAATTAAGAGCGGTGGAATAAGATCTCAACCCAGAGGCGGCTGGAACCTGAAACAATTTAGGGATTAAGCCTAAAAATACTAAAATTATGCGGCGATGGTGCAATTTAGGGGGAAAAGGACCTGGCTGGGAGGGCAGACAAGGTGGCGGATCTCGGAGAGGCGTCTGGAAGCAAGGCGAGCCATGATGGGGCGAAACATAGAGGGTTAAGGCGATCGGGGACGGAGAAATTTAATGGGAGTGCGGTCGCCTCTTCTTATTTGAGTGTTTTATCGTTGAACATGAACTTGTGTGTGGTCACCTCTTTCTGGATCAAGTTAGGGTTTGGTTTGGCACTCTGGTCAATCCGGGTTCACCAGCTTTATTCTGGTTAAGTTATGGGGTTTTGGACCAAAGATCACTATTCTTAAAGTTCAGGCATAAAAGTCTCTGCTCATAAACCATGTAAATTTGATCTTATTTTGTTATTTTTTTTCAAACTGTTCCCTCTTAGAAAACCGGTCCAGCATCGAAATCAGGGGCAAAAGTAGGATAAATTAGCTAAAAACTAAAAATAGGGACTTAACTTTCATAACTTTTTCGAAAGGGACTTTTCTTCCATCATCTTTCAATTCTGTGGACTAGGCAGCCATTCCTTGTTAAGTTAGACTAATGCTCCATTGGACAAAAAACACTAAAACTATGGTGTTATAAGCAATACATTTTTTTTTAAGTCATGAAATCGTAAACCACGATCGTTTGATCGAATTTGATTAGAATTTTAATCAAATGGACTGAAAATTGATGGAGAGGTGTTTTTTAATTTATGAAAAGAGCAGAAAAAAATTCGCATCCAAATGATCAAGTATGACCCTTTTTGTATGAACTTGCAATGGTACTGTGAATAGGTCGGTTGAAAAATCTTTTTATATGAGTACTTTCAAAATATCAAATATTCGGGTCAAGTGAGTTGAGAGTCAAGAGATATTTGTTAAAAAGTGGAGTTGGTCATGTTTGATCGAGTCATTCAGACTGCATAAATTTCGAAGAAAACGCTTATCATCTCTAATGCCCCGACCAAAGTTGCTCGGATTTTGATTCAGCAGAAACTAACTCGCTCATTCAAATCTCATAGTGTTTTCACTAAAATCGAAGGTCTAATCTATGAAATATCACGCCATCTTTGAGAGCTTCTCGCCAACACAGTGTGGTTTTCTTCGGTTTTCATCACTCCTCTCCACAAAAACACTTTAACTTCTTGTTTAAGCTTACAATTTGTTGTCACTGTTATAAGAGCGTTCGAATAAAAGTGTTTCTATAAAGTGGAAGCAGACCTTTGGGCCGAACCACCTTAAATCCCAATGTGTGATGCACTTTGTTGTTTTTAATATCCGTTGTTTGTGAGAACCACTAAGTTAACTAAAATATCTTAGGTACTCACTTAGAAACTTAAGGTCTTCTTTTAATCTATATGTAAACTTGCTAGTTTACCTTTTTCAAATAAATAATTTAGTGCTTTCATTGAGAAAACTAATCTCACTTATATTTATTTTGTTGAATTCTTTTAATGGCAAAGTAAGAGAAATCTACTCGATCACATGTTAGACCCTTTGTCTTTGAGATTTAGGTAGTAATAGAAGTTGCTCGAAGAATTCACTAAGAGTGCCCGATCACACTTCAAATATAGGTAGACATTCGGATCTTTCTCGTAATCATGTTGATAACGAAGAGATAGTCAAGACAATCGTTGATATGTAAAAAGCCATGACGGGATCCTAAGATGAATAAAGTTAGCTTTTGTAAAAATTATCAAGGAAGATTGGATGAATCCACCCTCGAATATTGGAGCAAACATAAGACCGGAAGATGGATTTAGTGGTTTCAGTTTGTGTGTTGATACAAGGAGTTATCGCCAAAATCTAGGGCAACGAAGATCTCCACCTTTATAAATTAGGGATTATACTCGAGTGACTACATATATCACCAAAAGTTCAAAGTTGCTTGAGAATCTGGGTGAATGTTAATAGTCCCTTCTCCTTCGTAGAAGTTACTCAAAAACTCGAGTGACTTATGTCAATTGAAAACAGGGTCACTCAAGAATTTGGGTGACACCAAATAAAATGCTAGGGAGTCACTCAAGCTTTCGTCAAAGCTCATGCCGATGTCCTAAAAAATCACTTGAGAACCCGAATGGCCCATCACCATGCAAGATTTCACTCGAGCACTTGAGGATAGGGGCAACAGAAAGATAGACCACCATTAATACGATAATCAACAATGAGAATATTTAAAATGTACAACCTTGAACTTTTATCCATCTAAAGAGGTTGAGCATTGTTCGAACAATGAAGGATATCACTAAGGAAGCATGGATCGGCTGCCATCACGAACGAGAGCAAGCAATTTAGTGCCAACTAATAAAGCCAGGGGTATGCCCTAAGAGTAATTACGTAATTTATTATATAACTTAACTCTATGAATATCTCCTTCAAAGTAAAATATGTTTTTGTTTTCGTTTTCAATTATATATATTGTTATATTATGATATAAGTATTAGTTTGAGTACATTAAATATATACAAGTAGAAAATCTTTAGAAAAGGTATTTAACCGATTTCAGTTAAGAATGTGTTCGTAACCATGAGTATTAGATCGAATATTTAAAACACTCATCATTAAAATGTTGATAATCAATATGTATCAAGAAAATAATATTGATACATCTATTTAGATTAGTATACGTAATGCTCTTCATACGATGAGCGGTAAATTACTCATGATCGTTGGAAACACCAACGGATTACGTACTTATGGTTGTTCGAACCAATCATGGAACGATTGAACGAGAGTCTTCTATCGATTAATACAACCAAGTCAAAATAAAAGACCTCAACTAATGATGTACAATAGTTTTTAGAGTCGAGAGTATTGGATCAGGTGACTGGGGTTAAAATGGGGAGTTTAAAAAAACTTTTTATTAATTTGCACAAGATTGTATTTGTGCTTATATAAATAATAAATTTATAATAAATTATACTTAGTATTTATTAATAAAAATTTTTGTGGGTATATTTGCAATTTATTTAATTTGTGTTTAAAATATTTATTTATTTATTACTATTTTATAACTATATTTTATTATTAATTTAATTTTAATCGAATTTATTAATTTCATGTTAATTTTATGTTTTAACATGTGTATGTATGTTAAGGTCGTGCGTCAATGATGACATCAAAGTGTGTACACACACATATATACACATATGCACTCACATGCATATACTTATGTAAATATTAATATATATATATATATAATATTTTTAATTTATCTATTAATTAATTAAGATTTATGTATAATACATATACATATATGTGTGTATGATATGATATTTTTTGAAAATATATTATAATATATTTTTTAGATTATATATAAACACATTTAAAATAAATAATTTAGACTAATAATATGCATATATATTTTATTAAATTTATAAAGACTTGTATATTTGATAATTTAAATTAAAAAAATTTGACTAATTAAAATAATATTTTTTTAAGGTCTGCTGGTGAATAATAACCTTTTTTAATATATAAAATACTTGTGGATTTAATAATATAAAATATATATTTTAGTTTTTCAAACATCTAAAATTTAAAACCATTTTGATTTTTACAAAATAAAATAAAATACTTTTTACTACTACAAACCATGAGTAAACATTAATTTTGTTTATTTATAGTTTAATTTCTAAACACGTGTATGTGTATGTGTATGTGTGTGTGTGTATTAAAACCCGAGAGCTATAGATTTTTTTATAAATTTAAAACTCACAAACAATTTAAAATGATTTAAATAAATAAAATATTTATTTTATAGTACGTGTATGTGTATCCAGATTCGAAATTATAATATAATTTTTTATTCAAAAATCAAAAAGTAATATGTATATATATATATACATACTTATATATATATATGTATGTATGATTTAATGTTTTATTTAATTATTAAGTAATTATTTTATTTTTGGTTTTTTTTCATGGTCGAATTCATGATGAGGGTGAATAGGAAAATATGAATATATTTATATATATTTGAATATATTAAATAAAGTGATTACTTCATTCTAGTGATCCTACCGATCGCCGAACACTTCGGTTGTTGGTTATCTCCTCCCTAAAATACTTTGTTTTGCCTCCTTGGCAACGGGATGTAACACTGTCTTTTTAACATCACCAATGTCTGTTAGAGGCTAGAGTCAAGTCTATTCATTGTGTAGAGATAATGAGAAGAGGCTATTTATAGTCAACTTGATCACAAATATTTAGCCCATTTCTCCCAAACCCTAGGAGACCGTCCCCTCCCTTGCCTTCAATGTTATGGACGGCCACATCATTGACTTCTTAGCTTCAAAATCTTAGGCCAAAAATAGTTTAACATTTAAATCATTTATTTAATTCATTTATCCAAAGTTGTTCGTTAATTAAATCGATGTATAAATTCCTTATGTTGTTTTAAATAATTTCTAGGCTTTATATAAGCAATTAAGATGCCATTAAAATTTAATAAAACATTTGTATTTAATTTATTGTTAATTTATAATATTTATAAATTAATTTTACATTGGCCAAACTTGGAAATAACTAATAACTTAGCTGTGTTGACTCTTTAGTGTGAAATCACTCCTCAATCAATATTTAAACAATTTAGATACTAAAATACGTACGAACTTTGCTGAAGTACAGTATCGGGTACAAGTTCAACCACTTATAGATCATTTAGGAGAAATACAGTTTCTAATCTATATTGAGTTACACCTAGTAACGACATTTTGTGCACATTTTCTTTTCGTAGTCACTGTATCATTTAGATATCTAGAGTTTGGTTTACGGTCAAAAACTCTAGTAATATTTGTATTTAGTTACATAGATTACTTTAAATTTTGGTTCAATCTTATAACCTTTATCGATTAACTGATTTACTTCGGCGAGAGTTTTTGACTTTAAGTGTATTTTTTTAACTTTATATAACATATGTTCTTAAAATATTAGAAAGGTTAAATGTGTTCATTTCATTTTTCTAAGGCTCTCACTATATTTTTATGTTCCTTAAAACCGTAAGAGAATTGATTCCTCCAGTGAGTGTTAGGAACCGCTTGCCTTGGGCTTCCGACCTTAAATTTTCTCAACAAATCATAGGTCAGCAAGCAATGGATAACTCTTTATCGGTTATATCATATATAAGTTTACCCATGGCATTTACCCTAATCTCGGCCTCGACCTTTAATTTTCTCAACAAATCGAAATAGGTTATTCACTTACTATTTTGTGACGTCTTAATTATAATACATGTACCTTGAGTTTGCTCAACAAATACATGCATGTATCTTACCGTATCCAGACAATATATTAATAGTACTACACATAATAGTCCTAGCTTGAGTTTGCTCAATGGCTAGTGCGTATGCAAGTAACCTATTAATATATAAATGGTAGAGGATAACTTATATATTAAGGATTCATAATCTTTAATATATATATATATATACACACACATACACACTAGTGATATCGATTTAAATAATAACGTGTTTCTTAAGAAACACCCACATGATTCAAGTGTCGGATAAATCTAAAATCATAGTATACGTACTTTACGTATCTATTTATTCCAAAATTTGTTTTGGGTTTATTTTAGTTTCACTTGCATTATTTTATAGATATATAGTTATAAAAGTTTAATTTGTTTATAAGTGTTATAATTTAATTTAACTTATATATATATGTATGTATGCATGTATCTATGTATGTATGTACACACATATGTATGTGTATCTTAATAGTTATATCATATTTAATTGATTTTAATTCTTGTTAGCTAAATAAAATTTGATGAACTTTAATTTTATTAATTAAACAAATTCTAATTTATAAAAAATTCTGAAATTTTTATACTATTCATCTTAAACTATTTAAGATAAATAATTAACTATAACATTTGTAGTTTGTTATATGTACATATCAATATATGTCTACATATTAATTAATTAAATTTTAATTAACTTTATTTAATAAATTCATTTATTTGATTAAACAATTCAATTAAATATTTTAAATTAATTCTAAAATTTAATATAATTCATGTTAAACAAATTTACGATAAATATATATATATATATATATATACACCTGTAACAGTTATAGTTACATACATGTATCAATATGTGTGTCTGTGTGTGTTTTTAACTAAATATGTTATTTAATTAATCAAATTAATTAAATATATATATTAAAAATTGAAATTATTTATTATTTTTAAACATTTTTGAAAATTTTAAATTTATTCTATAACCTATGTAAAATTTCATTTTATACTTCAATTTAACACTTAAATTTAAAATACATTTTAAATTTTCAAATATTAATTTTAAAATTACTCCAAGGCCTAAATAACTTTGGGCTTTACATTTAGGCCAACCTTTTAGACTTACACCATTCATTGGGCCATGCTAGTAAACAGGGAGGAAAGAATACTTATATTCAACCCCAAGCTTTGATGCTACTTTTCTGGACATCCAACGGATAAGTAGGTTTAGTCAGGTGGCCCTAAATGTTGACCAATTAGACCGCATAGACCATTTGGGCTCTGCTACCATTGTTAGAACTGGGCTGGTCCACAACGGATAAATTAGGTGAATTCCAATAAAAATTTCTTATTTGGATCGTAATAGGCGTATGCAATCCAATGGTTTTATTAGATACAATCTAACTAGTTTAAATAAAATCAAATTCTATTTAATAAGTTGATTTAATTAATTAATATGTTTTAATTAATTTACTGTTTATACAATTTTTCAATTTATAAATATAAACCCATGTGTATATGAAGTGATATGCAACATGGCAACGCGTAAGTAGTTAATGTATATGTATATATATTTTAGGATTTATATCCATAACGTATCAATTGGGCATTTATATATGTATTAATTGTCCCAAAACATTGTTTAATGTATTCATAAAACATATATATGTATATATGTATATATGTATATATATTAATTTTTTTGAGAGAAATGTGTGATCCTCTAATAAAAGAGGAGAGCACACATGAAGCTATGTATAAAACACATAAAATGGTGCTGCCAACATGCCTGGCAGGTGACAAGTCCATGAACCAGAACCAAATAAAGAAAAGGATACCCCAATAATGAGCTCCGGCAAAGCCACCGCCCATTACACCCTAATATCAAGCTCCGGCAAGGCCACCGCCCGATAATAAGGTGTTGGAGGTACCTAGAAAACTAAACCATCTACAAAATCCGGAGAATCAGAAAACCAACACCATCAGAATAGAAACTCTATGAAATCAGAAGACACAGAATAACTGAAAGAAATGCCTGACGCCATCAGAACTCCTGAGAAAAGCTATCCTGCACTCCAAAAGATGCTAGCAATCCTGCTGAAGAGATAAACTAGCAACCTACCTAATCCAAACCTGAAACAAAACTAGGAAAAATAATTAGTATGAAACACATATATGTATATAAATAGAATTTATATACATATATGCGAGAAAAATCGAATGAAAAAAATACAGCAAATATAAACTAGTATTAAAAACTAACAATACTAAAAAGTAAAGGAAATATGACCCAAACAGAAAAAGGTAAACGAGTAAAAAACAAAACCTAACTAAAAACAACTTTAAGGACCTAAGAAAGGAAGAAAATTAGTACGCATCATGTAAACATCATTTAAATTAGAAAAGGCATTAATATAATTATTATTAAAGACAAAATTATTAATGTTATGTTTGAAAATATTAATATTATTATTAACCTTGTTAAGGTATTCCTTAAAACAAATATTTTTGGCTAATTTATAATTAGGATTTGAGACCCAATTTAAGCAAAAAGAGGAAATTAAAAAAATCAAATTATTACAGCTAATATAGTTATTATTAAAAATTCTTTGATTTCTCTCAAACCAAATATACCAACTAGATATGGTGAAAAGAGTATCAAGCAAGTATCTATTATCCTTATTAAACTTAAGTCTAAAAGAATTCCAATAGAAAAAGCAATCTGTAATTCTAGAACTAATTTTATACTCAAAAATATTGAGGGTATTCATAAGAATAAAATGAGTACCCATGCATTCGTAGTAAATATGATTAATATCTTCTAAATGAGTATTACAAAAATAACATTTATTATCAATATGAATATTTTTTCTTTTTAAAAATTCTATTGTATTTAATTTACCATGAATAATAAGCCAGATGTGAATTTTAGATTTTGGAGGAGCGTTAGTCTTCCAGGTAAATTTAAAACAATTATCAGTAGCACCCGAAAAGTTAATGAATTTGTAAAAGGAATTTGTAGAATATTTCCTGCTCTTATCCCACTCCCAGCTAATATAATCATTCTCATTGTCAATATTATAAAGATTTAATCTAGCATAAAGCAAATTAAGCTGTCTAAGGGTTGAACCTACTAAAATTCTGTTAAAACTGAAAATCCAAGGAGGATCATTTTCAGAATTAAAAACTTCATATATAAATGCATATTTAAAGTTGCAAATATCATACAAATCTTTGAACTCATTCCTAAGAGGAGTAGCTGAAATTCAACTATCATGCCAAAAAGATGTATTATTACCAGAGTGAACGATAATATTAACACCTAAGTTAAAAATCTCACTACATTTTAAAATGGATTTCCAAAAATGAGATTGCTTATGAGTAATCGAAGGACTAATATAATAGAAATTGTTACTACCATTGTAGTAATATTTAGAAATAATCTCCTTCCAAAAGGCATTATCATTGGTATCTCTGAATTTCCATAACCATTTACCAAGAAGAGACAAGTTCATATTACGAAGATTAATGACTCCTAAACCACCATCCTTTTTGGACTTACAGACAGTTTCCCAATTCACTAAACATTTGATGCTACTATTTGAATTTTCACCACTCCAAAGGTAATCTCTTCTAATTCTATCTATTTTATCAATCACCCAATCAGGAAAAAGATGCATAGACATCCAATAGATAGGGAGAGCTGATAAAACAGAATTAATTAAAACCAGTCTACCTGCTCTAGATAAAAATCTCCCATTCCAGTTTGTAATCCTATTTTTGATTTTATCTACGATTATTAACCAATCATCGTGTTTAAGTTTTGAAGGTCTTATAACAAAACCAAGATAGTCAAATGGAAAATTCATAGTTTTACAATTTAATGTATTTGCAACTAAATTTTCAACTTTTTCCAAATCGTTTAAAATTAAAACAGAACTTTTATCAAAATTTATTTTTAAACCCGATAAAAGTTCAAAACTATATAGAATAAACTTAAGAGCAATTATGTGTCTAGGAAGATGAGAAGAAAAAAGCAAAGTGTCATCTGCAAATTGAAGGACCGACAAACCAAAACTTGAATTATCATTACCAATAATACCCAAAAGATTATTGTTAACAGCAATTTTGATAATCTTAGAAAAGACGTCAGCTGCTAAATTAAACAGAAGGGGCGATAAAGGGTCTCTTTGCCTTAAACCTCTCTTGGATTGAATTTTATTACCTAAAATACCATTAACCATAATACTAGAGTTTCTAGTTTTAAGCAAGTTCATGATCCAGTTAATCCATCTATTACTAAAGCCTCTGGCATGGAAAATATCTATAAGAAAATCCCAATCAACCGAATCAAAAGCCTTAGCAAAATCTAATTTTAAAATAGCACAAGTAATATTATTCTTACAACAAAAATTAATGTATTCTTGAACAACTGCTACACCATCTGTGATATTTCTTCCTTTAATGAAAGCTGATTGAGAACAGTCAATTAGATCATTCATTTTTAAACTAAGTCTATTAGCTAAAACTTTAGAAATAATTTTAACAGAGCAATTAATCAATGAAATGGGTCTAAAATCTTTTAAAGTATTAGCACCAACTTTTTTATGTAGTAAAATAACATTAGCAAAATTAAATCTACCTAATTGGAGATTTCCTTTATAAAATTCATTAAACATACTAATTAAGTCAAATTTTAAAATTTCCCAAAAAGTTTTATAAAAGAAAATAGGAAATTCGTCCGGACCCGGAGATTTATCACCTGGTAAATCAAAAACGGCTTTTCGGATTTCCTCTTCAGTAAAAGGAACATCTAATTCAGAAATATAATCTACTTAATCTAATTTTGACTAAGTCGATAAATTTAAATTTTGTATATCAAATATCTGACTAAGACTTAGCAGAACATTCTAAAATTTAAAATAAGATCTTAAAATTATCATTAAAAAAATTAATAAAATTTAAAATGTATATATATACATAATTGACTTTACTACCAAAGGTATTTTTTAAATGTAATATACACAAGATCAATTTGATATGCATAATTAATTTATATAAATATATATACATGTTATGAAACAAATTTTTAAATGTAATATATATATATGTAAAAATAAATATTTCAGCCAATAATATATATATATATATGTGTGTGTGTGTGTGTGTGTGTTCAAAACTAATTTCATTAAATTATATATATATATGATATAAAGTACATTAAATAGTTTCGACCTAGAACTTTTTAACAGCCAAATATATAATTAAATAATATTATATTTTTTATTTGAATTTTTAAATTATATATATGTATAATTTTAAATATATATTTAAAGTGTTTTGGGAATTAAAATTAGTAAATAATTATTTAAAAATTATTAAAATTATTTATAATTCTTACGTAATTATTACATATGTTACATTATATATGTGGCTAAATAAAAATATTTACATATTTATTATGATCTCAAACTTTGTATTAAATTGATTCTTTCTTATAAACTTTATTTTTAATTTGATCTAAAGCATTAATAATTATAGGGAGACACTAACACACATATGAACTTATTATAAAGGATCGAATTATCATATAGTCATAAATATACAATTTTACATCAGGAGAAGATGCCTTAGAATTATACCTTGATCTATCGGTCTACTAAATGTGCACCACTTTTGCTAGCTATCAATGCATCACTACTGAATATAGTTGTAGTTCCTTGTATTATGATATATGGGGTCAACCATTTCTGCTTTAGGGGGGAAGATATGTTCGGCCATGACAAAGAAGAAAACGGTAAAGAGTTGGTCAAAACATCAATCAAAACAATTTGGCATGCATTTATAGGGGACTTTGGAGATCAAGTATTCCATAAATATATCCTACTAATTTAAAATAAGATCCACATCATTCTCCCTCTTTTTCCTCATCTTTGCCCGACATCAATTGGTCTAATAATGGATCGGTTAAACACTCAAGCCCGTATTTAATTAATTCTATTTAAATTAAATTTAAATGTTCATCGATATCGAATATTAATACACATACATATAATTTTTCTATATGCACCTAATTAATTATTGATACCACCTAGAACATTTCTATAGGTTATCTCATTTACTAAATACACTCCATACAAGAATTATAACAAAAATTATTGTTTCATAATATTATTTAATTTATAGTTATTATAAACCAAGAGGTGGAGCCTTTGCGCAACGGTTAGGTCACCCACATGGTGATTTGGGCGCCCAGGTTCAAGTCTGGAAACAGCCTCTTCGCAATGCGAGGGAAATGTTGCGTACAATATCGACCTCCCTAGAGCCTGCTATTGTGCGGGAGCCTCGTGCACTGGATTCCACTTTTTTTTATAGTTATTATAAACCAAATAAATTGGATGGTGTTTCAGAGGCCGAATAGATTCGGTTGTGAGACTCACAGGTGTGAACTCAATTAGCGGTTAATATTTAAAAAATCGAAATACTAACATTCACACATCACCTTAGCTAGTGGTGTGCAAGTTTGATAGAATTCATTGCTTATACATCTCATCGGTAAAATCCATTTTTACAATTTAATCGACACATTTTAGCAACAATTATTTACACCAATTCTCTTCGTCAACACTATATCACATTGGAATTTATGGAATTTAGTTTTGGTTAAAATTATAATACCATCCATATTCAACATGGTTAGTTCAGAAACAAAGTCTTTGGTTTAATAATAACATTTATTATTAACCGCGCTACTCTGACCAGAGATTTTAACTTTGAGTTGACTACAACTGGTCGTTATATTAACCTTATACAATTGAGGAGATGAGTGTTTCACTTCTAATGCTCTAACTCAGACCTAACTATAGTCGCATGATGGTCACTATTCCATGATTTAACTATAATCAAAGTGGAGTATCCATATTGAAGCTCAATAGTATTCTCAAGTCGAGAGAACTATGTAACGTCGTCACTTCAAGATTTCATACTTGACTTGGTTGTTATTAACCACAAAGAAACTATCGGCTGATTTATTCCATGATTATCTAATAACTATGAGTGCGTAACCCCTTAGTGTCCCCAACAGCCATGAGTAGTACACTACCCAACATTTGAAGAGCGTTACATATTCTGATCTCAACAGATGCATCGATATCCTTTCTCAATGTACCTTGACTAGGAATATTTAAAACAATATGTTATTCTGTATTGCAATAATTTTCTCATGATTATAACTAAATGTAACTTTATCACATAAAATATAATTTAAGAATTTTATATTTAATATATTTTATTTTTATTACTTTATTAATTAATGGTAATACAACAAAGTATATAATAAAAATTAAACACCATTGTTGCAAAAAAGATTGGTTATAGAGTTTGGTATATATAACAAATTGCATAACTTCCCCAGGCCATATCCCTAACTCTATCAGTTACTACCATAGTTGGGCATATGTTGAACTACTTGAAATGAAATACTACCTAAGAGATAATTTGTCTCTGTTATTGTAGAAGGTCAGTATCACCATAATTAGCAGTCAACTTAAACTCGAAATCTTTAGCCAGAGTTAACCGGTTAATTAATAAATGTTATCAGGTTGAATCAAGGACTTTAAAGTAGTCTATGCAACTAATATAGATATTAGTAGAGTTTTGACCTTAGACCAAACTTTAGATATCTAAGTGATATAGTGATGACAATAATACATGCAAAAAATGTCATTGCTAATTGATGACAACCCGGATTTTTTTAAATGGTTATAATTAAATATTGAAATTATTTAAATAATTAAATCTTGAATTTAATCCGAATAAAAATAATTTCAAAAGCTTATTTAAATTAGGTTTAAATAATAATGAAAATAGTAAGCTTTTAATTTAGAATTAAAAGTGATTAAACTGGTTTTAATAATAATTCGTTTTAATTAACGTGTGAAATTATCATTCCGAGGCATTGTCTCGGATTTGACGAAACTAGTGTCATTGGATCTGGAATAATGAACTGTTGTACACCGACGAGTTTCGTAACGATCAGACATGTTGTGTGGTCATGCGTGCTTGAAACTCGTAGCGTTAATATAAAAGAATAAAATATATTAAATATTTTTCTATATATACACATCAACTTCAAACCTAATTCTATCTTTCCCACTTTCTCTTCATTTCAAAGTCTTGTCTGCCGCCACCATCTCTTTCTTTCCTCTAATTAAATCGAGTGCAATAGTTTATGAATTTAAGTGATTTTGGATCCTATAGCATCATGTGGTCGAAGGCTTCGCATCTGTAGTGTCAAAGTGTGTTGCGGCGATGGTTTTTCAGTGTTCGGCTGTGCCTAGGGTTAGCTTTAAGAGGAGCTAGGGGAGGTGATATGGTATGGCGTCAAAGGCGTTAAGCTTAGGGGACGAAGGCGAGGTGGTGGCGGTGAAATAGGGTGATGTGATGCAAGAATGGGAGGCACGATAATTTTTACCGTGGCACGGAATATCTCCAGGTCGCAAATTTATTTAGGGCGCCAGAGTTGGGCATGGATGGGTTCATGGCGTGAAGAGAGGAGGAACGACGATGGACGTTGGCGTTCGTGTGGTTGAAAGCGAAATGCGACTATGCAGAGGCAATTTAGGGCATCAAGTTGAAAAGAGTCTATGGATCGTGTATTTATATCTAATATGCAAGTGTAATAAATAGCAAACTTATAACTAGCAGAGTTAAGTAAATAAAAGTAAAGAAACAATCACACCAGAGTTTTTATACTGGTTCAGACCTCCCGTCCTACGCCAGTCCCGATGCTCTTCTTCGGCCTTAACTAGTAAACAATCCTCGCTTTACCTGGAGGAATAGGCTTGATACAAAAATCTTTTCTTGACAAGTATGTGTTCTTAGTAACACTAATTTTGACTGCACAGTACAAATCTTCCTATAATCTCCTTTAAGTAGTATGTGTATGTGAAGCTTTGCTTTTAGGAAGTGATAAAACTGATATATTGATTGCTTTTAGAAATCAGAGTATGCAAAGTGTATAGATATGAGATTCAGAAAATTCAAGTTATTTGTTTCTCAAAATCTTTACATATTTATAGGCGTTGAAGAGTTTTCTTGAAGAGCAACATCCTCTAGTATGTTTTGTTTCAGTCTAAGGGTTGCAATCTTTGAGGAAGAAGAGATGCGTTGAAGAGATACAGATGCAACCATTAGAATGAAGCAAGTACCTGTTCATAGTTTTAGCCTGTTACCCAGCACAGACGTCTGCCCATAAAATTCAGACATCTGTTTAAATATTTATTTTTAAACAGAGAACAGAGTCAGACGTCTGGCATATTTGGAAAGACGTCTCATGCCTGTTTACTTCCGCAATCAACTTGTTTGAAACAATGAAAGATTTATAAAAACTTTGATGTGCAATGTTGTGTAAAAACTACTAAAGGAGATTTTACAAACCATATATCTATGACTATAACACACTATAATAGCTTCTCTAATACTAATGATTCTTCTCTTCTACTGGTTGTCTTAAAGTCGTGATAATGTGAATTCTGAAAGCTTTTACCTGCAAATAGATGGAATATATTATATGTGTATGATTATATAGTTGTTGTAATCGAAAGTATAGAATAGAGGTTCTAACATTCCCCCCATTATTGATGATGACAACTATACGATCACTTATTAAATAAGCATATAAATCCCCCTGAATGTGATTTCTCCACCTATATACATGTAATATGACATTTCTCCCTCTTTGGCATTATCAAGAAGAGATACATCAATAACGAAATTTGGAAGAAACGTGCAACAATCCATTTTTCCGTACAGTTTAAGCTGACAATAAACCACACATGTCCAATCCAAATTGAACGGCAAAGAGGATAGTTAGGGAAAAGAAAGAAGAAAGAAGACAAGAAGAAACTCAACAACACAGAATCTCACAGCGGAACGAATAATCTATAATATACAATCAACCTTTACACAAAAACGAAACTGTAATATATGTATATACAGACATCAATCAGAGTACACTAACCTATTTCAGCTCGGATGGCTATAACAACTTGTCCTCACAATTGGTGATAAATATAATAATGAATGCAACGAAAAAATAAGCACGTACGTGAATACGTCTTTCGGCCTCCAACTCGTCTCCTGAAGCTCCAAATATCCAAGTAAACCTGGAAATATGCTTGGTATGACCCGAGCATTATAGAAAAACAACGCCAGGGTCAGTCTGGTAAATCCAGCATGAGAAATAAAATCAAATGGATTCTTAAAGTTTAAATGAACCTTTTGAAAACAAAAGTATTTCGTAAGACCACGCCGCATATAAACACGGACGGGTTTTTACCTTACGATAACCAAAACACTTTTTATAGAAAATCTAGTGATGCTATAATAATGTCTAAGCGTTCAAAATAAATATATGAAAATAGTTGAAATTGCTACCATTATTAAATTCCAGCATACTAGGCTCTACAATCAAAATTGTAAAGACACGTATTGGAGATTGGATTCCATACTATAACAAGGCACCGGGTACCACCTATCACGATACACGTCTAGAAAATGTACCGAGGACCTCGCCGGGATCCCCTGCCAACACAAGACAAGCCTACCCTTGACTGGATAGTATCGAATATGTCATCACCCCGATTGCTTTGCAACCCTTTTTATTGAGATCTCATGCACAACCAATCCATAAATATGTAGATGTATCTAGAAAGGTAACGAAACACCCTAATGGGAGCGACCCACTTAGCTTTACTACATCTCCCCTAATTTTAGTCATTCCCAGTTGATGAGGCTTGAGGCTACGCTTACCTTCTGAATAGAAATTCCACTTGGAATGCTAACACTGCCATCCAGGCAGTAATGTAGTACCCACATTCATCCATACAAGTTATCCAGGATAAGGGCAAACTGAAGGCACTGCTTCTACTACATCCATTTTGGAATTACACTCAGGAGTAGTAGCAAGCAGCCCTTGCACTTCAATGCACCATCTTCGATTCCATATTCTTCAAGATGTCTTCAGTTTGAAACGCTTGAGTTGGATCGAAGTAGTTTTCGAATAACATATCTGATCCCGGTCTCTTCGAAACAACTTTCGATAATTTCTGGTAAACTCAACTCCGGTTCTTTAGGAAATAAACAAACAAGGATAAGAGCGGAATTCATCTCCTAACCGTTAGGGGAAGAATTTCCTTATCATTGTCCTAAGAGAACGAAACGAGATTTACAGGCACAGTACAGCATGACTGTGCCATATAACTCAAGTGTTTCTCCTAGATATTTCCAAAGTTAGGTTTGGGTCTAAATTTGATAGTCGGTTATTTAACTATCAAATAAACAAACATTCCAAACAAAGATTATATTTCCCATTGAAATCACTAAGCCTCTCCAAAATAAATCTTTTAAATAAACTAAATTCACATTTCAGATACTTGGAAAACACTTTCATATACTTATCTCAACGGAATAAGTATATTCACAAACCACTATATTTTCGATACTTAGAAAATATAACCATATACTTACCTCACCGGTATAAGTATATTTAACCATTTCACTTTCAAAGCTTGGAAAGTATATTCACCAAACACTTAGAAAGATTTTCTACTTTGAAATCATATTTAAATGATCAACCCAAATGTCACTTAAAACGGAGAAACCCAAAACACCAATTCCTTCCTTAAATCTCTTTTATTTTATAAATAAATATCTCCTTTATAAATTTTCAAATCTATTTATAAAATATTCTTTATGAATCTCAAAACTGTTTATAAAACTTCTCCTCTCAAATCTTTAAAGCTCACTTCTAATCCTTTCATAGATATCAAAACTATTTATAATAACTCTTCCCATATTTAAACAAACCTATTTAACAAACTCCTTGCGTCATTAAGGTTCCCTAAATAACCCATATATTTTGTAATATAA
Source organism: Allium fistulosum (assembly GCA_030737815.1). NCBI lineage: Eukaryota > Viridiplantae > Streptophyta > Magnoliopsida > Asparagales > Amaryllidaceae > Allium > Allium fistulosum. Next base: position 167,696,750 of record CM060905.1, read on the forward strand.
TTTTAAATAAGTTTAAATAATAAGTTATTATTTAAACATCCTTCTATTTCCTTCAAATTAGACCTCACTTTAAACACTATCTTTAAAATCTCATTAGTAATATATTAAATAAATCTTTAAACACTATTATTGTATTAATAAGATAACTTCAAAACAATATTAATATAATAATCAATTAACTTTAAACATTATTTAAACAGAAATTAATTAACCTTAAACTAATATTAATATAAAAGTTAATTATCCTTTAAATATAATTAAATAACTTAAATTAAATTAACTTTAATTAAAAATTAAAGTATTGTTAAATCATTTTAAATAAGTAATTAAGTTAAAATTAAAAACATTTTTAAAATAATAACTAAATAAATTTAAAATAATAATTAAACCTTCATTAAGGAATAACCTTTAAGAATCATATTAATAAAAATAATTAACTTAAAACATTATTAAACCAATTATAAATTATCTTTAAAATATTATTATTAATAAGTTATTACCTTTTTAAATCTTATTGCTAAATAGTAATTATCTTTAAACCTTATAATAAAAATAATTATCTTAAAATAACTTTCAAACCAATAATTAGCTTTTCAAATTTGAAGGAGGCTTAACGATCACCATGGTACTTAAACAAGCTACCATATTACTCAATTTAACTTTTCAAGTTAATAACAGATATTTACATACTCCACAACTATGTAAATAAATCCATCACTTAACCAGCATTGGTTAATATATCACTTATTCATTGTGGCATATCAGTTAACGATATATAATCAAATGTCCAAAACTATAAAATAGCAGAATGACGATTTATTCTGCTAATTAATTGCCAAATTAATTTAATTAGCGGAATAGTGTTTTATTCTGCTAAATAGATGTCTAATTACCATATTTGATCCAGTTTAACTCAACATTAATTTATTTGGCCAAATAAACACCCATAATTAGTGTATATAAATTTAAACGACGTTATTAATTAAAATAACATAATTTAAATCCTGTCTGTTTTCATATGTCATAAATTTGTACATATCCAAAGATATTAACATGTTGCATTAAAATGTTATACTCGTTCATACGAGTTCAATGCAAAAATCCGTCAGCGAAACGGATTTCAAACGAACAATTTATCACGTTTCAAAGTTTTTAACATACCTAGATATTTAAATATTCAAACAAATCAAAATATTTCTCACCTAAGATGCATAATGGGTTGAGCCCACTTGTCATCACCCAATACCTGTAACCACGTTTACAGTTTCTTCCTCCATCCCCATCTTCTTCAATTCGAAATTCCTGGAACCCAAAATAACGTGCAACCTGTGCACGTGCACATGCACACGGCCACCAAAACGACATACAAACTCCACCAACAAGCTTCTACTCGCCAGAGCAACCCATCCCCCACCACTACATCCCCTTCGACCATGCCAGGCGAAACGCGATCTCGAACCCAAGCCCAGACATGCGACAGCCCCAAAAGAAATCGCGACACATTTTCTCACAAAAATCCACCAAAATATCACCGTTCGAAGCTCTCTACTCCACAATCACAACGCCATACTCCAAATCTTCAATCCCTGCTCCAATCACAAATTAACTCAAACCCTAGTTTTCCATGATCGTCCATTGTCATCACCAAACATCGCCGAAACTTCCTTAAAAATACTATCCTTCGATACGAACTCAACCGTGCTAGCGGCGACGATCAATTTGACATGGATTGAGAGAAATGATTTTTTGAAGTTTATGAACAATATTAAACCCTTTACTGTAAAATGGCGAGAACTCGATAGATACTCGACGAAATCGAGTATGGTCAATTTTTAAAAATAGTTCGGATCAATACGAACAAATTCCATGTAGATCGATTTAGCTAAAACTAATAATTTGGTTGATTATGATTTTGAAGTAGAGAAAATGTTGAATTCTTGGTTTCAGTAAGTTTTAAAATCGAAAAGAACTATAGTTACAAGCAGCGTGTATATATATGGGAATGAATGACAGAGACAAGGCAAGGCAAACCAATTAGATGATGATGTCTCAACCCAGAATGATACAGGGGTGGGAAACATTAGCGGCTGATAGGGTGGAAGGGTAGATAAATCTGTGGCTGTGGGGAAAATGGTGGCCATGTGTACGATGTGTATGTGTGCATTTATTTTGAAATTGAATTTCGGTACCCCGCCACATCAGATCGCATCCGATTATGAGCCGCGATCGACAAATAATGAATTATGATCACGTATAGAATTTGCACGCGATCATAAAACCATAATAAAATAGAAAAGTTATTAAATCTTGTGAAGTTTCAGAATTCATGTTTGCCGTAAAATATGCCAAATGAAAATTTACTTACTTTCCCAAATTAAAAATTATGGAAAATTTCTAAAAATTAAATTAAAAATACGTCATCAAAAATCATTTCTTAATTTAAAATATATATTTTATTATAATTTAATTCAAATCTGAATATTTAAACAAATTAAATATTCAATTTCGAAGATCCAAAAATACGGGTCGTTACACTCTCCCCCCTAAAAAGAATTTCGTCCCCGAAATTCCAGCACAAGAACACTCAATACTATCCATAAGCCCGCAGAATGTTCATAGATCATTCATATACTAATTTTGTTTTGATCACTACTCGACTACGTGACTCCACTTCCAAACCAGTATCGCTCACCCGATTTACTTGTGCGGACCCTGATCAGGCTCCTTGGTTAGGAACCTCTGCTTTCCTTACATAGCTGTAGCTATGATAGAAAACCTTAGTTCCATACCAAGAACCCTCATCAAGTGTTCGTCGTCAAAAATTGAGTAATGGATCCTTATTTGGAATGGTGTAAAACACCTCAAAGCCTTGTACTCGAATATTAGATCAAAATTATATGAAAATAGAAATGATCTATGTCCACGTTCACACTTATTTAAATTGGTTACTCCTAATACCAATTCCATTATTAGTAAATTATCTATGAAAAACATTTCCATAAAACATAGCTTAAGTTTTAAAAACTGGTATAACACCCTATTACATCTTGAGGGTACACACCATTATCAGATTCAGATTTTATTTTGAATTCACTTAAGAATTTTAAACACTCGGGTTTTTATTCAAAACACTTTTTGAAACGATACCATATATTTTGGAAACTTAAGGGTTAAATACTCGGATATTTATTTCGAAAACTTTTGAAATGATATTATATACATTTTAATCCATAACAAATATATATATATATATATACATAGCCCGAGTAACCTCAAAAGTATACTAAGGAACTGGGTACTACCAATCGGTATAATACATTCCTTACAAAAAGGATAATACTCAAGAGAAACGTTTACCATTTGAACGTATCTCTTACCCATTTTAGTTATTTTTGAGCCACTCGAACTAGTTAACTTAAGGCTATTTCTTTCTTTCAAACCCATTTTGAAACAATATCATAAATATATTTCCAGTGAAATATTTCAACAAAATATCCAGTTCCAATTTGCTTTGGATTCACTTGGATTCGAACTCGTTCTGATCATACAATGGCAAAGAGAATAATTTACTAAGTGCACAATACCGTTCGCCTAAGCAAACATTCGATCATCACTTAGAAGATTATTCCGATCATCACAAAAAGAATCGGGACTCGTTCCCCAAACCAACCAAAGAAAACATTTCTTTCTATAAAATTCCTTTTCAAAGATATTTATACTTAATTATATTTTTAAGCAAGCTATTTCCAAAATATTGACAAACCGGAAATCCCTTTAAGAAATCCATTATTACCATTTACAAAATCATTTATACTCTAAAACTATCTTAAATAAAATATTATTTCCTTTCTCCCAAAATCATTTGAAATAATAATATACACATTTACTTTATAGTAAATCAAACCGTACTTTCGGAATCAAATCAAAATTTATTTTATCAAAATAATTTTATAGCGAGATCCTTACGGTAGAAATCCTCTACTTAAAATGTTTTTATCCTAAGAACATTTTCAATTTCTATTATTAACCTATAAACCATGAAAATCATTTTGCCAAAATCACCGGGATTTAAACTCTCGAATTCCTTTATTTATACACACATTTTTATAGATTTTTATAAAATATTTTCTTTTAAAGGAAACCATTTCTCAAATATTTATTGCGAAATATTCCAAATTCCTTTTGGTAAAAATGACATTTATTAAAACTAAATTTTTATCAAATCAACTATTGTATAAAAATTGCTTCTAAAATATTTATTTTAAAATATTTAAATTTTCTTTTAAATAAACAACCTTTAGAAATCAAATTTCAACTCAACATTATCAACGAACGCCTTATATTCAAATTGTAATACTTTATTCACAAGGTATTCGTTCAATGTTCCCAAATTTCCTATCTATCTAACCCAGGTTCAAAAAGGAAGATCCAAGATAGATCAATCGATAATAGTCAATGCTCAGAAATGGGGAGCATGACTGATCAAATCCTAGATGACAATGATGGAATATTATCAGTTCCTAACAACCAAGCACAACCAAGAATAACCATAATAAATTTTTGGGAAAGATACTTCTTTTATATATAAAATATAATTCTAGGTAAAATTATTTCATTTAACCATTGTAAAACAATACTGTGTCAATTGGTCTTGTTTGAGCGTTTAAGAAATCCCTATCGATAACGTTGGCTAAACGCATCGACTAGAACTCTTAAGCTACTCAACCGATCAATTAACATAATATAAAACGTTTTATATCATTAACAAATATGCACTCTTATATATATAGTCTCAACTCATCCTAGTGTCTCACTTACCCTATCTCAAATGAGTCAACCCTACCAAGCCTAAGTGTTCGCTCAACCTAATCTCTGATACCACGTGTAACAACCCAATTTTCCATATAGTTTAAGCTGATAATAAACCACACATGTTAACCCAAATTGAACAGGAGAGTGGATAGTAAGGCAAAAGAAAGAAGAAAGAAGATAATAAGAAACTAAACAACACAGAATCTCATAGCGAAACGAATAATCTATAATGTACAATAAACCTTTACACAAAAACAAAACTTTAATATATGTATATACATACATCAATCTGAGTACACTAACCTATTTCAGCCCAGAAAGTTATAACAACCTGTCCTCACAATTGCTCATAAATATAACAATGAATGCAACAGAAAAATAAACATGTATGTGAATACGTCTCCGGGCCTCCAACTCGTCTCCTGAAGCTCCAAATATCTAAGTAAACCTGGAAATATGCTCGGTCCGACCCGAGCATTATAGGAAAACAATGCCCGGGTGAGTCTGGTAATACCAGCGTGAGAAACACAATCAAATGGATTCTTAAAGTTTAAATGAACCTTTTGAAAACAAAGGTATTTCGTAAGACCACACCGCACATAAACACTGATGGGTTTTTATCTTACGATAACCAAAACACCTTTTATAGAAAATCCAGTGATATTATAATAATGTCTAAGCGTTCAAAATAAATATATGAAAATAGCCGAAATTGTTACCATTATTAAATTCCAGCATACTAGGCTTTACAATCAAAACCGTAAAGGCACGTATTGGAGATTGGATTCCATACTATGACAAGGCACTGGGGTACCACCTATCACGATACAAGTCTAGAAAATATACCGAGGACCTCGCTGGGATCCCTTACCAACACAAGACCGGCCTACCCATGACTGGATAGTATTGAATATGTCATCACCCCGGTTGCTTTACAACCCTTTATATTAAGATCTCATGCACAACCAATCCACAAATATGTAAATGTATCTAGAAAGGTAACGACACACCCTAATGGGAGCGATCCACTTAGCCTTCTGCATCTCCCCTGATTTTAGTCATTCCCGGTTGATGAGGCTACGTTTACCTTTTGAATAGCAATTCCACTTGGAATGCTAATAACTTCCAGACAGTAATGCAATGCCAGCATTCATCCATACAAGTTGTCCAGGATAAGGACAAACCGAAGGTGCTACTTTTACTACATCCTTTTTGAAATCACCCTCAGGACTCGTAGCAAGCAGCCCTTGCACTTCAATGCTCCATCTTCGATTCCATATTCTTCAAGATGTCTTCAGTTTGAAACGCTTGAGTTGGATCGAAGTAGTTTTCGAATAACATATCTGATCCCGGTCTCTTCGAAACAACTTTCGATAATTTCTAGTAAACTCAACTCCGTTTCTTTAGGAAATAAACAAACAAGGATAAGAGCGGAATTCATCTCCTAACCGTTAGGGGACGAATTTCCTTATCATTGCCCTAAGAGAACGAAACGAGATTTACAGGCACAGTACAACATGACTATGCCATATAACTCAAGTGTTTCTCCTAGATATTTCCAAAGTTAGGTTTGGGTCTAAATTTGATAGTCGGTTATTTAACTATCAAATAAACAAACATTCCAAACAAAGATTATATTTCCTATTGAAATCACTAAGCCTCTCCAAAATAAATCTTTTAAATAAACTAAATTCACATTTCAGATACTTGGAAAACACTTTCATATACTTATCTCAACGGAATAAGTATATTCACAAACCACTATATTTTCGATACTTAGAAAATATAACCATATACTTACCTCACCGGTATAAGTATATTTAACCATTTCACTTTCAAAGCTTGGAAAGTATATTCACCAAACACTTAGAAAGATTTTCTACTTTGAAATCATATTTAAATGATCAACCCAAATGTCACTTAAAACGGAGAAACCCAAAACACCAATTCCTTCCATAAATCTCTTTTATTTTATAAACAAATATCTCCTTTATAAATTTTCAAATTTATTTATAAAATATTCTTTATGAATCTCAAAACCATATATAAAAATTCTCCTCTCAGATCTTTAAAGCTCACTTATAATCCTTTCATAGATATCCAGAACTATTTATAATAACTCTTCCCATATTTAAACAAACATATTTAATAAACTCCTTGGGTCATTAAGGTTCCCTTAATAACCCATATATTATTTAATATTACTTTAAATAACTTTAAATAATAAGTAATTATTTAAACATCCTTCTATTTCCTTCAAATTAGACCTCACTTTAAACACTATCTTTAAAATCCCACTAGTAATATACTAAATAAATCTTTAAACACTATTATTGTATTAATAAGTTAACTTCAAAACAATATTAATATAATAATTAATTAACTTTAAATGTTATTAAAATAGTAATTAATTAACCAAAAACTAATATTAATATAAAAATTAATTATCCTTTAAATATAATTAAATAACTTAATTAATATAATTAATTCACTTTATTTAAAAATTAAAGTATTGTTAAATCATTTTAAATAAGTAATTAAAGTAAAACTAAAAACATTTTTAAAATAATAACTAAATAAATTTAAAATAATAATTAAACATTCATTAAGGAATAACCTTTAAGAATCATATTAATAAAAGTAATTAACTTAAAACATTATTAAACCAATTATAAATTATCTTTAAAATATTATTATTAATAAGTTATTACCTTTTTAAATCTTATTGCTAAATAATAATTAGCTTTAAACCTTATAATAAAATAATTATTCTTAAGATAACTTTCAAACCAATAATTAGCTTTTCGGATTCAAAGGAGGTTTTACGATCACAATGGTACTTAAACAAGCTACCATATTACTCAATTTAACTTTTCAAGTTAATAACAGATATTTACATACTCCACGACTATGTAAATAAATCCATCACTTAACCAGCATTAGTTAATATATCACTTATTCATTGTGGCATATCAGTTAACAATATATAATCAAATGTATAAAACTATAAAATAACAGAATGGGAATTTATTCTGCTAATTAGTTTCCAAATTAATTTAATTAGCGAAACGGTGTTTTATTCCGCTAAACAGATGTCTAACTACCACATTCGCTCCAGTTTAACTCAACATTAATTTATTTGGCCAAATAAACACCCATAATTAGTGTATATAAATTTAAACGACGTTATTAATTAAAATAACATAATTTAAATCCTGTCTGTTTTCATATGTCATAAATTTGTATGTATCCAAAGCTATCAACAAGTTGCACTAAAATTTTATACTTGTTCATACGAGTTCAATGAAAAAATCCGTGAGCGAAACGGATTTCAAACGAACAATTTATCCCGTTTCAAAGTTTTCAGCATACCTAGATATTTAAATATTCAAACAAATCAAAATATTTCTCACCTAAGATGCATAACGGGCCGAGCCTACTGGTCCTCACCGAAGACCCATAACCACGTCTACAGTTTCTTCCTCCATCCCCATCTTCTTTAATTCAAAATTTCCTGGAACCCAAAATAACGCGCACACTTGTGCACGTGCACATGCACACGGCCACCAAAACGACATATGAGCTCCACCAACAACCTTCTACTCACGAGAGCAACCCATCCCCCTCCACCACATTTCCTCCGACCATACCAAGCAAAACGTGATCTTGAACCCGAGCCCAGACACGCGACAACCCCAAAAGAAATCGCTACACATTTTCTCACAAAAATCCACCAAAATATCACCGTTCGAAGTTCTCTCCTCCACAATCACAACGCCATACTCTAAATCTTCAATCACTGCTCCAATCACAAATTAACTTGAACCCTAGTTTTCCATGATCATCCATTTTCATCACCAAACATCGCCGAAACTTCCTTAAAAATACTATCCTTCGATACGAACTCAACCGTGCTAGGGGCGACGATCAATCCGACATGGATTGAGACAAATGATTTTTTGAAGTTTATGAACAATATTAACCCTTCATTGTAAAATGGCGAGAACTTGATCGATACTCGACAAAGTCGAGTACCGTCAATTTTTAAAAATTGTTTGGATCAATACGAACAACTTCTGTGTTGATTGATTTAGCTAAAACTCAATAATTTGGGAGATTATGATTTTTGAGGTGGAGAAGATGTTGAATTCTTGGTTTTAGGAAGTTTTACAATCGAAAAAAACTATAGTTACAGGTAGCGTGTGTATATATGGGGATGAATGATAGAGATAAGGCAAGGCAAACCAATGTGATAATGATGTCTCAACCTAGAACGATGCAGGGGTGGGAAACATTAGTAGTTGGTAGGGTGGAAGGGTAGACAAATTTGTGGCTGTGGGGAAAATGGTGGCTGTGTGTACGGTGCGTGTGTGTGTGTGTTTATTTTTGTTTGTACCAAAAATGGGCACAACACTCTTCGGAAGTTTTTGAAGAGATAAAAGTGAAGAACGAAAATTAAAACTGTGGATTATCTAACAAAAACTCCAAATAACAGAAAATAAATTGCAAAGACAAGCGATTTAGAGTGGTTCGGCGTTTCGCCTACGTCCACTATGAAGTTTGATGTTTTTATTGCTCGATTACTTGAAGATTACAGTAGTTGATAATGTAATACAACTGAATTCAAATGCTAAGTGTCGGTCTAAAGCGGCGGCGGTGTTCTAGAGTGAATCTGGCAGAATCTAGGCGCCCTTCAATACTTAGAATTCTCCGACCCTTTTTCTGAATGACCAGGGGGTCTATTTATAGGTGTAGGAGGCTGGTATTTCGCCCAAAATGTGGGGAGACCAGTTCTGGTACGTCAGGGGGCCCACATGGCCGAAATCTGGAGACCCGGGCCCACTTTGGGATCGATTCGACCCTTGGTTCGAATCGATCAAGAAATCGTCCAATTGAGCTGAAATTTGGTGTGCACATTCTTCATCATGTGTTTGAGCTTCTGTGAAAATTTCATGGGATTTGGACTTGTAGAACTCGAGTTATGATCGATTCAAGTTGGTGTTTTTCGTATTCTGGAGTCGTTCGAATCGATATGCTTGAATCGATTCGTTCGAATCGTTCTTCCTGCTCGTGAAGATGGTGACGTGGTGCGCTTTCTTCGAATCGGTCCGCTTTGCACTCCGCATTGACTGGGTCGAATCCACGGCTTGGATTCGAAGAAGGTGGAGTCGAGGGCAAGCTGTGTTTCCTGGATTCGAAGTAAAGCTATGTCTCATCGATTCGAAGTGAAGCTTTGTCTCATCGATTCGAAGTGAAGTTTTGTCTTATCGATTCGAAGTGAAGTTTTGTCTTATCGATTCGAAGTGAAGCTTTGTCTCATCGATTCGAAGGTCCCTTCCTTCGATGGATTCGAACTATGATGTAGGCGAGGGTGGATTCGAACTCAAGTCACATGAAGGCTTGCTTGATGTAGTCGAACGTAGTGACTGCCTCAATCGATTCGAAGCTACTGATTCCGCCTGATGGAGTCGAAGCAATGGAAAGCTGATGGAGTCGAAGCAAATGGAAGTTCGATGGATTCGAACTGGTCCCTGGCCTATCGATTCGAACCAAGGGTGGCCTACTCCATCTTTTGTCGACGATATCTTGAGCATACGAACCCGGATTGACCTGAAACTTGGAACGTCATTTCCTCTGGCCTTGCTTAGCATATCTTATCAATTGTAGCCCGATCCGGACTCGGACAAATTTCGTCGATATCTGTAGCGATCCTAACGTGTAACCGACTTCCAAGACGATCTGTTACTGTTTTCTAGTTAAGTCCTTGGTATCACGGCCTTGCCAAAAGGCGGGATAACATTTGCCCCCCAAAGTACGTCTTGTGTAAACATGACGTGCTTTGAAAAGTTGCAGTCTCTCACTGGACAGCTATGACATACTTTACCGAAAGTTGCATTCTGTATCGCTGTAATCGACCGTCGTACAATAGTGACTGGCTGTCAGTTTTTTGAGTCATGACGAAATGAACATTCGATCCCTGTAAATGATAAAGATCAAACATTAGTCAGAAATACGTGCATACGTGTATTATCTTGACTTTGATTAACGTTGCGTGATCGCAAGTCGTTGTCAGTTCGGTTTACTATCGAAACCTGCATCGGTCCTCTCCTGGACTGATTTGAGATTTGAGTTAAAACACTGCTTTTATGATTGCCTATGATTATCTTCTTGTATCGATCCTCTCCTGAATCGAGGTAAAAAGGTAATCCAGTAATCTTTTCATGTCGAAGCGATGTGTTCATTTTTATAGATGGTTTTGATGGATTCGAAGTGCCCATTCGAATCGACGACCTTCGAACCGCTGCGAGTCAAGGGATACGAGGTTGGCACTCCGAATCGATAGGTACATGACGGCTTCAATTCTGTTTTTGCTAACTCCTTCGTATCGATAGAAGTTCGAATCGGTGCAGCTTCGTATCGATGAGCCTCGTGGAAATGTCGCTTTGATGGATTCGAAGATTCGATGGATTCGAACGTGGACGTTCGAATCGATCAGCAGTTGACCGGTAAGTATCGGTCAATGTTAACCGGGAGGCGAATCGTCCCATTTTCTTTGTGAAGTCCATATAAATACGCGAGACCGGTGTCACTTTCCTTTTTTACTTTTTACTGTCCACTGTAGCTATCTCTTCGACTCGATCCTTCAGAGCAGGAAACCTTCGTGTCTTCGTACGAATCGATCAAATTTTCCCAAGCTTTTGACTATAGTCGAATTCAATCAGGTAAACATGGAATCGATTCGAATGTAGAACATTAAAACTTGGAATTCTTGGCAGCGATTCCATTTTTTCTTCTGAAAATCATGAAGGATCAGTAGATCTGGGATGGGTCGAATCGATGAATCTAGGGAAAGAAACCTGTTATGGATGGACATCGTTCCTCTTTACTGCTCTGCATCGATCCGGGAACATGCAATTCGAATCAGTCTTAAGTGTCAGGCTTCGAATCGATGATCATGAAAGAAAAAAATGGATCAAAACGATCGATTCGAAGCAATGTTGCCCTGATCGATTCGAAGACATAAAATTCTGATCGATTCGAAGCTGTGTCATGCTCATGGATTCGAAGCATTTTCCCTTCTCCAGTTTTCATCGAGTCGTACCATATGGATTCGAAGTATTTGGACTTGAGCTTTATCGAATCGATTCACATCGATTCGAGCCAATGGATTCGAACTTCATTGATTCGACTCATATCGATTCGAGTCAATCGATTCGAATGTCCTGACTTTTGAAATTTCTGCTCTTCTGATTTACTCCAACATCTGAACTACGACCAGTTTCACGTTGAATTTTGACGAACATAATGAACTTTAGCATACTTGACTCCGACGAGCTTCGGCCTTGCATAGTCGAATTTGACCGAAAGATTTGACCTCCTTTTTGAAGCTCGTCGATGGAACTGTGACTTAACCAACAACATAACTGACTTATACACGAGGTTGGTTCGTAGCGTTTGGATGTTGCGGAAGTGACGGTCAGCGATGACGGTCATTTTCATTCTCAAATTCCCAAGATATGTTATACGAACATCTTGTTTTATTCTGTTAAATTTGCTTAAGTGATGCATATTACTTGTACTGCACGACACGTTCACACACACACTATACTGGGGCATGCATGGGCTGGTTATGAACTTAACGTTGCTTTCTGATGAGTTAGCTAATTATGGAATCTTCGAGCTCCCAACAACAAGAGGTGCAGAGCTCGACTCCCCCTGTGCTTGAGATTCCTGACATCCCTGCCGACGTAATCGATCCGGCTCCAGATGACTTGCCGGAGGCGATATTTATTGAGGACCCTGTTGATTCGGTTCAGTCCAACATATCTGAATCCTTGTTGGGACGAATATGCTTAAAGCATAACATATCTCTGGGTGACGTATTATTGCCCAGCGCCACCGATAGACCGCACAACCCGCCTGAAGGATATACAGCATTCTACCGTCATGCTTGTGCGGCTGGAACTCTTCCTCCCTTCAATCAATATATCCGAAGGATGCTATCATATTTAGGGATCGCTCCTTCACAACTTCATCCCAACGGGCACGCGCTGCTGAATAGTGTCTTCGTAATATTAATGGACTGTCTTTTTCGCCCGCCGAGGCCCTCTGAAATCAGACATATATTTAACTTCAAGAGCAGGGGTGATAGCCCGTCGTTTACATTTTTGGAGGCAGTTAGAAATTGCCAAGTTGTAGTTGGAGCTTGGACGCGCCTGAGCTATTTCAAGAACGAATGGTTCTACGTTCGGTGCCCTCCGGGTTTCGCCAGGCGATGGTTGTCTAGACGTAAGCGCCTTAACCTGTTTCCTTGACCAATAACTCTTCGGTGTTAAAATTGACATTTCATTCCTTTTACAGCTATTATCTCTAGGCCCGATGGAGGGCGTTTCAAGGGTACCGTCCGGAGTCTTCAAGAAGTTCCGAGCGAGCTGAGGCATATTGACTTGGTGCTGAACGACTACAACTTAAGAGTTCTGGGTTTGATCGACATTAATCAAAGCATAGTTGTCGAGGGATTTTCAAAGTCCGTCTCCAAGAAGGAAAATAAGAAGAAACCCAAGAAGAGAAAGGCGAAGAGGTCACTCGGGATCAGAATAATCGAAGCGAGTGACGAAGAAAGAACCCAGACGGATTCAGAGCCAATGGCCGACCTTTCGGGAAACTTGGAGGAATCGGGAGAAAAACGGAAAGGCAAGGCCGCCGTTTCCAAAAAACTTAAGTCAAAGGGGGGAAAATCTGTAGATGTGTTTCTTCCCGCTTCCGGAGTTATGATTTCTGAGGCCGCCCCTTCTCATTCGAGAGACTCTCTCAAAGGGCTTGACGATATTCCTATCCCAGATTATATATCAATCTCTCATAATCCTGGGTTGGAAGAATTACAAGATGTACTAAATATGAGCGAGCCTTTTCCTTTAAGTGCGATCCACACTTCCGGTCGGTTTGGGGGTTTACGCATTTACACACACTTCCACGGCACTTCATGACTTCTGCATAGTAAGCATTGCTTTATGGGATTTTAATCCTTAATTCTTTCTTATCGCAGGTGAGATGTCAGGACGTGGCTCCACTCTAGATAGGCTTAGGAATGTGCGCCAATCTTCTCCATTTTATGATTCCCGTAGGAGAGAGACAGATAGGGACCATGGGCGAGGCTACTCGAGTCAAGAACGTTACGATAGAGACAGAGATTACTCGCGTAACCGTTCTGGTTATGATTACTCTGATAGAGACCGAGGATACCAGCACCGACCCCGATCTCGTTCTCCTCCGCCTCCCAGGGCTCCAGCAGACCTCTCAGGGCCATCTCATCAGCAACAATTGCCTTCTCAATCTTCTCGGCCTGACGCTCAACGGCCAAGAGTGGAACCAACGGCAGCCGCTATAATTGAACAAGTTCCGGCTGAGTTGACAAGTGAGGGAGCTGCTAAACTCGCCCAAATGAAAAACGACTACCCGGAAATTTGCATGGACGGCTACATCTTCCCTCCTAACTTCAAAAGAATTCCGCCAGAAGCTGAGACCACTGCTCATAATTACATCCACGACTTCTATGCTCAGTACAAGGAGTGGTATAAGGCAGCCGTGAAGGCTTCTAGAGTAGCTTTCGACAGGGCGAAAGTCATTGCCGAACGTGATGTTGACATTGCGAAGCAGAAACGCATCATTCAAGTTCTTCAATCCGAAGTGGAAACGTCCCGAAAGTCAGAGCTTGATACACTTAAGAAACACGAGGGTGTCGTGGCCAAACTAGCGAGGATGCAGCAAGAACACTGTGCCACAGTGGAAGAGATGGGCCATCGTAATACCACCGTTGCAGCTGAGCGAGACTTAGCCGTTAAGGAGCTGAACGAGCTCAAGGCCAAATTCGCTGAAATGGTGAAGGAGAAGGACGATGCGAACGCTACTGCTCAAGAGGCTTGCGACCAAGCAGTATCCCTCAGGGTCGAACTTGCTGCGGCGGCGGTCAAGGCTAAGTCTGTGGAAGCGGAGATTTAGGGAAAAATCTTGGAGGAGAGGTCTAGGCTAGATGCAGAGTTTGACGATCTCTTAGTCACGTATAACGCTAATGTGCTGGAACACAGAAATCTAGCGTGGCTGGGAGATGACTCCATGATCTTGTATAATGCCTGGACCCGGCTGGTGAATGAGAAGAGAGCAGCGCATCCAGATGGAGCACTTGACGACTTTGAACTGGAGATGCGTCTGCTTACTGAGGATGAGAGGAAGACCCTTCATGAGGTTGTAATCTCCATGGCGAAAGAAAAACTCGGCGTCCGATCTCTAGAGACAGGCGAAGGTTCGGGGACCGTGCATCACGAGGCAAGTGTTGGAGCCGTAATCCCAACATTGCCCGAAACCACTGGTGCGGTAGACCCCCAATCTGTTCCTGCATATAATCCTGATCAACCGTTATTATCTTCCGCCGATGATTCCACCCATGCTTCGGTCCAGACTAAGGAAGGTACTTGAACGCTTCTCGTAGTTTAGTTGTGAAGGACCTTAAGCAACACATTTGTCTAACAATCTCCGTTTTGTCGCATTTCAGTGACCGAAGTTATAGTTTCTGCGCCCCTTGCTTTATCAGTTCCTCATCAAACACAAGGGGTAGTTTTTTCTGAAGCCATCACGACTTCCACTTTGATTGGCGAGGAGGGAGATGCAAATATGTTTTCTTTCAGCGCTCAGATGATTGAGGAGCTTCTCAACGAACCCATCGATCCCTCTGTCAATCCGTCCAATGCTGTGAGTGAGGCTGCTCCGGCCGTTAGTTTACCTATGCCAGCTATTGGCACATCTGATGCGGCCCAAGCATCTCGTGAGGACGACGTTTTAGCTGAGATCGCTGCCGAGATGGCATCAGGGAATGTAGGTTCTAGTCCGCCCGGGCCTGCCCCGTTAATGGTGATCTCGCCGGGTGGTACTGTGTTGATCGAGACCGTTCCTGTCCCTCCTCCTGCTACTACTCCTATGCCCCCAGCTCGTCCTCCTAGAAGAACTTCCGTCGCCTCCAGCTCTGAGGAAGATGTTGACATCATATCGCTGCCGGAGGGCAAGCCTGAAAAGAGCAAGCGATTGAGGAAGAAGTCGGGCAGCGGATCAGGTGGAGCTACTCCAAAGAAGAAGATAAGGAAGAAGAAAGAATGAACTTCTTTCCCTAAATCTTTGTTGCGTAGGGTAGCATTTTGTCGATTTTTCTATAGCCGTGTATAGATGTGGATTCGGCTCCCACTAGCAGAATTTTTCATAAACACTTTGTAATCAGATTCTTTTTGTTGATAATGGAAATGAAAATCTATTCCCTTTCTGTCTTCAGCTTGTTATGTGTTATGGTTCTGCCCCCTGTATTGGGGAGAAGTGTGGAGTTGACGTATGTTTATACCCCGTCTCGCGCTCCGGAGTTCGGGGTAGGATGAATGCTTATACTCCATCTCGCACTCTGGGAGTACGGAGCTGGATGAATGTTTATACTCCGCCTCGCGCTCTGGGAGCACGGAGTTAGTTAATGTTTACACTCCAGTTCGCGTTCTCGGAAGCTGGAGTTTGTTAATGTTTATACTCCAGTTCGCGCTCTCGGAAGCTGGAGTTTGTTAGTGTTTATACTCCGTCTCGCACTCTGGGAGTACGGAGTTAGATGAATGTTTATACTCCGTCTCGCACTCTGGGAGTACGGAGTTAGATGAATGTTTATACTCCGCCTCGCGCTCTGGGAGCACGGAGTTTAGTAAAATGTTTGTACCCAGCTCGCGCTCTCGGAGTACTCTGGGGTTTAGGAAAAATGTTTATACTCCGCCTCGCACTCTGGGAGTACGGAGTTAGATGTGAGTTTATACTCCGCCTCGCGCTCTGGGAGCACGGAGTTTAGTAAAATGTTTATACTCCGCCTCGCACTCTGGGAGTACGGAGTTGAATGAAGGGTTGTCGTGTATCAACCCATTTTCGTGGCCTGATGTGATGGCTTGCCCCCGAGCTTGGGTTTCATTTAGCGAGTGGTTGATTGCTTCACAGCCACTCCCTACTTGAATAAATTCCACTGTGTGATGGAACTTAGCTCTTCGTGCATCGTGATGTTGTACATTGTATTTAATGAATCACAGCTCTGGCTCGAAGAGATGGCATTTTATTGCTGAAATAAGAAAATATGGCAAATCAGTTGCCTTATTACAAATTCTAATTTCGAAATGCAAAAGTAAATTGCTGAATAAAAAACATAATGAAATAAATAAAGCCTGTCATATGTAATAGCGACGGAGACTCTCGCTGTTCCAGGCTCTCGGTAAAACTAGACCGTCCACGGTTGATAGTTTGAATGTGCCATCTCCAAGTCGTTGCGTAATCACGTACGGTCCCTCCCAATTTGGTTTCATGTGTGAAGGAACCGGGTATATTCTCTTGAGGACCAGATCGCCGAGATCAAAGGTTCGGGGGCGAACTTTGGTGTTATATAATCGGGCGACCCGACTTCGGTAAGCGGCCGCTCTTAAATCAGCTTCTTCTCGTTTCTCGTCCAACAGATCCAAAGACTCAGCGAGTAATACAGCGTTTGTTTTCGGATCGTAATAAGTTACGCGGTGAGAAAATACTTCTGTCTCAACTGGAATGACGGCCTCTGAGCCATAGGATAAGGAAAATGGGGTGTGTCCAGTCGCGGTTTTGTGAGTTGTTCGGTAAGCCCATAATGCCATAGGAAGTTCATCGACCCATTTGCCCCCAGCCTTTTCCAGTCGTTTCTTTAAGATGGACTTGATAACTTTGTTAACAGCTTCGACCTGACCATTTGCTTGTGGATGTGCGACTGCAGAGAACTTTTTATGAATATGAAATCGCTGGCAGAAACTCTTGAACTCTGAACTTTCGAATTGGGTCCCGTTATCGGTGATGATGGTGTGCGGGAGTCCAAATCGGCAAATGATATTGCGGACCACAAAGTTTATCACTTTCTTTGACGTAATCGTTGCAAGAGCTTCAGCCTCGGCCCATTTTGTGAAGTAGTCAACCGCGACGATGGCATACTTCGCACCACCTTTTGCCAGAGGTAAAGCGCCAATGATATCGATACCCCACATAGCGAACGGCCAGGGACTGACCATTTGAGTTAACTCGGTAGGCGGGGCTCTTGGAATTCGAGCGTGTTTTTGGCACTTGTCGCACTTTCTGGCGTAATTGGCTGCATCTCGATTCACTGTCGGCCAGTAATATCCATATCGGAGTATTTTCTTAGCAAGTGCTTGTCCACCGGTGTGATCGCCGCATTCTCCCTCGTGCACATCATGTAACACTCGTTTGACTTCGTCGTGAGCGATACACCGGAGAAGTGGAACAGAATAACCTTTTCTATACATGATCCCGTCCTGAATGATGAACCGCGAAGCTTTTCGTAGAATTTGCCTTTTCTCATTTCGGTGCTCAGGCAATATCCCATTCTCAATATAATTTCGATACGGAGTCATCCATGATTCTCTGCTGGGAAAGGTCTCTAACACATCATTCGTTTTGATTTGATCGATGCTTGGGAAAGGCAAAGTTTCGACCGGGACGAGTCCCATTTGCTGTGCTTCACCTGTGCTGGCCAACTTTGCCAATGAATCGGCCTTTTGATTCCGATCTCGTGGTATGTAGTAAATAGCATAATAATCAAACTGATCCAGCGCTTCCTGAACTCGGGCTAGATAAGCAGCTAACCTTTGATCTCTCGCTTGATATTCTCCTCGTACCTGACACACAACCAACTGTGAATCAAAATACACTTCTATAGCGATAATTTTCAGATCTCTGGCAAGCTTTAACCCAGCCAACAGGGCTTCATACTCGGCCTCGTTGTTGGTTGCGTGAAAATCAAACTTCAAAGCATAGCATATGGATCGACCTTCGGGGGTTTCTAGTACAACTCCAGCGCCCGAACATCGATCGTTTGATGCACCATCTGTATAAAGTTTCCATACATATTCAGGAGATTCGCTGGTTTCAGGTAATTCGTCAGGAACAGTAAATTCAGCTATGAAGTCAGCTAGGACTTGCCCTTGAATGGCTCTCCGCGGAGCATAAGTAATGTCAAATTGGCTCAGTTCAATATTCCACTTGAGTAACCTTCCAGACGTCTCAGGCCGCGTGAGGACCTGTCGTAACGGCTGATCGGTATACACAGTAAGCGGATGTGCTTGAAAATAAGGACGAAGCTTTCTCGAGGCAATAACCAAGCAGTAAGCCAGTTTCTCCAACCTGGGGTAATTTCTCTCAGCTCCGGTTAATCGTTTACTGACATAATAGACCGGTTTTTGCACTCGATCTTCTTCCCGGACCAAAGCAGCACTGATCGCATGCTCTGATACCGCCAGATAAAGGTATAATTGTTCGTGATCAATTGGTTTCGACAAAATCGGTGGCGTAGAGAGATGCTGAACCAGCGATCGGAATGCGCCTTCACATTCCGTGGTCCATTCAAAGTTTCGTTTCCCTTTCCGGATCAGATCAAAGAAAGGAATACATTTATCAGTGGATTTCGAGATGAACCTGCTTAGCGCTGCTACCTTCCCGTTGAGACTCTGGACTTGCTTGATGGTCTTTGGAGTTTGCAAATTTCTTATTGCCCAGATCTTCTCGGGGTTTGCCTCTATCCCACGAGCGTTAACAATGAACCCTAGAAACTTTCCGGATGCGACGCCGAAGTGGCATTTTAGCGGGTTAAGCTTCATTCCATACTCACGCAAGATACAGAACATTGAATTTAAATCCTTGACGTGATCTGTGGAAAATCGGGACTTGACTAACATGTCATCCACATAGACTTCCATGGTCTTCCCGATCTGATCAGCGAACATTCGATTAACCAAGCGTTGGTAAGTTGCTCCGGCATTCTTTAAACCAAAGGGCATGACTCTGTAGCAGTAGAGTCCCAGATCGGTTACGAAACTAGTATGTTCTTGATCGGGTAGATGCATGGGTATCTGATTATAACCTGAATAAACATCCATAAAGGATAACAATTCGTGACCTGCAGTTGAGTCAACGAGTTGGTCAATTCGGGGAAGTGGAAAACTATCTTTTGGACAGGCTTTGTTTAAATCAGAGTAATCGACACAAGTTCTCCATTTCCCGTTCGGTTTCCGAACCATTACCGGATTTGACACCCACTCTGGGTATAGAGCATCTCGGATGAAACCATTCGAATGTAATTTGCCAATTTCTTCTTTAAGGGCGGCAGATCTCTCTGGATCCATACCACGCCTCTTTTGCTTGACCGGAACATGTCGCGGATCAATATTTAAAGAGTGACTTGCAATGTTCGGTGAGATTCCGCACATGTCGGAGTGCGTCCAGGCAAAGACATCAAGATTCGCCTGAAGAAATTCGACCAATTCCTGTTGTATCTGTTTTCCCAGTTGAGATCCAACTTTCAGTACTTTCGAGTCGTCATCCTCACTGACCGGGACGTCCACAGTCAGTTCGGCTGGAGACGCTTGATTCTCTTCTACTTCATCTTTATCTTCGCTATCTCTAGGGTCAAGATCTCTAAGGAATTGGTAGTGGTGCCCGGGCCGGGGCCCAGGCGTTAGCTGTCAATTATCAGAAAAACGGACGCAGAGAGATTCCTCTACGCCCTTTCCTTTCTCCTTCTTCTGTGCTTCTCGCAATTCAGCAACATAACAGGCTCTTCCTGCTGCCTGATCTCCTTGAACGATTCCTATACCATGATCGGTTGGGAATTTTAAAGTCAAACACCACGGGGCAATGGCTGCCCTGAATTCAGCAAGAGCTGGTCGACCCAGGAATGCATTGTACGGTGAAGCAATGTCAAGAACAACAAATTGCAGTAGTCGGACTCTCCTGCGCTCTCCGATCCCCAGTTCCACTGGTAGTTCCACTATCCCAGTAGGTATCGTTGCACTGCCATTGAAGCCATGAACCCGGGATTAGCAGGGTTTTAGGTCTTTTGCTTCCATCTTCATTAAATCGTAAGCTCGCTTGAATAGAATGTTTACAGAACTTCCACTATCAACCAGGATCCTCTTCATCCAAGCAGGACCAACCTGGGCAGATATGACCAGTGGATCAATTGTTGGAGCTTCAATTTTGTCAGCATCTCTACTTCTGAATATGATATCGTCAGACATCGTTTTTTATTGCTTAGCCGGGGTTCCATCCTCACAATTACTGCAGCATTCGAAGCTCGCATGCCTGATAGAGCTAGCATACGACTCCATTTCCCTCCAGCTCCTGTCTGCTGGATGAGGACCACCACTTATGGTATTGATAACTAGCCTCCCGCCTGTACGAGCGGGTTCCTCTTGTCTTTCCTGATCTTGCGCACGGTTTGGATTTGATGGGCCCGCGCCACCAGACTGCGGCGCCCGCACGAATTGATCTAACTTCCTCTCCCTGATCAACTTTTCTATGAGATCTTGCAAATGGCGACAGTCATTAGTATTGTGGCCATAGCTCTCATGAAACCTACAAAACTTTCCCGTCTGAATCTGCCTTTCTGACGACCGCTTCGGAGCGGGTTTCTTATACTGTTCTGTGTTTCAAGTTTGCAGATACACATTCTCCAGTGATGTGTTTAACGGTGTATAACTTTCAAACATCGGAGCCCTACGCCGTGGGCCTGGATTCGGATCTCTCTTCTTATTCTGACCATTGCCACCTCTTGGCTGAGTTTGTTTGTTCTGTATGTTTAACTGGACTTTTCCGGAATTGTCACCGGACTGTTTAACTGCGACATTGCTTTGTATTCCCTCACTTCCGGGTTTTGCATCGTCCTGCTTCCTAGACTGTTTCGCGTCCTCTTGCCGTAAGAATTGAGCGGCTTTGGAGTAGAAACGGTCCAACGATGCGGGGGGTTTTCCGGCTAACCAGTTTCCAAATTCAGAATCGGGATCAATTCCCTTTGTCAATGCCATTAAAATTGAGTTGTCGTTGGGATTACTAATTTCCACGCATGCCGCATGGAACCTCTCCAAGTAACGCCTTAACGTTTCCCCACGAGCCTGGGTAACATTGGACAGGGTGTTAACATCTTTGGGTCTGGCAACATGCATACGGAACTGTTCAACAAACTTCTTAGCCAATTGGTCAAATGACGAAATAGATCTTGGAGGTAGTCTTGTAAACCACATTGTTGCAATTCCTCCTAGTGAAATGGGGAAGCTGCGGCATTTCACTGCATCGTCGGCCCTTGCGGCGCTCATTGACCATTCGTATTTCAGTATGTGCTGATTGGGATCAGAACTTCCTTCGTACATAGGGAGAGTTGGCATTCTGAATCGCCGAGGAGGTTCAGCGTATAGTATCTCGTCCGTGAAAGGAGTATGGCTTCGAGAAATTCCCCAATCGTCATTGGTAAGTCCTTGGCTTTCACGGATCATTTGACGTATCATGGTCGGGATGTCCGGCATTGCTACATTTTGAGCCTGCTGAGCTAAGGTGTGGTCGGGTTCCACAATGCGAGTTTGGACCGGGCGCTGTCGACGGTCCAAGTTTCGCCTCCTCGGCTCAGCGTCTTCCTGGACGTATGGTTCAGAAGTACGTCCTTGCTATTGATTACCCGAATCTGGGAGATATCGGGTATCGACCCTTGTTTCCGCTGTTGCAGCTGTGACATGATTGTCCGTAGTATATTGTGAAGTGCGGCCACCCCGTGCTGATGGCCCAGCCTGGAAGCTGGTTGATGGTCCTACCCTCAATTGCCCGACAGTCAGGGCGGGCTGATATCCCGTAGTCTGAGCGTAATCTCCGTCTAATCGGGGACGGGTAGATCTACGATGATAGTCAGACGAGGCAGAACTTTCAGTGGGTGAGCGGGAAACATCATCCCTCCTGGACCTCCTACGGCCCTGGCGATTCAGTTGATTTGTCAGCTCAATATTAGCTCGCAGCTGTTCGGCTAACTGTTGCCGACTCTGAGTCAACTCTTGGAGTAACATCTGAAATTCTTGTCTAGTGACTGCCCCAGACGGATCTGAGTGGGCAGTGTTGTCTTGGTTGGGTGGCTGCTGTTGAGCAGGATTTTGTCCATCCCTACCTTCTTGTCCTGGAGCTGCAGAAGTGGTTCTCGTGCTAACCATTTTGAACGATGAATCCTTTTCCTAGATTTTATGCAAATCTGAGTAGAATGGAAGGACTGTGAATCGAAGATCTGGATCTTCCTCTTGGATTTGTGCAATCCGGTATCGATGGTAGATCCAAGGAGCAGGAGAAAAAAGCTGGTTTTTTCTCAGTGAAAGCACCAAAGTGTTTGTACCAAAAATGGGCACAACACTCTTCGGAAGTTTTTGAAGAGATAAAAGTGAAGAACGAAAATTAAAACTGTGGATTATCTAACAAAAACTTCAAATAACAGAAAATAAATTGCAAAGACAAGCGATTTAGAGTGGTTCGGCGTTTCGCCTACGTCCACTATGAAGTTTGATGTTTTTATTGCTCGATTACTTGAAGATTACAGTAGTTGATAATGTAATACAACTGAATTCAAATGCTAAGTGTCGGTCTAAAGCGGCGGCGGTGTTCTGGAGTGAATTTGGCAGAATCTAGGCGCCCTTCAATACTTAGAATTCTCCGACCCTTTTTCTGAATGACCAGGGGGTCTATTTATAGGTGTAGGAGGCTGGTATTTCGCCCAAAATGTGGGGAGACCAGTTCTGGTACGTCAGGGGGCCCACATGGCCGAAATCTGGAGACCCGGGCCCACTTTGGGATCGATTCGACCCTTGGTTCGAATCGATCAAGAAATCGTCCAATTGAGCTGAAATTTGGTGTGCACATTCTTCATCATGTGTTTGAGCTTCTGTGAAAATTTCATGGGATTTGGACTTGTAGAACTCGAGTTATGATCGATTCAAGTTGGTGTTTTTCGTATTCTGGAGTCGTTCGAATCGATATGCTTGAATCGATTCGTTCGAATCGTTCTTCCTGCTCGTGAAGATGGTGACGTGGTGCGCTTTCTTCGAATCGGTCCGCTTTGCACTCCGCATTGACTGGGTCGAATCCACGGCTTGGATTCGAAGAAGGTGGAGTCGAGGGCAAGCTGTGTTTCCTGGATTCGAAGTAAAGCTATGTCTCATCGATTCGAAGTGAAGCTTTGTCTCATCGATTCGAAGTGAAGTTTTGTCTTATCGATTCGAAGTGAAGTTTTGTCTTATCGATTCGAAGTGAAGCTTTGTCTCATCGATTCGAAGGTCCCTTCCTTCGATGGATTCGAACTATGATGTAGGCGAGGGTGGATTCGAACTCAAGTCACATGAAGGCTTGCTTGATGTAGTCGAACGTAGTGACTGCCTCAATCGATTCGAAGCTACTGATTCCGCCTGATGGAGTCGAAGCAATGGAAAGCTGATGGAGTCGAAGCAAATGGAAGTTCGATGGATTCGAACTGGTCCCTGGCCTATCGATTCGAACCAAGGGTGGCCTACTCTATCTTTTGTCGACGATATCTTGAGCATACGAACCCGGATTGACCTGAAACTTGGAACGTCATTTCCTCTGGCCTTGCTTAGCATATCTTATCAATTGTAGCCCGATCCGGACTCGGACAAATTTCGTCGATATCTGTAGCGATCCTAACATGTAACCGACTTCCAAGACGATCTGTTACTGTTTTCTAGTTAAGTCCTTGGTATCACGGCCTTGCCAAAAGGCGGGATAACAATTTTGAAATTGAATTCTGATGCCCCACCATACCGGATCCCGTCCGATTATGAGCCGCGATCGACAGATAATGAATTACGATCGCATATAGAATTTGCACGCGATTATAAAACAACAATAAAATCGACAAGTTATTAAATTCTATAAAGTTTCAGAATTCCAACGTTTGCCGTAAAATACGCCAAACGAAAATTTACTTACTTTCCCAAATTAAATTTTTTGAAAAATTTCTAAAAATTAAATTAAAAATATGTCATTAAAAATCAGTTCATAATTCAAAATATAGATTTTATTATAATTTAATATAAATTCGAATATTTAAACAAATTAAATACTCAGTTTCGAAGACCCAAAAATACGGGTAGTTACAAAACACAAATGACCGTAGAATTCTCATTATATATGGAGCATAGACGATGCTTCAACGTGTAGGTGTCCAAAAGCTTTTAAGTTGCTCGAAAATATATTGTGTCCAATTGACTTTAATATGACCAAATATAACATACAAAGCTTTATGATCATCTTCGTATACTTGTTCATGACTACCTAACCTAGGGATGACTGTGTTGATGAGCATACGGTTAAGTAGTCGGGCTTTTGGATGAAAACTAGATGTTTTTAATTTCCTCATATCATCTTCCCAAATAAGATGAGTAACAGCATCGCTTGGGGCATATAGTGTAACAACCCGAAATTTAACCCGTAATAATTAATTCGTTAATTAACTAAACAATAAAATAACTTTGTGAAATTATCAGAATTGAGCCACGAGAGTTGCACCATTGTGTCCGTAGTAATTTTCTGGTCAATTTTCATATATAGAACGTCAGAATCCAAGTCAATATGAAGAAGTTACGCACAAAGCAAGAATCGGAAAATAAAAGAATGAAAAAAAATGGGGAGGTCGACCAAGAGGTCGACCATCCCACTGCCTAGGTCGACCGGTCGGTCAACCTGGCATAGTGGGCTATCGACCCGCCTCAAGTGAATGAACGAAGGATTTATTCCTTCATTCCAGTAGCTAGCGAACGCGTCACTTTGCATTCTTCTAGTCCATCAGGTCCTTCCGTGCTCCCATCCGATAGCTCCTATTCAGCCTATGACGTGGTTGCATCCTATTCAATCTCCAAATCCAATGGTTTGAGATCCAATTCTACCCCTATAAATAGAACCCTAGGTCTAACACTTTTTCTCATTCTAGATTTTCTTCGCTTGGGTTCACCTTTTTAGGAAGGACCCTAAAAGGAATAATTTTCCAAGGAGAGAATCTTTTTAATAAAAATATTTTTAACAACCCCAAGTCGATCCGTGAAGGCCTAAAGGGAAGAGCTAAAGACCAGAGGTGGGTGATTGTAATTATTTTAAGATTTCTTTAAGTAATTTAAAATAATATGGTTTTCAATAGTTGTAGTTTTACTACGATTTTTGGAATAGCCTTTTCAGTAGTTTATTTACATTTTTTAGAATTATTTTCAGTCTATTTCCTTTCAGCTGTTTTTTTAGTAATTTTAATTTATTTCTGTTAATTTTAGCTTTTCTGATTATTTACAGTTTATTTACAATATTTTAGTTATTTACTGTTATTTATAAGTTATTTACATCATCTTTATACGTTTTGGATTTTCTTCTATTTTCAGTGTTCTTCTATTCCTCCTTCTTCTTCGCGTATGGATTAGAATAAGACTAACGCGAATACGGATTAAATTGTAAGAACACTGAGATAATGGAATATAAGATGTAAATTTCAAAGACTGTAATATAAATGGAATTGGACTGAATTTACGCCTAATTATGACGTTAATTGGACTAAATTAAAAAGATTGGCCTAGTTATAACTTAAAATTATAACTAAAAATAATAAAAGATGAAAGAAGCTTATTTTCACACTTAGACCTTGGGTTAAGTAATAAGCATGGTTGTAACGTAGGTTATAATAAGAAAAAGAATAGAATAAGGCTTATTTTAAGACTTATAATAAATTAATAAGCACAGATAGTAAAGAAAAATGTAAAGGCTTATTTAAATAATTTACCTAAGTTAATAAGCAAAAATAAAAGTAGAACCTGTACCAAATAGCATTCCCTATTAGACAAAACGGTGTCTCACATTAGTCTGAAGTGAGATGAGGGTATGCTTATGTTAAAAATGGTAGTAATTGGTCAAATAGAAGTCCAAATCATGAGGGATTTGGATAAGGGGCGCAACTAGATATTGTTTGGATGAAGGGCCAGTACCAACATCATTTCCCCTATAGTTTCTATGGACACATGGTAATCTCACATTAGCCTGAAGTGAGATGAGGGGCACACTATGCTGGAAGTTGGAGGTAATAAGAAGACCCAATAGGTGGAGAAAAAGGTAGCATGGGCATGGTGGCAGTTACGCGTGCGACTTCCATGTGGGTGCTCAGTGATAGCTATGAGTTTCAAGCGCATAGTATGGGTGTCTTTCGTAGACACCATTGCCTTCTGTGTAGGGAGCTATATATGTCGTCCAGATCCACAGTAGTTGCTCTGTGCACCTTCCGTAGATATCATTGTCTGCTGTGTAGGGAGTTATATAGCGGTTGGTCCGCAATAAGGTCTATGGAGTAGTAGGTCAATCAAAAAGGGTAGAATTAGGGTTACATCCTAATTATAGGATTAGGAATTCAGCCTAATCAAAGCGGAAATCAAGGACAAGTGCAAGCAATCAAAGTAACCTATCTTATAAATTGAGCAATATTTAATCGTACTTATTTCCAATTTATCTCTTTCCTATTTCCTTTATTATCCTTATTTATGCTAGAACTATTGTAGAGTCTATTACTTTTATCTTACTTAAAGACTCTAGTAATTACTATCATTCACCAGAGTTTTAGTCTGACCCACTCCTCTATTTTTCCCTCATAGGCAATCAAGGGAGAAGTCAGTAGATTATAGTCGCTTGGCGGTTTTCTTGGAGGAGTTCTCTACTATGTATTTCTTTTATTTTAGCTTTAGTCCTTTCTTTGTACTGGCTTATTATGAGGGATATTATATACTGTAATCTTTGAGACTATGAATTTTTATTTCATAAGACATGATGGATTTTGAGATATGGATTTTGTATTTGGTATTTGACTTATTTATGAAGCAATTATGAAAGTTTTATTTTTAAATAAGTTATTATTTTAGTTTCCGCTGTTTTTACCTATTTTTGTCTTGTGAATCTTAGTCTCTGTTAATTTTATTTATACCTACAACGCACCACGCCTTTTAATTTGTCCTTTTGGGTATATTAAGGGGTGTGAGGTGTTTCACTTGGTATCAGAACCTAGGGTTACAGGATTCCTAAAAATTTATTTTAAAAAGTAAATATTTTCCAAAATAACTTGTTTTAAAAGTATTTTTTAGAAAAGAACTCTTAGAAATAGTTTTTAAGTATAAAAGAATTTTTATAAAAATCCCCTCAATGTCCAATTCAACCTTCTTTCGATTCTTTCGAACCTAAGTTTCCTTTTCTTTGCATAGTATGGCTAACTGGTTCCGTAGAGCTACGGTACCAGAGGTGCAAGGGCAAGTGCCTAATACAACACTGATAGGTGGAAATCCCTTTAATCCACCTACACCAGCCGAATTTTATAAGTTATTCAAGGAATTCACTAGCATAGGGGGCGGAATGTTTTCTGGCACGAAGGATTTCAAAGAGACATAAGCTAGGTTGGAAGATATGGAGCGAAAGTTTAGACGGTTAGGTTTGGAGGACCGACAGAGTGGTCAACCTATATCTTGGCAGCTGGAAGAAGAGCTTAAGGCGGTTCCTACAAGCTCTGAGAAGCCATGGTGGAAGGGCTAGAAGGATAAGAGGAAAAAGGAAGGCCCTCCGAAGCGAATGAAGAAAAGTGGGAGATGTAACCGTTGTAGAATGACTGGTCATTACGCAAGAGACTACAAGAGAGAAGGTGAAGAAGTGTTACAGCTGTGAACAACTCGGTCATCTTAGTAAGTTTTGTCCTCGGAAGATGGGACAGGGAGCGAGTGCACCTGCAGTGCAGATTCAGGCTTTGGATGCAGCACCTTCCAGTAGTAGACCAAATCAAGGTAGGAAAGTTTGATTTCTATTTCTGATTTTCCCATTCAGACTCTTTTCGATCCTAGAGCATCACACTCTTTCATCTCTAGTTCTTTGGTGGATTGTTTGCACTTAGACATCTCTTTAGTAGTAGATCCCATTGTTGTTTCAAACCCTATAAGAGGATCGGCACACTTGTCTATGATTTGTAGGGGTTTGAAATTTTTTATACTAGGCATAGAATTTGACTATGACGCCTATATTTTGGGATTTTTGGGGTATGGGATGATTTTGGGAATAGACTGGCTATCCACATATGGAGTTATATTAGATTGCGAGAGGAGAGTCGTTAGACTAGAGATATGCATCAGTAGGACTCTCGAAATTTCTTGCGACCTGCAAGGGTCAGTTATGTTGAGCTTCCTTCATTCCCTCGATTCATCATCATCAGAGTTAGATTCGGTTCCTGTCGTCAGAGATTTTTACTGACATCTTTGATGTGGTTAGGGGACTACCCCCCTAAGAGAGAGATTGACTTCAATATTTATTTTGCTAGCCAGTAGCATTACCCATAGGCCTATGGCGCCTAGGAAAGGAAGGGATTGAGCAAGCAGATCCGTGAGCTTTGGAGAAAGGTTTCGTAAGAAGAAACATATCAGAATAGGGAGCGTCAGTCGTCTTCACTACCGAAGTAGGTGGTTCTCTTCGACTTTGCATTGACTATAGAGAATTGAATAAGCTCACAAAGAAGAACCATTATCCACTCTCTAGAATAAATGATCTTTTTGACGAGTTAGTTGGCTCTTCAGTATTCTCCCAGTTTGATTTAGCCACTGGATTTCATCAGCTTAGGGTCGCTGATGACAGCATTGATAAGACCACATTTAGGACACCAGACGGATTCTTTGAGTGGTTAGTCATGACTTTTGGGCCAACCAATGTCCCAATCTTTTCTATAGATTTGATGAACCATGTTTTTAGAGATGTCCTAAAATAAAGTTCGTGGTGGTATTCGTGGTCGACATTTTGGTGTTTTCCAAGAAGTATGGAAGAGCATGTTATTCATCTAAAGAAGGTTCTTTGTACGCTTCGTGTTCGTCAGTTGAGAGCAGAGTTCTTGAAGTATCACTTTTGAAGTGCGTTTATTGGGGCATAGAGAATGTCTACACATGATAAGGATTTAAGAAACGGTTTGTACATTTAGGATTGGGATTATGGAAATCTAAAGAGATGTAGGAAAAGAGAGATGTACAATAAAATTCAGTAGATAAGCAGAGAAGAAAGTTCATATGTAGGTAATGGCAGAAATTATAATTGTCTCGGATAAGTGGATTAGACGGTGATGCCTTAGAATAAATATGAGTATACAAGAGGAATAGGAGTAAAAGCCTTTAGTTTAGGAAAAGTACTCCGAGGGTAGTAAGTAGGAAGGCCCACTTTATGCTATGCCTAATAAAATGAAATTTTCGAAATTTAAGAAGTTGAATTTTTTTTGTAATTGTTGGAATTGAAAATTTTCATTGTTGATATTTTCATTCAGAAAATAAACATGGGGTTTTTGAAGAATGGTATGAAATTTAAGTTGGTTTTTATATAATGAAAAATTGGAATTCTTTTTGAAGAATTATTGAGTATATATAAATAACTCACTAGTTTCATTATAAGTAAACAAAGATTTTAAACATAAAAACCTAGAGTGTATCAAGTATCGAAAACGTAGATTACAACTTTTATTGTTGTAATAAATGTTTTTGTGAAAAATAAGAGGAGCATAGGCAATAACACTATTTTATAATAAGTGACTCCCAAGAGATATTTTTACATAGGTATAAGAGATTTATGGGTATTTATTTAATTGAATCCATACATTAGTATTTTTGGGTTGTACTAATGGTGTTTTACGCAACATCCGTTTTAACCCAAATAAAAATGTATTTTAAAAGATAATTTCTAAGTATAGAAACAAAATGGTTTGTAAAGTACACTTATTATTAATAAGTATAAGGAAGTGTTTTTGCAGTTATGGAAATATTAAAACAGTTTTGAAGATGAGTTTTTATGAAAGGAAAATGTGTAAGTTAGATGCTAGAAAATATTTATCATGGAAGAATATAATTTAAACATATTTTAATCTATTGGAATGAAAAGAATAGTGGTATGATTTTCTATGAAACCAATAAAAATGTTTTATGCAAGTTACAAGGAATACATGAAAGAGATATACAAGGTATGAAAAGTACCATATTTTGTATAGCCTATTTCGAAGAAAAAAATAAATAATAAGCTCCTTGTAATTTCACATAAACATGAAATTCTCTTTTAAAAGGTTCATAGAAGATCTTAGCGTTAATAACTTCTCATAACAGAAAGTAGTTCCAATACATTAAGATATGAGACTGTTAGGTGTAATAAGAAGCTGTTTTTAGAACACATAAAGGATATTTTAAAACAAAATGGTTTGGTGAAAAAGTAAATAAGTTTTTGAAATGAAAAACTTAATAAAATTCAAATTTTTATAGAAAACTGTAAAAGTCTTTAAAAGAAAGAGAGGTATAAGTTTTAGACTTAAAAATTTGGAAGTTTTTCCCTCTAGGTTTGGGAAATAATATTAAATGACCAAGTATTTCTGAAATTAATAGAAACTGAAAAGATAACACTTTTAAAGATAAAGATTTTGGGGTTTGATGTTTTAAAATTTCTAGAAACCCTAGTTTTTAAAACAAGGTGATAAATACCAAACCAAACTCTTAAATGTGGAGTAGATAAGAATCATTTCCTAGGAGTAACGGAAAAGGTGTAAGGTGATAGCAGTAGTTACTTTTAGAAGTAATAGTAGCAGTTTCCGTAAAGTGTATAGGACACTAGTAAGAACCTAGGAATGTTGATTCATGAAGAATAGTAAAATGAAATTAGTAAGATAGTAAGATAAGCATGATTGAGAATGAGTATTCTTGATTGTGGAAGAACTTGAGAAAAGCATCTTTCTTTAGTGGAATTCATATGGTAGTAGTTTTCAAGCTAGCATTGGAATGACACATTTTGAAGCTCTTTTTGGGAAGGTCGTGTAAGACGTCTTCATGTTGGTTGGAATTTATGGAAAGGTTTCTTCTTGGTTCCGACATGTTTGGAGAGATTTCAGAGAAGACTAATTTGATTAGGAGAAAATTTGTATCTCGTATCCATGTATCTTTGATAATAGGTTTTGGAATTTCCTTTTTCCATCTTTAGTTTTGAATGGGTTCTTTCCTTTATTATCCTTTGGGAGGTAGGACTTAAAATATAACCTATGGATGGTAGGATTTGATGTAAACATGTTAATAGAACATGTTATGAATGATGTATGCTAGTAGTTGCAAGTGTTTGCTAGTGGATGCTATGAATGCATATAGGTACATTAGGCACTATTATTCTTTAGGGATCGGCCTAACTAGGACACTAGAGCATATGCATATGGATGTGTGTGCATTTTTTTCCATGGTTACTATAAATGGATTTTATCACATGATTGTTGCATTTGGATGATGTTTGTAGCACGCATATAGAACTATCAATTATCATTAGAATTTTTTGCATTCATTTGGATACATGGCACGGACATGATTGCATAAAAGGAGGTCGACTGAATCAGTGGACCGCCTAATCTTTTGCATTAGTTAGGGACATTTACACTACACTAATTGCATAAGTATAATAAATTGCATTAGAAAAACTTAAGGACAATGGATGAATGGTTGATGATTGAGTAGTTGGTTGAATAATTGGATGAAAGCATTTAGTACATTCTTTTATCCTTAGAGATTTCGGGGACGAAATCCCTTAAGAGTGGAGAATGTAACAACCCGAAATTTAACCCGTAATAATAAATTCGTCAATTAACTAAACAATAAAATAACTTCATGATATTATTAGAATTGAGTCACGGGAGTTGCACTATTGTGTCCGTGGTAATTTTCTAGTCAATTTCCATATATAGAACATCAGAATCCGAGTCAATATGAAGAAGTTACGCACGAAGCAAGAATCGGAAAATAAAAGAATGAAAAAATATACGGGGAGGTCGACCATCCCACTGCCTTGGTCGACCGACCGGTCGACCTGACATGGTGGGCAGTTGACCCTAAGGTCGACCCGCCTCAAGTGAATGAACGAAGGATTCATTCCTTCGTTCCAGTAGCTAGCGAACGCGTCATTTTGCATTCTTCTATTCCATCTGGTCCTTCCGTTCTCCCATCCGATGGCCCCTATTCAGCCTATGACGTGGTTGCATCCTATTCAATCTCCAAATCCAATGGTTTGAGATCCACTTCTACCCCTATAAATAGAACCCTAGGCATAACACTTTTTCTCATTCTAGATTTTCTCCGCTTGGGTTCACCTTTTTAGGAAGGACCCTAAAAGGAATAATTTTCCAAGGAGAGAATCTTTTTAATAAAAATATTTTAACAACCCCAAGTGGACCCGTGAAGGCCTAAAGGAAAGAGCTAAGGACCAGAGGTGAGTGATCGTAATTATTTTAAGATTTCTTTAAGTAATTTAAAATAATAGGGTTTCCAATATTTGTAGTTTTACTACGATTTTTGGAATATCCTTTTTAGTAGTTTATTTACAATTTTTAGAATTATTTTCAGTCTATTTACTTTCAGCTATTCTTTTCAGTAATTTTAATTTATTTCTGTTTATTATAGCTTTTCAGATTATTTACATTTTATTTACAGTATTTTAGTAATTTACTGTTATTTATAAGCTATTTACATCTTCTTTATACGTTTTGGATTTTCTTCTATTTTCATTTTTCTTTTTTTCTCCTTCTTCTTCACGTATGGATTAGAATAAGATTAACGCGAATACGGATTAAATTGTAAGAAAACTAAAATAATGGAATATAAGATGTAAATTTCAAAGACTGCAATATAAATGGAATTGGACTGAAATTACGCCTAATTATGACGTTAATTGGACTGAATTAAAAAGATCAGCCTAGTTATAACTTAGATCTATAACTAAAAAGAATAAAAGATGAAAGAAGCTTATTTTCACACTTAAACGTTGGGTTAAGTAATAAGCATGATTATAACGTAGGTTATAATAAGAAAAAGAACATAATAAGGCTTATTTTAAGACTTAGGATAAATTAATAAGCACAGATAGTAGAGAAAAATGTAAAGGCTTATTTAAATATTTTACCTAAGTTAATAAGCAAAGATGAAAGTAGAACCTGTACCAATAGCATTCCCTATTAGACAAAACAGTGTGTCACATTAGTCTGAAGTGAAATGAGGGCACGCTTATGCTAAAAATGGTAGTACTTGGTCAAATAGAAGTCCAAATCATGGGGGATTTGGATAAGGGGCGCAACTAGATATTGTTTGGATGAAGGGCCAGTACCAACAGCATTTCCCCTATAGTTTCTATGGACACATGGTGATCTCACATTAGCCTTAAGTGAGATGAGGGGCACGCTATGCTGGAAGTTGGAGGTAATAAGAAGACCCAATAGGTGGAGCAAAAGGTAGCATGGGCATGGTGGCAGTTACACGTGCGACTTCCATTCGGGTGCTTGGTAATAGCTATGAGTTCCAAGCGCTTAGTATGGGTATCTTTCGTAGACACCATTGCCTTCTCTGTAGGGAGCTATATATGTTGTCCGGATCTACAGTAGTTGCTCTGTGTATCTTCCGTAGATACCATTGGCTGCCGTGTAGGGAGTTATATAGCGGCTAGTCCGTAGTAAGGTCTATGGAGTAGCAGGTCGATCAAAAAGGGTAGAATTAGGGTTACATCCTAATTATAGGATTAGGAATTCAGCCTAATCAAAGCGGAAATCAAGGGCAAGTTCAAGCAATCAAAGTAACCTATCTTATAAATTGAGCAATATTTAATCGTACTTATTTCCAATTTATCTCTTTCCTATTTCCTTTATTATCCTTATTTATGCTAGAACTATTGTAGAGTCTATTACTTTTATCTTGCTTAAAGACTCTAGTAATTACTATCATTCACCAGAGTTTTAGTCTGACCCACTTCTTTATTTTCCCCCCTTTTCCCCCATAGGTAATCAAGGGAGAAGTCAGTAGATTGCAGTCGCTTGGCTGTCTTCTTGGAGGAGTTCTCTACGATGTATTTCTTTTATTTCAGCTGTAGTCCTTTCTATGTATTGGCTTATTATGAGGGATATTATGTACTCTGATTTTTGAGACTATGAATTTTTATTTCATAAGACATGATGGGTTTTGAGATATGGATGTTGTATTTGGTATTTGACTTATTTATGAAGCAATTATAAAAGTTTTATTTTAAATAAGTTATTATTTTAGTTTCCGATGTTTTTACCTATTGTTGTCTTGTGAATCTTAGTCTCTATTAGTTTTATTTATACTTACAATGCATCACGCCTTTTAATGTGTCCTTTTGGGTATATTAAGGTGTGTGGGGTGTTTCATATAGTGTATCGGGAACATCTTGTAATCGAATCCCCGTATAAGGACAATTAAGAATTTGACCAAGCATTTCAATATTAAATTTTATTATGGTTCCATAAACACTTGTCCAAATCCAGTTTTCCTCATCTGAAGGATTCCAAAGTTTCAAGGATCATAAATTATAAGAAAGAGGAATACCGTTAATTGATCTATTTTCCCAACATTATCATCAGAGTTGATCAGGTGATAGATATTAGCATCTTCAGTTAAATCGATAGCATCATAATGAATAAAACGATGGATGGGATAAAACGGACCAGAGTGAAGAGGCTTTTTCTCCATATCTTGTAGTTTTTGCTTTCTATGTTCTTTTTCAACAATCCATTCTTCAATGTGATGATCCATGATGAATTGTTGAGTGGAAGGTTGAGAGCTTTGGCCCGTAGTAGCTTTCTTACGTTTAGCAACTGGAGCTTTTGCTTTCGGAGCCATTGATTGGGAATTGGAAAGAGGAAATCGATTTGGGGATTCAGGGTATTAAGGTTTTGAAAGAGTGAAACGGTGGGAGAAAAATGAAAGATGGAAGAGATAATATAAAGGCAGATGAAAAGGTGTGTGCTCAAATGGTTGACAGACGTCTGAATATAAAGGTCGGACATCTGAACCGGGCTTAATTTTGACGTAGAATGGTCGAAAAGATGTCTGGATGGAAACTCATATGTCTATGATTAGGAAATAACTTTTCCAGAGATATTTGTCAAGCGGTTGATCATTCCTTCAAACATATGTGCTGAAGTGTTTAAATTTACAGAACGATTAAACAAACATTTGGGAGCATTTTTAGACATCTCTGTTGAAGGTCGAAAATTTTCAAAGCATATCTTCAGACGTTTGATTTGTATATTTATTCTATTTCTACGTATTTTGGTATATGTAAACAAAATTTTAATATTTATTAGGAGAAAAAATTACAAACTATTATGCATGAATATACATGCTTATTTGATATATATATTAAACATCCGTCGTTTATGAAAGATTTATTTAGTTGTCAATGGACAAATCAGGAGAATGGTAGTTTTGTTTCTCCCATGAATTTCATTCGACTTTGGTCTGCTCGAATGATGGCTTAAGAGGAGACCAGTATGGACGAACAAAACTGTGTTTGGTGTTTGATCTCCCTTCTCCCCATAGGTTCCGTGGGATGATCTTGTGTGCACTTGGAGGATTTTCTCGTAAACATGGAGACCTTTGATGTATGCAGTCTTTTGTTGGTGAATGACCACATATTGCGAGGATACATAAATGTGCTCCTTGACGGTGTTGTTCATAATACATTTCTTGTTGAACCCCTATCATCTCTTGTTGATAGTGATGAATTTCATCGACTTTGTCCAAGAGAGATGATGATTTGAGGTCGATTGAATGTTTAGCTTTCTTACCTTTCTGAGAGAAGCCGGTATGGTAAGTTGGTGAAGCAATGATGTTGAGGGATGGAGATGATGTAGGAATTATTTTTGTGGGAGAGACATAAGTGCCGCCGGACGATGGGGAGGCATAGTAAATAGCGAATAAGTGGAGTCGTGATCAGAAGACATTGTTTGATATGTTTTTTTAGAAATTTGATCTTTGTTTAAATATTTTTAAAGTTTGTATATGAGTTTAATAAAATTTTGATTAAGTATATATACTGAGTTTATAGGCTATGTTAAGAATATTGATTTAAGGTTAATAATTCTCAGAAGTTTCCAGCCAGGAAAAAATGAAAGGTTAAGAGAGAGAAAAGGTTTTGACCGCAAGTAAAATTAAAGATATGTATGGTATGAATCCAAGAAACATAATAGAACATTGGAAAGACATGCTACTTCCTCCCATGAGTGCGGAGTTAGAGTGTCATTATCCCTAATTTTTTGTTCTATTAAAATAAATTACTTTAAAAAAATTATACTTTAATATTTAATTATAAATCATGTAACGACATAATACCTAGTTCACGTCTTAACTTAATAAAAGTTCACTTAGTGGTTTTGTAAAAATATCGACTGTTTGATTTTCGGCATTTATAAATGTTAGAGTTATTATTTCTTTTTCAACATTAATTGGATTGCCCGAGAATGATTAATTGGATTCTTAGATAAGTTTATAGCACTAGTATTATCGCAATATATTGGAGATTTGTTTATTATTTTTCCAAAGTCTTTAAGTGTTTGTTGCATGTATATTACTTGAGCGCAAGCTAAGGTAGCAGAAATATATTCTGCTTCACGGGTTGAGAGTGATACACAATTCTATTTTTTACCGAACCAAGAGACTAGAGATTGACCGATAAAGTGACATGTGCCACTTGTACTTTTCCTATCAGTTTTGCAACCATCGAAATCTGCATCACTATATGATATGAGTTCGAAAGAGATGCCTTTAGGATAGAAAAGACCATAATCCTTAGTGTTGGTTAAGTAGCGTAAAATACGTTTAATTGCTCGATAGTTTGAATCTTTAGGTTATGCTTGAAATCTTGCACACAGGCACACACTCATCATGATATCGGGTCTACTAGCCGTTAAGTATAATAGTGATCCTATTATACTTCAATATAATTTTTGATCAAAATCCTTTATGTTTTCATCTTTATCTAAATGGGTACTAGTACTCATGGGTATTGGTTTACTAGATGCTTTCTCCATTCCAAAACGTTTTAACAAATTGTGACAATATTTTTCTTGATTTATAAAATTACCATTTTCTAACTGTTTAATATGTAATCCTAAGAAAAAATTTAATTCTCCTATATGAGACATTTCAAATTCATTTTTCATGATATCTGCAAAATTGTTACATGACTTTTCGTTTGTTGATCCAAATATTATGTCATCTATATATATTTGAACAACCAAAATATCATTATGATCTCTTTTTATAAACAAAGTTTATCTACCAATTTGAAATCCAGAATTTATTTAATGAGTTTTTATTCTATCATACCAAGCACGAGGTGCTTGTTTTAAACCGTATAAAGCTTTCTTTAGTTTATATACATGTTCAGGAAATTTTTCATGTATGAACAACGAAGGCTGCTCAACATAAACCTGTTCTTTTATAAAACCATTTAGAAAAGCACTTTATGTCCATTTGAAAAAAATTAAAGTTACGATGACATGCAAAAGCAAGTAACGGTCGGATGGCTTCTAGACGTGCGACTGGAGCAAACGTTTCTTCATAGTCAATGCTTTCCTCTTGATTATACCCTTGTGCTACTAACCTTGCTTTGTTACGAACAATGTTTCCATTTTCATCGGTTTTATTTTTAATAAACCCAATTGTCCCGATTACGGATTGATCCGTAGGTCTCGGTACAAGTTCCCATACTTCATTTCTTTCGAAATAATCAAGTTCTTCTTGCATCACCATAATCCATGACTCGTCATTTGATGCTTCCTTATAATTTTTAGGTTCAAAATTTGAAATGAATGTAACGTGACTCATTTGATTTAATTGATGTCTGGTGGAAACTTTTGTATTTAAATCATCGATTATATTGTTAATTGGATGGTCTTTCAAAATACGAGGTGGTGATCTTAACGTATTATCATTGCCAACAGTATTCTCATTATTGTAATGTACAACTGTGTTATTTTCAAACGGTTTTGTTAAAATTTCATCATCATCATCGCTGTTTTTATTATTTGAAACTTTTTCATCAAACGAAACATGTAGACTTTCTTCTATAGTACTAGTACGTTTATTAAATACTCTATAAGCTTTGCCACGATCCGAGTATCCGACAAATATTTCTTTATCGGCTTTTGAATCAAATTTTCCAAGATTATCTTTAATGTTTAGTATAAAACATTTTGAACCAAATATTCGAAAGTATGATACTTTGGGTTTTTTACCAAAAAACATTTCATAACAGGTATTTTTGGTTAAAGGACGTAATGTGACACGATTCAATATGTAATAAGCAGTAGCTACAACTTCTACCCAAAAATTCTTTGGTAGATTACTACTGCTAAGCAAAGTTCATGCACATTCTTGGATTGTATGATTTTTCCTTTCCACGACACCATTTTGTTGTGGTGTTCGAGGAAATAAGAAATTATGTGTAATTCCTTTTTTGTTACAAAAATTTTCAAAAAACTCGTTTTCATATTCACGCCCACGATCACTTCTTATATTATTTATTTTAAGATTAATTAAGTTTTTAATTCTTTTAGCAAAAATTTTAAACATCTCAAACGTATCGCTCTTATGTTTTAAAAACAGTGTCCATGTATATCTTGAAAAATCATCTATAATAACAAATGCATACTTGTTGTGATTTATTGAATGTGCTTGAGTAGGTCCAAATAAATCAAGATGTAATAATTATAAAGGTTGTTTGGTAGAAATTTCCTTTTTAAATTTAAAAGAACTCTTTTTTAATTTTCCATATTGACATACATCACATAAGTTTTTAACTTTATAGTTTATTTTTGGAAGACCTCTAGCCAAATCGTTTTTAGCCAATTTGTTTATAAACCTAAAGTTTATGTGACATACCCATTTGTGTCATATCCATGGATCATTAAAAATTTGCGAATAGGCATAAATCGCTCGAGTTATTAAAGTTTATATTTAAGACATAGATGTTTCCTTTTCTTAAACCTTAAAAGATTAGATT
Source organism: Allium fistulosum (assembly GCA_030737815.1). Classification (NCBI taxonomy): domain Eukaryota; kingdom Viridiplantae; phylum Streptophyta; class Magnoliopsida; order Asparagales; family Amaryllidaceae; genus Allium; species Allium fistulosum. Next base: position 167,736,314 of record CM060905.1, read on the forward strand.
TTTGTTTGGATCAAATATGTTACATCTATTCTTTTCAAAATCAATTTTGAATCCTTTATCACAAAGTTGACTAATGCTTAATAGGTTATGTTTTAGATTTTCAACTAAAAGAACATTTGCAATAACATGTAAAGTGGACATACCAACATTGATGACATCTCCAATTCCAATAACAAAACCTTTTAAATTATCTCTGAAAGTTGCAGTACCATCATCTATGTATGTTATATTTGATAACATTTGTGCATTTCTAGTCATGTGTTTGGAGCATCCATTATCAAGTATCCATTTCTCCTTGGTTTTAGATTTCCTTTTGGGTACCTATAAGATAACAACAATTTAATTGGTACCCACTTCCTTCGTTAGGGTCTTAAGTGTTAGAGAATGAAGGTAGCCATACCCAGGAGGGTTTGGGACCTTTAAAAGAGTAATTTTTATGAACAACACTTTTTAAATAATTATCTATGTGTTTTTGTCTACTTAGTTTGTTAGCAGATTTTGGAATCCATATTTTAATTATTTTAGAGTTAGAAGCCTTTTCTTTAGTATCTGGCTTCTTGAACCTTTTATATAGTGAGCTATAGTTTTTATGTTTTGAAGTTTTCTTAAATCCTAATTCACTACGATTTCCAGATGGTTTATACATTTTGATCAAATTATCCAAATTCTACTTTCCTTTATTGAATTTTGAAACATTATTTGTAATTTTGTCTAACTTATCATTAAGATAAGAAATTTCAGATTTTGATGCTTCTAGATCATTCTTTAATACAACATTTTCTTTTCTAATGCCATCATTTTCTATTTTAACTTTCTTATTTCACATAATAATGAATCATTTTGAATAGATAGATTCTTACATTTTTCTTATGCAGTTTCTAATTCTTCTTCTAAAATGGTTTTCTCCTCTTTTAATAATCCTATTTCAAGTTCCATCCGATTAATTTTAACAACATATTCTTCATTTAACTTTTTAATTTCTCTATATTTGTCATTTGGTTCCATGCTAAGTTCTAAAATTTCATTATAAGTAAGATCAGGACATACCTCTTCAGTGTTTGCCATGAAACATATATTGGCCTGTTCAGAATCACTGTCACTGTCATTGTCTGATGATGAAGATGAATCCGAGTCATCCCAAGTTACTTGAAAAGCACATTTTCTTTTCTCGAACTTGCTTCTCCTTTTGTCATTATTGAGTTATGGGCATTGTTTCTTCATGTGTCTGAATTTGTCACATCCAAAGAACTTGATTGAAGTTTGACTGGATGAATTTGAATTTCCTCCGTTTTGTGATTTCGTCATCTTTTTGAACTTCCTGAACTTGTTGTAGTTTTTGGCTATGAATACGATCTCATCTTCATCTAAGTCTGAATCATTATCGTTGGCTTGAAAATCCATATTTTTCTTTTTATGATTTTGTTCTTTTCTTGCCTGCAAATTTGCTTTGTACGACATTCAATTTCCTATCAATTCTTCAACTTTTAGTTGAGATAAGTCATTAGCCTCTTTGATGGTCAACATTTTTCATTCCTATTCATTAGTTAAGGAATTTAAAATATGTGTAACTAAATCAAAATCTGTAAATTTGACTCTAAGTGCCATGAGATCGTGTTGGATAGTTTAAAATCTAACATACATATCACCAATATATTCATTTGCTTTCATTTTAAATGAAGAATAACTGATTTTGTAAAATGGAAATCTTTATTTGTTTAACTTTGTTAGTGCCTTCATGAGTGATTTGTAGTGTACACCATATACCTTATGCATTAGTGTACAATATGACACGCGAAAATTCATTTTTGGTCAAGTGAACAGAATAGAATATTCATGGCTTTAGCATTGTTCGTTGCTGTGTTCTTTTGAGCATCTATCCAAGTGCTTATATCTGTCTCTGGTGCTACATATCTAACTTGTGTTACTTGCTAAATTTCTAGACCATTAGCTTCCATAAAAATACGCATATGTGTAGACTAGTAAGCATAATTAGATCCAGTGAGTAGTGGAGGACGTGCAATAGATTACCCCTCTTGAAATGTACTTGCCATATTAAATATGTTTCAATTACATGTCACTGTGAATTGAAATAAGCGTGCTCTAATACCAAATGAAAAGAGTCTATGGATCGTGTATTTATATCTAATATGCAAGTGTAATAAATAGCTAACTTATAACTAGCAGAGTTAAGTAAATAAAAGTAAAGAAGCAATGACACCAGTATTTTTATACTGGTTCGGACCTCCCATCCTACGTCCAGTCCCGAAGCTCCCCTTTGGCCTTAACTAGTAAACAATCCTCGCTTTGCCTGGAGGAAAGGCTTGATACAAAAATCTTTTCTTGACAAGTATGTGTTCTTAGTAACACTGATTTTGACTCACAGTACAAATCTTCCTATAATCTCCTTTAAGTAGTATGTGTATGTAAAGCTTTTCTTTTAGGAAGTGATAAAACTAATATATTGATTGCTTTTAGAAATCAGAGTATGCAAAGAGTATAGATATGAGATTCAGAAAATTCAATTTATTTGTTTCTCAAAATCTTTACATATTTATAGGCGTTGAAGAGTTTTCTTGAAGAGCAACATCCTCTAGTATGTTTTGTTTCAGTCTAAGGGTTGCAATCTTTGAGGAAGAAGAGATGCGTTGAAGAGATACGGATGCAACCATTAGAATGAAGCAAGTACCTGTTCATAGTTTTAGCCTGTTACCCAGCACAGACGTCTGCCCATAAAATTCAGACATCTGTTTAAATATTTATTTTTAAACAGAGAACAGAGTCAGACGTCTGGCATATTTGGAAAGACGTCTCATGCCTGTTTACTTCCGCAATCAACTTGTTTGAAACAATGAAAGATTTATAAAAACTTTGATGTGCAATGTTGTGTAAAAACTACTAAAGGAGATTTTACAAACCATCTATCTATGACTATAAGACACTATAATAGCTTCTCTAATACTAATGATTCTTCTCTTCTACTGGTTGTCTTAAAGTCGTGATAATGTGAATTCTGAAAGCTTTTACCTGCAAATAGATGGAATATATTATATGTGTATGATTATATAGTTGTTGTCATCGAAACCATAGAATAGAGGTTCTAACATTCCCCCTATTTTTGAGGATGACAACTATACAATCACTTATTAAATAAGCATATAAATCCCCCTAAATGTGATTCCTCCCCCCAAATACATGTAATATGACAACTCTCCCTCTTTGGCGTTATCAAGAAGAGATACAGCAATAATGAAATTTGGAAGAAACGTGCAACAATCCATTTTTCTGTACAGTTTAAGCTGACAATAAACCACACATGTCCAACCCAAATTGAACGGCAAAGAGGATAGTTAGGGAAAATAAAGAAGAAAGAAGACAAGAAGAAACTAAACAACACAGAATCTCACAGTGGAACGAATAATCTATAATATACAATCAACCTTTACACAAAAACGAAACTATAATATATGTATATACAGACATCAATCAGAGTACACTAACCTATTTCAGCTCGAATGGCTATAACAACTTGTCCTCACAATTTGTGATAAATATAATAATGAATGCAATGGAAAAATAAGCACGTACGTGAATACGTCTTTCGGCCTCCAACTCATCTCCTGAAGCTCCAAATATCCAAGTAAACCTGGAAATATGCTTGGTATGACCCGAGCATTATAGAAAAACAACGTCCGGGTCAGTCTGGTAAATCCAGCGTGAGAAATAAAATCAAATGGATTCTTAAAGTTTAAATGAACCTTTTGAAAACAAAAGTATTTCGTAAGACCACACCGCAAATAAATACGGACGGGTTTTTACCTTACGATAACCAAAACACTTTTTATAGAAAATCCAGTGATACTATAATAATGTCTAAGCGTTCAAAATAAAAATATGAAAATTCAACTCAAGTCAGGATTAACATTCTTATATTAAGTAACACAAAACACAAAACACTCGAGTCTGACCTGAGCATAAAGCAAAACACAAAACACTCGAGTCAGGATTAACATTCTTATATTAATAAATTCAACTCAAGTGAAATGTCAACTGAAATCAAGTAACTTAAAGGATGTTTGGGATTTCCATCCTCTAAGGATTCGTGGAACTATCTACTATGTAGTAATATACCCTATTATAATATGTCTATAGTAAAGTAAACTATTAAAATAGCGTTAAGGAGTTACCAATATCCCCCTTAACACATTTTATATAATGCCGTAGTCTATACAGATACTGTAAACTCCACTCGCAAGTGGGCTATCAGGGAGCACTCCATAGGTACGACACAAAACAAACTCGTAGAAGGCGCGATAGGGCATGCGACAAGGCACTCGAGGCAATGCTAGGGTAGATATACCATTTGCATATCCGGACTGGTGGTAACGCATAACAGCTACTACCGCCCACCTCGTGACACACTCCCAAATCAAAGGTGCATCCAATCAAATCACAAAAATAATAGAATGGTATCGAAGAAATGTATCTGATAGGATGAATGACCTCACTTGGCCCAACGTGGCTCCTGTTTTAGCCGCATCAAGCTGACTCACGTGAATTAGGGCTACGTAAATACCATATAGAACCATCACCAAACCATCCTACTTCATTCTGGGATCTCCACCACGTACACAGTTGTTAAAGTGGTTTTCGGTATTGGCAGAGAGTATGACAATATCCGATCCCGGTCCCTTTAACAACCAAACGCTTATTTCACACCGTGGTCATTTCATTTCAAATAGTTCATACTTCATATCAAAATATCACATTCGTTTCAAAACCATATCAATTCAATATCATTATTCACTTTTAAAATAATATTCATTTTCCAGAATCGTAACACTTTCAAAATCATAACACTTTCAAAATCATAACACTTTGGAAATCATAGCACTTTTGAAACCATAACACTTCCGACTAAACAATTTACACTATTGAAATTAGTATATATATAATAAATAGTTATAAACTAAAATAGTTTATATATTAAAATAATATTAAAATAGTTTATGTATATTAAAATACTTTATATAATAAAATAATTTCCTCCAATTTCACAAGTCAATTCAAATCATCTTAAATTCCAAAATTCGATTTAAATCAATTCCAGTTTAGCCATTTAAATTTAAAGGTCAAAGATTCAATTCAAATTCTCAATAAACCATTTCAATTTATATCGATTTCAAATCCAAGTTTGAACTATCACTTTAATTCCAATAAGATTCAAGTTTAAGTATTCAAACATCTACGATATAAATTTCATTTATATTTCAACATTTAACTTTAATTTTATTCAAATTGGACAGTATTCATTTAATCATTTGAATAACAATTTATAAAAATCCAATTTATAAGTTCAAATCAATATTAAATATTCGATCTCAATTTCTTTTTAAATTGAGAATATTCATTTAATCACTTTTTATCAAATCAAGTTATAAATCATATATTTTAGAACCTCAAAGTCAATAAGTTGAAATCAATTCTTATTTGAATTCCATTTAAATTCCAAGTCAATATTAATTTATCATCCCAACCTCTATTATTAAAGTTATTAAAAATCTATTTTTAAAATACTAATATAACTTTAAATAAACACTTAAACAATGTTATAAACCAATTAAATTAAATTTTACTAAATTAAATCTTATTATTAAATGTATTTTGTATTAAATCTTATTTTATATATTTTTAAAATAATAAACTTATAAGAAAAGTCTTAAAAATATAATTTCAAAACTAACTTATAAATTTAAAATTTTCAAAACATATAATTTGAAAATCTAAATCTTACACATATTTTAAAATAAATTTAAAAACCGATATTTAATAAAATCCATATATTCTCTTTCAAACTCTGGAAATCATTTTTCAAAATAGACTAACAGTGTCCGTATATAATTTTCTATCCTATGGTCAAGTGATACTGATATTTATCATTTCAATCCGCAATTGAAACAATCCCAAAATTTCAAAATCAATAAAAATCTCTTGGGTTTATCATTTCAACCAAAAGCGTTTTCCCCTATTCTATAATATCGTTCGGGTATGTATCATTTCAACCCATAGGAAATTCTTAGTTAACAAGGAACTTGCAGAGTGAGAACAGTTATGATAATATAACATATCAACAACATGCATATATCATCAGTGATAAATTAAATAAAATATAAACAACAAGATATGGTGTCATATCTCATAAGTGAACAATTTTAGATAAAAGCATATCATATATAGCAATTATATAATTAACAGTTAAATATAGCAGCATATTTCAATTGTCGTTTCAAGTGAAATCAAATTTAATAAATATAAGGATGTTAATCGTGAGTGATTGCTTACCTTTCGAGACTAGAGAAACACGAGAACAAGATGGAAATGGGCACAGATAGGCGACAAATCACCAAACTGATACGAATAAGCACGAAGTAATAACGGGACAACGACAAAGCAGAGCACGATGAACTGGATTTGATGAAGATCAATGGTATAAGTGAACTTACATATATAACTATATATAACTATTTAGATATAAAATCATATTCTAAATTCAAACATATATTAAATTAAATATACATGTATTTAAAAATCATTGTTTAATTACAACGCATCAAATAAAATCAAAATATCTATATATATTTAAAATCAATACTTATTAAATCCTATATTTTCAAAATTCAACAGCATATATATTAAAGTTATTTCAAATATATAATATAGTCTAATATTTATATTTTTTTATAAAATTAAATAAATACCTTTAAACATATGATATATATATATATATATATACATTTTTCTCCTTTGTTAAAACAAGATAACTAGCAATATATATAAAATTTCACCTTACTGTTATATATAAGAAATCAGTCAAAGCTAATGCGTAACTTTTATATATAAAACTTACTTTATTACTATATATTTATAACAACAGCAAATTTGCACTGGCTCAACTTCACTTCATATAAATTAATATAACACCAATACATTATAAATAACAGAATCCAAGATACAATAGATTTATATATAATACTAATATAACTTACACAACAGATATCTATTTATATACTTGCACTAACATATTATATACTATAACATAACTTTATTATATAAACAGTTTATCATACTGGCATATATAACTAACAGAGTGTAAAATTTTGTATAAGCTTATGTATTATAACTAACATATAACTATACATATAACTGACAAATATATATATATATACACTCTAACATATATAAGATATGAATATATACATACAACAGATTATACAAACTTATACACTTTTAAAAAAATCAACATCAGTATATACAACTTTCAGACCTGTATATACAATTATATATATATGTAGACTTAAATAGATAACTACAGATTACAAAATTTGGTTCTTATAAAACCCATATAACTTATAATTTGAATATATATATATATATATATATTAAAAATCAATGCATATGTACGGTCAAATATATATATTACATAACTCAAAAAAATCTAATATATATAAGTAAACCAACTGAACATAAGCAAATATATATACACAAACCAAAAGAATTAGAGAGAAGCTCGGATGTTTAGGTGATGCTAGGGTGGTGGAGGAACGAAAAAGGCGGATGGCTTCAGCTGTTCGTTTGGATTTGTGGGCTGCTTGCGTGGAGGAACGGTGGTGAAGGTGGAGGAAAATCAGGTGGGCCGGAAGCTTGGCAGATGGAAGCGGGTGAGGAGGAAGGCTGTTATTGGCTGTTGCGGTGCTAAGGCATAGGTGGTCGAGGATGGGAAGGAGAAGGGGATGCTCGGTTGTTGATGGGTTGCCGAGTTGAAGGCTTCGATGGTGAGATGGTGGAGCATGGGAAGAGGTTGTGTGGGTTAGGAGAATGGAGTACGGCTGGAAATTGAAGGAAGGTGGATGTAATATAGGATAGGTGAGGGAAGAACTATATATATTTTTATATTAAACCTGAAAAGAATGAACAGAAGAAAAAGAAGGGAAGGTAGAAAGAATTGTGAACGAACAGCCGAAATAAATATATTAAGATTTCAAATGAAATAAAAATGAAACAGTGAAGATAAAAAGTCCATGACAATAAATTTCTGGAAATATTAATCGCTACTGACCATTGGTTGTCTCAGGAAACAAACGAATGGACAAGGAAACCAAAAGGCTCAAAACGGGTACCGATACGGTCCACCGTTTCATAGATTTCGCCGTCCACCGGACGCCGAAACACACAAATGAATATACTACGGAGATCAGCACAACGAGACGATCAAAACGGTACACAGATATCAACGATATGATTATCCTATCAAAAGTCGATATTCGGTAACGGAAATGCTGCTAAAACGCCAAAAATAAGATAAACGAGGCTAGAGGAGTCCAAATTCGAAGGAACGAAATATGACGTCTCACTCAGAAAATAATTTACATTTTTATTATATAAAAATATTCAGCTTTCAAAAATATTTTATTTCTATCAAATTTAACTGATTTTTAAATTGAAAATTACACAACAGAATTCACTTTCATATTTTCCAATAAAAATTTACCGGTTGCTATGTTGAAATAGATGTATTTCAAATATCAAATTTTTATTTTCAAATTCAACTTATTTAACTTTAATAAAAATTTCAGTTAATTACGTTATTAAAACCCTTAAAATTTACGGGTCGTTACACTCTCCCCCACTCAAAACTTTTCGTCCCCGAAAAGGAACGAGATAGGAGAATAGGTAAAACTAGAAAAGGACAGATTTGGAATATAAAATACCAGATACCACACTAATTCCAGACCACAAGTTTCATTATTCTAAAAATTGGTTTGTATTCAATTAATTGATTCCAGTTCATTTTATTTAATCAATCAAATTTATTGTGTTCACATTTGATTGGTTTTTATACCATATATTTTCATTCACTTGATTTGTTTCAATTTATTAACATTTATTACAAAAAATTTCACAACAAAATTTGTTTTATTTAACTCGTTTATTAAATCTATTTATCTTTAATTAAGTTGATTCCTCTTAAAATCTAATTTCAACTATTCAACAAATTTGGGTTCACTCCATTTTATTCAATCAATAACTATTTATTATATCCATATTTTGTTGATTCAATTTAATGTATTTCAATCAATAGAATTTTATTTCAACCTATTAACACTTATTATAAAATTTTCATTCAAAATAAAATTTATTTGATTTAATTCATTTATTTAATCCTTTCTTCTTCAGTTAAGTTGATCCCACTTGAAATTAAATTTCACTATTCTTAAGTTCATATTTATTTTCTTAAACAACATCCCTTTTCTCATTTAATTTATTCCACTTGACATATTTTACAACATATATTAAGTGTATAGACATTTATTATAACCATTTACTATTCAACCAATTAGTTCTCTTTTTAATGTTCAATTCATTATTCAATTTATTATTTAAAAATTCTCTTAACAAAATATCATTTTTGATATCCTATTACTTATGTCATAGTGTATATTATCCAATTACATTCTAATTACATTTAAACTTTCTAGTTAAGTTATATTAATGTTTCTGAGTGTAATTAAACACTATACAAATTTTCTTTTATTTACAACATTTATATTAAGCTAGATTTTGGTTTGAACAATTTATTACTTAAGTTTTCTTCTTGTACAACCCTTATTATACCCTAACATTTTGACTTTTTGAATATTTTAGGCAAGTTATATATATTAGAATGCAATTTAGTATTATACAAATAAGTTTTTATTCAAATTCAACTATTTCAAGTTGGTTAAATTTCATTTATCATTTTAGATATTCCAATTATTCAACAATTTATTTCATTTCAATAGTTGAAACCATTTCTTAATATAAACTTTAGATTCAAATTCCGGTTTCACTTCAAACTATTTTGAAATAATTATATACATATATATATTTTATAAATCGATTTATGCACAAGGAACTTAAATCAAATCCATTTTTTCCAAACAAAAGTGTAGTAAAGCTACTAACGGGACTCTCAACTTCGAGACTCGAAAATGAATGTCGATGATGCTACAGTCATCACCGAAATTATTTTCCAATGACAAATGAGGAGAGTAGCGACTTCCGTCTTTTAAAAATTATTTGAAAACAATTCATACTTGAAAATACTTTCAAATAATATATTCTTTCAAATCATGAAAACCAAATTTTGTAAAGCACCAAAAATTAAATTCTTAAATCCTTAATTTAAATTTATTTAATTTTCCAATCAAATAAACCCTGTTTATAAAATTTCAACACCTTATAACGTATAACAATAGAAAATGATTTAGTAGTGTTGACAAAATAATAAATGATAATCTAGTATTATCATTCCTAACAACCAATTTTATTAACTATCCAATTTCAGAAAATTATATTCTTATATATAAAATATAATCATACACAAAATTTTATCATTTACAAATTCTGAAAACAATATTGTGCAAGTTTGCTCTGTTCAAGTGTTTTGGAATTCCTATCGACAACGTTGATCAGGCGAATCGATCGAAACCCAAAATTCAAACTTAACAACTCAAACAACACACTATAAGATATTTTTATATTAATAACAAATACACTCCCTCACACGATGATTCAAGGATGGATAGAGATTCACATATAGAGGGATCCTAATTAAAGAGAATTCTAACAAGGAATATAGGCTCGGAAGGAAAATAGATAGATTACAAAAGAGAAAAATCGATAGACTTATATAAATCGCGGGTGACCTTAACCGGGTCAACCGAGATTCTAGGAATAAGATCAATGCGGAAATTCAATTTCCCGCTTGAAGGGAAGAGAAGTGACTTCATCCAATATCAGGATAATCTCTGATTATTGGAGTGGGGTCAAGATTACAAGTGAATTACCCTGATCGTCTACTAGAGACGGTTCGGGCTTTGCAAGAAATAACAGCATCGAAACCGAGGAAAGAGAAGTCTTCGATGAATCGACGTCTGTTGTAAAGGAGTTTCACCCCTTTACAAATCATATAGATGTTGGCGGGACTGTCAATAGGACGAGTCACCCAAAAGAATGAAGCTATGGGATGCTTCAGTATCAAAAGAACACGAATAGGGCAAGACAAGTATGAATTTTAGAACAGAGGGGAAGCTCCAAAAATTCAAAGTAAATTTGAATCAAAGAGGAAGAAATTTAAGATCGAACGAAACGTGATTCTATAACTAAATTTACTCTATATGTTAAGTTTTGCCTAAACCAGAGCTTTGATACCAACTTTAACGACCCGGTATTTCGAACCATTCGCATCTGCACATGTCAGACTTGAATTGCTCAAAATATCAGATTGTTAATTTATATTTGGCAAAACTCAGCATATACAGTAAATAAATCAATCACAGAATCACAGACACAGAGTAATATAACAACAAGTAGCGGAATAGATAAATAGTAGTTCATGAAGCGACTATATAAACAATAAAGCTTGGAATAAAATGCAACATAATATCACAAATACAATGTAGTCTCGGATACAAACAGATGTCAAGTCTGAACAAAACCACTGGATAGCTGAAAGCTGAATAGATATAGATGGATCTCCAAGTGAAGCTCCAACTCCAAAGGTGAGTCTCAAATGCTGTGACACTCAGTCTAACCTGAGCATAAAGAAAAACACAAAACACTCGAGTCAGGATTAACATTCTTATATTAATAAATTCAACTCAAGTGGAATGTCAACTGAAATCAAGTAACTTAAAGGATGTTTGGGATTTCCATCCTCTAAGGATCCGTGGAACTATCTACTATGTAGTAATATACGCTATTATAATATGTCTATAGTAAAGTAAACTATTAAAATAGCATTAAGGAGTTACCCATATCCCCCTTAACACATTTTATATAATGTCGTAGTCTATACAAATACTGTAAACTCCACTCGCAAGTGGGCTATCAGGGAGCACTCCATAGGTACGACACAAAACAAACTCGTAGAAGGCGCGGTAGGGCATGCGACAAGGCACTTGAGGCAATGCTAGGGTAGATATACCATTTGCGTATCCGGACCTGTGGTAACACATAGCAGCTACTACCGCCCTCGTGACACACTCCCAAATCAAAGGTGCACCCAATCAAATCACAAAAGCAATAGAATGGTATAGAAGAAATGTGTCCGATAGGATGAATGACCTCACTTGGCCCGACGTGGCTCCTGTTTTAGCCGCATCAAGCTGACTCACGGGAGTCAGAACCGTCACCAAACCATCCTACTTCATTCTGGGATCTCCACCACGTACACAGTTGTTAAAGTGGTTTTCAGTATTGGTAGAGAGTATGACAATATCTGATCCCGGTATCTTTAACAACCAAATGCTTATTTCACACCGTGGTCATTTCATTTCAAATAGTTCATACTTCATATCAAAATATCACATTTGTTTCAAAACCATATCAATTCAATATCATTATTCACTTTTAAAATAATATTCATTTTCCAGAATCGTAACACTTTAAAAATCATAACACTTTCAAAATCATAACACTTTGGAAATCATAGCACTTTTGAAACCATAACACTTCCGACTAAACCATTTACAATATTGAAATTAGTATATATATAATAAATAATTATAAACTAAAATAGTTTATATATTAAAATAATTTATATTAAAATAGTTTATGTATATTAAAAATACTTTATATAATAAAATAGTTTCCTCCAATTTCGCAAGTCAATTCAAATCATCTTAAATTCCAAAATTCGATTTAAATCAATTCCAGTTTAGCCATTTAAATTTAAAGGTCAAAGATTCAATTCAAATTCTCAATAAACCATTTCAATTTATATCGATTTCAAATCCAAGTTTGAACTATCACTTCAATTCTAATAAGATTCAAGTTTAAGTATTCAAACATCTACGATATAAATTTCATTTATATTTCAACATTTAACTTTAATTTCATTCAAATTGGACGGTATTCATTTAATCATTTTAATAACAATTTATAAAAATCCAATTTATAAATTCAAATCAATATTAAATATTCGATCTCAATTTTTTTTTAAAAAATTGAGAATATTCATTTAATCACTTTTTATCAAATCAAGTTATAAATCATATATTTCAGAACCTCAAAGTCAATAAGTTCAAATCAATTCTTATTCGAATTCCATTTAAATTCCAAGTCAATATTAATTTATCTTCCCAACCTCTATTATTAAAGTTATTAAAAATCTATTTTTAAAATACTAATATAACTTTAAATAAACACTTAAACATTATTATAAACCGATTAAATTAAATTTTTACTAAATTAAATCTTATTATTAAATGTATTTTGTATTAAATCTTATTTTATATATTTTTAAAATAATAAACTTATAAGAAAAGTCTTAAAAATATAATTTCAAAACTAACTTATAAATTTAAAATTTTCAAAACATATAATTTGAAAATATAAATCTTACACATATTTTAAAATAAATTTAAAAATCGAAATTTAATAAAATCCATATATTCTCTTTCAAACTCTGGAAATCATTTTTCAAAATAGACCAACGGTGTCCGTATATAATTTTATATCCTATGGTAAACTGATACAGATATTTATCATTTCAATCCGCAATTTAAATATTTGTGGGTATATATCTTTTCAACCCGCAATCCCAAAATTAAAAAATCAATTAAAATCTCTTGGGTTTATCATTTCAACCCATAGCGATTTTCCCCTATTCTATAATATCGTTCGGGTATGTATCATTTCAACCCATCAGGAATTCTAAATTAACAGGGAACTTGCAGAGTGAGAACAATTATGATAATATAACATATCAACAACATGCATATATCATCAATAATAAATTAAATAAAATATAAACAACAAGATATGGTGTCATATCTCACAAGTGAACAATTTTAGATAAAAGCATATCATATATAGCAATTATATAATTAACAGTTAAATCCAGCAGCATATTTCAATTGTCATTTCAAGTGAAATCAAATTTGATAAATATAAGGATGTTAATCGTGAGTGATTGCTCACCTTTCAAGACTAGAGAAACATGAGAACAAGATGGAAATAGGCACAGATAGTCGACAAATCATCAAACTGATATGAATAAGCACGAAGTGACAATGGGACAACGACAAAGCAAAGCACGATGAACTGGATTTGATGAAGATCAATGGTATAAGTGAACTTACATATATAACTATATATAACTATTTATATATAAAATCATATTCTAAATTTAAACACATATTAAATTAAATATATATGTATTTCAAAATCATTGTTTAATTACAACGCATCAAATAAAATCAAAATATCTATATATATTTAAAATCAATACTTATTAAATCCTATATTTTCAAAATTCAACAACATATATATTAAAGTTATTTCAAATATATAATATAGTCTAATATTTATATTTTTTTATAAAATCAAATAAATACCTTTAAACATATGATATATATACATTTTTCTCCTTCGTTAAAACAAGATAACTGGCAATATATATAAAATTTCACCTTACTGTTATATATAAGAAATTAGTCAAAGCTACCGTGTAACTTTTATATATAAAACTTACTTTATTACTATATATTTATAACAGCAACAAATTTGCACTGGCTCAACTTCACTTCATATAAATTAATATAACACCAATACATTATAAATAATAGAATCCAAGATACAACAAATTTATATATAATACTAATATAACTTACACAACAGATATCTATTTATATACATGCACTAACAGATTATATACTATAACATAACTTTATTATATAAACAGTATCATATTGGCATATATAACTAACAGAGTGTAAAATTTTGTATATAAGCTTATGTATTATTACTAACATATAACTATATATATATAACCGACAAATATATATATATATATATATGTATGTATGTATATATATACTAACATATATAAGATATGAATATATACATACAACAGATTATACAAACTTATACACTTTTAAAAAATCGACATCAGTATATACAACTTTCAAACCCGTATATAAAATTATATAAATATGTAGACTTAAATAGATAACAACAGATTACAAAATTTAGTTCTTATAAAACCTATATAACTTATAATTTTAATACATATGTATATATATATTAAAAATCAAACACATATGTACGGTTAAATATATATATTACATAACTCAAAACAATCTTATATATATAAGTAAACCAACTGAACACAAGCAAATATATATACACAAACCAAAAGAATAAGAGAGAAGCTCGGGTGTTTAGGTGATGCCAGGGTGGTGGAGGAACGAAAAAGGCGGATGGCTTCAGCTGTTCGTTTGGATTTGTGGGCTGCTGGCGTGGAGGAACGGTGGTGATGGCGGAGGAAAGTCGGGTGGGTGGGAAGCTCGGCAGATGGAAGCGGGTGAGGAGGAAGGTTGTTATTGGCTGTTGCGGTGCTAAGGCATGGTTGTTCGAGGCTGGGAAGGGGAAGGGGATGCTCGGTTGTTGATGGGTTGCCGAGTTGAAGGCTTCGATGGTGAGATGGTGGAGCACGGGAGGAGGTTGCGTGGGTTAGGAGAATGGCGTACGGCTGGAAATTGAAGGAAGTTGGATGTAATATAGGATAGGTGAGGGAAGAACTATATATTTTTATATTAAGCCTAAAAAGAATGAACAGAAGAAAAAGAAGGGAAGGCAGAAAGAATTGTGAAAAACAGCCGAAATAAATATATTAAGATTTCAAATGAAATAAAAATGATACAGTGAAGATAAAAAGTCCAAGAAGATAAATTTCTAGAAATATTAATCGCTACTGACCATTGGTTCTCTCAGGAAACAAACGAATGGACAAGGAAACCAAAAGGCTCAATGGGTACCGATACGGTCCACCGTTTCATAGATTTCACCGTCCACTGGACACCGAAACACACAAATGAATATACTACGGAGATCAGCACAACGAGACGATCAAAACAATATATAGATATCAACGATATTATTATCTTATCAAAAGTCGATATTCGGTACCCGAAATGCTGCTAAAATGCCGAAAATAAGATAAACTAGGTAGAGGAGTCCAAATTTGAAGGAACGAAATATGACGTCTCACTCAGAAAATAATTTACATTATTATATAAAAATATTCAGCTTTCGAAAATATTTTATTTCTATCAAATTTAACTGATTTTTAAATTGAAAATTACACAACAGAATCCACTTTCATATTTTCCAATAAAAATTTACCAGTTGCTATGTTGAAATAGACGTATTTCAAATATCAAAATTTTATTTTCAAATTCAACTTATTTAACTTCAAGCAAAATTTCAGTTAATTACGTTATTAAAACCCTAAAAATTTACTGGTCATTACAATTTTAAAGTTAACTTTGGAAGACATCCTAGGACCTCTTCATATTTTTTAATAAGTACAATGAGTGTACTTATCGGGAAGTATCAAGGTTTAAATATATTTCTAATATTCATTTATGGATTTTAAAGTGATAGTTTTAAATTATAAAATAGGTTTTTAAATGGAATTTTAAAAAATGTTTTAAAAATATGTATAAGTATTTTAAAAGTACATTTTTAGTATATATGATTTGTTAAAGATTTTATTTAAGAAATAAAAGGTATTTATATTATAACATTTTACAAATGGTTTATAGTATCTTGTTAAATATCTTAGTTTTACAAATAAATTAGTATGTGTGCATGTGTATCTTTTTAAAGGCATTTTAGTATATTTAAAAGTTTTAAAAAGGAAGTTTAAGATTTTTAGAAGAATACAAAGGAGTTTTTAGATTATAACACTTAGTTGTAATGGATTGTTTTGTAAATTGATTAAAAAGGTATATAACCTAGTTTAATAAAATGTAGAGGTACTTAGAACTTTAAAAAGGATGTTTCAAAGTAAATGGAAAAAATAAAAGTGATTTTGGGTTTATAGAAATTGTGAAAAATTTGTTTTAACCCATTTAACTATACTTTTGAAAAGTGATTGGATCTTTGAAATGGTGTTTTAAAGATAATGGAATAGTGAAGTGTTTTGGGGTTTGTCATAAACAATGTTTTAGTAACATCTGTTTTTAAACCCTTAGATAATATTTTGAAGTGGTAAAATATTGTTAAATGGGTTTGGAAAATACTTAGATTTTTATTAATGGAATTTTAAAGAGAACAACAAGTATGAATTGGTTTTGGGTTTGTTGTGGCAATGTGTTAATTAACATTCGCCTTTAACCTATTTTGATTATACTTATAAACGTAAATGAATCTTTGAAAAGAATGTTTTATAGATAATCTTAAGTGAAATGGTTTTGGGTTTGTAGTGACAGTTTTTGAGCAACATTTGTCTTAAGCCCTTTGAAATTGGTTTGTGAATATACTTATACGGTTTAGATAAGTATATGAATACTTTTGAGAGCATCGAACTATATTGAAATGAATAGTGATGTTTTAATTAAATAGAGAAGTTTAATTAATAAATGAAGTTTCATTTATAAAGAGTTTATTGAGTAAAATGAGTTTTACTAATAAAAGAGGATTCTAACTAATAAAGGAAGATTAATTAAAGAAGGGATTAGAAGTCGTTTATATGACTTGATCGTGCTTGTGTGTTTCGATCGTACTTTGTGTGTTACTTGCTTATGGACAATATACGGGACTTAGTTTTCCGTATGTGTTTATTCTCATTGTTATTTGATTTGACCAAATAAACTCTAGAAATATCTAGAAGAAACATGGGAATATATGGTACAGCTATCTTCGGCGATACTATATTGTACATATAAACTCGTTTTGCTCTTCTAGGGAAAATGAAAAGGAAATCCGTTCGCTTAAATGGTTAGGAGGTGATCTCCGATCTTATGTATTGTTTATTTATTTCCCACAGAACCTGAGTTGAGATTATCGAAAAATCGATCGATTGGTTTTGGAGCACCTGGTAAGTGGGAAAGTGTACTTATATGAGATGACTTTAAACCATAACCACTCCAAAACCATATACCCGATCTATGCTTTGGAAGAGGTTCGTGGTTGGTTCGAGATGCTGGAATATATGTGGAGATTCAAGATCTGTTTGAGATGCTCGAACACATGTAACTGTTCGCAATCTATGCTTTGGAAGAGGTTCGTGGTTGGTTCGAGATGCTGGAATCTATGTGGAGATTCGAGATCTGTTTGAGATGCTCGGACACATGTAGCTGTTCGCGATCTATTCAGGATGTGGGAATCCATGTGCGATTTCGAGACCTATTGAGGTATGGGAATCCATGTGTGATTTCGAGATATGTTGAGGAATCCATGTGTAGTTCCGAGATCTATTGAGATATGGGAATTCATGTGTGGTTCCGAGTTTTGTTTGAGTGATGAAGACTTGTGTGAAAGATGCTGAATGTGACCTCGACGTCGGAAATGGCTAAAGACAGAGTAAGCTGCGTAATCTGGGGTTTTGCAAACCCATGATAGGGTATATCAACTCCATTATCTAGAGTTTGCTTATTGATAAGTTGCGCGCGGGAGTTGATGGTACTTGGTTCCACGTGGTTCGGGTTCTCTCATTCGGGCGTGGGCCGGCTATGTTTTCCCTATGGTACATTTCATTTAGAGATATACGACGCTCGATGGGTAACTTCTGATCCTTGTGCATGGAGTTTGGATTCGGCTTCCCCGAAGAGATCTATGCTGAAAATCCACTATACGAACATTCCTTATCAGTTTTGGTTGTACCCCTATTATGCTATAATGTAATCAATGTAACAATTTTGGCTATGATTAATATTTATTTTCACACCTTAGATATTATATATTAGCACTGGATTTTATAACAGAAATGGTTTGGTTACCATAATGTAAAAACCCATCCGTATTTATTGGCGACCATGGGCTTACGAGATACCTTTATTTTAAAGGGTTTTAAGATATAAAAAATCTATATGATTTGAGTTTCTCACGCCGGTTTAATAGATTGATCCGGTTGTTATTTTCTTAATGCTTGGGTCAATTCGAGTATATTTTTACATTTAGCTATGGTTCATTGGAGCTCTTAGAGAAGAGTTTAATGTTTTCCTATTGTACTTAATTTCCACTGCATTACTTGATTTATATCTATCAGCATTTGTGAGGACGAGTAGTTATAACTATCCAGGTCGATGACATGTTAGTTTACTTTAATTGGTGTATGTATATTAAAGTTTCCTTTTTGATAATGTTTGCGCCAAAAATGGTCACAAACCCCGGATGTAATGAAAGCACCACTGTTTAAACACAAATCCTTAGTATCCAGTCACAGATCTCAGATCCAGATGATGTAGAGAGTAAAAATGAAGAAATAAAAAAATTAAAATGAAAGAAAGTAAGAGAAGACACAAGATTTATAGTGGTTCGGCTATCTCCGCCCTACGTCCACTTTGAATTGATCCTTTTTTCCCTTTATACTGTGGTTGCAGTTACAATCCTTTGAATATCAATAGCAAAAAATGGAGGTGCTATTTATAGGTGTGGAGCTGGAAATATCTGCCTTGAATCTTGGAATACTCTTTCTCAAGTCCAGATGGGCCCACATGATCGATCTGGGGTCATTTGGGATCGATCCTTGATCAATCCATATTGAGTTCGTATCGATCATAAACTGCTCCGATGGAGCTGAGATCAATCATGGTGAAAGATGATAGTGCAAAGTCCTTGCTCTTCAAATTTCATGAAGTTCCAACGCGTAGATTTTGAGATATGATCTATCTAAGTTCAAGTTTGCAAGTGTAGGCTGATGATCTCGTATCCATCGTCTCGTATCCATCATCTGGTATCCATCGTCTCGTATCCATCATCCAGTATCCATGATCTAGTATCCATCATCTGGTATCCATCGCATCCTGTATCTATAGCTTTCACATCGATCCGAGTCTTATGCAGTGATCCATGTTTTGTGCTCCATCCCTTGATCGCTTATTTTGCATCGATCGATACGAATGATCAATACGAAATATGCCTCTGAATACATCTAGTGCCCTATCCTTCGTATCGATCCCATGCTTGCTCGATCGGTACGAAATGTATCAAGACGGAATTTGATCGATCCAAACCAAAAGAGTAGTGCATTATCCAAACTATATCCATCCTGAAGTTGCCAGATCGATACGAATTGTATCGATACGAGACGTATCGATCGATATGAACCAAATGCGATAATGATCGATACGAAACCATTTTTCAATAATATTGTTCCATCCATAACTTGAGCGTACGAACTCCGATTGACCTGAAATTCGAAACGTAGCCTCATCGGGCCTTGCTTATCATTCTCGATCGATCCCACCTTGATTAGAGCTTGGTCCAATTTTGACGATATCGATCATAGCCTTATTTCCAATCGATCTCCAATCCTGATATCCATCCTTTTTAGCCAATTTGTTGATATCCTGGCTTAGACCAACAAGTGGAATAACATTTCCTTTTGAGATATTATATATCATCGTTCTGCATGTGAGATTCAGATATTATGTTTCCTTTTCTTTCTATTTTACCTTAACAATTCGTCTTTCCGACATTTGGGTGCTCGGGACATGAATACCTAGATGTATTAGTGTTGACATTCGGGGGTCGAAAAGGCGGAATGTTACACTTGGTATCAGAGCTAAACATTAAGCAAGAACCTTGGCTTTGGCGGGTATAACTCATTGAGAGATAGGGTAATGGAATGTCTTATTATGAGTTGAGTATATATACGAGAGTGCATACTTGTTATTGTTATAAAAATGTTTTGTATTGTGTTGATTGGTTTGTTGAGTGGCTTATGGGTTCTGATCAATACGAGTTGCTATCTTTATTGACAGGGATCTCTAAACACTTAAACGAGATGGACACGGTATTGTTTTTGAAATTGGCAAATGAAATAATTCAACATTGGTTTATATTTTATATATAAAATGGTAATTTTCAAAGAATTGATATAGATATGTATGATGTGTTTATTTGTTAGGATATGATAATCTTTGATTATTGTCATTCGTTATTTGATTAGCCGTGCTCGAGCAGTTTATGAGCAATTTTACCTTTTCACTGCATAGGTTGGGTAGATAGTAATTTACGGGAACATTGAAATGAATACCTCATGAATTAAGTTTCACAGTTTGACGATAAGGCGTTCGGTGATAATGTTGGATACAAAATTTAATTTTTAATAAAAGTTGTTTGTTACAGTCTTAATGAAAAGTAAGATATTTTGGAATTAAAACTTGTGTAATAGTTTTATATAAGAAACTGACTTATATAAGTATGGTTTATTAGTATAGTTTATAAATAGGAGAAGGATTTTAACTGAGAATTTAAGGACTTAAATCTCGATGTTTTAGAAATTGATTTTATAGGATTTTGGAAAATAATACTAGAATTATTTTAAAGTAAATATTTGGGAAATAGGTTTATGAAATTGTTATCATGGTACTTAGTGATATTTACGAAGTATTTGATACCGTTTTGGGAATGATTTTGGTTAAGTCCACAAGGTATGGATTGGACGTACTGAACCCATTTTTATCGCTGGAAAACAATCCTGGTGATGACTACAGCATCATAGGCGTTTATTTCTATGTTTCACAGTGGGAGATGCTACCGTAGCAATTGGTAAAAAGTTGTTTTGGTAAAACATATTTTGATTTAAATTCTGGAAGTATGATTTGATATACGAAAGATGTATATATTATTATTTCAAATGATTAAAATGGAAACCCGATTTTTAGTTCTTAAGTTTTATGTTAAGAGATTTTATAGACTCGTGTATCCTATGCATTAGAGTAAGTCCGGTTATCTTGTATGATCTATTGATCGATGACTTTCGATTATTGAAATGAAATGGAATTTTCGATGGTTTTGGACAGTCGGAACTTCGAAATTTGTATAAGTAACCGAAGCTAAGTGTGTTGTGAAAATATAAAGATGAGTCTATATAACACTTGAACTTAGATGACAGTAGAATTTAAACAAGTTTAAAATTGATTAAATATTCATGTTGAGTAAAACGAAGTGGATGTTTTTGTATAACCTCTGAGGATGTAGTGGAGTGATATACAAATATGAACTTAAGGTGTATAATGTTTAATAACTTAAAGTAAATTTTTTGAAATGGTTATAGGATTAAATGAGAAATAATAAGTGGAATTTGAATGTGGGAAAAAATATGGAAAATAATGAGATTTAAAATGAAAAAGTAATTGAATTGAATAGAGTACGTAAGTTGTACATAAATCATTTTATTCGCATGGATGTTCTTGATCTAGGATTTGAGTACATGATTTACAAGTGATTCACACCGGTTCAAGTAATGTTTTTCACTAGATTCTCGATGACGAACACTTGATACAGATTTTAGATACGATCTTGAAGTTTTCTATCATAGTATATGGCTATGTGAGGAGAACGAAGGTTTTTAATTAAGGAACCAGATCAGGGCCTTCACTAGAGAGGTCAAGTGATCTATACTAGTTCGAAAGTGAAATTTATGCGAACGAGTTAGCAATCAGATTTGATACTACATATGTGTGGTATACATGCATTGTACGGGTTTTAGAAATATTTGTATGCTATGTGTGATGTCTTGTAGAGAGTTCGGGAGAACGACTCTTCGAATTGCTTGAAGTAGCATGAGTGATTGACTGAGTGATGCCTGAGGCTGTTGAGCGCAAAGTAACGCTTTGTGGATTGTTTGTCATCCTTGTGCGATGAGGGCTTTCTGAACTTGGGCAAACCTTGAGCTTTGTTTACTAGTGATTGCAGTATTTTATGGTATTGATGGGTGATTGTTGCTTTTGTTGCTTGCGTTGGAATTTCGAGGGTGAAATTCTTTAGGGGGGAAGAATGTAACAACCCGGATTTTTTTTGAAAGGTTTATAATTAAATATTGGAATTATTCAAATAATTGAATCTTGAATTTAATTTGAATAAAAATAATTTCGAAAGCCTATTTAAATTCTGTTTAAATAATAATGAGAATAGTAAGCTTTTAATTCAGAATTAAATGTGATTAAACTGGTTTTAATAATAATTCGTTTTAATTAACGTGTGAAATTATCATTCTTGGGCACTGTCTTAGATTTTGACAAAACCAGTGGCATTGGATTCAGAATAATGAACTGCTTTATGCCGACAAGTTTCGTAACGATCGGACGTGCTGTGTGATCGTGCGTGCTTGGAACACGCAGCGTTAAATTTTAAAGAATAAAATATTTTAAATATTTTTCTATAAATACACATCAACACTCAAACCTAATTCTAACTTTCCTACTTTCTCTTCATTTCAAAATCTTACCCACCGTCACCATCTCTTTCTTTCCTCCAATTAAATCGAGTGCAATAGTTTATGGATTCATGCGATTTTGGATCTTATGGCTTCATGTGGTCGAAGGCTTCACATCTGTAGTGTCAAAGTGGGTTGCGGCTCTTCAGTGTTCGATTTGAACTAGTCATGCCTAGGGTTAGCTTTAGGAGGAGCTAGGGGAGGCGATAAGGTATGGCGTCGATGGCATTGGGCTCGAGGGATGAAGGCGAGGCGATGGCGGTGAAATGGGGTAATGCGATGCAAGAATGGGAGGTGCGATATTCTTTACTGTAGCATGGCATATCTCTAGGTCGCTAATTTATTTAGGGCGCCGGAGTTGAATTCGAAGGCATGGATGGGTTCATGGCGCGAAGAGAGAAGGAATGGCAATGGAAGTTGGCGTTCGTGTGGTTGAAATCTAAATGCGACTATGGCAGAGGTAATTTAGGGCATCAGGTCACATTCCATTTGGGGCCGAAAGAGGGGAAGTCGATAGTACCATCACGTCGAGCGCATGGGGAGGAGATTAATGGAGAAGATGGTGTCGGATTTAGCAGAGCATAGCTCTGTATCGTTGGAGTTCATGCATGCGATTTCGGGTAATGAGTATCTGTGTGCACGAACGATGAAGGAGGAAGATTAGGCAAGAACATGGATTAAGGAAATTGGTTAGTGATTAATCAACAAATTAATTATGTTATTAATTCAATATTCTTATATAGATCGCATCCTGTTCATACGAGGTCCGATTGTGGCACAGTCTTCATCATTGCATTCGTATTAAGATTCTATACGCCTAGGATTGATTTGGGATTGGTGAGTTTTACTCAGCAGTTGATTATAAATTATTGTGTATATAATCGTTGCTGTATTAAAATATAAATTATATAACGAACAATGCAAATTATTACTTTTGAACCCCGCCTTATTTCGTAAAACAAGTGACAACATTATTATGGATTATAATCTCTCTTTTGATCAACTACTTATTTACATATTTGATATTGCTTTGTGAAAAGTGATAGTGCGTTATGAATGTTCAAAGTGATATAGTCGTTATAGACGTGCTTTGAAATCCCTGATATTTGACATATGTTAAATTGGATAAATTGTGATATATCATGGAAATATATATGTATATATGTTTGGCTACACACATTTTGGATTGCTTAACATAAAGAAATTGGTTTGGACATTTCGAAAATTAGAATTGGAAGTTGAGAATGTTTGAAGTGAAAAGTTCGCTATGGATGCACTTTGAAATCGCTGTGATCTGCGATTTTAAAATTAACTTTGGAATACATCCTAGGGTTTCTTCATATTTTTAATAAGTACTATAAACGTACTTATTATCGGAAAATATCAAGGTTTAAATATATTTCTTATATTCATTTATGGGTTTTTAAAGTGATGGTTTTAAATTATAAAATAGGTTTTAAAAATACATATAAGTATTTTAAAAGTACATTTTTAGTGTATATATATATAGTTTTAGAAATTTGTTAAAGATTTTATTTAAGAAACAAAAGGTTTTTATATTATAATATTTTACAAATGTTTTATAGTATCTTATTAAATATCTTAGTTTTACAAATAAATTAGTATGTGTGTGTGTGTGTATTATAAGGTATTTAGTATATTTAGAAGTTTTAAAAAGGAAGTTTAGGATTGGTAAAAGAATATAAAGGAGTTTTCAGAATATAACATTTATGTTATAATGGATTGTTTTGTAAATTGATTAAAAAGGTATATAACCTTGTTTAATAAAATGGAGTACTTAGAACTTTAAAAGGGACGTTTTAAAGTAAATGGCAAATATAAAAGTGGTTTTGGGTTTATAGTACCGATGTTCGTGCAACATTTGTTTTGACCCATTTAACTATACTTTTGGAAAGTGATTGGATCTTTAAAATGAGGTTTTAAAGATAACAAAATAGTGACGTGTTTTGGGGTTTGTCGTAAACAATGTTTTGGTAACATCTGTTTTTAAACCCTTAGATAATATTTTTAAGTGGTAAAATATCGTTAAATGAGTTTGGAAAATACTTAGATTTTTAATAATGGAATTTTAAAGAGAATAATAAGTATGAATTCGTTTTGGGATTGTTGTGGAAATGTGTTAATAACATTCGCCTTTAACCCGTTTTGATTATACTTATGAATTTAAATGGATCTTTGAAACAAATATTTTAAAGATGACCATAAGTGAAATGGTTTTGAGTTTGTAGTGATAGTGTTTGAGTAACATTTGTCTTAAGCTATTGAAATCAATTTGTGAATATACTTATATCCTTGTGCATGGAGTTCGGATTCGACTTCCTCGAAGAGATCTCCGTGGAAAATCTATTATGCGAACATTCCTTATCGGTTATGGTTATACCCCTATTATGCTGGATTGTAATCAATGTAACCATTTCAGTTATGATTAATTTTTATTTTCACACCTTAGACATTATTATATTATCACTGGATTTTATAATAGAAATGGTTTAGTTATCGTAAGGCAAAACTCGTCCGTGTTTATTGGCGGCGTGGTCTTACGAGATACCGTTATTTTGAAGGGTTTTAAGATATAAAAAATCTATATAATCTGAGTTTCTCATTCTAGTTTTCCATACTGATCTGGGTGTTATTTTCTTAATGCTGTGTTCAGCTCGAGTATATTTCCATATTTAGTTGTGGTTCATTGGAGCTCGAGTATATTGGAGCGCCGTCAAAATACGCTTGCGCCCTAATCTCTGACATTAAGCATAATAGACCATAAGTTTTATAATTTAAAAACTAAGTTCAAAATATGGATAGAATGAGAAAAACCTCATGGTGGAATAAAAATATACATAAGTCTCAACAATGAATACTATTAGGATAGAGCAATATACCTTAGAAGGGGGAGGATAGAGTATTAATTTTTTTTGTGGATAATCATATAAAATAAAATGTGGAAGAGTAAATGTGATAAGTAAAGAACATAGAAAATATCCAACTTCAATCACAAACTTGTTAGTGTCTATTGTTGCCCCCATGATTACTACTATAATTAAATATTTGACCACTTACAATGCCTATAAACTTGCAACCTCTACTAACATGAATATATTAATCCTATCTCTAGTAACCTTGCCTCGACTTTATCCCGAAGTCGAGAATTCCTAGACTACAAACCCTATAGTTCAATCTTAGAACAAAACTTCAGAGTTAAAAGTTATATAAAAAAATGAAAAAAGGTACAAAAATATGCCCTTAATGACTTAAATGCTTTACCAAGCAATTTTATACTTAAAAAATTTCCCTTTTCTTCAATAACTTAAGTCACTTTTCTTTCTTCTATCCAAATCAAATTGGTGCTCCTATATAGAAATCCTCCTTTCAAATTAATTTGCCTCTGCCTCCTCATGGATAAGATGTCGCTCCTCCAGTACAAAAGAAACAAGCCGATGGTAAATTTCACGCTCATCTGGGATGAAAACCAATGTGCTCGAGATGCTTGGAGTTGAAGCCTTGCATGAATCTAAATGCGATGCTTAAGATGGATGAAGGTGCCATTTGGAAATTCGAGTTTGTCATCTCCAACAAGAAACTGCCATCCTGAAAACTTGCCCGAAACTTACATCATCAACGAAACTTGAGTTTGCTTGAGTTTGTTGATGCTGGAGATCTAAAAACTCACTGAGGTCGTTGGGATGACCACCTTACACCTATGGTACCCAATATAACATGTATGGTGTATTGCAATAGTACTCGACTAATATAGAGCGGTAGTCAGTGGTAAAGTAATCAAACTCTAATAGATAACTTATCGTGTATCTCACTGCACAATGATAAAATATAATAATCAATATAGATATAAAACAAGCGAGACAATGTATAACTGAATTAAACCATAGAATCAGAGTGTAGTAGGCTCATCATAGTTATACAACACAACATAGAGTTTATACATCAATAATAAATTCAAATAAATTGTCTTTAGATAGATGCATAGCACTGATAAAAGCTTCACAGTGTTGCACAACGGAATATCAGTAAACTCGAATATAATATAGAGTAGTGCCACCCTCTTGCTCCTTCTCTGAATAACTCTATAAACTAATCTCAGACCTGGTATGCAGTCTATTCATTTAAGAGTATCCAAGACAATAAGAAGCAAAGCATAAAACCTCAAGTCAGACAATAGTCTGGTGTAAACGACAAATAATCTTAAGATACTAAAAGCCTATATAATATAAGGAATACTAGGTATGAGAAGTTGTACTGCCATGTCCTTGCATCCAACAAGTTAGCACATAAACTCAAATACATGCTAAATTATTGTTATATGGTGTACTAGCACTCATAGTACAGAATAGGGTGTTGGGGGTGTCTAATGTAGTAATAACTCATCATAAGATGTCCATCATAATCACCCATCAATCAAGGCGAAGACAACAATGATATCACATAAGGAATCAAAGTAACCATCACACTCTCAAATACTCTCAAAAATCTCATATGACCAACTCAGAGTCATAGGTACTTAATACTCAAGCTCATGTACACTCAAATAGCTATGGATATGGACCACTCATATGTCCAACTCATGAATCCAGATCATGAGTTCACTCAGTCTACTTAGGGTATACTCAGACTACGCTACCTTATATGAGCACCTAACACTGACATACATACCGATAATAGAACCATCTCTTATCTAATGCACAAGTGATCACTCGGAACTTGCCCATTCGGTAACTCCTCATATGCTACAATCATTTCCCTCATGAAGTACTCGACAAAATGCCTCACACCATTGATTCATCAAAGTTTAGGATGCCACATTCCAAGTCCCTAGAACTTCCCCGCGTACGACTTGAATTCAACCACTAATTTCCCTATGTAAAACTCGAAGTAGGCCTTGGGGAATCTATGTCATACACTATACAATCCATTGATCATTCAAATTCTGTACCTCAACACCACCTATGCATCGATACCCAATGTTCAACATGGTGCTACTACCTCCCCACATCAATCGTCAGACTCTTGGAACATGATTGGCCGTACTTTGATGACCGATTTGTTAAGGCCCTCTGCCCGAAGAAAACCACCATCCACTCAGAATTAATCTTTTCTAAAGCCCAAAGTCAAAGTTCTACTGGCTTGAAGAAGCATACACAACCAAACCACAAAACTTCATGGTCAAAATTTGAAGGACCCGCTTGGGTCGGTCTTCATAGGTTGGATCCGACCCGAGCGTAATGTAAAGACAAAACACTCGAGTCAGGACTAAATACTCTTATGTAAGTCAAATCGATATCGCAAATAATATGAGTGCCATGGCGTCAGAGATGTTGATGGGATTTTACATCTCCTATCCAGTGTATAACGTGCGTACAATAACTTAAGAGATGTTACGGGGTTTTCCATCTGTTAAGGATCCATTAAACTATCTATATATAATAGTATACACTATAATAGGTAATGTCTATCAGTAAAATAAATATCAAAATAGCGTTAAGGCTTTACATTATCCCCCTTAACACATTTTTCTAGCATGTAGTTTATGCAGGTCCTGTAACACAACCAGTAACGTCGGTAGCCAGTGAGTCCCATATAGGTACAATACTGAACCAAAGTCGTAATAGGCTCGTATAAGGATAAATATGACAAGGCACGTGAGCCAATGCCCAAGGTATGATTCTACCAATTTACCCTTTCTGGCTGGTCGTAACCCATCCGTGGCCAACCGCGACAATCAATCAAACAAAAAGGTGCACCCATTGAGTCGAAAATCACAATAGTAATACGAGGGATCAACGTCGCTAGAGGTAGCTAACCTCATTCGCCAGACATAGGTTCATGTTTTAGTCATTTTAATTATGACACAAGTGTCAAGGCTATCCATCATCGTTCTCTTACTTCATTCCAGTAAATGTCGCCAATTCAACCACTACATTTTGGATATCATCCACCATGTACAAGGTTGTCAAAGTGGTTCTAATATTGATAGAGAGTATGCCAATAAGAGGCCCCTGTCTCTTTAACAACCAATCGTCATTTTCCATAACGGTTGGTACTTTTATATTTTGAAAACAATTCGTACTTAATATCAAAATATCATATTAGCTTCAAAATCAAATCCATTTCGAAATCATCATATTTACCCAAAATCATATTCAGTTCGATACGTCATTTTCACTTGAAAATATCATTTTACTCCAATATCTCGATTCCTCCTATAAAATTATTTCGAACTTCAATTTAGGTTATAACTTCATTTTAACCCATTTCGTATGTAAATCCAAGATTTAAATATAAACATTGCACCTTTTGACCAGTTTGAATTTTTAGAAAATAGTTTAAATAGTTTTAAAATAGTTAAATAGTTAAAACAGTTTAATAGGAAAATAGTTTGAGTGTTGAAAATAGTTTATATAATAAAATAGTTTGGAAAATCAAAATAATTTGAATATTTAAGAAGATATATTTTTAAACCGTTTAAATTGAAAATAATTTATATAAAAATAGTTTCAAAGTCAAACTGATTCAATTCCAAATTTCCCAATTCAAATCAATTCCAATTTCCATTTCGATTTTATCGATTCAATTTCGATTTCAAGACGACTTTTTACTTTGATTCCAAATTAAATTAAATTTCAATTCCAAATTAATTTAAATTCCAATTCCAAATTAATTTAAATTCCAATTCCAAATTAATTTAAATTCCAATCCTGAATTAATTTCAACTCCAATTCCAAATTAATTTAAATTCCAATTCCAAATTAATTTCAACTCCAATTCCAAATTAATTTAAATTCCACTTTCAAATTAATTGAAATTCCAATCTCAAATTTAAACCATTCCGATTTGTAAAAATTCTGAGTTTGATTTCCAAAATATCGATTCAAAACACTTAAATCAAATTTTCCTTAAATATCCAATTTAAAATCCAAACCTTCAAATATAGTTAAATTCCGAGCTCAATTTCGAAATATCGTTCTATATTACTTTTACCTAGCAATATTCAAAGTTCGAATAAAAGTCCAATCTTTTTAAACAAATCAACTTCTATAATTCAAATCATATTTCGATTATAACATCAAAATCTCAACTTCGATTATTTAAAACATTCCTATTATCAAACTTAAATTTCAATACTTCGAGCTCAAGTTCAAAAATAATTCGATTTCTATAAATTCGATTTTTCATTTCTTAAAATCAAATCATTTAAATAATTTCAAAACAAATTTTAAAATCATTTAATTTAACCAACCCGTTGTTCGTATATAATTTCCTATCCTGTGGCCAAGTGAATAATTATTTCAATTTAATTCAGGGATGGATATATATCATTTCAATCCAAATCAAAGTGCCATAGGTATATATCATTTCAACCTATTTCTTAATTTATTCGAAATAATTCGATTTACAGTTTTATATACTATAAATAATATACAGGATGATAACATGCTATATCAAAATAAATAAACATCCAAAATCTACCAATAGCATCCATCACAACCAATCATCCAAATAGCAATAAAATTCACAACAATTTCATAATTATCAATATCGGGTATTTTACGGGCAATTAAATTCTAATTAAAATTTAACTGTCAATTCAATTTCTATCAATTAATTCAGATGTCAATTTAAATGTCAGTTAAACTTATCAAACAACAACCAATAAATTTCAATCACTTCACGATATAAATTTAACTACATAAAAATTTATTTCAGTCAATTGTGAGCGTATAAACACTCACCTTTACTTTATCGATGATTTAAAATCCAAATAAAGACCCAAATTTGAACAGTCTTAGAATGCAGCCAAACCTGTTCCATAATGTCTGGAATTTCGATACGAACGCAACGAAGAAAACCGCGCGTCGATCTGAGCTCGTATGCAAAAGTTATTCGAGTTAGAGCATTTTGAATTTTAATATAAAATAATTAATTAAAAATAAAATAAAACACGCTACCTTCTTCTTCCCACGTACAGCACGCAACTACTACCCAAACGCACGCAACCCATCCTCAAAACGCACGTGGCCAAAAGTGGCCGAACTTCGATTAGGCAACGTCTATACGTGTGCCACCCTAAGCTACGCCCACACGCCGAGTATGGCGCCTCTCGCGCCTCCAATTGGACGAAAGAACACATAGAACGCACGCACCTTTTGCCTCGATTCTGGCAAATCCATGAAGAAATAGCGCGAATCAACCGTTGGGTGTGTAGATCTCGTCGAGCTCTACAACTTTCATGTTAGAGGTTTTTGAATTCGATGAAAGATGAAGGAGATTGGAGGGGAAGAAGTTTTGAACATTTCTGGCCGTTGGAATTATAATAGCGGCGGCCATGGATTTGATTAGGTTTCAGAATAAAATAATAATATTTCTCGTTTGTGTGCCGTATTTATATAGTTAGGTCCAAAAACGTCCGAACTCTAATCGAGGTGTGTCGTCTGGTGTTTACAATGTTTTACACCCATTCCGAACGCAATGGAACTAGTCTCAAGGCCAAATTCGGTCATATGCGGAATATAGCTTTTCAAAGTCATATTATTCTATCGAATTCCTTAAATTGATTTTTATTCGTTTCAAGCTCGCACGGCCAAACCACAAGTCCAATCGCTACGAAACTTGAAATCCTACAATTACTCACTATTACGAATCTAGTGAAACTGGTTTCGTCGAAATCCGAGACAGTTGCCAAAATGGCTATTTTTACTCGTTAATTAAAATATAAAATTTCCAATTTTTAATTATTCACATGTAAATCCAATTTTAAATGTTAACCGTACGTCTTCATTCATATTTAAATAAAAATTTAAATCAATTTTTGATGCCATTTTCATGCTCATTAAATCCAGAATTTCAATATTTACATAATTTCAACATA
Organism: Allium fistulosum; assembly: GCA_030737815.1. NCBI lineage: Eukaryota > Viridiplantae > Streptophyta > Magnoliopsida > Asparagales > Amaryllidaceae > Allium > Allium fistulosum. Next base: position 167,768,482 of record CM060905.1, read on the forward strand.
AATTCAAAAAATTTAATTACCCGATAAATCGATATTAATAAATCCTTAAATTTCACATAAATTTTAGTTATCAACATTATTTTTTTCTATCTAAATAATTCACATGTATTATTCAACTTCAGTTATTGACTATAAACACAGTCAATACATAGGATTTAGTTTAATATTTATTATCGCCAAAATCTTCGGAATTGTTTATCTCAAAATTTTATTCAAGTTCATATTAAATAACTACACTAATAATTCATTAAATTTTATTTTTAACAATTTTTATTCAATAATTATATCAAATCCTATAATTTAAAATAGTTAAAAATACGGGTCGTTACAAATTACTTGTAATGTTCTTTAATAATATGGATATAGTAGTGGGGTCGTTGCAGCTTGGCTCTTCCCCCTTTACGAGTTTCACCTCTAAAACCCCATCAAACAAGGTAATGTCAAATAATATAGTTACCCCACATGCCTAACAATCATAAGCATGTGTAGCACCAATTAAACATGCATATACAAGCAAACAAGTACAATCATGCCTACCATAGCATGCAAGGTACTAAACTACTCTACATGATATCAAAAGTAAAAGTAAATGTGATAAACGGTAAGCCTTAATAGTAAAGAGCTCTGGATAAGTAGCCCTCATGCTATGCAACCGCTCTTTCTTTCACCCCAATGAACCTTCACCAACTCCATCATCTTACTCCTAAGCTGCTTCGTATCACGCCCAACGGTACAAATATGCCTACGAGGTCTCGAAGCTTCTGGTTTAAACTTAATATCATTCAGTTGACTCGATGTAATAGTTATGCCCGAGCCATGCACAAGCTTTCACATATGAGAAACATGGAACACATTATGCACACCCACTATCTTCTGAGGTAAGTTGACTCTATAAGCTAAGTTTCCAATCCTCTTGAGTATCGAAAAATGACCTATGAATCTTGTGCCAGCTTCCCCCAAGTACCGAATCGAAACACATATTTTAATGAAGAGACCTTGAAAAACACCATATCTCAAATAGAGAACTCTAAATCATGTCTTTTCTTATCAGCATAGCTCTTCTATCTATCTTGAGTAGCTTCATTCATTCCATAATGATCTCAATCTTCTCCGAGTCTCTTTAATCATATTTGACCAAGTATCAGTTTCTCGCACATTTCCATAAGCATGATAGAGCATTGCATAGTAGGCTATATAGTGCCTTGAATGGTTCCATACAATACTAAATTGGTAACTATTATATATGAATCCAACAAGATGCAAATGACAGTCCCACGAACCCCTAAATTTGAGAATGCAAGCTCATAAGAGATCCTCTAAGATAAAATTCACCCTCTTGGTCTTCCCATTAGAATGTGGGTGATAAGCCTAATGCTTCCTGCATGCTCTCCGAAATTCCACTCGTGAATAATGGGTCCCAATTGCTTATAATGCTCTTTGGCACACTATGGAATCGGACTATTCACTTCACATATAACTCGACTAATATAGATGTTATTCTATTTGACTTTATAAGTATGAACCTAGCACTATTCATCAATCTATTGACTATGACCCAAAAGCTATCGTACCCTCCTCCGGTCCTCGACAATCCATCGATGAAGTCCATCGATATTTTTTCCCACTTCCACTCGGGAACTTCAAATACCATTTGGTGCTTCTTTCGCTTAGCCTTCACTAGTTGACAGTTCATGCACTTCAAGATGAATGTCCCGATGTCCTTCTTCATCCAATCCCAGTAAAATTTCTACTTAATGTCATGGTACAGACACGTAGTACAATACGTTATAATACGATCCAAATTGAACATATCCACCTTTAGATAAATAAGTTAGGAATATGTGTAGGAATCTATTATATTCCGTAATATTCCTTAATGAATTATCTATCTTTGAATCGTGCTTAACTAAATCTACCGATCATATGTTTAAAGAGTGTCCCAAGCCTCCTTTCTGCCGCTATTGTAAGAAGGAGGGTCATCATTATTCCACTTGTCCTACTGCACCTCCTAGATCTGGCAAGCTTAATGCTGCCAAGGCTCCTAAATCTTCAGCTCAGCCTCGAGGTACGCATCCTTCCGTTCTCGAAGGTTCTATTTTATTTCATGGTAGATCTTGTAGAGTTCTCTTTGATACGGGTGCCTCTCACTCATTCGTATCAAAGGAACTAGTTGATACTTTATCTTTGGATGTTACTTGTTTGGTTTCTTCACTAAGGATTGTGAATCCCATCGGCGGATCCACGACCCTTAGCTTGCTTTGTGAGGATATAGATACTGATCTTTGTGGATTTTCTTTCCGTGCGAATCTGCACGTTATGGAGTATTTGGGCTTTGACATGATTCTTGGCATGGATTGGCTCGCTCAGTACGACGCCAAAATCATTTGTTCGGAGCGGATATTATTTCTTCGTCATCCTGACTCGTCCGCTCCGTTAGCTATTGCTCTTCAGGATGTTGGGATTTCTGATATTACTTTATTTGCTCTTGATTCACGAGATGAGGATGTGGACATATCTCGTATTCCTATTGTTCGGGATTTCCCCGATATATTCGAGCCAGTATCAGGCCTGCCGCCAAAGCGGGCCATTGAGTTCCGCATCGATCTCATTCCAGGCTCCCACCCAGTTGGGCGTCCTCCCACGAGGATGTCTACTAAAGAGAATGAGGAACTCAGGAAGCAGTTAGTAGAGCTTGAGGCGAAGCAGTTCATTCGGTCCAGTTTTTCGCCATGGGGTGCTGTTGTGGTCTTCGTTAAGAAGCCTGATGGCTCTCTTAGGCTTTGCATTGACTATCGCAAGCTTAATGAGTTGACCATTAGAAATCATTATCCATTGCCTCGGATAGACGATATGTTTGATCAGTTGAGCGGTGCGAAGGTCTTTTCCTAGCTCGACCTTGCCACCGGATTTCATCGGCTCCGAGTTGCGGAAGATAGCATTCCTCTTACCGCTTTCCGCACTCGTTATGGTTCTTTTGAGTGGTTGGTCATGCCATTCAGCTTGATGAACGCACCGGCTTTCTTCGTCGATCTTATGAATCGAGTATTCCGGGAATACATCGATAGATTCGTTCTGGTTTTCATCGACGATATTCTTATTTATTCTAGATCCGAGGAAGAGCATGCTCATCAATTGCGGATCGTCTTGGATACTCTTCGTCAGCATCAGCTTAAGGCCAAGCTCTCCAAGTTCCATTTTTAGATGAGCAAGGTCAAGTTCTTGGGCCATATTGTATCATCTGAGGGTATTTCTGTCGATCCTGCCAAGATCGAAGCTATTCAGAATTGGAAGCAGCCCGAGAACGTTCATGATATTCGCAGCTTCCTTGGTCTGGCGGGTTATTACCGTCGGTTTATCAAGGATTTCTCTCGAGTAGCACTTCCCCTTACGACGCTGACTCGTAAGGGTGTTTGCTTTATTTGGTCTGATAAGTGTGAAGCTTCCTTTCAGCGACTGAAGGAACTTCTTACTCATGCTCCTATTCTAGTGGTTCCAGAGAGTAACCATGATCTTGTTGTTTACACCGATGCTTGTGGTAGCGGGCTCGGTGCTGTGCTTATGCAGAAGGATCGGGTAGTTGCTTATGCTTTCAGGCAACTACGTCCGAATGAGGTTCGCTATCCTACTCATGATCTTGAGTTAGCAGCTATCGTCTTTGCCTTGAAGTCGTGGCATCACTTTCTATTAAGCGAACGCTTCATTCTTTACACCGATCACAAGTCGCTGAAGTATCTATTCAGTCAGAGGGATCTCAATATGAGGCAGCAGCGATGGCTTGAGTTTCTCGCCTCATATGATTTAGATATTCAGTATACCCCTGGCAAGGGTAATCGTGTTGCAGATGCGCTCGGTCGCAAGCACTCGGCGGTAGTTTCTATGATGATTGTCGAGTGTGATATTCTTGAGACCCTATCTTTGTGTGATATTAGAGATCGAGCTCCATCTTCTGATTCTCCGGTCTTATTATTCAACTTGGAAGCTCGTCTTATCCTATTGGATCGCATTTCCCATGCTCAGCGGCAAGATCCAAACTTATTGTATCTTATTCATCTTCTCGAGTCGGGATCCAGTGATGAGACATTGCTGGATTATTCTCTTGATTTTCATCGGTGTCTTCGTAGGAGGAACCGTATTGTTGTACCATCTGATTTATCACTTAGACTTGACATTCTGGACGAGTGCCATCGCTCTAAGTACACTATACATCCCGGTTCGAGTAAGATGTATGCCGATATGTGCCGGCTATATTATTGGGAGGGTTTGAAGAGAGATGTTGCAAGTTATGTGAGCGGTTGCATGACTTGTCAATAGATCAAGGCCAAGCATCAGCGTCCATCTGGTCTTCTTCAGCCTCTAGAGATTCCATTATGGAAATGGGATCAGATATCCATGGATTTCATTGACGGTCTGCCTCGATCGAGGTCAGGCCATACTTCTATCTGGGTTATTGTTGATCGCTTGGCCAAATCGGCTCATTTCATTCCGATTAAGTCCACTCGGACTGCACCTCAGTTGGCCAAGCTCTATGTGAAGGAAGTCGTACGACTTCGTGGCATTCCTAGCTCTATCGTGTGTGATCGAGACACCATTTTCACTAGTCACTTCTGGAAGTGCCTACAGTCAGCTTTGGGCACAAAGCTGAATCTCTCTACTGCTTATCACCCTCAGACGGACGGTCAGACTGAGAGGGTGAATCGTGTTTTGGAGGATCTTTTGCGCTGTTGTATTCTGGATTTCGGGGGTAGTTGGGAGGATCATTTACCTCTCGTAGAATTCTCCTACAACAACAGCTATCAGTCTAGTATTGGCATGGCACCTTTCGAGGCTCTATACGGAAGGCCATGTCGCTCTCCTGCTTGTTGGTTAGAATCTGGCGAGAAGCTCATTCTTGATCCAGATTCAGTTCGGGAATCTTCTGAAAAGATTGTTCTTATCCGTCAGAGAATGAGAGAGGCACAGGACCGCCAGAAATCCTACGCGGACAACCGTAGAAAGCCTCTTGAGTTCTCCATTGGTGATTTTGTCTTCAGTCGGATTTCTCCCATGAAGGGGGTTGTGCGTTTCAGCTCTACAGGGAAATTGGCTCCTCGCTATGTTGGACCATTTCCTATCACGGAACGCATCAGCCCCGTTGCTTATCGTGTGGCTCTACCTGCTCATTTTTTGGGAATGCATGACGTATTCCATGTTTCTCAGCTTCGCAAGTGTGTTCGCGATCCTGATTCTGTTATTGATCCACTTATTATACCGGATTTAGAGATTTCTCCTGATTTATCTATTGAGCAGCAACCTCTTCGTGTGCTTGATTCGGAGGTTAGACGCCTTCGAAACAAAGAGGTCCCGCTCGTGAAGATTCAATGGTCGTCTAATCCTAAGGACTGCACTTGGGAGACCAGAGAGTTTATCGAGCGTACTTATCCCAGTTTTCTATCTTCGCCTGTTGTTGGTGAATATTTTTACTTCACCTTCGTTTGATTTATTTTGAGGATTAGATGTTATAGATAACTTCCATGATAGGGAATTGCGAGGACGCAATTTTATTAAGGGGGGAGTCTGCAACAACCCGTGATTGCGGTTACCAAATAATAAATTAAAATTGGGATTTTAATTTAATTGGAGTTATTAATGATTTTTTTTATGTGACTAATTTGTTCAAAAGTTAGTTATTTTGAATAAATTAATATTTTGGGCCTAAGTGTAAAATGGAGAATTTAATGGAAATTAATTAGGGTAAATGGAAATTTATAATATTGCAAAATTTTATATGTGTAAAATAGTGCAATATTTGAATTGGGAATTTAATTTACAATTAAATTGCAAAACGGTGATTTTGGGCAATTTTGGCTAAAATGTGTTTTGGAATAAATAGGGGTTAAATTGTAAGTTGGAAAATATTGTGATGTAAAATTTTATAACTATAGCTAAATTATTTTGGTAACATATTTTAAAATTTTATGGGTATATAATGTGTAGTTTGTACTTAGAGAAATTAGCTAACTTGAGATATGGAACATATTCCAAGTCCTAATGGGTATTAGGCCCACTAACCCACTTCCATTAGCCTATAAACCATCTTTTACCCATTTGTTTCAGCCAACATCTCATTCCATAACCCCTTAAACCCTAGAGCAAAACACTAAATAATGGCCTCCAAACCTAGAGCAAAGCTTCATTAATCTTCATCAAAGTCAAAGGGGTTTTAATCTAATCATTTGAAGGTAATAACAATCACAAAACCCACCTCTAATCCATTGTTTAATTTCTGAAATTATTTTGTAATCCTCTTTTTTTTGTGCATTTAGATTGTAAAACTCTTTGATCTTCTTTTCATTGCTTGGGAAAGAGGTAATATATGCTAGCTGAAATTATAATTAGTTTATTGCTGTTAGTAAATTAGGCATATCTCATTCATCTTAAATAGGAATTAAGATTTTCTTCATGTTTTGGAAAGCTTACTCTGTAGGCTATAACTTTTATGTTTTGAGATTTGCCTAATTTTGTGGTTTGAATGGTCGAAATCACGTTTGTTTGTCGCTGACCTGACAACAAACTACAAGGTTGATAAAATAAAAACCTGAAATTGATTTGGCCATAAGTTACTCGTTTCTTGTCCAAATCTAATAATTTTGGATGTTCTGGAAAGCATAGATTTAGGGCTAAAACTTTCATGTTTTGAGTTTCATGAAATTTCGAAGTTGATTTGGTCAAAACTATGCATTCTTACTACTGTCCCGAGAGCACATTGACAGTGATATAGAATTTAGATCTGAGAATTGTTTTAGTCATAAAATTTTCATCCCCGATCGGAATTTGACGATCTTGGTCATTCCGGAAAGCATAGAAACTAAGCTACAACTTTTATTTTATTCATTTTGTCAGAATTGAAAGTTTACTATGCCAAAATTGTGGTTTTTCATCTCTGGTCTGTTAGTGCATAACTATAGGCCATCTCTTTTCTCCCGTTGTTTTCAGTACAGAATCCCGACTTTGCGACGCCATCCCGGGCTCGTCCTTTATCGGATTTCAACGTTTTTGGACTCGCTGGAAAGATGGAGTTCCGAACTCCATCTCTAGAAAGTTTGATTAGTATCCGAGTTCATTTGACTCTTCGAAATTGCTGTCGAAGAGGGACCTGGATCTCAGCCTGAAACAGTGTATTCGCTGTTTCCGGGTCCGACTTTGGAGCGTCGCTGCGACTTCGTTTCAAGTCGGAATCGAGTAATTCCTTTTGCGTTCTGAAGTAGGAATGTCGGACTACGTTCCTACTAATTTTCATGCCATTCGGATTCAGTTTGCTGGTCCAAATAATTTTCCGAACTTGGGTTCGCGTCAGTTTTTGACTATTTTCCAACACTTAGAATATTTTCAGTGATTTTCTGGTTTTATCGATTTCTTTGAGATTTGTCTCTGGATTTCGTACACGGGCCTTATAAAAAGGTTTTAAAAGGATTTTTCACTCCGAAATGGCTTTCGAAATTATTATATAATATTATTTTAATTATTAAATTAATTACTCCATAATATGAGAGTTTTCAACGGCGGTTTTAAAGTGATTTCAAACCAATTATAAATCTGTTTTCCATAATTATTTTCTATAATTAAATCCCACACTCACACTTTAGCACTTCGAGCGAAGTGGAAAGGTGCTTAAACGGTTGGGAAAAATTCCAGCCTATGAAACCGTGTGTATTTCCTTTCCGGTTAATCCCAGACCTATTCGATTGATCGTTTTGGCCTTTCGGCCTAGTTTACCGATGACATGAGGTGAACTTTTTACTGCTTTGAGTGTGGAAGCTTACTATTGGTTAGTAAACCGTTTAGTGCGAACGTGGGGTATGGGACTCATGTTAACACTTTACGGGTTCCTTGCTAAAAGTTCGTGACACATTCCTTTTATTACCTTTGGGATAGTGTCTTCGGACTGTCTCCCTTAGAGGTATCGTTTTGGCATCTCTACTTAGATGGCCGTTATACATCTCTACTTAGATGTATCGTTTTTGGCATCTCTACATAGATGGCCGTTATATATCTCTACATAGATGTATCGTGTTTGGCATCTCTACTTAGATGGCCTGTTATACATCTCTACTTAGATGTATCGTTTTTGACATCTCTACTTAGAAGTATCGTTTGACATCTCTACTTAGATGTTTATGTTTTGGCATTTTTGCTTACGTTATGCCGATGATATGAGGCTTATTATACATCTCTACTTAGATGTTTTGTTTTGACATTTGTGACTATGTTATGCCGATGATATGAGGCTTATTATACATCTCTACTTTGATGTTTTGTTTTGACATTTGTGACTATGTTATGCCAATGATACAAGGCTTGCTATACATCTCTACTTAGATGTTTATTTCTTCTCTATGTGAGAGTTTGTGGTCTATAGTACTATGTTATATATCGCCTCATTATCTATCATGTTTATCTCAGTTTATTAACTGATTGTTTGGCTAGCCTGACCCGAGTGTTTTTCGCTCGGGTCAGACCGAGTTGTTTCAGGTTAAGTCTCTGGACTTAGCTTTTTGTGCTTCCGGTTGGACATTATCTTCTATGCTGATAGATAGCTCTTTATATTTGTCCACTATTTTGATACTCTGATTATTCAGTCTCTTATGTACATATCTTTGACTCACATGTGTGAGCGGTGGCTTTGTACCCACCTTTTTGATATTTGGATCTGTATTGACGATATATTGTACCTATGTTCTGTGACTGTTATGTGACTGTTCTGTGATGATGATGTTATCATTTAGTATTATGTTTGTTCTGAACCTATTTTCCTTAGCCATTGTAATTTCGTTATAAATATCTATTGGATATGTCGAACCACTTGAAAAAAAAAGCGATACCACATTTCGACGTATTCAGTAGATAGTTATAGCTTGATTACATATGGTTGCTTCCATTATACTCTATTCTCCGTTCCAGCAGACGGTATTACTCTGTAATACTCTTTGTTAGAATGGGTCTCGGAGTGGGGCGTTACATCTTGGTATCGGAGCCTAGGTTTAGAATTAAGCATAACAAACACAGAACAGACACGTAGTACAATACGTTATAATACGATCCAAATTGAACATGTCCACCTTTAGATAAATAAGTTAGGAATATGTGTAGGAATCTATTATATTCCGTAATATTCCTTAATGAATTATCTATCTTTGAATCATGCTTAACTAAATCTACCGATCATATGTTTAAAGAGTGTCCCAAGCCTCTTTTCTGCCGCTATTGTAAGAAAGAGGGTCATCATTATTCCACTTGTCCTACTGCACTTCCTAGATCTGGCAAGCTTAATGCTGCCAAGGCTCCTAAATCTTCAGCTCAGCCTCGAGGTACACATCCTTCCATTCTCGAAGTTTCTATTTTATTTCATGGTAGATCTTGTAGAGTTCTCTTTGATACGGGTGCCTCTCACTCATTCGTATTAAAGGAACTAGTTGATACTTTATCTTTGGATGTTACTTGTTTGGTTTCTTCACTAAGGATTGTGAATCCCATCGGCGGATCCACGACCCTTAGCTTGCTTTGTGAGGATATAGATATTGATCTTTGTGGATTTTCTTTCCGTGCGAATCTGCACGTTATGGAGTATTTGGGCTTTGACATGATTCTTGGCATGGATTGGCTCGCTCAGTACGATGCCAAAATCATTTGTTCGGAGCGGATATTATTTCTTCGTCATCCTGACTCGTCCGCTCCGTTAGCTATTGCTCTTCAGGATGTTGGGATTTCTGATATTACTTTATTTGCTCTTGATTCACGAGATGAGGATGTGGACATATCTTATATTCCTGTTGTTCGGGATTTCCCCGATATATTCGAGCCAGTATCAGGCCTGCCGCCAAAGCAGGCCATTGAGTTCTGCATCGATCTCATTCCAGGCTCCCACCCAGTTGGGCGTCCTCCCACGAGGATGTCTACTAAAGAGAATGAGGAACTCAGGAAGCAGTTAGTAGAGCTTGAGGCGAAGCAGTTCATTCGGTCCAGTTCTTCGCCATGGGGTGCTGTTGTGGTCTTCGTTAAGAAGCCCGATGGCTCTCTTAGGCTTTGCATTGACTATTGCAAGCTTAATGAGTTGACCATCAGAAATCATTATCCATTGACACGGATAGACGATATGTTTGATCAGTTGAGCGGTGCGAAGGTCTTTTCCCAGCTCGACCTTGCCACCGGATTTCATCAGCTCCGAGTTGCGGAAGATAGCATTCCTCTTACCGCTTTTCGCACTCGTTATGGTTCTTTTGAGTGGTTGGTCATGCCATTCGGCTTGATGAACGCACCGGCTTTCTTCGTCGATCTTATGAATCGAGTATTCCGAGAATACATCGATAGATTCGTTCTGGTTTTCATCGACGATATTCTTATTTATTCTAGATCCGAGGCAGAGCATGCTCATCAATTGCGGATCGTCTTGGATACTCTTCGTCAGCATCAGCCAAGGTTTTAAATATCGGATTTCGGTCACGTTTCGTTTCGGAATTTTTACACAAGTTATCTCGTATCGGGGGAGATCTCGGACGAGATGAGTACATATCGGGTGTACATCTCGGATTGACTTCTCGGGTCTTATAATGCATCTCGGGAATATCTCGGATGTACTTATGTGTCTAAAATTGATGTGTTAAAAATTTATTTAACGGTTATAACTTTCTTAGTAAAAATAAAAATGGTAGCATACTTGATTTACATGGAAAAAGTAATATTTTTAGAAGAGTAGTAGCTTGATTAGCTTAATTGATTTGGTAATGATTGAATAATATCCTTTTATTTGAACATAATAAAGAAGTGGAACCTTTCGCTATGACTCGTTAAGATAAAAAGTAAAGAATAGTTTCAAGAAGTTGGTAAATTATAATTGGATTGAGTAGTTTCTTTTGAATCAATATGAAAATAAAAAATATTATGGAAAATAGGAAAAATGTATAATTTCGGGTGAGATCTCGGATTGAGATTTTGATCCATATATCGGGTGAGATTTGAATATCTCGGACGAGATGAGTGTCGAGGGAGATATGGAGGAGATTTGATGTCTCGTCTCGTTTAAGTGTGAAAAGGAGATCTCGGAGGAGATCTCGGGCGATATATAGGAGATTTAAAACCATGGCATCAGCTTAAGGCCAAGCTCTCCAAGTTCCATTTTTGGATGAGCAAGGTCAAGTTCTTGGGCCATATTGTATCATCTGAGGGTATTTCTGTCGATCCTGCCAAGATCGAAGCTATTCAAAATTGGAAGCAGCCCGAGAACGTTCATGATATTCGCAGCTTCCTTGGTCTGGCGGGTTATTACCATTGGTTTATCAAGGATTTCTCTCGAGTTGCACTTCCCCTTATGATGCTGACTCGTAAGGGTGTTCGCTTTATTTGGTCTGATAAGTGTGAAGCTTCCTTTCAGCGACTGAAGGAACTTCTCACTCATGCTCCTATTCTAGTGGTTCCAGAGAGTAACCATGATCTTGTTGTTTACACCGATGCTTGTGGTAGCGGGCTCGGTGTTGTGCTTATGCAGAAGGATTGGGTAGTTGCTTATGCTTCCAGGCAACTGCGTCCGAATGAGGTTCGCTATCCTACTCATGATCTTGAGTTAGCAGCTATCGTCTTTGCCTTGAAGACGTGGCGTCACTTTCTATTAGGCGAACGCTTCATTCTTTACACCGATCACAAGTCGCTGAAGTATCTATTCAGTCAGAGGGATCTCAATATGAGGCAGCAGCGATGGCTTGAGTTTCTCGCCTCATATGATTTAGATATTCAGTATACCCCTGGCAAGGGTAATCGTGTTGCAGATGCGCTCAGTCGCAAGCACTCAGCGGTAGTTTCTATGATGATTGTCGAGTGTGATATTCTTGAGACCCTATCTTTGTGTGATATTAGAGATTGAGCTCCATCTTCTGATTCTCCGGTCTTATTATTCAACTTGGAAGCTCGTCCTATCTTATTGGATCGCATTGCCCATGCTCAACGGCAGGATCCAGACTTATTGTATCTTATTCATCTTCTCGAGTCGGGATCCAGTGATGAGACATTGCTGGATTATTCTCTTGATTTTCATCGGTGTCTTCGTAGGAGGAACCATATTGTTGTACCATCTGATTTATCACTTAGGCGTGACATTCTGGACGAGTGCCATCGCTCTAAGTACACTATACATCCCGGTTCGAGTAAGATGTATGCCGATATGTGCCGGCTATATTATTGGGAGGGTTTGAAGAGAGATGTTGCAAGTTATGTGAGCGGTTGCATGACTTGTCAACAGATCAAGGCCAAGCATCAGCGTCCATCTGGTCTTCTTTAGCCTCTAGAGATTCCATTATGGAAATGGGATCAGATATCCATGGATTTCATTGACGGTCTGCCTCGCTCGAGGTCAGGCCATACTTCTATCTGGGTTGTTGTTGATCGCTTGGCCAAATCGGCTCATTTCATTCCGATTAAGTCCACTCGGACTGCACCTCAGTTGGCCAAGCTCTATGTGAAGGAAGTCGTACGACTTCGTGGCATTCCTAGCTCTATCGTGTGTGATCGAGACACCATTTTCACTAGTCACTTCTGGAAGTGCCTACAGTCAGCTTTGGGCACAAAGCTGAATCTCTCTACTGCTTATCACCCTCAGACGGACGGTCAGACTGAGAGGGTGAATCGTGTTTTGGAGGATCTTTTGCGCTGTTGTATTCTGGATTTCGGGGGTAGTTGGGAGGATCATTTACCTCTCGTAGAATTCTCCTACAACAACAGCTATCAGTCTAGTATTGGCATGGCACCTTTCGAGGCTCTATACGGAAGGCCATGTCGCTCTCCTGCTTGTTGGTTAGAATCTGGCGAGAAGCTCATTCTTGATCCAGATTCAGTTCGGGAATCTTCTGAAAAGATTGTTCTTATCCGTCAGAGAATGAGAGAGGCACAGGACCGCCAGAAATCCTACGCGGACAACCGTAGAAAGCCTCTTGAGTTCTCCATTGGTGATTTTGTCTTCAGTCGGATTTCTCCCATGAAGGGGGTTGTGCGTTTCAGCTCTACAGGGAAATTGGCTCCTCGCTATGTTGGACCATTTCCTATCACGGAACGCATTGGCCCCGTTGCTTATCGTGTGGCTCTACCTGCTCATTTTTTGGGAATGCATGACGTATTCCATGTTTCTCAGCTTCGCAAGTGTGTTCGCGATCCTGATTCTGTTATTGATCCACTTATTATACCGGATTTAGAGATTTCTCCTGATTTATCTATTGAGCAGCAACCTCTTCGTGTGCTTGATTCGGAGGTTAGACGCCTTCGAAACAAAGAGGTCCCGCTCGTGAAGATTCAATGGTCGTCTAATCCTAAGGACTGCACTTGGGAGACCAGAGAGTTTATCGAGCGTACTTATCCCGGTTTTCTATCTTCATCTGTTGTTGGTGAGTATTTTTATTTTACCTTCGTTTGATTTATTTTGAGGATTAGATGTTATAGATAACTTCCATGATAGGGAATTGCGGGGACGCAATTTTCTTAAGGGGGGCAGTCTGCAACAACCCTTGATTGCGGTTACCAAATAATAAATTAAAATTGGGATTTTAATTTAATTGGAGCTATTAATGATTTTTTTATGTGACTAATTTGTTCAAAAGTTAGTTATTTTGAATAAATTAATATTTTGGGCCTAAGTGTAAAATGGAGAATTTAATGGAAATTAATTAGGGTAAATGGAAATTTATAATATTGCAAAATTTTATATGTGTAAAATAGTGCAATATTTGAATTGGGAATTTAATTTACAATTAAATTGCAAAACGGTGATTTTGGGCAATTTTGGCTAAAATGTGTTTTGGAATAAATAGGGCTTAAATTGTAAGTTGGAAAATATTGTGATGTAAAATTTTATAACTATAGCTAAATTATTTTGGTAACATATTTTAAAATTTTATGGGTAAATAATGTGTAGTTTGTACTTAGAGAAATTAGCTAACTTGAGATATGGAACATATTCCAAGTCCTAATGGGTATTAGGCCCACTAACCCACTTCCATTAGCCTATAAACCATCTTTTACCCATTTGTTTCAGCCAACATCTCATTCCATAACCCCTTAAACCCTAGAGCAAAACACTAAATAATGGCCTCCAACCCTAGAGCAAAGCTTCATTAATCTTCATCAAAGTCAAAGGGGTTTTAATCTAATCATTTGAAGGTAATAACAATCACAAAACCCACCTCTAATCCATTGTTTAATTTCTGAAATTATTTTGTAATCCTCTTTTTTTTTGTGCATTTAGATTGTAAAACTCTTTGATCTTCTTTTCATTGCTTGGGAAAGAGGTAATATATGCTAGCTGAAATTATAATTAGTTTATTGCTGTTAGTAAATTAGGCATATCTCATTCATCTTAAATAGGAATTAAGATTTTCTTCATGTTTTGGAAAGCTTACTCTGTAGGCTATAACTTTTATGTTTTGAGATTTGCCTAATTTTGTGGTTTGAATGGTCGAAATCACGTTTGTTTGTCGCTGACCTGACAACAAACTACAAGGTTGATAAAATAAAAACCTGAAATTGATTTGGCCATAAGTTACTCGTTTCTTGTCCAAATCTAATAATTTTGGATGTTCTGGAAAGCATAGATTTAGGGCTAAAACTTTCATGTTTTGAGTTTCATGAAATTTCGAAGTTGATTTGATCAAAACTATGCATTCTTACTACTGTCCCGAGAGCACATTGACAGTGATATAGAATTTAGATCTGAGAATTGTTTTAGTCATAAAATTTTCATCCCCGATCGGAATTTGACGATCTTGGTCATTCCGGAAAGCATAGAAACTAAGCTAAAACTTTTATTTTATTCATTTTGTCAGAATTGAAAGTTTACTATGCCAAAATTGTGGTTTTTCATCTCTGGTCTGTTAGTGCATAACTATAGGCCATCTCTTTTCTCCCGTTGTTTTCAGTACAGAACCCCGACTTTGCGACGCCATCCCGGGCTCGTCCTTTATCGGATTTCAACGTTTTTGGACTCGCTGGAAAGATGGAGTTCCGAACTCCATCTCTAGAAAGTTTGATTAGTATCCGAGTTCATTTGACTCTTCGAAATTGCTGTCGAAGAGGGACCTGGATCTCAGCCTGAAACAGTGTATTCGCTGTTTCCGGGTCCGACTTTGGAGCGTCGCTGCGACTTCGTTTCAAGTCGGAATCGAGTAATTCCTTTTGCGTTCTGAAGTAGAAATGTCGGACTACGTTCCTACTAATTTTCATGCCATTCGGATTCAGTTTGCTGGTCCAAATAATTTTCCGAACTTGGGTTCGCGTCAGTTTTGGACTATTTTCCAACACTTAGAATATTTTCAGTGATTTTCTGGTTTTATCGATTTCTTTGAGATTTGTCTCTGGATTTCGTACACGGGCCTTATAAAAAGGTTTTAAAAGGATTTTTCACTCCGAAATGGCTTTCAAAATTATTATATAATATTATTTTAATTATTAAATTAATTACTCCATAATATGAGAGTTTTCAACGGCGGTTTTAAAGTGATTTCAAACCAATTATAAATCTGTTTTCCATAATTATTTTCTATACTTAAATCCCACCCTCACACTTTAGCACTTCGAGCGAAGTGGAAAGGTGCTTAAACGGTTGGGAAAAACTCCAGCCTATGAAACCGTGTGTATTTCCTTTCCGGTTAATCCCAGACCTATTCGATTGATCGTTTTGGCCTTTCGGCCTAGTTTACCGATGACATGAGGTGAACATTTTACTGCTTTGAGTGTGGAAGCTTACTATTGGTTAGTAAACCGTTTAGTGCGAACGTGGGGTATGGGACTCATGTTAACACTTTACGGGTTCCTTGCTAAAAGTTCGTGACACATTCCTTTTATTACCTTTGGGATAGTGTCTTCGGACTGTCTCCCTTAGAGGTATCGTTTTGGCATCTCTACTTAGATGGCCGTTATACATCTCTACTTAGATGTATCATTTTTGGCATCTCTACATAGATGGCCGTTATATATCTCTACATAGATGTATCGTGTTTGGCATCTCTACTTAGATGGCCTGTTATACATCTCTACTTAGATGTATCGTTTTTGACATCTCTACTTAGAAGTATCGTTTGACATCTCTACTTAGATGTTTATGTTTTGGCATTTTTGCTTACGTTATGCCGATGATATGAGGCTTATTATACATCTCTACTTAGATGTTTTGTTTTGACATTTGTGACTATGTTATGCCGATGATATGAGGCTTATTATACATCTCTACTTTGATGTTTTGTTTTGACATTTGTGACTATGTTATGCCAATGATACAAGGCTTGCTATACATCTCTACTTAGATGTTTATTTCTTCTCTATGTGAGAGTTTGTGGTCTATAGTACTATGTTATATATCGCCTCATTATCTATCATGTTTATCTCAGTTTATTAACTGATTGTTTGGCTAGCCTGACCCGAGTGTTTTTCGCTCGGGTCAGACCGAGTTGTTTCAGGTTAAGTCTCTGGACTTAGCTTTTTGTGCTTCCGGTTGGACATTATCTTCTATGCTGATAGATAGCTCTTTATATTTGTCCACTATTTTGATACTCTGATTATTCAGTCTCTTATGTACATATCTTTGACTCACATGTGTGAGCGGTGGCTTTGTACCCACCTTTTTGATATTTGGATCTGTATTGACGATATATTGTACCTATGTTCTGTGACTGTTATGTGACTGTTCTGTGATGATGATGTTATCATTTAGTATTATGTTTGTTCTGAACCTATTTTCCTTAGCCATTGTAATTTCGTTATAAATATCTATTGGATATGTCGAACCACTTGAAAAAAAAAGCGATACCACATTTCGATGTATTCAGTAGATAGTTATAGCTTGATTACATATGGTTGCTTCCATTATACTCTATTCTCCGTTCCAGCAGACGGTATTACTCTGTAATACTCTTTGTTAGAATGGGTCTCGGAGTGGGGCGTTACATCTTGGTATCGGAGCCTAGGTTTAGAATTAAGCATAACAAACACAGAACAGACACGTAGTACAATACGTTATAATACGATCCAAATTGAACATGTCCACCTTTAGATAAATAAGTTAGGAATATGTGTAGGAATCTATTATATTCCGTAATATTCCTTAATGAATTATCTATCTTTGAATCATGCTTAACTAAATCTACCGATCATATGTTTAAAGAGTGTCCCAAGCCTCTTTTCTGCCGCTATTGTAAGAAAGAGGGTCATCATTATTCCACTTGTCCTACTGCACTTCCTAGATCTGGCAAGCTTAATGCTGCCAAGGCTCCTAAATCTTCAGCTCAGCCTCGAGGTACACATCCTTCCATTCTCGAAGGTTCTATTTTATTTCATGGTAGATCTTGTAGAGTTCTCTTTGATACGGGTGCCTCTCACTCATTCGTATTAAAGGAACTAGTTGATACTTTATCTTTGGATGTTACTTGTTTGGTTTCTTCACTAAGGATTGTGAATCCCATCGGCGGATCCACGACCCTTAGCTTGCTTTGTGAGGATATAGATATTGATCTTTGTGAATTTTCTTTCCATGCGAATCTGCACGTTATGGAGTATTTGGGCTTTGACATGATTCTTGGCATGGATTGGCTCGCTCAGTACGACGCCAAAATCATTTGTTCGGAGCGGATATTATTTCTTCGTCATCCTGACTCGTCCGCTCCGTTAGCTATTGCTCTTCAGGATGTTGGGATTTCTGATATTACTTTATTTGCTCTTGATTCACGAGATGAGGATGTGGACATATCTTATATTCCTGTTGTTCGGGATTTCCCCGATATATTCGAGCCAGTATCAGGCCTGCCGCCAAAGTAGGCCATTGAGTTCTGCATCGATCTCATTCCAGGCTCCCACCCAGTTGGGCGTCCTCCCACGAGCATGTCTACTAAAGAGAATGAGGAACTCAGGAAGCAGTTAGTAGAGCTTGAGGCGAAGCAGTTCATTCGGTCCAGTTCTTCGCCATGGGGTGCTGTTGTGGTCTTCGTTAAAAAGCCCGATGGCTCTCTTAGGCTTTGCATTGACTATTGCAAGCTTAATGAGTTGACCATCAGAAATCATTATCCATTGACACGGATAGACGATATGTTTGATCAGTTGAGCGGTGCGAAGGTCTTTTCCCAGCTCGACCTTGCCATCGGATTTCATCAGCTCCGAGTTGCGGAAGATAGCATTCCTCTTACCGCTTTTCGCACTCGTTATGGTTCTTTTGAGTGGTTGGTCATGCCATTCGGCTTGATGAACGCACCGGCTTTCTTCGTCGATCTTATGAATCGAGTATTCCGAGAATACATCGATAGATTCGTTCTGGTTTTCATCGACGATATTCTTATTTATTCTAGATCCGAGGCAGAGCATGCTCATCAATTGCGGATCGTCTTGGATACTCTTCGTCAGCATCAGCTTAAGGCCAAGCTCTCCAAGTTCCATTTTTGGATGAGCAAGGTCAAGTTCTTGGGCCATATTGTATCATCTGAGGGTATTTCTGTCGATCCTGCCAAGATCGAAGCTATTCAGAATTGGAAGCAGCCCGAGAACGTTCATGATATTCGCAGCTTCCTTGGTCTGGCGGGTTATTACCATTGGTTTATCAAGGATTTCTCTCGAGTTGCACTTCCCCTCTGGCGGGTTACAACTTTTATTTTATTCATTTTGTCAGAATTGAAAGTTTACTATGCCAAAATTGTGGTTTTTCATCTCTGGTCTGTTAGTGCATAACTATAGGCCGTCTCTTTTCTCCCGTTGTTTTCAGTACAGAACCCCGACTTTGCGACGCCATCCCGGGCTCGTCCTTTATCGGATTTCAACGTTTTCGGACTCGCTGGAAAGATGGAGTTCCGAACCCCATCTCTAGAAAGTTTGATTAGTATCCGAGTTCATTTGACTCTTCGAAATTGCTGTCGAAGAGGGACCCGGATCTCAGCCTGAAACAGTGTATTCGCTATTTCCGGGTCCGACTTTGGAGCGTCGCTGCGACTTCGTTTCAAGTCGGAATCGAGTAATTCCTTTTGCGTTCTGAAGTAGGAATGTCGGACTACGTTCCTACCAATTTTCATGCCATTCGGATTCAGCTTGCTGGTCCGAATAATTTTTCGAACTTGGGTTCGTGTCAGTTTTGGACTATTTTCCAACACTTAGAATATTTTCAGTGATTTTCTGGTTTTATCGATTTTTTACTCCCTGTTTCCAGTTTTGAAACTGAAACTTTGTGACACTGCCACGGTCACATCCGTGGTCGGAATCCAACGTTTTTGGACTCGTTGGAAAGCTGGAGTTCCGAACTCCATCTTTAGAAAGTTTGATTAGTATCCGAGTTCATTTGACTCTTCGAAATTGCTGTCGAAGAGGGACCCGGATCTCAGCCTGAAACAGTGTATTCACTGTTTCCGGGTCCGACTTTGGAGCGTCGCTGCGACTTCGTTTCAAGTCGGAATCGAGTAATTCTTTTTGATTTATGAATTAGAAATGTTGGACTATGTTCCTACAAATTTTCATGCCATTCGGATTCAGTTTGCTGGTCCGTATAATTTTCCGAACTTGGGTTCGCGTCAGTTTTGGACTATTTTCCAACACTTAAAATATTTTCAGTGATTTTCTGGTTTTATCGATTTCTTTGAGATTTGTCTCTGGATTTCGTACACGGGACTTATAAAAAGGTTTTAAAAGGATTTTTCACTCCGAAATGGCTTTCGAAATTATTATATAATATTATTTTAATTATTAAATTAATTACTCCATAATAGGAGAGTTTTCAAAGGCGGTTTTAAAGTGATTTCAAACCAATTATAAATCTGTTTTCCGTAATTATTTTCTATAATTAAATCCCACACTCACACTTTAGCACTTCGAGCGAAGTGGAAAGGTGCTTAAACGGTTGGGAAAAACTCCGGCCTATGAAACCGTGTGTATTTCCTTTCCGGTTAATCCCAGACCTATTCGATTGATCGTTTTGGCCTTTCGGCCTAGTTTACCGATGACATGAGGTGAACTTTTTACTGCTTTGAGTGTGGAAGCTTACTATTGGTTAGTAAACCGTTTAGTGCGAATGTGGGGTATGGGACTCATGTTAACACTTTACGGGTTCCTTGCTAAAAGTTCGTGACACATTCCTTTTATTACCTTTGGGATAGTGTCTTCGGACTGTATCCCTTAGAGGTATCGTTTTGGCATCTCTACTTAGATGGTCGTTATACATCTCTACTTAGATGTATCGTTTTTGGCATCTCTACATAGATGGCTGTTATACATCTCTACATAGATGTATCGTGTTTGGCATCTCTACTTAGATGGCCTGTTATACATCTCTACTTAGATGTATCGTTTTTGACATCTCTACTTAGATGTATCGTTTTTGACATCTCTACTTAGATGTTTATGTTTTGTCATTTGTGCTTACGTTATGCCGATGATATGAGGCTTATTATACATCTCTACTTAGATGTTTTGTTTTGACATTTGTGACTATGTTATGCCGATGATATGAGGCTTATTATACATCTCTACTTTGATGTTTTGTTTTGACATTTGTGACTATGTTATGCCAATGATACAAGGCTTGCTATACATCTCTACTTAGATGTTTATTTCTTCTCTATGTGAGAGTTTGTGGTCTATAGTACTATGTTATATATCGCCTCATTATCTATCATGTTTATCTCAGTTTATTAATTGATTGTTTGGCTAGCTTGACCCGAGTGTTTTTCGCTCGGGTCAGACCGAGTTGTTTCAGGTTAGGTCTCTGGACTTAGCTTTCAGTGCTTCCGCTTGGACATTATCTTCTATGCTGATAGATAGCTCTTTATATTTGTCCACTATTTTGATACTCTGATTATTCAGTCTCTTATGTACATATCTTTGACTCACATGTGTGAGCGGTGGCTTTGTACCCACCTTTTTGATATTTGGATCTGTATTGACGATATATTGTACCTATGTTCTGTGACTGTTATGTGATTGTTCTGTGATGATGATGTTATCATTTAGTATTATGTTTGTTCTGAACCTATTTTCCTTAGCCATTGTAATTTCGTTATAAATATCTATTGGATATGTCGAACCACTTGAAAAAAAAAGCGATACCACATTATGACATATTCAGTAGATAGTTATAGCTTGATTACATATGGTCGCTTCCATTATACTCTATTCTCCGTTCCAACAGACGGTATTACTCCGTAATACTCTTTGTTAGAATGGGTCTCGAAGTAGGGCGTTACACAAGTCTATACTTCTTCATATCTTCAGACTATACTCCATTCTCAATCTTAGAAACAATCACCCCTAATACAGTATCACGCCTTTGACTAGTATTGATCAGCTCAATCAAAGTAGATAGTCATACTAGCCAACATCTCCAGCTCTAGCTCACATCGAGGTCTAAAGTCATAACTAGCAAACACCTTGGGGGTGTATGCTATTATATACAACATACTTATATTTTTCCTATATAGACATAATGGTAGATATATATTCTTCTATTGTTGTTTCACTCTCCTCCTTTTTGTTTCTAATGAAGGCTTTCTTGATAGTAAAACAAGATGGAAATGAGGGCTGGACGAACTATGGTAGGAGGAGCAAACGCAAGAAGAGAGACCAAGAGTGCTCGGACTAATGATTGAGGAAGGGAAGTGGCCCTAAATGTTGGAGTTGAGGTTGGAGTTTAGATGTCAGTTGTGGTTGTAGGAAACATAGACATGAATGTTCATTCTCAATAGTTTATGGAAAACCTGACATTGCAGTAAGTACCACGGCAAGCGCTAATTGTGCTGAGGGGCCCGATGTAGTCTGCTAAGGAAGATTTTGCTAAGATGAATAAAGACTTCCAAAGTTTAGGAGGAGAAATGTTTGACGGCAGCTTTGGAAGCAAGTGATTGGTTGCTTATGTGTGAGAATCTATGTGGATTTGGAGTTTACTGATGCCCAAATGTGAAGTTAGTATCCAGGCAATTTAAAGGGTTAGCTAGTATTTGGTAAGAAACAATAAGAAAATAAGTTTCGGAGCCAGAAATCACTTGGGATATATTTAAAGAAGTGTTTAAAGAATAGTTTGTTCCTCGCTTGGAGCTGTCGGCTATGTTTCGGTAGTTTGTTGAGTTGTAGCAAGGAAGCAGTTTGTATTCGAGTATGTGCTGAAGTTTAACACTCTATCAAAATATGGGGTGGATCTGATCAAAATACTAAGGAAGGTGGAAAATTTTATTCTAGGTTGAGCCATGATTGAGTGATAAGACATTGGCCTATCCGACATTTCCATTCAACGAAGTGGTGGATATAGCAAGGCGGTATGAGCTTATGTACACTGAGAGGAGGGGTATAAGCCCAAAATCTCAGGCTGACAAGAAGAAGAAATTTATCCCATGTCTGAAAGGGAAGAGGGGCCAACAACCAAGGAAAAGGCTCAAGGAGGAGTGAGAATGGAAGTTTCTAAAATTTCCTGCTATAATTGTGGTCAGATGGGGCACTGTTCATCCAAGTTCCTGAAACTGAAGGGAGTGGAGAAAGTTAGGTGTTTCAACTATGATAAGCCTGACCATAAGAAGAAAGACAGTCTAGAGCTTAAAGCAAGGGTGTCTGCTTTGGAAGGGCCGAAGGGAGGACCATCTACTGAGGAGAAAGGCATGGTCACAATCTTAGAAGGTATTACTTTGATTTTTAGTATTTTAGTTAGAGTACTGTTTAATACTAGAGCTACATATTCATTTATAGTGAAGAACTTAGTTAATATGGGGCTAGAAGTTACCTATTTAGTCACTTCTATACATGTAGTTAATCTGATTGGGGAATATGCCACTCTCGGGCTTAAATGTACTAACTTATGGATTGAGTTAGGTGGGTGTAAGTTTTTGTGCGATCCCTAAGTGTTTAACTTCATAGGCTTCAAGGTTGTTTTAGGGATGGATTAGTTGGAATGCTTCAGTACAAAGATATACTATGCTAAAGGGACTAGAGTATTGAGACACCCAGCCCAAACATAAGAGTGTGTGGCTTTACAAGGGCTGAGAATTGGGTTTGAAGGAGTAGTGTATACTTTAGCTTCAGATGAGGAAGGTATCAGAGAAGTATGAGTAGTTAGAGATTTCCCCATTTGTTTGAACCAGGTTTAGGATTTCCACCCCTAAGAGTTGTTGAGTTTCATATTGAATTTTGATACAGGGAGCCGAGTTATTTAGGTGAAACCTGGTAGAATGCCACCAAAGGAAATGGATAAGTCGAAGACACAACTAATAGAGTTGGAAAGCAAGAGCTTTATAAAGCCAAGTAGCTCACCGTGGGGAGCTTCGTTGTGTTTGTGAAGATGTCTAATGGTTTATTGAGACAATGTATTGACTATCAAAAGATGAATGAGAGAAATGTAAAGAATATATATCCCTTTCTAGGATTGATGATTTGTTTGATGGATTGAACAGAGCTAAGGTATTCTCTTAGCTAGATTCGCTTTGGGGTTCCATCAACTGAGAGTTGCAGAGGAGAGTGTTCCTTGACTACTTTTAGAACGAGGTATGGTTCACATGAGTGGCTAGTAATGTCATTGGACTAACCAAAGCACCTACATTCTTTGTTGACTTAATGAAATTGATATTCTGAGACTAGTTAAACCGACATGTGTTGGTGTTCATAAATGACATCTTGGTGTACTCAAAGAATGATAGAGATCATGAGATTTACCTAAGGCTTATGTTGGAGACATTGAGACAACATATGTTAAAAGTGAAATTTTCTTAGTGTCATTTCTGGAGAAGGAAAGTTAAGTTCTTTGGCCATGTAGTTTTGGAGAGAGGCTTGGCCATAGACCATTCGAAAGTTAAAGCTTGAATAGTTTGAAGAGAACGGGGAAGGTTATAGAGTTCCAGAGTTTTTTAGGATCGGTAGGTTGCCATCAGAGATTCATTGAGGATTTATCCCGAATAATAGTGCCAACGACGAGACTTACTTGAAATACGCGAAGTATGTTTGGATAAAGGGGTGTGAGGTGTCATTCTAAGAGTTTGCTTTAGTTGACGAATGCTCCAATATTGGTTATGCTCGAATGTAATCGAGATATGATTATTTATACAAATGCTTCAGGTTCAGGTTAAGGGTAGTATTGATGTAAAGAGGTAATGTTATAAATTGTGCATCTAGCAATTACGACCTTATTAGGTTTAATATCCAACATATGATTTGGAGTTAGAAGATGTTATCTTCGCATTAAAGATTTGGAGCATTACCTTTGAGGGGAAAGGTTTAAATTATCTACCAACCACATGTCCTTGAGATACTTGTTCTCCGATAAGAAGTTAAATAAGAGATAGTGAAGGTGGTTAAAGCTTTAGGCATCTTATGACTTTGGGATAGATTATACCCTAGGGAAAGGAAATAAGGTTTTCGGTGCCTTGACCCGAAGGCAACAGAGTAGTGTTTTGGCTCAAATTGGGAAGTGGAATGTTTTGGAGACATTAGCTTCTTACAATGTCCACTTTTGATCTAGTGCTATTTCGAGTAGAGTCTCCGAGGCACTATCGTGATTGGAGATTCGGCCAGCTCTCATGGAAAGGATTGCTAAGAAGCAAAGAGAAGAACCAGTTTGTGTCGAAAGGATCGGGCACCAAAGGATTGTGCTGAGATCGAAGGCCTAAGGGGTTTTGAAGTTGACGAAAAAGGTTGTCTTCATAAGGAGGGAAGGATATATGTTTTGGATATAAAGGGTCATTGAAAGGAAGTTTTGAATGAATGCTATCATTCGAAGTTTACTATTCATCCAAGAGGTGCTATGATGCACCAAGATGTGAAGAGATGCTTCTACTAAGAATAAATACAGAGAGATATTGGAGGGTGTGAAGAGATGTTTTGCATGCCAACAAGTTAAGGTAGAGCACGAAAAGCCAAGTGGACTTTTGCAGCCTTTAGAAGTTTCAGCATGGAAATGAAACTCGGGTTCGATGGATTTTATAAATGGCATGCCAAGATCTAGAGCTAGGAATGGAAGCATACGGGTCGTGGTAGATAAATTGACCAAGAGTGCCCATATAATCCCATCAAAATCTACAAGGACGGTGGTAAAATTTTCCAGGATTTGTATGAAGACTATAATGAGACTTCATGGAGTTTCGAGTGTTGTAGTTAGTGATTAGTACCTGTTGTTTGCTAGTGAGAGTGGAGAAGCTTACAAAGTGCATTGGGTTTGGAGTTATGTATGAGTACAACAAACCATCCTCGGATCCACAGACAGACGAAGAAGGTCAATCGAGTGCTGGAGGATTTTTTATGAGCGTGTGTATTAGATTTTAGTGGACCTTGGGAAGATCACTTAAAATTAGTAGAATTTTCTTAAAATAATAGTTACCAATCAAGTTGGGATGACACCTTTTGAGACATTGTATGGAAGACCGTGTAAGTCCCCCGTATGTTGGTACGAGATGGAGGATAGGCTTGTGTTAGGGTAAGAGCTCATAAGAGAAGCTTCGGGAAAGGTTGAGGTAATTTGGAAAAGAATGAAGGAAGCTCAATCGAGGTAGAATATTTATGCCAATAGAAGATGGAAGACTTAAAGTTTGATCTAGGTGATCATGTGTTTGTTAAAATCTCACCGATAAGAGGCGCTATGAGGTTCGGAAAGGCTGGGAAGTTAGTGCTAAGATATGTAGGCATGTTTTTGATACTTGAGAAGATAAGCAAGGTAGCCTATATGGTTGATTTTCCAAGTACTTTTTCTAGGGTCCATAATGTGTTCCATATATCACATTCGAGGAAGTATGTCCGAGACCTTAAGGCGGCAAAAAATTCCAGAGCTTTAGATGACTTTTTTGTTGAATCTAACATGACTTATGTAAAAAAGCCTATTTGGATAGTAGATCGAGATGTGGATAAGCTTTGGAATAAGGTAGTGAAGCTTGTATGGGTCCAATGAAGTGAGGACCGAGAGATTGTACTTGGAAAGTAGAAGATAGAGTTAGGAGGACCTATAGTAGTTATTTGTTTAGACTTAGCATGCATGTTTGCTATGTTTTGAGATGGTCCTTATGTATATAAGATGTTATGGTTGGTTTGACATGTATCAGTAGAAGCGCTAATATATTTTATTTGTGAAAAGTAGGTAGCCATATAGAAAGGACATGTCAAGTATGAGAACGATAGAGATAGAAATACAAAGTGCTTTCATAACTCCATAAAAATCAGACGTATAAAATCCATGCAATCATTGATATGAGGGGCAAATCACATGCTACCAATGATGAAATAAATCATGCTTTCATATAATATTTCTCTCTGGTACTAGAAAACCTATCCCCACATATCCCTAACTTAACACCCTTACACAACATTGATCTACCTTGCTGACCTCTGACCATGCCGCTAGCCTCATCAAACTTGTCACACTAGATGAAATCAGAGAAACAGTCAGCTCTCTAAATAAATTCCACAAGCAGTGGTGGTCCTAATGGATATTGTAGGAACCCAGTCCATTTTGTAGCTGGTCAAATGAGTAAATTTCATTAAAAATCCATAATTGGATCTTAGTGGGCCCATGAAGTCTAATATACAATACTAGATCAATCTAATTATTTTAATAAAATCATGTTTTATTTGGATAATTATTTTATTTTATTAATCTAATTAATGAAACATATTTGGTGTGAATATATTGTTAAGAGAGGTAGAGTAGGGAGTGATCAAACATAGATGAAAGAATAAATTGAATCAAAATCAATCAAATGAAAAGGAAAGGTTTTGTTTCATTTAAAGAAGGAAACCTTTTCAAACTCTTTTAAAACTCTACTTTAATTTTAAATCTAACAATTAAACCACATCTTTCCATGTGTGGCCAACCAAATAATGATTTATATATTTACTACAACATCAATTATGTATTCACACAATCATTAATAACACACTTAGGTAATAACATGATGATTTGACTGACGACGACCAAATCGATATATACATATGTAAATATTTAGATTTATATTTACTAGCAGGGATGCTTGAAGTGTTGGGTTGCCCTAGGCAAATATATTTATATTGAAGATATTGTCTCCAAATTGACATGGACGAAGGTGGTTCAGAGGTGCATAATATTCAAAACAGTAAACCAACAAAAGGCAGCAGCTATGCAAAAACAAAATAACCGAAAAAGGAAAAAAAAATACAACCATGTGCAGGACTTAAACAAAATAACAGAGAACCAAAATTACAACCATATGCAGGATTCACACTCCCTACCTCTTAATAGAGGTAGTTGAAACGCAACCGACCAACCAAGCTAAATAACTTTTTAGTAAGAAATGGTGATGCCACTTTTATCTAACACATATTAACAGATGACCAGCACTTACTCCTCCTCCTCCATTGTTGCCCCTCTAGAGGGGGGTTGCCCTATTCGACTGCCTAGCAGGCCTAGCCCTAAACTGGGCCTGTTTACCAGTTATATATTCGCCATATATATAAAATATGTATCTTTATAACATAAAGGTTTGATTGATAATAACTAAAATTGATCGACTGAACTGAAGTTACAAATTCAAAAGCGTAGTTTAATAGATCTAAGCTCGACTTGTGGAATATATTTGAATTCAGATCTAGATTAAGCTAACTATTGTAAAATATCTCAAATTGACTTCGTATTATTATTATAGTATATATGTACACTTATACATATGTAATAATAAGATTAAGCAATTTTCAATGAATTCAAAATACACATACATGTTATGTTAAATTGTTTTAATCCATTTACAAACACATAAATATAAACATAAACATACATACATATATGTATGTGTGTGTGTGTCTATGAAATTATATAAATGAACCCTTTTTAAAATACCTTCTTTTTTTAAAAAGACAACCAAATTTTTAAGTCAAAATACATATGTTAAGTTGAATAAGAAATCAATGGATTTTATGTTTCTAAGTGATTAAAATTCAAAACTAAATAATTGAATTAGAGAAATTTTGTACTATGTTTAGAAAGCTATCACATGTTTATTAAAAACATATTCATGTCTAAAAACAAAATTTTAATCATATATTGATCTATTAAATAAAATCAAACTAGATCAAACAATTAGTTGTTTAGAATGTAACATCAATTCCAAATCAAGATGAGGCAATAATACATTTATTAATTGTGATATGAATGATACAACTAATACATGTAAACCTAAATTTAGAATACACCTTTTGGGCCTGGCCTATTAGCGACACCTTGATTATAAAATCCTACTAAGATTCCTTAAATCATTAACCCACTTCGAAAGATTCGGATGAACCACACACCTTTAATTTTATTTTATGTTTTTATTTTGTTTTGGAGTTAGTTTTGAGCAGAAATTATCTCGGGGTGGCGGCCATGAAAATGAAGGAGAGAAGGAAAAAGTCAATTGAAGAAATAAAATGATTCAGGGGATTTTGTTTTAATGAGAAGAATGGAACCTTTCCTATTCTCCTTATTAATTCGCATCTTATATTCCCATTAAATTTGCAATTAAGCCACATCATCCACTCCCTAACATGGTTGGCCATACATTGCTCTAAATGAAGGAAACTTTCCAAAACCCCATTTAAGTCATTATCTCTATTCAAACCCCGTTTAAATATATACATATATCGTATATTGATACGTACATATATAATTTTAATATATACATCTAAATGATTGCCAATAACACCAAAACATCAAATAAGTTAATAATTAATAATTTATAATATTTTATAAATTAATTAAATCGTATAGGTTTTTGGAGAATTCACAAATGTTGTAGTGAGACTTAAAGGTGTGAATTTAGTCAGCGTTAAATATTGAACAATTCAAATATTAATGTTCATACGTTAACTTGGTGAGTGGTGTGAAGGTTTGGCCATATTCATCGATCAAAGATCTTTCTGGTAGAATTATATTACATATTCTCTTAAGTGATACTAATAGTGACAGTTATTTATACATGTTCTCTTCACCAACATTATATCATATTAGCATGCATGGAATTTGGTATTGATCAAAACTCTAATGTTATCTATATTTAACTTGGCTAGTCCATAAACAAAGTTCTTAGTACAATAATAACCTTTATTATTAACTATTCTACTCTTACTAGAGATTTTAACTTTGAGTTGACTATAGTTTAACCGTAATACTAACCTCATACAACCGAGAGGGTAAATTATTCAATGTAAAATGGTAATGTCGTTGTTTTGAAAAAGTATATTGATGTAATTTATTGTTTTTGATTAAAATATGAAGTTTTAAGGCATTTGAAGGAATAAAAGTATAATAAAGGATTTAAGTATATTATTATTTTTGAAGAATTATTATTGTTTTGAGATATAATACATAAAGGTGGTTTTATAATAGTGAATATTAGGCACACATCCCTAAAATTAAACCTAATTCAAATGGCATCCTTGTGTAAATCGCATATGTAAAGCATATCCCTATAATTATTTTACTGTAGTGAATTTGTTTCGTATTTTTTTGTACCACTTCCTAAAAAAAATTCATAAAATTATAAATATTAAAACTAGGCTACTTGATAAAAACATAGAATAAGTGCAGAAATGTCTACACTTATTGAGAAATATTGCAGACATATAAGCAAATATTCACTTAATACTTGCAAACATATCTGCAAATATTCCATCAATAAGCCAATATTTGTAGACATCAAAAAACTGCAGAAATGTCTATGCAATTATCCTATAAAATTGCACACATGTCTGCAATTTTCCACTGGAAGTGGTCTGTTTTGTTTTGTTTTCGTTTTCCATCAACTTTTTCTTACTTTTTGTGTAAAAAATATGAAATTGAATATAATTTGAAATATACATCAAATAATTGCATAAAAGCATGCAATTATTAGCTATAATTGCTTGTATATCAGCAATATTTTGAATAATTGCATACATTTCTGCAAGTTTTTCTAGAACTTACTGTTTTCATTTTTTTCATTTTCCATTCACTATTTTATGATTTTTCTGACATAAATATGAAGATAAATATAAATTGAAAAAAGTTTTGAAATTTGGAAGTTTTTTTCGTTATTTTTTGATGTTTTTTTATGATTTTCGAAAAAGAGGGACCTAATTTACATACTTTTTTTGGCAAGGATGTTTTATGTATTTTGAAACTTAATAGGGACCATAGCTAAACTGTCACTTTATAATAAACAATAATAAATTGAGTGTATACTTAAGAGAAAATAAGGGTACTAAATATAATATTTTATACTTACTTTTAGTTTAATTCATTAAATCACTGCTATTTACAAAGATCAGTCAAAATCTTTATGTATTTTTCCCATTATTACACAAATTTATTTACTTGTTTTAATTAATAAAGTTTTAAAAATATTAAATGTATATCCATTGATGAATATATATATATATATATATATATTTGTTGATATGCGTTATGTTCTATTAATGACTATTTGGTTATTATGATGTTTAGGATGTGTTTTGTCTCGATTAGACTGTTTATTGTTTATAGATGTATTATTAGATGTTCAAATATAATTCATTGTGAATTTAAAATGGAATTTTTTTAATTAATGTAAAATAAATGAAAGATAAGGTTACTTCTAGATTTAGAGCTATGCTTGTAATTAACAGTGATTTAACGAATTAAACTAAAAGTGATAGGAGTAATTTAATAAGATTATTATTTATGAACTTCTAGGGAAACTAACAAAATAAAAATCATATTTCTATTTAAAAGATCTCACTTTATTTTTTGTAAATAATACTACACTATCCAATTGAAATTAAAAAGAGATTTATGCTATATTTATGATTTTTTGGTAAAATTCATAAATAATAACGAAAAATTTATTATAAATTTAAATTAAGAGTTTATAGTTATTTATCAAACAAAGTGAGATATTGTAAATAGTAATTTGGTTTTGTATTGTTTGAGTAAATGACAATATAGTTTGTTTTACGGTGTTCACAGAAGGAAATATTACTACTACTACTATTGTTTAGGTAATAAAATAAAAGTGATTTTTAGAATAATAACAATAGTAAAGTATGTTTCTAAAAGTGTTTTGGGTTAAAATGATTACTATTTTGAGACAATTAGCAATAAAATAAGCATTAAGTTTAATATAGAATGCTGTCACTTTTGAAATACATGGTAATAAATTAGCATTGGAAAATGTTAAAATGATTTTAGTAAATATTATTGTTTTGATGTAAAATAGTAATGTTGTTGTTTTGAAAAAGTAAATTGATGTAAATTATTATTTTTGATTAAAATACGATGTTTTAAGGCATTTGAAGGGATAAAATTACAATAAAGAATTTCTGAAGCATATTATCATTTTTGGAGAATTATTATTGTTTTGAGATAGAATAAATATAGGTGGTTTTATAATAAACCATAATAAAATAATTTTACACTTAAAAGAAAACAAGGGTAGTGAATATAATGTTTTGAATGGTTGTAATATTGGACAAATTACTAATTGCAATTGTCACATGTGTTGGTTGTATGATGACGAAATTGCATTTTGATGAGTGTGTGATATTCTACCATTATTACTACTAGATGATGGGTAGTTATTGATGGTTTTAGTTGTTCGGATGACATAGATGTTTGCGTTACTAATGTTGATTGGTTAGTGCACATTTGATGGTACTGATGTTGTGTTACTATTCTGAAGTGCTTAGTACACATTTGTTTGATTTATACTTGCGTTGATGATGAATTACTAATAGTTGATGGTTAGTATACATGTAAGTATATTTGTTGTTGTTGGCTTGTTTGATGCCTAGGGTTGATGTTGAGTATTGATAATATTTATTGGTTGCATTGCAATTATTGTTGTTACCTCATATTTATGATGATTAATTGTGATGGCTTAGTAGAAATAGCATTTTCTGCTTGTACTGGTTGCATGAATGGTATGTTCTAACAAGTATTTGATGTAGGAGAAGGGCAGGATACAGAACTATGTGGATTTGATCCCCAAAATGGTTCGTAAGCAGTCTTTTTTATGTAGTAGCTCTTATAATAACCCGTATTTTTCGATAACAGAATTAAACAAAGATATTTTTGCAATTTTCGTCATATGAGCAAAATGATCATTTCCTCAAATAATTGAATTTAGAAATAAAACTTCCACCTTTGCAAACATCTTGTTATCCCGATCTACGTCGTATGTTCGTTTGTTTGAATTGGAGTTAAAATGATGAAGATATTGAAATTTTAGTGATTCAGGAATTTGAATTTTAAATGGGCTTAGCCCGTTGTAAAATTGTACATGTTTCATTATCATAAATAGGTCATTCAAATTTTCAAATGAGAAACATTTTAGTCCATACGTTGGTTTCTTCTTCCTTTCGTAACCTAAGCCCCCAAATCAATTCTGTTGACCAAATCACCCCACACAGTAATTAATACTCAAATTGAAGGGCTTGACAAGGGCTACAATCTAATATTAATTTCTAGAGAATACATAGATCTAAGGGCGAATTCACTTTTGAAGAACGAGCATTTGAGGAGAAAATCGGATTTAGGTGAGTGGTTTTAATTTACTATATACCTAGTTATACCCATATAATACTTTGATATCTATCGCTTAGGACCCAAGTTTTGGATTAATTATGTCAATTACTGATTTGGACAGTAATTAAAGATGAATAAAATCTTAAGTTGATGTTAGTTTGAATAATAAAAATGTTTAAATTAGTTCAATATTGATATATGATCAAATAAATGAAATTAAAGACAAATATGGATAATATGAGATTTGAATTCATATTAGAATACACGAATTAATAAAAATTGAAATGGGTGATGATAATTAATGTTAGTCAGAAAATAATTTCGAATTCAATTAAGTTTATTTGCACACACACATAAATGAGGTAGAAAAAAAAAGAGTTTGTAAAGATATACATATGTATAATATATGGTAAATAGTAAGTTAAATCAAGTAAAAACTTTATGAAATGATTTCAGAGAGAATGTTATACATTTCAGAAAATAAATATTAATTAAAATAGATTTAATGTGATTTTATATGCAACATTTGATGAAAAATTGGAAAATGATGTTTTTGTGTATAAAATGGTGTTTATATTGAAATATACAACATAAATGTTTATAAAATCATAATAATTATTAAATGTGTATAAAATCCCGGGATTTCAGGGGATTTAAAATATGATAATCTTTTAAATTAATTATTAAAATTGGTAAAATTATTGTTTTCAAACAATTTAATAATGAGTTGTTTTTAAATATAGTTATAAACAGATTTTAAATAGGTATATTATTTCAAATTTAATAAGTGTTGATTAAATGTATATATCTATATATGTATATATTTAAATTGTTTTTAAATAGAATAATTATTTACAAATCTAATAATGTGTTTATTTAATTTTATATATATGTTGAGTTGATTTTAAATTTGGATTTTTAAAGTTGCATTTGAATTTGGATTTAAGAATTGAATTTAAAGAAAAATATATATATCTTAAAATGAAAATAATAAGTTTGAATTTAAATTATATGAATAAAGTTTTTATTTAGAAATAAGATTTGTTTTATATTTTTCTTTTTATAGAAATTTATTTATAGAAATTTGAAAGAGTATTTATTTAATAGGAATAAATACAAAAGCTTTTGAATATTCATTTAAAAATGGATTAAATATAATATATATGATTTTATTAGAATATAATTGGTTTATATTCTATTTCCTTTTAAAGATTGTATTTACATAAGGTTTAGAAAAGTATTTATAAATTAAGAAATGTATTAATCAATTAGGAAATTAATAATAAAAAGCTTTAAAAATAATATGAATATAAATAATTACAAGTGTTAGCTTCTTAACCATGTTAAATACATGTGTTAAGTAATTGAATAAGGTATGAGACAAGTGTCTCCTTTATTTTATTTTTCTTTAAATTTTAATAAAATCAAAATCTACTTATATAAACTTCTATCTTTCCCCTTCATTTTCTTTTTCTAATTTCAGTTCAAAGACAACAACCCAAAACTGAAATTTATTTCCAAAACTCAAAATCGAAACCTGTAAAGCAATCACCAGATCAACTCAAAACATTTTTCTCAAGCCTGTAACCATCCTTCAAGTATGCATGCAAGTATATCTGAAGCCAAAGCAAAAGTTTCCAAAGCTTTGCAGTTTTAAGGAAATCAAGCAAATTCTTTCCAGTTCAAATC
This sequence comes from Allium fistulosum, assembly GCA_030737815.1. Lineage (NCBI taxonomy): Eukaryota > Viridiplantae > Streptophyta > Magnoliopsida > Asparagales > Amaryllidaceae > Allium > Allium fistulosum. Next base: position 167,802,653 of record CM060905.1, read on the forward strand.
AAAGCATTCAAGTTTTCAAATTGTCAAGAGATTCAGTTTTCAAATCTCAGTTTTCAAGTCTCTGCAATTCATTAAAAAGGTGAGTAAACCTTTATTTTTAAAACAGTTTTAAAATTTGAGAATAAACTTAAATGTTGTGATTGAATGTTTATAGTAATATGGTTTGCATATGATTTTATCTGAGAATGTATGCTTGAATAAATAAAATGTATATACTAACTTAGTAGGTATAAACATATGTTCTCTGTTATTCAATATGAGCAAACTCACTCACTACTTATGTGCCTTTGATATTGTGGTTGATTTTGAAGTATGATTGTTTGAAAATGTGTATGCATGAGTGTTTTAAAATCTTAAATACATGTTTATACAAATGAAGTACTGTGAGTATGTCTGGACATAAGTGATCATCTCTGTTCTCAGTTTTTAAAGTTTAAAGCTTAGATTAGAAATTCCAATTCCTCTCACTCTAATCTCTGTTAGGTTTAGGAATTTAAACAAATTAAGTTTGTTTAGTCATAAGCTATGGTTAAAAATTATTTTCAAGAAAAATTAACTTGTATTCTTCTAGAAATAAAGAAAAGACAGTAAAAATCTATAATCAGGTAAAAACTCAAGTATAATAATTTTTTTGATTCACCTATATAGTCGTAATCTCCATTAGAAACCGTGAATTTTAAAAGTTAAATCAAAATTTTTAACTTAGATTTGAAAGAGAAATTCGAGGATGAACGGAAACCACGTTTTGGGGAAATTCTGATGGTCGGTGACATTGTTGGCCTCGTGATTGAAGTCGAAGCTTTCTGGTGGGTCGGGGGTTCTAGGAAAAATGATCGCGTGATTTTACGATCATCAGGGTGGCTTGACGACGATGGTGTAGGGTTTAAGGTCAGGATTTGGATGGATGGGTTATCGTGGTTGCTGCATCACCGTGGGAGGACTAGAGACGACCGGTATGGGGGGTATCGGAGCATTTACATGTGACGTAGCTTTGGTCAAGATGGCATGGATGATCGTGGACGAGATCATCGGCGATGGGTGAATTTTTGATTGTTTGGCTACAGTTTTTCTATCGATCTGCTCAATTTCGATTCTCTGTCGAAATCGATAAACTGGGAGGTCGAGGAGGATGGAGAGGTTGTGGGCGATTCGTCGAGGACCGGAGGGATGATCGGAGTCGCGTAAGTTCGCCGTGCACGTGCACCTGTACACGTTTGCGTGTATCTGGATGTTGGTTTGGGCATGTTGTTTGGGAAGAAGAGTTGTACCGGGTTTGGTCTCGAGAATAATGGAGAGCGACTCGAAGTAGAAATCAACGCGAAGGGAAACTCGAGGAAATTGGGGTTGTGCTCGGGATTGTCTTCGGGATTTTAAGAGTGTACTGTTTTCAGATTTAACTCTAATTAAATCTAAGTTTTTTTTTGAATTTAAATCAAATTAAGTTTTAAAGTAAAAATAAAATCTAGTTTAAAACTATTTCTTAAATCTATTCTTTATAAAATAAATGTTTTTAAGTAATCAATTTAAGGGAAGTTATGTTTTATTAACTTTAAATTATCAAGTTAAATGTTTATTTATTTTTAACCTTAATTAATGATTTAATTAAGAAAAGTTAGTTATTGAGATAAGGTATTTTAATGATAATTAAGGCATTAATAAGATAGTGTTTTATCTTAAGATAATTAAGTTTTAATGTCTTGATATTAATTAAGTTAATTAAGAAATTAGGTATAATTAAATTAATTAATAATGATTAAGGATTAGTTAAGAAATTAATTAAGAGCAATTAATTTATTTAATTAACTCAATGATTAAGATTGATTTGATTAATAACTAAAGATTAATTAATTTGTAATTAATTAATTAAGTAATTAGAGGTTGATTAATTTGTAATTAAGAAGTACTTAATTAAGTTTATTAATTAATAATTTGGTTTTATTAATTAATAAATAAGAAATAATTAATCTATAAAGATTAATTAAAGGTTAATTAACTATTATTAAGAATTGATTAACTAATAATTAAGGATTAATTAATTTGTTATTAAGATATATTAATTGATAATTAAGGTTTATTAATTAATAATTAAAAGAATAATTAAATCTGAAATTAGAGATTAATTAATTGGTTTAAAGAGTAATTAAAGGATAAATTACTCATCTATGATTTATAAATTATGAATGTGATTAATTTAAGTTAATTAATTTGTTAAATAATTAAAGATAGTCACTTGGTAATTGATTAAGTATAAATTACTTAATGAGATTGGATAAGTGTAATTACTTAGTATAAGTAATTAATAAATAAATTACTGGATGTAATTGATATAAGGGAATTACTTAATGGGTAGTAATTGAAGTATAATTACTTTGCAAATGTAATAAAGGATTAATTATTTGGTAAATTAATTAAAGGATTAAAGTAATTAATTAAGAAGTTAATTAATTAAGGTAAGTAATTATAGGATGATAATTACTGTATATGATTAATTAAGGTGGATTAATAGAAATGATTAATTAAAGTTTAATTAATTAATGTAATTAATTAAGGATCAATGTAATTAATTATAGTTAGTTAATTAATGGAAGTAATTAATTAAGGATTATTAATTAATGTATTTAATGAAAGTAATTAAAAGTTTAAATTACTGTTAATGGTTAAGAATAATTAATTTGTAAAATTAATTAAAGGATAATTACTTTATGTAATTAATAATTAATCAAGGATGATTAATATTTAAGGAGTAATTAATTAATTAAAGGTTGAAATTAATTAATGATTGATTAAGCAAAGTTAGATAATTAATTCTTAAGTAATTAATTTAATTTAAGATAATTAAATTAATTATATCCTAGGGTTAATAATTATTGCTTATGGATGATTGTTTATATAGAATATCTGAATTAGATGATATATATTGGATGATATGGTGATATTCTGTGATATGATAAATGTGTGATATTTATCTGTTAAATGCTGTGTGAATTCAAATATTGAATTGAATTAAATTGTTTAAACCTTTAAACAACTTGAACCTAAAAGATGGCGATTTGGATTTCGATGAGACCGGGATCGGGTTTCCAGATTTGGATATCCGAATACCACATCGATCCAAGTTAAACGTTAGGTCGTGAATCTCAAGTGAAGATGAAGATTCAGAGTGCAAGGATTATTGTCGTTAACTCTGAGGGTGATTCCAAAATGAGTGTAACGAGATAATACCTTCGGTTTCGTTCGAACCCGGAACGAACTTGTATGGATTGAATGCTTTCAGCACATCGTCAGGTGGACGATGAGCATTCTAAGTGATGTGTTCTGATTGAAGGTAATCGTAGCCTCAAGCCTCATCAAACCGGGAATGGCTAAAACAGGGGAGGTGCAGCAAGGTTAGTGGGTAGCACCCAAGTAGTATAAGATTCTCCTGTCTAGAGGTCCCTTCTTTTATTCGGCTGAGTGGGCGGTTGAATAGCTACAACCGCTGGGGTTTCTTATGCGGGAATTATCCAGTAAGGGATGTTCCGACCTTGTGTTGCAGGGGAGCGGGCGTACTCCTCGGTACGTTGATCTAGGCCACGTACTGTGACGGGCGGTACCCCAATAGCCCTGCCATTGTATGGAATCCAAAATCCAATAAGTGCCGTACGTTTTAGTTGTGCCCAACTATGTTGGAACGTGAGATGTAAGCATTCCAGCTATTTCTGTATTTTACTTGAAAACCCTAGACCCTATTATAATATAACTGGATTTCCTATCAAATGTTTTGGTTAGCGTAAGGTAAAAACTTACCCATATTTATGTGTGGGGAGTCTTACGTGATACCTTTGTTTTCAAAAGGTTTTGAAGTTAAGTAATCTAAACCGTTTACTCACACCAGACCCATGTCTGACCCAAGTGTTTATTTTCTGTTTTATAAACTCTTGGGTACTCAAATTTTTACGAGTAGCCAAGGGATTCAGGTTTGCTTTGACGAATTCTGAAGGAGCAATGGAGCAGGAGGCTTCAGCGTGTAGATATCTGTATTTCCGCTGTGTTGATCTCTGAGTCGTTTGTTTCAGTTGTATTTTGAGTTGTAATAACTAGATAGGTGTTTATAACTGTCTAGTATGTGTTGTATAAAGCTGTGTATCTCTGATGTATATGATACAATGTAATATCTTATTTGATTAATATAATTTATTCGTTCCGCTGTTTAGATTCTGATATTGATTCTTCTTTCTTCTCTATCTTTTCTCTTTTCTATCCCTTTCTTTCTTCAAGATGATACGACTTTTTGTGGAGAAAAAGCCGGGTCGTCACAGCTATATGGAAAAATCATAGCGGTTGAAATCTGCTATGAGATATAGCAGGGTTATAGCAGGGCACTAACTGCACAACTTCAAATGACATTATAATTTCAACCACATAGTTTAATTATAAAAAAGGTTGCATAATATAATGGTAAGATTTCAACTTTCATTCCCACTCATTTCACTAGATGTTTTCTTACTCTATGTTCGATTCATTTTTCCTGCTTATTCTCAATGAACAATTTGGTTTACATCATAGATCATCTTTCATCAAAGAGTGTATTTATTATATCAAAAGAACAATTTACAAAGTGTTTCAGAACCAAATGATATAATATAATTTACATTCATTGTCCTCTTTCATTTTCCCAATGGATAACTATGAATTAGTTTATGCAATGTATTTTTATTGGGATCTAAAATCAATGCTAAATTCATGATTTTAGACGTGTGATTAATATATTGAAGCAGACTCAGTTATTTGTTAATCACATGTCAAATATTAATCTCGATTCCATGAAACCAACTTTCTTATATGACTTTCATTGATAAGCCATATATATCAGCTAAGGCAACCTCTCCTTGATCATTGAAAATAAATCTACCTTTTCAACTTTTAGTTTTCTATCTTCATTTGAAACTTATTTATACCACATAAGCGAAATGACATTTCTCCCTCTTCAATGTCAGATTACTTAAAATAGACCATTGACTTTTGTACTTTTAGTAGAGGAGAATTGTATAACATGACTCCGTCAAATTCAGATCCGACACATATGATTATGTTCCCCATTTAATGTATATATTGTCACTAAAGCTATTTGTAAATTACTTGCTGTTGATTTGGATATTTCATCATCCCAAAAATTCCTTTTATGTTCGTAATTGCGGTAATTATAGTTTGGTGGATACTAGAAATTAGAAACATTCAAAATGGACCACGCTAAGTAATTACTATGAAGTAAAAATTTGTAAATAATGTAACGAGTTTATTGACATAGGATATTTGGATGCATTCACAATATTTGTTTAAATGTAAAAAAATGCAATGAAGGTCATTCTCCAATTTATGCATTTTAAGAGATTTGGAGTACTTTACCAAATATCAAGTGCAAAGTATGAAGGATGGTTTACTCATTCTATGAATCATTACTCCATGTATATTTCAAGGTAGGTCGGAGGTAAGGTGTAGTAACAATAACAAGGAAAATGACCATTCTATTTATTTTATGTGAATTCTATAGAAATGTCTATTAACTTCTTTATGTGCTAAGTAGTTAATATCGATATCGGGTACGTATCGGCCAGTGTTGATATGAGATATTTTAAAATATTGTGATAATATCGGATAATATCGGTGATATATCAAACATGTGTAGAGCATGTTATAAACTATATTGTAATATTTTATAGTGTTATAATGAGGTTATGTTTTTAAATGTTTGGATCAATATTACCAAATTACTATTAAAGAGTGATTGCATATAGTTTACAGATTACAATATGTTTACCGGGATATTCTATTAAACACAAGTCATTGAATAAACCTACAAAAATCGAGAAATTCATATAATGTGCATCTTTATTATTTTATTAAGTTTTATACTATATTTGTTTTTTTAATCATCTATATTAATTTGCAATTTTTTTCATATTCATAGTTTCTTCGTTTACATTTTCACTTAATTTATGAAATAAGTAATGTTGCTTTTGTTAGAGATGATACCTGAATTCGGGAAGAGGCCATTGGAGAAGCTCATGGAGGAGGAAGCTGAAGCCCTAGGAGCAGGAGCTGAAGACCGAACCAATAAAGTGGTCCAGTGTTGCTTGGATTTGCCGCTCTAGAGTTCTGGAGCGGTGGCGATTTCGTTCGGTGATTGAAGAAGACCGAACGTGAAACTTCGTTCGGTAAAGAAGAGAAGTGGAGCGGCATTGGTTTGGAGCGGTGAAGGAAGACCGAACCAAATTTGTCGTTCGATGATCTGGTGATGCCGAACGAAATATTTCGTTCGGTATTTGCCGAACTAAGTAGGTGAAGAGGAAGACCGGTCCAGATTTCTCGTTCGGCAATTAGGAGATGCCGGTCCAGACTTGAAGTGTACTATGCCGAACCAAATTCCAAGTGCCATATGCCGGACCAAACATGCCAAACCAAATCCTTATCTTCCATATAGCAGCTACCCCTCCTCATATCTTCACTCTATAAATAATGGAGCTTCTGGACAACAATGGTAGCCGAAATTGAGAGCTAATTTTAGCCAATTTCAAAGCCATCCTAGAGAGCTGAAACTCTGCAAAATTTTGTCTGTATTGTTAATTCTTCTTATGTATAGCCTCCAAAAGTGAATCAATTTTGTAACTCTAATCTTTCAGTGATTAATAAAATTTTCCCTCCCCAAGTGGACGTACACTGCCTCGCGGTAGTGGAACCACCATAAATACTGGTGTTATTTATTTTTCTACATTGCATTCATCTGTGACTGTCTGTTCTGGTGTTCATCTTTTGTTTGTTCCATCTCACTACAATCATGATCCAGTTGTTTTCCGCTGCATTGGGTTTTTATTCCCTTAGACTGATCATCTAAAGGGATTTTCCCCAACAGTCTGGTATCAGAGCGGCAAGGTTGATTGAGGAGTGAGACGTTATGGAAAGAGATGAAGCGACTTTAGTTATTACAAGACCCTATACTAGAGGGATGTATGTCGCGTTAGGATCATAGTTAGCAATTGAGAAATGGAATGGGGACAAAGACTTCGAGAAGTGGCAATGGAGGATGAAGGTTGTTCTAATTAGGAATGAAGTCCATCCAGTAGTATTTGCCCCGGAGGAGTTAACGGCTGACATCTCAGTCATGGAAAGGAAGGAAATGGAGAAATGGGCGTTTACTACTTTACAACTAGCTATGAGGGAGAATGTTATCTCAGAGATTAGTAGTGAGACCACTGCTAGGGGCATTTGGACCAAGCTAGAAAATCTCTACTTGAAGAAATATTTGACTAACCGTCTGATATTGTTGAAGACATTTTTCACCATGCGGATGAGAGAGGGTACTTCAGTGAAGGAACATCTTAAATTCTTTGATGATCTCGTGATGAAAATGAAGACTGTAGGAGCAAATGGCAATGATTCATTTGTGTTCTCTTCCGTAGCAATACACAGGTTTCACTAACAACCTTATCTTCGCTAGAGACACATTGAGAGCAGAAGATGTGAAGTCAGGCTCCTATCTGAGGGCTTGAAAGATTAGATGAAGGAAATAAGTGAAGGAAGTAGAGGTGGAAGTAGTAGTCACAGCCTGTTTATTGAAAGAGGTAGAGAAGATAAGAAGAATTGGTACTCTAGAGGGCGTTCCAAGTCTAGGAAGCCCGGTAATGGCAGGAGAGGAAAGTCTAAGGACGGGAAGTGCTTTATCTACAAGAAACCTGATCATTGGAAAAAGGATTGTCCAGATTTGAAGAAAAAGGAAGAAGATGGATCTTCATCATTTGCGGTGGAGAAGTTTGTATCCGACGATGTGTTGTCTACAGCAGTATCAGATGTTTCAGGCCATTGGGTGCTGGACTTGGGGGCGTCTTTCCATATGACGCATAATAAGGATTACTTCAGTTCTTTCGTTGAACGAGAGGGAAGCTCTATTCTTATGGGTAATGATGCTAGCTGTAGAGAAATGGGTGAAGGTACAGTGAGGATCATGATGTCTGACAGAGTGATACGTACTTTGACAGGTGTCTGGTATGTTCCAGGTCTTCGGAAGTTCTTAATTTCTTTAGGACAATAGACATCTTTGGATGCAAGGTAACTATCGAGAAGGATAGTCTAAAGGTTTCGAGAGGTGCACTAGTTCTTATGAAAGGAGATGTGTTCCGAAATCTATATTTGTTGAAAGGAACCACAGTTCTTGGAGAGTCGTGTGTTGGAGTAGACTGTTCTCGTGTTTTGGATGCCACAAAACTTTGGCATCTTAGGTTGGGTCATATTTTAGAGAAGAGCTTAGAGTTGCTTCGAATACAGAAGATGATCAAAGGAGAAAGCTTCGACAAGATGGACTTTTGCTAGGAATGTGTGATGGGCAAGCAAATTAAAGTATCTTTTGGAGTTGGACTCCATAGATCAAGGCGAGTACTTGAGTACGTGCATACAGATGCCTGGGGACCAGTTTCTACCCCTTCTCTTAGAGGAGAAAAGTATTTTATCTCTTTTATTGATGACTTTTCTAGGAAAGTATAGGTGTATGTGATAAAGGCCAAATCAGAAAGTTTTGAGAAGTTCAAAGACTGGAAAGCGCTTGTTGAGAACCAATTTGATTCTAGGTTGAAGGTGCTGAGATCTGATAATGGCGGTGAATTTGTCTCTAGGGAGTTCCTTGATTTTTGTAGAAAGCATGGCATTCAGAGACATTTCACTACACCCAGAGATCTGCAATCTAATGGGGTTGTAGAAAGGATGAACATGACTCTACTGGAGAAGGCTCGTTGCTTGAGGTTGATGACGGGCTTGTCTAGAGGCTTTTGGGCTGAGGCATTATCAACTGCAGTGCATATCATAAATCGAATTCCATGCTCAGCCATAGATGGGAAGATTTCAAAGCAGAAGTGGAGAGGTAAAGCAGTGTATCTTTGTTACTTTCGAATTTTTGGTTGTCCTGTGTACGTTCACCATACATGTGATGATAAGTTGGAGGCTAGAGCATACAAGGGCATACTAATGTGATACACCGATGGTATCAAAGGGTATCGAATTTGGAACCCCGTTGATTGAAAGATTGTTCATTCCAGATATGTTGCTTTTGATGAGTCCGCTATGTTCAATCTGAAGGAGAAGCTATCTACCACATCAGAAGAGTCTGATAGGCCTAAGGAGATGGAAGAAGTTCACGTGTTTCAGCCAAATAGTAGAGTTGTTGTTGATGCTGTCGAGGAAAACGCAGTTGATGAAACATCACGGGATAGTCCACAGGTACCTTATAGTAGTGCTGGTGATGTGCATGAACCTAGAGGAAGTTCAGTTTAAGGTGGAGCTGAAAGAAGTTTAGGCGAAGCAGTACCTACCCGGGTCAGTCTTAGGACTATTAGGCCGCTCGAAAGGTATGGTGATTGGCAGTTTGCGAACCTTAGCCTTGGTGATCAGTTTGACTATGACCTACATGTGGTTCTTGAGGAGTCGCTTGACCTTGATGAAGCTTTGAAGTCATGTGACAGTTCGAAGTGGATGTGCGCTATGGAAGAGGAGTTAGAGTCGTTGAAGAAGAACAAGACTTGGGATTTGGTACCACCTCCTCAAGGAAGCCGAGCCATAGGTTGCAAATGGGTATTCAAGGTGAAGAATGATGGGAGATACAAGGCTAGACTAGTTGCTAAAGGGTTTTCACAAAAAGGGATTGGAGTATGATGAGATATTCTCTCCAGTAGTGAAGCATACGTCCATTCGCATTTTTCTCGCTATCGTCGCAGCTCATGACTTGAAGCTAGAGCAACTGGACGTGAAAACCGCTTTCTTGCATGGAGACTTGGATGAGACTATCTACATGAAGCAGCCAAAAGGATTCATTATAGATGGGAAAGAAAATTGGGTTTGCAAATTGAAGAAGTCATTGTATGGACTTAAGCAGTTTCCTAGACAATGGTACAAGAGGTTTGACTCTTTTATGCTTTCACTTGGTTTTGATCATAGCATCAAAGACGCTTGTGTGTACTTCAAGCATTTAAAGAATGGTAGATGGGTGTACAAACTCTTGTAAGTGGTGATATGTTGATTGCTTCCAAGGCTAAGGCTGAAATTGATAGTTTGAAGCTAAAGCTAAAAGCGGAATTCGAAATGAAGGACCTTGGAGAAGCAAAGAAAATTTTGGGTATGGAAATCCAAAGGGATGGAAAGCTAGGACTTTTGATCCTCACTCAAAAGGAGTACATTCGAAAGGTGCTTGCTCGGTTTAGCATGGAAGGGGCAAAGGCAATCAGCACACCCATGCCTTTGCACATACAGCTTTCTAGTAAAGGCTCTTCGATCTCGGAAAAGGACAAGGCTTATATGATGAAGGTCCCACATGCGAGTGCAGTTGGCAGCTTGATGTATGCTATGGTCTGCACTAGGCCTGACATTGCACAAGCGGTTGGATTGGTGAGTAGATTCATGGCGAATCCAGGAAAGAAGCATTGGGAAGCAATGAAGTGTATCTTCAAATACCTTAGAGGAACTCCAAACCATAGACTTGTCTATGGCGGCAGAGATAGAGATTTCAGCTTGGTTGGATTTTGTGATTCCGACTATGCCGGTGATAGAGATCGAAGGAAGTCAACCTCCAGATATGTGTTCACCATTGGTGGGACAGCAATCAGTTGGAGATCGAGGTTGCAGACGATTGTGGCTTTGTCTACTGCAGAGGCAGAGCTCATAGTTGCGGTTGAAGCAGCTAAGGAGGCGCTTTATTTGAGGAGACTGTTGTGTGATTTTGGCTTCGTATATGAAGGCGTGGATGTGTACTGTGATAGTCAGAGTGCAATTCACTTAGCTGACAATTTGGCATTCAGCTCAAGGACGAAGCATATTAAGGTGAGAGAGTCTTTCCTTGTCTTGATGAGTGAAGGGAAGCTAGTTCATCTTCAGAAGATTCACACAAAGGAGAATGCAGCATACATGTTTACCAAGTCGTTGTCTGTTGCTAAGTTCGAGCATTGCTCGGACTTGATTCACTTAATGAAGTGCTAGGTGCCACGGGGTGGCATGGGGGGAGAGTTGAGCTGGCTCATGGAGACGTTCGTTTTCATGGTGGAGATTGATAGGTTCTACACGGACTGGGTACTTCGAACACTTCGTTGACGGGCGGTGGCCTTGTCGGAGTTTGTTGACAGAGTGCAATGGGTGATGGCATTGCCGAAGCTCATTGTGTAAGTATCCATTGCTTGGAGCATGAAGGTGTAGATGAAGTTGGAAGGCTTGTATGAAATTCAGTATCAAGGTGGAGATTGTTAGAGATGATATCTGAATTCGGGAAGAGGCATTGGAGAAGCTCATGGAGGAGGAAGCCGAAGCCCTAGGAGCGGGAGCTGAAGACCAAACTAGCAAAGTGGTCCGGTGTTGCTTGGATTTGCTGCTCTAGAGTTCTGGAGCGGTGGCGACTTCATTCGGTGATTGAAGAAGACCGAACGAGAAACTTCATTCGGTAAAGAAAAGAAGTGGAGCGGCATTAGTTTGGAGCGGTGAAGAAGACCGAACCAAATTTGTCGTTCGATCTGGTGATGCCGAACGAAATATTTCATTCGGTATTTGCCGAACGAAGTAGGTGAAGAGGAAGACCGGTCCAGATTTTTCGTTCGGCAATTGGGAGATGCCGGTCCAGACTTGAAGTGTACTATGCCGAACCAAATGCCAAGTGCCATATGTCGGGCCAAACATGCCGAACCAAGATGCCGAGCCAAATCCCGAGCTTCCATATAGCAACTACCCCTCCTCGTATCTTCACTCTATAAATAGTGGAGCTTCTGGACAACAACGACCCGCCATTTTGGACCATTCGCGTCTATTATAAGTGTATAGGTAGACACTCATGCCGGAGTTGAATTGCTCAAAATACCGCGTTGTTAATTTAAATTTGGCAAAACTGAACATATACAGTAAATAAGTAATCACAGAACACAGACACAGAGTAATAATTGCAGCGGAAATAAAAGAGATAGTAGTTCATGAAGCTACTATATGAATATATAAAATACATCAGAGTTTACAACAGAAGAGTACTACGATACATCAGAGTTAAACCAGATACAACGGAAGAGTAACACGATACATCAGATACGAATCAGAATACATCACTGGAATCATCGAATACTGAAAGCAGAATAGATGGCTGGATCTTCAAGCAAAGCTCCAACTTCAAAAGGTGAGTCTCGAATACTGGTACACTCAGTCTGACCCGAGCGTAAAGCAAAATACAAAACACTCGAGTCAGGATTAACATTCTTATATTAATAAATCCAACTCAAGTGAAATAGCAATTGAAATACAAGTAACTCAAAGGATGTCTGGAATAACCATCCTTTAAGGATCCGTTAAACTATCTACTATGTAGTAGTGTACGATAAGTAGATAATGTCTATCAGTAATATAAAAAGATATCAAAATAGCGTTAAGTCATGGCCCATTCCACCCTTAACACATTTTTATTCCCAAAAGCATATACAAGACCGTAGTTTCCCCAAAACCGGAAGTCACCAGAGGGCAATCCATATACTAAAGGTACAAATCAAAATCGTAGTGGTCGCGTATAAATGGAATACAAGTATGACAAGGCACATGAGGCAATACCCAAGGTAGTGATACTACCGTTCGCCTGATCCGGACTGGTGAGAACGCAACGCCGCAGCGCCCGCAACACCGTGAAACAACACTCCCAAAATCAAGGGTGCACCAATCGACAACAAGTATAAGTAGTTCGAAGAAGTGTGTCCACTTGAGGTAGCTAATCCTCCATTGGCCCGGCACAGCTCCTGTTTTAGTCATTTCCAATTTGACACAAGTGTCAAGGCTATCCATTATCGTTCTCTTTCTTCAGTCAACACGTACATCATTCCAACCACTTCATTCTGGATCATCACTCCGCGTATAGTTATTAAAGTGGTTTCGGCTCAGATAGAGAGTATATCCATTACCGATCCCGGTCTCTTTAATAACTTTCGTAATTATTACACCGATTGGTCGTTTGTTTATTTCAAAACCAAATCAATTTCAATTTCAATTCGCAAATCAACATTTCATTTGTCTATCAAAACAGTTTCCATACTTTACGTTTCAAAACTTCCAAATTACCATTTCAAAATCTTATAATTCAATTTCAATCTTATATTGAAAACAATTCAAATATTGATTCAAGTTCGTACAAAAGTTTCATTTCGAAATCATTAGAATCAATTTAGTTTTACATTCAAATCAATTTACATTCATTTATCGATTTCATTCAATATTCGTTAAGTTACTTTATCATTCAAAACAATTTCTATTAAATTTCCAATTCATTAAATCAATTCTTAAGTTCAACTTCATCAAATCAAAACTTACAATTTTGAATTAAATTAAATTCGTCAAATCAAATTCTTTACATTTCAAGTCTTACATTAATTTCAAAATATCACATTTTCATTTCTTGTTAAAGAAAATTCAATTTCAATTATTGATTTACTTACTTTAAATAATTTCCAAAACTTAATTAATAAAGAAATCTCAATTTCAATTATTACGAAGTAAAATTCACTTATTCAAAAATTCAATTTCTCTTATTAAAGAATTTCAATTCAATTTAATCATTTAATAATTCATTATTAAATAATTCAAAACTTAATTATTAAATAATTTCAAAGTTTAATAATTTCAAACTTAATTATAATTTCAAACTTAATTATTAAATCATTTCAAAGTTTAATAATTTCAAACTTAATTATAATTTCAAACTTAATTATTAAATCTTTTCAAAGTTAATTCAATCATTTCTCAAATTTAACAACGTTCTTTCATCAATTACATTTGTTAATATTTTGTTTCAGATTATTAAATATTAACATTTTCCTTTCATTAAAAATTCAAATTTCAACTTCATTTCAAAACCATATTATTTATTCAAATAAAATCTTCAATTTATTTTCAAATCAAATTATTGACCAATCGGGTTTTTATTTAATTCTCTATCCTAGGTCAAAGTTCAATTTGGGTATTTATCATTTCAACCCGATTCCAATTCAATTCAAAAACAAAGCATAGTAAAGGAAACTTGCAGTGTGATAACAGGGATGGTGTCAAAGTAAATAAACAAGCAATAACAACGAACAATAACAATCCAATAATCAATTCAAATAATCTCGAAATAACCGTATTAATTCGCATTGTTATTTGTACGAATTAATATAATTATTTCTAGAATCTACACTATCATTTCATGTAGATTAAAGATTATTACATTACGGTTTTCACTTGTCATCCATTTACAATTTCATACATCATCAATTTAACAACATACATTCAATGGTTCAAAATGTAATTAAACAAATCCTACGTGTCAATAAATTCAACAGTTAAAGGGGTCATATTATACAAATGTCAGTAAATCAAATTTAACACTTAATTATCCTATATCAAGTTCAATTTCATACTGTTTATCATTTTAACATTAACAATTTAACATCCAATATAAATATTAACAATCAATCAATTATCAGCCAAATTGTATTATCATCGCATAAATAATTAACAGATAATGGTGTCAGATGTCACAGGTGAACTGATATAGGCAATAACATATATAATAGTGTAATTAACTAACAACAACATATTTCAATTGTCGTTTCAATTGAAATCAAATCTAATAAATAAAAGAACGTTAATCGTGAGTGAGTGCTCACCTTTCGAGGCTAGAGAGAATAGACAATGAAATGGATTACGGATCCAAGCACGAGTTCCAAAGCATAGCGAGATTGGCACGAATTCGACGGACAAACTGGTAGATAGGAACCGATGAGAACAAACATATTAAAATTTATAGTCTAATATTAAGTCATATTAAAATAAATTTCTTACACAAAACCCAATATTAAATTTAAAGCATATATTAAATTGAAACCCATATATTAAAATATATACCTAATATATATTTTATATCAATATCTCTTATAAAAATCAAGATAACTTACTCTATTATAATATATCTTTAAACTCAAACAAGTCATACACACTTATATAAACTTGTATATCTACAAACAATTTAGATGGATAAATATGCAGACTATACTTTAAACAAATGTAATATATTTTGTATCCAGACTATAACAACATGTAGATTATACAAAAAAAACAGACTATAAATGAAATATGCAGACTTGAGTATGTAACCAATGCATATACCCGTTAATATATAAGCATAGGTATGTGCAGACCGATTATATATATATATATATATTTTTGGTCATAAGCTAACATTACACTAACAGATTATAAAATAATAACATATGCTATATATACATAAGTATACACCCAGATCCTATATAGTCTTCTCAAAACAAAATAAACGAATAGTGACATATTTTAAAATTTTATATAAACTAACATGCAGTACACCCAACATATAATATAATATACTATACTGAAAAATGCAGCCTTATTTATGACCAACAGATTTAGTATAAGCAATGCACATACAACCTATATAGCCTTTCATATCAGATCTTATGGTTCCAATACTTCATATAAACTACTAGTAAATGGATACAAACTTCATAGCTAATATATGTAGACAATGTATAATAGACATCAAGTAATTTGTATCAACAAAAAAAACGAAATATATAAACATAAAATATGTATACTATCGACCAACCTATCTATATACTATGTATACGAATTTTGTCCATCATAGAAGAATGGGGAACGAATTTTATAGTTAAACATGTAAAAGTATACTTCTTTATAACAACACATAACATATATATTTTGAGTTCTGAGTTCAAAACAATTCTTAAAACTGCACTCTAAAACAATTATATGTATAAGTGACAAACATATGAGATAACAAAGTAAAACTTACACAAGATATATGCGCAAACAAATGGAGATCAGAGGCAACCCAATTTGCAAAAGTGTTGCTCGGCCTTATGCGAAGGAAAGATGGATGCCACGTGTGGGATTTTGGTCTCAGGTTGCCAAGCAGGGCCAAGATGGTGGAGAGATGAGGTGGGTCGGTGGGCTTGGCTGGGTTCGAACTAGAAAGGGAAGGCGCACGGTTGGTTGATGTCGAGGAAGGTCGAGCCGAAGCGGTGATCGGTGGTTGCGTGAGGGAGGTTCGGTCATGGAAGTGACGAGCTGCTATGGCGAGGTGTTTCAGCCCTTTGTACAGTGGAGGCTGGGTGATGGCTTATGTGGCAGTGGGTGGAGTGAGTGTTTGGGTCGAGCGGAGGCAGGGCGGTGGCTGCCGTGGGGATCAGTGATAGGCCGAAGGTCGAATGGGTTGACATGGCGAGGTTGTGAAGTGAGTGGTTGCGATGGCGATTGTGTGTTGTTAGATTGGGAGGCGAAGTGGTCGGGCCGCTTGATGTTGTGAGGTGCTCGGCAAGGTAGGCCGTGGTGGCGGATTCTTGGAGGATGGTGGACGAACTGGAATCGGGCTAGAGGTCTTGGCGGAGGAAGGAGCTAAAAAGCTGAGCGGAGCTTAGTTGAAAACATGGCATCGGTGACGAGGGCGGAGATGGCATGGGCGGTAGAGCACGAAGGCAAAGGGTGGCATGTGGAGGTGGAAACAATTGGTGGTGCTCGGCCGCGAGGAAGATGGACGCGGTGAAGAAATAGATTCATGCGAAAATTGTAGGCTTCAGGCAAGTTGTAACTTGATATTAATATATTATTTTATTTTATTATATTATATAAAATTTTCTTCCAATTGCAAAGAACAGAAATGAAGGTGTGGCAGAAAAAGAAAATGATGAAGAGAGTTGCTGTGAAAGATGTGAGAGTATATGATATCCAACAGAGAGAGTAAGGAATGGAAGGACGAGCCAAACAAATGCAATCAATGAAATGATGAAAGGTCATTGTTTAGTTTCAAAATCATTAATGGTTAGGAATTTGTGAAGTCTATCCGGGAATTTGCAAAATTTATATATAAAAAAAAATTAATTGTTGCTAAGATCACACGACAGAAGTTTTAAATTCAAAAGAAAGCAAAAGGTTACGGATCCGTCACCGATACGGTTACCGTTTCCGCGAATTTCGCTATGTACCATACTCCGAATTTTGATAATCGAATATACCATTGAGATCAGCACGACGAGACGATCAAAACAGTATACGGATATTAGTGGTTCGATTGTATTATAAAAATTCGAATTTTTCTACTACGGAAAATGCAAGAAAAACGCTGAAAAATAAAATCGACGGAGCCAAAGATGTCCGAATTTGGAAAAACGACAAACTGACATCTTGCTCAGAAGGTGGTTTAGAATTTTTCTATGTAAAAATATTTTGGTTTTGAAAACGTTTTATTTTCAACGCTTTTTAACTGATTAAATTGAAGTAAATTTACGCGCGAAATAAACTTATGTATTTTCGGACGAAAATTTACCAGTTGCTATGTTTAATTAGACGTATTCCAAATATTAAATTTTATTTCAAAATTTTATCGTTTAAAATTTTCACAAAATTTCAACTAATTACGTTATTAAAACAGTTGAAATTTACGGGTCGTTACACTCTCCCCCACTCAAAACTTTTCGTCCCCGAAAAGGAACGAGGTAGGAGAATAGAAACAACCAGCAAGAAAACAGATTTAAAATACAAATAATAATTAATTTAAACCATATAAATTCAAATTTAAATTAACTAATATTCTATAATTGATTTAATCCATTTGATTTTACTAAAATCAATCTCAACTACTTCTAAATTCATTATCTTATTATCCAATTTATCTCAAATTTACAATTTCTAAAACCATAAATTTGAACAGTCTTTTATTATAATCATATTTTCTTCAACAATTTTAAATTCTTCTTTATTCCAAATTACTGTTAAATTTATTCTACTTAATATATCTACTCACATATATTTAAGCCATATAAATTAATTTAAAACATAAAAGTTTCGATTTAAATTAATTTACATCTATTAATTTCTTTTAAATTCAAGGTATTTTCATATGTTGATCCAATTTCAATTATTCAAGTTTAAACATTTATTCCAATTTTGGTTTTATTTATAATTAATATCATCCTTTAACAAAATTTAAGAATTAGATTTCCGATTAACTTTAAACAATTTAGAGATATATATAATATATTATATCAAATCAAATTAAATTTTAAAAACAAGATACCTATATATATGTAAATCAAATTATACCGAAGAAATTCGAATCAAAATATTTTTCAAAACAAAACCGTAGCAGAGCTACAGAATAGTATCTCCACTTCGAAACTCGAAAATGAACGTCGATGATGCGGCCGTCATCACCGAAATTATTTTCCAGTGACAAAGAGAAGAGCACTGATTTCAATATTTAAATTCTTTGAAAACGGTTTCTATTTGAAAATACGTTCAATAATATACATTTTAAAAATTTAAAACCAAAGCTTGAAATTTTAGGAATTTAAATTCTCATATTTCTGAATTAAATTCATTTCAAATTCCAAATCAATTTATAAACCATATTTATAAATTCATTTAGAACAATCAATGATAATCAAATATTATCATTTCAACCAAACAATTTAATTTACCTATTAAATTCCCGAAAATTTTACTTATATTTTTACAATATAATCAAACAAATTTGAAAACAATATTATGTCGGTTTGCTCTGCTCAAGTGTTTTGGAAATCCTATCGATAGCGTTGATCAGACGAATCGATCGGAAACCCAAATCAACATCAACAACTCAAACAACACAATACATAAAACATTTTTATATAAATTTACAAATACACTTCCTCGCTCGACGATGCAAGAATGGATTCAAAATAAGTATAGGGATTCAAATTTGATGACTCAAATCAAAGAGAATTTTGATTCGAAAATAAGTTTGAAACAGAAGATAAGATGGATGAGTTCATTTAATTCACGGGCAACCTTAACTGGGTCAACCGTGACTTCAAGAATAAGATCGGTGTAGAATTCCGAGGTAAATCAACATTCGATCTCAAGAAATAGAATTCAGGTATAGCAGGAGATAGATAGCATCGTACACCGAGGATACAGAAATCTCCGGTAAATCAATGCCAATTGTAAAGGAGTTTTGCTCCTTTACGAATCATTCGAAGATGGGCGAGACCGCCGATCTATTATAGATATCATTTAGAATGGAGTTATGGGGTGCTCCAGAATTGAAAGAAGACGAATAGTGAGGGCACAAATGAATTTTTGGAACCGCAGGGAACGTTCCAAAATTCAAAGGAATCGAGTCAAGAGGAAGAGATTGAAACTCGAATGAGAGTGATTCCGTAAATACATTTACCCTATATGTTAAGTTTTGCCTATAGCTACCAAAGCTCTGATACCAACTGTAACGACCCGCCATTTTGGACCATTCGCGTCCATTATAAGTGTATAGGTAGACACTCATGCCGGAGTTGAATTGCTCAAAATACCGCGTTGTTAATTTAAATTTGGCAAAACTGAACATATACAGTAAATAAGTAATCACAGAACACAGACACAGAGTAATAATTGCAGCGGAAATAAAAGAGATAGTAGTTCATGAAGCTACTATATGAATATATAAAATACATCAGAGTTTACAACAGAAGAGTACTACGATACATCAGAGTTAAACCAGATACAACGGAAGAGTAACACGATACATCAGATACGAATCAGAATACATCACTGGAATCATCGAATACTGAAAGCAGAATAGATGGCTGGATCTTCAAGCAAAGCTCCAACTTCAAAAGGTGAGTCTCGAATACTGGTACACTCAGTCTGACCCGAGCGTAAAGCAAAATACAAAACACTCGAGTCAGGATTAACATTCTTATATTAATAAATCCAACTCAAGTGAAATAGCAATTGAAATACAAGTAACTCAAAGGATGTCTGGAATAACCATCCTTTAAGGATCCGTTAAACTATCTACTATGTAGTAGTGTACGATAAGTAGATAATGTCTATCAGTAATATAAAAAGATATCAAAATAGCGTTAAGTCATGGCCCATTCCACCCTTAACACATTTTTATTCCCAAAAGCATATACAAGACCATAGTTTCCCCAAAACCGGAAGTCACCAGAGGG
Source organism: Allium fistulosum (assembly GCA_030737815.1). Classification (NCBI taxonomy): domain Eukaryota; kingdom Viridiplantae; phylum Streptophyta; class Magnoliopsida; order Asparagales; family Amaryllidaceae; genus Allium; species Allium fistulosum. The sequence continues at coordinate 167,822,698 of CM060905.1, forward strand.
CAATCCATATACTAAAGGTACAAATCAAAATCGTAGTGGTCGCGTATAAATGGAATACAAGTATGACAAGGCACATGAGGCAATACCCAAGGTAGTGATACTACCGTTCGCCTGATCCGGACTGGTGAGAACGCAACGCCGCAGCGCCCGCAACACCGTGAAACAACACTCCCAAAATCAAGGGTGCACCAATCGACAACAAGTATAAGTAGTTCGAAGAAGTGTGTCCACTTGAGGTAGCTAATCCTCCATTGGCCCGACACAGCTCCTGTTTTAGTCATTTCCAATTTGACACAAGTGTCAAGGCTATCCATTATCGTTCTCTTTCTTCAGTCAACACGTACATCATTCCAACCACTTCATTCTGGATCATCACTCCGCGTATAGTTATTAAAGTGGTTTCGGCTCAGATAGAGAGTATATCCATTACCGATCCCGGTCTCTTTAATAACTTTCGTAATTATTACACCGATTGTTCGTTTGTTTATTTCAAAACCAAATCAATTTCAATTTCAATTCGCAAATCAACATTTCATTTGTCTATCAAAACAGTTTCCATACTTTACGTTTCAAAACTTCCAAATTACCATTTCAAAATCTTATAATTCAATTTCAATCTTATATTGAAAACAATTCAAATATTGATTCAAGTTCGTACAAAAGTTTCATTTCGAAATCATTAGAATCAATTTAGTTTTACATTCAAATCAATTTACATTCATTTATCGATTTCATTCAATATTCGTTAAGTTACTTTATCATTCAAAACAATTTCTATTAAATTTCCAATTCATTAAATCAATTCTTAAGTTCAACTTCATCAAATCAAAACTTACAATTTTGAATTAAATTAAATTCGTCAAATCAAATTCTTTACATTTCAAGTCTTACATTAATTCCAAAATATCACATTTTCATTTCTTGTTAAAGAAAATTCAATTTCAATTATTGATTTACTTACTTTAAATAATTTTCAAAACTTAATTAATAAAGAAATCTCAATTTCAATTATTACGAAGTAAAATTCACTTATTCAAAAGTTCAATTTCTCTTATTAAAGAATTTCAATTCAATTTAATCATTTAATAATTCATTATTAAATAATTCAAAACTTAATTATTAAATAATTTCAAAGTTTAATAATTTCAAACTTAATTATAATTTCAAACTTAATTATTAAATCATTTCAAAGTTTAATAATTTCAAACTTAATTATAATTTCAAACTTAATTATAATTTCAAACTTAATTATTAAATCATTTCAAAGTTAATTCAATCATTTCTCAAATTTAACAACGTTCTTTCATCAATTACATTTGTTAATATTTTGTTTCAGATTATTAAATATTAACATTTTCCTTTCATTAAAAATTCAAATTTCAACTTCATTTCAAAACCATATTATTTATTCAAATAAAATCTTCAATTTATTTTCAAATCAAATTATTGACCAATCGGGTTTTTATTTAATTCTCTATCCTAGGTCAAAGTTCAATTTGGGTATTTATCATTTCAACCCGATTCCAATTCAATTCAAAAACAAAGCATAGTAAAGGAAACTTGCAGTGTGATAACAGGAATGGTGTCAAAGTAAATAAACAAGCAATAACAACGAACAATAACAATCCAATAATCAATTCAAATAATCTCGAAATAACCGTATTAATTCGCATTGTTATTTGTACGAATTAATATAATTATTTCTAGAATCTACACTATCATTTCATGTAGATTAAAGATTATTACATTACGGTTTTCACTTGTCATCCATTTACAATTTCATACATCATCAATTTAACAACATACATTCAATGGTTCAAAATGTAATTAAACAAATCCTACGTGTCAATAAATTCAACAGTTAAAGGGGTCATATTATACAAATGTCAGTAAATCAAATTTAACACTTAATTATCCTATATCAAGTTCAATTTCATACTGTTTATCATTTTAACATTAACAATTTAACATCCAATATAAATATTAACAATCAATCAATTATCAGCCAAACTGTATTATCATCGCATAAATAATTAACAGATAATGGTGTTAGATGTCACAGGTGAACTGATATAGGCAATAACATATATAATAGTGTAATTAACTAACAACAGCATATTTCAATTGTCGTTTCAATTGAAATCAAATCTAATAAATAAAAGAACGTTAATCGTGAGTGAGTGCTCACCTTTCGAGGCTAGAGAGAATAGACAATGAAATGGATTACGGATCCAAGCACGAGTTCCAAAGCATAGCGAGATTGGCACGAATTCGACGGACAAACTGGTAGATAGGAACCGATGAGAACAAACATATTAAAATTTATAGTCTAATATTAAGTCATATTAAAATAAATTTCTTACACAAAACCCAATATTAAATTTAAAGCATATATTAAATTGAAACCCATATATTAAAATATATACCTAATATATATTTTATATCAATATCTCTTATAAAAATCAAGATAACTTACTCTATTATAATATATCTTTAAACTCAAACAAGTCATACACACTTATATAAACTTGTATATCTACAAACAATTTAGATGGATAAATATGCAGACTATACTTTAAACAAATGTAATATATTTTATATCCAGACTATAACAACATGTAGATTATACAAAAAAAAACAGACTATAAATGAAATATGCAGACTTGAGTATGTAACCAATGCATATACCCGTTAATATATAAGCATAGGTATGTCAGACCGATTATATATATATATATATATTTGGTCATAAGCTAACATTACACTAACAGATTATAAAATAATAACATATGCTATATATACATAAGTATACACCCAGATCCTATATAGTCTTCTCAAAACAAAATAAACGAATAGTGACATATTTTAAAATTTTATATAAACTAACATGCAGTACACCCAACATATAATATAATATAATATACTGAAAAATGCAGCCTTATTTATGACCAACAGATTTAGTATAAGCAATGCACATACAACCTATATAGCCTTTCATATCAGATCTTATGGTTCCAATACTTCATATAAACTACTAGTAAATGGATACAAACTTCATAGCTAATATATGTAGACAATGTATAATAGACATCAAGTAATTTGTATCAACAAAAAAAACGAAATATATAAACATAAAATATGTATACTATCGACCAACCTATCTATATACTATGTATACGAATTCTGTCCATCATAGAAGAATGGGGAACGAATTTTATAGTTAAACATGTAAAAGTATACTTCTTTATAACAACACATAACATATATATTTTGAGTTCTGAGTTCAAAACAATTCTTAAAACTGCACTCTAAAACAATTATATGTATAAGTGACAAACATACGAGATAACAAAGTAAAACTTACACAAGATATATGCGCAAACAAATGGAGATCAGAGGCAACCCAATTTGCAAAAGTGTTGCTCGGCCTTATGCGAAGGAAAGATGGATGCCACGTGTGGGATTTTGGTCTCAGGTTGCCAAGCAGGGCCAAGATGGTGGAGAGATGAGGTGGGTCGGTGGGCTTGGCTGGGTTCGAACTAGAAAGGGAAGGCGCACGGCTGGTTGATGTCGAGGAAGGTCGAGCCGAAGCGGTGATCGGTGGTTGCGTGAGGGAGGTTCGGTCATGGAAGTGACGAGCTGCTATGGCGAGGTGTTTCAGCCCTTTGTACAGTGGAGGCTGGGTGATGGCTTATGTGGCAGTGGGTGGAGTGAGTGTTTGGGTCAAGCGGAGGCAGGGCGGTGGCTGCCGTGGGGATCAGTGATAGGCCGAAGGTCGAATGGGTTGACATGGCGAGGTTGTGAAGTGAGTGGTTGCGATGGCAATTGTGTGTTGTTAGATTGGGAGGCGGAGTGGTCGGGCCGCTTGATGTTGTGAGGTGCTCGGCAAGGTGGGCCGTGGTGGCGGATTCTTGGAGGATGGTGGACGAACTGGAATAGGGCTAGAGGTCTTGGCGGAGGAAGGAGCTAAAAAGCTGAGCGGAGCTTAGTTGAAAACATGGCATCGGTGACGAGGGCGGAGATGGCATGGGCGGTAGAGCACGAAGGCAAAGGGTGGCATGTGGAGGTGGAAACAATTGGTGGTGCTCGGCCGCGAGGAAGATGGACGCGGTGAAGAAATAGATTCATGCGAAAATTGTAGGCTTCAGGCAAGTTGTAACTTGATATTAATATATTATTTTATTTTATTATATTATATAAAATTTTCTTCCAATTGCAAAGAACAGAAATGAAGGTGTGGCAGAAAAAGAAAATGATGAAGAGAGTTGCTGTGAAAGATGTGAGAGTATATGATATCCAACAGAGAGAGTAAGGAATGGAAGGACGAGCCAAACAAATGCAATCAATGAAATGATGAAAGGTCATTGTTTAGTTTCAAAATCATTAATGGTTAGGAATTTGTGAAGTCTATCCGGGAAGAATTTGCAAAATTTATATATAAAAAAAAATTAATTGTTGCTAAGATCACACGACAGAAGTTTTAAATTCAAAAGAAAGCAAAAGGTTACGGATCCGTCACCGATACGGTTACCGTTTCCGCGAATTTCGCTATGTACCATACTCCGAATTTTGATAATCGAATATACCATTGAGATCAGCACGACGAGACGATCAAAACAGTATACGGATATTAGTGGTTCGATTGTATTATAAAAATTCGAATTTTTCTACTACGGAAAATGCAAGAAAAACGCTGAAAAATAAGATCGACGGAGCCAAAGATGTCCGAATTTGGAAAAACGACAAACTGACATCTTGCTCAGAAGGTGGTTTAGAATTTTTCTATGTAAAAATATTTTGGTTTTGAAAACGTTTTATTTTCAACGCTTTTTAACTGATTAAATTGAAGTAAATTTACGCGCGAAATAAACTTTGTATTTTCGGACGAAAATTTACCAGTTGCTATGTTTAATTAGACGTATTCCAAATATTAAATTTTATTTCAAAATTTTATCGTTTAAAATTTTCACAAAATTTCAACTAATTACGTTATTAAAACAGTTGAAATTTACGGGTCGTTACACCGGTCCAGACTTGAAGTGTACTATGCCGAACCAAATGCCAAGTGCCATATGTCGGGCCAAACATGCCGAACCAAGATGCCGAGCCAAATCCCGAGCTTCCATATAGCAACTACCCCTCCTCGTATCTTCACTCTATAAATAGTGGAGCTTCTGGACAACAACGACAGCCGAAATTGAGAGCTTTTCAGCCAATTTCAGAGCCATCCTAGAGAGCTGAAACTCTGCAGAATTTTGTCTGTATTGTTAATTCTTCTTATGTATAACCTTCAAATGTGAATCAATCTTGTAACTCTAATCTTTCAGTGATTAATAACTCCCTAAGTGGAAGTACACTGCCTCGCTGTAGTGGAACTACTATAAATATTGTTATTTATTTTACTGCATTGCATTGATCTGTGACTGTCTGTTCTGGTGTTCATCTTTTGTTTGTTCCGTCTCACTATAATCACGATCCAGTTGTTTTCCGCTACGTTGGGTTTTATTCTCTTAGACTGATCATCTGAAGGGATTTTCCCCAACAGCTTTGACATCGATTACACTTCTTGCCTATTCTTTATCAATTTTTCAAACATATAACTTTACTACTCTTCTGATTTTTAGTTCTTGACACATGGTAATGGCTAATAAAATCAAATTTTATAACCTAACTTACCAATTAGAAACGGTAAACCAAAATATAATTAAAAAGGGAAGTAGCTCTTAAACGATCTAGTTTTTACTGGTTAAGTCTTCGCATGATATAAAACAAATAAAATAATGGAATACATAGAGTTTTCTTTGTTAAAACACAAATGAAATACACTGAAAAAATTATGGTTAAAACTAAACAAATTTAGTGCATTTAGATTTCTATGTGTTGTCATTCACCATACACTAAAAACAAATATTTAGAATGTGAAGATATTTATTTACAAATTTATTTTCTCCAAGACAAACAATAATGAATGATATTATTAAAAAATATCAAAAAATTTACAGTAAATATCAGAGTGATATATTGGCAAATATCGGACGATATATTGGTAGCGATATTTTAAGCGATATTTTGGAAAAAAAAATCGGCTAATGAGCGATATGAGATATATCGGCGATATTATCTGATATTAACGACATAGTTTATGTGGTTTCTTATTATATTTGTGATCTGTTATAAGTGATTAATTTAGGATATCAACAATGGTCATACTGTTATTAAAATGTGGCGCTCAATTGGATTTAATGTAATTCCTCTTTCATTATAGTTTACCTACCTCATTATATGTGAAATATTAGAGTATTCATCACTCTTTGCAAAATAACAATCCAAATAAGCGTTAAGGGCATTTATACATTGTATAACATATAATGTGGAAAAATGTCATAGTGTAGCGTCAACGCGAGATGATTACACATATTAAATAATTTGAATACTAGCTAAGAGTGTCAATCTATTTTTTTAGATTTATCAGTATATTACTATTCAAGTATACAAATTAAAGACCATATTTTAGTTAGGCCCCATGAGTGGACTAATGGATAGTAAAAACAATTTATATAAAATAAATGGTATTCTAATACTGCTAACATGATTTAAAATATATATTTTAAAAATTTACCATACAACCGAAATACTTGAACTTTTATATTTGTATTTCAATTTAAGTAAATGGAATATTGAAAGTAATTTACATTTTGAAAATACTTTTTTTAGCAAAGCTAGCAGGGTTTAATACTGGCTCTTCCAGTTTATTAAAAAATAATCAAGCATACAAAAGAGAAGGAGCAAACTAACACGCTAGCAACTCCAAAGAAAAGAAAAAAAACACAAAAGAAACAAGAGAGGTAAGGGAACAAAGGAAAGAAAAGTAAAAACACACAAGATAAATAGGCTAACTCCAATAATTAATAATGTCTAAGCTAAATTCAAAAGTGGAGTTTTTTAAAAGCCCCGATAAGGGCTTTATTCAAACCAACAAACAAGGTAGCCGACGTACTTTCCTTCCCTTCAAAGCATCTAGCATTTCTTTCTCTCCAGACATGGTAGGTAAAGACTATTAGAATGGTTAGCAATGCAAGACTTTGTTCATTTATCCATATAGTTGACTTGAAGATGTAATCCCATTCCAATTACTGTCCCAAAAGGGGGAGTGCATGTTGCATTTCAGTAAAATCTGTCTCATAAAATGAAGGTGAAAGAGTAGTTGAAAAAAGTGCAGGGTGTTCTCCACATTTGACTTACAGAAGAAACAACAGGAACTATTAATGAGACCAAAATGCTGCATTTTGCTTAAAGTATGCAAGCCATTTTGAATTACCTTCCATAGTAGGAGATTATGCTTAAGAGTATTAATTGGGTTCCAAATTCTTCTAAACCAAAGTAAGAAACATTCAAGGTTAGGGTTTATCAATGTTTCGTAGACAAGCTTAATGGAGCAGGGTTTTTGCTTATAAGTCCAGACATATTTATGCTCAGAGAAGGAGTGATGAACCTGACTGATAACTCCTCATAAATTTCTAACCCTAACATTGCTGCAGTATGGAAAGGACAACCTACATTTTGAAAATACTTTGTATTGTTGGATCAGATTTGCAGTGATAGTTCATTATACTCTAAGATATGATGCTTAAAAACATTTTGTTTTATCCCCTTTGTTAATGTTATTCTAATTTCCATTCAATTTTCATTTCAATATACTCACTCCGTGCAACATGAGGCTTTTCTTGATGAATTTAGACTAGAGACAAGTATGATTCTACTTAATGTATAGTTAGAACAAATTTAATGTAGATAATAAGCTTTATCTAACCGTATCGGTATCGATATCTATTTCACGCCACGTTTTCAAAGTGAAAACTCGCTATATTATGATTATTTAATCAATTTTTGTATTTTCTAATCACAATTACAGTTATCACAATCATATATTAACTATTTCAATTTATGTAATTTTTGAATATCGTGTGGGTAGCACGAGTTTGCACTAGTTTAATCTAATTATAATTCCTATAACCCTTTAATGACATTTTAATTCACAAACTCAACATAGAAAACATTTGTAATTTAACATACAACACAAATCTGAATTATTTAAGCATTTCATTTTTATTGAGGTGGTATTACTAACTTAACATAAAGATATGGTATCTTTAAGCTTCTTTAGCTATTTCCTATCAAAAGTTGTTGTTTTTCTTCTTTACGATATATTTCGGTCAAAATTTATGCGAGACTACTAAAGGGTTTCAAATATTTTATTTTTAATCTGCAAGAGTGAAATAATGAATGAAGATGGATGCAAATGGGTTATCGTAGGGAATATATGAACTTCGACCAAAATATTTTGAGGCCCATATAAGAAAATAAATCTCATTGCACATCTTATTAAATCTATTACCTCAATTACGATTCCTAGTTAATTGTCTCATTCTCGACTTAACACTGACCCATGTTAATGTAATGCCATGTCATCTTATTAAGTGTACCAAACTGATATCTTCGACATGATTAAAAGATAAAATACGGATCTTCACAACTTTATCTTAGAGATTTCTACTTGTATGTATTAATGTACTTAATAACATCATACACACACGAACACACAATAAAAATAAAGATCATAGAAACTTACTTTCATTCCATATAAGATTTGTCTACAAGAGTTAAATGTATGCATATAATCATATTACCCTCAACTCTATCATTGCTATCATCCAAAATTTGAGGAGCAAAAACAAGATTGAAATGATTCGCGACACCATCGATTGGAATTGACTTTTCAACTTTATAGATCGATCTGCTTTGTCGAATTTAATTCAGATTTAGCTCCATGGGACCAACATTATTTCGAACAAAAGGAGCATAACAGATGCGTAGTGAGAATCAACTCATCCACATTCTTCTTCCCCATAATATCATCAATAAACGACTTGATTAGACGCGGTGAGACTAAGGGGGCACCATCTTAAACACAAGAAGTAGTAGTTACTACAAAGCAGCGATCGTACCCTTCTCAAGTGAGAAACCAAGGACAAGTGAATTTTCAATGATAAGAAAAAACTGTCAGAGGTGACATTGGAAGGGTCAATTAAGAGATCAAAGGAAACAATGACGTTGAAGGAGGAATTGAGGGTGCATAACTAGAGGCTAATCTAATATGGAAGAGGAGGAAGATATATGAGCAAAGAAAGTTGGGTTGTAATGCTAGTACAAATGGGATATAAGAACGACATACCGCTAGATAGGATGAAGATGCAACGTTTCCGCGAACAATGTCGCAAGAGTATTAGTCCTCGCTAGGACTGTTATGGTAATTGTAAATTTACCATTACTATACTAATACTAAGCAATTGGTAACCAATATTGAGCTACATTGATATACAAATACTAACAATAAATTTACCATTATTAATGGTAAATGTAACGGACAGAAATGTCAAAACCATTGATAATGGTAAATTTAATAGTCATTTTAATTTTGTTTGTTTTCATTATTTTATTAAATCATAACCATAAATTTTTTCAAAGATTTATTAGATTTTAAGTAGATGCTTGTAGTATCATTTATGATTATACTTCTTTTTGGCTTTATTATCTTTAAAGTTTAAGATCAGTAAAATTATTATTTCATATATTTTTTTGTAAATTATTTGCGATGAATCAAGAATTTTTTTTGTTGAATAAAATAATCAAGATGTTTATGTAAGCATCAATGAAGTTAGAATTAGTAACAAAATATTTACTTTTTTTTATCATTATCAGTTTTTTTTAATGCATTTAAATTCTGATAACTTTATGTATCAATAATTTACCATACCACCCAACGGTTTACCAGTTGATCAGTACGACAACGAACATTTGACCAGTGGTAACGGTAAAGTATCGCCAGTCAATTTTGACTTATCAGTAGCATCGGTACCGTAACAGTTTTTTCATATCGGCAAACCATGATCATAAGTCCTAGTCTCAACGTCTCATGACGGAATGTGAGAAATCCGTTCTACTGAAAAATTGTATATGTTTATTAGTGTCATTTATTTCACATAAACATCTTTTACATTCGCTGCAAATCTTTATCAACTTTTGAAAAATATAAAAGTAGCGTTTTTCGTCATTTTAAACAAAATATATTATAGTAATACTATAATTTCAATTTACTGTACGCTCCCAGCATCTCCTCCTTTCTACCCGCTGTGGTCCAATCTCCTACTTTCGAGGAAAGAGATTCTCGTTTCACGTTGTGGTCCAATTTTAAACAAAACATAGAACGGAATTGCATTTGACTGGGAAGGAACGAATTAAGCAAATAACAGGCTTGAACAATTGGGCCAAATATTTAAGTCCACCCTGTCCAAATCTAACCCGATACGACTGCCGATGCCAAATTCATACCAAATTCATTGATTTCACCGTCCATCACGACTATTAAGCTCCTTATTTGTGTGGTCGGTGGGTTTGATATTTACCTGGCATATCTGAGATGGCAAACAATGGCGTCGATCTTGCCGACATACCATCAATGGACCTGATGACTGAGTTGCTCCGGCGCATGAAGTGCCAATCCAAACCCGATAAGCGTCTGATTCTCATAGGTCAACCTTTTTATTTTTTTTTCCGGTAAATTTAATTGTTTTGGATTATTTTGATTTTAAGTTGATGCTTTGTATTCTGGATGCTGGTTAAATTTGCACCTTTGCTATATTTTTATCGTCTGTTTTTTAGTATTCTTGATGAGTCTGAGCTGTATTTGAGCTTATCAGGGTTTATGGCATTCATTTAAGGGAAAAGATTGGATTGTTCGATGAGTTTGTTTTTGGTTGTGAATTTTTTATAGGAGTTCCTGCAATTCCTCAATTCAACGGTTATCTGTTAATTATTATTTTTCTGTGTATATGCATTATTCAAACGAAATTTTTTTGGGGTTAAAACTTAAAAGGTGCAACTTAAATAGATTTAATTTTTCCGGAAAAGCACATTGATAACGGTCATGATTGGCTATAGTGAAAATTCCATAATCAATAATTATTGGTAAGGGGACAAATGAAAAAAAATGAAAATTTAAAATTCCAAAGACCATAATATTTGAGTATTATTTTTTCAAGAAAAAACAAACTATAAAAGTAGAAATTTGAAATTCAGGAAAGATAACACTTAAATTTGGAAATAAAATAAAAAATATAACATTAGTTTAAAAACTAAGGGCTGTTTGGCTTCAAAATTTGAGTTTTGTGTTTATATGCACTTCAAAAGGCATGGAAAAAGGGAACGATCAATTTGGAAAATAGTTTGAGCATATAAAACTAAAAACGACTTTTCGTGTTTTACGTCTTTTGGGAAATACAAAAAACTATTCTCCATCCTCTTTCCTCCGTTGTAATAATTACGATTTGTAACGCTCTCTTCCTCTCCCATGCATTTTGAAGAAGTAAAACGCAAAAATGAAATTTTAAAGCCAAACAAACCCTAAACTTTTAAACATTTATAAATGCGAACGGATCTTTACACTTAAATTTCATATTCATATTAATAACCATTAGATCAGAGTAATCATATAGCTAAAAATAATAAACGAAAAGAAACATGGGATGAATTCAAAGGGACCAAAGTCATTGTGTAATCTTAACCTTCAGATTGAATTTGAGTAAGATTTTGAGTAAGCAAATTAAGTGTAAAAATTCTTTTACCTTTTATAAATTTTTAGTTTAGAAATATAATCAAAAAAAATTATTATCTAAATAGCTTACAATTAAAAAAAACCTTTTACATACGATTTCCTTGGAACATTTCAAAGTTTACAAATGATTTTTGTCCTTTTATAGAATTAATTGTTATTAATTTCTTAAAAGGGTAAAAATGTTATTTTAATATTTTACTAAAGAATAAAAAAACATATTTTATTTTTCTCTTGTCACTTTAATTATCCCCTTAAACACTATTTTAATGTCCCTCATTTGAAAATATAATTTTCTTTACACTTATGTTTATAAATTAGTCTAACACTATCGTCCCACTGGTTAGGCACTCTGGGTTTGGTCCATGAGATCACGTATTCTAATCATGCGTAGTATGATTAGAACCATTAAACATATGTTGACTTGTAATATGGTATATACTACTAAAAATTTATAGTACAACTATGTACCACCATCTAAATATCCAATTTCATAAACAAAAATCTTTATATTAGAGCATGTTAAGATGATTAGGAAGAACTTTTTTGAGTCTTTTAAGAATATAATATTAGTTAAAAACTCGAGTACTTTCTCAAGAGTATAAAACATATTTTAAGTGTGTTTGTGTACTTACCCTATTTTGTTAGTTTAAGATGATATCAATAGCTATAAATTATCACCACTTGAAAAAAAATCCAAGCTATTAGGTTGTAGTTAATAATAATTATTCTTGTTTCCTAAAAGAAAGATGCACAATCTACAAATCAACATAGAGAAAATAGGAAGAACTATAAGGCATCCACATTCATTTCTGTAAAAAATGGAACAAATTTACTTTTAAGGGTGAACTTTCAAAATTTTTTGACTTCTAGGACAGCCTCTTCAATTTAGTCAAAAAGACAATTTCTTCTCCATATCTCGTTCCTAAATTGCAATGCCCTATCGCACATTGCCGCAACCTAAACCGCCATATCCAACGTCATCAATTTCCACGCCGCCACGCCACGTCACCCTACACCTGCACTCTGCCACTGCTCACTGTCACCGCTTTCCACACCCACTTCTAAAAACCTAACTCTAGCAAACAAACTCATGCTTTTACTCGCTACTAACCGCGCCATCTACATCCTCCAACACATCACGACATTGTTGCTCATCTCATCTTGCTCATCAATTATTGCAAAAATAGCAGTAGGTAAAAAATATTAATGTATAGTATCATTACATGATAAAATGATATAAAAAATAACAAGTATAAAATGTTATTAAGTCATATCATTTAAATCAAGGTTTGAGAACCCGGTTTTGGTGTTTTAAAATTTTAATAAATTTGGTAAGTTATGCTGATTTTGTAGTTTTCAGTAAAGATTTCGGTTTTGAAGTTTCATTGAGTATGAGTGAAAATATAACAATAAATACATTTTAATCATTTATCTCAATAACTAATGATAGGTTTTTTAAGTATGTTTGACTAATGAGACTAATTTTTTAGTGTTTTATGGTAACAAATATTTTTAGTTAGATACTTCTATATATTTATTTCGTTAATTTCTTGAAGTAGCAGATTTAAATTTTGTTACTGTTATGATAGAAAAAAGTTGCTATAACTTTCAAATAAAGAAGTATTATTAGTAATTATAGAGTATTGAAATAAAACCAAAAAATAATAAAAGATAACCACATTCATTATTGTACACGTACAACATTAGTATTTTAATAGCCTAGGCAGAAAAATCCACTGGTAAAAATTATTCAACGTGGGAAGTACATGGCTATGTACAATATAGTGTTACCTTTTGTTTTCTCTCTCTCTTGCGTGCTAGTCTTCTCTCTCCTTACTTTCCTTTCTATCTTTATCTTCTACTGATATTAATGGCAATTTCAAAAAGGTAGTTTATATCCCTTTTTAATTTATTCATGTTTTCTTTTATTTTTACTTCGATTTCTAGTTAATTCATCAAAACTACTTTTTTTTCAATTAAATTAGGACCGAAATCGAAATTTTCAGCCAAACTCGAACTAGTCTTTACGGAAATCGGTTTGAGATGTCCGAAATTTCGTCATTCCGATCGAAATTTCAGGTCATGATTTAAACATAAAATGTGCTACCATAATGTAAAATCAACCTTGCATGGTAAAATTGAAATATAAGTGGTCTATTCTTTTTTTATTTCATTAAATACAAAATTGATATGACGCGGTAGTATTATAACATAATTTATGAAAAATAATACAATAAATGTTAAAAAAATTAAATAAAAATGATATCACATTCACAAAAATCATAAAATGACATTAGAGGCTATAATTTGAAAAAATTTCCTTCAAAAATGCTACTAGTAGAAAAAAATAAAACAAAAGGATTTACAAAAAAGGTACAAAGTACCCGTGTAATAACAAAAAATTGCTACTACAAGATAGAATAAAAAATAACTTCATTATGAAAATGCTACTATAAGATTGTTTTAAAAGGTAATATTTACATTAAAAAAATGATCACATTTCTTATAATTCGGCTAATATAAAAATGTTGCTATGCAATAGTATTATAAATTGATTTATGAAAAAATAGTATTACAAAATTTCAAAAAATAAAATAAAAATGATACAATCTTTACAAAAATCATAAAACGATACCAGAATGTAGAATTTTAAAAAATTTATTTGTTTTTTTTTGAAAACCCAAGAGAACACAGCGGACCGGTAAACTACAATTCATGAAAACAACTACAAACCAAAAAATACTATATATTTCATAAAATGATACTACAGTTCGTAAATGCTACTGTAAAATAATGTTGTGAGATACAATATGCACATCATCGAAAAAATGCTACAATTATTTATAAATTGCTACTACAATTCAAATAATGCTACTGCAATTCAAAAATTGCTACCATAATTCATAAAATGCTATTATAAAATAGCATTATAAACAGAAATATACATATTTAATTTATTAAAAAAAATTTGATATTACATAGTAGTATTACTATACTTTATCTTTTACCTTTTCAATTTGATGTTACTCCTCTGACATCACTCATTCATCTACGTCGAAACTCGAAATCATTGCTTCCAGCAGAGCCGCCCCTTCTCCATCTTTACTCGCTGCCACCACGTTGTCAAAGCACTTCAACTTCGCGCTCCCTCCAAAATCCTAGTTGACCACCATTGCATCCACCTAAGTTGCCTCACCGCCGTCGAAATCTGCCGACATCTTCGATGAAGCAGCTACACCTCACCTCCATCGTCCAGACTTCAAACTCACGTAAAATGCTAATTTATCGTTGAAATTATTGTCTTTCTCACCAAAATTTTGTCATTCTGCTATATTTAGTTGAAAGGCTTATCCTCCTCACTAAAAAATTGAGAGTTTGTCGTTGAAACTAAAAAGTTTGCAAGATCGGTCATTTACTATTTTCCTGTTTTACAAGTACATTAGGTTTTAATGTAGGTAAAAGTGGAGCCATACTCACATGCATTTGAAAGTGAGATTTACATCCCGTACTTTGATTGATTGCAGATTTAATATTTTATTGTTGATTAATTTGCTTATTATTCAACCAATCAAATGGTGTGGTGTCTTGCACTCGTAAAGTAGTGTGAGTTACATTCCTCATATATAAGTAATAAGGTTGCTATTATTATCAACATATGTAATATTTGACACTTTATAGTGGGTGGTAATTGCAAAAGAATAGCGGTATTATAGTATAAAATACTTCTTTTAGGGAAATCATGTTTATTCTTTATATTTGATGCTTTGATTTCAAAATAGTAGAATAGCATGGTTTTAAATCTCTTATATATCGCCCGAGATCTCCTCCGAGATCTCCTTCACACTTAAACTAGACGAGACATCAAATCTCCTCCATATATCCCTCGACACTCATCTCGTTCGAGATATTCTAATCTCACCCGAAATATGGATCAAAATCTCAATCCGAGATCTCATTCGAAATTATACATTTTTCTTATTTTCCATAATATTTTTTATTTTCATATTGATTCAAAAGAAACTACTCAATCCAATTATAATTTACCAACCTCTTGAACATATTCTTTACTTTTTATCTTAATGAGTCACAACGAAAGGTTTCACTTCTTTATTATGTTCAAATAAAATGATATTATTCAATCATTACCAAATCAATTAAGCTAATCAAGCTACCACTCTTCTAAAAATATTCCTTTTTCCATGTAAATCAAGTATGTTACCATTTTTATTTTTACTAAGAAAGATAACCGTTAAATAAATTTTTGACACATCAATTTTAAGCACATAAGTACATCTGAGATATTCCCGAGATGCATTATAAGACCCGAGATGTCAATCTGAGATGTACACCCGATATGTACTCATCTCGTCCGAGATCTCTGCCGATGCGAGATAACTTGTGTAAAAATTCCAAGACGAAACGTGACCGAAATCCGATATTTAAAACCTTGTAGAACAGCAATTCATTTTTCATTTCCAGCAGTCCATCTTGATGCTTTTGAGTTACTCAAACAATTGCGAAGAAGTAGTTTTCACTCTTTGAACTGTGAGATACTTTGATATATGATATTTTGTATTTTTCTTTATATTGGACAAATATAATCTAAAGGACAGTTTGAACTTGGGAGACAGTGTTCATAATAAAAGGACAGTGCTAGACATTTTATTGGTGTTTCTATTTAACAAGATATGGCTTTTGAGTGTTTGGCCTGTTTGAGAAACTGTTGATGGACAAGTAGCGTGGACAATACATGATGAAAATAAGATTGTTTCTTTTTTCCTTCCTTCTTCCTTCTTCTTCTTCTTCTTCTACTACTACTACTAGTAGTGTTGTTGTTGATGATGATTTTTGATGGACAAGCAATATGAATAATAGATGTTCTATTTACACACAAACAAAAATGCATATCTTTCTATTTAACAAGATATGGCTTTTGAGTGTTTGGCCTGTTTGAGAAACTGTTGATGGAAAATTAGCGTGGACGATACATGATGAAAATAAGATTGTTTCTTTTTTCCTTCTTTCCTTCCTTCTTCTATTGTTGTTGTTGTTGTTGTTGGTGCTGCTGCTGCTGCTGCTGCAGCAGCTTGTTGTTGTTGGTAGATCATTAGATTTGCATCACTATTAAGTGGACACACACATGACGGCATTTTGCTTATAAAATTTCATTAGACAAAACCGTCTTTAGCTGTAATAGTAATAAGTTCGTCATTTTTACGAGGACTAAAGTTTATGAATTGAAGATAAGAACATATAATTGATTTTGAAATATTTTATAATGGAGGTACTCAAATTTTGTCATTTTGAAATATAGTTATCATGCCCATATAGCTAATGACTACGGTGTAATAATGTTAGGACATCTAGTTTGAAGAAAGAGCCTTGGAAGTCTTGGATTCGATCCCTTTAAGCATGTATAAGAGCCAAAGCTCTAGAGAAAAAAGAGAGAGCCACATACATAATAATAAAGCCCTATTTAAGTTGCGCTTAGAAATTCTATGTAAATCGAATTCATCAGGTGAAAGTATATAACAGATGAAAGCGTTAATTCATTGCACTTTGGGCATTTTTCGTTTACACTTTTTGGGGTGGACAATCGTCCACCTGATGTTGATTCTAGTTTCATCACTGGGACAATATTTGTGAACTTCGTC
The DNA here is from genome assembly GCA_030737815.1 of Allium fistulosum. Lineage (NCBI taxonomy): Eukaryota > Viridiplantae > Streptophyta > Magnoliopsida > Asparagales > Amaryllidaceae > Allium > Allium fistulosum. The sequence goes on from CM060905.1 coordinate 167,840,023, forward strand.
CCACCTAATTATTATTTTTGTACTTCTTTTCATTGCATTTCCTCTAAACCGATAGCATGTTTGTAAACAAAAACCACTTTAACATGTGCACATACATAATTGTATGTCCATTCCTTGAGATTAATCAATAGCATACGTGAAATTTTTTATCAACAATTATGAAGCAGGAAAATACCATTTTTTATATTATGGCAATGTAGCTCCAACTTTAAGAGTCTAATATGGATCCTCCAAACTTAAATGTGTAGATGCACCCACACGCTAATAAACTCATATTAGTGTTTTGACCATTTCGTTTTACCTGAATACAAGTGACCTGTTTATCATTTTGAAAATCAAAAGAAAAATTACCATATGAGATATCATAAACTAAGTTATATAGTATAACGTTAAAAAAACATAAAGTAACATTACTTTCAACTTGGCTTTTACAAGTCATTGAAAATAAAATAGCATAATAAAATGGTTTTTTTTACTTCTTACAGGTCCTCCTGGATCAGGAAAGGGTACACAATCGCCTATTATAAAGGATGAATATTGCTTGTGCCATTTAGCCACGGGTGATATGCTAAGGTCAGCCGTTGCTGCCAAGACTCCTCTAGGTGTCAAGGCTAAAGAAGCCATGGACAAAGTATGCATTTATTGAGCTGACTATTATATAAAATACAGTATGTATTATAAATTGTTGTTTATGTTCTCAATCTTACACAATAATATAGGGGGAGCTTGTTTCCGATGACTTAGTTGTTGGAATAATCGATGAAGCCATGAAGAAACCTTCATGTCAAAAGGGATTCATTCTTGATGGATTTCCCCGAACGGTTACTCAAGCAGAAAAGGTAGTACTAAGTACTAGCTACAGTCATTGTATTTGATACCATATAGTTTGTTAACATTGCATTAATTATTCTGGGTGCAGTTGGATGAGATGTTACATAAGCAGGGTGCGAAAATTGACAAGGTGCTAAATTTTGCAGTTGATGATGCAATATTAGAGGAGAGAATAACTGGGCGCTGGATCCATCCGTCTAGTGGAAGATCTTACCATACAAAATTTGCACCTCCGAAAGTTCCTGGCATAGATGATGTAAGAATTTTTTTTCACAATTTTCTTCCGTCTTTATTCTACATTGACGACATTGTATGCATACTGAATAAACTTACATAACTGCAAATTATTGGCCTTCCTATTAAGCCTTTTCATTTGATGAGATATTGATTATTAAGCAAATAAGATAATTTAGGTATAATAGGTAATCAAACCAGAACTGACTGGAACAATCATTTCCATTGTATGTGTACACATGTATGTGCACACTTGTATATGAAGTTCCCCTGATTTAAAGGGTTTTACTAGCCTAAAAAATATATTATGTTGATGTTTATTAGTGAAAACCAAGGGTTTATACAACTAGGAAAAAGCTTGCAGTTCGTCGCTCTTCTAGAGAAATCTATCTTACGTAGTTGAGACTGACTGACGCTATAATAATTGCATGTGTGGTGCACACGTGGATATTAAATGATGAGAAAAATTGAATATTTTATCTGAAAACTGGGAATATAGCACGTACATGTTTAATTCTCACCATATCGTTAGATTTTAAGTTAATGTTTAATAATGAAGCCTTAAGGACTAGCATGAATATTGTGCTTATCATTTGAAGGATACTTTTTTCCACGCATAAAAGTGGCGACTGCCTTAACCATGTGCCTCGCCCTTAAACCCTAAATCAGTTCTGTTTCTTCCCTCCCACGCCACCCTCTCCACCATTCTTGCCTCCCTCATCTGCTGCCTCCCTCTCTACCTTCCTCACTCTACTGCCTCCTCTCAACCCCCATTTTACTCCGATTTAGGGCACGAGGAGGGGAATTTATCTTGCCATCCATCAACCCCCTTCCTCAACCTCCATTCAGTCCTAGCCAGCTAGTAGGTGCTTCTCAATCTTCCGCCTTAATTTTAGGAAAAACCTAGAACTGATCCTGTTGCTCCTCCTCTGACCTCTGCGATTCTAGCTCCAAAACACTTGATGACCTAATGTCATTTCCTTCATTTCATAGCTCCAGTCCTGACGCTACCATTTCAGCTTTGGCCGCACTCTGGATCCGACACAACCATTGCTATACTGAAACCATGATATTGGGCTCCCATTCCGTTGCTGGAGCTGTCCCTGCCTCGCCTATTATTCCTCCAGCTGCAGGTATTTCTCTGTCCCAGGGTGAAGATGTGTGTAAAGTATGATTTGAACTTTGGTGTTCCTATTTGGGCGCAAAAACCAAAAAAAAAAAAGATGGCACTTGTATCCCACTTTTTAGTGAGTATACAACGATGAGGCGTTGATTCCTCTTCAAGAAGTCATATTGCCGGGACATCCTGTTGGAAGAACCATCTCGTTAGTTTCCTTTTAGATCAAAATCTCTCTTATATCGTCATATTTAATCATCTTAAGGAAACTTGGAAGTTATCTAGTTCCATCAAAGTAATATCGTCGTATTTAATCATCTTAAGGAAACTTGGAAGTTATCTAGTTCCATCAAAGTAATATCCGATAAATCAGTTATTTTCCGATTTCTCTTGTATGGAGGATAAACAGCAAATTCTGAAAGTTGATCCAATCATCGTTCAGATGTTATGATCATCATCCGATTGTTGATAGAGCCCGTGAGCAGGTACTTTCTATTCCCATCTAGGTTCACTTTTGCAAGATTCCCACTCATCTTTGGACGTTAACTGGTATAAATTGGTTATCTTGTCATGTTGAAAAGTTTGTGTGTTTTGATAAGTCTATTGAGCGACTTTTGCATTTGAGTATGCTTTGGTGCTAACTGAGCTTAACTCCAACTAAGTTCTGACTAAGACTATTTATATTCTTTTCTAATGGTCACACTACTTTTGTTGATGTTTCATATGATTACATATTTTAGTTTTGACATTTATGTCCTTTGCAAAATGTTTGGGCATGACACCACTGATTGATGTGTCGATTTTACTCCATGTTTTGACTCTAGCACTTATTATTGAATGCATCCTTTCTACCTTCTCATCCTATGCCTCACATTTTCATACCCCCAGCTTGCTTATCAAAAGCCAAACACTGATATAATCATCAAGCAGTGATGGCAGTAAGGAAGCCATGACAGTCAGCTTTTGTACTGACACACTTCTCTTCGAGCTAGATGTTGATCGTTCCTTCGCTTCTTCTCTTGCCATCCAGCTTTTACTTCCCACTTCCGGTTCATCCATTTCATCGCCTCCAAGCTAACACTTGGCCCACTCTTGCATTGGCTCAACCCTTGTCGTCGACCCAATCACTTCTCCGGTTCTCCCACAAGTATCTCTTAACCCTGAAATCCCACACTAAGCAACATCATCCATCCCTTCCAGTTATATGTTAATCCTTTCTTTGCTCTTTCTCTTGCCACTTAGCTTCTACCTCCCACTCCTTCATCCGTTACCACACCCCCCTCCATCCTGCAGGCTCAGTCTTTGTGGTCAGCCCATTCATTTGCTACCCTATCACTTCCCTCACAAACATCTCCAAACATTGAAATCCTTAACCAAGCAACATCTCCATGTTGTTTCTTCACCAATGGTTTGGTTTTTTAGGATTTTCACCGCCGCTTCAAATTATCACTCCACCATGTCAAGGTCTACATTTGACTAAGCAGGACAACCAAGATAACATATCAGCCTAGTCTTTGAAAATTAAATCTCAAAACTCCAGCCGTCAACAAATATAACATCCGTAGCATTTCTCCCGAACTGTAAAGTGTAACATTCATCTTAAGAAAATCGAATAATTATGCATATTAGGATAACATGTTTGAAGATGATGATTTGGTACGCTAATGGAGAGGGCGCTCTATGTTTTGAAGAGCGTGAAAAGCGATGAAGAAATTGATGGTTCATTCATACTCTTCTGAATATGGAAGGACGCACCTAATTAGTCAAAGCATAATCATTAACTTATCATGTTTATTTATTTATTTTATGAAATGGTACTTTGTATAATACATGTCACTGAGACAACATATCACATGTCAATAAACGTTCGAATCACGCTACGCAAGTTTCGAACTTGTGACCTCTCGCACCAAAGCCTGGATCACTTAACCACTTGGACAATGGTGCTTGTCATCATGTTTATGTTTTGTTTTAGAGTAAAATTTGTAGTGATGTCAGAATTCAGTTGTGATACTCAAGTGTGGGGGTGTTCCATTTATACAATGAAGTATATTTATTCAGAAAAAATATGCATGTTCTTTCAACCATATATCTTTCAGGGAGACCCCCAAATGATCCCGTATGTTTCCTTCTAGATCCATATTTTGTATCCTTCGCTACCACGTTGACACAGGAATAATTATTCTAATGCTATTGAAGGCATCATAACCCTTCCAGTGATATCTGTTTTTGATATAATAACTGGCTAAATTTATAAGCTCTGCGCAATGCACATGCATAGTTCTAGTTAAATAAAATTAAAACCTTTTGGGCTATCCCTAAATTGAACCACAAATTGCAGCATATTTCATTAGTAAAACCACAATTTTACTCGTCAGTTTTCTTAGCCATTAACTTAATTGATTCAATTCAATTTTATGTAAATGTCGCAGAAATAATTTGGCTGTAAAGCCAGAGCAAAATTCTAAGAGCTCAGGTAAAACTATGTCAAAAGCTTCATGTTTTCCCCTGAAAGTGCATAATTGTTGCAAGTAAGGTAAATTGATAAAAGCTGTGGGGACTGAACTTGGTGAGGAATATCAATCTGTGGGGACTGAACTTGATGAGAATGTTTATTTGAAATTGATGATGCGTTTTGGAGTATGAAGCTGTGGGGACTGAACTTGGTGATGAACAAGTGCACAAAAAAGATAATGAATTATATGAAATTTGTAATACTGGGGTCGTAAAGTAAAAGACACAAGATGTGTGCTTTAATCTGGTCATACAAATTAAAGAATGATCCTTCTCTGCAGTGTGCAAAACTTAGAAATTGACAAACTGTGTACGAGAAGCTATGAATTACCCACAACTCTATTTTTCTAATATAAAATCCCAAATAGAGGAAGAACTCCGCACCCTTAGAAATCTTAACTATGGTCCATGTATCATGTTGCATTCATTATTTTCTGAAAGCACGCAGCATGAAATTCATACAAGATGCATCATTTTCATGTTTATTATAGTAGGTAGTTAAGAGAAGTAAACATAAAATGCCACTATAATTAAGAGATCTTAAAATTGAGGGAATATGATACCCATGTTTTATTTACTTGGCATGTTTACACATGATGTTATCTGTAAGATTAATATCTGCATCAATTATGCCAATATTTGTTAAAAAGGAATACTAAAAAAATGCTCTTTCTTATTGAATTGTTTTACACAATTTTCTCATTTTGTGCACTGTTCTTATCTAGGTAACTGGAGAACCCTTGATTCAGAGGAAAGATGACACTGCTGCAGTTCTCAGGTCAAGGCTTGAAGCTTTCCACAAGCAAACAGAACCAGTATGTTTTCTTTACTTAATAGTTCATCTTGTATTGTTATTATTATACTTACGATGATGATAATGATGATGATTTTGTTCTGGTAAGCAATTTATGGCTGCTAATAACATTCATTTTATGCTGCATGATTCGTGGCAACATTCTCTATATCTGGTATCATATTTATGGTTTAAAATTTCAGATCTCAATCTTATCTTTGGGTGAATAATATTTGCCCAGTTATCAGATGAGACAAGATGAGTGTGCATTGGGTCTGTATCTCGGACTTTATATTCATCTTGAAAAGTATTGAAACGTTAGCATCAGTAACAAAGATATAAACCCAAAAATGTCAATCACATGTTACTGTAGTCGGTTTTACTTGATACTAATGATTTTCATTGGTATCAGAGTTAGCATCAGAGTTTAACATGTTTGTCTCAAAAATATAGTTTATAAGGTCTTGGTTGTCCGGAGCTATGCAGTTAAAGCCCCGTAAAATCACTGCTATAGCGCTCTTCAACCGCTGCGCTTTTTCGATATAGCGCTATTAAACAATAGATTCACATTAAACCCCGCTATTTTCCGCTATACCCGCTAAATCATGGTTTTTTAGCACCTGCTTTAGTAACACTAATATAAAAAGTTTGACCTGAACAGTTCTCTTTTTAATCAAATAAACAAATTTAGGGTGAAGACCCAATTTTAAGGTAAAAATGTTCAATATAAGTTAGAAATCTATTGTAATTACCAAATCAAAACCACTAAATCATGATATTCTTTGGGTTAGTTATATAAGATCAAATAATATTTATTTTTCTTATACAATAATACAAATGATGTGAGAATGAAAATAAAGTAACTTTAAATATGTGGTTTTATACTAATGAAGTCTTTTGCACCTCCGTTATTTTCCGCTATATCCCTGCTTTATCTCTGCAATAACTTTTTGCACCTCCACCGTTATGGAACCGCTAAACGCTTTAATTGCACAGGTCCGAATATAACATAATATCTCTGGTTTGAAAAGATGATTGACATTTCTAGTTTATTATTTAGTAATCAAATATATCATAATTGCTATGATCGTCTGATTTTGTATTGCATGATGATCTTCTGTTGTGTCTATGTCCAACGAGAAGTTTCTATAAAACCGTAATTTTTTAATAAAGATAAGTGGATGGAAAATTATTTTGAAAAGATGAAAACAAACATCTGAACTGATGTATCTGGGAATGAACAATGTTTCTTTTTAAATACCTACCCATAGTACGGGAAAATGATCAATCGTTGTACTAAAACCCAAAATGTATAATTTCAATCAATATTTCACACCGAGATCAGCAAAGATTTGGAACCATTTTTCTTGAAAATTCTAGATATAGCTTGGATACATCAGTTTATTAGCCAGTGCTTTAATATCTATCACAAAAATTATAAACCTTTGAATCCCATTTGAAAAAACTTCTTAATTACGATTTGATTCTCAATTACTAATTCAAAACTCAATTAAAATCACAATTGAGAAAAGTTTTCAACCCTAATGAAATAAAAAATATCAAGATATTTAACCATGGTTCAAGATATCGGCGGAGTTTCAGACATTTCTGTAATTCCGTTCGGTTTTGATCATAAACTGGACGAAATCCGGTATTTCCATATCGATTCCAATTCAAATTTGGGATTTGACTATTTTAGTGCTGAAAGTTTAGCCAAAAAATAGTTGAACAGAGAAATTTTTACAGCAGACATGTAAAAGAATTAAAAAGAAAAATCAAACAATATCATTAAAAAATGGATAAAATATAACTCATGATATTTTCATCAATTCCACCTTGTTTCGACAGAAATAACATGAAAAATCAATAAAAACCAATAATTGATTCAACTATTTATGTATAATACATATTTAATGTAAGTAAATATAAGTATGCAATATATATTAATGTATTCCAAAAAAAAAGAAACCAAATTCGAAACAGACTTACACTGGAATTTTCGAAGTTGATTGAACTTTCCAAAATTAACTAAAATTTTGAATGAACGAAACGGAATCTGGAATTTTGAACCTTCATATAAACATACAATTCAAATTTTATTATTTTCACAACAAAATAAAGATAGACAAAAAATAAAATAGCTTTGTCTTTGATATAGATGTGCAACCAAGAAATAGATTTCGAAATATGAAGTATTACTATGAAAAGAAGAATCAATGTTTTCACGTAAATATTATTTGCATGATGTGTGCAAATAACATCAAGGGTCAGTTCTATGATCTTTATTTATTTCGGTGTTTGATGAAATAACAAAAGAAATTCAATATGATGTAGCATGCTGCATGATGTTTGCAGATGATGTGCTGATTAATACATGGAAAATGGTAGAATAAATGTTAGAAAAAATGGAGAAATACACTAAAATCAAAAGGAGTAGGACTAAAGTTGAGTACATGACATGTAACTTCAGTAAAAAAAAAGGATAATATTACGATAAATATGCGAAAATTAAATGATTTAACAAAAAGGATATTTTTAAATACCCAGGCTCAATAATATAGGAAGATGGCGAAACATGACATACAAATCGTGTTAACACGTGTTGGATGAAATAGAAATAAGCTGGTATCGTTCTATGTGATTAGGAAAATAACAAATTGGAAAGGAAATTTATATAATAGTTATTAGACCCGCTCCATTGCACGAAACAAAATGTTGATCTTTAAAAAAAGAGCAAAAAAAAGAATAACTATAAGATAAATGAGGATGTTAAAGTGAATGCTTGGAATTACGAGAAAAACAGTTAAAAATGAGAAAGCGAGAAATTAGAAGTTGCACCTATAAATGAGAAAATAGACTCAAGTGGTATAGATACATACAAAGAAGATCAATTGATGCGCCGATAATATTATGAGAGAATATTTTATGTTGAAGAGAAAGAACAAAAAATAAATCCGAAATTAACATGGAAAAAGTACTGAAAATGATCTTAAGAAAATTAGAGTTAATCGAGGACAAGGCCCAAGATAGAATTTTTTGGAAAATGAGAACTTTTGTGGTTGATCTCAATCATTTAGGGAAAAGAGCAAGGATGATGATGATGATAATGTTGATGATGAGGTGGAGCCATAGCGCAACGGTTAGCTCACCCGCATGGTGATCTGCGCATCTAGGTTCGAGTACAAAAACAGCCTTTTTACAATGCGAGAGAAATGCTGCGTATATTATCGACCTCCCCAGAGTCCGTTATCGTGCGAGAGCCTCGTGCACTGGGTTCCACCTTTTTTATATAAGCAAGTATACGGATTAAGGTATGTTCCCTTTTGAATCTACGGTTCGAAATTTGAACCTTATGATTTGCGACCATTTTGGAAACCTTATATTTTAGATGCGTATGAGAGCATCATGCTTGTGCATAATTAATTATCTTTTACTTATGTTTGTATATATAAATATACATTTATATATCAAGGTGGAGAACTCAGTTTCGATCTTGGTTTTGGTCATTTGAATTTTTGATAGTCTCGGTTGATTTTAAAATTTTCAGAAGTTTTAGTTTGGAATGAAAATGCATTAACGAGCATTGTAAATAAAATACAAATTATAGTTTCTAAGGAAATAAAATATAACATACAACACTAGTGCAACCAAAAAAATATTTCTTGAAGTTTTAGTTTTCTTTATTTACTTATATTGTACAATATGATGAGCAAGCATATTTGCATTTGTTCGTATCCAGGAACTGTTGCCAAAATGTTATCAAATTGAGGGGGTGCATCATTATGTGTTATGCATGTAGCTTGAATGACAAGATTAAGAAAATAATCCTTAAGAAAATCATTGAAAAATTATATTTAATTCCAGCCGAGCTCATTAACGTTAGCTTGATTTGCCATAACATCCTTAAAATTATAAATTTTATTTTAAATTAAATTAAACATAATTAAACTAAATAAAACTTAATAATATCTACTATTAAAATTAAGCTCAAAATCATAATTAATTAAATTAAATAGTTCAAAACCCTCGTTAAATCATGTGAAATCTTATTAAATTTTCCAAACCGTAATTAATCAACCAATTAATTAATTAAATTACCCCAAGCACATCGCAACAAATTGTAAAATCTAACACTTATTCTAAGTTGATAAGTTAATATAATTGGTTCATCTCTCAATTTCATTTGCTGCTTATAGGGCTGTTAATTTTGTATGAGTGTCCATTGTCCATGCTCGAAAAGCGTCCGTCCGAGTCCGTTCGATTTTTATTCAGGACATGAATTTAGGATAACAAAATTTGTACGAGCTAAAATCTTGTCCGATCCATATTTGTTCGAATTCGTTCAAATTTCTTATAATTCAGTATATCCATTACGTTCTTTAAAATATTTATGATAACTGTTTGGTTAGTTGATTAAGTAGAATTCATAAAATGCTTATGCTTCGGTATATACTGATAAAAATAATATACTTGATAGATACTTTATTAAAAAACATAAAATGTGATGTAAATAGCAATGTCCGTTCGAGTCCATGGTCGAAAAACATCCGTCCATGTCTGTCCAATTTTATTTAGGATATGAATTAGGATAACAAAATTTGTACCAGCATAAATCTCGTCCGGTCCGTGTCCGGACCGATTTCATTTAGAACGGAAACTGAACACAGCTACGTCCGGTCCATGTCCGGACCGATTTCATTTAGGACAGAAACTGAATACAACTCCATCCGGTCTGTGTCCGGACCGATTTCATTTGGATAGAAACTGAACACAGCTTCATCCGGTCTGGTCCGACCGATTTACACTCATAGCCGTTTATCATTGTCATCCCTACTTCCATCGTCGACTCTAGGATAAGAAAAGTGTGGATTAAAAAAAAATCAATACCTAAAGCTTGAATTGACTGAGGTAAAGTTGATTTTTCTATTTTTTTAATTTCTTCTAGATTTCTTTTATTTTTTATTTTTACCTTTTGATTTCCTTTTACTTCATGTTGTAAGGTTACTTGATTTGATTCTATGTTTTTTATGTTGATTTCCATATTCTTTTTATTAATCATGGGCACAACTAGAATTCTTGTTGGATTTTGGTTTGGTTGATTCGTACCAGTCCGGTACAACCGGAATTTTGGTATACCGGCTGGTACTTTATACCTTGGTATGAGATCTATGTCACTTCTATTTTGTAGCGTTCCCGGAGCATTCATGTTACCTGAAGATTTGACCAGGCAACTAGGCGCTCGACACTTACATTCTAGAGTGTTCGGCATACATGGATCGGCATCCACACTTCGTTCGGCATGGCAGAGCATTCGACATACGGAGTTGATCGGTGTCTAGAGATGTCTGATATCAATCTGATCGGCATCGATGGTTCGACATCATCGTGTTCGACATCAGTGGTTCGACATCATTGTGTTCGACATCAGTGGTTCGACATCACTTCTGTTCGGCATCGATGGTTCGGCATCAGTCTGTTCGGCATCGATGGTTCGACATCAGCTGTTCGGCATCAGTCTGGTCGGCATCGATGGTTCGGCACCAATCTGTTCGGCATCAATGGTTCGACACCAATCTTTTCGGCATCACTTTGTTCGACAATAGTCTGTTCGGCATCAATATGTTCGGCATCGCTTCTGTTCGGCATCAGTCCACTCAACTCATCAGTTTGTTCGGCATCAGTCTGTTCGGCATTAATCTGTTCGGCATCAGTCTGTTCGGCACACAGAACTCACTCTTTCTGGGCCGAGGTATTCAGCTACCAGGCCCACCAGGGAAGTCCAACCCAACTTTGTCTATAAATAAAAAGGCAGGGGCACAATGAAAAAGGACCTTTTTTTCGAGAACACTGAGGAGACTCTGCCGCTTTCAAGACTCATTCTCTTTACTTAGTACTTGTATTCAAGTAGTTGATATATGGATTGTATCTGTAATCAATTATCAAGTGAAGCAATAAAGATTAACCTCAAAGTGGACGTAGGCAGTTACACCGAACCACTATAAATCTGGTGTTCTCATCTTTGCATTCAATTTAGCATATTGTTCTTTGTTTAAATTTACTTTCATCATTTATCTCTCTACACAATCTTTCTCAACGAGGTTAGTGACCAATTTTAGTGCTAACACTTTGGTGCTTTCATTGAGAGTCGAATTCTCAGACCTCAAGGATCTGCTTTGAAGCTACTGGATTGAATAAATCCCCCAAAGAAGATCCGATTCATTCGTAGGACGTCCGTTGATTCTACTCAGAGTTCATATCAATAACTCTACAATGGCAAAACCACATACCAGATCAGCCTCTCATAATGCGGACGCCCACGAGACTGCTAGCGTACAATAAGCAGGGCCTAGCAATCAGCAAGTAAATCTAGGCGCAAGGACTACCGCCCATGACCAGATGCCAGTTGTCACCAGAATAGAGTTCGACTTGATGAGAGAACTCAGAGAAAGCAGGAGACAACTCGGAGAGCAGATGCAAGCTAACGCCAACCTCATGGCACAACTCACTCAACAACAGCATCAGAATGCTAGGGGCAATCCAGCTCCTTATTCTTCATCCGACAGCTCGACTTCGTCCGATGAACCTCCCAGGCGTAGACGCCGTAAGACTGAAACTACGCAGACAGGTGCAGCTGTCCGAACAGCTGGGGACCATTTACACCTCGGGGACCGTGACCAAGCAGGAACTGGAAACTTAGGAGCTGGAGTGCGGGTGGAGGCTGGACGTCCGGCTCATCAAGATGCCAATGTTGTCGAACCTCAAGATGCACATTTGGCAGATCGCCAGCAGGGGAGACATCAGCATGATCAATCTCGTAGGACAGACTCCAACCTTCCACCTTCCATACAAACCCCAGACCTGACAGCTATGATCAGACAGTTGATGAAAGAGAATCAGGGCTTATCAAACGACGATTGGGGAGTGTCCAAAAGTCATACTCCGTTCACGGACATTGTTCCCCAGGAAGTTTAGTATGTCAACTATCCCGGCTTATGAAGGGAAGGCTGATCCCATACAGCATGTCATGAGGTACGAATGAATGATGGATTCAGCTAGAGCAAATGATGCAACCAAGTGTAGGTGCTTTCCAATAACTCTATCTGGGATCGCTACCATGTAGTTCACCCGACTTCCTCCACGGTCCGTATCCAGTTTCGAGGAATTGGCGAAGAAATTTATAGAACAGTTCAGGATACATACTACTCGTCCAAAGGACGTGATGTCTCTATCAAGTATAATCCAAGCTCCTGGGGAATCGTTGAAGGAGTATTTACAGAGATTCCATGTTGCGGCTACTGAAGTCTGTAATCCCAATGATCTCTTATGGCTGTGATGCGAGGTGTGGATCCAGATTCAGATTTTGGAGATTGGTTGGCAGGAAAACCTCCGACTATGCTAGAACGTTTTTACTCAAAGGCACATCAGTTCATAAGAAGAGAGGAAGCCAGGTGGATAAGGCGAGATAAGACACCGGGGCCTGTTCAGGGGTCCGTAAAAAGCAACATTGCTGTGAAGCAGTCCGAAGACAACTTGGGGAAAGTTCAAGTCAATGTCCAGAACAAGCCCGGGCAATCTAAGGAATCCGGAGGAAGAAATCAAGGGAAGAAGAGAGAAGCGGGGAAGTGGAAGTCGAGAATTCCAACCTACAACGAGTACACCCCGCTGAATGCGTCTTTTGAGAACATTTATCTATCAACCTGCAATACCTTTCAGTACAGAAAGCCACGCCCAAAGGAATCAACCGAAGAACAAAAGCGGACTGGGAAATACCGCCACTTCCATGAGACTTATGGGCACAATACTGAAGAGTGCAGACACCTACATGATGCTATAGAAAAGTTGATTAGACATAAAAAGTTACAGGAGTTTGTGAAGAATCCGCAGGAAGGTGGACATGGAACATCGAATCCAGGTCGTGCACCAGCTCCGCGTCATCCCGAGGAGCCTGCCCGGACCGTGGGCAGACTAGTCATAAACACGATCATCGGCGGACCTCACCTCGCAGATAAGAACTGACAAGAAATGGAACGGTATGCTAGTTCCCTGAAGCACGCAGACTTCGAGTGTTGTTCCAACGTAGAGGATGGGACCCCTGCTAAACAGCTGCGCGTGATGACAGACGATATAGTATTCAGGAGCAGAGATGCTGACCAAGTAGAGGCTCCTACCATCGATCCGATGGTCATATCTGCGACAATCGGGCCGGCTTATGTGAAGAGAATTTTGATTGATTGTGGAAGTTCTGTCAATATCATCTTCAAGAAGGCTTATGACCAGATGAAGATGGAGACGAAGGATTTGAAACCGTCTAAAGCTCGTATACATGGCTTTAATGGCGTAGCAACCGATGCAGTGTGGTATGTTGAGTTACCAGTTGAACTGGGACAAGGTGAACGTAGGAAGGTCCGAATCCTACCTTTCGTAGTTTTGGATGTGGATTCTCCGTACAATGTGTTCTTTGGTCGACCGGCCCTGGCTGAGTTTAGGGCAGCATTAGCCCCGTGGTGCTTGACTTTGAAGTTTCCGACTGACAAAGGAGTAGGTGTTGTTCATGGCGACCAGGCGACTGGCCGTGCATGTTATGTGGCTGAGCTCCGAGAGGCCCATCGGAGGGAGAAAGGAAAGGTTGTGGACAATCCCGTCCGCATCCATAATACCGACAATTGACAAGTAATGTCCGAGCCCTGGCTCGGGCATAATTCTCGGATCTTCAGAGACATAGATCCGAGAGACGATGATGAGAAACCCAGGGAGGAGAAAGCAGCACCGGCTGAACTGACGATTGACATTTCAGTTAGCCGAGACGATCCATCGCGAGTATTGAAGATCGGATCACAACTCAGCCCCGCAATGACTGAAGACCTTAGTGATTTCCTCCGAGCGAATCTTGATGTTTTCGCTTGGACACATTCTGATATGTGTGGGATTTCTTCCGCTATCACAAGTCACATGTTGAATATAGACCCGAAGTACGTTCCGGTTAAACAAAAGAGGAGAGGGATGGACCCGGAGAGGTCCGTTGCTCTCAGAGAGGAGGTGGACAAACTCAAAGCCAATGGGTTCGTCCGCGACGCCCTCTACCCAGAATGGGTATCAAACCCCGTGCTGGTAAGAAAGGCGAACGGAAAATGGAGAACATGCGTAGATTATTCCGATTTGAACAAAGCATGCCCCAAGGACAGTTTCCCATTGCCTAGGATTGATCAGTTGGTCGACTCCACTGCGGGACACGAGCTGTTGTCATTCATGGATGCGTACTCGAGATACAATCAGATCCCGATGCATACTCCGGACCAGGAACACACCAGTTTCGTCACAGACGTTGGGCTATATTGCTATGTAGTAATGCCTTTCGGATTGAAAAACGCGGGAGTGACCTATCAGCGTTTGGTGAATCGAATGTTCAAAGACCAGATTGGTAGAACGATGGAAGTCTATGTGGATGACATGCTCGTGAAGTCACGACAGTCAAACGACCACATTCGAGACTTAGTAGAGATGTTCGATATACTCAGATATTATGGGATGAAGATCAACCCTCTGAAGTGTTCCTTTGGCGTTTCGGGGAAGTTTTTGGGATTCATTGTTAATGCCAGGGGAATTGAAGCTAATCCGAAAAAGATTCAAGCCATTCGAGATGTGCGAGTGCCCAGAACTATAAAACAGGTGCAAAGATTGAATGGAAAGGTGGCTGCGCTGAGTCGGTTTATATCCAGAGCCACGGACAAGTGCATTCCTTTCTTCGAGATAATAAAGAAAGGAAAGAGGAATTTCGAATGGACATCCAACTGTGAGGAAGCGTTTCGAGATCTGGTGAGGCATTTGGAGAGTCCTCCGGTACTGTCGAAACCAGTAAACCACGAGATGTTGTACGTATACTTGGCCGTATCCCCACATGCTATAAGTGCGGCTTTGGTCCGCGAGGAGGACCGAGTCCAAAAGCCGGTGTATTACGTTAGTAAACGTTTAACGGAGGCAGAAAGAAATTACCCTAAAATTGAGAAGTTGGCCTATTGCTTGGTGATTGCATCACGTAAGCTGCGTCCATACTTTCAAGCGCACTCAGTCAGTGTCTATATCGATCAGCCCCTACGGCAGGTACTCCGACGACCAGAAACTTCTGGAAGGATGTTAAAATGGAATATCGAGTTGAGTCAGTTCGATATTACCTACCTGCCACGCAGAGCCATACAAGGGCAAGCATTAGCAGATTTCATCGCTGAGTTTACTGTATCTGACGAACCAGATAGTCATAGTGTCATTCCCTGAGTGCCCTGAGTTTACTGTATCACGATTTGAATCTCCGAGTCCCCTGAGTGCAGACCGGAGTACTCTAAGTCCTCGGAGCGCGGACTAGAGTGTAAACGATTCGAATCTCCGAGTTCCCTGAGTGCGGACCGGAGTACTCTAAGTCCCCGAAGCGCAGACTAGAGTGTAAACGAATTGAATCTCCGAGTTCCTTGAGTGCGGACCGGAGTACTCTAAGTCCCCGGAGCGCGGACTAGAGTATAAACGATTCGAATCTTCGAGTCCCCTGAGTGCGGACCGGAGTACTCTAAGTCCCCGGAGCGCGGACCGGAGTATAAACGACTTGAATCTCCGAGTCCCCCGAGTGCGGACCGGAGTACTCTAAGTCCCCGGAGCGTGGACTAGAGTCTAAACGAATTGAATCTTCGAGTCTCCTGAGTGCGGACCGGAGTACTCTAAGTCCCTGGAGTGCGGACTAGAGTATAGACGATTCGAATCTCCGAGTCCCCGGAGCGTGGAACGGAGTATAAACGACTTGAATCTCCGAGTCCCCCGAGTGCGGACCGGAGTACTCTAAGTCCTCGGAGCGTGGACTAGAGTCTAAACGAATTGAATCTTCGAGTGCCCTAAGTGCGGACCGGAGTACTCTAAGTCCCCGGAGTGTGGACTAGAGTATAAACGATTCGAATCTCCGAGTCCCCCGAATGCGGACCGAATTATTCTAAGTCCCCGGAGCGCGGATTAGAAAATATTCTAAGTACCAAAAATGTGAAACGAGAAATGTACCATTCCAAAGAATGTCCGAACAATGTAAGAATGGATTGGGAACTTAT
Organism: Allium fistulosum; assembly: GCA_030737815.1. Classification (NCBI taxonomy): domain Eukaryota; kingdom Viridiplantae; phylum Streptophyta; class Magnoliopsida; order Asparagales; family Amaryllidaceae; genus Allium; species Allium fistulosum. The sequence continues at coordinate 167,856,593 of CM060905.1, forward strand.
GCAACTCATAAGAACTTGAGTTTCGACCACAGTTATACAGAAAGTTAAAAAGCAAGAAATCGTTCAAATGACAAAGAAACTAAATTTTATCCAATTATCCAAAATGGGGTTATACAACCACTCCTCCAAAACTTGGAGTCAAAAATCTATCTACATAAACCACGAAAACGAGAAAGTAGAAGTAGTTACATGACCTAAGCAAAATCTCGTTGAACGAGTATAGTGGCTATTTCTTCGGCTTCTTTTTCTTGTCTTCCTTCGCTTTCTCAGATGACTCCTCTCCCTCACGCTTCATCTTGGACTTTTTGCTCGTCAAGGAAGCAGAGTCAGGAGTGGGGGGAGGAACATCCAGTAGTTTGGATTTGCCGGGAAGAATGACTTTCAGAGGCCTATTCAGCGGGTCAGTAAGTTCTAGTATTTGAGGCTCGACCTTCTTTTTCTTCTCTTCTGCGAGTCGCTCCTTCATACTCACCTTTAAAGTATGTTCTGAGGCGCCAGTGATTTCGATTTCATAACTCCCTTCGACGGGAGATGAAGTGTCAGACTTATCGTCATCTAGCGCCCCGATCACTTGAGCGTCAGGACCAGGAGTTACTCCCGCGTGAGTAGCATCGCTTGTTTTCCCCGCCTCCTCCTTGGCGTCATCGCTCCTCGGAGGTGGTTCAGGATCAGAGCGGCCTGCATAAAAACATAAAGAACAAACATTAGGATCAATAACCGCTCATAGAAAGCGAAAGATCTTTGAACTTCTAGAAGAAGAGTTTTATACCGGTTTCTTGTGCTTTCAGCTGTGCGCAAAGTTTCACCCTCTAGAATGGGGGACAACGCGTGAATGCCGAGGTCGGGATCTTCTGGATCATAGCCGGCGTGCTGCTCGAATGGGTCAAGTGCTGGTCGACCGGCCGATTGAGTAGAAGGAGGAGCTGCAGCCTCAGCTCCAGACGGACCAGCTTTGTCATCTTTCTCTTTTGATGGGGGGAGCCTTTACCAAAGAGAGCCATAGCTGCAGACAAGTCCGACGGCTCGTTCCTCCTGAGAAACTCTCTCACTAAAGCCTCTTTATCGACCTCCTCAGTGCCCGACTCAACCTTCCTGATCTTTATTAAAGTCTCCCAGGCCTCAGCTAGAGATTCAAGATAGCCCTCGCCTAAGAAAGTCAAGTCCTGGTGCATGAGGACGCGAGCGCTGTATTCGGTAATCAGCGGGTCAAACATACACTTGACCTCTTCTCTGCTGGCCTCTGCAGCTGCTTCAAGACGCGAGTCGATCTCTTCGGAAGCTAGTCTCTTGCCCTCCTCACGGGCTTCGTCCTTCATCGTCTCAACCTTAAAAAGCTCATCATCGAGCTTTGCTTTTAAGAGACGTGTATCGACGATCTCGTTACAGTACCGTTGAGACTCTTCTTGAGCCGCTATCTTCTCTTCCCTCTCCTTAGAGAGTAGCTCCTTCAACTCTTTGACCTGCATGGCGAGTATATCCCTTTCTTTTTGAATAGAATCTTTTTCTAGAGCTAGAGCCCCACTGCGTTGGACTGTGACGTCAAGTTCTTTCTTATGGGTCGTCTCTAGACGAGCGACAGCCTCCACAGTCTCCTTAGCACTCTGTTCCGCGGCTTCAAGTTTGGACTTATACGAAGCGAGCTCTTTATCTTAACTTTTGATGATGTCTTTATCAAAGATAGCTTCGAGCTTCAAGCGGTCGATTTCTTGCTGACGCTCAACGGATACTTTCGAGACCTTTTCGACTAGATGAACAAACGCGTCATGTTGAACATAGACGTCGTTGTTGCAGGCGATAACACTCTGCTTGACATGTCCTGGAATGTGGTGAATAGCTGGGAGGAACTTAAGACCGTCAAAGCAGATTTTGGGGAATTTAGCTTTAAGATCGACCATCTTCTCTACTATCGTTGGGTCTGCTGCAGGAACAGGGGGAGGAGGCTTTGAAAGTTATGTTCTCTTCCGATGTTCCTGAGATTGCCGTGTGCTCGATGAACCGGAATGTTGATCTCGGGAAACATCGGGTTGAGACCCCTTCTGCGAAAGTTTTTCTCTGTCTGGCTCAGTTTGAGGAGGGAGATCGCGAGAGTATGAAGACTGGGAATATGATTTCTTTCGATAAGACGACTCACGGGGACGGTTGTCTCGATCTTCGTAATCGTCCTTGTCCCTGCGTCTACCGGAGCCTGAATCCCGTCCAGAATGGTGAAATATAGAAGAGCCGGGGAGGCGATCGAATCCGTGGGAGCGCCCCATGTCACCTGCATAGAATAAAAATAACAGCGAGTTAGGAAGAATCGGGGTAATGTCAAAAATTGAAGTGTATGGTGAAGTGCATGGGTGCGTGTGTGTCCTAGTGTTCCCCCCGACGGACCAGTTCCTTTATCTTTACTAACTGGAGTATTATCTCCCTGGACTGGGGCTTGAACTCCCGTGTCGTCTCTAGCGGGCGAATGAAACTTGAGGGCCTCTGGATCGTCGAAACCGTAGTTGAGTAGATCGTCAGGAATGGTAAGGTTCGACAGACCCTTCAGAGAACTTTCTAAATGTGATGAGAAAGCTTCTTTCTCCACTGGAACAAGGGTAATTTTAGAAGTTCCACCAACTTTTTCCTTCCTCATCTTGTATGTCGGTTTCTTTTTCCCCTTAGAAGGGGAAGATGATGTTTCGATGTCGTGAACTTCGACCGTTGGGTCTTGAATGCGACCGACATTCTCATCTTGTGCTTCGGGTGTCTCAGTCTCCTTAATTTCCCCCTCTTTCGGTGTATTAGGAGCGTTGCGTGCTGAAGACTCCGCCTGTTTTTTCCCTTTGTCAGAGGCAGGCCTGGGAATGGTGACGTCCCGAGGAAGGCTTATCCGACGGCCTTCTGCAAACAGTCCAAGCCTTGTAAGCGACTCATTCGAAATGAGAGTTCTAATGTCCCGTTCTCCGGTAGGAAGGGCTCGAATAGCTTCGACGGCATCAGAGTGTCCGCGGCCGTCAGGACGTGGAGTGATACCTGAAAAGATGGGTAAAAGTTAGAAGAGGTACGACTGCTGCTAAACACGAATAACGGTTCAAGAAAAAGGCTTACTTCCTTCAACCCATCTCCTCGCAAAGCCGGAAGAACAACGCACATAAAACCATTCATGTTTATACAAGGCAAACTTGGTCCATGCTCCAGTTAAGATTTGACATTTGTTGTGCGGCTCGAGAAACACGAATGATGGGCTATCCTTCCGCTTCTTGATGCAATATATGTATCTGATATCGTGCGGAGTTGGAAGCCTAGAGAAGACATTCATAAAGAGGATGCAAGTGCCGTAGAGGAATGCATGGCCGTTCGGGTGCAGTTGCGATGGAGCGATGTCGATGTACTGCAGCACATCCCGAAGGAACGAGTTGAATGGTGGCACGCTGCCAACCCAACACATGAATTTGTTACAAGCTGTGTATCCGACTGGGGGCAAGTGCAGACGGTCATGTCCCGATGGGACTAGCACGTCATCAAAAGTGATTCCGTGGTCAGAGCATATCCAGCGGAGTGTACTTTCATTAATCTTCGAAGCAAGTGAATCGGCAGGGTTGTCCAAGAAAATTGCTCAGGGGACTCGGATGTTCTCATACATTCCTATCCTATTTTCCTCCTACATTCTTCTCAAATGGTATAAAATTTTGAAGATTATATAGTGAATATCATCTCCATGGAATTGAGACCAATTTAAAGAAATAGCATCTTCAAAATTGAATGTCAAAACATCTATTTTTCCTGTTACTTTGAAATTTTAGTTCCATCAAATTAGAATCATCCAAATGAGTCCAACTTCTTTTGGAGATGGTCTTTTAAGTATGATGGAGCATATCCACCAAATTATGTAGTATGTGATAGTATAGGTCAAAATATGGTAGAGATGTTAAAGTGGTGCTGCTAAAGTGGTGCTGCGAAGGCGTTGTATGGCTTTGATCATTTCTCATTCTTTTCTTTATCTGTACTCCGTGCTTTGCTCTGAAGTGGACGAATTTGTCCATATCATTTAGTTGAATTTTATAGCTTTTGGCAATGTTGACATTCTTCTATGAATAACACAGAGGTACAACATGAAAGGATGTAGATCCATGTTGAATATCACTTAACTGTACCTTTTTATATATACTATTGATTGTTTTACGCCAGAATTTTATTTTACTGAGTTTTACATGTATGTTGCAGGTTATTGATTATTACACCAAGAAAGGAATAGTGGCGGAACTCCATGCAGAGAAACCACCAAAAGAAGTTACTTCCGAAGTTCAGAAGGCTCTTTCATGAGAATCCCAAAATTTAATTTATATTCAGATTCAGATAATTAATTTATCGAGTTTTCTTTACTGCTTAATATCGCCAAAAGCATTACTTGCAAGGTAAAAAGATTTTGGTCTTTTCGTGTATTGCGTTTTGTGACCAACTTCTCCAGAGTTATGTATTTTATTCAAAACTGTAGTGTATGATGATTCGTAATTGGAACGTTTCGGTAAATTTATACTCTTGTTAGTTGCCTCTGTATTCTGCTACTCATTTGTGCTGTGTTATATAGTTTTTACGTATGAGAGAAATCAATGCTTATGTTCAAGTAGGCTCTTCTTTGTGTGTTAAAAAAGAATGGTAGAATAATTATGGTAGTTTTTTGTATTTTAATCCCCTTTTTGAAACTTATTGCGCAGATGACCTCGTTTTCTAGTCAGAGTATACTGACGCAATTTCAAATGTCGTCAGTGTTATTTTTTTTTTCCAGTTTAGTTGGCGTCTTTTCAAAATGAGCCAACTAAAAAAAGAAAAAAAAGAACAATGACGACTTTTGAAATGTTGTCGGTGTTTTTTTCTTAAAAAAAAATTACATTAGTGACATTTGAAATGTTACCGGTGCATTTTGGCTAGTTCAGCATTGAGTTTGCCAAAGCATGAGCATATTTGATATTAGTTTTAAAACTGAGCTATTTGTGTAATTACTTTAAAAAAGTGGCTAAAATGAAAAAAAATCCAATAATTATGCACATCATTTTATATTATGATCGGCATCATTTTGTACTATATTTCGGTTGCCATTGCTATTTTGTACATATGCAAGATGAAATTTTAATGTTTTATTACTCCTTGCGGGTCATGTGCAATCCGATTTTGTTCTTTTCTCTGTTTTGTTTGAAGATCATGGGTGAAAAATGGGAGGTCCATCTTTCATAAACGTGAATAAGGTTTGGACAGAGCACTTGTAAAAATGTTCTTTGGATTATGCCTAGATTGAACAAATTGGTTCACGAGGAACACGATTATGACCGTGACAGGTACATGATATTTCTATTTCTACTATAGAGCACGTGTTTTCTTAATAATTGAAGATATTTTGAAGGCACTCCAAGTTGACGTGGGAGATCCTTTTCAAGAAAAGGGGTAAGGCTATGGTCGATGTATGCCTTGGAATTGGAGATACAAAAACGACTCTAGTTTCTTATATTTCATGTTTTTAGATAAAGAAATCACTTCATGATCAATTGTTACTTTAACGCCTTTTTTCATATGCTATGTTTTGTTGCACTGATATTTAATTTGGAATATTTAGAGCAAATATTCAAAGACTTAATAAAAATCTTATCACATTAACAATATAAAATGTCATGTTTAATGTTATGCCTAATACTAGATCAAATCCTACTCACGCTATGAACGATGTAAATTAAAAAGATAGATCTTTGCTTTAATAATTAAAATTTCAGATCTATCGCCATTGTTTTAGTGGTTAGACGCATTGGATTTGGTCCATGAGATCGTATGTTCAAATCTCAAATAGCGTGTGATTTGAAATTTTGAATCACTCTACATTGTTGATTTGTAATATGTTATATACTATTTAAAACTTGTAGTGCAATCATGTATTACCATCTAAGTACCCAACTTAAAAAAAAAGAAAAAAAATCAGTAACCTCCTTCCTGCCTTTGCTATCACTGAATGAAAACGAAATTAAGTTTGTTAGTGTAGTTGCTAATAACTCTTATTCTAACCTTTTCATTTTGCCGCTACAGCTTCGGTTTCTCGTGGAGAGAGAACTTCACAACCACCTTTTTCGAATGGTTTTTTCAAGCTTCATGTTCTTATGGAGATTACGAGCGTGACGTGAGTAAAGATTGTAAATTTGATGAAGTTTAGGAATGCATCAAGTGTATGAAGTTGGAACGTTATGTTTGATAGAAGATTACAAAACTGGCTCCAAGCATCCATTTTTGAAGGGGCTTCATGGACGAAGATGACCAATCATGCATGCTGTTGAAGCATGCACTCAAGATGGTGCGGGAGCATCGTTAATTGTTGGTCGTGCATTTTTGTTTATTTTTTATGCATTATATAATGCATTTTTTTTACCATTTATCGTTGATTGTATACTTGTTTTTCGTAGTTAGAACATTTGATATATCTAATTTCTTATCATGGTAATGATATTATGCTTCTAGTGTTTTCCAATAGTTTTTAATAATTAATCATATTATTACTAGTTCTAAATTATTAAATATTAAATACTAGGTAGCAATTGCTAATTTTTAATATAAATTATAAATAATTATAATTAATTATAACTTATAATTTATTAAATAATTTGTTAGTTGCTATTATTAAAGTTAAATTAGTGTACATTAGTTATTATCAATTAATTATTATTATCACCAAGTAACTCATATCATTTATTTTTGCTAATCATTGTTAATTATTAATCTCTAGTTACAATTACTTAAATTAATAAAATAAACAACATAAACTTACATTTAAGCTCAACCCTAGCATTCAAAGCATCTAAAAACACATGTTCGTCAAGCTATTGTTCACTGAACCTTATGTCTAAGAACATACTTTATGTCAAAGTAGTATAAAATTGCATATTCGATACTTTTCATGGAGAGGAAAACAAATATTTCCATTTCTTTTACCTTTGAACCTTTAACTACCTATGGAGCCCTTTTAGTAGCTTCCTATGCACATTTGGCTATACCATATGGTTTAAAACTAACACTTATTTCATTTATAATACATTTATTTAACCAAGCACCTCCTCAGAATGTAAAATGGCTCAATCACCTTTCTATTGCATATGCACTATATATATAGCTTGTATACATAGCTGTAGAGGGCTGAATTTAGGCCTTGGAGTTGTCATCGCCTTTTGCAAAATTGCCCAGAAATATCTTTTATCCAAATGCAAATAACTATGAAATATAATAGGATCAAATTTGAAAAGATACATGGATCGATACTGATCAGTAAACTTGTGTATTTTTCTTCAATTTGTCGATCAACCTAATGCCACTTCATGCTTTGTTATATGCTCCAAAGCAGATTCTACAACAGTTCACTATATTTTGATGGATTGTCACTGATCCATGCCATAGATCGACATCGATCTATGTAATTAGCCAAATTCCCCTCTTTTCACATTTGCAATGTCTTGTACTCGATCAGCTATGAGTATAGTAGTCGTTTCGTCGTTATTTTGAACTCCAACACCATCGTATTGTCCCTTGCGAAAAATCAAGGATAACATTCACCCCCAAAGCACGCTCCTATGAACACAAAGCGTGCTTTGTTCAAAGACAAGCGACCAAATCCCGAATCAAACATATGCTTTCGCTACGCGGACCGTCTCCATGGGAAGTTGTCTTTTGAAAACAGTTCTATTCCACATCGTATTCAAGTCACGTCTTTCTAATTGGTATAAATTCTATAGTTTTGCAATCTAAAAAACCCATCGTGAGAATATACAATAATGTGATGAACATACAATAATTCTATGAGAACACGCTGCTAAACACGGAACGAATTTTTACCCCCACAAGAACGACTTCCATACATGAATGAATGGTAACAGATTTAAACAAAACTCAAATTTGAAAGAGTGAACATAAACAAGATCAAAATCCAAACTTGAAGAGTGGACATAAATAATTAAACATCGAGAAGAGCTCCACTCACTTCTCGATGCAATTAAGAAAACAATTCAAAGATTTGAATCAACAAGGAAAATGAAGTTTTCCAACAATATTGACTAGGAGGGTGCACCCTCCTCATTGAAAGTATACCTCTAGAAATATACTTGAGAACTACGATGGCTCTCGAAAACCTCCAAGCCGGACTCCAACAACCTTTATCGAGAATCCAAGTATTTCACATCTTCGCGCGCATACCTCCAAAACCAATCTAGAGTAGATGTGAAAATACTCTAATGGGAGCAACCCCACATAGCTTGGCTTCCACTTGCGCTTTGGTTTTAGTCATTTTCGACAAAGGATATCACACTCAAATGAGCAACAAATCATTATAGATTGACGATACACGAAGAAGAAAGCTGAATCGATGATCAATAAATCAACTATAGGGAATAATCAAAATAACCGTACATGGAAATTAAATCTCATACCCTTACCACTACTCGTCGATTTCAAACTTGCACTATCCCTCCGCTGAAAATGAAGTCGGACAAGTGAAGGTAGTGTTATCTCTAGGTATCGCCTTGACCACAATTTTAACCTTCGAGATAGAAACGTATTTCCATATCTCAATGTTTAATACCAGAAGTATGACTAAATCCTTTTCATATAAGCGATGCCGTTAACGGAAGTTAAATTTCTTATCCTTTTCGTAACCGGATAAAACTTTTAAACTTTTAAAAACCCAAATTTGTGCTTGGTTTTCACATCATAAATATTTGTAAAACACTTTAGAAATACTCTTTAAAAGTATTCCTCTTTAAAGAGCTAATTATATTTCTAAGTGTATTAAGAAAAAGAATGGTCAAAACAAATGTCATTAAAACATTGTTTACTATAAATCCAAAACAATTTACACTTAGCTTTATTTTTAAAAACAATTCCTTTTTAAAGATTTTCTCATTTGTAAACTATTAGTTATAAATTTCAAACAACATTTATTATCCAAAAGATAATAAATCAATTAAAATACTTTTTAAATTTAAAACCATATTAATTATCCCAAAATAGAATTAATCAACTTTATAATTCTAATAAATAAATCAATTATCTTTAAATATCCTTATTAAATCAGATAATTAATTTTAAACACCTTTATTTAAACCAATTAATTAACTTCACACATCATTTATTAAATGATTAATAAATCTTATAATATCATTATTATAATGATTAATTAACTTTAAAATCTTTATTAAATCAATTAATTAACTTTAGCACTTTTATCAAATCATATCAATTAACTTCAAACATCATTAATACCTTTATTAATTGACTTTATTATAGTTAAATAATAATTAAGGAAATATTTAAATTTCCAATTCTTTTCAAAATACTTATATAATCCTTATAAACTCATTTGGAAAGAATTTACAAAATATTTAAAGTAACTAACCTTTATATAAATTTTAAACGACATCAATTATCTCAAACAATAATTAATCAAATTTATAATTTCTTTATAAATTTAAAGTAGTGTTAATTATCCTCAAAGATAATTAACTAAATTTATAACTCCATTTATAAATTTTTAATAATCACTTATCCTTTATTTTCAAGATTTCCAAAATATTTGAAAATATAGTTAAACAATTTTCAAAGCGCAAAACACGACCAAATTTTTATTTTGTAAAATTACAAGCTCAAGTTCAACACACCACAAGGGTTAGAGGGGATGATATTTCATAAGCGACGGTACAATGATAATCGCTGTAATGATACTTACACAACCAAACATTATGTCATAAATATTTTTAACCAAAAAAATATATAACAACATTAGAATATAAGTAAATTAATATTGCAGAGAAACCCCTTAGGTTCTCTCCACAAAAGTTGCCTGTAAATCACACATATGTATGTATATTTTGAAGTGTTCCGTATCGACCTATTCACTATGTACACTTCAACTTCCCTTTTGTTTTTGTTCCCTGCAACACAATGGTTATGTGTGTCATCCACTTTTTAAATGGAAATTCTAATTCAAATAAAAAATCAAACATCACTATAAACTATCATTCAAGCATTCAATAATAATTTATAACAACAGAAATATCATATAATTTATTAAAAGGTGGAGTAAACTAACCGAAATTCCAGTTAATGCTTTCACGTTCCGATTTGGTCTAAAATCGAACGACAAACCAAAATTTAACTAGCTCCAAAATCAACGAAACCCATTCTAACGCATAACTAATGTTATTACGAGTCCAAGACAACTGATCACATCCAAATTCGACCTCGTAAGAGCAAGATATTGATTTTATAAGCTATCGATTAAATTAAATTAATTAATAACTTAATTAAATATTCATTACCCTTAATCATTTTTATTAATCTATCTGCCTCCTATAAACAAAATCATGCACAAGTGATACACAGTGTAACCCGAGCCCATTTTTATTAACCGTACGCCATCGCGACCTGGACATGCGAATAAAACAAACGTGACAACGCATTTTGGATCTAGGCCCACGCATGCCCAAACTTTGGGGAATGGTGCTCCTCTTCACAACAATCATGATCGTACCTTCCATTTCGCCAAACTCCTCCTATAACCACCGCCTAGCCAAACCCTAAGTCGATCGTCAAAAAGTTGAGCAATAAAAATCAATGCCGCACCCTCCTCTATGCGTACGAATATGAAGATCTACTTCATAGGGTCACAAAGAACTTAGTTTTGAGATTTTTCATTGAGAAATGGATTTGATTTCAATTTTTAAAGATGTGGCCATGATATTTTGTTTACTGTAAAGTGAAGTTGAAGTGAGAAAGAGGGAAAGTGGATTTAAAAGGGAATGGGAAAAAAACTTAACCGTTTAAAGTTTTTGATTTTATAACCAATGGTCAATTGCCTCCTTCACAAGTTAAATTAACTTTCCAAGCAAACTAAAATTTTCAAGCAACAACTCAAATCAAAATCAAGTCACCATCAATTCAAGTTCAAAATTTAGAATTTGATTTGATTTAAAAAAGTTATGAAGAGAAATATTTGCAGTACTCCGCTACCCAATATTCCATCTTCGTATGGATCGCCGCGAATGACTGAAATAAAAATTCGATTGTGCGCCAAAATGCGATATGATCATAAATCAACAATAAAATATGCATGTTATTTTATTTTGTTAAATTCCAAAATATCATCGTTTGCCAAAAAATCGTCAAAAGAACAATTTAAATATTTTCCATATTAAAAATTATTGAAAAATCCAATAAATTCAATTAAAAATACTATGGTAAAAGTCAAGTCGTTTTATTGATAATCGATTTTCTTGTTATTTATTCAAACTATTTATTATTGTAAATAAATTTACAAAATGAATTTCCATTATTATTTATTAATTAAAAGGAGTTAAATAAAGCTATTAGAATCATTTAATTAATTTTAAATCCACCATTCAAATATTTAATTTACAATTCAAATATTTAAATAATCACTATATTTGAATTCAAGTTATTAAAATTTAAAAACCAATTATTTCAATATTTAAATTAAATAAATATTCAAAATCAAATGGTAATTTGGGGTTGTTATGGCTTTGAACATATTTGACTTATTAACAGCTTCTACATTGATTCCATTCCAATTCTTAGCATTTTATATTGATCACAAAAATCTTACATCGATACTAATTGATGTAGGTAGAATGCATTGCATTTGGGGATTTTGGTAATTTTAGTTGCTTCCAAGAATACACATTCGATCACTATTCGCTTTCAGTGATTTCAGAATCTCCCATTACTTATAAAATGCGCTACCTCTTTGAGCATTGACCGATCAAGAATAAATATTCCTACATACTTGGATTAAATCTCAGACTGTTAACGTAGTCACTACATTAATAGTTCCATTCAACAAACAGTTCCATCGTGTATTAGGAACTCGTTTACAAGCATGAGCGAGCAGTCACAACATATAGTGCACCACCGTATGCCATACATTCAGTATGATATACATACACATATAGGGCATTACTTGCCCTCAGTCGATGTAAAGAGTCCGATGAGTCGACACATGTCAACATTTGTTAGGTACCGCACATCAACCACATTGGAGCGAGCCATACTAACTACATTCATATAGGAATTTTAGTAAAGTAAATCATACCTTATATAATATACATCCTTTGAGTCTTGTGCGTTCAACTTAGATATAGAACTCCACCGCTCTACAAGGTCTACCACTATGGTAGATACCTGTATCCATATCACCAGCTGTTGCATCTAGCTTCATACTAGCTTCTTCTTTGACGATTGCTACCTGACCATCAACTACACCTAGAGCACCTTCAACCAATTCTCCTGTCATGATCATCATTGATGCACTTATGGTTGATGCTTCTGATGTAATTTTAAATGAGTAACTATCTTGACAACCTGTCTGATTCTTCTCCATCTAGTCTCACCATTAGGGATCTTCGAAGAATATGCCAAAAGCATTGCATCCATAAAAACGAAGTTAGTTGCCACAACTCCTTAAGTGAGCATAACTCGTCGATCGGCTACACCAGGTATAGTTGATGCATGCGTTTATCAAGTGCGGTTTTTCCTTTCAATATATACTTGCACCGAATTATCCAATCTCTTATAATTGCTCCTTCTCAGTTCACCCAAATGCTTATGTAGTACTCCGAAACATGTATATGCTCTTTTATTAGGAGCTGATTTTGGACAAGATTTGATACTTGTATAATTTCAAGCAAAGAGTACCCAACATTTCCTATATTTGCTTTGAGGCGCGCTATTCCCACATGGTTGTAGTTTGTCTCCATAACAATATAAGCGACTTTAAAGATAATTACCTTTTTGTTGCCTTCCTTGGAGATTTCTCCTGTAAGTAGCTTTTCGGATGTAAGTTCTTCAACCCATACATCTAATACCTGACCATTAAATCCTTCTTCATTTAAACCTTTAACCTATCTTTGATCATTTACATATACCTCTAAGAGAGTCGACAATGATGCCTAGCGACGCATGGTTGCCTATTTCAAATGGATTCTAGAGCTTGAGCGTTGCACTTCATTCCTCATCACCGACTTGGCTTCGAATTTACCGCCATTGCTCTAGACTTCAGTCAATTGCCTCCACTGCTACACACCACTGGACCCGATTGTAACACCAACACAACGTCCTACATGACGACCTGAGTCTGCTGATGTATTTTACGTTTAATTTGATGCCCCTTTCAAAACCCTAAATATCCATTGCACTACCTTGTTGGACAAATATGACGAATTCGAGCTCGACCATGCCGTGCACGAACCTTGCAACCATCATTGATGATGTGCACTGTGCACAGTTGTGCACATAATAGTAAAATAGTGAAAAATATATCATTATTATTATTTTTAAAAGAGTTAAAACAAATTTATTTAAAATAATTGGAAATCGCTTTTGATCGATAATAATTTGAAATTTTTGCTCGATAATCATGTCGATCGAATACATCTTGAAACCGTTAATTTCACCTATGAGAAAAAAATTTCTAACTCAATAGTTGAGTTGCAAAGTCCATAATTAAGATGTGATCTATTTGAAGAAAAAGAACAAAATTCTATTTATCCTTAAAATGATGCCTCTAGTATATTGAAAGCACAAATTGGTTATGTAAAATATCTTACCTAGATTAACTATTCAGGGCATGCTTCATCATAAGCGAGATCTTATCTTAATTAGCTCATACCTCTACATATTTTGGCGTGCTTTAACTTAACACAAATTTAAAATTTTCGGTTACCAAAACAAAACAAAAAATATTGCTTATTATATTTAAATTATTATATTGGGCCTAAAAAATAAATAAACATATGTACAATAATTATATATTTTATTAATTAAGTTTAGGCCCTCTAATAATAATTAAAGAATAATAATAAATTAATTAATATACATTATATTAATTTCTTCACTAAATTATTTTCAATCGAAAATTGAGATTGTAGTTGTGTGACTCCCAGTTTTGAACTCAACCTTAGTGATATTTAAAATAGTTTAAATAGTAAAGTGGACTTTGGTAAAGTATAGTAGTAGACACGAGTTCGACCGCTTACATATTATATAGGTGAAATCCAATTTATTATCTTTTAAAGCAACAACCTTAAGAAATAATATATTGTACATGTTTTTCTCTGTCATCACTATATCACTTGGATATCTAAAGCTCAGTTAAGGGTCAAAACTCTAATAATATCTATATCTAATTGCGAAGTCCAGTCCATGGTTTCATCTGGTAACATTTATCAATTAATCGATTGCTTTAGCTAATTACTTTGACTTTAAGTTGACTACTAATTATGGTGATACCAACCTTCTATTCGAAGCGAAGATCCTCTCTTGAATAGAGTTTCACTTCAATTGGTTCAACTTATACCCAACTATGCCTTAGCATGATCATCATTATCATTCGTTTGACCATAATCAAAGTATAGTTTATACACTTAAGATACACAATATTCTCAAGTCAAAAGAGTACTACACATTATCATGTGATATCTTCTACTTATCTTTTATCATATAAAAGACTCTCGGCAAGTCATTCTGTAATTGTTCCAAACAGCTGCACATACTTAACCAGTTGTTATCCCAATGGTTATGAGTAATTTACTGAGCATTGTCCACACTAGGCTTAATGGATATATCGATATTCCTTTCTCGATATATCTTAACTAGGATATTTATGGACAAGTATTTATTTTATACGATTCAATCCTATGGTTATGAACACAACCGTAACTACAATCGATTAAATAATTTTTTAAGGATTTCCTACTTGTATGGATTTAATGTATTTGAAACATTAATATATCTCAATATAACATTATATACATTACAAAATAAAAACAAAGCTTACATTATTTCATACAAGATTTGTTATAAGAGTTAAGTTATATAATCAAATTGATAGACCTAAGGGTGTGCCTTAGGGGTAATTATGTAATTTAATTATTTAACTTGACTCTTATAGAGGATCTTATTCGAAATGATGTATGCATCTTGTTTTATTTTATTTTATATGTCTTGTTATATAGAGATACAAATAATGAATTAAATACATTAAACATATATATGTAAAAAATCCTTAAGAGAAGTATGTTATATACTACAGTTATAAATGTGTTCATGACCATGAGTACTGCATCGATATATATATATATATCTGTGTGTATGTATGCATGTGTGTATAAGTATACATTCATACATACATTCACACATGTACTTACTCCTTAAATGTTCCTAGTCAAAATATATTGAGAAAAGGATATCGATACGTCTGTTGAGACTGTGTAAATAACACTTTATTCGATACAAACCCTTTTTTTTGAGGATCCACTCTTCATATGATGGACGGTGATTTTCTTATGACCATTGGAAGCACTAAGAGGTTACGTACTTCTGCTTGTTTGGAACAATTATAGAATGACTATATGAGCATCTTCTATAGGTTAATATAACTAAGTTAAAACAGAAGATCTCAGGGTAATGACGTAAAGTAGTCTTCGAATTTGAGGGTACTGTCGATCTTGATTAGCAGGCTATACTTTGATTATGAGTAAACTTTGGAATGGTGAACAGGTTACAACCATAGTTGGGTATACATTTAATTACTTGGAGTGAAACACTATCCAAGAAGGGATTCATCTCCTACGTTGTAGAAGTTAGTATCACCATAATTGGTAGTCAACTTAAAGTCAAAATCTCTAGCTAAAATAAATTGATTAATCGTTAAATGTTATCAAATTGAACCAAGGACTTTAAAGTGGTCTACTCAACTAAATAAAGATATTAATAGAGTTTTTCACCTCAGACCAAACTCTAGATATCTAAGTGATACAGTGATGACAGAAAAGAATATGTGTACAAAATATCATTACTAGGTGAGCATAAAATAGATTTGAAATTGGATTTGCTTAATTGCTCTATAATCATTGAACTTGTGCCTAATCTATACTTTAACAAATTTCGCACAAGCTTCGATACTTAAATTTTTTTAGTATTGACTAAGTACCGAGTTCACACTAGAGAGCCAAAAAACTGAGTTGTTAGTTATTTTCAAATTCGACAAATGTAAAATTAATTTATTGTTGAAACAAAAGATGGGACAACATCCCCAATCGTTGAAAACGAGATAGATCTAAGTAGTATCTGCAAAAATAGTAAAGAAAACAAAAGTGGTTCGACAAATTCTATGGCCTACATCCACTATAATCTTATTTGATTCGGATTAGTCACAAGTACAAGAGCTTTACAAGTGATTTTAGATCTAAACAACAAATAACAACCCTTAATGACTAAGAGTTAGTAAAGAATAGGAGAAGATGAAGAAGAAGAAACCCAAAAGTTCTTTTTAAGTTGCCATAGTGCTTCTATTTATGGCAGAATCGTTCATCCTAGTCATCAAATCACGATAGAACAGGTAAAACTTCAGACCTGAGAAAGTAGGAAGGAAGGATAGGTCTTCCCATGCCAAAAATTCATGTCAGTACCGACCACAATTATGGTTGGTGTCAACCATAATTTCTTCACAGTGTTATGAAGAAGTTCCCACTTCCTCCTACGTCATCCATATCTCCAAATTATTATGCTTTATTCATAATTTTTCCCATCAAATCATGTTGGTACCAACATGATTTGCCTCATATGGGACTTGTCTTCTCTTGCAAAGCTTTGGAGCTCTGACGAGATCCTTCAAGTACCATCAACTTAGCATCGATATGGTTACACCATTGTTTAACCCCATGATCATGTATGAGTTAAATATGAAGTCCTGTTTGACAAACATCTTGGTACTGACCACAACCGTGGTCGGTAGCAACCAAAATCTCTTTGCATTCTTTAAATTCTTTAAGGAATCTCCCATGGTCAGTCCAAGCTTGCCCCCAAGTTCTCAAATCACTGCGCCTGCATCTTGACATCCAGATTCACTTAGAATCTACTTGGTTCAAATAGCAGATAACACTTTCCCCAAAAGTATGATTTTTTGAAAACGAGGCATTCTTTGGATCAGGACATGCAATATCATCTTAGTTGCCTAAGAGTCTTTTGGAAGCCAACAGTCATCTTTTAAGTGTCATATGTGTTCTAAAGATAACAGTTCATCTTCAAATAGCTAGCATACCATCTCTTTCTTTGCAAGTAAGTGAAGACTCTTAACATCTCAGAGGTTGTAGTATGATTTGATCAGGTATAGCATCTCTTTCCATTCCTCTCCTTTGTCTTTTTTTAATAAGTAAATCATGGTACCGACATGTTTTGGTCAGTACCGAGATGAAATTTCAAGTGATGTAAGCGCTTAGCACTTTTTCATCCACCCTAACTCATTTGCCAATGTCAACTTTTTCTTTACATTCTCTGATTCCAGTCATCGATCTCCCAAGCATTCTCATGTTAGTGCCACTATCGCCATCAACCACTACTAGATTTGATCTTAACATCGACACTAGCAATTTCAAAGGCAGTTATCCTAATTTAACACTGAATTCTTCATCTCAAAATCCTCCTTTCAAATCTGGATCCCAAATTCGAAGTTGGGTTTCAGCATTGGATTTTGATGTTGTGAGGAGTGTTATGGCATCGTCATCACTGCCATGTAGTAGCCATGGCGATCAGCATTACCGGGTACCCAAGATTGGTCATGATTCGTCATTCCTAATTGCTTAGTTTGGACTTAAGCATGGTCTTGGGGGGGGGGGGAAATCGAGTTTCATGCGGGGTTGACACCAAGCAACTCTTGGATTCATCCAAGGCTCTCATTCCTCCATCTTGGTGTTAACTTCGGGTCTTTGAACTTCCTAATCCAATTTCCCTCCAGGGCTTGCTTATGATCTCGAACGTGCAATATTCTCACACTAGTAATTTGATAAGCTTTACCAAACTTTGGCTGAAGGTGATTCGACAATTCTACTTTGATGGGACAGTTCTTCAGAACGGTCGTGTCGGGCGCACTCCGACATCCGAACGAACCGTACAACTCAATATCTCAAATCACACCACAATCATTTGTTCCTACAAAGAAGGCTTTGCATCACTCTAGACAACAGTTCCATTATCATTCACTTTGGAATAATGAGTAAAATCCAGCACATAGTTCCATTATGTGACGGAGCTCGTTTGCTAGCACGAGCGAGCTATCTACACAAAGTGTTATATGCACAATGCCTTGAACACATGACACACACTACATAAACTGACACTTTACACTGCCCTAGTTGGTGTCCAAAATCTAATTGTCCAAAACACGTCGACATCTATTGGATTCTGCATATCGGCTACACGGGTTTTGAATAAAGTAAATTTCAAAATAAAACATATCTGAACGTGTTCGCTATCTAGCTTTCTAGTTCACAATGACTTGACGATCTCCTCATCTCAAAGTCGGTTCTGATCCTCCAACTCCTTCTGAAATTGGCTCTTCAACCTCTCAAGCCTCAACATCTTCTCCATCAATAGCAAGACGTTCAATAATAGCTGAACTCCAGGGGAAAATTGTTCTAGCGGCACCTATTCAAAATCATACTCCTCCATTGAATGAGCAACATGCCTCGAGAATCTTAGACAACCCTTTGGATCAGACATCATCTTTGCTAATCGCGAAATCACTCCAAACCATCTGCTTTCATACTGCCAATGATTGATCAACGTGCACATGATCCATCCTAAGGATATACAGCTTGTAATAAATATATATGCTTGGGTAGAGCCATTCTACACTTCAATGAATTCCTTAAATTCTCCCAGCAAGCGCTCGATCTGGCTCCTACTGAAGAGCATCCCAATGGATACGGTCTGCTCAATTTTTTATATTTCCTTTTCATGATGAGATTGAATCTTCCCCTAAATTTTGAGGAGTTGACATATATTTAAACTTCAAGAAGATAACAGACTTGCCTTCTCAGCTAATCATCGAAGCTTGGAACCACTGTAAAATAATCGAAGTGCTTTATAATAAGCGTAGTTATTTCAAAAGCAAATACTTCTTTATTCATTGGCTTCAACCACCTTTGGTTGTCTAGACGTAAGTCTCTTCCTCTATCATCTTCTCTTTACTCATATTCTCCTTATCCAACCACTTTCCTTCTTTCCTATGCTGTTCACAGACCTTCCTGATTGAGTGATAATAGTGCACATGCCAATACTCTAGCTCTCTTGAAGGAAGTTGATTACCAGTTCTGCACCACCCCTACTTGCCTCACTAATGAAAGGCTTCACCAGTACGACCTTTATTAGTCCTACGACATGTCGTTCCTCTTTCATACCCATCCAAGAAATCTTTGGAAACTGCTGGGCTTCTACCCCATCCACAATTTTAATGATAATAATCAAGGGGTTGATGAAGACTAAGGTGATGAAGTGAATATCGATGAAGGAGAGGAGATGGTAGTGGAAGAGAATTCGGTAAGAGAAAGAGATGAAGGAAGAGGAGAAGAAAGATAAGGAGAAAGAAAAGAAGGAAGAGAAAGAGAAGAGAAAGGAGAAGGAAAGAAAGAGAGAGAAGAAGGAGACGAAGAGGACGTAATGGATAATGATGATGACGAAGACTGAAGTTTGGCTGAGAATGAATTGTATGGGGAAACGACCCTCGAAGGTGATATAGTTCTGATTCTATTTTGCCAACATGATTAGTCATCATGTCTATGCAACTGGCTCTTGGTCCAAGTCTAGCACCAATTGGTGAGGTTACACCACCTATAGGCTCATTGGAGAACATCTTCGGCTCGTTGAGTGATATCGATGTTCTTTCGGCCTTAGGTAATAGAGGCACTTGTTAACAAGATTTCTTGTTAACCCCAAAGTATGCAAGGGAAATTGAGTCTTGGTTAATGATAGATCTAGTCAACCTCATGTTAGCCTTAATGAAGTGTGTAAGAAGTATGCACGTATTCCACTTTGATCTATGTGCAAAAGTTCATGTCACATGAGTTAATCACGTTTTATGTGTCATTCGCATATGAGAGTTCAACATAAACCGCAAGTCAAGTCCCTTTATTGAATATGCTATGCGATTGCAATTGTACAACCTCTTATTTGCAAAAAAGTTGTAAAATTGCAAATGGCACTACAAAACCTTAAATTGATTTAGGGTTACAAACTTTAAAAATATAAGAGAGAGAGAAAAAAATGAATCGCCCCTTCCACAAGGTAGAGGCTTATTCGTAGGGGTAGAGACATGTAGCATGATTGCTACATGTCACTCTCGGCATGCTTGATTTTCGATATCATGAGCCATCTCGGTAGCATTCGGCTTGATGCTCTATTTGGATGATTTCCAACATCCCTTTGGCTGTTGATGAGTTAAGGCATCAAGTTTTAACAGTTAACATTCACACTGGCCTTGATAGCTTTAGTTATTGCCTTAGAAAATAAAGGCCTTGTGACATTCTTTGAAGGTAGATAACTTGCAATATCAAAGGAAAGCGACATCACCTAGAATTCAACATCAATCCTTGTCTTGATGAAGTGTAGCGCTGGATTCATACGACATTATTCGCTGGTGTACGATATGGACGAAATGTGCTATCAACAACATCTCCAAGCATATTGATGACTTACTACATGCGTCTATGTGCTGCTGGTATGCAAAATCATTTCGCTTACTAATGTTTGACATTAGCTTTCATATTGCTGAAGTGCGGCGTCCTTCTTTTCGTTAGTTTAACATCCACTCCGTCTTTGGCTATGTTATCCTTTGGTTTTGGCATTCTTGATATCAACTTGCCTTCATGCCTTCGGAATCATGAGTGGTAGTAACAATGTTGATGAGATATGTCATTCTCAAGCATCAGTAGATGACGACAACCTTAGTTATGGATTAAGACATATGCATTTCATCTTGCTTTTTTGGAGTTAGAGATACCTCTACTTGCTATCATTTGGCATCTGCCTTTCTTAGTGATGAGATGTGGCATTGATAAGATGTGCTATTGATGAGATGCAATATTGATAATAAATGATGCCGTTGATAACTTGCAATATGCTTTCATTCGACATCATTATTCCTCCAATGATATATGACATCCTATGCTGCCTTTACTGGTGCGAGATGCCTGTTACTGGTGCGAGATGCCTTTTACTCTCAAGTTCAATATCATTTCTTTGTGGCTGCATATAAGTTCAACATCTCCTCATGCTTTCATATTTTCTGTGTCATGATTGTAGTAACATTTGCCCCTCGTGTAGAGAAAATATTGACTTTTCAAGTCAATTCTTCGATATTTTTGCTTTTGCTTACCGCCTATTGATGTTCTTTCCGAATCTGGGATGTTTATTTGAATTTAGATCAATGGTTCCTGTGCCTTTTCTTTCTTTCCATAAATACTCGTCCTTCTTCATCATTTTCTCTTTTACCTACAACTCAAAACTCCAGATAAATTTTTTGAATTCTCATATTTCATTCAAGAATCTTCAATCCTTCTGCATTTAAGCTTAAATCAAGGTATGATTTTATTTTAGTTAATCAAGTCAAAAAATTAAATTAAGAAATTTTACATTCAAATTACAACTAGGTTTTATTTGGGGGTTTTCAATTTTGAATCAATGTTTGAGATTTCAACTTTTAATCTTGAAACTATAGGTTAAATTCTAGATTTATTATGCTTAAGGGTGCGATTAACTTTGAAGTATCATACCGTTGGAGATTTAATTGATTAATTAAGGATAGGTGGTGTTGATTTAAAAATCTGGGAGCTTCTAGCTTGATCACGAAATGGGTTGTTTACGAGGGATCTAAAACTCATTATAGAATTTACTAACTTATTTGATTTTGAAGTTAGTGCTTTATGAGATTGTATATTCAACCTGATGTTCGACATCAATAAGGCTTCTTTCTTTAACCATTTTTTCAACAATTAGTCCAAAACTCAAAAGTTATTAAAATACGAGATCCTTATGATGCCAGCTTCCGATTAGGAGTGTGATATCCATCCAGGAATTCAACATGCATTTTATAGGATTATCGCATAGATTCGATAACTCTATAGTGATTTGTCATCCCTTTTTCGAAAACTTTTTAAAGTGTTTACAGTTTAATATTCTTCTTTTAATCTTATACGACATCATTAATTTGTTATGTAGTTATTGTATGGTAGACTTATAAATTGTTTATATACTTGATATCTTTATGTGTTTAACAGTTGGCTAGAGTATATAAACTGTTCCAACACTATTCATTAATCTCGACCATCTCTCAATCCGACATTAGGTCATTATTATGACATCATATTATGGTTTTCAATATTGACTATTAATGCGACGTCCCATGAATTCGACGTCAGTTTATTGACCCAATATGCTATTTAAGATGCTATTCGGGTGATATTTCAATTAGATTCCTTTTGACTAACTAGAAATTTATTTTCTTACCTTGGATTTAACAGTTGTTTACATATCTTCAATTGGTTATAAACTCAAATATTTCGTAAATTCGACATGGATTATTTATTGGCTATTGACTTGTCGCAAATGCAATAGCTAAATATGAACTTTAACATTTTGACATTATGGCTTGGGTAATTTTTAATTAATTAACTACCCTTTGTTTATACATTAATTGTCTATTTTGAACTCATAAGCATTTTAAATTTAGTAAAATATGTAATACTTTCATGACTTTTTGTAATATCATCTGGTAGGCAAATCGAAAGTAAGAAACCAAGTAAGAGCTCCAAACCATCTCCTTCTGCAAAGATATTAGATTTCCGGCTTATCCAATCTTATATTATTACTCAGAAAGAAGTGGACACCATTCTTCAGTAATTCAAGATCATGAACATAAAGGCCATGCCTGCTGGTTCCTCTATTGGGATAGATAACCTTGTAGAGGGGTTCTTTGCCTTTACACCTATTCACATCTGGCAATGGGGATCCATTCTTTAATGAGATATTATCACCTGATGATTTTTTGGGCTTCCATTTAAGAAATTATTATGACTAGTCAACTTGTTGAAATTCTATCCAAGCAAAATTATTACCAGATAAATTTTTAGATATACTAATTCATAGCTCTATCAAATCCAAGAGGGATTGCACAAAGACGTTAAATCTCAAGTTAATAATGAAAGTCATCACTTACTTTATATTTTTCAAGAGAACAGGGTCAGAAAGAAAATCTTGCAAAAAATTGAAAAAGCGAAAAGATTCTAGGTTTTACACTAAAGTGTAAAAAGCTTCTTTTATACAAGGAGGGGGCAAATGTTATTCATATTATTTCCAAAGGGAAAATGATATCGAAATTAATGAAATCTACAATTGGGTTTTTGAATAATAATGTAACAAGCATGGGTATGTCGAACTCAAAGACGATATGGGTTATCACACTTATGAGCATAAAGCATCTTGCACAGTAAGAAGCATCTCACACCAGAAAGGGTAAAGGCCAGAACCAAGCATTCCAATATTTAATAAAAGAAGGAGGTCGAATCCTTAGAAGAGCATCATTACCCGACATCAAGCTTTAACACTTAACGAAATGCCATATATCAATCCTAAGAAGAAGGAATGATGTCAAATGAATGATGTTGAAAATGTGATATTAGAAGAATCTCAAAACCTTATAGAGGTAAGGGTCACCACACAATATCAGATCTTAACATTGAGGAAGATACGACATACCATTGGAACAGTAATAATGTCAGACAATAGCATGTCGAAAGTCATCAGGATGATTGGAGCTATCATACATTATTAATACTGCATATCATCAAACTCGCATGTCGTCAGTAACCAATTCCAAATAAGGGATTGAGCCTCAAGAAACCATATGCTTGACTTTGCCACCTATAAATAATGTACAAAAAGCATGTCGCATCACATTAATGCTGCCTATCACGGCAATGTCAAACATTAGTAAGCGAAAGGATTTCGCATACGAGCAGCATACAGATGCATGTCGCAAGTCATCAATATGCTTGGAGATGTTATCGATACTACATCTCATCCATATCGTATATCACCAATGAATGATGTCGTAGGAAGCCAACGCTACACTTCATCAAGACAAGGGTTGATGTCGATCTCTAAGTGATGCCACCTCCCCTTAATATCGCTAGTCATCAGCCTTCAAAAAATATTGCAAGGCCTTTATTTTATGAGGCAATAACTAAAGCTGTCAAGGTGGGTGTGAATGTTAAGTGTTAAAACTTGATGCCATAACTCATCAACAACCACAGGGATGTCGAAAATCATTAAAATAGAGCATAAAGATGAATGCTACCGAGGTGGCTGATGATACCAAAAACAAAGCATGCCGAAGGTGACATATGGCAGCCATGCCACACATCTTTATCCCTATAAATACAGACCTAGGGGCATTGTTGAAGGGGTAATCATTTATTTTATCTCTTCTCTAAATTAAATAGTTGTAACCCTAAATCAGATTGGGGAAAATCTTGAACTGATTGTAAACTTTGCAATTTTATATGCTCAAGGACTTGGACAGATATCTAGCATACCATATACCTTGATTGTGCAACTTTTACATGGATATGCATAGAATAGAGCTCATTGGTGCTTAAGTCTCATCTTGACTTCATCTTGCATAAAGTCACATAAGCTCGACCTAAACTAGCATTTATATGCATAACCTCTATTTTGTTTACCACATATGGACAACGAATTATGTACCATGAGGATTGCTTACTTAGTTAATTAATAAATGCTTAATGAACTATTGCACATACATGCAAATTATTCTTTTTCTCCTTTTAAAATGTGACACGAACTTTTAAAAAACTTTATCAAAGGTTGATGGGCATCATAGAGCCATTTCTGAATGGCATCATCATGCACTAAACCTTAAATGGTGAGCTAGATCTTCATTTCTTAGCACTATTTGATCTCATCAACTAAGCCATGCTTAGTCGTGTCGTCGAGGGTGCATAAACCAAGCTTTGGTTCACCATACATGGCAATAGGGGTGTTATACCAATTTTTGGTTTAACAGTGCTACTTTTGTAGATATCCTGAATGAATATTCTGGTTACTTTACTTTTCCGTCTGGGGATATCGTTGCCGAGGGTGACAAAACCCGATCCTTTTAACTCTCCAAGCATTGTCCATAGAGTATTTATGGAAATGTCCCACTTAACACATTTCTAGGATCAAAAACACCAACACTTTGCATTCACCCTTAATCCAGATCGTTTTTTCAGATACACCTTCTTCTTCCTTTCAGGTACAATGTCAAGAGATCACATCAACTATCTCCATTTAGGAGTTAAGAAACTTGCTCTTTGACCCTTGACCTCTACACACATCACTCTTGCTTACATCAGGAATCAGATGAGGTGAGAAGAAGTAGGAAAGATAAAGAATATCAAGATGAAGAGAAGAGAAAGAGACATCGAATAGAAGAAAATGTGCGCCATGATTTAGAAAAGAGGTTACACGATTCCCATGATCAATCCATGCAAGTCACTAGTGCTTCTCAGGCGCATTCTTCATCCTAGATTCCTCAATAACATCTTTCAACAACCCAACCACTAATTACCACTGTCTCGATGATGTGCACGTAAATGTACATATTTTTACCACCATATTTAATCTATTTAAATTAAATAAATGACCATATTGGGTATTTTAACTTGTTTAAACCAAAATTCAAATTATTTCAAATCGTCACATATTCATCTTCATCCAGGGGAAAAATGGTTATTTTTGTGCATATATTAATTTTCTAAAATTTAATTGAAAATTTCTATGTTGTTTTGTAGGAATTTAAATTCAAATACAAGTGGCTTCATGAAGATATATGCATGCACAAGAGTGAATACAAAGGAATGGAGATGGAAATCATTCATTTCATGGATCATGGAGCACCCCATCTACCCACATACCTTCATGTACAAATTAGAAGCTAATCCATATGCTAATGGCCATTACACTTTCATGCACACTTAATGGGTGATTATTGAAGCTAATGATTACTTGGTCACCACACTTCCTAAAGGGGTAGTTTAGGCTTTCCCTAAAAATATGGATTAGGGTTTCTAACTTGTATAAATACCCCTTATGTTTCATGTAACTCTCCTCTTCTCTTAGTCTCTTCTTTAGGCTCTCTTCTCTTTAGTTTTACCTTAGAAATAAAATGAGAGCTCTCCTTGTTTTCATGGCTACTTAGCCATTTCTTTTATGTACTTTTCTTTTTTGCAAGTTAATACATGTTCTTTTCCTTTCCTTATTTATTTCCTTTTATGTTAGTAGTGTAGATTTATTTATTTATGCAAGTAGATTAGTTTTTCTTTTCATTTCGCTCTCCTTTTCTTCTTGTTTATTCTATGTTGCAAGCTACATTTGTTGATTTGATAACAAATATAAGGGCATAATCCCTTCAATTTAAGGGTAATGAAGCTCTCTAGTATGTAGATGCAACATTTTGATGTTTATGTTATCTTTTTGTGCTTCATGGAAAATGATGTTTATGTAATTTTGTGTTTAGTATTGAGTTTGATAGCTTATATTGTTCAAAACAAATAGGCTATGCTTAGTCATATGAATCACAAATTGCTCCTTCATCTATATATGATTATGGCAAAGAAGTGAATGTTGAAATTAAAATTTGATGGCCTATATTTCTAAACAATAGTTAATAGGTCATGCTTAAAATAGATTTTGCTTTCATCTTTGTTGTCATATTTCATGAGAATTAAATGTGTATTAGTGGTTGTGTTATAGTTTGATGGTTTATATTGGGCTAATTAATAGCACAAATACACCATACTTATGATAAGCACATCAACTAATCTCATTAATGACCAAAAGAAAGATCATAACTTCATTTTGTTGATTTATGTGATGTAGAGAGTAGAAATTACCTCTAAATTGTCTTAACACTCTCATATTTTTATCAATTTTATTTTGTTAGTTTTCTACATTTTTAGCTAATCACACTTTCAACTTTGGTTAATTTGATTGAATAGAGATTTAAAATCAACATTTCTCTATGGATCGACCCGTACTCACTACATACTACATTAGTACGCCGTGCGCTTGCGGTATAAATTTTATTATAAATTTTTCGACGGTTTTCTAATTCGATAGAAATTCCGTTGTTAAACAAGTTTTTGGCGCCGTTCCCAGGGAATAGTTTTGATTTTAGTTTTATATTCTTCGAATTATTTTCGTTTGATTTTACTTATGTGTTTGTTGTGTGTGTTAATTAACATTTAAAAAAAATTGTGTTTGTTGTTTGATTTTCATTTGCAGTTTGTTTGTGTGTTTGTTGTTGTTTTCTAGTGATATGTTCATTTGCATTTCATATTCAAAAAAAAACATACACAATTTATAAAAAAAATATTTTTCATTTCTCAATTACATTTAGATTTTCTGGTTTGATCAACTACATTTTCAGTTACATTTTGAACTACATTTTTGTGTGCACTCTTCGTTGTGCACATATCCACCCCCCTCTGTGCACCTCTCACAAAACTGCCTACAGACTTCAACAATCAATCTGCATTTCACCAATCCACTCCCTCCACAACACCCCTTCTAAACCTTCATCACCGCAATTCATACTTCACTACCGACCACTGCCCGAACTGCTCACCTCCTATCTACTTCACCAAACACTAAAACATACAATACTGCACTAACTCCTCACCACAAAGCACATTGCATACAACTCCCTTCCACATCCATAACACTACATCTTTCAACAATTCCTGTGCACACCACTAACATTGTGCACACTTGCATATCTCCTCTGTCCCTCCCACATCCACAACACTACATCTTTCAATAATTCCAACAAATTACCCATAGTTCAATAACATTCCTGGAACACTGCTGAGACACCACCACCACTTCTCTGCAGCACAACCATCACCTTGCCAACATTCAAAAACCACCACCAACATTCCTGTGCACACTTGCATATCTCCTCTGTCCCTAACCATAACCAAAACACTACTTCTGCTCTTCAACAACCAAACCACTCAATAACCACTGCCTACCACATCCTTTATAATACATCTTCCCTACTTCATCATCTACCACCCACTGCCTGTCAGCGGAAATACAAACAACATCCCCTTATCACCAGCTTCACTCTCCACTTATAACCTTCTGCTTACGACTCCTACACCAACCTACCGACTGACTGTAGACCCACTTTCAAACTACAACAGCATACAATAGCCAATCACATCACAAAACTGCTAACTTCTTCAATCATGTGCATTGTTGTGCATTACAGTGCTCCACCATTCCACTCTCTACATAACTCACAAATCCAGAGCACCTCTACATAATTACCGCACCTCTTCGACATCATACAAGTCAACCTCCAACCATTACACAGCAGCCTCTGCCAATAATCCCATCCACCTCACAACAACATCATTCCATAACTGCCTCACACTCCTGTGATATAAACCGATCCCGTCCATAACTGCTACTGCTCCATCCCCTGACCATCGAAACTTCATATCATATCCCTAAAAAGAAACATTCTTTCCCACTGCATCAAACTTCCCGTACAGCACTCAACTCCATCACCGCAACGCTCCCACTTCCAATCCACTTGTTATAGTCACTGTTCCAGACTTCCAAATACAACATAAACTACTTCTAGCACCATTACTTCATATCATATACATCTTCCCCCGACTCCTCCTTCCCAATTGCACTTCACATCACCTTCTGCTCTGCCCAAACCAGTGACAACAACCACAACACCTGTTCAACATCTACCAGACTTCATCAGACCTACCACCCATCAACTTCCTTGTCGGTTTCTACACCATTTCACATCTCGCTTCAACCAAAACTCCACAAAAATGCCGCTTCATTGCTCAACTACTATCCACAACTGCAACCTTAGACGTCGACTTTTTCTCCCTCAACAACGAACTCGCAAACACCTCCTCTTCCTTCACAACACCTCCAATTTGCAATTTTCCCTCATCTAATCTCCATTCGACAGTGCCCTTAACCACAACATCGAATCGCCTCCTCCCAAATTGCTGCTCGAATTCGAACCAACCAACCCCAATTCGACATCGAATACAGTCGCTACCCAATTCGCCTCATCTAACAGTTTATCACAGCTTCAACTTCGATGCCATCCCCAATTCGCGACTCCTAATTGAATTCCCACAAACCGATTCCAATAAAAAAAGGGAGGGGTGATTTCGATTTGCGAAACTGAACAAAATTTGGTTGCGGCATTTTTTTACTTGAAGATTATGGAAGTTGGAATTTGAATGTCAGTGTGATTAACTCGTTTTCTTTAATAGAGAAGTTAAAGACTTATGGTATTTTTAATTAATTGGGCTGGGTTTGGCTTTTTAGGCCGAGTAAATATTTTTATTTTTTTAGTTTTAATTTATATTGTCTTATTTTGGTTTGTATTAAAGATTTTTATTCCATCCATTCTTAAAAAAAACAAAAGAAAAAGAGTTTGATCAATTTGTTTTTAGTTTTGCTTTGTCTTATTCTTTAAAAAAAAATTGTTTGTTTTCTTTTAAATTGTTTTAAGTTCCATCCTTATTTAAAAAAAAACTATATATATATATATATATCCTGTTTTTAATTTTCTAGTTGCAGGAAATAAAAGGAAGAACCGTTTGCTAAAAAAAAAATAGCTTGCTTGCTTTAAAAAAATATCGCTTTAAAATATTTGCTAATAATTCTGCATGCTCTGGTATCGTGCTCTCATTCCTTGTTTTTGTTTAATCTGCATTGTTGATTGCTTGCATTTAAAAAAAAATTCAAAAACAAAAACAAAAACAAAAATCCATTCATAGTTGCATTGTTAATACACGTTTAATTTCTGCTTTGTATATCATCTTAGAATTTTGATTGATAATAACGGTTTTTTATAACACTTAATTGTATATTGACAATTTGTCCTCTTTCGACAATTTAGCTTCTCGACGTCTAGGCTACGGTAGAGTAATAACCATTTATAAATATTACGGTGATTCGTAAATATTATAGTGGTTGTTTCTCTGAAGGTACTTAAACCTTCGGCTGCATTGCTACGGTGATTCGTGGTGCACCGATAACCCCTGTCTGTTACCTGGCCGAGAACTATCTTGTTGAATTAAGACAACGTATGATTATACAATTTTGGGTTAGGAGCTACTTTGGATAGAACCTTTGTAATTAAACCCTTGGTATCATTTAGTTGCATTAGTTCATGCATATTTAAAAAAAAATTTCAAAAATCAAAAAATCAAAAATAATTGTAGATATTCCTTAACTTTGTTTTTAAATCCTTTTGAAATTTTTTTAATCAAAATCAAAAATCCAAAAAAAAATTATAAAATCTTTTCAAAAGTAGAATTTTTTTTGAAAAACCAAAATACAAAACAAAAAAACAATTTTCCATTTTGAAAAATAAATTCTATTTGTAAATATTTTTCCTTTATAAAAAAACCAAAAATATTCTTGAAATGTCCGAATTTCCATATTCACAAGAATTTTACAATAGTTGTGAAAATCAATATAATCATATAGTTTCACATCAAACTCGTATGGATATGTTAACGACAATATTTGTACAAATGATTTGGATTTTGAACCACAAAATTTTCAAAAATGATGACTAACCCTCAACTCTTGAAAAAAGCATTGAAACGATTTCGTCTTTACTTCAAATCTCTACACAACAAAATCAAATGATAAATGATTTGTGCAATTCATATTTGTGCGATAACTTAATTCAAGGTTTTCAGAACAATCAAAATTTGAATTCACTTCAAAATTCAAATGATTTCGAGTATAACCCATGCCAATTCAATTTAGAACTCCAAAATGAATTTCAAAAACAAAACGAAAATGTGATCCACTTTTCAAATAATTCTCAAGTTAATAACTATGAATTTGATTTTGTTGAACAAG
Organism: Allium fistulosum; assembly: GCA_030737815.1. Classification (NCBI taxonomy): domain Eukaryota; kingdom Viridiplantae; phylum Streptophyta; class Magnoliopsida; order Asparagales; family Amaryllidaceae; genus Allium; species Allium fistulosum. The sequence continues at coordinate 167,887,415 of CM060905.1, forward strand.
TGGATGAAATTTACGATGATCACACGAATTTGTTGTTCGAAACATATATGAAACAACATGAAAAACAAAACCAAATCCCAACGTGTGATGAGTCGATTAATAATCCATCTTTTACCATAATTGACGATTTTCAAATAACAACTTTTGAAATGGAAAATGACAATCTTAATGAAGTTGTTGAAAACTCGGTAATTGAGTTGGATTTTAATTCTTTTGAGGGTGTTAAACTTGATCTTGCTTTTCCCGATTTTGAAAATTTGAATATAACAACTTTGGATTTTGAAAATGATATATGCAATAAAGTTGTTGATAATCCATCAAAAGAAGACGAATTCAACAAACATGATTTCTTTGGACTTTTCGAAAATGAGTTGTTAAATTCTCAAGGGAGGAGTAAAATCACCATTTTGATTTTGAATTCGATAATTCTGAAGAAGTTTTCAATGATAAGTCTGAATTCCAATTTGGTGAAAATAAACTTGAATTTCAATCAATTGTTTTATCTACCCCCAATATCATCGAAAATAAAACAGCTCGAATGATTTTTAATAAAACGGCATTCGTTTTCCCAAATAAACTTTCAATTCCGAAATCTTTTATGGTTTGGTTTTCCGAGCTTAAGCTATGTCTCGTATACCTAACGAGACAAATGAATCAGTCTTCCAAACCGTAGAAGATTTCGGAATTGAAAGTTTATTTGGAAAAACGAATGTCGTTTTATTAAAAATCATTCGAGCTGTTTTATTTTCGATGATTTTGGGGGTAGATAAAAAATTGATTGAAATTCAAGTTTATTTTCACCAAATTGAAATTCAAACTTATCATTGAAAACTTCTCAGAATTATCGAATTCAAAATCAAAATGGTGATTTAACTCCTCCCCTTGAGAATTTAACAACTCATTTTCGAAAAGTCCAAAGAAATCATGGTCGTCAAATTCGTCTTCCTTTGATGGATTATCAACAACTTTATTGCATATGACACCCAGAGATTTAACGGCTTGTTGCATACACTCAATGCAATCGTGCTCCCTACGAAAATGGATTTATCTTAGTTTTTCTTTATTCGAGGACGAATAAAAAGATAAGTGTGGGGGTATGTGATGTGCACGTAAATGTGCATATATTTACCACCATATTTAATATATTTAAATTAAATAAATGATCATATTGGGTATTTTAACTTGTTTAAACCAAAATTCAAATTATTTCAAATCGTCACATATTCATCTTCATCCAGGGGCAAAATGGTCATTTTTGTGCATATATTAATTTTCTAAAATTTAATTGAAAATTTCTATGTTGTTTTGTAGGAATTTAAATTCAAATACAAGTGACTTCTTTTGCTTGTCGTCTCTCTTGTTCTGACCTGACGAAGACGAGGTATCTTCTTTAGAACCTAAAGGTAGTGAATTCCTATGGCTCTTTCTATGCCATTGTGTCTGCTGGCTTAATAAGGAAAAACTTTCTTCCATCTTATCAAAGAGAGCATTCTGATTATCTAACATTTCTTAGTTCATCTCAGCCGTCATTCTATCGAGTTCAACTCTTGACACCATCTCCTATGGGGAAGATGGTCTTGGTAAAGCGTCCTATGGCTGATTAGTTTCATCATTATGGGAGGAGTTTTATCTTCTTCAACGGTGGCTCCAGATATCGTGGAAGGTTTCTTAGGGCCATTTCTTCAGATCTACAATAACTAACCCTCTAATCTAACTTCAAGATTCTTGCAATCCATGGTTCTAAGCTAGATCTACTCCTAAAAAGCTCCGTTCTTGATGAAAGCACCAAAAATTTTAAACCAAAAGATGGCACAACACCCTCAATAGACTGAAAATGCGATAGATCTAAGTAGTATCCACAAAAACAGTAAAGAACACATATAATTTTATAGTGGTTCGACAAATTCTATGGTCTACGTCCACTTTAATCTTAGTTGATTTGGATTAGTCATAAGTACAAGAGCTTTAAAAGTGATTTTAAATCCAAATAACAAGTAACAACACTTAGTGACCAATAGTTAGTAGAGAATCGGAGATGATGAAGAACATAAAGAACCAAAAGTCCAAAGTCCTTTCTAAGTTGCTATAGTGCTCTGCTTATAGCAGAGTCATCCGTCCTAGTCACAAAATAATGATAAAATAGGTAAAACTTCAGATCCAAGAAAGTAGGAAGGAAGAATAGGTCTTCCCACGCCAAAAATTCATGTTGGTATTGGTCACAATTATGGTGGATACCGACCATAATAGTCTCCACGGTGTTGTGAAGGAGTTCCCACTTCTCTCATGCTCATCCATATCTCCAAGTTGTCAAGATTCGTTCATAATTTTTCCTATCAAATCATCTTGGTACTATATGACTTGCCTCATATCAGACTTGTTTTCTCCTGAAAAGCTTTAGAGCTCTGACGAGATCCTTTAGGTACTGTCAACTTAGCATTGGTATGGTTGCTCCATTTTCCCACCCTTTGATCATGCCATGAGTTAAACATGAAGTCCCATTTCAAAACATCTCGATACTGGCCATAATTGTGTTCAGTACCGACTAAAGTCTTTTTACATTTTTGGACTTCAAATTCTTTGAGGAATCTCCCATGATGATTCTAAGCTTACCTCGAAGTCCTCGAATCACTACTCTTTGTCTTGATGTCTAAATTTACTAAGAAACTGCTCGGTTCAAATACCGAGTAGCATTTAAATGTTATAAATTGGTAAAAAATTAGCACAAATGTTGCACTAAGTTTTTTTAGCTCTTAAATTATTTATTTAAAGCTTAAAAATCAGTTAAAAAGATGTATAAAATTTCTATGTCGATATAATTGAAGAACGAGTTTAAATAAAATAATTAAATAGTTGATTCAAATTGAATCAATGGGCATGCTAACTAATGAAGACTGGACAACTAGGTCTGGCCATAGCGTAAAGGCACAGGATGGGGATTTGGTCTTGAATTGGGCTTAGTCTCCTTGGGTTTAAGGAAAATGAGGGAGATATTTTGATTTCTAGAGGTCTATAAATAGGTTGCCTGCACTCTCATTCTCTTAGTACTGAACCAATCCAATCATTGCCTCGATTAGACATTGGTAAGCCAAGATGACGACATTACAACCCGTAGCTAAAGAGATAGAGGAGAGACTAAACAACCAACATTTTTGATAATTGACAGGATCACAAAGAAGGAAGTAATCTCTACATTTAATCTAATATGCATATAAACTTGGTCATACGTGCTTCTCTTCCTCATGATTAACTCAAAAATTAAAAAAATGAAAATTATTTCAATTTTAAAATTTATTACTAAACAAAAATATTTATATATATATAATATTTCTAAATATATTTCAAATTTATAAAAAATTCGATTTCGATGATACCTAAACATAGTAAAACAAGTAATTCTTATATGAATATTATTAAATAAATGTTAGATTTAATATAATATAAATAAAATTTAGTTATGCTCTTGACTATGATAAAATCAATATATATATATATATATATATACACACACACACATATGAAATCAATTAAATACATATAATTAATTGAAAATTCTATTTGGACATATACCGTAGATACAAATGGTGACACAAAAACCTTAACCGTTAGATCTCCCCCTTGATTTCCACCTTCCATATAATGACAAGAAGATCTAATGGTCCAGATCTATTATGTCATCATTTCTGTTTAATTTTGTATCCAAATAGCCAGCCCCATAATTAGTTATATATATAATTAACATATAGAAATTTTAAATAAATATCTTGGGTCTTATGTTTAAAATAAAATATTAAAAAAAAAATTAATTTTGTTTTAAAAGATAAAATGGATTTCTTAATTTTAAATATTTTTGTTTTCAAATTAATAATATACCCGATCAAATATTTAAATAAAAAATTATTTTTTTCCTTTTGTTGGTGGGTGTCTAAATAAAATAATAACTTATATATGTATAAATATTTATTTTGTTAAAGTAAACATATTTAAATTTGAATTTTGAACTTATTATATATATATATATTTAAGTATAATCCAATTATTTATTAATAATATATTTGAATATAATTATATGTGTATTAATTATATGTATATATATATAATTAAAACATTCACTAATAATAATAAATTCAATAATAATATAGCACAAATGCTCCCTTTTAATGGCCTTCGTGTAAATTTTTTGGGCGACTTTCTTTGTTTTTATGCTTCCTCACATCTCCTCTTCCATTATTCTCCTTTGACCCCGCCTCCTTCTCGTTTCCTCCTTCTACCATGTCCCATCTGAGAGAAGTACTTGTGCCTCTTGATTTACTTGCTTCAACCACCAAATCTGTCCGAACTTTCTCTGGCCCATCCAAAGCCGCCTCTGGTCCTCAAGCAATAGGAACTCCATCCGATGGATTTGCCCTGGTATCTTCGCTAAGTTCGACTATGCCCGGTTCACGTTCATGCCCCACTACTCACATGCAAGACATTGTATCTGATTTTGAAAAATCGAAACCTATTTTCATCTTCAATATCGTTCATCCTCCTTCTCCTAGTTTGACAACCCCGATATCTCCTTTATTATTGGCTGTAGCCACAAGTGTTATTGGCCAGCGGTCTGATATGAGAAGTCCCGACTTTGGACAATTGGCTGTTAGTAATGAGTGTGAGAATGGTGATGGTATGCCCGCTGGGTTGGATGTTCTTGGTATTGCAGTAGACAATAGTTTGGTTTGAAATCTTGTTTGCAACTCAGATGCTTGTGGAAATGTCGCTGAAGTGCAAGTTAACGCTGTTGTTCCAGATATTGTCCCCACTCCTACTGTTGCGGCACCTAAGTGGTCATCGCTTTTTACTAAATTGCCACGTAATGCAGGATTCTACTCTCCCCATTTTTTTTGAAAACATTGAGGTTGACAGAGTGATGGTTCCTCCGGTCGAAGTTTTACAGGTGAGAATGGATTATTGGTCTAACTATTTGGTTGGTTCTTTCTTATATACAAACCTAGCATATCATGTGGTTAAAGAGCAATGTAGTCAATTCTGGAAACCCAGAGGTGGTCTTAGTGTGCATTTTGATAGTGATATGATTTGTTTCAAATTCTCAAGGAGTGAAGAAAGATAACGTATTCTAGATGCTGATCCGATTCTCAAAGATGAGAAGCTTTTCATTATCACTTCCTGGAGCCCTTCTTTGGGTAAGGATATGGAACATGTATTATCTATTCCTGTTTGGATGCATATTTCTCACATCCCTTCTATATTGCAACCCATGATTGGGCTTGACTAGCCAGCCGGCCTTGTTGGTAACGTGATTTGTTATGATAGTAATACTTTGGCTAGCTAGCGTATGGTTTATGCCAAAGCATCGATTGAAATCACTCCTAAGAAGCCTTTTCTTTCTATGCTTAAAGTCAGAATTCCTGAGGGTTGTGACGCTGAGGTTGTTATTCGTTACAATTGGAAACCCAATATTTGCACAATATGTCAGTCTTTTAGCTATCTTTTGGATGCTTGTAATCTTCGGTCTGTTGTTGTTCTAGTTCCTCTTACTAATAGGGCCCCTCTTCCCCGATCCACGGTCAGGAAGTGGGTCCTGAAATTCCACCCTGTTCATGTAGCCTCTCTTGCTTAGTCTGTTCCTTCCGGTTCTAGTATTCTAACTCCTCCCATGGATCTTGAGGTAATTTTTGATCCACCGTCTATTACTGTGCCTCCTTCTGATGCTATTATATGGAACTCTGTTGAGCAATCTTGGATACACGTCCCGTTTGATATGAGATATACTCTTGAGAGTGATGATTACCAAAAGTTTTTCTGTATGATGAAGGTGAGAATAGGCGTCTTTTTTATCACATTGAGGGTAAGGGTTTGACTCTTATTAGGGTTGGTGATATTGGAGAACTGAACAGAAATTTGTTTTGGGATACCACTTAGGATAGGAAATTCATATACACCGATGCCTCCATAGGCTTTGTTCCCAATCTTGCTCATATTTTCTCTGGGCATGTGCTAGTCAATAGTTCTGACTCGGCTAATTGGCTGTAGCGGCTCCTTCTCTTATGAAGGGAGATAGTTTTGTCGTTAGTAGTTTAGGCATGCTGCCAAACTCATGTGCTGTATTTATTGTTTAGTGGTCTGGCCACTATAAAACCATCATAGCTATTCTGTGCGTGTGCAGAACACCTGTTATTTATTTTTCAATAAAGTGGCACGACCCACTATAAAGCTGGCTAGCCTTGCTAAATAATAATAATAAATTTATATTTAAAATATTTTACTATATAATTTATACATATGACTTTATATATAAACATTAATTAAAATAAAATGGTCGAAAATAGATTATATTAGTGTAAATAAATATAATTATTTGAAGTATTTGTATACCCTTTTGACATTATTATTGACATAAGACATCACTTATACATCCATTAAACGTTGGGCATAATGGTTATTTAAATACATGTTGTAGCATCCCCTATTCTGGGGCACAAAAATAGGTACTACTAATGATGCAATATCCTTAGCATTATTTTCCAGTGACAGAATGAGATTCATTATTGAATCATTATCATCGAGAGCACTAGAATTTACAGATTTTTAATAAAACATTTTCATTCACTAATTTGCAAATTCATTACATTTCATTTCCATAATCCCCAATACATTGTTTAGAAAAAAATTACATATAGTTTCAAGTATGACATATAATGATGCCCCATTGGATGATCATAGTTTTAACTACTTAGACGGTTATAGTACCCGTCGTTACATACATTCAACAAATCAAAAGCAATTAAACTACTATATAGTAGACATATAATCTTCTATATAGTAGCTTTCCTTCTACACGTCTCTAGAAGCTTGTTCGTCTAAACCTAAAATACCTTACCCTCAGCCTACCCAATGCCAAATTGAGTACCCGGGAGTTTAGGGGGAAATAAAAAACTTTGAATTAGACAAAAAGTCTGGTGTGAATAAAATTATACACTCTCAAACCAAAATAGATACATAGTGAAACCACGCCGCTGAGCAGAATGAGTTTTCCTGTCAATAATATCATTAAAATCATATCATATCTGCAATCAAAACGATTAGAAAATAATCATGCAATAACGGAAAAAATGAATTGTTCGGCATTCCTTAAGGTCCAAGAGTTATGCATTCCTACAATTACCCAATCCCAAAATTGTCCATGATATAGTTTTCGCAGGGTCATTACGAACCTATATTTGTTTTCTTAGGTTGACTAGAAACCTATATTAGTTTTCGTAGGCTGACTAGAAACCTATCGGACTGACCCAAACCAAAAATATAACTAGATAATCCAAAATTTCTTATCCGGCAAGAGTAAATAACCTCGGTTTTTGTCCAATAGAAAAATATAATGGTAAGCGCAACTGCTACGAGTTCCTTGCTTTGCATAATCCAAATTTCGCTTATCCTTCAACCAGGCCCTATGCAATGGAATCACATATATGACCAACCGTGGGCTAAGCGGTTGGAGGATAAGGCGCGACCCTATCCCAGTCTCCACTATGAAATCTTAAATCTTGTTTTCAAAATCTCATCAGTTCATTTCTTTTGATCAATTCAGGCATCCTAACACAATTTTGATCTTCACGATCTCCTGGATGCAACTTTACTCACTCAGGAGTTTAAGTAATCATACCCATTAATGGAATAACCCTTACCGGTCATCAGTTTCCAAATTCTCAAGGTCAAAATGTTGGGTGATAACATTCATCAAATATGTGAGTATGTCAACAATTCATTATATGCAATAATAACTGATCAACAACTGAATGAACATATAATATATCAGCAGTCAATTAAATATATGTTCAATATGATTGCCAATTTATACACACCATTTTGTTTCAGTAAAATTTAGCTCCAAAATAGAGTGAAAATCTTCCAAGAGTTATAAAATAGCCATCTCCTACTTTTCTAAACCATATGCTATCATGCCTTAAAATTTTACTTACTTTCGCATGTTATAATATAGGCATCGCATCTTAAAAAATTTCATTGTCATCGCATGTTAAAAATGGAGATCATCGCATTCATACCTGATTGGAGTCATCATGTGTTGACTTGGGTAGAAGATATCGTGGGTTATATATTTCTAATACCATCGCAATTAATAAAACATAGTCATAGGGCCTTTGAAAACCATATCTTTTATTGAAAAAAACAAAGTCATCGTGTCTAATTTTGAAGCCATTGCATGCATGCTTTCGTGACTTTATTTCATGAAGCCATCTATTTAAGTCTTCATAAGTTGTTTGATGCCTTCTTGTGCATTTTACCCGAGCCTACGCATGCGTGCATTTACCTTAGGCCTTCATGTGCATGTTCATTTAAGCTCTTGTGAGCTATCACTTCACTTTGTTTCGGATGTTAATTTAATAGTGCTGAAGCAAGTCTTCGTGAATGTTTTCTACTTGCTTTGAGGCCACAAAAATATGCTTCATGTATTATAATTTCCTTTTGTCTTTGAGAATAGTGCAGGTTAGCTCTCGTGTACTATTTTCCTTCGTGACACATTTTGGAGCCACTGTTATGCCGTGTTTAATTCAACCTTAACATGTAATTATTTTCATTGTCTCCATATTTCACATTTTGGCTTACGTGTGCTGCTCCATTTTGAAGCTATCTATTCAGTCTTCATGGTCTAATTTGTGGCCTTCGTGCACTATTTAATTTGTAGCCATTGTGTGTTGTTTTTATTCAATGCCTTCATGTGCAAATATATATTTCATGTGTGCATGCTCTCATGTCCCACTACCCATTTGCCCAAGTACCCACGTGCTCATCTCTAGCTTTCGTGAATGGTTTTCTAGCCTTCGTGAGCTAAAATACTGGGTCCCTGTATTGTGTCCACTTTTCTTTCTTTGCTTTCATGTATAGTTTTTCTTGGAATCGTGTGAAGTTTGGTCTTGTGTGTTATATTTTACTTGGTCAACAATGGTTCAATGACCGAAAAATGATTTATTTCTTATTTTAGCAATTTCTTTTTACCAAACCCCATATAATTGAATTTTCTTATTAGCTCATCACTTAACATTTCAGCCACTTTTCAGAATTTTTTAACCCATATAATTAATTAATTAGTGCTTTCCTTCACTAAATAATTCACATAAAACAGAAAACTGATGGGAAAATCCAAAAAATTCACCAAAAATTACCTTTATCATTTTCTATCTCCTATAAAATTTTGAACCAAAATAATTATTTTTCATATTTTTAATAATTAATTTCCAAATTTTAACCATTTTCTCGCTTAGAAAATTCATAATAATTCCATAATAATGTCAAAAATTATGAAATTAAAAACTCATCTCCAAAAAGATAGTTTGAACACATTATCTAAATTCTAGATCATCTGGAGATCAAAAACTTAGTTTTTTAACATTAAAAACCTTTATGAAAATTCCAAAAAAATATATAATTAATATCCAAACACCTATAAATCCTTATCCATGATTACTCAATCTAAATGCAAGTTAAATACACCTAAATTTTTTGGATTTACATCAAACCCAATTTAAAACACACAAAAATCGTGAGATTGATGCATATTATTCATCTTAATTCTTGTTGAAATGATGGAGTTTACCTTAACTTTGTTCCGTCAGCCTATCTTCTCTCCTTAGTTGAATTTGCTGAATGGTGGCCGACCTCATCTTCTTTATTTTGTTTTTGAGAATGAGATGAAAATGAATATGGGAGTGAGGAGAGTATAGGATAATATTAGCTCTTCCTCTTCTACCCTTATATACTTGGATTTACAATTCCTATATGTTTAAACCATTCCCTATGTTATATTTATTAAGGCCAACCTTAAGTAATTAATATAGCAAATATTACATTAAAAACTTTCCATTTAATTATCCCATTATAATTAAATCTTTATTTATGTGTAATAAAAATAGGGATGTTATATGTAACGACCCGCTATTTTGGACCATTCAAATCGACAATAAATCCACACATGTCTGACTTGAATAATTCAAAATATCAGATTTTTAATTTAAATTTGGCAAAACTCAGCATATGTAGTAAATAAATCAATCACAAAATCACAGACACAGAGTAATACAAAAATACGCAGCGGAATAGATAAAATAGTAGTTCATGAAGCTACTATATAAACATCAGAGTTAGAAATAAAATACAACAGAATATCGCAAATATAGTGAAGTCTCCAATCCAAACAGATGACTTCTGTGAACGAATCAACTGGAAAGCTGGAAGCTGAATCAAAATTTGGATCTCCAAACGAAGCTCCAAACTCCAAAGGTGAGTCTCGAATGCTGTATCACTCAGTCTGACCCGAGCGTAAAGCAAAACACAAAACACTCGAGTCAGGATTAACATTCTTATATAAATAAATCCAACTCAAGTGAAATATCAACTGAAATACAAGTAACTTAAAGGATGTTTGGGATAACCATCCTCTAAGGATCTTCACAACTATCTACAAGGTGGAAATATACATTATAACACCGTGGTCATTTCAAGTTAATTTTATACTTCAAAACCAAAATATCATTTCATTTCAAATATATCTATTTTCCAAAATAGTATAGATAGGTTAAATAATTTATAAAATAAAGTACTTATAATTTCCTCAAGTCTTACAATCGATTCAAATCAACTCAAATTCTAAATTCAAATTTATTCAAAGCTCAATTCATCAATTCAATTCAGTTCTCAATAGACCATTTAAATTTTCAATATATTTCAAAGCTTTAATATTCAACATTTTCAAAGTTAAATTTAACAGTTTCATATAGCTCTTGATTTAACTTTATTATTATTTAATCAGGGAATATTCACTTAATAAATTCAATATCATTTAACTAGCCTTAAATTTCATTTTTACTAAATATTTCCTTAAATTTATTTAATCAAGAAATATTCATTAAATTATTTAAATCAAACTCAAGTTATAAATCATATCTTAAATCCCAATTTCAATAAGTTTTAAATCGGTTTAATTAAATAAAATTCTTTACTAAATTCAAATTATCTTCCCAACCTTAACTTATTCAAATTATTACTGAAATCTATTTTGAAACATAAATTTAAATACTCAACCATATTATATGTATTTAATCAATCATTCCCATTTATATATAATAATTTAAGGCTCAACATTTTAAAACCATATATTTCTTTCCAAAACCATAGAATTCATTTTCAAAATATTTATATATATGGACCAACGGTGTATGTATATATATTTATCATATGGTTAAGTGATACATATATTTATCATTTCAATCCGAAATTTAAATATATACGGGTAGATATCATTTCAACCCGTAATCCCAATTTCAATTCAAATGAAAATCGTTTGGGTTTATCATTTCAACCCATAACGATTTTGTCCTATTCTAAAGTCCATTCGGGTATGTATCATTTCAACCCATAGTGATTTCTATACTATCAGGGAACTTGCAGAGTGATAACAGATATAGAAATAATATAACAGGCATAGATATATCATCAATAACAATATAATATAAACAGCAGGATATGGTGTCATATCCCACAGGTGAACAGTTACAGATAATAGCATATATAACAATTTAAATAACTACAACAGCATATTTCAATTGTCGTTTCAATTGAAATCAAATTTAATAAATAAAAGAACGTTAATCGTGAGTGATTGCTCACCTTTCGAGGCTAGATAGATTTGACAAAGAAATGAGCTACGAATCCAAAGCAAAGTGAAGTGGGCACGAATTTGACGGACGAGCTGATAAATGGAAATCAACGAAGTCAAATCAGAACTGGATCGATGAAGATAGACGGTATAAGTGAATGAATATATATATATATACATACAATCAAATTCTAAATTCAAACATATATTAAATCGAATATATATATATTATATTTATTCACAAATCAATATTAATTTAAACACATATTAAATTTTGTATATATATTTTTCAAAATCAAAATTTATAAAACCCATATTACAACAAGTATAACCAGTCAATGAACACACTTATATTCTATAAAACAAATTATTGAAATATATACATATATGCTGGAATGAACGCATACTGCAAATATACACTACTTGGGAGAAATATATTTTCCATATAACCGATCCTATATAAACCATATTCATATATAAATGACAAATGATATCAGTGAGCTTACATATATATATATATATATATAAATGACTATTTTTCAAATTACAAATTTAACTTTAATGCACATAAAACAAAATCTATGTCATTTCACTAGTCAATAAGATAATAGATAAAAAAAATCTTATTCCTAGTACTGTATAAATATTATAAACTAACATGTATATACTTTATAAAATCTCACAGTAAAACAAATATAAACTTTTATAACTTTATATACTACAGACCCTATATATATAAAGGCTAAAATATACACAGAACACTATATATATATACTGTAACATAATATTATAATATATATAACTTTATTTTAAATATATTCGCAACATTTACGTAAATATTTGAACCATGTTATATCTAGAGAGTCCATATTTAAAATCACCAGAACTTTCTTTATAAAGTATATATATTTACTAAACTGTCACATACAACTTACTTATTAATATATACCCTTAAACAAATCGTATAAAACTTGTATAAACTAGTATAAAATTATACATAAACTGACATATTAGCTTGGATTGAAAAGCAAATTATAATATAACTTTCTATCAACAAGTACACGTTTCAACATCAAACTCTATATCTATATATTTGTAGGCTGTCATATACTTTTGGCTAAAATAGAAATCAACAGAGTATAGATCAAATCTATATATATATATTTAAGTTTTAAACGCAACCTACTTGTTACATTCAAACTTATACTGTCAATCAACTTATGCACATATAAGCAAACAGACGGTATATATATAAACTAATGTGTGTACAGATATATAAAAAAATCAGTTTCAAATTATAATCACACTAAACATACTATACATAACTAGAATAACTTACATATATATTCAACACTTTATAGGCAACTTATTCATAAAAATGCATATATTTTTATATCTTAAACACCTATAGGCAACAGATATCTACTAATATACATAAGTATGTAAATTACAAATATATATATATATATATATCCTACTTAAATCACAACCAAACTTCATGCTCTAATTTTATATAATACCATAAGTCAAATAAATTTACCTCAGAGTGAAACCTTCCAGTATGATAAAATATAAGTATAATACAGTGAGCTACTGCTAGGCAAAAGAAAAGGTGGGAAGAAAAAAAATATAGGTGAGGTGAGGCTATGGGCTGCTGTGCTTGATGAGGGTGAGGCCGGGCTACACGGTGATGGTGATAGGAGATTTTGGTTGAGGAAGTCAGGTCCAGAGGGAAGGTCGGAGTGGGCGGGTCCGGTGGTCGCGCAGGATGTAGGCGAAGGTGTGGCTGTTGGCGTGGTGGAGGAGATAGTGATGTAGGTTGGTGGGAGGGTGCTTGTGTGGGCGGAGGCTGCAATATGGTGGTGATTTGGGGTTGTGAGGTGCACGCGCGGAGGAGAAAAGGGAAGGAGGAGCATCGGCTTACGGTTGCAGAGGTAGTAGATAGTGCGGCGATGAGAGAGAGTGAAAGGGAAGAAGGCTCAGGGGTCTAGCAGAGAAGAAGAAAAGAAGGGTTGAGGTTAGGGATTAGAAACGAGATTTGAGGAAGAGGAAAAATGCAGATCTGAGTATAAGTTTAAGAAAATATTTTATGCAGAGAAAAATATAAAGAAATAAAGATAGATGAATGCGAAATAAACGTATAGAGTTTTATTTTGTACGTTATAAACTTTTGAAATGGCATGGGATTGCAACGGCTGTACTCTGACTGATAAGCTATTAAATCAATTTATTAATTTGCTTGGGATTCACGTTCAAGTTTTGAAAAGGCAAAAGGAAAACTAACGGTCATCCTTTATGGTACCGGTACGACGAACAGCTTTATTATTTTCATCGCGTACCGGACCTCAAAATACAAAAATAAATATACTGTGGTGATCAGCGCGACGAGACGATCACAACGGTATACAAATATTAGTGGTACGATCATCCGATCAAAAGTCGATAATCGGTACCAGAAATGTTGCTATTCTGCCAGAATTAAGATAAACGGAGCAATAGAAGTCCAAAATTGGAAAAATGAAAGGTGACATCTGACTCAGAAGAAGATTTAGAAATTTTCTATAGAAAAATATTCAGGTTTTGAAATAAATTTATTATCATCAATTTTAACTGATTTAAATTGAAATAAAATTATATAATAAAATAAAATTCAATATTATTAGATGAAAATTTACCAGTTGCTATGTTTAAATAGACGTATTCCAAATAATAAATTATTTTAATTTCAAATTCAATTATTTAAAATTTCAAAATTCAGTTAAATACGTTATTAAAACCAATCAAATTTATGGGTCGTTACACTCTCCTCCACTCAAAACTTTTCGTCCCCGAAAAGGAAGGAGGTAGGAGAATAGAAACAACCAGATAGAAAAGATAGATTAAAAGACAAGGATAAACAATTAATTTGAATTATATAAATTTTACTTAAAATTTGAAAACTTCATTTGCAATTCAATTATCTTATATACTTTAAAACCTTTCAAAGTCCATTTGTAAAATTTCTTGCTTCCTTTATAAATACCATTTATATGTTTAAATGACACCTTTATAAATATATGAAAACCATTTGAAAACAATTATTTACATTATTACTTATATTTACAAAGAAGCTATTTGAAAACATTAAATCCATAATTCATAAATTTATTAATTCTATCTAAAATACTTTTCAAATATTATTAATAAATCAATAACCATTTAATTTAAGAATGTTTTATTTAATTTATAACTTCTAAAATATTTATAACACTAAAATTTCTATTAAACCATGTAGTATATAAATAAAAATATTAAAAATATATATATATATATATATATATATATAATCAACAAGAAAAACAAGGAGGATTTGGAAAACAGATGATGAGTGAATGAATAAGGCTGAGCAAATAAGGTAGATTCAAAAGAATAGTATCAGGCACGAATAATATTTTTAGAACCATAAGGTTTTAATTTCAAATATTAATATAGAATTTCTTTTGTTGAAAATACCTTTATAATAAAATATTTTTATAACTCGATGTTTCAACATGTTTATCCTTGTTCCAGTAGACTCTGTTAGTGCGTTGATCAGGCGCAAAACTAGAATTCTCCAAGTACTTAGTAGACTTGTTTCAACACCCAGTGAAAATACTGGAAAAACTAAAAAAAAACAGATATGGAAAGTACAATCCAAACAAAAACAAACAAAACCTTTGTCTAACCATGGTTCGCAGATACACAATGGTTACGCCTGTTTCCCCCAGGAAACAATCCATATCCGTAAGCTTTCTCAGCCCTGCGAGTTACGCCATGATGACTAGTAGAATGCAGGATACACAATGGTTACGCCTGGATCCCCCAGGAAACAATCCGTACCCCCAAGCAAGACTCAGCCAAGCATTTGCGCTACTATTCGCGACCTACATAGATGAAGGATACACAATGATTACGCCTGGATCCCCCAGGAAACAATCCGTACCCCTAGGCAAGACTCAGCCAGGCAGTTGCGCTATGCAGTCGCGCTCGTAAGACCATGGGTAACGCCATGGAATTTGAAGGACACTCGAGTATCATATCCGGAAAACCAAAAATCAGAGAGAATAATATCGATAGAATGAATCCAAGATGTAGCCACAAATCGGATATCAAGCAGAAGGCACTTTCCATATCTTTACTTCGAAAATATGTATCATATAGTACCTTTCAAATCACTTTCAAATATCGTACTTATATAAAATCCATTATATATAAGATTAAATTTTCAAATCAAATACTTTCCAAAATCAATAGTATATCAAATCATACTTATATAGACTTCAATTATATAAGATTTCACTTTCAAATTGAGTACCCTTTCAAATCTATAGTTTTCGAATCAATTTCATACTCATACAAATCAATTTTATATAAGTTCGACAACTCCCAAATCAAGTGTTTAGTAACATAAGGTTCTCAAATTTTAATTTGTTTCAATATCAGTTCAATTTCAAAATCATATACAATTTCACCAAATTATTTCTTCTCAAATTAAATATCTTTTAGTTTCAAAGTTTCCAAAATAATAGATTTATAAAATAAATCCAAATTTCCAAATCAATATAATTTAAGTCAACCAATTCATTTCCAAAATAAATTTCGCTGTATGAAGAGCCATATGGGATTGAACATCTTTGCTTTTATGGGTTATATATCTTTGTAATTTAAATTGGAAATTTTCTTTTTAGTAAGCAAAGATATTCTAACATGACAGCTTTAATTTCAGCGTCAAAATATATCAATGATATTAGAATATAAGATGTACATACGTCATCATTTCGCAGAATCACATTTGGTCGCTCGCTCGATCACACAAGTTCGCTTTCGAACTAGTATTGTCCATTCGACTTCCCTAATGCGGATTTCGATATGGTTTCTCGACTAGAAGCCATCAGTCTCCTTGCATAGCCATATACTATGATAGAGAATTCTAGAATTTATCTCAAAATCCATATCAAATATTCGCCGTCAAGAATCGAATGAAAAATCATAACACGAAATGGTGTAATTCACCTCGAACTTGTGTACTCAAACTTGGATCAAATTAATTTTGCGAATAAAACAGCATACGTACAACTTATATATTTATTCCAACTTGTTAAATATATAGTTTCATAAAGATGTTACTAAGTTAAAACATTTAATTAACCTTTATTCAAAATATTTTGAAGACCCAATTCTTTCCAAAACATTTCAAATCTAAATTTCATATTAGAAAAATTTAAAATTGCCTTATTCATTTACTTAACAAAACAGTTTCAACTTATTTAAATCATATTACTTCATACTTAAACCTTCAAAACAAACTTATATACTTTATCAAAATACTTTTCAAAATTTTTTTAGCTTTGAAAAGTTAACCTTGATTTGGAAGTACTCGAACTTCAACATAGTCGAAGAAATCATTTTCAAATTCAAGGGTTGGAAATCAGCAACAAATCAGTAAATCAATTTTAATAGATAGGGTTATATCAAATCCAAAACTCGAGGACTGAACACCGGCTCATTTCAAATCGTTTCAAATACATATACATATCTCTTTCGAATATCAAATCATACTTCAAAATTTTGGAATCAAAATTGTTTCACAAAATCACTCGCGTAGCAATGCTACTAAAGTGGCCTCTCCCTCACTATGAAACTCGAAAATCAATGTCGATGATGCGTGCACTCATCACCGAAATTATTTTCCAGCAACATAAGTGAGTTCTGGACTTCTATTTTCTCAACTTCTTTCGAAATTTCTTCGACATCATTCGAACTCATAAAAATCATTTGAAACATTTCTTATTCGGAAAATACTTTTAAATCATTTTATTATTATATATTTCAAAATCTTAAAACCAATTTCAAAATACCGGGGTTCAATTCTCGACTTTCAAATTTAAAATCCTTCAGTTAAAATCATTTTAGATAAATCAAATTTCTTATATAGTTTTTTTTTCAAAATTACAAATCCTTTCGAAACCTCAAATTCTTATTTTAAAAAGGGTATATAATCTTTATCGAAAACACTTTACTTTTTTATATATAAAATAATCATACTTATCAAAGTAATAATTTCGATATATAAAACAATTTCTAAAATATAAACAAGCCCGATTTTTCAAAGGATGGTTCAAGAATGGATTTCAAAACAAAGATAGAGATTCAAATTAAAGGAACTCAAATCAAATAGAATTCTGATTCAAAAATAGGCTCGATCAAAGATGAGATAATTATATTTCAAAATAGAAGATTAATATACTTATATAACCTGCGGCCGACCTTAACCGGGTCAACCGTGACTTCAAGAACAAGATTGATGCAGAATTCCAAGAAAAACAACATTCGATCGCAAGAGATAGCGACATCTAAACCAAAGATATAAAAATCTCCGGTAAATCAATGCCAATTGTGAAGGAGTTTCACCCCTTCATACTCATTCAAAGATTGGTGGGATCCTATTCTTATAGAGATCATTCGAAGTGGAGTTATGGGATACTCCAGAATCAAAAGAATACAAAGAGGGAGAGATAAGAATGAATTTTGGAACCGCAAGGAACGTTCCAAAGTTCAGAGGAAATCGAGTCAAAAGGAAGAGGTTAAACTCAAACGAAAGTGATTCTGTAAATAAATTTACAATATATGCTAAGTTTCGCCTAGAGCCAAAGCTCTGATACCAACTGTAACGACCCGCTATTTTGGACCATTCAAATCGACAATAAATCCACACATGTCTGACTTGAATAATTCAAAATATCAGATTTTTAATTTAAATTTGGCAAAACTCAGCATATGCAGTAAATAAATCAATCACAGAATCACAGACACAGAGTAATACAAAAATACGCAGCGGAAGAGATAAAATAGTAGTTCATGAAGCTACTATATAAACATCAGAGTTAGAAATAAAATACAACAGAATATCGCAAATACAGTGAAGTCTCCAATCCAAACAGATGACTTCTGTGAACGAATCAACTAGAAAGCTGGAAGCTGAATCAAAAGTTGGATCTCCAAACGAAGCTCCAAACTCCAAAGGTGAGTCTCGAATGCTGTATCACTCAGTCTGACCCGAGCGTAAAGCAAAACACAAAACACTCGAGTCAGGATTAACATTCTTATATAAATAAATCCAACTCAAGTGAAATATCAACTGAAATACAAGTAACTTAAAGGATGTTTGGGATAACCATCCTCTAAGGATCTTCAGAACTATCTACAAGGTGGAAATATACATTATAACACCGTGGTCATTTCAAATTAATTTTATACTTCAAAACTAAAATATCATTTCATTTCAAATATATCTATTTTCCAAAATAGTATAGATAGGTTAAATAATTTATAAAATAAAGTACTTATAATTTCCTCAAGTCTCACAATCGATTCAAATCAACTCAAATTCTAAATTCAAATTTATTCAAAGCTCAATTCATCAATTCAATTCAGTTCTCAATAGACCATTTAAATTTTCAATATATTTCAAAGCTTTAATATTCAACATTTTCAAAGTTAAATTTAACAGTTTCATATAGCTCTTGATTTAACTTTATTATTATTTAATCAGGGAATATTCACTTAATAAATTCAATATCATTTAACTAGCCTTAAATTTCATTTTTATTAAATATTTCCTTAAATTTATTTAATCAAGAAATATTCATTAAATTATTTAAATCAAACTCAAGTTATAAATCATATCTTAAATCCCAATTTCAATAAGTTTTAAATCGGTTTAATTAAATAAAATTCTTTACTAAATTCAAATTATCTTCCCAACCTTAACTTATTCAAATTATTACTGAAATCTATTTTGAAACATAAATTTAAATACTCAACCATATTATATGTATTTAATCAATCATTCCCATTTATATATAATAATTTAAGGCTCAACATTTTAAAACCATATATTTCTTTCCAAAACCATAGAATTCATTTTCAAAATATTTATATATATGGACCAACGGTGTCTGTATATATATTTATCATATGGTTAAGTGATACATATATTTATCATTTCAATCCGAAATTTAAATATATACGGGTAGATATCATTTCAACCCGTAATCCCAATTTCAATTCAAATGAAAATCGTTTGGGTTTATCATTTCAACCCATAACGATTTTCTCCTATTCTAAAGTCCGTTCGGGTATGTATATTTCAACCCATAGTGATTTCTATACTAACAGGGAACTTGCAGAGTGATAACAGATATAGAAATAATATAACAGGCATAGATATATCATCAATAACAATATAATATAAACAGCAGGATATGGTGTCATATCCCACAGGTGAACAGTTACAGATAATAGCATATATAACAATTTAAATAACTACAACAACATATTTCAATTGTCGTTTCAATTGAAATCAAATTTAATAAATAAAAGAACGTTAATCATGAGTGATTGCTCACCTTTCGAGGCTAGATAGATTTGACAAAGAAATGAGCTACGAATCCAAAGCAAAGTGAAGTGGGCACGAATTTGACGGACGAGCTGATAAATGGAAATCAACGAAGTCAAATCAGAACTGGATCGATGAAGATAGACGGTATAAGTGAATATATATATATATATATATACATACAATCAAATTCTAAATTCAAACATATATTAAATCGAATATATATATATTATATTTATTCACAAATCAATATTAATTTAAACACATATTAAATTTTGTATATATATTTTTTCAAAATCAAAATTTATAAAACCCATATTACAACAAGTATAACCAGTCAATGAACACACTTATATTCTATAAAACAAATTATTGAAATATATACATATATGCTGGAATGAACGCATACTGCAAATATACACTACTTGGGAGAAATATATTTTCCATATAACCGATCCTATATAAACCATATTCATATATAAACGACAAATGATATCAGTGAGCTTACATATATATATATATAAATGACTATTTTTCAAATTACAAATTTAACTTTAATGCACACAAAACAAAATCTATGTCATTTCACTAGTCAATAAGATAATAGATAAAAAAAATCTTATTCCTAGTACTGTATAAATATTATAAACTAACATGTATATACTTTATAAAATCTCACAGTAAAACAAATATAAACTTTTATAACTTTATATACTACAGACCCTATATATATAAAGGCTAAAATATACACATAACACTATATATATATACTGTAACATAATATTATAATATATATAACTTTATTTTAAATATATTCGCAACATTTACGTAAATATTTGAACCATGTTATATCTAGAGAGTCCATATTTAAAATCACCAGAACTTGCTTTATAAAGTATATATATTTACTAAACTGTCACATACAACTTACTTATTAATATATACCCTTAAACAAATCGTATAAAACTTGTATAAACTAGTATAAACTTATATATAAACTGACATATTAGCTTGGATTGAAAAGCAAATTATAATATAACTTTCTATCAACAAGTACACGTTTCAACATCAAACTATATATCTATATATTTGTAGGCTGTCATATACTTTTGGCTAAAATAGAAATCAACAGAGCATAGATCAAATATATATATATATATATATTTAAGTTTTGAACGCAACCTACTTATTACATTCAAACTTATACTGTCAATCAACTTATGCACATATAAGCTAACAGACGGTATATATATAAACTAATGTGTGTACAGATATATAAAAAAATCAGTTTCAAATTATAATCACATTAAACATACTATACATAACTAGAATAACTTACATATATATTCAACACTTTATAGGTAACTTATTCATAAAAATGCATATATTTTTATATCTTAAACACCTATAGGCAACAGATATCTACTAATATACATAAGTATGTAAATTACAAATATATATATATATATCCTACTTAAATCACAGCCAAACTTCATGCTCTAATTTTATATAATACCATAAGTCAAATAAATTTACCTCAGAGTGAAACCTTCCAGTATGATAAAATATAAGTATAATACAGTGAGCTACTGCTAGGCAAAAGAAAAGGTGGGAAGAAAAAAAATATAGGTGAGGTGAGGCTATGGGCTGCTGTGCTTGATGAGGGTGAGGCCGGGCTACACGGTGATGGTGATAGGAGATTTTGGTCGAGGAAGTCAGGTCCAGAGGGAAGGTCGGAGTGGGCGGGTCCGGTGGTCGCGCATGATGTAGGCGAAGGTGTGGCTGTTGGCGTGGTGGAGGAGATAGTGATGTAGGTTGGTGGGAGGGTGCTTGTGTGGGCGGAGGCTGCAATATGGTGGTGATTTGGGGTTGTGAGGTGCACGTGCGGAGGAGAAAAGGGAAGGAGGAGCATCGGCTTACGGTTGCAGAGGTAGTAGATAGTGCGGCGATGAGAGAGAGTGAAAGGGAAGAAGGCTCAGGGGTCTAGCAGAGAAGAAGAAAAGAGGGGTTGAGGTCAGGGATTAGAAACGAGATTTGAGGAAGAGGAAAAATGCAGATCTGAGTATAAGTTTAAGAAAATATTTTATGCAGAGAAAAATATAAAGAAATAAAGATAGATGAATGCGAAATAAACGTATAGAGTTTTTTTGTACGTTATAAACTTTTGAAATGGCATGGGATTGCAACAGCTGTACTTTGACTGATAAGCTATCAAATCAATTTATTAATTTGCTTGGGATTCACGTTCAAGTTTTGAAAAGGCAAAAGGAAAACTAACGGTCATCCTTTATGGTACCGGTACGACGAACAGCTTTATTATTTTCGTCGCGTACCGGACCTCAAAATACAAAAATAAATATACCGTGGTGATCAGCGCGACGAGACGATCACAACGGTATACAAATATTAGTGGTACGATCATCCGATCAAAAGTCGATAATCGGTACCAGAAATGTTGCTATTCTGCCAGAATTAAGATAAACGGAGCAATAGAAGTCCAAAATTGGAAAAACGAAAGGTGACATCTGACTCAGAAGAAGATTTAGAAATTTTCTATAGAAAAATATTCAGGTTTTGAAATAAATTTATTATCATCAATTTTAACTGATTTATATTGAAATAAAATTATATAATAAAATAAAATTCAATATTATTAGATGAAAATTTACCAGTTGCTATGTTTAAATAGACGTATTCCAAATAATAATTTTTTTTAATTTCAAATTCAATTATTTAAAATTTCAAAATTCATTTAAATACGTTATTAAAACCAATCAAATTTATGGGTCGTTACATTATATCTCCCATCCTTAATGAATTTTTTCTCAAATTGCGATAAGGAAATAACAACAAGCACATCAATCATACAAACATGTGTCACAAGCATATAATAGCAACAACACTAGTCATATCTACTAGTCAAAAGTCTATACAACAATATAGATCATATAATCAAAAGAGATCAAGATACGTCTCCCTAATCCTATCTTCTGTCTCCCAAGTGCAATCTTGTTCATCGTGACTCCATTGGACCTTTACTAACTTGACTGCCGCATTCTTTAACTCCTTCACATCTCTGTCAGCCATAAGAATAAGTCTCTTAATAATAGTCATATCAGGCTCCACTACTAAATCTTCCAAAAATGTTGGCTCTATACTAGTCTCTAGATCATGCATGTACTTCGTTAGATGAGTACGTGAAGACATTATGGGCTCATGCCAAACAGCTCGGTAACACAATATGATAAGCAAGTTTCCCACACAATATGATAAGCAAGTTTCCCGATTCTCTCACTGATAGGAAATAGACCAACATATCTACTGCCAATTTTCCTATCTTCCTAAATCGTACAACATACTTCATCGATGATACCTTTATGAAACTAAGATCTCCAACTAAGAATTCTAAGTCTTTACGCCTTTTATCTACGTAGGTTTTCTACCTTGATTAAGCTTCCTTCATTACTCAGATTCACTAAATCTTTTCAGCGACTTCTTTCCCCAAATCTGGACCAAGTACCGGTCTATCAGCAGTCTCCAACCAACATGCAAGTAATTTGCACCGCCTTCCGTAAAGCGCTTCAAAAGGTGCCATTTCTATATTAGTTTGATAACTATTATTAGAGAAAACTTCAACTAAATTCAAATGGTCCTCCCATGACCCTCTGAAACCTAATACACAAGCTCTTAACAAATCTTCGAGTACCTTATTAACCTTTTCCATTTGTCCATTAGTTTGCGGATGGTAAGTGGAACTCATCTTCATCTTGGTACCCAATTCATTCTGCAAACTCTTCCAAAACTCACTCATGAATAGAGGATTTCTATCACTTACAATGCTACTCGGTATTCCATAAAGTCTCACAATATTCTTCATGAATAACTTTTCCAAACTAAAGGCCGGACTTATCGACTTAATAGGGATAGGTGTGAACTCTTGGTCAGTCTATCCACCATGACCCAAATGCTTTTATTTTTCCTATTCGACCTTGGCAACCCATCTACAAAAGCCATAGATATAGAATCTCATTTCTATAGTGGCACTTCCAAGGGTTGAAGTAGTCGAATCTGCTTCTGATGCTCGGCTTTTACTTGTTGGAAATTCATATATTACTTCATCCATAAGCCTGCATCTCGCTTCATATCTTCCTAGAAGAAACTCCTCTTCATATCCCGGTACATCTTCGTACCTCCGAGATGAACAGTAAACTTCAATCGATGACATTCTCTAAAAACTTCATTTCTCAAATTATCCACATTTGGAACACACATCTATCCCTTCTTTCTCAACCATCCTCTTTGGTCAAGTATGAAATCTTTTTCAAATCATAAATCCGACTTCCCACTTATAGACTCTTAATTCGATCGGTTAGTATTGGGTTATCCTTTTTAATTTGCTGCAACTCTTTCATTCCATACTAATCAAACTTATAAATAAGAAAACATTGTAGTACTCTGACTGGAATTAGACGTCAGCCTCATTCTAATTCTACACGAGGCCAATGCCTCTAAATCGTTCCATTTAGATAACATCGCCAACACCACATCCTGATGTTTTCTACTAAGTGCATATTCCACTTTATTTCCTTTCCCCTAAATATGCTCAATTCCAAAGTCATACAATATTTGAAACTCTAGCCATCTTTGTTGTCTCATATTCAACTCCTTTTGAGAGAATAAATACTTCAAGGACTTATGATCTGTAAACAAATCGAATCATTCTACTAACAAATAGTGTCTCTACACCTTAAACGTGAAGATCACCACTGCCAACTCTAAATCGTGAGTAGGATATCTTACTTTATGCGGTCAAAGCTGTCGAGAAGCAAAGACAGTAAATTTACCTCTTTGCGTCAATACAACTCCGAACCCAGATTCATATGCATCTGTATACACCCCTAAATCTGGATTCCCATCTAGAACAACTAACATGGGCTCATCAGTCAATAAACGCTTTAGCTTCTGAAACACTTCTTCACATTTATCAGTCCAAACATACTTTATGTTCTTTCTCGTTAGCTTAGTCATCGGTGCAGCTATATGAGAGGAATCTTTAATAAACTTCCAGTAATAGCCAGCGAACCTCAAACAAACTTCCAGTCTCAGTAAGGGTCTCAAGTCTTTTCCAACAATTAATAACTTCGATCTTAGACGGATCCACAGACAATCCATTCTCCGAAACTACATGCCCAAGAAACTTCACTTCTCTTTTCCAGACATGACATTTTTATAATTTTGATTTTGGTTGATGCTGCCTCAATGTATCTAGCACTATTCTACGATGAACTTCATGGTCTTGTTTACTCTTTGAATATATCAAAATGTCTTCTATAAACACCAACACGAATCTATCCAAATGGTCTCGGAAGATCCGGTCCGTCAAATCCACAAAGAAAGCAGGCGTGTTGGTCAGCCCGAAGGGCATGACTAACCACTTATACTAACCTTGGATCCACTCAATTGATTGAACAAATCATCTATTCTTGGCAAAGGATACTAATTCTTTATCGTCTTTTAATTCAACTTTCTGTAGTGTTATACACAACCTCAATGACCCATCCGACTTCTTCATGAACACCGCCACTGCTCCCCAAGGTGAACTGCTTGGTCTTATAAATTTGTTCCCTTCTAAGTCCACTAACTACAACTTTAACTCTTTCATCTCGATAGATTTCATTCTGTTAGATGGTCTACTTATGGGCTCAGCTCCAGGTACGAGATCTATTTGAAACTCTATGGAAGTTTCGGTGGTAGTCCCATAACTGGCTAAAAAAATTAGAATACTCTCTTACTACAAGTATCCAATTGATTTCATCCTCCACACCTTTTATAGCACCCAACATCGCACAGACATCGAAACTTGATTCTTCAAATGAGTATATAATTTGATCAAAGCAATTAGGGTGTTTTAAGGATATTACCTTATCCTGGCAAAATATCCTTGTGTCATACAGACTTAACCAATCCATACCCAGAATTATCCCAAAACCCACAAAATCATACATATACAATTTTTGTACCAAAATTGGGCACAACACTCTTCGAAAGTCTTTGAAGAGATAAAGTGAAGAAATTAAATGAAAAAAAGAGGAATTATCTAACAAAAACTCCAAATTCAGAGATGAGAACAATTAAAGTGCAAGGAGACACAAGAATTTAGAGTGGTTTGGCGTATAGCCTACGTCCACTATGAAGTAGTTAGCTTTATTGATCTTTCTTTTGTGTTTACAAGTGAATTCAATGATTTACAGCAGTGAATTTTGTTTATGGCAGCAGCAATTGAGTTCAGATCTGGATCTGGCAGAGTCCAGGCGTGGGAGATCTCAAAGCGGAAGAAGAACCCCTTTTTTGTTGGCTTTGGGGGTCTATTTATAGGTGTAGGAGGCTGGTATTTCGCTCAGATCTCGGGAGACCCTCTCTGGCACGTGACCAGGCCTACACGCCCAAGCCCGTGAAGTTTCGGTCCGATCCGTGATCGACACGAACATATTTCGACTCGCTCAAGATTTTGTCCAATGGAGTCGAAATTTGGCATGGATATTCTTTAGCATGCACGTAGTTTTCTGTGAAAATTTCATAGCATTTGGACTTGTAGATTGGGAGATATGATCGATACAAAATGGAATTTTTGGTAGGTTGTTTCCTTCGACTCGCTCCTGTTTCGACTCGCTTCCGTTCGACTCGATGATGTGGCACTTGATCCTTGCTCTGCCCTGGATGTTGCTTCGAGCGAGTCGAACTATTCACTGATTGAGCGAGTCGAAGTGTGCCCAGATCGAGTGAGTCGAAGAAAGCACCTGGTCAAGCGAGTCGAAGCAAGCACTAGTCGAGCGAGTCGAAATGGGGCATCTTGGGAGGTTTGAGCAGTGGAGTCGAAGTTGATGGAGTCGAACAGTTGTTTGAGCGGAGCGAGTCGAAGTATGCACTTTCGATGGTTTCAAACTGGAGCGAGTCGAAGAGAGTAGCTCTGAGGGGCGTGGAGCGAGTCGAAGAGAGCAGCTCTGAGGGACGTGGAGCGAGTCGAAATTGGCTTCTCCTGAGTGTTGCGAAGCGAGTCGAAGGAGCGAGTCGACCGACAATTGATTTTCATCCAATCTTGTATCGCTCATAACTCGAGCATACGAACTCGGATTGACTTGAGATTTGAAACGTTGGCTCTCATGTCTTAGCTTGTCATGTCCTACCAATTTTGGCTCGATCCGGACTCGGACAAAATTCATCGATATCCGTAGTGAGCCCGTATATAACTGATCTCTAGGACGGGTCGTCACTGGTTACTAGTCAATTCCTTGGTGTTACGGCCTTGCCAAAAGGCGGAATAACATTTGCCCCCAAAAGTACGTCTTGTGAAAACATGATGTGCTTTGAAGTGCTGCAGTCTTTACTCTGAATAGTTATCGCCTTTTCGATGAAAGTTGTAACCTTTGACCGTTCTTCTTGATAATGTAAACTGTTGACTGTCGACTGCTGTACCCTGTATTGTTGCAACTGACTGCTGTATGCTAGTGGTTACCCGTTTGTTGTTGTAATCGTTATTGGATGAGTTTCTGATTCCTGAAAATGTTATTGTCTTTTCGGAGATGATTTTCCATTGGATTTATGGATGCGAAGCAGACATGTCGAGTTGATGGAGTTGGCCTCTGGAAGCCATGGTACGATGGGTACGAAGTGCTCGTTCGACTCGATGATGGACGTGAACTGAGCGAGTCGAAATGCGCTTCCCTGATGGAGTCGAGCTGCTTGTTTCGCTGCACCGGAGAGGGAGTCGAAGGAAACAATATGAAGGAGAGCTTCGTTTTGACGTATTGGAGAGGGAGTCGAAACGTACGTTCGAATCCATCGGGATACGAAGCGTTTATTCCCTTTGTTTCCAAATCCATATAAATACTTTGTACTTAGCCGTTTTTTCACTTTTTACCTTTCATCTTTATCTGCCTTCATAACGCTCAGAAACTCGAGCAGAAAGAACAAACATCCTTGCCTTCGAATCGATTCATACCTTCGATTATTCGAACCAGTTGACAAATTTAGGTAATCTTTTAAGCGAAAACATCGCGTAACCAAGGAGACTCGATTCTTAACACCAAATCAAACAGAGTCGTGGTCGATCAAAAATCCCTTGGTCTTAGCTTTGTGTCGATCTGGAGTAGGGGTTACGAGATGATGAGTTGGAGTCCTTCGTATCGATCGATGGTGGTGCTTCGCATCGAGTCGAACGCTTTGATTCTATTGATCGATACGAAGGGGCCGTGTCTGATCAATTCGAAACGGTGCCTTTCGATCGAGTCGAAGTGGATGGCCTTGGGTTGAGTCGAAGCAGCTGTCTTGGATCGAGTCGAAGTGGTTGCTTCGGATCGAGTCGAAACGCGTGACTTCAGGGCGTGTCAAAGTGGTTGCTTCGGACCGAGTCGAAATGCGTAGCTTCGGATCGAGTCGAGATGCATAGCTTCGGATCGAGTCGAAGTGGTTGCTTCAGACCGAGTCAAAATGCGTAGCTTCAGATCGAGTCGAGATGCGTAGCTTCGGATCGAGTCGAAGTGGTTGCTTCGGACCGAGTCGAAATGCGTAGCTTCGGATCGAGTCGAAGTAGACGGCTCTGGAACGAGTCGAATTTGCACTCTATCCTTCTAACCGAGTTTAACTCAAACACACACGGCTATAATTCATCGATGTGAACATGGCTCTCATGAGCAATACAAATTTGATCATCAAAAATTTTGAAACTTCTCACACACCCGAACAACTGCCTCCGACGAGCTTCAAATTGGCATATTTGGACTTAACCGTTTCACTGCATATCTGACTTCCCATCAAAGCTCGTCGACGAAACTGCAACTTATAAAAAAGATACCAAACTTCGATTTGGAGTGATAGTTAATAACTGGATGGCACGGTTGTGACGGTCAGCAATGACGGTCCTTCTGACTGAATTCCGAAGTCTCGTCGTTTACATGCTTTCCTTAATCCGGTTGATCACCTCAAATAATATACAGTACTGCACTGCACAACACACTCACACACTTTACACTGGGGGATGCACGGGTGTTATTTGTCAGTTTAACAATGATTTTTTATAAGCTTGCTAGCCATGGACCCTTCAAGTTCTCAGCAGCCGGAACTCCCAAGTTCTATTCCTCCATCCATAGAGATACCGGTTATCGAAGCCGAAGTTATAGAGCCAGCTCCGGATGAGCGTCCGGGTGCTCGGTTTATTCTCGATCCAATAGATTCTGTACTGTCGGGTATCTCTGAAGATATGTTAGGACGGATTTGTTTAAGGCATGGTTTGTCGCTTGACGACGTGCTACTTCCTGAGCCAACTGACAGGCCACATAATCCCCCGGAGGGGTTTACTGCTTTCAACCGTCACGCTTGCACAGCGGGGACACTTCCTCCCTTCAACGAATATATAAGGGAGATGTTATCGTTTCTTGGCATAGCTCCATCTTAGCTACACCCCAACGGGTATGCCTTATTGAACAACATCTTTGTTCTCTTTATAGAGATCCTCTTTTGACCGCCGAAGCCGATCGAGATCCAATATCTATTCAATGTCAAGAGCCGTGGAGACATCCCCTCTTTCACCTTCCTGGAAGCGGTCAGGAGCTGCCACATTGTACAGGGCTCCTGGGGAAGGCTAAGTTATTATAAAACCGAATGTTTCTACGTTCGGTGCCCCCTGGATTTGCTAGACGGTGGTTGGATAGACGTAAGTGATGTCATTTCTCTCTTGAATATGGGAGACACTGGTAACTGACTTCAAAACCGACACACTTTTCCTTCCTTACAGCTGCAATCTCTCGTCCCGATGGCGCATATTTCAGAGAGCTTGTTCGGATCCTTCAAGCGTTTCCGGGCGAAGAGAGGCACATAGACTTAGTCCTGACCGACAGGGATTTGAGGGTTGTCGGGCTGATAGAGCGGAGACAGAGCATACATCTAGAAGTGATACATAGAGTGACCCCGAAGAAATGCGTGAAGCGTAAAGCGCCCGCAGTTGTGATCACCGAAGAAGTTGACCCAGAAAGGATGCCCACCGATACCGAGCTCCCAGCTGGGCCTTCTGCCGATGTCCTGGACTCGGGTGGAAGAAGAAAAGGCAAGGCCGCTGCTCACAAACGCCCTAAATCTAAGAGATTTAAATCTGTGGTCGTGTCTTTACCTTTCTAGTGGATCAGAATTTCGAAGGCTCCTCCTCCGCAAGCGGAGAGTCCTTTTGCAGGGCTTGCTGATATTCCGATCCTAGATTTTGTGTCGTCTCCACACGACGCCGGGACGGAGGGGCTTGATAGTGCTTTTGAACCGAGCGGGTCGCTTGCTACGAGTGCGGCCGACATTTCCGGTTGGTCGGGGGATTGCACATGCATACACTTCACCACACTACGTGATTCACAACTGTACTTCGTCCAACTTAGGAAGTCGCTAACTCTTTCTTCGATTATCATTTTCAGGTGCAATGTCTGGAAGGGGATCGATGCTCGGTAGTCTCCGCTCGGCCCGTAAATCTTCTTCTTATTATGACTCCCGCAGGAGGGACTCGGATAGAGATCACGACCGCGAGTATTCCCACCAGGATAGGTATGGGCATGATAGGGATAGGGAGTATAGACATCGGTCTAGATCGCGCTCTCCTCCTCCTAGACTTCCATCTCCATCCCCTGCTTTCGTCCCACACCCGCCAGAGCCGCCTCGTCATAAGCCAACTTCCCATACTTCTAGATCTGAGACTCCTCTCCAGAGAGTTGAGACTACGGCCTCTATAATTACAGAGCAGGTCCCCACTGAGCCCACAGGAGAAGGGGCCCTTAAACTGGCTCAGATGCGGAAGGAATTCCCGAACATCTGCTTTGATGGCTATGTCTTCCCACCACACTTGAAAAGAATTCCGTCTGGAGTGGAAAACACGATGCATGAGTACATTCATGACATCTACACCCAGTACAAAGAGTGGGTAAAGGCTGCGGAGAAGGCTTCTAAGGTGGCTACCGAGCGAGCTAAAGCGCTCGAGAAGATGGATACCGAGCTCGCAAAAAGGGATCGGATTATTCAGGTACTCTCCGCTGAGTCCGAGTCTTCTCGAAAGTCTGAGATTGAGGACGTTAAAAGGGCTGATGAAGCGAAGGCGGAGATGGAGAGGTTGGGACAGACTTACGTCGCCCTGGTGGAGGAGATGGGCCACCGGAACACTAAAGTCATTGCTGAGCGGGACGCGGCGGTCAAGGAGCTCAATGAACTCAAGGCCAAATTTGCTGATTTGCCCAAGGAGAAAGACGATGCGAACAACGCAGCCCAGGAGGCATGCGAACAAGCTGTTCTGCTCAGGGATGAATGGGACGCGGCGGTGGCTAAAGTTCAGAAGGTGGAGACTAAGGTCGAGGAGAGGGTGAAGCTGGCCGAGTCTAGGCTAGAGGACGACATCGAAGACCTCCTTGTTGTTTACAATGCTATTGTGCTGAGGCACAGGGGCTTAGCCTGGCTCGATGACTTTTCGACTCATCTCCACAATGCTTGGGGCTGACTGGTTGAGGAAGAGAAAGAGGCGCATCAGGGCGAGTCCGTAGATGAATTCGAACTCGAGAACCGCATTCTGATTGATGATGAAAAGAAGGTTCTCCACGAGTCAATGATTCTGCGTGAGAAGGAAAAGCTTGGCGCCCAGCATTTTGAAGTGGGAGAGGGTTCTGTAGTTGACCATCATGAAGCAAGTCTCGAAGTTCCCGTGTCAACCCAGCCCGAATCCTCGTCTACGGTCGATCCCCAGGCTGTTCCTGCTTACAATCCGGATCAGCCGTAGATGTCTCCGGCTGCTGCGCAAGTTACTGATACCGCCCTGCCGCCTACAAGTCGAACTAAGGAAGGTATTCTGAACATTCCACTTCTCTTAAATCGAAATCTTCGATCGAGTTAAGTCCTAGCAGTTCTTTTATTCTTTGTCCAGTGATCGATGCCGCACCGGCCATGCCTCCTGCCACTCAAGAACCATATCGGATGCAGGAGGCTATCGTGACCGAGGCAACCACCATGAGTACAGCTGCCTCGCTTGACGATCTACAGGGAGGTACGATTGTGTTCGACGAGCAGCTGATGGATGAACTCTTCCGCCGCCACGGCGATCCTCGTGCTAACTTGTCATCTGTTATGAGCGGAACTGATCTTGCTGCAAGCTCTTCAATGCCGACAGCTGATGCCCCAGCAGGGCTCAAGCAGTAATAGAAGAGGAGATGTTTGCTCAGATTGACGCTGAACTGGCAGCAGCGGGTTATGGTGGCAGCTTTGGAGGTGGGATGGAAGCATCGGGACCTGCCCCGCTCGGAATGATGTCTCCTGGTGGTACTGTCTTCCTCACCAGCCTTCTCATTCCACCTTCGGCAATTGATCCCGTTCCTCCGACTCCGCCCATAGGGAGCATTCTTATTCACACGAGTTCGGAGGAGGACGTCGACATAATGCCCTCGCCTAAAGACCAACCACCGAAAAGCAAAGGCTCGAAGAGGAAGACTGGCGATGGCTCCAGTGGGTCCACACCGAGGAGGAAGCTAAGGAAGAAGAAAGATTAGGCATGCCCTCCCGGTGTATTTTGATTTGCATTTTTTTAGCCGTGTATAGATGCGGGTTCGACCCCTGCTAGTAGGAATTTTTTGGAAACTTGTACACGAACTTCTTCTATAATCAATAGAAATGAAACTTTTCTTTTTTTACTTCTTTTTTGTCATCGTGTATTTGTCTAAGTGTTTCAGTGTCTGGACTGCACTTGTGAAGTTTCAGTTTCCGAATGAAGTTTGTTTCTGTTTGCCAAGTTCGGGTATTATGGGCATGGTTTGTGACAGGGAAACGAGTCAAATTTTGACGTCGCATTGCTTCAGTTGATGGTTGACGCTTAGGTCTTGCCCCCTAGCCTTGGTGGCATGTTGTAAAACATCAGTCAGTGGTTGTCCTCTTCTTATAGCATGCCGAGTTTAGTGCCGTTGGATTGGCGTTTGAATCATTTGTCTGCTATCCGAAACTTGGCATTTGTACTCCGACTCGCGCTTCGGGAACCTGAAGTTGGTGTTTACGCTCCGTTTTGCATTCTGGGAATCCGGAGTCGATACCTATGCTCCGACTTGCGCTCTGGAAGTACAGAGTTGATGTATATACTCCGCTCCGCACTCTGGGAATACGGAGTTGATGTTTATACTCTAGTTCACGCTTTGGGAATTCGGAGTTGGATGTTTATACTCCGCTTCGCACTCTGGGAATACAGAGTTGATGTTTATACTCCGGTTCGCGCTTTGGGAATTCGGAGTTGGATGTTTATACTCCGCTTCGCACTCTGGGAATACGGAGTTGATGTTTATACTCCGGTTCGCGCTTTGGGAATTCGGAGTTGGATGTTTATACTCCGCTCCGCACTCTGGGAATACGAAGTTGATGTTTATACTCCGCTCCGCACTCTGGGAATACAGAGTTGATGTTTATACTCCGGTTCGCGCTTTGGGAATTCAGATTTGGATGTTTATACTCCGCTTCGCGCTTTGGGAATTCGGAGTTGGATGTTTATACTCCGCTTCGCACTCTGGGAATACGGAGTTGATGTTTATACTCCGGTTCACGCTTTGGGAATTCGGAGTTGGGTGTTTATACTCCGCTTCGCACCCTGGGAATACGGAGTTGATGAAGGATTATCGTGTATCAATCCCTTTTTTTACTTTGATGTGATGGCTTGCCCCCGAGCTCGGGTTTCACTTAGGGAGTGATTGGTTGCATTGCAGCCACTCTCTATTTGAATAAATCCCACCGTATGATGATACTTAGCTCTCCGTGCATAGTGATGGTCATATGAAGTTTTTCAAGTAAATCACAGCTCTGGCTCGAAGAGGTTGCATTTTATTGCTGAAATAAGAAAGTATGGCAAAGTCAGTTGCCTTATTACAAGTTCTAATTTCGAAATGCATAAACAAATTGCAGAAAAGGAAAATAAACTAAATGGATAAAGATAGCCTGTCAGGTGTAATAGCGGCGAAGGCTCTCGCTATTCCAAGCTCTTGGCAGGGTAAGACCGTCAACGGTTGATAACTTGAATGTGCCATCTCCGAGCCTTCGTTCAATAACATACGGTCCTTCCCATGTCGGCTTCATATGTGAAGGAACCGGATAGATCCTTTTTAAGACGAGATCGCCTAGTTCGAAGGTTCGCGGGCGGACCTTGGCGTTGTACAATTGGGCGACTCGACTTCGATGCGTAGCTGCCCTCAAATCAGCCTCTTCACGCTTCTCATCCAGTAGATCAAGAGATTCAGCAAGTAATATAGCATTTGTCTTTGGATCATAGTATGTCACACGATGAGAAGGTACTTCTAGCTCGACCGGAATAACGGCCTCTGAACCGTAAGAAAGAGAAAACGGAGTGTGGCCAGTCGCGGTCTTGTGGGTTGTTCGGTAAGCCCATAGAGCCATAGGAAGTTCATCGACCCACTTGCCCCCGACCTTTTCCAGTCGTTTCTTCAGGATGGATTTTACAACTTTATTAACTGCTTCGACCTATCCGTTTGTTTGAGGATGTGCAACTGCGGAGAATTTCTTTTGGATGTGAAATCGTTTGCAGAAATCTTTGAATTCAGCGCTGTCGAATTGGGTTCCGTTGTCCGTAATTATGGTGTGTGGGAGACCGAATCGACAGATGATGTTACGAACCACAAAGTTGATTACTTTCTTCATTGTAATGGTAGCGAGAGCTTCGGCTTCAGCCCACTTTGTAAAGTAATCAACTGCGACGATGGCGTACTTCGCACCACCTTTTGCCAGAGATAGAGCACCGATGATGTCGATGCCCCACATTGCGAACGGCCATGGGCTGACCCTTTGCGTTATCTCAGTAGAAGGAGTTCTAGGAATTTGGGCAAATTTCTGGCACCTATCACATTTCTTCGCATATTCCAACGCATCACGATTCACGGTAGGCCAGTAATATCCATAACGAAGTATTTTCTTGGCAAGTGCTTGTCCCCCGGTGTGATCGCCACATTCTCCCTCATGCGCATCACGCAACACTTGATTAATCTCATCGTGAGCGATACATCAAAGTAGGGGAATGGATTATCCCCTCCTGTACATGAGTCCATCCTAGATGGTAAACCTTGAGGCCTTTCGAAGGACTTGTCTCTTCTCACTCCTGCGTTCCGACAGGTTCCGTGCTCAATGTAATTTTTGAGTGGAGTCATCCATGAATCCTTTTCGGGGATGGTTTCGCATACCCGGTTTATTTCCGCCCGGTCGATACTTGGGGAAGATAGCGTTTCTACGGGAACGAGTCCCATTTGTTGAGCTTCGCCTATGCTGGCTAGCTTCGCCAACGAATCGGCCTTTTGGTTGCGTTCTCGAGGTATACTATAGATGGCGTAGTAATCGAAATGGTCTAGTACCTCCTTAACTCGAGCTAAGTAAGCAGCCAACCTTCGATCTCTTGCTTGATACTCTCCTTGTACCTGACACATAACTAATTGTGAATCACAATAAATTTCCACTGCGATAATTCTCAAATCTCTAGCAAGTTTCAAGCCAGCTAGGAGGGCTTCATATTCAACTTCATTATTAGTCACATGGAAATCGAACTTTAAGGCATAACATATGGATCGACCTTCGGGAGTTTCAAGCACAATACCAGTGCCAGAACACCGGTCGTTTGATGCTCCGTCAGTATAAAGTTTCCAGACGTACTCGGGGGATTCACTGGCTTCGGGCAAGTCCTCTGGGATGGTAAATTCAGCTATGAAATCTGCTAGGACTTGTCCTTGTATGGCCCATCTCGGAGCGCAAGTAAGGTCAAACTGGCTCAGTTCGATGTTCCACTTGAGTAACCTACCAGACGTCTCAGGCCGCGAAAGGACCTGTCGTAACGGCTGGTCGGTGTAAACAATAATGGAATGTGCCTGGAAGTATGGTCAGAGTTTTCTTGATGCAATGACGAGGCAGTAAGCCAACTTTTCCTGCTTCGGATAATTTCTTTCAGCCCCAGTCAATCGTTTGCTGACAAGTATACTGGCCTCTGTATCTTGTCTTCTTCTCGGATTAATGCAGCGCTGATAGCGTTTTCTGATATTGCCAAATATACGAACAACTTTTCATGATCAATAGGCTTTGACAGTATCGGCGGTGTGGACAGATGTTGGACTAGTGCTTGGAAAGCGCCCTCGCACTCTGTGGTCCATTCAAAGTTTTGTTTCCCTTTTCGAATCAGATCGAAGAAGGGAATGCATTTGTCAATGGACTTTGAAATGAACCTGCTCAATGTTGCTACCTTTCCATTGAGACTCTGGACTTGCTTTATAGTCTTGGGAGTTTCAAGATTTCTGATTGCCCAAATCTTTTCGGGATTGGCTTCGATTCCCCGGGCGTTAACGATGAACCCAAGGAACTTTCCGGATGCAACTCCAAAGTGACATTTCAGTGGGTTGAGATTCATCTTGTACTCCCGAAGTATGTTGAACATAGTTTCCAGGTCTTTTACATGTTCGATGGAGAGTCGTGACTTCACAAGCATGTCGTCTACATATACTTCCATTGTCTTTCCAATTTGATTAGCGAACATTTGATTGACCAACTGTTGGTAAGTAGCCCCGGCGTTCTTGAGTCCGAACGGCATAACCTTGTAACAGTAAAGTCCCAGATTGGTTACAAAGCTGGTATGTTCTTGATCGAGTAAATGCATCAGTATCTGATTGTAGCCTGAATACGTGTCCATGAAGGATAAGAGCTCATGTCCAGCCGTCGAATCCACTAACTGATCAATTCTAGGAAGCGGGAAACTATCTTTGGGGCATGCTTTATTCAGATCGGAATAGTCGACACATGTTCTCCACTTCCCGTTTGGCTCTCAGACGAGTATGGGATTTGACACCCATTCAGGATATAGCGCATCTCGAATGAATCCGTTCGCTTCAAGCTTTTCTACTTCCTCTTTAAGGGCGGCAGATCTCTCTGGATCCATACCGTGCCTTTTTTGTTTGACCGGGACATGCCGTGGGTCAATGTTCAGAGTGTGGCTTGCGATGTCCGGCGAGATCCCACACATATCAAAATGTGTCCAGGCAAATACGTCAAGATTTGCCCGAAGAAATTCAACCAATTCCTCTTGAGTTTGCTGGCTTAGCTGAGATCCAATCTTTATTATTTTTGAATCATCGTTATAGTCAATTGGGACATCAATCGTCAGTTCGGCCGGGGATGCTTGACTTTCTTTTGATTCTCCTTCGTCTTCAGTTTCTCTCGGGTCAAGGTCCTTGAGGAATTGGCTAGGGTGCCCGGGCCTGGGCCCGGGCGTTAATTGTCAATTATCGGCGAAACGGACGCAGAGAGATTCCTCTACACCCTTTCCCTTCTCTTTTCACTACGCCTCCCGCAGCTCAGCAACATAACAGGTTCTGGCAGTGGCCTGATCTCCCTGAGCGATTCCTATTCCATGATCAGTGGGAACTTTTAAGGTCAAACACCATAGGGCAATGGCTATTCTGAATTCAGCGAGGGCCGGTCGGCCCAAGAAAGCATTGTAAGGGGAGTCTATGTCCAAAACGATGAACTGTAACATCCGTACTCTCCGACGTTCTCCAACTCCCAACTCCACTGGCAGTTCCACCATCCCAGTGGGAATTGTGGCACTTCCGTTGAAACCATGGACTCGAGATTGACAAGGTTTCAAGTCTGTGGCTTCCATCTTCATTTGATCATAAGCTCGCTTGAAC
Organism: Allium fistulosum; assembly: GCA_030737815.1. Classification (NCBI taxonomy): domain Eukaryota; kingdom Viridiplantae; phylum Streptophyta; class Magnoliopsida; order Asparagales; family Amaryllidaceae; genus Allium; species Allium fistulosum. Next base: position 167,925,213 of record CM060905.1, read on the forward strand.
AAAATATTCACAGAGCTTCCACTGTCAACTAAGATCCTTTTTATCCAAGCAGGACCTACTTGTGCTGAGATGACCAGTGGATCAATAGTGGGAGCTTCGACTTTATCTGCGTCTCTGCTCCTGAACACGATGTCATCCGTCATCGTTTTTTGTTGCTTGGCCGGAGCCCCCTCATCAAAACTACTGCAACATTCGAAGTCCGCATGCCTGATAGAACTGGCATACGACTCCATTTCCTTCCAGCTTCGATCTGTTGGGTGAGGACCACCACTTACTGTATTGATGACCAACCTCCCGTCCGCACGAGCGGGTTCTTCCTGTCTTTCCTGGTTCGGTGCACGATTCTGATTTGATTGGCCCGCACCACCGGATTGCGATGCCCGTACATACTGATCCAACTTCCGCTCTCGTATCAGTTTTTCGATAAGGTCTTGTAAGTGACGACACTCATTGGTGTTGTGGGCATAACTCTCATGGAATCTATAGAACTTTCCTGTTTGGATTTGTCTTTCAGTTGGTGGTTTCGGGGCAGGCTTCTTATACTGCATGGTATTGCAGGTTTGCAAATACACATTTTCCAATGACGTGTTCAATGGAGTGTAATTATCGTACATGGAAGCTCTACGCCATGGTCCACGATCCTGATCGTGTTTTTTGTTCTGGTTTCTACTGTCCCTCTGCTGATTCTGTTTATTTTGGACATTTAACTGAATTTTTCCAGACTATCCCCGGACTGTTTAACAGCGACGTTACTCTGGATACCTTCGATGTTGGGCCCTGCGTCATCCTGCTTCCTAGACTGTTTCACATCCTCCCTTCTCAGGAATTGGGCTGCCTTGGAATAGAAACGGTCCAATGACATAGGTGGTTTCCCAGCTAACCAACTTTCGAACTTGGGATCAGCATCAATCCCCTTAGTCAGAGCCATCAGGATAGAGTTATCGTTAGGATTGCTTATTTCAACGCATGCAGCATGGAATCGCTCCAAGTAACGTCTAAGCGTTTCTCCGGGAGCTTGCATAACACTAGACAGAGTGTTAACGTCCTTTGGCCTCGCCACATGCATACGGAATTGTTCGACAAACTTGGTGGCCATTTGGTCAAAGTTAGAGATGGATCGCGGTGGCAAACGAGTGAACCACATGGTAGCGATGCCCCCTAGGGAAATGGGGAAACTACGGCACTTTACTGCGTTATCCGCTCTAGCAGCATTCATCAGCCATTCGTATTTCAGGACGTGTTGATTGGGATCAGAACTCCCTTCATAGACTGGCAAAGTTGGCATCCTGAAGTGTTGAGGTGGTTCAACATATAAAACATCATCGATGAAAGGGGTATGACTTCGGGAGATTCCCCAGTCGTCATTAGAGAGACCCTGACTTTCACGGATCATTTGGTGGATCATTGCTGGTATATCTGTCGTTCGGGCACTTGGAGCATGTTGTGCCAAGGTGTGGCCGGGTTCCACAGCGCGAGTCTGGACTGGACGCGGTCGACGGTCCGTGCCTCGCCTCCTTGGTTCAACATCCTCAGGGACATAAGGCTCAGGAGTCTGCTCTCGTTGGCTACGTTGAGGATCAGCTTGGTTTCTAGCATCACCTCCCCGTCCGACTGTGGTGGTAGTAGCAATGTTGCCGGTAACATGATAAGGAGCAGCTCCTCCCCGAGTTGAAGGTTCTGTGCGGAGGCTAACGGATGGTCCAGCTCTAGGTTGCCCAAGGTTCGAAGCAGGTTGGTGTCCCGTGGCCTGGGTGTAGCTTCCACCCAACCGTGGATGTGTGGATCTAGTTTGGCCATCGGAGGAGGCTGAACTTTCTGTGGAGGAGTGAGAATCTTGGTCTCTTCTAGATCTTCTTCGCCTTTGGCGATTTAGCTGGTTAGTCAACTCCGTGTTGGCACGTAGTTGTTCCGCTAGCTGCCGTCGACTTTGGGTCAACTCTTGAAGCAATCTCTGAAATTCTTGTCTAGTGATTGGACCTGATGGATCTGAAGGTCCTGCAGCATTTTGGTTGGATGGAGGAGATTGCGCGGGATCCTGTCGGTCTCGTGCTCCCTGATCAACAGCTGTAGAGGTGGTACGTGTGCTCACCATAATGAATTGATGAAGTCCTTTCCTAGATCTGATTGCAAATCTGAGTAGAATGGAAGGGCTTCGAAGTTCTAGATCTGGATCTTCTTCTTAGATTTATGCAATCCAATATAGATAGGAGATCCAAAGAGCAGGAGAAAAATTGGGTTTTTCTCAGTGAAAGCACCAAAGTGTTTGTACCAAAATTGGGCACAACACTCTTCGAAAGTCTTTGAAGAGATAAAGTGAAGAAATTAAATGAAAAAAGAGGAATTATCTAACAAAAACACCAAATTTCAGAGATGAGAATAATTAAAGTGCAAGGAGACACAAGAATTTAGAGTGGTTCGGCGTATAGCCTACGTCCACTATGAAGTAGTTAGCTTTATTGATCTTTCTTTTGTGTTTACAAGTGAATTCAATGATTTACAGCAGTCAATTATGATTTGCAGCAGTGAATTTTGTTTATGGCAGCAGCAATTGAGTTTAGATCTGGATCTGGCAGAGTCCGGGCGTGGGAGATCTCAAAGCGGAAGAAGAACCCCTTTTTTGTTGGCTTTGGGGGTCTATTTATAGGTGTAGGAGGCTGGTATTTCGCCCAGATCTCGGGAGACCCTCTCTGGCACGTGACCAGGCCCGCACGCCCAAGCCCGTGAAGTTTCAGTCCGATCCGTGATCGACACGAACAAATTTCGACTCGCTCAAGATTTCGTCCAATGGAGTCGAAATTTGGCGTGGACATTCTTTAGCATGCACGTAGTCTTCTGTGAAAATTTCATAGCATTTGGACTTGTAGATTGGGAGATATGATCGATACAAAATGGAATTTTCGGTAGGCTGTTTCCTTCGACTCGCTCCTGTTTCGACTCGCTTCCGTTCGACTCAATGACGTGGCACTTGATCCTTGCTCTGTCCTGGATGTTGCTTCAAGCGAGTCGAACTGTTCATTGATTGAGCGAGTCGAAGTGTGCCCAGATCGAGCGAGTCGAAGAAAGCACCTGGTCAAGCGAGTCGAAGCAAGCACTGGTCGAGCGAGTCGAAATGGGGCGTCCTGGGATGTTTGAGCAGTGGAGTCGAAGTTGATGGAGTCGAACAGTTGTTTGAGCGGAGCGAGTCAAAGTATGCACTTTCGATGGTTTCAAACTGGAGCGAGTCAAAGAGAGTAGCTCTGAGGGACGTGGAGCGAGTCGAAGAGAGCAGCTCTGAGGGACGTGGAGCGAGTCGAAGTTGGCTTCTCCTGAGTGTTGCGAAGCGAGTCGAAGGAGCGAGTCGACCGGCAATTGATTTTCATCCAATCTTGTATCGATCATAACTCGAGCATACGAACTCGGATTGACTTGATATTTGAAACGTTGGCTCTTATGGCTTATGTAACGACCCGCCTTTTTGACCGTTCAAGTCGACAATAATCCACACATGTCCAACTCAAACCGTCTAAAAGGAAGATGGTTATTGGGGTTAAATAAGAAAAGAAAAGAAAGAACAGAAACAAACTCAGAATCTCGCAGCGGAAGGAACAAGATATAATAATAAAATAACAGTTCATGAAGCTGTTAAATAAATAAATTTGATTATTATTATACATCATAAATCAGAGTTACATACATATCAGAGATAACACAACAATGCAGCGGAAAAATAATACAGTAGTAGAATACAAATGATGTAATACCAAACTCCGTCTTCGTCCTCCAGAATAGATCTTCAACCTTATCTGAAATGCTCAGGCTGACCCGAGCGTAATGAAAAGACAAAACACTCGAGTCAGGACTAAAATATCTCATGTAAGTCAAATCGGATAAGAAAATATGAGTGTGACGGCGTCAGAGATGTTTACGGGTTTTGACATCTCCTATCCAGTGTCAACGTGAGTGCAATAACTTAAGAGATGTTACGGGATTTTCCATCTCTCAAGGATCCGTTAAACTATCTACTATGTAGTACAATACGCTATTATAATATGTCTACACTAAAGTAAAAGTATTAAAATAGCGTTAAGCCATGGCCCATTCCACCCTTAACACAGTTTATATTCCCAAGAGCATATACAAGACCGTAGTTTCCCCAAAACCGGAAGTCACCAGAGGGCAATCCATATACTCAAGGTACAAACCAAAACGTAGTGGTCGCGAATAGGATAATCAGTATGACAAGGTACATGAGGCAATACCAACTAGGATACTAGTAGTTGCGTGATCCAGACTGATGTTGGGCATAGCAGCTACTACCCCAACACCGCGAAACAACACTCCCAAATCGCGGGGTGCACCCAAATCGAATCACAAAAGTAATAGACATGGTATCGAAGGAGTGTGTCCGCTAGAGATGGCGATCCTCAATGGCCCGGCGCGGCTCCTGTTTTAGTCATGTCAGGGGTCATCCAAAATCGTTCTCTTTCTTCAAATCAACACGTTCACCAAAACCATCCACTTCGTTCTGGATCAACACTCCACGAATATAGTTATTAAAGTGGTTTTCGGTATCGACAGAGAGTATGTCCATATCCGATCCCGGTCTCTTTAATAACTACGTTATATTTTTCACACCGGTTGGATCTTTTACATTTCAAATCGATTCATAATTGATATCAAAATATCATATTCGCTTCAAAGTCAAATCCATTTCAAAACATCATATCTATTCAAATATGCGATTTCATTTCAAAATCATTTTTCGCCTCAATATCTCATTTCGATTTCAAAATCAATTTCGAATTTCAATTTAGGTTGCAACTTCATTTATCCCAATTCGTATTTAAATTCGAGATTTAAATATAAACAATTCACCTTATTGACCAGCTTGAAAATTTTAGAAAATAGTTTTAAGTAGTTTAAAAGTAGTTTAAATAATTAAAATAGTTAAAATAGTTTAATAGAAAATATTTAAATAGTTTAATCGAAAATAATTTGAATATAAAAATGGTTTATATAGTAAAACAGTTTGAAAATCAAAATAATTTCAATATTTAAAGAATATAGATTTTAAATCATTTATACTAAAATATTCATTTAAAACAAATTCCAAAGTCAAACCGGTCAACTTCCCAATTTCCTACCCAAATCAATTCAAATTTCCATTTCGATTTAATCGATTCAATTCTGATTTCAACTCGAATAAATTTTGATTCCATATAAATTTCGATTCCAATAAACAAATTCCGTTCACTTTTAATTTCCAATTTCAAATTAATTACCAATTCCAAATTAATTTCCAATTCCACATTAATTTCCAATTTTAATCCCAATTCCAAATGAATTTAAATTTCAATTCCAATTCCAAATGAATTTAACTTCAATTCCAAATTGATTTAAATTCCAATTCCCAATTAATTTCCAATTTCAATTCCAAATCCAATTTCAAAATATCAATTTAAACATTAAATCAAATTTACTTTCAATACCAAATTTTTGAATCCAAATTTCAATTCTAAACTCAAACCTAAAATATCATTTCATATAAGTTTTCTTAGAAATAGTCAAAGTTCGAATAAAAGTCCAATCTTTCAAACAAATCAACTTCCGAAAATTTATGCCGTATTTCAATTTTTAATTAAAAAAACTAAACTTCGATTAATTAAACAATTTCGATTATCAAGTTTAAATTCCAACATTTCAAGCTCCAATTCAAAATAATTCAATTTCCATAATTTGGATTTTATTCTTAAAATCAATTCATTTAAATAATTTCAAAACAACTTTTAAAATCAATTAATTTAGCCAATCCGGTGTCCGTATATAATTTTCTATCCTACGGCCAAGTGATTATTTATTTCAGTTAAATGTCAGAGATGAATATATATCACTTAAACCGATCACAATGTCATATGTATCACAGGATATATATAAGCAAATAAACATCCAAACAATTAAATATCAACCAATAGCATCCATCGAATAAATCATCCAATAGACAATACAATTCACAGCAATTTCATAGTTATCAATATCAGGTAATTTAATCGCAATCAAATTCCTATTTAATTTAACTGTCAATTTTTAATTTCTAACATTAAATTCAACGACGATCTAGATGACAATTAAATTTTTATCAACAACGACTAATAAAAATAATATCACTTCACAATATCAAATTTAACTAGCATCAGAATATTCTAGTACGTTGTGAGCGTTATAAAACACTCACCTTGATTTTTACGATTTTAAATCAAATCGAACGACGTTCGATTTAACTCAAAATTTTCTCTAGCTCCAAATGATTCCGATCCAGCTGCATAGCGTAGTGCTAGTCCATACGATTCCAATGCATCTTGTTTCGCGCAAAACGGACCTCGTATGAAAAAGTTATGATTTTTCAAAGTTTGTATGAATTTAAATATACAATTTCAGCTTTATTTTTATTTTTCTAACCCTAGATCAGATCACGGCCGTTCATTTCTGCATCTTCAGATCTGGGCCGTCCCCTTCATCTTCCTCTTCAACGTGATAAACACGTACAACACAAACCCATAGCCGCCTTTACTCCATGAATTTTCACGACCAAACCGAGCAACTTGAAGACGATCAGGTTACACCACTTCGAAGCCACCGCCTTACTCCACCTTCACCTGGAATAGCTTGAAGCTTGGCCTCCTCCTCTGCCTCGAATTGCGTGAAAAACGCAGCCCCTTCATGCTCGATTTCCCGTTGACTCGAAGCTCTGTTTTCGATCATCTCCGTATGGATTTGAAGCTTTCGTCGTGCTCTACAACTTTCGTGTTGGAAGTTTTCTCTAATTATCGACGGATTTGAGTAATTGAGGGGAGAAGATTCGTGCATTTCTGGCCATTGAAGTATAAGTGGCGGCTGGCTTGAAACCCTAGCCTTTGTTTGCAAATTGTGAAATGGAGGGCCTTTTATAGAAAATTTCAAAACACTATTCACCCAAAATTTTCCGAACTCCAAACGAAGCGTGCCGGCTGGCGTTTCTAAGGTTTACCCCACGTTCCGAACGCAATGGAACATGTTTCGGAGGCTAATTCGGTCATCTGTGCGAGTTACGGAGAAAAACGATCAGTTTTAAATTAAACCGATTTAAACCGATTTCGATGCGTTTTGGCTTGCCCCGGACAAACGGTAACTCCGATTGACACGAAATTTGAAACCCTACAATAATATGACATTACGGATCCGATGAAACTGGTTTCGTCGAAATCCGAGACTTTTTGAAAAATGACTATTTTCTCTCGCTGAATTAATATTAAAAACAATTCGATTCGTTTCGAGCTGCCACGATCAAACGATAGCTCCGATTGCTACGAAAATTGAAATCTGACAATAACAAACTATTACGGATCCAATGGAACTAGTTTCGTTCAATTCTGAGACTGTTCGAAAAATGGCTATTTTTCAGTCGATAATTAAATATTAAAATATTCAATTTTCACAAATTAACTTTAAATTCAATTTTAAAAGTTCTATAACATTACTATAACTCCAATATGAAAAGATAATATTTTACAAATCATTTTCAATCATATTCAACTCGATTTTCAATTATTTCTGAAATTTAACTTATTAAATTATCGATTTAATTGTCTAATTAAATCCAATATTCGAAAAATAAATTATTCGCCTGTTTAATTTCAATATAAAATTCTCAATTTTAAATTATTAACTTTTAAATCAAATTTCAATTGTTCCCAAATCTCATTTTTAATTTCACAGTAATTAACAATCTTTTACAATGCAGTTTTCCATTATAAATCCAATATAAAAGATTATATTAGATTCAGCGTTCAATTATATTGTAATTCAAATTTAAGTTATTTAATTCCAAATGAATTCTTTTATTTCGATTTACACTTTCATTATTGAATCAACCATTTACTTATACATTATTATCAATAGTTTATAATTCATTTACTTTCATTTTCTTCAGCTATCATCTTATTTAAATTCACAGTAATATTAAATTACATTCATTTACGTTGATTTCCATATTATAACTTCAATATTAAATGCAACATTTTATTTATTTCGTTGTTTACAATCAAATTCAATTCATTATTTACATTCACTACAAGTTAACATCCATATTTAATTTATAAATAAGTTATTTCAGAATTCAGTTTTGTATTTTAACTTGTAATTCACATTTAACAACACAAAATTTTATTTCCTTCGAATTTTTATCAAAATTTTCATTTTAATTCGTATTTTTAAAGTGTTAAAAATACGGGTCGTTACATTCTCCCCCACTTAAAACTTTTCGTTCTCGAAAAGGAACGGAGAAGGGGAAACCATTATTTAGATATAATTCATTCAAAATATTCTACTTATTTGCAAAATTTAGTTATAGGATTCTTTTTTTTAAATCTCAAAATTTTCTAACTTTCGGATTTTTGAAAAATTTCGGCAGCACCTCCTTTGCGCGGCTAGGACCGAAAAATTTCACAGTGGTAATAATTGCATGATATACATCTCATTACAAGAATGAGGCATCCAAAAACATGGGGAACACAATAATATACCACAACATAAACTGTAATCCGAGAACATACCTTTTATTTAGCGTTTATTAGCATTTTAACTTATATTTTGCATTAAGCGCAGAAGCGAGCTCCACAAGCGAAGCGCAACCCCTTTGCTACCTACTAAAATGCTCAATAACCAAGTTAGAACCATGCATATAAAGATAGATCGATATACTTATCATAAACGACACACATATTACATGTTTAGCTTCAAAACTGAAATTCCAATTCCAGGATAGCAAACGAATCTCAGTTTTTGGTTACCTAAACGATAAAATTTGACAATGGAATCTAAACAAAAGTTGTTGCATTCGTTTCAGGCTTTCCGGAATGTCCAAAATCATTGAATTCGGACCTTCCATTCAAAAGTTACGACAGTTTTACTAAATAGATACGCCTCAGCCTGGCAATGAATTGCGCAGGTCAGCGACGTTCACCCACGTTTTCGATCTTCTAAACGACATCAAAACACAAAAAACTTAAAACAAAAGTTTTAGCTTTCCAGAAAGTGCAAGATCATCAAATTCCGATGAACCAGAAAAAAGTTATGGCGAAAATACTAAGGGTATATGCTACTGATTTTACTTATTTTTACACAGGACAGCGAGTAACATTCAAGTTTTTAACCTAGTAGATGAAGGAATTTCTCAAGACACTCTAAACAAAAGTCGTGCTACAGTTTCTAAGCTTTCCGAGAAGTCTAAGATCGTCGAATTCCGTCTGGCCATTTAAAAGTTATGGTTGTTTTCGTTTCAGCATATATTGGACAATTTTGGATTTTTTTCCAAAAATTGCTTTTGTTATTTCAAAGTACAAACCATCAAACTTCAAATTTTCTAAAGAAACAATCATAAACACAAATTCGTTTATTTTCTTATTTATCCATGAAATAAGTTTACATTCGATTTGTTTTCGATTTTTTTTTCAAGTTTGTTTTATTCATAATTTAAATTCAAGTCAATTTGCTTCAATTTAATTTGAATTCCATTATATTTTAATTACACTTTGCTTCAAATTTGAATTTAATTATTTAAAATTTTTAATCCATTTATTCAATTCCATTTACACTAATTAATTCTATTTAATCAATTATCATCCATCTAACAACCAATGCATATCAAACATTAACATCCATCCAAATCTATAATAAATCAATTATACATTTCCAAGTCAAAATTTTAATTTCATACACTTCCAAGTTTATTGACATTTAGTTTTATTCAAATTTTAATTAGTTTCCATTTACTAATTCTATATTTAATTAATTTTAAATTTAATTCATTTTACAACTTAAATTTCCTTTATATTTACAACTATCAATAGATCTTCACATTTTATTATTCGCAATCACACTTGTACATTATTCATTTACTTATCCATATTAGCATTTTAAACTTTTTAAGTATTTGGTAAGTTATAGCTTTGCAAATAGAATGTAGTTAAACAATATACAACTTCTTTTCATTCAATTTGAGTGTTATACCTATTAAATAAATTTTCAATTTATTATTTTCCAAATTAAGGGTTACTCCTACAATTTTAATAATTTTTTTTTTAACACTTAAATTCAATTTCACCCTTTTCAATTCATAAGTTTCTAACAATTCAAGATTTACTTTAGTTTAATAATTAAAATCATTCCTTATTAGAGAACTTAAGAATTTCAACACCGGATTCGATTAAACCCCTTTTTTTTTAAATAAATATATATATATATATATACTAATATCTTTATATCTCAAATCATACTTTTAGAAAAAATTTAATCAGCATTGAAATATATATATATATATATATACTTATTTTCATTACATACTTTAGAAAATCTCAATTCAAGTTCTATTTAATCCAAAAGAGTACAGTTTCTAGTTTATTTCAATAGTTTAAAGTCATTAAATATTAAAGAACTTAAGAATTTCAACTCCGGTTTCATTTCAAATCAAGTTTGAAATAATATATACTTATATTAATATATATCAAGTCATACTATAGAGAATACAAAATAAAATTCAATTTTAATCAAAACAGGGTTTAGAAAAACTATTAAGTGATCTCCCCCACTTAGACTCTCGAAAATAAAGTCGATGATGCGTGCACTCATCACCGGAATCATTTTCTAGTGTCAAGAGGGGAGTATAACACTTACTTCATTTGAAAATCCTTTGAAAACAATTTCTAATCGAATATACTATCATATAATACTTATATTATACATTTCAAATTTTTGATAATAAATTTTCAAAACACCGGAATTTAAATTCTCCATCTTAATTTAAATTCATTTTTTTTATTTTATTTTATTTACCATTTATATTCATTGTCAATCATATTTACAAGTTTCATTTCTTAAAATCATCCAATAGTCAATAGTTAGGAATATTGACTAATCAATAATAAACGATGATAATCTAATATTATCATCTCCTAACAACCAATGCTATCAAAATTTATAAATTTTCAAGATAATTCTTTTATATATAAAATATAATCTAAAACAATATTATGTCAATCTGTCCTATTCGAGTGTTTAGAAATTCCTATCGATGCCTTGGCGTCCCAAGTACCAACCAGAATTCATAAATACTCAACGGAACAAATTAACACAATATAAAATCATTTTTATCAAAATTACAAATACGCTCTCTCATATACACTCAACTCATTCATATAGTTTTACCTCTATTTCAATGAGTTATTCCCCACTAGAGCCAAGGTTTATCGCTAAACCAAAGCTCTGATACCAACTGTAACGACCCGCCTTTTTGACCGTTCAAGTCGATAATAATCCACACATGTCCAACTCAAACCGTCTAAAAGGAAGATGGTTATTGGGGTTAAATAAGAAAAGAAAAGAAAGAACAGAAACAAACTCAGAATCTCGCAGCGGAAGGAACAAGATATAATAATAAAATAACAGTTCATGAAGCTGTTAAATAAATAAATTTGATTATTATTATACATCATAAATCAGAGTTACATACATATCAGAGATAACACAACAATGCAGCGGAAAAATAATACAGTAGTAGAATACAAATGATGTAATACCAAACTCCGTCTTCGTCCTCCAGAATAGATCTTCAACCTTATCTGAAATGCTCAGGCTGACCCGAGCGTAATGAAAAGACAAAACACTCGAGTCAGGACTAAAATATCTCATGTAAGTCAAATCGGATAAGAAAATATGAGTGTGACGGCGTCAGAGATGTTTACGGGTTTTGACATCTCCTATCCAGTGTCAACGTGAGTGCAATAACTTAAGAGATGTTACGGGATTTTCCATCTCTCAAGGATCCGTTAAACTATCTACTATGTAGTACAATACGCTATTATAATATGTCTACACTAAAGTAAAAGTATTAAAATAGCGTTAAGCCATGGCCCATTCCACCCTTAACACAGTTTATATTCCCAAGAGCATATACAAGACCGTAGTTTCCCCAAAACCGGAAGTCACCAGAGGGCAATCCATATACTCAAGGTACAAACCAAAACGTAGTGGTCGCGAATAGGATAATCAGTATGACAAGGTACATGAGGCAATACCAACTAGGATACTAGTAGTTGCGTGATCCGGACTGATGTTGGGCATAGCAGCTACTACCCCAACACCGCGAAACAACACTCCCAAATCGCGGGGTGCACCCAAATCGAATCACAAAAGTAATAGACATGGTATCGAAGGAGTGTGTCCGCTAGAGATGGCGATCCTTAATGGCCCGGCGCGGCTCCTGTTTTAGTCATGTCAGGGGTCATCCAAAATCGTTCTCTTTCTTCAAATCAACACGTTCACCAAAACCATCCACTTCGTTCTGGATCAACACTCCACGAATATAGTTATTAAAGTGGTTTTCGGTATCGACAGAGAGTATGTCCATATCCGATCCCGGTCTCTTTAATAACTACGTTATATTTTTCACACCGGTTGGATCTTTTACATTTCAAATCGATTCATAATTGATATCAAAATATCATATTCGCTTCAAAGTCAAATCCATTTCAAAACATCATATCTATTCAAATATGCGATTTCATTTCAAAATCATTTTTCGCCTCAATATCTCATTTCGATTTCAAAATCAATTTCGAATTTCAATTTAGGTTGCAACTTCATTTATCCCAATTCGTATTTAAATTCGAGATTTAAATATAAACAATTCACCTTATTGACCAGCTTGAAAATTTTAGAAAATAGTTTTAAGTAGTTTAAAAGTAGTTTAAATAATTAAAATAGTTAAAATAGTTTAATAGAAAATATTTAAATAGTTTAATCGAAAATAATTTGAATATAAAAATGGTTTATATAGTAAAACAGTTTGAAAATCAAAATAATTTCAATATTTAAAGAATATAGATTTTAAATCATTTATACTAAAATATTCATTTAAAACAAATTCCAAAGTCAAACCGGTCAACTTCCCAATTTCCTACCCAAATCAATTCAAATTTCCATTTCGATTTAATCGATTCAATTCTGATTTCAACTCGAATAAATTTTGATTCCATATAAATTTCGATTCCAATAAACAAATTCCGTTCACTTTTAATTTCCAATTTCAAATTAATTACCAATTCCAAATTAATTTCCAATTCCACATTAATTTCCAATTTCAATCCCAATTCCAAATGAATTTAAATTTCAATTCCAATTCCAAATGAATTTAACTTCAATTCCAAATTGATTTAAATTCCAATTCCCAATTAATTTCCAATTTCAATTCCAAATCCAATTTCAAAATATTAATTTAAACATTAAATCAAATTTACTTTCAATACCAAATTTTTGAATCCAAATTTCAATTCTAAACTCAAACCTAAAATATCATTTCATATAAGTTTTCTTAGAAATAGTCAAAGTTCGAATAAAAGTCCAATCTTTCAAACAAATCAACTTCCGAAAATTTATGCCGTATTTCAATTTTTAATTAAAAAAACTAAACTTCGATTAATTAAACAATTTCGATTATCAAGTTTAAATTCCAACATTTCAAGCTCCAATTCAAAATAATTCAATTTCCATAATTTGGATTTTATTCTTAAAATCAATTCATTTAAATAATTTCAAAACAACTTTTAAAATCAATTAATTTAGCCAATCCGGTGTCCGTATATAATTTTCTATCCTACGGCCAAGTGATTATTTATTTCAGTTAAATGTCAGAGATGAATATATATCACTTAAACCGATCACAATGTCATATGTATCACAGGATATATATAAGCAAATAAACATCCAAACAATTAAATATCAACCAATAGCATCCATCGAATAAATCATCCAATAGACAATACAATTCACAGCAATTTCATAGTTATCAATATCAGGTAATTTAATCGCAATCAAATTCCTATTTAATTTAACTGTCAATTTTTAATTTCTAACATTAAATTCAACGACGATCTAGATGACAATTAAATTTTTATCAACAACGACTAATAAAAATAATATCACTTCACAATATCAAATTTAACTAGCATCAGAATATTCTAGTACGTTGTGAGCGTTATAAAACACTCACCTTGATTTTTACGATTTTAAATCAAATCGAACGACGTTCGATTTAACTCAAAATTTTCTCTAGCTCCAAATGATTCCGATCCAGCTGCATAGCGTAGTGCTAGTCCATACGATTCCAATGCATCTTGTTTCGCGCAAAACGGACCTCGTATGAAAAAGTTATGATTTTTCAAAGTTTGTATGAATTTAAATATACAATTTCAGCTTTATTTTTCTAACCCTAGATCAGATCACGGCCGTTCATTTCTGCATCTTCAGATCTGGGCCGTCCCCTTCATCTTCCTCTTCAACGTGATAAACACGTACAACACAAACCCATAGCCGCCTTTACTCCATGAATTTTCACGACCAAACCGAGCAACTTGAAGACGATCAGGTTACACAACTTCGAAGCCACCGCCTTACTCCACCTTCACCTGGAATAGCTTGAAGCTCGGCCTCCTCCTCTGCCTCGAATTGCGTGAAAAACGCAGCCCTTTCATGCTCGATTTCCCGTTGACTCGAAGCTCTGTTTTCGATCATCTCCGTATGGATTTGAAGCTCTCGTCGTGCTCTACAACTTTCGTGTTGGAAGTTTTCTCTAATTATCGACGGATTTGAGTAATTGAGGGGAGAAGATTCGTGCATTTCTGGCCATTGAAGTATAAGTGGCGGCTGGCTTGAAACCCTAGCCTTTGTTTGCAAATTGTGAAATGGAGGGCCTTTTATAGAAAATTTCAAAACACTATTCACCCAAAATTTTCCGAACTCCAAACGAAGCGTGCCGGCTGGCGTTTCTAAGGTTTACCCCACGTTCCGAACGCAATGGAACATGTTTCGGAGGCTAATTCGGTCATCTGTGCGAGTTACGGAGAAAAACGATCAGTTTTAAATTAAACCGATTTAAACCGATTTCGATGCGTTTTGGCTTGCCCCGGACAAACGGTAACTCCGATTGACACGAAATTTGAAACCCTACAATAATATGACATTACGGATCCGATGAAACTGGTTTCGTCGAAATCCGAGACTTTTTGAAAAATGACTATTTTCTCTCGCTGAATTAATATTAAAAACAATTCGATGCGTTTCGAGCTGCCACGATCAAACGATAGCTCCGATTGCTACGAAAATTGAAATCCGACAATAACAAACTATTACGGATCCAATGGAACTAGTTTCGTTCAATTCTGAGACTGTTCGAAAAATGGCTATTTTTCAGTCGATAATTAAATATTAAAATATTCAATTTTCACAAATTAACTTTAAATTCAATTTTAAAAGTTCTATAACATTACTATAACTCCAATATGAAAAGATAAAATTTTACAAATCATTTTCAATCATATTCAACTCGATTTTCAATTATTTCTGAAATTTAACTTATTAAATTATCGATTTAATTGTCTAATTAAATCCAATATTCGAAAAATAAATTATTCGCCTGTTTAATTTCAATATAAAATTCTCAATTTTAAATTATTAACTTTTAAATCAAATTTCAATTGTTCCCAAATCTCATTTTTAATTTCACAGTAATTAACAATCTTTTACAATGCAGTTTTCCATTATAAATCCAATATAAAAGATTATATTAGATTCAGCGTTCAATTATATTGTAATTCAAATTTAAGTTATTTAATTCCAAATGAATTCTTTTATTTCGATTTACACTTTCATTATTGAATCAAGCATTTACTTATACATTATTATCAATAGTTTATAATTCATTTACTTTCATTTTCTTCAGCTATCATCTTATTTAAATTCACAGTAATATTAAATTACATTCATTTACGTTGATTTCCATATTATAACTTCAATATTAAATGCAACATTTTATTTATTTCGTTGTTTACAATCAAATTCAATTCATTATTTACATTCACTACAAGTTAACATCCATATTTAATTTATAAATAAGTTATTTCAGAATTCAGTTTTGTATTTTAACTTGTAATTCACATTTAACAACACAAAATTTTATTTCCTTCGAATTTTTATCAAAATTTTCATTTTAATTCGTATTTTTAAAGTGTTAAAAATACGGGTCGTTATAGCTTAGCTTGTCATGTCCTACCAATTTTTGCTCGATCCGAACTCGCACAAAATTCATCGATATCCGTAGTGAGCCCGTATATAACTGATCTCTGGGACGGGCCGTCACTGGTTACTAGTCAATTCCTTGGTGTTACGGCCTTGCCCAAAGGCGGGATAACATACAAATTATAGGCAAACATGTGACCTAACAAGTCAATCACTATATGGTCCTCTTCTCATTCCAGGAGTTGCATAGCCGCTTATTGGATTCGCAACCCTTAAGGAAGTAATAAGGTACATCGGTTCTAGGTTTACCTTATCTACTAAACAATTAGAGACAAAAGAATATGATGCTGCAGTATCGAATAGCACACTAATAGGATTGCTATGAATAAGAAGTGTACCTCCTAACATAGGCTTTCCTTTCTCCTTTGCAGATGGTATAGAAGTTGCAGGTTCCAAAGCAAGAAAAATTTCCCTTTTAAGCTTTGACTAGTTAAGGAAACTCCCTTTTGAAATGCCCATCTTGTTGCAGTTAAAGCACTTAACTCCTTTCTTATCGACGACTTTCTTGTTATCTCCAAAACGACACTCACTACCATAGTACCCTTTCTTGTCACACTTATGGCAAGTCACTTCAGCTTTTCTCTTTTTCGGAACCCCTTTCTTCTGAGCCTCTTTTTTCCGAAGAACTTCTGCTTCTTACCTTTGGAACCTTTAGTCTCCCCAGGCATGTCTTTCTCCAATGATAAATGAAAGTCCTTGTTTCTCAAAGCCATGTCCACAACAACATTAAACAGAACTCTGAGATGTGGCATAGTTGCATTAGCAATCTCCGGCTTCAGTCCCCAGATAAACTTCTCGTTCTTTTTAAGTAGTGTTTTAATGATGGGCCACCCATACCTAGACAACTCATCAAACTTCATTGCATACTCCAACGCTGACATCTCACCTTGCTCTAACTTCGAGAACTTCTTGAACAATGTTGACTTGGCTGCTTCGATAGAAATTTCTCCTTAAATATTTCCCTAAAGTCAGCCCAAGTTAACTCCTCCACCAGAACTCCAATGGTAAAACTGTTCCACCAGTAGAGAGAAACTCCTTACAAATGCCTCGAAGCCAATCTCCTTTTCTAATCATCATTCAACCTCATATCAATAGAAATTTTCCCACACTGAAGATGCCAATCCTCCACCTCAATGGCATTCTCCATTCGCAAGAATGGTTATCCTCCCAAGCTAGTATAACCTCGGCTTAACGTGGCATGGTTACTACGAGCAACCACTTCAGGCACAATAGCTCCCACAACACCAACATTTCCTCTAGTCAATCCAGCCGCTGCTCCAGCTTGCATCATGTTAACAAAGAACTAATACATCATCTCCATATCCAATAGTGCAGCTCCAACACCCACATTTGCATTAGCGTTTGCATTAGCATTGGCATAACCATTGGTTGCTCGGTTGGCGTTCCTAGCATTGGCCCGAGCTTTCTATAGTTGTGGTGCTCCCTCCTCCCAAGTTTAATCTTCCACTTCTGGTATTCATTTCTCATAATCTGCATATGAGTCTTCATCATATATAGAAGAATGATGTAAGATAGAGAGTATAAATAGATATACATACTTATATGTAGCAAATAACATGTATGTTAATATAACACTATCCCAAGCCCTGATTTATTCTTTCTTATTTCATTTGGGTAATGTTACTTCAAACTCTTATTAAGTTCTCTGTAATCCGGTGCTCTGATACCAAGTTGTAATAACCCCAATTATGAGGCTCGGAAATAGATACTATTAATGCTACAGTCATCCTTAGCATTATTTTCCAATAATAAAATGAGATCCATTATTGAATCATTAACACTGAGAGCACTAAAATTTACAGTTTTTTAACAAAGGATTTTCATTTATTAATTTGCAAATTCATTACATTTCGTTTCCATAGTCCCATGGATACTTCATTCAGATAAAATATAGTAATTACATATAGTTCAAAGAGCGACATATGATGATGCCTCTTAGATGATCAGAGTTTTAATTACTTAGACGGTATAAACCCCATTGTTATATACATTCAATAAATCAAAAGCAGTTAAACAACTGCATAATGGAAACATTATCTTTTATAAAATAGCTTGCCTCCTACACGTCGAAAGTTTATTCATCTATATCTTAAATACCCAACTCTCAGTTTGCCCAATGCCGAATTGAGTATCCAAGAGTTTAGGGGAAAATCAAAAAATTCGGGTTAGACAAAAATTATGGTGTGAATTATATTGTACCATATCAAACCAAAATAGATACATAGCGAGACCACACCATTAAGGGGAATGGGTTTTTCCCTCACTGGTATCATTAAAATCATATCATATCTACAACCAAAATGATTAGAACATAATCATAATATAATCATGCAATAATGTGTAAAATGAATAGTCCGACGTTCATTAAGGTCAAAGGGTTACACATCCCCATAATTACCCAGTCCCAAAATAGTCTATGGCATAATTTTTCTAGGATCACTACGAACCTATATTAGTTTTCTCAGGCTGACTAGAAATCTATATTAGTTTTCGTAGGTTGATAAGAAACCTACGGGCTGACTCGGGCCAAAAATATAATAAGATAATCCAAAATTTCTTGTGCAACAAGTGTGAATAGCCTCGGTTTCTATCCAACAGAAAAATACAATGGAGAGCGTAGCTCGTGCGAGTTCCTTGCTTTGTGTAATTCAAATTTTGTCTATCCTTCTACTAGGACCTACGCAATGGAATCGCAGACTTGACCAACTATGGGCTAAGAAGTAGGAGGATGGGGTATGACCCTACCCCCAGTCTTTGACTTTAAATCATAAATATGTTTTTAAAAATGTCAATGAGTCATGTCTTTTGATTAGTCAGGCATCTTAACACAATTTTTATCTTCACAATCTTCTAGATGTAGTTCTACTCATTCAGGAGTTTAAGTCTAACCATACCCACTAATGGAACAACCCTAATTGGTCATCAGTTCCCAAATTCCCAAAGTTAAAATGTTGGGTGATAACATTCATCATATATGCGAGTTTGTCAACAATTCATCATATGCAATAATAACCGATCAATAACTAAATGGACATATAATATATCAACAACCAAATATATGTTCAATATGATAGCCAACTTATACACACCTTTTTGTTTCAATAAATCCAGCCCCAAAATAGAATGAAAATCTTCCAAGTATTATAAAATAGCTATCTCCTACTTTTCAAAACAATATGCTATCATGCCTTAAAATTTTACCTATTTCACACGTTAAAATATAGAACATCGTGCCTAAATTTTTTTGTAGGCATCACATGCTAAAAATGGAGGTAATCGCATTCAACCCCGTTTGAAGTCATCGCTTGTTAACTTGGGTATAAGCTATTGTGGGTTATATTTATAATACCATCACGATTAATAAAACATAATCATAGGACCTTGAAAACCATAGCTTTTATTGAAGAAAAACAAAGTCATGTTGTTTAATTTTGAATCCTGTGCATGCATGCTTTCATAATCTTATTTCATGAAGCCATCTATTTCTGTCTTGGTGAGTTTTTTGATGCCTTCATGTGCATTTTACCATAGCCTACACACGCTTGCATTTACCTTAGGCTTCACATGCATGTTTCATTTAAGCTCTTTTGAGCTATCACTTTACTTTATTTTGCAAGTTAATTTATTTGTGCTGAAGCAAGCCTTCGTGAAAATTAACTACTTGCTTTGAGGCCACTTGATTATGCTCCGTGTATTATAATTTACTTTTGTCTTCATAAATAGTGCAGGTTAACTCTCATGTACCATTTTCCTTCATGACACATTTTGCAACTGCCTTTATGCCTTGTTTAATTTAGCCTACACATGCAATTATTTTCATTGTATCTCCATGTTTTACATTTTGGCCTACATGTGCTACTTCATTTTGAAGCTATCTATCTTAGTCTTTGTGATCTAATTTATGGTCTTTGAATACTACTTAATTTATGGACATCGTGTGTATTTTTTTTCGATGCCTTCATGTGAAAATATATATTTCATGTGTGCATGCTCCCATGTCCCACTACCCGTTTGCCCAAGTACCTAAATGCCCATCCACTGTACTTCTAGCTTTCGTAAATGGCATTCTAGCCTTCATGAGTTAAAATACTAGGTCCCCATGTGGTGTCTACTATTCTTTCTTAGCTTTCATGCATAGTTTTTTTGTCCACTGTAAAGTTAGCCTTGTGTGTTATATTTTGCTTGGTCAACAACGATTTAATGGTAGTTTTGTAATTAAACTAAAAATTGATTTATTTCTTTCTTTGGCAATTTCTTTTTACTAAACCCAATATAAGATCAACTTCTTATTGGCCCGTCATTAAACATTTAACGACTCGCCAATACACGCGATTCAAAATGACAATAAACCACACATGTCCAACCCAAATTGAATGGAAAGATGGACAATTATGGGAAAGAAAGATGAAAGAAGAAGAGAAGAGACGAAGAGGAGGAAAAGAACTAAAACAACACAGAATCTCACAATCGCAATGTAATAACTTATAATATAATATCAATGATCTTTATAAAAGAAAAACTGTAATATGCATACATCAATCATAGTAGAAAAACAAATCACAATCATCAGCCTGTATAGTTATAACAACTTGTCCACACAATTGGTGATAATTCAACAACATTGTAGTGGAAAAATAAACAAGTACGAGAATACATCATGAAGACCTCCAGCTCATCTCCTGAGCTCTAATGCATCCAAGGCAATCTGTAAATATGCTCGGTCTGACCCGAGCATTTTAATAAATAACTCCCAAGTCAGTCTGGTAAACCATCATGAGAAAAACACACCCAGTTAGATTTTAAAGTTATATAAATCCTTTGAAATAAAAGTATCTTGTAAGACTACACCGTACATAAAAACGGATGGGTATTTACCTTACGATAACCAAACCATTTCATATGAAATTATCTGATATTATAATAGCGTCTAAGATACAAATACTTATTAATCATAGCCAAAATTGTTACATTAATTAAATTCCAGCATAATAGGTATACAACTAATACCATAAAGGCTCGTACTGGAGAATGGATTCCATACTATGAAAAGGTAAGGAACTACCTTCAGAAGGTACATCTCTTGATAAAATGCACCGAGTTCTGACAAGAACATCGTGTACCCCAGCCACACAGGAATGGCCTACCACTTGATTAGTAGTACCGAATATGATCACTCCTTTTGTTAACGGGCCTTGAAGCATACATGAGTAGATAGTAATCGATCTAGATTTGGAATTATCATACCTTGATAGGAGCGACCCACTTGGCCCTGCTGCATGCTCGATTTTTGTCATTTCCAGGTTGATGAGGCTCGAGGCTACGTTTTACCTTTATATAGCACTTCTCACTTGGAATGCTAGCACTACCCTCCAGGTAATAATGCAATGCCAGCATTCATCCGTACAAGTTCATTCTAATACTGAAAGAAACCGAAGGCAACACTTCTACTACATCCATTTTAGGAATCACCCTTATGATTGGTAGCAAGTAGCCCTTGCAATTCAAAAGCTCCATTTTCGATTATCTTCAAGATATTCCAATTCGAAATGCTTATGCCGGTTCGAAGTGGTTTTTGAATAACATATCTGATCCCGGTCTCTTCGAAATGACAACGTAAGTTTATAAACTAGCCAACACTTGATAGTCGGTTATTTAACTATCGAATAAACAACAATCCACCCAGAGATCAAATTTCCTAAAGGAATTAACATTGGTTAAGCACCAAGCAACACTAAGCCTCTTTAATTAATCTTTTCATTAATTAAAACACTTTCCAAATATTTACCTCAAAATATCTTTACAAAGATATACCCAAAAACCCTTATATTTTTTATACTAGGGAAAAAAATCTATATACTTATCTCAATGATATAAGTATATTCACATAACGGAGGAAGATATCATTTTCACACAATTCTAGAACAATTTATAAATTCCTTTATAAATCTCTAAACCCGTTTATAAATCCATAAAACCATTTATAAACTACTTCTACAAATCTATAAACCCATTTCTAAAATTCCTTTATAAATATCTAAGACCATTTAGAAAACTCTTTTTACCCTTTAACTAATCTTCCTTTAAGTTTTCTAAACAATGTTATAAGATTCCTCTTATAAAACCCACATCTGTTTATAAAACCCTATTTATAAATCACGAAAACATTTATAAATAAATTCTTACCATTTACTTTGAAACACTATTATATAATAATAAACATCATAAAGAAATAATAATTAACTTCAAAACAACTTAAAAATAATAATTAATAATTTTGAAACATTCATAATAAAACAATAATAATTTATCTTCAACATTATTATAAATAATAATAATTAATTTCCAAAACTTTATTGATAAATAATTATAATTAATTTCAAACCATGTTAATAATTTTAAAGAACTAAATTTTCAAAATATTAAAATATTTATAAACAACTTTAAAAAATATATTAATATAAATAAACAACTTTTAAAACATAAATATACTTCCTTGATAAAAATCCATACTTAAATCTCAACATAATCATTTCCATATTTTATAAAACTGTATGTATAAATCTCTTTCTATTTCATAACATATCATTTAACATTTCCAAGTCTGTCCTCACTTTCGACTTCCAAAATAGAATCAACTATTTTTCTAAGACGACATTCCACATATTATTATAAACCTACAATTGTGATATATTTCTCAATTTATCCAATGATAAAAGTTTCCCTTTATTTATAAACACCATTTATAAACCTATGCTTTTATAAATAACAATACGCTTTTACAGATCTTCACTTTAATTGTAAAATGTCACTTTTATACATTATCATAGTTCTAAATTCCACATTTATAAACAAATCTTAATATATGTATATATATGTCACTTTATATAAAACGGTTAATAAGTATTTATACCAAAATATTTCTATCTTCTTTTTAAAACCGTATTCTTTTATTATAAAAGACGGACTTAATTTTAAGATTTTAAAAACCTTTACTTTATAGTTTAAAAATCCCTATTTAAAATATTTTATAAACTATTAATTTATAATATCAAAAAATCATACTTTTTGTTTTACTTAAAATAAATTCTTCTCTTAGTAATTCAATAATTATTATTAAAACATATAATTCGAAATCACTTAAAAATCCCTTTTAAAACTAAATCTTCACTTTATCATATTTCAAAATACTAAAAATATGGCCCAGTGCTGTTATAACACTAAATAAGGAAAAATCATCTATGTCATCAATTATGGCATCCAACACATCATATATCAAAATATATGAAAAGTAAAATCAATAGTGTAAGGAATCAGTTGGATTGTGACGCCCTATCTCTATACTCACACTAGCCAAGGACACTACGGGGTAATGCCGTCGACTAGCACGAAGAATAAGGCTGTTGAGGAATGACCATCTGTGTAATTGGTTTGAGCGAGAACCGATACATCAGATAGTATATCAGGCATTTCATTTCAAGAGGAAATCTGACATATCCAATCCAAACTCATATCTACTACACAGTTGCTAAGGGGCCTACGGAATCAATATAAAATAAACATAACATAAAATCAGTCACAGATATTCATATCACTAAGGTGGAAACAGATATGAATACAACACATAGAAGTGAACATCTTAGTAGTGGTCATACAAGATCCACTGCATCACAAAAGAATAGGTACATGTTCTACACAAAAGAATATGTATACATCAAAGAGCCTCTATCTCGTATACATGAAAGATAAAAACTACTAAGCTAAAGTAGTTAGCTAAAAGTCAGAAGCTAATCCCTGCTAAGAAGTCATGTGGAAGCAGCTGAAACACCTCGGTCTGACCAGAGTATTATTTAAGAAGAAAAATAATAAACGGATCAGTTTAGCTATAATTATCATTTAAGATGAGATGGGATAAGAGATATAACAAATATATATGATAACAACAAAAATCATACAATATCTCAAATTTTCTCAAACACCAAAAAGAATGTCATATTCTTTATTTTTATTCACCAAATCACAAATATTGATAGAGCTTATCAATGCAAATCACAAAAAATTGGTGAAACATAAATTCCAGAAATCATCAATTAGAAATCCAGAAAACATAAAAGGGGGGAGGCTTATCATAAACGGGAGTATGAAAACTCACCAACACGTGTATCATAAACAAGACGCTATCCCATGGGTCGCTAACCCATAAAAATACGGGGTACAGTCCCCCCTTGGGGACGAATGAGCCAAACATCGACGCACCTAAAAAGATACACCCCATGCACAAACTTATTGAGCCGAACATCGACGCACTTAAAAAGGTACGCCCCATGCATAGACTCATTGAGCCGATTGCTCCACGAACGGTCAAAAGACCATGGGTCGCTACCCTATAAAAATGAGACGAAGCTCTACAGAACGTGGTATAGTCCCCCACGCGGACAAAGAGACATCGCATATCGCTAGTCTAAACCATAAAATGCTCATCATTGATCAATAAGTGTAAATCACACTAAGCTAGTAAATAAATGAGTTAGGCTTCATGTCCCATAACCACTGGCTTAACTTAAATATTTACGAACAAATTGTAGACTTCCACTCGAAAATAAGTGTAAATTACACTAAGCTAGTAAATAAATGAGTTTAGCTTCATGTCCCATAACCACTAGCTTAACTTAAATATTTATGAACAGATTATAGATTTCCACTCGAAAATTGTCATGGGATTTCAATCGAACAAGTCCATGAATTAACCGACGAAGTAAACGCAAGCGTTTCGTACCACTTGTTTTGCTAAGTCGTTTAATTGGATTTCTCATACGAATGAGGTAAAGGTTTGTATATACTAATAGATTGGAAAACGGTTTTAAAAATGAGCTTTGTATTAAAAGTAAATATTGAAATCATTTTTGTGAAAGAGTTTGAGTATTTACTACTAGTATAGAAACCTTTGTATTTTAAAGTGACGAATCACAGAAATGATTGTAAAAACAATCTATCACCAAAAATCCACATTCGACGACGTGAATTAAAACCATGAAAATCGATATCAAATCCATCAAATGGAAACACCAAAAATCCAGAAAAGAAATCATCAAAGTCAGTATTGATTGACAATAACTATTCGGATCGTCAAAGATCGATAAAAAAGGAAATCCAGGCAAAAATAGGCAAATATGCAAAAAATAACAAAACCAGACGTCTGGTAGGTTTAGCCAGACGTCTAACCCTGGGTTCTGGAAATTTATAATTTTTTCTCCTTTTTCTTTTATTTACTGAAGCCTCCCAGACGTTTGGTTGGGTTTAACTAGACGTCTGGTCCTGGGCTCTAGAAATTTATTTTCGTTTACATTTTTCTTCTTCTCAGGTGCCCTCTACCAAACATCTGGAAATTTCAACCAGACGTCCGGTTGCCAAAGCTGGGTAGAAATTTGCATAGACCATTGATGCCCAAATCAACTCAAAAGCGATCGAGCGAGCGATGGAGGCTAAGGATTTATGCCAAGCGACAACCTAACCCTATAGGCTCTTCGATACACCCCAAATAACTGTCCAAACATCCATAGTAGGGTTTTCATAAATTTTGACTTCAAAATTGGAAAATTCACCAAACCAATTCAAATCAAAAGCAATTGAACATGAAATAAATGTTAGGAATTCATACCTAACAACAATGAAAGCTATAGACATAGATGTGAGTTCAAGAACTCACCTTTAAATTCAAAAACTAGAAATGAGAAGCTCTAAACAAGCTTAGACCAATTCCTCTTCACTACACCTCTAGAATCTTCAATCTATTATCAAATGCAAAGTTATTCCTAAGTTAGGTTATAGGAAAAATCAAGAATTGAAGAGGGATTGAGATGGAGAAGATGAATAGGATGCTTACCTAAGCTTCTCCTTGATTTTAGAACTTGAATTTGAATTTTCTAAGGGAACCAGGGCTTAGGAATTTTAGTTTCCTCTTCCCACCATTCTTCTTAGGGCTTAAGTGTTAGGAGTTTAGAAAATGGAATGAATGAATGAAGAGGAGTGGAGTGGGAGGTATTTGGTAGAAGGTTTGGGTTCTCTTGTTGGGTTAGTGGGTTAGAACCCAACCCAAAGCTCAAATGAAAATACCAAAATCCTAATCAACTCCAAACATATCGATGTTTATACTTAAACAAGTTGTAAACGTCGTTTTGAACTCAATGAAAGTGATCTCGAGTCCAAATTTGACTGTTTACAAAAAGTCACATTTTGGACTATAATTCAACTAACGATGCTATATTTAAATAAAACATTTAAATATATATTCGTAAGATATGCGGGTTGTTACATGGATCCCTCCTACCTGTCCCCTGCATCACATACAATATGTAATCATAAAATATAAATCAATCACTTCGAGGCGGGATCGTATACAAAGGGTCATCTGCTCTTACATGGGAACGTAATAAGGTCTCATTCGCTCCGGAGTCCGGAATATATGCAAACCAACAAATAAAATAGTAAATCATCCAAACAGTCAACAAACAATCAACAATAAAATTATCCACACTTGTATAAAAATATACGTGGGCCAGAGAGGCGTGTTAACTCACATTGATTCCAGTTTCGTCAAAATGCTTCGGTTTGAATAAAAATTGAATAGGTGTCCAATTTTAACCTAATTTCCTATGAGCTCCAAATCTATCCAATCCAACTCCATAACGTAGATTTCGTTGAACGAATATAATGCAACTCGTCGCGCTCAATTCCGACCTTATATGAAAAAGTTATACGTATTTAAACATTCGATTTTTAATATATAATTAATTACATGCTCAACATAATTAATTACCATGTTTAAACCTAATCACTCCATTCCCTTTATCTCACATTCAACATGCAAATGGTGACGGACCAAGCAAACTCGCGACTTTGATCACGTCGTTGTGCCACCATCCTAGTTCTCCGACCATCGTGCCACCCCTAGGGGTCGCCCTGACCACGCTCGTCCCTCCAGTACCCACATGACACGCGAAATGCCATAGATCGCGG
Source organism: Allium fistulosum (assembly GCA_030737815.1). Lineage (NCBI taxonomy): Eukaryota > Viridiplantae > Streptophyta > Magnoliopsida > Asparagales > Amaryllidaceae > Allium > Allium fistulosum. The sequence continues at coordinate 167,952,390 of CM060905.1, forward strand.
CGACTTCGGCAAATCCAGCGCCGAATTTGAATGCCAATTGCCGCCGCCACCTTGATGAAATCCATGCAAACCAACCAGTCGTTGGCCATGTCTCGCTGAGCTCTACAAGTTTACAGTTAAGGTTGAAGCCTTAAAGTGGATGGAGTGGTGGTAATGGACATGGACCGTTGGATGAAGGGAGATGGTGGCAGCTCTGGTTTCTATTAGGGTTTATGTTTTGCAAATAATGAGCATTTAAGTCCTTATATAGAATGTTAACAAGAAATCTCGTCAACATCCCAATGCTAAGTTTTTAACAGGGAGTTCTGTTAGAAACCTAAAAGCAAAATTTTAGGAGTTAACAATCCCCTTCGAAACCCCTTTCGATTGGGTCGACAGGGTTTACACATCTTCGAAAGGTGGACTTACTTCAAAGATGAAATTAGGAAGGGAATAATTCATTCATAACCCCTTTTTAGTGAGTCGAAAGGGTCATTATTCCTTTGGAACGGAATCTACTCTCAAATGCATAGATTTTATATTCAGTTATTGCCCATTTCGAGGGGGTCGAAAGGGTCCTCATGCAATGATTGAGACTTCTTCGAAAGAAGTTATCTGATTTGATATTTCTAAGCTCCTTTCAAAGGAGTCCTTCTTGCAAACATAATTTCATGTAGTAAGTCCCTTCGAAGCCCATTTCGAGCGAGTCAAGAGGACCCTCACCCTCTCAAAGGAACTTACTGTACAATGTATAAGGTTTAAATTCAATATACTATGGAAACATATCTTGGAAAAATGATATGAATTCATTGAATTTGTTAATATTGAATTATCATCACCACACATGTTTAGTATTTCATATCTTTAAACGTGATGATAATATGATTCGAAATCATATTATGTTCAAATAGTTTCTGTAGCATACAGCCTTGAGTAAGTCAAATATGAGTTAAGAAAGTAAGAAAGCATCAAGTGTAATTGGTCATTAGTCAAGCAAATGGCTGAAATGATCTTCCTCATATTCAAAATCAACATTGGATCCATGCATCCACTCCTTTGTATTTATTTAAATTGGATCACAAGTAAGAGAATTTTCCCCAAATTGATTTAGGGTTGCAGAAGTTTGATTTGCTAAGAAGTCAAAAAGTGATTTTAGAATTAAAAATTCTGTCCCTCAACTCGGACCCCAAGGGTGATATTTATTGATGTAGGTTAATCCCCTTTCGCGCCCATTCTTTCGATATAGTCGAAAGGCCTTCTTCCAACCTTTTGCACACATCATTTCGATCTGGTTGAAAGGCATTTCTCCTGATCTTTCTCATCCATTCTTTCACCTTCACCCTTTCGAATCAGACCTTTCGATCTAGTCGAAAGGGTTACTTTGACAACCTTTCGCTACCGCTAAAGTTTAGGCACCCTTGAAATATGCTTTTACTTGATTGCTTTTGACTTCATCGATAGAGGTATGTGAGTTCCCCACTTTATGTCGCTATACTGTTACAAGTAAGAGAAGATGCGAGCTTTCGTATAGTTTTGAAAGGCTTAGCAGGTAACGACTGTATCATTGTGAAAGGTCACTTGGCTTTCATGTAGAGTTTTCTTTATGCTTTCGAAAGGTCCCTACTATTTCATAAGGCTTGTTCTTGCTTTCGAAAGGTGCGCACTGGAAGAATGTCTTCAAGTAGAAGATTGACAGTAGCGAAACCTACTATTTTAAAGGATTTGGTTCTTGTGTGCGAATCTGTTATCCAATACCTTCGAAAGGGGTTTCAAACCCATACTAAGCTCTCTTATATATTTAGATTCAACTGCGTCTAGATGAAGCAGAAGGGTTTTGTTTTCTTTTCTACTTTCAAAAGCTCTTGTCTCACTTGACACTTGTAAGTGCATTAGGCGCTTGCGACTCCATCCTTACCTCTTCGAAAGCTATCTCAATACCTTCGAAACACTATTTTTGAACTATGGTGAAATCCTTATCTTGAATTCTTGTGGAGTTGGACATTTTTTATGGGCTTTCTTTCATGCCTTTATTATTAAGTGAATTTTATGGTTAACATTACCCCCTTGTATGAAAGAAGCTTTTGTTTTTTAGAAATTTTTTTTATTTGCTTTCCCTTCACACTATTTCATTCTCAATGACCTCATTTCCTTGCAAAGTTCAAAGTAAACATTCTCTGTTGTTAGTTCAAGACTTATATAAAAATATTCTTAGTGATTTGTTTGCAATGCAATTGAAGACAATGTTAGTATAATAGACTTTCTGAATTCTAAGTCCAAAAGCAACAAAAGTTAGTTAACCATCATCTGGAGTTAATAAACGATAAGAAATCTGCAGTTTTAAATGATTGGAGATCAAGAACTCCTGTCTGGCAACAATAGAAGTCTCGCCATCTAACTTTGGTAATAACAAAAGAAGTTTATAAATTTAACTTCCCATTATATTAATAGAAAACCAAGCATATGATCTAAATCTAACTTTAATAATTGAAGTACAGGAGTTTTCTTCTAATAATAACAAGTGTCTGGTAATAATAAGTCATTGGAAACCATGAATCCTTATTTGGGGGTAAATAATGGTATCGAGAAACCATTATTGGAAACAATAATTTAGAAACTAAGATTTGATGTTGATAAGTGTTGTTCAACAGTTAGTAGTAGAAGTCTGGTGACTCTGACCCGGGTATTAATGAGATAAATCTAGAGTTCTAATTGAAGTCCAGTAGTCCATTATGATCTCAATATCAACTGCTTTGGAACCCATATTCGAGCATTAACTAATGAAATCCAAAAATTAATAGTAGAAGGCTCAAAACCCAAATTCGGTTATTAATAAAATGCCATCCTAAATCCCATGATAAAGGTCTTAATAATAGTGGTCCCGGATCCCATACTAAGGACTTAATAAGTGAAACCCTGAAATCAATAATGAGAGACCCGAAACCCAAAGTCAAGTATTAATAAGTGAAATCCAGAAATTATTGACAAGAAACCCGAAACCCAGATTCGGGTATTAATAAGTGAAGTCCAGAAAGTAATAGTAAGAGACCCGAGACCTAGATTTAGTATTATGGAGTGAAGTCCCGAAAGTGATAGTAAAAGTACCGAAACCTAGATTTGTGTATTATGAAGATAAGAGACTAATAGTAAAAGTCCCGAAACCCAGATTCAGATTTTAATAAGTGAAGTTTTGAAATTTTCTTTTGGGTGCCAGTCGAAGACTGTAGATTCTTATTTAAGGCTTCTAATCTGCACTACTCTTTAGGTTTTGATTTTTTTTGGACATGTGCCACCGTTTAGGCCCTGTACATTGTCATTGTTTAACTACCGTTTCTCGGGCTGGGACATCTTAGTCCGTTGTTTGATATGCCGCTTCTCGGGCTCGGACATTTAGTCCTTTGTTTGATATGCCGCTTCTCGGGCTTGGACGTCATAGTCTGTTGTTGTCCGGTGCGCGTGGTTAGCTTATCCACAAGCATGACCTAAGGACTTACCTAACCTCCCTTCAGGAGGCGCTCCAACCAGGCCTTATAGGCGAAACTGAAGGCTTGTTTGGTGCCTTGGCCTGGCCATATCATGGAAGGACTAAGGGCTTACTCCGTCCTCCTTTCAAAAGGTGCCTTGACCTGGCCATAGCGTGGCGCGATCAAGGGCTTGTCAATGCTTTAACCTGGCTATAGCATGGCGCAAATAAAGGCTTACTCTAACCTCCCTTCAGGAGGCGCCTTGACTTGGCCATAACATGGCGCGATTAAGGGCTTGTCGATGCTTTAACTTGGCCATAACGTGGCGTGGATAAAGGCTTACTCTAACTTCCTCCAGGAGGCGCTTTGACCTGGCCAACTAGGCGCAGACAAAGGATTTGACCGTTTAAGGTAATTTCCAAATTCAAGGAGAACTTTGCTCCCAACCATGTAGACTTTTCTTTAAGGTAGAGGAGCTTTATTCATTCATTGTAAGAAAATATGGTAGCAAGTGTTCCGCATTCCACGTTCCAAGAAACATATTGCCATTTGGTCAACATAACTTGTAAGCTCTAGGGGGAATTACTTTGCATACGATTAGGGGACCTTCCTAGTTTGGTCCTGGCAGTCCATCCGTAGGATTTATTGTGTTTGCCATCACCCTTCAAAGTACTAAGTCTCCCTCTTGAAATGATCTTGTTTCACTTTTGAGTTGTAGTATTTTGAGATTCTTCTCTGATATTCTACAGTTCGGATAGCTGCTTCATCTCTTAGTTCATGTATTAAATCTAATGATTCTTTCTTCAATTCCTGGTTTGGATCAATGCATATGCGATTCTTCGATGTGAGGGTATCTCAATTTCCATTGGCAACATCACTTCATACCCATGTTAGAGAATAAGGGGTATGTCCCATTGCAGTTCCAGTGGATGTTTGATAGGCCTAAAGTACAAGTGGCAATTCTTCTACCCAATTTCCTTTGGCTTTATTCAATCGCTTTTGCAAGATAGTCTTAATAGTCTTATTTGCCATTTCAACAACTCCATTAGCCTTTAATTGTGCCACGAGAGGAAAAGCTTTTGATAATCCCATTCTAATGGCAAAATCGAGAAAACTCTTCAATTTCAAAATTTGTTCCATTATCAAATATAATTTTATAAGGGATCCCGAATCAGGTAATAATGTTTTTAATGACGAATCTATGCACTTTCCCAGAAGTGATTTTGGGGAGTGGTTATGCTTCTACCTACTTAGTAAAGTAGTCGATGGCGACTACAACATATCTTGCTCCTCCTTTGGAAATTGGCAATGGCCTGATTAAGTCGATTCCCAATATATAGAAGGGCCATGGACTAGAAATCGGAGTCAATTGACTTGGTAGCAATCGAGGGATTTTGGAGTATTTCTGGCATCTTTCACATTTCTTTACATACTCAATAGCTTGACTTGCCATTCGAAGCTAATAAAAACCTTGTCTCATTATTTTCTTTGCCAACTTTGCCCTGTTGGAATGGTCTCTGCTAAATCTTTCATGCGCTTCCACCAACAATTTCATCCCATCTTCCAGACTCACACATCTTAAGTAAGGCAAGGCATATCCTTTCTTGTAAAGAACTCCATCCATCATTGTGAAAGTCGGAGCCCGACTTTTGATTTTCCTAGCTTCCACTTTGTCAGATGGTAATATCCCTATGGAAAGATATTCGACAATAGGTGACATCCAAGTGTCACTATAACAATCATCTGTCCTTGAATAATTAATCCTCTCATTTGGGATTTCTTCATTAATTTCCCTTTCTTCTCTTTCTCGTGCCATGGCTTGGGATCTAGTTAGAACTAATAATTTCTTCCCTTATGCAGGTATTCCCTCTTCAATACTTGGATTTACTTGGTATCCTACTAATACGATATGAGTTTTTGGGGCTCCTCTTGAACTAGCCAACTTTACAAACGAATCCACCCGAGAGTTTTCTCCCCTTGGAACTTGGTGTATAGAAAAATCTTTAAATAAGGCGAGCATTTTTAATACTTTCTTTACATATAAAGGTAGTTTGGCTTCCTTAGTCTGATATACTTGCTTTATCTGGTTTACCATTAGTTGAGAATCACTAAAGACTTGAATTCATGGGATTTTGAGCTCTATGGCTAGAGTCAATCCTGTCACCATTGATTCATAGTCGGCTACATTATTTGTTGTGGGAAACCCTAACTTCATTGCGTAGTGTAGGCGGTGCCAGTATGGCTTTATTATGACATATCTTGCCCCAGATCCTTGCTCATTTGATGTGCCATCCACAAATAGCTGCCATATGGGTTTTTGATCCTTTCATTCTCCGATTGTTCTTTAACGAAGTTTGTACACTCATTAATAAAGTTTGCTAATGCTTGCCCTTTGATAGCTGCTCATGGATGAAATTCAATGTCATACTGGCTAAGCTCAATTTCCCACTTTACTAGCCTACCCGAAGTTTTAGGCTTACTGAAGACTTATTTGAGTGGAAAGTTACTCAATACTCTAATTAGATGCGCTTGAAAGTGTGCTCTAGGTTTTCATGCTGTAAGTATCAAGCAGTAGGCTAATTTTTTTATTATCGGGTATCGAACCTCTGCATCTTTTAACCTCCTGCTCACATATTAAATAGAAAGTTGAGTCCCATCTTCTTCTCTAATCAAAATTAAACCAACCACATGTTCCAAAACTGTCATGTATAAGTACAAGGCTTTCCCATTCTCGAGACTGGATAGTATTGGTGGTCTTTCCAAATGACTTTTCAACTCTTGAAAGGCTTTCTTATAGTCTTCTCCCCATTCAAAGTTTTTCTTCTTCTTGATCACGTTGAAAAAGGGAATGCACTTATTAGTTGCTTTAGAGATGAATTTGCTTAGGGCGGCTACCCTACCGTTTAAACTCATTACATCTTTGCTGGTTTTGGGCTCAGCCATGTCTTTGATAGCTTGAATCTGGTTTGGACTGGCTTTGATTCCTTGAGTGCTCACAATATAGCCTTAAAACTTCCTAGAATGATCCCTAAAAGAGCATATTCTAGGGATTCAGTTTCATTTGATATTTCTGTAATACTTCGAACATCTCTTTTAGGTCTTCAAGGCGACTCTTAGTTTCATAAGATTTTACTAGCATATCATCAACATAAACTTCCATATTTCGACCGATCTGTTCTTTGAACATTATGTTGACTAATCTTTGATAGGTGGCTCCTACATTCTTTAACCCGAACGGCATTGCTTTGTAGCAGAAAATTTCCCAATCGATAATGAAACTTGTATGTTCTTCATCCAGTTTAAACATGGTTATGTGATTGTATCCCGAGTAAGCATCCACGAGAGATATAAATTTGTATCCACTAGTTGCATCAACCAATTGATCTATCCAGGGCAATGGGTAACAATCTTTTGGACATGCTTTGTTCAAATCAGTATAATCAATGCAGGTTCTCCACTTTCCATTCGACTTCTTTACCAATACTGGGTTCGTTATCCACTTTGGGTAAAATACTTTCTGAATGAATCCATTTTTGAGTAGCCTTTAAACTTCTTCTTTTAGTGTGTCTGATCACACTTTATCCAATTGTCTCTTTTTCTATCAGATGGGGGTCGCTTCTCGATTAATATTTAGTGCATGGCACATAACCGATGGATCAATCCCAACCATATTTGAATGAGACCATGCAAACACATCTCTATTGGATGTAAGAAACTGAATTAAGTCTGTCTTCAAGCTGCGCTCCAACTCCTTTTCCACTTTGGCTATTTTGGTTGAATCATTTGGGTCAATACATGTTTTCTCAAGGTCTTCTATAGGTTTTATCCTTTCCACTTCCCCATGGCAGTCAAATTCTATGATGATTTCTCCTTCTTTTACAGAATTAGCATCAGTCCTCTTTCTCTTGCTTCCAAGGGAAATGTACCTTTCAAACATACCTTTATTAGTTTTATTAGATCTGACTTTTACTTCGAATGTTGGATATAAAATTCCATCATCCAAAGGCTGAAAGACAGTAGAAGAATCAAAGTGAGAAGAATACTACCTCTTATATTAATCAAGCATTTCAAAGTACATCTCGTGGGAGCTGAATTGTTCTCCATGGATAGTGTCCCAACCCTTCTTAGTTAAGAAATTTACCATTAAATATTTTGGCGAGACAAAAGCGTCCACCTCATCAAGTGCAAGTCGGCCAAAGAAAGCATTATAATATGACGGTTGGTTGATGATTACGAAGAGAGTTTCAAATCCTGCAGCACGGCGGTATTTCCATCTGCACTAGCAACTTCACATGTCCTATTGGAGTCGATCCCTTGTTGTTGAACCCAAATATAGGTTCAAAGCTGGGTTCTAGCTTGTCTTCTGGAATGCCCATTTGATCAATGGCGTGTTTGAAAATAACATTGACTGTGCTCCCAGTGTCTACAAGAATCTTGGACACTATAGACAGTCCAATTTGGGCTGTGATCATGAGGGGGTCGTTATAAGGGTGATGGATCCCTTTCTCCAGCTCTTAGGGAGTAATAACAAGATTTGGCATCGGTACATTAAGTCAAGGACTTTTAAGCGGGGGCTCTTCTTGAATGGAAAACACTCCTTCTCTAGCTTCTTTAATGTATATGATTCTGGCTCCCTTGCTAGCCCTTGCTGGGTATGGCCCCCCATGGATTACATCAATCCTATTCAATGGCGTACTCAAACTTAATGGATCTTCTTCTTCCAAGATGTTGACAACATTATTAGGAAATTTTTGCGGACCATGACCAGTCCGTGGTGCCTTTTGCTTGTCTTGGATGAATTCCTTCAAATTCCCTTCACGGATCAGTTTCTGAATGATTCCAGCCAACACCCTACATTCATCAGTTTTATGGCCATTTGCTTTGTGATAAACACAGTAATCATCCCCATTTCTCTATTCAGGGTAATTTTTAGCCTTAAAAGAATCAGGAAGTTAACCTTCTCCTTTTGTGTCCTTGATCCAACCCAAATCTTCCACCCTCCTTCCTAGGTTAGCTTTCTTTTTAGCATAATATAATTCATCGATACGAATGAATTTATCAGCTTGGAAGTGGAAATCTTGTAAATCCTTACACCCATGCACAAAGAGTTCCTTCCAGAATGATGTATTCTCTATCAGCCCGGAATGCACTGCTATGTGCTACGTTCTTTTTTTTGATGATATCGTCTATTTGCTCTTGCCCTCATTGGTATAAGCTTTTAATTTTCTAATTTTCTTCTTGGAGAGATCACCTCATCTCCAATTGTTAGTTTTGCTGTTTTGAAAGACTTTTGAGATAGTGCTGCTTTTAGAAGCTCTTGCATTTCAGCAATTGTTGCTCCAGGTGCTTTATCTTGATTGCATTGTCGTCTTGTTGCACTAGGGTTGACGGCTGCCCTTGCACAACTCCTTCCTAGTTAAACGTTGGAGCAATGTTTTCCTCCAAAGTCATGGTGTGTATTGCTTCTTCGTCCATTTGACTAAGCCTATTAGATTTCATTTTCCTACCTCAAGTTAAACAATCCATAATATTTCTATAAGGGAACCATAAAGTTGGAGGTTCGAGCCCTCCTTCTAGTGCCAAAAATGTTAACTAGAAATATTGTCAACATCCCAAAGCTAAGTTTTTAACAGGGAATTCTGTTAAAAACCTAAAAGCAAAATTTTAGGGGTGGACAATCCCCTTCGAAACCCCTTTCGATTGGGTCGATAGGGTTTACACATCTCCGAAAGGTGGGCTTACTTCGAAGATGAGATTAAGAAGGGAATAATTCATTCATAACCTTTTTATAGTGAGTCGAAAGGGTCATTACGCCTTGGGAAGGAAATATACTCTCGAATGCATAGATTCTACATTCAGTCATTGCCCCTTTCGAGAGGGTCGAAAGGGTCATCATGACATGATTGAGACTTCTTCAAAAAATGAAGTTATATGATTTGATATTTCTAAGCTCCATTCGAAGGAGTCCTTCTTGCAAACATAATTTCATGTAGTAAGTCCCTTCGAAACCCACTTCAAGCGAGTTGTAACATCCTACCTTCTGAGGTCCAAAACTAACCGCTGCTGATGCTGTAGTCATCTGTAGTTGTTATTTCCTGACGACCGAATGCGGCATAGTTAATATTGGTACACAGGAACACATGAATATGAAAAATTTTAAACTTCAAATAATAGAATTTCTCATTTCATGCAAATTATAATTTAAGATTTAATTACATAATCCCAGACGTTAAGCACGTTCAGATCACATATGCATGTACAAAATACGACAAGAGCAACATATGAAGATGTCCCCTTATGATGATCAGAGAAGTAATAATATGAACTTTATAGCTCTTGGTACATCACAGTGGAATACACAAAATAGCTCCTAAATAGCTAACATTGCCTCCTACACGTCTCCGGAAGCTTATTCGTCCAAAAACCTGAAAGTCTCCCACTCTCAGATTACTCAAATTAATTTTTGAGTACCCGAGAGTTTGTGGAGAAACACAAACTTCGAGGCAGACAATAAGTCTGGTATGAATAATTCCCTATCATCTCTTATCATAAATAGATATCTAGTGAAACCATGCCACTTAGCGGAACGGGTTTTCCCCTCACTAGTATCCAAAACAAAACATGCAAATCATTTACTATGCCCCTGCACCCAAAATGATTAGTCTTAACATAATATGAAATAAAGCCATAAATCATATGTATTGGATATCCCATCCACCCATTTATTAGCTATCCCATCTAAAAGCAATTTATTAGATTTCCCATCTAAAATATTTAAAATGACTATCCGTCAAAATTAAATAGGACTATCCATCCCAAATCCATTTAAAATAAATGCAGATTATCCATTGGACATTGTTTTATAAAAAATGGTGTGGGCTATCCACCGCTCACTACATAGTTTTCCTAGGATGACTATGAACCCTTAGGTGCCAAATCCTGAGGCTAACCACCACTGGAAAAACATTCTTTTCTTTAGAAATTTGATGTGGGCTATCCACCGCACATTCCATAGTTTTCCTAGGTTAACCAAGAACCAAACATTTGTCCAATTAAAACATCTTGATCCCCATGATTATTTATAAAAATTCATGATCCCCATGATTACTTATTTTCCCCAGGTCTACCACCTGTTTAACTTATTCCCCAAACTATGTATCGAAAACATTCAACCCACCCCGGTGCCCCTAAGGTTTATTAACATTCTTCTTATATAAGGATCCCCCTACATATTCAAACAAAGATAAGTATTTTATGCTATTACCCTTCAAAGTAACCCCTTCAACTTAGCAAAATTTTACCTAAGAAAAATGGCTAAAAACAGCCCTTTAAAACCCTTCAAATGGAGTCCCATTCGAAACAAATAAACATCCCTTCAGAAACCTTTCTTTTGAAAGCATCACGAATCATACCTTTCGACCTTGCCAAAAGGTCCTACCTTTCAAACTCGTCGAAAGGTTTCTTTTCGACCTAGTTGAAAGGTTCTACCGTTCGACCTTGTCGAAAGCCTGGGGTATCCCCCTTACAAAACAATTTATAAACCTTTCGAAAGCAATGAAACTCAAAACCTTTCGAAATCAAAACCTTTTGAAACCGTTCAAAAACAATGAAGTGTTGGTGTTGGAACCAAACCTTCGAAAGTATACTTCCGACCTTGTCGGAAGGTTTACCCTTCGACTTTGTCGAAGGCATTAAAACTTTTACTTTAAATACAATGGTAGGTTCAGAAATAACCCCTTCTTCCCCCCTTCTTTCCCTTCGGCTTTGTCGAAGGCATCCCTTCGACTTAGTCGAAATGATTAAAACACCTTTTTAGAAAACATTTTAAAATAATTCTCTTAAAAATTTAAACTTTTGAAGATCCCCTTCGAAACCCCTTCTTGAGTATATAAAAAATTTAGTCTTTTATAAAATGATAGAGTCGAAGGTCCCCCCTCAACTTATTTGAAAGCAATTATGTTTCTGTTCGAAAGCAAAGGAAGCAGCCTCCCCATCCCTTCACTCCTCTTCCCTTCGACACCATGCCTACCTTTCGATTTATGCGGAGGGTAATTGTTTACCTTCCATTTTAGACGAAAGGTACCTTTCGACTTCGTCAAAAGGGTAAAAGCGGGCTTGTTGGAGTCGAAGGGAGAACTGGGCCTACTGAAGTGATGTTTTATCTTGCTTGTCTAATTTTGATTGGCTAAGGAGCCTTCTCCGATACTTCCAAATAGTAAAAAGTATATAAAAGTCAACCTTTTTCTTAACACATTATTCTTCTTCCCCAATTAAATTTTCAAATTGCAGCCTTCCCTTCGAATTGACTAATTTGAAGGCAATTTTGCAGTTTAGCCCTTAGGCTTAAATAATTTAATTACCTTAGTAAATCACTAAGGAAAAATTCCCAAAAATCATCAAAAATCTGATAAATCATACACTTCAATATATTAAAACTTCAAGCATATGAAGATCAAAACAACTTGGAATTTAACCAAAACTGAATAAAAACGGGTTAATTAGCCCATTAACATTTAAAACACCTATGTATTATCCAAACAAAGGTTTAAATGGTTATATCCTAACCAAAATCACAAAAATGAATAAGGTATAACCATGGTTTTAAATCTCATATATATCGCCCGAGATCTCCTTTTCACACTTAAACGAGACGAGACATCAAATCTTCTTCATATCTCCCTCGACACTCATCTCGTCCGAGATATTCAAATCTCACCCGAAATATGGATCAAAATCTCAATCTGAGATCCCACCCGAAATTATACATTTTTCTTATTTTGCATAATATTTTTATTTTCATATTGATTCAAAAGAAACTACTCAATCCAATTATAATTTACCAACTTCTTGAACATATTCTTTACTTTTTATCTTAATGAGTCATAGCGAAAGGTTTCACTTCTTTATTATGTTCAAATAAAAGGATATTATTCAATCATTACCAAATCAATTAAGCTAATCAAGCTACTACTCTTCTAAAAATATTCCTTTTTCCATGTAAATCAAGTATGTTACTATTTTTATTTTTACTAGGAAAGTTATAACCGTTAAATAAATTTTTGACACATCGATTTTAGACACATAAGTACATCCGAGATATTCCCGAGATGCATTATAAGACCCGAGATGTCAATCCGAGATGTACACCTGATATGTACTCATCTCGTCTGAGATCTCCCCCGATACGAGATAACTTGTGTAAAAATTCCGAGACGAAACGTGACCGAAATCCGATATTTAAAACCTTGGGTATAACCCATAACCAATCCAAACACAGAAAAATGAGATGATAAACATGATTATTCACCTTGATTAGTTGATTGGAGAATGAGATAATTTCCTAGCTTTAATTCCTTAGCTTTATCTTCAATTTATTTCTCTTCCTGGAGCTTTTAATAGCCGACCAAAATATAGGTGAGGAGTTATAAATGAGAAATTAAAAGTTTATTAAGGTGGAGGAAGAGATTTATACTAAGAAATGTAGCCCCATTTCCAAGTTTACCACTTAGGAAATTCCTCCTTCTTAATTTAGTTAAGTCTTATTTTAGTTCATTCATTAAGACCTGACCATTGGATTTATTAATCTCATCTCCCTAATTATTCACATTGTTCTAATTAATTTATCAAATTAAATATCCTGAATAATGTTAATTAAAATTCAAGGGCATTATAGACTCCCCCCTTAAAGAATTTTGTCACCGAAATTTTAGTAAGGACAAAACTACAAGCATATAGCCCATGCAAGCAAAACTAGTATAATCTACCAGCCAATTTCTATATAAACACTAAATAGAACTTACCATCTAAAACAGCCCAGGAAAAGTAGCCCTAATCCTGTCTTTTGTCTCCCAAGTACTGTACTTCACGTTGTCGCTCCTTTGAACATTCACCAACCTGACTGTCTTGTTCCTTAACCTTTGCTCATCTTTTGCCACAACACGAACTAGTTGCCTCACAAAATTCATATCTGGTTCTACCACTAAGTCCTCTAGTGCCATCGGAGTGATAGTAGGTTCTGGATCATGAACAACTTCCTAAGATGAGAAACATGAAACACATTGTGGACCCCGGCCAAACTGCTCGGTAAATCTACTCGGTACGCGAGTCTCCCAATTCTCTCTGATATAGGAAATGGTCCAACCTTTCTCGGTGCTAGCTTCCCGGTCTTCCTGAACCGAACCACACCTTTCATCGGCGATACCTTGATGAAAACTCTATCTCCAACGGAGAACTCTAGGTCCTTACGCCTTTTGTCTGCGTAACTCTTCTGCCTAGACTGAGCTTCCTTCATTCTTTCCTGTATCAACTCGATCTTTTCTGTCGCCTCTCTCACCAAATCTGGACCAAGGACCAATCTATTTTCGGTCTCTAACCAACATGCTAGTGATTTGCATGGCCTTCCATAAAAAGATTCAAAAGGCGCCATTCCTATAGTAGCTTGATAAGTATTATTATAGGAATACTCCACTAAGTGCAAGTGATCTTCCCAAGAACCACTAAAATCCAGCACACAAGCCCTCAACAGATCTTCCAGTACCTTGTTGACTCTCTCTATCTGACCATCCATCTGTGGATTATATGCAGTATTCAGCTTGAGCTTAGTGCCTAACACATTCTGCAGGCTCTTCCAGAAATCGCTAGTAAACAAAGCATCTCTATCACTAACGATACTACTAGGAATTCCATGCAGTCTAGCGATATTCTTCATGAACAACTTAGCCAAAACAGGTGCCGTCTTGGTTGACCTTACCGGAATGAAATGGGCACTCTTGGTCAATCTATACACTATGACCCATATACTTTCATTATCCCGGTTTGACCTTGGCAACCCGTCAATAATATCCATGGATATCGAGTCCCACTTCCAAACTGGAACATCCAAAGGTTGAAGCAAACCGCTTAGCTTCTGATGTTCGGCTTTAACTTGCTGACAGCTCAAACACTGTTTTACCCATAAGCCAACATCCCTCTTCATTCCTTCCCAGAAGAAATTTCTCTTCATATCCCGATATATCTTATTTCCCCAGGATGAATTGTAAACTTCGATCGATGACATTCTCTAAGAACTTCCTTCCTAAGGTTTCCAACATCTGGTACAAATAACCGTTCCTTCTTTCTCAACCAACCCTGTGGTCAAGAGTAAAATCCTTTAAGTCGTCAATCTCGGTTCCAATTTCTAACCTTCTAATCCTCTTAGCTAAGACTGGATCCTCTTTCTTCCTAGAAGCAATTCGTTCGATCAGAATTGGTCGAACTTCCAAACAGGACATCATGGCGATAATCCGACTAGATCCAACAGTCGACCTCAACTACACACTGCAAGCAGCTAGCGCTTCTAAGTCTTTCCATTCCACCAACATAGCTAACACCACATTCTGATTTTTCCTACTAAGCGCATCCGCCACCTTATTTCCTTTTCTCGGTGTATACTCGATGCTAAAATCATAAGCTGCAACAAACTTCAGCCATCTCTGCTATCTCATGTTCATCTCCTTCTGAAAAAATAAATATCGTAGAGACTTATGATCGTAAATAGCTCAAACCTTTCTCCCAAAAGATAATGCCTCCATACCTTCAATGTGAAGATTACCGCTGCCAACTCCAAATCATGAGTCGGGTATCTCACTTTATGCGGTCTAAGCTGTCTAGAAGCATAGGCAATAACCTTTCCATTCTGCATTAGCACAACACTTAATCCAGTACCACATGCATCAGTGTAAATTACCAACCCCCAATTCCCATCTGGAACTACTATCATGGGTGCATTGGTTAACAAATGTTTCAACTTATGGAATGCCTCCTCACATTTGTCAGACCAAACAAACTTCACGCCTTTCCTGGTTAGCATAGTCAAGGATGCCGATATTCGCGAGAAATCCTTAATGAACCTTCGATACTAACCTGCAAGACCAAGAAAACTTCTAATCTCACTTACCGTCTCTGGTCTCTTCCAATTGTTAACAGCCTTGATCTTATCCAGATCAACTACTAACCCTTCCTCGGAAACTACATGACCAAGGAACTTCACTTCCTTCTTCCAGAAATGATACTTGGAGAACCTCGCCTTTAACGGATGTTGCCTTAGCGTCTCCAACACTATTCTAAGATGATCTGCATGATCCTTCTCATTCTTAGAATATACCAAAATGTCATCAATAAAAACCAACACGAACCTATCAAGTGCTCTCAGAAAACCCGGTTCATCAAATCCATGAAGAAAGCTGGGGCATTAGTAAGCCTAAATGGCATAACCAACCACTCATAAGACCCATATCTGGTCCTAAATGCCGTCAAAGGAATACTATCCTCTGCCACTCTTAGTCGTTGGAAACCTGTCGCCAAAACCAGCTGGGAAAACACTCTGGGTCCACTCAACTGATAGAATAAGTCGTCGATCCTCGGCAAATGATACCTATTCTTGATCGTCCTTTAGTTCAACATAAGATAGTCGATACACATCCTTAACTACTCATCTGGCTTCCTTACGGATACCGCGACCATTCCCCAAGGCGAACTGCTTGGCCGGATTAAATTCTTTCCTTCCAATTCCACTAGCTGCACCTTCAATTCCTTCATCTCGGTAGGTGACATCCTGCTAGGTGGTCTACTTACGGGTTCAGCTCCCGATACGAGATCTATCCAAAACTCGATTGCTCTTTTCGGCAGCAAGCCCGAAACTGGTTCAAACAAATTCGCAAACTCTCTTGCTACATAAACCTGCTTCAACTCTGCTTCTGTTCCCATATCACCCAATAACGCATAAGCATTTCCGTTCGAACTCCTTACCAAGTAAATGACTCGGTTATGGCTATCAGGGTGTCTCAATGATATTTCCCCCTCTTGGTAAAATATCCTAGCATCATATGTATCTAACTAATCTATACACAATACAATCCCAAAACCCATGAAATCAGCATGCAAACATATGACCTAACAAATCAAGTTTTAACTCGTCATATCTCATTCCCAGAGTTGCATACCCTCCTATAGGATTTACAACCCTTAAAGGAATAATAAGGTATAAAGGTTCTAGATATAAGAAATCTACCAAATACTGAGATATAAATGAGTGCGACGCACCAATATCAAATAGTATCCTAACCAGAGTACTATGAATCATAAGCATACCTTCCATCATAGCTTTTTCTTTCTCAGTAGCCGTTGGCCTAAAGGATGATGGTTCCAACGCAAAGACCTTTCCCTTTCCAGCCTTAGCTGCCTCGGGACACTTGTCCTTGTAATGCCCCATCTGGCCACAGTTGTAGCACTTCACATTCGGCCTCACTGCAACTGCTCCTCCATTACCCGAGCGACACTCATTAGCATAGTGCCCCTTCTTGTCACACTTGTAACAAATAATATCAACCTTGCTCTTCTTAGCTGCTACCCCCGACGAGGCACCTTTCTTCTTAATAACTTCCGTTTCTTACCCTGAAAATTTTGAACTTTAGCTGGTTTTCCTTTTCCAAAAGTAGAAAGCATCTCTTCATTCCAAATAGCCATCTCAACAATAATATGACACGAATCTCGAAGGTTTGGCATGGTTGCGCTAGCGTTCTCAGGATTCAACCCCCTGATAAACTTATCATTCCTCCGAATGACGGTATCTAAAGTAGCATATCCGTAATGGGACAACTCATCAAACTCCGTAGTATACTCAATCACCGATCTATCCCCGTGGACTAAATCTGTAAACTTACTGAGCAATGCTGACTTGGCAACCTCTAATAGAAATCTTTCTTCGAACCTCCTTCGAAATTCAGCCCAAGTTAGATCTTCCTCTGGCTCTCCTATAGTAACTCCGTTCCACCAAAACAATGCTGCTCCCTGTAATTGCCTTGAAGCAAGTCTCCTCTTTGGCATATCGGTCAAGCCGAGATCTGCAAATATCCTTTGACAATGCAATAGCCAGTTCTGCACTTCTACTGCTCCTCGGTTCCCAGAAAAGGCTTCCCTCCAAGACTAGCGTAATCCCTGCTCATCTTGGCATAATTATTGCCAACTGGGGCCACCAGATTAGCTCCTCCAGCATTCCCTACAGCCACTCCTCCCGCAGCTGCTCCTGCTTACATCATATTCATGAAGAACTGATACATTATCCCCATATCAACCGGCGGGATCTCAGCACCTATGTTACATAACGCTTACTATAACGCTTACCCAAGCCCAACCATTTTTTAGATTCATTAGATTACGCTTTAAAAATAATTTAAGGTTTAAATTCCTTTTAAGTACATAAACCATGCTCTGATACCAACTTATAACATCCCACCTTCTGAGGCCCAAAACTAACCGCTACTGATGCTGTAGTCATCCGTAGTTGTTATTTCTTAGCGACTGAATGCAGCATAGTTAATATTGATACATAGGAACACATGAATATGAAAAATTTTAAACTTCAAATAACAGAATTTCTCATTTCATGCAAATTATAATTTAAGATTTAATTACATAATCCCAGACTTAACCACGTCCAAATCACATATACATGTACAAAATACGATAAGAGCGACATATGAAGATGTCCCCTTATAATGATCAGAGAACTAATAATATGAACTTTACTGTTCTTAGTACACCACAACGGAATACACCAAATAGGTCCTATATAGCTAACACTGCCTCCTTCACGTCTCTAGAAGCTTATGCGTCCAAAAACCTGAAAGTCTCCAACTCTCAAACTACTCAAATTAATTTTTGAGTACCCGAGAGTTTGTGAAGAAACACAAACTTTGAGTCAGACAATTAGTCTGGTATGAATAATCCCCTATCATCTCTTATCATAAATAGATATCTAGTGAGATCATGCCGCTCAGTGGAATGGGTTTTCCCCTCACTAGTATCCAAAACAAAACATGCAAATAATTTACTATGCCCATACACCCAAAATGATTAGTCTTGACATAATATGAAATAAAGCCATAAATCATATGTATTGGATATTGAAACACCCCACACCCCTTAATATACCCAAAAGGACACATTAAAAGGCGTTGTGAGTTGTAGGTATAACTAAAGCCAACAGAGACTAAGATTCACAAGATAAATATAGATAAAAACATCGAAAACTTAAAATAATAACTTAATTAAAATAAAGCTTCATAATTGCTTCATATATAAGTCAAATACCACATACATGTCTAAAAATCCAGTATGTCTCAAGAAACAAAAACTCATAGTCTCAAAAAATCAGAGTACATAATATCCCTCATAATAAGCCAGTATATAGAAAGAACGAAAGCTAAAAAGAAAATAAATACATAGTAGAGAACCCCTCCAAGAAACAGCTAAGCAATAGCAATCTACTGAATTCTCCCTTGATTTCCTATGAGGGGGAAGGGGAAAATAGAGGAGTGGGTCAGACTAAAAGTCTGGTGAATGATATTAATTACTAGAGTCTTTAAGCAAGGTAAAAGTAATAGACTCTACAATAGTTCTAGCATAAATAAGGATAACAAAGGAAGTAGGAAAGAGATAAACTGAAAATAAGTACGATTAAATATTGCTCAATTTATAAGATAGGTTAACTTTGATTGCTTGCACTTGTCCTTGATTTCTGCTTTGATTAGGCTAAATTCCTAATCCTGTAATTAGGACGTAACCCTAATTCTACCCTTTTTGATCGGCCTGTTACTCCATAGACCTTACTACGGACCAGCCGCTATATAACTCTCTACACAACGGCCAATGGTATCTACGAAAGATGCACAGAGCAACCACTGTGGATCCGGACGACATATATAGCCCCTACACAGAAGGAAATGGTGTCTACGAAAGACACTCATACTAAGCGCTTGGAACTCATAGCTATTATTGAGCGCCCGAATAGAAGTCACACGCGTAACTGCCACCATGCCCATGCTACCTTTTGCTCCACCTATCGGGTCTTCTTATTACCTCAAACTCCAGCATAAGCGTGCCCTTCATCCCACTTCAGGCTAACGTGAGATCACCGTGTATCCATAGAATTTATAGGAGAAATGCTGTTGGTACTGGCCCGTCATCCAAACAATATCTAGTTGCACCCCTTATCCAAATCCCCCATGATTTGGACTTCTAATTTGACTAATTAGTACCGTTTTTAGCATAAGCGTGCCCTCATCTCGCTTCAAGCTGATGTGAGACCACCGTTTTATCTAATGGGGAATGCTATTTGGTATAGGTCATACTTTCATCTTTGCTTATTAACTTAAGTAAATTATTTAAATAAGCCTTTACATTTTTCTCTACTATCTGTGCTTATTAATTTATCCTAAGTCTTAAAAAAAGCCTTATTCTGTTCTTTTTCTTATTATAACCTACGTTATAATCATGCTTATTACTTAACCCGAGGTCTAAGTGTGAAAATAAGCCTCTTTCATCTTTTACTCTTTTTAGTTATAATTCTAAGTTATAACTAGGCTCATCCTTTTAATTCAGTCAAATTAACGTCATAATTAGGCATAATTTCAGTCCAATTCCATTTATATTACAGTCTTTGAAATTTACATCTTATATTCCATTATTTCAATTTTCTTACAATTTAATCCGTATTCGTGTTAATTCTATTCTAATCCATACGCGAAGAAGAAGGAGGAATAAAAGAAAACTGAAAATAGAAGAAAATCCAAAGCATAGAAAGAAGATGTAAATAACGTATAAATAACAGTAAATAAACTAAAATACTGTAAATAAACTGTAAATAAACGGAAAAGCTATAATTAACAGAAATAAACTAAAATTACTGAAAAGAATAGCTGAAAGGAAATAGACTGAAAATAATTCTAAAAACTGTAAATAATCGGAAAAGCTATAATTAACAGAAATAAACTAAAATTACTGAAAAGAATAGCTGAAAGGAAATAGACTGAAAATAATTCTAAAAACTGTAAATAAACTACTGAAAGGGCTACTCCAAAAATCATAGTAAAACTACAACTATTGGAAACCCTATTATTTTAAATTACTTAAAGAAACCTTAAAATAATTACAATCACTCACCTCCGGTCCTTAGCTCTTCCTTTGGTCTTCCTGAATCCACTTGGAGTTGTAAAATAATTTAATTTATAACGATTTTCTCCTTTGGAAAAATTATTCCGTTTAGGGTCCTCGTAGAAAGGTGAACCCAATTGGAGAAAACCTAGAATGAGCAAAAGTGTTAGGTCTAGGGGTCTATTTATTAGGGTAGAAGTGGATCTCGGATCGTTGGATTTGGGGATTGAGTAGGATGCAACCACGTCTTAGGCTGAATAGGAGCCATCAGATGCAGAAATAGATGGACCAGATTGGTCAGAAGAATGCAAAACACGTCACCAATAAGCTCTAGAACGTTCGAATGAACGAACGTTCGTTCGTTCGCAAAGTGCAGAGGCGGGTCGACCGGGCGGTCGACCGCCTTGGTGCCCAGGTCGAACGGCCGGTCGACCTGCCTATATATACATATACACACATATACATATACATATACATATACATATACATATACATATACATATACATATACATATATATACATATATATATATATTTCTGCTTATTTTGTTTATTTTATAACTTGGTCATATTAGCTCGGTTTTCGACGTACTATATATGGAAATTGACCAGAAAATTACCATGGACACAATGGTGGAACTTCCGTGGCTTAATTTGATAATTTCACAAAGTTATTTTATTATCTAATTAATTAACAAATTTATTATTATGGTTAAATTTCGGGTTGTTACATTCTCCCCTCCTTAATGGATTTCGTCCCTGAAATCTCTAAGGATAAAAGAATGTACTAAATGTTTTCATAAAATTCTACAACCAACTCCTCAATCATATAGATTCATCTATTATCCTTAAGTTTTTCTAATGCAATTTATGATACTTATGCAATTAGTGTAGTGTAAATGTCCCTAACTAATGCAAAAGATTAGGCGGTCCACTGATTCAGTTGACCCCCTTTTATGCAATCATGTCCGTGCCATGTATCCAAATGAATGCAAAAATTTCCTAATGATACTAATAATTCTATATGCATGCTACAAACCCATCCAAATGCAACAATCATGTGATAAACTTCCATTTATAGCAATCGTGGAAGTAAAAAAACTGCGCACACATCCATATGCATATGCTCTAGTGTCCTACTTAGGCCGATCCCTAAAGAATAATAGTGCCTAGTGTACCTATATGCATCCATTAGCATCCACTAGCAAACACTTGCAACCACTAACATACATCATTCATAACATGTTCTATTAACATGTTTACATCAAATCCTACCATCCATAGGTTAAATTCTAAGTTCTACCCTCCCAAAGGATAATGAAGGAAAGAACCTATTCAAATCTAAAGATCGAAAAAGGAATTCTAAAACTTACTATCAAAAAGATGAGGATAGGAAGTACGAATCTTCTCTTATGCTTCCCAAGTGGCATCTGCAACATCATCTCCCCATTGCACCTTCACCAGTGGAACCTCCTTATTCCTTAGTCGCTTGATGGCTCTTCCAACAATCTTTATGGAGATACGCCAAACAGAAGCTTCCCTTTCTACCTCCACCTCCTCTAACTGACTAGGCTCTACAACCTCCACTGAGTCATGTAAGCACTTTCGCAAGTGCAAAACATGGAAAACGTCATGCACTCCTACGAGCCTATCAGGTAGCCTTACTCGGTAAGCCATCTTCCCAACTCTCTCTATGATAGGAAATGGTCCAACAAATTTAGGGGCTAACTTTCCATTTGATCTTAATCTTACCACCTTCCTAAGCGGGGATACTTTGATAAAAACTAAGTCTCCAACCTCAAACTCTAAGTCTCTCCTCCGCTTATCCTTATACGACTTTTGTCTATCTTGAGCCGTCTTCATCCTTCGCCGAATCAAATCCACCCACTCAGAGGTCTCCCTACCCATATCGGGTCCAAGTAATAACTTCTCCGTAGACTCTACCCAACATGATGGGGACTTGCAAGGTCTCCCATATAAACCTCAAACAGTGCCATCCCTATGCTTGCATGATAACTATTATTGTGCGCAAACTCAACCAACGAAAGATTCTCCTCCCAAGTTCCTCCAAAGTCCAAAATGCACATCCGTAGCAAATCCTCAAGCACCATATTTACCCTCTCCATTTGGCCATCTGTTTGGGGATGATAGGCCGTACTCAACCTATGTTGCGTCCCTAGTGCCTCCTGTATGCTTCTACAAAACTCACTAGTGAAAATGGGATCTCTATCACTAATAACGCTAGAAGGAACTGTGTGTAAACGAACTATCTTTCGAATATACAAGGATGCCAAATATGAAGCTGTACGCTTACTCTTAACTAGGATGAAGTGAGCACTCTTGGTCAATCTATCAACAATCGCCCAAATGCTAGTGTTCCCCTTACTAGAACGGGGTAAACCATCAATGAAATCCATAGAAATACTATCCCACTTCTACTCCGGCATGTCTAAGGGCTGAAGTAATCCACCGGGCTTTTGCTGCTCTGCTTTTACCCTTTGGCATATGAGACACTTAGCTATGAATTCCGCCACGTTCTTCTTCATGCCACCCCAATAGAACATCCACTTCATATCATGATACATTTTGTCACCACCCAGATAAATAGTCATACAGGAATGGTGCGCCTCCTCCAAAACTGCCCTCAACAAGTCACTGGCGTGTGGAACACAAAGCCTCCCATTTCTCTTAAGCCACCACCTGCCATCAATGGAATAGCATTGGAGATGTCTCGAGACCTCTCCTCGGCTAATCCTATCCATATTGTCCATGATCTCGGAATCCTCCCGCTACCTTGAGCCAATCTGATCCATAAGGGTAGGCCTCACCTCTAATGTCGCCAACAATCCGGGAGTAATGTCCGTAGAGGGCTTAAAATCAAAGGAAGAAATAAACTCCAAGCTCCTCCACTCTGCGAACAAAGGACTAAGGGTTGCTTTCTTTCTACTCAATGTATCCGCAACCACATTACCCTTGCCAGGGGTATAAGCTGTCTCAAAATCATACGAGGCTAAAAACTCCATCCACCTCTGTTGCCTCAAGTTTAAGTCCGTCTGCGAGAATAGATACTTTAATGACTTGTGGTCGGTAGAAAGCTCAAACCTCTCTCCAAGCAAATAGTGCCTCCAAGACTTGAGTGCAAAAACTATGGCAGCCAACTCCAAATCGTGGGTAGGGTAGTTCTTCTCATGCGTCCTCAACTGCCTACTACCATAACACACTACCCTCCCTTCTTGCATCAACACCGCTTCTAGACCCATTCTGCATGCATCAGTGTATACAGCAAAAGGCTTAGATCTGTTGGGTAAAACTAACACTGGTGCACTAGTAAGGGCTCTCTTAAGCTTCGTGAAGGAATCCTCACAATCCACGTCCCACACGAAAGCTTTATTCTTCTTAGTAAGGCGCGTGAGTGGTGCCGAAATCTTAGCAAAGTCTCTAATGAACTTCCTATAGTAGCCAGCCGATCCTAGGAAGCTCCTAACCTTGGTGACGTTCTTGGGGGCCTTCCAATCTTGCACTGCAATTGTTATCACGCCTTTTGGCATGGCCGTGGCACCAAGAAATTGACTGGAAATTAAAGACGGTTCATCCCGAAAAACGGTTATACACAGGTTTGCTATGGATGATGTTAAATTTTTCCCGAGTCCGGATCGAACTACAATTAACATGACATGACAATCAAAGCTATAAAAGCCAACGTTTAAAATTTCAAGTCAATCGGAGTTCGTATGCTCAAATTATGATCGATGCAAACCAAGGAAATCAACTCGTTCGTATCCATCATTCCGCCTCCTTCGCATCGCTTTCATTCGTATCCATCCATACTTGTATTACTTCGCATCCATCATCCCCCAGCTTGTTTTTGTTGATCCACCTACATCTATTTTGTATCCTTCAATAAGCAACACTTTCGTATCGATCTCGTCCGTATGTATTTCGTTCCGGTCTCATCATCAACTTCATTCGTATTGATCGGCCAACGATCGATACGAAACATGCCACTAAAGACATTAATATGAAGGATGTGTGGAATGATCGATATGAAGTAGCATCCAGATTATCGATACGAAGCAATTACAAACCATCGATACAAAAAGAGCACTCCAGATCGATACGAACAAAGGCATGTAAAAGTGGAAGACTCGGTCACTCGGCATGAAAAGTGGATCGATCCTAAAAGTTTGCGCCACGTCACCTAGCAAACACGAGCCTGGAAGCGATGCGAACTCGGCAGCCTTCAACAAATTTGAACTTGCATCGATCATAACTCAAAATCTACAAGTCCAAATGCTACTAAATTTTCACAGGAGCTTGCGTGCAACCTCGGGAATGTTCACGATCGATCTTGACTTGATTGGGCTAAATCTTGATCGATACGAATTTCATTCGTATCGATCATGGATCGAGTCCAAACAACCAGGGATCGATTACGTGGGTCTACCCACGTGAGAGAAGAGGTCTTCCGAGATCTGGGCGAGATATTTGCTGCCTACGCCTATAAATAACAGCCCAGGACCTACTGAAAAGGGACTTTTGGCTCTTCTACGTCCAAACTCTGTCGAAATCACTATTGTACTTGGATTGTACTGCTCTAATTCATTGTAACCAGCCAACAAAAATCAACAAAAGTTAGCCATTTCATAGTGAACGTAGGCCATACGTCGAACCACTCTAAATCTGTGGGTTTCTGTATGTTTTTCCTGTTTATCGATTGGTGTGTTTGTTATATCTTCCTCGTTTTACATTTAATTTCTTCATTTTATCTCTTCAAACACATCCGAAGAGTGTTGTGCCCAATTTTGGTACAAACACTTTGGTGCTTTCACTGAGAAAACCCAGTTTTTCTCCCGATTATTGTATCTACTACCGATATCGGATTGCAAGAATCTAAGGAGAAGATCCAGATTTCAAGTTCAGAAGTTCTTCCATTCTATTCAGATTTGTACCAGATCTAGGAGAGAGCTTCGCTACCCACCATGGTCAACACTAGGACTACTTCAATAGCTACAGATCCAGAAGGACGGGACAGACAGAACCCCGCGCAACTTCCCCCTATCGACCAAAATGCTGTCGGACCCTCAGATCCGCAAGGCCTTGTCACCAGGGAAGAGTTCCAACTGTTAATGCAAGAGCTTACTCAAAGCCGCCAGCAGCTTACTCAGCAACTCCGTGCCAATGCGGAATTGACCAATCAACTGAATCGTCAAAGACGAAGGAGATCCAGAAGGGATCAGGCTTCCTATTCATCCATTAAAAGTTCAGCCTCTTCTGACTTTAATCACAGATCCACGCGCCCACGGCTGGATGGAAGCTATACACAGGCTACTGGACATCAGCGCACCTTGAATCTTCGGCAACCAAGAGTTGGCCCGTCAACAAGCCATTAAACCGGACCCTCCTCCCGAGGACGTAATGTTCCTTATCATACTACTGACAACCGCGCTACCACCGCTGCTACTGAGTTGGAAGCTGATGCTCGAAACCGAACGAATCCGACCCACCGTCAATGCAATTATACTCTTGAGCCCTATGTTCCTAAAGACCTAGAACCAAGGAGGCGAGATATGGACCGTCGACCACGTCCGGCCCATCCTTGCATTGTGGAACACGACCACACCTTGGTTCAGCATGCCCAGAACGTCCAGATGTCAGATATCCCGACAATGATCCGTTAGATGATCCGCGAAAGTCAGGGTCTCACCAATAATGACTAGGGAATCTCCCGGAGTCATACTCCTTTCACTGATGATATACTCTACGCTGAATCGCCCCGGCGATTCAGACTGCCAACTCTACCCATTTATGAAGGGAGCTCTAATCCTAACCAGCACATCTTAAAGTACAAATGGTTGATGAATGCCGCACGAGCTGATGATGCGGTCAAATGCCGAAGTTTCCCAATCTCCTTGGGGGGCATATCAACTATGTGGTTTAGTTGTCTACCACCTTGATTTATCTCATGTTTTGACCAGTTGGCGATGAAGTTTATTGAACAGTTTCGCCTGCATGTCACAAGGACGAAAGATGTTTACATCTTGTCTAGTGTCACTCAATCTCCCGGAGAGACACTCAGACATTATCTGGAGAGGTTTCACACTGCATGCGCCGAGATTAGCAATCCCAATGACAACTCAATTCTAATGGCACTAACTAAGGGGATCGATCTCGATTCTGAATTTGGCAACTGGTTGGCCGGAAAACCCCCTGCGTCATTGGACCGTTTCTATTCCAAGGCAGCCCAGTTCTTGAGAAGGGAGGATGTGAAACAGTCTGGGGAAAGGGATAATGCAGGGCCCAATGTTGAAGGAATCCAAAGCAATGTCGCTGTTAAACAAACCAGGGAGAGTTCCGGAAAGGTGCAGTTAAATATACAGAATAAACAGAAAGGCAATGGAAATCAAAACAAGAAACGGGATTAGAGTCATGGGCCATGACGTAGGGCTCCTATGTTTGACAATTATACTCCTTTAAATACGTCACTGGAAAATGTGTACTTGCAGACTGCAATACTATTTAATATAAGAAACCCGCTCTGAAGCAATCGTCGGAAAAACAGATTCAAACGGGAAAGTTTTGTAGATTTCATGATAGTTATGGCCACAACACAAATGAGTGTCGTCATTTACAGGATATTATTAAGAAGTTGATACGAGAGAGAAAGTTGGAGCAGTTTGTTTGGGCGCCACACTCTGGAGGTGCGGGCCCATCGAGTCAAAACCAAACACCAAATCAGGCGAGACCGGAGGAACCCGCTCGTACCAGTGGTAGGTTAGTGATTAATACCGTCAATGGTGGTCCTCATCCAGCTGATCGGAGGTGGAAGGAAATGGATTCGTATGCTAGCACTATTAGGCATGCGAGCTTCGAATGTTGTAGTAATTTGGAAGATGGGGCTCCGGCCAAGCAACATAAAACGATGACGAATGACATCGTATTTAGGAGCAGGGATGCCAACAGAGTCGAAGCCCCAACCATTGATCCACTTGTCATTTCAGCTCAAATAGGTCCTACTTGGATGAAGAGGATCTTGGTAGACAGTGGAAGTTCAGCGAACATATTGTTTAAGCGAGCTTATGATCAGATGAAGATGGAAGCTAAGGATTTGAAGCCTTGTCAGTCTCGCATTCACGGCTTCAATGGAAGTGCGACTATACCTACTGGGCTGGTGGAGCTACCAGTGGAATTGGGAATTGGAGAACACCGGAGAGTCCGGATACTACAGTTTGTTGTACTGGATATAGACTCACCATACAATGCTTTCTTGGGCCGACCGTCCCTAGCCGAGTTCAGGGCTGCCATTGCCCCTTGGTGTCTGACTTTAAAATTCCTTACCGACAATGGAGTTGGAGTTGTTCAGGGAGGCCATACGATCCTGTTATGTTACTGAGCTGCGGGAGGCGTAGCAAAAAGAAAAAGGAAAGGGCGTAGAGGAATCTCTCCGCGTCTGCTTTGCGGAAAATTGACAGCTAACGCCTAGGTCTAGGCCCAGGCACCACAACGAATTCCCAAGGGATCTTGACCCGAGAGATACTGAAAGTGAAGACGAAAGTAAAGACAGTTAAGCTTCCCCGGCCGAGCTGACGATCGATGTTCCGATCGATGGTAATGATGATTCTAAAATGATAAAGATTGGATCTCAACTAAGCCAACAAATGCAGGCGGAATTGGTTGAATTTCTCCGGGCAAACCTCGACGTGTTTTCCTGGACGCATTCTGATATGTGTGGAATCTCGCCGGACATCGCAAGCCACGCATTGAATATTGACCCGCGGCATGTCCCGGTCAAGCAAAAAAGGCATGGTATGGATCTAGAGAGATTTGCCGCCCTTAAGGAAGAGGTAGATAAACTCAAGTCCAACGGGTTTATCCGAGATGCATTAAATCCGGAATGGGTGTCCAATCCTGTACTTGTCAGAAAGCCTAACGGGAAATGGAGAACATGCGTTTATTACTTAGACTTGAATAAAGCTTGTCTTAAAGATAGTTTTCCACTTCCCTGAATTGACCAGCTCATAGACTCAACGGCTGGACATGAACTGTTATCCTTCATGGATGCGTATCCTGGCTACAACTAAATACCCATGCACTTACCAGATCAGGAGTATACCAGTTTCGTCATTGATCTGGGATTTTACTGCTACAAAGTCATGCCCTTCGGACTCAAGAACGCTTGGGCAACTTACCAACGGCTAGTTAATCGAATGTTTGCTAACTAGATCGGAAAAACCATGGAAGCATATGTGGACGACATGCTTGTGAAGTCGCGATTCTCCACTGGTCATATCAAAGACCTGGAATCGATGTTCAACATCCTCTGAGAGTACAGGATGAAACTAAACCCGTTGAAATGTCACTTTGGGGTCGCGTTTGGAATATTCCTTGGATTTACCGTCAATGCCCAAGGAATTGAAACCAATCCCGAGAAGATCTGGGTAATCAGAAATCTTGAGACTCCAAGGACTATAAAGCAAGTTCAGAGCCTCAACGGAAAAGTAGCAGCACTAAGCAGGTTCATTTCAAAGTCCACCGACAAATGCATTCCCTTCTTCGATATGATCAGAAAAGGGAAACAAAACTTTGAATGGACTACAGAATGCGAGGGCGCATTCCAAGCACTGGTTCAACACCTGTCCACACCACCCATTCTGTTAAAGCCTATTAATCACAAGAGATTGTACATTTACTTGGCGGTGTCAGAAAACGCAATTAGTGCTGCCCTAATTCGGGAGGAAGACCGAATACAACGGCCAGTATATTACATTAGCAAACGACTAACCGGAGCAGAGAGAAATTATCCGAAGCTGGAAAAGCTGGCTAATTGTCTTGTCATTGCCTCAAGGAAGCTCTGCCCGTATTTCCAGGCTCATCCTATCACCGTCTACACCGACCAGCCGTTACGACAGGTCCTTATGTGGCTTGAGATGTCTGGTAGGTTACTCAAGTGGAATATCTAGCTGAGTCAGTTCGACATCACTTACACACCAAGGCGAGCCATTCAAGGATAAGTCCTAGTAGATTTCATCCCTTAATTCACTATCCCGGAGGACTTTCCCGAAACCAGTGAATCTCCTAAATATGTCTGGAAGCTACATACAGATGGTGCATCAAAAGACCACTACTCAGGTGCCGGAGTTGTACTTGAAACTCTTGAAGGCCAATCTATATGCTATGCCTTAAAGTTCGATTTCCATGCGACTAACAATAAGGCCAAATATGAAGCCCTGCTCGTCGGATTGAGAATTGCCAGAGATTTAAGAATTATTGCTGTGGAGATTTACTGTGATTCACAATTGGTCGTGTGTCAAGTTCGGGGAGAGTATCAGGCAAAAGACTGAAGACTGGCTGCTTATCTTGCTCGGGTTCAGGAAATATTGGATTAGTTCGATTATTATGCCATCTATTGCATACCCTGAGAACGCAATCAAAAGGCCGATTCCTTAGCAAAGTTAGCTAGTACCGATGAGGCACAACAAATGGGACTTATTCCCGTAGAAACATTATCTTCCACGATCATCGATCAGATGGAAACCGACTGGGTATTTGAAGTCATTCCCGATAAGGAGTCATGGATGACTCCGTTCAGAAACTATCTCGAGCATGGGACCCTGCCAGAGCGTAGGAGTGAAAAAATACAAGTTCTTCGAAAGGCTTCGCGGTTCACTATTCAAAATGGAGTCATGTATAGAAGAGGGTACTCTGTTCCTTTACTCTGGTGTATCGCCCATGATGAAATCAAACGAGTATTGCATGATGTACATGAAGGAGAATCTGGTGATCACACCGGGGGGCAAGCTCTTGCCAAGAAAGTGCTCTGATATGGATACTATTGGCCGACTGTAAATCGCGACGCATCGGACTACGCTAGGAAATGTGACAGATGTCAAAAACACACTCGGATTCCAAGAGGCCCGCCTATCGAAATAACTCAGATGGTCAGTCCATGGCCATTCGCAGTATGGGGCATCGACATTATCGGTTCTCTACTTCTAGCCAAAGGTGGTGTGAAGTACGCTATCATTGCAGTTGATTACTTTACCAAATGGGCGGAGGCTGAGCCCCTTGCTACTATCACAACGAAGAAAGTAATCAACTTTGTGGTACGCAACATTATCTGTCGATTTGGTCTCCCACATACCATCATCACCGACAATGGAGAGCATTTCGATAGTGTTGAATTTAAGGATTTCTGTCAACGATTCCACATTTAGAAGAAGTTCTCTACAGTTTCACACCCTCAAGTGAATGGACAGGTTGAAGCCGTCAATAAAGTTATAAAGTCCATTCTGGAGAAACGACTAGAAAAGACCGGGGGCAAATGGGTCGACGAACTTCCTATGGCCCTATGGGCTTATCGAACAACCCACAAGTCTACGACCGGCCACATCCCATTTTCACTTTCCTACAGTTCAGAAGCCATTATTCTAGTCGAAATGGGAGTACCTTCTCATCGTGTGACATATTATGACCCGAAGACGAATGCAATATTACTTGCCGAATCTCTGGATTTATTGGATGAGAAGCGAGAAGAGGCTGATTTGAAGGCAGCCGCATACCGAAGTCGAGTCGCCCGATTGTATAATGCCAAGGTCCGACCCCGAACCTTTGAACTTGGCAATCTCGTCCTCAAGAGAATTTACTCGGTTCCTTCATATATGAAACCAAAGTGGAAGGGCCGTATGTCATTGAATAAAGACTCGGAGACGGCACATTTAAATTATCGACCGTTGACGGTCTCACTCTGCCTAGAGCCTGGAGCAGCGAGAGTCTTCGTCACTACTACACATAACAGGCTTTATTTATTCATTCAGTCTGATTTTTATTTTCAATTTGTTTATGCAATTCGAAATTTGAATTTGTAATAAGGCAACTGACTTTGCCGTATTTTTTATTTCAGCAATAAAATGCAATCACTTAGAGCCAGAGCAGTGATTTCTAAATGCATCATACGACCATCACAATGCACGGAGAGCTAAGTTCCATCCTACGTTAGGGCTTATTCAAATAGGGAGTGACTGTGATATGACCGGTCACTCGCTAAGTGAAACCCGAGCTCGGGGGCAAGTCATCACACTGAAACCAAAAAAGGATTGATACACGACAATCCTCTAACTAACTCTAGATTTCCAGAGTGCAAACTGGAGTATAAGCTAGCACATGCGGGCTCGAAGAGGGTGGATCCCTCCACCTAACGACTTCGCTTGTGTTATAAACCAAGTTCGAGGAGGATGGACCCATCCATCTAACGACCTCGCTTGTTAACTCAGGGTGGATGTGATCCAACCATCAACGATCCTGATACATCCGTCGGTCGAGGAGTGCGAACGAAATTCTGAAACTCACAACAAATGTGATTGGCTGTCTGTTAACTAACTCTAAGTCCCCAGAGCATGGACTGGAGTATAAACATTGACTAACTCTAGATCCCCAGAGTGCGGATTGGAGTTTAAACACAAGTCGGGTGTGAATCGACCACCCGTAGGACAACTCCAAGCCCCCGGAGTGCGTGCCGGAGTATAAACGCAAAGTAGGTGTGACTGACCACCCACGAATCAATCTAAGTCCCCAGAGTGCGGACGAAGTCCTAAATATCAAACGGGTGTGGTTGACCGCCCATAATATAACTTAAGTCCCTGGAGCGCGGACATATGTCAAAACCTTAAGCGGGCGTGACCGACCGACAATGTACAAGTACAATCCCCGAAGCGTGGATGCAATCACCAACGGATGAGCATGTGTGATTCGACCACCCGAACTCATCTTGTTTCAGTCTTGATTCAACAAAGTTAAGCTCGATGTATTAAAGGCGAAGAGCGATTGCCGACCAATCTTTTCAATTCATCCCCGAAACTGGGGGCAGGACTTAAGTATCGGCTACCGATTGAGACGGTGCAATGTTGGAATTTGACTTGACGTTCGATCGTGACCCGAAGCCATGGCTTTAGAACTTAGCAACTAAACTCAGGTCCGATTCAAAGACTGATACTTCACAAATACATTGAATGGAAGTTCGAACGCTGAAATACTTAAGCGAAACAAACACAAACTATGCTAAAGACAAAATGGAATTCTATTTCAATTATTCTTTGGAAGAGAAGGATAAGTACAAAATTATTCCCAAAAAATCCTACTAGCAGGGGCCGAACCCGCATCTATACACGGCCTACAAAAAGCAAAAAGAAATTCCTATCTATCTACCAAAAATGAGGTAAAAAG
Source organism: Allium fistulosum (assembly GCA_030737815.1). NCBI lineage: Eukaryota > Viridiplantae > Streptophyta > Magnoliopsida > Asparagales > Amaryllidaceae > Allium > Allium fistulosum. The sequence goes on from CM060905.1 coordinate 167,985,017, forward strand.
ACATGCCTATTCTTTCACTTTTTTCTTCTTCCCCCTCGGCGTTGACCCGTTGGAGCTACCACTTGGATGCCTCTTCGAGCCTTTGCCTTTTGGTAGTTGATCTCCAACCGGGGGAATTATGGTGACCTCTTCCTCCGAACTCACATGAATTGGAATATTCTCTGAAGGCAGAATCGGAGGGATAGGATCAATGTTGGAAGATGGGGGAGGCACACCGTTATCGACAATCGTGCCTCTCGGAGAAATCATTCGTAGAGGGGCTGGACCAGGGTCGGCCATCCCACCTCCAATACCGCTGGCCCGCGTGGCTGCTTCCATCTCAGCATTGATCTTAGCTATTATTTATTCTTCATGAAGTGTTTGGGCATCTGCGGAGATCCTGGCAGTTGGGTCCGAGGAGCTAACCGCAGGTGCACCTCCGCTCATGACAAATGGAAGATCAGCAAAAGGGTATATTTGGTAGCCGAGAAGCTCCTCCATCATTTTCCTATCAAAAGTAAACTCGCTCCCCTGTGCTCCGTCGGTTGGTGCAGTAGCCGTTGTAGTGGTCGCTTTTGTAATAAGGGCCTCCTGCGCATGATGCAGCTCTTGGGTTATAGGGGTCACGGTTGATGTAGCTCCTATCACTGAATAGAGACAAAGAAAAAGAGTTAGTGATTACTTTAATCAACATTTCCGGCTTTGGATGAGCACAAGAAATGTTCAGAATACCTTCCTCAAATTGGCCTTAAGCTCTTCAAGCTCTTTAAGCGCCCCATCACGTTCGTCCATGACTGTGGTGGTATGATGCCCCATCTCCTCAACCATGGCTAAATGCGTCCGCCTCATCTCTTCCATCCGCTGAGTAGCCTCATCAGCCCTTGTGTTGACCTCTGTCTTTGACTTTCTAGCGGACTTGCTCTCATCATGAAGCACTTGAATTAGGTGGTCCTTTTGAATGAGATCAGTTTCTAATTTCTCAATTGTTTTCGCCCGCTCAAAGGCCACCGCCGATGCTTTGTCCGCAGTCTTCATCCATTCCCGGTACTGGCTGTAAACGTCATGGATATAGTCGTGCATTGTTTGTTCTACCTCGACTGGAATTCTTTTTAAATTCAGAGTGAAGATGAAGCCATCAAAGCAGATGTTCGGAAAATCTTTTTTCAGCTGGGCGATTCTGATCGCTCCCTCCCTAGTGGGCTCTGTAACAGTTTGCTCAGTGATAGAGGGAGTTTCGATTTCCATCCTCCAGCGCTATGAATCAGACCTTGGTACTTGAGTAGGCGGTCTTTGGCGTGAAGGTTCCAAGGGTTGTTTACCATGACCGAAAGGTTGTGTTGGGCCTTGAGGTGGCGGAGAACGTGACCGGGAGCGAAGCCTATCTTCTCTCTCTCTCTATCCCTCTCCCTTTCATAATGCTCCTGGCTAGAATAACCGCGATCGCGGTCTCTATCAGCCTCCCTTCTGCGGGACTCATAGTATGAACTAGACGACTAGCATGCCGAGCAAAGGCTACCGAGCATGGATTCCCGCCTTGTCATGGTATCTGTAAAATAGAAAGAGAAGCAGAGTTAGTAATCTCCAGAAATGAATAACTTATGATTGGAAATCGTGCAGTGCCGTGAAAGTGTATGTATGTATGAACAAAACCCCCCGACCAACCAATTGTGTTGGCCATACTAATAGGAAGTGACTCGCCTAAATCTAAAGCGCTGTGGATCCCTTCCAATCTGGTGTCTTGTTGGAGCGACACATAGTTCAGAATTGGAATATCAGCGAGTACTTCGAAGGAATTCTCCATTTGTGAGGGAGGAGCCTCCGAGATAATAACAGCGGTGGCCGACAAAGACATGACTATGGATTTTCCATCTTGAAGACTTATGAAGTTTATGAGCAACTGCCTTGCCTCTCCTCTTTCCTTCTGAATGTCGTAGACTATCAGGGGGCTCGGCTACGGGTTCATCTTCAGTGGGCATATCCTCTTCATCACCCCGCTCAACTATTACAATCCCAGGTGCCCTACGCTTAGCCCGTGTTGCCGGGACTGCCCTAAGAGATCCTTCAAGTCTTATGCTCTATTAGCCTAATGGCTCTCAAATTTTCATATGTCAGCACCGAGTCGATCCCTCTAATCTCCCCAGGTACTTCCTGAAGAATCCGCACTATTTCTTTAAAGTGGGCACCTTCGGGTCATCGAATTGCGGCTGTAAAGGAAAGAAAATATTAGGCTCAACGTCGATTACAACTATCTCATTTGTCACCAGAGAAATTAAGGCACTTACATCTAACAAACCACTGTCTAGCAAACCCTAGCGGGCACCACACATAGAACCACTCGGTCTTGAAGTAGCTAAGTCTGATCCAGGCTCCAGTCATAACTTGACAATTCTTGTCCGCCTCAAGGAATGTGAATGAGGGGTTATCTCCCAACTCTTGACATTGAACAAGAATCTGACTTCCTCCGGGGTCGGGGGGCGCAAGAGATGCTCCATATAGACAATGAATAAATTGTTCAACAATGCATACCCTTTTGGATGCAACTGTGATGGAGCGATTCAAAAGTAAGATAACACCTCCCGGATGTACTGGTTAAATGGAGGGAGTGTTCCAGCTGTGCACGAATGTCTGTTAAAGGTGGTGAACCCTTCTGGGGGAGTATGTGGCCTGTCGTTCGGTCCTGGTAGCATAACGTCATCTAACGATAGACCATGTCTTAAACAGATTCTTCCCAACTTATCTTCGAAGACGTTAGATGGTACTGAATCTTGTGGATTGCCGATTAAGAACGCTCCCGGTAGCTCGTCCAGAGCAGGACTTATGACTTCGACTGCGATGGTCGGCATCTCTATTACCAGAGAAGGTGAACTTTGAGCCTCCTACTGTTGTGAACTCCCGGGTTCCATACCTAATCAACTCAGTAAAAACCATCATTAGATGATAATAAGCCCGTGTGTTCCCCAGTGTGAAGTGCATGAATGTGTTGTGCAGTGCAGTGCTACATAATACTTAAGAAACTCTACAGAATTTGAGAAAATGTTCAGACGATAAGATTTCGAGATTCGACCGGAGCGACCATCATCGCTGACCGTCACAACCAAACCATTCAGACTTAGGAGACCGATCCATTTGAAAGTTCGTTAAATTTTGTTGAGTTACAGTTCCATCGACGAGCTTCGAAAGACAGTCAAATATGCGGTACAACAGCTAAGTCCATTTATGCAAGGCGGAAGCTCATCGGAGTTAAATGTTCAAGTGTTTAGAGACTTCAAATCCATCAAAGTTCAAATTTGGATCGCTCCACAAAAGCCCAACCTCGTTTCAATTGAGATAAATTGGATTTTGTATCGATCGAAGATAACCGGCTTCGTATCGGTCTCCAACCCAGCGTTTTGTATCGATTCCCAATCAGGGGTCTCGTATCGATCGCTCACCATGAAGTTGATATCGATAGCGAGCTCCTCAGCTTCGTATCGATTGTCTGCTGTGAGTTCTGTTTCGATAATTGGCTCCATGATTTTGTATCGATCGCTTCGGATCGATACGAAATTCCACCACATCGGATCGTTACGAGATTCCCCTTTTCACCTATCAGTCCTGGACCGATACGAAACCCCCATTCTGCGTCAATACGAAACCTTAGTTCTCTCTCCCTTTATCGATACAAGATAGGAGCTGAAATTCATTCCACCATCTCCCTTGTATCCATCCACCCTCCTTCTTCTCCAATCGGCCTGAACTCCATTCCCTCCTCCTTCAACTTTACTCCGACCCAATTCCGGCCTTGTCGACACCTGAACTGGCCATGACCATGGACGAATTGGCAGTAGATATCGAAGCCTATCGTTTTAATGTGAGATTAATTAGATTAATTACCTAATTAAGAGATTTGGGCCGAGGGATTATGAAACTGTGTTGATTTGGGGGAGAAGACAATTTCTCGGTTTTTTCTATCGATACGAAGGCAAGGATGGAGTGATGGCAGATGAAATTTTTTCTAAGTATAGAGCGTATTATATGGACTCGAATCTCAGAAGGAAACGCTTCATCTTCCAATGCAGAGTGACCGGTGGAAATGGTTTCTTGTGTTATTGATATGGAGAGACTTCTTTGAGTTGAATGCTCACCTGGTGGCGATTACATCGAACAACAGATTACTATCATTTAACACTCAGTTACAATAGTGCACGGTATAACAATTGGCAGTCAATAATTCGTTATTTTTATTACTGAAGATCAATCAAAGGTTATATCTTTCGACGAGAAGACAACAACCATTCAACAAGTCAGATAGAACTTTTCGAAATGAAGATTGCAGCTTTTCAAAGCACGTCATGTTCTCACAAGACGTACTTTAGGAGGAAAATGTTATCCCGCCTTTTGGCAAGGCCATGAAACCAAGAAATTGACTGGAAATCAAAGACGATTCATCCCAAAAAACGGTTATACATAGGTTCTCTATGGATGCCGGTAAATTTTTCCCGACTTCGGATCGAGCTACAATTAACATGACACAACAATCAAAGCTATGAAAAGCCAATGTTCAAAATTTCAAGTCAATCGGAGTTCGTATGCTCAAATTATGATCGATGCAAACCAAGGAAATCAACTCGTTCATATCCATCATTCCACCTCCTTCGCATCGCTTTCATTCGTATCCATCCATACTCGTATTACTTCGCATCCATCATCCCCTAGCTTGTTCGTGTCGATCCACCTACGTCTATTTCGTATCCCTCAATAAGCAACACTTTCGTATAGATCTCGTCCATATGTATTTCGTACCGGTCTCATCATTAACTTCGTTCGTATTGATCAGCCAACGATCGATACAAAACATGCCACTAAAGACATCGGTATGAAGGATGAGTGGAATGATCGATACAAAGTAGCATCCAGATTATCGATACGAAATACACAGTTTCGTATCGATACGAAGCAGTTACAAACCATCAATACGAAAAGAACACTCTAGATCGATACGAACAAAGGCTTGTAAAAGTGGAAGACTCGGTCACTTGGCATGAAAAGTGGATTGATCCTATAAGTTAGTGCCACGTCACCTAGCAAGCACGTGCTTGGAAGCGATGCGAACAGAAGAAATGCAAACTCGGCAGCCTTCAACAAATTCCAACTTGCATCGATCATAACACAAAATCTACAAGTCCAAATGCTACCAAATTTTCACATGAGCTTGCGTGCAACCTCACGAATGTTAATGATCGATCTCAACTCGATTGGGATAAATCTTGATCGATAGGAATTTCATTCTTATCGATCACGGATCGAGTCCAAACAACCGAGGATCGATCGTGTGGGCCCACCCACGTGAGAGAAGAGGTCTTCTGAGATCTGGGCGAGATATTTGCTGCCTACGCCTATAAATAGCAGCCTAGGACCTACTATAAAGGGACTTTTGGCTCTTCTACGTCCAGACTCTGCTGAAATCACTATTGTACTTCGATTGTACTATTGTAACTCATTGTAACCAGCTAGCAAAAATCAATAAAAGTTAGCCATTTCATAGTCGACGTAGGCCATACGCCGAACCACTCTAAATCTGTGTGTTTCTGTGTGTTTTTCCTGTTTATTGATTGGTGTGTTTGTTAGATCTTCCTCATTTTACATTTAATTTCTTCATTTTATCTCTTCAAACACATCAGAAGAGTGTTGCGCCCAATTTTGGTACAAACAGCAATGACCTTGGCGGGGTCAACAGCCAAACCTTCCTTCGAGACTACGTGCCCCAAGAAATGAACTTCCTCTCTCCAAAAATGACACTTTGAAAACTTAGCTCTCAAATGATGACTACGAAGTGTGCGAAGAACTTCTTCCAAATGTACAACATGCTCCTCCATATTCTTGGAAAATACCAAGATGTCATCCACGAATACCACCACAAACTTATTTAGGACGTTCTTAAAGACACGGCTCATCAAATCAACGAAATAGGCTGAAGCTTGGTTAGCCCAAAAGCCATAACTAACCACTCGAAGAATCCGTTCGGTGTCCTAAAGGTAGTCTTATCTATGCTGATGGAATCCCATAGCTAAATCAAGCTGAGAGAAAACCGAAGAACCTACAAACTGGTCAAAATGGTCATCAATCCTAGGGAATGGATATTGGTTCTTTTTGGTGAGCTTATGTAATTCTCTATAGTCCACGCAAAGTCAAAGAGAACCATCCGCCCTAGTGGCGAAGACGACATGCGCTCCCCACTCCGATATGCTCCTTCTTATGAATCCCTTCACCAAAAGCTCACGGATCTGCTTGCTCAATTCTTTCCTCTCCCTAGGTGCCATGTGCCTCATAGGTAATGCTACTAGCTTAGCATTCTCGATCAAATAAATCCTAAAGTCAATCTCTCTCTTAGGGGGTAGTCCCCTAACCTCCTCAAAGACGTCTGCAAAATCTTTGACGAATGCAACTCTGATGAAGATGAATCAAGGGAATAGAGAAAACTCAATATGACTGACCCTTGTGGGTCGCAAGATACCTCTAGAGTCCTACCACTACAAGTCTCAAGTCTAACGACTCTCTCGCAGTCTAAGATAGCTCCATATGTGGATAGCCAATCCATCCCTAAGATCATCCCATACCCCGAGAATCCCAAAACATAAGCGTCGTAGTCAAATTATATGCCTAGGATAAAGATTTTCAAACCCCTACAAACCATAGATAAGTGTGCTGATCCTCCTATGGGGTTTGAAACAATAACGGGGTCCACTACTAATGATATGTCCAAGTGCAAACAATCTACTAGAGAACTAGAGATAAAAGAATGTGATGCTCTAGAATAAAATAAAGTCCGAATGGGAAAATCAGATATAGAAATCAAACCTTCATCTGTGACTTTCCTACCTCTATTTGGAATGCTACTGGAAGGTGCTACGTCTAATGCCTGAATCTATGCAACTGGCGCACTCGCTCCCTGACCAGCTCTCAGGGATAACTCCTACTCATATGACCGGGCTGCTCGCAAACATAGAACTTACCCTTCATCTTATCCTTCCTGCAATCCTTGGCCATATGTCCAACATTCCCACAACTATGGCATTTTACTCCCTTCTTAATCTGATTCTGAGGACCATCACCTTTCTTCTTCTTCTTCTTATTCTTTTCCCACCACTTCTTCTTTGAACCTTCTAACTTAACCTCCTCTTTAGACTCTCCCTTCTTGATTGTATCTGACATAAGTGCCATCTCGACCAAAGACTCATAAGTAGCTCCCATCAGTACATGAGTCAGTAATAGTCCCTGAAGGGGTTGATTCAATCCCTTTGCAAACTTTATAGCTTTCTTATGCTGTGCGTTCACCAAATTCATACCAAACCGCGACAACTCATTGAATTGATTAATGTATTCCTTTACAGACAAAATCCCTTGCTTCAAATTGATAAACCTCTCCAGCTGAACACTCTCTTCCGTCTGAGATAGAAACTTCCTATCAAATCGCTCCTGGAATCCATTCTAACATTTCTACCATCCAACTCAATCACCTCCCACCAATAAGATGCCTCCTCCTTTAGCTGCCAAGCGGCTAGCTGAACTCGCTGCCGACCATCCAATCCCAAAAGACCAAAAATCCTCTCTGTGTCCCTAAGCCATACTCTTGCCTCCACAAAAGTCTCCTTGCTAGAAAAAGTCTTCCCGCCCAAACTCGCAAAATCTTTACAAAGCTTAGAGAAATTGATGGAGGCAGGTGGTTTGATGGGATTCCCACCTGCTAGTGCTGGATTGGGCGCTGGTTGTGCACCTCTAGAGTCGTGGCCTGTAAGTACCTACGAAACCAGGCTGGGACTGGAATGCCATCGGGAAGGTTCGGGGCATCAGCCATTCTAAGAAAAGAAAGTGACAGTTTAGGAAAGTGTCAAAGGGAGATTGAACTGGACTTATGAGGGGATTTTTATAATAAATCTTTTATACTTAAAATCATTTCTAAAAGTTCTTTTCTAAAAAATACTTTTAAACAAGTTATTTTGAAAAATACTTTACTTAATTATTTTTTTTGAATCCTATAACCTTAGGCTCTGATACCAAATGAAACACCCCACATACATGTCTAAAAATCCAATATGTCTCATGAAACAAAAACTCATAGTCTCAAAAATCAGAGTACATAATATCCCTCATAATAAGCCAGTACATAGAAAGAACAAAAGCTGAAAATAAAAGAAATACGTAGTAGAAATCTCCTCCAAGCAAACTCCAAGCAACAACAATCTACTGACTTCTTCCTTGATTGCATATGGGGGGGAGGAGAAAATTGAGGAGTGGGTCAGACTAAAAGTCTGGTGAATGACAAAAATTAATAAAGTCTTTAAGCAAGATAAAAGTAATAGACTCTACAACAGTTCTAGCATAAATAAGGATAACAAAGGAAGTAGGAAAGAGATAAACTGGAAATAAGTACGATTAAATATAAGATATGTTAATTTCGATTGCTTTCACTTGTCCTTGATTTCTGCTTTGATTAGGCTGAATTCCTAATCCTGTAATTAGGATGCAATCCTAATTCTACTCTTTTTGATCGGTCTGCTACTCCATAGACCTTACTGCGAACCAGACGCTATATAACTCCCTACACAGCAGCCAATGGTATCTACGAAAGATGCACATAGCAACCACTGTGGGTCCGGACGACATATATAGCTCCCTACATATAAGGCAATGGTGTCTACGAAAGACACCCATACTAAGCACTTGGAACTCATAGCGATTATTGAGCACCCGAATGGAAATCGCACGCGTAACTGCCACCATGCCCATGCTACCATTTGCTCCACCTATTGGGTCTTCTTATTACCTCAAACTCAAGCATAAGCGTGCCCTTCATCCTACTTCAGTCTAACGTGAGATCACCGTGTGTCCATAGAAAATAGGGGAAATGCAGTTGGTACTGGCCCGTCATCCAAACAACATCTAGTTGCACCCCTTATCCAAATCCCTCGTGATTTGGACTTCTAATTTGACCAATTACTACCATTTTTAGCATAAGCGTGTCCTTGTCTCGCTTCAGGCTAATGTGAGACCACCATTTTGTCTAATAGGGAATGCTATTCAGTACAGGTCCTACTTTCATCTTTGCTTATTAACTTAGATAAATTATTTAAATAAGCCTTTACATTTTTCTCCACTATTTGTGCTTATTGATTTGTCCCAAGTCTTAAAATAAGCCTTATTCTGTTATTTCTTATTACAACCTACGTTATAATCATGCTTATTACTTAACCCAAAGTCTAAGTGTGAAAATAAGCCTCTTTCATCTTCTACTCTTTTTAGTTATAATTTTAAGTTATAACTAGGCCAATCTTTTTCAATTCTGTCCAATTAACGTCATAATTAGGCGTAATTTCAGTCCAATTCCATTTATATTACGGTCTTTGAAATTTACAGCTTATATTCCATTATTTTAGTTTTCTTACAATTTAATCCATATCCGCGTTAATCCTATTCTAATCCATATGCGAAGAAGGAGGAATAAAAGAAAACTGAAAATAGAAGAAAATCCAAAGCATAGAAAGAAGATGTAAATAACGTATAAATAACAGTAAATAAACTAAAATACTGTAAAATGTAAATAAACGGAAAAGCAATAATTAATAGAAATAAACTAAAATTACTTAAAAGAATAGCTGAAAGGAAATAGACTGAAAATAATTTTAAAAACTGTAAATAAACTACTGAAAAGGCTATTCCAAAAATCGTAGTAAAACAACAACTATTGGAAACCCTATTATTTTAAATTACTTAAAGAAATCTTAAAATAATTACAATCACTCACCTCTGGTCCTAAGCTCTTCCTTTGGTCTTCCCGGATCCACTTGGAGTGGTAAAATAATTTAATTTATAATGATTTTCTCCTTTGGAAAAATTATTCCGTTTAGGGTCCTTCCTAGAAAGGTGAACCCAATTGGAGAAACCTAGAATGTGAAAAAGTTTTAGGTCTAGGGGGCTATTTATAGGGGTAGAAGTGGATCTCGGACCGTTGGAATTGGGGATTGAATAGGATGCAACCACGTCATGGGCTAAATACGAGCCAACGAATGCAAAAATAGATGGACCAGACAGGTCAGAAGAATGCAAAACACATCACCAATAAGCTCTGGAACGTTCGAACGAACGAATGTTCATTCGTTCATAAATAACAGAGGCGGGTCGACCGGGCGATCGACCGCCTTGGTGCTCAGGTCGACCTGCCTATATATATATTTTCGCTTATTTTGTTTATTTTATAACTTGATCATATTAGCTCGGTTTCTAACGTTCTATATATGGAAATTGACTAGAAAATTACCACGGACACGATGGTGCAATTCCCGTGGCTCAATTCTGATAATTTCACAAAGTTATTTTATTATTTAGGTAATTAACGAATTAATTATTACGGGTTAAATTACGGGTTGTTACATGGCGGATTGAAGAAAGACTCGAAGTCGAAATTTTCCAATCTTCTAACGTTAATATCTTTTGCATACGAGCTCGGATTCACGCGCGGTTTGTTTCATTAGGATCGTATTGAAATTCTAGACATTATGGAACTAGTTTGACTGCATTCTAAGACTGTTAAATTTTTGGACTAATTTTGGATTTTAAATCGACGACAAATCAAAGGTGAGTGTTTTAATCCACTCACAAATGCTAAACCATCTTATGCAGTTTGATTAAATTTATGGTGATTAGAAATTTATTATTGTTGTTTGTATTTTAAATTGTGATCTAAATTTAATTTGAATTTACATTGAATTAAATTTCCATTTAAATTTATATTGAATTGAATTGTTAGTTAATTACCTGATAATGATAACCAGTTAATTATTGTGACTTATTGGTTGATTTGGATGATGATTGTGATGGATGGTTAGTTGTTGACATTTTGGATAAGTTGATGTTATGTTTATTTTATATATTGTTATCACACTGCAAGTTCCCCTAGTTATTGTTAGGAAAATCACTATGGGTTGAAATGATACATACCCGAATGGCCTTATAGATTAGGGAAAAATCGTTATGGGTTGAAATGATAGACTCGAGCGATTGTATGGATTTTGAATTTTAACTCGGGATTGCGGGTTGAAATGATATATACCTATAAATTTAAATTTATTGCGGGTTGAAATGATATATATCCATATAACATGACCATAGGGTGGAAAATTATATACGGACACCGGATTGGTTAAATTAAATGATTTAAATCCTTAAATTATTTAATCCAATTAAATGATATTATGAAATAAAATTTATTTTATATGATTATTTTTTTTAACTTCAAGCTTTAAAATGTTGAAATTGAAATTGGTTTTAATGAATTGTTTAAAGAATTGAAATTGAAATTTTAAACTTGAATTTTGAAATATAAATGAAATTTATCAAAATTGAGTTATTGTAAACATTGAATATTTTAAACTTTGAAATCTATCGAATTTGAAGTGGTTTAAATTTGTAGTTCAAACATGGATTTGAAATCGATATAAATTGAAATGATTTAATGAAAAATTGAATTGAAAGTTTAAAATTGAGTTTGTTGATTTGAACCCTGGATATGGTCCAAATTTGTTGAAATGAAAGAAACAGTTTGATTTGATACTATTTCAAAATAAATTATTTAATATAAACTTTTAAAAATCTATTATTTTAAATTTTAGATTATATTGAATTTCAAAACTATTTACTAAATAAACCATTTCCACTAAGCAAACCATTTTATATTAAACTATTTTAACTGTTTTAAAATCCTTAAACCATTTAAACTATTAAAACTAATTTAACTATTAAAACTATATAAAACTATTTTAAAACTATTAAAACTATTTTAAAGCTATTTTAAACTATTAACACTATTTTAAACTATTTATAACTATTAAAACTATATAAAACTATTTTTAAACTATTTTTAACTATTAGAGCTATTTTAAACTATTAAACTATTAAAAATATTTTAAACTATTTTTAAACTACTTTTAACTATTTAAACTATATAAAACTATTTTAAAACTTTTAAAGCTATTTTAAAGCTATTTTAAACTAATAAACTATTTTTAAACTAATTAAGCTGTTTATGACTGGCCAAACTATTTTCTAAAATTCAAAAGGTGTAAGGTTGAATCGTTTATATTTAAATCCTTGATTTAAAAGCGAGTATGGTTAAATGATGTTATAACCTACGTTGGAATTTGAAATGATATTTGTTTGTACCAAAAATGGGCACAACACTCTTCGGGAGTTATTTGAAGAGATAAAGTGAAGATTGTAAATGTAAAACAGAGGTTATCTAACAAAAACTCCAACAAACAGAAATGTAAAATGCACAGACAAGCAATTTAGAGTGGTTCGGCGTAACGCCTACGTCCACTATGAAGTTTTGATGATTTTATTGATTCTCTTTCAATGATTACAAGCGATTACAACAAACAACAGTGGATTACAGATTAGAATTCGAAGTTAACAGCAAAGGTAGGATGCAAATCTTAATCCGGCAGAGTCTGGACGCTTCAGAATCAAAAGATCCCTCTTCTATAGGCTCTGGAGCTCTATTTATAGGCGTAGGAGGCTCAAATCTCGCTCAAACTCCGGGAGACTTGGTCTGGCATGTGAGGGGACCCACTCGACCGTTTCCAGAAAGTTTCGCCTTGATCTGCGATCGATACAAATCCATTTCGTATCGATCAAGATGATGTCCAAATGAGCTGAAATTTGGCAGGGATATTCTTCAGTGTGTATGCAAGCAACCCTGAAAAAATCATTGGATTTGGATTAGTGGATTGCGAGAAATTGTCGACATGAAATGGAATTGATCGCCGGCTGTTTCATTCGACTCCATGACCTCGTATTGATCCTTTCGAATCGATCATCTGCACGTGCTCCTGTAATGATGTGGCGCGTATATCTCGAGTCGATCCATCTTTTTCTCCGGTATGGCCGCGTCGTATCCATGGATCTCGCCGCGTTTGCTTCGATGGATTACACGTCACCTTAGTTAGTTGACTCGTTGGATACGAGTAAGTTACTGGGCATGGACTCGAAGCAAGGTCCTCTGATGGATACGAAATGTAGCGCCTCGATGGGTATGAAGTGGACATTGACTGATGGTTGCGAGGCACGTCATCTATTGAGGGATACAAACTTGATGGGTACGAAGCCTATCGATACAACTCGATGGATTCGAATAGCTTTGCTCAGGTGAATTCGAACAGAGGCTTATATGAGGGATTCGAAATTGATCGATACGAAATTGATCGACTCGAATTAGCGCTTCGGTGATGGATACGAAACCACCCAGAGTGATGGATACGAAAGCGCCCAGAGTGATGGATACGAAACCTGGGCTTCTCCCTTCAATTTGAATCGATCATAACTTGAGCATGTGAACCCGGATTGACCCGAAATTTGAGATGTTGACTTCTGTGATCTTTCTTGTCATGCCCTATCAATTGTAGCTCAATCTGGACTCAAACAAAATTCAGCGATATCCATGGCGAGTTATCCCTGTTCTCTAGTCGGTTCTTTGGTGTCCTGGCCTTGCCAAAAGCCGGGATAACATTTGCCCCCCAAAGTATGTCTTGTGAAAACATGACGTGCTTTGAAAAGTTGCAAGCTCGCCACTCGTCGTTAGTTTTAGGTCGTTGTTGAATTTCGCGATGATTCTCTCATGGCGCCATGGTAAGAAGTCAGGATGTATTCCTTCGAATCGATGCAGAAGGAACATTGATGGATGCGAAGTGTTCATTCGCATTCGAGGATCGCAACTTGTGGTGAATTCTGATTCGCATCGATGACCGTCGATGGATACGAGATAACTTTTCGCATCGATGTATTTTAACAGACATGAATATCGAGTTCGTATCGATAAACCTGACCTGTTGTGAATCGATGGTTCACAGAACGGATGTATCGAATCGATGACATCTGGTGAATATTTCATCTCGATGAATGCACAGCCTGATGGATTCGAAGGGTACGTTTGCACAGATCCATCGCTTGACCGCTTGCGACCGGTTACGTTGACTGGGAGTCGAATCGACTCGGTTCTACCCCAGTCTCCATATAAATACCTGGGACTTAGCCCATTTTTTCACTTTTACTTTTTATTGTTGCTTCATACTCTCTGCGCTTCCGTATCGATCTACGAACTTTGAGAGAGCAAACTGTTCTTACTTTCGAGTCGATCTCATCCTTCAATTCTTCGAGCCTAAACATTAAACTCAGGTAATTAAAAGATAGAATCGTGTTAAAAACGGCGAGATCCGAAATCTTAGCCATCCCTCTTGCTTTTACAACCGATTTAAATGAATCTGGGATCTGGATGCGAGAGAGCAAGATCGTGGATGGAGCGTGGCCATGGAGTTGAGGCCCTTTGGAGAAGAAGGAGATGCGGAGAAATTACTTTAGCTTCGTTTAGTGTCGACCTGGAATGGGAGTATTCGAATCGATCTGAAGGATGTGATTTCGCATTGGTATGGAGATGGGAGCGGCGATCGATGCGAAGCCATCGTTTTCAGATTGGCGCGAGATTGGGGAACCTGATCGAAGCGAATCGGTTTTGCCCTGGATCGATACAACACGTATCGATTTGTACCTGATCGATACGAAACATTCTGATCCCAGCATGATCGATACGAACGTATCGATTCACACCAGATCGATACGATACACTCCTGTCCCAAGACGAACGATTCGAATGTAACGATTCGAACGGGGCCGGTTTTGAAAATGCGTGGCTGCAACAACCTGGGATTTGCATTACCAATTAATAAATAAAAGTTAGAATTTTATTTATTTTAATGAAGCATAAAAGGATTTGGAATAACAAAATTTATTTGAAAAAGGCTATTTTAATTAAATGGGAAATATGGGATTTTAAAATGAGGATAAAATGTTATTTTTGAAAAGTTAAATATTTTAGGAGAGGATTTAAAATGGGTTTGAATAAGAAAAGTGAGTTTTATAAACATATATAAACACTTAGAAATTTTTTGAAAACATGGAAATAACTCTCTTCATATTGGGTTATTAAACCTTACCCAATAACCCACCCTAAACTTCCTCTATAAATTATCTCAAACTCTCCTAACCTCATTCATCAAAACCCTAATCAAAACCCTAACCATTTCCTAAAGCTTTCATAACAAAAATGGCCTCCATCTTCATCTCCTTCTAGTTTTAGCTTATGCAAGTCATTCTATGCAAAGGTAATGCAAATACCCACCTCAAATCCATATTTTATATCTTCATAATTTCTGAAATTTGATTTGTATCACATATTTTATGTGTTTTTTTGATCTTATAGCCTCCTAATCACCTTTTGCTAATTTGGGTTGATGCTATAATAGTATTTGTTGCTTTCAAGAGAGGTATATTGCTAAAAACCTCTTCTAGCATGTGTTTAATCATCTTTTGATTTCAATAATCATTTAGTAACACATGTTTTCTTATGTAACATGTGAATCATAGCTCTTTGATCATCTTTGCTTTCATTTTGGGGTTGCACATAAGGTGTTTGTGATATTGCTTCATTAAGGTAATTACTATTTATTAGTAATTATTGCTAGTTATAATATTGGTGAAAAATTGATGCCAAAAACTGAAAAAAAAAACACCACAAAATCATCAAAATTAGTTGGTTGGAAATGTTCAGCCTGAAAACAGGCTGAAACAGAGATCTGGGTGCACCAGGACAGGCCTGGGCTGCACCCAGGCTGCTGCTCCCCAGCCCAGACGGGCTAGGGCAGAACCCCCCATCCCAGCCCAGGCGGGCTGGGCCGAATCCCCCCCTCCCCAGCCTAGGCGGGCTGGGGCAGAACCCCCCAGCCCAGGCGGGCTGGGGCTCCCCAGCCCAGGCGGGCTGGGGCCGAAGCACACCCCAGCCCGCTTGGGCTGGGGCTCCCCAGCCTAGGCGGGCTGAGGCGGAATCAGACCCTAGCCC
The DNA here is from genome assembly GCA_030737815.1 of Allium fistulosum. Taxonomy (NCBI): domain Eukaryota; kingdom Viridiplantae; phylum Streptophyta; class Magnoliopsida; order Asparagales; family Amaryllidaceae; genus Allium; species Allium fistulosum. Next base: position 168,000,918 of record CM060905.1, read on the forward strand.
AGGCGGGCTGGGGCCGAAGCACACCCCAGCCCGCTTGGGCTGGGGCTCCCCAGCCTAGGCGGGCTGGGGCGGAATCAGACCCCAGCCCAGGCGGGCTGGGGGCAGGAGAACCCCAGCCCGCGTGGGCTGGGGTGTCCCCAGCCCAGGCGGGCTGGGGCTCCCCTTCCACCCAGCCCAAACGGGCTGGGCTCCCCCTTACATTCCCAGCCCAGGCGGGCTGGGGGCTCCCCTTACCTCCCCAGCCTAGGCGGGCTGGGGGCTTCCCACCACATCCCAGTCCAGGTGGGCTGGGTCTGCTCCCAACTCCCCAGCCCAGGCGGGCTTGGCCTGCCTCCCCTCCCTAGCCCAGGCGGGCTGGGGGCCTGCTCTCACCTCCCCAACCCAGGCGGGCTGGGGGCTTACTTCCATTTTCTCAGTCCAGACGGGCTGGGCTTGCCTGTTTCCAGGTTTTTACCTCCACTTCGCGATGCCGCCACGATCGCATCCGAAGTCGGAATACAACGTTTTTGGTCTCGTTGGAAAGGTAGAGTTTCGAACTCTATCTCTGGAAAGTTTGGGTAACATCGGAGTTCGTTTGGTACTTCAAATTTCGTGTCGAAGTTGAACTCTGGTCGCTGTTGGTAAACAGTATGAATCTTTTCCTGGGTCCAACTTTGAGATGTCGCTGCCACTTCGTCTCAACTCGGAATCCAGAAATTCTTTTTGCATCTTAAAGTAGGGATGTTGGAAAACATGCCTGCAAATTTTCATGACATTTGGACACAGTTTGCTGGTCCAAATAAATTTCCGAACTTGGGTTCGCAGCTGTTTTTGAATGTTTACAAACACTTGGAATATTTTTCAGTGATTTTCTGGTTATATTGATTTCTTTGAGATTTGTCTCTAGATTTCGTACACGGGTTTTATGAATCATTTTCAAAAGATTGTTCACTCCTAAATGGCTTTAGAAATTATTATATAATATTATTTTTAATTATTAAATTAATTACTCCATAATAGGAGAGTTTTCAAAAGCCGTTCTAAAGTGATTTCAAAATCAATTATAAATCTGTTTCGCACCATTATTTTCTATAATAAAAATCTCACACTCACTTTTTAGCACGTCGAGCGAAGTGGAAAGGTGCTTAAACGGTTAGGAAATCTCCGGCTTATGGAACCGTGTGTATTTTCTTTCCGGTTAATCCCCGACCTATTCGATTGATCGTTTTGACCTCTGGGTCTAGTTTACCGATGATACAAGGTGGACTTTTTATTGTTTGGAGTGTGAGCTTGCTATTGGTTAGTAAACCGTTTAGTGCGAACGTGGGGTATGGGACTCATTGTTAACACTTTACGGGTTCCTCTCCAAGAAGTTAGTGACACATTAGCCTTTGGGCGGCCAGTACTGGACCTTTGGGTCACCACGCCTCTGGGCAACCATCTCTGGACACCTACTCTATGGAGCAGTTTATTTTTCGGCATGCGCCTCTGGGCCTTTATCCTTCTGGGAAGGATCTTGCCGTCTCACGTGTTCCGCATCTGTACGAGTGATCGATCACAACTCTACAGTACTTGGCAACAACGACTCTGGTCGGTGCACGTGAAATATTGGTATTATTTGATGATTTTTATATCCATTCGAGTACCGCCATTCGGTGTTGGTTCTATGGAACCATACGATGTAAGTGCGATTGCCTTATGGATTCACAGTGTCTCTGGACACTGCTTTTCAGTGTTGGATTTCATTGACTTTTCAGTATATCCCCATTGCTCTTTGGAGCATCGATCTTTGCTTGGGCATTGATTACAGACTCTGGTCACTCTTGGGATTATTGCCTATGGGCATCTTTTTATAGCTTTGGCTACGCCGATGATATGAGGCGATTTTATTTATTATACACTTTGGTGTTGATTTCTCTTTGGAGATTTTTATTGTTTATTGATGATTAGGGATCGTCATTATATTCATGTGGTTCATAATATACTTCTCTTTGGATAAGTACTATTTTATTTATCTACCGCATTATTATATATCTCAGTTATTACTGATTGTTTAGCTAGCCTGACCCGAGTGTTTTCGCTCGGGTCAGACCGAGTTGTTTCAGGTTAGGTCTCTGGACTTAGCTTCTGTGCTTCCGCTTGGACATTATCTGCTATGCTAATAGATAGCGCTTTTATTTGTCCACTATTCCGCTACTCTGTTATTATTCAGATTTTGATATGTACATATTTTTGACCCACATGTGTGGGCAGTGGCTTTGTACCCACTTATAGTATTTGGATCTGTATTGACGATGTATTGTTCTGGGATTTTATATCTGTTATGTGATTCTGTTCTGTGATGTTTTATTATTTATTACTATGCTTTGTCCTGATAGATCTTTAGCCATTTGTAATTTCGTTATAAGTATTTACCGAATATGTCGAACCACTTGAAAAAAAATATAGATACCATCCTTTCGACGTATTCAGTAGATAGTTATAGCTTGATTACAAATGGTCGCTTCCACTATACTCTATTCTCCGCTTTAACAGACAGTATTACTCCCGTAATACTCTTTGTTACAGTGGGTCTCAGAGTGGGGCGTTACAGTGGCCCGGCTGACTCGATACGAAATTGAAATGCAGCGATCGATTCCATCTTAAATTTTGCCAAACTTAGGGATATTTTGCATACATGAACATTTGACTCCGACGAGCTTCCGCCTTGCATAATTAGACTTAACAGTAGAACTGCATATTTGACTGACTTTCGAAGCTTGTCGATGAAACTGCTATCTACCAAGAAATTGAAGTATGGTGAACTTTAACTTGAATCGATCGTTAGCATCCAGATGGCGCGGTCGTGACGGTCAGCAATGACGGTCATTTCCAACCCGACTCTCATAGTTTTGTACTTTGCATATTTTAATTCTGCAGAATTCGCCCAACTCATGCACGACACTGGCACTGCACGACTCATTCATACACTTTACACTGGGGAATGCACGGGCTTTTTATCGTCTAATGATGGTTTCTCGTGAGTTAGCCAGTTATGGAACCATCAAGTTCGCAGCAACAAGAAACTCAGAACCCAACCCCTTCCAGACTTGAGATTCCGGATATCAAGGCCGAAGTAATCGGTCCAGCTCCGGACGAGTTGCCTGACGCGTCCTTTATCAATAGTCCACCTGATTCTGTTCCGTCCAATATTTCCGAAGATATGCTAGGGAGAATATGCTTAAGGCATGGCCTGTCGTTGGACGATGTAATACTGCCGGGACCGGCCGACAGACCGCACAATCCCCCGGAGGGGTATACTGCTTTTAATCGACATGCATGCGCAGCCGGTACACTTCCTCCGTTCAACGACTATATAAGAGAAGTGTTGGCTTACCTGGATATTGCTCCGTCTCAGTTACATTCGAATGGATATGCTTCACTCAATGGCTTGTTCATCGCATTTATGGAATATCTCTACCGACCTCCCCATCCGACCGAGATAAGATACCTATTCAACTTCAAAAGTCGAACTGACATCCCATCTTTTACATTCTTGGAGTCCGTAAGAAACTGCCAAGTTGTCACGGGGTCGTGGACTAGGCTGAGCTACTTCAAGTCGGAGTGGTTCTATGTCCGATGTCCTCTGGGGTTTGCCAGAAGATGGTTGTTCAGACGTGAGTATTGTCTTTTCCCCAAGTAATTGATAGGGCAATTTTCGAATGAAATTAAACTCATATCTTCTATTCCTTTTCTTCCAGCGATAATCCAGCGGCCTGAAGGTGGCTACTATAAAGAGATAGTTCGGGTCCTTCAAGAGATTCCTAGTGAAGAAAGGAATATTGAATTGCTACTGACGGACCGGAATCTCAGAGTTCTTGGGTTGATTGGGCGGAAGTAGAGCATAAGGCTTGATGGCACATTAAAGACTGTCTCCAGAGAGAAAGTCAAGCGGAAGAAACCCAGGGTCGTAATAATTGAGGAACCCGATTCTGAAAGAACTCACACCGACGAGGAACCGTTGGTCGGACCTGCTAATGCAACCCCGGATTCCGATGAAAAGAGAAAAGGCAAGGTAGTGGTCTCCAAACAGCCTAAATCAGGGAGACGGAAGTCTGTGGTTTTACACCGCCCCCTTTCAGGAGTTAGAATCTCGGAAGCACCCTCCCTGCAAGCCGAAAATCAATTCGAAGGGCTCGCTGACCTTCCAATCCCGGACATCGAGTCTGAGCAACATGACGTTGAATCGGTTGAACTGCAACATACCCTTGACGTTAGCGAGCCTCTTCCCGCTAGTGCGATCGACACTTCTGGTTGGTCCGGGGGGTTATACATCCACACACTCTTCACGGCATAACACGGTTTCCTAACCATAAACAGCATATCATGAATGGTTGTTAACTTTCCTTGTTTTAATTTTCAGGTACGATGTCTGGACGAGGTACCGTGTTGAGCAGCCTGCACAACAAACGTCGTTATTACGAGCCAAGTCGGAGAGAGGGAGAGAGGGATTATGATTCCGGACATTCAGGTTAGGAGAGGTCCGACAGAGACAGGGGATACGTGCACCGATCCCGATCTCGCTCTCCTCCTCCCAGGACTTTTGCACCGCCCACGGTAATAGCTGCTCGTCCTCCTGAAACTTCACGGCCTAGGCTGCCTCCTCAAGCTCCAAGGTCCGATCTTCCGTGCGGCACTGAAATAGCTACTTCCTCATCCACTGCACCGGTCAGGACTGATTCGACCGGGGAAGGAGCACTTAAACTGGCACAAATGAGGAAGGAGTTTCCCGACATCTGTTTTGATGACTATGTCTTTCCTCCGCATCTGAAGAGGATTCCGCCAACAGCCGAAGGCACTATTCATGATTACGTTGCGGATATCTTCTTTCAGTACAAAGAGTGGGCAAGAGCCACGAGGAAAGCATCTAAAGTGGCATTCGATAGGGGTGTCGAAATTGAGAAGCTTAAGAAGGAGTTGGGTCAACAGGACCGAATTATGAAAGTGCTCAACACTGAGGCCGAGGCTTCCCGTAAGTCTGAAATGGAAGCTCTGAAAAAGGTTGATGAGATAAACTCGGCCATGACCAGGATGAAGCAAGAGCACTATACCACGATTGAAGACATGGGTCACCGGAACACCACCATTACCGCCGAGAGGGATGCCGCTCTTAAAGAGCTTAATGATCTGAAATCAAAATTATCCGATATGGCGAGGGAGAAAGATGCGGCCAATGTCTCTGCTCAGGAGGCCTGTGATCAGGCAGTGGATCTCCGGAAGGAGAAGGAAGCGGCTATGGAAAAAGTCCGCGAAGCTGAAGCTGGGGTTGATGAGAAAGTACGACAGGCGGAGGCCAGGATTGAGGCTGAAGTAGAAGAGCTACTTGTCACCTACAATGCCAACGTGCTAAGGCACCGAGATTTGACATGGCTCGATGATTACCCAACACATCTATACAACGTCTGGAACCTACTGGTTGAGGAGGAGAAAGCTGGGCATCCTGATGAGGCCTTCGATGGATTCGAGCTGGAGAACCGCATACTTAAGGATGATGAAAAGAAGGTTCTCCATGACTCTATGATTTCTCATGAGAAGGAGAGGCTTGGTGCCCAGTCTCAGGAAATCGGAGAAAGCTCTGTTGCTGAGCACCATATTACGAGTTCTGAGATAATCGCGTCATCTCAATTTGACCCAACTCCGATGATCGATTCCCAGCCTGTACCAACATATGATCCAGACCAGCCACGTCTTTCTCCTATCAAGGAGCATCCCTCCGAAATCGTCCAGACAACCCCGAGCCAAACCCAGGAAGGTACTCCGAACTAATCTCTTGTTTACTTGGACCGAAGAATTTGTACAGAAGCGTATACTGACAAATGTTTCTTTTCTCTAACCAGTGATCGAAGTTGCGCCAGCTGCGCCTCCTGTAGCCCAGGGGTCACGCCAAGTGCCGGAGGCTATCATCTCTGAGGCGACCTCCGTAGTAACAACAGTGCCGGTGGAAGTAACGCAGGGGAGCTCACTTTCTTTTGATGAACAGATGATAAATGAGCTCCTCGGCCGACAGAGTGATCCCTTTGCAGATCTACCATTCAGCCTGGGCGGATTCTCGTCTACTTCTGATATTCCAACTCAGGCCACTACGACGCATAGTGAGGCCAGAGCGCAGCGAGAAGCAAGGGTATTGGCTGAGATTAACGCTGAGATGGCAGCAGCTGCGCATGGTGGCAGCGCGGATGGCGGAGTAGTAGCGCAGTGCCATACTCCCCTTATGATTGTATCTCCCGGGGGCACGTTCATTGATACTAGTGCGTCAGTCCCGTCTCTGGCTGTTGGTCCAGTTCCCCCAATTCCTCCTGCAGGGAGCATCCCCATAGATTCCAGCTCAGAGGACGATGTCGACATTATGCCTTCGTCCGAGGGGAGCCCGCCTGAGGGGAAAAGCTCTAAACGAAAGATCACTGGGGGATCCAGCAGCTCCTCGAAGAAGAAGAAGAAGCTGAGGAGAAAGAAGGATTAGATAGACCTTTTTTAGGCACGTGTTTCCCTTTCGTAGTCAGGAATTTTGTTATCTTTTTTCCCCTTTTTTTATAGGCCGTGTTTAGATGCGGGTTCGGCCCCTGCTAGTAGGAATTTTTGGAAAGGCTCGTGTATGAACCATTACTTATGATTAGTTGAAATAAAATTTTGTCTTTCTGTTTCAACTTAAATTCTCTCTATGCTTAAATGTTGCAGTGTTCGAACTTCAGTCCGGTGTACTTGCATTATCTTAACGTTTAAGCATAGTTTGTTGGAAATCTCGAACTTGAGCTGTTATCGGAGATCGAAGCGGGGTTGAACACAGTATAGTTTCGGGTAGTGATTAACACTTGCACCTGCCCCCAGTTCCGGGGTTAAGTTATGATGATCAGCTTGTGGTCGCATTGAGTGAGGTCCGAGCGGTCGAACTACAATTGTTTTCTTATGAATCGTTTCATCCACGCTCCGGGGATATAATTCATCTTGCAAGCAGTTGTTCACACTCTGGGAACTTGAGATTGCTTTTGGTGCTCCAACCCATATCCTGGGAGTTTGGAGTTAGTGTTCATACTCTGTTTCACACTCTGGGAATACAGAGTTGATTATTTATACTCCGCTTCACACTCTGGGAATACGGAGTTGAAAGTTTGTACTCCGCTTCGCACTTTGGGAATACGTTGTTGAATGTTTATACTCCGCTTCGCACTCTGGGAATACGGAGTTGATTGTTTATACTCCGCTTCGCACTCTGGGAATACGGAGTTGAATGTTTATACTCCGCTTCGCACTCTGGGAATACGGAGTTGAAGGTTTGTACTCCGCTTCGCACTCTGGGAATACGGAGTTGAATGTTTATACTCCGCTTCGCACTCTAGGAATAAGGAGTTGATTGTTTATACTCCGCTTCACACTCTGGGAATACGGAGTTGAATGTTTATACTCCGCTTCGCACTCTGGGAATACAGAGTTGATTGTTTATACTCCGCTTCGCACTCTGGGAATACGGAGTTGAAGGTTTATACTCCGCTTCGCACTTTGGGAATACAGAGTTGATTGTTTATACTCCGCTTCGCACTCTGGGAATACGGAGTTGAATGTATATACTCCGCTTCGCACTCTGGGAATACGGAGTTGATTGCAGGATTGTCGTGTGTCAATCCTATCAATATTGGTGTAATGGCTTGCCCCCGAGCTCGGGTTTCACTTAGCGAGTGGCTGGTCGTATCATAGCCACTCTCCACTTGAATGAGTCCCATTGCGTGATGGGATTTAGCTCTCTGTGCATTGTGATGTCGTATATCGTACTTAATGAATCACAGCTCTGGCTCGAAGAGATGGCATTTTATTGCTGAGATGAGAAAATGCGGCAAAGTCAGTTGCCTTATTACAAAATTCAAATTTCGAAATGCAGAAACAAATTGCTAAACAGAATGAAATAAATAAAGCCTGTCATGCGTAATAGCGACAGAGACTTTCGCTGTTCCAGGCCCTTGGCAAATCTTGACCGTCGACGGTCGATAGTTTAAATGTGCCATCTCCGAGTCTTCGTGTAATCACATATGGTCCTTCCCAGTTTGGTTTCATGTGCGAAGGAACTGGGTATATTCTCTTGAGAACGAGGTCGCCGAGTTCAAAGGTTCGAGGTCGAACTTTGGTGTTGTACAGTCGGGCGACCCGATTTCGATGAGCGGCTGCTCTCAAATCAGCCTCTTCCCGTTTTTCATCCAATAGATCCAACGATTCGGCTAGTAGTATAGCGTTTGTTTTCGGATCATAGTAAGGCACGCGATGAGAAAACACTTCCGTCTCGACCGGAATAACTGCCTCTAAGCCATAAGATAGGGAAAACGGAGTGTGTCCGGTCGCGGTTTTGTGAGTCGTTCGATAGGCCCATAACGCCATAGGAAGTTCATCGACCCATTTGCCCCCGGCCTTTTCCAGTCGTTTCTTCAAGATGGATTTTATAACTTTATTGACAGCTTCAACCTGTCCATTCGCCTGGGGGTGTGCGACAGCCGAGAACTTTTTATGGATATGAAACCGTTGACAGAAATTCTTAAATTCCGTACTTTCGAATTGGGCTCCGTTATCAGTGATGATGGTATGTGGGAGTCCAAATCGACAGATGATGTTGCGAACCACGAAATTTATCACTTTCTTTGTCGTAATGGTTGCAAGGGCTTCGGCCTCAGCCCACTTTGTAAAGTAGTCAACAACAACGATGTCATATTTCGCACCGCCTTTCGCCAAAGGTAGAGCGCCGATGATATCGATGCCCCACATTACGAATGGCCAGGGACTGACCATTTGGGTTATCTCGGTAGGCGGGGCTCTTGGAATTCGGGCATGTATCTGGCATTTATCGCACTTTCTGGCATAGTTCGCCGCATCTCGGTTCACTGTCGGCCAGTAATACCCATATCGGAGTATCTTCTTAGCGAGAGCTTGCCCTCCGGTATGATCGCCACACTCTCCTTCGTGCACGTCATGTAACACTCGTTTGATTTCCTCGTGGGCGATACATCAGAGGAGAGGAACAGAATAACCTCTCCTGTACATGACTCCGTTCTGGATAACGAATCGTGAAGCTTTCCGTAAAATTTGTCTCTTCTCATTTCTATGCTCAGGCAACGTCCCATTCTCAATGTAATTTCGATACGGAGTCATCCAAGACTCTCTACTAGGAGCGGTTTCAAACACAAAGTTCGTTTCTATTCGATTGATGCTTGGGAAGGATAGAGTTTCGACGGGGACAAGTCCCATCTGCTATGTTTCACCTGTGCTGGCTAACTTTGCTAATGAATCGGCTCTCTGATTGCGTTCCCGGGGTATATAATAAATGGCATAATAATCAAGTTGATTCAGTATTTCCTGAACTCGGGCCAAGTAGGTAGCCAGCCTTCGATCCCTTGCTTGATACTCTCCCCGTACTTGACACACAACTAACTGCGAATCGCAGTAAATTTACACAGCGATAATTCTCAAATCTCTGGCAAGTTTTAGGCCGGTCAAGAGGGCTTCATATTCAGCTTCATTATTAGTTGCACGAAAATCGAACTTCAAAGCATAACATATGGATCGGCCCTCGGGAGTCTCAAGTACAACCCTAGCGCCCGAACACCGGTCGTTTCACGCACCGTCAGTATACAGCTTCCAAATGTATTCGGGGGATTCACTGGTCTCGGGCAAGTCTTATGGAACGGTAAATTCAGCTATGAAATCTGCCAAGACTTGTCCTTGAATGGCTCTCCGCGGAGCGTATGTGATATCAAATTGGCTTAGCTCAATGTTCCATTTGAGTAACCTACCGGACGTCTCAGGCCGCGTGAGGACCTGTCGTAACGGCTGGTCGGTGTACACAGTAAGAGGATGAGCCTGGAAGTAAGGGCGGAGCTTTCTTGAGGCAATGACCAAGCAATAGGCCAGTTTCTCCAGTCTCGAATAATTTCTTTCATCTCCTGTTAGCCGCTTACTAACATAGTAGACCGGGTTTTGCACTTTGTCTTCCTCCCGAACTAGAGCAGCACTAATCGCATGTTCTGATACTGCCAGGTAGAGGTATAATTGCTCGTGGTCAACTGGTTTTGACAAGATCGGAGGTGTGGAAAGATGTTGAACTAGTGATCGGAATGCGCCTTCACACTCCGTGGTCCATTCAAAGTTTCGCTTTCCCTTCCAGATCAGATCGAAGAAAGGAATGCATTTGTCGGTGGACTTTGAAATAAACCTGCTCAATGCTGCGACCTTTCCGTTGAGACTCTGGACTTGCTTTATGGTTCTAGGGGTTTGCAAATTTCTTATTGCCCAGATTTTCTCAGGATTCGCTTCTATTCCTCGAGCATTGACAATAAACCCAAGGAACTTTCCGGACGCGACGCCGAAGTGGCACTTCAATGGGTTGAGCTTCATTCCATACTCTCGAAGGATGCTGAACGTCGAATTTAAATCTTTGACGTGATCCCTGGAAAATCGAGACTTCACCAGCATGTCATCCATGTAAACCTCCATGGTCTTTCCGATCTGATCGGCGAACATCCGGTTGACTAAGCGTTGGTATGTTGCTCCAGCGTTCTTTAGACCAAACGACATGACTTTGTAACAGTAGAGTCCCAGATCGGTTACGAAGCTGGTATGTTCCTGATCGGGTAAATGCATGGGTATTTGATTGTAGCCGGAATAAGCGTCCATAAAAGATAGTAGCCCATGTCCGGCCGTTGAATCTACGAGCTGATCAATTCGTGGAAGTGGGAAGCTATCTTTTGGACAGGCCTTGTTTAGGTCAGAGTAATCAATGCAGGTTCTCCATTTTCCGTTTGGTTTTCGAACCAGTACAGGGTTGGATACCCATTCTGGATACAAGGCATCCCGAATAAATCCGTTCGATTGTAGTTTATCAACTTCCTCCTTAAAGGCGGCAGATTTCTCTGGATCCATACCGCGCCTTTTCTGTTTTACTGGGACATGTCGCAGATCTATATTCAGGGAGTGACTTGCAATGCTCGGCGAGATTCTGCACATGTCAGAGTGTGTCCAGGCGAAGACGTCGAGATTCGCCCGGAGAAATTCGACCAATTCCTGCTGTGTCTGCTTGCTCAGTTGAGACCCAACTTTCAGCATCTTTGAATCATCATCCTCACTGATTGGGACGTCCATAGTCAGTTCGGCCGGAGAAGCTTGACTCTCCGTAGATTCGTCTTTATCCTCATTGTCCCTAGGGTCAAGGTCTTTCAGGAATTGGTCGTGGTGCCCGGGCCGAGGCCCAGGCATCAATTGTCAATTATCAATAGAACGGACGCAGAGAGATTCCTCTACGCCCTTTCCTTTTTCTTTGCGCTATGCCCCGCGCAGCTCAGCAACATAACAGGCCCTTCCCGTGGCCTGATCTCCTTGAACAACTCCAATCCCATGGTCGGTGGGGAACTTCAGAGTCAAACACCAAGGGGCGATGGCTGCCCTGAACTCGGCTAGGGCCGGTCGGCCCAAAAATGCATTTTTAGAACGAATCAATCTCTAAAACAACAAATTGTAACATCTGGACTCTCCGACGTTCTCCAACCCCCAACTCAACCGGTAGTTCAGTCACTCCAATGGGTATTGTGGCACTCCCGTTAAAACCGTGGATTCGGGACAGACAAGGTTTCAAATCCTTTGCCTCCATTTTCATTAAGTCGTAAGCCCGTTTAAGCAATATATTCACAGAGCTTCCACTGTCAACCAGGATCCTCTTCATCCAAGCAGGACCCACCTGGGCAGATATGACTAGTGGGTCGATTGTAGGGGCTTCGACCCTATCAGCATCTCGGCTCTTGAACACGATATCATCAGATATTATCTTTTGTTGCTTAACCGGGGTTCCGTCTTTGCAATTACTACAACACTCGAAGTCCGCATGCTTGATAGAACTAGCATACGACTCCATTTCCCCCCAGCTTCTGTCTGCCGGGTGGGGACCACCACTTATTGTGTTAATAACCAACCTCCCGCCCGCACGGGCGGGTTCCTCCTATCTTTCCTGATTCTGTGAACGATTCTGATTTGAAGGGCCCGCTCCACCAGACTGCGGCGCCCGTACAAACTGATCCAACTTCCTTTCTCTGATCAACTTTTCGATGAGGTCCTGCAAATGTCGGCACTCATTGGTATTGTGGCCGTAGCTTTCATGGAATCTACAGAACTTCCCTGTCTGAACCTGCCTCTCCGATGAGGGCTTCGGAGCAGGCTTCTTATACTGTACAGTGTTGCAAGTCTGTAAGTATACGTTTTCCAATGACGTGTTTAACGGTGTATAATTGTCAAACATTTGAGCCCTACGTCGTGGACCTCGGTTCTGATCTCTTTTCTTATCCTGGCTATTGTTTCCTCTCGGCTGGGCTTGCTTGTTCTGTATGTTCAGTTGAACTTTCCCAGAACTCTCGCCAGACTGTTTAACTGCTACATTACTCTGTATTCCCTCAATACTGGGCCTCGCATCGTCCTGCTTCCTAGACTGTTTTGCGTCCTCTTTCCGCAAGAATTGAGCGGCTTTGGAGTAAAAACGGTCCAACGATGCGGGCGGTTTTCCGGCTAGCCAGTTCCCAAATTCAGAATCAGGATCAATCCCCTTGGTCAAAGCCATCAAGATTGAGTTATCGTTAGGATTGGTGATCTCAACACACGCTGCGTGGAACCTCTCCAGGTAACGCCTGAGCGTTTCTCCATGAGCTTGAGTGACACTGGACAGGGTATTAACGTCTTTTGGTCTAGCAACATGCATGCGAAACTGTTCTACAAACCTCTTGGCCAATTGATCGAATGAAGAAATGGATCTAGGTGGTAGGCGTGTAAACCACATTGTCGCGATTCCCCCCAGAGAGATAGGGAAACTTCGACACTTCACTGCATCGTCAGCTCTTGCAGCACTCATTGACCACTCGTATTTCAAGATATGTTGGTTTGGGTCACTATTTCCTTCATACATTGGGAGAGTTGGCATTCTGAATCGCCGAGGGGGTTTAGCGTACAATATCTCGTTTGTGAAAGGGGTATGACTACGGAGATTCTCCAATCATCATTAGTGATCCCCTGACTCTCGCGTGTCATCTGACGTATCATGGTTGATATGTCTAACACCGGCAAACTCTGAGTGTGCTGAGCTAAGGTGCGGTCGGGTTCCACAGTGCGAGTCTGGACCGGGCGCTGTCGACGGTCCGCATTTCGCCTCCTTGGCTTAGCGTCTTCTGGGACATACGGTTCAGGAGTATGTCCGCGCTGTCGATTGTTCGACTCTGACTGATTTCGGGTATCTACCCTTGTTTCTGCCGCGGCGGTTGTAGCGCGGTTGTCCGTGGTGTACTGTGGAGCAGTGCCCCCTCGTGTTGAGGGCCCGGTTTGGAAGCTGGTTGACGGCCCTGCCCTTAACTGTCCAACGGTCAATGCGGCTTGATATCCGGTAGTTTGAGCGCGACTTCCTTCTAACCGGGGATGGGTAGACCTATGGTGATAGTCAGACGAGGCCGAGCTTTCAGTAGATGCCCGGGAGACATCATCCCCCCTGGACCTTCTGTGGCCCTGGCGATTTAGCTGGTTGGTCAGCTCGACGTTGGCGCGCAACTGTTCAGCCAACTGTTGCCGGCTTTGAGTCAGTTCCTGGAGCAACACTTGAAACTCTTGTCGGGTGACTGGCCCGGATGGATCCGAGTGAGCAGTGTTGTCTTGATTGGAAGAAGGCTGTTGTGTAGGATTCTGTCTATCCCGGCCTTCTTGATCAGCGGCGGTAGCGGCAGTTCTTGTGCTAACCATTTTGAGTGATGGGGTCCTTTCCTATATTTTACGCAAATCTGAATAAAATGGTATGATTCCGGATCAGATATCTGGATCTTCCTCTTGGATTTATGCAATCCGGTATCGACGGTAGATCCAAGGAGCAGGAGAAAAACTGGTTTTCTCAGTGAAAGCACCAAAGTGTTTGTACCAAAAATGGGCACAACACTCTTCGGGAGTTATTTGAAGAGATAAAGTGAAGATTGTAAATGTAAAACAGAGGTTATCTAACAAAAACTCCAACAAATAGAAATGTAAAATGCACAGACAAGCAATTTAGAGTGGTTCGGCGTAACGCCTACGTCCACTATGAAGTTTTGATGATTTTATTGATTCTCTTTCAATGATTACAAGCGATTAAAGCAAACAACAGCGGATTACAGATTAGAATTCGAAGTTAACAGCAAAGGTAGGATGCAAATCTTAATCCGGCAGAGTCTGGACGCTTCAGAATCAAAAGATCCCTCTTCTGTAGGCTCTGGAGCTCTATTTATAGGCGTAGGAGGCTTAAATATCGCTCAAACTCCGGGAGACTTGGTCTGGCATGTGAGGGGACCCACTCGACCGTTTCCAGAAAGTTTCGCCTTGATCTGCGATCGATATGAATCCATTTCGTATCGATCAAGATGATGTCCAAATGAGCTGAAATTTGGCAGGGATATTCTTCAGTGTGTATGCAAGCAACCCTGAAAAAATCATTGGATTTGGAACACTGGATTGCGAGAAATTGTCGACACGAAATGGAATTGATCGCCGGCTGTTTCATTCGACTCCATGACCTCGTATTGATCCTTTCGAATCGATCATCTGCACGTGCTCGTGTAATGATGTGGCGCGTATATCTCGAGTCGATCCATCTTTTTCTCCGGTATGGCCACGTCGTATCCATGGATCTCGCCGCGTTTGCTTCGATGGATTACACGTCACCTTAGTTAGTTGACTCGTTGGATACGAGTAAGTTACTGGGCATGGACTCGAAGCAAGGTCCTCTGATGGATACGAAATGTAGCGCTTCGATGGGTACGAAGTGGACATTGACTGATGGTTGCGAGGCACGTCATCTATTGAGGGATACGAACTTGATGGGTACGAAGCCTATCGATACAACTCGATGGATTCGAATAGCTTTGCTCAGGTGAATTCGAACAGAGGCTTATATGAGGGATTCGAAATTGATCGATACGAAATTGATCGACTCGAATTAGCGCTTCGGTGATGGATACGAAACCACCCAGAGTGATGGATACGAAACCTGGGCTTCTCCCTTCAATTTGAATCGATCATAACTTGAGCATGTGAACCCGGATTGACCCGAAATTTGAGATGTTGACTTCTGTGATCTTTCTTGTCATGCCCTATCAATTGTAGCTCAATTCGGACTCAAACAAAATTCAGCGATATCCATGGCGAGTTATCCCTGTTCTCTAGTCGGTTCTTTGGTGTCCTGGCCTTGCCAAAAGGCGGGATAACAATATTTTCTGGTGAAATAACATATTTTGAGTAAAAATGATGATTTTGAAATGAGAGTTTAACCTATTTTGTGGATATGATTTCGAAAGTGAATATGATTTCGAAAGTGATATGATTTCGAAAGTGAATATAATTTCGGAAGTTATATGATTTTGAAGTAAATATGATATTTTGATATCAATAATGAATCGGTTTTGGAAATGTAAAAGAACCATCCGGTGTGAAATAAGCGTTTGATTGTTAAAGAGACCGTGTCAGATATTGTCATACTCTATGCCAATACCGAAAACCATTTTAACAACTGTGTACGTGGTGGAGAATCCATAATGAAGTAGGATGCTTTGGCGAACACTACTGTATGAGGTATGAACGCAGCCCTGACCCCCTCGTGTTAGCTTGATATGACTAAAACAGGAGCCATGGCGGGCCAAGTGAGGTCGCACCTCAGATCGGATGCATTTCTTCGATACCATATTTATTACTTTGTGATTGATTTGGTGGCCACCCTTCAATTTTGATTATAGGAGTGTGTTACGAGATGGGCGGTAGTAGCTGCTATGCATTACCACTAGTCTGGATCCGCAAAACAATAGTATCTTGTAACAGCCCGCATATTTTACTATTATATATTTAAATGTTGAATTTAAATATAGCATCGTTAGTTGAATTTGAAGTCCGAAATGTGACTTTTTGTAAACAGTCGAATCCGGACTCAAGACCATTTCCATTGAGTTCAAAACGACGTTTACAACTTTTTTGAGTATAAACATCGATACGTTTGGAGTTGAGTAGAATTTTGCTATTGGGCTTTGGGTTTGGGGTTTCAGCCCACTAACCCAACAAAATACCCTAACACTCCACCCCCTTTTCATTCATTCATTCTATTTTCCTAACACTCTCAAGCTAAACGAAAATAGGGGAAAGAAAGGGAAATTAAAATTCCTAAACCCTAGTTTACTAGGAAATTCAAGTTCTAGAAATCAAAGAGAAGCTTAGGTAAGCATCCTCTTCATCTTCTTTATCTCAATCTCTCTTCAATTTTCAGAAATTCCTAAACCCTAACTTAGGAAATATTTTCTTATGAGCTTAGATTGGAGCTTCTTGAGTTGAAGTTGAAGAGTGGTTGATCTTTACTTTGTTTTAGAGCTTCTCAATTCTTGTTTTTGGGTTTAAAGGTGAGTTCTTGAACTCACATCTATGTCTATAGCTTTCATTGTTGTTAGGTAGGAATTCCTAACATCTATTTCATGTTCATTTTCTTTTGATTTGAATTGATTTGGGTAAATTTTCAAATTTTGGTGTTTTGAAGTCAAAATCTTTAAAAATCCTATCTTGGATGTTTGGACATGTTGTTTGGGGTGTATCGAAGAGCCTATAAGGCTGGGTTGTCGCTTGGCATAATTCCCTAGCCTCCATCGCTCGTTCGATCGCCTCCGGTTTGGATTTTTGCCCTTTTTGGGCTAGGCAGATTTTTGCCTAGCAGGGAAATCCAGACGTCTAGAAGAAAATCCAGACGACTGGAAGGAAATCCAGACGTCTGGTTGAAAAATCCAAACGTCTGGAAGGGGTCCTTGGAAAAAGAAAAAAGGCAGGGACAAAATCCAAAAGTCTGGAAGGAAATCCAAACGTCTGGTTGAAAAATCCAGACGTTTGGAAGGGGTGCCTGGAAAAAGAAAAGAGGCAGAGACAAAATCCAAACGTCCGGTTCTGTGCAGTTTTGCCTATTTTGGCTGTTTTTGAGTGGATTTCCAATTTTTATCGATATTTGTTGATCCGGTTAGTTGTTGTCAATTATTATCGACTTTGATGACTTCATTTATGGATTTTTGAGAATATCCATTTGATTGGATTTGATATCGATTTTTATGGTTTGAATTCACGTCGTCGAATGTGGACTTTTGGTGATAGATTGTTTTTACAATCATTTCTGTGATTTGTCACTTTTAAATACAAAGGTTTTTATACTAGTAGTAAATACTCAAACTCTTTCACAAAAACGATTTCAACGCTACTTTTAAATACAAAGCTCGTTTTTAAAACCGTTTTCCAATCTATTAGTATATACAAACCTTTACCTCATTCGTATGAGAAATCCAATTAAATGACTAAGTAAACAAGTTGTATGAAATGCTTGTGTTTACTTCATCGGTTAATTCTTAGACTTGTTCGATTGAAATCTTGTGACAATTTTCGAGTGGAAATCTATAATTTGTTCGTAAATATTTAAGTTAAGCTAGTGGTTATGGGACATAAAGCTAAACTCATTTATTTACTAGATTAGTGTAATTTACACTTATTGATCAATGATGATCATTTTGTATTTTCGAGTGGAAATCTATAATTTGTTCGTAAATATTTAAGTTAAGCCAGTGGTTATGGGACATAAAGCTAAACTCATTTATTTACTAGCTTGGTGTAATTTACACTTATTCTATGGAGCTTCATTTCATTTTTATAGGCTAACGACCTATGGGTTTTATGGAGTTCGGTTCATCGGGCGTACCATTATTGCACTACGTCATTGTTTCGAATTATTTGAGTTTCAGGTTCATCGGGCGTAACGTTATTGCACTACGTCGTTGTTCCGAAATATTTGAGTTTCAGGTTCATCGGGCGTACCGTTATTGCACTACATCGTTGTTCCGAAATATTTGAGTTTCAGGTTCATCGGGCGTACCATTATTGCACTACGTCGTTGTTCCAACTCATTTGAGTTTTAGGTTCCTCGGGCGTACCGTTATTGCACTACATCGTTGCACCGGCTCTATGGTTAGCGACCATGGGATGGCGACCCGTTTATGGTACACATGTTGGTGAGTTTTCGTGCTCCCGTTTATGTTAGGCCTCACCCTTTATGTTTCTGGATTTCTAATTGTTGATTTCTGGAATTTGTGTTTCACCAATTTTTGCGATTGACATTGATATGTTTTGTCAATATTTGGGGTTTGGTGAATAAGCTAAATAATGTGATATTTTTTTTGGATATTTGACGAGATTTGAGATATTGTATGATTTTTATTATTATAGAATGTTTTACTTGTCACAGTATGGCATTGTTGTTACCATACATTTTTGTGGTATCTCTTATCCTATCTCATCTTATATGATATTTATAGCTAGACTGATCCGTTTATTATTTTTCTTCTTAAATAATACTCGGGTCAGACCGAGGTGTTTCAGGTGCTTCCACTTGACTTTTTAGCAGGGGCTAGCTTCTGACTTTTGGCTAACTACTTTAGCTCAGTAGTTTTTGCTTTTATACATTTGAGATAGAGACTCCTTGATGTATACTTATTCTTTTATGATGTTGTGGATCTTTTTTGACCACTACTTTGATGTACACTTCTATGTGTTATATTCATATCTGTTTCCGCCTTTGTGATATGAATATCTGCAACTAATTTGTGTTATGCTTATTTCTATATTTGTTTCCGAAGCCCACATAGCCACTGTGTAGTAGCTTTGAGTTTATATTTGATATGTCGGATTTCCTCTGTCATATTATCTGACATATCGGTACTCGCACAAAGCAATTACACAGATGGTCGCTCCTCAACAGCCTTATTCTTCGTGCTAGTCGACGGCATTACCCCATAGTGTCATTGGCTAGTGTGAGTATAGAGGTGGGGCGTCACAGCTTGTTATCAGAGCCAAACTTCGGAACAATGTAGAATAATCTAGCAAGGATCATTATCCTAAGTCTCTCTTAGGAATCGTGCCTTAGGATTTAATTCGAGTCATAGGACCCGTTTTATCCTATTTTCTTTTATGATGCCTTGTTTTATCAATCAAGTTTGTTTGATATTCATTCTGAGAATAACCTTTTTCCTCTTCTTTCTTTCTTTCTTAAAGAAGAGAAATGGTTAGACTTGGCCGTCCCAACGCCGGCCAATCTAGTGCTACTCCTCAGGATGGAGTATTCATGTCTACTCAACAGCTTTTGGATCTTGTAAAGAATGCTCAAGCTGCCGGACCCATTCTTGAGCCTACTCATCCTAAATCCGGGTTTGCACGCTTGTGCAGTGATTATGCCAATTTGGGTGGAAGGCCATTCAAGGGTTCCGAAAGCGTTATAAAAGTCCAAGCTTGGCTTAGAACATGCGATCACATCTTTTCTCGCATGAATCTTGTGGATCTATATCGAGTCCAAGTGGCTTCTAGCATGCTCTAGGAGAGAGCATTAGATTGGTACGAGCTTCTGATCTCAGAAATTATTGAAGCGGATCTTACTTGGGAGCAATTCCGGGAAAGGTTCGAGTTAAAGTTTGTACCGGAAGCTGAAAAAGTAACTTTGTCCCGACGCTTTATTGACTTTGTTCAAGGTGAATCTTCTATGACGGATTACGTCGCATCTTTTGAACTCTCTCTAAATATGGGGTCGAGTATATTAATACCCCATTGAAGAAAAATCAGAGGTTTGTCTATGGGTTGAATAAGAACCTCAAAAAGCCTTTACTCTTGAAACTAGAAGTTCAAGCCTAATCCCAACAAGAAAGGGAAACACGCAACTTCGGTATCAAAGACTCCTACCTCTAGTCGTGGGCAATGCTACAATTGTGGTTCTAAGGACCACTATGCAAATAGGTGCCCAAAACCTCTTTTTTGTCGTTATTGCAAAAGTTCGGGTCATCTTTTATCTTCATGCCCCAAACTTCCAAACAAGAAAGAGGGAAAACTAAATGTTGTGCAAGCTCCTAGTAACACTTCTCTTTGTCAAGGTATTTCTCATTCTGTCCTTGATGGCATTATTATATTTTGTGATCTTCCTATTCGAGTTCTTTCTAATACGGGTGCATCTCACTCTTTTATATCAAAAGAACTTGTTAATGCTTTGTCTTTAAATGTTATGGGCTTGATGACTTCACTAAGAATTGCGAATCCGGTTGGTGGATTCGCAACACTTAGTTTGTTTTGTAAAGATGTCAAGATTATTTTATGTGATTATGCTTTCCGAGCCGATTTGCATGTTATGCGTTACTTAGGTTTCGGAATGATTTTGGGAATGAATTGGCTTAATCGTTATGAAACCTATATCCTATGTCCCAAGAGGACTATCCATTTTCGACATCATCAATCTATCAAGCAGATTTCTATTGTTCTTAAAGATTCAGATTCCAATTTGGTAGCATCCTTATATTCTCTAAATCAGCATGATGATGATAATGATGATGAGGAAGATGTCATTTCCCTCATTCACATTGTTCGTTAAATTCTCGACATATTTGAGCCCGTTTTAGGATTACCACCTAAGCGAGCAATTGAGTTCAGAATTAATCTAATCCCTGGAGCTCTACCTATTACTCGTCCTCCTTATCGTATGTCCAATAAGGAAAATGAGGAGATGCGTAAACAATTATCCGAATTGGAAGGAAAATAGTTTATTCTTTCTAGTTCCTCTCCATGGGGAGCTTCAACTATCTTTGTGAAGAAATCCGATGGTACACTTAGGCTTTGCGTTGACTACCGCAAGCTTAATGATCTTACCATCAAGAATAAATATCCATTACCTTGGATTGATGATCTATTCGATCAACTTAGTGGTGCAAGAGTCTTTTCGCAGTTAGACTTAGCAACCGGTTTTCATCAGCTTCGTATTGCAGAGGATAGCATTCCTTTGACATCGTTCCGTACTCGTTATGGATCTTGTGAATGGCTTGTTATGCCATTTGGTTTAACAAATGCTCCAGCTTATTTCGTTGACCTTATGAATCGAGTTTTCAAAGACTTCCTCGATCGATTTGTTCTCATCTTAATCGATGATATTCTTGTTTATTCTGAAACCAAGGAAGAGCATGAAAAACATCTTCGGATTGCGTTGGAAACTCTCAGGAATAATCAATTGAAAGCAAAATTTTCTAAGTGCCACTTTTGGCAATCTCGTGTGAAATTTTTGGGGCATATTATTTCTAAATCCGGAATTTTCGTGGATCCTTCAAAGATTGAAGCAATTCAAAATTGGAAGAGACCGGAGAGTGTGATGGAAATCCGTAGTTTTCTTGGATTGGTGGGCTATTACCGTCGGTTCATAAAAGACCTTTCTAAAATTTCTGTACCTCTTACTAGTTTGATAAAGAAGGGAGTTAAGTACATTTGGTCAGACAAATGTGAAGATGCTTTTCAAAAATTAAAAGAATTCCTTCCGATGCTCCTATTCTTGTGATTCCCGAAGGGAACCAAGACTTTATTGTTTATACCGATGCTAGTCGTGTTGGTTTAGGAGCCGTTCTCATGCAAAGGGAACGTGTTATCACTTGTGCTTCTAGGCAATTAAATCCTGCAGAGACTAGATATGCCACTCATGATTTAGAGGTCGCGGCCATTGTTTTCGCCCTTAGAATTTGGCGTCATTATCTTTTGAGAGAGAAATTTGTTCTCTACACCGATCATAAATCTTTGAAGTATTTATTTTCTCAGAAGGAACTTAATTTGTGTCAACAACATTGGCTCAAATTCTTTGCATCTTATGATCTTGATATTCTTTATACTCTCGGAAAGGGGAACCGTGTTGCCGATGCCCTTAGTCGTAAGCAACAAGTGGTTGTTTCCATGATGATATCCGAATGGAATGATCTCAAGACTTTATCCACTTGGGAGATTCGAGATCGTGAATTCGATTCATGTTCATCTCTTGCTTTATGTAGCCTTGAGGCTCATCCTTCTCTTTTTGACCGCATCCTTGAAGCTCAAAAGCAAGATCCCGAATTGGCTCTTCTTAACCAAAGTTGTAGGGATCAAAATAAAGTTGATGGTTTGAAAGACTTTGATATTGATGCTCGCGGAGGCATTCAAAAATTTGGTAGACTTATTGTGCCAAATATTACTGATCTTCGTAAAGACATTTTAGAAGATTCTCATCGTTTTAAATTTACCATTCATCCCGGTAGTAGTAAAATGTACGTAGACATGAAGCGACTTGATTATTGGGATGGAATGAAATCTGATATTGCTAACTTCATTAAGCATTGCATGACTTTCCAACTCATAAAGGCCGAGCATCAAAGGCTCGGTGGGTTATTGCAACCTTTGGACATTCCAATTTGTAAGTGGGATCAAATTTCCATGGACTTTATTGACGGTCTTCCCCGTTCTCATTCAGGTCATGACAGTTTATGGGTGATTGTAGATAGACTTACAAAATCCTCCCATTTTATTCCCGTTCGATCCAACCGGACTGTACCTCTTTTGGCAAAACACTATGTTAAAGAAATCATTAAATTGCATGGAGTTCCTACTTCTATTATTAGCGATCGTGATCGATTATTTACTAGTGGATTTTGGAAGGGTCTTCAAAAAGCTTTGGAAACGAAGCTTAATTTTAGCACTGCTTATCATCCTCAGTCCAATGGACAAACAGAGCCGGTGAATCAAACTCTTGAAGATCTCCTTCGTGCATGTGTTCTTGATTTTGGTGGAAGTTGGGAAGATCATAATTCTCTTGTTGAGTTTTCCTATAATAATAGCTTCCAATCTAGTATTGGTATGGCACCTTTCGAGGCACTCTACGGAAGGCCGTGCCGATCTCCTTCGTGTTGGCTTGAAGTCGATGAGAAGCTGGTTTTAGGTCCAAATTTTATTCGTGATGCCACAGAAAAGATTGATCTTATTCGTCATAGGATGAAAGAAGCTCAAAGTAGACAAAAATCCTATGTCGATAACTGAAGAAGGAAATTAGAATTTTCTGTGGGAGATTTGGTATTCATTCGTGTTTCACCTATGAAGGGTGTTGTGCGTTTCAGTCAATCGGAAAAGTTAGCACCTCGATATATTGGCCCATTTCCCATCACCGAACGCATTGGTTCTGTGGCTTATCGCCTTTTATTAACGGCTCACTTTTCTGCTATTCATGACGTATTCCACGTTTCTCAACTATGGAAATGCCTTAGAGATTCTGATTCTGTTCTTAAGCCCGGTGTTATTGAAGAAATTGAAGTTTCACCTAATTTGACTTATGAGCAACATCCAATTCGCATCATTGCTACGAAGGTTAAACGCCTTCGTAATAAAGATGTCCTGCTTGTGAAAGTCCAATGGTCCTAAAATCCTAAGGATTGTTCATGGGAATCTAGAGAATTCATCGAGTGAACACATCTGAACTTACTCTCTCGTGCTCCTTAAGGTGAACTTCTCATTTCAAAAAAAAATCTTTTGCGTTGTTATGCCTTAGAGTGGTTGTTACTCTTTATTTTCTTCTTAAGTATTGCGAGGACGCAATTTCTTTAAGGAGGGGATTCTGTAACAACCCGCATATTTTACGATTATATATTTAAATGTTGAATTTAAATATAGCATCGTTAGTTGAATTTGAAGTCCGAAATGTGACTTTTTTGTAAACAGTCGAATCCGGACTCGAGACCACTTCCATCGAGTTCAAAACGACGTTTACAACTTTTTTGAGTATAAACATCGATATGTTTGGAGTTGAGTAGAATTTTGCTATTTTTCTATTGGGCTTTGGGTTTGGGGTTTCAGCCCACTAACCCAACAAAATACCCTAACACTCCACCCCCTCTTCATTCGTTCATTCTATTTTCCTAACACTCTCAAGCTAAAGGAAAATGGGGGAAAGAAAGGGAAATTAAAATTCCTAAACCCTAGTTTACTAGGAAATTCAAGTTCTAGAAATCAAAGAGAAGCTTAGGTAAGCATCCTCTTCATCTTCTCCATCTCAATCTCTCTTCAATTTTCAGAAATTCCTAAACCCTAACATAGGAAATATTTTCTTATGAGCTTAGATTGGAGCTTCTTGAGTTGAAGTTGAAGAGTGGTTGATCTTTCCTTTGTTTTAGAGCTTCTCAATTCTTGTTTTTGGGTTTAAAGGTGAGTTCTTGAACTCACATCTATGCCTATAGCTTTCATTGTTGTTAGGTAGGAATTCCTAACATCTATTTCATGTTCATTTTCTTTTGATTTGAATTGATTTGGTTAAATTTTCAAATTTTGGTGTTTTGAAGTCAAAATCTTTAAAAATCCTATCTTGGATGTTTGGACATGTTGTTTGGGGTGTATCGAAGAGCCTATAAGGCTGGGTTGTCGCTTGGCATAATTCCCTAGCCTCCATCGCTCGTTCGATCGCCTCCGGTTTGGATTTTTGCCCTTTTTGGGTAGGCAGATTTTTGCCTAGTAGGGAAATCCAGACGTCTGGAAGGAAATCCAGACGTCTGGAAGGAAATCCAGACGTCTAGAAGGAAATCCAGACATCTGGGTGAAAAATCCAGACGTCTGGAAGGGGTCCCTGGAAAAAGAAAAAAGGCAGGGACAAAATCCAAACGTCTGGAAGAAAATCCAAACGTTTGGAAGGAAATCCAGACGTCTGGTTGAAAAATCCAGACGTTTGCAAGGGGTCCCTGGAAAAAGAAAAGAGGCAGAGACAAAATCCAAACGTCCGGTTCTGTGCAGTTTTGCCTATTTTGGTTGTTTTTGAGCGAATTTCCAATTTTTATCGATTTTTGTTGATCCGGTTAGTTGTTGTCAATTATTATCGACTTTGATGACTTCATTTATGGATTTTTGAGAATATCCATTTGATTGGATTTGATATCGATTTTTATGGTTTGAATTCACGTCGTCGAATGTGGATTTTTGGTGATAGATTGTTTTACAATCATTTCTGTGATTTGTCACTTTTAAATACAAAGGTTTCTATACTAGTAGTAAATACTCAAACTCTTTCACAAAAACGATTTCAACACTACTTTTAAATACAAAGCTCATTTTTAAAACCGTTTTCCAATCTATTAGTATATACAAACCTTTACCTCATTCGTATGGGAAATCCAACTAAACGACTTAGCAAAACAAGTGGTATGAAACGTTTGCGTTTACTTCATCGGTTAATTCTTAGACTTGTTCGATTGAAATATTATGACAATTTTCGAGTGGAAATCTACAATTTGTTTGTAAATATTTAAATTAAGCTAGTGGTTATGGGATATAAAGCTAAACTCATTTATTTACTAGCTTAGTGTAATTTACACTTATTGATCAATGATGATCATTTTGTATTTTCGAGTGGAAATCTACAATTTGTTCGTAAATATTTAAGTTAAGCCAGTGGTTATGAGACATGAAGTTAAACTCATTTATTTACTGGCTTGGTGTAATTTACACTTATTCTATGGAGCTTCGTCTCATTTTTATAGGCTAGCGACCTATGGGTTTTATGGAGTTAGGTTCATCGGGCATACCGTTATTGCACTACATTGTTGTTCCGATTTATTTGAGTTTCAGGTTCATCGGGCGTACCGTTATTTCACTACGTCATTGTTCCGAAATATTTGAGTTTCAGGTTCATCGGGCGTACCGTTATTACACTACGTCGTTGTTCCAACTAATTTGAGTTTCAGGTTCCTCGGGCGTACCATTATTGCACTACTCCGTTGCACCGGCTCTATGGTTAGCGATCATGGGATAGCGACCCGTTTATGATACACATGTTGGTGAGTTTTCATGCTCCCGTTTATTTTAGGCCTCCCCCTTTATGTTTTTTGGATTTCTAATTGTTGATTTCTGGAATTTGTGTTTCACCAATTTTTGCGATTGACATTGATATGTTTTGTCAATATTTGGGGTTTCGTGAATAAGCTAAAGAATGTGATATTCTTTTTGGATATTTGACGAGATCTGAGATATTGTATGATTTTTATTGTTATCGAATGTTTTACTTGTCACAGTATGGCATTGTTGTTATCATACATTTTTATGGTATCTCTTATCTTATCTCATCTTATATGATATTTATAGCTAGATTGATCCGTTTATTATTTTTGTTCTTAAATAATACTCAGGTCAGACCGAGGTGTTTCAGGTGCTTCCACTTGACTTATTAGCAGGGGCTAGCTTCTGACTTTTGGCTAACTACTTTAGCTTAGTAGTTTTGCTTTTATACATTTGAAATAGAGACTCCTTGATGTATACTTATTCTTTTGTGATGTTGTGGATCTTTGTTGACCACTACTTTGATGTACATTTTTTGTGTTATATTCATATTTGTTTCCGCCTTTGTGATATGAATATCTGTGACTGATTTGTGTTATGCTTATTTCTATATTTGTTTCCGAAGCTCACATAGCCACTGTGTAGTAGCTTTGAGTTTATATTTAATATGTCGGATTTCCTCTGTCATATTATCTGACATATCGGTACTCGCACAAAGCAATTACACAGATGGTCGCTCCTCAACAGCCTTATTCTTCGTGCTAGTCGATGGTATTACCCCGTAGTGTCCTTGGCTAGTGTGAGTATAGAGGTGGGGTGTCACATATCCTACCCTGGGCTTTGCCTCGCGTGCCTTGTCATATGCCTTATCGAGCCCATTACGAGTTTGGTTTGTACCATACCTATGGAGTTCTCCCTAAGTATCCCATCGGTTTGGTGGAGATTACAGTATCTGTATAGACTACGAGATTTATATAAAAATGTGTTAAGGGGGATATGGGTAAGGCCTTAACGCTATTTTAATACTTTACTTTACTGTAGATATATTATAATAGCGTATGGTACTACGTATGTAGATAGATTAATGGATCCTACGGAGATGGAATCCCGAACATCTCCTAAGTTATTGCATGCACGTTAGATACTGGATAGGAAATGTAAAATCCCATAAACATCTCTGAAGCCGTTGCACTCATATTTATTTATTATTGATTTAACTTACATAAGATCTTTTAGTTCTAACTCGAGTGTTTTGTCTTTTCATTACGCTTGGGTCAGCCCGAGCATTTCAGTGTTAAAGACTATCTTTCTGGAGGACGAAGGCGAAGATTTAGTATATTATTACTATTTATTATATTTACTTCACTGCATTATGTTGTTCTGCTGCATTATTTATTTATTCCTGCTGTATATATATCTCTGATCTGTATTGTCAAAGTGCAATCAAATTTTATTTGTAAAATGGCTTCATGAACTGTTTATTTGATTATTATATTTTGTCATTCCGCTATGAGATTATTTGTAAAAAGGTGGGTCGTTACATTTGGTATCAGAGCTTTGGTTTAGCGATAACTTGGCTTTGTAGGATTTGACACATTAGAGATAGGGTAGTAATACCCTAGAATGAGTTTGTCCGAGTGTATATATGAGAGAGCATACTTGTTAGTGTTATAAAAATGTTTTTATATTGTGTTAATTTATTCAGTTTAGTATTTATGAATTCTAGTCGATACATAGGACACTATGGCATCGGTATGGATTTCTAAACACTTAATATGGCAGACCGACACAATATTGATTTTGAAATATAGGTAAATAAAATAATTTTACCTAGTATTATATTTTGTATACAAAAGAATAAATTTTATAAATGGATATAGTTGTATGTGATATGTTTGTTTGTTAGGAAGTGGAATTTTATAAATATTGATTGCAAAATATGATTTATAAATAAATGAATTCAATTGGGAATTTGAGAACTTAAGTTTCAGGGTTTTGAAATTTGTTTTCAAAATATTTTGGAATATAATATTAGTATAGTTGGAAGTATTTTGGATATAAATATTTTCAAAGTATTTTAAAAGAAATGTTTTAAAAGAACTATAAAAAGGAAATAAATTCTATACTCCCCTCTTCTGTCGCTAGAAATAATATCGGTGATGACGACCACATCATCGACATTCATTTTCGAGTTTCAAAGTGGGAAGACCACTGTAGTAGCTTTGCTACACATTTGTTTTGATAAGAAAATATTAAATTTTAATTTATAAATATGATTTGGATATATTAAAGCTATGAGTGTATACATATACATATACATATATATATATATATTATTTTAAGTGATTTGAAATGAACCCGACATTTAATTCTTAAATTTCTGTAAATTAGGGATTTCAATTATTGTAATGAAATGGAATCTTAACTATTTTAATAATTGAAAACTTCTAAAATGGAAAATAAGAAATTAGATGCTATGTGATTAATGAAATACATAAGAAATTGGAAATTTGCAACTTGTAAATCAAAAGATATGAAAATTAGAAGATGTAATCATTAAACATTTCGTTAACTAAAATGAATAAGATAATTTGTATAACATTCAATTACATTCTTAAAACATATATATAACTTACCAGAAATGTTTAAAAAGTTGTAATGTTAAATAGAATATGTAATAGAATATTATACAAGTAAAATCCTAATAACAAAATGCTTCAAATGAACAAATGTTTATAAATGAAGAATTTGATGTACATGAAATGTTATAAACATGAGTTAATGTTTTGAAATGCTTACCAAATTAAATTGAATAGTAAAGGTGAATACTATTTAAATAAATGAGTATAAACTCAAGAAAATGACTGAAAAGATCCACTGATGAATATTAATATTAAAATGGATATCAAGGATTATAAGTAAATAATAAATGTGAAATAAACTGGAATAAAATGTATGTAATACTTAAATAGTGAATTCATTGATTATTTTAAATATTGAATGGAAGACAACATATGTAAATTAATAGATGTAAATTAATGAAAAAATGATATTGTATGAATGGATAAAAAATAAATAAAAGAGTAAAAAAGGAAACTGATTGAATAAACTTAAATAATATTTACAATTCATTGTTGTTTGGCTGATGGGAATTTTGGGGAAAGGATACTTCAAATTGTTTAAGGTTGTATGAATAATTTATTAAGTTATTATTTAAGGCCGTTGAGCGCAGGATACACTTGATAGTTTGTTTATCACCTTTGTACAATTAAAAGTTTCTGAACCGGAACAAACCATTAGTATTGGTTGCTATGGATGTATAATTGATTCTTTTGTTGCATGTAATGGTTGTGCTGTTTTGTTTGCCTATGTTTCTGTGATTTGCATTTGTTATTAATTTGAAACAACTAAATATTTCTCTTGTACATAATTCTCACTATTTTGGATTATATAAGTGAAATACGGGTTTATGTAAGCAATAGCTACTGCTTTTGGTTTCATAAATAAAGTTGTTTGCCCGACAAATAGGTACGTTTTTGGATTATGGTTTTATAGCGATATTTTATTGTTTTTCCCGTGGTTTGGGATGTTTTATTTTGAAATATGATATATATATATATATATATTGTTAATATTGATATTATTATTCTTTCGGACCTATCCGTACAAAGGAGACTCTACCGAAATTAAGTTATTGTAAACGTTGAATATTTTAAACTTTGAAATCGAATTTGAAGTGGTTTAAATTTGTAGTTCAAACATGGATTTGAAATCAATATAAATTGAAATGGTTTAATGAGAAATTGAATTGAAAGTTTAAAATTGAGTTTTGTTGATTTGAACC
The DNA here is from genome assembly GCA_030737815.1 of Allium fistulosum. Taxonomy (NCBI): domain Eukaryota; kingdom Viridiplantae; phylum Streptophyta; class Magnoliopsida; order Asparagales; family Amaryllidaceae; genus Allium; species Allium fistulosum. The sequence continues at coordinate 168,030,442 of CM060905.1, forward strand.
CTGGATATGATCCAGATTTGTTGAAATGAATGAAACAGTTTGATTTGATACAATTTCAAAATAAATTATTTAATATAAACTGTTTAAAAATCTATTATTTTAAAATTTAGATTATGTAGAATTTCATAACTATTTACTATATAAACCATTTCCAATAATCAATCCATTTTATATTAAACTATTTTAAGTATTTTCAAATCCTTAAACTATTTAAACTATTAAAACTAATTCAACTATTAAAACTATTTTAAAGCTATTTTAAACTATTAACACTATTTTTAACTATTAAAACTATTTTAAAGCTATTAAAGCTATTTTAAACTATTAAACTATTTTAAACTATAAAACCTATTTTAAAGCTATTTTAAACTATTAAAACTATTTTAAACTATTTTTAAACTATTTTTAACTATTAAAACTATATAAAACCATTTTAAAACTATTTTTAAACTATTAAAACTATTTTAAAGCTATTTTAAACTATTAAACTATTTTTAAACTATTTTAAACTGTTTAAACTGTTTATGACTGTCTAAACTATTTTCTAAAATTCAAACAGTGCAAGGTTGAATCGTTTATATTTAAATCTTTGATTTAAAAGCGAATATAGTTAAATGATGTTATAACCTACGTTGGAATTTGAAATGATATTTTCTAGTGAAATGACATATTTTGAGTAAATATGATGATTTTGAAATGAGAGTTTAACCTATTTTATGGATATGATTTCGAAAGTGAATATGATTTCGAAAGTGGTATGATTTCGAAAGTGAATATGATTTCGAAAGTGATATGATTTCGAAGTAAATATGATATTTGATATCAATTATGAATTGATTTTTGGAAATGTAAAAGAACTATCCGGTGTGAAATAAGCGTTTGGTTGTTAAAGAGACCGGGATCGGATATTGTCATACTCTCTGCCAATATCGAAACCACTTTAACAACTGTGTACGTGATGGAGAATCTAGAATGAAGTAGGATGGTTTGGCGAAGGGTCATGTATGAGGTATGAACACAGCCTTGACCCCCTCGGGTTGGCTTGATATGACTAAAACAGAAGCCATGCTAGGCCAAGTGAGGTTGCACCTCCGATCGGACGCATTTCTTCGATACCATATTTATTACTTTGTGATTGATTTGGTGGCCACCCTTCAACTTTGATTGTGGGAGTGTGTTCGGAGGTGGGCGGTAGTAGTTGCTATGCGTTACCACTAGTCCGATTCCGCAAAACGGTAGTATCCTACCCTGGAAATTGCCTCGCATACCTTGTCATATGCCTTATCGAGCCCATTACGAGTTTGGTTTGTACCGTACCTTTGGAGTGCTCCTTGAGTATCCCACCGGTTTGGTGGAGCTTACAATATCTGTATAGACTATGGAAATTATATAATAGTGTGTTAAGGGGGATATGGGTAACGCCTTAACGCTATTTTAATACTTTACTTTACCGTAGACGTATTATAATAGCAATTGTACTATGTATGTAGATAGTTTAATGGATCCTTAGGAGATGGAATCCTGAACATCCATTAAGTTATTGCACGCACGTTAGACACTGGATAGGAGATGTAAAATCCAGTAAACATCTCTGAAGCCGTTGCACTCATATTTATTTATTATTGATTTAACTTACATAAGATCTTTTAGTTCCGACTCGAGTGTTTTGTCTTTCCATTACGCTTCGGTCAGCCTGAGCATTTCAGTGTTGAAGACTATCTTTCTGGAGGACGAAGATGAAGATTTAGTATATTATTACTATCTATTATATTTTTATTTCACTGCATCATGTTGTTCCGCTGCATTATTTATTTATTCTTGTTGTATATATATCTCTGATCTATATTGTAAAAGTGTAACCAAAAATTATTTGTAAAACAGCTTCACAAATGGTTTATTTAATTATTATATTTTGTCATTTCGTTCTGAGATTATGTGTTTTGTTTTTCTTTCTTTTCTCTTCCTTTTCTTATTTACCCCATAACAATCTCCCTTTTGAATGGTTTGGATTCGACATGTGTGGTTTATTGTCGATTTTAAACCGTCCAAAAAGGCGGGTCGTTACAGTTGTGATATGATTTGTATGCCATGGGCAAGGGTATGTTAGAATATGCTAAGAAAAGTTAGCACCTTTACTAGTTTAAGTGACATGGAATCCTTGTGTAAAAATTTGGTTCATTTGTTTCAAAATCGAAATCAATTCCAAGTTTTAAACTTTTTTTACTTATACAAGTACTTACTTTATGTTGAAAGGTAAGAAGCTTTCAAAGTGATAAGTTTTCTAAAGGAAAAGCCTAGGAAAGAAATTGCAAGTAATGGCACCCATAGCGATAGTCGTTATGGATGCAATTTCAATAAAAAGGTCCATTTTTTGCAAAATTAAGATATTATACTTAGAAGTATTTTATAAATGTTTTGTAAACTTAATAATGATGTTTAAGAAAGTTAATTAAGAATCTAATAATTAATTAAGTTTGGTGATTAATAATTAATTAAGTATTAAACAAGGCTTATTAATTATAATTAAGTGGAGATTAGTACTAATTAATTATCATTTAAAGTGAGATTAATTTTAATTAATAATTGATTAAGTAAGATTAATTTTTAATTAATTATGAATTAAGTATATAATTTATTTTTAATTAATTATTAATTAAGTATAGGGTTATTTATTAAGTAAGTGTTTGATTATTTTCAATTATAAATTAATTAAGAGTTTTAATTTATAAATAAATTATTTTTAAAGTTTTAATTATTTCTTAATTAATAATTAAGTTAAGTTTAGATTTAATTAAAATTTAATTATGATTTAATAAAAGGCCATGACTTGTAATTAATTATTTAAAAAGAGGTTTAAGTTTTTAATTACTTTGTTTTCGAATGATCAATTTGTTTAAAAGCAATTTTCTTTTACAAAGAATAGTTTTGAACACAAGGGGTTCTATTATTGATACCATTAAGTAACCCTACAAATGTGAATAGGTTATACTAAACTTTGACATTGTTAGCAGAAGAAATCCTCATTCCGCTATAATTAAACTTAATATATTAGTTGGACATCTATTTAGCATGATAAATCACCATCCTACTATTATGTTATTTGTATATGTATCTACTAGTTGGTTTATATTGACATGTTATTCCCTGATTTGGTTGTGGATTTTATTTGCATATATGTTGGCTTATGTAAATAACTGTTATGTGACATGGAAGTCAAATTTAAATAAATGATAACTTGGTTTAGTACCATTGTGATCGTTAAGCTTCTTTCCAAATTTGTAAAACTTATGTTTTAAATTAACTTAAATTATGTCAATTTGGGGTTAAGTGTTTTAAATGATTTTGTAAGTTATCCAATTATTTTATTAAAGTGATTTATAAATAATATTTTGTTAATGAAAGGCATTTTATTTTAGAAAGAATTTATTAAAGGAGATTTACAAATGATATTTTATAAAAGATTCATATAAAGGAATTATAAAGAAAGATTTTTAAAAGAGTTTTATAAATAGAATGAGAATTTATAAAGGAACAAGATTGGTTTTGGCTATTTATCCTTCTTAATTAGGGTGGTATGGAAATGTTCTTTCATACTTAACACTGAAGGATAATGGTTTGGTTTATTTCCATACTTAATACCAAAGGATAATGGTTTGGTTTATAGTAAGAAATGTTTTAAAAGATATTTTGTTGGCCCATTTAGATACGAAATTAGGAAAAAAAAGAGAAAATCTTCCTTAAGTTTTTTTAATATACTTGTACCAATGAGATAAATATATGGATATATTTTCTAAGTATTGAGAATATGGTATTTTGATAATAAACTTTGATAAGTATATATAGATTTCCAATTATTGAAGAAGTATAGATTGTTTGTGAAATAATATCCTTTGCAAAAGGTGTTTTGAATCTTTAATTTTTAAAAGATATTTAATTAATAATGATTAATTAATAGAGGTCTAGTGGATCCCATATGGAATTAAATCAATGATTGATTGTTTTTTATTTGATAGTTAAACAACCGACTACCAAATCTGGACTAAAATGTAACTCTTGAAATATCTAGGAGAAACACGTGATTTATATGGCACAGTCATCTCCGATGATGCAGTACTACGCGTATAAATCTCATTTTGTTCTTTTATGACAAATAGTAGGAAATACGTTCACTCAATGGTTAAAAGGTGATCTCCGCTCTTATCTATTGCCTAATTATTTTCGAAAGAACTGGGGTTGAGTTTACCAGAAATATCGAATGTTGTTTCGAAGAGACTGGGATCAGATCTGGCTAGTAGTGGGTTTACAAATGATAAGGGGTTCTCGCTTTGTGAACTCTAACGAAGCTTAGACTCTTACCCCTACATGTACTTTTATTGATTAGTTCACAGGTCGAGTGGCTGTTCCATAAAATCAGATTTGAGGTTACTACTGTGTAGTCAACACCTTGAATGGGGTAAATGTTACATTTGATATCAGAAGTGAAGGTTAAGTGAGAACCTTAGCCCTGGTGGAGTAAACTCATCAAGAGATAAGTTAATGGAATGCCTTATTATGAGTTTGAGCATATTATATGTGAGAGCGCGTATTTGTCAGTGATATAAAAATGTTTTATATTGTGTTGCTTGATCGGTTGAGTGGTTTATGAATTCTGATTGATGTGTCTGGCTAACATTATCGATAGGGATTCCTAAACACTTGAACAAAAAAATCAATACAATATTGTTTTAAAATGGGTAAATGAAATAATTTTACCTAGTAATATATTTTATATATATACAAAATGATTACAAAAATAGTATAGTATTTTGGATGTGCTTGGTGTTAGGAAATGATAATATTCTATTATTATCATTTAGGGTTTGTTTAGTCATGCTCGTCCAGTTTGAGCATTGACTATGGTTGAGAGTTTATATAAATAGCTTTCCTTTTGAAAATATGGGTTAGGTAAGTAGAAATCGGGGCAACATTTAATCGAACATCTTGTGAATTAAGTTTCATAATTTAACTATATAGTGTTCGACGTTAATGTTGGGCTAAGGATTTGGTTTAATAAAAGATGTTTATTAAAAGTTAGAATATTTAGAAATGATTTTATATAAGAAAATGGTTTATAAAATGGATTTCTAAGATGTGACTTTAAATAAAAAGAATTTAAGTAGAAAACTTAAGGACTTAAATCCCGATGTTTTTTGAAAAAGGGATTTCAGGGTTTGGGAAAATAATAATAGCATTGTTTGGAAGTATTTTTGTTTAAGTAAAAAAATTTGGGAATGGGAATTTTATGTAGATGCATTATCTTTGGATAGGTTTGGGAAAATAAGTCTCGATTTGTTTTATGACGATCCGAATAATCCTCTAAGTGACGATCAGGTGTTTGCCTTGGCGGATGTTATAGGCACTTAGTAAATTATTCTCTTTATCACCATACAATCGAAACAAGTTCAAATCCGAACAACCCAAAGCAAGTTGGTATTGACATTTTGTTAAACCTATTTGTTTGGAAATATGTAAAGTGTTATTTCAAAACGGGGATTTTGAAATAGGAGGAGTATTATTATGTTAATTAGTTCGAGTGATCCGAAAATAACTAAAAATGGGAAAGAGAAGTGTTCGAATGGTAAGCACTTCTCTTAAGTATTACCCTTCTTGGTTAGGGAATATAGGAAAATATTTGGTAGTACCTAGTTCCTCAGTATCATTTTGGGGTTACTCAGACTATGTATATATATATATATATTCCATGGTTAAATATATAGTATCATTTCAGAAAAGAGTTTTGAATAAAAACCCGATAATTTGGATTTTGAGTTTACTTAATAAATTCAAATAACAAGTTTAATCTGATACTTATACATACTCTCAGGATGTGGTGGGGTATTATTTGAAAACTTAAGTTGGGTTTCATGAAAAATGTTTTCATAAATAAAAATGGTTAAGTTATGTATTGACTGGTTCTCTGTCTTGCTTTGTTTGAGATGAACTTTCGGGTCGAAATTCTTTTAAGGGGGGAGAATGTGACGATCTGGAATTGTATCGCTTTGATGTGTGAATATTTAATTCAATTTAAATATTAAATTAATGATTTTTAATGGTCGAATAACCCCTTTAATTAATAACTAATGATGGAAAATTTATTTTAAAATTTTGTTTACAATAATAACCAGTTCAAAGGTAAATGGAAAATGTGACTGGAAAGCTTTTTCCGAAAATTCAATTTTTCACTATTTAAAAGTTGTTAAAAAGATTGTAAATTTCTTAATACACGTAAACTTTACAAGGATTTAATTAAGTGTGAAAAAAGTGGAAATATAAGTGTACTTAAAGAAAAGAAGTGATGCGACCATTTTTATAAATATAAAATAAAAAGAAAATGAAAAAAAGAGAAAGGTCACTTAACATGATGGCAGTACGCATAAGAGCTTTGTTTAGTGGATAAAGGGATGGATCCATGGGCAATGTGTAAAAGAAGAAAAGAAAGGTGGTGAGGATGATTGGCAAGCATGTAGTGGAGGGCGTGGTACTTAAGGCTATTTTGGAAATTTACCAAATACATTTTATATAAAAGTGATTTCTTCTTTTCTCTCTCTCTCTCTCTTATTTTTCATTTTCAATTCATTTTTCAATCTCCATCCCTTCTTTTCTAAGTTTGAAATCTTTTTAATGGCTTCCCTTTAAATTCCTAAGTTAAAAATCAAAGCTTAATTATAAACGGGTTCTATACCCTTCCGGAACTCCTTAATTATTTCCTTTGATTTTTCCCAAAATCGATTATACCTGTCTACGATTCCAATTACTCATTTCAAACTCCTTTTATGAATTTTAGTTCATTTCGAAGCTCCTGTATTTAAACACTTCAAAAAATCCCTTAGGTTTCCAAAATTCCACTATAAGATTTCTCTTATTAAAATCATATCCGTTAAACAACTCCATTTACATATTTTCGAGAGAACTTATAAATAAATTACGATCATTTCAAAACTATATATATATAATAAGTATTTTTACAGAATAATAAATTATTTTTAAAATATGTTTAAGTAATTATTTAAAATATTAAAACACTTTAAATAAAACATCAATAACTCATTTCCAACTCATTTTAAAATAAAACTAATCAATTTACAAAGCTAATTATAAAAATTAGAATTTATTTCAAGTAATATTAAATATTTGGATAATCCACTTTTTTTTTAATATTTCAAAACTAACTAGTTTAAAATCACCTAGTTTAGTAAATGAAAATTCCCTTTTAAAAAAAACAAACTAAACTTCTTAAATAAAAATATATTCTAAAAAAATCTCAATAACCAATTAATTTTATAAATTCCTCTTGATTCACAACCCATCGATTTCATTCCGATTCCCTAACCATCTCCACTTTTTGGAAAATAGTATCCACTATTTTCCTCAACCCTATTTCCACATTCTAATATTAATTCACCCTACGAATTTATATACCCAATATATCAACTGATATCACTTACCTTATTTATAAAAATCGTTTATAAATTTTTATACTCCTTTGAGTTTAACTTGTTTATAAAAACAATCTTATTTATAAAATTCCATTTTATAAATCCATTTCTTTATAAATCCCATTTAAAACTTGCAATCTATTTTTAATATCGACTTCAACCCCTTTTTATATTTTCCAGAATATCATTTATAAATTCTTTTATATAATTCGTTTTAAACAATTCACGAATAGTTAAGTATAAACAAAAATCAAATATATTTTTCTAACTCAATTTCTTTAAAATCCCCCAATTCCAATATAAATATTTTTATATCAAAAATTCCCTTTAATTCCTTCAATTTTAAAAATATATTTATGGTATTTGAAATACCAAAATTCAGGCCAGTGCTACAGTAGCATCCAATAATTCCAATCACTGCAATAATCTATAATAGATTATTCTACACAAACTGTATATCATAATATATGAAATAAAATTCAACATTTTGAGGAATCCAGTTGGATCCCTCCAACCTGTTTTCCTACATCCATAAATTTTAATACAACATAAAAATACCAATCCCAATTCGAGGGGGATATCGCAGCATATAGGGTCACTGCTATTATGCAAGGCGCATAGGGTTTCATTCGCTAAAATATGCAGGAATATCAATCCAACTACTAATATATATACTACTATATATAACATTCAAGTGATAATAATAATTATCCATTTATCCAATCAATCAATAAATGATTTCAACAATTTTAAATTAAACAATAATCAAAGTCGAGTGAGATTTACTCACCTTGATTTTATTTGCAATCTGTTCCAATTTTTAAATTAGTAAAATCCGATTTGACTTTGAAAAATCCCAAACCAATTTCATTGTGAAGCTCTCATCATCACGACCGCAACGCAACTTGTTTTGTTTGATTTCAACCTCGAATGAATTTTGATATTTCGTTTATAAGCTATATGAATTATATAATATAATTAATTTCTTAAATGAACATTATTAATGACAAATTACCGTCATTAACAGTAATCCTTTCTCCTCAACAAGCTATAGTTCCAGACTATGAACATCCCCATGGCCGATCCTTCTTATCCTTCTATCTCCCTCATATCTCAATTGCTCGACGAACGGTTATTGCCATCCTCCCTCTACCTGCTCCTGCACGCTTCCAGGCGAGCCACGATTCAAATTTTTTTTATATCGCGACTTTGAACGAGAAATTGCGTGTGCCACCAATGCCGTCGCTTCCTGCCGCCGTTCGCCCCTAACGTCGCCGAACTCGTGCTTCAGCCAAACCCACGCATGCGTACACGAATTAGGGTTCGTCGAACCCAACAAGCATGAAACACCATCTCCCTCTCGCGCACGTGATGCTCTACCAAACTCGATCGCGAAAATTGTTTTTTTATTGAGTTCGATTTCGAGAATTCAAACTCATTCGTTTTTTATATGAACGAATTGATTTCGTTAAACTGAAGAAGGAAATGAGAGGAGGGATTTTTATTTCGTTCGATTCGAACAAACATAATGAAAAGGAGGGAAAACGTGATTTAAAAGGTGAAAGGTGTGATGAGTGGCGTGTTATACTGGAGAAGGGTGGCTGATTTGATTTTGATCTGATTTTATAAATATATATTCAAATACCTCATTTTATATACCAAGAGATTTCGAACCCATATTGAGGCGTGCCGCTAGGCGTTTATAATGTTATACCTTATTCCGAATGCAATGGAAAAGGTTCCGAGTCCTAACTCGATCGTATGGAGAAGATAGCTTTTTGGACCTAATTATTATATTGAATTTTCGATATTAAATTCACGCGTTTGTATCCCGTACGACCAAACGATAACTCCAAACGCTACAAAACTTGAAATCCGATAATAATACACTATTACGGACCCAATGGAACTAGTTTCATCGAATTCCAAGACTGTGCCCCGGATCGCTATTTTAACGCGTCGATTAAATCGATGATTCCCAAAATTTACGAAATCGCTTGAAATTTTCAGTTTTAAAATCTTACTAACTAAATTAAAATTTCAAATTAAATATTTAAAACCATTTAAATATCCCAAATTAAGCATCGAAAAATCAGTGTCGTTACATTCCTCCCTCCATAAAAGAATTTCGTCCCCGAAATTGCTAAGGTAGGAAAAAAGCTCCAAACCCCTTACCTTTTTTTTATAAAAAAAAACCCACTTTGTCAAAACTCGATATTCACTTTTCTAAACCCTTCAGTTCCTACCAAAACATTAGTTTCCATTTCAAATTCAAAATCCTTTCTTCCAATTTCAATTCAAGAATCAGCCATTTTAAGTTAACAAAAATTTTCCAAAAATTTTCAAAAAAATTTCTACCACCCTAAATTCCCGAAATTTTTTGGCAGAGTCTCCCTTGTATGGAGAGCCTTTTGTAATATGACAAGAGGGATAAAAATGTAAGAGTCCTGAAACTCGGCCTTCGAAAATCGGCACCCGTACTTCACTTGTACTCAAATACCGTAGATTCAAACGCCGAATCTGGCTCCCCGGAGCTTATAACACAATAAGTATAACAACACAGCGGAATAGAGAAATCAATGATATCATATACAACTCCAATGAATACAATATCCAGAATGATATACAACAATGATATCAATATGATACAAGAATATCAGAAATAAATAATGATACAGCGGAAAACAAAAGTGATACTCCAAGTGATCCGACAAAGAGAATAAGACCAATAATTCCAACCTCAGCTCGAACCACCATCATGTTGCACCAAGATAAACAAGGTCAGTCGTGAACTCCAAAAACTGAACTAGCTCCCGATAATCCACTAAACCTGACTATCTAAAAAAACCCCAACTCTAGACTGCCCGTGTAGAAAATTGTGGGCACCCAGAGTTTAGGAAGGGAACAATAAACTCCAAGTCAGTCGTGGGACTGGTGTGAGTAACAAAAACAGTTTATCTTTAAACAAACAACAAAAGAATTTTAAACATTGAAATCCGCAATGCTTTTTGGAAAATGAAACTACCATAAGACCTCTCACCACACACACAATGCAATCGCAGACTTGGAGGAGATTTCTTCTTATGATAGTCAAACATGCTTACTACGCAAAAACACCTTTGATATTATTACTAGTGCATAGTGCAAAAAAACATTTCGAAAATATAATATTAATCTTAGCAAGCATAGGTACCATTATACTATGCCTGCTATAGCTGCCGCCTGAGGAGACAGGTTATACAACTGCAATCGTAAAGGGCTCGTATTGTTTCTTTGGATTTCCAACAAATGGTCAGGCTAAGGAACTTCCTATGCCACGTAGGAACGCCTCTGGATGGACGCCCCGAGAGACAACTGCTCTCTGCCAAAACAAGGCCGGTTACCCCCTTCCCGGGTAGCAAACCTGAGATATGCCACCCCCGGTCGTTTGCGACCTTTATCCGAGGCCTCGATCACACAGCAACAATCACACAGTAAATGAGATTGGAGCAACCACACAGGTAAATATCTGGGCTCCATACCATGATACTACCTTTTTCCAGAAGGAATGGACATACCCTAGGGGAGCTACCCCTAAAACCTTGCCGCACTTTCCTGTTTCGACCATCATCGGTCTGTGAGGCTCGATGAGGTCTCGTCCACAAAGCTACGCTTTTTCACAAAGCCATGCTTTGATCAACAAATGATCAACAACACACAGCAGCACTTAGCATGCCACACTACCAAATTGGGAGTATATCACTGATAACCTTCAACTAAATAACCTCTGAGCTCGTACGTCTCAGAGAAGGGTGTTAAGCTAAGAGAATAAATCTCCGCCACCAAACAGAAATGTATTTGAAAGAAATCAGCTTTATATCTCAAAGTGTAGTGTCAGACATACGTCCATACAAGTCTGTTCCGGGTTCGAACAGAACCGAAGGCACTTCCAAAGAAGCCCTTACAATCCGGGTATTCACAATCCCGATCGGACTTCCCATCACTTAGGAAATCTCTATACCGTAGCTACGCAGTGCAGAGACAATCGATAGGTTATCCTATCGTTTTCACAAATACCTGGTCTTCAACACTGGTCTTCAATTGTTATCCATATATGACGTATCACTTATTCGGAATGGGTTATATGACACAAAGGTCCTCTTCCGGCTAAACCGAATAGTGAGCGTAATATTTAAAAAAACATATGGATAATGGGATTTCAATTAAGTCACAACTTATTATCCAAAACTTTCCTTTCGAATGGTTTAAACAAATCACCATTTTAATTTTTACAAAAAGATCCATCTCACAAAGTTCACCCAGTTTCACAAAGATCTGTTCATAGATTTTCCAAATCAATTTCCATTTCAATTAGATTAACTCATTAAATCTTTAAATCAAGATTTAATTCATAGCTTTCAAAAAGAATTCACTCATAATTTGGAAAACCATTTTTCAATTCAAACTTGAAATTCCTTTAACTTAAATTGGAATTTCATTTCTTATATATGAAAGCTTTTATCATTTGAAAACAAATTGTTTTCATTTTGGAAAATCTGATTCATTTATACGAGTTAAAATCTTTGGGTTAAATTCAAATTCTCAAAATTATACTTTAGAATGGTTTAAATTCATATAAACACATTTATAACATATTTAACCATAATTTCCAAACATGGAATTCAATTCCAACTCTTGAATTCAAATTCAAATTAAATTATTTAAATTGGAAACTTTACCAAGTTATTCAAAATAACTTTTATCTTAAAAACTCCTTTTCAAAAGCTTTAACCTTTAACCCAATTCCATTTCCAAAATCAATTGAAATTGAAATTTCAATTTCAAAAAATATTAAATTTAAATCATCTGTGACTTAACCGATTTCCACATGAAATCCATATTTGTGTGTGTAAAAGTGTGGTCCAGGGGTTTCACACAATAGTGCAACATCATTCAATCATCACAGATCAGAATACAGAAATATAGTTGATAAGCGGTATAACTATAACGCTTATCGTTCATTCACAGATCACAAATATATATATATATATATAAATTTCAGATAATAAACTACAGTACAAATCACACACAAATCAGAATATATCACACAACATCACAGATTAGGAAATATCAACAATTCAATCATTCAGTCAAGTCCAAACATTCACAAGTAAACCTATTAATCAACTGATTAATTTAAATCAGATGTATCAATTATTAATCCGGGTTGATTATCATAAGTTAATTACAAATTATTTGAAATAAATTTCCCTTCCATTATTTATTAGTTAACCTTTAATTATTAACTAATCATCCTTAATTAACGAATCAATTAACTTTTAATTATTTAATTAATCTTAATTAATCACATTCATTAATTAATCCTTTGATTACTAACAAATAATTATACTCAAGTTACTAATCATCATTTAGTTAATTACATCCAATAATCATTTATTAATTACTTCCATTAAGTAATTATACTTAAACAATTTCACAATGATTATCTTTAATCAATTAACCTAATTAATTATTAAACTAATCACATTAATTAATTATTAAATAATCCTAGTTAATGACCTTCATTAACTATACTTTAATTACTTCTCTAAATTAATTAAACTTAGATTAATTATTATTAATTACAAATTGATTTATCTTTAATAACCAATTTATTAATCTCTAACTATTTAATTAATCAATTTTTTATCATTTATTTAATTACTTTTAATTAAGTAATTATCTTCAAGTAATTAATTACCTTTAATTACTTATATTAATTAATCTTAATTAATTAATCATTCTTTAATATAATTACACAAAGTAATTATTACTTAATTGCATTAAGTGATAATCTTTTATTAATTACATTAAGTAATCAATTTCATTAAGTAATTAACCTTTCAATAAATTACCTTGAATAATTATTCTTTTAAAATCTTCCTTACTAACTTTGAAATCAATTTGTTAAAACTTTAATGTTAATAAATTTTTAAACACTTATCTTATATTAACTTCTAAATCAAAATATTAATTCAGATTTAAATACATTCTTAAGTATTTACAACATTGATGAAATCTTAAAATAAATACTTAACTTAAATTTCCAAACATTAATTCATTAATACTTAAATACAGTTTTAAGACATTTAACTTAATTTTATTAAATTAAAATCTGAACCCAATACTCGAGATAGTCTCAGCATTTCTCGAGTCAAAACCCGGGTTCACTCACTATCTTCCCCGAGTACTTCTTCTTCCTCGCGTATTTGGTTTAAGTTTTAAACTTAATAACTGTTGTTTCAGGCTCGAGAATCTTGCGTTCCAACCCGAGAAAATCCATCGCTTTCTCGAGTATCAACTCGAGTCGCTCACCTTCCACTTCCTCACACCATCACAAGGTCATGCACGTGCACAGTGCCTCGGCGACACTCTGATGATTGGCGAGACCTCCGGCAAGTCGCGAACGATCACGACATCGAACCTCGATCGTTGAAAACCCCACACAGATCCACGAACGAAATCGAGTATATCTCGAGTAACTCGAACCAGACCTCCAATCAAAACTAGCCTCGCCGCCGATGAACCACGCCATCAGAACCTCTGCAATTCCATACAGAGCAACGTCGCTCCCCTAAGCCTCTATCCCCCTAGGTCCGATGACACTCGATCGACCATAGACTCCGCGGCAACTCAATTTCCAAACTCGACCAAAACTAGGGTTATAAACTTTAATCGTTCGTCGCCGTCACCACGTTCGTCTGACCGCCACCGCAATATTTTCCCAGCTTCACCGATCATCCCTCCACCTCTATGAGGAAACTCGTCCCCTCTGATCAATGGGATCACCCACGGCGACCCAAAATGCCCAAAACAATCAAACCCAAACTGCTCTTAAACCACGCAACTAAAAATCATCATATTAGTTTTAAAAATCATGGTTTGCTTCAGGGATTCGATCTATGTTCCTGGAATTATGAATTAAGATGTTTGGATTTTTTGCTTATATTGAGTTGCTCAGTTTTTTCCTTGGTTTCCAGGGTCCTATACTTATTATTTTGACTTGAATAAAATCCTAAACTAAGGTTTGAAATGAAACTAACAGATTCCATTTAAATCTTAAGGCTAAACAGAGATTAAATTTAAAGCTTTTGAATTTAAATCAAAACATGAACCAAAGCTGGAAATAGAGAAGTCAAATGTTCAGATCCATGCATACACCACACTTCATAAGTTCAATGATGTAAATGCTCAAACATACTTCACAATATAATATTAATCACAGTAATAACATGAAAACTAATTTATACTTTAAATTTTTAAAGTGAAGTTACTCACAGTGGTTAAGAAATGAACAGAGTTCCATTGTTGAAACAGGCTTGTGAAAATTGCAAGCAAAAATTCCTTCTTTGATCCTCTGATTTGCATTGATTTAAACTGTTATTTTAATTGAAGTTTTGTTTGAGGTTTAGATGGTATTACTTCAGTCTTTGATGAACGAAACTATGATGAAATGTGATATGTAGAAATGAGTTTATAGAAAATATATTTTGTTGTACAAGATAATTATGTGTTGTACAATAAGCTCAGAGATTTTTTCTTCCTTTGTGGCTGATAAGATTTGCATTTATTACTTTGTCTTGCTTTACAAGTTTATTCTTATCTTTTATATGTTTTGTTCATAACCATTTTTTTATTCCTTGTTTACTTCCAGGTTTACATGTTTACATTTCAGCTTGTACATGAATATAATTTATTTGTTTTGCTTGTTGACTATGCAGTTCTGTTTGGTGGCTGATAAATACATATGGTGGCTGCATTAATTATTGTTGTCTTCTTTTGCTTTATATTGTTACATACTTGAATATATTTTATCCTTTGTATTTTGTTTCTTTTCTTATCTTGTATTTTTGTATTTCTATTTTTATTTATTCCTTATTATTTTGTAACATAGATAATTTCTATTTTTAATTAGTTGTTAAAGTTTAGCAAATGTATTTACTTGATATTTTTATAGTTTATCTTTTATATTTTTATCTGTATTTGAATTGGGGAAACTCGAATCAATTTATTAGTTAAATTTCCCAATTTTTATTCAAAAACTAAATTAATTATCAATTAAATATATATAAGATCCGGGGTCGTTACAAAAAATATATACATCAACCCACGCGGTCGGAAAACAAAATATATATATCAATATTTATATTTTGCAGTATTTAATCCGAAAATGTACCTTATATTAGCGTTTTTAAGCAAGCGGCTTATTTTATATGCAATTTCACAGCCCAAATCTAGCCCAATGGCATCTGGGTACCTGTACTTACTTAATTTAAACACGTAAGTACCAAAAACATGAAATTTAATAACATTCCATACATTTAAATGGTTAAAACACATAGATTTCATAAACAATGCATTCTAACATATAATCATAAGCAATTATAAGGTTTCAACACCAATTTAATTACTTTCAATCAATCCATATCCCATTTCATTCAATTCTAATGATTTACAACTAAATTTTCTTGCATTCATCTCATATTTATCCCAAACAAATTCATATCCATTCCAAATTGATTTCAAAATCAATTTATTCACTTTCTATTAATCCATAGAATTTTATTTGCTTCTGTTTACATCAACAACAATTTTCTATGCAAATTCGACGATATTTATTTAACAAAATAACCATCTCAGTTCATAGCTATTTTAAATTGACTCCACATCAATTTTTATTCAATTCCATTCCATTTAGAATTCATTCACGATCAATTCAGTTGCATTTCATTCATATCCACATTCACTATATTCAAATCCATTTTATTAAGCTCGGAATCATTCTACACTATTTATTAAATAACCATTTCACCATCTATTTGAGCCAAACTTCCATCCAATGTTAACTTAAGTTAATTCATTTATTTTCAATTTATTCAACTACATAACTTAAGTTCATTACTCTTGCAACCAAATTCCATTTCCGTTTTGATTGATTCTTATTTAATCAAATCCCATTCCATTTACTAATTAATTTAATTAGTTCATTCACCAATCCACTTCAAATTTTAATTTCAAGCTCGAATTTGTTTAAACAACACCCACGGCCATATTCAATTTATTTACACTTAAATTGAATTTGTTTATAAGTCAAATTATCACCATTTCAAACCATTTCCATTTTATTCGACGGCATTTCAAAATATATTTAATTTGCTTACTATTAAGTTGAATTTTCTTTATAACTCAAGTTTCAATTCCAATATTCAATTTACTAACTAATCCATCTAATTAGCTAATTCCATTTTCCATTTCACAATTAGATATTTATTCCAAAAATCACTCCATTAAATTTACTTGAGTTCAATTTCATTTTATAATTCAAAGTTTGGATTTTACTTCTTCACTTTAAAATATCACACCATTTTTATTTTGGTTGTTCTATTCCACTTTTTAATTTTATAAATTACACAACTTATTTTTCACATTTCTATCAATTTTATACTCGCGTATATTCACATTTTATTTTTACTCGAGATTCTACATCTTTTTATAACCTAAGTATATTTTTATTCCATAAATTTCAAATTTTACAAGCTATTCAACTTTATTTATTCACATTTCCAAATTTCACTTAAATTTTATTTCATTCAAAATGTATACCTTATGGTTATATAATTATTTCACAACTCAAAATTTATATTTACTTCAATTCGATATTATTTCTAATCCAATCCAATTTTATAACTTATAGTTATACAATCACTTTATAATTCACATTTACATATTTAATTCAATTCAATATGATTCAAATCCAATTCACTTTTTATTTAAATTCAATTCCTTTTAACCAACATTTCAAAACCATATTCGAGTTGTTCAAACTTAAACTAAATTTCACTCCAAACAACTATATTTTTAATTCATTCAATTTCATTATATATTTCAATTACTTCGCTTAAGTTAACTCCCAATTCATTAATACACTATATTAATTCAATTCAAATCCGGTCAATTAAATTTCTAGAATTTAATTTATCCAACTTAACTTAAGTTGAATTCCATTTTAACTTTCTCACTTCAAATTTTATTCCAACTTCAATTTTTCACACTTCCCTCCTTATAAATATCATCTTCCACAGGATTCCAATATTTTTAAACACCTGGTATTTATTTCAAATCACTTTGAAATCAAATATATATATATATATATACATTCTTTATATACTCTTTTTGGTTTAACATACCACTTTCTTGGATTTTCAAAATTCACTTGGTTCCATTCCAAAACAATTTCCCTACGGAATTTCCAAAACAACACTTATTTTCACCAAAAATCTCCATATCAATTTACTATGGTAGAAATCTGTCACTTAGAAACTCGAAAATGAATACTAATGATGCTGCGCAGTTATCACCAGGATTATTTTCCAGCGACTGAAGTGAGTTTAGTGCTATATCACTTCCAAAATTCATTTAAAACAATTTTATTTCAAAAATATCTCCAAAATAATACTACTATTATCTTTTTCAAAATACTTTGGAAAACATTTCCAAAAATCTACGAGATTTTATTTTCCGAATTCTGGTTTTAACCAAATTTTAGTTTTAACTCAATTGTATAATCCATACTTATACAATTTCCATTTGGTTATATATAACCATTTCAATTTTATAATCTTGTTTTGGTTATAATATCCAAACACGTTAATTTATAATATAATAATTTCAAAAAATTATTTCTTTTATATCAAAATATAATTTGGGTAAAATTATTTCATTTACCCGCTTTAAAACCATACTGTGTCGAATTACTCTATTCAAGTGTTTAGAAACCCTAATCGATGTCGTGGCGTCCCACTACTCGACCAGAATTTATATACCACTCAACAGATTAATCAACACAATATAAAACCATTTTATATTCACTAACAAATACGCGCTCATATCTATTAATACACTCAACTCATTCTAGGGTACTACTGACCCTATCTCTAATGAGTAATTCCCACCAAAGCCAAGGTTCTCACTTAACCTTCAGCTCTAATACCAACTGTAACAAACCGTGACTTTCGACCCTCAAAAATCAACATCAATACGTTCACTGTATAACATGTCGAATATTCAAGTGCCGAAAATACCGATTCATTAGGGGTAAAGAAGAAAAATAGAAATAATCAACACAGAATCTCACAATCGCAGCGGAACCAAATATAATATATAATAATAGATTTTAAATACAAGAACTGTAACTGTTTTATACTTACAATCATCAGAGTACAACAATCAATACATCAATCCGGACAGTTATAATATTTGTCCCGACATACATAACTCACACAGCGGAAATAACCAAGTACGTGATATACGTCTGAACTCCTCCAACTCGTCTCCTGAGCTCCATAGCATTCTAACCTGAAACTGTAATACTCGGTCTGACCCGAGCATTATAATAAAATATCACCTAAGTCAGTCTGGAAAACCAGCGTGAGAAACACACTCAATTTTAACTATTACTATTTTCAAAATCCTTTGAAAAACAAAGGTATCTCGTAAGACCACGTCACACATAAACACGACGGGTTTTTCCCTTACGATAACCAAAACATTTTATAGAAAATCCAGTGATATTATAACAGTGTCTAAGTACAAATACTTATTCAAATAGCCAAAATTGTTAAATTAATTAAATTCCAACATACTAAGCTCTACAAAAAAACCATAAAGGCTCGTATTGGAGAATGGATCCCATACAATGACTGGGCTACTTGGGTACCGCCCATCACAGTACACCTCTAGAAAAATGTACCGAGGACCTCGCTGGGATCCCCTGCTATACAAGACCGTCCTACCCCTAACATGGATAGACCGAATATGTTATCACCCCGGGTGTTCCCACCCTTAAAAATCGAGCACTCCCCTTTTCATGCACAACCATATCCATCATTATATATATTTCTAAGGATATCTAGAAAAGTGATAACATACCCTAATTGGGTGCGACCCACTTAGCCTTGTTGCATCTCCCCTGTTTTAGTCATTCCTGGTTGATGAGGCTTGAGGCTAACGATTACCTTTCAAGAATAATTCTACTTAGAATGCTCATCGTCCTCCAATGATGATGTTCCCATAGCATTCATCCATACTAGTTGTCCTGGGTCTAGACAAACCGAATCACCATCTTCACTATCTTCACGATATCCATTCGTAACGCTCAAACCAGATCGAAGTGATTTTCGGATAATTAAGTCTGATCCTGGTCTCTTTGAAATGACTAACGAAATTGGTCAATATTGATAGTCCGTATTTAACTATCAAATAACATCCATAAGCAACCACTAGGCCTTATTATAATTTTCTTCCAAATTATTTATTTGAAATATATTTTCAAAGATATAATTCAAAATCCGTCTCAATATTTCAATATTTGGAAACAAATTTCAATTACTCAAATCCATAACAGGATATTTTGCCATACCAATACTTAGCAATATTCCCAAATTCCATTTTTATAACACTTGGAAAAATATTCCTATCCCAAACATTTCCCACTAAAAATATTTCCAAAACCTTCCTTTCAATACTTAGGAAAATGTTATAAATATATTTCCAAATCATTTTATTTCCAATACTTAGGAAAAATTCCATTTATTCCCGATTTCCCAAAATCATCTACAAATCCCTTTGTAAATTCCTTTACTCATTTAAAAATGGGTTCTACCCCTTCCAGTATCCTTAATTATTTCCTTTAATTTTTCCAAAAGTCGATTATACCTGTCTACGACTCCAATTACTCATTTCAAACTCTTTTTATGAATTTTAGTTCATTTCGAAGCCCCGGTATTTAAACAGTTGGAAAATTCCCTTAGGTTCCCAAAATTCCACTATAAGATTTCTCTCATTAAAATCATATCCGTTAAACAACTCCGTTTACATATTTTTGAGAGAACTTATAAATAAATTACGATCATTTCAAAACTATATATATATATACAGAATAATAAATTATTTTTAAAATATGTTTAAGTAATCATTTAAAATATTACAACACTTTAAATAAAATATCAATAACTCTTTTCCAACTCATTTCAAAATAAAACTAATCAATTTACAAAGCTAATTATAAAAATTAGAATTTATTTCAATTAATATTAAATATTTGGATAATCCACTTTTTTTAAAAAAAAATTTCAAAACTAACTAGTTTAAAATCACCTAGTTTAATAAATGAAAATTCCCTTTTTAAAAAAAAAACAAACTAAACTTCTTAAATAAAAATATATTCTAAAAATATTCTCAATAACCAATTAATTTTATAAATTCTTCTCAATTCACGACCCATCGTTTCTTTCTGATTCCCTAACCATCTCCTCTTTTTGGAAAATAGTATCCACTATTTTCCTCAACCCTATTTCCATATTCTAATATAAATTCACCCTATGAATTTAAATACCCAATATATCAACTGATATTGCTTAACTTATTTATAAACATCGTTTATAAATTTTTATACTCCTTTGAGTTTTACTTGTTTATAAAAACAATCTTATTTATAAAATTCCAATTTATAAATCCATTTCTTTATACATCCCATTTATAACTTCCAATATATTTTTAATATCGACTTCAACCCCTTTTTATATTTTCCAGAATATCATTTATAAATTCTTTTATACAATTCATTTTTAAAATCTCCATGTAAACAATTCCAGAATAGTTAAGTATAACCAAAAATCAAATATACTTTTCTAACTCAATTTCTTTAAAATACCCCCAATTCCAATATAAATATTTTTATATCAAAAATTCCCTTTAATTCCTTCAATTTTAAAAATATATTTATGGGATTTAAAATACCAAAATTCAGGCCAGTGCTACAATAGCATCCAATAATTCCAATCACTACAATAATCTATAATAGATTATTCTACACAAACCATATATCACAATATATGAAATTAAATTCAACATTTTGAGGAATCCAGTTGGATCCCTCCAATCTGTTTTCCTGCATCCACAGATGTTAATACAACATAAAAATACCAATCCCACTTCGAGGGGGATATCGCGGTATATAGGGTCATCTGCTATTATGCGGGGTGCATAGGGTCTCATCCGCTAAAATATGCGGAAATATCAATCCAACTACTAATATATATACTACTGTATATATATATATAACATTCAAGTGATAATAATAATTATCCATTCATCCAATCAATCAATAAATGATTTCAAAATTTTTAAATTAAACCAATAATCCAAGTCGAGTGAGATTTACTCACCTTGATTTTATTTGCAACCCGTTCCAATTTTTAAATTATTAAAATCCCATCTGACTTTGAAAAATCCCAAACCAATTTCATTGTGAAGCTCTCATCATCACGATCGCAACGCAACTTGTTTTGTTTGATTTCAACCTCGAATGAATTTTGATATTTCATTTATAAGCTATATGAATTATATAATATAATTAATTTCTTAAATGAACATCATCAATAACAAATTACCGTCATTAGCAGTAATCCTTCCTCCTCAACAAGCTACAGTTCCAGACTATGAACATCCCTATGGCCGATCCTTATTATCCTTCTCTCTCCCTCATCTCTCAATTGCTCGACGAACGGTTATTGCCATCCGCCCTCTACCAGCTCCTACACGCTTCCAGGTGAGCCACGATTCAATTTTTTATATCGTGACTCTGAATGAGAAATCACGTGGGCCACCAACGCCGCCGCTTCCTGCCGCCGTTCGCCCCTAGCGCCGTCGACCTCGCGCTTCAGCCCAACCCACGCATGCGTACGCTAATTAGGGTTCGCTGAACCCAACAAGCACGAAACACCATCTCCCCCTTGCGCGCGTGATGCTCCGCCAAACTCAATCGCGAGAATTGTTTTTTATTGAGTTCGATTTTGAGAATTCGAACTCGTTCGTTTTTTTATATGAACGAATTGATTTCGTTAAACTGAAGAAGGAAAGGAGTAGACCGATTTTTATTTCGTTCGATTCAAACAGACAGAATGAAAAGGGGGGAAAACGTGATTTAAAAGGTGAAAGGTGTGATGGGTGGCGTGTTTGACTGGAGAAGGGTGGCTGATTTGATTTTGATCTGATTTTATAAATATATATTCAAATACCTCATTTTGTATACCAAGAGATTTCGAACCCCTATTGAGGCATGCCGCTAGGCGTTTATAATGTTATACCCCTATTCCGAACGCAATGGAAAAGGTTCCGAGTCCTAATTCGATTGTATGGAGAAGATAGCTTTTTGGATCCAATTATTATGTTGAATTTTCGAAATTAAATTCACGCGTTTGTATCTCGTACGACCAACTCAAATGCTACGAAACTTGAAATCCGATAATAATACACTATTACGGACCTAATGGAACTGGTTTCGTCGAATTCCGAGACTGTGCCCCGGATCGCTATTTTAACTCGTCGATTAAATCGACGATTCCTAAAATTTACGAAATCGCTTGCAATTCTCAGTTTTAAAATCTTACTAACTAAATTAAAATTTCAAATTCAATATTTAAAACCATTTAAATATCCCAAATTAAGCATCGAAAAATCCGGGTCGTTACAAAAACCACCCTCGAAACCTCTATAGCCGAGCCAAACACACCATGGCTGAGCCCCATCATGCCTAGGCCGAGCCCAGTTTCCAAAGTCCTAGGCCAAAAATCATTTTTTCACAAAGATTTACAAGGTGCAAGGCTTTTTCGAATTTCTAGTCCAAGTTTAGTTTGTTTTATAAATTTTGGTGAGTAAAACTCACATCTTTTTCAAAAATTTACATTTTTTGTTTATGTTTAGTATTAGAATGCGTAAATTGCTTGGTTATTGGCTAGTTATATGGTTTGATGTTATTATATATGTGTTTGTACATAAGTTTGTCTTAGACTTGTTAAAGAAGTTTAAAAGTGTTGTGATGGTTGAAAAGTTTAGATCTTTACTTGTGTTTGTGGGTTGTGATATGATTTGTATGCATTGGACAAGAGAATGTAAGAATATGCTAAGAAAAGTTAGCACCTTTACAAGTTTAAGCGACATGTAATCCTTGTGTAAAAATTTGGTCCATTTGTTTCAAAATCGAAATCAATTTCAAGTTTCAAACTTTCTTTTACTTTACAGGTACTTACTTTATGTTGAAAGGTAAGAAGCTTTCAAAATGATAAATTTTTTGAAGAAAAAGCCTAAGAAAGAGATTGTAAGTAATGGCACCTATAGCGATAGTCGTTATAAATGCAGTTTCGATAAAAAGTCCACTTTTCACAAAATTAAGTTTTTGTTCTTAAAAGTATTTTTGAAATGTTTTATAAACTTAATAATGATGTTTAAGAAAGTTAATTAAGAATTTAATAATTAATTAATTAAGTTTGGTAATTATTAATTAATTAAGTATTAAACAAAGCTTGTTAATTATAATTAATTGCATATTAGTACTAATTAATTATCTTTTAAAGTGAGATTAATTTTAATTAGTTATTTATTAAGTAAGATTAATTTTCAATTAATTATGAATTAAGTATATGATTTATTTTTAATTAATTATTAATTAAGTATAAGGTTAATTATTAATTAATTATTAAGTATGTGTTTGATTATTTTTAATTATAAATTAATTAAGGGTTTTAATTTATAAATAAATTATTTTTAAAGAATTAATTATTTCTTAATTAATAATTAAGTTGAGCTAAGACTTAATTAAGATTTAGTTATGATTTAATAAAAGTATTTAACTTGTAAATAATTATTTAAAAAGAGGTTTAAGTTTTTAATTACTTTGTTTTCCAATGATCAATTTGTTTAAAAGCAACTTTTTTTTACAAAGAATAGTTTTGAACACAAGATGTTCTACTATCGATACCAATAAGTAACCCTACAAACGTGAATAGGTTACACTAAACTTTGACATTGTTAGTGGAAGAAATCACCGTTCCGCTATAACTAAACTTAATATATTGTTTGGACATCTATTTAGCAGTACAAATCACAATCCTGCTATTATGTTATTTGAACATGTATCTACCAACTGGTTTATATTGACATGTTATTCCCTGATTTGGTTATGGATTTTATTTGCATATACGTTGGCTTATGTAAATAACTGTTTTGCAACTTGGAAGTCAAATTTAAATAAATGATAACTTGGTTTAGTACCATTGTGATTGATAACCTCTTTCAAATTTGTAAAAGTTTTTTAGCGAGACGGGTGTGTAGCGTGACACTACACAGCCGATTAGTAGCATATATATAATAATGTTGTTTCGATCAACAGGCCTGATCGATGGCACATAGCACAATCACAAAAATCATACAAACCACTAATAAAGACAAGATAGTGCGAGAGTATATACAAAAACAGCAAGACCAAATACCAAAATGGATGTCAGAGCTCTGAACGCGTCAAGTGTCTACCAGCTAAGGCTATGACTGCTGGCCCATGGGAAAAGCCGAGCTGCTCCCTTGTGATTCAGTCGGAGAAGAGCTTCTTTGAGGAAGACGGAGTCTAAAGGGAGCGGAAAAGCTTTGACATGTAATGGAGGAGAATAGAGAAGTTATACGTCTACAGATACACTCGAAGTGGCTCCTAGGTTTATCAAACACGAGTGCATTACGTTCTTTCCATAAACCCCAACAGAAAAGGGCGATAAAGACGTCTAGGTGGAGGTTGGGGGGGTTATATTGCCAGTGATCGAAGATGACAGGTGGTACAGGGATATAGCCAAGAATGTGGGCGCTAGAAGCTACCCAGATAGAGTAAGCAAAGTCGCATTCCCGAAACAAATGAGGAATATCTTCAATGTGGCTAGAACAAAAGACGCAGTGCGGATCAACCGGAATATGCAAGCGGGGAAGTCTGTCTTTGGTGTTGATTCGATCGTGCGCCAGACACCATAGGAAGAAGGCGATACGCGGCGGAAGTGGGCATTTCCAAACTCTAGGGAAGGCGAAGAAGCGACCAGGGTTGTTGAGGAGGGAGTAACAGGAGGCGACCGAGAAACCTCTGGCAGGAGCGGGGGCCCAAACTATGCGATCCGGTAGGGTGGAGAGCTGAAATGATTGAAGAAGGCTGGAGGCAGCGATGAGGTCAGAAAAGGTTTCAGAGCCGAAGAGAGATGAGGGGCAAAGGAAGTCAGGATCGGAATTGACACAGTCCCTAACCGAGATAGATGGGGAACGCGAGTGGGAGAAAAGGTGGGGCAAGGATTTCGCGAGAGGAAGTTGGTTATGCCAAGTATCATGCCAAAAAACGCAGTTGATGCCATTTCCGATGGCTACATGAAAAAAGGATCTGACACGGGGAAGGGTTTGGAGCACCCCTAGCCCATAACGGAGAAGGCCTACAACAAGGAGGGAAGTGAAGGACAAGATGGTGATTAGAATGATAATGAAGCGAGAGAATCCAATCTTTCCAGAGAGAGTTACCCGGGGTAAGGAGTCTCCAGAGCCATTTCGATAGGAGCGCGGAGTTAAAAGCAACAAGGTTAGTGATACCAAGACCACCCTGATTTTGATGCAAACAGGCGGTTCTCCAATTAATGAGCCTCTTGACGCCACCACCGTTCCAAAGGAAGGTACTACGGATTGAGTCAATTTTGGTGATAACCCAGGAGGGAAGTTTGTGGAAAGACATCTAGTAAGATGGGATGGCTGAAAGGACCGATTTGACGAGGACAAGGCGGCCGGCTGTAGAGAGGGAATGAGCCTTCCAGCTCAGTAGTCTTGATTCTATTCTAGAGATTAAATTAACTTAAATTCTATCAGTTTGGGGTTAAGTGTTTTAAATGATTTTTTAATTTATCCAATTATTTTATTAAAGGGATTTATAAATAATATTTTGTTTATGAAGGGGATTTTATTTTAAACAGAATTTATTATAGGAAATGTAGAAATTATATTTTTATAAACGATATTTTATAAAAGATTTTTGTAAAAGAATTATAAAGAAAGATTTTTAAAAGAGTTTTATAAATAGAGTGGGATTTTATAAAGGAATAAGATCGGTTTTGACTATTTATCCTTCTTAATTAGGGTGGTATGGAAATGTTCTTCCATACTTAACACCGAAGGATAATTGTTTGATTTATAGTAAGAAATATTTTAAAAGATATTTTGTTGGCCCTTTTAAATATGAATTTTGAAAAAAAAGAGAAAAGCTTCCTTAAGTTATGTTAATATACTTATACCAATGAGATAAGTATACAAATATGTTTTTTGAGTATTGAAAAGTATGATGTTTTGATAATATACTTATACCATTGAGATAAGTATATAAAAGTTTCCAACTATTGAACAAATATAAGTTGTTTGCAAAATAATATCCTTTGTAAAAGGTATTTTGAATCTTTAATTTTTAAAAGAGATTTAATTAATAGAGGCTTAGTGGATCCTATATGGAATTATAAAAATGATTAATTGTTTGTTATTTGATAGTTAAATAACCGACTACCAAATCTGAACCAAAACGTAACTCTGGAACTAGGAGAAACACGTAAGTTATATGGCATAGTCATCTCCGATGGTGCGGTATTATGTTTATAAATCTCATTTTGTTCTTCTAGGATAAATGATAAGGAAAATCAGTTCACTCAACAGTTAGGAGGTGATAATTTTACCTAGTAATATATTTTAAATTAAATATATTTTGTTGGCCCATTTAAATATGAATTTAAAAAAAAAAGAAAAGCTTCCTTAAGTTTTGTTAATATACTTATACCAATGAGATAAGTATACGGATATGTTTTTTGAGTATTGAAAAGTATGATGTTTTGATAATATACAACCTTTTCGAAAGCCTCATTTGTAATCAAAATAGTTCCAGGTTTATAAAATCTACTTCTACCCCTTCGAAAGCATGTTTCGACTTTATACCTTCCGCCTTTCTCCAATCCACTACGTACCAAGGCATTGATACCATGTGTATTGGTTTCGACTTGGTAAGAGGCGGATGTATGGGGTCAAAAGGTGGCTGTTATAAGTGGCGAAGCAGTAATCCTTTACAAAACTTATTTTTAACCTTTTAAAGTAATATCTTTCCAACTAACTTGCCTTATTTTTCAATATATAATTGGTTACCAATTCTATTACCAAACATTTTTCTAAAAGTGCTGCCGAATTCCGTAATTAACAATTTTAAAGCATTTAACAAATTTCCCCTTCTCCTTTTCTAAACATATAAAACATTCAAGTCCCACACCTTAAATAATTTTATCTCTTTAATAAAATACTTAGGAAAATTCTCCAAAAATTCCCATAAATCACTTTTAATATATTTTCTAACAAATTTAAATTTCTGACCCAAAGCTAACATATAATAGCCAAAAATAATTTAAACCCAATTTAACCATTTTCTTTACTAGAAAATTCATAATAAATCCACAACAACTTAGAAAATTATGAAACTTGAAACCCATCTCTAAAATAATGTTTCTGACATTATATCAGAAACACAAGCCATTTGGATGTCATTTAATAGGTTTTACAAATCAAATATTATCATAAAATCTATATGAAACAACATAAGTCATCAATAAGCATATATATCCATTTA
Source organism: Allium fistulosum (assembly GCA_030737815.1). Classification (NCBI taxonomy): domain Eukaryota; kingdom Viridiplantae; phylum Streptophyta; class Magnoliopsida; order Asparagales; family Amaryllidaceae; genus Allium; species Allium fistulosum. The sequence goes on from CM060905.1 coordinate 168,058,459, forward strand.
AACAATCAAAACATGGCATTTATCTTACAAAATAAATTCGAATCTCACCCAAAAAGCGAAAGAAATAAAAATGAGATGTAATCTATTATTCACCTTAGCTTGTTATTAAGGAGTTCGAGATTTGCCCTTGAATGGATTTGATTAAGCTTCCTTCTTGAATTCTTGCTTATCTTCCCCTTGTTTTCCTCTAATGGTGGCCAGCCAAGCGCTAGATTTAGTTTTTGTTTGTGAATATTGTAAATGAAACTGGAATAAGGGTTTAGGGTATAAGAACTTAGTTTATTCCTATTTTGCCCTCATCTTATTACCCTTCTTTCTTAATTTTAATTCTCTTTGGCTTATTGATTAGCTAAGGCACGACTACCCTATAATCATACAAATCTCAATCCCTTAACCATTTACATTATTTCATTTAATTTAGCTAATTAAATGTCCTAAGTAAGGTTATTCAAAATTAGGGTCGTTACAGTAAGGGATCGAATGTGACCATTGACCCGACATTCGGACCTTCCCGATGTTGCTGGAACAATACCTGTTCTTAAAAGGTTAGGAATCGAATGTGATCGTCGACCCGGAAGTTCTATCGATTCAAGAAGTGTCATCCGGATTACTATGTGGTGCATGAAAGTTACTTATAGAAGCATGGTTCCATCGACTCAAGAAGTAAATGTTATTAATGAGTAGAAGAAATGGGAAGTCTTGCTATTTACAGTGCCCCAAATGTTACTAATAAGCTTATTTGCGAAGTAAAATTAGATAATGAAGAATAGGGCAGCATTGTCATAAGTTACTGCTTCATCTATGGGTGATAGGGTTAGTTGATGACCAGCCTTTCATCAGCTCATCTTAGCCTCTGACGTCAAGATTTAGGCAATTCTCCTAAAGCAGGTTGACGCTAGGGTCTTGTAGTTTCCCCACCATTTGACGGTTCCTTAACGTATTGCTGGAGCTTGTAATTGCTTATAGTTCCTCAATCAGACTTTTTAGATGTCAACACTCATTAGTGTTACGTTCGTGAGTTTCATGGAAAAAATGGTATTTGCTTGAGTGATTATGTTCATCGGTCGCCTCTTTCCGGGGCAGCTTATTGCACTATTCCATCCCTTGTGGGTCAAGGTAGACGTTCTCTAACGTATCGTTCAAAGGTGTATATTCTTCTGGTCTTAAGTCCCTCAAGTGCTTGCTTTTCTCACTGCGTTGGCTGCCCGAAGCTTGATTCCTCTTCCTCTGATTATCAGAATCTTGGGTGAACTACTACGTTCGCAGAGCTTCTTCCAGCCTGATTCATAGCGGTATTGCTTTGTATCACTTCAACCAAAATCCCAACAGCATTCCTTCGGGGAATATTACGCACTTCTTCCAAGCATAAGTACTCATTGGCCTTTCTATAAAATGCATCCATCGTCGATGGGGCTTTCCTTTCCAACCATTCCTCAAAATCCGTTTTGGGATGGATCCCCCTAATCAGCCAGCACTATGTCATCATTAGGATTTGTAACTTCTCCACAGCCATGTATAGCCGATTTAGGAAGTCCCCAAGCAACTCTCCATTAGCTTTGAAGAAGTTGGACAAAGACATCACATGTTTTGGACATGAAGTGTGTAAGCGGAACTTCTCCAGAAACTTTTGTGACAACTCAACGAAAGTCGATATGGACCTCGATAGGAGCCGATTGAACCACATCATAGCTACTCCTTCTAAGAAAATCAAAAAGCAGCGACATTTCATGGCATTAGAAACCCTAACTGAATCCATATGCCACTCATATCTTGTCAAATGTTGCCTAGAATCTGTTGTTCCTCTATATAGCGGCATCGTCGACATTGCAAATCTCTAGGGATATCTCTCGCATAGGATGTTCTAAATAAACAAAGTCAGACTGGAAGAGGTACTGCATTCATCATTGCTTCTGAAATGATTTTCACTAACAAGTCTCCTGACTATATCCTCCAGGTAGTTCGGGTCATCAGGTTCGACTGAACGGTGGTAGTTAGGCTCCGTCGCGAGTGTTCGACTTAGCAAACGCTCTCGATTTGGCTCTCGATACCTAGGTTCTCCAAAATCCGGGAGATTCATTCATCCAGTAGTCCCTCTATTTGATTCCCATAAGCAATATCATTAGCATCAGCACGATTCTCCAGATTCCGACCACTAGCAGTGCATCCTAAAGCCAAGTCAACGCTGCCTTCCAAAAGATAGGCTTTGGGCCACCATTGGAGGGGTCGGTACTAACGCCTAGTCTTTAGTCGGTGCTGATCCTCAAACTTGAGCCTAGGGCTTGCCTTCCTCCCTGGTATGATTTTTCAGTAGCATTTTGAATCCTCTTATGATTCATGTCCCTCTGTCTCTACTCGGATGATGAGGAACTTTCAAGTGAAGAACTAGAATCTTTTCTACTTCTCCTATGCCTATTTTTGAGTTAATTCATTCAACGGCTTCAAGCTTTGCTACATCGTATGATTCATCTCGTTTTGACTAGCCTGGAATCTATCTTTCATCTGCTTCATCATCCTACCTATCTCTATCCCGGTCACGACATCAGTTGGAGTATGGATCTTCATTTGTCCTGGTTGCACAACTTCATCTGCATGCTAAGGATTCTAATTCTCAGCATCACCGGGGGTAGCTCCTGTTGTTGTGGTATGTGTTTCTTTTCTTGGTGTGGCCATGGTAGAAAGCTTCTAGTAGATCTTTGAAAATCCGAGTTATAGAATTGAAAGGTAGAGAAATTGGATCTATCTCTTAGATATAGGAAATCCAATAATAGATGATGGATCCAAATAGGTGGAGATTATCTTTCTCAATGAAAGCACCAAAATGTTTGAACCAAAAATGGTCACAAACACCCAAAGTGTAAAAGAGTAGATATTAAATGAAGAAAGCAAATGAAAACTAAGTAAAAAAAATCACACACAAATTTATAGTGGTTCGGCAATCTTGGCCTATATACACTTGAATGATTTTATTGCTTTTATACTAGTTTTTGTGATTACAAGTAGGAGGGATCGCTAGGGATCCTAGAGTACAATGGATTTTGTGTGTAGTAGCAGCATAAAGATCCCAAAAATGAACTATGCCTTATGTATCTATAGGGATAAACAACCAAATATCTCGCTGATGTTTCTCTTATAGAACCTTGTCGCCAAGAACAAGTCTCCCAAGAAGTCTCCACCCCAAATTCACTAAGGATGAGGATCGGTACTAACCCCTATGGAGGGATCGGTACTGATTCCTATGTATGTAGGTAGGGGGCTATGATTCTTTATGTTGGCCCGTCTTGTTGTTGGCTTCATGTTTCCAAGGTTATTTTGCATAGTTGCCTAGATATTTTTTGGTCCAAGCGATGGATCTACAGAAGGTTAAATTGTTTCTTTGGACTACATATAGAGATTTGTCAATACGATGCATAGAAAATCTAGAACAACACTCAAATCAGGATATATGTAGCTAGAGAAGAGTGCTGTAGGAGTAGGGATCACTCTGGATGTACCTTTAGGGATCGGCACCGATCCCCTATGTAGGGTGAAGCACTTTGTGAATTCTAGCATGTTGTTTTCCTTAATTCGTTCGACCGTTATCTTATAGTCTTGTATGTGCTTGGTTTATGGACCCTAGGATCATCTCTCTCGCTGCTTGCCTCGATAATCGTCGAGTCTAACTTCTCCAGTCAGTCTGAATATAGCCAGGTCAAAAGGCTAAATAACATGAATTGTTATTTAGTCCTAAGCCCATTAGACTAAAGCAACGGTTTGAAATTTATATAATGGCCTGAGAGAAGTTTTAAATTCAGTTTTTCTCATTCATGTGCATTCCAGTTTTCTGACTTCTTCTTCCTCTGTCTCCCTCTGATTCGTCATTCCTCTTTTAAATCTATTCAAACCCTAGGCAATCATACATCAAATCGACAATTGCGAAGAGGGCTATAAGAAGATACTAATCATTTGTGGATTCAGGAATCTTAAAAGGACAGTGTTTTAGGCCAGCGAGCAATATGAGAGCAATTCCTTGATTTCCAGGGCTTTGCTACGTGGTTCAGTGAGTGAAGATCATTATTGAGGATATATTGTTTCTCAAAAGTAATATATGTTGTATGTTTGCTATTTAGGTTAATTAAATAATAAATATGGGTTAAATGAGTTAGGATATTAATACTGACATATCCAGTTATTAATGATATTAATAATAATCGAATTACGGTTGGATTTCATTTAAATTGTTTATTTATTTGGAATTGAATATAATGATTAAATTGTGATAATTAAGAAACTTAATTAAATATATAATATATGAATGGATAGAATGTTGGAATATGATGTTTAAGTGAAATAAGAAGCGTTAAAACAGTAAATAATGAAGTAGAAATCAAATTGGAGAAGAAACAGTCAAAAATCTGGAAATATGAAACTGGAAATTTTATGTACATCGGTCCACCAGTGGACTCCACCAGTTCACCTATGGGCATTTTATTTGCCAGCCTGAACTTGGACCAGGCTGGAGCAATTTTACTCCAACCAGGCCAATATAAATAATGTGTTGACCTTTTAGCTACGATTGGGATGTTTAACGTATGGATACATACTCTATTAGTTTTGTGGTTAAGTGTTATCCATTAATGGGTTATTCTGTCTATTTAACCCATTTGCTTGAATTGGTTCTGTTTATTCAACTCATATTATACGTGAGTTAGTCATGCTTATCTAACTCATTTCATTATGTGGGTTGGTTCTGATTGTTCAACATGTACTGTGGGTTGGTCCTATTTATTCAACTTATATATATATATATATATATATATATATATATATATATATATATATATATGCAAGTTAGTCATGTTTATCTAACTCAACATTGTTATGTGGGTTGGCTCTGTTTATTCAACTCATTACGTTTATGAGTTGGTTCTGTCTATTCAACTCATATGATTCGATAGTTAGTCTTTTTATCTAACTCATGTTGGTATTTGCTGTATAACTATATAAGTAGACATCATGCTATGTTTATTATGATGGGCTAGCTCTATGGATGTAGGTGAGTTAGGTTGAGGTAAGTAGGTATTGGTATTCATATGATGCGTATGAAATTGTGTATCATTATATACTTGGTAATATTTTTACTAACTAGACAGATGTTTCTGACCCCCTCCTAATACAGTATAGGTAAATGAGATAAACGTGATGGTGCGGTGTTCGAAGATAGAGACTATAGAATGTTTACATATGTTGTCCATAGTCCGTAATATTGTATGTATAGTGTGACATTTTTTGTATGTATAAAGATAGTGTACTTTATGGTGTATATAGATGAAATCTGTTAATTTTATCTATATTGTATTTGGATCTATTCCGCTGCGAGTTTCTGAAACTTAAAGCTAGTTTATATAGCTCTCTGTTTACTATTGAAATGTTTATAACAATTCGGATTTTCATTCTATGTTGATTTTATGACCGTGAAAAGTTAGGTTGTTACAAGCCCACTTGCACAGAGGTCCAGGAGATAGCCCGAAGTCGTAGAAGAGATCGTGGAGCCCTATGATTAAAATGACAACTCGATGCCAACCCAACCTAAGTCAACTTAGTATCGAGTTAAGAGTCTTGGTGCAAGTTGAATTTCTTTTACTTGCTAGCTTTACTATCTCCTACTTGAGTTGTTCTAAGCTCTTTCCCATCAACTTCGAGTTAATTCCAGTGATCTTCCATCAACATTTGAGTTATCCTGCTTCCTTGGCTTTCTTCTCATTAACTTGGAAATGGTTGTTCAAATTTTGGGAAAACCACTTGATACCGAGTCATTGGAGTAGAGTATGAGTTATGTGAAGCTTTGGAGGAGAATGGGTAAGTTAGATAGGTCAATGCCAACCTAAGGGGCCTTAACCCGGTATTGAGTTAAGGACTTTTCTTCAATCTTTGTGAAACTTCTTCAGGTTACTTCCCTACTCATTTTAGTGTGCTCCCAAATTTTCAAGTTGTTTCATCTTTGTTTTAATCTTCTAAGTCTAGTTGAAATCTACTTTAACTCAAAAGTGGGTTAACACTTGCCCTCCAAAGTACGCCATTCGAATGTAAGGTGTCCTTTGCTCAAGAATAAGTTTCAGTAATCGGTATTTGATAGTTGAGCTCCCAGCTATCCATTGATCTTAATCTCGATGAATCGTCTAATTTCTTTGGATTCTCTAGCAAATGGGAGGTTGTTCCCATCCCAATTTAGCTAAGTACTCCAGCTCTTGCTTAAGTTGTTCATACATCATAATCATTTTGATTTCATTCGGATTATTACATCACATAACAAAATCATTTTGTGTTCATTCGAGATTTACCTGTTTTATTCTAATTATGTGGCACTCAAATTTTTTCATCAAATATATATATATATATATGTTCTAAGGTTCGATCTCTTCAGATCATTTATCGCCCAATCTAGGGTTTTGATCTCTCCGAACCCTTGCTGAGTCTGCTTGCTCTTCAACAATGGAACTCAATGACCAAGCAAGCCCATTCGCTCACCTTCCAATGAATGGACTTACTTTTTGTACAAGCCCATCCACTCGCTCTCCAATATGGGAGGTTGCATCCTGCACTCTAGTCCCGACTCTCGAACAGCGCTTAAAGTGATCAATATCGTACAAGTCCATACGCTCGCTCTCCGATGAGGAGATTTGCACACTACTTTCCGATCTCGTCTCTTCGGACGGGACTTAAAGCTATCAATATATGTCCTAACATTCAACGTGTATTTGTCGAAATTAAAATATTCAAATGAAATAAAATAAGCAAAAACCCTAATTATCCATTCCTAACATCTGACTTAGAGCGTGCCTAAGGACTAATCTAGGTCTCATACACATGTAAGAGATCTAGGGTTATTATTGTCCTAAATAGTCATCCCAGACATCCGACTCAGAGCATGCCTAAAGACTAATCTAGGCCTTGTACATATGTAAGCAATCTTATGTTATTATTACCCTGCTATTCAAAGCAAGGAAAAGCAAAGCGAGGGAGGTGAACCTGAATCTCTTCCAATCCGATCATGGGATTTCAAGTCTTGAACCAGATCCCTGGTTGTTCCTTGATGCGTTCGCTACGGATTATGGCTACTCCAGTCGCACACTACACCAAAAGCTGAATTTTACAACAGGCCTTCCGCCTAATTAGCAACGGTTACTTCCCGTCGTAAAATATAACGGTTGTTAACCGTCGCAAATGATGGAGGGAAATTTCACCTTTGGCGCCATATATTTTTGTCCGTTTCTTTTCTTTTGGTGACAGGATTTAACCGTCGTTTATTTTGTGCCACATGCTGGCGGTATAATTTAGTCTTTGCGCCATAATATTAACAACATCACGAAACATATTTCCCCCAAATTATATCCCCATTTCGACCCAAATTATACCTAGATCGATTTCGCCCCAAAATATTTCCACCACCTCCGCCTCTTCCGAAAGAGCCAGAGCCACCTATTATCACTTTGGACGATCTGTTCAGGAAGACCAAGACCACTCCCAGGATCTATTACTTGCCTCTCTCCGAGGAGCAGGTTGCTGCCGAGCGTGCCAATCAAGGAAGGAGAGCTTAGGGACCATTTCGGGTTAATTTCTTTCATGTTTTTAGACTTAATTTTTGATTTGTAGTATGCGGATTCTAAAAAAAGAATGCTCACCAACTATATTAAAACTTCATGCGTACGTGTATAATATTAGCAGAAGTTAATACATGAATAACATCAAAACTGTATTTAGAAGTTTTAGAACCATTCAGCCATTAACGTCAGTTTTAGAAGTTTTAGAAGTTAATACAGTTTCGTCACAAAACTGTATTTAATAAACATGTATTATTATTATATTTAGATTTTCGTATATTTAATCCAATGTGTTACTGTATTTAATAAAGGTTATACATGTTTAATCACTTATACATGTTTAATCCAGGTTATCCAGGTTATACTAATTATAATTATTAAATACAAGTTTTAGAAGTAAACATGATGTGATAATTATAAATATAGCTAAGTTAAGATTTGATTTCATGTATAAAACATGTACATATTAACATATATTCTGTAAACTGACATTCCACCTGAAAACACAATATAGGTAAAAAGTTAAGCTATTAATAAGGTACTTCTAATTAAGATGTTCACTTCTTAATTACGTTTTGAATTTCATGAGGTAAAAGACAGTGATACTATTTTCACTTAAAATGAAGGAATGAATCAGCCAAGTAGCCAACAGACAACCTAATGCAATTTTCTCAGGCATGCTACATGAAAAAATTTATGTAATGTATGCAAGTATAAATGCAAAAATATAGAAAGCAATATATACATAGAGCAGGATTTTTTTTCTTCTTTTGTTCATAACTTCCTAAGTAATATATCGATAGCGATACTGTTGATGTTAGGTGTTTTTCCTTTGAATATTCATGATAGTTGGGTATGCACACCTTTTTGAGTTCGATATCATATAGGGTTAATTTTGTAGCCTATAGCTCAGAAAAAACGGATGAGAATGAAACAAGTTATCCTCCTTTCTTTTTTATAGCAATAATGTAATATAGTTGGTGAGCATTCTTTTTTTAGTATGATTTTTAAAATAATCAACTCACCATTGAATTGCTTAATACTTACTAATGATAGTGTAATGTTTCATACATAAATATATGAAACTGTAAGTGCAGATAGACAATATCTTGGTTATGATAGTGGATAGATTCCTCATCTTCTTCCCCATTGTGTTCATTGTTTGGCTGAAACATAATTCATCAAAGTAAACACATTCACTAGTAAAAGAGGAGTAGCGCATAGACATTATGCCGATGCTAAAATTCATGTCGTTGTAATGTCAAATTTTTTTGGAAACAGTTTGGTGCTAATGTTAAAAATAAGATTGATTGTGCAAAATAATAACCAGTAGGGATATTAATTGATTGGTAGTTGGTTGAGTTGATTGTTGTAGGATAATATCAACTAGTGATATTATTCGATTGGTAGTTGATTATTAATCGATGATAAATAATTGTTTAGTAGTAATTGTAGTTAACTATTATTGGGTAAATTAAATTTTGTAAATGGCACGAGCCATGTGTTGCCTAAAAGAGGAGTAGCGCATAGACGTTATGCCGGTGCTAAAATTCATGTCGTTGTAATGTCAAATTTTTTTGAAAACAGTTTGGTGCTAATGTTAAAAATAAGAATCACTTTTTTGTTAACTTAGTTAATTTTTATAAAACATAGTTAATTTAGTTAATTATGATATAATTTTGTTAACTTAGTTAATTTTTATAAAACATAGTAAAATAATAAACTTAGTTAATCGTTGTAATGTCAAATTTTTTTGGAAATAGTTTGATACTAAAATAATAAACTTAGTTAATTTATTTAATTATGATAAAATTTTGTTAACTTAGTTAATTATGATAAACCATCTTTATGTATTAATTCAAATAATTTCACTTAAATATCAATTTAATTATTTTAGAATTATTATGCATTTTAATCCTCGAAGCCTTTGCATTTAAACATGAAATTATTCACGTACTTATTAGCTCATTATTTTCTTTCAGTATGTCTTTTAATATAGACAAACAATGGATGAATGAATCTAATCGAAGAAATGAAGAATATGTGCAAGGAGTGATAAATTTCATTAAATTTGTTACTGAAAATGGTGGCAATAAGGAAAAGTTTTCGTGCCCTTGCACGCGGTGCAAAAACGAAGATACATTTGAATTAAAGGAAATTCATTATCATTTGCTTAGACATGGTATTGATCAATCATACACTGTGTGGTATTTTCACGGGGAAAGAATATCGGAGAAGCCAAAACAACAACCGGTTAGTCATGCCACAAATACCGAAGAGTCTGAAAATATTAGGATGGAAGATTTGGTCAATGATGCGGATAGATTCCATCATTTTCAACCTACAAGTCAGTTGCATGATAATGCTAGTATTGGAGAGCAGTCTACGGATAAATCATTTTTCGGTAGTGCAACTGCAACAGAGCCATTGTATCCTTCATGTCCAAAAGGGATTACAAAGTTGTATGCCATTGTTAAACTGAATAGCTTGAAGACCCAATACGGCTTTTCAGATAATGGTGTGACTGCACTACTCGAATTCATAAAGGAGTTACTCCCCGAAGGTAACACGCTACCATCAAAGTATCCCGACGTGAAGAAGATCATTATGCAACTTGGGATGGATTACATAACTTATGATGCATGCATTAATGACTGCATCTTGTACTGGAAAGATAATGCAAACAAAGTTTTTTGTCCAAATTGCCCCGAACCAAGATATAAGTCAACGCTCGACGAAGAGAGAAAAGCTATCAAAGTACCTCAAAAGACGGTAAGACATTTTCCTTTAATTTCTAGATTGAGGAGGCTGTATACTGTACCATGGATAGCAGAAGCGATGACCTGGCATGGTTGTGCCAAGTCCGGTACAACCGTAATGCGTCATCCGCGTGACACTTCTCAATGGAAAACTGTAGATTCTTTTGATTCTTTGTTTGCTGCCGAACCACGAAATATCACGCTTGGAATAGCAACAGATGGTTTCTGTCCGAATGCTTCTTTAACAAATCCTTATAGATGTTGGCCAGTGATTGTAGTACCATATAACCTTCCTCCGTCTTTGTGCATGAAAAGAGAGTTCTCAATGTTAACACTGTTGATTTCTGGGCCAAAACAACCAGGGAAGGATATTGACGTTTATTTAGAACCTTTGATAGACGAGTTAAAGCAGTTATGGGAAGGAGTCGTTACATTTGATTCATTTAAGAAATCTGAGTTCATAATGAGAGCTAGAGTGTTGTGGGCAATCCATGATCATCCCGCTCTTGGGACTTTATCGGGATGTACAACTCACGGCTACTTTGCATGTCCTATTTGTGGGGAAGAAACTGATTCTTATTATCTCCCTAAAAGTAAGAAAATTTGTTACATGGGACATCGTAGATTTCTTCCGTCCGGACACAAGTTTCGATACGATAAGACAAATTTCAACAATGAGCAAGAACTTAAGCGTCCTCCAAAGCCACTGACTGGTTATCAAGTTGAAAAAAAAGGTAGCGAATATAAAAATGAAAGTTGGTAAAGAAAAACGAGAAATTGGTCGAAAACGAAAAAAGATAATCGATGAAGAAGTTCCAACGTGTTCGTGCAAATGTTATCACCAAATTATTGACTTTTTGAGTTTCTTTTGCCTTTTTGTTTCTAAATTAAGTGTTGTTTTTGAAATGCAGGCTTTAATAGAAGCATTTTGGGTTGCTGTCTTTGTTTCTAAACTTAGATGTCTCGAATCTTTGTTTCTCTGGTAACTGCTCTGGTACTGATTGTATGATATGTCTCTGTTTCCTGGCCGGTTGTCCCTGCTGTATCATGTAACTCATTGTATTATTGCATTATTGTGGTAGCACTGTTTGATTGTATGATATGTCTGGTACTGATTGTATGATATGATATGTCTCTGTTACTGATTGTATGTCTGGTAGCACTGTTTCCTGGCCGGTTCTCTGGTACTGATTGTATGATATGTCTCTGTTTCTGTTGCATTAATTTTCTCTGGTACTGATTGTATGCTGTATTATTGCATTATTGTTGCTCATCTGCTATTGCTTTTGATGCCTATTTTTTTTTCAAACGGACAGAATTTCAACGGGTAAGAACCGTTGTACATTAGTACATAACAACGGTTTCTATCCATTACGTTATGACTAAAGCCATGGAATTATGGCTCAAATGAAACGGCTACAACCCGTTGCTACTTATTACAAAAACAACGGACTTTAACCGTTGCTTTCTAGTCATTAAGCAACGGTTTTTAACCGTAGCTTTTCTCGAAAACATGGTGTTATAGAGACAGATAAACAACGGGAAATGACCGTTGCTTATGTGTCTAATACAACGGTAAATAACCGTAGTTTTTTTATATTTAGCAACGGGTATTTCCCATTGCTTTTTGACCTAAAAGCAACGGTTAATTACCGTTGCTAAATTTTACCACTCCATTATTAGAAATGGTTTATAACCGTTGCTAATAGTGTTAGCAACGGTTTTAAACCGTTTCTAATCGCTGATCATGGTGTAGTGGCACCATTGCAATTCGGTTCCTCATGTATTGATGTAGCTAGTTGCACCGAACTAGTTCTTATATCAAATCACGAAGGTGTCGCCGCTCATTCGTTTAATGTCCTTCCAGCTTACAGAAGATGCAAAACTTTCCATATCTTTTATCCCGATCAGTAGGTTCTCTTTTAAAAGGCTTCCAATAGGGGATATGCCCCCTAATGCCTAGATATATCCTCTCTGAGGTCTCTATTAAATCAGTATAGGAGGAGAATTTTGGCTCCCTCCTTTGTCATTTAGGTTCCCCGAAGTTATCATCGGCTCTTCTTTTTCCTTTGTTGTTTTGTTTTCCCATTTCGGAAAGCCCTCTGTCATTCATAACATTAATTTCAGCATCTTCAGCTTCGGCGTCTTCCTGACGCAAATATCTTTCAACTTCATGGTAGAATTCTGCAAGATCCGTCAATGGATCCCTTCAGTGCAACTTTGAAGTCATTTTTACTTGCGAATCCAAATACTGGCGCCATTAAGATTATTGATGGATCCGGCTTATCGACTGCGGCTGTTGCTGCATTATATCTTGTCAAATAGCCTCTGAAGGTCTCTTTGGGCCTTTTTTCATGCTTGATAGCGTCATCGCATTCTTCTGTCGCGAGACCTGAACTCTATACTGTCTCAAGAACTTACCCACTAAGTCGTTCCACTTGCTACTATACCATTTCTCCAACTGTCTACACCACATCGTCGTCAAGTTCGATAAATATATTGAGAAGCACTATCCCATTACCTCATCAGAAGCACCAAAAACCTACATACATCGGATGTATCTCATCAGACAAACCATCGGACCTGACTTTCCATTGTACATTCCCAACATTGGAAGCTTGAAATCGGGAGGATTTCTCGCATTCCAGATATGGGAAGTGAATGGATTCCTATTTACATCCTCCAAACTTTGGTCTGGGGTCCACCTCTAACAATTCTCCTTACCGATTTAGCAATTCGGTGTTCACCATCCAATGAAGGTCTTCGGCCAAAAACGATATTCTGCCCTCTGCTCCTGTAGGGGAACTCCGACACATACTCTGGCATGTACTCCCCTTGCTGCACATCAGCAATCTGACCTACTCCTCTGGCTTCATTCTATCCTCTATTCCTATGGGAAGGTCCCGGCACATACTCTTATGTTTGTTGCTCGTTCACATTTTGATTTTCATTTCTAGCTCCAGCATTATTTGCTCCTGGCATTCTAGCACGTTTTAAGTTTACTCCAGCGTTCCCCTGAGTACAATTCTCTCAGTAACGAGTTGACTTGGGTCGGTGCCGAATTGTTCTATTTGTGGGGGCATCATTCCAGTTTGCTCCACTCCAACTCTAGATGTTCCAACATTATCTCCTAGCACTTGGTTCTGAATTCCTACAGCTCTAGCTCTTCCTTATTATCCCACTCTTTGGAAAAATATTTCAAGCATTTCATGTTCTCGAGTCATTAATCCTTCTTGCATCTCCTTCATCATTTTCTCCATCTCTTTTCTAGTCACGTAGATGGATTAATGAGAATTTAAGGACATTTCTTGGGTGCCCCCATGCTCTGATTGGCTTGATCCATCCTTAGATCTAGTGTTAGCTCTCTTCATCTTCTCGAAATCTCAGCCAAGCTTTTAGGTTGTGAAAAATAGCTTCCTTCTCGGTGAAAGCACCATAATGTTAACACATAAAATGGATCAATCACAAAAATCAGATAGAAGCACCAGTTTAAGTAAAATAAACAAGAAAGCGGTTAGAAGAGACACAAATTTTATAGTGATTCGACATAATCTCTAACCTATGTCCACTTTAATCTCTTTTATTAATAGTTCTATCTCTGGATAACAACTAATTACCTTAGATCTAACAATAATCTAGTGGATCTTAGATTTATAATGGAGTTTCTAGACTGTTTAAGAGTCATTAGTACTAGAGTTTGCTGATCTAAGTTGAATAACAAATAATATCTTCCTATGTGACTTTAATGATAGATATATCAAATCCAGAGTGAAGAGAAGAAGAAGATTCCCTTTTGGTTGCAACTAGGCTTGTATTTATAGAGAAATAGAGATATTGGTCCAGAAGCCTGCTTGCACTGCGGTCCAAGAGATAGCCCGAAGTCGTATGAGAGATCCGAAGCCCTACGAGTTAAAATGATAACTCGATACCGACCCGACCTAAGTCAACTCGGTACCAAGTTAAGAGTCTTAGTGCAATTTGAACTTCTTTCACTTGCAAGCTTTTCTATATCCTACTTGAGTTGTTATAGGCTCTTTCCCATCGACTTCGAGTTGTTCCAATGATCTTCCATCAACATTTGAGTTATCCTACTTCCTCGGATTTCTTCTCATTAGTCTTGGAAATGGTTGTTTGAACTCTGGGAAAACCACTTGATACCGAGTCATTGGAGTAGAGTATGAGTTGTGTGAAGCTTTAGAGTAGAATTGGGTAATTTGGATAAGTCGGTGCCGACCTAAGGGGCCTTAACTCGGTACCTGTAACGACCCGTATTTTTAACACTTTAAAAATACGAATTAAAATGAAAATTTTGGATAAAAAAATCCGAAGGAAATAAAATTTTGTGTTGTTAAATGTGAATTACAAGTTAAAATACAAAACTGAATTCTAGAATAACTTATTTGTAAATTAAACATGGATGTTAACTTGTAGTGAATGTAAATAATGAATGGAATTTGATTGTAAACCAAATTGGTTATGATTGTAAACAAAGAATAAATAAAATGGTAGATTTAATAATGGAAGTTTATGTTATTGAAACTAATATAAATAAATGTAACTTAATATTACAGTTGATTGAAAGCAGATAATAACTGAAACTGTAATTCGATAAAGATGTTAACTTGTAATTGAACGTAAGTAAAGATTTAAATTTGAATGTAACAAGTAATTGAATTGAATTGAATTTGATTGTAAACAACGAAATAAATAAAATGTTACATTTAATATTGAAGTTATAATATGGAAAATGAATGTAATTTAATATTACTGTGAATTTAAATAAGATGATAGCTGAAGAAAATGAAAGTAAATGAATTATAAACTATTGATAATAATGTATAAGTAAATGGTTGATTCAATAATGAAAGTGTAAATCGAAATAAAAGAATTCATTTGGAATTAAATAACTCGAATTTGAATTACAATATAATTGAACGTTGAATCTAATATAATCTTTTATATTGGATTTATAATGGAAAACTGCATTGTAAAAGATTGTTAATTACTGTGAAATTAAAAATGGGATTTGTGAACAATTGAAATTTGATTTAAAAGTTAATAATTTAAAATTGGGAATTTTATATTGAAATTAAACAGTCGAATAATTTATTTTTCGAATATTGGATTTAATTAGACAATTAAATCGATAATTTAATAAGTTAAATTTCAGAAATAATTGAAAATCGAGTTGAATATGATTGAAAATGATTTGTAAAATTTTATCTTATCATATTGGAGTTATAGTAATGTTATAGAACTTTTAAAATTGAATTTGAAGTTAATTTGTGAAAATTGAATATTTTTGATATTTAATTATCGACTGAAAAATAGCCATTTTTCGAACAGTCTCGAAATTCGACGAAACTAGTTCCATTGGATCCGTAATAGTTTATTATTATCGGATTTCAAATTTCGTAGCAATCGGAGTTACTATTTGACCGTGGCAGTTGAAAACGCTTAGAAATTCATTTAATCGGTTTAATATAAAATCGATCGTTATTTCCATAACTCACACATGCGATCAAATTAGCCTCCGGAACCTATTCCATTGTGTTCAGAATGTGGGTAAAACATTACGAACGCCTGTCGGCACGTCTCGTTTGGAGTTCGTTTGAAAAAGCTTGAATTTTGGAAATATAATATTTTAATAATATTCTATACGCGTATATACGCATTTGCTCAGCAGAAAACCCTAGCTCCATTTCGTGGCCGCCGTTCTATGGATTAATGGCTGAAACTCTTCCATATTCTCCCTTCGATCTTCGCTCATCCACTCGTTATCGTCCAAAACTGTCAACTGGAAAGTTGTAGAGCTCGTCGAGCTCGTTATATCCAACGGTGGATCTTTCCTAGCATCGTCGTTAGGTGACGAAATTGGGCCACGTTTACCCTCCGTTTGTGCACGTTTCTCGAGATCTTCAGGCAACCGAGTGTCGCGTGTTTCTGGCCGTTGGCAGGGCTCGCAAGGGGCGTTCAAACTGGGGTCTCCGATCAATCTCCGGACGAGCGTACGTGGGGGCAGCTCGCGATTTGTGTTGCGTGTGATGGGTTTTACTGGTGCCTGGTACGCGCGTGTTTGGGAAGAAGGAGCAATGCACGGTCTTGATTTCAGAAGGGTAACGAACGGCAGATCTGTCTCGTTTAAAAAAAAAAGAAAAAAAAAGAATTGTTATTTAAATTGTATTCAAACTTGAAAATAGTGTAACTCCTTCATTTGTTATCAGAATCGGATGAAATTGGCAACGTTGGAATCGCAGCGACGAGTGCTACGCTGCAGTGCAGATCTGGGACTGTTTCGAGCTTGTTAAATTTTTGGTTAAATCGAACGTCGTTCGATTTGATTAAACATCGTAAAATCAAGGTGAGTGTTTTATAACGCTCACAATGTACTGAATATCTTTATGGTAGTTAAATTTGATATTATGAAGTGTTATGAATTTTATTGGTCGTTGTTTGATAAAATTTAATTGTCATATAGATTGTTATTTAAAATCACCGTTGAAAATTAAATTGACAGTCAAATTGAAATTAAAATTGAATTGAAATTAAATTACCGGATATTGATAACCATGAAATTGCCGTGAATTATATTGTCTATTGGATGATTTGTTTCGATGGATGCTATTGGTTGATATTTAAATGTTTGGATATTTATTTGCTTATATATATCCTGTTATACATACATATAACACTGTGATTGGTTTAAGTGATATATCTTCATCCCTGACATTTAATTGAAATAACTAATCACTTGGCCATAGGATAGAAAATTATATATGGACACCGGATTGGTTAAATTAATAATTTTTAAAAATCGTTGATTTGAAATTTATTTAAATGTTTGATTTAAAAGTTATAAATAAAATCGATTTATAGAAATCGAATTTTATCGCAAATTTGAGTTTGGAATGTTGAAATAAATTTTGGTTAAAAGAAATTGTTAAATAGTTAAAGTTGAGACTTTGGAATTTGAAATCGGGATATGATTGAATTTCGAAAATTGATTTGTTTTAAAGATTGAACATTATTTCGAGCTTTGAATATTACTAAGTAAAAGTGATATAAAAATGATATTTTGAAATTGAGCTTGGAATTGAATCATATTTGAAATTTGGATTTAAATTTGAATATTGAAGGAAAATTTGTTAAGTGTTATAAATTGATATTCTGAAAATCAAGCTCGAAAATCGATATAAACTGAAATTGAATTAATTGGAGGTGAATGTAGAAATTGAATTAATTTGAAGTCAAAGTTGACATTGATTTGAATTGAAATCGAAATTGAATCGGTAGAATGGAAATTGAAATTGATTTGAATTTGAAAGTTATAATTGAAATGGTTTTGTTTTGAAGCTGTTTCATTTTGTTTCCAAATTTCTCTGTTATATAAACCATCTTTAAATACTAAAACTATTTTAATCTATTTTAATCTACTTAACCCGATTTAAATTATTTTAAACTAATTTATCTATTTGAAATCCATTTAAAGATTTTAAGTATTTTTAACTATTTTAATTATTTAAACTACATTTAAACTACTTAAAACTATTTTCTAAAAATTTCAAGCTGGTCAATAAGGGGAAATGTTTATATTTAAATCTTGGATTTAAATACGAATTGGGTTAAATGAAGTTGCAACCTAAATTGAAATTCGAAATGGTTTTGGAAATCGAAATGAGATATTGAGGCGAAAAATGATTTTGAAACGGAATCTTACATCTTGAATAGATATGATGATATTTGAAATGGATTTGATTTTGAAGCTAATATGATATTTTGATATCAAGTATGAATTGATTTTGAAATTGTAAAAGAGCCATCGGTGTAATAATACGTAGTTATTAAAGAGACCGGGATCGGATATGGACATACTCTCTGTCGATACCGAAAACCACTTTAATAACTAATATACGTGGAGTGTTGATCCAGAATGAAGTGGATGGTTTGATGAACGCGTTGACTGAAGAAAGAGAACGATATTGGATGACCCCTGACATGACTAAAACAGGAGCCGCGTCGGGCCATTGAGGTTCGCCACCTCTAGCGGACACACTTCTTCGTTACCATATCTATTACATTTGTGATTCGATTTGGGTGCACCCCTTGATTTGGGAGTGTTGTTTCGCGGTGTTGAGGTAGTAGCTGCTATGCTCAACATCAGTCCGGATCACGCAACTACTAGTATCCTAGTTGGTATCGCCTCATGTACCTTGTCATACTGATTATCCTATTCGCGACCACTACGATTTTGGTTTGTACCTTTAGTATATGGATTTCCCTCTGATGACTTCCGGTTTTGGGGAAACTACGGTCTTGTATATGCCCTTGGGAATAAAAATGTGTTAAGGGTGGAATGGGCCATGGCTTAACGCTAGTTTGATATTTTACTTTATGATAGACATTATTGTATAATAGCGTATTGTACTACATAGTAGATAGTTTAACGGATCCTTAAGTGATGGAAAATCCCGTAACATCTCTTGAGTTATTGCACGCACGTCGACACTGGATAGGAGATGTCAAACCCCGTAAACATCTCTAACGCCGTTACACTCATCTTTATTTACGATTGATTTAACTTACGTAAGGATGTTTTAGTCCTGACTCGAGTGTTTTGTCTTTTCATTACGCTCGGGTCGGTCCTGTGTTTTTTTTCTTCAGATTTCGAAGATCTATTCTGGAGGAAGAAGACGAAGATTTGGTATACTATTAACTATTATTATCTTTGCATCATGCTGTCTGCTGCATTATTGTATTCGTTCTATTGTATGTGTATAACTCTGATAAATGATGTATAAATGATAATCAAAAGTATATTTAACAGCTTCATGAACTGTTTATTTGATTATTATATTTTATCTTTCCACTGCGAGATTCTGTGATTGTTTTGTTCCTTTTCTCTTCTTTTCTTATTTACCCCACTAACCATCCGCCCTTTTGAATGGTTTGGAATCGGCATGTGTGTTGATTTGTCGATTTAAACTGTCCAAAAAGGCGGGTCGTTACAGTTGGTATCAGAGCTTTGGTTTAGCGATAACCTTAGCTTTGTGGGGTCTGACTCTTTATAAATAGGGTAATAATACCCTATGATGAGTCGCTGAGTGTATGTATGAGAGAGCGTATTTTTTAGTGACATAAAATTATTTTATATTGTGTTGGTTGATTTGTTGAGTGGCTTATGGATTCTGGTCAATACGAGTAATTAACGTCATTGATAGGGGTCTCTAAACACTTGAACAGAACAATTCGACATAGTATTGTTTTGAAATGGGGGTAAATGAAATAATTTTGCCCTAATTATATTTTATACATAAAGAAATAATTTTTTAGAAACTATTATGATTCATCCAGTTTGTTTGGTTGTTAGAAAGGATAATATGGATGGTTATCACAAATTGGATATTGTGTTTTAATAAATAAGGTATATTACAAAATAAATAATGATAAAACAATTTAGGGAATGTTTTAAGAAAGTAAAATTTTGTAAGAATAATTTATAAATGTGACTTATAAATCAGGATAGATTTAAATTGAGAAATATTGAGTTTAAGACCCGGAGATTTTGAAAATGGTTCTCAAAACTTTGAAGAAAAATATGTAGTGATATTAGTTGAAAAATATTTATGGGAAATATTTTTGAAAGGATTTTTATAAAGAAATGAATTCAGTACTCCTCAGTTATGTCGCTGGAAAATAATTTTGATGATGACTGCGCAGCATCATCGACGTTCATTTTCGAGTCTCAAAGTGAAGGAGACTTATGCGAAGCTTTGCTTTGCTTCAAAACTATTTTGAAAAATGCATTTTGGTTTAAACTTAGAAAGTATGATTTGATATATATACATTTCAAATGATTTTATTTTATTTCAAATGATTTAAAATGAACCGGGCATTTAAATTTCTAGGTCCTGTTAATTAATATTTTTAAAATTATCTGAATGAAATGTGAATAATCAGAACTTATATAATAAGAGGATTAAAAAACTCTAAGCTAAAGGTTTTGAGAAACTTTAGAGTTGAAGCGTAACTCTTAAAATTAAAAAGTATTGAAAAGTAAAGAAAATTTAAAACAAGTAAAAAAAATAGTTGTGAACATTCTACTGTAGTAAAATGAATTCTAAATTTGTATAATACCACATTGCATCCTAATAACATATAATATGACTTACCGAACGTTAAATAGTTAAAAGAATGATTTAGAGATGTAATGAGATATTATACAAGTAAGCAAAACCTAAAAGTAATTGAAATATACAAGTAAGCAAAACCTAAAAGCAATTGAAATATACAAGTAAGCAAAACCTAAAAGCAATTGAAATATACAAGTAAGCAAAACCTAAAGGTAATTGAAATATACAAGTAAGCAAAACCTAAAGGTAATTGAAATATACAAATAAGCAAAACCTAAAGGTAATTGAAATATACAAATAAGCAAAACTTAAAGTTAATTAAAATGTAGATAAATGGAAATTTGGTTGTGATAAAAATGTTATATACTTAAGTATAATATGAAATGATGAATGGCTAAATGGAATAAGTAAGTAGAATTTAAGGAAGCAGAAATATGAACTAAATAATATCTTTGTAAATTTGTTATAGAATTGAATATAAATTTGCAAAGAAATTGTGAAATTGAAATTTGTTGCTTTTGAGGTAATTATAAACTTAGATAAAGTCCAACTTCTTATATATGACTTTTATAGGATGGTTAATAAACTAAAGTGTTGGTTAATAAAATGTTCCACAAATAAATATGTTATTAACTGAAATTATGAAATGTAGTAAATGTAAACAAAAGAATTTGGGGATATCTAAGAATCATTTGGAAGGTGAAATTGAATTTAATTAAATTGTATAGAAAGTTTAATGAACTTGAGAAAGTAAATTCTATAGGATGATGTTTAAGAAATGATAGTATTAAAGAATATGCTATGTAAAGAAATGGATATACTAAGTAAATAAGGGATATGAATAATGTATTGTGAATAATTAATTGTAAATGAAATGAAGGTAAGTAAATTAATTGAATATAAATGAATTGTATATGAATCTATTGAAAGTTAATACGTAAGTTGTACGTATATTATTTTATTCGCATAATAATTTGATCTGAATTCGAGCACAAAATTTCGAGATAATTTATATCGATCCAAGTTAGGATTTTTCACTCGATTCTCGACGGCGAACCCTGGATATGGATTTCTGATTTGATTCTGGAATTCTCTATCATAGTATATGGCTATGCAAGGAGAGTAACAGTTTCCAATCAAGGAACCAAATCTGAGTCCGCACTAGAGAGTCGTGTGAACGATACTAGTTGGAAGTGAAATTGTGTGATCGAATAGGCGATTAGATTTGATATTGCTCACGAATGATATATGTACGGCTTACGGACTTAATTAAAGTTAATATTGGAAATTTAAGATGCCAAATATAAAATGATTCTTTTAAAATTATATGATTGGTTATCATTGGAAAATAAGATGCAGGTATTTAAAATCAAGGAAATTTGGATTGCCCGGCAAAAGGTACATGTTTATTTTGTCATTGGATTTGGTGATTTTTGATGAGCCACTTGGCTTTTGATTTTTCTTTTGTTGGTTTGGGGCCCGTAGAGGCATTTTGTAGTCGTACCGATCGAGCTGCACAAAGGAGACTCTGCCGAAATTTTTCGTAAATCTGGGTGTTAGAATTTCTTTTTTCAAGTTTTAAATTTATAACTTGTTTTGATAACTAATTTTAAATTTAGAAAGCCGTTCGGAGTAACTTAGTGGAAGCGTAGCTATGACTTTTAAATGGAATTTCATTGTTTTATAAGTTGATAATTTTGAATAAAATATATCAAATGTTGAATTCTTTACTTAGTTTCTTTTCCCTTCTTTTTCCTTTTCGAGGACGAAAAGTTTTAAGTGGGGGAGAATGTAACGACCCGTATTTTTAACACTTTAAAAATACGAATTAAAATGAAAATTTTGGATAAAAAAATCCGAAGGAAATAAAATTTTGTGTTGTTAAATGTGAATTACAAGTTAAAATACAAAACTGAATTCTGGAATAACTTATTTGTAAATTAAACATGGATGTTAACTTGTAGTAAATGTAAATAATGAATGGAATTTGATTGTAAACCAAATTGGTTATGATTGTAAACAAAGAATAAATAAAATGGTAGATTTAATAATGGAAGTTTATGTTATTGAAACTAATATAAATAAATGTAACTTAATATTACAGTTGATTGAAAGCAGATAATAACTGAAACTGTAATTCGATAAAGATGTTAACTTGTAATTGAACGTAAGTAAAGATTTAAATTTGAATGTAACAAGTAATTGAATTGAATTGAATTTGATTGTAAACAATGAAATAAATAAAATGTTACATTTAATATTGAAGTTATAATATGGAAAATGAATGTAATTTAATATTACTGTGAATTTAAATAAGATGATAGCTGAAGAAAATGAAAGTAAATGAATTATAAACTATTGATAATAATGTATAAGTAAATGGTTGATTCAATAATGAAAGTGTAAATCGAAATAAAAGAATTCATTTGGAATTAAATAACTTGAATTTGAATTACAATATAATTGAACGCTGAATCTAATATAATCTTTTATATTGGATTTATAATGGAAAACTGCATTGTAAAAGATTGTTAATTACTGTGAAATTAAAAATGGGATTTGTGAACAATTGAAATTTGATTTAAAAGTTAATAATTTAAAATTGGGAATTTTATATTGAAATTAAACAGTCGAATAATTTATTTTTCGAATATTGGATTTAATTAGACAATTAAATCGATAATTTAATAAGTTAAATTTCAGAAATAATTGAAAATCGAGTTGAATATGATTGAAAATGATTTGTAAAATTTTATCTTATCATATTGGAGTTATAGTAATGTTATAGAACTTTTGAAATTGAATTTAAAGTTAATTTGTGAAAATTGAATATTTTTGATATTTAATTATCGACTGAAAAATAGCCATTTTTTGAACAGTCTCGAAATTCGATGAAACTAGTTCCATTGGATCCGTAGTAGTTTATTATTATCGAATTTCAAATTTCGTAGCAATCGGAGTTACCATTTGACCGTGGCAGTTGAAAACGCTTAGAAATTCATTTAATCGGTTTAATTTAAAATCGATCGTTATTTCCATAACTCACATATGCGATCAAATTAGCCTCCGGAACCTATTCCATTGTGTTCGGAATGTGGGTAAAACATTACGAACGCCTGTCGGCACGTCTCGTTTGGAGTTCGTTTGAAAAAGCTTGAATTTTGGAAATATAATATTTTAATAATATTCTATACGCGTATATACGCATTTGCTCAGCAGAAAACCCTAGCTCCATTTCGTGGCCGCCGTTCTATGGATTAATGGCTGAAACTCTTCCATATTCTCCCTTCGATCTTCGCTCATCCACTCGTTATCGTCCAAAACTGTCAACTGGAAAGTTGTAGAGCTCGTCGAGCTCGTTATATCCAACGGTGGATCTTTCCTAGCATCGTCGTTAGGTGACGAAATTGGGCCACGTTTACCCTCCGTTTGTGCACGTTTCTCGAGATCTTCAGGCAACCGAATGTCACGTGTTTCTGGCCGTTGGCAGGGCTCGCAAGGGGCGTTCAAACTGGGGTCTCCGATCAATCTCCGGACGAGCGTACGTGGGGGCAGCTCGCGATTTGTGTTGCGTGTGATGGGTTTTACTGGTGCCTGGTACGCGCGTGTTTGGGAAGAAGGAGCAATGCACGGTCTTGATTTCAGAAGGGTAACGAACGGCAGATCTGTCTCGTTTAAAAAAAAAAGAATTGTTATTTAAATTGTATTCAAACTTGAAAATAGTGTAACTCCTTCATTCGTTATCAGAATCGGATGAAATTGGCAACGTTGGAATCGCAGCGACGAGTGCTACGCTGCAGTGCAAATCCGGGACTGTTTCGAGCTTGTTAAATTTTTGGTTAAATCGAACGTCGTTTGATTTGATTAAAAATCGTAAAATCAAGGTGAGTGTTTTATAACGCTCACAATGTACTGAATATCTTTATGGTAGTTAAATTTGATATTATGAAGTGTTATGAATTTTATTGGTCGTTGTTTGATAAAATTTAATTGTCATATAGATTGTTATTTAAAATCACCGTTGAAAATTAAATTTACGGTCAAATTGAAATTAAAATTGAATTGAAATTAAATTACCGGATATTGATAACCATGAAATTGCCGTGAATTATATTGTCTATTGGATGATTTGTTTCGATGGATGCTATTGGTTGATATTTAAATGTTTGGATATTTATTTGCTTATATATATCCTGTTATACATACATATAACACTGTGATTGGTTTAAGTGATATATCTTCATCCCTGACATTTAATTGAAATAACTAATCACTTGGTCATAGGATAGAAAATTATATACGGACACCGGATTGGTTAAATTAATAATTTTTAAAAATCGTTGATTTGAAATTTATTTAAATGCTTGATTTAAAAGTTATAAATAAAATCGATTTATAGAAATCGAATTTTATCGCAAATTTGAGTTTGGAATGTTGAAATAAATTTTGGTTAAAAGAAATTGTTAAATAGTTAAAGTTGAGACTTTGGAATTTGAAATCGGGATATGATTGAATTTCGAAAATTGATTTGTTTTAAAGATTGAACATTATTTCGAGCTTTGAATATTACTAAGTAAAAGTGATATAAAAATGATATTTTGAAATTGAGCTTGGAATTGAATCATATTTGAAATTTGGATTTAAATTTGAATATTGAAGGAAAATTTGTTAAGTGTTATAAATCGATATTCCGAAAATCAAGCTCAAAAATCGATATAAACTGAAATTGAATTAATGGAGGTGAATGTAGAAATTGAATTAATTTGAAGTCAAAGTTGACATTGATTTGAATTGAAATCGAAATTGAATCGGTAGAATGGAAATTGAAATTGATTTGAATTTGAAAGTTATAATTGAAATGGTTTTGTTTTGAAGCTGTTTCATTTTGTTTCCAAATTTCTCTGTTATATAAACCATCTTTAAATACTAAAACTATTTTAATCTATTTTAATCTACTTAACCCGATTTAAATTATTTTAAACTAATTTATCTATTTGAAATCCATTTAAAGATTTTAAGTATTTTTAACTATTTTAATTATTTAAACTACATTTAAATTACTTTTAAACTACTTAAAACTATTTTCTAAAAATTTCAAGCTGGTCAATAAGGTGAAATGTTTATATTTAAATCTTGGATTTAAATACGAATTGGGTTAAATGAAGTTGCAACCTAAATTGAAATTCGAAATGGTTTTGGAAATCGAAATGAGATATTGAGGCGAAAAATGATTTTGAAACGGAATCTTACATCTTGAATAGATATGATGATATTTGAAATGGATTTGATTTTGAAGCGAATATGATATTTTGATATCAAGTATGAATTGATTTTGAAATTGTAAAAGAGCCATCGGTGTAATAATACGTAGTTATTAAAGAGACCGGGATCGGATATGGACATACTCTCTGTCGATACCGAAAACCACTTTAATAACTAATATACGCGGAGTGTTGATCCAGAATGAAGTGGATGGTTTGATGAACGCGTTGACTGAAGAAAGAGAACGATATTGGATGACCCCTGACATGACTAAAACAGGAGCCGCGCCGGGCCATTGAGGTTCACCACCTCTAGCGGACACACTTCTTCGTTACCATATCTATTACATTTGTGATTCGATTTGGGTGCACCCCTTGATTTGGGAGTGTTGTTTCGCGGTGTTGAGGTAGTAGCTGCTATGCTCAACATCAGTCTGGATCACGCAACTACTAGTATCCTAGTTGGTATCGCCTCATGTACCTTGTCATACTGATTATCCTATTCGCGACCACTACGATTTTGGTTTGTACCTTTAGTATATGGATTGCCCTCTGGTGACTTCCGGTTTTGGGGAAACTACGGTCTTGTATATGCTCTTGGGAATAAAAATGTGTTAAGGGTGGAATGGGCCATGGCTTAACGCTAGTTTGATATTTTACTTTATGATAGACATTATTGTATAATAGCGTATTGTACTACATAGTAGATAGTTTAACGGATCCTTAAGTGATGGAAAATCCCGTAACATCTCTTGAGTTATTGCACGCACGTCGACACTGGATAGGAGATGTCAAACCCCGTAAAAATCTCTAACGCCGTTACACTCATCTTTATTTACGATTGATTTAACTTACGTAAGGATGTTTTAGTCCTGACTCGAGTGTTTTGTCTTTTCATTACGCTCGGGTCAGTCCTGAGTTTTTTTTTTCAGATTTCGAAGATCTATTCTGGAGGACGAAGACGAAGATTTGGTATACTATTAACTATTATTATCTTTGCATCATGCTGTCTGCTGCATTATTTTATTCGTTCTATTGTATGTGTATAACTCTGATAAATGATGTATAAATGATAATCAAAAGTATATTTAACAGCTTCATGAACTGTTTATTTGATTATTATATTTTATCTTTCCGCTGCGAGATTCTGTGATTGTTTTGTTCCTTTTCTCTTCTTTTCTTATTTACCCCACTAACCATCCGCCCTTTTGAATGGTTTGGAATCGGCATGTGTGTTGATTTGTCGATTTAAACTGTTCAAAAAGGCGGGTCGTTACAGTACCGAGTTAAGGACTTTACTTCAATCTTTATGAAACTTCTTCAAATTGCTTCCCTGCTTCATTTTAGTATGCTCCCCACTTTTCAAGTCGTTTTGTCTTTATTTTGATCTTCTGGGTCCAATTGAATTATGCTTTGGATCAATAGCGGGTAAACATGTATAATGTTATATTAATAAATTTTAATTAAGTAACATTTTAATTAATTTTATATTATCTTAATATAACATTTATGTTAAATATTTATTATATATTATAACCTTTATAGTATAACACATATATCATATATGTGTGCATGTTATTTAACTAATTAACCATTTAATTAATTTATTTAATTAAATTTATATTAATTGCGAAATTCATTTATATACATACATGTATACTTATATTAATTCAATGTTTTAAAACAACATAACGTATTTCATAATATATAATACATGTATATATTTATTTATTTATTAACTTATTTAATTAATATATTTTATTAACCTCATAAACTTCAAAATTAATTTACCATTATTCGCAAACATTTAAAAAAAATTATATAATAACATTTACAATACATATATATATTTTATTTTAAATTTAACTATTAAATTTAAAACCTAATTTTAATTTTCAAATAATTTCGAAAATTAGCCTAAGGTCCAACTCAAATAAGGCCCTTTTTATTAGGAACAACCTTTGGGCTCATATATCCATTCGGGCCAGGCCGTAGGTAGTTAGGACAAAGTACTTAATTACCCAAACCCAATCATTCGATACTACTTTTCTAGACACCATACTATTTAGGCTGTGAACTTAATTAGTTAACCTTAACATGACTAATTTAGACCATATATGTTATTGTGCTCTAATACCATTGTTGGAATTAGGTCAGTCTGCAGTGGAAGAAATGGGTTAATTTTAATTTTTTTTACCATTTTGGATCTTTATTGGGACTATGAAGTCTAATCTATTTAGAACATTTCTGAATTTCTTTTAAATAAAATAATTGTTTATTCTAAATTTGTAATAAAGTTTTATTATGTAATTAATGTTATATTATATGTATACATGAATCATACACACACATATAAATGTGTGTGCATGTGTCACATAGTAATGCATGCAAGGTTTAACATGCCCGTGTACAAGTATTGGGATTTACACTGCAACGGGTATGTTAGGTCATCTAGTATACAAATATATTATCCAAATACATGCCCATATGGTTTAATTTATATATACAAAATATTACAAATATACATGTATATAAATTTATATTTTATTTTTAATATTTATAAATGTGTATATATGTATGTGGGGAAAGATTTATATAATATACATATATATATATATAATGTATATAAACACATTTAAAATATACTATAAAATTTTAATTCTTTATTTTGTTGTAAAAACGAAAACAGAATTGAATTTATATATATGTGTGTGTGTGTGTGTATGCATGTATGTATGTATGTATGTATGAGAAGCATTCAATGACACTCCAATTTTGCATCACTCCTCTAGCCTCTTGATTTCCACCACATATTCTGATTTAAATAATGGTTGCTTCTATCTCTTAAACATCATACCATTATTTGAATCAGAATGTATAGTGAAAATTAGGGGTTAGAAAGGTGCTGCAAAATAGAGGAGCCAAAGAACGCTCTTATATATGTGTATCTGTGTGTGTGTCTAGACATACATACATACAGAGACACACACAGATAATATATATATATATATCTGTGTGTATGTGCGGATATTCTTATAAATAGTTTAATAATAAATAAACATATAAATATATATATTAATGAAATATATAAAATATAAAATATATATACACACACTTACCTAATATCACTCATGGCACAATCAATTTTTTTAGTTTATTTAATTTAAAATTTTCTATAGAAAATAAATAATAATATATATGTAATTATGTTTTCAAAATTATAATTTATGCTTTAATATTTTGTAAAAAGAATCTAGATGGTATTTTAGTATTTGAATATTTCAGTATACATATATAGTAATTTAAGATCTATTTTAACTTTAATTTTAAATTCAGCATTTATATTAATATTTAATTAATATATATATATATATATACAAATTAAATTTTTTTGGTTTCATCAGGTGTGAAAATGGTTTTATAAAATTTAAATTATATTTTATGATTTATTTATTTATTTAAGTAATTTGATTTAAATAATGTGTGTGTGTATATATATATTAAAATTTTATTTTTTATATCAAATTTTTTTTGGCATAAACCTATTTATATGTAATTTTAATATATATTTTGCATAGTATAATGTTTAGTATTTAAATTATAAAGATTATGTTAATTAAATAATGAATATTGAATTAATTTAAATAAGAAATTAATTTTTTTAATCTTAGACCATGATTTTCAAGGCATGTATACGTAAAAAAACTTATAAATATATAAGTATATAAACAAATAAGCATTCTAAATCTGACGATATACCGACATACTGTAATTGTCACTTAACTAGCTAAGCAATATATTGTATATAGATTATCTAAATATTAGTATATAATTATATATCAGACAATCACCTTTCAATAATGCCAAAGGATAACATCTTGAAGTTGAAATAAACTCCTGAATCAGATTCCAATTCTAAAAGTGCTATCCCTCGAATTGTCGATCACCGACTATTGAATAGTGTTTATTTTAATTTTATTTGAGCTTGGAAATGGAGGAGATGGGAAGACAAATTTCGACCAGAGGTAGAGCTAATGGAGGCTTCAAAACTTTGTTGAGGAGAGGGTTATGATCTATTTATAGAGGAGACACTAAAGAGATAAGCTAGGATCTAGATCCACTTTTCTCTCTTACCCATTCTCCTCCTTTATCCTACCAAAACCTTAGCTCATTCTACATCTTTAAGCCACCCTGTATCTAGTCTATACATGGTCGAACTCATAAGCCCCTATATTGGCTTCAAAACCATTTAATGCCCATACAATATTCGTCGCATTTAAATCCTATATAAACGCGCATCGAAATCGTATATCGATTAATATATTTATAACTATTATTAACATATTTATTAATATTGTTTAACACATCAAAATAAATTTTTATACTTAATATTTCATAAATATTAATTCATTTAATCAATTTGTAACTATTATAAATTAATTAAATCATGTGGTTAAAGGAGCATTCAATGATACTGTTTTGCGACTCTTTAGGTGTAAATTTGGTCAGCGATTAATATCGAACTATTTGAATATTAATATTCACCCGTCACTTAGCGGGGGTGTGACATTTTAGCCAAAATTACCGCTTAATTGTTTTCGGTAAAATCCAATTTTACTTTGTTAAACGTTATCCGATTGTGACTATTGTTTACACTAATTCTCTTCATCAAACTATATCAGTTTGGACTTATGGAATTTGATTATGGTCAAAGTTCCAATATCATCCACATTCATCTATATAGTCGTAACTAAAAGTCCTTGGTTTAATAATTATTATTATTATTAACCAAAATGCTATGGCTAGAGACTTTAAATTTAAGTTAGGTTCAGTTCATTGAGATATTAACCTCATATAACTAAGGAGACGGATCCTTTCTTGAATAATGTTTCACTTCTAGTGCGTCCACTCGACCCAACTATAGTTGTTTGATGAACTTCGTGCTATGATTTAACTATAATCAAAGCAGAATATCACATTAAAGCTCAATAGTATTTTCAGGTTGAGAGAATTGTCTAATATTATCATATCTATTTTATGTTTGACCTTAGTTATATTGACCAACAGAAAACTATTGAGTGGGTCATTCCATAGTTATCCAATTGCTATTAGTACATAACCCCTTGGTGCTCCCTCGAGACATGAGTAATTCATTGCCCGACATTTGGAGAGCGCTATACACTCTAGTCTCAATGGATGTATTGATATCCAGTTTTGATACATCTTCACTAGGAATATTTAAAATGATATATTTATTTTCTTTGTAATAAATAACTCGTGGTTACAACACTTTGTAACTACAATCACAAAACATACCATTTATGTATTTTCTATTAGATATAATTTTAATTTAGTTAACTAATTAATATAACATATTATATCGAATATATAACAGGATGAGAACACCTTTTATTTCAAACAAGATTGCTTATTGACTTAGATATATGTAACAAATTACATAATTGCCCCTAGGGCATACTCGTAACTCTATCAAAGGCTATTGTTCATTAAGAGATTCCATTGGTATTTGTGCTTGATTTGATCTTAGTGGGTGGTTTATCCTTCTCACTTTACTATGCTAGTTTATATAAGACATTTTTAAATGGTTTTTAAATGATAAAGTGAATTTTTTCACTAGAATGATACTTTATTCAAGTAAAGTGCTTATTATGATGTCTCAAGGGGGTCGAATCCATGACATCTTGAACCTTTGTCCAAAGAGCTATACCTCTTACCACTTGAGCTAGAGGTCCTTGACTAAATGTTAAAACGGTTTCGATGATAACTATAATGTTAACATCGTCTTTAAAATAGTTTTATAAAGATACATATTGATTTTGATTCATTTTTTACAGTTGACCATATCAGCCATCGTTTATTATTTTGATGAATCTAGGATAATATAAATATTGTTGTAATTAGACTACTTGTATATGGTTGTTTAATTGTATTTTGATTTTTTGAGTGCGGTTTAAGAGTTGTCATCATTTGAATGGATTGGTAGCAAATTTGGTCGAAATATGGTTCAAAAGTTTATGAGTGCTTCGGAAGGCTTAAAAAGCCTATACTTTTGGTCGCATGGTATTTAGAATGTAAGTACTCAAGTTTTGGGTTTAACAAAGAGTGCTCGTTGATGGGTGAGAAAACCAGTGGGTGGGTGTGCTTGCTTAAGTGATTTTGATGGTCATCTTCGGGATGGAGTGGTCATCCCACGAGCATAACTTTAAGGTAAAGGAAGGCAATAAGATTTTTGACTTATAAAATTTTAGCACTTGAAAAGTGTTTATCATCAAGCGTATTGAATTCGGGTTGGTGGTTTGCAGACTTTGGGACGATAAAGGGTTGGCTCTGGCTTACTTAGAATGATGAGGGTTTTAGGCACTTAGCCAAAATGGCTAAGTGTCAACCAAAAGTGGCCATCACCGACTACTCATGGGGTTGACCAATCTTTGCCAACCCTTAGGGCAAGCAAAGGTAGACTTTGGGTAGCGCGACATGTTGGTTCTTCAATTTTTCGACGCTTAGTTTTGATGATTTGGCTCTACAACAAAGGATTTTGATAGTGAAGCAAGGATGCGACGCTTTGACGTGATGACTTCGGGACTTTGACCAGGGGACTCTATGACTTATGATGGGAATCTAGAGACATTTTGATGATGATGACTCGATGATGGGGGTAGTGATGATGATCCATAAGGACAAGTTCGATGATGTAAACTTGAGTCTGGAATGATGATGTGTTATATTATGGAGTAAATGGCATGGAGTGATGATGTGTTCTACTATGGAGATGGTACAGAGAGATCATTAATACTTGGAGGTTTCAAGTGTGCTCGCAAATAAGGAGTATATGAGGATGCCACCTAGATTTTATGATTTCATCCCAGATTGTATGATGTGATCTATCTTACCCTGGACTTTTATGTTGTGATTCTAGTTCTTGGCTTTACGAAGTGGCGTGTATTCGAGCACTGAGAAACCAAGATATTGAGTAGTCTTTGGCTATTTAATGGGCCATACGAGTTATCATATACCTAATGCACCTTAGTAATGTGAGGATTGGTAGTGGATGATATGTTTGCTATGTTTATTTTATCACTTTAGGGATGTCACATAACGGAGGTGTTGTTGATTTGGATACCCAACACTGTACTACGGGTTATGATGCACCACCCTAGTACTATAAAGAAAGGATCTTAAGGCTAATGTAACATTAAAGGGAGGTGAATAGTGTTTTTTAAATTTATTACCAATTTATATTATGATTATCAAACCTAAAATACAGAATCAGTTTCACGGATAGTGACATAATAAATGCAATAGAAGTTAAGAGAAGACACCAAGAATTTTATACTGGTTTGGATTCCCAATTCTACATCCAGTCTTGTACCCTTATAGAATTTCCCCTATAACAAACTTGCAATTCCATAGGTGGTAGATACACCTTTATAATTTGACTTTGAATTAGTGGCAAGCAATACCTATCATGACATTCTACGGGTGGTAGGACACAACTAACCTCTTGCATTTCCAGAGATGACATGAAAATCTGACCTTCTAACTTTCCATGGGCGGTCAATATTGTCTATACAATCCTGACTTTCTACATATGGTAGGATACACCTTTACAAACAAATAATAATGTGATATCTATAGGAAATTGAATCTTTTGATCATAATTTTAAGTAGTCTTTAATACAACTTCTTATAGACTTGTACTTGCACTATACCTTTGATTTCTTTAAGGAATATGATAAGATTAAAGAGAATTTGTATGTGGTCTTTTTGAATATTTATAGAATGGAAATCCTTAGAGAGAAAAAGAGTGGATTCGCAAAGTATAAGTGTGTGTAAGCAATATGACTTATTTATAAAATATAAGAGTGTAAAGAATGAGAGAAATAAGAGAGAATTAATCCAAAATTTCATTATCTAAAGATTTTAAATAGAAGTTTAAGAGAAGTGTCTTTTTACTGAAGTGAAAGGAAGTGTCCATCTGTTTAAAATCAAAAGCTGCAACTAACCGCTAGTATGCTGATATACGATCTTGGATATGTTGGCATATCTTAGTGTAAAATGGCAATCTTTTTATAAAAATTATTTTATTTAACCTATAAAACCAATGTTAAACTTTTATAAAAATATTGTGGAAAATAAAATAAAATGTTTTAAAAGAGAAAATTTAAAGAATTGCTATGAGATCTTTAACAATTAAATCAAAGACTCGGTATACTTTAAAGCTGACCAATTGCTCTCTTGTAATCTTCCAATCTTTGTTCTTTGAGTCTCATGTGTCCTAGCCTTGCCTTTGAATCTCTTTGTACCTTTTGATCTCCTTGATTCCTCTTAATCCCCCTGTTTTTCTTAATTCCTCTTGATTTACTTGGTCTTGTACTTAAGTTCTTGTATTGATCTAACTTGATATGTATAATGCATCTTCTCTTAATTATCCTATAATATATCTTGATAGAATTCATGTATTTCCCGTACTACATCAAACATAAACTTAGAATATCATCAATACTAATATTTATCTGGTTCTATCATCAAAACTAATACATGTGGTTCTAGCAATCTCCCTCTATTCTATGATGAAAACCATCTAAATATTCTTGGATAAAATAGAAAATTAATTTAAATATATCTCCCTCTAATTACATTAACTTCTCCTATGTTAATGCTTCCCATATCATTTTGACTATTATAGTTTATACATTTTCTCTCCTTCTTTGTCATCAAAAAAATATATGGGATAGAGAATATGTGTATAATAGGGTTATGTGGAGTTGAATAGTTCTTTTAATAAGTCGTGATTATATACAAGTATGTAAGTTATCAATTATAAAGTTTTAAACCTAAAATTTTAAAACTGCCAAATATGAGTTAAGTTAATTTATATATAATATGATTATAGGATGTTTTTAATAGATCAATGATAGGTATGATTTAATAGTTATTATAAACCAAGGTAGTGTATATAAAGACATATACACATCTATAATAGATAGCTTCATACATTCTTAAATTTTTTATATTAACTTTTATGTATTAAAAAATTAAATATATATACAATTATTCATATACACACATATATACTTAACAGAAAAATATATATTCAAGGGAGGAAAGACGTATATTTTGATAATGATTTCTAAGTCTTCTTTGAAGGAACTTTAACTCATCCATTGTTAGGGCCAAAGATGTTATCAATTGAGATCACTTCCCATTCTTTAAGAAAGTCTTTATCAATAAACATATATTCACCTACTATTCTCCTATATCCAATATTTTTAGGAAAAAATGCATATTTTCTTTAAGCACATAAGTGATAAAGCAACGAAGAGAAGCGAACTGTTTTTCTTGTTCATACACCATCTATGTTTGATTTATTTCCAAGCCTAGTTTCTAAAATTGGTATGTAGTGCTCTCTTGAAATCTTGAAAAGTATTTTCTAGATTTATTCTCATGTTTTCATTGGTAATTTCCTTTATTCGTTTTTGAAGTATTTTACTAAAAAATGAAAGTGGTTGTCTAGAGAAGAAGACACCTTATTTTTATGCTTCAAAATACTGTATTTATAGTGTTAAAATTCGCTTATAACTGTTTAATCCATAGGTTAAATAATTAATTTTAGTTTTAATTTTAAAAATAGATTTTACCATTATATGTTGGCATAGTTCTTTATGTATGTCAATATGGTTGTTTGTAACTAATATATTGACATATAGTTTTGTGCACGTCAACGTATAGGTAATTTTCTTCATTTTGAATTTTTCTTTATTTTCTGTTTTAGTTTATATTTCATTCTATATATTTTTATAGAATATAAAATGTATAATTTTAATATATTTGATAATTCAAATAATTGTATTAACTAGAAACAAAGTAACATAATCAAAGAGAAAGAAAGATACAAATTACAAAAAGAAAATAAGGTACAAATTTTAGAAAGAGGTTGACGAAGATAGAGATTGGCCACAAAGTGCCCTTATGATTTTTCCAAATAAGTGATTCATCTTCCTTGAAAGCTTTCAAAACTTTTTACTAAAGGATCTCTTAAGCTTCTTTTATTTAAAAGAATTCTTGTGAAGTTTTCCCATTTGGCAGGCATCATAAATATTATCTATTTTTAGATTCATCTTTGGTAATCCTCTTACAAATTTATATTTTGAAATTTTTGATAAGTGCTTGAATTTTAAGTGACCAAGATGTTTATGGAAAACATAGCGGTCATTTTACTCGGTCATAAAACATAAGTTATCATTTGATATTTTCGTTCTTGACACATAGATATTTCTCTTCCCAATACATTCAAAGATAATTTTTGAATTTTGATCTAAGATATAACATGTGTCTTTATCAAAATTTACCCTCAATCCTTTATCACATAATTGACTTACGCTAAGGAGATTATGTTCAAAATTCTTAACAAATAAAACAATTAAAATAGTAGGAGTTTTAGAGTTATCAAAATATTGTCGATGTCAATTATACATCCTTTCAAGTTATTTCCAAAGTTTATTTCTCTGCCATCCTTGTAAATGATATCCGACAATAGTTCTGAGTTTCCAGTTATATGCCTTGAACATCCACTATCTAGTATCCATTTATCCTTCTTGATTATATGTACCTATTCATTATTATCCATAAAAAATACCTTATTACCTTCACTTTATGAATATGTGCTACTTGATGTGGTGTCATAGTCTTCCCTAGTTACTGTGAACGCTTGTTTCCTCCTTTTGATTGAATCTGTGTTTGAAGAATCCTTTGGTTTCTTTAGTGTTAGATAGTCATTTTTCAGATGTCTAGTTACGTCACATTCAAAACAATTTACTGAACTTCCAGAGTTCTTGTTGTAGTTTTCCATTTTTAAGAATTTTTTTATCTTTCTATATTTCAAGAATCTTCTAAAATGCCCATGCATAAATGTTATCTTTGCATCATCAGGTTTGATAATTGATCTTCTGTTGTAGCATTGAAAGGGAGTGATCTTTTCATTTGCCTGACTTTCCTTTTTTCCCCACAACTAAACTTCATATGACACAAAATTACTTATTAACTTTTCTACTTTTATAGTAGTTATATCATTAGCCTCTCTATTGTCATGTTTTTCGATCCTATTCACTTGACAGTAAATTTAGAATCGTTCGGACTTGATGTAACAACCCGAAATTTAACCCATAATAATTAATTAGTTAATTAATGTAATAAAAAAATTTGTGAAATTATTAGGATTGAGCCATGGGAGTTGCACCATTGTGTCCATGGTAATTTCTGGTCAATTTCCATATATAGAACGTCAGAATCCGAGTTAATATGAGCGAGATACAAAGCAAGCAGATATATATATATACAAGTATGGTGGCACGTCCGTTGGACGTGTGCAAAGAAGGAAGTGACGTATTTTGTCTTTGTTAAAAACACCGTTTGTAAGATTTTTTGGATCTTACAACATGATTTGAAGTATACATAATGTTGCATGTATTTACGTATATACATTGACAAAAATCAATTATTAACCAAAAAGAAAATGAGACTATGTTATTTTTGAAAATAATAAAACAGGGTAATGAAAGTGATAAACTATCATACAACATAATGTAACACATTTACATACAGTAATGGAAAACACTTATCTACTTTCAATTTTTTGAGTTTCAGTCATCAACCATGTAGCTTTATAGCCTTCTGTATTCCGTATAGCTTTATAGCTGTTTTTCCTCTTCTATCAACATGAACGTTGACATTTTTTTCATAGCGCATTCCAATAATTATATGAATGGTTTATTTCAACATTACAGTACATTTCCACTTAAATAATACAAATGCACTGAAGTAAAATAACCTATTGCTGAAATACATAGTTAATAAAAAAAATGTGACATAAACATAGCATAGTTCCGTCATCTCATGCCAGTACCAAATATGAGGCATACACCCCAAATCTAAGCTCATAAGCGACTTCACTTATCACTCCTTCAACTCATTTCCTGCTATTGGTTGATGGGCAACTCCATATTCCATTTCACTCATGTAAGCTCAATACTCCACTTCATGTTGACATTGCAATTCAAATTCCTTTTGTACATATAACATTGTAATCTACAAACAGCAATCTCTTTAATACAATAACATTACAGGTTTTGAATTGTAATGCATAACAATTATGTAGACATTATTTAGCTAGTATTTCCAAATGCAAGAAGAAAAGAACAGAAAAAAAGAAGAAGAAAAATGGAAATGTGTAAATACATTTACCTCATGGCCATTGTTAGAGGAGTCTCTCCTCGCAATCTTAATCGATTTTGTTTCGAATCTGCAAAAAGAATTAGCTCTCATTATGTCATTCTCAGTAGTTCTTCGAAAGAAACCTACACCTACAAAGAGAAAAAGGTATTGGTGCTTAGATGAATGTACAACGTATCGCTGCAGGGAGTTATGAGTGCAAACAGAACATCAATTTACTTCTAATATCATGTTAGACGCGTCCAAACGTACGCCATCATCAACGTAGCAAAAATAAAGCTTAACATACCTTTGTAACTAAGTTTGGTATTTATGTAAAAAAAACGGTCTGAAAGTTGAGTGCTTTTCGTTACATAACTATTTCCATTTTTTCTAACATAAACGATAACTTGCATATGAAAAACATCTTAGAATTATATGAGCGTGTTCGGTCATTTGCAAATTCAGTTTTATAACTGTAAAAGTTTTGGAGCTTTTATATATCTACTGTAGAAAATGATTTTATACGCATTCAAATATATATATATATATATTACATCTATGATTAGAAAATAATCTGAGCATATTTATTCCTCCATATCTATAGAAAATTTGAAGTTACACTTAAACAAACTGCATTAAAATAATAAACTGAAGTCATTCCTATTCTGCAAATGTTTCAGAGTTTCTAATTTTATTTTATAACTTTTTTTAGGCAAATAGGTTATAAAATAAATAATTTAAACGATAAAAGAAATAACAACTAGTACAGGAATTGTAAAACTTGAGCTGTAGGAGTGATTTAAGTACATTAATTAACAACTTCAATTTAATTCGGCTGATAAGATATAATGTTCAATAAAATCTATGCAAGTGACACAGTTAGTTCAATATTTTCTACATAATCACAAACTCATATTCAAATAATTAGTATCTAGTATCAATACATTTAGATAATGACAAAGTCATATTTAAATAATCAGCATCTGGAATCAATATTTTAAGATAATCACAAAAACTTACAGTATTGGAAGAACATAGAAGAAAAATAACCGATTTTCCTCGATATCCAATGCCATTATCATCAAAATACCAATTAAGAAATAAACCTTGTTATGCTTTATAGCACAAAACTATATAAGTTTCTGAAAACAAAAAAGAAAACTAATAAATATATAAAGAAGGAGGGTGAAAATCATTAAGGATGGAAGGGTTATTTGTATGGTAAATAATCCTAAGAAAATATTTGGGATGGCAAAAATACTTCAAAAGCCAGCACTATTACAACTTTAAGCTTCTAATACAAATCTAAGTACTTGTACCCATATTCTGTTAAAGTTGTTGAAGTGCATATGAAAGAATATGATATTTATATAAATATAAGTCTGAATGTGAACACTTTCTATTTATTTTTCAAACTCAAAAAAAGAAAGCAAAGTATAACCTTTTCTTTCGGGAAAATTGAAGCAATTTTGTATAAAAGTAATTGGAGTACATATGATTGGAAAGGTGGCATAACAAATTATGTACAGATTTACTTCAAGTAAATTACACATAATAGAACACTTAAGCATAGAATATATTAAAATGTAACTAAATTACATGTACTTATACAGATAATAACATCAGAGTAACAAAAACTAAATTATTAACTCCAAAAAGCAATATTATGATTTTAATATTGTTTGACAGACCATTATAGTTCAAATTCAAAAATGGATATCTCTAATCTGTGTTTTTTTCTCTATCCAACATCAAACGTCGAACTATGTATTTGGATATCTCTAATCTATTACCAAAACATCAACATCTTATTGTCAAGATATCTATAATTAAATCGTAAAACATTAACACATCAATTTTAAACTATAAAGAGAAAATTGATAAAAATGGATCTCATGAATGAAAACAGCATTCTATTTCAAGTGCATCTACTATAGAGTAAATTCCATATACCCACAGTTCTGGTTACTGACAACAAATTGAAAAGAATGCTATATATTTACTCTCCTGTTTAGGACGTATACTAATTGTGAACAAAACAGTAGAAAAGAAATGATTTGCAATATGAACAAATGTAGTGTTTACCATTTACTCATCAAAAATCACTTTTGTACTTATGGTTCTATTGCAAAGATGTAAATAAAATAATCAACTAAATATCTATGGAAATCAATCATGATCAGTTAAACCAAAATTGCATGTGCCATGTCAATATTACAGAATATTCGGTGCGTAGGAAAAATCTTTATTCAGCCTATGATTTTCAAAATCATTTGCATTGGTTTTTTAATTCACACCGACAGTCCTTTTGACCAAGTAAAATCAAAACTCTATATGACAAAAACTACAACAAAGTACTCAAATAATTGAATTTTACGAAAAATTAACAAACGTCGACATATAAAATCAACTTAGGGACATAAAACCAAAAATAGACCAACTGACAAACATTTTAACAAACACACAATTAGGAAAACCTGTGTACTGACTGTCCAAAGTAAATGGTGAAGACTATTTTTTGAAATGTTATATTTATATGTGGACATAAAGTACCAATCCAGTGTAGTAAAAAAATTAATTACTTATTAATTACATGTATTTGTAATTGGATTTCCCAAACATGATGAAAGTCATTTTGCATTATCAAAGTCTACGAAGTACAGTACGGAGTGTTATCACAGAAATTTGAGAACCAAACCAAATTAATGGATAAATATCAAACATGGAATAAAAATATCTATATTTTGTTCTTTATAGGATTGGTATGTTTAGTATTATAATTACTAAGGGTGCACATCATTTAATTAAGCAATTTATAGTCAAAAACAGTGAATAAACTGTGAATTAAAGTTTTTTGACAGTCAGGCTTAAAATAGTTAGAATAATGTAATAATGCTCGTCATATAAATCTGCAAATGCAAATGAATAAGAAAAGCTTTAAGCAGAATCAAAAAAGAAGGAGATACCCAAATCGCTGTAGACACTAATCCATTCACATCTTCGAGTTATTATTTTTCAGTTTCTTCTTACTTTCTGACAGGATCTTGATGGTAGCTTCAACTGTAAATGATTTTTTGATTGTAAATGCAGTAGTTTTGGCAATGACCGAAATACAAACTGCAGTAGTAAAAAAAATAGTACCTTAGTGTCGTATATATCTCTCTCCATGGACTGGTTGTCCGCTCCTGCTGTAGAGCCATCATCTTCACCGTAGTGCTGTTGTCCGTGGATCATCTTCTTCTGCAGAGCCATCTGAATGACCGTATTGTGTGGGGAAAAACATTGATGAAATAGAGTTTTAAAATAAACAAATTAAGAGTAAAGAATAGGAATTTTAGTTGAATTAGAAAATCGATACCGTGAGTGAGGATGAGGATGCCCTAGTGCGCCATCGTCTTCGCCGTAGTGCTCTTGTCCATGGATCGTCTAATGAATTGTTGAACCTTTCAGGTGGATATCACAATAATTCGTTGTTATTGTCAATTTGGGAGGGTAAGTAAAGTGGTTTCCAACCGAGAAGAAAGGGGGAAAATGGGGAAACGTGGGAAGATCTGTTGCTAAAACGTGGATGAGATGGTGGAGAATCATCGGGGCGACAGTGGTCGTCTCGGGAGGCAGTCGAACAGAAGCAAGGAAAGAGCAGAGTTTGGTCAATTTAGGTACGTCGATTTGAAAAGTGGAAAAGGGGAAGTGCCATTGTTTTCGGCTGAGAGGAAAACGGAAGGAAAGGGAAAAGGAACACGGAGAAGAAAAGGGAAGAGAAACGGAAGAGGAAGTTATAGAGTCGTGCAAAGGAGCAGGTTGGGGTACGTGGGATGAGGCAGTGGTAGAAAGACGGAAGTGCCCCAGCAGAATTATTTGGTTGGAATTTGCAGTGTGGGTAATTTGGGTATTTCAAAAAAGGCTTCACTTTGACTGCTTTGACTAAGGTTTTGCTTTATAGTATAGATATATAATATTCGGCTAGGTCGACCGAGAGGTCGACCTAACCACGCAATAGTTCGACCTACCGGTCGATCCTGGGGGAGGGGCGGTCGACCACCTGGTCGACCCGCGTACAGGTTTGGAACGAAGAAAATTTTCTTCGTTCCAGAGCATTTGAACACGTATTTTTGCATTCTTTCAACTCATCTGGTCCTTTCATTCTGGCATCCGATGGCTCCTATTCAGCCTATGACGTGGTTGCATCCTGTTCAATCTCCAAATCCAATGGTCTAAGATCCACTTCTACCCCTATAAATAAGACCCAAGGCCTAACACTTTTTCTCATTCTAGATTTTCTCCGCTTGGGTTCAACATTTCAGGAAGGACACTAAAAGGAATAATTTTCCAAGGAGAGAATCTTTTTAATAAAAACATTTTAATACCCTCAAGTGGATCCGGGAAGACCTTAGGACCACAGGCGAGTGATTGTAATTATTTTAGATTTCTTTAAGTAATTTAAAATAATAGGGTTTCCAATAGTTGTAGTTTTACTACGATTTTTGGAATAACCTTTTTAGTAGTTTATTTACAGTTTTAAGAATTATTTGCAGTCTATTTCTTTTAGCTATTCTTTTCAGCTAATTTTAGTTTATTTCCGCTAATTATAGCTTTTCTATTTAATTACAGTTTACTTACAGTATTTTAATTTATTTACTGTTATTTATGCGTTATATACATCTATTTCCTACGTTTTGGATTTTCTTCTATTTTCAGTTTTCTTATTTCTCCTTCTTCTTCGCATATAGATTAGAATAGATTAAATGTGCATATGGATTAAAATTATAAGAATGCTGAAATAACGGAAGATAAGATGTAAATTGTAAAGGCTGAAATAAAATTGGAACTAAGACTGAAATTGAGCCTTATTATTATATTGATGCTAGAATTGGACAAATTAAAGATAATTGGCCTAGTTATAACTTGGAATTATAACTAAAAAGAGTATAAGATGAAAGAAGCTTATTTTCACACTTAGACCTTGGGTTAAGTAATAAGCATGATTATAAGGTAGGTTATAATAAGAAATAGAACAGAATGAGGCTTATTTTAAGACTTAGGATAAATTAATAAGCAAAGATAGTAGAGATAAATTGTAAAGGCTTATTTAAAATAATTTATCTAAGTTAATAAGCAAAGATGAAAGTAGGATCCGTACCGGCAGCATTTTCCTTATACTGTTTAGGGGTAGATAAGTGGTCAATAGTTAAAAGAAAAGGTCCGTACCGGCAGCATTTCCCTTATGTTGTTTAGGGTAGATAAGTGGTCAATAGTTAAGAGAAAAGGTCCGTACCGGCAACATTTCCCTTATGCTGTTTAGGGTAGATAAGTAGTCAATTGTTAAAAGAAAAGAACCATACCGGCGGCATTTCCCTTGGGACACGCTTATACTATTTAGGGTAGATAAGAGGTCAATAATTAAAAGACTAAATCATGGGGATTTGGACAAGGGGCGCAACTAGATTTTGTTTAACGGGGACCGGTACCAACAACATTCCCTATTTTATATGGACACGGTGTCTCACAATAGCCTGAAGTGAGACGAGGGC
Organism: Allium fistulosum; assembly: GCA_030737815.1. Taxonomy (NCBI): domain Eukaryota; kingdom Viridiplantae; phylum Streptophyta; class Magnoliopsida; order Asparagales; family Amaryllidaceae; genus Allium; species Allium fistulosum. The sequence goes on from CM060905.1 coordinate 168,101,948, forward strand.
ACGCTTATGCTGTCTAGGGTAAATAAAAGGTCAAAAGAGGGAGCAATAGATAGTGCGAACCAGCGGTGACCAAGCGTGCGACATCGATTAAGGGAGATAAGTAGCTATTGAGTTCCAAGTGCTTAGTATGTGTCTCTTTTGTAGACACCATTGCCTTCTGTGTAGGGAGCGATATATCGTCTAGTCCGCAGTAAGTTCTATGGAGTAGCAGGCCGATCAAAGAGTAGAATTAGGATTTCAGCCTAATTTTAGGAATAGGAATTCAGCCTAATCAAAGTAGCTAACAAAGACAAGTGCAAACAATCAAAGTTAATCAATTGTGTTAATTTAGTTAAATCGTATTTATTTCCAGCTTATTCCTTCTTCATATTTCCTTTGTTTCCTTTTTATAAACTAGAACTGCTGCGAGGTCTATTACTTTTACTTTGCTTAAAGATTCTAGTAATTACTATCATTCACCAGACTTTTAGTCTGACCCACTCCTCTATTTTCCCCTTCCCCCCCATAGGCAATCGGGGGCAAGGAAAGTAGACCGCGGCTTATTGGAGACTTGTTGGAGATTCTATCATGTATTTCTTTCCTTCAGTTCCAGTTTTTAGTTCTTTTGTTGAGCTGGTATTTTTGAGAGGGATGTATTGTACTCTGATATTATTTGAGGCTTTGGGTTTTTGATTTCACGAGACTTGTATGGGTATTTTTTCATATGATGTATGGGGTATTTGGTGACTTATTTTTATCATCTTATATTATGGAATTTGATTTTTTAGCAAAAAATACTATAATTGTTTCCGCTGCGTTATTATTATTATTGTTATTATTATTTAGTTTTTGTCTTGTGAATCTTAGTCTTTGCTATTTTTAGTTATACCTACAACGCACCATACCTTTTAGTGTGTCCTTTTGGGTATACTAAAGAGTGTGGGGCGTTACATTTGGTATCAAAGCCTAAGGTTACAGAATTCCTTAAAACTTGTTTTAAAAATAAAGTATTTTTCCAAAAGCAACCTATTTTTAAGTAGCATATCTTCAAATTAGAAGTATTTTTCAGAAAGAAACTCTTATTATAGAAGCAGTTTTTCAAGTATAAAAGAGTTTTTATAAAATCCCCTCAAAAGTGCAGTTCAATCTCCCTTCGACTACTTCCTAAACTATCATTTTCTTTTCATAGAATGGCGGATGCCTTGAACCTTCCCGAGGGCGTTCCAGTCCCAGCCTGGTTTCGTAGGTTTCTACAAGCCACAACTCCATAGGGGAACGGGCAAGCGCCCAACCTAGCACCAGCGGGTGGGAATCCCATCAACCCACTCGCCGCCATCAATTTCTCTTAGCTTTGTAAGGATTTTGCGAGTTTGGGTGGAAAGACTTTTTCTGGTAAGGAGACTTTTGTGGAGGCAAGAGCTTGGCTTAAGGACACAGAGTGGATATTCAGACTATTGGGATTGGATGATCATCGGCAAGTTTAGCTAGCATCTTGGCAATTGAAAGGGGAGGCTTCGTATTGGTGGGAGGACATAGAGTTAGAAGGAAGGGAAGTGACTTGGATAGGATTCGGGAGCGGTTTGATAGGAAGTTTTTATCTCAAGCAGAAGAGAGTGTTCAGTTGGAGCGATTCATTAATTTGAAGCAAGGGAGTTTGGCTGTGAAGGAGTACATTAATCAATTCAATGAGTTGTCGCGGTTTGGGATGGAGTTGGTTAATACACCGCACAAGAAGGCTTTGAAGTTTGCAAAGGGATTGAATTAGCCCCTTCAAGGGCTGTTATTGACTCACGTGACGATGGGAGCTACATATGAGTCATTAGTAGAGATGGCACTTATGTCCGATGCAGCTAAGAAGGGAGAGTTTAAGGAGACCCCTAAGTCGGAAAGTTCTAAGAAGAAGTGGGGGAAAGATAAGAAGGACGAGGATAAAAAGAAAGGAGGAGGACTTCAAAGGCAGATCAAGAAAAACGAGAAGAGCAAGAGTTGTGGGATGGTCGGTCATTACGCAAAGGATTGTAATAAGGCAGTAATGAAAGGGAACTGTTTCAATTGTGGACAGCCTGGTCACTTTAGTAAAGCCTGTCCTCAGAAGACGAGGCAGGGAGCGAGTGCGTCTACAGCATAGATATAGGCTTTGGATGCAGCGCCTTTTAGCAATGGACCAGATAGAGGTAGGAAAATCACTATAGAAGTTTTGATTTCTATTTATGTTTTTTCCATTTAGAGTCTTTTCGATTCTGGAGCATCACACTCGTTTATCTCTAGTAGATTGTTTGCACTTAGACATCTCTTTAGTAGTAGATCCCATTTTGTTTCAAACCCCATAGGAGGATCGACACATTTATCTATGGTCTGTAGGGGTTTGAAAATTTGTATACTAGGTGTAGAATTTGATTGTGATGCCTATGTATTGGGATTTTCAGGGTATGGAATGAACTGGGAATGGATGGGGTATCCACTTGTGAAGCGATATTGGACTGCAAAAGGAGAGTCGTTAGATTAGAGACATGCAGTGGTAGGACTCTCGAGGTCTCTTGTGACCCACAGGGGTCAATCATGTTGAGCTTCCTTTATTCCTTTGATCCATCACTAGGAAAGCTAGATTCTGTTCCAATCATCAAAGATGTTTCAGATATTTTGAGGAGGTTCTTCATACACTTCGTGTTCATCAGTTGAGAGCAAAGTTTTTGAAGTGTCACTTTTGGAGTAAGGAAGTGTGTTTCTTGGGGCATAGAGAAGGTTAACATATGGAAAGAGTTTGAGAAATGGTTTTGTACATTTAGGCTCGGATTGTGAAAATCCAAAGAGTGATAGGCTAAGGATTGGAGATGTACAATAGAAGCAGTTGATAAGAAAAGAAGGAGACCCATGTGTAGATAATTGCAAATATTATAATTTTTTCATATAAATGGATTTATCGATAATGCCTCAGAATTAAAATAAGTATATAAGAGGAATAGGAATAAAAGACTTTAGTTTAGATAGGGTACTCCTAAGGTAGTAAGAATGAAAACCCACTTTATGTCTAGCCTAATAAAAAGGGAACAGTTGAAATTAGAAAGTTGATAATATAGTTGATAGAATTGAAAAGTTTCGTTGTCTTTTAGAAAATGAATATGGGGTTTTTGAAAAATGGTATGAAATTTAAATGGTTTTTATATGATATAAATTTTATTGAAAAGGTGAAATTCTTTTTGAAGAATTATAGAGCGTATATAGCTCACTAGTTTCTTTGAAAGTAAACAAAAAAATTTAATATAAAAACCTAAAAAGTATTAAGTATCGGAAACGTAGATTACATCATTTATTGTTGTAGTAGATGTTTTCATGAAAATAAAGGGAGCATAGACTATAACGCTACTGTTATAGTAGGTAACTCCCAAAGAAAATGTTTTTACTTAATATGTGAGGTTTATTAGTATTTATTTTTAATTAAATTCATACACTAGTATTTTTTTGGTTGTAGTAAAAGTGTTTTACGCAACAACGGTTTTAAATCCAAATAAAAATGAATTTTAAAATATAATTCTAAGAGTAGAAAAGAAAGTGATTTGTAGAATACACTTATTATTAAAATAAGTATAAGAAAATGTTTCCTGGCTATGGATATATTAAAACAGTTTTAAAAATGAGTTTTTCTGAAAAGAAAAGAGTAAGTTAGATATTAGAAAATTTCTATCGTAAGAAAATATAATTTAAATATACTTTAATCTATTGGAATGAAAAGAATAATGGTATAATTTTCTATGAAACCAATAAAAATGTTTTGTGCAAGTTACAAGGAATGCATGAAAGAGATATACAAGGTATGAGAGCACCATATTTTGTATAGCCTATTTTGAAAAATATTAAATAAGTTCCTTATAATTTCACATAAGGATATTTAAAGATATTTTAGAAGGAAATGGTTCGGTGAAAAAGTAAATAAGTTTTTGAAATGAGAGGATAAATACCAAACCAAACTCTTAAAAGTGGAATAGATAGGAATCATTCCCGAAGGAGTGACGAAAAAGGTGTATGGCTATAAAGGAGATGTGAGAAATGCGGATTAAGGATCTTAAGGCTAGAATTAACACTAGAGGGGGGTGAATAGTGTTTTAAAAAATTTGTTAATCTTTTTGAGTTTATCTTAATTTGTTAACAATGTATGCACTAATCAGACACAGATATGAACACAGAATCAAACACAGATGCAAATATAAAGTAAAAGCAGTAAAGGAAAGAACACACCAGATTTTATACTGGTTCGGAGTTACCCTACATCCAGTCCCGCACAGCTAAGTACATATTTCCTTTCAAAACCAATTCAACAATTACAACCCTCGATTTCAAGGCTACGAGGTACACCCTCCAGAATAACAATCCTCTGGGTAGAGATACTTGATTTCCGGGGCAACAAGTTCACCCAATTGATTTCCAGGGCTACAATCACACCTTCTCTCGCTCAATTGATTTCCAAGGCTACAATCACACCTTTTCTCGCTCGATTGATTACAAAGAAGTCTATAACTCTGAATAGCACTTGGATCTTGTAGAGATAATGATGGAGAATTACACTAGAAGTAATCGAGTATGATTCGATGTTGATTTCGGTAGAGTAATGGTATGATTTTGTATTAAGAAATGTGGAAGAAGAATAGGAGTGAAAACCAGAAAAAAGTGATTAAAAATTCGTTGAAACTGACCCCTATTTATAGAAGAACAACAGCCATGACCATTCATGAAGAGTTATGGCAAATAGAAACTTCTTTTGAAATTTGAATTTTGAAACCAACTGACACTATGTCGACATGGGGTACATGGGCATGTCGACATCCCAAAGGGATTTTTGGTGTTTTGATTTTCTTTGAAAATAACCTCTATTTTATATTAAAATTATTTTAAACTTTATAAATATACTTAACTATAGTTAAAATACATAAGTAAATATAAAGACCAATATATACATAATTTAACTATAATTTTATATTTAAATCTAAGTATAAATATTTAAAAGTGAAATATATTATTTGAAAAGATAGTTTAAAATCAAGAGTAATTTTGACTCTGAAAATAAAGATGTTTTTGAGGCTAATATTATTTAAAATCAGGACAGAGAGTTTTGAATCTTTTAAAAGGAAAGTTTTGAAATCATTTTGAAAACAAGATAATTTTGTAAAATCATTTGAATTAAAATTAGTGGATACAAAACAATGTCCCACTAGATTTTCGTAGGTTCCATCCTACTTAGGGTTCCATCCCTTTAACAGGCTCGAAGTGGATTCCATTCCACGAATAAAATAGATATTAAGATGTCAGTGATTTTCTACGAGTTTTAACAATATTCCTAACTATATAACTTATCTTGGAATCTTGAACTCTTGAAATTCTTGATACTCATGAGTCTTCTATCTCTATATCTTGAATCTCTATACTATACAGTCTTCATTCTTGATACTTGCATGGTTAGATCCTGCATATACATATATATCTAAACTTGTAGTGTTAGTATTTATATTTTATATTCTCTTCTAAGGTTGTTGTCATCAAAACCATCATCTCATCATCTCATGGACTAACAATCTCCCTCTTTTTGATGATGACAACCTTTGTTTTATAAAATATCACTTCTGTCCTAATAACTCCCCCTAAAACTAACAACTTCTCCTTAATCTATGCCTAACTACCCTATTTCATATTTCTCCCCCTTTGTCATCAACAAAAACCATATAACTCTATATAACTCCATATAACTCCCCCTTAAACTAAGACTACATTACTTGTGATTATAATGATAGTGTTATCATACATAATCAATACTTAACTAAAATATAATCCTAAACTATTAACTATCCTAACTAAGAATTCACAATAATACTAACACATATAAGAACACAAGTTTATTTATTATGAATATGGTTGTATTTACATTTGCGTTTGAAAAACATAAAAACATAAATAACAATGGAAAGAAAGAGAAGAAACTAATGTGTGTTTCTGAACATAGGAGATTTATGAATTGAACAGTTTGGATAGTGGAAACAGAAATTTCCACGTTATTCAACAAGATTCCCATTGTTGTCGAAACACACTTCTCCAACGCATACTACTTGGTCATTATCCTCCTCGTGTGCTTCTTCCATTGGTTCTTCTTCTTCTTCGTCGCTGACCTCATGTTCTTGATTGAGTGAAGAGTCTTCATCGATCAAGATAGGGTTGGTCTGGTTATCCATTAGGAATTTTTGTAAATTCCTAAGAATCTTGCCTTGCCTCTCTTGTTCTTTCGCCATACGAAGTTGAGTCACTTGAATTTCAGTCAACACCTGAAGAGTATCCTTCATAGACTCCTCTAATTTAGTTACACGTGCGAGAGTAGTGCATTGAAATGGACCAGAAGTAGGAGAGGGAAATAAGAAAGTTCGTTTTATGTTTGATTTAGAGGAAGATGCCATTATTTTATATATTTCAGAATAGAAACTAAAGAGAAAACTGAGAGAATAAATAAGAATTCGAAATAGAGAAGAATATATAACTGAATTTTTGAAATTTGGTGGGAAAATTTAAAAATAAAATAAAAACGTTACATGTCGACATGTCTTCCTAGGGGATGTCGACATGGTCCTTATATTTTAACTCTATGATTTATTAATTATTAATTATACTTGTTATTTATATTTTATATTTCAGTTATGGAACAAATACCTAATTCTCTTCTTAATTTAGTAAATATTGATTCATTTAAGGGTTTTGTTAAGATATCAGCGATTTGATTCTCAGAATTTATATATTCGAGAGTAATTACTTCTTTAGTTATATTATCTCTAAGAAAATGATGTCTAATATCAATATGTTTAGTTCGCGCATGATGAGTAGGATTTTTAGATAAATTTATTGCATTAGTATTATCACAATAAATTGGCGATTTTGAGATATTTAATCCAAAATCTCTTAAGGTTTGTTGCATATATATTACTTGAGAACAAGCCAAAGCAGCAGAAATATACTCTGCTTCAGTTGTTGATAGAGAAACTGTATTTTGCTTTTTACTAAACCAGGAAACCAGAGAGTGTCCCAAAAAGTGACAAGTTCCACTTGTACTTTTTCGGTCTGATTTACATCCAGCATAGTCAGCATCACAGTATGATATTAAATCAAATGAATCATTTTTAGGATAAAATAAGCCATAATCAGAGGTGTGTTTAATATATCTTATGATACGTTTTACAGCTTTTAATTGAGTTTCTTTAGGCTGAGATTGATATCTTGCACAGAGACATACACTATGCATGATATCAGGTCTACTAGCAGTGATATAGAGCAATGATCCGATCATTCCTCTATACAACTTTTGATCTACATCTTTCGAGAAATCTTCTTTACTTAGACATTCATTGGTTGCCATAGGAGTAGGTTTTCCACTCGCAGTAGTCAAACCAAATTTATTAACTAGTTCTTTAGCATATTTTTCTTGACTAATAAAAATACCATTATCTAACTGTTTTATTTGCAATCCAAAAAAGAAGTTTAATTCACCCATATGACTCATCTCAAACTCTTTTGTCATTATTTCAGAAAATTCTTTATTCATTTCGAAGTTAGTTGAACCAAAAATGATATCATCTATGTATACTTGAACTAGTTGAATATCATTTTTATTTCTTTTAATAAAAAGAGTATTATCTATTTTACCAATTTCAAAATTTGATTGTAATAAATAAGATCTTAGTCTATCATACCAGGCTCTAGGAGCTTGTTTTAGACCATATAAAGCTTTCTTAAGTTTGTACACATGGTTTGGTAAATTTTCATCTTCAAAAAGTGGTGGTTGTTCAACATATACTTCTTCTTTTACAAATCCATTTAAAAAAGCACTTTTAACATCCATTTGAAATTATTATGATTTGCGAAAGCAAGTAGAATCCTAATAGCTTCTAATCTTGCTACAGGAGCAAAGGTTTCGTCACAATCTATACCTTCTTCTTGACAATAACCTTGGGCGACTAATCGTGCTTTATTTCTAACGATCTCACCTTGTTCATTCATTTTATTTTTATAGACCCATTTAGTTCCAATTATAGTTTATCTTCAGGTGTAGGAACAAGTTCCCAAACTTCATTTCTAGTGAATTGATTTAATTCTTCTTGCATAGCCAAAATCCATGAATCATCAGTTGATGCTTCTTTAGGATTTTTGGGTTCAATAGATGATATAAATGCTACATTACTCATTTTACTTAGTTGATTTCTAGTTGTAACAATAGATTGCATATCTCCTATTATATTTTCAATAGGATGATCTTTTAAAAGTTTAATCCTTTTATTAGGATGATTAATTTCATTATTAATTTCGGTTGATTCCTGATTTTGAGTAACTAAATCTTCTTCATCATTTGTAATTTCAAAATCTTTTAAATTTTCATCAAACGAATGTTAGATCTTAAATTAAAAACTCTATAAGCTTTACTTCTATTAGAATATCCGATAAAGATTCCTTTGTCGGATTTAGGATCAAATTTATCTAAATTATCTTTTGTATTTAAAATAAAGCATTTACTTCCAAAAATTCTGAAGTATGATACCTTAGGTTTCTTTCCATGAAGAAGTTCATAAGGTGTCTTATCATTTAAAGGTCTAATTAAAATTCTATTCAAAATATAACAGATGGTAGCAACAGCTTCTGCCCAAAAGTGTTTTGGTAAATTACTATCTGAAAGCATAGTTCTCGCACACTCTTGTATCATTCTATTTTTACGTTCAACTACTCCGTTTTGTTATGGAGTTCTTGGAAATGAGAAATTGTGAGTTATTCCCTTCTTATTGCAGAATTCCTCAAACTTTTCATTTTCAAATTCACCACCGTGATCACTACGAACAGTTATAATTTTTAAAGATAATTGATTTTGAATCCTTTTTGTAAAGTTCTTAAAATATTCAAAAGTATTACTTTTATGTTTCAAAAATATTGTCCATGTAAATCTAGAATAATCATCTACAATTACAAAAACGTATTTACTGTGATTTATTGACTGAATTTGAGATGGACCAAATAAATCAAGATGAAGTAACTCAAGGGGTTTTGAAGTTGAAATCATATTTTTTAATTTAAAGGAACTTTTTCTAAGCTTTCCTCATTGACATGCATCACATAAACTATCTACTTTAAAATTCATTTTAGGGAGACCTCTTACTAGATCATGTTTTGACAGTCTAGATAAGAGTTTGAAATTCAAATGTCCAAATCTCTTATGCCAAATCCAAGGGTCACTTGTATTTGCCAGAAGACATAGGTTATCATTTGAAACTTTCATACTAAGCATATAAATATTCTTTTTCTTAGTTCCCTCAAAAATTATGGTTGAGTTATTATCTTCAATATGACATTTATCTTTTTCAAATTTAATTTTATATCCTTTATCACATAGTTGACTTATACTTAGCAGATTATGTTTCAGATTCTTAACTATCAAAACATTAGTAATAATAGGAGTTTCAGAGTTACCGACATTGCCGATGCCAATCACGTATCCTTTCGAGTTGTCTCCAAAGTTAACCAGTCCTCCGTCTTTGTATATAATATTATTCAGCATATCCGGATTACCAGTCATGTGTCTAGAACTTCCACTATCAAGTATCCACTTATTCCTTTTGATTTGCATAGATTGTCCATTGTGGATTGATTCCTAGATACCCATAAAGCATCTTTCCTGCACATTATAAAATTTGGGTAGACAACTAGAATTTGAATAACATTCATATGCAGACTTATCAAACAATGATGATTTAAACAATTCTAAACTAGTTTTAACAGATTTTTCAAAAATAGCCATTTTAAAACTTTTCAAAATTCAGATTATGAAACTTTTGAAAACAAAGTTCTGATACCAAATGTGAGAAATGTGGATTAAGGATCTTAAGGCTAGAATTAACACTAGAGGGGGGTGAATAGTGTTTTAAGAAATTTGTTAATCTTTTTGAGTTTATCTTAATTTGTTAACAATGTATGCACTAATCAGACACAGATATGAACACAGAATCAAACACAGATGCAAATATAAAGTAAAAGCAGTAAAGGAAAGAACACACCGGATTTTATACTGGTTCGGAGTTACCCTACATCCAGTCCCGCACAACTAAGTACGGATTTCCTTTCAAAACCAATTCAACAATTACAACCCTCGATTTCAAGGCTACGAGGTACACCCTCCATAATAACAATCCTCTAGGTAGAGATACTTGATTTCCGGGGCAACTAGTTAACCCAATTGATTTCCAGGGCTACAATCACACCTTCTCTCGCTCAATTGATTTCCAAGGCTACAATCACACCTTTTCTCGTTCGATTGATTACAAAGAAGTCTATAACTCTGAATAGCACTTGGATCTTGTAGAGATAATGATGGAGAATCACACTAGAAGTAATCGAGTATGATTCGATGTTGATTTCGGCAGAGTAATGGTATGATTTTGTATTAAGAAATGTGGAAGAAGAAGAGGAGTGAAAACCAGAAAAAAGTGATTAAAAATTCGTTGAAACTGACCCCTATTTATAGAAGAACAACAACCATGACCATTCATGAAGAGTTATGGCGAATAGACACTTCTTTTGAAATTTGAATTTTGAAACCAACTGACACTATGTCGACATGGGGTACATGGGCATGTCGACATCCCAAAGGGATTTTTGGTGTTTTGATTTTCTTTGAAAATAACCTCTATTTTATATTAAAATTATTTTAAACTTTATAAATATACTTAACTATAGTTAAAATACATAAGTAAATATAAAGACCAATATATACATAATTTAACTATAATTTTATATTTAAATCTAAGTATAAATATTTAAAAGTGAAATATATTATTTGAAAAGATAGTTTAAAATAAAGAGTAATTTTGACTCTGAAAATAAAGATGTTTTTTAGGCTAAAATTATTTAAAATCAGGACTGAGAGTTTTGAATCTTTTAAAAGGAAAGTTTTGAAATCATTTTGAAAACAAGATAATTTTGTAAAATCATTTGAATTAAAATTAGTGGATATAAAACAATGTCCCACTAGATTTTCGTAGGTTCCATCCTACTTAGGGTTCCATCCCTTTAACAGGCTCTAAGTGGATTCCATTCCACGAATAAAATTAATATTAAGATGTCAGTGCTTTTCTACGAGTTTTAACAATATTCCTAACTATATAACTTATCTTGGAATCTTGAACTCTTGAAATTCTTGATACTCATGAGTCTTCTATCTCTATATCTTGAATCTCTATAATGTACCGTCTTCATTCTTGATACCTGCATGGTTAGATCCTGCACATACATATATATCTAAACTTGTAATGTTAGTATTTATATTTTATAATCTATTCTAAGGTTGTTGTCATCAAAACCATCATCTCATCATCTCATGGACTAACAGGAGACAGTAGTAATTACTTTTGGAAGTAATAATAGAGTTTCCCGTAAAGCATATAGGGCACTAGTGAGAACCTAGGAATGTTGATTCATGTGAGCAGGCTAAAGAAGAACAGTAAAGTGAAATTAGTAAGATTGTAAGGCACACATGGTTGAGGACGTGTATTTTTTATTTTGAAGAAACTTGGGAAAAGCATCTTCCTTTAGTGGAATTCTCACATGATAGTAGTTTTCAAGCTAGCATTAGAGTGGCACCTTTCAAAGCTCTTTACGGAAGACCGTGCAAGTCGCTTTTGTGTTGGATAGAGTCTGCAGAGGTTAAAAAGACTTCGGAGAAGACTAAATTTGATTTGGAGAAAATTCGTATCTCATATCCACATTTCTTTGATAATAAGTTTTCGAATTTCCTATTTCCATCTTTAGTTTTGAATGGGTTCTTTCCTTTATTATCCTTTGGGAGGTAGAACTTAGAATTTAACCTATAGATGGTAGGATTTGATGTAACTAGAACGTGTTATGAATGATGGATGCAAGTGGTTGCAAGTGTTTGCGAGTGGATGCTATGGACGCATATACTTACACTAGGCACTATTATCTCTTAGGGATCGGCCTAACTAGGACACTAGAGCTTATGCATATGAATGTGTGCGCATTTACATTTTTCTTCATTCTCATGGTTGCTATAAATGGATATTTATCACATGGTTGTTGCATTTGGATGAAGATTGTAGCACGCATATAGAACTATCGATTATCATTAGGAATTTTTGCATTCATTTGGATACATGAAATGGACATGATTGCATAAAAGGAGGTCAACTGAATCAATGGACCGCCTAATCTTTTTCATTAGTTAGGGACATTAACACTACACTAATCACATAAGTATCATAAATTGCATTAGAAAAACTTAAGGACGATGGATGAATGGATGATGGTTGAGTAGTTGGTTGTAGAACTTGGATGAAAACATTAGTTCATTCTTTTATCCTTAGAGATTTCGGGGACGAAATCCCTTAAGGAGGGGAGAATGTAACAATCCGAAATTTAACCCATAATAATTAATTAGTTAATTAATGAAATAATAAAATAACTTTGTGAAATTATCAGGATTGAGCCATGGGAGTTGCACCGTTGTGTCCGTGGTAATTTTATGGTCAATTTCCATATATAGAACGTCAGAATCCGAGTTAATATGAGCGAGATACAAAGCAAGCAAAAAAAAAATATTGGGCTAGGTCGACTGAGGGGTCGACCTAACCACGCCCTAGGTCAACTAGCCGGTCGACCTAGGGGGAGGGGCGGTCGACCGTCCGGTCGATCCACCTACAGGTTCGGAACGAAGAATATTTTGTTCGTTGCAGAGCGTTCGAACACGTATTTTTGCATTCTTTTAGCTCATCTGGTTCTTCCATTCTGGCATCCGATGGCTCCTATTCAGCCTATGACGTGGTTGCATTATGTTCAACCTCAAAATCCAACGGTTTGAGATCCATTTCTACCCCTATAAATAAGACCCTAGCCCTAACACTTTTTCTCATTCTAGATTTTCTCCGATTGGGTTCACCATTTCAGGAAGGACCCTAAAAGATATAATTTTCCAAGGAGAGAATCTTTTTAATAAAAATATTTTAATACCCCCAAGTGGATTCGGGAAGACCTAAAGGGAAGAACTTAGGACCACAGGTGAGTGATTGTAATTATTTTAGATTTCTTTAAGTAATTTAAAATAATAGGGTTTCCAATAGTTGTAGTTTTACTACGATTTTTGGAATAACCTTTTTAGTAGTTTATTTAAAGTTTTTAGAATTATTTTCAGTCTATTTATTTTAGCTATTCTTTTAAGTTAATTTTAGTTTATTTCTGTTAATTATAACTTTTCCATTTATTTACAGTTTACTTACAGTATTTTAATTTATTTACAGTTATTTATGCGTTATTTATATCCTTTTCCTACGCTTTGGATTTTCTTCTATTTTCAGTTTTCTTTTCTTTCTCTTTCTTCTTCGCGTATGGATTAGAATAGATTAAACGCACATATGGATTAAAATTATAAGAATACTGAAATAACGGAAGATAAGATGTAAATTGTAAAGGCTGTAGTAAAAATGGAATTAAGACTGAAATTGAGCCTAATTATGATATTGATGCTAGAATTGGACTAATTAAAGATAATTGGCCTAGTTATAACTTAGAATTATAACTAAAAAGAGTATAAGATGAAAGAAGCTTATTTTCACACTTAGACCCTGGGTTAAGTAATAAGCATGCTTATAACGTAGGTTCTAATAAGAAATTGAACATAATAAGGCTTATTTTAAGACTTAGGATAAATTAATAAGCAAAGATAGTAGAGATAAATTGTAAAGGCTTATTTAAAATAATTTATCTAAGTTAATAAGCAAAGATGAAAGTTGGATCCATACTGACAGCATTTCCCTTATGCTGTTTAGGGTAGATAAGTGGTCAATAGTTAAAAGAAAAGGTCCGCACTGGCAGCATTTCCCTTATGCTATTTAGGGTAGATAAGTGGTCAGTAGTTAAAAGAAAAGGTCCGTACCGGCAGCATTTCCCTTATGTTGTTTAGGGTAGATAAGTGGTCAATAGTTAAAAGAAAAGATCCGTACTGGCAGCATTTCCCTTGGGACACGCTTATGCCGTTTAGGGTAGATAAGAGGTCAATAATTAAAAGACTAAATCATGGGGATTTGGAAAAGGGGCGCAACTAGATTTTGTTTAACGGGGACCAGTACCAACATCATTCCCTATTTTCTATGGACACAGTGTCTCACAATAGCCTGAAGTGAGACGAGGACACGCTTATGATGTCTAGGGTAAATAAAAGGTCAAAAGAGGGAGCAATAGATAGTGCGAACCAGCGGTGACCGAGCGTGCAACATCGATTATGGGAGATAAGTCGCTATTGAGTTCCAAGCATTTAGTATATGTGTCTTTCATAGAAACCATTGCCTTCTGTGTAGGGAGCTATATAGCGTCTAGTCCGCAGTAAGGTTTATGAAGTAGCAGGCCGATCAAAGAGTAGAATTAGGATTTCACCTAATTATAGGATTAGGAATTCAGCCTAATCAAAAAAGCTAACAAAGACAAGTGCAAACAATTAAAGTGAATCGATTGTGTTAATTTAGTTAAATCGTATTTATTTCCAGCTTATTCCTTCTTCATATTTCCTTTGTTTCCTTTTTATATACTAGAACTGCTGCAAGGTCTATTACTTCTACTTTGCTTAAAGATTCTAGTAATTACTATCATTTACCAGACTTTTAGTCTGACCCACTCCTCTATTTTCCCCTTTTTCCCCCCCCCATAGGAAATTGGGGGCAAGGAAAGTAGACCACAACTTCTTGAAGACTTGTTGGAGATTCTATCATGTATTTCTTTCCTTCAGTTCCAGTTTTTAGTTCTTTTGTTGAGCTGGTATTTTTGAGAGGGATGTATTGTACTCTGATATTATTTGAGACTTTGGGTTTTTGATTTCACGAGACTTGTATGGGTATTTTGTCATATGATGTATGAGGTATTTAGTGACTTATTTTTATCATCTTATATTATGGAATTTGATTTTTTAGCAAAAAATACTATAATTGTTTCCGTTGCGTTATTATTATTATTTAATTTTTGTCTTGTGAATCTTAGTCTCTGCTAGTTTTAGTTATACCTACAATGCACCATGCCTTTTAGTGTGTCCTTTTGGGTATACTAAAGGGTGTGGGGTGTTACACTTGATCTTCCTTAATGAAATATTTTCTTAGTAATATTAAAGCATGCAATATATCTTGAAACCTAGAATACATGTCAGAAATAGACTCATTGGGTTTTATTTTAAATAATTGGAACCGATTGGTTAATGCAGAAATTTTTGCTCGCTTAACCTTACTAGTGCCTTCTTTTATGACTTGTAAGGTCCTCTAAATTTTATATGTATTTCTACAAATAAACACTCAATTGAACTCATTTTTATCCAATATGTAGAATAAAATATTCATTACCTTTAAATTATTGAGTGTGTGCCTTTTTCTTATTAGACCATTATGCATAATTAGTCTGGCAATTAGTGTACTCGGTTTGTGTAATGTTCCATATATCCTTAAGCATAAATCCATTAAACAATAACGCTCTTGTAGTAGATTGTCCTTCTACATATGTTAAATAAGTTATCTGTGTTAGCAACCATTTTAAAATTTTCAATTATGAAATGTTGAAAACCAAATGCTCTAGCTCCAAGTGAGGGTTATGATGCACTATCTTAATATTCTACGGAATGGATATTAAGGCTAATGTAATCTAGAGGGGGAATATTGTTTTTTTCTATTACCAATTTATAGTACAATTATCAAACTTAACAAAATAGAATTAGATTCACATGCAATAATATAGTAAATGTAGAAAATAAATGCAATAGAAGTAAAGAGAAAACACTAAGAATTTTATACTAGTTCGGATTTCCAATCCTACATCTAGTCCTATATCTCATAAAGAATTTTCACTATAACAAACTTTCCAATCGAGTGACAAGTACACCTTTTATAACTTAACTTTGAATCAGGTGGCAAGCAACATCTATCCTTAATTTTCATAGGTGTTAGGACAAACCTAACCTCTTGCACTTCCACGGGTCGCAATAAAACCTGGCCTCTTGACTTTCCAGTGGTGATTAAGATCGCCTATACAATCCAGACTTTTTACAGGTGACATGACACACTTTTACAAATAAATTGTCGATTAATATCTGCAAGAAATTGAATCTTTGGATCACAACTTCAAATACTCTTCAATATAACTTCCTGTAGACCTCCAGTAGTAATGTATCTTTGATATCTTTGAAGAATATGATAAGATTATAGAGTAAATGATAGAGAATTTGTATGTGGTCTCTTTGACTTTTTGTAGGCTGCAAATTCATGAAGAAATAGAAGGAAAGAGAGTGAATTCATGTAACGACCCGTAAATTTAACCGGTTTTAATAACATTATTAATTGAAATTTTTCGAAATTTTAAACGACAAAATTTTGAAATATAAATTTGATATTTGGAATTCGTCTAGTTAAACATAGCAATTGGTAAATTTTCGTCCAAAAATATGAAAGTTTATTTCGCGCGTAAATTTACTTCAATTTAATCAGTTAAAAAGCGATGAAAATAAAATATTTTCTAAACCTAAATATTTTTACAAAGAAAAATTCTAAACCATCTTCTGAGCAAGACGTCATTTTTCGTTTTTCTAAATTCGGACATTTTAGCTCCGTCGATCTTATTTTTCTGCGTTTTTCTTGCATTTTCCATTAGTATAAAATTCAAATTTTTATAATTCAATCATACCACTGATATCTGTATACTGTTTTGATCGTCTTGTCGTGCGGATCTCTACGGTATATTCACTTCTGTGTTTTGAAGTTCTGATATGCAATGAAGCATGCGAAACGGTTAACCGTAACGGTCCGTCTTTTTGTTTCCGTGTGACCATTTATTTTTCCTCCGTTCACGTACCAACGGTCACGCTTTTATTATTCTTGGTATTCACGTCTGAAACTTTTTGGTATTCGCAGTTGATATTTATTTCTGGTTCATTCACGGTCCTCTGGCCTTCTTTTCATTCTGCTCCTACAAACTTTATATGTGTAAATGTAATAATGGGTAACTGTTCATTTCTATAATTGAGAAGCGTGCTCCTCCACCTAGCCTATTTCTTCTTTTCACCTTTCCCATGGCCTTTTTCCTCTGCCATTATATTAGTGACAGGCCATTATATTTTCTCCTCTTCATCAACTTTTCCCATCCGCTTTCTCTCTCTCTCTCTCACTTCCACCCATCCCCTTCATTCGCCAAGCAGGCACGACGCAACCAACCACCAGCCTGCTCCGACCTCCACCCCACTGTTTTGACTGCCGTACAGCCTTGAACTCCCGACCTGAGCACACCACAACCCAAGCGCAGCGAAACCCTTCGCCCAAACTGTTCGTCCCCGTCACAACGCTCGACCTTCGCACACCACTCCCCCTGCTTGCTTTCACCGCTCCTTTCCACCATCAACTGGAAGCCATCGCCAGCCTACCGTGTCTCCTCCTGCCGCCTTGTCAAACAGAGCCGTAAGCCCCTCTTGTTTTGAATATGTATTCATGCTTCCTAGTACGTCTCGTATGTCAAGCTTGTTTAGCAACTTTCTTTTATCTTAGTTAACTTTGCAGTAAAGTATATTTTATTATACTTAAGTTATATATTAGTTCAGTTTATATAGGTATATTTAAGTTTTGTACTTTTACAGAGAACAAGTTTATATGTACATACTTATAAATATAAGCTTGCAGTATATATGAGTTAAAGTTTTATTTACACTATCTATTATATTATAAATGTAGTATATATATATTTTTCAGTTTAATATATATATGTGTGTGTGTCTTAACTTATGCTAGAGTCAAAAATCTGTTGTAATATGTATATATAATTATATTATCTGTTACATATAAAAGTTTATAAATTATGTATGATTTTGTATATATGAACAAGATTTTGATAGTTGTATAGCCTGGCTGTATGTATGTATGGGTTGAGCGTGTGTATTTATATATACATTTTCTTATTAAAGTATGTTTTGTATACACGTGTTTACAAATTTTAAAGTATAATAATATGTGAACCTATATATATAGTGCTGGAGCTTTCAATTCTACTTTGAATACTAAAGAGTATTTATATATATATATATATATATATATATATATATATATATATATATTTGGTCTGCAAATGCATTTATTTGGATGGCCCAGTTTTATAGAGATATATGTTAATTTTCTCTGCATTGAGGTATATCTATATATATATAGTTTACAAGATGATAATCGGTTGTGGTATACATATATCTAAGGGTATTTTTATAATTATGATATATGTACATTTTATATACTTGATGAATATCTGGGTTTTTATAACTTGCAAATATTTCGATTATCTTCATTTTTTGCTGTGAAATGCTTTTAAATTTTGAAGG
Source organism: Allium fistulosum (assembly GCA_030737815.1). NCBI lineage: Eukaryota > Viridiplantae > Streptophyta > Magnoliopsida > Asparagales > Amaryllidaceae > Allium > Allium fistulosum. The sequence goes on from CM060905.1 coordinate 168,120,327, forward strand.
CAAGTATGGGTTTCAAAATAAAAAGGGAATTTAGTTTAATATATACATATCTATAATAGAGATCTATTTGGTGATGTAATGCCCGATTGTATGTTGATATGTTTTAAAAGGAAATTTGCATGTTATTTTTTTTTGAACAGTAGTTAGACTTCATGTTCGCAATATCATATCTCACTCATGTTTTATCGGAATGGGTTGATTTTATTTTTAAAAAAGAGTCGAAGTTACCTAGTTTATGCCTGTCAAATTTCAATAAAATCCGACATCGTTTGATGAGTGGTCGAGGATCTGAAAGTTAGACCCAGGCAGCTGTTCTTTTGTACTTGAAATTATTTTACACTGCTGCAAACACGACCTGAGTACATGTTTGACGCATCGTGTCTCTTCTATCTTAATTTGGAATACAGTGATTCCCTTTTTGTTTAAAAGATAAAGTTTTCTACTTTCTGTATATAAAATTTTAGCTTCATACGAGGTGGTTCAGTCCTCTGTTTCTTACCTGAAAGTCAGACCTAGAGGGGTTTTCAGACCTGAAATTTGACAGTCGCAACATGGCATGAGTCTATGTTCGTGACATCGTAACTTTCTCGTCTCTTGTCCAAATCAAGTGATTCTTTTGCAGTTTGAAATACAAGTTTTGATCTTTATTCATACCAAATTTCAGACCATTTCGATCTCGGTAGCACATAGAATTGTAATGTTAAACTTTGACGCAGGACATGTTTGTAATTGTTGCTATGTTGAATGTTTTGATTTGATTTCGGCAATTCCTATTTAACAGCTTTGCTCGACGATTCATGCCAATCTAGTTTATTCCAGAAGTCGTGCTTGCGATCTGTGACTCGACTTCGTTGTCTATTCATCTCTCTAGCCTCAAAAGGTGAGCAATCACTCACGATTAATGTTCTTTTATTTATTAAATCTGATTTCAATTGAAACGACAATTGAAATATGCAACTATTAGTTATTTACACTGTTATATATCTGTTATTACCTGAATCAATTCACCTGTGACATTTGACACCATTATCTGCTATTTATACAATGATAATCAAGTTTAGTTGATAAATGATTGATTATTGATGTTTATATTGGACGTTAAATTGTTAATGTTTAAGTGATAAATAATATGCAATTGAATTGATATATGATAGTTAACGATTTAAATTGGATCTATATGTTGAATTTGATTAGTAAAAAAAATTCGTATAATATGACCCTTTAATGTTAAATTAATTGACACGTAGGATTTGGTTAATTACACCTTGAACCGTTGAATGTAGGTTGTTTAAATTGATGATGGATGAAATTGTAATAGATGACAAGTGAAAAACCGTAATGTAATAATCCTTAATCTACATGAAATGATAGTGTAGATTCTAGAAATAATTATATTAATTCGTACAAATAACAATGCGAATTAATACGGTTATTTCGGGATTATTTGAATTGATTATTGGATTGTTCTTGATTGTTGTTATTGCTTGTTTATTTACTTTGACACCATCCCAGTTATCACACTGCAAGTTCCCTTTGCTATGCTTTGATTTTGAGTTGAATTGGAATCGGGTTGAAATGATAAATACCCAAATTAAAAACTTTGACCTAGGATAGAGAATTAAATAAAACCCGATTGGTCAATAATTTGATTTAGAAATAAAATGAAGTTTTTATTTGAATAAATAATATGGTTTTGAAACAAAGTTGGAATTTGAATTTTAATGAAAGGAAATGTTAATATTTAATAATCTGAATCTAAATATTAACATGATAGTCGATGAAAGAACGTTGTTTTAAGTTTTGAAATTATTTAATAATTAAGTTTTGAAATTATTTAATAATGAAATAAGATTGAATTATTTAATAGTTAAATAAAATTTAATTCTTTATTAAGTGAAATTGAACTGCTTGAATAAGTGAAATTAAGTTTCTTTATAAATTGAGTTTTGAAATGGTAACTAAGTAAATTAATAAGTGAAATTGAATTTCTCTAACAAGAAATAAAATGTGTTTTATTGGAATTAATGTAAGACTTGAAATGTAAAGAATTTGATGTGATGAATCTAATCTAATTCAATTTGAAGTTTTGACATAATGAAGTTGAACCTAAGTAATTGATTTAATGAATTGGAAATTAAATAGAAAATTATTTTGAAGGACAAATTTACTTAATGAATATTGAATAAAATCGATCAATGAATTTAAATTAATTTGAATGTTAAATTAAATTAATTTAAATGATTTCGGAATGAAATGTATATATGAATTTGAATCAATATTTGAATTGTTTAAATAAAAGTTGAAATTGAATTATAAGATTTTGAAATGGTAATTTGGATGTTTTGAAACGTAAATCATTGAAATTGATTTAGAAAGACAAATGGAATGTTGATTTACGAATTCTAATTGAATTGAAATTGGTTTGGTTTTGAAATATATAAATGACCAATCGGTGTAATAATTACGGAAGTTATTAAAGAGACCGGAATCGGTTAGGGACATACTCTCTGTCTAAACCGAAAACCACTTTAATAACTACACGCGGAGTGTGATCCAGAATGAAGTGGTTGGAATGATGTACGTGATGACTGAAGAAAGAGAACGATAATGGATAGCCTTGACACTTGTGTCAAATTAGAAATGACTAAAACAGGAGCCATGCCGGGCCAAATGGGGGCTAGCTACCTCGAGCGAACACACTTCTTCAAAACTATTCATTACTTGTTGTCGATTGGTGCACCCTTGATTTTGGGAGTGTTGTTTCGCGGTGTTGCGATCGCTGCTGCGATGCGTTCTCACCAGTCCGGATCAGGCAAATGGTAGTTTCACTACCTTGGGTATTGCCTCATGTGCCTTGTCATACTTTTATCCCGATATACGCAACCACTACGATTTGTTTTGTGTTATACCTATGGAGTACTCCCTGATATCCCACTAGTTTACGGTGGAGTTTACAGTGTTGTATAGACTATAACGCTTATATAAAATGTGTTAAGGGGGATAATGGTAACGCCTTAACACTATTTTGATACCTTATATTACTGATAGACATTATCTACTTAGCGTACATTACTACCTAGTAGATAGTTTAACGGATCCTTAAAGGATGGTTATTCCAAACATCCTTTGAGTTACTTGTGTTTCAATTGCTATTTCACTTGAGTTGGATTTATTGATATAAGAATGTTAATCCTGACTCGAGTGTTTTGTGTTTTGCTTTACGCTCGGGTCAGACTGAGTGTACCAGTATTCGAGACTCACCTTTGGAGTTGGATCTTCGCTTGGAGATCCAGCTATCTATCCAGCTTTCAGATATCCAGTTGATTCCAGTAATTGTATTCTGATTTTTGTATTTGCCTATTGTATTTGAGACATTTGTTGTACCTTGTTTAACTTTGATATGTATATATATAGTAGCTTCATGAACTACTATCTTTTGTTTCCGCTGCAATTATTACTCTGTGTCTGTGATTATTTATTTACTGTATATGTTCAGTTTTGACAAATTTAAATTAACAATTCGGTATTTTGAATTATTCAAGTTCGACATGTGCGGATGCGAATGGTGCAAAATACTGGGTCGTTACAATTCACAAAATATAAGTGTATGTAAGCAATAGACTTTATCGCAAATTATGAGAGTGTAGAGAGTGAGAGAAATGAGAGAGAACTATCAAAACAAGAGAGAATTTTCTTTGTTCCTTTTGATCTCCTTGATTCCTCTTGATCTCCTTGATTTGCTTAATTCCCTTTAATCTATCTGGTCTTGTACTTAAGTTCTTATATCAATCTAATTTGATATGTGTACTGCGTATTTTCTTGATTATACTGTAATATATCTTGATAGACTTCATGTATTTCCTATACTTTATCATACATAAACTTGGAAAAATCTTCAATACTAATATTTATCAAGTTGTTATTATCAAAACCAATAAATATGGTTCAAACACATGTAGTACACTCATAAGATAATGATGATAGTAGACTAGCATATACTGATAATAATTGGAGTAAAATCCTTCTAGATCTCCATCTAGGCCTCTCCTAGGCACTAGGCTAGGCTTACCCGCCTAGCTATTTGCCTAGGCCCACTTAGACAAGGTTTATCACCTCATGTAAGAATCAAAACATACATTTAGGCACTGATTAAGCATTATTCAAGGTTAAATGCCCCATATAAGCATTAATATGCTAGTTTTACGTGATCCTACCTCCTTGGCTACTCCTAAACACATCTAAATCCCCTAACTTCAAATTTTCATCAATCGACACTAAACAAAACACTATTTTTTTTTCAAAATACATGAGTTATCAAAAATTTCTAGCTTCGATAATCCCTGCCTAGACGATTAATCCCTAATCGGTAACAATCACCTAGCATTCGCCAAGCAATTTTTACAAGTTTGACCATTATGTGCTGACCCTTTAGATGTTGGAATAGGTTAGGTATGGTTCTTCATACCTTATGTTAGTACCTCAGATATTAATTTTGATGATAACAACCTTGGTAACAAATACATATTCATATAAAATACGGATACTAATGATTTTGCCAAGATTATATAGTATATAGTGAAGGATATTATACATGTTTTGAAGTGAAGACTGTACAATATAAAAACTCAAAAATAAGATATAAAGACTCATGAGTATAAAGATCAAGATATGAAGATTTCAAGGCTACACTATACTGTATAGACTTATAGAATATTGTTAAAGTCCCTAGTAGCAATCTTTGAACTCAATTTCTCTTTTTTTTATCATTTATTTTTAAATCAAAACATATTTTTAAAATATATTTAAAAATATTTTATAAAAGTTTTCTAAAGATTAAAATGTTTATAAATTATGTTTAAACTATTTTACAAAGCATTAGATTTTTAAAACATTTTAAAATAAATAAGTTTTCAAAATATACTAGGATATGTTGACATATAGGCATATTGTATGTTGACATACATGCCATAGTTTTCAAAATTCAAATTTGAAATAAAGTGTCTATTCGTCATAACTCTTCGTGAATGGACATGTTTGTTTGTTCTTTATATATATGGGGTTTCCAAACGAATTTTTATTAAATACTTTCTTATTATCTTCTCTCCTCTTACTCTGCCAAAACTTCTATCGAAAATATATTCAAATTTTCTCAAATTCAAACCATAATCAATTCAATCTTCATTGTATTGATTCTCTATAATTTACTCTCTGATTTCAATCATCTCTCTCACTTAATCAAAGATCAAAGTGCTATCCAAGAGGATATAAGATCAATTGTATCCAAAGATCAAACATTGTCTTTGGAAAAAACCATTAAAACTTTAGTTATAGTTGATAGGGTGTGACTGTGTCCCGATTCAAATCAATTGGTTGTGCTTGGTGTCTCGGAAATCCAAGTAGGTGTGCTTATGTCCCGGGTCAAATCAAATGAGTGTCCCAAAGCTTTGAAAATCAGGAGGGTGTGTCTCCTAACCAAGAAATTGAGATTGTATTGGGTTTGCCATCTGCCCATTGAAAGATTAGCATTTGAAAAGAAATCTGTACAAACTATTATACGAGAGTTGATGTAGGGTAACTCCAAACCAGTATAAATTCCCTTGTGTAATCTCTCTGATTCTCTACTTTTACTTTACTGTATTTATATTTACCTATGTTTGAATTTATGATTGTTTATTCTGTGTTAATTAAGAATAATCTTAAAAGGTTCAAAAAGAAATTTATTAAAGTTAGAAAACACTATTCGCCCCCCTTTAGTGTTTAGGTAAGCCTTAAAATCCATAATTCCAAGCCACTAACATTTGGTATCAGAGCATTTGGTTTTCAAAAATTCGTAATTTGATTTTTGAAAAGTTTAAATAACTACCAACACTATTAGTAATTCTGTTAGTAACACTGTCAGTTCAATTGTCAACACTTTTGTTGAAGGACAATCTACGGTTGGACCCCCACTTTTTAATGGTGGTAATTACACTTATTGGTCATGTAGATGAAAATTTATTTACAGTCAAGTGGTCTAGACATTTGGAATATTATACAAAATGAGTACACTGGACCCCCAGACTTATTTTTCATCTTGGACTGCTGACTAAAAGGCACTTTCACAAAATTATTCAAAAGCCATAAATATTTTATTTTGCCCACTAGATAAGAATGAATTCAATAGAGTGTCTATTTGTAAGTCTGCATAAGAAATTTGGAGAACACTACAAGTTACTCATGAGGGCACTAGTAAAGTACAACAGACTAAACTTTCCATTTCAATCAGTTTCAATTATTTAAAATGAATCCAAATGAGTCCATTTCTGACGTGTACTGTAGATTTCAAGATATAGTGCATTCATTAGCTGCATTAGGGGAAAACTTTTCTAAAGAGGATCAAGTCAGAAAAATCCTTAATTCACTCTCTTTAGAGTGGGATCAAAAGACACTTGCAATTGAAGAGGCAAATGATATTAGTACTCTAAAAATTGAAGAGTTAATAGGAAATTTAATGTCCGATGAAGCACAAATGCAGGGTAGAAGAGAAAACAAGGCAATAAAAAATAAATCCATCGCTTTCAATGCAATAAGTGACAGAAAATTCATGAATTCATGACTTATAAACAATGGTAATGATGAGGAAATCGCCTTTATGACAGAAAATTCATGAATTATAGAAAGATGAAGAACTTTTAGAAATCTAAAAACAAAACCAATGGAACTGGAACTATGATTAGACGCTTCAATTATGATGAACTCGGTCAGTTTTAGAGAGACTACCTATATCCAAATAAATTAAAGGTCTTACTAGCAAATGACCCATCTAGGAAAAAATAAAAAGGGCAGATAAAGAAACTTTGGATGATTCAGGCACGTCCTCTAGTGACAATGAAACAAATACTGAAAATGTGAATATGTATTTCACTGCAACAACAGGCTGGTCAATATTGATCAACAAAAAGCAGCAAAATTGGTATGCTTTACATTTTTAATTCCATTTTTTGCTTTTAATTGTTACGAATAACCTATAGATTAATAATAATAATATTGGATGAATATAGTATAAATATTAAGTATATATTTAAAATTTATTTTGGTTAATAGGTATATAATATTAATTAAAGACAATATAATATATATATATATATTTTTAATCTTCAAAAATTAGTTACTTTTGTTTTTTGGCTAAATAAATAAATTAGTAATAATTATAGGATAATTAGAAATATATATATAAGCGAATAGGAATAATTTGTTCAATGTATGTTGGAAATTACTAGCTACATGTCGACATACCCATTCTCTATATGTCGACATATGCTCCAAAATTCTGAAATTTGAATTCTCATTTTAAATTCAAAATTTGAATTTCCTCCACCTTTTAGAGCATAGAACATTTTCACCAACCCATATTTTTTGAAAAGGTGTCTCTTGACCAAAGAACATGACTATTGGTTCTCAATTTAATTAATATATCTTTATCCATTAATTTCACTCTCATTTTTTAAAATTCAAAAATCTATTAAACTCTCTTATCTCCTCAAACTATTCATCAATGGTTTCCTCAAGTTCCAATCCAAAATCCGTTAGGCTCTTTAAGAAAACTAAAAGCTTTCTCTTCAATAAAAAAGATGCAATTGAGGCCTATATGGAATATTCAACTTTAGAAAAAGTTTCTCCCAGAAGGTTTGCTATATTTAATGATTTTACTTCTTATGGTTTACATGAACTTTGTTTTGAAAATCGTAATCTTAGTTTGGCTGAATCTTCCAAAAATGATTTTGTTTGCTACTCTGATTTGGTAAAAATGTTTTATGCAAATTTAAACAGAAAGTTTTATCAAAGGGAAGAAGGTCAAATTTGGAGTAGCGTTAATGGCACTTAAATAGTTTTAAATAATGAACTTTTGGGTCATATTCTTGATTGTAAATCTAGTGGAATTAACCCCTCCACTTTTCAAATAGATATTCAAAATCGTGAAGTTCTTCACATCATTTTCGAAAGTGATGAAGATTTTGAATTTAAACATACCAAGCTTCGACCTAAACCGAGACTTATGAGTCTCATTCTTCAACAAAGTATTATACCAAGAACGGAACCTGACTCAAAAGGTTTTCAAAGCGCTTTTTGCTATTTATGGTCGCTACAACATAAATTGAGTACAAGTCATTTTAGATGACTTTGTCCGAAAGAACATTTCTAGACACGATTACACACTTTTCCATGGTGTACATCTTACTTGAATTTCTCATATTTTGGTGTGGATTTAAGAGAAGAAAAATCCATTCCTCGAAAAAAAATTTAATAAAGCAAATATCTCCCTTACGCACATTTCATCATTCTTTAAACAATATGAAACTCTTCCCGAAAAGGAGCAAAGGTTGGCACGGAAAGAAGAATAAGAAATTCAACAAGAAAAGGAGGAGGAAGTAAATGAAATGGAAGTGGAAGAATAAAAGGAGGAGGAGTAAGAAGATTCTTCTTTGTAAAGTATTGAAAAATCACCCAACCCTACAAACAAAGAGATACTAACGAATCAAGAGAAGCTTCTTAAAAACCAAAAGAAGCTTAAGCGTTCCTTCAGTAAAAAGCTAACTTCTATTCCCAACAAAATGGACAAATTCTTTGGAAATGTCATTCGCAAGGTCGGTGGCTCTTCATCATCTTATCCACATCCTTTTAAAGTTTATCTAGTAGTTGCTTGTGTTATCCAGCCTTGTATTTTGCATTTTCTAGTTTAATTTTATGTTTTTCTTATGTATTTTTCTCTTATTTCCAATATAATCCATGAATCCCTTTAGTTCTAATCAATGAAATATGTTTCTTACTATGTTATATTATTCATTAGTCTTTAGAAGTCATAAAGATATAATAGTATAGGATAAAAACATAAGCTATAAGAAATAAGATAGTTTCAAAAATTATGGCATGTATGTCGACGTACATATATTATATATGTCAATAAAAATAACAGCCAAAAATGAAATTTTTTAATTTTCAAAATAAAATAACTACCAACCATCTATTCATTTCAAACACTTTCCACTCATATATAAGTCAGTATCTTTCAGAAAACTCATTCAACATTTCATTCCATACTCTATTTTCATTCTCAAACATATTTTCACAAATATGTCTTCTCCACATTAAAACCTACATGAAACTCTCAAAGAAACTCTCCAATCTATCAATGATATTCTCTCTTTTATCCTATCAAATCAAAGACATTTAGATTTGAGTTAAATAAAAATGATAAAAGAACCAGAGATGCATTCTGATGTTATTTGATGGATGATTTCTTCCCTAATCAAAGATCAACCTTCCAACAATCCAGAGTGCACCATCAACAAGGATAATCAAGATTAGGATGCCATTAAAGCAAATCCAATCTTTGGGGCTAATGGTTGGGATGAAGTTCCTTGAAATGTCTAATTATTAGGTTTTAATTTAATATGTAAATGCACACAGACATACACACACACTCTCTTAGGATTTGATTGATGTGTGTTTTTGATTGGTTTGGATTGCTTGACATTGAATGTTTGATTGGATTGGATTGTACAAATTTGTTTGTTTTAGCTTGGTTTGATTTGAAATTGGATTAGTGTGTATTAGATTCACTTATATATAGTTCAAAAATTACATTAATAAAAATTTCTTTATCATATATCATCATGTTTACTAGTATATCATATATCATATAATGCTTATGCATAGTTATATATTATCATTTTTACTTAGATTGTTGATTTTAAATTAAATATATTATCATATATCATTATGTCTTTTATTTAGCGAGAGTAATTGTTTGTTTTTCACCTATTTTTGTTGATGACAAAGGATGAGAAAAATATAAAATATACATATGCACATATTAGCGGGAGTTTACTAACTCGAGGGGAGTTATATCATATTTTATATACAAAAAATAATAATCGTTGTGACCATCAAAAAGGTGGTGATTGTTGGTACCTCAGATATTGATTTTGATGAAAAAACCTTGGTAACAAATATACATTCATATAAAGTATGGATACTAATGATTTTGCCAATATTATATAGTATAGTGCAGGATATTATATAGGTTTTTAATTAAAGACTGTACATTATAAAGACTCAAGAACTGGACATAAAGATTCATGAGCATAAAGATCAAGATACGAAGATTTCAAGACTACTGGTACAGTGTATACAGTCATAGAATATTGTTAAAGTCCATGGTAGCAATCTTTAATCTCAATTTCTCTTTCTCTTATCATTTATTTTTAAATCGAAATATATTTAAAAATATTTTATAACGTTTTCTAAAGTTTAAAATGTTTATAAACTATGTTTAAATTATTTTACAAAGTGTCAGAATATTTTACTAAGCATTAGATTTTAAAAACATTTTAAAATAAACAAGTTTTCAAAATATACTACGATACATTGACATATAGGCAGATTGTATGTCAACATACATGTCGCAGTTTTCAAAATTCAAATTTGAAATGAAGTGTCTATTCATCGTAACTCTTCGCCAATAGACAAGTCTATTTGTTCTCTATATACGGGGGTTTCCAAACAAATTTTTATTAACTACTTTCTTATTATCTTCTCCTCTCTTACTCTGCCAAAATTTCTATTGAAAATATTTTAAAACTTTTTCAAATTCAAACCAAAATCAATTCAATCTTCATTGTATTGATTCTTTACTATTTACATTCTGATTTCAATCATTTCTCTCACTCAATCAAAGATTAAAGTGTTTTCCAAGTGGCTATAGGATCAATTGTATCCAAGGATCAAACATTATCTTTGGATAAACCAATAAACCTCTAATTATAGTTGATTGGGTATGATTGTGTGTTGATTCAAATCAATTGGGTATGCTTGATGTCCCAGAAATCCAAGTAGGTGTGCTTGTGTCCCGAGTCAAATTAACTGAGTGTACCCAGAGCTCGAAAAATCTGAATGGTGTGTCTTGTAGCCTTGAAATTAAGATTGTATTGGGTTTGCCTTCTACCCCTTAAAAAATTAGCATTTGAAAAGAATTCTACACAAGCAACTGTACGGGACTGTATGTATTGTAACTTCAACCTAGTATAAAATCCCTATTGTGATCTCTCTAATTCTCTACTTTTATTTTATTGTATTTATATTTATCTGTGTTTGAATCCGTGATTGTTTATTCTATGTTAATTAAGTATAATCTTAAAAGAATCAAAAAGAAATTCATTAGAGTTAGAAAGCACTATTCACCCCCTAGTGTTTAGTTAAGCCTTAAGATCCATAACTCTGCCACTAACACCCTATGTCTTATACTTTACCGTATCGACTTTTATAATATTTTGAGACTATACATCGCTCATACCAGACTGTTGTCAAATTCTAGTTTTTACGCTTTGCATCTTATTATCTCAAGTACTATTAAATGAGTAGACTAGATAACATGTATGAGATGCCACAAGGAGTATTGCAGGACTAGCAGGTGGCTACGCTTTCACATATTACTATTTTGGTTTACTATTATTATTATTCTGTTGCGTGTCACTGTGAAGCTTTATCTGTGCTTTATTTTACTTAGAGATAGTATATTTGACGAACAATTTCAAATTTTACAAACTTTAAATCATAACAGAAACTGCAAAAACTTGAAAAATGCTAAACAATAGGTTGATAATCAACTGAAGGACTATACCATTTGATCGATTGAATGTTCAACCCATTGGTGATGCATTTTAGTCGACTGTTTGACCAATTTTTAACACTAATTCTTTTTGGGAAATTTGGCCCATTTAGATAATACCATTCAATCAAATATTTACTTCGTTCAGTTGATTAAATGGCTATAACAATTATCTTTTTGAGTTTTATGAAATATTTATTTATGTTTGCCAGAAATGTTGATTTCTAATTTTTTTGAAAGGGTTCTGTTTGCACAAAAAATGGACAAACACCTCAAAGTTGTATGATTTAGTAGATCCTATGTTGTTCTTAGTGATTTGGATGACTTATGCAAATATATGAAAAGCAGGGGCTAAACTGTAAAAAGACACACAGATTTATAGTGGTTCGGCCAGAACGTGCCTACGTCCACTTTATATGTTATTTCTCCTTTAGATCTCAGATTACAAGTACAAAGCTTTGGTACAAGTATCTAAAAGTGTTTGAAAGTTCCTTCCGTGCTTGAGCTCTCAAAACTCCTCCCCCATTGTTGTACCCCTGCCCCTCTATTTATAGAGTGAGGTTGGGGGCAGGGGTCTTGGATGTATATAGCTGCTGGTGGGCCTGGGCTGAAGCAATCTGGCCTGGCAGCGTTCCGGTTCGGCGAAGCTTTGGTTCGTCCGTGCTTGGAGAAGGTTGGGGTTCGGTAGGGATGTGGTCCGGTGATAGGTTGGTTCGGCATAGGGGTGTGAAGCAGTTGGTTCGGTGTTGTTTGGTTCGGCATAGGGGTGTGAAGCAGTTGGTTCGGTGTTGTTTGGTTCGGTGTTGTTTGGTTCGGCGAGGCCTTGGACCGGTGGTAGATGGCAGGTGAGTAGGTTTGGTAGGTACTTGGATCGGTAGTGGGGATTGGTTCGGTAGGGATGTGATTCGGTGGTTTATGGAGGTGTAGCTGGTTTGGCAGTGAGCTGCCGAATGAAATTCTATAGATGGGAGTGCCGGATGAGGTAGTGCCGAATGAGGTAGTTACTCTTGGTGCCGAATGAACCTTATGCCCTTGAATCATGAGTGAAATACGCTTGCTGGCTGCTTCTTCTTGGTTCGATCGTGGAGGAAACGCACCCATCACTGATATTCCAGTTTTGACCAGAAAATGGGATAACACTTTGCCCCCCAAAACATGACTTGCGGTAGGAAGACGTGTTTTGTAATGCCATGAGCTGGATGTTCGTAACCTGTCAACAACCTGTAAAGAGCTTGATAGTTTTATATGGCCCCAAATGACGACCGTTTGAGATCGAGCTACTTGGGATGAAGCGCGGCCGTTCATGGTCAAGCGCCTAACTTCAAATGACGACCGTTCGCGATCGAGTCATTTGAGGTGAAGTGCGACCGTTCGCGGTCAAGCGTCTAAATCCATGCGACGATCGTTCGAGATCGAGTCATTTGTGGTGGAATGTGATCGTTCACGGTCAAGCGCTTTACTTCAAATGACGACCGTTCGGGGTCGAGTCATTCGAGGTAAAGTGCGACCAAGCCCGGTCAGAAGGCGGACCTCGAATGGCGACCGTTCGTGATCTAGCCACTTGGGGTGAAATGTGACCGTTCGCGGTCAAGCGCCTTACTTCGAATGACGATCGTTCGAGATCGAGCCATTCGTGGTAAGGTGCGACTGTTGGCGGTCAAGGGGTGGACCTCAAATGGCGACCGTTCGCGATCGAGCCACTTGTGGCGAGATGAGTTGTGCCGTTCGAGGCGAGTTTGTGACTGTTTGAAGTCGGGTGCCGTTCGAGGCGAGTTGTGACCGTTCGAGGTCGGGTGCCGTTCGAGGCGAGTTGTGACCGTTCGCGGTCGGGGTGCCGTTCGAGGCGAGTTGATGTGTGCCCGGGGGGGACTTAATACCATCCAAACCAGATTCACGTTCGGGTGAGTTTCTGGATTGTCTGTTGTGGCGGTTTATCACTATCTCAGAGCATGCCTAGGGATCGTTCGCGATCCCGTACATGTGTAAGTAGCTTAGCCATTTTAGAATTATCAAAACCAAATATCCATTCAACTGATGAAATTTAAAATAGAAATGTTCAGCAAAGTCAAATCCAAATTTAAGAAATAAAGAACAAAAGCAAAGCAGTGACGTCGGAGTGCAAACGCCTATATCGATGTGGTTTATAGTTGTATCAGAGCATGCCTGAGGATCGTTCGTGGTCCTGTACATGTGTAAACAACTTAACCGTATCAGTGTGGAGTTTGCTGCTCGTTCGTCGTTATCTCGATCAACGGATAACAAGATGACGTCTCGATCCTGAGCCGTCTTCAGTTGGTGCGGGCGGTGGTCGTTCTTGTCCCACCGTTGTGGCCATCCTTCTCACATATTGTGATAGCAAACCATTCCGAATATGCCCCTCCACCTCATCTTTCAGATGCCTGCAATCGTTGGTATGATGACCATTCAGGTCGTGGAACAAGCAATATCTGTCTGATTTCCTTTCGTTAATAGTCGGATCCCTTCGCATTGGCCTACGGTAGGGAACCTGCTCTCTTGTATCTTGATAGATTCGCTCCAAACTCTCATTCAGCTCGGAGTAAGTGGTGAATCGCGACTCTTTCCGTGGCCGCTTTGACCTCTCATCATTATCCTCAGCCTTTCTCTTTCCTTTACCAGTCTCCGCACCCCTTCCAGGTGGATTTCCGCTCTTGATTGCGTAAACGTCAACTTCTTCCTCTCTTTCTGCACTAGCATCTTCCAAACGCAGAAACTTTTCAGCCTCATGATAGAACTCTCCCAGATTCATAGGCGGATCTTTAGTTAACGAATTCTTGAACTCCGTACTATCAGCTATTCCAGATACAGCCGCCATCATGACCATAGATGGATCTGGTCGATCCACTGATGTTGCTGCCGCATTAAATCGTGTTAGAAAACTCCTCAAAGTCTCTCCAGTTTTCTGCTTCAAGGTTGCCAAAGTCATCACATTCTTGGGTCTTGCAATATGAACCCTGAATTGCCTCATGAATCTCTCAGTTAAATCTGCCCACGTTCCTATGGAGCCGCTTTCCAGTTGTATGAACCACAACGCCGCAATATCTGCCAAGTACAATGGAAAGCACCGGGCCATAACCTCCTCTGATGCCCCCAGCACTTCCATATGCCTTATATATTTTGTCAGATGAACCGTGGGGTCTGTCCTTCCATTATACATATCCAATGATGGTAGCTTAAAATCTGGTGGGTTCCTAGCTCGCCTGATTGTTGTGGTAAAAGGACTCCTATTCACATCCTCCAGGTCTCTATTCACTAGTCCGCCTCTCATGGCTCGTCTGACCATCTCCGCCAGTCTGTCACTATCTCCAAGTTGTAGTCCTCGTTCACTGCCTTCGACCTGCCCCCTGAGTCCGTGGGAGCTTTCAGGTGTATGCCCCTCTGGCGGAGCGTTCATTCTTCTATTGTTACCAGGTTGTTCGGATGCCCCCGTCTCTCTTGTCGGGATTGGATCAACATGTTCTGTGTGTGTGCTCCCTAGCTCTGGTGCTACGCCAGATGGTCCTGCTCCGTTCTGAACTCCAGTTGCGCCTTGGTTCCGTGCTCCAAGTTGCCCAATCTGTTGAAGCAAGTTCTGGATCATCTCTTCTTGTCTTCTCATCATGGCCTCCATCTCATCCCTGGTGATGAAGACTGAAGCTTGGTTTGCTCCTGAGGAAGCCTCTTGACTCCCTTCCTGTTGACTTTGCTCTGGCCTCGGCCTTCTGTTTGATTGTCTTGCCATGATTCTCCCAATCTGAATCTTTAGACTTTCAAATTCAGCTTCTAAGCGGTAGAATCCTTGAGTTCAATTCTCAGTGAAAGCACCAAAAATGTTTGCACAAAAAATGGACAAACACCTCAAAGTTGTATGATTTAGTAGATCCTATGTTGTTCTTAGTGATTTGGATGACTTATGCAAATATATGAAAAGTAGGGGCTAAACTGTAAAAAGACACACAGATTTATAGTGGTTCGGCCAGAACGTGCCTACGTCCACTTTATATGTTATTTCTCCTTTAGATCTCAGATTACAAGTACAAAGCTTTGGTACAAGTATCTAAAAGTGTTTGAAAGTTCCTTCCGTGCTTGAGCTCTCAAAACTCCTCCCCCATTGTTGTACCCCTGCCCCTCTATTTATAGAGTGAGGTTGGGGGCAGGGGTCTTGGATGTATATAGCTGCTGGTGGGCCTGGGCTGAAGCAATCTGGCCTGGCAGCGTTCCGGTTCGGCGAAGCTTTGGTTCGGCCGTGCTTGGAGAAGGTTGGGGTTTGGTAGGGATGTGGTCCGGTGATAGGTTGGTTCGGCATAGGGGTGTGAAGCAGTTGGTTCGGTGTTGTTTGGTTCGGCATAGGGGTGTGAAGCAGTTGGTTCGGTGTTGTTTGGTTCGACATAGGGTTGTGAAGCAGTTGGTTCGGTGTTGTTTGGTTCGGCGAGGCCTTGGACCGGTGGTAGATGGCAGGTGAGTAGGTTTGGTAGGTACTTGGATCGGTAGTGGGGATTGGTTCGGTAGGGATGTGATTCGATGGTTTATGGAGGTGTAGCTGGTTTGGCAGTGAGCTGCCGAATGAAATTCTATAGATGGGAGTGCCGGATGAGGTAGTGCCGAATGAGGTAGTTACTCTTGGTGCCGAATGAACCTTATGCCCTTGAATCATGAGTGAAATACGCTTGCTGGCTGCTTCTTCTTGGTTCGATCGTGGAGGAAACGCACCCATCACTGATATTCCAGTTTTGACCAGAAAATGGGATAACAGGTTCTTTCTTCTACAAAGGCAAACTTCTCTTACAAATGATTATTATTGTTCTATAAAACATTGCAACTCTCCAGTAAAACTTTCAAACCTTCTTCAGTAAAACTTTTCAAACCTACAAATAAGAGTTTTCTGAAGATATTGAACTTACCTTTCTACTCTCTTGCTCTCTAACGCTTCGTATTATCATTGCTTTCAAAAGTGTTCAAAAACTCTCTTTCTTATATCACTGAAGCTTTAATGTTAAAATTCTACATTTTTTTCTTTTACTTCCTCGGCTTGCACATAAACTTTTTATCTATCAAGAGGGTTATAGAAGGTTGTACTTAAACCGAAAATTCAATGTTGTTAAAGAAGATATATTAGTGTCAAAGCCTATTTTCTAATATTGTTCGTGAAGCCGTGTAGTAGAGTCTTCAGACAGAGTCGAAGTCTTATTGCAGTGCCCTTAATAAGTTGTAAGAAACTTGTTTGGGTAAAATGAAGGAATTAGTGGAAATTCTGAATTGGAGCTTCGAGACCGGACATAGAACGACAGTACGAACCAGTATAAAATTACTAGTATGATTTTACCTATTTACTATATAATATGTTGCTTATATACTTAGCTTTGTAGTTAGCACCATATCACACAATTAGTTAGTTAGTTTACATAATATTGCTTTTCCCTACTATTTGATCCAGCCAAACATTTTTTATTGCAACAATTGTAATTTGAAATCATATGTGACTTCTAGTTCATATAATGTTATTACAAGTACCATTAAAAACGAAACACTGCTACAACATAGCATCAAACTATGAAATGTTATATATAATAATATAAAATGCTACTTAAATCTAAATGTTGAAAATTTATATAAAGGAGCGTTATATAATAGTTTTTACTTCAAATGGTATGTACATACAGTATGAAGAACTTATGAGAATATTAAATAATATTCACCATACTAGTCAATTATGCCAAAACTAATACGTTTTTGTAAACACAATTTAGATTTCTTTTATTACTAAACTATAAAACTTTACAAATATTAACAATATCTACATTTCTTTGGACTTTAAACCTAAACTTGCACTACTTGTCTAAACATACTCACTTCATTAAAAAAAAGTCTGGAAACCTCGGTTTCACTATCTCCACTTTATCTTTTTCAACTCTTTAGTCATTAATGATGGAATGCTACTAATTCCACCACACATACCTACTGCTTCCTCCAACGTTTCTCACTCTTATACTCTCATTTTGTCTTCTTTGTAATTACAGAATCTCTTACAACTTTCATGGTTCATCATTACTGCGTCTTTCTTCATTATTTGCATAGTTCTACCCAAGTCTAAGATTACCGTTGGATTCAGGTAGAGATCTATAGTTTATCATCTTTAGTAGCTAGTGCTTCTCCCAACTTGTGCAAGATAAGTTGCTTTCTCTCCTTATTATTACTTTCCCTTTCTCGGTGGTGTTAATTTCTTTATTAATTTCAGATCTATGTTTTCTAGATCTGGATCTGGGATAAAATTGGATTTTAGGTCCCTTTGCTTGATTGATCTTAATTGCATTCAAATGCTTCACTGTAAATTAATACATGTAAAAAGAATTAAATGTAATTTAATACAGGGTCAGACTAAAGTGTAGCTTCGAGGTGTGAGCTTCAATATTTGCAGTTTCAAAAATACTCTCGGTTAGTAGTGGAACCATCAATTCTAGGTGGTTGGCAAGTGCCTTACATCCATGTTGTGCATATATTTTCATTTTACCTGTTTGTGAAACATTTGTATTTGGATTTGTTTGATCTAATTTTGACTTTTTATGTGATTTGTTTGCATGTTTCTATGCAACGAGTTCTAGCAAAAACCCGATTATTACGTTCTCTCCGAATTGATCATGCCCAAGTCGAGAACACAATATTTTCCATACCATTACCCTTGCTTTTCTGATTAAATCTTGAAATCATGTTTTCGATCTTTGATTAGATGTTAAGCTTTTTGTTTAGGGACTCAGGCCATTTCAATTTTGCATGACACCATGTCCATTGATATGCAATATACTTGAAATTGGAAAATAAATGGTCCATTTCTCCATCATGTTAGATGCAAAGCACATAATTAGGACCCACATTTTTGCAATTTTGAACTTGTTTCTATTTCGTTAGCATGTAGTTATCAAGTACTTTATAGAGACAAATTATCATTTTGGGACATGTATATTTTTCCAAACAAATTCTACCTACTGTACGCTATTGTTTTTTGCTCATATAATATTCCAAGCCGATTTAAAATTATATGCTCAGTTATTATTACATAACCATATCCAATATCCACTTCTTCATCTCTATGGATTTTAGTTCCCATAATTTCATTTTTGAGTTGCCCTAAGAAACTTACATTATCTAATTTCCACTCCCCGTTTTCAAGTATATCTTTAACCATCAAATTCTCACCTCTAATTATTTCCATTTATCCACCCCTAATCTACTGATTAACATGCAAATTGGCAGCCATGGGTCGTACCATAGTGACGTTGTTTTCCTATCAACTATTCTCTTCTCCATGCACTTTAATGCTTCCCATCTTATTCTATACAAGTGCTCTCATACACCTGAATTATCATTCCTAACCTCTAAGTACAAAACTATTAATTTTTGATATACTTTGTTTTTCGTCCATTTCACTTATATCCCCTCTTCTTTAATCGCTTTTCAAATCAACTTTATAACCAATGTTATATTCATTTCTTCTAATTTCCATAATGCCATTCCTCCTCCTTCTTTTTCTACACACCAATTTCCAAGGGACTTTACTCAATCATCCCTTCCATAAAAAGTCCAGGTAGATGCATAGACTTTGTTGATCGTCGCAACTGGAAGTTTAAAGCATTTCATCGATATATGACAACTAGATATGTTGTAGTTTTGGTAAGTTCTAATCTTCCCCCAACACTTAAGAACTTCGCTTCCTATATATTATGCTCTTGACTTTTTTATAAGAGGCTCACAATCCTTATCTTTTAAGTTCATGCTCGACAGTGGTATACCCAAGCACCTTATTGATAGCTCCCCTTATTTGATGTCCAATACTTCCACTATTTATACTATGTTCATTACACCACCACCAAAGAATACTGTACACTTTTCATTACTCAGCTTCAACCATGTTCTCTCTTATATGACTTTAAACACTTTCTGGATTACTTCAGTGCTTGTACTGTCCGCTTTAACAAAGATTAAGATATCATCTGCGTATATAATATGAGTGATTTTACTACTAGTCGTCGGTGGTATGATAATCATTTGCTCGCTTTCTCTTCCATTGGTAAAGAAAAATACCCATAACAATGGTGAATAGGAATGGCGATATAGGGTCCCTTTGCCTGAGATATGTCGTACTGCAAAAGAAACTATAAGGCAACCTTGACTGATTGAAAAACTTGGCGCCGTTATCATCTCCTTGATTATCCTCGACCATTTTTCTATGAACCTCGTCTCTCTTTCATAATATGTACCATAATGTTTCTATTTACCTGATCATATACCTTCTTCAAATCGAGTTTAATGAACATGATATTATTATTATTACTATGTCCCAAACACCTGATTATTTCATACCCATATAAAATCCTATCTTCAATTGTAACATCCCGCACCTTAATGGGTTCGAATTTTGACAAAATCGAATCCAAGTCCATTGGGGTACATATCGTTGGTTTGGTAATCTATAATAAATATATGTTTATCAGAGATCGATATTGTTAACCCGCCTTTTGGCAATGCCGTAGACAGGCGGATTCAACTAAATCGATTGCTCGATTATCGAGGCTGGAATACGATAGGTTTGAGTCGACTGGATGGATAGACGATCAATCATCGATGATAAACATGATTATGAAGCCGGGATTCTACATAGTCGATGGGCCAAAGACGCGGGATAATCGAAATATGAGCTTCGAGAAAAATTGAGGTGATTCGGGATGTTTGCAGTTTACTTCGAGTGACCCTTGGGCTTGCTTCGGGTTTTTGAGAGAACTACATCGGGTCAGGACAGAGTGCACCTCGAGTCAGCATGGGATCAGAGAGTTTTCCATGGGATTGGTGTTACTTCAGGTCAGCATAATAAAAGCTCCGAGTCGGCAGGAATTAAGGGATCGGCATGTTTTTGCTTCAAGGGATTGGCACGCTTCCACTTACATCGGGTCGGCATCCTCCAGTCTTCGGGTCGGTGTGTATAAGTCATCAGGTCGACATGAATGGAGGGGTCGGCATTGAATAAGTGGATGGGATCGGCATAGCTCTAACCCCGGGTCGACATTGCAATTCAATGACTTCAGGTTAGCATTGAATGAGTAGATGGGATCGGCGTGTTTTGGTTTACACCGGATCGGTACCTCTTCTACTTCGGGTCAGCAGCTTGGAAAGGGATCGGTATGTTGGAGATCGGATTGGCACGGAAGGGAATGGCTCGGGTCGGCATCGAGGTATGCTTGGGGTCGGCACGTTTATGACTCCAGTTCGGCGTGCAATCTAGGATCATCATATAGTTAGAAGGGGTCGGCATATTTGGAGAGGTCGGCTACTTCGGGGTAGGGTGTGAGTTTCTTCGGGTCGGCTGTGGAAAATTGGGATCGTCATGGAAAAAGTACTCCGGTCGGCATCTATTTCTACATCAGGTTGGCATATCAAAGAAAAGGGGATCAGCGTGTTTTTTACTTCGAGTTCCAGCCTCATTTACTTCGAGTCAGAGGTAGGCGTGCTTCGGGTCATCACCTAGGAAAATTCGGGTCGGCGTATATGCAACTTGGGATCGGCATCGACGATGTATATGGACTCAGCTATGTCTGTGGTGGGCCTATGTCACTCAAGAAGCCCTGTAACTTAGATTTTGCCTATTAATACAGCATGTGCGGCTTCAGAAAATGGGATCTTCATTCTGTTTCCCTTCATCTTCTCCACTAAGGCTACTTGCCATTATTGTTTTAAAAACTCTGGATTATAACTATAATTAATTCTGAGATCAATAAAAATGAAATTTTTGGAGTGGACGTAGGCCAGAGTCAGCCGAACCACTATAAATCCTCTGTTATCACTGCTTTCTTTTGAATTTTGATTGTTCTTCATATTTAAACTCTCTACATACACTCTATTTGTTTGTGAATGTGAATTGGTGCTTTCAACGGCGTTTGGGTGTTAGTGACCAATTTTGGCGCTAACATTTTGGTGCTTTCACTAAGAGAGCTAGCACTCAGGGATTCCGGATCGAGGATTTTGATTTTGAAAGCTTAGGAACTCGGATTCTGGAAGCAATGGCTAAGCAATCAATGAAGAGATAGAGGGTAAGGAAAAGATGGAAATAATAGGATGCTAAAGAAGGAGGAGGAAATCCAGAATCAAAACTGGGAAAGGAAGCAAGCAGGATGTTGGATGGAACGAAGGATTTCGGCATGGATCAGAACTTGGTTGCACGTTTGGAAGAGGATGATCTAGGATTCCCTCATGGACTCGAGGGCACGGTGAGAATGATGATCGGAAACAACCTATGAATGTAGGAATAGTTGGAATTCGGAACCTAGGACTTGGAACGGGAATTAATTGGCTTCGACATGGATTGGAATGACTGGGGGCAAGCCTCCAACTAAGGAAAATGGATGGGCACTACTCTCCCTATGGAACTGGGGACATGGATCTCATTGGCTTTGCGAGGAATTGGATAGCGATGATGAAACAGGAGCAGCCATCATCCACCGCAAAATCGGAGCTAGCTCGGGTTAAAGGCACAGGTCATCAACTAATCGGGATGGTATGGAAAAAGTAGCAAACTCTAGGTAGATGGCTAAGTCACTTACTCATGTACAGGGATGGAGATAGCCCCTAGGCATGCTTTGAGATGATGATAAACCATGTGCTCTAGTTTGGGAAATTTGCTTTTTCATTCTAATTTGGATATTTTCTTTTTCTTGTTTTGTTTTGGAGTTTGGTTTGAACTCCTACTTTTGTTGGTTTTCTGGTTTGGATTTTGGTTTGGACGTTTGCTTTTTGGTTTGAATTTTTGATATGGTTTTCTGGTTTTCTGGTTTGAATCTAGATTTCGGAATGGATTTTGATTGACTTTTCATCTGGTTTTTGGCTAAAAGGTCGTCGGGTATGGATTATGCATGGAAAGGGGTAAGTCGCTTCGCCCGAGCATGGTGGGTCGGCTTATTCAGGTCGTTGAGCATGGACTATGCTCGGCAAGGGTCCGAAGAGACCAGGATTCAGCCTAGGACTTAGGCCCCATGTTATCTATCACTTTTTATTTCAGGTCGTCGAGCATGGACTATGCTCGACAAGGGTCCGGAGAGACCAGGATTCGGCCTAGGACTTAGGCCCCATTTTAACTATCACTTGTTATTTCAGGTCGTCGAGCATGGACTATGCTCGGCAAGGGTCCGGAGCGACCGGAATTCGGCTTAGGACTTAAGCCACATCAATACTCAACGTTCAGGGACACTGAACCGGGAACACCAAAGTGTTGCTTGACACAGGTGGTCGAGAGCAGGTTGCACTTGGCAAGAACCTGGAGAAGTTATGGATTCGGATTTCGACTTTGAATGGCTAAGGGTTGGCTATGGTCCAGAGCAATCCCGGATTTGGATATCGACCCGAAGAGGTCACAGATTTGGTTATTGGCTATTGGATATGGATGGGTTATAACTCGGTTATCGGGTTCGGATGGATGTGGAATTGGATGAGGATTTGGTTACTGGATAAGGATCGGATATCGACTCGGAGCAGTCGTGGATTTGGATATGGATATGGCAATGGCACTTGGATAAAATGGATTGGGTTATGGATCGGATGGTATGGCTATGGATAACATATGGACTTTGGATGATGGATTGAAAGCTATTCAAAACACGCCTTCCTACCACAAGACATGTTTTATAGGGAAAATGTTAACCTGCCTTTTGGCAAGACCGTAGACGGGCGGATTCAACTAAATTGATTGCTCGGTTGTCGAGGCTGGAATACGATATGTTTGAGTCGACTGGATGGATAGACGATCAATCATGGATGATAAACATGATTATGAAGCCGGGATTTGGCATAGTCGATCAACAAAAGACGCGGAATACTCGAAATATGAGTTTCGAGAAAAATCGAGCTGATTCATGTTGTTTGGAGTTTACTTCAAGTCGCACTTGGGCTTGCTTCGAGTATTAGAGAGGGCTGCTTTGGGTCAGGATAGAGTGTGCCTTGAGTCAGCATGGGATCAGTGAGTTTTCCATGGGATCGGTGTTACTTCAAGTCGGCATAATAAAAGCTCCGGGTCGGCAGGAATTAAGGGATCAACATGTTTTTGCTTCAAGCGATCGGCACGCTTCCGCTTACTTCGGGTCGGCATCCTCCATTCTTTAGGTCGGCGTGTATAAGTCATTGGGTCGGCATGAATGGAGGGGTCGACATCGAATAAGTGGATGGGATCGGCATAGCTCTAAACCCGGGTCAGCATTGCAATTCAATGACTTCGGGTCGGAATTGAATGAGTAGAAGGAATCGGTGTGTTTTGGTTTACACCGGATCGGTGCCTCTTCTAGTTCGGGTCGGTGGCTTGGAAAGGGATTAGTATGTTGGAGGTGGGATCGGCATGGTAGGGAATGGCTCGGGTCGGCATCGAGGTATGCTCGGGGTCGGCACGTTTATGACTCTAGTTTGGCGTGCAATCTGGGATCATTGTGTAGTTAGAAGGGGTCGGCATATTTGGAGAGGTCGACTACTTCGGGCTAGGGTGTGAATTTCTTCGGGTCGGCTGTGGAAAATTAGGATCGGCATGGCAAAAGTACTCGGGTCGGCATATCAAAGAAAAGGGGATCGGCGTGTTTTCTACTTCGAATCTCAGCTTCATTTACTTCGAGTCACAGGTAGGTGTACTTCGGGTCATCACCTAGGGAAATTCGGGTCGGTGTATATGCAACTTGGGATCGGCATCGATGATGTATATGGGCTCGGCTATGTTTGTGGTGGGCCTATGTCACTCGGGAACCCCTGTAACCCGGATATTGCCTATAAATACAGCATGCGAGGCTTCAGAAAAGGGGATCTTCATTCTATTTTCCTTCATCTTCTACACTAAGGCTACTCCGCCATTATTGTTTTAAAAACTCCGGATTGTAACTGTAATTGATTCTAAGATCAATAAAAAGGAAATTTATGGAATGGACGTAGGCCAGAGTCAGCCGAACCATTATAAATCCTCTGTTATCAATGCTTTCGTTCTTCATATTTAAACTCTCTACATACACTCTATATGTTATCTATGACTGTGAATTGGTGCTTTCAACGGCGTTTGGGTGTTAGTGACCAATTTTGGTGCTAACAGATATAACTCACATCAGAATAGAAAATATAATATGATATAAATACTGACCGAGGCTGCTACCTCGGAATCAATGATTTTCCTTGGATATCTAATTTCCTTGTCAGTACCGAGTATGAATAAGAAGACTTCTCCATCAACCGTTTTGTCTTGCTCCAATGACATGTTCATCTAAATTTATCGTGTAGGTTGTAATAATGAGGAGGTAAGAACAATGTTCTAGTGATTGGAAAATTTTATACTTTATCCATAACACAAACTTATATCGATTGGTTTCAATTTAAATTTTATGTCTTATTATTTTTGGTTAATCCGTTTAATTACATATGGGCGTTCGATGTGTCTACATAACTTTTTCCAAGGTATAATATTGGCATATGCCTCTTGTGCATATGCTACCCAAAACACGGTTGCTTAATACTTCTTGAATAGGAGGAGGTAGACCCAACGACTATTTAATACCTTAGTCCCCAAAGCGGCCCCTTCGCATCGTCAATGTTGGTCTATCGATCCTAGCTACAGATATTAGTGACTTCTATATATGGCCTTTTGATATATAATTGCCACATCTATCATTAATAAAGTCCTAGCCATGTGAGAGAGAGTACCCAAGCCGCTTAATACATTTTTAATGGACTTAGGCAGACTTTGACAATTTAATACCTTATTTCAATCAGGTCCTCATCATTGATTACCTAACTCTAAGACAAACTCCTCACGAGTACCTATATAACTGACATTTCATGAAAATCTCTTCGGCCACTTAATACTTTCTATTGAAGCGAACCTTTCCGATATATCATTTACCATGCCTAACCGCTAACCCTGACCGTTTAATATCCTAAATAGAGAGGAGGCGGGCCCTCAATCAACCACTTTATACCTCTGACCCAGAAGTAGGTCTTACATCCTTCGCATATCCCTTTTTCCATGGGTCCTATGATTGATAATATCACACATCATTGGTAAGTGTACATAATTGTTGTAACACCCTGGAATTTTAATAGAAATTTAAAAGAAAATTTAATAAGAAAAATAAATTAAATGAACACAAGGAACTAAAAGAAAATTTTCATAGACGTCCGAATTTGGCTACCAAACATGCATCATTGTGTTTGTAGTGATTTTCCAAACAATTTTCATATATAACACTTTGTAATATGAGTTAATGTGAAGGACTGATGGACGTTAGAACGAAATTAGAATTTAAAACTTTAAAATTAAAAAATAAACAAACATAGATATAGGATGACCCATGAGCACCCTAGGTTGACAGATAGCGGTCGACCCGCATCTATGTTAATCATGGAATCATCATTTATTGATGACGAAAATGAATGGATAAGATGAGTTGCTTGGACGCTAAGTATAGGATAAGAGGACCAGCTCTTCCTTAAGCTGATCTAATGGCCCTAAACCTAACTCTAACCCTATAAATTCATCATTAGAGAAACCCTAATCTCTTGTTTAAGCTTTATAATAACGACATTCTGCCAAATTTTCCCTAAACCCTAATTTTCTAAAACCATAAAAATCAAATTAAGAGGCAAGAGCAAGCAATCAAGGGGGACTGAGGAGATCTAGGGAAGGAACTACCGACTGGAGGTCAAATTCTTAATGAAGAGCTCAGCCAAAAAGGTGAGTGGAAACAATTTTAATTAGGTTATTAATTGCAGTTAAAATTGATATATTCTCTATGATCTAGGATGATGTTAAAAACCTAAATTGATAACTTATAGATTAAGATTAGTGTAAATAATTGAACCTGATTTAATGCAAGTGCACCCTTTCTGTTAATTAAATTATGAAACCCCAAGTTGAAATCTACAATCTTAGATTCGAAATTACAGTAAATTGTTAAACTAGATAATTGTCAAATTGGAAACCCTAAATCAATGAATCCTAAACTTAGTTGCATATTATTGTTTAAACTATAATTAAGGGAAATTAAATATAACAATTGAATTAAGGAGATAAACAATCAACAATTGAAACTAGAGAAACCTTGATTTTTGTTCATCAACGGTCGATCTTGGACCCCCAGCAGTTGACCTATAGCGGTCAACCATAGAGAAATAGAATTATACCGTTCATATTGAAAATTGGCAAATTGAACCTTGGCCTAAGGTCTAACTTTATTATTGAAAATGTATGAAAACATGAATTGTTGTCTTCCAGCTTAAGGGCACTTAAATGCATAATAGGACTTGTAGGGAAGCTAGTTTCCAAGGAGCGAACGCTAGGTCATGGCGGTGTTGGGTAAATATTGATTACCCAATTTTGGATAGTAATTTATTTGAGATGATGTATTTTCGCAAATGGCACTCACAAGAGGTTCCAAATGGTGGGCGTGCAGTTGACGCGGATACCCAATGGAGTGGGTCTGGCACAACGGGAGGTCCTAGTATTCACAAATTCCTAATGCACGTGATATAATTAGAGAGGAGGACCCAGAGCATGCAATAAGGGGCCAACGCTATGATCGAGAGGTGGAAGCGAATGCAGGCAAAGAGACATTGCGGTAAGTCGGCATTTTGGGTTCTTTCTCTCCAGGCGTAGTAAGAGGGAACGTTCCTAGCAGCCAAGTAGAGATGATAGTAGTGAGAGCTTAGCCCATAGTAGCCTAGTGGCAGTGATAGTAGTGGGAATTTAGCCCACAATAGCTTAGTGGTTGTGTCTTTCAAAGTTAGTAGCCAAGGGGTGGTGTTTACATGTTTATTACCCTAGTGGCATTATTTACATTAGGTAGCCCTAGGAGCGTTGGCTGATCGTTAGACATGAGATTTGATCCATTGTATTAGTCTACAGAAATTGTAGTATAGGAATGTACAAGACAAGAACCTTTAGATAACAGACCTTAGGAATTCATGGACATTTGTGTCACACCCTATATCATCTAGAGTAATATTGAAGTAACTACATATGATAATCACATATTAAACTTGTACTCATTCACCGGACTTTTGTCTGATCCACTCCCTCCTTTCCATTTTTTCCACCACAGGATGACAGGTTAACGGTTGATTGGGCACAATACGTAAAGAAAGGAGCTTCACATTGGAGTTCTCATATTCTTGTCCATCATGTAGTTGTTTACTGTACTAAAAGTTTGTAAAATATATGTTTTACTTTGAAACAGTGTAAATGGCAAATAAAGTATTTTGGAGACTGTTTTCTAAAATATATATTTCTCAGTACTTAAATTTTAATTCCTTCTGCTGTGAGATCTGAAAGTGTTGAATGACTTAGAACTTACCCTTATAATTATGCTCTATAATGTTTTAAAAACTCAACAGCTCGTATTTCTTGGCATAACGCGAGTCTGAAAGTCACACAAGGCTTTAGATCAGCGTGTCTATAAGTGTGGGTTGTTATAATTGGTATCAAAGTTTAGGTTTAAGATTCCCTAGGATTTAGGCATGGATTGAGAGAATGTACTTGAAAAGTTTTTAAAAAAATGGTTTTTCAAAAAGATTTCCAAAAAGTATTTCAAAATGGACTTTTAAAAGGTGTGTGTGTATATATATAGATAAAAGGTTTCAAAGATTTTACATATATATAAAAGTATAACAAGAAAGAATGATATCAAGTAACCCTGTCAAGTATTATCTTTAGAAAAGTTGAAATTAATTCCCAGTCATAACATAGTGAGAATGAGTACAAATTCTAGAGGAATGGTCTAGAAAGACATCTAATGTTTCGAGTGCGAACATTTGTATAACGTTTCAATGGTATCTAAAGCAAGGAGATAAGAAGGGCCTAACCTAACTAAGGAACTGAAATTATAATTTTCTGATATGTGTATTAAAACACAACACATATATATATATATATATATATATTGACTCATAAGGTAATTGTTGTATTATCCCTTAAGTGCTAGAGTTATAACTATTTAGGTGAAAAATAAACTTTTCACGTTTGTTGGAGTTTACCAAAAAAAGGTTAGTAGAGGCTTTGTATACCAACTAACAGTAAGAAGCAAATTATGGACTTAAGAATAAGTAAAGAAGATAATTCCATGAGACCCTTATAATAGGAATATGATATTGACAGCATAAAGAGGACGTTATAAATTAAAGGCAGATTTCTCAATTAAAGTAGGAACCCTATTCGCTTATTGGTAGTAGTCGCCAAGACTTCTATTTATATAAGGTATGGCTAGAGTATTTTCATATTGAATTTGGATATTGTATTGGAAAAGAAAATTTAGTTAACCGTCTTTGAAAAGAAGGACGAAAACCTTGTGCACTTAAAGCATTGTTAGGTATAATGGACTTAGATAATTAGGATTACTATTATCTACTACAATTTAAGTGATAAACCAATGAAAATGTTTTTTAAAAGTTAGAAACTATAGATGTCTGATATTCTAAATAGAAAAGAAGTTGATCTATGATTTTGTATAGAATAATCAAACAAACTTTATGGAATTTGTGTAAAAAATAAAATTTGAAAATTTGATAACAAGTGGTTTATCAATAATTATTTTAAAAGCCTTTGTTTTGTCACATTGTTATACTACCATCAATGTGCACTTTGCGTATGATAATAGAACCATTAGAAAACAAAAACAAAAATTGAAAAGTGCGTAAGATTCATCCTTTAAACTCCCTTTGTAAATAAGAAATGGTTAGAACTGAAATGTCTTTTATCAACGTTTTGTGAAACTTTAAAATAATAGTAAGTTAAAAATACCACATATCTTTGAAAATAAGAATTTGTGAAAATTTCTTATTTTTGAAAGAAAATGTTAAAATGTTGTGTTTTAAGTACATTTTGTTAAATTAAGCTTAAACTGTTTTGATAATTTAATTAGAAAAATGTCATGATCTTGGAAAGAAGGAAACGGTTGTTAAAATAAAAAAAGTGGATTTATAGTTTTAAAATTTTACTAGTTTTATGGAAATGAAGTCAAAAATCAAAGATCAACATTTTTGATTTAAAAAGGTAGTGAAATATTATGACTATCACTTAAATTTAAAAAGGAAAGAAATAGAGTGGAGTTAGATAAATATGATTAAATGGCCCACTAGGAAAAGATTGAATATGGAACTAGAAAGTATTGAAATGGTTGGGATAGAGATAAGAAGTAACATAGGAATTTAATGGTCCTTTTAATTAATGGTTAAAATTGAAAAGATGTAGCACTAAGTCAAACTTCCCGAAAGAGTGCAGAGGACCTGTTACCCAAGTATGGTTTGTGTGAGAAATGCGGATTACGGATCTTAAGGCTAGTATAAACACTAGAGGGGGTGAATAGTGTTTATAAAGAATTACTAATTCTTTTCGAGTTTATATTAGTTTGAACACAAATGTATGCAATATTCAGACACAAATATGATCACAGATTCAAACACAGATGCAAATATAAAGTAAAAGCAGTAAAGGAAAGAACACACCGGATTTTATACTGGTTTGGAGTTACTCTACATCCAGTCCCGCACACAAGTACGGATTTCCTTACAAAAGCAATCTTTACAATTACAACCCTCGATTTCAAGGCCACGAGGTACACCACTCCAGATTCACAATCCTCTGGGTAGAGATACTTGATTTTCCGGGCAACAAGTTCACCCAATTGATTTCCTAGGCTACAATCACACCTTTTCTCACTTGATTGATTTCCAAGGCTACAATCACACCTTTTCTCACTTGATTGATTTCCAAGGCTACAATCACACCTTTTCTCGCTCGATTGATTGTAAAGAAGCCTATAACTCTGAATAGCACTGAGGTCTTGTTGAGATAGTGATAGAGAATCAAACCAGAAATGATCTAGTTAAATTCAATGGTGATTTCGGCAGAGTAATGGTAAGAATATATATAAAGAAATGTGGAAGAAGAAGAGGAGTGAAAATATAAAAAAAATATTGAAAATTCATTGAAAACATCCCCTATTTATAGAAGAACAACAGCCATGTCCATTCGTGAAAGGTTATGGCGAATAGACACTTCTTTTGAAATTCAAATTTTTTGAAACCAACTGCAACTATGTCGACATGGATATCTTGGGTATGTCGACATCCCAAAGGAAATTTTGATGATTTGTTTTTTTTTGATGATTACTTCTATCTTATTAAAACTATTTTAAACTTTATAAATATACTTAACTATAGTTAAAATACATAAGTAAATATAGAGAATAATATATATAAAATTTTACTATAATTTTATATTTAAATCTAAGTATAAATATTAAATTTATTATTAAAGATAGTTTAAAACTAAGGATAATTTGATTTTGAAAATAAAGATTATTTTGAGGCTAAAAGTATTTAAAATCATGATAGATGTTTTTTATTCTTTTTAAAAAAGGAAGGTTTTGAAATCATTTTGAAAACAAGATAATTTTGTAAAATCATTTGAATAAAAGTTAGCGGATACAAAACAATGATCCATTAGATTTTTCGTAGGTTCCATCCTACTTAGGGTTCCATCCCATTAACGGGCTCGAAGTGGATTCCATTCCACGAATAAATTGGATTTTAAGATGCCAATGCTTTTCTAGGAGTTTTAACAAAATTCCTAATTAAATTACTTATTCTTGAAATCTTGAACTCTTGATAATCTTGCTATTCTTGATATTCTTGATACTCATGAGTCTTCAATCTTGATATCTTGAATCTCGATACTGTACAGTCTTCATTCTTGATACCTGCATGGTTAAATCCTGCATATACATATATATCTAAACTATAATGTTAGTATTTATATTTTATAATCTTATTCTAAGGTTGTTGTCATCAAAACTAACTTCTTAAGGACTAACAGTTTGAATCGTAGAATCTGGGTGTGAGGAAGTTAGTAAAGTATGTTTTGGATAAGACATAGTTCTGAATAAGGAAAGAGTAAGCTAAGATGTTTTATTTTACCAAAGGATGTTAAGGAGTTTTATTCGATTTGAAGTGTAAAATGGGCCAAGTAGTGTCTACTTCATTCTTGCATAGTAAGTTATGTGACAAATGGGCGATCCAGATATTGGTTGGTACTGCATAGGTAAAGATAGGATACCTGTACGGTATGGCAGTCCAGGTATTATGTTGTTTCATTGGAGGCAATAGGCGAACCGGGTAGACATGAGTAGAAAAGTCATATTAGTAGGAGAGCAGTCCCTATAGTAGCACTATGTGGTGATATTAGTGGAACTTGGTTTCCACATTAGCCTACGGTCGGTATTACCTCAATGAGTTCTATTATTGTAGATATGTTCCAAGTATGCCTAAGTAAACCTTGGAATTGTATGGTTAGAAATTGTCACATATTCTAACCTGGAAAATGTTGGGTAGTAGTAGTCCTTGAATTTATAGATCATGTGATTGTTCCAGATTTGTAGATTGGAAGGAGATGTGCAAGAAAAATGTAAATTAAGTAATTACGGTAAATTGTTGGAAATTAGGTGATCCTAGATTTTATTGGATAATATATATGGGTAGTAGACATAACTGGAAGTAAAGATAAACTGGGGATGTGATTTAGGTAGTATTTTAATTCATTGGAATATAGAGGGTTACAATGCAAATTCCTATGGATTATCAAATTCAAATTTATAAATAAAAGTGTCGTCTGAAATGACGAGGAATATACCCAAATGGAAGAGAAGTACAAAATTGGGATGGTTATCGTATTTTGTACTATCTATTTCAATAAGTAAGAAAAAGATAATTCCTTGTAATTCCAAATGTGATACTAATTCTCCTTTCAGATAAAACATAGAAATTTACATTGTCAACCTTTCCTTTTGGAGAGATGTGGTTCTAATGCATTAAGATGCAAAAATCCCTAAATATAGACCACAGTGTTAGTCATCATGTTTATTTGATTAAATTGACATAAATCATTTCATATTAAGTTATCACAACCATGAGATAAAGAATAAAGTGATAAGAGGCTAAGTTTGGTAAAAAGGTCTTATCTATGGAAGGACATTAAGAAACGGTAAAAGTTTTGGAAGTTAAAACCACAAAAAGTATCATAAATAAGGTTTTAGTCAAGATTGTGCAAGGGATGGTTAATTTAAGAATTTGGGTCTCCGTCAAGAAAGAGATATGGTTATTTGCATGCATTGAAAATGTGGAGGCAATTTTCATAGAAAAGGAAAATTGAGAAACTTTTGGTAAGATTTGAAGAAAGGAATAATTTTTTTTCTCAAACATCACTTGGATTGGAGGAAGATTATTTAT
Source organism: Allium fistulosum (assembly GCA_030737815.1). Classification (NCBI taxonomy): domain Eukaryota; kingdom Viridiplantae; phylum Streptophyta; class Magnoliopsida; order Asparagales; family Amaryllidaceae; genus Allium; species Allium fistulosum. The sequence continues at coordinate 168,153,250 of CM060905.1, forward strand.
TTAAGGAAATTTAAAAAAGACTACTTTGAATACATAGTCATGTGCATATCAACCGTACGTGAATGAAGTATACCTTAAGTGGTTATTATTTTGGTTAGACTGATTTTAAATTATAACTCTAATTAATTTAAAGATTTTTATTATTAAGTTAAGTGGGAAGAAAGACCAAACTTTCAGTTATAAAACTTGGGATAGATCCATGTAGACCATAAACATGATCCATAGGTACCATGATTTGGGGAAGATTGGGAAACAATCCAAATGTACAGAGAAATGACTTTTGGGCCGAATAGGAAAAGAAGTTATGTTATTTTTTATTTTTGGGAAATCACCAGTTTGGATAGCCATGAGGAAAACCGAAATATAACAAAGAGCTAAGTAGGAAGATACACTGTCCATGTTTACGTTATCCACTTGGTCTCTAGGAGTTAAGGTGATTAAGCATACCACTGGAAGAGTTAAGATGATATGTTGTGCATTGGAGATTTTACGTAGCTACAGTTGGTGAGAGTGTATTTATGCTCAAGTTATTCAGCATGGTGTAAGACGACACCATTTAGGTTAGTAGCAAGGATTGTTGAAGGTTACCGATGCACATATAATTGAATCGGAAATTTTGGTCAGTGATAAAAGTTGGTTAGGGAAGTTAAAAGGATATGTGAGTCCCTTGTTTGCTATGTATCTACCTGCATTTTTAGACATGGGACAATCGACTCTGTAAAGAGATAGTTAAATTGGTTAGAGTCCAGTAGGGAGACAATCCAGTTGAGAGTATGTGGGAGCTTGAGGAGAAAGTCCGAGCTACCCATCCCGGACTCTTTTATGGCACGTTTCCATTTTAGTTAGAAATGACTATTTTTGCAAAAAGGTTCTAACTTAGGTAGAGAGCATTGGATGGTAGTAATTGTTGTAAACATGTCAATAAGACATGTTATGGATGATGAATGCTAATGGTGTAGGTTGCAGAATTATGGATCTTAAGACTAATTAAACACTAAAGGAGGGTGAATAGTGTTTTCTAACTTCTGTAGATCTTTTTAAATTTCTTTCATGTTAAAATATTAAATCACAGATTAACAATGCATAATTATACTATCATACAGTCACAGATGCAATCACAAATAACAGTAAAGAAAAGTAAAGAGTTAGAGAGATGACACCAGGGATTTAATACTGATTCGGATTTCTCCTACATCCAGTCTCCTACAATTCCTTGTACATATTTCTTTTCAAATGCCAATCTTTAACCGGGAAGACAGCGAACCCAAATACAATCTCGATTCGAGGCTACGAGACGCACCCTCCTGAATTTTCAAACTTAGGGTAGACTCACTTGATTTGAATAAGCTACAGTCACACCCACTGAATTTTAGGGCTATTAAGCATACCCACTTGATTTGAATAGGCTACAAGCACACCCAAGCATAAACAAATTGAGTTGATAGTTTTTCCAAAGACAATTTCTTTAACTTCGAGCATAATGGATCTTATAGCCTCTTGGACAGCGCTTTGATCTTTGAATTGAGAGAGAGAGAGAGAGATGTTTTCAAAATAGTAAGAAAGTAGTATTGAATCAATATAAAGAAGTATTGAATTGATTCTATAAGATTTTGAAGAGATTTGAATATATTTTTCAATGGAATTTTTAAGAGGGTAAGAAGAGGGAAGAAAATTAGTAATTAGTTATCAAAAAATTCATTTGCCCTCCCTTTTATATAGTAAATCAACAGATGTGTCCATTCGTGAAGAGTTGCGATGAATACACTTCCTTTCAAAAACTGAAAAACCTCTTGGCGGCATGTATGTCGACATACTCTATGCATATATGTCGACATATTCCTATTTATTTTAAAAGCTTGTTTCTTTTAAAAGGTTTTGAAAACCCTGTACTCTGTAAATTAATTTAACACTTCGTAAAATAGTTTGAACATAGTTTATAAACATTTTTAACTTTGAAAAACTTTTATAAAATATTTTGAAATATGTTTTGAAAATTTATTTTGTTTAAAAACATAAAAGATAGAAAAATAGGAGATAGAGATCAAAGATTATTGTCAAGGACTTTATCAATATAAGCTATGACTCTATAAACTAAATTATAATCTTGAGATCTTCATGTTATCTATTGAGTCTTTATACTATACATTCTTCAATCCAACACCTCTGTAATATTATGCACTATATACCATATAACTTGAAAAAAATATTAGTATCTATATTTTATATGTTTGTATATGGTTGTTGTCATCAAAATAAATAACTGAGGTATTACCGATCTTTCCATTTTTGATGATGGCAACCATTAAATATTCTTGCATATAAAATATGATATAACTACCCCTGAGTTAGATAACTCCCCCTGAATACATGCATGTGTATATTTTATATTTCTCTCCCCTTTTATCATCAACAAAAATGAATGAAGAATAAAAACTCCCCCTTAATGATATACTTTTATAGAATATGAAGTCAAATCAATAATGTTTGATACCAAATAATTAAAGCATATATAATGATGCAATATGATATGATTATGATATATGATGATTATATTATGATATAAATGATGATAACTGAAATTAGATATATGATAGAATGATAAATAAGATAACACAAACCATATTTATTATTTCAAATACCTTTATTCAAATCATACTATTAATCCAAACATATAATCAAACCATAAACAACCAAATCCAAATATCAATTCGAACAAATCCAAAAAGGAGTATTAGTTTACACAAAATAAGTTATACATTTACATATTTATAATTTAAAACAAACCGAATAACTAGACATTCCTTGGAACTTCAACAAAACTATCGGATCCAAAGATTGGATTTTCTTTTATAGCATTCAAATCTTCATTATCCTTGTTGATAGAGGATTCAAGGTTGTTGATTTGATCACCTTTGCTTAATGAAGAAATCAACCATCGAAGGGCATCGAAATGATTTTCTTGTTCTTTGATCATCTGCATTTGACTTAATTTTAAATGCCTTTGATTTTTTAAGATAAAGGTAGGATTACCCTTAAAAGATTGAAGTGTTTATTTAAGTTTTTCACACAATTTTTTTGTGTGGAGAAGACATTTTTGTTAAAAAATGTTTAAGAATGAAATGAGAATAAAGAATAAAATGATGAGTAATTTTTCTGGTAAAAATAGGCTTATATAGGAGTGAAAAGTCGATTAGAAAGTTTGAATAGATGGTAGTTATTTTATTTTTAAATTTCGAGTTTTTGCCAAACGGCTAACATTTATCGACATATACAATGTGTATGTATGTAAACATACATACTTGAAAATGCAAATCTCATGGTTTTGTTATAGATTTTGTTTTTATTTAATGCCGTTATATTTTTATAGCTTCCAGAGATTAAGAGAACTATTTAGAACAGCAAGAAATAAATTTCATTACTATGAATAAAAAAATACATGGATTTCAAAAGAAAAACGAAAGAAATACATGAGAACAACATGAAACTAAACTAGAAACACACATTACTTATGAACATAAAGCTAGATAGACAAGTTTTAAAAGGTTGTTGATGATGATGAAGAGCCATCAAGCTTCCTAATAATCTTTCCAAAGTATTTGTCCACTTTGTTGGAAAGAGAAGTGAACTTCTTACTAAATGAAAGTTTAAGCTTCTTTTGGCTTTCGAGAAGCTTCTCTTAGTTCTTTAGAATTTCTTTATTGGAAGGGTATGATGGTTTGTCGAAGCTTTATAAAGAAGAGTCCATTTCCTCCTCCTCCTCTTCTTGATTTCCTTTATCTTCTACATCCATTTCTCCGCCTTCTTCCTCTTCCCATGCCAATATTTCTTATTTTTCAACAAAAGTTTCCTATGGTTTGAAATTAGCCCGAATGTGTATATGAGAAATGTTGGCCTTGCCGAAATTTTTTTAAGGAAGAGTTGATTCCCCTTATAAATCAACACCAAAATATATCAAAATTCTGGTAAGCTATACACCATGGTAGAGTATATTCTCATGTCTATAAATGTTCTTTCGAAAAAATTCATCTAAGATGATTAATGCCCGGTTGATTTCTCGTAAATGGCAAAAAGAGCTTTAAAATTTTTTTGAGTAGGGTTGTTGTAATTACATATCCTCGGAGCGATATTTTGTTGCAAAATAAAGACTTATAAGTCTCGATTTTGGCCGGAGATTTTTGTATTTAAAATCAAATTATTCATTACTTTCGAAAATTTCATGAAAAACTTCTCGATTTTGTTCATCAATTTGAAAAGTGGAGAGGTAGATTGCACTAGATTTGCAACCAAGTATAAGACCCAAAATTTCACGATTTAAAACAATTTAAGTGTCATTTACACTACTCTAAATTTGTCCATCTTCTCCTTGAAAAAAAATTCCATTCAAATTTGCATAATTTTTTTAAACTAAATTCGAATAAGACTCAAAATCATTTTAAGAAGAGTCGACTAAACCAAGAATTTCATTTTGAAAGCAAAGACCTTGAAGACCATAAGAGGAGAAATCCTCAAATTTAGCAAATCTTCCAACAAAAACTTTTTTGGAAGTAGCATACTCCATATAAGTATCAATGGCTTCTTTGTCATTGAAAAGAAATCCTTTGGTTCTCTTTAAGAGTCTAATGGTTTTTAGATTGACTTGAGGAGGTCATTTTTGAGTTTTTGAAGGGATAAGAGAATGAATAGATTTTTGAATTTTGAATAAAAGTGAGTGAATGAATGGACAAAGATATATTGAATTAATAGAGAGTGAAGGGTCATATTCTATGGTCAAAAAGATGCCTTTTCAGAACATGAGAATAAGTCCTATAGAGTGCGAAATTCAAATTTTGAATTTTAAATGAAATTTCAAATTTCTGACAGGTATGTCGACATATATGCTCTATGTATGCAGACATATGGGCCGTAAATTTAAAAAAAAAACTATATAAAATATTCCTATATATATATACTTATATGCATCCAATATTATTATTAATCTATATTTTATTCCTAGATTTTATAATAATAAAAAATTAATAAATAAAAGGTATTGTTTTTACCCCTTTATGTTGATCAGTTCTGACTAGTCTGTTATTGCCGTGAAATACATATTCACATCCTCGGTATCTAGTCATTGTCGCTTGAGGAAGTATCTGAATCATCCAATGTTGATGTGTAAGCCTTTTTTCTTTTTCTGGATAGATCAGTAACTGGCAAGATCTTTGACTTATTCTGATTTGGACACTCTCTTTGCATGTGACCAGGTTCATCACAGTTGAAACATTAATTGTAGTTCCAATTCCAAGAGTCTTGTTTTCAGGTCTTTGAAAGTTGTTCATATTTCTATACTTCAGAAATTTTCTGAAATTCCTTATCATGAAAGCAATCTCCTCATCGTTGTAATCGTCTGAATACTGATCGTCGGTTATTGCGTTGAAAGCGATGGATTTCTTTTCTGTTGTCTTTCTTTCTCTTCTACCTAGAATTGTGCTTCATAGGACATTACATTGCCTATTAACTCTTCAATTTTTAAAGTGCCAATATCATTAGCCTCTATTATTGCTAGCATCTTTTGGTCCCACTCTAAAGAGAGTGAATTCAGGACTTTTCTAACTTGATCCTCTTCAGAAAATTTTTCACCTAATGATACTAAAGAGTATACTATATCTTCAAATCTACAATACATGTTTGAAATAGACTCATTTTGATTCATTTTAAACAACTAAAACTGATTAGTTAACACGGAAATTTTAGTCTGTTTGACTTTACTAGTGCCCTCATGAGTGACTTGCAATGTTCTCCAAATTTCAAATGCAAACGTACAAATATAGACTCTTTTAAATTCATTTTTATTTAATAAGCAAAATAAAATATTCATGACCATATAATTATTAAGTGTAAGTGTCTTTTGGTTAGTAATCCATTATGAAAATTTTGTCTTATGTTCTGTGTACTCATACTGTGTAGTATTCCAAATATCTAGACCATTAGGCAGTAAATAAATTTCATCCTATATGACCAATAAGTGTAATTGCTACCATTAAAAAGTAGGAGTCCAGCAGCAGATTGTTGGAACAAAAGTGTTAACAAGTGTACTAACAGTGTTGCTAGCCATTTATACTTTTAAAAAATAAAATTATGAGTTTTTGAAAACCTAGTGCTCTGATGCCAAATATGGGTTGCAGTATTAAGGATCTTAAGGCTAATTAAACATTATAGAGGAAGTGAATAGTGTTTTTTAACTTATGTAAATCATTTTAAATTGCTTTCAAGTTAAAATATTAAATCAAAGGTTAACAACACATAATTATACTATCAAACAGTCACAGATGCAATCATAGATAAAAATAAAAGCAGTAAAGCAAAGTAAAGAGTTAGAGAAATGATACCAGGGATTTTATACTGGTTCGGATTTCTCCTACATCCAATCTCATATAATTGCTTGTACATATTTCTTTTCCAATGCCAATCTTTAACTAGGCAGAAGGCAAATCCAAATATAATCTCGATTTGTAGGGAGGCTAGTTTCCTAGGAGCGGATGCTAGGTCATGGCGTCTGAACTCTTTATTACAGTTTAAACGATGTGCTTTGAGAATAGTGGAAGATAGAGTGATCAAACGATCAGAGAATATAATCAGTTTGAGTGCAGTTTGAAAATATAGAATAGATAGGAATTCAAGAATATTAAAATTAGATTCGGTTAATTGTTTGTTGAATTCTGTAATCTATTTATAGTGCATAAAGAGTTGCAACTATAGATGAAAAGTTATATTGAAAAGAACAGTTGCAACCATTGATTTTGAAAGATTTTCTCTTTGGTGAAGAGAAGTGTCTTTTCACAAAAAATAGCAGTTGTAGAAATTCAGCCGTCTGAAAATAAATTTCAGACTTCTGAAATTTGAAGCGTGCAAAACAGAGAGTAAATAGGCTATTTTTATCTATATTCAGACGTCTGAAATAACAGAAACAGACGTCTGAATATTGTTAAAAAATTGAATTTTAACTTCAGATTCAGACGTCTGAATAGGTCATTTCAGACGTCTGAATTTAGTCTAAAATTGAGTTTTATTCTTTGGCACTGGTGTGTATTTATATATATCTGAAGGAGAGATTTTCACAATATTTTAATTCTAAACAATGACCCAAAACAACATATATGCAGCATGAAGATTATGAATCCAGTCTTGTGGCTATTCCTGCAAAAAATATGTTAGTAAATAATGTATATAGTTGTCGTTTGTCAAAATACACAATAGACATCGAAACCGAGGTCCTAACAGTGTTGGGTATTAGGATAGTAATCGATTCAAGGCGATGTATTTTTGCAAATGGAACTCGCAAGAGGTTCCAAACGGTGACCATGCAGCTGGCGCAGATGCCTAATGGAGTGGGTTTGGCACGATGGGAGGTCCTAGTATTCATAAATTCCCGACGCACGTGATACAATTAGAGAGGAGGACCCAAAGCATGCAAAAAGAGGCCAACACTATGATCGAGAGGTGAAAGCGAATGTAGACAAAGAGACATTGCAATAAGTCGACATTTCGGGTTCTTTCTCTCCAGGCGTAGCAAAAGGGAATGTTCCCAGTAGCCTAGTGGTAGTAATAGTAGTGGGAGCTTAGCCCACAGTAGCCTAGTGTCACTGATAGTAGTGGGAATTTAGCCTACAGTAACTCGGTGGTGATGTCTTTCCTATTAAGTAGCCAAGGGGGCACTACGCCATAGATTGCATACTGCAACACCAAAGAAGTGATGCAGGAAGTGCCAAAAAATGTTGCTGTAGGCTAAAAAAGGGCAAAGGCAACACTTTCTCGGTGATGCATTTTGCCGCGTTGCCGCAGACCTCAAAGGCAACATTTTGACTATCTAAGGCAACATAAGAAATATTGTTGCAATAGAACCCTATTTGGGTCTATGGCAACATCCATAGGTGTCTGTACCAACATTCCAAAATATTGCTATAGATATTAACTTTCTGAAATTGTGGGGCCCACAATGTAGAGCATATTTGGTTTTTTAATAGAAATAAATTTTTATTTAATAAAATGCTATTGCACAGAATTTGATGTTCAAACAGTAATTTATTTAAATAAATATTTTATTTCAACATTTAAAATAGTACAAATTTCTGACTCCACTATTTTACAATTCAATGATAAATAACACCGATATTTACATATACATATATTCCTCACTACATCACTCAGTTCACTCATTACATATGCAGTTTCAATTTATATAGACACCGACACTGACAAATATATGACGAGCCGAGTGTCGAGCCGAAGGCGAGCCGAGAAGCGGGTCCGGGCGCAGCGCCGGCGGGGGTCCGGGGCACCGCAGTCCCGGCGGGGATCGACCTAACCGGTTAGGTCGAACAAGTGGGCACCGCCCGATTCATCCGATTTTGGAAGATCGAGCCTTCTTTGAAACCTGTCTTCAGCTCATGCATTCATACACTCATGCACATTTGATTTGACTCTGTCTTCAAGCTTGTATCCAGCTGTCCAGTCTTCAATACCTGTCACATATACCAGGTTCAGCAAAATATAGACAAGCCAGTGCAAGAAACACAGCAGTACACATAGGCAGCCCATCAAGCAAAAACAGTGAATGCATCAGGCATGTATAAGAGAAACATAGACATGTTCTTCAGCTAACCTGCCATTTGTAATGTCAAGATGGAACTTACCACTACATTTCCACATACCTTATGCTACTCAAGTCGAAATATCATTTGATATCCTTACTTTGGTATATACTTTAATGTCTATGAATATCCAACATAGTTTGAGGCCTCATAAGTCGATTGCTAACTCATTGTGAAAGAATCATCATATCATACAAAAGGTTTTTACCAAATGCTCTAATTTGACACAATAATGAGACCAACTTCAAAATTTAGCAGTAGGAAGTAGAAGCATTAAATAAAAATGGTTACACTGTCTATTTGCTTCTAGAAGCAAAATGATCAACCTTGTATGAAGTACATGAGCAACAACCAAAATTACTGAGTCATCAGTCAAATTAACAGGCAAAATCAAGTATTTCATCAGAACTAAAGTAAAATCAAGTATTTCAGCGAATTGCTACTTCACAGATCCATTATTAAACCTGACCAAGGGACTAAATTCCTAAAATTAAAAAATTAAAAATTAAAAAACTAAGAATATCCAATAACACAAATTTACCAAATTGAGTGCGAGCTCAAGAGAAGGCAAGAGCCCGATTTTCGAGTGTGAAAGAGGAATGGCGTCTGAAACCTCAACGATCGCTGGAGATGAATCGCCAGCAGCGTCGAGGCGATCCACAAGAAGGCCGTTGACCGCGGAGTAACGGTGACCCAGAGAGTGAAGAACGAGCTTTATGTACGCCGTTTGAGATAATTCGTATTTGCACTCGGCACCCATGGCGACTTATTGTAGATCGTCTGTGGCGAATCTGACGTCGATATTGGAACCCACCAGCAAATTGCGAACCCACCAGCAAATTTGGAAGAAAAAAAAAGAAACGAAATTAGGGATTTGGAAATTAGGGATTTGGAAATTGGGGGTGAGAACGAAAATGATATGAAAAGTAAAGCGGGAAAACGAAAATCTGGAGCAAATTGTAGCGGTGATCCAGTTTAACAATCAGATTAAATGTAGACCGTTGGATCGTATTCACGCGGATTGCTAATTTTATTAATTTTTTAATTTGAATACATCTATAGCTACTGCAACATCTTGTTGATACCTATGCTAACACCTTGAAGCGAGTGTTGTAATAGACAAAAATCAGCATACCTATCGTTACATTATAGCTAGCAACACCATGTAATTTCGTTGCAGTAGGCCATCTATGGCGTAGTGGGGTGGTATTTGCATATTTAGTAGCCTCGCGGCATTGTTTACATTTAGTAGCCCTAGGAGCGGCGGCTGGTCCTTAAACATGAGATTTGATCCATTGTATTAGCCTACACGAATTGTAGTGTAGGAATGTATTGGACAAGAACCTTTAGGTAACAGACCTTAGGAATTCACAGACACTTGTATCACATATTATATCATCTAGAGTAGTATTGAAGTAACTGCATATGATCATCACATATTAAACTTGTACTTATTACCAGAATTTTGTCTAACCCACTCCCTTTTTTCTATTTTTCCCCACCACGAGATGACAGGTTAGCAGTTGATTGGGCATAGTACGTGGAGAAAGGAGCTTCACATTGGAGTTCTCGTATTCTTGGTCTCTATTACGTAGTTTTTTACTGTATTAAAAGTCTGTAAAATATATGTTGTACTTTGAAACAGTGTAAATGGAAAATAAATTATTTTGGAGATTATTTTCTAAAATGTCTATTTCTCAGTACTTATATTTTAATTCCTTTTGCTGTGAAATCTAATAGTGTAGAGTGTCTTAGAACTTACCCTTATAATTATGCTTTATAATGTTTTAAAAATCCAACAGCCCGTATTTCTTGGCATGATGTGAGTCCGAAAGTCACACTAAGCTTTAGATCGGTGTATTCGGAAGTGCGGGTTGCTACAGTTGCTGGTAGCCTCTGAGTGAAGGGCAACCTTCTATTGTACACTCTACTGATCTCGCATCCTAACCTAATAAGTCCAATTAATTATTCTAAGCTTTATTATTGGACAAAGCTCACTAATATCTATTTGCTTATTTAAGGCTACATAATTTACTCTAATGACAATTATCCTGCCTTGTAATATTTAATTACCATTTAACATGTTTTAATTTATTATTTCTATAAATGTAGCTTTTGTCCATAATAAATGATTATTATCTTAATGGATGTTTCCAAAAGACCTTTATTTGCTTGTTCAAGTATTACCATTATTTCTTCTTTGTTCTTTCCGTAATTAACCTACCGATTTCATTTATTAGTCTCATTTCATTTATTTATACCTATTCAAATTCCTATAACTCTCAGTTTATTACACATTTATTGCCTATTCATTTTTGGAGTTACAATCCTTACATCTTGACTTCCTAATCTTACCATTTATTACGTGATCTATTCTAACATTCAATTTACATTTAATGTGCGAACATTAACGTACAATACATTTTATTAATTATATTTTTATTTTGAATTTTTTAGCATGGTTATATATGTTTATAAATTTATTATTACGTTTCCAGTTATTAATCCTTAACTAGAATATTTCATTTTATATTTTAATCTGTTAGAATTATCCTTTCAAAAAAGGTCTCCTTATAACCTTTAATAAATTAACCTAACTTAAGAGATTTGCTTAGTTTGAAATTACAAGGAATTACTTATATCCTCTTTATTGAAATAGGTAATGTAAGCTATGGAAAGAAAATCCATACTTTACACATCTCTTTCTTCTTTTGATGTATATTCCTTGTCAAATCAAACATTGCACTTTTTCTATGATATTAAGATATTAGACAAATTCATGGAGGTTAAACTGATAGTACTTCCAACAAATTAAAATATAAAATTCACATTATAGTATAATCAAAACAAATCTAAATTATACTAATATTTCTACAACCCAATTGTAGATCTAGAACAAATTCTACATTTTATCCATATTCAACTTTTAATAACTTAAGGACTGATTTCTAGATCTGGAGGTAAATAACGTTCCAATTCATTTACAGAGTATATAGGCGGTGTTTTATGTGCTTAATTCAAGCCAATAACTCTTTAGATCTTTATTTAGGCATAAACATCAAATAAAATTCCAATGAAATATATTCCAATGTTACAAGTAAATTACATAATTTCCTACTCGTCTTTCAAAGCTTTCCAAATCCCCAGATCTTAATCTGATTCCTTGAATGAACTCCATTTCCATTTTAATCCTAAGAAATATGTATAAAAGGGTGTTTATATATACACACACCATTAGAATTACAGATCTAAGAAGAGTTTGGAGAAAAAGGGAGAAGAGTTTGTAGAAAAAGGGAGTATACACATTTCCATTTCCTTCTATTCTTCTATTTATTTCCTTCTCTTATTCAATTTGTATAAATACAAATTATTTAATAGGTAGGAGTGTTACTACAAACATTCATATCGAAGATACGAGAGAATATCGAAATCAAGCATATCGACAATAATGATGTCATAAGAAAGCATACAAGAGGAGATAGTCGATGTTAAAGGTAAAGCAAAGCTTACAACAAAGAATGTCGCATCCAAAATGCACCTTAAAGAATGTCGCATCCAAAATGCACCTTAAAGAATATCGCACATCATCAATGCGATATGGAATGCCGCACTCTATCAGTACATAAGCCTACAATGATGTTGCATACCATCTATTTCGCATATTATCAGGGAAGTGATGATGTCGAAGGAAAGCATATCACATGTCATCAATGTAATTAAGGATGTCATCGATGCCGCTCTTCATCAATAAGGGAAATTGTTGCACATCAATAGTACACAGAGGCATGTCACATGCCATCAATTGGAATACCATATCAGATGTCATGTGATATCGTGAATCATCAAGAAGATGTTGCCACTCATCAACACCATCTCTCTACAGTGCTACCTATCACGAATACCATGTCTTATTGATGTCGCACTTCATTAACCATGGTAGTACACAAGGCAGCATGTTGTAAGCCATCGATGAGATACAGACATCATGTATCATCAATACCATATCTCATTGATGTCGCATGACATTAGTAACCAATGCCAAATGTGGGGTTTTGAGCCTCCAAAGACCTATATATAAAGTGTTGCTTACTAACAGTATAAAAAATCATGTCGCATGTCACCAATTCAACAAGGGATGCCGTAAGAATTGATGATGTTGAATTGGTGACAAAATATCGACACAAGGTGAATTTCGAAGTTCATCAGTCCCTAATGATGCCGTAACTCATAAGTATATAAAGGAATATCAGAAAAAGTCTTATGCCATCGATATGGTTGATGATGTGTAACACCCTAGATTTTTGATAACATTATTTAGGAGATTCGGTAAGATAAACTAAATAAACTAATGTATTGATTAGGAGATTGAGATTTGATTAAGGTAGCCATGCTTTTTAAACTAATAAATTAAAAAGGGTTCAAAATGAATTGGAGGAGGGGTATTATTTTAGGAAATCAATTCCTCGGTTTCGATGATCACAACTATGCAATGGAAAACAAATGTACATATACAGGAAGTTGATATAGAAACATCACCAAAAAGACAAGAACAAGACTCAAAAGAAGTATCAAGAGGCTACAAGTCGAGAGAATCAGAAAAGAAGTGATACAGACACAAGAAAAGCAACATGCACTAATCTAGACGTCTGAGTGCACAGACCAGACGTCTGGTTAAGTTCTCTGGTTCACAAACTCAAAAGAAACCAGACGTCTGATCCTGAACTCAGACGTCTGACATACATCCAGACATGAAACAGAAATAAAGACCAGACGTCTGGTTTATAAACTCAAACGTCTGAAATGCTACCAGACACAAAAAATATATGAAGGCCAGACGTCTGAGGTCACTTTCCAGACGTCTGAAAATAGACTCGACTGTGTAATTTCAAACTCCAACTGTCACATCCGAAGAGACACATCCGCTCCTCTTCACTGCAACTCTTCATCACCAACAGGAGCAACTATACAACGATTGTTAATGAAGGCAACTACACATAGAGACTCTTCATCACTATAAATAGCATTAGGAATTCAAGAGAAGTTTTTACCTTACTCACTTACGCTCTTATCTCTTGCACTCTGATTTATTCCTGACCTATAAGAAATCAACTACCTGTATTTAATTCTTCCATATATACAGAACTTCTCATTCAGATATTCTCTAGATAGATATATATATTGGAAGCATTTGTACTCAATAGTCAACATCCATGTTATAGAACACATTCTTGACAAAGAAACTCTGCTATTGTAAACCTGTTCCTCCGGGTCAAGTGAGGGTTAGTTGAAAGGAAATTCCGAAGAGGAGCTTTGGGACTGGACGTAGGACGGGAGGTCCGAACCAGTATAAAATACCGGTGTGATTATTTTCATTTACTTTGCTACTATCGTTTATCAAGTTATATTATATAGTTAGCTGTTTATACTTGCATATATATATCCTATACGATCCACTCATATAGACTTTCAATTAGTTTTCCTATAAATAACCTTTTCATCATATATAAATACACATGTTTATATCACAAATATATACAAAATATCAAATTCTTAAAATTTAGAAAAACAATGTCTTTTGGGAATTCCTATATATCTATCTCCGTCTCCACACCATCGACGGACAGCTCAGTAGACACACCACAACGCCTTCCGACACCTACACTAAAGCAAGAACCGACAAATAGGTGGTCCTCGTATCATACGGGTTTTACTCCAGAGAATAAGAAAACTAAAAGATCCTTGTTTATTTCTCCTAATACAAATGAGAAAATTGATGAAACTCATCATTACCAAAAACAACAGATGGATCTTCAACGAGAACTTTATTTCAAACAAAAGGTTACGACACGAAGGCTAAGTTTTCTAGAACAAGTGGCGATGAAGTTTTGCTCATCACGAAAGAAAGATGTACATGAACCACTACCAAAACCTTGTAGTTCATTAGATACATCTTCTTCGTATCGCACTCCTTCAGATCCTTCCCCAAGACGATATTCTGGCTCCCCACGGACCCACGAACGTAGGAATATATGGTCTCCACTTAAACCATGGAAGGATAACGACTCGGGAAATCCTAAAACTCCATCGCCTAATAAATAAATAAATCAATTTAATTATTGTATATATGTATATGTTATTATATTTTACGATAATAAAGATCTTTATTATCAACATTTGATAAATAAATATAACCATCAATTTTATACTATTTTTAGCAAAATTGCTCCTTTCAGACGTCTGACTATGGTCTTCAGACGTCTGATTCACTGATATATGTCGCACTTTTAAGCAATGTGCATATGTCAGACGTCTGATATAGCCCTCAGACGTCTGAAATGAAGCTCTGCCTTCTCCAAAAGTACATTCAGAATAATTCAGATGTCTGAACTAATTTCCAGACGTCTGACTTACTTATCTGTTTCACAATTAAACCAAAACAGACATCTTTGTTTAAATCCAAACGTCTGATTAATCTCTCTGCCTCTACATTTTTCAAACTATGTCAAATCAGACGTCTAACTCATAACAAACAAACGTCTGTTTGAGTCTTCTGTATAATTTTTTAGGGCAAACCAGACGTTTGCCTTCAAATTCAGACATCTGGAATTCAATCGACCTTTATTATAACCCCAAAAGAACGTTATTTTTTTACTTTTCAAATTCAAATCAAATTTCATCTCTGCCGATTTGCAATTCAATTTCAAATTCCGCATTATTTCACATCGAAATCACAATGCATCCTCATACAAAGAACATCAAAGCTCCAAAGCGCAAACAAGATCAACCTACGTCATCTTCAAACCCTCAAGTGTGTTCAGATGATCAAATCGAACGATGGATGTACAAGGCACCTCATTCGATTAAAAGGTATCAAGATATTCAAAAGAAAAAACTTCATATAGGACCTTTCCATAATCTACTTAAGTTTCCTATGTATGATCTCGACGAACTCTGTGAGAATGCTGGATTGGACACTTTAATTTCTTTTACATCGAATGATGTTCAAATAGATCAACTGGCTATATTCTTATTCTACGCCAATCTAGATAGTACTGCAGTTTGGAATAGCGAAGACGAGGACAACTGGCTATGGTCAAGTGTTTATGGAAATACTATTCGTTTAACTCCGGGATTAATAGGAAGAACTTTGGGATGCTCCGACACCAGCGAGGATCTACACAACATCCCGAATATGCGTTTTAAGCCCAGGAATAATATCACTCATCAGATATGGGAGGACGAAATGCCAAAATTTGCTTCAAAATATTTGCATCCTAAAGCTCGACTCCTAACGAGGATGATAATCAATACAATTGTTCCGCGAATGGGGAGTCACGAGCAAATAACGGAATTGGAGCACAAAGCACTTTATGCTCTCTTTAGTGGAACCAGGGTAAATTGGGCAAAGTTCATATTCGACGAGCTTAAGCAATTTTGGAATCGATCGCGACCATCGATCATTTACCCAACTTATATTATGAAACTTCTTCGTGCAAACAATATTTCTTCTTATCTATCAACCTTCGAAGAAATTTCACCTAAGTATACCTCCACAAATTCTTCTCCTTGATGCATTTACCCGAAATTCCACCGGAATTCATGTCCTTCGACGATTTGACTCACCATCAACAATCTAGAAGGGCTGATCCACCTCCTTAGATCCATATTGATCCATCTTAAGAAGAAGAACAAAATCGGGAAAACACTCCTCCACCTCCCGCTTCATTTGAATATCCGGGACAAGATGACATTTTGGAAACTCGAACGGAAACAAATCAAAATGAAAGCATTCGAGATCTAAGGCTCCGAAATCAACAAATCTTGTCTCAAAAATAAAAAAATCTAGCAAAACGAATCGACAGCTTCGAGACATCTTTTGCTACAAGACTAGCCACGGTCGAAGAATCTCTTTCGACTGTTTTATCAGTTCTCAAGGAGGTACTTCAAAAGGTACGTGGTCCATCTCCACCCTCCGAAGATTGGACAACTCCTGTGCCATCTCCTCCTGCAAAAGATTCCAAACTATTTGACGATGAACCTTCCAACGAAGCTTTAACATCTCCTTCTAAACCAAGCACTTCTGACAAACCAAAGGAAGATGATTTAAAACAAGCTTCTCCTAAGCAACTCTAGAATTTAGGCTTTGTTTTCGTTTTGTTCAAATCTATGAATGTAACTCCTTCCTATTATTAATGAAAATTTCTTTTTGGCTTGAACTTTTATATATTCTTTTTGATAATGTCAAAGGGGGAGATATATATATATAATCTTAACAACAAAACTAAGCACATATTCATGGGGAGATTTAAAATATATATATATAAGTACATTGAATAGTTGTCATCATCAAAAAGGGGGAGATTGTTAGGAAATCAATTCCTCGGTTTCGATGATCACAACTATGCAATGGAAAACAAATGTACATATACAGGAAGTTGATATAGAAACATCACCAAAAAGACAAGAACAAGACTCAAAAGAAGTATCAAGAGGCTAAAAGTCGAGAGAATCGGAAAAGAAGTGATACAGACACAAGAAAAGCAACATGCACTAATCCAGACGTCTGAGTGCATAGACCAGACGTCTGGTTAAGTTCTCTGGTTCACAAACTCAGAAGAAACCAAACGTCTGATCCTGAACTCAGACGTCTAACATACATCCAGACATGAAACAGAAATAAAGACCAGACGTCTGGTTTATAAACTCAGACGTCTGAAATGCTACCAGACACAAAAAATATATGAAGGCCGGACATCTGAGGTCACTTTCCAGACGTCTGAAAATAGGCTCAACTATGTAATTTCAAACTCCAACTGTCACATCCGAAGAGACACATCCGCTCCTCTTCACTGCAACTCTTCATCACCAACAGGAGCAACTATACAACGATTGTTAATGAAGGCAACTACACATAGAGACTCTTCATCACTATAAATAGCATCAGGAATTCAAGAGAAGTTTTTACCTTACTCACTTACGCTCTTATCTCTTGTACTCTGATTTATTCCTGATCTATAAGCAATCAACTACCTGTATTTAATTCTTCCATATATACAGAACTCCTCATTCAGATATTCTCTAGATAGATATATATATATATTGGAAGCATTTGTACTCAATAGTCAACATCCGTGTTATAGAACACATTCTTGACAAAGAAACTCTGCTATTGTAAACCTGTTCCTCCGAGTCAAGTGAGGGTTAGTTGAAAGGAAATTCCGAGGAGGAGCTTTGGGACTGGACGTAGGACGGGAGGTCTGAACCAGTATAAAATACCGGTGTGATTATTTTCATTTACTTTTCTACTATTGTTTATCAAGTTATATTATATAGTTAGCTGTTTATACTTGCATATATATATCCTATACGATTCACTCATATAGACTTTCATATTATGGGAAAGAGGCCATTCCTATATTGTCTTCCATAGGCCGTGTATCTTAAACACATGTTTATTTCTCATTTTAAAAACTTAAAAGCTTGGCCGGCCACCATTAACAAAGAAAGAAAAAGAGGAAACTAAAGAAAAGTTTAAGGAAAGCATATTCAAATCAAACTCATTCAAATCTCAAGCTCTTTAATCATTAAAGCAAAAGTGAATAATGTTAACATCTCTAAACTTTTATGATTTCGTCTTAAAGATTAAACCCGAATTGATTTGCAAAGATTTCCCATGTTTTGAATGATAAAGTGATTAATATACATGTTGATGATTTATGTATGTTCATATAGATTTTACGACATGTTTTGAGATGAAAACCCTATCAAATGACATTCGTTAACCTTACGAATTTTTATGATGATCTAAAAAGTTATTTTGGAGATGGGATTCAATTTTCAGAATTTTCTGAATTTTTGTGGAATTATTATGAATTTTCTAGGAAAGAAAATGGTATTTTGGATTATTAAATTATTTACGAGAAAAATAATTATTGTTTGGATTCGAAAATTTTATATGTTGAAGAGACCATATTAATTGATTTTCTGGGATTTTTGTAGAATTTTTCAAGGTGTTTTAATAGTTATATAAAATTATTTAAGGTATGAGACTTAAATGTTTTATATAAATATAAAGGAGGAAAGGGCTTTTTCAAAATCATCTAAATTTCCAAATAAGGAAAGTCGGTAGCATTTTTGAATATAAAATTCTGGCAACCAATCAGATTTAGACAAACAAGGCAGGTTGGGTACAAAAGAACTGTTTTAAAATACAAACAAATAGTTTTTTTCTATTTCAACCCTTTCGGCAAGAGCTTCCGCCATCATTCCAAACCTTCTGACAAGGTCGAAAGGTATCAAACCTTCTGACTAGGTCAAATACCAATGCACATGGTATCAGGCAACTGGTACGTAGTGAATTGGAAGGAATCGAAAGGTTTAGGGGCGAAAGGTTAGAGCTTTTGAAGGAGATGAAACCTTATTTTGGTTTTAAAGAAAATACGCCTGCTAGCTTTCGACATTGTCAAATGGTTTAAAGGGAAAAAATTTCGATTGGTTTGCTTTCTTGTTTTAAATGAAACCTTTCGACAAAGTCGAAAGGTTAGCTTCAACAAGGTCGGAAGCATAGTTGCCGCTTCCAAACCTTTCGACCCAGATGGATTCAAAGGTTCTCTTTTTTTTCCAAAACTTGCTGCCTCTCTCAATTATTTTTGAAAGGTTGGTTCAAACACTAACACTTCATTGTTTTCGAATGGTTTCAAAATGTTTTATAAAGGTTCCGTAGCAGTTGCTTTCGACTCCAATGGTTTTCTGGTCCTTTCGCATAATCCAAATGTTTTAAGTCAAACGTTTTAAAGGTTTCAAAGTAGTTAACTTTGAATGGTTTCGAAAGGTTTCCACTTGTTTTAAATTGAACCCAATGTCTTTGAAAGGTTTTGAGTTACATTTCTTTTGAAAAGTTTATAAATGATTTTAAAGGGGACGTACCCCAGGCTTTCGACAAAGCCGAAAGGTTAAACCTTTCGACTGGGCCGAAAAGGAACCTTCCGACAAGGTCGAAAGGTAGGACCTTCCGACAAGGTCGAAAGGTATGGTTTAATGTTTTCAAAAGGCTAAAGTTTAAAGGATTTAAAGGCGGATGTCATATGTTTTAAAGCTTGTAAAAGGAAGGCATTTTAAAAGGTTTTGAAGGAGTTACCTTCATTGTTTTCGAAAGATTTATCAAAAGATATGAAGGAGTTACCTTCAATACTTTCGAAGGGTTTTATTAATAGTTCTGAAGGAGTTACCTTCTATGTTTTTGAAAGGTTGTTTAAAGATTTTAAATAAAGGTTTCGAATATAAGAACCAAGCAGATATCCTAAGTGTTTTAAGTTATAAAGGACTTTAACTAATTTTAAAAGGATAGATAATCCTTATTGATCATTGTTAGCACCAAAATTGGTCACTAACCTCGTAGAGAAAGATTGTGTAGAGATATAAGTGATGAAGATAAATTAAACAGAGAAGACAATGCTAATTTAAATGCAGAATGTAAGAACACCAAATTTATAGTGGTTCAGCGTAATTGCCTACGTCCACTTTGAGGTTAAACTTTATTGATCTTCTTAATAGATGATTACAAATACAATTCGTGAATCAAATGCTTGAATGAAGTTGTTAAGTATAGAAGATGAGTCTCAAAAATGGCAGAGTCTCCCCAGTGTTCTCTCCCAAAAAAAGGATCCCTTTCACTGTGACCCTGCCCCTCTATTTATAGGCAAATATGGGCTGGACTTCCCAAATGGGCTGGATGGCCGATCACTCTAGCCCCAGTACAGTGGTCGCTGCATGCCGAACCTAGTATGCCGAACACTCTAATGCCGAACAGTTCTTCTATGTCGAACGGTACGCTGGATGTGTGGGAAGTGCAGGATGATTGTCAGTTGAGGCCGAACATGTCTCCATCCGAAGCTCTTGAACGAAAAGTGCACGCTGGCCGAACGACATTGTCTCCTTGAGTAGTTGTGCATACTGAATGTCTTCTGGATGCCGAGTACTCACGTTGCCTAGTACTACGCCGAGTACCTTGGAGTGCCGAGTACTCTCGTTGCCGAGTACTACGCCGAGTACCAAGGGATGCCGAGCGCTCTTGTTGCCGAGTTCTCCTATCACCGAGTTCTAATGATGTCGAACGCTAGGGATGCTGAGCATTGGTTGTCGCCGAGTGCCAGTTGACGCTGAACACTACTTGACGCCGAGTCTCCTGGTCGCCGAGCATTACGGATGCCGAACGCTATGGATGCCGTGTGCTTCGCCGAACACTCCTGGATGTCGGCCACTCTGAGATGTTGAGTCCCACTGGATGTCGTGCGCTCCGCCGGACACTCATGGATGCCAAGTGCTTCGCCGAACACCCCTGGATGCCGGCCACTCTAAGATGCCGAGTGTCACCTGATGCCGAGCACTAGTTGCCTGGTCAAATCTCCAGGAAACACTTGCCCCCCAAAGTGTATCGCGTGGCCGAACGTGATGCGCTTTGAATCTAGTTCAATTTTCCTTGATGACGCCTTCTCGAGCATGCTTGTGACGGAGGTGCGTGACGAACGTGGTTTGGACGCCGAACAATACGTTCGAAACCGGACAGCCCTCATGTGCCGAACGGCACTTCGTTTTGATGCCGAACACTCTGGTATCGACCGGTTCTACCGGGTATAGCCTTTTCAACTTCTACCTCCCTCTATATAACCAGGTCCTTCCCGTCCCTTCTCCTTTACCTTTTCATTTCTGTCACTCTTCCAAGATTTGCAATTTTCTCTAGCCGAACAGATTTACAACTTGAACATTCCTTCCTAAGCTCCTAACTGCAATCTAGGTACTGCTCCTCGTATAACTCGAATAGGTTTCAAATGAGATGGTCAAGTTTGTCATGTAGAAAGCTTTCGAGTAGGTTTCCCTCATTGCCGAACGATAATGCAAGGCGAGGAGGAAGGATTTGAGGTATTTGCACATGTGGCTATTGTATTTAGCTCCATCGCGCCGAACCAAAGTCAAAAAAGAAGGAGAAGGAAAACGTTGGAGGTCGTAAGGGTGTTGGATGGCATAGCTATGGTTCGGCGTATGTTGTCATGCGCCGAATGATAGAGGCTGCCGAATAGTATTTCGTCTGAATAAACTAAGGCCGAACACTCGCTAGAACGCCGAACAACAACTTAGTCGAATGAACTCTGGTTGCCGAACACACTTAGACGCCGAACTGTATCAATGCCGAACGTCATAAATATTGAGCAACTGACATGCCGAACCATGTTTAGGCCGAACAATACAATTGCCGAACAGAACTTAGACCGAGCAAAACAAAACCGAACATTGTACTTAGGCCGAACATTTTGAATGCTGAACAGAACCTTTAATTGGACAATGACTTAACCGAACGAGGCCTTTAGCCGAACAAGGCCTTTAGCCGAACACTTGACAATGACTTAACCGAACAAACATACATGCTGATCTATTCTTAGGACGAACAATGCAATTGCCGAACAACATTTAAATGCCGAACAGTTATAAATGTCAAATTAGACTTAAGCCGGATACTTCATAAATTACATGTTTTCTAGATCTGGAACTGTTACCACCACCAGGCGGGCTCTTTGAGACGGTCAGCGATGACGGTCTTCGAAGGCAACGATTCGAAGCTCATTTTTATATCTTTGAAATCTTATTGCTTGTACACAATTGCTTGCACTAGTTCACACACCACGTGGGGGGAAAACTCGTGTTGCTAACTCTAACGTTCAACGTTTTTTAAGTATAGTTCTCTCAAGCACTTAGCCAGGTTCGTTATTTATTTGGGATGTCGAGAAAATCTAGCTCCGCCACTATATCCGATAGGCCTGGGCCGTCATCAAGGCAAGGAGCCGTTGATACTTCTAATCCGTCGACTTCTCCTGCTCATAACTTGGCACCTGATGCTCTAGAGGCAACAATCTTACTAGACAATCCGATCGATTCACAAGCCTTGAAGATCAACGAAGCTGCTCTGCGACGGATATGCTCCATTCATGGGATTCCTTTTGCCGACGTGTTAGTTCCTTCGAGACACGATCATCCTCATCTGCCCCCAGTCGGGTACACTACCTGCAACAAGTTCATGTGTTGGATGGGCAGCGTGCCTCCGTTCAATTTATTTCTCCGGGATGTACTGCAGTACATAGACATAGCTCCGTCGTAGCTGCACCCGAACGGCCATGCATTTCTATATGGGACTTACTTACTTTTCATGGTCGTCTTCTCCAGACCTCCAACCGCCGGTGATATCAGATACATTTATATGTTCAAGAGACGGAAAGACAGTCCTTCCTTTATGTTCCTCGAGCCATACCACAAATGCCAGATCTTGACAGGGGCATGTAGTAAATTCGCCCTGTACAAACAGGAATGGTTCTATGTGTGCTGCCCTTCTGGTTTCGCTAGGAGATGGGTTGAAGGCAGTAAGTCTCTCTGCTGAGTCACTGTTCGTATTTGATCGGAGTCATGCTTTTCCTAACTCTTCATTTCATCTTTTCAGGTATCAACCCGCGTCCGGAAGGCCGAGGATATTCTGAGGCTGTTGAAGCCATTAGAGCTCTTCCTGCTGAGGATCGAGACATCCGGACTATCATTTCAAATGAATCACTGTCGGGGTTTGGCTTGCTAGCCCCTGGTCGTCGAATCAGCCTTCCAGAAGGTGTCACCATTCCCAAACCTCCGTCTGGTAAAGGGAAAAAACAGGCCGGATCGTCGTCGCGCCGCACTCCCGATACGCACGGAGAAGGTGAGCGCAAAGAAGACGAAGCTCCTGAGACTCAAGGCGAGAACGTGGGTCCCGCTTGGAATCCGGCAATCGAAGTTCAGGATATTGAGACGTCATCCTCCCCTTCGAAGGGAAAGAAGAAGTTAAAATATACAGTTCAAAAGGAGAAAGTTGGTGGCATTTCAAAAGTTACGCCTATCCCGCCTGAGAAAGAGGCTTCCTCACAGCATCTGGAAAGTTCTCTGAGGGGTCTGTCAAACCTGTCCATTCCCGATGATTAACTTAATTACGGGTTCGATGATCCTGAAGCTCTCAAATTTTCTTCGCCCACTAGAGGCAATGCGGGAGTTCAACTCCTGGTCCAAGGAGACAACACCCCGATTAGTAAAGATAAACGAACTGGTCCGTCGGGGAGAACACTAGGACACACACGCACATATGCATTCCATCATACACTTCAAGTTTTTTCTCATCTCACGGACTTTTCTTAACTCGTTGTTATCTCCATTCTTTGCAGGTGATATGGGGCGTTCTCACGGACTCGATTGTCTTCAGGGCTCTTCTGTATTTCATCACTCTGGACGGGATTCTGGTTCAGGCAGACGCAGGGACAGAGGCGATTATGAAGATAGGGAAAATCATCCCCGCGAGTCATCTCACCGCAAGAAGGCACATTCTCAATCTTCCCAGTCCCGTGGTCTTCCTCCTCCAACTGAGCTGGATAGGGAGAAGTCTTTACAGAAGGGTTATCAATCTGATGCTCCTCGAGAACAACATTCCAGTTCATCGAGTACAAGGCAAGTTCGAGAGCAACGGAAAAGAGCGGAATTCTCAAAGCCTCCTCCTCCTACTCCTGCGGTGGACCCAACTGTTGCGGAAAAGATGGTCGATCTTAAGGCCAAGTTTCCAAAAATTTGCTTCGATGGTCTGAAGTTCCTCCCGGCCATTCATCATATTCCCGGGCATGTGAAGCAGAGTGCCATTGCCTGCAATAACGACGTCTATGTTCAACATGACGCGTTTGTGCACTTGGTGGAGAAGATCTCGGAAGTATCCGTTGAGCGTCAACACGAGATTGATCGTCTGAATCTAGAGGCTGGCAGCGATAAGAAAATCATCAAACTCCAAGACGAAGAGCTTTCTTCGTATAAGTCGAAGCTGGAAGCCGCTGAACAAAGCGCAAAAGATACTGCTGAGGCAGTTACTCGTTTAGAGGCGGCTCACAAAAAAGAGCTTGACGAAGCAGTCCAGCGCAGCGGTGCCCTCGCCCTAGAAAAAGACTCTGTCCAAAAAGAAAGGGACGCGCTCGCCACCCAAGTCAAAGAGCTGAAAGAATTACTCTCCAAGGAGAAGGAGGATAAGGTAGCTGCTCAAGAAGAATCACAACGATACTGTGATGAGATCGTTTCTACCCGACTCCTGAAAACAAAGCTCGATGACGAACTCGCTGGGGTTGAGAAAATGAAGGATGAGGCTACCTTGAGTCCCTAGCCGAGGCCTGGGAAACTTTGATAAGGATTAGTAAGATCGAGTCAGGCTCCGAAGAGGTCGATGAGGAGGCCCTGGTGAAGGAGTTCCTTAAAGGGAATGAACCATCGGATTTATCCGTAGCATTGGCACTTTACAGCAAAGGCTCTCCCCTTCCAAAAGAGAAAGATGGTGAAGCTGGCCCATCTGGGGTTAATGTTACTGCTCTTCATACTGCTGCTCAATCTGCTGCCCAATCGACCGGTCGGCCGACACTTGATCCATTCGAGCAGCATGTTGGTTATGACCCCGAAGACCCTGGGCTCGGTGCTCATGTGCTATCACCTATCCTGGAGGGTGAAACCCCACGCGCCACCGATAGCCAACCGGAACCTGGTGGGAAATTCTTCTTTCTTTAGGAGTCGAAAGATCCCGTCTTTTTTTAGCAGTGGCTACTCGTTCTAACGCTCATTCTTTATGTTTTCGTGCAGGTTGTTCTGACGCCGAGCAAACTCCGAGGAGCGATGACGCCAAGGAGGAGGCAGGGAAAACAAGCGATGCTGTCCACGTGGGAGTACTCCTTGGTCCCGATGCTCAGGTGATCGGGGCGCTGGATGATGATAAGCTCGACACTTCATCTCCTGCCGAAGGGGATGATGAAATTGAAATCACCGGCGCCTCTGAGCATACTTTATAGACAAGCATGAAGGACCGTCTTGCCGAAGAGGAGAAGAAAAAGGTTGAGGTCAAAGCTGAACCTAGAATACTGGAAGTAACCGACCCACGGAACCGACCTTTCAAAATTATTCTCCCAGGCAAGTTCAAACTGCTGGATGTTCCGTCTCCTACTCCTGACTCCGTTTCTTTAGCAAGCAAAAAGTCCAAGAAGAAGCGTGAGGGAGAGGAGTCGTCGGAAACAACGAAGGAAGACAAGAAGAAGAAGTCGAAGAAATAATCGATACACTCGTTCAACGAGTTTCTTGCTTAAGTCTTGTAATTGCTTTTTCCTTCCACAACTTGTAGTTTGTATAGAGAGGTCTGAATTTTGTAAGAGTGATCATGTATCCCCATTTTAGACTTATCGAATAAAGTTTTTAGTTTCTTTTTCGTTTGAATGATTCTCTTGTCTTTCTTTGGTTTGCCGACTAATTGTAGCCATAACTCAAGTTCTTATGAGTTGCACTATCTCCCGGTCCATTCTCGTATCGTTCAGACATTTTTAGACATGGCGTGCTTCTCGTTCCACATCTCTCGAGTACTTGGACTTTTCGCTGACTCTGTGCTCCGGGAACTCAGAGACTTGAAATCGTTTATACTTTAGTCCGCTCTCCGGGGACTTGGAGTACTCCGCTCCGCACTCTGGGGGTTCGGAGATTCGGAATCGTTTATACTCTAGTCCGCGCTCTGGGGACTTAGGGTACTCCGTTCCGCACTCTGGAGATTCGGAGATTTGAAGTCGTTTATACTCTAGTCCGCGCTCTGGGGACTTAGAGTACTCCGCTCCGTGCTCTGGGGATTCGGAGATTTGGAATCGTTTATACTCTAGTCCGCGCTCTGGGGACTTAGAGTACTCCGCTCCGCGCTCCGGGGATTCGGAGATTCGAAATCGTTTATACTCTAGTCCGCGCTCTGGGGACTTAGAGTACTCCGCTCCGCACTCTGGGGATTCGGAGATTTGGAATCGTTTATACTCTAGTCCGCGCTCTGGGGACTTAGAGTACTCCGCTCCGCACTCTGGGGATTCGGAGATTTGGAATCGTTTATACTCTAGTCCGCGCTCTGGGGACTTAGAGTACTCCGCTCCGCACTCTGGGGATTCGGAGATTTGAAATCGTTTATACTCTAGTCCGCGCTCTGGGGACTTAGAGTACTCCGCTCCGCACTTTGGGGATTCGGAGATTTGAAATCGTTTATACTCTAGTCCGCGCTCTGGGGACTTAGAGTACTCCGCTCCGTACTCTGGGGATTCGGAGATTTGGAATCGTTTATACTCTAGTCCGCGCTCTGGGGACTTAGAGTAATCCGCTCCGCACTCTGGGGATTCGGAGATTTGAAATCGTTTATACTCTAGTCCGCGCTCTGGGGACTTAGAGTACTCCGCTCCGTACTCTGGGAATTCGGAGATTTGGAATCGTTTATACTCTAGTCCGCGCTCTGGGGACTTAGAGTACTCCGCTCCGCACTCTGGGGATTCGGAGATTTGAAGTCGTTTATACTCTAGTTCGCGCTCTGGGGACTTAGAGTACTCCGCTCCGCGCTCTGGGGATTCGGAGATTTGGAATCGTTTGCACGAGTCTGTGCGTCGTACAGGATAATGTAATTTGTCACCCAATTATGAGATATAGAAACGTTAGTGATTCATAGAAAATACGACTTCAAGCCTTTATTAATGAAAATCAACTAAATTGCTCGATTACAACTTTTGGAAAGAAACTAAGTTATGATTGAATGGAAATAACAGTACCTAAAACAAGAAGGAAAACATGCTAAATGTAATAGTGCCGCAAATGTTCACTATTCCATGCTCGGGGGAGTGTCATGCCATCAACGGTCGCTAGCTTGAATGTTCCTTCTCCAAGCTTCCGTTCAATGGCGTACGGACCTTCCCAGCTGGTATTCATGCGTGATGGTACCGGGAAGACTCGTTTCAGAACGAGATCACCCACATCAAAGATTCTCGGGCGGACTCTGCCGTCGTAGTAACCCTTGACTCGATGTTTGTGCGCTGCCGCCCTTAATTCAGCTTCTTCACGCTTTTCGTCGATGCAGTCCAGGGATTCCAACAAGAGATTCTGGTTTGTCTTGGGATCATAGTATGTCACTCGGTGCGATGGAACTTCAAGCTCCACGGGTATAACGGCTTCAGAGCCGTATGCCAAGGCGAATGGAGTGTGGCCGGTCGCGGACTTGTGGGTAGTTCTATATGCCCATAATGCTGTCGGGAATTCATCTACCCACTTGCCTCCAACCTTCTCCAGACGCTTCTTCAGTATGGACTTGATTATTTTGTTAACGGCCTCGACTTGTCCGTTAGCTTTCGGGTGTGCCACGGCGGCAAACTTCTTCTCGATGCCATACTTTAAACAAAACTCTTTGAACTCTCTGCTTTCAAATTGCATCCCATTGTCCGTGATGATGGTGCGAGGAAGGCCAAAGCGGCATATAATGTTTCGTACAACGAAGTTAACGACCTTCTTAGAGGTGATTGTGGCCAAAGGTTCTGCCTCAGCCCATTTCGTGAAATAGTCGGATGCAACTATCGCATACTTCGCGCCACCTTTGGATATAGGCAAAGAGCCGATTATGTCGATTCCCCAGATCGCAAATGGCCAGGGACTAATCATTTGTGTGAGTTCCGTTGATGGAGCCCTCGGGATTTTCGCATATCTTTGACACTTGTTGCATTTTCTTGCGTAGTCCGCGGCGTCCCGGTTTACGGTGGGCCAGCAATATCCATAGTGGAGGATCTTCTTTGCTAGCGTTTGCCCCCCAGTATGGTCGCCACATTCCCCTTCGTGAACCTCTCTCAAGACCCGCTTTGTTTCATCATGAGCGATGCATCATAATAATGGGACTGAGAATCCTTTTCGATACATTGATCCATCCTGCATTACGTATCGTGCGGCCTTTCGAAGGACCTGCCGTCTTTCGCTTCTTTTTTCTGGTAAAGCCCCGGTCGTTAGGTACAGTTTGAATGGGGTTATCCACGATTCCTTCTCGATTTCTGTTTCCAACACACGATCGACTTTCATCTCGTCTATGCTCGGGGCATGCAAGACTTCGACGGGATACAATCCCATTTGCTGCGCATCGCCGGTACTTGCAAACTTAGCCAATAAGTCGGCTTCTTTGTTCTGTTCGCGCGGGATATGTGAAATGTCATAACGCTCAAGATTTGATAGTAGTTCTTGTACCTGAACGAGGTATGGAGCAAGCTTTCGCCCCTTTGCTTGGTAGTCTCCTCGTACTTGGTAAACCACCAACTGTGAGTCACAAAAGATTTCGACTGGTTCGATCCTGAGTTCTCTAATGAGCTTCAAGCCAGCGATCAGTGCTTCATATTCGGCTTCGTTATTTGTAGCCGAGAAATCGAGCTTCAGGGCATAACAGATTGATCGGTTTTCCGAAGTTATAAGAACTACGCCCGCGCCGGAGCAACGGTCGTTTGATGCACCGTCAGTGTATAATTTCCATCGAACAGGGGGAATGATGTCGTGGTCATCCGGTTTGATGGGTATGGTAAACTCAGCGATGAAATCTGCTAATGCTTGACCTCGGATGGCTCTCCGCGGTAAGTATGCGATATCGAATTGGCTCAACTCGATGTTCCATCTTAGCAATCTCCCAGAGGTTTCCGGCCGTTAGAGTACCTGCCTCAGGGGTTGATCGGTATAAACACCGATTGAATGTGCTTGAAAGTATGGGCGCAGCTTGCGTGATGCAATCACCAAGCAATAAGCCAATTTCTCGATTTTAGGGTAATTCCTCTCTGCACCTGTCAAACGCTTGCTAACATAATACATCGGCTTCTGGACTCGATCCTCCTCACGAACCAAAGCCGCACTTATCGCATGCGGGGATACAGCCAAGTATACGTACAACATCTCGTGGTCAACTGGTTTTGCTTGCATTGGTGGACTCTCCAGATGCCTCACCAGATTCCGGAATGCTTCCTCACAACTAGACGTTCATTCAAAATTTCTCTTCCCTTTCTTTATGATATCGAAGAATGGGATGCACTTGTCAGTTGCCCTAGATATAAATCGACTTAGCGCAGCTACTTTTCCATTCAAGCTCTGTACTTGCTTTATAGTCCTGGGCGCTTGCACATCTCGAATAGCTTGGATCTTTTCTGGGTTGGCTTCGATTCCCCTAGCATTGACGATGAATCCCAAAAACTTCCCTGATGCAACGCCGAAGGAACACTTCAAAGGGTTGATCTTCATCCCATAAACCTGAGTATGTCGAACATTTCAGCCAAGTCTCGAATGTGGTCGTTTGACCGTCGTGACTTCACGAGCATGTCATCCATATAGACTTCCATCGTTCTACCCAGCTGGTCCTTGAACATTCGATTCACTAAACGCTGGTAAGTTGCTCGTGCATTTTTCAATCCAAAGGGCATCACTACATAGCAATACAGCCCGACATTTGTAACGAAGCTGGTGTGTTCTTGGTCCGGAATGTGCATCGGGATTTGGTTGTACCCTGAGTACGCGTCCATGAATGACAGAAGCTCGTGTCCTGCGGTGGAGTCGACCAACTGATCGATCCTAGGCAACGGAAAACTGTCCTTAGGGCATGCTTTGTTCAAGTCGGAATAATCTACGCAAGTCCTCCATTTCCCATTCGCCTTTTTTACTAGCACGGGGTTGGATACCCATTCAGGGTAGAGGGCGTCGCGGACGAACCCATTTGCTTTGAGTTTGTCCACCTCCTCTCCAAGAGCGGCGGATCTCTCCGGATCCATTCCTCTCCTTTTTTGTTTAACTGGGACGTATTTCGGGTCTATGTTCAACATATGACTTGTAATGGCGGGAGAAATCCCACACATATCAGAATGCGTCCAGGCGAAAACATCAAGATTCGCCCGGAGGAAGTCTCTAAGGTCCTCGGTCATCGCGGGGCCAAGCTGTGATCCGATCTTCAGTATTCGCGAAGGGTCGTCACGGCTAACTGAAATGTCAATTGTTAATTCAGCCGGTGTCGCCTTCTCTTCCCTGGGTTTCTCATCGTCGTCTCTCGGATCTATATCTCCTAAGATCTGAGAACTATGCCCGAGCCAGGGCTCAGGCACTACTTGTCAATTGTCCGCATTAAGGATGCGGACGGGATTGTCCGCAACCTTTCCCTTTTCCCTCCGATGGGCTTCTCGGAGCTCATCCACATAACAGGAACGACCAGCTGCTTGATCGCCATGAACAATACCCACTCCTTTGTCAGTCGGGAACTTCAAAGTTAAACACCACAGGGCTAACGCTGCCCTAAACTCAGCCAGGGCCGGCCGGCCCAAGAAGACGTTATACGGAGAGTCCACATCCAAAACTACAAAGGGTAGAATCCGCACTCTCCGACGCTCGCCTTGTCCCAGTTCAACTGGTAACTCAACATATCCCACTGCATCGGTCGCAGCGCCGTTAAAGCCGTGTATACGAGCCTTGGACGGTTTCAAGTCCTTTGTTTCTAGTTTCATTTGATCGTAAGCCTTCTTGAAGATGATGTTGACTGAACTTCCACAATCAATCAGAATTCTTTTCACATATGCTGGTCCGATCGTTGCAGATATGACCATGGGGTCGATGGTCGGAGCCTCTACCTGATCAGCATCTCTACTTCTGAACACAATATCGTCTGTCATTACGCGTTGCTGCTTGGCAGGGGCTCCGTCCTCCATGTTCGAACAGCACTCAAAATCTGCATGCTTCAGGGAACTTGCATATCGCTCCATCTCTTGCCAATTCTTATCTACGGGGTGAGGTCCGCCGATAATTGTATTTATGACTAGTCTACCTACGGTTCGGGCAGGCTCCTCGGGATGACGCGGAGCTGGTGCACGACCTGGGTTGGACGTTCCATGTCCTCCTTCCTGTGGGTCCTTCACAAATTCTTGCAACTTCTTCTGCCTGATCAACTTCTCGATAGCGTCATGCAGGTGTCTGCACTCCTCCGTGTTGTGCCCATAAGTCTCATGGAAGCGATAATATTTCCCGGTCCGCTTCTGTTCCTCGGTTGATTCTTTCGGTCGTGGCTTTCTGTATTGAAAAGTATTGCAGGTGGATAGGTAAATGTTCTCAAGTGGCGCGTTCAGCGGAGTATACTCGCTATAGCTTGGAATTCTCGACTTCCACTTCCCCGCTTCTTTCCTTTTCCCTTGACTCCTTCCTCCGGACTCCTTGGGTTGCCCAGGCTTGTTGTGGACATTGACTTGGACCTTTCCCGAGCTGTCTCCAGACTGTTTCACAGCAATGTTGCTCTTTATTGATTCTTGGACAGGTCCTGGCGCCTTATCCCGTCGTACCCACCTAGCTTCCTCTCTTCTTATGAACTGGTGTGCCTTTGAGTAGAAACGCTCTAGCGTAGCCGGAGGTTTTCCTGCCAGCCAGTCTCCAAACTCAGAGTCTGGATCCAGACCTCTCATTACAGCCATCAGAATTGCATGGTCATTGGGATTACTGACTTCAGTTGCTGCTACATGGAATCTTTGTAAATATTCCTTCAACGACTCCCCGGGATTTTGGATTACGCTCGACAGAGACATCACGTCCTTTGGGCGCGTAGTGTGTATCCTGAACTGCTCAACAAACTTATTTGCCAATTCCTCGAAATTTGGTACGGATCGCGGAGGAAGTCGGGTGAACCACATAGTAGCGATCCCAGATAGAGTAATCGGAAAGCACCTACACTTGGTGGCATCATTCGCTCTAGCTGAATCCATCATCCATTCGTACCTCATGACATGCTGTCTGGGGTCAGTCCTCCCTTCATACGCAGGGATAGTAGGCATACTAAACTTCCTAGGGTACGCCGCTTGCAACACAACATCCGTGAACGGAGTATGACTTCTTGACACTCCCCAATCATCATTCGATAACCCCTGATTTTCCTTCGTCAACCGCCTGATCATGGCTGTCAGATCTGGTGTCTGTATGGAAGGCGGAAGGTTAGTGTCTGTTCTACGCGCCTGTCCATGTTGATGCCTCCTCTCCTGGCGGTCTGCCAATCGTGAGTCTTGAGGTTCGACATCGTTAGCATTTTGATGATCCGGGCCTCTATCCTCCGTCTGTACCCCGGTCCTAAAGTTTCCAGCTCTTGCTTGGTCACGGTCTCTAGTTGTTTGAACAGCAGCTTCTGCTCGTGCAGCGTCAGTCTTGCGGCGTCTGCGCCTGGGAGGTTCATCAGAGGAAGTTGAGCTGTCAGATGAAGAGTAAGGAGCGGGATTGCCCCCAGCATTCTGTTGCAGCTGTTGAGTGAGTTGTGCCATCAGGTTGGCGTTAGCTTGCATCTGCTCTCCTAGTTGTCTCCTGCTTTCCCTGAGTTCTCTCATCAAGTCATTGAACTCTATTCGGGTGACAACTGGAGTTTGTTCTTGAGCGGCAATTCCTGCACTCGAAATCGCTGGTTGATTGCTGGGTCCTGCTTGTTGCACGCTAGCAGTCTCGTGGGCATCCACATTATGAGAAGCTGACCTGGTACGTGGTCCTGCCATTGTAGAGTTATCGGTATGAACTCTGAGTAGAATCAATGGATGTCCTATCAGTGAGTCGGATCTTCTTTGGGGGATTTGTTCAATCCAGCAGCTTCAAAGCAGATCCTTGAGGTCTGAGAATTCAGTTCTCATTGAAAGCACCAAAGTGTTAGCACCAAAATTGGTCACTAACCTCGTAGAGAAAGATTGTGTAGAGATATAAGTGATGAAGATAAATTAAACAGAGAAGACAATGCTAATTTAAATGCAGAAAGTAAAAACACCAAATTTATAGTGGTTCAGCGTAATTGCCTACGTCCACTTTGAGGTTAAACTTTATTGATCTTCTTAATAGATGATTACAAATACAATTCGTGAATCAAATGCTTGAATGAAGTTGTTAAGTAGAGAAGATGAGTCTCAAAAATGGCAGAGTCTCCCCAGTGTTCTCTCCCAAAAAAAGGATCCCCTTCACTGTGACCCTGCCCCTCTATTTATAGGCAAATATGGGCTGGACTTCCCAAATGGGCTGGATGGCCGAACACTCTAGCCCCAGTACAGTGGTCGCTGCATGCCGAACCTAGTATGCCGAACGGTACGCTGGATGTGTGGGAAGTGCAGGATGATTGTCAGTTGAGGCCGAACATGTCTCCATCCGAAGCTCTTGAACGAAAACTGCACGATGGCCGAACGACATTGTCTCCTTGAGTAGTTGTGCATACTGAATGTCTTCTGGATGCCGAGTACTCACGTTGCCTAGTACTACGCCAAGTACCTTGGAGTGCCGAGTACTCTCGTTGCCGAGTACTACGCCGAGTACCAAGGGATGCCGAGCGCTCTTGTTGCCGAGTTCTCCTATCACCGAGTTCTAATGATGCCGAACGCTAGAGATGCTGAGCATTGGTTGTCGCCGAGTGCCAGTTGACGCCGAACACTACTTGACGCCGAGTCTCCTGGTCGCCGAGCATTACGGATGCCGAATGCTATGGATGCCGTGTGCTTCGCCGAACACTCCTAGATGCCGGCCACTCTGAGATGTTGAGTCCCACTGGATGTCGTGCGCTCCGCCGAACACTCCTGGATGCCAAGTGCTTCGCCGAACACCCTTGGATGCCGGCCACTCTGAGATGCCGAGTGTCACCTGATGCCGAGCACTAGTTGCCTGGTCAAATCTCCAGGAAACAATCATCATCAACATTATTTTGAGTAAAGCATATGTACACCATGGAAAAAAAAGCTTAGAGTAAAGCTAAAGATATATTTTCCTTGTATATATATGATTTGACGGACTAAATCGCTTTGAAAAGGGTTTCAAGGAAAATTTTGAGGGACAGTTAGCCCAGATATTTTGAAGGATAGTTAACCCAAAAGAAAATTCGAGCAGTCAGCTCATTTAAATTCAGACAGTTAGTCCATTTTGCGGGTAGTCAGCCCAGAGGACAGTTAGTCCAGAAAGAGCAGTCGGCTCTGATATGAACAGATAGTTCATTTATTAGCATAACGGATCTTGTTATTTTTAAGGACAGTTAGTCCATCCTTTTTACCTGTTTTGGGCAGATAGCCCATTATTTAGCATAAATGAATATTACTATAATCAGAATTTAGGATAGATAGTCCACCATAGAGTAGATAGCTCAGATTTTAGACAGACAATCTATTTTATTTCCTATTTTAGCATAATGGATATTGCTATATTATTATAATAATCAGTTGATTAACCAGTTTGGTTGCAGGAAAGGATTTGCAAAATATATGTTTAGAAAAGAGATATTAGTGAGGGGAAACCTATTCCGCTAAGCGGCATGGTCTCACTATTTATCAGTAAACTGAGATGTAACATAAATTATTCATACCAGGCTTTATATCCGACTCGAAGTTTTTGTTTCCCCTTAAACTCTCGGGTGCTCAAAATTTGATTTGAGTAGGCTGAGGGTTTAGGTTTTAGCAGATTTTGACAAATAAAGCATCTGAAGACTAGCAGGTGGCTGACAGATAGCTAATTTATGAATTTCGTTTTAAAAAAATTTCCGCTGTGTATTAAGACAATTATGTCTGTATTGCTTTGATCATCCAAGGGGGCATCTTCATATGTCGCTCTTGGTGTATTGTTGTAATTATATTTGATCATTGCCTGGGAATACGTTTGGGGATTTTTGTAACTTGAATATGATATTATTTGAAATGTAATCACTGTAAATTGATGTTTTTGGAAATCTGTGATTTTGTTCATATTCAAGTGCTTCTGATATTATGGATACCATTAACATTACCGTATTTCGTTATCAGAAGTTAACACCGTGGATGACTGCAGCATCCATAGCGCTTAGCTTTTGGCCTCGAGATACGGGATGTTACATGATGTTGAAAATCAAGCATGCCGGTAATGACACGTGGCAATCATGTCACACCCCTCCACCCCTACAAGTACGGACCTAGGGGCATAGAGGAAGGGACGACTGATTCTCTGCTCATTTCTTACCTTTTTAAACTTTGTAACCCTAAATCGATTTGGGGATTTAGTGTCAATTGTAATATTGCGACCCTTATTACAAATAAGGGCTTGTACATTTACAATGGCATTGCATATGAATAAAGAGACAAGAATTAATACTTATAATTCTCATGATTCCGACATGACCTTGACTTCGCCATTGTATGTGCATACACCAACAAGTTAACATAAGGTTTCTTGAGTAATGACTTGTTTTCGAATTCTTAAGCACTTGTGATTTCGATCATAACTTGTTTTGAATTCCCAAAACACTCATGACTTCGAGACTAATATGGATTCCACATGGAGCATGTGCCTTCCTAGCAAGCTAACCTAGGATTACCAAAGTCTTTATTCAACCAAGTATCACTTTTCTCACACTTTTTGGGGTTAACGAAGAAATTCATTAACATTTTGGCACTAGAAGGAGAGCTTGAACCTCCATCTCCGCTTAACCCACAAGTGAAACTACCCTTAACCAACATATATAGGGCTTAAAGGTTTTTTCCCTACCAAGCATATCCCATTAAAGAACCATTCCAAACCCCATCTAACCTTATTGGGATAATGACTATCTCCAAAAAAGGATCTTCCGAGCCTCGAGTAACTAGGCCAGCCTACCAAATCACTAGTGATCCTTGACTTCATGAGGAGCAAGTATTAAGGTTCTTAGCACTAAAAATTATGAAAGATAAGAGAAGGCAAGTAACTCCTTATGATTGAGATAAATGGAGATTGAACCCATTCCATATAGGACCACCCACAGTCTTCGATTTAGGAAAAGAGATCCCAAAGAAAGACAATTGCTTCTTAAAGATAAGGAGTGCCATATAATGCCAGCCAAAGGGGACTATCTAAGAACAGGAAATAATGAATGACTTCGATAAATTTTCCCAGAAATGGAAATGAGTAATAGATCATCTTCCTCCTCCAATCAAAGCTCAGAAAAGAAAGATTGTGAATGATCCTATTTGCCAATCCAATGCTACAAGAAAGCTAAATGGGAACGAAAGGAACTATATCCTAAGAATTCCTGGATCCATTTTCTCACCACTTCTTATGAACATATCTATCTTTTAACCAAGAGAAAACTGAAGTAATGGCCTTCAAAGAAGAAGTGACTTAAAATGAAAGGAACCTTCGAGGTGCTTATCGTCAATACCATCAAGCAAATGGACATGAAACCAACCAATATCTAGCCTTAAAGGGAATTATTGAAGATTTCTTAAGAAAGGGAAAACTCGATGGGTTTGTAAGACAAGATTAGGAAAATCTTCAATAAAGTGGAATTTTTGATGGAAATGATGCATAAAAGGAAAAGCCTAAATCATTACCTATAAGGTAATAAGGGGCGAATAAAGCCTTGATCCTGCCACAAGGGCCTGGTCAAAGCACCTCCTGGTGGCGGTTAGAGTAAGCCTTTGGTTCCGCCAAAAATGGCCTAGCCAAAGCATCTGTTAGCCTTCAATTTCACCTATGTGGCCTGACCAGAACGTCTCCTAGAGGGAGGATGAAGTAAGCCTTTGGTCCCACCTAAGATGGCCTGGCCAAAGCATCGAACCAGCCTTCAGTACCGCCTATAAGGCCAGACTGAAGCACCTCCTAAAGAGAGATCGGATAAGTCTTTGGTTCTGTTTAAGATAGCTAACCACACGCACCGGAGAAAAGACCTAAATCATCACCTAAGAAGGTGATAAGGTCGCTTTGATGTGTGAATATTTAATTCAATTTAAATATTAAATTAATGGTTTTAATTGGTCAAATAACCCTCTTTAATTAATAACTAATTATGGAAGCGTTCTTTTAAAATTTTGTCTACAATAATAAATAGTTTAAAAGTAAATAGAAAATGTGACCGAAAAGCTTTTTCCAAAAATTCAATTTTTCACTATTTAAAAGTTGTTAAAAAGGTTATAAGTTCCTTAATAGACTTAAATACACATTTATATAATTTATAAGGATTTAATTAAGTGCGAAAAAAGTGGAAATATAAGTGTACTTAAAGAAAAGAAGTGATGAAACCATTTTCATAGAAATAAAATAAATATAAAATAAAGAAAAGAGAAAAATCACTTAACATGACATGGTAGTACACATAAGAGCTTTGTTTAGTGGATGAAGGGGTGGATCCATGGGGGCAACATGTAAAAGGAGCAAATGAAGGTGGTGAGGATGATGTGGCAAACATGTAGTGGAAGGCATGGTACTTAAGATTATTTTGGTAATTTACCAAATGCATTTTATATATAAGTGATTTCTTCTTTTCTCTCTCTCTCTCTCTCTCTCTCTCTCTCATTTTTCATTTTCAATTCATTTTTCAGACTCCATCTCTTCTTTTCTAAGATTTGAAATCTCTTCAATGGCTTCCCTTTAAATTCCCAAGTTAAAAATCAAAACTTTTTTCCTTTTAATCTTTTTAAAATTTGATTTAAACACTTATTCTTCTTCCTACAATCCTTCTTCTTCAAATACAAGTCCAAAATCCCCTCAAACTCTCCATGGCCTAGCCAAACACGACATGGCCGAGCCTAATCACGTCTAAGCCGAGCCCACTTTCCAAAGTCTTAGGCCAAAACTCATTTTATTTATAAAGATTTACAAGGTCCAAGGCTTTTTCAAATGTATAGTCCAAGTTTGGTTTGTTCCATAACTTTTGGTGAGTAAAACTCACATCTTTTTGGGAAATTTACATCTGTGGTTTATGCTTTGTGTTAGCATGTGTAAATTGCTAGCTTATTGGCTAGTTGTATGGTTTGATGTGATTATATATGTGTTTGTATATAAGTTTGCCTTAGACTTGTTAAAGAAGTCTAAAAGTGTTATGATGATTAAAAAGTTTAGATCATTACTTGTGTTTGAGGGTTGTTGTAACGACATGTAATTTTCGATAATTAAAATATTAAATTTAATAAGATTTTATAATTTAATATTGTAAGAAATAAAATTTATGATTTATTAATAAGAAAAATAATTTGAATATGATTTAATAATGTTGTTTGAATGTTATTGACAATTATTTAAATATAATTTCAACCAATTGAATTAATTGTAAATTTAATGTTGTGATAATTGTAAATAAGGAAATAAATTCAATGTTGTATTAATAATGAAATTGTATGCAATTTTATTTAATTGGTTTTAGTATATAATGTGGAATCAAATATTTGTACGTAAATTTATAATCTTTTGGTAAACAATAAACTTATAAATGTGATTAAATTACATAAAAGTAACAATTGCTTAGTTATCGTCATATTATTTAATCCGTTGAAATTGATTTGGAAATCAACGAAAATTAATGTAATTAATTATTGCAGTTAATATGGTAAAAGATGATAACTGTAAAATATGAATGTAATAAAATGTAAACTAAAGTTAATTATATTCATAAGGTAATAATTTATTAAATAATAAGAGTGAAATCAAAATAAATGATTTATTGGAATTTTAAAATTATAATTAATGAATTTATTATCGTTATAATTGAACGTTGTAATTCATGTAATATTTAAATCTCAGGTTTAATAAGTAAAATTTATTTTAAAAAGATTATTAAATTTCTCTGTAACAAGAATGATAAAATGGTTAACTTGTAGATTTGAATTTAAAAGTGATTAAACCAATTTAATAATAATTTATTTAATTAACATGAAAATTAGCCATTTTGGCCACTCTCTCGGATTTCGACGAAATCAGTTTCATTGCATCCGTAATAGTGAATTATTGTAAGATTTCATGTTTCGCAGCGATCGGACTTACCGTTAGATCGTGCGGGCT
Source organism: Allium fistulosum (assembly GCA_030737815.1). Classification (NCBI taxonomy): domain Eukaryota; kingdom Viridiplantae; phylum Streptophyta; class Magnoliopsida; order Asparagales; family Amaryllidaceae; genus Allium; species Allium fistulosum. The sequence continues at coordinate 168,192,510 of CM060905.1, forward strand.
CGAAACGCGTAGAAATCAATTAAATGAATTCAAATTAAAATAAGCTGATTTTAAAAAGCTAACTTCTGTATATAATGGAATTAGGGTTCGAAACTAGTTCCATTGAGTTTAAAAGTATCAAAAACATATATTTTGATATATTGGATAACCAATTTTCACTTTGGGAACGAAATGGGCTTTTCGGGTGGTTGTTATCATTTCGACCCAAATCGATCTGTCCATTTCATTCTTATCTATCTTTGTTCGTATAAATAGATTTCTTTTCTGTAACCCTAGCAGCCTTTCTTATTGTCTATACGTACATTTCTTTCTCATCTCCTCTTTCCAATGGCTGACAACATCAAAACCGTAATTTCAATTTCAATTTCAAAAAAATATTGGGTTGCTCAAGGTTTACTTCGAGTCGGGAAGAGGTGCACTTCGGGTCGGAGACGAGGTTTCTTCAGGTCTCTATGTGAATGGCTCTGGGTCGGTGAAGATGGTAGCTAGGGGTAGGCAAGTGATTGGCATCGAGTCGCGCTTCGGGTTCAGGAGGCAAAAACCCTACAGCAACTTCGGGTTAGGAACCAAATGACTTGGGTCTCGGGTCGTTTTGGCAAAAATTTAGAGCGAGCACCGGGTATTTGAGGCGGCGGACCAAAGTAAGACTCGAAGTCGAAATTTTCCAATCTTCTAATGTTAATATCTTTTGCGTATGAGCCCGGATTCACGTGCGGTTTATTCCGTTGGGATCGTATCGAAATTCCAGGCATTATGGAACTAGTTTGGCAGCATTCTGAGACTGTTAAATTTTTAGGCTAATTTTGGATTTTAAATCGATGACAAATCAAAGGTGAGTGTTTTAATCCACTCAAAAATGCTAAACCATCTTATGTTAGTTAGATTAAATTTACGATGTGATTAGAAATTTATTGATTGCTGTTTGGTATTTTCAATTGTCATCTAAATTTAATTTGAATTTATATTGAATTAAATTGCCATTTAAATTTATATTGAATTGAATTGTTAGTTAATTACCTGATAATGATAACCAATTAATTATTGTGACTTATTGGTTGATTTGGATGATGATTGTGGTGGATGCTTAGTTGGTTACATTTTAGATGAGTTGATGTTATGTTTATTTTATATATTGTTATCACACTACAAGTTCCCTTAGTTATTGTTAAGAAAATCACTATGGGTTGAAATGATACATACCCGAATGGTCTTATAGATTAGGGAAAAATCGTTTTGGGTTGATAGACTCGAGCGATTTTATGGGTTTTGAATTTTAACTCAAGATTGCAGGTTGAAATAATATATACCCATAAATTTGAATTTATTGTGGGTTGAAATGATATATATCTGTATCACTTGACCATAGGGTAGAAAATTATATGTGGACACCGGATTGGTTAAATTAAATTATTTTAGCTCCTTAAATTTTTTAATCCAGTTAAATGATATTATGAAATATATTTTTTTTATATGAATTGAATTATTATTTTTGACTTCAAGATTTAAAATGTTGAAATTGAAATTGGTTTTAATGAATTGTTTAAAGAATTTAAATTGAAATTTTAAACTTGAATTTTGAAATATAAATGAAATTTATCAAAATTGAGTTATTGTAAACGTTGAATATTTTAAACTTTGAAATATATCGAATTTAAAGTGGTTTAAATTTGTAGTTCAAACATGGATTTGAAATCGATATAAATTGAAATGGTTTAATGAGAAACTGAATTGAAAGTTTAAAATTGAGTTTTGTTGATTTGAACCCTGGATATGGTCCAAATTTTTTGAAATGAAAGAAATAGTTTGATTTGATACTATTTCAAAATAAATTATTTAATATAAACTGTTTAAAAATCTATTATATTAAAATTTAGATTATATAGAATTTCAAAACTATTTACTATATAAACCATTTCCAATAAGAAAACCATTTTATATTAAACTATTTTAACTGTTTTGAAATCCTTAAACTATTTAAACTATTAAACTAATTTAACTATTAAAACTATATAAAACTATTTAAAACTATTTTAAAGCTATGTTAAACTATTAACACTATTTTTAACTATTAAAACTATATAAAACTATTTTAAAACTATTTTTAACTATTAAACTATTTTTAAAATATTTTTAACTATTAAAACTATATAAAACTATATTAAAACTATTTGAACTATTTTAAAGCTATTTTAAACTATTTTCAAACTATTTTAAACTGTTTAAACTATTTATGACTATCCAAACTATTTTCTAAAATTCAAACGTTGCAAGGTTGAATCATTTATATTTAAATCTTTGATTTAAAAGCGAATATGGTTTAATGATGTTATAACCTACGTTGGAATTTGAAATGATATTTTTTGGTGAAATAACATATTTTTAGTAAATATGATGATTTTGAAATGAGAGTTTAACCTATTTTGTGGATATGATTTCGAAAGTGAATATGATTTCGAAAGTTATTTGATTTCAAAAGTGAATATGATTTCAGAAGCGGTATGATTTTAAAGTAAATATGATATTTTGATATCAATTATGAATCGGTTTTGGAAATGTAAAAGAACCATCCGGTGTGAAATAAGCGTTTGGTTGTTAAAGAGACCGGGTCGGATATTGTCATACTCTCTGCCAATACAGAAAACCACTTTAACAACTGTGTACGTGGTGGAGAATCCAGAATGAAGTAGGATGGTTTGGCGAATGCTACTATATGAGGAATGAACGCAGCCCTGACCCCTCGGGTCAGCTTGATATGACTAAAACAAGAGCCATGTCGGGCCAAGTGAGGTCGCACCTCCGATCGGATGCATTTCTTCGATACCATATTTATTACTTTGTGATTGATTTGGTGGCCACCATTCGATTTTGATTATGGGAGTGTGTTCCGAGGTGAGCGGTAGTAGCTGCTATACGTTACCACCTGTCCGGATCCGCAAAATGGTAGTATCCTACTCTGGGCATTGCTTCGCATGCCTTGTCGTATGCCTTATCGAGCCCATTATGAGTTTGGTTTGTACCATACCTATGGAGTGCGCCCTAAGTATCCCACCGGCTTGGTGGAGCTTACAGTATCTGTATAGACTACGGGATTTATATAAAAATGTGTTAAGGGGGATATGGGTAACGCCTTAATGCTATTTTAATACTATACTTTACTGTAGACATATTATAATAGCATATTATACTATGTATGTAGATAGATTAACATATCCTTAGGAGATGGAATCTCGAACATCTCTTAAGTTATTGCATGCACGTTAGATACTGGATAGGACATGTAAAATCCCGTAAACATCTCTGAAGTCGTTGCACTCATATTTATTTAATATTGATTTAACTTACATAAGATCTTTTAGTTTCTACTCGAGTGTTTTGTCTTTTCATTACACTCGGGTCAGTCCGAGTATTTCAGTGTTGAAGACTATCTTTTTGGAGGACGAAGACAAAGATTTAGTATATTATTACTATCTATTATATTTATTTCACTACATCATGTTGTTCCGCTGCATTATTTATTTATTCCTACTATATATATATATATCTGATCTGTATTGTAAAAGTGTAATCTAATGTTATTTGTAAAACAGCTTCATGAACTGTTTATTTGATTATTATATTTTTTCATTCCGCTGTAAGATTCTATGTTTTGATTTTCTTTCTTTTCTCTTCTTTTTATTATTTACCCCATACCAATCATTCCTTTTGACTGGTTTGGGTTCGACATGTGTAGTTTATTGTCGATTTTAAACCATCCAAAATGGAGGGTCATTACATTTGGTATTTGAGCTTTGGTTTAGCGATAACCTTAGCTTTGTGGGGTTTGAGTCATTAGAGGTAGGGTAGTAATACCCTAGAATGAGTTTGTCTGAGTGTATATATGAGAGAGCGTACTTGTTAGTGTTATAAAATTGTTTTTATATTGTGTTAATTTGTTCTGTTTAGTATTTATGAATTCTGGTCGGTACATAGGACGCTATGGCATCGATAGGGATTTCTAAACACTTAATAGGGCAGACCGACACAATATTGATTTTGAAATATAGGTAAATGAAATAATTTCACCTAGTGTTGTATTTTGTTTAAAAAAGAATAAATTTTATAAATGGATATAGTTGTATATGATATGTTTGTTTGTTAGGTAGTGGAATTTTATAAATATTGATTGTAAAATATGATTTATAAATAAATGAATTCAATTGGGAAATTGAGAACTTAAGTTTCGAGGTTTTGAAATTTGTTTACAAAAGATTTTGGAATATAATATTAGTATAGTAGGAAGTATTTTGGATACAAATATTTTCAAAGTTTTTTGGAAGAAATGTTTTAAAACAACTTTAAAAAGGAAATAAATTCTGTACTCCCCTCTTCGGTCACTGGAAAATAATATCGATGATGACGGCCGCATCATCGACATTCATTTTCGAGTTTCAAAGTGGGAAGACCATTGTAGTAGCTTTGCTACACATTTGTTTTGATAAGCAAATCTTAAATTTTAATTTCTAAATATGATTTGGATATATAAAAGCTATGAGTGTGTATGTGTGTATATAATTTTAAATGATTGGAAATGAACCCGGCATTTAGTTCTTAAAATTCTATAAATTAGGGATTTCAATTATTGTAATGAAATGAAATCTTAACTATTTTAATAATTGGAAACTTCTAAAATGGAAATCAAGAAACTAGATGCAAAGTGATTAATGAAATACATAAAAAATTGAAAATTTGTAACTTGTAAATCAAAAGATATGAAATTAGAAGATGTAGTTATTGGACATTTCGTTAACTAAAATGAATAAGATAATTTGTATAACATTCAATTACATTCTTAAAACATATGTATAATGTAACGACCCGTATTTTTAACTATTTTAAATTATTAAATTTAGTGTAATTAATGAACAAAAAATGGTTAAAAGTAAAAAAATTACTGATTTATTAATATAGTCATTGAATATGAGCTTGAATAAGATTTTAAAATAAACAACTTTCGAAGATTTGGCGATAATGAGTATTGAAATGAAATTCTATATATTAAATAGGTTTATAATCAATAACTAAAGTTGAATAATAATTGGGAATTATTTAGATAGAAATAAAACGATGTTGATAACTAAAAAATTATTTGGAACTTAATGATTTATTTATATTGATTTATAGGATAATTGAATTGTTAAATTCAATATTAGAAACTATTTGAATAACCGAATTCTAAATTTAATATGATTGAAAATGATATCGGAAGTTGATTTAAATTTTATTTAAACAACAATGAAGATTGATAACATTTAAAATTGGATTTAAAAGTGAATAGTTAGAAATTTGAAAATTTTATATTTTAATTGACGAGTAAAATAGCTTTACGGGGCACGGTCTCGGATTTCGACGAAACTAGTTTTATTAGATCCATAATATGTATTATTATCGGATTTCAAATTCCATAGCGTTTGGAGTTATCGTCTGGCCATACGGTATAAAAACGTGTTGAATTTAGTATCGAAAATTCAATATAATAATTGGGTCCAAAAGCTATCTTCTCCATACGATCGAATTAGGCCTTGAAACTTGTTCCATTGCATTCGGAATAGGGGTATAACATTATGAACACCTGGAGGCACGCCTCGATAGGGATCCAAAAAGAAATTACAGTGAGATATTTTGAAAATTTAATTAATATATATACATATATATACATATACATATATATATATATATATATATATATATCAAGTCAGCCTTCACATCAACCCTATTCCTTTATCTCAGCCGTTCCATCAGCCACCCTACTCATGTGCAAGCTAACCTACAACCACCATCTACATTTCATTTCTCTTATTTAAACCAAGCAGCAAAGTAGGCTTCTCATTTCAAAATAAAACAAGACAGTAAAAGAAAAAAATGAAGCAAAGTTTAAAATTCGATTTCTCAAGATCTACTCAACAAAAAAATCCAAAACGAGTTTTAAAAATCTTAATTCGAGGAGATCTTCAATTTGATATGGAGTTTGTAGGGTGCGGTGGTCGTTTGGGTTGCTCGACTGTAAGAGGAGAATGGGTTTCGAGCTAGGGTTTGTTGTTTCTCGAGCTGTGGTCAACAAGAGTGATTGGAGTTTGTGGCATCGCGTTTGTCATGAGGAATGGTGGCTTGGGTCTGATTTTAGTGCATGCGTGGCGAGGCATTTGGCGATGGTGGTTTGGCCGTAGGTGGTCGTTGATGGCATATTAGTGCATGCGTGCACGAGAATAGGAAGCTACAGGTCGAAGAAGAAAAGGGGGAGAGGAAGAAGAAGAGGGGGTCGGGTTCTTTTCTCGATTGGACCTTGGGTCGAAAAGCAAAAAAAAAAGAAAAGGAAGTGGGTCAGCTTGATGCTTTTGGGTATAAGAGATTGTTATTTATATAATTGATTTTAATGAATATAATCGTTAAACTTATAAATATCATATCTCGTTCGTTTTAGGTCCAATCGAGACACGGTTGGTTGCATTGTGTACGTATCGACAAATTCGACGCATAGGAATTGGATTGATTGAATTGGGAGCTTCTGGAATTTTCAGTTAAATTCGAACGCGTTCAAATTTAATCGAAACAAAACGTGAAAGCGACAATGGAATATAAGGGTGAGTGTTTTATAACGCTCATAAGTACTAGAAAATTTTATGGTAGTTAAAGTTGAAATTATGAAGTGATATAAATTTATTGGTCATTGTTTGATAAATTTAATGTCATTTGAATTAACTGTTAAAAAAAATTAAAATTGACAGTTAGATTTGAAATTGGAATTAATTAGCAATGAAATACCCGATAGTGATAACTATGAAATTGTTGTGAATTATATTGTTTGTTTGTATGATTGACTGTGATGGATGTCAATTAATAGATATTCGGATGATTGGATGTTTATTTATTTTTGTATATATCCTGTTATTACCTGGTAAATTATTTACAGTGTATAAAACTGTAAATTGAATTATTTCGAAGAAATTAAGAAATAGGTTGAAATGATATATACCTATGACAATGTGATTTGGATTGAAATGATATATATCCATCCTTGAAATTAAATTGAAATAACTGATCATTTGGTTATAGGATAGAAAATTATATACGGACATCGGATTGGTTAACTTAAAGGATTTAAAAAAAATTAATTTAATATTTATTTAAATGATTTTGATTTAAAGAAATAAAAAAAACCAAATTTATAGTAATCAATTTATTTTGGAACTTGAGCTCGGAATGTTGAAATTTAAATTTGGTTAATGAAATGTTTTAAATAATTGAAGTTGGGAATTTTAAGTTATAATCAAATTATGATTTAAACTTCAGAAATTGATTTGATTTAAAGGATGGGAATTTTATTCAAGCTTTGAATTTTACTAAGTAAAAGTATTTGAAAAATTGGATTTCAAATTGGGTATTGAAGGTAAATTTGATTTAATTATTTTGGATTGATGTTTTGAAAATCGAACTCGGAATTGATAAATCGAAATGGTTTAATTTGGAATTGGAATGGTTTTAATTTGAAATTGAAATTGAAGTTGATTGGAATGGAAGGTGAAATTGAATTAATTTGAAATCGAAGTTGAAATTGATTTGAATTGTAATCGAAATGAATCGATTGAATGGAAATTGGAATCGATTCAAATTTGGAAGTTGGAATTGAATCGGTTTGACTTTGAAGCTATTTTCAATAAAATTATTTTGATATAAACTATTTAAATCTGTCTTTTTTTTGAAATATTCAAATCAATTTGGATTTGTCCAAACCATTTTGCTATATAAACCATTTTAATGCTTAAACTATTTTATATTAAATTATTTTAACCATTTAAAATATTTTTAATTATTTTAACCATTTACATTATTTTTAACTATCTTAATTATTTAAACTATTTTAAAACTATTCAAACTATTTTCTAAAAATTCAAGCTAGTCAAGGGTGAAATGTTTATATTTAAATCTTGGATTTAAATATGAATTGGGTTAAAATGAAGTTATGACCTAAATTGAAATTTGAAACAATTTTGAAATCAAAATCGAGGTATTAAGACAAAAAGGATTTTGAAATGATATATTTTGAGTAAATATGATGATCTCGAAATGGATTTGATTTTGAAGCGAATATGATATTTTGATATCAAGTATGAACTATTTTCGAAAGTAAAAGTACCAACCGGTGTGTAAAACGACATCTGGTTGTTAAAGAGATCGGGGTCGGATATGGGCATACTCTCTATCGATACCGGAACCACTTTAAAACTGTGTACGTGGAGTGATGACCCAGAACGAAGTGGTTGGATTTAGCGTCATTTGCTGGATTTGAAGAAAGAGAACGATGATGGATTAGCCTGGCACTTGTGCCAATTTGAAATGACTAAAACAGGAGCGTACCGGCCAAGTGGGTTAGCTACCCCAAGCGGACGCACTTCTTCGTATTAACATCATTTACATGTGATTGATTGGTGCAAACTCTCCGATTTTATGGGAGTGATGGACGCGGTGGGCGATCATGGCTATGATGCGTTACCACCAGCCGGGAAGGGTAAATTGGTAGTATCCTACATTGGGCATTGCCTCACGTGACTTGTCATGCTTTTATCCTTATATGAGACCCTACGATTTTGGTTTAGTGTTGTTGTATCCAAGATTTTAAATATCGGATTTCGGTCACATTTCGTCTCGAAAGTTTTACACAAGTTATCTCGTATCGGGGGAGATCTCGGACGAGATGAGTACATATCGGGTGTACATCTCGGATTGACATCTCGGGTCTTATAATGCATCTCGAGAATATCTCGGATGTACTTATGTGTCTAAAATTGATGTGTCAAAATTTTATTTAACGGCTATAACTTTCTTAGTAAAAATAAAAATAGTAACATACTTGATTTACAAGGAAAAAGGAATATTTTTAGAAGAGTAGTAGCTTGATTAGCTTAATTGATTTGGTAATGACTGAATAATGTCCTTTTATTTGAACATAAAAAAGAAGTGAAACCTTTCGCTATGACTCATTAAGATAAAAAGTAAAGAATATGTTCAAGAAGTTGATAAATTATAATTGGAATGAGTAGTTTCTTTTGAATCAATATGAAAATAAAAATATTATGCAAAATAAGAAAAATGTATAATTTCGGGTGAGATCTCGGATTGAGATTTTGATCCATATTTCGGGTGAGATTTGAACATCTCGGACGAGATAAGTGTCGAGGGAGATATGGAGGAGATTTGATGTCTCATCTCGTTTAAGTGTGAAAAGGAGATCTCGGGCGATATATAGGAGATTTAATACCATGGTTGTATCACGTCGCATCCCTATCCACCAATGGTTTACTAGTGTTTTATATGCAAACTGTATGACAATGCTTAAAAACGCATTAAGGAGGATCAATGTAAAGCATTAACGCTATTTTAATATTTATTTTACTGATTAGACATTATATATGTAGCGTATTCTACTACATATAAATATTTTGACGAATCCTTAAGAGGTGGAAAATCCCGTAACAACTCTTGAGTTATTACACGCACGTTATACACTGGATATGAGATGTGAAATCCCGTAAACATCTCTGACGCCATGACATTGATGTTATATTGATATTGATTTGACTCACATAAGAATATTTTAGTCCCGACTCGAGTGTTTTGTCTTTTCATTACGCTCGGGTCAGTCCTGTGTTTTTCAGCTTATCGAAGATTAGTCTTTGGAGGACGAAGACGAAGATTTGGTATATTATTACTAGTATTATTCCACCATTGTTTGTTCCGCTGCATTATTTTATTTGTTTTGTTGTATATATAACTTTGATAAATGTTGTATAAATTATAATCAAAAGTATAGTAAACAGCTTCATGAACTGTTTATTTGATTATTATATTTTTCCATTCCGCTGCGAGATTCTGTGTTTGTTTCCTTCTTCTTTTCTTATTTTTCTTGATTAACTCCATTAATTATCTATGTTTCGAATTGTTTAAGTCGGACATGTGAGGATTATTGTCGATTTAAACCTTCTGAAATGTGGGTCATCACAGCTTGGTATCAGAGCGAGGCTTAGCGATAACCTTAGCTTTGTGGGGTTTGACTCATTAGAGATAGGGTCAGTAGTACCCTAGAATGAGTTTGAGTGTATATACATGAGCGCGTATTTGTTAGTGAATATAAAAAAATTGTTTTACATTGGGTTGGTTGATTTGTTGAGTGGCTTATGAATTCTGGTCAATGCGAGTAATTAACGTTATTGATAAGGATCTCTAAACACTTAAACAGAACAATTCGACATAGTATTGTTTGAAATTGGGTAAATGAAATAATTTTACCTGGATTATATTTTATATAGAAAGGACTAATTTTTCAAAAATTATTATTATATGGTGTGTTTGGTTGTTAGCTATGATAATATTGGTCATTATCATTAATTGGTTGTTGTGCCTTAATAAAAGATGTTTATTATAAAATAAACAGTGATAAAACATTTGTGAAATATTTTAAGGAAGTAAAATTTAGAAAATATAATTTATAAATGTGACTTATAAATTAAAATGGATTTAAGTTGAGAAGTTTTGAATCTAAGTCCGGGAGATTTTGAAATGAGTTTCAAAGTGTTTTGGGGAAAATAATAATGATAGTATTATTTTGGAAGTATTCTTGAATAAAAATATTCAAAAAAATGGTCTCTAAAAGAGACAAAAGCACTGAACTCACATCGGTCGCTGGAAAATAATTCCGATGATGATCGCGACATCATCGGTGTTCATTTTCAAGTTTCTAAGTGATGGATTGCTATCGTAATGATTTGCTAACAGAGTCTTGTTTTGATAAATAAGTTTTGATTTTAAGAAATTTAAAATTTTGATTTGATATAAAAGTGAGATATGTGTGTATATATATATATACATGATTTCAAATTGATTTGAAACTAAACCGGGTGTTTAGATTCTGAAATTTCTATCTAAGTGTTGTGAAATAAATAAAGATAAGTTTTGAACTTATAAATTTGAGGAATGATATAAATAAGAAAAGAAATTGTAAAATTGAGATAAGAGATTAAATTTAACTTAAGAAAAGTTTAATGAAGTGATTGAGGTAGCAGAATAAATTAGTGAAGTGAACAAATTAAGTGAATTGAAATAATAAAGTGAAATTTGGAAATTTAGCCTAAGTAAGGCTAAATAAATAAAATAAAATTTTGGAAATGTAATTTATTGAGATTTGAAATAGTTAATGAAATGGGCTAAGTGAACTAACTAATTTAATTAGTCAGTAAAGATGGTTTGGGATATAGTTGATAAAATCCAATATTTAAAATTGGGAAATAAATTGAATGGAATTGAATTTGAATTTGAATAGAAGTGGATATAAATTTAAGTGGTGATGTGGTAATAAACATAAGAACTTTTGCATAAAATGTTATAATTTACTTCAGAAAATTTGATGAGAAAAATTCTTAAGAAATAATTGGTATTGAAGAATATACTAAGTTAAATAATGAATGTGAATAAAGCAATGTGAATAATGATTGTGGATAATTGATTGTAAATGAAATGAATGTGAATAAGAGAAATTTGGTATAGCTAAGAATCAATAGAAATAAATACGTAAGTTGTACGTATATTATTTTATTCGCATAACATTTTGATCCAGATTCTAGCGCAGAAATTCAAGATAATTTATATCGATCTGATTCTCGATGGCAAACCCTGGATATGGATTTTTGATTTGATTCTGGAATTCTCTATCATAGTATATGGCTATGCAAGGAGAATAACAATTTCTGATCAAGGAACCAAATCTGTCCGCACTAGAGAGTCATGTGAACGATACTAGTTCGGAAGGAAAATTGTGTGATCGAGTGAGCGATCAGATTTGATATTGCATACATATGATATATGTACATCTTACAGGCTTAAGTAAAGCAAATATTGGAAATTGAAAATGTAAAATATAAAATGGTTTTAAATTATATGATTGGATATCATTGGTAAATAAGATGTAGGTATTTAAAATCAAGAAAATTTTGGATTGCCCAACAAAAAGGTACATGTTTATTTTGTCATTTGATTCGAGGGTTTCATGATTGAGCCACTTGGCTTTTGTTTTCTTTTATTGGTTTAGGGCCCGTAGTGGCATTTTGTAGTTGTTCGGATCTAGCCGCGCAAAGGAGACTTTGCCGAAATTTTTCGTAAATCCGGGTGTTAGAAAATTTTTGAAGTTTTAAAATTGTATAATTTGTTTTGGTAACTAACTTGTAAATTCCATAAGCCGATTGGAGTATCGTAGTAGAAACATAGTAATGGTTTTATAAATGAGATTTAATGTTTATAAGTTGATTATTTTGAATAAAATATATCAAATATTAAATTCTTTACTTAACGCCTTTTCGAGGACGAAAAGTTTTGAGTGGGGGAGATTGTAACGACCCGTACTTTTAACTATTTTAAATTATTAAATTTAGTGTAATTAATGAACAAAAAAATGGTTAAAAATAAATTTTTTACTGATTTATTAATATAGTCATTGAATATGAACTTGAACAAGATTTTAAAATAAACAACTTTTGATGATTTGGCGATAACGAGTATTGAAATGAAATTCTATATATTAACTAGGTTTATAATCAATAAATGAAGTTGAATAATAATTGGGAATTATTTAGATAGAAATAAAATGATGTTGATAACTAAAAATATTTATTTGGAACTTAATGATTTATTTATATTGATTTATACGATAATTAAATTGTTAAATTCAATATTGGAAATTATTAGAATAACCGAATTCTGAATTTAATATGATTGAAAATGATATCGGAAGCTGATTTAAATTTTGTTTAAACAACAATGAAGATTGTTAACATTTAAAATTGGATTTAAAAGTGAATAGTTAGAAATTTGAAAATTTTATATTTTAATTGACGAGTAAATTAGCCTTTCGGGGCACGGTCTCAGATTTCGACGAAACTAGTTTTATTAGATCCGTAATAGTGTATTACTATCGAATTTCAAATTTCGCAGCATTTGGACTTATCGTCTGGCCCTACAGTATAAAAATGCGTTGAATTTAATATTGAAAATTCAATATAATAATTGGGTCCAAAAAGCTATCTTTTCTCCATACGATCGAATTAGGCCTTGAAACTTGTTCCATTGCGTTCGGAATAGAGGTATAACATTATGGACGCCTAGCGGCATGCCTCGATATGGATCCAAAAAAAATACAGCGAGATATATTGAAAATTTAATTAATATATATATATATATATATATATATATATATCGAGTCAACCTTCACATCAGCCCTATTCCTTCATCTCAGCCGTTCCATCAGTCACCCTACACCTGTGCAAGCTAACCTACAGCCACCATCTACATTTCATTTCTCTTATTTAAACCAAGCAGTAAAGCAGGCTTCTCATGTAACGACTCGGGGTTTTGCACCAGTTAATTATCGTCATTAGACGATAAAAATTTGCTAGCTATTTATTATTGGGAATTTTTAATCGGGTTGAGATTCTTTTAAACAAATTGTTGAGGATTATGTGGGCTTTAAATAAAATCTTGGCCCACGTTTTTCTTGGTGTTGTGTTGTTATCAAAGGAATATACCCGTTTCCTCCTCCTCCATTCATTTTCCTCTTCGCAGCCCAAAACAAAACAACGAAAACAAAATGGTTGCTAAGGTTCGATATTCCCGAAGCCTTGTCAGGCGCTGTGCATAGGCGAGCTGAGTGGGAGGGGGAAAAGGGAATTGCGACTGATGGATTTGCGCTCTTCAAGATTAGGTGAGTGATTTTCACTCACATCCTCTAATCCAATCTTAAGTATTTTGTGCATGATTGTGATGATTTCTGACTTCTTCAATTTCGTGTAATCCATTTGCTTGTTTCCCACGGTGTTGATTTTTTGCGGCCACCACGACTTCGATTTCTGACTTGTTTCTTTCTTGTTGCCTTGGTTATCATGACTTTGATTTCCAATCGTTTGATTTCTTAGTCACTGCTGCTTTGATTGTGGTTCCGTTCTTTTCTCTCTGACTTCAGACAATTTGCTTTTGTTAAAAATTTGAGCTTGCTCGTTTTTAGCCTTAGTTGCCACGACTCTGACTTGATGTGAAACATAACATTGACTTTGTTAAAAGCTTTGAGAATTGACTTCGACACTATAACTATTGCCTTGAATTCTCTGTTGGCTTCGGCTCTTAATATTTTTGGGATGTAACTGTTGATCCATGATTTCCGAAACTTGCTGTATATCATTGTTTTGGGACTGCTACATGGTGCTTGTATTCACCTAGAAGTTTTGCGTTGCTATGTCTTTGACATTGCTTGACTTTGACTTGTATGCTGTAAATGTTGGTGCACTTGTTATTTTTGTTCATCATTGCTGTGGCAGTCAAGTCTGCACTGTTTTGTCCATTTATATTCAGTTGCACATGAAATCTTGTACATTTTCATGTGTTTTGCCATTGTCTTGTATTTAAATGGTTGGAGTTTATTTGCTCATTCGAGCTTCTGTTTCACTGGTCATCATTTGTACATGTTGTATATATGTGCTAGTGATTTTGCAATTGGTTGGATACATTTGAGTTCATTTGAGTTGCTGTTTCATTGTGATATATTTGGGTTGATCATTAGCTTGTTATTGCCTCTGTTGGTTCATCATTGTTGCTAGGTCTGCATTGTTGTAAGTGGACCGGTCTTGTGTAGTTGTTCCTTGTAGTTGTTGCATTGCATCAGATGTATACATACATTTCTGTATGTATATATGTGAATATTAGTTCGTGCATTTGAGTCATGTGCAGTTCTACTTGATCTTTGTTTCACCTGAGTCTGTTGCATTTCACTATGTTGCATACATTGGTCCATGAGTGTTGAGGCTTCACTTGAGCTGTATTGGTTTGTATGACTGCGTGTATATATGTGAAAACATATGTATATATGAAGTCTGAAAGTATTTGTGTTATTGTCTGCATATCAACTTGTTGAAGTCACTTCTAACCTTGATTGTGTCACTGTTATCTTGTTGTACTTGTGCACTTGAATAAGTACTGTCACTTTGCTGGGTTTTTTTGAATCTGACCATTGATTCATGATGTTGCATCACTTGATGTTCTGGCCTTCTTCGACATTGCCTTTTGTGTGATTGAGTTCAGTTTAAATATTTGGAGTAGTGATGACGTCATATTCTGCAGTGGCGAGGCAGTGCACGTGAGCGTGTACTGCAGCCAATCAGAATTGAAGTATATGACGTTATATTCTGCAGTGGTGAGGCAGTGCACGTGAGCGTGTACTGCAGTCAATCAGAATTGACGCTTTATTTGATAATTTCAATTGCTTGAATTTTTTCGTGTGGCCAATTCATTATATTTTAAAATTGTATTTCGATTTGGTTTAATTTGATTATTTTGTTGTTATCTAATTATCTATTAGATAATTAGATTATGTTGTTTCTAATTATTTATTTGATAATCAGATTTTGCTGTTAATGGCTGTTTATGTAACTCTGTTGTTTCTAATTATCTTCATCGATAATTCTTCTATTTATCTTTATTGATAATTGGATTTCTGAATTCACTATTTATGCTATTCCGCTATTTTCTAATTATCTTCATTGATGATCCTTCTATTTACCTTGGTTGATGATTTGGCTTTGCTGATTCGCTGTTTAAATGCTGTTACGCGTTATATTTACCGTTATCTGATTTTCTTATTAGAGGGTTGGATATGCGGGATTTATGGTGATTGTCGTCTATTTGTTATTTAATTATTATTGCTTCCATGCATTAATTACTGAGTTTGAATTAGACTGATCCGCGTTTTTTTTTTGAATTAATACTCGAGTCAGACCGAGTTATTATAGGCTGTTGATATCTCGCTTTGGGATGCTGCCTGAGCTATGAAGTATCTTCATATCTTTTGGAGTTGTCTGTGTTATTTTATAGGATGATATGTATTCATGTATATTATTTATAATAATGTACTGGTATATGTAACTTCCAGTGTCGACGGTTGTAGTTGAATCACATGTATTGTAACTGACTTCAGTTATATATGAGATTTTATATTATCTGGGTTCTGTGTTTAGATTATCTGTGCTATTATTATATATGTTGTCTTGAACTATTATGAACCATCGTAGTTCGTTTTGTACTGGAATTGAATATGCCGATGGGAGTAAATAAACAAAGAGATGAAAAATAAATATATATACCACTCCTATAGAGATAACCAATACTAGTGTAAGGTCTAACTACGGATGGCCGCTCCTACCCAACCTTATTCTTCGTAATAACAGACAGTATTTCCTTTTAATACTCTTTGTTATTGTGAGCATAGAGGTGGGGCGTTACAATTGGTATCAGAGCAGGGGTTCATGGACATAATATAGAACAGAACTTAGACGGAACATGTGTTACAACTATTTGTTGATGTTTTTATTTGTTCCTTTGAGTCAAAACTAATGTTTTGAAAATATGACGAAATTTTTTAAATATCTTTATTTAAAAATAAAATTGTAGCAATTTTTTGATGATTTGATTAATTGGTGTTCTGTTTATCAGAGTGCGCAGCGGAAACAGTGAGACTGCCTTCGCTGAGTACAGCTGATAACCCTTTGATTTAAAAATCATAATATGAAAATGAAATTAATTTCATTGTAAAAAATAAATAAAATAAAATTTCTAGATGGATTAGAAATAAGAGTATTTATGGGAATTGAAAATTCTTGTAAATATAATATGATTGTTTATGGGTTGTTGCTTGATTGTATATTTAAATAATGTTCATGTTTTGAAAAAAATTCCTAAAAAGAATTTAAAAATTGATTTGTAATTTATTGTATCAATCGCCTGATGAGTAGTTAAGAATTCTAGTCGATGCGCCTGATCAGCGTCATCGATAGGAGTTCCTAAACACTTGTGAGACAATGTGATGCATATTTTGGTATGAATGTTAATTTTGTATTTGTTATATTTTTATTCATTTATGAATTTTGTTGTTTTCTAATTATCTTCAGTGATAATTCTTCCATTTATCTCTGTCGATAATTAGAATTTGCTGTTGTGAATTCTGTTGTTTTCTAATTATCTTCAGTGCTAATTCTTCTATTCATCTCTGTCGATAATTAGAAATCGTTGTTTGTGATTTTTGTGTTTTCTAATTATCTAATTGATAGTTAGATTTTGCTGATATTGTGTTGATGTTGTTACTTAGATGTGTTATTTTTGTTTTCTTTGAAAATTTCGAATCCGATTTGAGGATCTCCAGCGATTGCAGTTACATAATTTTGTTGAGATTTTTACTGGTTTTCTTTTATGCTAATTGCATATTTGATTAGATTTTTGCTGTTTTAAATTATCTTCATCGAAGATATAGTCGAGTGATTTCTTTGTTTATATTGTCATAAGATGTTGTTGTTTTCTAATTATCTTCAGTGATAATTCTTCAATTTATCTCTGTCGATAATTAGTCGTTGCCGTTATGACTGTTTTCGCTGTTTTGATGATTTTCCACGTGATTCCATTCGTTTAAAATAAATGGTTTCAGATTGTTTTGTGTTTTCAAAGGAACGAGGAATCGAATTAAATGTTTTAAAAAAAGTGCGGACTGTGAACCCTCACTTTTATTAATTCGATTAATTCTGGAATATTTCATTTGACTACCTCGAACAACTTTTATAAAATACCCGTTTTTTCACTTTCAATCAATGAGAAAGGGAGTTAAACATTGTAGCAAAAGTGCGGACTATGGAACCTCACTTTTACTTGTACGGTTAATTCCGGACTCGTTAATTGAATCATACACAGTGGAAAGTAGCTAGTGGTTAGTAAACCGTTCAGTGCGAACGTGTGGTATGGGATGCACTGTTAACATTATTCGGATTACTAATCAAAAGTTAGTGACACTTATGTGGGGCTTTTGGGTCAGGACCTTCGGGTTCTATGTGGGGTTTTCAGTCAACGAGAAAGCGACTTAAACGTATTAGAAAAAGTGTGGACTATGGACCCTCGCTTTTACTAAAACGGTTAATTCCGGACTCATTAATTGAAACCCAATCCATGGAGTTATCTATCATTAGTAGATGGAGGTGAACACATGGTTATTATATACACGATCGTTATCACTGATGAGATCTGCTGATTGAGAGTTAGCGACACATTTGCTGGACCTTCGGGTCAATCACTAGTACTAGACCTTCGGGTCATTTGTTGGACCTTCGGGTCATTTGTTGGGCGCCAAAATTATAGTACTCGGTGAGGCTTCGGCCATTTGCTGTTGCACGTACGGTGCAGTTTAGGCTTATCGCTTAAGCTCACCATTTGCTGGGATCGATCCACTAATAGTTGTCTCTAATTATCTAATTGGTAATTAGATAGTGCTAATTCGTTGTTTCTAATTATCTGCAGGTAATTAAATATTTATTGATTTGAGTTCTAATTATCTTTGTTGATAATTGGATTATGCTGTTTTCTAATTATCGTATCGGTAATTAGATATTTGTTGATTTGAGTTCTAGTTATCTTTGTTGATAATTAGATTTTGCTGTTTTCTAATTATCGTATCGGTAATTAGATGATTGCTGATTTGAGTTCTAATTATCTTTGTTGATAATTAGATATTTGTTGTTTTCTAATTATCGTTTTTGATAATTAGATAATTGTTGATTTGTGTTCTAATTATCTTTGTTGATAATTAGATATTTGCTAATTTGGCTGATTATGAGATTTTTTAGTCTCTGATTGATTCTAGATTATGTGATATGTAGGGATCCAATTTTATATTGTGATCCATTTTATGCTGTTTTCCAGTTATCATTTTATTGATTTCTAGATTATGTTGGTTATATTGAATTGTTGTTTTCTAATTATCATCATTGATAATTCTTCTATTTACCTTTGTTGATAGTTAGAGTTTGCTGATTGTGAAGTTCGTGCTTTCTAATTACCTTGTTGATAATTAGGTATTTGCGGATTTGTGATTTGTAATTTTGTGTTTTCTAATTATCTTTGTTGATAATTAGATTTTGTTGTTTTCTAATTATCGTATCGATAATTAGATATTGTTGTTTTATGATTTCTGTATTCTAATTATCTAATTGATAATTAAATATTGCTGTTAATTGTATTTATTCAGTTTTTCTATTTTCTGATTATACATTTGATAATTAGATTTTGTTGAAAATTTGTGAATTTCTTTTATGAAATTAAAAGATTTCTTGGGCGTTCGTATTCTTGACCTTAATTTTTCTAGCTTAACCAGTTTATGTTAGAAAAATAATTGTTATGGACGACTTTAATTATGAAAATTGCGGGGACGCAATTTTTATAAGAAAGGGAGTCTGTAACGACCCGGGGTTTTGCACCAGTTAATTATCGTCATTAGACGATAAAAATTTGCTAGCTATTTATTATTGGGAATTTTTAATCGAGTTGAGATTCTTTTAAAAAATTTGTTGAGGGTTATGTGGGCTTTAAATAAAATCTTGGCCCACGTTTTTCTTGGTGTTGTGTTGTTATCAAAGGAATATACCCATTTCCTCCTCCTCCATTCATTTTCCTCTTCGCAGCCTAAAACAAAACAACGAAAACAAAATGGCTGCTAGGGTTCGATATTCCCGAAGCCTTGTCAGGCGTCGTGCATAGGCGAGCTGAGTGGGAGGGGGAAAAGGGAATTGCGACTGATGGATTTGCGCTCTTCAAGATAAGGTGAGTGATTTTCACTCACATCCTCTAATCCAATCTTAAGTATTTCGTGCATGATTGTGATGATTTCCGACTTCTTCAATTTCGTATAATCCATTTGCTTGTTTCCTACGGTGTTAATTTTTTTGTGGCCACCACGACTTCGATTTCTGACTTGTTTCTTTCTTGTTGCCTTGGTTATCACGACTTTGATTTCCAATCGTTCGATTTCTTGGTCACTGCTGCTTTGATTGTGGTTCCGTTCTTTTCTCTCTGACTTCAGACAATTTGCTTTTGTTAAAAATTTGAGCTTGCTCGTTTTTAGCCTTAGTCACCACGACTCTGATTTGATATGAAACATAACATTGACTTTGTTAAAAGCTTTGAGAATTGACTTCGACATTTTAACTATTGCCTTGAATTCTTTGTTGGCTTCGGCTCTTGATATTTTTGGGATGTAACTGTTGATCCATGATTTGCAAAACTTGCTGTATATCATTGTTTTGGGACTGCTACATGGTGCTTGTATTCACCTGGAAGTTTTGCATTGTTATGTCTTTGACATTGCTTGACTTTGACATTGCTTGACTTTGACTTGTATGCTGTAAATGTTGGTGCACTTGTTATTTTTGTTCATCATTGCTGTGGCAGTCAAGTCTGCACTGTTTTGTCCATTTATATTCTGTTGCACATGAAATCTTGTACATTTTCATGTGTTTTGCCATTTTATTGTATTTAAATGGTTGGAGTTTACTTGCTCATTCGAGCTTCTGTTTCACTGGTCATCATTTGTACATGTTGTACATATATGCTAGTGATTTTGCAATTGGTTGGATACATTTGAGTTCATTTGAGTTGTTGTTTCATTGTGATATATTTGGGTTGATCATTAGCTTGCTGTTGCCTCTGTTGGTTCATCATTGTTGCCAGGTTTGCATTGTTGTAAGTGGACTGGTCTTGTGCAGTTGCTCCTTGTAGTTGTTGCATTGCATCAGATGTATACATACATTTCTGTATGTATATATGTGAATATTAGTTCGTGCATTTGAGTCATGTGCGGTTCTACTTGATCTTTGTTTCACTTGAGTCTGTTGCATTTCACTCTGTTGCATACATTGGTCCATGAGTGTTGAGGCTTCACTTGAGCTATATTGGTTTGTATGACTGCGTGTATATATGTGCAAACATATGTATATATGAAGTCTGAAAGTATTTGTGTTATTGTCTGCATATCAACTTGTTGAAGTCACTTCTGGCCTTGATTGTGTCACTGTTATCTTATTGTACTTATGCACTTGAATATGTACTGTTACTTTGCTGGGTTTGTTTGAATCTGACCATTGATTCATGATGTTGCATCACTTGATGTGACGCCCCACCTCTATACCCACGCAAGCCAAGAACACTACGGTGTAATGCTATCAACTAGCGCGGAGAATAAGGCTGTTGAGGAGCGACCATATATGTAACTTCTTTATGCGAGCACCGATATGTCAGATAGAATAGAATGCATATCTTTTAAAGAGGAAATCCGACATACCGATACAAACTGAAAGCTATCACACGGTGGCTATATATAATCTTCGGAAACAAAACATAGAAATAATCATAACATAAATCAGTCACAGACATCCATATAACAAAGGCGGAAGAAGATATGAATAAATACATAACACATGAAAGTGTACATCAGAGTAGTGGTCAGAAAGATCCACGATAATACAACAGAATAGCATCACGTGCTATACAAAAGAATAAGTACACTACATAGAGTCTATATCTCAAATGTGTACATCCAAAAACTACTAATCTATGTAGTTAGACAAAAGTCAGAATAATCCTGAAGAGAAGTCAAGTAGAAGCACCTGTAACATCTCGGTCTGACCCGAGTATTATTTATAAGAAAATAATAAACGGATCAGTCTAGCTATAAATATCAGATGATAAGGTATAGGATAAATAATATGGCATGAACATGTAACAACCATAACGGCATACTACTATAAGCATGTAAATGATAATCAACAAAAGATTAACCAATATCACAAGAATCTTCTCAAAGATAAAATAGGGTATCATACCCTAAACTTGTATTGATAACAAGTCAATAACACATAAATTCACTAATGCACAAAAACTGATATCATATCAATGAAAATCATGAAAATTGGTGAAGCACAAAATTTCAGAAATCATCATCAGAAATCCAGAAAACACATAAGAAGGGGGAGGCCTAACACATGAATGGGAGCATGAAAACTCACCTACCCGTAAACACATGAATGAGAAGCTATCTCATGGAAGCTATCCATTAAATTTCCACACAGAAATGGCCCAAAAACCATGGGGTGCTACCCCATATATGTGATGGCGAAACATCACGAAAGCGGGGTCTAGTCTCCCTCGCAGACAAAGAGACATCTCTCAAACGCTAGTCTAAATCACAAAAATGATCGTCATGATCATCAATAAGTGTCAATCACACCAAGCTAGTAAATATAAGAGTTTAGCTTCATGTCCCATAACCACTTGCTTAACTTAAATATTTACGAACAAGCTGTAAATCTTCACTAGAAAATTGTCACGAAAGGGTTCAATCGAACAAGTCCAAGAGCTAACCGACGAAGTGAACGCAAGCGTTTCATACCACTCGTTTTACTAAGTCGTTTAATTCAATTTCTCATCCGAGTGAAGTAAAGGCTTGTATATACTAGTAGATTAGAAAACGGTTTGAGAAAACGAGCTTTATATTTAAAACAGTGTTGAAATCGTTTGATGGAAGAGTTTTGATATTTACTACTAGTATTGAAACCTTTATATTTTTAAAGTGACAAGTCACAAAACGATTGTAGAAACAATCAATCATCAAAATTCACATTCGAAGACGTGAATCAAATCCAATTAAACCGATAAAGAATTAATCGAAATGGATATTCAAAAATCCCGAAAAAGGAGTCATCAAAGTCATAATAAATGATAACAACCACTAAGAACCAACATGAATCGATAAAATTCGGAAAACCAATCAAAATGAGCATAAATAGGCAAAACAGGAAAATAGGAGCAGGTCAGTCGACTGAAATCCCTGTTCAGTCGACTGAACACTGTCCAGAAAATTCCGGGCTTCAGCTCAGTCGACTGAACAGAGGATTCAGTCGACTGAACCTGATTTCCTGCATTTCCTATCCTATTTTAAATGAAGTGCAAACTCTCTCTAATTGCAATCGGACAAGCACGGACGCTAGGGGTTTACGCCTATCGGCTACCCGGCCCTATAAGCTCTTCGATTTATCACCAAAAACATGATCCAACATCAAGCTATGATTTTTAGAGTTTTAGACTTCCAAAACACCAAAAATTGCAATGCTCACAAAACCCATCCGAATCAAAAGCAATTGCACATGGATAATTGTTAGGAATTCATAACAAGAAATCAGGAATAGTTATAGACATAGATGTGAGGTAAAAATCTCACCTTTAAACCCAAAACAAATGATGAAGAAGCTATAGAGCAATGGCAAGAGCAATCACACTTCAATTCCAACTCAACAACCTTGAATTCAAAGCTTAAAATAAGAACATTCCCAAAGTTAGGTTTAGGAATTTCTGAAATTGGAAGAAGAAAGAGTTGGAGAAGAAGAAGGAGATGCTTACCAATGGGTTCACTTGAATTTGGAGCTAGAAGTTGGATTTGCTAATGAAGACTAGGGCTTGGAGTTTTCAATTTCCCATTCCTCTCCACCATTTTCAGTTGTAGCTTGAATGTATAAGGAAAATGAAATGAATGAAGATAAGTGGGGAGTGGTTGGGTGGATATAACCAGATTTGAACAAGTGGGCTAAACCGAAACCCAAAACCCAATAGAAAAAGTAGCAAAATTCGACTTACTCCAAACATACCGAAGTTTATACTCAAAAAGGTCACAAACATCATTTTGAACTCAATGGGGGTGGTCTCGAGTCCTAATTCGACTGTTTGCAAAAAGTAACTTTTCGGACTATAATCCGACTAACGATAAAATATTTAAATAAAATATTTAAATATAAAATCGATAAATATGCGGGTTGTTACAGACTCCCCTCCTTAAAGGAATTGCGTCCTCGCAATATATATGAGATGGAAATAAAAAGTAACAACCATAAAAGCATATTAACACAAAAGAAATTTGAAATAAGAAGTTTACCTCAAAGAGCATGAGAAAGTAAGTCCGGATGTGTTCGCTCGATGAATTCTCTAGTTTCCCAAGAACAATCCTTAGGATTTGAGGACCATTGAACTTTACCAAGTGGAACATCTTTATTTCGAAGTCGTTTGATCTCCGAAGCAATAATTCGAATAGGCTGCTGCTCATAAGTTAAATTAGGCGAAACTTCTATCTTTTCCACAACACCGGGCTCAAGAATAGAATCGAAATCCCGAAGGCACTTCCGTAATTGAGAAACGTGAAACACGTCATGCATAGCAGAAAACTGAGCCGGTAATGAAAGGCGATAAGCCAAGGAACCAATACGTTCGGTGATAGGAAATGGCCCAATATATCGAGGCGCTAACTTTCCCGATCGACTGAAACGTACAACACCCTTCATTGGTGAAACACGAATAAATACAAGATCAACAACATAAAATTCTAATTTCCTTCTTCGGTTATCAGCATAGGATTTTTGTCTACTCTGGGCTTCTTTCATCCTATGTCGAATAAGTTCAATCTTTTCTGTGGAATCTCGAATAAAATCTGGTCCTAAAACCAGCTTCTCACCGGCCTCAAGCCAACAAGAAGGAGATCGGCATGGCCTTCCATAGAGTGCCTCGAAAGGAGCCATACCAATACTAGATTGGAAGCTGTTATTATAGGAAAACTCAACGAGTGAAATATGATCTTCCCAACTTCCACCAAAGTCAAGAACACAAGCACGAAGAAGATCTTCAAGTGTTTGATTCACACGCTCAGTTTATCCATCGGACTGGGGGTGATAAGCGGTGCTAAAATTAAGCTTCGTTCCTAAAGCTTTTTGAAGACTCTTCCAAAATCCACTAGTAAACAATGGATCACGATCACTAACAATGGAAGTAGGGACTCCATGTAATTTAACAATTTCTTTGATAAAGAGTTTGGCCAGAAGAGGAACGGTTTGGTTCGACCGAACAGGAATAAAATGGGCAGATTTGGTAAGTCTGTCAACGATCACCCATAAACTATTATGACCCGAACGCGAACGGGGTAGGTCATCAATAAAATCCATGGAATTTTGATCCCACTTCCAAATTGGAATTTCCAATGGTTGCAATAACCCACCGGGCCTTTGATGTTCAGCCTTGACAAGTTGGCAAGTCATGCAACACTTAACAAAGTTAGCAATATCAGACTTCATTCCCTCCCAGTAATAAAGTCGTTTCATATCCGCGTACATTTTACTACTACCGAGATGAATGGAATATTTGGAACGATGAGAATCTTCTAGAATATCCTTTCGAAGATCACTAATATTTGGTACAATAAGTCTACCAAATTTTGGAATGTCGCCACGAGAATTAATATCAAAGTCTTTCAAACCTTCGATATCAACTTTATCCTTAATATTTTGGCCAAGAAGAGCCAATTCGGGATCTAGCTCTTGAGCTTCAAGAATGCGGTCTAAAAGAGAAGGATGAGCCTCAAGGCTACATAAAACAAAAGATGAACATAAATCGGAAACACGGTCTCGAATTTCACAAGTGGATAAAACTTCGAGATCGTTCCATTCGGATATCATCATGGAAACAACTGCTTGTTGCTTGTGACTAAGAGCATCGGCAACTCGATTTCTCTTTCTGGGAGTATAAAGAATATCTAGATCATAAGAGGCAAGGAATTCGAGCCAACGCTGTTGACGCAAATTAAGTTCCTTTTGAGAAAATAAATATTTCAAAGACTTATGATCAGTATAAAGTATAAATTTCTCTACCAAAAGATAATGTCGCCAAATTCGAAGGGCGAAGAAAATGATAGCCGCGAGTTCTAAATCATGTGTGGCATATCTAGTCTCAGCCGGCTTCAATTGCCTAGAAGCATAAGCAATAACACGTCCTTTTTGCATAAGAACGGCACCCAAACCAACGCGACTAACATCGGTATAAACGACAAAGTCTTGATTCCCTTTGGGAATAATAAGAATAGGAGCATCAGAAAGGAGTGCTTTTAATTTCTGAAAAGAAGTTTCACATTTGTCCGACCAAATGTATTTAACACCTTTCTTTGTTAAGCCAGTAAGAGGAACGACAATCTTAGAAAAGTCTTTTATAAAACGGCGGTAATAACCTGCCAATCCGAGAAAGCTAGGATTTCAGTCACGCTCTCCGGTTTCTTCCAATTTTGAATCGCTTTAATCTTTGAAGGATCCACTGATATTCCAGATTCGGAAATAATATGACCGAGAAACTTCACACTAGATTGCCAAAAATGGCATTTAGAAATTTTTGCCTTTAATTGATTACTCCTAAGAGTTTCCAATACAATCCGAAGATGCTTTTCATGTTCCTCCTCGATTTTAGAATACACAAGAATATCATCAATAAAGATGAGAACAAACCGATCGAGAAAATCTTTGAAAACTCTATTCATGAGGTCAACGAAATAAGCCGGAGCATTCGTTAAACCGAATGGCATAACTAGCCATTCATAAGATCCATAGCGTGTACGGAACGAAGTCAAAGGAATACTATCCTCTGCAA
This sequence comes from Allium fistulosum, assembly GCA_030737815.1. Classification (NCBI taxonomy): domain Eukaryota; kingdom Viridiplantae; phylum Streptophyta; class Magnoliopsida; order Asparagales; family Amaryllidaceae; genus Allium; species Allium fistulosum. The sequence continues at coordinate 168,218,895 of CM060905.1, forward strand.
TACGAAGCTGATGGAAACCGGTAGCCAAGTCCAATTGTGAAAAGACTCTAGCACCACTAAGTTGATCAAACAGGTCGTCAATCCGAGGCAATGGATATTTATTCTTAATAGTAAGATCATTAAGCTTGCGGTAGTCGACGCAAAGCCTAAGTGTGCCATCGGACTTACTTACAAAAATAGCTGAAGCTCCCCAAGGTGAGAACTAGAGCGAATAAGTTGCTTCGTCTCTAACTCGGATAATTGTTTGCGCATCTCTTCATTCTTCTTATTGGACATGCGATAAGGAGGACGGGTAATAGGTTGAGCTCCAGGTATAAGATTAATTTTGAACTCAATTGCTCGCTTAGGTGGTAATCCTAAAACGGGCTCAAAGATGTCAGAAAATTCACGAATGACGTGAATACGAGAAATGACATCTTCCTCATCATCATTATCATCATCTCGAGGATTTAAAGAATATAAAGATGCAGCCAAAGTGGAATCCGAATCTTTAAGAATAATAGAAATCTGCTTCACGGATTGCGGATGTCAGAGATAAATAGTCCGCTCAGGACATAGGATATGAGCTTCATAACGAGTAAGCCAATCCATACCCAAAATCATTCCAAAGCCTAAGTAACGCATGACATGCAAATCGGCTAGGAAAGAAAAATCACACAAAATAATCTCCACGTCTTTACAAAGTAAACTAATATTTGCGGATCCACCAACCAGATTCGCAATTCTTAAAGAAGTCATTAAAGCAACAACACTTAAAGAAAAAGTATCGACAAGTTCCTTTGATATAAAAGAATGGGATGCACCCGTATCAAAGAGAACTCTAATAGGTTGATCATGAAATATAATAATGCCATCGAGGACAGAATGAGACATACCTTGACCGCGAGATGTGTTGCCAGGGGCTTGAGCAACGTTTAACTTTCCCTCCTTCTCTTGAAGCTTAGGGCATTGGTGCATAAAATGATCTGGACTTTTACAATAGCGGCAAGAGCGGGGCTTTGAACACTTGTTCGAAAAATGGCCCTTAGCACCATAGTTGAAGCATTTCTGATCACTGGGGGAAAATGTCTTTGCAGCAGGAGTTGCTTGCTTACCCTTTTTGTTGGGATAAGGACCTTTAAACTTGTTAGGCCTTTTCTTGTTGTTGAAGTTTGGTTTGGCAGCCACCACTTCAACATCACTGTCCTTATCAGCCTCTTCAAGACGAAGAGCGATATCGATTAGTTGGTCGAAGGGAACTTCCAACTTGAGAAGTAATGGCTTCTTGAGATTCTTATTTAAGCCATAGACGAACCTCTGGTTCTTCTTTAATGGGGTGTTGATGTATTCAACCTCATATTTGGACAGTGACTCGAAGGATGCGACATAATCTGTCACAGAGGATGCACCTTGGACAAGGTCTATGAAACGGCGAGCCAATGTAACTTTCTCTGCTTCTGGTACGAATTTTAATTCAAAGCGTTCCCGGAATTGCTCCCAGGTGAGATCCGCTTCATTAATTTCAGAAATAAGAAGTTCGTACCAGTCCAGTGCTCTCTCTTGGAGCATACTGGAGGCCACCTGAACACGGTGTAGATCGATAAGATTCATGCGAGAAAAGATTCTATCGCATGATCTTAACCAAGCCTTGACTTCAATAATAGTTTCGGAACCTGTGAACGGTTTCCCACCTAAGTTGGTATAATCGTTGCACAAACGTGCAAATCCAGACTTAGGATGAGTAGGTTCCTGATTAGGACCAGCTGCTTGAGCATTCTTTACTAAATCAAGAAGCTGTTGAGCGGTCATAAAAACTCCATCCTGGGGAGTAACAGTAGATGGTCCAGCTCTGGGACGACCTGGTCTAGACATTCTCTTCTTTAAGAAAGAGAGAAGAAGAAAAATGTTATTCACCAAATGAATATCAAGCAATCTTGATAGATGAAACAAGGAATCATAAAGAGAACAGGATGAATTGGTTCGAAGATTCGAACAAAATCCTGAAACACAACTCCTAAGGTGGACTTAGGACGATGATCCTTGTTAAGTTATTCTACATTATTCCGAAGTTTGGCTCTGATACCAAGCTGTGACGCCCCACCTCTATACCCACGCAAGCCAAGAACACTACGGTGTAATGCTGTCAACTAGCGCAGAGAATAAGGCTGTTGAGGAGCGACTATCCATGTAACTTCTTTATGCGAGCACCGATATGTCAGATAGAATAGAATGCATATCTTTTAAGGAGGAAATCCGACATACCGATACAAACTCAAAACTATCACACGGTGGCTATATATAATCTTTGGAAACAAAACATAGAAATAATCATAACATAAATTAGTCACAGACATTCATATCACAAAGGCGGAAGAAGATATGAATAAATACATAACACATGAAAGTGTACATCAGAGTAGTGGTAGAAAGATCCACGATAATACAAAAGAATAGCATCACGTGCTATACAAAAGAATAAGTACACTACATAGAGTCTATATCTCAAATGTGAACATCCAAAAACTACTAATCTATGTAGTTAGCCAAAAGTCAGAATAATCCTGAAGAGAAGTCAAACAGAAGCACCTGTAACATCTCGGTCTGACCCGAGTATTATTTATAAGAAAATAATAAACGGATCAGTCTAGCTATAAATATCAGATGATAAGGTATAGGATAAATAATATGGCATGAACATGTAACAACCATAACGGCATACTACTATAAGCATGTAAATGATAATCAACAAAAGATTAACCAATATCACAAGAATCTTCTCAAAGATAAAAATAGGGTATCATACCCTAAACTTGTATTGATAACAAGTCAATAACACATAAATTCACCAATGCACAAAAACTGATATCATATCAATGAAAATCATGAAAATTGGTGAAGCACAAAATTCCAGAAAATCATCATCAGAAATCCAGAAAACACATAAGAAGGGGGAGGCCTAACACATGAATGGGAGCATGAAAACTCACCTACGTGTAAACACATGAATGAGAAGCTATCTCATGGAAGCTATCCATTAAATTTCCACACAGAAATGGCCCAAAAACCATGGGGTGCTACCCCATATATGTGATGGCGAAACATCACGAAAGCGGGGTCTAGTCTCCCTCGCAGACAAAGAGACATCTCTCAAACGCTAGTCTAAATCACAAAAATGATCGTCATGATCATCAATAAGTGTCAATCACACCAAGCTAGTAAATATAAGAGTTTAGCTTCATGTCCCATAACCACTTGCTTAACTTAAATATTTACGAACAAGCTGTAAATCTTCACTAGAAAATTGTCACGAAAGGGTTCAATCGAACAAGTCCAAGAGCTAACCGACGAAGTGAACGCAAGCGTTTCATACCACTCGTTTTACTAAGTCGTTTAATTCGATTTCTCATCCGAGTGAAGTAAAGGCTTGTATATACTAGTAGATTAGAAAACGGTTTGAGAAAACGAGCTTTATATTTAAAACAGTGTTGAAATCGTTTGATGGAAGAGTTTTGATATTTACTACTAGTATTGAAACCTTTATATTTTTAAAGTGACAAGTCACAAAACGATTGTAGAAACAATCAATCATCAAAATTCACATTCGAAGACGTGAATCAAATCCAATTAAACCGATAAAGAATTAATCGAAATGGATATTCAAAAATCCTGAAAAAGGAGTCATCAAAGTCATAATAAATGATAACAACCACTAAGAACCAACATGAATCGATAAAATTCGGAAAACCAATCAAAATGAGCATAAATAGGCAAAACAGGAAAATAGGAGCAGGTCAGTCGACTGAAATCCCTGTTCAGTCGACTGAACACTGTCCAGAAAATTCCGGGCTTCAGCTCAGTCGACTGAACAGAGGATTCAGTCGACTGAACCTGATTTCCTGCATTTCCTATCCTATTTTAAATGAAGTGCAAACTCTCTCTAATTGCAATCGGACAAGCATGGACGCTAGGGGTTTACGCCTATCGGCTACCCGGCCCTATAAGCTCTTCGATTTATCACCAAAAACATGATCCAACATCAAGCTATGATTTTTAGAGTTTTAGACTTCCAAAACACCAAAAATTGCAATGCTCACAAAACCCATCCGAATTAAAAGCAATTGCACATGGATAATTGTTAGGAATTCATAACAAGAAATCAAGAATAGTTATAGACATAGATGTGAGGTGAAAATCTCACCTTTAAACCCAAAACAAATGATGAAGAAGCTATAGAGCAATGGCAAGAGCAATCACACTTCAATTCCAACTCAACAACCTTGAATTCAAAGCTTAAAATAAGAACATTCCCAAAGTTAGGTTTAGGAATTTCTGAAATTGGAAGGAGAAAGAGTTGGAGAAGAAGAAGGAGATGCTTACCAATGGGTTCACTTGAATTTGGAGCTAGAAGTTGGATTTGCTAATGAAGACTAGGGCTTGGAGTTTTCAATTTCCCATTCCTCTCCACCATTTTCAGTTATAGCTTGAATGTATAAGGAAAATGAAATGAATGAAGATAAGTGGGGAGTGGTTGGGTGGATATAAACAGATTTGAACAAGTGGGCTGAACCAAAACCCAAAACCCAATAGAAAAAGTAGCAAAATTCGACTTACTCCAAACATACCGAAGTTTATACTCAAAAAGTTCGCAAACATCATTTTGAACTCAATGGAGGTGGTCTCGAGTCCTAATTCGACTGTTTGCAAAAAGTAGCTTTTCGGACTATAATCTGACTAACGATAAAATATTTAAATAAAATATTTAAATATAAAATCGATAAATATGCGGGTTGTTACACTTGATGTTCTGGCCTTCTTCGACATTGCCTTTTGTGTGATTGAGTTTAGTTTAAATATTTGGAGTAGTGATGACGTCATATTCTACAGTGGCGAGGCAGTGCACGTGAGCGTGTACTGCAGCCAATCAGAATTGAAGTATATGACGTCATATTCTGCAGTGGTGAGGCAGTGCACGTGAGCGTGTACTGCAGCCAATCAGAATTGACGCTTTATTTGATAATTTCAATTGCTTGAATTGTTTTGTGTGGCTGATTCAATATATTTTAAAATTGTATTTCGATTTGGTTTAATTTGATTATTTTGTTGTTATCTAATTATCTATTAGATAATTAGATTATGTTGTTTCTAATTATTTATTTGATAATCAGATTTTGCTGTTAATGGCTATTTATGTAACTCTGTTGCTTCTAATTATCTTCATCGATAATTCTTCTATTTATCTTTTTTGATAATCGGATTTTTGAATTCACTATTTATGCTATTCTGCTGTTTTCTAATTATCTTCATTGATAATCCTTCTATTTACCTTGGTTGATGAATTGGCTTTGCTAATTCGCTGTTTAAATGCTGTTACGCGTTATATTTACCGTTATCTGATTTTCTTATTAGAGGGTTGGATATGCAGGATTTATGGTGATTGTCGTCTATTTGTTATTTAATTATTATTGCTTCTGTGCATTAATTACTGAGTTTGAATTAGACTGATCCGCGTATTATTTTCTTTTGAATTAATACTCGGGTCAGACCAAGTTATTACAGGCTGTTGATATCTCGCTTTGGGATGCTGCCTGAGCTATGAAGTCTCTTCATATCTTTTGGAGTTGTCTGTGTTATTTTATAGGATGACATGTATTCATGTATATTATTTATAATAATGTACTGGTATATGTAACTTCCAGTGTCGACAGTTGTAGTTGAATCACATGTATTGTAACTGACTTCAGTTATATATGAGATTTTATATTATTTGGGTTCTGTGTTTAGCTTATTTGTGCTATTATTATATATGTTGTCCTGAACTATTATGAACCATCGTAGTTCGTTTTGTACTGGAATTGAATATGCCGATGGGAGTAAATAAACAAAGAGATGAAAAATAAATATATATACCACTCCTATCGAGATAACCAATACTAGTGTAAGGTCTAACTACGGATGACCGCTCCTACCCAGCCTTATTCTTCGTAATAGCAGATAGTATTTCCTTTTAATACTCTTTGTTATTATGAGCATAGAGGTGGGGCGTTACATCTCATTTAAAAAAAAACAAGACAGTAAAAGAAAAAAATGAAGCAAAGTTTAAAAATTGATTTCTCAAGATCTACTCAAAAAAAAATACAAAACAAGTTTTAAAAATCTTATTTCGGGAAGATCTTCAATTTGATATGGAGTTTGTAGGGTGCGGTGGTCGTTTGGGTTGCTCGATTATAAGAGGAGAATGGGTTTCGAGCTAGGGTTTGTCGTTTCTGGAGCTATGGTCAACGAAAGTGACTGGGATTTGTGGCATCGCGTTTGTCGTGAGGAATGGCGGCTTGGGTCTGATTTTGGTGGTGTGTGGTCATACATAGGGAGACGCGATTTTTTTTGGGTCGTTGGACCGGGAGCATGTCGCGATGTGATTGGGGAAGACATGGGTCGAATCTAGGGCAAGGACGGGGTCGTGGAGGTGTGGCGAGGCGTTTGGCGATGGTGGTTTGGTCATAGGTGGTCGTTGATGGCGTATTAGTGCATGCGTGCACGAGAATAGGGAGCTACAGGTCGAAAAAGAAAAGGGGGAGAGGAAGAAGAAGAGGGGGTCGGGTTCTTTTCTCGATTAGGCCTTGGGCCGAAAAGAAAAAAAAGGAAGAAAAAAGAAAAAGGAAGTGGGCCGGCCTGATGCTTTTGGGTATAAGAGATTGTTATTTATATAATCAATTTTAAAGAATATAATTGTTAAACTTATAAATATCATATCTCGTTCGTTTTAGGTCCAATCGAGACACGGTTAGTTGCGTTGTGTTTGTATCGACGAATACGACGCATAGGAATTGGATTGATTGAATTGGGAGCTTCTGGAATTTTCAGTTAAATTCGAACGCATTCGAATTTACTCGAAACAAAAATGCAAAAGTGACAACGGAATATAAAGGTGAGTGTTTTATAACACTTACAAGTACTAGAATATTTTATGGTGGTTAATTTGAAATTATGAAGTGATATAAATTTATTGGTCATTGTTTGATAAATTTAATGTCATTTGAATTAACTGTTAAAAAAAAATTAAAATTGACAGTTAGATTTGAAATTGGAATTAATTAGCAATGAAATACCCGATATTGATAACTATGAAATTGTTGTGAATTATATTGTTAGTTTGTATGATTGACTGTGATGGATGCTAATTGATAGATATTCGGATGATTGGATGTTTATTTATTTTTATATATATCCTGTTATTATCTAGTAAATTATTTACAGTATATAAAACTGTAAATTGAATTATTTCGAATAAATTAAGAAATGGGTTGAAATGATATATACCTATGACAATGTGATTTGGATTGAAATGATATATATCCATCTCTGAAATTAAATTGAAATAACTGATCACTTGGCCATAGGATAGAAAATTATATACGGACACCGGATTGGTTAACTTAAAGGATTTTAAAAAATTTAATTTGATATTTATGTAAATGATTTTGATTTAAAGAAATAAAAAAACCAAATTTATAGTAATCAAATTATTTTCAAACTTGAGCTACCAAGATGTGACGCCCCACCCCGAGACCCACCTTAGTAAAGAGAATTAACAAGATTCTGTCTACTAAAGCGGAGAATAGGGCTTGTTAGGAGCGACCATCTATAGCCCTGTCTTAAATATCTACTGAATACGTCGACAAATGCTATATTTTTTTTCAACTCAAGTAGGCCAACATATCCAATAAATACTTAATTCAATGCCATAGGTGGCTGTAGGATCTAACAGAACAAAACACAATAACTCAAATGTAAATACATCACAGAATAGTCAATCTGTCACATATCCATACATACCCATGCACAGGTACAACATCAGCGTTACACAAAATAATACGAGTCAAGTGGTATGACGATCACTATATACATATACATGTCAAAATAAATCAGCATATAGATATATATCAGAGTAGCAGCAAAAAGGACTCTCAAAGCTAAACCCAAAAACCATAGCAATAGGGATCCAAGCGGAAGCCAAATGGGCTAAGTCCATAAGTACCTAACCTGAAACATCTCGGCCTGACCCGAGTAATGAATACACGGGTCAGTCTAGCTAAACATATCAGTAAAAGGTGATAGCAGAATAATAGAGCATAAGAGTTGTTATCCCGCCTTTTGGCAAGGCCGTGATACCAATGAGTTGACTAGTAACCAATGACGGTCCGTCCTAGAGAACGGTTATACACAGGCTCACTATGGATATCGATGAATTTTTTCCGAGTCCGGATCGAGCTAAAATTGATATGGCATGACAAGCGAGGCAATGAGAGTCAATGTTCCAAATCTCAAGTCAATCCGAGCTCGTATATTCAAGTTACGAACGATACAAAGTTGGATGAAAACCAACCACTGTTCGAATCGCTCGTTTCGAATCCATCGGGAATGCCTACTTCGACTCGCTCAGTTCGAATCCATCAGGAATGCTTACTTCGACTCGCTCAGTTCGAATCCATCAGGAGCGCCTACTTCGACTCGCTCAACTCGAATCCATCGGGAATGCCTACTTCGACTCGCTCCACATCCATCAGATAGCCTCTGTTCGACTCCATCTAGTTTGACTCCTTCGCAGAACCACTGTTCGACTCCATCATAGAGCCACATTTCGACTCGCTCCACTTCGCATCCATCCGAAGACTTCTACCTCCATCGATGCGAACTGCCCATCTTTTATCGATGCAAACAAAACAATACCATCGATATGAACAGGGCGAAAGTCCTAGAACGACTCAATCAAAACAGCATCAAAGGCGGAGTGATCCAGAAATTTAAGCGCCACATCACCGAGTCGAACGAGAGCGAGTCGAAGTGAGGGAGTTGAACGAAACAGACAACTGAGAATCCCATTTCGTATCGATCATATCTCATAATCTACAAGTCTAAATGACATGAAATTTTCACAGAAACCTACGTGCATGCTAAAGAATGTCCACGCCAAATTTCGACTCCATTGGATGAAATCTTGATCGATACGAAATCCGTTCGTATCGATCACGGATCGGACCAAAACTTTCTAGGCTTGGGCGCGCGGGCCTGGTCACATGCCAGAGAGGGTCTCCCGAGATCTGAGCGAAATACCAGCCTCCTACACCTATAAATAGAGCCCCAGGGCATACAGAAAAGGGGCTGCTTCTTCTTTGAATTCTCGAACGCCTAGACTCTGCCAGATCCGGATCTGAACTCCATCGCTGCTGTCAACAACGAGATTCACTGCTGCAAATCATAATTATCTACTGTAATTCATTGAATTCACTTGTAATCTTCAAAGAAAGATCAATAAAGCTATCAACTTCATAGTGGACGTAGGCGATACGCCGAACCACTCTAAATTCTTGCGTCTCCTTGCATTTTAATTATTCTCATTTCTGAAATTTGGAGTTTTTATTAAATAATCCTTTTTTCCATTTAATTTCTTCACTTTATCTCTTCAAAAACTTCCGAAGAGTGTTGTGCCCAATTTTGGTACAAACACTTTGGTGCTTTCACTGAGAAAACCCAATTTTTCTCCTGCTCTTTGGATCTCCTATCTATATCGGATTGCATAAATCCAAGAAGAAGATCCAGATCTAGAACTTTGAAGCCCTTCCATTCTATTCAGATTTGCATCAGATCTAGGAAAGGACTTTCATCAATTCACCCTGGTAAGTACACGGACTACCTCTACAGCTGATGATCAGGGAGGATGGGACAGTCAGAATCCCGTGCAATTGCCTCCATCAAACCAAGATGCCGTCGGACCTTCAGATCTAACAGGCCTGGTTACCAGACAAGAGTTTCAGATGCTGCTCCAAGAATTGACCCAGAGTCGACAACATCTAACTGAACAACTGCGCGCCAACACAGAATTGACCAACCAGTTAAATCGCCAAAGGCGCAGAAGACCTAGAAGAGACCAAGGCTCTTATTCTTCCACAGAGAGTTCAGCCTCCTCTGATGGCCAAACCAGATCCACACGCCCACGGCTAGGTGTAAGCTACACCCAAGCCACGGGACACCAACCTGCTTCGAATCTTGGGCAACCTAGAACTGGACCATCCGCTAGTCTCCGTATAGAACCTTCATCTCGAGGAGGTGCTGCTCCTTACCATGTCACAGGCAACATTGCAACTACCACCACTACCGAACAAGGAGGTGATGCTAGAAACCAAGCTGATCCTCAGCATAACCAACGAGAGCAGCCTCCAGAGCCTTATGTCCCAGAAAATGTTGAACCAAGGAGGCGAGCTACGGACCGTCGACCACGTCCGGTCCAGACTCGCACTGTGGAACCCGACCACACCTTGGCACAACATGCTCCAAGTATCCGAATGTCAGATATATCAATGATGATTCGTCAAATGATCCGTGAAAGTCAGGCTCTCAGTAATGACGGCTGGGGAATCTCTCGGATTTATACCCCTTTCACCGATGACGTATTATATGCTGAACCACCTCGGCGCTTCAGGATGCCAGCTTTGCCAGTCTATGAAGGGAGTTCTGATCCCAATCAACACATCCTGAAGTACGAATGGCTGATGAATGCTGCGAGGCTGATGATGCAGTAAAATGCCGTAGTTTCCCCATTTCTTTGGGGGGCATTGCAACCATGTGGTTTACTCGTTTGCCACCACGATCCATTTCTAATTTTGATCAGATGGTCACCAAGTTTGTTGAACAATTCTGTATGCACGTGGCAAGGCCTAAAGATGTTAACACTCTGTCTAGTGTTACACAAGCTCCTAGAGAAACACTTAGACGTTACTTAGAGTGATTCCATGCTGCGTGTGCAGAAATAAGAAATCCCAATGATAACTCTATCCTGATGGCATTGACTAAAGGGATTGATGCTGATTCCGAGTTCGGAAATTGGTTAGCCGGAAAACCACCTGCATCATTGGACCGTTTCTATTCCAAGGCAGCCCAATTCTTGAGAAGGGAGGATGCGAAACAGTTTAGGAAGCAGGATGACGCAGGGCCCAACATCGAAGGAATCCAAAGTAACATCGTTGTTAAACAGTCTGGAGATAGTTCTAGAAAAGTTCAGTTGAACGTACAAAATAAATAGAATCAGCAGAGGGGCAATGGAAATCAAAGCAAAAAACGCGATCAGAATCGTGGTCCACGGCGTAGAGCTTCCATGTACGATAATTACACTCCATTGAACACGTCGTTGGAAAATGTGTATTTGAAGACCTGCAATACCATGCAATACAGGAAACCTGCCCCGAAACCACCAACTGAAAGACAAATCCAGATAGGGAAGTTTTGTAGGTTCCACGAAAGCTACGGCCATAACACAAATGAGTGTCGTCATTTACAAGACCTCATTGAAAAACTGATACGTGAACGGAAGTTGGATCAGTATGTGCGGGCGCCGCAGTCTGGTGGTGCGGGCCCATCAAATCAGAATCGTGCGCCGAATCAGGAAAGACAGGAGGAACCCGCTCGTACAGGCGGGAGGTTGGTTATTAATACGATAAGTGGTGGTCCTCAACCAGCAGATCGAAGCTGGAAGGAAATGGAGTCGTATGCCAGTTCTATCAGGCATGCGGACTTCGAGTGTTGTAGTAGTTTTGATGAAGGGGCTCCGGCCAAGCAACAGAAGACGATGACAGATGACATCGTGTTCAGGAACAGAGACGCTGATAAAGTCGAAACCCCCACTATCGATCCACTGGTCATCTCAGCTCAAGTAGGTCCCGCTTGGATGAAGAGAATCTTAGTTGACAGTGGAAGCTCTATGAATATTTTGTTCAAGCGAGCTTATGATCAAATGAGAATGGAAGCCACGGACTTGAAACCTTGTCAATCTTGAGTCCATGGTTTCAACGGAAGTGGTACTATACCCACCGGAATGGTGGAACTACCAGTGGAGTTGGGAGTTGGAGAACGCTGGAGAGTACGAATGTTACAGTTCATTGTGTTGGACCTAGACTCCTCATATAATGCTTTCTTGGGCCGACCGGCCCTTGCTGAATTCAGGGCAGCCATTGCCCCATGGTGTTTGACTTTAAAATTTCCCACTGATCGTGGAGTGGGGATCATTCAAGGAGATCAGGCTTCTACAAGTGCATGTTATGTTGCTGAGCTGCGAGATGCGCAGCGAAAGGAGAAAGGAAAGGGCGTAGAGGAATCTCTCTGCGTCCGCTTTGCTGATAATTGACAATTAACGCTCGGGCCTAGGCCCGGGCACCCCAGCCAATTCCAAAGGGATCTTGACCCAAGAGAAACTAAAGACGAAGAAGAATCTAAAGAAAGTCAAGCATCCCCGGCCGAACTGACGATCGATGTCCCGATTGACAATGACGATGATTCAAAAATGATAAAGATTGGGTCTTAGCTAAGCCAGCAAACTCAAGAGGAATTGGTTGAATTTCTACGGGAAAATCTTGATGTATTCGCCTGGACACATTCCGACATGTGTGGGATCTCGCAGGACAGCGCGAGCCACACTCTGAATATTGACCCGCAGCATGTCTCGGTCAAACAGAAAAGGCGTGGTATGGGTCCAGAGAGATCTGCCGCCCTTAAAGAAGAAGTAGAAAAGATTAAAGCGAACGGGTTTATTCGCGATCAACGAGTTCGGGATAGCTAGAATTCGGTATCTTCGGATCAACGAATTTGGGCATTTCAGTATTCATCAATCCATCGATTGCTACTTTCATCGATCTACATTGTTTTGATCTAATCGCCTACACTTTCGGGTTCAAAGATCTGCGATTCTTCGCACGTTGATCTAGCGCACTAGATTCCGTGAATCGGCTTCCGCAGTCGTTGAATCGAGCGCACTCGATTAACCGAAAGAGGAGATAGGAGATTACACTCAACTACCAATTGGGTGAAAGCACAAAGCTAACAAAACAAGAGTTTTTATTTCAAATCAACTAAACTATTACAAATGGCACCACCGGCCTATTTATAGAAGTTACAAATCAAAATAAAAAAAACTGTACAACTCTTAGGTCGTCTCCGACTTAACAAAGACCACGACTCAGCAAAGCACACGACCTAAAAGATACGACTTAACATAAGTCGGTGACGACTCAACACTTGCGACTCAACAGTAGCGACTCAAAACAGACGACTTAAAACCAATGCGACCTACGACTTAACAAACAGAAAATACAAACAGAAATACATCACTTAGGTCGTTGCCGACCTATCAACTTCTCACGACTCAACTTAGGTCGTACGCGACCTAAAACAAACGACTTACGACTTATACTCCAGTAGCAATCTATCTCAAGCGGCTTTGCAGAATCAGTGGTCTGGATTAAAGCGGCATAAGAATTCACGGCTTCAGCTTCAACGACTTATCTCTTGACTCGTTAGGTCGTTCACGACCTAACACTTCACCAACTTGCTCTGTTTTCTCATTGCGTAACTCGGTAGGTTGTTCAGGCGACTTAAGGGACTCGTTAGCTCGCAAGTTTTCACCAAGTCGCTGCCGAGTTACACTAGGTTGTTGGGGCGACTTAAGGTCTTCGCTAAGTCGGTCACGACTTATGGCTACGTTAGGTCGGTCACGACTTATGTCTTCTCGCTGCCGAGTTACACTAGGTTGTTGGGGCAACTTAAGGTCTTCGCTAAGTCGGTCATGACTTATGGCTACGTTAGGTCGGTCACGACTTATGTCTTCAATTCTATTAAGTCGGTCACGACTTATGCCTTCAACTTTGTTAAGTCGGTCACGACTTAAGCCATGGAAAATTATAGCTTGGCCTGCATCACTATTGATCATAAGAAGTTGTTTGTATATCTTGCGATATCAAAGAACGCTATCAGCGCTGCATTAATTTGAGAAGAAGACAGGATATAGAAGCCAGTATACTACGTCAGCAAACGATTGACTGGAGCTGAAAGAAATTATCCGAAGCTAGAGAAGTTGGCTTATTGCCTTGTTATTGCATCGAGGAAGCTCCGACCATATTTCCAGGCACATCCCATTATTGTTTACACCGACCAGCCGTTACGACAAGTCCTTTCGCGGCCTGAGACGTCTGGTAGGTTACTCAAGTGGAACATCGAACTGAGCCAGTTTGATATTACTTACACTCCAAGATGAGCGATCCAAGGACAAGTCCTAGCCGATTTCATAGCTGAATTTACCGTTCCAGAGGACTTGCCCAAAACCAGTAAATCCCCCAAATACGTCTGGAAGCTGTATACTGATGGTGCATCAAACGACCGGTGTTCGGGCGCTGGTGTTGTACTCGAAACCCCCGAAGGCCGATCTATATGCTATGCTCTGAAGTTTGACTTTCATGCAACCAATAATGAAGCTGAATATGAAGCCCTCTTAGCTGGACTAAAACTTGCCAGAGATCTGAAAATTATCGCTGTGGAAATTTATTACGATTCACAATTAGTTGTGTGCCAAGTACTGGGAGAATATCAAGCGAGAGATCAAAGGCTGGCGGCTTACTTAGCTCGAGTTCAGGAAATACTGAATCAGTTTGATTATTACGCCATCTATTGTATACCTCGGGAACGCAACCAAAAGGCTGATTCATTGGCAAAGCTAGCCAGCACAAGAGAAGCTCAGCAATGGGACTCATTCCCGTAGAGACGTTACCTTCCCCAAGCATTGACCGGGCAGAAATAGACCGGGTGTGCGAAACCGTCCTCGAAAAGGATTCATGGATGACTCCACTCAGAAATTACATTAAGCGCTGAACCCTGCCGGAACACAGGAGTGAAAAGAGACAAGTTCTTCGTAAGGCCTCACGATTCACCATTCAGAATGGGGTCATGTATAAAAGAGGATACTCTATTCCTTTACTCTGTTGTATCGCTCACGATGAAATTAAATGAGTATTGCACGATGTACACGAGGGAGAATGTGGCGATCACACCGGGGGGCAAGCACTTGCCAAGAAAATACTTCGATACGGATATTACTGGCCGACCGTGAATCGCGATGCATCGGATTATGCAAAGAAATGTGATAGGTGCCAAAAGCATGCTCGAATTCCTAGAGCCCCGCCTACCGAGATAACGCAAATGGTCAGCCCATGGCCGTTTGCAATGTGGGGCATCAACATCATTGGTGCTTTACCTCTGGCAAAAGGTGGTGCAAAATACGCCATCGTCGCAGTTGATTACTTTACAAAGTGGGCTGAAGCTGAAGCTCTTGCTACAATAACAACGAAGAAAGTAATCAACTTCGTAGTCCGTAACATTATCTGTCGATTCGGTCTTCCGCACACCATTATTACGGACAATGGAACCCAATTCGACAGTGCTGAATTTAAAGATTTTTGCAAACGATTTCACATCCAAAAGAAATTCTCCGCAGTTGCACACCCTCAGGAAAACGGACAGGTCGAATTGGTGAATAAAGTTATAAAGTCTATTCTGAAAAAACGACTGGAAAAGGTCGGTGGCAAGTGGGTCGATGAACTTCCTATGGCTTTATGGGCTTACCGAACAACCCACAAAACTGCGACCGGTCACACTCCATTCTCTCTCTCTTACGGTTCAGAAGCCGTTATTCCAGTCGAGCTAGAAGTACCTTCTCATCGTGTGACATACTATGATCCGAAGACATATGCTATATTACTTGCTGAATCTCTCGATTTACTAGACGAGAAGCGTGAAGAAGCTAATTTGAGGGCAGCTGCGCATCAAAGTCGAGTCGCCCAATTGTACAACACCAAGGTCCGCCCGCGAACCTTTGAACTAGGCGATCTCGTCCTAAAAAGAATTTATCCGGTTCCTTCGCATATGAAACCGACATGGGAAGGACCATATGTTATTGAACGAAGGCTCGGAGATGGCACATTCAAATTGTCGACCGTTGACGGTCTCACTTTGCCAAGAGCCTGGAATAGCGAGAGTCTTCGTTGCTACTACACATGACAGGCTATCTCTATCCATTAAATTTACTTTCTGTTTTACAATTTGTTTCTGCAATTCGAAATTAGAATTTGTAATAAGGCAACTGACTTTGCCATATTTTCTTATTTCAGCAATAAGATGCAATCTCTTCGAGCCAGAGCTTTGATTTACTTGAAATGCCTCATATGATCATCACTATGCACGGAGAGCTAAGTTTCACCATACGGTGAAATTTATTCAAATAGGGAGTGACTGCGATGCAGCCGGTCACTCGCTAAGCGAAACCCGAGCTCGGGGACTAGCCATCACATCAAAGTCAAAAAAGGATTGATACACAACAATCCTTCATTCAACTCCGAACTCCTAGAGTGCGAGTCGGAGTATAAACATCAACTCCGAGTTCCCAGAGCGCGAAGCGAAGTATAAACATCAACTCCAAATTCCCAGAGCGCGAATTAGAGTATAAAAAACAACTCCGAACTCCCAGAGTGTGAGTCGGAGCATAAACATCAACTCCGGATTCCTAGAGTGCGAAAAGGAGTATAAACATCAACTTCAGATTCCCAGAGTGCCAACTGGAGTATAAAAATACGTCTACGAAGAAGGTGGATCCGTCCGCCCAACGACTTCGTCCGTATCCGCACCAAGTTTGAGGAGGATGGACCCGTCCATCTAACGACCTCACTTGTTAACTTAGGGTGGATGTGTTCCAACCATCCACGATCCCGATACACCTTTCGTTCCCAGAGTGCGAACGAAATCCAAAAACATATAGCAGATGTGACTGACCGTCTACTCATCAACTCCGAACTCCCAGAGCACGAGTCAGAGTATAAACATCAACTCCGAACTCCAAGAGTGCGAGTCGAAGTATAAACATCAACTCTGAACTCCCAGAGCGCGAGTCGGAGTGTAAACATCAACTCCGAGTTCCCAGAGTGCGAAGCGGAGTATAAACATCAACTCCGAACTCCCAGAGCACGAGTCCGAGTATAAACATCAACTCCGAACTCCCAGAGTGCGAGTCGGAGTATAAACATCGACTCCGGATTCCCAGAGTGCGAAACGGAGCTTAAACACCAACTTCAAGTTCCCAAAGCATAAATCGAAGTATAAATATCAACTCCAAACTCCCAGAGCGCGAGTCGGAGCACATATGTCAATTCTAGGTCCCCAGATCGTGGACATATGATTAAAACTTAAGCCGGCGTGACCAACCGCCAGTAAACAAATGAGAATCCCCAAAGTGCGGATATGATCATCGACAATCAAACAAACGTAGAAGAACCACTCGATCTCTACTTGACACAAACATCCGTTCAGTGGCACTAGACTCAACATGATGTAAACAAGAAGCAACCGCTGACTGATATTCAACTACTCACCCCTTAAGACTGGGGGGCAGGACTTAAGCATCGACCATTGACTGAAACGGTGCGACATCAAAATTCAACTCGCTTCCCAATCGCGAACCATGTCCACAGTTTCCGAACTTGGCGAACAAAAAACAAACTTGACTCGAAAGCTAAAACTTTACAAGTACATTTCAAACATTGAAACACTTAAACAAAGGCACAAAGAAGCTCAAAAAGAAAAAGTTTCATTTTTGCTATTCATGAAAGAAATTCGTGTACAAGTTTGTTCCAAAAAATTCTTACTAGCAGGGGCCGAACCCGCATCTATACACGGCTAACAAAATGAAAGTCAAAATTACATCAAGGAAGCATGCCTAATCTTTCTTCTTACGCGGCTTCCTTTTCGGTGCAGGCCCACTGGAGCCACCACTATCCTTCCTCTTTGAGCCTTTACCTGTCAGTGGACGGTCTCCGGGCGGGGGCATAATTTCAACGTCCTCCTCCGAACTTGAATGGACGGGGATGCTTCATGCCAGAGGAGTCGGAGGGATATGATCAAATGTGGAAGATGGAATAGCCGCACTAGTGTCGAAAAATGTACCGCCAGGCGATATCATTCTAAGCGGAGCTGGACCAAGTGCCGCCGTCCCACCTCCAAAACTGCCACCATGTGTTGCGGCATCCATTTCAGCGGCGATTTGTGCCAAGATTTCCTCTTCAGTAACCAATCGAGCCTCGATGGGAGCGTCAGTAGTCGGCATCGAAGAGCTTGTGATAGGAACGCCTCCGCCCATGACGAATGGTAAATCAGCTAAAGGGTCGCCATGAAGGCGAAAGAGCTCCTCCATTAGCTGCTCATCAAACACAATCGTACTCCCCTGCATGTCGTCAAGCGAGGTAGATGTAGTCATGGTGATCGCTTCGGTAATGATAGCCTCCTGTGTCTGGTATGATTCTTGAGTAACAGGAGGCCCGACATGTGCAGCATCGATCACTGGACAAAGAATAAGAGAACTGTTAGAACTTAACTCGATCGAAGATTTCGACTTAAGAAAGATATGTGGAATGTTCAGAGTACCTTCCTCAGTTTGACTTGTAAGCGACGGGGCGGCTTCAGTAACTTGCGTTGCAACCGGAGACATCTGCGGCTAATCCGGATTATAGGTAGGAACAGCTTGGGGATCGACCGCAGACGAGGATTCGGGCTGGGTTGATGCGGGAACTTCAAGACTCGCTTCATGATGGTCAACCCATGAACCCTCTCCTATTTCAAAGTGCTGGGCGCCAAGTCTTTCCTTCTCATGCAGAATCATTGACTCGTGCAGAATCTTCCTTTCATCTTCATTCAGAATGTGATTATCAAGTTCAAATTCATCCACAGACTCACCCAGATGCGCCTCCTTCTCTTCCTCAACCAGTCGGCCCCAAGCATTGTAAAGATGCACCGGATAATCATCGAGCCAGGCTAGACCCCTGTGCCTCAGCATGTTAGCATTGTAAACAACGAGTAGGTCTTCGATGTTAGCCTCTAGCCTGGACTCGGTCGACTTCACTTTCTCCTCAACCTCAGCCTCCACCTTACGGACTTTAGCCACAGCCGCATCCCGTTCACCCCTAAGCAGAACAGTTTGTTTGCACGCCTCCTGGGATACGCTGTTTGCATCATCCCTTTCCTTAGCCATGTCGGCGAATTTGGCCTTGAGTTTATTGAGTTCCTTGACCGCCGCATCCCGCTCGGCGGTGACTGTAGTGTTCCGGAGGCCCATCTCCTCTACCAGGGCAACATGTGTCTGCCCCAACCTCTCCATTGCCGCCTTCGCTTCGTCAGCTTTTTTGGTGGCCTCAATCTCCGATTTCCGAGAAGACTCGGCTTCAGCAGTGAGCACTTGAATGATCTGATCCCTTTGAGCGAGTTCGGTCTCCATTTTCTCAAGCGCTTTGCCTTGCTCAAAGGCCACCTTCGAAGCTTTCTCTACAGCCTTTACCAACTCTCTGTACTGGGTGTAGATGTCATGAACATAATCATGCATCGTGCCTTCCACCCCTGATGGAATTCTTTTTAAGTGTGGTGGGAAGACGTAGCCATCGAAGCAAATATTTGGAAAATCCTTCCTCATCTGAACCAATTTAAGTGCCCCTTCTCTTGTGCGCTCAGCTGGGACCTGCTTTGTAATTATGGAGGCCGTGGTCTCAATTCTTTAAAGATGAGTCTCGGATCTGGAAGTATGAGAAGACGGCCTATGACGAGGAGGCTCTGGTGGATCTGAAGTTTGAACAGGAAGTGGAGATGGAAGTCTAGGAGGTGGAGAGCGTGATCTAGACCGATGTATGTATTCTCTGTCCTTGTCACGCCCATGCCTATCTTGATTAGAGTACTCGCGATCGTGGTCTCTACCAGAGTCCCTCCTGCGGGAATCGTAATAAGAAGAAGCCTTTCGGGCTAAGCGAAGATTCCCGAGCATCGATCCTTTCCCAGACATAGTACCTAAAAGTGAGAAGCAAAGGAAGAGTTAGTGATTTCTTAAGTTGGACGATTTACAGTTATGAATCATGCGGTGTAGTGATGTGTATACATGTGCAACCCCCCGACCAACCGGAAATGTCGGCCGCACTCGTAGCAACGACCCGCTTAGTTCAAGAGCATTATCAAGCTCCTCCATCCCGGCGTCGTGTTGAAACGACACATAATCCGGAATCGGAATACCAGCAAGCCCTTCAAAAGGATTCTCAACTTGCGGGGGAGGAGCCTCCAAAATTCTAATCCCTGGGACGGGCAAGGACACGACCACGGATTTAAACCTCTCGGTATTAGAACGCTTATGAGAAACAGCCTTGCCTTTTCTCTTTCCTCCTGAATCCGGGACATCGGAAGAGGGCCCAGCTTGGAGCTCGGTATCGGTAGGCATTCTCTCTGGATCAACTTCTTCGGTTATCACGATTGCGGGCGCTTTGTGCTTCACCCGTTTCTTCGAGACCACTCTAAGTGTCCCTTCCAGCCGTATGCTCTGCCTCTGTTCTATCATCCCGACGGTCCTCAGATTTTAGTCAGTCAGAACCAAGTCGATATGCCTCTCTTCGCCCGGAAACGCTTGGGGGATCCGAACTAGCTCTCTGAAGTATGCACCATCAGGTCGAGAGATTGCAGCTATAAAAGAGGAGAAGTATGCCAGTTTTGAAGTCAGTTACTAATATCTCGATGATTCAAGAGAAAAATGGCAACACTTACGTCTATCCAACCATCGCCTAGCAAATCCAAGGGGGCACCGAACGTAGAACCATTCAGTTTTAAAATAACTTAGCCTTCCCCAAGAGCACATTACAATGTGGCAGTTCCTGACCGCTTCCAAGAAGGTGAAAGAAGGGCTGTCTCCACGGCTCTTAACGTTAAATAAATATCTGATCTCGATCGGCTTTGGTGGTCGAAAGAGAATCTCCATAAAGAGAATAAAGGTGTTGTTCAACAAAGCATACCCGTTGGGGTGCAGCTGGGATGGAGCTATTCCAAGGAAAGACAACATCTCCCTTATATATTGGTTGAAAGGAGGAGGTGTTCCCGCCGTACAGGCATGACGGTTAAAAGCAATAAACCCCTCCGGGGGATCATGAGGCCTGTCATTTGGCCCAGGAAGTAGCACGTCATCGAGGGACAAGCCATGCCTTAAACAAATCCGTCCCAGCATATCTTCGGAGATACCGTACGACATAGAATCTTGTGGACGACAAATGAACCGGGCACCTGGACACTCGTCCGAAGCTGGGTCTATAACTTCGGCTTCAATAATCGGTATCTCGATGGTTGGAGTAATAGAACTCGGGAGTTCCTGCTGCTGAGAACTTGAAGGTTCCATAACTAGCTAGCTTATGAAAAATCATTGTTAAACAGACAATAACGCTCATGCATCCCCCAGTGTAAAGTGTGTGAGTGTGTTGTGCAGTGTAGTACTATATATCACTTAAGAAGATCTACAGGATTGAAGAAAACATGAAAACGACGAGACTTCGAAATTCAGTCGGAAGGACCGCCATCGCTGACCGTCACAACCGTGCCATCCAATTATTAGCTATCAGTCCAAGTTAAAGTTTATTATCATTTTGTTAGAGTTGTAGTTCCATCGACGAGCTTCGAAGGGAAATCAAATATACAGTCCAAAAGTCAAGTCTAATTATGCCAAAGTAAAGCTCGTTCGAGTTAGGTGTTCAAGTGCACAAGAGTTTTCGGTATCGTCGAAGCTAGGTTCATTGTCAATCATCAAAAGTTCAAGTTTGAATCGATCGCTCAAGTTCAAGTTCGCATCGGCCAAGTTTGATTTCGTATCGATCGCTCGGGGACACTTCGAATCGATCCAAGGGCTACGCAGTTCGAATTGGTCCAAGGCCTCCACTTCGACTCGATCCAAGGCCGCCGCTTCAAATCGATCCAAAGCCACCCACTTCGACTTGATCCAAGGCCGCCGCTTCGAATCGATCCAAAGCCTCCACTTCGGATCCATCCAAGGCCACCATTTCGAATCGATCAGAAGCAACCCCTTCGTATCAATCCACATATTCGAAGCACTCGATTCGATGCAAAGCTCAACCATCGATCGATACGAAGGCCTCCGTTTCATCATCTCGGAGCCCCTACTCTGGATCGTTGTGAAGCTAAGGCCAAGGAATCTTCAATCGACCATGACTTTGGTTGATTTGGTGTTAAAGATCGAGTCTCATCGTTTACGCGTTGGATTCGCTTAATGGATTACCTAAATCTGGCAGTTAGTTCGAGTAATTGAGGATCTGAATCGTTTTGAAGGCAAGAACAGTTCTTCTTTTTCCCGAGTCTCTGAGCGATACGAAAGCAAAAGCGCAAGAATGGGAAAGTAAAAAAGTGAAAAGTGGCTAAGTCCACAGTATTTATATGGACATGAAAGCAAAGGGAATAAACAATTCACATCCCGGTGGATTCGACCGGTTACAAGACATCACCACGGATCGAGTCAAATAAGCTATTCGAATCCACCAACACGAGCTGTTATCGATACGAAGTTGCCAACGAAGGCTTTTCAGTCTTCACCAAATCCATTGATATGAAACCCTTCTTCTTATCGCTTGCTTTCGACTCCATCTCCAGTGCAGCAATACGAGCAATCAGTTCGACTCCATCGATATGAAACCACAGTTCGTATCGATCACTTTCGACTCCATCTCCTATGCAGTTCGTATCCATCGAGCCCCACATCCATTGATTCGAAATGCTCATTTCGCATCCATAAATTCAATGAAAATCGTCTTCAATGTTTCAACCCTTCACATCGATTCAGGAGAGGATCGTTACGAAGGAACATTCAAAAACAACCATCGAGCGTTGTTACAACGAATTTCACGTCGGTTCAGGAGAGGATCGATATAGAATTCAATACAAAATAAACTGACAACGACTCGTGAACGTACAAACATCAACGAGAGTCAAATTAACATATGTGCATGTATGTCGGACTAATATTCAATATTCCAGATTTCCAGGAATTGGAAACTAATTTGATAACGATTACAACAGCAAACGGCTAATCACTGGCATACAACAATTAGTTTCAGCAATACGGGGTACAGCAATTGACAGTCAACAGTTTACATTATCGAGAAAATCAGTCGAAAGTTACAGCTTTCATCGAAAAGACGATAACTATTCAGAACAAAGATTGCAGCATTTCAAAGCACCTAATGTTTCCACAAGACGTACTTTGGGGGATAAATGTTATCCCGCCTTTTGGCAAGGCCGTGACACCAAGGAGTTGACTAGTAACCAATGACGGTCCGTCCTAGAGAACGGTTATACACAGGCTCACTATGGATATCGACGAATTTTGTCCGAGTCCGGATCGAGCTAAAATTGATATGGCATGACAAGCGAGGCTATGAGAGTCAACGTTCCAAATCTCAAGTCAATCCGAGCTCGTATGTTCAAGTTACGAACGATACAAAGTTGGATGAAAACCAACCACTGTTCGAATCGCTCAGTTCGAATCCATCAGGAATGCCTACTTCGACTCGCTCAGTTCGAATCCATCAGGAGTGCCTACTTCGACTCGCTCAGCTTGAATCCATCAGGAATGCTTACTTCGACTCGCTCCACATCCATCAGATAGCCTCTGTTCAACTCCATCTAGTTCGACTCCTTCGTAGAACCACTGTTCGACTCCATCAGAGAGCCACATTTCGACTCGCTCCACTTCGCATCCATCCGAAGACTTCTACCTCCATCGATGCGAACTGCCCATCTTTTATCGATGCAAACAAAATAATACCATCGATACGAACAGGGCGAAAGTCCTAGAATGACTCGATCAAAATAGCATCAAAGGCGGAGTGATCCAGAGATTTAAGCGCCACGTCACCGAGTCGAACGAGAGCAAGTCGAAGTGAGGGAGTCGAACGAAACAGACAACCGAGAATCTCATTTCGTATCGATCATATCTCCTAATCTACAAGTCCAAATGACATGAAATTTTCACAGAAGCCTACGTGCATGCTAAAGAATGTCCATGCCAAATTTCGACTCCATTGGATGAAATCTTGATCGATACGAAATCCGTTCGTATCGATCACGGATCGGACCAAAACTTCCTAGGCTTGGGCGCGCGGGCCTGGTCACGTGCCAGAGAGGGTCTCCCGAGATCTAAGTGAAATACCAGCCTCCTACACCTATAAATAGAGCCCTAGGGCATACAGAAAAGGGACTGCTTCTTCTTTCAATTCTCGAACGCCCAGACTCTGCCGGATCCGGATCTGAACTCCATCGCTGCTGTCAACAACGAGATTCACTGCTGCAAATCATAATTATCTGCTGTAATTCATTGAATTCACTTGTAATCTTCAAAGAAAGATCAATAAAGCTATCAACTTCATAGTGGACGTAGGTGATACGCCGAACCACTCTAAATTCTTGTGTCTCCTTGCATTTTAATTATTCTCATTTCTGAAATTTGGAGTTTTTGTTAAATAATCCTCGTTTTCCATTTAATTTCTTCACTTTATCTCTTCAAAAACTTCTGAAGAGTGTTGTGCCCAATTTTGGTACAAACAAGAGTATAGTGATATTCTTCTTAAACAAGAAGAAACATTAAGAAAGCTAACCATAGACATATGGAGGATACGCATCATGTATGGCATATATGGTTACAATAGGTGATAGAACACTATATCTTCAATAAGCATAAAACACAAAGGAGACAGAAATCTCATGAATCGCTAAAATGTAGCATGCCTCATATCATCGGCAATCATAAATCAAATAAGAATGGTTTAGGGAATAGTATAATGTAAACTCCTAAAAGAGTAATTCCCAAACCCGCCATATCGGCAACTCCAAGGAAAACACAAGCAAAAGCCATCTCGACATAAGCCATAAGGCAAATGTCAACAAAGAGATAAAAAATCTCATACAACGCCAAAAGGCAAATCCCATAAATAACTCCAATAGGCAATTTCAATATATATATACACCAAAAGGCAAATCTCAACACGCTAGTGTGGGCAATGAAAATCTCAAAAGAACTCCCAAGAGTCCAAAATCTCAAAGGAATCGCCATCGAATGGTTCAAAGGACCAATTCCAAAATGGTCGATATACAAAGAAAGAACTCCCAAGAGTCCAAAAATCCCAAGGTAATCGCCACCGAATGGTTCAAAGGACCGATTCCAAAATGACGACACACAAGGGTAAAAATCATCTTAAAAAGGTTTTGCACGTGCTATTTTTTTCGAGTACTGTTTCACATAATAGGTACCTCGCCCAAAAGCAAACGTCAAAAGACAAATACGCTGCAATGGAAAATGACCCGAAGGTCCAGTACTGGCACGCCAACAGGCAATATCAAATAAATTCAATGAATCACCTCATTCCCTAGTGGACATCCTCGTGGAAGGATGACCGAAAGGCTAAGAACCGAGAATAAAGTCAATACAATATTCGATTGCCCGATTAGGTGTCATAGATTGCATTACCTGTACGTTGTTTTTTTTGGAATGTTGAAATTTAAATTTGGTTAATGAAATGTTTTAAATAATTAAAGTTGGGATTTTTAAGTTATAATCGAATTATGATTTAAATTTCAAAAATTGTTTTGATTTAAAGGATGGGACTTTTATTCAAACTTTGAATTTTACTAAGTAAAAGTATTTGAAATTTTGGATTTCAAATTGGGTATTGAAGATAATTTTAATTTAATTATTTTGGATCGATGTTTTGAAAATCGAACTCGGAATTGATAAATCAAAATGGTTTAATTTGGAATTGGAATGGTTTTAATTTGAAATTTAAATTGAAGTTGATTGGAATGGAAGGTGAAATTGAATTAATTTGAAATCGAAGTTGAAATTGATTTGAATTGAAATTGAAATGAATTGATTGAATGGAAATTGGAATCGATTCGAATTGGGAAGTTGGAATTGAATCGGTTTGACTTTGAAGCTATTTTCAATAAAATTATTTTGATATAAACTATTTAAATCTGGTTTTTTTTTTTGAAATATTCAAATCAATTTGGATTTGTCCAAATCATTTTAATACTTAAACTATTTTATATTAAATTATTTTAACCATTTAAACTATTTTTAACTACTTTAACCATTTACACTATTTTTAACTATTTTAATCATTTAAACTATTTTAAAACTATTTTCTAAAATTCAAGCTGGTCAAGGTGAAATGTTTATATTTAAATCTTGGATTTAAATACGAATTGGGTTAAAATGAAGTTATGACCTAAATTGAAATTCGAAACAATTTTGGAATCGAAATCGAGATATTAAGACAAAAAGGATTTTGAAATGAAATGGTATATTTTGAGTAATTATGATGATTTCGAAATGGATTTGATTTTAAAGCGAATATGATATTTTGATATCAAGTATGAACTGTTTTCGAAATGTAAAAGTACCAACCGGTGTGTAAAACGACGTTTGGTTGTCAAATAGATCGGGGCCGGATATGGGCATACTCTCTGTCGATACTGAAACCACTTTAACAACTGTGTACGTGGAGTGATGACCCAGAATGAAGTGGTTGGATTTGGCGTCGTTTGCTGGATTTGAAGAAAGAGAACGATGATGGATTAGTTTGGCACTTGTGACAATTTGAAATGACAAAAACAGGAGTCGTACCGGCCAAGTGGGTTAGCTACCCTGAGCGGACGCACTTCTTGTATTACCATCATTTACATTGTGATTGATTGGTGTGTACCCTTCGATTTTATGAGAGTGTTGGACGCGGTGGGCGATCATGGCTATGATGCGTTACCACCACCCAGGAAGGGTAAACTGGTATTATCCTACCTTCGGCATTGCCTCACGTGCCTTATCGTACTTTTATCCTTATACGAGGCCCTACGATTTTTGTTTAGTGTTGTCGTATCATGGCGCATCCCTATCCACCAACGATTTACTGGTGTTTTATATGCAAACTGTATGACAATGCTTAAAAACGCGTTAAGGGGGATCAATGTAAAGCCTTGACGCTATTTTAATATTTATTTTACCGATTAGACATTATATATGTAGCGTATTCTACTGCATATAAGTATTTTGACGGATCCTTAAGAGGTGGAAAATCCTGTAACATCTCTTGAGTTATCACACGCACGTTATACACTGGATAGGAGATGTCAAATCCCGTAAACATCTCTGACGCCATGACACTCATGTTATATTGATATTGATTTGACTCACATAAGAATATTTTAGTCCTGACTCGAGTGTTTTGTCTTTTCATTACGCTCGGGTCAGTCCTGAGTTTTTCAGCTTATCGAAGATTAGTCTCTGGAGGACGAAGACGAAGATTTTGTATATTATTACTAGTATTATTCCATCATTGTTTGTTCCGCAACATTGTTTTTTTTGTTCTGTTGTATATATAACTCTAATAAATGTTGTATAAATTATAATCAAAAGTATAGTAAACAGCTTTATGAACTGTTTATTCGATTATTATATTTTGTCATTCCGCCGCGAGATTCTGTGTTTGTTTCCTTCTTCTTTTTTATTTTTCTTGATTAACCCCATTGATAATCTATGTTCCGGATTGTTTAAGTCAGATATGTGTGGATTATTGTCGATTTAAACATTCCGAAATGTGGGTCGTCACATTTAACTTACCAGAAATGTTTAATAAGTTGTAATGTTAAATAGGAATATGTAATAGAATATTATACAAGTAAAATCCTAATAACAAAATGCTTCAAATAAACAAATGTTTATAAATGAAGAATTTGATGTACAGGAAATGTTATAAACATGAGTTAATGCTTTGAAATGCTTAACAAATTAAATTGAATAGTAAAGGTGAATGCTATTTAAATAAATGAGTATAAACTCAAGAAAATGACTGAAAAGATTCACCGATGAATATTAATATTAAAATGGATATCAAGGATTATAAGTAAATAATAAATGTGAAATAAACTGGAATAAAATGTATGTAGTACTTAATGAATTCATTGATTATTTTAAATATTAAATGGAAGACAACATATGTAAGTAAATGAATGTAAATTAATGAAAAAATGACATTGTATGAATGGATAAAAAATAAATAAAAGAGTAAAAATGGAAACTGATTGAATAAACTTAAATAATATTTACAATTCATTGTTGTTTGGCTGATGGGAAGTTTGGGGAAAGGATACTTCAAATTGTTTAAGGTTGCATGAATAATCTATTAAGTTATTATCTAAGGCCGTTGAGCGCAGGATACACTTGATAGTTTGTTTATCACCCTTGTACAATTAAAAGTTTCTGAACCGGCACAAACCTTTAGTATTGGTTGCTATGGATGTATAATTAATTCTTTTGTTGCATGTAATGGTTATGCTGTTTTGTTTGCCAATGTTTGTGTGATTTGCATTTGTTATTAATTTGAAACAACTAAATATTTCTTTTGTACATAATTCTCACTATTTAGGAGTATATAAGTGAAATACGGGTTTATGGAAGCAATAACTACTACATTTGGTTTCATAAATAAAGTTGTTTGCCCGACAAATAGGTACATTTTTGGATTATGGTGTTATAGCAATATTTTATTGTTTTTCCCGTGGTTTGGGATGTTTTATTTTGAAATATGATATATATATTGTTATTATTGATATTATTATTCTTCCGGACCCATCCGTACAAAGGAGACTCTACAGAATTTTTTTGTGAATTTGGGACTTAGAATTTTATGAAAGTGAAATATTTTAAATTTTATTAAACTTGAATATGGAAGATTTAATTGTTTATATATATTTTATTTAAAATATTTAATTAGGTAAGTTTAAAGTGTTTATAAATTGATTATTTTGAATAAAAATATATTAGTTCTTAATTCCTTCTTCCCTTTTCGAGGATGAAAAGTTTTGAGTGGGGGAGAGTGTAACAACCCATAATTTTTGATAATTAAAATATTAAATTTAATAAGATTTTATAATTTAATATTGTAAGAAATAAAATTTATGATTTATTAATAAGAAAAATATTGAATATGATTTAATAATGTTGTTTGAATGTTATGGATAATTATTTTAATATAATTTCAATCAATTGAATTAATTGTAAAGTTAATGTTGTGATAATTGTAAACAAGGAAATAAATTAAATGTTGTATTAATAATGAAATTGTATGTTATTTTATTTAATTTTTTTTAGTATATAATGCGAAATCAAATATTTGTACGTAAATTTATAATCTTGTTGTAAACAATAAACTTATAAATGTGATTAAATTACGTAAAAGTAACAATTGCTTATTTATCGTCATATTATTTAATCAGTTGAAATAGATTTGGAAATCAATGAAAATTAATGTAATTAATTATTGCAGTTAATATGGTAAAAGATGATAACTGTAAAATATGAATGTAATAAAATGTAAACTAACGTTAATTATATTCATAAGGTAATAATTGATTAAATAATAAGAGTGAAGTCAAAATAAATGATTTATTGGAATTTTAAAATTATAATTAATGAATTTATTACCATTATAATTGAACGCTGTAATTCGTGTAATACTTAAATCTTAGGTTTAATAAGGAAAATTTATTTTAAAAAGATTATTAAATTTCTCTGTAATCAAGAATGATAAAATGGTTAACTTATAGATTTGAATTTAAAAGTGATTAAACCAATTTAATAATAATTTATTTAATTAACATGTGAATTAGCCATTTTGGCCACTCTCTCGGATTTCGACGAAACTAGTTTCATTGCATCCGTAACAGTGAATTATTGTAAGATTTCAAGTTTTGTAGCGATCAGACTTACCGTTGGATCGTGCGGGCTCGAAACGTGTAGAAGTCAATTAAATGAATTCAATTGATTTTAAAAAGCTAACTTCTATATATAATGGAATTAGGGTTTGAAACTAGTTCCATTGAGTTTAAAAGTATCGAAAACATATATTTTGAAATATTGGATGACCCATTTTCTCTTCGGAAACGAAACGGGCATTTCGGGTGGTTGTTATAATTTTGACCCAAATCGATCTGTCTATTTCATTCTTATCTATCTTTGTTCATATAAATAGATTTCTTTTCTGAAACCCTATCAGCCTTTCTTATTGTCTATACGTACATTTCTTTCTCATCTCCTCTTTCCAATGGCTGACAACATCAAAACCGTAATTTCAATTTCAATTTCAAAAAAAATATTGGGTTGCTCAAGGTTTACTTCGAGTCAGGAAAAGGTTCACTTCGGGTCGGAGACAAGGTTTCTTCAGGTCTCTATGTGAATGGCTCTGGGTCGGTGAAGATGGTAGCTAGGGGTCGGCAAGTGATTGGCATCGGGTCGCGCTTCGGGTTTAGGAGGCGAAAACCCTACAGCAACTTCGGGTTAGGAACCAAATGACTCGGGTCTCGGGTCGTTTTGGAAAAAATTCAGAGTGAGCACCGGGTATTTGAGGCGGCGGACCGAAGTAAGACTCGAAGTCAAAATTTTCCAATCTTCTAATGTTAATATCTTTTGCGTATGAGCCCGGATTCATGTGCGGTTTAATCCATTGGGATCGTATCGAAATTCCAGACATTATGGAACTGGTTTGGCGGCATTTTGAGACTGTTAAATTTTTGGGCTAATTTTGGATTGTGAATCGATGACAAATTAAAGGTGAGTGTTTTAATCCACTCACAAATGCTAAACCATCTTTTGTTAGTTAGATTAAATTTATGATGTGATTAGAAATTTATTGATTGTTGTTTGGTATTTTAATCTAAATTTAATTTGAATTTATATTGAATTAAATTGCCATTTAAATTTATATTGAATTGAATTGTTAGTTAATTACCTGATAATGATAACTAGTTAATTATTGTGACTTATTGGTTGATTTGGATGAGGATTGTGATGGATGCTTAGCTGTTGACATTTTGGAGGAGTTGATGTTATGTTTATTTTATATATTGTTATCACGCTGCAAGTTCCCTTAGTTATTGTTAGGAAAATCATTATGGGTTGAAATGATACATACCTGAATGGTCTTATAGATTAGGGGAAAATCGTTATGGGTTGAAATGATAGACTCAAGCGATTTTATGGATTTTGAATTTTAACTCGGGATTCGGGTTGAAATGATATATACCCGTAAATTTAAATTTATTGCGGGTTGAAATGATATATATCCGTATCACTTGACCATAGGGTAGAAAATTATATACGGACACCGGATTGGTTAAATTAAATGATTTTAAATCCTTAAATTTTTTTAATCCAGTTAAATGATATTATGAAATAAAATTTATTTTATATGAATTGAAGTATTATTTTTAAATTCAATCTTTAAAATGTTGAAATTGAAATTGGTTTTAATGAATTGTTTAAAGAATTTAAATTGAAATTTTAAACTTGAATTTTGAAATATAAATGAAATTTATCAAAATTGAGTTATTGTAAATGTTGAATATTTTAAACTTTGAAATCGAATTTGAAGTGGTTTAAATTTGTAGTTCAAACATGAATTTGAAATTGATATAAATTGAAATGGTTTAATGAGAAACTGAATTGAAAGTTTAAAATTGAGTTTTGTTGATTTGAAACCTGGATATGGTCCAGATTTGTTGAAATGAATGAAATAGTTTGATACAATTTCAAAATAAATTATTTAATATAAACTGTTTAAAAATCTATTATTTTAAAATTTAGTTTATATAGAATTTCAAAACTATTTACTATATAAACCATTTCCAATAATCAATCCATTTTATATTAAACTATTTTAAATGTTTTAAAATCCTTAAACTATTTAAACTATTAAAACTAATTTAACTATTAAAACTATTTTAAAACTATTAAAACTATTTTAAAGCTATTTTAAACTATTAACACTATTCTAAAATATTTTTAAACTATTTTTAACTATTAAAACTATTTTAAAACTATTAAAACTATTTTAAAGCTATTTTAAACTATTAAACTATTTTTAAACTATTTTTAACTATTTTTATAACCTACGTTAGAATTTGAAATGATATTTTCAACTATTTTTAACTATTTTAAACTATTTTTAACTATTTTTAAACTATTTTAACTATTTTTAAACTATTTTAAACTATTTTTAACTATTTTAACTATTTTAAACTATTTTAAACTATTTTAACTATTTTAAACTATTTTTAACTATTTTTAAACTATTTTAACTATTTTTAAACTATTTTAAACTATTTTTAACTATTTTTAACTATTTTTAAACTATTTTAAACTATTTTAAACTATTTTTAACTATTTTTAACTATTTTTAACTATTTTAAACTATTTTTTAACTATTTTTAACTATTTTTAACTATTTTAAACTATTTTTAACTATTTTTAAACTATTTTAACTATTTTTAAACTATTTTAAACTATTTTTAACTATTTTAACTATTTTTAAACTATTTTAAACTATTTTAAACTATTTTAACTATTTTAAACTATTTTTAACTATTTTTAAACTATTTTAACTATTTTTAAACTATTTTAAACTATTTTTAAACTATTTTAACTATTTTTAACTATTTTTAAACTATTTTAAACTATTTTAAACTATTTTAAACTATTTTAACTATTTTAAACTATTTTTAACTATTTTTAAACTATTTTAACTATTTTTAAACTATTTTAAACTATTTTTAACTATTTTTAACTATTAAACTATTTTTAAACTATTTTTAAACTATTTTATAACCTACGTTAGAATTTGAAATGATATTTTCAGGTGAAATGACATATTTTGAATAAATATAATGATTTTGAAATGAGAGTTTAACCTATTTTGTGGATATGATTTTGAAAGTGAATATGATTTTGAAAGTGATATGATTTCGAAAGTGAATATGATTTTGGAAGTGATATGATTTTGAAGTAAATATGATATTTTGATATCAATTATGAATCAGTTTTTGGAAATGTAAAAGAACCATCCGGTGTAAAATAAGCGTTTGGTTGTTAAAAAGACCGGGATCGGATATCGTCATACTCTCTTCCAATATCGAAAACCACTTTAACAACTGTGTACGTGGCAGAGAATCCAGAATGAAGTAGGATGGTTTGGCAAACGCTACTGTATGAGGTATGAACGCAGCCCTAACCCCCTCGGGTCAGCTCGATATGACTAAAACATGGGCCATGCCGGACTAAGTGAGGTCGCACCTCCGATCGGACGCATTTCTTTACCATATTTATTACTTTATGATTGATTTGGTGGCCACCCTTCGATTTTGATTATGAGTGTGTTCTGTGGTGGACGGTAGTAGCTGCTATGCGTTACCACCAGTCTGGATTCACAAAACGGTTTATCCTACCCTGGGCATTGCCTTGCGTGCATTGTCATATGCCTTATCGAGCCCAATACGAGTTTGGTTTGTACCATACCTATTGAGTACTCCCTGAGTATCCCAACGATTTGGTGGAGCTTACAGTATCTGTATAGACTATGGAAATTATATAAAAATGTGTTAAGGGGGATATGAGTAACGCCTTAACGCTATTTTAATACTTTACTTTACTGTAGACATATTATAATAGCGTATTGTACTATGTATGTAGATAGTTTAACGGATCCTTAGGAGATGGAATCCCGAACATCCCTTAAGTTATTGCATCCATGTTAGACACTGGATAGGAGATGTAAAATCCCGTAAACATCTCTGAAGCTGTTGCACTCATATTTATTTATTGTTGATTCAACTTACAAAAGATCTTTTAGTTCTGACTCGAGTATTTTGTCTTTTCATTACGCTCCGGTCAGCCTGAGCATTTCAGTGTTGAAGACTATCTTTCTGGAGGATGAAGACGAAGATTTAGTATATTATTACTATCTATTATATTTATTTCACTGCATCATGTTGTTCCGCTGCATTATTTATTTATTCATGCTGTATATATATCTCTGATCTATATTGTAAAAGTGTAATCAAAAGTTATTTGTAAAATAGCTTCTTGAACTATTTATTTGATTATTATATTTTGTCATTCCGTTGTGAGATTCTGTGTTTTGTTTTTCTTTCTTTTCTCTTCATTTTCTTATTTACCCCATAACAATCCTCCCTTTTGAATGGTTTGGATTCGACATGTGTGGTTTATTGTCGAGTTTAAACCATCCAAAAATGCGGGTCGTTACAGTTGTGATATGATTTGTTTGCCATGGGCAAGAGTATGTTAGAATATGCTAAGAAAAGTTAGCACCTTTACTAGTTTAAGCGACATGGAATCCTTGTGTAAAAATTTGGTTAATTTGTTTCAAAATCGAAATCAATTCCAAGTTTCAAACTTTGTTTTACTTATACAAGTATTTACTTTATGTTGAAAGGTAAGAAACTTTCAAAGTGATAAGTTTTCTAAAGGAAAAGCCTAGGAAAGAAATTACAAGTAATGACACCCATAGCGATAGTCGCTATGGATGAAATTTCGATAAAACGTCCATTTTTTGCAACATTAAGTTTTTATACTTAAAAGTATTTTAGAAATGTTTTATAAACTTAATAATGATGTTTACGAAAGTTAATTAAGAATCTAATAATTAATTATTAATTAATTATGTTTGGTAATTAATAATTAATTAAGTATTAAACAAGGCTTATTAATTATAATTAAGTGGAGATTAGTACTAATTAATTATCATTTAAAGTGAGTTAATTTTAATTAATTATTGATTAAGTAAGGTTAATTTTTAATTAATTATGAATTAAGTATATGATTTATTTTTAATTAATTATTAATTAAGTATAGGGTTAATTATTAAGTAAGTGTTTGATTATTTTTAATTATAAATTAATTAAGAGTTTTAATTTATAAATAAATTATTTTTAAATTTTTAATTATTTCTTAATTAATAATTAAGTTAAGTTTAGATTTAATTAAGATTTAATTATGATTTGATAAAAGGACATAACTTGTAATTAATTATTTAAAAGGAGGTTTAAGTTTTTAATTACTTTGTTTTCGAAGGATCAATTTGTTTAAAAGCAACTTTCTTTTACAAAGAATAGTTTTGAACACAAGGGGTTTTATTATTGATACCATTAAGTAACCCTACAAATGTGAATAGGTTATACTAAACTTTGACATTGTTAGCAGAAGAAATCCTCATTCCACTATAATTAAACTTAATATATTGTTTGGACATCTATTTAGCATGACAAATTACCATCCTACTATTATGTTATTTGGATATGTATCTACCAGTTGGTTTATATTGACATGTTATTCCCTGATTTGGTTGTGGATTTTATTTGCATATATGTTGGCTTATGTAAATAACTATTATGTGATATGGAATTCAAATTTAAATAAATGATAACTTGGTTTAGTACCATTGTGATCGTTAAGCTTCTTTCCAAATTTGTAAAACTTATGTTTTAAATTAACTTCAATTATGTCAATTTGGGGTTAAGTGTTTTAAATGATTTTGCAAGTTTTCCAATTATTTTATTAAAGGGATTTATAAATAATATTTTGTAAATGAAGGGGATTTTATTTTAGAAAGCATTTATTAAAGGAGATTTACAAATGATATTTTATAAAAGATACATATAAAGGAATTATAAAGAAAGATTTTTAAAAGAGTTTTATAAATAGAATGAGAATTTATAAAGGAACAAGATTGGTTTCGGCTATTTATCCTTCTTAATTAGAGTGGTATGGAAATGTTCTTTCATACTTAACACCGAAGGATAATGGTTTGGTTTATTTCCATACTTAACACCAAAGGATAATGGTTTGGTTTATAGTAAGAAATGTTTTAAAAGATATTATGTTGGCCCATTTAAATATGAAATTTAGAAAAAAGAGAAAATCTTCCTTAAGTTTTGTTAATATACTTATACCAATGAGATAAATATATGGATATATTTTCTGAGTATTGAGAAGTATGGTATTTTGATAATAAACTTTGATAAGTATATATAGATTTCCAATTATTGAAGAAGTATAGGTTGTTTGTGAAACAATATCCTTTGTAAAAGGTGTTTTGAATCTTTAATGTTTAAAAGGGATTTAATTAATAATGATTAATTAATAGAGGTCTAGTGGATCCCATATGGAATTAAATCAATGATTGATTGTTTTTTATTTGATAATTAAACAACTGACTATCAAATCTGGACTAACACGTAACTCTTGAAATATCTAGGAAAAACATGTGATTTATATGGCACAGTCATCTCCGACGATGCAGTACTATGCGTATAAATCTCATTTTTTTCTTTTATGACAAATAGTAGGAAATACGTTCACTCAATGGTTAAAAGGTGATCTCCGCTCTTATCTATTGTCTATTTATTTCCAAAAGAACCGGGGTTGAGTTTACCAGAACTATCGAATGTTGTTTCGAAGAGACCAGGATTAGATCTGGCTGGTAATGGGTTTACAAATGATAAGGGGTTCTCGCTTCGTGAACTATAATGAAGCTTAGACTCTTACCCCTACATGTACCTTTATTGGTTAGTTCACGGGTCGAGTGGATGTTCCACAAAATCAGATTTGAGGTTACTACTGTGTAGTCAACACCTTGAATGGGGTAAACATTACATTTGGTATCAGAACTGAAGGTTAAGTGAGAATCTTAACCCTGGTGGAGTAAACTCATTAAGAGATAAGGTAATGGAATGCCTTATTATGAGTTTGAGCATATTATATGTGAGAGCGCGTATTTATCAGTGATATAAAAATGTTTCATATTGTGTTGTTTGATCGGTTGCGGTTTATGAATTCTGGTTGATGCGTCTGCCCAACATTATCGATAGGGATTCCTAAACACTTGAACAAGGCAAATCAACACAGTATTGTTTTAAAATGGGTAATGAAATAATTTGACCTAATAATATATTTTATATATATGCAAAATGATTTTCAAAAATAGTATAGTATTTTTGATGTGTTAGGAAATGACAATATTCTATTATTATCATTTAGGGTTTGTTTAGTCATGCTCGTCCAGTTTGAGCAGTGACTATGGTTGAGAGTTTATATAAGTAGCTTTCCTTTTGAAAATATGGGTTAGGTAAGTAGAAATTGAGGCAACATTTAATCGAACATCTTGTGAATTAAGTTTCACAACTGTAACTATAAGGTGTTTGACGTTAACGTTGGGCTAAGGATTTGGTTTAATAAAAGATGTTTATTAAAAGTTGGAATATTTAGAAATGATTTTATATAAGAAAATGATTTATAAAATGGATTTATAAGATGTGACTTTAAATAAAAAGAATTTAAGTAGAAAACTTAAGGACTTAAATCCTGGTGTTTTTTGAAAAATGGTTTTCAGGTTTGGGAAAATAATAATAGCATTGTTTGGAAGTATTTTTGTTTAAGTTTAAAAATTTGGAAATGAGAATTTTATGTAGATGCATTATCTTTGGATAGGTTTGGGAAAATAAGTCTCGATTTGTTTTATGGTGATATGAATAATCTTCTAAGTGACGATCAGATGTTTGCCTTGGCGGATGCTGTAAGACACTTAGTAAATTATTCTCTTTATCACTATACAATTGAAACAAGTTCAAATCCGAACAGCCCAAAGCAAGTTAGTAATTTACATTTTGTTAAACCTATTTGTTTGGAAATATGTAAAGTATTATTTCAAAAAGGGAATATTGAAATAGGAGTATTATTATGATAATTAGTTCGAGTGGTCCGAAAATAACTAAAAATGGGAAAGAGTTGAATGATAAGCACTTCTCTTAAGTATTACCCTTCTTGGTTAGGGAATATAGGATAATATTTGGTAGTACCAGGTTCCTTAGTATCATTTTGGGGTTACTCGGACTATATATATATATATTCCACGGTTAAATATATAGTATCATTTCAGAAAAGAGTTTTGAACAAAAACCCGAGAATTTGGATTTTGAGTTTACTTAATAAATTCAAATAACAAGTTTAATCTGATACTTATACATACTCTCAGGAAGTGGTGGGGTATTATACAAGTTTGAAAACTTAAGTTGGGTTCCATGAAAAATGTTTTCATAAATAAAAATGGTTAAGTTCTGTATTGACTGGTTCTCTTTCATTCTTTGTTTGAGATGAACTTTCAGGATGAAATTCTTTTAAGGGGGGAGAATGTAACGATCCGGAATTTTATCGCTTTGATGTATGAATATTTAATTCAAGTTAAATATCAAATTAATGATTTTTAATGGTCGAATAACCCCTTTAATTAATAACTAATGATGGAAAAGTTATTTTAAAATTTTGTTTACAATAATAATCGGTTCAAAGGTAAATGGAAAATGTGACCGGAAAGCTTTTTCCAAAAATTCAATTTTTCACTATTTAAAAGTTGTAAATTCCTTAATACACTTAAACTCACATTTATATTATTTACAAGGATTTAATTAAGTGTGAAAAGAGCAGAAATATAAGTGTACTTAAAGAAAAGAAGCGATGCGACCATTTTCATAAATATAAAATAAAAAGAAAATAAAGAAAAGAGAAAGGTCACTTAACATGATGGTAGTACACATAAGAGCTTTGTTTAGTGGATAAAGGGATGAATCCATGGGGGCAATGTGTAAAAGAAGCAAAGGAAGGTGGTGAGGATGATGTGGCAAGCATATAGTGGAGGGTGTGGTACTTAAGGCTATTTTGGAAATTTACCAAATGCATTTTATATAAAAGTGATTTCTTCTTCTATCTCTCTCTCTCTTATTTTTCAATCTCCATCCCTTCTTTTCGAAGCTTTGAAATCTCTTTAATGGCTTCCCTTTAAACTCCTAAGTTAAAAATCAAAGCTTTTTCCTTTTAATCTTTTTAAAACTTGTTTTGAATACTTATTCTTCTTCCTACACCCCTTCTTCTACTTCAAATACAAGTCCAAAACCCCCTCAAAACCTCTATAGCCGAGCCAAACACACCATGTCTGAGCCCCATCATGCCTAGGCCGAGCCCACTTTCCAAAGTCCTTGGCCAAAAATCATTTTTTTACAAAGATTTACAAGGTCCAAGGCTTTTTCAAATTTCTAGTCCAAGTTTAGTTTGTTTTATAAATTTGGTTTGTTCTATAAATTTTGGTGAGTAAAACTCACATCTTTTTGAGAAATTTACATTTTTGGTTTATGTTTAGTATTAGGATGCGTAAATTGCTTGGTTATTGGCTAGTTATATGGTTTGATGTGATTATATATGTGTTTGTACATAAGTTTGTCTTAGACTTGTTAAAGAAGTTTAAAAGTGTTGTGATGGTTGAAAAGTTTAGCTCTTTACTTGTGTTTGTGGGTTGTGATATGATTTGTATGCATTGGACAAGAGAATGTAAGAATATGCTAAGAAAAGTTATCACCTTTACTAGTTTAAGCGACATGTAATCCTTGTGTAAAAATTTGGTCCATTTGTTTCAAAATCAAAATCAATTTCAAGTTTCAAACTTTCTTTTACTTTTACAGGTACTTACTTTATGTTGAAAGGTAAGAAGCTTTCAATGTGATAAATTTTTTGAAGAAAAAGCCAAGGAAAGAGATTGTAAGTAAGGGCACCTATAGCGATAGTCGCTATGAATGCAATTTCGATAAAAAGTCCACTTTTCACAAAATTAAGTTTTTGTTCTTAGAAGTATTTTTGAAATGTTTTATAAACTTAATAATGATGTTTAAGAAATTTAATTAATAATTTAATAATTAATAATTAATTAATTAAGTTTGGTAATTAATAATTAATTAAGTATTAAACAAAGCTTGTTAATTATAATTAATTGCAGATTAGTACTAATTAATTATCTTTTAAAGTGAGATTAATTTTAATTAGTTATTGATTAAGTAAGATTAATTTTCAATTAATTATGAATTAAGTATATGATTTATTTTTAATTAATTATTAATTAATTATAGGGTTAATTATTAATTAATTATTAAGTAAGTGTTTGATTATTTTTAATTATAAATTAATCAAGGGCTTTAATTTATAAATAAATTATTTTTAAAGTATTAATTATTTCTTAATTAATAATTAAGTTGAGCTAAGACTTAATTAAGATTTAATTATGATTTAATAAAAGTATTTAACTTGTAAATAATTATTTAAAAAGAGGTTTAAGTTTTTAATTACTTTGTTTTCCAATGATCAATTTGTTTAAAAGCAACTTTTTTTTACAAAGAATAGTTTTGAACACAAGACGTTCTATTGTCGATACCAATAAGTAACCCTACAAACGTGAATAGGTTATACTAAACTTTGACATTGTTAGTGGAAGAAATCACCGTTCCGTTATAACTAAACTTAATATATTGTTTGGACATCTATTTAGCAGTACAAATCACAATCCTGCTATTATGTTATTTGAACATGTATCTACCAACTAGTTTATATTGACATGTTATTCCCTGATTTGGTTATGGATTTTATTTGCATATACGTTGGCTTATGTAAATAAATGTTATGCGACTTGGAAGTCAAATTTAAATAAATGATAACTTGGTTTAGTACCATTGTGATTAATAACCTCTTCCAAATTTGTAAAAGTTATGTTTTAAATTAACTTAAATTCTATCAGTTTGGGGTTAAGTGTTTTAAATGATTTTTTAATTTATCCAATTATTTTATTAAAGGGATTTATAAATAATATTTTGTTTATGAAGGGAGTTTTATTTTAAACAGAACTTATTATAGGAAATGTACAAATGATATTTTTATAAACGATATTTTATAATAGATTTTTGTAAAATAATTATAAAGAAAGATTTCAAAAGGAGTTTTATAAATAGAGTGGGATTTTATAAAGGAATAAGATCGGTTTTGACTATTTATCCTTCTTAATTAGGGTGGTATGGAAATGTTCTTCCATACTTAACACCGAAGGATAATTGTTTGATTTATAGTAAGAAATATTTTAAAAGATATTTTGTTGGCCCATTTAAATATGAATTTTGAAAAAAAGAGAAAAGCTTCCTTAAGTTATGTTAATATACTTATACCAATGAGATAAGTATACATATATGTTTTTGAGTATTGAAAAGTATGATGTTTTGATAATATACTTATATCATTGAGATAAGTATATAAAAGTTTCTAACTATTGAAGAAATACAAGTTGTTTGTAAAATAATATCCTTTGTAAAAGGTATTTTGAATCTTTAATTTTTAAAAGAGATTTAATTAGAGGCTTAGTGGATCCCATATGGAATTATAAAAATGATTAATTGTTTGTTATTTGATAGTTAAATAACCGACTACCAAATCTGAACTAAAATGTAACTCTGGAAATATTTAGGAGAAACACGTAAGTTATATGGCATAGTCATCTCCGATGGTGTGGTATCGTGCTTATAAATCTCATTTTGTTCTTCTAGGACAAATGATAAGGAAAATCAGTTCACTCAACAGTTAGGAGGTGATCTCCGCTCTTATCTATTGTCTGTTTATTTTTGAAAAAACCAGAGATGAGTTTACCAGAACTATTGGATGTTGTTTCGAAGGGACCAGGATCGGATAAGTAAATTGTCCAGAAAACACTTCGATCCAGCTCAAGCGTTTCGAACTAAAGACATCTTGAATAATATGGAATCGAAGACAGAGCCTTTAAAGTGCAAGGGATATTTCTTACTAATCCTTAGGGGGATTCCAAAATGGATGTAGTAGAAGTAGTGCTTTCGGTTTGTTCAGACCCAGAACAACTTGTATGGAAGGCAGTCTTAGCATTCCAAGTGGGAAGTGCTAAAGAAAGGTAAAACTTAGTTTCTGGCCTCATCAATCGGGAATGACAAAAACAGGGGATGCGGCAGGGCTATGTGGGTCGCTCCCATTTCGGTATGATCATTCCTTATCTAGAGTCAATACCTATGTATGCTTCAGGGCCCATTATGGTTGTTGATCACAACCAAGGGGTAATCATACTCGGTACTATCCAGTAAGGGGTAGGCCGGTTCTATATAGCAGGGGCACAAGATGTTCTTGTCAGACCCTAGGTATATTTTATCTAGAGGTGTACCGTTCGAAAGGTAGTCCCTTACCTTGTCATTATATGGAATCCATTCTCTAATAAGCATCGTTCAGACTTAGTTGTGCCCAACTATGTTGGAATGTGAGATGCAAACATTTCAGCTATTTTATCTATTTATTTTCAACCTGTAGACATTATTATAATATCACTGGATTTTCTATAAAAATATTTTGGTTATCGTAAGGTAAAAACCTGTCCGTGTTTATGTGAGGCGTTGTCTTACAAGATACCTTTATTTTTAAAGGGTTTTATAAGATATAATAAAATTCCTTGTTATATGAGTTTCTCACGTTGGTTTTACCAGACTAATCCGTGCATTATTTTCTTATAATGCTCGGGTCAGACCGAGCATATTTTCTAGATTAGCTTTGAATGCATTAGAGATCAGGAGACAAGATGGAGGCCAAGACGAATCTACGTATTTCTTTTTGTTCCGCTGCGTGGTTTTTTGTATTTATTAGAAATTGTAAGGACATGTGTTATAATTGTCCAACACTGATGATAGGTCAGTGTTGTACTCAGATATATGTATGTATATTAAAGTTCTTTTCTTTTTGTAAGACTTATTTTGTATTATATATTACTCATCTCGATTTGTAAGGTTCTGTTTTATCTTTTCTGTTCTTCTTATCACCCCTAATGTTTGTCTTCGGATGATCAAATGATCGACACCGAATGCCGATGATGTATTAAGTATCGTCTTTAGTAGTAAGAAAGACAGATCATTACATAAGGGATTCGATCTAAGTTGAGACCATCACCTAAGAAGGTGCCAAAGGAATCAACCAAGATCCGTTATCTATTATGGTAATCAGAGATCATCACCTAAGAAGGTGCCAAGAAATCAATCAAGATCTATTACTTATTGTGGTAATCAGATATCATCACCTAAGATGATGCCAAAGAAATCAATCAGAATCCATTACCTATTGTGGCAATCAAAGATTCAATCAAAATCATCGCCTAAGATGGTGACAATGAAATCAATCGAGTCAATCGAAATCTATCCTAAAGAATGGACCAAAGCAATCTTCGAGAGGAAGATCAATCAAAAATGAGCTATTTGTGCTCCAAATAAAAATCAATCTTTTAGAGGAAGATTAATCACTAATGAGCCATTTTTGCTCTAAAGCAAAAGCAATCTTCTAGAGGAAGATTAATGAAAATGAGCCATTCGAGCTCAACAACAAAAATCAAGCAATCTTCTAACAAAAGATCTATCAAATATGAGTTGTTGTGCTTCAAAGAAAAGAAAGCGAGATTTCTCTGTTAACACAAAAGAAAATATTGTTACCAGATGGATTTTCTGGTATTTTATTCAGATTATTATTGCCATGTGGATTTTTTGGTCCTCCATTCATATTATTACCAAATGGATTTTCCAGTCTTCTATTTATATTATTGTCAGATGGATTTTCTGGTCTTCTATTCAGATGGATTTTCTAGTCTTCTATTCAAACAGATTACAGGTCTACTATTCAGATTATCATTACCGGATAATTTTTTGGTCTTCTATTTAGATTATGTTGCCAAAATGGATTTCTAGTTTGATATTTAGATTATTGTTATCGGATAATTTTCAGGTCTTGTATTCATATTATTATTGCCAGAATGAATTTCTAGTCTACTATTCAGGATTCTTCGTTATCAAGCAAACTATTGGATGTCTACTAATGAAGAAGCAAACTCTTACATCAAAATCAAAATTTATGATCTTCATACCAACTAAGATTCTGAATGCTCAATCAGTAAGGCTTCTGGTTCACTTAACAAGCAGATTATTGGCCTATATGTTAAAGGTTCAAAATGCAAAAATGAGGATTATGTTCAAAACAACAATTACAAAGCATCAGATTAAAATTAGGAAGCTAATTACAAATCTCAGAAAAAAGCAAAGAATAGAATATCGATCATTTAGGTACAAATTTATTTACCATTTAATATGCTATGTACTAGAATTACAGGAGCAAAAGATTGGATAACAAGAGAATCCAATTTAAAAGTTTACAAATAACTCTTTACTAAGAATCAAACTCTTGAGCCGTCCTCTTTAAATTTTCAACAATCAAAGAACAATCAGTTATATGACAAATTTCCATATCTAGAAGTTGTTTAAGTTTTTTCTGTTTCTTTCAAAAGGCATCTGCTTCGTCTATCGAATCAATTTGAATTTTTAATGCACCATCAAGCGTTTTATTTGCTCCCTTTAAAATTTGAATCTTGCTCTTTCATTTCTGAATCTCTTGCATGAAAGCTTGTTTTTCACGCTCAAGTCTCTCAACCTTAGCTTCATAAGTATTAAGACGAGAAGAAACCATATCACTCTACTACTTGTTTAAAAATTGAATGCATTCAAATTTA
Organism: Allium fistulosum; assembly: GCA_030737815.1. Classification (NCBI taxonomy): domain Eukaryota; kingdom Viridiplantae; phylum Streptophyta; class Magnoliopsida; order Asparagales; family Amaryllidaceae; genus Allium; species Allium fistulosum. Next base: position 168,262,856 of record CM060905.1, read on the forward strand.
ATTTTGGCATCATTTAGTGATTTCGCCATCGTCTAAATTCTTAGGAGGGTTTAATATCGCATAAAATCGTTCTAACCCAACTAAAGGAATAATAGTAAAAAGAGTGGAATCATCTCCACTCGCAATAAGTTCCAAAGATTGACAGTTAGCATGGCTTTTCAACAGTTCTACCTCAAGATTCATCACCTTTTGGTGCAACCTTGCAATTTCTTCGTCGGTTTCAATACTTTGGACAAAAGGTATGGATTGGTTAATTGCATTTGTCTTTTCTTTTAGCTCCTGAATCCATCCATCCTTCTCTTTAATTTCTTCTCTAAAACCAAAAGTCAACTCTTTTAAACCACGAAACATAGATCTTAATTTGTAGTATCTATCATGTCATTTTTGCACATTCAGATTATTCGAAAATCGTAAAGCCGGAGTGCCCTTAGAAGAGAATTTCTTCTTGAGTTCTACCTTAAGTCTATCTTTGATAGAATCAAGCCGAGCAAGAATATCCATGCCACTAGGTATAAGGGTTAATTGATTTTCCTAACAGATAAATAGAAAAGAAAATCAATAACACAGAAAGTATTTTCTTTATTAGGTGATAAAGGTTTAAAACTTAAGAAAATTCAATATCACATCAACCTTATGAAGTTTATACATCAAATTCTTAAAGTTTTGAGACAGCAGTTTGAACCTTTCTAAATTACCCGACAGACAAGGTATGGGTAGAGTCAAGAGAAGCTTTAATCCCTTCCGTGGTGTTAACTAGGGGGAATATATAATGGTCCTACTTTCCGGCTTAGGGTATGGATTGACCACATAGCAATTTAGCATGATCGGTTCGAATTTCATTAAGTAGCTTATCCTTTTCATCGCCAAATAAATCAAAATTAAAGTGTAATCGTGTATAGAATTCCTATGTAGATCTCTAAGAGAGCAATGTTTTGCTAACTGAGATGTTCTAAGAGTTAAGGACTTTTCTTTAAAATCTCTCTTTAACTTGATAAATTTACTCAAGAGTTCCATGGAAATAGAAATACTTGAGAATTCTTTAATCTGTATAATATATGAAATAAACTAAGAGCAAAAAAACAAAAGCGATAAACTTTATAAACTACTCGAATTACACATTACAATCATACAATCATCTGGTTCGTACAATGTTGACCTACTATACTTAATCTTCTTAGGAGAAAGGGTATTAGGAGAGAGTGGAACGGTAGTAACCCTAGGAAGATTCCAACAAGCCCTAGGATGAGGGTCGCTTTTATAATCGTCTAAGTATCTTTTATGGAGACGTCTAATCAAGCCTAATCAAGCCCCCACTTCTTCCCCTAAGAAAGAAAATTCGTTGAGGAGATTCCTAGAATAAATTTTATAGAGAAACTCTACTAAGGACTCCCTATCGTCATTAAGCATCCATAAGAGGGTCATTAATTCTGCATTCTCTCTCATAATTCTGTCCCAACGAAGGCGAGCTCTTTTCAAGCGAGGGGCATCCTATTTTTTTTAAAGAACTTTAACCACACAGCACTAGCAGAGAGGCGCTTGTATTTGTCAGATAGTTTATTACGTTTGTTAAATAATCTATCAACTTCTTTATGCAATCGACACACCTCCCGTTGACTCTTTTTGTATAAATTTTTGTAATATTATATCTTTTTTTCCCTTAACTAAAGTAAAAAGCTTATTAACTAAAAGCTGCTTGGTAATTTTAAGCATTTAAGTAAAGAATTCCATACATGAGAAGACGGAACTTGAGAAGTGGGAGTTTGAGTCTTTCCTTTTTTATGATGGTTGTGGGGAGCACTATCTTTTAGGGAAGTATCCTTTCTTGTAGCATCCCGAGGATTAGGAAGTTCGATATGGTCAGTTGGGTCTAAGTCAAGACCGCTTAATCCACCTCCCCCGTCTTTTAGTTCTTCATGACCCTTGTCATTGCCATCACCTCCATTATCATCATCATGGACATCATCATTATCGTCATCTTCTTCCTCATCAGAATCTATCTCCTCTTCAGGTAAGGGTCATTAAAAGATAATAGCTTTCTTGCATCAACCTTTTCCTTGGCAGGAAACTCTTCTTGAAGTAACCCCTGAGCTCTTTCCATCATAAGGCTAAAATTTCTTTTGAATTTTTCATTCCAATCCAAGAGGGAAGGAAAATCTAAACTTGGACATTTTTGAGTGTTGTTGCCATATGCCACAAAGGAAGCATTCTCGTAACATTTCTCAGTAATAATAGCGAGAGCGTTATCGAGGAAAAATGTGGTTTCTTCTTGGCATCCTTGATAATGTTGTTTGAATAAGTCAAGATACCACTTTTCCTTCTTAACTTGTCCTTTAAAGATTTATTCTCATCAGCTAACTCAGCCTTCTCTTTGTTGGCCTTTTCGAGATTTGCTTTCAGTATTTTCACTTCTTCCTTAATTATTTATTTTCATTTTTATCGTCAAGAGAGGAAGTGAATTTATCTTTTTAAGAAATAGCTCCATCCCTTGCTGTAGTAATATCGGTTATACTGTTGTTAAGCAAAGAGATCCGTCCCTTAAGTTCAACCGCTTCATTAGAGGGCCCATGAGAAGCCTCTTGAAGGAAGAACATATGCTTGGTCATCTGAAATGGATAACAAGCCTAAGTCAAAAAAAATACAGAGCTAAAACCTTAGATGAATAAAATGAAAGGAAATGCATACTGATAAGAGCTATTTGATAATAATAAAAGGATGATCCTTAGAATAAACCAAAGGCTGTAGTGGCCTGAGAGAAGTCAAAGAAGGAGATTGGCCAACTAATCAAAGAAGATCATCAAAACTCACTACAGGAGTCTGAGCCTGATCCTCCAGAGAAAGAGAGTCGTTTGGAGAAGGAAGTGGTCCAAGCTCATCTTATATACAGCAAAGAGCCATTGGAGAATCAGGAAGGGAAATGTTGAGAAGGGGATCTGGAGAGTGAGCCACCTCAGTTGACTTTTGAACCTTATGCCCAGGAGAGTCCAAATTTGCAATATCAGGGCTTGAATCAATATTCACATGTGTCTTCTCAGCCACAACAACATGAGTATGATCACCTATAAGCTTAGGCTTTTTACCCAGGGAAGGAGGTGGAATACCAAGAATAAGAGTGCCAATGCTTGCTTTCCTTTTAAGTGCCTCCGTCGCCTTGGCAACATAATCCACAATAAGAGCAGGTTAACTCAATTTGGCTTAGGCGAGAGCATCATCTTTGGCCTCCTTCTCCTGAGGAGCAGTAATGAGAGCAGACGATACTAAATCAAAGACATAAATTTACAAAGATAATAACATTAAAGATTCCATACAAGTTGTAATAAAAAACTTACCAGAAGATTCAAGTTGAACTAGAGAGGAAATAGAGAAAGCATTCTGATTATTGATAACTAATGATTATTTCTCTTAAGCATTCCCTTTTATCATCGAAAGTTCGTCAAGTATTATGTGGTTTTCCGAAATCAGGGAACATTTACGGAGATTTTCTTCCATTAAAAGTGTGAGTCTATCACTCATGCTCTTCGATGCCAGAGTCAAGGATTTAATAGTGTCATCGATAGCAGAGCTTGGTTACTTAGAAGCGGGATCTGAAAGAAAACATTCACATTAAGGGAATGACAGATATAACATGAATAACAGAGAATGGAAACTTACTTCAAACAGAAAAATTTCTCGTGATCTTAGGGAAATAGCATTTAATGTAAAAGAATTGATTCACCCACTCCTTCATCTTATTAATAGGATAGACGATTAAGCTCCTTGGAGATGGACGAAGGCGATAGAACGGACTATCCAAATGCTTACTTATCCTTACAAAGGTGGCTAAGGTATGGAGAATTTCAGCACCAAAAGAGGGGAGTTTAGCTTCTTGAACAAGAACTTATAAGCAGCTTAAGTATGTATACGAGTTGGGAGTCAATTGGATCCGAGCAATATTTAAGTACTCCAAGAGTAGCAAAAGAAAATCGAGTAAAGGCAAATAACCTAAGTGCTAGATATGAATGGTGTGAAGGTAAAGAATCTATCTAGAGGGTTATATGTCCTGCCAAAGGGACCGATAGGCCTGGTTTCTATGTCCGTAATCTCGAATTATCAAAGGATGGTGTTCACTTCTTCCTAAGTATGATTGATTGAGGTCATAATCTCCTTTCTTAGTAGAAGGCGATGACTTAGTGCTCTTACTTTCCTTCTTGCTTGCTTTCTTGTCTTCCACTTGCTTGGCAGGTGAAATTATACAAAGTCAGGGAAGTATTAAATATTTTATGAAATTTAGAATGCTCATGATATAAAATTGGCAATTATATTCTAAAACAAAAGTAGCAAATTGATTATAAATTGCCTAAGTTGTGACACTAAAGTGTTAAAGTTCATGCTCAACCATCCCATTTGCGATAAGTCCTTAATAATTGAGCAGTCCATGCTGAATTTGTAAAACATTTGGAAATTTAAGAAAAAAAATGTGTACACAATTGTTAGATCCATGGTGGGAAAGTAAACTTATAGTTATACAAAAGAAACTTGATTGGAAAATTATCTTGAATGTATCTTATGTCAAATCATTGAACTGATGTCGTATTAAAGGCCGCTATCAAAAATTATAATGTAATGTCGTAACAATGATCTGATATCAAAATAAGAAATATTCAAAATCAATGAATGATATCGAAATGGTCTAAAAATATTTTTATAAAATACCAAATATATAACTAGTTCATGAATCTGCCATATAATAACTACAATGCAAGTTAGTGATAATGCACATAACTTAAACAAGATAAGGAATAATAACACACAGTAAGGATATCAAATTCATACGGCGATCATTTAAATTGATGTCGAACACGTGAATGGTTGTCACACACTTGGGTGTTTGCTGACATGATAAGGATTTCGCATTATAATAAATTCTAGACTTTGAGACGATTATGGAAACGATAATAAATAAATAAATAAAAAGAAGGTAAAATTATTTGATATCGAGCCTTGGACCGATTTCTTAGGGCATTAACTTCCAAATCAAACAAGCTAATAATGGGTTTCGGGTTCATATAGACTATTCATTTTAAAATCAAAATAGAAGCCCCTAGATTTCTAAATCATATCACTTATCTTTAATTAACCCATCAAGTCCCCCCAATGACATGGTAATTCGAAGTTAAAACCCATTCACAAGCAAAAGAAATTCATGATTAAATTAATAATTCAAAGATTAACAACAAAAATCTAATTGATAAACTACAAGCGTCGATTTTAATAAAAAAATCCAAATCAAAACCCTAACAGCAATTCGAATGTAAAATCTCCTAATTCATCGACTTGATTAATTAAAATTGAAATTATACCTCGATTTGAATTTGAATGCTGAAAGATGAAGATTTTTGAGTAATTTTGAGGATTTTAAAAATTCTTGCTTAAGCTTTAAGTTTCAGGTAAAAGAGGAAATGATGAAGAAGGTCAAATATTTATAGGGAAGAAGAATAAGTATAGTCATCGTTGGATCAGATTTAAATGGACGGCTAAGATCTGGAAAAGAATACCAATGGGCGGCAAGCTCCAATATCGAGACAATGACTTGAAAAGTCATATTTTCCTTCATACTAGGGGGCAAATATTACTACAAACATTTATATCCAAGATATGGGAGAATATCAAAATCAAGAATATCGACAATAATGATGTCGCAAGAAAGCATACAAGAGGAGATAGTTGACGTTGAAGGTAAAGAAAAGCTTCCACTAAAGAATATCACATCCAAAATGCGCCTCAAAAAATATCGTACATCATCAATGCGATATGGAATGCCACACTTCGTCAGTACATAAGCATATAATGATGTCTCATACCATCTATTCCGCATATTATCAGGGAAGTGATGATGTCAAAGGAAAGCATATCATAGGTTATCGATGTAATTGAGGATGTCATCGATGCCGCTCTTCATCAATAAGGGAAATTGTCTCATATCAATAGTGCACAGAGGCATGTCGCATGCCATCAATTGGAAAAGCATATCACATATCATGTGATATCATGAATCATTAAGAGGATGCCGCCACTTATCAATACCATCTCTCTACAATGCCACCTATCACCAATACCGCATCTTATTGATGTCACGCTTCATTAACCAAGGTAATACACAAGTCATGTATCATTAATACTGTATCTCATTGGTGCCGCATGACATTAGTAACCAATGCTGGATGAGGGGTTTTGAGCCTTCAAAGACCTATATATGAAGTTGCTGCTTACTAACAGTATAAAAAAGCATGTCACATGTCACCAATTCAACAAGGATGCCATAAGAATTGATGACGAACGATTAACATACGGTGAATGTTGAAGCTCACTAGTCCCCGTTGATGCCATAACTCATTAGCATATAAAGGAATATCATAATAAAGCTTGATGCCGGATGCCATCGGCATGATTGATGATGCCGAAAACCAAGCATGTCGGGAGTGACATGTGGCAATCATGCCGCACCCCTCAGCCCCTATAAATATGGAGGAAGGGGCGATTGATTCTTTGCTCATTTCTTACTTTTTTAAATTTTGTAACCCTAAATCGATTTGGAGATTTCAGTGCCAATTGTAATCTTGCAACCATTATTACAAATTAGGGTTTGTACATTTACAATCACATTACATATGAATAAAGAGACATGAATTATGACTTATGATTCTCATGATTTAGACATGACCTTGACTTCGCCATTATATGTGTATACTACCAACAAGTTGACATAAGATTTCTTGAATCGTGACTTGTTTTCGAATTCTCAAGTACTTGTGATTTTGATCATAGTTTGTTTTGAATTCCTAAAACACTCATGACTTCGAGACTGACATAGATTCAACATGAAGCATGTGCCTTCCTAGTAAGCTAATCTAGGATGACTAAAGTCTCAATTTAACCAAGTATCACTTTCCTCACACTTTTTGGGGTTAACAAAATACATTAACAAGGAAGAATAGTGGAAAGAGGAACTGATAGAGCTTCACTGCCATTGATCAGAGAATGTGAAAAGAAAAGGGAGAGGTTATGCCTGTATTTAGGTTTCCGAATCAGTCACATCCGTTAGATTAAAATTATTAGATCTAGGTCGTTGGTCGAGGTTCAAACCATAGCCGAAATGCCTTAACCGTTCGACCTCTCCTCTATGAGAGGTCGACTACTAGAGGTTGAGCGCCGCATAGCAAGGGTCGACCGGTGGGGTCACGGATTAATTATATATTTATTGCCATATTTTGTTCTTTATTTATTTCCATTCCGATCTCTTTAAACGCTTGTAACTTTTTCATTTGAACTCTGATCGCGAAACTCCAAATATGAAAATTATTCAGAAAATCACCATGAATACAATGGTACAATTTCATGGTCAAATTCCATTGTTTGCTTAAATTTCATTTGATTCCTAATTAATTATTAAATTATTGATGTAAATTTACAGGGTATTACACTAATGGACCTTTTTTGTATAAATTCACATTGGTTTTCTAATAACCAGCCATCCATAAACAACTTTAACTTGATGCATAATACTTTTACTAATATCTTGTATACCATGTTACAACAAGCAATTGGTTTGAATTGGTGAATTTGGTTGGCTTCCTTACTTTTTGGAATGAGACGAATAAAATTATGATTGGTTTCCTTGAAAAAATTCCATTTTCAAAGCTATCACTTACTACTTCCAATGGTAACTCCTTAATTGACTCCAAATGTATTTTATGGAACTTTGAGATGAAACCATCCGACACTGGTGATGTGTCATGTTTAGTGTTCTACATTACAGCTTTAATCTCTTCCATTTCTACTCAGCCGTTTATAAAGTTTTATCCATATTCCATTATAATATTTTTACAAACAATTTTAGGTAATATTTTTGGTTGTTCTTGGTTGAATAACTTCATAAGGTACACGCCTGCTCCTTCTATGAACTTCAATTGATTGTTTGTTTGTTCTACATCTACCGATTCGCTCCTAATCTAATTTCCTTGACTTCTCTTGTTGATATTTTTGCATTGAAGAATGACATAGTTTCATCTCTCAATAGCAGCCAATCACATTTAGGTTATTGTTTATGTGTAATTGCTTGTTCCAGCTTCAATTTCATTTCTTGATATAAATAATAATAGAGTTCAAATCCCTAGTTAAAAATGATAACAGTTGGCATGTCTTTACAAAGCTATAGTAATATATTTTCATATAAAAATAACATACGACTTGGTACATGCACTTATTTAATCGAAAAATTCCAATTCTTATAGTGCTACTATATATTAGCATTGCACATTATATTTACTTCTTCTTTCCAAATTGATATAACTCCTCCACATCTTGCTCTAATCCCAGTCGTCTTTATTGTGGTTCCTCCCATCAAAATCTTTGATCCACCTTCAACATCATCATGGCCACCTTGATGTCCATCATCGCCTCCTCGTTCATCTACAATTGATAGCACCACCTCCATCACCACCACCATCTTTACTCTTGATAGGTGCTGAAGTGTATCGCACCGTTAGAGCATATCGTCCCACATCGTCCATCACCAACGCATGCTGCACGAAACTATGAAAATCCACAATTTTGTGAAAAAAAAACATGGCCTTCAGACGTATTTTTTTGATTTCTGGTGCATTATTATCAAAAGTCTGACCTTAGACTCAGAGGAAAACTTAACGTTCTTAGGATCAATTTTTTTTCAAAATTTATTCTTGTGCCTACTTTTGCGATCACACCGGCACACGCACGCACACATACACACACACACGTAAACACACACACACATATATGTATATGTATTAACGAATTTTTTTCATCACTTAAATTGTAGAAATAACATTAAAAAAGATAATGCATATCTTGTGCAATTTAATGGAAAAGACGGAATATTGATATAAAAAGACGTGAGCTGGTAAAATTGTGAATAAAATGAAAAACATAAAAAGTGAGTCTTACGAATATGTCCTATTGCGATTATTTTAACACTCTTATGAATAATAGAGATTGTTAAAGGAAAAATTAGTTTGGCCAAGTGGACCATTAGATATGAGAATTTGTAAAGATAATGAAATATAACAAGGGAAGATAGTTAAATTTATGCAGTTAAAGTGCTTAGCGGTTCTATAGCGGTGGAGGTATAAAAAGTTATAGTGGGGACCAATGGGGATACATCGGCAAATAATGGAGATGTAAAAAGCTTTATTGTATATAAAAGCCATATATTTAAAATTAATTTATTCTCATTTGCACATCATTTATGTATGAAAAAGAAATTATGTTTAATCTTATATAATAAAATCGAAGAATATCATGATTTATGCAGACTAGATTTCATGAATACAATAGATTTCTAACTTATATTGAGACTTATGCCTTAAAATTAGATCTTTACCCTAATTTTGTTGATCTGATTTAAAAGAGAACTAGTCAAATCAACATTTATATGTTAATGTTGCTAAAATGGATGCTAAAAAACATTGATTTGGTGGATGCAATTGAAAATATAGGAGCTTAAAGGGACATGTTATTTAATAGCGTTAAATTGAAATAGCGTAGCAGTCAAAGAGTGCTACACGCTATAATAGGGATTTTGTGGGACTTTAGCAGTGCTTTAATTACACGGAGTTAAATAAATTTATTATAAGGTAATTGAATATATCAAATTATTCTCAATATACACTCGCTCATTTCTTAAAACTTCCAATTATATTCCCTTATTCATTGTTTTATTCAACCAGTCATCTTGCTCTATCTCCTCTTCCACCATCTTTCCCCTTTTATTTCTATCTCCGTAACCCTAATTTCATTCAAACTACAATTCATACTCTTCAATCTTCTAAACCTTAATTTTGTGTTGATGTTGTTTGAGACGGAGATTGAAATGAATTCTCATTTATCATCTTCAACTTCTAATAATATTTCTTTAAAATTTAAATTAAAACCATTAAATTAGAAATTATGGACAAAATGGATTTGTCTGGATGAAGAGAATATTGGAGGGAAAAAGAATAAATTTAGAGTAGTGAATTGTTAAAGAAAGATATGATTTGATTAGGGAGAGTGAAGTTAGATCAATGATTTTGTTAAGGAGAGAGTCAAGTTATCAATTATCCTCTCACAAAAATAAATTAGTTAGGCACGTCCGTTGGATATACGTAAATAAAATCGAGACACAAACAATAGATGTCAACTTTAATTTTGAAACTAAAACTATTTTATGATTTGTGAATTTTAGATTTAACTGAAACCTAAAATTGAGGGACATGACATTATCAGTAGGCATGCGTGAGAAACCAAAGTCAAGTCATTATGAAGTTGGATATGATGGTTTTTCTAAATGACATGGGGAAACTGAATAACAAAAATGCACTTAAATACTTATGTTTGGTAGAGAATAACAACACGTACGTGTTGGACATTTCAGAAGATTCAAATAGTGGTATTCCCATAGATAAAGAGACATTACCAATTTGACCATTCTATAATTAGTATTTCCCTCTTCCTTTTACATATCTTCTTGTCACGCCACAACTATTTCTTCTTCTGCCACTTCGCGTCCAAAAACCTCTATTTTAGAATAAAAGCACTATTAAAAATTAAAATCAGGCAAAAACTAAAATTTTTAGTGCGTGTTTAGATTGCAAATGATTAAAACAGATTTTCAATTGAAATTAACAGTTTTTTTCTATGTATTTAGATATAAAAGATACACATGGATTTACAATTTGGAAATGAGCATAAGACTGTTTTAGAAAATAAAGTTGGAAGGGTACTGTTGGATGAATGAGAAATAATTTATAGTGTGGTGCACCATAATTCCCTCTCCTTAATACCATTTCCTAAAAGGGAACTTTTGTAAAACACCCTATTTAAATTTCAAAATGCATAACATCCATCCTCAAAAACATGTTATAAAAAAACCTCAAATTTTAAACTTCAGAAAATTTACTGAAAACTTTGCAAATAATTACAAAGAATTCTGTAAATATTTGTAGAGATTTATTGAGGTCTGCAAATTTATAAAATTATAGGCTGCATATATTTGCAGAGAACTTTGCAAATATTTGCAGTTATTCAAAAATATTTAAAAAAATTCTAAAAAAAATTTCGATCATAAAACCATAAGATTAATATTCAAATATAATTTCAAAAAAAAAACGACCTTCTTTTACCAAAATAAAAAATAGAGGTGTAATTTAAAATATATTTGAAAAATGTATCAAATCTGAAAATAAGGGGTGGAACCAAGTTTTCACTTCCTAAATCTCAGCTTTTAGTTCTTAATAACGAAATGGAAGGCTATCGCGTTACGGTGTATACCGCGGCATTCTCTTGTCGTCTACGGTTTTTTTACCATATAAGATAATAATGTACGGTAGTACACCACCGGTCGGTGATTCTTCTAACGCTAAGATTAGTTTCTACGATGATTTACTGTCGAATGGTGGTTTTCAACTCGGTGACAAATATCATGGAGTACAAATTTATATTTATTATTATTAAATTTGTCAAGAAATAACTAGACTCAATATTCTTTCCTTGTCCTTTCTAAAATTTTCTAATGAATTTCATTTCATTGCTGCTGTTCAAATCAACAGTACACTAATTTTCTAAGCAAAGAATCCAGTAGTAGATTCTGAAAAATAAATTGTTTTCTTAAGTTTTTTTAATATATTTTTATTCCCTTTTTCTCCCTAATAAAATCGTTCGTCGAGGAAAATATCAGTCCACTGAATAACACATAGATTGATATAAATTCTGATCAACTATTTAATCTACTGATAAGTGAGAGTAAAAGGTACTGGAACAGAAAATTGTAACAGGATCCACCATCAAAAAAATAATCAAAGTGTTCTCAGATGTTGTATTCGATTCCATTGACCTATCATTCTTCTCCTCCTCTTTTGAGCAACGACAATAGGTGTAATATCTTTTTTATTTTCCTTTTTTTGACGCTTTTATGCTATTTTGCCGGAAAGCGTCTACTTTCAACTGCATGGAGCTCGATTTCTTTCGCATTCTTTTAGATGTTAGTTATTTTCATTAAGCGGATCCGAGTTAATGAGAGAATAGTTCTATTAAGTTTGGTTATGAGGTCAGAGCAAAAATTTGAAAATGAGCACTGACTCATTTTTATCATATAATTTGGGGAAAAGGTATTCTAAAGCCTTTGAATCTGAAAAAATTCATATTTAGCACTACTGAAAGACAGTAACCTCTTGCAATTAGTACATTTGCGATCTGGACTACATCGTTATTCATTATAGCAGTTGCTTTCTATAAGCTTAGCTACTCGAAATGGCAAACTTCCGTGCGCTTGAAATAATTATCTATTTAAGTCACTTAAGGCATTTGTTTACAGTTCAATGATTTGTAAAATCATAAATATCGTTCAACTAGTAATAATCAGTTACAACATATTTTGACCATTTGTACCCTTTTCACCTTTAGGTGTCTGTTACAGCTATATTATTGTCGCCTGCAATGGCCGATCATGCAATCTTATTGCTGCTGGAGACAGCACAGAGGTATGCATCATGATGCTGCATACATAACAAAGTTGGTTATAAAACAGCTATTTGCTTTCAAATGGAAAATGCCCTTGATTACACAGTTATGATGCAAACCTATGAATATGAATGTGCATATCTTTGTACCTACATAGGCATAGGTTTGACATCACAATAATATGAGTCAGTGTATTCATATTTGTTTGTTCTAATCCTGAAGGCGTCCTTTTGAAATATATTTTAGATGAATTTCTATTTTACATGCTGATCCAGACCCTCTTAGACCCTTAAGAGGAATCTTTGTCCTTTGAGTGCATCCCTCTAAAATCATATACTTGTATGCATGTTCTGGTCTTTAATTTGCACATGTATAGACAAGGATACATCACATTTTTGCAGGTCCAAAATATATGTTTCTATATGCATTGTAGTAGTGTTTAGTTTGGCGAACACATTAGCATATGGATAAAGGATTGTTTACTTTAACAAATAAAAACTAATTGCAAAGGAGGACAAATTCAGAAAACATTAGCGAACTCTCTAAAATTCTACACCAACTTAATATATATTATTTTAACACACACACATAACATATTGACAATTTACCATATGCTATTATATATATATATATATATATATATATATATATATATATATATGATAGGGTTATAGAAAAGTACATTGCACTAAGGATGCATCTATGGACATCAAATGAAATATAACGATCACATTGGATGTGGTTTACATTCATATGTCACCAAACATAAGCTTTTATCGGACCTCTGATCATCAAAATGTCAATTAAACCAATGTCCACCTTTAATTGCCTTGAACGTTGATTTATAAGACATCAAATGCAATATATGTGCTAAAACTTATGTCTAATGTAGGGCATGAAGTTTGAGTGTATGCCAGTTTTTCTTCTTACAAAAAAAATTGTTAGAAAGTACAAAGACGTGTTAACATAAGATATGCTAATTGATTTATTCAATTTAACCAATTGATCATTAGATGTAACCTTCTATGTTTATTTTATTCAACTTGCACCCCTTGTGGCTAAAGCACATTAAAATCAAATTAATTCTCCAAAATTCTCATTGCAATGGTTATAAGTCTAATAAAGTGAACATGGAGGGTTAAGACTAATGATATAATTGAGATCAAAGATTATATAAAAAATATCCGACAATTATTATAAAATTTAGCCTACAAATATATCCTTTACCCTTTCATAATTTTCATATTGAAATGTAACTTTCTGTTGATTTAGAAAATGTTGCTTTTTTGGAATAAAACCGTAACATTTTCCGTATAAACTTTTATTTAGAACCATGAAATTTGTGGTTTTTTTGGAATAGGTAGTATTAAGGGTACTTTGATTTGATCTTTTTGAAAAAGAGCATTGATACTTGTAGAGTTATAGTAATATGGTTACCCCAGTTTTGCATTGATTTAGATGTTCAATCCTTCCTAAGTTATTTTCTTTGTAGTACATCTAATTTTTTTTCTCAAGCCATAATCAAAATCATCAATTGACTCTTTTTTATTCATGATGCATGAATGAGCGAACTTCATTGAATTTGGAGGCATATAAGTGGCTTCAACTGGTATAAAAATTCATGCACACATTGCAACAAGGAAAATAATTTATAATTTGATAGAACTAATTCAAAGAGCAAAATTGAGTTTAATTTTTGTTACAAAGTTTCACAACTAGTACTAAGGACACAACCGACCACATCCCTCTCTAGGATTTTCGCGTCCTTTTCTCAATGGCATCCATCATCACCATGTCATCATCGCTCAACACTACCGCCACCATCATTCTTCACACCCTTTGTTGCCACCTTTCGAAGTCACCTTCATCACTCTTAGCCACTACCTATTTTCACCATAATTTCAATCTTTTCCTCGATGTGCCACCCCATCTTGTTGCCTCACATTGCCTCCTCACCACGCCACTATTCAGCATCCCTTCTTACCAGACACCCTCATTAATCATCACCAACAACTAATCCAGCAGCAATTACAAAATGCTAGTATACACTATACTGTAAAAATATATACAGTAAGTACAAAATGTTATATGAAAACTAAAAAAACATGTATAAAACATGTATAATCTCAAAATAAAAAATGATAGAGGGTGGTATATAGAAAATACGAAAGCTACATAAAAACAATGTTATTACAACTCCAGTCCAGTGATAATTATATGTTGTATTAATTGAATGTAATGCTACATAAATAAAGAAATGCTACATAAAAAAAGAAAATGCTATATGTTGGGAGTATTAAACATTCAAATGTTCTATTCAGTTAAATAATAAAATAGGTAGAAAATATGCACCGAAACATGAACCAAAATTACATAAATGTGTAAAAGTACATAACCATACAATAATTCTGATATTTAGTATTCGATCATAGAGAAAAACATAAACATGTAATAAAGAATGAAATGTTACTGAAATGTAACACTAAAACATGAAATTGTGTATCCAATGTACTAGTTTACTAAATGTTATGTCCAATTTCAAGTTTGCATGAATTTCTACTAAGTAGTAATAACACAACATGTGTTGGAAGCAATTGCTAACTCTTGCGATTGTTGCGATGAATTCTCCAAGGCATGATGCCTTGGTCGCTATCTTGAAAACAGTAGTTGTCCTCTCCGCAAAGTGGGTGCAAGAGTAACAACAAGTCTATTCTCAAGATATAATGGAGCAGATATGTTTCAAGTATCTTCAGTCAACAGCGTTTGCACAAACGTTAATGATTCACTATCTCTTAATACTGCAGAGACAAGATATGAGAGTTATAGCTTGCAAAACTATAACTTCGGTATAATTTTACTGTAGAAAATGGCAGAAAAGAGTTTCAGGAAAAAGAAGATCAATTCGAAATTCTATATTGATTTCTGGAGTGGTCTGGTTTATATAAACGACGAAAAGAGGCGACTTTTCGTTCATGTCCTCTCAGCTAAAGGCTGTACCCTTTCAAGGTTTCGTTCTGATTCAAACAGCAACAGTCGAAATTCAAAATGCAGACGTTTGGAATTTAGTTTCAGACGTTTGAATTCATTAAATTTGAACTAAATACTTTCGGCCTTTTCTTGTATATATTCAGCCATCTGAAATTTATTTTCAGATGTCTGAAAACAATATAAGCCCCGTTGTCTAAAAATATATTTACCGACGTGGCACGGACGGACGCGCGCACGTGTGTTTGACATGCATGACCTCTCTCTCCAATAGAGGTGAAAGCATTTGAGTGCCAAAGGGCCCAACCCTTAACCAAAATTTCATATACTTATACAAGTATACTTTCTTCTTTCCTACAATGTGGGACTTAACTATTCCACCTTTCTTCTCCTTTATTTGAAAATTTATACCAACAACATAAAGTGCTATAATTATACATGGATTCCAGTAAAACAACGTGATTATAGTTCTTTTGTCGATTATATGTTGCACTAACCGAAGAAATTCAATTCTACATTATAATAATGTAAAATGCATGAGTGTTCTCCTCATAAGTGGACCACTCTTTCATCAAAATAAACGAAAATAATGTAAAATGCTATTTTATTCTAAAGGTTGAAATTCCACATAAAATAGCTTTATAAAAAAGTTATTTCTGTGAATGTTATTTACAAATAGCATTACAAATATAATATGAAGAACTTTCGCGAAATATACTAGATAATATTCGATTATGTAAACTCATCATACCATTCAACTACATTAAAAGCCATTATAAATTTGTTAATGAGAAATATCCGAAATCCATAATTCAAAAAATTCCAATAAAATTACGATATTAATTTTTTTAGTAATAGATTGCTATATACAAGTAACACTATAAGTCGATATATACATCTACTTAATTAAAAAAAATAGTTCATAAAATACTAATGTGATATAGAATTACAAACTGTAATATACTTCCTTTTCAATTTCACATCTCTCCATTTCATTAATCCACATATGGCCATCATCGTCGTTGCTCCTATCTATTGATTTCGTGGTACAACCTCGTTCTCACAATTGCTGTCTCCATCTTCTTCATTAACTCTCCATCATAACCATCAGCAAACACCTCCATATCAGTCGTTGCCATCTTAGTTAAGGGGTGAGCAAGTGGTTGGTTAAGTTTGAAATCATTAAAAAAAATTAAAATTAGATTAATCGTCCAACAAATAAAAACCAAGCCAAACCAAACTGATATTTTTGAAACCGAAACCAACCAAACAAAAAATAATTAATCCGGTTTGGTTGGTGACTAAATTGTTTAGGTTGTGTAGTTGTGAACTTTACATGAGACAAAAAAAATTGATTGAATATATATATGTGTGTGTGTTTATATATATATGTGCGCACGCGGGTAAAACATGTGATGATGCTTTAGTATATGGAAACGAACTATTTCTCTTCTAAATATATTAACATGAATCGATATTCAATTAATTTTGCTAAGATGATCATATAAATAATAATAATATTGGCATCGATAATTCGAAAATAGAAACCAAATCCAAACCAAATTACACACCAAACCGAACAAACCCAATCAATATTATTTGGTTCCGTTGGTTTATTCTGTTCAAACCGATAAATGCTCACCTCTAACCTTAGCCAATCATCATTGCCGCACCATCACCATAGCCCGTCGCCATCCACGTTAACCTATTCTGCTTCCGCAATCAGTCATCTCGTCCACCATAGGAAACCTTAATTTTCAAAATGAGATCGGACCTAAAATTACAAAGTTGAATTTCTAATTCATTCTGAAAATTGTTCTCGAGACTAATTTAGAAACTTGATGTCTTTTTGGCTTATATATGCCATTGTTTGTCATGAGTCTATTTCTCATGATATAATTATATAAAATCAAAATGGGTAGAGGTGAACAAGCCATATTCAATGAAATTATCATTCTCATGTAGTTGCATCACCATCTCTACTCAGGAAAACTTAAAAGGAGGTTCAGTACCAGTACTAATTCACACTTCTTAAATGATGCATCTGTTTCTGCCAGTGTAAAAGTAAAACCTAAGTTGAAGATCTACTTTTGTGGGAGAAAAAGCTGTTGGACATCACCTTTCCTAACTAGAAATGTAAGTGTTATGCTCTCTTCTTACTTAAATTAAATGGGATTTCAAAGACCATTCTACTTCAACCAACACTCTTGAATCCTTGTTAAACATGTATCACGTGGTTTACTAACCAGATGATGATGAAATTTACTTAAAATTGCACATGAACCTTCTTGAGTAATTCATTACCCGATGCACGTCTCTGATAAATAATATACATAGCACACATGTTTATAAGACATTTCTATGTTTCAAGGGGATTTATTGTCCCTATTAACGACTTATTCTGTTATTGTTTATGTTTCTGTGGGGTGGGGCTTCAGGATATACTGCAATTTTTCTTGATGAAGCTAACTGCGTAGTATAAGCTAAATATAGTCTCATTTCACTTGCAATAAGTTTTTTTGCAGAAATCCCAACCTGCGATTCTTGTTAGATGCATGTCATTCTACATTATAGTCAAGCTGTTGCAGTTATCTTACTATTCTGGCGATTGGATAACAAGGACCATTCACACAATTCCATCACTAAATTTCCAAATCCATGGAAGTACAAATTTGGCTTTTGCTTGCATGTCTAATAATTTGAATAAACCTTTACCGCTTCAGTTGGATGTTTCTTTTCCATCGTTTCAAGATATTAAATGGAGCATTTCTCGGTTATATTATCTCTTCAATATGCAGCTTGAACGGAATATTGGCACGTAAGTCAAGTTTAAACAGATTAAGCGTGTATTGATTTAAAAATGTGTAATCATAGCATTATGATGATTAATAATTAAAATCATGTTTAAAAAATAATTTTTATCCACAAGACCACGATTCCACAAATTGGCTTCAAATCCAGTAATGTTTAGGTTCTATGTATGATCCCTTTTTATTTAGTCTTGGTTCCCATAACCCCCTTTTCCTTTGTTGTTTTTTTTTCTGACAGTTTGCCACTTTAGATTCTTCTGCACATATGCCAGTTTTTTTGTAAAACAGTCAAGTTTTTTCGCAAAACGGTTTTAAAAATTTATACATTTGCAAGCCTGAAATAGGAACCAGTATATTAACAAATCGCTGGTTTATTTGACATGTGAAAATTTTGGTCCCAAAATTTCTAAGCCAACATGGAATATATCTTTGGATATTGTTTCTGACCATCAAGAACTATCGATAAGTTTCTTATCTTTCAGTCATAATCAACTAATGAATTTTAAATTCAACAAGATGAATGAACTAAAATAGCTACTGAGTTATACACCATGAATTTACTTTACCTTATTTCTGATTCTATTCCATCAGAGATATAACATTTTTTTTTTCAGTTAACATTTTTTTTCTTTCGATTCTACTCTATTTATGAATTAATCTTTATTCCTGTTAAGATATGATGCAAAATAATTAATTATGTTTTAGTGAACTTTTTGCAGATTTTTGATCGCATTACTTGTGGCATGTTTCTCATTTGTTATGATCGGTGGACTCCTTTTTTACAGATTCAGGTTGCCAATTATTTTATTTGCCCGATTCACACTAAAAACGACAATTTAAATTTTTACAAGATCCGTGATACAGTGCTTTACATACAAGTTTATGTTGCGTATGCGATTAAATCTTGTGTAAGGGTAGGTAATTTGTAAGTTTAGTTGCAATAATGTTCCAAGATTCTATATATATTATCTGCTCAATGGTTAATTTTAAATCATTCATGTTCGGAATTCAGTTTTGTTGCTTGTAAAAGGGAAACATGTACCATACATGCACTTTATAAGTGTCTGTTTGCTCTTTTTGAACTGTAAACAATGCTGAAAAATAATGTTATCAGCAAGTTTAGTGAATGTAAATGAAAGATGACTCGATGAGTAGTGCTACAGAGAGATATGTCAATACAGGGTGCTATATTTAATTTGTATACTCAACTAATATTTCATAAATCATAGAATTTAGCCAAGAAAAGTACATCTTTCTTCACTATCAGAAGGTTTGATGCCAACATCCCCATGAATGGTATGCTTAGAGAATCATTCAAACTTGTTACTTGATGGGATTTATCAATAGGGCATTGATCTCACGTTTAATGCATTTTGTGTAATCCATGGGGCCTTTGGATGTGTGAGTGGGTGTTTGATTTACGCTTATAGGCATCATAAGTACAAAAGGATGTGCATAGCTGACAGTAAATAGTTTATGTTGTCTCCAAAATAATGGTTTGAAATCTAAATCTTCTTTATTATGGTTGTAGCGCATGTGTGGATTAGCATACAGTTCATGAATTTTTGTTATGATTTCTATGCAGGAAGTACATGCATGCTTTTCTAATATTATCATCCAAATTTTTGCAGAAATAATCAGCAATCTCTAGAAGACTGTTTATGGGAAGCTTGGGCATGCTTGTGTTCATCTTCTACACACTTAAGGGTTTGGTTCAATACCATAAATTTTAAAGAACAGTATTTGTCTAACTGCATGTGTGTTACTATGTTTGTGAGGCTATGAGTATCATGGTTGTGATCTTTATTTGATTCATTTACGAAAATTGCAGCAAAAAACACGTGTTGAGCGCATCATAGGTTTTGTTCTTGCAATATGGGGAATATTATTTTATTCACGCTTGTTAAGCACTAGCACCGAGCAATTTAGAGTGAGTTTTCATTTTCAAGCTACAACAAAGTGAACTGTATCCAATTATGCTAATAACGAGCGTGTCAATATGTTTTCTACCAATAGAGGAACATGCAAAAGATTAGAGAGGGAGCCCAACTTCAAGTTATGGAGAGCGATCATATTATTATATGCGGAATTAATAGTCATCTAATGTTTATACTGAAGCAGCTAGATAAATTTCATGAATCTGCTATACGCCTTGGAACTGCAAAAGCAAGGTGATGAATTTTCTGATATAACTTTGAATAGTTAGTTTATCTGAATTTCTTCTCCATATTGATACTATCATTTATTTCCTTTAAACATAAATGAAGGAAGCAGAGAATTCTTTTGTTGTCGGATCTTCCAAGGAAACAAGTTGAGAAAATTGGTGATAACATATCAAAAGATTTTAACCATATTGATGTTCTTACCAAGAGGTATTTTTACTATTGGCAATTTCATGTATATTGTTCAAAATATACATCTAAGATTGTAGATTAGTAATTTTGACATTAGTTCCACAACTTTATAATGATAATATTTCATCCTGTATATTACACTTAATTACTGTTATTATTTTGTGCTGAAGTTAGAGCAATAAGCTTTCATTTCCCAAATTTTTCCTTGAGTAAACAACATCTAGTTCATATTATTGTTCTACTTGTTAGAAATCTGCTATTAGAAACTGCAATCGTTTCATTTACTTTTAACGTTATGCAGTTTCTAATCTTAATGTGATCCTATTAATTAGGTCATAAATAGAACGTTTCATTTACCCATTTACCTTTAACGTTATGCAGTTTTTAATCTTAATGTGACCCGATTAATTAAGTCATAAATAGACCGTTCTATAATTAGAACATTAGGTCTGTGATTAATCTTAAGCGTTGTATTGGTATATGATGAACCTACCAGATTTAGAGTTAAATGTTATATAAAGGACTGGGTCCTCTCTCTCCCAGCGAACAGATGTATTCTTCTCCATCAAGAAACACATAAAGAAATAGGGTTAGAGAGAGAAACCGAATTCTAAGAAGAAGAGTAATTATTAGAAGTCAGAAGAAGAAGATGACAGCCATTACATCTTCCGCTGTTAATCAAGGTACGTTATCTTAAACAAACAAAAATCATATTAAGTTTTGTTTGTGAAATATTCGGTATTGGTGATCCTTGGGCCATTACTTGAATTGTTCATCATTAATCATGAAAGATCGAACAGTAAAGAATTTCTGACATTTGGTATCAGAGCCACCAATCAATAACTGAATATTTCCTATGATTGCAATTGATCTGTTCTATGCTTTACTCATGATGTTTAATCAAGTATGTGTTATAAGTCATTTATGCACATGAGATTTATGATTTTGTTAATCACCAAAGTGGTCAAAATCAGAATAATCATTTAGTGCATAAGTTACATAATGATTATTGATAGAAATTGCCAGTTATAATAATACCAATTAAAAATTGGCGTCACTAATGATAGAACCTGAGAACTTACCCAAAGGAAAGTCTTGTTCTATAACTAGTTGACATGATGAGGTTTAATAGATATCTTGATTAAATAAATATTGATCATCCAAAGATGTCAGTTCTATTTAATTGAATATATTTATTACTTACTTATGTTTTGGTATTTAATTATGTTAAGTATAAGATAGTATCTACCCAAAGGAGTGTTATATTATACTATTATGTACATACCTGAATCGCGTTAGCTATGAGCTTATAGTTATTTCAATTTTTTTAAAATTTAATTTGCAGTAGTTCCCATGAATACACATGCTTCATCTGTTACATTGTTCACTGGTGTTAATTTTTCTGAATGAAGAGAACAAGTCAATTTCCATTTAGGTGTTCAGGATCTTGACTTGGCACTCCTTGAGGATAAACCTGTTGCTCTTACAACAGCTAGTACTGAGACAGAAAAATCACACCATAAAGCATGGGAACGCAGTAACAGATTGAGCCTTATGTTTATTAAGATGACTGTTGCTAACAACATCAAGTCAACAATTCCGCAAACAGAAAGTGCTAAGGAATATATGCAGTTTGTGGAAGAGCGTTTTCGTTCAGCTAATAAGTCACTCGCTGGTACTCTTATGGCAGAACTCACGACCATGAAGTTTGATGGGTCGCGAACTATGCAAGAGCACATTATAGAGATGACTAATCTTGCAGCAATGTTAAACTCCCTTGGACTTACAGTAGAGGATTCTTTTCTTGTCCAGTTTATCCTGAACTCGCTACCTTCTGAATATGGACCTTTTCAAATTAACTATAACACTATAAAGGATAAGTGGAATGTTAATGAATTGGCCAGTAGACTTGTTCAGGAAGAAGGACGTTTGAAAAATCAAGTGAATCACTCAGTAAGTTTTGTGAGTAATAAAGCTGGTAAAGAAAAGAATGGAAAATCAAGTCATTTCAAGAAGAAATAGACACCTGCTAAGAATGGGCAGGATAAGGAAAAGAAGGAACTAAAGGATGTTCGATGTCATTTCTGTAAAAGGAAAGGACATTATCAAAATGACTGTCCGAAAAGGATAGCTTGGTTCGAAAAGAAAGGTAATCATCTATCTTTCGTATGTTTTGAATCAAATTTAGTTGAAGTTCCTATTAATACATGGTGGCTTGATACTGGTGCTACAACTCATGTCTCCAATAATATGCAGGGATTTCTTATGATCCGAATCATAAATCCAAATGAAGATCGTTTTCTCTTTATGGGAAACGGAATGAAATCCACAATAGAAGACATTGAGACTTATCGTCTAATTCTAGAAAGTGGATATGTATTAGACTTATATAGTACCCTTTATGTACCTTCATTATCTAGAAACCTTATTTCCGTAAGTAAGTTGGATATTTCTGGTTTTAGATGTACGTTTGGATCTGGTTGTTTTGATTTATATAAGAATACCGATAATGTTGGTTCTGGTATTCTAATTGATGGTTTATATAAATTGAAACTGAATGACATTTATGCGAATTCCTTGCTGAATGTAATAAATAATGTTGGATGCAAACGTAGCATGTTGAATGAAAATTCTACTTTCTTATGGCATAAAAGACTAGGTCACATATCCAAAGAAAGAATGATGAGATTAATAAGTAATGAAATTTTGTCAAATTTGAACTTTAGTGATATAGAATTATGTGTGGATTGTATTAAGGGTAAACAAACCAAACATAATAAGAAAGGAGCCACTAGAAGCAGCCAGCTTTTTGAAATAATACACACTGATATTTGCGTACCTATGGACACACCAGTCTTTAATGGAGAAAAGTATTTCATCACTTTTATTGACGATTTTTCTCGCTATGGTTATGTCTATTTGTTTCATGAAAAATCTCAATCTGTGAATGTCCTTGAGACGTTTGCAAAGGAAGTTGAGAGACAATTAGATAAAAAAGTGAAAATCATAAGATCTGATAGAGGTGGTGAATATTATGGCAAATATAATGCGTCAGGCCAGTGTCCAGGTCCATTTGCAAAATTCCTCGAAAGTCATGGCATATGTGCGCAATACACAATGCCAGGTACACCACAACAAAATGGTGTAGCAGAAAGGCGCAATAGGACGTTAATAGATATGATTAGGAGTATGATGTCAGATTCTACACTACCTAAGAGTTTGTGGTCGTATGCTCTCAAAACCGCTAATTATTTGTTGAATAGGGTTCCTAGTAAAGCTGTTTAAAAGACTCCTTTTGAATTATGGACTAACAGGAAACCTAGCTTAAGACACCTGCATGTTTGGGGTTGTCCAGCGGAAGCGAAAATTTATAATCCACATGAAAAGAAATTAGATTCTCGAACGATTAGTGGGTATTTTTTAGGTTACTCTGAAAAATCTAAAGGATATGTGTTTTACTGTCCTATTCATAGTCCAAGAATTGTAGAAATTGGTAATGCAAGATTCATTGAGATTGGTGAAGTCAGTGGGAGTACTAGAAGAGAAATAGTGGAAATAAAGGAAACAAGGGTAAATGTTACATTGTCTAGAATAGTTCCTCCATCTACTATTACTCCAAATGTTGTTCAAGCTGTTGGAGAACAACATGATGATGAACAACATATAAATGAAGAAGTACTTCCTGAAGGAAATGACTTACATAATGCTGATATGCATGAACCACAACAAGTAGCATTAAGAAGATCTCAAAAAGATCGTAGGTCAGCTATTTCTAATGATTATATGGTTTATATGCAAGAATCAGATTATGATATAGGAATCAATAAGGACCCAGTTTCGTTTTCACATGCTGTAGAAAGTAAAGAGTCAAAGGAATGGATTAATGCCATGAAAGAAGAACTAAAATCCATGCAACAGGATTAAGTTTGGGATCTCGTTGAGTTACCACATGACTGTAAAAGAGTCGGATGCAAATGGGTTTTTAAAACCAAACACGACTCTAGTGGTAATATCGAACGGTATAAAGCTAGACTTGTTGCTAAGGGTTACACTCAGAAAGATGGTGTTGATTACAATGAGACATTTTCTCTTGTTTCGAAAAAGGACTCACTAAGAATAATAATGACATTAGTAGCACATTATGATTTGGAATTGCATCAAATGGATGTGAAAACAGCCTTTCTGAATGGAGATCTTGATGAGGATGTTTATATGGATCAACCTGAGGGTTTTTCGGTAAAAGGTAAAGAACAATTGGTGTGTAAACTTAAGAAGTCAATATATGGGCTTAAACAAGCATCCCGACAATGGTATATTAAGTTCAATACCATTATTACATCTTTTGGTTTTAAGGAAAATACGGTTGATCACTGTTTATACCAAAAGATCAGTGGGAGCAAGTTTATTTATCTAGTCCTTTATGTTGATGACATCTTGCTTGCTGCAAATAATTTAAGCATATTGCATGAGACTAAGGAATTTCTCTCAACGAACTTTGAAATGAAAGATATGAGAGACGCATCCTATGTGATTGGAATAGAAATATTTCATGATCGATCACAAGGAATATTGGGATTGTCTCAGAAAGGATATATCGAAAGGATTCTAGAGAGATTTGGAATGAGTAAGTGTTTACCTGGGAAAGTTCCTGTACAGAAAGGTGATAAATTCAATCTCATGCAATGTCATAAGAATGATGTTGAACGAAAGGAAATGAAATCAATTCCATATGCATCTGTAGTTGGTAGCCTAATGTATGCTCAAACCTATACTAGACCGGATATCAGTTTTGCGGTCGGTATGTTAGGGAGGTATCAAAGTAATCCAGGAAGGGAACATTGGCAAGCTGCAAAGAAAGTGTTGAGGTACTTACAAGGCACGAAAGATTACATGCTCATGTATAGTAGATTCAATAAATTGGAGGTGATTGGATATAGCGATTCAGATTTTGCTGGATGCATCGATACTAGAAAATCGACTTTTGGTTACCTGTTTATGTTTGCTCAAGGAGCCATATCATGGAAAAGTGCGAAACAAACTATCGTTGCTTCATCTACTATGGAGGCAGAATTTGTGGCATGTTATGAAGCCACAATTCATGCATTATGGTTGCGGAACTTTATTTCAGGACTTGCGGTTGTCGACACCATTAGCAAGCCGTTGAAAATTTATTGTGATAACTCTGCAGCAGTATTTTTCTCAAAAACGACAAGTACTCTAAAGGTGCCAAACATATGGAACTGAAGTATCTTGTTGTGAAAGATGAGGTTCAGAAACAAAGAGTGTCAATCATGCACATCAGGACAAAACTTATGATTGCAGATCCTTTGACGAAAGGGTTACAGCCAAGACAATTTAAGGAACATGTTCAAAGAATGGGTCTTGGTTGTATTAATAATAATTGATGTGTGACATTCTGGGCTCCTTTGTGTGTTTCTGATATACAATTATGTGTCTCTTGTTTTAATGTGGTAGTACGTATTTTATGTAATTTTAAACAAGAAAGAGTTACAAAGATATTATGTTTAATCATTATGATATAAGACATTATGTGGACCATTATGTTGTTTTATATAAATTAGTATAAAATGATGGATTGCTGGTATTGTAGTATATGGAAGGGAATGCATTGAATTAATAATGCACAACCGCCATAACTCTCAGCAATTTATCATAGTATGATGTTCAACACTTGATATTATGAATAATCGGGTCAAGTGAGAGAATGTTAGAAATCTGCTATTAAAAACTGCAATCGTTTCATTTACTTTTAACGTTATGCAGTTTCTAATCTTAATGTGACCCTATTAATTAGGTCATAAATAGAACGTTTCATTTACCTTTAACGTTATGCAGTTTCTAATCTTAATGTGACCCGATTAATTAAGTCATAAATAAACCGTTCTATAATTAGAACATTAGGTCTGTGATTAATCTTAAACGTTGAATTGGTATATGATGGACGTACCAGATTTAGAGTTAAATGTTATATAAAGGATTGGGTCCTCTCTCTCCCAGTGAGCAGATATATTCTTCTCCATCAAGAAACACATAAAGAAATAGGGTTAGAGAGAGAAATCAAATTCTGAGAAGAAGAGTAATTATTAGAAGTCAGAAGAAGAAGATGACAGCCATTACATCTTCCGCTGTTAATCAAGGTACGTCATCTTAAACAAAAAAAAAATTATATTAAGTTTTGTTTGTGAAATATTCGGTATTGGTGATCCTTGGACCATTACTTGAATTGTTCATCATTAATCATGAAAGATCGAACAGTAAAGAATTTCTGACACTACTCCCTTATGCAATACAAACTCCATATTACTTATCGTCAAAGACCTTGTGAAATATATATATTAGCTTAGTATTCGTGGGGTTATAAATATTTGCATTTTCTGATAATTCTATACTTCATATGTTCTGTATATGTATGGTAGGAATATTCAACTTTGAATAAAACCAATCGCATTTACATTTAATCATGCTCTATAAGCGAGGATACAACTAATTATACCCCTTATTAATGTTTTCCATTCTCATCCAACCCTTTCAACTCCTTTAGGAATCTAGTCTCACACCAACAAATAATGAACATGCTTAATATAAATGATGATCTTTAAGTCTCGACAACAGCAAATGATTTTGAGGAACAGAAACTCTCATTTTGATTGGTTTTCATTAGATTTATATGGCGGAGGTGGTTATGTGTGCTAATTGAGTATAATATGTGTCATATGCTGGTGCAAATTGTTGCAAATGATATCAAAGCATGTACTTAATGGAATTGTGGAATGATACTGTTGTAGGCGATATGTGGAATTTGCATCACTTACAATGCGACATTGTATAGGGTGGCAAACACAATGTTTAGGTGAAATGTGTATTTTAGCCTAGTCCAACATGGTCATGAAACTTTTGAGGTCGACCATCTTAAGAAATTTATTCCCACATTGAAAAATTATGAATATTAAGCTTGGTATAAATAACTATCATAGTAGTTAAGGCGCTAAGGCGTAAAAAGGCGCAAGACTTGAGCCTTGGCCTTTTTTGGTGGTAAAAATACTGCAATATAAAATACTGCTAAAAATGATAAATTTAGTGTTGATAACCATTTTGTGGAAATAAAAAACATAGATCAATAGGTATGAAGTCACAAATGGTAATTCGAAACTAAAACCGATCACAAATTCAAGTTTCAGCACCAAAAACATAGAAGTTATAATCATAACAACAATAACAAAAGGCTAGAAATGATAAAGAAATTCAAGTTCAACTTCTACTAATCACAAATCCCAACTATCATCATCCTCCGAACCATCCTCCAACTCTAAGTCGTAGTTTTCCTTCTTCGAATCATATTCAAATTCTCATCCTCTGAATCATCATCAATAGTAGCTTCTTCTTTATTTTCAACATAACTAGGTCACATAGTAGAAGTTGAAGTCTTTTTCTTTTGATTTGGCAATGGCATGTTGCCTAGTCATGTGCAGCCTTTCTCTCACTCCGAAAGCGCATGTCACATCTCCCCACGTCAATGTATCACCTTCGAAAATCAACTCATCCTCAACCTCAACATTCGAATTATCTCCTTCAACGTGACCGGTCATCTACTCATTTGAAGCATCAATATTTTTCAAAGTAATTGGATCAATCAAATCCCATCGTCTAAAGCGGTTCTTCAAATTTTGATCGTACTTGATAAACATTAGCTTTTATAGTCTTTCATGCTCAAGTCTATTACACTTCTTGCTATGGATCTAATTAAAAAAATACAAGGCAATATGTTTAAAACTTAAAGATACGAACAAGTAGAACTAGTACAGAGTGTTATGCGAAAAACTTACATGCTCAAAAATGCTCTAATTTCTCTCGCAATCGGATGCACTACAAGTCAAACTTAAAACTTTTATCGCAAACTTTTAAAGTGTAGGGGTTGAATTTCCATATAAGCTCCACCACTCGGCTAAGGAAAAAAGTATAAACCAATCAATATCACTTATCCAAAAAATTACTAATGTAAGTTATGATGTGTAAAATGTAAATATGAACTAACACTTACCAGGGGATTTGTGTCTCTTGATTTAATTGCCAAGTTAATACCAAATTGTCCTTCCTCTTTCTTATATAAAGTCAATTCATCCATTACCTTCTCTTCCTTATTTTCGAAAAGAAGTCTCTCGACACATTACAATTCACACATTACTTCTTCAGCATGCACAATGGAAGGATCTTTGTAGAAGAATTGCAGATTGAGAAAATGACTCATCGCATGCAATGGATGATGAAGTTGAGTCATCTTCTATCAATTATGGTAAAAATATCTTCGTACTTTTCATTTACTTTAAAAGATTTTTCAATGGCTTCTTTGGCTCTATCCATTGCTTCATATATGTATCCCATAGCTGGTCTTTTCTCACCATCGACTAATCAAAGAACACGAACAAGAGGGCCCATCACTCTAAGAATATAAGAGACGCTATTCCAAAAATGTGCATTCAAAACCGCATCACAATCTTTCTTCCCTTTCAATTCTTTTGCCCACTTGCTTCTAACCCACTCTTTCGAAGTGAACATAGTACGTAGAGAATTTTTTGACTTGTGCAAACTTTGCAAACATAGGAAACTAGTCGCAAAATGTGTAACTTCAAATCTCACCAATTCCTTGTTTCCGTTGAACATCCTCATCATGTTCAAGACACCACTATGATTATAAATAAATCCCGAAAGAGCAACTCCTTTTTAATTGCGTTCACATCTTATTTATTTTTTCAATATCCTTAAAAATAAGGTCAATGCAATGAGCCACACAATGAGTCCAATATAAAATTTTCCTTTTTGCCATTAGCAATTCACCTAGATAATAAAAAATAAAAATATGAATTTAATTAGTTTCAAGTTTCAACAAAATTGAGTAATTATTAATTAAAATTTTATAAATAGATATTTAAAAGAAGAACCCACCCCCTAGTTTAAAATTACTTCCATTATCCGTTATAACTTGAACAACATTCTCCACGCCAATTCTTTCAATAAACTTGTTGAGCAACTCAAATATCCTCTCACCCGATTTGACATAAGAGGATGCATCTACGGATTCCACAAACATTGTCCCTAAAGAACAATTTACTAAAAAGTTAATCAATGTTCTTCCCTTTCGATTCGTCCACCCATCCGACATAATGGAGCAATCATATTTCACCCATTCGGCTTTATTCTCCTTCATTAATTCATTTGTATAATCCAACTCTTTCTTTAGCAATGAAACTCTCAATTCATGATAACTTGGAGGTTTTAGATTAGCTCCATATCTACCAATTGCTTCAACCGTTTCCTAAATGAATCCATACGAGCAACATTAAATGCAATACCAACTTGATTAAAAAAACGAGCAATATATTAATTAGTTCTAGCTCTCAATTCTTTATCACATGCATCATTTATACTTGATTGCCTCAACTTAGACAATCCTAAAATTTTACCTTGTTCTCTTTGCTTTGATGCCATGTTACTCATGTACAAATCAATCGGGCATTTTGCATTACCCCTTGACAATTTTGCCTTCTTTCCAACATTGCTTCCACCAATGTTCAATCTCTTATTAGTCAGTGCAACTTCATCATTTTTCAATTTCAAACTATAGTTATCTAACTCATTGCTCGCATGAGCTTCAAAAACATCTGTCTTCCTACGTTGTTTACTAGCCATAGCTTCCAATAAAATAGTTCTCACTTCGGGTGGACATTTAAGACAAATGCTTAAATTTCTAAAGCCTCCAATTTGATGTTGTTTTGCTCTATTTATTCCACCGAAGTCACTTTCAAGCAATACGTGCAAGTCACGCTATTAGGGTTGTTTTTATCCGCCAAAAAATTGTAATTCCGTCCAACATCTGCTTTACGTTTTTAGATGCGAAGGAAGAACCTGTTGAAGTATGTGTGTTTGGATCCATATCAACCTGAAATGAAAAAGTGAAATAAAGTTATTAAACTATTTTACTAACTAAAATTCTAATTTTAAAATTTTAACCATTAATTTAACTCTTTAAGTTTTAAAACATAACTCATTAAATTTTAAAACATATCTAAATTTTAAATTAAAACATAACTCTTTAAATTTTAAAACATAACTCATTAATTTTTAAAACATAACTAAATTTTAAATTAAAACATAACTAAAACATAACGCTTTAAATTTTAACATGTAACGACCCACTATTTTGGACCATTCAAATCGACAATAAATCCACACATGTCGGACTTGAATAATCCAAAACAATAGATTGTAAATAAAATTTGGCAAAACTTAGCATATACAGTAAATAAATAATCACAGATCACAGACACAGAGTAATATAACAATAATGCAGCGGAAACAAAGGAATAGTAGTTAATGAAGCTACTATGTATACATATAACAGAGTTAAACGAGATACAACAGAATTCACGAATACATAGATGTCTCAATACAATAGTCAAATACAAGATCTGAATACATCACTAGGATCAACTGAATAACTGAAAGCTGGATAGATAGCTGGATTTCCACGCGAAGCTCCAACTCCAAAGGTGAGTCTCGAATACTGGTACACTCAGTCTGACCCGAGCGTAAAGCAAAACACAAAACACTCGAGTCAGGATTAACATTCTTATATCAATAAATCCAACTCAGGTGAAATAACAACTGAAAATACAAGTAACTCAAAGGATGTTTGGGATAACCATCCTCTAAGG
Organism: Allium fistulosum; assembly: GCA_030737815.1. Lineage (NCBI taxonomy): Eukaryota > Viridiplantae > Streptophyta > Magnoliopsida > Asparagales > Amaryllidaceae > Allium > Allium fistulosum. The sequence goes on from CM060905.1 coordinate 168,294,245, forward strand.
ATCCGTTAAACTATCTACTGTGTAGTAGTGTACGCTAAGTAGATAATACCTATCAGTAATATAAAGTATCAAAATAGCGTTAAGGCGTTACCATTATCCCCCTTAACACATTTTATATAAGCGTCATAGTCTATACAACACTGTAAACTCCACTGTAAACTGGTGGGCTATCAGGGAGTACTCTATAGGTATAACACAAAACAAATCGTAGTGGTCGCGCATAGGGATACGAGTATGACAAGGCACATGAGGCAATACCCAAGGTAGTGAAACTACCGTTTGCCTGATCCGGACTGGTGAAAACACATCGCCGCAACGATCACAACACCGCGAAACAACACTCCCAAATCAAGGGTGCGCACCAATCAAAAACAAGTAATGAGTAGTTTACGAAGAAGTGTGTCCGCTAGAGGTAGCTAACCTCACTGGCCCGGCACGGCTCCTGTTTAAGTCATTTCCAATTTGACACAAGTGTCAAGGCTATCCATTATCGTTCTCTTTCTTCAAATCCAGCAACGTCATCATTCCAACCACTTCATTCTGGATCACACTCCGCGTAATATAGTTATTAAAGTGGTTTTCGGTTTGGACAAAAAGTATGTTCTAACCGATCTCGGACTCTTTAATAACTACGTAATTATTACACCGATTGGTCATTTAATAAACTTTCAAAATAATTTATATTTCAAAACCGACATATCATTGCCATTTCAAAACCATATCCATACGATATCAATTTTACTTCAAATAAATCCATTTCCAAAATCATATCACTTTCCAAAGTTATATCGCTTTCGAAATCGTAAGTCTTTAAAAATCAAAACACTTTGGAAATCAAAACCTTGAAATTCATAACACTTTGAAACTATAGTTTGAAATCACACCATTTTGGAATTCATAACACTTCCCTCTTAAACCGTTTAGATATTAAAATTAGTGTATATAATAAAATAGTTTATAAAATAAAAATAGTTTATATAAAATAGTTATAAGTTAAAATAGTTTATATTAAAATAATTAGTATATTTAAAATAGTTTATATTAAAATAGTTATATTAAAATAGTTTATATTAAAAATAGTTATATAAAAATAGTTTATAAAATAATATAAAATAGTTTAAATATAATTTAAAATACTTTATATAATAAAATAGTTTCCTCAAATTCCACAAATCGATTCAACTCAACTCGGATTCCAAAATTCAAATTTAATTAAATCCCAAATCATCAATTTCAATTCGATTCAGTTTCTAAATAGACTATTTCAAATTATCAATTTCAAATCCATATTTGAACCACAAAATAAGCCATTCCAATTTCAATATATTTCAAAGCTTTAAATATTCAACATTTCAAAACTAAATTTAAAAATCTCGTATATATATCGAATTCACTTAGATATTATTTAGCTTTGAACTGTTCACTTAATAAAATACAATATCATTTAAATACAATCCAAATTTCAAATCATTTAATATTCCTTCAATTTATTTAAACTTGAAATATTCCTTTAAATCATCTTAAATCAAAACCATGTTATAAAACTTATTCTTAAATCTTCAAATTCAATAAATTCCAAATCGATATATTTAAAGACAATTAATCGATATATTTAAAGACAATCTTCAAATTCAACCACGTTATAAAACTTAATTAATCAATTCCGAATAAATTTTAAATCCACTTTAACTTAAACTTATTGATAAGAATAATTTCAATATCAATAAAAACCATATATATATCTTTCCAAAACCATAGAAATCATTTCAAATTATTTATATTTAGATCAACGATGTTTGTATATAATTTCTATTCTATGGTCAAGTGATACAGATATTTATCATTTCAATCCACAATTTAAATATATACGGGTATATATATATATATATATCATTTCAACCCGTAATCCCAAATTCAATTCAATTGAAAATCGCTTGGGTTTATCATTTTAACCCATAACGATTTTCTCATGTTCTAAAGTCCGTTCGGATATGTATCATTTCAACCTATAGTGATTCTATACTAACAGGGAACTTGCAGAGTGATAACAGATATGATACTAATATAACATGCATATATCATCAATATAAATAACAGATAATGATGTCAGATGTCACAGATGAACTGATACAGGTAATAGCATATATATAACAGTGTAAATAACTAACATCAGTATATTTCAATTGGCAAATAATGGTGTCAGATGTCACAGGTGAATTGATACAGGTAATAACATATATATAACAGTGTAAATAACTAACATCAGCATATTTCAATTGTCGTTTCAATTGAAATCAAATTTAATAAATAAAAGAACATTAATCGTGAGTGATTGCTCACCTTTCGAGGCTACAGAGAATAGACACTGAAATTGAGTTACGAAATGCAAGCACGACTTCCAAAACAAGCTAGATTGACACGAGTCGACGAACAAAGCTGATAAATTAGAATTTACGAGAACAAGTCAGAACTAGATTGATGAAGATAATTGTATAAGTGAACTCATATATATATATATAAAACTGTATATAACTATTTATACATATAAAAATCATATTCTGAATCCAAACACAGGTTAAATTAAATATGTGTATTTATACTTTTCAAAATCATTGTTTTAAATTAATACATAGATTAAAATCAAATATATATATACACATAATCTAATTTGAAATGAATACTTATATATATACTCGACCATATCATAACTTATATATAAAACTAATATATATAAATTTGTATATAAAGCTTACATATGTATAATACTTTGAAATCAACAATATATATACTAATATATAAACTAATGTATACACACGCAATAACATAATATATATGCAAAACCAAATTCTAATATAAACTGAAATCAGATCATACGTATATAACTATAAACGAAATCTTCAACAACTTATATAAACTTTATACATATACTTTCATACAACAACTTATATAAACTTTATACATCAACTGGCCGAAATAAAAAAAATTAATATATATACCTATACATATAATATAAATAAACTTTAGATTTTAGACAACAATATTATACTCAAAATCTCAGAAAGAAAATATAACATATATCTAAACTTATACTCGTATTATATATTTTTACTTTACAATATTTATTATAAACAATACCACTCACACGTACAACAGTCGATTAAACTAATATATCTATATATATGCCTAACACATATATATATACAAATTCAAGTATACTTATTCCACTGAAATATGCGTATAAAACCCAAAACATAACTATAACATAGTTTACAGCAAAATACTGCCTAAAACATAACTTTTATAACATATTTACCTACATACGTGCTGAGTTCAAATCATTACAGAATATATATTAACTGATATATATATATATATATATATATATGAACCTATATATATATATGTGTGTGCTTTATATTATATAACAAACACATATATTCTAAAAATATTAAAAAAATATACATTTATATATACTATATCTTACAGCAAATACCGTAACCCAAGGTTAATATGTAGAACACCAATAAAACCGAAAGTAAAATATATATAGCTAACATAGATATAATAATATATACTCACCTATATATACATATCCAAATATGTAAACAGAGGGGAAGAAGGAAGGTCGAGCAACAACGGTGATTTCATGCGGAGGGAGGAGGTGAACCGATGCTGGGCGAGAGGAAGGAGGAAGAGCAGCTCGGTCATTGGCCGCGGAGGTGACTTAGTTTTTTTTTTGTGTGTGAAGGAAATGAAAAAATGGAAGTGGGTTTCACTGCTGGCGGGTGATGGTTCAGGGGTGCTCGGGGCGAACTAGTGGGTCGTGGCCATAGGACAGTGGCCTGAGGGAGGGGCGGAGATGAGTGACCGATCTGGGTCGCGGTGGTCGGGAGAGGCGAAGCAAGGTTGTGTTTGGTGAGAAGGATCTTGCGTTGCTTTAATGGAGGTGGGGAGAAAGTGGTTTCAAAAATGAAGTAGCAGGAATGAGAATGCCAGTGAAGGAAGAATTGAAAAAGTGCAAAGGCAAGGTTTTGAGCTGGCAAATCATAAATGGAAATGTAAAGGCACAGACTTTGATCCAAGGAAAAGTTTAAATTAGTGAAATAAAGTGAACAGTTGAAAAAAAATAAAAGTCACAAAAAGTCTGGGAATTTTAAAAGCCAACGGGTATTAAATTTTAGTATGGAAAATAGAAAAAAAGCATTGGAAACCAAAGGCTTTAGAAATCATACCAATACGGTTCAACGTTTACAGATTTTGCCGTCTACCGGACGTCGAAACATCCATACGAATATATCGCGGAGATCAGCACGACGAGACGATCAAAACGGCATATAGATATCAGTGATACGATTAAATTATAAAAATTCGAATTTTCTACTACGAAAAATGCAGCAAAAACGCAGAAAAATAAGATCGACGGAGCTAAAGAAGTCCGAATTTGGAAAAACGAAAAATGACGTCTTAATCAGAAGATGATTTAGAATTTTTCTATGTAAAAATATTCAGGTTTGAAAAACATTTTATTATCATCAATTTTAACTGATATAAATTAGAATAAAATTACACTAGAAAATAAACTTCCAAATTATCTGATGAAAATTTACCAGTTGCTATGATTAATTAGACGCATTCCAAATATCAAATTTTTATTTCAAATTTTATCGTTTAAAATTTCACAAAATTTCAACTAATTACGTTATTAAAACAGTTAAAATTTACGGGTCGTTACATAACACATAACTCATTAATTTTTTAAATAATTAAATTTTAAATTAAAACGTAACTAAATTTTAAACTAATACATAAACTTAACTAAATTTACAATTTAAAACATAAGTAAAACATAACTAAAATTTTAAATTAAAACACAACTCTTTGAATTTTAAAACATAACTCATTAATTTTTAAAACATAACTAAATTTTAAATTAAAACATAACTAAATATGAAATTTAAAACATAACTCTTTAAATTTTAAAACATAACTCAATAAATTTTAAAAATATAACTAAATTTTAAATTAATACATAACTAAATTTTAAATTTAAACCATAACATAACTAAAATTTTATATTAAAACATAACTAAAATATAACTCTTTAAATTTTAAAACACAACTCTTTAAATTTTAAAACATAACTCATTAATTTTTAAAACATAACTAAATTTTAAATTAAGACATAACAAATTTAAAATTTAAAACATAACTAAAACAAAAACACAACTCTTTAAATTTTACAACATAACTTATTAAATTTCAAAACATAACTAAATTTTAAATTAAAAGTTAAAACATAACTAAATTTGAAATTTTAAACATAAGTTAACATAACTAAAATTTTAAACTAAAACATAACTCATTATATTTTAAAATATAACTCATTAAATTTTAAAACATAACTAAATTTTAAATTAAAACATAATTAAATTTAAAATTTAAATCATATTTATAAATTATAACATCTCATTAAATTTCAAACTAAATTAATCAAATTAACTTGAAAGTTTAAATTAAAATTTAAAGTTTTAAACTAATTGAAATTAACTTCATAATCTATATTTTAAACTAATTATAATCCAACTAAAAGTTTATATTACAAAACCTAATTAATACTACTGCAGTTTAAAAAAAAGCCTGAGAGAGTCGATCCGAAAAAGCAAGGAGGCGGCAGAGGAGAACTGGCGGCGTCGGTTGTATGAGGCGGTGCGGCACAACAGTTTTTTTTTTTCGAGACTTCATTATAATTTGAAACCCTAAACAGCTTCGACAGTTTGACCAAGTCGATTTCAAAGGCAACAGGTCGGGTTTTGGGTCGAATGAAGGTGGGCCTGCAAAAATAAGAGCTGCTAGTCGAGGCGCGTCTAATGGAGCCTCGGCGCCTTGACAAAAAGCGCGCTTTTTGCGCTTTTGGTGCGCCTCCGCTAGAGGAGGCGCCTCGGCACCTGACAAGGCAGAGGAGGTGCGCCTGCGCCTTAGTCATGCCTAGGCGCGCCTAAGCGCGCGCCTTAACAACTATGATAGTTATACCTATCTTTTAAGAACACCACATACTTTGGCTTGGTCATGTGGTATAGGTGGTTAAGTTAAGAAGAATACCCATATTTTTTTCAGGGTGCAAAGTATTACAATCCAAGTTGTGATACACATTGATATTTTACTATTGTAACATCACATATTCTATCATACTCTCATAACCTTGTACATTTGTTATATCCCTTTTTACATGGCAAATAAGATTTTACACCACTAATGCATAGTTTAATTGTTTCAATGTTACTTCTGATTTTACTTGCATTTTTAATATTCATGGTATTATCTTATATTTGTATGATTTAATTATCCATCTACTTAAATTCTTGTATCTGCACGTGTTCATTAGAGCTGCTATTTAGTTCACTTTGCATGAAACTACATATTTCCATATGAAGAAGTAACATATGCATTTGCAAATACAGTTGCAGTCTTAGCTTGACAAAATCTTTCGAAAGAGCAGCAGCCAATAAAGCACGTTCCATTATCATTTTGCCAGCAAAAAATGATCGGTCAGTATAATTTAACATCCTGTATTTATACACTTTTCTGTGTGAGAAATTTTATTGGAAAACAATTCTATTTTGTTTCTGTACTTCGTCATTAGGAGCTTAGTGTAAATTTTGTTTCTGGTACTTTTCAATTAGGAGTTTTCTGGCGCAAGACCAATGTTGGTATACTTGTTAGGTAGCCCAGTAGGACCTATTTCATCATGATGGAAAGAACACATTAGTTTGCAAAAATATTCCACAACTCAGTCCAGTTGTTTGGGAGTAGGGACAAATATTGGGATATGCTTACAAAAGTTTCCATGTCAACTAAGTTTCTTGGGAGTTTATCTTCAACCTTGTGTAAAATAAGATGGAGTGTAAGGAAAATAATTATTTTTATTTACCTCAGTATATTCCTTCATAAGATAAGTTATTTCTTTAAAATCTCATGATGCAATAAACAAATGTGATTGGAAGTTGAAGTCATATGACATAGGAGAGAGTAAAATCACACGCCTTTCACTTTTTTCTTCTTAATTACTGTTCCATCTTAACCATGTCCTTAAGCATGCACCAAATTATTGTTAATCTCAATATCATTTCTCACTTACTCAAGCGTTATTTAAAAATGTTTCTGAATGATCCTCTTGTGTTATCTGGCTTTTACATTAGCAATTTGATAATCTAGTACATTATATGTTTGCATTATCATCGTTTAAAATTCGTACGTAATTGTTTATAGATAGTTCATGCATGGATGATACATCTGGAACTAGCATCTAGCGTGCTATTATTAATATGATGCATGATGATAATTATGTTTATATTAATATATACTTACTTGAATGGTATTATATGTCCATAATTTACCCAAACTTCTCTTCTTGTCATTTGGAGGTTTATAAAAATTCATCCATAATAGGTATGAGGTTGATACAGATGCATTTCTCTCCCTTTTGGCTCTACAGCCTCTTCCTCAAATCACATCAATTCCAACTGTTGTTGAGGTATTACTTGAAAATTTTGTATACTTGAGTTGTTTATATGTTTAATGTGTCAGAGATTATGCATTTTATAATATATGCAAAAGCTAATATGTCATGTTCACTTAGATATATAAAATGGGCATAATTATGCAGTTTTGACCAAGACAATAAATTTGTTTATTGTTACTAAAATGCAGCAAAAGCCAACCAAGTATATAAATATGACAAAGGGGCATATTTATACACTTGAAGGTATATAACAAGTCAAAAGTTAACATTATGAAAAGTACAGGATACAATCAGTAAAACTGCATCTGTTTATCACTTTTTCAGTTCTGTAGCAGAATAGTTCATATCAGATTTCTGATAAAGACATATAAAGCAACCATGCGATACCAATCTACTTAGTACAAAACATCTATGACACATATTAAAGTTAGTGTGAAAATTTGACCTGTGTCAGATGCTATCCAAATGTGTCCTTGTGCTGAGTTAACTTAGCTGCAATTTCTTTCATAGATAAGGCCATATAGAAGTATACACAAATACACACATACATACTTGCATATTTACAAATACATACGTACATACATACATATGTATGTGTATATGTATGTATAGTATAATGATTCATTCCACTCGTCCTGTTCGTCTAATGTGTTCGACTTCACAATCGAGCACACAAAATTCCAATTGTTTGGATGAGTTTTGACCATGCCTTTATAGGCTTAAAATGCATATTTTCGAAGGACCATCAATTTGCAAAATTCGATGGAGCAAGTTAAATTTAAAGCAATTGACTTTCTTCTTCTTCTTGTGAGCCTATTTTATTCATCAAAATTAAATAATATATTTATATGAAATTTAACAATATGCGTGGCTACTAATCACAAAGCTTCTTGGGCATTATTCTTAGAAATAATAAGATCGAACCGTATGATGGAAAAATATATAATAACACCTGCGTATAAAAGTGCAAAGAATAGAAAATTAGGCAACAGAGCACACTAAGTTATTCTCCAAATTGTGCAAGTTCGAGGAGCAAACCTCTTCCCTGTTGTTAACACACTCGCCCCCTCCCTCCCTCCCTCCTCTCTCCCTCCCTCCCTCCCCCTCCCTCTCTGCGCCCCCTCCCCCCTAGTTTGATAAATCTTACAGCGAAACCATTAGTGCAAGGTTCAAACCAATTTCAAGTTCTAGTGAACAATAAACAGATGGACATTTCAACCACTCTAGTCCAAAATAATATATCAACGCTAGTATGCAAGTTCAGGTAATAAACGTACTCACATTATCCGGCAGGCTGTATCCATGATTGATACGAACAAAGGCAAATTTGTCTTTCGCAATCATTCTTAGTTCCCAATTTGCAGTAAGAAATGTTTTATATTCATTGCTGATGAAAACGAACACAGAACACTTCATATAGGCTGGAGAAAGTGTCTATAATCTTTTTGTTCCTGATAGAATAGGAGATCTCTAGAGCTCTTATCATATATCTCATTTAATATGTCATGTTATGCCTGTAAGTTTTTCCATCATATATTTCTTAACTTAATAATGTGTATTGGATCCTCTGTGATTCATGAACGCACTACAGTCCATAATTTTGTAAATTCCATTCTAATTGGGTTTGGGCTGGATTATACTACAACTTCCATCTCCAGCCCAATTGGACAGTTGCCTAATAGATTTTATGCGCATCACCTATTCCATACTAGATGACGTGGGACATAATATATCACATCGATCAATCTTAGTTCTCTTGTATTCATGATCCACCATGAACGAGTCAAATAATTTGTATCATTGTCTAACTGCTTGTTTCAGCTCGTACACACTTTTCTTAAATTTGCATGTCGAGTGCTTCTTTCTATGGACTTCAAAACTTTTTGGTTGCTCCATGTAAGTTTCTTCTTCCAAATCCTACGACGGGAAGTTATTTTCACATCCAACTGTCCAGTTTCGAGATCTGTACTAGCAGCCATGTCCAAATAAACTCTTATAGAAGCCATCTTGACAACTAGAGAGAACATTTCTCTACGATCTATTCATTCTTTCTGAATATAATCTTTTATGACTAGACAAACCTTGATCTACTTCAGTTTCTTATTCTAATATTTTTTCAAATAAACATCCATCTAAGTTGAAGCATTTTTCCACCGTTCAGAAATTCCACCAGCTTGTGGGTGTCATTCTCAATAAATAGTCCATCTCAGATTTCATCGTAGCATAAATTTATTGCTGTCGCTGGGAGTCATTGCTCATAACTTTCAGGCATTTCATCATTTGTCAATAGTATATATTTGGAACCTAGATCGTGTTCATCATTTATCAGTGAAAATATACTATGAAGATGAAGACCAAGTATTTAGTTTTGAACCTCTGTTTGAATTTCAAAGTAGCACCCGGGCATCTTCTTGCAGCACTTCATGATTAGGCTCCTCTCTAATTATTGTCATTGTTTCACTTTACTATATTAGGAACATCTACATGTTTATGAACTTTGTGCTGTGCAAAATAGAGAAGCTTTATCAAGTTCTTATACCAATGTTGATTTGTATGTGCGGTGATCTGCATTTTCTACTATTACTCTGCCAAGACACGCAACAATTTGATCTTCATAACACCACATCTTTGATTTTGGATAACTTATTGATTTTTGGATCCCAGCATCTCTTCATTTTCATATCAAGAAAGATGCATATATAATAGTTTTATTATCGAGCTTTGGTCATTGTTCTCCAAGTGCATGTGCAAAGGCTTTGCACCCAAACACATTTAAGTGGGAATATGAAATGATTCCACTGGTCTAGATACCTTTTGGACTATCAAACATTGTTGTCAATTTTTTATTTATTTTTATAAATCCGATGATCTGAATCCTGTTTCAAATTGAATTTCATCAGCTACGATTCACTCGATTAAAATCAACCGTGACAAAAATTATTCCATTCATGTTGAAATAAAAATATCAAGATATTTGCTTGAATCTACATTTCAAAATTTATTTTTCTGAAATAAAATAAATATAGAATAAGAGATATTGTTGTTCTAAGTTTTAATATAGAGGCCCAAGTATCAAAATCAATTTCAAATATTTAAATACTTATTATAAAAAGAATAGTAATTGATTTTACTTGAATGTCATTTAGTAATCTACATGTCAAAACTTGTATATAAGTATGTATACATATTAACATTTGAAATCTTTGAATCTAGGATTTACGATTTAAGTCCGTTTTCAATGTGAAGTTTGAACTTTGTGATTTAGGATTTGAATCATGTTTTGAATACTCTATATTGCTCAATTTTCTCGCAAGTATGATTAGCAGACCGATTAGGCACAACCCGACCCAATCAAAGCTGGTCCAACACAATTCGGCCTGGTCAATACATGCCAGCCTAAGAACAGTCTGGCCTTAAGACAATCCACCTACTCGGCAATTCTTCGGTCTATTGTCGGCCGGCTTAACTCATGATGGCTCCAGCAGCCAACTCATTATGCGAGACTGGCTCAAGCGCGATCCATCTTTGGCCTAACTTCATTACAGCCCATCTCTGACCAGTCCTAGACAGTCTGTCTCGTCATCTCATGGTCGGCCTGTCACATTCCTTACAACTTGGTCTTTAGCACCATTCAACTTTCCTCAGCAAACTCCAGCAGTAAGCAACTCACTTGTGGCAGTTTGCCTTTAACTTGGCTCCAGCCCATTTTGTCAAGGCCAGCTCCATTGTCGGTCTGTACAACTCAAGACAGCTTCAACAACCAATTCATCCGTCAAGACCGGCTCAGGCATGACCCGTCTCTGGTCCGGCATCACCATAGTCTGTCTCATCATATCGCAACCAGGCCTAGCCTGTTCTTTGTACCTTGGTCCTTGGCTATATTCAACTTCCTTCAAGTGTCGTCAACAGCCAACCAATCATCCTCACTTGGAGGATGCCACTCATCCGTCTTGCCACATAGGTATACCAAAGTGAACAACAAATTGTACAATAGGCTGCACTAGGTACTATAACAAAAAGGCCAAAAACATACCTACTCCTGTAGCGCGTTGTCGGCATTTAATGCGCATTAAATGTTATGTATGCGACTGGTACGGAGGGACAACTGGCATGCTTCTTAGTCACACATTCCAGCCTTCCTTTACAGTCGTCTTCCATCAATCAGGCGGTTGAGCGTCCTTCCTGCCTGTTTTCCTATGTGATCTCAGGCATCCTGCATGATCTCAGTCATCCATAATCTTCTACAGCCACCATAAATACCTCCAGTCATGCAATTTCAAAGGGGTTAGAAACCAGTTCAAAACTAGTTGATTTTCAGTTGAATTGAAACTATTATCTCTCAACTCAGTCACTTCTCACAGCACATCAAAGCCCTAAGTTCTACCTAAGCTTTTAAGATTAACTACTTTTTAATCTTAAGTGATTTCTTTTTTATTATTCTCTTGTAATTTGTAAGAGAGAAACATAGTAAAAGATCTTCATAGTGAACGTAGACAAGCTTGTTGAACTACTCTACATTTTTATGTCATTTACTTTGCTTTGCTTGCTTTCTTCGTTGTTTCACATTTTTAAGCCTAGTGATTAGCTAGTAACATTTGTTTTCACAACACATTAGTCTAATTTCAAGGTTGACTAATTCTTTAATTCACCCTGCTTTCAAGATCCAACAGAGCACATAATGTTCGATTGATAAAGTAACATGCAGTAGTTATAGCTTCTCATAAAATCTTTTTGAGATGTTGTCTGTCTTTAGCACGCATCCAAACTTCTCCATGATGATTTAGTTCATTTTTTTGCTATACCATAGTTTGCAGGGTGTTCGGCATTGTCTTCGCGTGCCAGATATTTGTGTATTCATGCGAGGTGAGTTTTCCACTGCTGTCATTATGGATGCTCTTAAGAGGATTCAAGTTTCTCCCCTTAGGGCATCTTCAGTGGATTACGCACGTAATATTCAAGAGGCTGAATATTACGTGCGTAATTGCACAGGAAAGCCCAATGGTCAGGCGCTCATTTTATGGGCGTCAGACCTCTGGCGCCCATTTTATGGGCGCCTGACATATATTAAGTTTTTTTCTGTTTTTTTAGCATTATTTTATTTTATTTTAAATGTCAGGCGCCCATTTAATGGGCGCCTGAGGTCAGGCGCCCAAACCCAATTACAGATCCTGAATTCAAAACGTAATATTACCATTAATATTACGTTTGTAATTGACGACTGGAGTGCGAATTCGTAATATTACGTACGTAATATGAACGATTGGAGATGCCCTTACAGTAATGTGTAATCTCTTGAAGGTTTAAAACACCTAATTTTTTATACTTTAACAAATACATCCAAATCTTCCGCGAAGGATCATCAATATAAGTGAAAAATATTTATAACGTCCCAGCGATTCAATTTTCATAGAGACGAAAACCCTAATATACGAGTTTCTATCTTGTTTTTTGTGAAAGTCTCAGCAAATTTGGCTCATGTGGTAAAAAAATTTGGTTTATGTTGTTTACCACTGAACAAATATCACAAGGATCTAGTGATGTACCTTTGGAGAATGGATTTGATGCCTTTGCTAAAACTTGCAGACCTTTCTCACTCGTGTAACCTAACCTCTTATGCCATAGGTTTGTTGAGTCATCCATCGTGCTCATCATACCTTAACAAATCTTTTCATATATCATATAGATGGACACTAAATTGAGTCGTAAGCCAGGAACATTTTTCATATATTTTAACATCAAGTGGTATCCTATGTCAGTCTGAAAACATATATATCTCTAACACCAGCAATCATTTAGTAATGTCATTTTTCCATATTCATGGTATCAATGTTGTTTGCTTTGTATGCGGTGTAGAACTACTTTTGTACGGTGGCATGAAAGGATGCACTGGAATCTATAATCCCTCAAACACTTAGATTTTCGTTTGCATGAAGACATTCATCACCAAGGCAAAGAAACTCACATTCTTGTTCAGACATGGTGATGGTGTGTTGTTGGTGTCATTCTTTTTTTGTTCTCCACCTTCTTTTTTATAATTCCTTGTGCATGATAGTTCTTCATGTATTCAAATATACCATAGTTATGGCACTTTTTATTAATTTGGTCTTGAAAAGGCCACTTCTTCTACAATCTACTAGGAACTATGTTTTGGCTCCTTTGCTTCTTGCAACATACACACGGTCCTTACTGAAGCTTGACTTTCTTCTAATTTCTTCGTTTATCAGTTTTTAGATAATTTACCACTAGAAGCAGAATTAGTTACAGTAACAACTAAGGTTTCCCAACTGTTTGCCAATGATATGAACATCAACAATGCTGTATCTTGTTATCTTTATGCCCATCGTAGCCAATTTTTTTTTTTTTTTTTTGAAGTTAATAAGATGTCCGCTGCCTTCATACCTATGTGGTACTACATTCGACAAAAAAGTTTTTTAGTGGGAAAAACTTTCTTGGGGACAGTCTTTTTCTCAAGTAGCGACTCCAGCTTCAGCTAAAAAGTGTGTGCATTGATTTCATTCGATACATTGTGAAATGTTATCATTCAGCCATTCGAATGAATCCTACATTTTTTTTTCCAGTCCGCCTTCTTTCTTTGGCTTACCACTTTTTCCTTCATTTGGCTCTTGTAAATCCTTTCCATAAAGAACATCATTCATTCTTGTTTTCCATGTGACGCTAGTCGAATCTAGTGCTTCTACCAGAACATTTCACCATACATGTTAACCTAAACAACACACCTCTACTCCCACTGTTAGTAATAATATGATCAACGGGTACATTGGAAACAAAATAACAACAATATTTTCAAAAGCAAGTAACAGATAAAAAGTAACAGCGCACTCCTATTTACAGTGATCTGAAAAGTTCCTGGCATTCATGTAGCACTCTCAATCTGAAGTGAAAATTCACTTAGCGTTCAATTTAAAGAAAGAATTGTTTTTTATTTTTCAATGATGAAATGAACACAGGACACGTCCTTATCAAAGTCTAGAACCTCTTTGATCATGACTATGTAAAAGATATTTAGAACCCTCTCCCCATCTCTCGTTAAATTTGTCACATCTCTGATCTTACATATATTCCTTTCTTAATTTAGTAATGTTTTTTGTATCTTGTTATTCAAGAACACTCCAATTTCTTAAAGCTACATAACAATGCATATTTTTAGTGGAAGTCATTTTAATTAGGTTTGTGCGGATTATTCTAGACCTCCGGCCCAATTAGAGACGCTCCATATCTTAATCAAAAATCTGCCCCAGCAACCTTGCGTCAAGACTTTTTTTTGTTGCGGAATAACTTTTGGCAACATATTTGAAATGTTCTTGTTAGCACGAACCTTTCTCAATGGAATAACTGTTTTTTTGTTTCAGCTTGTCTATTGTTGGGGTTACCCCAAGGATCTCACAAAATTAGATTTGAGAAGAGATAAGAAGTGAAGGAAAACAATACACAAATAATTTTCTTCAAACCTAAATGTTCTTGAACCCTCCAAAAAAAACAAATACAAAATCATAATTTGAGTACGAGACTCAAAACCAAAACCTAAAACAATAATTCCTTTGATCTAAAGAAATAAATTGTGCCTTTATTTATAACAACAAATTATTTGATGGTCAAGTCATCATGTATTTGATAACAAATAAATTGTTGCATCCAATTTGGATGAAGAACATCTTTTCTTTTATTATAATATGTTTATCTAAATATGTACTATTAATTTAGACAAGTCAAATGAATGTTTTTCTTCTTTATATCTATTTTCTTTAAATGTGATTTTATATCAAAAATTACAACACTCCCCCTTAATGAAAAATCACATCACTCCAATACATACTAAATTTTTAGCTTAACCAAAACATCTAATTATACATGTCTGTCAATCGAACATTCACCCACAATCTATTCAAAATTGCTTGTAGTACCGTAAAGACCTCCATGTAGACGTCGTGGTTTTCCTTTGCGTGCTCCACGTTGATTCAGACATCTTTACATCTTCAACTCCAATTTGAAACTCCCGCATCTTGCATTGTCCATCCAAGCAATTTATATAAATTGCTGCTTTTTCGTCTTGTGCGTAGAACCTCCCTATTCCTTTCCATATCTTTGTAACTCCACCTTAAGTTGAAAAGTTGCAGCATCTTGCTTTCAATTGTCCCATTGAAATAAGATTCTTTTTTATTTCTAGGACATGTCTAACTTTTATAAGTCTCACCACCTTTTCGCCATACATCTTCAACCTAACTAAATATGTTTCTTTAACCTTCATGTCACAACCATTAGTCGATTCCACCTCGCCATTTTACTCCTTATAGTCAATGAATGTCTTCTTATATCTACATGTATGGAAACATGCACATGAATCAAACACTCGGTCTTTGCCTTTACTTTTGCTTACACATAGGATGTAGTTATAAATTCCTCAACGAAGTTCACCATTGTCACTATTTTCTTTTTGTTTATTTTGATACTCTTCCAATACCTTCATCCTTATTTCTTTTCACCTTGTAGCAGGATTTCAATAAATGATATTTTTTTCCGCAGTAATAACAAATTATATTCCTTTTCATATTTGATCACTTATATCTTCTTGCAATATTCACCTCTTTGACCATGTTGTTGTTTTCCTTTTATTCGTTGACCTTTCACTCCATTAAGTTCATCATCCACATCTTCTAATTAAGAAGGTTACCAACTATCGAATCTATTAAAACAACTCCATCCAAATGTGAGTTGTTTAATACAACCACAAATGTTTCTTAACCCTTAGGTAACCAACTCGTTAGCATTAAAACTTGTGTCTCATCATCAGTCTTGTAGTTTACGGCTACCAATTGGTTCACGATTGCTTGAAAGTCTCCTCTAATTGACCCACCTTCCCCACCTTCTTTAAGCTGTTGATTTACCAATCTTCTCATAAGAAAAGTCTTGTTTGTTGCAAATTTCTTTGTATATTTTTTTTAAATTTTTTGCAAATTGTATATGCAGATGTTTTGTTCGTAACAATATAAAACACCGTATTTTCAAAAAAAACATCGAATGACCGTTGTAGCATTCTTATTCAAAGTTTCTCATTTTGTTTACATTATACCATTAGACCTCTCTTCTTTTTTCTTCAATGGTTGGTGAAGTTCATCAAGACATAGAAAATCCTATATATTTACCTTCCATAAACCTTTCTCCCATTAAAATTTTCAACGTATATCTTATCCATAACCAAACACTTTTCAGAACAATGTGTAGTATGCTCTGATATCAATCATTAAAGTTACCTAAATGATGCATACACAATTAGATTTGAGAGGAGATAGAAAAAAGGACTTGAAAGATTGGAATATATCCGAAGAGCTGACGTCGGATAGGAGCGTGTGAAAGTTAGCGATCTACGTATCAGAACCATGAGGTAGGAGTTTTTTTGCTTAAGGTTGGCTTAGGGGTAGTGTTATAAGTTTTGATCATAGGACTAGTGAATAGAAGCCTAGGACGTAGTGTTTGGTCTTCGGTCAATATTACTATTAGTATTATTATCATTATCATAATGGTTTTTTTTAATATATTTTTATTTTATTTTTTATTTTTATTTTACGTAGTTATTATTATTATTATTATTTGTTTACTTATTTGACTTTATTTTAGTATTATTATCATGGTTTTTATTATTGTTATTGTTATTGTTACTTTTAAATTGACTTTGTCTTTTAGTTTTTGGTTCCATTTCTAGCCGACCCCAACTTGTTTGAGAATAATGCCTTAGTTGTTGTTGTTGTAATTTTCTTCAAACCTAATTTTATTAAATTCTCCCAAAAAACAAATATAAAACTCTATTACCAGACTCAAATCCAAGTCCAAAACAATAATCCTTGATCTAAAATATAAATTATGTCTCTCTATTTATAACAATAAATTATTTGACGTTCAAGCCACCATGTACATATCAACAAATAAATTGTATTTAATTTAGAAGGACATCTTTTCTTTTATTATAATATGCATAGTCAAATATGCACCATTAATTTAGGCAAGTCAAATGTATGCTTTCTGTATATCTATTTTCTGTAAAAATGATTTTGTATCAAAAATCACAATATCTTGTCTTATATGTAGATTATCTTTTTATATGTGAACTATAAAATGCTCTTTGGTAATCTGCTATGAGTTTGTAATTCAAATCACTGTTTTAAAATCTGCTTCAGAGTGGATTTTGCAAGATTAATGACAATTTTATTTATTTTCAGGCATCAAACTCAAGCACATGCGATCTTCTGAAATCAATAACAGGATTAAATGTGCAGCCAGTTGAAATGGTTGCTTCAAAATTATTTGTACAATGTTCTCGGCAGAAGGGACTCTTGAAAATTTATAGACACTTGCTTAATTATAAAAGTAAATATCATATTTTTTAACATAATGTTTTCTAACATATATAGTATAGCATCAATTTCAATTCTTTATGTGTGTGCCTGTTATTGTTGTTGCTCATTGCAGAAAATATGTTCAGTCTGCATAGTTTACCTGAATTAGCTGGATCTAGATACAAAGACGTGAGACGTGGGATTCAAGAGGTAGATCTGTGTAAAAGTTTCAATATCTTATTTCATATATATGTGTGTGTGTGTGTGTGTGTGTGTGTGTGTGTGTGTGTGTTTCTGATGTCATGTATTCTTCTCCTTTTTTCCATTTCAGGCTGTAGTTTGTGGTCTCTTTAGATCTGGAAAGATTAATTTTCATCCAAATGATTATGAAGAAATTAGACAAACTGATAAGGTAAGGATTATTATACAGTTTTTCATATTCTTATTATGAATAATGATAAGCATTTCACATTGGTTACAAAATCCATGTCTTATTTTAATTTGAAACTGATTTAGTGTCAGCAAAAAGCCAAAGCACTCTGTATACCATATACAAGTGTTAAATTTTTAATGCTGATCGCTCACTTGGCTGTTGGCTTGATTTGTGTCAAATATAACAGATTGCAGAATTCTTTCTCCTTAAACTCTTGATTTCATATTCATATATGTTATATCTGAACATAGAAGACTAACAATCAGACATTAAAATTAATTGTATCTCTAATAAGCCTGTCAACGGATACCCCAAAAACTCGAAATCTGTCCGCATCCGTATCAGAAAGGTGGATAAATATCTCGATATTCGAAAAAACGGATATGGGTATCCGCATCTGAAAATTATCCATTCAATTTTTGTTATGATCATAGTTTATATTTTGTGCACTTTAGTATAGTGAAAGTATTGTGTTTATTTTTTATTAAGTTGGTAGTTTATATTGTACGCGCTTAATGCATATTAACTACTCAATACTATTTGCTATCATTATATTTATCTACTTTTAACACTTTTACAATCAATGAGATTGAGAAAAAAATTCTATGTTAAATCCAAAATTTTCTATTTATGTTTCTTGATTCATCGATTGTTAGCGGATAAAATAATTATCCGATATCTATCCGTATCCACGGATGCGGATATCCGATATCCGAGAATAATTTTGGATGTTGATGCGGATATGACTATATCCGCATCCAAAAGTATCCGTCAACAGGCCTAATCTCTAACAAGTTTAATACCTTTTCTTGCTTTCATTTTTATGCAGTTGTTGCTTATAGCACCAGTATACGGAAAAAAGAAACCACAATTTTCACTCCCAGCTACATCACAAGAAGAATTCAAGAAAGAGCGTCTTGAGAATATTGTGAAGCGTTCATCTAAATCAAGTTCTAAGGTATTTCATCTTCCAGAACGAAGTTCCACAATCACTTTATTGAAAGTTTGTGTAGACCGTTAGCTAAATTTGCTTATGTGTACATTTAAAACATTCTGTCTATTTATCCAGGCTAATGATTTGGAACTAGGACCAAGAGAATGTATACTTCTAGTTGGTTGGCGACCTAATGTTAGTTTAATGATTCAAGAGTATGATAATTATCTTGGGCCAGGCAGCGTATTGGTTTGTCTATTATCTTTGTAAAAATTCATTGTTTTCTTATTTATGCGAAACGTTTAGCAAGCAATTATACTTCTGCGATAACAATGAAGTTTGCTTAAATGATACTTTTTGCAGGAAATTCTCTCTGAAGCTTCTATAAGTGAAAGAAATAGCATAGTCAACCCTGTTGTTCAAAGTCAACTAAAAAATATTAAGATTTCTCATAGGGTATTTTCCCGACCATGACTCCAGTTTTTAATGTCCTCAGTAATTGGATTTAATGTGGTCTATTACTGCAGGTAGGAAGCCCTATGAACTATGAAACTCTAAAAGAAGCCATTTTGAACATAAAGAAGTCTACAAAGAAAGCAGAGAGTATACCTTTGTCCATTGTTGTCATATCCGATAGAGACTGGCTTATTGGAGGTAAAAATTTGTAAAAAATGGTCAGTCAATATTATCGTTAATTTTGTTCAAGTTCCCTAAATATTTTTTCCTTTTATTACAAATAATTACTTTGAGGTAAAGGCACTCACCGTAAGTATGTCAAACCAATATTTCAAGGGAGTTCTAGTTATCATGGTGTCCTTTTATAGAGGACATGACTTGTTTATTGGATCTTTTTACGGTGAGCTCCACAAATATAAATGAGCGAGGATCCACTACACCCCTCTTTCGGTATATCCACTCTATACTCCTATGGTTTTTAGAGCTACACAACTAAAAACAAAATGACACTTTGAAGATATTCAATCTATATTATGAACATCATGACTAAAAAAAATGAGTTCGTCTCAAAAGTTCTAGCATGTTCTAAATTTTAAGTCAATATCCACCGGTAAAACTTCTATTTTATGACGATTTCCACTTAAAGGGCTGCTCAACCGAAGATAATAAGTTTCTATTACAACACTCCAGAATAATTAGTTTCAATGACAAAAAATAGAAAAAAGTACCATTCTAGGGGAAACAGGTAAAACATAGAGAACCATTTGAACCATTTGTACATTCTCATGTATATATACATGCTACATAAATATATTTATGTATATGGGAGGGGATAGATCCTTCTCTTATTTATCCCCTATTCCACCTTCTATCTTTTGTGCAAAATATTTTCGAATTGAAGTGAATTTTTGTGTATATATTCAATATCAACATCATCCATGCAAAATTTGATTTCGTTCCCAATCAGTTTTACATTTCAAGTCGACGGTTGAAATAAATATTTTCGATTGTTCATATTGACTTGCAATTTTTAAGGAGTTAAAAGTTTCAAAATGATTCTAAATTTTCCATGTACAATCTTGTTAATACAATATATCTACAAAAATTTATTTCGATAAATAATTTTTTTTGCACAAAAGATGTAAGCGTATTGAAAGGTGATTTATAAGAAAGGAGACCTAGATCCATATATACACATATGCATGTACATATGTACGCACATACATGCATACACACACACATGTACGTACATACACACACAGAGATAGATACATATATACGTATATATGTATGTGCACACATACACACACACACCAAGGTTAGAAATTCCGTTTTCTGATTCCGTTTCTGTCAATTGCACTTCTTGGAATTTTGGGTACGTTTTGGAAATTACGGATATTCCGTTTTTGTTCCGATTCCGGTTTTTCATCACTTTTCAGCGCTTCTTTTATATAACTTTGTTAATAAATGCTTCGAATTTATATTTAGCCCTAATAATTACTATTTTACTCTGCAAATCCATTTTTTAAGCCTAAAATAATAAATTATTTAATTTAATAAAAGCAAGCCCAACATTAATTAGCCTAGGTATCAATTTATCTCTTGCAAAACCTTCCTCTTCAATAAGCTGTCACCATAAAGTCGTTCTCCATGAACGCAAAATCCCATGGTTCGAACCTTGCAAAATCCCTTCACGTTCATCAAATCCAACCCAAAATGCTTGATTGCAACAGATTTTCTCAATTTGTAGATGATCCAAAGCTCGAATTCAAGTTGCTTGCTTAGATCCAGCATAGGTTTTTCTTCTTTTCATTTTTTTTCTGCTTTAATTCTCTCAATCCTTTTGCTCCTATGCTGCAGTTTGAAGTAAATCGCTGCTTTAACTTTTTTTAATACTGAGAAATCAAATATTTGTTAATGTTTAAGCCGGAACTAGAATATTTTGAGAATTCTGGCCCAGTCACCGTCGGAACTGGACTGGGATGGCTGGAATTTCGAACCATGACACACACACATAAAGTAAAATGATTACTTTTGATTGTCTTGTTTTCTATACAGATTCGCCGCAAGCAGACAAACATTCAGCTTATACCCTCCTCCTTGCGGAGACTATATGCAACAAACTCGGTATTAAGGTTAGCGGTTCCTGCATGAAGGATATACATTGACACGTTAGATGACAAATGCTAAAATAGCATGCATGCATGATAAGTGGTTGTTTTTCTTGTCATTTTTGCTGCATTTTGGGACCAAAAAAAACTTCTTCCTTGAGGAAATAAAACATTTTTTACCGACCGCTTTTATCTTAAGAAAATAAAAAAAACCACACCAAGCACTTCTATCTTAAGAAAGCAAAACATTTTTTGACCGAGTTTCAGAAACAGCTCTAGTAATAGGGGTAAGGCTGCATACAACTTGCCCACATGAGATCCTGCTCAAGCGGAAGTCTTGTGCACTGGATTTATGATGATCTTAAGAATGATTAGTTAGCCTATGATAAACTAACACTCAAAGTTATTTATGCAACTTAAGTAAATGAGGAATTAGAAGCACGCAAAAATGCCACCATGTCATTTTTGATAACAAGAGTGATGCTTAGTTTTAGAAAATGCTACCATGTCATCCTACTAGAACATTTAAAACGTTCACCAGAACTAGCTAAACACCTAAGTAATCTAATTTGCAGATAATTTTTTTTTATCTCATGTCACAATTTAAACTACTGAAGTCACTAGAGCTTCATTATTGATACAAATCTTGCAGGCTGAGAACCTAGTTTCTGAAATTGTTGATACAAAGCTTGGGAAACAGGTAATTTTTGTAACATCAATGTATTTTTGTATTTTTAAACTTGAAATAGTTAAAATAATATGTTGCACTGTTCTCAGATATCAAGAATAAGACCTTCTCTGTCATTTATTGGCGCAGAAGAAGTTATGAGCCTTGTAACTGCTCAGGGTACTGTCTTCACTGTTATTTTTATATGGATGTTCTTTTCAAATACACCATTATAAATCAGTGTGTATTGACAAAATTGCAATTCTTGTGATAGTGGCACAATCTCGTGAACTGAATGAGGTATGGACAGACATCCTCAATGCTGAAGGAGATGAAATATATTTGAAGGTAACATTTTCCTTTTTCCTTTTCTTTTTAAACTTCTTCTGGATAAGCAAATAAAATTAACATTGATCTAGTTATTACTCTAAAATTGTTGAAGTCAAATTTACTGGGACATGCCAGGTAACTATATTATTATCTACTTTGCCAAGCCTAATCTCCATAATGACCACTTTTGTTTCTGGATTGTTCCATTTGTTAGCGTCATTCTGATATAGGCTAGAACATAAAAGATTCACCACCTCTTACATAGAATGATATTTTTATTCCTGATGTAGTTGTAAAAAAATCAATGTAGCAATGATTTTGTAAATCAAATCCCTATTTTTTTTATAAAAAAAAATGGAAGGCACAAACTAGCTTTCCTCTTTCTGATAGAAAATGCAAGTTACTATTTTCGAAAAGCTTTTCAGAAATTAAAAAATCGAGTTTGTTTATTCGTAAGTAGTTATAATTGTTATTTGAGTAAATTTTTATTTAACTGCATGTTTCCACCGTCACCCAATTTTATGGAATGTTTGAAAATAATTCTGAAAAAGTGCAAGGCAGCATTCATTTTCCATCAAAAAAATGCAAACTACTTTGCATTTTCCTTTTTTCAAAAAAATAGACCTAATTTACGCTATAGAGAGTTCCTTACAACAACATAAAAAACAAGAACCCGTAACTCTTATACTATAGTTTTAAGGTATTGTAATTTCATGTGTTATGTCTCAACATCAGTTCACTGGTAGTAGCGATGATTGGTTTATAATTAGACATAAACTATGGACTGTAGAATATTGGGCTATATTTGAAAACTGGAGAGACACCGTCGTTCTCGGAGCTATCTGAGAGAGCAGTTTTGCGCAGAGAAGTTGCTATTGGTTACATAAGAGGAAATAAACAGGTATTCTTATCATCTTTAGTTTCCTTTCTCTTTCTTGACTACGGACTATAGGTAAAAAATTATGATAATTTTTCTAATGGCAGGTTATAAATCCCACGAACAAATTTGAGCCGATTGTCTTTGAAATGACCGATTCCCTTATTGTTATTGCTGAGCTTGAAGGCGATCAACCGATTGTTATGTAATAGCTCTGTATTTATTTTTGTATTTGTACTGTGGTTTTGTTTTTGTAAATTGACTTTCTTTTATAGAGAAATGAGTTATACAATTACAAGCAAGTTATAGCCATGATACTTGAAAGGTTATGAAACAATGCTCCAGTTAATTGGCTCTGTAGAGCTTTTACATGAATCAGAATGCTTAGGAATTGCAACTACTAATCTGAAGTAATTTTGGAAGTTCGTTGAAATTATACAGAAATGTAATTGCATTGTAACCATGCTTTTTTCAAAACTTGTTTAGTGGCATTTTTAGAGTTCTATTCTTCGGACTTTCTTTGATCAAATAGTTTAACCATTTTGTTTTAATTCGTTGATCTTTCGAATTTCATCCATTTACCATACCATTTCTATTATATGTTGGCTCAGGCTGGTTGCATCCCATTATTTACCGTCCATGCTTCATCCGCTTTTTCGTCCTTTTTTAATTTTTACTTTCTAGTTATACCACTTACCCTTTTAACGCTTCCTTCATTTCTAAGCCCCTTCCCCTAAACCTGTTTCCTCTTCCCCTTTTTCAATCATTCCTTCATTCGATGAGTAGTTCTATCAAATCTAAGTGGGATGTCGGAGCAGGAGAAGGCGTAGGCTCATTACAGGTAAGATTTCGTTGGCATTCATTTTCATTTATGTTGATTTTTTTTAAAAACAATTCGCAACCGAAACCACATTGGGGGACGGCGTGGGTATTGTTGTAACCCATGCTTAAACCTAGAGTGGTTATCATGATGTTATACAATCTTTTGACCATGCGGTATTTGAGCAGACTGCATGAGTCGAACTTGGAGTTATCAAGGTAGGCAGTCCTAAGAGATAGCTCTATATTCTAGAAACCAAGTACAGCCAAAAGTCCACAAGGCGTATTGGGGAGTAGGTATTACGGTCAAATTTGCCGTAGTCTTCGAACAGACTTAAACGATCGAATCAAACGAGCGAACAATGAGGAAATGTCCAAGGACGTTGGGAATACCATAAAAAGGCTAGAAAAGAGAAATATCAAAAAATGAGCGAAAAAAAATTGAAAATTTGAAAGTTTAAGATTTTAGAAGGGTTGACTCGAAGCAAGCCCACAAAATCCTTAGGTCAGACTCAAAGTAGAATAGACTTGAGAAATCCCCAAGTCAGACCCGAAGCAATTCATAAAAAACTCGGGTCTGACTCTAAGCGTCACTCGGTATCGACTACCAGGCACGTCTCGGTACCGAGCCCTGATGGCTCAGAGCAGACACTCAAAAAACTCTGATATCGACTCCCAGGCATGACTCGGTACCGACTCCTAGGCACGACTTGGTACTGACTCCTGATGACTCGGAGCAAGCACTCAAAAAACCCGAGTCTGACTCTAAGCATGTGAAAGAAAACTCAAAATACAAAAATATCAGGTCAAGCCCTAAGTAAATGCTCAAATTTCTTGGATCCCAAGCAAGTTCAACCACTTCAAAAAAGCCAAGACAAGCAATAATCCACCCAAGTTGGGGATCAGTACCGACCCCACTTTAGGGATCGGTACCGACTCCCAATTCCGTCTTGGGTGGAACCCATCTTCTGCCTGCATGCCTTACTTGACGTCAAAAGCCTATTTCCAATGTCACATTGTTGAATCAATGCAATTCTTTATCGATCTCCACGAACATCTGAATCTGCAACCTTGTTTGTAACATTCTGAAATTTTCAATCATTCGCATCCGCACATGTCGGACTTGAATTGCTCAAAATCTCAGATTGTTAATTTATATTTGGCAAAACTCAACATATACAGTAAATAAATAATCACAGAATCACAGACACAGAGTAATATAAAATAATGCAGCGGAAACAAAAGAATAGTAGTTCATGAAGCTACTATATATATAACAGATTTAAATAAGATACAACAGAGGTCTCGAATACATAGATATCTCAATACAATAGTCGAATACAAGATCTGAATACATCATTGGAATCAACTGAATAACTGAAAGCAGAATCGATATAGCTGGATCTCCAAGCGAAGCTCCAACTCCAAAAGTGAGTCTCGAATACTGGTACACTCAGTCTGACCCGAGCGTAAAGCAAAACACAAAACACTCGAGTCAGGATTAACATTCTTATATCGATAAATCCAACTCAAGTGAAATATCAACTGAAATACAGTAACTTAAAGGATGTTTGGGATAGCCATCCTCTAAGGATCCGCTAAACTATCTACTTGTAGTAATATACGTTATTATAATAATGTCTATAGTAAAGTAAAGTATTAAAATAGCGTTAAGGCGTTATCCATATCCCCCTTAACACATTTTATATATTCTCATAGTCTATACAATACCGTAATATCCCCCGTAATGGGCGTCGTCAAAGGGCACTCCATAGGTATGGTACAAAACAAACTCGTAGTAAAGCACGCTAGGGTAGGTGACACGGCACAATAAGGCAATGTCAGGGTAGATATCACTACAAAAAAGAGGGCTGTTTTCCAACCCAGAATTCCCTACGCCATCCCTACGCCGCGTAGGCGCGGCGTAGGAAAAACGTGGAAACATAGGGAAGGGGTAGGGACGGCGTAGAGAATTCCCTACACATTTCCTACGCGCACCAGATTCTCCAACAATTGCCTACCCATTCCATACACCTTATTGTTCTCCCTACGCATTCCCTACGCCTGTGGAGGAAAGAGGTTGGAATTTCTTTACGCTTTACCTACGCCAGATAATTATTAACTTTTGTAGTTTAACTTGAAATTATATTATAAAAATATATAATTTAATTTTTCAGTAAATCGTATTAACTTTCGAAACTAAAATAAAATTATATATATATATATATTAAATTTAAATTATAATAATTAACTTTTAGATGTTTAATTAACTAAAAAAGAATAATAATTAAATTTATTAAGTTGAAATACCAAATTAATAGTCCGAAATATGAAAATTATGATTCAAGAAAAGTAAGCAAGAAATTTACATTATATAAAAAAAATTTAAATTCAGTTAAACTTAAAAATAAAACTGGTTAAACTTTGCGGAAAATCTGCTTTTGTTAGAAATGTGACATTTTTTAATGAGTTATTGTTTTTCTATATTATTGTAATTAAAAAATAAAAAATATTCATAAAAATTAAAAACAAAATTTATTCTAAAATGCAGTGCAGTTTTGTATCATACAAAGCATCGCAGGTTTTCTTTACCCATCCAACCTAAAGTTTTGGCTCCATACCCAAAATTTTGGCTCCAAATGTAATTTTCTCCCATCCTTCCCAAATTTTAGCCGTTCTTTGCCCTACAGCTCCTCAATTCCAAATCCAAACGCAAACTAAATCCCTAATTGTAGATCCAAATCCAAATCCAATTTGAACGCATGCAAACTTCAACTACTTTGTCAACGCATCCCTTCAAACTCCCTACCCTTCATTGACAGAAACCCTAATTCGACACAATCCAAAATCTTTCGAGTTGGTGAGTACCAATGGATGTGAGAAGATGGGTCGCTAATCCAATCCCGGTCATACTGATATCTCTTAGTGGTCTATTAGCTTTGGGTTGGTGGTTGGTGGTTGGTTGCTAAGGGTTGATGATCGGTTTTGATTTGATTACCAGAGGAGGTCGCGGATTGGCAGGGAGGTGGTTTCGGGTTGAGTTCGCATTTTGAGGGTTTGGTACAGTAAACAAACTCGCCTCTTGCCTTAACCGGTTCGTCCTTGATCAAACTGTGCACCCAAGACATATCCGGCTCTTCCTCGTAAACGTTACTCTCCTTCCTCGTCGCGAAGGATGCCGACTTTTTAAACTTGTTCAATCCTCTCCTTCCATTCCCCAATCCAACTTTCCATTAGGCGATCCCCAATTCATACTTACTTTCTTTGTAGGAGAAAAGTTAGCTCCTCTGTCAATAAAACTCTGACTTCTTTGCGCGAAACTTGCTGCTCTATAATTTATAATAGCCTTTGCCATGGCTGCAGATGATGAATTAACAGTCGGGGAAGATGGGTAGTTATTATACATATGATGGTTCATTGACTGTCCATATGATAAAGGGGATGAAACAGTCTAAATTTGCTCTATCAAGTTCTGCATGTAGTGCTCAAGTGTCATATTAACATCAATATCTCGAAAACTTAACGAAGATTTCAATCGGCTGTTAGGTAACTGAAGCGCTGGAATATTTACGTGTACAGCTGAAGCTAGTGAAAAGGAAAGCTCCAGTTCAAGATACTACTTTAACCAACAACAAGGTAACTTGATTTTCTTTTGTTATTTGCAACGGTTGGATGTAGCAGCAAGTTGAATTTAATCACTTGAAATTCAATTTCTAAAATGAAGGACAAGTCTTGACAGGAATTGGTAGCCCAACTAACTCATTATAGTCAATTTTTATATCATAAAAATTCAAAAATGCGTTTACTGTAGACTAATGATATATAATGCCCAATCTAATTGTCCATCGTTCGATTTTTTTTCTTTTTCTTTGGTTGATTCATAGAATAAAAAGGGGTAGAGTTGAGCAGATGGAATCTTATCTGAAGGAGGATATTCTTATAGAAGCTGCTAGGTAATTTAACATAGTTAATTTATCAGTATAAGGTTCTTCTTTTTCTGGTGAACATTGCAGACGTGAAAGCAAGAAGATTCTTATCATTTTATTATCAAGTACAATATAGTTTAAAGGAAAGCAAAAAATAATTTAAGGAGCAGGTTATGATAATGATCAAGTACTTCATGTGTTCTTAAGCATGTGTTCTTCATGTTATAAAATAGAATATAAAATGTAAAATTTAAGGAGAAATATTTTTCCTTAAGCATGTGTTCTTCATGTTGCTTCATGTGAGCATTTGCTCTATGAAAGAGATCCAAATTATCAATAAGCAAACATATCCAAAACAAATTGTACTACATGTTCCCATTTAATTTGATAAACACAGAACACGTAGATGTTTAGCGGAGTACAGATACCGCATCGCATACATAACATAGTATGCCATATTGAAATACAAATTAGAATTGGTATTAAATTTAAAGAATGGGAGAAACAATCACATGTGTAGGGATATATAAAGCATCTGTTGTGAAACTGCTTTAACACACAAACATCTTGCCATTCATGCAGGAAGCTAAGTGGACTCACCAGGAAAGCAGAGCATACAACTCAAGATTGCACCTTGTTATCACCTTCCAAATAAGATTGAAAACGAAGGCATTGATGTCAACACACAAAAATTAGGCATGGTTTACTCGGTAGCATATCACATTGGTTCAACCACTGAAAGAGGTAAATTTGAGCTATCCCTTTTTTAACCACTATTGTTTAGTCTATTGCATATTTAATTATCTAATGTGCATGCTATAATGCAATGAAAGTATCATTAGCGCGTAAATTTATATAGAGCTGCTTGGAGCAGTAATGCATGACTTGCCTTTTTTGAATTTTTTAGATTTAGTTGGGAGTTGTGAGGTGAACTTATCCCACTATGAATTATCGATCACATCAAAGCTTGTATATTTGAATTCAAATCCTTTTTCTTCACTGCGCATTTTGCAAGTGAGCCTTTGCTTGTTATTTACTTTGTTTAGGAACCCATGATTTCTGCACTGAGCATTTAGCATCCAAATGACCGTAACAATATACCCAGGCCCAGCTCTGTTTTTCACGCATTGATAATTGATTCGTGTGTGCTCAGTTTTGAGTTAATATAAGCTACCATATCCTCTGTGCTATTATGAATTTGTATAAAATTTATTTTATCACACACAATTTGATTCATGTGTGCTCAGTTTGTGTTAATATTATGCTGTGTTTGTGCCATCTGGATCATGTGTAAGATTTTTTATTTTCGTTGTACTAATTTGATTAAATAATTTATATGTAGATATATAGAGACAATACATACACTGCTAGGTTTGGAGTTTCAGATGACAGAAAGAAACTTGTAGAGGAAGTAGAAGAGCTAAGAAGTAAAAATCAAGAAATGGATGTTACAATTAACAAACTACAAGGGGATTTATCTTCCATGCAGGAAGAGATGAATTATGTGCAAGAGTTTATACGGGGGTTGAGGCGGGAGCAAGGATCGGAGATATGACATACTTCGTGAGTTAGTCTTGTTTTGACTGTGGGTTTGATGTTCTATTTTTATAAGGTACATTGTATGATGTTTGAATTAGATGAAACAACTATGTTTGAGTTATGTAGCAACTTTATTTTATTGTTGGACATGATTTTTTTAAATACATTTTGTAGCAATTTTATGGTAATTTGATAATGATATGCATTCTACATTAATGTTTTGTAATGATATATATTGTTACGATTTTGCATGTGGTTATATATTATATTTAATGCTTTCTGTTGTTGATGTTCGGGTTTATTATATTTTATTATGATTTGTGGTAGATGAAGATAAATACAATAGAATCATATTGAATTTTGGTGTACGGTGGCATAGGGAAGGCGTATGGAACTCGTAAGGAAAATCCGATTTCTGCACTTTAAAAGGAAGAAGGCTAGGCGTATGGAATGCGGCGTAGGGAAGACGTATGGAAATAGGCGTAGGGAATGCGTATGGAAATAGGCGTAGGGAATGCGTAAGGAAATAGGCGTAGGTAAGGCATATGTAATGCAGCGTAGGGAAGGCGTATGGAAATAGGCGTAGGGAATGCGTATGGAAATAGGCGTAGGGAACCCGTCGGGATTTTTTTGCGACGCAGTGTTTTCCAACCTATTCTTTGGCGTAGGGATGGCGTAGGTAAAATCTTTTCCCTACGCCGCGCCTACGCCAAACTGGCGTAGGGAATCCAAAATTCTTTTGTAGTGTATACCAATTACGCATCCGGACTGGTGGTAACGAAGAGCCGCAGCAATCGCCTACCTCGAGTCACACTCCCGAATCAAGGGTGCGCACCAAATCAATCACAAGCAATTGAATGGCATACGATGGAGTGTGTCCGATCAGAGGAGCTACCTCATTGGCCCGGAATCGCTCCTGTTTTAGCCACCTTATGCCAACTCACGGGAGTCGGGTCCACGTATATACCTCATATAGGATCGTCGCCACCATCCTACTTCATTCTGGAATCTCCACCACGTACATAGTTGTTAAAGTGGTTTTCGGTATTGATAGAGAGTATGCCCATATCCGATCCCGGTCTCTTTAACAACCAATCGTTATTATAACACCGTGGTCATTTAAAAATAGTTTATACTTCAAAACTAAAATATCATTTCCATTTTTAAAACCATATCAAAACGATATCATTTCCATTTCAAAAACATATCAATACTATATCATTTCCATTTCAAAAACATATCAATACTATATCATTTCCATTTCAAAAATATTCACTTTCAAAATCATAGTACTTTCAAAGGTATAATACTTTTGAAACCAAAACAATTTGAAATAATAATACTTTGGAAATCATAATACTTTGAAATTCATAACTATGAAAATCATAACACTTTGAAATCATAACACTTTCCTTCAAACAGTTTAGATATTAATAATAGTATAAAAAATAAAATAGTTTATAAAATAAAATAATTTATATAAAATAGTTATAAGTTAATACAATTTATATTAAAATAATTAATATATTTAAAATAGTTTATATTTAAAATAGTTATAAGTTAAAATAGTTTATATTAAAATAATTAGTGTATTAAAATGGTTTATATAAAAATAGTTTATATTGAAAATGATTTATATTAAAATAGTTTATATCAAAAAAATTTATAAAGTAAAATATATAAATAGTTTAAATATAATTTAAAATACTTTATATAATAAAATAGCTTCCTCAAATTTCACAAATCGATTCAAAATCAACTCGAATTTCAAAATTCAATTTTTAATCAAATCTCAATTCATAAATTTCAACTCAATTCAGTTTCTTAATAAACCATTTCAAATTATCGATTTCAAATACATATTTGAACCATAAAATAAGCCATTTCAATTTCAATATATTTTAAAGCTTTAAATATTCAACATTTTCAAAACTAAATTCGATAATTTCATATATATATCAAATTCACTTTACTATTATTTAGTTTTGAAATATTTACTTAATCATTTCAATAATATCTAAATACAACTTCAATTTGCAAATTTAAATAAATAAAATACCCCATTTCGAATTATGTAAATTTGAAATATTCATCTAAGTCACTTTTAATCAAATCCAAGTTAAAAATCGTATCTTTAAATTTCAAATTTAATAATTTCAAATCAAACTTATTTAAGTAAAATCCTTAAATAAATAACATTTCAAATCAATTTCAAATTTATCTTTCCAACTTGAATCATTATAAATTCTATATTTGAAAATATATATTTTAAACAAATACTTAAACATATTATATATCAACTTTATTAAATCAACTTTAATAAATCTTTAAAACCAATATTTATTAAAACCATATATTTCTTTTCAAAACCATAGAAATCATTTTCAAAATATTTATATATAGACCAATGGTGTCTGTATAAAATTTTCTATCCTATGGTCAAGTGATACAGATATTAATCATTTCAATCCGTGATTTAAATATATACGGGTATATATCTTTTCAACCCGCAATCCCAAATTCAATGTCAATGAAATCGCTTGGGTTTATCATTTCAACCCATAACGATTTCCTCCTATTCTATAGATCGTTCGGGTATGTATCATTTCAACCCATAGTGAATTCTATACTAACAGGGAACTTGATATTAATATAACGGGCATATATCATCAATATAAATAACAGATAATGGTGTCAGATGGCACAGGTGAACAGATACAGATAATAGCATATATATAACAATTTAAATAACTAACACTACTAGAACTACAATATATAGCCACGACAGGGTTCCAACGGCCGCCAACGGGAATTTCCAATGGCTACCAACGACTCGTTATTTTTTAACAAGCCGTTGGTAGCTGTTGGTAACCGCTGTAAAAATGCCGTTTGCGGCCGTTGGAAGCCATTGGAAATATTCATGTAAACCTGCAGCAAGCCGAGAGCAACATTCATTCTCCTCTCCTCCAACAAAAAACCCCAAATCCTCCACCCTCTTCCTCTACTCCTCCTCTTTTCTTGCTACCAGCCTCCCCACGCAACCGGCAGCCACTCCGACGCCATCAATCAACACCAGCGGCCTCTCCCCATCCAATTCCACTCCAAAATCAGGTTTTGCCTAAAACCCTAAAATTTAAAATTTTGCTAATTTTGTGTTTAATTTGTTGTTATAGTTGTATCTAATGGCCTATTGATTGCTTATTATACCAAACTAAGTGCTAATTACAATTATTACCATCCAAATGTCCAAATTGTTTGTGTATATATATTATGCACATATATACATATGTTGATAATTTAGTGTAAATGCGCATTTGAGTTAGCGTTAGATTAGTTAGGATTGATTTAAATTATTTTGTGTATGTTTTGTAAAATATTAGGCAAACATGAATTAGTCAAATATTTTACGAACATGAATTATATCTTTTACAAAATATATTAGCATTAGATAAGTATATAATTTAGTATATATATACACATAAATTATATATTTTGCGAAATAGTAAAAATCATATAATTTACTATATATTTAATAAAATAGTAGAATATAAATAAAATAATGCATAAATCGAGGGAAGAATATTCCAAGGCGAGATTTACATTCGATGGAAAGAATATTCCAGAAGAACAAGCCTATCAAGCAGATATCGAGGAAAATGTTGAAATCACAATTACAGACGATCAAACTAATTTTGGACAATTAAATGATGAGACAAATGTATTAGTCGAAGCATTTGAGAGTGTAGAGGAAAACAATATAGAACACGAGACCGAGTCTGAATCAGAAAACGACGAGGACTGAGTAATATCCGGTAATTTTTACAATTATTCACGCACACGCATCACATATCATCATCATTACATGCACTACCAATTAAAAATGACTTTATTACATGCACCACATATCATCATCATTTTATCTATGTCTATAATTAAAAATGAAACTTTCAACATGTATTATGTCAGGCTCCAAACGTCGTAGCTCTTCTCGCTCGGCCGGCGAGAGTAGTGGTGAGCCTTCGGCTCGACCACTTGTATATTTGCAGCCGAAGGCTGATGGAGCGTATGTATCAAAATTAAAATGATAACAATATAAATTTGTTCATACATATATATACTTGTCTAAAGCTTTGTTTTATATTTAACATAGGGGATTTGATTCGGAGCCCTCAGGAGTTGTGCTTGGCATTTCCAAGCAATCATATATGAGCAGGATGACAGATTGCTGGCCTAAGTGGAGTAAGATCCCTGACCAAGTCAGGGAGGCCATATGGCAGGATTTTCTGGTGAGTTTATACCACTTTACTATATGAATAAGTATAAATGAACAATTAGTAATATTTTCTCTTTGTACAGGGGCAGTGGACTTGGCGGGGCCCGATGTCGCCATGGTTCAGCGCCACTGGAATTCGAAGGTCGCCAAAAATTACAGGGAGGTAATGTCAGCTCTTAAAAAATCGGGGAAGAAACCGAACTGGATGGGCGCTTCCGTATGGGATTCTTGGATGAGTTGGTGGGAGACCGACGAGTTCAAGGTAAATCTACCAAATATATAGTTAATTATATATTTCGCAATTAGTAAATATAATATTCAATTTAAATTGCAGGTGGAGTCAGAGAGGAACTCTGCCAATAGAAGTAGGAATCCTGTAACGCATCGTGGCGGATCCAAGTTTTTTCAGCATCACCGTGAAGACTTGGTAAATTTATCAATTACGAATCTAAACCGTTATTACATTTTGTATATTAATCAGTTCAGTAATTAGCTATGAAAAATTAAAATATATAAATTATTTATTGCAGGAAAGATCGCTTGGACGTCCCGTGTCTATGATGGAGGTATTTACCTGCACCCACGCATCAGACAAGCAGACAATGCTGGCAATATTACATATCAGTGGGATGATGATGATAAGGCGACGGCTGCATATGTATGCATATTTTAAATCTTGTTTTATTAATATCGATATGTTTAAATCATATTCTACTAATTTTAAACTGTAATTGTTTTTTATTTTAGGCAAAGTTTCAGGAGGCACGGGCAGAGCTGCTTTTAGAATCGGATCGCGATAAGTTGACGGTAAAGGAGCAAGATAATATTTTCGACGTTATTATGGATCCGACGTAGCGGTATAGGCGCTATGGCTATGGAAACCAAGCGGTAATCTTATAAACATTGCAATATTATATTTAATAAATTAACCTATAGATACACTATACATATGATGATTTCTACCTGAGTTAAATCTAACATATACGTGATTTATAAATATTAGATAAGTAAAAAAGGAAAAATATACAAAGATATGTGATGAAAATGGATGAACCAAAAAAAATATAAGAATACTTTTAACACCTATATATTGTATTAAAAATATGCATTTCCTTGTGGTATATGCATTGCTTAAGATCACGTCATTTACGTTTCTATATTTTAAATATGCATTGCTTAAGAAAATGATTATAATACAAATGTGAACATCTCACATTCTATTTGCAGGTTCGGGCAGCTCAAAAGGCGTGTGACAAAGCTGAAATAAAAGAGCTTAGAGCCACGGTTGAGCAGCTGCAAGAGCAGGACCGTCTTCGCGCTATACAAATAGAGCAGCTGAATCAACGTTTAGCGGAGTACGCTTAGAGGCATGGTTCCTTCCCTTCGTCGTCTGATGCTTCTGGAGGTGATGATGATGCTTGAGAGGTACGATGATTATTGTCTTTGTGGTTGGTTATTGTATATATTGACTTTGAGGTGGTGAGGATTGTGTTTGATGGTTATTGTGTATATATTGACTTTGAGGTGGTGAGGTTTAAGCGTTTGCATTGTATATATTGACTTGAATATGGAGTTGGAGTTGGTGTTGGTGAGGGTTTTGTTGTTTATGTACATATTGACTTGGAGTTTGGTTTGAAAATGCAATGTTTGATGTTGATTTTTGGTTGTTTATATTGTTTGTGGTATAATGTGTTGGATATGTGATATATATGTGAAATAGAGTGGAAATGAATGAAAATTGATATATATTGATTGTGTGTGGCTGGAAGGTGAATGACTTGCTGTTATAAAAAAAATTTCACCCAGATTAGCAACGGCTCTTTGGTCATTTTAAACCAACGGCTTCCAATGGCCTCCATAGGCAATATACCATTAGGAGCCGTTGGAAAAGCCGTTAGAATAGCCCCTTGTTTCCGTTGGAAGCCGCTGGAAAGCGTGAACGCTATTCCAACGGCTTTTCCAACGGCTCCCAACGGCCGCCAACGACTTGGAGCCGTTAGAATAGCCGGTTTCTCTTGTAGTGTAACAGCAGCATATTTCAATTGTCGTTTCAATTGAAATCAAATTTAATAAATATAAGAATGTAAATTGTGAGTGATTGCTCACCTTTCGAGGTTATAGATGGACGAGAATGGGATGAGTTACGGATCCAAGCACGCATTCCAAAGCAAGTTAAGATTGGCACGAATTCGACGATCGAGGCTGATAACAAGGAATTGATGAAAATAAATCAGAATTTGCTTGATAAAATTTAAACGAGATGTATATTATATTAAAATTTCCCTTAAACCAAATATTTAATTTTAAAAATACATATACATTTTAAATCAACCTTAAATTTTAAATTATATATATTGATATCAAAATCTATATATATATTTCGAAATCATGCTTTCGTAACCCATTAACTAAAATCAATATATATATATATATATACATATTTTTTTTTAAATACCAGGTACTTATATTCACTACAACAAAAATACCCTATTACAACGCCCTTTTTACAACGGGCATTGGCTGCCCGTTGTAATAGAAGGCTATTACAATGGTCCATTTAGGCCCGTTGTAATAGATATCCTATACAACATCCTTTTTACAATGGGCGATGATAGCCCGTTGTAATAGAATGCTATTACAACGGTCCTTTCGAGCCCGTTGTAATACATGTCAATTTTACAACGTTCACGAAATGCCCGTTGTAATAGATGACAATTTTACAACGTTCACGAAATGCCCGTTGTAGACATAAATGACTTCATTAAGCATTGAAAACTAATTATACTGGTAAGTTCTTCCACTTTGTATTTTCATTCTCCCGCTTAAAATTTATTTGTATTTTCATTCTTCCGCTTAAAATTCTGCATTTCCTCCGACCTAAATTAAACATACAGGAAAAATCAAAATCACACTTTACCAAATTTTCATTCCTCCACTCTAAACCTAGATCTTAATCCATACCCGTCAATAATTTGCTCCATCAGCAGCTCTCTCCGCCCTCTCCTCCTTCCGCTCTGCCCTCCTCTCCCTCAGCTTCGAATCAAAGCCCCTACCCCAAACCACTCCTAGACCTAGTTCGAGTGAACTTTTCCATTCGTCCTTATCATGGATCTAACATAGCAATCGTATTCGACGCCATTAAGGTGGAGAACTATAGGGGAAAGTGTGGGGACGAGGAGGAGGTGTTCAAGCTGGAAACAAGGAGGGCGAGAGAGGAATGGTTGGTTGCGGAAATAAGGAGTTTGGGGTCGGGGAGCCTGGTGGATGGAATAGCTGCAGCTATGATGGGGGAGTGCGAGATGAAGGGGAAGAAGGGGACAATGGTCGTGACTATGACAGGTGCTGGCCGTGCAAGAGGGTTTTGAGGAGGTTGGTTAAAGGCCTTTTGGCGATTGAGTTGGATGATGCTGTTGCGCAAGAGGCGACTGCAGGTCCTGGTTCTACTTCTTCTTGGTTAATGCGATAGTGATACATCAGCCAAATGAGTAAATAGTTAATTTGTTTTGTAGTGTTATCATTCATTGGTTACTTTCAATATTTATCTTGTCCATTACTCTCAAAATCAAAATATAACACTGGCCATGGAATCAATTATATGATCTGCATAATGGAAATTCAATGATTTCAATAGTAGTACCGAAAATTTGGTATCTGTTTTAATAGTTAGACCAACATAAAAAATCTATAGAGCATTAGATAGTCTACAAACGAACTGTTCTTTGTATAAGTAAAGAAGTGACCAAGATTATCAGCTTTGATAGGTAATAAAATGATTTCATAATACACTGTGTATACATAACATACCTTGAAGTTGTCAAGATTATGCCAAGGCCACTGAGTAAATGGACCTGGTTTTGAAGCCATATTGTTATTTTTCCTTTTGATATCATATTGTGAGGTATATTTATAGTTTTATACCAGTGACAGGTGTAATATTTCATTATAACTAAATAGGTTACTGGAACACTCAACAAATAGTTTTATCTCTGTACACCCCTCAAAATTCCGTATATTTGTAATCAAAATTACCGGTTGTATTTGTAAATTTTAGGTGAGACTTTGATCTAACTGCAATATAACAAAGATCTAGAGCTAGGTTACCAAACATCACATTTGTGTTCCATATTTTTTCATACATATATTAATATCATAAAGAATGCACATTATCCCCTTTTCAAATCTAATATAGCTGAAAATCAGCTAAGCTAACTTATGATGGTCTACATTCTAAAGCTTTAAGATTAAAAAGTCGCCTCCAGGTATTTTCGTTTGCCGAGAATGATACATAAAGAATAGCCCTGTTTTGTGAAACGATGACCGCAATATGAGTTTGGAAGACATAGTAAGATATCGCGGATACGCAAAAGTTTAACAAAAAATTAAACTTTCAATTTATTTTCATAGGTTGACCAAATTTCAATTTATTAATTCTTTCAGAACAAAATTTATTAATTCTTTCAAAGCAAATTTTATTCCATTATTAACTGAGTTTTACTTATTATCCTATCTAACTCTATTAACATCTTTATAATCAAAATTTAGTGTATCACATTTATTATAGACACTCAAATTTTGTTTATAAATTCAATTTATCTTATATATTATCCAATTACATATTCAACTTCTGAATGATTTAGGTAAGTTGTATTAGAATGCAGTTGAACAATATACAAATAAAATTTCCCAATTTAATTATTCAAGTTTAAATATTTGTTCCAAATTTTGGTTTTATTTGTAATTAAAATCATCCTTTAACAAAATTTAAGAATTAGATTTCCGATTAACTTTAAACAATTTAGAGATATATATAATATATATATATCAAATCAAATTAAATTTTTTTTTTAAAATAAGATACCCATATATATATAAATCAAATTATACTGAAGAAATTTAAATCAAAATATTTTCAAAACAAAACCGTAGCAAAGCTACAGAATAGTATCTTCACTTCGAAACTCGAAAATGAATGTCGATGATGCGGCCGCCATCACCGAAATTATTTTCCAGCGACAAAGAGAAGGGCACTGATTTCAACATTTAAAATTCTTTGAAAACGATTTCTATTCGAAAATACTTTCAATATATATACTTTAAAATTTAAAAACCAAAGTTCGAAATCACCGGAAACTAATAAATTCTAAAATTTCTGAATTTGATTCATTTCAAATTCTAATCAATTTATAAACCGTATTTATAAATTTATTTAGAACAATAAATGATAATCAAATATTATCATTTCAGACAACAATTTAATTTACCTATTAAATTCCAGAAAATTTTTACTTAAATTTTCACAATATAAACAAACAATTTATTTCATTTTCCAATTTGAAAATAATATGGTGTCAGTTTGCTCTGTTCAAGTGTTTTGAAAATCCTATCGATAGCGTTGATCAGACGAATCGATCGAAAACCCAAATCAACATCAACAACTCAAACAACACCATATATTTTTAAAACAATTTAAATATAATTTTACAAATACAATTCCTCGCTCGATGATACAAGAATAGATTTCAAAACATGTATAGAGATTCAAATTGG
The DNA here is from genome assembly GCA_030737815.1 of Allium fistulosum. Lineage (NCBI taxonomy): Eukaryota > Viridiplantae > Streptophyta > Magnoliopsida > Asparagales > Amaryllidaceae > Allium > Allium fistulosum. Next base: position 168,334,025 of record CM060905.1, read on the forward strand.
ATGGAAATCAAATCAAAGAAAATTTTGATTCGAAAAATAAGTTTGAAACAGAAGATAAGATAATTCAATTACCACAATCGGAAGATGGATGAGTTTATTTAATTCACGGGCAACCTTAACCGGGTCGTCCGTAACTTCAAGAATAAGATCGATGTTGAATTCCGAGGTAAATCAACACTCGATCTCAAGAGATGGAATTCAGGTATAGCAGGAGATAGATAGCATCGTAAACCGAGGATACAGAAATCTCCGGTAAATCCATGCCTATTGTAAAGGAGTTTTGCTCCTTTACGAATTATTCGAAGATTGGCGAGACCGCCGATCTATTATAGATATCATTCAAAATGGAGTTATGGGGTGCTCCAGAATTGATAGAAGACGAATAGTGAAGGACACGAATGAATTTCGGAACCGAGGAGAACGTTCCAAAATTCTAGAAATCGAGTCGAAAGGAAGAGATTGAAACTCGAATGAGAGTGATTCTGTAAATACATTTACCCTATATGTTAAGTTTTGCCTAGAGCTACCAAAGCTCTGATACCAACTGTAACGACCCGATATTTTGGACCATTCGCGTCCATTATAAGTGTATAGGTAGACACTCATGCCGGAGTTGAATTGCTCAAAATACCGCGTTGTTAATTTAAATTTGGCAAAACTGAACATATACAGTAAATAGATATAATCACAGATCACAGACACAGAGTAATAAATGCAGCGGAAATAAAAGAGATAGTAGTTCATGAAGCTACTATATGAATATATAAAAAATACATCAGAGTTTACAACAGAAGAGTAATACGATACATCAGATACAAATCAGAATACATCACTGGAATCATCGAATACTGAAAGCAGAATAGATGGCTGGATCTTCAAGCAAAGCTCCAACTCCAAAGGTGAGTCTCGAATACTGGTACACTCAGTCTGACCCGAGCGTAAAGCAAAACACAAGACACTCGAGTCAGGATTAACATTCTTATATTAATAAATCCAACTCAAGTGAAATAGCAATTGAAATACAAGTAACTCAAAGGATGTTTGGAATAACCATCCTTTAAGGATCCGTTAAACTATCTACTAGGTAGTAATGTACGCTAAGTAGATAATGTCTATCAGTAATATAAAGATATCAAAGTAGGGTTAAGCAGGGCCCATACACCTCTTAACCTGTTTATTCCCAAAAGCATATACAAGACCGTAGTTTCCCCAAAACCGGAAGTCACCAGAGGGCAATCCATATACTAAAGGTACAAATCAAAATCGTAGTGGTCGCAAATAGGATAATCAGTATGACAAGGTACATGAGGCAATACCAACTAGGATACTAGTAGTTGCGTGATCCGGACTGATGTTGGGCATAGTAGCTACTACCCCCAACACCGCGAACAACACTCCCAAATCAAGGGGTGCACCCAAATCGAATCACAAAAGTAATAGATATGGTATCGAAGAAGTGTGTCCGCTAGAGATGGCGATCCTCAATGGCCCGGCGCGGCTCCTGTTTTAGTCATGTCAAGGGTCATCCAAAATCGTTCTCTTTCTTCAGTCAACGCGTTCACCAAAACCATCCACTTCGTTCTGGATCAACACTCCGCGTATAGTTATTAAAGTGGTTTCGGTTCAGATAGAGAGTATATCCATTACCGATCCCGGTCTCTTTAATAACTTTCGTAATTATTACACCGATTGGTCGTTTATATATTTCAAAACCAAATCAATTTCAATTTCAAATAGAATTCGTAAATCGATAATTCGTTAGTCTTTCTAAACCAATTTCCAATAATTTACTTTTCAAAACTTCCAAATTCACAATTTCACAATCTTATAATTCAATTTCAATTTCTTTTTAAAACAATTCAAATATTGATTCAAGTTCGTATATAAGTTTCATTCCGAAATCATTTAAATTAATTTAACATTCAAACCAATTTAAATCCATTTATCCATTTCATTTAATATTCGTTAAGTTACTTTTTCATTCAAAACAATTTCTATTAAATTTCCAATTCGTTAAATCAATTCTTAAGTTCAACTTCATTTAATCAAAATCTACAATTTTGAATTAAACTAAATTCGTCAAATCAAATTCTTTACATTTCAAGTCTTACATTAATTCCAAAATATCACATTTCATTTCTTGTTAAAGAAAATCAATTTCACTTATTTACTTACTTAAATAAATTTCCAAAACTTAATTAATAAAGAAACTCAATTTCAATTATTTACAAAGTAAAATCTACTTATTCAAAAGTTCAATTTTTCTTATTAAAGAATTTCAATTCAATTTAATCATTCAATAATTCAATCTCATTTAATTATTAAATAATTCAAAACTTAATTATTAAATAATTTCAAAGTTTAATAATTTCAAACTTAATTATTAAATCATTTCAACTTTAATAATTTCAAACTTAATTATAATTTCAAACTTGATTGTAATTTCAACTTAATTATCAAATCATTTCTCAAATTTAACAATATTCTTTCATCAATTACATTTTTAATATTAAATATTCACATTTAAATTTCATTAAAATTCAATTTCCAACTTCGTTTCAAAACAATATTATTTATTCAAAATAAAACCTTCATTTTATTTTTAAATCAAATTTATTGACCAATCGGGTTTTATTTAATTTCCTATCCTAGGTCAAAGTTCAATTTGGGTATTTGTCATTTCAACCCGATTCCAATTCAATTCAAAATCAAAACATAACAAAGGGAACTTGCAGTGTGATAACTGGGATGGTGTCAAAGTAAATAAACAATCAATAACAACAATCAATATCAATCCAATAATCAATTCAAATAATCCCGAAACAACCGTATTAATTCGCATTGTTATTTGTACGAATTAATATAATTATTTCTAGAATCTACACTATCATTTCATGTAGATTAAAGATTATTACATTACGGTTTTCACTTGTCATCTATTTACAATTTCATACCCTCTATCAATTTACATTAACATTTTAACGTCCAATATCAACATCAACAATCAATCAATTAACAACCAAACTGGATTATCATTGCATATATAACAGATAATGGTGTCAAATATCACAGGTGAACTGATACAGGTAATAACAGTGTAAATATCAAACAACAATATTTCAATTGTCGTTTCAATTGAAATCAAATTTAATAAATAAAAGAACGTTAATCGTGAGTGAGTGCTCACCTTTAGAGGCTAGAGGAGTTCGGCAGGTGACACGGATACGCACCCTGATACGGACACTGAAATTTGACTGACGAATCGAAGCAAAACAATCGGCACAAATTCAACGATCAAAGCTGATAACAGAAATCGATTGAATACGTCAGAACGAGATCGATGAAGAAATTTGGTATAAGTAAACTTTTATATATAATTATATAGAAAATTATATTTAAAATTCAAACACGACAAAACTATATTTCAAAATCATTTCTTTTTCTTATAACACATTAAACTTATATCGTCAATAAATTATAGACACACCATATATGATATATATACTAATATATAAACTTCCATAGCCTATATGTAATATACGGCTAAAAATATTTGCATAAGTAAAAGAAAAACTGGCATGTTATAACAACATATTATATACTTAAATTTCTTCCAAGCTGAAGCATGTATACGTCAACACAAAATAACAAAAATTAAAACAACCTCACCTTCACAATACATAAAATAACACCTATATAAAGTACTATGTCATTTATAATATAGTAATGAGCATGGTTAGTACGATCACGGGAGGAAAATGGAATGGTTGCTACAACTTATACGCATGCATCTTTGTATATATAAATTTTCAAAAATCTCAAAATCAAATAATTTAAAAATCATAACACCATGAAAACTTTTCAAAACAGTAACTTATTTTGCAAAATCTAATGGTTCACAGCAAAGAATAATATGTTGGATTCAAAAGCAATTCCAAACTAGTTTCTCAGGTCTAAACTTATGAATATAAACTCATATTTTATATACAAAATTTTTTTTAGAACAATATTTAAAAATCATCTCTCTCTTTTGAAACTAAACATAATACTACACATGACTTATATGCGTGATAACATAATATACTTTTTAAATTAAAATTCTATAACTTATAAATGCGTCAGATATACATAGGCTAAGATTTTATTTTTTAAAACAAATAGATTCTTACTTTATAAAAGAAGAGAAAGAGTAGGCGGCTGATGAGAGGGGTGGGAGATGCTGTTCGAGTGGCTGCTGCACCATGGTCGGTGACGGAGTTACGGCTGCTGTTTGTGGAAAACCTTCGGCTACAGATTGAATAATGGAAAGGAGCAAAGCATACATACATGACGTGTGCGTAAAGAGGGGAGGCTTGCTGCACGCAAGGTAGAGGTGGCTGCAAGGTTGTCGGGGAGGAGCATCGGCAAGGCACGGGTCGGCTTTGGTGAGTTCTTCGTGTGTACGCTGGTGAATGAAGTGGGGTGCTCGGTTGTGGTTGAAGAGGAGTTTAGGTGATGAAAGGCCGGAGACGTGGAGGAGGAGGTGGAGTCGGTCAGTGGTTGGCGGCGGACTTCGGTGAGCAGCATGAGCAGCGGAGGCTGAGAGGGGAGAGGAGCGAGTCACACACGTGTTGGTGGGAGGCGGAACACTAGGTGGTGGTTGTTGTGGTGTTAGTGTGGTGATTGGGTTTGGGTGGAATGAGCAGAGAAGAGAATAGGTAGGAAAGATTTAAGGTATAAACAGTTTCTTAGGATTCGAACGGCAGATAGAAATTTGAAGAGACCAACCAGCCAAAATACAAAGTAGTGGGTGCGGTAAAATCAAGTACAAGATTTTCAAGAATAATAAAGGCAATGACCAACGTATAATAAAAGAAATATAGGGAATAGTGAATGTTAGGTATTAATTTCTGGGAATATAAAACAAGTGGCCATTCATTTTCAAACGTTGATGGATGAATACGCACAGGATATTATAGAGACTCAAATTGGTTACCGGTACGGTAGGCGTTACGCAAGGTGCAACGTACAACGGAACTCCGAATTTGACAATCGAATATACCGTAGAGATCGGCACGACGAGACGATCAAAACGGTATATAGAAATCAGTGGTACGATCATCCGATAAAAATCGATATCGGTACCAGAATACTGCTATTTTGCAGAAAATAAGAACGACGGAGCCAAAGATGTCCGAATTTGGAAAAACGACAAACTGAAATCTTGCTCAGAAGATGGTTTAGAATTTTTCTATGTAAAAATATTTAGGTTTCGGAAACATTTTATTTCCAACGTTTTTTAACTGATTAAATTGAAGTAAATTTACGCGCGAAATAAACTTTCATATTTTCGGACGAAAATTTACCAGTTGCTATGTTTAATTAGACGTATTCCAAATATTAAATTTTTATTTCAAAATTTTTATCGTTTAAATTTTCACAAAATTTCAACTAATTACGTTATTAAACAGTTGAAATTTTACGGGTCGTTACACTTTCCCCCACTCAAAACTTTTCGTCCCCGAAAAGGAACGAGGTAGGAGAATAGAAACAACCAGAAAGAAAAACAGATTTGAAATACAAAATAACAATTAATTTAAACCATATAAATTCAAATTTAAATTAATTGATATTCAACAATTGATTTAATCCATTTGATTTCTCTAAAATCAAACTCAACTATTTCTAAATTCATTTTCTTATTATCCGATTTATCTTCAATTTACAATTTCTAAAACCATAAATTTGAATAGTCTTTTATTATAATCATATTTTTTTCAGCAATTTAAATTCTTCTTTATTCCATATTATTGTTAAATTTATTCTACTTAACATATCTTATCACATATATCTAAACCATATAAATTAATTTAAACCATAAAAGTTTCGATTTAAATCAATTTATATTCACTAATTGCTTTTAAATTCAAGATATTTTCATAGGTTGACCAAATTTCAATTTATTAATTCTTTCAGAACAAAATTTATTAATTCTTTCAAAGCAAATTTTATTCCATTATTAACTGAGTTTTACTTATTATCCTATCTAACTCTATTAACATCTTTATAATCAAAATTTAGTGTATCACATTTATTATAGACACTCAAATTTTGTTTATAAATTCAATTTATCTTATATATTATCCAATTACATATTCAACTTCTGAATGATTTAGGTAAGTTGTATTAGAATGCAGTTGAACAATATACAAATAAAATTTCCCAATTTAATTATTCAAGTTTAAATATTTGTTCCAAATTTTGGTTTTATTTGTAATTAAAATCATCCTTTAACAAAATTTAAGAATTAGATTTCCGATTAACTTTAAACAATTTAGAGATATATATAATATATATATATATCAAATCAAATTAAATTTTTTTTTTTAAAATAAGATACCCATATATATATAAATCAAATTATACTGAAGAAATTTAAATCAAAATATTTTCAAAACAAAACCGTAGCAAAGCTACAGAATAGTATCTTCACTTCGAAACTCGAAAATGAATGTCGATGATGCGGCCGCCATCACCGAAATTATTTTCCAGCGACAAAGAGAAGGGCACTGATTTCAACATTTAAAATTCTTTGAAAACGATTTCTATTCGAAAATACTTTCAATATATATACTTTAAAATTTAAAAACCAAAGTTCGAAATCACCGGAAACTAATAAATTCTAAAATTTCTGAATTTGATTCATTTCAAATTCTAATCAATTTATAAACCGTATTTATAAATTTATTTAGAACAATAAATGATAATCAAATATTATCATTTCAAACAACAATTTAATTTACCTATTAAATTCCAGAAAATTTTTACTTAAATTTTCACAATATAAACAAACAATTTATTTCATTTTCCAATTTGAAAATAATATGGTGTCAGTTTGCTCTGTTCAAGTGTTTTGAAAATCCTATCGATAGCGTTGATCAGACGAATCGATCGAAAACCCAAATCAACATCAACAACTCAAACAACACCATATATTTTTAAAACAATTTAAATATAATTTTACAAATACAATTCCTCGCTCGATGATACAAGAATAGATTTCAAAACATGTATAGAGATTCAAATTGGATGGAAATCAAATCAAAGAAAATTTTGATTCGAAAAATAAGTTTGAAACAGAAGATAAGATAATTCAATTACCACAATCGGAAGATGGATGAGTTTATTTAATTCACGGGCAACCTTAACCGGGTCGTCCGTAACTTCAAGAATAAGATCGATGTTGAATTCCGAGGTAAATCAACACTCGATCTCAAGAGATGGAATTCAGGTATAGCAGGAGATAGATAGCATCGTAAACCGAGGATACAGAAATCTCCGGTAAATCCATGCCTATTGTAAAGGAGTTTTGCTCCTTTACGAATTATTCGAAGATTGGCGAGACCGCCGATCTATTATAGATATCATTCAAAATGGAGTTATGGGGTGCTCCAGAATTGATAGAAGACGAATAGTGAAGGACACGAATGAATTTCGGAACCGAGGAGAACGTTCCAAAATTCTAGAAATCGAGTCGAAAGGAAGAGATTGAAACTCGAATGAGAGTGATTCTGTAAATACATTTACCCTATATGTTAAGTTTTGCCTAGAGCTACCAAAGCTCTGATACCAACTGTAACGACCCAATATTTTGGACCATTCGCGTCCATTATAAGTGTATAGGTAGACACTCATGCCGGAGTTGAATTGCTCAAAATACCGCGTTGTTAATTTAAATTTGGCAAAACTGAACATATACAGTAAATAGATATAATCACAGATCACAGACACAGAGTAATAAATGCAGTGGAAATAAAAGAGATAGTAGTTCATGAAGCTACTATATGAATATATAAAAAATACATCAGAGTTTACAACAGAAGAGTAATACGATACATCAGATACAAATCAGAATACATCACTGGAATCATCGAATACTGAAAGCAGAATAGATGGCTGGATCTTCAAGCAAAGCTCCAACTCCAAAGGTGAGTCTCGAATACTGGTACACTCAGTCTGACCCGAGCGTAAAGCAAAACACAAGACACTCGAGTCAGGATTAACATTCTTATATTAATAAATCCAACTCAAGTGAAATAGCAATTGAAATACAAGTAACTCAAAGGATGTTTGGAATAACCATCCTTTAAGGATCCGTTAAACTATCTACTAGGTAGTAATGTACGCTAAGTAGATAATGTCTATCAGTAATATAAAGATATCAAAGTAGGGTTAAGCAGGGCCCATACACCTCTTAACCTGTTTATTCCCAAAAGCATATACAAGACCGTAGTTTCCCCAAAACCGGAAGTCACCAGAGGGCAATCCATATACTAAAGGTACAAATCAAAATCGTAGTGGTCGCGAATAGGATAATCAGTATGGCAAGGTACATGAGGCAATACCAACTAGGATACTAGTAGTTGCGTGATCCGGACTGATGTTGGGCATAGCAGCTACTACCCCAACACCGCGAACAACACTCCCAAATCAAGGGGTGCACCCAAATCGAATCACAAAAGTAATAGATATGGTATCGAAGAAGTGTGTCCGCTAGAGATGGCGATCCTCAATGGCCCGGCGCGGCTCCTGTTTTAGTCATGTCAAGGGTCATCCAAAATCGTTCTCTTTCTTCAGTCAACGCGTTCACCAAAACCATCCACTTCGTTCTGGATCAACACTCCGCGTATAGTTATTAAAGTGGTTTCGGTTCAGATAGAGAGTATATCCATTACCGATCCCGGTCTCTTTAATAACTTTCGTAATTATTACACCGATTGGTCGTTTATATATTTCAAAACCAAATCAATTTCAATTTCAAATAGAATTCGTAAATCGATAATTCGTTAGTCTTTCTAAACCAATTTCCAATAATTTACTTTTCAAAACTTCCAAATTCACAATTTCACAATCTTATAATTCAATTTCAATTTCTTTTTAAAACAATTCAAATATTGATTCAAGTTCGTATATAAGTTTCATTCCGAAATCATTTAAATTAATTTAACATTCAAACCAATTTAAATCCATTTATCCATTTCATTTAATATTCGTTAAGTTACTTTTTCATTCAAAACAATTTCTATTAAATTTCCAATTCGTTAAATCAATTCTTAAGTTCAACTTCATTTAATCAAAATCTACAATTTTGAATTAAACTAAATTCGTCAAATCAAATTCTTTACATTTCAAGTCTTACATTAATTCCAAAATATCACATTTCATTTCTTGTTAAAGAAAATCAATTTCACTTATTTACTTACTTAAATAAATTTCCAAAACTTAATTAATAAAGAAACTCAATTTCAATTATTTACAAAGTAAAATCTACTTATTCAAAAGTTCAATTTTTCTTATTAAAGAATTTCAATTCAATTTAATCATTCAATAATTCAATCTCATTTAATTATTAAATAATTCAAAACTTAATTATTAAATAATTTCAAACTTAATTATTAAATCATTTCAACTTTAATAATTTCAAACTTAATTATAATTTCAAACTTGATTGTAATTTCAACTTAATTATCAAATCATTTCTCAAATTTAACAATATTCTTTCATCAATTACATTTTTAATATTAAATATTCACATTTAAATTTCATTAAAATTCAATTTCCAACTTCGTTTCAAAACAATATTATTTATTCAAAATAAAACCTTCATTTTATTTTTAAATCAAATTTATTGACCAATCGGGTTTTATTTAATTTCCTATCCTAGGTCAAAGTTCAATTTGGGTATTTGTCATTTCAACCCGATTCCAATTCAATTCAAAATCAAAACATAACAAAGGGAACTTGCAGTGTGATAACTGGGATGGTGTCAAAGTAAATAAACAATCAATATCAATCCAATAATCAATTCAAATAATCCCGAAATAACCGTATTAATTCGCATTGTTATTTGTACGAATTAATATAATTATTTCTAGAATCTACACTATCATTTCATGTAGATTAAAGATTATTACATTACGGTTTTCACTTGTCATCTATTTACAATTTCATACCCTCTATCAATTTACATTAACATTTTAACGTCCAATATCAACATCAACAATCAATCAATTAACAACCAAACTGGATTATCATTGCATATATAACAGATAATGGTGTCAAATATCACAGGTGAACTGATACAGGTAATAACAGTGTAAATATCAAACAACAATATTTCAATTGTCGTTTCAATTGAAATCAAATTTAATAAATAAAAGAACGTTAATCGTGAGTGAGTGCTCACCTTTAGAGGCTAGAGGAGTTCGGCGGGTGACACGGATACGCACCCTGATACGGACACTGAAATTTGACTGACGAATCGAAGCAAAACAATCGGCACAAATTCAACGATCAAAGCTGATAACAGAAATCGATTGAATACGTCAGAACGAGATCGATGAAGAAATTTGGTATAAGTAAACTTTTATATATAATTATATAGAAAATTATATTTAAAATTCAAACACGACAAAACTATATTTCAAAATCATTTCTTTTTCTTATAACACATTAAACTTATATCGTCAATAAATTATAGACACACCATATATGATATATATACTAATATATAAACTTCCATAGCCTATATGTAATATACGGCTAAAAATATTTGCATAAGTAAAAGAAAAACTGGCATGTTATAACAACATATTATATACTTAAATTTCTTCCAAGCTGAAGCATGTATACGTCAACACAAAATAACAAAAATTAAAACAACCTCACCTTCACAATACATAAAATAACACCTATATAAAGTACTATGTCATTTATAATATAGTAATGAGCATGGTTAGTACGATCACGGGAGGAAAATGGAATGGTTGCTACAACTTATACGCATGCATCTTTGTATATATAAATTTTCAAAAATCTCAAAATCAAATAATTTAAAAATCATAACACCATGAAAACTTTTCAAAACAGTAACTTATTTTGCAAAATCTAATGGTTCACAGCAAAGAATAATATGTTGGATTCAAAAGCAATTCCAAACTAGTTTCTCAGGTCTAAACTTATGAATATAAACTCATATTTTATATACAAAATTTTTTTAGATCAATATTTAAAAATCATCTCTCTCTTTTGAAACTAAACATAATACTACACATGACTTATATGCGTGATAACATAATATACTTTTTAAATTAAAATTCTATAACTTATAAATGCGTCAGATATACATAGGCTAAGATTTTATTTTTTAAAACAAATAGATTCTTACTTTATAAAAGAAGAGAAAGAGTAGGCGGCTGATGAGAGGGGTGGGAGATGCTGTTCGAGTGGCTGCTGCACCATGGTCGGTGACGGAGTTACGGTTGCTGTTTGTGGAAAACCTTCGGCTACAGATTGAATAATGGAAAGGAGCAAAGCATACATACATGACGTGTGCGTAAAGAGGGGAGGCTTGCTGCACGCAAGGTAGAGGTGGCTGCAAGGTTGTCGGGGAGGAGCATCGGCAAGGCACGGGTCGGCTTTGGTGAGTTCTTCGTGTGTACGCTGGTGAATGAAGTGGGGTGCTCGGTTGTGGTTGAAGAGGAGTTTAGGTGATGAAAGGCCGGAGACGTGGAGGAGGAGGTGGAGTCGGTCAGTGGTTGGCGGCGGACTTCGGTGAGCAGCATGAGCAGCGGAGGCTGAGAGGGGAGAGGAGCGAGTCACACACGTGTTGGTGGGAGGCGGAACACTAGGTGGTGGTTGTTGTGGTGTTAGTGTGGTGATTGGGTTTGGGTGGAATGAGCAGAGAAGAGAATAGGTAGGAAAGATTTAAGGTATAAACAGTTTCTTAGGATTCTAACGGCAGATAGAAATTTGAAGAGACCAACCGGCCAAAATACAAAGTAGTGGGTGCGGTAAAATCAAGTACAAGATTTTCAAGAATAATAAAGGCAATGACCAACGTATAATAAAAGAAATATAGGGAATAGTGAATGTTAGGTATTAATTTCTGGGAATATAAAACAAGTGGCCATTCATTTTCAAACGTTGATGGATGAATACGCACAGGATATTATAGAGACTCAAATTGGTTACCGGTACGGTAGGCGTTACGCAAGGTGCAACGTACAACGGAACTCCGAATTTGACAATCGAATATACCGTAGAGATCGGCACGACGAGACGATCAAAACGGTATATAGAAATCAGTGGTACGATCATCCGATAAAAATCGATATCGGTACCAGAATACTGCTATTTTGCAGAAAATAAGAACGACGGAGCCAAAGATGTCCGAATTTGGAAAAACGACAAACTGAAATCTTGCTCAGAAGATGGTTTAGAATTTTTCTATGTAAAAATATTTAGGTTTCGGAAACATTTTATTTCCAACGTTTTTTAACTGATTAAATTGAAGTAAATTTACGCGCGAAATAAACTTTCATATTTTCGGACGAAAATTTACCAGTTGCTATGTTTAATTAGACGTATTCCAAATATTAAATTTTTATTTCAAAATTTTTATCGTTTAAATTTTCATAAAATTTCAACTAATTACGTTATTAAACAGTTGAAATTTTACGGGTCGTTACACTTTCCCCCACTCAAAACTTTTCGTCCCCGAAAAGGAACGAGGTAGGAGAATAGAAACAACCAGAAAGAAAAACAGATTTGAAATACAAAATAACAATTAATTTAAACCATATAAATTCAAATTTAAATTAATTGATATTCAACAATTGATTTAATCCATTTGATTTCTCTAAAATCAAACTCAACTATTTCTAAATTCATTTTCTTATTATCCGATTTATCTTCAATTTACAATTTCTAAAACCATAAATTTGAATAGTCTTTTATTATAATCATATTTTTTTCAGCAATTTAAATTCTTCTTTATTCCATATTATTGTTAAATTTATTCTACTTAACATATCTTATCACATATATCTAAACCATATAAATTAATTTAAACCATAAAAGTTTCGATTTAAATCAATTTATATTCACTAATTGCTTTTAAATTCAAGATATTTTCATAGGTTGACCAAATTTCAATTTATTAATTCTTTCAGAACAAAATTTATTAATTCTTTCAAAGCAAATTTTATTCCATTATTAACTGAGTTTTACTTATTATCCTATCTAACTCTATTAACATCTTTATAATCAAAATTTAGTGTATCACATTTATTATAGACACTCAAATTTTGTTTATAAATTCAATTTATCTTATATATTATCCAATTACATATTCAACTTCTGAATGATTTAGGTAAGTTGTATTAGAATGCAGTTGAACAATATACAGATAAAATTTCCCAATTTAATTATTCAAGTTTAAATATTTGTTCCAAATTTTGGTTTTATTTGTAATTAAAATCATCCTTTAACAAAATTTAAGAATTAGATTTCCGATTAACTTTAAACAATTTAGAGATATATATAATATATATATATATCAAATCAAATTAAATTTTTTTTTTTAAAATAAGATACCCATATATATATAAATCAAATTATACTGAAGAAATTTAAATCAAAATATTTTCAAAACAAAACCGTAGCAAAGCTACAGAATAGTATCTTCACTTCGAAACTCGAAAATGAATGTCGATGATGCGGCCGCCATCACCGAAATTATTTTCCAGCGACAAAGAGAAGGGCACTGATTTCAACATTTAAAATTCTTTGAAAACGATTTCTATTCGAAAATACTTTCAATATATATACTTTAAAATTTAAAAACCAAAGTTCGAAATCACAGGAAACTAATAAATTCTAAAATTTCTGAATTTGATTCATTTCAAATTCTAATCAATTTATAAACCGTATTTATAAATTTATTTAGAACAATAAATGATAATCAAATATTATCATTTCAAACAACAATTTAATTTACCTATTAAATTCCAGAAAATTTTTACTTAAATTTTCACAATATAAACAAACAATTTATTTCATTTTCCAATTTGAAAATAATATGGTGTCAGTTTGCTCTGTTCAAGTGTTTTGAAAATCCTATCGATAGCGTTGATCAGATGAATCGATCGAAAACCCAAATCAACATCAACAACTCAAACAACACCATATATTTTTAAAACAATTTAAATATAATTTTACAAATACAATTCCTCGCTCGATGATACAAGAATAGATTTCAAAACATGTATAGAGATTCAAATTGGATGGAAATCAAATCAAAGAAAATTTTGATTCGAAAAATAAGTTTGAAACAGAAGATAAGATAATTCAATTACCACAATCGGAAGATGGATGAGTTTATTTAATTCACGGGCAACCTTAACCGGGTCGTCCGTAACTTCAAGAATAAGATCGATGTTGAATTCCGAGGTAAATCAACACTCGATCTCAAGAGATGGAATTCAGGTATAGCAGGAGATAGATAGCATCGTAAACCGAGGATACAGAAATCTCCGGTAAATCCATGCCTATTGTAAAGGAGTTTTGCTCCTTTACGAATTATTCGAAGATTGGCGAGACCGCCGATCTATTATAGATATCATTCAAAATGGAGTTATGGGGTGCTCCAGAATTGATAGAAGACGAATAGTGAAGGACACGAATGAATTTCGGAACCGAGGAGAACGTTCCAAAATTCTAGAAATCGAGTCGAAAGGAAGAGATTGAAACTCGAATGAGAGTGATTCTGTAAATACATTTACCCTATATGTTAAGTTTTGCCTAGAGCTACCAAAGCTCTGATACCAACTGTAACGACCCGATATTTTGGACCATTCGCGTCCATTATAAGTGTATAGGTAGACACTCATGCCGGAGTTGAATTGCTCAAAATAACGCGTTGTTAATTTAAATTTGGCAAAACTGAACATATACAGTAAATAGATATAATCACAGATCACAGACACAGAGTAATAAATGCAGTGGAAATAAAAGAGATAGTAGTTCATGAAGCTACTATATGAATATATAAAAAATACATCAGAGTTTACAACAGAAGAGTAATACGATACATCAGATACAAATCAGAATACATCACTGGAATCATCGAATACTGAAAGCAGAATAGATGGCTGGATCTTCAAGCAAAGCTCCAACTCCAAAGGTGAGTCTCGAATACTGGTACACTCAGTCTGACCCGAGCGTAAAGCAAAACACAAGACACTCGAGTCAGGATTAACATTCTTATATTAATAAATCCAACTCAAGTGAAATAGCAATTGAAATACAAGTAACTCAAAGGATGTTTGGAATAACCATCCTTTAAGGATCCGTTAAACTATCTACTAGGTAGTAATGTACGCTAAGTAGATAATGTCTATCAGTAATATAAAGATATCAAAGTAGGGTTAAGCAGGGCCCATACACCTCTTAACCTGTTTATTCCCAAAAGCATATACAAGACCGTAGTTTCCCCAAAACCGGAAGTCACCAGAGGGCAATCCATATACTAAAGGTACAAATCAAAATCGTAGTGGTCGCGAATAGGATAATCAGTATGGCAAGGTACATGAGGCAATACCAACTAGGATACTAGTAGTTGCGTGATCCGGACTGATGTTGGGCATAGCAGCTACTACCCCAACACCGCGAACAACACTCCCAAATCAAGGGGTGCACCCAAATCGAATCACAAAAGTAATAGATATGGTATCGAAGAAGTGTGTCCGCTAGAGATGGCGATCCTCAATGGCCCGGCGCGGCTCCTGTTTTAGTCATGTCAAGGGTCATCCAAAATCGTTCTCTTTCTTCAGTCAACGCGTTCACCAAAACCATCCACTTCGTTCTGGATCAACACTCCGCGTATAGTTATTAAAGTGGTTTCGGTTCAGATAGAGAGTATATCCATTACCGATCCCGGTCTCTTTAATAACTTTTGTAATTATTACACCGATTGGTCGTTTATATATTTCAAAACCAAATCAATTTCAATTTCAAATAGAATTCGTAAATCGATAATTCGTTAGTCTTTCTAAACCAATTTCCAATAATTTACTTTTCAAAACTTCCAAATTCACAATTTCACAATCTTATAATTCAATTTCAATTTCTTTTTAAAACAATTCAAATATTGATTCAAGTTCGTATATAAGTTTCATTCCGAAATCATTTAAATTAATTTAACATTCAAACCAATTTAAATCCATTTATCCATTTCATTTAATATTCGTTAAGTTACTTTTTCATTCAAAACAATTTCTATTAAATTTCCAATTCGTTAAATCAATTCTTAAGTTCAACTTCATTTAATCAAAATCTACAATTTTGAATTAAACTAAATTCGTCAAATCAAATTCTTTACATTTCAAGTCTTACATTAATTCCAAAATATCACATTTCATTTCTTGTTAAAGAAAATCAATTTCACTTATTTACTTACTTAAATAAATTTCCAAAACTTAATTAATAAAGAAACTCAATTTCAATTATTTACAAAGTAAAATCTACTTATTCAAAAGTTCAATTTTTCTTATTAAAGAATTTCAATTCAATTTAATCATTCAATAATTCAATCTCATTTAATTATTAAATAATTCAAAACTTAATTATTAAATAATTTCAAAGTTTAATAATTTCAAACTTAATTATTAAATCATTTCAACTTTAATAATTTCAAACTTAATTATAATTTCAAACTTGATTGTAATTTCAACTTAATTATCAAATCATTTCTCAAATTTAACAATATTCTTTCATCAATTACATTTTTAATATTAAATATTCACATTTAAATTTCATTAAAATTCAATTTCCAACTTCGTTTCAAAACAATATTATTTATTCAAAATAAAACCTTCATTTTATTTTTAAATCAAATTTATTGACCAATCGGGTTTTATTTAATTTCCTATCCTAGGTCAAAGTTCAATTTGGGTATTTGTCATTTCAACCCGATTCCAATTCAATTCAAAATCAAAACATAACAAAGGGAACTTGCAGTGTGATAACTGGGATGGTGTCAAAGTAAATAAACAATCAATAACAACAATCAATATCAATCCAATAATCAATTCAAATAATCCCGAAATAACCGTATTAATTCACATTGTTATTTGTACGAATTAATATAATTATTTCTAGAATCTACACTATCATTTCATGTAGATTAAAGATTATTACATTACGGTTTTCACTTGTCATCTATTTACAATTTCATACCCTCTATCAATTTACATTAACATTTTAACGTCCAATATCAACATCAACAATCAATCAATTAACAACCAAACTGGATTATCATTGCATATATAACAGATAATGGTGTCAAATATCACAGGTGAACTGATACAGGTAATAACAGTGTAAATATCAAACAACAATATTTCAATTGTCGTTTCAATTGAAATCAAATTTAATAAATAAAAGAACGTTAATCGTGAGTGAGTGCTCACCTTTAGAGGCTAGAGGAGTTCGGCGGGTGACACGGATACGCACCCTGATACGGACACTGAAATTTGACTGACGAATCGAAGCAAAACAATCGGCACAAATTCAACGATCAAAGCTGATAACAGAAATCGATTGAATACGTCAGAACGAGATCGATGAAGAAATTTGGTATAAGTAAACTTTTATATATAATTATATAGAAAATTATATTTAAAATTCAAACACGACAAAACTATATTTCAAAATCATTTCTTTTTCTTATAACACATTAAACTTATATCGTCAATAAATTATAGACACACCATATATGATATATATACTAATATATAAACTTCCATAGCCTATATGTAATATACGGCTAAAAATATTTGCATAAGTAAAAGAAAAACTGGCATGTTATAACAACATATTATATACTTAAATTTCTTCCAAGCTGAAGCATGTATACGTCAACACAAAATAACAAAAATTAAAACAACCTCACCTTCACAATACATAAAATAACACCTATATAAAGTACTATGTCATTTATAATATAGTAATGAGCATGGTTAGTACGATCACGGGAGGAAAATGGAATGGTTGCTACAACTTATACGCATGCATCTTTGTATATATAAATTTTCAAAAATCTCAAAATCAAATAATTTAAAAATCATAACACCATGAAAACTTTTCAAAACAGTAACTTATTTTGCAAAATCTAATGGTTCACAGCAAAGAATAATATGTTGGATTCAAAAGCAATTCCAAACTAGTTTCTCAGGTCTAAACTTATGAATATAAACTCATATTTTATATACAAAATTTTTTTTAGAACAATATTTAAAAATCATCTCTCTCTTTTGAAACTAAACATAATACTACACATGACTTATATGCGTGATAACATAATATACTTTTTAAATTAAAATTCTATAACTTATAAATGCGTCAGATATACATAGGCTAAGATTTTATTTTTTAAAACAAATAGATTCTTACTTTATAAAAGAAGAGAAAGAGTAGGCGGCTGATGAGAGGGGTGGGAGATGCTGTTCGAGTGGCTGCTGCACCATGGTCGGTGACGGAGTTACGGCTGCTGCTTGTGGAAAACCTTCGGCTACAGATTGAATAATGGAAAGGAGCAAAGCATACATACATGACGTGTGCGTAAAGAGGGGAGGCTTGCTGCACGCAAGGTAGAGGTGGCTGCAAGGTTGTCGGGGAGGAGCATCGGCAAGGCACGGGTCGGCTTTGGTGAGTTCTTCGTGTGTACGCTGGTGAATGAAGTGGGGTGCTCGGTTGTGGTTGAAGAGGAGTTTAGGTGATGAAAGGCCGGAGACGTGGAGGAGGAGGTGGAGTCGGTCAGTGGTTGGCGGCGGACTTCGGTGAGCAGCATGAGCAGCGGAGGCTGAGAGGGGAGAGGAGCGAGTCACACACGTGTTGGTGGGAGGCGGAACACTAGGTGGTGGTTGTTGTGGTGTTAGTGTGGTGATTGGGTTTGGGTGGAATGAGCAGAGAAGAGAATAGGTAGGAAAGATTTAAGGTATAAACAGTTTCTTAGGATTCTAACGGCAGATAGAAATTTGAAGAGACCAACCGGCCAAAATACAAAGTAGTGGGTGCGGTAAAATCAAGTACAAGATTTTCAAGAATAATAAAGGCAATGACCAACGTATAATAAAAGAAATATAGGGAATAGTGAATGTTAGGTATTAATTTCTGGGAATATAAAACAAGTGGCCATTCATTTTCAAACGTTGATGGATGAATACGCACAGGATATTATAGAGACTCAAATTGGTTACCGGTACGGTAGGCGTTACGCAAGGTGCAACGTACAACGGAACTCCGAATTTGACAATCGAATATACCGTAGAGATCGGCACGACGAGACGATCAAAACGGTATATAGAAATCCGTGGTACGATCATCCGATAAAAATCGATATCGGTACCAGAATACTGCTATTTTGCAGAAAATAAGAACGACGGAGCCAAAGATGTCCGAATTTGGAAAAACGACAAACTGAAATCTTGCTCAGAAGATGGTTTAGAATTTTTCTATGTAAAAATATTTAGGTTTCGGAAACATTTTATTTCCAACGTTTTTTAACTGATTAAATTGAAGTAAATTTACGCGCGAAATAAACTTTCATATTTTCGGACGAAAATTTACCAGTTGCTATGTTTAATTAGACGTATTCCAAATATTAAATTTTTATTTCAAAATTTTTATCGTTTAAATTTTCACAAAATTTCAACTAATTACATTATTAAACAGTTGAAATTTTACGGGTCGCTACATTGAATGTGATGTAATTATATTGTAAAAGGATAGTTATCTGTCTTTTGTTATGCTAATCAACATATCTGCATAAATAGTGTGACGATGTCATACTCAAACGAAATCAGGAAACATAATTGCTGAAAATGTTTGAATTATCTTTCTGATATTCAATCCAACTATATCCTTACTCTGAAATTCTGTCTACCTTTTAGTAGTAGTGTATGTATATTATTTGGACCTCGGGATCTATCTTGAATTTAATATTTTGAACCCTTGTAACATTTCATGTGCGAACTGTTATTTAATGTCATTTTTTTTCTAATAAATTCCTATTACTAACTGGTTCAATATAACCTTGGTTACGCTTTCCTTCGAATGCTTTAGTGGATGTTTCGTTGTACTTGTTTTTACCTTTTATATAATTTATTTGTCCAGTTACTTGCAAAGGTATTATAAAATATGTGATGGCTGATTAATCTTATTGTCAAATTTGCTCAATTAATTTCTATATTATTAATAATTTAGCACACCACACTTAACTGGTTGTGATTTTGCTTGACTGACTTGTCATATTGAATTGAATTTGTGGGACTATGATGAGTCTAATCGATTATTTTACTGGATTTAATTACATTTAAAACCAGTAATTGGCATAATCATCCATAGCCAATTCTTCAACAATTACCATAATTTGTTTTCGAACGACCATTAGTTTTCTTGTGTAAAATAACTCTTTGGCTAGTAGTGGAGGTAAAAATGCCTAGCTCATATCTTGTTTTGATCCTATTCGATCAAGCATAGGCTGGAAGTAGACAAAGCATCACATAGAAACAAACTTCACACTGGAACATATGAATTATGCTGCATCTTTTGTATTCTATTATGCCACTGTCTGTTCCATGATTCAGGCTAAGCATTTTTAGGTGCAGCTTTGGGGCGTTTGACTGCAGTTTGATATATTTTAGTTCATTTTTCTTGTATTTTAAAGCAGTTTAAATGTAGTTTTAATGTATTTTAAAGCGTGTTTTGATGTAGCTTTACTATTGTTGCTGCTATGTTTGGCCTATCTTGTAGCAATTTTCCCCTTTTATTTGCATTTTCAAATGTTGCTGCTATGTTTGGCCTATCTATTACAGATGTTTTTATGCAGGTGTGATTTTGTGCAACTTTTGCAGAAAGTTGTTTTATTTGATGATTTTGTTGAGAAAACAAAATTGTACCAATAAAACTAGCTTGTGTGGCATTGAAGATTAACTTGCATTGCATAAAATGTAAATCATATTACACACAGTTTAGTGACCTGTACTATACGGTGCAAAGTGCTTGTACTGTAAAGTGCGGTTTGCAAACTGCCTTCATGTGTAGGAAAAAGATAATTTATTTTATTCTTTTTTTCTTTGTTTTGTATATAAATGTGGATTTAATTGATGAGTCTGACGATAATAAAAATCATACAAAAAGTTACCTTGCAGTACAGGTCATAATATACATTTTAATGACTTACACTGTACACCGTGGAAACCAAATGTTGGGTATAGTGTAGTCGATAGCATTGTAAAACAATGTATTTGTTTGTGCTCTATATAATGAAATAATATTCGTATTATATCTAATTAATCATTTTGTTCTTATTTTTATTTTTAACTATAGAAACTTGAATAGAAATACGACCCAATTTGGATTGGTAATAGATATGTATTGTATCTAATAAATCATTTTGTTCATCTTTATATTTTTAAGTATAGGGACTTGAATAGAAAGATTACCCAATTTGAATTAGTAAGGCTCTGGTCCTAAAAAAAATTTCCATCAGTTTTGATCCTATTCGACCAGCTTAGTTTAACGATCAAATTTTGAAAATAATCCATCTAGTAGTGGAGGTAAAAATGCCTAGCTCATATCTTGTTCAAGTGGAAATCTTATGCCCTGGGTAGAGAATGATGAATGATGATAGTAGTATATTGAATCTTGCAGTTTTTATTTACAGGTACTATACGGACCCATCTGGTACATTCTGGTAGTGCAATGCAAAGGAAATAGGTTCGGGTTCAGAAGGTGCTGACAGCTCGCTGCAAGAGCAATATAACAAGGTATATAAAGTAGAGTGTTGTTAAGGTTTTCCTTTGATTATACACACACATACATATATATTCACCACAGTTGATATTTTGTAGTATTATACTGCCATCTGCTCTTGCAGGAATTGACACTTGCTGAAGCCGAAACAATTGCTTTATCTATCTTAAAACAAGTAATGGAGGAGAAGGTAATTCTTTAGTGCATTTGTATCTGGTTTCCTTTTTCTTTGGTGTATGAATCTTTGCTATTTGGCTGTTATAAATATATGGATGGTATTTGTGCAGGTGACAAAAAAAAACGTTGATATCGCGAAGGTTGCTCCAAATGTCCGAGGAAGAAACAAAGACATCCACCACCACATATGAGCTTTGTTGCTATCTTTCCAAGGAAGAAACAGAGATGCAGACTATCAAAGAGGCCGTTGGATCAACCGTCGCGTGGCATAAAGACTTCATCTCTGTGGTATAGTATGATTGTACTTAGAACATGATATTTGTAGCGGACTGTTATGTGTTAATGCTTTATGTATTTGGCATATAAACTTATCTAACTTTTTGGAGTGTTAGAATTTTACGACTCTAGCTTTTAGTCTTTTCGTATTTGATTTTAATTATTTTACGACAATATTTAGTATTAGTATGGATGTATTGTATGGATGCTGCTGTAGTTTTTTTAAAATTTTGCATTTATTTTGCAACGGGCAATGTGCATTGTTATATGAGTTTTTTACAACGGTCAATGCATGTTGTGAAACAGGCTATGCAACTAGTATGGTTAGTCTATTACAACGGGTTTTGGCCGTTGTATTATAGTCTATTACAACGATCATAACCCGTTGTAAAAAGGTATACTGCAACGGGTTTTACAACGTGCTTTGCCCATTGTAAAATGTGGTGGATCTGTTACAACGAGGCCTATTACAACGGGCACATCCCCGTTGCGAAAATCATATTACAACGGGCATTGCCCGTTGTAAAAAGACTGTTTTGTTGTAGTGTATTTTATATATTATTGCAAATATCATAAAACATATCATAAACTAACATCAATACAACATCAACTATTGTTTTTAAACTATATATATATTATATACTAGCAAAGCAATACATATGTATATACTAACATCTATATATCCTAAAATAGATTATACTTATATATACTTAACAACTGTTATACGCAGTGTTTTCATGACCCAACCCTGCCGCGGTCCAACCTCGAATAACCCTGAACCTTGGACCATCACGGTCCGGAACTCAATCGGACCTCATTTATCAATGAACCTTGGTCGGACCTTTAAACCAACGGTTCAACCGTCAATTTTACATGGTTGAACCATGGTTCTTTTGTTTTTTCTTACATTCTCATCATGTAATTCTCTTTATTTTCATTGCTTTGAAGAAAATAAGTAAATACATAATTCAAAAATCATTATCATTTCAAATTTTAAACCACTAGCTTCATCATTTAGTTCTTTACTATTGCAAACTACTCTAATACCACTGTAAGACTCATCAAGTTTGTATACCTTGAAGGCTGTCTACAGCTTGTGTACATAACATTATTATTTCAATATTTTTGTGTATAGTTTGTAGCTAAACGTGCAAATCTTTCAAAAATAAAAATCATGGTTCCAACGGTTCGACCGGCCGAACCATTAAAACCTTAAACCTTCAATCATCACGGTTCAAGGCACGGCACGGTCATGAAAACTATGGTTATACGTATACTATCAGAAATTCCAGAAAAATATTCAAAATCTTATGTAACTTATGCTTATATAAACAGTGAAAACCTTTATACATACAAAATGTAAATTTATACAAAAACCCAAACTGACGGAAACTGTACTAACTTCGACGACATATAAAACCAGATATACGTGTATATTACAAACAAATGAACATCTCTTTGTTTTTTTTCATATAAACTACACTTGTATATATACACTTAAATGTTTCCTTTCAAAATTTCCTTTGAAATACGTATTGGACACAATGTACATATAAGTTATTTCAAAATCTGTTTTAAAATATCACTTGCACAGCTTATATGTGATAACTAACTTATCTCCTTAAGTAAACCTGTATATATTTACAGCAGTATACAACTAACTTATACTTTGTAACACCATATATATACTTATATATATGAACTCTTCAGATCAGATGTATACCAATACATTATATAAAAAAATAAAATAAAAAATAAAACGTTAATTTACAAAACATACAGAAATGAAAACTAAATCTGCTGCATCAAAACTTTATATATATAAACTATATTTCTTTCTCTTCTTTTCACAGCAAGAGCAAAACCAAATAATATACCACATATAACTATATACATGACTCATATATATATATAATATTCTTTTATATATCTATCATATATAGAGTATAAGAAAAAAAATAACAGTATGTAATACTTATACCAGAGAAGGAAGAGAACTAAAGGGGTGAATTGTGCTCATGCACTAACAGGCGAGTGGGGAAGACGATCGGTGGTCGGCACAGTCGGTGATGAGGAAGAGGGGAGAAAGGTTGCTGACGGCAGGCACTGAGTGGAGGAGCTCGGCTCGGGTTGCTTTGGGTGTTCGTCAGAGGTGTGCTTGGTCGACAGGGAATGGCAGGGTCGGAGAGGTGTGGCTGGCGGCGTGCCGTGCTATGGGAAGACGGGCTGAGGCGGATGACGCGGAGGCGATTGTGGGAGTGAACCGTAGGCGGAGGAGATGCTTCTTGGCTGTGGTGATGGGTTTTCGTGAATTTAGGGTGAGGGGCGAGAGAAAGATGAAGGCGGAGGGGGAAAAATGGTGAGAAGAAGATGAAACAAATATATGCGTTCTTTTTTTCCCCCTTTTGAAAGAATGAATTGTTAGAGGAAAAAACAAATGTGAATAATGGGAACCAGCATATTACCTTGAACGTTGGGAATAGAAAGGGTCAAAAGTTGAAATGATAATTGCTTATGGCTATTCATTTTGTCAGGGAGCAACGAAAAGATACATGGTCCAAATACGAAACCGATGCACAGTCATTTTCCTAGATTTCGTCGTCTTCCGGACGTCAAAATACAAAATTTGAATATACCGTAGAAATCAGCACGACGAGACGATTAAAACGTATACTGATATCAGTGGCACGATCATTCTATCAAAAGTCGGTAATCTGAACCAAAAATGCTGCTATTTCACTGAAATTAAGATCGACGGATCAATAATAGTCAAAATTTGAAGAAACAAAATATGACGTCTCATTCAGAAGATGATTTAAAAATTTTCTGTAGAAAAATATTCAGGTTTGGAAAATATATTATTACCATCAATTTTTAACTGATTGGAATTGAAGTAAAATTACACAAGAAAATAAACTTCCATATTATCAGATGAAAATTTACCAGTTGCTATGTTTAAGTGGACGTATTCAAAATATCAAATTTTATTTCAAAATATTATTATTTAAAATTTCACAAAATTTCAATTAATTAAATAAATAAAACCACTAAAATTTACGGATCGTTACATTGTTCTTCTACAACTCCGTCATTTGGACCCCGAAACAAGCAATTATTGATACAAACAAGTATGAATCATAAAGCTAACCACAAGACGAACCGAGGTGGAAGGCTGAAGGTGGCAAATTTGGCCATGTCGGGGAGCCGTACCGACTCCCACTCGGGGAGTCGTACCGACCCCCACTCGAGGCATCGTACCGACTCCCAATATTTGATGATATAACACTTTATTTTCATGGAGAACTAGTCTACAGCATAGATAACGGCTATGAAATATTTTGTGCGAGATTTTAGGCTCCCTACTTCTATAAATAGGAAGGCAAGGCTCATTTTTCAGGATCTTTTAGGCTCTAGCTCTTTTATTTCATATATTCTTGTATCTCTGAAATTCTAAGTGTTGGAGTTGTACCGAGTCTCAAGTACTTCTTCCCCTAAGTCAGAAATCAGCAATAAAATATTAAAGTGGACGTAGGCCAAGCTTTGTCGAACCACTATAAAAGATTGTGTCTTGTTATTTCCTCATTTTCATTTCTTCATATTTTATTCTCTTATATTACTTCTAGGTGATTATGCCCTTTTTGGTTCAAACATTTTGGTGCTTTCACTGAGAAATTCAATCTCAGGCCACTTGGATCAATCTTTTGTTATTGGATTCCCTATATCCAAGAGGTAGATCCAGTCTTTCTTTTAATTCTACAACTTAGATTTCCAATAATCTACTTGAAGCTTTCTGCATGGCCCCATCAAGGAAGGAACTCTAAACACGTACCATAACCACCAGAGCTGTAGCTAGCGATGCTGAGAAGCAGAATCCTCAGCATGTTGATGAAGTCACCCAACCAGAGCAACTAGCAATCCAGACTCTAACTGATGTCGTGACGAGAGTGGAGATGGGTAGAATGATGAAGCAGATGAAAGATAGATTCCATGCTAACCAGAGAGAAACCACCGGAGTTTGGGGAGTCTAGGCATCGAGCACCATCCCGAAAGCGTTCATCAGGCCGAACACTCGGGGCAGGACCTGTTACCGTCGTTCAGTTGAACCTGTTGACCTAGACTACCTGGAGGATATGGTCAGAAGGTTGGTTAGTGAAAACAAATTCTGAACCAATGATGAATGGGGTACCAATGCGAGTCGGAATCCGTTTCATAGGATATCCTTCATGTAAGTTATCCTTGGAGATTTAACATGCCAACGATGATGTTGTATGGAGGAACGACGGATTCTAGGCAGCACTTATTAAGATATGAATGGCACATGAATTCAGCCATAACTTCAGACGCTGTGAAGTGTTGCTGCTTTCCAATTTTCTTAAAAGGGGTGGCAGCGATATGGTTCACTCGACTTCCTTAAATGACCAGAATCTGCCTACTTTCCAATAAAAGGTATTAAGTGGCTTGGGTACTGCTTATTAAACGACTATGATTTTATCGACGACAGATGCGGTAATAGTTGGACATTGAATGTCGGAAGCCTTAAATAGTGGTTAGAGGTCTTGTAGCTAGGACCCATCGACCATTGACATCATTGTTGGGTCTTAAATGACATGGTCTACACTGATTAAGGTCTTAAATGGCAGGGTCTGCCTATTTCTCTTTTTAAAAGTATTATAGAAGGCCGCTTCGTATTTAGAAGCATTAAGTGGCAATTGGGTTTGGAAGTATTGGGTGGTTGATAAGGCTTCATTAGTATTTTGTATCTTTGGAAGTAAGTAATCGTGTGTGCAATACAAGGTTAGATTAGAATTGCTAACCTTGATGGACATAACTATTGAATGGAAACCAATCAGTATAAATTTATGTTATGGATAGTTGATAGTTTATATTTTTTTCAGTCACCAGAACGTTGTTTTGATCCCCTCCTCATTACAACCCACATGATAGAATTTAGGGGAAACATGTCACTGGAGCTAGATGTGCTTTGTTTTTGGGGAAGTCCTCTTTCTCTCATGCTCGATGCTGATGTGACCATGTGCTATCCAAGGAATACCATTAATTCCAAGGTAGTAGTCATAGTCGGTATTCTTATCCTATTATTGTTTCCGCTGTGAGTTTAGATTTCTATCAATCTCTGATAATGCTCATGCTTATTTGCAGATACCAAATCCAACGATCTGTGCATTGATGGACTTGGTTTCGATTTTTGTCAAAATTTAGGCCCATAAAGGTACAGGTTGTTATAGGAAGCAACCGTCGATAATGGAAGCTTCTAATAGAAAAAACAATGAATATTTACGTCGAGAGGATGCGCGCAAGCTCCCATGGAGGATCGTTGCTGGAAATCCAAATGAGGTGGTATAAAGCAACGTTGCTGTAAAGCAATTTGGAGGCAATTCTGATATATAGATGTGAAGGTTGGTAACAAGAATGACAATCAAAGAAAGCAGAATCCAGTTCTAGGCGGCCAACGCAGTGAGAACAGCAAGTGCCCGAGAGGCTCGAAATCCAAGGAACATACATCTTTGAATGGTATGTTAGAGAATATCTACCTTGCCACACAAGGGATGAAGCAATATAAAAGCCACCCCAGAGAGAGGTGACTGATGAACAAAAATGATTGGGAAAGTATTGTCGTTTCTATGAAAATCACGGACACCTAATGAATGTCGATATCTGAAAAATGTGATTGAGGAGCTGATAAGGAATAACAAGCTCCAACGGTATGTTAAGGAACTGTCGAACGGTGGAGAAACCGTGAGACCCCAGGATCTATTTGCTTTAAGTGAACAGCCCGAGCACAACAGACATGAGCAAAGGAGAGCTAATGACAGACTGGTCATCAACTAACTGGTCACTTGGAGATGGAGTAGCAATCGATAACCATGCTACCACATCTATCACTATCTAGTTTTCCCTTTTGCAAATAATCCTCCCATGGACACTGGGGGCGTTGTAAATAGGCAGATCTTGCCATTTCTTCTACGTATTGATAAAATACGCTTCTTGAATCAATGGAACTATGTTCTGACAAAATGAAAAATTCCATGACGCGAATCCATCAGCACAACCAAAGAAACTCTCCTTTGTCCTCGAATGATGGATGGGGGTGTAGACTCCTAACCCCAGGATCGACGGTCACATTCGACCCCTAACCTTCTGAGAACCGACTTTGCTTCGGTAATGCTGGGAAGGTCCTAACAGCTGGGTCAACAGTCACATTCGACCACTAACCTTCTAAGAACTGGCGTTTCTCCGGCAACGCTAGAAAGGTACTAACCGCTGGGTCGATGGTCACATTGAATCCTTAAAATTTTGGGAACCGGTGCTGCTCCGGCAATGCTGGGAAGGACCTAACCGCCGGATCGACAGTCACATTTGACCCCCAGCCTTTTGAGAACCGACGTTGGGAAGGTTCATACCATTGGATTGAAGGTCACATTCAATCCCTAACCTTTTGAGAACCGGCGTTGCTTCGACAACGTCGGGAAGGTCTAAATCGCCGGGTCAAACGGTCACATTCGACCCTTAACCTTCTAAAAATCGGCGTTGCTCCGGCAATGTTTGGAAGGTCAGAATCGCCGGGTCAACGGTCACATTCGATGCCTAACCTTCTGAGAACCGACGTTGCTCCGGAAGTGTTGGGAAGGTCTGTGGAAGAACCTATCATTTCCTGTCTTTGATAAAGCGGCTTTCCGAGTCCAAGGCCCGTCTCTCCATTGCTTAAGAGTCGTGACTTGATCGACTCAAATAGATTTGTGTGTGATTAAAGCAAATATGCAGGTACTCGAAGATAGGTGCTGTCCAAACTTCCATGGTCCATGATCAGACCATGAAGATTCAACTACACTTGACGTCTGAAGATAAATGCCAATTAACTCACGCCCCCAACGCGAGGGCAGGAGTATAAACTCAAACCGGACATGACATGATCATCTGTACACTATCTCTCGCCCCCAACACGAGGGCATGAGTATAAACTCAAACCGGACGTGACATGATCGTCCATACACTAACCCTTGCCCCCAATGCGAGGGCAAGAGTATAAACTCAAACCGGACATGACATGACCGTCCGTACACTAACTCTCGCCTCTAACGCGAGGGCAGGAGTATGATCTCAAACTGGACATGACATAACCATCCATACACTAACTCTCTCCCCCAACGCAAGGACAGAAGTGTAAACTCAAACCGGACATGACATGACCGTCCATACACTAACACTCGCCTTTGATGTGGGAGCAGGAGTATAAACCAAAATGAACGTGATACGACTGTTCACTCTTTAACTCTTTTCCTTGGATTTGGAGTAGGAATATAAGCCGAAATGAACATGATAAGACCGTCCGACCCTTGACATTTTGCCCGAAGTAGGCAAAACGAAAGATCCATACCCGTCATAAGGTGGAATCTTACCTATGAACTTTGAATCGACGCCCGAAGTTAGGCGCGATTGAAAATAAACATCCTGGCTAAGGATGTACGGACTGTTTCCCTAAGTAGTTAACTTAAACTAGCACCTAGATCTTGGTGTAATCAACAATCGCTATCTCGAAAAGAGGTACCTGAACTGCTATCCTAAGTGGTTAATCTCAATCGACGCCTAGAGGCAGGCGTGATCGCACTTAGAATCCCAAAGAGGAAAATGAAAAGACCAACACACCAGCTAAGTTGGCCAGTTCCGAAGATGCAACGCTCATGGGCTTGGTTTCGGTCGAAGTATTACTAGCTCCAAGTGTCGATCAGCTGGATGTCGATTGGATCTCGGAGGCTAACACAGAAAAGGAGTCATGAATGAATCATATAAAAGACTACTTCCAAAGAGGAATCCTTCTAGGCAGAAGGAACGAGTAACGAAAGCTCCTTTACCAAGCTTCAAAATATATCCTTCAACAAGGAGCACTTTATAGGAAAAGATTCTCAGTCCCAATGCTATGGTGTGTTGCCAACGGCGAGGCCAAATGAGTCCCGAGTGAAGTTCATGAAGGGGTCTGTGGCGACCACACCAAGGGGCAAACCCTAGCGAAGAAGATCCTCCACTACAGATACTTCTGGCCAATTGTCAACCGAGACGCGACCGATTACACCCAAAAGTGTGATAAGTGCCAAAGATTTACTAAAATTCCAAGAGCCCCACCAACGGAGATTACTCAAATGGTCAATTCTTGGCAGTTTGCAGTTAGAGAATTGATGTCCTCAGTGTGTTGTCGATATCTAAAGGCGGTGCGAAGTACGCTATCGTCGCAGTTGACTACTTCACCAAATGGGCTGAGGCAGAACCATTAGCCGTGATCACCACAAAGAAAGTAGTCAGCTTTCTTGCCTAAAATATCATCTGTCATTGGGAGTTCCACAAGCAATCTTTACCGATAATGGTACCCAATTCGACAGTACCAAATTCCAGAATTTATGTCCCTGATATCGCATAGAGTAGAGATTTGCTGCGGTGGCACACCCCCAGGTGAATGGACAGGTTGAAACTGTGAACAATTTTATCAAGTCCATTCTTAGGAAGCGATTGGAAAAGGCCAAGGGCAAGTGGGTCGATAAATTTCCCTTGATACTCTAGGCTTATCAAATGACCCATAAGTCAACGACTGGCCACTCTCCTTTCGCCTTAGCCTACGGTTTAGAGGCCATGATTCCAGCTGAACTGAAAGTGCCTTCTCCTCAAATGACTCACTACGATCCACAGACAAGTGAGTAACTCCTACCAGTGTCTCTTGATATGATCGATGAGAAGCATGATGAAGCTGAGTTCAGAGCAGTTGCACCTCGACACCAAGTCGCTCGATACTATAACATCAAGGTACCCGGAGTTAGATGCCGACCAAAGCTCTATGGTCCATGGTCGGACCCTTGAAGTTCAACCTCTCTTGATATGATCAATGAGAAGCGCGATGAAGCTGAGTTCAGAGCAGTTGCACGCCGACACCAAGTCGCTCGATACTATAACATCAAGGTACCCGGAGTTAGTTGCTGACCAAAGCTCTACGGTCCATGGTCGGACCCTTGAAGTTCAAAATTCCTTGGCATCTAGAGGTAGATGCTAGTCAACTCTTTTAGCCCTCAACATAGGGTATAATCAAAGCGGAAAAGACATGACCGTCCACTCATTTTCTTATGCTCGGAGTTTGGCAGAGCATTAATGTCTTACCCAGAGGATAGCAAGGCCGAAAATCCTTGCCTAGAGTAGGCGAGGCAAAAGATCCACGTCTGGTGAAGAGCAGGATCTTACCTTTAATCTTCGATCGATGCCCCAAGTCTGGCGCGATCGAATGTTACTACCCTAGAAAAGAATACCTAAACCTCGATCTTAAATGGTTAGCCCTGATGAATGCCTGGAGTTCAACACGATCGAAACACACATCCCGGAGAAGGATGTCCGACTTGCTTTCCAAGGCAATTTACTTTAATCGATGCCTGGAGACAGACATGATCGCATATAAAGTTCCTCTAAAAGGAATGCTTGAATCACCTTTCTAGATGATCAAAGTTCGATCAGGTTTTAGAATTAGGTATAGTTACATGCAAATGCCCAAAGATTGGAGCTTCAACAATTGCTTTACGACGAAAGGCCGGCAAAGCATGGAACGGGCTAATGACTTAGTCCGATAATAATCCTGATAAGAAATGGATTGCAGGTACATTGAAAGGAAAACGCATTTCTCAAATACTTAGTCAAATTCACACAAAGATTGGACGAAACAAAAGTCTTTGTTATTCACATTTGAAATAAAACTTGGAAAGAAAAGTACAGGTTTTATCTACACATAAGCTGTAAACAAAAGCGGGGGCCAAACCTGGACAACACCGGTCTAAAACAAAAGCTGACTCCTACAACTCCGAACCAAAATCGAATCTAGCTACATAAAACAAACAAACAAACAACAACAACAACAATGAAGATGATGACCTACATATGCCTGCATGAGTACATGCATATGATCAAAAAATTCTACAAGGGAGTGCACATGTATACTTGTACGTAATCATGTTCGACATTCAACGACTAGAGTCAAAGAAAGGCAAGCTCATACCTTGAAAATCCATGAGAGAAACCAATTCAGAATTACTAAGCTTGAAACAATAGATCAAGTGAGCACTCTCCAAGTTTATAACACTAGATGATGGTCAAGCGTCAAACAGTTGACTATGGACATAACTTTTCACAAAAACGATTCACGGGAAGGAAAGCGACCATTCGAAACATAAAGTGGAGTCCTTTATAGCAATCCTGACTTGTCTCAATACAAAGCACATCATATTTGAAACAAGGTATACTTTGGAGGGCAAATATTATCCAGCCTTTTGACCAGGTAGAATTCGGACAGACTGGACAAGTTGAAGTTAGAGTTATCAAGGTAGGCAGCCTAGAGAGATAACTCTAGATTCTAGAAACCAAGTACTGCCAAAAGTCCACAAGGCGTACTTTAGGGAGCAAGTATTATGACCATTGTCATAGTCTTCGAACAGACTTAAACGATCGAATCTGACAAGCGAACGATGAGGAAATGATCCAAGGACTTTGGGAATACCATAAAAGGCAAGAAAAGAGAGATATCAAAAAATGAGCAAAAAAAGTTGAAAATTTGGCAGTTCAAGTTTTAGGAAGGGTTGACTCGAAGCAAACCCACAAAATTCTCAGGTCAGACTCGAAGCAGAATAGACTTGAGAAATCCCCAAGTTAGGCCCAAAGCAATCCATAAAAAACTCAAGTCTGAATTTAAGCGCGACTCGGTACTAACTCCCACACACGATTCGATACCGATCCTTGATGGCTCAGAGCAAACACTGAAAAAACTCGGGTCTGACTCCAAGTGCGACTCGTTACCAACTTCTGATGACTCGGAGCAAGCACTCAAAAAACTTGGGTCTGACTCCAAGCAGGCAAAGGAAAACTCAAAACACGAAAATCTTAGAAAAACTCAAGTGAAGCCCTAAGTAAAAACTCAAATTTCTCGGATCAGACTCCAATCAAGTTCAATCACTTCAAAAAAGCCAAGATAAGCACTAATCCACCTAAGTTGGGGATCGGTACCAACCCCACTCTGGGGATCGGTACCGACTTCCAGTTCTACCTTGGGTGGACCTTATCTTCTTCCTACAGCCTTACTTAACGTCAAAAGCCTATTTTCAATGTTACTTTATTGAATCAATGTAGTTCTCTATCGATCTCCATGAACTCCCGAATCTGCAACCTTGTTCTTCTACAACTCCATCATTTGGACCCTGAAAGAAGCAATTATTAATACAAACAACTATGGAATCGTGACGTTAACCACAAGACGAACCGAGGTGGAAGGTTGAAGGCGGAAAATTTAGCCATGTCGGGGAGTCGTACCAATCCCCACTCAGGGAGTCGCAGCGACCCCCACTCGGGGAGTCGTTCCAACTCCCAATATTTCATGATGTGGCACTCTATTTTAATGTAGAACTGGTCTACAGCATGTATAACGGTTAGGAGATATTTTGTGCGAGATTTTAGGCTCCCTTCCTCTATAAATAGGAAGGTAGGGCTCATTTTAAGGATATTTTGGGCTCTGGCTCTTTTGTTTCATATATTCTTGTATCTCTGAAATTCTAAGTGCTGGAGTTGTACTGAGTCTCAAGAACTTTTGCCCCCAAGTCAGAAGTTAGCAATAAAATATTAAAGTGGACGTAGGCCAAGCTTTGCCGAATCACTAAAAAAGATTTTATCTTATTATTTCCTCGTTATCATTTATATTTCATTCTCTTCTATTACTTCTAGGTGTTTGTGCCATTTTCGGTTCAAACACATGAGTATCCACGTGTTCTGTTGGTGTGGTACTTGTTAATTCCCCCGTTACTCCCTAGTGTGGTTGATTATTTTTCAATAAAAATTGTTTTTAGTTAATCTCATATGCGGGAGCACCTGGAACAAACGAATTCGAAGAAGAAATTGAAGTGGACTACGCCAATGAATTCACTACATATGATGTGGGTATTAGTTTTGCTTATTTTTTCCAAGCCATTTTATATAAGTTGTTTATGTTTAACTTGTTCTTTGTAGATATTTCTGAATTACCAAAAATTAAAAGATTGGGTCATTGCATGGGGTAGAGAGGTAGGATTCATTGTTATTGTATTTAGATCATAACTTAGGACTAAAGGAAGGAATCCCCGAGCTATATTTGCTTGTGAAAGGAGCAGTACATATAGAAAATATAAAAAAGGCTCTTTTTTGAACCATAGACTGACCGGTACGAAAAAAATGTGACTGTCCATTTCGAATTAAGGGTCATACAACCAATTGTTTAGACGAATGGAAAGTGGAAGTTATTAATGGAGTTCACAACCATTATATGATGGAAAACGGTGAAGGTCATTCTTTTGCCAGAAGATTGACAAAGAAAGAAATGAAAATTTGCATAGATATGTCTAAAAATATGGTTAAAGCAAAAAGTCAATTTTGCATATGTTAAAAAAATGATCCAAGCAATTGTGCTACCATAAAAACAATTTACAATGTTATCATTCAACAAAAGGCAATCAAACATGCTCTTCCTATCACCATTCCATTTATCTCCATCCGATTATTACTTTTATTTCAAATCCATAATCATATTTTTTTGTTATGGAATAATTCCAGTTGTTACAACTATATAATTGATCCAGTTATATAGTGACTGTTTTTGGGATCTCGACAATATGAAACAATAAGATAGTTATTAGTTTTGAACAGTGATTCAATTGATAATGAAGGAAGAAAATTCTTGGTTCAGTTCTCCACCTTAATGGTAGAAAAAAGGATTGATCAAATTCTATTGAGTTTGACTCATAGCGATCCTTTATCAAAGAATGACTCAGGTTATCAAATGATTAAACAACTGAGATCAGTTTACTTAGATACTTAGTTGACATTAAGAAAAAGTAACTAATGAATTATGAGTTCAATAGATGAAATGTTTGTTATGCTTTATATCTTTAGTTTAATATGTATCTATGTCAATTCTACCCTTTCTTCGAGTAGTTTTTTCTTTGGCATATTGCCCAAGGCTTATGCCTTTTTATTTTCTCATCAAATGAACGACATCTTCTTTTGAAAACCCTAGCTATTCTTAACATGATATTAGGGAATCATCTTTAGACAATGACTCCTTTTTCTCCTCTTTTCAGATGGTAAATATCCTTCAGAACATGGAGTGTGAATTAAACCCATGTTTGAATTGAAACTAAGATACCGATGCAAGTTTTTTCCTTCTAAATCAGATCGATTCATATCTGAAAGAGGCCGAAATTAAGTTCTTTCCAAATTGACTATTTATTCCTCTCTCTTTCTATCACCTTTCCATTTATCCGCATCCCTTTATTTTTTTTAATTCAAATCCATGATCGTATTTTTTTTGTCGTGAAACAGTTATGAATTTAATTGATTTTTCGTTACTTGACCAAACAACCCCGAATTCTGTTATTTCAACTACATTAAACGATCTTTCGAATTAGGCATGACTCTCCTCTCTCGGTTCGAGAAATAAGAGGATCAAACCATTTCTTCTAAGTCTCTTTCAAATTCAATAAATGTTGATTGGTTATTCTATCATACCCACGTAAAGAAATAATTAGTTAGGGTCTAGGTTTTCCGGTGAATTAGATTATTTCCTAGCATCGGTGGATCATAGAACAGAAATTCTAATTCATTCGGATCAAAATTCCTTCCAATTAATCTAAATTCTTTTCAGATACAAAGAAATGGTTCGGTTCCAAAGCCAAAGATCGTAGTTCTCGAACGAGTAATCGAAAAGATTTTGGGGGCATCCTCAAGATTATTCTCCCTCAACTAGTTAAATAATGAAATTGGTAGATATCATGACGATATTAGGTAGTATAGATATTATTACGGGAGAAGTTGATTGTTGGAATGATAATTGATATGACAGAAGTGGAAAGCTAGGCTAGACTAGTAGAATGAGGTGACCTCTAGGGAGAAAAATCGATTCTTTAGGATCCTTTCTTTCTTCAAACGGAACGAACAAAGATAGAATCAAATCGATTCCCGAAATGCCTTTTGGATCTTCCTCAATGTCCACAAGCTTTTTATAATATGGTCGCGATCTGTCATTACGTGCGACTATCTCTAGAAAGAAAGAAAAAAGATAAAACTAACTAGTCAATACTAAATAAATTTGATTAATGCGACTTCTAAGAGTTTGGAATAATGAAACCCTTCATTTTTATTATTTCTTTCTGCTATATCCTTAATAGCGAGTTAGTTACACCTACAACCTAAATGGAAACCGAGTGCTTCTTGGTTCAAAAATGTCGAATCTTATCAAAATCATCATTTGTTGGGACTTTTTGGAGTAAGCTCTTTGGCTTGGACAGGAAATTTAGTTCATGTCGCTATTCCTGGATCTAGGGGAGAGTACGTAAGATGGAATAATTTCTTAACCTACTTAACTCAGTGGTTAGAGTATTGCTTTCATAAGGCGGAAGTCGTTGGTTCAAATCCAATAGCAGGTAGAACTCATTAGATACCATCAACTCTGGTATCTAATATCACCATCAAGGCATGTTGAAAGTGAATCGTATTCCATGAATTTGATATGTACGGTCGACCTAGATGGTAGGAAGGTCGACCTTGAGGTCGACCTGCATGTCGACCATGTGAGGCAATTTTGCCTGTTGCATTTTCTCTTGTGCTGTGCTATTTTCTGATGCTTGTTCTATTGTTTTGCTCTCTATTTTACTTGATTTTTGATGATGATTTTGTCTTGTTTTGAGAGCTATGATGCCTATCAGGCTAGCTAAATTTTAAGAATTTGAAATTCAATTTTGAATTGATTTCGAGTTAAATTGGAATTGAATTCGAATTGAATTTGAGTTATCGGTCTCGGGGTGGGGTGTCATGACTCTGTATCTAGTAAGATATATGGAATATATGGACAAAAGTGGAGTTGGTGAAGGTACCGTTGTAGGCCAAACCGTAGAAGGTATTGAGAGACAACCAGAAGTAGAAGGAAAAATAAGTGGCACCTCATTGATTAGTCTAGCTTTTATGGAAGTTTTAACCTTTATGGGCTCGTAGTGGCGTTAGCACTTTTATTTGCAAAACTTTTATTTAATTTCATCATAGAACGAAAATGTAAAAAATAGCATTACAAACTTTTTCTTATTTTATTAATTCTTTGCGGTTTGCTTCTGTGAGTTATATCACTACTTTACTTCTACAGTTATTTGATAAATAAATATAATAATATGACTAAATAGAATTCTATTATAATAATGTAACAGATCTAATAATGTAACAGAAATAAAATATCAAAATAATTCCAATTTATTATTATATATAATAATTATTGATGATATACATTGTTTTGTCTCTTCTGTTCATGAATGTTACCAGTTTTAATGAACACATCAACACATGCAATTTAGTTTCTGTCAGTACGTCCTGTAATTTGTATTTGAATTCCTTTTGTATCTGTTTTTTCTGTTAATTCAATAGCTTTTTTCATTACCTTTAGAAATGGAACTCTATTTCTTAATTGAGAAGCCATATATTCTGTAAGAATATTTGTACCGAGGGTTCGAATCCCTCTCTCTCCGCTCCCCTCGATCGCTTTAGACTTTCAAAATCTTTTATCTTTTTCCACTCCGATCACTCGATAATTTCCATAAGCACAAGTTCGACCTTTTATGGGTCCAAAGATTCATTTAAAAACAATCCATCTTTTTTTGTTTTATTGGTTTTATAACGAAAAATATAGGGCTCCTCGTTCTATTCTTTTGAAGTAATTGGATCCTTTTCTTCATTCGAGAATCTCTTCCCTTTTTCCACCCTAAGAAGGGTTAAAATGGCGGTTCCCACTCCTTAGGAGGTATCAATGTTACTAATCGATTATGATAAATTGAATCGGATTTTGCAGTTTTTCTTCTACACTACCTCGACGTGACATGAGCGTGAAAGAGGTCCAAAAAATAAGTTTTTTTATAAGGGATAAAAATGCAATTTGTATTGATTCCTACAGATTGGATCAAAAAATTCTTGAATGAGGGATTCAACTCCAAAGAAGAAATCTTTATTTGGTTATACCTCCTCTTTTTTATGAGGAGAGTGAATCTTTTTATCGAAGGATCGAAAAAAAATTCAAACCAATCTTAAATTTAAAATTAACCAGTTTTTAACTCCTGAATATCCAATTGGTTAATCAATTTCTTATAACGTACTCGATCTTTCTTTGACAGATATCCAACAGTCGTTGACGTTTTCCCAGAATTTTTCGTCGACCGCTTCATGATAAAAAATCCTGTTTATGTAATTTTAAATGTGTTGTTCTTGTTTCTTTAGTACCTATAGTAGTTCAGGAAAATGTCCTTCCCTTTTGGGACAGTTGTAGGCATTCAAATCCAGAGGTTAATCGTACTTTGGCAACTTTACGTAAGGCGGAGTTTGGTTTTTAGGTGTGATAGTGGAAAAGTTGACAGATAAGTCAGCGGCCACGGTTATTGGCAAGAACTCATTAAATCTATTGTTTGGGCTCATAAGAAATTAAAAGTTGCTCCTGCTACTTAGCCTAGAGCTTTGAGAAAACCGATCCACTTTCATTTTTTATTTTGGAAAAAATTCTTTTACTCCTCAATACTCAATCAAGTCTTCTTTTCTTACAATTGAATCCACATCTATGGTAACTCTACTGCAGTGACGATATTATAGGGGAGGTCCAGTGGAAGAATAGTTTGACTCCCAAATGACGAAAAGCATAACACCTCTTATTTTGCTAAAAATGTAGTTTTAGAGAAGTTTCTTTTGAAGTGGATACCTGAATGCCAAGTATGGCTCGTAATAATCTATCCTTGGGGGCATACGAGGATTAATTCAACAAAAAAGGAAATTTCTATTTTTCTTGCCCCTAAATGAAATAATGATAAACCAGAACTAAAGGCCCCTTTCTCACGTTCATTTTCTATTTGCATTGTTGAAACAAAATAACAAAATTTCCTTTTTTGCTTTTATCGTTTTTTCATGTTCTTTTAAAATAGTTTCAAAGAAAAAAAGTCGTTTTCAAGGAGACCCAAAAGGTAGCTCTGCTTCTCTTCCCCAAACTATTAAAAAACAAATTTATATATTTTCTCCTTTTTCTCTCCTCATGGACAAAAAGGATTGCAATCAGTTTGATAATAATTGGCCGACATTACTTCTTCGGTCTAAACCACTGAATCCATTAGATATGATGAGAATGGATCTTTTTCTATCATTGATCAGAGATTTTTCTGTGAAAAATATGAATCGGAGTTTGAAGAAGGGGAAGGGACTCTTAACTCGCAACAAATAGAGGAGGATTTACCACATGAGGCCACTGTTAGGGAAGATAATCAATATATTGCTTATATAGTTTATCCTTTAGACCTTTTTGAAGAAGGTTCTGTTACTAACATGTTCACTACCATTGGGGGTAATTTATTTGGGGAAAAAATAGAGACTTGAATCAACTTCTTTTTGTTGATTCTTTCCAGGTCTACCCCATTTCTCAAAAGACATTTTTACAGGATCCCTATCTATAGCAATTTTCACTTTGAGTTCCAATGAATGAATTATCATTAAGTCCTCCTCTTTCCGAACAACACATCAAAGAGACCCACCAACAGTCAAGTTTTAGTGAACCTATGAAAGATAGATGAAAGATATATATATATATATTAGCCAAGGGCATATTGGTTGAAGTAGATTCTTCTTTTAAAAACCCTTCCCAAACTTTTTAACCGAGTACAAATGTTTCTTTCCTCCTCACATAGATAAAAGTAATGTTATCCAGCCTTTTGACCCGGCTATATCTGGGTTAACTGGACAAGTTAGACTCGATGATAGATAAGGAAAGCAGTTCAGAGAGGTGACCACAAAGACCAGAGATCAAACATAAGCAATAATATGAAGTAACGATCAGGCGAAACCAAGAGATAGACTCTAGGAACATTCTAAGTATGGA
Source organism: Allium fistulosum (assembly GCA_030737815.1). NCBI lineage: Eukaryota > Viridiplantae > Streptophyta > Magnoliopsida > Asparagales > Amaryllidaceae > Allium > Allium fistulosum. The sequence goes on from CM060905.1 coordinate 168,374,061, forward strand.
TTAGTGCTTCTCTTAGGTAGGGGATCAGTATATATCAATTCCCCTAGGTAGAGGATCAGATCGAATTATTGTAGCTATGAACATCTTGAATCAGCAATTCAACTCAACGGAAATTGATCGATATCTCTAAAAACATGAAGACAACTATGCAAACAACTTTGAAAACATGAAGCTAGCATGGAGGGATACCGACATTACCGATCGCATAGTGCCACATGGAAAGGAAGACTGATCGGGGTCGATCGCTCTATATTGGGAATTGGGCCTTGAGATTTTCTGGGTGACCTCGTCTACATCTGGAGATTCTACCGACGAATTTTCAAAAAGATATTCGGTCGTCAACCTCTATAAATACAGAGTTATTGTTCTTTTAAGGATCTTTACACTGTTATTTTGCTGGTGCTCCAGTGTATTTACGGAGTCCAATCCGATCCCGCTTGTACTCAGAAATTCAAGTGATCAATAAAGTTGCTTCATCAAAGTGGACGTAGGCATTCAACGCCAAATCACTATAAATCTGTTTGTCATTATTTTTTTACCTGTTTTCTGCTTGTTTCCTCTATTTTAATTTAGATTTGTTCATTTATTTCTCTACATTCATCCTATTGTGTGTTTGTGCTAACTTTTGGTGCAAACAAGTAAGCAAACATGGAATAATTCTAACTCCTATAAGAACTATGAACATCTAGTTTTTCAATCAATTTTTTTATAACTTGGATTTAAAGACCTTTTTGGTAGTTTGACTGTGGTATTTCTCTTCTTGGTATTTTTGGAAAATGGTATATTAATTGTGGAGTTGCCTTTTCAGTTTACAAATTTACTATGGAGGTATTATGGCAGAGTGAGCCGATCTGGTCTTTCACAATAAAGTTATAGATATAGCTGCTATAAAAGGACTTATTAGCAGATTAACATATCATTTCAAAATACAACATAAGCAATAAGGAAGCTCAAATAGAATATTATTTTTAATATCATAGGATATGACTGATTAGCTAATATGTCAAAATCCAATGTTAGTTCATTGGAATAATATCTTTTAAATCATCTAAACTAATAATCCATCCTTCTCCTCCAAAAGGGGATTTTAGTAAATAACCAAATATAACACTTCGGTTACGTGTCAAATTGGTAATTTTTCTTATAAATTTTGATTATGTTGATTTCATAATTTTCTAATCTATATGTTATGTAATAGACGAAAGTCTCATGCTACTCTATGAGTAGGAAAAGAGTAAGAACGCAGCGGTACCTCGAGAATGTGTTATTTTGGGAATTCGAACAATTTGAGAACTGAACCAAGAATTCTCTTTATTGATCATCAATTGAATCACTATTTGTGACTCAGGATTCCATTTTATCATTGAAGTGATTAATACAGGAGCTGCTCTAAGTGTTCCAGTCGGTGGAGCTACTATATGACAAATTTTTAATGTTCTTAGAGGGAGATCTTCTATAATTTCGTATGTGAGGGGTTATTTCTTATTTTCATCCAATCATTAATAAATTGATTATTTTTGGATAAAAGTAGATGAAAACAACGCTCGTAAGGAGTACTATTGAAACCGATAACTGTAGGCCTACCTGTATCCACATAAATTCAATATTTGTTAAGCAAGCTTATAAAGCAAAACTATTTTGAGTGGCATCGTAATCAAGAGGATGGATCAGACATAATAACAGATATTTTCTAGGCTCATCCTATTAGTTTAAATTTTCTACATATATTTCCTTCTGTTCTTGTAACGGATTGTACGTACAAGACGAATAAGAATAGAATACCATTGTTAAAGATCGTCGAAGCCACGTTCATATACTACACCTTTTGTGTAGCAATTTCCTTCCTTATTTCTGAGTGGTAGGAAAATTATATATGGACTTTGTAGAGGTCGAAATCTGTTATGAATGCTTGCAAGATAGAATTGCCTTCCGTCATTGTAACAAATAGAGAGTTTTCTTTGATGAATGCAACTGACAAATTTCTTCTCAATTTAGCTCGTTTACTTTGTAAATGGCACATCGAGAAAAACATTTTGAGGTACGTCCAAAAATATGTGAAAAAATGGATAAAGTGGTGATGAAACTATGTTTAAGTGATTGGAATACATTGGTATATACTGAAACAATGCAAATGTTTCCTAGGAATTGAATCAATTTCATACAAACTACGCCAGTTTTCCATCATTGTTGAAATATGTCCATGAATCTTGGCTATACCCATGTAAATTACACTTTGCTCATGTGTGGACTGATAACTTTATGCATCTTGGAAACTACACGTCTAACAGGTATAATTTTTAAAATCTATTTCTTCATTTACGTGTTCAATATAATGAACCGTGTATTAATTTGTAGAGCTGAAGCGGCTCATTCAAAATTGGAAAAACATTGCCAAACATGTCAAGGGAATTTTGAGAAAGCTTGAGAGAGCATGCATTCCCATTTGGAGTTACCTTTTATTGAATTAAAAGCTTATATGCAGACAAATTTGTTAAAAGTGGGTCATTTGTATGCAAGAAATGACTTTCAGTTATTACGGGAGATAGTTTCTGTAGTGACCTTAGAGCTTATTCATTCTGAACTAAACAAGGTAATGCATCTATCATCTTTAAATTCAGATGTCTGTGAATGTAGTATAAGGAGAACACATAGTCTACTGTGTTATTATGAGTTAGCTATGTTAGGAAATTGTGTGGAAATACCCCTTCATTTAATATACCCGCATTGGACTAGATTGAATGTAATTGGCCCTAAATAAGAAAAAGATACAAGTGTTGAAAAGAAAATTGAAGATTTTACTACATGAAATCAAGAAGATGGATGTGGCTCATCAAATGGAGACGTACATATAATTTAGGGAAATTATTTTACTGCAGACATCTTCTCTTGTCTCCTCAATAAGCAAATAAAAAAGTAGAGGTCAATCTCTACCAAAACCGGATACCTCTACCAAAAGACGACTATCAGGATTTGAGTTGTCTAAGAGAAAATCCATTCCTTTAGCCAATACTCAGTGCAGTGAGAACAACATGGTAAAAAAGGCCAAGCTCCAGAATTGCAAACCGACTCTTTTGTTTGATTTCCCTAATGTGTCGACTTTATATGATGATCAGATGCCATTAAAATTGATTCCCTACATAAACAAAGTAGTTGATGTTGAACATGATGGGAATTGTGGTTTTAGATGTGTTGCTAGTTCGTTAGGAATGGGGGAGTTTAGCTGGCCCCAAGTTCGGAGAGAATTGTATAATGAGTTATACGAACACAATGAGCTATATGACTCTGTTATTGTTCAATGCAGTCATACCAATTTACTACTACATCGATTATCGCACGATAATGGTCCTACCTCATGAGAAAAGTGGATGGATTTGCCCGATGTTGGCTATATCATGGCGACACATTATAATGTAGTTATTTTTAGTCCTAGTAAAAATTTAAATCTTGCTATTCCACCATTGAGGGGTAAAATTCCAACTCCAAAGCAATGTGTGGAATTTGGAATTGCTTTTGTCGATGGAAACCATTTCGTCAGGTTATTACTTGTTAGCTTATACTAGCTTTTAGTGCAAAATTTCTAGTGTTTTAACTAATTAGTTCTTAAACAATTACAAGTGTTTCTCGATTCAAAACATCTAGTTCTACCAATATATAATAGATGGTTCTAGAACCGCGATTCCAATGCTAGCAAATGGGAGTTTATTCTACTGGACAGAAGACAAGCTTGGGGGAACGCATGAATGAATGAATAATATATGTTCTACAACTTTTTGATGTAATTTCATATTTAAACAATGATGAGTAAGTTTGATAGTTGGAAACAATGATGTGTAAGTTTGATGATTTGATCAAATTTTATGGTATGGTATGCACAATAAGCTTGTGTTTTAGTTTGTCAATGAAATTTATTGTCCATTGTATTGCAATTATAATTTTTGTGTGTAGTTGACAGTACCCACATAAGGTTCATATGTGGATGATTTAATACCACATGTGGGAAATTGAGGAACCCACTATTAATCTTTGCTTGAAAATTTATAGATCCTACGTTTTCCGCTATCGTAGGCATAACGAAGAACCATGCTCTGCTTTTGCTTGGGTTGATCGGCTTTGGACATTCTCATCCCTAACAATCCACATTAAAGTAGCACATGGTTGTTTCAAGACACCACACTTATATCAAAAGAGGAATCATAGTTTTCCATGTATATTTTAAGATAACTTCAGCTTCCATCGAACATACCAACCATAGGTAGATGAAAATCCTCATATGTCTTTAACGTGGATGTATCAGAATATGCATCATGTTTTCCTATGGTTTATTGGGGTCTTGAGAATGGATTTCCCATTTAACCCACATTACTTCAAAACATGGGTGTTATACTTTCCACGATAATAAACCACCTCATGAACAATTAGTGTGGGTTTAGTATTTCCCCTACTAAACCTGGATCATTGCTAATCCAAATTAAATATACTTCATTAATCAAAAATAGCACTACAGGTTACATTGATGGACTTAAACTGCTTTATAATTTCTAATTAAGATAAGAACTAATCCCGGACCTTCCCTTTTGTTCAATTTGTACTTCAAGATCTAGTACTTGCTACTGAAGCCTGTTAGTTTCTTCTATAACCTCCAATGAAAATTCAACAGCTCGATCTGAGAACGGTTCACTAATCTAGTGAATAGAACTACAATCAAGCATACCATATCTCGACCAAACCAAGAAGTGCTGACCAACATTTGCAGGCGAAAAGCATATCCTTAGGATAGGGTCAATGTTGTAATGACACTTAAGGGGCTTTGACTTAACCTCCTCCTCTTGTAACCTTCTTCCTTCTATACTCTTCGCATTTCGTCATTTTGATATCAACCGGTGGTACATCGAGATTCACATTTAGTACTGCAATATCCCAATGCAATTCTTCCTCTATCTTTTATACATAATAAATGGGGTTGGTGCATGAGAAGACCTTTATGCAATGATTACCACCCATTGCTCTTCGATATCGATGACTTTGAGTAAGACATGTAGTTATTTTTGTTCAATAAAGATAGAATTAAGTTGAAGTGTAAATGGTAAAATGGAAGTGTATTTGATTTATTATAGGTCAACATTTTGAGGGAAAGAAAGTGGGTAAAGGAGAGAAAAAGGAGGGAGTTGAAAATGTAAAAAAGAAGAAGCAAAGTTAAACAAACCATGTTAGACGATAGCGTCAAGGTGCTCAAAATCCACGTAGGGGACTGGCATGTGTGTAGTAAAGTTTGATGTATAACGTTAATGTGGGTTTTCTTCGAATCCATGTTCTGAGGTACCGTGGTAAGTTCGGGATAAATATAACAATATCTCGAATATTCCATGCTAAAGTAGAACATTGGTCTTTTATACTACCACGTCGAAAGCTAATGTGGTTTTTTAAAGTAGCGTAGAGACATTTGAGTGTGATTGTCTTGTATAACCACATGGATCCTTAACGTGGGTATTTAAATATACCACATTAATGTTGTCCGTGGGTTCTGGAAACTATAGCTTTCTAAACAAGTGCTAATTCCACATCAAATTCCACATCAAATAAGTAAAACCACATCACATTCCATAACAAATTGACAAATGTTCCAAACCCAAATTACTAAACAAGTAACTACAAGAACCAAAATGCTAAATGTTTCAAAGCCAAGTTACTACACAATCAACCACAACAAGCAAATTGCCAAATGTTCAAAAACAACAAGCAAGTTCTTACCATAAATTAAACTTCCACTCAAATAAGCAAAGCAAAAAAAATTCAAACACAAATTACCACAATTCCAGAAACAAATAAACTTAACAACTCAATGCTAAGTGAAGCACCCAACTTCATTTTGTGCTTCTTCCAAACTCCTCCTCGCATTTTCGGGCGTTTCAATGTTGATTGAGACGAGGATATTTCCAAGCATTTTTATCGATCTCGTCTTCAACCCGTGTGCACGGTCCAAACTCTGCAAATTTCAACGATAAATTTTAGTAATATAACATGAAGGGTATTATTTGTTTACATTATAAATATAGCTATGATAATTGAAATATGCAGTAACCTATTAGCTGATACACATTACTATATAAAGTATGTCACAAGTTGGATCAACAATCCAAAGGCTATACTCTTGATCGAGCCCGACACGTGCAGGATTCTGCACCCGAAGCATAGTTCTTGGTTGATACCATTCACAATAATTAGGGGTTGTTGAATAAATAGACTCATTCAAGGGTATTGATTGATATATCTCTGCAACGATGTGACTTTTCCACTCTTCAAAAATGCTCTCCTTGAAAATGTAATTGACTTTGTAACTTTTGGGACAAGGTATAGGAACCAGGGCCACAGCTATACCTTGTCCCACTCGATTGTATTACTGGTCGAGGAATACACCGAACTCTTCCAAATTGATACAAAATTTGGGTTGCTTGGTACGGTTCAACAGTGTTGATACATAATAACATGCTGGGGGTCCCATTCAATTTTACAAAAGTGATGAAATGCTCTAGCTAATAAGTAAGGGTCGAAAACAACATGATTTTCTAAATTATATCTAAATGACGATGTAACTCATCATGTCCCACCTCATGACCAACATAAGGGTTCCAACGACCGACACTAGGTTGTGATTCATGGTACAAATTCGTCCCAGGATGATAGCAAGGAAAATGCATGTAAATCCAACTTTGAAGCAACGTAAGAAAACCGATAATTTATTTCACACCAAACCTACTAGCTAAACCTAACTGTCTATATAGATAGGATAGTGTTGCCAAGCCCCATGAGTATGTGTGAAGTCCATCAAGATTTTGAAAAAAATTTAGATACTGAATTAATAGATAAGTTTTACTTTTGTCAGCAAATTACCTACAAAAAACAAAAAATAAGCTATGAATACCCGATCAATATGATTACGGGGCCATCTATCATTAACTCCACTGAAGATTCCTTAAGAGCAGTAAAGCTAAATTTAAATCCTACCCTATCATTCATTATCTGAAATGCGGCACCATGCATTATTTTGAGTTGTTCTTCGATAAGGTCAAGAGCTTGTCGACTATTAAATGTTGATGCAGTAAGGGGCTTTCCTTCAACAATAATGTGCAATAGAGAGTGAACATCATCCAAGATGATGGTCATTTCACCAAAAGGCAAGTGGAAAGTGTTTTAATCAGGGTGCCACTACTCAATAAAGCAGAAATTAAAGCTTCTAAAGGTAACTGTCACTAGAGATTCTAAACCTAATAATACAATATGACCATGAAATATGGAAGCATCTTGCAATATCTCCCAATCCAAATACGTGTTCTATAGTTGACAATAGTAAGCGGGCCATGTTCCTAAAAAAATTGACATGCCTGGTTATTCATATATTTAAATAGCAAATTTAATGTATATGACAAATAATAAGAGATATACCTGTTCATTCCAAATTACAGAATGCTTTTATTCGATAGTTTTACGAGTAGAAATCTGACCCCATTATTGTTCATGCAAGCAGTATTTTCAGGTATCAATTGGTTTGAATTTTGATTCGTATTTCTTAGAAAATAGCAATTTTCCATAAATGTAGGCATAAGACGTAGTCAAACTTGATCTAGTCCTCATGTTCAGTTTGGTAGATTATGTTTGGGCCGATCAAATGTACAGCGCTTTGTGTTACCACATTTCAAAGAGATGAGAAGGTGGAATGTGGCAAGTATTGACTATCAAATTGATTCACAGTTCAGTAATACAATGTTCAGTACCAAACCATGAAAATGATTCGATATTTCGACACAACTAAATTTTCAAGATTTGTTTCATGGCATTGAGTTCAAGTCAAGAAACAAGAGAGAGTAGATAGGAATTGGGCTAAACCATAACTTATGAACCATTATTATTGTTCGGTTGCTATCATTTCAGTGCCAAACAATGAATTTTACCAGTACCAGACCGATATTTGTACTTGATCAAATTTTCCTTTTCCCTCGTTTCTGCTGGCCATTTTAACATTTCCATTTCTTTGTCTTTCCCACTTAGTCATTCCTTTGTAAATAGTACAACTCCTTTGAACGTTCATTTATCTTTTGAGGTCTTTCATACTTTGCTCCATTGTAGGTGAAAATGTCCACAACACCAGAGCTCATAAATTTTATAATTAGGGTTTAACAATAGGAACAATATGAGTAATTTTTAGTTCATATCACCTTGTTGCAAATACTTGGTATTATTAGGGTAACATACTACGGTGAAAAATTATTTTATGCTAAGATATTCCAAAAATATATTAATTTTCATTTTGGACTTTTTTTATTTTCTTTCATTTCATTATCATCATTTATACAATGAGAATGCAATTAGGAATTTTCATAGGGGCTTTTTAGGCTCAAAGAAAAAATTAGAGAAAAATTTAGTTTCAAAGACAAGAAGTTTGTTTTTTAGGCCGAAGGACACTTTTTAGTGTAAACTGAAAATGATAGTTGTAACTAGGAATGGCAATGGGGCGGGTTGGGGCGGGTTTTTAGTGCCTCATACCCGTCCCGGATTTTTTAGACCTTGCCCCAGACCCGCCCAGTAGACCCGGTGCGGGTCTGGAATTTTGCCCCGTACCCGGGACCCGTACGGGTCAAGGTAGACCCGACCCGCCCCAAGACCCGATGAGTCTCTATGTATTGATTAAAAATTATGTAGCAACGTATATATATTTATTTGTTTATACTCGTTATCACCAAATATACATGAAATACAAATAACAATGTGTCTATGGAAAGTTAATAAAAATGACGTCTACAATAACAATTCAGAAAATATATACATATGTTATTGTATAATTATCAATGACGCAACTTAATACTCTAATTTTTTCTATAGATATTGATTGTGACATTTTAATATCCATGCTAGAATCACTTATATCTAAAAAGATTAATAAATCATTATAGTAATAAAGCAGTTTCATGAGATGTTAGTAGTGCGGGTCGGGTTGGGGCGGGTCGGCCAAGCCCCGACCCTAGACCCGGAGTACTCAAGAACAGGTCACAGGTCTACCCGCCCCAATGACCCAATGAGGCGGGTCTTGACGGGCCAAAACAGTGGCGGGTCGACCGGGTTTGGACCCTAGACCCGCCCCATTGTCATCCCTAGTTGTAATTATCATTTTCAGTTTACACTAAAAAGTGTCATTCGGACTAAAAATCAAACTTGTTGTCCCTCAGATTAAATTATTTTGCAACTTCTTCCTTACGTCTATTTAGCTGTTATTTTTTTTCTTCCATAGTGAAGTAAGATTATAAACCAACGAATTTCCACCTGGGATGTCTTTTGATTTAGAGGCACTCGGTTGAAATCGTTGACCTCAATTAACAAAGGGCCCAAGGCTCTCCCTAGTCCGACTAGCCTATATTGTTCATTATAATATTATATAAGCGCTTGCAATTTACATTGCCGCCCGTTGGTGGCAATGTTATTACACAAGTTCCCTCGATCAAGAATCAAATTATTCAGTTTCATGATTTGCAGTTTTCAGCATAGAATCCATTCATCAGCATCTCTATCGACATGGGATCCTACAATTTCATTATCTCTCGAACACCCAACTCTTCTCCTCCTCGAAAAATGCCAATCCAGAACTCATTTTTTGCAAACTCTTTGTCAAATGACTCGTCTTCATCTTGTTACACAAACATTCCCAATGAGTAGACTTCTCTACTTCTCTGCAATTTCTCACCCTGAAAATATAGATGAAGCCATCATATTATTTGACCATTTTACACCTCATCCAAATCTTTACATTTGCAATATCATGATTTCTGCTTTATCATTTTCACTACATCGGTGTGTTCATGTTTACAGGCATATGCTTTCATCATACATTTATCCAAATGAGCAAACTTTTATTGCCATACTGAAATCCTGCAAAAATTCATCAGTAGGTGAAACTATACATGGCCATGCTGTCGTCTTTGGCCGTAGCTTGCATACTTATGTTCAAAATTCTCTGATGAAAATGTACGTTGATAATGGATTAATGGGTTTTGCTCGCTATCTGTTCGATCAAATGCATGTCAAAGATATTGTATCTTACAATATTTTGATATCTGGCTACGGAAAGATGGGAAACATTTTAGAAGCATTTAAGCTGTTTGGTGAAATGCATGAGTACAATATTGATCCAGATCAATACACAATTGTTGGAATTCTAATGTGTTGCGGGCAGCTTAAAAATATCCGTATGGGAAAATCAATTCATGGATGGATTATACATAAAACTTTGTTACGTGACCGAGGATTAATATTGAATAACGCAATTTTGGATATGTATGCTAAGTGTGAAGACATGAATTCTGCTGTCAAAGTTTTTGATAGCATGAACAAAGGAGATGGGATATCATGGAACATAATTATATCTGGATTTTCCAGCATAGGGGAGTTAGAGCTTGCATGCAACTATTTGAATGAAGCACCTTACAAGGATGCAGTTTCATATAACTCTCTTCTTGCTGGCTATGCCCGAGAGGGTAATATCGTAAATGTTGCCAAGCTTTTCAAGAATATGGTAGCTAACCATGTCCAACCTGACAAGGTAACAGCAATTAACCTAATTTGTGCTGTATCAGAAACAGGTATTATGAACCAAGGAAGATGTATTCATGCCTGGGCACTTAAAGAGTTTTCAAACATAGATGCATTCTTGGGATCTGCCTTAGTAGACATGTATAGCAAATGTGGAAGTATCAAAAAATCTTCTACTGTATTCGATACGTTGACTAACAAAGATGTCACGTTATGGACATCTATGATATCTAGCCTTGCCTTCCATGGACATGGATCAAAAGCATTAGAACTTTTTCATAAAATGCAAGAGGAAGGTTTTGTACCTAACAGAGTGACATTACTTGCAGTTTTAACTGCTTGTAATCATGCTGGATTAGTACATGAAGGTTACACTACTTTTGTGAATACTATACATGAGTACAAGATTAAGCCAGTAATAGAACATTACGGATGTTTAGTGGATCTTTTCGCTCGAGCAGGAAGGCTGGACGATGCCATGAACACGATTAGGAGTATGTCAATGAAGGCAAGTGCATCGATATGGGGATCTATTTTGAATGCGAGTAAAGTTCACCATAACATGGAACTTGGAGAAATTGCTTTGAAAGAGCTGAAAGTTTTAGAACCTGAGAAAGAAGGTGGATATGTTTTGTTAGCGAATATATATGCTAATAGTGAGAAATGGAGTGAGAGCGATAAGGTGAGGGATGATATGGGAATTAGAGGGATAAAGAAGGTAGCTGGTTACAGTAGTTTTGTTGCTAGTGAAGATGTTCAAGAATTTGTTTCTGCTGATAAGAGGCATCGTGAAAGCCGGGACATATATGCTATGTTAGGTCGCTTACATAAGGAGATGATGTTTTGTACTGAATGGAGATGAAAGGGTATTCAGTTTACAATGATACAATCATAAATTTGGTGGAAAATACCTTTGCTTAGATGATTAGAGGTTGCTGTAGACTCAACTAGGCCTATCAAAATACAAACCGACCTTCTAACGCAACCTATTTAATCGATTATAATCAGATTGGATCTGATCTAATTTCATTTTATTAATACTGGATCAAAACCCAATTAATCCACCAATAATTCTCGGATTTTGCTACCGTGACAAAAAGAATTTTCTGTCAAAATGCAAAAATAGTGTATTTTGGGAGATATAGAGGAATTCAGGAAGCCAGTTTGTTAATTTGCTTTATGGTCCCTTCTAAAATTTGTTTTTGCTTAGAATTTGACAAAATCTTTTGTTGTCATAGTAGCATTTTCAATAATTCTCTACCGACCCACTTACCCTTTCAAAGCCTAAACTTCATTTCTCGGTCTGATGCTACAAATTTCCACAGAGCTTCTTCGAACTACTGCCGTTTTGCTCGAATTCAATGTCTCGCCTAGGCTAAGATAGTCGATTATTTTAGCCTTGCTTTAATCTTGATCCGCCGTCGTGCCTTAGTTGATGCGGAGATGCTATAGCGCACCTACTGGTCTGATAAAAAGATTTCTACCTTTCTAAATCTTGTGATTTAATAGTACAGGTTAAATAATCGATCAATTATTCAAGTACCAGTATAGTAGATAAGGGTTATCCAGTCTTTTGGTCCGGTTATATTCAGATTGACTGGACAAGTTAAACTGGGCGATCATCGAAGAAGACAATTCAGATAGATGATTATTAGGCTCAGAGATCAAGCGTAGGTAATGATATGAAGCGACGATCAACCGAGGCCAACGAATAGACTCTCTAGAATATTCTAAGTATGAAATAATGACTCTCCTAGACGGGGGTTCAGTGCCTATCCCTTTTCTTAGAAGATCGGTATATATAATCAATCAATGTCCCAAACTTGGTAAGATCGATACACGGTGACAAGGAAGGCCTCATGAGGCTACATTCCAAGTTTCAAGTCATTTGGAGTTCATATGCTCAAGTTATTGACAAATTACTTCACGGATCGGTATAAAAGGGATGGTCCATATTCAGCTTTCAGTGCATATTGCAACCATGATCGGTCAATAACTCAAAATCTATAAATGCTATCAACATGAAACTTGGAGGTTAAGCATAATACAACATGGAGAATCTCCTCTAGGGATATCATGGCATTTGGAAGAGATTGGAGGAATCGGTACCTATCATCTAGAGGAATCGGCATAAATCAGAATTCAAGCAACACGCGATATCTCACAAACCGTACGTCGGAATTGTACGAAATTTGGAGAGCAAGTAGCTAACATCATGGAGCATCCCTCATAGGGATCACAACCCATTTGGATGCATTAATAGGGATCGGTACCGATCCCTATTGTGGGCTTCGATGAGCCTGCAAATTTTTGGGTAGCCTCGTCTTGGTCTTCTGAACCTTCTGCCAGAATTTCAGTCCGATCCATGCATGTTTTTCGCTATAAATATAGCAGGCATGGTGTTAGAAAAGGGGGCATGCTTTCTCTGCGGAAGCTTTGCCATTTTATTCTTCACTTTTGTACTAATGGATCCCAGCTGATCCAAACATTTTTATAATGATAATCAAGTGGAAGATCAATAAATATAAAGTGGACGTAGGCCAAGATTGTAGAACCACTATAAAATCTATGTGTTCATTTATAATATTTGCTCTGTTTTAATTCCATTCTTCATTTAATTTTTACTAGATTCTATTAGGTGTTGATGCCCATTTTTGGCGTCAACAAGAAGTAATCCAAGTTAAAGCTGCCAGCGGCTAAATCAAAGGACGTCATAAGAAGGATTTGGATCCCTGCTTTTGTTAAAAACAAAGACGAACTGTTCACCCATATATCAAAGTTCGTCTCAGAATTTCAGTGATATTGTTTAACAAGTGTATTTTACTAATTTTTTGAACTACTAAATGTGCTAACATACGTGGTTTGATTTTAATTATTAGATCTTTGATTTTATGGATGAACTTTAGTTCACATAGAAGATCTTTGTCGCCTTTAGTGAGTCACAAAGCCTGGGCTTTGATGAGATTGCTTATGGAAAATGGTGATGTATAAACTTGGTGGTAATCTGCTACTATGAATATCCGATACAAAGAACTATGAGTTGATGAATCTGAATGTATTTTTTTTTGTTTGATCCGCTGTGGGCTGGTTGATTGCTCATGACGTATATGTACATTGCATGAATGTTTGTGATTAGTTGGTGATGGTTGTGATAGAAAAGATTGATCCGACTAGTTTCAGTGTACTTTTTTTTTCATTTTTTATATCTTGTTTTGATGTTTTTAAGCGGGTTAACAAATGAATGAACCATTTATGAAGTGGGTTGGATTATACTTTTCTCGTTTAACAAATATATCAAATAGGTTGAGTTGAAAATGGGTTGGATCAAATCCGATCTATTTAAGAAGTCCAGGCTCAACCTGTTATCTTTTACATCCTAATGCAGATCTGATCCATTTGAGAGGTTTAAATTCAACCCATTATCTTTTACATCTTAATGCAATGGCTTGAAGAATGTCATGGTAATATCCTCTGCTAGAATTCATTCTTCTGTATTTTTAGGTTTTTATTTATGTTTATATCAAGATAAATTACACTTATATCGATGCATGCTTAGAAGAGAACAAAATTAAATAAATAATTAATCAAACAAATAAATAAATTCTTTTATAGGGACTAACCATAATTCAACATAAAACGATGGGACTATACTATTTTTTAAGGGGGAAAAAACGAATGAACGAGTCTTACGTGCCAAAAAAAATGGTGAGAAAGAGAAAAAAGAGTTGAATTGAAGTGGTGTAGAAAGGCATCTAGTTAAACTCTATTCGAAGATATGTGTAACGCCCCACTCCAAGACCCTCATTAGCAAAGAGAATCACGGAGGTGATTCCGTCTGCTAATGCGGAGAATAGAGAATAATGGAAGCGACCATTTGTAATCAAGCTATAACTTTCTACCGAACACGTCGAAAGGTGGAATCTATTTGAATTTTTCTCAATCAGGTGGTTCGACATATTCGATAAATACTTATAACGAAATTACAAATGGCTAAAGATCTATCAGGACAAAGCATAATAACATAATGAAATAGCATCACAGAACAGAATCACATAACAGATATAAAATCCCAGAACAATACATCATCAATACAGATCCAAATACTATAAGTGGGTACAAAGCCACTGCTCACACACGTGAGTCAAAAATATGTACATATCAAAGTCTGAATAATAACAGAGTAGCAGAATAGTGGACAAATAAAAGCGCTATCTATCAGCATAGCAGATAATGTCCAAGCGGAAGCATAGAAGCTAAGTCCAGAGACCTAACCTGAAACAACTCGGTCTGACCCGAGCGAAAACACTCGGGTCGGGCTAGCTAAACAATCAGTAATAACTGAGATATATAATAATGCGGTACATAAATAAAACAGTACTTATCCAAAGAGAAGTATATTATGAACCACATGAATATAATGACGATCCCTAATCATCAATAAACAATAAAAATCTCCAAAGAGAAATAAACACCAAAGTGTAGAATAAATAAAATCGCCTCATATCATCGGCGTAGCCAAAGCTATAAAAAGATGCCCATATGCAATAATCCCAAGAGTGACCAGAGTCTGTAATCAATGCCCAAGCAAAGATCGATGCTCCAAAGAGCAATGGGGATATACTGAAAAATCAATGAAATCAAACACTGAAAAGCAGTGTCCGGAGACACTGTGAATCCACAAGGTAATCGCACTTACATCGTATGGTTCCATAGAACCAACGCCGAATGGCGGTACTCGAATGGATATAAAAATCATCAGATAATACAAGTTTTGCACGTGCACCGACCAGAGTCGTTGTTGCCAAGTACTGTAAAGTTGTGATCGATCACTCGCACAGATGCAGAACGCGCGAAACGGCGAAATCCTTCCCAGAAGGATAAAGGCCCAGAGGCACACGCCGAAAAGTAAACTGCTCCATAGAGCAGGTGTCCAGAGACGGTTGCCCAGAGGCATGGTGACCCAGAGGTCCAGTACTGGCCGCCCAGAGGCAAATGTGTCACTAACTTCTTGGAGAGGAACCCGTAAAATGTTAACAATGAGTCCCATACCCCACGTTCGCACTAAACGGTTTCCTAACCAATAGCAAGCTCACACTCCAACAATAAAAAGTCTACCTCGTATCATCGGTGAACTAGACCCAAAGGTCAAAACGATCAATCGAATAGGTCGGGGATTAACCGGAAAGAAAATACACACGGTTCCATAGGCCGGAGATTTCCTAACCGTTTAAGCACCTTTCCACTTCGCTCGACGTGCTAAAAGTGAGTGTGAGATTTTTATTATAGAAAATATTGGTGTAAAACGAATTTATAATTGATTTTGAAATCATCTTTAAAACGGTCTTTTGAAAAGTCTCCTATTATGGAGTAATTAATTTAATAATTAAAAATAATATTATATAATAATTTTCAAAAGCCATTTTGGAGTGAAAAATCCTTTTAAAACCCTTTATAAAGCCCGTGCACGAAATCCAGAGACAAATCTCAAAGAAATCGACGAAAACCAGAAAATCATCAAAAATATTTCCAAGTGTTTGAAACCATTCAAAAACTGCTGCGAACCCAAGTTCGGCAATTTATTTGGACCAGCAAACTGTGTCCAAATGACATCAAAACTGGTAGGCATGTAGTCCAACATCCCTACTTTAAGATGCAAAAAGAATTTCTGGATTCCGAGTTGAGACGAAGTAGCAGCGACGTCTCAAAGTTGAACCCAGAGAAAGATTCATACTATTTTCCAACAGCGACCGGAGTCTAACTTTGGCACGAAAATCGAAGTATCAAACGAACTCCAATATTGCCCAAATTTTCCAGAGATGGAGTTCGGAACACCACCTTCCCAACGAGACCAAAAACGTCAAATTCCAACTTCGGATGCGATCGTGGTGGCACCCCGAAGTGGAGCTCAAAAGATGGAAAAATACAGAGGTGATTTGATTTTTTTTATTTTTTTATTTTTTTTATACGCGGGCCCGGCCCGCGTCAGCCTGCCCCAGCCCAGACGTGCTGGGTGCAGTAATGCCCCAGCCCGCCTGGGCAGGGGAGCACCCAGCCCAGACGTGCTGGGTGCAGTAATGCCCCAGCCCGCCTGGGCAGGGGAGCACCCAGCCCACGTGGGCTGGGTGTTTTCTACCCAGCCCATGCGGGCTGGGTGTTACACCACCCAGCCCACGCGGGCTGGGTGCTGATCTGCCCCAGCCCACGCGGGCTGGGTGCAGTAATGCCCCAGCCCGCCTGGGCTGGGGAGCACCCAGCCCACGCGGGCTGGGTGTTTTCTACCCAGCCCACGCGGGCTGGGTGCTGATCTGCCCCAGCCCACGCGGGCTGGGTGCAGTAATGCCCCAGCCCGCCTGGGCTGGGGTTCAATGCATGTGGCCAGCCCTTTAGGGGGCTGGCCTGCTCTGGGCTAGCCTCACCTGGGCAGAGCCTGGGTGCAACCAGACCCTTGTTTCAGCCTGCAGCACATTTCCAGCCAATAGTTTTTGGTGTTTTTGACATTTTGGAGTGTTTTTTTCAATTTTGGACATCAAAATTTTCATCAAAATTATGCTAGCAATAATTACTAATAAATAGTGATTACCAATAATACAACTAGCATTAATTACTAATCAATAGTAATTACCAATATTACAACTAGCATTAATTACTAATCAATAGTAATTACCAATATTACAACTAGCATTAATTACTAATCAATAGTAATTACCTTAATGAAGCAAATGATCAAATAGTTAGAGTGCAACAATCAAAGCAAGCCAAACTCTTCCAAAGCAAAAGATCAAGCCACTTCAAGGACCCAAAATCAACAAAAAAACAATAATTACAACAAGATGGAAGAGATAAAAAGAGGATTAAGGAGGATTAGATAATAAGAGAGAGATTGCCTTACCTTTTTTTTTCTCTAAAATTATGCTAATCAAATTATGAAGAGAAGGAGAAGGAGCTTCTAAATGGAGGCCATTATTTTGTTTAGATCTAGGTTTTAGGAATTTATGAAGAGGAGGAGGGTTAGGGTTATCGGTTTAAGATATTATATATGAGGGGGTTAGGCTAATGGGTTATGGTAAGGGGGTTTTAAACCCATTAGGACTTAGTTTATTTTCTAAGTTATCATGTGAACAAAATCCTAATAAGCATCCTAGTTTTAATTAAAACCATGTAATTATCTCATTTGGCCCATTAACCCATAATCACTTTTTATTTAAAAATTCCCCATTTCAACCCAAAATATTTTAATTTGCAAACCAATAGTAAATTTAAATTCCCGAAAATTTATTTAGCCCCCTTTTTAATCTAAAGTCATAATTTTAATTCATTATTCGGTAATTGCAATCTCAGGGTTGTTACAGACTCCCTCCCTTAAGAAAATTGCGTCCCCGCAATTCGTTAAATATAGAGAAGTCGTCTATAACATCTAATCCACTAAAGGAATACAGAAGATAAAATATAGATGCTCACCCGTGCCGGAAGATGAAAAAAACCAGGATAAGTACGCACAATAAATTCTCTGGTCTCCCAAGTGCAGTCCTTAGGATTAGACGACCATTGAATCTTCACAAGCGGAACCTCTTTATTTCGAAGACGTCTGATCTTCGAATCAAGCACACGAAGAGGATGCTGCTCTATAGATAGATCGGGTGAGATCTCCAAATCAGGCACGATATGAGGCTCGATAATAGAATCAGGATCGCGCACACACTTGCGAAGCTGAGAGACATGGAACACATCATGTATTCCAGAGAAATGAGCAGGTAGAGCCACACGATAAGCAACGGGGCCGATGCGTTCCGTAATAGGAAATGGTCCGACATAACGAGGAGCCAACTTCCCTGTAGAGCTGAAACGCACAACCCCCTTCATGGGAGATATCCGAATAAAGACATGATCACCAATGGAGAACTCAAGAGGCTTCCTACGGCTGTCCGCGTAGGATTTCTGACGGTTCTGCGCCTCTTTCATTCTTTGACGAATAAGAATAATCTTCTCAGAAGATTCCCGAACTGAGTCTAGACCAAGAAGGTGCTTCTCACCAGATTCTAACCAACAAGCAGGAGAGCGACATGGCCTTCCATAAAGAGCCTCGAAAGGTGCCATGCCGATACTAGACTGAAAGCTGTTATTGTAGGAGAATTCTACAAGCGGTAAGTGATCCTCCCAACTACCTCCGAAATCCAGAATACAACAGCGCAAAAGATCCCCTAAAACACGATTCACCCTCTCTGTCTGACCGTCAGTCTGAGGATGATAAGCAGTCGAGAAATTCAGCTTTGAGCCCAAAGCTGACTGTAGGCACTTCCAGAAGTGACTAGTAAAGATAGTGTCTCGATCACAGACGATAGAGCTAGGAATGCCATGAAGACGAACGACTTCCTTCACATATAACTTGGCAAGCTGAAGAGAAGTCCGAGTGGACTTAATAGGAATGAAATGAGTTGATTTGGTCAAGCGATCAACGATGACCCAAATAGAAGTATGGCCTGACCTCGATCGAGGTAGACCGTCAATGAAATCCATAGATATCTGATCCCATTTCCACAATGGAATCTCTAGCGGCTGTAGAAGACCAGATGGTCGCTGATGCTCAGCTTTGATCTGTTGACAAGTCATGCAACGGCTTACATAACTTGCAACATCGCTCTTCATGCCCTCCCAATAAAATAGACGACACATGTCGGCATACATCTTACTCGACCCGGGATGTATAGTGTACTTAGTGTGATGACACTCGTCTAGAATGTCATGCCTAAGTGATAAATCAGATGGTACCAAAATAAGGTTCTTCCTACGAAGACATCGATGAGAATCAATAGAATAATCCAACAATGTCTCATCACTGGATCCCGACTCAAGGAGATGAATGTATCGCAACAAGTCTGGATCCTGCCGCTGAGCATGGGCAATGCGATCCAATAGAATAGGTCGAGCTTCCAAGCTGAATAACAAGATCTAAGAATCAGAAGACGGAGCTCGATTTCGAATATCACACATAGAAAGAGTCTCAAGAATATCCTACTTGGCTATCATCATAGAAACTACTGCCGAGTGTTTGCGACTGAGTGCATCAGCCACACGATTACCCTTGCCAGGGGTATAATGAATATCTAAGTCATATGAGGCGAGAAACTCAAGCCATCGCTGCTGCCTCATATTGAGATCCTTCTGACTGAATAAATACTTCAGCGACTTGTGATCGGTGTAGAGAATGAAACGTTCGCCCAATAGATAATGATGCCACGTCTTCAAGGCAAAGACGATAGCTGCTAACTCAAGATCATGAGTAGGATAGCGAACCTCATCCGGACGTAGCTGCCTAGAAGCGTAAGCAACTACCCAATCCTTCTGCATAAGCACAGCACCGAGGCCGCTACCATAAGCGTCGGTGTAAACAACAAGATCATGGTTACTCTCAGGAACCAAAAGGATAGGAGCATGAGTGAGAAGTTCCTTCAATCGCTGGAAAGAAACTTCACACATATCAGACCAAATAAAACGAACCCCCCTTACGAGTCAGAGTCGTGAGAGGAAGTGCAACTCGAGACAAATCCTTGATAAACTGACGGTAATAACCCGCCAGCCCAAGGAAGTTGCGAATATCATGAACGTTCTCGGGCTGATTCCAATTCTGAATAGCTTCGATCTTGGCAGGATCGACGGAAATACCCTCAGATGATACAATATGGCCCAAGAACTTGACCTTGCTCTCCCAAAAATGGCACTTGGAGAGCTTGGCCTTAAGCTGATGCCGACGAAGAGTATCCAAGACGATTCGCAAATGATGAGCATGCTCTGCCTCAGATCTAGAATAAATAAGAATATCGTCGATGAAAACCAGAACGAATCTATCGATGTATTTCCGGAATACTCGATTCATAAGATCGACAAAGAAAGCCGGAGCGTTCGTCAAGCCGAACGGCATGACCAACCACTCAAAAGAACCATAACGAGACATGATTCAATGATAGATAGTTAATTAAGGAATACTACGGAATATAACGGATTCCTATACATATTCCTAACTTATATATCAATAAACATAAGGAAGGGATTTGATTTAATTCGGATCTAATTTAAAATGTATTGTACTAAGTGTATCTGTTCTGTGTTTATTATGCTTATCCCTGAAACCTGGCTCTGATACCAAGCTGTAACGCCCCACTCCAAGACCCTCATTAGCAAAGAGAATCACGGAGGTGATTCCGTCTGCTAATGCGGAGAATAGAGAATAATGGGAGCGACCATTTGTAATCAAGCTATAACTATCTACCGAACACGTCGAAAGGTGGAATCTATTTGAATTTTTCTCAATCAGGTGGTTCGACATATTCGATAAATACTTATAACGAAATTACAAATGGCTAAAGATCTATCAGGACAAAGCATAATAACATAATGAAATAGCATCACAGAACAGAATCACATAACAGATATAAAATCCCAGAACAATACATCATCAATACAGATCCAAATACTATAAGTGGGTACAAAGCCACTGCTCACACACGTGAGTCAAAAATATGTACATATCAAAGTCTGAATAATAACAGAGTAGCAGAATAGTGGACAAATAAAAGCGCTATCTATCAGCATAGCAGATAATGTCCAAGCGGAAGCATAGAAGCTAAGTCCAGAGACCTAACCTGAAACAACTCGGTCTGACCCGAGCGAAAACACTCGGGTCGGGCTAGCTAAACAATCAGTAATAACTGAGATATATAATAATGCGGTACGTAAATAAAATAGTACTTATCCAAAGAGAAGTATATTATGAACCACATGAATATAATGACGATCCCTAATCATCAATAAACAATAAAAATCTCCAAAGAGAAATCAACACCAAAGTGTAGACTAAATAAAATCGCCTCATATCATCGGCGTAGCCAAAGCTATAAAAAGATGCCCATAGGCAATAATCCCAAGAGTGACCAGAGTCTGTAATCAATGCCCAAGCAAAGATCGATGCTCCAAAGAGCAATGGGGATATACTGAAAAATCAATGAAATCAAACACTGAAAAGCAGTGTCCGGAGACACTGTGAATCCACAAGGTAATCGCACTTACATCGTATGGTTCCATAGAACCAACGCCAAATGGCGGTACTCGAATGGATATAAAAATCATCAGATAATACAAGTTTTGCACGTGCACCGACCAGAGTCGTTGTTGCCAAGTACTGTAAAGTTGTGATCGATCACTCGCACAGATGCAGAACGCGCGAAACGACGAAATCCTTCCCTGAAGGATAAAGGCCCAGAGGCACACGCCGAAAAGTAAACTGCTCCATAGAGCAGGTGTCCAGAGACGGTTGCCCAGAGGCATGGTGACCCAGAGGTCCAGTACTGGCCGCCCAGAGGCAAATGTGTCACTAACTTCTTGGAGAGGAACCCGTAAAGTGTTAACAATGAGTCCCATACCCCACGTTCGCACTAAACGGTTTCCTAACCAATAGCAAGCTCACACTCCAAAAATAAAAAGTCCACCTCGTATCATCGGTGAACTAGACCCAAAGGTCAAAACGATCAATCGAATAGGTCGGGAATTAACCGGAAAGAAAATACACACGGTTCCATAGGCTGGAGATTTCCTAACCGTTTAAGCACCTTTCCACTTCGCTCGACGTGCTAAAAGTGAGTGTGAGATTTTTATTATATAAAATATTGGTGTAAAACGGATTTATAATTGATTTTGAAATCATCTTTAAAACGGTCTTTTGAAAAGTCTCCTATTATGGAGTAATTAATTTAATAATTAAAAATAATATTATATAATAATTTTCAAAAGCCATTTTGGAGTGAAAAATCCTTTTAAAACCCTTTATATAGCCCATGCACGAAATCCAGAGACAAATCTCAAAGAAATCGACGAAAACCAGAAAATCATCAAAAATATTTCCAAGTGTTTGAAACCATTCAAAAACTGCTGCGAACCCAAGTTCGGAAATTTATTTGGACCAGCAAACTGTGTCCAAATGGCATGAAAACTGGTAGGCATGTAGTCCAACATCCCTACTTTAAGATGCAAAAAGAATTTCTGGATTCCGAGTTGAGACGAAGTAGCAGCGACGTCTCAAAGTTGAACCCAGAGAAAGATTCATACTATTTTCCAACAGCGACCGGAGTCTAACTTTGGCACGAAAATCGAAGTATCAAACGAACTCCAATGTTGCCTAAATTTTCCAGAGATGGAGTTTGGAACACCACCTTCCCAACGAGACCAAAAACGTCAAATTCGAACTTCGGATGCGATCGTGGTGGCACCCCGAAGTGGAGCTCAAAAGCTGGAAAAATACAGAGGTGATTTGATTTGATTTTTTTTTATACGCGGGCCCGGCCCGCGTCAGCCTGCCCCAGCCCAGGCGGGCTGGGTGCAGTAATGCCCCAGCCCGCCTGGGCTGGGGAGCACCCAGCCCACGCGGGCTGGGTGTTTTCTACCCAGCCCACGCGGGCTGGGTGTAACGACCCAGAATTTTTGATAATTAAAATTCGAATATTTAATTGATTTTAAATATTAATAAATGGAATTTAGAAGTCGAATGATTTATTTTTCGAATATTGGATTTAATTGATAATTAAATCGATAAATTAAATAGTGAAATTCCAGAGATAATTAAAAATCGAGTTTAAAATGATTAAAAATGATTTGTAAAATTTTATTTAATCATACTGGAGTTATAGAAATATTTTTGAACTTTCAGAATCGAATTTGGAGTTAAATTGTGAAAATTGAATATTTTAATATTTAATTATCGACTGTAAAAATAGCCAATTTTCGAACAGTCTCAGAATTGAACGAAACCAGTTCCATTGGATCCGTAATAGTTAGTTATTATCGGATTTCAATTTTCGTAGCAATCGAAGTTATTATTTGACCGTGGCAGCTCGAAACGCATCGAATTGTTTTAATTTTAAATCGTCGAGTTAAAAATAGTCATTTTTCAAAAAGTCTCGGATTTCGACGAAACCAGTTTCATCGGATCCGTAATGTGATGTTATTGCATGGTTTCAAATTTCGTAATTTTTGGATTTACCATTTGTCCGGGGCAAGCCAAAACGCCTCGAAATCGATTTAAATCGGTTTAATTTAAAACTGATCGTTTTCTCCGTAACTCGCACATATGACCGAATTACCCTCCGAAACATGTTCCATTGCGTTCGGAATGTGGGGTAAACCTTAGAAACGCCAGCCGACACGCTTCGTTTGGAGTTCGGAAAATTTCGATGAATAGTAAATTGGGCAATTTTCTATAAAAGCACTTCACTATCTTCATTTGCAAACAATAAAACTAGGGTTTCATCTTCTATGCCCAGCCGCCACTTTCAGAAAATGATGGCTGAAAATCGTTCTTCTTCTCCCTCATTTTTCATCAAATCCATCAGCAATTACAAAAAGTTATCAACTACAAACTTGTAGAGAATGTCGAGTACTATCAGATCAACGGTCATGATCGGAATTGGAGCTGTAGATTGATCGCTAGGGGGGCGCGTTTACCATCAGCTCGAGCACGAAATGCTGGCCATGGGGGAGGCCGAGCTCCACCTTGTTTGGGCCGAGTGTAGCATAGGGGATGGGCTAAAAGGTGGTGGTCACCGATCGACTTCAAACGCATCGAGGAGGTCGCGACTATCTAGGGTTAAGTGGCGGCATGGGTTATTGTGTACGTGAGTTTTCACGTTGTTGGGAAGAAAGGGGAGCACGGCCAGGATCTAGGGCTGATGGAATCAATGGCTGAGATGAATTCTAGGGTTAGAAAAAAAAAAAAAACTGAAATTGTTTATTTAAAATCGTATAAACTTCTAAAAATCATAACTTTTTCATACGAGGTCGGAATTCGACGAGATTTTTGCGTTGGAACCGTTTCGACGAGCACTACGTGATGCAACTGGATTGGAGTCGTTTGGAGCTAGTTTGAATTTCGGGTAAAATTAAACGCGTGTTTAATTTTATTCGAAATAAACGCTGGAACGGAATTTAAAATCAAGGTGAGATCTTCTCACTCAAATTGAATGTGGAATTTTTGCAGTTATTGATTGCTATTGGATGTGATATTAGATATAGTAGGATATATATCTATATATATAGCAATATATACATATTGGCATATGTATATATTGGATTGATGATTTCCCGCCTCGTGTAGCGGATGAGATCCTATTTCGCCGTTAGTAAGCGGATTTTTATAAAACCCATATACCGCGATAATTCCGTACTGGAGCGGAATTGGTATTGTGCTAACATCTTTGGATGCCGGGAAACAGGTTGGAGGGATCCAACTGGATTCCTCAACTGTATTTACTTATTTACAGATATTGATGTATATTCTGTTATCATATTGATATATGATATTGACTGTTGTGATGGACTAATTGGTGTTGTTGCATCATCGGTTTCAGTTTTGAAATGTAAAAATAACGACTTTTATTTTAAAAGGGTTTTTAAGTGATTTTTGAAAATATATGTTTTATGGAATTTTTGAATCGATTTATAAACGTAAAATTTTAAAGTTATAAAAGGTATAATTTTTAGTGAAATATAACCGAAGTGTCGTTTTTGAAATAAAAGTCGATTTATTTATAAAATGGCTTAAATAGAGATTTTTGAATTTATTATGAAAGCTCTATATATAAGATTTATAAAATTTGATTTTTATAAATCAAAGTGATGAAATTATAAAGGACAGAATAAATGATTTGTGAAGTCCTAAAAGAACGATTTTTGTAAATAAACGAATTATGAGTGTTTAACTTATAGAATGGACTTTTGGTAGAAAATTGAGTTATAAATTGAATTGGATAATAAAAGGGAATTATAAGTTGAAGTAGTTATAAAATATAAAATTGTGATAAATCCGAAATCACTTATTTTGATAAGTGAATTGTAGAAGTAAATTAAGGGAATTATATCCACGATTTTGGACAGTGGATAAGCCTTTAAATAAAACGTGTAGGAATGTTGAATTTGGATAACGAAGTATATTCACGATTTTGGACAGTGAATATATTATTGAATAAAATGGATATGTTTTGGAAAAGTGATATTACGAAATGAAGTAAACATTTTAAAGATGTTTTTAAAATGTATTATCAATCGAAAGCATAGATTTCAACATTTTATTGTTGAAATAGACGTTTTCGAGAAAATATAAGGAAATGGTGGACTATAACACTGTTGTTATAGTAAATAATTTCCGAAAGGAAATGTTTTATGTAGTATTGGGATTTATATATCTATCTAAAATCCGAATCCCTATACTAGTGATTTTGAGTCGTCGTAACGATGTTTTACGCAACATTCGTTTTGACTCAAATAGATGTTAAAATTTATGATTTCCTTAAAGAATGAATATATACTTAATATTGATTTAAGTATATCGAATATTTTCAGATGTTGAAAATAAATAGATTTGTGAAATACTTATTTTTAAATAAGTATGGAAATGCTTTTCCAATATGAAATGAACTGTTTTGAGATTTTATCTTCAAAGATAAAAAGAAATGTGGAAATTGATTTGAAATTGTTTTCAAACGGTTAAGTGTGGAAATAATATATCTAGTAAAGATATTTTTGAAGATGAAATAATTTGGAAAATTATTTGGAATCTGATGATGTTGCGCATCTTTATTGATAGTTAAATAACCGACTATCAATAATTACCTTTAGATAGGTATTTGTTGTGAATTGGATGAATTTGAATGCCACACTTATTTTTGAATAAGCGCTCACTATTCGGGTTAACCGGGAAAGGACCATGGGGTCGTATAACCCATTCCGAATATGTGATACGTCGTTATGAATTGCATTCGAAGACCGGTGTTGAAGACCGGATATTTTTGAAAACGGAAGGATTACCGTCGAGTTACTCTACATCGGCTGATCTCCGGTTTAGAGGTTTTATCATCCTTAGTGACGGGAAGTCCGGACGTGATTAGAAATTTATCCGGATATGCAAGGGCTTCGTGAGAAGTGCCTTCGGTTCTGTTCGATCCCGGAACAGACTTGTATGGATGTGTGTCTGACGTTACACTTTGAGATGTAAAGCTGATTTCTTTCAAATACATTTCTGTTGGTGGCGGAAAATTTATTCTCTTAGCTTAACACCCTTCTCTGAGACGTACGAGCTCAGAGGTTATGTAGTTGAAATTTATCAGCGATATACTCCCAATTTGGTAACGTGGCATACTGAGTGTTGCTGTGAAATGATCAGTGTTTGATCATTTGCGATATGATCATTTGTTTGATCTTATATCTTTGTGATCATAGGTTGATCATTTTTGTTTGACCCGAAGCAGGGCTTTGTAGAAAGCGTAGCTTTGTGGACGAGACTTCATCGAGCCTCACACCCCGGAAATGGTCGAAACAGGAAGGATGCAGCAAGGTTCTAGGGAGTAGCGCCCCTTAGTGTATGTCATTCCTTCTGGATAAAGGTGGTATCATGGTATGGAGCCCAGATACTTAACCTATGTGGTTGCTGCATTATTATCTATGTGGTTTGTTGGAAATCGGGGATCCTCGGGAAGATCGGTTACGATCGGGGGATGGCATACGCGTGTCAGTAGTTACCTATTTTTGCAGAGGTAACCCGGCCTTGTGTTGGCAGAGATCCGGTTAGGTTCTCGGGTCGTCTATTCCAGGGACGTACCCATCGTGGAAAAGGAAGTTCCTTAGCCTGACCATTTGTTGGAAATCCAAAGAAACAATACGAGCCTTGTACGGTTTTAGTTGTAGAACCTGCCATCTAATATGGCAGCTATTGCAAGCATACTATAATGGTACCTATGCTGGCTAAGATTTATATTGTACTTTCGAAATGTTTTCTACACTATGCACTAATAATAATATCAAAAAGAATTTGATTTTTTTGCGTAGTAAGCATCTTTGACTATCATAAGAAGAAATCTCCTCCAAGTCTGCGTTTGCATTGTGTGTGTGGCGGGAGGTCTTATGGTAGTTTCATTTTCCAAAAGCATTGCGAATTGACTTTAAAATTCTCTACTATTTATTTTAAAGAATAACTGTTTTACGATCTCACACCAGTCACCATGACTGACTCGGAATTTATTGTTCCCTTCTAAACTCTGGGTGCCCACCAATTTCCACACGGGCAGCCTAGAGTTATATTATCAGGATATTCTGGATATTCTGGAGCTTTGGAGAGGAGCTGGATGGCGAGACGTAGTATTTGTATCTGATAGTATTTATTCCGCTGTGTATTCTGTATGAGGACAAGTTATATAACTGTCCATTGTTGTATATTGACTCTGATGATTGATGTATGTATAAAATGATATAGTTCTTTGTTTTAAAGATTATTCATTTATCTATTATATATTGTTCCGCTGCGATGTGTAAGATTCTGATATCGTTCTGTTTCTGTTGCTGTTCTGTTGTTCTGTTGTTTTGTTCTTCTTCTTCTACTCTTTTCTTCTTCTTCTACTTTTTCTTGTTCTTAAAACCCTCACTATTGGAGTTTCCGGCGTTCGATTTCTCGGCAGTCGATAAAGTGAGTATCGATGTCGAATTTTCGAAAGTCGAAAATTCCCGTACGTGACAGCGTGGTATCAGAGCATATGGTTAAGCGACAACCCTGCTCTGTTGGGTGTTACTCATTAGAGATAGAGTCAGTAGTACTCTAGAATGAGTTGAGTGTAATAATAGATATGAGCGCGTATTTGTTAGTTAATATAAAATTGTTTTATATTGTGATGATTGGGTTGTTGAGTGGTATATGGATTCTGGTCGGTATTGTCCGTACAACTCTATCGATAGGGATCTCTAAACACTTGTATAGAACAATTCGACACAATATTGTTTTAAATAGGGTAAATGAGATAATTTTGCCCAAAACTATTTTTTATAGAAAAGAAATGTTTTTCTATAAAGTACTATAGTATATGGTTGCATGGATGTTAGGAAGTAATAATGGTAAATTATTATCATTGAAATTGAATAAGAAATTGAAATCGTAACTCCAAAGTTAAGAAATGAATTCACAATTTCACATATAAATGAAATGTGAGGATGTAAATTATAAATGTGAATTGTAATTTAAAATGGAATTCCAAAGAAGTTTTTGGAAATGTTTGAAAATAATTTGAAAATTTTGGAGATTTGTAAAGTTTAAATTTCTTTTTGATTTGAAAATGAATTTCAAAGGTTTGAAAAGTATTTTGAAGGAATGAAAAGCTCTAAACTCTTTTCAGGTCGCTGGAAAATAATCCTGATGATGATGGCCACATCATTAGAATTCATTTTCGGGTTTCCAAAAGAGGAATTGCTACCGAATTGTTTTAAATGAAAGTTGTTTGGAAAATTGGGTTTTGTTTGGAAATTCAAAGGATAAATTGAACTGTTTTCAAAAATGGTTTTTGAAAAGTTGGTAAGACTCTGGAATACTATTTAAAAATATTTATGGGAATAATAAATAAGTTGATAACTTATACAGATTAAATTTTGATAGAATAAATTTAACTTAAAGGATGAAGTTAAGTTAAAATAAATACAAGTGAATCAATTAAATGAAAGTAAGATTAAATGTTGAAATTCACTTCAAATTTGTAAGCGATGAATTGGATTGAATAATTATAAATGAAAGATAAATTAAAATTCGTATGGAATTGAAACGGAATGTTGAAGATGAATTAGAATTTGTAATGAATTAGTAAATGAAACTAATTTAAAATAGTGCAGTTGAATAAAAGAAAGCTGATAAAATTCAATATTCAGAAGCTAATAGAATCCAAATTGAATTGAAATTTGTAAATTGAATTCAAATGAATGTGAACTGTAAAATTGAAGGAAAATGAATAGGTGTAACTTCAACAGTGAAGTAAAAATGATATAAGAAGTACATATTGAAATTTTGTAATCGAATTTGCAAAATAGTTTGAATGCTATAACTAGATATTATGGCTAGTAGGATATACAGGTATAAAGGAATTGGAATCTAATTTCGAAGATAAATTTGAATTGCTCGACAAAAGGTAAGTATTTGAATTCGAATATGAGATTTGATGACTTATTTCTCTAGCCGCTTGGCTTTTTCTTTTTCTTTTTGAAATCTGAGAGTCCGTAGGGACGTTTTGTAGTCGTGCCGTATTAGCCGCGCAAAGGAGACGCTGGCGAAATTTTTCGGAAATTTCGAGTGTTAGAAATTTTTTTATAAATTTTTGAAAGTTTAAAATTAGAATTTAAACCCGAATTTGAATTGAGAAGTTAAACAATGTTGTTTGAAACTTATAATTGAAGTTAGAAAGTTAGTTGAAGTAATAACGAATCTTTAGTAGAAAGATTTGTTTTGATTAATTGATAAAACTAGTGGATTGTTGAAAATAGTAGACGAGTTAAGGACCATTTTTCCTAACTTGTAATTTCGAGGACGAAATTCTTTTAAGGGGGGAAGTCTGTAACGACCCAGAATTTTTGATAATTAAAATTCGAATATTTAATTGATTTTAAATATTAATAAATGGAATTTAGAAGTCGAATGATTTATTTTTCGAATATTGGATTTAATTGATAATTAAATCGATAAATTAAATAGTGAAATTCCAGAGATAATTAAAAATCGAGTTTAAAATGATTAAAAATGATTTGTAAAATTTTATTTAATCATACTGGAGTTATAGAAATATTTTTGAACTTTCAGAATCGAATTTGGAGTTAAATTGTGAAAATTGAATATTTTAATATTTAATTATCGACTGTAAAAATAGCCAATTTTCGAACAGTCTCAGAATTGAACGAAACCAGTTCCATTGGATCCGTAATAGTTAGTTATTATCGGATTTCAATTTTCGTAGCAATCGAAGTTATTATTTGACCGTGGCAGCTCGAAACGCATCGAATTGTTTTAATTTTAAATCGTCGAGTTAAAAATAGTCATTTTTCAAAAAGTCTCGGATTTTGACGAAACCAGTTTCATCGGATCCGTAATGTGATGTTATTGCATGGTTTCAAATTTCGTAATTTTTGGATTTACCATTTGTCCGGGGCAAGCCAAAACGCCTCGAAATCGATTTAAATCGGTTTAATTTAAAACTGATCGTTTTCTCCGTAACTCGCACATATGACCGAATTAGCCTCCGAAACACGTTCCATTGCGTTCGGAATGTGGGGTAAACCTTAGAAACGCCAGCCGGCACGCTTCGTTTGGAGTTCGGAAAATTTCGATGAATAGTAAATTGGGCAATTTTCTATAAAAGCACTTCACTATCTTCATTTGCAAACAATAAAACTAGGGTTTCATCTTCTATGCCCAGCCGCCACTTTCAGAAAACGATGGCTGAAAATCGTTCTTCTTCTCCCTCATTTTTAATCAAATCCATCAGCAATTACAAAAAGTTATCAACTACAAACTTGTAGAGAATGTCGAGTACTATCAGATCAACGGTCATGATCGGAATTGGAGCTGTAGATTGATCGCTAGGGGGGCGCGTTTACCATCAGCTCGAGCACGAAATGCTGGCCATGGGGGAGGCCGAGCTCCACCTTGTTTGGGCCGAGTGTAGCATAGGGGATGGGCTAAAAGGTGGTGGTCACCGATCGACTTCAAACGCATCGAGGAGGTCGCGACTATCTAGGGTTAAGTGGCGGCATGGGTTATTGTGTACGTGAGTTTTCACGTTGCTGGGAAGAAAGGGGAGCACGGCCAGGATCTAGGGCTGATGGAATCAATGGCTGAGATGAATTCTAGGGTTAGAAAAATAAAAAAAAACTGAAATTGTTTATTTAAAATCGTATAAACTTCTAAAAATCATAACTTTTTCATACGAGGTCGGAATTCGACGAGATTTTTGCGTTGGAACCGTTTCGACGAGCACTACGTGATGCAACTGGATTGGAGTCGTTTGGAGCTAGTTTGAATTTCGGGTAAAATTAAACGCGTGTTTAATTTTATTCGAAATAAACGCTGGAACGGAATTTAAAATCAAGGTGAGATCTTCTCACTCAAATTGAATGTGGAATTTTTGCAGTTATTGATTGCTATTGGATGTGATATTAGATATAGTAGGATATATATCTATATATATAGCAATATATACATATTGGCATATGTATATATTGGATTGATGATTTCCCGCCTCGTGTAGCGGATGAGATCCTATTTCGCCGTTAGTAAGCGGATTTTTATAAAACCCATATACCGCGATAATTCCGTACTGGAGCGGAATTGGTATTGTGCTAACATCTTTGGATGCCGGGAAACAGGTTGGAGGGATCCAACTGGATTCCTCAACTGTATTTACTTATTTACAGATATTGATGTATATTCTGTTATCATATTGATATATGATATTGACTGTTGTGATGGACTAATTGGTGTTGTTGCATCATCGGTTTCAGTTTTGAAATGTAAAAATAACGACTTTTATTTTAAAAGGGTTTTTTAAGTGATTTTTGAAAATATATGTTTTATGGAATTTTTGAATCGATTTATAAACGTAAAATTTTAAAGTTATAAAAGGTATAATTTTTAGTGAAATATAACCGAAGTGTCGTTTTTGAAATAAAAGTCGATTTATTTATAAAATGGCTTAAATAGAGATTTTTGAATTTATTATGAAAGCTCTATATATAAGATTTATAAAATTTGATTTTTATAAATCAAAGTGATGAAATTATAAAGGACAGAATAAATGATTTGTGAAGTCCTAAAAGAACGATTTTTGTAAATAAACGAATTATGAGTGTTTAACTTATAGAATGGACTTTTGGTAGAAAATTGAGTTATAAATTGAATTGGATAATAAAAGGGAATTATAAGTTGAAGTAGTTATAAAATATAAAATTGTGATAAATCCGAAATCACTTATTTTGATAAGTGAATTGTAGAAGTAAATTAAGGGAATTATATCCACGATTTTGGACAGTGGATAAGCCTTTAAATAAAACGTGTAGGAATGTTGAATTTGGATAACGAAGTATATTCACGATTTTGGACAGTGAATATATTATTGAATAAAATGGATATGTTTTGGAAAAGTGATATTACGAAATGAAGTAAACATTTTAAAGATGTTTTTAAAATGTATTATCAATCGAAAGCATAGATTTCAACATTTTATTGTTGAAATAGACGTTTTCGAGAAAATATAAGGAAATGGTGGACTATAACACTGTTGTTATAGTAAATGATTTCCGAAAGGAAATGTTTTATGTAGTATTGGGATTTATATATCTATCTAAAATCCGAATCCCTATACTAGTGATTTTGAGTCGTCGTAACGATGTTTTACGCAACATTCGTTTTGACTCAAATAGATGTTAAAATTTATGATTTCCTTAAAGAATGAATATATACTTAATATTGATTTAAGTATATCGAATATTTTCAGATGTTGAAAATAAATAGATTTGTGAAATACTTATTTTTAAATAAGTATGGAAATGCTTTTCCAATATGAAATGAACTGTTTTGAGATTTTATCTTCAAAGATAAAAAGAAATGT
Organism: Allium fistulosum; assembly: GCA_030737815.1. Taxonomy (NCBI): domain Eukaryota; kingdom Viridiplantae; phylum Streptophyta; class Magnoliopsida; order Asparagales; family Amaryllidaceae; genus Allium; species Allium fistulosum. The sequence goes on from CM060905.1 coordinate 168,407,081, forward strand.
GGAAATTGATTTGAAATTGTTTTCAAACGGTTAAGTGTGGAAATAATATATCTAGTAAAGATATTTTTGAAGATGAAATAATTTGGAAAATTATTTGGAATCTGATGATGTTGCGCATCTTTATTGATAGTTAAATAACCGACTATCAATAATTACCTTTAGATAGGTATTTGTTGTGAAATGAATGAATTTGAATGCCACACTTATTTTTGAATAAGCGCTCACTATTCGGGTTAACCGGGAAAGGACCATGGGGTCGTATAACCCATTCCGAATATGTGATACGTCGTTATGAATTGCATTCGAAGACCGGTGTTGAAGACCGGATATTTTTGAAAACGGAAGGATTACCGTCGAGTTACTCTACATCGGCTGATCTCCGGTTTAGAGGTTTTATCATCCTTAGTGACGGGAAGTCCGGACGTGATTAGAAATTTATCCGGATATGCAAGGGCTTCGTGAGAAGTGCCTTCGGTTCTGTTCGATCCCGGAACAGACTTGTATGGATGTGTGTCTGACGTTACACTTTGAGATGTAAAGCTGATTTCTTTCAAATACATTTCTGTTGGTGGCGGAGAATTTATTCTCTTAGCTTAACACCCTTCTCTGAGACGTACGAGCTCAGAGGTTATGTAGTTGAAATTTATCAGCGATATACTCCCAATTTGGTAACGTGGCATACTGAGTGTTGCTGTGAAATGATCAGTGTTTGATCATTTGCGATATGATCATTTGTTTGATCTTATATCTTTGTGATCATAGGTTGATCATTTTTGTTTGACCCGAAGCAGGGCTTTGTAGAAAGCGTAGCTTTGTGGACGAGACTTCATCGAGCCTCACACCCCGGAAATGGTCGAAACAGGAAGGATGCAGCAAGGTTCTAGGGAGTAGCGCCCCTTAGTGTATGTCATTCCTTCTGAATAAAGGTGGTATCATGGTATGGAGCCCAGATACTTAACCTATGTGGTTGTTGCATTATTATCTATGTGGTTTGTTGGAAATCGGGGATCCTCGGGAAGATCGGTTACGATCGGGGGATGGCATACGCGTGTCAGTAGTTACCTATTTTTGCAGAGGTAACCCGGCCTTGTGTTGGCAGAGATCCGGTTAGGTTCTCGGGTCGTCTATTCCAGGGACGTACCCATCGTGGAAAAGGAAGTTCCTTAGCCTGACCATTTGTTGGAAATCCAAAGAAACAATACGAGCCTTGTACGGTTTTAGTTGTAGAACCTGCCATCTAATATGGCAGCTATTGCAAGCATACTATAATGGTACCTATGCTGGCTAAGATTTATATTGTACTTTCGAAATGTTTTCTACACTATGCACTAATAATAATATCAAAAAGAATTTGATTTTTTTGCGTAGTAAGCATCTTTGACTATCATAAGAAGAAATCTCCTCCAAGTCTGCGTTTGCATTGTGTGTGTGGCGGGAGGTCTTATGGTAGTTTCATTTTCCAAAAGCATTGCGAATTGACTTTAAAATTCTCTACTATTTATTTTAAAGAATAACTGTTTTACGATCTCACACCAGTCACCATGACTGACTCGGAGTTTATTGTTCCCTTCTAAACTCTGGGTGCCCACCAATTTCCACACGGGCAGCCTAGAGTTATATTATCAGGATATTCTGGATATTCTGGAGCTTTGGAGAGGAGCTGGATGGCGAGACGTAGTATTTGTATCTGATAGTATTTATTCCGCTGTGTATTCTGTATGAGGACAAGTTATATAACTGTCCATTGTTGTATATTGACTCTGATGATTGATGTATGTATAAAATGATATAGTTCTTTGTTTTAAAGATTATTCATTTATCTATTATATATTGTTCCGCTGCGATGTGTAAGATTCTGATATCGTTCTGTTTCTGTTGCTGTTCTGTTGTTCTGTTGTTTTGTTCTTCTTCTTCTACTCTTTTCTTCTTCTTCTACTTTTTCTTGTTCTTAAAACCCTCACTATTGGAGTTTCCGGCGTTCGATTTCTCGGCAGTCGATAAAGTGAGTATCGATGTCGAATTTTCGAAAGTCGAAAATTCCCGTACGTGACACTGGGTGTTACACCACCCAGCCCACGCGGGCTGGGGAGCACCCAGCCCACGCGGGCTGGGTGCTGATCTGCCCCAGCCCACGCGGGCTGGGTGCAGTAATGCCCCAGCCCGCCTGGGCTAGGGAGCACCCAGCCCACGTGGGCTGGGTGTTTTCTACCCAGCCCACGCGGGCTGGGAGGCACCCAGCCCACGCGGGCTGGGTGCTGATCTGCCCCAGCCCATGCGGGCTGGGTGTAGTAATGCCCCAGCCCATGCGGGCTGGGGTTCAATGCATGTGGCCAGCCCCTTAGGGGGCTGGCCTACTCTGGGCTAGCCTCACCTGGGCAGAGCCTGGGTGCAACCAAACCCTTGTTTCAGCCTGCAGCACATTTCCAGCCAATAGTTTTTGGTGTTTTTTGACATTTTGGAGTGTTTTTTTCAATTTTGGACATCAAAATTTTCATCAAAATTATGCTAGCAATAATTACTAATAAATAGTGATTACCAATAATACAACTAGCATTAATTACTAATCAATAGTAATTACCAATATTACAACTAGCATTAATTACTAATCAATAGTAATTACCAATATTACAACTAGCATTAATTACTAATCAATAGTAATTACCTTAATGAAGCAAATGATCAAATAGTTAGAGTGCAACAATCAAAGCAAGCCAAACTCTTCCAAAGCAAAAGATCAAGCCACTTCAAGGACCCAAAATCAACAAAAAAACAATAATTACAACAAGATGGAAGGGATAAAAAGAGGATTAAGGAGGATTAGATAATAAGAGAGAGATTGCCTTACCTTTTTTTTTCTCTAAAATTAAGCTAATCAAATTATGAAGAGAAGGAGCTTCTAAATGGAGGCCATTATTTTTTTTAGATCTAAGTTTTAGGAATTTATGAAGAGGAGGAGGGTTAGGGTTATGGGTTTAAGATATTATATAGGAGGGGGTTAGGCTAATGGGTTATGGTAAGGGGGTTTTAAACCCATTAGGACTTAGTTTATTTTCTAAGTTATCATGTGAACAAAATCCTAATAAGCATCCTAGTTTTAATTAAAACCATGTAATTATCTCATTTGGCCCATTAACCCATAATCACTTTTTATTTAAAAATTCCCCATTTCAACCCAAAATATTTTAATTTGCAAACCAATAGTAAATTTAAATTCCCGAAAATTTATTTAGCCCCCTTTTTAACCTAAAGTCATAATTTTAATTCATTATTCGGTAATTGCAATCTCAGGGTTGTTACAATATGCTAGTTGTACGGAAAGAAATATTGTGCATATGATAGATTTCTCAGATGGCAGTACACATCTAATCTCATATGTTTCCTAATGATATAGCGACAGTAACATGTACGACACCTTAGATGCACATACATAATTTCATATGTTTTTAAAAAAATTACTCTATAAATTGACATATATAGTAATTTCATCTGCTTGCTCTATTTCAGTTCAAAATAAAAAGGGTACCAACTACATGTATGATGAATTATGTGTTAATGATGATCCTAATCTTATTGCTAACAGATTAAATTCTATAATCTCTCTAGCGGCTTCTTACATAATGAACGATTACAAAAGAATTATATCACTGAAGAATAAGTTAAGGTTGCATCATATCCGTTCATCTCAAATTAAAGACAATAAGCCGATCAAGCAACTCAAAGCAAAGTCCAATATCACATTTTTTATTATATATACACTGTGTATATGAGATCATTTGTATCAGAATATTGTATCAAACATTTCTCTAAAATCAAATTACATTTTCTTCTATTTTCTCAATCAACAATAATATCTTTCATCACAATGTTAATATGGTAACAGAGCTTTCAAAAATTGTCTAACGACAAAAACAAAGCCTCGCCGTTACCCATTAGAGCATCTTCATCACTTAGTTCGGCTGCTTCAACCGCAGTTCATCAAAGAGTAATCTCATCATCTGAAACTGTTGTATCATCATTAAGCCATGCCTAGAAGACTGTCAAAAAATCACCGTCACTCAATCTTCTAGCTGTTTTCAGATTTATTATCAAGAAAATCAAAAAAATAGAATTCAGAAATCAGAGAAGTCATCAAGAAAGTAAGTGCCATACCAAGAATTCATCATATCAGAATCATCATCTGAATTCTGATTACAATACACCTGAATCCCTTGTTTGAAACCATTTCTTGAAATTCTTGGTACCTGATTACTTAAAGACCATCATAGTTCATTCATCAGTTCAGAATCCCTGCTTAATTCATCATGTCAGAAGAAATTGGCAATTTAGCCGCCTCAAAAAATTCGAGTCTTCACCAAATAGCCACTGAGAATCTCATCAAAACTTTTGGCAGACCCCAAAGTCAGTTGATCACTGCCCACTTAAAAGAAGGCAATTATCTTCTATGAAAAGTACAAGTTGAAACTTCCATCAGAGGCTATGGACTTGAAGGTTTTATTCTTGGCACAAACTCCATCCCACCAAGATCATTACTAATGAAGAAAACAAGACCGTTAGCTGAGAAATTCACAAAATGTCAAAGGCAAGATAGTTTAATATGCTCATGGTTATTATCCTCAATAAGTGTCAAACTGTTACCACGAGTTATTGGGAGCAAAACTGCTCATGGAATATGGTCAACCGTTGAAAGAATTTTCAATTCTCAATTTGCTGTAAAGATTATGCATCAAAAGCGACAACTGCATAGTATCAGAAAGGACAACCAGTTTATGGGTGAATACTTAGCAAGAATCAAGGCAACATGTGATTTACTTGAAGCGACACGACATAAAATTTCAGATTTTGAACAAGTATTGATCATTCTGAGTGGTTTAAATGATGAGTATGAAGCTGTAGTAGCTGTTATTTCATCTCAAAAAGTCACACCATCAATAGAAGATGTGCATTCAATACTTCTTACACATGAAGGGAGAATTAATTTCAAGAAATCCATAGATTCAGACATGTCTATCAATTATGCAGCTAATTACAAAGGCAAAAGTAAATACAACAACAAATCCGATCAACAATATCAAAGAGGCAATCAACTAGTCAGAGGAAGGGGCAGAGGAAGGTGGAATAATAATAATAACATGCCAAAGTGTCAAATATGTGAAAAGGTTGGACACGCTGCCCCAAAGTGATATTTCAGACTAAACATGAACTATTCAGTCAGATAGCAATAGAAATCACCACTCAAGTGAGATCACCAAACCCGAACACATTCAAGAAGAGGACTGGTACCCTGATTCTGGAGCAACTAACCATATCACGAGCAGTCTAAGCAATCTAAATCTTGGAAACAAGGATTACAAAGGTATGCAGTCTATACACATGGGTAATGGTAATTCTATTACAATCACACACAGTGGTGTTCATATATAATGGGAAAAAGACAACTATACCGAAACAATTTATTAAGAGTGCCCCTGATTAGAAAAAACTTACTAAGTGTGTCACAATTTCCAAAAGATAACAATATTTATTTTGAATTCTACCCAAATTACTACCTTGTCAAGGACATTCTAACTAAGGAAATCCACTTGCATGGTAGAGAATGTAAGGGATTGTACAAATTAAATGTTGGTAACTCAAGAAAACTAGAGATTAAAAGAAAGTAGTGTAATAATTCTAAAATCAAACAAGTTGAAAACTGTAAGGTTTTTGATATTTAGCATTGTAAACTAGGACATCCAAATGCTACTATTGTAAAACATGTGTTGAATAGAAATAATATTTTTTTAATGATGTATCAATGCCTTATATTTGCACATATTGCCAAATGGTCAAAAGTCACAAATTGCCATTTTTAGATTCTGAAACTCATTACAATAAATTAGTTGCTACTGACTTATGTGGACATGCTCCAATACATAGTGATTATGGGTACAGATATTACGTATCTTTTGTAGATGCTTTTTCTAGATATGTTTGGATTTATTTTTTGAAATCAAAATTTGAAACTTATAATGCAGTGTTGCAGTTTATAATGTAGTCAAAAAACAAAAAAATAGTCAGGTCAAAATAATGCAGGCTGATGGTGGAACGGAATTCCTACCATTAAAAGAATTCTTTCAAAAGAAAGGAATTGTTCACAACCTGCCCATATACTTCTGAAAAAAATGGGCTTGCTGAAAGAAGGCATTGGAAAATTGTTGAAACTGGACTCACTTTATTAGCTCAAGCATCTATGCCACTGAAATTTTGGCCATATGCTTTTGCAACTATAGTTTTCTTAATTAATAGACTTCCTACTAAAGTTCTACAACTTAGGAGTCCAATAGAAAACCTGATTATCAAAACTTAAAAAAGTTTTTTGGATGCTTGTGTTTTCCTTACCTTAGACCATACAATACTCACAAGTTAAATTTCGGATCATCCCCATGTACATTCTTAGGATATGCAACTAATCAAAAGGGTTATAGATGTTTAGATAGCAATGACAGAATATTTATATCTAGATATATGGTATTTAATTAGAAGATATTCCCTTTTAGGGAATAAGAGATTAAGACATCAAAACAGGTATCAATTCAAAGCATCTTTTACCATCAATACCTGTTCTACTTGAAAGGACAACTCAAGTTCAGGAAGAACCAGTTCATATTGGTCTGAACCCTTATGCTACCAACTCATGTCCACAAGACACAGTGTCTAGCTCAAGATCAGGCCATTAGCAAGCCGAGTTATTATATGTTCCTGACCAAACACCTGAACAAGGAACAAATATACAATCTGCTTCAAATCAAACTTCACAGGACTCACATTCATTCAATGAACAAGAAGGAGCTAACACTAATGATATTTTTGAACAACATAACACAGCAAGTACTGGGCATCACATGATGACAAAGGCAAAAAGTGGCATATTCAAGCCAAAAATATATAATGCAAACTTGGCTGAAGAAGAGCTAAGCAATCATTATCAAGCCATGCAAAATAAAAATGGATATCAGCCATGACTGATGAATATGATGCTTTAATGAGGAATAAGACATGGGATCTTGTTCCCATATCCAACACCAAAAATATTGTTGATTGTAAATGAACATATAGACTGAAAAGAAATGCAGATGGTTCAATTTCTAAATATAAGGCTAGACTAGTAGCTAAAGGCTATTTACAACAAAATGGTTGATTTCAATGAAACTTTTTCACAAGTTATGAAGCCTACTACTATTAGAATAGTACTTACTATTGCCTTGAATAGAAATTAGATCATTAAACAACTAGATGTAAATAATGCTTTTCTAAATGGTGGTTTGTAGGAAGAAGTATATAGGCAACAACCATATTGATTCAAACAAAAAGGGAGTGAAGAGCTTGTGTGCAAACTAAATAAAGCAATTTATGGACTGAATCAAGCATCAAGAGTGTGGTTTGAAAAGCTAAAAGCAACTCTGTTCAAACTGGGCTACTGATAGAATTAGGGGCCTAGGGGCAATTATGTAATTTATTACATATATCTAACTCGTTGAACAATCTTATTCATAATAAAGGTGTTTCTTTCTATTATATAATTGATATAATGTGGTTATATTAATTAATTAATTTAGTTAAAAGTATATTTAATAGAAAATCCATAAATGGCATATTTTGTGATAGTAGTTACAAAGTGTTGTAACCGTGAGTAATTTATCACAATAAAACAAATATACCATTTTAAACATTCATAGTCAAGATGCATCGAGACTGGATATCGGTGTATCCGTTGAGACTAGAGTATGTAACGCTCTCCAAATGTTGGACAGTGTATTACTTATGACTGCTGGGGGCACCTAGAAGTTATGTACTGATAGTTATTGGATAACTATGGAACGACTCACTTGATAGTTTTCTGTTGGTTAATATAACTAAGGTCGAACGGAAAATATCGACGTGACTGATTTACACAGTTCTCTCGACTTGAGAATATTGTGGATCTTCAATATGAAAGTTCCGCTTTTATTATAGTCAAATAATGGCATGGCGTTCTACCAAGTGACTGTAGTTGGGTCGAGTGGAAGTATTGGAAGTGAAGCAATATTCAAGAGAGGATTCGTCTCCTCAGTTATACGGGGTTAGTATCATGGTCAACTCAAGTCAACTCAAAGTCAAAATCTCTGGCCAGAACATTTTGGTTGATAATAATTGTTGTTATTGAACCAAGAACTTTGTGTTTGGACTATAAAGTTGAATGTGGATGATATTGGAATTTTGACCATTACAAATTCCATAAATCCAAAGTGATCTAGTTTTGACGAAGAGAATTGGTGTAAATAATTGTCACTATTAGGTACCGCTTATAATAAGTAAAATTGGATTTTACCCAAAAGATGTGTAAGCGATGAATTCAGCCAAAATGTCACACTACCTGCTAAGTGACGTGTGAATGTTAATATTTGAATTGTTCAATATTAATCGCTGACTGAATTTACACCTTTGAGTCGCACAACCGTAATGATGAATGCTTCGAAAACCACATGATTTAATTAATTGATAACCATTATAAATTAATTAAATTAATTAATATTTATGAAATATTAATTATTAAATTTGTGTTTATTTATTTATTTGATTTGTTTGAATCTATTAGTATTTAATAAAGTACGTACATAAAAGTTATGTATGTACGTATTGATATATGATATTGATAAAATATTTAAATTTGATTTAAATAGATTAATTACTAAGTGGGTTTGGGAATATTTTGAGGCCCATATAACCTTATTCATAGAAGGCATAAGAAAAAGAGGCTTAAAATCCAATGGTTGGATCTAGAAAATGAAGGAAGGAGGTTAAGGAAGGATCCCTTTGTAAATAAGTTACCATACATAGAAATATGTACATAAGGGTAAATTTGATATACTCTAAATTACATACACATTAAATTAATTTTTCAACTTTATTTTTAAAACTAAATAAAATAAAGATTTTATTTAAAAGAAAACTTAGAAAATTTCTAAGTATGTTTTCATAGGCCAATTAAAGATCTAAAATGGCTATTTTTTTTTAAATTCACTCATTTCTTCCGCTGCAGGCTGGCCTAGTTCCTTGAATGGTATCAGAGCCTAATAGCCTATGCGGTCTAAATTAGTCATTTTAGGGCTAACTAATTAAGCTTTCCCACAAAGTACGGTGTTTATAAAGGTAATTTCTAGGATTGGAATTGGGTAATCAAGTACCCTGTCCTACCTGGTTACCAGCCTAACCTGAAAGGTGGAGTAAGCCCAAAGGTTACCCCTAATAGAAAAGGCCCAATTTAATTGGGCTTTGGGCTAATTTTCAAAATAGTTTTGAAAATTAAGACATGATCTTACTATACTTAGGCCACATATATATTAATAAATTACTTGCATACTGCTTAGTTGTTAAGCAAACTCAAGCTGGGGATGTTATGTGTAGTATTATTAATATATTGAATAGATGAGGTAAGATAACTATATGTATTTGTTGAGCAAACCCAATGTACATATACTATACTTAGGCCATCACGATGTTGTAGGTATGAGTGATCTTTCGATTTGTTGAGAAAACTCAAGGTCAAAATGAGATTAGGACAAGAAAAAATAAGTTAGGAGTTGTATGTGATATAACCGATAAGGGGTTATCCATCGTTTGTGGGACTATGATTTGTTGAGCAAACTCAAGGACAGAATACCAAGACAGACGAGTCCTAACACCCACTAGTGAAACCGAAAGACTTCTATGTTTCATATTAGGGTTTGGAGAAACATAAAAGACCAGTGGAAGCCTTATTAGAAAAATGAAATGGTAACATTTAACCTTTCTAATATTGTAAGAACATATACTAAATAATGTTATAATTATCTAAAATGATAAATTTGTGTATTTAATATGATTGATAAAATGTTTATCAATTAACATATACAAACAAACTGAATTGAAAATTGACAAATGGAAATATAATACCCACTTATGCATGTTAACGTTTGGTCACCCATGCAAGTGCCTGAACCCACTTATGAAAATTAATGCATGTTAACGTTTCAACACTCATGCAAGTGCCTGATTTTACAACTACTGAATGCATTCGTGGTTTGGTCACTTATGCATTTATTTTGTCAAGACCATGTATTGCATTCTATGAGTTTCGAGCTCTAAAAGCAATACAAGACTATGGATATTTGATCCATACACAATTGCATATAAATGTTATATGGTGAATGGTCAAAGTTTGTAATGTACAATATTTCGATGAAATTAGTTCATCCAAAAAACCGAATAAACCTTAGTGCGAGATCGAGTATCCAATCTGATTGATTACAAAAGAGACCGTATTGTGTTAGTGTAACACAAGACCAAACACTACAAGGTAGATATAAGAACTCGATCGCTGAGATGCCATTTTGATCAGTTTACGTAAAGTGCAACATATTTGATGTCCTTAAATATTAAGGATAATCGAATGCGCTTTTGTAAAGAGTTTGTTATGATATTGTAGTAAGGTTTTCTTTTAAATAGTTTGACCATTTGAAAGGAAAACAAATGTATAAGAATAGATGTAATTTAAGGTACAGTTGGAATGAAGAGAATGAATACTCACTTCTGCTTCATAGAGAAACATTGGAAATATGAATTGTAATAAATAATAGATACTTAATATTGGAATAAGAAATATGATTTCTAGTCTGAAATGTATTTTCATATAGAAAATTATTTTCTATGAGATTTATTTCTTTGAGCTCAAGATATTTGATCAACGAACTCTCTACTGTAAATAAATGCAGTGTATGAAATAAAGAAATTATATTAAGTGAATGATGGATCTCCAAATTTAATATGCTATTATAGTAATGGCGAAAATAGTGGGAGCATACCATATAACACTTATTAATTGCATTATAATAGGAAAATTGTTTTCGTAAAACTTATCATACATTATTTATAATATAATGATTATTTTTTGGTATCGACTGAAAAAATAGACATAGCTATATTTCAATATGAATATTCTTTGTGAAATAAAACTATAATGTGGTAATTTGTTTTATAACAAAAGTGATGCATTGAAAAATACAAAAGTATCTAATATTTTTTGTGATTGTTTTGTAATTATAGACTATGTCGTAGTTTCAAGAAATAGTTTTATGTATAATTTTGAATCATATGATACTTGTTAATTATATCTCAAACAATAAAGGGCTATGCACCCATTTAGTGGGAGTATCATAAGAGTTGATGAACTCTTTGGATTGATACATATAGATGTATGCAATCGTAATTCTATATATATCAAAACTGTTCCATGTACTTCATCATATTCACCGATGAGTTATCGTCAACATGGCATGTGTATTTGATACGTATGTAGCATGTCTATGGTAAACTTATAGGATATAAAACAGAAGTAAATGAAATAACATGCGATAGAAATGATTTGATTTGATCGAATGAGTGAGTATATTGGAAAATGTTCTGAACGTACCTAAAATGAATAAAGATTCAATCTCAAAATTACTCCTCCATGTGATACATAATGATGCATCGATATGGAGTAATCGAACTTTGTTGGACAACGTACGATTAATTGTGAGTGAACTTGAGTTAGTTTCTTTCTATAAGATAATGTACTTAATGGTAGTACACAATGTTAATATTATTTCATCGGAACAACAGTTTATAAAATTTTATAAGATAAGGGTTTATAAGAAACTCCAACATATCCTAGGCCAAGGAGTTGGCAGGTTGTGCGAGTCGAAAGATTGTACATAATAATTGTTAATGAGGGACCTTGTATGAATCTTCCCAAAAAGATTTTGAAAAGACTGTCATTGGATGACATATTTATGTTTCGAACATAATTTTTGTAAACTAAAACCAAATTAGTTTTATGAATAAGGAAATTCATAAAACGTTTATGAATACCTATTCTATTGTGCTGAGAAACATTCAAGAAATACCAACTTCATTGTGAAGGAATTTCCTTGAGAAATTATTGGTAGTAAAAAGAATTTGGATACAATCCAAAGATAGAACTGATTTGATGAGATGAAACAAAATTGACTAACCTAAATGAACACATTGCATTAGAATGTCTAATAAGTATTCTTGCTCATTGAAGAGAAACTATGAGTTTCTTGTCAATGTCGAAAATATATAATCCTCGATTGTTGAATTAAACCACTAAGAGTGTTGACTCTATCATATGGTATGATGAACAAATCTAAAAGAATTCCAAGTACGATATCAAAATATGATTTTGGTAGTCGTAACCTATGGGATGTGATCCATCGGCCGTGATTGTGTCTTTATGAGCAAGACTAATGCAGTTGGAATTAAATGAGCAACGTTGATGAGAATAATATCGCAAACTTCAATTGTTGAAATTAGCGTAATAGATTCGATATTCAACGTGCTCAAGTTAATTCAGATTTATTCACAAAATTACCACTTGATATGATCCAAAGATAGAACTGATTAGATGAGATGAAATAAAATTGAATAACCTAAATGAACACATTGCATTAAAATGTCTAATAAGTATTCTTGCTCATTGAAGAGGAACTATGAGTTTCTTATCAATGTCGAAAATATATAATCCTCGATTGTTGAATTAAACCACTAAGAGTGTTGACTCTATCATATGGTATGATGAACAAATCTAAAAGAATTCCAAGTACGATATCAAAATATGATTTTGACAGTCGTGACCTAAGGGATGTGATCTATCGGCCGTGATTGTGTCTTTATGAGCAAGACCAATGCAGTTGGAATTAAATGAGCAACGTTGATGAGAAAAATATCGCAAATTTCAATTGTTGAAATTAGCGTAATAGATTCGGTATACAACGTGCTCAAGTTAATTCGGATTTAGTCACAAAATTACCACTTTATATGACTTTATGTTTGGTACGTATGTATTGAAACAGAAAATTCTAAATAATGATTTAGAGCAAACTGTTTACACATAATAACCAAAATGTCTCGAAGTTGGTGGGAGAGATATTAATGTGAGTCTTTGGATATGATCCAAGAAATGATACGAAAGTATCATTTTGTAAGCATCAAGATTAAATAAGTACTTTGATAGGAATATCAAATAGATTGATTTTCAATCATAGTGTAGAGAAAGCGTGTGTTTATAAGAAAGTACGATAAAAGGTACATTGATATTTCTAAACTATAAGTAAACAACACGTTGTTGATTTTAACGATGTACTTGGGTCAAAATTAGCCTAAATTGTGTTAATACTCAACATTGGATTAATAAATGACGTCTTTTATAGTAAGTATAAAAGATGTTGGGAATGTCCCAAATGATATGCAAGGACACCTTATTAAAATGTTTAATACGGAACATGTAAGATTGATTCCTTGGCATTGTCAATAGGAATTATCATACATGTTATGTTGTCTACGATATCATGATTTGTTTGTGTATTTGATACATGAATCAAATATTAAATCCAAATTGATATCACTAAATGGTTGTTTGAAGTGTTCTCGTGTACTTATTAAATACTAGAGAATTGTTTATAGAATCATAAATTCCTTATGAAGTAACATTCAGACTCAAACTTTCACAAGCAACATTGAGTATAATATGTCAATAACAAATCTTTAAGTTTGAAATGTTCCAGAAAAAAGACCATGGCTGATTCAATGAAAAAAGGCTAGGTACATCGCCTTGAATAGCGGCGTAATCAAAACAATGTATATAAAAATATAAGTGCACAAATTTATAACTGAGTCGATTCCAAATGTTGAGAATCTCATGGTAGAGTTATATGATAACGATGTTGTAATATAGTTCGTCATAGAACTTAGAGCTCGCTCGAAGTCGAGAGACATACTCCGAATTGTTCCACATGATAAAACAGTTTATCATCGTCGGAGAGAGTTGATTGAAAGAGTAGATAATTAAAACATAATAGCATACCCGTTCACAAAGGGAATGATCCAACCGGTTTTGAGAAACCGATTGGAGAAGTTGGAATAAGATTCCATAATTGATCCCAAGTGCAAGTGGGAGATTGATAGAGTTAGGGTATGTCGTAGGGGCAATTTTGTAATTTGTTACATATATCTAACTCGTTGAACAATCTTGTTCATAATAAAGGTGTTTCTTTCTATTATATACGTGATATAATGTGGTTATATTAATTAATAAATTTAATTAAAAGTATATTTAATAGAAAATCCATAAATGTCATATTTTGTGATAGTAGTTACAAAGTGTTGTAACCGTGAGTAAATTATCACAATAAAACAAATATACCATTTTAAATGTTCCCAGTCAAGATGCATCGAGACTGGATATCAGTGTATCCGGTTGAGACTAGAGTATGTAACGCTCTCCAAATGTTGGGCAGTGTATTACTTATGACTACTGAGGGCACCTAGAGGTTACGTACTGATAGTTATGGAATGACTCACTCGATGGTTTTTTGTTGGTTAATATAACTAAGGTCAAACAAAAAATATCGATGTGACTGTTACACAGTTCTCTCGACTTGAGAATACTGTGGATCTTCAATATGAAAGTTTCGCTTTGATTATAGTCAAATCATGGCATGGCGTTCCATCGAGTGACTATAGTTGGGTCGAGTGGAAGTATTGGAAGTGAGGCACTATTCAAGAGAGGATTTGTCTCCTCATTTATATGGGGTTAGTATCATGATCAACTCAAAGTCAAAGTCTTTGACTAGAGCATTTTGGTTATAATAATTGTTGTTATTGAACCAAGGACTTTGTGTTTGGATTATAAAGTTGAATGTAGATGATATTTGAATTTTGACCACTACCAAATTCCATAAATCCAAAGTGATATAGTTTTAACGAAGATAATTGGTGTAAATAATTGTTAGTATTAGGTACCGCTTATAATAAGTAAAATTGAATTTTTCCCAAAAGATGTGTAAGCGATGAATTCAGCCAAAATGTCACACCACCTGCTAAGTGACGTGTGAACGTTAGTATTTGAATTGTTCAATATTAATCGTTGACTGAATTTACACCTTTGAGTCGCACAACCGTAATGATGGATGATTCGAAAACCACATGATTTAATTAATTGATAATCAAAGTAAATTAATTAAATTGATTTGTTTATTTATTTATTTGATTTGATTTGAATCCATTAGTATTTAATAAAGTACATACATAAAGTTTTGTTTGTACGTATCGATATATGATATTGATAAAATATTTAAATTCGATTTAAATAGATTAATTACTAAGTGGGTTTGGGAATATTTTGAGGCCCATATAACCTTATTCATAGAAGGCATAAGAAAAAGCGGCTTAAAATCCAATGGTTGGATCTAGAAAATGAAGGGAGGAGGTTAAGGAAGGATCCCTCTATAAATAAGTTACCTTACACACAAATATGTCCATAAGAGTATATTTGATATACTCTAATTTACATAAACATTAAATTAAATTTTAAACTTTATTTTTGAAACTAAATAAAATAAAGATTTTATATAAAAGAAAACTTGAAAATTCCTAAGTATGTTTAGACTTCATAGGCCCATTAAAGATCCAAAATGGCTATTTTTTTTGAAATTCACCCTTTTCTTCCGCTGCGGGCTGGCCTAGTTCCTTCAGCCATAACTCAACAAAATCTGACAACTCCTTATTTACAAAATTTAGCAAAAGCACAATAGTTTATGTATTGATATATGTTGATGATTTTATTATTACAGGGACGAATGAAATGGAAATTGACAATCTTACAAAGCATTTAAATAAGGAGCTCTCAGTTAAAGACCTTGGTAGCCTAAGTTATTTGCTGGGAATTGAAGTAAAGAGACCATCTATTTCAGAAATTCAGTTAAATTAGAAGAAGTACATTGCAGAAATCTTAAACAAAGCAAAAATGGATCAAGCTAACTCAATTTCCACACCAGTGGTCAGCAACATACACTTATCCAAACATAAAGGTGAAGCAATATCTAATGTCAGTAAGAAGAATAGTGGGTGCACTTCAAATGCAACAACTACTAGACCAGAAATCACTTTCAGTGTAAACAAAGCTAGTCAGTTTATGCAAAATCCAACAAGTGAACACTCGAAAGTTGTGAAAAGGATACTTAGATACCTCAAAGGGACAGTAAATTTTGGGTTAACATTAGAAGGATGAAAGTCTATAATATCACTGGTTATGCAGACGCAGACTAGGCTACTGACCAGATGAAAGGAGATCAACAACTGGTTATTGTATATTTTTGGGCAAAAAGCCCATTTCATGGTGCTAAAAAAATCAACATACTGTCTCCAGATCTAGCATTGAGGCTGAATACTGAAGTGTAGCAAATACAACATCAGAAATAATGTAGATTGAGTCTCTACTTAGTGAATTACAAGTTAAACCAAAAAAAAATCATCATATGGTGTGATAACTTGAGTACAGTTCAACTTACTACAAATCCAGTCTTACACTCAAGGACAAAGCATATGGAGTTAGACCTCTACTTCATGCGTGAAAAAGTACAAATGGGAAGCTAAATATAAATCACATACCTTCCACTTACCAAGTTGCTGATATTCTAACCAAACCATTGTCAAAGATGAACTTTTTTCGATTCAGAGAGAAACTGGAAGTTAGCAGCAACTGCAGTTCTCAACACGATGAGATCTCACTCAAGTTTGGCAAGGTCAGTGCTTAATTCATCAAAACCATCAATTTTAGATCAAATCTCAACTGAAGAAAATGAAGTTGGATGAAACTAAAGTTTGCTGCAGCAATTAGATCTGATACTCACGTATATTTTTCTCAATTTGGTGCAAAGTCAACATTGAAGTGATCCAACAGCAATTTGGGATACTTTCACAAACCCTAACCCTCGATTAGGTTTGAGGAGGAGTAATGAAAGATCACAAAAGAATTATATCACTGAAGAATAAGTCAAGATTGCATCATATTCGTTCATCTCAAATTAAAGACAATGGGCCGGTCAAGCATCTCAAAGCAAAGCCAATATCATAGTTTTTATTATAAATACACTGTGTACATGAGATCATTTGTATCAAACATTTCTCTGAAATCTAATTACATTTTTTCTCTTTTCTCAATCAACAATAATATATTTCATCACAAATCTTAATATTATGCCCTTATCCCATCATTAAACTTCGGTCAGAAGGAAGCTCGTATTTTAGGCACTTGAGACTCCCACCACCATGGTTTCAACTTGGTAGTATAATTCGGTGATAATGTCATCCCTTGGTTCGATATTTTTGAGCTGATCTTTGAGTTGTTCATCTGTAGCTTGTTTCTGTTCTTGAAATTTTTTGTGCTTAGCCTCTCATGCTTCTTGAAGACTTGGCAGAGGGCCTCAAACTTAGAAGTCAAATCAGTGAACTCTTTTCTTATATTGTTTGATGTTGGGGGTTTTAAAATATGGTTATTTGAATATTCTGTCTTGGCACTTGCTTCCTTACAATCAACAAGAAAAACCCAAGCAACACCATTATCTCAGTGGTTAGACGCTCCGACTTTGATGTGAAAGGTCACTGATTTGAAACTTGCAAATGGTTATTCGAACCACTAAACTTATATTTTACTACCTAAGTACCTTAAAAGAAAAGAAAAACAAGAGTAACCCATCTCACCTCCTCAACTTATCTGTGATGAGCTACTCTAAATACCTGTATAAGGAAGCTCACTATTAGGCATATGATGATAGAGTACAAATGTTGTGCACGGTAAAATAAAGCGCTTGGATGTAAACGTGGATGTAATGCATAACGACCTGTATTTTTAACTATTTCAAATTATTAAATTCAATATCATTATTGAATAAAAATGGTCAAAAATAAAAATTTAATGATTTTGAATGTAAGTTATTGGATATGAACTTGAATAAAATTTTGAAATAAACTAATCTCGAAGATTTGGCGATAACGAGTATTGAAATGAAATTCTATATATTAACCGGGTTTATAATCAATAACTGAAGTTGAATGATAATTGTGAATTATTTAGATAGAAACAAAATGATGTTGATAACGAAAATTTATTTGGAACTTAATGATTTATTTATATTGATTTATAGGATAATTAAATTGTTTAAATTTAATATTGAAAATTATGTGAATAATTGAATTCTGAATTTAATATGATTGAAAATGATACCATAAGTTGATTTAAATTTTGTTTAAACAACAATGAAGATTGTTAACTTTTAAAATTGAATTTAAAATAGAATAAATAGAAATTGGGAATTTTATATTTAATTGACGGGTAAAAATAGCCTTCCGGGGCACAGTCTCGGAATTCGACGAAACTAGTTCCATTAGATCCGTAATAGTGTATTATTATCGGGTTTCAAATTTCGTAATGTTTGGAGTGATCGTTTGGTCGTACGAGATAGAAACGCGTTGAAATTTATATCGAAAATTTAATATTTTAATTCGATTCAAAAGGCTATCTTACACATACGATCGAATTGGGAATCGAAACTTGTTCCATTGCATTAGGGATAGGGGCATAACATTATAAACGCCAGGCGACATGCTTCATTTGGAGTTCGCCAGGAAAAGTACGTGAATAGTCGAAATAATAATAAAATAATATATATGCACCTATATATACGTTTGTTCAAAGCCCTAACCCTAACTAAATCATATACAGCCGCCACTTAAATGAATTAACGACCGAAAATAACCAAGCTTCCACCCTCGATTTCTCTCCATCCATCAACAATTATGCTTCGACTTCTAAAGCAATATTGTAGAGCTCGACAAGCTCTAGGATATCAACGGTATTGATCGTATTTAACGCGGCGTGGAAGGAGATCTCTGGCCCCGTTTGTACAGCCTTTGGTGGCGAAATTCTTGGCAATGACGGCACTTGGCGATGCCGCACTTGGCGATGCCGCACTTGGCATGAAGGTCGAGGAGGGGAAGGTGCCTCTCTTGGTGGTAGCCGATCAAATTCCAGTCGAGCTTTGGTGGTTCGTTGACGAGATTTAGGGTTGCACGATGGGTTTCTTCGTACGTGATTGACCTGGAACGCGTGAATGAGAAGAAGGAAAACATGCAGCCTAGATTGCAGATCTGTAAAACATGCGGCCAGAAAATTGAAAGGTTTTTTTAAAAATTAAATAAATTATATTCGAATCTTTAAAAATGTATAGTTTCTTCATACGAGGTCGAAATTGGACGAAACAAACGACAATGGAATCATAGCGACGAGCACTACATTCTAGATCTGATTTGGAGACGATTGGAGCTAAATAATTTTTTAGGTTAAATCGAACATCGTTCGATTTGATTTAAAATTGAAAACTCAAGGTGAGTGTTTTATAATGCTCACAACGTACTAAAATATTTTTATGCTAGTTAAATTTGAAATTATGAAGTAATATAAATTTATTGATCGTTGTTTGATAGATCTAATTATCATCTAAATTGTCGTATGAATTAACTGTTAAGAATTAAAATTGACAATTAAATTTGAAATTGGAATTTAATTGCCAGTAAAATACCTGATATTAATAACTATGAAATTGTTGCGAATTATTTTGATTGTTTGGATGATTGATTTTGATGGATGCCAATTGATTAATATTTGAATGATTGGATGTTTATTTATTGTTATATATCCTGTTATCACCTGGTAAATTATTTACAGTTTATAAAACTGTATATTGAATTATTTCAAAAAAATTAAGAAATAGGTTGAAATGATATATACCTATGACACTGTGATTTGGATTGAAATGATATATATCCTTCCCTGAAATTAAATTGAAATAACTGATTCACTTGGCCAAGGGTAGAAAATTATATACGGACACCGGATTGGTTAAATTAAATGATTTTAAAATTTTGATTTGAAATTATCAAAATGATTTAGATTAAAGAAATAAAATCGGGTTTATGGAAATCGATTTTTTTTGAACTTGAGCTCAAATTACGGAATTAAATTATGTTAAACGAAGTCGTTTAAAAAGGACATTTGAGATTTTGAAGTATAATTGGAATATGATTTGAGTTTTGGAAGTTCATTGTTTTAAAGGACTTGGATTTTATTTCGAACTTCGAAATATTGCTAAGTAAAAGTAATTTAAATCGATATTTCAATAATTGAGCTTGGAATTGAATTATTTTAAAAGTTTGAATCTTAAATTGAGTATTGAAGTTAAATTTAATTTAAGTGATTCAAATCGATATTTTGAAAATCGAACTCGGAACTGAAAAAAATCGAATGGTTCAGAATTTGAAATTGAAGTTATTTTGGAATTGTAATTGAAAATAATTCGAAATTGGAATTGAAATTAATTTGAAATTGACATCGAAATTAATTTGGAATTGAAGTAAAATTCGACTTGAAATCAGAATTGAATCGATTAAATCGAAATGGAAATTTAAAAGTGATATGAATTGGAAAATTTGAAAATTAAATCAGTTTGACTTTGGAACTATTTTCAAATAAATTATTTTGGTATAAACTATTTAAATCTATCTTTTTAATTATTCAAATTATTTTGGATTTTCCAAACTATTTTGCTATATAAACCATTTTAATACTTAAACTATTTTAACCATTTAAACTATTTTAAACTATTTTAACCATTTAAACTATATTTAACTATTTTAAAACTATTCAAACTATTTTTCAAAAATTCAAACTGGTCAAGGATGGAATGTTTATTTTTAAATCATGGATTTAAATACGAATTGGGTCGAATGAAGTTATAATGCAAATGGAAATTTGAAACAATTTTGGAACTGAAATCGAGATTTTAAGGCGAAGATGATTTTGAATTGAAATATTATATTTTGAGTAAATATGATGATTTCGAAATGGATTTGATTTTGAAGCGAATATTATATTTTGATATCAAGTATGAACTGTTTTCGAAATGTAAAAGTACCAACCGATGTGTAAAACGGCGTTTGGTTGTTAAAGAGACCGGGGTTAGATATGGGCATACTCTCTGTCGATACCAGAACCACTTTAACAACTGTGTACGTGGAGTGATGATCCAGAACAAAGTGGTTGGATTTGACGTACATTTGTTGGATTTGAAGAAAGAGAATGATGATGGATTAGCCTAGCACTTGTGCCAATTTGAAATGACTAAAACAGGAGTCATACCAGTCAAGTGGGCTAGCTACCCCGAGCGGACACACTTCTTTGTATTACCATCATTTACATTGTGATTGATTGGTGCGCACTCTCGGATTTTGGGAGTGTTGGACGCGGTGGGCGATCATGGCTATGATGCGTTACCACTAGCCGAGAAGGGTAAACTGGTAGTATCCTACCTTGGGCATAGCCTAACGTGCCTTGTCATAATTTTAGCCCTATAAGAGGCCCCTACGATTTTGGTTTAGTGTTGTCGTATCACGGCTCATCCCTATCCACCGACGGTTTACTGGTGTTTTATATGCAAACTGTACGACAATACTTAAAAACGCGTTAAGGGGAATTAATGTAAAGCCTTAACGCTAAGAAAAATATTTATTTGATTGATTAGACATTATATATGTAGCGTATTCTACTACATATAAATATTTTGACGGATCCTTAAGAGTTGGAAAATCCCATAACATCTCTTGAGTTATTGCACGCACGTTACACACTGGATAGGGGATGTGAAATCCCGTAAAGATCTCTGACGCTATCACGCATGTTATATGCAATATTGATTTGACTTACATGAGGATATTTTAGTCCCGACTTGAGTGTTTTGTCTTTTCATTACGCTCGGGTCAGCCCTGAGTTTTTCAACGCAGTGAAGATATTTCTAGAGGATGAAGACGAAGATTTAGTATATTATTACTATTATTATTCATGCATCATGTTGTCTGCTGCATTATATTTTGTTCTGTTGTATATGTATAACTCTGATAAATGTTGTATAAATTATAATCAAATGTATAGTAAACAGCTTCATCAACTGTTTATTTGATTATTATATTTTATCGTTCCGCTATAAGATTTTGTGTTTGTTTTCTTCTTATTTTCTTATTTTTCTTAATTAACCTCATTGGTTATCTATGTTCCGGATTGTTTAACTTGGACATGTGTGGATTATTGTCGATTTAAACCTTCCGAAATGTGGGCCGTCACATAATGATTATTTGATCAAGAGTTTTATACAGCGGTGTAAATGGTAAGATTTGGAAAAACCTTCTTTTAATTATAATGCAGAAGATTTTTTTTGTTATTATGGACAATCTTTAATTCTATATCCAATCAAACTTGATATACATATTGGAATTGTTTTATAAATTCAGATAAATATATAATTTATACACTGTTAATTTAATTTAACATTTGATGAGTATTAATTTACTCAATGATACATAAAAGTGAGATATATAATATTATATTAATGTCTATGTATGTGTGTGTGTGTGTATATATATATGTATGTATTTGTGTGCGTCTTTATATGTATGTGAGTGAGTGAGTGTGTATGTATATGTGAGTGAGTGAGTGTGTATGTGCATGCGCGCATAGATGTATGTGTGTGTAGGGGGGATGGGGGAATTGAAGGACAAACTTCAAAAAAAATTTGCATCAAGGGCATGATGTTTTGAATTTGGACTCTAGGATAAACTCTTTGCAATAATCCATCATAAGACAAATCATTATTTAGCTCAAATTGTACAGCGATGTCAGCAAAGTTGAGTACCTATATATATATGAGTGTGTGTGGATTGAAGGACAAACTTCAGATTTTTTTGCTTCATGGACATGATGTTTCAATTTTGGACTCTAGGACAAACCCTTTAATACATCACAAGTAAAACATCATTCAGCTAAAATTATACGGTGGCTTCGGCAAAGTTGAGTGGGCAACGGTGACGATCGATGGGCATGGGAAGCGATGCATTAGCTACAACATGGGGACAATGTGACAATGGTGTTTGTAGGACTAGGTTCGATTTAAACAAAGGAGGAAGACCTTGGATGGAGAATTGACAGAGGTCACTGGCGATGGAGTTTTGGTGAAGGTTCAACGTCGATGGTGATGGGAGAGCAGTGATGGTTGGCGACTTTAACTTTTTTTATGAGATGACAAACAAAAATACTAAATAAAACTAGCATTACTTGTATTGTAAAGATGAATATAACATTATATATACATATAATGTTTGTTTAACTTAGCATTTTCCAAATTATACAAATGAATATAGTATTATATATGTGTGACGCTAGTTTAATTCAGTTATTTTTTTAAATATGCAAATGTTAATGTTATTATACACGTACGATGCTAGTTTTATTTAGCATTATTCGTACTGTACAAATGTATATAACATTATATTCATATTATGCTAGTTTAATTTAGCTTTTTTTTTAATTTCTTTAGTTAGTTTGTTGATGTTGGTTAGGGTTCTAGTGTGGTGCGGCTACATGGCGGTGTGTTGTGGCAGTAAGAATGGGTGGTAGCTAGGGATCATGAATTAAGAAGGTGGCTAGGGTTTTTGACCAAGGTGGGGGTGACAATGACGAGGGATGTGGTGATATGGAAATGATGAAGATTGTTAGGTAGGCAATGGTAACGATTTGCGAAGATGCAGGGATGTGGAAGCGGTGTAGGGTTGGGCCTCTCTCTCTCTCACATGATTTTGTCCTTTAGACTAAATTTTGAAACATGTGTCCAAGATCTACTGTTTTTGTCATTGTTTGTCGTTTTGCCTCTTTCTCTATCATGAATTTGCCCTTTAGACTAAATTTAGAAACACATGCCAAGATCTACGGTTTTTGTTAATGTTTGTCCTTATACCTAATTCTCTCTCTTACATACACTCTCTCCCCCCCTTTCACTAGAAGGGACTACCAGTCCAATACAAAAAATTTCCATGCCCATAGAGAGAAAAAATTAAGTTTACAAGACATAAAAATTGAAATTACATTCTTATCCCTCATTTCATTAAACTAACGTTCTGCGCACTGTATCATTCCGTCATTGCTACTCGACAAACTAAGGTTTCTTCCCCTCTCAAAACCAACTTATAACGATTTGAACCTCAAAAAATTTTGAATTTCATCCATTAACTCAAACCAACACTCAGTGTCTTGTACACAACTTCAAATCTGGATTTAAGGTGTTAATTTATACTTTGTATTTAAACCGATTTTATCCTAATTCAGTTGGACTTATTACAAGTTACTTTAATTTAAAGTCTAATGTATTGGTTCGGTGAAACTGTCTTTGTGAATGTTATATTGCTAACCTTTTACACCAAACTGATTTACTTTTGTTAAATCTATGTCAAATTCAACAAGTACCAATTTAGTGCAGTTAAATCTAAGTCAGTACTGATTCAATAAAAATTATTTCAAGTAAAAAACAAAATTTTAAGTGATATTGTTGATATTTTACGGTTTCCAATTAAAAGATAATGATTTATATCGTTTCATTCAATTAAATTTTTGATTGTTAATGGCGAAACTTACCTCTACAATGATAAATATTATCGACTTTTTGATATTTTTGCAATATACAGTTTACATAAACACGGTAATTATTTATGCTTTTTCCATTGATGTTTTAACATTTTCTATAGTAAACCAAGTAATTGGACTTATAACACAAGTGGACAAATTATTTAGCTCTTATTTGGGGAAACAACTTCTTTCAACTTTGGTAATATTTGTTACTTTGCTTGTCTTTATAAGATTTTAGTACTCCCCTATAGTAGATATGTTATCTTTATAATTATATATACATACACAGATGTATGTATGATTGTGTGCATGCATGCGTGCATGTATACCATTATTCTAGAATTAAGTGACTGTTTGTTGAATAAGATAATTGATGCTATTTGACTGAATTTTGATGTGAAATTTCACAAACTTGTAATGCTAATCATACCGTATAATGGTTCATGGTACCACTTCAACTCATGTATGATGATACATTTACCAAAGTTATTAACTAGTTATCCCTCGTACTAACTTTTTTTTAATCTGTTTGTTTAATTTCTAAACTTGACCTAGATATGATACAACACTAAGCGATGTTTTTAGCATATCTTAAACTTCGTAAAATTAAACAATTTTATCCTTTTAAGTTGTTTATAATATTTAATTAAAAATTAATATTTTGATTTATGTTTCGATGAATGAGTTATAATATTTATCTTTTATCTTATTATATATTTATCTTTTTATCCTTTTCCTTTTATCTTATTATCGTTTATCTTGATGAAATCTTTCACGTATATTTTATCATTTTATAAAAAAATGATTTCAAATGGAGAACAAATTGTGGAGTTATAAATTTATTGTTTTATGGTTTTAAATAAAAGATAAATATTCATATCACTTCACTCGCATAATTTTTTCTACTATTTACGGCATAATTTACCTCTCTAAAAAAATACTTTCATTTGTAAATATTTTCAAAACTTGCATTCATCCCATTGTAAATAAATCTTGCACTTTGTAAATATTTTCACTTTGCATTTGGATTTTATGGGTAGTATCCGCTGAAAACCCTCACGAGACAACACTCGTCCTACTGGGAACACCCAGAGGTTTAACGGCTTGTTGCATACGCTCAATGCAATCGTGCTCCCTACGAAAACGGATTTATCTTAGTTTTTCTTTATTCGAGGACGAATAAAAAGATAAGTGTGGGGGTATTGATGTGCATGTAAATGTGCATATATTTACATCCATATTTTATCTCTTTTTATTTAAATAAACATCATATTTGGGCATTTTTACATGTTAAAACCAAATTCAATTATTTTCAAACCATCATATTTTCATCTTCATTGGGGGGCAAAATTGTCATTTTTGTGCATGTGTCAATTTAAGAATTTTTACTTGGACAATTTTTATGATTTTTATAGGATATTTTGATGCATATGGAAGTGTGTGATGATATATGCATGCATAAGGAAATACAAAGGAATGAAGAGGAAATAATTCAAGTTCAAGATCATGGAGGACCCTACCCACTTACCTAAATGTACAATTAGAAGCTAATGGACAACTAAGTGGAGGTTAAAGCTTCATGCCCATCAAATGATGGATTAATTAGTGGCTAATGGTTACTTGGTGGCCACACTTCCAAAAGGGTATTTTGGGAAGCTCCCTAAAAATGGAATTTGGGTTTTATGCATGTATAAATAACCCTCTTATGTACATGAACATATCTTCTACTCTTTCATATATTTCCTTAGGAAATTAGCAAGTTGTAAACAAAAATCAAAGTGAAATAAAAATGGCTTCCAAGCCTCTTTCTCCTTCCTTTTCTACATGTTTTTTCTTTGCTTCTTTGTTAATGTTTATTTCTATGCTCTCTTTCTTTTAATGCTCATAGCTTAGATTTACATTTATGCACTAGTCTGATTAATTTTCTTCTAGTAATTAATCTTCTTTTTCTTTGTTTATTCTCTACTTTCTTTCATTTTCAATGTTGAAACTTACATGTGTCGAGTTGATAACACAAATGAATAGCTAAACCCCTTCATTTAGGGGTAATGAAGCTCTCAAATATTATGTAATTTCAACATTTTTATGATTCATGATCTCTTTAGCTTGTGCTTAATGAAAGTGAATTTTGATGAAAGTTTATACAAGTGGGTTTGATAGCTTGTATTGCTTATGCAAATGAGCTATTCTTATTCAACATAAACACAATTTACATCATCATTTGCTAATTAATTTTTAATTTTAAAATGAAAGTGAAAATGAAATTTTATGATCTATATTACTAGTTACAATAGTAAATAGATCATACTTAAAATAGCTTTTGCTTTGGCTTCATTTTCATGAGAATTGATAAGTGGTTTATTTGTTGTATTATAGTTTGATGGTTTGAGTTATGTTAATTAATAATATAAACAAACCATACTTATAATAAATACAACAATATTTCACTTAATATCAAAGCTAGAGATCACAAATTATTTGTTGGTTGATTTACAAAAATATGAGAGTGGATTTGCCTCTAAATTGTTCTCTAGTCTAATAGTTTTTAAATCACATTTTAATTCTAGCTTTGGCTTCTTTTTGTAGTTAACAATTTCGTTTCCCTTTTGTCTAATTTGATTGAATTGAAAATTTTAAAATCTTAAAAATTCCCTGCGGATCGACCCGTACTCGCCACGTACTAACTTTTATACGTCGTGCGCTTGCGGTTATTTTATTTTAGTTTTGGTTTCATTTGATTTGTTTTAGTTTCATTCGCTTTAGTGTCTTTTTGGATATTTTAAATAAAAATTATTTGTTTTTGTTTTCGTTTTAACAATAAAAAAAATCTGTATATATATCTTGTTTTTGTTTTCAGGTTGCCAAAGCAGAAATTCACAAGGGAAAGAAGTGCTTGCTAAAATAATCGCCTTGCTCGCTTGCTTAAAAAAAATAAAAATTTGCCGCTTTAAAATAAATTGCTAATAATTCTGCACGCTCTGGTATCATGCCCTCATCCTTTGTTTTTATTTGAATTGCATTGTTGGTTGCTTGCATTTGCAGTTATATATATAAAAAAAATTTCAAAATCCAAAAACAAAAACAAATTTCATTTTAGTTGCATTGTAAATTCACGTTTAATTTTTGCTTTGCATTCATCTCATCTTGTTTTATTTTCTAAGAGAAATACCCCAATTCACATAAGGTGAGGGATTTCATCACCCTTTCCTTAGCCCACAAATGCATTTCATCGTAGAATTTGACTAATAATAAAGGTTAGTCATTCGACTTAAGGATGTCGCGAGCTCATCTAGGGCTTAATTGTATATTCATAATTGTTTTCTTTGAACAATTTTATTTCTTGGTGTCTAGGCTACGGTAGAGTAATAACCATTTATAAATATTACAGTGATTCATAAATATTATAGTGGTTGTTCCTCTGAAGGTACTTAAACCTTCGGTTGCATTGCTATGGTGATTCGTGGTGCACCGATAACCCCTGCCCATTACCTGGATGAGAAATATTTTTGTTGATTTAAGACAAAGTGTGATTATACAATTTTGGGTTAGGAGCTACTAAGGACATAAAACTGTAATTAAGTCCTTCGCATTCATTTAGTTGCATTAGTTCATGCATATTTAAAAAAAAATCAAAAAAATATTTGTAAATTTTACTTAACTTAGTTTTTAATACCAAAAAAAAATTCCTTCTTTCCTTTCCTTTGAAAATTTCAATCAAAAACAAAAATCCAAAAAAAATACAAAATCTTTTCAAAAAGAAAGAAAATTTGAAAATTAAAAAACAAAAACAAAAATCAAATTTCCATTTTCTAAAAACAAAATAAAAATAAAAATTCTTTTGGTAAATATTTGAAAATTTGAAAATTCAAAAAACAAAAAAAAATTACAAAAACAAAAACATATAAAAAATTCGAAAAACCAAAAACAAAACAAAAATCAAACTTCTCTTTTGAAAATAAATTTCATTTGGTAAATATTTTTCTTCCTTTAAAAAAAAACAAAAACAATTTTTCACCCCAATTTTCAAATCTCTTTCATTCTCTAAACTCGATTCTAACTTCTTTCTCATCTCGACTTTCACTTGTGCATGAGTACTTGGACTCGTGACACAACAACAAATCGTTGGACTCGTGACTCAATAACTAACCGTTTAACTCGAACAGACGATCCTCTCGAAATGGCGAATGAGAACGCCCCTCGAACTCTTATGGATAGAATCAATCCCGATAGAGTTTCTATTCCATCTTGCATCACGTTACCCGCCCCTACGGGTAACCATTTCGAAATCCACTCGAACCATATTGCCATGCTTCCGAAATTTGGCAATTTCGAGCAAGATGATCCCTACATTTTTTGACTAAATTCGAACAAGTTTGTGCAACCATTAAACTTCGATTAATCCCATTATCTCTTACGGATTACGCTGAAAAATGGTTGTACAGCCTACCATCGAACTCAATTAAAACGTGGGAAGAATTCGTAAAAAATTTCTTAAAAAAGTTCTACCCTTTGGAAAAAAACGAGTAGAATCAGAAACAAGATTGTAAATTTTCATCAATTCAAGGGAAAACCATTCGGAAAATATTTTGAAAGATTCAAAGAGCTTTTGATAAAATGTCCACACCATAATTTTGAAAAATGGACGATTGGCCAAATCTTATACGATGGACTCGAAAACAGCTCACGAACTGTAACGACCCGGGATTTCGTATTGATTTATAATCGTCATTAAACGATTAACGAGCTAGCTTATTGATAGTGAGAGTTTTAATTGGGTTAAAATTCATTGCTAAAAATTGTTAATCGTTGTTTGGAATTTTAAAGCTGTTGTTATTCTTTTAAACGATATGTTGAATGTGAGTGGGCTTTACACTTTGAATTTTACCCACGTTTTCTTTTGATCGTCTTGCGGTGATAACTAGCAAAACAACCCGGGGTTTTTGTAACAAATTTATAATCGTCATTAGACGATTTAATTTGGTTGCTAATTGCTCTTGGCATTTTAATGGGTTGAAATTCTTTTGAAAAAATTGTTAAAAGGGTTTGTGGACTTAGAAAAATATTAGACCCATTCCCTTTTTAATTAATTCAGCCATTCACTTTTGTTGATATAAGGGTTGTAATCGTTCCTCTTTACATTCCTTCAGCCAAACCCTAAAACTAAATAAACGAAAGAAAAAAATGGCGGCTTATCTCGTTCATCCCTCTTTTTCAAATTAGGGCTTCTGCCGATTGTTTCGTTCGCTTTCGTGATGCCACGACGTCGACTCCGCCAGGTTTCTCGCGGCTGCCTCTTCGAAGAAGGTGAGTGCTCACAACTCACATCTAATTCAAACTTCGTTACGGCAGTTCGATCTTTGTCTTATTGTTGGTAATTTCTGATTTGGCTCGACTCTGTGATACTTCCGGCATTGTTCTTGTTTCGAACTGTATACTATTTTTGTTATATGGTTTTGTGTTGTTCGTTTTCGTGGACATCACTAATCGATTTTGGGTTTGACGATATTGAGATCGTTTGTAGTTACCACGATTTTGATTTCTGTTGACTTTGGCTTTGGGTTTTGTTATTCGAACTGGTAACCTTTGCTGTCCCTAGTATGAGTGACTTTTATTTCACTCACACATAGTACGACTTGAGTATTATGCCTCGACAGTTCGATTTGTTTTGACGATATTTTGGATTGTTCGTTTTTTTGTAAACTCGTTTCGATGTTGTTGATTTCTTGTTTTCTGGTATTCACGGCACTGCCTTATCTCGTGAACGCCATGGCTCGACTTCCATCTGACTTCGGTTACGTGGTTGAGTGAATGTGATTTCATAACTTCGTATTGTCGTCAGCTATCACATTTTCTTTGTTATTGTTTCTAACCATTTCGATTTGAACTTAATACTTTTGTTTATCGAAGTTGGTTTTTGAAATTGAGCCTCTGTCTTGCTTGTTTGGATTCGTCTCTGACTTCGGTCGCTTTAGCTTGTGATAATGTTGACCTCGGCTTTAACTTTATTTTGATGAAGTGATTTCATTCGACTTTGGTTAATTCTTTGATGTTGAACAGAGAACTTCGGTCTTGATTTGTATATGACACTCCAATGTGTGTCAGTTTTGTTTATTGAGTCATGATGCATTGCTTTGGTTGCTGCCTGGTCGATCATAGCGATTCACAGGTCTTGGACTTTGTTGTTGTATATTTGGCCTTGCTGTGCTTGTTAGTTGCATTTGGACTTTATACATCTGATGGCATTCATATGTACACATTATCACTTACATTCATATTCTTGCTGTCAGCTCTGTTTATTATTGTAGTAGATGTGTGCTTTGCTTTTCTGGGAATTATTCCCGTTGTTTCATTTTGGAACTGGCTTTGACTTGGTCCATTTATTTTTGTTGGTAGTTGGACTCAATACCAAGTTGCTTGTCTTTGCCATTGATCTTGTATATTTGGTTGCCAGATCATGTGCACTGACTTGAGTCTTGTATATATGTAGGTTCGAATTTGTATTGCCTGCACTTGAATTTATTTGAGCTTGGTATTATATTTTCAATGTTGTGAGAACTCAATCGAGGTAGTTTACAATTGTTTTCTGAAAACTTCGACTTGTTCGTTGGTATCATGAGTTGCCTCTGGTTCCAATTGTTTCGAACCTTCATATAGAGGCTATATTTGTTATATTTGAAGTTTTGGGTTTTTTGCTTGACTTGGGTTACTGCTGCATATATTTTATATTACTTTTGGTGGCTTCACACTTCGTTTGCCACTGAGGATTATTCATGCATCCAGATGTGCATTCGTACATGAAATACTTGTCGACTTTGCATGCTGCCGGTTGACACGTATGAACTGTTTAGTCTTTGTTGTTTTGGGTTTCACTATCTAGTTGATGATGCCATTGGGGTATTGCCGTATCTATAGACTTTTGTGAGATCTTTGCCCTTGTTGGTTTGCATTGCATTAATGCATTTGGATTTGTTTTCGAATTTACTTGAGTTGAATCCATTATTTTGGGTTTGACCTCGTGTTCGTTTGTAAATTTTCAATGTGTACATACGTGCACATTGTCCATGTCTGTCTGCTTTGACCATTGAGGCCATGGCATTGAGTTTTGAATCTTCATTTGATTTTGGTTTGTTGACCTTTTGTGTATTTCAGGTTGTAGTGGCGAGGCAGTATACGCGTGTGTAAGCTGCAGCTCTACCAGAATTGATGTTTTAAATTGATTATTTTGTTGTTGTCTAATTATCTTCTAGATAATTAGATTACGAGTTTCTACTTATTTATTTAATAATTAGATTTTGTTGTTAATTGCCGTTTAGGAAATTCTGATGTTTTTAAGATTATCTTCATTAATATTCTTTTCACTTATCTTTGTTGATGATTTAAATCTGCTGATTTGTTGTTTAACACTATTTAGTGTTATATCTGCCGTTATCCGATTCTCTTATCGAAGAGTTGGATATACGAGATTTCTGTGACTGTCGTCTATTTTATATTAATTATTATTGCTTCTGTGCATTAATAACTGAGTTTGAATTAGACTGACCCATGTATTATTTTCTTTTGAATGTAATACTCGGGTCAGACCCGAGTTATTTCAGGTTGTAGATTTCCTGCTTTGGGTTGCTGTTTGAGCTACGAAGACTTTTCATATCTTTTGAAGTGGTCTGCGTCTTTTTGTAGTAGTCAGTGTACTGATTAGGTTGATATGTATTCATGTACATTAGTTGATAATGTATTTGTATATATAACTTCCAAAGTCGACAGTTGTAGTTGTATCATATGTATTGTGTCAACTGTATTGTAACTGACATCAGTTATATATATATATATATATATATATATATATATTTGAGACTTTTGTTATCTGTGTTCCGCATTCTTTTTGTATCTGTGTTGTTATTATATATATTGTCCTAAACTATTATGAACCATCGTAGCTTGTTTTATACTTGAATTGGGTATGTCGATGGGAGTAAACAAATAAGAGATAAAAAATATAAATATATACCACTCCTATCGAAATAACCAATACTAGTGTAAGGCCAACTACGGATGGCCGCTCCTATCCAGCCTTATTCTTCGTAATAACAGACAGTATTTCACTTAATACTCTTTGTTATTGTGACCATAGAGGTGGGGCATCACAGTTGGTATCAGAGCTTGGGGTTTATGGACATAATATAAAACATAACTTAGATGGAACATATGTTACAACTATTGGTCGGTGTTTTTATTTGTGCTTTGAGTCAAAACTAAAATTTTGAAATTATGATGAAATTTTTAAATATCTTTATTTAAAAATAAAAGTGAAACTGTGTTTTGTTGATTTGATTAAATTGTGCTCTGTTTATCAGAGTGCGCAGCGGAAACAGTGAAACTGTCTTCGTTGAGTACAACTGATAATCTTTTTGATTTAAAAATCAAAATATGAAATTGAAATAAATTTCATTTGCTGTTTACATAGCTGTGTTTATTTTGTTTCTTTGAGAATTTTGAATCTGAATTGAGGATTCGAAACGATTGCAGTTATGTGATTCTTGTTGAGATTTTTGCTGATTTTCTTTTATGATAATCACATGTTGATTAGATTTTTGTTGTTTTAAATTATCTTCATTAAAGATAATAGAGTAATTTCTTTGTGTATATTGTAGTGTGCGTGCAAATATGAATTGCACGTTACTGCATAAATTTTACGTTGAACCGATGCTTGGTTATGAAACTTATTTTGTTGCCGTTATTTTTATAACGGGATTTTTACACCAATGATAAATTTTTGAAGCACGGTGTTTTGTGGCATTTTTGATGAATGAAAATTCACTAATATTACATTTTGATGTAAATTATTTTGATGAGATTTTGACGTTTAAAAATTACTGTCGCTTTAGCTTCAGTAACCGTCAAATTTTAAAAAGTGGATTTTCAAGCGGTTATTCCGCAATGCTGATTTTGAGATTCGGTTTACGATGTTTTGAGAAGTGCAATTCCCTTTTCGAAATTGCTACTGATGTTGTTGCTTTAATCACGTGATTGGAAAATTGTTTTATAAAATTTTTAACAGTTTGCGCTTTCAAAAGAATGAGGAAGCGACTTAAACATTTCAGCAAAATCGAGGACTATGACCCCTTTCTTTTACTGATTCGCTTAACTCCGGACTTGTCCAGTTGAGAATGTGAATTGTTATTTTTATAAAATAAACAAAATTGTTTTCATGAATTTTACAGTTTGCGCTTTCAAAAGAATGAGGAAGCAATTTAAACATTTCAGCAAAATCGAGGACTATGACCCCTTTCTTTTACTGATTCGCTTAATTCCGGACTTGTCCGTTTGAGAATGTAAAATGTATTTTTACAAAATACATAATTTTGCACTTTCAAGGAAACGATGAAGAGAATCAAACGATTTAGTAAAACACGTGGTATGGGACATGTGCGTTTGCTATTTCTGTCAATTCCGGACTCGTTAATTGAAATATTTGATGTTTTGATGATTCTGATGATTTGTGTGCTTTCGAGCCACTTTGTTGGACCTTCGGATCATTTGTTGGGTTTCGGGCCACTCTGATGGACCTTCGGGTCATTTGTTGGACCTTCGGGTCATTTGTTGGGCTTTCGGGCCACTCT
This sequence comes from Allium fistulosum, assembly GCA_030737815.1. Classification (NCBI taxonomy): domain Eukaryota; kingdom Viridiplantae; phylum Streptophyta; class Magnoliopsida; order Asparagales; family Amaryllidaceae; genus Allium; species Allium fistulosum. The sequence goes on from CM060905.1 coordinate 168,441,095, forward strand.
GATGGACCTTCGGGTCAAATACCAGTACTAGACCTTCGGGTCACTCTGCGGACCTTCGGGTCAATCTAATGGGCGCCAAAATTATGTTGAGTACTTGGTAGGCTTCGACCATTTGTTGATGCACGTGCGGCGAACTAAAAACTCGCCATCTGATAGGATCGATCCAAGCTTTTATGTTGATTTTCTAGTCTTCTTAATTGATTTCTAGATATTTGTTGTTTCTAATTATCTGCAGGTAATTAGATATCTGATGTTATGAGATTTAATTATCGTATCGGTAATTAAATATTTGTTGATTCTGATTATCGTTTTTGATAATCGAATATTTGTTGTTTCTAATTATCGCTTGTGATAATTAGATATTTGTTGATTCTGATTATCGTTTTTGACAATCGGATATTTGTTGTTTCTAATTATCGCTTGTGATAATTAGATATTTGTTGATCTCTGATTATCGTTTTTGATAATCCAATATTTGTTGATTTGGAATTTGATTATCGTTTTTGATAATCGAATATTTGTTGATTTGGGATTTGATTATCGTTTTGATAATCAAATATTTGTTGATTTGAGATTTGATTATCGTTTTTGATAATCGAATATTTGTTGATTTGATATTAGATTATCGTTTTTGATAATCGAATATTTGTTGAATTGAGATTTGATTATCGTTTTTGATAATCGAATATTTGTTGATTTGAGATTTGATTATCGTTTTTGATAATCGAATATTTGTTGATTTGAAATTTGATTATCGTTTTTGATAATCGAATATTTGTTGATTTGAGATTTGATTATCGTTTTTGATAATCGAATATTTGTTGATTTGAAATTTGATTATCGTTTTTGATAATCGAATATTTGTTGATTTGAAATTTGATTATCGTTTTTGATAATCGAATATTTGTTGATTTGGGATTTGATTATCGTTTTGATAATCGAATATTTGTTGATTTGAGATTTGATTATCGTTTTTGATAATCGAATGTTTGTTGATTTGAAATTTGATTATCGTTTTTGATAATCGAATATTTGTTGAATTGAGATTTGATTATCGTTTTTGATAATCGAATATTTGTTGATTTGAGATTTGATTATCGTTTTTGATAAATCGATTATTTGTTGATTTGAAATTTGATTATCGTTTTTGATAATCGAATATTTGTTGATTTGAGATTTGATTATCGTTTTTGATAATCGAATATTTGTTGATTTGAAATTTGATTATCGTTTTTGATAATCGAATATTTGTTGATTTGGGATTTGATTATCATTTTGATAATCGAATATTTGTTGATTTGAAATTTGATTATCGTTTTTGATAATCGAATATTTGTTGATTTGGGATTTGATTATCGTTTTGATAATCGAATATTTGTTGATTTGAAATTTGATTATCGTTTTTGATAATCGAATATTTGTTGATTTGGGATTTGATTATCGTTTTGATAATCGAATATTTGTTGATTTGAAATTTGATTATCGTTTTTAATAAGTAGATAATTGATGATTTGATGTTTCCTGATTTTCATTGTGATAATTAGATATTGGTTGATTGCTGATTTTTATTGATATGAGAATTTCTAGTCTCTAATTGAGTCTAGATTATGTTTTTTTAATTGAAATGCTATTTTCTATCTATCTCTGTTGATAGTTAGAGTCGGCTGATTATGAAGTTTGTGTTTTCTAGTTAATTGATTGGGTAACTAGATATTTGCAGCTTTGCGAATTGTGATTTGCGCTTTCTAATCATCTTTTATTGATAATTAGATTTTGTTGTTTCTAACTATCGTATCGACAATTGGATATTGCTGTTTTGATATTTCTGTATTCCTAAATATGCAGTTGATAATTGAGTATTGCTGATGATTGTATTTATTCAGCTTTGTTGTTTTCTGATTATCTACTTGATAATTAGATTTTGTTGAGAACTTGTGAATTTCTTTTATGAAATTGAAAGATTTCTTTGGCGTTTGTGTTCTCGACCTTTATTTTTCTAGCTTAACCAGTTTATGTTAGAAAAATAATTGTTATTGACGACTTTAATTATGAAAATTGCGGGGACGCAATTTTTATAAGGAGGGGAGTCTGTAACGACCCGGGATTTCGTATTGATTTATAATCGTCATTAAACGATTAACGAGCTAGCTTATTGATAGTGAGAGTTTTAATTGGGTTAAAATTCATTGCTAAAAATTGTTAATCGTTGTTTGGAATTTTAAAGCTGTTGTTATTCTTTTAAACGATATGTTGAATGTGAGTGGGCTTTACACTTTGAATTTTACCCACATTTTCTTTTGATCGTCTTGCGGTGATAACTAGCAAAACAACCCGGGGTTTTTGTAACAAATTTATAATCGTCATTAGACGATTTAATTTGGTTGCTAAATGCTCTTGGCATTTTAATGGGTTGAAATTCTTTTGAAAAATTTGTTAAAAGGGTTTGTGGACTTAGAAAAATATTAGACCCGTTCCCTTTTTAATTAATTCAGCCGTTCACGTTTGTTGAGATAAGGGTTGTAATCGTTCCTCTTTACATTCCTTCAGCCAAACCCTAAAACTAAATAAACGAAAGAAAAAAATGGCGGCTTATCTCGTTCGTCCCTCTTTTTCAAATTAGGGCTTCTGCCGATTGTTTCGTTCGCTTTCGTGATGCCACGACGTCGACTCCGCCAGGTTGCTCGCGGCTGCCTCTTCGAAGAAGGTGAGTGCTCGCAACTCACATCTAATTCAAACTTCGTTACGGCAGTTCGATCTTTGTCTTGTTGTTGGTAATTTCTGATTTGGCTCGACTCTGTGATACTTGCGGCATTGTTCTTGTTTCGAACTGTATACTATTTTTGTTATATGGTTTTGTGTTGTTCGTTTTCGTGGACATCACTAATCGATTTTGGGTTTGACGATATTGAGATCGTTTGTAGTTACCACGATTTTGATTTCTGTTGACTTTGGCTTTGGGTTTTGTTATTCGAACTAGTAACCTTTGATGTCCCTAGTATGAGTGACTTTTATTTCACTCACACATAGTACGACTTGAGTATTATGCCTCGACAGTTCGATTTGTTTTGACGATATTTTGGATTGTTTGTTTTTTGTAAACTCGTTTCGATGTTGTTGATTTCTTGTTTTTCTGGTATTCACGGCACTGCCTTATCTCATGAACGCCACGGCTCGACTTCCATCTGACTTCGGTTACGTGGTTGAGTGAATGTGATTTCATAACTTCGTATTGTCGTCAGCTATCACATTTTCTTTGTTATTGTTTCTAACCATTTCGATTTGAACTTAATACTTTTGTTTATCGAAGTTGGTTTTTGAAATTGAGCCTCTGTCTTGCTTGTTTGAATTCGTCTCTGACTTCGGTCGCTTTAGCTTGTGATAATGTTGACCTAGGCTTTAACTTGATTTTGACAAAGTGATTTCATTCGACTTTGGTTAATTCTTTGATGTTGAACAGAGAACTTCGGTCTTGATTTGTATATGACACTCCAATGTGTGTCAATTTTGTTTATTGAGTCATGATGCATTGCTTTGGTTGCTGCCTAGTCGATCATAGCGATTCACAGGTCTTGGACTTTGTTGTTGTATATTTGGCCTTGCTGTGCTTGTTAGTTGCATTTGGACTTTATACATCTGATGGCATTCATATGTACACATTATCACTTACATTCATATTCTTGTTGTCAGCTCTGTTTATTATTGTAGTAGATGTGTGCTTTGCTTTTCTGGGAATTATTCCCGTTGTTTCATTTTGGAACTGGCTTTGACTTGGTCCATTTATTTTTGTTGGTAGTTGGACTCGATACCAAGTTGCTTGTCTTTGCCATTGATCTTGTATATTTGGTTGCCAGATCATGTGCACTGACTTGAGTCTTCTATATATGTAGGTTCGAATTTGTATTGCCTGCACTTGAATTTATTTGAGCTTGGTATTATATTTTCAATGTTGTGAGACCTCAATCGAGGCAGTTTACAATTGTTTTCTGAAAACTTTGACTTGTTCGTTGGTATTGTGAGTTGCCTCTAGTTCCAATTGTTTCGAACCTTCATATAGAGGCTATATTTGTTATATTTGAAGTTTTGGGTTTTTTGCTTGACTTGGGTTACTGCTGCATATATTTTATATTACTTTTGGTGGATTCACACTTCGTTTGCCACTGAGGATTATTCATGCATCCAGATGTGCATTCGTACATGAAATACTTGTCGACTTTGCATGCAGCCGGTTGACACGTATGGACTGTTTAGTCTTTGTTGTTTTGGGTTTCACTGTCTGGTTGATGATGCCATTGGGGTATTTCCGTATCTATAGACTTTTGTGAGATCTTTGCCCATGTTGGTTTGCATTGCATTAATGCATTTGGATTTGTTTTCGAATTTACTTGAGTTGAATCCGTTATTTTGGGTTTGACCTCGTGTTCGTTTGTAAATTTTCAATGTGTACATACGTGCACATTGTCCATGTCTGTCTGCTTTGACCATTGAGGCCGTGGCATTGAGTTTTAAATCTTCATTTGATTTTGGTTTGTTGACCTTTTGTGTATTTCAGGTTGTAGTGGCGAGTCAGTATATGTGTGCGTATGCTGCAGCCCTACCAGAGTTGATGTTTTAAATTGATTATTTTGTTGTTGTCTAATTATCTTCTAGATAATTAGATTACGAGTTTCTAATTATTTATTTAATAATTAGATTTTGTTGTTAATTGCCGTTTAGGCAATTCTGATGTTTTTAAGATTATCTTCATTGATATTCTTTTCACTTATCTTTGTTGATGATTTAAATCTGCTGATTTGTTGTTTAACACTGTTTAGTGTTATATCTGCCGTTATCCGATTCTCTTATCGAAGAGTTGGATATACGAGATTTCTGTGACTGTCGTCTATTTGATATTGATTATTATTACTTCTGTGCATTAATAATTGAGTTTGAATTAGACTGACCCGTGTATTATTTTCTTTTGAATGTAATACTCGGGTCAGACCCGAGTTATTTCAGGTTGTAGATTTCCTGCTTTGGGTTGCTGTTTGAGCTACGAAGACTTTTCATATCTTTTGAAGTGGTCTGCTTCTTTTTGTAGTAGTCAGTGTACTGATTAGGTTGATATGTATTCATGTACATTAGTTGATAATGTATTTGTATATATAACTTCCAGAGTCGACAGTTGTAGTTGTATCATATGTATTGTGTCAACTATATTGTAACTGACATCAGTTATATATATATATATGAGACTTTTGTTATCTATGTTTCGCATTCTTTTTGTATCTGTATTGTTATTATATATATTGTCCTAAACTATTATGAACCATCGTAGCTTGTTTTATACTGGAATTGGGTATGTCGATGGGAGTAAACAAATAAGAGATGAAAAATAAAAATATATACCACTCCTATCAAAATAACCAATACTAGTGTAAGGCCAACTACGGATGGCCGCTCCTATCCAGCCTTATTCTTCGTAATAACAGACAGTATTTCACTTAATACTCTTTGTTATTGTGACCATAGAGGTGGGGCATCACACGAACCATGCTCGAATCAATGTGCCAAGGCAATTTTCTTGCCCAACATCACGACGATGCTTGGAAATTTCTTGAAAACCTCACTGAAAAGTCATCCCAATGGGAACGTTCGAACGAAAAATCAATTTACTCACGATCGAGTGCACAATCGATAGGATCTTCTTTTGCTTTGGAAGCTAAGATTGATTCAATGATTAAAAATTTCGATAACGTTTTCTCATCGAATTAAATGAACCAAGCTTCCCAACCGATGTGTTATAAATGCAACGATCCTAATCATATAGCCGATCAGTGCCCCGATTCTGTCGAACAAATCAATGCTTTCAATAAAGCCAAAAACGACCCGTTTTCTCCAACGTACAGCTCTGGTTGGAGAAATCATCCGAATTTTGTGTGGAACCAAAACAATCCCAACACAAATACGATTCGTCCAAATTTTCAAGCATTCCGAATAATGCTTTGAATCCTCCCTTTCAGCCCAACAATTTTCAACCAAACTTTGCGGGTCAGTCCTATAATCAACCGCAACAACCAAATTTTCAACCAAATGCTGCTCATCCTTCCCAAGATGATAACGTTTAAGTTCACTTGAGAAAACTCTTGTAACGTTGGCTAAAGCAACTACTCAAAGCCTTCAATCAAACAGCAATTTGCAAAATTTATTGACTTCATATATGTAAAACACAAACCAATCAATTGAAAAACTCGAAATGAAATGAGTCAATTAGCCACGTCTGTAAGGGAACGCGAACGAGGAACATTCCCAAGTCAGCCCCTTCCAAATCCTAGAAATCAAAATGCAAATTCAAATCAAGCCCATGTTGTTCAAGATAGCAATGTCACCCAATTGAATGTTATCACAACTCTACGTTCCGGTAAACAAATCGATAATCAAGTCGTTAATCCAAACGATTTACTGGAAACCTCTCTTGACACTTCTAAAACAATGAACAAATCTGAACGGAACGTGGAGCAAAATGGCGAATCGAATGCCAATCAAAATTCTTCTTCTTCTACTCGAGTAGACTCGCCTACCGAGTATCGTGTTCCATTTCCACATCGTCTTCGACCAAAGAAACACTCAGACCAAATGGAAAAATATTGGAAATTTTTAAATAAATCAAAGTTAACATTCCGCTTCTTGACATTGTTCAACAAGTTCCCACTTACGCAAAATTTCTTAAGGGCTTGTGTACCCAGAAGCGACACACTCAAGTGCCCAAAAAAGTCTTCTTAGCCGCCAATTTAAGTGAAGTCTTGTCCCAATCCATGCTCGTTAAATACAAAGATCCTGGCTGCCCTACGATTTCATGCACAATTGGAGATAAGACGATTAACAAATGCTTGATAGACTTAGGTGCGAGTGTCAACTTGATTCCATACTCCATGTACGAACAATTAGGCTTAGGTGAGCTCAAACCCACAAAAGTAACGCTTCAATTCGCCGATCGTTCCATTAAGAAGCCCGTGGGAGAAATTGTGGACGTGCTCATTCGAGTAGGGCAATTCATATTCCCCGTTGATTTTATTGTTCTCAAAACACAATCCGTGATAAATCCCACGAGTCAAATTCCATTGATTTTAGGCCGACCATTTTTAGCCACCTCAAATGCCTTAATCAATTATCGTAACGGTTCGATGAAAATCTCTTTTCGAAACATGACTTTGGATCTTAACATTTTCAATCTTGAAAGCCAATCGAATGAACCTCGTGACCAAACGTTGGAAGTTAGTGACATTCACGAAAACTTTGAAAATGAGACACTTGATCTTAACGATGAACGCGAGGCCGAGCATGAAAAATTGTTTCATGAAATCCCCAACGAGATTGAATATACTCTTCCTTTTGAATCGCTTCCAGTTGAATCCGAATCTCAACCTAATTCTTCGATTGAGAAACTCCCAAAGTTGGACCTCAAACCACTTCCCAATCACCTTAAGTACGCATACTTAGGTGAATACGAAACTTGTCCTGTCATAATTTATAACGATCTTTCTATTAACCAAGAAGCTTCTCTTCTCTCTATTCTTTTGAAAAATAGAGAAGCAATTGGATGGTCGATTACTGATATTAAGGGAAGTAGCCCCACTCTTGTTCAACACCGCATCCATTTAATCGATGTTGCCAAGCCTGTTCGTGACGCGCAATGAAGGCTTAATCCAAAAATGAAAGATGTAGTGTGTGATGAAATTCTTAAACTTCTCGACAATGGAATCATTTACCCAATCTCTGATAGTTCATGGGTTAGCCCAATTCACGTTGTACCGAAAAAGTATGGGCTAACCGTTGCCAAGAACGATTCAAATGAACTTATTCCAACTCGTACTCAAACGGGTTGGCATGTTTACATTGACTATCGAAAACTAAATGCCACAGCACAAAAAGATCACTTTCCTCTTCCCTTCATTGACCAAATTCTCGAACGTTTAGCCGGCCACGAATTCTACTGCTTCCTTGATGGTTATTCCGGCTATAACCAAATTCCAATCGCTCCCGAAGATCAAGAGAAACCGACTTTCACGTGTCCATTCGGTAACTTTGCCTATCAACGTATGCCATTTGAATTTTATAACGCTCCTGCTACTTTCCAACGATGCATGGTTGGAATCTTTTCCGACATGATTGAACGCTTTCTAGAAGTTTTTATGGATGATTTCTCAATCTTTGGCGATTCTTTTTCCCAATGTTTACATCATCTCGAGTTGGTTCTAAATCGATGTAAAGAAAAACATTTGACTTTGAATTAGGAAAAATGCCACTTTATGGTCAAACAAGGCATAGTCCTTGGACATATCATCTCAAATAAAGGCATTGAGGTAGATAAAGCGAAAATCGATGTCATTGCAAATCTACCCATTCCCAAATCTGTTAAGGACATTCGATCATTTCTGGGACACGCTGGCTTTTACCGATGCTTTGTGAAAGACTTTAGCAAAATCTCTCGTCCTTTGATGACTCTTCTTGGAAAAGGTGTTCCTTTCAATTTTAACGCTGATTGTATCTTCTCTTTTGAACGTCTTAAGAACGAACTCATTTATGCTCCAATCATTTGCGCACCCAATTGGGATCTTCCTTTTGAAATAATGTGTGATGCTTCGAACTTTGCCATTAGTGCTGTCTTAGGACAACGCATCAACAAGATCCTTCACATCATTTACTACGCGAGTATGACTTTGAACAACACTCAACTCAACTACACAACAACCGAAAAAGAGCTTCTAGCTGTCGTTTTTGCGCTCGAAAAGTTTCGACCTTACTTGATAGGTTCACACATTACTGTGTACATGGACCACTCTACGCTTCGATATCTCTTCGCTAAAAAGGATGCTAAATCCCGTCTGATTCGTTGGATCCTTTTACTTCAAGAATTTGACCTTACAATTAAAGACAAAAAGGATTCGATAACGTCATAGCCGATCACTTGTCTCGTCTTTCAAATGCACCATCTTCTTTGCCAATCAATGAAAACTTCCCCGATGAACAACTTCTTTCAATTTCGATCGATCCACGGTACGCTGATATAGTGAACTACTTAGTCACTAAAGAAACTCCCTCATCTTGGTCCAAACAGGATAAATACAAATTCATGTCCCAAGTGAAATATTTCTATTGGGACGATCCATACTTGTTCAAATATTGTCCCGACCAAATCATCCGACGTTGCATTCCGGATAATGAGATCAGGAGTGTTCTTTCGTTTTGCCACGATCAAGCGTGTGGTGGACATTTCAGTCCTCGAAAAACTGCGGAAAAAGTGCTTTAGTGTGGTTTCTATTGGCCTTCTCTTTTCAAAGACTCATTTGAATTTTGTAAAACTTGCGATCGATGTCAAATGCTTGGACGAATTTCTCGACGAGATATGATGCCTCTAAACCCCATTCTTACGATCGAAATCTTTGATGTATGGGGTATCGACTTTATGGGACCTTTTCCCAATTCTTTTTGAAACTTATATATCCTTCTCGCTGTCGTTTATGTTTCAAAATAGGTCGAAGCCATTCCTTGCAAAATCAACGACTATAGAATTGTTGTGAAATTTCTCAAAGAAAACATCTTTTCGTGGTTCGGGACACCTCGCACAATAATCAGAGATAACGGAACCCATTTTTGCAACCGTTCTTTTGAAACTTTAATGAAAAAGTACTCGATAACCCATAAGCTATCCACTCCTTATCATCCTCAGAATTATGGCCAAGTTGAAGTTTCAAATCGACAAATAAAACAAATTTTGGAGAAAACTGCCAATAAAAATCGAAAAGATTGGTCTCAGAAATTGACCGACGTGCTTTGGGCTTACCGTACTGCTTTTAAAACTAACATTGGGATGTCCCCATTTCGTTTAGTTTGCGGTGAATCTTGTCATTTACCCGTTGAAATTGAACACTAAGCGTTGTGGGAAATAAAGAACTTAAACTTTGACCTTGAGAAAGCTGGCGAAAACCGAAAACTACAACTCAATGAACTAGATGAACTTAGGAACAACGCGTATGAAAATGAGAAAATTTACAAAGAAAGAACCAAAGTTTTTCATGACAAGTCAATCCTAAGGAAAATGTTTTCGCCTAACCAAAAAGTTCTTTTATATGACTCAAGATTTCATTTATTCCCTGGGAAACTTAAATCAAGATGGACTGGACCATTTGTGGTACGAACTGTTTTTCCACATGGTGCCGTAGAAATAGAAAACCCCAGAGATGGATTGATTTTCAAAGTCAACGATCATCGTTTGAAACCTTTCTTGGAATTGCCCTGTAACCAAGAGGAGGAGCTCATGATCCTTCATGAGCCAAGCTACGTCTAGTAAGAATGTTAACCCTCTTTTGTAAATATATACATAGTTTTCCCCGTTACACTCATTATATCATGCATCGACTATGGGGACACAATCAAAATTAAGTGTGGGGGGGATTCTCATTTTCATTTTTATGGTATTTTTGAACTTTCATTTTTAATTTATTTTTAGCATTTTAATTTATTTTTGAAGAAAGACTATGGGATAATTATAAGTTTTGGTTAATAAATTGAAATTTTTGAAAATTTATTTGTTTTAACAAAAATAAAAATGAAGTTTGATTACAAATAACAATGGTTTAACTAGTATATAGGAAGGTTCATATGTGTTAATTATGAAGTATGTTCTAATTGAAAATCTTTTTTTAAAAAGTGGTAAATTTAAAGTAAAGGATATAACATTTTTATCTTCTAAGTTAAATGGTACTAAGATGATTTTGCAAAACTCTCTCTTTCTAAATATAAATATATATATATAAAACATTTGTATATATGTATATATATTTTTAACACCTAGAGTCATGTGTTCACACTCATGTGTTCACTCGCCATGCTTTGTACCCTTCTCATGTAAGCTTGGAAGGCAGTGTATGATCGGTATATCTGGCCTCAGTTTATCTGAGTTAGGTGTATGTATATAAAAATTCTTTTTAATAACGCCTACAGTCGATAAGTGTTCACAGTTGTGTGTTCACTCGCCATGCTCTGTATTCCCCATACATCAGTCCGCAAGGCAGTGCACGGGTAATATATCTGGCCTTAGTTTGCCTGAGTTAGGCATATGTAAATATTGTTAATATCAATGAAATTTTCAAGTAAGAGAGAGTAAGCAATTGAAATCCAAGCACCATTTTAACTTGTTTGATTTAACTTGTTATTGAAAAGAAATGAGAATACCACTTTCACAAACTTTGATAATCAACTAAGGATTTATTTCATAGTTACACTTTGTTGTCAACCGAAACAACGAGTTAAACTATTGTCTATTTGCTATGATAACTTGATTTTTGTTGGAAATTTTGACGAGTAAATGACTTAAATTTTCAAGATAATGACCAAGACTTATATTTAACTTATTTGTGTCGATTTAAAAGTAAATCCTTCATTTGTAAATATTTTCAAAAACTTGCATTCATCCCATTGTAAATAAATCTTGCACTTTGTAAATATATTCACTTTGCATTTGGATTTTGTGGGTAGTATCCATTGAAAACCCTAACGAGACAACACTCGTCCTACTGGGGACACTCAGAGGTTTAACGGCTTGTTGCATACGCTCAATGCAATGGTGCTCCCTACGAAAATGGATTTACCTTAGTTTTCCATTATTCGAGGACGAATAAAAAGATAAGTGTGGGGGTATTGATATGCACGTAAATGTGCATATATTTACATCCATATTTTATCTCTTTTTATTTAAATAAACATCATATTTGGGCATTTTTACATGTTAAAACCAAAATTCAATTATTTTCAAACCATCATATTTTCATCTTCATTCAGGGGCAAAATGGTCATTTTTGTGCATGTGTCAATTTAAGAATTTTTACTTGGACACTTTTTATGATTTTTATAGGATATTTTGATGCATATGGAAGTGGGATTCATGATGATATATGCATGCACAAGGAAATACAAAGGAATGAAGATGAAATAATTCAAGTTCAAGATCATGGAGGACCCCACCCACTTACCTAAATGTACAATTAGGAGCTAATGGACAACTAAGTGGAGGTTAAAGCTTCATGCACATCAAATGATGGATTAATTAGTGGCAATGGTTACTTGGTGGCCACACTTCCTAAAGGGTATTTTGGGAAGCTCCCTAAAAATGGAATTAGGGTTTTATGTATGTATAAATAACCCTCTTATGTACATGAACATATCTTCTACTCTTTCATATATTTCCTTAGGAAATTAGCAAGTTGTAAACAAAAATCAAAGTGAAATAAAAATGGCTTCCAAGCCTCTTTCTTCTTCCGTTTCTACATGTTTTTCTTTGCTTCTTTGTTAATGTTTATTTCTATTCTCTCTTTCTTTTAATGCTCATAGCTTAGATTTACATTTATGCACTAGTCTAATTAATTTTCTTCTAGTGGTTAATCTTCTTTTTCTTTGTTTATTCTCTATTTTCTTTCATTTTCAATGTTGAAACTTACATGTGTTGAGTTGATAACACAAATGATTAGCTAAACCCCTTTAATTTAGGGATAATAAAGCTCTCAAATATTATGTAATTTCAACATTTTTATGATTCATGATCTCTTTAGCTTGTGCTTAATGAAAGTGAATTTTGATGAAAGTTTATACAAGTGGGTTTGATAGCTAATATTGATTATGCAAATGAGCTACTCTTATTCAACATAAACACAATTTACATCATCATTTGCTAATTAATTTTTGATTTTGAAATGAAAGTAAAAATGAAATTTGATGATCTATATTACTAGTTACAATAGTAAATAGATCATAATTAAAATAGCTTTTGCTTTGGCTTCAATTTTAAGATAATTGATAAGTGGTTTATTTTTTGTATTATAGTTTGATGGTTTGAGTTATGTTAATTAATAATACAAACAAACCATGCTTATGATAAATACAACAATATTTCACTTAATATCAAAGCTAGAGATCACAAATTATTTGTTTGTTGATTTACAAAAATATGAGAGTGGATTTGCCTCTAAATTGTACTCTAGTCTAATAGTTTTAAATCATATTTTAGTTCTAGCTTTAGCTTCTTTTTGTAGTTAACAATTTCATTTCCATTTGGTCTAATTTGATTGAATTGAAAATTTTAAAACCTTAAAAATTCCCTACGGATTGATCCGTACTCGTCACGTACTAACTTTTGTATGCCGTGCGCTTGCGGTTATTTTATTTCGAAATTTATCGGCAAATTTCTAATCCGATAGAAAATTTTCCGTTAAACATTTATTAAAGGAGGAGAAATATGAAAACAGGAGCATTTGCATAAAAGCACTACTTGGATCGCAAGATGTGTGGGATATCGTAAAAATGGGTATGAAGAACTCATCGATATTTACACTTTATCCCAAATAGAAAGGGATAATTTGAAGAATTTGAAGAAGAATGATCAGAAGGCTCTTGCGCTCATTTATCAAGGTCTCTATGTTCGAGAAGATAGCTAATGCACAAACTAGTAAGGAAGCATGTGAGATTTTGGAGAACGCTTCTAAGGGAATTGACAAAGTGAAGAAAAATTAGTGCAAACTACATGAGGTGAGTTTGAATCTTTACATATAAAATAATCAGAATCAATTGAATAATATTTTCTCTAGTTTTATCTATTGTAAATCAAATGAAAAGATATGGAGAAAAAATGGAAGACTCTAGATTTGTTTAGAAAATTCTACGATTTGTAGATTCAAAATTTGATTACATAGTTGCAGCAATTGAAGTATCTAAAGATCTAGGATCCATGACTGTTGATCAACTCATGGGTTCACTTCAAGTCCATGCAGAGAAATTAAAGAAAAAAAAATTTAAAGATGAGTTATTGGAGCAAACTCTTCAAACAAAACTCACCTTGTAGGAAGAGGGGACATTTAAAAATGGATGAAGTCGGAGCCAAAGCGGAAGAGGTCATGGTCAAAGTTATGGAAGAAGTGACTGCAAATACATTAATAAAGGGGAAAAAATGCAAAACACATAATTCAAGGGGTCGAGAATGAGGAGGAAACTCAAATTACAATAAAAGGCCAAGGTATAAAAAATATCAAATAAAATATTATAATTGTGATAAATTTGGGCATTTTGCTTATGAATGTAGATCACCTTTCACTAAACTTCAAGGAAGATCTAATTTTGTTAAAGAAGATGAAGAAGATAGTTTGCTTTTATGGGCACTCAAAGTATTTGAAATTAAAGATGAAAAAGCATGTTACTTGGATATGGAAGTTGAAAAGAAAGAAATACAATATGTTAAAGAAAATGTATAAGCCGATGAAAAGGATGAAAAGATAAACAATGAGCTGGGAAAGAATGTAGTGAAGGAAGATAAAGAGAAAACAAAGAATGTTATGAAGGAGAAAGCTGCAGAAGAGCTACCAATGGCCAATAAAGTAAGTGACAAGTGAATCGAAAGTATAAAAGATGAAGAGCTTACAGAAATTGAGGATTTGAAAAATGAGACAATCAAGGAATTAAATATGGTAAAGAATGAAAAAGGCGAAGCTGAAGAAGATAAATTCAATGAAGGTGATGGAAATTATGATGAGTATGAAACCAAAAGAGAAAATATGAAGAAGACGTGAATTAAGGAGAAGAAATTCAAGAGTTGGGAGGAGAATTAAAATATGACAATTTTTTTGAAGAAATGGAAATAGAGGATATTAAAGAAGTAAAAATAGGAATGGTCAAAGAGGGAGTCAAAGAGACAAATGATAATGGGAACAAAGTGGTGAGCAAAGATTATATCCTTTCTATTTCGAACAATTTTATTTTTCAATCAATGTGTTTTGAAATCTTATGCAAAAATTCAAATTTGGAAACATATAAAGAAATTGAATGGGTCAAAGATTATAAGAGTAAAATTAAAAAAGAATGGAAAGATAACATAAATGACTCATTCAAAATTTATGATACTGGACCAAGATGAAAGTTAGAATGCGTACTTTTTGAAAATTGGAATATTCTATGTTAATGATGGAGGACAAAATAAATGGAGCACAACAAAGGTTCGTGAAATTGCAGATCTCGACATTGGGGAAGAACATCAATACAATAAAGGAAGATTGGATAATATTCTTATTCCTACTGAAACATGTAAAATACAAAGTTTGAAATTTTGGTTTGAAGTTTCAAAATCAAGTTTAAGGGGTGATGTTGGAAATAAACTTGATTAGTTTGGGAAACAAGTTATTCTGAATTATATTAATTTTTGTATTAATGGATATAATTATGCTACATTGAAGAATTTGGCCTAGAGAAAAATCTAGACTTATCTAATATGGAATTTTGAAAAGTCATGAAAATCGAAGGTTGAAGTCTAGAGAATATAATATACTGTAGATAAGAATGTTTTCTCTCATCTTTTGTAAGCAAGCAAATGTAAGTGTATGCAAACAAAAAAAAAGTTGAAAGAAAAATAAACTTTATTTCCTCCTTTACAAAATATTCATCTCTCAATCTCTATTAGCAAATTAATGTATTCTTCTCTTCCTCATTTTCATCAATCAGATTGTCTTCTTGTATTATTTTTGCATCATTCTTTCCATATACTTCTTTCAACAAATTCCATAAATCCTTTGTGGAACTTTCTCCAAGAATATAATCATACGCTACTTCATTAACGTTCTCATTCATCATAGCACAAACACGATGATTATTTCGTTGTAATTTTGCAAATGCCTTCTTGTCTATTTGCGACATGCTCTTTAAATCATTTGGCCATTCATAACCGTTTTCAAAGATCTCCCATAATCCTTTGGGGGATCAACTCCTTTTTCTTTTTATTATTACTCCAATCTTCAAAATTTTCTTTTGTGAGAACAAACGATGACAGAAATAGAAATTCCTTGATTTTAACCTAGCTCTGATACCATTACTTAAAATTATAGGAGGATCTTCAAACTCTAATATCAATATTGGGAAATTCCAAAAAGAATAAGGAGAAGCGACTGTTAATTTGCTAACGGAGATTAAGAGATGAATATTTTGTAAAGGAGGAAATAAGCTTTATTTTTCTTCTTCTTCTAATATCAAGTTTATTTTCAACAATGAATTTATTTTATTTTATCTAAAAGATAAGTTAATATATCTTTTGATCAAGTCTAATTTATTTATCTTTTATTCAACATTAATTTGCTCATTTGCTTAAAATAAAATACAACAAAAAGATTAGATGTGCATATATGAAAAAGTATGTACAATATATTTAGCATCACTTAGTTTGCTATTTTCAGTGATTTGTATTTCGAGTTTCTTGAAACAACCAAACTCTGGTTGTTTAGTCATTTCTCAAAATTTATTTTTAAAAACACTATTATTATAGAAAATTAAAGACAATGTTTTTTGTTAGTTATAAGGTTTTCCGAAATTCCAAGAAAGTGAAAATTGGGAAAAAGAATGAACATAATGCATTCTTTCAATGCTGCTTCTATCCATAAAATCAGTGAATATATGTATACTTTTTAATGCATTGTGGAGCAACATAAGTTATTTGACAAAAAATAGCTATTAATGCTATGTGTACAGAACTTATTCATAATATGAAGTAACTTGGTTAACCTGGTGGTAAATAGGATTTATTTACCTGGTGGAGTACTTCAATTATAACTATTAACCTGGTGGTGAGGTTGATTACAACCGAGTAATGTGACGTAACTTAGTTAGAATGTGTGAAATGAACGATCAAATCATTTATGTCTATATGTGACTTGAATACTCTCAATGAGTGAATTATTTATTTTGAATTATGAGGAAGTAAATATTTTGGGGTAACACATAGTTCTTATGTAGTTCCAATTCAACATGCATAATTTTTAGGATTTAGTCCTCATGCTAAAATTAGTATGGTTTTAAAATACCATTATTTATTTTGTATGGCCATAGTACTAGCTTAGTTTATGTTATTTATAACATGAAAGTTGAAATTTGGGAACTTATGATAACAACTCTTGAAAGTGAACTTAAGTTTTCTTCATTGGTTATGATGTTCAACATACGATCTTAGTTTTGAAATTTCTATTACTATTAATTAGTGTTGTATATGTTCATTTTGGCCAAAATATATGCTTATATGTTTTTTGGTTCCTTATCAAAACAAATTAAGATTGTTTACATGTGAATTAATTTGTGATTGTTCTTGTTTTGTGCTTGATGTTTCTATTTATGCAAAACCAAAAGTTTTCACTTCTTCTTTGTTTTATAACATGAAAGATATTGTTATGGATGTCTTTTTGGTTAACTTGTTTATCTTCTTGACAAAAAGATAACATATTTAAAAATAAAGGTTTTAACTTCATTTAAAAATATAAAAGCATTTAGCTTTATGTAGAAAAATAAATGATTTTATATTTATTGATCGATTATATATGTAATGAATTATGATAGAAATATTTTTTATATTATACTACAAATTGAATAATGCAAAATTATAAACATCAAGAAACAAACAAAAAAATCTCATATGCAAGAGGTAGTCACATTTCATTGTTAAAACACTTTGTGATTTATCTTTTTTTCCACACTAATTAAACTTATATTACTATAGGATGTGCAACCAACGGTATGTGAGCGGGCTTTTTTGAGTTGTGCATCCAATAATAAATGAATAAGCGAACATCTTCTAAAACTGATGAAATAAGTGCACGACGAAATCAGCATATGCATGTATGAGCTACAAGAACCAAGTGCAATAGGGCAAGTACAGTCAAATATGGGTAGAAAATAACATTGGTAAGGTTGAATATATGCAACAAAGGCATGTGTTGAGGAACAACATTGTAAGTGTAATAGACCACAACAATTGAAGCACCACGTTACATGTAGCAAAATATGAAAATATAGTGCAAAATGCATAAAGCAAAACTTGATAGTATAGACTGAATATGTAGTGCATAATGCATGAATAGTTTTTTGCATAGAACACTAAACAAGTTTCCTTTTTAGTAGCTACATTTTTGTATTTGTAATATTCATATCTTATTAATTGAGTCGTTTTAAGTAAAAATAATGTTTTGAATATTTAGGTCTGAAATTGTTTATCTTGCATATATGAATCCACTAATTGTTCAGTTGAATTTTGGCAACACTATAAGGAAAATTGAAGTGGTTGGAGGTAGCTTGGTGAAAGAGAAAATGGTTCGCAAATCGTAGCTCGGTGGTGAGAGTTGTGGCATGTTGAAGGTAGGAGATACACAATGAGCAGTAGGCCAGACATCTGACCAAGGTCCTGTTAGTCGCTATGCACAAGACCGAAGATGGCCAATACTAAGAAATAATGTCAATGCTGTAAAAATAATATAGTAGATTAAACCATCGATTTTATACTGGTTTGGACCTCCTGTCCTATGTGACGACCGCCCATGACCCCTGCACCGAATCTAGAGATAGTGCGCTGTAAAGTGTGCTAGGCGACCATGGACGATTGTCAAGGTAAGATTTAACACAAAAGAATCTATCGTATTACTCACAGCGCATGGACAAAATACAATAGAACATATGAATAGTGAAGCTTTACAGAACAAAATGACATCATATAAAACTCCATAATAGTTGATTACAAGCATCCACATAGTCAATACATCCAGCCTCACTACATATCTCTCAGAGAATACAAAACAGCGGAATATCCAGTACATATAATAAGAAGATAATATGCAACCCTCCAGCTCGTCTTCGATATCAGCATCGTGAGAAGAGAACAACACCTGTCACCTGCTACCTAGTCTGCCCGTCCCAAAATGGACGAACAGCCCAAGGCAATAAGAATTAAAAACATAAAGCCTTGAGTCAGACAACAGTCTTAGTGAGCAGTAAATTAACTAACAACATACCAAAAGAGCATAAAGGAAAAGGAATAGGAATACAACCCTCCCACTCCAACCTCATTCTACAGTGATAGCCCCCAGACACACACTAAGCAGAAGCAAACATAGCAGAGCATACAATTTAAAGTAAAACTACTATCACTCGAGTCAAGGGCGATGTTTTCCAAGTACCAAGGCCTAAATCAGATAAGCACCCAGAAAATACCGCTCTTGAGTCCGAATGACGATACAACCAAACATCCATGACTCTGGCTATCACTGTTATCATTGCTTCGATATCACCGTTAATTGACTGACCGGCACATTCTTTCAGCCGTCCGTCAAGGGCTAATGGAAACCCCGATTCTAGACATAACTCCCGCACGTCGTCGCAGCCCGTGCCTAGGACTATCGAATCTGCCCAGAGTACTCGACCATCAACAGTTGGCCGTTGGGACTATCGAATCTGCCCAAACGTACCCTTGCTTAGAGCATGCTAGAACCTTCAACAACGATGCTATCCAAGCCTCCTAGTCATCCTCCTCGACGACTATTCTCATATCCATTCATTATCTTCAACTCGAATCATATCACCGAGTTATCAACATGCTTGGAATTATCCCGTCTGGATTAGACCAAGTCTTCATCACATGATTGCCTCGCTTCATTACATCCTCGCAAAGCCTCATCTCATCATCACATCATCAAATCTATGCATAAGAGCTTCATCATCCCGCTACATATGCCACGAGCAGCTTTTCCAATCCAAGAGCCTTTCCCTTAGCTTTTGAATCACCTTCGATCTAAATCTAATCATCAATCATCTAGTTCATAAAAATCAATCAAATCAAACATCAATCCAAGCAATCAAGCATTCAAAAATGATCTAAGTAGACAATTATAACAATAATGGCATTTTCGTAATTAAAGAGTTGAAAGTCCAATAAGCATGAAAACATGGATTATATCTCTACAAACTTGATGAATGAACTTGCATAGGTTAACATATGATAAAATGGATGCAACATCATCATGAACAATGGATCTATATGGATCTACACATAGGATGAAGAAAATGCATGGAAATCTCTATTTTAACACCAAATCGAGCCAACAATCCGATATACTCCTTTGGATCCGTGTGAGAGATAATCACCACTCACCAAATCACCTAAACAAACCCAAATCAACACACTTCAGATCTGGACAGCGAAGGATGAAGCTTGATCTATCACGGATCCGCTTCAAACGAAGAAATCTCTCTTGAAAAGATGAAGATCTTCAATCTAAGCTCTTGAATCTTCAATCTTGATCTTCGATTTGGATGGATGGAAGCACTAGATTAGAGTGGGGAAAAGAAGTGAAGAAGTGTAGAAGTCGAGCTCTCAAAATGGCAGCACTTCGTCGCTTCAAAATCCGGATCCCAAAAAGTGAGAACAACCCCTCCTATTTATAGCTGAAAACTGCCTGAGTCGTAACTCGGCTATCTCCTTAAGTCGTTGCCGACCTAACATTATGCCGACCTACGACCTAAAAACCCCCACGACTTAACAGAGCCTCCGACCTAACCCTTAGCCAACAACTCCGACCTAACAGATACGCGCGCCTCAACTCCTACGATCTAACACTTCTGCGCATACGACCTAACTATTAAGTCGACCTACGACTTAACACATACTTCGACCTAACACTTAGACGAAACCCAGCGACCTAACACACTGCCTCTCCACGACCTACGACTTATAAAACCTTGCGACCTAACAACTTAACAACCCACGCGACCTAACAGTGTTACGACCTAACACTTAATACTTAACCCCTTAGGTCGTCCAACGACTTAACTACTAAGTCGTTAACCCGCTTGTTTTCTTAGGTCGGTCAATCCCATAGGTCGCTCACTTTACTAAGTCGGTAACTTGCTACCCCAGCTCTCCTAGGTCGTTGCCGACCTAACCATGCTAACCCGGTAACCACTAGGTCGCTAACTCCACTAGGTCTGCCTACCCTTAAGTCGCCATATCCTTAAGTCGGTCAGTTCTTTAGGTCGTTAACTCGCCCTGCCGACCTAATACTTAACCAAATCCTAGGTTGCATAATTTTATAGGTCGCTCCAACTAACCCACGACCTAACACTAACTCGCCGAATCCCTTAACTCGGTCACGACTTAGCTCTTAGGTCGTTCACGACCTAGGACTTAGACAAATTTGCCTAAAAATCTGAAATGACTTAAAAATGCAAAAATTCCAGATTTGACGAACTTTTCGATCCGTGAGAAATACGGGTCGTTACATTCTCTCCCCCTTAGGAATTTCGCCCCCGGAATTCCAAGCAAACAAAGCAATCAAAGACTATTCTGTACGCCTACCATTCATAGCAATCAACAAACCATGCATCCAATTCTAGCTTAGCGTACAGAATTCTAAGACTTAGAACAAGTTACAATATCGTGAGATGAGACGACACTTTAGGGCCATACCTTGAAGAGTTCAGGATGAGCTGCCTTCATCCTCTCTTCCACCTCCCACGTACAGTCGTTATCATCTTCACTCCATTGTATCTTGAGCAACTTAACTACCTTTCTCCTAAGCTGTTTCGTGTCGGTTTCAACAACACGAAGCGGCTTACGAGGTCTTCTATCGACTGGATCAACTTCTAAGTCTTCACAGCTATCAGCAGAAACCACCGTACTCGAGTCGTGCACATACTTCCGTAGATATGATACATGAAAAACATTGTGCACACTCGACATCTTCTCTGGTAACTCCAATCTGTAGGCGAGCTTTCCAATTCGCTCGATGATCGGGAATGGTCCAACAAATCTCGGAGTCAATTTTCCTTTCTTCCCGAATCGGATAACATTCTTCAGTGGAGAAATCTTCACAAAAACCATTTCACCTACGTCGAACTCCAAATCCTTACGACGTTTATCAGCATAACTCTTCTGACGATCTTGGGCTGCCTTCATTCGTTGCCGAATGATCTCTATAAAATCTGAAGTCTGACGAATCATCTCTGGCCCAAGCATCAACTTTTCCCCAGTTTCCAACCAACATGTCGGAGAGTTACACGGTCTTCCATACAATGCCTCATATGGTGCCATACCAATACTTGACTGGTAACTGTTGTTGTAGGCAAACTCCACCAAATGAAGGTGATCTTCCCATGATCCTCCGAAATCCAAAACACAAGCTCTGAGGAGATCTTCCAAAACTCGGTTGACTCTCTCAGTCTGACCATCTGTTTGGGGATGATAAGCTGTACTCAAGCACAACTCGGTTCCCAAGACTTCCTGGAAGCTCTTCCAAAATCCACTAGTGAACAATGGGTCTCGATCGCTCACTATACTCTTCGGAATACCATGGAATCGAACTATCCACTTAACATACAACTCAGCCAACTTTGATGCAGTCCTAGTCGATCGAACAGGAATGAATCGTGCACTCTTAGTCAGACGATCCACAATGACCCAAATCCCTTCATTTCCCGTTCTGGTTCTAGGCAATCCATCAATAAAATCCATCGACACTTGTTCCCACTTCCATGTAGGAACTTCTAATGGCTGAAGCAATCCGCTTGGCTTCTTCTGTTCGGCTTTAACCAACTGGCAATTCATACATTTGGAAATAAAATTCCCAACATCCTTCTTCATACCTTCCCAATAGTAGGTTCTCTTCATATCCCGATACATCTTGTTTCCACCTGGATGAATTGTCAACTTCGAGTGATGACTTTCCTTCAGAACTTCACTCCTCGATTCATCTATATCGGGAACAACTAGTCGTCCTTGCTTCCGAAGCCAACCCTCTCGATCGACCTCGAATCCTTTATCCTTTTCTGGATCCAACCCAGATTCCAATTCACGGATAATCTTGACAAGCTTACCATCTCGCTTTTGGCTCTCACCAATCCTTTCCACAAGAGTGGGTCTTATTGATAAGTTTGCCAACATCTCAGGTTCCAATTCGCATCTAGGCCTGAAGTCAAACCCAGCTAAATACTCGAGACTCTTCCATTCTGAAAACATGGCTCCCAATCCTGCATGTCTTCGACTTAACGCATCTGCCACTGCGTTACCTTTTCCCGGAGTATAAGCTATACCAAAATCATATGATGCTAAAAACTCTAGCCAACGTTGCTGCCGAAGATTCAAATCCTTTTGGGAGAAAAGATACTTCAACGACTTATGATCCGTAAACAACTCGAATCGAACTCCCAACAGATAATGTCTCCACATCTTCAAAGCAAATACAATCGCCGCTAATTCCAAATCATGAGTTGGGTAATTCCTTTCATGCGGCTTCAGTTGTCGACTGGCATACGCAACAACTTTATCCTTCTGCATCAGCACTGCTCCAAGTCCAGTACCACATGCGTCGGTGTAAACCACCATCTCATCATTCCCACCTGGAATAGTCAAAACAGGAGCACTCGTCAATCGCTCTTTCAGGATTCCGAAAGCTTGCTCACACTTAGCATCCCAACTGAACACTTGGTTCTTTTTCGTCAATCCTGTTAACGGTGCAGCTACCTTGGAGAAGTCTTTGATAAACCGTCGATAATATCCTGCTAATCCAAGAAAACTTCTCACATCTGATGCATTCTTAGGTCTAACCCAATCCTGGATCGCTGCCACTTTAGCGGGATCAACCGCTATTCCACTTCCAGAAATCACATGGCCTAAGAACCTCACTTCACTCTTCCAGAAGTGACACTTCGAAAACTTAGCCTTCAGCTGATGTTTTCGCAAGATCTCCAAAACAATATGCAAGTGCGTCTTGTGCTCTTCTTCCGTTCTGGAATAAATCAGAATATCATCCACGAACACAAGTACGAACTTGTTCAACTGATCTCTGAACACTCTATTCATAAGATCCACAAAATATGCTGGCGCATTAGTCAATCCAAACGGCATTACCAGCCACTCAAAGAAACCAGATGGTGTCCTAAAAGCAGTCTTCGGCACACTATCCTTAGCCACTCTCAACTGGTGAAATCCCGTTGCCAAATCCATCTGAGAAAACACCTTTGCTTCGTGAAGCTGATCAAACAAGTCGTCTATCCTCGGCAATGGATACTTGTTCTTCTTAGTCACCTTATTCAGCTCACGATAATCCACACACAATCTCAACGACCCATCTGCCTTGGTTGCAAACACAACTGGTGCACCCCACTCGGACACACTACGCCGAATGAATCCTTTCTACAAAAGATCATCAACTTGCACCCTCAACTCCTGCTGTTCCCTAGGCGCCATCCGCCTAAGAGGCATCACAACAGGTCTGGCTCCTTCAACTAGATCTATACGAAACTCGATCTCTCTATGCGGCGGCAACCCTTTGACTTCGTCAAAGACATCCTCGAATCTATTAGCGATCGGCACTGATGACAGTCCATCCCGTGGAACAACTAGCGAATACATGAAGCTCATGAAGACGCCTTCCTCATGCTTACATCGTATCACAACCTTTCGCCCCTCCACATTCTCGACTGTCACCTCCAGCTTTTCGCAATCAACCTTAGCCGCATACTTCCTAAGCCAGTCCATACCCAAGATAATTCCGAACCCCGCAAAGTTCAGAACAAAGCAATCACAAACAAAAGAGCAACCATGACTCGATACAACTAGACCACGGCATAACATACACAAACAAGACGAACCCCCAACTGGATTAGTCACTACCAATGGCCTATCAACAATATCCGGCTTCAGACCTAACCGGCCTACTAGTTCATTACAAACAAATGAATGCGACGCTCCAGTATCAAACAAAACTCTAACTGGAACACCACATAGGAAAAGAGTACCTTGAACAACCACACTCTTTCCCTTCTCTTCAGTAGTAGGAGCTTTCGAAGACGACGGAACAGCTCCCAAAGCATAGGCTTGCACAATCTGCCTGTCCTTCCTTGGTTCTGGACAATTCTTCCTGAAATGTCCCGGCTTGTCACAGTTGTGGCACTTCGCTGGCGCTTTCGGATTCTTGCAATCCCTGGAGAGATGGCCTTTCTGCTGACAGTTGTAGCAAGTCACCTCACCTTTCGGCTTCTTCTGGCCATCCTTGCCCTTCTGCTGCTGCTGCTTCCTCTTCTGGTTCCCACCCTGCTGTGGTTTAGACTCTCCCTTGGTCACAGCAACAACAGATCCTTCCTTAGGAAACAGACTCTCATGCCTAAGAGCTTTCTCCACAAGCTTCTCAAATGAATCATCCAAATGATCCACCAACTGTCTCCCAAGATAACTATCCAAGCCGGTCACAAACTTCTCATTCTTCTGATAAGCAGATTCAATATATGACCGGGCATATTTGGACAAAGCTTCAAACTCAGAAACATACTCAAGAACAGATCTTCCACCCTGCTTGAGCTCTACAAACTTCTTGAACAGAACAGACTTCTGAGCTGTAGAAATGAACTTAGCTTCAAATCTGACTTGGAATTGCTCCCAAGTAATCTCTTCTTCCGGAGTAGTGATGGTAATCGAATTCCACCAATCAGAAGCTCTCCCTTGAAGCTGCCTCGATGCCAACTTCCTCTTAGTTGCATCATCAATTCCCAAATCACCAAAGATCCTTCTACAAGCATCTATCCACCTCTGGACCTCAATAGTTGATTCTGTTCCCAAGAAAACCTTCCCTCCAAGAGCAGTATAATCCTTGCATAGCTTAGCAAAATCCACTGGTTTCGGAGTTTGGACTTGAACTCCAACATCAACTGCCGCTCCCGGAACTGGTATCCTTCTCATGATCGAAGTCATCATAGCTTCGAACATGGCTGCATAATCAGCAGTCTCTTCAGTAGCACGGCCTCCCCTAGCAGCTGGTCTCCCTCTTCGACTCATTCTCGATATCTATAAAAAGGAATGATTAGAACATCTAGAGAAACAACTGCATAAAGGACTCAAACCCTACTAAGCTACTATATTACATATAGTAATCATCCATCAAAATACAATTACGTCTCTCATACGTAGTTACTTCAGCGAGCGTTGGGTAAAATCGATTAACCAATGCTCTGATACCAAATGTGACGACCGCCCATGACCCCTGCACCGAATCTAGAGATAGTGCGCTGTAAAGTGTGCTAGGCGACCATGGACGATTGTCAAGGTAAGATTTAACACAAAAGAATCTATCGTATTACTCACAGCGCATGGACAAAATACAATAGAACATATGAATAGTGAAGCTTTACAGAACAAAATGACATCATATAAAACTCCATAATAGTTGATTACAAGCATCCACATAGTCAATACATCCAGCCTCACTACATATCTCTCAGAGAATACAAAACAGCGGAATATCCAGTACATATAATAAGAAGATAATATGCAACCCTCCAGCTCGTCTTCGATATCAGCATCGTGAGAAGAGAACAGCACCTGTCACCTGCTACCTAGTCTGCCCGTCCCAAAATGGACGAACAGCCCAAGGCAATAAGAATTAAAAACATAAAGCCTTGAGTCAGACAACAGTCTTAGTGAGCAGTAAATTAACTAACAACATACCAAAAGAGCATAAAGGAAAAGGAATAGGAATACAACCCTCCCACTCCAACCTCATTCTACAATGATAGCCCCCAGACACACACTAAGCAGAAGCAAACATAGCAGAGCATACAATTTAAAGTAAAACTACTATCACTCGAGTCAAGGGCGATGTTTTCCAAGTACCAAGGCCTAAATCAGATAAGCACCCAGAAAATACCGCTCTTGAGTCCGAATGACGATACAACCAAACATCCATGACTCTGGCTATCACTGTTATCATTGCTTCGATATCACCGTTAATTGACTGACCGGCACATTCTTTCAGCCGTCCGTCAAGGGCTAATGGAAACCCCGGTTCTAGACATAACTCCCGCACGTCGTCGCAGCCCGTGCCTAGGACTATCGAATCTGCCCAGAGTACTCGACCATCAACAGTTGGCCGTTGGGACTATCGAATCTGCCCAAACGTACCCTTGCTTAGAGCATGCTAGAACCTTCAACAACGATGCTATCCAAGCCTCCTAGTCATCCTCCTCGACGACTATTCTCATATCCATTCATTATCTTCAACTCGAATCATATCACCGAGTTATCAACATGCTTGGAATTATCCCGTCTGGATTAGACCAAGTCTTCATCACATGATTGCCTCGCTTCATTACATCCTCGCAAAGCCTCATCTCATCATCACATCATCAAATCTATGCATAAGAGCTTCATCATCCCGCTACATATGCCACGAGCAGCTTTTCCAATCCAAGAGCCTTTCCCTTAGCTTTTGAATCACCTTCGATCTAAATCTAATCATCAATCATCTAGTTCATAAAAATCAATCAAATCAAACATCAATCCAAGCAATCAAGCATTCAAAAATGATCTAAGTAGACAATTATAACAATAATGGCATTTTCGTAATTAAAGAGTTGAAAGTCCAATAAGCATGAAAACATTGATTATATCTCTACAAACTTGATGAATGAACTTGCATAGGTTAACATATGATAAAATGGATGCAACATCATCATGAACAATGGATCTATATGGATCTACACATAGGATGAAGAAAATGCATGGAAATCTCTATTTTAACACCAAATCGAGCCAACAATCCGATATACTCCTTTGGATCCGTGTGAGAGATAATCACCACTCACCAAATCACCTAAACAAACCCAAATCAACACACTTCAGATCTGGACAGCGAAGGATGAAGCTTGATCTATCACGGATCCGCTTCAAACGAAGAAATCTCTCTTGAAAAGATGAAGATCTTCAATCTAAGCTCTTGAATCTTCGATCTTGATCTTCGATTTGGATGGATGGAAGCACTAGATTAGAGTGGGGAAAAGAAGTGAAGAAGTGTAGAAGTCGAGCTCTCAAAATGGCAGCACTTCGTCGCTTCAAAATCCGGATCCCAAAAAGTGAGAACAACCCCTCCTATTTATAGCTGAAAACTGCCTGAGTCGTAACTCGGCTATCTCCTTAAGTCGTTGCCGACCTAACATTATGCCGACCTACGACCTAAAAACCCCCACGACTTAACAGAGCCTCCGACCTAACCC
Organism: Allium fistulosum; assembly: GCA_030737815.1. Taxonomy (NCBI): domain Eukaryota; kingdom Viridiplantae; phylum Streptophyta; class Magnoliopsida; order Asparagales; family Amaryllidaceae; genus Allium; species Allium fistulosum. Next base: position 168,468,956 of record CM060905.1, read on the forward strand.
TTAGCCAACAACTCCGACCTAACAGATACGCGCGCCTCAACTCCTACGATCTAACACTTCTGCGCATACGACCTAACTATTAAGTCGACCTACGACTTAACACATACTTCGACCTAACACTTAGACGAAACCCAGCGACCTAACACACTGCCTCTCCACGACCTACGACTTATAAAACCTTGCGACCTAACAACTTAACAACCCACGCGACCTAACAGTGTTACGACCTAACACTTAATACTTAACCCCTTAGGTCGTCCAACGACTTAACTACTAAGTCGTTAACCCGCTTGTTTTCTTAGGTCGGTCAATCCCATAGGTCGCTCACTTTACTAAGTCGGTAACTTGCTACCCCAGCTCTCCTAGGTCGTTGCCGACCTAACCATGCTAACCCGGTAACCACTAGGTCGCTAACTCCACTAGGTCTGCCTACCCTTAAGTCGCCATATCCTTAAGTCGGTCAGTTCTTTAGGTCGTTAACTCGCCCTGCCGACCTAATACTTAACCAAATCCTAGGTTGCATAATTTTATAGGTCGCTCCAACTAACCCACGACCTAACACTAACTCGCCGAATCCCTTAACTCGGTCACGACTTAGCTCTTAGGTCGTTCACGACCTAGGACTTAGACAAATTTGCCTAAAAATCTGAAATGACTTAAAAATGCAAAAATTCCAGATTTGACGAACTTTTCGATCCGTGAGAAATACGGGTCGTTACATCCTACGTCCAGTTCCTAAGAACATCTTAGGAATTTCACTATTAATACCCTCACTTTACCTGGAGGAATAGGTTTACAGACTCCGCCTAAACAACCGAACAGGTCTTCAACACTGACCGCCTGAAGACTCCGCAACAGGACTTTAATCTTTTCTTTTACAAAAAAATAACTTGACTATATATTGTGTCTTCAATACACTAAATACTCGAACTGGAGTACAACTTCTACAACCTTTAAAAATGATGTAGAATGAGTGTACAGAGGTTAGGAAGTAGATTAGGACCAGACTCAAATATTATAAGTGAAAGAGCACTGATCTAAGGTTGCTTTTGGAAATAATATGGAGTTTAGATCATTTGGAAATAATATGAAAAAATAGAATTGTGTGTTTGATTTTGAGATGATAGGAGTATTTATAGCTGTTGCAGAGATGCTAAAATAGGGATTCATTTTTTCAGATTCACCGTTGATTAAGAGAAGCAACTTCTGAGATGGAGGGATGCAAGCAACTTCTGGAAAATGTGTATATATATATAACTGCAAGCAATCTTTCATTTATAATTCAATGTGGCGCTTTGGTACTTCCGTGTGTTTATCCCTCATGAGACCTGGGTTCAATTCCCATCTCCTTAATTTTTCAACAATTCAATTTTTCATGTTATATGGATAAGAAAGCACGTTGTCTGCATACTTCATAATAGCAGTTGTGGTGTAGTGCTAGAGTTGCATTATGCTTTATTGAATGCTTGAGTTCGAGTCCCACCTCCATCCTACTTTTTCAGTTTTAATTTCAGTTCTTTACTCAACTAATAAAACGCCCTAATCATAATTAATCCAAAATGCAATGTGGCATGGTGGTAATGATGTGTGCTTTCTCCCTGTGCACCTGGGTTCATGTACCACTTTCACCATTTTAGTAATTTATTTTCTTCATTTTCAGCCCATGATAAAGAACAACAGACCAACATAAAACTAAAAGTAATTTTAGTGTGGTTGGTAACCTCGTGGCATTTCTCTAGGCTGACCAGAGTTCGATTCCTGCCAAGTGAATTTTATTTGCTAATTTGTTACGTCTTTTACTAGGAAAATGAAATGCTAAGCAATGTTTATCAAAGCAGTTGTTGCTTGGTTGGTAGTGATGCCTACTTTTGTCCTCCACCACCTGGGTTCAAGTCCCACTTTTATTCGTTTTCATATTTTGGGCTAAAAATATTTGAAGGTAAACGAATTATGCATCATCGCACTATACTGCAGTCGATATGCGAGTTGTTGCAACTTGCTTGAATATTTTTTCTTCTGTATCTTTCAATAAGGCTCGTATAAACTTTGTCATCCACTGTATAGCCACTCGGTTTGAAATTACTCGATAAACACATGCCATATGGTTGTTATCATCAAAACGCAAATTGTATTTCCAACATTCTCCATTTTTTTAATGACAAATATAGGAATAAAATAATAATATTATATTACTCCCCTTTAATATTTACTCCCCTTGGATTTATACACCCCTTATCAATATCCTCAATTTTCTCCCCTCAACAAAAAGGTTGAATATCATCATTGGTTTTGAGTTATATATCAATTAAGTCAAAAATAATATTTTTTTAAATATTACTTTGTGATACTCTAAAATTGAAAATATCAACATCGAACTATTTAAAAAACGAGTTAGATATACCGAATTTGCTGCAGTTCCATTATCCTTAAATACTCGTTCTTCATCATTTTTATGAAACATTTGCTATTCGAAATCCATATCATTCTTTTATCTTTCTTGGGTACTTGAAAAAAATTCTATATTTTGGTACCCACTTCCTACGTTAGGGTCCAAGGGGTTAGATCGAAGGTAACCACACTCAAGAGGGTTTGTTGGAACTTTTGAAAATAAAATTTTCATTATTAATTATTCTATCAAAATAGTCGTTAATGTATTTTTCTCTGTTTTTTCCAATTAACTAGAACCCAAATAATTAGATAATTTTTATTTATATTTCCTGCCAATGATTTGTACTTCTAAAGATATTATAAACATTATTGGTTACAAAAGCACTTGAATTTATATTGGATTTAGATTTTACTCAAAATCTAGTACTAGCGTATATGCATGAAAGCATTTTTAGTACTATCTATGCAATTAGTTTTATTATATCTGTTTGCACAAAAAATGGACAAACACCTCAAAGTTGTATGATTTAGTAGATCTTATGTTGTTCTTAGTGATTTTGGAGGTTTATGCAAATATATGAAAAACAGGGGCTAAACTGTAAAAAGACACGCAGATTTATAGTGGTTCAGCCAGAATGTGCCTACGTCCACTTTATATGTTATTTCTCTTCTTTTATTGTGATTACAAGTACAAAGCTTTGATACAAGTAAAAGAAAGTTGTTTGAGAGTTCCTTCCGTGCTTGAGCTCTCAAAACTTGTCCCCATTGTTGTACCCTTGCTCCTCTATTTATAGAGTGAGGCTAGGGGTAGGGGTCCAGGATATGTATGGTCGCTGGTGGGCCTGGGCTGATGTGATCTGGCCTGGTATGACTTGGTTCGGCATCACTTGATCCGGAGGTGGGATGGTGAGGTTGGACCGGTGGTAGTTGATCCGGTGGTGGAATGGTGAGGTTGGACCGGTGGTAGTTGGTCCGGTGGTGGTCTACCGAATGGACTCGAGGGAGGATTGCCGAATGGACTCGAGGGAGGATTGCCGAATGGACTCGAGGGAGGATTGCCGAATGGACTCGAGGGAGGATTGCCGAATGGACTCGAGGGAGGATTGCCGAATGGACTCGAGGGAGGATTGCCGAATGGACTCGAGGGAGGATTGCCGGATGGAGTTATGCCGAGTGGACTCGAGGGAGAGCTGCCGAATGAATCACGTCTCTGGGTCTCGAGGTCTTCCGGGTAAGAATTCACCCAACATTTGCCCCCCAAAGCGGGGCACGTGTTTGCATGTGTCGCGCTTTGTTTCGTGCTTGGGCGCTTCCCGTAGTTGGAATAGGTCCATTTGGCGAGAAATGCCGAACCGGTTGGTCCGGTTGCCTTTCGCTTGGTTATATATAGGGGCTACGCCCCCTTTGCTTTTCCTTACCGAACAACTCTTGCCGAATAGAACCAACGCCGAATCTATCTTTGCCGAATAAAACCTACGCCGAATCAAGTCTTGCCGAATCAGGTGAGATCTTCAGCCGGACCAAGTTTTTCCGAATGAACTTGCGTGTGTACGTTTTGCATGCCGAATGAACATAAGTGTGTACGCTTGCATGCCGAATGAATGTAAGTGTGTACGCTTGCATGCCGAATGAATGTAAGTGTGTACGCTTGCATGCCGAATGAATGTAAGTGTGTACGCTTGCATGCCGAATGAATGTACCCCTCTGATACCGAATGACACATGAACGTTTTAATGCCGAATGAGATTATTGAAGTGCTGCATCTGTTTGTCGAATGAACTGTTGTATCGAGTGAACATGTGTTTCATACTTTGAATTTTTTAAGCGAAATTCCAGATTACGCTGCTTGTATATTCTAACGATATACTTTTCCCATGATTGCAGATAAATGTCTCGAAAAGTTGAAACTCGATCAGATAAGAGGAGATCCGGGGGTGAAGGAGAGTCCTCGGCTGTGCCCCCAGCTCAATCAGGATCGGAGCGTCATGGGCCCGCCCCGAGGTCATTAGTGGATGGATATGGTCCCCAGGAGTTGCTGGATTCCCCGCCTGACTGCTTTCCTAGCTTTCTCAAAGAGGAGCAACTCGATGTTATATCTCGTTCCTTTGGGATTGATAGAGCCCTCATGCTGCTGCCGGGTCCAGGAGTCATGCCATACAGTCCTCCCGAAGGATACTTTGCTTATAGTAGGTACCATTGCATGTGTGGTGCTATCCCGCCTCTCAATGCTTGGATAGTCAGCTTCCTCACGTACCTGAAGGTGGCCCCATTCCAGCTTCAGCCCAACTCTTATGCCATACTGGTGAGCCTTTTCGTTATTTTTCGGAGGAAGTATGGTCGCGCTCCCTCCAACCGGGAGATCCGGTACTTGTACAATTTAAGGGGCTACAAGAAGGGGTCCCCATATATTAACTTGGAATCTGCTGTGACCTTCAAGCCGGTCCTGGACCTTTATTCCAAATTCAGCATGTTCAAGAAAGAGTGGTTCTTTGTTAGGGACGACTCCGTCTCCATCCGGCGCTTTACCTCTGGATGTAAGTTGATGCTTTTACTTATAATTTCTATCCTGATTGCGATGCTTCTTCTCATACTTTCTCATTTTTGCTAGCGACAGGTGGCTTTCCAGTTGTGGAGACTGACCGCCTGGTTCAGACGGCGGCGGAGATAGAAGGCATTCTTGGGAAATACAGATCATCCGCTTACTTGATTAGAAATGCGATCCTTCTAGAATATAACTTGATCCTTCCGCAGCAGTCTGTAGTTAAGTTGAGGGAAACGGCGGAAGAGAGGGCGGCTGCTCAGGCCAAGGGAGGCGTTGTGGCAGAGGGTGGAAAGAGAAAACCATTCACGAAACCTCCAGCCGTTGGAGGTAAGAAACTTAAGAGGTCAGATGGTCCTTCTCCCAGCAATTGTCCACTTACTCAGGGGGAGATAGACGCGGAGGAGGAAAGAGGTGAGGCGGAGGGCGGAAGTGACGTTGAGCGTCTTGGTGACGAGGGTGGCGATGGACAGGGTGGTGATGGTTCCAGGGCTCTGTCTTCTGGGCAAGTAGGCGAGATGCAAGAGTGGACGGATGATGCTCTCCGTCAAGCTTTTGAGGGGTTGGGCGATGATCCGGCTTTGGTAGAGAAGACCGGGGAGGTGGACAAAACCGGGATTGGTGCAAGTGAGTCTTCTCCGACTATTCCGGCCAAGGTGGCTCTGACGACTCAAGGTGAACTCTTGACCCCTGCATGCTTCACTAATGATAGGGACTTAGGAATATTTTATGACCCGCTCCCGTCCTGGAATGAAATCCAGGACTTATTGCAGTATCCCACCCCTCCCCAGGGTTTGTACAACCACAGCTGTGTTTCTTTTCCTTTTCTAACTTGTAACCTACCGCGTTTCTTGAATCATATAGTAATGTAAGATTATGACACTTGTTCTTTATATCAGGAGCAGGCAAGACGCCCAAAGCTTCAGACCTTCGACACAGGCTCGAGCAATATAAACTTTCCAAAATTTCTGCTAAGCCGAAGCCCTCAGCCCAACGCTCCGGAGATGTAGTCGGGTACCGTCCTCTTCTTGGGGTCATCGAAGAGGGTATTCAGCAGAGGAAGAGGAGTCATCCTTTATCCGAAACTTCGCTCGGTCCTCAGCCTCCGGCTCAGCCTATTCATGACATTACTGAGGAGGGTAGCGAGTTTGTACCCTCTCCACACCCGTCCGGAAACCCTTCTGTTATTCATATCGACCGTCCCGACTTGGCCCGTAATCCCTTCGCGGGTCACCCTGATCTGGATCCAGGTTCTCAAGATATTACTTTTGACGAAGTTACTGGTGAACACCTTCTCCCCCGTAACCCCATGGTACGAGTACTTGACGAAGCCAAGTCCTTAGACCTCGATCTACTCACCACTCGTATAGTCACTATGGGAGACGAGGCCAAAGCTAATATTGATCGGGTGGCAGAGGAGGCCAAGAAGCTGATGGGGCATCACGCTCGGCTGGTTAAGGCCGGAGAGGAGATAGGGAGCGCCAATATCCGACTTCGATTGGTGGTCTCGGATCAGGCCAAGCAGCTTGCGGATCAGGCTATCCAGATTTCTCAGCATGAGGCTGCTACTGGGCGATTAAGGAGAACCATGGAAGAGGCCAGTCGGGCCGAATTGCGAAAAATGGAAGCTGCTTGCAAAGAGCGGATTGACATGGCTATTACCACGGTGGATGAGGTTCGGAGAGCGGATCTCGAGCAGGTGGAGGAATTGTCCGAGAAGCTTGGGGCTGCAGAGCTTGCTCAAGCTAAGTTGAGGGAAGAGATGGAGGTGATGCGGAGGTCCCTTCAAGCTGATTGCTCGAGATACAGACTGGAGAGAGATGCTGCCGTGGAAAGGTTGTCGGCCTCCGATGCCCGGATGAGGGAGTTTGAGGAGAACGAAGGAATGATGGATGACATGCTCCAGGACATGTATTTCCGGACTTGGAAGCAGGGTAACCTCTCTTGGATGGATGATTATCCCAGAGTCATGGCCAAGACATATCTTCGGGCTTTGGAGGAGGCTAAGGCTGATGCAGATAAAGAGGGTGGAACGGTCTTCAGTATGGATGTGGTCACGGCCCAGTTCACCAAGGAGGAGAAAGTGGCGGTAAAGGAGGGTATGCGGCTGCTTGCTGCTGAAGAGGCGGGTGTGCAGGTAGAGGATGACGACCAGGATGGTCAAGAAGCTAGTACTGGTAAGTCTTCCTTTCTAGTCTTTCTGTTAACTTGGTTACTCATCACTAATGAATCCTTTTTATGACCGGACAGGCGGGCAAAAGAACAAGGACAAGACTTCGACGCAACCAGCTCCATGACTGAACCTGAAAAATTCTTTTTGTAGGCTTGGCATTGTTGTATCTGTTAGTCTTAAGACAGTAGAGTAACTTCTAAGTTGTAATTCTTGCTACTTGTAATAACATTATTCTTGACGTGTAATTTTTTAGCTCAAGTTGATTTTGTCATTTCTTGAATATTTGTTGCTATTTCGGCATATCGTATGAGAAATGTAGCTATGTATAATTCTTGTAATTAAATTGTGTTTGATGTCAGATTCTGGTTTTAAATCATAATCTCATGACTTGCAATGTTAGCGCGTGGTGTGAAAGAAAAATTAAATTATAGTCATGCATTTGTACATAAAGGAAGAAGATACCGCCTTTCATGTTCTGTTTGTAAATGGCAGTTTCGAATATCTTGTATGACCAAGCATGGAAAGCAGTTGACTGCCCTGCCATCTGATTGTGAATCTCTGCATCCATTGGCGGGTATCTCTTACCCTGCATCCTGTACTTTATGGTTTGTTATAGAGGATAGGAGGAAAGTTTTTCAAGTAAAATTGAAATATGTGAAATAGTAAAACTTCCAGTCACGGAAGGCCTTCGATGTGCTTAAGTTCGTGGCAAACGGGTTTTGTAGTCACTTTCCCTAGCTGTGGGTCTTGGAGACATTTGTCACCCATCTTACGCCTCCGCGGGGAGTTAATTCTTTTTTACCACAGCCGCACTTAAGACACACCGGAGCCGAGATCGCGCACAGTAACTACCCGGGCCATTATGGCCCGTACTCATGGGTATTATTCGACTTACTGTGGCCGCCTAGCGTGGGTGCCGATCGTCAACTGTGAACTGCCCCTGGCTGGCCACACCTTATGTTGGGGCTTATAATCGGTTCACAGTCGCCGGCGAGCCTAACGCCGTAATGAGCTGCCTCGGCTATAGTCGGCCTTCTCGGTGGCTTATAATCGGCTCATTACAGTTGGCTTTAAGGGCCGTCGCGAGCAATGAGTTAACCCGCAGCAGAGGGATGCTGGAGCAAAAGTGTCTCATTGGCGAGGGCATAGATTCGCATAGTACCTGTTGGGGCTTGTCCACGTGAAGTTGCATTGTGGAGTGCTTTGAATAGAAATGCTATATGCTCAGGATTTTGTTCAACAGAAAAGGATAAAGTTTAACAAGCAGCCAAGATACAAAGGAACAAGTTAAAAAAGAGACAGGGCTTTTTTAAAGTGGTTCGGCACGAAAAAATGCCTACGTCCACTGATTCTCTTTGTTAATTAACTTCATATGGGCAATACAAGTTAAGAAAAGTATCGACGGAGGTGTTGGATGTTCCATGCCCTCTGGAACACCTCTCCGTCCACTGTTGACAAAATATAGGCTCCGTTGTGGAGATCTTTATGAATTACATATGGTCCATCCCAGATTGGGTCTAGTGCTCCGGGGCGAGGGAAGATTCGCTTGAGGACAAGATCCCCTTCTTGTAAGGTACGATGCTTGACTTTGGAGTTGTATTGTGCTGCCACCTTTTGCTTGTGGGCTGCTGTTTTTAGGACTGCATCATTCCTTCTCTCCTCGACTAAATCCAAAGACATGTTGAGGAGCTCTTCGTTTTCTTCTGGGTTATAGTGGATCCTACGGTGGGAAGGCACAATGGTTTCAACTGGGAGCATAGCCTCCGATCCGTATGCCAAAGAGAAAGGAGTGTGCCCTGTTGATGTTCTGAAAGATGTGCGGTAGGCCCATAGTGCCGTAGGGAGTTCATCCACCCAAGCGCCCTTTGATTTTTCGAGCTTCTTTTTGATCAGAGTTTTCAGAATTTTGTTGACTGCTTCGACTTGTCCGTTTGCTTGGGGATATGCTACGGATGAGAAGCTTTTGTGAATTCCGTGTTCTTGGCACCAGTTGGCGAATTCCTCGCTGTCAAACTGAAGTCCATTGTCTGATATGATTTTTAGTGGGACTCCGTACCTGCACAGAACATTTTTGATTAAGAAGTTGATAACTTTCGCTGAAGATACTTTATTTAGAGGTTCTGCTTCCACCCATTTGGTGAAATAGTCGACTGCTACTATAGCATATTTGGCGCCGCCTCGACCCATTGGCAGTTCACTGATTAAGTCAATTCCCCATACTGCAAAGGGCCAAGGGCTGGTCATCTGAGTAATCTCGGTTGTTGGTAGCCGAGGGATCTTAGCAAATTTTTGGCATCTGTCACACTTCTTGACGAAATCTAAGGCGTCCTTGCTTAAGGTGGGCCAGAAATATCCGTATCGGAGTATCTTTTTTGCTAACGTTTGCCCTCCGGTGTGATCTCCGCAGCTTCCTTGATGAATGTTGGATAAGATTTCCTTGGCTTCCCTTCCGGCGACACACCTTAATAATGGGTTAGAGAACCCGCGCTGATAGAGGATGTCTCCTTGTATTGTGTAGCGGGACGCTTTCCTCAAGATTTTCTTGACTTCGTTACGCCCGTCGGGTAGTGTGCCATTTTGTAGGTAGTCTCGGATGGGAGTCATCCAAGTCGCTTCTTCGGTTGCAGTTATCAGATTCACTTGTTCAAAACTTGGGATCATTTGCTTTGAGACAGTTACTGCCCCGAAGATGGCGACGTCTCTCATACTTGCTTGCTTTGCCAATTCATCGGCCTCTTGGTTCTCTTCCCGAGGGATGTGTTTGACTAAGTAGTGGTCCAATCGGCTGAGAAGTAACTTGGTCTTCTTTAGATATGCTATGAGTCGTTCTTCTCGAGCTTGGAATTCCCCTAGTATTTGATTAACAATAAGCTGAGAATCGCTGTGAAGACACAAAGAATTGGCTCCGATCTCGATAGCAATTTCTAATCCGGCTATTACTGCTTCGTATTCTGCATCGTTGTTGGTGGCAGTGAACTCCAACCTTATAGCATAGTGCAGTTATTTCCCCTGGGAGTGATGATTACCACACCTGCCCCCGAGCCTTGTTCGTTAGATGCACCGTCCACAAAGAGATTCCACTTGATATCTTCTGTTATTTCCAGTTGCTCCTTATCCTCGTTGGTAGTGAATTCTGCAATGAAATCAGCCATGGCTTGTCCCTTGATGGCGGCGCGAGGGTGATAGGTGATATCATATTGACTCAGCTCAATACACCATTTAAGTAGTCGCCCGGAAGTGTCGGGACGATGGAGTACCTGCCTTAGTGGTTGATCGGTTAGAACCTTGATGGAATGGGATTGGAAGTAATGACGTAGCTTTCGTGAAGTGATTAGTAAACAGTATGCTAACTTTTCAAGCTTAGGATATCTGACTTCTGCCCCAGTAAACCTTTTACTGACGAAGTAAACTGGTCGTTGCGTGCGGTTATCTTCCCTTACCAAGGCAGCGCTTAGAGCGTGAGATGACACAGCAAGGTATAGGTATAATTCTTCGCCTTCGCTTGGGGTCGAGAGTACCGGTGGTTTCTGGAGGTGTTCGATCAGGTTAAGGAAAGCGGTCAAGCATTCGTCCGTCCATTCGAACTTTCCTTTATCTTTCTTTAGAGCTTCGAAAAAGGGGACGCACTTGTCCGTTGCTTTGGAGATGAATCGGCTTAGGGCAGCCACTTTTCCATTTAGGCTTTGCATTTCCTTTCGGGTGGAAGGTATCTTGATGTCTCTTAATGCTCGGACTTGTTCAGGGTTTGCTTCTATCCCTCGGGCATGGACGATGAATCCTAAGAATTTTCCTGACGATACTCCGAAGGAGCACTTTAGTGGATTCAACTTCATGCCGTACCGTCGAAGTACCTGGAACATTTCGCCCAGGTGGCTTACGTGATCTTTGGCTTTCCGAGATTTTACCAGCATGTCGTCTACATATACTTCCATTGTTCGTCCTATTTGCCCTGCGAACATCTTGTTGACGAGGCGCTGGTAGGTGGCTCCTGCATTTTTAAGTCCGAAGGGCATCACTTTGTAGCAGTACAAACCCCGGTCGGTGATGAAACTAGTGTGATCTTGGTCGGGAGCATGCATAGGAATTTGGTTATATCCTGAGTATGCATCCATAAAAGACAGGAGTTCGTGCCCGGCTGTGCTGTCTACAAGTTGGTCGATTCTGGGAAGCGGGAAACAATCCTTTGGGCAGGCGTCATTTAGGTTGGAGAAGTCAATGCAGGTCCGCCACTTCCCATTAGCCTTCTTTACTAGTACCGGGTTGGCGATCCATTCTGGGTAAATAGCTTCTCGTATGAAGTCATTGGCGAGTAGATTCTTTACTTCTTCATCGAGGGCTGCTGATCGCTCTGCCCCCATACTTCTCTTTTTTTGTTTTACAGATGCCTTGGTAGGATCAATTTTTAATACGTGGCACGCTATGTTGGGGGAGATTCCGGTCATGTCAGCGTGTGACCAAGCGAATACATCCAAGTTGTGGCGGAGAAAATCAACGAGTTGTTCCTTCAATTCAGTTCTCAGCTGCGACCCAATTTTCAGTAGCCTACTTGAGTCGTGCTTGTCTACAGATATAAACTCCATAGCCTCTGCAGGCTCGGCGGTGGCCTCCTCCTCTTTGTCCCTAGGGTCTAATTCATTGAAAGGGTCGCTGGTGTACTGAAGAGGAGGGGCTTTCTTTAGTTGCTATGCTTCAAGGCTTTTTGTGCAGAGGGCAATCTCTACACCTTTCCCTTTATCTCTCCTGTGGTTGTTGCGAAGTTCGGTTACATAGCAGTCTCGTGCAATATCTTGGTCTCCTTCCACTTCCCCTACTCCATTGTCCGTTGGAAATTTCATTTTCAGGCACCACGGGGCTAGGACAATCTGGAAGTCAGATAGGGCTGGTCTTCCTAGGAAGGCGTTGTAGGCCGAACGGTTTTCTATCAGCACAAACGTCTGTTTCCTCACAACGGAGCGGGGATGGCTTCCAATTTCAACGAAGAGGTCCAGCTGCCCGATGGGCATTTTCGCATCTCCAGTGAAACCGTGTAGCGGTTTATCGCAGGGAGATACATCCTTCATTGATAGCCTCATTTTGTCGAATGCATGTTTGAACAGGATATTTACAGAGCTTCCAGTGTCTACCAGTATTCGGTAAACTTCGGCGGGACCGAGTCGGGCAGAGATAACCATGGGATCCATGTGCGGGTACTGTCTTCCTTCTAGGTCGCGTTTACTGAATGTGATGTCATCACTTTCTTTCCGCTTTAGGTGGCGCTCTTCTATAACCGTATTGACACAGTCTCTATTGTCTCTGAGCGACTTCCCATATCTTTCCATCTCTTTCCAACTTCTGTCTGCGATATGCGGACCTCCTGAGATGGTGTGGACCACTATCTTCTCTTGGCTAGAGCTGCTAGCGTTGCGGTCGCCCCTGCCGGTCCCTGGTGAGGGTAGCCTTGGGTTTTCATTGGCAGGAGCTGGAGTCCTGTCTTGACTCTTTACATAGCGTTCCAGTTTCTTTCTTCTGATGTGTTCCTCAATAAGATCTCGGAGATGATGGCATTCGTTGGTATCATGTCCGTGGGATTCGTGGAAGCGGCAGAATTTTCCAGATTTCTGTGCGCTATCTGATTCCTTCTTGTATGGTGGGCGTTTGTATCTAACTTCGCCTTGGGTGGCAAGGAAGATGTTTTCGACGGTCTCGTTCAAAGGGGTGTAAGAGTCGAATCTTGGTCCTGGCCGATATAGGCGTTTCTCTACTTTCTTGCCCCCAGCATTGTCTCTGGAATCATTTCTTCGAACGTCCCTTGCCACAGCAGGGGCGTTGCCATGGGTCGTCTTACTTTGCTGTCCTGACTGCCCCTCAATGGCAGCATCCTCAAGCCTCATGTATTTCCCGGCTTCATGGAAGAAATCGGGTAAAGTAGCTGGTTTTTCTTTTGTCAATCTCCTAGCAAATTTAGTGTCCGGATGCACCCCACTGCAGAGGGCCATTAGGATAAGCTTCTCATCGGCATCTTGAACTGCGGCTGCTGCGGCGTTGAATCTGGTTAGGTATTGCTGCAGCTTTTCTCCAGGTTTCTGTTTGACGCTGGATAAGGAATAAGCGTCCTTAGGTTGCTCCACATGAATGCGGAACTGACTGATGAATTTTTCTTTCAACATTTCCCATGAGCTGATGGATCCTTGGGGTAGATGACAGAACCAGGAGGTAGCAAGATCTGCTAAGAAGAGCGGGAAGCATTTGCACAGCACTCCCTCTGTTGCTCCACTCATGAGCATATGCTGCGTGTACCTCTGTAAGTGTACAACGGGATCGGAGGTTCCTTTGTAGGGTTCCATTGTTGGCATCTTCCATTCTCGGGGGGTGATAGCAATTTCGATATTGCGGGCGAAAGGGCTGGTTACCCTAGCGCCTATCCCTCGATCTCTTTGCTCCCGTTGGACACACTCTCTGAATAAGCGTGCCATCCTTTCATCAGAATTTGGAGCGAACAGAAATGAGTTTGGCTCTGTTCTGTGGGGTTGATTCCGTCCAGACAACCTGTAGGGATGGTATCGTCTATCATTCCTCATATTTTCCAGTGGCTGCCTTTGATCTTCTGGGAGCATGCTTGGGTCAGCTACAGTTGGCCCTTGCCTTGATCTTCCCCGGTTGGGTTCTGATCTTAGCACTTCCTCGGGTCCAACTTCGGGCTGAACTCTAGCTCGGCCCCGTTCACCGGTGTTTCTGTGGTTAGGCAGCATGACAGGCTCAGCTGCAGTTGACCTTCGCCCGGTACCTTCCCCGTTGGGTTCAGTACCAAACGTTTCCTCAGGCCTAACTTCGGGCTGGGCTCGGTTTCGGCTCCTACCACGGCTACTTCTGCCGTTAGCTCCTTCGAAGAAGGAAGATCTTTGCTGTCTCTGAGATCCTCCAGACTGGGACTCGCCCCATGATTCAGTGTTGCGGTTGGATTCTTCAGCGTCCCTCAAGCGTGACATGAGATGGTCCACCAAGGCTTCCTGCTGGGACGTGAAGCGGTTAGTTACTTCAACAACAACTCTGTCCAAATCTGCCCTAGTAATTGCTGCAGGCTGTTCTGTGGCAGGAGTGGTTGGGTTAGCCTGTCCTCCATTTGTTACCGTTGCTGGAGGAGGAGGATTCACTTGATTTGCGATAGCTGGATCAGGAAGGCTACTGGATGCGATGTTTTTTCCTTTGTTAACATCTTTCCTCTGTTTGGGAGGCATGTTTTCCAAGTGGCGGATGATGCTGTTAGGAAAACTTGTTAAGCGGATGAAGCTGAAGCTTCGAGCTTCAATCTCTCAATGAAAGCACCAAAAATGTTTGCACAAAAAATGGACAAACACCTCAAAGTTGTATGATTTAGTAGATCTTATGTTGTTCTTAGTGATTTTGGAGGTTTATGCAAATATATGAAAAACAGGGGCTAAACTGTAAAAAGACACGCAGATTTATAGTGGTTCAGCCAGAATGTGCCTACGTCCACTTTATATGTTATTTCTCTTCTTTTATTGTGATTACAAGTACAAAGCTTTGATACAAGTAAAAGAAAGTTGTTTGAGAGTTCCTTCCGTGCTTGAGCTCTCAAAACTTGTCCCCATTGTTGTACCCTTGCTCCTCTATTTATAGAGTGAGGCTAGGGGTAGGGGTCCAGGATATGTATGGTCGCTGGTGGGCCTGGGCTGATGTGATCTGGCCTGGTATGACTTGGTTCGGCATCACTTGGTCCGGAGGTGGGATGGTGAGGTTGGACCGGTGGTAGTTGATCCGGTGGTGGAATGGTAAGGTTGGACCGGTGGTAGTTGGTCCGGTGGTGGTCTACCGAATGGACTCGAGGGAGGATTGCCGAATGGACTCGAGGGAGGATTGCCGAATGGACTCGAGGGAGGATTGCCGAATGGACTCGAGGGAGGATTGCCGAATGGACTCGAGGGAGGATTGCCGAATGGACTCGAGGGAGGATTGCCGAATGGACTCGAGGGAGGATTGCCGGATGGAGTTATGCCGAGTGGACTCGAGGGAGAGCTGCCGAATGAATCACGTCTCTGGGTCTCGAGGTCTTCCGGGTAAGAATTCACCCAACAATATCCTTAACAACTTTTATCATGTAAAGATCTAGAGCTAGACAAAATCATTTTTAAATCATTTTAACCTTTATTAAATTTCGCAAATTCATTTTTGCGTTTTTCAATTTTTGTTTTAGAGTCATAATTGTTATTTTCAAAAGAAATACTGCTATTTTTCAAAATATTAATTTCTTTATTTAATTTAGAATTCTTGTTTTTCAATGTACAGTTCTCATTTTCAAGAAGAAAATTTCGAGATTCTGAATTATTTAAAGAGGATTGTAATAAATCATTTTTCCTTTTCAAATCGAAAATTTCTTTTGAAAATTTTTCTTTATCCTTTTCAAATATAGTGTTTTGTTCATCAAAAAAATCTTTAAGGTTTATAAAATTATTTTTCAAAATACCAAGCTTATTTTCTAAATTTAATTTCTCAGTTTTCAATTTCTCATTTTCAAGATCGATAAATTTCATCTTTTTTAAAATTACAAATTAAGTTTTGAGAACTTATTGCTTATACTAACTAATTCGTTATTACCTTTTACTGAAATTTGTAAATCAGAAAGTACCTTTTTATAGTCCTCATTAGTTGCAGCTCTAATAGTTTTGGACTTTTTGCATGTTGTATTTCGACCGGATCTTTTTCTAGCCATTATTCTATGATGTTGTGACGGTTGATAGAATTCCAGGCTCTGATACAACTTGTAAGTCGCTATGCACAGGATCGAATATGGCCAATACTAAGAACTAATGTAAATGCAGTAAAAATCCCTTCTTGTCTTTCCTTATTCATATTCTTCCGGATTTTGAGTATTCCATATCCCCACTATATGATTTGTAAGGAAGTGAAACTCCTTACAATAGGCATTGATTCACCGGAGATTTCTGTATCCTAGGTTTACAATGCTGCTATCTCTTGTGATACTCGAATTCTATATTTTTAAGTCACGGTTGACCGGTTAAGGTTGCCCGCGATTTATATAAGTCTAACCATTTTCTTCTCTCTTTGAGATCTATTTATCTTCATATCGAGCCTACCTTCTAGTTGAATTCTTTTGGTTAGGATCCCTCTATATTTGAATCTCTATCCTTGATTTGAAAACCATCCTTGAATCATCGGAAGAGGGAGTGTATTTTGTATCTTGTTATTAATATTAAAATGTTTTATATATTGTGTTGTTTGAGTTGTTGATGTTGGTTTGGATTTTCGATCGATTCGTCTGATCAACGCTATCGATAGGATTTCCAATACACTTGAACAGAGCAAACTGACACAATATTATTTTCAAATTTGATAAATGTAATTAATTTGTATTTTATATTGTAAATATATAAGTAAATTTTTTTGGAATTTAATAAGTTAATTAAATTGGTTGTTTAAAATGATAATATTTGATTTTCATTTATTGTTCTATAAATGAATTTATAACATGGTTTATAAAGTGATTTGAAAATTAAAATGAATTTAAGTCTAGAATTTGAGAATTTAATTTTCGATAATTTCAAACTCTGGTTTTAAAGTTTTAAAATGTATATTATTTAAAGTATTTTCGAATAGAAATCATTTCAGGTCAGTACTCTCTTCTTTTGTCACTGGAAAATAATTTCGAAGATGACGGCCGCATCATCGACATTCATTTTCGAGTTTCGAAGTAGAGAGGCCATTAAGTAGCTTTGCTACAGTTTTGTTTTGGAAATTTAATTGATTTAAATTTCTTAAGTATGATTTGATTTATATATATAGGTATATTATTTTTAATTTGATTTTATTTGATATATATGGTATATACATTTATCTCTAAATGGTTTGAAGTGAACCGGAAATTTAATTCTTAAATTTATGTTTAAGGATGATTTTAATCCAAAAATTTTGAATAAATATTTAAACATGAATAATTGAATTTGGAAAATTTTCTTGTATAATCTTCTATTGCATTCAAATATAACTTACCTTAATTATTCAAAAGTTAACTATGTAACGGAATTTTATACAATATAAAATGATGATAAAGAAATTTTAAATAATTTTAGTGGTTATAATGAGTATGATCAGAAGGGACACTATGCTAATAGTTGCCCTGCTTTAGTGGGTACTGCTGTTCCTCCTTCTGCTCCCGCTTCTAGTGATACCCAAGGTACCCTTCCAGGCTCTTTTCTTTATTTCATCATCTTGTTCATGTTTTATTTGATACTTGAGCTTTCCATAGTTTTAGATCTGTAGATCTTTGTGATAAGTTTGAACATCCCTTTCTCCTGAGTATGTTCCTGAACCTTTGTGTGTTTCTAATCCTATTTGGGAGTCCCGCGAACCTTGGTAGGAATTGTAGAAGGGTGAAACTCTTCTATTCTGGCCATCGTTTTTCTTGTAATTTCTATGTTCGGGGTTTCGATGCTTTTGATTGGTTGCTTGGAGGTGATTGGCTGAAGAGGCATGAAGCCGTTATCTCCTGTAAAACCCGAACTGTTTCTCTTGTTGATGATTTTGGTAATTCTTTGGTTATTCAGTGTCGCATGCCTCAGGATTTTTGCTGGCAGCTTTATTTATTCTTTTGATTCTTCTCCTGGTGATCTTTATTCGACTCCTGTGGTCAAACTCTATCCCGATGTATTTGTTGTAGTCACTGCTTTACCTCCTAAGCGGGAAATCGAATTTTGTATCGATCTTATTCCTGGAGCTCGACCTGTAATTCTTCCTTCTAGAAGAATGACACCCCGTGAGAAGGTTGAGTTGAGGAAGCAAATTGAGGACTTGTTCTCCAAGGGTCTGATCAGACCTAGCCATTCCGAATGGGGAGCAGCGGTGGTTTTCATCACTAAGTCCGATGGTTCTTTGAGGATGTATGTTGATTATAGGGAGCTGAACAAGCTCACTATGAAAAAAACAGATATCCTATGCCTCGTATCAATGATATGTTGATCAGCTCTATGGAGCTATTATTTTCTCTCAGCTTGATCTTGCCTCAGACTTTCACCAGCTCAGAGTTGCTGAGGAAAGTATTCCCAAGACTGCTTTCCGTACTGAGAATGGTTTCTATGAATGGTTAGTTTCGGTCGACTGGTGCAGGGTATTCGGTTGACCGACTTTAAAAATGTTCTAATATCATTCGGGAAACAAGTTCGGCTGACCGAGTCAGGTTGTTCGGTCGACCGAGTTGATAGAATTTTTTTTTTAAACTTCTCGGGATAGCTTCGGTTGACCGATTCAGTCTTTTCGGTCGACCGAGGCATGTGAACAGACAAGTTTATGCTGTTTTTCAAACAAGAATTATAGAAATATAATTATATTATTACATCATATATATCTTTACATCTTATTCAAAATAATAACATATATATATTAAGTTATAGCCATGGTGCATCAGCATCGACGTTCCCATGAATTTGGAGATGGAACATTTTCTACCGGTGACCATATTGGAGCTATTGGAGTTTGAACATGGTCAGAAGGAGATGGAGTTCTGTAAGAAGGTTCAGCAACATCATCCTTCTTAGATGAACAAAATTTCATGGCAATCTTTTCAAGGAAACTTAAACGTCTTGCCGTGACTTTTTGTTCGTAATAAAGTTCCCGTTGCATATTCATTTGTTGTTGTTGGTAGTGATGAATTTCATCAATCTTTTGTTTGGTTGATGGAGATACTACGATATAACTTTTGATCAACACTTTTGCCATCTTCATCTCTATCGAGATGAATCGTTGTACTCATAGAAGTTGGTTTGGCAGCAGTGTTTTCCAGACCAAAACGTTTGATTAAATTATAACAATATTTTTCTTGATTAATAAAAATTCCATTTTCAATTTGTTTAATTTGTAGTCCAAGAAAATATGATAATTCTCCCATATGAGACATTTCAAATTCATTTGTCATTATAGTTGAAAATTCTTGACATAAATTTTCATTTGTCGAGCCGAAAATAATATCGTCAACATATATTTGAATTATTAAAATATCTTTATTAGTTTTCTTAATAAAGAGTGTTTGATCTACTTTACCGATTTCAAAGCCAGATTCTAATAAATAACCTTTAAGACGATCATACCAAGCACGTGGTGCTTGTTTTAGACCATATAACGCCTTTTTAAGTTTATATACATGATCTGGAAATTTTTCATGATTGAACAAAGGTGGTTGTTCAACAAAAACATTTTCTTTTATGAATCCATTTAAAAATGCACTTTTAACATCCATTTGATATAGTTTAAAATTATGAAAACACGCATAAGCTAATAATATTCGTATTGCTTCAAGTCGGGCGACTGGAGCAAACGTCTCTCCGTAATCAATTCCTTCTTCTTGATTATATCCTTGCGCAACTAATCTAGCTTTATTCCTTGTTATATTTCCTAGTTCATCTGCTTTATTTTTAAAAACCCATTTAGTACCGATGACTGATTGGTCACTGGGTCTAGGAACGAGTTCCCAAACTTCGTTTCGTTCGAATTGATTTAATTCTTCTTGCATGGCAAGTATCCAGTAGTCATCAGTTGAAGCTTCTTTTATATTCTTAGGTTCTATGTTAGAAAGAAAAGCTACATGCCCAACTTGATTTAATTGATGTCTGGTTTTAACATTCGTATTAACTTCTCCAATTATATTTTGCACAGGATGATCTCTTAAAATTCTAGGTGGAGATTTTATTATATTAGACGTCACGTTTGTATTGGTTTCATGAATATCAAAATTTTCATTTGCATTATTATTTCCATTCTGAGTAGATTCATCATCAGAATCAATAATAACACTTGGATTTACATTTTTAAAATTTTTGTTGAAAGAAACATGTAAACTTTCTTCAATAATTTGAGTTCGTTTATTATAAATTCGATAAGTCTTGCTTCGTTCCGAATATCCAACGAATATACCTTCATCGGATTTTGGATCGAATTTGCCTAGTTGATCTTTAGTATTTAAAATAAAACATTTGGAACCAAAAACTTTTAGATATGAAATATTTGGTTTTCTTCCATTTAGAAGTTCATATGGGGTATTTTTAGTTAATGGTCGAATAGAAACGCGATTCAGTACATAACAAGCAGTAGCTACAGCTTCTGCCCAAAAATGTTTCGATAAAGTTGTTCCATTTAGTAAAGTTCTTGCACATTCTTGTAACTTTCTATTTTTCCTTTCTACAACTCCATTTTGTTGTGGTGTTCTAGGAAAAGAGAAATTATGGTTAATACCTTTCTTGTTACAAAATTGTTCAAAAACTTCATTTTCAAATTCGCCTCTATGATCACTTCTTATATTTTTAATTTTCAATGTTTTAATATTTTGAATTCTTTTAACAAAAACTTTAAAATTATCAAAAGTATCACTTTTATTTTTCAAAAAGAAAATCCAAGTATATCTAGAGAAATCATCTACAATAACAAAAACATATCTATTATGGTTAATAGATTGCACTTGAGTTGGACCAAAAAGATCCATGTGTAAAAGTTCAAGTGGTTGTTCTGTAGATATTACTTTCTTTGATTTAAAAGAAGATTTTGTTAATTTTCCTAATTTACATGCATCACAAAATATGTTAGTTTCAAATTTTATATTGGGTAACCCTTTAACTAATTTATTTTTAGCAAGTTTATTGATGGTATTAAAATTGATGTGACAAAATCTTTTGTGCCAAAGACAAGAATCGTTTTCTTTAGCTACTAGACACAAATTTGAATCATTATTAACATTCATATTTAGGATATAAATATTTTTATCTCTATTTCCTTCAAAAATAATGTTGTGATTTTTATCAAAAATGTTACATTTATTTTCTGAAAAAGTTATATTAAAACCTTTATCGCATAGTTGACTAATACTTAATAAATTATGTTTTAAATTTTTAACTAATAAAACATCAGTAATGAGAGGTAAATTAGATGTACCGTTGCTATTGACATTGCCTTTGCCGATGATATATCCTTTTGAGTTATCTCCAAAGGTGACTGCTCCTCCATTTGAGTATATAATGTTTGACAACATTTCTTTGTTTCCAGTCATGTGTTTTGAGCAACCGCTATCTAAAATCCATTTTCCTCTCTTCTTATGTGGTACCTGCAAAAAAATTATAAAAAGTTGGTACCTAATCTTTTTAGGGTCCTAAGAGTTAGATCTTAGGAAGCCAAACCCATACGGGTTCAGAATTCCCTTTATAGACATAATTTTTGTTATTATGAACAGTTTCCATAAAACTTTTGATATGTTTATTCCTTATCAATATATTATTTGTTTTTGGAATCCATATCTTAATAGTTTTAGTATTTGAATAAACTGTTTTCTTAATATCTTTCTTAATTTTATTATTAATTTTACTTTTAGCAAAATTATTTTGTTTCTTAAATCCTAGTCCAGATTTATTGTTAGAAGTTTGAGAGTTTTCTAATATACTAGAAAGATTTTCTCTTCCTTTATTGAAATTAGAAACATTTTTAGAAATATCATCAAATTTTATTTTAAGACTAGATTTTTCTAACTTCAAATCCTTAATTTTAGATATTAAACTATTATTTTCAAAAAGTAAAACATCATTTTTATTTTTCTGAATTTTTAGTTCCTCAGATATTGACGTAATTTGAGAAGATAAGTTAGAATTCGATTGTTGAGAGATTTCAAGTTCTTCTTCCAATATTACCTTCTCATCTTTTAACATATCTACTTCTAAAACTGTTCTATCTAACTTTCTTTGCAACTCCTTATTTTTCTTTTTAAGTTGTTTTGTTAAATTTACTAATTCAGAGTTTATTTCAATTAAATCTTCAAAAGTAAAATCACTTACATCGTCTGAAGAAGCCATGAAGCATACATTTGCTTGTTCATTATCACTTTCACTCTCTGATGAGGATGATGAGTCAGTGTCGTCCCAAGTGACTGAAAAAGCCTTTCGTTTCGTTTTATCCTTCTTGAAGTTATTCTTTTTATGATCTGGACAATCTTTCTTCATGTGTCCTTTCTTATGACATTCATAACATTCCATTGTTGAAGATGATGGTTTGCTGCTATTGGAATTGTTGTTGGAATTATTTTTGTTTCCCTTGAATTTGTTTCTGTTGAATTTCAAAAACTTTTTGAAATTTTTAGCGATCATTGCCATATCTTCATTATCTGAGTCGGAATCATCTTTTTCTGCTTGGAATGCTACATTTTTCTTTTCTTGTGCTCCATTTCGTTTTGCCTGCAAATTTACTTCGTAGGACATTAAATTACCTATCAACTCTTCTGGTTTTAATGTTGACAAATCAGTTGCTTCTTCAATAGCTAGGACTTTTCGTTCCCATTCGTCCGTTAAAGAATTCAAGATTTTTGTAACAACATCAAAATCAGTAAACTTTTGTTCTAGTGATAATAAAGCATGATAAATATCCTGAAATCTAGAGTACATGTCATTTATAGATTCATTTGGCCTCATTTTAAAATTTTCAAATTGATGTTTCAGCATAGAAATTTTGCTCAATTTAACTTTGTTCGTTCCTTCATGTGAAACTTTAAGAGTTCTCCAAATTTCATAGCCGGAAGTGCACATGCTAACTCTATTGAATTCATTTCTATCTAATGCACAAAATAAAATATTCATAGCCTTAGCATTTGATGTAGCATCTAGTTTTTGTGTGTTACTCCAAGTCGAGTATTCTCCAGTAGGAATTGTGTATTCTCTTTGTATAATATTCCAGATATCAAATCCACTTGATTGCATATAGATTCTCATTCTAGTTGACCAATAATTGTAATTTATAGCATTGAAAAGTGGAGGTCGTGAAGTCGATTGACCTTCTGTGAAACTAGAATTAGTGTGAGTGTTAACATCGTTAATTTGTGTGGTTGCCATATTACTAGAAATAAGTAAATATCAAATAACTTTGTGATGGTTATAAGATGACCTTGCTCTGATACCAAATGAAAGTACACGTGTAGTACTAAGGATCGTGTAATATGGTATGTTAATGCGGAAACTGGTAATAACAGTAAAGTACAAATTAAAGTAAGCACACCAGGAATTTTTATACTGGTTCGAACTTTCCGTTCTACGTCCAGTCCCAGAATACCCTCTGGATTTAAACTAAACCCCTCACTTAACCCGGAGGAATAGGTATACGACACCTGAGCAGCCGAACAGGAATTTTTCCGCCTCAACAGCCGAAGAGGACTTCAACTTAATACAAATAGTTTGTTGACGAATGTGTTCTGAATAACACTGATTGTCTTTTGATAGTACAACTTTCCTATAATCAAATCCTCAAGAGTATATATGTGTGTGAAGATTTAGAAGGAATATAATCATGTAGAATCGAAGTATATGAATAAATTCAAGGATTCTAGTGATATTAAATAAGAATGAATGCTTTTATTTGCAGAAATGAATAGAGATTAGATTTCAGAAACATAAACAAGAATCGGTAATTGTAGAAGTGAATTGAATATGTTTATATAGTTGTAGAAGAGTTGTAATCTTTTATGAAGAGTTTTAGTTAACAGTTGTGTCCATACCTCTTGAAATAGAGGACATTCCTCTTCATGAAATGATCACGTCTCTTTAGAAAACTAGCAGTTTTTCTCTGGTCGGTCGACCGGAAAACCTGGCCGGTCAGCTGAGTTTAAAAACGTATACAAAATAGAAAGTCACTGTGCACATGATACCGGGTCGGTCGACCGAGGATCCTGGTCGGTCGGCCGACCTGGTGTTATATGCACAGTGAACACAGTTTTTGCTATAAAATGTTTTGTGTGCGTGTGTGACTATTTGAGGAATGATTTTAACATTATTCTAAGAATCAATAAAATAAAATATCCATACTAATCTCTGGATTGTAAAATTATCTCCTTTGTAGTGCACGGTATGCACTTATTCTCTTTTTGTCGCTTTCATATAGTATTCTTTGTCGTATGATCTCTGAAGCTTGTGTCATGAATCAAAACTCATGAATCAACAGTTCCCTCACTATGGGTTGAAATGATACATACCCGAACGAACTTTAGAATAGGGAAAAATCGTTATGAGCTGAAATGATAGGCTCAAGCATTTTTATTTTTATTTGACTTGGGATTGCGGGTTTGAAATGATAGAACCCGGGATTTTTATTTGATGGATTGAAATGATATATATCTGTATCACTTGACCTAGGTTAGAAAATATTATACAGACCCATGGTTAATTTTTAAATAATAGTTTTTTGAAATTTATTAAGTATTTTGAAATTTATTAAGTATTTTGAAATTTAGTTATATGTAGATTTGAACATAAGTTTGATTTAAATGGTTTAAATAAAATATATATTGGTTTCTATAAGTTAAAATTTATAGCTAAATGGTTTTAATTTACAACCTAAGATTTTATTTAAATTTAATCTGACGTAATAATTTTTAATTTAAAGTTGATTTAAGTGATTTAAATATAAATATAAATTGGTTTTATAAGTTAAATTTTTTTATAAGGTGATAAATGGTTTTATATTGTAACATAAGAAACTATTTAAAATTAATTTAACTTAATAAATTAATTTGATTGGATTTTTAATTTAAATTAAAATATTTTATTTATGGAATGGATATTTTTAAAAGTAAATAAAGTATCAAGTTATTTGTTAAAGTAAAGTTAAGCAATATAAATGTAATTTTGACTTAATAAATGAATTTTGGTTAAATTTGAATATTTTATTTATAAAATTTTATTTTATTTAAATCATATGTTGAATGATATCCAAATAAATATTTCTGAAAAGTGAGATATGTTTTATATGTTAAAAATGGTGAAAACTGAAATTATAATGTTTCTGAAATGTTATAATAAAGGTTAGATTTGTATTGACAACATTTCCAAAATGCCGTGGTTTTAAGGTGGCATTCTCTAAGTGTTGCTGTTTCTGAAATGAACTGTATTTCTGAATTACTATTATACCTACTGTAACATTTTATAAGTGCTGTTGTTTCTGAAATGAACTGTATTTCTGAATTACTATTATACCTACTGTAACATTTTATAAGTGCGGCTGTTTCTGAAATGAACTGTATTTCTGAACTAGTATTATACCTACAGTAACATTTTATAAGTGCTGCTGTTTCTGAAAAGACAATATTTCTGAAAGGATAATATTTTCGAACTACTACTATATGTATTATCACATTTTCCAAGTGCTACGAATGCTAAAATACAAGGTTTTGAAATGGTTATAATTGAATGAATGAACTTAGAAATGCTACGACTTTGGAAATGAATATTATTTTGAAAGATATTGACATTGGATTTAAATGGTTTAAATGAATATGTTTTGATTTGAAATATAAATCATTTTGAAATTTATAACCACGAGTTATAATAACGATTGGTTGTTAAAAAGACCGGGATCGGATGTGGACATACTCTCTGTCGATATCGAAAACCACTTTAACAACCGTGTACGCGGTGGAGATTCCGGAATGAAGATGGATGGTGGCGACGATCCTATTGAGGTATATATGTGGACCCGACTCCCGTGAGTTAGCATAAGGTGGCTAAAACAGGAGAAATTCCGAGCCAAGTGAGGTCATTCCTCCAATCGGGCACATTCCTTCGAGATTATATTCTGTTTGTGATTGATTTGATGGCCATCCTTGATTTTGATTTGGGAGTGTGTTCCGAGGTGGGCGATAGTAGCTGCTATGCGTTTCCACCAGCCCGAATGCGTAATTTGTATATCTACCCTGGCGTTGCCTCGTTGTGCCATGTCACCTACCATAGCGTTCCTTACTACGAGTTTGATTTGTGGCATACCTATGGATTATCCTCTGGTAGCCTCCCGATATGGAGGTACCACGGTACTGTATAGACTATTGGCACTATATATGTGTTAAGGTGGAAAATGTAAAGCCTTAACATTATTTTTAAGTAAGTTTACTTTACTTTAGACATTATTATAATAGCGTATATTACTACATAGTAAATAGTTTAACGGATCCTTAAAGGATGGGCGATCCCAAGCATCCTTTAAGTTACTTGAGCATTTCTATTACAGTTCACTTGAGTTGGTTTACATTGTATAAGTATGTATGTCTTGACTCGAGTGTTTTGGATTTTGCTTTACGCTCGGGTCAGACTGAGTTGTACCAGTATTCGAGACTCACCTTTGGAGTTGGAGCTTCGCTTGGATCCATCTATTGATTCTGCTTTCAGTCATTCAGTTGATTCCAGTGATGTATTCAGATCTTGTATTTGACTATTGTATTTAGACATCTATGTATTCGGGATTTCTGTTGTATCTTGTTGAACTCTGTTATATTATATATAGTAGCTTCATGAACTACTATTCTTTATTTCCGCTGCATTATTGTTATATTACTCTATGTCTGTGATTCTGTGATTACTTATTTACTATATATATTGAGTTTTTCCAAATTTTAAATTAACAATCTGATATTTTGAGCAATTCAAATCCGGCATGTATGGATGCGAATGGTTGAAAATTTCGGGATGTTACAGTTGGTATCAGAGCTCTGGTTTTAGGCAAAACTCAGCATATAGAGTAGATTAAATTACAGAATCACTTTCGTTCGAGCTTGAATTCCTTCTTCTTCGATCCGGTTTTCTTTGAATTTTTGGAATGTTCCCTCGGTTCCAAAAATCACTTCTTATCTTTCCCTATTCGTATTCTTCCAGATTTTGAGTATTCCATAGCCCCACTATATGATTTGTAAGGAAGCGAAACTACTTACAATAGGCATTGATTCACCGGATATTTTTGTATCCTCGGTTTACAATGCTGCTATCTCTTGCGATACTCGAATTCTATCTTTTGAGATTGAATGTCGATTTGCCTCTGAATTCTACCTCGATCTTATTTTGAAGCCACGGTTGACCGGTTAAGGTTGCCCGCAATTTATATAAGTATAACCATTTTCTTCTCTCTTTTAGATCTATTTATCTTCATATCGAGCCTACCTTCTAGTTGAATTCTTTTGGTTAGGATCCCTCTATATTTGAATCTCTATCCTTGATTTGAAAACCATCCTTGAATCATCGAAAGAGGGAGTGTATTTTGTATCTTGTTATTAATATTAAAATGTTTTATATATTGTGTTGTTTGAGTTGTTGATGTTGGTTTGGATTTTCGATCGATTCGTCTGATCAACGCTATCGATAGGATTTCCAAAACACTTGAACAGAGCAAATTGACATAATATTATTTTCAAATTTGATAAATGTAATTAATTTGTATTGTAAAAATATAAGTAAATTTTTTTGGAATTTAATAAGTTAATTAAATTGGTTGTTTAAAATGCTAATATTTGATTTTCATTTATTGTTCTCTAAATGAATTTATAACATGGTTTATAAAGTGATTTGAAAATTAAAATGAATTTAAATCTAGAATTTGAGAATTTAATTTCCGATAATTTCAAACTCTGGTTTTAAAGTTTTAAACTGTATATTATTTAAAGTATTTTCAAATAGAAATCATTTCAGGTCAATACTCTCTTCTTTTGTCGCTGGAAAATAATTTCGGTAATGACGGCCGCATCATCGACATTCATTTTCGAGTTTCGAAGTAGAGAGACCATTCAGTAGCTTTGCTACAGTTTTGTTTTGGAAATTTAATTGATTTAAATTTCTTAAGTATGATTTGATTTATATATATAGGTATAATATTTTAAATTTGTTTTGATTTGATATATATGGTATATACATTTATCTCTAAATGGTTTGAAGTTAATCGGAAATTTAATTCTTAAATTTATGTTTAAGGATGATTTTAATCCAAAAATTTTGAATAAATATTTAAACATGAATAATTGAATTTGGAAATTTTTTTTGTATAATCTTCTATTGCATTCAAATATAACTTACCTTAATTATTCAAAAGTTAACTATGTAACGGAATTTTATACAGTCTAAAATGATGATAAAGAAATTTTAAATAATTTGAGTGGTTATAATGAGTATGATCAGAAGGGACACTATGCTAATAGTTGCCCTGCTTTAGTGGGTACTGTTGTTCCTCCTTCTGCTCCCGCTCCTAGTGATACCCAAGGTACCCTTCCGGGCAACTTTTCTTTATTTCATCATCATGTTCATGTTTTATTTGATACTGGAGCTTTCCATAGTTTTAGATCTGTAGATCTTTGTGATAAGTTTGAACATCCCTTTCTCCTAAGTATGTTCCTGAACCTTTGTGTGTTTCTAATCCTATTTGGGGGTCCCACGAACCTTGGTAGGAATTGTAGAAGGGTGAAACTCTTCTATTCTGTCCATCGTTTTTCTAGTAATTTCTATGTTCGGGGTTTCGATGCTTTTGATTGGTTGCTTGGAGGTGATTGGCTGAAGAGGCATGAAGTCGTTATCTCCTATAAAACCCGAACTGTTTCTCTTGTTGATGATTTTGGTAATTCTTTGGTTATTCAGTGTCGTATGCCTCAAGATTTTTGCTGGCAGCTTTATTTATTCTTTTGATTCTTCTCCTGGTGATCTTTATTCGACTCCTATGGTCAAAATCTATCCCGATGTATTTGGTGAAGTCACTGCTTTACCTCCTAAGCGGGAAATCGAATTTCGTATCGATCTTATTCCTGGAGCTCGACCTGTAATTCTTCCTTCTAGAAGAATGGCACCCCGTGAGAAGGTTGAGTTGAGGAAGCAAATTGAGGACTTGTTCTCCAAGGGTCTGATCAGACCTAGCCATTCCAAATCTGGAGCGGCGATGGTTTTCTTCACCAAGTCCGATGGTTCTTTGAGGATGTATGTTGATTATAGGAAGCTGAACAAGCTCACTATGAAAAAAACAGATATCCTATGCCTCGTATCAATGATATGTTGATCAGCTCTATGGAGCTATTGTTTTCTCTCAGCTTGATCTTGCCTCAGACTTTCACCAGCTCAGAGTTGCTGAGGAAAGTATTCCCAAGACTGCTTTCCATACTGAGAATGGTTTCTATGAATGGTTAGTCGTGCCTTTTTGTTTGACTAATGCTCCAGCTTTCTTTGTTGATCTTATGAATCATGTCTGCCGTGATGTGCTTAACAAATTTGTTCTAGTCTATATTTATGATATTCTCGTCTTCTCTAAGTCCGAGGAGGAGCATAAATCTCATTTGAGCTTTATTCTGGAGACTCTTAGGATCATCAGTTTAAAGCTAAATTCTCGAAATGCCATTTCTGGAAGGATGCAGTACAATTTCTTGGGCATATTGTTTCTGGTAATGGAGTGTAACAACCCACATATTTATCGATTTTATATTTAAATATTTAATCGTTAGTCGGATTTTAGTCCGAAAAGCTACTTTTTGCAAACAGTCGAATTGGGACTCGAGACCACCCCCATTGAGTTCAAAATGACGTTTGCGACCTTTTTGAGTATAAACTTCGATATGTTTGGAGTTAGTTGAATTTTGCTACTTTTCACTTTGGGCTTGGATTTGGGTTCAGCCCAATGTTCTAACTTAATATCCCAAACTGAAAACCCCCCTCTTCATTCACTCTCACTTCCTCCTCTTTTCAGTTTCAAAGCAAAAATGGTGGGAGAGATGGGAAATTAAAACTCCATGCCCTAGTTCCTCTTGCAAAATCAAGTTCTTGCTCCAAATTCAAAGAGAACCCATTGGTAAGCTTCATCTCCTTCGTCTCCAACACATTCTCTCTTTGATTTCAGAAAATTCCTAAACCTAATTTGGGAAATGTTTCTCTTTTAGCTTAGATTCATGCTTCTTGTGTTGAGATTGAAGTGTGGTTGATCTTCCCTTGCTTTCGAGCTTCTTCTTCATTGATTTGGGTTCAAATGTGAGATTTTTATCTCACATCTTAAACTATATTTATCTTCGATTGTTAGATATGAATTCCTAACACTTATTCTTGTGCAATTGCACTAGGTTTGGATTGATTTGGTCAATATTCCAATTTTTAGTGTTTTGAGTTCAATTCTTTGAAAATCCTAACTTTGATGTTTTGATCATGTTTTTGGTGATGAATCGAAGAGCGTATATGGCCGGGTAGTCGATTGGCATAAACCCTTAGTGCCGTTGCTCGACCGATTGAAATTTGGAAGGGATTGGCATTCATAAAATAGGCATGGGAGTGCTGGCAACAGGCTCCGGTCGACCGAACTCAGGGTCCAGTTGACCGACCTGCTTCCCAGGCACTTCCCTGCCTCTGTTTGGAAGTGCAGGTTACAGGCTCCGGTCGACCGACCTCAGGGTCCGGTCGACCGACCGGCTACCCGAGCACTTCTGTCTCTGGTCCGGTCAACCGACTCAGGGAGTCCGGTTGACCGACCTGCTCCTATTTGCCAATTATGCCTATATTGCGTATTTTGTTTGAATTTCCAACTTTAATCGATTCGTGTTGTCTCCTATTTGTTGTTATCATTTCTTAAGACTTTGATGACTCCTCTTTCGGGATGGTACCTCGTTAGGTCGCTCGACCCTATCCCCCTTAGGTCGTTAGACCTCATTTTGTCTTCACTAGGTCGTACCGTACCCCCCTTCGTAGGGGATCTTATCTGAAAAACATTCATCAGAATTTCTACTATGATGGTTTTGGGATTGATTTCTTTGGACTTTACTCACATCTTTGAACGTGAATTGATGTGATTCGATTTGTTCCAACAATTGTTTTGTGACT
The DNA here is from genome assembly GCA_030737815.1 of Allium fistulosum. Lineage (NCBI taxonomy): Eukaryota > Viridiplantae > Streptophyta > Magnoliopsida > Asparagales > Amaryllidaceae > Allium > Allium fistulosum. The sequence goes on from CM060905.1 coordinate 168,499,677, forward strand.
TGTCACTTTAAAGATATGAAGGTTTCAATACTAGTAGTAAATATCAAAACTCTTTCATCAAAGCGATTTCAACACTATTTTAAATATCAAAAGTTCATTTTCTGAAAACCGATTTCCAATCTACTAGTATATACAAGCCTTTACTTCACTCGAATGAGAAATCGACTTAAACGACTTAGTAAAACGAGTGGTATGAAACGCTTGCGTTCACTTCGTCGGTTAGCTCTTGACTTGTTCGATTGAACCCTCTTTGTGACAATTTCCTAGTGGAGATCTACAGTTTGTTCGTAAATATTTGAGTTAAGCAAGTGGTTATGGGACATGAAGCTAAACTCTTATATTTACTAGCTTAGTGTAATTGACACTTCCTAATGATCATGACGATCATTTTTGTGATTTAGACTAGCGATTGAGCGATGTCTCTTTGTTTGCGAGGTTAGACTAGACACCATTTGTGTGATTTCGATTCACACATATCTCTTTATCTTCAAGGTTAGTCTATACCTCATTGGTGTGATTTCGATTCACACATATTGAAACTCTTGTGATAATTTTCTAGTGCAGATCTACAATCTGTTCGTAAATATTTGAGTTAAGCAAGTGGTTATGGGACATGAAGCTAAACTCTTATATTTACTAGCTTAGTGTAATCGACACTTCCTGATGATCATGACGATCATTTTTGTGATTTAGACTAGCGATTGAGCGATGTCTCTTTGTCTGCGAGGGAGACTATACCCCGTTTATGTGATGTTTCACCATCACATATGTAGGGTAGCACCCTACGGTCTTCGGACCATTCGTGGAGCATTCGGCTCATAGGTCTTCGGACCATTCGTGGAGCATTCGGCTCATAGGTCTTTGGACCATTCGTGGAGCATTCGGCTTATAGGTATTCAGACCATTCGTGGAGCATTCGGCTCATAGGTCTTCGGACCATTCGTGGAGCATTCGGCTCATAGGTCTTCGGACCATTCGTGGAGCATTCGGCTCATAGGTCTTCGGACCATTCGTGGAGCATTCGGCTCATAGGCCTTCCCCTTTTTTATGTGTTTTCTGGATTTCTGGTGATGATTTCTGGAATTTGTACTTCACCAATTTTACTTGATTTTCATTGATATGATATCAGTTTTTGTGCATTGGTGAATTTATGTGTTATTGACTTGTTATGAATACAAGTTTAGGGTATGATACCCCATTTTATCTTTGAGAAGATTCTTGTGATATTGATTAATCTTTTGTTAATTATCATTTACATACTTATCGTAGTATGCCGTTATGGTTATTACATGTTCATGTCATGCCTTTTACTATATACCATATCATCTGATATTTATAACTAGACTGATCCGTTTATTATTTTCTTATAAATAATACTCGGGTCAGACCGAGATGTTACAGGTGCTTCTGCTTGACTTCTCCCCAGGGATCTATTATTCAGACTTTTGGCTAACTACTTAGATTTGTAGTTTTTGTATGTACACATTTGAGATATAGACTCTATGTTGTGTACTTATTCTTTTGTATAGCACGTGTTGCTATTCTTTTGTATTATCGTGGATCTTTCTGACCACTACTCTGATGTACACTTTTATGTGTTGTATATTTATTCATATCTTCTTCCGCCTTTGTGATATGGATGTCTGTGACTGATTTATGTTATGATTACTTCTATGTTTGTTTCCGAAGATTATATATAGCCACTGTGTGATAGCTTTGAGTTTGTATCGGTATGTCGGATTTGCATTCTATACTATCTGACATATCGGTGCTCGCACAAAGAAGTTACACGGATGGTCGCTCCTCAACAGCCTTATTCTCCGTGCTAGTTGACAGCATTACACTGTAGTGTTCTTGGCTAGCGTGGGTATAGAGGTGGGGCGTCACATGGAGTTTCTGTTGATCCAGTTAAGATTGCTGCGATCAATGTAAGTCTTTCTTTCCTTCTTTTTCTCTTTATCATTCAATCATTCTGTCTTTTCTATTGTCCTTATATCTCTCCCTATTCTGTACAGGATTGGGAAACTCCTAGGACCCTTTTGATATTCGTAGTTTTATGGGCCTTGCCAGTTATTATCGGAGATTCATTAAGAATTTTGCTCGGATTTCTGCACTTTTCTTGCTTTGACTCGTAAGAATGTTATGTTTTACGAGAGTATTTGGGTTATGTTATATTACTCATGGCTGAGATCTATGTGAGAGAGATTGTTCATCTTCATGGTGTTCCTATCAGTATTGTTCATGATAGAGATCCCATGTTCACCAGTCAGTTTTGGAGAGTCTTTCTAGAATCTTTGGGTACTCACCTAAATCTGAGCACTGCTTACCATCCATAGACCGACGGACAAACAGAAAGAGTGAATCAGATTCTGGAAGATCCTCCTCGTACTTGTGTTCTTGATTATGGAGGATCTTGGGTAGATCATCTCCATCTCGTCGAATTTATCTATAACCACCATTATTAGGTATAATTTCCATATTTTGTTTTATCTTGTCTTAATCCTTTATCTACCTCATTTTATCTTTTATGTTCTAGCTAGTATTGCAATGTCTCAGTTTGCTGCCCTTACGGACGACCTTGCAGATCTCCATCTTGCTGGATTGAATTCGGTAATCGTTTGGCTCGTTGGTCCTTTCCGCATCTTAGAAAGGATTGATTCTTTAGCTTATCGCCTGGATTTGCCTGAGAAGTTTTCTGGGATGCATAATGTATTCCATGTTTCGCATCTTCGTCGGTATCTTCATGATCCATCTCTTATTGTTCAGCCTTCTACTCTCGGGAGTTTGGATATTGAGCCAAACCTTACTGTCGAGAGGAAGCCAATTTGTATTGTCGATAGAGGTACGAATTAGCTGAGAAGGAAATTTGTCAACATGGTCAAAGTACAGTGGAGTACTAATGATCGGGATTGTACCTGGGAGACGGAGGAGAGCATACATGCTTCGAATCTGGAATTGTTTGTTTCAGGTATTACTCGCTGTTCTATCTTATTTTCCATTGTCCTTCCGTGCCTCGTTCCTTTTCGAGGACGAAAAGTTTTGAGTAGGGGAGAGTGTAACCACCCATATTTTTAACAATAATTTTAAAATAGAATTTATTTGAAAACTTTGATTTTAAATCATTTAAAAGTTGGATTTTTGGAATTTTACAATGTAATTTTGGATTTTGTTTATAAATTATTTTCCAAATATAATAAATTAATGATTTTCTGAAAAGTTTATATTTTGTTCAACTTTGGTCAAACTTTGACTTTCGGTTGAAATTTTTAAATTTGAATTTTAAATTTCCATTCCTTTTCTTTTAAACTGTATTTAATTCTGATATTCGTTCTGCTTTTCGTTTTATCAAATTTTATTTTATACTTTGTAAATCTGATATAATTTAGCGTTTTACACGCAATTGTTTTCAGTATTGTTATTGTCTATTTTTCTATGTTTATTTTATATTTTATTTTGGTTTGGGCTTTGATTTTCTATTGGATTTTGGCTTGTTTATTTTAATGGGCTTTGTAAGTGGGCTTGGGAAATTCAAGAGGCATAAGTTCCTTTATTTAATATGAAGTGGTGCCTTTACATTTCCTTAGCCGTTCATTTCCACTTCCTTAGCCGTACAAAACAAAAGTTTCTCATCCTCTTTCTCATTTCCATTCACGTACAAACATTTCCTCCTCTTCTTTTATTCGTTTTCTTTTGTTCTCCTCAAAACTATGCTCGGCCATTACCATCCCCTACACAGGCCGTGACCTTCCATGATCCATAACTCCATCACCAAAGCCATAGAAACCCTAGCCGAGCATTCCTTGATCACCACATCATTCCTTTCCTATTTGCTAGCCTCGACCACCACCAATTCCTCCACCTCCTTTGCCTTGCTTTGCCATGACCAGATCCATCTCCAGGCCATGACCAGACTTGACCTGAACCATGAACCCAGACCGAGCCCATTTGCCTCGGGCCGAACCCAATTAGCCTCTTGACCTTTCACTTGCCTTACCTTTTTGCATTCCATAACCCTGTCTCTTCACCTTCCATTGCCTAGCCGTGCTTCTACCTGACCATGGCCGCGCCATTTCTGATGATGGTCAAGCCCATTTGGAAGTGGCCGAGCCCACTTGATTTGGTTAAGTCCTCTTGCTTCACTTTGTTCATATTTTGATTTTGTTAAAGTCTAAATTCTTTTGTACAATCATATACTTATATGTGTTGTATATTTGTTGTTTACAAGACCTGGATCTTGGCTCTCCATCTACTCGAATCTAGTCATGCTTTGTCGTGCTTTTCGGAGTTTGGTTGTGTGTCTCGAAATTGTCATCTCTAGCTTTAAAAAGTGAGTTATCAATCTCGACATTCGTACTTATATATTTGTGAAACAATGACATGTGAATGTGTAGTAGTTGATATGCTATGTTGATATATGTTCATATATGCCTGTGATATGGTTATATGATGTTATAACCTGATTATATACCTGTTGCATCACCTGATATGATATGCTATGCTATACTGTTCATTTATATTTTGTTGCTCACAGTGCAAGTTCCCTCACTATGGGTTGAAATGATACATACCCGAACGGACTTTAGAATAGGGAAAAATCGTTATGAGCTGAAATGATAGGCTCAAGCGATTTTTATTTTTATTTGACTTGGGATTGCGGGTTTGAAATGGTAGAACCCGGGATTTTTATTTGACGGATTGAAATGATATATATCTGTATCACTTGACCTAGGTTAGAAAATATTATACAGACCCGTGGTTAATTTTTAAATAATAGTTTTCTGAAATTTATTAAGTATTTTGAAATTTAGTTATATGTAGATTTGAACCTAAGTTTGATTTAATTGGTTTAAATAAAATATATATTGGTTTCTATAAGTTAAGATTTATAGCTACTAAATGGTTTTAATTTACAACCTAAGATTTTATTTAAATTTAATCTGACTTAATAATTTTTAATTTAAAGTTGATTTAAGTGATTTAAATATAAATATAAATTGGTTTTATAAGTTAAAATTTTTTATAAGGTGATAAATGGTTTTAAATTGTAACATAAGAAACTATTTAAAAGTAATTTAACTTAATAATTAGATTTAATTTAATTTGATTGGATTTTTAATTTAAATTAAAATATTTTATTTATGGAATGGATATTTTTAAAAGTAAATAAAGTATCAAGTTATTTGTTAAAGTAAAGTTAAGCAATATAAATGTAATTTTGACTTAATAAATGAATTTTGGTTAAATTTGGATATTTTATTTATAAAATTTTATTTTATTTAAATCATATGTTGAATGATATCCAAATAAATATTTCTGAAAAGTGAGATATGTTTTATATGTTAAAAATGGTAAAAACTGAAATTATAATGTTTCTGAAATGTTATAATAAATGTTAGATTTGTATTGACAACATTTCCAAAATGCCGTGGTTTTAAGGTGGTATTTCTGAATTATTATTATACCTATTGTAAAATTTTATAAGTGCTGCTGTTTCTAAAATGAACTGTATTTCTGAATTACTATTATACCTACTGTAACATTTTATAAGTGCTACTATTTCTGAAATGAACTGTATTTCTGAATTACTATTATACCTACAGTAACATTTTATAAGTGTTGTTGTTTCTGAAATGAATTGTGTTTCTGAATTACTATTATACCTACAGTAACATTTTATAAGTGCTGTTGTTTCTAAAATGAACTGTATTTCTGAAAGGATAATATTTTCGAACTGCTACTATATGTATTATCACATTTTCCAAGTGCTACGAATGCTAAAATACAAGGTTTTGAAATGGTTATAATTGAATGAATGAACTTAGAAATGCTACAACTTTGGAAATGAATATTATTTTGAAAGATATTGACATTGGATTTAAATGGTTTAAATGAGTATGTTTTGATTAGAAATATAAACCATTTTGAAATTTATAACCACGGTTATAATAACGATTGGTTGTTAAAGAGACCAGGATCGGATATGGACATACTCTCTATCGATATCGAAAACCACTTTAACAACCGCGTACACGGTGGAGATTCCAGAATGAAGTAGGATGGTGGCGACGATCCTATTGAGGTATATATGTGGACCCGATTCCCGTGAGTTGGCATAAGGTGGCTAAAACAGGAGCGATTCTGGGCCAAGTGAGGTCATTCCTCCGATCGGGCACATTCCTTCAATATTATATTCTAACTTTGTGATTGATTTGATGGCCATCCTTGATTTTGATTTGGGAGTGTGTTCCAAGGTGGGCGATAGTAGTTGCTATGCGTTTCCACCAGCCCAGATGCGTAATTGGTATATCTACCCTGGCGTTGCCTCGTTGTGTCGTGTCGCCTACCATAGCGGGCCTTACTACGAGTTTGATTTGTGTCATACCTATGGAGTATCCTCTCGTAGCCTCCCGATCTGGAGGTACTACGGTACTGTATAGACTATTGGCACTATATATGTGTTAAGGTGGAAAATGTAAAGCCTTAACGCTATTTTTAAGTAAGTTTACTTTACTTTAGACATTATTATAATAGCGTATATTACTACATAGTAAATAGTTTAACGGATCCTTAAAGGATGGGCGATCCCAAGCATCCTTTAAGTTACTTGAGCATTTCTATTACAGTTCACTTGAGTTGGTTTACATTGTATAAGTATGTATGTCCTGACTCGAGTGTTTTGGGTTTTGCTTTACGCTCGGGTCAGACTGAGTTGTACCAGTTTTCGAGACTCACCTTTGTAGTTGGAGCTTCTCTTGGATCCATCTATTGATTCTTCTTTCAGTCATTCAGTTGATTCCAGTGATGTATTCAGATCTTGTATTTAGACATCTATGTATTCGTGATTTCTGTTGTATCTTGTTGAACTCTGTTATATTATATATAGTAGCTTCATGAACTACTATTCTTTGTTTCCGCTGCATTATTGTTATATTACTCTGTGTCTGTGATTCTGTGATTACTTATTTACTGTATATATTGAGTTTTGTCAAATTTTAAATTAACAATTTGATATTTTGAGCAATTCAAATCCGACATGTATGGATGCGAATGGTTGAAAATTTCGGGATGTTACAAATTGTGTGTTTGATTTTGAGATGATAGGAGTATTTACAGATGTTGTAGGGATGCTAAAATAGAGATACAACCTTTCGGATTCACCTTGACGAAGAGAAGCAACTTCTGAGATGGTGGGATGTAAGCAACTTATGGAAAACATGTATATATATATATATATAACTGCAAGCGGCCTTTCATTCAAAATTTAGTGTGGCGCTTTGGTATTGCTATGCGTTTATCTCCCATGAGACCTAGGTTCGATTCCTATTTTCTTCATTTTTCAACAATTTAATTTTTCATGTTATATGGATAAGAAAGCACGTTGTCTACATACTTCATAATAGAAGTTGTGGTGTACTAGTAGAGTTGCATTGTGCTTTATTGAATGCTTGAGTTCGAGTCCCACCTCCATCCTATTTTTTCAGTTTTAATATTCAGTTCTTTACTCAATTAATAAAACGCGCTAATCACAATTAATCCAAAACACAATGTGGCATGGTGGTAATGATGTGTGCTTTCTCCCCGTGACCTGTGTTCAAGTACCATTTTCACCATTTTAGTAATTTATTTTCTTCATTTTCAGCCCATGATATAGAACAGTAGACCAGCATAAAACTAAAAGTAATTCTAGTGTGGCTCGTAACCTTATGGCATCTCTTTAGGCTGACCAGAGTTTGATTCCTGCCCTGTGATTTTTATTTGCTAATTTGTCCTGTCTTTCACTACAGAAATGAAATGCTAAGCAATGTTTATCAAAGTAGTTATGGCTTGTTTGGTAGTGATACATGCTTTTGTCCTCCACCACTTGAGTTCGAGTCCCACTTTTAATTTATTTTCATATGGGTTGAAAATATTAGAAGTTAACCGAATTATGCATCATCTCACTATACTGCAGTCGATGTGCGATTTATTGCAGCTTGCTTGAATATTTTTTCTTTTGTATCTTTCAATAAGGCTCGTATAAACTTTATCATCCATTGTATAGCCACTCGATCTGAAATTACTCAATAAGCATATCAGTAGTATTGTCATATGGTTGTTATCATCAAAACGCAAATTGTATTTTTAACATTCTCCCTTTTTTTGATGATGACAACTATATGAATAAAATAATAATATTATATTACTCCACCTTGATATTTTCTTCCCTTGAATTTATACTCCCCTTATCAACACGCTCAATTTTCTCCCTCCTTTATCATCAACAAAAAGGTTGAAAGTCATCATTGGATTTGGGTCATATATCAATTAAGTCAAAAATAATAATAATTTTTTAAATTTACTTTGTGACACTCTAAAATTGAAAATATCAACATCGAACTATTTAAAATAAATGAGTTAGATATACCGAATTTGTTGCAGTTCCATTGTCCTTAAATACTCGTTCTTCATCATTTGTATGGAACATTTGCTATTTGAAATCCATATCATTCTTTTATCTTTCTTGGGTACCTGAAAAAAATTCTATATTTTGGTACCCACTTCCTACGTTAGGGTCCAAGGGGTTAGATTGAAGGTAAGAACACCCAAGAGGATTTGGTGGAAACTTTGAAAATATAATTTTCATTATTGATTATTCTATTGAAATCGTCATTAATGTATTTTTCTCTGTTTTCCAATTAATTGGAACCTAAATAATTAGATAATTTTTATTTATATTTCATGCCAATGATTTTGTACATATAGAGATATTATAAACATTATTGGTTACAGAAGCACTTAAATTTCTAATGGATTTAGATTTTACTCAAAATCTAGTACTAGCGTTAACATTTTTACTATGCATGAAAGTGTATCTAGTACTATCTATGCAATTAGTTCTATTATATCCTAAACAACTTTTATCATGTAAAGATCTAGAGCTAGACAAAATTACGTTTAAATCATTTTGACCTTTACTAAATTTCGCAAATTCATTTTTGCATTTTTCAATTTTAGTTTTAGAGTCATAATTGTTATTTTCAAAAGAAATATTACTATTTTTCAAAATATTAATTTCTTTGTTCAATTCAAATTCCTTGTTTTTTAACGTACAGTTCTCATTTTCAAGAATTTTTTTTTGAGATTCTGAATTATTTAAAGAGGATTGTAATAAATCATTTTGCCTTTTCAAATTGAAAATTTTTCTTTATCCTTTTCAAATATAGTGTTTTTTCAATCAAAAAATCTTTAAGGTTTATAAAATTATTTTTCAAAACACCAAGTTTATTTTCTAAATTTAATTTCTCATTTTTCAATTTCTCATTTTCAAGTTCGATAGGTTTCATCTTTTTTAAAATAACAAAATTAAGTTTTGAGATCTTATCGCTTGTACTAACAAAATCATTATTATCTTTTACTAAAATTTGTAAATCAGAAAGTATCTTATAGTCCTCATAGTTGTAGCTCTGATAGTTTCGGGCTTTTTGCATGTTGTATTTCAACTGGATCTTTTTCGGGCCATTATTCAATGATGTTGTGACGATCGATAGAATTTCAAGCTCTGGTACCACTTGTTAGTCGCTATGCACAGGATCGAAGATGGTCACTTCTAAGAAATAATGTAAATGTAGTAAAAATAATATAGTAGATTACACGGTCGATTTTATACTGGTTCGGACCTCCCGTCCTACGTTCAGTCCCTAAGTAATTCTTAGGAATTTCGCTATCAGCACCCTCACTTCATCTGGTGGAATAGGTTTACAGACTCCACCTGAACATGATTTCAACATTGACTGCCTAAGGACTCCGCAATAGGACTTCTATCTTTTCTTTTACAGAGAAATAACTTGACTATATATTGTGTCTTCAATATACTGAGTAGTCGAACTGGAGTACAACTTCTATAACCTTTAAAAACGATGCAGAATGGGTATGTAGAGGTTAAGAAGTGGATTATGACCAGACCCAAATATTATAGAGTGAAAGAGTGTTGGTATAAGGTTGGTTTTGAAACTAATATGGAGTTTAGAGCATTTGGAAACAATATGAGAATGATTTGAGAGAATATAATCGTGTGTTTGATTTTGAGATGATATGAGTATTTATAGATGTTGCAGGGATGCTAAAATAGGGATTCAATCTTTCAGATTCACCGTCGATGAAGAGAAGCAACTTTTGAGATGGAGGGATGCAAGAAACTTCTAGAAAACATGTATATATATATAACTGCAAGCGGCCTTTCATTCAAAAATTCAGTGTGGTGCTTTGGTATTGCTATGCATTTATCCCCCATGAGACCTGGGTTTCCTGTCTCCTTCATTTTTCAACAATTTAACTTTTCATGTTATATGGATAAGAAAACACATTGTTTGCATACTTCATAATAGCAGTTGTGGTGTGGTGGTAGAATTACACTGTGCTTTATTGAATGCTTAAGCTCGAGTCCCACCTCCATCCTATTTTTTTAGTTCTAATTTCAGTTTTTTTACCCAATTAATAAAATGTGCTAATCACAAATAATCCAAAACGCAATGTGGCATGGTGGTAGCGATGTGTGCTTTCTCCTTGTACACTTGGGTTCAAGTACCATGTTCACCATTTTACTAATTTATTTTCTTCATTTTAAGCCCATGATAAAGAACAGCAGACCAACATAAAATTAAAAGTAATTCTAGTGTGGTTGGTAACCTCATGGCATCTCTCTATGCTGACCAGAGTTCGATTCCTGCCATGTGATTTTTTTTGCTAATTTGTTCCGTCTTTCACTGTAAAAATGAAATGCTAAGCAATGTTTATCAATGTAGTTGTGGCTTGGTTGGTAGTGATGCTTGCTTTTGTCCTCCACCACCTAGATTCGAGTCCCGCTTTTAATTCATTTTCATATTTTGGCCTGAAAATATTAGAATAACTGAATTTTGCATCATTGCACCATACTACATTTGGCAAGCGATTTGTTGCAGCTTGCTTGAATATTTTTTCTTTTGTATCTTTCAATAAGGCTCGTATAAACCTTTTCATCCATTGTATAACTACTCGATTACTCGATAAACATATCAGTAGTATTGTCATGTGGTTGTTATCATCAAAACATAAATTGTATTTTCAACAGTCCTCAAACGTTTGAACTGCTGTTATGGGGCATCTGAATTATTCCCAGATGTCTCTGCATAGTATGTTGCATCCCGTGACTTATTTCAAATGTCAGGTTGGGGTAACCAGACATCTGATCGCCTGGTACAAGCATCTGTTTGGAGTTGGAAATCTCTATAAGTTGGATTTGGGATCCTGAGAGTTTTCTCAGACGTTCGGTTATGGGGACTAGATATCTGAGTGCCTGGAATGAAGAAACTTTGTCTTTGATTCATATGTTTGAGTTAAGGAACCAGACGACTGATCGACTGTGTTGTCTCCAAATTGCCCAGACTGATTGCCTTGGTTTATAAAGGTTTTAAGCGGCAAATCAGGTATTTGCCTAAGCTCAAACTCTCCCTATATAAGCTATTTTCAGGTTCAAAGAGGTGGAATCACTCCAGGGGTTTAATCAAAGGTTTTATGCACCATTAACTATGGTTTAACAAAAACCTAGATTTCTTCAATTCTAATCTTCACAAAATCATATTCTAGAGTGAATATTTTGATCATCGTAATCAATCTTTTAAACTCTTCTCTTGGTATTAATAAAAGCTCTCTTTCAAAGTGGATATACACAAACAAGACATTAGTGAACCACTATAAATCCATGTGTGATTTAATTTATTATTATTGCTTTGTTATTCTATTGCTTTGTTTTTCTATTGCTTGCTTGGTGATTGTGATTGGTTTTGGATTGGATTGAGATTTGGATTGAGATATTGACTGATTTTTTTCCATTTCTTACTATGATCTCATTTTTAGCTGTGCTTTGGGTTTTGATTTGGGTGATCTTAAGTTATAATTTCCATAACATTTGGCATGAGAGCATTGTTGTTGGTTGTAGAAATTCCGAAAGCGGATAATACCTCGGGTAGTCTGTCAACGATTAGTCCAAGTGGTGTACGCCGTATATACATGGGTCATACATAGTTTCAAGATCACAATTAATTATAGAAAAGTGGAATGTTGACAATAATTTTGAAAAGTGGCACTGAAAGATGAAGGCGATTTTTAGGCAGAATCGTGTGCATCTGGTAGTGTTTGATATACATTCATTACCGGCGGACATCTCAGATGTTGAGAGAGAGGAAATGGAAGAGTGGGCATTCACTAAACTTCAACTTGCTATAGGAGAGAATATGATCTCCGAAATTAGTGGTGAGACTACCACTAAGGGTATTTAGGACAAGTTGAAGGAGTTGTATATGAAGAAGTCACTAACTAACCATTTGATCTTGTTGCGAACATTCTTCACATATAAGATGAAGGAGAGTACTTCGCTAAAGGCGCACTTGAATGTGTTTAATGATTTGCTAATGAAGAAGAAGGCGGTTGATTTGAAGATCGAGGAAGAACAAAAGGTGATGATATTGTTGTGTTCATTGTCCGAACGTTATACGGTTTCTCAAATAGTTTAATCTATAGCTAGGATATTTTGACTCTTGATGATGTCAAAATAAGTCTTCTTAGTAAGGAGCTGCGCGATTAAATGAAGGATTTGGGGGATGGAAATAGTGGTGCTAGTAGTGGTCATGGTATATTTATGGAGAAGGTGAGATATTAGAAGAAAGGGAATCGAGGGCGTTCTAAATCTAGGAAGCCTAGTTGGAGAGGAAAGTTGAAGGAAAGAAATAGCAAGTTTTTATTTGTAGGAAACCTGGTCATTGGAAGAATGAGTGTCCAGACAAAGAAAAGGCAAAGAAGAAAGTAGCATCATCATTGGTTGCGGTGGAGAGTGGAATTGGTGAAGGAGACGTAAATGTTTTGACAGCGGTAGCATCGGATGTTTCGGGTAGCGAATAGATGCTCTATTCGGGGGCATCTTATCATATGATGCCGAATAAGAAGTATTTTTCTTTTTATGTTGACAAAGAGGGAAATTCAATCGTTATGGGTAATGGTGCTATTTGTAAGTCGAAGGGCATTGGTTCCGTGCAAATTCAGATGTTTGACGGAGTGGTTAATACTCTTACTAATGTATGCTATGTTCCAGGACTTCGGAAGTCTCTTATCTCTATGGGACAGCTGTATTCTTTAGGTTGTAAGATTACTATTGAGAGTGATAGCCTGCGGGTATCAAAGGGTGCGCTTATGGTGATGAAGGATGCTATGACTCATAGTGTTTATTTGCTTCAAGGAGTGACTATTGAAAGTGAAACTTGTGTAGGTGTTGATAGTTCTCGTGGCTTGGATGCGACTATATTGTGGCATTTGAGGTAGGTTATGTCTCGGAGAGGTGTTTAGATATTCTTCGAAAGAGGGAGATGATTGGTGAAGAGAGTTTCAACAAGCTTGAGTTTTGCGAGGAATGTGTCATGGGAAAGCAAACTAAAGTTTCATTCGGTGAAGGAAAACATAATTTGAGAGAGGTTCTTTGGTATATGCACATGGATGTTTGGGGGCCGGTATCCGTAGCTTCTTTGGGAGGAGCAAGGTATTATATTTCTTCCATTGATGATTTTTCTCGAAAGCTATGGGTGTATGTAATGAAGGCCAAGTTGGAGGCATTTGCAAAGTTCAAAGTATGGAAGGCTCTTGTTGAGAATGAGAATGGCAAGTCTTTAAAGGTTCTAAGTTCCGAAAATGGCGGAGAGTATGTTTTTATAAATTTCTTGGAGTTTTGCAGGCACCAAGTTATTCGAAGGCATTTTACTACACTAGGAGATCCGAAGTCGAATGGTGTTGCGGAGAAGATGAACCATATTCTACCATGGAAAGCTCGATGTTTGAGATTGACATCGGGTTTGTCTAAGTGATTTTGGGCCGAAGCTTTGTCAACCGCGGTGCATATTGTGAATCAAATTCTGTGCTCAGGTAATGGTAACAAAATTTCAGAGGAAGCGTGAAAGGGAAATAGCATTGACTTAAGTTATCTTTGTGTGTTTGGTAGTCCGATTTATGCGCATGATCCCGGAAATGATAAGCTTGAGCCTAGAGCTTTCAAGAGGATTTTGCTTGGCTATGTGGACGGTGTAAAATGCTATCGGATATGGAATCCGAAAATGAAGAAGGTTGTGAACTCTCATCATATTACTTTTGATGAGTCAGTTTTATTCAAGGAGAATGAGAGCTCATCGGATGTTTCGAATTTGGTTCATGGTGAATCAAAGGTGAAGGAAGTTATTCCCACTTTTTATCCAAGGAGTATAGTAGTTGAAGATGCTTGTAAGGAGGAAGCGGTTCACATAATCTACATGGTTCCTCTAGTAGTGTTGGTGATGTACACGATTCTAGAGAGGATCGGTTCAAGGTGGAGTCGAAAGGAGTTTGGGTGATGGTATTGCTACTCGGATGGGTCGACGTGCTATAAGGCCACCCGATAGATATGGTGATTGGAACTATTTTAGCTTTTGTGAGAAGTTGGACTATTCTCTTCATGTAGTCCATGATAAGCCAATGGACCTTGATGACGTCATGGGTTCGAGTGATAGCTCGAAGTGAATTTGTGTCATGGAGGAAGAGATGCAATCATTGATGAAGAATCAAACTTGCATTTAGTTCCACTTTCTAAAGGAAACGGTGCTATTGGGTGCAAATGGATATACAAGATGAAGGATGATGGGAGGTACAAAGCTAGGCTAGTGGCTAAGGGTTTTGCACAAAGGAATGGAAAGGAGTATAATGAGATTTTTATACCAGTTGTGCGACATACCTCAATCCGGATATTACTTGCCATATTGCAATTCACGACTTGGAGTTGGAGCAACTTGATGTGATAACCGCCTTCTTGCATGATGACTTGGATAAAGACATCTACATAGAGCAACCAGAAGGTTTTGTTATAGATGGCAAGTCAAATTTAGTTTGTAAGTTAAAAAAATCACTATATGGCTTAAAGCAATCACCTAGACAATGGTACAAGAGATTCGATCAATTTATACTTGAAAATGGTTCTGATAGAACCATCAAAGATGCTTGTGTATATCAAGAAGTTGGAAAATGATTGTTTGATGCATTTATTTTTGTATGTGGACAACATGCTCATTGCTTCTAAGGATAAAAATGAAATCAACAAGTTAAAAATGGAGTTTAGAATCAGAATTTGAAATGAAGAATATTGGAGAAGCAAGGAGGATATTGGGCATGGAAATAAAAATGGATCGAAAGCGTTTTGAGTTGAGATTGACTCAAAAGGAGTATATTGATAAAGTGCTTTGCCAGTTTAGCATGGAGAATGCAAAGGTGTCAAATACACCTTTACCTTTCCACGTGAAGCTTTCGAATAAGGGATCGCCTATCTTGGAAAAAGACAAGGCTTATATGGAAAAGGTGTCATATACTAATCCGGTTGGAAGTGTAATGTATGTTATGGTGTGTACAAGGCCCGATATTTCAAATGTTGTCGGGATGGTTAGCCGGTATATGGCTAATCCGAGGAAATCGCATTAGGAGCTATGAAGCTTGTATTGAGTTACCTTAGAGGCACAACATCTCACGGTCTTGTTTTGGTGGTAGTGAGGGGATGAATTGCAACTTGGTTGGTAATTTTGATTCGGACTATGCTGGTGATATGGATTGGAGAAAGTCAACTTCTGGATATGTCTTCACACTTGTTGGTATGGACATAAGTCAGAGATCGATATTGCAAACTGTAGTTACTTTATCCACTACGGAGGCGGAGTTTATAGCCGCGGTGGAGGCAACAAAGGAGGCACTTTATTTGACGCGATTATTGTGTGACTTAGGATTTGAACATTATAGTATCGATGTTCAATGTAATAGCCAGAGTGCTATTCACTTGGTGGAGAATTTGTCGTTTAGTTCATGGACTAAGCCTATTGAAGTGAGAGAGTAATTTTTAGTAGCCATGGATGAAGATAAGAAAGTATATCTTCGAAAAGTGCGCATAAAGGATAACGTGATGAATATGTTCACTAAGGCATTTTCGGTTGGGAAGTTCGAGCATTGCTCAAACTTGATTTGCTTAATGAAGTGCTAGGTGCCACGGGGTGGCACGGTTGAGGCAGGAGCTTGGTTATGTATGATGAAGAGTATCGGTGGAGGTTGTAATTCTATCTTCTTGGTGAGTACTAATTTACACTCCTTACTACTTTTGTCTTTTGGTGAGATGGTTTTGGATTTGGGTGCTTTCAACACTTCATTAGCGGGCAGTGGTTTTGCCGGAGCTCGCTGACGGAGTGTAGTGAGCGGTGGCTTTGTCAGAACTCATTAGGAAAGCACTCGAGCTTGTTTGGTTGAAAGTAGAAGGGTGATAGTTTGGCACCGTCGGTTCTTGGTGATGGAGATGGATATAGTGTCAAGGTGAAGCGTTGAATTTTGGCGACACTATATGGAAAATTTAAGTGGTTGGAGGTAGCATGGTGACGGAGAAGACGGTTCACAAATCGTAGCTCGGAGGTGAGAGTTGTGGCATGTTGAAGGAAGGAGATACATAATAAGCAGTAGGTCAGACGTCTGGCCGAGGTCCTCAGACGTTTGAACTACTGTTGTGAGGCTTCTTAATGATTCTTAGACGTCTCTGCATAGTATGTTGCATCTCGAGACTTGTTTCAGATGTCTGGTTGGCGGAACTAGACGTCTGTTTGGGGTAACCAAACGTCTAATCACCTGGTACAAGCATCTATTTGGAGTCGGACATCTCTGTAAGTTGGATTTGGCATTCTGAGAGTTTGCTCAGACGTCTGGTCATGAGGAATGGACGTTTGAGCGCCTGGAATAAAGAAACTTTTCTTCGAGTCAGACGTCTGAGTTGAGGAACCAGACGTCTGATCGGCTGCGTTGTCTCCAAATTTCCCGGGATAATTGATTGGTTTGTGAAGGTTTTAAAGGACAAATCTGGTATTTGCGTAGGCTCAAACTCTCCCTATATAAGCTATTTTCATATTCAAAGAGTGGAATCACTCCAAGGGTTTAATCAAGGGTTTTATCCTCCATTAACTAGGGTTTAACAAAAATCTAGATTTCTTCAATTCTAATCTCCACAAAGTCATATTCTAGAGTGAATATTGTGATCATTGTAATCAATCTCTTATACTCTTCTCATTGGTATTAAGAAAAGCTCTCTCTCAAAGTGGATGTACACTAACAAGATGTTATTGGAACCACTATAAATCGATGTGTGATTTATTTTATCATTATTGCTTTGTTATTCTATTGCTTGTTTGATGATTGCGATTGGTTTTGGATTGGATTGAGATTTGGATTGAGGTATTAATCGGTTGTTTTTGCACTTCTTACCATGATCTCATTTTCCGCTGTGCTTTAGGGTTTTGATTTGAGTGGTCTTGAGTTAGAATTCCCATAACATGTTCCACTTCCCAAGCGACAAGAATGAGAGTTGTTCATGAAGATAGTTGTTTCAAGGAGGAAATTTTGTATATATTCAGCAACAATTAATACATCTAAGATTGAAAATGTGGCCATTTTAGCAGGTTCAGTTGTCATTATTCTATTATATCTAAGACAACTACAAATTTATCTCAAACAATTATGAAACTGAAGCATCCATTCAACTGAATGATAAAATATACAAGATGGTCATGATAATTGAGTTGTATATTTGAAGTATACAAGGATTATAATGCATAGTTTCCTCTTTCTAACTTATTTAATTAACAATTTAGTCATTGATGGGCTAAACTGAAGAGTCCTCCCAGTTCTCATAAGAGCTTCAAACTCTAATGTCAGACTCACTTCCTCTGGTAGTTGAAATCTCATTCCCTGCCTTATTAGGACTATCACCAAATCAGGAAACAAAGATTATAGTATTAGATGCAAGGTTTCATGTGTTTCTCTGACTGTTCCTGCACTTTTAATCTAATTCCAAGTTAGTCGATTAGGTTGTTAAGGTTTTTAGGATCTCCACACAATTAAATCGTAGAAGAGAAATGAAGTAAAAATATAATTTTTTCCCTCCACGCAAAACCTTTATTAATTCACCAAAAGATTACAAGAAAAACCTAAAAATTGAGAACCAATCTCAATACCAAAACCAATAGTAAAAATGACTCTCATAACATACATATTTATAGCTACTACCAACCAATAGAAATGTAGATATATATTTGCTAATATATCTCTCATAATCAGTCAAATAAATAAATATAATTGACCATATATTTATTTATTTGATTTCCATAAAAATGAAAATATTTGAGAGAATTATATGCATAAATATCTCTTACTAAGTCCAATCCAATACTTTCCATAGTTAATTAGTCAACTAACAAAATAACTAATATATAAAACAAATATCGTGTCACATATCTTCAACATTCCACCCGGACACAATATTCTTCACCTGCTCCACCTTTGTTCGAAACAAACTTAATCAATCTTCAAACCATCTAGTTATGCATGCTTCCATCGAACACAGATATCATCAATAAATCAGAATTTCTTGTAATACCACAACGATCTCCAAGCAGACTTTGTGGTTTTTCGTTGCATGCTCCACCTTGATGCGGATAAATTTGCCCCTCCAAACCCTTATGTCTCCACCTCGAGTCGAAAAGTTGTTGCCTTATTGTTCCAACTGTCCCACCAAAGCAAGATTCTTCTTAATTTCTAGGATGTGCCTTACTTCTGTTAGCTTCATTACTCTTCCATCATGCATCTTCAACCTAACTGAACATATAACTTTAACATGAAATCTCCACCATCTTCAGATTCCACCTTATCACTTTGCTCTTTGTAGTCAATCAATTCTTTCGATTACATACGTGAAAACAAGCACCTGAATCAAGTATCCAATCATTGCTTTTGCCTTTATCCACACATAGGACGTTGTTATCAAATTTTCATTGAAGTTTACCTCTTCATTGCTGCTTTTATCAAGCTTGACCTCACCTTCCTCTAATGCTTTCATCCTCTCTTTATCTTTTTTAAGCTTGTTGCAAAATCTCAACTAGTGACCGGGATTTTCACAGTAATATCAGATGAAATCTCTTTCCATGTTCGATATATTTGATCTTCTTTCCATATTTAGACGATTATTCTTCCTAGCAAGGCTGACTTCTTCAAACGGATTTCTACTTTCTCTTTCTCCCTTATCCTTTTCTTCTATTAAGTTCATCCTCCGCACCTCCTCGTTAAGCAAGCTACTAACTACTGACCCTATTGAAACAACTCCATCCGAGTTTGAGTTGTTCAATGCAACCACAAGTGTTTCCTCACTCTTCGGTAATGAACTCATTAACATCAAAGCTTGTGTCTCATTATCCACCTTGTAATTCATGGTAGCCGGTTGCTTCACAATTGCTTGAAAATCATTAAGATGCTCTTCAATTGACCTACCTTTCTTAAGATTTAGATTCACCAATCTTCTCATGGAAAGGGCCTTGTTTGTTGTAGAGTTCTTTGCATAGATTCCTTCCAATTTGTTCCGGATGGCATAAGCAGATGTTTCATTAACAATAATATGAAACATCCAATTCTCCAAAAAACACCGAATAGTCGTTGCGGCCTTCCTATCCAAAATATCCCATTTTGCTTCAGATAAATTACTAGGTTTCTCCCCTTTGTTTTTTAATGGTTGGTGCAGATCATTGAGATATAGAAAATCCTTCATCTTCGCCTTCCACAATCCCCAATTTCTCCCATTAAGTTTTTCCACACTTATCTTCTCCATAACCAAATTATCTTCAAAAAATTTGTATAGTAGCCTCCGATACCAACTATTAGCGTTTTTTAGGATCTTTACACAATTAGATTTCAGAAGAGATATGAAGTAAAAATAATAACTTTTTTCCTCTAAAAAAATCTTTATTAATTCACTAAAAGATTACAAGAAAAACCTAACAATTGAGAACCAATCTCAATACCAAAACCCATAGCAAAAATGACTCTCCTAACATACATATTTATAGCTACTACCAACCAATAGAAATATAGAAATATATTTGCTAATATACCTCTTATAATCAGTCAAATAAATAAATATATTTGACCATATATTTATTTGATTTCCATAAAAATGAAGATATTTGAGAGAATTACATGCATAAATATCTCTTACTAATTCAAATCCAATACTTTCCATAGTTAAGTAGCCAACCGACAAATTAACTACTATATAAAACAAATATCGTGTAGCATATCTTCAACATAGGCCACTTCAATTTTACACGATAATTTCCCAAAGGGTGAAACTCGGGCAAAGCTTTTCTAGCAAATATGAAGGCATTGTTAGTAGATCATGGAGGAATATTTTCCAGCAAATGTGAAGTGGTTTTGATTAACATGGAGTTGTTCAATGGGTGTTTCTTTAAAGTGCACTCACTTATTGGCACATAAGATTTTGTTGAAAATTTTCAAGCATGTTATATTTTTGTTTGATGTATGACAAGAAACTATAATATATACTTTTGTTTTTTTCTAAGAACAAATTGTAATGCATGATATGTTGTATTTTTGTTGTGTATATTGTATTGGTTACTTGTTTTGGTTATAATCATTATTTTCAAATGGTAAATTAATTTTGGAGAGGTAAAGTTATATACATATATATATATATATAAAGATTTTAAACCAATAGTAATAAGGTACGATTTTTTATCTCTCTTTGTCAAATATGTGCATACATGGGAAATATTGTACAAGACTATCTATGCAAATGTGAAATTCATGGCAGCTTATCGATCAATTATCGAAAATCATAAAGGCTAAAATCATTATGATTTTTCCACAGCTACCAGCAGGACTAAGTTTAATTGGTTGATATTCAGATGAAAAAAATCAGTACATGCTCCTTCAAACTTATAATGCCTTCTGTTTCATTACATATAATTTGAAAAAACAATACTTACCATGTGCATCTTCATGTAATTTCAAGTATTAACTGTTGGAAAAAATTCAAGACATGGTATTCTTGTGAATAAAGAAGTTTTGAATGATATAGCCTAAAAAATATTATAAAAAAGGAAGCATATTATTAAAAACTACCAAAGCTTGTTTGGTATTACGTTTGATGTTGCTTCAAAAAGTTTCCTTACTACAAACTATTGCCTAACAACAAACTACAATCTGCTTCAAATGTCTGCAAGATGCTGTTGTTATTGGTCTTTGATCAATCATCGATGGTGTCTATATGCTTTTTTCCTTCGCATCCAATATTCAATCAATCACAATGCCGCACACTAATTATTCATTGCTGCACCAAGTCACTGATCTTGGCCGAGGCTCCTACCTTTGTTTCCAACGTTGTTGCAACCTTCTGTATAGCTTGTACCTCTTTGTTGCTGCTCATTTCAACCGTTGCTAACCATATACCTGTACTTTCCTACTTAGTTCCACATATCATTGATAATTGTTGTCTGAGACCATGTTGTCCCTTACATCTCACAACCATGTGTGCAATTTCTGCTCCCCTCCGTACTTTAGATTTGATCGGTATGGTGCTGCCTACTATCCATAGTGTTTTCTGCACTGAGTTTCTCATTCCTACTAATGTTCAAGTTCAACAACATTTTCTATTTGAACCATCTACATTCCTCTCCCTTTGCTTGCATAGTGATTTAGTTCAACACAGTTTGATTTTTTCAGTTTGTTCTTTTATTCCCCTTAGATATACGTTTTTTCACTTGCTAGCATGTGTCATATTTATTGCATAAGCTGTTACCTGCATTCTTATATAATGTTTTTGCAACTCCCATTCTTCCTTCGCGTGTAGTTATTATTGTGCCAGCCCGCATGATTCATGATCTTTTTGTTTTGCATGTGCTTGCTCCTACAGTTCCGCTCAGGCTTTTTTTCTTGCTGGTCCAAATCAAGCATGCCGGAATTCCGGCCGACCAGACCGGAATGCCATAAAATTCCGTTCCATTAGCTGGTTAAAAGAAAACAGTCAAAAATTAAATTTTTGCTTGCTGTAAATGTTTTTTTCCAACGCAATCATTCAGGCACATGAGAGAAAAGACATAATCTTATGCTTTGAATCCTCTCATTCAATTTAAAATTTTGGATTTTCAGTAAAACCCATATTTGAAACAAAAATATCACATGAAATCGAAACAAAATTGTGCTATAAAATCATACAAAGGTTTGAAAAATATCATCAGAAACCAAAAAAACTAATCTTTTCACTTCTTCGATTTCTTCATCGTATTCTTCTTCAAAGCAGCTAAGATCGTCTTCAGTATCTCGATTAGCAGGCGGTAGTGGAATTTTTTTTTCAAATTCTTCTATCGTCGATTTAGGATAGGGTTAATCGTTGTTGATTTGAGTGTCAGAGAGAAACGAGAGCGTTGAAAGAGAAAGGTAGTAAAGGTTTTCTTTATTTGTTTAACTGGGTCGGGTATTGGATGTGGGTTGATTGGGTAATGTTTTTGGGGTGATGATAAAATTTGTATAATGCTTGTTTCAGATTGTATAAAAATATAATGATATTAAGGAATTTAGAAATGACATTATGTTGTTTATAATTTTAGGTACTTGATTATGACTAATCGTCACTTCGTTTGGAATTATTGCACAACAGTTAGTGCCGATAAAAAAACGAAGTGCAACTATTGCAACAAAGTAATTTCTGGTGAAGGTATAATGCATATGAAAGAATATTTGACGGCAATGACTGGCGATGTATCGCAATATCTGAGCGTTTCCAAAGAAGATAGAATACTTGTACTGGAATATCTAATTAAAAAGAAAAACGAATGAAATAAAGTGAAGATTGAAAAACAACGGGTGCAAGAAGAATTGATGAGCATACCTGAACAACAAAACTCAAATACTGAAAGTGATGAAAATGTAGATGATAGAGAATTTCAGTGGCTTTTCGGGCAAGTAAAGAAACTTATATAAGTGACAAGAGTCAGGAGCAGGTGTAGGATCCAGTGGAATGAAGCACAGTGATCATTCTGAATCCTTGAGAGTAGACTACGATTTGGACACATGTGCAACCGGAAGGATAGATTCATATGTGCAAAGCGAGGTGGTAGATCTCAACCTTCAATAAAAACTGTAATAAAAGGCATTAAATATGTCAAAATAATATAGGATGAGCAATATCAAATTTGTTTTTTTTACTTTAACCATATTCCACATACTGCTGCTAGTAGTCCATATTATGAAAAATTGGTAGATGCCATTGTAGAAGCTGGTCCTGGAATTAAACCATCCACCACACATGACTATCTAACACATATTTAGATGTAGAATGTACTGAAATCAAACAACATATTGATAGTTATTCCAATTACTGAGATGAGTATGGTTGCACATTGATGTGTGACAGTTGGAGCACTCAAAATAGAAGGAAAATTATAAATTTTCTTATGTAGTCTACCCAAGGAATTGTCTTTCTTAAATCTATAAATGTTACCGACAAGTTTCAAAGTGCTGAGTATATTTGTCATCTAATGGATGATATGGTTAATCTTATCGGAGAAGATAGAGTTATGCAAATAGTTATGGACAATAGAGCAAATTATAAAGCTGCTGGCCAATTACTGATGAAAAAAGGAGACAACTATATTGGACATCATGTGCAGAACATTGTATAGATCTTATTCTTGAAGACATTTCAAAATAAATTAAGGTAAAAACTATTATCTCAAATTGTCAGTCATTATATACATAAAGAGGATATAAGAAGAATGATTACGTTAAGGGATTGGAGCGCAAAGGTTCTTAAACTTGATCCTAAAGATGAGTAGACAACAAGTCTTGTCTATAACTTGATTCATACCGATACAGTTTGGACTAACTCTGGTGCTATTATTCTCGTATTTGAGCCACTTGTAAAAGATTTAAGAATGGTGGATAACGATGATAAAACATAAATGGGATATCTGTATGAAGCAATGGATCAGGTGAAGAAATCAATCAAGAAAAATGCTGGTGCCAAAAAATGTCAAAAATGGTGGAACATAATTGATAAAAGATGGGAAAAACAGATGGGAAAAACAATTACATCTACCTATTCATGCGGTATGTGATATTAATTTTAGCTATTACATAATTATGCGAGCATATAACATGCCAATCATTTTATGAGAAACAAAATAATTTTGTTTCAGGTTATTTTCTCAATCCTCATATTCAATATAGCACTAATGTAACAAATGATTATGAAGTTTTAAATGGATGGACAAGTGTTCTTGAAAGAATGGTAACTGATATTTCTATTCAAATTGAAATTTCGAAAGAGGTAAAATATAGAACATTTTATTCTTCCTATTACATTTAATGTAAATAATAACATGTTATATTAATAAATGCTATGAAGGTGGAACAATACAATGAAAGTTGGTGTATTTAGTTCCACAAAAGCAGAAAAGCTGTAAAATCATGTCTTCCTGCTGTGTGGTTGTCAATAATTGGCTGAGAGGCAGCTCCAAATTTAACTCATTTAGCAATGCACATTCTTAGTTAAACAGTTTCTTTTTCAAACTGTGAAAGAAATTGGACGACATTTGCGATGATTCATACAAAATTAAGAAACAGAACAAAAATGGAGAATCTGGAAAAACTAGTATTTGTACATTATAATATGCGATTAAGAATACGACATGCTACATGACAAAATACAACTCCTCAACTTATTGATCTGGATTATATCTTTCATGAAGAGGATCCACTAGCAGAGTGGACTAGAGAAGTTGCAAATCCTCTAGTTGATGATGGTAGCGACAATCCTTGATCAGGTGATGAAAAGTACCTACACAAAGAAGAAATCAAATTAGTGAAAGAAGTAGTTTGTCAAATGATGATTCCGATAATGCTGATGGTGATGGTATAAGTTTTAGTGGTTATGGTGTTGGTTCTACTATTGGTTATTCTCAAATACCTATCCAAACTTATTCTATGAGAGGTGCAGATGAATATCATGGGCGAAGAGACGGACACTTTCATGTTGAACATGGATACCAACATAACTATGACAATACATATGCTTCAAATGATGTTCCCAATTATTGGTATTCTATTGGAAGTTATTCCTATCATAGAGAAAATCAGTCATATAGTGTCTAAACATCAAATAATCAAGATGAACCCTCAACATTTGATAACATGATGATGACCTTTTTAGGTCTAGATCGAATGCAACGGTATAGTTATCCAGCATACTATAATCCAACATAAGATGAAAACAACAATGATTATAGTTCATATGATACTCAAAGAAACAGTTTTTGGTATTAAATTCTTATATATTGTATGTTTCATCAAATCTTGTATCTTATTTGTAATCCTATGAATGTAATATAAATTTGTGTTAGTATTGAATATTTATTAATATATTTACGCATAAATAAGTATCGGAATTCTATAACCGAAATTAAAGTGGAATTTTCGAAATTTCCGAAACGGAACCGAAATTTTGAAAATCATCAATGACCGGAACAGAAACAGAAAACGGAATTTCAAACCTTGGTTCAAATGCATAGGTTGCACATGCTTTTGCAATTCCGAACTTGCTCTTGTTGCTACATTCACACATCCTATTGCTTGATCACTTTAGTCTTTTTTTCTTTCTTATCATTTTTTACAGTGATTTTTTCCCTTTTTTTCACAAAAATAATTTCTCCAAAACAAAATGCATTTATCTTTTAATCCACAACAAATTCATTTATCTTTTTGTAAAGATAAATTTATTTACTTTCTTATAAGTACATTGATCATCACTATCGTTTTGTATAGATTTATAATGATACAAGATATGAATGATAATTACTATTATAGAAACTAATTATCATCTTATTGATTAAATATAAAAAATAACCGAATAATATTAAATTATTTATCATTTTGTACATATGCTATATAAAGCTTAACTCATACTGAAATAATCCTGGGTTTTCAAAAAAAAATTACTCATTTTTTAAGTAGTTTTAAACAAAATGATTATTATTTTGTCTTTATTATATAAATTGTTAAATTTATCTTTTCATAGGTAATGCTAAATGGTGATCATCGTTCATCACTATCACTATTAGATAAGGGCACTCAGCTTCTTATCGAAAAGATAAATGTATTTATTCTTTTGCTTCAAAACAAAATGCATTTAATTAATCTTGAATTTTTTTACAAATTAAATATGTTTGTTTTAATTTTTCATAAAATGTTTGTTAACTAATAATTGAAAATTCGTGCATACATCTTGGAGTTACATGCATTTGGTTTTTAACAAAAAGGTAAATATTTTCATCTTTTTTATGGAAAGCTAAACGTTTTTTATACTTTTTAACAAAAAGAAAAATGTTCTTATCTTTTTAACAAAAAGTTTTTTTAAGAAGCCCGTCTAATAAAATTCAATACATTATGTTTTACGAAAACTTCTTTAAAGGTCTTTACTTAATTTTATTTTATAATATTTTAACAACTTTTCTAAATTTCATTTTAATAAATAAATTCATCTACTTTTCCTGAAAAGATAATTTTATATTATATTGTTCAACAAAAGGTATATTCAATTATTTTTTTAGAAAAGTTAAACTAATTTACTTTTATAGAAAAGAAGAAATCGTTATCTTATGTAAAGAATATCAATGCATATAGTTTGAGTTGTTTGACAATATAATTGGTTTTCTAGCTTTACAAAAGGGGATAAAATTGATTTATATTTTTTATTGAAATAATGATAATTTCCTTTATTTAATATAAAAAGTAGTTTCATTTGGCTTTATTGTTTAACTTTCTATAAAAAAAAGATAACTGTTTATATATTTTTTGACTCAAGTTAAAACTTCTTATACAACACAATTCATCAAATAGATGAATGTAATGACCCAAAATTTTGTCTTTAATTTTGAATGTTAATTAATTATAAATGTTTAAAAATTTATTTTAAAAGCTTAATAACTCCTTTTAATTAATAAATAATAAGAGTAAGTTTGTTATAGAAAAATATTTATAAAAATAAATAGTTTAAATTGATGTCGATAGTGGAACCGAAAATCGCTTTATTGATAAACGTTCTAGAAATGCGTGAAATTATCATTAAGGGGCACTGTCTTCAATTTTGATGAATCTAGTGCAATCAGGACCAGAATAATAAGGTGATGTACGTCGTCCAGTTTCATGATGATCAGACGTGCTGTGTGGTGTGTGAACTCGAAACATGTAACGTTTTAATTAGAGAATTTAATAATAAACTAAATTATTATATTATAATATATATACATACCACTACACACTTCTTTTCCCAAATTCCTACTTTTCTTCTTTTCCCCTCTTTCCTGTAAAAGAAATAAAAATGGTCTCCTCCTTGAAAAATCAAAATCGTGAGCTTTAAGCCACTAAAATTAAAAAAACCGGATCTATTGAGTTCGTATTGGTGGGGGCTTCAAATCTATATGTCCTTTACTGGGTGCAATTGACTTTGGTGGTGATTGATATTAGCTTGGTTGAGCTAGGGTTAGGTTTTTTCAGTGATTTAGGCAACTATAAGCAATGGCGAGGGTTGGATAGTATTTCTCGTGGGAAGAAGAAGTGGTGGTGGTCGATTGGAGGGGTATGGTGGCACACTGTCGCGGTCAAAACCCTCATATCATGATTTGATAGCCTTGATCGAGCTCCACCTTGTTGTATCCATCGCAAAGCTTATGCGAAGAGAAGGAGATTGGAAGTGGCGGCGCGTTGGTTTGTGGTCTATAGCTCGAGTTAAGGGGAGGGTGTAACACCCCTAATTTTTATTTAACATTATTCAGGATATTTAATTAGATAGATTAAATAGAATAATTTAAATAGTTCAGAAGGATGAGATTTAAACATTTTAAGGTCATGCCTTAATGAATTAAGAGAGATTGTTTTAAGAACTTAACATATAAGAGAATATATAAGAGGGGCAAAATAGATAGATCTATCTTTCACTCCTTAAACCTTCTCCCCCTCGTATCATTCTTATTTTTACAAAACATAAACATCTAATGAAAAATCTAAAGGGGTTGGCCATAACCTAGGAGGAAGAAGCACGAAATCAAAAGGAATCAAGAGAAAAAGTTTAGGGGAGCTAAGAAACATTAATTCTCAACTCCAACATTTGATTTTAAGGTGAATAATACTAAAACCATCTCTTTTATCTCTTAATTGATTCGGTTAAGGATAGTACCTGAATTTTTTTTGTTTGTTTTGCCAAGTTATGGTTATTTGATCATTATTTGGATAGAATAATGATTTATGGAATTGTTTATGAAATTATTTAAGTGGTTATAAGGGTAAAACATAAGTTTTTAATCTCTGATACTTTTGATTTTTTGATATGTTGAGTGAAATAATATTTAGAAGATGGGTTTTCAATTTCATAATTTTTCAAATTAAATCGAATATTTTATGAATTTCCTAATATGAAAATTGGCTTGAATTCGGGTTTTAATTATCAAAAATAATTAAATGTGGTTTTTGGTCTCAAAATTTCTATATAATGAAGAATAAAGTATTTTGGAATTTTATGAATTTTTTGGATTTTTTCCAAGAGATTTTGAATTATTGTGAATTTTTACATGCATGAAAAGCATTTAAAAGGTTAATTAATTATGGATATTAATTAGTTAGTTTGGTATATGTTTTGGAATTTGAAAAATGTATGCGATAGTAATTTCTGAAAAGCATTGTTTAAGAGATTGTTTCAACCAATAAAAATTGGACAAAAATTAAGGTTCGGTGAAAAATAACTACATTTTTCAGTAATAAATCGGTTTTATTGATAATTATGATAATGTCATGCCACATGTATCCTCTCTGAGCCTATAGAAGAGTTGCATCCTTAAGTGTCGAAATTGAGGTGAAAGGAAGCATGTGATAATTACTTTGGTAGCTATGGAATGCTTCCTAGTAGATCGAAGTCAACCTCATTGACAAATTTAGTATCAGTGGCATCGAAACCTCATGATTTATCTTTGTCGAAGCCAAACCTCTTCGCCTATGTTTTTAGATAACGCCGCATACTATTATTTTATGTGCTTTCGAACTAATCTATACGAAAGGGCGGTGACGCTGCATGTCTTATCTTCGACTTTATATATGAAGTAGCATAATAGCCGAAGTAAGTTAATATAAGGTTTTAAACTAGCGTCGTTAGTCTTGATGTCGCTATTCATCAAGGTCAACATCATTATAAGATTTGACAATGATGCCGCACTTCTTTCTTTAAATCTGGTGAGGCATAGTTTTATGTAAAGTATAATTATGGTTCAAAGAGGAGGTATTGCCTAAGTTAAAAAGGATCGATAACCCTATGTTTTCAGCAATAAGCCATTTGTTTTATTAATCATAAAGCTTTATGTAAAAGGTGGATATCCTATATTATATAGGCGTCGATGACCCTATCTTCGATATAAAGTTTATACTTAAAAGAACTTTAAGTTTGTCTTCTACCCTATCTTCGATATAAAGTTTATACTTATAAGAACTTTAAGTTTGTCTTCGACCTTGGATAGAGATCGACGTTGTTTTAAAACCACATGTGTTATATTAAAGGCGGAGAGCCTAATCCTCCTTGTCGATACTATTAGGATGTCGACATTAATTTATATTAACCTAATTAAGAGTGGAGAGCCTATTATTTTATGACTTCAGTTTTATACATTGCCAATACTAATGCTATTTTGATTATAGATGTCAACACTATCAGCAGCGATACCAAAATAGATTAGTTCCAACAAACTAGATATTTTATAAATGAGACTTTATCATTGGAAATACCAATGCATTTTCTTAAATGAGTTTGACATTGACCATTTGGGGATACCAATATATGTCACTTTGAAATGTTATAACTTTAAGGGGAGAAAACCTAATCGGGGACACCAATTGACATAAGTTAAACATATGGGTTACATGAATCAAATTATCAAAGTATCGATTCATATTCATCTTAGGAAAACTATAGGATGTGAGATGGATAGTCCACATCATACCGTAGGTGGATAGCCGCTATGAGGATAATGAAGGGTTCATAGTTATCATAGGAAAACTATGGGATGTGTGATGGATAGTCCATATCATTGTAAATTAAATGGAATATGTGTGATGGATAGTCCACATAATTTAAACAATGGAACCATAGGTGATGGGTAGTCAATATGTTAGGGGATGGTAGTCCAAGTAAAAATTGCATGTGGGATGGATAGTCCACATAACTATAAATATGATTACATGTGAGATGCGTAGTCTATATAATTATAAGAAGGGTAGTCAGACTTAAAACACGATAGATACTTAGTTTCAGATGTGACGGATAGTCATTTGAAATTAAGATGGGTTATCTAATAAATTGGAATGGGAAATCTGGTATATGTTGCAGAACTATAAATGCAATTTTTATTCTAACCATTGTGTTTGAAGGAGTAGTATATGGTTGAGTAGTTTTGGTTAGGATACTAGTGAGGGGAAAAACCATTCTGCTCTGCTGCGTGGTCTCGCTAGATATCTATTTGATCTGAGATGGTAGGCTATTGTTCACACCAGACTGTTGTCTGACTCGAAGTTTTTTCCCTTAAACTCTCAGGTACTAATTTGAATAGGTCGAGAATAAGGGATTTCAGGTTCCAGTTAGACGAATAAGCTTCCGTAGACGTGTAGGAGGAAACCTAGCTATTGGAAGCTTTATCTATTTTCATTGTGTAGTTTGGTTTTGTCTATTTGGATGTAATGGAAAGTTGTCTAATTTCCTAGTATTAGTCTCTGATCAAGCAGGGGGATCTTCATATCTAGCTCTTGGATTACTTTGTAATAATTATAATTTCTATGAACATGGGTTTGCAAATGGGATTATGTAATAATATGAAATCATATTTTGATTGGAATATAAAAGTTATTTTTGAATTATGTTTGAAAATTTTCCATATTTACATGCTTCTGATTATTGATATGATTGGCTTAGTCACATTTTGTCATCGAGAATTAATAACTATGGATGACTGCAACATCCGTAGCAGTTATTTTTGGACCTTAGAATAGGGGATGTTACAAGTTGGTATTAGAGCATAGGTTCATGATTAAAAGAATTTTACACCTAAAGAGTTTTGAAAACATAATCTTAATGAATCAGAGAATAAGATTGGGATATGGATTTACACTAGTGTAACTTGTACTTGCTATATATAAGTATGTATTCTATCTCTATTCTCCCTTCTCTCTTAGATCATTCTTCTTTATCTTACTAAGGCTCATATGCAGATTTATGAGAAATAGAGATATGGAAGCAGAAAACAGAAGAGTGAATCTTGGTGGTGGAAGCACTACAACTAATGGAAATTCTCGATCCAACACCAGGAGGAACCAAGGTAGACAGATAGCTAATCAAAATGCAAATGCCAATGTAGGTGTTGCGACCCCACTGGTGGATATTGGTACTATGTATCAGTTCTTCGTCAATCTAAAGCAAGCGAGAGCAGCTGCAGGAGTAGCTGGAGGAAATACTGCTAATGTGGGAGGAGTCAATCCCGTAGCGTCAGTTGGTAATAGCTATGCTAAGATGAGTCGCGATCACACTAGTCTGGGTGGAAAGCCTTTTTTAGGGATGGAAGATGCAGTAGAAGCGGAGAATAGGCTGTTACATTGTGAAAAGGATTTTGTTGATTTAGATCTGAATGATGAGCAGGAAAGGAGATTAGCTTCGAGACAGTTGCAAGGAGCTGCTTTGTTCTAGTTGAACGGGGTAACCATAGGGGTACCAGAAGAGGAATTGACTTGGGCAGAATTTCGAAGGAGATTCGAGAAAAGGTTTTTGTTTGAAGTGGCCAAGTGATCCTTGCTCAGGAAGTTTATGAAGTTGGAGCAGGGATAAATGTCAGTGTTAGAATACTATGCAAAGTTTGATTAGCTGTCCAGATATGGGTATGACACCGTTGACACTATTATCTAGAGGAATGAGAAGTTTATCCAGAGGTTGAGACCGGATATTACTAGGGCAACTATGCCACATCTTAGAGATCCATCGAATGTAGTAATGGAGATGGCCATCAGGAATGAAGAAATGCTTTCGACCTTTAGGAAAGAGAAATCAGTGGAGAACCAGAATTCTCAGAATAAGAAGAGGAAGTTCTTTAAGAAGAAGGGAGTTCAGAAAGGTGGAGCTACCAAAAAGGAGAAAGCTGATATAGTTTGTTACAAGTGTGACAAGAAGGGGCACTATGCTAATAAGTGTCGATCTGGTGATGGTAAGGTGGCTTCTGGGAAGCAGAATGTGAAGTGCTTTAACTGCAACCCGGTGAGGCATTATAAGAACAAATGTCCAGAAGTGGCCAAGGCAGGAAAAAGAAAGGTCTTTGCTTTGGAACCATCATCATATAAGTCGATAGCAGTTGTGACATCCCGCACCTCTAGGTACCCCGAAAATCGGACATGACTAGAAGCACAAGTGGTCGGGTGAAATAAAATCCATAACATAGCACAGAGACTATGGCAACAACATAAAATGATTAAAATATTACAGCGGAAGAAAACTTTCACTAATTATAAATTAATAGCAAAACAGCTTCATTAAAAACAACATTATCCCAAATTTATTTCTGAAACCCAAAAGTACCAAGTAGTTTCCACCAAAACATAAAACATAAAAAAGTTCACAATATAGGTCCCCATATATAGAGTAAAGTATGGAAAAGAGAAAAGAAGTACATGAAACAAAAGAAACAAAAGCTGAAGATAACAACTGCTCCATTGAACCTCCAAGCTGCAAAGAACTGCAACCTAGATGTGCCCTCCTGTGATTTGGGGAAAATAAGAAAAATAGGAATGGGTCAGACATAAAGTCTGGTGAAATGAGAAATAAAATGAAGCAGAAAAAATAAAATAGTTTAATTCCAGGTCTTCCCTGGATATCGCAGAGGGTGAATAATATAATGTTGTGAATCCTTCTTAGATACAGTTCCTAAGAAGCCAAAGTCCGTGGTCACTCTAGGGAAGTCAACCATATAGTAATACTAAATGTCAATCATCCTGTTGGACCTGCTGTCCTTACCTATCCACGTGCTACAGCGTGAAAATCATGCTCTTCACCCGTGCACTTTGACTAAATGCCTCTTACATCTAACCGGTGCCGACTCAAACAACCTTACAGGACCCCGAAGTTCCGCTCAGGCTCCGCCAAACTGGACTCCTATCCTCCTATCTCCTCGATCACCAATGTGGAATTTCCCCTATCCAAAGTGTCGGTCCTCCGAAAGAGCGCCCACAGCTAGGTTGGCTGTGCAAAATCCTCCAACGATCTGCCTAAAGAAGCCTACATCGGAGCACACTTGTCATGTTCCGTCCGTGTTGATCTGCCTGAAGAAGCCTACGATTGCGGATGCTATCTATCCTACGTACTAGCAACCTATGAAAGGTAACAAACATCCTTGCGAACCTACTTGCCCGCACCTAGTAGATACAGCTAAAACTATATTTTGGTCTTAACTGCATGAAACACTTATCCAGACCTTTACAAGGTCTGCCTACCAAATCGCTTCCAGATTAATTAATTTTAACATTACAGTTTACATACAGTTTATTTCCATTAATCTGTTTTAGGCCATTTTTACATCTGATTTGGTTATTTTACAATTTCCCTTGTATTTCAATTTCACGTCCGTTCAGTCTGTATGGTTTATCTGTAATTTTTATACCATTTTGTTACAGATTCACACTAGCCTTTAGGGTCCATTTAATTTACATTTTTTTCCACCCTAATTTATGTTCTTCTTTTAGAGATTTAATCAGTACCAAAATTTTATCCAATAGCCACAAACCATTTAATTACACAAAATTCCACTTTTACATTTTTAGGCCACATATGAAACAAACAATTATGCCAATTAGACTTCCTAATTTTGTTCCAAAACCATATTCAAATTATGTAATTATATCAATCAAAACCACAATTTTATTCAAGTAACATATTCTGAATTTATTCAACTAACCTGTTCTACCATTAGAAATTGAATAACAATTCTAATTCAATTTAATTAAACCAATCTTATTTACACCATGAAACGTGAATAACAATTTATTTATTCCAAATTTCAACCCAAACATGAATTAGGATTGAGAAGTGGAAGAAGAAGAAGATATAATAATTTACATAAATTTCAATCTTATTTATGCCATAAAACGTGAATAGACAATTTATATGTCCCATATTTTAAACCAAACATGAATTAGATTTGAGAAGTGGAAGAAGAAGAAGAAGTTGCAATAATTTACATCTATTCTCAATTAATAACATAAATTAATTCATATTAATGTGCCAAAAAAGAACTGAAATTGAACTACTTAATTTTTCTATTTCATATTGATTCCCACTCACCTGGCACTTGAGCTTGGATAAATTCAAAAAAAACTTTGCTTTAATCTTTCTCCCTTTGATTCTTCTAAATTCCCCAAATTTCTTGAATATATATAGATAATTTAATTTGGTAGAGATTTGTTTATTTAGTAGAGAAAAGAAGGAAGAATAATACACACTAGTTTTACTGTAGAATTATGGCGATGGCTGAATAAGAGATTAGGTTTAGGTTAAATGGTTTATTTATAAATTATTTGAGTGAATATAATCCATTAGATTATTTTAGATTAAATCTGGTTCTTTCATACACTTAATGGTTATCCATTCTAGCCCATACACATCACTCAACCAATAAAATTTAGCCATCTCATCCTATTACATCATTGGAGCGAATGGGAAGCCACTACATGTCATAAATAACACTGAAATACGTAGGAAAATCACTGGAAATGAACCAGCTAAAAAAACATCACTCCAGATTTTGGGCGACAATGGGACTTGATCCCTGGTCACTAAAGAAGTCAACATGCGCCTTTACCACTGTACCAAATGCGCTTTTAATTTCTTTTTAATTATATTTCCCGTAAAATATCAGGGTGTTACAGCAGTTGAGAAGGGAAAGTCTATGATTGAAGGTACGCTTTTGATTCATAGCATACCAGTTAGGGTACTATTTGATACCAGCGCACACATTCATTTATATCTCAGTATTTGGTAGATAAGTTATGTTTAGAACTATCGTACCTTCTTACTTCCTTAAGGATAGCTAATCCAATAGAAGGGTATGCAACTTTTGAAATGATGCGACTATCTAGAATTTGAGTTGCTAGGTTACACTTTTGCTTGCAGTTTGTATGTATTTGATTTTAGGGTTTTAGGGTTTATTTTGGGTATGGATTAGTTGAGCAGGTACGATGCTAGGATATTTTGCCAAGATATGAATATATCATTGAGACACTTTGTTAGTAATGACCGAATAGTATACTCGGTTAAGAATTCGAGTTCAGAAATTCATGCTTTATTGCGTGCCATAGAAATGGAAGACGAATTGAACTGGTTTTTAATTGTAAGAGAATTTGCAAAATATTTTTTCAATAGATTACAGGACTACAACCAAAACGAGCTATCGTGTTTCTAATAGATCTTGTACCTAGAGTTGAACTCGTAAAAAGAATACCTAGTAGGATGGCGTCTACTGAGATGAAAGAGTTAAAGGGGCAGCTAGTAGCTTAGAAGGAAATAGTTTTATTAGACCAAGCAGTTCGCCTTGGTGAGCGGTCGTAGTATTCGGGAAGAAACTGCACGAGTTATTGAGATTGTGTACTGACTAGGTAGGTTGAACGAAAGGACGATAAAGAATAGATATCCTTTGCCGAGGATTGATGATTTGTTTAATCAGTTGAGTGGAGCCAAAATATTTTCCCAGTTGGATTTGGCGATAGGGTTCCATCAATTGAGAGTGGAGGAGTACAGTATTCCTCTGACGGCGTTTCGAACGAGATATGGTTCGTATGAGTGGGTAGTAATGCCATTCAGTTTAACTAACGCACCAGCTTTCTTTGTGGATTTAATGAACTGGATTTTCCGAGAGCACTTGGATAACTTTGTATTGGTGTTCATTGATAACGTTCTGATATATTCAAAGGAAGAGAGAGATCATGAGATTCGTCTTAAAATAGTGCTAGAGACACTGAGGCAGCATCAGCTAAAAGTAAAATTTCGAAGTGTCATTTATGGAAGAAGGAAGTGAAGTTTCTTGGTCATGTAGTTTCAGAGAAAAGGTTGTCAGTGGATCCAGCTACGATCGAAGCTGTTAATAGTTGGAAAAGACCCAAGATAGTGACCGAGATAAGGAGCTTTCTTAGAGTGGCTGGCCATTACCGGAGATTCATCAAAGATTTCTCATGGATTGCTGCAACCCAAACTAAACTAACCAGGAAGGATGTGAATTTTATTTAGTCTGACAACTGGTAGGAAGCATTCCTCGAGTCAAAGCATTTGTTGACCAATACGCCCGTGTTAGTAGTTCCAAATGGAAATCAGGATCTAGTAGTATATACAGATGCATGTGGAACAAGATTAGGAGCTGTGTTGATGTAAAAGGGTAAATTTATTGCCTACGCTTCTTGACATCTCAGACCATATGAAGTTAGATATCCGACTTATGATTTGGAGTTAATAGCGGTAATTTTCGCATTAAAAGTGTGGAGACACTACCTCTTATGAGAATGATTTGAGTTGTATACGGATCATAGGTCTTTGAGGTATTTGTTCTCTTAGAAAGAGTTGAATATGGGCAATAAAGGTGGCTTGAGTTTTTAGCAGCTTATGATTTTGGTATTGAATATACACCAAGGAAAGGAAATAAAGTTATGGATGCACTTAGTAGGAAACATCAGAATGTGGTTTTATCTATGTTGGCTGAGTGGAAGGATTTAGAGGCGTTGACTACTTGTATGTGCAGTTAAGACCGACTACTAGTTCTAGTCAAAGTATAGCCATGTTGTCTTGCTTGGAAGTTCGACCCATGTTGATCGAAAGGATTGCTTCTAAGCAGAGAAATGTTCTATTGCTAGCCGAGAGGATTAGAAGATTGGAAAGTGGAACCAAGATCGATGATCTAAAAGATTTTTTCTTGACAATAGAGGATGGTTAAGGAAGAAGGGACAGTTATGTGTTTTAGATGTTGGAAATCAAAGGAGGGAAGTTATTAGGGGGTGTCATCGATCGAAGTTTACGATTTATCCTTAGGGATCCAAGATGTATCAGGATATGATGATAAGTTTCTTTTAGGATGGCATGAAGAGGGATATAGGCTTACGGGTAAAGCGATATGTAAATTGCCAACAAGTAAAAGTCAAACATCAGAAGCCAAGTGGATTGCTTCAGTCTTTAGATATAACAGTTTGGAAATGGGATTCGATATCTATTGATTTTATTGATGGGTTGCCAAAGTCAAACATGGAAGATAAAAGTAATTGGGTCATAGTGGATAGACTGACCAAGAGTGAACATTTCATTCCCGTTAAGTTAACCAGGATAGCACCTGTATTGGATAACCTATTTATGAAGAATGTTGTTAGAATGCATGAGATTCCTAGTAGTATAGTCGGTAACAGAGATGCCTTGTTCACTAGTGAATTCTGGAAGAGTCTACAGGATGTATTAGGAACCAAGATTAAGATGAGTACCGCTTATCACCCAAAGATGGATAGGTAGACAAAGAGATTCAATAAGGTACTTAAGAATTTATTGAGGGCTTGTGTACTGGATTTTGATGGGTTGTGGGAAGACCAATAGCACTAGGTTGAGTTTTCCTATAATAATAGTTAACAGACTAGAATAGGAATGGAGCCTTTCGAAGCTTTGTATGGAAGGCCGCACAAATCATGGCATGTTGGTTGGAGATCGAAGACAGATTGGCCCTTAGTCCAGATATGGTGAGAGAAGCCACTGAGAAGATTGAGTTAATCCGGGATAGGGTGAGGGAAGCTCAATCTAGGCAGAAAAGTTTCATAGATAAAAGGCATAAAGATCTTGCGCTCTTAGTTGGAGATCATGTTTTTATTAAAGTCTTACCAATGAAGGGTGTGGTACGATTTGGAATGTCAGGAAAACTGGCAGCAAGATATGTTGGACCGTTCCCTATTATAGAGTGGATCGAAAAACTTGCGTATCGAGTAGAGTTACTGAGTAGTTTGGCAGGTGTTCATAACGTATTTCATGTTTCTTATCTTAGGTAGTATGTGCATGATTCAAAGACTACTATTACTCCGACTGCATTGGAAGATTTAGTAGTAGAACCAGATTTGACTTTTGTGAGACAACCAGTTTGAGTTGTAGCGAGAGATGAGAAGAGATTAAGAAACAAGACAATCAAGTTAGTGAAAATCTAGTGGAGTGACAACGAGAAAGACTGTACTTGGGTGAAAAAAGATAAGATTAGGGATACTTATCCTGAGTTGTTATGATGGTATGTTCTACATTTGTTGTATATAGACTTAGTAGCTGGTAGGATAAACTAGCATTGTTTGCATGATTGATATGCTTGTTAAGTAGTCGTTACTGAATTTCGAGGATGAAATTTTTAAAGGAGGTTCAAGATATTTAATTGGATAAATTAAATAGAATAGTTAAGGAGAATGGGATTTGAACATTTTAAGGTTGTGCCTTAATGAATTAAGTAAAGAGATTGTTTTAAGAACGTATCATATAAGAGAATATATGAGTGAGGCAAAATAGGTAGATCTATCTTTCACTCCTTAAACCCTCTCCGCCTCATA
Source organism: Allium fistulosum (assembly GCA_030737815.1). Taxonomy (NCBI): domain Eukaryota; kingdom Viridiplantae; phylum Streptophyta; class Magnoliopsida; order Asparagales; family Amaryllidaceae; genus Allium; species Allium fistulosum. The sequence goes on from CM060905.1 coordinate 168,538,236, forward strand.
TCATTCTTATTTTCATAAAACATAAACAAAAAAATCTAAAGGGGCTGGCCACAACCTAGGAGGAAGAAGCACGAAACCAAGAGGAACGGGAGCAAATTGTTTAGGAAGCTAAGAAACATCAATTCTCAACTCCAACATTTGATTTTAATGTGAATAATATTAAAACCATCTCTTTTGTTTCTTGATTGATTCACTTATGGATAGTACCCAAATTTGTTTTGTCTGTTTTGCCAAGTTATGGTTGTTTAATCATTGTTTAAACAGAATAATGATTTATGAAATAATTTAAGTTGTCGTAAGGGTAAAACATAAGTTTTTAATCTTATATAGCTTTGATTTTCTGGTATGTTGAGTGAAACAATATTTTGGAGATGGGTTTTCAATTTCATAATTTTTCAAATTAAATTAAATATTTTATGAATTTCCTAAGATGGAAATTGGGTTAAATTCGGGTTTTAATTATTAAAAATAATTAAATATAGTTTTTTTTCTCAAATTTTTACATGATGAATATTATAGTATTTTGGAATTTCTATGAAGTTTTGGGATTTTCCCAAGAGCTTTTGAATTATTGTGAATTTTTGCGTGCTTGAAAAGAATTTAAAAGGATAATCAATTAAGGTTATTAATTAATTAGTTTGGTATATGTTTTGGAATTTGAAAAATGTATGTGGCGGTAATTTTTGAAAAGAATTGTTAAAGAGATTGTTTCATCCAATAGAAATTGGACAAAAATTAATATTTGGTTAAAAATGATTACTTTTGTTAGCAAAAAATCAGTTTTATAGATAATTACGATAATGTCATGCCACATGTATCCTCTTCGAGCCTATAGAAGAGCTGCGTCCTTGAGTGTCAAAATTGAGGTGAAAGGAAGCATAGGATAATTACTTCGGTAGCTATAGAATGCTTCCAAGTAGATCGAAATCAACCTCATTGACAAATTTAGTATCTGTGGCATCGATACCACATGATTTATCTATGTCGAAGCCGAACCTCTTCGCCTATGTTTTTAAATAACGCCGCATACTATTGTTTTAAGTGCTTTCGAAGTCATCTATACGAAAGGGTGGTGAGGCCGCATGTCTTGTCTTCGACTTTATATATAAAGTAGCATAATAGCCGTAGTAAGTTAAATATAAGGTTTTAAATTGGCACCATTGGTCTTGATGCCACTATTCATCAAGGTCGGTGACATTATAATATTTGCAAATGATGCCATACTTCTTTCTTTAAAGCCAGTGAAGCATAGTTTTATGTAAAGCATAACCATGGTTCAAAGAGGCAGTATAGCCTAAGTTAAAGAGGGTCGATGACCCCATGTTTTCAGTAGTAAGCCATTTGGTCTATAATATCATAAAGTTTTGATGTAAAAGATGGATAGCCTATATTATATAAGGGTTGACGACCCTATCTTTGATATAAAGTTTATGCTTAAAAGAACATTAAGTTTGTCTTCGACCTTGGATAGAGGTCGACGTTGTTTTAAAACTGCGTGTGTTATATTCTATTTTGTTAAAGGCGGAGAGCCTTAATACTCCTTGTCGACACTATTTGGACGTCGACATTGATCTATATTAACTTAATTAAGGGCGGAGTGCCTATTGTTTTATGACTTCGATTTTAAACATTTGGGATACCAATGCTATTTTGATTATAGATGTCGACACTATCATTGGGGATACCAAAGTCGATTAGTTCTAACAGACTAAATGTTTTATAAATGAGACTTTATCATTGGGGATACCAATGCATTTTCTCGAATGAGTTCGAAATTGGTCATTTGGGGATACCAATGTATGCCACTTTCAAATGTTATATATTTAAGGGGAGATAACCTAATTGGGGACACCAATAGATATAGGTTAAACATGCGGGTAATATGAATCAGATTATTAAAGGATGGGTTTATAGTCATCCTAGGAAAACTATGGAATGCGAGATGGATTGTCCACATCATACCGAAGATGGATAGTCTTTATGAGGATAATGAAAGGTTCATATTCATCCTAGGAAAATTATAGGATGTGCCATGTATAGTTTACATCATTATAAATTAAATGGAATATGTGTGATGGATAGTCCACATAATTTAAACAATGGAACCATATGTGATAGGTAGTCAATGTGGTATAGGATGGGTAATCCAATTAAAAACTGCATATTGATGGATAGTCCGCATAACTACGAATATGATTAAATATGAGATGGGTAGTCCACATAACTATAAAATGGGTAGTTAGACTTAAAATAAGACGGGTGGTCAGGTTAAATTGTGATGGTGGTCATTTGAAACTAAGATGGGTAATCTTATAAATTCGGATGGGAAATCCAATATCTGTTACATAACTATAAATGCTATTTTTGTTCTAATCATTATGGTCGCAGGAGCATAATATATGGTTGATTAGTTTTGGTTAAGATACTAGTGTGGGGAAATTCATTCTGCTCAGTATCGTAGTCTCACTATATCTATTTAGTCCAAGATAGTAGATTATTATTCACACCAAAATGTTGTCTGACCCTAAGTTCTTGTTTTTTCCATTAAACTCTTGGGTACTCATTTGAGTAGGTTGGGAGTAATGGATTTCAGTTTCCAGTTAGATGAATAAGCTTCTAGAGACATGCATGAGGCAATCTAGCTATTAGGAGCTTTATCTATTTCTACTGTGTAGTTTGGTTTTGTCTATTTGGATGTGATAGCAAAGTTATCTAATTGTCTAATAGTAGTCTCTGATCAACCAATGTGGCATCTTCATATATAGCTCTTGGAGTATTTTATGGTAATTATAATTTCTTTGAATGTGGATTTGCGAATGTTATTATGTAATGAATACGAAATCATATTTTGAATTGGAATGTAAAAGTTAGTTCTAAATTGTGTTTGAAAATTTTCCACATTCACGTGCTTCTGATTATTGGTATGATTAACATAGTCATATTTTTCCGTCAAGAATTAATAACTATGGATGACTGCAGCATTTGCAGCGGTTAGTTTTGGGCCTCAGAATGAGGGATGTTATAGAGCAGAGGTGCACAGAAAAGGCCGTGTACCTGTGTGTGTGTGTATAGGCAAGTGATTAGGGAAGGGGAAAGATGAATTAGAGGGTAATTAGTTAATTGATTTGCTAATTAATTAATCTAATTAATCTCAAATCTTGTAAAATTCATATCTTCTTCATGCGATGTCCAATCAAGACGCGATCTTTTGCGTTGTGTTCATAGGAGTGTCATCAACGCAATGGAGTTGATTTCTTCAAGTTTGGAGTAAGTGGAATTTGCGCTAAAATCGAACAAGGAATGCGTATGCATCAGATGGAATTTTGGTGAGTTAACTCACCTTTGGATGAACACTATATGATATATGGTAGATATAAATTGTTATTTGTGTGTTTGAATGATTTCATTAGTTGGTTTGGTTAAATTTCCACTTAGAAAGCGGATGGCATTTAAATTGGAATACAGTCAGCTCTTGAAATTTTGTAGAGGGATCTGGATTTCCTCGGCACTGTGGATTTTAGTTTCATTTATATAATTGTTGAATAAATTGTTAAATGTCAAAAATTGGTTGCGTGGCCATATTGGACATGACTTTGGTATGTTGAAAAAGTCGAACTCTTTTTGTGGTAGATTTATGGAATGCACTTATTAAGGGCTAGATAGCTCTAGTCCTTACTATAGTATTTTGGAAATATTATTAACCGCTGTTATGGTTTGAAATGATTTTAATTTGGAGGATGAATTTAAATGGGATTTTTGTAATTTTCTATGGCATTTATTTGGAAATGGTTTTTTAACTTCTCAATTTTTACTTCAACATTTTTGTTAGTCTCTTCTAATTTATATGATATTGTTTTACAAAGTATTTTGGGAAATATTTGTTTTACAAAAAAGATAATAAAATAACGAATGTTTATTATCAAGAAAACAAAAGGGGGGAATTTATTATTTATAATAAATGTGATTTTGTTTTTAAAGAAGATAGAAATATTTTGGAATAAATATTTGTTAAATGCATTATATAAAATGCTGTATGGAAAGAAGATTTATAAATGATAGTTTATATATAAAACATGGATTTATAAGTGGTATTTAAATAAAAGAATAGATATGTAAATAAGATTTAAAATAAGGGAAATGATATCATTTTAATAAATTGGAATAATAAATCACATTTGTGAATTTATAGTGATATATAGAATGATCATTTTATGGAAAGAATTTAATCCTATCTTGAAACCGAAGATTTGTAATAAGTATATGAAATTTAAAATTAGGAGATGTATAAAAAGGAGTTGTAACATCCCCTTGTTTGAAGGCCCAAAACTAATGGCTATGGATGCTGCAGTCATCGATAGTTATTAATCTTCTGCGACCAAACACGGCGATATTAGATACATTGATATACAGAAACATAAGAATAAGGAAAAAATTTAAACAACAAACAAATTCCACATTCCATTTCAAAATATTCCAAGTTGATTACATAATCCCAATTTGCAGACCACGTTCAGATAACATATAATTATTAATAAATATGCCAAGAGCGACATATGAAGATGCCCCCTTGGTAGATCAGAGTATATAGATAGGCAAGAAAACAATTTGCCTTTACAAAAACATACAGCGGAAATAAAAGAACTAATAACTAGCAGGCCCCTTGCATGTCTTCAGAAGCTTTTATTCGTCTAAAAGAACACCTGGAAACCTTAACTCTCATCCTACTCAAAATAAATTGAGTACCCGAGAGTTTAAGGGAAAAAAATTGCGAGTCATACAAAAAGTCTTGTATGAATAATAATTTACCATCTCAAACCATTTAGATATCCAGTGAGACCATGCCGCTTAGCGGAACGGGTTTTCCCCTCACTAGTATCCCAAAACATTTATAAAACCGTATAATGTGCTTTTGCATCCATAATGGTTAAAACATAGTATTTCAAAACATTATGATGATATACAAAATAATAAATAAATTCTGGATTACCCATCCTCATTCATTCTGACTATCTGTCTCAATTGTAGTATCTTGGGATACTATTAACCTGTTAAATGTCAAGGACTATATGTCCAATTACTTATTTTTCATGGGATCACTAAGAACCTATTGGTAACTCCAATATCTTATTTCTTATCCTAGTTTTCATGGGCTAACTAGGAACCTATTGGCTGACTGCCAATATCTTAATCCGGATATAGTTTTCATGGACTAACTACAAACCTACTGGCCCCTAACAGTATCAAATCATAGTTTTCATGGGCTGTCTATGAACCTATTGGCCTCTTCCAATATCATATAGTTTTAATGGGCTTACTTTAAACCTATTGGCCCCTGCCAATATCTTTAATTAAAATTTTAACATCTGTTAATTTATATTCACTACTGGGTCAACCTAACTGGTTATTCTACCATTTCCCCAAAATACAGTTATGGGTTAATAACAATGTGAATAACATTTTAAAAACTTTATTTTTGCCATGGTTATTACTTTAAATTAAGGTTGGATTTATGTTTTGAAACCATAAAAACATCTCTTTCAAAACCTTTGGATAGCCTCCTTTGAAAGCTAAGCCCTATTTTCAAAACATTGTATACATACCTTTCGAAGCCGTTAATAAACATTCTTTTTTGAAACCTATTATACCTTTTGATGGTATTAAATTTTTTAAAATGTAGAGCTTCGAAACAAATGAAAGTACCTCTTTCGAAAGCATTGGATTTACTCTTTAAAAAAATCATTAGGGTCAAAATGGTTGTATACAAAAGTATCTCTTTCGAAACCAATAAAAAACTAGTTTGGGGAAAATTGATGGTGTTGGAACCATCTTAGTCGAAAGCAAAGACCTTTAAAATCAAATCCTTGAAGGACAGAGTCGAAACCCCTTTCAACTCATCACCTTCAAAACCCCTAACCCCTTCGAAAGCATTCAGGAAAATAGCTTAGGTTAAAAAAGAAGTAACCCCTTTGACAACATAGATGACCGGGGATTAGCGGCTTGGTTTCGACTGGAACGAAACCTCTCCTTTCCAAAGCAATTATTTGAAGAAAAAGTACTCTTTCGAAAGCAAATACTTTAACATGACATGGCAACCTTCTTTAAAAGATAATTATAAATCCTTTTCGAAAGCATATGTTTCGACTGTGTCAAAAGCTTTAGGTAAAACTAGGCAAGCGGTTTAACATATGAAAGCATAGTAGGGTTTCGATCCCATCGAAAGCTATCCCTTTCGACACCATGGCTTCTGCCTTCCTTTCAATCCACAGCATACCATCTAAGTGATATCTTGTGTATTGATTTCGACTTCATGGGTTTTGACTATATTGGTTTCGACTAGGATGAGGTGGAATCAAAGGAGTCGAAAGGTCCTTACTAATTGGGGGCAAAACACTTTTTTCAGGTTTAAAGGCTGAATTATAGCACTTTTAGTAATTACGTTCTAACAGCTTGCCTATTTGTAAACTATTGATTGGTTGTTATAAAAACTTTTCAAATACTTTACTTTTAAAACTGCCGCACAAATTCAGGTCCAAATTAAAGGAAATTAACGTTAAAACCTTTTCATATAACCAAAACGACATTTGCTAAAAAGCCCTTCTTTCAAAATAATTTGTTTCCCCTATTAAATCAATTGGAAAAAATCCCTAAAAATCATAGAAAATCGATTTCATCGTGTAATCAAACATATTAAATTTTTGACCCAATTTCTTCCTGAAATTCTTGAAATAAACTTTAAATCCACTTATATCATATCTTTCATCAAAAGTTCATAATAAAATTTCCATAGCTTAGAGAATTCTGAAAATTAAAACCCATTTCCAAAATCATGTGTTACTTAACATAAAAAATTTCCATGGCAATATAAAATCATATAATCTTGGTTTTATACTAAAACCAAACAATTTCATGTGCTTATGAATTAAAACAAATCATCATAATATAACTCAAGCATATCATCATCCAATTAATCACAAAAATGAATTTAAATCATAAATTCGAAACCATATAATCATAGAATAAAAATAGAGATGGCAAAAGATTATTATTCACCTTAAACTTGATAAGGAATTTGAGATTTGTTGTTGATTAATCCCCTGTATCTTTTCCTTAGCTTTAGATTAAAATTCCTCTTTTCCTTCCTTGGTAATGGTCGGCTTTTGCTTAGGGTTTAGAATTTCCGTTTGTGAAAGTGGAAATGAAACGTGAAATGTAAATGGACAATCATAAAAGGATATAGCCATGTAAAATAAATGGCTATTTACTAATATGCTTATGTATAGTTTAATTAACCAATAAACCATTTTAAAGCCCATTTACTTTGCTAATAAGCACGGCCCTATCATGTAATTTAATCAAATCTCAATCTCCTTATCATCATTATCCTATTTAATTTATCTAATTAAATTTTCTGAATAATGTTATCAAAAATTAGGGATGTTATAGGCTCCCCCCTTAAAGAATTTCGTCCTCGAAATTTAGTAAGGACTAAATACTAAACATACCAATCATCTATAACAACTCCTAACAACCATACTAGTCTAATTGAATAACTACTATCTATATAAATCTAATATAGACATACCCATAAAGCAGATCAAGAAAAGTATCTCTAATCCTGTCCCTTGTCTCCCAATTACAGTCCTCGTTGTCACTCCACTGGACTTTCACCAACCTGAATGTCTTGTTCCTTAATCTTTTCTCATTTCTAGCCACAACCCAAACTGGTTGTCTAACAAAAGCCAAATTAGGCTCTACCACTATATCATCCAACCCTGTCTGAGGAATAGTTGTCTCTGGACCATGCACATACTTGCGAAGATGAGATACATGAAATACATTATGGACACCTGCCATATTGCTTGGTAATTGCGATCTCTCCAATCCTCTCTATAATCTGGAATGGACCTACATATCTTGGTGCTAACTTCTCCGACTTTCCAAATCGTAACACGCCCTTCATAGGTGATACCTTAATGAAAACCTTATCTCCAACTGAGAATTCTAGATCCTTATGCCTCTTATCTGCATAACTCTTCTATCTAGACTGAGCTTCATTCATCATTCCTCGGATTAACTCAATCTTGTCTGATGCCTCTCTAACCAAATTTGGACCTAAGACTAATATGTCTCCAATCTCCAACCAACATGTTGGTAATTTGCATGGCCTTCCATACAAAGCTTCAAACGGCGCCATTCCTATACTAGTCTGATAACTATTATTATAGGAAAACTCAACCAAATGTAGGTGATCCTCCCAAGATCCACCAAAGTCTAATACACAAGCTCTCAGTAGATCTTCGAGTACTTTGTTGACTCTCTCTGTCTGCCCATCTGTCTGTGGGTGATACGCGGTACTCATGTTAAGTTTGGTACCCATCACTTCCTATAGACTCTTCCAGAATTCACTAGTGAACAACGCATCTCTGTCACTGACTATACTACTGTAAAGGCCCAAATTTCTATACCCTTTGAGCCGACAATAAACCACGCATGTCCAACTCAAATTGCACGAATAAGCGAATCTAAAAGGGGTGAAAAAGAAAATAAAGTCAGAACAGAATCTCACACGAATGGAATAATATATATAATATCGAACAATATCTTCACAGTGGAAAATTTTAAGCAAAGCGGATAATAGAATACGTCCATACATAGATGAATATCTCCAACTCTCCTCTGGAAACTCCAAACGTCTTCACTAAACCTGAAACTACTCGGATCTGACCCGAGTATTGAAAATACCCGGATCATGCTTGATAACTAGCGTGAGAAACTCAAATATAAATAACAGTGTCATATATCAGCCTTGGAATAAAATCCTTTGAAAAGAAAGAGTATCTCATAAGACCAGGCCCAAACATAAACACAGACGGATTTTTCCCTTATGATAACCAAAACATTTTTATATAAAAATCCAGTGATATTATTAATAATGTCTAAGTACAAATACTTATTAAAATAGATGAAATTGTTACTTTATTAAATTCCAACATACCACCTTGTAATACAAGGCTTTCTACATCTAAAATCGTAGAGGCACTTATTGGAGAATGGATTTCCATACAAATGACAAGGTAAGGGACTACCTACCGACAGTACACCTCTAGAGGGATGCACCTAGGGTCGAGATACTCGGCGCCTAAACCAACACAAGACCGGCCTACCCCTCATGCTGGATAGTATTGAATATGTCATCACCCCGGTCGTTATTGACCTTTAACAGGTACCCGATTCATACATTCACCACATACTTAGACATGTGTAGACTAAATCTAGAAGGACGATGACATCTCCTAATTGGAAGCGACCCACTTAGCCTTGCTGCTTCTACCCTATTTCTGTCATTTCCGGGTGATGAGGTCTGAGGTAAACGATTACCTTTTCACATAGCACATCTTCTTCACTTTGAATGCCACATTGCCATTCATTTGATAACACTATTGAATTTCATGAACATACAACCTCTAAGCTCGTACGTCCTAGAGAAGGGTGTTAAGCTAAGAGAAGTTGCCTTCTCCGCCACCAAGCAGATGTACATTTGTAAAAGTCAGCATTATGATCTTAGAAATACAATATCAGACATTCGTCCATACAAGTTGTCTAGGAACAAGAAAAACTAAAGGTACTCTTCTACTTCATTAGTAGCGAGAAGTCCTTGCATTAGAGATTTTCATAATAGAGCACTGCTGCCACCATATGATATGGTAATTTTCACCTCGAGGGACTAGTGGCAAATAGCCCTACATCATGAAGATCCCCATCTTCAAAATCATTTGTCTTCAAACACGTTTTACTTTGAACATAGATGGGTTCGAAGTGGTTTTTGGATAGGAATTATCCAAATCCGACCCCGGTTCCTTCGAATCCAATCATCGATTAAAAAATGTTAAGTTCATATATGATTATCAATCATCAATCAATTACTTTACCTTTCCATTTAATCAAATACCTTTCTTAGATATATTCTTTTCAATTTTGTTCATTTTCTTTTCATGCATATATGGAATCATTAAACCTCATTTATCAAATCATTTGGTTTATTTACCTTTCTTTTTATCTTGGAATAATTTCAAATTAGTTCATCTTTTACTTACGAAACATTCCCAAATCATTCATTAAATCTTAATCAAAGATTTCTTATATTCAAGTTATAACTTTTAACTTAGGGACAATATTTCCAAATCATTCATTAAATCTAAATCAAAGATTTCTTTCTTAACTTCAAATCATATTCTTGCAAATCAAAGATTTTCATAACAGAGCATTACCACCACCTTAATTATGGTAAATTTCACCTCCAGGGACAAGTGGCAAGTAATCCTACATCATGAAGATCTTTTATTTTATCTTGGAAAAAACTTTAAATATGATCTTTTAGAGCATTCAGGCTTTCCTTTCAATCTGTTCCACCCCTCGTCTAAAAGATAAAGCAAAGGCCAGGTAAGTTTAGGGCACTGGTTGCTCCATTCCTAATCTTAGTTACACACCTTGTTTTACCGTTTAGCTCTCACAAAAGGAACAAATGTACTAGTCGTTTCTGCATACTCAATTTGTTATTATATTCAGTATTCTTCAATTATTGTTAAGTGTTATAAACAATTCCTCTTAACCATTTATTCAAACTCTTATTAAAACATCCAAATCATCTTTAAATTACTTAATTATTCTTTTAAAATCATTCACAAAAGATTTAGGAAAGAATTATTAAGTTTAAAACTACGTTTCAAAAGTTATTAAAAACTGATGCGAAAAGCGTTGTGAAAAGTATTGCAAATATATTTTAAAAACTATATTCTTCAAAACGACGTTTATATCATTTAGAAATCCATCTTTTCAACTTAAATCTCTTTAAAAACATTTTAAAGGATTTTTAGAATTTATTTCATATTTTTAAAACATTTAAAATATCAATTTTAAACTTTGGTCACTTTGGTGCAAAAGCGCGATTTTTCTTGAAAATTGTTTTGGACATATTTTAAAATATACAAGATAAATTCTTTATTTTTTTTCTTTATTTATTTAAACATATTTAAATGTTTATAAAACATTTCTAACTCATTTTAAAACTATTTCCAAAAGGTTTAAGCATTCCATATACACCATTTCATTTTCAAAAGGAAAGTAGTTTCCTTTGTGCTTATCGACATGTATTAACATGGCTTGGTAAAACAATTTAACAATCATATCAAAAAATAAATACTTGATGATCAAAGCATATATAAGCATCTATAGCAATCAAAACACAACATCAAACATGTACATATATAAATATAGATGTTAAATAGAGATTCTCACCATAAACCAAAGCGATAAACTTCCTACCAACATTCTAATCAACCAACACTTCACTAACTACTTACTACTCCATTAAACACTAGCAAACAACACCCTCTCCCTTCCAATAGATTGGCCGAGGCTTGAGATGGAGGTTGGACAAAAGTATAGAGAAGAAGCGGTAGAGCTTTGAACTTGAATTCCCAAGATTTTGATCCGAAAAATAGGTTATCTTGTATCTGATTTTAGGCCCTCTAAATCTCAAAATTTAGAAAAGTTGTTGAAAATTCTTTTCTCTTGAATTTTAAAAAACGAATTATTTGAATCCAAGTAGTTTTGAGGAAGATATGATAGAATGAAGAAGAGGTATTGTCGGATTGACAAAAATGAAGCCTGAAAATGCACTTCAAAGGATTGAGTTTCAGATATAGCAAACCTCAAAACTGAAAAAAGTGATCAACATAAAAGTTGTAGCCACTGGAATTTTATATGATTTGAACAAAAGAATTTTTTAATTTGGATCAGTTATAAACAAGTTATGATCAAAACAAAATGGGCTATTCTCTATCTTAAAAACTGGGCCAGAGAATGGACTAGAAAGAAGTGGATTTTTGACATAGTTATTTTAGAATGAGACAAAGTGGCCAACATGAAAGTTGTAGCCACTAGAAAAATACATAATTTAAAGAAAAGAATTTTTTATTTTGATTCTTTTTTGAAGAAGTTATGGCCGAGAGAAGAAGAGGTAAAATATGGAAAAAAGAGGAGTTTGATTTGAAGGGAATGAACATTGATTTCTTTTGAATATTTTGTAAATATTTTGACATTATTTCTTTCTAATTTTTTTCTATGGCTTGGAAGCCATTAAAGAGGAGATGAAGAAGATGAAGAAGCTTGAGAAAATAAGAAGAAGAAAATGTGAATGAAAGTGAAGAAGGCGGTGGGTATTTATAGAAAAAGAAAGAAGTTGTTAATTTACCAAAATAACCTCTTACCAAATTACCAAAACTAACCTTACTTCAACCTAAAGCAACATCCACTTTTTCAACACTTAACATCATCCTTTTACTTCTTACTTTATGTCTTAGTCACTTAAAGATTAAGTAAAGAAAAGTAATTATTTTGTTGGATTTTGATGTGATTTGGATTTGATGTTTACTTTTGACTTTCTTAAACTTACTTTTCTTAATGATGTTCTAGAAGTTTTCTAATCACAATTAGTAAAAGTAAATATATTTAGTTATGAAAATGTGTAATATATATGTTAAAACATGTTAACAAAGGTGCGATAACGTTGCGGTAACTTATTTTGAACAAAACGTTGATTTTCGACAAAACGTTTTTCGGTCACATTTTGAAGTTTTTGTTAAACAATTTATTCATGTAAACCAAACTTCAAAATAAATTTCTTATTATCTTTAAATAATTAAAATAAGCATATTTGACTTATAAAATAATATAAAACAATATCCAAATCTATTTATAAAAACACGACATCAATTTATCGATATGCGACGAAATTTGTCAACTTTTATAGAACGGGTTTTATATATTTATCAAACCATTATAAATTAAATTACTATTATTATCAAATGAGTTTGATATCGATTATATATATATATTTAAAAGGAATTATTTATCCTTTAAACAAATTTCTCGAATATTTATCCTACTTGATTGGAATCCGACTTTTGTCAATTTTACAATGGAAATCCAAAATCTTTATTCAATATCAAAAATAAGTTTGTCATTCTTATTTATCATATAAAACTTGATTGTTTAAGTTTGAAAATTCTAAATTTGAATATTTAAAATAATATTCCATTTTCAATGTGGTAAAATTATGGGTTGTTACAACTACTAGAAACTCCATGCAGTCTAACTATGTTCTTTAGGAACAACTTAGCTAAAACAGGTGTCGTTCTGTTTGACTTAACCAGAATGGAATGGGCACTCTTGGTCAATCTGTCCACTATAACCTATATACTTTCATTTTCTCTATTTGACCTTGGCAACCCGTCTATAAAATCCATGGATATCGAATCCTATTTCCAAACTAGAATCCCTAAAGGCTGTAGTAACGCACTTGGTTTCTGATGTTCAGCTTTCGCTTGTTGACAGTTTGCACATTGTCTAAGCCACAAACCAACATCTCTCTTCATGCCTTCCCAATAGAAGCACCGTTTCATATCCTGATACATCTTGGTTCCTCCAGGATGAATCGTAAACTTGGATCGATGACATTCTCTAAGAACTTCTTTCCTTAAGTCCTCCATATTCGGAACACACAACCGTCCCTTCTTTCATAGCCATCCTTTTTGGTCAAGGCTAAAATTATTTAAATCATCGATCTCTGTTCCAACCTCAAGTCTTCTGGTCCTCTCTACTAGTACTAGATCCTCCAACTGTTTAGAAGCAATTATCTCAATCAATGTTGGTCGAGCGTCTAAACAAGACAACCTAGCGATACTCTGGCTAGAACCAGCAGTCGATCCTAACTGCACATCACAACTGACTAAAGCTTCCAAATCCTTCCACTCCGCCAACATAACAAACACCACTTTCTGATGTTTCCTGCAAAGAGCATCAACTACTTTATTACCTTTCCCTGGTGTATACTCTATACCAAAATCATATGCAGCCAAAAACTCCGGCCACCTCTACTGTTTCATATTCAACTCCTTCTGAGAGAATAAATACCGTAAAGACTTATGATCGGTATATAACTCAAATCTCTCCCCTAAGAGGTAATGTCTCCAAATCTTCAGTGTAAAGATCACAGCTGCCAACTCCAAATCATTAGTAGGATATCTAACCTCATGTGGTCTAAGCTGCCTAGATGCGTAGGCAATGTCTTTACCACTCTGCATCAACACTGTTCCTAATCCAGTTCCACACGCATCAGTATACACCACCAATCTTTGGTTTCTATCTGGAACTACTAATACTGGTGCATTAGTCAACAAATTCTTTAACTTAAGGAATTCCTCCTCACATTTGCTGGACCAAACAAATCTCACTTCCTTCCTGGTCAGCTTAGTTAAAGGTGCTGTTATCCGCGAGAAATCCTTAATGAATCTTCGGTAGTAGCCAGTAAGTCCGAGAAAACTCCCGATCTCAGTCACAATCTCTAGTCTCTTCCAATTATTCACAGCTTCGATCTTATCTAGATCGACTAACAATCCTTTCTCCGAAACCATGTGACCAAGAAAATTTATCTCTTTCTTCCAGAAATGACACTGGGTAAACTTCGCCTTTAGCTGATTCTGCCTCAGCGTCTCAAGTACCACTCTAAGATGAACTTCATGCTCTCTCGTCTCCTTAGAGTATACTAGAATGTCATCTATAAATATTAGTACAAACCTATCCAAGTACTCTCGAAAAACTCGGTTCATTAAATTTACGAAGAAAGAAGGTGCATTCGTCAATCCAAATGGCATTACTAACCACTCTATGAACCATATCTAGTCCAAAATGCTGTCAAAGGAATACTGTCCTCCGCCACTCTTAACTGATGGAAACTTGTCGCCAAATCCAACTGGGCAAACACTGTGGCTCCACTCAACTGATTAAACAGATCATCTATTCTTAGCAAAGGATACTTATTCTTAATTGTCCTTTCATTCATCTTACGATAGTCAATACACATCCTTAATGACCCATCTAGTTTCTTTACGAACATCGTGGCTGCTCCCCAAGGCGCACCACATGGCCTAATAAAATTTCTTCCTTCTAGATACACTAGCTGCACCTTCAATTCCTTCATCTCAGTTGGTGTCATCCTGCTAGGTGGTCTACTTACAGGTTCGACTTCTGGCACAAGATCTATTCTAAAATCAATAGCTCTTTTCGGGGGTAGTCCAGTGACCGGCTCAAAAACATCTGTAAATTCTCTTGCTACCAGAACCTGACTTAACTCATTTCCTACCTCCATAGCATTAAGCATAGCACTAACACTCCAGTAAGTATTCTCTACAGAGAATATCCCTCAATTATGACTATCAGGGTGTCTCGGTGATATTTCTCTATCCTGGCAAAATATTCTAGCCTCATACCTACCTAACCAATACATACCCAAAATGATCCCAAAATCTACGAAATCAAAAACATACAAACCGCATGCAAAGTTATGACCTAATAAGTCAAGTTCTAAATGGTCACATCTTAACCCTAAAGTTGCATACCCTCTTATTGGATTTGCAACCTTAAGGAAGTAACAAGGTAGGTGGGTTCTAAGCATAATCTATCAACCAAACACAAAGATATAAATGGATGTGATGCACTGGTATCAAAAAGTACTCTAACTGAAATACTCTGAGTCAAAAGCGTACCTTCCATCACAGTCTTTTCCCTATCTGCTGCAGTAACCCTAGCTGATCCTATAGCAAAAAAATTTCCTTTGTCCTCCCTAACTGGCTCTGGACACGGATTCTTGTAGATGAAGCATTTCACATTCTTCTAAACTGCAGCCTTCCTCCCATTTCCTGACCGGCATTCATTAGAAAAGTGACCCTTCTTGTCACACTTATAGCAAACAATCTCAACTTTTGACTTCTTAGTAGTATCTCCCTTATGGGTCCCCTTCTTTTTAAAGAATTTCCTCTTCTTCACTTAAGAACCTTGGGTTTCCACTGACTTCTCTTTAGCTAAATCAGCAAGCAACTCCTCATGGCGGATAGCCATCTCCACCACTATATTGCAAAGATCACAAACATGTGTCATGGTCATCCTAGCAAGCTCGAGCCTCAGTCCCCATATGAACTTCTCATTCCTTTTGATGTCAGTATCTATAATAGCATATCCATATCTAGACAGCTCTTCAAACTTAGTAGCAAACAAGACTACTGACATCTCTCCTTGTACTAAATCCATAAATTTCCTCATCAACTCAGACTTAGCAAACTCAGATACAAACTTCTACTTAAAACTGATCTTAAAATCATTCCAAGTTAACTTCTCTTCCGGCACTCCGGTAGTAACACTATTCCACCAATACAGTGCTGACCCCCTACAACTGCCTAGAGGCCAACCTCCTCTTTTGTCCATCATTCAGACCCAAATCAGTAAATATACGCTCATAATGCAACAGCCAATTCTGAACTTCTACCGCACTCTCCGTTCCCAAGAATGGCTTCCACCCAAACTGGTGTAATTTTTACTCGGCAAAGCAATATTCCCTACTGGAGGCAGAGGATTAGCTCCTCCTTCATTTCCAGCAACTCCAGCTGTAGCACCGGCTTGCATCAAGCTGGCTAAGAACTGATACATCGCCCCCATATCTACTGGTGGATTTCTAGCACCCACATTGGCTTCAGCATTTTGGTTACTAGCATTAGCCGGTCGACCCGAGTTTCTCCTTGTAGTGGGTCGAGCATTCCCATTAGTTATGGTGCATCCTTCATCGAGATTTCCTCTTTTGTTTCCTGCTTCCATATCTTATTTCTCGTAAATTTGCATACGAGCCTTAGTAAGATACAGAAGAACGGTATAAGAGAACGGGGATACGTACTTATATATAACTATATATAGAAAATACAAGTATGTTATTATAGCATTAACCCAAACCCCAATCTTATTATCTGATTCATTGGATTATGTTTGGAAAATATTTTAGCTTTAAGTTTCTTTTAAAGTTTCATAAACCTATGCTCTGATACCAACTTGTAACATCCCCCTATTTGAAGGCCCAAAACTAATGGCTACGGATGCTGCAGTCATCTATAGTTATTAATCCTCAAAGACCAAACACGGTGATATTAGATACACTGATACATAGAAACACAAGAATATGGAAAAAAATTAAACAACAAAACAAATTCCTCATTCCATTTCAAAATATTCCAAGTTGATTGCATAATCCCAATTCGCATACCACGTTCAGATAACATATAATTATTACAAAATACGCCAAGAGCGACATATGAAGATGCCCCTTTGGTAGATCAGAGTATATTGATAGGCAAGAAAACAATTGGCCTTTACAAAAACACACGGTGGAAATAAAAGAACTAATAACTATCATGCCTCCTGCACGTCTTCAGAAATGTTAGAAATAGTAAATGAAAAGAGTAATAAGAAGTGAAAAGGACAGAGACACTTCCCAACCAGAAAGCAAAGTTCCCACTGATGGTATACTTAGTGTAAGCGAGCTCTAAAATCACATCATTGGAATAAAATCCAATTCGAAAAGGAAATCCAATAAGAGATAAGCTGCCCATGAGCATCATGGCATAGGTTAAAGGAAACGAGGAGGCAAGCCCTTCCATCTTCCGCATACCTTGCTCATCTGACATAGCATGAATCACCGAACCTGAACTCAGGAAGAGTAATGCTTTGAAAAAGGCGTGATTCATTAAGTGAAAGATGCTAACCGAATAGTTAGAAATGCCGCAAGTAAAGATCACACCTGGAAACCTTAACTCTCAACCTACTCAAAATAAATTTAGTACTTGAGAGTTTAAGGGAAAAATAAAAACTTCGAGTCAGACAAAAACTCTGTTATGAATAATAATTTACCATCTCAAACTATTTAGATATCTAGTGAGACCACGCCGCTTAACGGAACGGGTTTTCCCCTCACTAATATCCTAAAACATTTATAAAACCATATACTATGCTCCTACATCCACAATGGTTAAAACATAGTATTTCAAAACATTATGATGATATGCAAAACAATTTAATCAATTCTAGATTACAGGAAAATAGGCACAGGGAAGAAGTTGCAAAAAAATTTAGTCTCAGGGACAACAAGTTTGCTTTTTAGTCTGAAGGACACTTTTTAGTGTAAACAGAAAATGATAGTTTCAACTATCATTCTGTGATTTACACTAGAAAGTGTCCTTCAGCCTAAAATGCAAACTTCTTGTCTCTAAAGCTAAAGTTTTATTCAACTTTTTCCTTGAACCTAAAAACCTCCATCCCCATTCATTCTGACTATCTGTCTCAATTATAGTTTCTAGGGTTACTATTAACCTGTTAAATGTCAAGGACTATCTGTCCAATTACTATGTTTTCATGGGATCTCTAAGAACCTATTGGAAACTCCAATATCTTATTTCTTATCATAGTTTCCAAGGGCTAACTAGGAACCTATTGGCTGACTACCAATATCTTAATCCGGATATAATTTCATGGGCTAACTACAAACCTACTGGCCCCTGCCAGTATCGAATCATAGTTTTCATGGGCTGACTATGAACCTATTGGCCCCTGCCAATATCATACTGTTTTCATGGGCTTACTGTAAACCTATTGGCCCCTGCCAATATCTTTAATTAAAATTTTAACATCTATTAAGGGTCAACCTAACTGGTTATTCTGCACTTTTCCCAAAATACAGTTATTGGTTAATAACAATGTGAATAACATTTCAAAATCTTTATTTATGCCATGGTTATTACATTAAATTGAGATTGGGTTTATGTTTTGAAACCATAAGAACATCTCTTTCGAAACCTCTGGATAGCCTCCTTCGAAAGCAAAGCCCTATTTTCAAAACATTGTATACATACCTTTCGAAGCCCTTAATAAACATTCTCTTTCGAAACCTATTATACCTTTCGATGGTATTAAATCATCTTTTTAAAATGTAGAGCTTTGAAATAAATGAATGTACCTCTTTTGAAAGAATTTGGTTTACACTTTAAAAACATCATTAGAGTCAAAATGGTTGTATACGAAAGTATCTTTTTCGAAACCAATAAAAAATTAGTTTGGGGAAAAATTAAAGGCGTTGGGAACCATCTTAGTCGAAAGCAAAGACCTTTAAAATCAAAACCTTGAAGGACAGAGTCTAAACCCCTTTCGACTCCATCACCTTCGAAACCCAACCTCTTCAGAAGCATTCAGGAAAAAGGCTTAGGTTAAAACAGAAGCAACCCCTTCGACAATATAAATGACTTCAATGTAGTCGAAATGGGGATTAGCGGCTTGGTTTCAACTGGAACGAAACCTCTCATTTCGAAAGCAATTATTTAAAGAAAAAGGTACTCTTTCGAAAGAAAATACTTTAACATGACATGGAAACCTTCTTCGAAATCTAATTATAAATCCTTTTCGAAAGCAAAGCTTTCGACTATGTCAAAAGCTTTAGGTAAAACTTGTTGGAAATGTGGATTATGGATCTTAAGGCTGGATTAACACTAGAGGGTGGTGAATAGTGTTTAATTAATTTTATGAATCTTTTTGAAATATTTTCAAATTAAACACAAATAGATGCAATTCACAAATATAGAAACAATCACAGAACCAGACTTAGATACCAATTTTTTGTGCAGATTTCTTTTCAAATATAATGTTGATATTACAACCTCGATTTCAAGGCCATGAGATACACCCTCCTGTCTCTGAGTCCAGGGCAAACTCTCTTGATTTAACCAAGCTACAAGATCACTTAATTGATTTACGGGCTACAATCACACCCAATTGATTTACGAGCCACAATCACACCATTTCCAATCACACTTTGATAGAGAGAGACTCGATACACTTCTTTGATTACAAATGATCATATAACTCTGAATAGCACTGAGATTTTTGAGAGAGAGTGGAAGCGAATCAAACTAGAGATGATCGAGTTTGATTCACTTAGAATTTAGGTAGAGTTTTGTTAAAGCATTTAAAATGTAAGAGAATATTTGAGTGGAGAAGAAGGAGTGAAGAAATAAAAAAACTAACTTAAAATTCGTTGAAAACAACTGGTATTTATAGGAGAACAATGGTCATGTCCATTCGTGAAAGGTTATGATGAATAGACACTTCTTTTGAAAATTTGAAATTTGAATTCTACAGCTACCATGTCCACATGGGGGGATGAGGGATGTCGACATGCCTATGTTATTTTTGTGCTTTAAAATGATTTCTATTCTAAAACTTGTCAAAACAATTTCCAAACTTTGTAAACCATTTTGAATATAGTTTAAACTTATAAAAGGGTTTTAGAAAGTAATCTTAAAATATAAAATCTATAATATGAAAGCAATATTAAAAACTAAGTATAGATTTCTTTAAAATATATTAAAGCTAAAATATTAAAATCAAGAGATAGTTTAAAAAACAAGAGATGATTTTGAAATTAATATGATTAAAAATAGTTTTTGAATTAAGGCTAAAATATTTAAATTGATAGAGATGACTTTAAAAAGATAGTTTTGAAAAAATAAATCATTTTAAAAATTTCGTGGATTCCATTCCACTGGAGAAGGTCGTTGGTTCCATCCCACTAAAGAGATCGTAGGTTCCATTCCACTATTAAAGCGAGAAGGTGGATTCCATTCCACAATTAAAATCCAAATAAAGATTTTAATGCTATTATGAAGTTTTAACATAAACCTAGACTCTATTACTTATCTTGATATCTTGAACTCTTGATACTCATGAGTTTTAAGTCTTGATTTCTTCAATCTTGAATTTGTCGGTCTTGAATCTCTATACTCAGTCTTGAATCTTTATACTGTACGGTCTTTATTCTTAGTACCTGCATATACATATATATCTTGACAAGAATATTAGTATTTATATTTTATAACAAGTCCTAAGGTTGTTGTCATCAAAACCTTCATCTTAGGAACTAACAAAACTAGGCAAGGGGTTTAACTTATTAAAGCATAGTAGGGTTTCGACGCTATCGGAAGCTACCCCTTTCGTCACCATGGCTTCCGCCTTCCTTCCAATCCACTGCATACCATCTAAGTGATATCTTGTGTATTGGTTTTGACTTTATGGGTTTCGACTATGTTGGTTCGACTGGGATGAGGTGGATCAAAGGAGTCGAAAGGTCCTTATTAATAGGGGCAGAACACCTTTTTCAGGTTTAAAGGCTTAATTATAGCACTTTTAATAATTACTTTGTAACAACTTGCCTATTTGTAAACTATTGATTGGTTGTTATAAAAACTTTTCAAATACTTTACTTTTAAAACTGCCGCACAAATTCAGGTCCAAATTAAAGGAAATTAACGTTAAAACCTTTTCATATAACCAAAACCGACATTTGCTAAAAAGCCCTTCTTTCAAAATAATTTATTTCCCCTAGTAAATCAATTGGGAAAAATCCCCAAAAATCATAGAAAATCGATTTCATCATGTAATCAAACATCTTAAAAATTTAAACCAATTTCTTCCTGAAATTCTCGAAATAAACTTTAAATCCACTTATATCATATCTTTCATCAAAAATCCATAATAAAATTTCCATAGCTTGGAAAATTCTGAAAATTAAAATCTATCTCCAAAATCATGGTTTACTTCACATAAAATTTTTCCATGGCAAACTGAAATCGTATAATCTCGGTATTATTCTAAAACCATACAAATTTGTGTGCTTATGAATTAAAACAAATCATCATAATATAACTTAAGCATACCATCATCCAATTTATCACAAAAACAAATTTGAATCATAAATTCGAAACCATATAATCATAAAATAAAAATAGAGATGATAGAAGATTATTATTCATCTTAAACTTGATAACGAATTTGATATTTGTTGTTGATAAATCCCCTCTAGCTTTTCCTTAGCTTTAGATTAAAATTCCTCTTTTCCTTCCTTGGTAATGGCCGGCTTTTGCTTAGGGTTTAGAATTTTCTTTTGTGAAAGTGGAAATGGAACGTGAAATGTAAATGGACAATCACAAATGGATATAGCCATGTAAAATAAATGCCTATTTACTAATATGCCCATATGTAGTTTAATTAACCAATAAACCATTTTAAAACCCATTTACTTTGTTAATAAGCACATGCCTATTATGTAATTTAATCAAATCTCAATCTCATTATCATCATTATCCTATTTAATTTATCTAATTAAATTTATGAATAATGTTATCAAAAATTAGAGATGTTACAGGATTTTTATAAATCTAAAGGAGATTTATAAAAAGAGTTTAATAAATACAAAAGAGATTTATAAACGAGTTTTATAAAAGGAATGAGATTTGATTTCTATAAATAATCATTTTAAATTATGGTGGAATGGAAAGTATTTTTTTATACTTAACACCAAATTCTGAAGTAGGGAAACTCATTCCTATCCCAAGAATTAAGATTGTATGTCAAGCCAAGGATAGTAATTTAACTTGTCCGACAACATTGTTAATTGAGGGATAATACAAGTCTGAAATCGAAAAGTGGGGGTAAGTATACTTTGTCTAATTTCTATATGATCCATTTACTTATCCAAAAGTTTTGGGGTTTATAATTATCTATGTTTTAAATGACATTTGTTTTAACCCAAATAAGTATGGTATTGAAAGTGTAGTGTTTCTATGGATACACTTATACCGATGAGATAAGTATATGGATAGTTTTCCAAGCATTGAAAGAGTATAAATGAATAGTGAATGATATTACACATATGTATATCTTTGTAAAAGTATTTTAATACAAGTATTTCCAAAGTGATTTTAATTAATGAAAGGATTAATTAAAAAGGCTTACTGGTTGCTTATGTGCTTAACTATA
Source organism: Allium fistulosum (assembly GCA_030737815.1). Lineage (NCBI taxonomy): Eukaryota > Viridiplantae > Streptophyta > Magnoliopsida > Asparagales > Amaryllidaceae > Allium > Allium fistulosum. The sequence continues at coordinate 168,560,979 of CM060905.1, forward strand.
GTTGGTTTCCATATGAAATTAAATCCCTGATAAGATTGTTTGTTTATTTTAAAGTTAAATAACCGATTATCAAATCTTGGCCAATTTTGAAACTATTTTGTTGGTTCGGAGAAACTAGGATCGGATCTGGTGAGTGCATGGCACACGTGGTGGGGGTTCTCACTATGTGAATTGTAACGAAACTTAGACTCTTACCCCTACATGTCCTTTTACGGGTTGGTTACGGGTCAAGAGGCTGGTCGTAACATCAGATTCGAGGATACTATGTGCAGTCACCATTTGTTAGGTAGGCTTCGCTCGTTACAACGTAGTATCAGAGCTTAGGTTGTGCGAACACCTAGGCCTTGTTGGGGTAAACTCATTAGAGATAGGGTTAGAAACACCCTATAATGAGTTTTGGGGTATGTGTGTCTATATATATATATATATATATATATATGAGAGCGCGTATTTGTTAGTGCTATAAAATTGTTTTATATTGTGATGATTGGTTTGTTGAGTGGTTTACGAATTCTGATCGAGACGTGGGATGCCATGGTATTGATAGTTGTTTCTAAACACTTGGACAAGGAAAACTGACATGGTATTGTTTTAATATTTGGTAAATGAAATAATTTATTTAGATTTTATATTTTATATATAAAAGAATAATTTTTAGAAAATGATATAGTTATTTATGATATGTTTTTTGTTTGTTGGGAAATGATAATGTTCAATTATTATCAATTATTGTTTGATTAGTCATGCTCATCCAATATAGGAGCATTGGCTATTGTTAGTTGATTGCTATGCTTAGCTTATTTATGAACATTTATTGGTTTTATTTAGATTAAATACGAACACCTTGTGAATTAAGCTTCACAGTTTAATTAATAAGGTGTTTGGTGGTAACGTTGGGTTAAAATTTTATTTTAATAAAAGTTGTTTATTATAATCTAAACAAAGATACATATTTGTGAAATGATTTTATGTGTGAAAGGGAAATTGTATATGTATGGTTTATAAATATGGTTTATAAATAAAAGGATTTAAACTGAGAATTTTAGAACTTACCCGATGTTTTGAAAATGTTTTTTAATGTTTTTAGGAAAATAATAATAGTACCATTTGAAAGTATTTATGTTTTAAAGTATTTTAAAAGGATTTTAAAGTAGATAGAAACTACTGAACTCACTTCTATCGCTGGAAAATAATTCTGGTGATGACTGCAGCATCATCGTCGTTCATTTTCAAGTTTCAAAGTGGAGGATACCGCCATAGTAAATTGCTATAGAGTTGTTTTGGTAAAACTGATTTTAATTTATTCCCAAAAGTATGATTAGATATACAAAAGAAGATATGTATATTATTATTATTTCAAAATATTTTGAAATAAAACCCGGTGTTTAGTTCTTAGTTCTCCGTTAAAATATTTTATGATCATATTTATCATATGCATTATGGTAGTTTTGTTTGTGCATCTCATAATGACATGTTGTTTGATTGATTTCAATTATTGAAATGAAATGGAATTTTTGAGGATTTTGACGGTTGAAAACTTTCGAATTAGTTAAGAACTTGAAGCTAAGTGTTTTGGGGAAAATATAAGAGAATAAGTTTTTGTAACTTATAAATTTGAGAAGATAGTAAGTTAAAATGAATTTTAAATTGTTGGACGTTCATGTTAAGTAAAAAAATCTGATATAATATATATATATATATATTCTTAGGATGGAGTGAAGTATTATATGAATATGAACTAAAGTCCTAAAATGTTTTAAACGAAATTTTGTTTCTACGAAATGCTTTATAAGTGAAGATAAGTCTTTATAGAATATTTAAAAATATAAAGATAGTGTTTTATGAAATGCTTTATAAAAAATTTCTCAAAAAAGAAATGCTTCATAAATGAATTTTATTATTAACTAAGAAATGATCTTTAAGAAAACGAATGTGATTTAAACTAAAAAGAAATTAGTGTTGTTAAGAGACCAATAAAATAAATATGTAAGTTGTACGTTGAGCATTTTATTTGCATAACTGTTCTTAATCAACATTCAAGTACATGATTTTGAGGCGATTTGCACCGATCCGAATAAGGATTTTTCGCTCAATTCTTGACGGCGAACACTTGATACAGATTCCTGATATAATTTTGATGTTTTTTTATCATAGTATATGACTATGTAAGGAGAACAAAGATTTCTGATCAAGGAACTTGCTCAGAGTATGCACTAGGGAAGTCTTGTGAGAGATACTAATTCGAAAGAGAAGTTTATGTAATCGAGAAATTGATCAAATTTGATATTGCGTATGAATGACATATGTACATCATACGGGCTTTAATATACTGTATGCTTCTTACGTTAGAAATGCAAGTTACATGGTTTGATATGGCATGTTGATGTGAGATGATTGCTATATAAGATTTAGCATGATTAGATTCATAATATATGATGGATGAGCTATTGTATTGTTTCATTTACCATGCTTAACTCTCTTTGGGATATTTAAGCAAAATTCAGGTATATGAAAGCAAAGGTTGGCTTACTGCTTTTGGTTTCATGAGTAGAGTTTGATTGTTTGACAAATGGTACGTGTTTATGCTTAATGGGTGAGTTTGCTATGTGACATACACACTCTATAAGGTATATCATAGGTATATATTATTCTTATGTTGTCCCTAAATGTGGAAGGTCCCAGATATGAGCTTATATTGATGTTGTGATTTTTAGGATCTAGTCACGCAAAGGAGGTGCTGTCGAAATTTTCCTTAACATATGTAAATTTAAAAGCTTAGTAACTAATTTTAATTAATTGATTTTAAAAGCTTAAGGGTTTGAAGACATTTTGTTCCTTTGGAAATTTTCAAAGAATAAATTCTTTTAAGGGGGGAAGAATGCAACGATTCAGAATTTGGTCGTTTTAATTTTCAATATTTAACTAACCTTAGATATTTAAATGATTGATTTTAAAAGCATAATAACTCCTTTTAATCAACAAATAATAAGGGTAAGCTAATTATATGAAAATATTTACAAAAATAAATAGTTCGAATTAATATCGATGGTGGGACTGAAAATCGTTTTATCAATAATCTAGAAATGCATGAAATTATTATTTCAAGGCACTGTCTCGGATTTTGATGAAACTGGTGCCATTGGGACCAGAATAATAAGGCGATGTTACCGTCAAGTTTCGTGGCGATTGGAGGTGCTGTGTGGTCGTGCGAGCTTGAAACATGTAACGTTTTAATTAGAGAATTTAATAATAATATAAATTATTATATTATAATATATATATACATATCACTACACACTTCTTTTCCCCAAATTCCTACTTTTCTTATTTTCCCCTCTTTCCTGTAAAAGAAATGAAAATGGCCTCCTCCTTTAAAAATCAAAATCGTGAGCTTTAAACCAATAAAATTAACACGGGATTAATTGAGCTAGTATTGGTGGGGGCTTTGAATCTATATGGTCTTTATTGGGTGCGGCCGACTTTAGTGATGATCGACGTTAGTTTGGCCAAGCTAGTTTTGGGTTTTTTTGACGATTTAGGTGATGATAGGCCATGGTGATGGTTGGACCGTGTTTCTCATGAGAAGGAGAAGTGCAGTTGCTCGATTGGAGGGGTGTGATGACGTATTGGGTGGTGCGGGATTTTACTGTCGCGGTCGAAACCCTCAAGTTACAATTTGGTAGCCTCGATTGAACTCCACCTTATTATATCCATTGCGAAGCCTATGCGAAGAGAAGGAGATTGGAAGTGACGGCGCGTCGTTTTGTGGTCTATAGCTCGAGTTAGGAGGAGGGAGGTGCATGACAAAGGCTGTGTACATGTGTGCGTGTACAGGCAAGTGATTAGGGTAGGGGAAGATGAATTATAGGGTAATTAGTTAATTGATTTGTTAATTAATTAATTTAATTAATCCTAAATCTTGTAAAATTCATATCTTCTTTACACGAGATCCAACTGAGAGGTGGATTTTTGCACTGCGCTCGTAAGAGCGCTATCAACGCACTGGAGCTGATTTGTCAAGTTTAGAGCAAGTAAGATTATGAGCTAAAATCAAATGTCGTTCGATTTTAGATCGAGCAGGAATGTGTAAGCATGAGATGGAATTTTGGTGATTTAACTCGCCTTTGGATGAATACTATATGATATATGGTAGACATAAATTGTTATTTATGTGCTTGAATGATTTCTTTGGTTGGTTTGGTTAAATTTCCGCTTAGAAAAAGGATGACATTTAAAAATAAATTCCAGGAAATCGTGAAATTTTTTAAAGGGATCCAGATTACCCGCTACTGTTGATTTTAATTTCATTTATATACTCGTTGAATAAATCGTTGAATGTCAAAGTTCGGTAGCTTGGTCATATTGGATATGACTTTGATATGTTGAAAATGTAACGACCCGCATGATTTTCGACCTTCGAAAATCGATATCAATACGTTCACTGTATAGCATGCAGAGCAATCGAGTGCCGAAAATACCAGATCATTAGGGGTGAAGAAGAAAGAGATAGAAGAAAGTAGAAACAACAACACAAAATCTCACAGTCGCATCGGAACAAAATATAATATATAATAACAGATTTTTATACAAAAGAATTAGTAGCTGTTAATATATATATAATCATCAGAGTACAACAATCAACAATCAATCTGGACAGTTATAATAACTTGTCCTTACAAATACTGAACATTCAGTTTAACACACACGATGGAAGATAAATCAAGTATGTGTAATACGCCTGAGTCTCCTCCAGCTCGTCTCCCGAGCTCCATAGCATTCTAACATGAATCTGTAATACTCGGTTTGACCCGAGCATTATAATAAAATAACACCCGAGTCAGTCTGGAAAACCAGCGCGAGAAAACACATTCAATTTGAATTATTACTGTTATCAAAATCCTTTGAAAACAAAGGTATCTCGTAAGACCTCATCACACATAAATACGACGGGTTTTTACCTTACGATAACCAAAACGTTTAATATCAAATCATCTGATATTATAATAGTGTCTATAGAAAATAAACCATAAAATAGCTGTAATGCTTGCATCTCACGTTTCAGCATAGTTGGGCACAATCAAAACTGTACAGGCTCATAGTGGATATTGGATTCCATATAATGACTGGGCTACTGGGGTACCGCCCGCCACAGTACATCTCTAGAAAAATGTACTGAGATTGTACCTAACGATCCCTGCCAACATAGGACCGACCTACCCCTTACTGGATAATACCGAATATGTTATCACCCCGGACGTTCCCACCCTAATCGAGCGCTCTCTTTTCCATGCACAACCATATCCATAATTTATAATATATATCCGAGGGTATCTAGAAAAGTGATAACATACCCTACTTGGGTGCGAGCCACTTAGCCCTACTGCATCTCCCCTGTTTTATTCATTCCCGGTTGATGAGGCTTGAGGCTACGTTTTACCTTTAGGATAGCATTCGTACTTGGAATGCTTACACTGCCTTACAGGCAATGATGCAATGATAGCATTCATCCATACAAGTTGTTCTGGGTCTGAACAAACCAAATCTCCTTCAATATCACCATCTTCATTATCTTTGAGATATCACAATTCATAATGCACAAATCGGATCGAAGTGGTTTTCGGAAAATTAAATCTGATCCCGGTCTCTTAGAAACGATCAACGAATTTGGCCAGATTTGATAGTCGGTTATTTAACTATCAAATAACATCCATAAGCAGTCACTAGGCCCTATTTATAAATTTTCCAAAATATTTATTTCAAAATATCTTAACAAAGATATATATCCAAACCTCTTCCAATATTTCAATATTTGGAAGCCAATTTCAAAACTTATATCCATAACAGGATAATTTGAAATCATATCTTATTCCATCACTTAGTGAAATATTTCCAAATTCGATTTAAAAATCCATTACTTAGGAAAAATATTCTTATAGAATCATTTCGTAGTTAAATATTTCCAAACCCTTCATTTCAATCCTTAGGAAAATGTTATAAGTATATTTTTCCAAATCATTTTAAATATCCATACTTAGGAAATGTTTATAAGTATTTTTCCTAAAATCATTTTATTTCCTATACTTAGGAAATATCCCATTTGTTCCTATTTCTCAAATCTTTTACAATTTATTTGTAAATCCTTTAACTCGCATATAAGTTTCCGAGAATTATTAATTAACTTCCCTTAACTCTTCAAAATCGATTACACTTGTCTATAATTCTAACTACCCAATTCTAACTTCCTTTCTATGACTTCTAATTCATTTACGAAGTTCTAATATTTCAATATTTTGGAAATTCCATTTTCTCCCAAAATCCCTTACAAGATTCCTCTTATCAAAATCATATCCATTAAACAACCCTCGTTTACAAATCTCGATAAATAATTTCAATCACTTCAAAACTCTATATATATGATAAGAATATTTTTAAAGAAAAATAATTTATTTTTAAAACAGGTTTAAGTAATTATATAAAATATCAAAACACTTTAAATAAACATCGATAACTCATTTCCAAATCATTTTTAAATAAATCTAATCGATTTACAAAGCTTATTATAAAAACTAGAATTTATTTCAATTAATATTAAAGATTTGAATGCACGTAGAATGAGGCAACAAATAGAAGGAAAGAAACAATAGAGAAAATGAAAATGACAAATAAATTTGATATGCTTAATTCTATATACGAGGCTGGTGAATATGATGACAATGAAAACCTAGAAAATGATGAAATGACAAGTGATGCTAAAATTATACAACTTGATGAAGCTGAAACATATGTGGATGAAGACCTTTTATTCACTGTTATTAATGGTGTAGTATTTACAATGAATGAAGCCCATGCATGCAATCATGCACAACAACATATTATTGCAGAAATATATGCACCACATGATAAAGCAACCAATGATATAAATGCATGCAACAATTTGCTTGCATCAGCTGTCTCAATGAAAAATGCACTCCCTTACCTGATCCAACTTAACAAATTGCTCAAACTTCTTCGGCAAATGAAAACAATCAGACAACTCCAAACCATCCCTTACCAATTGACATTGAAACTCTAACACGGATTAATCAACCTTGCATGAAGAATCCATCAAACCCCATCATTCCTCACTCAGATGCAAAATTAAATAATAATTTTGCATAATCATCCCCTCATTCAAATATCATCAAAAATGTATCTATGTCCCCTCATAGCCCAAACTTCCTTCAAATTGGCACTGATACTATTTTCCACAACCCCACTGAATCTCTTCACCATGGTAATAAACCCAATCCACCTCCTCTTGACAAAACCACCTCTACTGTAATTTCCTCTACCACTCAAACCCCTTTACCATCCTTTGTGCAACAAGCATCCAAGTCAGAGCAATCCAAAAAGAAAAACAAGGCAAATAAAAAGACTTCATCTCCCAAAAATAAGCCCCCCACCAAGTAAAGGCAAAACGAAGAACTAATACTTGAAAAACCCTTCTCTAATAGACTCTGATGATGAATCTGATACCTCAACTGAAAAATACCCAAACATAGGCTCAAATTAAACCACTCCAGCAACCTCTCCAAAAGGTAAGAGACTACTGAGGAACAAAAGCCTAAAGTATACCAAATGATACATAAAATAGGAGCATGGAATATTAGAGGAGCTCACATGATCTCCAAACTATTATACATGAACATAAACTATCTATACTATCCTTATCTGAAACCAAGCTTGACCTTCCACCCTCCATAAAAGCAACCAAATCAATAAATCCATCCTGGAAGAGTATCACAAACCATTCACATGCTCCATATGGAAGACTGCTTGTCATTTATGATCCAAAAATTTATACCTTAACTCCAATTCTTGTTGACAGATAAGTTATCCATACCCAAGTTACACACCACCCATCCTCCAAATCTATATACATCACCTTCATATATGCTGATAATGCCCCCTCTCATAGACAAAAGTTACACGACTACATTCCTCACCTTCGACAAAACTCCCATCCTTGGTTCATTCTTGGTGACTTCAACTGCTCCTTCTTGTCTTCACTTAAATCTAGAGGCAACCCCCTTCTAATCAGAGACCTTAATCCCTTCAATGATACCATCCACAATGCCGAACTAGTTGAAATTCCTATAACTGCATCTCCATTCACATGGAGTAATAAAAGTCAGAATGGTCAAAGAACTTTCAACAAAATAGACCATGGCTTTCACAACCACATAGCCTTAACCCACTTTCCTACAATCCAAATTCATATCCCTATGTCAACCCTATCTGATCACTGCCCCTTGATCATGTCCTTTGGAGAAGCAGCTATTAAAAAAGCATATAAATTTTAATTTATTTGATGCTTGGATATATAACCAAAATTTCATGTAGGTAGTCTCTATTGCTTGGAACATGCACACCTATGGAAACCCTATTTTGAATTTCCAGAGAAAACCGCAAAATACAAAAAATGCCCTAAAGACATGGTTTAAAGAGATTTATGGGGCAGGTAACAAATTATCAACTGACATACGATATAAACTTGAATAGATTCAGGCTATGTTAATGAGCTCGAGCAATGATCCCACTCTCTATCCCAAGGAAAATGATCTGATAAAGCAACTTGAAGCTGCTTATATTTCTGAAGCTGAAATGGCAAGACAAAAATATAGAGAAAACTGGGCATTGTATGGTAACAGGAACACTAAATTTTACCATGCTTCCTTGAAAATAAAGCAATCCAAATCATACATACACCAATTTAAAGGCAAACATGGAGAAACCCACACAACTGCTGCTAGAGTGGATTCTGCTTTCCTGAACTACTTCACTGATCTACTAGGTACAGCAAACAATTCTCTAGACCTTTCTTTTATCAATGCTCTCAGACTACCAACCCTATCAACTAATCACCAAGACATTCTACTTTCCTCAATAACTGATGATGAGATAAAAAACTCCATATTTACTATGAGGAAAACTGCTATAGGAGGTCCAGATGAATTCAATGCAATATTCTATATCACCTGCTGGAATATAATATCCTCTGATGTTTACAAGGCATTTCATAACTACTTTGATAAGTCCAAGATGCTAAGTTCAATTAACTCTATAAACATTGCATTGATACCAAAGGTAGATAACCCCTCATGTGTAAATCAATTTAGGCCTATTGCCTACTGTAACATAATATACAAAAGCATCTCAAAAATTGTAGCTTCAAGGCTAAAGCTAGTACTCCCTCATATAATCTCTTTGAACTAATCGGCCTTTCTCCCCAATAGAAGCATACTTGACAATGTTCTCCTAACCCATGGATTACTCACTGGGTACTCATCTACCAACATTTTCCCTCGTTCCATGATGAAAATTGACATTAAAAAGGCTTTTGACTCTGTCAACTGGTCTGCTCTTATGCATATCCTAGCTAGGATGAAGTTTCCTCCAAATTTCGGTAATTGGATCTATCAGTGCATCTCCACTGTTAGATACACACTTGTTTTCAATGCACATACAGTGGGATACTTTAAAGGGGAGAATGAGCTAAGGCAAGGAGACACTATCTCTGCCTACCTATTTATAGTTGTCATAGAAACTCTCACAATTTCCTTTCGACATCAGGTATATCAGAAAAAATTTATACTTCATCCCAAGTGTAAATCCCCTATGATCACTTCTCTTGCTTTTGCAGATGAACCTCTTATCTTCACCAAGCCAACAAGTCATTCTTTAAATTCCATTATGCATACTCTTCATTCCTTCTATAGATTTTCTTGACTAATGCTAAACCATGATAAATCTCACATCCTTATAGCTGGCCTATCTACTGATGAAGTATCTATATGCTTGAATATAACTAATTTGTCTCCTCTTGAAACTGACATGTCATATCTAGGCATCCCTCTAGCCTTAAAAAATCACTATATCGCAATGTGTTCCTCTCTACGAAAAAATAACAAGTGTTTTTGAGAAATGGGACAACAGATCTCTGAGTCAAGCTGGTAGATTGGTCTTAATAAATTATGTAATCTTCTCTATGACAGTTTACTGGTGTAGAACACTCCTCCTACCAACCAAACTAATAGCCATGATAAGATCTACGATGATAAGATTCCTGTGGATTAGAACCATTCATAGCAGAAAACTATCTCCTATATCTTATAACAAACTCGAATGGGCAAAGAAATATGGGGGATTGGGAATAAAAACCTAAAAAGATCGAACGTAGCATCTCTCTCCAAACACTTTGACAACCTTCTCAACAGAACTAACTCATTATGGGTAGCTTGGTGTCTCAAACATAATCTTCAACATGGAGACATATGGAAAGTGAAATCAAAACAAGCAAGCAGCTAGGTTTGGAAGCTGATGCTGAAAATAAGAGATACCCTTCTACCTCACTCATTTATCACCTTAAGCTTTCAGAGTCAAAGTGGCTTCTGGTTTGTGCCTTGGCTAGAAAAAGGCCTGATATTATGCAATACAATGACATATGCAGAAACTCAGATGACAGGTATCCTTGTTCAAGCAAAAGCAACTAACTATATCAGAGATGGCAAAATTGCTTTGCCAGCCTTTGGCTACTCTGAAATTAATAGAAGATAGGCCAAATATACTCAGCAAACATACAAATATGCTCCAAAGGATGAATACAGATGCTCTGAGAAGCTCAGAGAACATTCAACTGCTACTGTGTATGCTGCATTAGAAGAACATATACCACAAAATAGATTTTCTTGGAATAAAAGAATCCGGAATCGACATACTAATGAGAATTAAACTTGATGCTATGGAAAGTCTTCAAAAATGCAATTCATACAAAGGAAAATCTGAGAAGAAAAGGACTAAATATGAACATTGAATGTCTTTTCTGTTATGTCTACGAGGAGGATGTTCTTCACCTGTTCTTTTCATGTCCGTACACATACTTCATAAGATAAAAGCGAGGGGAGGATTTAGTACACCAGACTGGGACAACAAGATTGAATGGTATAATATTTATACTGCCACGAAATGGAAAATTTCTGGGACATTTGAAATGCTACTATGCTTAAAAGTAACAGTTGATGAACTATGGAGAGAGAAGAATGGCATCTTGTTCAACAACAAGATAAGAAATAAAATGGAAGTCTATTCCCAAATCAGCAAGCAGATACACAATGCAATGGGAGTATCATCTTATCCTTTTGAAGATGCTGCAAAACATAACTGGGCTTAGCCTTTGTTGTGTACTAAATTATGATCCTGTTTTTATTCTTTTTTATTTTCCTCTTTCTGTTTCTTTGTTTATCTCTGTTTCTTCATATTTACTATGTAAGAACCTGTCTTCTTATTATAAATAAATGGTAGGGGCCATTCAACACTTGCTAGCTTTGCCAAAAAAATATATTAAATATTTGAAAAATCCACTTTCCGAAGTATTTTAATACCGAAACAGCTTTAAATTACATAGTTTAATAAATAACATTTCCTTTTTAAAACAATTTAACGTCTCGATAAAATATTTTTTTTAAAATTCCAATATAACTAATTTCATATTTATAAATCTCTCTCGATTTATCGCAAATCGATTTACCTTTCCTATTTCACAATAGTTCCAAAATCCAAAATAGATTCCATTATTTCTTTCTAAACCAATTCTATATCTCATTATAAATTCGCAGTGTGAATTTATTTTTCCAATTTATCAAATGATAATCACTTCACTTTATTCATAACATCGTTTATAAACTTATAACTCATTTCCAGTTTATAATAGGTTTATATTGCTAAAATTCATGTATAAATCGATTTCTAATTAAAATTCCATTTGGAAATATATTCCTTAACAAGTTCCAATTATAACCCAAAATTAAATTATTTATTTATTTTATCCAACCCAATTCCTTTTTAAAATAATTCAAATTCCTTCAAAAACTCGAATTCAATTCTAATTATAATTTAAGAAATATTATTAAAATCCATTGTTTTCAATTTCCTTGTAAATATATAAATTTCAAAAAAAAATATTTATTTATTGAAATCTCCTTACGAAATAGTTAAGTATATTTCCAAAATCAAATCTTTTATTTAATTCTAACTGTTCCTTATTCAATATTCCAATTTCCATATAAATAATTTTATTTCCAAAAATCGCCTTGAATTTCTTTTTAAAATTCAAAAATACTACTTATGGTATTTAAAATACCAAAATTTGGGCCAGTGCTTCTATAGCATCCAATATATCAAATCACACACAATCCATAACAGGTTATTCAATAACATCATATATCACTATATATGAAACAATCACTATATTTGAGGAATCCAGTTGGATCCCTCCAACCTATTTCCCTGCATCCATGGATGTTATATAACATAAAATACCAATCTCGCTTCAAGGCGGGATATCGCGATAATATAGGGTCGTCCGCTATTATGCGGGACGCATAGTGTCTCATCCGCTCCAATAGTGGGAAATATATCCAGCTACTAATATATATACTACTATATACAATATAACATCCAACTGATAATAATAATTATCAATTCATCCAATCAATCAATAAATAAATTTTAATATTTCAAATTAAAAACCAGCAATCTGAATGAGTGAAATTTACTCACCTTGATTTTTAAATTGCCAAACATCCAGATTTTAAATTGTCTAAAATCCCAGCTGACTCCGAAAAATCCCAAACCAATTTCCATTGTGTGATATTCTTCGATACGATTTCGGTGCGGCTTGTTCCATTACTATCGACCCTCGTATGATAGAGTTACACAATTTATAAATTAATGATCTATATAATATAATTATTTCAAACTAATTACAACATTAGTAGTATTATTGTAATTAACTAAACAATATCCAATCCCTTTCCGGCCGATCGAATCACTGCCCCTACCTCGCCCTCCACCAGCTCCAATCTCAGACCACCTACAGCGCCATGCCTCCACTAGCACATACGCGTGCTTCAACGCGTCGCATGCTAGAAAGAACTGCCCTAACCCAAACCCTAAATGACGACCACTGCTCAAAACCGTACTCAACTACTGCAGTTGAGCCACCATGCGACTGCCCTTCCTCTACTCGCCTAGGTGCGACAAACATGGTCGCGACTGTCTCATCTCAGTCATCCCACACATCGCCTCCTCCTCATGCTCGTGCTCTGCTCTTGTGCTCGTGCTCTGCTCTCGTGCTCGCACCTGTTCTCGTGCTCGCGCCCCTTTTTTTAATCTGTAGATCGATTTCGATTCGATTTTCTTTCTTTTTTTTCTTTATAGATCGTGATTTCGAATTATAGAAGAAGGATAGAAGGAGGAGGCATGCGTGAGTTTTAAAACTGGGTAGATGGCTCGATCCAAAGCGTAGGGCGGCATATAGTACGGGTTAGGGGTATAGGGTTTGACCTTAAAGATGTATAATATTATTTAACTTTCAAAATATCTTGCTTAATATAACTTAAAATCCCGAACTCCTATCGAGGCATGCTGTCAGACATTCCTAATGTTATACCCCTATTTTGAACGAAATGGAACAAGTTTCGGGACCTAATTCAATCGTATGGAGAAGATAGCTTTTTAAATTGACTATTTAAATTAAATTCAATTAAACTATTTCTATGCGCTTTCAGATCGCACGACCAAACGGTAAATCCAAACATTACAAAATTTGAAATCCGATAATAATACACTATTACGGATCCAATGGAATTAGTTTCTTCGAATTCTGAGACTATGCTCCAGATCGCTATTTTAACGCGTTGATTTAAATCGATGATTTCAAAAATTTACAAAATCACTTGAAATTCAAATTTTAAAAACTTTTTAACTCAATTCTTATTCAAATAGAATTTATATCAACATTAGAAATCATTTTCGATTCATATTCAACTCAAATTTCTATTAGTCACCATTTCCGTATTACGATAAATCGTTATATTTGAAATTTAAGTTTATTCCACTTTATTCGATCGATAAACTTCATATTAAAAATCCATTTACATTTAAAATTCAACATTTAAAATAAATTAAATATTCAAAATCAAATGACTGAAAAATCTGTGTCGTTACAAAATCGTTGGACTATTTTAGTTGTAGATGTATGAGAAGCACTTGTTAAGTGCAGTGGTAGCTCTAGGCCTCGCTATAGTATTTTGGAATTATTATTAATTACTGTTTTGATTTGAAATGATTTTAACTCGGAGGATGATTTTAAATGGTATTTTTGGAATTTTCTTTGGCATTTATTTGGAAAATGGTTTTCGAACTTCTCTATTTTACTTTAACCTTTTTTTAGTCACTTCGAATTTATATGAAATTGTTTTACAAAATATTTCAAAAAATATTTATTTAACAGAAAAGTTAAATATAACAAATGTTTATTATCATGAAAACAAAAGGGGCAATTTATCTTTTATAGTAAAGTGATTCTGTTTGTAAAGAAAATTGAAATATTTTAGAATAAGTATCTGTGAAATGCTTTATATAAAATCTTGTATGGAAAGAAGATTTATAAGTGATATTTTATAAATAAAACATGGAATTATAAATGGTATTTTGTAAAAAAGAATAGATTTATAAATGAGATTTTAAAAAAGGAAATGATATCATTTTGATAAATTGGAACAATAGATCAAATTTGTGAATTTATAGTGATATATGGAATGACCATTTTATGTAAAGTATTTATACCTATCTTGAAACCGAAGATTTGTGATAAGTATATGAGATTTAAAATTAGGAGATTTATAAAAAGGAGTTTTATAAATATAAAGGAGATTTATAAAATAAAGTTTATGAATATAAAAGAGATTTATGAATGAGTTTTATAGAAGGAATGAGATTTGATTTCTATAAATGATCATTTTAAATTATGGTAGTATGGAAAGTATTCTTTTCATACTTAACACCAAATTCCGATGTAGGAAAACTCGTCCCTATCCTAAGAATTAAGAATGTATGTCGAGGCAAGTATAGTATGCTAACTTGTCCAGCTACATTGTTAATCAAGGGACCGTACAAGTTTGAGATCGAAAGTAGGGGTAAGTATACTTGGTCTAATAATTTCCAAACAATACATTTACTTACAACAAAAGTGTTGGGGTTTATAATTATCTATGTTTTAAATGACATTTTTTTAACACAAATAAGTATAGTATTGAAAGTGTAGTGTTTTTATAGATATACTTATACTGATGAGATAAGTATATAGATAGTTTTCTAAGCATTAAAAGAGTATAAATGCATAGTGAATGAGTATTACACATATGTATATCTTTGTAAAAGTATTTTGATGTAAGTATTTGCAAAGTGATTTTAATTAACGAAATACTTAATTAAAAAGGCTTAGTGGTTGCTTATGTGTTGGACCATGGTTGGTTTCCATATGAATTAAAATCTGATTGGATTGTTTGTTTATTTTATAGTTAAATAACCGACTATTAAATCTTGGCCAATTTTGAAACTATCATTTGTTGATTCGAAGAGACTGGGATTGGATCTGCCGAGTACACGGCACGCGTGGTAGAGGGTTCTTGCTTTGTGAATTGTGACGAAGCTCAAACTCTTACCCCTACATGTCCCTTACGGGTTGGTTATAGATCAAGGAACTGGCCATAAAATCAGATTCAAGGTTACCATGTGTAGTCACCACTTATTATGTGGACTTCGGTCGTTACAACATGGTATCAGAGCTTAAGCTGAGTGAACACCTAGGCTTTAGTGGGGGTAAACTCATTAGATATAAGGTTAGTAACATCCTAGAATGAGTTTGAGTGCGTGTGTGTGTCTATATGAGAGCACGTATTTGTTAGTGCTATAAAATTGTTTTACATTATGTTGATTAGTTTGTTAAGTGGTTTATGAATTCTGGTCAAGAGGTGAGACGCCACAGTATTGATAGGGGTTTCTAAACACTAGGACAAGGCAAACTGACACAACATTGTTTTGAAATTTGGTAAATGGTATAATTTACCTATATTTTACTTTCTATATATAAAATAATAATTTTTAAAAATGATATAGCTATTTATGATGTGTTTATTTATTAGGAGATGATAATATTCAATAATCGATTATTATTTGATTAGTCATGACCATCCAGTTTAGGAGCATTGGCTATTATTTGTTGATTGCTATGCTTAGCTAATTTATGAATATTTATTGGTTTGATTTAGATTAAATACGAAAACTTTGTGAATTAAGCTTCACAATTTGACTAATAAGGTGTTCGGTGATAATGTTGGGCTAAAATTTATTTTAATAAAAGTTGTTTATTAGATCTAAACAAAGATATACATTTATGAAATGATTTTGTATGTGAAACTGAAATTATATAAGTATTGTTTATATGGTTTATAAATAATAATAGTACTATTTGAAAGTATTTATTTATAGAAATACTTTAAAAGGATTGTAAAGGAGATAGAAAGTATTAACTCACTTCTGTTGTTTGAAAATAATTCTGATGATGACTGCAGCATCATCGGTGTTCATTTTCAAGTTTCTAAGTGGGGGATACTACCATAGTAATTGCTATAGAGGTTTTCTACTAAAACATATTTTGATTTAATCCCAAAAGTATGATTAGATGTACAAAAGGAGATATCTATATTATTGTTATTTCAAAATATTTTGAAATAAAACATGGTGTTTAGTTCTTAAATTCTCTGTTAAATTATTTTATGGATGTTTGTATCATATGCATTAGGGTAGTTTTGTTTGTGCATCTCATTTTTGATATGTTGTTTGGTTGTTTTAATTTATTGAAATTAAATTAAAGTTTTGACAATTTTGGAGAGTCGAAATCTTCCGAATTAGTTGGGAACTTGAAGCTAAGTGTTTTTGGGAACATTTAAGAGAATAAGTTATAATAACTTATAAATTTGAGAAGATGGTAAGTTAAAATGAGTATTAAATTTATTAGGCGTTCATGTTAGGTAAAACGAATCTGATATTGTGTATATACTCGTAGGATGTAGTGGAGTATTATATGAATATGAACTTAAGTCCTGAAATATTTTAAACGAAATTATGTTTTAATGAATTTTTTTAAAAGTAAAGATAAGTCTTTATAGAATATTTATAAAATAAAGATAGCGTTTTATGAAATGCTTCGTAAATGAATTCTAGTAATAAATAATAAATGAACTTTGATAAAATGAATGTGATTTAAACTAAGAGGAAATTAATGTAGTTAAGAAACCAATGGAATAAATACGTAGGTTGTACGTAGATCATTTTATTTGCATGATTGTTCATGATCCAGATTCAATTACATAATTTCAAGGTGATTTACACCGACCCGAATGAGGATTTTTCACTCGATTCTTGACGACGAACGCTTGATATGGATCATTGATATAATTCTAAAGTTTTCTATCATAGTAATGCTATGTAAGTAGAACAAAAGTTTCTAATCAATGAACCTTATCTGAGTCCGCACCAGGAAATTCGAGAGAGTGATACTAGTTCAGAAGAGAAGTTTATGTGATCGAGCAAGTGATCGGATTTGATATTTCATATGAATGACATACGTACATCATATGGATTTTAATATATTTTATGCTTTTTACATTAGAAATGCAAGTTACATGGTTTGATATGGCAGGTTGATATGAGATGATTGCTATATATAATGTAGCATGCTTAAATTCATAATATATGATGGATGAGCTGTTGTACTATTTCATTTGTCATGCTTAACTCTCTTTTGGGATATTTAAGTGAAATCCAGGTATATGGAAACAAAGGATAGCTTACTACTTTTGGTTTCATCTCTAGAGTTAGATTGCTTGACAAATTGTACATGTATATGCTTAACTGGTGTGTTTGCTATATGACATACACACTCTATAAGGTATATCAAAAGTATATTTTGTTGTTGTGTTGTCTCCAGATATGGGAGGTTCCAGATATGGGCTTATATTGATGTTGTAATTTATTCGGACCTTGTCGCGCAAAGGATGTTCTGTCAAAATTTTCTGTAACATATGAAACTTTGAAAGCTTAATAACTCATTTTAATTAATTAATTTTAAAAGCTTAAGGGTTTGGAGACATTTTCTTCCTCTACGAAATTCGAGGATGAAATTCTTTGTGGAGAAGAATGGAACAATCCAGAATTTTGTCATTTCAATTTTCAATATTTGAATGATTAACAAATAATAAGGGTGAGCTAATTATAGAAAAATATTTTCAAAAATAAATACTTCGAATTAATATCAATAGTGGGACCGAAAATCGTTTTATTAATAAATGGTATAGAAACGCATAAATTATCATTTCGGGGCACTATTTTGGATTTTGACAAAAGTAGTGCCAATGGGACCGGAATAATAGAATGATATGCGCCGTCGAGGTTCGTGACGATCGGACATGCTGTGTAGTCATGCAAGTTCCAAACTTATAACGTTTTAATTAAAGGATTTAATAATAACATAAATTATTATTATATTACAGTATATATGCATATCACTACACACTTCTTTTCCCTAAATTCCTACTTTTCTTCTTTTTCCCTCTTTCCTGTAAAAGAAACAGGTCTTCTCCTTTAAAAATTAAAATCGTGAGCTTTAGGCCACTAAAATTAACAACACTAGATCCGTTGAGTTTATAGTGGTGTGGGCAATGAATCTATATTATCTTTATTGTGTGCGGTCAACTTTGGTAGTGATCGACGTTAGCTTTGCTGAGCTAGGGTTAGGTTTTTCTAGCGATTTAGGAGATGATAGGCCATGGCGAGTGTGGAACCGTGTTTCCCATGAGAACGAGAAGTGGTGGTGGTTGATTGGAGGGGTGCAGTTGTGTATTAGGAGGTACGACATTTCACTATCATGGTCAAAACCCTAAAGTCACAATTTGATAGGCTCGATTGAGCACCACCTTGTTGTGTCAATCGCAAAGATTATGCAAAGAGAAGGAGATTGGAAGTGGCGGCGCGTCATTTCGTGGTCTATAGCTTGAGTTAGGGGGGGTGCATGACAAAAGCTGTGTACGTGTATGCATGTACAGGCAAGTGATTAGTGAAGAGGGAAGATGAATTAGAGGGTAATTAGTTAATTGATTTCTTAACTAATTAATTTAATTAATCTCAAATCTTGTAAATTTCATATCTTCTTTATACGAGGTCTAATGGTGACACGATCTTTTGCATTGCATTCGTAAATGCATAGTCTATGCACTAGATTTAATTTCGCCAAGTTTAGAGCAATTAGGATTTTGAGCTAAAATCGAACGTCGTTCAATTTTAGATCGAGTGGGAACGCATAAGCTTTAGATGGAATTTTAGTGAGTTAACTCACCTTTGGATGAACATTATATGATATATGGTAGATATAAATTGTTATTTATATGCTTGAATGATTTTTTTGGTTGGTTTGGTTAAATTTCCGCTTAGAAAGCAGATGACATTTAAAATGAAATACATGGAACTCGTAAAATTTTATAAAGGGATCCAGATTCCTCACCACCATCGATTTTAATTTCATTTATATTTCATTTATTTGGTTGCCTTGGTAGCTTAGCTATATTAGATATGACTTTGATATGTTGAAAAAGTAGGAACTCTTTTAGTGTAGATTTATGTGAAGCACTTATTAACTATTGTGATAGCTTTAGGCCTCGCTATAGTATTTTGAAAACATTATTAATTGCTGTTCTAATTTTAAATGATTTTAATTTGGAGGATAATTTTAATGGTATTTTTGGAATTTTTTATGGCGTTTATTTGGAAATGGTTTTTGAACTTCTCTACTTTACTTCAATCTTTTTGTTGGTCTCTTCTCATTTATAAGAAATTGTTTTACAAAGTATTTCATGAAGTATCTGTTTTACGGAAAAGTTAATATAATAACGAATGTTTATTAGTAAGAAACCAAAAGGGGGAATTTATCTTTTATAATAAAGAGATTTTGTTTTTGAAGAAGATAGAAATATTTTGGAATAAATATTTATTAAACGCTTTATATAAAATGTTATATGGAAAAAAGATTTATAAATGATATCGTTTAAATAAAAGATGGATTTATAAATGGTGTTTTATAAATAAAAGAGTTGATTTATAAATGGGATTTTTAAAAAGGGGAAATGATATCATTTTGATAAATTGGAATAATAAATCACATTCGTGAATGTATAGTGATATATGGAATGATCGTTTTATAGAAGGTACTTAGTCGTATCTTTAACCCGAAGGTTTGCGATAAGTATATGAGATTTAAAATTAGGAGATTTATAAAAAGAAGTTTTATAAATGTAAAGGAGTTTTATAAATATAAAAGGGAACTATAGACGAGTTTTATAAAAGGAATGAGATTAGATTCCGATAAATGATCATTTTATATTATGGTGGTATGGAAAGTATTCTTTTCGTACTTAACACCAAATTCCATGGTAAGGAAACTCGTCCATATCCTGAGAATTAAGAATGTATGTTGAGGCAAGGATAGTATGCTAACTTATTTGACTATATTGTTAATTGAGAGACAACATAAGTCTAAAATCGGAAAGTGGGGGTATGTATACTTGCTCTAATTTTCATACGATCCATTTACTTACAGCAAAAGTGTTTGGGTTTATAATTATCTTGTTTTAAATGACAATTGTTTTAACCCAAATAAGTCTGTATTGAATGTATAGTGTTTTTGTGGATATACTTATACCAATGAGATATGTATATAGATAGTTTTTCGAGCATTGAAAGAGTATAAATGAATAGTGAATGAGTATTACACATATGTATATCTTTTTAAAAGTATTTTGATGCAAGTATTTACAAAATGATTTTCATCAATGAACGGATTAATTAAAAAGGCTTAATGGTTGCTTATATGCATAACCATGGTTGGTTTCCATATGAAATTACATATTTGATTGGATTGTTTGTTTATTTGATAGTTAAACTATCAAATCTTGTAATTCGGCAGCACCTTTCAGAAAAGATTTTAAAAAGTTAAGGCAACCAATTATAAGGTGACAAATAAGCAGGTTAGTTGAAAAGAATTACCATTTAAATAAAAAAAATCAGGTTTTATAAGGTTTTGATGCTTCACCATCTTCGGCAACCACTTTTCGACTTAGTACCTCCGCCACTAACATGATCAAAACCAATGCACATGGTATCAAAAGACTAGGTACGTAGTGAATTGGACATAGGCGAAAGGTATGTAATCGAAACAAGGGGTTCCAAAGGGGTCGAAGCTTTACTTTGCTTTAAATGAAATGCGCCTGCTTTTCTTTCGAAAAGAATGGTTTCGAATAAGATAGCTTTTGATGTGGTCAATGGTTGTAAAGAAGGAATGCTTTCGAATGAGGCTGCGTCTTTGTTTTAAAGTAAATATTTTCGATAAGGTTGAAACCCTTGCTGCCGCCTTTTCTTTTCCTTTCGATCCAGAATGGTTTCGAGAGGGTCCCTTTGTTTTAAAAATTAGAGCCTCTTCTCCACTACTTTCAAAGGGATAGGTTTCGACACCATCCACTTCTTTACTTAGGAGATTGCTTTCGAAAGAGTTGCTTTCGACTTAGTTGTTTTAAGAACCTTTTTGATATTATGAAAGTTAAACCCAATAGTTTCAAAAGGAATGGTTTTGAAAGGTTTTTCACAAGTTTTGACTTGAACCCAATGCTTTCGAAAGGTTTGTTTTAAGTAGTATACTTTGATGCTTTCAAAAGGTAACTAATAAAGGTTTCGAAAGGAATGATTTCCAGTATTTTCGAAAGGTTTACCTTAGTTTAAATGGAAGGTTTCCAACGGTTTTGAAAGGCATATATAAGGGTTTTAAAAGAGGTTGTCTAAGGTTTATAAAGCTTTCGAAGAAGGTGTTTGCAGTGTTTCGAAAGGACCAGTGTCTATGGTTTTGAATGGTATGTTTGGCCTTTAGGCTTAAAGCTATTAAGTAAAGTAGTTTACTTATATCGAAAGGGGTACTTTCAATAGTTTCGAAAGGGGTACTTCATTGGTTTCCAATAAGATTGTTTAAAAGTTTTAAACAAAGGTTTCGAATGTTCATCAACAATATTTTTAATAAAACATATATCATGGCACAGAGATTTAAGTAAAGAAAATAGTTTCTTTTCCTTATATAAGTATGATTTAAAGGGTTAAATCATTTTGAAAAGGTTTTCAAGGAAAATTTAAAGGGTAGTTAACCCTAAGTAAAAGGACTCAGATAATTGTATACTATATGGGACTGGAATAGGGTCGCGCCTGTGACGACCCACATTTCGGAAGGTTTAAATCGACAATAATCCACACATGTCCCACTTAAACAATCCGGATCATAGATAATCCATGGGGATAATTAAGAAAAGAATAAGAAAACAAACACAGAATCTCGCAACGGAATGACAAAAGTATAATAATCAAATAAAACAGTTCATGAAGCTGTTTACTATACATTTGATTATAATCTATACAAAATTTATCATAGTTATATATATATATACATTAGGGATAAATAATCAATGCATCAGAATGGAATGATGTAGAGGATAATAATAGTAATAATATTCCAAATCTTCGTCTTCGTTCAACGGAAAAACGATCTTCAATGTGCTGAAAAACTTAAGGCTGACCCAAGCGTAATGAAAAGACAAAACACACGAGTAGGGACTAAAATACTCTTATGTAAGTCAAATCAATATCACGAAATATGAGTGTAACAGCGTCAGAGATGTTTACGGGATTTACATCTCCTATCCAGTGTATAACGTGCGTGCAATAACTTAAGAGATATTACGGGATTTTTCATCTCCTAAGGATCCGTTAAACTATTTATATATAATAGTGATGCAGCAGCGGATAACAAAAATGGATGAATCGGTGAAAGTAGCAATCGGGGAATTGAAAGATACCAAAGGCCCAAATCCGTTGATCCAAAGATACCGGATTCTAGCAATCTCAAACACGTTGATCGCGCACGATACCATGTTTAAAGATCTACGATTCTTCGACGTTGATCAAGCGCACTTGATTCCGCGAATCGGCTTCAACAATCATTGATTCGAGCTCACTCGAATGCCGAAGGTGGAGATAGGAGATCACACTCAACTACCGATTTGAGAAGTGGCACAAAGCACACAAACAAAGTTTTATTCAAAATCAACTAAGAGTTACAAATGATACCACCCGCCTATTTATAGGCTTACAACTCAACTCACACGACTTAACACAACACATAGGTCGTAAACGACCTAACAGATTACAATAGACGCGACCTAACAGACGCGACCTACGACTTAACACTTTACAACCCACGCGACTTACCACATCACGTTACACGACCTAAGAACAATTCAAGTTACAACAAACGACATAAGAAACATACACCATACGACTTAAGAAAATACAAATACAAACGACATACGACCTAAACATCATACGACTTAGAACACACAGCAGCAGCGACTTAAAAATGCGGCAGCAGCGACCTAAGAACAAGGCTTCTGGAAATCTTCACGCGACCTAATACTTGAGCGACCTAAAATACAAGACAGCGACCTATCTTCTCAGTGCATAAGGTCGAGCGACCTAAAAAAACGGCATCTGGAGCGACTTAGAGAAACACGGTAGCGGTCTATAGTGAGCGACCTATCTTAGGTCGTAGCTCACAAGATTGTATCGTTGAGCGACCTATCTTAGGTTGTAGCTCTTCTCCGCGACCTAGCATAGGTCGTAACACTTTTCCGCGACCTAACATAGGTCGTAACTCGTCAAAGCCGGTACTCGAAAAGTCGGAGCGACCTAGAGGAATGAGTAACTCGTTAGGTCGTTTGAGCGCCTTATCCTTTAACTCGTTAGCTCGTTCCAGCTTGTTTTCTTCCTCGTTAGGTCGCACGCGACTTAAAAGCACGTTAGGTCGCTCGCGACCTAAGACTTCATCAGTTTGGGCTGCATCATCCTCCCCTGGTTGGGAAAAATTCGTCCTTGAATTTGCGCCCTCCTCTTCCACAACAAGCTCATCCCCATGATACAGAATCAAGTATTTGACGTTAAAAACGTATGTAGTGTGAATATCATCCGGCAATTTCAACTGATACGCATTATCATTGATCTTCTTCAAAATTTCCACTGGGCCAATTTTTCGAGCTTTCAACTTGTTGTAAGTTCCAACAGGAAAACGATCTTTTGTCAACACAGCATAAACCAAGTCACCTTCTCTGAAATTCACACTCCTTCGCTTTTTATCTGCCAGTTGTTTATACTTCTCATTTGATGCAAGAAATCGTTCATGCACAGTTCTGTGGCACTCCTGCAACTCAGTCATAAAATCACAAGCTCGCCTAACAACTCCCCTCTGATATGGCACAGTCGTCAAATCTAACGGTCCCTTCGGAACTGCTGAATATACAACTTGAAACGGACTGAAACCCGTACTACGATTAATAGAATGATTATGTGCAAATTCCGCCTGACACAACTTCATATCCCAAATCTTCAAATTATCCTGCACAAGACATCGCAACAAATTTCCCAACGATCTGTTCACCACTTCCGTTTGCCCATCTGTCTGCGGATGATAGGCGCTACTATAATTCAGCTTCGTTCCAACCATTTTCCACAAACTTAACCAAAAATGGCTTAGAAATCTAGTATCCCGATCAGAAACAATAGATTCAGGTAGCCCATGTAACCGATACACCTCTTTAAAGAACAATTGAGCAACCCGGACTGCATCAGCGGTCTTTTTACAGGCTATAAAATGTGCCATTTTCGAAAACCTGTCCACTACAACATATATTGAATCATTCCCCCTCTGAGTTCTTGGTAACCCCAAAACAAAGTCCATACTGATATCAACCCATGGTCTAGTCGGCACGGGTAAGGGCATATATAATCCCGCATTCGTCGCTGTCCCTTTGGAAACTTGGCAAATATGACATCTCTCCACAAACTTTTCAACTTCCCGCTTCAACGAAGGCCAATAATAAGATTGAGAAATTAATTGCAAAGTACGATCTCTACCAACATGACCTTCCTCATGCAACTCCTTCACAATCTTCATTCGCAAGCTGCACTCTGGTATGCACAATCGATTCCCCTTAAAAAGAAAACCATCCACCAACACAAACTCATCCGTCTTTCCCTCCTTGACTTCATCTACAAACTTCGCAAAGTAAGGATCATCAACAAATAATTCTGGCAACACATCAAACCCCGTCACTTCAACCTTTATTGTAGTCAACAAATGATTCCTTCGACTCAATGCATCTGCCACACGGTTTGTGATTCCCGACTTATGCTTCACCACAAATGTAAATTGTTGTAGGTATGCGATCCACGAAGCATGCCTGGCTGCAATTTTGTCCTGTCCTTGCAAATGTTTCAGTGCTTCATGATCAGTATATAGAACAAATTCTTTATGGAAAAAATAGTGTCTCCAATGTTTTATAGCTTGAACAATAGCATAGAATTCCACATCATAAGTATTATATCTCATCTTGGCTCCCGATAGCTTCTCACTGAAATATGCAATAGGACGTCCCTTCTGACTTAACACCCCTCCAATCCCAACTTTAGATGCATCAAGTATGTAACTCTCACAACAACTGAAAATCTGGTAATACTAGAATTGGTGCTGTCGTCAAAAGTTCCTTGATTCTCTCAAAAGCAAATCCCGCTTCCTCTGACCATGAAAATTGCTTCCCCTTCTTACAATCAGTAATTGGTGCCATCACGCTAATGAAGTGTGGAATAAATCTACGGTAGAATGATGTTAAACCATGAAAGCTTCTAACTTCTGTTATCGTACTGGGTTGTGGCCAATTTCTGATTGCTTCAACTTTATTCTGATCCACCTGTATACCTCCTTCGGAAATAACATATCCCAAAAATAAAACACTATGCGTCATGAACACGCATTTCTTCGTTGCAGCATAAAATTGTTCCTGTCGCAGTATCATCAACACTTCTCTCAGATGATGCAAGTGTTCTTCTAAGCTTCTACTATATATCAGTATATCATCAAAATACACCACCACGAATTTCCCAATAAATGGTCTAAAGATCTTATTCATCACCCGCATAAATGTACTCGGCGCATTCGAAAGACCAAACGGCATAACCAGCCATTCGTACAACCCCTCTCTTGTCTTGAATGCTGTCTTCCATTCGTCTCCTAGTCTAATTCGAATTTGATGATAACCACTCTTCAAATCGATCTTCGAAAAGATAGTAGCTCCACTAAGTTGATCCAACAACTCATCCAGTCTAGGCATAGGAAATCTGTATCTCACTGTAATCTTGTTCAGTGCTCGACTATCAGTACACATCCTTCACGTTCCATCCTTCTTCGGCACTAACAAAGCTGTCACTGCACAAGGACTTAAACTTTCCTGTACACGCCCCTGTTCAAGCAACTCTTCCACTTGCCTTCTCAACTCCTCATGTTCCTTTGGACTCATTCTGTAATGTGGCCTATGTGGTAACACAGCTCCTGGAACAAGATCTATTTGGTATTGTATGTCCCTCAACGGTGGTAATTCTGTTGGCAGCTCTTCAGGAAATACATCGTCAAATTCTCCCAGCACTGGCTTTACTTCTTCAGAAATCTCAACCACTTCATTACTCTCACGTCCAATCAACAAAAATATTTCAGGCTCCTCTTCTACTTCCTTAACAAACTCCTTCAATGATAACAAAGTTTTCAGCTCTTCAATCTCCTCCAACTTGCTTTCTTCTTGTTGTCGCTTCTTGGGAATTAAAGTGATTTTAGTACCTTCAAACATGAAACTATAACTGTTAGTACGACCATCATGTTGCACCGCTCTATCATACTACCACGGTCTCCCTAGCAACAGATGACATACATCCATGTCTACAACATCACACCAAATTTCTTCTTTGTATTTCTTCCCAATTGAAAAATTAACACTAGCCCTTCATCCAACTTTCACCTCCCCACCTTTTCTCAACCAAGCTAACTTGTAAGGTTTTGGATGCTTCTCAGTCTTCAATGCTAACTTCTTCACAGCTTCTGTAGAGATAATATTGTCACAACTTCCTGCATCAATAACAAACTTGCAAACCCTTCCCAAGATAGTGCACGTTGACTGAAAAATGTTACTCCTTAACCAGCTAGTCTCATCCTCTTGCTTTGGTGTTAAACATGACCTCTTCATCATTAATGAATATCCTTCATCTCCCGACACATTTTCTTCCTCCTCAGTATGTGGTGAATTAGAACATTTAATTCTACTTCATCTTCTTCTGCCTCAGCAATCATCGCTCGCTTCTTTGGCTTCGTACATTCATTGCTTTTGTGTCCAATCTCCTGACAATTGAAACATTTGATACCACTATTGATTCTGGTCTTAGCAACTTCATTAACAACCGGTTTTGCAACAGCCTTCGAAACATTTGCATTGCTACTAGCCCCTTTCATTGGATTGTTGGAATTTGCAAACACACCACCACCCCTCATTCCTTGCTTCTCCCAAGCGATAGCTTTTTGATGTGCTTTAGCCACAGATCTGGGATCAAACATATTCACCATATCTTGTATCTGCATTTTCAACCCTCCAACAAATCTAGCTGTCAACTGCTCCTCCGTCTCCATGATGTCATTCCTCGCAATCAGCTGATAGAACTCATCCGCATAATCGTTCACAGACTTTGTTCCCTGTCTCAGATTCTGCAATCGTTGATACATAAGAGACTGATAATTATACGACAAGAATGTAGCTTTCATCAACTTCTTCATCTTATCCCATGATTCAATCTTTGACTTTCCCATCCTTTCCCGTGTAAGTTTAGTTTGCTGCCACCATGCCATAGCTCTCCCTTTCAAACGAGTAGCAACCAACTTCACTCTTCGATGCTCAGGAACCTCCTTAAAGTCAAAAACTTCTTCCACATTAGACAACCAATCCAAAAATTCCTCCGCTACCATTCCACCCTTGAATTCTGGAATTTTAGTTTTCATCCCTGATTCCCATCGACGATCATCTTCAACATCCCGATATGCATTTCGTACTTGGTCTCGATCTCGATAATGAGCACTACATCTATCACCATCTTCATCAAAAACAGATGTACTTCGATAACGATCTCGACCACCCCCATCTCTATGATCTCGCATATCCCTTCGACTTTGTCTTTCATCATCACGGTATGGTTCATGTTCAAACTCACGTGGAGTTCTTCTCTCTTCATTTCTATACTCATGATGTTCTCTTCTTAATGAAACTGAAAATTCTCTTCTTTCTCGGTAAGATTGTGGCGACACCCTCCTCGCTTCCGTAACCGATGGCGAAACTCTGTTTCCTCCATGGTTCGAGATTGGCGACCTTCTCCTTTGTCCTTGATTCATATCATTCATCAGTTTCTCTAACTTCCCAATGCCTTCATCAAACTTTTCATTGATGCATTGTTCCATTTGCTCGGCTTCTTCTCTTCTATACAACGCTTCAACATTCTGATGGCGATTAGCTCTTCTCGACGGCATTATCAAACTTCAACTTTAACTCTCGGCCTTGATCTTCAAAAATGAACTTCAAACTTCACTTAGCTCGGCTTCACTTGATGTAGCTCGGCTTCACTAACTCGGCACAAAGTCTAACACTTTCCTTGGCTCGGCTGAAACTCCTCAAACTCTTCAATAAGAATTGGCTCCAAGACTCGGCTTAGCTATGATTGGCTAAGTCTAGCTCTGATACCAAATGATGCAGCAGCGAATAACAAAAATGGATGAATCGGTGAAAGTAGCAATCGGGGAATTGAAAGATACCAAAGGCCCAAATACATTGATCCAAAGATACCGGATTCTAGCAATTTCAAACACGTTGATCGCACACGATACCGTGTTTAAAGATCTATGATTCTTCGACGTTGATCAAGCGCACCTGATTTCGCGAATCGGCTTCAACAATCGTTGATTCGAGCGCACTCGAATGCCGAAGGTGGAGATAGGAGATCACACTCAACTACCGATTTGAGAAGTGGCACAAAGCACACAAACAAAGTTTTATTCAAAATCAACTAAGAGATACAAATGATACCACCCGCCTATTTATAGGCTTACAACTCAACTCACATGACTCAACACAACACATAGGTCGTAAACGACCTAACAGATTATAACACACGCGACCTAACAGACGCGACCTATGACTTATCACTTTACAACCAACGTGACTTACCACATCACGTTACACGACCTAAGAACAATTCAAGTTACAATAAACGACATAAGAAACATACACCATACGACTTAAGAAAATACAAATACAAACGACATACGACCTAAACATCATACGACTTAGAACACACAGCAGCAGCGACTTAAAAATGCGGCAGCAGCGACCTAAGAACAAGGCTTCTGGAAATCTTCACGCGACCTAATACTTAAGCGACCTAAAATACAAGACAGCGACCTATCTTCTCAGTGCATAAGGTCGAGCGACCTAAAATAAAGCGGCATCTGGAGCGACTTAGAGAAACACGGTAGCGGTCTACAGTGAGCGACCTATCTTAGGTCGTAGCTCGCAAGATTGTATCATTGAGCGACCTATCTTAGGTCGTAGCTCTTCTCCGCGACCTAGCATAGGTCGTAACACTTTTCCGCGACCTAACATAGGTCGTAACTCGTCAAAGCCGGTACTCGAAAAGTCAGAGCGACCTAGAGGAATGAGTAACTCGTTAGGTCGTTTGAGCGCCTTATCCTTTAACTCGTTAGCTCGTTCCAGCTTGTTTTATTCCTCGTTAGGTCGCATGCGACTTAAAAGCACGTTAGGTCGCTCGCGACCTAAGACTTCATCAGTTTGGGTTGCATCAAATAGTATATGCTATAATAGGTAATGTCTATCAGTAAAATAAATATCCACCTTAACACATTTTTATAGCATGTAGTCTATGCAAGTCCTGTAACACAACCAGTAACGTCGGTAGCCAGTGAGTCCTTTATAGGTACAATACTAAACCAAAGTCGTAATGGGCTCGTATATGGATAAATATGACAAGGCACGTGAGGCAATGCCCAAGGTAGGATTCTACCAGTTTATCCTTTCTGGCTAGTTGTAACCCATACGTGGCCAACCGCGACCATCAATCCAAACAAAAGGGTGCACCCATCGAGTACGAAATCACAATAGTAATACGAGGGGTCAACGTTGCTAGAGGTAGCTAACCTCATTGGCTAGACATAGGCTCCTGTTTTAGTCATTTTAATTATGACACAAGTGTTAAGGCTAACCATCATCATTCTCTTACTTCATTCCAGTAAACATTCCCCAATTCAACCACTACATTCTGGATATCATCCAACGTGTACACAGTTGTCAAAGTGTTTCCAATATTTACAGAGAGTATGCCAATAAGAGGCCCCGGTCTCTTTAACAACCAAACATCGTTTTACACACCGGTTGGTACTTTTACAATTCGAAAACAATTCATCCTTGATATCAAACTATTATATTCGCTTCAAAATCAATTTCACTTCAAAATTACCATATTCGCTTCAAAAATCATATTTTTACTTCAAAATGTCAATTCGGTTCGATATATCGATTTTACTTCAAAATTTTGATTCGAATAACAATTTAAGTTATAACTTCACTTTAACCCATTTCGCACTTAAATCCAAGATTTAAATATAACCATTCCACCCTTTTGACTAGTTTGAATTTTTAGAAAATAGTTTAAATAGTTTTAAAATAGTTAAATAGTTAAAATAGTTTAATAGAAAATAGTTTGAGTGTTGAATATAGTTTTATAATAAAATAGTTTGGAAAATCAAAATAATTTGAATATTTAAGAAGATAGATTTTAAACCATTATTAAAATAATTTATTAAAAAAATAGTTTCAAAGTCAAACTGATTCAATTCCAAATTTTCCAATTCGAATCAATTTAAATTTCCATTTCGATTTAATCGATTCAATTCCGATTTCAAATCGAATTTTACTTCGATTCCAATTTTAATTCAAATCGATTTCAATTTCAAATTAATTCAATTACGCTTTCAATTCCAATTGATTTCAATTTCAATTCCAACTTGAATAAATTTCAATCCAGTCCCAAATTAATTTCAATTTCAAATTAATTTTAGTTTCAATTCCAAATTAATTTCAATTTCAATTCCCAAATTAATTTCAATTTCAATTCCAAATTAATTTCAATTTCAATTCCATAATCCAAATCTTTAAATATAATTCAATTCCAAGCTCAATTTGAAATATCGTTTTATATTACTTTTCTTAGCAATATTCAAAGTTCGAATAAAATTCAATCTTTTAAAACAAACCCATTTTTGGAATTCAATTCAAATTTTGATTATAACTTCAAAATCTCAACTTCGATTATTTAAACCATTCCTGTTATGAAATTCAGATTTCAACATTTCGAGCTCAAGTTCGAAAATAATTCGATTTCCATAAATTCGATTTTTAATTCCTTAAATCAAATCATTTAAATAATTTCAAATCAAAATTTTAAAATCATTTAATTAAACCAATCTTGTGTCCGTATATAATTTTCTATCCTATGGCCAAGTGAATCGATTATTTCAATTAAATTCGGGAATGGATATTTATCATTTCAACCCAAATAAATGTCATAGGTATATATCATTTCAACCTATTTCTTCATTTATTCGAAATAATTCAATTTATAGTTTTATATACTGTAAATAATATACAGGATGATAACATGATATATCAAAATAAATAAACATCCAAATCATCCAAGACATCAATCAATTTTTATCCATCACAACCAACATCCAAATAGTCAATAATCGCAACAATTAACTAATTATCAATAATCGGGAGTTTTTACTAGCAGTTTAATTCTAATTCAATTTAACTGTCAATTCAAATTCTATCAATTAATTCAGATGTCAATTTAAATGTCGATTAAATTTATCAAACAACAACCAATAAATTTAAATCACTTCACGATATAAATTTAACTACATAAAAATTATTTTAGTCAATTGTGAGGGTATAAAACACTCACCATTCATTTGAAACTGAAAATATTTCCAGCTTCAAATAAATGCCAATCCATTGCCAAGCTGTAGATGACATCGATACCATTCCAATGCCTCTCGTTTCGTCCGAAACGGACCTCATACGGAAAAGTTACGTAATAATTAATATAACGATAAAATTTAAAACATAATTAACAAATTAATTAGCCTAATTATATTATCATTTATCCTCTCCCTCACGCACGATGCCACAGGCCGAGAACCCATTGCAAACGCGACATCCCTAACGTTCACGCACCACTCGCGAGCTCTGGAACACCATGAGTCGCCATCACTCAAAGCGCCTCCTCAAGCTCCTCTAACGCCAGTAGTTGGGTCGCCTACAATGCCTCCGTCTGCGCACAATTTGAGAAAGAATGTCGTCCCTAATTGCCTTAATTTTGACGAATTCGTGCACAACCAAGTCGAATCAACCGTATGTATTTGAAGAGGAGGTTGAGATCTACAACTTTCATGTTGAAGCCAAATCGAGATTGAGTGTGGATTGAGAGAAATCAAGGAGGGAAAGTCAAATAATTTTGGCCATTGAAACTAAGAGGATGGCAGCCATAGTTTAGAACTAGGGTTTCAGAAATAATTTAATATTATTTTTCTTGTTTTGCGTACCTACTTATAGCGTGAGGTCCAAAATAGCCCGAACTCCAATCGAGACGTGCCGTCTGGCGTTCATAATGTTTTACCCCCATTCCGTACACAATGGAACTAGTTTTGAGGCCTAACTCGATCGTCTTCAGAAGATAGCTTTCAAAGTCAATTATTTTAATCGAATTCCTTTAATCAATTTCTACGCATTTCAAGCTCGCACGACCAAACGACAAGTCCGATCACTACGAAACTTGAAATCCTACAATAATTCACTATTACGGATCCGGTGGAACTTGTTTCGTTGAAATCTGAGATAGTAGCCAAAATGGCTTTTTTTACCCGTTAAAGAAAATATAAAATTTTCAATTTCTAATTATTCACTTCTAAATCTAATTTTAAATGTTAACAATCTTCATTCATATTTAAATAAAATCTAAATCGATTTCCGATATCATTTTCATTTACATTAATTCAAGGTTCAATTATTTAAATAAATTCCAGTACTAAATTTTAAATAATTTAATTATCCAATAAATCACCATAATTGAAATATAAGTCATTTAACTTATAAAATTTACATTTAAAGCAAATTCAAATAATAAAACAACTATTTCCATTTCACTGTACTTTAACATTATTATTCAATCTAAGCTATTGATTACAACACATTAAATACATAGGATTTCATTCCAATACCTATTATTGCCAAAATCTTTGAAATTGTTTATTTCAAAATTTTATTATATTCCATAATCGTACTAAATTTAATAATTTTAAAATAGTTAAAAATACGGGTCATACAGCACCTTATACATTGGCTATTAGCCCCTAGCTAATTTAGTCAAAATTCCAGTGTGTAGGGCTTAAGCGCTGGTAAGACTTAAATGATGGTTACACACGGAAAGGAATATATATATACACACACACACAAAGATAGGTTGTTGGTGAGCTCGCAAAACCATAGGATCAAGTGACCCTTGGAGATGTAAGTTAGGGACAGACCGTCCAGAAGTTTGTCTAACAGATGTTAGATTATTGTTATTTTGTCTGGTAGGCCCGAGTCAGCCAAAGGTTAGTAGTTAGCCAAATAAAACTACAGTGTTTCGAATAGATGGTCCATTTATTACCTTTTTTGAGCACATATGATATTTGATATTATTGATATATCAGTTTGATTAAGCAATTTGGTTGTAGGGTTTTGATTTGCAAAAGGATATGTTTAAAGGGATATTAGTGAGGGGAAACCCGTTCCGCTAAGCGGCGTGGTCTCACTTAATACCAGTAAATCGAGATGTAATAGTATTATTCACACTAGGCTTTATGTCTAACTCGAAGTTTTTTTCCCCTTAAACTCTCGGACGCTCAAAATTAATTTAAGTAGATTGAGAGTTTGGGTTTAGAGGTTTAGTGGGTGGATGAATAAAGCTTCCAGAAACAAGTAGGAGGCTAAGCTATATTTAAGAGTTGTAGTTTTTGTTTTATTCCGTTGTGATGTATTTAAGACAATTTATGTCCATATAGTACTCTGATCAACCAAAGGGGCATCTTCATATGTCGCTCTTGGCGTATTTATGTAATAATTATATTTCATCTGAACTTGGGAAACGATATGGGATTATGTAATTGGATATGAAACATGTTTTTGTGAAATGTAATCAGAAAAGTTGTTTTTGAATATGTAATTTGTTTCAGACTCATATGCTTCTGATATTATGGATACCATTAACATTACCGTATCTGTAGCACTTAGCTTTGGGCCTCAAGATAGGGATGTTACAACTTGGTATCAAAGCATAGGTTTATGAAAACTTTAAATTAAAATGATTTTTGAAAACATAATATAAGGATTAGAGAAAAGATCGGGGTATGGGATAACGCTATAGTAACATACTTGTATTCGCTACATACAAGTATATGTTATATCTCTATTTTCCTATCTCTCTTATGCTATTCTTTTGTATCTTACAAGGCTTGAATACAAATATGGATGCTAGAGGTGGAAGAGTTAAGTATGGATGCTAGAGGTGGAAGAGTTACAGTTGGAAGGGGAAGCACCAATACAAATGGAAATGCAAGAACAAATACGAGAAGGAACCAAGGTCAGGCACAAGTTGGAAATGTGGGTGCTGGAGTCCCGCAAGTGGACATGGGGGCAATGCATCAGTCCTTCGTCAACATGATGTACGCAGGAATTGATGATGGAGTAATCAGATGCAATGCTAGAGGAGGGAACCAAGAAGCTCCAGTGGTGAATAACTATGTTATTTTGAGTATAGATTTTGCCCAGTTGGGAGGAAACCCATTTATTGGTACCGAAGACGCAATCGAAACGGATAGCTGGCTACTTCATTGTGAGAGGATTTTTGC
The DNA here is from genome assembly GCA_030737815.1 of Allium fistulosum. Taxonomy (NCBI): domain Eukaryota; kingdom Viridiplantae; phylum Streptophyta; class Magnoliopsida; order Asparagales; family Amaryllidaceae; genus Allium; species Allium fistulosum. Next base: position 168,595,891 of record CM060905.1, read on the forward strand.
TGACTTAGGACTCAACGATGAGAAGAAAAGGAGACTTGCCTCTAGACAACTTCAAGGGGCAGCACTGTTTTGGTGGAATAGTGTGACGGTTGGAGTCAACAAGGAAAATATGGCTTGGGCTGAATTTAGAAGGAGGTTCGAGAAAAGGTTTATGTCAGAAATTGCTAAGTCCACTTTGCTTAGGAAGGTAGCCGAGTTGGAGCAGGGGGATATGACTGTGCTCGAGTATGCGACGAGGTTTGAGGAGCTAGCGAGATATGGCTACGCTACGATTGATATGTGATTAAGAAGAATGAGAAGTTTATCAGGGGATTGAAGCCTAAGCTTGCTAAGGCCATGTTACCGCATATTAGGGACCTAAGTGACGTTGTTGTTGAGATGGCCTTGAGGAATGAAGAGATGAAGCTTTTCTTGAAAGAAATCAGGTCAAGGAATTCCAGGGAGGACAAAGTTAGAAGAGAAAGTTTTTCCACAAGAAAGAAGCTCAGAATGGTGGAACAGCTAAGAAGGGAAAGGTAGAAGTGGTTTGTTACAAATGTGATAAGAAGGGACACTATGCCCATGAGTGCTGGACATGCAAAGAAAAGAAAGCTGCAAAGAAGAAGGAGGTGAGGTGTTTCAACTACGATCAAGCTGGGCACTATAAGAACTAGTGCAAGGAGCCAGCCAAGGATGGGAAAGGAAAAATGTTTGCATTGGAACCATCTACCTCAAGACCAACAGCGTAGGAGAAAGGAAAAGTAGTGTTGGGAGGTACGCTTTTGATTTATGGTGCACTAGTTAGAGTTCTATTTGATACGGTGCATCGCACTCTTTTATATCTCATTGTTTGGTAGATAAACTTAACCTAGAACCCTCATACTTAGTTACTTCCTTAAGGGTTTCAAATCCAATAGGAGGCTTTGCGACACTTGGGATGAAGTGTGACCACCTAGAGTTTGATTTGTTAGGTCATACCTTTGTTTGAAGTTTGCACGTGTTTGATTTCGTAGGGTTTAGAATTATTTTGGGTATGGATTGGTTAAGTAAGTACGATGCTAGGATATTTTTCCATTATAGGAAAATATCACTTAGACACCTTGACTGTAGTGATTGGATAGTGTATACTGTAGAAAGCTCTAGCTGTGAGGTGAGTGCTTTGTTGGGTGTTGTGTAAGTAGAAGACGAGTTGAATCGCATTTTCGCTGTAAGAGAATTTGCATATGTTTTTGAACCTGTAATAGGACTACCATCGAAATGAGCCATTGAGTTTCGAATAGATTTGGTACCTGAAGCAGAACCGGTGAGTAGACCGCCAAGTAGGATGACACCTACTGAGATGAGGGAACTGAAGGTGCAGTTGATGGATTTGTAAGGCAAGAATTTTATTAGGCCAAGTAGTTCGCCTTGGGAAGCAACCGCAGTGTTTGCAAAGAAGCCAAACGGGTTGTTGGGGTTATGTATCGATTATCGTAAGTTGAATGAGAAGACGATAAAGAATCAATATCAGTTACCTAGAATTGACGATTTGTTCGACCAGTTGAATGGAGCCAAAGTATTTTCCTAGTTGTATTTAGCAACAGGGTTCACCAACTTAGAGTGGCAGAGGATAGTATTCCTTTGATGGCATTTAGAACCAGATATGGATCGTACGAGTGGTTAGTGATGCCGTTCGGACTAACTAATGCGCCAGTGTTCTTTGTGGACTTGATGAACAGAGTTTTCCGAGAGCACTTGTATAGATCCATATTAGTTTTCATCGATGATATTTTGATATACTCTAAAGATTAAAGAGAGCATGAAGTTCATCTTAGAGTGGTCCTTGAGACATTGAGGCAGCATTAGCTAAAGGCAAAATTTTCAAAATGTAATTTCTGAAAGAAAGAAGTGAAGTTTCTTGGTCATGTATTATCAGAGAAAGGGTTGTCTGTAGATCCAACAAGATCGAGGCGGTGAATAATTGGAAGAGACCCGAGACAGCGATTGAGATAAAGAGTTTTCTTGGATTAGCTGGGTACTATCGGAGGTTCATAAAAGATTTCTCGCGAATAACAGCACCGATAGCCAAGATAACGCGAAAAGGTGTGAAGTTTGTATGGACCAATAAGTGTGAGGAAGCATTCCAGAGCTTGAAACACTTATTGAGTAATTCACCTTTGTTAGTTGTTCCAAAAGGAAATCAGGATTTTGTAGTTTATACAAATGCATGTGGAACTGGATTAGGAGCGGTGTTAATGCAAAGAGGTAAAGTGATTGCCTACGCATCTCGATAGCTTAGACTGCATGAGGTAGGTACCCAACTCACGATTTGGAATTAGCTGCGGTAATTTTTGCATTGAAGGTGTGGAGACATTATCTTTTAGGAGAAAGATTTGTGTTATACACGGATCATAAGTCAGTAAAGTATTTGTTCCCTCAGAAGGAGTTAAATATGAGATAGTACAGATGGTTAGAGTTTTTAGCTGCTTATGACTTTAGTATTGAGTACACACTGGGAAAGGGCAATAAGGTTGCATACGCACTTAGCAGAAAACATCAAAATGTAGTGTTGGTGATGATAGTTGAGTGGAAAGATTTGAAATCATTGATGGCATGTAGAGTACAGTGGAGATTTGAAGCTAGATCTAGTAAGGAAATTGTTATGTTGTCATGTTTAGAAGTTCGACCAATGATAATTGAAAGGGTTTCTTCTAAGCAAGGAGAGGATCCAGTATTAGCTGAGTGGATCAGGAAGTTAAGGGATAGAACAGAGGGCGAGGACTTAAAGGATTTCATTCTTGACCAAAATGGGTGGTTGATAAAGAAAGGAAGGTTGTGTGTTCCGAACGTAGGAAGCATTAGGAAGGAAGTTCCAGAGGAATGCCATCGTTCGAAGTTCACCATTCATCCGAGAGGAACTAAGAAGTAGCAGGATATAAAGAGGAGTTTCTTCTGGGAAGGTATGAAGAGGGATGTAGGCTTATGGGTGAAACAGTGTTTGAATTGTAAACAGGTAAAAGCCGAACATCAGAAACCAAGTGGGTTACTTCAGCCTTTAGATATTCCAGTATGGAAATAGGATTCTATCTCGATGGATTTTATAGATAGGTTTCCAAGGTCAAAAGGAGGAAATGAAAGTATATGGGTCATAGTGGACATGCTGACCAAGAGTTCCCATTTCATTCCAATTAAGTCAACCAGGACGATACCTATTTTGACTAAGTTGTTAATGAAAAATATAGTTAGACTTCATGGAATTTCTAGTAGTATAGTAAGCAGTAAAGATTCCTTATTCACTAGCGAGTTCTGGAAGAGTCTACCGGATACTTTAGGTACCAAGCTCAAGATGAGTACCGCTTATCATCCGCAGACTGGTGGGCAAATGGAAAGAGTTAACAAAGTCTTGGAAGATTTGTTATGAGCTTGTGTGTTAGATTTTGGGGGATCATGGGAAGACCATCTACACTTAGCCGAGATTTCATATAACAATAGTTATCAGGCTAGTATAGGGATGGCACCGTTTGAAGCTTTGTATGGAAGGCAAAGCAAATCTCCATTTTGTTGGTTAGAGACCGGGGATAGGTTGGTTCTTGGTCCGGATCTAGTTAGAGAAGCTGTAGAGAAGATTGAGTTAATTCAAGCTAGAATGAAGGATGCTCAGTCTAAGCGGAAAGACTTAGAATTCTCAGTTGGAGATCATGTTTTCGTAAAATCGCCGATGAAAGGTGTAATTTGATTCTGGAAATCAAGGAAATTGGCACCAAGATTTGTAGGGCCATTTCCTATTGTAGAAAAGATCGGAAAACTCGTGTATAGAGTAGAGTTACCGAACAGTTTGGCAGAGGTCCACGATGTTTTTCATGTTTCTCATCTAAGGATGAGTGTTCGGGATCCAGAGACAATCATACCACCGACTATGTTAGACGACTTAGTAATGGAACCAAATTTGATAATAGTTAGAAAACCAGTTGGAATAGTCGCGAGAGATGGGAAGAGACTAAGAAACAAGACAGTCAAATTAGTCAAGGTCCAGTGGAGTGACAATGGGAGAGACTGTACTTGAGAAACTGAGAGTAGGATAGGAGATACTTATCCTGACTTGTTTCATGGTATGTTTTACCTTTTTGATCGATTTATTGAGTACCTTATCGTAATTTCGAGGACAAAATTCTTTAAGGAGAGTAGTTTGTAACATCCCTAATTTTGGATAACATTATTCAGGAGATTTAATTAGCTAAATTAAATAGAATAATGTAAAGATTAAATGGCTAAGGGATTGGGATTTGAATAAATAAGAGGTAGCCGTGCCTAGTAAAGTAATGAATTAAATGGTATTAAAATGAAATAGAAGAAGGTAATTAGACAAGGGGCAATATAGGAATAAGCTACATTCTTATACCCTGAACCGTTCATACCATAACATTTTTCACGTTCACAATTTAAAAAACTAGACCTAGAGGTCGGCCACCATTAAAGAGTAGTAAGGGGAAAATAAGCTAAATCAAGAGGAAAAGCTTAATTGAAATTCAATCCAAGATCAAATCTCAACTCCTTAACAACAAAGGTAAAGGTGAGTAATATGTTACATCTCGTATTTTGATGTTTTCGGTTTCTAATATTAGACCCGAATGATTTTGCAAAGTAGATTACCATGTTTTGAATGATGATTAGATATAAATGCTTGTCAATGAATTATGCTTATTCATATTGATTTTATGACATGTTTTGGATTGAAAAACCTATTAAATGACATCTGCCTTGCGATTTTAGTATATGGTCAAAAATAATATTTTAGATTGGGTTTCAAGTTTTATAATTTTCTGATTTAATGTGGATTTATTATTAATTTTCTAGTGAGGAAAATGAATATTTGGGTTTAAAAAATTAAATACGGCAATTATATATATATTGGGTCGGGAATTTAAATATGTTAGAAAACATATTAAAAGTAATTTATGAGAATTTTTATATAATTTTCCTAGGTGTTTAAATAAATATATACAATTATTTAAGGTATGGGACTTAAATGTTTTATATGTTTATTAAAGGAAAAGGGGATATTTGCAAATGGTTTAAAATGTAAACTCCTATAATTCGGCAGCACCTTTCAGAAAAGATTTTGAAAAGTTAAGGCAACCAATTATAAGGTGACAAATAAGCAGGTTAGTTGAAAAGAATTACTTTTTAAGTTAAAAATCAGGTTTAATAAGGTTCCGATGCTTCACCATCTTCGGCCGGCACCTTTCGACTTAGTACTTGTGCCTTCAACCTGATCGAAACGAATGCACATGGCATCAAAGACTAGTTACGTAGTGAATTGAACATAGGCAAAAGGTATGTAATTGAAACAAGGGGTTCTAAAGGGGTCGAAGCTTTACTTTGTTTTTAAATGGAAATGCGCCTGCTTTGCTTTCGAAAAGAATGGTTTCGAATAAGATAGCTTTCGACGTGGTCAATGGTTTTAAAGAAGGAATGCTTTCAAATGAGGTTGCGTCTTTGTTTTAAAGTAAATGTTTTCGATAAGGTCGAAACCCTTGCTGCCGCCTTTTCTTTTCCTTTCGACCCAGAATGGTTTCAAAAGGGTCCCTTTGTTTTAAAAAGTAGAGCTGCTTCTCCACTACTTTCGAAGGGATAGGTTTCGAAACCATCCACTTCTTTACTTAGGAGATTGCTTTTGACTTAGTTGTTTTAAGACCTTTTTTGATATTATGAAAGTTAAACCTAAAAGTTTCAAAAGGAATGGCTTTGAATGGTTTTTCCATAAATTTTATCTTGAATCCAACGCTTTCGAAAGGTTTGTTTTAAGTAGTATACATTGATGCTTTCGAAAGGTAACTGATAAAGGTTTCGAAAGGAATGGTTTCTAGTATTTTCGAAAGGTTTACATTAGTTTAAATGGAAGGTTTCCAATGGTTTCGAAAGGCATATTTAAAGGATTTTAAAAGAGGATGTCAAAGGTTTATAAAGCTTTCGAAGAAGGTGTTTTCAATGCTTCGAAAGGACCAGTGTCTATGGTTTCGAAAGGTATATTTGATACTTAGGCCTAAGGTTATTAAGCAAAGTAGATTACTTATATCAAAAGGGGTACTTTCAATAGTTTTGAAAGGGGTACTTTCATTGGTTTCAAATAAGATTGTTTAAAGGTTTTAAACAAAGGTTTCGAATGTTTTCATCAACAATATTTTGAGTAAAGCATATATCATGGCAAAGAGATTTGAGTAAAGCAAATAGTTTATTTTCCTTATATAAATATGATTTAAAGGGTTAAATCATTTTGAAAAGGTTTTCAAGGAAAATTTAAAGGGTAGTTAACCCTAAGTAAAAATGACTCAGATAATTGTATACCAGATGGGACTGGTATAGGGTCGCGCCCTATACATTAGCTATTAGCCCCTAGCTAATTTAGTCCAAAATTCCAGTGTGTAGGGCTTAGTCACAGGTAAGACTTAAATGATGGTTATACATAGAAAGGAATATATATGTACAGAGATAGGTTATTGGTGAGCCTGCAAAACCATTAAGATCAGGTGACCCTTGGAGATGTAAGTTAGAGACCGACCGACCAGAAGTTTTGTCTAACAGATGTTAGATTATTTGTTATTTTGTCTGGTAGGCCCGAGTCAGCCAAAGGTTAGTAGTTAGCCAAACAAAACTACATTGTTTCGGACAGATGGTCCATTTATTACTTTTTTTTGATATGATATTTGCTATTATTGATTAACTAGTTTGTTTGTAGGGCTTGATTTGCAAAAAGATATGTTTTAAAGGGATATTAGTGAGTGGAAACCCGTTCCGCTAAGCGGCGTCGTCTCACTTAATATCAGTAAACCGAGGTGTAATAGTATTATTCACACCAGGCTTTATGTCTGACTCGAAGTTTATGTTTTTCCCCTTAAACTATCGGGTGCTCAAATAGATTGAGAGTTTGGGTTTAGAGGTTTAGTAAGTGAACGAATAAAGCTTTCGGAGACGAGAAGGAGGCTGATGATAGCTATATTTAGGAGTTGCAGTTTTTGTTTTATTCCGCTGTAATGTATATAAGATAGTTTATATTTATATAGTACTCTGATCAACCAAGGGGCATCCTCATATGTCGCTCTTGGCGTATTTACATAATAATTATATTTGATCTAAACTTTGAAAACGATATAGGATTATGTAATTGGATATGAAACATGTTTTTATGAAATGTAATCAGAAAAGTTGTTTTTGAATCTATGTTTTGTTTTATATTCATATGCTTTTGATATTATGGATACCATTAATATTACCATATTTCATCACCGGGAGCTAATACTATAGATGACTGCAGCATCTATAGCGCTTAGCTTTGGGCCTCAAGATAGGGGATGTTACAACTTGGTATCAGAGCATAGGTTTATGAAAAAAATTTAAATTAAAATGATTTTTGAAAACATAATCCTAAGGAATTAGAGATAAGATTGGGGTATGGGATAAAACTATGGGAAGCCCCAATATCAAATAATACTCTAACTGAAATATCATTAATACATAAATTACCTTCTAGGACTCCCTTGCACTTCACATCATCAGAGGTTGAAGCTCATTTTTTATAGCATAAACCTTGATCCATTCTTCCCTCTTCATTAATGGGCACTTGGTTTTTCAGTGTTCTAGATGATGGCAATTGTAACAAATACTCTTCTGAACCATAGGAGAGACGGTTCCTTGCTGCTACTTCTGCACTTTGGGCCTTCTAAAGTTTGTTGCAAAATGGCCTTTCTTCTAGCAATTATAACAAAGATACCCTTCTAACAGTTCTCTTGAGATCCACCACCATTCTTTCCCTGCCACGGTTTCCTTCCCTTGTTCTGATTATTGCTATTTCCTTTGGCTACCATCGGTCAACAGATTCCTTTTATCCAATACTTCATATTAGAAAACTATATCTAATAGGTCCATAAAAGTTCCCTTTACGTGTGTGGTCATTCGGTCCTGACATTGCTCTTTCATCCCCGAAATAAACATCTCATTCTTCTTTAGGGGCGTGTCCATTAGTGTAACACCCCTAATTTTAATAGCATTATTTAAGAGATCTAATTAGATAAATTAACTTAAATAGAATAATGTAAATATTAGAGTGATAAGGGGATTGAGATTTGAAAATTTATTTAGAGGTCGAGCTTAATTAAATAAATGGTCTTATGAATGGTTTTATATGTTAATTAATAAGAAAACAATTAACACAAGGGCATATTAGGAATTGCCGCACCATAATTCCTTAACACCTAAAACCCATGTTCCCATTCTTTATCACGTTCATTTTTCAAAAACTCAAAACATAAAACTAAAGCTCAAGTTGGCCATTACTTAGGAGGAAAAGAAGAGAAATTCATCTAAAGCTAAGGAATTAAGCTAAGGGAATTAATCAAGGATCAAATCTCAAATTCCTTATCCTAATCAAGGTGAATAATAATCAAAACCATCTCTATTTTTGTTTTAATGATCATTTGATTTTTGGGTTTAAGTTTAAATGCATTATGATGATTTTGATGATGATATGCTTGGATTTCATGATATGACATATTCAAACAAGTTTGTTTGATAATTTTTTATACAGATTAAGGCTAAAAATCGTTTATTTTGGATTCGGAATGCCATAGGGAATTTATATGTTATGTAAAACATTAATTTGGAGTTGGGTTTTAATCTTTATAATTTTCCGAGCTAGGGAAAATTTATTATGAATTTTCAAAGGAAAATATGAACAATTTAGTTTAGAAATTAATTTCGGCTATTATTTGAAGGAATTTGGGTCTGAAATTTAAATATGTTAGATAACATATTGAAAGTGAATTTCTATAATTTTTGGGGATTTTTCCTAAGAAAGTTACTATGGAAATCAAATTATTTTAGATGAAGGACTTAAATGTTCTATTTGTTTAGCTTAATGGAAGGGCTTATTTGCTAGATTAATTCTTGTTTAGATCTGAAATAATTGCGGCAGCTTTTAAAAAAGAATTTGAAAATTTTATGGCAACCAATCAAATGTTTATAAATAGGATGGTTAGTTAAAAAGCATTTACTTTAAAAGGCATTAAAATGTCTTTACCTAGAAATTATGTTTCGCCTTTTTCAGTATTACCTTTCGACCATATGCTTCCGCCTTAACCAACAACCAAGCTGAAACCAATACACAAGGTATCAATATGTTGGTACGTAGTGGATTGGAGAAAAGCGGAAGGCATGGTGTTGAAACCAATGCTTTCGAAGGGGGCGAAGCCTTTGTTTTACTTTCAAAAGATATGCGCTTGCCTTGTTTTCAAAAGGATGCTTTCGAAGGGTCGAAACCCATTTAAATATCTTCTGAAAATGTTGCAACCTTTTTGTTTCAAAAAATAGCTTTCGAATGAGTTGCCTTGTTTATAAATCAAAGCTTTCGAAAGGGTAGTTTTGTAACATCCCGCCTTCTAAGGCCCAAAACTAACCGCTACTGATATTGCAGTCATCCGTAGTTGTTATTTCTTGGCGACCGAATGCGGCATAGTTAATATTGATACACAGGAACACAAGAATATGAAAAGTTTTAGACTTCAACAAAACAGAATTTCTCATTTCTTATGAATAATATTCGGATTTAATTACATAATCCCAAATGTTAACCACGTTCAGATTACATATACATGTACAAAATAAGATAAGAGCGACATATGAAGATATTCCCTTATGATGATTAGAGAACTAATAATATGAACTTTACAGTTCCTAGTACATCATAGTGGAATACACAAAAGCTCCTATATAGCTAGCACTGCCTCATGCACGTCTCCGGAAGCTTATTCGTCCAAAAACCTGAAAGTCTCCCACTCTCAGACTACTCAAATTAATTTTGAGTACCCGAGAGTTTGTGGAGAAACACAAACTTCGAGTCAGACAATAAGTCTGGTATGAATAATCCCCTGTCATCTCTTATCATAAATAAATATCTAGTGAGACCACACCGCTTAACAGAACTGTTTTTCCCTCACTAGTATCCAAAATAAAACATGCAAATCATTTACTATGCGCCTTCATCCAAAATGATTAGTCTTAACATAATATGAATAAGGCCATAAATCATATGTATTGGATATCCCGTCCACCCATTTATTAGATATCCCATCTAAAATCAATTTATTGGATTTCCCATCTAAAATCAATTTATTAGAGTTCCCCTCTAGAATCTTTAAAATGACTATCCGTCATAATTTAATAGGACTATCCATCCCAAATCAATTTAAAATATATGCAGATTATCCATCGTACATTGTTTTATAAAAGATGGTGTGGGCTATCCATCGCACACTCCATAGTTTGACTAGGATGACTATGAACCCTTGGGTGCCAAATCCTGAGGCTAACCACCTCTGGCAAAACATTCTTTACTTTAGAAATTTGATGTGGGTTATCCAAATGCACATTCCATGGTTTTCCTAGGTTAACCAAGAACCCATCACTTGGTCAATTAAAACATCATGATCCCCATGATTATTTATTAAAATTCATGATCCCTATGATTACTTATTTTCCCCAGGTATACCACCTGTTTAACCTATTCCCATTGGTAGGTAGCTCCAATTAGGTTAAATTAAATAAAAACACATTGATATCCCCAATGTATATTTTTGAAAGCATATTTCTGTTTGTAACCCGAAACTATGTATCGAAAACATTAAACCCACCTTGGTGTCCCCAAGGTTTATTAACATTTATTTTATATAAGGATCCCCCTTACATATTTAAACAAAGATAAGTATTTTATGCTATAACCCTTCGAAGTAACCCCTTCGACTTAGCAAAGTTTTACTTAAGAAAAATGGCTAAAAATAGCCCTTTAAAACCCTTCGAATGAAGTCCCATTCGAAAGCATATAGACCTCCAAAGTTAGCCCCTTTGAAAACCTTTCTTTTGAAAGCATCACAAAATCATACCTTCCGACCTTGTCGAAAGATCCACCTTTTGACCTTGTTGGAAGGTTTCTTTTCGATCTAGTCAAAAGGTTATACCTTTCGACCTTGTCGAAAGCCTGGGGTATCCCCCCTTATAAAAGCATTTATAAACCTTTCGAAAGCAATGAAACTCAAAACCTTTCGAAATCAAAACCTTTCAAAATCAAATCTTTCAAAATCAAAACCTTTCGAAATCAAACCTTTCGAAATCAAAACCTTTCGAAATCAAACCTTTCGAAATCAAAACCTTTCGAAATCAAAACCTTTCCAAATCAAAACGTTCGAAATCAAAACCTTTCGAAATCAAACCTTTCGAAACCATTCAAAAACAATGAAGTATTGGTGTTGGAACCAACCCTTCGAAAGTATACTTCAAACCTTGTTGGAAGGTTTACCCTTCGACTTTGTCGAAAGTTATTAAAACTTTTACAGTAAAAAAATGGGAAGGCTGGGATTTTCCTACCCCTTTCTTAAGTTTATCTCTTAGGGAATTCCTCCTTCTTAATTTAGTTAAGTCTTATTTTAGTTCATTCATTAAGACACAACCATTGGATTTATTAATCTCATCTCCCTAATTATTCACATTATTCTATTTAATTTATCCAATTAAATATCCTGAATAATGTTAATTAAAATTCAGGGGCATTACAAGTTTCAACCCAATCGAATCTCTACTGCCAACCTTATTCCTTTCGAATGGATTAAAGTCATCAACTAGATCGAAATGTAGCTTTTATCATTTAAATATATTATGTCGCTTCCTAAAGCTTTCGAAAGGGGAATTGGTTTCGAAGGCAATGGATTTGGAAGGGGTTTCGAAGCTATCCTTCAAATGTTTTACTTAAAGGGTTTAAGCTTTCGAAAGGATGGTTTCGAAGCCATCGGTTTTCCCCAAACTCTTTTATATGAAGGTTAATGGTTTCGAAAGAGATACTTCCGTTTATATTCACTTTGACCCAAAAGATATTTTTAAAGATAAACCCAATGGTTTCGAAAGGGGTACTTTCATTGGTTTTGAAGCTATGATTCTAAGAGTTAATAGGTAATACTATAATACTTTCGAAAGGTATGTTTTGAAGGTTTCGAAAGAGATGATTTAAAGTGTTTCGAACTGCATATGCTTAGTGTTTTGAAAAGAATATTTAAATGCTTTCGAAGGAGGTTATCCGATGGTTTCGAAAGTAAAGGTTTAAGGTTTCAAAAGCCTTAATTTTCAAAGCAAAGAACCCAATCTCATTTTAAAGGAAAAACCATGGCATAATAAAGGAGTTTTAAAATGGCTTTTAAGTATGAAGTTTTTGAAGAAGCTTTCCTTAATAAAATAATACGTTAAAGGGATTAACCATGTTTCCTATGAAAATGATTTCAAGGATATTAAACCATAGATGTTGGTGTTATTATGTTTGCTTCTTCTAATATATATATATATATATATTCACTTTAAAATAGACCCGTAATTGTATTTTGGGGAGAAAAGGGCAGAATAACCAGCTAGACTGACCCAGTAATGAATATAAATTGAGTTAAGTCCTAAATGAGTAGAATTTCATTCAGGAGGTCGGGAAAACCAGAATATAGGATGCCTAAATACTATTAAAGAAGTTGTCAGATAGACAAGTTCATAGTAAACCTATGAAAACTATGTTGAGGAAAGCTATTGGCAGGGACCAATAGGTTCATAGTAAACCCATGAAAACTATGATTAGAAAGAGTTATTAGCAGGGGCCAATAGGTTTATAGTGAACCCATGAAAACTATATTCGAATTAAGTTATTGACAGAACTCAATGGGTTCCTAGTCAACCCATGAAAACTAGGATATGAGGGAAGTTATTGGAGATACCAATAGGTTCGGGGAGAACCCATGAAACAATAATGTTATTGGCAGGGGCCAATAGGTTCTTAGTGATCCCATGAAAACTATGAAACCAGACAGGGAGTTCATAAGTATTAAATAAGTTGTTAGTAAGCCCATGAAAACTAATAGGTTAATAGTGACCCTAGAAACTGTAACAGAGACAGATAGTCTAATTTAATGGGGATGGGAAATTCGGAAATTAACTTACTTGTTTGCATATCATCATAATATTTTAAATTGTTATGTTTTAACCATTGTGGATGCAGGAGCACAGTATATGGTTTTTACAAAGTTTTGGATAAGATATTAGTGAGGGAAAAACCTGTTTCGGTAAGCAGCGTGGTCTCACTAGATATCTAAATGGTATGAGATGGTGGTTTATTATTCATGCTAGGCTATATGTCTAATTCAAAGTTTATGTTTTCCCCTTAAACTCTCGGGTGCTCAATTAATTTTAAGTAGTTTGAGAGTTGAGGTTTTCAGGCACCTCTTTAGACGAATAAGCTTCCGAAGACGTGCAGGATAGCTGTTTAGAGTTCTTTTCTATTTTGATTCTGCTTTGTTTTGTTGTAAAGGAAAAGTTGTTTAATTGCCTAGTCATATACTCTGATCCAAGGGGGCATCTTCATATGTCTCTCTTGGCATATGTTGTAATAATTATATTTTTCTGAACGTGGCTCTCGAATATGGGATTATGTAATGAATGTTGAAATGATTTGAAATGGAAAGTGAAAGTTGTTTGATGATTTTAAAAAATTTCCATATCCATGTGTTTCTGCTATATCAATGTATCTAACATTATCATATTTGGTCGTCGACGATTAATAACTATGGATGACTACAGCATCCATAGCTGTTAGTTTGGGCCTCCAAGTGGGAGATGTTACAAGTTGGTATCAGAGCATAGGTTTATGAAAGATTAAAAGAAATTTAAATCTAAAATATTTTTCAAAACATGATCCGATGAATCAAAAAATAAGATCAGGGTTTGGGATAACGCTATAGTAACGTACTTGTATTTAATATATATGTATATATATAAGTACGTATTCCCCTCTCTCTTAGACCATTCTTCTGTATCTTACTATGGTTCGTATTACGAGACATAAGATATGGAGGAAGGAAACAGAAGAGAAAATCTCGGTGGAGGAAGCACCACAACCAATGGAAATGCTCGATCCACCAGGAGGAACTCGGGTCGACAGGCTAATGCTAACCAAAATGCAGATGCCAATGTGGGTGCTGGAAATCCACCAGTGGATATGGGTATGATGTATCAGTTCTTCGTCAATCTAATGCAAGCTAGGGCCGCTGCTAGAGTTGCTGGGAATGTTGGAGGAGCTAATCCAGTGGCTTCAGTTGGGTATAATTATGCTAAGTTGAGCGGAGACTAATTCATATTTTTTGGGAATGCCCAAAATACCCTCTTAGGAAGTGTGTAGGCCAAGTAATCATTAGCTTCAAATAATCCTCATTTAAGTGTACATGAAGCCATTAATTCCATAAGCATGTGCATTAGCCTCTAATTTGTACATTAAGGTAGGTGGGTAGGTGGGGTTCTCCATTATCTTCACTTTGAATTATTTCCATCTTCATTTGTTCTCTTCACTCTTGTGCATGCATATATCATCATGTAACTACTTGTAAAATTCACCAAATTTCCTACAAAACAACATAGAAAATTCCAAGTAAATTTTCACAATTTAATAAATGCATAAAAATGACCATTTTGCCCCTATATGAAGATGATTGCGATTTGGAGCTGTTCGTCGATTTGGGGATTTGCGTAGAGTTGGAGTTAGGCGATCGAGAGAGGGTGTCAGTGTTCGAATTGAAGTTCGACGTGGTGATTCGATTTGGTTCGAAATGGAAAACGTGGGTCGAGGCAATCAAGTGGAGATGGTTCTACAGTGCTTTTGGCTTGGAGTTCGCGATTGGATTGGAGGCAATGGTGTTCGGGTTGAAGTGGAAATTTGTATGTTGAAGCAGTAATTGAAAGTGGGGAGATTGAAAGTGTTAAAGTGCTGCAGTTCTTTGTTGGTATAGCAAGTGTGATTTGTTTGTTGATTGTGGATTATCTGTTATGGGGGATTAAGTGGTAGGGGGATGCACAGGTTGAACTGCAGCAGTATCAGTGAAGTGATGTGAAGAAGGTTGTGGGCAGTTCAGTGGTTTGGAGGTGGCTTAAGTGGTGATATGATGACAGAGGGGCTGTGGTTGGATTTGCAGAAGTGCTGACAGTTATTTGGTGAGAAGTATGTATGGTTTGATGGCCGATGGTAGAAGGCAGTGGTATAAATGGTTAAGAGGATGACTGTAAGTGATGGGTGGTAGTTATGGTGAGCAGGCTGAGATTGTTGTCGTATGAGGAGGAAGCAGCTTGGTACTCACAGTTTGAAGTTGATAGTGTGCACAAAGGTTGTGAAGAGAATGAGGGGGAGTAGAATGAAATGATAGCAGTGGTTTGTAGGTGGAGATGTTTGTGAAGTTGTGATGTCGTGCAATTTGTGGTGTTTCAGGCCGAGGGGAGATTGCATAGAGGGGAGTTGAAGTGGAAGGAATGTTGGCAGAGGGTGGTTCGAGATGTGTTATGGCAAAAACAATGGAGCTTGATCAGTATATTGCAGTTTTAAGCGGAAAGCGGGGTAGTTGTCGTGGTGGCAGTGGGTATTGTGGTTGTGGGTTGTGAGCTTTGGTGATGTTTGTGAAGTTGTGATGTCGTGCAATTTGTGGTGTTTCAGGCCGAGGGGAGATTGCACAGAGGGGAGTTGAAGTGGAAGGAATGTTGGCAGAGGGTGGTTCGAGATGTGTTATGGCAAAAACAATGGAGCTTGATCAGTATATTGCAGTTTTAAGCGGAAAGCAGGGTAGTTGTCGTGGTGGCAGTGGGTATTGCGGTTGTGGGTTGTGAGCTTTGGTGATGTATGGAAATGAGTTAGATGATCCTCGCTATTGTATATGAGACAACGAAGTGGGGAAGTTGTGGGGGGAGTATGGCACTGCTCTGTGCTTTGTGCTGGTTGATGTATACAAGAAGGCACTGCTCTGTGATGGATGATGTCAATGCAGTTTGCTCTATAATGGGACTGTGTTCTCTGGTGGTTTGGAGTTGGCAGGGGGTTTTAGGTAGTTGATGGTGTTTGGTAGGAGGATGGTTTAGAAGTATACGAAGTATGAAGTGTTGTGAATCGGCTATGGGGTGAAGGTTTGTGATAGTATGCTTTGGGATGTGATGACACTGTGGAGATGTGCAGCAAGCAGAGGTAAACAATGCAGAGAAGGATGGAAACAGAGAGTGAAATTCTATATGAACAATGTAAACAGAGAGTGAAACTTTATATGCAAAATGTAAAAGAAAGAGTACGAAATGTAACTAAAATGTATATGCAATAATTTTTTTCCTTTTTCAAACGAAGTGTGTATGAATTTTTTTGTTTTTTTTAAATATGCAGATGCAATGCAAACTAAAAGAAAACAAGCACACAAACAATTGCAAGCAAAATTCACACAACACACAAAAAAAAATTTGTTTTTTTTAAAATAAAATTTCAACACACAAAACAAACACACAATAAAAATCAGACGAAAAATAATTCGAAGAATAGAAAATAAAATCAAAACAATTCCTCGGCAACGGCGCCAAAAACTTGTTCGTCGATGGAAATTCTATCGGTTTAGAAAACCGTCGAACGAATTTAAATTAAAAATATAACCGCAAGCGCATGGTGTACTATTGAAGTACGTGGCGAGTACGGGTCGATCTGCAGGGAATTGATGATTTTAAAATTCTATTCAATCAAATTAACCAAAGTTGAAAATGTGATTAGCTAAAAATGTAGAAAACTAGCAAAAGAAAATTGATAAAAATATGAGAGTGTTAAGGCAATTTAGAGATAAATCCACTCTCTAGATCACATAAATCAACAAAATGAAGTTATGATTCTCTTTTCTTTTCATTAGTGTAATTAGTTGATATGCTTATCATAAGTATGGTATATTTGTGTTATTAATTAGCCCAATATAAACCATCAAACTATAACACAACCACTAATACACATTTAACTCTTATGAAATATGACAACAAAGTTGAAATAAAAATCTATTTTAAGCATAGCCTATTAACTATTGTTTAGAAATATAGGCTATCAAATTTCAATTTCAACATTCACTTCTTTGCCATAATCATATTTAGATGAAGAGGTAATTTGTGTTATGTTTGTTTAAGCATAGCCTATTTGTTATGAATAATATAGACTATCAAATTCAAAGCTAAACAATATCATTAAACCACTTCAAGTGTTTCCATTAAAGCACAAAAAGAGAGTATAAACATCAAAATATTGCATCTACATATTAGAGAGCTTCATTACCCCTAAATTGTAGGGATTAAGCTCTCATATTTGTTATCAAATCAACAAATGTAGAAAACAACATGAAACTAACAAGAGGAAAAAAGAGAGAAAAATGAAAGGAAAACTAACTATTCTACTTGCATGAAAAATTAAATCTACACTACTAACATGAAAGTAAATGAACAAAAGAAGCATATAAAAGAAAGAGAGCACTAATTAACATTGCATAAAAAATGGAAGTTACTTGAAAGTAAAAATGGCTAAGTAGCCATGGAAAAGAGAAGAGAGCTTTCTTTTATTTGATCTAAAACTAAACTAAGAGAGACTAAGGGAGAAGAGGGTTACATGAAACATAAGGGGATTTTATACATGTGTTAAACCCTAATTCATATTTTTGGGGAATGCCCAAAATACCTTCTTAGGAAGTGTGGAGGCCAAGTAATCATTAACTTTAAATAATCCTCATTTAAGTGTACATGAAGCCATTAATTCCATAAGCATGTGCATTAGCCTCTAATTTGTACATTAAGGTAGGTGAGGTCCTCCATTATCTTCACTTTGAATTATTTCCATCTTCATTTGTTCTCTTCACTCTTGTGCATGCATATATCATCATGTAACCACTTGTAAAATTCACCAAATTTCCTACAAAACAACATAGAAAATTCCAAGTAAATTTTCACAATTTAATAAATGCATAAAAATGACCATTTTGCCCCTATATGAAGATGAATATGTGACAATTTCAAATAATTTAAATTTTGGTTTAAAAAAAAAATAAAACACCCAATATGATCATTTATTTAATTTAAATAGATTAAATATGGTGGTAAAAATATGCACATTTACGTGCACATCATGTATCCCAAACATCCTTTAAGTTATTTGTATTTCAGTTGATGTTTCACTTGAGTTGAATTTACTGATATAATAATATTAATCCTAACTCGAGTGTTTATGTTTGCTTTATGCTCGGGTCAGACTGAGTGATTCAGCATTTGAGACTCACCTCTGGAATTTGGAGCTTCGCTTGAAGATCGGTCTTTGACTGTTCAGCTTTCCAATTACTTCAGTTGATTCCTATTGTTTTGTTCAGACTTGTCATTGGCATTTGTATTAGTAACTTCTATATATTCGAGATATCTGTTGTATTTTGTTTTTAACTCTGATGTTTATATAGTAGCTTCATGAACTACTATTTATCTATTCCGCTGCTTATTGTTTTATTATTCTGTGTCTGTGATTCTGTGATTGATTTTATTTACTGTATATACTGAGTTTTGCCAAATGTAAATTAACAATTTGTTGTTTTGAGCAATTCAAGTCTGACATGAGCGGATGATTGTTGATTTGAACGGCACGAAATGCCAGGTCGTTACAAGTGGTATCAGAGCGAGGTTTAGGCAAAAATTAACATATGGAGTAAAATTTAATTACGGAATCACCTTCGTTCGAGCTTGAATTTCTTTCTCTTTTATTCGGATTTCCTTTGAAAGGTGGAACTCCCTTTTGTTCTGAAATCTATTCTTGTCCTGTCCTGTTCATGTTCTTCTTGATTCTGGAGCATCCCATAGCTCCACCTCGGTTAAACTCTGTAATGAATTTGAGAACAACTTGCCACCTCAAGTTGCAACTTCGCCCTTCTGTGTGACTAATCCATTCTTGTCCTGCCAACCTTAGTATAGTTTGTGAAGGGGCGAAACTCCTTTACGACAGGTGTCGATTCACCGTGGATTTTCATGTCCTCGGTTATGATGCTGTTATTTCTTGCAAAGCCCGAACCGTTTCGCTAGTCGATGACCAGGGTACTTTTCTTGTTATCGAATGTAGGTTGCCTTAGGATTATGCAGGCAGTTCTATCTTTTCGCTTGACTCTCAGCCTAGTGATCTCAACTTCACACCAATAGTTAAGGATTATCCTAATGTCTTGGGTGAAATCATTTCTCTCCCTCTCAAGTGGGAAATTGAATTCCACTTCGATCTTAATCCTGGAGTCCGACCCGTAGTCCTTCTTTCCGGACGAATGGCTTCTATAAATGGTTTGTCATGCCCTTTGGATTAACCAATGCTCCTGCCTTCTTTGTCGATCTCATGAATCGCGTTTTCCGCGATGTTCAACACAACTTTGTCCCCACTTTCGTTGATGATATTCTCGTCTTATCTAAGTATTGGTTGACCCAGTTAAGGTCGCCACGATTAATATAAGTCTATCCGTTCCTCCTCTTTTGAAATTTAATTATCTTATCTTCCTTTCGAGTCTGGAATCTTAGTTAAAATTATTATCGATTAGGATTCATCTAAATTTGAATCTCTATCCTGGTCCTAGAATTCATTCTTGAATTATCCTATGAGGAAGTGTATTTGTAATTGATATAAAACGTTTTATATTGTGTTGTTTGAGTTCTTAAGTTTGAATTTTGAGTTTTCGATCGATTCGTTTGGCCAACGATATCGATAGGAATTCCAAAACAGTTGAACAGAGCAAACTGACACAATATTGTTTTCGTAATTTGAAAAAGAAATAATTTTATGTAAGATTATATTTATATATATAAAAGTATAATTTTCTGAAATTTGATGGTTAAATGAATTGGTTGTTAGAAACGATAATACTAGATTATCATTTATTGCTTTATCAGCATTTCTAAACTATTAACTTTTGTTATATGTTATAAGGATTTGAAATTTTAAAATATGTTTTATAAATCTGATTGGCAAATGAAATGAATTTAAAATTAAGGATTTGAGAATTTAATTTTTGGTGTTTTTCAAAATCTAGTTTTCAATCTTTTGAAATCAAATATTATTTGAAGGTATTTTTGAATGGAAATTGTTTTCAAAGAATTTTAAAAGAAGTAAGTCGGTACTCTCCTCTATTGTCGCTGGAAAATAATTTCGATAAGGACTGCAGCATCATCGACATTCATTTTCGAGTCTCGAAGTGGAGAGACCACGTAGCAGCTTTGCTGCACTTTTGTTTTGGATAATGAATTTGAAATATATTTCTTAAGTATGGTTTGATTTATAAAATATAATACATATATATTTATTTTAAAATGGTTTGAAGTGAAACCAGAAATTTAACTCTCAAGTTGCATGATGGTTTTTAATTATGGAAATGAAACAAAATTTTTGAATAATTGAAGCGTCTAAATGAGAAATGAAATTAAAACAACTTGAAACAGTTGAACTAGGATAAGAATTTATTTGTATAATACTCAATTGCATTCTAGAACAGATATAACTTGCCTGGGATATTCAAAAGCTAAAATGTTCATGTGAATATGTGATCGAATAATATACAATATAAACGGAAGTAATAAAATATCCAAAAATGAAATTTATATGGTTTAAATTAATTATTGTATCTTACACTGTGTATTTCAATCTATCTTTCTTTTCTGTTGCTTATATTCTCCTATCTCGTTCCTTTTCGAGGACGAAAAGTTTTGAGTGGGGGAGAGTGTAACGACCCAGAAATTTTAATGATCTTTATAACGTAATTAATTGAAATTTTCATGAAATTTGAAAAAGTAAATTTTGAAGTGAAAATTCGATATTTGGAATACGTCTATTTAAACATAGCTGTTGGTAAATTTTTATGGGAAAATATGTCAGTTAGTTCTATTGTGTAATTTTCAATTTCAATTTATATCAGTTAACGTTTGATGAAAATAAAATATCTTTAAAATATGAATATTTTTATATAATAAATTTGCAAATCATTTTCTGAGTGAGACGTCATAATTCATTTCGTCAAATTTGGACTTCCATGGCCATGTTTATCTTATTTTCGACGAATTTGCAGTAGTTTAGTAGCAAAATATCGACTTTTGATAGGATGGTCGTATCGCCGATATCTGTGTACCGTAATGATCATCTCGTTGTGTTGATCCCCGCAGTATATTCATTTAGGTGTTTCAGAGTCCGTTACGCGGTGGAATCTGCGAAAACGGTAACCGTATCGGTGCCAGTTTCGTGTCTTTTGGGTTCTTGTGTCCATTCAATTTCCACCGTATAAATCATGTAGCAACTTGACATAAATAATTTTAGAATTCAATATCTTGCCTGTCACTATTCCCTTCTGTTAAAATTTGTATTGGTTCGTTTCCACGTCTCTTGCTCTTTCCATTTTAGTTCTGTTACTTGAAAACAAGTATATATTATAAAGTTTATTACAACAGCTCATTTCTTCTGCTCGTCTCCATCCTTATTTTTGCTCATTTCTTTCATGGTCGATCTATGACCATCTCCTCTCTTAGAAAAAAAAATTATTTATAATACAAAACATATATAATGCAAGTTTGCTTTCTTATATTCACATGGAGATTTGCCTGCTCGTATTCATGTTGTCTGCACTCCTCATCTTCTTTCCCTTTCGTGCTTTTATTGTGCCAACCCAACAAAGTTCCTCCACCGCCTTCTTTTGCCGAGCCTCTCCCATGCCAAACCGCAGCCACGTCTTTCACCTAAAAGCCTTTCCCCTCCACATGGCCTGCCGCAAGCCTCTAAACACCCACCAGCCTTCCGCCTCAGATCCGAGCCCGCCCACTTCACCGTATTTTCTCGCCTCACTGGCCCCTTTGCTTGCTGACCCAGCCAAGCAGCTCACGTGCACCACACGACTTCTTCCCCGCGCCCATATTCGCATGCTTCCACGTCAGCCTTGCGTGGCCCACAACCAGAACGAACCACGAAAAAATAGAAAAAACAAAAACCCAGCTCCACATGCAAATGCCATCTCTCCTTCTTCCAAAACCGTGCCCTACTCCTTCACAACACTAATGACCTCCAGCCTCCCAAACTGCAACCACCACTTCGGCTTCGCAACCACTTCAACCATAAATCAGTGCCACACTCCTCGACAGCCTAGATCTACACGCAAGCCTTCCCTCAAACCCCTATAGCCTCTCTTCATACTTTGATAAAAATATATATGTAAAGTTCGCATATATATTGTTTTGAGAATACCCTTCTCTTCTTTTCCTTTGTAAATGACAGTAATCCACGTGGCCTTCATTACTTGATCGAGCACGCATATCCGCATTCACCACAACAGCTTGTTCACATTTTTCCCATAGCCGAGATTGCTTGAGATATTTACTTGCGTGAGATTTATTAAAAAAATAAAAAAAGATAAAAAAATTATATGTATATACTGTTCATATATATGTTTGGTTTGAGACACTTATATTGCTCACTGAACCAGCGACCTTCTTTCTGCAACACCACACAGATCATCTATTAGCCATTCATCTCCAGTCAGTCTTCCTCTAGGTTCGCTTTGCTCGGATTTGAT
This sequence comes from Allium fistulosum, assembly GCA_030737815.1. Taxonomy (NCBI): domain Eukaryota; kingdom Viridiplantae; phylum Streptophyta; class Magnoliopsida; order Asparagales; family Amaryllidaceae; genus Allium; species Allium fistulosum. Next base: position 168,618,306 of record CM060905.1, read on the forward strand.
ATATATTAGACACACACACACATATATACTGTAACATATTTTTTCACTGACAACTTCAGTTTGCCATCTTCTGTAGCATGCAGTATATGGGACTGCTTCTACTTTTGTGTAGTTCTCTTGATTTCAAGAGCAAATATGGATCTAGGAGCGTGTGTATATATATAGCAGATTTGTAACTTGTTTTAAATATTGTTTTATAAGTATTGTTTTGAACATAAAATATATAGATTGATAGTTTGATTTTTTAAATGTATATAGATTCAAAATATATATACAAATATCTTGATTTTAAATTTATATTGATATTTTGATTTTATTTAATGTGTTTTAAGAAAGAAATGATTTTGGAATATATATATATATATATAAAGATTTGATTTTATATGTATTTTAATTAAATATTGATTTTAAAGTATAAATGTATATATGTTTATAACAATATTGATTTAAAGTGTGTGTGTGTGTATATATTACTTTAAGTATGTGTTTTCAAATTGAATAATGATTTTAAATATAATGTGTATATATATTTCATATAAAATTATATATATATATGTTGTTTCATCGATCTCGAGTCCACCTTGCTTTGCTTTGGGATTTGTCGTTTGGATTGGTCGACTGTCTAGTTCGTGATGCAATTCGTAGCTTGTCGCATTGTCTAATTTCTCTAGCCTCGAAGGGTGAGCAATCACTCACGATTAAAATTATTAAATTTAGTAAATTTAGTTCACTTGAAATGACAATTGAAATATGCTGCTAAATTTGAATTGTTAAGTTATTTAATTGATAATTATGATATGCCATTATCTGAAATTGTTTAACCATGACATATGACACCACAACCTGCTGTATTTATTATATTTAAATTTGTTACTGATGATATATGCATGTTGTTGATATGTTGTACTATTCTGTTGTTCTCACTCTGCAAGTTCCCTTAGTTTTAGGAATTCCCTATGGGTTGAAATGATACATACCCGAACGATATTATAGATTAGGGGAAAATCGTTATGGGTTGAAATGATAAACCCAAGCGATTTTCATTGATTTTGAAATTTTGGGATTTCGGTTTGAAATGATATATACCCGTAAATGTTAAATTTATATTGTGGATTGAAATGATAAATATCTGTATCACTTGACCATAGGATAGAAAATTATATACGAACACCGTTGGTTCATTTTTGAAAATGATTTCCAAAGTTTGAAAGGAAATATATTGGTTTTAAATAAATATTGATTTTAAATATAATATAAAGATTTAATTTTAATATATGTGTAAAAATTTAGATTTTATTTTTATATGTTTTGGGGATTTTAAAATTATAAGTTATGTTTTAAAATGTAAATTATAAAATTTTACTTATAACTTTATTATTTTTAAAATATATGAAATAAGATTTAAAATAGATTTAATTTAATAATAAGATTTAATTTAATAAAATTTAAATTACCTAATATATATAATATGTTTTAAACTACTTTGAAATTATATTAATATTTTGAAAATAGGTTTTTGTAATAACTTTAATAAATTAAGGTTGGAAAGATAAATTGAAATTGATTTGAAATTTAATTTGTTTAAGAAATGTATTTAAATAGGAATTGATTTGAAAACTTATTAACTTGAGAATTTCAAATATATGATTTTATAACTTGATAACTTGATTTTGATTAAAGGTGAATAAATGAATATTTTTAGAATTTAATATAATTGAAGTTAGATATCTAATTATTGATTTTATTAAAATTTATAATTTGAGATTTCATTTAAATGTTATCAAAATGATTTAGCGAATATTTTCAAATTTAAATACAATTAAAGTTGAATTTTGAAATATAAATGAGATTTATCAATTTGAGTAACTATAAATTATTTGAATATTTAACTTCGGAACCTATTGAATTGAAAGTGGTTTAAATGTGTAGTTCAAATCTGGATTTGAAATCGATAAATAAAAATGGTTTTAATGAGAATTTGAAATTGGGATGGATTTGAATTGACTTTGGAACTAAAAGTTGAGTTGAATTGATTTGTGAAATTAGAAGAAACGATTCTTATTTGAAACCATTTCAATATACATACTATTTTTAATATATAAATTATTTTAGTCTATAAACATTTCAATATATAAACTATTTTTAATTTATAACTATTTCAATATATAAAAACTATTTTCGATATTTAAACTATTTAAGCCAGAACTGTTATGATTTAAAATTTAATGGATTTAAACGTGAATATTTTGTATGATGGTTTAAACTATTTTATGGTTATGATTTCGAAAGTAAATATGATTTCGAAAATGAATATAATTTCGAAAATGAATATAATTTCGAAAGTGGTATGATTTTGAAATGGATATTATAATTTGATATGTAGTACAAATTGTTTTGACCACGGTGTGAAATGTGCCTTTGGTTGTTAAAGAGACCGCGATCGAATATTGTCAAACTCTGTGCCAATACCGAAACCACTTTAAAAACTATGTACGTGATGGAGACTCCAGAACGAAGTAGGATGGTTTGGTGTACGATTCTGTATGAGGCATTTACGTAGCCCTGACTCCCGTGAGTCAGCTTAAATGTGACTAAAACAGGAGTCATGCCAGGCCAAGTGAGGTCATTACTCCTATTGGGCACATTTCTTCGATATCATTCTATTACTTTGTGATTTGATTGGATGCACCTTTTGATTTGGGAGTGTGTCTCGAGGTGGGCGGTAGTAGCTGTTATGCGTTACCACCAGTCCGGATCCGCAAAACGGTAGAATCCTACCCTGGCATTGCCTCGCGTGTCGTGTTGACATGCCCTATCGCGCCTTCTACGAGTTTGATTGGTACCATACCTATGGAGTGCCCTCTGAGTAAATCACCGGTTTAGTGGAGTTTACGACACTGTATAGACTACGTGAATATATAAAATGTGTTAAGGGGGATATGGGTAACGCCTTAACGCTATTTTAATAGTTTACTTTACTATAGACATTATTTATGTAGCGTATTGTACTATGTATGTAGATAGTTTAACGGATTCTTAGAGGATGTATATCCCAAACATCCTTTAAGTTATTTGTATTTCAGTTGATGTTTCACTTGAGTTGAATTTACTGATATAATAATGTTAACCCTGACTCGAGTGTTTGTGTTTTGCTTTATGCTCGGGTCAGACTGAGTGTCTCAGCATTTGAGACTCACATTTGGAGTTTGGAGCTTCGCTTGAAGATCGGTCTTTAACTATTCAGCTTTCCAGTTACTTCAGTTGATTCCAGTTGTTTTGTTCAGACTTGTCATTGGCATTTGTATTAGTAACTTCTGTGTATTCGAGATACCTTTTGTATTTTGTTTTTAACTCCGATGTTTATGTAGTAGCTTCATGAACTACTATTTATCCATTCCGCTGCTTATTGTTTTATTACTATGTGTGTGATTCTGTGATTGATTTTATTTACTGTATATGCTGAGTTTTGCCAAATATAAATTAACAATCTGTTGTTTTGAGCAATTCAAGTCTGACATGAGCGGATGATTGTCGATTTGAACGGCACGAAATGCCAGGTCGTTACATTCCTTCTGTAGATATTATCAAATCCCTTGAAATTAGGTTCTAACAATTAAACTTACTTTACAAACTCAAAATATCCATCTACAACTATTAACAAACTTTAATATCATTAATATCAATTATAAATAGGATCTAATAAATAATTTATTTTACAAACTCAAAACGCCCTCGACAAATATTATCAAATCTCAGTCACTTTAAAATATAATTTAACAAATAAACTTTCTTTACAAATTCGTTCTTTATTAGTTAATAACAGAAATAAAAATTCAAAATAATAGTTGTAATGCATTTGGTGTCACATTTTTTTAGTCTCAGCGTGAGCTATCAAAAATGGTCTTCTATATATATTATCAAATTTCTTAAAATTAGGATCTAATAGTTAAACTTATTTTCAAACTCAAAATGTCACTCTACAACTATTAACAAACTTTAATATCGCTAATACCAATTTAAAACAAATAAATATTTTTTTTTTCAAATTCAAAACGCCCTCTACAAATATTATCAAATCTTAATCACCTTAAAATGTAATATAACAAATAAACTTTCTTTACAAATTCGTTTTTTATTAGTTACTAATAGAAATAAAAATTCAAGATATAAAAAAAAATTTAGAAATAAAAATTCAAACAAACTTCTTAGAATTTCGAGTAAAACATGATTAAATAACAAATTAGGAGGATCAAACAACGTTCCACCAAACTGATACTGCAGTGGCTGCCACAGCAGTACTGCGATCACAGTCAAACAGACATCCTTCCTTATTCTCTTCCCCCCACTCAAATTAATCTTCTTCCTCCCTTCAAAACCCTAACCTTTATAACAAATCCATGGATTTCGCCGAAATAGAGCAGATTGAGGGTCTCCGATTTCCGTGGAACGCTTTCCCGCCCACCCGTTCCGATGCCAACGACCTAACGATTCCTCTCTCCGCGCTCTACACACCTCTCCAGTCCCACACCGACCTCCCCCTCCTCCCCTACGATCCACTCCTCTGCTCTACCTGCCGCGCCGCGTTGAACCCCTTCGCCCGCGTCCATTCCAAATCCGGCATCTGGACCTGCCCTCTTTGCTCCCACAACAACCCTTTCCCCAAATCATACGCTGTCGGCATCGGGGACAACAACTTACCTGCGGAGCTCTTTCCTACTTACTCCACAGTTGAGTACGTGGTCGTCGGCGGCGGCAGCGGTGAGATCGGTATTGTGTTTTGTATTGATGTGGCGATGGAAGAGGAGGAGTTGGGGTGTGTGAAGAGAGAGATTTTGAGGGTCGTGGCTGCTTTGCCTGAAAATGTTTGGGTCGGGTTGGTTACGTTTGGTGAGATGGTGATGGTGCATGATTTAGGGTTCCCTGATTGTCAAAGGCTTTTGTTGTTTGCCGGTGATCGGGAATTGACTGCTGAAAAGGTTTGTTTTCTTTTCTTAATTGTGTTGGAAGTTTTGTATTTTTATTCATTGCACATCTGTAACTAGCTTTTATATGGTTAGATTTATCGTTAGTTAGCAACAGCTCTATCTTCCCCAAAATTCAGTTTAAATGATCCCTGGCTAAACATCCAAGCATGTTATCAGTTACATTGTACAAATTGGTATAAACATATAGTTCAAATAAAATTCATGACCATGAGAGGTTGATTGGAAAATGACTGAATGTGATTCCTTCATTTGGTCTGAAATGGATACCACAGTTAAATTTATCGAAGTGATGATGGTTATTTCCAATATTGTAGTACCCGTTAGTGAATATGATTTTGTGGTGGATTGATTAATCAAATATTGCCACACTGTTATAGTAGAGCATTAGTGAAGTGGGTAATATTACTAGCTACACTCTTGATTGGTTATGCACAGCTGCTGTTTTAGTTTGTTGTTATCTCGTGCTTACTCAAGTTAAGGTTTTGATATGTGATCATCATGGACAACAAAATGCTGACAATAAATATTCACCTTTTTGTAGATAAAGGAGCTCATAGGCATAGCCCAAAACTCTAACCATAGATTAGGAGCATCTCAATCAAGTCTAAAGCAAGGATATCTTTTACCTGTCTCTGAATGTGACTTCAAAATAACCACCTCACTCGAACAACTTACCTCTGCACCAAATCCTATTCCAGGACACCGCCAAAAAAGAGCCACCGGAGCTGCCATTTCGACATCCATTGCCCTTCTAGAAGCTTTCTCCCCAAGCATTGGCGGTCGTGTTCTTGTCTTCACGTCCGGGCCTGCCACAATAGGACCTGGAAAAATAGTAGAAACCGATCTCAGCCATCCACTTCGTACTCATCGGGACATCATAATGGGTCATGCTCCTTTATCCGAAAAATCCAGAACTTTCTACAACAAACTAGCACGAAGACTATCAGACGATTCAATAGTCCTCGACCTATTTGCTTGCTCTCTCGATCAAGTCGGCGCTTACGAGCTTAAACATCCCATAGAAACTTCTAACGGTCACATAGTACTATGTGAATCCTTCGACTCCGACCAATTCAAGAAATGCCTAAGGCACATATTCAAACGTGAAGGCGACAACCACCTCAACATAAACCTAGATGCAACCTTACAGATCGTCACATCCAAAGAAGTCAAAGTTTCCGGAGCTTTAGGGCCATGCATGTCTCTCAAAGTCAAAAATAACCACGTAAGCGATAAAGTTGTCGGTCAAGGTGGTACAAGCACATGGAAGCTATGCACGATAACGAGCAAAACATGCTTAGGTTTCATCTTCCAAATCGATCGAACCCGAGACGTCGACCCTGGGCCCGTGCTCTTCATCCAGTTCAAGACCCGGTACCGGCACGGGAGCGGAGCATACCGGCTCAGAGTCACGACCGCTGCTAGAAGGTGGACCCCACGCCGATCGCCCGAGATCGCGTCCGGGTTCGACCAGGAGGCGGCCGCGGCGATCATGGCCCGGTTAGCGATCTCCAGAGCCGAGGACTACCACGCACGGGACGTCGTACGGTGGCTCGACAAGATGCTCATCCGGTTCACCGCCAGGTTCGGGGACTACATGCCCGAGGACCCCTCATCCTTCAAGCTATCGTCGAACCTCTCCCTCTTTCCTCAATTCATGTACTACCTCAGACGTTCCCAATTTATCGACATATTCAACGCTACCCCCGACGAGACCTCTTTTTTTCGAGTGCCCTTAAACCGGGAAGGCGTCGTCGGTTCACTGATCATGATTCAACCTTCGTTGCTTCAGTACTCGTTCGACGGGCCGCCCGTGCCCGTTCTGCTCGACATTAGTTCCGTTTCGCCTGACGTGATCCTCGTGTTTGATTCGTATTTCCACGTGGTGATACATTACGGGTCGAAGATCGCACAGTGGAGGAAGATGGGGTACGATAAGGACCCGAACCACGAGAGTTTGAGGAAGTTGATGGAAGCGCCGGAGATGGACATGGAAACCATGGTGCAGGAGAGGATTCCGGTGCCGAAGGTAATAAAATGTGATCAACATGGCAGTCAAGCGAGGTATTTGTTGGCGAGATTGAATCCTTCTTATACTCAAAAGAATAGGCCGTTTGATGGGTCTGATATTGTGCTGACTGATGATGTGAGCTTGCAGTATTTTTTGGAGCATCTGCAGGAGCTGGCTGTTCAGAGATGATGATGAGTGTTTTTGTACTGATGTTTATATATGAGTATATTTGTGGTATGTGTAGATTTCTGACATGTAAACAGAACGCTGATTCCTGCAATATTAACAGAGAGATGATACAAACGTTGAGTTTTTGAGTTGTCTTAGCTTCTGTGGGTGTTTATATAGAAGGTGTGCTGATTCACGAAGGGTACATGTTAATGCTTCTCTTGTGGTTATGTTGCAATTGAGCCAAGCCACAACTTTGTTGATTTGGTTAGGGCTTAGAGCTGAGTTGCCTAATTTGATTTTGTGGTAATGTTGTTTGATATATCATTTGTTCAGTTTGTGTAGCTATTTCATTTTGATATAGAAGAAGAATTGAACGGAAAGTTCCATGTCACCATTCTGGCTATACGGATTCAGCTACAAACATGCCAATACAGATGGTACCTGGGAGAATATAGAGATTTTACACCAAGTATTTGGCATCCATACACAAGTACAAATCGAACAAAATAGCAGTCTCCGTGTGGTTTAGCTGGTCAATAGAACGCTTCCACATAGCACTTTTATCCTGTTCTTCCCATTGATCAAAAAGTGAATGTAGATTGGAGGCAATGATTAAAAATCAGAAGTAGCATCCAGTGTTTGATATTAATTCATTATTTGTTTACATCACAGATATATGAAAAAGAAGGCTTTAAAACTAGATTCGGTGCTCTATGTTAGAAATGTGGGTTTTGAAGTTGGGTCTATACCCTAGTTCTTTACTTTACTTGACTTTAGAAACCCCAAAAAAAAAAATGATCTTTTGTATTAAAACTGAAAGCATGTGCTAAAATTCATTTTGTTTTTGACGTAGAATTTGGCAAAATCATTTTTTTTTTCTTTTCATATTGGCTAAAAATAGCAGGTTTGGCGGCAAATAACACAGTTTTAAATGAAATTGCTATTTGAGAGTGCTCAAGCATACGGTTCAAAATCCACTAAGAACTCTAAAATTGCATAATATGTGTCATAGAACTTTATCATCGTTTTAACGGCGACGCATGATTTTTGACAAAATAAGATCACGTTTGACCATGCTCCGCGCTACGGTAAGGCCACCTAGAGCCTAGTGCAACAGGCTGAGAGAGGGCAACAAAGACGATAGCATGTTAATTTTTTAAAATAATTATAATTACGAGTATTACGGTACGCGTTTCGTGCGTGAATTACTTTTCTTATAAATTGTATATGTTTAAATCAGTCAAAAATATGATTTTTATTTTTTATTTTCAAGTGATATTAAAAATTGTATATTTGTAAAGAAGTATTTTGAATTTGTAAAGGAAATTTGATTTTAGATCACATTTTTAGAAGCCTTTTGAATTTGTAAAGTATTTTTAATTGTTAGATTTCATTTTTAGAGGCGTTTGAATTTGTAAAAGAAGTTTAATATTAGATGTTTTTTTAAGTGATTAAAATTTGATAATATATAGAACGGAGTTTTTGACAGTTTACGTTGATACAAAAAAAATGTGACACGAAAGTTATTACAACTATTAATAAAGATATGCAAGAGTGAAACGCATTTCGTGTAACAATTGTGTTGTCTTTTAAATGTTTTGTTAAGTACAGGATATAGTAAGTGATTAGAGTCAAATCTCATCAGATGAACTGAATATTTTGGAATAATTTTGTTCGAAATCGGTTGTTGCACCAAATTAGCTTAGACCGACTCTAGCTATAATGGAACTGCCTTTAGCGGAATTTTCACTTACCGAAGTGTTCTTTATTAAACGTGATATGTTGTAACGATCCAATCGTTTATTAGTCGTCATTGTTTATTCTATTTTATGAGAGCAACAATAGAAGACCGAACTAGATGGTTCAGTCATTAGGATATTGTGTGCGAGTAGTTGAGTAGGTGCAAATTCTTCTCCAGTTAAAGATACGCTACTAAGTTATAAAGCTCATTTATTAGATTATATTCGATTATATAATTTAATTTTTATAGCGAATCCTATTCGAATTAAAATAAACTTTTGGTTTTATTTTCTATTGTATATATTGTTATATTGATATATAGTTTATGTTTTAAATACATTAAATATATACAAGCAGAAATTCTGAAAACCCGTGTTTAATTGATTGTATTTATGAATGTGTGTAGCCATGAGTATTGAATCACATAAAATGAATACTTATCAATAAATGTTCCTGGTCAAGATATATTAAGAATGAGATTATGATATATCCATTGAGACTGGTATACGTAACGCTTTTTATATAATGAATGAAAAATTACTCATGACTGTTGAAGGATCACGGAGTTACGTACGCGGAACAACTACAGAACAACCACTAGTAGTTTTCTATATAAGTTAAAAATGAAATAGAAGATCTCACATGATGATATGTTGTCTTTTGACTTTAGAGTACTGTGTATTTTAAATATCTAAACTATACTTTGATTATGGTCAACCACACAATTGATCATGTTAAGGTCATGATTGATATAAGTTGAATCACTTGAAGTAAAATCACAATTCAAGAAAGGATTCGTCTCTTTTCAATAGAATATTATTATCATCATAATTGATAGTCGACGTAAAGTCAAAGTATTTGATCAAAACAAATTAGATCATCGATAATTTTCAAACTGAACCATGCACTTTAGTGTTGGATTTTACAATTAAATATAGATATCATTAGAGTTTGAACCATCGATCGAGCTCTAGATATCTAAGTAATATAATGATGAAAAAGACAAAATGTGCACAATATACTACTACAAATATGCGGTTTTCCGACACGTTTTTGACGTCGTTAAATTTTTTAGTGACGTCAAAATCTTAACGGAAAAACGAGCGTCACTAAAACAGTTTGGTGTCGCTAAGACGTCACAAAATTGGCATGTCGCTAAAATTTAGTAACGTCTTACAATGGAAGTCGTGTATCAGAAAACTGACGTTGCAATAACGTCGCTAAATTTTAACTACAGCAGTTTTGAACACAATAACTGAGGTCATATTCTATCCAAAGTTTTATCTAGTATCACACCACTACAACTTGCAATGTTACATTTTTTTTTTCCATCGTCAGTATTATTACAAAGTAACATAACTCCATTTTGTTTATTTATTTTCTTTACTTTAAAAATAACCCAGCTCAATCCGATTCAAGAAAAACCAAGAATTCCATCCCTCCAACTACATCTGGACAGCCAGTTGAAGTATATGAATGAGATAAAGAACAGTTAAGTATACAACATGTAATAAATGTTAATACACAGAACAAGCTTACATGACCTATCCCATTAGAAATCAAATAGCAAAAGGAGCGTGAAGAAGACAAACAAACAAGAATCTGCTAAACACTTTGTTTTATTAAAAAAACTGTCATTGGCAATAAGCCAAGCAAGATGCTGCCAGATAGAAACTGATCTCCTTTCACAAAAGCATTGAACAACATGATAACCACCAAACTTCGACCAAAAGAAGGGGATGGGAAAAACATCAAAAAACTAAACAAAGTCACTCACGACAAAGCCAATAGTAAATATAGTAGAATATCCACACACATTCAAACTAAATTCAAAATTTTAAACTTTGAAAATTAGGCAGTTGGGATAATCTTGGATCTGTCATCTTGTATAAGAACAAAATTAGCCAATGGTAGAAGTCTTGCGTTCGATCCAGGTGACTCCATGTTTGCACTCTTTCTCCGCGACAGAAAACATCACCACCTAATCATGGTAGTTCAAGCGGCGTTAGATCTGAAACGAACACTGAAGACATCGTAAATCCAAATCTGACCTTCTTCGCCGTCCTTACTTATTGGGAATTTAAGGCCAGCCCTGCTGCTTCTATGTAACAATAACAACATGTTAAAGTTGATAGCAGGTGGCAGAGAATTGTTAGATTCATTTTCTGGCGAAGTTCATCGGAAATATGGCCGCAGATCATTCCAAGTAGAGGCTGCAGAAGGCATTTACAAGACAAAGTCCATAGAGATTGAAGAATGAGCTTGGGGTTGAAGTTACGTTGATTAGTTCTTGTGTGCATGTGTGTGCATGCACAGACTGATACACAGAATTTATATAAAGTTCTTGTAAATGAACCGAGTCAAATTGCTATTTCTTATATTAGTTGGTTGTGAGCTGTGTTGGCTAATATAGTTGTTACAAATAACTATATATATAGAGCAGCAGCCATGTAAATAATGCAGAAATGAAATAAAGATTATCATTATTCTTCTTTTACATTCTTTACATTCTTTTTTCAATATTTCTGTGTCTATCAATCATTTATCACCATCCTCTCTGATCATCTTCTTCTTCTAACCTATGCTTTCTTTTCTCTGATCCCTCTACCACTTCGAAACCTTGCCTGCAATCCCTGTCATCACTTGTCCCCACCATTATTTCTTCCCTCAACTTCATACTTCTTCCTCTGTGATAATCATCATATCTTTATTCTTCCCTTCAACATCATGTGCCAATCATCAGAGCACTCTGGTCATAACAAATTGGTATCAGAGCAGCCATCTGGGCATGACTCAGACCCCCTAGATCATCTCCCACACTAACTCAAGCCATGCTGCAACTAATCAAGATCAAGAAGAAGCCTGGAAAAGACAAGAAGAGATTAACCAAAAGAATTCTTGTTCTTTGAGAAATTTAGAGCATGCAACACAAGATCTTAGCACCAGATTAGAAGGCATGCATAATGAACTAACAGCCCTTGCTCAAGATATGCAACAAATAAAGATTCAAACTGCAACCACCATCTCCCAAACCAATACAGCAAACATTCAGGGTATACTAGCTCCAAATCCTCATATTGCTTCTTCATCAACCATTCAATCACCACTGCCTCCTCCGAATCCAAGAAACAATCATGTGAACCCCTCAACCATAAACACTCAGTTCCAAAACCAAGAGCATCTTCAAGCAAACAAGCACTCACCTTTTCCATCTCTCAAACTTGACTTCCCAATCTTCAAAGAGATGACATGGTACATGAATGGATAATTCAGGTAGAACAATTTTTTAAATTTCATCAAACAGAAGAACAATATTGGGTGGAAGTAGCTTCTTTCTACCTCAAGAAAGATGCCTTGAAGTGGTTCAACTGGTATACCCATAATGTGCCAAACAATGAATCATGGCAAACCTTTAAAGAGGAAATCATGATCAGATTTAACCCATAAGACATGGAGAAGCCTTATGAAACCCTAGCTAAACTTAAACAACAAACCACTGTCTCTTCCTACCTGTCCAAGTTTGAAGGACTCCAAGCCACCATATAGACTTTACCACCAAAGTTTTTACTAGATCAATTTATTGGAGGTCTTAAAGAGGAAATCAAATATGATGTGTTGACTTATAGGCCTGCAGATTTCAAAGAGGCAGTATCCCTAGCCACAATGTATGAAAGTGTATGGAATCAAGCCAAGAAAGGAAATAAAGCAACCTATACCTTCCCTTCATCTAAAAATAACTTCAACTTGGTTGTTCCTTACTCAAGAAATCCAAACACCAATCCAAGACCAAAAGATTGGAACACCACTAATCTTGAGAATTTAGCCAAAAGTAAGGGTTTAACACCTAACTAGTTGATCGAAATGAGGAGGCAAAATTTATGTTATGGTTGTAAGGAAAAATGACACAAAGATCATAAGTGTAAGGTTCCTCAAGTTTATGTTATTGAAGGTATCATGGATCTTACGGAATAGGAAAATGAGGGCACTTTTTTTGGAAGATGACAGTGATGAATGCAAGCAAGAAACAAAGGAGGAGACCCCTGCAATAACATTACAAGCTATGTGTGGCATTCCTGCTCTATCTACTATTAAGGTCCAAGGAAATATTAAGGGGAAACCAGTACAAGTCTTGATCGATTCAGGTTCAACCCACAACTTTATTGATGAACAACTGGCATAAAAACTCAAACTCAAGGTGAATGATTCCAAGACTTATGAAGTTGTGGTGGCTAATGGTGATAAACTTCAAGGGTCTGGAATATGCAAGGATGTGATCTTGAAATGTCAAGGTTGTGGCATGCCAGTTGATCTATTAATTCTGCCTCTTGAAGGTTGCCAAATAGTTTTAGGGGCTCAATGGATGAAAAAATTAGGAGACGTTACTCTTAATCTTGAAAAACTACAGGTTACGTTTGAATATGGCAAGAATACTCACATATGGCAAGGAATTAAGCAAGAGGCCACTAAAGTGGTTGATAAAAAAACAATGGATAAGGAAAATATCCAGGGACAACTTACAATGATGTTATATGCTCAAGAAAAGGTGAAATTAAATGATAGGCCAGAAATCACTTCTCACATTCCCTCCGAAATTAATGAACTCCTTCAGCTATTTCCAAAAATCACTGCTACAAAGAAGTCACCACCTCCAAAAAGAATGCAAGACCATAAAATACCATTGATACCAGAAGCCAAACCTGTCTGCTTGAAGCCATATAGGCATTCCCATCACATAAAAAATGAACTGGAGAAAATAATCAAAGAACTGTTGGATTCTGGAATCATCAGACATAGCACCAGCCCATATTCTTCTCCTGTAGTGATGGTGAGATAAAGGGATGGCACATGGAGGCTTTGTATAGATGATATAAGCTTGAATTTCTCTGACCATCAAAGATAAGTACCCTATCCCATTAATTGATGATCTTTTTGATGAGTTACATGGATCCAAACTTTTTTCTAAATTAGACTTCAAGTCAGGATATCATCAAATAAGAATGTATGAACTTGACATCCATAAAACAGCCTTCAAAACCCACGATGGACATTGTGAATTCATTGTTATGCCATTTGGGTTAGTCAATGCCCCATCAACTTTTCAATCTCTCATGAACAATATTTTTAGACCATATTTGAGACAGTTTATATTAGTATTCTTCGATGACATACTCATTTACAGCCAGACATGGTCTGAGCATATAGAGCATCTTAAGATTGCTTTTCAGGTACTATAGCAGAATCACTTGGTTATCAAACTTACCAAATGCAGTTTTGCTAAAGAGACTATTGAGTACCTTGGCCATATTATTTCAGCTCAGGGGTTTGCAGTAGATCCCAGCAAGGTTCAAGCAATCAAGGAATGGCCCTTACCTGAAAATTTAAAGTCATTAAGGGGATTTTTAGGTTTATCTGGTTACTATAGGAAGTTTATAAAAAGCTATGGACTCATTACTAAACCACTCACTGAAATGTTGAAAAAGAATTCTTTTGTATGGACTGAATAAGCAAAGCAATCTTTTGCACAACTCAAACAGTGCTTAACCTAGCCCCCAGTGCTAGCCATGCCAGATTTCTCTCAACCCTTCATACTTGAATGTGATGTTAGTGGTCAAGGGATAGGTGCAGTCTTGCTACAAAATGGAAAACCTATAGCCTATCTCAGTAAAGCACTGCATGGTAGGAATTTAGCCCTCTCCACATACGAAAAAGAATTAATGGCTATTATTATGGCTACCAAAAAATGGACTCAGTATTTGCTTAGAAGGCAATTTGTGATTAGAACTGACCACCAAAGCCTCAAATACCTTTTATCACAAAAGTTGCACAATGGTATTCAAAACAAATGGTTGGCTAAACTACATGGTTTCGATTATTTGGTGGAGTATAAAAGTGGGAAGGAGAATATTGTGGCAGATGCACTATCAAGAAGGCCAGAAAGTTGCAGTGAGGAAATACAAGTTCAAGCCATATCTATGGTTCAAACTCCTTGGGTTCAAGAATTAAAGGACACTCTATTAGCTTCTCAATGGTACCAACAACATCTTAAAAAAATCCTTAATAAGGAATTAGCCGAGAGCAAATACAAGGTGGTGGACAAATTAATATTCTATAAAGGGAAAATTCTTGTTGACCATCATTTAAGTACCCTGCTACAATCCATCATTAAAGTACATCATTCCACACCACTGGGAGGTAATGCTGGAATTAAAGGCACCATGAAAAAGTTAAAACAATTTTTTTATTGGAAGCATATGAAGAGAACAGTGGAGCATTATGTCAAGTCTTGTGATGTTTGTCAAAGGAATAAAAGTGAAAATGTGCCAATGCCGAGTTTGTTAAGCCCTCTGCCAATTCCTGAAAAGATATGGGAAGATATATCCATGGATTTTATCACATGTCTACCCCGAAGCCATAAGTATATTGTGATTTATGTTGTAGTGGACATGCTTAGCAAGTATGTGCATTTCTTCCATCTCAGTCACCCTTACACAACCAAGGAGGTAGCAAAGGTGTTTCTTAATGGGGTTTTCAAGCTACATGGCATGCCTAGATCTATAGTCAGTGATAGGGACACAATGTTCACAAGTAGCTTCTGGCAAGAGCTGTTCAAATTATAGGGCAGCCACTTAAAATTAAGCTCAGCCTATCACCGCCAGAGTGATGGACAATCCGAGATAGTTAACAAGATTTTGGAGGGATATTTAAGATGCTTTGTAAATCACAGACCACATGAATGGGTTGACTGGCTTCCTCTGGCAGAATATTGGTATAATACATCATGGAAAACAACAATTAATACTACTCCATACAAGGCAGTTTATGGCATAGACCATCCAAACCTGCTTTCTTATGTTCCAAATACAACCAAAGTCGAGGAAGTAGAGGAGCTGTTATTCAGTAGGGATGTAACACTAGAATTTTTGAAAGATAGTTTGAAACTGGCTCAAGGAAGAATGAAAAGGTATGCTGATTTGAAGAGATCTCACAGGGAGTTTCAGGTGGGTGATTGGGTTTTATTAAAGCTTCAGCCCTATAGACAAATTACTGCAAGAAATCATAGAACACATAAATTATCCCCTAAATATTATGGTCCCTATCAAGTGGAAGCAAGAATTGGAACAGTTGCCTACAGATTACAACTACCAGATCATGTTAAAATACACCCAGTTTTTCACGTGTCTCAGTTAAAAAAGAAAGTAGGGGATAATGTAGTGATACAGAATGATATTCCTAGCTATGAGGTTGAAGTGGTGGAGCAACCAGAGAAGATCTTGGATAGGAGAATGGTACCCAGAAATGGAAAGGCTGTGATACAGATTTTGGTCAAATGGAAAGGCAAGGGTGAAGATGAAGCCACATGGGAGGATTATTGGCCTATAATTAGAAGATTCCCGACTCTAGACTTGGGACAAGGTATATTCTTGAAGAGGAAGGGAAATGTAACAATAACAACATGTTAAAGTTGATAGCAGGTGGCAGAGAATTGTTAGATTCATTTTCTGGCGAAGTTCATCGGAAATATGGCCGCAAATCATCCCAGGTAGAGGCTGCAGGAGGCATTTACAAGACAAAGTCCATAGAGATTGAATAATGAGCTTGGGGTTGAAGTTATGTTGATTAGTTCTTGTGTGCATGTGTGTGCATGCACAGAATGATACACAGAATTTATATAAAGTTCTTGTAAATGAACCGAGTCAAATTGCTATTTCTTATATTAGTTGGTTGTGAGCCGTGTTGGCTAATATAGCTGTTACAAATAACTATATATATAGAGCAGCATCCATGTAAATAATGCAGAAATGAAATAAAGATGATCATTATTCTCCTTTTACATTCTTTACATTCTTTTTACAATATTTCTGTGTCTATCAACCATTTATCACCATCCTCTCTGATCATCTTCTTCTTCTAACCTATGCTTTCTTTTCTCTGATCCCTCTACCACCTCTAAACCTTGCCTGCAATCCCTGTCATCACTTGTCCCCACCATTATTTCTTCCCTCAACTTCATACTTCTTCCTTTGTGATAATCATCAAATCTTTATTCTTCCCTTCAACACCATGTCCCAATTATCAGAGCACCCTGGCTATAACATTCTAGAAGTGGCATTCTTCGCCCTTGTAGATGCACTCACCTTTCCTCTTCCGTCCTTGCGATCTTATATTTGGGGATTTCAGAAATTACGGTTTGAGGAGAGTACACGTATCTATTGGGGGGTAAACTGGGATTATGGGAATTTATGTGGGGAGGCTGGGTTTTGATACGACCAATCAAAATAAACTACAAAGATCGATCATTTGAACATCTAAACATCTGAACAATTGATTCGAGGGCTAATGAACAGCTGGATTTTAATTTAACGTGGTTGGTTGGATTGCTTTTGTTTTACCGCGTCACGAAATTTCTTTGGCGTCTGAAAGGCGTTGATGATTTCCAACGCATTTGTGACACCAGTTTGAAAATGTTATAATTATTCATGGCGTCGCTAAGGCGTAGCTAATTAGCGACACCATTGTGACGCCTTACTGACGGAATTAAATTAACGACGCCGAGTCACTATGGCTTCGCTAAACTGTGTCGGAAATCAGTCATTCGTCTTGTAGTGATATATCATTGCTTAAGTGTGTCACTTCAAAAGATAACAAATTGAATTTCAGCTAGATAATCTGTAAGCAACCGAATTCACGTCCACCACTTTGCTACAACAACGTCCATACATACTTTAACATTTATATTGTTAATTTAAATATTACCAAGTGCCGAGTTTACAATTGGGAGTCAAACAACCGCAACTCTAAACTTTTAACCTTGGCAATATTTAAACAATTTAAATTTAAAGCATATACGGACTTTGCTGAAGCATTGTAGTGGACACAAGTTCAATTGCTTACATCATATCTAAGTGAAATTCAATTTTTTATCTTTTAAAAAGACACCATTAAGAAACGTTATATTGTGCAAGTTTTCCCTTCGTCATCACTATATAAATTAAATATCTAGAACTCGATCAATCGTCAAATCTCTATTAATATCTGTAGTTAATTGCGAAGTCTAACAGTAAAGTTCATGGTTTAATCCGATAACAACGATCGATTTACCAAAGCTTTAGCCAAAGACTTTGACTTCATATTGACTACCAATTATGGTGATACCAACCTTCTATTCGAAGGAGACAAATCCTATTTTGAACAGCGATCCACTCCAAGTAGTTCAACTTATACCCAACTATGGTCTTAACACGATCATCATCGTCATGTGATTGACATAATCAAAGTATAGGTCAAACACTTAAGATTCACAATATTCCCAATTTAAAAGTCTACCGAACATCATCATATGAGATCTTCTATTTGACCGCTTTTAACATATAGAAGACTCTCAATGAGTCATTATGTAGATGTTCCAAACAACTACACGTACATAACCCCTTGGTTCCCTCAATGATCATGAGTAATTCATAGTCCATCATATAGAGACAGTTACATACACCAGTCTCAACATATATATCAATATCTCGTTCTTGATGTATCTTGATAGGAATATTTAAGAACATGTATTTATTTTACACGGTTCAATACTCATGGTTACTGACATTTTCATACTTGCAATCGATTAAATACTGTTATGGGAAATTTTGGCATAGTCCCAAAACAGACTTGAACTAGTTGAAAAACATGCATAAGTTCAGGACATACAGCTTGGTCAAAATTGCATCTCAATCCAAGCTACATATTGAAAGATATGTTCCTCTTAAAATCGATCTATTACCTAACCAATGTGGACCCCGTCTTTAAGGAAAATATCTATTTCATTCGAATAGAACATCCAAGAGAATTGGAGTATTCTATTCGATGATACGAAGCTATTGATCCAAGTTTCATTCAATTTCGACTTAAAATGAATAAGTTATGGTACAAAGAAGACCGCTTTGGAAATGAACGATAGAAACTATTCAATAGAGAGTAAATGCCAAAGAGGAGAAACGGTTCGGTAGGGAGTAAGTGCCAAATAGAAGAAACAGTTCGGTAGGGAGTAAATGCAAAAGTGGAGAAACGGTTCGCTTTGAATTCGGTTTTGATAATAATAGTATTATTATTTGAAAATAAATTCTTATTTGTTCGAAGTCTATTCAATAAAATATTTTGTTTTAATAAATTAAATTAAATTAATAAGTTTTTTTCAAATAACTCAATGAAGTTTAATAAATTGTTTTAATTGAATGTAAAATAGTTTAAAAGTGTAAATAATTATTATGTGATTAAAATAGTAGAAAATAATTAAGCGGACATCGAATTGAATGAAACTGGACGGTTGCCAAAATATATTCAGTAATTTAGTATAAATTAATTTAAATCAAATCGATATTTATCTACAAGTAAATTAAAAGAGTTATTTAATAAGAAAAGGGGGATAAATGAAATAGTTTAACTAGAACCTAAAATACAAGGCCCAAAGCCCGTTTAAATTCAGTCCTTCTAAGCTTATCTAGAAAACTCCTCATACCTCTCAAATCCAACTCCCAAAACCCGACCCAAAATGCTGTCTTTCATTTTCCCTTATTCACAAATGCCTTAATTGCGATTTTCAGAAGAAGAAAAAATAAATTCAAAAAATCGAGGTCGATGCGAGCAAGTGGAGACGACATCATCGACGATTCGATGGTGGCTTGTGGAGTTAGGGAGAGGTTGCGAATGACCTGGGTTAGCCGTGATGAGGTGTTTGGCATCGCGATTGGCAAGGTCGGTTTGGAGGACGCGTGCATACTTAATTTGTGGTTGTCGACTTCAACAAGGTCAATGTGATATGGGGACTGCTTCCTTTCGCGATTATTAGAGCATGGCTTCTAACATAAGATGGGATGTTGGAGAGGAGGTGGTGTGTGATGCCGGTAGGCTGGCGATTGCAAGTTGGAGACAGGGTTTGGGAGTGAAGGCAAGCGTGGAGGTGCACAAGCATAGAGTTACGACTTGGGTTGCTGGCTGCATCTAGGGAGACTGTGCATGCGAGTGTCAGGGATAAAGTAGGCGAGTTTGGTGTCGATGGAATTGAGATAAGAGTAGTTACTGTTTTGCTAGTTCACGCATCGTTTTGGTGAGTTTTCTCACTCACATCTGTATTCATTTCATCATCTGCTAATTATATAAATATATATTCCGGTTAGATTATACAGCTTGAATGAATTGATTGCATTTGCTTGGTTGAATAGCTTGTGAATAATTATCGAATCACTTGGATTAATTATTCGATCGGATATTCGATTGGTTGTGTGATATTGGATGTGTTTTGATTGGTTGATGAGATTTTGTGTTTGTTCGATGCCCAAAATGCAAAGGAGATACTGTCCATTTGCATTTTAATTTGTGTAATTTATTTATATTGTGTGTGTAGTGTATTGTTGACCGAAATTCGATGCAATTCAACTCGGCCACATGATAAAGTTTATATTGATAATTTAATGATTTTAGAGAATTTTGCTCCATGATTTATATTTTTTGACGTTTGATTGATTTTCTGGTTTTAAAATATTTTTGAAAGCTTCAATAAATTATTTTTGGTACTTTTAAAAATTAAATCGAAGTATATTCATAAATAAATAGAATTGGCTGGTAAATAAAATGATTTCTTAGAAATTACTTTGGATATAAAAAATGTTTTGAAAAGTTATGAAAAATTTGTTTAAGGATTTTGTAATTTTATTGGAAGTATTTTATAAATAATTTACCAAATTTTATTCAATTGGCTATTTTTATACTTATAAATATAATTTGAATTATAAATATAAACATAGCTTCCTTTTGGTTATAATACTCTTCTAAAATCAGTATTATAATATATTATTAGGTTAAAATTGTTTTGAAGATAAAATAAGATATAATGCTATTTTATACAAATATATTATGAAATAATATTATTATTTTAATTGATTTTTATTATAAAGGTTATTCAAATATTTTTGAAAGAGTTTTCAAACCTTGGAAAAATATAGGATTCTTTTTATGAAATAATTAAATGATTTTGAATTATATTATATGGTTCGAAATAAATGTAATTTATTTTGTAGTTTACAAATTTAGTTTGAAATGGCATTTTATTATAAAACATTATGAAATGAATTTAAAGCAATATTAGGTGATTTTTAATAGGTGCTATTAGAGATTGTGAGTATATAGTAAAGGTTTTGAATTATAAATTATGCTATAAAATGAAAGGAATTATTTTGGAGATTTATAAATTTATTTTAAAGTATTATTTAGTTATAGAAAATTATGTAATAGTTTCCATAATTATATTGATATGTAAAGTGATTTTGGAAGTTTTGGATATATATATATATATATATATATATGTTTTTATATATATAAAGATGGGAAATGAAATTTAGTAATTAAATCTTATATTGGGATTAAATAAAAAAAGTGAATATTTTATTTAATATATATATATATATAAATATATTTGGCATCTATTTCTAGTTATTTATTTTTGTTATAAACGATTCATTATTAAATATTGAGTTGTTGGCTGTTATGTTTATTTATTTGAATAATATATGTCATATTACTTTTCTGATCATTCTGCTCTTGTAATTTGAATTGGATTAGATGAGTGATTCATCATTGATATTGAGTTGTTTAGTGATTTGGTATAATACGGTGATGGCATCCTTCTATGTGATTTTGTGATGATATCTAATTCCGTGAGACGAGAAATCTGAATAAACGGAGTTATAAAACAGTCTAGAATGAGACTTTCAGTAATATTTCTCTGGTTATTCTTTGGACTCGCTATATAGATAAGTAGGGAGATGAGTGAAGTTTATAAGTAGTGAATAAACGTTTAAGTATCACGCAGCGGTATGTGACACTCTTGTGATATTTATTTGACTATTCATTGTAAGTAGATGACAATCATGTGATGGGAATAGTGTTATATGTGTGAGGTGCTACACGTAGTGATGACTCGCGTGACGAGAATAGTGTTATATGTGTGAGGTGATACACGTAGCGATGAGTATGGCTTTGTGCCTATTATCATTGAGTATGGCTATGTGCCTAACGATGGTCATGACTTCGTGTCTATGTGTATTAGTTTTATATGCCACTATTATGATGTACTCTTTTTATTTGTGCTGGAGAGGACCAAATGGCTATAATCCACCCTAGCGGCACGATCATGGGGTCGCATCCCAGATCTATGGCACCTTTTACACACACACACACATATATATGCACATATAATCGTGCTTTCGCTTTATGCGTTTTCCCCTATGTCACCTAGGCCAGCAGCCTGTTACCTATAGAGACTAGAGTTGGTCATGACTATTGAGTCCTCACATTGACAAACACGTCGGTGGATATGAGTCACGATTCTATGATGGTAACTAAGACTGTAGGGACTTTGTGTCTTGGAGTTTGCCTTGTTCTACCAGTCTCCCTTTTTGTACTGAAGGAGTAATATCTTGGCATATACTATTAATACACCTCACTTTAGTATAGATATGGACCGTGTGACCCACATATTGTTATATATATGATTCTACTTGTGACTTCGTGTCTATCGTACAGTCATTTCTCATTACGATGATTTCATATAGTTTTATATATATATGGGAAGATGAGATTATACATGTGTTAGATGTCCAGAGTATAGTGGATTCTCATATTTTTATTATTTCTGACTGATGGATAGGTCCTCTATATTTTACAATCAGACACACTACAAGAAAAAGTATTTTTGGTGGCACACAAAAAACGCTATCAAAACTTATGTTAGCGTTTTAATGAACGCCATGATAAAACACGTAACTAAAAATCAATGATTTTTGCATTTATTTCAACACCACTATAAATCCTTTTATTCCAGCGTTTCTCAAATGTCACCATAAATCTTTGTGTAGCCTTTTAAAAAGGCCACCAAAAAGCTTTTTGGCGCTACTAATTGAGTTTCCAACTTTACCTCTACTTTACGATTGCGTTTACTCAACGCCAATATATGTATTTCTGTAGCGTTTTTAAAATGCTACTAAAAGTTGTTGATTATTTTGCAACATTTTTTCATGCTATTATTCCCTGTAAATGGTCTATTTTATTTCTACTATATCAATCATCAATCACTCACACAATCATTATATTTAAACAATTAAAAAACATATTAACCATATAATCAAATAAGATATACATAACCATTCCGATACAATAGTTTTTTGACAAAATGACCAAACTTACATACAATAACCATTCGTGTACAAATTTACACACCTACTACTAATAAAATGTTATACCTAACTAGTGTTAGCAAAATGCTTGATTACCCATAATTCTTTATTGCATGCATAAGTGAAAGCTAGCACCATAAAAGTCCAACCTTACTCTCTTCAGAAGTCCAATGCCTGCATAAGTGAAAGCATAATATATAGTCAAACAATTATGTTAATTCGTAGGCCTTCAAATCTGATATCAAACATTTACAACATTATACAATTATATCGTACTATAAATAATGTCATATAAAAAATAAAAGTTATAAAAAAAATGAAATAAATAAAGTCCAATCTTACAGTTATATATTAAACTTTGTTAAATTAGTTATATTATTATTATTTATAAAATTTTGTTAACTTAAATTTAGTTAATTTTATAAAACTTGTTTAATTTTAACAAAACTTAGTTAATTTTTATTAACTTGGTTAACTTAGTTAATTTATTATTATTATTATTATTATTGTTATTATTATCATTATTATCATTAAAAACTCATTTAACTTAATTATATAATAATAATAATAATAAATATAAACTTAGTTAATTTTTATAAACTTAGTCAATTCATCATCATCATTTATAAAACTTTGTTAAATCAGTTATATTATTATTATTTATAAAATTTAGTTAACTTAAACTTAGTTAATTTTAACAAAACTTAGTTAATTTTTATTAACTTGGTTAACTTAGTCAATTTATTATTATTATTATTATTAAAACTTGGTTAAATTAATTATATTATTATTATTATTATTATTATTATTATAAGCTTAGTTAATTTTTATAACCTTAGTTAATTTATCATCATTATTATTACTTATAAAACTTTGTTAACTTAGTTATATTATTATTATTTAAAAAATTTAGTTTGCTTAAACTTAGTTAATATTATAAAACTTGTTTAATTTTAACAAAACTTTGTTAATTTTTATTAACTTGGTTAACTTAGTTAATTTATTATTATTATTAGTATTACTAAAACTCGGGTAGCAATTATTATTATTATTATAAACTTAGTTAATTTTTATAAATTATATAATTCATCATCATCATCGTTATTATTTATAAAATTGGTTGTATTATTATTATTTATAAAATTTAGTTAACTTAAACTTAGTTAATTTTATATAACTTGTTTAATTTTAACAAAAGTTAGTTAATTTTTGTTAACTTGGTTAACTTAGTTAATTATTATTATTATTATTATTAAAGCTCTGTTAAATTAATTTTATTATTATTATTATTATTATTATTATTATAAACTTAGTTAATTTTTATAAACTTAGTTAATTCATCATCATCATCATTATTTATAAAACTTTGTTAAATTGGTTATATTATTATTATTTAAAAAATTTAGTTAACTTAAACTTAGTTAATTTTATAAAACTTGTTTAATTTTAACAAAACTTAGTGAACTTTTATTAACTCGATTAACTTAGTTAATTTACTACTACTAAACTTATTATGTTGTTATTATTAATATTACAAACTTAGTTAATTTTTCTAAACTTAGTTAATTCATCATCATCATCATTATTTATAAAACTTTGTTAAATTAGTTATATTATAAGATATGAAATAACTAATAGAAATGTTTAAACTGACCTTGTTTTGTTAACCACATAGACCAAGTAAGTCTGCACTTTTGAGTCAACCGAGGTTCTTACAAGCTGCTTAAGATAAATTTCATGTTTAAAGCCCAATAGAACATTTCAAAGCTATTTGAAGAAATTAAGATAATAACCTAATATAAATGAACGTATGTTTAAAAGAAGATTATGCAAAAAACAGGGATGCTAAGGTGAACCGTTTTGAAATTTTATTGACCGAATAAAATGACTTACTGCAAGTGCATGGTTCCTTGCTCAACTCTAATGTTTCAAAAGAGAGCAGTCCAGATAAAGTTAATTCATTAATAGCCTACAATCAAAAAGAGATATTATGGTGAGTTACTGAACACATCATGTGGGTAAATTCTCCTGTATTTTCCATGTATTCTCCACCCATTCTTGTTATTATACTCGCGTCTACATATGCCTACATTTTATGTATATGGATATAAAAATTGCAAGAATTTTTTTTAAGGACTTTTTAGTAGTAAAATTATACCGGGAAGGGTAAAATTATACCGGGAAGGTTGGATCTTGTACTGCCACTGTCAAGTTGGGTCCGAACATCATCTGCAACATTAAAATGTCTATCCATTTTAACATAAAAATTAACACTAACATGGATAGATAATTTTATTAACATGGATATGTACTGCCACTGTTAACATGGAAACACACATTTCCATTCAAACTCATGCTCATCATAGTTTTGATTGCGATTCTCATGATCACATGTCAAACTCCAGCTTCAATCAAAGTACCAATCCCACAAAATATATAAATACTTTGCAAATTCACCTAAGCAACACCTGCTGGCTACTTTAATTTGTTTGCTATAAGGTTTAGGCTAAAACCATTGATTTTTGTAATTTTAGATGCTATAAAATCATCTGGTTGCATTCGAACAAGATAATATTTACACCAGTGCATCTGATGAACTAGTAGTTATGGGGGAAAAAATCAAATATATCTATAGAAAGAAACATACGAATTGCAAGGCTGTTTTCATCCTCTCCATCTTCTTTCCACCTATGCTCCTACTCACATCTACCACTATCACAAGATCGATTATTAGTCATCTTCGTTTATGTAAGAAAGAATATTGTTGCTCTTATATACAAAAAACACTAAAATACCTTAATCCACGCAATTTAGACTTGGACATTGGTTGTTGTCTATCCCTTTTGTCCTAACCTTGAACATTGGTTATATTGAAAAACCACATAAGGATCAGATTTACCAATGAGTTCCTTGTTTTTCAAACCACTAGCTTTCACTACTATTACTATCAGCCACAAAATGAATGGTAAAAATTAACATGTTTAAAACCAACCACAAGATCCCAAGGAGAGCAAATAAAAGCTGCCCCAGCTAGAGGTGTATTTTCATCTTCCTCACACAAGTACTTCACCTAAACACCAAACAAACGGATATACAATAACTTTAACATATAAAAGTACATTCTTCTTTAAAAATAAAAAACAAAAATACAGAAGGATATGATATGGTATAAATATCATTGATATTATTTCTAAGGCCAACTGCAGCTAGCCATAAATGACCAAATTAGGATAGACATGCCAATGCTAATGTGTAGCTAAATTCATAAACAATTATCAAACATAAAACATCGGGGAAAAACATGGTCTATTGAAAATAAGTTTTCATGTAAATTTCATTATGCAATCATAACAGAAGTTTCCAAGTCACGTTTTCTGCATACAAAACTTGGGATGAAATCATTAAAAAAGGTTTACAGGTTCATTTACAAGTTTCTTTTTTCTTCACTAGCATGTCGGATATGCCAATATCAAACAATCTTTCCATTGTATCTATTGATATAACACGATTGTTGCACAAAAAAATATGTCGATTATCACACTCAAGTTTCCAAAAGAATATTACACACTTGTTGCACATACAAATTTAGACTCACCTGACCCGAGATGCTCCATCGATACCTTTGCACCCATGACCTGCCGATGTAGTTGCTCATCTTACTCTGTAATGCATTGGTTCTCGATTCGCATACTCTCTCTCAGTTGCTCTGTCATGCTTAGTACAAGTCCAAACTGCTCCATATTAGGCAGTCTGTTATCTCCATCGTCCTAAGCATAGACCTCTGCATCCTCGACATGGTCCAAGTGTGGCTGATCTCTGTTATGCAGCATTCTCAGTCCAATGCCTGGTATCTGTTATGTTGATCTATGTTATGTTCCATGTACTCTCCACGAGCTAAAGCAAGTTTGAGGTCTCTGAATACTTCTCAATTCCTTGCAACAGCTCAAGTTCACGTGAGCATCCCACAATCTGCGTCAGCTCACCCAGTCAACTTCATTTTCAGTTCTCCATGCATATGTGCAGTTCCAGGCACCCTTCCCTCTATATGCTGCATAAAGATGGATTGAAATGTTTCATGCATGATCTATATGCAGTTCATGCGGATCTCTATCTATGTACTGTACCCAGTTTCATGTTAATGTGTGGAAATATATATGCGGCCCCGGTCCATCCATTCTAAGGCTGTTCATTTCCAACATAATCCATTCTTTGCAAGACTTCAGAGCTTGAACCCCTGCATTTGCATATGATCATGTTATATTCATCTTGTTTGGTAGCCCCAAAAAGTAACTTATCTTACAATTTGTTAGTGACATTCATATACTTTGAATTGCACAATATTCTTAATACACTGAAATATCCAAATTATACTTTGAATTGCAGCTATTATACCTCATTTGCTGGAGGTGTAACTAGGCCAGTTTCCTGAATGTAAATGTTCAGGTTCTTAATACCTAAACAAGTAAAAAAGATCAGTTAGTTTCAAATGCTATTGTAGTAACAAGCGACAAAGAACAAAGTTTCAAAGAAATCATCTTCCATGCCTAATAAGAGAAAAACAACTCCTCAAAATTTCACCTAAAACGCATGTTTTGTGAAGGAAATATAACTGCTAACCAATGTATTTTAACCATGAATCATATATACCTACATATAATTTCATGAAGTTCTTTAGCAGCGCACACTGCTTGTACTAATAAAACATGTAAGGGAGATCAATTCAAGGACGAGTCAAAGAAAGAGAACAAGAATTTCTGGAGAATTTGGGAATTTAAACACTTCAAAACTAGTGCACAATAGTCAATCATCACCACACGGAATTTAAAAACTAATTAGGGACTTCATGCAATCGACCATTTGAATACTGTAAGTGAAGATACTTGTTATATAAAACCTCAAAACACATTCACATTTTAATACCGTAAGAGAATTGACCAAACCGATTAACCTAACCACAACCACAATCACAATCACAAAATCGACCATTTGAATAACACATCCACAACCATAGAATTACTAATTAACCTAACTGCAGTTGATTAGAAGCTAACTAACCTAATCACAAAATTTATTAACTTTAATCACAATACAAAATCGATTTATAAAAATCATACCTAAAATTTTCTACGATGAGGAGAAAATTACCGATGAGGAGAAAACCACAGCAGAGTAGAACCGACGATGACAATAAACTATGATGTGGAGATGTGCTGCAACGATGATGCGGAGAGAAGAATGGGAATCGACCTTTGTTTGTTCTCTTTTGTTGAAGCGATTTGGGATTAGGTTAAAATTTTCTAAGTCAGAGAGAGAAAATATAGGGAATGTACTGGTTAGGTTTATTGTATTTACGCAGAAACATTTTGGTACGCGCAGGATAATGAATTTTTTTTGCCGCGTTTCTAATATAGGCTGAAATATCATTGGTCGCATTTACAAAAAAAGGCCACCAATTTATGCAACCAAAGGCTGGTTTTCTTGTAACGACAATCTATTTTACATTGGTTTGATGATAATATTTTATTATTCGAGATTGAGAGATGTACCTGATGACATCTCATATTTTATGATTTATGGACTTTGATGATGATTTCAGATATGAATGATTCACACATTTGTTATTGATTCTGTGATTTATGATTTGGTGTGCTTTCATATGGGTGATGTCATTCTTTTGCATGGTTCTATGATATTTGAGATTATGTGATTCATTTGTGATTGTCTATGATATTTTAATTATATACATATATATGTACACACACACAAAACATGCCTACACTACCATATACTTTTGATATTTGGATTTTGTCATACTTTACCCTAATTTATATATAGTCTGACCCATGTGTTATTTATATAATACTCGGGTCACTTCAAGACATTTCAGGTACAGGGATTATGAGAGCAGCTAGTATTTTTTATTCATAGAGGAGACTAGATACTTTGTATTATAGATTAATGTCCTATAATTATAGTCTCTTGTGTGTATATCATTGTGATGTGTAATGGATGTATATTGTATATTATATTTTATCGCTACAATTTACTCTGTGATCTCTGATATTTATCTTAAATTATGTAATGTTCTATCCTAGATGCACATATGTTTATATCTTTGTGTTGATACTGTGTATATTTGTTGGTGAGTTATATTTGATGTTTTAATAATTACTGTTATTAGCCCAAAGGAATATTCATATGTGTACCCCATATTAGCTTATTCCCCATATCATCCGATAGTATTACTCTGTAGTACTCTTGGATAATATGGGTATAGAGGTGGCGGTGTTTACAATTTGGAGCATAGTTGAATTAGCCAAACCGAATTTTGGAACACTTTGGATAAGAAAGAATCATCTCAATCTTATTTAATCACATTCAATCATCTAATACACCATCCAACATCGAGTTGTGGCGAACCGACCTCAAGATCTATGACATTAGAGCTTTGCCAATCATAGATCTATCAACCCACAATTGTTATAATTGATCCAGAGAGATCTAACAAGTGATGCATCAATTGTAAATTGAAGAATCAAAATAAAAGATATAAAGTGGATGTAGGTTAAAGACTATCAAACCACTATAAAAATTCCATGTCTCTTTCCTTTTACTACACTTTACTACTTGCTTTCTAGTATATATGTCGGTAATTTGTGACCCGAATCAGAGTAAGAACTTAACATATTTGATGACCAAAGATTTCCTAAAAACTAACACTAGGATCACATTTGGGATCCTAGTATCTACCAGATCTCTATTCTTGGGTGTTTGGTCATTTTGGATGGAAATATTTTGGTGCTTTCATTGAGAGCTCAATTCAGACCATGAAACCACCAACTAGAGAGCAAATATCGAAGAGGATGCCATTGGATGGAGAGCAGTCTGCTCATGGGGGTAGTCAAGAAGCAACATCCAGTCCAAGTCAACTGTTCAAGTGCCTTACTAAGGAAGACGTGCAAAAGATGATGGAAAATATGGAAATTCTTTCTTAGCTAAGAAATAGAAAATGATAGACGCATTACTTAGATGCATGGAGTAAGAAGCACCAACATAGATCCAGAGAGACCGAATCGAGAATTATATCCACAAACCCATCAGGAATGGATACATGAGAACGAGCAAGGCATGAAGTAGCCCTGGAGATAAGGACTTCCACAGAGCCAAGCTGAGAAGGGTTCGAACCAATTCGGCTTGGTACCGAACCGAACGGTGCATCCCCCACTAGTCGAACATGAGTTTTCCCATTACAACTCAGTGTTGATGTTGGAACTACATGCTTGGCTGTCGAAATCGGATTTCTTGGGTCTGGGACGAGTGGTCCACAAGTGGTTGATCCATTACATAGGGGGCACAATGTTGCCCACCAAGCACTACAAGGAAGCACTCCGATGGAAGAGGAGCAAGTCGCTGAGATAATACATCGAATATTAGGCAAGTAAAATAATAAACTAGATGTTGACAAAATAAAGCCGAATCCATTCACTTTGAATATCCGCTAACTTCAATGGGAGTGCCACAAACTCCAGTTCGTAGGTGCTCGATGGAACAAAATCCTTATGGAGGTTCTACTAGGCATCTGGGGATAAAAGAGCTTGCAAATTATGAACAATGGAATAGCCATAAGTCTTTTCCATTTAACGAGTGATTGATGGGCTCATCGAATGCCTCTCGGTCTTAAAGATGCAAGTCTTTTTTGCCGATGAGCTAATGGCTGAACTTGTTGGATGCTTACTGACCTTGAAGCCATAAACTCCTTTCATTGCCAAATGCTAGAATTGACCTATCAGTTGTTCCTTAAATCTACCAGAAGCAGCAGAATTTAAGTTCATTAATCTTTATCAGTGATAGTGGACTATAAACCTTTTTTTTCAAAAATAGTGGAGTATAAACCCAATTAAATCTGTCAGAGACAACGGGGTATAAATTCAATCAACTCTGCCAAAGACATTGAGGTATAAACTCATTCAACTCATCTAGAGACAATGAAGTATAAACTCTTTCAACTCTACCGGAGCAGTGGAGTGTAAACTAAACTAACTCTACCAGAGATAGTGGAGTATAAACTTCCTAGCTCCAGAGAGAGGGTTCAACTCTATTAGAGATAATGTAGTATAATGTTTCTTAACCTCATAGGCATGGTATAACTTCACCAGAAAGAGTGAAGTATTCAGTTGTTCAGCCTCAAAGACTAGACTCAACTCCCTAAGAGACAATTGAGGGTAATTTTTCCGAAAAGCCCTAGAGATATAGTCAACTTTATCTGAGCATTAACTGTGATACTCCAGAGTCTGAGTACCCTCATGGAATATGTGGGTCACAACGTAAAGGCATAATTGACTTTTATTAATAAATTTTGGTTGATATTTTATTGAAACACTTAAGGGCATAATAGACCTAGCCACTTGAATGTGCGAAACCCACGGGAGTGGGAGAAAAGACTTATGACTAGGAAAGAATAGATGTTCTTGACCCATATGAGTTGGATAGACCTTTTAACTTACGGGCTAGACGAATGACAAAACCTGAGAAGTATGGAATTCTGCCTTCACTGCACCATTACCCCACTATAATGGCATCTCAAACAAAGCATTCTTCGTATCCACAAGCTATACTTTAGGGGGAAAAGTGTTAGGAACAAATTTGGCATAGTCCTAATACACAATCAACCAGTTGGAAAATATGTGTAAGGTCAGGACATGCACCTAGGGACAGGCAAGAAGACTTAGTGTCACTTTCTTCGTTTGGTGCGACCCTGCTAAAACAACCCACCATCAGCGACGCCTCGATTCACTTAACATTTATTTGACTTATAGTTGTTTACTTTTATAAGGCATAACCAACAACTACCTTTACTAGTCAAAACATATGGGGTGTGGCTTGTGTGTGTGTGTATGTATAATAGAAAATAATAAATACTC
Source organism: Allium fistulosum (assembly GCA_030737815.1). Taxonomy (NCBI): domain Eukaryota; kingdom Viridiplantae; phylum Streptophyta; class Magnoliopsida; order Asparagales; family Amaryllidaceae; genus Allium; species Allium fistulosum. The sequence goes on from CM060905.1 coordinate 168,650,350, forward strand.
CCTCTAATACATTCTAATTCAGTAGGAATCGCCTAACTAAGCTCTAATACCAATGAAACAACTTGTCATTTATGATGCCTCGATTCATGCATAGAATGACGTCACGGGCCATGCAGATCATTTTATGGTAAAATATAAAACATATCATAGAGCTATTTACAACATTATACACTTTCTAAAACTCATAGCATAAGGAATAAATAAAATACTAAAAAAACCACAATCCCAAATGAATAAAATAAGATGTAGCAAATAGTCTTCAATTACAAAAAATCCCTAAACACTGAAAATAAATAAAGAGTCCGAGTAGTAGGGAAAACGATCAAATAAATAGTAGATAGCTAACAAATAAATAAGTGCACGTCTCTATTACATCATCATGACTCCAAGCCACCACCAGTCCTCTGTGTCGACCTATCAGAGTGCAACTAAATAGAAGAAAATGTAAAGAGGATCATACTTATGTCTGGTGAGTCAAATGCATCATATAAATGTATAATACTAAAAGCTAGTAAAACAACACTTATGTTCGAAAACCATACCTTAACTTGTGTCACCTACACACAACAAGTCAGCTAAACATAATATAATACCATAGTGACATCATATACTAAGTTCTCACTAAAATCTATTCCATGCCTAATCATTGGCACATGATTGAAACCAAAGTCCCAACTAACTATCGCTAAAATCATAGATTTAGTACATAGTTCCTTGAGCTATCGTATATTAAGAACCAGCTCCCTGGACTATCATATACCAAGGACTCAGCTCCCCAAACTATCGTATACTAAAGACTTCGACTGTCATATATTAAGGACTCAGCTCCCTGGACTATCGTATGTTGAGGACTCAGCTCCTCGGGCTATTGTATTGACAAATACAAACCATGTATAACAAACTTGTCCAATTAAGATAATTTTCTAAAGTATCTCAAAACACATTATACTTAAACGTTCCTCATCTCACCACAATCGCGATGTTGCAAAATGCGCGTGAAACAAAGTCTATATGCGAGAGTTATGAGCATTTAAAGTTTAGAGGCATTACCATAATTATATAATTTATAATTTACAAGTTAATTTAATTTATTATATTTTCTCGTTTCCGCCTATACGGTAATTGAAGATTCACGACTCTTATACATCTCGACCCAACGACTTGCTTTTCCTACTGGCTACCATTGCTACGGCCTCTACGCCGACCATCAAACACCACCATCCAGTCCCTTTCGCCTCACGCCATCCATTAGCACCGGCCATCGCAACCAAAAACGCCATTGCCAGCTTGAAGTGCCAGATTTGGCGAACTCCGATGCCTTTTGACCAATAAACCATTAGTGAGATGACCTTCTCATCTTCCTCCACACTTCCATGCTTCCCAATCATCGTATCATCGTAGTTTTGCCATTGGATCAAAATGGATGGCCATGTTCGTTGAACTTCTGATGGGTTTTTGATCAATCCATATACCCAATTAACAAACGAACACCATAGTGGATTTGTGTCATCGGGAACTACAATTCTGATATATAATGTGTCTAATTTGGAATACTTCTGTATTTGATACTTTTACTCAGAGAGTGATTAACTTTGGTTAATTATGGTCAATAAAAATTAACTTTTTAAATCATCAGGCTATGGCATACTATGCCATAATATTTAAAAAAATCACTTTTTATTTTTAGTTATATCATTTATAATTTGATCTACAATCATAAGAGATGAATTACTATGTCCCACTCACCGATTAGCCACTTTTCTTCTTTGATCCAGTTAGAACTCTCCTTCTTCCTCGTTGGTCTAATGTTTTTCCTTCTTGGTTCACCTTGATTTTCTTTAAAGTTGCTTGCTTTCTAATGTTCTATTACCGCTTTTTAACTTGATGTGGCATTGCTTTTATTCTTTTCAGAGATTTGATGAAGAAGATGATGGAAATTAGTGGTAAGGTGCTTAGATAAAAATAGGATTAGAAAATAAGGTTTGCACTTCTATTTATAGGCTGGATATAATACATATTTAGTCTAAATTCCCGAAATCAGTATATTACGAAAATGCTATTGGGTTTGATTTTCCCTTATTTCTAGCCTGTTTAACCAATAGCAATAAGCTATACATGTTTTCTGACTATAAACGTCCTTTTAGACGCAATGGAATAGGTCCTGACACCTAATTCCAGCTGTTGTAAAATTTACTATTTCCCTCTTTTTGTAAAATTACAATTTTATCATTTTAATTTAATTATTTAATCACATAAAATTACGGGATGTTACGTTCTCTCCATTAAATAAATTTTGTTCCCGAACTTTCACCAAGCAAACAATGTAACTCATTTCATAGCATACAAATATACAAAATGAATGTAGCAACATCCATCTAGCATCCATCATACAACACAAACAAAAACACAACTAATGGTATATGGTAAATACGATAGATAAAAATAGAATGATATGATATGTGGTGGGTGTGAATGCAACTAAACCGGCATCTTATATGAATGCATATGCAGTGAAAACAAAAAATGTATGCGAACATCCTAATATATATGTATGTATGTATGTTTATTTATGTATGTATTTATTTATATATGTATGTATTTATGTATGTATGTATTTCTATATGTATGAGCATCCATTCATCCATATGCAACAGCCATATCAAAGGGCAGGTAAATAACCACGCCCATAAACATAATTAGTAAGCGCATATATAAAGATATAATAAATACAATGCATAAATAATCTTCTAATTTAAGTTAGTACACACATAAATGTAAGTATCCAACACAGTAAGAACTAAACTGGTATAACCCAAACAAGACAACCATATCAACTAAAACAAGTCATAGGGACATGTATACAAATAAACCATGTCATCCATACATCCATGCCTACTTCAATTAGCTAGCTAAGCAACCATGCAAATATGCAATGACCAAACGAGCAAAATAAGCTACAAACTAACCAAAGGAGGAATTTATTGGAAGAGAACTTATGATGGGAAACTCATATTCTTCCCTCGAGTTCCATCATACTCCTATCCAAACTTTTTCCTTGCCGTACCTAGACCAATTCTGTTTCTCCATTTTTATACCATATTACACCAAACTCTAAGATGTGAATACACATACAGAATATTCTAGACTCTGCCTCTATATTCACCTCATCAACCTGACTACCATAACTACTAAATCATCAACATATGTTCGCAAATCGGATAAACCAAATGTATGCCGACACTTGCAAATTTTTCAAGAGCCTACTCAAACACGTTGTCTATACAATTAGGAAAGGCCCAACAACTGGTGGTGCTTTCTTTCATACGTAACATATCTCAATAGCGAGTTATTCCCCTATACCATGCCAGCTGCTACAAACTCTATATACATATCAATTATATGGGGTTTCCCTTCCTTTGTGTACCACTTCGACTTTTACTGAGGTGTCTCTAACCATATATTGTCCAAGTATGACTTTAATTTAAATAGGCTTAACTACCGGTATATCTTAATCATCGAATATCTTGCAACATACTCTGCATCCTTTATGATGTACCTTACTAGGATTCTTCTTTATGTCCATAGACCTGATAACACGATAAAGGATAATGTCTCCCTTCTAAATGGACTAACATTTAGGATTCTTTGATGAACCCCATATTCCATAACTATTTAATTTACAAACATCATAAATGGACGATGTCTTAATTTCAGTGAACGTAATATTACTTTTAGTAAATATATAAATAAAAATAAATGTAACTAATAATCAACCTATTAAGACCTAAATAAAACAAAAGAATCTAAAGCATCACTTTACACTATCCTAAAATTTAACCTAGTAATTACTATAACAAACTCATAGACTAGGTTACGCATCCTTTAATTATTTTTCATGTGCATCGGGAACGTAAAATAAGTTATGCATAAAAAGTCACTATTTCGAAGATAATTCTTTAATTCAAATGATGATCGAAAAGAACTAATCTCATCTCTTCGTCAATTTTCTTCCAAACTCCTAGATCTCGCCTTCCTTAGAAAATTGCCTTTGTACCTTAGTACGTGCAAGTGAAGACATTTACTTCATGCCTTGAAATAATACTACACTTGATACTTCAAAAATAGTATCAACTCCACATGCTTGTGAAGTCCTGCAAACTTACATATGGCTAGAGTACCTTTTTGTAAATCATCGTACTCCAAAAGAACTTTATATATAATTGTTTAATAGTATTTTCTGTAACATATCATTGACTCATTCCAAAGTAAAATGGCTGATGTAACCCAATATCGAGTACTGTCTCGCCTTACCAACTGAATAGTATCATGCTGAGTCAGCAAATTACACAGTCTCCATAAACTCCACTAAATCGTATAGGAATATCGAAAAATGGATCGATGTCCTAGCATGGTGAACATGACGTTGATCCCCTATCACATTCAACTACTCAAACGTGATACCTTATAGAGATAGAGGTACGTCTTAAGGGCAATTCTTTAATTTATTGTAAATTATTACCTCTATAGTAAATCTTATTCGAAAAAGGTATTTTTCTTTCTATCATATACTTGTCATACTGTGTATGTTAACTAATTATTTAATTTATGTATATGAAATAGAAAACCCTTAAATAATATGTTATGTGATAATAATTACAAAGTGTTGTAATCATGAGAAATTTATCATATTAAAATAATACAATATTTTAAATATTCCTAGTCAAGTTGTTTTGAGATAGGATATCGATATATTTGTTGAGACTAATGCATGTAACGCTCTCCAAATATGGGGCAGTGTATTAGTCGTGGTTATTGGAGGCACCAAGGGGTTACGTTCTGATAGTTACTGGATAACTATGGAATGACTCGCTTGAGAGTTTTCTGTTGGTTAATATAACTAAGGTCAAACAGTGAAACTTGAAGTGACGTTATTACGCGGTTCTCTACACTTGAGAATACTGTTAAACTTCAGTATGGACACTCCACTTTGATTATAGTTAAATAATGGTATGACATCCATCGAACGACTATCATTGTGCTTGAGTTGATGCATTGGAATGAAACACTATAAAATAGAGAATTCGTCTTCTTAGTTATATGAGTTTAGTATCACGGTCAACTGTAGTCAACTCAATGTCAAAGTCTCTAACCAAAGTTGTATGCTTAATAATAATTGTTATTATTGAACCAAGGACTTTGTGTTTAGATTAAACAAGTTGAATGTGGACGTTATTGGATTTTGGTCAAAACCAAATTCCATAAGTCTCAAAGTGATATAGTTCTAACAAAGAAAATTGGTGTAAATAATCGTTACTACTAGGTACCAGCTAAAATAGTAAAATTGGATTTTACAGAAAAGATATATTAGCGATAAATTCGGCCATATTATCACACCACTAGAAAAGGTGACGTGTCAACATTAATAAACGAATTGTTTGATATTAGTTGCTGGCCGAATTTACAACTGCGAGTCACACAATTGCATTGGTAGATTCTCTAGAATACCTCATGATTTAATTGATTTATAATTATTATAAATTAATTAATATTGATAAAATATAAATTAATTATTTATTTGATGTATTATGTGCTAATAGTATTTTTGGGTTCCATTAGTAATTAATTGGGTGCATATATAAAAGTTATATTGTACGAATTGGTATACGATATCGGTACGCACTTAAATTGGATGCAACTATGATTAATTAATTAAGGGGTTTGAAGTGTTTAAGGGCCCATAACAGACCTATGAATGGTCATCCATAGATAGAGCAAGGGTCAAGTTTTCGAAGTTATAAATGTTAAAACTAAGTAAAAGTGAGATTTGAAAATTAAGGAGAAAAGTTCTCCTATGTTTTTCTAAATACCTCCTTACCTCTTTATTACTTGGTGACTGAATCTTCTACCTTACCTCTACCATAGCCACCACTTCTTACTCCCCATTTAGTCAAAAATAATTGACCTATAATACAATATCAAGTAAAATCAAAGGGGTTCTCCAAGCAATTGCATAGCCAAGAGCTTGGATTAGAATTGAATCTAGGAAAGTCTTCCCGTCAAGGTGCATACTTAAGGCAACATCTTTGAGGTAACATTCTATTATCTATAATTACTATATCTTCATGCAAGTATAGTTTTACGGTTAATTTTGGACAAATTTATATACACAAACGCTGCCTGGTTTAATTGTATTGTTCTTTATTTTTGTGTGTGTATAATTCTAGATCTGAAACTTTAACTATCTATTATTTATTAAAATTAATATTATATATATTGTTACATATAAAATATAGTAAGGAAATTACATGTATATTTTTTATTTTTTAAATCATTAAAAACTATTTTATTAATTAAAAGTATTTATCTATTATATATAATAAATAAATCTGTATATATATTTATACATATTTTAATTCTTTTAATAAAACAGGTTTTTTTATATTTAAAAAAACCAAAACCTATTTATTATTTATTTATAAACATAAATCAAATATTAATATTTAAAAGTGTATATATATTAATATGTAATATCATACATATATAGTAATAATTTCATTTTATAAAATTATATATATTTCTTTTGGTTTAAAAAAATTAAGCCGAAAGGCATCTAATATATATATAATGTTTTGTAAATTAATTAATGATTATTTTAATGTTAAATTATATATATATATATACACATATATCAAACAAATTATTATTATCAAAAATTGCTATATATATAAAATATCTTGATTTATATACATACATATATATATATATATATATAAGTATCTTAATTTTAAATTATAAATCAGGATCTATTTTTAAACCTATTTTATTATGTAAACAAATTAGACATATTGAAAATAAAATTTAATTTATTGTTTAGCCTAAATTAAAAAAATATTTGTGATATTTAATTATTATATGTATATAAATAATTTAATTTTTTTTTGGATAGTAATGTGCATATAAAGGGGTAATGTGTCTGTTGTGGTGTAAATATCAGTACCTATATACATACACATCAATCATATATAATGCATGTGTGTGTGTATTAAACGTGCATGTTAAACATAAGTGTATTTGATACGCTTATAAGATTATAATTTAATTTAGATTAATTGAAACCTTTTATAAACAAACTAAATAAAATTAAGATTTTATTTAAAATATCTAAAATAAATTAGACTTCATTGGCCTAACAAAGATGTAAAAATTGAATATATTTTTTAAAATTCTCCAATTTAACCCGTTGCAACCCAACCTAATTCCTTCAAGTAATTAACTGAAATAGCCTATGCTGTCAAAATTAGAAATATCATGGCTAACTTATTAAAACCTACCATTTAGTAGGGTGTCTAGAAAGTAGTGTCTAAGTCTAGGGTTGGCTATACCTAGCTACTGGCCTTCCCACAAAAAATGAAGTAAGCCCAAAGGTTTTGTAAATTTAAACAATATTTTGAATTTAAAAGTTAAATTTAAGATATAAAGGTATTTTATAAATTTTATAAAATAATTTTGAAAATTAATAAATTGATTTCAAATTTTTTTATTAATTTATTGGATTAATTAAATATATAATCAATTAACAGTTAACTGATTAAATTCAAACATATATAAGATATAAGTATATTTATCTTAAAATGTTTAAGGTGAGTAATAATAATTTTTTTGAAATTAATAAATTTTATTTTAATTAAAATTAAATAAATGTTAATAAATAAATATTATACTTGTATAATGATATATGTATATATATAATTACTATAAATGTTATAGTCGATATTCAATTTAAAATTGTTTCAACTAAATGTAAATAAAATTTTGAAGTTTAAATTAATTAAAGTGTTAGTTAAATACTTAATTAAATTAATTAAATATGATTAAATTAATAAAATTAAATTAAATATGATTTAATTCAATAGGGTAGAACTATAAGAAACCAAATCGGGTTCAAGGAATAAATACATACATGTAGTATGTATATTATGATTTTAGATTTGTATGACACTTAACTCATGAGGGTCTTTTATAGTAAATACATTATTCCCCAAATCAATCTCACTAAAATAAATATTTGAAAGATTACGAATCTCTAATATAAATATTGTCCTTTACCATTTATATATTAATGAATTACTTGCATACTCTCTGATTGTTGAACAAACTCAAGTTAGAGGTATTATGTGTAGTATTATTAATATACTGATGGATGAGGTAAGATAACTATAAGTGTTTGTTAAGCAAACTCAAGGTAGATACATTATATTTAGGACATCACGAAATAGTAGGTATGAGTGAATAATCTCTTTCGATTTATTGAGCAAACTCAAGGTCAAGATTAGATAAGGACAAAGAACATGAGTTAGAAGTTGTATATGATACAACCGATAATGTTATCCATCGCTCATGGTCCGGTGATTTGTTAAGCATACTCAAGGTTAGAACCCCAAGGCATGCAAGTCATAACACTCACTGGAAAAGTCAAAAGACTTCTTTATCTCTTCGGGTTTTAAAAAAATATAAAAATCTAGTGGGAGCTTATTAGGTAAATGAAATATAATAGGTAACCTATCTAATAATGTAAGAACATCTGCTACGTATAATTTAAACTAATCCACTTCAATAAATTTGTGCAATTCATATAATTAATAAAATACTTATCAGTTAAAATATAAAAATGAACTGAATTAAGAATGACATAGAAATATAAATACATACTTAGCAATGAACCTTTTTGCTTGTTGTCACCTCAAGACTAGTGCAAGCGCCTAATTATACAACTATTAAAACAGTCGTACCTTGATCGCTTAGGTGTTGATTTGTCCGAAACCTTGTATTGTTTTCTACTAAATGGAAGGATCTTATCAACATCCATGAATGAAAAATCATAGATCGAACTGCCAAATTGAAAAAATTGGGTGTTGTCATAGTATCAGCTAAGTGCACGGGATGGAGATAAGCGGAATCGAACCGCTGAGTTTTGAAATTTAAAAGCAATATAAGAATATGGATATTTTATCCATATTCGATGAAATATAAATTTTATATGGTGAACAGTCATAAATCATAATGTATGAACCCCGATGAAATTTGTTCATCCGAAATGAGCAAGTATACCATTATGCGAGATCGTATATTCGACATGATTGATTACAATAAAGATCTACTTATGTTGGATGTAATACTAGATTAAGAGCTACAAGGTAGATCTAAGAATTTGATCACTTAATGTCAGTTTGGTCAGTTTACGTAAAATGCAACTTATTTGATATCGTTAAATGTTAAGGATGACCAAATGTTCTTTTGTAAAGGTTTCGTTATAGTCTTGTAATAAGGATCTCCTTTTGAATGGTTCAACCATTTCAAAAGGAAGCCAAATATATGAGAGTGGATGTAACTTCTGTTGGGATGAAGAAAATGAATGGTCGCTTCTACTTTATGAAGAGACATGAGAAATAAGGATTGTATAAAATAATAATAGGTATTTGCAAGGAACAAGAAATATGATTTCTATAGAGAAATGTATTTCCATATAGAAAATTGTTTTCTATGAGATTTGTTTCTTTGATTTTAAGATATTTAATTTGAAAACTTTCGACTGTAAACCAGTTATAGTAAATGAAATAAATATCCCATATTAAGTGGTTAAATGAAGCTTCATATTTCCTATGCTATTATAATAATGGTGAAAATAGTGTGAGCTTACCATATAACACTTTTTGGTGGTCGCATCGAGTTACAAAACTGTTTCTATAACCATACCAAATATTGTTTATGAAATAATAACTACGTTCAGTAGTGATTGAAATTAGGCATAGTTCTATTTCAATGTAAATATTTTGAATATTCATTATAAGATAGAACTATTATAATGGTATTTGTTCTCATAACAAAAGTGATGCATTAGAAAATACAAAAGTATCTAAAATTTTACAATTATTCTGGAATCATGAACTAAGCCATAATTTTGAGAAGTTCTCAATTCATATGATAATGAATCATCTGGTACTGGTGAAGTGTATCTCAAATGATTAAGGACAAAGCACCCATTTAGTGGGAACGATAACAACGTTGTTGAACTTTTTAGATTGATACATATTGATGTATGCAATTGTAAGTCTAATGATACCAAAATGGTTCTACATACTTCATTAAATTCACCAATGAATTATCATAGACATGAACATGTGTATTTTATACGCATGTAGTATGTCTATGATAAGCTTATAGAATATAAATGGAAGTAAATAACATAACATGTAAAAGAAAATAAAATGATTCTGTCTGATGGAATAGGTGAGCATATTGAAAAGAGCACCCAAAATTAATAACACTCAATCTCAAAAGCTATTCCTTCCTATGATATATAATGATGTATCATTAAGGAGTAATCTGACTTTGTTTGACAATGAATGATTTAATGAGTGATGTTGAGTTAACATCTTTCTATAAGGTTGTGTACTTAAGAGTAAGTATATAAGGTTAAAATTTATTTCATCTAAAGCCTATTTTATGAGATCATACAAGATAAAAGTTTATAAGATACCCCTACATATCCTAGGTCAAAGGGTAGACATGTGGTGCAAGTCAATAAGCTACATGTAATATTCACTTGTGAGGGATCTTGTATAGATCAACCCAAAGGAGTTTGGGACCGACCAGCATTGGTTGAATGAATTATGCTTGTAAACTAAAAACTAAATCGGTTTTATACACATATAAAGGTAGTTCATTAAATATTTATGAAAGTATATACCATTACACTGAGAAACAATTATTGTTTTGAGGAATACCAACTTCGTGACAAAGGAATTTCTTATAGAAAGTATTGGCAGTAAAGTCAATTTGGATATGATCCAAAGATAAAAGTGATTACAAAGAATGAAATGAAATTAACCAAATGTAACGACTCGGAATTTCACCGCTTTGACGTGGAAATATTTAATAATTTTAAATATTCAAATAATAGATTTTATAATTAAAATAAAACTCTTTTAAATAGTAAATAATGATGGTAAAGTTGTTTTTCAAATTTGTTTACAAAAATATATAATTCGAAAAAAAATCGAAAATGTGACCGGAAACCGTTTTCTGAATTTTCGACGTTTCATTGTATAAACGTTGTTTGAAATATTGTCCATACTTTTGTATATATATGCACACATATACTAAACTATTTAATATGGTTTAAGAGAATATATTAAGGTTAAAAAACTTAATAAAGTTGAGTAAACATCGATGTGACACTTTGGCAACTAAAATAAAAAAATATATCACATCTTAAGAGACATAAAGGACTAAACAATTGGCATGTTTCCTTTGACTTGATGGGGTGGTGGATAGTGGAAAAACGTGTACATGGAGGTGGAGGAGCATGGTGAGGGGAAGCGAGGTGAGTGGAGGGTAGTGTTGGAAGGGTAATTAGGTAATTTTGCATATTCATTTCATTTAAAACATTTTTTCCATTTTCTTTTCCATTCATTTTTCACTTTTCTAATTTTATTAAAGCATCTCTGTATTCTTCTTAGCTTCATGGAACCTTTAATGGTTTCTTATGTTAGTTTTTAAGATTTTAAAAAATCAAAAGTTTTAAATTTGTTTTAAATATTCAAACTTGTTTTAAAACTCTTTCTTCTCCATTTTCCTCCAATTTCATTTGGCCATAACTTCCTCCATATTACTCCAAATCAAAATTTTCTTTTTTCCAAACAATATAGAATTTCAGTGCTACAACTTTCATTTGAATGGATTTTTCAAATTTCTAATATTTTTGGGTCAAAATTGCATTTCTTTCTGACTCATTTTTGAACTCATATTTTCAAGCCCGAAAATACCACTCCTTCTTTTGACCATATCTCCCTAAAAAATCCAAATTTAGTGATTCCTTTTTAACTAGATGATAGAAAAATGAATTTCCTAAAACTCTTCTTTCCACTTGTCCAAATTCTGAGAGTATGCTAGCCAAAAATCGAGGCGAAGATGACCTATTTTCGAGTGATTTTTGTGGTCTTCCAAGATTTCCAAATTCTAAAGCATTTCATGTTTTCAAATATTTTTGGTGAGTAAAATTTTGATGATTTAAAAATTTTAGTTAATTTTACTTCTAAATGTTGCATAAAATTGTGTATGATATGTGGCTTCATGTTGTTAGGTTTTGATGTAGTTGATTATGTTTGAATGATGTTGTTATGTGTTTGAAAAGTTAGGCTTTGATTTGAAGTATAAAGTATTGGTTATGTATGCATGAATATGTGTTTGCTTATGTTCGGGTTATGAGATGTATATGTAGTGATGGACATGATTATAAGTTTGTTGCTTAGAAAGTTAGCACTTTGGCTTGGTTTATCGACAAAGGAATCTTTTTATGAAAAATACGAGCTTTGATTTAGAAATTAAAAATCATTTTTAAAGTTAGGAAACTTTGATTTGTTTTTAAAATAGCTACTTTGAATTTCAAAAAGTTAGAAAGCTTTTAAGTGATAAGTATTAAAGAAGAAAGTAGGAAGACATTTCTGGGGAACGATAACCATAGCGATAGCCGCTATGAATGCATCTTCGATAAAATTTGAATTTTTCAAAAGTAAGTTTCAAACTTTGAAATGGTTTGAAATGTTTTGTAAACATAAAAACGAAGTTTTAAAAAGTTAATTAAGGGTTTAATGATTAATTTTTAATTAACTAAGTTTCAATAATTAGTAATTAATCAAGTATTAAACAAGGTTTATAAATTTTAATGAAGTGTGGATTAGTACTTGATCATTAATTAAGTTAGGTTAATTAGTACTTAATTATTTTTAAGTAAGTAATTATAATTTGTTAATTAATAAAAGGTTAATTATTATTTAATTTATTATTTAAGAATTAATTATTATTTAATTAAGATTAATTTAATTATTTATTTATTTAAGAAAGGGTTTAATTATTAATTAATTACTAATCAGGTTAAATTTAAGTTAAGATGTAGCTAAAAGTTAATTATGATTTAATTATTTTAATAAAGATTTAATTAATTTATTTAAGTTTTAATTAAGGAATATTTAATTAATTAAATAAGATTAATTAATAATTAAGGGTTTAAATTATTTAATTAAAGATTAATTATGGTTTAATTATTTATTTTTAAAAAGGATAATTATTATTTAATTATTTATTTAATAGTTAGTTATTATTTAATTATTAATTAAAGGTTTAATTATTATTAAGTGAAGAGTCTAATTGTCATTTAATTTTTATATAAAGATTTTAAAGTTTTAAACCACTTTAATTCCGAAGATCGGTTTTGTTTTAAAGTAACTTTCTTTTAAAAGAATATTTTTAATCTAAGGGATATCTTTGTCGATTACCCTTAAGTAATCCCAATTGAATATGAAACCCAGTGACATCTGTTTAGCAGAATTAAACACCAATCTGCTAATTAAGTTATATTGGACATTTGTTTGGTAGTATAAATCACAGTTCTGCCATAATTTCCCAAGTAGATTATGTTGACATCTATTAAGCAGAATAAAAATCCATTCTGCTATTATATTAACTTGGACATGTGTTTAGCAGAACAAATCCTCGTCTGCTATTATAATAACTTGGACATCTTACCTATATGTTGATTTGTTTATTGTTGGCTGATTCCCTTATACATATCTGCTTGTTATGTAAATATCCATGCTATAACTTGAAAAGCAAACTTAATTAAAAGAAAACCATTATGGTCACTAATCTTCTTTTTTATTTTTAAGATCAATCATACCTTTAATAATGGTTTCAAGTTAAGTAATGATTTTAGGAAAGGTGTTTTAAATAATCGTTTTGTTTATCAAAAGGACTTTATTAAAGAAGTTTATTAAAGAAGTTTTTTTAAATAAAGAATATTTATAAAAAAATTATAAATGATTTTATATATTTATAAAGGAAGTTTATAAATAATTTTGGAGATTTATAAAGAGATATATAAATGGTTTTGATATTTGTAAAAGAGTTTTTTAAATTTAACTTGGTGATTTATAAAAAGTTTTGTAAATGGGTTTGGAATTTAAGTAAAGAAGATTCATAAATAAAGGAGATTTATTAAGAGGATTTATAGAAGGAAATTTATAAAAGGATTTGAGATTGGATTTCTTTTAACCGACCTTCCTAATTTCGGTGGTATGGACATTCGTTCCACACTTAACACCGAAGGAATATTGTTTGAGGTTATCATTATCTATAATTTAAATAACATTTTGGTTTTGATCCTTTGATATGATTTGGAAATGAGAAATCTTTCACAATTGCTTTGTGAATATACTTATGTCAGCGAGATAAGTATATGAATGTTTTTGATAAATACTTTTGAAAAGAGTTTTAATGAATGAAAGATTTAGTTTGAGGCTTAGTGGTTGCTATGGGTAATTAAATCTTTGAATTTGTTGTTGTTTGTTTATTTGATAGTTAAATAACCGACTATCAAATCTGGACCAAAATATAACTCCGGAATTATCTATAAAAAACACGTGAGTTATATGGCACAATCATCTTTGATGATGCTGTACTGTGCGTGTAAATCTTATTTCTTCTCCTGGGACAAATGACAGGGAGATCCGTCCACTTAAACGGTTAGGGGGTGATCCCTGCTCCTATGTATTGTTTGATTATTTCCAAAAGAACTAGGGTTGATTTTACCGGAACTATCGAAAGTTGTTTCGAAGAGACCAGGATCAGATAAGTATAAATTATTCGAAAACCGCTTCGATCCAACCTAAGTGTTTCGAATTGAAGACATCTTGAAGAATATGGAATCGAAGATGGAGCTTTTTAAAGCCCAAGGGTTACTTGCTACTAATCCTAAGGGTGATTCCAAAATGGATGTAGTGGCGGTAGTGCCTTCGGTTTCGTTCAGAACCAGAACAAACTTGTATGGATGAATGCTGGCACTGTATTGCTGCTTGGAGGGCAGTGTTAGCATTCCAAGATGGTTGCTATATAAAAAGATAATCGTAGCCTCAAGCCTCATCAATCGAGAAAATGACTAAAGCAGGGACATGCGGCAGGGCTATGTGTGTCGCTCCCATTAGGGTATGATCATCCCAAGATCTAGTGATGATATCTCTATGTATGCTTTAGGGCCCATTATGGTTGTTCGATCGCAACTAAGGGGTGATCATATTCGATGCTATCTAGTAAGGGGTAGGGCCGGTCCTGAGTAATAGAGGTGCAACGTGTTGTATCCTCCCATACATTTTATCTAGAGGTGTACGGATTCGGTGGGAAGACCCTTGCCCTTTCATAGTTGGAATCCATTCTCCAATAAGTGCCTTCGGACTTGATTGTATACATATTATGCTGGAATTTAATAATGTAACAAATTTTGGCTATGATTGATATGTATTTGTATTCTAGACATTATCATAATATCACTGGATTTTCTATAAAAAATGTTTTGGTTATCGTAAGGTAAAAACCCGTCCGAGTTTTTGTGCGGCGTCGTCTTACGAGATACCTTTGATTTTAAAGGATTTTACAAGTTATAATAAATAAAATTCCTTGTGATTCTAGTTTCTCATGTTGGTTTTACCAGATTGATCCGGACGTTATTTTCTTATAATGTTCGGGTCAGCCCGAACATATTTTTTAGATTTAGCTGGATTCTTTGGAGCTTTCAGGAGACGAGCTGGATTCTCCAAGATGTACTCACGTATCTTATATTCTTCCACTGTTAGTTGTCCTTGATGTTTGTTTGTTGTGTATATATCAGCAATTGTAAAGACAGGTTGCTATAATGGTCCAGGCTGATAATAGGTTAATGTACTCTGATGATGTGTATAATAAAATGATTTCTTTTTGTAAAGATTTTATGTATATTATATATTGCTCATCATGTTTTATGAGATTCTATTCTGCCTTTTCTTTCTTTCACCCCAAATGACCTGCCTTTCGGACACTTAAATGATTGGCACATGAATACTGAGGATGTGTTAAGTGACGTCTTTAGGTGTAAGAAAGGCAGATCATTACACGATACCTAAACGGACATGACATATTAGAATGTATAAAAGAATCCTCGCAATTAAAGATAAACTATAAGTTTCTTATCAATGTTGAGAATATATTTTCCTCGGTTGTCAGTAAAGAATTAGGAGTATTAACTCTACTATATGGTTTGATGCGCAAATTCTGAATAGATTCCAAACATAGTATCAAAATATGATTTTGATAGTTGTACTTAAAGGGATATGATTCATCGACTGCAAATGTGTATTCAAGAAGAAGACCAATGCATGTGGAATATAGTGGGCAACGTTGATAAGAATAACATTATAAATTTCAATTGTTGAAATTAACATAAAAGATTTGTCATTCAACGTGCTTAATTAAATTTAGATTTTACTCACACAATTATCACCTGGTATGACTTTGCGATTTGGTACATATGTGTTGAAACAAAAAATTATAAATGCTGATTTAGGATAGGATATTAGCAAAAAACAACCAAAGTGTCTCGAAGTCAGTGAGAGCGATATTGGGTTGAGTTGAATAATTATTTTGATAGTAATATCAAGTAGTTTGATTTTTGGTCAAAACATGGAGTAAGAATGTGTCTATAAGAAAGAAATATAATGGTACCATAATATTTATAAAACAAGAAGCAAACAACAAACTTATGACTACTAATGATGTACCTAGGTTAAAATCATTATAGTTTAGTTATTTAATACTTAACATTGGACTTGTAAATGATATCTTTTATAATCAGTATAAAAGGATGTTGGGATTGTCATATTGTCATATAATTATATGTTTATGATAAATGGTGTTTCTCTTTCTATTATATACTTGTCGTATTGTGATAAGTTAATTAATTATATAATTAAAGTATAAAAAATCGAAAATCCTATAATAGTATGTTATGTAATAATAATTACAATGTGTTGAAATCATTAGAAATTTAGAACATTAAAAATAACATATTATTTTAAATATTCATAGTTAAGATGTCATGAGATAGGATATCGGTACATCTATTGCGACTAGAGTACGTTACGCTCTCAAATGTTGGGTAGTGTATTACTCATGGCTGTTGGGGGCACCAAAGGGGTTGCGTACTAATAGTTATTGGATAACTATGAAATGACTCGCTAAAGAGTTTTTTGTTGATTTATATAACAGGGCAATCTCGAAGTGATGATATTACACAGTTCTCTCGACTTGAGAATACTATTGAACTTCAATGTAGACACTCCACTTTGATTATAGTTAGATCATGGCGTGGCTTCCATCGAACGACTATAGTTGTATTTGAGTTGAAGCATGGGCAATGAAACACTATTCAATAGAGAATTCATATCCTTAGTTATATGAGGTTAGTATCATAGTCAACTGTAGTCAACTCAAAGTCAAAGTCTCTGGTCAAAATAGTATGGTTAATTATTATTATTGAACCAAGGACTTGTGTTAACAAGTTGAATGTGGATGATACTTGAATTTTAACCAAAACCAAATTCCATAAGTCCTAAAGTGATATAGTTTTGAAAAAGGGAATTGGTGTAAATAATCATTAGCATCAGACTGCTTAAAATAGTAAAATTGATTTTACTGAAAAGGTGTGTAAGCAATAAATTCGGTCAAAATGTCACACTACTAGCTAAAGTGACATGTAAACATTAATATTGGAATTGTTCAATATTAATTGACGATTGAATTTACTCCCATGAGTCACACAGCCGCATAGGTAAATTCTTTGAAATAGCTCGCAATTTAATTTATTTATAATTTTTACAAATTAATTAAATTAATTAATAGTTACGAAATATTATTTATTAATTTTATGTACTGGGTGCTATTAGTATTTTCTTGGTGCCATTAGCAATTAATTGAGTGCGTGTATATAAAAGTTATATATGTATGAATCTGTAACAATCCTCTTCGGAATGAGCCTAATTTTCGACCTAATAAAAGCCCATAAAACCTTAGGTCCATTCCGAAGTTGGCTGTTGGTTGCTATAATTAATTAAATAATATGCAGAGCAAACTGTCTATGCTTTCAGAGTCTCGCAGTGGAAGAAACAAAAATATAATAGTAAAATGAAGTACACATCTCATAAACCCAAACCATAGAAGTACACTGTCTCAATAGTACATAAAACATGTCTTATACATAATCTGAGTACATCATAACAACATATATAACTATAGTAGATAACTTTCCACCAAGTCTCCTCCATCTTCTCCACACCCATCGATGTACCTAACCTTTGGGTTGTAATAAGGAGGGAGTCAGAACAACCATGCCTGATGAATGAAAACCTCAAGTTTTACAGTAATAGTGTATGGGCAGTAAGCATTCAGATAAAGTATTATGTCTCACGTATTTATTATATTCCTCCACGTATACCTCCAACTATGGGCTAGTGGCCCTACGAGTCCTACTTCGTGACTATAAAAGCAAGTGCAACACAACTATGGAGTATATCGGGTTCAACAACCCATCTGCCATCTAATCATATCCTAAAAATGCAAGAGGAAGTACCTGGGTAACTTAATACCCTTTAAATAAGAAGTAGGCAGACCCTCCAGCCATTTAATACCTAACTCAAAGCGAATCCCTTCTGGTACTCCCCAACTGACATCGTACAAAATCTCTTCTAGGCCACTTAATACTTGTTAGATAGGGAAGCGGTGGACTCTCCAACAACCATTTAATACCTCAACCCTAAAGAGGACCAACCCTAAGAGATTTTTTACTAATGCACCTAAATGATAATACCGACCATTTAATACTTCTTAAATAGGGAGAGGCAGACCCTAACACGACCATTTAATACCTCAACCCCGAAGTAGGCCCGTCCTGGGATTACCCCATCATTATGGCCGTAACCCAACCGTGACGTCTCATATTAGCCCAATTATTTGTCGATGCTGGTAGCCAGATTACCTAGGAAGAATTACCCAACAAAATTAGGACTAACCTCACATCCACCATGGGTAGTTATTATTGGCGATGTCACACATCAATTACAAACATCACTGCTGGTAGCTAGATTAGTTGGCTAAACTTCTATGTGCTTTTAACTGACCTCACATCCCTATAACTTATCCATACTTCTATTATCCAACATTTAATGTAAAATTTCATACATACATACATACATAAATATACATAAATATATATTATGTATATAATATATATATATATACACATACCTCACCCGTATTTATGCATTAAAGGCTTTATAAGGGAAACTCCTTATTTCGCCTTTATTTATAGGTTAATCTCCATAATTGTCCCTAACTCATTTTATTAGATTGATTGTTAATTGTTAACTACCATTTATTTGTTGTTTCTTTATTTAATGTCTTAATTATTATATACGTTACATGTTCACAATTTTAATTGTCACCTTCATGGTTTAAAGGAATATGTTATTATTATATTATGTCTGATATTAAATTATGCTGAATTAGTTTTATGCGTATTCATGTAATTTATCTGTTTCTTATTTGGGGTTTTATATTATTTTAACGCTCACAACTACAATTACTATACAAGTCCCAATTTAATACAAAGATCACATAAAAGCCAATATAATAAATTAGCAACATAAAATAGACTTGTATACATATTCAAAATGGAATCCAAAACATACAATTTGTTTTATGTTACTATATAGTATAATTATGTTCCTTCTTTCTAAAGAAGTATATTTACAAAAAATATATTTTATATTCCATTCAACTTTTAAACGAATAACGTAGAAATAATAAAAAACCATACTTATTTTAATTGTCGAAATGAGGGTGCAAACTACGAATAAGAGGAATAATCTACATTTCCTTACTTTGCACACCTCTTTCTATTTTCTTGTTTTGAATTTTTTGTCATTACAATCACAAATTGAAAAGTGGAATCAAATAGAATATTAAATATTTGTTAATATCAATAAACCTAATTCTACCATATTAAAATAAAACAACTAGGATTTCAAACAATTTTAGATCTACAAATTATGGGGAGATTTTGGGGTTTTAAGTTGATAAATTTTCACATACAAAATCCCCTAAGCCATAGTACAAATCCAAAAATCAAATTACACAATATAATATTAGGGAAAATTTAAGATTTCCATTCATAGATAATCCCAACTGTAATCTCCTTGGATTTTCCTTCAGTGCTATTGCCCATCTCTTCCTCCAATTTATCTTATTTCTATTTTATATTATATAACAATTAGATTTAGAGAATTTGGGATAAGGGATTTTTAGAATAGAGATTTATAAATATAAGATTTAGTACCTTTTTTTCCTTAGCATGCTTTCTTCAATTCTTCCCCAATGTATATATTTTATTTTTAATTTTTGAGTTTTGGAGTTTTTTTGGAAGAAGAGAATTGGACAGAATCCTATTACCAGATTTAGATTTATTTGAAGAAAAATGAAGGGGCTAGCCTCTTATAGTTACTTGGATGCGCCGGGACCGTTAGATTAAAAATATCAAATTCGGGCCATTTGTGCCAAGGCAAACCCTAGCCGTCACCCCA
The DNA here is from genome assembly GCA_030737815.1 of Allium fistulosum. Classification (NCBI taxonomy): domain Eukaryota; kingdom Viridiplantae; phylum Streptophyta; class Magnoliopsida; order Asparagales; family Amaryllidaceae; genus Allium; species Allium fistulosum. Next base: position 168,670,848 of record CM060905.1, read on the forward strand.
GAACTGATCGACCGGTCTCATATGAGCGGTCGACTGGTCCATAAAGGTGGTCGACCGGTGTGGTCCCAATGCAATTAACGTTAATTTTATCATTTTCTATTAATTATATTTATTACCTTAATTCGTTTCGAATAATTTTCAGTTCGAAATCTTCAAACGTCGATAACTTCTTCGTTTGAACTTCGATCGCGAAGCTTTATAAATGAAAGTTGCCCGAAAGATTGCCACAAATACAATGGTGCAAGTTTCATAGCCAAACTATGATGTTTGCTCAATTTCCATTTTATCTTTATTATAAATCTAATTTTATTAATTAATTTACCGTTAATTTTACGGTGTGTTACATTCTGCCCCCATTAAAAAGAATTTCGTCCTCGAAATTCGTAAGCAACAGATAGTGCAATGCGCTCTCTACAACCATGTTGTACAACTAAATTATCTACACAACTATCTACTCAACCAAAAGTGCATTGTGATTATGTAAGCGACACATCTATAGGTGAGCTCAACCCTAGCGTGAATGCAAGATCATGACATATAGGCATGTATCCAAATAACCTAAATATGCATAAAATTCTATAAAAGTGCAAAAATAACAGGGAAAAGTATGACAATCATCTCCTACCATTCAACCTAGAAACTACGATTCAACTAAAACTTATATAATACTACATCCAGAGGAAGAAAATCTTCCAGAGAAGAGCTGGATGAGGAGCCCTCATCTTTTCTTCCATTTCCTAGGTATTTTCAGTTGGACTATCTCTATTTATACATCGCAAACTAATTAGGATTTATCCTAACGACTGTATCATTTATGTACTTTTCCAAGTGTGACACATTGAAGGCATTGTGAACTCCAGGTTTGTCTAACTACCCAGTGGTACATGATCTTTCATTCCAAATTATTTTTTTAGTTCCATTTAAGCGGTGTCATGTCATTCCACGCCATTCTTTCTTAACTTTAACAAATCATAACTCGGAATTAACGTTTTCTAAAAACTAAGAGAAGTTATAAATTATCTATCCTAAAGTGAAAAAGCTTGCTTGTAATCTTAAATTTTTATACTACCTAATCCTAAAATTTGTGAGGTTGTCTAGATGCCTAAAATAATATTTTCTAAATTCCATTGAATATTTTGTCTCCTTTAGTCCAAGGGTTGACTGAAGGACACTTCTAATATTCTTGTTAACATACTTCGGAGTTTCAAATATCATTTTTGATGGGAATCGTCTTCACATGCAAGATCTTCATTTAATCATTGTCCATGCTTATTCATACAACACATAATATCTCATATTATAATATTGGTGGCCTTGGAAAGTGACATATGATTTCCTCATCCTTTTCCAATTAGCTCAATTTAGAGTTATCCCAGATGGATGAGGTCTAACTTCTACCTAATCTATTTTGATGGCCTTTGGATCGCCCTGCTTTGGTATTGCCGAAGATGATAACCCTTGGAATCCAAGTGGCATGCCACCCTATGTTTGGGTAAATTCTATGTTAACCAAAAAGCAATCCCAAATAAATTTCTAGAGGTTGCAATAACAACCTAAGAACTACTATCTGTACAGACATAATCCAAAAATACATATGGTTAGATGCCATCCTACTGGCATGGTGAACAAAAATTCCATAACCGAATAAATATATGTGTCCACATAGTGACTAAAATCTATGAACAATGACACACATGCCTAAAACATTATAATTATCCACCTTCACTAGCTAAATATTGTAAGAACTTTCTTTAGTACAATATATCAACTCTTTGCCAACGGTGTCATCATTTCTTCCATTGTCATAACTTATCTGAATAATATCCTTACACATCATGTTATTGTTTTTAAGATAATTATCCATAATATTCTTGAAATGTTGACTAGCATTCTTTTCTTCATATGACCTTTCTAGAATCCTTTAACCATGAGCATTATGTTTAGCAACACTTCTAAACCGTCTAAACAGAAATTGATCATCTCTTCCCAAAAATTAAAAAACTTCCCAAAAAGAAAACCATTTGTTTTTCTTTTATTACACAAAATTCTTTTCAAAGCAAGATGGTAAGTATTTATGCCAAGGTTTTTACGTTTCTAAATCAAATATTTTCCTCAATCAATGGGATAACCAAATGGACTCAAAAAAAAGGTCCAACACATTTTATTTAATTTTATATTTTCATCATTATTATATATCTATAAAAACTTTTAGTATTAACCAAGACTTAATTGGTAACCAAAAATAGAGAGTTCTAAAATTGGTCATTTAATCAAACCTCATTGAGAAGAAATATTCAAAATTTAGAAGTAGTTTCATTAGGCTTTATTTATGAAAGTCAAAGGTCAAACCTTAATTATCCATCTATTCACTCTTTTACCTTTTTATGTTTTACTTAGAAAGTCCAAAGGGTTCAATATACCCATAATTAATGGAAGTTTTACAAAAATTGTTTTACTCTTCTTTCTAATAAGACAAACATTTCAAATTCCACCAACTGTTTATTTTTTTTAAAACCGTCGGCCTCAAAAGTACCATTTCAAAAGTTCTTGTCATGTAGTAGCCCCCTTTTCTTTTAATATGTTTATAAAAATGTCTAAATTCCAATTTTAATGGTGGAAAGAGATATTCATGCAGCTTAGACCTAATTTGTTGCATAAATATAAAACTTTATTAACAATAGCTCATTTCTTTTAACATGAACTTGCTTCATAAAGTGAGGTCATTGTCCTTTAACTTTCTCTTTTTAGATCACTTTCCTTTAGTATTAACCTCCTTAAACAACATGCGATGTTTCAAAACCTTCCTAATGTATCCACCTCTAATCACTATAATGCTCGTAGCTATTGCTCATCGCTTTTAGCCCTTCTCTATTTTCCCTAACTAGTCATCCTTATCTACTCCATATCATGTTTGGTTTGGCCTTTACTTCTTTTTATAAAATCATTAAATTTCATAGTCATGAAGTATTTAACCTAAATTTTATGTTTGAAAATATAAACTTAGAAACTATTTACTAAATTCAACAATTGCTTCGTCTCTAAAAGGAGCCATGAAAAACTCTCCATTTTAACCAACTCTAACTGTATGTGTCATACTTTTAAAACTATATTTTAGTATTTATTAAGTTCGAAAGTCAACATTAGAAATTTAATTCAAAAGGATCCTTCCCTTTAAACAACACCTTATTTTCTTCATTTTAAATAGTAAGAGTTGAGTTTTTATTGCATGTATAGTTATCAAATCAATTTTCCATTTAAGGCCTTTCTACAAGAGAGATTCTTTTCTGAAAAAGGAAGGATTTTTAACTCAAACCATATATTAAGTTCTACATTCAAAACTCAATTGTTATACCAAACCAATTTTAAAAAATGCATTGCTATAGACATCATATTTAATAAATTTAAATAATAAAAATGGAATAGATAAGGACAAATTTCATTCTGTTTTTTCTTACTACTCATGTTATTTAAATATTGCAACGACCCGAAAATTTTAATGGTTTATATAACGTAATTAACTGAAAATTTTGCTTGAAATTTAATTATAAAATTTTGCAATAAAACTTTGATATTTGAGATGCGTCTATTATAACATAGCAAATGGAAAATTTTCATTGGCAAATATGAAAGTTAGTTCTATTGTGTAATCTTCAAATTCAATTTAAATCAGTTAAAATTAATGAAAATAATTTTTTTTCGAAATCTGAATATTTTTATATAATAAAAATGTAAATCATTTTCTAAGTGAGACGTCATATTTCGTTTCGCTGAATTTGGACTGCTATAGCTCCGTTTATCTTATTTTCGGCGTTTAGCAGCATTTTCGGTACTGAATATCAACTTTTGATAGGATGGTCATATCGTTGATATCTGTGTACTGTTCTGTTCGTTTTGTCGTGCTGATCTCTGCAGTATATTCATTTGTCAATTTCAGTGTCCGATAAGCGACGAATTCAACGAAACGATTTGCCGTATCGGTCCCGTATGTGGGCTTTTGGATTTCCTTTGTCTTTTCATTATCCGCCGTGATAACCAATAGCCATCTGCCATTAATATTCCCAACAAATCAGCTTTTGGACCTTTGCTATTCCCAATATTTCAATATATTTTATGGCCTATTTTCATTCTCTGCTTCGTTCATTTCTTATTCTCCCTGCCCCTTTCATTTCTGTTTTTATTTGAAAAAGGATATATATTAAATATAGATATAAAATATCAGTTTTACAACCTGTTGTTTACAATGAAGGGATGCTCATTCTCCTTCACCACGTGATCCACCCATCGGCACTTCAACTGCATCCACTTTTCCCCTGCTCCACCAAAAATGCCACCACAACTCCGGCGACCCGAGCTCAGACCAACCATACTCCCCTCCATGTCAGCGCCCTACTCTCCACCTTCCATCTTCCTCAACTGCCACCTTCAGCCACCACTCCACCATTGAACCGCCGACCACCAAACGCACGCAGCAACCACCAAAACACACCGTAGCAGACCACCTCCCATTGCCATGTCCTCCACTGTATGCCTACACAACCCACGGCCGCCACAAAATCATCACCCTTTAGCCAAGAACGCAGCCACCCTCCATCGTTTCACAAACTCACCTTCCCCACCACCTTCCCTTACCATTGCCATGGCAGCCACCATCTTCGTCTGCCACGACCAACACATCCTCCCACGTTCAGGTGCTCCACATCTTGAGCAGCCACCACCATGCCGCTTCCCCTCGCCACCTTTCCTTCTTCCCTCGCCAGCACGACCTACCCTCCGCCTTCATCACAGCCAGAGCCGCCTACCATCCTCCTCCACCTTGCCACACACCGCATCCACCACTCCAGTAGTTCGTCATTCCCTGACCACCAAGCAAGTTTAGTGATTTAAAAATAGGAATTCATTTTTAAATATGTTATATATATTTATTTCATTCGTATGTGTTATATATGTATGGGTTTACAGCGCCTATATTAGTATAAAATGCAGTGTATATATATGTGTCAACCATACATATTATATAAGGAAGTTATATTTTGCACTAAGTCTTTATTCTTCATTCCTGTTATGTTTTATAATCAAACATTTTATTTTATATAATATAGCAGTTTATATAGTTGATCTGTTGGTTACAATGTGTAAGTTTATATTTGTATATATATATATGGTCTGTTGGTTTGAAATGTGTAAACATTAGTTATATACAATCTATTTGCATATATAAGTTATATAAGTAATATATGATCTTTTAGTTTATATATAAGTATATACCTGAGTTTTGGGTTTTAATATAAGGTAAGGGTTTTATTTTAACTATGAGTTAAGTAGCAATGATCTGGAATATGTATATACATAGAGATTTATTCCATTTGTGTTTAAATTAAATAATGGTTTCGAGATATATATATATACACACACACATATGTATGCGTATATATATATTTTTTGATTTTTATATGTATGTGTTTTAATTTTTTTTATATTGATTTTAGAGAAAAATATATAAAGATATAATATTTATTTTGTTTCAGTTTATATTAAGCTAATTTTGATTTGTCCTCCGTCAATTCTAAACTTCCAGCTTCGTTTTTATCATCAAAATTCTTGTTCATCGTACTTTGCTTTCAAATTTGTGCTTGGATTCATAGCTCATTTCATTATCAAATTTCTCTAGCCTCGAAAGGTGAGCAATCACTCACGATTAACATTCTTATAGTTAGTAAATTTGATTTCACTTGAAACGACAGTTGAAATATGCTGACAAATTTGAATTGTTCAGTTATTTAATTATTAAATATGATATGCAATTATCTGCCACTGTTTACCTATGACATATGACACCATAACCTATTGTATATATTATATTTAAATTGTTATTGTTGATATATGTCTGTTGTTGATATTATATTATTATCATATTTGTTCTCACTCTGGAAGTTCCCTGTTAGTTAGAATTCCCTATGAGTTGAAATGATACATACCCGAACGATCTTATAGATTAGGGAAAAATTGTTATGGGTTGAAATGATAAACCCAAGCGATTTTCATTGATTTTAAATTTGGGATTGCAGGTTGAAGTGATATATATACCCGTAGATATTTAAAATTCCGGATTGAAATGATAAATATCTGTATCACTTGACCATAGGATAGAAAATTATATACGGTCACCGTTGGTCTATATTTTGAAATGATTTCCAAAGTTTTGGAAGGAAGGATTTTATTAAAAATTGATTTTTAAATATAATATAAAAGTATTTTATTTTGTAAAATTAGATTTTTAAATTATGTGTTTGGAAATTTTAAATTTACAAGTAAGTTTTGAAAATATAAATTTTAAAATTTTACTTATAATTTTATTATTTTTAAAATATATAAAATAAGATTTAAAATAGATTTATTAATAAGATTTAATTTAATATAAATTATTTAAATAAAATTTAATTTAATTAGTATATATATAATATGTTTAAATATTTATTTAAAATTTTACATTAAAATTTTAAATAGATTTTTGTAATACTTCAAATAAATAGAGGTTGGAAAAATAAAGTAAAATTGACTTGAAATTTAAATTGGTTATTAATTGTGTTATGCTTCGAAGGTACTGGAGTCGAAGGTTAGCTTCCTTCGAATCGATGATGTCGGTGCTTTGGAATGGAGTCGGAGCTCCTCTGCCTGCATGGATTCGAAGGATCCTTTCTTCGATGGATTCGAAGCGAGGCCCAGTGTGATGGATTCGAAGCATGGTCTGTGGATGGATTCGAATCACTATGTGGCTGATGGATTCGAACGTTGGAGGTTAAAGCACTTTCATGGATTCGAAGTCATCAGGGGAACTTCGTTGGAATCTAGTTTGATGGATTCGACCCTAGGGGATTCGAACCATTGGGAGACGAACTCAAGGCTATGTCCTTCACTTGCGTCGATGATATCTTGGGCGTACGAACTCGGATTGACTCGAGATTTGGAATGTTGTTCTATTTGGCCTTGCTTGACATGTCTTATCAATTGTAGCCCGATCTGGACTCGGACAAAATTCATCGATATCCATGGTGAACTTGTGATGTAACTGTCCTACAGGATGAACTGTCATTGAGTTCTAGTCAGTTTTTTGGTGTCACGGCCTTGCCAAAAGGCGGGATAACATTTGCCCCCCAAAACATGCCTTGCGATAGGAAGGTGTGTTTTGTAATGCCATAAGCTGGATGTTCATATCCTGTTGATGCCCTGCAAAGAAATTGATAGTTTTATCTGATCACAAATGACGATCGTTTGGGATCGTATGTCATTCAAGGCGATATGGGACCGTTCGCGGTCGGACGCCGTTCGCGACAAATAAAGAAAGGGGACCGTTCGCGGTCGGATGCCGTTCGCGGCAAATAAAGAAATGGGACCGTCCGCGGTCGAATGACGTTCTAGACGAGTTGCCTTCCTCCTTAAGTTATAAGGATAAAGTACATGATGAAGAATGTCCACACCAAATTTCAGCTCGATTGGACTCTTTCTTGGTCGATTCGAACCAAGGGTCGAATCGATCCCAAAGTGGGCCCGGATCTCCAGATTTCGGCCATGTGGGCCCCCTTACGTACCAGAACTGGTCTCCCTTCAATTTAGGCGAAATATTAGCCTCCTACACCTATAAATAGAGCCCCTGGTCATTCAGAAAAGTGGTCGGATAATTCTAAGTACTAAAGAGTGCCCAGATTCTGCCAGATTTACTCCAGAACACCACCGCTACCTTAGATTGAGACTTAGCATATAATTTCAGTTGTACTACATTAGAAGAGATTGTAATCATTGAGTGAACATCAATAAAATCATCAACTTCAGAGTGGACGTAGGCAAGATCGCCGAACCACTATAAATCTCGTGTTTCTGTTCATTATTTCTGAATTGTGATACTCTGTTTGCTTAGATTTGAGATTTGTGTGTGAATATTGTTGATTTATATTCATACACTGGTGCTTTCACAACATTCGGGGTTTGTGACCTTTTTTGGCGTAAACACTTTGGTGCTTTCACTGAGAATTGAACTCAGGAGTTCTATCATTTGAAAGTTGATTCAGAAGGCTAAGAGATTCAGATCCGAAGAATCATGACAAGACAAACAAGTAAAAGGCAGAGGCCAGAGCGAAGTCAGTACGAAGGGAGTCAAGAGGCTTCCTCAGGAGCAAACCAAGCTTCAGTTTTCATCATTAGGGAAGAGATGGAGACAATGATGAAGAGACAAGAGGAAATGATCCAGAATTTGCTTCAACAGATCGGACAACTTGGAGCACAAAATCAAGGAGCAACCATAATCCAGAACGGAGCAGGACCATCTAACGCAGCGCCGGAGCTGGGGGGCACACACTTAGGACATGTTGATCCGAACCTGGGAAGAGAGACAAGGACATCCGAGCAACCTGGCGGCGATAGAGGGACGAATGCTCAGCCGGGGGGCAGACACCCGAAAGCTCACACGGACTCGGGGGGCAGATCGAAGGTAGTGAACAAGGACTACAGCTTGGAGATAATGATAGATTGGCAGAGATGGTCAGGCGAGCCATGAGAGGCGGATTAGTAAACAGAGATCTTGAAGACATAAACAAGAGTCCCTTTTCTCCTGCGATTAGATTGGCTAGGAACCCACCAGAATTCAAACTGCCAACAGTAGAGAGGTGTGATGGGAGGACGGACCCTGCGGTCCATCTAACGAGGTATATAAGGCACATGGAAGTGCTGGGGGCATCACAGGAAGTCATGGCCCGGTGCTTCCCATTGTATTTGACAGACATAGCAGCTTTATGGTTCAGACAGCTAGAGAGCGGCTCCATTGGGACATGGACCGATTTGATTGAGAAATTTATGAGGCAATTCAGGGTTCATATTTCAAGACCCAAGAATGTGAAGAGTTTGGCAATGCTAAAACAGAAAGCTGGGGAGTCTTTGAGGAATTTCCTGACGCGGTTCAACGCGGCAGCAGCATCGGTGTATCGGCCAGATCCATCCATGGTTATGATGGCAGCTGTGTCCGGAATAGCTGACGGCACGGAATTCAAAAATTCATTAACTAAGGATCCACCTATGGATCTAGGAGAATTCTATCACGAGGCAGAAAAGTTTTTACGATTGGAAGACGCTAATGCTGAAAGAGAAGAAGGAGAGGGAATAGAAGTTTATGCACTTAAAGACAAAAAATCTTTTGAAAAGGATTTAGACCAGGATAAAGGAAAACGAAAGGCTGAAGAAAATGATGACAGGTCAAAGCGGCAACGGAGGGAGCCGCGATTTACCACCTATTCAGAACTCAACGAGGGTTTGGAGCGAATCTACCAAGACACCCGAGAGCAAGTTGCCTATCGTAGACCAATACGACGGGATCCAACTACCGACGAGAGAAAATCAGACAAATATTGCTTATTCCACGAGCTGAATGGGCATAGCACAAATGATTGTAGACATCTGAAGGATGAAGTAGAAGGGCATATCAGGAACGGCATGCTACTTCAGTATGTGAGGAGGCGAACTCCAACGGTGGAACCAGAGCGACCACCATCTACATCAGCTAGGGGTGATCCTGAACCAGGACACCATTTGGTTATCAATTGATTTGAATAAACGATGAACAAGTCGTAAACTTCTCACTAACAACATCAAACCATTTACACATGTATGAGATCGCGAACGATCCACAGGCATGCTCTGAATGATTGTTGATCGTCTCGTAGTGAGGATTTACACTTCGACATCCTTGCTTTGCTTTTGTTTCATGTTGATTTGAACATTTAGGCTTTGTTTGTTTGAATATTTCTGTGAACGTTAATTTGACATTTTCAATTCTGTAGAAGAAGTTACTTGCGTATGCTTTGGATCGCGAACGGTCCACAATCACATCTTGTATGGCGACGAACCGCCACGATCGCTGATTTAGAAGTTCACCCGAACGTGAACCTAACATTGATAATACTAAGTCCCCCTCCCGGGCACACTCATTCGTCTCGAATGGCACCCAACCTCGAACGGTCACCATTAGCCTCGAACGGCACCCGACCTCGAACAGTCACCGTTTGCCTCGAACGGCACCCGACCGCGAACGGTCACACTTCATCTAGTATAACATTCGATCACGAACGATCACACTCTGCCTCGTACGGCACTCGACCACGAACGGTCACAATTCACCTAATATGACATTCGATCGCGAACGATCACATTTTTGCCCCGTACGGCACGCGATCACGAACGATCACATTCCTCTTTCCACGTCACCTGACTGCGAACGGTCATAGTTCGCCTAGAACGACACACGATCACGAACGGTCGCAACTCGTCTAGAACGACATCCGACCGCGGACGGTCCCATTTCTTTATTTGCCGCGAACGACATCCGACCGCGAACGGCCCCCTTTCTTTATTTGTCGCGAACGGTCCCATATCGCCTTGAATGACATACGATCCCAAACGATCATCATTTGTGATCAGATAAAACTATCAATTTCTTTGCAGGGCATCAACAGGATATGAACATCCAGCTTATGGCATTACAAAACACACCTTCCTATCGCAAGGCATGTTTTAGGGGGCAAATGTTATCCCGCCTTTTGGCAAGGCCGTGACACCAAAAAGTTGACTGAAAAACTAAAGACAGTTCGTCGTAAAAGTTCGTTATACATTGTTTCACCATGGATATCGATGAATTTTGTCCGAGTCCGGATCGGGCTACAATTGATAAGACACGTTAAGCAAATTCATGAAAGCCAACGTTCCAAATTTCAAGTCAATCCGAGTTCGTACGCTCAAGATATCATCGATGCAAGTTGGAGGTAATAACCCTAAGTTCGAATCCATCCGGCTGAAGCCACTCCGTATCCATCGAGTTAAAGTGCTTCAAATCCATAGAGTCATTCCACTTCGCATCCATCAGCTTGGAGTACTTCGAATCGATCAAGTTGCCCCACTTCATATCCAACTGGGCTCGGTGGTTCGTATCCCTCATGATGGAGTCCTCCGAATCCATAAAGTCACACCATTCCGTATCCATCCCCCGAATCCATATTCGAATCCTCGAGATATCCTGTTTCGTACCCAACCAGATGCTCTGCTTCAAATCGATCCATTGGGATGCCTTGAATCGAATCCATCCAGCCATGATGACTTCGTATCGATTGAACCATATCACTATCGATACGAGCAAAGTATACTTCGAATCCAGGGATTACTGAAGCCTTCGAATCCATCGAGTCAAAGCAGCGAAATCTCCGAGATGACTCGATCAAGTAGGCGAATAAAGTGGATCAAAGCTAAAGTTTCGCTCCACGTCATCACGAAGCCACGAGCCACCATCGATTCGAAGTAATCGATTCGATCGTATCGATTCGAACAAACCAACCTGCCGAGAAACATCAATTCGAATCGATCATAACTCGAGATCCACCAGTTCAAATGCTATGAAATTTTCACAGAAGCTTAAGCACATGATGAAGAATGTCCACACCAAATTTCAGCTCGATTGGACTCTTTCTTGGTCGATTCGAACCAAGGGTCGAATCGATCCCAAAGTGGGCCCGGATCTCCAGATTTCGGCCATGTGGGCCCCCTCACGTACCAGAACTGGTCTCCCTTCAATTTAGGCGAAATATCAGCCTCCTACACCTATAAATAGAGCCCCTGGTCATTCAGAAAAGTGGTCGGATAATTCTAAGTACTAAAGAGTGCCCAGATTCTGCCAGATTTACTCCAGAACACCACCGCTACCTTAGATTGAGACTTAGCATATAATTTCAGTTGTACTACATTAGAAGAGATTGTAATCATCGAGTGAACATCAATAAAATCATCAACTTCAGAGTGGACGTAGGCAAGATCGCCGAACCACTATAAATCTCGTGTTTCTATTCATTATTTCTTAATTGTGATACTCTGTTTGCTTAGATTTGAGATTTGTGTGTGAATATTGTTGATTTATATTCATACACTGGTGCTTTCACAACATTCGGGGTTTGTGACCTTTTTTGGCGCAAACAAATTGAATTTAGATAAGAATTTGTTTGAACGCATTAATTTTGAGATTTGAAAGGTATGATTTATAACTTGATTTGATGAAAAGGGATTAAATGAATATTCTCAACTTTAAAAAAAATTGAAACTGAATATTTAATATTGATTTAAATTTATAAATTGGGATTTTATTTATTTTTTATTAAATGATTAAGTGAATATTTTCCAGTTTTAATAAAATTAAAATTGAGATATAAATGAAACTTATATTGTAAATGTTGAATATTTAAACTTTGAATCTTATTGGAATTGAAGTGATAGTTCAAACCTGGATTTGAAATTTATATAAATTGAAATGGTTTATTGAGCATTTGAATTGAATCATTAACCTTTAAAAATTGAAATTGTTGAACTGGGATTGATTAAATTGAATTTTGGAATTTAAGCCGATTTGAATCGATTTGTGAAATTGGAGGAAACTAATTGTTTATATAAAGTATTTTTAATATATATATATATATATTTATCTATGAACTATTTTAATTAATAAATATTTTAATATATATACTATTTTCAATGTCTAAACTGTTTAAGGTGGAATTGTTATGATTACGAAAGTGTTATGATTTCGAAAGTGTTATGATTTCAAAGGTGTTATGATTTCAAAAGTGTTATGATTTCGAAAGTGTTATAAATTTTGAAAGTGTTATGATTCTGGAAATGAATATTAGTGAATAATGACATCGAATTGATATGATTTTGAAATGGATATTATATTTTGATATGAAGTATGAACTATTTGAAATGAAATGACCATGGTGTGAAATAAGCGTTTGGTTGTTAAAGAGACAGGGATTAGATATTGTCATACTCTCTGCCAATACCGAAAACCACTTTAACAACTGTGTACGTGGTGGAGATTCCAGAACGAAGTAGGATGGTTTGGTGACGATTCTGTATGAGGTATTTACGTAGCCCTGACTCCCGCGAGTCAGCTTGATGTGGCTAAAACAGGAGCCACGCCGGGCCAAGTGAGGTCATTCCTCCTATTGGTCACATTTCTTCGATACCATTCTATTACTTTGTGATTTGATTGGGTGCACCTTTTATTTGGGATTGTGTCTCGAGGTGGGCGGTAGTAGCTGCTATGCGTTACCAACAGTCCGAATTCGCAAACGATATATCTACCCTGGCATTGCCTCGTGTGCCTTGTCACATGCCCTATCGCGCCTCCTACAACTTTATTTTGTACCATACCTATGTGGTGTCCTCTGGGTAAACCACCGGTTTGGTGGAGCGTACGACATTGTATAGACTACAGAAATATATAAAATGTGTTAAGGGGGATATGGGTAATGCCTTAACGCTACTTTAATAGTTCACTTTACTATATACATATTATAATAGCGTATATTACTACATAGTAGATAGTTCCATGGATCCTTAGAGGATGGAAATCCCAAACATCCTTTAAGTTATTTGTATTTCAGTTGACATTTCACTTGAGTTGAATTTACTATATAAGAATGTTAATCCTGACTCGAGTGTTTTGTGTTTTGCTTTATACTCGGGTCAGACTGACTGTCACAGCATTTGAGACTCACCTTTGGAGTTTGGAGCTTCGCTTGGAGATCCATCTATCTATCTAGCTTTCAGTTACTTCAGTTTATCCTAGTTGTTTGTTTCAGACTGTTCATTGTCATTTGTATTAGTAACTTCCGTGTATACAAATATCTGTTGTATTTTACTTTAAACTCTGATGTTTTATATAGTAGCTTCATGAACTACTATTTATCTATTCCGCTGCTTATTGTTATATTGCTCTGCGTCTGTGAGTCTGTGATTGATTTATTTACTGTATATGCTAAGTTTTGCCAAATAATAAATTAAAAATATGATATTTTGAGAAATTCAAGTCTGACATGTGCGGATGCGAATGGTTCGAAATACCGGGTCGTTACAAATATCCTTTACCTTACTTACTTTTAGTCGAATTGCTTCTCTTCTAATTTGAATGTTTTCTTTATTGGATCATCGCAGTGCATTCGCCTACTCCTTTAGCTATTGGGGTTTTCTCCATTAACATTAAACTGTTTTCTTTTTGTATATAAATCCATTTTGGTTATTTTTCTCCATATTTTCTTTATACAGGAAGATTCTTCCTATTTTCACCATAGGATGTTCTTACCCTTCATTCTCCTTACCCCATTTAAACTATGTACTATTTCCATTTATCCAACCTTTAAAATGAATTTTTAAACTTTTAAATTTATAGAAATAAAAAAGTCGTTGAGCCAAACATACGCCTTATTTTCTATATGTTTTAAAAAGAGAGATTATTAGTTTCTCCTTATTCTTTACCAAAAACCATTTACTTGGAATTTTAGTTTAGTCAGTTTTAGCTCCCCCTAGAAAATTTCTGAATAACTTATTTAATTAAAATTTCCAAAATGTACGTCATTAATCAGTAATCCAGTGAAATCCATAATCATAGGGTAATCTAGTCCCAACAAAAGGAGTCAAGTACCATCCAACTTCAGGGACCCTTTCATATGTTACGCTCATGTTCTTCTTAAGTCAACGTCTATGGTATGGCCTATATCCTGTGGCGTAATCGAGGTAGATATATAAATTTAACTCAATTTATTATTCCAACTCATAGTTGTCTTATCCATCTTTATAGAGTATGGCCACAACTACTTCTATAGTCGGAATTTGTAGAGTTTGGCGTATAATATATATATATATATATAATTATAGATAAAAATACAAACACATTCACTCAGTGTATCCTAATTCTTATGATCGACTAACCTAAGCTCTGATATAAAATGTAACAACCCTTTTCGAAATAGGCCTAATTTTGGACTCAATAAAAGCCCATCGAACCTTAGGTCCATTCTAGAGCTAGCTGTTGGTTGGTATAATTGATTAAACAATATGCAGAGCTATTTATCTATGATTTCAGAGTCTCAAAATGGAAGTAACAAAATATAATAATAAAATAAATTACCTATTGTTAATTGGATTTTTAACCAAGCAGAAATCAATAGGAGTTAGAACATCGGTATGAAGATGGAACAAATTGAAACTTGGTAAAGATACTTAGAAGGACTAAAGGAAGAGCTCAAGAAAGTATGGAACCAAAAAAGGCCGAGTCCCTACTTTGGACCGAATTAAGACCTTCAATTCGGTACTGAATCTAAATGCTCAGTCTTGGCATATTCATACTGTTGGCAAGTGATCCCCTAGTCTTCCTATACGTATTCGTGTAGTTTCGTAGAGTTCTAGAGAGCCTAACATCAAGAACGAACAAGTGACGATCTAAACTACAGGATAATCCGAGTCAAGAAAGAAGGATAATCAAAACTCGTCAACAACATACCAAATTACATAGAGGACATCTAGATGAAGCAAGGAACTTGAGTCAAAAGAATTTGGCCATCCCTCGGCTAGCGATTAGATTCGGCCTCGAATATAAGGGCTTAATTTGGCCTCGAATCTAGACCTTAGCTCGTGTGGTCATGACATTTCTTATGCTATCTTGGTCCAGTCTCTGGACTTCTCTAGTAGTGGGCTTCTGATCCAATATGACTGCTCCCCTATAAATACAAACCAAAGAGCAACTAAGAGAGAGGCCGGATTCTGCTATCACTACATAAGAATTCTATCTCTTCTTCAACTCTTTCCTCTCCACAACAGTCACCAGGATAGCTCCTCTAGTGTAACACCCTTAATTTTTGTTTAACATTATTTAGGATATTTAATTGGATAAATTAAATAGAATAATGTGTATAATTGGGGAGATGAGATTAATAGATCTAATGTACGTGTCTTAATGAATAAACTAAAATAAGACTTAACCAAATTAAGAAGGAGGAATTTCCTAAGGGGAAAACTAAGAAATGGGGCTACATTTCTTAGTATAAATCTCTCCCTCCACCTTAATCAACTTTTACTTTCTCATTCATAACTCCTCACCTATATTTCGGCCAGCCATTAAAAGCTTAAGGAAGAACAGTAAATTGAAGAAAAATCTAAGGAATTAAAGCTAGGAAATTATCTCATTCGCCAATTAACTAATCAAGGTGAATAATAGTGTAAATCATCTTAATTTTACTTGTTTTTGTTCGATTATAGATAGTAACTAAATGTATTTTGCTGTGATGATCATGTTTAGATCTAATAATCATTGTTTGGATAGAATAATGATTTATGGAGATTTATTAGTATTTTTATGGAATTAAAATGATGGGTTTTAGAGTAAAAACCTTAGTAAACGACCTCCAAATGACTTGATTTTTGGATATGTTATGTAAAACGTAATTTTGGAGATGGGTATTTAATTTCATAATTTTCAAAGTTAATAGGAATATTTTATGAATTTCCTAAGGTGAAAAAGGCATTTATTTCGGGTTTTAATTATTAAAAATAATAAAATAATGAATTCTGCCCCGAAGTTTTTATATGATGAAGAAAATGTTATTTTAGATTTTTGGTGAATTTTTGAGATTTTTCCCAAGTCATTTCGATTTATTATGAATTTTCTAAGCTAAAAAGGCTTAATAATTATATTAAAATATTAATATAATTAATTATTTTGAAAATAATTTCTAAAATAATAATCTTGATCAGTAGCAGATTTTCTACATAGAAATGTCTTTAAGCAATAGAAATTTGACAAAGAATTGTTAAAGTATGTTATTGACCAATAGAAATTTGACAAAGAATAAATGTGGCAGTTTTCGAGTTATTTACGACTCTGCCACTGAACCTTCCGTCTAAGTAACCTTTCATCATAGAACCTTCCGCGCATTTCTGCACCTTTCTGCAGCGTTTTTGATGAACCTTTCGTCATAGAACCTTCCGCCTAAGTAACCTTTCGTCAGAGAACCTTCCGCAGCATTTCTGCACCTTTCTGCAGCATTTTTATGAACCTTCCGACCTTGTCGGAAGCAACCTTTCGACCTTATCAGAAACCGCCTTTCGACAACAGTTGTAAACGTTGCGGAAGCTTTTTTGTAGCAGTTTTCTTCAGCTTTGTTTGTAAACTTCAAATAGACATAACTTTCTAACCGTAACCCCAATTTTCTATTGTGACCACTCTATGGAAAGGCACGCCATCATTTGAACACAATGGAATATGTTAGAGACCTTAATTCTACGCCTAGTATGGCTAAAACAAAGTTTTAAATTTCCGAAGGAGCTTGTTTTCTTTGCTTTCGAATATGTTTGCTTGGTTTTCTTTGCCTTCGAAGGAGATACTTTTGAAGGGGTTGAAAAATTGTTTTCTTTTAACCAAGTGTTATATTTTCGAAAGGTAAAATTTAAAGTATTATAAGGCAGGAGCCTAATGTTTTTAAGAGCTTTCGAAGGAGGTTACCATATGAAGTTGAAAGTTAGGTTTCGAAAGGTTTTATGACCGAAACTCTATTTTTAAAGGAAGAACCATGGCTATATTAAATGAGTTTTTATAATGGTTTAAGAAGAATCTATCTTTGATAAATTAAACCCACAAGAGTGGTATTGCTATGTTGTTATTGCTTCTTCTAATATGAACATATTCACTTTAAAATAGACCCATAACTGTATTTTGGGAAAAAGGGTAGGAGAACCAGTTAGGTTAACCCAGTAGTGAATATAAATTGAATAAACTCCTGAATGACTAAAGTTGCATCCAGGAGGTCAGGAAGACTAGAATATAGGATGCTAAAATATAAAGGACAGATATTGACAAGGGCCAATAGGTTTCCAATAAGCCTATGAAAACTGTATGATATTGGCAGAGGCCAATAGGTTAATAGTTAGCCCATGAATACTATGTATATAAGAGGATGTCAGATAGACATGTTCATAGTTAGCCCATGAAAACTATGTGTAAATGATAATGTCAGATATATAGGTTCATAGTTAGTCCATGAAAACTATGTGCAAATGAAAATGTCAGATAGACAGGTTCATAGTAAGCCCATGAAAACTATGTGCAAATGAAAATGTCAGATAGAAAAGTTCATAGTAAGCCCATGAAAACTATGTAATTAGACAGGGAGTCCTTACATGTTTAACCAGTTATTAGTTAGCCCATGAAAACTATTAGGTTAATAGTAATCCTAAAAATACTATAATTAAGACAAATAGTCAGAATGAATGGGGATGAGTAATCCAGATTTGATTTGCTTGTTTTGCATATCATCATAATGTTTTGAAATACTATGTTTTTAACCATTTTGGATGCAGGAGCACAGTATATGGGTTTATAAAGGTTTTAGGATACTAGTGAGGGGAAAACCCGTTCCGGTAAGCGGCGTAGTCTCACTAGATATCTATTTGGTTTGAGATGATAGACTATTATTCATACCAGGCTTTATGTCTGACTCGAAGTTTTTGCTGTCCCCTTAAACTCTCGGGTACTCAGTTGATTTTGAGTATTTTGAGGTTTAGGGTTTTCAGGTTTTTCTTAGACAAATAAAAGCTTCCGGAGGTGTGCGGGAGGTAGATAGTTGTTTAGAGTTTTCTTTTCCGCCGTGTATTTGGATGTAAAGGCAGATTTATTCGCCTTACTATATACTCTGATCAACCAAAGGGGCATCTTCATATGTCGCTCTTGGCGTATGTGTAATTATTATATTCTGCTGAATGTGGTTAATGTTTTGGGATTATGTAATGAACATGAAATGTTTTGATTTGGATGTGGAAATATGTTTTTGAATTGTTAAATTTTTCCATATTCTTGTGATCTGTGTGTCAATATATCTAGCACCGCCGTATTTGGTCGCCGAGGATTAATAACCATAAATGACTGTAGCATCCGTTGCCATTAGTTTTAGGCCTCCAAATAGGGGGATGTTACAAGTTAGTATCAGAGCATAGGTTTATGATAAAACTTAAAATAAACCAAACGTTTTCAAACATAATCCTAACGAACTTAAGAATAAGATTGGGGTTTGGGTTAACGTTATAGTAACGTACTTGTATTTGCTATATATATATATATTTATATATAAGTACTTGCACTATGTGCTTATAGAACAACACATAAATATGCGACCGGGCACTCACCGTTCGCCTTGGCATATGGTTTTGAAGCGATGATCCTAGTGGACTCACCAGTTGCCTTGGCATATGATTCTGAAGCGATGATCCCAGTGGACTCACCATTCGCCTTGGCATATGATTCTGAAGCGATGATCCCAGTGGACTCACATTCGCCTTGGCATATGATTCTGAAGCAATGATCCCAGTGGACTCACCATTCACCTTGGCATATGGTTCTGAAGCGATGATCCCAGTGGAACTGGAAGTCCCCTCTCATCGGAGAATACACTTCAGTCAAAATGAAAATGAGTAGCTTCTGCTCAAGTCACTTGATCAGATCGATGAGAAGTAGGAAGAAGTAGAACTAAGGACCGTTGCTCACCAAATGAGGGTAGAGAGACACTTCAACGTCAAATTTCGCAACCGCACCCTCGATGTGGGAGATCTTGTCTTGAAATAGATCTTCCATAGTACGGGAGCACTTCGGCTAAGCTAGGAAGTACCCTACATTATCAGCCAGAAACTTGGAGATGGAACATTCATGCTCACAACGATCGATCAAATCCCGATTCTCCATGCTTGGAAAAGTGACTTGCTACGACAATATTTTATTTAGTACTTATTTGTGTATTTCCTATTTCCACAAATAAGCCACCCAGGGATGCTAGGGCATTGTAAATAGGCAGTACTTGCCTTTCTCTCTATTTTATCAGTAAAGTAATTTTTCTTCTTGGACCAATGGAACCACATTCATGTAAGTAACCCGCTAATTCCACGATATCAAATTGACTCAAACCGCCGGATCGATGGGGAAAATCGACCTCAGCCTTCTAAGAATCAGTGTTGCTCTGGCAACATCGGGAAGGCTCAACCCTCGTGCACATCTATTCTTTTGCCACTTGAACCAATGAAACTATGTTCAAGTGCGCCCTATTTCTTTGCTTCTTGGACCGATGGAACTGTGTCCAAGTAAGCATCCATTCTTTTGCCACTTGAACCGATGGAACTACATTCAAGTGCACTCCATTTCTTTGCTTCTTGGACTGATGGAACTACCTCAAGTAAGCATCCATTCTTTTTCCACTTAAACCGATGGAACCACGTTCAAGTGCACTCTATTTCTTCGCTTCTTGGATCGATGGAACTGCATTCAAGTAAGCACATTCTTTTGCAACTTGAACCATTGGAACCGCGTTTAAGTGTACTCCATTTCTTCGCTCCTTAGACTGATGGAATCGCTTCCAAGTAAGCATCCATTCTATTGCCACTTGAACCAATGGAACAACATTCAAGTGCGCTCTGAATCATCGATGTTACCCTAGTAACATCATCAATCTATCAAAATCGCATAAGTACCGATGCTGCTCTGGCAGCATCGGGAAATTCATTAGTTGCAGGATTGGTAGAAATCAATCCCCACCTCCCAAAACTTGACGTTGCTCAGAGATAAGCGAAGTCAAAAGAGACTCCAAGGGACTGAGCTATCCATTGGTCTTTGGAAATAGAGACTGATGCATGGATAGAACCTCATTACCGAACATGGAGACAATCAACTGCAATCAAAGTACAGGGTTCTTGGAATCGAGCATCCAAATTACAAGTTCCCAGAGATAGGAGCTGTAATACATCGTGGATTGGGGAAACCAAAGAGTGGCCTAGAGCATCCGGTCTCATGTCATGTGTTCAGAGTAACTAATCCCGTGGACTGAGGGGCATATGACACACTAACACTTAGTTAGAATGAAAATCACTCCACAGTTCTATTACGTCGAACAAAGAATTTTGGCAACCACAACAGAGCTAAGTAAAGTAGTATGCTAAATAACTGCAAGTTACACTACTTACACTATTTACATGCAGAGAAATGCAATAAATAAATACATCACATATCACACGATACAGTAGTATATAATATGGAAATTACAGGAAAAGCAATCGTATTATATACACATATAGTGGTATATAAATAACCATAGTACATTGAATATAGAAAACTACACAGAAGAGATTACAGTGGAAATGCTAATCTTTTTCATTACTTATTTCATTTTACATACAATATCAAACAACAGGGGCTGTACCCGCATAATATTGTCCTGCTTCGGACATCAAAAAGCAAAAGTATAGACGTTATTGGTGCTACAAAAAAGGAAAGAAAAGACCCTAAGTACAGACACGTACTTGTACATGCTCTGATACCATAAAAACACACAAAAAGACAATGAGTACCCTAATCCACTGGTGCTCGAGCGAAACCCAACTTCTTTTCTCCCTTTCCTCCGCTTTTACTTCCAATGCCTGGGCGAATCGGGAGCTTCTTCTTATTATCCTTGTCAGTCTCTTCCCTTGTAGAGGAGTCAGACCCCTTTGACCCTCTGGTAGTCGAACTCCCCCCTTTAAAACCAACAACGTGATGGTAGTGAGTGTCCAACGCTTCCGCTCTTTCTTTTCCTTCTTCATCTGCTGCCCCTTCTATTCCTCCTCCGGTCTCTTTGCTATGGTCGTCCTATCTATCGATCCTGACTCGCTGGCAACCACCACCTCTTCATCCACATACGCTGAAATACCCTTCACGTTTTATAGCACCTCTATCTGTTCGGAATCGGGCCCAGGCCCGGAGCTAGAGACATGAACTATGCTAGAAGCCGCTATAGAGATGGTGGTGGAAGTAGTGAAAATAGTAGCGGGTCCTAAACCCTGAATAGCAGGAGGAGGAGTCGGGAGAGTTAGCTGACCCACAAGTTGGGAAAGAGAGATGCACAATTTAGAAAAGGATTCCAGAGTAAATCGAAGTGTCTAGTGCACTAGAGGGACGAGAGAAATACCTAAGCCATGGGTTTGGTCATGAACTTCAATATCAAAGGCTTCACCGTCAGTCCCCATCTCTGAAGGTCGTACTACAGCTGGAAAAGGGCGTGGCTCACCCAAGGCTATGGAAGTTGCATGGGCATGAGCCGCTACAGAAATAATAGTCGTGGATATGGGGATGGTCGCTGTTTTCTCTTGAGAAGTATAAGTATTTGGTCCTGACCCAAAGAACTTAAACCAGCAAGAGCTTTGGCTACCACATCGGCAGCTTCCTTCTTCTTCTCTTCTCCAAGGATCTCTCTGCCAACAACCATGAAGTCTATATCTTCGGCACTGAGATAAGCAGCCTTTAGTTCCTCCTCAGAGCGCGTATCCTTGGCCTCCTCAGACCTGACCAATACCTCCTCCCAAACCACGATAAGAGTCCGAGGATAGTTGTTGCCAAGCCATTTTAAGTTGCCCTTATTCATCACACGGCTAGTATAAACATGAAGCACACTGGCGTCCATTTGGCTTATTGCATCGTCGTATTCTGATCGCAGCTCTATAAGCTCTAACATAGTGCCTAGATGCTTGATTTTCTCCACCAATTTGTCGGATGCAACCTCTTCCTTCTCTTTTAGCAGCCATACATTCTCCTCACAAAGATGAGTAAGCTCAGCGGCCTGCTCAACAATGACAACAACATGACCAGTGATAGTTTGGTTCTAAGATTTAATGGTGTTTTCTACATCAATAAGGTGCTCTTTCAGTTTCCCAGATTCAATATGAGCATCTTTGAGTTGATCCTTTATCACGATAATGGCTCAATCATGAGCTCGGTTTGCCTCAGTCAACAACTTGTCACAGGCAGCCTTTCCTTTTAGAGCTGCGTCCCTCTCAGTCTTCAACTGGACTATCTCATCATCATGATCTTTGATTGCCTTAGCATGGTCTTCCCTTATAGCCTGAAACGAGAGGATCTCCTGATAGTTAATGCGATTGACATCCGAAAGGGATTTCACTAAATGCTGCATATCACACCCGGCTTCCAAGTCCTTGCGGACTGTCTCTAGATTGCCGAGGGAAGTGGGTTTGTTAAGGGGCTTTATTTTCTTATCAAACTTGACTCCCTTCAAGCATAGATTTGGAAAGGTAGCTTGAAGCATGGGTGGACTTGGTGGCAGCATGAACTTTTCAGTTCGTTTGGAAGAAGTGGGGGCCATTACAACGGTTGTTGTTTGAGAGGATGGAATTGTTGGTATTTCAACGGTTTGAGCATTATTGTGGGGAGGAGTAATCGATAATGAGGGCCTGCGGCGGTCGTTAAAGCCCCTCCAACGCTTGTATGCATTGCCGGGGCACTACTCTCATCATCTCCTTTTCTTTTCTCTCCCTCTCGCGCTCTCGATTAAAGTGACAAGCCTCATACTCTTTTCTTTTCCTTCTTTCCTCATCCGTTTCGTGAGGAGGGTCATAAGCCGGATCAGAAGTTTAACTTTTTCCGAAAATGTTGTCTTGACGTAACTGATGGTATAACCCACATCCTATGGTACCTGAAATGAAAACAAGAATGAAGTTAATACTCAATCTTAGGAACTTAACGTGATGTAGAGATGTGTGTTTGTGATCCTAAAGTGAAGTGTGTAGTACCGAGGACCCCTTATATGCTCTACCAACCATATCGATAGAGTTTAAGAGTCGAAGTATTTTCACTACTGCTTACAAATGCACTTGAGGAATTATCAATTTTCAAGCCAATCTCAGCTATCATTTCGCTAATGGAGATATCCCCATGTTCATCTACATAGATGGCAGCATCTCTCATGAAATCGGAGTAGACAATCTCCAATGGGGATCCCAGTAGCTTGACCTCCGGCAGACTATGGGGTCTCGGTAGCAGGTTGTTCTTGAGGAGGAGAAATTGGGAGTTTGAGGCTTAATGCCTCAATAGTTAACAAGTCTGGGGAAGGAAGCTTAGGAAGATCAGGACTCATTCCCGATGACTCACCGAAAGATTCATCTCTTTCCGTGGAGATGTTAAATTCACTATCATCAGCATCCGAGCCCTCTTCCTCTCCTTCCTCAACCATAAGCTGCTTCCCATCTCTCTTTCGAAATGTTTCATTTTCTTCTTCGGGGAACGGAGACATCCTATGGGTCTTATCCCTGTCCCTCATAATATCCTCTCCGGAGGGTAAGTCTATGTTGGCTATAGGAATCTCTTTGGGCCGCGCTTCCTCTGAAGGACCAGCTATGTCTTCTTCGGCCTCCTCGTTAGAGTCATGAACATGGACTGAGGAACGGGTATGTCTCTTAGGGCCACTCGAAGTTGATGGCTCATCATCTACAACGAATCTATCAGGATGGAGCAAGCCGAACTCTCAGAGATTCTCATTCTTTAGAAGAAACTCTACTAAGTGCTTGAAGGCCTTCACAGCCTTGAGAGTTTCAAGCATCGCTTTAAGCTTATCGTTGCTTTCTCACTTCGGGATGACTATAAAAAAACATATGAAAAGTTATGAAGTTGAAAAATCATTTGAAATGGATAACATTAGGGAATCAAGACTTACTTCTAGATAGCCAGAAGCGGTTGAAGCCCTCTGGACACCTAACAAAGAAAATTCATTCTTGAAAGCCGAACGCTTGTTATGGAGGTCTTCTATTAGCTTACATCCCCTCCAGGTTTCGGTAATTATAAAGGGTGGGTAGTCCTGCCTTCTCCTAAAGTGTAAAAGAAATACGACCTCGCTTTGCCTTAGGGGACGCCCGAGTCTGTTCATGAATAGAATGTATAAGGAACTTAAGAGTGCATAACCATTGGGATGGATTTGAAACGGAGCCAATCTTAAATCTTGAAGCACCACTGACAATAACCGATTGAACGGTGGTACAACACCACTCAAGCCCATGTATCGATTACAAGCAATAAAACCTTCTAGAGGGCTATGAGCAAATTTAGCTCGAGTGGGCAGACGAACATCACCCTCGAGGAAGCCATGCTGTACGCATATATTCCCGAGCATCTTAGCTATCAGAATTGAAGGCACTTGCTTTGAGGATCAATTAGAATTCTCAGTCTAGGAGGCAACTAGTCAAGTACAAGTCTTACAGGAACTAGCGGACTATAGAAATCAAAACCTACAAGTTGACTTGGCCCTATAGGAATGGATGGAGAAACATGGGTAATTTTTGACTTAGCTTCTGAAGGCGTGGACGATCCACTAATGGACTTGTGGCATGTCAACTGGCGCCTCATTCTAGATAATAAAACTTATTGATCACGGTCAGATATGTGTTAGCCCAAAAAATGGACCAACACTCTGGATTAGTATGAAAGCACCTGCCTTGTTTATCAAGGCAAATAGAATGAAGACAAGAAATAATAACTTGCAGATAAAGTAAAATGACAAGAGATTTTTGTAGTGGTTCGG
This sequence comes from Allium fistulosum, assembly GCA_030737815.1. Taxonomy (NCBI): domain Eukaryota; kingdom Viridiplantae; phylum Streptophyta; class Magnoliopsida; order Asparagales; family Amaryllidaceae; genus Allium; species Allium fistulosum. The sequence goes on from CM060905.1 coordinate 168,696,080, forward strand.
CTGTTAATGAAGCCTACGTCCACTTTATAACTTTTGTTATTGACTGGCTGCAATTACAAGTTGAATATGACTACAATTTTATTAAATCTTGCAAGTTAGATCAAGTCACCAATGTCAGAGTTCATTGGAGAATCAAAGTGAACCCTTTAGATGATTGTTATGTGGGAGGAGAAGAGTGAAGAATAGTTTCTACAGAGTCTCAGCAGTCAGTCTAGGAGATCCTATTTATGTTGTAGGTAGGATTGTATTTATAGGGGTTGGAGAGCACTTAGGCCAAAGCCGCTTCGTCAGAGACTTACATTTGAAGGTACGAAAACGCTCCAGAAGTTCCAAAATGAGCCGACCCAATACGATGGATCGCTAGCAATCCATGGAGTTAGAGTACTATTGGCTCATTCCCATTGGATCATGTTTCTTGCCTTGTGTAGATGCTTTCCATGTAATTTCATGACTAGATGCTTTGCTTTGATGATGATTCATGTACTGATTGCATTGAACCACTGATGGAATTAGATGAATGCTCACTTCTCGATCTAACTAGCTTGGAAGGCCCCTAAACTTAGCAGACATTCCTAGAATACTTATTAGATCATGGTGCAAGAGGACTGGAGGATTCACGAGTGACCCTTATGGATCGCTAGTGATCCACAGGAGATGGATAGCTAGCGATCCATCACTTTTAGGGATTTTTGACTTTTTTTTCTTGAGTCTTTCTTGGTTCCTACTTCTAGTCCTTTTGGTTGTTCCTTGAGTTGTTCTAACTCGACGTAAATGTTCTGACTGGGCATAGACGTTCTGACTTTCTTTGAATTTCATTGGGTCAAAAACCCAGATAACATTTGCCCCCACAGAGTATGCTTTTATTGGGAACAAGGCGTGCTCTGGAAGTTATTGCTTCTGAGTTCCCATTTGGTGAGGTTCTAGTGCTCGTGTTGAGGCCATCATGCGAATTTGGCTTTGGTTAATCAGCCGTTTGTTGAATTCTGATGGGAATCTTCATAGCTTATAACAATGAATCAATTTCAATCCCATAACTTTCAAGAGGCTTGCAAATAATACTCAGATCATGCTTGGTTAATTGCGAAAAATTTGGTCGCTATTGTATGGATTGCTAGCAATCTAAGAACTTAGCGTATTTTTTCTTTGTGCAATGTTCTATTTAATCTATTCAAGGCGACCTATTTTCCTTCATATTTTCATTCAACGATTCGAGCCACTTTTCCTGTGACCTGACCTAAATCCAACCAAACCCTAACTCTACTTGCGCCATCGTCGCCGAAGCTTCCTGCCACCGACTTTGCCTGGCCTTGCCGCCGTCTTGGGCCAGCCTTTAAGCACCCAAAAATTTATCAATTTGGATCGCCATCGACCCTCCCACCTTGGATTCACTGCCGACTTAAACCTTGTCCATTCTTGCCTTTCGATTTTTGACTTGAAGTGGGTGGTGTAGAATTTGGCATTCGTTTAGCAATTTGGTGATGAGGTTGGATTAATAGTGATCGTTATGGAAAATTCGAGTTGATTGTGATTTTGTGGAAGAAGATAGTAAATCAAGTCTTGGGTTCTTCATGGAACGATACTCGGGCTTTACCCTGGTGATTAACATGTTTTGCTATCTTCGTTTATAGAATCAGAATTGACTTGCACTGAGTTACATTGTTAATCCGACATGACGTCTCACGAATTGGTTTTGGTTCTTCCGAAGGGTGATTCTAGCTTAGGGTAGCGTCTTGCGTGCAACTTATGTTGCTATCGCTTTCCAGAAGGTTTTGATTGGTCTCGTTATTGTATACTTGGTGTACCTGAAAAGGGAAGAGCTTCCCGCGTCGCTTCAGATAGCAGATCCGTTATCGATCGATAACGGGCAGGTGTAGGTGAAATCACTTCAATAAATGATACGAGAAGCTCTTTTCTTTCTTTACTGTTAGTGAAATATCTACATAGGATAGAGCGTTTGTAGTATTCAGGACACCAAGCCCATCTCACATATAGATAACACACTGCACTTGCCCCAGTCTAAACTTGAAACCCGACGTGTCGTCATAAATCGATACTTTTCCGGAGTTCAAGTGTCGAAGGGGGACTTTTAGTTAAAGATAGAATTACCTGACCGCGTTAGGTGCAAGTTTTGTTGCATAAAATGAAGCACCTATCCTCTCATCATAAGTCTAGTGGAGGAAGTCCAGCACTTTCAGAAGTTGAATCATCATCTGTTGCGCCTACCTCTTCAGTCCCACAAGCCGAATACGGTCAACTGGTTTTGGTTGGTCCGGTTGTAGATCGGACTCCTCCAAATTTCAGAGTTCTACTCAATCCCCCGGAGAGAGCTTTCTCCGTAATCTCCGCTAAAGTTTTACATAACATTTGCTTACAATACGGTATTCTGGACGATGATGTGTGCCTTCCGTTGAAGAACGAGTTTGCACATATGCCACCTTCGGGATATATTGCTTACTACCGGTATATGTGCTTAGATGGAGCGGTGCCCCCCTTCAATAACTTCTTGAAAGAAACTCTTCTGAACTTGGGAATTTCTCCATTTCAAATTCATCCTAATGGGTACGCGATCTTGACCTGCCTTTACGTCCTATTTATGCAGACGTTTAATCGTGCCCTGAGTTTCGATGACTTGAGATATTTTCTCTCATTCAAGAAGATAGACGAGTGTCCATCCATTGTCATCATCGAGGCCTAAAGAAACCGCAAGATCGTGCTGCAGCTCGAAAGCAATCTGTCCCAATTCAAGACCCAGTATTTCTTTCTTAGGTGTCCTGAGGGATTTAATCGCCTTTGGACGATAAGGGGTAAGTTCTCTCTTTCACTTATTGAGTTTCAATACGTCGCTATAGGATTTTTGATAGATCAGATACTTCTTGCAGTGATTCCAAGGCCGAATAAAGATCCACTACTCGATCCTATTTTCCATACTCTGAAGGCCGTAGACGCCAAGGAAAGATCGGTCAAATTTTTGCTAACGGACGAGAATTTGCTTCGATATGGGCTGTTACATCTTGGGAGATCCGCCGTAGTCATCGAAGTCCTGTCTTCTTCCCATTCCAGAATACAAACATGTTCCACTTCTTCATCACACGGCTTCATAGAGCGTGATCTCCCAGAAAGAGAAGGTCCATCTGGCGAGTAAACCGAAGAAATTTATGAAGAAAGGGGTGTTACGACTGAAGCCAGCTGCCCATCCAGAATACACCCAATTCCGAAGGAGGGGGAGGAAGAATTCAAGCAGCGTGAGGGTAAGGTTGTAGTGGCAATAGAAAAAGAGGAGGGTGAAATTGAGGGCAGCAGCAGCCATGATTCCTCCTCTAGTGATGATGAATTTGATGCAAGTTCCAGTGATGGAGACTTCGAATCATGCGATGAGACTCCGGGAATAAGTCCCGTTCTCCCGGATTCGCCTCCCTGAGAGGTTCGTGATAAAGATTCTCCCCCAACAGTCAAGCAACTTCAGGATTCCCCGCTTAAAGAAACCGGTATTGACTTTGGGGATTTGAGCAATGTTTACGTAGATATCGATGAACTCATGGGAGAAGATTTCGAATTCGAGGGATCGCCTCCTTGCCCTGGTCATACTGTGTCTAGAGTCAGCCCAATTTCTACCACGGTGGCTTCTCGATCTTGTTTGTGACGTCCCCTTAGGTCGCCTAAGAGATATTACACATTTTCTAGGGTCACATTCACTTACACATGCATTATTTAGGTCCATTTCTTATTGCTAAAGCTCTTTATTTATTCATCATATTAGGTACCATGAGAGGCCGAGGACTTTACGAGGATCTTCAATAATTCACTGATTCACAACGTTGGTCAAGATGGTCTTCAAGCCTCTACCAACCATATGAAATAGAGGAAAAGTGGAGAAGGTGAAAATACTTAGAAGCCGAAGCACGTCGTCGGGATGACAAAGAACGGGGTAGGATTTATAAGAGTGGCTACGAAAAGAGAAAAACTCCTGATGATCGAGAAGAGCCGCCCAAGAAGCCGAAAGTAGATCGCGGTTCTCATACCTCTAAGCATCAAACTCTTGCCCTGGCCACAATCTCTGTCAGACTTGAAGTTTCAGCTTCCACTGTCCGAGTTTCATCTTCATCCCGAGCTCCGTCAACCTACGTGGTGCCCGCTTTTGGCCCTTCACGTCCCGGTAGGAGGCCGGCTTATATTCTTCTGTATGGTTCCCCTAGACTTGAGGCTGCGCTACTTGGGTGGTTTCTAAAGGGAGTTAAGTTTAACCGCGACCTACGCCCAATCCGCAAAGATTCCTATATGCCCCATCTTTAGGCGATTTAAAGTGATTTAGATCAAGCTGAGGGATGGGAAAAGTTATGCAAGCAGCTGGTAGACACGAACCGCAATAATTATCAAGAGATGCTCTCCTTTGGATCAGAGAAAGATGATTATGAGAGGGCGTTAGCGGAACATGATGCTAGAATCGAGCGATTAAAGCAAGAGAATGATGCTGCACTCTGAGAGAGTAAGAACAGCGTTAGCTTGCTGAAGGAACTGAAAGAGGCCCATGCAAAAATAGAGATCATATTCCGAGATGAAATCAATAAGGCCCAAGCGGACGAAGTTAAGCTAAAAGAGGAGCTTGAAGCCCGTGACATAATCATTGAAGCTCAGAAGAAAACCTTTGTTGATCATAACGAAGTTGTTAAATCCTATAAAAAGATAATTGTTGATTACACGGACATTGCAGAATCCCGCGACAAGACCGTTTCCGATCAAGCTCGAACTATTGCTTCACTCCAGGAAAAAGTCACACAACTTAGCGCTGAGAATACCCGAGTTGAAGTTGAGAAGGCCTCCATAACAGTGGATTATTTGGAGTTGCAGGATACTTTTGAAAAGAAGATGGAGATGATTGATGATACCATTTTAAAATTTTAATGTTAACTCCTTGCTGTATCAGGGGAGCCTCTGCTATTTGGGCTCCAAATTTCCATGTACTCTTTTCGTGGTTTGGGAAGAAGTGCTGGCCCATTTCCCAAAGAACGGGGATGTATATACTGAGCAAGAGTTGGAGGATGCCTATCCCAATGGGGAATCGAAGAAAGCTCTGATAGAGGGTCGAGAGATCATTCAAATTGAGAGGGAACAGGAGGCTGCCGATGCTGCTATGACTGCAATTTCCAAAATGTTGCCAGACCCTTTCATTTCTGGGCCTGGCGAATCATCAAAATAGCATCGCGATCAGTTAGCGAGTTCGGCCAGCGCTGCCCTGTTGTCTGCCCCTCCGGGAACTGTCCCTGAAACTTTGGGTGGCCCTGGAACTTCTCCGAAGATCGTGCAGCCATCAAAAGAAGGAGAAGGCAGAGAATATGAGATTGAAATTCTCGGCCATTCCTTTGATCCAAGTAACTTCCTTGTTTCCCTCGAGTTTGAGAATTTTCAGCTCACGCCGCAAGAACAAGATGAACTTAATGCTTTCATTTTCGATCTTATAGGTCCGTCTTCATTACCTACCGACATGCCGATTTCTTCAATCCCTGGGCTTGCTGCTATTTCAACCGCCTCGATGTTTGTTTCTGTAGCTGCTTCGATTGTTGCACCTGTGTCCAGCTCATAACCTGGGCCCGAATCCAAGAAAATTGCTGCATTGCACGGTCTAGACGACCCTTTCATATCTTTGGAGGGTGATTTCACGACAGCTGAAGCTCGAGAGTGGGAAGATCAAACTGGCCAGCTACATATATCTAAACAACAAATGGCGGCCGTTAAGAAGGAAAAGGTCGAGGAGAGAAAATCTTCGAGGAGCTCCCGCAAATCCCGAAAGTGCAAGACCAAGGGGGAGTCTTTTGAGAAGGTCGAAGAGCAGGGAGGAGATGCCGGCACCGAGGAGATAGTTGATATTTCAGGCAGTGACACTACTCCTGGCAGGGATTTTGAGAGGAAGAAGAAACTTCCAACTAAAGATGGGAAGGGGAGCGGCGGAAAGAAGCATTGACAGGCTCGGGTAACAATGGAGCCAGTTTTTGGGACATTCTATTTTGTTTGATACATATTTTGTTCCAGTGCAAAGTCTACACTTTTTGCTTTGATTGTTGTAGCATCTGTATTTTCCTTTTTGTTGGCTGATATTGTGTGGGTACGGCCCCCATGTTTTGACTTTGTATAGAAAATGCTATAAGTAATACAATATTGACATTTTGATTATAACTTTATCTGTTTACTTATCTACGTTTCATGCGCTTATGCCAATTTTATTTTATCTAGTTCTGTAATTACCGCCAAAATTCTTTGTTTGGAGTAACAGAACTATGAAGTACTTGGTTTTTTTAGTATCGGTGTGTATGTGCTCCCCAGTTCATGGGGCTGTTTACTTCAAACACTTGACAAATGACCGATCGATCCAAGTGATTTTTTGGATGCCTGTAATCGGACCTGTTTCGCGGTTCCTATCTTCGGAGAACTTGCGACTTGAGCGCCTTGATTTCAGAGTTATTATCGGTCAACAATCGGACTTCTCTACCGATTCGTGGTCGTTTGACATTGCTGGATTCATACCTATTACTCCCAATGGTGGGAGTGGATTGATTCTTGTTGTTCCTGCAATAGACGAGTTTCCGAGCGTTGCCGGGACAATACCGGTACTTAAGAGTATGCACGGCTTATGAAATGCATGGCTTTTGAGAGTGTGCGCGGCTTATGAGTGCGCGGCTTTTAGGATCGATATGACCCATCGTTCCAGAATGGTTTGGAATTTCTCGACGTTACCAATCTTCGGGTAACGTGAGGAGTTAGTGTTTTGAAAGCGTGGTTCCACGGCTCTAGAAGTAATGCATGGTTTATGGGAGTGCATGACTTTGATAGTTGTGCTTGGTTGGATGTGATTTCACAAGCCAAGGCGTGGTGCGCGGCTTACGAAATGCACGACTTTTATTTGGCCCTTCCCGGCGTTGCCGGAGAAACACCGGTTCTTAGAAGGCGGAGATCGGGTTCCGTCGATCCAACGGTTTGAGTCGATTTTCTTCCGTCGACCTGACGAGTAAGTGTGGCATACTTGGGCGTGGTTCCACTATCTCAAGCAACGATCGGATGATTTTGAGTCAATTTGACCTTGTCGACCCGGCAGGTTACTTTTGTGAACATAGTTTCATTGGTTCAGAAAGCAAAGTAATTTTTTAAATAAAAGTTGGGCAATTTTTGCCTATTTACAATGCCTCCAGTATCCCAGGATGGCTTATTTGCTGGAAATAGGAGATACATAAGATAATCTTAGATAAAGTAACGACGCGACGATTCGTTGTTCCATGCTCGGGGAATTTGGATTCCATCAACGGTTGTTAGCTTGAATGTGCCATCCCCTAGCTTTTGACCGATCACATTGGGTCCTTTCCAGTTTGGTCCGAATGCACCTGGTACAGGGTAGACCCTCTTAAGGATAAGGTCTCCCACTTCAAAGGTGCGATTATGAACTTTGGAGTTGAAGTACCGTGCGACCCTTTTTTGGTGAGCGGCAGTTCTTAATTCGGCTTCTTCCTTCCTCTCAACGACCATATCGAGTGACTCGAGTAGGAGTTGTTCGTTCTGCCTTTGATCAAAGTTTTGCCTCCGATGAGAAGGGACTTCTAGCTCAATCCGGATCATTGCTTCTGAACCATATGCTAAGGTGAACGGAGAGTGCCCAGTTGCAGACTTGTGCGTTGTCCTGTAGGCCCATAGTGCGAGTGGAAGTTCATCGACCTAATTACCTTTTGCTTTTGTTAGCCATTTTCTGATGTTGGAGTTGTTATTTACTACTTCCACTTGCCCGTTTTCCTGAGGATGTGCGATAGCGGAAAAACTTTTCTCAATTCGAAAGTGTTTGCAAAAGCTATTGAACTCAACGCTTTCGAATTGAGTCCCATTGTCTATGATGATTTTCTGCAGCACCCCAAAGCTGCAAATAATATTTTTAGCACCAAAGTTAATGACTTTCTTTGTGGTAATAGTGGCCATCTGTTTCGCTTCGACCCATTTGATGAAATAGTTAACAACAACAATAGCATATTTGGTTCCCCCTTTAGCCACTGGTAATGCGCCAATCAAATCGATTTCCCATATTGCAAATAGCTATGGGCTGACCATCTGTGTTAGCTCTATCGAGGGTGTTCTTTTGATCTTGCTGAATCTTTAGCATTGGTCGCACCGTCTGGCGTAATCTGCTGAATCGCAGTTCACTGTTGGACAAAAGTTCATATACTGGAGAACCTTCTTTGCAAGGGTTTTCCCCCTGGTATGATCTTCGTAGTCACCTTTATGAACTTCTTTTAGGATCATTCAAGCTTCGTCGTTGGTCACACATCTGAACAAGGGGGTAGAGAATCCCCTTCAGTAGAGTATCCCATCTTGCATTACAAATCGCGGTGCCTTCCGGAGAAGCCTTTTATGTTGGTTCCTGTCTGCAGGGAGAGCTCCTGTGAGCATGTAATCTTTAATCGGCATCATCCATGTCTCTGGTTCCTTGGTTGTCTCAAAAATCCAGTCGATGTCCATTTCTCTTATGCTCGGAGTGGTCAGGGTCTCAACCGGGACCAGCCCCAATGACCGAGCTTCTCCGGAACTGGTCGGTTTGGCCAGATAATCTGTCTTCTTGTTCTGCTCCCTCGGGATATGAGTAATGGTGTAATGCTCGATGTCGTTCAGCAGTTCCTATACTTTAGATAGATACGGGGCGTGATTCTCCCCCAAAGCCTGATATTCGCCTTTCACATGACAAACGACTAGCTGAGAGTCGCTGTAGATGTGTACGGATTTTATCTTGAGTTCCCTCACAATCTTTAGCCCAACTATTAATGCCTCGTATTTTGCCTCGTTATTTATTGTAGGGAATTCCAAGCTCAAGACATAGCAAACTGATTGTCCTTCGGAAGTCTCGAGCACTACTCCTGCTCCCGAGCAGAAGTTGTTAGACGCGCCATTGACGAACAACGTCCAATGTGTCTCCACTTCTGGAGTCATTCCTTTCTTGCTATCTCATATTGTATATTCGGCAATAAAATCTGCCAGCGCATGCCCGTTGATCGCCTTTAGAGGGTGGTATGTGATTTCATACTGACTCAGTTCGATGTTCCATTCGATAAGCTGTCTAGAGGTTTCGGGGTGGTATAACACTCGCTTCAAGGTTGATCTGTCAGCACTCTCATAGGGTGTGCCTAGAAGTACCATCGTAATTTTCTGGATGTGATCAAGAGGTAATATGCCAGTTTTTCCAATTTAGGATAGTTCTTTTCTGTTCTAGTGAAACGTTTACTGATGTAATATATGAGTCGCTGGATCTTGGCTTCTTCTCGTACGAGCACCACACTCAATGCATGTGGCAAGACTGTTAAATAGATGTACAAATCTTCTCCGTCTACTGGCTTAGACAAGATTGGTGGGGTTTCCATATGTCGCAGTAGCTCTTTGAACGCAGTTTGACAAGCTTGATTCCATTCGAAGTTTTTCTTTCCCTTCTCTAGCATGTCAAAGAACGATATACATTTGTCAGTCGCTTTTGAGATAAACCGACTCAGTGCTACAACCTTTACATTCAGGATTTTTACCTCTTTCCTATTCCTCGGGGCTCGACTTCTCGCAAAGCAGTTATTTGCTTGGGATTTTCTTTGATGCCTCTGACGCTCACGATAAATCCCAAGAACTTTCCCGAGGCTACCCCAAAATGACACTTAAGTGGATTGAGCTTCATTCCATATTTACGTAGTATTTCGAATATTTCAATGAGGTTGTCTAAGTGATTTACAACTATGCATGATTTAACCTACATAAACATCCATTGCGTTCCCAATCTGACGCTTAAACATGGCGTTTACTAGCCGTTGGTAAGTTGCCCCAGCATTCTTTAAGCCAAATGGCATTACTTTGTAGCAGTACAGTCCCAAATCGGTAACGAAACTGGCATTTTCTTGATCCACTTCGTGCATTATGATCTGATTGTACCCCGAGTATGCATCCATAAATAATAGCAGTTCATGCCCAGTGGTCCCGTCCACAAGCTGATCGATTCTGGGCAGAGGAAACCTATCTTTCGGGCAAGCTTTGTTCAAATCCGAGTAGTCGATACCGGTTTGCCATTTCCCATTGGACTTCTTGACCAAAATTGGGTTAGATACCCATTCAGGGTAAGTTGCATCGCGAATAAAGCCATTCACCATCAGCTTGTCCACTTCTTCTCTTAGCGCTTTGGACCGCTCGTACCCTAGGCTGTGCCTTTTCTGCTTCATGAGTGTATACTCGGGATCAATGTTAAGTGCCTGGAAGGCTATCACTAGCGACACCTCACATATATCAGAATGAATCCAAGCAAATACATCCAGATTGACATGAAGAAATTTGATGAGTTCCAGTCGCATCCTGTTTCCAAGATGCGATCCAAGTTTGAGGACCCGTGTTGGGTCATCCATATCAACTGGGACAAACACCGTCAATTCTACGGTGTTACCCGTTCCTCCCCTGAACTCTTCTTTCTAGGGTCCAAAGCCTTATCAAATCAACTATGGTTCCCAAGCCAAAGGCGGCTCTGTAGTTGCTATTCAGCGAGTTTACAAATATGGAGAGTTCTCCCCACATTCTTCCCCTTTTCTTTTCTTTTAGATTCGCGTAGTTCCACGATATAACATTCTCTAGCGGTGCTTTGCTCTCCCTTGATCACTCCGACTCCATTCTCCGTCGGAAATTTCATAGTTAAACACCATTGATCTAAAGCAATTCTAAAGTCCACCATGGTAGGTCGCCCCAAGAAGGCATTGTAGGCGGACATCTCATCTATGATCACGAAGGTCTGGATGAGGGTGACCCTTCGTTTTCCTTCTTCGAGTTCTATAAGTAAGTCAATCATTCCAATGGGTTGTTTGAGTTCACCGATGAATCCCTGGATCATTGTTTGGTAGGCGGATACATCTTTCATACTGATCTTTATCTGATCAAAGGTGCGTTTGAAAAGGATATTCACAGAACATCCACTGTCTAACAAATACTCATCGAACCATGGCAGGTCCAATTGCTACTTTCATGACCATGGGGTCAAGAGTTGGAGCTTCTATTTCCTCAGTGTCTCAATTTCGGAATACTATGTCATCGTTCAGGGTTCTCTGCTGCTTAGCAGGAGTACCATCTTCGATCACAAAGCATGCATCTTTCGGAGCGTGGTTTAAAGAGTTCGCACACCGCTCCATTTCTCTCCAACTCTTCTGCGTAGGATGGGGCCCTCCAGATATCGTTTCAATGATGAGCCCCTGGTCAGTCCATCTGGGTCCCTCTTTGCTAGTTCCAGCTTGGTTCCCTTGGTGTCTCTAGGAGCTAGGGGCACTACAGATTGGTCAGGATTTAGTGGTTTCCTCACATATCGCTGAAGCTTGTTTTCCCGAATCAACTCCTCAATCAAGTTCTTCAGGTGATGACACTTGTCCGTGTTGTGGCCATGTGTCTCATGGAAGCGGCAATACTTTCCGGAACGCTTATGCTATTCGGTTGCTTCTATTTTAGGTGGTTTCTTGTATTCTTCCGTCCACTGTGTCAGGAGATAGATGTTTTCTGGAGTATTATTGAGCGAGGTTTATTCTTCGGGCCGCAAACCTTTGAGTCGTTTGCTACTTCAGTTTCGCTTGTTAGTACTCTAGTTCTTTCTTTTTTGATTCCTATTTTTTCCTATGTTCCCTTCAGCAGTCCCGGAGGTGTTTATACCTTGGTTCATCGCCATACCAGTGTTAGTCGGTTGAAGGCTAGCAGATTTCTTTTCCAATTCTGGTGCCTCTTCCAATCTCAAGTACGGGCTCGCCTTTTGGTTGAAGTCCTTCCAAGTGGTGGGTTGTTTCATTTTGATCCATTTCCCAAATTCAGTCTTGGGGTGAATTGCGTGGACTAAGGGCATGAAAACCATATCTTCGCTCGAATTACTTACTTCAGTTACCACAGTATTGAACCGATTCATGAAAGACTTCAGAGATTCATTTCATCCCTGGAATAGGCCGGACAAGGACATCACATCTTCTGGCTGTTCTGTGTGAAGTCTAAATTGATCAAGGAACCTTGTTGCTAGTTGATTAAAGGTGGAGATAGATCTTGGCGGAGGCCTGGTGAACCACATGGAAGCAATTGCCTCCAGAAAAATCGAGAAACATCTACATCGAATGGCATCTGAAGCATTCGCTCCATCCATGCACCATTTGTACTTATATAAGTAGGGTTTCGGGTCACTCGTTCCGTCATAAGACAGCATAGTTGGCATATTGAACTTTTCGGGATATCCCTCATTCAAAATCTCACCAGTGAAAGGAGTCCGACTTGGAGCGGATCCCCATTCATCATCCCATTTATCCTTACTTTCATCCATCAGTCGCTTGACCATGTCCGCGATATACGCCTCAGATGTCCGATAATCCGGGGATCGGCTGTTAGTAACTACACTGAGTGTTTGGCTTTGCAAATGATCTTGGTGAGTGGGCTGAAGCCTAGGCTCTTCTGTCTTTGGGAGAGCCACTCCCTTGGGGTTCTATTGGCTTGCGGTTGGTCTGATGGGGGCAGTTTGGATCTCCCTGACATTATTGAATGCATTGGTATTTCCTTCCAACTTGTCGTCGTCAAGTCGTTCATCATCTTTTGAGTCGGAGAGATCCATGACTACATCCTCCTATGGGGTTTTCGCCCCTAGATTTAAGTTCGTAGCTAGTTGCCTCGTAGTTGGTGGAGTGCTTGTGTTTCCTTCCATATTGATTCCCATGGTTCCAACTATCACTTCTTTCTGCGGCTGCTTCCCGTTTAGGCCAAAAAAGGAAGAATTTTCTTGTTCCACGGCAGCCACAGGCTCTGTCATGGTTCTTGGAGCAGCATGAGACTGCAAGGTCAACAAGGCATTCAGTTTGTCCAAGAGAGCCCTTTGGTTATTTTCCATTTTTTGATTGACTTCGTCAACCATTTTATATAATTCATCTCTAGTGACAACTTCACGCTGAATGGAGGATCTTGGAATCTGATCACTGGAGTTAGCTCCTAACTGCGGATTGTTGGGATTATTGACTTCAATTTGCTGGGGGTTTGTTTCTTATCTAGTAATGGTAGCTTCCATGGATCTTCCGGAAGTTGTTCTCTTTCTTCTTGGTGCCATTGGTTCTTAACAACAAATCTTCTAAACAGAGATTGATGATCTAACTTGTGAACCTATCTGATCCAAAGTAGATAGCTAGATCTAAGCCTGAGTTGGGTTCTCAGTGAAAGCACCAAAATGTTAACCCAAAAAATGGATCAACACCCTAGATTTAGTATGAAAGCACCAGCCTTGTTTATCAAGGCAAATAGAATGAAGACAAGAAATAATAACTTGCAGATGAAGTAAAAGGACAAGAGATTTTTATAGTGGTTCGGCTGTTAACGAAGCCTATGCCCACTTTATAACTTTTGTTACTGACTAGCTACAACTACAAGTTGAATATGATTACAATTTGATTAAATCTTGTATGTTAGATCAAGTCACCAATGTCAGAGTTCACTGGAGAATCATAGTGAACCCTTTAGACGACTGTTGCGTGAGAGGAGAAGTGTGAAGAATAGTTTCTGCAGAGTCTCATCAGCCAGTCTAGAAGATCCTGTTTATGTTGCAGGTAGGATTATATTTATAGGGGTTGGAGAGCACTTGGGCCAAAGCCGCTTCGTCGGAGACTTACATTTGAAGGTACGAAGGCGCTCCAAAAGTTCCAAAATGAGCCGACCCAATATGATGGATCGCTAGCGATCCATGGGTTTAGAGTATTATTGGCTTGTTCCCTTTGGATCATGTTTCCTGCCTTGTGTAGATGATTTCCATGTAATTTCATGACTAGATGCTTTGCTTTGATGATGATTCATGTACTGATTGCATTGAACTGCTGATGGAATCAAATGAATGCTCACTTCTCGATCTAACTAGCTTAGAATGCCCCCCCAAACTTAGCAGACATTCCTAGAATACTTATTAGATCCTGGTGTAAGAGGAATGGAGGTTCCACGAGCGACCCTTATGGATCGCTAGCGATCCATCACCTTTGAGTATTTTTGACTTCTTTTTCTTGAGTCTTTCTTGGTTCCTTCTTCTAGTCATTTTGGTTGTTTCTTGAGTTGTTCTGACTCAATGTAGTCTTCTGACATCCTTTGAATTCCATTGGGTCAAAAATTCGGATAACATTACGTTCTATTTCTATCAGGATTCCTGTGTGATTAACGCTTGAAATCCTAAGGAAGTCAGTGTGTGCCGACCGAATGGATTCCGACTATTGATCGGGGCAGATGCAATGTATTATCTATATGAGGTGATTCTAGTATCCCAAACACTAAGAACCATCCTGTGTAGATGGCACGCTCATATTCGAAAAACGATCCGTACCATCCTTTAAAATCACTTTTTATTTACTTACCCGTTAGATCAACAATCAATATTGGATCTGTTTTCCAAAGTGACATAGAAAGTTCTTTCTTTTTCAAAGGCACTAGATGTACAGAAGTTCAATGTAATGGAGCTATCCAATATGTCTGAATCTACGAGAATTGTCATATCGGAGTTGATTCGATGATCTAGCTTTAGTCAATTCCATGGAAAGAGATGGTTGAAACTAGAAGGCATGTCTTGTCTCGATTCATACATGTCCAATATGAAACTAAACCCTTGCTACATTGCTAACATGTCAAGTTTGAATTCAACCATCTCCTTCTTCAAAATCGCAATCAACCAATGCCAATCACCATCTCCACCATCACCCAAGCATGAGTCCACCATCGCTAAAGCTTCAGTTCATCACTACCGACCTTCAATCAAAGCAAAGAATATACTCGGCCTAGGGTTTAGTTGAATCAGATCTGCTTCTATACACGTCGGCTGTAGTAGCGACGGTTAGTTCAGGTGATGGAGAGAGTAGCGTAGGGTGACAGAGCTTGCTGGCGATGTCGAAAGTTGAACAACGATGAGGTTGGAGCTTGAATCGATGAAGTTAGGGTTTGCGTTGGCTTGAATCAGCAAGAGAAAGATGAGCAAATTCAGTTTGATGGAATGAAGCAAGTAAAGAGTCGAACTATGTGAAGTAGTATAAGTAAGGGAAAAATTCTCTAAATATTTGCTAAGTCCTTGATTTGGGACGAATAAAGGCCTAGATTAGGTCCCGAATTTATCTCCTTAACCGGGTCAACTCCACTCATCACGATGGACCTACATGTTGACTCAAAGCCTTGTGTAAATCTCGGAGTGAAGATTGCATTGTTAGTACAAAGAAATAAAATTTAAATCGAAATCAGAGCAAATAGCTGGTTCGAAATCAACCAATTGAAGACAATGTCTCGAGATAGAATCCAACAATCAATTGAAACTCATAAGATAACAGTTCAAGACTTATCTTGTTCCAGAGCACACTTTGTTTCCAATGAAAGCATACTCCGAGGGGCAAATGTTAATTGGGTTTTTAACCAAGCAGAAAACAATAGAAGTTAGAATGTCGGTATGAAGACGGAATGACTTGAAACTTGGCAAAGATACTCAGAAGGACCAAAGGAAGAGCTCAATAAAGCGTGGAACCAGAAAAGGCTAGGTCCCTAATTCGGTCCAAATTAAGACCTTTAATTCGATACCGAATCTAAATGCCCCACCTTGGCATATTCATTCTCTTAACAAGTGATCCCTTAATCTTCCTATACGTAATCATGAAGTTTTGCAGAGTTCTAGAGAGTCTAAAGTCAATAACGAAGAAGTGATGGTCTAAACTGTAGGATAATCTGAGTCAAGAAAGAAGGATAATCAAAACGCGTCAACAATATACCAAATTACATGGAGGACATCTTGACGAAGCAAGGAACTCGAGGCAAAAGGATTCGGCTATCCCTTGGCTAAGGATTAGATTTGGCCCTGAATATAAGGACTTAATTCGGCCCCGAATCTAGACCTTAGCTCATTTGGTCACAACATTTCTCATGCTATCTTAGGCTAGTCTCTAGACTTCTCTGGTAGTGGTCTTCGGATCTAATATGACTACTACCCTTATAAATACAAACCAAAGAGTAACTAAGAGAGGGGCAGGATCCAGCTATCACTACACAAGAATTCTATCTCTTCTTCAACTCTTTCCACTTCACAACAGTCACCAGGGCAGCTCCTCTAGGCAATTCCATGACTTAGAACCTTTCAAACCCCTGTACGTGTGATTCTTTCTCTCTTAAACCCCTTATTATCTTTCAAAACAAGATCAAGCAAATATTAAGTGGACGTAGGCTTAGTTAACAACCAAACCACTATATAATCTAATGTCTCTCTTTCTTATTTCTTTACTTTTTTACCACTTTATATTATCTTTTCCCTGTCCTAATAGGGCTGGTTCTTTCACATAATACTCTTTGGCGTTGATTCATTTTTTAGGTTAACATCTATCTCATAAAGTCAAACAACAGAAGTACACTATCTCAATAGTACATAAAACACGTCTGATACGTTATCTGGGTGCATCATAACAACATAAATAGATAACTTAGTAGATAACTGCCCTTCAAGTCTCCATCACCTTCTCCACACTCATCATTGTATCAAACTAGTAACACCCCGTAAAAATTAATAAGAGATTAATTGATAAGAAATTAATTAATAATAAGGCTAAAAATGGAAATTTGGTAGATGTCAGAATATAGCCACGAAAGTAGTGTAGTTGTGTTCATTGTGATTTTCCAGTCAATTTCCTTATATAAAGTTTTGAAATCGGAGCTCAAACGGAAAAGATATTAACGTTTGAAGTTTTTGAATTTAAAATAATTTGAATGGAATTTAAATTCAAAATCTAATTATTACTAAAATTTGAGATTTAAAAATTAATTGTAATTAGATACTTGGGGATTAAGTACATGATAAAAGGAACGTTAATAAGAAAGTTAATTAAGGAATTAAATAAATAATTAAAACGATAGAATAAAACATTCCTAAATATAGGCATTCCTAACCAATTGACATCCCAGTTAGGAGTGATCGACCGATATAATGGTGGTGGCTAATAATGGCTTGTGTTTTATATTTTAAACTGACTTAAATCCAATGGTTCTGGTGACTACTAACCACTATAAATAAGAGCCTTGTCCCCCCTCAATTTTATTCACAAATTATTTAGGAACGTAAGCGAAGCTCTACAGTTTCTTTCTTCCACACGATTTATAAATTTCTTAAGGTCTTCAGGTAAGGGATTTTAGAGATTAATATTCAATTTCTAATTCTATTTCCAATCCTTAAAATATGAATCTAATTAATATACAATCTAATTGTTGTATATTTAAAAAGGAGGAGGTCTGAAATAAGATTAAAAAGCAGGCATATTCAAATCTAAAGGAGAAAGGTGGAAATCATCTATGAGTGGAAATCTTAGTATTTCTCATTTTAGCAATTGTATAGTATAGGTTGGATTTGATATATGCCTTGGGGAATTTTGTTCATGAAAACATCAAACTAAAACCCCCAAAATTCCCCCAAAGTGAAATGTCAATTTATGTTATTGTAATCTCAATTATTCTATATTAAAATAGTAGAATTTGTGTAGTTATTGCACTTTTAATATTTTACATTCTATTCCACTTCTCATTGTTCTCTTTTGATATGATTAAGGGTTCTAAAAGTTTGGAAATCGTATGTAATACGGATTCGCTTATTCATAGTTTGCACTGCCCATTTCCATAATTTAAATATGAATCCCTATCCCATTTTATACGTTAAAGTTGAATAGAGTGTAAAAGGATTGAATTATAAACTTTATTGATGTTAATTCTACTATTTTTATATTTAATAAGTTTGGTAATTGATTATATTTTCTTATACAAGTCTTGGGCTAAGAATATTAGGTAATTTGTATGTTGTGGTATAGAATTAGACTTGTATAAATTTGAAGTTTCGAGATTTAACAATTAGTATATGGCGTAATCTTCGCACATCTAGAAATATGCTTGTTGCATATTTATAAATATACGTATTAGCATATGAATAACATATAATTAATAACATATTAATCGCGTAATAAATAGGTTAGTAATTAGCATTAAAACCCCATAGGATGGAAGTTATGGATGATTATGATTAGTGGCGGAATAAAGGATCTTTCTTTACAGCCTTAGTAGAATGCGGTGAGGTATTTCGTAGTATGGTTAAGAAGTGTAAATTATGACTAAGTTATAGGGATGCGAGGTTTGCCAGAAGCACACGGAAGTCTGCCCAGCTAAAATGGCTACCAGCAGTGTGACTTTGGGGTTGATAAGAGACATCGCCTATATAAATATCCACGTAAGATGTGAAGTTAGTTCCAATTCTGTAGGGTAAGTCTGCCCAGTTAATCTAGCTACTAGTGCCTATGAATAATCAGACTAATGTGAGATGTCACAGTTTGGGTTATCGGTCATAATACGTAGGACCTGCTTCAGTGATCGGGGTAGTAAGTGGCTGTTGTAGGGTCTTCCTTCTCCCTAATTAGGAAGTACTAAATGGTCGAGGATAACATTAAGCATGGTAGATAAAAACCTTGGGAAGGGTTTTCTTTGATCTTGAGATATTAAGTGGCTGTTACAGGGCCCGCCTCTTCCAATAAGAAGTAATAAATGGCCTAATGAGATCCCGTACGATGTTTGCTAGATAGTACAGGAGGGGGGTCTGCCTTGGGTTATGTATCAAATGATGGGAACTTACCTAAGAAATAGGTTTTGAATGGTCAAAGTCTACCTAATTCCCATTGAAAAGGTATAAAGTGGCTGGGTACTTTCTCTCACATTGTTAGGACTAATTGAAGTTAGATGCGTGGGATTGTAAATAGCCTTGGGCCTACTGTTGAAGGTAAGTTATAGAGTTAGGTCAGAAAAGTGTAAGTTATAGGATTGGACTGGGAAAGCCTATGAGCTTACAATTGAAGGTATTTATAAGAAATATCGTTAGGATACGAAAGACATATTCTTTTCTAAATTATAGTGCCCAAGTACTATTACGGGAAGACTCGAGATTTTATTACCAGATATTGTTGTCCCAACTCCCTCCTCATTACAACCATGTTAGGGAAGAAGATGCAGATCTAGGAGATGAATATGGAAAGGGAGTCTTGTGGTAGTTATCAATCTACTTATGTTTTTTTTATATATTTTGATGTACCCATTCAAACATGAAGTTATTGTATTTTGAGATATTGTACCATGGATATTGAGATGTTATGTTTTGTTATGATATTTGAATTTTTACAAAATGAGAACTGTTTTTGATATTATATTTTATCATTTCCACTGTGAGATTCTGATAGCATTAGAGATTCTAATAGCATTAGTAGATAGCTCCCTGTATTGATTTTGCTAACCAATAACTAGCTTTGAAATGGGTCTAATGCTTAATAGAACTTTTCTAGGTCGAAAATTAGGCTCGTTTCGAGGTGGGTTGTTACACTTGGTATCATAGCTTAGTTTGCCCGATTAGGTATAGTTATATGTATGAGTGCGTACTTATTATTTTTAAACGTATTTTCAAAAACCCTTTATATATTATATGCCAAACTCTATAAATTCCTACTACGGAAGTAGCTACGACCATATTCCAAATGGATGGACGAAGCAACTATGAGTTGGGCCAATAAATAGAGTGTAGGCCTTACTGCAAGGCATTGACCAAGAAGAGCACGAGCACGACATATAGAAGAATCCTGGAGGCTGGATGGCACCGAATTCCTTTATTAGGCCCAGGCTGCCTTATGATTGTGGATTTGATGGATTGCCGATAGAAGATGCACATTTCATCCAGACAAATGGGAAGTAAGAAACTATATGTTGCAAACAATCGAAATTAAGGTATATAGAAGGAGTGGAGAAAGTACCTACAAGAAGAGGTGCACTAATTACCATTAGTAAATAGCTGGAGTTTTGACGAAGAAGAGTTAAGAAAGAGTAGGAAGATGGAAAGTCCAAAAAGAAAGGACAATAAGAGTCCATTTCCGAGTTCGACCCCATGTGAAAGAATTTAACAAGAATATTTTGAAAGTTTCTTGAAATTCTTTGAATGGGGTTTTCAAATGATTTATTGGGAAGTTATTGTTTTGAACAAGTGAGGAAATTTGGAATTTCTTAGATTAAAATTAGTTGGGTCAAAAAGTTTTGGTTTAAAGATTTTTGATAAAGGGATTTTTCCTTTTTGAAATAAATGGAAAATAGAGTGTAGGTTTGGCTCGATGATCTTTCCTATTTTTATAAATTTAGAAGTTTGATTTTAAAATTTCTTTTTAAGGGCTGGATAAATGGAAATCATACTTGATTAAACTAGGGTATAGAGAGTAGAAGGGTAAGAATGACCGATAACTAAGATAGGAGGAACATTCCCGTAAAACGAAAAAATGGAGAACAATAGCTGGAGTAGAAGCCATTTAGGTAGGAGAAATATTAATAGTTGCCATACTGAGAGATTTTGATAGAAATAGCATTAGGAATTTATAAAAAAATAGGATTAGTAGTCTAGTTAAAATTAATATAGGAGAGAAGCAATACGAACAAGGTAGAAAGAATGGATAAATTCATAAAAATGTAGTAATTGCGTATATATTATAGATAGATGCTTAGATAGATGCAGCAATACACATATCTTTTAGAAGTCCTCCTCATATGCTATTAAAATCTCCATTAAAGGTGTAAGTGAAGATATCATGAGTAATAGGAAAATAATAGGTGCAAGTTATCCTTGTCTACCCCACTTTTCATTTTTTAGAGTTATAGAAGATGTTTTTTGAAAAAAAGGTTTGGTATGATAATTGAGTTTTAAACGTTTTGAGTTAAAAATTCTACTTTTAAAAAGAAGTTAATCTCCGTTGTAGAAAGTCCTTAAAAAGGTAAAGTTGGTTAGAAAAGGAAAAAATTTCATAGCTCTTTTTTGGCAGCCAAGCAATTTTTGAATTTGATAAAAAGGTTTCCATGTTTATATTTTTAAAGATAAAAGTTTTGAATTAAGTGCTTCATGATTGTGAAGTTTTAGTTTTATAAAGAATGGTGAAACCCAAACCAAATTTTAACATGGAGTAGATAGGGATGACTGCCTAGGCAAGACAAATGTTTAGGTTATGAATAAAATAACTATGGATGCTCATAAGGAAGCAACAAATAATCCTCGTTGAATATAAGTAATATTGGTATGAACCTAGGAAGATTGATTAGAGATGTGTGAAAGCCATAAGAAGAACCGTCAAAGGAATAGGGAATGGTATCAAAGTACAGTTTTATGAGTTATAGGGTATACTTGCATGAAGGATCAAGGATAGAGAGGAAGTGAATACCAAAGTTTGAGGACCAAGAGATTTGATTTGTGAGACCACCGATAAAATTCTACTTGGACAAATTGCCAAATTATTAGTGGGAAACCACCGACAAAATTCTACTTGGACAAGATTTGATTTGTGAGACCTCGGAGTAGATAGAATTGATTATGCAGCAAATGAAGACCGCACAGGATCGTTAGAAGTCCTATGCGGACAAGCAAAGGAAAGAATTAGAGTTTAAGGTAGGGGACGCGGTGTTCATTAAAGTTTCCCCTCTTATGAAGGTCATAAGATTTGGAAAGTCGGAGAAGTTAGCGCCAAGGTTTATTAGGCCTTCTCCGATCACGGAAAGAATAGGGAAACTTACATATCGAGTAGAGCTACCAGATAAGTTGGTAGGAGTCCATGACATATTTCATGTTTCACGCTTGAGGAGATGCCTACATAGCACCACTATCATAGTAAAGCCTGATCAATTTGTAGACATTAAGACGGAGCCGATAGCACCTCGTCCTACTGTAAGCATAGTGGAGCACAGAACTAGGAAGCTCTACAACAAAGAAATTAGGCTGGTTTGAGCACAATGGGGAGATAATCCACGGAAAGCACATGGAAAACTGAAGATAAGACTAGGACTGCTCATCCTGAGCTTTTCTCAAGTAAACGTTTCTCTCCAGAATTAGGTTTCGTTTGCATCATGTTTGCTAGATTGGTTGGTAGGGAATGGTTGACACACTTTTTACTATCATTTTTACACTTAGGTAGAACTTTTTGCATGTTTACGATGCTTGCATACATGCTTCTATGTCACGACCTTGCATACACACAAGGATTGAGCTCACCTAACGTATGTTTGCATACAAATTCACATTGCACTTTTTGGCTGAGTAGATGGTTGTGTAGATAACATGGTTGTATAACATGAATTCTTAGAGCACGTTACACTATCTATCCCTTTGGGATTTCAGGGATGAAATCTATTTTAAAGGAGGAGAATGTGACACCCCGTAAAAATTAATAAGAAACTAATTAATGATATGGATAAAAATGGAAATTTTGTAAATATCATAATTTGGCCACGAAAGCTATGCCATTGTGTTCATGGCAATTTCTGATAAATTTCCATATGTAATGTTTTGAAATCGATGCTCAAACGGAAAAGTTATTGACATCTTAAGTTTTTGAATTTAAAATAATTCAAATGATATTTCAAATTCAAAATCTAACTAATATTAAAATTTGAAATTTAAAAATTAATGGTAATTAGATACTTGGGGTTTAAGTAAACGTTAAAAGAAACGTTAATGGTAAAGTTAATTAAGGAACAAAATAAATAATTAAAACGGTAGAATAAACATTCCCAAATATAGGCCACCGGTCGACCGCCTTCCTAGGGTCGGTCGACCGGTATAATGGTGGCTGATAGGGTTACTTTAGGCTAAGAATGATACCCGGATTTTGTTATTTTAAACCGACTTAAATCCAACTATTCTGATGACTTCTAACCACTATAAATAAGAACCTAGCCTCCCTCATTTTTATTCACAAATTATTTGGGAACGTAAGTGGAGCCCTGTTAGTTTCTTTCTTCCAGATAATTCGGAAATTTCTTAACGTCTTTAGGTATGGGATTTTAGATATTAATATTTAATTTTTTAATTCTATTCTCCACCAATCCCATAAATTCTAAATCTAATTAATATACATTCCAATTGTTGTATATTTAAAAAGGAAGAGGTCTAAAAAGATATTAGAAAGTAGGCGTATTCAAATCCAAAGGAGAAAGCTGGGAATCATCCGTGAGCGGAAATCTTAGTTTTTCTCTTTTTAGTAAGTATATAGTATATGTTAGATTTGATATATGCCTTAGGAAATTTTGTTCACGAAAACATCAAAAAACCCCGAAATTCCCCCAAAGCAAAATGTCGATTCTTATGTCATTGGAATCTCAATTATTCTATATTAAAATAGTAAAATTTGTGTAGTTATTGCAATTTTAATATTTTACATTCTATTCCACTTCTAATTTTTCTTTTTTGATATGATTGAGAGTTCTTAAAATTAGGAAATGGTGTATAAAATACAGATTCTCTTATTCGTAGTTTGCACTGCCTATTTCCTTGATTTTAATATAAAATCTTTTTCCGTTTTATATATGGAAGTTGAATTGAGTGTAAAAGTATTGAATTGTAAACTCTATCGATGTTGGTTCTACTATTTTAATATAAATAAGTTTAGTGATTGATTCTATTTTTTTATACAAGTCTATTGATGGGCTAAGTATATTAGCTAATTTGTATGTTATGGTATGGAATTGGACTTGTATAAGTTGGAAGTTTTGACATTTGACAATTAGTATAGGGCGTAATCTTCGCATGCCTAAGAATATTTTAGTTACGTATTTTTAAATATATATTAGCGTATGAATAACAAATTATTAATAACATATTATTCACGTAATAAACAGGCTAGTAATTAGCATTAAGACCTTACAGGTTGGAAGTTATAGATGATTATGATTAGTGGCGGAATAAATGATCTTTCTTTATAGCCTTAGTGGAATGTGGTGAGGTATGTGGTAGTATTGTTAGTGAAGGTAAACTGTACTAAGTTATAGGGATGCGAGGTCATTCAAAAGCACATGGAAGTTTGCCCAGCTGAACTGGGTACTAGTTGTGTGACTTTGGGGTTGATGTGAGACATCGCCTATAATAAGTACCCACGGAGGACGCGAGGTAAGTTCAATTATGTAGGATAAGTCTGTCCAGTTAATCTGGCTACCAGTGCTTACAAATAGTCCAACTAATATGTGACGTAATAGTTTAGGTTATGGGTCATAATACGTAAGACCTACTTCGGGGATCAAGGGTAGTAAGTGGCTGTTGTAGGGTCCGCCTCCTCCATAATTAGGAAATATTAAATGGTCAGGGATAGTGTTTAGGCTCGATAGGTAGAAATCATGAGAAGGTTTACTTTGGGTTGGAGGAATTATGTGGCTATTGCAGGGTCTGCCTCTTCCAAAAATAAATATTAAGTGGCCTGATGAGATTCTGTGCGATGTCAACTAGATAGTACCAAAGAGGGGGTTTCCTTGTGTTAGGTATTAAATGGCGAGGACCTTCCTAAGGTATAGGTATTAAATGGTCAGAGTCTACCTAATTCCTATTGAAAAGGTATTAAGTGGCATGTGTACTTTCTCGTACATTGTTAGGACATGATTGTTGATAGATGCGTGGGACTGGAAATGGCCTTTGGGCTATAGTTGATGGTAAGTTATAGAGTTGGGTTAGAAAAGCGTAAGTTATAAGATTGGACTAGGAAAACTTTCAAGCTTATAGTTGAAGGTATATATAAGAAATATAGTTAGGATACGTAAGACATATTCTTATCTAAATTATACTGTCCAAGTACTATTATGGAAAGACTCGAGATTTTATTCACTAGACATTGTTTTTCTGACTCCCTTCTCATTACAACACAAGTTAGGGAAGAAAATGAAGGCGAAGATAGAGTCTTGTGACAGTTATCTATCTATGTTCTTGTTATATTTTGATGTACCCGTTCGGACATTAAGTTATTGTATTTTGAGATATTATAACACTGATATTGAGATGTTATGTTTAGTTATGATATTTGAATTTTTATAAAATAGGTACTATTTCTAATTTTATATTTTATCCTTTCCATTGTGAGATTCTGATAGTATTAGTAGATAGCTCTATGTATTGATTTTACCAACCGAGAACCGGCTTTGGAATGGGTCTAATGCTCGATGGGCCTTTCTGGGTCAAAAATTAGGCCCGTTTCGAGGTGGGTTGTTACATAACCTGTGGGTTGTAATGAGGAGGGAGTCAGAACAACCATGTTTGGCAAATGAGAACCTCAAGTTTTACAATAATATATATGCGCAGTAAGTATTTAGATAAGTATTATGTCTTACATATTTATTATATTCTTCCATGTACACCTCCAACTATTGGCTAGTGGATCTATGAGTCCTACTCCATGACTACAAAAGCAAGTGCAATGAAACTATGGTGTATATTAGGTTCAACAACCCATCCCCCATCTAACCATATCCTAACGATGCGAGAGGAAGTACCTCGCCTACTTTATACACTTTAAATGGGAAGTAGGAAAACCCTCAAGCCATTTAATACCTATCCCCGGGCGAACCCCTTCCGGTACTCCCTGTGGGAAACGGTGTAGTACTAATGTGAATGGATCTTAAGGCTACTTTAACACTAGATGGGGGTAAATAGTGTTTTATAACTTTTATGGAACTTTTTAACTTATTTCATGATTTGAATCAAATATAGATAATCAATCATAGATACACACACACATGAATAGTGTTTTATAACTTTTATGGAACTTTTTTTTTACTTATTTCATGATTTGAATCAAACATAGATAATCAATCACAAACACACACACAGATATATATATATATATATATATATATTGGTTCAGATTTCTCCTACAGCCAGTCCCGTATAATTTCTTACACATATTTCTTTTCAATCGCCTACTTTAACTAGGTAGCTAGCAAACCAGAATACACTCTCGATTTTAAGGCTACAAGATACACCATCCTATCTCACGAGTGCGGGGTAAACTCTCTTGATTTACCGGATACAAGATCACCCACTAGATTTAGATGGGCTACTAAGCACACCCACATGATTTGAACGGGCAACAAGCACACCCAAACAAATAAGAGTAGAGTTGTTGATTTCCAAATACAAACAGCTGCACTTGGGATACAAGATATCCTATAGCCCTTCTGATAGCGGTTTGATTTTTGAGTTTGTAGAGAGAAAGCTTCCAAAATAGTAGATAGTTTGAAGAGAATAAATCTAGTAGAGTATGGATTGATTCTATGTAGATTTTGAAGAATATAGATAGTAGTTTTCAAGATATAGAATAAGAGAGTAAGGAGTAAGAATAAAGTAAGAAAATTAGTTAAAAATTCATTTGCACTCCTCTTTGTATAGTGAATGAATAGAAGTATCCATTCGTAAAGAGGTGGGTCCAAAAGATACTTCTTTTCAAAATTTAAAAAACAAACCAACGGTCACTATGCCAACATATTTAGGAGGGGTATGTTGACATACCCTTGTTAATTTTGAAAAATGATTTTTCTTTTAAATTGTTTTCAAACTTCTATAGTTTTGTAAAATATTTTTAAATATAATTTTTAAATATTTTGAATACATAAAAACTTTTATAACATATTTGAAAAACAATATTTTGAATTTAAAATAATTTATTTTGATTAAAATATCAAAGATTAGAAATTTGTGATAAAAATCAGAATCTGCTATTAGGGACTTTAGCAATTTGTTCTGATGAGTCATATTAAACACTAAATTCTTGAGCTCTTTAAGTATTTTGTCTCTAAACTGATGATTCTTGATCATCATCTTTAAATCTTTATTCTTGGTCTTTATACCGATTAGTCTTCAAGTTTAATCATTCTGTACTTAGGTAATTTTCTGCAATTTATATTATACAACTTGACAAAACATTAGGTACTATATTTATATGGTTATTTTCATAAAAATCAATATCTAAGGTATTAACAATCTCCCCATTTTTGACGATGACAACCATGTAAATATTCCTGTATATAAAATATAATATAACTCCCCCGAGTTAAATACCCCCCTTATATACGCAAGTGCTATATTTTATATTTTTCTCCCCCTTTGTAATAAACAAAAATGGGTAAAAAAACAATACCCCCCCTAAATGTGATATACTTATGAACTATGGATCAAAAGCAATATTAAATACTAAATCTTGGAGAGATTTAAATAAGAAAAAAAATTAAACTATTACACAATTTAAACAATCCCTAACAAATAAATTCAAACCATACAATCCTTATCAATATAAAATTAACTATATACATAAACAAACAAACAAACCAAACCAAACAAAGTACATATAATTCAATGTTTCTTATTGATTATCATAGACTTATGGATAGAGCAATTGGGATAGTGGAGGCAAAGATTTTCTTTTTGTTCCACGATTCCATTATAGTCAAAGATAACTTCCCCTAAACACTTAAGCTCGTCGCCTTCTATTTCGTCGTCTTCCTCCTCTTCCTCATCATCCATTAGATTATGAATGACAAGATTAGGGGTATCTTCCTCAATCACTATTGTATTAGCCTCGTTATCTAAAAGATGCTTTTTAATGTTTTGGAGAATCTTTCCTTATTTCTCTTGCTCTTTCATGAGACAGATTTGGACAACCTCGATTTTAGAAAGCATGTTAAGGACATGAGGTCATCTTCAATCTTAATGACTTTGGCTAGGCTAGTGTTTTGAAATGGTCCTAGACTAAAGACATCGAAGTTTAGGGTAGATTCCTCTCTTGGCCTTTTGGAGTTTGAAGGATCCACGATTTAATTTTTTATTTAGAGTTTTCAGAAAGAAGAAGATAGGAAAATGAGAGTTATTCAAAATTTGGTGGTTATATAGATAGATTTTGAGTTTTGAATTAAAGAGGCAAAAGCAGTTTTCAAAACATTACCAGGTATGTCGACATATATAGGAAGAATATGTCGATATATGTAGCTAAAAATGTATTTTTCATTTACTTTTTGTTTTAATTAATAGATTTCTGTAAAAGAGCATATTCATAGCTCTCTTCTTAGTTTAATGAAGGCAGTTTGTGCTAATGTTTTACTAATATATCGGTTGTTTGATTTTCAGTATTTATAAATTCGAGTGAAATTACTCCTTTATTTATGTTTTCTTAGAAAATTAATGATGTCTTATGTCTATATACTTGGTCCTAGCATGATGTGTTGGATTCTTAGACAGATTTATTGCACTAGTATTATCACAGTATATTGGCGACTGTTTAAAATTTAAACCAGAATCTTTTAAGGTTTGTTGCATATAAATAACTTGTGAACATGCGAATGAAGCTGAGATATATTTTACCCTTATTGTGGATAGAGATATAGAATTTTTCTTTCTGCTAAATTAGTAAATAAGAGAGTGTCCCAAAAAGAGACAAGTTCCACTTGTACTTTTTTGGTTTGATTTACATCTAGCAAATTCAGCGTCACTGTATGATATTAAGTTGAAGGAGTCTTCTTTTGGGTAGAAGAGTCCATATTTAGTGTGTTGTTTACATATCTTAGAATACCTTTTATGGCTTTTAGATGACTTTTCCTTGGGTTGAGATTGATATCTTGCATAGAGACATAGACTATGCATTATATCAAGTTTACTAGTAGTCATATAAAGCAAAGATCCTATCATACCTCTATGTAGATTTTGATCTATATCTTTTGAATTTTCTTCCTTAATTAGTTTTTCATTAGTTGCCATGGGAGTTGGCTTTCCACTAGCATTGGACATACCAATTTTTTTTACTAGTTGCTTAGCATATTTTTCTTGACTTATAAATATATGATTATTTAATTATCTTATTTATAATCCTAAAAAGAAAGTTAATTCTCCCATATGACTCATTTCAAATTCCTTAGTCATTATATCAGAAAATTCTTTATTTAACTGTTCACCTATTGGCCCAAACATTATACCATATACAGGTAGTTGTATAAGTTGAATATCATTATTATTTCTATAAATAGTGTACATCTACTTTTCTTATTTCAAAGTTAGATTGGATTAAATAAAATTTAAGTCTTTCATACCAGGCTCTAGGTGCTTGTTTAATCCATATAAAGCTTTCTTTAATTTATAAACATGATTTGGAAGTTTTTCATCTTCAAAAAGTGGGGGTTGTTCGACTTACACATCCTCTTTAATAAAACCATTTTAAAAGTTACTTTTGACATCCATTTGAAATAATTTAAAATTATTATTATTTGCAAAATCAAGTAAAACTCTAATGGCCTCTAATCTAGCTATATGTGAAAAGGTTTCATCAAAAACTATTCCTTCCTCCTGACTATAAACTTTAGCGACCAAACGTGCTTTATTTCTAATGACTTCTCCTTGTTCATTTATTTTATTTCTATTGACCCATTTAGTTTCTATTATAGTTTTATTCTCAGGTCTTGGGACTAGTTTCCAAACATCTTTTCTAGTAAACTGATTAAGTTCTTCTTGCATAGCAAGAATCCATATGTAACGACCTGCTATTTCAAACCATTCAAATCGACAATCATCCACACATGTCAGACTTGAATTGCTCAAAACAACAGATTGTTAATTTATATTTGGTAAAACTTATCATATACGGTAAATAAATCAATCATAGAATCACAGACACAGAGTAATATAACAATAAGCAGCGGAATAGATAAATAGTAGTTCATGAAGCTACTATATAAACATCAGAGTTAAGACAAATACAATAGGAATCCCGAATACATAGAAGTCTCAATACATAAGCAAATGACAAGTCTGAACATAAAACTAAAAATAACTGGAAGCTGAATAGATATAAGACAGATCTTCAAGCAAAGCTCTAAGCTCCAAAGGTGAGTCTCAAATGCTGTGACACTCAGTTTGACCCGAGCATAAAGCAAATACAAAACACTCAAGTCAGGATTAACATTCATATGCAAGTAATTAAATCAAGTGAAATGTCCAAGTGAAATGCAAATAACTTAAAGGATGTTGGGATTCCATCCTTTAAGGATCCGTTAAACTATCTACATACATAGTATAATACGCTACATAGATAATGTCTACAGTAAAGCAAAACATTAAAATAGCGTTAAGGCGTTACCTGTATCCCCCTTAACACATTTTTATATATTCCCGTAGTCTATACAGATACTGTAAGCTCCACCAAACTGGTGGGATACTCAGGGAGCACTCCATAGTTACGGTACAAAAAAACTCGTAGAGGGCGCGATAAGGCATGTGACAAGGCACACGAGGAAATGCCAGGGTAGGACTCTACCGTTTGCACTCCCGGACTGGTGGTAACGCATAGCAGCTACTACCGCCCACCTCGAGACACACTCCCAAATCAAAGGTGCATCCAATCAAATCACAAAGTAATAGAATGGTATCGAAGAAGCTTGCTCGATCGGAGGTGCGACCTCACTTAACCCGGTATAACTCCTGTTTTAGTCACATCAAGCCGACTCGCGGGAGTCAGGACTATGTTAATACCTCATATAGAATCGCTACCAAACCATCCTACTTCGTTCTGGAATCTCCATCACGTCACAGTTGTTAAAGTGGTTTTCGGTATTGGCAAAGGGTATGACAATATCTGATCCCAGTCTCTTTCACAATCAAATAGTTAT
Source organism: Allium fistulosum (assembly GCA_030737815.1). Lineage (NCBI taxonomy): Eukaryota > Viridiplantae > Streptophyta > Magnoliopsida > Asparagales > Amaryllidaceae > Allium > Allium fistulosum. The sequence goes on from CM060905.1 coordinate 168,726,572, forward strand.
TTCACACCGTGGTCATTTTATATTTCAAACAGTTCATTATCAAAATATCATATTCATTTCCAAATCATATTCACTTTCAAAATCATATCACTTTCAAAATCACATTCATTTCCAAAAATCATAACCACAAAATAGTTAAAACCATTGTATCAAAGTATTCGTATTTAAATCCATTAAATCTAAATCATAATAGTTCCAACTTAAACAGTTTTAATATTGAAAATAGTTATACACTAAAAATAGTTTATATTTAAAATAAGTTATAAATTAAATAGTTTATATATTAAAATAATTTATATATTAAAATAGTTTATATATTTAAAATAGGTTATAGATTTAAAATAGTTTATATATTAAAATAGTTTATATTGAAAATAGTTTCAAATTAGAATTGTTCCTTCCAATTTCACAAATTAATTCAAATCAATCTTAGTTAAAAAATTAAATTTAAATCAATCTCAGTTCAACAATTTCAATTAAAAGGTTGAAGGTTCAATTTAAATTATCATTAAAACCCATTTTAATGTGTATAGATTTCAAATCCAGGTTTGAAACTACAAATTTAAACCACTTCCAATTCAATCGGTTTCAAAATTTAAATACTCAAACATTTACAATAACTCAATTTGATAAATTCATTTATATTCCAAAACTCAACTTTCATTTTATTTAAATTTGAAAATATTCATTAATCATTTTTATAATATTTAAATAAAATCTCATATTACAAATTTAAATCAAAATTAAATATTCAATTTCAATTTATTTAAGTTTAAAAAATATTCATTTAACCACCTTTAGTTAAACATATAAATAAAATCTTAAATTACAAATTTAAATCAAAATTAAATATTCAAATTCAATTTTATTTAAATTTAAAATATTCCTTTAATCCTCTTTAATCAAAATCAAGTTATCAAGTTATAGAAACATATCTTAAATCTCAAAATCAATAAGTTCCAAATCAATCTTTATTTAAATATAATTCTTAACCAATTTAAATTTCAGGTCAACTTTAATTTATCTTTCCAACCTCTATTTATTAAAGTTATTACAAAATCTATTTAAAATACTAATATAAATTTAAATAAATATTTAAACATATTATATATATATATATATTAGTTAAATTAAATTCTTATTTAATTTTATTGTATTAATTATTATTAAATTAAATCTTATTATTATAAAATCTATTTTAAATCGTATTTTATATATTTTAAAAACAATAAAGTTATGAGTAAAATTTTATAATTTACATTTTAAATTTAACTTATAATTTTAAAATTTCCAAAACATGTATTTTTAAAAATCTAAATTTTACACATATATTAAAATAAAATAAAATATTTATATTATATTCAATATTTATTAAAATCCATATATTTCCTTTCAAAACTTTGGAAATCTTTTTCAAAAATAGACCAATGGCATCCGTATATAATTTCTATCCTATGGTCAAGTGATACGGATATTTATCATTTCAATCCGCAATAATTTAATATTTACGGTATATATCATTTCATCCCGCAATCCCAAAATTCAAATTTAATAAAAAATCGCTTGGGTTTACCATTTCAACCCATAACGATTTTCCCCTAATTTATAATATCGTTTGGGTATGTATCATTTCAACCCATAGGGATTTTCTAAACTAACAGGGAACTGGCAGAGTTAGAACAATAGAATAAAATTACATACATATCAATGATGGGCATATATCATAATTAACAAACTTAAATATCATATATATACAACAATGTTATGATGTCATATATCAATCACAGGTGAACAATTTAAATAACAACATATCATATTCAACAATTTAATTACTAACAAATTAAATTTTAACAACACATTTCAATCGTCATTTCATGTGAATTGAATTTACGAAATATAAGAATGTTAATCATGAGTGATTGCTCACCTTTCGAGGCTAGAGAACAATGGGAAATGAACAGGGTGCCTACACGGATATGGACACAGACACGAAGGAAAGCAAAAAGCTGCTGCGACCAATTTTAGACAACGGCGAGACAAAAGCAAAGCACGATGAACTGGATTCAATGAAAATCAATTATATAAGTGAACTTATATATATAAACTATATATATGTAATTTAAAATCATTATTTAATTTAAACATATACTAGAATAATAACATATATATATATATATATTTCAATAAAAATTGTTTAATTTAAAACACATATTAAAATTAAAATAAAACCTTTATATTATATTTGAAAAATCAAAATGCGTATTTAAAATAAAATACATATATAGTATATTTTAAAAATCAATCTTTATAAAATCCATATATTCTTTCAAAAATTTCAAATGAATATTAAACAATATATACTTTAAAGCTATTACAAAAAAAAATCTAATTTAACAGTATTAACATAAATTTAAGTAGATACCTTAAACACATATTATATAATACTCTAATCATCTTATATATATACCTTTATAATAAAAGAGGAATGCAGCTGCTCTGGTGGCTCGAGAAAACTGCTCGAAAGGGAGGAAGTTGCTGCTAGGCATGAGGAAGAAAGTAGAGACTTGGCTACGAACCTGAGGAGTTTCGACACAAGGTTGCTCGGTGATTAGGTAGTGTGGCGACTGTCCTGGTCTCGGTAGGGTTCTGGTGGGTGAGGAACGAGGCCTGGACGGTGGTTTGGCGATAGTGATTGGCGAAGGGAAAGAAGAGCATGGAGGACGAGGCGGAGTCGAGGGTAATAGAGGCTGTCAAGGTTGGAGTTCGGCTGCCATAGGGTGCTGGATGTTGCGACACCGGCGGGTAGGCCGGAGAGGTTGAAATGGATCGTGGTTGATGATGGGGTGGACGAGTTGATGGGTTGAACATGGGGAGAGGAAAAGTGAAGGGCATGGAGTGATCTACGGCGGTCGGCAATAGGAAACTGGAGGGAGGAGGTTCCGTGCTGGGTTTTCCATGGCCGTGGCGAGGTGTTCAAGGCGGAGGGTGAAGCGGTAGTACGATGAAGCGGGGGATTGCTTCTCGGAACGTTGGCTGGGAATGGAACGTGGGTTAGGTTGTGCTGTTACGTGGGTTGCTTGGAGGAGTTGATGGCAGAAAATGGTCGAGTTGGCGGCTGCGAAGCTGGTGTGTTTAGTTGCCGTGTGCAGGCGATGGTGGAAGTCTCGGTGATGGGACAGGTGGCAGGGAGGAGGAGCAAGGAATATGAGAGGCGATCGGCAAAGGGAAGAGCAATTGTCATGAAAAAAGAGGACGAGCTTTCAGGTTTCACAATGCAAACTATGAATGCTATATATATATATATATATATATTATTTTATAAAAACAAAAATAGAGAGCAGAAATAGGCTAGGCAGAGAAATCGAATCAACATATATATTAAACCATATGAATAGTAACAGTCACAAAAATAAAATTATGGAATATTAACAGCTGTGACCATTTACTTTCCCATGGTGGATAATAGAAGGACACAAGAAATCAAAAAGCTAAAAAACGGGTACTGATACAACTAACCGTTACGCAGATTTCGCTGCGTACCGGACGCCGAAATACAGGAATGAATATAATACGGAGATCAGCACGACGAGACGAACAGAATGGTACATAGATATCAGCGATACGATCATCCTATCAAAAGTTGATATTCGCTGCCAAAACTGCTGCTAAACCGCCGAAAATAAAATAAACGGGGCTAGAGAAGTCCAAATTTTGCGAAACGAAATACAACGTCTCACTCAGAAAATGATTTACAATTTTATTATATAAAAATATTCAGATTTCAAAAAAAAATTATTTTCATAAATTTTCAACTGATTTAAATTTTAAAATTGGAATTTCACAACTAAACAAACTTACATAATTTCAGATAAAAATTTGCCACTTGTTATGCTTAAATAGACGCATACCAAATATCAAATTTTCATTTCAAAAATCTAATTGTTTAATTTTCATAAAAATTTAGATAATTATGTTATTAAAAATTGTTAAAATTTCCGGGTCATTACACTCTCCTCCACTCAAAACTTTTCATCCCCGAAAAGGAACGAGATAGGAGAATAGAGGTAACGGAAAAGGAAAGATAGATTCAAAATACATACTACCAAATATAACAATTAATTTAAAACCATATAAATCAATTTGGACGTCTTATTACTTACATTTATATTGTATATTATTCAATTACATGTTCTCATTACATTCAAACTTTTCTAGATAAGTTTTATTAACGTTTCTGAGTGTAATTGAGCACTATACAAATTTACCTTTTATCTACAACATTTCTATTAAGCAAGACTTAGTTTGAACATTTTATTACTTAAGCTTTATCTTGTATATCCTTCAATTACATATTCACATTAACGGTTTAACTTTTTGAATATTTCAAGTAAGTTATATATATGTTTTAAAATGCAAATGAGTATTATACAAATAAATTTTATCCTAGTTCCAACTGTTTCAAGTTGTTTCAATTCCATTCTCATTTTAGAAAATCCAATTATTCAAAAGTTTTGCTTTATTTCAATAACTGAAAACCATCACTAAACATAGAACTTAAGAGTTAAGTTTTCGGTTTCACTTCAAACCATTTCGAGATAAATACATGCACACAGATATATATATATATATATATATATATATTATAAATCAAATCATATTCAAGAAATTCAAATCAATCCATTTTCCAAAACAAAAGTGTAGAAAAGCTACTAAGTGGTCCCTCCACTTTGAGACTCGAAAATGAATGTCGATGATGCTGCAGTCATTACCGAAATCATTTTCCAGCGACATAAGAGGACAGTACATGCTTACCTCTTTTAAAATTCTTTGAAAACCATTTCCATTCGAAAATATTTTCAAAACTTTGAAAATCAAATTTAGAAAAGCACCGAAAACTTAACTCTCAAATGCTTAGTTTAAATTCATTCCATTTGCAAATCAGTTTTATAAACCATGTTTAAAAAAAAATTCATCTCCTTATAACATACAACAAAAGTAAATGGTTTAGGAATGTTGACAAAACAATAAATGATAATATAGTATTATCATTTCTAACAACCAATTCATTTAACTATCTAATTTCAAAAAATTATAATTATAAAATATAATCATACATAAAATTATTTCATTTACCAATTTCAAAAACAATATTGTGTCAGTTTGTTCTATTCAAGTGTTTTGGAATTCCTATTGATAGCATTGGCCAGACGAATCGATCGAAACCCAAAATTCAAACTTAACAACTCAAACAACACAACATAAAACATTTTTATATCAATTACAAATACGATCCCTCATAGGATGATTCAAGTATGAAATTTAGAACAAGAATAGAGATTCAAATGTAGAGGAACCCTAATGAAAAAGAATGCTAATAAAGAGGACAGGCTCGAAAGGAAGATAAGTTAATTAAATTACAAAAGAGGAAAGATGGATAGACTTATATTAATCGCGGTGACCTTTACCTGGTCAATCGAGACTTAGAAAAGATGAGAATATCATCAATTTAAATAGAGACAAACTTGTTGAGAATATCTCCAAAACATGATTCATGAGATCAATGAAGAAGGCATGAGCATTGGTTAATCCAAAGGGCATGACTAACCATTAATAGAAACCATTCGTCCAGGAGGAAGGACAACAGGTTGAGCTCCAGGAACAAGATCGATGCGGAATTCAATTTCCCGCTTAAATGGGAGAGGTATGACTTCACCAAAACATCAGGATAATCCCTGACTATCGACGTGGAGTCGAGATCACTAGGCTAAGCATCAAGCGAAAAGATAAGACTGCCTGCAAAATCTTGAGGCAATCGACATATGATCACAAGAGAATTACCATGGTCGTCTACTAAAGAGACGATTCGGGCTTTGCAAGAAATAACAGCATCAAAACCGATGACGTACAAATCTTCGGTGAATCGACGCTTGTTGCAAAGGGGTTTCACCCCTTTACAACCTATACTAAGGTTGGCGGGACTGCCGATGGGATTAGTCACACACAAGGATGAAGTTGCCAATTGAGGTGGCAAGATGGGCTCAAATTTATGACAGAGATCAATAGAAATGAAGCTATGGGATGCTCCAGTATCAAGAAGAACATGAATAGTACAAGACAATAATGGATTTTAATTTAGAACAAAGGAAAAGTTCCAAAAATTCAAAAGAAATCCTAATCAAATAGGATCCTAACAAAGAATTTCAAGCTTGAATGAATATGGTTCTATAATTGATTGTACTCATTCTAGGGTATCACTACCCTATCTCTAATGAGTTTTTACTCCATATGCTAAGTTTTGCCTAAACCAGAGCTCTGATACCAACTGCAACGACCTGCTATTTCGAACCATTCAAATCCACAATCATCCACACATGTCGGACTTGAATTGCTCAAAACAACAGATTGTTAATTTACATTTGGCAAAACTTAGCATATATAGTAAATAAATCGATCCCAGAATCACAGGTACATAGTAATATAACAATAAGCAGTGGAATAAATAAATAGTAGTTCATGAAGCTACTATATAAACATCAGAGTTAAGACAAATACAACAAGAATCCCGAATACATAGAAGTCTCAATACATAAGCAAATGACAAGTTTGAACATAAAACTAAAAATAACTGGAAGATGAATAGATATAAGATAGATCTTCAAGCAAAGCTCCAAGCTCCAAAGGTGAGTCTCAAATGTTGTGACACTCAGTCTGACCCGAGCATAAAGCAAACACAAAACACTCGAGTCAGGATTAACATTCATATGCAAGTAATTAACTCAAGTGAAATGTCCAAGTGAAATGAAAATAACTTAAAGGATGTTGGGATTCCATTCTTTAAGGATCCGTTAAACTATCTACATACATAGTATAATACACTAAAATAGATATTGTCTACAGTAAAGTAAAATGTTAAAATAGCGTTAAGGCGTTACCATATCCCCCTTAACACATTTTTATATATTCCCATAGTCTATACAGATACAGTAAGCTCCACCAAACCGGTGGGATACTCAGGGAGCACTCCATAGGTACGAAACAAAATAAACTCGTAGAGGGTGCGATAAGGCATGTGACAAGGCACGCGAGGCTATGCCAAGGTAGGATTCTACCGTTTGCACTCCCGGACTGGTGGTTATGCATAGCAGCTATTACCGCCCACCTCGAGACACACTCCCAAATCAAAGGTGCACCCAATCAAATCACAAAGTAATAGAATGGTATCGAAGAAGCATGCTCGATCGGAGGTGCGACCTCACTTGGCTCGGTATAGCTCCCGTTTTAACCACATCAAGCTGACTCACGGGAGTCAGGGTTGCGTTAATACCTCATACAGAATCATCGCCAAACCATCCTATTTCGTTCTAGAATCTCCACCATGTACACGGTTGTTAAAGTGGTTTTCGGTATTGGTAGAGAGTATGACAATATCCGATCCCGGTCTCTTTAACAACCAAACGCTTATTTCACACTGTGGTCATTTTATATTTCAAACAGTTCATTATCGAAATATCATATTCATTTCAAAATCATATCACTTTCGAAATCATATTCACTTTCGAACTCATATCACTTTCGAAATCATATTCATTTCCAAAAATCATAACCACAAAATAGTTTAAACTGTTATATCAAAGTATTCATATTTAAATCCATTAAATCTAAATCATAACAGTTCTAACTTAAACAGTTTTAATATTGAAAATAGTTATATACTAAAAATAGTTCATATTTAAAAAAAGGTTATAAATTAAAATAGTTTATATATTAAAATAGTTTATATATTTAAAATAGGTTATAGATTTAAAATAGTTTATATTGAAAATAGTTTCAAATTAGAATTGTTCCTTCCAATTTCACAAATTAATTCAAATAAATCTTAGTTAAATATTTCAATTCAAATCAATCTCAGTTCAACAATTTCAATTAAAAGGTTGAAGGTTCAATTTAAATTCTCATTAAAACCCATTTTAATGTGTATAGATTTCAAATCCAGGTTTGAACTACAAATTTAAACCACTTCCAATTCAATCGGTTCCAAAATTTAAATACTCAAACAATTACAATAACTCAATTTGATAAATTCATTTATATTCCAAAACTCAACTTTGATTTTATTTAAATTTGAAAATATTCACTTAATCATTTTTATATTATTTAAATAAAATTTCAAATTACAAATTTAAATCAAAATTAAATTTTCAATTTCAATTTTATTTAAGTTTAAAAAATATTCATTTAACCACATTTTGTTAAATATATAAATAAAATCTTAAATTACAAATTTAAATCAAAATTAAATATTCAAATTCAATTTTATTTAAATTTAAAATATTCCTTTAATCCTCTTTAATCAAAATCAAGTTATCAAGTTATAGAAACATATCTTAAATCTCAAAATCAATAAGTTCCAAATCAATCTTTATTTAAATACAATTCTTAACCAACTTAAATTTCAAGTCGACTTTAATTTATCTTTCCAACCTCTATTTATTAAAGTTATTACAAAATCTATTTAAAATATTAATATAAATTTAAATAAATATTTAAACATATATTATATATATATTAGTTAAATTAAATTCTTATTAAATTATATTGTATTAATTATTATTAAATTAAATCTTATTATTATAAAATCTATTTTAAATCGTATTTTATATATTTTAAAAATAATAAAGCTACAAGTAAAATTTTATAATTTATGTTTTAAAACTTAACTTATAATTTTAAAATTTCCAAATCATATATTTTTAAAAATCTAAATTTTACACATATATTAAAATAAAATAAAATATTTATATTATATTCAATATTTATTAAAATCCATATATTTCCTTTCAAAACTTTGGAAATCCTTTTCAAAAATAGACCAACGGTGTCCGTATATAATTTTCTATCCTATGGTCAAGTGATACAGATATTTATCATTTCAATCTGCAATAATTTAATATTTATGGGTATATATCATTTCATCCCGCAATCCCAAAACTCAAATTTAATAAAAATCGCTTGGGTTTATCATTTCCACCCATAATGATTTTCCCCTAATCTATAATATCGTTCGGGTATGTATCATTTCAACCGATAGGGATTTTCTAAACTAACAAGGAACTGGCAAAGTGAGAACAATAAAATAAAATTACATACATATCAATGACGGGCATATATCAGAATTAACAAATTTAAATATCATATATATACAACAATGTTATGATGTCATATATCAATCACAGGTGAACAATTTAAATAACAACATATCATATTCAACAATTTAATTACTAACAAATTAAATTTTAACAACACATTTCAATCGTCATTTCATGTGAATTGAATTTACCAAATATAAGAATGTTAATCGTGAGTGATTGCTCACCTTTCGAGGCTAGAGAATAATAGAAAATGAACACGGTGCCTACAAGGATACGGAAACGGACATGAAGGAAAGCAAAATGCTGTTGCGACCAATTTTAGACAGTGGCGAGACAAAAGCAAAGCACGATGAACTGGATTCGATGAAAATCAATTATATAAATGAACTTATATATATAAACTATATATAATTTAAAATCATTATTTAATTTAAACATATATTATAATAAAATCTCTCTCTCTCTCTATATATATATCAAAAATCATTGTTTAATTTAAAACGCATTAAAATTAAAATAAAACCTTTATATTATATTTGAAAAATCAAAACACATATTTAAAATAAAATACCTGTATATTATATTTTAAAAATCAATATTTATAAAACCTATATATTCTTTCAAAAATTTCAAATGAATATTTAAACAATATATACTTTAAAGCTATTACAATAAAATCTAATTTAACAGTATTAACATAAATTTAAGTAGATACCTTAAACACATATTATATAATACTCTAATCATCTTATATATATATACCTTTATAATAAAAGAGGAATGCAGCTGCTTTGGTGGCTCGAGAAAACTGGGTGGAAGTGGCTGCTATGGGGAAGAAAGCGGAGACTTGGCTGCGAACCGAGAGAAGGAGTTGCGACACAAGGTTGCTGGGTGATCGGGTAGTGTGGTGACTGTCCGTGTCTCTGCAGGGTTCTGGTGGGTGAGGAACGAGGCCTGGACGGTGGATTGGCGGCAGTGATTGGCAAAGGGAAGGCGGAGCATGGTGGACGAGGCAGAGTCGAGGGGAATGGAGGCTGTCAGGGTTGGAGTTCGGCTGCCATGGGGCGCTGGACATTGCGACACAGGCGCGTAGACCGGAGATGTTGAAATGGATCTTAGATGATGATGGGACGAACGAGCTGATTGGTTGAACGTGGGGAGAGGAAAAGTGAAGGGCAAGGATAGATCTACGGTGGTCGACAATAGGAAACTGGAGGGAGGAGGTTGCGTGCTGGGTTTTCCATGGCCGTGGCGAGTTGTTCAAGGCGGAGGGCGAAGCGGGGGATTGCTTCTCGGAACGTTGGCTGGGAAGGGAATGTGGGTTAGGTTGTGGTGTTACGTGGGCTGCTCGGTGCAGTTGATGGTAGAAAATAAACCGCTGCTAAACTGCTTCAAAAACGGGTACCGATACGGCTTACCCTTACGCATATTTCGCCGCGTACCGAATGCCAAAATACAGGAATGAATATACTGCGGAGATCAGCACGATGAGACAAACAAAATGGTACACAGGTATCAGCGATACGGTCATCCTATCAAAAGTCGATATTCGCTGCCAAAACTGATGCTAAACAAATAAACGGGGCTAGAGCAGTCCAAATTTGACGAAACGAAATACGGTGTCTCACTCAGAAAATGATTTACAATTTTATTATATAAAAATATTTAGATTTCGAAAATATTTTATTTTCATAAATTTTCAACTGATTTAAATTTTAAAATTGGAATTTCACAACTAAACAAACTTACATAATTTCAGATAAAAATTTGTCACTTGCTATGCTTAAATAGACACATATCAAATATCAAATTTCCATCGCAAAAATGTGATTGTTTAATTTTCATAAAAAATTAGTTAATTATGTTATTTAAAATCGTTAAAATTTCCGGATCATTACACCATGAATCATCTAATGATGCTTCCTTTAAATTTTTAGGTTCATTAGTTGAGATAAATGCTACATTACTCATTTTATTTAATTATTTTCTTGTTTTTACAACTGACTCTATATTTCCTAAAATATTTTCTATAGGATAATAAATATTTTGTTCTTTTATTTGGATATGAATTTTCAAAAGTTATCACTATATTTAGTATTAGTGATTTCATTGTTTGTAATTTCAATATTTTCATTCTGATTAATATTTTCTTCTTCATCAATACTGGTATTATTTTCTTTAAAGTTTTCATCAAATGAAACATGTAATGTTTCTTCAATATTAGTTTTGGTGTTAAAAACTCTATAAGCTTTACTTCTATTAGATTATCCAATAAAAATTCCTTTATCTGATTTAGCATTGAATTTACCTAAATTCTCTTTTGTATTTAATATAAAACAATTGCTACCAAAAACTCTAAAATAAGATACTTTAGGCTTTTTATTATAAAATAATTCATAAGGAATTTTCTTTGTCAAAGGTTTTACTAAACATTCTATTTAAATATAACATGCTATAGCAACTGCTTCAGCCCAAAAACTTTTAGGTAAATCGCTATCATTTAGCATAGTCCTAGTACATTCTTATATAGTTCTATTTTTAAGTTCTACTGCTCCATTTTGTTAGGGTGTTCCAGGGAATGAAAAGTTATGTATAATTCCTTTCTTATTACAAATATTTTCAAAATTTTCATTTTCGAATTCTCCTCCGTGATCACTTCATATTGTTTTAATTTTAATTAACTTTTAGTTTTGAATTCTCTTAATGAAAATTTTAAACATTTCAAATGCATCACTTTTATGTTAAGGAATATTATCCACGTATATCTTCAAAAATTGTATACTATTACAAAAACATGTCTATTATGATTTATTGATTGAATTTGCTGTGGTCCGAGAAGATCTAGGTAAAGAAGTTCTAAGGGTTGAGAAGTTGAAATCATGTATTTTGATTTAAAAGAACTTTTATGAAGTTTTCCTAGTTGGCAAGCATCACATAAGTTATTGACGTTAAAACTCATTTTAGAGAGCCCTCTAACAAGTTCATATCTAGCAACTTTAGATAAATGTTTAAAATTTAAACAACCAAATATTTTGGCCAATCCAAGGGTCACTAGATTCAGCCAAAAGACAAAAATTGTCATTAGACACTTTATAACGACCCAGGGTTTTGGCCACTTAAACTACGCAATTTATATTTTATATAGTCAATAAATGAATTTTTATAGATAAATAAGCCCGTTTTAATCAATTAATAATAATGGTAAAGTCATTTTCAAAATTTTTTTACCAAATTAAATAGTTCGTAGAAAAATAGAAAATGTGACCAAAAAACGTTTTCAGGAATTTCGACTTTTCAACATCGGAAAGTTGTCGGAAACGTTATTCGTCTTTGTGCACTATATATATACACACATATATATAAGATTTAATTAACTAGATAATAATATACTTAAGAATGTTATCTTATAATTAATTTTAATTTAAAAAGTGATGAGACAACACATAATAGTTATATATATATATATTTATAAAGAGATTGATGTGACTAGAGATAATAATTATATATATATATTTATAAAGAGACTGATGTGACAACATATAATAATTATATATATATATTTATAAAGAGAGTGATGTGACATAATAATTATATATAAATATATATTTATAAAAGGAGTGATGTGACTAGACAAGATTATTATAAATTATTATATATATATAAGCTGATGTGATGTGAGAGTTTTTGCTTATAAATAGCCATAGGTTTTCTCATTTTTTTTCATTTCTATTTTTTTCAAACTTTCTTATTCTTAATTTTAGACTCTAATAGTCTTTAATGACTTCCTTAGCATTTTAAAGTTTTATATTTTCAAGTTTAAACTTTTAAAACTTAGCTTCAAACTCCTTCTTTTCCATTCAAATTCCTCTATTTTTACCCGAAATGGTTTCGGCCATAACTTCTTACAAACAACTCCAAAACCACATTTTCATTCTTTTATACCATGTATACTTCCAGTGGCTACAACTTTGCAGTTTACCACTTTTTCTGATTTCGAGTTTAGATGCTCCAAAAATTCATTTATTGCAAGAGAGTTTTTGAACCTAGATTTTGATGTCCGAAAATACCCCTCACTGTTTTGGCCCTATCTTCCTCAAAATTTAACCTTTTTGAGTAATTATTTTTTTTATATGATAGAGGAAAGAATAATATAAAACTTTATTTTTACCACTTTTCCATAATCCTAGAGGAAAGGGTCCAAAAGTCAAGTGCAAAATGACCCATTTTCGAGAAGAATTCGTGGTTTTCCAAGCTTTCCGAGTGCTAAAGTAATTCAAGTTCTAAAAAGTTTTGGTGAGTAAATTCCTAATTTATGTTGAAAGAACTTTATCTTATATGTTATGTTTATTTTAAAGCTATATGTATGTCACATATGATTTGATCTTGGTATGTTTGAAATATGTTGATTAGTGCTAATGTATGGGTTAACATTAGCACTCAAATGGATATGTTTAAATGATGATCGATATATGCTGGGATTTGGTTATGTTATTGAATTTTGTTGTGAATGAGACTTTGGATATGTGATTATGTATATATATAAGATAGTATCTTGAAAGTGAAATGGACTTGAGATCCGGTTGCAAATTAAATCGTTTCACTACAAGAAAAACAGTCTTGTATAGCGGCATATAGCCGCTATTAAACACAACTATAGCGGTTTGATAAACGGTGTATATTGACATGTTATAAAAAAGAATTGCACATTTCTAACATAAAAAAATGCTATAAAAGAGCATGATTTCATACCATAGTATAGCCGCTATAAAATAGTTATTATATAGCGCATATTTCGCGCTATATATCAACATGTTTATAGTATATTCTGCATTCATTTACAGCATATATATACCGCTATAAAATGTGTAGATACAATAACGCCTGTTTGCCGCTATCCTTTGATAGTAACCTCATACATTGCATTATCTTTTTATAGCACTTATGTCATATAGTTATAACTATTTTTAGGTGTTATGCATTATTTTACTATATATTTGATGCACACCACTATTACATTTTAATAATAACAATCAAAATGAATCTTCTTTAAATAGATAACAATTTGAACAATGTATGAACGAAAAAAATATAACAATCAACAAATGTAACGCATATTCATGATAACAAAATAAAGTATCAACTAACAAAAAATAAGTTCAATACATGAGCTACCAAATTCAATACATATTCATGATAACAAAAGACAACATAGTTCAAAGTTAACGTCTACAAGTACCAAATGCATCACTAAGAACTTGAACTACTCAAGCCTTTCTTATCAAATAAACTACTCTTTTCTTACCAAATCTTCAGCCAGTCGAGCCATTTCTAGTACATAAAAATAGGTTAAGATGAAACTAGAGTAATCTTCTTTCGAATTTGAGTATCATTAGGATAATTCTGAGTACTATTTCAAGTATCATTGTTATTGGTTCAAATTTTTGAGCGGTCTAAAAGTTCAATCATTTCATTGATCATTAATGCAGATGCAGATGCTCAACCAACCATCTCACATAAAAAGAAAAAAGAAAAAAAATACTAGTTGAAAAGAACAACAGTTCATTTTACAGTTTCATTTACATTATAAGCATATTCATATCAACATTGTATGAACTATGAACGCATCAAATGTGATATCGCATGTATGAATTCGAAAACTCCAGTTGTGTATGAAGTAAAACCACAAAATCTTTTCATTTTAACAGTAACTCATTAGTCGTTACTAGTTAATAATCATACAAATGTAGTTCAATATTCTTTATTTTAAGTTATTATGATAAAAGATAAGTCCTTCACAGGACAATGGTATGTTCTCTGGACTATCATAGTAACACAGTGGGATCAAAACCAGTTGACATAAATTAACCATATTGAAGAAAAGATGGATTATAGTGAACAATATACTCTAACTTATAAATAAAAAAGCACGTACTTGAGATTCTAGAACATAAGCCAACTTTGCATCTTTTTCAACCTAGCAACCTCGATTCTCTTCTCAGTAACCACATCCCTCCTCTCCACAATATCATCGGAGACATGAAATAATGATTTCTATATTATCCAACAAAAATATAAATCAATCTTAAGATATTGATCTTAAATAAAATTCAACATTCAATCTACTAACCTCAGCTTCAATGGTCTGAGAACTGAATGCTGCTTTTGCCTCCACATTAATGAACCTCCATTGCAAATACCTATTGTCTAATAAAATTCCTAGTACTTTTGAATGATAAGAGTAAATTTCTGCTAAGGAAAATAAAATACAATTGCCTATTGCATTTACCTGGCTAGAGCAATTCCCCAAGTAGCCAAGGCATATATGGTTTTTTCCAACTTCTTGTAGGTGTTTCAACTTGACAATTTCTTTATATTCACCCATAACACTTGCAATACCTATGTGATCAACATAACATATAATATTAGTTGCATTTTATTGATATTTAGAATAAAGTGGTATAATATATATATTATGTACAAGTGATTTTACAATAGAATGACAAAATCTAGTATACTTTCAAGTTACAAATCGAAGTTCAATTAGCAATTATATTATCTGCTTTTATTTATATAAATAAATAGTTATATAAATATATATAATATTATTTTACTCCATTTGGGAAAAGCAAAAATTGACTTAATTCTGTGAAAATTTTCAAATTTCAAATATCTATTTTTTATGGAGATGATACTCACAGCATGAATTAAATACATTTTGAATTAAGAAATTGAGATATGATAGGGGTGCTTAAAGGTGCTACAAACGGGTTCCCTCCTTCCCCACATGCACACAAGCACACACATACATGTGTGTAAAGAACATGCTTAGATACGATGATACTTTATTAAATTGCATGAATTATTCATGTTAATGACTAAAACATATTTTTCGCAATTAGTAACATCAATCAGTGAAAAATAATGTGTGTAGGTATATGCACATGCAAAGTTACTAGTATCTAGTACACACTCAAAGAAAAGCCTAAACCTGACATTCTTCAAAATTATGTTTGTTCGCAGCTCGAAGTTGCATATTACTCTCATGCGCCAAATTGATTTCCTTTACCTGGAATAAAATGATCAATCATTAAAACATATGCTATGTTTTAATGTATTGGCATTCAGGGTTCATTGGTTACGTGTATGTGCCATGGAAATATACAAAATAGGTTTGCAGCTGAAAGTCCTTAAAATGAAATAAAAGTTGTTACCTGAAGCTGAAGAGATTTGAATTCTTCATCTTTAAAGAGTAGAGATCGAGAGTTTTCATATTGTGATCGAAGAGATGCCTGAGCACTTTCTGATGCTTTTAAAGCACTCTCAAGCTATGAAATGGTTTTGAAAAAAAATTACAAACTCGTGAATGCAATGTATCAATGGATAACGAATAAAAATTGCATAAATCTTTTATCAACATCGTATATGTATTATGTACTAGTGATACAAACTGTGAAAAATCTCAGCTCAAAAGACTAGGTGCATGGAAGAAGAAAGCATTCAGGCGTACATTTTAAAATGAACATACTTGTGATTGTAATCGTGACTTTTCTTGTTTCAGGAATGAAATTTCAGTTTCTGCCTGCAGTGTGAAAACATAGGTAAATTACCAAATGAGGAAATCTCATTAAGAAGGGCGAGTGAACAATTATTACTATTTTTTTGAGTGATGAAGGTAACCAATGACGCTTTGTAAGTCGCTATCTGCATGAAAATCTTCACTATGTGAAGAAGTAGAATTATGTTCTTTCTTAGCCAATCTGATGTGCAAAGTTTCCAAGCAGTTATGCAATAGTTTGCTCTGAAAATTAAGAAAAGGCAAAAAGATAATCAGTGAAGTTCAATTTCTGATGAAGATTTGTTGCTTCTTTAAAGAGGAGTTATTCATGATTGAAACCTACATGATATGGATGAGGAAAACTGATGACGGACTGTCAAGGTTTTTGTATAGCTTTACATGGGGACATCATAGTTATTATTAATTTTATTATTATAAACTTAGTTAATTTTATAAACTTTTTTAATTTTTATAAATTTACTCAATTTATTATTATTATTATTATTATTATTAGATTGTATAATTTAGTTAAATTTCATAAAACTTAATTAAATTGGTTAATACTTTATAATTATTATTGTTATTGTTGTTATTCTAAACTTAGTTATTTTTTATGAAACTTAATGAATTTTGTAATTTATTAGTATTGGTATTATTATTATTGTTGTTGTTATCATCATCATCAATATTATTATAAACTTAGTTAATTTTTATGAAACTTAGTTTAATGGTTGTTAATATTGCTATTATTATTATTATTATTATTATTATTATTATAAACTTGAGATCTTTTATTATAAGGTCTTATCAAAATATGTTGATTTATTTACTGGCCATTTGGGTATGTCAAGTTAGATCATATAAATAATATTTGCTTATATAATCTCATTTAATTATTTCCCTTTTTATGTCAGGTCATTGGATTCATTAAGTTATATCAGGTGGTCATTGATATACTTATATAGTAACTCTTATTAGTGACAAGGGTAAAATGGTCAATTTTCCTTAAGTTGCTGCACTTGGATGGCCTCTCTAATATAGTATAGCATTTAGTTTAAATATTTGTACACTTTTGAGGATACTACAATAGAATTAAACAATAAACGTCAATATCCATATAAGCTAGATGCATAAACAAGGTAATTGAATATCATGCTTTGCATACAGGAACTAGGTTAATAATATCAGATTTTTCAAGTGGGTTTGGGATATCCATGTTCTAATCTCTAAGAACTATCTTCAGCCCAACCAGAAATTTAGAACTTCATCATATGCACCAATTGATCAAATGAAAATCCAAAGAAATTATAAATTTGCAGCATACTCTGTATATGTAAGCAAAATAATGTTCATATCCCACAAGATACTTATAATGAAGTCATCAGTGTGCTGTGTGTACACTACATGTTAATGAATAATGGTCATTAAAGAGGAATTGTTTGTACTACTGGTAGAACTTACTTTTATTTATTTATGAACATATCTTTCCACCAAACTTATTCTTCAAATCTTATATAATAAGATTGTTGCACTATATTAGTCTTATTCTTTAAACCTTATATAATAAGATTGTTGCACTATACCTTCATGTATAAAAGAAGGCAAGAAATCATCAAACCTATCCTCGCCATGCCAACTTTACAATGAGCAAGCACCGCATTTTCAATACCTTCTTTCAACCATGAGTAGGCACTTTGACAAAATAATGTTATAGGTCAAATTGAAGGACAATTATGGTCATCAATACCAAATGAGTATAAGATGTGTGAATTAGTAGACAACACACTTGTAAAATAAGTTATTATTCACTACAACTATTGAATTAAGACATTTGTACATGCGGATCTACTATATCTATCAAAGTTTTAAATCTCCTTCTTCTCGCTCAAGATTTCCCTCGATGTCCCCTTTTTGCACTTGGATAAAATAGCACATTATTTTTAACTTGTTTGACGCTCATCTCAACGAGATGTTAAGATTTCAACATAAGATATAGATCGAGATGTTAGTTTGAGATTTTTGACTTCTTTGTACTTCACCTAATTGAACATACTGGAGTAGCAGTAATTTGTCACTGTTAGCGCCAAAATTGGTCACTAACCCCCAAATGCAAATGAAAGCACCAAATAACAATCACCGCTCACAGATAGAATGTATGTAGAGGATGTTAATATGAAGAATAACAGAAATTAAAATGAAAGCAGTAAAGACAAAGAATTTATAGTGGTTCGGCTGACTCCGGCCTACGTCCACTCTAGAAATTTCCTTTTTATTGATGTTCGAATCAATTACAGTTACAAATTGGTAGGATAGCCTTAGCCTTAGGAAATAGAAAGTTAGAGAGTAGGAGAGAGGATCCCCTTTTACTGTGCCCCTGCCTCTCTATTTATAGACAAAGACGGGTTGGACTTCCCTGGTGGGCTTGGCAGCCGAGTACCTCAGCCCAAATGGAGTGGTCTCCATATGCCGAACCATGGATGCCGAACGCTGAATGCCGAACTTTGAGAGGTGCGAGGTACCAAGGTATGGAGGTGCGAGGTACTGAGGTATGGAGGTGCGAGGTACTGAGGTATGGAGGTGCGAGGTGCAATGCCGAGCGATCCTTAGTGCCGAACCTCCATCATGCCGAACGTCTCCAGATGCCGAACGATACTGGGGTGAGGTGTGCCGAACGGTCTTGGAGTGGAGGTATGCCGAACGACATCAGAGTGAGGTGTGCCGAACGGCATTGGAGTGGAGGTATGCCGAACGATCTTGGAGTGGAGGTATGCCGAACGATACTGGGGTGAGGTATGCCGAACGGTCTTGGAGTGGAGGTATGCCGAACGACATTAGAGTGAGGTGTGCCGAACGGCATTGGAATGAGGCCGGACGCTCTGCATGCCGAACGACCTTAAATACCAGTTGACCCATTCGTGTCGAATCGTAGAATAGCCGAACGTTCATGGATGCCGAACGTTCCTTATATGCCGAACAAAGCAGTTGTGCCGAACGTCATTTGAGTGAGGTGTGTCAAGCGACACCCGGGTGAGGTGTGCTAAGCGACACCCGAGTGAGGTGTGCTAAGCGACACCCGAGCGAGGTTGATTCCTGAAATTTGTATCGATCATAACTTGAGCATATGAAGTCCGATTGGAAACTTGCAACTTTGGCTTCCTCCTCTTTGATCGTCGTGTCATATCAATTCTAACTTGATTTGGACTTGGACAAAATTCATCGATGTCCATAGTGAACCTGCGGTATACAACTAATATTCGGAACAAGTAATCATTGATTTTTTGCTAATTCCTTGATATCTCGACCTTGCCTTTGGTAAAAGGCGTGTTTTGAATAGCTTCAGATCGAATGCAGTGAGCTTATGTTCTATTTATTTCTTTAGTATTGTCAATCAGATTTATGGCTATTCGAAGCCGAATCAGTATCTACTTCCACTTACGAAAGTCAGTAACCAAATTCTATAGCCTCTCTGAACTATCGATGGTCACTCCGGACCCTTGCTAAGTCCATTCCAGACTTAACGATTGAATAGAAAGATCATGTTGCACTCTGGCGTTGCTTTCTATCCCTTGCACTCCAGTCCCAGTTAGGGCATATAGCGATGTCTTGGTTGTTCTAAACCGATCATAGCCTCTTCGGACTCTTGCTGGATCCTATCTTGTCACTCTTCGGTGAAGGGGAAACAACGTTGAGTGAGCCGATCCTGTCGTTTTTCGGCGAAGCGACTCACTTCTTGCACTCTGGTTCAGTGTGTCTGAACATTAAGCGATATCTTGGCCTAAATCGTCGACCGATCATAGCCTCTCCGGGCCCTTGCTGGATCCCATCCTGTCACTCTTCGGTGAAGGGGAAACAGCGCTTAAGCAAGTCGATTCTGTCACTCTCCGACGAAGAGACTCACTTCCTGCACTCCGGTTCAGCAGTTCTGAACATTAAGCGATGTCATAGCCAGAATCGTTAGGCCGATCATAGCCTCTCTAGGCTCTTATCGAATCTCGATCCAATCACTCTCCGGTGAATGAGAGACGATGCTTAAGTGAGTCGATCCTGTCGCTCTCCGGCGAAGCAACTCACTTCTTGCACTCCTGACCCCGTCTCTTCGGGTAGGGTCATAAAGCGATCATCATTTTGTATCAGTACGTAATATTCGTCCTTTAACTCTCCGGTCAAAGGCTTATTCAGGAAATTCAAGTTTATTTATTAAATTCAGACCCTAGATGTTCAATCTCCAACATTAGGGAAAAACTAAACAACGCCTCTCCGGGCTGAACGGTCTATACCATCTCAGAGCATGCCTAGGGATCTCTCTGGTTCCCATACATGAGTGAGTGGAATAGCCTTTTTATTTTGAAAGCAAATCTAAGAAAAGTGATTGACCAGAGTTCATATCTTGAACTTGGCCCTTGCCATCATGATCAGTTGATGACGAGTCGTGATCCCGATCCTGGATCGTTCCTGTTACGTGGAGGCGGTGGCTGTTCAGGCCTTACCGCTGCTGTCGGTTCTCTGACATATTGTGGCAATCTACCACTCCTAGCATGTTCTTCCACCTCATCCTTTAGGTGGCGGCATTCATCGGTCGTGTGCCCATCCAGCTCATGGAATAGGCAATATTTTCCAGTTCTGCGTTCCCGCTCTGTGGGATCTCTTCTCGGCGGCTTTCGATAAGGGAGCTGCCCCCGAGTTTCAGTGTAAATTCGTTCCAGGCTTGCCGTTAAACCGGTGTATTGCCTGAATCTGGGTTCCCGGAATTTCTTCCGTTTATCAGGACCGTCCTGTGCATCGTCCTGCTTTCTCTTTCCTTTGTCTGCTCCAAACTGTCCTCCTGCGGTTCCTTCGCTTCATGTAGTGTTTATTTCCTGCCTCTCGGCTCGTGATTCCTCTAGTCGAATGAATTTTTCAGCTTCATGATAAAACTCTCCTAGATCTTGCGGTGGGTCTCTGGTCAGAGAATCTTTGAATTCGGTGCCTTCTGCAATTCCTGCTACTACCGCCATCAAAATCATTGATGGATCCGGGCGATCTACAGAAGCCACCGTTGCATTGAATCGCAATAGAAAATCTTTTATGGACTCTCCGGTCCTTTGCTTTATCAAGGCTAAAGTCATCACACTCTTGGGTCGCGTCACATGGACCCTAAACTGTCTCATGAAGCATTCCACTAGCTCACCCCATGTCCTGATTGATCCAGTCTCTAGTTGTTTGAACCAAAGCGCAGCCAAATCTGATAAAAATAAAGGGAAGCATCGTGCCATCACTTCCTCGGATGCCCCCAGCACTTCCATATGCCTGATGTATCTGGTAACGTGCATGGTCGGGTCTGACTTTCCATCATAAGTATCCAGCGTGGGTAACTTGAACTTTGGAGGATTCCTCGCATTCCTGATATTCGGAGTGAACGGGCTCCGACTGACATCCTCTAAGCCTCCGGTTGACAATCCTCCTCTCATTATTCGCCGCACTAATCCAGCCATCCTTTCATCTCCATCAAGGGGTTGTCCCCTCAACATGCCTCTATCCTGCCCCCCAGGTCTCGAAGGGTATTCTGGGTAATATTCTTCATGTGGTTCATTAATGTTGGTGTTAGCTCTAGCCTCCTGAGCTCCGTCCGTGGGTCTTCCAATGTCAGATCCTGAGGGTCTGCCCCCAAGCCCTTGTTGATTGCCTTCGGGCACTGCATTCTGTTCTTGGTTCTGACCTTCAGCGTTCTCTGTAGCTCTAGTCTCCTGCCCCATATCGGCAGCAACTGCAGCCGGTCCTAAGTTCTGTGCTCCGGCTGTTCTCATCTGTTCAAAGAAGCTCTGCATCGCTTCTTGTTGGCTCTTCATCAATCTTTCGTGAATCGAGTCCATCATTGCCTCCATCTCGTTTCGAGTGATGTAGATCGAGGCTCGGCCCTCTCCAGCTCCAGAGGAAGCTTCTTGACTCCCTTCCTGATTGCTCCTTCCTGTCGCTTGCTTCCTAGTTGATGGCCTGGCCATTGCTTTCTAGAATCCAAGTTCCTAGCTCCAAAATTCCCTGAGTTCAATTCTCGGTGAAAGCACCAAAGTGTAAGAGCCAAAATTGGTCACTAACCCCCAAATGCAAATGAAAGCACCAAATAACAATCACCGCTCACAGATAGAATGTATGTAGAAGATGTTAATATGAAGAATAACAGAAATTAAAATGAAAGCAGTAAAGACAAAGAATTTACAGTGGTTCGGCTGACTCCGGCCTACGTCCACTCTAGAAATTTCCTTTTTATTGATGTTCGAATCAATTACAGTTACAAATTGGTAGGATAGCCTTAGCCTTAGGAAATAGAAAGTTAGAGAGTAGGAGAGAGGATCCCTTTTTACTGTGCCCCTGCCTCTCTATTTATAGACAAAGACGGGTTGGACTTCCCTGGTGGGCCTGGCAGCCGAGTACCTCAGCCCAAATGGAGTGGTCTCCATATGCCGAACCATGGATGCCGAACGCTGAATGCCGAACGTTGAGAGGTGCGAGGTACCGAGGTATGGAGGTGCGAGGTATTGAGATATGGAGGTGCGAGGTACTGAGGTATGGAGGTGCGAGGTACTGAGGTATGGAGGTGCGAGGTGCAATGCCGAGCGATCCTTAGTGCCGAACCTCCATCATGCCGAACGTCTCCAGATGCCGAACGATACTGGGGTGAGGTGTGCCGAACGGTCTTGGAGTGGAGGTATGCCGAACGACATCAGAGTGAGGTGTGCCGAACGGCATTGGAGTGGAGGTATGCCGAACGATCTTGGAGTGGAGGTATGCCGAACGATACTGGGGTGAGGTATGCCGAACGGTCTTGGAGTGGAGGTATGCCGAACGACATTAGAGTGAGGTGTGCCGAACGGCATTGGAGTGAGGCCGGACGCTCTGCATGCCGAACGACCTTAAATACCAGTTGACCCATTCGTGTCGAATCGTAGAATAGCCGAACGTTCATGGATGCCGAACGTTCCTTATATGCCGAACAAAGCAGTTGTGCCGAACGTCATTTGAGTGAGGTGTGTCAAGCGACACCCGGGTGAGGTGTGCTAAGCGACACCCGAGTGAGGTGTGCTAAGCGACACCCGAGTGAGGTGTGCTAAGCGACACCCGAGCGAGGTTGATTCCTGAAATTTGTATCGATCATAACTTGAGCATATGAAGTCCGATTGATTTGAAACTTGCAACTTTGGCTTCCTCCTCTTTGATCGTCGTGTCATATCAATTCTAACTTGATTTGGACTTGGACAAAATTCATCGATGTCCATAGTGAACCTGCGGTATACAACTAATATTCGGAACAAGTAATCATTGATTTTTTGCTAATTCCTTGATATCTCGACCTTGCCAAAAAGTGGGTTAATAGTCACATTATCTCATTATATAGACTAAAGCGGACAGAATTATTTTTAAACATCTTGTAAAATAAAATCCTTCATCAATAACTACTAATGAAGGTTGTTGGGTTCAACATGCAGTTTTAAACTTTAAAGCACTCTAAATTTGTTTAGCGAAGAGGTATCTCGTGAACACGTGTAATTTCTCATCTATTGGAAGCTTATTTATCAATAATGTTCATCAATAATCACTGTTATCAGAAAAATTGTACAAATCATACCTACATGCTTAAAAGAAAAAAAGGAGTAAATTTAGTTGCTTTTTGCCTTTATAAACGAAGTTAATTTTTATGAAACTTAATAAACGAAGTTAAATTTTATTAACTTAGTTAATTTATTATTACTATTATATAAATTTAGTTGCTTTTTACCAAATTTAGATAACTTGGTTAATATTTTATAATTTATAACTAATATTATATAAATTTAGTTACATTTTATAAAACTTAGATAACTTGGTTAATTTTTTTTAATTTATTATTGTTAGTAGTGTTATTATTAATATAACCTTATTTAATTTTTATGAAACCAATAATTAATTTGTATTTATTATCATTATACACTTCGTTAATTTATATAAAAGTTATAGATATTATTATTATAAACTTAGTTAGTTTTTATAAAACTTATTTAACTTGATTAATATTTTATAACTTATTACTAATATTATTCTAAACTTAGTCAATTATTACGAAACTTAGTTAATTTTTAAACTTAGTTAATTTATTATTATTTTTATTATATAAACTTAGTTATTATTATTATAAAAAAATTAGTTAACTTGCTAATATTTTATATTTTATTATTATAAAAACGTAGTTAATTTTTATCAAACCAATAATTAATTTGTCATTATTATTATTATTATACACTTCGTTAATTTATATGAAAATTATAGATATTATTATTATAAACTTAGTTAATTTTTATAAAACTTAGTTTACTTGATTAATATTTTATAACTTATTACTAATATTATTCTAAACTCAGTCAATTATTACAAAACTTAGTTAATTTTTAAACTTAGTTAATTTATTATTATTATTACATAAGCTTAGTTATTATTATTACAAAAAATTAGTGAACATAGTTAATATTTCGTATTTTATTATTATAAACTTAGCAAATTTTCATAAACTTAGTTGAAAACGCAAGTCGGATTTGAAATTACAATTTACACTAGGTGAAAATGTAAAATATGCTATAATTTGTTGTTTATTAAAATTACTATAAACGTAGTTATCTTTCATAAAACTAAATTAACATTGTTAATATTTTATAATTTACTATTATTATTATTATTATTTTAAACAAAGTTAATTGTTATGAAACTTAGTTAATTTTCTTTATTATTATTATTATTATTATCTTGGTTTTCACAAACAAAACCAAGATATCATAGGAAATTTAAAAAATCAGCAGAAAAGGCTAAACTAAAATAATAAAATCTAATGCCAAAATTACTTAGTTTCTGCGTACACTATGAAACCAGATGAGCTAATTTCAGAGTTTTTTTTTGACAAAAATTGCATCAAATCAAAAACATAAGAAAATTTACCTTTTCACCCATGCGTAACTCCATTATGCATTTTGCTTCGGCAAGAATCTAAAATAAGGAAAATATGTTTGTGTCAAATCCACATAATTAATCTAAAGAAAGTCTACAAGCAATAAAATATTATATCAGGGAGTATACAGTTTTCTCAATTCCTTAATATGCACACAACCCTGAGTGAGCCAACAAGAGACCCATACCTCAGCTTTCTTTTTTCTTTTTGTTCTATTTATGATAATAAAGTTGTTATTGGGGAGAATATCATATTTGTTAGTCTAAACTACATATTATCTTAGTACGATTATATATATTGATATGTTCAATATGCTGACACTAAACTAAATACAGATATTTAATTTCTATACATAGCCAAGTAGTATCAAATTTAAATTCAAAAACAACTTTAAATTAATGGAAGTAAGATGATGTATACCTTGAGAAATTGGTGCATACTTTTTCGAGCTTAAGATTTTTATCCATCCTCTCCATTGAAACTAGCTTAAGATTTTTGTCTGTCTTCAACTGCTTTATCAAAACCTATATGTTCATAAGTCATATAATTAATAATATAACTTTGTATTTACTAGTTGGATCAAGAAGTTTCAAATATAATTGTGTATATACCAGTTCAAACGACAAACTTCTAAAAGGATATTTAACCAAACTAGTGCAACTAAGCGATATAATCATGACATTTTCATAGCAATTATTAGTTCTGTCGTTGTATAACAAAAACTAGTTACATGTTCGATTATATATAGTACATCACTAATTTTGTCGCTGGAGGTCGGAAGTTCTGTACTTAGTGCATACGTTCTTTAGTGATAATAATGAGTTATGATTTTAACACTAGTATAATTAGTTGATACATACATACAATATATATATATATGATTTAGTGGACCAAAATTATGAAACGAGTGCATATGGGAGTAAGTAATGATAGGCTGCGATAAGTGCGTTATATAATGGGAAGGACGTGGGTATGGAAATCCTTGTATGCTCATGCACTAAGTGGAAAACGAGTATGGACTATACCATAAGATATAATATACAAATAAACAAAAAGATGATAAAAAAATCTGAGCAAGAACATAAAGAAAATATCATGTTATGGACTCTTTAATGGGTTGATAAATGATATCGTTAGTTCCATTTTTAGACATTTATATTTGCTGCTAGTTGAACGTCAATCTTGAATTTAAATGCTAATTTAAGTTACACATCATCTTGCCTGGATTAAACAATGGCAAACATGAGTAGCAAGACATGCAACTGAATGTAGGCAACTGAGTGTTGAACGTCAACTCAGTTGCATTCAGTTTCCCGCACATAGTTGCTAGTGCAACTAAGTGCAGGCACACAGTTGCACTAGCAACTATGTGCCTGCACTCAGTTGCACTGCCTGCACTTAGTTGCCTATGCAACTGAGTGCAGGTACACAGTTGCACGGTATAGCACATAGCTGCACTTCACTAGGTGTCTAGGTGCAGGCAATTGAGTGCTGCACTTAGTTGCCAATGCAACTGAGTTCTGGCACTTAGTTTCATGGTGCAACACAAGCACTACATGTCCTACCCAATTAATTCTATTTCAACAAAATTAATTTCAAACACAACTCTCATTGCATCAACTTATGTTCAACACAAGCTAAGTTTCACAATTCCGTAGTCTACAATCGTAACATCAGGTTCAAACCTGTAAAAGTGATAAAAACTGCAGATAACCCAAGTGGTATATATTTAATTACTTTTAAGAAGAATTACGTGAATAGTTTTCATCTCATTCTTAGTCAAATAATACATCTATTGGTTGCAAATAGTTTGGGCACAAAGTTAAGGGAAGAAAATATATTGCATCAAATGAGTTTAGGCACATTACTGTATTATGAAAAATAAATACAACCATTGTTGTCTCTTCTTTTACAAAACACTAGTCCCCTTCAAGCTGAGAGGTAGTATTGTAAAATAGCTGGTTATGAAGCTTTAAGGTAGCCTTTTTTAAGTATTCATCAAAGATTTCTATTTTTACAACATCATTAATATAATATGCTAACTGTTGTGGTTAACCAACAAGGGTTGGGTTGCATTTCGACGGGCCTACCTACAAGGATGAGCAAGCATGATGCGATCAATTGGCAGAAGAAACAGACGAATAGACAGGGTAACAAGCGACATATTAGGAGTCGTAATGGCATTTGAACAATAATAAATGCCAAATGGTTTAATGTTTTCTTATCTTACTTTTTTATACTAGATTTTCATTTTCATGTAATTAAAAACCCATTTGATAAAAACTTATTTTGATGCTCCTTAAAGGGAATTTTTATGTATTACAATTCAGTTTACTAAAAATGCACTTAAAATATTTCAAGCGAATCCATAGGACTTGTGAAGTTGATTTGTGCTAACAAATTTTAAGTTGGCAAAATTTAGAAGCGAAAGTTTCAACGATTCTGAGAGCGTCAGTCACCTCAGTTCTTTTAATTATCAAATAGTCAAAACAAAAATGTCAACATAAAGTTTAAGTAAAATTCCAATTAATCATTTGTCAAACCAAATTGTCCATTTTAATGTTTAATCGGTCCCTTAAAGTTTAGTCAATCCTTTGGACTAAAGTTTATCTATGGTCAGTGGCAGTATATTTAATCATATAATCTTAATCAATCAATTGCTTAATTTTAGGTTAGCTAGTGAATCAATTGTTAATTAGCTTAATCAGTAAATTAAATTAATTGCCTTTTTCCTTAAATCAACGAATCATTTACTTTCATGTTGTTCCAGTAAACCAAATGCCTAATCAGTAACTTATATAGTCAAATTTCTATCCTGTTACAGTGAATCAAATGATCGAATCGGTAACTTATATAATCAAATTTCTATCCTGTTACAATGAATAAATTGATCGATGTTTAAATAAAATAGTTACCTTCTACAGCAAGCAAACAAATTTTGGTAAATCAAACTTCTGTCTTCTTCAAAACAATAGTTCCAGTAAATCGATCAATCAAATTCTTATTTTCTTACAACATGCAATCGAGATGAAAGCAAAGGTTTCAACAAGAAAAAAAAGGAAACAGATTCGAAATTCATTTGAATTAAAAATGGGTAATCGAAATCGTTAAAATCGACCGAACTCCAATTCTCAAAATCAAATGATGTGAAGCGATACTTACCAATGCGTGGTTGGATGCGATTACATATGTTTTGCAACAACGATTTATTGGAGGGGAAGCTGTATAATATTTGATGTGTCGCGTTGTTCTTTTTTGAGAGAAACGTTTAGAGCAGCGCACATGATTTGGGTAGTGCAATTTTGAAGTAGAACAAGCATGAGGAGGGGGAAAAATGGGACGGTGGTCGAGAGGCGGCGGATTTGCTAGTTGAGGGTCTGCGTTGCGATGGATGGATATGAAAGAAAGTGAGAATGGAAGTGAAAATTATAGAATGAAAGGAGAGGGAAGTGGGAAAAAATATAGTAAAGAGGCGGGCATGAAAATTATTGGGGAACTCGAGCGTTACCTAGTCTAATGTTTATTCTCCATAACATAAATTAAACCAAACAATAACACTATGAAATAACGTGTTAACTATTAGCGTTATAAATATCAGCTTTTCTTGTAGTGTTTACTTGTTGTTTTAGTAAAGATTTGATTTGTTTTTCTTAAATTTGTTTTCAAACTTTATTAAAGTTTTAAAATTTCTTCCTTTAGTTGAAAAGTTTGAGTTTTGGGATAATAACTTAAAAATGAATCCTAGGTTATTGCACCCATAGCGATAGTCGCTATGGATGCAGTTTGGATTTTTCAAAATTTCAAGTTCTAAGTTTTCTTTTAAAAATGTTTGGAAATCCTTTTCAAAATAAGTTAGCGATACTTAAATTATTTTAACTTAATTAAGAATAATTATTTATTGATTAATTAAGTAATCAAGTTAAGTAATTAGTATTAATTAATATTAATATTAAATAAGTTAATCATTTATTAATCAAGAAGTTTTAATTAATGACTTACTTAGGTGAAAAGGGGTAACTAATTTATTTATTATTTAATTATAGTTTAAATTATTTAATTAATTATTATTTAATTAAAGGTTAATTATTTACTAAATTATTACTTGATTAAGGATTAATTTTAAGTAAATGTTTATTTGGTTAAAGTATAATTATTAATTAACTTTTAATTAATTAAGGTTTAATTTATTATTAAAGTTTTAATTAAAAATTATTTTACTATTATTATTTTATTAAATAATTAAGGTTAATTAATATATAATTATTAATGAAGGTAAATTAATTATTTAATAGTTAGTAAATTATTAATTTGGGTTTAATTTATAGATAATTAAGGGTTAATTAATTATTTAAAGGTTTAATTATTTATTAATTATAAACTAAGTTAAATTAAGATTTAATTAAGTTTAATTATGATTTAATAAAGAGTTTAACTTGAATTTAAAAGGGAGTTTAAGTTTTAAATTCGGGTTTTTAGGAATCAAATCATTAAAGGGAACTTTTGTTCCAAGGATAGTTTTGAATACAAGAATTCAAGTGTCGATACCATAAAGTAGATAAATAACTATGAATATACCATAGTGTTGATTGATTGTATTATTTGGACATCTAATAGTAGAATAAATCACTGTTCTGCTATAGGGTAAGTGTTTGATTGTTGTGGATATAGAATAACAAAATAAATTCCAATTCTACTATAAATTGATTGTTAATTATGTGGACATATGTTAGTAGAATAAATCATCATTATATTATATGTAATGATTTTGTCTGGACATCTATATAGCAGGACAAATCACCATCCTGCTATTATGATTTGGACATGTATAGATTAGTTAGCTCATACTGACATGATAATTCCTTGATTTGGATATGAGTTGTATTTACATATATCTTGACCTATGTAAATAAATTGAAATAAATTGGAATTGAAATTGAATGGTAACTTTAATTAGTACCATTGGGAGTTCTAAGCCTCGTTTAGAAATTATAAAGTATGATTTTGAATTTATTTTAATTCTTTAATCAATTTGAGGTTAAGGGTTTATTAATGGTTTTGCTAGTTATATAATTATTTTATCAAGATATTCATAAATGATAACTTGTTTATAGAAAGGAGTTTACCTAAACAAAAGGTTTATTTAAAGGTGATTACAAATGATGTTTTATAAAGGATATTTTATAAAGAATTTCTTTAAGAAGATTTATAAGAAGTTTATAAATAGGAAGAAAAATTATAAATCATTTCAGAGATTTGCAAAGAGGCTTTATAAATGAACTTAAAGGTTTATAAAAGTGGGCTATAACTTTATTTTGGAAGTTATAAGTTAACTGAAATATGAGATGAGCCTTTGAAAAGGAAACTTGTTTGGTTATTTAATATGGGATTTGAAAAGAAGAAAACTTTGTAATGTTCGTAAATATACTTATACCATTGAGATAAGTATATGAATATTTTCCAAGTATAAAGGAAATGCAAGGTGTTTGGGAATAGTGTTTTGAAAGGATCTTTTGATCAAGTTTTATAAAGTGGTTTATTAATTAAAGATTAATAAATAAAGGCTTAGTGGATCCTATAGTGAAATTAAACCATGATTGGATGTTTGTTATGTGATAGTTAAATAACCGACTATCAAATCTGGACCCACAACATAACTTTGGAAACATCTAGGAGAAACGTAGGAATTATATGGTACAGTTACCATCGGTGGTGCTATACTATACGTATAAACTCGTATTGTTCTCCAAGGACAAATGATAAGGAAACCCGTTCATTCAAACGGTTAGGAGGTGAACTAAGCACTTATTTGTTTGTCGGTTTATTTCATAAAGAACCGGGGTTGAGTTTACCGAAAACTATCAAAGTTGTTTCCAAGAGACCGGGATCAGATATTTTATCCGAAAATCACTTCGATCCAACTCAACGTTTCATGATGAAGACACCTGAAGAGCATGGAATCGAAGACGGAGTATAAAGTGCAAGGGCTATTCTTTATTAATCCTTGGGAGGATTCCCCATAATGGACGTAATAGGAGTAGTGCCTTCGGTTTCGTTTAGTCCTAAAATGAACTTGTATGGATGAATGCTAGCATTGCATTGATGCCATGAGAGCAGTGTTAGCATTCCAAGAGGGAAGTGCTATATGTGAAAGGTAAAACGTAGCCTCAAGCCTCATCAACCGGAAATGACTAGAACAGAGGAGATGCAGCAGGGCTAGGTGTGGGTAGCTCCCACAAAGGGTATGTTATCACCTTTCTAGATGACCATTCATATTTTCAGATTCCGTTGTGCATGAGGGAGCTCCATAAAGGTTGGGAACAACCGAGGTGATGATATATTCGGTACTATCCAGCAAGGGGTAGGCCGGTCCTGTGTTGGCAGGGGTCATTAGGTACGATCTCGGTACATTGTTCTAGAGGTGTACTGTGATGGGCAGTACTCCAGTAGCCCAGTCATTAGTTGGTATCCATTCTCCAATACGAGCTTTACGGTTTTAGTTGTATACCAAATATTTTGAAACGTGAGATGCAAGCATTCCAGCTATTTTAATATTCTACTTTGAACCTATAGACATTATTATAATATCACTGGATTTTCTATAAAAGTGTTTTGGTTATCTTAAGGTAAAAACCCATCCGTGTTTTTGTGTGGCGAGGTATTACGAGATACCTTTGATTTCAAAGGATTTTTCAAGTTAATAAATCAATAAAGTTTTTTGTGATTTGAGTTTACTCACGCTGGTATTCCAGACTGACCAGGGCGTTATTTCCTTATAATGCTCGGGTCAGACCGAGCATGTTTTCCAGGTTGGCTTAGGTGCTTTGGAGCTATGGAGTTGAGTTGGAGGCCCAGGACGTACTCACGTATTTTGGATATCTTCCGTTGTGTATGTGATATGTGTAGTTGTCTGCTATTGTAAGGATAAGTGTTATAACTGTCCAACTTTGATATGTAAATGTATATAAAAAAAGAGGTCTCAAATTTTGTAAAGACTTGATTATATTGTATGTTATTCCTTTGCATTGTGAGATTCTTTATTTGTTCGGTTTTTTTCTATCTTCTACCTTCTTCTTTTACCCTAACAGATCGGTATTTCCGGCACTTGAATGTTTGGCATGTAATATAGTGGACGTACTAGTGTCGATTTCGAGGGTCGAAAAGTCCGGTTCATTACATTTGGTATTAGAGCTTAGGTTAAGTGAACACCTAGGCTTTGGTGGGGTAGACTCATTAGAGATAGGGTTAGTAATAACCTAGAATGAGTTTGAGTGTATATTATGTAAGAATGTGCATTCGTTAGTGCTATAAAAAGGTTTTATACCGTGATATTTGAACTATTGAGTGGTTAAAGAATTCTGGTCGATTCGTCTAGCCAACGTTATCGATAGGGATTTCCTAAGCACTTGAACAAATTTAATCGACATAGTATTGTTTGAAATTGACTAAACGAAATAATTTTAACCGTGATATATTTTATATAAAAAGAATGATTTCAAAAATAGTGTTGTATGTATAATTAATTGTAGTATTGTAGTTAGGAGATAATAATATTCTATTATTATCATTTAGGGTTTGTTTAGTCATACTCCTCAAATTGAGCCTCTAATATTCTTAGTATGTATAGGTAGCTTCCTTGTAAAGATTTGAGTTGGGTAAATAGTAATTTGGAAGCATTGGAAATGAACACCTTGTGAATTTAGTTTCACAATTTGACTATAAGGCATTCGTTGTTAATGTTGGGATAGAATTTGATTTCAAAGTTAGAATATTTTGGGATAAAATATTCAAAAATGGTTTAATAGAAGTGATTTACAAAATCGGTTTATAAAAATGTATCATTTAAGTTGGAAGGAATTTAGGTTGAAAACTTGAGAACCTAAATGCCGGTGCTTTTGAAAAATGATTTTCAAGGTTTTGGGGAAATAATAATAATAATATTTGAAACCAATTAGGTTTAAGTATAAATTTTTGGGAATAAAAGTGCAAGTAAGAAGTGTTATCTTTGGATTGGATAGGGCGAATGAGTCTTGATTGTTTTGTGATAATCGGAATAATCTTCTAAGTGACGATTAGATGTTTGCCTAGGCAAAACGTTGTGAGATACTTAGTAAATTATCCTCTTTATCATTGTACAATTAAAACAAGTTCACCTAAACGAACCCAAAGCAAGTTGGTGATAAATGTTTTGTTGAAAAACGTGAAGTATTGTTTCAAAAATGGGATTTCAAAATAAATATAATATTTTTAAGTTAACTAGTTCGAGTGGCTCGAAAATAACTTAAATTGGGAAGGAGATATGTTCAGATGGTAAACGCTTCTCTTGAGTATTACCCATCTTGGTAAGGAAATGTATGATACTATTTGGTAGTACCAATGTAACGACCTGAAATTTTCAACCATTCGCATCCATACATGTCGGATTTGAATTGCTCAAAATATCAGATTGTTAATTTAAATTTGGCAAAACTCAGCATATACAGTAAATAAATAATTACAGATGACAGACACAGAGTAATATAACAATAATGCAGCGGAAACAAAAGAATAGTAGTTCATGAAGCTACTATATATATAACAGAGTTAAACAAGATACAACAGAAGTCAGGAATACATAGATGTCTCAATACATTAGTCAAATACAAGACCTGAATATATCACTAGAATCAAATGAATAACTGAAAGCTAGATAGATAGCTGGATCTCCAAACGAAGCTCCAACTCCAAAGATGAGTCACAAATGTTGTATCACTCAGTCTGACCCGAGCGTAAAGCAAAACACAAAACACTCGAGTCAGGATTAACATTCTTATATCAATAAATCCAACTCAAGTGAAATATCAACTGAAATACAAGTAACTCAAAGGATGTTTGTGATAACCATCCTCTAAGGATCCGTTAAACTATCTACTATGTAGTAATATACGCTAATATAATAATGTCTAATAGTAAAATAAACTTACTTTTAAGTAGCGTTAGGCTTTACATTTTCCACCTTAACACATAATAGTGCCAATAGTCTATACAGTACCTGCATACCTCGAGAGGCTACGAGAAGATACTCCATAGGTACGACACAAATAGAAACTCGTAGTAAAACTCGATATGGTAGGTGACACGGCACAACTAGGAAATGCCAGGGTAGATATACCAATTACGCATCCGGGCTGGTGGAAACGCCTAGCAGCCACTACCGCCCACCACGGAACACACTCCCAATCAAAAATCGAGGGTGGCCACCAAATCAATAACAAAGTAATAGAATGGTATCGAAGAAATGCGTCCAATCAGAGGTGCTACCTCATTGGCCCGTCAATCGCTCCTGTTTTAGCCACTTTATGCCAACTCACGGGAATCGGGTCCACGTTCATACCTTAATAGGATCATCGCCACCATCCTACTTCATTCTGGAATCTCCACCGCGTACACAGTTGTTAAAGTAGTTTTCGGTATCGACAGAGAGTATGCCCATATCCAATCCCGGTCTCTTTAACAACCAAATGTTATTATAACACCGCGGTCATTTAAAATAGTTTATGCTTCAAAACCAAAATCATTTTCAATTCAATACGATATCATTTTCATTTCAAAAATATTCACTTCCAAAATCATAGTACTTTTAAAGTTATAACACTTTCAAAACCAAAACAATTTGAAATAATAATACTTTGGAAATCATAATACTTTGAAATTCATAACTTTGGAAATCGTAACACTTTGAAATCATAACACTTTCCTTCAAACAGTTTAGATATTAATAATAGTATATAAATTAAAATAGTTTATAAAATAAAATAAATTGTATAAGATAGTTATAAGTTAAAATAGTTTATAAAGTAAAATATAAATAAAATAGCCACCTCAATTTCATAAATCGATTCAAATCAATTCGACTTCCAAATTCAACTTAATAAAATCTCAATTCATAAATTTCAACTCAATTCAGTTTCTCAATAAATCATTTCAAAATATATCGATTTCAAATACAGATTTGAACCACAAAATAAACCTTTTAATTCAATATATTTCAGAGCTTTAAATATTCAACATTTAAATACTAAATTCGATAATTTCATATATATATCAAATTCACTTTACTATTATTTAGTTTTGAAATATTTACTTAATCATTTCAATTACACCTAAATACAACTTCAATTTACAAATTTTAAATAAAAATATCCCATTTAAATTTGTATAAGTTTGAAATATTCATTTAAGTCACTTTTAATCAAATTTAAGTTATAAAACATATCTTTAAAATTTCAGATTTAATAAATTTCAAATCAAACTTATTTAAGTATAATTCTCAAATAAATATAATTTTAAATCAATTTCAAATTTATCTTTCCAACCTGAATCATTATAAACTCTATATTTAAAAATATATATATTAAATAAGTACTTAAACATATTATATATCAACTTTATTAAATCAACTTTAATAAATCTTTAAAATCAATATTTATTAAAACCATAAATTTCTTTTCAAAACCATAGAAATCATTTTCAAAGTATTTATATATAGACCAACGATGTCTGTATATAATTTTTTATCTTATGGTCAAGTGATACAGATATTTATCATTTCAATCCACAATTTAAATATATATGGGTATATATCATTTCAACCCGCAATCCCAAATTCAATTCAATTGAAAATCGCTTGGGTTTAACATTTCAACCCATAACGATTTTCTCATATTCTACAGATCGTTCGGGTATGTATCATTTCAATCCATAGTGAATTCTATACTAATAGGGAACTTGCAGAGTGATAACAGATATGATAATAATATAATAGACATATATCATCAATATAAATAACAGATAATGGTGTCAGATATCATAGGTGAACAGATACAGATAATGGCATATATAACAATGTAAATATCTAATAGCAGCATATTTCAATTTTCGTTTCAATTGAAATCAAATTTAATAAATATAAGAACATTAATCGTGAGTGATTGCTCACATTTCGAGGCTAGAGAAGTTTGACAATAGAACAAGCTACGAATTGCAAGTACGAATCCCAAAGCAAAGGTAGATTGGCACGAATTGGATAGACAAGTTGATAGATATAATCGATGAGATGAATCAGAATCAGAATCAATGAAGATAATTGGTATAAGTAAACTTGTATATGAATATATATAACTATATTTATAAAATCAAAATTAAATTTAAACACAAACATATTAAAATCAAAAATCTATATATATATATACATATATATATCTCAAACCAAATTCACTTTATTTTAGTATATACATTGTATAACATACGACACATACAAAATGTATATTTTTGGAAACCCAACACAGGCCTACCTACATATATGGATTTATATATAAACACAAATGTACTAATACATACCACGGTACAATATCTATAAAGTTTCAAAAAATGTATATTTTATAAAACAAATCAACAAGGACAAACTTCCTTTATAACATATAGTACAGAAACCTTTTATATATAACCATCGTTCAAAACATTGTAAACTAATGTACGGCTATAGGAACAAGTTCCATAGAAAATATATACATTTATGAAACAAACCAAAAGAACAACTTCCTTTATAAATATTTTAAATGTATATATATACACCCAAATATATATATAAAACTTTAATACTGTAAAACTGTAACATCTACATATTACAAAACTCAAAAGGATATATTAACTAATATATATATATATATATATATATATATATATATATATAAAATCATTAAACAAACCTATATATGCACAGGGTAGTATATAAACAAATATAGTTATATAAATACCCACTAACATATAAATGTATATACGAGATATATATATATATATATATAACCGCCTATGGATAGAAAGCTATAATACAAAGCTTCGACACATGCATATATATACACTTCACACACACACACACTACATACGCATATATATACACTGCACACACACACTACACACGCATATATATACACTTTTATATTGTAACTTTATATACATAAAAAAATCAACTCGGATCTTATATAACTAATCTAAAGTAATATCAAAACAAGCCATCGCTTTATAAATATAAATAAACTAATATTTTTGTTTAAACTACAACAGACTATATACATATGCTACCTACAGTAAAATATATTTTTAGATATGGACTAAATATAATACGAGCATACTATATAATAACTTCGTAATAAAATATAGAATACTTTTTTATGAAGTAATATACTTATGAAACGTAAACGTATAAAATATTCGAATGAAAGAAAATATACATAACTTCTTATATAATATATATATAAATACATACCAAAGAAAGGGTTGTAATGGCCAGAGCACGATGACACAGGTGGGAGCACGGAGACAAGACTCGAGCTCTTGGTCAGCAAGGACGTGTCGGGCTTGGTGTGTGGGTGACGTGGAGGGCAGAACCCGGTGGAAGAAGCAGCTGCTCGGAGTTGCTAGGTCACATGGAGAGTGGTTCATCGGTTTGGAGATGGCGATGGGTTGCATGGCTGTCAGGATATGAACGATGGTGGAGGTTTACTCGGTGGTGAGGCCTGAGATGCATGGGCTTAGAGAGGAGGAAGGGGAAAAGGAGGGGAAGAGATCTGGAAAGGACGGTGAGGTCTTGAGAGTGATGAACAACCTGTAAAGGCAAGAGAATGATGGAAGAAAAGAATGCAAAATGAAATGGTGAGAAATGAATGGCTGAGGCTTGAGAATATGCAATAGGCATGAACGTGTTAAATAAATGAATGTACTTATTTATTATATAAGATGGAATGCCAAAAGAAATAAGAAGGGAAAGAGACGCACATAGTTAAGGGAGATAAGCGGCCTTCAGCTTATAAAGCAACACATATTTGTTTTATGTTATACTGGTTTCAGAGCAAGATAAAAATGAACCGAGAAAGAAATGAAATGGCAACGGACAATAAATTTAACCGATGGAAAAGTTGAAAAGTCATACATTGAATTTTGGAAATAAAAGAAAATGGCTGTTAGGTTATACGGTGGAAAGTGAAAAGACAAAAGGGAACAAAACAGGAACCGGATACCGATACGGTTACCTTTTACACGGATTCCTTTTCGTACCGAGCTTCAAAACACAGAATTGAATACACCGTAGAGAACAACACGACGAGATGATCAAAACGGTATTCAAATATCAATGGTACGATTATCCGTTCAAAAGTCGATACAGACACTGATATACGTTGCTATCCCGTATGGAAAAATCCAAACGGAGCTAGAAACGTCCGAATTTCGCGAAACGGTTTACACAGTCTTATTCGGAGTGTTCTAAATAATTTTTCTCATGTTGACATATTTAGGTTTAGGAACACTTTTATTATCATCAATTTTTAACTAATATAAATTAAAATAAAATTATACAAGAAAATAAACTTCCATATTATCAGATGGAAATTTACCAGTTGCTATGTTAAAATAGACGTATTTCAAATATCAAATTTTTATTTCAAAATTTTATCATTTCAAATTTCACAAAATTCAATTAATTAGATAAATAAAACCACTAAAATTTACGGGTCGTTACACTCTCCCTCACTCAAAACTTTTCGTCCCCGAAAAGGAAGGCGATAGGAGAATAGAAACAACCAGAAACAAAATAAAACAATTAATTTATCCATATAAATTTCAATTTGAATTAATTTATAATCAACAATTGATTTTAAATTCAAGGTATTTCATTAAGTTGATTTGATTTCAATTTATAAATTCCTTCAAAACAAAATTTATTTTATTTATCTCATTTATTATTCAATTAACTTATTATTCTACTTATCTCTATTAACATTTTATAATTAAAAGTCAAGGGTATAACATTCGTTATAACCACTCAAATTTTATTTATAAAATCATTTTATATTGTATATAATCTAATTTCATATTCAAATTATGAATAATTTAGGTAAGTTGTATTAGAATGAAGTTTAAATATTATACAAGTAAAATTTTTCAATTCAATTATTCAAGTTTAAATATTCATTCAAAAATTTTGCTTTCTTTTTAATTGAAATCATCTTCAACATAAATTTAAGAATTATATTTCCGATTCACTTCAAACCATGTAGAAATAAATATATATATACTATATATCAAATCAAATTTATAAACTTATGCCTATATATAGATCAAATCATATTTTAGAAATTCAAATCAATTATAATCTCAAAGAAAAACTGTAGCAAAGCTACAGAATGGTCTCTCCATTCTGAAACTAGAAAATGAATGTCGATGATGCTGCAGTCATCACCGAAATTATTTTCCAGCGACAAAATAGGAGAGCACTGATTTAAACCTTTAAAAATTCTTTGGAAATAATTTCTATTCGAAAATACTTTAGATAATACATTTTAAAACCTTTAAAACCAAAGTTTGAGATTTTCGGAAGTTAAGTTCTCAAGTTCTTATATTAAATTCATTTGAATTCTAAATCAATTTATAAACCATGTTTTATAGCTCAATTATATATATATATATATATATATATATATGAGACAAAATTCAATGGTTTACAAAACAATAAATGAAAATCAAATATTATCATTTTGTTAACCAATTCATTTAACTTTTTAAATTTCAGAAAATTATACTCATATATATAATATAATCATACAAAAATCTATTTCATTTACCAATTTGAAAACAATATTGTGTCAGTTTGCTCTGTTCAAGTGTTTTTGGAAATCCTATCGATAGCGTTGATCAGACGAATCGATCAGAAACCCCAAATCAACATCAACAACTCAAACAACACAATATATATATATAAAACATTTTTATATT
Source organism: Allium fistulosum (assembly GCA_030737815.1). NCBI lineage: Eukaryota > Viridiplantae > Streptophyta > Magnoliopsida > Asparagales > Amaryllidaceae > Allium > Allium fistulosum. Next base: position 168,767,028 of record CM060905.1, read on the forward strand.
AATTTACAAATACACTTCCTCACTCGATGATACAAGAATGGATTTCAAACCAAGGATAGAGATTCAAATTTGATGGACTCAAATCAAAGAGAATTTTGATTCGAAAATAGGTTCGAAACAAAGATAAGATGATTAAATAACAAAATAGGAAGATTGATAAGTTTATATAAATCGCGGGCAACCTTAACCGGGTCGACCGTGACTTCAAGAATAAGATCAATGCAGAATTTTGAGGCAACTCGACATTCGATCGCAATAGATAGAATTCGGGCATAACAAAAGGTAACAGCATCGTAAACCGACGATACAAAATCTCCGATGAATCAATGCCTATTGTAAAGGAGTTTCACTCTTTTACAATCAACCAAAGATCGGCGAGACCGCCAATTTATTATAAAGATCATTCGAAGTGGAGTCATGGGATACTCCAAAATCAAAAGAAGACGAATAGGGAGAGACAAGAATGGGTTTGGAACTGCAGGGAACATTCCAAAATTCAAAAGAAGTCGAGTAAAAAAGGAAGAGATTCAAGCTCGAACGGAAGTGATTCTGTAAATAAATTTACCATATATGCTAAGTTTTGCCTAGAGCCAAAGCTCTGATACCAAATGTAACGACCTGAAATTTTCAACCATTCGCATCCATACATGTCGGATTTGAATTGCTCAAAATATCAGATTGTTAATTTAAATTTGGAAAAACTCAGCATATACAGTAAATAAATAATCACAGATCACAGACACAGAGTAATATAACAATAATGCAGCGGAAACAAAAGAATAGTAGTTCATGAAGCTACTATATATATATATATAACAGAGTTAAACAAGATACAACAGAAGTCAGGAATACATAGATGCCTCAATACATTAGTCAAATACAAGATCTGAATATATCACTGGAATCAACTGAATAACTGAAAGCTGAATAGATAGCTGGATCTCCAAACGAAGCTCCAACTCCAAAGGTGAGTCTCAAATGCGGTATCACTCAGTTTGATCCGAGCGTAAAGCAAAACACAAAACACTCGAGTCAGAATTAACATTCTTATATCAATAAATCCAACTCAAGTGAAATATCAACTGAAATACGAGTAACTCAAAGGATGTTTGGGATAACCAGCCTCTAAGGATTCGTTAAACTATCTACTATGTAGTAATATACGCTATTATAATAATGTTTAATAGTACTTTTAAGTAGCGTTAAGGCTTTATATTTTCCACCAGTGTAACGACCCATAAATTTTAGTGGTTTTATTTATCTAATTAATTGAATTTTGTGAAATTCTAAATAATTAAATTTTGAAATAAAAATTTGATATTTGAAATACATCTATTTTAACATAGCAACTGGTAAATTTCCATCTGAGGAAGTTTATTTTCTTGTATAATTTTATTTTAATTTATATCAGTTAAAAATTGATGATAATAAAAGTGTTCCTAAATCTAAATATGTCAACATGAGAAAAATTATATAGAACACTTTGAATAAGATTGCGTAATCCGTTTCGCGAAATTCGGACATTTCTAGCTCCGTTTGGATTTTTCCATACGGGATAGCAACGTATATCAGTGTCCGTATCGACTTTTAAACGGATAATCGTACCATTGATATCGGTATACCGTTTTGATCATCTCGTCGTGTTGATCTCTACTGTAACGCCCCACCCCGAGACCCACCTTAGTAAAGAGAATTAATGAGTAATTCCGTCGACTAAAGCGGAGAATAGGGCTGGTTAAGGGTGACCATCTATAACTTTGTCTTAAACATCTACTAAATACATCGATATATGCTATATGATTTTACTTTTCTATCTCAATGGATCGACATACCCAGTAAATGTTTAATCCAAAACTATAGATGGCTAACGGATCTATCAGAACAAAATACAATAACTGAATGTAGATCACATCACATAACAGTAACCAACATCATATATATACATATACACTGATACATGTTCAGTACAATACAATATGAATACAGTAAAGGTAGTACTCGGCCACACCATATACATTGAATCAAATATAAATACAACAGAGTATGCGGAAGAACAGAAATTATTCAAGAGAAAGAAGAGCTGATATACAGCAGCAACTTCAAGCTAAGTCCAATAGACGATACCTGAAACAACTCGGTCTGACTCGAGTACAAAGTACACGGGTCAGTCTAGCTAAAATAATCAGTTAATGAGGATAGACGATAATATGAAGCATAAGATACAAGGTGATAATTCTTTTCGAATGAGAAGAGGAAACATAAAGAATACAACCCATGATTTAAGTGAACTAATGTCACTTAAGTATACAAAGACCTCAAAAGAGGTAAATTCAATAATAATACTCAAATAATATAAACATTCGCCTCATATCATCGGCGACATCCCAAAATGTCTACAAGGTTTCCATGAACCATATCTCCTCAAAAGGAGAAACAACAATACAAACTCTCGCCAAATGGCAAACATAAAACATTCTCAAATAGGATGATTCAAAACTAAAATATAGAAAAATCTCCAAATTCAATCATACCTCCTCTCCTCGGTATGAATGTATATAAATCTAAATCTCAACTCGCAAAATGGTAAAACCCAGAATATCCTATAAAATTATGAAACCATCTAAATTCATAACTCAAGGAACTCAATAAGAGTTCAAAACATCATAAATGAAATCACCATATATATAACATCTCATATAGCACTAGGCTATCGATGTAATAAAACATCTTAAAGTGGTGAAATCACAATAAAATAGAAAACTCAAAAAACCTAGATTGGCCAAATCCCATTTGCATGCCGAAGCGATGCTGCACGTGCCATTCTCAGACGGCCGAAGCCTCTGACAAGGTCGCTAACACCTCCCAAAGCAATTCGTCCTCATGACAAGGTCGCTGACACCTCTCCAAGCCATTTTGCCAACCCTAACAAGATCGCTAACACCTCCCAAAGCAGTTCGTCCTCATGACAAGGTCGCTAACACCTCTCAAAGCAGTTCTGTTAGGTAAACATCGTGAATGTCTCACAAACTCACGGACAGGAACCCGAAAAGTGTTAACGTGTGTCCTATACCACACGTTCGCACTTAGCGGTTTACTAACCGCTAGTCGATGCCACACTAGAAACATCATAAAACTCAGAAAATCATATCTCGCCTCGTCTCATTGGCGAGTGATAAAGAGACACCATACTCGTCTCATCTCATCGACAAGTATTAAATGGCATCGTAACTTGTCTTATCTCATCGACAAGTGAATACATCGTGATGGTTCTTCATAAACCATAAATCTTAAAATATGAAATCATTTACTCAAGACTTGCCTTATATCATTGGCAAGTAAATAAAACATCATGATGGTTCTCATCGAACATACTCCTACATAGGAGATCTCAAACCATAATATTTGTCAAATCTTGGCCATCTTAAATAATTCCAATAAACAAGAATTATAAAACTCAAAATACGCCATAAAATGGCAAAACATCTCAGAATCATTAATCTCAAATAGCTTCGATCATACAAGTCCGGAATTAACCAAAATAGTAAACGCACATGTCCCATACCACGTGTTTTACTAAATCGTTTAATTCTCTTTCTCATACGTTCGAATAGTGTAAAAGTGTATTTTTTATATATAAAATAGTTTACTAGAGAAAATAAGCTTCTAAATTTTTTTTCCAAGAAGATTAATAAAACCAATATTTGAAATTCCTTTATTATAGGAAATAAATAGATTTTATATTGGAAAAATAATTTTAAAATACTATATAATAATAATTTGAAATTTCCATTTATTTCAAAAAATCACTTCAAAAATGGTTTAGTGAAAACCGTGCTCGAAAACAATGAAAAACAAGGAAGATAACTCAAGACCGATAACTTGAGTTCAAATACGAATTCAATTCAAATTTAACCCAAAATCAATTCAAATTTTATTTAAATTTGAATTTTAAATTCTCTAAATATTGCTAGCCTATTAATAGGCATCATAGCTCTCAAAATATCTCAAAATAACATCAAAATTGAATAAGAATGAGAGCAAAAATAAGCTAATACAATTATAAGGTCAATGTTTGTTGTTGTTGTCATCTTGTTCTCAGGACAGCAACTTATAACCATAATTTCGACCAAGAAAACTACAAAATTCCAGAAAACACAATGAAGAAATCTTGTAGTACATAATTTAAGCTTTCCGAAACATCTAAATTATCAAAATCGGATAAGAAACGAAGAAGTTATGGCCGATTTTGTTTCAGCCTTAAGCACAGAGCAAATATTGCTTTTGCTCTCGGGACAACAGTAGAAAACTTGGATTTTGACATAGCAAACCTCTAAATTACAGAAAACACAATACATGAAAGTTGTAGTATATGATTTGTGCTTTCCGAAACATCTAAAATTATCAAAATCGGATCAAAAAAGAATAAGTTATGGCCGATTTTGTTTCAGCCTTAAGCACAGAGCAAATATTGCTTTTGCTCTCGGGACAACATTAGAAAACTTGGATTTTGACATAGCAAAGCTCTAAATTACAGAAAACACAATACATGAAAATGTAGTATATGATTTGTGCTTTTCGAAACATCTAAAATTATCAAAATTGGATCAAAAACGAAGAAGTTATGACCGATTTTGTTTCAGCCTTAAGCACAGAGCAAATATTAATTTTGCTCTCGGGATTACAGCACAAAAATTAAATTTCGATATAGCTACCTTCAAAATTACAGAAAACACAAAACATGAAAGTTGTAGCACATGAATTAAGCTTTCCAAAACATGTAAAATTATCAAAATCTGATCTGTGGTTCAAAAGTTATGGCTATTTTTCTAACAAATTCAAACTCAGCCTGATTTGTTAAAGACAGAATCGGGCTTCTGTTTTCAAACTCATTTCAGGTCAGGTAAATTGAAGAATTTCGAACAGTAACCAAAAGAGAAATTGTATCTCATTGAATCTATTTTCTAACCTAAAAAGAATGAGCCATTTCTGATCGTTTTGCACAAATACATCGCTGTTTTACTACAGCGATTTTCATATAAAATTTTCAGCAAACAATCATTGGATTTATTTAATACATACAATCAATTCACAATCAAATTGAAAGAAATTCAATAAACAACCATCTAATTCAATCCAAATAACAACTAAAAATCACACATATGGATTAGAGATAGCAAGTGTGAGTTGTAAATAACTCACCTTTTATTTTCCTATAGCTTGCTAAATCCTCTTTTAAGCCTTGCTAACCTCTTAGCTTCTCCAAAATCACTCTACATTATTGGACAAAATCCCTTTGATTTGAGCTTTGAATTTGGAAATTAGGAACTAGGGTTTAGAAAGATGAATGTTTCTGATTTTTGTTTTAATGAGAAGGAGAATGAACGTGCTGATGTTTGAGGAAGAGGAATATGTTTCTCATTTCTTTGCTAATAGGCTAAGTGAAGTATGTTAATGGGCTAGAGTCCAATTTTTTTTTCAAGAAAATTAGCTTTAGTTATATTAATCACTTAGTTACATGTTAACAATGCACACCTTCTAATTCAATAATCTATTCAACTTTATTTCATATCAAAAAGTTATAAAACTTCATATTCATGACGATAAAACGTTATATACTCAAAATAAAAGATTATTTATATATTTAAAACACTTTATTATCATATTTCTCTATTTTGAATAAAATATCAAATTTACATCTTTCATTACAAAACTCATTGTAATTAACATTATAAATTACACAAAAATCATATTTTTGTATAATAAAATTCTATAACTCATTTCAAATATGATTTTATGTTCAAATTATATTTTTAAACTCAATTCCATCATTATATATTCAATATATCTCATTTTAAAATTAATTACTCCTTTTAAAAATCATTAAAAGAAGTAAATACCAATAATTAATAAAATTATTGCATTACCTCTAAATAAAACACATTTTCCTCATTTTATTAACTCAAATCATTTTAATAAAGTTTCAAAAACTTTATTTTCTTATTTTATTCTTAATTATATTGTTTATTCCCGGTAAACAATTTAAATTTTCCATTTATTATTAATTCACACTATTAAATTATAACTGCCGTTATAATTTAATATTCTCGGGTAATTGCTAAAACCAGGGTTGTTACAGACTCTCCCCCTTACAAAAATTGCGTCCCCGCAATTTTCTAGAAAAAGAGTTGTAAACAACATAAAAATTTAATCGACAAAGGATAAAAGACAAGCTCGAAACTCAAACCATTCATACTCTCAACATAGAATGGTAGAGAGAAACAAGGAAAAATTCACTTGGTTAATTCAATGGCCCATCATATAATAATATAGTGATTAGCAAACCATCGAATTTTCCAAGCACTCGAAAGAATTTCGAAGATATCCCGTCTTCGAATCAAAACTCAATAAGATGCTCAACAATTAATCAATCGATAATGATTGATTTCACAAAACTCTACGAATAGAGTCGGGATCAAACTCACTTAAACCCGAACTCTAAGCAATAAAGAAGATCATCAATAAGATTTTCCGCATAAATATATGGAAAGAACATCTTCACAACAGGGTAAACACAATAGACAAGATGAATAAGTCACGAAATGGCTTCTTAAGGCCACCAAACTCGAACGACCGTGAAAATGCACGCCGTTGCTATTAACTCAAGGATAGAATATACTCAAGAGACAAGGATATAAGCTCAAATTATCTTTTAATTCGAGATATTTAGGATTTTAAATCTCGACATCTTTTAATTTTTTAAATCTCAATTTTCACCATTTGAAAATTTCTCAAACTCTTTACTATATTACTTAATAAGTAATTTAAAACTCAAAGTTAAAATTCAAACTTTTCTTACTTCAAAATTAATTTCCACAGAATTTTGTAAATCCATAATAATATTCCTCAAAATAAATTAAGGGTTTAAATTCTCTTTACTCTTCTACTAAACCACTTAAATAGTTTTTAAAATAATCTTCAAATTCTCTTACTATACTCTTCCCTTAAAACATCCAATGTATATAATATAGATTCTAAAATCTCAAAATATACTTTCAATAAAGCACAACTCAAAAATAATCTCATTTATATTCTCATCTTTATAATTTCAAAATAAATAAGTAAATGGCATTGCCTCGCCATTGAATCTCTAATAAATAGATATATCCATTGGCTGCAGAGTCGATCGAACGATCAAAACTGCCTCGCCACTCTATTACTCATCTCTAAAATCAATGGCTGCAATTACTATTCAAAAATAAATTTAATATTTAATCTAAAAATATTATTTTCAAAATCTTAATCTTTAAAACACAAATCATCATGTCTAATTGCCTCATCATAGCATTTAGGAGATTCCTATCGATAACGTTGATCAGGCGTATCGACCATAACTCTTAACTACTCGATGGACAACCCAACACTCTCAAATTATTTCTATAAAAGAAATACTACTCATGCAAATATATTCTCAAAATATTCTTTTGATTTTTTTTTCTATAATCTCAAAGCTCAAATTTCTCTATAAAACTCATATTTATATAGCTTCAAAACTCAAACCAAAGAGCATTAAGAGAATGCATCGAGATATTCCCAGAATACCCGATTCTCAAAATCATTAGAAAGAGATAGAGTGTTCGTCAATCTTACAATGTCACGAGCCACTCCCAAAAATCATCAAGATACAGGATAAGCAAGATATTCTTCTCGAAGGAGAAGAAGCACACAATCCACGAATCACTACTACAAACGGAGTAATGCTACAAAGGATAAAATTGATTAAGTATCTGAAAAGAACACTCAAACGAAGCTGAATGATAAACTCAATCAAACTCGAAAAGTCTAGAAACTCACCTCATTCCTTAGTGGATATCCTCGTGGAAGGATAACTGAAGAGCTAAGAGCCAGGAATAAGGTTACCTCAACACTCGATTGCCCGATTGGATGTCAAATCCAAACGGACTCACAAAACTCAACAAAGTCACCTTGACTGGAATTCGAGATATATCATCAACATCTCGATACTCAAGAGTGAATACAGAAACTTCAGAATCATCATTAACATTCCAAAGTGATAGAAATAATAAACCAATCAAATTAGGATGCCTAAAAAATATAGGATCCTATAACAACAAAAGGATCGGACTTAACATCAAATAAGTCAATCCATCTAAAATCAAATGCATCTCAAGATTGTGAGTAACAAACAAATACTCACAAAAGCAAGATCAAATAGAAATCTCAGAATGCTCACAACGATCCAATCGTTGTGGATCCCCTCAATACGATTCACAACTCTCAAAGGAATACAACAAGACTACTCAAAGGAATCAATAAGCTTCATCGATACGAACTCACTCGCATCGACAAAAATAAGAATAGAATAATCCCAAATAAGATTATTCATAAGATAAGATAACATCAAACTCAATTATGGAATACTACGGAATACAATATATATTCCTAGACATATTCCATCTCAACATATCCCAATACTCGAAAAAGAATCAAAGCACGATTCAAAAACAAGCTCGAATAAAGGACAATGATTCACTTATATTGTACTTCGACGTATCGTGATATACGTACTGTTCTATGTTTATTCTACTTTGTTCTGACCATAGCTCTGATACCATGCTGTAACGCCCCACCCCGAGACCCACCTTAGTAAAGAGAATTAATGAGTAATTCCGTCGACTAAAGCGGAGAATAGGGCTGGTTAAGGGTGACCATCTATAACTTTGTCTTAAACATCTACTAAATACATCGATATATGCTATATGATTTTACTTTTCTATCTCAATGGATCGACATACCCAGTAAATGCTTAATCCAAAACTATAGATGGCTAACGGATCTATCAGAACAAAATACAATAACTGAATGTAAATCACATCACAGAACAGTAACCAACATCATATATATACATATACACTGATACATGTTCAGTACAATACAATATGAATACAGTAAAGGTAGTACTCGGCCACACCATATACATTGAATCAAATATAAATACAACAGAGTATGCGGAAGAACAGAAATCATTCAAGAGAAAGAAGAGCTGATATCCAGCAGCAACTTCAAGCTAAGTCCAATAGACGATACCTGAAACAACTCGGTCTGACCCGAGTACAAAGTACACGGGTCAGTCTAGCTAAAATAATCAGTTAATGAGGATAGACGATAATATGAAGCATAAGATACAAGGTGATAATTCTTTTCGAATGAGAAGAGGAAACATAAAGAATACAACCCATGACTTAAGTGAACTAATGTCACTTAAGTATACAAAGACCTCAAAAGAGGTAAATTCAATAATAATACTCAAATAATATAAACATTCGCCTCATATCATCGACGACATCCCAAAATGTCTACATGGTTTCCATGAACCATATCTCCTTAAAAGGAGAAACAACAATACAAACTCTCGCCAAATGGCAAACATAAAACATTCTCAAATAGGATGATTCAAAACTAAACTATAGAAAAATCTCCAAATTCAATCATACCTCCTCTCCTCGGTATGAATGTATATAAATCTAAATCTCAACTCGCAAAATGGTAAAACCCAGAATATCCTATAAAATCATGAAACCATCTAAATTCATAACTCAAGGAACTCAATAAGAGTTCAAAACATCATAAATGAAATCACCATATATATAACATCTCATATAGCACTAGGCTATCGATGTAATAAAACATCTTAAAGTGGTGAAATCACAATAAAATAGAAAACTCAGAAAACCTAGATTGGCCAAATCCCATTTGCATGCCGAAGCGATGCTGCACGTGCCATTCTCAGACGGCCGAAGCCTCTGACAAGGTCGCTAACACCTCCCAAAGCAATTCGTCCTCATGACAAGGTCGCTGACACCTCTCCAAGCCATTTTGCCAGCCCTAACAAGATCGCTAACACCTCCCAAAGCAGTTCGTCCTCATGACAAGGTCGCTAACACCTCTCAAAGCAGTTCTGTTAGGTAAACATCGTGAATGTCTCACAAACTCACGGACAGGAACCCGAAAAGTGTTAACGTGTGTCTCATACCACACGTTCGCACTTAGCGGTTTACTAACCGCTAGTCGATGCCACACTAGAAACATCATAAAACTCAGAAAATCATATCTCGCCTCGTCTCATTGGCGAGTGATAAAGAGACACCATACTCGTCTCATCTCATCGACAAGTATTAAATGGCATCGTAACTTGTCTTATCTCATCGACAAGTGAATACATCGTGATGGTTCTTCATAAACCATAAATCTTAAAATATGAAATCATTTACTCAAGACTTGCCTTATATCATTGGCAAGTAAATAAAACATTAAGATGGTTCTCATCGAACATACTCCTACATAGGAGATCTCAAACCATAATATTTGTCAAATCTTGGCCATCTTAAATAATTCCAATAAACAAGAATTATAAAACTCAAAATACGCCAAAATGGCAAAACATCTCAGAATCATTAATCTCAAATAGCTTCGATCATACAAGTCCGGAATTAACCAAAATAGTAAACGCGCATGTCTCATACCACGTGTTTTACTAAATCGTTTAATTCTCTTTCTCATATGTTCGAATAGTGTAAAAGTGTATGTTTTATATATAAAATAGTTTACTAGAGAAAATAAGCTTCTAAATTTTTTTTCCAAGAAGATTAATAAAACCAATATTTGAAATTCCTTTATTATAGGAAATAAATAGATTTTATATTGGAAAAATAATTTTAAAATACAATATAATAATAATTTGAAATTTCCATTTATTTCAAAAAATCACTTCAAAAATGGTTTAGTGAAAACCGTGCTCGAAAACAATGAAAAACAAGGAAGATAACTCAAGACCGATAACTTGAGTTCAAATACGAATTCAATTCAAATTTAACCCAAAATCAATTCAAATTTTATTTAAATTTGAATTTTAAATTCTCTAAATATTGCTAGCCTATTAATAGGCATCATAGCTCTCAATTTATCTCAAAATAACATCAAAATTGAAGAAGAATGAGAGCAAAAATAAGCTAATACAATTCTAAGGTCAATGTTTGTTGTTGTTGTCATCTTGTTCTCAGGACAGCAACTTATAACCGTAATTTCGACCAAGAAAACTTCAAAATTCCTGAAAACACAATGAAGAAATCTTGTAGTACATAATTTAAGCTTTCCGAAACATCTAAATTATCAAAATCGGATAAGAAACGAAGAAGTTATGGCCGATTTTGTTTCAGCCTTAAGCACAGAGCAAATATTGCTTTTGCTCTCGGGACAACAGTAGAAAACTTGGATTTTGACATAGCAAACCTCTAAATTACAGAAAACACAATACATGAAAGTTGTAGTATATGATTTGTGCTTTCCGAAACATCTAAAATTATCAAAATCGGATCAAAAACGAATAAGTTATGGCCGATTTTGTTTCAGCCTTAAGCACAGAGCAAATATTGCTTTTGCTCTCGGGACAACATTAGAAAACTTGGATTTTGACATAGCAAAGCTCTAAATTACAGAAAACACAATACATGAAAGTTGTAGTATATGATTTGTGCTTTCCGAAACATCTAAAATTATCAAAATCGGATCAAAAACGAAGAAGTTATGACCGATTTTGTTTCAGCCTTAAGCACAGAGCAAATATTAATTTTGCTCTCGGGATTACAACACAAAAATTAAATTTTGACATAGCTACCTTCAAAATTACAGAAAATACAAAACATGAAAGTTGTAGCACATGAATTAAGCTTTCCAAAACATGTAAAATTATCAAAATCCTATCTGTGGTTCAAAAGTTATGGCTATTTTGCTAACAAATTCAAACTCAGCCTGATTTGTTAAAGACAGAATCGGGCTTCTGTTTTCAAACTCATTTCAGGTCAGGTAAATTGAAGAATTTCGAACAGTAACCAAAAGAGAAATTGTATCTGATTGAATCTATTTTCTAACCTAAAAAGAATGAGCCATTTTTGATCGTTTTGCACCAATACATCGCTGTTTTACTACAGCGATTTTCATATAAAATTTTCAGCAAACAATCATTGGATTTATTTAATACATACAATCAATTCACAATCAAATTGAAAGAAATTCAATAAACAACCATCTAATTCAATCCAAATAACAACTAAAAATCACACATATGGATTAGAGATAGCAAGTGTGAGTTGTAAATAACTCACCTTTTATTTTCCTATAGCTTGCTAAATCCTCTTTTAAGCCTTGCTAACCTCTTAGCTTCTCCAAAATCACTCTACATTATTGGACAAAATCCCTTTGATTTGAGCTTTGAATTTGGAAATTAGGAACTAGGGTTTAGAAAGATGAATGTTTCTGATTTTTGTTTTAATGAGAAGGAGAATGAACGTGCTGATGTTTGAGGAAGAGGAATATGTTTCTCATTTCTTTGCTAATAGGCTAAGTGAAGTATGTTAATGGGCTAGAGTCCAATTTTTTTTAAAAGAAAATTAGCTTTAGTTATATTAATCACTTAGTTACATGTTAACAATGCACACCTTCTAATTCAATAATCTATTCAACTTTATTTCATATCAAAAAGTTATAAAACTTCATATTCATGACGATAAAACGTTATATACTCAAAATAAAAAATTATTTATATCTTTAAAACACTTTATTATCATATTTCTCTATTTTGAATAAAATATCAAATTTACATCTTTCATTACAAAACTCATTGTAATTAACATTATAAATTACACAAAAATCACATTTTTGTATAATAAAATTCTATAACTCATTTCAAATATGATTTTATGTTCAAATTATATTTTTAAACTCAATTCCATCATTTTATATTCAATATATCTCATTTTAAAATTAATTACTCCTTTTAAAAATCATTAAAAGAAGTAAATACCAATAATTAATAAAATTATTGCATTACCTCTAAATAAAACACATTTTCCTCATTTTATTAACTCAAATCATTTTAATAAAGTTTCAAAAACTTTATTTTCTTATTTTATTCTTAATTATATTGTTTATTCCCGGTAAACAATTTAAATTTTCCATTTATTATTAATTCACACTATTAAATTATAACTGCCGTTATAATTTAATATTCTCAGGTAATTGCTAAAACCAGGGTTGTTACATCTACGGTGTGTTCAATTCTGTGTTTTGAAGCTCGGTACGAAAAGGAATCCGTGTAAACGGTAACCGTATCGGTATCTGATTCCTGTTTTGTTCCCTTTTGTCTTTTCACTTTACACTGTATAACCTAACAGCCATTTTCTTTTATTTCCAAAATTCAATGTATGACTTTTCAACTTTTCCATCGGTTAAATTTATTGTCCGTTGCCATTTCATTTCTTTCTCGGCTCATTTTTATCTTCCTCTGAAACCAGTATAACATAAAACAAATATGTGTTGCTTTATAAGCTGAAGGCCGCTTATCTCCCTGAACTATGTGCGTCCCTTTCCCTTCTTATTTCTTTTGGCATTCCATCTTATATAATAAATAAGTACATTCATTTATTTAACACGCTCATGCCTATTTCATATTCTCAAGCCTCAGCCATTCATTTCTCACCATTTCATTTTGCATTCTTTTCTTCCATCATTCTCTTGCCTTTACAGGCTGTTCATCACTCTTAAGACCTCACCGTCCTTTCCAGATCTCTTCCCCTCCTTTTCCCCCTTCCTCTTCTCCAAGCCCGTGCATCTTAGGCCTCACCACCGAGAAAACCTCCACCATCGTTCATATCCTGACAGCCACACAACCCATCGCCATCTCCAAACCGATGAACCACTCTCCACGCGACCTAGCAACTCCGAGCAGCCACTTCTTCCACCGGGTTCCGCCCTCCACGTCACCCACACACCAAGCCCGACACGTCCTTGCTGACCCAGAGCTCGAGTCTTGTCCCGTGCTCCCACTTGTGTCATCGTGCTCTGGCCATTACAACCCTTTCTTTGGTGTATATATATATATATATTATATAAGAAGTTATGTATATTTTCTTTCATTCGAATATTTTATATGTTTACGTTTCAAAAGTATATTACTTCACAAAAAAGTATTCTCTATTTTATTACGAAGTTGTTATATAGTATGCTCGTATTATATTTAGTCCATATCTAAAAATATATTTTACTGTGGGTAGCATATGTATATAGTCTGTTGTAGTTTAAACAAAAATATTAGTTTATTTATATTTATAAAGCGATGGCTTGTTTTGATGTTATTTTAGATTTGTTATATAAGATCTGAGTTGATTTTTTTATGTATATAAAGTTACAATATAAAAGTGTATATATATGCGTGTGTAGTGTGTGTGTGCAGTGTATATATATGTGTATGTAGTGTGTGTGTGAAGTGTATATATATGCATGTGTCAAAGCTTTGTATTATAGCTTTCTATTCATAGGCGGTTATATATATATATATATATCTCGTATATACATTTATACATTAGTGGGTATTTATATAACTATATTTGTTTATATACTACCCTGTGCATATATAGGTTTGTTTAATAATTATATATATATATATTAGTTAATATATCCTTTTGAGTTTTGTAATATGCACATGTTACAGTTTTACTATATTAAAGTTTTATATATATATTTGGGTGTATATATATACGTTTAAAATATTTATAAAGGAAGTTGTTCTTTTGGTTTGTTTCATAAAAGTATATATTTTCCGTGGAACTTGTTCCTATAGCCGTACATTAGTTTACAATGTTTTGAACGTGGTTATATATAAAAGGTTTTTGTAGTATATGTTATAAAGGAAGTTTGTCCTTGTTGATTTGTTTTATAAAATATACATTTTCTGAAACTTTATAGATATTGTACCGTGGTATGTATTAGTACATTTGTGTTTATATATAAATCCATATATGTAGGTAGGCCTGTGTTGGGTTTCCAAAATTATACGTTTTGTATGTGTCGTATGTTATACAATGTATATACTAAAATAAAGTGAATTTGGTTTGAGATATATATATATATATATGTATATATATATAGATAGATTTTTGATTTTAATATATTTGTGTTTAAATTTAATATTGATTTTATAAATATAGTTATATATATTCATATACAAGTTTACATATACCAATATCTTCATTGATTCTGATTCTGATTCATCTCATCGATTATATCTATCAGCTTGTCTATCCAATTTGTGCCAATCTACCTTTGCTTTGGGATTCGTACTTGCAATTCGTAGCTTGTTCTGTTATCAAACTTCTCTAGCCTCGAAAGGTGAGCAATCACTCACGATTAATGTTCTTATATTTATTAAATTTGATTTCAATTGAAACAAAAATTGAAATATGCTGCTATTAGATATTTACATTGTTATATATGCCATTATCTGTATCTGTTCACCTATGACATCTGACACCATTATCTGTTATTTATATTGATGATATATGCCTGTTATATTATTATCATATATGTTATCACTCTACAAGTTCCCTGTTAGTATAGAATTCACTATGTGTTGAAATGATACATACCCGAACGATCTGTAGAATAGGAGAAAATTGTTATGGGTTCAAATGATAAACCCAAGCGATTTTCAATTGAATTAAATTTGGGATTGCGGGTTGAAATGATATATACCCATATATATTTAAATTGAGGATTGAAATGATAAATATCCGTATCACTTGACCATAGGATAAAAAATTATATACAGACACCGTTTGTCTATATATAAATACTTTGAAAATGATTTCTATGGTTTTGAAAAGAAATACATGGTTTTAATAAATATTGATTTTAAAGATTTATTAAAGTTGATTTAATAAAGTTGATATATAATATGTTTAAGTATTTATTTAATATTTATATTTTTAAATATAGAGTTTATAATGATTCAGGTTGGAAAGATAAATTTGAAATTGATTTAAAATTATATTTATTTGAGAATTATACTTAAATAAGTTTGATTTGAAATTTATTAAATCTGGAATTTTAGAGATATGTTTTATAACTTGAATTTGATTAAAAGGGACTTAAATGAATATTTCAAACTTATACAAATTTAAATGGGATATTTTTATTTAAAATTTGTAAATTGAAGTTGTATTTAGGTGTAATTGAAATGATTAAGTGAATATTTCAAAACTAAATAATAGTAAAGTGAATTTGATATATATATATATATATGAAATTATCGAATTTAGTATTTAAATGTTGAATATTTAAAGCTCTGAAATATATTGAATTAAAAGGTTTATTTTGTGGTTCAAATCTGTATTTGAAATCAATATATTTTGAAATGATTTATTGAGAAACTGAATTGAGTTGAAATTTATGAATTGAGATTTTATTAAGTTGGATTTGGAAGTCGAGTTGATTTGAATCGATTTGTGAAATTGAAGTGGCTATTTTATTTATATTTTACTATATAAACTATTTTAACTTATAACTATTTTATATAAATTATTTTATTTTATAAACTATTTTATTTTATATACTATTATTAATATCTAAACTGCTTGAAGGAAAGTGTTATGATTTCAAAGTGTTACGATTTCCAAAGTTATGAATTTCAAAGTATTATGATTTCCAAAGTATTATTATTTCAAATTGTTTTGGTTTTGAAAGTGTTATAACTTTAAAATTACTATGATTTTGGAAGTGAATATTTTTGAAATGAAAATGATATCGTATTAATTTGGTTATTTAATTGAAAATGATTTTGGTTTTGAAGTATAAACTATTTTAAATGACCGCGGTGTTAAAATAACATTTGGTTGTTAAAGAGACCGGGATCAGATATGGGCATACTCTTTGTCGATACCGAAAACCACTTTAACAACCGTGTACGCGGTGGAGATTCCAGAATGAAGTAGGATGGTGGCGACGATCCTATTAAGGTATGAACGTCGACCCGACTCCCGTGAGTTGGCATAAAGTGGCTAAAACAGGAGCGATTGACGGGCCAATGAGGTAGCACCTCTGATCGGACGCATTTCTTCGATACCATTCTATTACTTTGTGATTGATTTGGTGGCCACCCTCGATTTTTGATTGGGAGTGTGTTCCGAGGTAGGCGGTAGTGGCTTCTATGCGTTTTCACCAGCCCGGATGCGTAATTGGTATATCTACCCTGGCATTTCCTAGTTGTGCCGTGTCACCTACCATATCGAGTTTTACTATGAGTTTCTATTTGTATCGTACCTATGGAGTATCTTCTCGTAGCCTCTCGAGGTATGCAGGTACTGTATAGACTATTAGCACTATTATGTGTTAAGGTGGAAAATGTAAAGCCTTAACTCTACTTAAAAGTAAGTTTATTTTACTATTAGACATTATTATAATAGCGTATATTACTACATAGTAGATAGTTTAACGGATCCTTAGAGGATGGTTATCCCAAACATCCTTTGAGTTACTTGTACTTCAGTTGATATTTCACTTGAGTTGGATTTATTGATATAAAAATGTTAATCCTGACTCGAGTGTTTTGTGTTTTGCTTTATGCTTGGGTCAGACTGAGTGATACAGCATTTGAGACTGACCTTTGGAGTTGGAGCTTCGTTTGGAGATCCAGCTATCTATCCAGCTTTCAGTTATTCAGTTGATTCCAGTGATATATTCAGATCTTGTATTTGACTAATGTATTGAGACATCTATGTATTCCTGACTTCTGTTGTATCTTGTTTAACTCTGTTATATATATATATATAGTAGCTTCATGAACTACTATTTTTTTGTTTCAGCTGCATTATTGTTATATTACTCTGTGTCTGTGATCTGTGATTATTTATTTACTGTATATGCTGAGTTTTGCCAAATTTAAATTAACAATCTGGTATTTTGAGCAATTCAAATCCGACATGTATGGATGCAAATGGTTGAAAATTTCAGGTCGTTACAACCAGTCCCTTATTATCATTTTGGAGTTACTTGGCTATAGATATATATATTTTCTATAATTGAAATATAGAGTTTCATTTCAAAAAGTTTTTGAAATAAAAGCTGGGTATTTGGATCTTGAGTTTTCTTATGAAAATAAATGCAAAATGGAATAGTTGAATCTAATAAGAGTATATACTCTCAGGATGTAGTGATGAATTGTATAAGTTGAACATAAGTTAGTTTAATTAAATGTTTTCATAAATAGCTTTTGTGGAAATAGAATTGGTATTAGGGAGAACCAATTAAATGAGTGCGTAGGATGGGCGTAGATCATTTCTCTTTCTCATGTAGTTTTGATCTAAGATTCGAGTATATGACTTTGAGGTGTTTTACACCCTTCCGAATAAGGATCTATTACTCGATTATTGAAGATGAGCATTTGATGAAGATTTTTGGTAGGGAACCAAAGTTTTCTATTATAGTACTATGTAAGGAGAACAGAGGTTCCAAATCAAGGAACCTGATTAGAGTCCGCACTAGAGAATCGGGTAAGTGATACTAGTTCGGAGATGAAGTTATGTATTCGAGTGGTGATCGAATAAAATTTTGTTATGAATGATCTATGAAAATCGTGCTGACTTATGGATAGCACCAGGATGTTCTTCAGGTGTAATTTCGAGGACAAAATTCTTTTAAGGAGGGTAGAATGTAACGACCCAGGGTTTTGGTCACTTAAACTAGGCAATTTCATATTTTATATAGTCAATAAATGAATTTTTATAGATAAATAAACTCGTTTTAATCAATTAATAATAATGGTAAAGTCGTTTTCAAATTTTATTTACCAAATTAAATAGTTCGTAAAAAAATAAAAAATATGACCGAAGAACGTTTTCCGAAATTTCGAATTTTCGACATCGGAAAGTTATCGGAAACATTGTTCGTCTTTGTGCACTATATATATACATACATACATATATATAAGAGTTAATTAACTAGATAATAATATACTTAAGAATGTTGTCTTATAATTAATTTTAATTTAAAAAGTGATGTGACAACACATAATAATTATATATATATATATATATATTTATAAAGAGGTTGATGTGAACAGACATAATAATTATAATTATATATATATATAAAGAGACTGATGTGACAACACATAATAATTATATATATATATATATAAAGAGAGTGATGTGACAACACATAATAATTATATTTAAATATATATTTATAAAAGGAGTGATATGACTAGACAAGATTATTATAAATTATTATATATATATAAATAAGTTGATGTGATGTGAGATTTTTTGCTTATAAATAGTCATATGTTTTCTTATTTTTTTCATTTCTATTTTTTTTCAAACTCTCTTCTTCTTAATTTTAGACTCTAATGGCCTTTAACGGCTTCCTTAGCATTTTAAAGTTTTATATTTTATAGTTTACCTTTTTAAACTTAGCTTCAAACTCATTGTTTTCCATTCAAATTCCTTTATTTTTACCCAAAATGGTTTTGGCCATAACTTCTTACAACCAACACCAAACACCATTTTCTTTTTTCCAAACTATGTATATTTTCAGTGGCTACAACTTTGTTGATTACCACTTTTTCTGATTTTGAGTTTAGTTGCTCCAAAATTTCATTTTTTGCAAGAGTGTTTTTGAACCTAGATTTTGATGTCCGAAAATACCCCTCACTGTTTTGACCCTAACTTCCTCAAAATTTAACCTTTTTGAGTAATTCATTTTGTTAAATGATATAAAAAAGAATAATCTAAAACTTTACTTTTGAACACTTTTCCAAAATCTAAGAGGAAAGGGTCCAAAAGTTGAGTGCAAAATGACCCATTTTCGAGAAGAATTTGTGGTTTTCCAAGCGCTAAAGTATTTCAAGTTCTAAAAAGTTTTGGTGAGTAAATTCCTAATTTATGTGGAAAGAACTTTATCTTATATGTTATGTTGATTTTAAAGCTATATGCATGTCACATATGATTGGATCTTGGTATGTTTGAAATATGTTGATTAGTGCAAATGTATGGGTTAGTATTAGTACTCAAATGGATATGTTTAAATGATTATCGATATAGGCTGGGATTTGGTTATGTTATTGAATCAGTTTGTTGTGAATGTGGCTTTGGATATGTGATTGTGTGAATATAGAAGGTAGTATCTTGAAAGTGAAGTGGACATGAGATCCGGTTGCAAATTAAATCGTTTACTTGTTTTAGTAAAGATTTGATTTGTTTTTTAAAATTTGTTTTCAAACTTTACTAAAGTTTTAAAAATTCTTCCTTTAGTAAACGAGAGTGAAAAGTTTGAGTTTTGGGATAATAATTTAAAAATGAATCCTAGGTTATTGCACCTACAGGGATAGTCGCTATGGATGTAGTTCGGATTTTTCAAAATTTCAAGTTCTAAGTTTTCTTTTAAAAATGTTTGGAAATCCTTTTCAAAATAAGTTAGCGATACTTAAGTTATTTTAACTTAATTAAGAAGGTTTATTAATTAGAATTAATTTGTTAATTAAGAATATTTATTTATTAATTAACTAAGTAATCAGGTTAAGTAATTAGTATTAATTAATATTAATATTAATTAAGTAAGTTAATCATTTATTAATTAAGAAGTTTTAATTAATGACTTACTTAGGTGAAAAGGGGTAATTAATTTTATTTAATCAATTTTAATCATTTTATTTATTATTTAATGACAGTTTAAATTATTTAATTAATTATTATTTAATTAAAGGTTAATTATTTACTAAATTATTACTTAATTAAGGATTAATTTAAGTAAATGTTTATTTGGTTAAAGTTTAATTATTAATAAACTTTTAATTAATTAAAGTTTAATTAAAAATTATTTTACTATTATTATTTTATTAAATAATTAAGGTCAATTAATATTTAATTATTAATGAAGGTTAATTAATTATTTAATAGTTAGTAAATTATTAATTTGAGTTTAATTTATAGTTAATTAGGGGTTAATTAATTATTTAAAGGTTTAATTATTTCTTAATTATTAATTAAGTTAAATTAAGATTTAATTAAGTTTAATTGTGATTTAATAAAGAGTTTAACTTGAATTTAAAAGGAAGTTTAAGTTGTAAATTCTGGTTTTCTAAGAATCAAATCGTTTAAAGGGAACTTCTATTCCAAGGATAGTTTTGAATACAAGAATTCAAGTGTTGATACCATGAAGTAGACAAATAACTATGAATAAGCCATAGTGTTGATTGATTGTATTGTGTGGACATCTAATAGCAGAATAAATCACCGTTCTGCTATAGGGTAAGTGTTTGATTGTTATGGATATAGAATAACAGAATAACTTCCCATTCTATTATAAATTGATTGCTGATTATGTGGACATATGTTAGTAGAATAAATCACCATTCTACTATATGTAATGATTTTGTTTGGACATCTATATAGCAGGACAAATCACCATCCTGCTATTATGATTTGGACATGTATATGTTAGTTAGTTCATATTGACATGATAATTCCTTGATTTGGATATGAATTGTATTTACATATATCTTGACCCATGTAAATAACTGTGAAGAAAATTGGGATTGAAATTGAATGGTTACTTAAATTAGTACCATTGGGAGTTCTAAGCCTCGTTTTGAAATTATAAAGTATGATTTTGAATTTATTTTAATTCTTTAATCAATTTGAGGTTAAGGGTTTATTAATGGTTTTGCAAGTTATATAATTATTTTATCAAGATATTCATAAATGATAACTTGTCTATAGAAAGGAGTTTACCTAAACAAAATGTTTATTTAAAGATGATTACAAATGATGTTTTATAAAGGATATTTTATAAAGAATTTCTTTAAGAAGATTTATAAGAAGTTTATAAATAGGAAGAAAACTTATAAATCATTTCAAAGATTTGGAAAGAGGATTTATAAACGAACTTAAAGGTTTATAAAAGTGGGCTATAACTTTATTTTGGAAGTTATAAGTTAACTGAAATATGAGACGAGCCTTTGAAAAGGAAACTTGTTTGGTTATTTAATATGGGATTTGAAAAGAAGAAAACTTTGTAAAGTTCATAAATATACTTATTGCATTGAGATAAGTATAAGAATAATTTTCAAGTATAAAGGAAATACAGGGTGTTTGGGAATAGTGTTTTGAAAGGATCTTTTGATCAAGTTTTATAAAGTGGTTTATTAATTAAAGATTAATAAATAAGGCTTAGTGGATCCTATATTGAAATTAAACCATGATTGGATGTTTGTTATGTGATAGTTAAATAACCGACTATCAAATCTAGACCCACAACGTAACTTTGGAAACATCTAGGAGAAACGCGGGAATTGTATGCTACAGTTACCATCGGTGGTGCAATACTGTACGTATAAACTTGTTTCGTTCTCCTAGGACAAATGATAAGGAAACTTATTCATTCAAACAGTTAGGAGGTGAACTCCGCACTTATTTGTTTGTCGGTTTATTTTCTAAAGAATCGGGGTTGAGTTTACCGGAAACTATCGAAGTTGTTTCGAAGAGACCAGGATCATATATGTTATTCGAAAACCACTTTGATCTAAATCAACCTTTCATGATGAAGACATCTAAAGAGCATGGAACCGAAGATGGAGTATGAAGTGCAAGGGCTATTCTCTATTAATCCTTGGGAGGAATTCCCCGTAATGGACGTAACATGAGTAGTGCCTTCGGTTTCGTTCAGTCCCAGAACGAACTTGTATGGATGAATGCTAGCATTGCATTGATGCCAGGAGGGCAGTGTTAGCATTCCAAGAGGGAAGTGTTATATGTGAAAGGTAAAACGTAGCATCAAGCCTCATCAATCGAAAATGACTAAAACATGGGAGATTTAGCAGGGCTAGGTGTGGGTAGCTCCCACAAAGGGTATGTTATCACCTTTCTAGATGACCATTCATATTTTCAGATTCAGTTGTGCATGAGGGATCTCCCTAAAGGTTGGAACAACCGGGGTGATGAAATATTCGGTATTATCCAACAAGGGGTAGGCCGGTCCTGTGTTGACAGGGGTCGTTAGGTACAATCTCGGTACATTGTTCTAGAGGTGTACTGTGATGGGCGATACCCTAGTAGCTCAGTCATTAGTTGGAATCCATTCTCCAATACGAGCTTTACGGTTTTGGTTGTATACCAAATATGTTGGAATGTGAGATGCAAGCATTCCAGCTATTTTAATATTCTACTTTGAACCCCTTAGACATTATTATAATATCACTAGATTTTCTATAAAAGTGTTTTGGTTATCATAAGGTAAAAACCAGTCCGTGTTTATGGGCGGCGAGGTCTTACGAGATACCTTTAATTTCAAAGGATTTTTCAAGTTAATAAATCAATAAAGTTTTTTCTAATTTGAGTTTACTCACGCTGGTTTTCCAAACTGACCTGGGCGTTATTTCCTTATAATGCTCATGTGACGACCCCACCGCTATGCCCAGTTTAGCAAAGAACATTACAAGTAATGTCGTCTGCTAATGCAAAGAATACGACTTGTTAAGGGCGATCAAATGTGAATATACCTTTATACTAACACTAACACGTCATTTATACCTTTTTATTAATATATGAATTTAAATTTGATGTGTATAGTATTAATACAAAGTAATAAACACACCGATCTAATAATATTCAGAACAGAATTCAATATGAAATAAATACCAAAGATACACAGATCACAGCGGAATAATAATTTTCCTAACTTATACAAATTTTGAGTCTACAAAATAGAATACTAGACTCAAATAATATACATGTGACAATTATATAATCTCAACAATATAAAGTCCAAATGGCTAAATGAGATAAATTAGAAGTCCAAATAGTATATCTCCGCGGCTAGCCCAATCATCCCAAAGTCTACCTATAACCTGAAAAGTCTCGGCCTGACCCGAGCAAAATAACACTCGGGTCAGACTATCTCTAAATATCAAAAGGGTGAGATATTGATAACAAGAATATACGACTTAACCATATAAAAATAAGTCATGTCAATAAAGTATGCTCAAACCATATATATATATATATGCATGTTAACAAAATTCATGACTTAATCATAAGTCATATCGAATAAACATGCCCAAGCACCATATATATGCCAAATTTAATTTAACAATAATAAGACATATTAAATCAAGTGGAAATTAGCCACAAGGGCCTCTTTAGTAAGTGGAATTAGTTTCTAGGAAACACAACTGAAATAATTACTTTCAAGGACAAACGTAAAATAATTAGTTTCTAGGGCCTAAAAACCTATGAAATTATGTCCTTGAAAGTAATTGGACTGGTGACTTTGTCCTTGAAAGTAATTATTCTGCTGATTTTGGCCTTGAAAGTAATTTCTTTGAATGTGTGTCCTAGAAACTAATTGGTCTGCAAAGTTTGTCCTTCTGGTGAAATGCCCCTTAAATTAATATATACAGGAATCAAAAAATGACTTAACGATCCAAATAAGTCATAACAAAAATATGCCCAAACAAATAATCATCGAAATAAGGCATATAAGACAACTCACCATTTCACAAATTCATATCAAGTCTCTAATGGACTATCCTCTAAAATTTAATGATAATCAATTCAAAAAATTTCAGAGCCAAAACAAAAGGATACTAAATATCCATACCAAAATCTCTGAAGAAATAATCATCAATAATGAAATAATAATGGTAGTCATCTATCAGTTTAATACAGTGACACGAAGTCTTCCGAAAGAGACCCGCTACATAGAAAGGAAGTCTTCCGAAAGAGACTGCAATTAGGGACACCACTCAAAGAAAAGAGTAGCTGTGTAACTAATCTGTCCTATGCAAATGTACCTTCCGAAAGAGGTAAACATTGTCTAACTATATAAAACAAAATAAACTGATAGGTTGTAGTATCTATAGACTACGATGCATGTAAAAATCTGCTTTCCAAAAGAGACAGCCATATTTACACCGTAATAGATCTTCCAAAAGAGATCTGCCTACCCAAATCTAAAAATGCATCGATTCTCAGATCGATGAAAAATGAGTTATCTTTTCTCGGGGATCTATCGGTCTGAAATCCGAACACCTAAGATAATACAACTCTAAGTATTAATTACTGTCACTCCAGTAATTACAAGAATTTAGCTAACTGTCCCATACCAGAAAGTAAATTCAAGTATTTACTAAAAGCTAGTAATTTCCACTTTAGAATCTATTTAACTGATTATAATAATAACCAAAAGAATTGTACAAAGTGTCCCATACTACTCGACAATTCAATTGTTTATTAAAATTCTTTGTCGCATAGAAAAGCACGAAATTCCATAAGAATATAAATGAAAGCATAAATTGCTCAAAAGTAATAGTTCCAAAAATCATCAAAGAAATACCAGGATAGTATATAATTAGTAGAAGGCTAAACACAATAAAATTCAATAAGGGTTCATAGTTTGGAAGTAAATAATATTAATTTACCATATAGGAATTGGTTTCTAAATTATTTATATATATTTTCTTTCAAACTTCTTATTTTAAAATCTATAAATTCATTTATTATTCAACTATATATTTATATTCATCATTTGATGAATATACCATAATTCGAATAAGTATAAAATAATTATATATATATATAATAAGTAAATATTTTATAAAAGATTTATAAAACTCAATTTGATATAAACCTCTAAATCAAAGTATTGAGGTTTAGAAATTTAGAACCCAAATAGAAGTCAAAATCCATCATAATCAATCAAACAAAGATAGATCAAATAATCCCAACAACAAGGGACAAAATATATTCCAAAAAAATACCCATTTTAAAAAAATCATATAAATTCAAAATTTAATCTTTTTTACTCAAACTTTTTACATTAGCTTTGAATATCAGTCTAGTTTATGTGTACAAACATTCAAAGTTAAATTCCTAACCAATTGTTACAGATTTATTATTCTTTAACAACCATTGTCAGCTCAGGTTTGTCAATCTCAATTTACATATATCCACTTTGCAAAAATCATACAAATTCAAAATTTAATCATTTTAACTCAAACCGTTTACAGTAACTTTGAATTTCAGTCTAGTTTATGTGTATAAAATTTCAAAGTTAAATTCCTAACCAATTGGGACAGATTTGTGCTTCTTTAACAACCATTTTCAGCTCAGGTTTGAAAAACTAAATTTACATATACCCACTTTGAAAAAGTCATATAAATTCGAAATTTAAACATTTTTTTTTGAGATCATGGGGAACCTTAAGATCATGGTATTCATTGATACTCACTTAAGTAAACCCCACGCCGTGTGTCTACTCCGCTTTTATTTAGTCGTCGCACATGGATGCTTAACGTTGAAACTCCCACTGATGGTTTGGCACTGGGATTCGAACCTGCCCGGACACAGTCCTTTGGTTTCCATCTTCCAGCTCCCAAACCAACCGAGCTACGAACGGCGGGTGAAATTTAAACATTTTAACTCAAACTTTTTACAGTAACTTTGAATATCAGTCACACTTACGTGTATAAAATTTCAAAGTTAAATTTTTAACCAATTGGTACAGATTTG
Organism: Allium fistulosum; assembly: GCA_030737815.1. Classification (NCBI taxonomy): domain Eukaryota; kingdom Viridiplantae; phylum Streptophyta; class Magnoliopsida; order Asparagales; family Amaryllidaceae; genus Allium; species Allium fistulosum. The sequence goes on from CM060905.1 coordinate 168,793,442, forward strand.
TGGTTCTTTAACAATCATTTTCAGCTCAGGTTTGAAAAACTCAATTTACATATACCCACTTTACAAAAATCATATAAATTCGAACTTTAATCATTTTAATTCAAACTTTTTACAGTAACTTTGAATATCGGTCTAGTTTATGTTTATAAAATTTAAAAGTTAAATTCCTAATCAGTTGTTACATATTTATTATTTTTTAACAACCATTTTCAGCTCAGGTTTGTAAATCTCAATTTACATATATCCACTTTGGAAAAATCATATAAATTCGAAATTTAATCATTTTAACTCAAAATTTTTACAGTAGCTTTGAATAATAGTCTAGTTTCTCCATACAAAATTTCAAAACCAAATTTAAACCAGTTATTACAGATTTTTATTTCTTTGAAAGCGATTTCTGAACAATTTAATGAACCTAAATTTGACATAAAATTAAGCAACCAATTCAACTCTTATGAAAATATATAACAATCATACAACAAATTAACATACAAGCAACAATTATTTTAGAATAAATTTCTATATTTTAGAGATAATTATGAGAATGAAATTCTCACCTTATAGCCTTGCCATTACACTAGTTTGATTTTCCTAGCTTGCTATTGCTCTTCTTCTTCCTCAATTTATCCTAAAACTCTATTGACAACAAAACACCCAAACTCTATACATAAGAAATTAAACAATATGAAACTTAGAGAGAAGGTGTATTAGAGGTTGAGAATCGTACCTAAATTTTCTCGAAATTTATTGCAATTTATTTCTATTTCAAAATTGCAAATTTTGTTTCAGCTAGGGCATGATTTTCTTTTAATTTGAGGAAGACAGTTTCTGTTTGCGTTTCAAAGAGGTTCTCAACTTAGGAAATTACACTAAGTCCACTAATGAACTGAACTAAAATCACTAAAGCCCGAAAACCCAAATTTTTATTTAACTTTGTAATGAATTAACACACACAAAAACACATTTTCTCTCCTCTTTAACAATTAATTACTCCTTGATTAAGACACAAAAAAATTTATGTAAATATATTAAAAATAAGTTCGTCAACTAATATCTCTAATGAACCAATAATTACAAATTTCCGAGGTCATTTGACCCTTCAAATGATTTATTGAAAATTAACATTTTTCATGTTTTTACTAAATTGCAAAACATGTCAAAAATGGATTTTAATCCTCCAAATTATTCTTCCTTCAAAATAAAATCACAAATCACTTTTAAAACATAAATAAGATTTTTACCCAAGTTCTCGTTGGGAAGTTTGCACAAAACCCCTCATTATCAATTATTTTCACTAAGAACCAATATTAAAGAAAATACATATTTTATTAATTCAAATCATTCTCTAACTTATTTAACCTTTATAAATATGTTAAAACACTTCAAAATTTTCCACATTAATCTTTAAAAAGATTACACTCTCAAATTTACACAAATATTCATTATTAAACTTATTTCTCAATTTAAATTCAATTTAAATCCAATTTACTTAATTAATAACCGCTAATCAAGGTGGTTAAAAATCGGGTTGTTACAGCTCGAGTCAGACCGAGCATATTTGCCAGGTTAGCTTAGATGCTTTGGAGCTATGGAGTCGAGTTGGAGGCCCAGGACGTATTCTCGTATTTTGGATATCTTCCGTTGTGTATGTGATATGTGTAGTTGTCTGCTGTTGTAAGGACAGGCGTTATAACTGTCCAACTTTGATATGTATATCTATGAAAAAAAGAGGTCTCGGATTTTGTAAAGACTTGATTATATTATATGTTTTTCTGTTGCATTGTGCGATTCTCTGTTTGTTCAGTTCTTTTCTATCTTCTACCTTCTTCTTTTACCCTAACAGATCGGTATTTTCCGCACTTGAATGTTCGGCATGTAATACAATGGACGTATTAGTGTCGATTTTCGAGGATCGAAAAGCCCGGTTCGTTACACACTTCCCTACTTAAGACGTAAATATTACATTTTTTCTAATAACTTCAAAGATAATTTTAGACTCACTATCCTCAATGTGGCAAATATTCTTTTCAAACTTAATTCTAAAACCTTTATCACATAATTGACCAATACTACACATGTTTTGTTTCAAATTTCTAACTAGGAAAAGATTAGAAATAAAAGGTGTTTTAGAGTTACCAACATTGCCGATGTCAATCACATATCCTTTTGAGTTGTCTCCGAAGTTAACTACTTCTCCATCTTTTTAAACTATATCCTTTAAGATCTTTAGATTTTCAGTCAAGTGTCTTGAGCAACCACTGTCTAGTATCCATTTGTCCATCTTAATTTGTGATGTGTGAATATCAAGTGTATAACGATTCACCTTTTCGACCATCGAATGTCGACACTAATACATCCATGATATTCACGTGTCGAGCATCCAAGTGCCGAAAAGACAAATTGTTAGGGTAAAATAATAAGAAAACGTAATAGAACAAGAAAGAAGAGAACACAATACCAAAATATCATAGTGGAACGATAATATATAGTATCAAAGGAACAATACAAAGGGGTTACTCCAATACGAAAATTTTGAAGTTACAAAACCTAAGTACCATCATCAGCCTGGATAGTTGTAACAACCTGTCCTCACAAACGTTGATATGTATAATATAGCAATTCAGTGGAAATAAGAATATTACGGTAGGTGAAACATCCAGCTCACCTTCTAGAGCTCCAACGAACATCAACGAAAACCTGCCTTCCTCAGACTACTCGAAAGAGCATACAGGGGATTTAGAGAAAACAAAAACCAATCGTCAGACTTAAGTCTGGTATGAGAAACTCAAGAAATATGTGATCAACATATAACAGTACTTTTAACACCACGTGGAATACCAAAACGGTTATCCCTTCAAAATAACCACAATCTAATAGGTACATAAGGTGATATAAAAGATAATGTCTAGGGCATTGTAACGACCCGCTATTTTGGACCATTCGCATCCATTATAAGTGTATAGGTAGACACTCATGCCGAAATTGAATTGCTCAAAATATCGCGTTGTTAAATTAAATTTGGCAAAACTGAACATATACAGTAAATAAATAATCACAGATCATAGAACAGAGTAATAAGTGCAGCGGAAATAAAAGAGATAGTAGTTCATGAAGCTACTATATGAATATATAAAATACATCAGAGTTTACAACAGAAGAGTAATACGATACATCAGAGTTAAACCAGATACAACGGAAGAGTAACACGATACATCAGATACAAATCAGAATACATCACTGGAATCATCGAATACTGAAAGCAGAATAGATGGCTGGATCTCCAACTTCAAAGGTGAGTCTCGAATACTGGTACACTCAGTCTGACCCAAGCGTAAAGCAAAAACACTAGACACTCGAGTCAGGATTAACATTCTTATATTTATAAATCCAACTCAAGTGAAATAGCAATTGAAATACAAGTAACTCAAAGTGTAACGATAACGAATTTTGCCCGCTCGAAAATCAACATCCATACTTTACATCGTATTCGAATGCCGTAGATTCGACCGTTCAAATCCGAGTCGCCGGAGCTTATAACAACATTAAGTAAACAACACAGCGGAAATAAAAGAATATAGATATACAATATCTGATACAATATCCAGATACAATGATGATACAATGAATATCTATATACATCAGAGATATGATACAACAAATAGCAGCGGAAAAGAAAACGATAACATCAGCAGCGGATAATCTCCATCTTCAAAGCGCCAATCCATAAATAGCTCGAACTCCCAATAACGAGGCACAAAGATAAGCAAGTGCAGTCCGATCCAAAGACTGAACTAGCTCCAGATAATCTACTAAATCTGAATATCTGAAAAACCAAACTCTAGACTGCTCGTGTAGAAAATTTTGAGCATCCAAAGTTTAGGAAAGAAACAATAAACTCCGGATCAGTCATGAGACTGGTGTGAGCAACAAAAACAGTTTATCTTTAAACAAACACAAAAGGTTTTAAACATTGAAATCCGCAATGCTTTTGGAAAATGAAACTACCATAAGACCTCCCACCACACACACAATGCAAACGCAGAATTGGAGGAGATTTCTTCTTATGATAGTCAAAAATGCTTACTACGCAAATCAAATCAATTTTGATATTATTATTAGTGCATAGTGTGTAGAAAACATTTCGAAAGTATAATATTAATCTTAGCCAACATACGACCAGTATCGTATGCCTACTATAGCTACCATGTTCAATAGTAGGTTACCGCCACATTCCATAGCAGGTAATACAACTAAAACCGTACACGTCGCGTATTGTTTCTTTGGATTTCCAACAAATGGTCAGGCTAAGGAACTTCCTATTCCACGAAAGAAACGCCTCTGGCGGGACGTTCCGAGAACCAACTGTTCTCTGCCAAACAAGGCCGGCAACCCCTTTTCCCAAGGGATAAAAGAAACCTCAGATATGCCACCCCCGGTCCTTTGGGACCTTTAACCGAGGTACCTCTAATCCAACATCACACGTCATAAATAAAGTGTGTCCACATGAGTAAGTATCTGGGCTCCATACCATGATACTACCCTTTTCCAGAAGGAATGGTCATACCCTAGGGGAGCTACCCCTGAAAACCATGCCGCACAATTCCTGTTTCGACCATTACCGGGTTGTGAGGCTCGACGAAGTCTCGTCCACAAAGCTACGCTTTTTCAAAAAGCCACGCTTCGGGTCAAACAAATGATCAACCTATGATCACAAAGATATAAGATCAAACAAATGATCCTATCGTAAATGATCAAACACTGATCATTTCACAGCAGCACTCAGCATGCCACATTACCAAATTGGGATATATCGCTGATAAATTTCAACTACATAACCTCTGAGCTCGTACGTCTCAGAGAAGGGTGTTAAGCTAAGAGAATAAATTCTCCGCCACCAACAGAGATGTATTTGAAAGAAATCGGCTTTATATCTCAAAGTGTAATGTCAGACATACAATCCATACAAGTCTGTTCCGGGTTCGAACAAAACCGAAGGCACTTCTCACGAAGCCCTTGCAAATCCGGATAATTTCCAATCACGTCCGGACTTCCCGTCACTAAGGGTGATAAAACCTCTATATCGGGGATCAGCCGATGCAGAGTAACTCGACGGTAATCCTTCCGTTTTCAAAAATATCCGGTCTTCAACACCGGTCTTCAAATGCGATCCATATACGTCGTATCACATATTCGGAATGGGTTATACGACCCAAAGGTCCTTTCCCGGCTAACCCGAATAGTGAGCGCAATTTAAAATCATATGGATATGGGATTTCAATTAAGTCACAACTTAAACCCAACTTTCTTTTCAACTGATTTAAGACCAATTACCATTTTTAAATCTTTAAACAAAAAGATTCAACCTTTACGGTTTAAACAGTTTCCACACTTTAATCTTTTAAACAAAAGATTCATTCATAGATTTTCCAAATTAATTTCCATTTCAATTTGATTAACTCGTTAAATCTTTAAGATTTAACTTATAGCTTTCAAAACAATCCCATTTCAAATGATTTAAACCAATCATTATTTTAAATCTGTTAAAAATAAACAGATTCAATTCATAGCTTTTCAAAACAATTTATTCATAACTTGGAAAACCATTTTCAATTCAATATTGAAATTCCTTTAATTAAACTGGAATTTCATTTCTTATCTGAAAGCTTTTATTCTTTTAAAACAACAGTTTTATTTCAGAAAATCTGATTCATTCATACGAGTTAAAGTCTTTGGGTTAAATTCAAATTCTCAAAATTACATTTTTTAAATGGTTTAAATTCAGATAAACACATTTATAACATTTTCAATCCCTAGTTTCAAATCATAGGATTCAATTCCAAACTTGAATTCAAATTTAAATCAAATTATTTAAATTTCCAAAACTCGATTAAGTTGTTCAAAATAACTTTTATCTTTGAAATTCCATTTCAAAAGCTTTTCACTTTAAACCCAAATTCCAATTTCAAAATCAATTGAAATTAAAATTAAAATTTCAAAAAAAAACATCAGATTTAAATTATCTGTGACTTAACCGATTTCCACGTGAAATCCATATTTGTGTGTGTAAAAGTGTAGTCCAGGGGTTTTACACACAATAGTGCAACATCAATCATCACATATTAGAATACAGAGATATAGTTGATAAACGATATAAACTATATCGCTTATCTTTTACTCACAGATCACAGATATATATAAATTTCAGATAAATAAACTACAGTAAAGATTACACACAAATCAGAATATATCACAAAGCATCATAGATCAGGAAATATCAAACAATTCAAAGCATCCAATCAAATCCAAATATTCATAAGTAATGTCAGTTAATTATCCGATTTATTCAAATTAGATTAATTACTTATGAATTTCTAATCCGGGTTAATTAATCATTAATTAATTACAAACCAATATAATTAATTATCCTTTAAATCATTTATTAACTAACCATTTATAATTAATAAATTATTCTTAAATTAATTATCCTTAATTAATCACATTGATTAATTAGCCCTTAATTTATTATCCTTCCTTAATCATCTTCATTAATTTATAATTCCTTAATTAATTAACTTAATTAATTAATCCTTAATGACCCATTAATTAACCATTAATTATTAATAAATTAATTCAAGTTTTTAAATGTAACTTAATTAACCTTTAATTATTGATTTATTAACATTCAACAATTAATTCAAAATCCAACCTTATCAAATTAATGATTCTTAACTCCAAATTAATTATTCCTAATTATTTACTTAAGACTTAATTAATGAGTTTAAAACTCATAATTACTTAATTAATCCAGTTATTTATTAATTTTATCAATCCATTTTAATTAACTTATTAATTTAATGAATCCAATCACTAAATTCCAATTTACAGATTTTAAACTAACTTCCTTTTAAATTTTCAAATCATTAAAGTATACTTTACTTTTAAACTTATTCACATTATTTAAAGTTATATACTTTATTTATTTTCAAAACCTAAGATTCAAATTCAAATTGAATTCAGGTTTAAAAATTCTAATTAAACTTGGTTTTAAATCCTGTTTCAAATTTTATATTGAATTCAAAAGATCTGGAACTGCCAAGCTTGTTTTACAAAGGCCTGGAACAACACTTTACTCGAATCAACCAACTGCTCCGAGTCATTCCCTCTTCCACTTCGAGTAATACACTCGAATAACTCGAGTAAGCCCGAGCAATGCTTCTTCCCCAACTACAAAAATCATCACCAGATACACGTTATCTCGTGCACGTGTACGTCTGGCCAGATCGTCTCCAACCATCCTCCTGCCCTTCGACACATCGCCGACAACACCCATGTCTGGCCTGACCTCCCAGATTCTACGGTCTCGTCGTAGATCAACATCGAGTAATTCAATCAATACTGGAATCTGACCTGCTTCACCAAAACCACTCGCCACCACGATTCCGACCACCGGAACACACGCCATCCCACCAAAATCACCGCCGCAGTTCCCTCCATCTATTCCCCCAGGTCCGATGACCTGAATCGCCCCGACAACGACGAATCTCCCCTGTATACATCGTCGGCAAAACTGGGTTGTTAACCCTAAATCCACGTCCCTCCATGGCGTCGATCTCTTATAAATTAAACTTGTATTTTTCCGATGATCCCAATACCTCCACCCATCTCCAGCATGAACCCCGCAATCCAGTTCGTGGCCGATCGCTAGAAAAACTTGAAAATCCATTTTCTGGTCAACTTCGAATTACACCCTCGATCCCAAACTAAAAATCATCATTTTATTTCTAAAATTCATCATTTTTGATGACGATTCTAATCATGTGATCAAATCGTAAAAACCTGATAGTCGAATTTCCTGCCTTTGTTTCATTTTTACTGTAATTCATAGATTTTAGAATAATTACTCAATAAATCCTTTTGAATCTATTTTTAAAAATGATGTTAACATATTACAAACATTTTCCTTTTAGAAATCAAAGCCTAAATTCGATTGTACAATGAGTAATTTAATTTATTTTGATGGGTTGGAGCCTGTATATTAACAGAGTGATGTTATTTATGTTTTTACAGACATGCACAGGTATATTTTTATTTTTGTTCATACACATGCATTTATATTTATAACAAAAACATCTTCAAAGTACCATACCCATCTATCATCACAAGCAAACCAAATTTTATATACAGGTTGAAGAGTTTACTCACAGGCATCCAAATATTAAAACATGTTATGGGTTTAAAAGAAAAGTTACTCACCAGAAATTTGAAGCAGAGAAGAACATAACACCTTGTTTTTGAAAACAGATTGAAACTGGAAAATGTTTTCCATTTAGATCATCCTGCCAATCATCTTGCTTCTCTTTTGCATTGAGTTGCTTGCTTGAGAATGTTTGCTTAGGTTTGTAATGAAGTTTTTATTTTTAGTTTTTACTTAGTTCGAATGAAAATGAAAGCTGATATGGAGAAAAATGCTTACAGGCTGATATAAAATGAAACAGGGTATCATTTTCTTATGCAAAACAGTGTACACTTTGTACAAATTTTCAGAGATTTTTATCTCTTTAGCTTATCAGGCAGGTTTGGTTTTGGGGCTGAGATGATTTTCAACATTTCGAATTGACATAAGTGTGCTAGCATTTAATGTTTTAAGTACTTATGTTTCCTTACCTCTTTTCTTTGCCTGCAAGTCTCAATTGCTATAGTACATATATTTATCTTGCTTTGTATTTTATTTTGTTTGAGACTTGTTACTTACATATACACATGTTATTAGTATATATATATTTAACTTTGTTTTAATATGCTAGTTTGATTTCGGCTGAGATTATATTTGCTTTGCCTTATTATTTTTGTTACATGAAGATTAAGTCTGGTTTTAGCCTTTAGAAATGTACACATATTTTCTTTTATTTGTTTTGGCCTTAATACTTTGAAACCAAATAAAGTTCTATTTTTATTTTATTCGTTATAATTTTACAAATTTGTTCACTCTATATTTTATATAGTTTATCTTATATTTATATGTATATATTTCTATCTCAATTTTTAACTTAAATATTTATTAATAGAATTTTGTTATACTTACACAACTTCTAAAATCCATAGATTAAGATTGAATTCAAATACCTTTATGTTATTTATAAACTCCAATCCAATTTTAATTCGAATACATTATTTCCAATAATTCATAATTAATCCATAACTTAACTAAATCAATATTGATTACTAATTAATTAAACAATTTAAATTCAAATCAAATATATATATCTATATATTTATTATTTCAAATTTAGTCAGATATGTTCAAATACAGATATATATTCTCATATATATAATAATTTAAATTTTTAAACGATTTATACAAATATACTTGGATATCGGTGAAACTCGCTCCATTTTATCGATTTATTCCACAAATATAAATTCAAAATTAATAAATTATCAATTTAAATTTAATTAAAATTCGGGGTCGTTACATAAAGGATGTTTGGAATGACCATCCTTTAAGGATCCGTTAAACTATCTACTAGGTAGTAATGTACGCTAAGTAGATAATGTCTATTAGTAATATAAGGTATCAAAATAGTGTTAAGTCATGACCCATTCCACCCTTAACACATTTTTATTCCCAAAAGCATATAAAAGACCGTAGTTTCCCCAAAACCGGAAGTCACCAGAGGGCAATCCATATACTAAAGGTACAAAACAGATTCGTAGTGGTCGCAAATAGGGAATACAAGTATGACAAGGCACATGAGGCAATACCCAAGGTAGTGACACTACCGTTCGCCTGATCCGGACTGGTGAGAACGCATCGCCGCAGCGACCGCAACACCGTGACACAACACTCCCAAAATCAAGGGTGCACCAATCGACAACAAGTAATGAGTAGTTCGAAGAAATGTGTTCACTTGAGATAGCTGACCTCCATTGGCCCGGCACGGCTCCTGTTTTAGTCATTTCCAATTTGACACAAGTGTCAAGGCTATCCATTATCGTTCTCTTTCTTCAGTCATCACGTACATCATTCCAACCACTTCATTCTGGATCATCACTCCGCGTATAGTTATTAAAGTGGTTTCGGTTCAGACAGAGAGTATGTCCATAACCGATTCCGGTCTCTTTAATAACTTCGTAATTATTACACCGATTGATCGTTTATTTATTTCAAAACCAAATCAAATTCAATTCCAATTAGAATTTATAAACCAACATTTCATTTGTCTTTCCAAATCAATTTCCATAATTTACATTCAAAACTTCCAAATTACCATTTCAAAATCTTATAATTCAATTTCCATTTTTATTTAAAGCAATTCAAATATTGATTCAAGTTCGTATATAAGTTTCATTCCGAAATCATTTAAATTAATTTAATTTAACATTCAAATCAATTTAACTTCATTTATCGATTTCATTCAATATTTGTTAAGTAAATTTTCCATTCAAAAAAATTTCTATTAAATTTCCAATTCATTAAATCCATTATTTAAATTCAACTTCCTTATATCAAAACTTACAAATTGAATTAAATTAAATTCATCAAATCGAATTCTTTAAATTTCAAGTCTTACATTAATTTCAATAAATCACATTTTATTTCTTGTTAAAGAAATTCAATTTCACTTATTTACTTACTTAATAATTTTCCAAACTCAATTAATAAAGAAACTCAATTTCAATTATTTACGAAGTAAAATTCACTTATTCACAAATTCAATTTAATTTAATCATTAAATAATTCAATCTTATTTAATTTATTAAATAATTCAAAACTTAATTATTAAATAATTTCAAAGTTTAATAATTTCAAACTTAATTATAATTTCAACTTAATTCAATCATTTCTCAAATTAAACATCGTTCTTTCATCAATTTCATTTTTAATATTTTGTTTCAGATTTTTAAATATTAACATTTTCCTTTCATTAAAAATTCAAATTCCAACTTCATTTCAAAACCATAATATTTATTCAAATAAAATCTTCGTTTTATTTTTAAAACAAAATTTTTGACCAATCGGGTTTTATTTAATTCTCTATCCTAGGTCAAAGTTCAATTTGGGTATTTATCATTTCAACCCGATTCCAATTCAATTCAAAAATCCAAACATAGCAAAGGGAACTTGCAGTGTGATAACTGGGATGATGTCAAAGTAAATAAACAAGCAATAACAACAATCAATATCAATCCAATAATCAATTCAAATAATCCCGAAATAACCGTATTAATTTGCATTGTTATTTGTACGAATTAATATAATTATTTCTAGAATCTACACTATCATTTCATGCAGATCAAAGATTATTACATTACGGTTTTCACTTGTCATTCAATTTCAATTTTTACACTACAACAATTAATCCAATATACGTCGATGGTTCAAAATGTAAATATCACTATTCTACGTGTCAATTAATTTAACAATTAAAAGGGGTCATATTCAACTAATCAAATTAAACATATATGTCAGTTTAAAATTGTTAACTATCCCTATATCAATTTCAATTCTGCATACTATTAATCACTTATCATTAACAATTTAACGTCCAATATAAACATCAACAATCAATCAATTATCAGCCAAACTGTATTATCATCGCATAAATAATTAACAGATAATGGTGTCAAATGTCACAGGTGAACTGATATAGGCAATAACATATATAACAGTGTAATTAACTAACAGCAGCATATTTCAATTGTCGTTTCAAACGAAATCAAATTTAATAAATAAAAGAACGTTAATCGTAAGTGAGTGCTCAGCTTTCGAGGCTAGAGAAGAACGACGATAGAGTGGGTCACGAATGCAAGCACGAATTCCAAAGTAACGCCAGATTGGCACGAATCTCACGATCAAAGCTGATGACAAAGAATTGACGAAATCAAATCAAAAATTTGGTCGATGAAGATAGATGTGTATGAGTGAACTCATATATATATACAACTATACATAACTAATTATATATAAAAATCATCTTCTATATTTAAACACATATTAAATTAAATATATATATGTATTTAAAAATCGTTGTTTTAAATTACATCACATACCTTAAAATCAACATATATACAATTACCATTACAGTAAAGAAATACTTTATTATAAATTATACGCCAATATATCATATAATTACTAATAGGCATATGACTAAAATTAGATTCTCAGACATAAATATACACTGTCGAAACCTTATACACACTAGATATACATATGTAGATTGCTTTACATATACAATATACAAATCTTGCGCACGACAAAATATATACAAAGTGTAAACTTATTAATGCAGGAAAAATTCATATACAACTATGCATAAGTTTGAATATGTTTGTAAAATATAATGTGACAGATATTTATAAACACAGAACTTTAACATATTTTCAAGTCAAATATATATATATACACTTTTACTGAAATACACACCCACCCAGGACATCTCTAAATTAGGATACAAATGCCGTACCCAGATTTATATAAATTGACCAAAATTTATATACTTAAAATATATATATAAATATAGAAGTTGACATAATACAGATGAAGCATCTACGTATAACTGTAAATACGACATATGTAAAGGAAGATATATTCAAATATACAGCCTATATTCATAACATAAATCTTTGACTGAAACATATCTACTTCTTTATAAAGTGATTTATATTATAACCCAAAAAGATAATAATACAAAAGCAGGTAAAATAAACATATTTGGGTAACTGTACAACCTCTACAGAGTAGACAACTCATCCCTTAAAACTCAAATGCTGTTATAAGTGTTATAAAACTAATACAACTTGATATATGAACTAATATACCAGACTATAGCTGGACACCACTTATATACACTATCTGTACCAATATATATGAACTGACGTATAAATTTTCACATATATTATAACAAATCTTATAACTGATATAACCTATATACTAATATATATAAAGGAATGCCTGAAAATATATGTATAACAAATCGTTTTATAACTTAGTTACGACAATGATTTGAAAAGGAACCTCATAAATACGATATTATTATGAAAATATATACACTACTATATACATAAACAACAACCTTTACTATATAAATGTACAAATGAACAGGCTTGTATATCTAAGTGCATATATAACTAAATATTATAACTTGTAAACATCAATAGGACACAGACAGTATATTTTTTCTCAAGCCTTCAAAATCTGTACTTATTAAACTTATACTATGATACGTACACAGCAATTGAAGATTTAAAAATATAAGTAGGATATTCTGTAGTATATATATGTATACCTCATATATTTTCGTGAACACCCAGACACAATGAAAGCGGTTGGGAGGGAAAGTATCAAAGGACGAGTAGGAGGAAATTTTGCAGAGTGCTGATGGTGGCCCGTTCGGTGGTGAGGTCTGGATGGAAGGCGAAGGCCATCTTACAGCGAGTAGGAGTGACGTGCTTGGTAGGGAGGCCGAGAGCCAACGCTATGTGTGATGGAGTGCCAAGGTGGTGGAAAACAAGTGTGGTGGCATCTAAAGGCGGAGGGATGATGGTGGAAAACTTCGGTAGGCTGGGAGGTTGTAAGCGGTGCTTGGCTGGGCTTGTGGGAACAAAAGAGGGGCAGGCAACTGAAAGAGGGAAATGGCTTCAGGAACTAAGGGGAAAAGTTGTATTGAGGAAAAGGAAAAATGAAAGTAGCCAAAACATTTCATTGAATAAATAGGCTTCCGGTTTATAAAAGGAAAGATGTAAACGTTTCTAAAGAAGAGCATGAGACATCAAACGTTTCAAAGCATGGATAAAAGCAATTGAATAGAAAATTGGAATTGAAAAATATAGTTGAAACCCGTGTATAATTGAATATAGGAATAGAAATAGTCACATTGATATCCGGGAAATCTAAAAGCCAAAGGCTTTTGTTTTACACGATATAAAATGAAAGGTCACTTAATATCAAAAAGTTTCAAACCGGTACCGATACGAATATCTGTTTCGTGAAGTGCAACGCAAACCAGACTCCGAATTTGACAATCGAATATACCGTAGAGATCAGCACGACGAGACAATCAAAACGGTATATGGATATCAGTGGTATGATTGAATTAAAAAAAAATTCGAAATTTCTACCGGCGGAAAATGCAAGAAAAACGTAGAAAATTAAGATCGACGGAGCCAAAGATGTCCGAATTTGGAAAAACGACAAACTAACATCTTGCTCAGAAGATGGTTTAGAATTTTTCTATATAAAAATATTTAGGTTTCGGAAACGTTTTATTTTCATCGCTTTTTAACTGATTAAATTGAAGTAAATTTACGCGCGAAATAAACTTCCATATTCTTGGACGAAAATTTACCAGTTGCTATGTTTAACTAGACGCATTTCAAATATCAAATTTATATTTCAAAATTTTATTTTTTAAAATTTCGCAAAATTTCAATTAATTACGTTATTAAAATGGTTAAAATTTACGGGTCATTACACTCTCCCCCACTCAAAACTTTTCGTCCCCGAAAAGGAACGAGGTAGGAGAATAGAAACGTCCAGAAAGAAAACAGATTTGAAATACAAAATAACAATTAATTTAAACCATATAAATTTAAATTAATTGATATTCAATAATTGATTTAATCCATTTGATTTTACTAAAATTAATCTCAACTATTTCTAAATTCATTATCTTATTATCCAATTATCCTCAATTTACAATTTCTAAAACCATAAATTTGAATAATCTTTTATTATAATCATATTTTCTTCAACAATTTTAAATTCTTCTTTATTCCAAATTACTGTTAAATTTATTCTACTTAATATATCTACTCACATATATTTAAGCCATATAAATTAATTTAAAACATAAAAGTTTTGATTTAAATTAATTTACATCTATTATTTCTTTTAAATTCAAGGTATTTTCATATGTTGGTCAAATTTCAATTTATTAATTCTTTCAAAACAAATTTATTTGTCTCATCTATTATTCAATTAACTTATTATTCTATCATCTTTATTAGCATTTTTATATAATCAAAATTTTAGTGTATAACATTTATTATAAATACTAAAATTTTATTTATAAAACCATTTTATATTGTATATTATCCGATTGCATTTTAACTTCTGAATAATTTAGGTAAGTTGTATTAGAATGCAGTTGAACAGTATTCAATAAAAATTTCCCAATTCAATTATTCAAGTTTAAATATTTATTCCAAAATTTGGTTTTATTTATAATTAAAATCACCCTTTAACAAAATTTAAGAATTAGATTTCCGATTAACTTTAAACAATTTAGAGATATATATAATATATTTATATCAAATCAAATTAAATTTTAAAATAAGATCAAAATATACTGAAGAAATTCAAATCAAAATATTTTTTTTTTTCTCAAAACAAAACCGTAGCAAAGCTACAGAATGGTTTCTCCACTTCGAAACTCGAAAATGAATGTCGATGATGCGGCCGCCATCACCGAAATTATTTTCCAGCGACAAAGAGAAGAGCACTGATTTCAACATTTTAAAATTCTTTGAAACCGATTTCTATTTGAAAATATTTTAAATACTATACACTTTAAAACTTAAAAAAACCAAATTGAAATCACCCAAAAATTTAAATTCTCAAATTCTTGATTTAAATACATTTCAGATTTCAAATTTGCATTATAGCCAAGTTTATAACTTCAATTATTTATATTGCAATAGTCAATTGTTTACAAAACAATAAATGATAATCAATATTATCACTCCAACCATTAATTTATTACAGTTTGGTTAAAGAAAATTTCATACTTATATATATAGTAAAATCATACAAACTTTATTTTATTTTCCAAATTTGTAAACAACATTGTGTCAGCTTGCTCTGCTCAAGTGTTTTGGAAATCCTATCGATAGCGTTGATCAGACGAATCGATCGAAAACCCAAATCAACATCAACAACTCAAACAACACAATATATTTTAAAACATTTTAAATATTAATTTACAAATACACTTCCTCGCCCAACGATACAAGAATGAATTTTCAAAATAAGGGCAGGGTTTCAAATTTGATGGACTCATATCAAAGAGAAATTTGATTCGAAGATAAGTTCGGAACATGAGATAAGATAATTCAATTAACATAATCGGGAGATGGATAAGCTTATTTAATTTACGGGCAACCTTAACCGGGTCGACCGTGACTTCAAGAATAAGATCGATGCTGAATTCCGAGGTAAATCAACACTTGATCTCAAGAGATGGAATTCAGGTATAGCAGGGAATAGATAGCATCGTAAACCGAGGATACAGGAATCTCCGGTAAATCAATGCATATTGTAAAGGAGTTTCACCCCTTTACAAAATAATTCGAAGATTGGTAAGACTGCCGATTCATCTCAAAGATCATTCGAAGTGAAGTTATGAGATACTCCGGAATTAAAAGAAGACGAATAGTGAGGGGCACGAATGAATTTCGAAACCGAGGGAACGTTCCAAAATTCAAAGGAATCGAGTCAAAAGAAGAGATTGAACTCGAATGAAAGTGATTCTGTAAATACATTTACCCTATATGTTAAGTTTTGCCTAGAGCTACCAAAGCTCTTATACCAATTGTAATGACTCGCTATTTTGGACCATTCGCATCCATTATAAGTGTATAGGTAGACACTCATGCCGGAATTGAATTGCTCAAAATATCGCGTTGTTAATTTAAATTTGGCAAAACTGAACATATACAGTAAATAAATAATCACAGATCACAGAACAGAGTAATAAGTGCAGCGGAAATAAAAGAGATGGTAGTTCATGAAGCTACTATATGAATATATAAAATACATCCGAGTTTACAACAGAAGAGTAATACGATACATCAGAGTTAAACCAGATACAACGGAAGAGTAACACGATACATCAAATACAAATCAGAATACATCACTGGAATCATCGAATACTGAAAGCAGAATAGATGGCTGGATCTCCAACTTCAAAGGTGAGTCTTGAATACTGGTACACTCGGTCTGACCCGAGCGTAAAGCAAAAACACAAGACACTCGAGTCAGGATTAACATTCTTATATTTATAAATCCAACTCAAGTGAAATAGCAATTGAAATACAAGTAACTCAAAGGATGTTTGGAATGACCATCCTTTAAGGATCCGTTAAACTATCTACTAGGTAGTAATGTACGCTAAGTAGATAATGTCTATCAGTAATATAAGGTATCAAAATAGTGTTAAGTCATGGCCCATTCCACCCTTAACACATTTTTATTCCCAAAAGCATATACAAGACCGTAGTTTCCCTAAAACCGGAAGTCACCAGAGGGCAATCCATATACTAAAGGTACAAAACAGATTCGTAGTGGTCGCAAATAGGGAATACAAGTATGACAAGGCACATGAGGCAATACCCAAGGTAGTGACACTACCGTTCGCCTGATCCGGACTGGTGAGAACGCATCGCCGCAGCGACCGCAACACCGTGACATAACACTCCCAAAATCAAGGGTGCACCAATCGACAACAAGTAATGAGTAGTTCGAAGAAGTGTGTTCACTTGAGGTAGCTGACCTCCATTGGCCCGACACGGCTCCTGTTTTAGTCATTTCCAATTTGACACAAGTGTCAAGGCTATCCATTATCGTTCTCTTTCTTCAGTCATCACGTACATCATTCCAACCACTTCATTCTGGATCATCACTCCGCGTATAGTTATTAAAGTGGTTTCGGTTCAGACAGAGAGTATGTCCATAACCGATTCTGGTCTCTTTAATAACTTCGTAATTATTACATCGATTGATCGTTTATTTATTTCAAAACCAAATCAAATTCAATTCCAATTAGAATTTATAAACCAACATTTCATTTGTCTTTCCAAATCAATTTCCATAATTTACATTTCAAAACTTCCAAATTACCATTTCAAAATCTTATAATTCAATTTCCATTTTTATTTAAAGCAATTCAAATATTGATTCAAGTTCGTATATAAGTTTCATTCCGAAATCATTTAAATTAATTTAATTTAACATTCAAATCAATTTAACTTCATTTATCGATTTCATTCAATATTTGTTAAGTAAATTTTCCATTCAAAACAATTTCTATTAAATTTCCAATTCATTAAATCCATTATTTAAATTCAACTTCCTTATATCAAAACTTACAAATTGAATTAAATTAAATTCATCAAATCGAATTCTTTAAATTTCAAGTCTTACATTAATTTCAATAAATCACATTTTATTTCTTGTTAAAGAAATTCAATTTCACTTATTTACTTATTTAAATAATTTTCCAAACTCAATTAATAAAGAAACTCAATTTCAATTATTTACGAAGTAAAATTCACTTATTCACAAATTCAATTTAATTTAATTATTAAATAATTCAATCTTATTTAATTTATTAAATAATTAAAAACTTAATTATTAAATAATTTCAAAGTTTAATAATTTCAAACTTAATTATAATTTCAACTTAATTCAATCATTTCTCAAATTAAACATCGTTCTTTCATCAATTTCATTTTTAATATTTTGTTTCAGAATTTTAAATATTAACATTTTCCTTTCATTAAAAATTCAAATTCCAACTTCATTTCAAAACCAAATTATTTATTCAAATAAAATCTTCGTTTTATTTTTAAAACAAATTTTTGACCAATCGGGTTTTATTTAATTCTCTATCCTAGGTCAAAGTTCAATTTGGGTATTTATCATTTCAACCCGATTCCAATTCAATTCAAAAATCCAAACATAGCAAAGGGAACTTGCAGTGTGATAACTGGGATGATGTCAAAGTAAATAAACAAGCAATAACAACAATCAATATCAATCCAATAATCAATTCAAATAATCCCGAAATAACCGTATTAATTTGCATTGTTATTTGTACGAATTAATATAATTATTTCTAGAATCTACACTATCATTTCATGCAGATTAAAGATTATTACATTACGGTTTTCACTTGTCATTCAATTTCAATTTTTACACTACAACAATTAATCCAATATACGTCGATGGTTCAAAATGTAAATATCACTATTCTACGTGTCAATTAATTTAACAATTAAAAGGGGTCATATTCAACTAATCAAATTAAACATATATGTCAGTTTAAAATTGTTAACTATCCCTATATCAATTTCAATTCTGCATACTATTAATCACTTATCATTAACAATTTAACGTCCAATATAAACATCAACAATCAATCAATTATCAGCCAAACTGTATTATCATCGCATAAATAATTAACAGATAATGGTGTCAAATGTCACAGGTGAACTGATATAGGCAATAACATATATAACAGTGTAATTAACTAACAGCAGCATATTTCAATTGTCGTTTCAATCGAAATCAAATTTAATAAATAAAAGAACGTTAATCGTGAGCGAGTGCTCACCTTTCGAGGCTAGAGAAGAACGACGATAGAGTGGGTCACGAATGCAAGCACGAATTCCAAAGTAACGCCAGATTGGCACGAATCTCACGATCAAAGCTGATGACAAAGAATTGACGAAATCAAATCAAAAATTTGGTCGATGAAGATAGATGTGTATGAGTGAACTCATATATATATACAACTATACATAACTAATTATATATAAAAATCATCTTCTATATTTAAACACATATTAAATTAAATATATATATGTATTTATAAATCGTTGTTTTAAATTACATCACATACCTTAAAATCAACATATATACAATTACCATTACAGTAAAGAAATACTTTATTATAAATTATACGCCAATATATCATATAATTACTAATAGGCATATGACTAAAATTAGATTCTCAGACATAAATATACACTGTCGAAACCTTATACACACTAGATATACATATGTAGATTGCTTTACATATACAATATACAAATCTTGCGCACGACAAAATATATACAAAGTGTAAACTTATTAATGCAGGAAAAATTCATATACAACTATGCATAAGTTTGAATATGTTTGTAAAATATAATGTGACAGATATTTATAAACACAGAACTTTAACATATTTTCAAGTCAAATATATATATATACACTTTTACTGAAATACACACCCACCCAGGACATCTCTAAATTAGGATACAAATGCCGTACCCAGATTTATATAAATTGACCAAAATTTATATACTTAAAATATATATATAAATATAGAAGTTGACATAATACAGATGAAGCATCTACGTATAACTGTAAATACGACATATGTAAAGGAAGATATATTCAAATATACAGCCTATATTCATAACATAAATCTTTGACTGAAACATATCTACTTCTTTATAAAGTGATTTATATTATAACCCAAAAAGATAATAATACAAAAGCAGGTAAAATAAACATATTTGGGTAACTGTACAACCTCTACAGAGTAGACAACTTATCCCTTAAAACTCAAATGCTGTTATAAGTGTTATAAAACTAATACAACTTGATATATGAACTAATATACCAGACTATAGCTGGACACCACTTATATACACTATCTGTACCAATATATATGAACCGACGTATAAATTTTCACATATATTATAACAAATCTTATAACTGATATAACCTATATACTAATATATATAAAGGAATGCCTGAAAATATATGTATAACAAATCGTTTTATAACTTAGTTACGACAATGATTTGAAAAGGAAACTCATAAATACGATATTATTATGAAAATATATACACTACTATATACATAAACAACAGCCTTTACTATATAAATGTACAAATGAATAGGCTTGTATATCTAAGTGCATATATAACTAAATATTATAACTTGTAAACATCAATAGGATACAGACAGTATATTTTTTCTCAAGCCTTCAAAATCTGTACTTATTAAACTTATACTATGATAAGTACACAGCAATTGAAGATTTAAAAATATAAGTAGGATATTCTGTAGTATATATATGTATACCTCATATATTTTCGTGAACACCCAGACACAATGAAAGCGGTTGTGAGGGAAAGTATCAAAGGACGAGTAGGAGGAAATTTTGCAGAGTGCTGATGGTGGCCCGTTCGGTGGTGAGGTCTGGATGGAAGGCGAAGGCCATCTTACAGCGAGTAGGAGTGACGTGCTTGGTAGGGAGGCCGAGAGCCAACGCTATGTGTGATGGAGTGCCAAGGTGGTGGAAAACAAGTGTGGTGGCATCTAAAGGCGGAGGGATGATGGTGGAAAACTTCGGTAGGCTGGGAGGTTGTAAGCGGTGCTTGGCTGGGCTTGTGGGAACAAAAGAGGGGCAGGCAACTGAAAGAGGGAAATGGCTTCAGGAACTAAGGGGAAAAGTTGTATTGAGGAAAAGGAAAAACGAAAGTAGCCAAAACATTTCATTGAATAAATAGGCTTCCAGTTTATAGAAGGAAAGATGTAAACGTTTCTGAAGAAGAGCATGGGACATCAAACGTTTCAAAGCATGGATAAAAGCAATTGAATAGAAAATTGGAATTGACAAATATAGTTGAAACCTGTGTATAATTGAATATAGGAATAGAAACAGTCACATTGATATCCGGGAAATCTAAAAGCCAAAGGCTTTTGTTTTACACGATATAAAATGAAAGGTCACTTAATATCAAAAAGTTTCAAACCGGTACCGATACGAATATCTGTTTCGTGAAGTGCAACGCAAACCAGACTCCGAATTTGACAATCGAATATACCGTAGAGATCAGCACGACGAGATGATCAAACGGTATATGGATATCAGTGGTATGATTGAATTAAAAAAAAATTCGAAATTTCTACCGGCGGAAAATGCAAGAAAAACGTAGAAAATTAAGATCGACGGAGCCAAAGATGTCCAAATTTGGAAAAACGACAAACTAACATCTTGCTCAGAAGATGGTTTAGAATTTTTCTATATAAAAATATTTAGGTTTCGGAAACGTTTTATTTTCATCGCTTTTTAACTGATTAAATTGAAGTAAATTTACGCGCGAAATAAACTTCCATATTCTCGGACGAAAATTTACCAGTTGCTATGTTTAACTAGACGCATTTCAAATATCAAATTTATATTTCAAAATTTTATCTTTTAAAATTTCACAAAATTTCAATTAATTACGTTATTAAAACGGTTAAAATTTACGGGTCGTTACAGGCGTAGAATATAAATATTATAACATAGATGTAATGGTAACATTCAGTACATTCCATAGCATATTAGAGCCTACAATCAAGTCCGATAAGGAACGTTTTCATATTGGATTTCCTGTGGGGATCTTTCTAGAGGAGCCAGATCCAATCTCGTGCACAGGGGTCAGAAAGTACCTCCGAGCGACGTATATCTCTAGATAAAATATACCCTTAGGTACACATAGCCGGTCCACGCCCAAACACGTGATCGCATATATCATCAACTCCCACCGGCCAACAATCGATAAACATACTCTAGATATGGAGTCAATATACCTTATCGTCGGTTATCTAAACTCCAGGCTATGAGGCCTACTCTATTTTTAGCCATTTTCGACGTCGAGGTTATGTGTGGCATCTTTCACATGAGTCTTCATCACTCGAACAGAACACGAATCCCAAATTGGATCCTCACATCACGAACATATATCGAAACCACATATGGATTCCAACATCTCAACAGATTTCAAAATCACACATGGATTCCCACACCTGAATAGATCACGAACAACTTCCTGTATTCGAGCATCTTAAATAGATATCAAAACCCCACATAGATTCCCGCATCTCAAACAGATCCACTTCCAAGAGATATAACACGTATCTCAGCCTTGAAGTGGTTTTGGGTAAGTAAAACACCTACCGATCATGGTCTCTCCAAGACTGAATCGACGAATTTGGTCATTCAATGATCATGAGAGTGATCACATACGAAAACCAAGTCTCATATACTTATCACGTTTCCGATATTTTCCTCACACTGTCCCTTGATCAAGAGTGAAGCCGTTAGGTTAGAGCTCTATTGCTCATATCCCTACACGAACATCAGTCTTAATTCCCACAGATAAACAAGCCTACTTCATCGTCTTTTAGTGATAAATATATGTCTAAATGTTTTTTCATAAACGAGTAAATATACGACGCATGATCAAGTCACATAAGCGACTTCTATTCCCTTTTTTGTTTGATTAATCTTTTATTAATTAAAACCTCTTTTATTAGTAAAACTTCTTTTATCTAATAAAACATTGTTTATGAATTTCTACTATTAATTTATATTCTTTCAATACTTCAAAAAGTATTCATATATGTAACGACCCATAATTTTCCGATAATTAAATTATTGAATTTAATAAGATTTTGTAATTTAATGTTGGAAGAAAATAAAATTTATGATGTAGGAATGAGGAAACTAACTAGAATGAAGTTTAATAATGTAAATTTAATGTAATAGATGACTAATTGAATGTAATCTCATGTAATTGAAATAATTGCAAACATAAAAATTGGTTATAGATTGTAAATAAGGAAATAATTTAAATGTTATATTAATTGGTGAGAAAATATGCAATTAATTGTAATTGGATAAAATCAGTGTCGTGTAAGTAGTTATAACATTTGTTAGTAGATAATAAACCCATAAATGTGATTAAATTAAGTAAAAGGCGATAGTTGTTATATGTTACCTATTTATTTAACCCGTTGAATTAAATTTGAAATCAGTTGCAATTAAATGTAACTAAATATTACGTTAATATGAGTTAAGATGATAATTGTAGAATATTAATGTAATAAAATGTATAGTAATGTCAATCATATTCATAAGGCAATAATTGATTTAATAATAAGAGTGAAATCAAGAATAAATTAATTTATTGGAATTTAAATTATAATTAGTAAATTATTATAGTTGAAATTGAACGTTGTAATTAGTGTAATATTAAACATTGAATTGATATGGAAATTTGTTTTAACGGACTATAAATTACTAAGCAATCAAAAATGAAAAAATTTGTTAGTTATTAAATTTGAATTTGAAAAGTGATAAAATCAATTTAATAATAATTTATTTAATTAACGTGAAAATAGCCATTTTGGCCACTGTCTCGGATTTCGACGAAACTAGTTTCATCGGATCCATAACGGTGAATTATTTTATGATTTTAGTTTCGTAGCGATCGGACTTGTCGTTTGGTCGTACGGACTCGAAACGTGCAGAAATCGATTTAATTGAATTCAATTGAAAATAAGCTGATTTTAAAAGCTAACTTCTTCATACAATGGAATTAGGACTTGAAACCTATTCCATTGAGTTTAAAAATATCAAAAACATCTATTTTGATATATAGGATGACCCATTTTCATTTCGGGAATGAAACGGGCTTTTCGGGTCGTTATTGTCATTCGTACCAATTCGGTACGTGTTCATTTTCTTATCGGGCTTTGTTTGTATAAATAGATCTTTCTAAACCCTAGCAGCCTTTTTATTTCTTATCTCAGTACGTACAATTCCATCTGTCTGCTTCTCCTTCTCAATGGTAGAAACTTTATTTAGTAGATTCAAATTGCAAATCAAAATCAAATCGAAAAATTAAAACTCCTCAAACTATATCGAATTATATATCGTTGGAAAGGTCTTGATGAATGGAACCTACGTCTAGTGTTCGTTTTTCATAACAGTGCACGAATCAACCACAAATCACGGTCAAAGTTAAATTGGGGGTTTTTTAATCGGAGCAACAATTGGCGAAATTGGGATATGGGTTTTGTAGAAGGGGCTTCCAGGAGTCGATTGGTGGTGGTCGCATCATCCAGATTGACATAAGGCATTTGAATTTGGTCGATTAAGGTTCGAAAACTCTAATCTTTGAGGCGGATGCGGCGTCGATGAGGGAGGCCGAACGTGGCGGCCTTCAAGGCGTGGGTGCGGCGGAGGAGGACGATCATGATCGAAGAGGTGGCGTTGGCTAAGGTGGCCGGAGGTGCGTGCAATTGGCGGTCAAAGTTCAGTTAGGTGCTGCGTTTTCTCAAGTGGTCATGACTTTGAATGGAGTTGGGGGGTGACGTGGATGTGTAGGAGTGGTAGGTTATCTTTTTTATTTTTATTTAATTTCTATTGTCGAATGTTCTAACCATCATATCTTCTGCATACGAACTCGGATTCACGCGCCGTTTATTTCGTTGGGATCATATTGAAATTCTTGACATTTTGGCACTAGTTTGGAAAAATTCTGAGACTGTTCAATTGGGCCTTATTTTGGATTTCAAATCGATTTGAAGTCAAATGTGAGTGTTTTGACCCACTTACAACTACTAGATTATCTTATGTTGGTTAAATCGAATTTATGATGCAATTTGAAATTGATTGGTTAATGTTTGGTATATTTAAATTGTCATTCCAGTTAAATCTGACTTTTATTTAATATTGTAACAACCCGCATATTTTACGATTGTATATTTAAATGTTTTATTTAAATATAGCATCGTTAATCAGATTAAGTCCGAAAAGCTACGTTTTGTAAATAGTCGAATTGGGACTCGATACCACTTTCATTGAGTCCAAAATGGCATTTACAACTTTTTTGAGTATAAACATCGATATGTTTGGAGTTGATTGAATTTTGTTATTTTTCCATTGGGCATTGGGTTTGGGTTTCAGCTCATTACTCATCTAATACCCTATACTCCACTCAAGTTCCTTTATTCATTTTCATTTCCTAACACTCTCAAGCTTAAGTGAAAATGGTGGAAGAGAAAGGAAATTAGAATTCCAAACCCTAGTTTAATCAGGAAATACAAATTCTAGCTCAAACATCAAAGAGAAGCTAAGGTAAGCATCCTCTTCTTCTTCTCCATCTCAATCTCTCTCCAATTTCAGAAATTTCCTATAACCTAACTTAGGAAATATTGCTTACGATATTAGATTGGAGCTTCTAGAGTTGAAATTGAAGAGTAGTTGATCTTTCCTTTACTTTAGAGCTTCTCGTTTATTGTTTTTGGGTTTAAAGGTGAGTTCTTTAACTCACATCTACGTCTATAGCTATCATTGTTGTTAGGTATGAATTTCTAACATTTGTGCATATTCATTTGCTTTTGATTTGAATTGATCTGGTGAACTTTCCAAATTTTGGTGTTTTGGTCCAATTTTATGAAAATCCTACTATGGATATTTGAACGTGTTGTTTGGGGTGTATCGAAGAGCTTATAAGGATGGGTTGTCGCTTGGCGTAAATCCTTAGTCGTCGTTGCTCGTCCAATCGCTCCCGATACGTTTTGGCCACTTTGGCCTAGGCAAATTGTTGCCCAGACCAAATGATCAGACGTCTGGTTTGGACCTGGAGCAAAAATATATGGACGCAGAATTAAAAAAAAGCCAGAGACTAATTCCAGACGTCTGATTTTTTGGTTTAGACGTCTGGATGGTTTCAGACGTCTGGATTGCCGAACCAGACGTCTAGGAGGTTTTTTTGGAATTTCCAGAACCTAAATCCAAACGTCTGGATTGACCCCTAGACGTCTGGAACTGTTCATTTTTGCCAGTTTAGGCTGTTTTTGAGGGAATTTCCAATGTTAATCGATTTTAGTTGCTCCGATTAGTTGTTATCACTTTTATCATCTTTGATGACTTCTTTTTCGGGATTTTTGGGAATATCCATTTTGATGGATTCGGTATCGATTTCTATGGATTTGATTCACGTCTTTGTATGTGAATTTTTGATGATTGATTGTTTCTACAATCATTTCTGTGATTTGTCACTTTAAAATACAAAGGTTTCTATACTAGTAGTAAATACTCAAACTCTTTCACAACCACGATTTCAACACTGCTTTTAAATACAAAGCTCGTTTATAAAATCGTTTTCCAATCTATTAGTACATACAAACCTTTACCTCATTCGTATGAGAAATCTAATTAAACGGCTTAGTAAAACAAGTGGTATAAAACGCTTGCGTTTACTTCGTCGGTTAATTCTTGGACTTGTTCGATTGAACTCTTGTGACAATTTTCGAGTGGAAATCTACAATTTGTTCATAAATATTCAAGTTAAGCCAGTGGTTATGGGACACGAAGCTAAACTCTTATATTTACTAGCTTAGTGTGGTTCACAATTTTCATTGATCGATGGTGATCATTTTATGGTTTAGACTAGCGATATGCGATGTCTCTTTGTCCACGTGGGGGACTGTACCTCGTTTTATGGAGCTTCGTCTCATTCTTTTTATAGGCTAGCGACCTATGTTTTTTTATGGAGTTCGGTTCATCGGGCGTACCGTTATTGTACTACGTCGTTGTCCCAACTTTTCAGGTTCATCGGGTGTACCGCTATTGTACTACGTCATTGTTCCGAATTACTTGAGTATCAGGTCCATCGGGCGTACCGTTATTGTACTACGTCGTTGCACCGGCTCTATGGTTAGCGACCATGGGTTAGCGACCCGTTTGTGATGCACGTGTTGGTGAGTTTTCATGCTCCCGTTTGTGATAGGCCTTCCCCCTTTGTGATTTCTGGATTTCTAGTTGATGATTTCTAGAATTTGTGTTTCACCAATTTTGATGATAGGCATTGATGAGCTCAATCAATTATTTGTGTTTTGGTGAATAATTTAAAGAATGTGATCCTTTTTGGATGTTTGAGATGATTTGAGATATTATATTATTTTTGTTGTTAATTGATGTATACTTGTCATAATATGACATTATTGTTATCATACGTTTTAGTTATATCTCTTATCCTATCTCATTTTATCTGATATTTATAGCTAGACTGATCCGTTTATTATTTTCTTCTTAAATAATACTCGGGTCAGACTGAGGTATTTCAAGTACTTCTGCTTGACTTCTTATCAGAGTCTGTCACCTGACTTTTGGCTAACTACTTTAGATCAGTAGTTTTTTGTTATTATACATTTGAGATAGAGACTCCTTGATGTATAATTATTCTTTTGTCTAGCACTTGTACCTATTCTTTTGTGATGTAGTGGATCTTGTATGACCACTACTTTGATGCACACTTCTATGTGTTATATTCATATCTGTTTCCGCCTTTGTGATATGAATATCTGTGACTGATTTGTGCTATGTTTATTTCTATATTTGTTTCCGAAGTCCACATAGCCACTATGTGGTAGCTTTGAGTTTGTATTTGATATGTCAGATTTCCTCTTGAAATGAAATGTAAGTTATATTATCTGACATATCGGTACTCGCACAAAGCAATTACACAGATGGTCACTCCTCAACAACTTTATTCTTCATGTTAGTCGACGGCATTACCCCGTAGTGTCCTTGGCTAGTGTGAGTATAGAGGTGGGGTGTCACAGCTTGGTATTAGAGCCAAACTTCAGAACAATGTAGAGTAATATAGCAAGGATCATTGTCCTAAGTCTTTCTTAGGAATCATGCCATAGGATTTAATTCGAGTCTTCGTACCATTCTATCCTATTTCTTTTTATGATGCCTTGTTTTATCAATCAAGTTTGTTTGATATTCATTCTGTGAATAACCTTTTTCCTCTTCTTTCTTTCTTAAAGAAGAGAAATGGATAGACCAGGTCGTCCCAGCGCCGGTCAATCCAGTGCTACTCCTCAGGATGGAGTATTTATGTCTGCTCAGCAACTTCTAAATCTTGTGAAGAATGCTCAAGCTATCAGACCTATTCCACAACCTACTCATCCTAAATCTGGGTTTGCACGCTTATGCAGTGACTACACCAACTTGGGTGGAAGGCCTTTCAATGTTTCCGAAAGCGTTATAGAAGTCCAAGCTTGGCTTAAACATGCGATCGCATCTTTTCCCACATGAATCTTATTGACCTACATCGAGTCCAAGTGGCTTCTAGCATGCTCCAAGAAAGAGCATTAGATTGGTATGAGCTTCTGATCTCGGAAATTATTGAAGCGGATCTTACCTGGGAGCAATTCCGGGAAAGGTTCGAATTAAAATTAGTGCCAGAAGCTGAAAAAGTATCTTTAGCTCGACGTTTTATTGACCTTCTTTAAGGTGAATCTTCTGTGACCGACTACGTCGCATCTTTCGAATCTCTATCTAAATATGGGGTCGAGTATATTAATACCCCATTAAAGAAAAATTAGAGATTTGTCTATGGGTTGAATAAGAACCTCAAAAAGCCATTACTTCTGAAACTAGAAGTTTCTTTCGTTCAGCTTGTTGATATCGCTCTTCGACTTGAAGAGGCCGATAAAGAAAGTGATGTTGAAGTT
Organism: Allium fistulosum; assembly: GCA_030737815.1. Classification (NCBI taxonomy): domain Eukaryota; kingdom Viridiplantae; phylum Streptophyta; class Magnoliopsida; order Asparagales; family Amaryllidaceae; genus Allium; species Allium fistulosum. The sequence continues at coordinate 168,822,579 of CM060905.1, forward strand.
GTGGGTGCCAAACTGAACTTCAACAATAACAAGAAGAGGCCTATTAAGTTCAAAGACTCTTATCCCAACAAGAAAAGGAAACAAGCAACTTCGGTAGCAAATACTTCTACCTCTAGTCGTGGGCAATGCTACAATTGTGGTTTTAAGGACCATTATGCAAATAGGTGCCCAAAACCTCTTTTTTGTCGTTATTGTAAAAGTTCGGGTCATCTTTTATCTTCATGCCCCAAACTTCCAAACAAGAAAGAGGGAGAGCTAAATGTGGTGCAAGCCCCTATTAACACTTCTCGTGGTCAAGGTGTTTCTCATTCTATCCTTGATGGCATTATTATATCGTGATTTTCCTATTCGAGTTCTTTTCGATACGGGTGCATCTCACTCTTTTATATCAAAAGAACTTGTTGATGCTTTGTCTTTGAATGTTATTGGCTTGATGACTTCATTGAGGATTGCGGATCCGGTTGGTGGATCCGCAACACTCAGTTTACTGTGTAAAGATGTCAAGATTATTTTATGTGATTACTCTTTCCATGACGATTTGCAAGTTATGCGTTACTTAGGCTTCAGAATAATTTTGGGAATGGATTGGCTTAACCGTTATGAAGCTCATATCCTATGTCCTGACCGGACTATATATCTTCGACATCCTCAATCTGTTAAGCAGGTTTCTCTTGTTCTTAAAGATTCAAATACCAATTCGGGAGCATCCTTGTATTCTCTAAATCCTCATGATGACGATAATGAAGATGAGGCAGATGTCATTTCCCACATTCACATTGTTCGTGAATTTCCCGACATATTTGAGCCCATATTAGGATTACCACCTAAGCAAGCAATTGAGTTCAGAATTAATCTAATCCCTGGAGCTCTACCTATCACTCGTCCTCCTTATCGTATGTCCAATAAGGAAAATGAGGAGATGCGTAAACAATTATCCGAATTGGAAGCTAAACAGTTTGTTCGTTCTTGTTCCTCTCCATGGGGAGCTTCAGCTATTTTTGTGAAGAAATCCGATGGTACACTTAGGCTTTGCGTTGACTACCACAAGCTTAATGATCTCACCATCAAGAATAAATATCCCTTACCTCGGATTGATGTTCTATTCGATCAACTTAGTAGTGCTAAAGTCTTTTCACAGTTAGACTTAGCAACCGGTTTTCATCAGCTCCGTATTGCAGAGGATAGCATTCCTTTGACATCATTCCGTACTCGTTATGGATCTGCTGAATGGCTTGTTATGCAATTTGGTTTGACGAATGCTCCAGCTTATTTCGTTGATCTTATGAATCGAGTTTTCAAAGACTTCCTCGATCTATTTGTCCTTATCTTTATCGATGATATTCTTGTTTATTCTAAAACCGAGGAAGAGCATGAAAATCATCTTCCGATTGTGTTGGAAACTCTTAGGAGCAACCAATTGAATGCAAAATTTTCTAAATGCCACTTTTGGCAATCTCATGTGAAATTTTTGGGGCATATTATTTCTGAATCCGAAATTTCCGTGGATCCTTCAAAGATTGAAGCGATTCAAAATTGGAAGAGACTGGAGAGTGTGACGAAAATTCTTAGCTTTCTCGGATTGGCGGGCTATTACCGTCGGTTCATAAAAGACTTTTCTAAAATTTCCGTACCTCTTACTAATTTGACAAAGAAGGGAGTTAAGTACATTTGGTCAGGCAAATGTGAAGCTGCTTTTCAAAGATTAAAAGAAATCCTTTCCAATGCTCCTATTCTTGTGATTCCCGAAGGAAACCAAGATTTTATTGTTTATACCGATGCTAGTCGTGTTGGTTTGGGTGCCGTTCTCATGCAATGGGAATGTGTTATCGCTTATGCTTCTAAGAAATTAAAGCCTACCGAGACTAGATATGCCACTCATGATTTAGAGCTCGCGGCTATTGTTTTCGCCCTTAGAATTTGGCGTCATTATCTTTTGGGAGAGAAATTTGTTCTCTACACTGATCATAAATCTTTAAAGTATTTATTTTCTCAAAAGGAACTTAATTTGCGTCAACAACGTTGGCTCGAGTTACTTGCATCCTATGATCTTGATATTCTTTATACCCCTGGAAAGGGAAATCTTGTTGCCGATGCCCTTAGTCGTAAGCAACAAGCAGTTGTTTCCATGATGATATCCGAATGGAATGATCTCGCGACTTTATCCAATTGTGAGATTCAAGATCGTGAATCTAATTCATGTTCATCTCTTGTTTTATGTAGCCTTGAGGCTCATCCTTCTCTTTTAGACCATATTCTTGAAGCTCAAAAGCATGATCCCAAATTGGTTCTTCTTAGCCAAAGTTGTAGGGATAAAACTGATATTGAAGGTTTGAAAGACTTTAATATTGATGCTCGTGGCGGTATTCGAAAATTTGGTAGACTTGTCTTTCCAAATATTTGTGATCTTCGTAAAGATATTTTAGAAGATTCTCATCGTTCTAAATTTACCATTCATCCCGGTAGTAGTAAAATGTATGCAGATATGAAGCTACTTTACTATTGGGATGGAATGAAATCTGATATTGCTAACTTTGTTAAGTGTTGCATGACTTTCCAACTCGTTAAGGCCGACCATCAAAGGCCTGGTGGGTTATTGCAACCTTTGGACATTCCCATTTGGAAGTGGGATCAAGTCTCCATGGACTTTATTGACGGTCTTCCCCGTTCTCGTTCGGGCCATGATAGCCTATGGGTGATAGTAGATAGACTTACAAAATCCGCCCATTTTCTTCCCGTTCGGTCTAATCGGACCGTACCTATTTTGGCTAAACTCTATGTCAAGGAAATTTTTAAATTGCATGGAGTTCCTACTTTTATTGTTAGCGATCGTGATCCATTATTTACTAGTGGATTTTAGAAAGATCTTCAAAAAGCTTTGAGAACAAAGCTTAATTTTAGAACCGCTTATCATCCTCATTCCGACGGACAAACCGAGCATGTGAATCAAACTCTTGAAGATCTTCTTCGTGCATGTGTTCTTGATTTTGGTGGAAGCTGGGAAGATCATATTTCCCTTGTTGAGTTTTCCTATAATAATAGCTTCCAATCTAGTATTGGTATGGCACCTTTTGAGGCACTCTACGGAAGGCCATGCCGATCTCCTTCGTGTTGGCTTGAAGCCGGTGAGAAGCGGGTTTTAGGTCCAGATTTTATTCGTGATGCCACATAAAAGATTGACCTTATTCGTCATAGGATGAAAGAAGCTCAAAGTAGACAAAAATCCTATGCCGATAATCGAAGAAGGAATTTAGAATTTTCTGTGGGAGATTTGGTGTTCATTCGTGTTTCACCTATGAAGGGTGTTGTGCGTTTCAATCGATCGGGAAAATTAGCACCTCGATATATTGGTCCATTTCCCATCACCAAACGCATTGGTTCCGTGGCTTATCGCCTTTTATTACCGGCTCAGTTTTCTGCTATTCATGACGTATTCCATGTCTCTCAACTACGGAAATGCCTTAGAGATTCCGATTTTATTCTTGAGCCCGGTGTAATTGAAGAAATTGAAGTTTAACCAAAATTTGACTTATGAGCAACATCCTATTCGAATCATTGCTTCGGAGGTTAGACGCCTTCGAAATAAAGATGTTCCTCTTGTGAAAGTTCAATGGTCCTCAAATCCTAAGGATTGCTCTTGGGAATCCAGAGAATTCATCGAGCAAACACATCCAGACTTACACTCTCGTGCTCCTTAAGGTGAACTTCTCAATTCAAAATTTCTTCTTTTTGTGTTGTTATGCCTTTGTATGGTTGTTACTTTTTATTTCTTTTTCTTAAGTATTACAATGATGCAATTTCTTTAAGGAGGGGAGTGTGTAACAACCCGCATATTTTACGATTGTATATTTAAATGTTTTATTTAAATATAGCATCGTTAATCGGATTAAGTCTGAAAATCTACCTTTTGTAAACAATCGAATTAGGACTCGAGACCACTTCCATTGGGTCCAAAATGGCGTTTACAACTTTTTTTAGTATAAACATCGATATGTTTGGAGTTGAGTGAATTTTGCTATTTTTCTATTGGGCTTTGGGTTTGGGTTTCAGCTCATTACTCATCTAATACCCTATACTCCACTCAAGTTCCTTCATTCATTTTCATTTCCTAACACTCTCAAGCTTAAGTGAAAAAGGTGGAAGAGAAAGGAAATTAGAATTCCAAACCTTTGTTTAATTAGGAAATACAAATTCTAGCTCAAACATCAAAGAGAAGCTAAGGTAAGCATCCTCTTCTTCTTCTCCATCTCATTCTCTCTCCAATTTCAGAAATTTCCTATAACCTAACTTAGGAAATATTGCTTACGATATTAGATTGGAGCTTCTAGAGTTGAAATTGAAGAGTAGTTGATCTTTCCTTTACTTTAGAGCTTCTCGTTTATTGTTTTTGGGTTTAAAGGTGAGTTCTTTAACTCACATCTACGTCTATAGCTATCATTGTTGTTAGGTATGAATTTCTAACATTTGTGCATATTCATTTGCTTTTGATTTGAATTGATCTGGTGAACTTTCCAAATTTTGGTGTTTTGGTCCAATTTTATGAAAATCCTACTATGGATATTTGAACGTGTTGTTTGGGGTGTATCGAAGAGCTTATAAGGATGGGTTGTCGCTTGGCGTAAATCCTTAGTCGTCGTTGCTCGTCCAATCGCTCCCGATACGTTTTGGCCACTTTGGCCTAGGCAAATTGTTGCCCAGACCAAATGATCAGACGTCTGGTTTGGACCTGGAGCAAAAATATATGGACGCAGAATTAAAAAAAAGCCAGAGACTAATTCCAGACGTCTGATTTTTTGGTTTAGACGTCTGGATGGTTTCAGACGTCTGGATTGCCGAACCAGACGTTTAGGAGGTTTTTTTGGAATTTCCAAAACCTAAATCCAAACGTCTGGATTGACCCCTAGACGTCTGGAACTGTTCATTTTTGCCAGTTTAGGCTGTTTTTGAGGGAATTTCCAATGTTAATCGATTTTAGTTGCTCCGATTAGTTGTTATCACTTTTATCATCTTTGATGACTTCTTTTTCGGGATTTTTGGGAATATCCATTTTGATGGATTCGGTATCGATTTCTATGGATTTGATTCACGTCTTTGTATGTGAATTTTTGATGATTGATTGTTTCTACAATCATTTCTGTGATTTGTCACTTTAAAATACAAAGGTTTCTATACTAGTAGTAAATACTCAAACTCTTTCACAACCACGATTTCAACACTGCTTTTAAATACAAAGCTCGTTTATAAAATCGTTTTCCAATCTATTAGTACATACAAACCTTTACCTCATTCGTATGAGAAATCTAATTAAACGGCTTAGTAAAACAAGTGGTATAAAACGCTTGCGTTTACTTCGTCGGTTAATTCTTGGACTTGTTCGATTGAACTCTTGTGACAATTTTCGAGTGGAAATCTACAATTTGTTCATAAATATTCAAGTTAAGCCAGTGGTTATGGGACACGAAGCTAAACTCTTATATTTACTAGCTTAGTGTGGTTCACAATTTTCATTGATCGATGGTGATCATTTTATGGTTTAGACTAGCGATATGCGATGTCTCTTTGTCCACGTGGGGGACTGTACCTCGTTTTATGGAGCTTCGTCTCATTCTTTTTATAGGCTAGCGACCTATGTTTTTTTATGGAGTTCGGTTCATCGGGCGTACCGTTATTGTACTACGTCGTTGTCCCAACTTTTCAGGTTCATCGGGTGTACCGCTATTGTACTACGTCATTGTTCCGAATTACTTGAGTATCAGGTCCATCGGGCGTACCGTTATTGTACTACGTCGTTGCACCGGCTCTATGGTTAGCGACCATGGGTTAGCGACCCGTTTGTGATGCACGTGTTGGTGAGTTTTCATGCTCCCGTTTGTGATAGGCCTTCCCCCTTTGTGATTTCTGGATTTCTAGTTGATGATTTCTAGAATTTGTGTTTCACCAATTTTGATGATAGGCATTGATGAGCTCAATCAATTATTTGTGTTTTGGTGAATAATTTAAAGAATGTGATCCTTTTTGGATGTTTGAGATGATTTGAGATATTATATTATTTTTGTTGTTAATTGATGTATACTTGTCATAATATGACATTATTGTTATCATACGTTTTAGTTATATCTCTTATCCTATCTCATTTTATCTGATATTTATAGCTAGACTGATCCGTTTATTATTTTCTTCTTAAATAATACTCGGGTCAGACTGAGGTATTTCAAGTACTTCTGCTTGACTTCTTATCAGAGTCTGTCACCTGACTTTTGGCTAACTACTTTAGATCAGTAGTTTTTTGTTATTATACATTTGAGATAGAGACTCCTTGATGTATAATTATTCTTTTGTCTAGCACTTGTACCTATTCTTTTGTGATGTAGTGGATCTTGTATGACCACTACTTTGATGCACACTTCTATGTGTTATATTCATATCTGTTTCCGCCTTTGTGATATGAATATCTGTGACTGATTTGTGCTATGTTTATTTCTATATTTGTTTCCGAAGTCCACATAGCCACTATGTGGTAGCTTTGAGTTTGTATTTGATATGTCAGATTTCCTCTTGAAATGAAATGTAAGTTATATTATCTGACATATCGGTACTCGCACAAAGCAATTACACAGATGGTCGTTCCTTAACGGGCTTATTCTTCTTGCTAGGCAAAGGCATTACCCCGTAGTGTCCTTGGCTAGTGTGAGTATAAAGGTGGGGCGGCACAAATATTATTGACATTAATTTAATATTAAATTCTAAATTGCCAGTTGTAACGCCCCACTCTGAGACCCACTGTAACAAAGAGTATTAAGGGAGTAATACTGTCTGTTAAAGCGGAGAATAGAGTATAGTGGAAGCGACCATTTGTAATCAAGCTATAACTATCTACTGAATACGTCGAAAGGATGGTATCTATATATTTTTCTCAAGTGGTTCGACATATTCAATAAATATTTATAACGAAATTACAATGGCTAAAGACCTATCAGAACAAGCATAGTAATAAATGATAAAACATCACAGAACAGAATCACATAACAGATATAAAATCCCAGAACAATACATCGTCAATACAGATCCAAATACTATAAGTGGGTACAAAGCCATTGCTCACACATGTGAGTCAAAAATATGTACATATCAAAGTCTGAATAATAACAGAGTAGCGGAATAGTGGACAAATAAAAGCGCTATCTATCAGCATAGCAGATAATGTCCAAGCGGAAGCACAGAAACTAAGTTCAGAGACCTAACCTGAAACAACTCGGTCTGACCCGAGCGAAAACACTCGGGTCAGGCTAGCTAAACAATCAGTAATAACTGAGATATATAATAATGCGGTACATAAATAAAACAGTACTTATCCAAAGAGAAGTATATTATGAACCACAAGAATATAATGACGATCCCTAATCATCAATAAACAATAAAAATCTCCAAAGAGAAATCAACACCAAAGTGTAGAATAAATAAAATCGCCTCATATCATCGGCGTAGCCAAAGCTATAAAAGATGCCCATAGGCAATAATCCCAAGAGTGACCAGAGTCTGTAATCAATGCCCAAGCAAAGATCGATGCTCCAAAGAGCAATGGGGATATACTAAAAAGTCAATGAAATGCAACACTGAAAAGCAGTGTCCAGAGACACTGTGAATCCACAAGGCAATCGCACTTACATCGTATGGTTCCATAGAACCAACACCGAATGGCGGTACTCGAATGGATATAAAAATCATCAAATAATACCAATATTGCACGTGCACCGACCAGAGTCGTTGTTGCCAAGTACTGTAGAGTTGTGATCGATCACTCGCACAGATGCGGAACGCGCGAGACGGCAAGATCCTTCCCAGAAGGATAAAGGCCCAGAGGCGCATGCCGAAAAATAAACTGCTCCATAGAGCAGGTGTCCAGAGACGGTTGCCCAGAGGCGTGGTGACCCAGAGGTCCAGTACTGGCCGCCCAAAGGCTAATGTGTCACCAACTTCTTGGAGAGGAACCCGTAAAGTGTTAACAATGAGTCCCATACCCCACGTTCGCACTAAACGGTTTACTAACCAATAGCAAGCTCACACTCCAAACAATAAAAAGTCCACCTCGTATCATCGGTAAACTAGACCCAAAGGTCAAAACGATCAATCGAATAGGTCGAGGATTAACCGGAAAGAAAATACACACGGTTCCATAGGCCGGAGATTTCCTAACCGTTTAAGCACCTTTCCACTTCGCTCAACGTGCTAAAAAGTGAGTGTGAGATTTTTATTTTAGAAAATAATGGTGCGAAACAGATTTATAATTGATTTTTTGAAATCACTTTAAAACGGCTTTTGAAAACTCTCCTATTATGGAGTAATTAATTTAATAATTAGAAATAATATTATATAATAATTTCTAAAGCCATTTAGGAGTGAAAAATCTTTTGAAAATGATTCATAAAACCCGTGTACGAAATCTAGAGACAAATCTCAAAGAAATCAATAAAACCAGAAAATCACTGAAAAATATTCTAAGTGTTTGTAAACATTCAAAAACAGCTGCGAACCCAAGTTCGGCAATATATTTTGACCAGCAAACAGTGTTCAAATGTCATGAAAATTTGCAGGCATGTAGTCCAACATACCTACTTTAAGATGCAAAAATAATTTCTGGATTCCGAGTTGAGACGAAGTGGCAGCAACATCTCAAAGTTGGACCCAAAAAAAGATTCATACTGTTTACCAACAGCGACCAGAGTTCAACTTTGACACAAAATTCGAAGTATCAAACGAACTCCGATGATGCCCAAATTTTCCAGAGATGGAGTTCGAAACTCCACCTTTCCAATGAGACCAAAAACGCCGAATTCCGACTTCGGATGCGATCGTGGTGGCATCGCGAAGTGGAGGTAACAATCTGAAAACAGGATTGAACAAATTTTTATTTTTATTTTTATTTTATTTTTTTTATTTTTTTTTAAAAGCCCAGCCCAGCCCGCCCCCAGTCCGCCTGGGCTGGGGACGCCCCTGCCCACGCGGGCTGGGGATCTGCGGCCCGCCCCAGCCCATGCGGGCTGGGGAATAAAGCAGCTTCCCCAGCCCGCATGGGCTGGGGAACACGGCCCGTCCCAGCCCCAAGCGGACTGGGGTCTGGAGACCCGCCCCAGCCCACGCGGGCTGGGGACTTGCGGCCCGCCCCAGCCCCAAGCGGGCTGGGGTCTGGAGACCCGCCCCAACCCACTCGGGCTGGGGACTGTGGGGCCGCCCCAGCCCCAAGCGGGCTGGGGTCTGGAGACCCGCCCAGCCCACTCGGGCTTGGGACTTGGGGCCCGCCCCAGCCCCAAGCGGGCTGGGGTCTGGGGACCCGCCCCAACCCCAAGCGGGCTGGGGACTTGGGGCCCGCCCCAGCCCCAAGCGGGCTGGGGTCTGGGGACTCGCCCAACCCCAAGCGGGCTGGGGTCTGGGGACCCGCCCCAGCCCACTCGGGCTGGGGACTTGGGGCCTGCCCCAGCCCGTGTGGGCTGGGGACTTTTAGTCCAGCTACTGGCTAGCCCAACCGGGCTAGCCTGCTGCACAGGGCAGCAGCCTGGGTGCAGCCCAGGCCTGCCCTGGTGCACTCAGAATTGTGTTTTAGCCTGTTTTCAGGCTGAAGCAATTTTCAGCCAACTAATTTTGATGATTTTGGGGTGTTTTTTCAGTTTTTGGCATCAATTTTTCACCAATAATATAACTAGCAATAATTACTAATAAATAGTAATTACCTTAATGAAGCAAAGAATCAAATGGTTTGTGTGCACAATATAGAGCAAGCCAAACTCCTCCACCCCCAAAGCAAAGATCAAGAGGCTTCAAGGACCCAAAATCAACAAAAAAAACAAAACAATGATTACACAAGATGGAAGAGATGAAATAAGGATTAAGGAGGATTAGAGAATAAGAGAGAGATTGCATTACCTCTTTTTTTTTCTAAGATTAAACTAATTTAATTATGAAGAGAAGGAGATGGATCTTCTAAAGGGAGGCCATTAGTTATGCTTAGATTTAGGTTTAGGAATTATGAAGAGGAGGAGGGTTAGGGTTATGAAATGGGTTTAAGATATTATATAGAAGTGGGTAGGCTAATGGGTCATGGTAAGAGGTTTTAAAACCCATTAGGACTTAGTTTATTTTCTAAGGTTATCATGTGAACAAGAATCCTAAGTAGCAACCTAGTTTTAATCAAAACAATATAATTGTCTCATTAGCCAATTAAACCCATTATCACATTTAAAAATTCCCCTTTTAAATGTTAAATTCCAAAAATATTAATTTCCCCATTTTAAACACAAAATACTTTAATTTGCAAACCAATTGCAAATTTAAATTCCTAAATTTTTGTTTAGCTCCCTTTTCAACTTAAAATCATAATTTTAATTCATTATTCGGTAATTGCAATCTCAGGGTTGTTACAGACTCCCTCCCTTAAGAAAATTGCGTCCCCGCAATTTCCTTAAATATAGAAGTCGTCTATAACATCTAATCCACAAAGGAATACAGAGGATAAAATATAGATGCTCACCCGTGTTGGAAGATGGTAGAAAACCAGGATAAGTACGCTCGATAAATTCTCTGGTCTCCCAAGTGTAGTCCTTAAGATTAGACGACCATTGAATCTTCACAAGCGGAACCTCTTTGTTTCGAAGACGTCTGATCTCCGAATCAAGCACACGAAGAGGTTGCTGCTCTATAGATAGATCGGGTGAGATCTCCAAATCGGGCACGATATGAGGCTCGATAATAGAATCAGGGTCGCGCACACACTTGCGAAGCTGAGAAACATGGAACACATCATGTATTCCAGAGAAATGAGCAGGTAGAGCCACACGATAAGCAACGGGGCCGATGCGTTCCGTAATAGGAAATGGTCCGACATAGCGAGGAGCCAACTTCCCTATAGAGCTGAAACGCACAACTCCCTTCATGGGAGATATCCGAATAAAGACATGATCACCAATGGAGAACTCAAGAGGCTTCCTACGGTTGTCCGCGTAGGATTTCTGACGGTTCGGCGCCTCTTTCATTCTCTGACGAATAAGAATAATCTTCTCAGAAGATTCCCGAACTGAATCTGGACAAAGAAGGAGCTTCTCGCCAGATTCTAACCAACACGAAGGAGAACGACATGGCCTTCCGTAAAGAGCCTCGAAAGGAGCCATGCCAATACTAGACTGAAAGCTGTTGTTGTAGGAGGACTCTACAAGCGGTAAGTGATCCTCCCAACTACCTCTACAACAGCGCAAAAGATCCTCTAAAACACGATTCACCCTCTCCGTATGACCGTCAGTATGAGGATGATAAGCAGTCGAGAAATTCAGCTTTGAGCCCAAAGCTGACTGTAGGCACTTCCAGAAGTGACTAGTAAAGATAGTGTCTCGATCACAGACGATAGAGCTAGGAATGCCATGGAGTCGAACGACTTCCTTCACATATAACTTGGCAAGCTAAGGAGCAGTCCGAGTGGACTTAATAGGAATGAAATGAGCTGATTTGGTCAAGCGATCAACGATGACCCAAATAGAAGTATGGCCTGACTTCGATCGAGGCAGACCGTCAATAAAATCCATGGATATCTGATCCCATTTCCATAATGGAATCTCTAGCGGCTGAAGAAGACCGGATGGACGCTGGTGTTCAGCTTTGATCCGTTGACAAGTCATGTAACGGCTTACATAACTTGCAACATCACTCTTCATGCCTTCCCAATAATATAGACGACACATGTCGGCATACATCTTGCTCGACCCAGGATGAATAGTGTACTTAGTGCGATGACATTCGTCTAGAATGTCACGCCTAAGTGATAAATCAGATGGTACCAAAATACGGTTCTTCCTACGAAGACACCGATGAGAATCAATAGAATAATCCGACAATGTCTCATCACTGGATCCCGACTCAAGGAGATGAATATATCGAAACAAGTCTGGATCCTGCCGTTGAGCATGGACAATGCGATCCAATAGAATAGGTCGAGCTTCCAAGCTGAATAGCAAGATCTGAGGATCAGAAGACGGAGCTCGATTTCGAATATCACACATAGAAAGGGTCTCAAGAATATCCCACTCGGCTATCATCATAGAAACTACTGCCAAGTGTTTGCGACTGAGTGCATATGCCACACGATTACCCTTGCCAGGGGTATACTGAATGTCTAAGTCATATGAGGCGAGAAACTCAAGCCATCGCTGCTGCCTCATATTGAGATCCTTCTGACTGAATAAATACTTCAACGACTTGTGATCGGTGTAGAGAATGAAACGTTCGCCCAATAGATAATGACGCCACGTCTTCAAGGCAAAGACGATAGCTGCTAACTCAAGATCATGAGTAGGATAGCGAACCTCATTCGGACGTAGCTGCCTAGAAGCGTAAGCAACTACCCGATCCTTCTGCATAAGCACAGCACCGAGGCCGCTACCACAAGCGTCGGTGTAAACAACAAGATCATGGTTACTCTCAGGAACTACAAGGATAGGAGCATGAGTGAGAAGTTCCTTCAATCGCTGAAAAGAAACTTCACACTTATCAGACCAAATAAAGCGAACCCCCTTGCGAGTCAGAGTCGTAAGGGGAAGTGCAACTCAAGAGAAATCCTTGATAAACCGACGGTAATAACCCGCCAGTCCAAGGAAGCTGCGAATATCATGAACGTTCTCGGACTGCTTCCAATTTTGAATAGCTTCAATCTTGGCAGGATCGACAGAAATACCCTCAGATGATACAATATGGCCCAAGAACTTGACCTTGCTCTCCCAAAAATGGCACTTGGAGAGCTTGGCCTTAAGCTGATGCTGACGAAGAGTATCCAAGACGATCCGCAAATGATGAGCATGCTCTGCCTCGGATCTAGAATAAATAAGAATATCGTCGATGAAAACCAGAATGAATCTATCGATGTATTCCCGGAATACTCGATTCATAAGATCGACAAAGAAAGCCGGACCGTTGGTCAAGCCGAACGGCATGACCAACCACTCAAAAGAACCATTACGAGTGCGAAATGCTGTAAGAGGAATGCTGTCTTCGGCGACTCGAAGCTGATGGAATCCAGTGGCAAGGTCGAGCTGAGAGAAGACCTTCGCACCGCTCAACATGTCGTAACAGGAATTAGAGTTAGACATGATTCAATGATAGATAATTAATTAAGGAATACTACAGAATATAACGGATTCCTATACATATTCCTAACTTATCTATCAATAAACATAAGGATGGGATTTGATTTAATTCGGAATGTATTGTACTAAGTGTATCTGTTCTGTGTTTATTATGCTTATTCCTGAAACCAGGCTCTGATACCAAGCTGTAACGCCCCACTCTGAGACCCACTGTAACAAAGAGTATTAAGGGAGTAATACTGTCTGTTAAAGCGGAGAATAGAGTATAGTGGAAGCGACCATTTGTAATCAAGCTATAACTATCTACTGAATACGTCGAAAAGAATGGTATCTATATATTTTTCTCAAGTGGTTCGACATATTCAATAAATATTTATAACGAAATTACAATGGCTAAAGACCTATCAGAACAAGCATAGTAATAAATGATAAAACATCACAGAACAGAATCACATAACAGATATAAAATCCCAGAACAATACATCGTCAATACAGATCCAAATACTATAAGTGGGTACAAAGCCATTGCTCACACATGTGAGTCAAAAATATGTACATATCAAAGTCTGAATAATAACAGAGTAGCGGAATAGTGGACAAATAAAAGCGCTATCTATCAGCATAGCAGATAATGTCCAAGCGGAAGCACAAAAACTAAGTTCAGAGACCTAACCTGAAACAACTCGGTCTGACCCGAGCGAAAACACTCGGGTCAGGCTAGCTAAACAATCAGTAATAACTGAGATATATAATAATGCGGTACATAAATAAAACAGTACTTATCCAAAGAGAAGTATATTATGAACCACAAGAATATAATGACGATCCCTAATCATCAATAAACAATAAAAATCTCCAAAGAGAAATCAACACCAAAGTGTAGAATAAATAAAATCGCCTCATATCATCGGCGTAGCCAAAGCTATAAAAGATGCCCATAGGCAATAATCCCAAGAGTGACCAGAGTCTGTAATCAATGCCCAAGCAAAGATCGATGCTCCAAAGAGCAATGGGGATATACTAAAAAGTCAATGAAATGCAACACTGAAAAGCAGTGTCCAGAGACACTGTGAATCCACAAGGCAATCGCACTTACATCGTATGGTTCCATAGAACCAACACCGAATGGCGGTACTCGAATGGATATAAAAATCATCAAATAATACCAATATTGCATGTGCACCGACCAGAGTCGTTGTTGCCAAGTACTGTAGAGTTGTGATCGATCACTCGCACAGATGCGGAACGCGCGAGACGGCAAGATCCTTCCCAGAAGGATAAAGGCCCAGAGGCGCATGCCGAAAAATAAACTGCTCCATAGAGCAGGTGTCCATAGACGGTTGCCCATAGGCGTGGTGACCCAGAGGTCCAGTACTGGCCGCCCAAAGGCTAATGTGTCACCAACTTCTTGGAGAGGAACCCGTAAAGTGTTAACAATGAGTCCCATACCCCACGTTTTCACTAAACGGTTTACTAACCAATAGCAAGCTCACACTCCAAACAATAAAAAGTCCACCTCGTATCATCGGTAAACTAGACCCAAAGGTCAAAATGATCAATCGAATAGGTCGGGGATTAACTGGAAAGAAAATACACACGGTTCCATAGGCCGGAGATTTCCTAACCGTTTAAGCACCTTTCCACTTCGCTCGACGTGCTAAAAAGTGAGTGTGAGATTTTTATTTTAGAAAATAATGGTGCGAAATGGATTTATAATTGATTTTTTGAAATCACTTTAAAACGGCTTTTGAAAACTCTCCTATTATGGAGTAATAAATTTAATAATTAAAAATAATATTATATAATAATTTCTAAAGCCATTTAGGAGTGAAAAATCTTTTGAAAATGATTCATAAAACCCGTGTACGAAATCTAGAGACAAATCTCAAAGAAATCAATAAAACCAGAAAATCACTGAAAAATATTCTAAGTGTTTGTAAACATTCAAAAACAGCTGCGAACCCAAGTTCGGCAATATATTTTGACCAGCAAACAGTGTCCAAATGTCATGAAAATTTGCAGGCATGTAGTCCAACATCCCTACTTTAAGATGCAAAAAGAATTTCTGGATTCCGAGTTGAGATGAAGTGGCAGCGACATCTCAAAGTTGGACCCAGAAAAAGATTCATACTGTTTACCAACAGCGACCAGAGTTCAACTTTGACACGAAATTCGAAGTATCAAACGAAATTCGATGATGCCCAAATTTTCCAGAGATGGAGTTCGAAACTCCACCTTTCCAACGAGACCAAAAACGCCGAATTCCGACTTCGGATGCGATCGTGGCGGCATCGCGAAGTGGAGGTAACAATCTGAAAACAGGATTGAACAAATTTTTTTTTTTTTTAAAAGCCCAGCCCAGCCCGCCCCCAGTCCGCCTGGGCTGGGGACGCTCCTGCCCACGTGGGATGGGGATCTGCGGCCCGCCCCAGCCCATGTAGGCTGGGGAATAAAGCAGCTTCCCCAGCCCGCATGGGCTGGGGAACACGGCCCGTCCCAGCCCCAAGCGGGCTGTGGTCTGGAGACCCGCCCCAGCCCACGCGGGCTGGGGACTTGCGGCCCGCCCCAGCCCCAAGCGGGCTGGGGTCTGGAGACCCGCCCAGCCCACTCGGGCTTGGGACTTGGGGCCCGCCCCAGCCCCAAGCGGGCTGGGGTCTGGGGACCCGCCCCAGCCCCAAGCGGGCTGGGGACTTGGGGTCCGCCCCAGCCCCAAGCGGGCTGGGGTCTGGGGACCCGCCCAGCCTACTCGGGCTGAGGACTTGGGGCCCGCCCCAGCCCCAAGCGGGCTGGGGTCTGGGGACCCGCCCCAGCCCCAAGCGGACTGGGGTCTGGGGACCTGCCCCAGCCCGTGTGGGCTGGGGACTTTTAGTCCAGCTACTGGCTAGCCCAACCGGGCTAGCCTGCTGCACAGGGCAGCAGTCTGGGTGCAGCCCAGGCCTGCCCTGGTGCACTCAGAATTGTGTTTTAGCCTGTTTTCAGGCTGAAGCAATTTTCAGCCAACTAATTTTGATGATTTTGGGGTGTTTTTTTTTTCAGTTTTTGACATCAATTTTTCACCAATAATATAACTAGCAATAATTACTAATAAATAGTAATTACCTTAATGAAGCAAAGAATCAAATGGTTTGTGTGGACAATATAGAGCAAGCCAAACTCCTCCACCCCAAAGCAAAGATCAAGAGGCTTCAAGGACCCAAAATCAACAAAAAAAAACAAAACAATGATTACACAAGATGGAAGAGATGAAATAAGGATTAAGGAGGATTAGAGAATAAGAGAGAGATTGCATTACCTCTTTTTTTTCTAAGATTAAACTAATTTAATTATGAAGAGAAGGAGATGGATCTTCTAAAGGGAGGCCATTAGTTATGCTTAGATTTAGGTTTAGGAATTATGAAGAGGAGGAGGGTTAGGGTTATGAAATGGGTTAAAGATATTATATAGAAGTGGGTAGGCTAATGGGTCATGGTAAGAGGTTTTAAAACCCATTAGGACTTAGTTTATTTTCTAAGGTTATCATATGAACAAAAATCCTAAGTAGTAACCTAGTTTTAATCAAAACCATATAATTGTCTCATTAGCCAATTAAACCCATTATCACATTTAAAAATTCCCCTTTTAAATGTTAAATTCCAAAAATATTAATTTCCCCATTTTAAACACAAAATACTTTAATTTGCAAACCAATTGCAAATTAAAATTCCTAAATTTTTGTTTAGCTCCCTTTTCAACTTAAAATCATAATTTTAATTCATTATTCGGTAATTGCAATCTCACGGTTGTTACACCAGTTAATAAGGGTTACTGATAATCAGTCACTTGTTATTGTTTATTGATTGGTTCGAATGGTTGTTGTGATGGATGTTGATTGTTGATATTGGATGACTGGATGTTATATTTTTATCTTGTTTAACACTGCAAGTTCCCTATGGGTTGAAATGATACATACCAGAACGATCTATAGATTAGGGAAAAATCGTTATGAGTTGAAATGACAAACCCGAGCGATTTTATGGATTTTGAATTTGATTCAGAATTGCGCGTTGAAATGATATATATCCGTAAATATAAAAATTTGCGGATTGAAATGATAAATATCCATATCACTTGACCATAGGGTAGAAAATTATATACGGATACCGGATTAGTTAAATTAAATATTTTAAATCCTTAAATTTTGATTTTAGTTAAATGATATTTTGAAGAAAATTTGATTTATATAAACCGAATTATTTTTGAAAATCCGAGTTTAAATTTGAAAATTGAATTGGTTTAAATTGAAATTTTAAAGTTAGATTTGAAGTATAAATGAAATTATCGAAATTGAGTTATTGAAAACGTTTGAAAATGTAACTTCGAAATCTACTAAATTTGAAATAGTTTGGATTTATTTTTCGAACTTGGATTTGAAATCGATATTGATTAAATGGTTTAAATGAGAATTTGAATTGAAGGACAAAATTTAGTTTGATGATTTGAAAACTAGACATGGTCCATGTAACGACCCGCTATTTCGAACCATTCACATCCGCACATGTCAGACTTGAATTGCTCAAAATATCGGATTGTTAATTTATTATTTGGAAGACTCAGAATATACAGTAAATAAATCAATCACAGACACAAAGTATTACAAAAATAAGCAGCGGAATAGATAAATAGTAGTTCATGAAGCTACCATATAAACATCAGAGTTTGAAATAAAATACAACAGAATATCTCAAATACAATATAGTCTCGAATACCAACAGATGAGAAGTCTGAACAAAAAAATTGGATAGCTGAAAGCTAAATAGATATAGATGGATCCTCAAGCAAAGCTCCAAAGCTCCAAAGGTGAGTCTCAAATGCTGTAACACTCAGTCTGACCAGAGCGTAAAGCAAAATACAAACACTCAAGTCAGGATTAACATTCTTATATTAATAAATTCAACTCAAGTGAAATGTCAACTAAAATCCAAGTAACTTAAAAGGATGTTTGGGATTTCCATCCTTTAAGGATCCATAAAACTATATACTATGTAGTAATATACGCTATTATAATACGTCTATAGTAGAGTAAAGTATTAAAATAGCGTTAAGGTGTTACCCATATCCCCCTTAACACATTTTATATTATGTCGTAGTCTATACAGATACTGTAAACTCCACTCGCAAGTGGGCTATTAGGGAGTACTCCATAGGTACGACACAAACAAACTCGTAGAAGGCGCGATAAGGCATGTGACATGGCACTCGAGGCAATGCCAGGGTAGATATACCGTTTGCAGATCCGGACTGGTGGTAACGCATAGCAGCTACTACCGCCCACCTCGTGGCACACTCCCAAATCAAAGGGTGCACCCAATCAAATCACAAAAGCAATAGAATGGTATCGAAGAAATGTGTCTGATCGGAGGAATGACCTCACTTGGCCCGGCATGGCTCCTGTTTTAGCCACGTCAAGCTGACTCACGGGAGTCAGGGCTACGTAAATACCATATAGAATCGTTACCAAACCATCCTACTTCATTCTGGAAACTCCACCACGTACACAGTTGTTAAAGTGGTTTTTGGTATTGGTAGAGAGTATGACAATATCCGATCCTGGTCTCGTTAACAACCAAACGCTTATTTCACACCGTGGTCATTTCATTCCAAATAATTCATACAAATATCATATTCATTTCAAAACCATATCAAATTCGATATCATTATTCACTTTTAATAATATTCATTTCCAAAACCGTAACACTTTCAAAATTATAACACTTTCGAAATCATAACACTTTCGAAACCATATCACTTTGGAAATCATAACACTTTGGAAATCATAACATTTTCGACTTAAACAGTTTAGATATTGAAATAGTATATATATTAAAATAGTTATAAATTGAAATAGTATATATATTAAAATAGTTATAAATTAAAATAGTATATATATTAAAATAATTTATATATTAAATTACTTTATATAATAAAGATAGTTTTCTCGAATTTCACAAATCGATTCAAATCAACTTAAAATCCAGAATTCAATTTGATCAATCCCAGTTCAACAATTTCAATTAATAAGGTTAACAATTCAAATTCTCAATAAACCATTTCAATTTATATCGATTTCAAATCCGAGTTGAACTATCACTTCAATTTCAATAAAATTCAAGTTTAAATACTAAAGCTTTTACAATATAACTTCCATTTATATTTCAACATTTAACTTTTTAATTGTATCCAAACTGGAAAGCATTCCTTTAACCATTTAAATAACAATTTATTTAAAGCCCAATTTATAAATTTAAATCAATATTAAATATTCAATCTCAATTTTATTTAAAATTGAGAATATTCATTTAATCACTTTTTATCAAATCAAGTTATAAATCATATTTCAAAATCTCCAAATCAATAAGTTTAAATAAATTATTATTTAAATTCAATTTATTAACCAATTTAAATTCCAAGTCAACATTGGTTTATCTTCCCCACCTTTATTATTAAAGTTATAAAACTATTTTAAAATATTAATAAAAATTTAAATAAATACTTAAACATATTATAAACCAATTAAATTAAATTTATTAAGAAAATAAAATTATAATTTAAAAATCTAAAATTTATACATATTATATTTTAAAAATCAATATTTAATAAAACCCATATATTTCCTTTCAAAACTTTGGAAATCATTTTTCAAAATATAGACCAACGGTGTCCGTATATAATTTTCTATCCTATGGTCAAGTGATATAGATATTTATCATTTCAATCCGCAATTTAAATATCTACGGGTATATATCATTTCAACCTGCAATCCCAGATTCAATTCAATGAAAATCGCTTGGGTTTATCATTTCAACCCACAACGATTTTCTCCTGTTCTACAAGATCGTTCGAGTATGTATCATTTCAACCTATAGGGAATTCTATACTAACAGGGAACTTGCAGAGTGAGAGTAATTATGATAAAATATAACATATCAATAACATGCATGTATCATCAGTGATAAATAAAATAAAATATATACAACAGGATAAGGTGTCATATATCACAAGTGAACAATCACAAATAATAGCATATCATATATAGCAATTATATGAATAACAGTTAAATCTAGCAGCATATTTCAATTGTTGTGTCAAATGAAATCAAATTTAATAAATATAAGAATGTTAATCGTGAGAGACAAGAAGATGACACGGACACATATACACACACGGGACAGCGACAAGCAAGGAATTGCTGCGACAAATTCGATATTGAAATGTAAGTCAAGATGGCATGAGATCAATGAACCGAGATATATGTTACATATATATAAATTTTCTAAAATCTATTTAAAACATATATTTTCAAATTGATATCAAATTCAAACACAAATAAAATTAAATATATATATATTTCAAAATCATTGTTTTAAATTAAAACACATATATTTAAAAGTCAATATTAAAGTCAAAACACATATAACTTAAAGTCAGAATATTTTATATTTTCAAAACAATATTAAACAATATTTGTAAATCAATATTTATATAAAATTGAACACATAACATATAATATCATTACTTTAAAAGTCAATATTACTAAAACATATATATAATACATGTCAGCCACAATGCAAATCTTTAGAAAACATATATATTTAATTTACACATTGATAAATATATATAACCACCACAAACTGCACTATACCCAATTTTCATTATATAACAAATATAAATTATGTAAACAGGTTATATATAATATTGTCTTTAAAATAAAATATATCCTTATGTATACAACACAGATTATACATAACATACATAGCTTATATAAACTCACACCTATATAAACTGGACTTATATACATACTTATTTTAAAATCAGTTATTATTATAGAATCAATATGAACCTACCATATAGAACCTATTGGAAACAATATAAATATGTGTATAACTTGACAGGTCATGTATAGACTTACATACACACTTGTATA
Source organism: Allium fistulosum (assembly GCA_030737815.1). Lineage (NCBI taxonomy): Eukaryota > Viridiplantae > Streptophyta > Magnoliopsida > Asparagales > Amaryllidaceae > Allium > Allium fistulosum. Next base: position 168,843,657 of record CM060905.1, read on the forward strand.
TAATATAGATTATGTACCTTCAACATATTACGTATATAAGCACTACCGAAAGTGGATTCAAAAAATACATATACTAACTCACTAACTCACTATATATATATATATATATATATATATATATATAGGCTGCATATAAAATCATATATATAAGACACGACAGCCTTATGCAAAACTTTGGAACATATGTGTATTATTTAATTATCCAGACTATGAATAAAACATGCAGGTTATACTTATAACAAATATATATGTTAAATCAAACTATACGTACATATATATATACTCTAACATATATATATATATACTAAAGAATAAACTGATATATATAACATAAAATAAACACTTATATAAACTTTATATATATACAAAACTTATATATATACCTTTATATAAAAATATGCATTCGGTCAGGGTGAGGGGAAGTAAGGCTCGGTGGCAGTAGATTGTGGCGGGGTCGGTGAAGGTGATGGGTAGCTCGGTTGAGTTCGAGAAGTGGTTGCGGACATTAGTGGCAGAGGGGGAGAATAGATGGTGGCTTGCGTGGCCGTTGATGGGTTGCCGAGTTGAAGGCTTCGACTTTGTTTGGCCATGGGCTTGAGGCGCTGGCCGTGAGCTTCGGTGGGAGGAAGGAGATGGTGGCTAGGAGCGGTGAAAGCAGGCAAGGGGAGAGGCTTCAAGGTGGGAAAGAGTGGCAGAGGTGGCTAAGCTTGAGTGGTAGGTGGCCACGGGTGGGAGGCTGCAGGTGGTGGACGTTGGCATGGTGGAGAGCGGTCAGTTGATGGGGAGGTGCGATGGGCGAAGATGGGTTGCCGATGTGTGGACGGCTGTGGGAATTGATCGGCCTGAGATGGGAGGGGAAAGGCATGGTAGATGAGGATCTGGAGGGTGGTGCTTAGGGTGATGGACGAGGAGAGCTCCGGCGTTCGACAGTGCCGCTCGATGCTCGGTTGCTCAGGTAGATGGGCGGAATTTTGGTAGGAAAGTGGGCACGAGCAGTTCAGAGAGAAACAAAAATGAAAACACTGGGAGAGGAGAAGCCATACGACCTGTACAAATTATTTTATATTTTATATATAAGCAAGTTTGCATAATATTATATATATATATATACAAGTATGGTGGCACGTCCGTTGGACGTGTGCAAAGAAGGAAGTGACGTATTTTGTCTTTATTATAATTATGATATTGTGAGAGATTATAGTAATGTTTTCGTTAATTACGGGAAAAAAGAGGAAGATGATATGACAAATAAATAGAAATAAGGTGTTGTAAGAAAGACGATAGGTAAACCCGATAATGATGAAGCACCTTTGTAGGAGTTGTTTGGCACGTGCGATGCAGGTGTACGTGTGCAGGATGAATTGGTATTATGAAACATGGTTTGTTAGTTTTTTTTGTCACCTTACGAATTGACATTGTATGTGATGTTGCATTTTTATGTGTGTACATGCACAATTTTTTTTTTACATTAATGTTGGTATTTTGTATATAAAAGTAGAGTTATATGATATATACATTAGTTATGGCTCTGCCATTCAAAATTTAGCATCAGCCAAAAAGCCGAGCATTTCAAGAAATGATTTCATAAGGAATTATATTGTACATGCATTGATCTTTAGTTGACAATTCAGATAGTCAAGTCTGATTTAGTGAGGAACGCTATTTGTACATGCATTGATCTTAAGTTGATGATTTAAAGCTAGCAGCTTATTTTGTTGTGGATTGGTCTTCGGAGAACTTTTATTTTTGGATTAGTAAGATTGAGCACTGCGGGTCTTTTGTACTGTACTATTGACGTGTGGATTTTCAAAATTTGCGAAGTCTACCGCAGTCATTCTGGTTCAGCAAAGTTAAGTGTAAGGTACGTAGGAGGAATTGATATTAAAAACGCGGTTTGTGCGGTTTTTTTACATTTACAAAATGACTTTAATGTGTACATAATGTTACATTTTTTATGCGTGTACATACACAATTCAATCGTTTATCATCGACAGTGAATTGCCAACATACACCTTGCTTCCTATTTCTGTCATCCTACATCCACCTTATTTGTTGAACATCTGCTGTTAGTTTTCAACATATTAAGTACGTCCTATTTCTACCATCTTGCTTCCAACTTATTCGTTGGTGTAATGATATCTTTCAATTTTCCAGTTTTAAAACTGATTTATCATCGTCTACCGGTTTTTGGTTAGCATCAGTGTTCACGGTCTTACTTTTCTACTGCTAACTAACTATGTTTGATGTACAGAACATTCATTTACTCTTAACTGTCTAATGACCTATTAAACATTTGTAAACATGATGGTCATATGCATCCATACCAATTTATGCTTAACTGTTTAATGACCAATTATATCTCTTATTTTGATGGTTTCTATTACGTTGAGAAAAGGGTGCAATAGGCTGTGTTGCATAACCATCAACCTTGCACTCACGTGCTCTCTTTGCTAAATATGTGTATATTTTTTTAATTTCATATACATTTGCAAATATAGTTACGCACACATTTGTGGTAACTTGCACTGGTATAAAACAAAGAAAGCATGACGCTGAAATTAGTACAAAATATTATCAAAGATAAAATCTATTTGCAAATATAAAAACATGTATTTCTATATTTGATGTCTGTATCGAGTACATAAATACACAAATTAAGTGACAAAAATACTATTGGGTTCCTCAACACTTCATTTCTTAACTCATTCTCTTAAAGTCTGGACAATATGTATTTGTCCACATCTGTATAGTAGTAAGTAATCACTTTTCTAGAGCATCCGCTTATTTGATCAACATAGTTCATTTTGCTGAGTTCATCCAAAGAAGCCACCCCAAAAGGAATTTGTGAAGTTGCACATTATACATATGCGTGTTTTTTGCCTTGCATGCCATGTTCCCAGGAGACTGCATTTAGGGAAAGTTGAAACGTTGATAAGGGAAAAGAGGGCAAACCTTACTTCATGTTCTTAATGCCACTTAGTACTATTTCCAAGTTTAAGGTTCAATAAATACACACCATATAATACAAACCATGAATGCATAAGTGATGGTCAGGAATCAACTGGTTCAAAAATTCAAATATAGCAGAAATATCACTCAAACCACCCAGACTTTCAAGTGGAACATAAAAGTAACTGTGTAAGCACGTAAAGAATAATAAGTTAATCATTCCCCTGAAAATCACAACATTAATTGAATAACATAATCCGGAACCTAAGCACCATTAATGTTTGAAGCAATCAGACCTAGATTCCAATATAATAGCTTAGCCAGGAAAGAGAATTTAAACTGCAGTAAAATATGGCTGAATTTTTTAAATTACCTTCAATTTTATACTATAAATTTATATTAGGTTACAAAATCAATTCCTCTTTTACAACTGAACCCCAACAACCGAACATAATAAAACTCAAAATTCATGCAGCAACAATTAAACCTAATATTGATCGTGTAAGAATAAAAAAATTAAACTACATGATATATTTAACAACTTTCTTGTGTAAACTGTAAATTGAACTACATGATATCATTTGGAAGAAATGATCTGTCTCAGTGTGTATACTTTATTGCATCCTATCAACAAAATTTAATTCAAAGTAGTAAGACATCTGTCTCAATTGATAAGAAAATACCTTGTAAGTTTTTGAAAATACGACATCCTCTGCATGAAATAGCTGTTTAAGCATTACATATACGTCAAGGTCGTGTTTGATCTAAAGCTCCAAGTAATATAAAAAGATTGGCAACTAAGGCAAGACATCAAAACATGGTCCAGTTTTTTCTCTTTGTTTGTTAGATTTATGTTTGAATGATGGTCAGATTTACTGGCACGCCTTCTTAATAGTTGCTAATTTTTTTTATATATAGAAAATTCATAGATGTATAAGGGTAATAATTGCATTAAATCAAAAACAAATGACATAGTAACCAAGACAACTGAAGCGAACAAATTTGGCGTTGTAAGAAGACAACCTGCGACAGATGAAATCATGTTTATTATGTACTGCTTAAACATTATAGTATCCATTTTTATTGTTGCAGAATTTTATACTGTTCGGTTCAGTAATTGTAATATAACAGTTTGAGTACAAATAACACCAATCTCTTAGTATAGTATACTTGCATTGTCATCTAGTTATCATACTGTATGCGTTTGAGCTAATCAAGCAATGCATAAAATTTATTGACAACATCATCTTGGGGAAAATATTGAGTGAACAAAGTTAAAATTTTGGTTAGCTGATCATTCTCTGAATAGAAAATATCAATCAAATGGAAGAAAAGTAAACAACTTGAGAATGAACGCTTACCATTTAGATTCATGGCAAATATCGGTTCATTTGGTTATGCGTTTTGCTTTGAGGCTGTTTTTCATCATTTGTCGAAGAGAAGAGGTAAGGTCCGATGTCACCATTTGAGAAGATCTGTAGTCATGTGCTCTTCTGGTATGTGGGAGTTTACAGTTTATGAAAGTGAACGCCATTTAAATAACCATTTTACACTATAATCACAATTTTGCATTTCATTGCTTGTTCAAATATGGAAATCTGCAGTAAAAAGGAATTCACTTTAATGCTCTGTTACAAAATCCATAATTATACCAAATAAATGAGCAAATTAGTGGCTAAATTGCAGAAAGTGATTTATGAACCTATAAAAATTAATGAAGATTAAAAAATCAAAGCTGAAATGATTATGTTCCATAAAGTGAATATAAACCTGCATAACAAAATTTGTATAAAAAATAAATTGTTTACATAACTAAATTTCCATAACAATTTTTTATTTTAACACAAACTTTGAAAACTCAACTTACTATAAAATAATCAAAGACATTCCAGTAACATATGATGTCGTTTTACTTTTTCCTGCAGACGCAAACCAATAATCAAGTTTTATTACAAAACAACCCTTGTATTTTGGTGCAAAAATTACTTACTGTGATAGTCCGGTCAAAATTAGGATTTATTAAAGTGAATGCCATTTAAATAACCATTTTACACTATAATCACAAATTTGCATTTCATTGCTTGTTCAAATATAGAAATCCACAAAAAAGGAATTCACTTTAATGCTCTATTACAAAATCCATAATTATATCAAATAATTGAGGAAATTAGTTACCGAATTGCAGAAACTGATTTGCGAACCTATAAAAATTAATTAAGATAAAAAATCAAAGCTGAAATGATTTTGTTCCAATAAAGTGAATGTGAATCTCTATAACAAAATTTGTATAAAAATTTAATTGACTACATAACTAAATTTCCATAACAATTTTATATTTAAACACGAACTTTGAAAACTCAGTTAACTATAAAATAATCAAAGCAAACTCTAAGTTTTCAGAAATTTTTCGCTTATAGACACATCTATATGCAATAACAATTCTCAAACATAATGAATATCATTTCCAGAAAGAAAAAAATCGAAGTCTGATTGTAGTTATTAGTAGAGTTGGGCACTGATTTTGTATTTGATGTGTGTATGATTCTTATTCATCAATTTCAGTATGAAGTTATAATCGCAAAGAACACCTTTAATATCAAATATTGATCATGTTAGTTTTTAGAAGAAATTATTTTCCTGTAATGATCAAACATATATGACTGTTTGAGTATGCTGAGAAACCATTCCAGTAACTTATGTTGTTGTTTTACTTTATCCTGTAGATGGAACCCAATAATCAAGTTTTATAACAAAATAACTCCTTGTATTTTGGTGCAAAAATTACTTACTATGATAGTCCAGTCAATTTATAGTTTATGAAAGTGAATGCCATTTAAATAACCATTTTACACTATAATCACAATTTGCATTTCATTGCTTGTTCAAATATGGAAATCCGCAATAAAAAAAGAAATCACTTTAATGCTCTGTTACAAAATCCATAATTATACCAAATAAATGAGCAAATTAGTGGAAAGTGATTTATGAACCTATAAAAATTAATTAAGATAAAAAAATAGAAGCTAAAATGATTCTATTCCAATAAAATGAATATAAATCTTATTGCAAAATTTGTATAAAAAATTAATTGTTTACATAACTAAATTTCCCTAACAATTTTTTATTTTAAACACAAACTTTGAAAACTTGACTAACTATAAAATAATCAAAGCAAACTCTAAGTTTTCAGAAATTTTTTGAATATAGATACATCTATATGTAATAGCAATTCTCAAACGTAATGAATATCATTTTTCAAAAATAAAAGAATCGAAGTCTGATTGGAGTTATTAGTAGAGCTGGGCACTGATTTTGTATTTGATGTGTATATGATTCTTATTCATCAATTTCAGTATGAAGTTACAATCGCAAAGAACATCTTTAATAACAAATTGATCTTGTTAGTTCTTTGATGAAATTATTTTCCTGTAATGATTAGACATATACGACGTTTGAGTGTGCTGAGAAACCATTCCAGAAACATATGTAGTCCTTGTAGATTATTCATATAACGTGAAAGATTTTCATTGCAATGAACTGCTAACTTCAAGATGTCAACATATACAGAAGTTATAAGATTATTCATCAAACAGATGATGTAAAGCGTATTATGGGTGTGTATAAAGGGTAAATAACAATGGAGAACAATGACCAAAATGTAACGCTTGTGGAATAGTCTAAAAAATTAGCATTTTAGTTTAAATATAATCTTTTTACATCAAAACGTCAATACGCGGTTTAAAAAACATTGGATCATGATCAGCTTGATAACTCATAATTGAAAGAAGTTACAATACAGAATAATTTAGTCATAAATAATAAAGTACATGATAGTTTGATCTGATAATACAAAACAAATTAAGTAGTTCTTCTGAGTAGGTATAATCTACTGATTTCTTCTATCAAATTAACTATATTAAGGCCAAATATGGATGAGCTATTTTTCCAGTTAATAATGTAGAGAATATTGCAAAAAACATGTGATCATAATTTTTCATTTTCTTCTACTAACATATGAATATGACAAAAAACTGAGTTTTAGTGGTACAATTAATGAGTAGTATATGAATGTTGCAATAAAGCATATGTAAATCAATTTTCTCATGTTAATACAATATCCTTATCAGATGAGTAACCCATAAAATTAATATTTACCAAATCAATAATATAAGGTGTAATATAAGAGTTCAGTCAAAGAGTAATTGTAATACATACCTGAATTATCCAATCATTTTTTTGTGCAACAATGGTTGTCTGGTACTTTTTAGTCATTTCATCAAACAGTTGGCGCATGATATCTGAAGCAAAAGATAATAAATTTTAGTACATCCTAAGTGCATGTAACAATTGGTTTAACACTAATGCAGAAGATAGTTCAGGTAAATTTTTGGTGTAATATATATGCAAATTTTTTAGCATTATCATGGTTGAAAACGGAAGGGAATAAACCTATTCATTTCTTGTTCAGCTCTCAACCACTTCATTTTTCAATTTTAAATTTTCACCTCTACAGAAAGCTTAAACTTTCAATTTAGAACACACAACAATCAAACATAAATCGGATGGATAAACCTGTTATAGTTTCTACTTCTTTTTAATTTGTTTGATCTCTCTGGTTTTAATTGTTAACATTGTAGAAACATAAAACAAATGCAGAAAATACATAGTATTATACTATTTTCATTAAAAAAAAATTGGAAGAGTACCATAAACTGGAAAGTCTATCTGTGCGGTCGAAACCGTAGATCGATAGCCATCACCTATTTCCCTCGCCGTGCCTCTTCCTCAACGATCCATCTACTACTGAAGACGTCTGGAATTGGTAGAGAGCAGTCCAACCTCCATTGGGAAGCCTAATCTCTGAGTTGGGCAGAGAAGATAATACGGGAGATAAGACTGCATTTGTACAGTTCCAAAATAAGCGCACGAAATTGCAAATAAAAAAGGTGAAAGCAAAATTGAAAGAATAAATTAAATGTGAAAGTTAGTCGATGGCGGTCGAAACCGTAGATCGACAATCATCGGTCGTGGTTTTGGGAGGTAATTGTCTGTGTTGATTTGAAGAGCGGTGGATGAGTTGTAAGAGAAGATGAGGGGGTTTGAGCGGAAGAAACTGTAGTTATGAAGTCATGGTGTATGCTGAGGCCGAGAAATGCTCAAGTAACTGTCGTATGCGTGTGAGAATGCCAAAACTAACCCTGGGTAAAAATTCCTGAGTTAAGTGTCAAAGTGGGTATTTTGGTCAGTGCGAAAAAGGCTTCACTTTGACCGGTTTGACCAGGTATTTGCATTATAGTATAGATATATATATATATATATATATATATATATAAAAGAGGGAGAGTAAACGAATGGGAAGTAGTGAGTTGAACCAGAGAATATAAATCAACATAGGAATAGAGAAAGCCACACACTGAATTTAGGGATTAATAAAAGCAAACGGCTATTGATTTGAACTAGTGGATAACTGAATAGACACAAGAAGCTCAAAAGTTTAAAACGTGTACTGGTACGGCTAATCGTTTCACAGATTTTGCCACGTACCGGACACCCGAAATACAGAAATGAATATACTGCGGAGATCAGCACAACGAGACGAACAAAATGGTACATAGATATCAGCGATACGACTATCCAATCAAAAGTCGATATTTGCTGACAAACTGTTGTTAATTCGCTGAAAATAAGATAAACGAGGCTAGAGAAGTCCAAATTTGATGAAATGAATTATGACGCCTCACTCAGAAAATAGTTTACATTTTTATTATATAAAAATATTCAGGTTTGAGAAATATTTTATTACCATCAAATATTAACTGATTTAAATTTGAAATAGAAAAATTAAACAACATAATTAACTTTCATATTTACCAATGAAAATTTGCCATATGCTATGTTTAAATAGACGCATTCCAAATATCAAATTTTCATTTTCAAATTTAATTATTATTTTTTCATCAAAATTTCAGTTAATTACGTTATTAAAACCTTTAAAAATTACGGGTTGTTACACTCTCCCCCACTCAAAACTTTTCGTCCCCGAAAGGAACGAGGTTGGAGAATATGAACAAGCAGAAAGAAAAGATAGACTAAAAATAGAAAACACAACCATTAATTTTCATTTATTTTATTCTATGTATCTAATTTAAAATTGTTAATTCAGAAACCATATAATCTCATTTATTTTTAAATTGGTTTATATTCAATTAATTGATTTCAATTCATTTTATTTAATCAATCAAATTTATTGTGTTCACATTTAATTGATTTGAATTCCATATGTTTTCATTCAATTTATTTGTTTTAAATTTATTAACGTTTATTACAAGGTTTCTTTCAGAACAACATTTATTTGATTTAACTTATTTATTAAATCCATTTGCCCTTAATTGAGTTGATTTCACTTAAAAATTCAATTTCTCTATTCTTAAGTTCATATTTATTTTCTTGAATAGCAATTTTTTCTCATTTAATTTATTCCACTTAACATATTTTACAACATATATTAAGTGTATAAACATTTATTATAACCATTTACTATTCAACCAATTAACTCTCTTTTTATTGTTCAATTCATTATTCAATTTATTGTTTATAAATCTGTTAACAAAATATCATTTTGGACATCTTATTGCTCACATTTATATTGTATATTATTCTACTACCTATTCTCATTAACATTTAACTATTTCTAGGTAAGTTATATTAAGGTTCTGAGTGTAATCAAATACTATACAAATTTTCCTTTTATTTACAACATTTATATTAGCCAAATTTTAGTTTGAACAATTTATTACTTTATTTCTCTTGTATAACCTTTAATTACATTTTCACACTAACATTTTAACCTTTTGAAAATTTTAGGTAAGTTATATATATATTAGAATGCAATTTAGTATTATACAAATAAGTTTTATTCAAATTCAACTATTTCAAGTTGGTTAAATTTCATTTATCATTTTAGATATTCCAATTATTCAAAAATTTCACTTTATTTCAATAATGGAAACCATTCTTAATATAAATCTTAAGATTCAAACTTTCGGTTTCACTTCAAATTATTTTGAAATAATTATATACATATATATTTTATAAATCAATTTATACACAAGAAATTTAAATCAAATTCATTTTTTTCCAAAATAAAAGTGTAGCAAAGCTACTAAGTGGCCTCTCCACTTCGAGACTCGAAAATGAATGTCGATGATGCTGCAGTCATCACCGAAATTATTTTCAGTAACAAATGAGGAGAGTACTGATTTACTTCTTTTAAAATTATTCTTTTGAAACAATTTCCTTTCGAAAATACTTCCAAATAATATACTCTTTCAAACTATGAAAACCAAATTTGGTAAAGCACCGGAAATTAAATTCTTAAATCCTTAATTTAAATTTATTTCATTTTCAAATCAAATAAACCCTGTTTATAAAATTCCCACACCTTATAACATATAACAATAGAAAATGATTTAGCAGAGTTGACAAAATAATAAATGATGATCTAGTATTATTATTCCTGACAACCAATTCCTTTAACTATCAAATTTCAAAAAACTATACTTTTATAGCTAAAATATAACAATACATAAATTTATTCCATTTACCAATTTCGAAAACAATACTATGTCAGTTTGCTCTGTTCAAGTGTTTTGGAATTCCTATGGATAACGTTAGCTAGACGAATCGATCGATACCCAAAATTCAAACTTAACATCTCAAGAAACACAATATATAAAACTTTTTATATTAATAACAAATACACTCCCTCACACGATGATTCAAAGATGGATTTCAAAACAAGGATAGAGATCCAAATTTAGAGGAACCCTAATCAAGTAGAGATAGGCTCAAAACGAAGATAAGATGATTAAATAACAAAAGAGAAAAGTTGAATAGACTAATATTAATCGCGGGTGACCTTAACCGGGTCAACCGAGATTCCAGGAATAAAATCGATGCGGAAATTCAATTTTCCCGCTTAAATGGGAGAGATGTGACTTCACCAAAACATCAGGATGTTCCCTGACTATCAGTGTGGAGTCAAGATCACTAGGTTGAGAATCAAGTGAGAAAATAAAACTACCTACAAAATCTAAGGCAATCGACATTGGATTACAAAAGAATTACCCTGGTCGTTTACTAGAGAACGGTTCGGGCTTTACAAGAGATAACAACATCAAAACCGAGGACGTAGAAATCTCTGGTGAATCGACGCTTGTTGTAAAGGAGTTTCACCCCTATACAAATCATATTTAGGTTGGTGGGACCGCCGATGGAATTTAGGCACACACAAGGACGAAATTTCCAATTGAGGTGACAAAATGTTCTCAAATTCATTATAGAGATCAACCGAAGTGGAGCTATGGGATGCTCTAGAATCAAGAAGAACACGAACAGGAAAAGACATGAATGGATTTCAGAACAAAGGGGTAGTTCCAAAATTCCAAAGGAAATTGAGTCAAAGAGGAAGGAACTCAAGCTTGAATGAAGGTGATTCTATAATTAAATTTACTCTATATGATAAGTTTTTCCTAAACCTCGCTCTGATACCAACTATAACGACCCGCTATTTTGAACCACTCGCATCAGCATATGTCGGACTTGAATTGCTCAAAATATCAGATGGTTAATTTATATTTGGCAAACTCAGAATATACAGTAAATAAATCAATCACAGAATCACAGACACAGAGTATTACAAAAATAAGCATCGGAATAGATAAATAGTAGTTCATGAAGCTACCATATAAACATCAGAGTTTGAAATAAAATACAACATAATATCTCAAATACAATATAGTCTCGAATACCAACAGATGACAAGTCTGAACAAAACAACTGGATAGCTGAAAGCTGAATAGATATAAATGGATCCTCAAGCAAAGCTCCAAAGGTGAGTCTCAAATGCTGTAACACTCAGTCTGACCCGAGCGTAAAGCAAAACACAAACACTCGAGTCGTGATTAGCATTCTTATATTAATAAATTCAACTCAAGTGAAATGTTAACTAAAATACAAGTACTTAAAGGATGTTCGGGATTTCTGTAATGCTGGTATTTCGTGCCATTCGCATCCACACATGTCAGACTTGAATTGCTCAAAATATCAGATTGTTAATTTATATTTGGCAAAACTCAACATATACGGTAAATAAATTAATCATAGAATCAAGACACAAAGTATTACAACAATAAGCAGCGGAATAGAATAAATAGTAGTTCATGAAGCTACTGTATAAACATCAGAGTTTGAAATAAAATACAACAGAATATCTCAAATACAATGTAATCTCGAATACAAACAGATGACAAGTCTGAACAAAACCACTAGATAGCTGAAAGCTAATAGATACATATGGATCTCCAAGTGAAGCTCCAACTCCAAAGGTGAGTCTCAAATGCTATGACACTCAGTCTGACCCGAGCGTAAACCAAAACATAAAACACTCGAGTCAGGATTAACATTCTTATATTAATAAATTCAACTCAAGTGAAATGTTAACTGAAATACAAGTAACTTAAAGGATAGTTGGGATTTCCATCCTCTAAGGATCCATGGAACTATCTACTATGTAGTAACATACGCTATTATAATATGTCTAAAGTAAAGTAAACAATTAAAATAGCGTTAAGGCGTTACACATATCCCCCTTAACACATTTTATATAATGCCGTAGTCTATACAGATACTGTAAACTCCACTCGCAAGTAGGCTATCAGGGAGCACTCCATAGGTACGACACAAAACAAACTCGTAAAAGGCACGATAGGGCATGCGACAAGGCACTCGAGGCAATGCCAGGGTAGATATACCGTTTGCGTATCCGGACTGGTGGTAACGCATAGCAGCTACTACCACACACCTTGTGACACACTCCCAAATCAAAGGGTGCACCCAATCACATCACAAAAGCAATAGAATGGTATCGAAGAAATGTGTCCGATAGGAGGAATGACCTCACTTGGCCCGGCGTGGCTCCTGTTTTAGCCACATCAAGCTGACTCATGGGAGTGAAGGCTACGTAAATTCCATACAAAATCATTACCAAACCATCCTACTTCATTCTGGAATCTCCACCACGAACACAGTTGTTAAAATGGTTTTCGGTATTGGCAGAGAGTATGACAATATCCGATCCCGGTCTCTTTAACAACCAAACGCTTATTTCACACCGTGGTCATTTCATTTCAAATAGTTTATACTTCATATCAAAATATCATATTCATTTCAATGCCATATCAAATTCAATATAATTATTTACTTTAAATAATATTCATTTCCAGAATCGTAACACTTTCTAATTTATGACATTTTCGAAATCATAACACTTAAGAAATCATAGCACTTTAGAAATAATAACACTTTGGAAATTATAACACTTTCCACCTAAACAGTTTAGATGTTGAAAATAGTACATATATTAAAATACTTTATAAATTTAAATAGTTTATATATAATAAAATACTTTATACATGAAAATAGTTTTTATATATAATAAATTACTTTATATAATGGAATTAGTTTCCTCAAATTTTGCAAATAGATTTAAATCATCTTAAATTACAAAATTCAATTTAAATCAATTCCAGTTTAACCATTTCAATTTAAAGTTCAAAGATTCAACTTTAAATATTCAAACAATTACAATATAAACTTCATTTATTTTTCAACATTAACTTAAATTTATTCAAATTGGAAATTATTCCCTAAACCATTTTTATAACAATTTATTTAAATCCCAATTCATATACCTAAATCAATATTAAACATTAAATCTCAATTTTATTAAAATTTTAAGGATATTCATTTAATCACGTTTATCAAATCAAGTTATAAACCAAGTTATAATCATATCTTTTCAAAATCTCAAACCAATAAGTTTAAATCAATTCTTCCTTAAATTCAATTATTAACCAATTTAAATTCCAAGCCAACCTTAATTTATCATTCCAACATTTATTATTAAAGTTATAAATCTATTTTAAAATATTAATATAAATTTTTTAAATAAATATTTTAAAACATATTATATACTAATTAAATTAAATTTTATTAAATTAAATCTTATTATATATATTTTTAAGAAAATAAAATTATAAGAAAAATCTTAAAATTTATAATTTGATAACTAACTTATAAATTTCAAATTCCCAAAACATATAATTTAAAATCTAAAATTTATACATATTATATTTTAAAAATCATTATTTAATAGAATCCATATATTTTCTTCCAACACTCTGGAAATCATTTTCAAAATATAGACCAACGGTGTCCGTATATAATTTTCTATCCTATGGTCAAGTGATATAGATATTTATCATCTCAATCCGCAATTTAAATATCTACGGGTATATATCATTTCAACCCACAATCCCAAATATTTAAAATAAATGAAAATCGCTTGGGTTTATCATTTCAACCCATAACGATTTTCTTCTATTCTACAAATCGTTCGGGTATGTATCATTTCAACCCATAGGGGAATTCTAAATTAATAGGGAACTTGCAGAGTGAGAACAGTTATGATAAAAATATAACACATTAACAGTAGGCATATATCATCAGTGATAAATAAAATAAATATAAACAACAGGATATGGTGTCATACCTCATAGGTGAACAGTTACAGATAATAGCATATCATATATAGCAATTATAAAATTAACAGTTCAATTTTGCAGCATATTTCAATTGTAATTTCAATTGAAATCAAATTTAATAAATGTAAGGATGTTAATCGTGAGTGATTGTCCACCTTCCGAGGTTAGAGAAATTCGACAATGAAATGAGTTACGAATCCAAGCATGAATTTCGAAGCAAAGCACGACGGGCACGATTTCGACAGACAAGCTGATAAATCGGAATCGATGAAAACAAATCAAATCAGTTTTGATATAAACTGAAAATATATACATTATTATTATATTATATCGCGAAATACTTATATATAATATATATTATTCCCCCAAAACATCAACATAACATATCATCATATATATAACATGACTTATATATATTTTAAACACATATAAAATACATTCTATATATATATTACTTAAAAGTCCATACATATAATATATATAAACCGAATAAGAGAAGTAACTTTAAAATATATAATATGAAATAGCAAAGCAAGCTTAAACAAAGTACAAAAGTAAGATAGCTGACTCCAGGCTACAGCATGTAAGTACTATATCTATCGTACTATACTTATTAAATTATTATATTTAGCATAGAACAACATGATAAGGCCTGCAGCTATATATATATATATAATATCATATAACGAACAGTCTTAAAACTAAAATACATATATATGAGATATACCTTAATAAAATAGAATATAATACAATATATAAAACATACATACCATACAATCCAAAATAAGACCATAACAGACAAGCGTAAACATGTGCAACTAATATATAATATATGTACGATTTATAATATACCTGTAAACATATTACTGTGAATAAATATATGCTGTAAAACATATATAATACTTCCGTCATAAGATAAAAACACATATAATATGTATACCTTAATATATCACTAGAGAAGCACGGCCAAGGCAGGAGTTGATGATGGCGAAGGCTGGGCGAAGGGCGGAAGGTGATGGAGGGAAAAAGGTGGAGGAGCAGTTGGAGTTTTCGGCTATGGAAGAGAAAGCTTCGGTTGAGAGGGGAAAGGCAAGGCGAGTCAGGGTCTCGGTGGGGCCATGGCTGTTGTGCGGGCTGGAGCATGGGGTAAGGCTGCGAAGGTGAACTCGGCTGTCAGGGTCGATGCGGTGCTCGGGTGAGCAAAGCGAGGTGGCTGACACGGAGGCTGAGGTGAGGGCGGATGCTTGTAGTGATGGAAAGGTGATGGGTTGAAGTGGCTCCTGGCATGGGTTCGAGTATGGGATGACGTGGCGAGGAGGTGTTGTGGAGGAGTTTCGAATGGAAGAGGAGATGCGCAGGGGTTAAGTGATCTGAAGATGGAGGTGGGTTCTAACTGTTTGTCTTCTGTAACAAGAATAAAAGAAAAAAAGAAGGGAGAGGAAGAAAGCAGGTTCTTTTTGAACGAATATATATATAGATAAAGTAATTTCAACCGTCCAGCCCTTGATTCAGGTGAAAATTATTAAAGCAATTTATTGATGCTTGGAGTGCACGGCTAAAGTTTGAAACGCAAAGGGAAAATAAAAAGTCAATTTTTTTGGTACTGATACGACACTGTTTGTCGTTTTCGTCGCGTACCGGACTTCAAAATATAGAAGTAAATATATTGCGGTGATCAGTGCGATGAGGTGAATAGAATGGTACACAGATATCATTGATACGATCAAATTATAAAAACTCGAATTTCCATTACTGAAAATGCTGCTAAAACGTAGAAAATAAGACAAATGGAGCTATAGACATCCAAAGTGGCCAAAACGAATTACGACATCTCTCTTAGAAAGTAGTTTACAACTTTATTATATAAAATTATTCAGGTTTGAAAAATATTTTATTATCATCAATTATTAACTGATTTAAATTTAAATAAAATCACACTAGGAAATAAACTTCCATATTATCTGATGAAAATTTACCATTTGCTATGTTTAAATAGACGCATTCCAAATGTAAATTTTTTATTTCCAAATTTTATTATTTAAAACTTCATAAAAATTCAGTTAATTACGTTATTAAAATCGTTAAAATTTATCGGTCGTTACACTCTCCCCCACTCAAAACTTTTCGTCCTCGAAAGGAAGGAAGCAGGAGAATGGAAACAACCAGAAAGAAAAATAAATTTAAAATATAAAATAAAGCAATAAATATTAAAACTATGTAGACTACATTTATTTTAAAATTGGTTTATATTCAATTAGTTGATTCCAATTCATTTTATTTAATCAATCAAATTTATTGTGTTCACATTTGAATTTGTTGATTTCATTGTCATATATTTTTATTTAATTGATTTGTTTCAAATTCATTAACATTTATTGCAAAAATTTCACAACAAAATTTGTTTTATTTTACTCATTTATTAAATCTATTTGGTCAACCATAGTTAATTCCACCTCAACATTTCAATTTTAAATAAATTAATATTCAACAATTTGGTTTAATCCATTTTATTCAACTAATATATAGTCATTCCATTTTAAATTGATTTTCTTTCATTTTATCAACATTTCTTTCAAACAAATTCATTTTTAAATTAACTCATTTATTTTATCCATTATCTTCAGCTAAGTTGATTTCACCAAAATTCAAGTTCACTGTTCTTAAGTTCATATTTATCTGCTTAAATAGTCTTCTCTTTTATTTATTTAATTTATTTCACCTAACATATTTTGCAACATATATTAAGTGTATAAACATTTTATAACCATATATTATTCAACAAATAAATTTCCCCTTTTTATTATTCAATTTTATTATCTATAAATTCCCTTAACAAAATATCATTTTTGATATCCTATTACTTATATCATAGTGTATATTATCCAATTACATTCTAATTAACATTTAACTATTTCTAGGTAAGTTATATTAAGGTCCTGAGTGAAATTAAATACTATACAAATTTTCCTTTCTCTTTCTATTATTAAATCTATTTCACTTACATTTCTCATAATATTATAACAACTCAAAAAAAATTATTTAAATTCTCTTATAAAAATTCATTCTTTGACATCCAACCACTTACATCCTTATTATATAGCACTCAATTATATTCAAACTTTTCCCAGTTAAGTTCTATTAATGCTTCTAAGTGGAATTGAACACTATAAAAATTTACCTTTCATTACAACATTTCCATCAAACAAAATTTTAGTTTGAACATTTTATTCTATAAATCTTTCTTGCATAAACCTCAATTTCATTCACATAAACATCTTAACTTTTTGAATATTTCAGGTAAGCTATATATGTTTTAGAATTGAAATTGAGTATTATACAAATAAAGTTTCCTAGTTCAACTATTCCAAGTTGGTTAAATTTCATGAATTTTTTTTGAGCACTTCAAATATTTCATAATTTTCGATTTATTTCAATGATTGAAAACCCTAACCTTTTAACTTTTTGAATAATTTAGGTAAGTTATATATATTAGAATGCAAATTTAGTATTATACAAATAAGTTTTATTCCAATTCAACTATTTCAAGTTGGTTAAATTTCATTTATCATTTTAGATATTCCAATTATTCAAAATTTCACTTATTTCAATAATTGAAACCATTTCTTAATATAAAACTTAAGATTCAAATTTCCGGTTTCACTTCAAACTATTTTGAAATAAATATTTTTTTTTGAAAACTATTTTGAAATAAATATACATATACCTATATATTTTTAAAATCAAATCATACTCAAGAAATTCCAATCAAATCCATTTTCAAAACAAGAGTGTAGCAAAGCTACTAAGCGGTCTCTCCACTTTGAGACTCGAAAATGAATGTCGATGATGCTGTAGTCATCACCGAAATTATTTTCCAGCGACAACGAAAAGAGTACAGACATAATTCTTTTAAAATTAGTCATTTGAACAATTTTCATTCGAAAATACTTTCAAATAGTATATTCCAAACTTTAAAAAAACCAAAATTATAAAAACACCAGAAATTTAATACTCAAATCCTTAATTAAATTCATTTCATTGTAAATTAGATTTATAAACCATATTTATAACATTATACAACAATAGTTAATGTTTTGGTAATGTTGACAAAACAGCAAATGATGACCTAGTATATCATTTCTAACAACCAATTGTTTAACTATCAAATTTCATAAAATTATACCTTTATATGTAAAATATAATCATACACAAAATTATTTTATTTACCAATTTTGAAAACAATATTGTGTTAGTTTGCTCTGTTAAAGTGTTTTGGAATTCCTATCGATAGCGTTAGCTAGACGAATCGATCAAAACCCAAAATTCGAACTAAACAACTCAAACAACACAATATAAATAATTTTATATTAATTACAAATACGCTCCCTCACACGATGATTCAAGAATGGCTTTAAAACAAGGATAAAGATTCAAATCTACTGGAACCCAAATCAAAGAGAATTCTAACTAACGAGATGGACTCGAAGGGAAGATAAGATAACTAAATTACAAAAGAGGAAAGATGGATAAACGAATATAAATCACGGGTGACCTTAACCGGGTCAATCGAGATTCCAGGAATAAGATCGGTGCGGAAATTCAATTTCCCGCTTGAAGGGAAGTGAAGTGACTTCACTCAATATCAGGATAATCTCTGATTATCCAAGTGGAGTCAAGATTACTAGGTTATTACCCTGATCATCTACTAGAGAAACATTCAGGCATAGCAAGAGATAGCAGCATCTAAACCGAGGATACAGAAATCTCCGGTGAATCAATGCATGTTGTAAAGAAGTTTCACCCCTTTAAAAATCATTCTAAGATTGGCGGGACCGTCGATTCATTATGGATCAACCGAAGTGGAGTTATGGGATACTCCAGAATTAAGAAAACACAAATAGGGAGAGACATGAATGGATTTCAGAACAAGGAATGTTCTAAAAATCAAAGGAGATTCGAATCAAAGAGGAAGATATTCAAGCTCGAACGAAAGTGATTCTGTAATTAAATTTACTATATATGCTAAGTTTTGCCAAAACCAGAGCTCCGATACTAACTATAACGACCCGGTATTTTGAGCCATTCGCATCCACACATGTCAGACTTGAATTGCTCAAAATATCAGATTGTTAATTTATATTTGGCAAAACTTAGCATATACAGTAAATAAATCAATCACGGACACAGAGTATTACAACAATAAGCAGCGGAATAGAATAAATAGTAGTTCATGAAGCTACTATATACAAGTAACTTAAAGGATAGTTGGGATTTCCATCCTCTAAGGATCCGTGGAAATATCTACTATGTAGTAATAACACTATTATAATATGTCTAAAGTAAAGTAAACTATTAAAATAGCGTTAAGACGTTACCTATATCCCCCTTAACACATTTTATATAATGTCGTAGTCTATACAGATACTATAAACTCCACTCGCAAGTGGGCGATCAGGGAGCACTCCAAAGATACGACACAAAACAAACTCGTAGAAGGCACGATAGGACATGCGACAAGGCACTCGAGGCAATGCCAGGGTAGATATACCGTTTGCGTATCCGGACTGGTGGCAACGCATAGCAGCTACTACCGCCCACCTCGTGACACACTCCCAAATCAAAGGGTGCACCCAATCACATCACAAAAGCAATAGAATGGTATCGAAGAAAAGTGTCTGATAGGAGGAATGACCTCACTTGGCCCGGCATGGCTCCTGTTTTAGCCGCATCAAGCTGACTCACGAGAGTGAGGGCTACATAAATACCATACAGAATCGTCACCAAACCATCCTACTTCATTCTGGAATCTCCACCACGAATACAGTTGTTAAAGTGGTTTTCGGTATTGGCAGAGAGTATGACAATATTCGATCTCGGTCTCTTTAACAACCAAACGCTTATTTCACACCGTAGTCATTTCATTTCAAATAGTTTATACATCATATCAAAATATCATATTCATTTCAAAGCCATATCAAATTCAATATAATTATTTACTTTAAATAAAATTCATTTCCAAAATCGTAACACTTTCAAATTTATGACATTTTCGAAATCATAACACTTAAAAAATCATAGCACTTTAGAAATCATAACACTTTGGAAATTATAACACTTTCCACCTAAACAGTTTAGATGTTGAAAATATTACATATATTAAAATACTTTATAAACTAAAATAGTTTATATACAATAAAATACTTTATACATGAAAATAGTTTATATATATTATAAATTACTTTATATAATGGAATTAGTTTCCTCAAATTTCGCAAATCTATTTAAATCATCTTAAATTCAATTTAAATCAATTCCAGTTTAACCATTTCAATTTAAAGTTCAAAGATTCAAGTTTAAATACTCAAACGTTTACAATATAAACTTCATTTATTTTTCAACATTAACTTAAATTTATTCAAATTGGAAATTATTCCCTTAACCATTTTTATAACAATTTATTTAAATCCCAATTCATATACCTAAATCAATATTAAACATTAAATCTCAATTTTATTAAAATTTTAAGGATATTCATTTAATCACGTTTATCAAATCAAGTTATAAACCAAGTTATAATCATATCTTTTCAAAATCTCAAACCAATAAGTTTAAATCAATTCTTCCTTAAATTCAATTATTAACCAATTTAAATTCCAAGCCAACCTTAATTTATCATTCCAACATTTATTATTAAAGTTATAAATCTATTTTAAAATATTAATATAAATTTTTTAAATAAATTTTTTAAAACATATTATATACTAATTAAATTAAATTTTATTAAATTAAATCTTATTATATATATTTTTAAGAAAATAAAATTATAAGAAAAATCTTAAAATTTATAATTTGATAACTAACTTATAAATTTCAAATTCCCAAAACATATAATTTAAAATCTAAAATTTATACATATTATATTTTAAAAATCATTATTTAATAGAATCCATATATTTTCTTCCAACACTCTGGAAATCATTTTCAAAATATAGACCAACGGTGTCCATATATAATTTTCTATCCTATGGTCAAGTGATGCGGATATTTATCATTTCAATCCGCAATTTAAATATCTACGGGTATATATCATTTCAACCCGCAATCTCAAATATTTAAAATAAATGAAAATCGCTTGGGTTTATCATTTCAACCCATAACGATTTTCTTCTATTCTACAAATCGTTCGGGTATGTATCATTTCAATCCATAGGGGAATTCTAAATTAATAGGGAACTTGCAGAGTGAGAACAATTATGATAAAAATATAACACATTAACAGTAGGCATATATCATCAGTGATAAATAAAATATAAACAACAGAATATGGTGTCATACCTCACAGGTGAACAGTTACAGATAATAGCATATCATATATAGCAATTATAAAATTAACAGTTCAATTTTGCAGCATATTTCAATTGTAATTTCAATTGAAATCAAATTTAATAAATGTAAGGATGTTAATCATGAGTGATTGCTCACCTTCCGAGGTTAGAGAAATTCGACAATGAAATGAGTTACGAATCCAAGCATGAATTTCGAAGCAAAGCACGATGGGCACGATTTCGATAGACAAGCTGATAAATCAGAATCGATGAAAACAAATCAAATCAGTTTTGATATAAACTGAAAATATATACATTATTATTATATTATATTACGAAATACTTATATATAATATATATTATTCCCCCAAAACATCAACATAGCATATCATCATATATATAACATGACTTATATATATATATTTTAAACACATATAAAATACATTCAATATATATTACTTCAAAGTCCATACATATAATATATATATAAACCGAATAAGAGAAGTAACTTTAAAATATATAATATGAAATAGCAAAGCAAGCTTAAACAAAGTACAAAAGTAAGATAGTCGACTCCAGGCTACAACATGTAAGTATTATATCTATCGTACTATACTTATTAAATTATTATATTTAGCATAGAACAACATGATAAAGCCTGCAGCTATATATATAATATCATATAACGAACAGTCTTAAAACTAAAATACATATATATGAGATATACCTTAATAAAATAGAATATAATACAATAGATAAAACATACATACCATACAATCCAAAATAAGACCATAACAGACAATCGTAAACATGTGCAACTAATATATAATATATGTTATAATATACCTGTAAACGTATTACTGTGAATAAATATATGCTGTAAAACATATATAATACTTCCTTCATAAGATAAAAAACACATATAATATGTATACCTTAATATATCACTAGAGAAGTACGGCCAAGGCATGAGTTGATGATGGCGAAGGCTGGGCGAAGGGCGGAAGGTGATGGAGGGAAAAAGATGGAGGAGCAGTTGGAGTTTTCGACTATGGAAGAGAATATACAGCGGTGATCAGCGTGATGAGGCGAATAGAATGGCACACAGATATCACTGATACGATCAAATTATAAAAACTCGAATTTCCGTTACCAAAAATGCTGCTAAAATGCAGAAAATAAGACAAATGGAGCTATAGACATCCAAATTGACCAAAACGAATTACGACGTCTCTCTCAGAAAGTTTACAAATTTGTTATATAAAAATATTCAGGTTTGAAAAATATTTTATTATCATCAATTATTAACTGATTTAAATTGAAATAAAATCACACAAGGAAATAAACTTCCATATTATCTGATGAAAATTTACCATTTGCTATGTCTAAATAAACGCATTCCAAATGTCAATTTTTTATTTCCAAATTTTATTATTTAAAATTTCATAAAAAATCAGTTAATTACCTTATTAAAATCGTTAAAATCTATGGGTTGTTAAAATTTCCATCCTTTAAGGATCCGTGGAACTATCTACTATGTAGTAATATACGCTATTATAATATGTCTATAGTAAAGTAAAATATTAAAATAGCGTTAAAGCGTTACTTATATCCCCCTTAACATATTTTATATAATGCCGTAGTCTATATAGATACTGTAAACTCCACTCGCAAGTGGGCTACCAGGGAGCACTCCATAGGTACGACACAAAACAAACTCGTAGAAGGCGCGATAGGGCATGTGACAAGGCACTCGAGGCAATGCCAGGGTAGATATACTGTCTGCGAATCCAGATTGGTGGTAACGCATAGCAGCTACTACCGCCCACCTCGTGACACACTCCCAAATCAAAGGGTGCACCCAATCAAATCACAAAAGCAATAGAATGGTATCGAAGAAATGTGTCCGATCGGAGGAATGACCTCAGTTGGCCCGGCATGGCTACTGTTTTAGCCACATCAAGCTGACTCACGGGAGTCAGGGCTACTTAAATACCATATAGAATCGTTACCGAACCAACCTACTTCATTCTGGAAACTCCACCACGTACACAGTTGTTAAAGTGGTTTTCGGTGTTGGCAGAGAGTATGACAATATCCGATCCCAATCTCTTTAACAACCAAACGCTTATTTCACACCGTGGTCATTTCATTCCAAATAATTCATATTTCAAATCAAAATACCATATTCATTTCAAAACCATATCAAATTCGATATCGGTATTCACTTTTAATATTATTCATTTCCAAAACCGTAACACTTTCAAAATTATAACACTTTCAAAATCATAACACTTTCGAAATCATAACACTTTCGACTTAAACAGTTTGGATATTGAAATAGTATATATATTAAAATAGTTATAAATTGAAATAGTATATATATTAAAATAGTTATAAATTAAAATAGTATTTATATTAAAATAATTTATATATTAAATTACTTTATATAATAAAGATAGTTTTCTCCAATTTCACAAATCGATTCAAATCAACTTAAAATCCAGAATTCAATTTGATCAATCCCAGTTCAACAATTTCAATTAATAAGGTTAACAATTCAAATTCTCAATAAACCATTTCAATTTATATCGATTTCAAATCCGAGTTGAACTATCACTTCAATTTCAATAAAATTCAAGTTTAAATACTCAAGCTTTTACAATATAACTTCCATTTATATTTCAACATTTAACTTTTTAATTTTATCCAAACTGGAAAGCATTCCTTTAACCATTTAAATAACAATTTATTTAAAGCCCAATTTATAAATTTAAATCAATATTAAATATTCAATCTCAATTTTATTTAAAATTGAGAATATTCATTTAATCACTTTTTATCAAATCAAGTTATAAATCATATTTCAAAATCTCCAAATCAATAAGTTTAAATAAATTATTATTTAAATTCAATTTATTAACCAATTTAAATTCCAAGTCAACATTGGTTTATCTTCCCCACCTTTATTATTAAAGTTATAAAACTATTTTAAAATATTAATAAAAATTTAAATAAATACTTAAACATATTATAAACCAATTAAATTAAATTTATTAAGAAAATAAAATTATAATTTAAAAATCTAAAATTTATACATATTATATTTTAAAAATCAATATTTAATAAAACCCATATATTTCCTTTCAAAAATTTGGAAATCATTTTTCAAAATATAGACCAACGGTGTCCATATATAATTTTCTATCCTATGATCAAAAATACGGATATTTATTATTTCAATCCGCAATTCAAATATCTACGGGTATATATCATTTCAACCCGCAATTCCAGATTCAATTCAATGAAAATCGCTTGGGTTTATCATTTCAGTCCACAACGATTTTCTCCTATTCTACAAGATCGTTCGGGTATGTATCATTTCAACCCATAGGGAATTCTATACTAACAGGTAACTTGCAGAGTGAGAGTAATTATGATAAAATATAACATATCAACAATAATAGGCATATATCATCAGTGATAAATTAAATAAAATATATACAACAGGATAAGGTGTCATATATCATAGGTGAACAATCACAGATAATAGCATATCATATATAACAATTATATGAATAACAGTTAAATCTAGCAGCATATTTCAATTGTCATTTCAAGTGAAATCAAATTTAATAAATATAAGAATGTTAATCGTGAGTGATTGCTCACCTTTCGAGGTTAGAGAGACAAGAAGATGACACAGACACAGATACACACACGAGACAGCGACAAGCAAGGAATTGCTACGACAAATTCGATATTGAAATGTAAGTCAAGATGGCACGAGATCGACGAACCGAGATATATGTTACATATTTATAAATTTTCTAAAATCCATTTAAAACATATATTTTCAAATTGATATCAAATTCAAACACAAATAAAATTAAATATATATGTATTTCAAAATCATTGTTTTAAATTAAAACACATATATTTAAAAGTCAATATTAAAGTAAAAACACATATAACTTAAAGTAAGAATATTTTATATTTTCAAAACAATACTTAAACAATATTTGTAAAGCAATATTTATATAAAATTGAACACATAACATATAATATCATTACTTTAAAAGTCAAGATTACTATAACATATATATAATACATGTCAGCCACAATGCAAATCTTTGGAAAACATATATATTTAATTTACACATTAATAAATATATATAACCACCGCAAACTGCACTATACCCAATTTTCATTATATAATAAATATAACTTATGTAAATAGGTTATATATAATACTGTCTTTAAAATAAAATATATGCTTATGTATACAACACAGATTATACATAACATACATAGCTTATATAAACTATTTGCACAAAAAATGGGCAAACACCTCCAAGTCGTATGATTTAGTTGATTTTGCGTTGTTTTTAGTGATCTGGGTGATTTATGCAAATATGTAAAAAAGCAGGGACTAAACTGTAAAAGACACGTAGATTTATAGTGGTTCAGCCAAAATGTGCCTACGTCCACTTTATATATTATTTCTCCTTTCTTGATCAGATTACAAGTACAAAGCTTTGATACAAGTATATGAAAGTTGTTTGAAAGTTCTATCCGTGCTTGAGCTCTCAAACTTGTCCCCATTGTTGTACCCCTGCCCCTCTATTTATAGAGTGAGGCTGGGGGTAGGGGTCTTGGATGTATATAGCTGCTGGTGGGCCTGGGCTGATGCAATCCGGCCTAGTGAAGTTGGTTCGGTAGTAGGTGGAATGATGGTTGATTCGGTAGTGGGTGGACCGGTGGTTGGTCCGGTAGTAGGTGGGATGATGGTTGATTCGGTAGTGGGTGGACCGGTGGTTGGTCCGGTAGATGGAGTGGAAGAAGTTGGTTCGGTGGATGGAGTGGAAGGAGTTGGTTCGGTGGATGGAGTGGAAGGAGTTGGTTCGGTGGATGGAGTGGAAGGAGTTGGTTCGGTGGATGGAGTGGAAGGAGTTGGTTCGGTGGGAGTTTGGTTCGGCAGGCGAACTTGGTTCGGTGGGATCTGGTCCGGTGTGTAGGGGAAGGAGTTGGCCCGGTCCAAATTTACTCAACACTTGCCCCCCAAAGTAGGGCATGTGGGTACGCACATGGTGTGCTTTGCTTTAGCTTGGATATCCTCACCCGGTCCTGTGTGCCGATCCAACTGGTCCGGTCATTAGTATTTGTCTATAAGTATGGACCTCGCGTCTATGTTCACCCTTCATCGTTTGGAACAGCCAAATCAACTGAATACCGAATCAGATTTGATTGCTTGAAATAACCAGATCAGCCAATTACCGAATCAACTCATCTGCCGAACCAGGTGAGCCGAATGATTCTTTAAGACTGATCCATCAAACGAACTCAATCATTTTACCAAAGGGGCTTGAGTACCGAATGAACTTGGGAGTATAGGGCCGAATGAAAATTCATGCTTTGAACTACCGAATGGCTTGTATGCCGAATGAAGCTTCGTGCCTTGAACTCCCGAATGGCTTGAGTGCCGAATGAAACTTGAAATTTGTTATACCGAATGAGTTTATGTGTTTATAAGTGAAACTCTGGACAGCATACACTCGTTTGTTTATATCTCTATATCCTTATTCTAACAGTGTGTTTTCTCGTGTTGTAGATAATGTCTCATAAAGTTGAAACCCGATCAGAGAAGAAAAAATCCTAGGACAGAGAAGATCCTTCCACAGTGCCCCCAGCTCAGTCAGAACCGGGACGTCATAGGCCCACCCCGAGGTCACTGGTAGATGGGTACGGCCCTCAGGAGCTTCTGAACTCACTTCCTGACTGTTTCCCAAGCTCTCTCAAAGGCGAGCAGCTTGATGTTACCTTCCGCTCCTTTGGGATTGACAGAGCGCGCATGCTATTGCCGGGGGAGGGAGTGATGCCATATAATCCCCCCGAAGGGTATTTCTCCTATAGTCGGTACCATTGCATGTGTGGGGCCATTCCCCCAATCAATGCTTGGATAATCAGCTTCATCACTGACGATGCGGATTAAACAAAAACTAGGTAGATCGATGAAAGTAGCAATCGGTGGATTGATGAATACTGAAATGCCCAAATTCGTTGATCCGAAGATACCGAATTCTAGCTATCTCTGACACGTTGATCACGCACGATACCATGAAAAGAGATCTTCAATTCTTCGAGCGTTGATCAAGCGCACTTGATTCCGCGAATCGGCTTCAACGATCGAAGATTCGAGCGCACTCGAATGTCGAAGGTGGAGATAGGAGATTACACTCAACTACCAATTTAATTGAAAGCACAAAGCTAACAAACAAGAATTTTATTCAAAAATCAACTAACTTTCAAATGTACAACTCACGCCTATTTATAGCAATTTACAAAACAGATCCTTAAGTTGTTCACGACTTACGACTCAACTAGGTCGGCAACGACTTAACGGCTCAGCAGTTCTATCGACTCAACATAACTCGTTCACGACCCTAAAACACACAGCGCCTCGACATAGACGACATACGACTCAAACAATTACATAACAAATATTTACAACACTTAGGTCGCATACGACCTAACTACTCACGACTTAAGAAATATACGACATATCACAACATACGACTTATACAACTCACACGTCCTAAAAATGAATGGCATCCTCATCAGCGATCTAAAAGAAGCGGCGTTAGAAAACTTCACGACCTAAGTCTTCACGACTTAAAGCCTCGCGACTTATAGTGAACGACCTATCTCCCCATATCTTCCCACGACCTAGCATAGGTCGTAACTCGTTAAGTCGTTCGAGCGCCTTTCCCTTTAGCTTGTTAACTCGCGGTTCTCCACTAGGTCGTTCACGACTTATGGCTTCTTTAGGTCGGTCACGACGTAGTCCCTTTAGCTTGTTAACTCGCAGTTCTCCACTAGGTCGGTCTTGACTTATGGCTTCTTTAAGTCGGTCACGACTTAGTACTTCCTCGCGAACTTCCTTGTTAGCTCCCATGGTCTTAGGTCGTAAACGACTCATCATTTCTGAACGACTTAAGGTGTCGTTAGGTCGGTCACAACCTAATACTTGGCTTGCGTCATCCTCCCCTGGTTGAGAGAAATTCGTCCTCGAATTTGCACCTTCCTCCTCCGCAACGCACTCATCCCCATGATACGGAACTAAGTATTTGACGTTAAACACATCAGAAGTATGAACATTATCCGGCAATTCCAATTGGTACGCGTTCTCATTGATTTTCTTCAAAATTTTTACTGGACCAATTTTCCGCGCTTTCAATTTATTGTACGTTCCCACCGGAAAACGATCTTTTGTTAACACTGTATAAACCAAATCCCCTTCATTAAATTCAACACTCCTTCGCCTCAGATCTGCTGATCGTTTGTACTTCTCATTCGCTTTCTCCAATCGTTCCTGAACGTTTTTATGACATTCAGTCAACCCATCAACAAAATCAACAGCTCGTTTAACGGTTCCCTTGGATTGTGGTACTATCGTCAAATCCAACGGTCCCTTTGGTAAACTTGAATACACTATCTGAAATGGACTGAATCCTGTACTACGGTTTATAGCATGGTTATGAGCAAACTCCGCTTGACATAATTTCATATCCCAACTCTTCAGATTATCTTTCACAAGACATCTCAACAAATTCCCCAATGATCTGTTCATGACCTCGGTCTGTCCATCCGTCTGCGGATGATAAGCGCTGCTAAAGTTCAACTTCGTTCCCACCATCTTCCACAAACTTAGCCAAAAATGACTTAGAAATCTAGTATCCCGATCAGAAACAATGGATTCTGGAAAACCATGTAAACGATACACCTCTTTGAAGAATAACTCAGCAACCCGGACGGCATCAACTGTCTTCTTACAAGCGATGAAATGTGCCATCTTTGAAAACCTGTCCACTACAACATATATCAAATCATTCCCCCTTTGAGTTCTCGGTAATCCCAAAACAAAATCTATACTGATATCAACCCATGGTTTAACAGGCACGGGTAACGGCATATACAATCCCGCATTCGTCGCTGTTCCCTTGGAAACTTGGCAAATATGACATCTCTCCACAAACCTTCCAACTTCCTGCTTCATCGACGGCCAAAAATAAGATTGAGAAATCAGCTGTAGTGTACGGTCTCTACCCACGTGGCCTTCTTCATGTAGCTCTTTTACAATCTTTATTCTCAAACTACAATCAGGTATGCACAATCGATTTCCTTTGAACAGAAAACCATCCACCATCACGAACTCATCCGTCTCCCCATTCTTGACTTTATCTACAAACTTCATAAAGTAAGGATCTTCAACAAATAACTTTGGGCAACACATCAAACCCTGTTACTTCAACCTTCATTGTAGTCAACACATGATTTCTCCTGCTCAACGCATCCGCAACACGATTCGTCACTCCCGATTTGTGTTTCACAACAAACGTAAACTGTTGCAGATATGCAATCCACGATGCATGTCTCGCGGAAATCTTGTCTTGCCCTTGTAAATGCTTCAACGCCTCATGATCAGTGTAAAGAACAAACTCTTTCTGAAATAGATAGTGTCTCCAGTGTTTAATAGCTTGCACAACAGCATAAAATTCCACATCATATGTACTATATCTCATCTTCGCTCCTGATAACTTCTCACTGAAATATGCAATAGGACGTCCCCTCTGACTCAACACCCCTCCAATTCCAACCTTCGATGCGTCAGTATGTAATTCAAACAACAACTGAAAATCAGGTAATGCTAGAATTGGTGTTGTCGTCAACAATTCCTTGATTCGTTCAAAAGCAACCTCTGCCTCCTCCGACCATGAAAACTGTTTGCCCTTTATACAATCAGTAACAGGTGCCATCACACTACTAAAGTGTGGAATAAAACTTCGATAGAATGAAGCCAACCCGTGAAAACTTTGAACATCTGTTATCGTCTTGGGCTGTGGCCAATCTCTAATTGCTTCGACTTTACTTTGGTCAACCTGTATTCCTCCTTCCGACACAACATACCCCAGAAATAAAACACTCCTCGCCATAAAAACACACTTCTTTGTAGCTGCATAGAATTGCTCTTCATGAAGAATAATTAACACTCTTCTCAAATGCTGAACATGCTCCTCGGTACTAGCACTGTAAATCAAAATATCATCAAAGTATACCACCACAAATTTCCCAATGTACGGCCTGAAAATTTGATTCATCACCCTCATGAATGTACTTGGTGCATTCGATAGACCAAACGGCATGACCAGCCATTCATACAATCCTTCCCTCGTCTTGAATGCTGTCTTCCACTCGTCTCCCGGTCTAATTCGAATTTGATGATAACCACTTTTAAGATCAATCTTCGAAAAGATCACAGACCCACTGATTTGATCTAACAGATCATCAAGCCTCGGCATCGGAAATCTGTATTTGACAGTTATCTTATTCAGTGCCCTGCTATCCGTACACATTCTCCATGAGCCATCCTTCTTCGGTACGAGTAATGCTGGAACAACACACTGACTCAAACTCTCCTGTATTCGTCCCTGTTCAAGCAAATCCTCTACCTGCCTACGCAACTCTTCATGTTCTTTCGGACTCATTCTATAGTGTGGTTTATGTGGCAACACAGCACCTAGAACAAGATCTATCTGGTGTTGTATATCCCTCATCGGTGGTAATTCCGTTGGCAGCTCTTCAGGAAATACATCATTAAATTCTTCAAGTAATGGTTTAACTTCTTTAGGTATTTCAACCACTTCATTGCTCTCTCGCCCAATCAACAAAAACACTTCTGGTTCCTCTTCAACTTCTTTAACAAACTCCTTCAAGGATAATAAAGTTTTCAGCTCTTCAATCTCCTCCAGTTTGTTTTCTTCTTGTTGTCGCTTCTTTGGAACTAGAGTAATCTTTGTGCCTTCAAACATAAAGCTATAACTGTTGGTACGCCCGTCATGTTGCACCGCCCTATCATACTGCCACGGTCTTCGCAGCAACAGATGACATACGTCCATGTCCACAACATCGCACCAGATTTCGTCTTTATATTTCTTCCCAATTGAAATATTAATTCGAGCTCTTCGTCCAACTTTCACCTCCCCGCCTTTCCTCAACCAAGCCAACTTGTATGGTTTCAGATGTTTCTCAGTCTTCAACGCCAACTTCCTCACAGCCTCTGAAGAAATTATATTATCACAGCTTCCACCATCAATAACAAGTTTGCCAACTTTCCCCAGAATAGTACATGTCGACTGAAAAATATTGCTCCTCAACCAACTACAATCCTCCTCTTGCTTTGGTGTCAAACAAGACCTCCTCATCATCAGATTACAACCTTCGTCTCTTGACACTTCTTCTTCTTCCTCATCAGGTGGTGAATTGGAACATTCAGCTTCTTCATCCTCATCCTCAACCTCCGCTATCATAGCTCGCTTCTTCGGCTTTGGACATTCATTACTTTTGTGGCCCACTTCTTGGCAATTGTAACACTTGAAACCATTATTGACTTTCGTCTTCCCACCCTCATTCACAACTGGTTTTGCAACAACTTTTGAAACATTAGAACTTCCACTAACACCCTTCACTGGATTGTTGGAATTTGTAAACACACCACCTCCTCGTCTTCCCTGTTTCTCCCAAGCCAATGCTTTCTGGTGTGCTTCCGCTACAGATCTGGGATCAAACATGTTAACCATATCTTGAATCTGCATTCGCAACCCCCCAAAAAATCTAGCTGTCAATTGTTCCTCTATCTCCATAATATCATTCCTGGCAATCAGTTGATAAAATTCGTCAGCATAGTCATTCACAGATTTCGTCCCCTGTCTCAAGTTTTGCAACCTCTGATACATAAGCGAATGATAGTTATAAGGTAAGAATGTAGCTCTCATCAGTTTCTTCATCTTCTCCCAAGATTCAATATTCGACTTCCCCATCCGTTCACGAGTAAGTTTAGTTTGCTGCCACCATGCTAAAGCTCTACCCCTCAATCTTGTAGCAACCAACTTCACTCTACGATGTTCTGGAACTTCCTTGAAGTCAAAAATCTCTTCCACATTAGACAACCAATCCAAAAATTCCTCAGCTTGCATACCACCCTTAAATTCTGGAATTTCAGTTTTCATCCTTGACTCCCAACGTCGATCATCTTCAACATCCCGATACTGACGTCGTCCCTGATCTCGATCTCGGAATTGAACACTTCCCCTGTCACCGTCAAACTCCTCCTCAAAATCTGATGTATATCGTTGTCTATCCCGTCCACCCACATCTCTTCCACTTCCACTTCTACCACCATCATCCCTCCGATCTACATTCCTTCTATCACGATCATCATCATTCCTACTACGGTTATCGGCACTTCTATGATCATGATTTTCTCTCCTTCCCCGGTCTGAA
The DNA here is from genome assembly GCA_030737815.1 of Allium fistulosum. Classification (NCBI taxonomy): domain Eukaryota; kingdom Viridiplantae; phylum Streptophyta; class Magnoliopsida; order Asparagales; family Amaryllidaceae; genus Allium; species Allium fistulosum. The sequence continues at coordinate 168,876,874 of CM060905.1, forward strand.
TGTGGTGAAACTCTACTTCCTCCATGGATTGATTCAGGTGAATTTCTTCTTCTACTTTGATTCAATTCAAGCATCATTCTCTCCAATCTACCAATACCTTCATCAAATTTTTCATGCATACATTGCTCCATTTGATCGGCTTCTTCCCTTCGATACAATGCTTCAATATTTTGATGGCGGTTAGCTCTCCTTGGCGGCATGATTCAAAATTTCCACAAACACTTCAACAAATTTGCACTTCAAATTTCAAATCTTCAAAAACTCACAACAACTCCAAGTTAACTCGGCAATAGGCAACGACCTAAGGCTTAGGTCGGCTCGGCTTCACAAGGCACGGCTTCTAGCACTTCACTTTCAAACTTTGGCGCGCAAATTCTCTCGAGCAAATCCAAACAACTTTCCCACTTTGATCCAAAATGGAATGGATCGAAAGTTCCCTTCTTGTTGCAACAAACGATGAACACAATGAACAACAATTTCAACTTCGGCTCCAAGATTCGATTTAGCTATGATTGGCTAAACTGGCTCTGATACCAAACTGACGCAGCGGATTAAACAAAAACTAGGTAGATCGATGAAAGTAGTAATCGGTGGATTGATGAATACTGAAATGCCCAAATTCGTTGATCCGAAGATACGAATTATAGTTATCTCTGACACGTTGATCGCGCACGATACCGTGAAAAGAGATCTTCAATTCTTCGAGCGTTGATCAAGCGCACTTGATTCCGCGAATCGACTTCAACGATCGAAGATTCGAGCGCACTCGAATGTCGAAGGTGGAGATAGGAGATTACACTCAACTACCAATTTAATTGAAAGCATAAAGCTAACAAACAAGAATTTTATTCAAAAATCAACTAACTTTCAAATGTACAACTCACGCCTATTTATAGCAATTTACAAAACAGATCCTTAAGTCGTTCACGACTTACGACTCAACTAGGTCGTCAATGACTTAACGGCTCAGCAGTTCTATCGACTCAACATAACTCGTACACGACCCTAAAACACACAGCGCCTCGACATAGACGACATACGACTCAAACAATTACACAACAAATATTTACAACACTTAGGTCGTATACGACCTAACTACTCACGACTTAAGAAATATACGACATATCACAACATACGACTTATACAACTCACACGACCTAAAAATGAACGGCATCCCCATCAGCGATCTAAAAGAAGCAGCGTCAGAAAACTTCGCGACCTAAGTCTTCACGACTTAAAGCCTCGCGACTTATAGTGAACGACCTATCTCCCCATATCTTACCACGACCTAGCATAGGTCGTAACTCGTTAAGTCGTTCGAGCGCCTTTCCCTTTAGCTTGTTAACTCGCGGTTCTTCACTAGGTCGTTCACGACTTATGGCTTCTTTAGGTCGGTCACGACTTAGTCCCTTTAGCTTGTTAACTCGCAGTTCTCCACTAGGTCGGTCACGACTTATGGCTTCTTTAAGTCGGTCACGACTTAGTACTTCCTCGCGAACTTCCTTGTTAGCTCCCATGGTCTTAGGTCGTAAACGACTCATCATTTCTGAACGACTTAAGGTGTCATTAGGTCGGTCATGACCTAATACTTGGCCTGCGTCAATCACCTACTTGAAGGTAGCTCCGTTCAGCTTCAGCCTAACTCCTACGCCATCCTAGTGAGCCTGTTTATCATTTTCCAGAGGAGGTATGGGCGTCCTCCCTCCAACCGGGAGATCCGGTACTTGCACAATTTGAGAGGCTATAAGAAGGGGTCTCCATACATCAGCTTGGAATCAGCCGTATCTTTCAAGCCTGTCCTGGACTTATATTCGAAGTTCAGCATGTTTAAGAAAGAATGGTTTTTTATCAAGGATGACTCTGTTTCCATCCATCACTTCACCTCCGGCTGTAAGTGTGAAGCTTATTTATAATTTCCGTTATAACTGCAATGCTTCTTCTTATGTGTTTTTATTTCTTGCTAGCGACAGGTGGCTTTGCGGTCGTGGAGAATGATCGCCTGGTTCAGATGGCTGTGGAAATAGAAGCCATTACGGGAAGGGACAGGTCAGCTTCTTACTTGATCAGGAATGCTACACTTCTGGGGCACAACCCGATCCTTCCACATCAGTCCGTGGTTAAGCAGAGAGACACGGCGGAGGAGAGAGCTGCCAAAGTTATAGGAGGGGCCACGGCGAAAAGCAGCAAAAGGAGACCCTTCTCGATGCATCCAGTTGCCGGGGGGAAGAAACTCAAGAAGTCCGATGGACCCTCTCCCAGCACACATCCAGATGTTCAGGAGGAGGAAAAAGGTGAGGACGAAGGAGGTGAGGCGGAGAGCGGAAGTGGTAGAGAAGGTGATGGTGATCGTCACGGTGATGATGGTGGCGAAGGACAGGGCGGTGATGGCACCAGAGCTTTGCCTCCCGGGCAGGCGGGCGTGATTCAAGAGTGGACAGATGACGCTCTCCGCCAAGCCTTCGAAGAGTTGGAGGAAACGGAGAAGTCCAAGAAAGCTGGTAAAGTCGGGACCGGCGCCGATTTATCTTCCGGGAGTGCTTCTACTGAGGCAACTTCTGCGATTCAAGGTGAATTTCTCTTTATTCTTTTTAATTCTTGAACGATGGCTCAATGTGTGCAGGTGACACTTGGTTTTCATTCCAGGAGCAGGAAAAATGGCCAAGACCTCAGATCTTCGGCATAGGCTTGAACAATACAAACTCCTCAAAGCTTCTGCCAAGCCGAAGCCTCCTACTAACCGTCCTGGAGACGTGGTCGGCTATTGTCCTCTTCTTGGGGTTATTGAAGAAGATATACAAAAGAGGAAGAGGAGTCGATCTTCGTTTGAATCTCTTCCTGGCCCTCCGGCCCCACTCCAGCCTATTCACGATATTACGGAGGAGGATACCGAGTTTATACCTTCCCCACATCCGTCTGAGAATCCAACCGTCACCCCGATATATCACCCTGGCTTAGTTCGCAATCTGTTTGCGGGTCATCCAGACCTGGACCCGTCCTCTCATGACATCTCCTTCGATGAGGTTACTGGTGAGCACCTTCTCCCTCGCAATCCTATGGTACGGGTGCTTGACGAAGCTAAGTCCCTGGACCTTGATTTGCTTACTACCCGGGTTGTAACTCTGGGGGATGAAGCTAAGGCGAATATTGACTGGGTTGCCGAGGAGACCAGGAAATTGACGGGGCATCATGCCCGACTAGTCAAGGCCGGGGAGGAAATTGGGAGTGCCAACATTCGGTTACGGTTAATGGTCTCCGACCAGGCTAAGCAGCTTACCGATCAAGCCATCCAAATTTCTCAGCACGAGGCCGCATCCAGGCAACTGAAGAAGACTATGGAAGAGGCCAGCAGGGCAGAGTTGCGAAAAATGGAGGCCGCCTGCAAGGAGAGGATTGACATGGCCATTGCGACGGTGGATGAGGTCCGACAAGCGGACCTCGAGCGGGCGCAGGAATTATCTGGGAGATTTGAGGCCGCGGAGCTTGCTCAGTCTAGGTTGAAGGAGGAGATGGAGGCGATGAGGATATCCCTTCAGGCTGACTGCTCACGATACCGATCGGAGAGGGATGCTACCGTTGCTAAGCTGCGTGCTTCTGAGGCCCGAATGAGGGAGCTTGAGGAAAACGAGGGGATGATGGATGAGATGCTCCAGGATATGTATTTCCGCACTTGGAAACAGGGTAACGTATCCTGGATGGATGATTACCCCCGAGTTATGGCCAGGATTTATCTTCGGGCTCTGGAGGAGGCTAGGGCTGATGCGGATAAAGAGGGTGGCGCGGTCTTCAGAATGGATGTGGTCACTGCCCAGTTTACCAAGGAGGAGAAGATGGCGGTGAAGGAGGGTATGCGGCTGCTTGCCGCTGAGGAGGTAGGTGTGCAAGTAGAGGATGCCGATCAGGATGGTCAGGGAGCAGGCGCTGGTAAGTCTTCCTTTCTAGTCTTTCCGTTAACTTGGTTGCTTATCACTAATGAATTCTTTCTTTGACCGGACAGGTGGGCAACAGGACAAGGATAAAACTCCGACGCAGCCGGCTCCTTGATTTGACCTGGATATTTTTTTTTGGTGGACTTGACATTGTTGTATATGTTAGTCTCAAAACAGTAACGTAACTTTTAGGTTGTAATTATGCTACTTATAATAAACAACATTATTCTTGACGTGTAATTTTTTAACTTAAGCTGATTCTGTCGTTTTTGAATGTTTTTGCTACTTCGACATGTTGTATGGGAAATATAGCTATGCGTATGCTTGTAATTCAATTGTGTTTGATGTCAAGTTCTTGCTTAAAACATAATTTCATGTCTTGCAATGTTAGTGTGATGCGTGAATAAATTATAGCCACGTGTTTATACATGAAAGAAGAAAATACCGCCCTTCATATTTTACTTGTAGATGGCAGCTTTAAATGTCTTGCGTGACTGAGTATGGAATGCGGTCTAGTGTCTTGCTATGAGTATCCGCTTCCATTAGCGAATGTCTCTTATTCTGTGTCCTGTACTTCAGGGATTGTTACAGAGGATAGGAGAAAAGTTTTTTAAATAAAATTGAAATATGCGAAATAGTAAAACTTCCAATCACGGAAGGCCTTTGATGTGCTTAAGTTCGTGGCAAACGGGCTTTGTAGTCACTTTCCCTAGCTGTGGGTCTTGGAGACATTTGTCACCCATCTTACGCCTCCGCGGGGAGTTAATCTTTTTTACCACAGCCGTACTTAAGACACATCGAAGCCGAGATCGCGCACAGTAAATACCCGGGCCATTATGGCCCGTAATCGTGGGTATTATTCGATTTACTGTGGCCGGCTAGCGTGGGTGCCGATCGTCAACTATGAACTACCCCTGGCTGGCCACACCTTATGTTGGGGCTTAAAGTAGGTTCACAGTTGCCGACGAGCCGAACGCCGTAATGAGCTGCCTTGGCTATAGTCGGCCTTCTCGGTGGCTTATAATCGGCTCATTACAGTTGGCTTTAAGGGCCGTCGCGAGCAATGAATTAACCCGCAGCAGAGGGATGCCGAAGCAAAAGTGTCCCATTGGCGAGGGCATAGATTCGCATAGTACCTGTTAGGTCCTGTCCAGGTGAAGTCGCGCTGTGGAGTGCCTTGAATGGAAATGCTATATGCACAGGATTTTGTTCAACAGAAAAGGATAAAGTTAACAAGCAGCCAAGATATAAAGGAACAATTTAAAAAAGAGACAAGGTTTTTAAAGTGGTTCGGCACGAAAATGCCTACGTCCACTAATTCTCTTTGTTAATTCACTTCATATGGGCAGTACAAGTTAAGAAAAGTATCAACGGAGGTGTTGGATGTTCCATGCCCTCTGGAACACCTCTCCGTCCACTGTTGACAAAATATAAGCTCCATTGTGGAGATCTTTATGAATTACATATGGTCCATCCCAGATTGGATCTAGTGCTCCAGGGCGAGGGAAGATTCGCTTGAGGACAAGATCTCCTTCTTGTAAGGTACGACGCTTGACTTTGGAATTGTATTGTACTGCCACCTTTTGCTTATGGGCTGCTGCCTTGAGGGCTGCATCATTTCTGCTCTCCTCAATTAGATCCAAAGACATGTGAAGGAGTTCTTCGTTCTCTTCTGGGTTATAGTGGATCCTACGGTGGGAAGGCACGATGGTTTCAACTGGGAGCATAGCCTCTGATCCGTATGCCAAAGAGAAAGGAGTATGCCCCATTGATGTTCTGAAAGATGTGCGATAGGCCCACAGTGTCGTAGGGAGTTCATTCACCCAAGCGCCCTTTGACTTTTCGAGTTTCTTTTTGATTAGAGTTTTCAGAATTTTGTTGACGGCTTCGACTTGTCCGTTTGCCTGGGGATAAGCTACGGATGAGAAGCTTTTGTGAATTCCGTGCCCTCGGCACCAGTTGGCGAACTCCTCGCTGTCAAACTGAAGTCCATTGTCCGATATAATTTTGAATGGGACTCCGTACCTGCATAGAACATTTTTGATCAAGAAGTTAATAACTTTCGCTGAAGATACTTTATTTAGGGGTTCTGCTTCCACCCATTTGGTGAAATAGTCGACTGCCACTATAGCATATTTGGCCCCGCCTCGTCCCATCGGCAGTTCGCCGATTAAGTCAATTCTCCATACTGCAAAAGGCCAAGGGCTGGTCATTTGAGTAATCTCAGTTGTTGGTAGCCGCGGAATCTTAGCAAACTTCTGGCATCTGTCGCATTTTCTGACGAAATCTAAGGCGTCTTTGCTTAAGGTGGGCCAGAAATATCCATATCGGAGTATCTTTTTTGCCAAAGTCTGCCCTCCGGTGTGATCTCCACAGCTTCCTTGATGAATGTTGGATAAGATTTCCTTGGCTTCCCTTCCAGCGACACACCTTAATAAGGGGTTAGAGAAGCCACGCCGATAGAGGGTGTCCTCTTGTATTGTGTAGCGGGAAGCTTTCCTCAAGATTTTCTTGACTTCGTTACGCCCGTTGGGTAGTGTGCCACTTTGTAAGTAGTCTCGGATGGGAGTCATCCAAGTTGCTTTATCGGTTGCAGCTATCAGATTCACTTGCTCAAAACTTGGGGTCAGTTGCTTTGAGATGGCTACTGCTCCGGAAATAGCGCCGTCTCTCATGCTAGCTTGCTTCGCCAATTCGTCGGCCTCTTGGTTCTCTTCCCGAAGGATGTGTTTGACTAAGTAGTGGTCCAATCGACTGAGAAGTAACTTGGTCTTCTTTAAATATGCTATGAGTCGTTCTTCTCGAGCCTGGAATTCTCCTAATATTTGATTAACAATAAGTTGAGAATCGCTATGAAGACACAAAGAATTGGCTCCGATTTCTAAGGCAAGTTCTAATCCAGCTATCACTGCTTCATACTCTGCATCGTTGTTGGTGGCAGCGAATTCCAACCTTATAGCATAGTGCAGCTTGTTTCCCCTGGGAGTGATTATTACCACACCTGCCCCCGAGCCTTGTTCGTTTGATGCCCCATCCACAAAGAGGTTCCACTTGATGTCTTTTGCTATTTCTGATTGCTCCTTACCCTCGTTGGTAGTGAATTCGGCAATGAAATCGGCCATGGCTTGCCCCTTGATGGCGGTGCGAGGATGGTAGGTAATATCATATTGACTTAGTTCAATGCACCATTTAAGTAGTCGCCCAGAAGTGTCGGGACGATGGAGTACCTGCCTCAGCGGTTGATCGGTCAGAACTCTGATGGAATGGGATTGAAAATAGTGTCGTAGTTTTCGTGATGCGATTAGTAGACAGTATGCTAGCTTCTCAAGTTTAGGGTATCTGACTTCTGCCCCTGTAAATCTCTTACTTACAAAGTATACTGGCCGCTACGTGCGGTTGTCTTCTCTTACCAAAGCAGCGCTTAGAGCATGAGATGATACAGCAAGGTATAGGTATAACTCTTCGCCTTCGTTTGGAGTCGAGAGTACCGACGGTTTCTGGAGGTGTTCGATTAAGTTAAGGAAAGCTGTTAAGCATTCGTCGGTCCATTCAAACTTTCCTTTGTCTTTCTTTAGAGCTTCGAAGAAGGGGACGCACTTGTCCGTTGCTTTGGAGATGAATCGGCTTAGGGCGGCCACTTTCCCATTCAGGCTTTGCATTTCCTTTCGAGTGGAAGATATTTTGATATCCTTTAGAGCTCGGACTTGTTCAGGGTTTGCTTCAATCCCTCTGGCATGGACGATGAATCCCAAGAACTTTCCTGATGATACTCCGAAGGAGCATTTTAGAGGATTAAGTTTCATTCCATATTGGCGAAGCACTTGAAACATCTCACCCAGGTGGCTTACGTGATCGTCGGCTTTCCTTGACTTTACCAGCATGTCATCCACATACACTTCCATAGTTTGTCCTATTAGCCCTGCAAACATCTTGTTGACGAGGCGTTGGTAGGTGGCTCCTGCGTTTTTAAGTCCGAAAGGCATTACCTTGTAGCAGTACAATCCCCGGTCAGTGATGAAACTAGTGTGGTTTTGATCGGGAGCATGCATGGGAATTTGGTTGTATCCTGAGTATGCGTCCATAAAAGATAAGAGTTCGTGCCCGGCTGTGCTGTCTACAAGTTGATCGATTCGGGGAAGTGGGAAGCAATCCTTCGGGCAGGCGTCATTTAAGTTGGAGAAGTCAATGCATGTTCGCCACTTCCCATTAGCCTTCTTTACCAGCACCGGGTTGGCGATCCACTCTGGGTAGATGGCTTCTCGTATGAAGTCATTGGCCAGTAGATTCTTTACTTCTTCATCGAGGGCTGCTGATCGTTCTGCCCCCATACTTCTCTTTCTTTGTTTTACGGGCGCCTTGGTGGGATCAATGTTTAGTACGTGGCATGCTATGTCAGGGGAGATTCCGGTCATGTCAGCATGTGACCATGCAAATACATCCAAGTTGTGGCGGAGAAAGTCAATGAGTTGTTCCTTCAACTCTGCTTTTAGTTGGGACCCGATTTTCAATAGTCTACTCGAGTCATGTTTGTCTACAGATACAAATTCCATAGCCTTTGTAGGTTCGGCGGTGGCCTCCTCCTCTTTGCCCCTCAGGTCTAATTCATTGAAAGGGTCGCTGGTATATCGAAGAGGAGGGGCTTTCTTTAGTTGCTATGCTTCCAAACTTTTTGTGCAGAGGGCAACCTCTACACTCTTCCCTTTATCCTTCCTATGGTTGTTGCGAAGTTCAGTTACATAGCAGTCTCGAGCAACGTCCTGGTCTCCCTCTACTTCCCCTACTCCATTGTCCGTTGGAAATTTCATCTTTAGGCACCATGGGGCCAGGAAAATTTGGAAGTCAGACAAGGCTGGCCTTCCTAAGAAGGCGTTGTAGGCCGAGTGGTTTTCTATCAGCACAAATGTCTGTTTCCGCACAACGGAGCGGGGATGACTTCCAATTTCAACAAAGAGGTCCAGTTGCCCGAGGGGCATCTTCGCATCTCCAGTGAAACCGTGTAGTGGTTTATTGCAGGGAAAAACGTCCTTTATTGATAGTTTCATTTTGTCGAATGCATGCTTGAATAAGATATTTACTATGCTTCCAATGTCTACCAGAATTCGGAAAACTTCGGCTGGACCGAGCCGGGCAGAGAAAACCATGGGATCCATGTGAGGGTACTGCCTTCCCTCTAGGTCACGCCTACTGAATGTGATGTCATCACTCTCTTTCCGCTTCGAGTGGCGTTCTTCTATAACAGAATTAACATAGTCTTCATTGTTTCTAAGCGACTTTACATATCTTTCCATCTCTGCCCAGCTTCTATCGGCGGTGTGTGGTCCTCCCGAGATGGTATGGACCACTATCTTCTCTTGACCGGAGCCGCTATCGTTGTGATTCCCTCTGCCTATCTCTGGTGAGGGTAGCCTTGGGTTCTCATTGGCAAGAGCTGGAGTCCTGTTCTGACCTTTTACATAGCGTTCCAGTCTTTTCCTTCTAATGTGTTCTTCAATCAAGTCCCGGAGATGATGGCATTCATTGGTATCATGCCCATGAGATTCGTGGAAGCGGCAGAACTTTCCAGATTTCTGTGCGTTATCTGATTCCTTCTTGTATGGTGGGCGTTTGTATCTAACTTCTTCTTGGGTGGCAAGGAAGATGTTTTCGATGGTTTCATTCAAAGGAGTGTAAGTGTCGAATCTCGGTCCTGGCCGATATAGGCGCTTTTCTCCCTTCTTGCCCCCAGCATTGTCTCTAGAATCATTTCTTCGAACGTCCTTCGCTGCAGCGGGCGTGTTGCCGTGAGCTGCCTTGTTTTGTTGCCCTGACTGCCCCTCAGCGGCAACGTCTTCAAGCCTCATATATTTCCCGGCTTCATGGAAGAAATCGGGTAAAGTAGCTGGTTTTTCTTTTGTCAATCTTCTAGCAAATTTAGTATCCGAATGCACACCACTACAGAGGGCCATTAGGATAAGCTTCTCATCGGCATCTTGGACTGCGGCCGTTGCGGCATTGAATCGGGTTAGGTATTGCTGCAGCTTCTCTCCAGGTTTCTGTTTGATACTGGATAAGGAATAAGCGTCCTTGGGTTGTTCCACATGAATGCGGAACTGACTGATAAACTTTTCTTTCAACATCTCCCACGAGCTGATGGATCCTTGGGGTAAATGACAGAACCAGGAGGTAGCTAGATCTGCTAAGAATAGTGGAAAGCATTTGCACAGTACTCCCTCTGTTGCTCCACTCATGAGCATATGCTGTGTGTATCTCTGTAAGTGTACAACGGGGTCGGAGGTTCCTTTGTAAGGTTCCATTGTTGGCATTTTCCATTCTCGGGGGGTGATGGCAATTTCGATATTGCAGGCGAAGGGGCTGGTTACCCTAGCGCCTATCCCTCGATCTCTTTAATCCCGTTGGACGTACACTCTGAACAAGCGTGCCATCCTTTCATCAGAATTTGGAGCAGATAGGAATGAGTTCGGTTCTGCTCTGTGGGACTGACTCCGTCCGGATGACCTGTAGGGATGGTATCGTGTATCATTCCTGATATTTTCCAGTGGCTGTCTTTGGTCTTCTGGGAGCATGCTAGGATCAGCTACAGCTGGCCCTTGCCTCGATCTCCCCCTACTGGGTTCTGATCTAAGCACTTCCTCGGGTCCAACTTCGGGCAGGACTCTAGCTCGGCCTCGTTCACTGGTGTTTCCATGGTTAGGCAGTACGACAGGCTCAACCACAGTTGACCTCCGTCTGGTACCTCCCCCGTTGGGTTCGGTTCCAAGCGTTTCCTCAGGCCTAACTTCGGGCTGTGCTCGGTCTCGGCTCCTACCATGGCCACTTCTGTCGTTAGCTCCTTCGAAGAAGGAAGATCTTTGCTGTCTCTGAGATCCTCCAGACTGGGACTCACCCCATGATTCGGTGTTGCGGTTGGACTCTTCAGCATCCCTTAAGCGTGACATGAGATGGTCCACCAAGGCTTCCTGCTGGGATGTGAAGCGATTAGTCACTTCAGCCACAACCCTGTCTAGATCTGCCCTAGTAATTGCTGCAGGCTGTTCTGTGGCAGGAGTTGTCGGATTTGCCTGACCTTCATTTGGTACTGCTGTTGGAAGGGGACGACTTACTTGATCTGTGACCACTGGATCTGGAAGACTACTAGTTGCGATGTTCTTTCCTTTGTTAACATCTTTCTTCTGCTTGGGAGGCATGTTTTCCAAGCAATGAACGACGCTGTCAGGAAGAAGGTTAAGTGGGAGAAGCTGAAGCTTCGAGGTTCTCTTTCTCAGTGAAAGCACCAAAAATGTTTGCACAAAAAATGGGCAAACACCTCCAAGTCGTATGATTTAGTTGATTTTGCGTTGTTTTTAGTGATCTGGGTGATTTATGCAAATATGTAAAAAAGCAAGGACTAAACTGTAAAAGACACGCAGATTTATAGTGGTTCAGCCAGAATGTGCCTACGTCCACTTTATATATTATTTCTCCTTTCTTGATCAGATTACAAGTACAAAGCTTTGATACAAGTATATGAAAGTTGTTTGAAAGTTCTATCCGTGCTTGAGCTCTCAAACTTGTCCCCATTGTTGTACCCCTGCCCCTCTATTTATAGAGTGAGGTTGGGGGTAGGGGTCTTGGATGTATATAGCTGCTGGTGGGCCTGGTCTGATGCAATCCGGCCTGGTGAAGTTGGTTCGGTAGTAGGTGGAATGATGGTTGATTCGGTAGTGGGTGGACCGGTGGTTGGTCCGGTAGTAGGTGGGATGATGGTTGATTCGGTAGTGGGTGGACCGGTGGTTGGTCCGGTAGATGGAGTGGAAGAAGTTGGTTCGGTGGATGGAGTGGAAGGAGTTGGTTCGGTGGATGGAGTGGAAGGAGTTGGTTCGGTGGATGGAGTGGAAGGAGTTGGTTCGGTGGGAGTTTGGTTCGGCAGGCGAACTTGGTTCGGTTGGATCTGGTCCGGTGTGTAGGGGAAGGAGTTGGCCCGGTCCAAATTTACTCAACATAAACTCACACCTATATAAACAGGACTTATATACATACTTATTTTAAAATCAGTTATTATTATAGAATCAATATGAACCTACCATACAGAACCTATTGGAAACAATATAAATACATGTATAACTTGACAGGTCATGTATAGACTTACATAACCTATATATACAAAACACCTACACACTTGTATATACTATAGATTATGTACCTTCAACATATTATGTATATAAGCACTGCCGAAAGTGGATTCAAAAAAATACATATACTAACTGACTAACTCACTATATATATATATGTGCTTCATATAAAATCATATATATAAGACACGACAGCCTTATGCAAAACTTTAGAACATATGTGTATTATTTATTTATCCAGACTATGAATAAAACATGCTGGTTATACTTATAACAAATATATATATATATATATTAAATCAAACTATACATACATATATATACTCACTAACATATATATACTAAAGAATAAACAGATATATATATAACATAAAATAAACACTTATATAAACTTTATATATATATACAAAACTTATATATATACCTTTATATAAAAATATGCATTCGGTCAAGGTAGGGGGAAGTAAGGCTCGGTGGTAGTAGATTGTGGCGGGGTCGGTGAAGGTGATGGGTAGCTCGGCTGAGTTTGAGAAGTGGTTGCGGACATTGGTGGCAGAGGAGGAGAATAGGTGGAGGCTTGCGTGGCCGTTGATGGATTGCCGAGTTGAAGGCTACGGCTTTGTTTGGCCATAGGCTTGAGGCGCTGGCCGTGAGCTTCGCTGGGAGGAAGGAGATGGTGGGGAGGGGCGGTGAAAGCAGGCAAGGGGAGAGGCTTCAAGGTGGGCAAGAGTGGCAGAGGTGGCTGAGCTTGAGTGGTAGGTGGCCGCGGGTGGGAGGCCGTAGGTGGTGGACGTTGGCGTGGTGGAGTGCGGTCAGTTGGTGGCGGTCAATGGGGGGCGATGAGCGGAGATGAGTTGCCGATGTGTTTACGGCTGTGGGAATTGATCGGCCTGAGATCGGAGGGGAAAGGCATGGTAGAAGAGGATATGGAGGGTGGAACTCGGGGTGATGGACGAGGAGAGCTCCGACGTTCGGCGGTGCAGCTCGATGCTCGGTCGCTCCGGTCGATGGGTGGGATTTTGGTAGGAAAGTGGGCACGAGCAGTTCAAAGAGAAACAAAAATGAAAACAGTGGGAGAGGAGAAGCCATATGACCTATGCAAATTATTTTATATTATATTATATTTATGAGCAAGTTTTCATAATATTATATATATATATATTTATAAAGAGGGAAAGTAAACGAATGGGAAGCAGTGAGTTGAACCAGAGAATATAAATCAACATAGGAATAGAGAAAGCCACGCACTGAATTTAGGGATTAAAAAAAGCAAACGGCTATTGATTTGAACTAGTGGATAACTGAATAGACACAAGAAGCTCAAAAGTTTAAAACATGTACTGGTACAACTAATCTCATTTCACAGATTTTGCCGCGTACCGGACACCGAAATACAGAAATGAATATACTGCGGAGATCAGTACGATGAGACAAACAAAATGGTACACAGATATTAGCGATACGACTATCCTATCAAAAGTCGATATTTGCTGACAAACTGTTGCTAATTCGTTGAAAATAAGATAAACGGGGCTAGAGAAGTCCAAATTTGATGAAACGAATTATGATGTCTCACTCAGAAAATAGTTTACATTTTTATTATATAAAAATATTCAGGTTTGAGAAATATTTTATTACCATCAAATATTAACTGATTTAAATTTAGAAAAATTAAACAACAGAATTAACTTTCACATTTACCAATGAAAATTTGCCATATGTTATGTTTAAATAGACGCATTCCAAATATCAAATTTTCATTGTCAAATTTAATTATTAAATTTTCATCAAAATTTCAGTTAATTACGTTACTAAAACCTTTAAAAATTACGGGTCGTTACAGTCCAGATGTGTTGAAATGAAAGAAATAGTTTAATTTGATATTAATTTCAAATTTACCATTTTAATATAAACTGTTTAAAAATATGTTATTTTAAATCCTGATTATTAAGATTTTCAAACTATTAAACTAATTTAATACACTACAACAGAATAGGGCTTTCGTAGCATTCAGAAAACGCTATTACAACCTACCATAGCGTTTCAGAGAACGCTGTGGAACGACATGCTATAGTAGACCATAAACTTTAAATAGCAGGAACGAAAACGCTATGGAAAATAATTTTTCTATAGCGTTTTCTCAGTTCTATTAAGCAAAAACTCTATAGGAAATATTATCTCAGGTTACTTTATATAGCGTTTGAACTGCACATTTCTATAGCGTTTCTTTACATATTTTATAGCGTTTGTTATTCATATTTTTATGGTTATTTTCTATAGCGTTTTATAAACGATAGCGTTTTTTAAACGCTATTAAATGTAATATTAATTTATAGGTTTTATCCATCGCTGTTTCAATTTTTCCAATATATAATATCTATTTATCCATTTTTTTTCTTTGCATATAAATATTAAAGATTTTCGCTGACAAAAAATATGTAAATTAAAGCACAATATTTCATACATATCATTCAAAAAACTTTTGACATGTTCATAAAGTAGTTCATACATATCATTCGAACAATTTTTCCCATATCCATACAGAGTGTTTCGTACATATCGTTCAAGCGACTTTTCTAATGTCCATACATATATTTCATATATATTTGCATCGACAACTTACTTATAGGTCAGTCAAACAATTGAGTTCATCTTGCTTTGCTTTTTATATTTTCTATCTAACATCTGCAATAATCAAGTAAGCAATCTAGATGTTAGTAATTGTTATGTCAAACATTCACAAAGTAGATGTCAGTAATTGTGAACTAAATTATTCAAAGAAGCAAGCTAGTACAGTTTTACATGCCAAACTTCCAAAAGAACCCACATTTGCCAGTGAAAATAGCATGTACATAAAATTTAGCAAATCACAAAGGTTTCATAATGTGATAAAAATGTTTTGTGATATCATAATGTGATAAAAATTATGAGAAAACTTTTTTTAGAGACAATCATCAATTTTTGCATTACATTGCAAAATATTTCATGGTGTAGACCTTAAGATTGAAATTGGGAAATACAGCTCTTTTCATGTATAATTATTATCATCCAGTCCTTTTGCATTTCAAGAGATTCACATTTGAGTTATTCAGCATTAAAATAATTATTTTACTTTTTCTTTTTAATTTGGCTACTATACAGTATATGTAGTTTGGAGATTCAGGTTAAAAATATTTTTATCATTTTGTGATAAAAATTATGTTTACCCCCCACTGTGAGATGACAACTGAATCAGATAACACATGTGCACACGATATTACATCATCTACGATGCTATTATATTTTTGTACTTATGTTTGCAACAAAGAACTAATAATTTGTACATCTACATATTTTAAAAGACGGCTTTCTAAATCAAGAACTTGGTTGCTTAATATGATGGCACGCTGAGATTAGCGGTGAAAACAACAATAGTTCAGCAAACAAAGAAGAATTTTGATAATGATACTATGTTATACCTCTTTCTCCTGCCGCTTTGAAAAGCAAAGCTGCTTGAGAAAAACAACAGCAAATTAAACTATAATCAGATATTAGTGCAATCATGTGGCAACCAGTAGTCATTCAAAAATAAATTTTCCAGTGATCTAACAAATATGCAGCTGACAGTAGCCCGATTTAGTATTATTTTTAACAACATGTGCAAGTAATCAGAATATGCATAAATGCACAGTCTCTATAGTACACTAAATGGCTACCACTTTTATCTCTACAATAAAAGTCAATCCATTGCAAACTATAATTGAAGTCGTAGAAGAGATGACGCTGGATTTCCTTGCTTTGAATTGAAATTAAAGTATATAATATAATAATTAGTATATTTTTCCAACAAGAATGTAGAATGGACTGCAATACGCAAGAAGATAACAATACTAAGAAAAGAGCACTTATCCATATATTGGTTGAGATTTCTTTCTCCTTCATTTTAGACGGAGAATGGACTGCAATTAGGATTAAGATATATTAGTATTCAGTAGAGTAAAATAATGAATATGATGTTAACATATATCCCTACCATTATTAATTATCATAATGATTGAAGCACACATTTCTTCAGAAGTGTGCATGTAAAAGGTTAAACAGCAGCCCCAACATCTTCATTCAAAAGCTCTGTGAAAAAAATGAACTTTCCCAAAATACGGAAATGAAGGAATAGCATGCTATCACCAATATTAAAATAGAAGCAAAAAATGCTAAGCCTCGGTAGGTGATAATTCAGTTTGATAGAAAGAAGTAGAAGCTACCAATTTGACCTGATACGAATATGTGATTTTTGTGGAAAAAGAAATCCGCTCAAAGTGAATTTATGTTATATTCATTAACAAAATCATCTATGTAAAATTTGGATCGTTTCAAAACATTTAAATCCCCCAAAATTGCAAGTCGTATTAATCATTGAACATATTTATTTTAATTCCCAGTTTGAAATGCAATGTGAAGGGAATTGAAATTTCAGGATGATTCTTAACTCTGCATAGATGATCATACTAATGAACATAACATAACCGAGAGATATGTGTGCGTGTATAACACATTATTTGGAGAATAAGTTGGACTTATTACTCTTGTCGGTTTCACTGCTCATATCAAACTAGGCTCTAAACCTTATAATAGCTATAGTAGACATCTACACCAACAAAATATTCAATACAGGCTCTGGCATTCATATGGTATATTAAAATGCAATCATGCTGTGTCATAAACATATTGAACTCCAAAATTGTTAGTA
The DNA here is from genome assembly GCA_030737815.1 of Allium fistulosum. NCBI lineage: Eukaryota > Viridiplantae > Streptophyta > Magnoliopsida > Asparagales > Amaryllidaceae > Allium > Allium fistulosum. Next base: position 168,893,634 of record CM060905.1, read on the forward strand.
TTCTGTATAAGATCCAGGCTATAAAGCTGAATTTCACTAATTATTGATGCATGAAATGCTTAAATATAATGCATTACAATTATTAATTAAACAACTACCAACAAATAATTTCAATTTTATTGGTACAGTAATGGTTGTTGGAAAAAAGGCGTGTTACAATCTGTAAATAAAATTTAATGATCTCATGCTAAACTATTTAGTTCGTGTAATGGTCTTTGGAGTATAAAAATCAATCCAATGCACAATGGTTTTAACCAACACAAAATAAATCATAATAGAAACAGCAAGTGTTAATTCACCCTCATAAATGAAGATGAACATGATCATTACTTCTTCTAATTGATTGCATAGAAAGAAACGAAAAAAATAATACCCTACATGTTAATTCAACTGATGAAAAATGAATGTGTACAGACTATTCTCTATAGCACCGACACAAACTCAGGGTTATTCTCTGTACTGATGCTACAAACTCAGAGAACTATCTGTAACACTAGAACGGATTCATTTAGCTCATCCAATTATCCAACTTAACCATCTAATGTTTGTATTATTAGACTTAACCTTTGTGTCTTGCCATTTGCGATGAAAGATGTTTGGATTTTGGTACATTTTGATGAAAATGTAGGAGCCCAGAAGAGTAGATCTAATAAAATGAAAGTTATATTAAAAACAAATTCTTAGAATAAAAGGACTCATGACCATAATAAAAGGACTCAAATTCTTAGAATAAAAGGACTCCAGATACTAGTATATAAGCAAAAATGCTAAGTATCTACTAGGCACTCTGGTAGGTGATAGCTTGGTCTAGCATGAAGAATTAGAAACTGCAAATTTTATTTGATACAAATGTGTGCATTCCTGCATATGCATACACATGTATGTGTTTATACACACATATTACTCTTGTCAATTTCAGTGCTCTCATCAATTAGGCTCTAAATCTCATAATATAGCTATAATAAACATTTAGTGATATTATAAGGGAAAAAACGAAAAACGAGGTAAACAAATAAATCACAAACGGCACATGAAGATATACTATGAAAGATTCATTATCCGCTGTCTTCACTCAGCAATAACTAGGCACTCCTGCACAAAAGTTGGAAGTCGGTGACATAAATAAAGCGGATTACCAAAGAAATTTGTGAAGATGAAACCACATTCACAAATAAGCTAAACATAACCTTTCTTTTTAATCACTTGTTTGTACTCTAGGTGTATCCTGAGGTTTAGTATTTCAAGCAAAGCAACCTAGTCAATATAATATTCAATTAGAAATTCAATAAATTACAATTAGCTACAAATTTATGTCAGTAGAAGCTTAAATGCCTGTGACAATCAATCGAATGACTGAAATAAGAGAAACTAAAGCAGCTCTCTCACTGCAATGAAGCAAAACTCAAAAATATAAAGTAAGATTGAAGTCAAATCTTATATTTGAAACAAATCCCGGACTATCATCTCAATCTATATCTTCGGTTGAGATCTTAATATCTAGTAACAGGAGGAATATCACTTATACTGATCAAAACAGAACCCAAAACATATATGATACATATTTTGTAAAAATTTAAAACATAAACAGTCATACTGGAAGGAAAATGGGAAAAAAATTACAGCTTCAGAGAACAACAGCTTACGAGATACGACCCCTAGAAAAAATTGATCTATAGCACAATGAACAAGATTTAAAAAACAAGTATTTTGTGTTTAAGACTTTTGACAAAGTAACATATAATGCAGTAATTAAAGTTAAAGCCACAGAAGGAAAATACAAAATAACATATTGTTTGATCAGCATTCCTCAAAGCCAGGCTTTAAAAGGAATAAGCAATTATACAAACGGCTCTCATGAAGAGCAAAAATACAAACTGAAAAAATGATACAAAGGAGACTCCAGCATAAGCTTATTACTAATTTTTGGGTTAAAGGAATAAGCAATTATGTTTATTTGTGTAACTGTAGAATACAATTTTTTTTCCACATTCATGCCCAGTTAAAAACCACTGTTTGTAACGACCCGTAAATTTAACTGGTTTTAATAACGTTATTAATTGAAATTTTGCGAAATTTTAAACGATAAAATTTTAAAATATAAATTTGATATTTGGAATGCGTATAGTTAAACATAGCAACTGGTAAATTTTCGTCCGAAAACATGAAAGTTTATTTCGCGCGTAAATTTACTTCAATTTAATCAGTTAAAAAGCGATGAAAATAAAATGTTTTCAGAACCTAAATATTTTTACATAGAAAAATTCTAAAACATCTTCTGAGCAAACACCATTCTTCGTTTTTCCAAATTCGAACTTCTTTGGCTCCGTCGATCTTATTTTTCTACGTTTTTCTTGCATTTTCCGTCAGTAGAAAAAGTCGAATTTTATAAATTCAATCGTACCACTGATATCCGTATACCGTTTTGATCGTCTCGTCGTGCTGATCTCCGTAATATATTCATTTGTGTGTTTTGGAGTCAAGGAGACGGTAAAATCTACGGAACGATTTCTGTATCGGTTTCACAATTTGGCTTTTAGATTTCCCACGACATTCATTGCTCACCGTGTATTAACAAATAGCCGTTGGCTATTTTTATTTATTGAAATCCAGCTTTAACTTTTGATGTTCCCAACCGTTTCAATACATTGCTGGTTCGTTCTCTACCTTTATTTCTATCAGTTTGGAAATATAATTTTTTCTTTGTAATAGTACGTTTTTGCATTTCTTCAGTTGTTGACTGTCCATTGTTTTGAAATTCACATAATGGTTCAATTTGCTTTAATAGCCATTCATCCTCATTTAATTTATCACTTCAATTTCCATTTCGTTTTCAAATGCAAGGCTTATCATTCTTGGCTGCAAATTTAGTTTTAATTTCTCTTCCTCCAGCTAACCATTCCAACGCCTACATGCGTTCCTCTAACTACCGAGCTCACCCATCATCACTACCTCCCATCTCCGCGCCTTGCCCGACCCAGTTGCAGCCACCCCTCATTCTGCCCGAGCTCGTCTTCCTCTCGCAACCTCCCACCTCCGTCGCATCTATCGGCCGTTGCCATGGTCTCAAACCCTCCGCCCCTGACCATCGCCTTATCCGACTCATAGCCACCGTCAGCCACAAGCGACCACAATACTGCCACAGCAGCTCCGGCCTTTCAATCGTCCGCACCCATTTCCTCCTTATCCCCTCCTCCGCCTAACGGCAGCTGTCCCCAACCTGAGCAACGACGCAGTCGCCCACAACCCACTGCCCGCCACACGCGCGTCGGCCTCCACCTTGCGCCTTTCTTCGAATACTCAAGCTGCTCACGTGCATCACTTTCACCATCGGCCTTCACCTCAAACCCACCGTGCTCTGGTTTGCCGAACGCCGCACCCATCACAGTTCCTTTCCTCTCCTGCTCCTTTGTTGCATTTGTAGGTGAGTTATATAATAATATACCTTTATAGTAGTTTATGTATATGCTCTATTTTATAAAAAGAATTAGATGTATATGTATATTAATATGAGTGCTGTTTGAACAGTTGTGTTATATGTTAGTGTACAAGGTTTGTAACATATTAGTATACATAGGCGTATGGTCTGCATATTGTCAGTACTTGCATTGATTTTTGAGTATAAATTTATACTAGTTTTATAATATATACGTGAGTTTGAAAGCTTGCATATAATGTATATATAGATGTACAGTGTTATACAAATATTCAGGCGTATATAATATAATGGGTTTAAAGGTTTGGTTAGGTGGATCTGTTCCAATGGTATATAAGCATATATTTATACCGTATATAAATATGCGTACGTTTCTATATAGCTATATATATATAATTTGAATAGTTTCATATAATAGGTTAGTTACAGTAAAGCATACGTTTTGATTTATAGATAAGAGTATATGGAGATATAGTCTGTTTTGATTTTAAGTTAAAGGTTAAAAAGTAATTGTTGAAAAGAAAAAAAAACTTAATGTATGTAGTCTGTCTATGAATTTGCTTATATTTTTTTTATGTAACTCCTTATATACACCTGTTTATCTATTTTAAGGTGGTAATTTGTTTGTGGTATCTTATTTCCAGAAATTATATATATATTTTAGTTGTGTGAATGTGATGAAAGTTTTATAATATACCACATTGAATATATATATATACTTGTATGGGATCTATGTCAGTTATGGCAGCTGTATACTTTTGAGAATTATGATATGTCTGTTTATGTATATGTCATATTTTATTTTATAAATTTAATACATATGAGTTTATATAAGTATATGTTATAATGAAGAAGTTTGTTCTTTCGGTTTGATGGTTTTATCGTATGAGTTATATAAATTTATATGAATTAGTTGATTTTATTCATATAGGTACATATCGAATATAACTTAAGTATTTTTCATTTTTTGTATATACATGCATACAAATAGTTATTTCAAATTATCGATGTATATACAACGATTTTTAATATGTATGTTTTATTTTAAAATAGTGATTTTTAAATATATATATATATATAATTTAATGTGTTTGAGCATTTAGAATATGATTTTATACAAATGGTTATAGATAGTTATATATACGTGATCACTTATACATTTATCTTCATCAATCCAATTCTGATTCGATTTCATAAATTTCTATCTATCAGCTTGTCTGTCGAGTCTGTATCCATCTAGCTTTGATTTGGAATTCGTGCTTGGATTCGTAACTCACTTCTTCGTCAAATTCTCTAGCCTCGGAAGGTGAGCAATCACTCACGGTTAATGTTCTTTTATTTATTAAATCTGATTTCAATTGAAACGACAATTGAAATATGCTGCTAGTTATGTATACTGTTAAATATATGATATTACCTGTATCAGTTCACATGTGACATCTGACACCATTATCTGTTATATATACAATGATAATGCAGTTTGGTTGATAATTGATTGATTGTTGATGTTTATATTGGACATTAAATTGTTAATGTTAAAATGATAAATAATATGCAATTGAATTGATATAGGATAGTCCACAATTTAAATTGGATCTTTATGTTGAATTTGATTTGTTAAATTTGCATAATATGACCCCTTTAAATGTTTAATCACTCGACACGTAGAAATATGGTTAACTTCACCTTGAACCATTTAAATGTATGTGTATAAATTGATGTAGTTTGAAATTGAATAATGAATATCAAGTGAAGAACCGTCTTAATATTAGCGTAATAATCTTAAATCTACATGAAATGATAGTGTAGATTCTAGAAATAATTTTATTAATTTACACAAATAACAATGTGAATTAATACGATTATTTCGGGATTATTTGAATTGATTATTGGATTGATATTGGTTGTTGTTATTGCTTGTTTATTTACTTTGACACCATCCCAGTTATCACACTGCAAGTTCCCTTTGCTATGCTTTGATTTTGAATTGAACTGGAATCGGGTTGAAATGATAAATACCCAAATTGAATTTTGACCTAGGATAGAGAATTAAATAAAAACCCGATTGGTCAATAATTTGATTTAAAAATAAAATGAAGATTTTATTTGAATAAATAATATGGTTTTGAAATGAAGTAGGAAATTGAATTTTAATGAAATTTAAATGTGAATATTTAATAATCTGAAATAAAATATTAATAAAGAAATTGATGAAAGAATGTTGTTTAATTTAAGAAATGATTGAATTAAGTTTTGAAATTATTTAATAATTTAATGAGATTGAATTATTTAATATTTAAATTAAATTGAATCCTTTGATAATTAAAATTGAACTTTTAATTAGTGAAATTTAGTTCTTATTTAATTGAGCTTTGAAATTGTAACTAAGTAAATGAATATGTGAAATTGAATTTCTTTATCAAGAAATGCAAATGTGATTTTGAAATTAATGTAAGACTTGTAATTTAAAGGGTTGATTTGTCGAAGCTAATTTAATTAAATTTGAAGTTTTGATATAATGAAGTTGAACTTAAGTAATTGATTTAATGAATTGGAAATTAAATAGAAATTGTTTTGAATGACAAATTTACTCACGAATATTGAATGAAATCGATCAATGAATTTAAATTGATTTGAATGTTAAATTAAATTAATTTAAATGATTTCGGAATGAAACTTATATACGAACTTGAATCAATATTTGAATTGTTTTAAATAAAAGTTGAAATTGAATTATAAGATTTTGAAATTATGATTTGGAAGTTTTGAAACGTAAATTGTGGAAATTGATTTAGAAAGACAAATGCAATGTTGATTTTTAAATTCTAATTGTGATTGAAATTGATTTGGTTTTTGAAATATATGAACGACCAATCGGTGTAATAAATACGAAAGTTATTAAAGAGACCGGAATCGGTTAGGGACATACTCACTGTCTAAACCGAAAACCACTTTAATAACTATACGCGGAGTGTGATCCAGAATGAAGTAGTTGGAATGATGTACGTGATGACTGAAGAAAGAGAACGATAATGGATTGCCTTGACACTTGTGTCAAATTGGAAATGACTAAAACAGGAGCCGTGCCGGGCCAAATGGGGGTTAGCTACCTCAAGCGAACACACTTTTTCGAAACTACTCATTACTTGTTGTCGATTGGTGCACCCTTGATTTTGGGAGTGTTGTTTCACGGTGTTGCGATCGTTGCGGCGATGCATTCTCACCAGTTCGGATCAGGCAAACGGTAGTTTCACTACCTTGGGTATTGCCTCATGTGCCTTGTCATACTTATATCCCTTTATACCCGACCACTACGATTTGTTTTGCGTTATATCTATGGAGTACTCCCTGATATCCCACTAGTTTACGGTGGAGTTTACAGTGCTGTATAGACTATAACGCTTATATAAAATGTGTTAAGGGGAATAATGGTAACGCCTTAACACTATTTTGATATCTTATATTACTGATAGGCATTATCTATTTGTCGTACACTACTACATAGTAGATAGTTTAACGGATCCTTAAAGGATGGTTATTCCAAACATCCTTTGAGTTACTTGTATTTCAATTGCTATTTCACTTGAGTTGGATTTATTGATATAAGAATATTAATCCTGACTCGAGTGTTTTGTGTTTTGCTTTACGCTCGGGTCAGACTGAGTGTACCAGTATTCGAGACTCACCTTTGGAGTTGGAGCTTTGCTTGAAGATCCAGCCATCTATTCTGCTTTTAGTATTCGATGATTCCAGTGATGTATTCTGATTTGTATCTGATGTATCGTGTTACTCTTCCGTTGTATCTAGTTTAACTCTGATGTAACTTATATATTTATATAGTAGCTTCATGAACTACTATCTCTTTTATTTCCGCTGCATTTATTACTCTGTGTCTGTGATCTGTGATTACTTATTTACTGTATATGTTCAGTTTTTCCAAATTTAAATTATCAACGCGGTATTTTGAATTATTCAAGTCCGACATGTGCGGATGCGAATGGTCCAAAATACCGGGTCGTTACATTGTTGATTGAAGCTTATTAGCCTCTTCTTTGTAGCTAAATTCTCATGATCATAAGAAACAGAATCATGGGCAAAGCTATGGAAATGAAAATTTATTGGAATATTCAGAAGAACCACAACAGTAAACAGTAACATTGTAAATATATCTTCTAAAATGCGAAGATTTTTGGTGTGCGTGTTTTAAAACATCCAATGCTTAAGTGGTTTTGTTAGTTGTTTCAATTGTCTACAAACTACAGCCCAAATCCATGTTCCTCGTCCTCAATCTATTTATGTCATTTTTTTCTTATCATTTTCTCTTAGAAATCGACTAGAGCAATCAATATACTACGAGTTACAGTGGTCAGACAGAGTGGAATGATTCGTTTTCACCAGTAGGTAAGCTAGCGAACTGTTTGGCACATACGGTTTAAATCCGAAGCTCAGAGCATTCTATGTGAAAAGAAGAAAGATATAAAACTTACGGATATGAATAAATACTAACGAAAACAACCCTAGGCTAAGGTCAAACATATTAAATGGGTCAATTGATTAGGAAAACAACTACATTGTATGCAACAACAGTTGATCATTCTAGACACAAAAAATTATTTTCAAAATAAAATATTGAAAGAGTCAACATTAACTAGGAAGCACAATTTCATGAAGCCCAATGCCATGAAGTGCTTTCAACAGGGGTCTTCAAAAGAAAAGTCAGTAAGATTAGCACTGCCATACTTGTGCAAAAGACATTTATCAAAATCACTAATACTAACACATTTTGGGCCCTGTAACTGCTCATATCAACCTTTGAAAATAACACAGATAAATTTACAAGTACCAAGGTGGAACCCTTCTCACTTATTTCATGAGTTTGTAACTTTACCACAAATCTATTTTAATCCTAGCTAGAACACATATAATATTTACCTAGGTCCAGGAGCAACCCTGATAAAACTTCATTTTATAATTCAAAAATGGATGAAGCATCATGCTAAGTAAGTAAAAGTGAACATAACTCTAATGTCACCTGAACAATGCAGTAGTTAACTAGGCATAACATAACTTTGCCTAAATGATGTAGAAAAAAAACGAAAAAGAAACTATTTACTATACATTACCACAATCATAACTGAAATCAAATTAACAGAGAGAAAATAACAGAGGACGACTATTGTAGTACCTCTCACTGCTGTTTAAATTGGAGCACGCGGATTTAGGGTTCTAGGTAGAAATTGACGACTGCGGTTCAAATTGATGGTTGAGTTTCACTGTTGGGATCGGCTGCGCGAGAGTTGACGAAGGTAGTTAGGGTTTCGTGATTCAACTTTGGTCTGCGTGTTGCGTTTTAGGAATCTCGCGGAGTGTGGTTGTTTTGTGGAGGCGACGAAAGGAAAGAAGAGGGGTTTTCTTTTTTTTAGGAGGTGACGCGCTTTTTTAGTTTCCCACGTAAAATAAATTGTCTCCCGCCTTATTCATCGCACAGCGTTTACCACACCATATATTTTTACGTATAGCGCTGAGTATCTTACATTGCCCAGTGTTTAAAAGGAATATGCAGAAACGCTATGCACTAATGCTATCAAAAGTCCTTTTTGTTGTAGTGATATATTTTAAACTATTTTAATCAATTTAAATTTTTTAATTTATTTTAATCTCTTTTAATCTATTTAATCCAATTTAATCTATTTTAACCTATTTTAAACTAATTAACCCATTTTAATCTATTTTAAATCTATTTAATCTATTTTGAATCTATTTAATCTATTTTGAATCTATCTAATCTATTTTAAATCTATTTAAACAATCTTAAATCCATTTAAACTATTTTTAATCTATTTTTTTCTATTTTAGAGTGTTTTAACTATTTAAAAATTTATTTAAATTATTTATAACAATTTAAATAACTTTTTAAATTTCAGACTAAGTAAAGTGAAAGTGTTTACATTCAAATCCTTTATTTAAAAGTGAATACGGTTAAACGATGTTATAACCTAAGTTGGGATTTAAATGGCATATTTGATTGAATATGATGATTTTGAAATGAGGGTTTAACCTATTTTGGAAGTATGATTTTGAAAGAAAATATGATTTCGGAAGTGATATGATTTTAAATGTGATATGATTTCGAAGGTAAATATGATTTCGAAGGTGAATATGATTTCTGAAAGTGATATGGTTTGAATTGAACATGATATTTTGATATCAGTTATGAATCGATTTTGAGAATGTAAAAGAACCGTCCGGTGTGAAATAAGCATTTAGTTGTTAAAGAGACCGGGATCGGATATTGTCATACTCTTTGCCAATACCGAAAACCACTTTAACAACTGTGTACGTGGTGGAGATTCCAGAATGAAGTAGGATGGTTTGGCGAACGATTCTATATGAGGTATTTACGTAGCGCTGACTCCCATGAGTCAGCTGGATGTGGCTAAAACAGGAGCCATGCCAGGCCAAGTGAGGTCGCACCTCCGATCGGACACATTTCTTCGATACCATATTATGACTTTGTGATTGATTTGGTGGCCACCCTTCGATTTGATTATGGGTGTGTGTTCCGAGGTGGGCGGTAGTAGCTGCTATGCGTTACCACCAGTCCGGATCCGCAAAACGGTAGTATCCTACCCTGGGCATTGCCTCGCGTGCCTTGCCACATGCCTTATCGCGCCTTCTACGAGTTTGGTTTGTGTCGTACATATAGAGTGCTCTCTGATAGCCCACCAGTTTACGGTGGAGTTTACAGTATCTGTATAGACTACGACATTATATAAAATGTTTTAAGGGGAATATGGGTAACACCTTAACGCTATTTTAATACTTTACTTTACTGTAGACACTATTATAATAGCATATTGTACTATGTATGTAGATAGTTTAACGGATCCTTAGAAGGTGGAAATCCCGAACATCTCTTAAGTTATTGTACTCACGTTTGACACTGGATAGGAGATGTCAAACTCCGTAAACATCTCTAATGCTATTACACTCATATTTATTTTACTGCTGATTTAACTTACAAAAGATCTTTTAGTTCTGACTCGAGTGTTTTGTCTTTTCAATTCACTCGGGTCAGTCTAAGCTTTTCAGTTTATCGAAGATTGCTTTTCTGGAGGACGAAGACGGAGTTGTATACTATATTATTTATTTTATTCCGCTGCATTATTCATTTATTACTACTGTATGTACTCTGATTCTTTATTGTAAAAGTGTAATCAAATATTATTTGTAAAACAGCTTCATGAACTGTTTATTTGATTAATATATTTTGTCATTCTGCTGTGAGATTCTGTGTTTGTTTTCTTTCTTTCTCTACTTTTTTTTATTTACCCCATAACAATCCTCCCTTTTTAATGGTTTGAGTTTGACGTGTGTGGTTTATCGTCGATTTAAACCGTCCAAATAGGCAGGTCGTTACTATATACTTATCTCAAATGGTATAGGTATATTCACAAATCATTAACAAGTTTTCTTACTTTAAACCTTTACTTTATCTATACTTCAAAAAGTATTCATTTACTTATCTCTAATTATATAAGTATACTCACAAATCATTAACATGATTTCTTACTTTAAACCTTTACATTTTCTATCTTTTTTCAAAAGATTCCTTACTTATAATTTCCTTCAAAATATCCATTTTAAGGATCTAAGTACTTTCACAAATCTATTCAAATAGGTTTAAGACTAGTGTTACTTAAACATTGTCACTACAAAACCAAAAGCATTTCACTTATGCTTATCTTTAAAACATTCTTTTAAAGTTCTTTTTACATTCATAAGTATAATCAAAAAGCATTAAAGACGAATGTTATTAACACATTGTCGCAACAAACTCAAAACCATTTCCATACTTATATCATCAATAAAATATTCCTTTAAATATCCAAGGTAATATTTGGTTAAGTTCGATAGTCGATTAATCGATTATCCAGTTATAACAATTGCTTATACAAATCAATGTTTGTATACTTAACTGGTTTCCGACATTTCAACTTAACTATTCCTCGTTCAAGGGTGAAGCTAGGTAAATTAGAGCACTAGTTGCATCAATGCTTTTCCTAGACACTTCATTCTTGAATCTCTCAAATAGACAAGCATACTCGTCGGCTCTTAGTATTAAGTATAGTACTAATGATTTCCATAAACAAGTAACAAACAACATGCCCTTTTTCAACATTTCCGACTTAACTATTCCTCATTCAAGAGGGAAGCCCAGTAGATTAGAGCTCTATTACTCTGTCCCTACTCGACATCAATCTTAACTCCCAGAAATAGAGAAGCCTACTTCGTCAGCTTTTAGCATCAAGCAAAGTTAATTACCTTTTAAACAAGTAAGTAAACAACAAGATTAACACATTTCCGACATTCCAACTTAACTATTTCTTGTTCAAGAGGGAAGCCCGATAGGTTAGAGCTATACTGCATCATCCCTACTCGACATCAATCTTGACTCTCAGAAATAGAGAAGTCTAACTCGTCGACTTTTAGTGTTAAACCTCTTCTTTACTTTTCCGAAATTTGTATATAATTATTAAAAATATATTTAAACTTCAAATCAACTTTAATGTACTTCAAAACATATTTAAGAACATCTATAAAAAGATTAGAGAAATATACTATATTTAAATATCATTTTCAAACACTTAAAACCATAAGCGACTTACTATAGCATTTATAAACACTGTTATAAGTATTTGTTAAAGAACACATTGAAAAGCACGATCTTTGTAACTAGTTTTAACCACTTTAACATATGATTTAAGATATAATTTTTTTATAATAAGTACTACCATTAGGGTACTTAAAATCCATGGAAAGAGACCCTAAGAATTTTTTTCCCTTTTTTTATAAAGATTCCCAGAAATAAGGGATTCAGAAGTGCACTTATAACGACTTTTCTCGCTTCAGACACTTTCAAACTTACTTCTGTTTGACATACAAGTTAAACAACCATTCAAAAATCAAGTCAAGGCCACACTACATGTTGAAGAGGATAATAGAAGTGATGTTATACAATATAAAGTTATCATTTCCTTTCAAAAGCAAGAGGGGTCCAAAGTTTATAACTTTACTTAGTTAATGTCATTTTAACTATTATACTTTTCACACAACAAATATATACACAATATATACTTATAATATAGTGAGATAACTCACTTAAATCAATGCCAAATCCAAGCAAAAATCCCCAAGATTCAAAGAACCACCTTCTTCCATCACTACAACCCTAAAGATCCAACCTTTAGCACTTCCAAACCAAAGCAACCACCTCCACTTCCTCCTCAATGCTTACGGCTCCCTCCTTGGAACCCCTTCTTACTCAAACCCTCTCCCACTTATTACTTCCTAATTATGGCTTACATGATGTCTTAGGCCCAATTCCAAAGTTTAAAAGAGATTGGAGATGATTTTATTAAGACTTGGAAAAGTTAGAGAATAATTAGTGGATTGGTGCTTAAGCACTTCCACCACTTTTAATTCTTATACTTCATCTCAAGCTTAGTGAATTAGTGATTTATTATGTATGGTATGCCTCTCCTTACATAGGGTTTTATAAGAGGTCATAACCACCTCTTATCTTCAATGAAAGGTCAAAAAGGAGCCTCCTTTTCACATGTTAACTTTACACCTCTCTTCTTTTGCTTAAAAGTTAAGTATTGCCATAAAAGGTCATTTCCTAAATACCTTTAATGACATCACCCATGACATCATCCAAAAAGTTTATTTCCATAAATGGAAAAAAGTTTTTATTTCATTTTCTTAATTTCCTAAGCAAATATGTGTATGTAAAAAAAATATGAACAACTTATAATGGTTAGAAAGCTGATTATCGATAAAACGATTTTCGACCACATTATCGATATTTTTTAAAAGTATTTATTTTTGTAAACATTTTTCGAAAATAAGTTTACCATCATTAATTATGATTTAAAAGGGGTTTAAAAAGCTTATTAAATAATTTTAATAACATTTAATCTAAGATTCAAATATTTAAATAATTCAGATATTTAAGTACGAAGTGTCCGATATTCCGGGTCATTACAAAATGTCTGTTCACCATCAGCCATATAACATACTTGTTGTTGCAATTTCACATTATACCTTTTAAAAACATCAAGTGACTTTTTAGAATAATTAGTTTCTAATCTATTTGATAATAACATACAAATTTCATAACTTTTTTTTTCTACAGAAGTGTTAAAAGGTGTACTAATGGTATTACTAGCCATTTATACTTTTCAAAAATCAAATTACAAGTTTTTGAAAACTCGCCTCTGATACCAAATGTTGGAAATGGTGTAGTGCTAATGTGAATGGATCTTAAGTATACTTTAACACTATAGAGGGGCAAATAGTGTTTTTAAGTTTTATGGAAACTTTTAACTTGTTTTAAGATTTGAATCAAACACAAATAATAATCATAGATATATATACTAATAGGTAATCACATATATAAATAAATGCAATAAAAGTAAAGTAGTTAGTTAGAGAGATGACACAAGGAGTTTTATACTAGTTCAAATTTCTCCTACATCCATTCTCATACAATTTCCTGTACAGATTTCTTTTCAACCGCCTACTTTAATCAAGTAGCAAGCAAACCAGAATATAGTATCAATTTCAAGGCTATGAGATACACCCTTCCGTCTCATAAGTCCAAGGTAAACTCTCTTGATTTACTAAGCAACATGATCACCGACTAGATTTAGACGGTTTACTAAGCACACCCACTTGATTTGAACAGGCAACATGCACACCTAAAGAAAAAAGAATAGGGGTCAATTTGGCACATGTCCCTAATAAGTTTCAAAATACACAAAAACCCCAATAAAAAGGTTTGTAAATTAGGTCCTTAGAATTAAGTTACCGAATAATGGCATACACTTATGCAATTATTCAGTGAATAATTGCAGACATTTATGCAATTATATCAAAAAATTGCAGACATTTCCACAATCATTCACTGAAAAATTGCGGAAATTTTCGCAATTTTTTCAAAAAATTGCGGAAAATTCCGCAATTATTCACCAAAACATTGAGGAAATTTCCGCAATTATTCACCAAAAAATTGCATAAATTTATGCAACTTTTGGATATAATTGCATAAATGCCTGCAATTATTCGGTGAATAATTGCATAACTATATGCAATTACTTAGTAACTTAATTCTAGGGACCTAATTTACATACTTTTTTTACTGGGGTTTTTGTGTATTTTGAAACTTATCAGGGACCTAAGCCTAATATAGAGTTGTTGATTTCCAAATACAAACAGTTGTACTTAGGATAAAAGATATCCTATAACCGTTTTGATAGCGGTTTGATTTTAGAGTTTGCAGAGAGAATGCTTTCAAAATAGTAGATAGTTTGCAAAGAATCAATCTAATAGTGTATTGATTGATTCTATGTAGATTTTGAAGAATATAGAAAGTAGTTCTCAAGAAATACGACAAGAAGTAAGGAGTAAGAAGAAAGTAAGAAAATTAGTTGAAAAATTCTTTTGCACTCCTCTTTATAGAGTGAATGAACAGAAATATCCATTCGTGAAGAGGTGCGTCCAAAAGATATTTCTTTTCAAAATTTAAAAAACAAAGCAACGGTCACTATGTCGATATATCTAGGAGGGGAATGTCAACATAGCCTTGTTAATTTTGAAAAAGGAATTTTCTTTTAAATTGTTTTCAAACTTCTATATTTTTGTAAAATAATTTTAAACATAATTTTAAATACTTTGAACACGTAAAACTTTTATAAAATATTTGTAAAATTATATTTTGAATTTAAAATAAATTATTTTGTTTAAAATATCAAAGATCGGAAATTTATGATAATGATTTGAATATGTTATCAGGGACTTTAACAATTTGTTCTAATGACTCGTATAAACACTTTAGTCTTGAGCTCTTCGGTCTTTTGTCTCTAAAGTCTCGAGTCTTGATCATCGTCTCTAAATCTTTATTCTTGATCTTTGTACTAATTAGTCTTCAAGTTTTATCATTCTATACATGTGTAATATTCTGCAATATATACTATACAACTTGATAAAACATTAGTTTCTATATTTATACGGTTCTTGTCATCAAAATCAATATTTGAGGTATTAGCACTCCCCTACTGACATCGTATGAAATCACTTCTAGGCCACTTAATACTTCTTAGAAAGGGAAGTGGCAGACTCTCCAACGATCATTTAGTACCTCAACCCTAAAACGGACCTCCCCTAAGAAATTTTTAATAACGCACCTAAAAACAATCTTTATCATTTAATACTTTTTAAATAGGGAGAGGCGGACCCTAACATTGCTGTTTAATACCTCAACCACGAAGCAGACCCATCCTGGATTACCTCGTCCTTATGGCCTGTAACCCAATCGTGATGTCCCACATTAGTCTGACTATTTGTTGGTGCTGGTAGCTAGATTAGCTATGCAGACTTACCCTACAAATTTAGGACTAACCCTGCGTCCACCATGGGTACTTATTATATGTGATGCCTGAAACACCCCACACCCCTTAATATACCCAAAAGGACACATTAAAAGGCGTGGTGCATTGTAGGTATAACTAAAGCTAACAGAGACTAAGATTCACAAGACAAATATAGATAAAAACAGCGGAAACTTAAAATATTAACTTAATTAAAACAAAGCTTCATAATTAAGTCAAATACCAAATACCACATACATGTCAAAAAATCCAGTATGTCTCATGAAACAAAAACTCATAGTCTCAAAAATCAGAGTACATAATATCCCTCATAATAAGTCAGTACACTGAAAGAACAAAAGCTGGAAATAAAAGAAATACATAGTAGAGAACTCCTCCAAGAAACCGCCAAGCAACAACAATCTACTAACTTCTTCCTTGATTGCCTATAGGGGGAAAAGGGAAAATAGAGGAGTGGGTCGAACTAAAAGTCTGGTGAATGATAGTAATTACTAGAGTCTTTAAGCAAGATAAAAGCAATAGACTCTACAACAGTTCTAGCATAAGTAGGGATAATAAAGGAAATAGAAAAGAGATAAACTGGAAATAAGTACGATTAAATACTGCTCAATTTATAAGATAGGTTAACTTTGATTGCTTGCACTTGTCCTTGATTTATCTTTGATTAGGCTGAATTCCTAATCCTGTAATAAGGATATAACCCTAATTCTACCCTTTTTGATCGATCTGCTACTCCATAGAGCTTACTACGGACCAGTTGTTATATAACTCCCTACACA
Organism: Allium fistulosum; assembly: GCA_030737815.1. Taxonomy (NCBI): domain Eukaryota; kingdom Viridiplantae; phylum Streptophyta; class Magnoliopsida; order Asparagales; family Amaryllidaceae; genus Allium; species Allium fistulosum. The sequence goes on from CM060905.1 coordinate 168,910,298, forward strand.
ACAGCCAATGGGTTCTATGAAAGATGCACAGAGCAACCACTGTGGATCCGGATGACATAAATAGCTCCCTACACAGAGGGCAATGGTGTTTACGAAAGACATTCATACTAAGCGCTTGGAACTCATAGCTATTACCGAGCAACCGAATAGAAGTCGCACGCGTAACTGCCACCATGCCCATGCTACCTTTTGCTCCACCTATTGGGTCTTCTTATTACCTCCAACTCCAACATAAGAGTGCCCCTCATCCCACTTCAGGCTAACGTGAGATCACTGTGTGTCAATAAAATCTATAGGGGAAATGTTGTTGGTATTGGCCCGTCATCCAAACAATATCTAGTTGCGCCATTATCCAAATCCCCCATGATTTGGACTTCTATTTGACCAATTACTACCATTCTTAGCACGAGTATATATGCACGTCCAGGTGGACCTGCATTTGATTGTTGAACCATAGTTTTACAGTTTAACTATTACAACACAAAGACAATAAAATTAGCGCAGCGATCATTTTTCACTATTTCTAATTTTCTTGAGGACCTTAAAATTATAGCTTGCCGGATCCACATTATTTTCGTGCATAATTTAAGAGCATAATCGAACAAAACATTTAGTGAATTCAGATTATTGGTCAAAATGTTTATCACATCAATTTATGAACCAATTTGTAGCATAAAATTAACAAACATCTTAGCACTATGGTAATTTTTTGAGCTTTGACAACAACTTCCGTTATCATAATATTAAATGATTGAGAACTTGACATCTCTAACTGCATCTCATGTTTGTGCCAATTATCTTTTGGAATGTACCAATTTTCAGGTTTACTGAGTTCACAAATCAACGGGTCTTGACTTTGAGAACATAGAAAATAATAGGCACTTACATTGAATGTAAGTGCAAGATGGCACCCAAAAGAAATCTCTCATTTCAATTCATGAAATCGATAGAAACAATCTTTAATAGTAAACTTCAAAAAACAAACTATAAAAGATAATTCTTGCTCACTATACATTCATATTACTTCGAATGTGAATTTCATATAAAATCCTTGATTAAACCATTTCACAAACTTGAGATATTAGTTGAAAGTTAATCATTGTAGCTTACATTGAATAGTAAAGTCAGATTCTTGATAATGGTCTAATATCTCAATTAAAAACCTGGCTATCATTTTTACACATTATTAGGAGCAAATGGTCATTTTAAGCTCCTTCATTAGCAAAGCACTTTCCCTTTACTTCTTTTAACAGGACTGGATTTCATACTTTCTTTTCAAATCTATGATACAAAAATGACAATAAGTATGTGTTAGTACATTAGCATATTGTTTACTAAGAAGTTGTGGTCCACCATGATTAGAGTCATTCCACCAATATTAGCATCTATCGATGCAACGTTTAAATTTAAGACTTGAGAATTTAAGCTTTAAATTAGAAAAATAGCCACTTGTGTTTGTCAATATAATTAACAAAGAAAGATCAACTAAAGTTTTGAATAATTAAATTACATTTTGGATCGTTCAATCAAATAAGGATAACAAATACTGATTAGATGTAATCTTTCAAAATTCAACGCATAAGGTTAAAATAATAGTGTGTCACTATCAGCACCCGGCTTCTTGCTATGGGCCACCGCGCGCGATTTATTTTACACTACGGTCGGCAGACAGCCGCCGAAGCTAGCAGGGCTCCTACGGTGGCCGACCGCCGATCATGGTGACCGCTAGCACAAAGCAGGGTGCCGATAGCAGTACACAAACAATATCATAGATAAAACAATATAAGGATCATCATTACTTGTTCGGGTATAAATATAACCGCTAAAATTAATGGAGTAAATAAGAAAATACACGATTCAATTTGATAAGAGAAATTAAAGTGACAATCTGAGAACTATTCATTTAAAGGTATGTAGTTATTTGGAGTAATGGGTAAGTTAAATCAAACATGGGGAAAAATAACAAAAATGCTCTAAATTTATAGTATCATTATATAACAAAAATAGCAAAAATTTGTCTACCACTTCTACCATCTGCACAAATTGAATGTGGAAGATTTTGAACCTGCTGAAGTTAGTCACAAATGGCTCATTAATAAGTATACAAAAGAGTTGTTAATAAGTTTATAAAAGATTAATTAGTCACAAATGCATCATTGCATATGTTTGCCAGATGCATAATTAAACCAAAACTAACCCACATTATTTGATTCACTCATTTATTAACATACTACAAAGTTTTATTGTATGTCTAATTACTACCAAGTACGGTTCAAGTAAATGAATACAATCCATGCAAGTGCTGACTGTCTGAAGCACAAACTCCAGAACATCAAATAGTATAAGACCTCGAAAATTGATTCTTCTCAATACATAATTTCATTTTTATTATCGGTGTTCACAAAACAATATAGTCCGACAGCCATATTAGTAAACATGATTAAAATGAAATAAAAACCAAATCAGCAATCTAAACTTGAAAGGAAATACAATCTATACCATAATAACCATCTAACCGTCATACATAGTTGCCAACGTGAATCTTTGTAAGAACCTCAATACAATATAAATATCATTATGAACTTAATAGTAATGAAAATAACTCAAAAAATTTAGCTATCAATAACATCCATGTAAGGCCTTAGAAAATCATGCTTGACATTTGTTTCGATGTTGCTGGTACAATCTGGCATTTCAAACATGTTGAAACATCAAAATCAACTAAAATTGTAGCCAAATCAGCTCATATTATAAATAATTGACCTATGCATATAGATATGTACATACATATGTGTGTGTGTTTGGAGGAGGAGGGGGACGCACGCGCACGTGCGTACACATATACATATACATAAAGAACATACATTTCAATTTCCAGAAAGTATTTATAGTGAAACCAAGAATTAAATCGCTCAAGGGGAAAAATGGATGATTAAACTAAAATAGATAAGTAAAAGGATTTTGAAGTATATTAGATTGAAAAGTAATTCCATATTCCATGGGATCAATATTCTAGCGGAACTAATAGGATTTAGCTTATCACACACGGGCTGTTGAATAATGATAGATGGTTATAGTTTTGTAGTTATTCATGCTTTTTTGTGGGTTTAAAGTTTATTTATTTGTTATGGTATTGGAAAGGGTTTTCACTTTTTGGTTTGTGAGTTATGGGCTAGGGCTAGTGGATAGATATCTTTGTAGCGATGTTGTTACTTACGTAGCCGATAGTGCAAATTTATTTACAAATTTAGCAGGATATCAATAATGTTATTAATTTTTTTGTGTTGTATAGTTAATTTTCCCTACATTAAATAGTTTTAAAAGTAAGTACATTAGAGGTTGGAAATGTTGTTGTATTCCATCTGTAGGAGACAATAGTAATGCATGTGCGTAAATAATAAAACTTTGAATTTATATTTCATGAAAAGAGGACAACATTTGTTCACTTTCTTTGTAACCAAAAGTATATTTATCCCATTTCATTTACCTACCTTAGCGTATGCCCATCTCAGGCTGAAACATGGATTGTTATTCCAACAGCCCTAATTTAGTTGCTGACAACTACTTTTTAATGAAATGTAGCTGTAACATCTATATTGGAATGAACGTAGGTAAATAAGGAGCATTTCATTCAGAAAAAGGAAAATGAATAAGCCTTCAACAAATGAATGATATATGCCGTTGGAACTTTGTTGGTTCAGGCTTAAATGGAATGGCATTAATGGACAGTGCTAGGCACACGGACAATTGTGAAGTTTGTAATTATGTGCATCATTTTTTCCGATATTGAATTTTGTTATAATTATTATGTTATTTCCACTGTCGTAGAACTATTTCTAATATTTTCGTTCTATTTATCACGTGTATCAAGTATGATTGCCTTAGTTAATTTTGTACCATGACTTCGTTTCTCTTACTACTTATAAGAGATTATAAGTTAAAAAGGCATAATGCACAATGAATTTTTACGTATGTTGATTTCGTGCACCTGATGAGTGAAATAGACATTAAGGATGGTACACATGGTAATTATTTAAACAATATAAGATATATTATTATCACAATTGAGTTAGATATCCTTGAACTTTGAATACATAAAATTGCAACATAACACCCATATATGTAAACATAATTAAGTGAATAGAAACAACCACCATATCGTTTTCAAATATAACAAATCATGTTTCAGTTCTTCCAATAACGCAGAGATATAAAAGTGGATAATATCCACAATTCCAAAACATCCTGAACTTGTACGTTCCCTGTTCACCATGCGCATATTCATAGTATCAATTATTTTAGCAAACTTCCTCTCCTCCCATTGACACCCCGAGGCCTTCAATACTTAAATATCCATTTTACCTTCATACGCCATATGATAATCATCTTCAACTATTTTACTACTTTGTCTAGCGTCAGCCATTTTAAAAACAGCAGTAAAGGCATCCCCTGAACCACAACTACAAATATTAGAACTCCATGTTTTCTCTTTACATTCATCTTATCACATATTAATCTGGATTGCAAATCATATGTATTACTCTGTGCAGTCAAATCAACATTCTTTCCAACATTTTAACACAAAACATATTTTCAGTCATTGATGCAGGGATAAAAACAACCATATGATGCATTGCTCTCTATAATCATAACTCATAAGCCGTCAATCTCATATCATTAGAAATTTCCAAATTCAGATCTAAATTACTGTCCCTACCAATAATGCTTTCATTTGCCAACAATGATAAAGCGTCAAATTTATTATGGCATTTGATATCAAAATCTTTTCCATCAGTTGCCTTAGCCTTGTATTAATACAAAATAATACTTGAATGCAAACCATTTATTATTTGCCAGAGTATAATTTTGAAGATTCTTAAGTTTAACACAATATTATAAGAAACTAACACATCGACTGATGATGACAACACAACCTTTGAAAAAATTACAAAGATTGATATGGATAGTGCTACCAGGCTAGGAAGTACAGTAAGAATATGTATACAGGGAGAAGTAGAGGGTTAGGATATTCTTTTTGCTTAAATCCAATGGTTGCTACTATTTCTAGCCTTGTTCTGTACAAAACATTCAGAGTTGTTGGCATTTTCAATTTGATATGGCTTGAACACTAAAAAATAAAATTTTCTACCAATTGTTTAACATGAACTTCTATTATATAATTTACTGCATTACGAACATTAATGGGAAAAAAATATTGAAATAATCCACCAAATCTAGCACGTTGACCTAATGTCGTAGTATCATGAAAATTGCTCTGTTACTGCTTAATACGTATGTAGTATGTGCTTAAATTTATGAGAAACATTGTTATTGTGTTCACTAAGAAATGTTTAGAATCCATCAGCGTATGGCCATAGTCCTTTTTTGTAATTAATTAAGCACATTCAAGTAAGCTCTGCTTCCTAAATGCTTATTTGGAATAACATGCATTCAATGTTGCTATATAAATTAATATAGTGTAAGAAAAGAAAATAATAATTTAAATCAACAATTGATTAAAAAACATTTTAATGTTCATGTTACCACATCTAAAATAAAGGAAACAATTACAGTTTCTATTACTTTCTACTTTATCCTTTTTACACAGTGGGAATTGTTACTTGCATCTGAAAATCTTAGTTATGTTGTGATTTTTCATGCAACTTTTTTCAAAATAATAAGTTCTGCTATATCAGGCGTATTATCAACTTTGTCATGCGAAAGTATATGCGGCATATCATTTATTACATGTATGGAAAGAAAAATATAGTCATCATCTAAAGAAGACCTACAATTTCCTCATCTAAAACCGAAAAAATATACAGATGTTATAATATTGTAGGAGATGAAATATAGTATGAATGCACACAACACACATACTTTCTCTTTCTTTTTGGCAATAAACCTTGAATTTTTTTCTTCAGATATTCATGTTCACATTGGATCTTAATATTCATTGTTTGACATGCTTGATTCATTAGGTAATTGGATTTACATATGTTCTTCAATTCTTGTGGAATGATAAGGTACAGTTATATGTTTATAAATGAATGTTAGCTGGGTAGTATAGTTCTTCCAATCAATTTTCTAAATCACGTTATTGATTGAATTAGCCAAGAATTAGATTTAAAAAAAACTTTTTCACTATGTATAAGGATAAGTACTTGTAGATAACACCTTTAAATGATTGAAATCAAAGTTGCTTAAAAGCCAAGAATTGGATTTAAAAAAAATTCACTATGTATTAGGATGAGTACTTGTAGATAACACCTTTAAACGACTGAAATCAAAGTTGCTTAAAAGCCAAGTAATTAAGCAATAAAACAATTTTTTGTAGAATTTGTTTTCTAACCCCCTACATCCAAGACTTCTTGATTTGGAAACAGATTACATTTTAACCATTTTAAACACTTAACTTATAATAAATATATTCTTAGTATACTCTTAGGTTCAATATTTGAGCATTTACTGAATGTAAACAATTATTTTGATGTTTTGTCCATTTATTGGTAAATAAAATTGAATTTGCAACCCAAACTGTTTTTATATTGTAACTTTCCCAATTTGAATCATGATTCAAATCCTGTTGAAGGTATTAAAATTATTTATATACTCTCCCTTCATGAAACCCGTCTTAAATTTTATAAGCCCACCTATTTTTTTGAATGCATATTCATAATTATATTCTAAAATATGGAGTTAAAACCAAGTTAGATACAAATACATTTTGTGTGCATATGGAGAATGAATTGTGCATCGTCATTTACTTTTTGGGTTGGTCAACTTAAATTGGATTTGGTAAATTAAAATGAAAATTCCATTAGAATTCAAAATCTGATGATAAAAATATTAGAACTTAGATTATTTTAAGTATAATACAGAGCCGACAATAGTCAATTTGGACTTTGAAATGAGAAACTATAGCCAGGTAATGATGAGACATATTAATATTCAATAAAATTATGGTCACTTAAACAAACAAACATACATCGGTTACTGAGACATGATACTCAATCTAAACTGGTTATAGAAAATGTTCTAAGAGTAAATCTAACAGTATATTTCAGATTTGGAAAATAATAATAATACGCAATTCTTACATATCTTTAATTAAAGTATAATAAGCAGATCCGAGAAGATATCATGTTGAGAACATAGTTTAATTTTTAGGTTTAACATTTTACAGTCAGCCACAATCATCAACCATGTAAAAACTGAAAAAATATCACAGATGAAGACTTCATAAATTACCATAGGTAGAAGATTGCGATTTGTATTATCGTCCACTGTTGCATTTAGAGGTGAAAGGCACTCGCGATGAATAACTACTTCTTCTAAATCGCCGTCTTATTTTTCTGTTCGATTTGTTTGATTTGGATATCTGTAGAAGATTGTGATCTGTATCGTCCACTGTTGGAATAAGAGGTGAAATGAACTCGCGATGAATAACTACAACTTCCAAACCGCCGTCTAATTTTTCCGTTCGATTTGTTTGATTTGGATATTTTATTGTAGAGTAGATGAAGAAGATGGTTCACGGTTCGAGTAGAAGAAATAGAGATAAAGGTAACCGCTGTTGAAGGGGCGGAGGATTTTTCTAAAAATTATGTATTGCCACGTGTTGAGTAAAGAAGAGGGTGGATTCTCGTTTCCAACATAAGTAATAGATAGATGAGATGTAACAGACGAAGTAGAAGCAAATGAAGGGATGTGGAATGGCATCATGGGAAGTTCCAAAAGACACGCTTGAAATTAGTTCACTGAATTTCCATTATTAGTAGTAGAGATAGAGATAAGCGTGCCCTAGGCTCACCGTTTTGTCTAATAGGGAATGCTATTTGGTACAGGTCCTACTTTCATCTTTGCTTATTAACTTGGGTAAATTATTTAAATAAGCCTTTACATTTTTCTCTACTACCTGTGCTTATTAATTCCTCCTAAGTCTTAAAATAAGCCTTTTTCTGTTTTTTTTCTTATTATAACCTATGTTATAATCATGCTTATTACTTACCAAGGTCTAAGTGTGAAAATAAGCTTCTTTCATCTTTTACTCTTTTTTGTTACAATTCTAAGTTATAACTAGGCCATTCTTTTTAATTTAGTCCAATTAATGTTATGATTAGGCGTAATTTCAGTCCAATCCCATTTATATTACAGTCTTTGAAATTTACATATTATATTCTATTATTTCAGTTTTCTTACAATTTAATCCGTATTTGTATTAATCATATTCTAATCCATACGCGAAGAAGAAGGAGGAATAAAAGAAAACTGAAAATAGAAGAAAGTCCAAAGCATGGAAAGAAGATTAAATAATGTATAAATAACAGTAAATAACTAAGATATTGTAAATAAACTGTAAATAAACGGAAAAGCTATAATTAATAGAAATGAACTAAAATTACTGAAAAGAATAGCTGAAAGGAAATAGACTGAAAATAATTCTAAAAACTATAAATAAACTACTAAGAAGACTATTCCAAAAATCGTAGTAAACTACAACTATTGGAAAACTTATTATTTTAAATTACTTAAAGAAATCTTAAAATAATTACAATCACTCACCTCCGGTCCTAAGCTCTTCCTTTGGTCTTCTAGGATCCACTTGGAGTTGTGTTACCTGAAGGTTTGACCAGGCAACTAGGCACTCGGCACTTGCATACCGTTCGGCATTAAGAGTCGTTCGGTATTGTATATCGTTCGACATTCTAGAGCGTTCGGCACTCAAAGAGCGTTCGGTATTCAGAAACGTTCGGCACGCATGTATCGATCGGCATGGCAGAGTGTTCGGCATACATAGAGCGTTCGGTATTCAAGGACGTTCGACATTCGAGAGTGTTCGGCATACATGGACCGTTCGGCATGGCAGAGTCATTCGGCACTCCATACTGCTCGACATCCACACCTCATTCGACACTCCATACTGCTCGGCATCCACACCTCATTCGGCACTCCATACTGCTCGGCATCCACACCTTATTCGGCATTCAGAGTTGTTCGGCATCTAGAGATGTTTGACATCCAAAGGTGTTCGACATTCATCCAATCTCGACCGGCTTCGACTATTGCTCGGCCTGCACTCTCCACTCAGCACAATACTTTGTTTGGCATGACGACATCGTTCGGCATCACTTCGTTCGGCATCAATGGTTCGGCACACAGAGCTCACTCTTTCTGGGCCGAGGTATTTAGCTGCCAGGCCCACCAGGGAAGTCCAACCCATCTTTGTCTATAAATAGAGAGGCAGGGGCACAGTGAAAAGGACCTTTTTTGGGGAGAACACTGGGGAGACTCTGCCGCTTTCAAGACTTGTTCTTCTTACTTAGCAATTGTATTCGAGTAGTTGGTGTACGGATTGTATCTGTAATCAATTATCAAGTAAAGCAATAAAAGATTAACCTCAAAGTGGACGTAGGCAATTACGCCGAACCACTATAAATCCGGTGTTCTCGTCTTTGCATTCAATTTAGCATATCGTTCTCTGTTTAAATTTACTTTCCTCATTTATCTCTCTACATAATCTTTCTCAACAAGGTTAGTGACCAATTTTGGTGCTAACACTTTGGTGCTTTCATTGAGAGCCGAATTCTCAGACCTCAAGGATCTGCTTTGAAGCTACTGGATTGAATAAATCCTCCGAAGAAGATCCGAGTCATTCGTAGGACGTCCGTTGATTCTACTCAGAGTTCCTACCAATAACTCTACAATGGGAAGACCACGTACCAGATCAGCCTCTCATAATGCGGACGCCTATGAGACTGCTAGCGTACAACAAGCAGGGCCTAGCAATCAGCAAGCAAATCTAGGTGCAGGGACTACCGCCCAGGACCAAATGCAAGTTGTCACCATAATAGAGTTCAACGACTTGATGAGAAAGCTCAGGGAAAGCAGAAGACAACTCGGAGAGCAGATGCAAGCTAACGCCAACCTCATGGCACAACTCACTCAACAATAGCATCAGAACACTTGGGGTAGTCCAGCTCCTTACTCTTCAACTGACAGCTCGACTTCGTCCGATGAACCTCCCAGGCGTACACGCCGCAAGACTAAAACTACGCAGGCAGGTGCTGCTGTCCGAACAATTGGGGACCATTTACACCTCGGAGACCGTAACCAAGCAGGAACTGGAAACTTAGGAGCTGGAGTGCAGGTGGAAGCTGGACGCCCGGCTCACCAAGACGCCGATGATGCCGAACCTCAAGATGCACGTTTGGCAGATCGCCAACAGAGGAGGCATCAACCTGAACAATCCCGTAGGACAGACTCCAACATTCCATCTTCCATACAAACCCCAGATCTAACAGCTATGATCAGACAGTTGATGAAAGAGAATCAAGGCTTGTCGAATGATGATTGGGGGGTATCCAGGAGTCATATTCCGTTCACAGACACTGTCCTACGGGCTGAGTACCCCAGGAAGTTTAGCATGCCAACTATCCCAGCTTACGAAGGAAAGACTGATCCCAGGCAGCATGTGATGAGGTACGAATGGATGATGGATTCAGCTAGAGAAAATGATGCAACCAAGTGCAGGTGCTTTCCAATAACTCTATCTGGGATCGCTACCATGTGGTTCACCCGACTTCTTCCGCGGTCCGTATCCAGTTTTGAGGAGTTGGCAAAGAAATTTATAGAATAATTCAGAATACATACTACTCGTCCCAAGGACGTGATGTCACTATCAAGTGTAATCAAAGCTCCTGGGGAGTCGTTGAAGGAGTATTAACAGAGATTCCATGTTGCGGCTACTGAAGTCAGTAATCCCAATGATCATGCAATTCTTATGGCTGTGATGCGAGGTGTGGATCCGGATTCAGAGTTTGGAGATTGGTTGGCAGGAAAATCTCCAACTACGCTAGAGCGTTTTTACTCAAAGGCACATCAGTTCATAAGAAGAGAGGAAGACAGGTGGATAAGGCGAGATAAGGCATCGGGGCCTGTTCAGGAGACCGTAAAAAGCAACATTGCTGTGAAGCTGTCCGGAGACAACTCGGGGAAAGTTCAGGTCAATGTCCAAAACAAGCCCGAGCAATCTAAGGACTCCGGAGGAAGAAATCAAGGGAAGAAGAGAGAATCGGGGAAATGGAAGCCAAGAATAACGAGTACACCCCACTGAATGCATCTCTTGGTAATATTTACCTATCAACCTGCAATACCTTTCAATACAGAAAGTCGCGCCCAAAGGAGTCAACCGAGGAGCAAAAGCGGACTGGGAAGTACTGCCGCTTCCATGAAACTTATGGGCACAATAATGAAGAGTGCAGACACCTACATGATGCTATAGAAAAGTTGATTAGACAGAAAAAGTTACAGGAGTTTGTGAAGAATCCGCAAGAAGGTGGATAGGGAACGTCCAATCCCGGTCGTGCACCAGCTCCACGTCATCCCGAGGAGCCTGCTTGGGCCGTGGGCAGACTAGTTATAAACACAATCATCGGCGGACCTCACCCTGCGGATAAGAACTGGCAGGAGATGGAGCGGTATGCTAATTCTCTGAGGCATGCAGACTTCGAGTGTTGTTCCAACGTAGAGGATGGGACCCCTGCTAAACAGCTGCACATAATGACAGACGATATAGTATTCAGGAGCAGAGATGTTGACCAAGTGGAGGCTCCTACCATTGACCCAATGGTCATATCTGCGACAATCGGACCGGCTTATGTGAAAAGAATTTTGATTGATTGTGGAAGTTCTGTCAATATCATCTTCAAGAAGGCTTATGACCAGATGAAGATGGAGATGAAGGATTTGAAGCCATTTAAAGCTCGTATACATGGCTTTAATGGCGCAGCGACCGATGCAGTGGGATATGTTGAGTTGCCAGTTGAACTGGGACAAGGTGAGCGTAGGAGGGTGCGAATCCTACCTTTCGTAGTTTTGGATGTGGATTCTCCGTACAATGTGTTTTTGGGCCGACCGGCCCTGGCTGAGTTTAGGGCAGCATTAGCCCCGTGGTGTTTGACTTTAAAGTTTCCGACTGACAAAGGAGTAGGTGTTGTTCATAGCGACCAGGCGACCGGTCGTGCATGTTATGTGGCTGAGCTCCGAGAGGCTCATCGGAGGGAGAAAGGAAAGGTTGCGGACAATCTCGTCCGCATCTAGCATACTGACAATTGACAAGTAATGTCCGAGCCCTGGCTCGGGCATGATTCTCGGATCTGCAGAGACATAGATCCGAGAGACGACGATGAGGAACCCAGGGAGGAGAAAGCAGCACCGGCTGAACTGACGATTGACATTTCAGTCAGTCGAGACGATCCATCGCGAGTACTGAAGATTGGATCACAACTCAGCCCCGCAATGACTGAAGACCTTAGTGATTTCCTCCGAGCGAATCTCGATGTTTTCGCTTGGACACATTCTGACATGTGCGGGATCTCTCCCGCTATTACGAGTCATATGTTGAACATAGACCCGCAGTATGTCCCGTTAAGCAAAAGAGGAGAGGAATGGACCCGGAGAGGTCCGCTGCTCTCAGAGAGGAGGTGGACAAACTCAAAGCCAATGGGTTCGTTCGCGACGCCCTCTATCCTGAATGGGTATCAAACCTCGTGCTAGTGAAAAAGGCGAACGGGAAATGGAGAACTTGCGTAGATTATTTCGATTTGAACAAAGCATGCCCCAAGGACAGTTTCCCATTACCTAGGATTGATCAGTTGGTCGACTCCACTGCAGGACACGAGTTGTTGTCATTCATGGATGCGTACTCGGGATACAATCAGATCCCGATGCACATTCCGGACCAGGAACACACCAGTTTCGTCATAGACATTGGGCTATATTGCTATGTAGTAATGCCTTTTGGATTGAAAAACGCGGGAGCAACCTATCAGCGTTTGGTGAATCGAATGTTCAAAGATTAGATTGGTAGAACGATGGAAGTCTATGTGGATGACATGCTCGTGAAGTCGTGACAGTTAAACGACCACATTCGAGACTTAGCAGAAATGTTCGGTATACTCAGATATTATGGGATGAAGATCAACCCTCTGAAGTGTTCCTTCGGCGTTGCGTCAGGGAAGTTTTTGGGATTCATTGTTAATGCCAGGGGAATTGAAGCTAACCCGGAAAAGATTCAAGCTATTCGAGATGTACAAGTGCCCAGAACTATAAAACAGGTACAAAGCTTGAATGGAAAGGTGGCTGCGCTGAGTCGATTTATATCCAGAGCCACAGACAAGTGCATTCCCTTCTTCGATATAATAAAGAAAGGAAAGAGGAATTTCGAATGGACATCCAGCTGTGAGGAAGCGTTCCAAGATCTGGTGAGGCATTTGGAGTGTCCTCCAGTGCTGTCGAAACCAGTAGACCACGAGATGCTATACGTATACTTGGCCGTATCCCCGCATGCTATAAGTGCGGCTTTGGTCCGTGAGGAGGACCGAGTTCAAAAGCCGGTGTATTACGTTAGTAAACGTTTAACGGGGGCAGAGAGGAATTATCCTAAAATTGAGAAATTGGCATATTGCTTGGTGATTGCATCACGCAAGCTGCGTCCATACTTTTAAGCACACTCAGTCAGTGTTTATACCGATCAGCCCTTGCAATAGGTACTCCAACGACTAGAAACTTCTGGAAGGATGTTAAAATGGAATATCGAATTGAGTCAGTTCGATATTACCTACCTGTCGCGAAGAGCCATACAAGGGCAAGCATTAGCAGATTTCATCGCTGAGTTTACTGTGCCAGACGAACCAAATGGCCACAGTGTCATTCCTCCCATTCAATGGAAATTGTACACTGATGGGGCATCAAACGACCGTTGCTCCGGGGCTTGTGTAGTCCTTGTGACTCCAGAAAATCGATCGATTTGTTACGCTTTGAAGCTTAACTTCCCGGCTACGAATAATGAAGCAGAATATGAAGCGTTGATTGCTGGTTTAAAGCTCGTTGGAGAACTTGGGGTAAAATCAGTTGAAATCTTTTGTGACTCGCAGCTGGTGGTGTACCAAGTGCGAGGAGACTACCAAGCAAGGGGACAAAAGCTTGCTCCATACCTTGCTCTGGTTCAGGAACTATTGGCGAACTTCGAACATTATGACATTTTGCATGTCCCACGTGAACAGAACAAGGAAGCCGACTCGTTGGCCAAATTCGCAAGCACTGGCGATGCACAACAAATGGGATTAGTTCCGGTCGAAAACTTACATGCTCAAAGCATAGATGTGATGGAAGTCAATTTTGCGTTGGAAACGGAAATCGAGAAGGAGTCGTGGATAACTCCATTCAAACAATACCTGCTAAACGGGACTCTGCCAGAAAAAAGAAGCGAAAGGCGACAGGTCATTCGAAAAGCCGCACGATATGTGATGCAGGGAGAAGTAATGTATCGGAGGGGGTTCTCGGTTCCCTTACTATGGTGCATCGCCCGTGATGAAACAAAGCGAGTCTTGGAGGAAGTTCACGAAGGAGAATGTGGCGATCATGCTGGGGGGCAGACACTAGCAAAAAAGATCCTCCGCTACGGATACTATTGGCCAACTGTGAATCGAGATGTTGTAGACTATGTAAGAAAATGTGACAAGTTTCAAAGATACACAAAAATCCCGAGAGCTCCACCGACGGAACTCACGCAAATGGTTAGTCCATGGCCGTTTGCAATCTGGGAAATCGATATAATCGGTTCTTTGCCTATATCCAAAGGTGGTGCAAAATACACAATAGTTGCGGTCGACTACTTCACGAAATGGGCCGAGGCAAAGCCTTTGGCCACAATCACCTCCAAGAAGGTCATTAATTTCGTTGTACAAAACATTATATGTCGCTTTGGCCTCCCGCGAACCATCATTACGGACAACGGAACTCAGTTTGAAAGTAGAGAATTCAAAGATTTCTGTTTAAAGTACGACATTGAGAAAAAGTTCGCCGCCGTTGCTCATCCGAAGGCTAACAGACAAGTTGAGGCCGTGACAAAATAATCAAGTACATATTGAAGAAGCGTTTGGAAAAGGCTGGAGGCAAGTGGGTAGATGAACTCCCAACAACGCTATGGGCTTATAGAACTACCCACAAGTCCGCAACTGGCCATACTCCATTCGCATTGGCATATGGCTCGGAAGCTGTTATACCCGTGGAGCTTGAAGTTCCATCGCATCGAGTGACATATTATGATCCTAAGACGAATCAGGATCTCTTGTTGGAATCACTGGACTGCATCGATGAAAAACGTGAAGAAGCTAAATTAAGGGCAGCAGCATATAGGCACCGAGTCAAGCGATATTACGACGACAAAGTCCGCCCAAGAATCTTTGATGTGGGTGATCTCGTTTTGAAACGAGTTTTCCTGGTACTGTCATGTATGAATCCCAACTGGGAAGGTCCATATGTCGTTGAACGGAAGCTTGGAGAGGGAACTTTCAAGCTAGCGACCGTTGATGGCGTGACACTCCCCCGAGCGTGGAACAGTGAACATTTGCGACGTTATTATATTTAGCCCGTTTCTTTCCTGTTTTAGGTGCAATTGTTTCCCGTATGTTTTTATTCCATTGATTCTTAGTTTCCTTTTTAGCATGTAATCGGAAGATTTAGTTTGTTTTCATTAATGAAGGCTTGAAGCCATCCTTTCTATGAATTATTGATTTTTCTGAACATTATAGTCCGGTGACAAAAGACTGAAGTTGCATTATTCTACCTGACGTACGAACTCGCATAAACGACTTGAATCTCCAAGTCCCCTGAATGCGGATCGGGGTACTCTAAGTCCCCGGAGCGCGGACTAGAGTATAAACGACTTGAATCTCCGAGTCCCCTGAATGCGGATCGGAGTACTCTAAGTCCCCGGAGCGCGGACTAGAGTATAAATGACTCGAATCTCCGAGTCCCCTGAATGCGGATCGGAGTACTCTAAGTCCGCGGAGCGCGGACTAGAGTATAAATGACTCGAATCTCCGAGTCCCCTGAATGCGGACCGGAGTACTCTAAGTCCCCGGAGCGCGGACTAGAGTATAAACGACTTGAATCTCTGAGTCCCCTGAATGCGGATCGGAGTACTCTAAGTCCCCGGAGCGCGGACTAGAGTATAAACGACTTGAATCTCCGAGTCCCCTGAATGCGGACCGGAGTACTCTAAGTCCCCGGAGCGCCGACGACAGTATAAACAACTTGAATCTCCGAGTCCCCTAAATGCAGATTGGAGTACTCTAAGTCCACGGAGCGTGGACTAGAGTATAAACGACTTGAATCTCTGAGTCCCCTGAATGCGGATCGGAGTATTCTAAGTCCTCGGAGCGTGGACTAGAGTATAAACGACTTGAATCTCCAAGTCCCCTGAATGCAGATCGGAGTAATCTAAGTCCCCGGAGCGCGGACTAGAGTATAAACGACTTGAATCTCCGAGTCCCTTGAATGCAGACCGGAGTACTCTAAGTCCCCGAAGCATGGGCTAGAATGTAAACGACTTGAAACTCCGAGTCCCCTTAATGCGGACCGGATTACTCTAAGTCCCCGGAACGCGGATTAAAAAATGTTCTAAGTTCCAAAAATGTGAAACAAGAAATGTCTAATTCCCAAGAATATCCGAGTAATGTGCATGTGGATATGTAAGTCACGAGAACTTGAGTTTCATCCGCAAGTATACAGAAAGCTAAAAAGTAGAAATCATTTGAAAGACAAAGAAACTAAACTTTATTCACTAATTCAAAATAGGGTTATACAACTACTCCTCCAAAACTCGGGGACAGAAGTCTGTCTACGTTGACTACAAAAATAAATAAGTAAAAAGCAGCTACATGATCTAAGCTAACCCTCGTTGAACGAGTGCAGTGGCCACTTCTTCAGTTTCTTTAGCTTTTTGTCTTCCTTCGTTTGTTCGGACGACTCCTCCCCCACGCGCTTTCTCTTGGACGTTTTGCTCGCCAGAGAAACTGTATCAGGAATGGGAGGAGGAACATCCAATGGTTTGGATCTGCCAGGAAGAATGACTTTCAAAGGCCTGTTCAGCGGATCGTTAAGTTCTATTACTTGAGACTCGACCTTGATCTCAACTTTCTTCCTCTTCTCTTCAGCAAGTCGCTCCTTCATGCTCAATTTAGAAGTGTGTTCTGAGGCACCCGTGATTTCAATTTCATGACTCCCTTCAACGGGGGATGAAGTTTCAGACTTGTCATCGTCGAGCACCCCGATCACTTGAGCATCAGGACTGGGGGTTACTCCCGTGTGAGTAGCATCGCTCGCTTTCCCCCTCTCCTCCTTGGCGTCATCGCTCCTCGGAGTCGGTTCAGGATCAGGGTGGCCTGCGTAAAAACACAAAGAACAAATGTTAGAATCAATAACCTCTCGCGGGAAGCGACAGATCTTTAAACTTCAAGAAGAAGAGTTTTATACCGGTTTCTTGCTGGCTTTCAGCTGTGCGAGGAGTTTCACCCTCTAGAATGGGAGATAGCACGTGGACGCCGAGACTGGGGTCTTCTGGATCATAGCCGATGTGTTGTTCGAACGGATCAAGCACTGGCCGGTTGACCGATTGAGTAGGAGGGGGAGCTGAAGGCCTAGTTCCAGATGAGCCAACTATGTCATTTTTCTCCTTTGATGGAGGAGAGCCTTTGCTAAAGAGAGCCATAGCTGCAGACAAGTCCGATAGCTCATTCCCCCTGAGAAACTCTTTCACTAAAGCATCCTCATCGACCTCCTCGGTGCCCGACTCCACCTTTATAATCTTTATTAAAGTCTCCCAAGCCTCGGCCAAAGATTCAAGGTAGCCCTCGCCTAAGAAAGTCAAGTCCCGGTGCATGAGGACACGGGCATTGTATTCGGCTATCAGTGGGTCGAACATACACTTGATCTCTTCTCTACCGGCCTCTGTGGCCGCTTTAAGGCAGGAGTCGATCTCCACGGAAGCTATTCTCTTGCCCTCCTCACGGGCTTCATCCTTCATTGTCCCAACCTTAGAAAGCTCATCGTCGAGCTTTGCCTTCAAGAGACGTGTATCGACAATCTCGTTACAGTACCATTGAGACTCCTCTTGAGCCGCTATCTTCTCTTCCCTCTAATTAGAGAGTAGCTCCTTCAACTCTTTAACCTGCAGGGCGAGTGCATCCCTTTCTTTTTGAATAGAATCTTTTTCTAAAGCTAGGACCCCACTGCGTTGGACCGCGACGTCAAGTTCCTTCTTATGAGTCGTCTCTAGACGAGTGACGGCCTCCGCAGTCTCCATAGCACTCTGTTCTGCAGCTTCGAGTTTGGACTTGTACGAAGCGAGCTCTTCGTCCTGGTTTTTGATGATGTCTTTATCAAAGATAGCTTCGAGCTTCAAGCGGTCGATTTCCTGTTGACGCTCAACGGATATTTCCGAGACTTTTTCGACTAAATGAATAAACGCGTCATGTTGAACATAGACGTCATTGTTGCAAGCGATGGCACTCTGCTTGACATGCCTTGGAATGTGATGAATAGTTGGGAGGAACTTTAGACCGTCAAAGCAGATTTTGGGAAATTTAGCTTTAAGCTCGGCCAGCTTCTCCGATATCGTTGGGTCTGCCATAGGAACAGGGGGAGGAGGTTTTGAAAGTTCTGTTCTCTTACGATGTTCCCGAGATTGTCGTGTGCTTGATGAACCAGAATGTTGATCTCGGGAAACATCGGGTTGAGACCCCTTCTGCGAAGATTTTTCTCTGTCTGGCTCTATTTGAGGAGGAAGATCGCGAGAGTATGAAGACTGGGAATGCGATTTCTTTCGATAAGTCGACTCTTGGGGACGGTTGTCTCAATCTCCGTAGTCGTCCCTGTCTCGGCGTTTACCAAAGCCCGAATCCTGGCCATAATGGTGAAAGATGGAAGAGCCGCGGAGACGATCGAATCCGTGGGAGCGTCCCATGTCACCTGCATAGAATGAGAATAACGACAAGTTAGAAAAGATCAGGGTGACGGTTAAGATTGAAGTGCAATGTGAAGTGCGCGTGTCCATGTGTGTTCTAGTGTTTCCCCCCAACGGACCAGTTTCTTTACTGATTGGAGTTTTATCTCCCTGGACTTGGGCTTTAACTCCCGTACTGCCTCTAGCGGGCGAATGAAGCTTAAGGGCTTCTGGATTGTCGAAACCATAGTTGAGTAAATCGTAAGGAATGGTAAGGTTTGACAGGCCCTCAGAGAACTTTCTAAGTGCTCCGAGGAAGTTTCTTTTTCCATTAGAATAAGGGTAACTTTAGAAGTTCTGCCCACAGTTTTCTTCCTCAGCTTGCACGTCAGTTTCTTCTATCTCTTCGAAGGGGAAGACGACGTTTCTTTGTCATGAACTTCAACTGTCGGTCCCCGAGACGGACTAATATTCTCGCCATGTACTTCGGGCGTCTCAGTTTCCTTAATTTCCCCATCTTCTAGTGCATCAGGAGCATTGCATGCTGAAGACTCAGCTTGTCTTTTCCCTTTACCAGAGGCAGGCCTAGGAATGGTGACGCCTTGAGGAAGGCTTATCTGACGGCCTTCTACCAACAGTCCAAGCCTTGTAAGTGACTCATTCGAAATGAGAGTTCTAATGTCCCGTTCTTCGGCAGGAAGGGCTCGAATGGCTTCGACGGCATCAGAGTATCCGCGGCCGTTAGGACGTGGACTGATACCTGAAAAGATGGGTAAAATTTAGAAAAGGTACGGCTTCGACTAAACATGAGTAACAGTCCAAGAAAAAGGGTTACTTCCTTCAACCCATCTACCTGCAAAGCCGGGAGGACAACGCACATAAAACCATTCCTGTTTATACAAGGCGAACTTGGTCCACGCCCCAGTTAAGATTTGACATTTGTTATGCGGCTCGAGAAACATGAATGATGGGCTATCCTTCTGCTTCTTGATGCAATATATGTATCTGATATCGCCCGGAGTTGGAAGCCTAGAGAGGACATTCATGAAGAGGATGCAAGTACCGTAGAGGAATGCATGGTCGTTCGGGTGCAGTTGCAATGGGGCAATGTCAATATATTGCAGCACATCCCGAAGAAACGAGTTGAACGGTGGCACACTGCCAACCCAGCACATGAATTTATTACAAGCTGTGTATCCGACTGGGGGCAAGTGTGGACGATCGTGCCCCGATGGAACTAGCACGTCATCAAAGGGGATTCCGTAGACAGAGCATATCCAACGGAGTGTACTTTCATTAATCTTCGAAGCATGTGAATCGACAGGGTTGTCCAAGAGAATTGCTGCCTCCAGAGCATCGGGAGCTAAGTCATGTGCAGGGGAAGTTGACGGGTTTGAAGTATCTGCGACTTCTTGTCGGGAGGACGGCCCAGGCCTGTCTGAAATCGTGTCGGAGCTAGATTTCCTAGACATCTCTGATAAAGATTGAATCTAGCAAAGTACATGTTCGAACTATACTTGAAAAAAAATTGACGTTAGACTTAACAATATGAATATTCCCCCCCTCCCCCCCTCCCCCCGGGTAGTGTGTGAACTAGTGCGATTGTTCAGGTGTTAACGCTGAGAAATTATAAGTCACAGAATTGATGGTATAAAGTTGAGCTTTGAACTGTCATCTTCGAAGATCGTCATCGCTGACCCTCTCTGAAATCCAGCATTGCGTGTTGAAAGCTTTTATTTGTTTTTATCGGTTTAAGTTAAGGCTTGTGATTATTGAAACTAGGAAGTCATCAGTCCAGATTAGTTCGATATGCTAGTATGCTTAGGTCCTTGTCCTTGTTTTTGTTATATGATTAGGCAAGGTGAATAGGTGTTCGGCCTAAATGTCGTTCGGCCTTCGTTCTGTTCGGCCTTCATTTTGTTCGGCCTCCATTCTGTTCGGCCTTTGTTCTGTTCAGCCTCCCTTCTGTTCGGCCTTCGTTCTGTTCGCCCTTCATTCTGTTCGGCCTTCGTTCTGTTCGGCTTCCCTTCTGTTCGGCTTCCCTTCTGTTTGGTTTAAATACAAGTGCATGCGGCAAATCGTGCCGAGCCGATTCGCTCGGCTTTCTTCCCTTCACGTCACTTCTCTTCTTTTCCTCCATCTCTTCCGACCGGCATGGCCGAGTCTTTCGGCAAGACGTGCCAAAACCACGGCCATGCCGATCAACATCACTAGGCCTTATCTCCAATACCGTGCACCCTTATACTCACTCGGCTTTAAAGGATCGTGCCGAGCCACAACAGTTCAACACCCACACGCCTCTTACTCCCTTTAATCTACGGAGTATTCACGAGTTCGAGTTTTGTGTTATGCTTCCTAATTTGAGAAAACGATCGAAAGGTTCTTACCGAAAAGAACAGCGGGAGCTTGGGGGTCTGTGAACTTAAGATTGAAAGTTGATTCAAGCTTAATTTGGGAAGGGCTTGTTGGATTCAAAGTAGGAAGGGAAGATTGGAAGGGGTGAATAAAACTTAAGGGGGGTGAGTTACGTATTCTTAGAGAGTCACGGAGGTAAAAAGTGAAAAAGAGAAGAAGAAGGAGAATGCCGGCCTTTATAGGAGAGGAGAGGAAGTCGAAGAGGCAATAACTGGTAGAACCGATCAAAACGACATTGTTCGGCATCGGCTATGTCGTTCGGCATACAGGGTGCTCGGCTTCGGCTATGTCGTTCGGTATTTGCATGTCATTTGGCACACATTGCCTCACCTGGAATTCGAGAGAAGATACTATCGTGAAGACTAAGCCACAGCTTGAAGCAAAGCATGGTGGATTCATGACTCAAAGCACATCACGTTTAACCACATGATGCACTTTGAGGGGCAAGTGTTACATGAAGGTTTGACCAGGCAACTAGGCACTCGGCACTTGCATACCGTTCGGCATTAAGAGTCGTTCGGTATTGTATATCGTTGGCATTCTAGAGCGTTCGGTACTCAAAGAGCGTTCGGTATTCAGAAACGTTCGGCATACATGGATCGTTCGGCATGGCAGAGTGTTCGGCATACATAGAGCGTTCAGTATTCAGGGACGTTCGGCATTCGAGAGTGTTCGGCATACATGGACCGTTCGGCATGGCAGAGTCATTCGGCACTCCATACTGCTCGGCAACCACACCTCATTCGGCATTCAGAGTTGTTCGGCATCTAGAGATGTTTGACATCCAGAGGTGTTCGGCAATCATCCAATCTCGACCGGCTTCGACTATTGCTCGGCCTGCACTCTCCACTCAGCACAACACTTCGTTCGGCATGATGACATCGTTCGGCATCAATGGTTCGGCACACAGAGCTCACTCTTTCTGGGCCGAGGTATTTAGCTGCCAGGCCCACCAGGGAAGTCCAACCCATCTTTGTCTATAAATAGAGAGGCAGGGGCACAGTGAAAAGGACCTTTTTTGGGGAGAACACTGGGGAGACTCTGCCGCTTTCAAGACTCGTTCTTCTTACTTAGCAATTGTATTTGAGTAGTTGGTGTACAGATTGTATCTGTAATCAATTATCAAGTAAAGCAATAAAAGATTAACCTCAAAGTGGACGTAGGCAATTACGCCGAACCACTATAAATCCGGTGTTCTCGTCTTTGCATTCAATTTAGCATATCGTTCTCTGTTTAAATTTACTTTCCTCATTTATCTCTCTACATAATCTTTCTCAACGAGGTTAGTGACCAATTTTGGTGCTAACAAGTTGTAAAATAATTTAATTTATAACGATTTTCTCCTTTGGAAAAATTATTCCGTTTAGGGTCCTTCCTAGAAATGTGAACCCAATTGGAGAAAATCTAGAATGAGAAAAAGTGTTAGTTCTAGGGGTCTATTTATAAGGGTAGAAGTGGATCTCGGACCGTTGGATTTTGGGATTGAATAGGATGCAACCATGTCATAGGCCGAATACGAGCCATCGGATGCAAGAATGGAGGGATCAGATTAAAATAAAGAATGCAAAACATGTCGGTCGGTTAAAAAAATCGTACCATCATTCGAATGAACGAACAGTCGTTCGTTCACCCCCAAAACAACAGGCGGGTCGACCGGGCGATCGACCTCCTTGGTGCCCAGGTCGACCGGCCGGTCGACCTGTTTGTATATTTTTTTTCCATTTTATTTCTGCTTATTTTTCTTATTTTATAACTTGGACATATTAGCTCAGATTTTGACATTCTATATATGAAAATTTACCAGAAAATTACCACGAACACAATGGTGCAACTTCCGTGGCTTAATTCTGATGATTTCACAAAGTTATTTTATTATTTCATCAATTAACGAATTAATTATTACGGGTTAAATTTCGGGTTGTTACATTCTCCCCTCCTTAAGGGATTTCATCTCTGAAATCTCTAAGGATAAAAGAATGTACTAAATGTTTTCATCCAATTCTACAACTAACTACTCAATCATCAACCATTCATCCATTGGCCTTAAGTTTTTCTTACGCAATTTACGATACATATGCAATTTACGATACATATGCAATTAGTGTAGTGCAAATGTCCCTAACTAATGCAAAAGATTAGACGGTCCACTGATTCAGTTGACCTCCTTTTATGCAATCAAGTATGTGCCATGTATCCAAATGAATGCAAAAATTTCTAAATGATAACAGATAATTTTATATGCGTGCTACAAACATCATCCAAATGCAACAATCATGTGATAAACACCCATTTATAGCAACCATGGAAATAAAATAAAAATTCTCACACATCCATATGCATATGCTCTAGTGTCTTAGTTAGGCCGATCCCTAAGGAATAATATTGCCTAGTGTACCTATATGCGTCCATAGCATCCACTAGCAAACACGTGCAACCACTAGCATACATCATTCATAACATGTTCTTTAACATGTTTACATCAAATCCTACCATCCATAGGTTAAATCCTAAGTTCTACCCTCCCAAAAGATAATAAAGGAAAGAACCTATTCAAATCTAAAGATGGAAAAAGGAATTCTAAAACTTACTATCAAAATGATGAGGATAGGAAGTACGAATCTTCTCTTCTGCTTCCCAAGTGGCGTCTGCAACATCATCTCCCCATTGCACCTTCACCAATGGAACCTCCTTATTCCTTAGTCGCTTGATGTCTCTTCCAACAATCTTTGTGGGGATACGCCGAATAGAAGCTTCCATTTCAACCTCCACCTCCTCTAATTGACTAGGCTCTACAACCTCCGCTGAGTCATGTAAGCACTTTCGCAAGTGCAAAACATGGAAAACGTCATGCACTCCTGCGAGCCTCTCTGGTTGCTTCACTCAATAAGCCATCTTCCCAACTCTCTCTATGATAGGAAATGGTCCAACAAATCTAGGGGCTAACTTTCCATTTGATCTAAACCTTACCACCTTCCTAAGCGGGG
This sequence comes from Allium fistulosum, assembly GCA_030737815.1. Taxonomy (NCBI): domain Eukaryota; kingdom Viridiplantae; phylum Streptophyta; class Magnoliopsida; order Asparagales; family Amaryllidaceae; genus Allium; species Allium fistulosum. The sequence continues at coordinate 168,934,487 of CM060905.1, forward strand.
ATACTTTGATGAAAACTAAGTCTCCAACCTCAAACTGTAAGTCTCTCCTCCGCTTGTCCGCATACGACTTCTGTGTGTTTTGAGCCGTATTCATCCTTCGCCTAATCAAATCCACCCTATCAGAGGTCTCCCTAACCAAATCGGGTCCAAGTAATAACTTCTCCGTAGACTCTACCCAACATAATGGGGACTTGCAAGGTTTCCCATATAAAGCCTCAAATGGTGCCATTCCTATACTTGTTTGGTAACTATTATTGTACGCAAACTCAACCAACGGAAGATGCTCCTTCCAAGTTCCTCCAAAGTCCAAAATGGACATCCACAACAAATCCTCAAGCACCCTATTTACCCTCTCCATTTGGCCATCTGTCTGGGGGCGATAGGCCGTACTCAACCTAAGTTGCGTCCCTAGCGCCTCCTGTAAGCTTCTCCAAAACTCACTAGTGAAAATGAGATCTCTATCACTAACAATGCTAGAAGGAACTCCATGTAGACGAACTATCTCTTAAATATACAAGGATGCCAAATATGAAGCCGTACGCTTACTATTAACTGGGATAAAGTGGGCATTCTTGGTTAATCTATCAACAACCACCTAAATGCTAGTGTTCCCCTTCCTAGAACGGGGTAAACCATCAATGAAATCCATAGAAATACTATCCCACTTCCACTCCGGCACATCTAAGGGTTGAAGTAATCCACCGGGCTTCTACTGCTATGATTTTACCCTTTGTCATATGAGACACTTAGCTACGAATTCCGCCACGTCCTTCTTTATACCATCCCAATAGAACATCTTCTTCATATCCCGATACATTTTGTCACCACCAGGATGAATAGTCATACGGGAATAGTGCGCCTCTTCCAAAACTGCTCTCAACAAGTCATTGGCACGTGGAACACAAAGCCTCCCATTTCTCTTAAGCCACCCTCTACTATCAATGGAATAGCGTTGGAGATGTCTCGAGACCTCTCCTCGGCTAATCCTATCCATAATGTCCATGAGCTCCAAATCCTCCCATTGCCTCGAGCCAATCTAATCCATAAGGGTAGGCCTCACCTCTAATGTCGCCGACAATCCGGGAGTAATGTCTGCAGAGGGCTTAAAATCATAAGTAGAAATAAACTCCAAGCTCCTCCACTCTATGAACAAAGGACTAAGGGTTGCTTTCTTTCTACTCAATGCATCCGCAACCACATTACCCTTGCGAGGGGTATAAGCTATCTCAAAATCATACGAGGCTAAAAACTCCATCTGCCTCTGTTGCCTCAAGTTCAAGTCCTTCTGTGAGAATAGGTACTTCAAAGACTTATGGTCGGTAAAAAGCTCAAACCTCTCTCCAAGCAAATAGTGCCTCCAAGACTTGAGTGCAAAACTATGGCAGCCAACTCCAAATCATGGGTAGGGTAGTTCTTCTCATCCGTCCTCAATTGCCTACTACCATAACACACTACCCTCTCTTCTTGCATCAACACCGCTCCTAGACCTGTTCCGCATGCATCAGTGTATACAGTGAAAGGCTTAGCTCTGTTGGGTAAAACTAACACTGGTGCACTAGTAAGGGCTCTCTTAAGCTTCGTGAAGGAATCCTCACAATCCACGTCCCACATGAAAGCTTTATTCTTCTTAGTAAGGCGCTTGAGTGGTGCCGAAATCTTGGGAAAGTCTCTAATGAACTTCCTATAGTAGCCAGCCAATCCTAGGAAGCTCCTAACCTCGGTAATGTTCTTGGGGGCCTTCCAATCTTGCATTGCAATAACCTTGGTGGGGTCAACAACCAAACCTTCCTTCAAGACTACGTGCCCCAAGAAACGAACTTCCTCTGTCCAAAAATGACACTTCGAAAACTTAGCTCTCAAATGATGACTACGAAGTGTGTGAAGAACTTCTTCCAAATGAACAGCATGCTCATCCATATTCTTGGAAAATACCAATATATCATCCACAAATACCACCATAAACTTACTTAGGAAATCCTTAAAGACACGGCTCATCAAATCAACGAAATAGGCTGGAGCGTTGGTTAGCCTAAAAGGCATAACCAACCACTCGAAGAATCTATCCGATGTCCTAAAGGCAGTCTTCTCTATACTGTCATCAGCGACTCTAAGCCGATGGAATCCCATGGCTAAATCAAGTCGAGAGAAAAGCAAAGAACCTACCAACTAGTCAAAAAGATCATCAATCCTAGGGAATGGATATTGGTTCTTCTTGGTGAGCTTATTTAATTCCCTATAGTCCACGCAAAGTTGGAGAGAACCATCTGCTTTAGTGGCGAAGACGACTGGCGCTCCCCACTTCGATATGCTCCTTATTATGAATCCATTCTCCAAAAGCTCACGAATCTGCTTGCTCAATTCTTTCCTCTCCCTATGTGCCATGTGCCTCACAGGTAATGCTACTGGCTTAGCATTCTCGGTCAAATAAATCTTGAAGTCAATCTCTCTCTTAGGGGGCAGTCCCCTAACCTCCTCGAAGACGTTTGCAAAATCTCTGATGATAGGAACCGAATGCAACTCTGATGATGATGAATCGAGAGAATAGAGAAAACTCAACATGACTGAGCCTTGCGGGTCGCAAGATACCTCTAGAGTCCTACAACTGCAAGTCTCAAGTCTTGCGACTCTCATCTTGCAGTCTAAGATAGCTCCGTATATGGATAGCCAATCCATCCCTAAGATTATCCCATACCCCGAGAATCCCAAAACATAGGCATCGCAGTCAAATTCTACGCCTAAGATAAAGATTTTCAAACCCCTACAAACCATAGATAAGTGTGTCGATCCTCCTATGGGGTTTGAAACAATAATGGGGTCTAATGTCCAAGTGCAAACAATCTGCTAGAGAACTAGAGATAAAATAATGTGATGCTCCATAATCGAATAAAGTCCGAATGGGAAAATAAGATATAGAAATCGAACCTTCAATTGTGACTTTCCTACCTCTATCTTGAATGCTACTGGAAGGTGATGTGTCTTACGCCTGAATCTGCGCAACTGGTGCGCTCGCTCCCTGGGGACAACTCCTACTTATATGACCAGGCTTCCCGCAAGTATAGCACTTACCCTTCATCTTCTCCTTCCAGCAATCCTTGGCCATATGTCCAACCTTCCCACAACCATGGCACTTTATTCGTTTCTTAATCTGCTTCTGAGGACCATCACCTTTCTTCTTCTTCTTATTCTTTTCCCACCACTTCTTCTTTGAACCTTCTGACTTAACCTCCTCTTTAGACTCTCCCTCCTTGACAGTATCCGACATAAGCGCCATCTCGACCAAAGACCCATAAGTAGCTCCCATCGGTACATGAGTCGACAATAATCCCTGAAGGGGTTGATTCAATTCCTTCGCAAACTTCATAGCTTTCTTATGTTGTGTGTTTACCAAATCCATACCAAAATGTGACAGCTCATTGAATTGATTGATGTATTCCTTTACAGACAAACTCCCTTGCTTCAAATTGATAAACCTCTCCAACTGAACACTGTCTTTCGCCTGAGATAGAAATTTCCTATCGAATCGCTCCCGGAATCCATCCCAAGTAACAATTCTACCCTCCAACTCGATCACCTCCCACCAATAAGATGCCTTCTCCTTTAGCTGCCAAGCGCCTAGCTGAACTCGCTGCTGATCATCCAATCCCAAAAGAGCAAAAATCCTCTCTGTGTCCCTAAGCCATGCTCTCGCCTCCACAAAAGTCTCCTTGCTAGAAAAAGTCTTCCCGCCCAAACTCGCAAAATCTTTACAAAGCTTAGAGAAATTGATGGCGGCAGGTGGGTTGATAGGATTACCACCCGCTAGTGCAGGATTGGGCGCAGGCCCACGCACCTCTGGAGTCATGGCTTGTAAATACCTACGAAACCAGACTGGGACTGGAATGCCCTCGGGAAGGTTCGGGGCATTAACCATTCTACGAAAGGAAAAAGATAGTTTAGGAAAGAGTCAAAGGGAGATTGAATTGGACTTACGAGGGTATTTTTATAAAAACTCTATTATACTTAAAATCATTTCTAAAAGTTCTTGTAACGACCCGTATTTTTAAACATTTAAAAATATTAAATTAAATAAGATTTTTGAATAAAATTGTTAGGAATAAAAAAAATTAAGATTTTACTGAAACAAATTAAATTATAATACAAGTTATGAGCTTAATTAAAATTCCTATTAATGAAACATGTTTGCAATAATGTAAGGATGATAACAAATGGTAGTGTGTATTTTAATAAAATTGGTTTGAGTGAAATTAACAATTGTCTGAATGTAAATTTCCAATTGATTGGAATAATAAATGTTAATAAAGAATAATAAATGTTTCTTTATTAAAGAAGAAATCATATGTTTTATTTATTTGAAATGTTTGGTAGCTGAAAGATTGATTGCAGAGACGAGAAACTATTATTTGGTAAGAAATGTATAATTCCAGTTTGTATCCAATAGTGTATAAATAAGTTTAAATTACTATTAGATAGGAAATAATTGTTCTATTTCTCATTACATTTATTTTGTTCATTCTGAAATTCACCTTCGTAAACAATTTAAATTAACGTAATTGAATAATTTCAATTAATGGTAGAGAGGACACCAAGTTGTAAATTAATAGGTGTAATTAAACGTAGCTTATGTTTTGTGAAAATATAAGGAAGGTTGATTTAATGAAAAAAACATTTATATCAAATAAAATGAATGTTTCATTTGTGAATGTAGGTTTAATTTCATTAAAATAAAGAATAGAATGATTGATTTAAAGGAAGAAATATATGTATATTTGAACTGTGTTTTAGCATACAGATGGATTACAAGAGTAGGAAAATAATTTATTTAAGTAAGGTATTTATTACTCTGCTGTATAAACAACAAATTTATAAAGGTGTTTAAATGACTGAAGGAAACAATTATTCTATTTTTCATCCATTTTAGTTCTCTGTTTTGAAATTTAACTTTGTAAGTAATTGCAATTAATGCTATTGATATATTTCAATTAGAATGGGAGAAAACGTTGATTGCAATTAATAGATTTAATAAAAGAAACGCACCTTTTGTGTTAAACAGAAAGGATGTTTTAATTGAAATAAAAGATCATTTTGGGTAAACCAAATTGAACGTTTTCATTTTTAAGGTAAGTAGTTTTATTTATTATGCATAGATAAAAAAACTAAACGCGCACAAATTTGAATATTATTTGAGTTAATGAAGTTAATTTGGTTACGTTTCACAAATTGAATTTCAAAAAGGTTGTGCGATGTACATGGTCCCTTCATTTCTTTGGTTATTAATTGTTGCATGTACGTTTTAGAATAGTCATCTCATTATTAATACATAATCCGTTCATTTCTCCTTCTGCTTAATACCTAAGCCTACACTTTTAGGTTGTATTTAATTCTTGCCACCTCATTTTCACGTATACAAAATTTCACTTTCGTTTGGTTTGCAAACTTTTCCATTCCTACGTACATTTCTTTATGCATTATTAATGCCTGAAGCTTTCAAAATAAAACATGATATTTATTTTTGTCTCTCCACCTTCATTTCATAATTATTAAATCACCTGCAACTTATTCCTTTCATTTGCATGTGTATATTTGAGTTCCTTTTTTGGCTAAGTCTTATTGGGTTTGTTTTAGACTAATGGGCTCCTTAGTGAACAAAGAGACCCTAGAAACTCTAAGAGACTTTGGACCCTTTCTTTTCCTACCCATTGACCTTCTATTTTCTATCAGAATAAAACCAAGTACGTACAGAAATTCCTCATTTGAGAAAACTTTCTGCGTACTCTTCTTCTTCTTCTAAAAAAATCTACAGAAAACTCCAAACCTCAAAACTCCTAAATCTCCAAATCAAATTCCATCCTTCCTCCTTCAAAACCCTAGCCTACCTCTCTCCACTTGCCACCACTCACCTCCATCGCCACCCACAACCCACGGCAGTAACCCATGGCCAAAGCCCTACCTTCCTTCTCCTCTTCTTTCTCCTTTTTCCCTTCTTTTTCCCTCTTTCTTCCCCTTATTTCCATGGCTTATATATTCCACTAAACTACTCCAAATAAAATAATTTTTTTTAAAACCATGTAGAATTTCAATGGGAACAACTTCGTTGTTGAACCCTTCTTCCCATTCCGAATATTTCTATATCAAAAACTCCATTTTTCAAGTCCTTTCTCGGGTCCAGTTTTGGCCAAAAATACCCCATATTGTATCAATCATATCTCCTTCAGGAATGAATCAAATTATGTGATTCTTTTTTTCAAATTATTTATTTTTCCAGTGGCTTCAACTTTCTTTTAGGTCAATTCTTCAATTTCCTTAATTTTCCATGCGAAAAACTCAAATACTTTCGAAGTATTTTTGAACTTAGATTTTCAACTTAGAAAACATCTCCGTTTGTTTTGATCATAACTTCCTCAAGACAGAAGCTTTTTAAGTGATTCTTTTTTTGGAAGTGGAGAGAATAGAATTTGCAATAATATTTTGATTAGTCACTTTTACAGATTCAATAATATTCTGGTCCGAATATTTTCTTAAAGATGACCTAGTTTTAGGTTTGTTTGTAGTTTGGATCTTGGGTTGTTTAGAAGTTGGAAGTAACTGAAACTTATTTATTGATTCATGTTCGTATCTAAGCTTTGTTGGATTTGCTTTGCATTTGGATCTTTGCTAGGAATCTCCATATTGCTCCATTTTTATCATCACCTTCGTAGCCACCAAAGGTGAGCAACACTCACAACTACTAGATTTTCTTATGTTAGATAAATTGAATTTATGATGTGACAAGAAGTTGATTGGTTGCTGTTTAGTATATTTTAAATTGTCATTCAAGTTAAATTTGACTTTTATTGAATTTAATTGCCATTTAATTTGATATTTAAATTTAAATTGCCAGTTAAATACCTGTTAATGATAACCAGTAAATTGTTGGTTGTTATTTGTTGATTTCAATGATTATTGTGATGTATGTTCAATTGTTGATATTTGGGTGATTGGATGGATGTTATTGGTTGAGATTTTGGATAATTGGATGTTATTTATGTCTATATCTCTGTTATCCCTATGAGTTGAAATGATACATACCCGAACGATCTTATAGATTAAGGGAAATCGTTATGGGTTGAAAAGACAAACCCGAGCAGTTTTCATTGATTTGGAAATGTTGATTTTTGATACTGGTTGAAATGACATATAACCATATAGTTTCTTGAATTTGGACTTTTATTTGGAATTGAATTATTTGAAGGGTTTAAGTTAATTCAAACTTCGGATTTGTTTTAATTAAATGATGATTAAGATTGATATTTTGAATTATTTGAAACCCTTTAAATGATTATATTCACGTTGTACACTTGATAGAAGATGAGATCCCGTAACATCTATGAAACCATTGCACTAATATTTCTATTTTACTTGTTTTGATTTGACTTACATAAGATCTTTTAGTTCTGGCTCGATTGTTTTGTCTTATCATTATGCTCGGGTCAGTCTGAGCTTTTCAATGTATTGAAGACTATTTTCTGGAGGACGAAGGCGAAGATTCAGTATATTATTGCTATTTATTATTCCACTGCATTCTGTGGTTCGCTGCATTATTTGTTTATTTCTGATGTATGTATAACTCTGATTTGAATTTTAAAAGTTTAATCAAATGTTATTTGTAAAACAGCTTCATGAACTGTTTGTTTGATTATTATATTTTGTCGTTCCGCTGCCAGGTTATGTGTTTTGTTTTGTTTTCTTTTTTCTTTTTTTCTTATTTACCCCATTAACATCCTCCCTTTTGAATGGTTTGAGTCTGACATGTGTGGTTTATTGTCGATTTGAACCATCCAAAATGGTGGGTCGTTACAGTTGGTATCAAAGCTTTGGTTTAGACATACCTTAGCCTGTTGGGGTTAACTCATTAGAGATAGGTAGTAATACTCTAGAATGAGTTGTCTAAGTGTATATACGAGAGCGCGTATTTGTTAGTGTCATAAAAATGTTTTATATATGTTTTGAAATGAAATTATTTTTCCTAATATTATATGATATATATAAAGGAATAAATTTTTATAACTAATATAGTTATTTGTAATGTGTTTGATTTATGAAATGGTAATATTTAGTTATTATCATTTATTGTTGATTAGTTGATTTTTTGTCAATTTATAAGCATTGGCTAATTATTGTTGATTGAATTAATGGACTAAACACTAGTTTAATATTGGTGTATTAAAGTGAATAAAATGAATAATTAAGATATTTGTTTATGAAATTGAAATGTTGTTGTGAATTTTGTTGTTTGTTGACCGGTAGTTTCAACTATTGAAATAAAATGGAATATCTAGATATTTTTGATAATCGAAACCTTCTGAATTAATATATGAGTTGAAACTTAGAAATTGTGTTGAATTATGCAGTTGAATTTGATAACCTTAATTTGAAAGCAAGTGAAACAAAGTTTAATTTGTTATATCTATGTCTAGTAAATGAATAGAATTGTTGTATACATTCTTGGCATGTAATGTAATAATATACAAGTGTGAACTTTAAGCCTTGGGATGTTTAAATTGAAATTGTGATTAAGGAAATGTTGTAAATGAGATTAAATTGGAAAAAATAGGTTTATAAACTTAATTAACATTTATGAAATGTGTCATAAATAAATTGAAAGGTAAAGGTGAAACTAAATGGGATAAGCAAATATGAATTAAAAGTGAAATGATTATAAATAAAGCGATGACTTGTAAATTGTTATGAAATAAATGGATGTTGCAATAAATGGTTATAAATAAAGTTATGATAACTTTAAACTCGAACAATGTCTTATAAAAAGGAATTAAGCTTTTATAAATTGGTTATGAACTTAACAATATTCCTTATGAAATGATTTGCAAATAAATGTAGTATTAAATGAGAAATATTACATGTGAAATGAATGTAATTTAAATTGAAGAGAAATATAAGCAATATTATAAGAATGAATATATTAATGTTTTATATTAAATGGAGAAATTCTGTGAAACAAATATTAAAGTATGAAGTGATATTTGTGTTAATCAATGAGATTAAAAATGAATTTAATTAAAATGTAATTGTGATGAAACAAATTGGAATAATTACATAAGTTGTATGTATATTATTTTATTCACAAAATTAATTTGATCCGGATTTGAGTACATAAGTTCTATGTGAATTACACCACTTTGAGTTAGGAATTTTCATTCGATTTTTGATGGCGAATATTTGATATGGATTTTTGGTTTGATTCCAGAATTCTCTATCATAGTATATGGCTATGCAAGGAGAATGATGGTTTCTAGTCTAGAAACCTTATCGAAGTCTGCATTAGGGAAGTCGAATGAAAAATACTAGTTCGAAAGCGAACTTGTGTAACCGAGCGAGCGATCGAATGTGATTTTGCGAAATGATGACATATGTACATCTTATGTTCTAATATTATTGATATGTTTTGACGTTGAAATTGAAAGTTGTTGGGTTGGATATCTTTGTAATTTAAATTGGAATTTTTCTTGTATGCAAAACTACTATTAATTTAAAATCATTTTACAAAACTATTTTCTTTTATTTTCTTATACAAACTATCTTATTCTATTTTATTTACAAAACTATTTTACAAACTATTTTATTTACAAACTATTTTATTTACAAAACTATTTTACAAACTATTTTATTTACTAACTATTTTACAAAACTATTTCACAAAACGATTTTATATACAAAACTATTCTAAATTCCAAACCTTTTATAAAGCAAAGATGTTCAATCCCATATGGCTTTTCATACAGCGAAATTGATTTTGGAAAAATTTTGATTCATGTATAAGACGGATTTTATATAAGTATAAGGTGATTTTGAAAACTGTTGATTTTGGAAGGTATTCGATCTGAAGAGATAAATCTTATATATAAGGGAATTTATATAAGAATGATTTGATATATTCGAGATTATTGATTTTGGAAAATACTTTATCTGAAAATGAAATCTTATATATAGTAGAATTTATATAAGTGCGATATTTGAAGCTATGATTTTGAAAAGGTACTATATATTTTGACGACCCTGGATTTTTGACATTGGAAATCAGAATATTTAATTGATTTTAAATATCTGGAAGTTAGTTTAATTTGAAATTCAAATATCAGAATGAATTTGGCAATTTAATTATTGAATTTAATTTATTGCAGTTGGGTAAAAATATTGAATCTTCAGTTTTAAGCTGATTAAAATATTTTCAAGGCTTAGAAAATTTATATTAATAATACTGAAGGTGATAGAAATTTTGAAATTGAATTTAACAGTGTTTTGTTCAGTTTTGAAATTTTATCGTTTAAATCGATACTTAAAAATAGCCTTCCAGGGCACAGTCTCGGAATTCGACGAAACCAGTTCCATTGGATCCGTAATAGTTAGTTATTATCGGATTTCAATTTTCGTGGCAATCGGAGTTGACATTTGACCGTGGCGGCTCAAAACGCATAGAAATTATTTTAATCGATTTAATTAAAAATTGATCGTTTATTTCCGTAACTCGCACATATGATCGAATTAACTTGTGAAACACGTTCCATTGTGTTCGGAACGCAGGTAAAACCTTATAAACGCATGTCGGCACGTTTCAATTGGAATTTGTTTAAAAAGTTAAGTAATTTGTGAAAATATTATTAAATTAATATATAAGTATATATATATTCACGTTTTAGGGCTGAAACCCTAGTTTATTCTCTAGCCGCCGTCATTGTTTTTCAATGGCCGATACTTCTCCTCTTTCCTTCAGTCCTAAATTCCATATTTCATTCGATTCAAAATGAATGGCCGAAGCCTCATTTAAAAGTCAAAAAAATCAAATTCGTTTGTGATATCGCGAGTGGGCAGACCTCGGTGTGGGCAGGCACGAACTATGGTTCCTCGCGCGCGCGATGCAAGGATGGCGGCGACAAGGTCGGCGAAGCGATGTAGTGGAGTTCGTCGTTCGGGTTAGGGTTCGCAAGTCGAGGGGGCGCGGCGTCGCCTGTAGGTCATCGTGACAATTTCGATGTTGAGATCGACGACTTCGACTTCGGCATTTAGGCACAGCAGCGTGGGCATCTCAGCATGCGTGCGAACTCGAGCGAGGTCTGGGTTCTCAATTTAGCAGTAAGGTATTTACAATTTGTTTCATTCAATTTAAATTGGAAAATAAATTTAAATATTTGTATATAGACAGTAAAGTAAATTACTGTGATTATTTACGGAAACAGAAATGAAGAATATACATGACTATTTAAATTTAAAATATACTAGCTTATTTTAAATAATGGATTGGTAAATAAATTGTTAAGTTAACCTATTTAATTTATTCTAGTTATTAAAAAGGTTTTAAAGGGAAAAATTATTAGTTTAAAATTTAATTGTTAGTTAAAAAAACCAATTTTTTTAGTTAAATAAAATCATTAGTTTAAATTGAAATTATTTAATGGGAAATTAATTGTTTGATCATTTCGAATATTAATAAACTATAAATGTTTATACAAGGTCAAAAATCTTAAAGGAAGCAAGCCGAATTGGAAAATGGGTTGCATGCATAATCAAAGGTAAGATCTTCTCACTCAATTGAAATAATTAGGATTTCAGTTATTGATTGATTGTTTGGATGTGATAGTATATATGATAGTGTATATATATATATTTGGAGTGATTGATTTCCCGCATTATATAGCGGATGAGACCCCATGCGCCGCATAATAGCGGATGATATTTTATAAATCCCATATACCACGATATTCCACCTCGAAGTGGAATGGGTATTTAATTGTTGTGCTAACATCTATGGATGCAGGGAAACAAGTTGGAGGGATCCAACTGGATTCCTCAAATTGTATGAATTTGTTTCATATGTTGTGTGATGAATTATAGATAATCTGTGAATGATTATATTGATGATTGAATTTGTTGAAGGTTATAATTTAGCCGAACGTATTTTTGGTATCGTTGAATACCAGAAATAAATAAAATTGGATTTTTGAAATTAAAGTAGTAAATTTTAAGTAAATCCCTTTTGAAAGAATTGGGTGAATTTAAAAAAAGGAATTTAAAAGCATAAAGTTGATTTTTGAAATCTTATCGAATTGTTTCCAAAATATGGGAAAAGATATTAATAAATGGGTTTTGAATAATATTGTTTAAAAGTTGAAGAATTTATTGAAAATGGAATTTTAAATAATTTGGAAAGAATAAAGGGATTTATTTAAAAGGTGATAAATTTTTTTGAAATCCATTTGATAATTGATTTGGTATTGGAAAATAAATCTTTGGAAAATCAATATGAAAATTGATTTGGTGTTTGAATGAAAAATTGATTTTTTGTTGAAAATTAATTTGGAAATCGATTTGCAAATGTTTGTTATTTGGAAATATTTATACTCTATCTACTAATTTTATTAGTTTGGACTTGAAGTTTTATATGAGATATTAGTATAATATTTTCATAACTAATATTTAAGTAAGAGTTTAAAGATAGTTTTATTTTAAAATATTTCCAAGTATATTTTGGATAAGTGATTTAAATTACTTTAAAGTATTCGGACTTGGCAGATTTCCAGTGGAAATAAATAATATCGGGAATTTTATTCCGCGAGTGAAAAGTGATTTGAAATTGGTTTTCAAAGTGATGAAGTGTGGAAAATATATATCTTGCAAAGATATTTTGAAATTGAAAATTTTGGAAAAAAATATTTAGATTGGATGATTATTGTGAATATTGTTTGATAGTAAAATATCCAACTATCAATATAAACAATTTGGGGAAATTATTGAGGCTTGATTGTTGTGAATGTTGTTTGATAGTTAAATAACCGACTTTCAATATTTGCCTTAGAAATGGCACTTGAATTTGTTTTTAAAAACAAGCGCTCATTATTCGGTTTAGCCAGGAGAGGACCTTTTTGTCATATAACCCATTCCGAATAATGATACGATGTTATGGATCGCAATGGAAGACCGATGTTGAAGACCGAGTGTTTGCGAGAACAATAGGATAACCTATCGAATGTCTCTACATTGAGTTGCTCCGGTATAGAGATCTCCACATGTGTTGGGAGTCCGATCGGGATTGTGGATACCCGGATTTGCAAGGGCTTCTCCCTTTATTGGACGAAGTGCCTTCGATTCTGTTCGAACTCGGAACAGATTTATATGGTCGTATGTCTGACACTACACTTTGAGATATAAATCAAATTTCTTTCAAATACATATCTGTTGGTGGCGGAGAATTTATTCTCTTAGCTTAACACCCTTCTCTGAGACGTACGAGCTCAGAGGTTATGTAGTTGAAGGTTATCGGTGATATACTCCCAATTTGGTAGTGTGGCATGCTAAGTGTTGTTGTGTGTTGTTGATCAATTGTTGATCAAAGCAAGGCTTTCGTGTAAAGCGTAGCTTTGTGAACGAGACCTCATCGAACCTCACACCCCGGAAATGGTCGAAACAAGAAAGATGCGGCAAGGTTATGAGAGTCGCACCCTTTAGGGTATGTCATTTGCTTCTGGAAAAAGGTGGTATCATGGTATGGAGCCCAGATACTTTACCTATGTGGTTGCTGCAATCTCATTTACTGTGTGGTTGTTGCTTTGTGATTGAGGGCCCTCAGATAAAGGTCGTAAACGACCAGGGGGTGGCATACTCGAGTAGTGGTTACCTAGTTACAGAGGTAACCCGGCCTTGTGTTAGCAGAGAGCTGGTTAAGTTCTCAGGACGTCCCTCCAGAGGCGTACCCATGTGGCATAGGAAGTTACTTAGCCTGACCATTTGTTGGAAAATCCAAAGAAACAATACGAACCTTGTACGGTTTAGTTGTATAACCTGCCATGCAGCGTGGCGGTAACCTGCCACAAAACATGGTAGCTATAGTAGGCATACAATAATGGTTGTATGCTGGCTAAGATTAATATTATACTTTCGAGATGTTTTCCACACTAGGCACTAATGATAATATTAAAAAGATTTTGCATTCAAGCATGTTTGACTATCATAAGGAGAAATCTCCTCCAATTCTGCATTTGCATTGTGTGTGTGGCGGGAGGCCTTAAGGTAGTTTCATTTTCCAAAAGCATTGCGGATTTCTTTTTAATACCAATAACCGTTTTTAAGATCTCACACCAGTCCCATGACTGACCTGGAGTTTATTGTTCCCTTTCTAAACTCTGGGTGCCCATAATTTTCCACACGGGCAGCCTAGAATCAGGTTACCAATTGGATCTGGATGGATTGTTGTGGAGATCTGGAGGCGAGCTGGATGGCGAGACGTATCACTTATACTAGTATTATTCCGCTGTGTATTCTATTATGTGGACAAGTTTATGTAATTTTCCATTGATGTGTGTTGTGGTTGTAAACTCTGATGATGTATTGTATAAACTGATATAGTTCTTTGTTAGAAAGATTATTCATTCATCTATTATATATTGTTCCGTTGCGAATGTGAGATTCTGATATTGTTTCTGTTTCTTTTTCTTTCTTTCTTCTTCTACCAATTTCTTCTTTAACCCTAATGATTCGATTTCCGGCATTTGATATAGTGGATGTATTAATGTCGACTTTCGGGCGTTGAAAAATCGGGTTGTTACAATGTGGTATCAGAGCAATTGGTTAAGCAACAACCTTGGCTCTGTTAGGTGTTACTCATTAGAGATAGAGTTAGTAGTACTCTAGAATGAGTGTGAGTGTAATAATAGATATGAGCGTGTATTTGTTAGTGAATACAAAAATTTATTTTATATTGTGTTGACTTATCGGTTGATTGTTTATAGATTCTGGTCGGTGCAGTTTGGCCAACTGTAATCGATATGGGTTTCTAAACTCTTAAACAAGATAAACTGACACAGTATTGTTTTAAAATAGGGTAAATGAAATAATTTTACCCAAAACTATTTTTGTATAGAAAAGAAATCATTTTCCGTAAATTATTATAGTATATGGATGCTTGGTTGTTAGGAAGAGATAATATTGAATTATTATCATTGTTATATGGAAACGGCATAAGAAATAATGGTATAACTAAAGATTTGGAGATAAATTCATTTAACAAATGAAATTTATAAATATGAATTTAAAGGATAAGGAAATGAATTCATAGACAAATGAGATTTGTAAATGTAAATTGTAAATGTGATTTATAATTTAAAATAGAATTCCAGGAAGATATTTGAAATAAAATTCATTAATGGAATGAAATTTGTAGTCTGAAGTTATAAATGAGTTTATAAATTGAAATGAGATGCCAGAGTAATTTTTGCAATACGGATTAAAGGATTTGGATTGAAATTTCAAAAGATTAAATTTTCTAATTTGAAAATGGTTTCCGAAAGTCTGGAAAATAATTATTTGAGAAGTACTTTTGAGTTGGATATGAAATCTGGTGGGGTTTGAAATTTAAAAATACTCGGGAAGATATTTTGAAGGGACATAATTGATTTCAAAGTTAGTTTTGAAATGTGAGTAATTGTTAAAAAGCCTCTGGAATTTCTTTAAAATGTTATGGAATGTAAATAAGTTTGATAACTTATAAAAATATTTGAAATTTGATTGGAATAAGATTCAAATTGAAAAGGAATGAATTTGTGAATGAACAAATGAGGTTACATTTGTAAATAAATGAATTGGAAATTGAATAATGAAATGAGATTTGATTTAAATCAAGTTGAAGAAAAATCCAAACTTGGAAAAAAATAAAATAAAATGGATTGAATTTAAGTAAACTAACTTCATAATTTATTAATTCATGAAATAATGAATTGGAAGTTGAATTAGTTAAATTAAAGTTGAGTTGTGAGCTAAATTTAAAATGGTTTGAATTTGCATACAAATTCAAGTAAGTAGAAGAAAAATAAATTGAAATTTCCTTGATAAATATAAAGTAAATTCAGGATGAATTGAATATGGAAATTTGAAATTTAAAAAGAATAAGTGAATATACTAATTGAATTAAATTAGTAGATGGAATGGATTTGATTAAATGAAAAATCAAATCAAAGATTTAAATTAGAAATTGTTTACAAGGAAAACGAACTTGAGTTTTGAGTTGAAATGACTTAAGAAATATTTGGACAAAAGCGTTGTTGTCGAGTTTTGTGAAATGGTTTCAAATGAAATGAATGTGAATATGAAATGCAAAATGAATTGAATGGAATCAATTGGAAATGAAATAGAATAAAGTGCAAATTGATTTGGTATCAATTTAAATTAGTTATAAACTAGAATGGATATTCTATTGAGTGAATATCGTCGAATTTTCATAAGAAATGGTTGTCGTTTGACGCAAACAAGGTTATATAAAATTCTATGAGTTATTAAAAGAAAATAAAATTTGAATTTTGAATCAATTGAAATGGATATGAATTCGTTTCACTTAAAAATGAATAGAATGTAAGAAAGTGAGTTGTAAATCACTTGAATTGAATAGAAATGCTGTGTGATATAGTTGTAAGAAAATTTAATTTGTATCGAAACCATATAAATTGCTTATGGGAATTATTTTGAGTGCATTGCTTATGAAAACTATGTGTTTACTGTTGAGAATAAGTGAAATGTAAATAAATTTCCTATATATGTCACTTACATGTTTAAATTGAGTAAGTACAGGTACAAGGGGGGCCGTTTGGCTGCATTTGGTTGCGCAAAATGCTTAAAAATACCCGCTTTGCTTAAAATGCTAATAAATGTACGCCTACGCAATACAAAGTTAGGAAATATGAACTGTTTTTGGTTTTTTTTATTTTCCGACCGTGTGGGTCGATGTATATATATTTATATCTCTTGTCAAATTGCAAAAGCTCCTCCGTACAAGGGAGACTCTGTCAAAAAATTTCGAAAATTTAGAGAGTTAGAAAATTTTTTGAGAAATTTTGGATAATTTAAAATTTGAATTTAAATTTAAATTTGAATTATGAAGTAAAATAAAGTTGCTTGAAACTATGAAAATGTTTGGAAAATTAATAAGGATGATAGTGTGATTATGATAAGAAGATTGGTTTGAGAATTTGATAAAACTGTTTGGTTTTGGGAAAATGATAAACGGGTTGAGGATCATTCTTCTTAACTTGTAATTTCGGGACGAAATTCTTTTAAGGGGGGAAGAATGTGACGACCCTGGATTTTTGACATTGGAAATCAGAATATTTAATTGATTTTAAATATCTAGAAGTAAGTTTAATTTGAAATTCAAATATTAGAATGAATTTGGCAATTTAATTATTGAATTTAATTTATTGTAGTTGGGTAAAAATATGAATCTTCAGTTTTAAGCTGATTAAAAATATTTTCAAGGCTTAGAAAATTTATATTAATAATACTGAAGGTGATAGAAATTTTGAAATTGAATTTAACAGTGTTTTGTTCAGTTTTGAAATTATTTTAATCGATTTAATTAAAAATTGGTCGTTTATTTCCGTAACTCGCACATATGATCGAATTAGCTTCCGAAACATGTTCCATTGTGTTCGGAACGTGGGTAAAACCTTATAAACGCCTTTCGGCACGTTTCAATTAGAATTTGTTTAAAAAGTTAAGTAATTTGTGAAAATATTATTAAATTAATATATAAGTATATATATATTCACGTTTTAGGGCTGAAACCCTAGTTTATTCTCTAGCCGTCGGCATTATTTTTCAATGGCCGATACTTCTCCTCTTTCCTTCAGTCCTCAATTCCATATTTCATTCGATTCAAAATGAATGGCCGAAGCCTCATTTAAAAGTCAAAAAAATCAAATTCGTTTGTGATATCGTGAGTGGGCAGACCTCGGCGTGGGCTGGCTCGAACTATGGTTCCTCGCGCGGGCGATACAAGGATGGCGGCGACAAGGTCGGCGAAGCGATGAAGTGGAGTTCGACGTTCGGGTTAGGGATCGCAAGTCGAGGGGGCGCGGCCTCGCCTGTAGGTCATCGTGACAATTTCGATGTTGAGATCGACGACTTCGACTTCGGCATTTAGGCGCAGCAGCGTGGGCATCTCAGCATGCGTGCGAACTCGAGCGAGGTCAGGGTTCTCAGTTTAGCAGTAAGGTATTTGCAATTTGTTTCATTCAATTTAAATTGGAAAATAAATTTAAATATTTGTATATAGACAGTAAAGTAAATTATTGTGATTATTTACGGAAACAGAAATGAAGAATATGCATGACTATTTCAATTTAAAATATACTAGCTTATTTTAAATAATGGATTGGTGAATAAATTGTTAAGTTAACCTATTTAATTTATTCTAGTTATTAAAAAGGTTTTAAAGGGAAAAAATACTAGTTTAAAATTTAATTGTTAGTTAAAAAAACCAATTTTTTTAGTTAAATAAAATCATTAGTTTAAATTGAAATTATTTAATGGGAAATTAATTGTTCGATCATTTCGAATATTAATAAACTATAAAAGTTTATACAAGGTCAAAAATCTTAAAGGAAGCAAGCCGAATTGGAAAATGGGTTGCATGCGTAATCAAAGGTGAGATCTTCTCACTCAATTGATATAATTAGGATTTCAGTTATTGATTGATTGTTTGGATGTGATAGTATATATGATAGTGTATATATATATATTTGGAGTGATTGATTTCCCGCATTATATAGCGGATGAGACCCTATGCGCCGCATAATAGCGGATGATATTTTATAAATCCCATATACCGCGATATTCCACCTCGAAGTGGAATGGGTATTTAATTGTTGTACTAACATCTGTGGATGCAGGGAAACAGGTTGGAGGGATCCAACTAGATTCCTCAAATTGTATGAATTTGTTTCATATGTTGTGTGATGAATTATTGATAATCTGTGAATGATTATATTGATAATTGAATTTGTTGAAGGCTATAATTTAGCCGAATGTATTTTTGGTATCGTTGGATACCAGAAATAAATAAAATTGGATTTTTGAAATTAAAGTAGGAAATTTTAAGTAAATCCCTTTTGAAAGAATTGGGTGAATTTAAAAGAAGGAATTTAAAAGCATAAAGTTGATTTTTGAAATCTTATCGAATTATTTCCAAAAGATGGGAAAAGATATTAATAAATGGGTTTTGAATAATATTGTTTAAAAGTTGAAGAATTTATTGAAAATGGAATTTTAAATAATTTGGAAAGAATAAAGGGATTTATTTAAAAGGTGATAATTTTTTTTGAAATCCATTTGATAATTGATTTGGTATTGGAAAATAAATCTTTGGAAAATCAATATGAAAATTGATTTGGTGTTTGAATGAAAAATTGATTTTGTGTTGAAAATTAATTTGGAAATCGATTTGCAAATGTTTGTTATTTGGAAATATTTATACTCTATCTACTAATTTTATTAGTTTGGACTTGAAGTTTTGTATGAGATATTAGTATAATATTTTCATAACTAATATTTAAGTAAGAGTTTAAAGATAGTTTTATTTTAAAATAATTCCAAGTATATTTTGGATAAGTGATTTAAATTACTTTAAAGTGTTCGGACTTGGCAGATTTCCAGTGGAAATAAATAATATCAGGAATTTTATTCCGCGAGTGAAAAGTAATTTGAAATTGGTTTTCAAAGTGATGAAGTGTGGAAAATATATATCTTGCAAAGATATTTTGAAATTTAATAATTTGGAAAAAATTATTTAGATTGGATGATTATTGTGAATATTGTTTGATAGTAAAATATCCAACTATCAGTATAAACAATTTGGGGAAATTATTGAGCCTTGATTGTTGTGAATGTTGTTTGATAGTTAAATAACCGACTTTCAATATTTGCCTTAGAAATGGCACTTGAATTTGTTTTTAAAAATAAGCGCTCATTATACGGTTTAGCCGGGAGAGGACCTTTGTGTCATATAACCCATTCCGAATAATGATACGAAGTTATGGATCGCAATGGAAGACCGGTGTTGATGACCGGGTGTTTGCGAGAACGATAGGATAACCTATCGAATGTCTCTGCACTGAGTTGCTCCGGTATAGAGATCTCCACATGTGTTGGGGTGTCTGATTGGGATTGTGGATACCCGGATTTGCAAGGGCTTCTCCCTTTATTGGACGAAGTGCCTTCGATTCTATTCGAACCCGGAACAGACTTATATGGTCGTATGTCTGAAACTACACTTTGAGATATATAGCAGATTTCTTTCAAATACATATCTGTTGGTGGCGGAGAATTTATTCTCTTAGCTTAACACCCTTCTCTAAGACGTATGAGCTCAGAGGTTATGTAGTTGAAGGTTATCTGTGATATACTCCCAATTTGGTAGTGTGGCATGCTAAGTGCTACTGTGAGTTGTTGATCAATTGTTGATCAAAGCAAGGCTTTCGTGTAAAGCGTAGCTTTGTGAATGAGACCTCATTGAACCTTACACCCCGGAAATGGTCGAAACAGGAAAGATGCGGCAAGGTTATGAGGGTCGCACCCTTTAGGGTATGTCATTTCCTTCTGGAAAAAGGTGGTATCATGGTATGGAGCCCAGATACTTTACCTATGTGGTTGCTGCAATCTCATTTATTGTGTGGTTGTTGCTTTGTGATTGAGGGCCCTCGGATAAAGGTCGCAAACGACCGGGGGGTGGCATACTCGAGTAGTAGTTACCTAGTTACAGAGGTAACCCGGCCTTGTGTTGGCAGAGAGCTGGTTAAGTTCTCGGTATGTCCCTCCAGAGGCCTACCCATGTGGCATAGGAAGTTCCTTAGCTTGACCATTTGTTGGAAAATCCAAAGAAACAATATGAACCTTGTACGGTTTAGTTGTATAACCTGCCATGCAGCGTGGCGGTAACCTGCCACAAAACATGGTAGTTATAGTAGGCATACAATAATGGTTGTATGCTGGCTAAGATTAATATTATACTTTCGAGATGTTTTCCACACTAGGCACTAATGATAATATTAAAAAGATTTTGCGTATCAAGCATGTTTGACTATCATAAGGAGAAATATCCTCCAATTCTGCATTTGCATTGTGTGTGTGGCGGGAGGCCTTATGGTAGTTTCATTTTCTAAAAGCATTGCGGATTTCTTTTTAATACCAATAACTGTTTTTAAGATCTCACACCAGTCCCATGACTGACCTGGAGTTTATTGTTCCCTTTCTAAACTCTGGGTGCTCATAGTTTTCCACACGGGCAGCCTAGAATCCGGTTATCAATTAGATCTGGATGGATTGATGTGGAGATCTGGAGGCGAGCTGGATGGCGAGATGTATCACTTATACTAGTATTATTCCGCTGTGTATTCTGTTATGTGGAAAGTTTATGTAACTGTCCAGTGATGTGTGTTGTGGTTATAAACTCTGATGATGTATTGTATAAACTGATATGGTTCTTTGTTATAAAGATATATATTGTTCCGCTGCGAATGTGAGATTCTGATATTATTTCTATTTCTTTTTCTTTCTTTCTTCTTCTACCTCTTTCTTCTTTAACCCTAATTATTCGGTTTTCCGGCATTCGATTGTGCGGCATTTGATACAGTGGACGTATTAATGTCGACTTTCGGGCGTCGAAAAATTGGGTTGTTACATATATGGTATGTTATATTTTGAAGTAAGAGGTATGGGGAAGTACCCTCTGCGAAGAAGTATAGTATGATATGCTTCGACCTAGATGGACTTGGGGAATCCAGGAATGGATTCGACCGATAAACCCTAATATACTTGGGTGAATTCAGAAATGGATTCGAACCGATATGGTTGTCCGGACTCAAACGCATGAGTTCCTCGATTTTTTTAGGGTAGATGGTTCTTTAGTTTACCCAATGGAGGCGCTTTCGATCCTTGGATCTGTTGTTTATGGATCTTCCGGGAAGGAAGTGCATCCATTGCGTAAATCATTGAATCAGCAGTTACCACTGCAGCAGGGGTCGATGGTCCCTTATTTACGAAATGGCTACGATATTTTTCTGGAATCCGGAAGGTGGAAGGATCTTCTGGAAAGTTTTGTGTCCATTGCGTAAACACTGGATCAGCAGCGGGCCACTACTATCGTAACATCGTCTTTTGACATCAGATTTTGAGCGGTACTTCTCATACCTGTTTCTAGATATTTTTCTCTAGGTGTTGAAACATGTCTACTAAGTACTTGGAGATTTCTAGTCTTACGCCTGATCAACGTATGCCCAGAGTCTACAAGAACGAGGATAAACTTGTTAAAAAATCGAGTTATAAAAGTATATTGATAAGGTATTATATAAAAGATATTTTGGTCATTTTTTTCATTTCTAAATACTTTAAAATATTGTTTATTTATGTACAACATGGTTTAATAGTAAATTATTAGCGTTGTAAATTATTATGAGAAGTTATTAAAGATGTTTAAAAGAATTTTGAGATTTAGAAGTAATAAAATTTATAAATAATGGATTTAAGGTTTTCAATAACTTCTTTTTAAATATAAGTAATGATGTAAATAATTGTTTTCAAATAGTTTACATATATTTATAAAGAGTTATTTAAAATTTTTAAATGGTATTTATAATTGAAGCAAGAAATTTTATAGATGAAGTTGTCTGTAAAGTATTAAAGTATTAAAGATGATTGATTTGCAAATGAAGTTTTCAAATGAATATTTCAAGTAAAATTTATATAAGTTTCTTTGAATGTATAATTTAAAGATATTATACAAATGGAAAAAAAATTTGCGAAGTTTATTTATAGTAATATACTTGACAAATAAATTTTAATCTCTATTTTGGAAGTATGGTTTGAAATATTTACTTGATTTCGAAGTACTAATAGTAAATTTATAGGTTTATTTATTATTTGAATTTTGTATTAAACCATAATAATTTTTTTTCCACGATTTGAATATTCATTTTAAAATAAGTGTGTAAAATTAATTATGAAGATATGAAATTTTGTACTTTGATTTGGATATTTAATGTAAGATTTGAGTATACTATTAGTTTCAGTTTAATAATCTAGAGTTTATACTTATTTTAAAATAATGAGTCTAATAAAGTATCGAATTTGAGGAACTTTATTTTTTTTAAAAAGCTTATCATAATGTTTTGATATAAACTATTAACATTGTTTAAACTTTTTGGAAAATCCTTGCAAAATGCTATGAGGATGTTTTAAATATATCTTATATTCTTACTAAGTGAATGAGGTTGAATGTTTTAATTGAATTTTTAGATACATTGAAATATTTCTTTTCTCTTCAAGAGCGAATACCAAAAACTTAAATTTTTATTCTATAACAGAATTAAGTTATAGACTTAGGTAAGGCAGTATGAGCTTAAGTAATATTTTATGAAATGATTCATTAACGACTTAAATGTTTAATGGAAAAAAATTATGTAAGTGATTGATCTTTATATAAATAAATAAATGGAAAGGTAAATGATGAGAAAAAAAAGCTAGTAGAATAAACTTAAGTAAATTTAAAATTCTTGTTGTTTGGCTGATGGGAAGTTTGGGAAAGAATACTTCTAATTGTTTGAGGTTGTATGAATAATCTATTAAGTAATTATCTAAGGATGTTAAGCATAAGCTACACTTATTAGTTTATTTATCACCCTTGTACGATTAAAAGTTTTGAACCTGAATAAACCATTAGTTTTGGTTGCTATGGATGTGTGATGGATTCTTTGTTGCCTATGTGGTTGTATAGTTCTATTTGCATATGATTGTGATATATTGTATGTTGTTTGTGCTACTGATTTGAAACAACTAAAATATTATTCTTTCACATAATTTTAACTCTTCGGATTATATAAGTGAAATACAAGTTATGGAAGCAATAGCTACTACTTTTGGTTTCATAAATAAAGTTTGTTTGCCCGACAAATAGGTACGTTTTCGGATTACGGTTTTATAGCGATATTATATTGTGTTCCCGTGGTTTGGGATATTTTATTTTGAAATATGATATATATATATATATTGAAATTATTGATATCATTATTTTCCGAACATATCCACGCAAAGGAGACTCTACCGAAATTTTTCGAAAATTTAAGACTTAGAAATTTTTTGTAGAATTTGAGTTATTTTCAAATTTTATTAAACTTAAATATGTAGGTTTAATTGTTTATAAATTGACTGTTTTAAATAAAATATAACAAATTTTTGGATTCTTCTTGTTTCTTTTCGGGGACGAAAAGTTTTGAGTGGGGGAGATTGTAACGACCCGTATTTTTAAACATTTAAAAATATTAAATTAAATAAGATTTTTGAATAAAATTGTAGGAATAAAAAAAATTAAGATTTTACTGATACAAATTAAATTATATTACAAGTTATGAGCTTAATTAAAATTCCTATTAGTGAAACATGTTTGCAATAATGTAAGGATGATAACAAATGCTAGTGTGTATTTTAATAACATTGGTTTAAGTGAAATTAACAATTGTCTGAATGTAAATTTCCAATTGATTGGAATAATAAATGTTAATAAAGAATAATAAATGTTTCTTTATTAAAGAAGAAATCATATGTTTTATTTTTTTGAAATGTTTGGTAGCTGAAAGATTGATTGCAGAGGCGAGAAACTATTATTTGGTAAGAAATGTATAATTCTTGTTTGTATCCAAAGTGTATAAATATGTTTAAATTACTATTAGATAGGAAATAATTGTTCTATTTCTCATTACATTTATTTTGTCCATTTTGAAATTCACCTTTATAAACAATTGAAATTAATGTAATTGAATAATTTCAATTAATGGTAGAGAGGACACCAAGTTGTAAATTAATAGGTGTAATTAAACGTAGCTTATGTTTTGTGAAAATATAAGGAAGGTTGATTTAATGAAAAGAACATTTATATCAAATAAAATGAATGTTTCATTTGTGAATGTAGGTTTAATTTCATTAAAATAAAGAATAGAATGATTGATTTAAAGGAAGAAATATATATATATTTGAACTGTGTTTTAGCATACAGATGGATTACAAGAGTAGGAAAATAATTTATTTATGTAAGTTATTTATTACTCTGCTGTATAAACAACAAATTTATAAAGGTGTTTAAATGACTAAAGGTAACAATTATTCTATTTTTCATCCATTTTAGTTCTCTGTTTTGAAATTTAACTTTGTAAGTAATTGCAATTAATGTTATTGAAATATTTCAATTAGAACAGAAGAAAACGTTGATTGCAATTAATAGATTTAATAAAAGAAACACACCTTTTGTGTTAAACAGGAAGGATGTTTTAATTGAAATAAAAGATCATTTTGGGTAAACCAAATTGAACGTATTCATTTTTAAGGTAAGTAATTTTATTTATTATGCATAGATAAAAAAACTAAATGCGTACAAATTTGAATATTATTTGAGTTAATGAAGTTAATTTGGTTACGTTTCACAATTTGAATTTCAAAACGGTTATGCGATGTACATGGTCTCTTCATTTCTTTTGTTATTAATTGTTGCATGTACGTTTTAAAATAGTCATTTCATTATTAATACATAATCCGTTCATTTCTCCTTTTGTTTAATACTTATGCCTAGACTTTTAGGTTGTATTTAATTCTTACCACCTCATTTTCGCGTATACAAAATTTCACTTTCCTTTGGTTTGCAAACTTTTCCATTCCTACGTTCATTTCTTTATGCATTATTAATGTCTGAAGCTTTCAAAATAAAACGTGATATTTATTTTTGTCTCTCCACCTTCATTTCATAATTATAAAATAACCTGTGGCTTATTTCTTTCATTTGCAGTGTATATTTGTGTTCTTTTTTTGGCTAAGTCTTATTGGGTTTGTTTTAGACTAATGGGCTCCTTAGTGAACCAAGAGACCCTAGAAACTCTAAGAGACTTTGGAGCATTTATTTTCCAACCCATTGACCTTCTATTTTCTATCTAACTAAAACAAAGTATGTACAGAATTCCTCATTTGAGAAAACTTTATGCATACTCTTCTTCTTCTTCTTCTTGCTCAAATCTACAGAAAACTCCAAACCCCAATACTCCTAAATCTACAAATCAAATTCCATCTTTCCTCCTTTAAAACCCTAGCCTACCTCTCTCCACTTGCCGCCACCCACCTCCATCACCACCCACAACCCACGGCAGCAACCCATGGCCAAAGCCCCACATTCCTTCTCCTCTTCTTTCTCCTTTTTCCCTTCTTTTTTCCTTCCCTTTTCCCCTCTTTCTTCCCCTTATTTCTATGGCTTATATATTCCACTAAACTACTCCAAACCAAATAATTTTTTTTTAAACCATGTATAATTTCAATAGGAACAACTTTTTTGTTGAACCCTTCTTCCCATTACGAATATTTCTATATCAAAAACTCCATTTTTCAAGTCCTTTCTCAAGTCCAGTTTTGGTCGAAAATACCCCATATTGTATCAATCATATCTCCTTCAGGAATGAATCAAATTATGTGATTCTTTTTTTCAAATTATTTATTTTTCCAATGGCTTCAACTTTCTTTTAGGTCGGTTCTTCAATTTCCTTAATTTTCCATGCCAAATACTCAAATACTTTCGAAGTATTTTTGAACTCAGATTTTCAACTTAGAAAATATCTCTATTTTTTTTGATCATATCTTCCTCAAGACAGAAGATTTTTAAGTGATTCTTTTTTTGGAAGTGTAGAGAATAGAATTTGAAACAACTTTCTAGTTAGTCACTTTTATAGATTCAATAATATTCTGGTCTGAATATTTTCTTAAAGATGACCTAGTTTTAGGTTTGTTTGTAGTTTGGATCTTCGGTTGTTTAGAAGTTGGACGTAATTGAAACTTGTTTATTGATTCGTGTTCGCATCTAAGCTTTGTTGGATTTGCTTTTCATTTGGATCTTTGCTAGGAATCTCCATATTTCTCCATTTTTATCATCACCTTCGTAGCCACCAAAGGTGAGCAACACTCACAACTACTAGATTTTCTTATGTTAGTTAAATTGAATTTATGATGTGACTAGAAATTGATTGGTTGCTGTTTAGTATATTTTAAATTGTCATTCAAGTTAAATCTGACTTTTAATGAATTTAATTGCCATTTAATTTGATATTAAAATTTAAATTGCCAGTTAAATACCTTTTAATGATAACCAGTAAATTGTTGGTTGTTATTGGTTGATTTCAATGATGATTGTGCTGTATGTTCAATTGTTAATATTTGGGTGATTGGATGGATGTTATTGGTTGAGATTTTGGATGATTGGATGTTATTTATGTCTATATCTCTGTTATCCCTATGGGTTGAAATGATACGTACCCGAACGATCTTATAGCTTAAGGGAAAATCGTTATGGGTTGAAATGATAAACCCGAGCGGTTTTCATTGATTTGGAAATGTTGATTTTTGATACTGGTTGAAATGACATATACCCATATAATTTCATGAATTTGAACTTTTATTTGGAATTGAATTATTTGAAGGGTTTAAGTTAATTCAAACTTTGGATTTGTTTTAATTAAATGATTAAGATTGATATTTCGAATTATTTGAAACCCTTTAAATGATTATATTCACGTTGTACACTTGATAGAAGATGAAATCCCATAACATCTATGAAACCATTGCACTAATATTTCTATTTTATTTGTTTTGATTTGACTTACATAAGATCTTTTAGTTCTGACTCGAGTGTTTTGTCTTTTCATTACGCTTGGGCCAGTCTAAGCTTTTCAGTGTATTGAAGACTATTTTTTGGAGGACGAAGACGAAGATTCAGTATATTATTGCTATTTATTATTCCATTGCATTCTGTGTTTCGCTGCATTATTTGTTTATTTTTTATGTATGAATAACTCAGATTTGAATTGTAAAAGTGTAATCAAATGTTATTTGTAAAACAGCTTCATGAACTGTTTGTTTGATTATTATATTTTATCGTTCCACTGCGAGATTCTGTGTTTTGTTTTTAATTCTTTTTTACTTATTTACCCCATTAACATCCACCCTTTTGAATGGTTTGAGTCTGACATGTGTGGTTTATCGTCGATTTGAACCGTCTAAAATGGTGGGTCGTTACGGTTCTTTTCTGAAAGATACTTTTAAAACAAGTTATTTTTAAAAATACTTTACTTTTAAAAATAATTTATTTATGGAATCCTGTAACCTTAGGATTTGATATCATACGAAACATCCCACACCCCTTAATATACCCAAAAGACACATTAAAAGGCGTGGTGCGTTGTAGGTATAACTAAAACTAACAGAGACTAAGATTCACAAGACAAATATAGATAAAAACAGCGGAAACTTAAAATAATAACTTAATTAAAACAAAGCTTCATAATTAAGTTAAATACAAAATACCACATACATGTCTAAAAATCCAGTATGTCTCGTGAAACAAAAACTCATAGTCTCAAAAATTAGAGTACATAATATCCCTCATAATAAGCCAGTACATAGAAAGAACAAAAGCTGAAAATAAAAGAAATACATAGTAGAGAACTTCTCCAAGAAAATATTTCACATTAAGACTTGATTTTTGATGGCATATTTTTAATTTAACTTTTAGGATTTTTCCATAATTTTTAATTTGAAAAATAATTAAATTTCTGTTTGACGTATTTTGCGTCGAACGTCGGTGCTTTTGAAACTTTACAGAATAAATTAACATGTCTATTTTATTATTGCTCTGTGATCGTGCTACATTGTTGTGCACGATCATATTTTTGTTTTTGTAGTTCGTGGCTCGTACGCGAACGAGATATTGAATGGCGGAGTACCGTAAACTTTTCATTTAAAAACAAACAATACAACTAACATTGTCTACCTTGTCCTCATTTCCCTTACTCCTTCCATGTGCGCTTGTCTATTTTGCTTTTGTTTGTCTAGCTAGTTAGCAAATTGTGTGTGTATATATATGTGAACTGCAGATTCATAGTGGAAGGGGGAAACACTCATGCATAATTTTAATTTTTGCAACAGAGACATTTTTCCACTTTTCCCTTTTCTATTTAATAATTACAATAACTTCTCCTACGCTAAGTATCAGCAAAAATTTCTAACATGAAAGTTGTAGAGGCGAGAAGATCTACGTTTTTCATTTTTTTTACATCTGGAATAGTGAAGCTGAGAGGGAATTATAAGGGTATGAAGGATCAACATGTGAATGTGGGCGCATGGCCAGGAGTTGTTATCATGCAGCTTGCGTGAATATGTATAAGTGCATGCAAATAATGAAAGGATGCTTGCATGCGTATTGAGGGCAGTGTAGTTGCGGGTTGTGTAGGTGTTGGGCTTTGACGTCAGGTTAGGCTCGTGGAGTATGTAGAGTAGAGGAAGGCAGTGGAGATGCTGGATAGCGAGTGTTCGTGCATGTACAGAGATGCATGCGAGGAAAAAAAGAAATATATGTGCATTGACGTGTATAAGGTGGCGCAGGTGGAGTTTAGGGAGTGCGCAGGTGTATGGGGAGAGTTCGAAATTCTTGTTTAGTGTAGAGCAGCATGGCGCACATGCAAGAAAATAAAGAATAAGTGGGTGGCTACTATTCATTGCAAATGATTTTGCAATTAAGTTCATGATAATGTGCTCAATTGCGTGATGGTAGCGGAAGGATTGATAGCAGGTGCATGAAGTAATGTTGAGGATATTCGAAAAAGTATGTGGGGCCGAATGTGAATGAAGTTGGGCTGGGCTTTTGCTTATGTTGATTTTGGTGATAAATGGTTTAATAATTAATTTAAGTTGTTACATTATATGCTTAAACTTGAAATTATGATATCTTGTCCATTAAAAATCCAATTTACACATGGATTTTAGCGTTGTGCTCGTATTGACGAGTACAACGTCATAGTGTAATTTGTTGACAGATTCGATGATGTATAATTTTATGACATATTAAAATGGACTGAGATTTAATTACATTATTTTTAATTAATAACGCTGTTACATTTATATACCCTAATCGTGTTATTTATTTGACTAAATAAATATCGTACTGATGAAATAAATTGAATATAGTAATTTGAACCCCTGTTTAGCGGGATAATACACTGATCCGTTAATTATATTTATTTGAAAACAAGTTTAGTGGAATAAAATGTCATTCCGGTAATTAAATTAATCGGTCATTTCAACAGAATATGTAACGACCCGTATTTTTTGATAGTTAAAATATTAATTAAATAAGAATTTAGAATTTTATATTGAAAGAAAACTAAAATTTGTGATTTTATAATGAGAGTAATAACTAGAATGTAATGTTAGTAATGTTAATATAAGGTAATTGCTAACTATTTTAATGTAATTCCAATTAATTTAAGTGACCATAAAGTTATGATTGGTTATAACTATAAATAAGGAAATATATTGAATGTTGAAATTATATGTAATCAATTAGAAGTGGCTAATATTGAATATGAAATCAGTAATGTTGTTTGAATGTTGTTGATACTATTTAATGTAATTTCAAATTAATTGAAATAAATTGTAGGTTGACTTGGTTATAATTGTAAATAATGAAATAAATTAAATGATGTAGTTAATGGTGAACTTGTATGTAATTAATTGAAATAGGTTAATATTGAATACAAAACCTTTTTGGGTAAGCAAATTATAACCCTTGGTTGTAAAAAATAAGATAATGGGTATGAATTATTGTTATAAACGATTATATTAACTATTTTCTCATTAATTTATCCGTTTAAATATTGAATGGGTAACTAATAAAATTTAGACAATTGAATGTTGGGTTTAATGTTGGAATTGTATGTCAGTAATTGAAGTAATTGTAAAGTTATTTGGTGATAAGTTGAAATAAGGAAATGAATTAAATGTTATATAAAAAGGGGAAAATTATATGAAATTAATGGAAAATTGAGTATAATCAGGATTGTGTAAGTAGTCATAATATTTGTTGTTGATAATAAACTTATAAATGCGATTAAGTAAGTAAAAGGTAACATTTGTCATTTATCACCTATTTATTTAATCCTAATAATATTAAAAATCATTTTCTATTAATCTAATTACTTATTGCAGTTAATATGAATTAAAGTGATATGTATAGAAGATTGAGGTAATGAAATGGTAAACCAACATTAAGTATATCTATAAGATGATAATTGATTGAATACTAAGATGAAAATCAAAATAAATATATATTGGAATTTAAATTAATTAATGAATTTATTACCGTTAATTTGACTTGGAATCTTTCAATAAAAGGGAAAGAGAATTTATTTGAATTAATGGCATTTAATGAAAGAAATGTACGTTTGTTAGGATCCGTTTTAAGGTGTAATTTTGAAATTAATTACAATTATGTCGATTTGGAATCTTTCAATTTAAAAGAGTAAAAAAACATTAATTTTAATTAATGGATTTAACGAAAGAACATACATTATTGTTAAAAATAAAAAGAATGTTTTAATGAAAATAAAACGAACATTTTCATTTTAAAGGTAAAAATAATTTTATAAAAAGAAGAAAAAAATGAATTTTAAAATAATATTTTACAGTCATTAAATATCAATTTGAGGCTGTATATAAGTAATTTTAACACTAATCTTGAAATTTAAATTAAATTAGCTTTTTATGTTTCGTGATTGCGCTTTGAGAAAAAACTTTATTTTGAAAAAAACTTGAATTTGAGTTTCAGATCATCTT
Source organism: Allium fistulosum (assembly GCA_030737815.1). NCBI lineage: Eukaryota > Viridiplantae > Streptophyta > Magnoliopsida > Asparagales > Amaryllidaceae > Allium > Allium fistulosum. The sequence continues at coordinate 168,965,987 of CM060905.1, forward strand.
TTATTTTGTGTAACGTTACGTTGGTTGTTGTATTCAAATTTTTTTATTGTATGTTAATTATGTTTAAACGGGTGTAAAAAAAGTATATTTAATGTTAATATATTTAATTGAGTGGAACATGCAATTAATTAGATCCTAAGTGGTCCCTTCATTTTCTTATTATTCAATACACCTGCCACTATTTCCACATTTGGTTTTATTGAAATTCTGTGATGTAGTTGAAACGTGAATTCACATCCTTTCTCATTCTTCCGTTTTGTTTATTTTATTATCCAAAGCATTTACTTAGATCATATAGCTTCATTTTATTTGTCCCTTCCATACCTATTTCGTTTGTTACTTCCCTTTCATCTTTTGTTTCATATCATATCTCATTCTTTCCCCTAAAACTTCATTATTTTTCAAACATCAGGGCCTCTATTTTTTTCCTCAAAGTCTCAATGTCAACATAGCTTTATACCTCCACTTAGTTACTACCAATTCATTTTTACTGAAGCTATGTTCAAAAAAAAAGCGTGAGCATCTATTTCTTCCTCAACCACATCCGCACCTTTCCTCGTCACCTTGCCTTTTTTTGCAAGAAGCCTTCAAAAAAATGAACAATGAGAATTAGCTTTCATGGTTTTGGCTTTCTACTTCTTGCCTTTGTTTTGGGTACATCAAATTTGAAAGCGTGAGTTATTAAAGTTTCTTATTTTAATAATTAAATGTGTACGTATTTTTTTTAATATATCTCTATAACCTGAATATCTTCCACATATGAGCTCCGATACATGCGTAGTTTCTTCCATTGGACTCGTATTGGAATTCCTGACGACATGAAATAGATTTAGCTGAGTTTGGAGTCTGTTGGGAAAGGCATCTTTGTTTGGATTTTTGCGTTCTAAATATCAAAGGCGAGTGTTTTGACCCACTCACAAATACTAAATTATCTTATGTTAGTTAAATTAAATTTATGATGTGATTAGTAATTTATTGATTGCTGTTTGGTATTTTTTAGATTGCCATTTAAGTTAAATTTGAATTTATATTGAATTGAATTGCTGTTATCCCATTTTCTGGTCAAAACTGGAATATCAGTGATGGGTGCGTTTCCTCCACGATCGAACCATCACACCACTCCCATGCCGAATGAAGCCTAGCCGAACCACGGCTTCTCCATTTCCTAGCCGAAACAAGTATACCTCCTATCTACCGAACCAGAGGCCAACCCACCACCGAATCAACCCAACACCGGACCGACCCTTCTTCCATTCAACACCGAACCAAACCATTTCCCTCGCTACCGAACCAACTCACCTGCCATCCACCACCGGTCCAAGGCCTCACCGAACCAAGCTACCCCCGAACCAAATACAACCGGACCAAAGCCTCTCCACCTATCACCGAACCACCTCATGACCGAACCAAGAGGATGCCGAACCAGACTGCCAGGCCAGATCACTTCAGCCCAGGCCCACCAGCAGCTATATACATCCAAGACCCCTGCCCCCAACCTCACTCTATAAATAGAAGGGGCAGGGGTACAACAATGGGGGACAAGTTTGAGAGCTCAAGCACGGAAGGAACTTTCAAACACTTTTAGATACTTGTACCAAAGCTTTGTACTTGTAATCTGAGATCTAAAGGAGAAATAACATATAAAGTGGACGTAGGCACGTTCTGGCCGAACCACTATAAATCTGTGTGTCTTTTTACAGTTTAGCCCCTGCTTTTCATATATTTGCATAAGTCACCCAAATCACTAAGAACAACATAAGATCTACTAAATCATACAACTTTGAGGTGTTTGTCCATTTTTTGTGCAAACATTTTTGGTGCTTTCACTGAGAATTGAACTCAAGGATTCTACCGCTTGGAAGCTGAATTTGAAAGTCTAAAGATTCAGATTGGGAGAATCATGGCAAGACAATCAAGCAGAAGGCCGAGGCCAGAGCAAAGTCAACAGGAAGGGAGTCAAGAGGCTTCCTCAGGAGCAAACCAAGCTTCAGTCTTCATCACCAGGGATGAGATGGAGGCCATGATGAGAAGACAAGAAGAGATGATCCAGAACTTGCTTCAACAGATTGGGCAACTTGGAGCACGGAACCAAGGCGCAACTGGAGTTCAGAACGGAGCAGGACCATCTGGCGTAGCACCAGAGCTAGGGTACACACACGCAGAACATGTTGATCCAATCCCGACAAGAGAGACGGGGGCATCCGAACAACCTGGTAACAATAGAAGAATGAACGCTCCGCCAGAGGGGCATACACCTGAAAGCTCCCACGGACTCAGGGGGCAGGTCGAAGGCAGTGAACGAGGACTACAACTTGGAGATAGTGACAGACTGGCGGAGATGGTCAGACCGGCCATGAGAGGCGGACTAGTGAATAGGGACCTGGAGGATGTGAATAGGAGTCCTTTTACCACAACAATCAGGCGAGCTAGGAACCCACCAGATTTTAAGCTACCATCATTGGATATGTATAATGGAAGGACAGACCCCACGGTTCATCTGACAAAATATATAAGGCATATGGAAGTGCTGGGGGCATCAGAGGAGGTTATGGCCCGGTGCTTTCCATTGTACTTGGCAGATATTGCGGCGTTGTGGTTCAGACAACTGGAAAGCGGCTCCATAGGAACGTGGGCAGATTTAACTGAGAGATTCATGAGGCAATTCAGGGTTCATATTGCAAGACCCAAGAATGTGATGACTTTGGCAACCTTGAAGCAGAAAACTGGAGAGACTTTGAGGAGTTTTCTAACACGATTTAATGCGGCAGCAGCATCAGTGGATCGACCAGATCCATCTATGGTCATGATGGCAGCTGTATCTGGAATAGCTGATAGTACGGAGTTCAAGAATTCATTAACTAAAGATCCGCCTATGAATCTGGGAGAGTTCTATCATGAGGCTGAAAAGTTTCTGCGTTTGGAAGATGCTAGTGCAGAAAGGGAGGAAGAAGTTGACGTTTACGCAATCAAGAGCGGAAACCCACCTGGAAGGGGTACGGAGACTGGTAAAGGAAAGAGAGAGGCTGAGGATAATGATGATAGGTCAAAGCGGCCACGGAAAGAGTCGCGATTCACCACTTACTCCGAGCTGAATGAGAATTTGGAGCGAATCTATCAAGATACAAGAGAGCAAGTTCCCTACCGTAGGCCAATGCGAAGGGATCCGACTATTAACGAAAGGAAATCAGACAGATACTGCTTGTTCCACGACCTGAATGGTCATCATACCAACGATTGCAGGCATCTGAAAGATGAGGTGGAGGGGCATATTCGGAATGGTTTGCTATCACAGTATGTGAGAAGGAGGGCCACAACGGTGGGACAAGAACGACCACCGCCCACACCAACTGAAGACGGCTCAGGATCGAGACGTCATCTTATTATCCTTTGATCGAGATAACGACGAACGAGCAGCAAACTCCACACTGATACGGTTAAGTTGTTTACACATGTACAGGACCACGAACGATCCTCAGGCATGCTCTGATACAACTATAAGCCACATCGATATAGGCGTTTGCACTCCGACGTCACTGCTTTGCTTTTATTCTTTATTCCTTAAATTTGGATTTGACTTTGCTGAACATTTCTATTTTAAATTTCATCAGTTGAATGGATATTTGGTTTTGATAATTCTAAAATGGCTAAGCTACTTACACATGTACGGGATCGCGAACGATCCCTAGGCATGCTCTGAGATAGTGATAAACTGCCACAACAGACAATCCAGAAACTCACCCGAACGTGAATCTGGTTTGGATGGTATTAAGTCCCCCCCGGGCACACATCAACTCGCCTCGAACGGCACCCGACTTCGAACGGTCACAACTCGCCTCGAACGGCACCCCGACCGCGAACGGTCACAATTCGCCGCGAACGGCACGCGACCTCGAACGGTCACAACTCGCCTCGAACGGCACCCGACTTCGAACAGTCACAAACTCGCCTCGAACGGCACAACTCATCTCGCCACAAGTGGCTCGATCACGAACGGTCGCCATTTGAGGTCCACCCTCTGACCGGGCTTGGTCGCACTTTACCTCGAATGACTCGACCCCGAACGGTCGTCATTTGAAGTAAAGCGCTTGACCGTGAACGATCACATTCCACCACAAATGACTCGATCTCGAACGATCGTCGCATGGATTTAGACGCTTGACCGCGAACGGTCGCACTTCACCTCAAATGACTCGATCGCGAACGGTCGTCATTTGAAGTTAGGCGCTTGACCATGAACGGCCGCGCTTCATCCCAAGTAGCTCTATCTCAAACGGTCGTCATTTGGGGCCATATAAAACTATCAAGCTCTTTACAGGTTGTTGACAGGTTACGAACGTCCAGCTCATGGCATTACAAAACACGTCTTCCTACCGCAAGTCATGTTTTGGGGGGCAAAGTGTTATCCCATTTTCTGGTCAAAACTGGAATATCAGTGATGGGTGCGTTTCCTCCACGATCGAACCATCACACCACTCCCATGCCGAATGAAGCCTAGCCGAACCACGGCTTCTCCATTTCCTAGCCGAAACAAGTATACCTCCTATCTACCGAACCAGAGGCCAACCCACCACCGAATCAACCCAACACCGGACCGACCCTTCTTCCATTCAACACCGAACCAAACCATTTCCCTCGCTACCGAACCAACTCACCTGCCATCCACCACCGGTCCAAGGCCTCACCGAACCAAGCTACCCCCGAACCAAATACAACCGGACCAAAGCCTCTCCACCTATCACCGAACCACCTCATGACCGAACCAAGAGGATGCCGAACCAGACTGCCAGGCCAGATCACTTCAGCCCAGGCCCACCAGCAGCTATATACATCCAAGACCCCTGCCCCCAACCTCACTCTACAAATAGAGGGGCAGGGGTACAACAATGGGGGACAAGTTTGAGAGCTCAAGCACGGAAGGAACTTTCAAACACTTTTAGATACTTGTACCAAAGCTTTGTACTTGTAATCTGAGATCTAAAGGAGAAATAACATATAAAGTGGACGTAGGCACGTTCTGGCCGAACCACTATAAATCTGTGTGTCTTTTTACAGTTTAGCCCCTGCTTTTCATATATTTGCATAAGTCACCCAAATCACTAAGAACAACATAAGATCTACTAAATCATACAACTTTGAGGTGTTTGTCCATTTTTTGTGCAAACAATTGCCATTTGATTAATATTGAATATAAATTGCTAGTTAAACACTTGATAATGATAATTAATTGATTGTTGTGATTTATTGGCTGATTTGGATGTTGGATTGTGATGGATGTTATTGATTGGCATTTTGGATGATTGGATGTTTATTTATGTATATATCTCTGTTATCACTATGGACTGAAATGATAACCCGAACGGTTTCCATTGATTTGGAAATTTTGATTTTGGATACTGGTTGAAATGACATATACCCATATAATTTTTGAATTTGGATTATTTATTGGAATTGAATTATTTGAAAGGTTTAAGTTTGAAATTTAAACTTCAGATTTATTTTAATTAAAATGATTAAGATTGGTATTTCGAATTATTTGAAATCTTTTAAATAATTATATCCACGTTGTACACTTGATAGGAGATGAAAATCTCGTAACATCTCTGGAGCCATTACAGTAATATTTCTATTCTACTTATTTTGATTTGACTTGCATAAAATCTTTTAGTCCTGACTCGAGTGTTTTGTTTTTTCATTTCGCTCGGGTCAGTCTGAGCTTTTCAGTGTATTGAAGACCATTTTATTTTAGAGGATGAAGGCGAAGATGAGTCTACTATTTATTATTAATTATTCCACTACATCATGTGTTCCGCTGCATTTTTTTATTTATTTCTGCTGTAGGTATAACTCTGATTTGTATTGTAAAAGTGTAATCAAATGTCATTTGTAAAACAGCTTCAAGAACTGTTTATTTGATTATTATATTTTGTTATTCCGCTGCGAGATTCTGTGTTTTGTCTTTCCTTCTTTTCTATTATTTTCTTATTTACCCCATTAGCAATCCTCCCTTTTAAATGGTTTGAATTGACATGTGTGGTTTATTGTCGATTTAAACCGTCCAAAAAGATGGGTCGTTACAGAATAAATCCCCATTCTGCTATCTTATAGTTTTAGACATCTGATTATATTTCGTAAATCGATATGCCACCTTGAATAAGTGATATGTTAACCAATGACGGTTAAATGTTAAATTTATTTATATAGTCGTTGGTAATGTAAACATCAATCACTGACTTGGAAAGTTAAATTGAATGAGATGTAGCTTGTTTAAGTACGACGGTGATCGTTAAACCTCTTTCAAATTTTAAAAAGTTAAATTTTGATTTGAAATTTGTTTTAAAGTTAATTATTATTTAGAAATAAGATTTAAAAGGTAATAACTATTTATTTATAACGTTTTAAAGGAAATTAATAGTAATTAAAGTTAATTACTTTATTAATATAATTCTTAAAAGTTATTTCTTTAGTTATTTAAGAATATTTATTTATTATTTAAAATGTTTTTAATTCAATTATTTATTTAAAGTGATTTAACTATACTTTAATTTTTAATTATAATTAATTAATTATATTTATTTATGTTATTTAATTTTATCTATAGGTTAATTAATTATCATATTAATATTAGTTTAAATTAATAAATTATTGATTTAATAACGTTTTTAAAGTTAATTAATTATTGTATTAATATTGTTTTGAAGTTAACTTATATTAATATATATTACTAATGGATTCTAAATTTATTATTTTAAATGAGATGTAATTAAAATGTAAAGAAGGATGTTTAAATAATAACTTATTATTTAAAGTTATTTAAAGTTATTTTAAATAATTTATGGTTTATCAAGGAAATCTTACTGACTTGAAAAGTTCAGTAAATAAGTTATTTAAATATGGGAAGAGTTTTATAAATGGTTTTGGATATTTATAAAGAATTATAAATGAGTTTTATAGATCTGAAATGGGGAGAAGTTTTATAAATGGAGTTTGAGATTTATAAAGAATGTTTTATAAATAGATTGGAGATTTATAAAGAACTGTATAAATAGATTTGGAGATATTTAAAAAAATAAAAGAGATTTATGGAAAGAATGGTTAATTTTCATGGCGTAATTCGAGGAGCATGGATTGCCTACAGTTTACTATGGATTCGCTGGGATAGCGACGTAACCATTGTGTAAACTGCAATCCATGATCGATATTGAATAGTACTTTCCATATCTATTTTTAAAAAGTCTCAAGTATTTTGAAAGAATGGTTTGTGAATATACTTATTCCGGTGAGGTAAATATATGAGTATTTTGATAAATATATTTGAATGAGGTTCTAATTAATGGAATTTAATTAAATGGGCTTAGTGATTTCCGTAGGAAATGTAATCATGTTTGAAATGTTTGATTATTTGATAGTTAAATAACCGACTATCAAATCTTGGCCTAAACATGTAATCCTTCTTAATTTTTGGTAGTACGAAAATATTCCCTACTTAACACCGAAGGATTTTAACTCTGAAAATATCTAGGAGAAACGTGGAAATTTTATGGTACAGTTATCGTCGGTGATGTTATACTGTACGTATAAACTCGTTTCGTTCTTCTAGGATAAATGATAAAGAGATCCGTCCACTTAAACCATTAGGGGTGATCCTCGATCTTATGTATTGTCTGATTATTTCCTAAAGAACCGGTATTGAGCATTTTGGAAAATCGACAATTGGTTTTTGGAGCGCCAAGGAAGTGGAAGAGCGTACTCATAAGAGATGACTTGAAAACTGTAACCACTCCGAAACCATATATGGTTCTATGGAGGAGTTTGTTATTAATAACGCCAATTGATAACGCATTATTCTAAAGCGTTATTGTTTAATTTGGATTATTTAGCTTTTTACCTTTATTTGTTTTGTTCACACGCGTAACGCTTGGCCCCAAATACGAAACCCCTCCTAAAATTTTCATCTCCCTCTCAAAATACTTTATCACTTCTCGTCTTCCTCACACCCATGACCTAAATAATAGTAACTAATTTTTGTTCACTCACCTCACTCGCCACATCTCGCTCGACATCTCCAATCTTTGATCCAGCTCGCCATCTCTGTTCTTCGATCCAGCTCTTCAGCAGTTCCAAAGTCGATCGAAATTTATGCTCGAGGAAATCATCGCCCTGATATATTTCTGTTATCGATTATCTGCTCGGATTTCTGGTAAATTATCTACTCTAGGAAATCGTCGCTCTAGTAAACTATCGCTCTAGTAAACTATCTGTTCAGATTTCTAGATTAGAAATTTCTTTATCATATTCTTCTCTAAGATATAGCAGTCTCCAATTTCAATCAAACCAACTCAACAAGAAAGCCGTCGAGCTCATCGAAATTGATATTGGGCCCGAAAGCGATGATTCTGGTTCAGAATCTGATTCGAACGGGCGTAAATTGTGGATGTTCAGAGAAGCACTACAGGCTGTTATAATAAGAAGAGCCGCTCTTAATTGGATCACTTTTGTTCCTGGATTCTTACTGGATCCACCTGCATCGAAAACGGATTCTCAGATAATGACCGATGAGGAGAAGCTTTCTAAGTTTGCTGGTGGTTGGCCTTCTTTTTCCTTTTTCGTTCAAGGTACTTATACTAGTTTCATTATTATTACTTTTGTTTGTTTATTGAACAAGGTCTGTCAGTTGTTTTTGGACGAAATATTTTAATACGATGATATCTCATGTTTATGAGATTGTTTTAATTTTTTTAGTGTTTCAACTAATAAGTCGGTTAGTATGCCAAAAATACGTCAGATGTAAATGAGGGCAGGTCTGCGTTGGGAAATATTATTATTGGTTACAATTCCAAATTAGCATCAAAGGTGGAATTTTTTTATCATCATTGTATTTAAGATCTAATTTGATTTCAGTGAGTTAGTCATAGCTGCATCATTGGTAGATCCTTTCTCCTTTGTTTGTTGTATAGTGTTGGCCCGTGATCTGTTTTTTGGTTGTTTGGTGGTGAAAAGGTGGTGATTTGGTAGTGGTTTCAGGAAATGTACACTTGAGAAAGCAGGAAGAACAGGTTCAGGTGAAGTATATTATAAGGGAATAAGAAAAATAGGCAGTAGAATGTTATATAAAGTAATTAAAGAAGAAAAGAGGAGAAACAAACTCAATTTTTAATTCAGATTTATTCAATTTCATCTGAATTTGGAATTATGTTTGCTAAATTTCTTGGCTGTTATTGTTATCAGAAATTGTTTATTGAAGTTCAAGCCAAACAGATCATTTGTGAAATAAGTTTCCTTGGTTATTTGGAAGTTATATTTCATTAATTATACAAACCCTTATTTAGGACTATAGAACATTAACTGGGTTTGTGACCTCTACAAAGGGGAGTTTTCGAAATTACAAACATTATATAACTCAATGCATTTTGGGTTTCCCAACTTTATTTTGTTACAGGCGTAAATTTTGCAAGCCCGTCTGTATAATCAATTAAGTACAAGATTTTAGCACCAAGTATAAAACAAAGTGAATAACTACTTACCTCATGCAAACAATTGAATATTATTTCACCTCATTTATATCCTTGTTGCTAACCCATTTTGGCATGTTTTGGTAGTAACAAAAACATATATTTTCTTTTTCATGTAGCAATCTTTTCAGAAGTTGTGGGAACCTTCTCATCATTGTTATGTATCATGTTATCAGGTATGCTTAGAAATGCTAAGCTTTGCAAGCTACTCAGGTGATGCTGATAGCAGAATTGTTAGAGAGACTTGGGCTAAACTTCTGGATAAAGAACTGTCAAGAGGTGGGATCGCAGAAGCATGTGCTGTGCTAAAGAGAGTTGATTCAAATCTTTATCCAGGAGACGGGGCTTCACAAGATTTATTTAACTGTCTTGGGCCAATAGCTAGTATAGGTTCATAAGGTATGCTTTTAGTAATTTTTTGATGTACATACATGTCAATTGCTTCACGAGATGTACATGTCGATCGCTTCACGAGATATACAAGGTGAATTGCATTTTTTGATTCAGTTTATTTTGTACTTATTATCTATCTTATGTCGTTTATAGATTCATAATAATCATTTGTTCTTTGTCCGAATTCTACTTTGATTATTCTGTGAATTTGTTAACCTGTAAGTTTATAATCTAGTTAAATTTGATTCTCCCAGTAGAGTTTCTTTTAATGTCTTGCTAAACTTTTCCTATCCTATGCATGCTTGTAAATTCATCAAAACCATTTATTTAATATCCAAACTCATGTTTTATTCGTGACCTGTAAGCATGCAGGCTCTTGTATCATTATCTTATAACCATTTTAATTTATCATTTATATAATTTGCATGAATTCAATATAAAAACAAATCTATCGTTTTAATTTATTGGCTTATATCCACACTTTTTATGGCATCAATTTATTTCCAAGGAAGATAAAACATTTTTTTAGCGTTGCAAAATGGGTGAATGAATGAATCCTGACATAACCATTATCCAGGGGTGTGTGGTATATTTCTCAGGTAAATGTTTATTAGATAGAAAATACAGAGTTGTTGATTGCTGGCAATGAGAATATGTTAATGTAGAAACAGTTGTCATTTTGTCAGATAAAAAGAGATACTATTCTCTGTTCATGTACAAAGCTTGGAGTTGAAGAGAAGCACCTCTTCACAAAAGGGTATAAAACATTATTACAATATAACAAAGTTACTCACTTTACCTTTATTTTTACTTAAAATATTTTAACTATTTGGAGTAGTCTAGTTGCATTGCTCTATTTTACAAAAGAGCAGTTAGCAGTGGTTAAGTCTTCTTTCATTTACAGGTAACTACTACTAACTCTTAACTTATTTTCTTATTTTCAAGTAATTTCATGTTATATATATGCACTACTTGGCTCACTTGATTCTTCTAGTGGAACATTCATACGGTAATTTAACTTTGCATTAAAGTTTTGTTGCTTTTAGGGTCTACCAGATTATCCAAATCGTAGCTTATTTGCCAATACTAGAGGCCTATTCAAGTGCTCCTTCCTCATTGAATATTAGTTTGCATTATAATTGGCACATAGTATTTCTTGTTTTGTGATTGGATTGGAAATGTTTGATAGCTTTATATCTATGCATTTATGCCAATATTTTGACTAAGAGTGATACCATTTTGTAATTTTATTTCTCTTTTAGTACTGGTCATCATTTCACAGGTCAGTTGAAAATTTTCATTGTTTGATGGGTTTTAAGTTTTCTTAAGAATGCTAAAAAGATATAAAGAAGCAATATTTTTTTTAAATACTAGATATTCTAGCTCTGGTAGGAATCTTTTCCTCTTTTCATTCTTTATGTTGGGTAGTGAAAGTTCAACTTTTTTATGTAGGGGTCACTTTTTTAAGTAGAATAATGATAAATTCTAGAGTTATTTGTAGAATTGGATTCTGATACTTGGAATTTGTTTTACTTTTTCTTTCAACCTTTGCATAAAGCTGCAAAGTTCATTGATTCCTTGTTGATACATACAAGAAACAACCAGTCAAACGCTTCTCCTTTTGTTAAAGCACATCTCTAATCATTGGTTCTTATTTGAAGTCTTTTGAATTTTATACAGATAAGTGTTGCTATCTAGCTAGTTCTCTAAAGTAAGTGTAGGCAAAGAAAATTCCTTCCATGGAAGCACCAAACTCTTCTAGCAGTGTTGATGAGCATTTCTTGGTTAATGGTGATTGGGAATCCATGAAATTTGGTGGATCTATTGATAGGCTTCCTAGTCTTTCACATTTTGGAAGTGAGAGTTTATCAGAAATAATGAATTCGTTTGGACTGCCCGAAAATGCTCATGGGGGAAATGATGTGTGTGCTCGAATCTTACCTTCGAGCATTGAACATGGTAGGGAGATTAATTTCAAGGGGAAGAAGAGGAAGAAGTTTGAGGAATGCAGTGGTTTACAAGCTGATTCTACCCTTACGAGCACCCATGTAAGACCGCATTTTCTTCCTTTATATGTTCTGAAATGTGCATCATTATACATGTATTATTTGCAATTATCTTGAGTCGTATGCATCCCTAATGTACCAATTACTTTTGAATTAGATGTGCATAGCATCAAAGCTAACCAATATTAGGCTTTAAAGTCTTGTCTATGCGACCCACTGAATGCGTGCCTGCTCTGGCTTTCTTTACACGACAAACTCTATGGAAATACTGAACATAGTAGACTGATCATTTTTTGAAAGGATGAAAACGTTTCTCAGAATGGAAACGAACTTGATTAAAACTTTAAAAGATTTTGGAAAAAAAAGAGAAAAAAACAACAATTTTTTTAACATGTTTCGTAAGGTGATTGTTGTTGGACCTTATTTTTGGATTAAACGAAAATTGATATGGGGACAGCAATTTTGACATACTCCCATCATGGAAATTTCAAGACTGGTTTTGCAAATTCACATGTAATTTGTTGCTTTCATTATGAGAATTAGCAAAATCTGATAACCTTCCAAATTTTTGTGACCACATTTATTTAAGACAACCCTCTTATCCAATATCAAAGAACCAAACAATCGACTAATCAACTCATTACAATCTTTGTTAAGATTGCTAACACCACCGCACTGTTTTGAAGTTTTTCATCATTATGAAGTTAGAACCTTTTTTTTAATAAGAATGGGTGAGTTAGCTACTACCGTAGTACCGGATGTTAAACATTTCTCTGTTACTGCTTAATTTACGACCAAGTGAAACAGTAATGTCTTTGCTATTTTATTTAATTTGTAATAAAAAGGCAAAGTTGCAAAAATAATTAAAACAGCAAAGTCTTTACCATTTTAATCCATTTTCGTAATAAAACGGCGATGTCTTCATCGGTTTAAAAATCAGTTCATGTCCGGTTCACTAACGTATTTTTTAGTGTTATAAAATGTTTTATATTGTGTTAATTTGTTCCGTTTTTCATCGAATATCTATAGACTGAAATGATCTCTTACGTTGCAGCGGATATTAAACGTTCAGTACTCAATTCCAGACTACGTGCATGTATCAGAGGAGTGTCAGCACCTGATTTCAAGAATATTCGTCTCTGATCCTGCTACGGTATGTGTAATAATTGATAATGTATACATGCTATATCTTATGTTATATAAATAAAACGATATATTTGAATGTATCTATATATGTTTGTGTAACATTTGCAGAGAATATCAGTACCAGAAATACAAAACCACCCATGGTTTCTGAAGAACTTACCATCCGATCTCAGAGAAGCAAACATGATGAGTTCAGAATATGAAGAGCCTGAGCAACCAATGCAAAGCAAGGATGAGATAATGCAGATAATAACAGAGGCAACCATTCCTGCATTTGGCATGCGTGGAATAAACCAGTACTTTGATGATGGACTTGACATTGATGATGAAATGGATGATTTGGAATCTGATTCCGATCTTGATGATAGGAGCGGCGAAATAGTCAATGCAGAGTGATTTGGATATCAAGATGGTTATTTAATTTGACTCCACAGTAGGCAATTGTTTGGTAGTTTTTATTGTTTAAATCTGTAAGTTGGTGAATATGGTTTCACAGTAGGCACTTGCTTTAATGTTTGTACACTGTAATGAAAAATATATCACATTTCTTTCTGAGCATGCTCTTGTGTTATATTTGTTGATTATAATCTTTATTCGTTTATGAAGATTTAGTTTGATTGCTATTATTAAAATGTAATATATAGGCATAGCTCTTGAAAAGTGTATCTACGATTTTTATAGCGGCTATAATGAGCTATTGAATAAATATTTTATAGCGGCAAAATGGTGTTATAAAGATTTCCAGTTCCGTTGAGATTTAGCTGTATTATAGCGGTTATAATGAGCTATTGAATTAACGTACCATAGCGGCGAATTTGCGTTATAAAACTAAGCTCAACCATAGCGGCATATTTTGTGTTATAAATATTTAACAATTTTTTATAACATGTCGATATACAGCGCTTATCAAACCGCTATGGTTGTGATTAATAGCGGCTATATGCCGCTATAAAAGACACTTTTTGTTGTAGTGTATATGGTACAGTTATCGTCGGTGATGTTATACTGTACGTATAAACTCGTTTCGTTCTTCTAGGATAAATGATAAAGAGATCTGTCCACTTAAACCATTAGGGGTGATCCTCGATCTTATGTATTGTTTGATTATTTCCTAAAGAACCGGTATTGAGCATTTTGGAAAATCGACAATTGGTTTTTGGAGCGCCAAGGAAGTGGAAGAGCGTACTCATAAGAGATGACTTGAAAACTGTAACCACTCCAAAACCATATATGGTTCTATGGAGGAGTTTCATGATATATTTGAGATGTTGGAATCCATGTGCAGTCCTGAAACCCGTTGGGGGTGTGGGAATCCGTGTGTGATTACAAGATCTATTTGAGATATGGAATCCATGTATGATTCCGAGACCTGTTGGGGCATTGGAATTCACGTGGGATTCCATGATCTATTTTGATGGCGGTGCGTGAGCTGGAACGTCAGACGTAGCCTCACCAGTGGTAAATGACTAAAACCAGAGATAGAAGGCATGGCCAGTAGGGTTGGCAAACCCATAGGGTGTAGTCGGCTCCTCCTAGACGTTACTTATAGTTGTTATGCATGCATGGGGCGATGCACTCGATCTTAGCAAGACCAGCTATGTTTTTCATATGGTACATCACTAGGGATGTATGCTGCTTCGGAAGGATATCTCTAATCCTTGTGAAGGAGGACCGTTCTCGAAGTACTGAGGGCACCTCCATAGAAATCCTACACAATTAGAGAACGTGCCTTATCGATTTTCGATTATATACCTAGTATTGTTGTAATGTACACTCATAAGCACACAGCTACTTGATTATTATTATTTTCACCCTTAGACGTTATTATAATATAACTGGATTTTCTAATATAAAATGGTTTTGGTTATCGTAGGGTAAAAACCTGTCTGTGTTTATGTGCGACGTGGTCTTACAAGATACCTTTGATTTTAAAGGATTTTACAAGCTATAATAAATAAAATTCCTTCTGAGTTGAGTTTCTCATGCTGGTTTTACCAAACTGACCCGGGCGTTGTTTTTCTATAATGCTCGGGTCAGACCGAGCATATTTCCGAGTTTAGTTGGATGTTTTGGAGCTACAAGAGATGAGCTGGAGGCCTAGAGACGTATTCATGTATATGATTATTTTCCGTTGCATTCATGGTTGTATTTATCAACAATTGTGAAGACAGGTTGTTATAACTGTCCGGGCTGAAATAGGTTAGCATACTCTGATTGATGTATGTATATACATATATTACAGTTTTGTTTTTGTATAAAGGTTTGTTGTATATTATAGATTATTCATTCTGCTGTGAGATTCTATGTTGTTTAGTTTCTTCTTGTCTTTTTTCTTCTTTCTTTCCCCTAACTATCCAGCTTTCTGTTCAATTTGAGTGTGTCATGTGTGGTTTGTTGACCGCTTAAACTGTGCGGAAAAGTGGGTCGTTACACATGGTATCAGAGCTTAGATTGAACAAACACCTAGGCTTTGGTGGGGTTAACTCATTTGAGATAGGGTAAGTGAGACCCTAGAATGAGTTTGAGAGTATATATAAGAGATGCGTATTTGTTATTTTCATAAAAATGTTTTATATTGTGTTGTTTGATCTATTGAGTGGCTTAAGAATTTTAGTTGATGCGCTTGGCCAACGTTATCAATAGGGATTTCCTAAACACTCGAACAAGACCAATAGACACAGTATTGTTTTAAAATTTTGGTAAATGAAATAATTTTACCTAGAAATATATTTTATATATATAAAAGAATAATTTTTCAAAAAATTAATATAGTTATTCTTGGTTGTGCTTGTTTGATAGGAAATGATAATATTCTATCATTATCATCTAGGATTTGATCGGTCATGCTCCCCTATTTCTGAACATTGACTATTATTGGTTAATCTATTTAGAATCTTCCTTTTGAAACTTGGGTAGGATAGACGGGAATTTAAAAAAATTAAAACGAATACCTTGTGAATTAAGTTTCACAATTTGAATATATAGGGCATTCGTTGATAATGTTGGGTTAAAATTTGATTTCTAAGGCTTGTTTATTTAAAAGGAAATTTAAATATTTTAAAATAAATATTTTAGAAATGATTTTATATAAAGGTTGATCTAATAAAATTAAGTATTAATAAATGTTGTTTTATTAAAAGGAATTGGGAATACTTTGAAATAATATTTGTAAATGATTAAATATAAAAGTTGGTTTAATTGGGATTTTATAAAAGAAGTTTATTAAAAAAACTTAAATATTTCTGAAATAAAACTAGAAGAATGATTTATATAAGGAAGCTAGAATATTTTCACAATAAATATTTAAGAAATGGTTTCCTTTAAAAGGAAGATATTTTATAAATTTGATTTATAAGAATGTGTGTATAAATAAAAGGAACTTGGGAATTTAAATCCCAGTATTTTTGGAAAATGGTTTTCAAGGTTTACAAGTTAATAATAGTATTTGAAAATATTCTTGGAATAAAAATATTTCTAAGGATTTTCAAAGGGATATAAGTACTGAACTCACTTCTGTCGTTGGGAAATAATTCCGACGATAATTGCAACGTTGATGGTGTTCATTTTTGAGTTTCTAAGTAGGGGATTGCAACCATTAGGATCTCACTGTATAATTGTTTTGATAAAAAAATTTTGATCTGATTCCAAAAGTATGTTTTGATTTATCATAGAGTAAATATGTATATAACCATTTTAAATGATTTGTGGAAAAAAGAAATAATAATTTTATTTGAGATAATTTTGGAGTATGAATGATTTTGAAAATGGTAATAATAGTTTCTTAAAGGGGTTTTTGGAATATCAATATTTTAGTAATAGTTTGCTTAGAAGTATATTTAAGTATAAATATCTTTGAAAAGGAATTTTATAGAAGGGTGTGTTTTCTTTGGATTAGTTCGGGGAATGAGTCCCGATTTGTTTTGCGATGATCTGAATAATCTTCTAAGTGACGATCGAATGTTGCTTAGGCTAATGGTATTGTGCATTTAGTAAATTATCCCTTTTGTTATTGTACGGTCGGAACGGGTTCGAATCTGAACGAATCGAAAGCAAATTGTAATTATATATTTCTTGAAATTATTTAGCTAGAAATATATATATATAGTATTGTTCAAAAAGGGATTTGAAAAGAAGAAGGGTCTTTTAAAATGTACTAGTTCGCGTGGCTCAGAAATAACTAAAAATGGACAGGAGATGTATCCGGATTGTAGACACTTCCCTTAAGTATTATGCTTCTTTGTAAGGGAATATATAATACTGTTTGGTAGTCCCCAGTTCCTTGGGTTAATTTTGGGGTTACTCGGGCTATATATATATTTGTTATGGATTAAAATATATATAATATCATTTCAAAAGTTTTTGAAATAAATATCCAAGTATTTGACTCTTAAGTTTGCAAAATATAAAGGTATCTTGATTTAAAACGGGTTAATTAATGAAATGTTAATTGGGTCAAATTTATTAAGAAGGTTTAACAAACTTTGTTTTATTAAACCGTGTCTTTTAATTTTAACATCTACAAAGTTAAAAATCACTTGATGTTATATATTGGGCGGCTAGTGAACATTTTTACCTCTAAGTGTTTAAAGAAAAGTAGATTTTAGGATGGAGTTTGGATACCAGCATCCTACTCTTCTTAGCCACTTACTAGACCGAACGAGTAAAAAAGGGTGGTATTGGTTGACTCGGTCATAAGACCCAAATTATTTTAGGCCTACATTTGAATAGTTAAAGGTGAATAGAATTAAAATTTGAAGTTTTTAATATACTTTTAAGATTTAGGAGAATATTATACAAGTTAATAAAGCAAAGTTATTTTATGAAAAGGTTTCATAAATAAAGTTGTATCATCTAAAATGTTTGAACCTAAGTTGGAATTTTTATGAAAATGTTTTCATAAATAATTTTGTGGAAATAGAATTGGTATTATGGAGAACTTATTTAATAAGTACGTAGGTTGTACATAGATCATTTTCCTTTCTCATATAGTTCTCGATCCATAATTCGAGTACATGACTTGAGGTGTCTTAGACTGGTCCGAATAAGGATCAATCACTCGATTTTGACGGCGAACACTTGGTGAGCGTTCTTAATACGAAACTAAAAGTTTTCTATCATAATATATGGCTATGTAAGGAGAATGGAGGATTTTAATTAAGAAGCCTGATCAGGATCCGCACTAGGAAGTCCGGTGAGCAATTCTACTTTGGAAGTAAAGTTATGTATTCGAGTAGTGATCGAATTAGATTTTGTATATGAATGATCTATGAACATCATGCAAACTTATGAATAATATTAGATGTTCATATGGTGAAATTTCAGTGATGAAATTCTTTTTAAGGGGGGAAGAGTGTAACGACCTGTATTTTTGGGTCTTCGAATTTGAATATTTAATTCGTTTAAATATTTGGATTTGAATTAAATTATAATAAAATATATATTTCAAATTAAGACCTGATTTTGGATGGCGTATTTTCAATTTAATTTTTAAGATTTTTCCATAATTTTTAATTTGAAAAATAATTAAATTTCCGTTTGACGTATTTTGCGTCGAACGTCAGTACTTTTGAAACTTCACAGAATAAGTTAACATGTCTATTTTATTATTGTTTTGTGATAGTGTTACATTATTGTGCACGATCATATTTTGTTTTTATCGTTCGCGGCTCGTACGCGAACGGGATATTGAATGGCGGGGTATCGCAAACTTTTCATTTAAAAACAAACAATACAACCAACATTTTGTATACCTTGTCTCCATTTCCCTTGCTCCTTCTACGTGTTGCGCTTGTCTATGTTGCTTTTGTTTGTTTAGCTATTAGTAAATTGTGTGTGTGTATGTTAACACATTTATAGTGTAAAGCGGAAACACTCACGCATAAACACATTTTAATTTTTGCAACAGAAACATTTTTCCACTTTTCACTTTTCCATTTAATAATTACAATAACTTCCTCTACGCTAAGTATCAGCAAAAATTTCCAACATGAAAGTTGTAGAGGATGAGAAGATCTACGTTTATCATTTTTGTTGCATCTGGAATAGTGAAGCGGAGAGGGAATTATAAGGGTAAGAAGGATCAACAAGTGATTATGGGTGCATGGCCAAGAGTCGTTATCATGCAACATGCGTGAATATGTATAAGTGCATGCAAATAATGAAAGGATGCTTACATGCCTGTTGAGAGCGGCGTGGTTACGGGTTGTATAGGTGTTGGGCTTTGTGTCATGTTGGGCTCTTCAAAGTGTGTTGAGTAGAAGAAGGCGGTGGGATGTTGGACAACGAGTGTTCATGCATGTACAGGTGCATGGGAGGAAAAAAAGAAAAAGAAAAAAAAAGAAATATATATGTGCATTGATGTGTATAAGGTGGCACAGGTAGAGTTTAGGGAGTGTGCAGGTGTACAGGCCCGGTTTCAGGAGCAGGCTAGGTAGGCGACCGCCTAGAGCAACCCCCGGTTGGAGGCAACGGGTGGAAGTGGTGCATGGTTAACGTAATTTGATGTTTTAAATAATATACTTTATTTATTATTCATCAAACACTTGTTGGTCCGGTGGTTGTGTACAAAGCTCACAGGTTTGATTGAAGCAAAAGTTTTACCTGCTCTCTGGGCTGCATGGAGGCAACTCAGATTTTTTTCCCCCGCATTCTCTCTTCTCTCTTGCCTAGGACAACCCTGGTGCTAGAGCCGACTCTGCAGGTGTATGGGAAGAGTTCGAAATTCTTGTTTAGTGTAGAGGGCATGCATGCAAGAAAATAAAGAACAAGTAGGTGACTACTGTTCATTGCAAATGATTTTGCATTGAAGTCCATGATTATGTGCTCAATTGCGTGATGGTAGGGGAAGGATTGATAGCAGGCACATGAAGGAATGTGGAGGAGAATTGGAAAAGTAGGTAGGGCTGCATGTGAATGAAGTTGGGCTGGGTTTTTGCTTATGTTGATTTTGGTGAGAAATAGTTTAATAATTAATTTAAGTTGTTAAATTATATGCTTAAACTTGAAATTATGATATCTTGTCCATTAAAAATCCAATTTACACATGGATTTTAGCATTATGCTTCGTATTGACGAGTACAACGTCGTAGTGTAATTTGTTGACAGATTGGATGATGTATAAATTTATGACATATTAAAACGGACTGAGATTTAATTACGTTACTTTTAATTGATAACATCGTTACATATATGTACCATAATCGTGTTATCTATTTGGCCAAATAAATACTATACTGATAAAATAAATTGAATATGGTAATTTGAACCCTTGTATAGCGAGATAAAACAACGTTTCGTTAATTGTATTTATTTAAATACCTGTTTAGCAGAATAAAACACTGTTTCAGTAATTAAATTAATCGGTCATTTAATTAGCAGAATAAATCCCCGTTCTACTATCTTATAGTTTTGGACATCTGATTATATATCGTAAATCGATATGCCACCTTGAATAAGTGATATGTTAACCAATGATGGTTAAGTGTTAAATTTATTTATATAGTCGTTGGTTATGTAAATATCAGTCATTGACTTGGAAGGTTAAATTGAATGAGATGGTAACTTGTTTAAGTACCATGGTGATCGTTAAGCCTCATTCAAATTTTAAAAAGTTAAAATTTGATTTGAAAGTTGTTTTAAAGTTAATTATTATTTAGTAATAAGATTTAAAAGGTAATAACTATTTATTTATAATGTTTTAAAGGAAATTAAAAATTGTTTTAATAATGATTAAAGTTAATTACTTTATTAATATAATTCTTAAAGTTATTTCTTTAGTTATTTAAGAATATTTATTTATTATTTAAAAAGTTTTTAATTCAATTATTTATTTACAGTGATTTAACTATACTTTAATTTTTAATTATAATCAATTAATTATATTGATTTCGGTTATTTAATTTTATTTATAGGGTAACTAATTATCATATTAATATCAGTTTAAAGTTAATTAATTATTGATTTAATAACGTTTTTAAAGTTAATTAATTATTATATTAATATTGGTTTGAAGTTAACTTATTAATACAATAAAGATGTTTAAAATTAATTTAATATGTATTATTAATGAATTCTAAATTATTATTTTAAATGAGATCGAATTAAAATGAAAATAAGGATGTTTAAATATTAAATTGTTATTTAAAGTTATTTTAAATAATTTATGGTTTATCAAGGAAATCTTACTGACTTGAAAAGTTCAATAAATAAGTTATTTAAATATGGGAAGAGTTTTAAACATGGCTTTGGATATTTATAAAGAATTGATAACTGAGTTTTAAAGATCTGAAAAGGAGAAGTTTTATAAATGGGGTTTGAGATTTATAAAGAATGCTTTATAAATAGATTGGAGAATTATAAAGAAACTGTATAAATAGGTTTGGAGATATTTAAAAAAATAAAAGAGATTTATGGAAAGTTAGGTTGATTTTCATGGCGAAATTCGAGGGGCAGGGATTGCCTACTGTTTACTATGGATTCGCTGAGATAGCGACGTAACCATTATGTAAGCGGCGATCCATGGTCGATATTAAACGGTACTTTCCATATCTATTTTTAAAAAGTTTCAGGTATTTTGAAAGAATAGTTTGAATGAGGCCTAGAGATGTATTCCCTACTTAATATATCTAGGGAAAACACGAGAATTATATGGTACAGTTACCGTCGGTGGTGTTATACTGTACGTATAAACTCGTTTCGTTCTTCTAGTATAAATGATAAGGAGATCCGTCCACTTAACGATTAGGGGGTGATCCCCGCTCTTATGTATTGTCTGATTATTTTCTAAAGAACTGGTATTTTGCATTCCGGAAAATCGAAGATTGGTTTTTGGACTGCCCGGGAAGCGGAAGAGTGTACTTGTAAGAGATGACTCGAAAGCCTTAACCACTCTGTAACCATATACGGTTCTATGGAGGAGTTTCGTGATATATTTGAGATGTTGGAATCCATGTGCAGTCCTGAAACCCGTTGGGGGTATGAGAATCCGTGTGTGATTCCAAGGTCTATTTGAGATATGGAATTCATGTATGATTCCGAGACCTGTTGGGGCATTGGAATTCATGTGGGATTCCATGATCTATTTTGATGGCGGTGCGTGAGCTAAAATGTCGAACGTAGCCTCACCAGCGGTAAATGACACTCACAAACATCACAGCTACTTGATTATTATTATTTTCACTCTTAGACATTATTCTAATATCACTGGATTTTCTAATATAAAATGGTTTTGGTTATCGTATGGTAAAAATCCGTTCGTGTTTATGTGCGGCGTGGTCTTACGAGATACCTTTGATTTTAAAGGATTTTACAAGCTATAATAAATAAAATTTCTTGTGAGTTGAGTTTCTCACGCTGGTTTTACCAGACTGACCCGGGCGTTGTTTTCCTATGATGCTCGGGTCAAACCGAGCATATTTTTAGGTTTAGTTGGATGTTTTGGAGCTACAAGAGCTGGAGGCCTAGAGATGTATTCACGTATATGATTATTTTCCATTGCATTCATGGTTGTATTTATCAGCAATTACGAGGATAGATTGTTATAACTGTCTGGGCTGAAATAGGTTAGTATACTCTGATTGATGTCTGTATATACATTATTACAGTTTTGTTTCTGTATAAGGGTTTGTTGTATATTATAGATTATTTGTTCTGCTATGAGATTCTATGTCGTTTAGTTTCTTCTTATCTTCTTTCTTCTTTATTTCCCCTAATTATCCCCTAATTATCTTCTTATCTTCTTTCTTCTTCTTATCGGTCTCATTTGAGCGGTCGATAGCTTGCGGTCAACCGGCCCATAGAGGCGGTCGACTGGTGTGGTCCCAGCGCTATTAATGTTAGTTGTTATCGTTTTCTTTTAATTATGTTTATTGCCTTAATTCTTTTTTAATTAATTTCGGTTTGAAATATTCAGACGATAATTTTTTCGTTTGAACTCCGATTGTGAAACTTTATATATGAAAGTTGCTCATAAGATTGTCGTAAACACAATGGTGCTAGTTTCATAGTCAAATTCTAACGTTTGCTCAATTTTCATTTTTAGCTTTATAATACATATATTATTTTTTTGTTATAATATATGTAAATAATAAGGGTGAATATTCTAAATGTTATATGGGCATTATTGTAATTTTCATTTTTCATCACATGCCTATAAGTAGAGCTCTATTATATTGTATGTTCACACCTGCAGTGAATAAAATATCTCCTCTCTCTTTCTCTAATGGCTTCTTATCTTCTTACAATTTACAACATGATCTATAAACGAAAATTATAAATATAAAGTTGTGTTAATTTAGATGATCGGATCCATTCTTTTTCATATAGATCCATCTCTTTCTCTTAATCAATTAATGAAATTAGGAATGACTTTCGAGATTACTTATTTTACATTTCTTCTAGTTGAAATCAATATTCTTAATTGTTTCAAAATTTGTATTCGATCAATAATTCATTTTGAATTGATTTAAAATTTATAACAAGTGGTATTAGGACCACTCATCATTGGTTTCATTTGGAATATATTAATTTTGAGCAAGTTTTGAATGGACTTTGTTTATTACTCATTGAATTCATGTAATATCTTACTCAAATTACAGATCTACTTGATCTATGTATGAAAGTTTTTTGTGATAATTTTGTATTTGGTCCGGTACCAAAGTTTATTTTCCTAATTAAAGGTTGAAAAACTACTTTTATATAAAAAGATAGATCTATATGATTTGTATTTGGTTTATATAAAGAAATTTTTGAAATGGTTTTATTCTTTGGGAAATAATCTTAATTCCCTAAATTTCAGTAATAACTTGCACTAATTTGAAGATCTACTTGTTTGTTTTGATATATTTGGTAAAGAATCTTGGAGTATTTTTTAGAGAGATAGTTTGGATCTTAGATGTGTAGTTATTTTTATTTTTATGAATGATATGGATAGATCTACATAATTTAGAACCATTTGTGTAGAGAATATAAAATCGTGGTTCTACGATTATATAATTTTACTCAATTTTTGATTGAATATGTGTGTGTGAGGTATTTTGGTTATTTTATGAATTTTGATTATTGAGAAATAAATTTTCTCTTTATAGTGTTCATTTTGATTTTATTGTTGAGTAATATTGAATCAAGATCTGAGATGAAGTTTTGTTACTTCAAGTAATATTTGTTCAGTTGATTCATACATTTGTAAAGAAATTATTGTTTGTGACAATAATTTATATTTTAGACCACATAATGGTTATTTAAATTCATTTTTATCATAAATACATTAAATGTGGTCATTATGGTAATAAATTAAATTACCTTATTATCATAACTAAATGCATTGGTTATAATAAATTAAACGATGTTGTATATTTATGTTTGGAATAAGAATAGACATATGGTTTATTATTTGATATATTTATTTTGGAAAGCAATGTCTAAGATAATGAAAGAAATAACTCTGAACAAAAAAATTTTGAATTTGTGTAGACAAAATTTTTGATCCAGAACTTGTGTAACCCAAAGTCTAAGACCTGAAGTGTTAAATTATGCAAAAATTTGGTGATAAAGTTTATGAACTTGAAATCTTATCAATATTTTTTTAATTAGCCAAAATGTATAAGGTTCTAAACAATTGTAAAAAATTTGAGAATTTAAAGTTTATCATAAATTAATGAACTTGGAGCTTTTCATGAATTAGAAACTCGGAGCTTTTTTGAAATTGTGTGAAATGATAAGATTATACTTTTTGAAGAAGTTAAAAGGGATAAACACATCTTCATATAAGATTATAATAGTGCATTCAGTAGATTTCAAAATCTCCAAATGAATTATACTTTACTTCACATCTTTATATTTACATATTATATTGATCAAATACCCAGAAAATATTCTATAATATGACATTTCAAACATCCCCCGATTGAAAATTAGTTTTTAGTTTTGCCTCAGAAAGTGACGCTTTATTGTTAATCATATTTTAATTCATATCTCTCCTATTTCATTTCAGTTATTATATTTTAGTTAGTTGAAATAGTTTTCCCCATTGTTTACTTTCAATCATGGAAAATCATACATGGTCAATTTGATTTTTTCGTACAATGCAAAATCTAGTTTCATTATAATATGTGCAGGTTCGATTTAATTAGTCTCTTTGCTACTTTATTATTGATATATCTAATATAACTTGAAGTTTGAGTGACTACTATACAAAAAATAGTAGATCTAATTTTTACTACTCATACTATGTTGTAAAACCTGAAGTATTGATAAATTCTTTTTGTGTGCAGTTGCCTAGCTAGTTACTTAAAGAAATACATTTTAATATTCTTCGAAAGAGATAACTCTTATGTCATATTATTAATGTATATGGATGTATGTGTGTGTATTAATCTCTTGAAGGGTTTTAAAGTTTCATTTACATATATATTGCAAAATCCAACATCCCAGAAGAGATGTTATACAAAATTTATTTTGTTAAATTACAATTCCTTAAAATGTCATGATGTATACCTTGAAGGAACATCATATCAAACTCCAAAAGCAGTGACAAAATTTATCTCCAAAAGAGATGTTATATAGCAACATTACAATCCAGAAGCAGTGGTATTATCTCTCACATCAATATTTTATTTAGCGCATCTATTGTTGTTACTATGTTTGAAATTTAATATGAAATTTCAAAAGTAGCTACTAAGAAAAAAGAACACTAGTAGAGATATTTTATACTATTTTGAAAGTAGTGATCATGAAATATATGTAGAAAAGAATATTGTATATTGACATGACATTCCAAAAGTAGTGCATATATATCTCTGAAAAAGATATGTTCGCTCAAGAAGTGGTGATGTAGCGACTCTGAAATTCGAACACTTCATCTTTGAATATCAAAACGTTTTAAAATATAATTAACTCTCACACGTGCGCGCGCGCGCACACACACTTATATATATATATATAAGTGTGTGTGTGTATAAGTGTGTGTGTGTGTAAGTTGTATGTTCATATATATATATATATATAAGTGTGTGTGTGTATAAATACAAACATATATTTAAATATGTTTATATGCGAAGAACACATTTAATATAGTGTATGCTTTATATCTCACACGTGTGCGCGTGCGCGCGCGCACACACGCCCACACGCACATGTGTGTATGCACGTGTGTGTGTATGCATACATGTATGTATTAGTTATAAATTCCAATAATCATGTGTGTGTATACTTATACATAATAGTATTTTAGACGCGCGAGCATGCGCATGTCTGTAGTTAAAGCGCTTAACGATTTCAGCTGGAGGTGTAAAAAGAAATAGTGAGGATAAAACGGAGATATATCAAAAAATAATGGAGGTATAAAAATATTTAGTGGAGATAAATTCAAATCTTCAAAGTTGATTTATTCTCATTTTCACATCATTTGTGTAAATAAAAGAAACATTGTTCGTTCTCATATAACAAAACCGAATAATATCATGATCCATGTAGTTCAGACTTGGTGAATAACTCAGAATTTTAATTTATGTTGAACCAAAGTACTTAACCTTAGACCAGTAACCAAAAAAGTTATGTGTTGTTTATAAGAGAATTGATCAAATTAACCTTTTATATTAAAATTAATAAATGAGTGCTAAAATCCTTGATTTAGCAGGCGCAACAAAAAATAACGGTGCTTTAAACGACATACTGTTTAATAGCAATAAACTGAAGAAAACGTAGAAATTGAAGTGTGCTAAGCACTTTAGCAAGGTCATTAACAAGACTTTATCGTGCCTTTAACTGCACATACATACATGGGCATACGACGTCATGTACATACACAGGGAGGAGGATTTACACTAAATACATTTTAGTTAAATTAATCACAATAAACTTAATTCAAAATAAAATCTCAATTTATGAAATAAACATCAAATATGATATTGTAAAGTATATTATTCATGATATTATATTAAAAAGACCTAGTGCAAAATGAATAAAAAGAAAGAGAATAAAATCGATGCACTTGATGCAACAACTGCACGTCGTTTCAAATAGTGGGTTTTCTTGAGCAAATCAAATGTGATCTAAGCATGTGGAAGATAACTAAATAAATGTTGACAGGGGAGCGCTTTCTTAAATACTTTCATCATTTGTAATAGATAGATGTAAACTACAGTTACTTTGAGCATTGGATGGTGTAAAGTGCTATACAAATTAACCTTGCACATTTGCACATCGTGGGCGAAAAGCAAATACACATGGTTGGTAGTAAGACACGTGGCAGGTACAAATGGTGTTAAAGAAAAAATCTTCATACAGTGAATCTTCATTATTATTTGTCAACCAAGTTGCCAACTTGAGAAACAGAAGAGAAGAAGTTTCACTCACAAACACATGTAAATCAAAATCTCATGATTAATGAAGCGACCAACAAATGGTTCAAAATTAGAAACACCGTACAAGGGAAAGGGAAGATACAGAATAAAAACTAAAGATCAAAGCTGACAACAACAATAGCAAATCACGCATTTGTATGTTTCTCTCACACCCAAAACATACAGTACTCGTATGAACTCAAGGAGTAGATAGGCAACCACCATACCAACTTAGAAATCCATGAATAACGAATTAGCAGGCAGACTTTTTTACAACTTGTACATTGATTGATAAACTAGTAAAATTCACACATCTAATTACCCAATAATTCACATAACCTTGTTGTACATCAGCATCATTTGTACTCTACAAAGGACCCCCGGTGGTTCTTCTCTACTACTTCATTCCTCTCCCTACAAAACCCATACATTAGAGTCAACAGTTAAATTAAAATAATAATGAAAGGGAAGGCTAAGACAATGATGGAGAACTGGAATGAGAAGCCCAGTTTTCATTGTGTTTAACCATCTCCCTCCTCTCTTTGTTTTTCATTTTCTTCTCTGTTAATTAAATGGAATCAAGCTTCTCCTATGATGTAGTTAATCAAGTTGAAGAACCTATAATAATGCAATGTAAAGCCCAGTCTTCATCCAAATTTAGTATGTTTGTTACTATAAACAGTTCTTTTTTTAGTTTGACATAATTTTGATTAGGAAACTTTATTGATGATAAAGTATATCTGATGTAAGTACTATAAAAAATAAAGTATATCTGATGTAAGTATTATAAAATTGGGTTTAAAATTATTAGTTGTTTCAACAATATATATAGGTTTGAACAGGGCCAATGCCTACATGTTTTTCTATGTAGAAGTTTTGTGATGGCTTTCATTTGGTGCATATATTGCACTTAAGATTGTAAAAATCGCTAGGTGAACGCTAGACAATAATATGAACTAGGGATTAATCATTTAGGTGGAACATAATCAGGAACTAATCAGAACCAGCGTTTATAATAACTCGTTGATTTCGGATGAAGTTTTGGTATTTGGTTTAGTATTGATTAATAAAAATTGAAAATTGGGGATTTTAGATATGCTTAGGAGCAGCCAAGGAGACAAGATTGCCTAAAATGGCACATAAATGCTTATACGTGGCATCGAGCCTTAAACAATGCTCAAGTACTGGTGACTAAATACACTTTAAGAGTCTTAGATGAGACAGTAAGCCTTGCCTAGGTGGATGGCTAGAAGGTAAGATTCGTTTAGTGCCTAATTGAAACATAGGCGGATGCCTAGAAGAATTTTTACAATAGAACTTGCACATACTTAATTTTTTGACCAGACGTACTAACTGATATTGATACGAAAAGTGGTGATGATAGCGATTTGTTTTCTTGGTATTGGAAAACAGATGAAAATGAAGTGGAAGGAACGAGGGAAAAATACACATAAACAAGATTTCCTTAGAATGCACGAGAAAAGATAACCTTACAACAACAACAACAACAAAACTCTGTGTGAGAGAGAAATGTTGGCCTATAGTTAGATGATGCATATCAAATGGTTAATGATCAAGTTCAATCTTCACTATCATGGAAGCCGCGATGCAAATAAATGCAAATTTTCTCAATCAAGTGGACTTTGTCATATTGAGATGAAACTCAAAAGAAAAAAGAAAAGAAAAAGGACAGAACGGAGTTGCATAGATTAATAATCAAATGGACAAGTACTTTTCAGATGCTAAGAAAAGTTGTTGAAGATCCATTTAATAACTTGACTAGGTGAAAACCTAAATCAAACATCATATCATATTCTTTTCATGGTTGCCAAAGTTTTTTTTTTTTTTTTCAAATCCCAAGTTTAACTCTGGCTAATGAACATGCTTTCTGCTTGGATATAAGAGTTATCGATCCTCTTAGAGCTTCATTGACCCAAAAAGGTGGAGGCATTATCGTGTACTAATGATTGTCTTAAGCGCATGAATGCAATTTCTAGAAGGAAACAAATTATGACATCCTGCTCCTGCAAAAGACAGGAAGCTTGGACTACACATGGCACACAAGCAATATAAAAACAAATGCATATAAAGGACTACCAATGTAAGCTCAATCAAACCGCACAGGATCGAAGCCATCATTAATACATACTGATCATTATCACAAGCATGGAAAATGGAAAGAGAAAAAGGAGGGAGGAGGGGGGGGGGGGGGGGCGCAAGGAATGATAATAAGAATAACAAAGAAATTGTTGAAGTGGAGTGAAAGAAAGATTTCAAGATTTTATGCAGAAGGCGCAATTGTGTGGGCAATTAAAATAGGTTGATAAATATTCATACCATATTTATGTATGTTGTTTTCTATACGATTGTCCCTTCTTCTTTTTTTTGCAGTCCATGCCTCTCATATTTGATGGGACCGGATTGTCACAAAAATGATTATGATATTTTTTTACATAAGCAGCTCTTGAGCTTTTTTAACTACTAAGTTACCTTATTATGTAAACATATGAGCATAAAACATACAGATGTGGTAACAAATTGCAGTGCAACTTCAAATAGTCATCCCAATGTTAGTACCTTCAGTAATGTAGTGCAGCAATTTTGATTAGTCATCAATTTCCATAAACATTGTAACTTCTACATGTAGTGTTACTATAATGAATAATGCATGTGTCATAATGTAATTTTATAACTTGACTTTCTAAATTATGTGTGGGATGCAATGAATTTATTTAGTTTTGTATCTGATTTTTATTACTAATGGGATTCTTTTTCTCTTTATTCCTTTTTCCTTTTTTTCCTCTCTTTTTTAAAAGAAAATTTCAAGTTGCTATATTTAAACCTGACATCCTTTCACTAAAAAAAACTTGAGATGGAAAATTCTAGCTTCTAGCTCATGCTATAGCAGCTATTTTGTAACCTAACTTGAAGGAGATGTAATAGAATAAATGCATGTAATAAACTAATAACTCGATTACTCATGGTATCGGAATCTTGTGATGAAAATGGTGCTTCTCTTCTTTAAATAGACGCTTTAACTAAATAGTTGAGAATTAGTTAAATGTTTATTTCACAAATGACACTTCAAAACTTCAAAGAGTTCATACTCTTAGTTAAATTTACAGCATACAAAAGACTACTTATGAAAAAACTGAATATATTTTACCCAAGGGTAGTTTACAACTAACACACACTGATTTACCACCTAACTAATATACCAAAGGTTGGTTGGTGGCAATGGTTTAGATTTTGAACCTATTGATAGAGTAGGTATGAAAAAGGTAGTTATGGTCACACTTTTCGATATCGCATCAAACTGTTGTTTAAGACAAATACAACTTTTGAGATCAAGATAGCTGTTATTTAACTCAAAAACGACTTTGTTATACTGAGCATTGGGACCAACAGTCTAAAATATACGTTCCAACAACAATTGTGGTTTACAACGATGTGTGGTGTTTTATAGCATGAGATTAGTGACATGAACATGTTACACACAACATTTATTAGCAGAGCTTCCAAAATTTTGTAGACTGAGATTACATTTGAAATCATTAAAAATTGCAATTATTCGCTTTAAACATTATCATTTTCTTTTACCACAATGTGGGTTGTCTGCTCTTCTTCCGGACTGATTAAAAATTGCAACTATTTAACTGATTAACGCAGCAGTCTACTGTAACTTAGCAGTTCAAGTAATGCTCCCATTCTTTTGTATTGCTAATATATGGTGATTTGATACAAGTACATGGCCGCATTGTAAAATGACTCAAAGACATACACATTCAAATTGCACGAAAATCAGCTATTTCAAGTTAACACATGTTATAGTGGTACTGGTACATTATTTGTTGATCTGTTATTTATTCTTCGAATATTATATAGTCGTATACTTCATGTGTAACATTTGATATAAATGTGGTTAGTGCATATTGTTTCATCATTTTAATAGCCAATCCTAGATATGTTGCTTACATTCACATTTTTATATAAAAAAATTCTAAAGGATTGATGGCATATACAAAACTTTGAGTGATATAAAAAATATTCAAGAAAGTAGAAGAGTTTTCAAATTCAAAAATGTTCAAGGATGAAAGAATTTGATATCTATTTTTGAAAGAATAGCATTTCAAAACCATCACCTCTTCTAAGAATGCATGCTTAAATTAACCGAAAATACCTCAACGTCAAGAAGCACACTAAGAAGCATGGCAAGAAACACAAAAAGCACAAGAATCACAAGAAAAAACACAAAAGAGAGCACAAGAAGCTAGGGAAGTTAGCTAAGATTTTATATCATGGGGGTAGAAAACAAATTTTTAATTCAAGTACATCATATTTCATATTAATGCTAAACTCATTTATAGCTCAAAAATATGTGTATTAGCATTTGACACAAAGCATATAAAATATTACCGCATAACATAAATTTTCAAAATCTCGCAACATATCCTGTGTTTTTTCTCAAAACACCACTAAACATGATTCTTTATGAGAAGACCTTTCGAGACTTCATAATTTGAATGTTTTGAATGATATTGCTAGTTTCAATAGTATTTGTTATGTCCCTTTTCTGTATAAGGCATCAAACAATCATTCATAACATCATCTTATATTTGGAAAGAAATGAATGAGAAAATTATGGGAAAAAGAAAGTTGACTTGCACAATTAAGAGAGAAACAAATAAATATTTGCAATGAACGATAAGAAATAAAAAACAATTACCAAAAATAAAAAAAGAAGTTTGGAGTTTCAAAATCAAAAGAAACAATAATTGCACGATTCATATTATATTGTTGGATCTTAAGTTGGTAAGTAACGTAAGTTGTCTATGTCTAAAATTTTGAGTGACTTAACTATTTTTTTTCCTCTCTTTTGTGTCATACAATAAACACATTGGTTGGCTTCCATATAACTCTCTTAATCATAGTTAATTTTTATTTACTGAAAATGTTATGCTCTGAATTTAACCATTAAAATCACTCTATGAGATAAAGATGGTCAAATTTGACCTCAAATTGAAACAACAATAGCTATAATTGGAATTTATACATAGCATTTTGTACAGTATCCATAAAACCTCAAATGATAAATGAAAAATAACGAACAATTTATTATGATTAATTTACATAGTATTGAATACGTAGATTCTTTGTTTCGTTGTTCTCCATTTCAATGTTTAACAACATAATTGACATAAAATTTAACATGCTTATGTTGCTTCCTAATTCCTTATTCGCTATGTCAATGTTTCAACACCATAATTGGTGGTTTAGTATTTTAACTTTCATTCAAGATTCATATAGCTCTAGTAAACCGTGTTTGTTTTAATTTTTCAATTTTTGAATTTTGTATAGTATTATTTTTCTTTATCAGAAATGTTCAACTTTGTTTTCCAATGATTGTAGTTTTACATATACTAGTATAATAACAAGTTATCTAGGACTTCAATAGCTGCTGATATGCAAGAAAAATGTATCCTAAATATTTTATCAAAGATTGTGATTATCAAGTTATCTATTCGTATTCCATCCTTAATGTTGATTGTTTTAACTGAATGGATATGTTACGACGAAACTTTTGGAATATACACACATGAAAGGACTGATGGATTTAGAGAATTGTAGAGTTTACAAACCTTAAATTTAATCTGGATACAGATACCATTCAAAGAAAATAGCACTTAATGTTTCAATTAATATTTGGCCAATAATATACAGAAAGTACTTCAAAAACATTTATTTCATTTTATTTATATAATATTTGTTAAGTTTTTTGTTCATTGTCAAATTGTTAAACAACAATAACAACTTGATATTTATTCTTTTCTCTTCTTTTTTTGTTGCAATATTATACTTAAGCCATCGTCTTGAACACCTGCTGAATAAAATTTCACATTCATACATACAAAAATTCATTCGAAATCTTTTGTGATTCTGCATGTGAATCTAAGGGTTTCACACTAGTGATTGGTAATAGATAACTAACGCTCATTGACCCTTTGCCAAATTCATGATAAAATATCGTTAAACTACAGTTACAGAAAAGTCAAAATAAATTAATCCATCAAAGCAAAGTTACTAACCTCAAGTTTTCTTCTCCCAGCCCAAAATCATAAAATCTCACCATAACCCCTGATCATTGAACTCCCAACTACCGATTTCAACAGCCCATCCTCTCCTTCCTCCACATACAGATCATCAGTTCTCCTAAATACAGCATGAACCGAAACCAACACGAACCCAACACCCAATGCCGCCAGCACATTCCACCCAACACCAGTAAACATCACCAAACTCAAAACCGTCAAAACCGAAAGAAATCCCAAAATCAACCGGTCGTCAATCTCTCTTCCCATAAAAACTAAAGGATAGTTTCTAGAGAAATAGAGGAAGTACCACAGCACGAAAATCGAGAGAAAGACGATCATGGAGATGGGATGATAGATCAAGGAGAGGAAAACGATGACGAGGACGATGAGGGTGTAGTTGATGCGGAAATGGTATAGATTCGTGCGGAGACGGGTTGAGGATTCATGGTAGCTGTAAGGGCGGGAGAAGGCGGTTGGATCGAAGAGATCGCGCCAGGGACGGAGTAGGGCGATTGAGGTTTGGGCTCGGGTTACGAAGGTTGTGGAAGAGGAAGACGCGGCTGTGGAGGCGGTAGGGATCGTGCCGTATGCTGACGGCATGGATTTGGATTTTTGTGTTGAATATGATCTGAAATGTTCGATTATAAAAGGGGGGTTTTGGCAAAAGCGATGCAGTTAATGTATTAACCCTGCCAAAATTGTTGCTGATGACAGTGCAATTTCTGTTTTTATTATCTGGTTTGCTAAGCAGAAAGAGTATGGAAAATCCTATTCGTAGACATCTTGCTGTAACATAAGCCAATGTGTTTCTCAGCAAAATGTTTGAAGTTTGAAAAATTCTTTATATTTATTTAGTGTGAAGATAACAACTAGGGCTGTCATTGGATACCCGAAAAATTCGAAATCCGTCCGCATTCGCATCCGAAAAGCGGATAAATATCCGATATCCAGAAAAACGGATGCGGATGCGAATATGAAGACACCCGCATCGGAAAATTATCCGTCCGGTAATTTCCAAGATTATAGTTTAAATTATGTGTATTTTCGTAAAGCGAAAGATATTTATTTATTGTTTTATTAAGTTAGAAGTTTATATTATATGCACTAAATGCATATTAACTGCTCAAAACTATTTATTATCGTTATATTTGTTTATTTTTAACATTTTTATAATCAATGGGATTGAAAAAAGTTCATGATAAACTAAAATTTTCCATTTATATTTTTTGTTTTATCGATCGTTAGCGGATAGGATAATTATCCGATATCCGTCCGTATCCGCGGATGCGGATATCCGTTATTCGAAAATGATTTTGGATGCGGACGCGGATATGGCACTATCTGCATCCGAAAGTATTCGTTGACAGGCCTACTAACAACACCAGGCTGAGTGCTGGTGGCTACCGCGTTCAGCCCCGGTCGACGGTTGTCCACCGACCGAAGTGTATGTATATTTACTGATCGATCATTAACGGTCGATCTTGATAGTCCGAAGAAGAAAGTGCGATGCCCTTAGCACCGCACTTTATTTATTTTGTTATCAATGCATGCCTATTCTATAATATTCAACGGATAATATTTGCATTATCAAAAACAGAAAATAATTTTTTTAGAAGAAACACAATAGGAAACAATTGAAAATTAAGCACGCTCATTGTGTATGTATGTATATGTGTGTATTGGAAACATAGTTATGCCCGTTATTTTCAGTTATATTGTGTGAAAAACCTTTTCTGAAAACATGTTTTAAATTATACTCATATTTTTTATTTTAGTAAAAGAAAAAATTGTTTTTTCAAAAATTAAATTTGAACATTAATCGCATGTTTTGTTGAAATCGAGCCGGACAGAAGCAGATGAAACAGGTAAATTAAAAAAAAAAATTAAATCATGTTGGAACTATGAAATCTAAAAAGTCGTATTAGATCCAATCTAATAAATTTAAATAAAATTATTATGTATCCATACATTGCGCACGGTAATGTTGTTAAAAATATAGTATTTATATTTTAATTATTATTAAAACAAAATTTTATTATGTAATATATGATAAAATTATTAAATTAAATAAATTATAAATCAAAATAAGGTAGATGTTTCTCACTAACTACCTATCCATTTGGGAATTGATGTCCTAACTCAAATACAGATACACTCACACACACATACCAGTTTGTTATGTGATATATATGAATGAAATATAACTTTACTCCTTATGTTAATATGAATGTATACATATTAAATTGTTTCTAAAGATATATAAATGAACTAACGAATAATACACATTTGATTAGTTAAATAACATACATAAGGAGCTGAATGTAAAGAAGTAAGAGAAAATTGAGAAGAGCTTTGTACGTAATTACAGTTGAGAAGAGCTTCTTATGGCTAGCTTGTCTATAAGTGAAATTTTGTCCATTATTTGAGATTCCAATTATCAAACCATTTTAACTATGCAACAACTAAAGTTTTCTTGTTGTTATAAGAAGATCGTGATTATAACTTTGATAATTTCAAAATAATATCATTGTAATTTGTGCATTCACATCGCAATGTTGTAAAATATAAATTTATCTTTTAAGTTGTTAGAAATGAAATTTTGTTATGTAATGTTAGATAATTTTTTTAAAATAAATGAACGTTAAATTAAAAAAATATTATTATTTATGTATCAGTGCACTTCTTTTTCTCAAATAACATATATTATGCAGCTTAAAATGTATAAAGCCAATGGGCTGCGTGAATTGATGGGAATATTAAAAAAAGGGTCACGCCTCCATAAAAAAGTAACCGCACATGCCTCAAGATGCAATATAAGAAGTCGAACAAATATATTCAAGACAAATGAACTATCCGCAATTCATGTAAAACCATCGGCGTAATACCAACCTCAAGTTCAAGGCAATACGCGGGTCAATATGGATCAATAGAACAAACTGCGTAGGCTTAATGCAACTATGCTAATCACATCTCAATTATTAGAGGGCATCACAATTCTAAACCTACACAAAACATGCACCCATCCAAGATCAAACTACGCTAATACTATAAAAGCAAAATAACAAGGCACAAGCCAAATAGTAATGTCTTCATCAAACAACGAATTTAATAACTGCCCACGCACACAAACAAACATGAAGTTGGAGCTAATCTAACACGAAGAAAGAAAACTCCATTAAATATAGAACTGCATAGATATAAACTGCCCTACCATAATAAAGTAAAGAACTGCACCGCCATAATCATAACAGACAAAGCGCGGTTAGATTAAGTTAGCTCGGTTGGACTAAATTGCATCATTACCTAACTGTATTTCATGATGTATTCAATCACTCGACAACGAAGCGTAACATTATATTATATCATCATATTGTGCATAGGGTGACAAAAGTTGACACAAAGTAGCCCACTACATGAACCTTAGATACTGCACTTCAAATTCAAATTATCCCTCCAAAATCCAAAATTATCCCGATTAAATCCCAATTAATTTCCGCCAAAAGTATACTCCCCCGCATATAGCCACGTCAACAATTCATGCTCATTCAAACAATTAAACGGATGGAGAACTTGTTCCAACATGTAATGATGGAGAAAGAATACATGGATACAACGTTAGTAATCCACATAACATCACCTGTGCTATAAAAGAGAAGGCACTATAGGAACATAAGGAGGTGACTCTTTTTATTCTCTCAATAAGATATTGTAAAATGAGATTCTCTGTGATGAGATCACAAAAAAGATTGTACTATGAACGAATGATAAGAAGAAAGAACTAACCCATAGAGGGGGATTTTTTAATATCCGAACTACGTAAATTACCGTGTCTCTTGACTTTCTGCATTTAGTTCATCGTTTTCAGTGATAGAGTGTGTTTGATTTTGATTGAATTGATAACCATGTATAATTATCATTTTAACAAATAATTAAAGTGTATTTACCCAATTAAGCAACATAATTACTTCAATTTAAGGTAAATTTGATATCAATTAAGTTTGCTGATTCCTAATTATGGAAGCATTCAGCATCGTAATTACCTCATAATTAAGTTGGGTTGGAAGACGAAAAATTTCATCAGCATTTTTGCGCTAAAAGGAGGGCAAGCCCCGGCAAGTTACTTTTCTATTGGACTTCCTTATGCTTTAAAAACACCACACCTTTACCTAAAAATGGAAATTTACAAACTCCTTTATCCATTTGAAGTGGACCATTTCACTGCCAAACGTAGTTATCTTACCCCTCATCCAAACCAGTAGGTCCACTGCAGAAAATCACTACTTACCCAAAATATGGAACCTACAACATAGACCAAACCCATGTAAACTAAAGAATGGATGGGCCTAAGAGACGTGAATTCAACATTCATCAAAGAAAACCTACATCCATATCTCCATAGGTATATCAGCTAAGCATACTTTGAGGCTGACAAACAAATACAGCAATCTCAACATTAAAAATGGTGATGCTGAACCTAAATACACGGTGGTTGAGATTCAAAAACAAAACCCAAGACAATGCCTATAAGAAGCCCAATGATGCCCTAAGAATGAAGCAATATGAACTGATCAGAAAGAGGGGGCATGTATATCAGAGAAAATCTTTTCTCTATGTACTTTGAAACACCTCAATATTTCCTCCATTTCAATAACTATTACCGCATATAGAGCTACATAAATGCAATCTGGCTTATCGGTCAAACTGCACTGGACGTAGGGATATCAAACTGCCCGAACCAGTAGTAACAACAAAAATATTTGCAAAATCATCAGTTATAACATACATAACTTGGCTTCTTAACTAAAACTGCAGTATATAGGAATATTATATTGCCCAAACTGGTATTGAAAATCATGCGCATAAATAAAAAGGGTCGTAAATATACACCTGACTTCTCAGCCAAATAGAAGTAATACGCACCTTAGACCGAGCATCATGCCAAGCGCATGATGAAATACTGATGCTAAAAAGAAAAATATCCGGAAGCAAATTTATAAAGCATGAACTAGAAAGATATGTTGCACTCAAATCAAAAGCCATAGAAAAAGACAGAAGGATATAATGCACGTAGAACAAAATACAAATCAAGATACAAATCAAGAGTCTACACAAAGCTCGCCAGGTGAAAACAAACTTAATTTAACACTCATAAAGATATCATAAGTATATACCCATACAAAGTTAGTAATATATACTATACAAACCATGACTATGAATCTGATTAAGACTCAGAAGGAATATTAGTTATAACTTTCCTCCTATTGTGAGAAGGTTGAGTCACAAACAAAGACTAAGGTACAAGGACGCCCTCAAGAGGTAAAGTAGCTAGTGGATCGACCATCTCTTCAATTTCAACGGACGAACGATGTGAGGCGTTGCCAAAAGCGACCCTAGGACCATAGTTAGCACCAGCCCAAGGATTGCCAACATCCTGTGGAAACAAAGTCTTCACGGTTGTATAGAAAAGATAAGTCAAGGAAATGCCAAAAATGACTAAAAGCATCAACTGTGTGCTTCACAATGATATCTACCATGACCCACGTAACCCTCTCCTTATGAAGTTCCTCAATTAAGGAATCCTTATCTAAACCATGATGGGAAGGTGAAGTGGACCTTGATGGCGCAACAACTCTCTATGGACGATGCGGTAGGAAGAGATTCTGAAGTGGAAATTTAACTTTATAAGCATTCATGCGTTTAATATCTCTCCAAAGGATTTGATAAGATATGTGATTTTTCCAGATGGTCAACCAAGGCTTGAAAAGCATCCTTGCATTCTTCTGCAAAGTTTCTTTTCCCCACTTTGAGGACATCGAGGAACGGTATGCATTTTTTTGCAGCCTTATAGATGAATTGGCTTAATGCAACCACTTTCCCGTTCAGACCCTGTACCTCCTTTATCATCTTTGGGGCTTCAACATTGCTCAAGGCTTCAATCCTCTCTAGATGGCCTCAATTCTCCTTAAGCTCACAATAAGACCGAAGAACTTCCATGTTGCAACTCAAAACGAGCATTTCAGCAGGTTTAGCTTCATCCCGTATCTCTAGAGCACGCCAAACGTTTCCAACAATTCCTCTAAATGGTTTGTCGATCGCCGGGACTTTACCAACATATCATCCACATGGACTTCCATTAAATTTCCA
Source organism: Allium fistulosum (assembly GCA_030737815.1). NCBI lineage: Eukaryota > Viridiplantae > Streptophyta > Magnoliopsida > Asparagales > Amaryllidaceae > Allium > Allium fistulosum. The sequence continues at coordinate 169,005,616 of CM060905.1, forward strand.
ATCTGATTTTTGAACATCGAATTCACTAGTCTCTGATAAGTGGCTCTAGTGTTTTTCATACCGAGTGGCATGATAAGGTAGATATACAATCCCAAGTCGGTTATGAAGCTCCTATGTTCATGGTCTGGAATGTGCATCAAATTTTATTATAGCCGGAATAAGCATCCATGAATGATAGTAATTCATGGTCGATGGTTGAATCTACTAGGTGGTCTATCTTTGGTAGTGAGAAACTGTCCATTGAATATGCTTTATTCAGGTCTAAATAGTCGATACACGTCCTTCATTTCCTATTGGATTTTTTGACTAGGATTGGATTGGATACCCATTATAGGTATATAGCATTGCAGATGAAGCCATTGACTTTTATCTTATCAACTTCCTCTTTCAATGCGGCGGATCGCTCCGGATCCAGGCTGTGTCGCTTTTGTTTCACATTAAGACGTCTAGGGTTTATATTCAATGCATGACACACTATCTCTGGCGATATTCCACACATGTCAAGATGCGTCTAGGCAAACACATCCGGGTTCGCCTTGAGAAACCCTGTCAATTCCTTCATTATCTTCATGTAGAGTTGAGATCCAATTTTCAAGACCCGGGAAGGATCATCGCAACTGACCGGAATGCTGATCGTCAACTTGTGCTAGGTCGCCCTTACATCCTCTGGCCCTTTTCTTAGATCTATAGCTTTGTGGAACTTGCCATGCTGACCGAGCCAGGGCTTAGGCGGTGGTTGCTATGCATCTATTTGATTTGATGTAGAGTGTCTTCTCTACGTCCTTCCCTTTCTCATGTCGCTTTGCCTCCCTCAACTCTGCGATGTAACATTCATGTACAACATTCTAGTCACCTTGAATGACCTCCACCCTATTTTCCGTTAGGAATTTCACCGTCAAGCACTATAGGGCGAGGGCCACTTGGAAGCTAGCGCGGGCCGGTCGACCTAAGAAAGCGTTATACATAAAAAAGACATCCATCACAACGAAGGTCACAACCCGCACTCTCTTATGGCCACCTTCTCCTAAAACCACCAGTAAATCTATATCCCATAGGTTTTGCAGCCACTCTGGTAAATCCTTGAATTTGGGATTTACATGGCTTCAGATCTTGGTCATCCATCATCATCTGATCGTAAGATTTTTTTTTTAAAAAATGTTCACTGAACTATCAGAATCGACCAGGACCTTCTTCATAGTTGCCAGCCCAATCATGGCCATTATCACTAAGGGATCAAATGTAAGCCCCTCAATCCCATCCGGGTCACGACTTTTGAACATATGTCATCCTTTATAGTCCTCAGTTGCTTCACTAGAGCTCCGTCTTCGACATCATAGCAATTCTTTTGTACTACATGCTTCAGAGAAATTCGGTATCTTTCCATCTCATCCCAACTTCTCTCAGCTGGAAGAGGTCCACCAATTATCATGTTGATAAAAAGTCTCTTTCCAATCTACATAAGCTCGTCACCACTAGGCCCCGCCTAGCCCTGTTGGAGCAGATGTCCTTAGGGGTGAACATTCTCTTGCCCACCATCCTATGAGGCTTTCACATACTGTTGAAGCTTCCTTTTTTGGATCAAAACCTCAATCGCATCATGCAGATGTCTGCATTCATTCGTGTTATAACCATGGGTTTCATGAAAAGTGACAAAACTTCCTAGACCTTTTCTCCCTCTTAGTCGACTCCCCCAGAGCTGGCTTCTTATACTGCTTAGCACCCTGTGTCGCAAGTTGTATTTTCTCAACCGAATTATTCAATGGCATATAATTTTTGAACTTTGGACGTTTCTTGATATTCAGCTCCCTACCACCATCACCTTGATTATTTCTTTTTTGGTTATTGCCTTTGTTTCCCGCATTAACAGCAATATTCCCGGAAACTTCACCGTATTTCTTCACAGCCACATTGCTCTTAATCACTTCAGTCGATTGTCCACCATCCGCTTTCCTGGTTATCTACTTGCCTCTTCCACGTGCAAGAATTGAGTCGCCTTTCTGTAAAAATCGTCCGTAGTCAACGGGGGTTTCATTTTCAACCATCTTCTGAAATCAGTATCTTGATGTATCGCTCTAATCAAAGCCATCTATACCGTGTCCTCTTTAGTGTTACTCACTTCCATCACCATCGTATTAAATATACTAAAAAAGTCCTTCAACGACTCTCCAACTATTCGATAACGATATCACATCCTTTGGAAAGGTAGTGTGTGAGTGAAACTGTTCGACAAACTTACCCGTCAATTGATCGAACGTCAATATAAATCTTGTTGGAAGCTTGGTAAACCACATCATAGCTACACCTTCAAGAAACCGACACCTAACAGTTTCCATTGCCCTTGCCATGTCCATATTCCATTCATATTTCAACAGATGTTGTGTAACAACCCGCATATTTTACGATTTTATATTTAAATGTTTAATTTAAATATAGCGTCGTTAGTCGGATTTAAGTCCGAAATGTCATTTTTTGCAAACGGTCGAATTAGGACTCGGGACCACTTCCATTGAGTCTAAAATGGAGTTTGCGATCTTTTGAGTATAAGCATCGATATGTTTGGAGTAAGTTGAATTTTGCTATTTTCTAAGTGGGCTTTTGGGTTTGGGTTTCACCCAACTCATCCTATACCCTAACTCAGCCCCCTCTCCTCTCCATTCACTCAATTCATTTCCTAAAACTCAAGCTCAACTGAAAATGGGGGAAGGGAATGGGAAATAGAAATTCCAAGCCCTAGTTTCCTCTTGCAAACTCAAATTCTTGCTCCAAAATCAAAGAAAAGCTTAGGTAAGCCTTCTTTTCACCCTCTCCATCTCTCTCTCTCTCTCTCCAATTTCAGAAATTTCCTATAACCTAAATTATGGAAATACTTGTTTTGATCTTAGATTGGAGCTTGTAGAGTAGAAGTGAAGAGTGGTTGATCTTTTCTTTGCATTTGAGCTTCTCATCTTTGTTTTTGAGTTAAAAGGTGAGTTTTTGAACTCACATCTACGTATATAGCTTTCTTTGTTGTTAGGTATGAATTCCTAACATCTATTCATGTTCATTTGCTTTTGATTTGGATTGATACGGTGAATTCTCAAAATTTTGGTGTTTTGGAGACAAAATCTTTAAAGATCCTATTGTGGATATTTGGACATGTTGTTTGGGGTGTATCGAAGAGCCTATAAGACTGGGTTGTCGCTTGGCGTAATCCCCTAGTCTTCGTTGCTCGTCCGATAGCTTTCCATTCGTTTTGGTCATCAAGGTCTAGGCAAATTGTTGCCCAGACCAGGTCTTCAGACGTCTAAAATGCAAGTTCAGACGTCTGGTTTTAAACCTAGAAAACAAAAATATACGGCAGATATTTATAAAAATGGCAGAAAACAGAGTCAGACGTCTAAAGCAACCTCTCAGACGTCTGAAACATTGTGTCAGACATCTGAAACAACCTCTCAGACGTCTGATGCAACATGTCAGATGTCTGAAGCCACCCTCCAAACGTCTGGAAGGTTTCTGAATTTCCAGTGAATAAATCCAGACGTCTGGATTTTAAATCAGACGTCTGGATTTTAAATTAGATGTCTGGAATTGTCTATTTTTGCCTATTTGCCTATTTTGTGAGTGAATTTCCATTTTTATCGATTTTTGTCGATCCCAATTAGTTGTTATCGCATTTTTGACTTTGATGATTCCTTTTTGACTTCGTACACGGGTTTTTATAAAGTGATCTTTTTAAATGGTATTAAAAGCTCGTTTCTCCAATTTATAATATTTATATAAAACACACTCGCAATTTTGCACTTCGAGCGAAGAGGGAGGAGAATTAAATGATTAAATAAAACGCGTGCTGTGAACACATGGGTTTATCTTTTCAGTTAATTCCTAATCTATTCGTTTGACCGTTTTGACCTTTGGGTCTGGTTTACCGATGAGATGAGGTGAACTTTGTACTGCTTTGAGTGTGAAATTGACTAATGGTTAGTAAACCGTTTAGTGCGAACGTGTGGTATGGGACTCACGTTAACATTTTTCGGGTTCCTTCCTGAGAGTTGGTGACACATGTTGCCTTCGGGCTTGTGCCTTCGGGTGTTGCCCTATAGTATCGCTTTTGGAGTTGGTCATTCGCCACCGCTCGAGAGATATTCGAGTATGTTGCCTTCGGGCATGTGCCTTCAGATGTTGCCCTATAGTATCGCTTTTGGAGTTGGTCATTCGCCACCGCTCGAGAGATACTTGGGTTTGTTGCCCTATAGTATCGCTTTTGGAGTTAGTCATTCGTCACCGCTCGAGTGATATTTGGGTTTGTTGCCTTCGGGTTTGTGGATCCTTGTTATATAGTACTGAGCTCGAGCATCTTTTGTTTCTTTGACAATTATATTTCCCTAGTGTATCGCCCTTCGGTGTAGGTCCTTTGAACCACACGATATATAGAGATTTCCTTGTGGAAACTTGTGTTACCTTTACTGGTATTTGTTATTTGCCTTTTTGGCTTGTTTTAGGATATGATATCCTTTGTTTATTTGAGTTGCCGATGATATGAGGCTTGTTATGATCCATCTTCTATTAGATGATCTGGTTATCTCTTTTGGAGATATTTGTAGTACTTTATGACCTTGTATGTTCATCATCATTTAGTTTATCTAACTGATTTGTTTAGCTAGACTGACCCGTGTATTTTATACTCGGGTCAGACCGAGATGTTTCAGGTTAGGTACATTGGACTTAGCCTATTTTGCTTCCGCATGGACTATTCTGCTAGCTCCTTTTTGTTATAGCTTTTTGTGTAGTCCTTTGTGGCTGTAACTCTGATATGTATTCTTTTGACTCGCTTGTATATTGTGGTTTGCTTTACCACTTGACATGTATCATTTTATATACTATGTAATGTATCTATATATGTGTAAATGTATGTGATGATCTACTGTTCTGTGATGCGTATTACATTTGAGTTGTTATATTTTATTCTGATAGATCCTTCAGCCACCTATGGCTTTGTATTAAGTATTTATTGGAGATGTCGATCCATTCGAGAAATAAGTGGCAGTTGTCGGCGTATCCAATAGATAATCAAGACAAGGCTATAGATGGTCGCTCCTATCCAGCTCTATTCTCCGTATTAGCAGACGATGTTACCTAGTTATACTCTTTACTAATGTGGATCTCGGAGTGGGGCGTCACAACTTGGTATCAGAGCTGAGTTCAGAACAAAATATGATAAACATAGAACAAAGACACATATTACGGTACATTAAAGTGTAGTACGAATGTTACGAATCTTTGAATCATCGTGCCTTTATTCTTTCCGTGCCTTTGGGGTAGATAGAATCTAGGAATGCATTTCTTCCGTAGTATTCCATATTTGAATTAATGATATCTACCTTGTGAATAATCTCTATCTTATCTTAACTTTCAGCTAATGGCTGGAAGAGGCAGAGGACGACGCTCGGATGCTGGGCAATCCAGCAGCTCGCATCCGGACGGCGTTTATATGTCTGCCGATCAGTTTTTGGAGTTATTTAGGAGCACTCAGCCTCCAACTCCAATTCGTGCATCTCCTCCACGCAAGTATGCCTTTGCATGCCTGTGTAGTGATTTTTCTCATCTTGGAGGAAAGCCATTCAAAGGCTTCGAGTCCGTTCTTGAGGTCCAAGCTTGGATTCGCACATGCGAGCGTATCTTTTCTCGCATGGATCTTTCTGACCACGATCGAGTTCTTGTGACTTCTAGCTTATTGCAAGAGCGTGCCCTTGATTGGTACGAGCTTCTTGTAGCCGAACTTGATGAGTCTGTTCTTTCTTGGACCCAGTTTCGGGAATGATTCGAACTCAAATTCGTTCCTAAATCTGACAAAGTTTTATTAGCCCGTTGCTTCCTTGAGTTGAAGCAAGGGAAGTCCCCCGTTTCTGAATATGTTGCATCATTCGAGGCCTTATCTAAGTATGGTCTTGAATTCATTAGCACCTCTTATAAGAAGAATATGAAGTTTGTCTCTGGTCTTAAGAAATATCTTAAGAAGTCTTTAATGCTTCAGCTTAAGCTTTCTTTTGAGGAGTTGGTTGATTCGGGACTTCATCTCGAGGCCATCGAGAAGGAGCATGATAGTGGTGATGATGTCGAGGTTTGCAAGAACCCCAATAAGAAGAAGTTTCCATTTCATAAGCGGGAATTTTTCCCTTCCAAGAAGAAAAATCCCATTGAACCTGGTTCTAACTCTCAATCTGCTGGAACACTTTCCATTCGGAAGTGTTTCAATTGTGGTTCTCCTGATCATATGATCCGAGATTGTCCTAAGCCTCTCTTCTGCCGGTATTGCAAGAAGGAAGGTCATCGTATTTCCACCTGCCCTACTGCTCCTACTAGTGCTAAGTCTGGCAAGCTTTATGTTGCTAAGGCTTCTGGAGGTTCTTCTCAGCCCAGAGGTATATCTCCATCTATTTTGGAAGGTTCTATTTTATTTCATGACTGTAGTATTCGAGTTCTTTTCGATACGGGTGCTTCTCATTCTTTCGTACAGAAAAAGCTTGTCGATGATTTGTCTTTGGATGTTTCTTGTATGGTTACTTCGTTGAGGATTGCTAATCCTATTGGGGGATCCGCAACCCTTAGCATGCTTTGTGATGATGTTGAGATTGTTTTATGTGGCTTTTCTTTTCGTGTGAATCTGCATGTTATTTCTTATCTGGAATTTGATATGATTTTGGGTATGGACTGGCTAGTGAGATACGATGCCAGGATTATTTGTTCTGAAAGAATTTTATATCTTCGACACCCAGATTCGTCTACTCAGCTGTCACTTGTTCTTCGGAATGTGGATAATTCTGAAATGGCCTTATATTCTCTTGACTCACGAGATGATGATGATGATATATCTCGTATTCCTATTGTTTGTGACTTCTTTGATGTTTTTGAGCCGGTTTCGGGTTTGCCACCCAAGCGGGCGATCGAGTTCCGCATTGATCTCATTCCAGGCGCGCAGCCAGTTGGCCGTCCTCCCACGAGGATGTCTACAAAAGAAAATGAGGAACTCAAGAAGCAGCTTTTAGAGCTTGAGTCCAAACAGTGATTCAGTCCAGTTTTTCACCGTGAGGTGCCGCGGTCGTCTTCGTGAAGAAGTCCGATGGAACTCTTAGGCTCTGCACCGACTATCGCAAGCTTAACGAGTTGACCATCAAGAATAGGTATCCTTTGCCGAGGATCGATGATATGTTCGATCTATTGAGTGGCGCTAAGGTCTTCTCTCAGCTCGACCTTGCCACTGGTTTTCATCAGCTCCGAGTCGCGGAAGCTAGCATACCTCTTACAGCTTTCCGCACTCGATATGGTTCTTTTGAGTGGCTCGTTATGCCGTTCGGTTTGACGAACGCCCCTGCTTTCTTTGTTGATCTTATGAATCGAGTATTTCGGAAATATCTCGATAAGTTCGTCCTTGTGTTCATCGACGACATTCTTGTTTATTCTAAGTCTGAAGCCGAGCATGCTAATCACTTGAGAATTATCTTGAGTACTCTTCGTCACCATCAGCTTAAAGCCAAATTCTCCAAGTGCCATTTTTGGGAGAATAAGGTTAAGTTCTTAGGCCATGTTGTATCTTCCGACGGCATTTCTGTCGATCCCTCAAAGATCGAAGCTATCCAGAATTGGCAGAGGCCTGAGAATGTTCATGAGATTCGTAGTTTCCTTGGATTGGCGGGTTATTACCGTCGGTTCATTAAGGATTTTTCCCGTGTTGTGCTTCCTCTCACCAGCCTTACTCGGAAAGGCATTCGTTATATTTGGTCCGATAAGTATGAAGCTTCCTTTCAGACATTAAAGGAACTTCTCACTAATGCTCTTATTCTTGTGGTTCCCGAGGGGAATCATGATCTTGTTGTCTACACCGATGCTTGTGGTAGTGGTCTCGGTGCCGTGCTTTTGCAGAAGGATCAGGTAGTTACTTATGCTTCTAGGCAACTGCGTCCGAATGAAGTTCGCTATGCCACTCATGATCTTGAGTTAGCCGCCATTGTCTTCGCCTTGAAGATTTGGCGACACTATTTATTAGGCGAGTGCTTCATTCTCTATACCGATCATAAATCCTTGAAGTATTTGTTCACTCAGAAGGAACTCAATATGAGGCAACAACATTGGCTCGAGTTTCTTGCCTCATATGACTTTGATATCCTGTATACCCCTTGTAAGGGTAATCGTGTTGCTGATGCGCTTAGTCGTAGACACTCGGCTGTTGTTTCTATGATGCTTGCCGAATGGGATATTCTTGAGACTCTGTCTTTTTGTGATATTCGTGATCGAGCTCCATCCTCTGATTCTCTGATAGTATTATTCAGTTTGGAAGCTCGGCCCTCTCTATTGGATCGTATTGCCAAAGCTCAGCGGCGTGATCCTGATCTTGTGCATCTTATTCAGCTTTGTGAGACTGAATCCCGGGATGAGGCGTTGCGGGATTTTAGCATTGATCTTCATGGGTGTCTTCGCAAGAAGAACCGTCTGGTTGTGCCTTCTGATTCTGCACTTAGGCATGACATTCTTGATGACTGTCATCGGTCTAAGTATACTATTCATCCTGGCAGTAGTAAGATGTATGCCGATATGCATCGCCTTTATTATTGGGAAGGCATGAAGCGCGATGTGGCGAGTTATGTGAGTAATTGCATGACTTGTCAACGTATTAAAGCCGAACATCAGCGCCCTTCTGGTCTCCTTCAGCCTCTAGAGATTCCATTGTGGAAATGGGATCAGATTTCGATGGATTTCATTGATGGCCTACCTCGTACGAGATTGGGCCATTCTAGCATTTGGGTTATTGTTGATCACCTCACCAAGTCAGCTCATTTTGTTCCTATTAAACCTAATAGGACTGCTTCTCTTTTGGCTAAGTTATATATCAAGGAAATCGTGAGACTTCACGGTGTTCCTAGTTCGATTGTGAGTGACCGTGATCGTTTATTCACAAGTCATTTCTGGCAGAGTCTCCAGCAAGCTTTGGGAACAAAGCTTAATTTTAGCACAACTTATCATCCACAGTCTGATGGACAGACTGAACAGGTGAATCGTATCTTAGAGGATCTCCTCCGTATTTGTATTCTTGATTTCGGAGGTTGTTGGGAGGATCATCTACCCCTTGTAGAGTTCTCCTACAACAATAGTTTTCAGTCCAGTATCGGTATGGCTCCTTTCAAAGCCTTATACGGAAGGCCATGTCGATCGCCTTCTTGTTGGTTGGAATCTGGGGAGAAGCTTATTCTTGGCCCAGATTTTGTTCATGATTCTTCTGAGAAGATTGTTCTTATTCGTCAGAGAATGAAAGAGGCACAGAGCCGCCAGAAATCCTACGCGGATAACCGTAGGAAGCCTCTCGAGTTCTCGGTTGATGATCTCGTCTTTATTCGTGTTTCTCCTTTGAAAGTGGTTATGCACTTCAGTATGACAGGGAAATTGGCTCCTCGCTTTGTAGGACCATTTCCTATTGTTGAACGTATTGGCCCTGTGGCTTATAGAGTTTCACTTCCAGCTCATCTATCCGGTGTTCACGACGTGTTTCACGTCTCTCAGCTTCGGAAGTGTCTTCGAGGATCAGATTCTATTATCGACTCTCCTGATTTGCAAGGGCTTGAGATCTCACCAGACTTATCTATTGTACAACAGCCTATTTGCGTACTTGCCTCGGAGGTGAGACACCTTCGAAACAAGGACGTGCCGCTCATTAAAGTTCAATGGTCCGCTAATCCAAATGACTGTACTTGGGAAACCAGAGAGTTTATCGAGCGATCCTATTCGGGTTTTCTATCTTTTCTTAGCAATGGTGAGAATATCTTTTTATCTCAATCTTATTTTCTTTTCTTTTTGGGTGATGTAAGTATGTAGTTGTTGCAAATTCTTCTCTAGGAATTATGTGGACGCAATTTTGTTAAGGAGGGGAGATCTGTAACAACCCGCATATTTTACGATTTTATATTTTAATGTTTGATTTAAATATAGCGTCGTTAATCGGATTTAAGTCCGAAATGTCACTTTTTGCAAACGGTCGAATTAGGACTCGGGACCACTTCCATTGAGTCCAAAATGGCATTTGCGATCTTTTGAGTATAAGCATCGATATGTTTGGAGTACGTTGAATTTTGCTATTTTCTAAGTGGGCTTTTGGGTTTGGGTTTCACCCAACTCATCCTATACCCTAACTCAGCCCCCTCTCCTCTCCATTCACTCAATTCATTTCCTAAAACTCAAACTCAACTGAAAATGGGGGAAGAGAATGGGAAATAGAAATTCCAAGCCCTGGTTTCCTCTTGCAAACTCAAATTCTTGCTCCAAAATCAAAGAAAAGCTTAGGTAAGCCTTATTTTCACCCTCTCCATCTCTCTCCAATTTTAGAAATTTCCTATAACCTAAATTACGGAAATACTTGTTTTGATCTTAGATTGGAGCTTGTAGAGTAGAAGTGAAGAGTGGTTGATCTTTTCTTTGCATTTGAGCTTCTCATCTTTGTTTTTGAGTTAAAATGTGAGTTTTTGAACTCACATCTATGTCTATAGCTTTTTTTGTTAGGTATGAATTCCTAACATCTATTCATGTTCATTTGCTTTTGATTTGGATTGTTATGGTGAATTCTCCAAATTTTGGTGTTTTGGAGACAAAATCTTTAAAGACCCTATTGTGGATATTTGGACATGTTGTTTGGGGTGTATCGAAGAGCCTATAAGACTGGGTTGTCACTTGGCGTAATCCCCTAGTCTTCGTTGCTCGTCCGATAGCTTTACATTCGTTTTGGCCATCAAGGCCTAGGCAAATTGTTGCCCAGACCAGGTCTTCAGACGTCTGAAATGAAAGTTCAGACGTCTGGTTTTAAACCTGGAAAACAAAATATACGGCAGAGATTTATAAAAATGGCAGAAAACAGAGTCAGACGTCTGAAGCAACCTCTCAGACGTCTGAAACATTGTGTCAGACGTCTGAAACAACCTCTCAGACGTCTGATGCAACATGTCAGACGTCTGAAGCCACCCTCCAAACGTCTGGAAGGTTTCTGAATTTCCAGTGAATAAATCCAGACGTCTGGATTTTAAATCAGACGTCTGGAATTGCCTATTTTTGCCTATTTGCCTATTTTGTGAGTGAATTCCATTTTTATCGATTTTTGTCGATCCCAATTAGTTGTTATCGCATTTTTGACTTTGATGATTCCTTTTTGACTTCGTACATGGGTTTTTATAAAGTGATCTTTTTAAATGGTATTAAAAGCTCGTTTCTCCAATTTATAATTTCTATATAAAACACACTCACAATTTTGCACTTCGAGCGAAGAGAGAGGAGAATTAAATGATTAAATAAACGCGTGCTGTGAACATGTGGGTTTATCTTTTCAGTTAATTCCTAATCTATTCGTTTGATCGTTTTGACCTTTGGGTCTGGTTTACCGATGAGATGAGGTGAACTTTGTACTGCTTTGAGTGTGAAATTGACTAACGGTTAGTAAACCATTTAGTGCGAACGTGTGGTATGGGACTCACGTTAACATTTTTCGGGTTCCTTCCTGAGAGTTGGTGACACATGTTGCCTTCGGGCTTGTGCGTTCGGGTGTTGCCCTATAGTATCGCTTTTGGAGTTGGTCATTCGCCACCGCTCGAGAGATATTCGGGTATGTTGCCTTCGGGCTTGTGCCTTCGGGTGTTGCCCTATAGTATCGCTTTTGGAATTAGTCATTCGCCACCGCTCGAGAGATATTTGGGTTTGTTGCCCTATAGTATCACTTTTGGAGTTAGTCATTCATCACCGCTCGAGTGATATTTGGGTTTGTTGCCCTATAGTATCGCTTTTGGAGTTAGTCACTCGTCACCGCTCGAGTGATATTTGGGTTTGTTGCCTTTGGGTTTGTGGATCCTTGTTATACAGTACTGAGCTCGAGCATCTTTTGTTTCTTTGACAATTATATTTCCCTAGTGTATCGCCCTTCGGTGTAGGTCCTTTGAACCACACGATATATAGCGATTTCCTTGTGGAAACTTGTGTTACCTTTACTGGTATTTGTTATTTGCCTTTTTGGCTTGTTTTGGGATATGATATCCTTTGTTTATTTGAGTTGCCGACGATATGAGGCTTGTTATGATCCATCTTCTATTAGATGATCTGGTTATCTCTTTTGGAGATATTTGTAGTACTTTATGACCTTGTTTGTTCATCATCATTTAGTTTATCTAACTGATTTGTTTAGCTAGACTGACCCGTGTATTTTATACTCGGGTCAGACCGAGATGTTTCAGGTTAGGTACATTGGACCTAGCCTATTTTTCTTCCGCATGGACTATTCTGCTAGCTTCCTTTTGTTATAGCTTTTTGTGTAGTCCTTTTTGGTTGTAACTCTGATATGTATTCTTTTGACTCGCCTGTATAGTGTGGTTTGCTTTAACACTTGACATGTATCATTTTATATACTCTGTAATGTATCTATATATGTGTAAATGTATGTGATGATCTACTGTTCTGTGATGCGTATTACATTTGTGTTGTTATATTTTATTCTGATAGATCCTTCAGCCACCTATGGCTTTGTATTAAGTATTTATTGGAGATGTCGATCCATTCGAGAAAGAAGTGGCAGTTGTCGGCGTATCCAATAGATAATTAAGACAAGGTTATAGATGGTCGCTCATATCCAGCTCCATTCTTCATATTAGCAGACGGTGTTACCTAGTAATACTCTTTGCTAATGTGGGTCTCGGAGTGGGGCGACACATGCTGCCTTGGATCCATCGTTCCGCTGTAGGATGACATCGTAGGCATTGTGAACCTTCAGGGATACTCCTCACGCAATATCTCTTCTGTGAATGGATTTCTATTAAGAGAAGAGCCTCATTCATCATTGTTTCTATGCTAGTTTTCATTTACTAACTTCTTCACCATATTAGCCAAGGATTATGGTTTAATTTGATCTACTGGACGACGATAATCATGGCCTGCCCCAAGTGTTTGGCCTGCAAATGGTCTTGGTTAGTTCCATGGTACTTGGGTTCCCTTGTCTCTGGGAGAACCGTTCAACCAGTCGATCTGTTTCTATGGTTCTTACGCAGTGGATCAACAGTAGCATACACATAGGAATTTCTAGCCTATTAATTCATACACTTAGGAATTTCAGAATATACGGTGCTTATTGATTAAGAAACAAATATACATACAGTAACGAATAAAGCGTAATAAATAAATATACAATGGTACTCGTATTTGTCATAATTAGAACGACTAGATATCACTAGCATAGTAAACCATAGGACTAGGAGGTTGTGATAGAAAAGAGGTAGTAACTCCAAAAAATTTGAATAACAAATGCAAAAGTTAACAGGGAGCTGCAGAAATTAAATAGGGACATAATGCATTGAATGTGATTGATTGCAGAAATTAATATAACATTATGGGAAAATGGAATTGGCATAATAAATTGAATTTGAAATGGATAATTTAATGTCATTAATGATTGTTCAATTTGAATAATAATGACCATTTATTACGGACAATTGACATTTATGGGGCGTAAAAGAAAAATAATGATATAGGTAATAAGCGTATAAAATAGAAATATGGTCACAACGAATAATTAAGGGGATGCTAGTAAATAAACTTAGGTAGCAATATAATTTTCATAATAAGAAATTATATAGCCTCAATAATATGTTCAGGAAAAGTTTAAATTAGTGGATTAGCGTAATATTAGATCTAGGATAATTGGTTTGGTTTAGTATGGGTTAGGATTCGAGATCAGTAGAGTTACACAATGGAAGTCTGCCCTTCACCTGGAGGCTACCAATAGTTGTGTATACATACTACTGATGTGGGACATCTCCAACTATAGGACCATGGGGAAGAGATATACATTCATGTACAGGTATGGGAAAATATACCAAGGGTTCGTCTTGGATTTGAAGTATTAAATAACTCAGTACATTTAAGATGTCAAGGGGTTTACTTCGAGTTGGAAGGTATTAAATGGCTATTGGGTCTGCCTCATCCTACATAAGAAATATTAAATAATCTACGACGGTGCCTAATAGGAAAATGGGGTCTGCTTCATTTCTAACAAGAGGTATTAAGCAACTAGGATGGTTACGTGTTTTCCTTGACTTACTTTAGGTTAGTCTAAACGGGATTTCACCGGTGGGATATTGGCGGGATATGTCAGTATTGTTGGTAAACCGATATTTAGTAGTAGGGCTGGCTTATATAGGCTTTGACTTCAGTAGTCCCGAGCGGTCGTTAGCAAAGATTTTGGTTATTCCTAATGGATTTCGCTTGCTACTAGTGTAAAACCTATATGGGATATGCAAAGAACTCAAAGTTTTATTTATTGTTCGTTTGTCGGAGGTATGCTGGTTAACTCTTAGACGAGTCTTTGAGATACGTTAGTAATATGGTTAATTAAATTATAAATCCATATCTAGGGGTCATTGACCATTGTAGCTAAGGGTCGGTTGACTAATGTTTACGTTATGGAGGGCTCGCTTCGGGGTTGAGGTATTAAATGGCCGTTGGGTCTGCCTCCTCTCAATTCAAGAAGCGTCAAGTGGTAGAGGTTTTCTTTTGGGCAGTACAACACTCAAATAGATAGATATAAATAAATAATATATAGGCACCCACATACACACATACATATACATGTATGTATATAGTTATATCTCGAAGAAGGTTGGATATATCGTATGCTTAGATGGAATTAAGCGGATAAGCCATGAATAATAGACATAACATCTAAATAGAAATCAATTGGCATAAATTAGTATTATATACAAAGTATGTATTTTACCAATCAATAGAATATTGTTCTGACCCCTCCTCATTACAACCCACATGGTAGATTTAGAGGGACATGTTATTGGTGCAAGACGGGAACGATTGATGGAGAAGTCTTCTTATTCATGCTTGGTACCGACAAGGCAACTAGATGTTGAAGGAATAATATTGATTCCAAGGTAGTCGCCTCAGTCAGTATTTACATTCTATTACATTTTACTATTCCACTGTGAGTTTATGTAGATAGCTCTCTGATATACTTATGTTTATTATAGGTTACCAATGCCAACAATCCGTACCCTAATGGACTTGAATTTTCGATTCAGTCGAAATTCGGGCCCATTAAGGTGTAGATTGTTACATTTAGTATCAGAGCTTAGATTAGTTGATTATAGGAATTAGGATACGCTGAGAGAACGTATTTGTATTTTTACCTATGTATATATTATTCCCCAAACTCTATGAATTCCAACTATAGAAGTAGTTGCGACCATATTCTGAAAAGATGGATACTGCAACTATGAGTTAGAACAATAATTTATACACTTACCTAGATTAACCCATGGGGTGTAGGCCATATCGTAAGGAGTAGACTGGGAAGAGCATGAACACAATATATAGAAGGATCCTGAAGGCTAGGTGGTACTTGACTCCTTTATTAGGCCTGGACTACCTTATGATTATGGATTTCAATGGATTTCCAATTGAAGACATACATTTCATTCAGACAGATAGGAAGTAAGTACCTATATGTTGCAAGCATCTAGAAGTAGAAGTGAAAAAAGATAGAGTAAGTTCCCGTGAGAAGGTGTGCACTAACTACCAAAAGATGATAGCTGGATTTTTGATACGCAATGAAGATGAGTTATGAATGATCAAGAAGAAGGAAAGTCCAAAAGAAAAGATGATTAAGAGCCCATTTCCGAGTCCCACTTCTTGTGAAAGAATTTGATAAAAAGATTTTGAAAGTTTCTTAAAAAGTTTTGAAAGGTTTTAAAAAGGATTTATTTAAAATAGAAGGAACCTACCATTGAAAGTTGTTGTTTTGAAAAAGGCAAGAAAATTTTAAGTACTTATTTGAGATTCCGAGTGAAGTTTAAAATTGGTTGGATCAAAAAATTTTGATTTAAAAGGTTTTTAGTAAAGGAGTTTTTCGTTTTTGAAATGAAGGGAAAAGAGAGTGTATGTTTGGCTGAATGAGTTTTCCTATTTTTGTAAATTTAGAAATTCCTTTTAAAATTCTTTCTGAGGTGTAAATAAATGAAAATGGTACTTGATTAAAATGGGATAAAGTGAATAGAAGGTTAAGAATGCTTGATGGTGATGATAGGAAGAATATTTCCATATAAGGGAAATATGGAGAAAAACATATGAAACACACACACACACACTCAAATATATATATATATATATATATATATGCGTGTGTGTGTGTGTGTGTTATCCATATATTTTCTAAAGGAGACAAGCATATGCATATCGAGTTGAAGTTTGAATACTGTCGAATCTAAAGACAATGTCGCATTTGGTAGCAAACAAGGATGTTTAGTTGAAAGCATAAGGCTTCTCATGCCACTAGAGGAAAAAGGAATATCGTATGTACCACACTCCATCAAGGTAAAGATTGATGCCGCCTCCCTTCAATGTTACCTCACTTTAATGCCGTTTCTCTTTAATGCAACCATTTAAGCAATGTCTCATTCCTTCAAAGAATCATATAATCAATGTCGCATAGATTCAGTGCCACATCTAATCAATACCGCCCTTCATTGACGTTGCACTCCATTGATGTTGCAATTCATCCATATCACATTTAGTTGATATTGCTTTTCAACCATATCACGCTTTGTCAATGTGATAACAATAGTAATATTAATAAGAAGGAAATTATGAACGATTAATAGACAAAAGAATGTCAAAGGGTTATGATGAGGTTGTCATGTTGAAAATCGCCTACATGATAATAGGCATCATATATTAATCGATGCTATATTTCATGGATATTGCATATTATTGATGTCGCACGACCTTAATGCCATAGGATGTCCAAGGTTATACAAAAGGATATGGATAAAATCATTCACAAAAGCATGTTCAAGAGGATTTAGTGTATTTTCCTCCATAAAGCATCAAAGGCCTTCACATTCATTCACATGCTCCATGTTGAAGCCAACACCAAGATAGTAACAAATGGCACCATAAAGTCTCATATCGTCAATGGAAGCAAGCCTAATTCTTTCCACCCACTATAAATAGAGATGCACTTCTTCATGGAAAGAGGCCCTAAACCTCTTTCTCACTCTTATCACTTTTTCCAATTAGGATCTTCTCCAAGTTCTCTTCATCGAGAGTTCGAGGACAAACTAATTGCAGAAAGGCTAATAAGGGAGAAAATGATATACAATATTTGCAAACAAGGGCTTGAATAGTTAGAAAACTGCATATTTGCACATTTTGTGCATGTTCACAATTGAATAAAGGAACATGTCTTGAGCATATTGTCTATTGTTATTTTGACTTGCTTACTTTATCTTTTGAACTTATGAATCACATTTTAAACAACATTGTGAATTATCATAAAACCAAGGGGTATCATTAGAATTTCTTCGAACATGCCTTCTTGTACAGATATCTTGAATGTTGAACCAAATTTCGGTCTAGAAGGAGGGCTCGAACCTCCGAACGTTTGAAAAATGACCAAAATACCATAGGATTTGAATTGTATAAAATTTTCAAATTTAAGTTTTAAAAACTTGCTGTTGTTATTTGTGCAGGAAACGGACAAACCACTACCAGTTGGACAGCTCATTCAATGTCCTTTATTTCACCTAGTTCGAAAACCGCCTAGCCTCTATTTACTAACGACATGAAATATCCTTTAAAGCATTCCATGATTTACGACCATTAATCACGTGATCTCTTTTCCGTCTATCATTTTCTCTGCTCACCTCACTCAACAGTTGACCTGACCATCCAATATCCTATTTAGCTCCCAAGCCATTAATATTCATTCCATACTCAAAAACCACCATCTCGCTCTCGTCTTCATCTTTGATCTTCATCTCTGCTCTCTAAGAATTGGTAGCTTATAGATCTGAAAGAAATTGATTTAATAAAATAAGCTGATTTTGATTTTGATTTCGAGTTTATGATTTATGATGTCAAGCTTATAGGATCAGTTGATTTCGATTTATAATTAATGAATTTGGGTGAAGTCATTGACGATGTATGGATTGAGTTATATTGTAAGTCAAAGTAATCTCCACCACATCTGGATATCAATCCATGTTGTAGATAGCTGATGTCGTAAGTAATCGATGCCGTAAGTGGTGATGCCGCAAGGTAGTAATCATGCTGGATTATCTAACACCGAAGTCAACGGTGACCGAAATCAAGTGATTTGACACCGAGGTGTGCGACATTGGAGTTATGAATGAATGTCGATGTGTGTAGCATTGATATTGGAGTTATGGATGAATGCCAAAGTGTGTGGCATTGATGCTGGAGTTATGAATGAATGTCGAAGTGTGCGGCATTGATTCTAAAGTTATTAATATCGCCAATAAGCTATGCCATGAGTCAGTGATGGTGCAGTCGATGCCGTAGATCTATATCGAAGCTCAGATCTACATCAAAGCAAAAGGCTTCATATCGAAGTTTAAAAAGACCGATGTCCGAGTTAAGCAATATCGTAGCTTTTGATGACATAGTAGTTGATAAGAAATGATGTCACAAAAAAGTTATGCCGCATATAGAGGTATGCCGTAAATTATCCAATGTCGTAAATGATCAATGCTGTAAGCAACTGATGTTGCTAATTGATCAATGTCGTAAGTGATCAATGCCGTATGTAGTTGATGTTGCTAAGTGATCAATGTCATAAGTAATCAATGCTCTAAGCAACTGATGTTGCTGAGTGATCAATGTCGTAAGTGATCAATGCTGTAAGTAGTTGATGTTGCTAAGTGATCAATGTCATAAGTAATCAATGCTCTAAGTAACTGATGTTGCTGAGTGATCAATGTCGTAAGTGATCAATGCCGTAAGTTAATTAATGTTGCTAGGGTAGATAATGCCGCAAGTGAGCAATCCAGAACTATGTGATTCTGCAAGTGATCAATGCTGTAAGTAAGCTATGCCTCAGATCCATATCGAGGTTTAGATCCACATTAGTACTGAAGTTTAACTCCATGTCTAAGCATAATTTTATGTCGAGAGTTTCTAGATCTAAGAAAATTCGATTTTGCATCCAAAATGATGACTTCAAATGGTTTAAGCTCCACGTCTAAATTCAAATCTGGATTTCAATTCATGTTGTAGGTCACCCAAATCCATGTCAAAATAGAGAGCTCTAGGTACATGACTTTTTCCTGAGATTTTGAAAACATGCATGCCAAGTTTCGAGAAGACATGTAAGGTTGATTTCAAAAATATTCAATTTAAAAAATTGCAATCTATTGATTTTAAAACCAAGGGATTTTAAGCTTATTGATCTTTAAGGAAAAGAATTTCGAAAATAAGGAATTTCTAAGAAATATATTCGCATAGACAGTCTGACTTCATGTTGAAGTCATTAGATAAGTTAGGATTCGGTTTTTGAATAATATGACTGCGTGAGTTCTTCGAAATCATATATGGATTCAAGATTTTATACATATCTGGGTTTTTAAATATATCAGATCATATAAATAGACTTGGTTTCACGAATATGTAGTTTTGGGTTTTGGAAGCATAAAGTTCGAAGTTACAAATGTAAAAGCTTTAACTATATGAAGTACCTCACATACATAGTTTTAGAAATATTGATTTCAAAAGATATCTAGCTTCCAGTATATATCTTCAAGGTTTAGATATGTTAAAATTTGAAATTCCAAATGTACATATCACTATCTTCCAAATGCATATATGACTCTAATCGCATATATGTGTATGTTTGGTTTTAAGAGCATATGTTTTTCAGGGATACATAGTCCTAAATGCATGTTATTTCGAATATATATACACATATGGCTGCAGATATATATATATATGTATATATGTATATCTATATGTGTATATATATGTATATATATATATGTGTGTGTGTATGTGTGTGTGTGTATATATATGTGTATATGTGTGTGTATATGTATGTATGTATGATGATTTAAGAAAAAAGGGTTAATTTCATATACCTGAGATTTTGAAAATATATCTGATATAATATTTTCAATCTATGTCAGATTCCAATGATATATGCAGTTCAATAAGATGCCAGTTTTGAATATTTCTCATGTGTATAGGTTTATAAAAATACATTTCTCATATGTATTTGCAAATTTTAGATAAAAGTGATTACATACATGTGCACAGCTCCAAATAGACACAATTTTGTGTGTATCAAAGTTTTAAATACACTGGATTTCGAATATATGTGGCTTTATATATATGTATATAAGGTCCTGGATATGCAGTGTTAAAAGCATAAAGTTTAAAGTATATGTATAAGATTTTATAATAAGTATTTTGCTTTCAATATATGTCAGTTTTCTAAATATGTAGAGTTTCTTGCATATATGAATACCAATTGAATATAAGGACTTTCGGAAAGTGTAAATGGATTTAGGTATGTATTAGGTTTAAGTAAAGTGCAGGTTTTAAAAGTATAGCAGATGAATATCAGCTTTTTGTAATCTTTATCTTGCAAATAACATAAACCCTAAGATCTAGAATTACATGATTATCACATATGTAATGAATCAATAAAACATACCTCCAAACATCTTGTATATGAATCAGCAATGGTTGTTGTCGAAAGTTATTTCAATGGAGAAAGGAAATGGTTTCTCTCTCTTTTCCTATATCTTTCTTTATGTGTTTTTCTATATCCTTTGTGATGGGCAAAGGTTAATATTTATAGGTAGAGAGAGGAACAAATTTTCAGATTTGTAGACTAAGTCTTGATCGTCTATCAAGATCATGATGAGGGAAATTAACGCTCTAGATTATAACCGTTTTATTGATTAGCATATTAATAGGAAAACCCTTTAGATTCTATTGATCACAAAATGAGGAAGGAAACGTTTGAGGAAGGAAATGGTCAAATTTCCTTACAAAATCAGGAAGGAAATCCATTAATGTTTTCGTATTAATTTCCTTACAAAACGGTCAAATTTCCTTACAGTCTCCCACTTGGTCAATAGTAAAATCCATTAATGTTTTCGTATTAAGGTCATAAGGCGCGCATGATATGCTAAACTTTTCTTTAATCAGTTATCATAAGTGTCTTGGCTAATCCAGTGGTCAATGAAAGTCATGACGTGTACATGTTATTTTGCAACATGCTTACTTCCATGTACTATGACATTGACAACTTTCATAACTAGACCGTAGATGAGCATAACTTAATGGTCTCATAATGTCTTGAAGCAAAAGACTGTTTCTGTTATCATTTATCTAAATATAAATGTGTACACATTATAAAACAGAAATAAAAGATGTCCAAATTATTAAGAGCTCAATAATTATTATGTCTAGCTAAGTACAAAATAAATGGCATAATAAGGAGATAATTAGAAACTATCTGCAAAACTCATGCTATCAGTATGTCTCTGAAAGGTCTTTGGAGGCAGTCCTTTCATGAATATGTCTGCCACTTGTAAGTCTGTACTTATCGATTCAACAACAATTTTCTTTAGTTTAATATCTTGCTTCAATAGTAGGTATTTCAGGTCCATGTGTTTGGAACCTTTGGTTATCCTATCATGCTTGGAGAAAAAGGTTGCACCTTCATTGTCGTAGTAGACAGTTAGTGGCTTAGAGATAAAACTTAAAGTGCCAAATTGTGATACAAAATTATGCAGCCATGTTCCCTAAATTGAAGCCTCATAACATGCTATGTATTCAGCCATTATGGTGGATCCGAAAAGCATCTCAGATTTCTGGCTTCTCCATGATATTGCACCTCCACATAAGAGGTACACGTAGCCAAGAGTGCAGATCCTAGTGTCAGGAAATCCAGCAAGGTCTGAATCAGAATAACCAGTTACCTGTAGGTAACTTGATTTTCTATAGGTGAGCATGTAATTCCTTGTTCCCTTTAGGTATCTCAGTACCTTCTTTGCAGCTTTCCAATGAGCGATTCCTGGGTTACTTTGAAATCTACCCAGCATACCAACTGCATGATTGATATCAGGTCTTGTACAGACCTGTGAATACATCAAACTCCCTACAAGAGATGCATAAGGATATTTGGTCATTTCTTCTCGTTCCATAGGAACCTTTGGGCACTGCTCAAGAACAAGTTTGTCTCCTTTCTGTAGTGGGACAGGACTAGAGGAACAATTCATCATGCCAAATCTCTCAATAATTTTGTCAATATATGCTTTTTGAGACAATCCTAGAATTCCTTGTGATCTATCACGGAATATTTCTATTCCTATCACATAAGAAGCCTTACCCATATCTTTCATTTCAAAATTCGTTGAGAGATAATCCTTAGTTTCACGTAATAAACCAAGGTCGATGCTAGCTAATAATATGTCATCAACATACAGAATCAAAAATATGAACTTGATCCCACTGAACTTGAGGTATATACAAGGGTCAACTATGTTTTCTGTGAAATCGAAAGTGGTAATGATTTCATGAAACTTTAGATACCATTGTCTAGAAGCTTGTTTCAGTCCATATATTGATTTCTTAAGTTTGCAGACCATGTCTTCATGTCCTTCAATTATGAAGCCTTAAGGTTGACGCATGTAGACTTCTTCTTCCAAATCTCCATTTAGAAAGGCTGTTTTCACATCCATTTGATGTAACTCGAGATCATAATGAGCTACTAATGCCATGATAATTCTAAGAGAATCTTTCCTGGAAACAGGAGCAAAAGTTTCATTATAGTCAATGCCTTCTTTCTGATTAAAACCTTTGAAAACAAGTCTGGCTTTATATCGTTCAATTTTACCATTGTAGTCACATTTGGTCTTGAAGACCCACTTACAACCGACTGCTTTATGTCCTTGCGGCAATTGAACGATTTCCCAAACTTGATTATTATCCATAGATTTCAGTTCATCTTTCATGGCATCAATCCATTTAAGAGAGTTAACATCCTTAATGGCTTGTGGATAAGAAATCGGGTCCGTAGTTCCTTCAGATTCTATTAGATAAAGCATATAATCATCAGGAATAACCGATCTTCTTTGTCTTTGAGATCTTCTTAATACTAGTTCCTGTGGTACTTCATCAACATTATGATTGGTGATAATTTCATTTTGGAGTTGTTGATCATTTATTGGGTTTCCCTCATTGTGAACAGGTTCAACAATGGGATGATTCCCAATATCTTTCGAAATAGAGGGTAAGATAATGGGTACCCTTATTTCATGAATGACCACTTCTTGTTGTTTTGTACTCCCACTAATTTCACCATTTTCATAGAATTTGGCATTGTCGGTTTCAACAATTCTTGTACTATGGTTAGGACAATAAAATCTATATCCTTTAGATTTTTCTGGGTAACCTATAAAGTAACCACTGACTGTCTTAAAATCCAATTTATTTTCATTTGAATTGTACAGTCTAGCTTCAACTAGGCAACCCCAAATTTTGAGATGTCTTAAACTAGGTTTCCATCCTTTCCAAAGTTCAAAAGGAGTCTTTGGAACGGCCTTACTTGAAACTCTATTTAAGATGTAGACAGCTGTTCGTAATGCATCCATCCATAATGATATAGGTAAATTTGCATGACTCATCATGGATCTAACCATTTCCATGTATGTACGATTTCGCCTTTCAGCTACACCATTCTGCCATGGAGATCCAGGCGTTGTGTATTGTGCAACAATTCCAAGTTTTTGAAGAAGTCTAGCAAAAGGTCCAGGATGTTGTCCCATTTCATCATACCTTCCATAGAATTCACCACCCCTATCTGACCTAATGATTTTCACTTTTCTTTCTAATTGCCTTTCGACTTCAGTAATGAACACTTGTACATCATCCACTGACTGAGATTTTTCATGCAACAGATAAAGATAGCAATAACGTGAAAAATCATCGATAAAAGTGATGAAATATTTCTCTCCTCCAAAAGTTGGAACATCAAAAGGTCCACAAATATCTGTATGTATTATTTCAAGAAGTTGTGTATTTCTTGTGGCTCCTTTCTTTGTGTTTTTCTTGTTGTTTTTCCTTTAATACAATCAACACATGCTGTAATGTTAGCGAAGTCTAGGTCCGGTAGGACACCATTTTTCACTAACCTCTTTATTCTTTCACTGGATATATGACCCAGTTTTTTATGCCACAAGAAGTTAGAATCATTCTTGGATGACTTTCCTTTAGTTTCTTTTCCATGCAGGGTGAGTTGGATTTCAGCATTTTGTTTAAGATGAAGTTTATAAAGTCCATCAATTAATATTCCAGAACCAATAAGACAAAAATTTTTAAATAAACTAAAATTTCCATTTCCAACTTCAAAAGAATGTCCAAATTTATCAAGTACACTTACAGAAATCAAATTACGGGAAATAGACGGAACATAAAGAGTTTGACATAAATATAACTGATAACTGCTATCTAAAATGAGACGAAAAGTTCCAATAGCTTCAACTGGAGCTTTATCTTTATTCCCCATGAAAATGAAATTCTCACTTGGGTTTGTTGTTTGGATCGTAATGAATCCCTGCATAGAATTCGAAACATGAACATTAGCAGTAGTATCAATCCACCAAGTAGAAGAAGGTACATTAGTAAGATTTGATTCGAAATGACTTACAAAACCCATTGGGTTACCTTTCTTTTCGAACCATGCTTTGCGCTTAATGCAATCTGCCTGGAAGTGTCCAGGTTTCTTGCAGAATTTGCAGACATCATCCTTCTTTTTCTTCTTGGATGGTTGAGTGGCGTCATCAGATTTGGGTGGTGCTCTTTTATGCTGTGATTTGTTTCTTTTTCCAGCTTGTTTTCCAACCCTTTGAGTGAAATAAGCAACTTTAATGCCTTGCGAGCCCTGCCTAGACTTCTCTTGAACCAGTTTGTTAGGCAATTCATTTAGACTCCACTTTTCCGTAATAGTGTTGTAATGAATTTTGAATGGTTCATACTGAGGAGGTAAGCTAGTGAGAATGAATTGGACGAGAAAAGCATCATCCATAACCAATCCCAAGTTCTTAAGTTTGGCAGCAAGGTTAATCATTTCAATGACATGAGCGCTCATTGAGCGAGAACCATCAAACTTCATGGTTACAAGGTCTGCCATAAGTTTCCCAGCAAGGGATTTGTCTATAGTCTTGAACCGATTTTCAATGGATTGCAATTTTTTTTTGCGCTTTCAGTTTTGGGTAAGGAGGTTTTGATGTTGGTATCAATCACCATTCGCATAAACATCATGCTGAGCCTATTAGATCGTTCCCAATCATCATGGAGTTTGTTTTCCTCAGGCGTACTTGTGTCAGTAAGTGGGGCTGGCTTTTCCTTAAGGAGAGCCATGTCCAGTTCAAGTACGCCCAAAGAAAACTCAACTTGCTCTCTCCATTCTGAGTAGTTGGTTCCATTGAGTCTGATGATAGACGTAGCGTGCGAATTAAGGTTTGAGGGTATTGCAACTGCAGATATAAAAGAAATATAGGCTTCTTTATTAGAATAAAACACATGTCATAATAAGAGGTTAGGTTTAGCGCCTCCTGTGGGTAAGCAACAGAACCATACTCATGGAAGAATGATAAACGTTAATGTTTCATGCGTTATTGTGCAAGCAGCAGCCGCCTGTGGACGGGACTGCATGCATCAGACCAGAGGAAACAAGCAAATTAAGCGCGAAAGCGAAAACTAAAACAAGAGAGAAAAGAGGGAAACCAGATCGAACCAGGTGGTCACCTCCTTTATTTTTTTCCGCATAAACATTTGCCATTCTTTCAAGTAATCCACAGCAAGGATAATAAATGTCTAGTAACTCCAAGTAAATTTCATACATGAATTTAACATATAAATAATTATTTTGCAAGTTCCAGATCATGAATTTAATGTCAAACTAGGAAACAATTGTTTTCAATATGTACTGAAAAGTATTCGCATACAATAAGTTGTTTCATATTATACAGTAGGTCAAACATTAAGGTAGAAAAATTAACTTTTACGGAAATATAAACTTTTCAGATCCAGATCTAAGCATACAGTAAATAGAATAATATTGATGATCATGATTACTATAGCAACTTAAATAATATGAATATTAAACTTGAATCACATTAACACTAATACTCATCATCATTATTATAGTAAAATTACAAACATCATATCATAGATCTATGCTAGTTTCGTTATATATATATTGATGGATAATCATGAATTCTTAAACCTTGCTCCGATACCACATGTAATCTTTATCTTGCAAATAACATAAACCCTAAGATCTAGAATTACATGATTATCACATATGCAATGAATCAATAAAACATACCTCCAGACATCTTGTATATGAATCAACAATAGTTGTTGTCGAAATTTATTTCAATGGAGAAATGAAATGGTTTATCTCTCTTTTCCTATATCTTTCTTTATGTGTTTTTCTATATCCTTTATGATGGGCAAAGGTTAATATTTATAGGTAGAGAGAGGACCAAATTTCCAGATTTGTAGACTTAGTCTTGATCGTCCATCAAGATCAAGATGAAGGAAATTAACGCTCTAGATTATAACCGTTATATTGATTAGCATATTAATAGGAAAACCTTTAGATTCTATTGACCACAAAATGAGGAAGGAAATGTTTGAGGAAGGAAACGGTCAAATTTCCTTACAAAATAAGGAAGGAAATCCATTAATGTTTTCGTATTAATTTCCTTACAAAACGGTCAAATTTCCTTACACTTTTGAAAGTACGGAGTTCCATATACACACGCATTTGGTCTTGGACATATGTATGCATAGTTTCAGCTTTTGAGTGTATGTCGGTTTTTATTTATGAATCCAGTTTCAAACATGTATAAATGCAGTTTCAAAGATGCAAGAGTCTCAGACACACACACACATATATATAATTTCTTAAATATACAGTTCTGTATGTAAATCAAATTTTCAATGACACAAAGCTTTGCAAATATATAAATCTAAAGACTTTAACTATATGTTAGTTTTGAATACAGAGTTTCTTATAGGTTTAAGGATTACACCGTTTCTAGTGTATAGAGTTTTGTGTATTTGTACTTTCTCAAATTTTAAAAAGCATAGAACCTTAAATATATATAACATGTTTCAAAAGTATTAAATTTTGAATACATGTAAACATTAGGTTTTCAAATATATAGCTTTTGTGTATATTTATAAGTGGTTTTAAAGTTTCAAATATATTTGTTTCAGATACATATATGCATATGAAGTTGTCTGTATGTATAGTTTCATATATTTGGTTTTCAGAAATGTGCAGTTCCTAATATATAAAGGTTTCAAATATGCATATAAAATTTTGTATACATCAGATTTCAAGAATATATGATAAGCTTTTGGATAATGGATACATGAGTAAAGTTTTAAACATGAATAAGCTTCACGTATATTAAGTCTTTAAATATGTATATTTTGGATTGGAGTTTCGAAAAAAGAAATATGTAGCTGTGAACATATAAGTTTCGAATAAACAGACTTTGAACATGTATGGTTTCAAGTATAGCAACTTTATATATTTCAGATTTTTATGAAGTAAAGATTTTTAATATGTAAGTACATAGCAAATTTATTTTAGAAGGTTTCATATAAATAAATGTTCATGTTTAAGAGTGTATATGCATACATATATATGGTTTCAAGTGTATTCAACAAGTCTGGGAAAAGGTGAAGTTTCAAATAGGTGCAGTCTCAAGTATGAGAATTTTGGAAATTTATATGATTTAGTATATGTGTAAAAGTCGAATATGCATAGCTTTTGGATATTAGATTTCAAATCTAACAGTTTCAAACATATTTGTAGCAGGTTCCTAAAAGACAGGTATGAATACAATCTTGAATATGCGAAGACTTCAGATGTATATATGTGAATTTCAAATGAGTGTAGTATTATCTGTATAAGTTTTTAAATGTATAACAGTTTTGTATATTAAACGTTGGAGTATATGTGGTCTTCAATGGAATATAGCTTTATATATACATATATGTGGGCCTTAGGTAATGGCACTATAAGTATGTCATGCTTACATAAATTTGAAAACATAATGTATGTAGGTATGGTTTTGATGAAATATAGTTTATTGTATATTAAGCTCTTTAAAATACAAGTTTTAAGTATAGGCAAATGCATAAAATATTCATGTTCAGATTTTCAAGTAGGCATGGTTTTATATGTATATCTGTATCAAAGTTTTGAATGTGTACATTTTCGAATACAAGTATCATTAAAATTCAAGTTTATATGATTGTATATATTTAGCTTCCAAATGTATATATGTTGGTCTCCAAAGGCATCAAGTTCCAAATGAATACGTGACTTTAAATATATACATATATACATACATACATACATACATACATATATATATAAATACACATGTACATACATACACACACACATACACACACACATATATATAAAATACCCTCAAGATTATGGAAATAAATGTCATCAGTTTCATAAATATATTGTTTTGCACATTGATTTGAAAAGCCTTAACTCTGTACATATTTATTTCAAGAAGTATTAGCTTTCACGAAGCATTATTTCGGTAAATACGTAGTTTTGTGTGTATTGATCTCAAATGTAATCAGTTCCATATATATAATTTTGGATAAATAATGATTTATACATACATATATATATATACATATATATACATATATATATACATATATATATAAAGCTTCTTATATGAATAGATTTCAAACATGACATGCTTTCAAAAACAACAATTATTTCAAAGAATGATTTCGAAGATAAAGGATGATGAAGCCAATGATTTCAAAAATTTATGCGTCATCAAGTTTTGGAACTTAAGTCATATATGAAATGAATACTGATCTACCATGAATAGATATCTGAGAAGCTTTGAATTTTCAGGAAGTTCCATTATTAGATAAATTTCAGATTTTCTATACCAAGAGAATGGAGTTTGGAAAGATTTTTTCCTTATGGTCGGGATTTAAATGCCAAAATGGGAATTTAAGATTTCTTATATGAGATAATGAATTATTTACGGAATATTTAAGTCAAAATGTTAACTCCTATAGCCATGATCATCACTTCTAATATAGCAACTGATTTAAGTCCTTGGATCGAATTTTTGAAACCTATTATCCAACCCGATTATACGGTATAAAATATTCCATCTTATTTTCATAAAATTTTATACCATTAAACAACCCACTATCCCAAAGAAAATTTGCATGACAAAAGTACCTCATTAAATAATATATAGTAGTTTAACCCAAAGAACTTTGATAAAATCATTTTTAAGATTTTGCAAAATACTTATATTAACGAAAAGGGAATAACTACTTACCATTGTGACCTAATGGGGGTGCAAGACCCAAGTTTGAAACTTCAAGCAACTGAAATAGAATTTCTAAATTCAGCTATTAGAGTACCCCAAGTAGCTTTTGGAAAGATGGAAATGTATTCATCAAGAATCATGATCATGAGTAGTTATAAGGGATAGATCCATAAAACCAATATGTATTGAGAAAGAAAAGATCCAAGGCCATTAATGAACCACTTCATTAGTGAAAAAGAAGAAAATGTTTAAAGAAGTTACTCTTATTTCAAACAAGGAAAGATTCAAGAAAGGGGTTTTATATTGATTATCATAGAAAGATAAAGCAAAGCAAAAAATAAGGAATCATTAGCAAGATGATCACTACATCGAGACAAAATAAGAAAGAAATTCAAATCTACAACTCAAGAGTAAAAACATTATCCAACATTGTAATTCTCAGACTACAAGATTCAGACTAGATCTACAAAGATCATCCGAAAATAGGATAATAAGATTACAAAGTATTAAAAGATATCTTGGATTATGGCTTGTTTCGAGTTCCAAAGCACTTGTGATTTTTAATCATAACTTGCTTCGAATTCCAATTGCTTCGAATTCCAATTGCTTCGAATTCCAAAACACTTATAATCTCGATTTCTACTTGAATAAAATTGTCCTACATAGATTGGCGCCAGGATTAGACAACTTCAGCATGGCTATGCCTATAACTTCTTTATGAACTTAAACCTACTAAGCCAAATCACCTAAACCTTTACTTAACCAAATGTCGCTTTGGCTTACATTCGTTGAGATTAACAAAGTTTGTCAAAATCCTCCTTTATCCAAGTTCCTTTTTCTAGTATCGAATTTAAAAGCATTTATGGTTCCAACATTAGTATGGATTCAGCATGAGATCAATGCAAAGTATCCTGAATAATTATGGGATTTTAATCTACAAGATTGAGAGTATTAATTATAGAAAGTTGGTCTTCGATTACCAATGAAACCACAAAGTGTATTTGAACATGAAGTGTATCGAAAAGGGAAATTACCACTAAAAGCATGGATTCACTAAAGAGTTACATATACAAAGGAGTGCTCCCCAGCTCTTACTACATATTTTATGAAAAGCAAGTTAAATAGAATGACTACCACTCACACTTTAGGCATATTAAGCCACGACAGGATGAATTTCAAATGCAAAGAAATAATGCTTCCAATCAAAGTTGAGGTTGAATTCCATTGAAAGGTTAAGGAATAAAAGAAAATTTCCTTAATACAATCAGTGAAATAAGGAATGAGGTAGCTGAAAAAACACCGGAATATCGACAAAGGATATTGAAATACTAACTCAAAAGATAAAGAAAGATCATTTCAAAAAGGAGATATAGTATTCTGAAAGATTATGGCAAATACTAAGAGTCTAGTAGATGAACCACTTGGGCCTAACTAGGAAGGACCCTTCATCATTTGCAATGTAATCCCACTAGGAACTTATCAGTTATGCCGACCTAATGACAACGTTATAGCAAGAATATGGAATGCCAAACGTTTGTGGCCATATTTCTCAACAATGAATGAATAAAGAAGTTGGAATAAGTATATCTACACGGTTGAGGAGTAAGACTCTCCTAAAGTAAAAGGAAAAGTCTAAACCACTACCTAAGATGGTAGTAAGGGGCGTAAAAGCCTTTGTCCTTGCCAAGATGGCCTCATCAAAGAACCTCCTAGAGAGGGTCAGACTAAGCCTTTGGTCCCATCTGAAAAGGACTAACCAAAACATCTGCAAGCCTTATGCCCATCTGAAAAAGCCAGAGTGCCTTTTGGAGGGAGGACGAAGTAAGCCTTTGATCTCGTCTAAGATGGCCTGCCAAAAGCACTAAACCAGCCTTTAGTATCGTCTCTAAGGCCTTACTAAAGCGCCTTCTAGAGTAAGGGCGGGAAAGTCTTTGATTCTGCTAAAGATAGCTAACCAAATGCATCAAACAACATATCTAGATCATCATCTAAGACGGTGATAAGGGGTCGATCCAAGTTGAGATCACCACCTAAGATGGTGGCAAAGAAAAGGGACAAAGACGTCTAAGGACCAAAGAGAGGCAAAAAGAGAAGGGACTGAGATGTCCAAAGTCCAAAGAGAGACGAAAAGGAAAGGGACTGAGATGTCCAAAGCCCAAAGAGAGATGAAAAGTAAAGGGACTAAGACGTCCAAAGCTCGAAGAGAGGCGAAAAGAAATGGGACTAAAACATCTAAAGCCCAAGGAGAGGCGAAACGAAAAGAAGATGTCCAAAGCTCGAAGAGAGGCAGAAGAACTTGATAAAAATGAGCCCTTTGTGCTTCAGAGCAAAATCAAACAATCTTCTAGAGGAAGATCAATCAAATATGAGCTGTTGTGCTCCAAAGTAAAGAAAGCGGGATTTCTCCGCAAAAGAAAGCATTATTATCAGATGGATTTTCTAGTCTTCTTCTATTATTCAATTTTTTTTTTGCCAAATGGATTTTTTGGTCTTCTATTATTATTGCCAAAAGGATTTTCTGGTCTTCGATTATTACCAAATGAATTTTCCAGTCTTATATTATTATTAACAGAAGGATATTTTAGTCTTTTATTATTGCCATATGGATTTTCTTGTCTTCTTCTATCATCACCAGAAGGATTTCTGGTCTTCTACTATTACCAAATGGATTCTCTGGTCTTCTATTATTATTACCAAAAGGATTTTTTGTTTTATTATTACTTGATGGATTTTCTGGTCTTCTATTATTATCAGATGGGTTTTTTGATCTTATATTATTATTTTTAAATGGATATACCAGTCTTCTATTATTGCCAAAAAAATTTTTGGCATTCTATCTAAAGGATTCTGTTATTACCAAACGGTTTTCTACTCTTCTATTCCAAACATTTTTCCTATAGCTAAAAGGTTTTCTAGTATTATGAATCTAGAAATTAATATTCTCAAATGGATTTTCTGATTCATGATATTGCCAAAGAAATTTATGTTCCTTCCTCCTATGAAATTACCAAATAACTTTCTAAGCTTCTATTTGAGAAATTAGTTTTACCAAATTTATAATCTTGACTAACATGAATAGTATGAGAAATCTATGACTATTTATAACTTGATCACATCCAAGAAAGAGTGCTTAAAGTTAAAGACGAATTCAAATTTAATAACAAAAATTATCATTCACTTCATGTTTCACAGGAAAACAGGACTGGAAAGAATATTTTGCAAAGGAGTAAGAAATCATGGAATTCTTGGTTTTACACTAAAGGGTAAAAAGCTTCTTTTATATAAGGAGGGGGCAAATGTTATCCACATATTTTCTAAAGGAGACAAGCATAGGCATATTGAGTAGAAGTTGGAACAATGCCGAATCTAAAGACAATATCGCATTTGGTAGCAAACAAGGACGTTAAGTTGAAACCATAAAGCCTCTCATGTCGTTGGAGGAGAAAGGAAT
Source organism: Allium fistulosum (assembly GCA_030737815.1). Taxonomy (NCBI): domain Eukaryota; kingdom Viridiplantae; phylum Streptophyta; class Magnoliopsida; order Asparagales; family Amaryllidaceae; genus Allium; species Allium fistulosum. The sequence continues at coordinate 169,038,277 of CM060905.1, forward strand.
ATCACATGTACTACACTCCATCCAGGCAACGATTGATGCCGCGTACCTTCAATGTCGCCTCACTTCAGTGTCATTTCTCTTCAATGCCACCTTTTAAGCAATGCTGCATTCCTTCAAAGCATCATATAATCAATGCTGCATATATTCAATGCCGCACCTAATCCGTGTCGCATAGAATCAATGCTGCACATAATCAATGACACATAGATTCAATGCTGCTCTCTACCGGTACTGCCCTTCATTGATGTCATACTCCATTGATGTTGCACTTCATCTATATCGCATTTAGTTGATATTGCTCTTCAACCATATCGAGCTTCATTAATGTGATGATAAGAGTAATATTAATGAGAAGGAAATTATGAATAATTTACCTAGGGGTATTATTGGAATTTCTTCGCACATGCCTCCTTGTACATATATCTTGAATGTTGAACCAAATTTTGGTTTAACAATACACACACACAGATATATATATATATATATATATATGTCTTTTCATGTTAATAAAGGAAAGGTTAATAGTTAAAGAAGGAGGAAAATGCGCTCAATGAGTCAATGGAAAAAATAATAAAAGAGGAAAAGAGCTATGTAAAAAGAAGCCACTTGAAGGTAATTTAGATAAGAGAAATTTTAACAGTAGCAATATTATGAAATTTAAATAGAAACGACCTTAGGAATTTATATTAAAATAAAGTTAGTAATCTAGTTAGGAACGATGTGGGAAATTAGATGCAAATCGTAGGAAGAATGGATAATTTCCATAAATATGTTCAATAATTGCGTATATCTTTTAATGGTCCCTCCTCATAGGCTATTAGAATCTCTGCTAAGGTTGATAGCAGGATAGCATGAGTAGTAGGAAAATAATAAGATGGAAGTTATCCTTGTCTACTTTAGTTTTCATTGTCTAAAGTTATAGAAGATATTTTTGAAAAATGGTTTGGTATAACAATTGAGTTTTTGGATGCAAGCGTGATAAACGTTTTGAGTTAAAAACCCTACTTTTAAAAAATTAAGTCTCCATCGTAGGAAGTCCTTAAAAAGGAAAGTTGGTTAGAATAGGAAATTTTTCATGGTCCTTTTAGAAACCAAGAAATTTTTGAAAAAGGTTTCTAAGTTTATATTTCAAAGGTAAAAGTTTTAGATTAAGTACTTCATCACTATGAAGTTTTAATTTTATAAGGAGTGGTGAAAATCAAACAAAATTTTGATATGGAGTAGATATGGATGACTACCTAAGTAAGACGAGTAAAGGTCAAGGCTATAAATAAAATAGCAACGAACGCTCGTAGGGTAGCAACAGGGAATCTCCATTGAATATAAGGAATATTGGTATGAACCTAGGAATGTTTGATCAGACGTGTGTAAAAGCCATAAGAAGAACCGTCAAAGGAATGAGGAATGATATAAAATTTCACTTTTGCGAGTCCTAGGGTATACTCGCATGAAAGATCAGGAATAAAGAAAGTAAATACCAAATTTTGGGAATACCATCAAGAAATTTTGATTGGAAGAAGATAGTATTGTGATTGGAGAAGAGGGAAATGAGATGGAAAACACTCACAAATGATGCTGGTTGACTCAAGGTTAAAGAAGGGAAGATATATGGTAGGAAGCTATTCCATCAAGCCAATTTTCCGATGAGTTATTCTAAATGTGCATAGTTTATATTTTTTAGCTACTACAGAGTGGGAATGCACAATTTATCCCATAATCAGGTATTATAATTAGAGTAATGGATTGACCTTATTTATTAGAAGCCAAAGTGGGTATGCTAAGACATGTGGATCATAGTAGAATGACATACGAGAAATGTCCATCTTAGTTAAGAAAGAGGTGAAAGGCCACAACATCATCTAGACTAGTTGATGATGAAGGGCATGTTCCAACAATTGTTTCTTCAGGTTATTTATGCTGTAATCGCTAGTTGCCTCCTTTTGGGTATTGGAAAAGTGCACAATATGATATGCGATATGTTCCTATTTTATTACTGTGCTGATTTTTTGGATGAGTTTGACCGCTATATATATTGGGCAATAGTGTAAATAAGGAAATATTATAAGAACACTTAACCGGCGATGAATGTAAGGTTGGAAGTTTATAGAATAAACTAGAAAACTAAATTAGCAAATAGAAATAAAGAAAGATTTAATCTTAAAAACTTAAGAATTTTGGGAAAAATAAGTTTTAACAAGGAAGGAGAGGGAAAGGTTATTGCGAAACCATGAGACACTATCTCTATGCCTTAAAAGCTAAAATTTATAAATATGCTTGTGTGCTGTTTGTTGTTTGAAGTAAAAGGAAAGTTTTTCAAAATCTAAGAATAACTGCATAATGCTAGGATCAATCGTATGCACTAACTCATTGACTGCGTCCCAATTACATTAAGATGTAGCTTGATTTGTTTTAAGGAAGGAGAGGAAAATGTTTTGAAAAATTTAGTTCAAATGCTTTTGAAAGGTTGTGTTTATATACTTTTGAAAAACCGTGTTTGAATGCTTTTGAAGATTTAATTTTCAAACTATTTTGCAAGTTTGATTGAAAAGGGAAAAATATTTTTTAATGGAAATGGGAGAATTTCTAATTTTCAAGTGCCATATGCTTAGTGTAGAGAGGGTCGACGTGTTATTGAGTATGAATTTTACAATCCAACAAGGGTGAAAGTACGCAAACATAGATGGTAACCAAGGAAAAAACTGTTTTAGTTTTGGAATTTCTATTTCTATACCTTGTTAATAGTGAACAAAACATGCGTTTAAAATAATTCCGTTTTAACATCCAAAAATAAAACTAATGCAAATTTTAATTGGAATAGTTGGAAAATTTTAGAGGCAAAAGAGAAGGTTCCAAGGTACAATGTAATAGGTATCCAAAGGAATGATGGAAATGCGAAATTCCCCTTCTAAATTCCTTTTTCATCATAGGAGTATAGATTTAGGAAAACTAGATTTTCAAAATTTTGGATGTTAGAAATTGTTTATTAGGTATAGGATGGTAGGGGTTGGATGCAAAATTTGTTGAACCATACTCTATTCATAGGGTATGGAATTTGTTGTGCGGAAACTAAGATTTTGGTTTTTGAAAACTTGCATATATAAAGAACTGCTTATATAGGTTGTTTGCATTATATTTTCAAAATTGTTTTAAATGCGTTCATATAGAAGGCGTAGATTTAGTATTATTATGTTTACATATCTTATGTGTTGTGATGCACCATGCACTTATACACAATTGGCTACAAAATTAGTTGTACACCAATTGATTGGATAGTTTAAAATGGTTGCACGCTATGTGACATAATTCAGCCCTTGAGAAATCTCGGGGAGGGAATTCTTTTATAAGAGGAGAATGTAACACCCTATAAAATAAATGTTAATTCATACATAATTATTTTGGCCCAAAAATGGAATTTGAGCCAACATCGGAATTTGGCCATTAAACTTGCACCACTGTGTTCGTGGCAATTTTCTAAGAACCATTCATATATAAAGTTTTACGATCGGAGTTCAAATGAAGCAATTATCCGCGTTTGAAGTTTTCAGACTAGAAATAATTAAAATGGGTTTAAAAGGGTAATAAAGAGTAATAAATGCGTAGACCCCACCGGTCGACCCCCTCCTTGGGCAAGTTGACCGCTAGCGGTCAACCACCTTGGAAGGAGTAGTCGACCGGTTGGATTAGTGGCGGCTAGGGTTGAACCTCGACTTAGTGGCCTGGATTTAATTATTTTAAATCTAACTGATACGATTGATTCTAGCACCTATAAAAACAGGCTTAGCCCCTCACTTTTCTTCTCATAATTTCTGAACAGAGCAACGAAGCTCTGCCATTTTCCCTTCTCCACTATTTCTAGAAATTATAAAAATATTATATATATATATATATATCGAAAAAGGGCAGAAAATAAAAGAGAAGATGAGGAGTGAATTGATACTGCGGAAAAAGATAAATTTTATAATTATAAATCTATATTCCACTTAATTCAAATCTCTTCTCTAATCGGTAATTCTAATGGGTATGTATATATCTTATTATACATATCTTTGGATTGCAAAGGAAAAAGGAGTCAATTAAAGGGATGAATTCAGATTTGGAAAGCTAGAAAGGTAAGTGAGAAATCATATTATTTATATATAACATTGAAATTTATATTATTTATATATAACATTGAATTTCTATTGTTGAATTTTATTTAATTATTATGCTTATGCAAGATCTATTGAGTTATAGGCTTAGAAAGAACATATTCAACTGAAATCTCGCCTATTCAAGAAGTATTAAGTGGCTGTGGTCTTCTTTTGCATAGTACAACACTTATATATATATATATAAATAAATAAATATATATATATAGAAGAAGGTTGGAAAGTAAATTATTTTAAATTTAAACATTTTAAAATTGATTTTGACATTGTCGATGTTAAGGAATATTAAGTATTAAAATACACATAGACATCAAATGTCTCTTTATTCCTTTATATCTAAATGGGATTTATTTCCTATCTTGTAATATAAAAACTTATATTTTTAATTTAACTCTTTTATAAAAATTGTACTCCAAAGAGTAAAGCTAGGGGATTCGGATGGCCCGCCATAACCGACCCCCTTTTTAACCAACCCAAAACAGAGCTTCAATCCTTTAAAATTTTAGATAAATAGATTTAATTTCTATATTTGAAACTATTTTGAATTTTGAAAATTATATAATTATAATTTAATTTGAATTAATTAATTTAATCTCCTTTTACTTACAAATTCAAATTTCAAATTTGGAAAATGATTTTTAATTTTTGAATTGAAACTTTTATAATCCAATTTAAATTTATAATCTTTAAAAATTTTAGTTATGAATATGAATTTGAATTTTCCTAAGGCTTACAGTTTTAAGCCTTACACACAAGGGCATATCCATTGAAATCTACCATCTCATCAACTCGGTAAGAGCCATGTGTTGGTTAGTTTATTAACTAGAGCTCTGATATCATTGTTGGGATCATAGGACTGGGTATGCCGAATTTGAAGGGAATTACATAAAAAATTATTAATTTAAATTAAAAATTTGCAATTTGAATATTTAATTTATTTAATTTAATAATCGTGTTTAAATTAATTTAAAATTGTACTTTATTGGGTTTGAATTTGAATTTTTAGTTTATTCGCTATTCAAAATATTGTTTGAACTGATTAATTTAATTTAATTTTTCACTTGTAATATATATATATTAATATACAGGGTGTTATCCGGCATTCTAACCCGGCTGTATTGAACTGATTGCACGAGGTAGATCCGACTGCTATCAGGTCCGATGACCCAGGAGCAATGATTGTGGGACCTGGAAGTCAAGTACAGATGATTATATAAAGTCAGAATTGAATAGAATTGGTAGATAAACAATGTAGGATGCTTGAAATATGGAATATAGCTCAGTAGCTTAAAAGGATTGGTATGGATATGCTCAATTAAGAGGGATTGGCATACTTCAACTCATGGAGAAGGAGTTGGCACAATTAAATCAGGTGGATCGGTATACTTTGGCATGCTACACTAAGAAGGGATCATCATGCTTTGTTTAGTTGGTTTGGCATACTTCATTTCATAAAGAAGGGGTCGGTTGAATGGCATGGATCGACATATTCTATAGAAGAGGATGGATCGGTGTACTTTATTGGATAGGGGTCAGCATTCATCAAAGTCCAAGCACATTCTAGCATACAACAATCAATATCTCGAGATTTGTAAGTCCAAAGCGTATGGAAGTTAGAGAGCAAGGAAAATGAACCCTAAGGAACATACCCTAGGGATCACACATCAAATGGACAAAGATGGAGTGATCGGCATAAACCTTATAAGAGGGATCGGTAGAAGACAGTACACAAACAACCCTGAATCAAAGATCGTGCAATAACATAAGCTTATTTGGTCCAAATGACATAAGATCTGAAGGGCTAACATATTAAAGCATGCAGAAGCCACCATAGGGAATGTTGCCCAAAAATCAAACAATAAAGGGATTGGTACCGATCCCTCTTCGTGGGGATTTGGGCCTGGCAGCCCCTCTGGTGGGCCTATATAGGTTATAAGGTCCAATGGCCGAAATTTTAGAGAGACCGGTGGTTGTCTTCACCTATAAATACTGGCCTAAGGGGTCATTATGAGGATCTTTACATAGCTGGTTACTTTATTCCTTGTTGTAATCAGGTTTTTCTATTCCTTGCTATTGTAATCAGATTATTAATTGATCAATAAAGATAATCTTCAAAGTGAACGTAGGCATACGATGACGAACCACTATAAATCTCTATGTTTATAATTGTTGCTTTTTATTTACTGTTAGTTAAATCTATTCCTCAGTTTTAATTTTACTTTCTGCACTTACTTCTCTACATAAAGATATTCTTGGGTGTTTGTGGCCAATTTGGTTGCAAACATTTTGGTGCCTTTACTGAGAGCCTGATTCTCAACTTGCTAGGATCCCCTTTCTTACTACTGGATTGGATAAATCCCCCGAAGGAGATTCGTAGTTATCTTCATAATGTTGCTTATACTACTCAGATTTGGAGGAATCTAAAGCTAGGAGATTGATAATGGTGATACATACTAGATCTACTTCTTAGAATGTGGATGGAAATGAGACTGCTAGTATTCAGTAAGGAGACCCAAGCAATCAACCAATAAATTAGAATGTTGATCCAGTTGAAGTTCAGAATCCTACTGATTCTATAACCAGAGCTGAATTTCATAATTGAATGAGAGACTTGTTCATCGACAACTAAATCAGCAAATTCAGACTAATATTAACTTGATGAACCAAATAACTCAGCAGCATTGTGGGAAAGCTACGAGGGATCCCGTTCCTTACTCGACATTGGAAAGTTCGAGCTCATTGGATGAATATCATAGGCATAAGCGTCAAAGGATTGAAGAAAGTCGCGCAGAAACTTTAGAGCGTCGCTTGGCAGACCATCACGGCCTGCCAGGACCAATCTGTGTCGATCCCTCCCTAGGGATCGGTACCGATCCCTCCTCCAGAGGGGGAATTCCCCCCTTACTCTTGGGGAATCATGCTGGAACTATTCCTAAAGGCTTGGATGGTGGAGTTTGATTGAATGCTGACCAGGTACCCCTCCTAAATGATGACGAGATTAACATTCAAGATGCATACCAAGAAGATGGTGAACCAAGAAGGCATGAAATGGCCCATAGACATAGACTGAACCGTTCACATGAGGTGGAGCATGTCCACCGCTTGGCACCGACCATCCAAACGCCGGACTTAACGGCAATGGTTAGACAGTTGGTGAGAGAGAACCAAGGCTTGACTAACGATGACTAGGGAATTTCAAGAAGCCATACCCCGTTTACTGATAATGTTCTACATGCAGAATATCTGAGAAGGTTCAACATGCCATCAACGCCTGCCTACGAGGGAAAAACCGACCCCAGGAAATATATTATGAGATACAAATTGCTTGTGGATTCTGCGCAAGCCAATGATGCAACCAAGTGCAGATGCTTTCCCATAACCCTTTCCGAAATAGCGATGATGTGGTTCACGAGATTACCCATACGATCAATTTCTAGATTCGATGAGTTAGCAACCAAGTCTGTGGAGCAATTCTGAATGCACGCGACTCATCCTAAAGATGTGATGTCCCTTTCCAACGTGATCCAAGCTCCAGGGGAGTCGTTGAAAGATTATTTGGAGAGGTTTCATATAGCTTCCATGGAGGTCAACAATCTGAATATCATGTAATACTCATGGCCGTGATGAGAGGGATTGATCCGGAGTCTGAGTTTGGCGATTGGCTGGCTGAAAAACTGCCTGCCACGTTGGAGCGTTTTTTTTCAAAGGCAGCTCAGTTTTTGAAAAAGGAGGAAGCCAAGTCCTCCAGAAAAAGGAATGTTGCATGACCGAGTGGAGAAGCAACATAGAGTAACATTGCAATCAAACAGCCTAATGACAGTTTTGGGAATGTCCAAGTGAACGTTCAAAATAAGCCAAATCAGTAAAAGGGAGGTGGAGATAGAAACCGAGAACAAAAGATGGATTCTGGAAGGTTGAAGTCTAGGATTCCAATGTATGATAATTACACGCCATTGAATACGTCCCTGGAGAATATCTATCTGTCTACTTGTAATACCATGCAGTACAGAAAGCCGCTTCCAAAAGAATCAACACAGAAGCAGAAATAGAATGGGAAATATTGTCGGTTTCATGAGTGTTATGGGCACAACACTAAAGAATGTAGACATCACCAGGATGTTATAGGAAAGCTAATTTTGGAAAGGAAATTGCAATAGTTTGTTAAAACCCCGTAGGACGGCGGGCATGTGACATCTGACCTAGTCGACGACAAGCTCCGTGTAGGGAGCTTATGTGGACTGGTGGAAGACTAGTGATAAATATGATAGTCGGAGGACCGCACCAGGCAGATAGGAGTTGGCAAGAGATGGAGCATTATGGTAGCACGATTAGGCATGTGGATTTTGAATGCTGTTTGAATACAGAAGACGGAGCTCCGTCGAAACAACAACGTACGATGGTAGATGATATTGTGTTTAGGAACAGGGATGCAGACAAAGTAGAGGCTCCGACAATCAACCCAATGGTCATTTTAGCTATAATTGGTCCTACATTGGTGAGGAGGATTTTGATTGATTGTGAAAGTTTGGTGAATATAATCTTCAAAAAGGCATACGATCAGATGAGAATGGAAGCCAAAGATTTTAAACCGTTCAAAGCTCGTATACACGATTTAAATGGCAATGCAACCGAAGCTGTTGGTTATGTTGAATTGGGGGAAGGTGAACGATGGAGAGTGCGAATCTTGTTGATTATTTTGGATGTTGAATCTCCATACAATGTTTTTCCGGGTCGACCGGCCTTGGCTGAATTCCGGGCAGCTCTTACCCTATGATGTTTGACTTTGAAGTTTCCGACCGACAATGGGGTAGGAGTTGTTCATGGAAATTAAGTGACAGGGAATGCCTGTTATGTAGCTGAGTTGAAGGAGGCTCAGCATAAAGAAAATGGTAAGGATGCAGACAAGACTGTCCGCATCCAAGCTACCGAAGATTGACAATCGACGTCTGAGCCTAGGCTCGGGCACCATAGTCGATTCTATAGAGATATAGATCCGAGGGTTGATGAAGAGGAGCCCAAAGAGACCAAGGCTGCACCGGCTGAGCTGACGATTGATATGATGGTCAGCCATAACGACCCATCACGAGTCCTAAAGATTAGGTCGCAGCTCAGCCTTTCGATGATGATGGAACTTACTGGTTTTCTCCTAGCGAGTCTAGATGTATTCGCTTGGACTCACTCTGACATGTGTGGAATCTCGCCTGCCATTGCGAGCCATGCATTGAATATTGACCCAAGGTTTGTCCCAGTGAAGCAAAAAAGACGTGGTATGGATCCGGAGAGATCTGCCACTCTCAAAGAGGAGGTGGATAAACTAAAAGTCAACGGGTTTATCTGCGATGCCCTCTACCCTGAATGGGTATCTAATCTTGTACTATGAAGAAAGCGAATGGAAAATGGAGAACGTGCATTGATTATTCAGATTTGAACAAGGCGTGTCCAAAAGACAGGTTTTTTCGAGAATTGACCAGCTGGTGGATTCAACTGCAGGACACGAATTGCTATCTTTCATGGACACATATTCGGGATATAACCAAATCCCGATGCATATCCCCGATCAGGAGCACACTAGTTTCATTATCGATGTTGGATTGTACTGCTATGTAGTAATACCGTTTGGATTAAAGAATGCAGGAGCTACTTATCAGCATTTGGTCGATAGAATGTTTAAAGGTCAGATTGGAAAGGCAATGGAAGTGTATGTGGATGATATGCTCGTGAAGTCATGACGATCAAGCGACCACATTGGAGACTTGGCGGAAATGTTTGACATCCTCCACATTACAAGATGAAAATTAATCCTTTGAAGTGTTCTTTTGGTGTTGCATTAGGGAAATTCCTGGGCTTTATTGTCAGTGCTCATAGGATTGAAGCTCATTTTGAGTAGATTCGGGCTAATTGTGATATCCAAGCACCAAGGACTATTAAACAAGTATAGAGTTTGAATGGGAAAGTTGCTACCTTAAGCCTATTCATCTCCAGAGCTATTAACAAATGCATTCTTTTCTTCGATTTGATTAGGAAAGGGAAAGAAACTTTGAATGGACGCAGGATTATAAAGACACGTTTCAAGCTTTGGTGAATCATTTGGAGAGACTCCCTATCTTGTCAAAACCAGTGGATCATGAGGAGTTGTACATTTATTTGTCTTTATTGGCACACGCTATTAGTGTCGCATTGCTTCGTGAGGAGAATCGGATCCAAAGGTCGGTTTATTACGTCAGCAAAAAATTAATAGAAGCTGAAAAGAACTATCTGAAGATAGAGAAATTGGCATACTGCTTACTCATTGCATCATGGAAGCTCTGTCCATACTTTTAGGCACATCTGATTAATGTTTATACCGACTAGCCGTTACGACAGGTCCAATAGTGACCTGAGACGTCTGGAAGGTGACATAAGTGGAATATTGAAATCAGTCAATTCGACATTACTTATCTCCCTCGGAGGGCTATCCAGGGTCAGGCATTGGCAGACTTTATAGCAGAGTTTACTGTGTAGGATGATTCTCCAGAAGCTAGTGAAATCTTAACCGTACGGTGGATATTGTGTACTGATGGAGCGTCTAACGATCATTGTTTCGGAGCTGGGATTGTGCTTATAACTCCTGAAAATCGGTCAATCTGCTATGCATTAAAGCTTGATTTTCCAACAACAAACAATGAAGCTAAATACGAAGCTCTGATTGCTGGACTTAAACTCGCTGGAGAACTTGGAATAAAATCTCTTGAAATCTTTTGCGATTGGAAGTTGGTGGTGTATCAATTTAAGGGAGATTATCAGGATAAGGGACAACGGCTTGCCCTATACCTTGCCCAAGTTCAAGAGTTTTTGACAGAGTTTGAGTACTATGACATTTCACATATTCCACGAGTTCGAAACAGAGAGGCCAATTCATTGGCAAAGTTCGCTAGTACCGGCGATGCACAGTAGATGGGCTTGGTTCCAGTGGAAGTATTAAATACCCCTAGTATAAACATGATGGAAATCGACCAAACACTGAAATTTGAGCCTGAAAGGGAAAAGTGGATGACCCTGATCAAAGAATATTTACTGCATGGAGTCCAAACAGATAAGAGAAATGAAAAGCGACAAGTCCTTCGCAAAGCTTCATGGTATATTATGCAAGAAGGAATTATGTACAGGAAAGGTTTTTCAGTCCCTCTACTCCGGTGTGTCACTCGCGATGAGATAAAAAATGTTCTAAAGGAAGTTCATGAAGGAGAATGTGGCGATCATACCAGAGGGCAAACTCTAGCAAAGAAAATACTCCGTTATGGGTAATATTGGCCAACCATAAATCGAGATGCTGTTGATTATGTAAGACGATCTGATAAATGCCAAATATATGCAAAAGTTCCAAGGGCCAAACAATAGAAATCACGCAGACGGCCAGTCTGTGGTCGTTCGCCATGTGGGATATAGACATTACCGGCTCCTAGCCGATCTCTAAAGATAGCGCCAAGTACGCTATCGTTGCAGTTGATTACTTCACCAAATGGGCCGAACCAGAACCTTTAGCCACGATCACAACCAAAAAGGTAGTCAACTTTATTGTCTGAAACATCATATGCCGCTTCAGTCTTCGGCGAGCTATTGTAACAGATAATAGGACTCAATTCGACAGTGCTGAATTCAAAGACTTTTGTCGAAGGTATTGTATTGAAAAGTGATTTGCAACGGTCGCTCACCCTGAAGCAAAGATTGAATCCGTAAATAAGATCATAAAGTCCATTTTGAAGAAGCGTTTGGAGAAGGCTAGAGGTAGGTGGGTGGATAAACTCCCTACAACATCGTAGATATACAGGACCACCGACAAGTCCACGATTGGCCATACTCCGTTCGCCTTCGCTTATGATTCCGAAGCCATAATTCCTGTTGAGCTCGATGTTCCTTCTCATCGAGTGACTTACTATGATCCTAAAACGAATAAAGATATCCTCTTGGAATCTCTTGACTTTATAGATGAGAAGCGCGAAGAAGTCGATCTGAGGGCAGTTGCACATCGACATCGAGTCGCTCGGTATTACAACATTAAAGTTCAACCTAGGACCTTCGAAATTAGCGATCTCGTCCTTAAACGGATTTTTCCTACCCCGTCACACATTAATCCAATCTGCGAAGGACCATATGTCGTTGAACAGAGGCTTGGAGAAGGAATTTTCAAGCTAGCGACTGTCGATGGCATCGCACTTCCAAGGGCGTGGAATATCGAACATCTTCGACGCTATTTGCAACACCCCTAATTTTTGATAACATTATTCAGGAGATTTAATTAGCTAAATTAAATAGAATAATGAAAAGATTAATTGGTTAAGGGAATTGAGATTTGTATAATAAGGGTGTAGCCATGCCTATGTATACTAATGAACTAAGTAGAATTAAAATGAATTAAGTTAGGGTGAGTAGGCAAGGGAAAAATAGGTAGAAGCAATAACCTTATACCCTAAACCTTCACTACATTCATTTCATACAATTCATTACAAAATTTACCAAAACTCAAACACTTAGAGGCTGACCACCATTAAGAAGAAAAGAGGGGAGATCAAGCTAAATCAAGAGGAAGAAGCTAATTAACTTAAATCAAAGATCAAATCTCATCTCCTTAACATTAAAGCAAAGGTGAATAATGACTGCATCTCTTACTTTTTGATTGATTTTGGTTTTAGATGATTCCGAAAGTATATGCAAATGTTTTGCCATGTTTTGAATGATAAATGGATATATATATATACACACACACTTGTTGATGATTTAGGCTATTTTATATTTATTTTATGATGAGAATTGATATAGAAAACCTAGTTTACGAAATTCAAATGACTTGCGAATTTAACCTGAGGACATATATATTATTTTGGAAATGGGTTTCAAGTTTCTTAATTTTCTGAATTATGGTGAATTTATTATGAATTTTCCGGTGAAGAAAATATTATTTTGGGTTTAAAATTATTACGGCCAAGATATAATGGCTTTGGTTATGAAATTTAAATATGTTAGAAAACATATTAAAAGAGATTTTCTGGAATTTTTTGAGAATTTTCCTAAGTGTTTTGTTAAGTATATAAAATTATTTAAGGTATGGGACTTAAATGTTTTATATGTTTAAAATAGGAGAAGGGGCATTTTGCAAATGTTTTAATTAAACAAAATCTAAATTCGGCAGCACTTTTATAAAAGCTTTTAGAAAAGAAATTGGCAACCAATTAGATTTTGACAAATAAGTAAGTTAGTTGAAAAGAAATTACTTTAACAGGAAGTAAAGCAGTTTTTGTAAGCATTTGCTATTTCACCTCAATCGGCAGCCACCTTTCGAGTAAGTTCCTCCGCTTCCATCATAGTCGAAACAAATGCACTTGGTATCAATACTTGGTACGTAGCAAATTGGACAAAAGGCGGAAGGTATAAGGTCAAAACAGGAGGTGTCCGAAGGGGGTCGAAACCACGTTTTGGCTTTAGAAAGAAAATGTGCTTGCTTACTTTCGAATGAGATGGCTTTCGACTTAATTGATTTAAAGAAGGGCTTTCGACTCAGGTTGCCACCTTTGTTTTTAAATTGGCTTTTGATAGTGTCGAAACCAAAGTTGCCACTATTCAATCTTTCGACCTAGTTGAGGTCATTGCCTTTAAACATGGTTTCCAAGGGATGCTTTCGATTTTATTAAAAAGGCCACACTCCAATGCTTTTGAAAGGGATGGTGTTGAAACCATCTGCTTTCTTTACTTAGGAAAAATGTTTTCGAAAGAGAGCTTTCGACTTGGTTGTTTTATGACCCTTAGTTCTGTTGAAAGATAAACTCATAGGTTTCAACTTAAATGGTTTTGAAACAATGTTCCACAAGCTTTTACTTAAATCCAATGCTTTCGAAAGGTTTGTTTTTAGTAGTATACTTTAATGCTTTCGAAAGGTAACTGATATAGGTTTCAATGGGTAGCTTCCCTAACGGTTTCGAAAGGTACTTAAAGCATTTTAAATGGTAGGTTTTCGATTGCTTTCGAAAGGCAAGTTTGATGTTCTGAAAAGAGGATGTCTAAGGTTTATAAAGCTTTCAAAGAAGATGTTTTCAATGGTTTCAAAAGGTATATTTGGCATTTAGGCCTAAGGTTATAAAGTAAAGTAGTTTACTTATATCAGAAGGGGTACTTTCAATAGTTACGAAAGGGGTACTTTCAATGGTTTCGAATGGGTTATTTGAAATTTTTAAACAAAGGTTTCGAATGATCTATCATGGTAATATAGCCTAAGTGTTTTAAGTTAAAAAAAGGGGTTAGCTTATTTTGGAGGGATAGGTAATCCACATTATATTTCATGCACATTGTTTTGAGTAAAGTATATATAACATGACAAATAGCTTAGAGTAAAGCAAAGAGTATATTTTCCTTGTATATGTATGATTTAAAGGGATTAAATCATTTTGAAAAAGGTTTTCAAGGAAGATTTAAAGGGTAGTTAACCCTAAGAAAATGGTTCGGATTAGAAGACCAGATGGGACTGGTGTGGGGTCGCGCCCTACTCATTATCTATTTTCCCCTAGCTAATTTAGTCCAAAATTCCAGTGTGTAGGGCTTAGTCGCAGGTAGACTTAAATAATGTTTACACACAGAAAGGAATATATATGTACAAAAAAGAAGATAGGTTATTGGTGAGCTTGCAAAACCATTAGGATCAGGAGACCCTTGGAGAAGTAAGTTAGGGACAGACCGTCCAGAAGACTTATCTAACAATTGTTAGATCATATTCATTATTTTTGTTTGGTAGGCCCGAGTCAGCCAAAGGATAGTAGTCAGCTAAACAAAACTACATTTGTTTTGGACAGCTGGTATAGTAAATACCTATTTTTAGCATATATGATATTGCTATTATCGATATAATCAGTTTGATTAACCAGTTTGGTTGTAGGATTATGATTTGCAAAAAGATTTGGTCTAAATATTAGTGAGGGGAAAACCGTTCCGCTAAGTGGCGTGGTCTCACTTAATATCAAATAACCGAGATGTATAGTATTATTCACACCAGGCTTTATGTCTGACTCAAAGTTTATGTTTTTCCCCTTAAACTCTCGGGTGCTCAAAATTGATTTGAGTAGACAGAGGGTTGAGGTTTATAGGTTTTTAGTAGGTTGGCAAATAAAGCTTCCAGAGACGAGCAGGTAGCTGACGGATAGCTATTTAGGAGTTGCTGTTTTATTTTGTTTGATTCCGCTGTGTTATACTAGGACAGTTAGTCCATTAGTTCTCTGATCATTCAAGGGGGCATCTTTATATGTCGCTCTTGGCGTATTTTGTAATAATTATATTTGATCTGAACCTGGGAAACGATTGGGATTGTGTAATCTGAATATGAAATATTATTTTGAAATATAATCAGAAAAGTTGTTTTAATCTGTGATGATTTTATTTCGTTTTCATGTGACTCTGATATTATGGATACCCGTAACATTACTGTATTTTTGTCACCAAAATTTAATACTATAGATGACTGTAGCATCTGTAGCATTTGGCTTTTGGCCTCAAGATAGGGGATGTTACAACTTTGTATCAAAGCATAGGTTTATGAAAACTTTAAACTAAAATGATTTTTGAAAACATAATCCTAAGGAATTAGAGATAAGATTTGGGTATGGGATAACGCTATATTAACGTACTTGTATTTGCTATATATAAGTATATGTTATATCTCTAGTATCCCGTCTTTATTAGGTTATTCTTCTGTATCTCACGAGGCTCGAATGCAGATATGGATGCTAGAAGAGTTAACATTGGTGGGGGGAAGCACCACAACAAACGGAAATGCCAGACCAAGTACTAGGAGAAACCTAGGTCAGGCACAAGCAGAGCATGTGGGTACTGGAGTCCCGCAGATGGATATGGGAGCAATGTATCAGTTCTTCGCAAACATGGTACAAGCGGGAATTGATGCTGGAGTTGTTCAAGGTAATGTTGTAGGAAGGAATCGGGAAGTTACAGTGGTGACCAACTATGCCATTCTGAGTAGAGATATACCGGGCTAGGAGGAAAGCCATTCATTGGCACCAAAGATGTTATTGAAGTAGAGAACTGGTTACTGCACTGTGAAAGGATCTTTGTAGATATGGAGCTCAATGATGAGCAAAAGAGAAGACTTGCTTCAAGACAGTTGCAAGGAGCAGCGCTGCATTGGTGGAACAGCGTTACAATCAGAGTTAATGAAGAAGCTTTAACATGGGACAAATTCAAGAGGAGATTTGAAGGAAGGTTCGTGTCTGAAGCTGCAAAGTCTATCTTGCTCAGGAAGTTTGCTGAGTTGGAGCAGGGAGAGATGACTGTTATGGAATATGCTAGGAGGTTTGAGGAGCTAGCAAGGTATGGTTATGCTATAGTAGACACTGTAATGAAGAGGAATGAGAAGCTCATAAGAGGTCTGAAGCCTGAGCTTGCTAGAGTTATGTTGACACATATCAGAGATCCTAGTGATGTGGTTGTAGAAAAGGCCTTAAGACAGGAGAAGATGCAGGCTTTGCTGGAAAAGAATAAGGCCAAGGAAGCTCAAGGAGGGCAAGGTAAGAAAAGAAAGTTCTTCCACAAAAAAGGAGCTCGGAAAGGAGGAGCTGCTAAGAAAGGGAAGTCTGAAGTGGTCTGTTATAAGTGTGATAAGAAAGGCCACTATACTCAAGAGTGTCGGACATGCAAAGGAAAGAAGGCTTCTGAGAAGAAAGGAGTTAGATGTTTCAACTGTGATCAAGTTGGGCACTACAAGAACTAGTGAAAAGAGCCAGCTAAGGGAGATAAATGCCAAGTGTTTGTATTGGAACCCCCTACCTTAAGACGCACATCATAGGAGAAAGGGAAAGCTGTGTTGGGAGGTACGCTTTTGATACATGGTATGTCTGTTAGCGTATTTTTTGATACTAGTGCATTGCATTCTTTTATATCTCGATGTTTGGTATATAAGATTAACCTAGAACCCTCATATTTAGTTACTTCCTTAAGGGAAATCCGATAGGAGGTTATGCGACACTTGGGATGAAGTGTGACCACTTAGATTTTGGTTTGTTAAGTTACACCTTTGTTTGTAATTTGCATGTGTTTGATTTCGTAGGGTTCAGAATTATTCTGAGGATGGATTAGTTAAGTAAATACGATGCTAGGATATTTTGCAACAATAGGAAAATATCACTTAGACACCCTGATTGTAATGATCAGATGGTATATTCCATGAAAAACCCTAGTTGTGAGGTTAATGCGTTGTTAGGTGTTGTTGAGGTAGAAGACGAGTTGAATCGAGTTTTCGTGGTTAGAGAATTCGCGGATGTTTTTGAGCTTGTAGTAGGATTGCCACCGAAACGAGCCATTGAGTTTCGGATAGATTTGGTGCTTAGAGCAAAACCAGTGAGTAGACCACCAAGCATGATGACACCTACAGAGATGAGAGAGCTAAAGGTGCAGCTGGTGGATTTGGAAAGCAAGTATTTTATTAGACCTAGTAGTTCACCTTAGGGAGCAGCCGTAGTGTTTGCTAAGAAGCCAGACAGATCGTTGAGGTTATATATCGATTATCGTAAGTTGAATGAGAAGACGATAAAGAATTGATATTCGTTGCCTAGAATTGGCAATTTTTTTGATCAGTTGAGTGGAGCCAAGGTATTTTCTTAGTTGGATTTGGCAACAGGTTTCCATCAACTTAGAGTAGCAGAGGGTAGTATTCCTTTGACGGCGTTTAGAACTAGGTATGGATCGTACGAATGGTTAGTAATGCCGTTCGGACTAACTAATGCGTCGGCATTCTTTGTGGACTTGATGAACCAAATTTTTCGGGAGCACTTGGATAGGTCCATGTTGGTTTTCATAGATGATATTTTGATATACTCTAAGGATGAAAGGGAACATGAAGTTCATCTTAGAGTAGTGCTTGAGACGCTGAGGCAGAATCAGTTGAACGTGAAATTTTCGAAGTGTCATTTTTGGAAGAAGGAAGTGAAGTTTCTTGGTCATTAGTCTCAGAGAAAGGGTTGTTTGTAGATCCGATTAAGATAGAAGCAGTGAATAATTGGAAGAGACCCGAAATAGTGATTGTGATAAAGAGTTTTCTTAGATTGGCTGGATATTATCGGAGGTTCATAAATGATTTTTCGTGGATAGCAGCACCAATGACTAAGCTAACGCGAAAGGATGTGAAGATTTTCTGGACCGATAAGTGTAAGGAAGTATTCTAGAGCTTGAAACACTTATTGACTCATGCACCGGTGTTGGTGGTTCCAGAAGAGAATCAGGACTTGGTAGTTTATACAGATCATGCATGTGGAACTGGATTAGGAGCTGTGTTAATGCAGAGAGGTAAAGTGATTGCCTATGCTTCTCGACAGCTTAGACTGCATGAGGTTAGATATCCAACACATGATTTGGAGTTAGCTGTGGTGATATTTGCATTGAAGGTGTGGAGACATTACCTTTTGGGAGAGAGGTTTGAGCTTTATACAGATCATAAGTCTTTAAGATACTTATTCTCTCAGGAGTTGAATATGAGACAATAGAGGTGGCTGGAGTTTTTGGCTGCTTATGATTTTGGTATAGAATATACTCCTGGGAAAGGAAATAAAGTAGCAGATGCTCTTAGCGGAAGACATCAAAATATAGTGTTAGCTATGTTGGCAGAGTGGAAGGATTTAGAAGCTTTGACTACCTGTAGTATGTAGTCAAGATCGACTGCTAGTTCTAGTCAGAGTACTGCCATGTTGTCATCATGTTTAGAAGTTCGATCTGTGTTGATCGAGAGAATTGCTTCCAAGCAGAAAGAGGATCCATTATTAGCCGAGAGGATTAGAAGGCTTGAGGCTGGAATTGAGATCGATAATCTGAAAGATTTTAGTCTTAACCAGAGGGGATGGTTGAGAAAGAAGGGACAATTATGTGTTCCGAATGTTGAGGACTTGAGGAAAGAAGTTCTAGGAGAATGTCATCGATCCAAGTTTATGATTCATCCTAGAGGGGCCAAGATGTATCAAGATATGAAGAGAAGCTTCTATTGGGAAGGTATGAAGAGGGATGTTGGCTTGTGGGTTAGGCAGTGCGCAAACAGTCAACAAGTGAAAGCCGAACATCAGAAGCCGAGTGGATTGCTTCAACCTTTAGAGATTCTAGTTTGGAAGAGGGATTCTATTTCCATGGTTTTTATAGATGGGTTGCCAAGATCTAATAGAGGAAATGAAAGTATATGGGTCATAGTGGACAGGTTGACCAAGAGTGCCCATTTCATTCCAGTTAAGTCAACTAGAACGGCATCTGTTTTAGGTAAGTTATTTATGAAAAAAATAGTTAGGCTTCATGGAATTCCTAGTAGTATAGTAAGTGATAGAGATTCCTTGTTCACTAGCGAATTCTAGAAGAGTCTACAGGATGTATAAGGTACCAAGCTCAAGATGAGTACTTCTTACCATCCACAGATCGATAGGAAAACGTAAAGATTTAACAATGTCTTGGAGGATTTGTTAAGAGCTTGTGTGTTAGATTTTGGGGGATCATGGGAAGACCATCTACACTTAGTCGAGTTTTCATATAACAACAGTTATCAGACTAGTATAGGGATGGCACCGTTTGAAGCTTTGTATGGAAGGCCAAGCAAATCTCCAATTTGTTGGTTGGAGACCGGGGATAGGTTGGTTCTTGGTCTGGATTTTGTTAGAGAAGCTGCATAAAAGATTGAGTTGATTCGAGCTAGAATGAAGGAAGCTCAATCTAGGAAGAAAAGTTATGCTGACAAGAGACGGAAAAACTTAGAGTTCTCTATTGGAGATCAGGTTTTCATCAAAGTGTCACCGATGAAAGATGTTATTGGATTTGGGAAATCAAGAAAGTTGGCACCGAGATTTGTAAGACCATTTACTATTGTAGAGAGATCGGGAAACTCGCATATAGAGTAGAGTTGCCGAATAGTTTGGCAGGAGTTCACTATGTTTTTCATGTTTCTCATCTAAGGAATAATATTCATGATCCAGAGACTACTATTACACCGATAATGTTAGATGATTTAGTAGTGGAGTCAAATATGACTATAGTTAGAAAGCCTATTCATATTGTCACAAGAGATGAGAAGAGGCTAAGGAACAAGACAGTCAGATTAGTTAAAGTCTAGTGGAGCAAAGATGAGAGAGAATGTATTTGGGAAACCAAGAGCAGGATTCGAGATACTTATCCTGACTTGTTTCATGGTATGTTTTACCTTTTTGATTGATTTTGATGAGTTCCTTATCGTAATTTCGAGGGAGAAATTCTTAAAGGAGGAGAGACTACAACACCCCTAATTTTTGATAACATTATTCAGGAGATTTAATTAGCTAAATTAAATAGAATAATGAAAAGATTAATTGGTTAAGGGAATTGAGATTTGTGTAATAAGGGCGTAGCCGTGCCTATGTAAACTAATGAACTAAGTTAGAATTAAAATGAATTAAGTTAGGGTGAGTAGACAAGGGCAAAATAGGTAGAAGAAATAACCTTATACCCTAAACCTTCACTGCATTCATTTCATACGTTCATTACAAAGTTTACCAAAACTCAAACACTTAGAGGCCGGCCACCAGTAAGAAGAAAAGAGGGGAGATCAAGCTAAATCAAGAGGAAGAAGCTAATTAACTTAAATCAAAGATCTAATCTCATCTCCTTAACATTAAAGCAAAGGTGAATAATGACTACATCTTTAATTTTTGATTGATTTCGGTTTTAGATGATTCCGAAAGTATATGCAAATGTATTGCGATGTTTTGAATGATAAATGGAGATATATATATATATATATACATATACATATATACACATATACATATACATATACATATACATATACATATACATATACATATACATATACATATACATATACATATACACACACACACACACACATATATATATATATATATAAATACACACACACACGTGTTGATGATTTAGGCTATTTTATATGCATTTTATGATGAGAATTGATTTAGAAAACCTAGTTTACGACATCCAAATGACTTGCGAATTTAATCTGAGGCTAGATATATTATTTTGGAAATGGATATATAGATATATATATATATATATATATATATATATATATATATATATATAAATACACACATACACACGTGTTGATGATTTAGGCTATTTTATATGCATTTTATGATGAGAATTGATTTAGAAAACCTAGTTTACGACATCCAAATGACTTGCGAATTTAATCTGAGGTCAGATATATTATTTTGGAAATGGTTTTCAAGTTTCTTAATTTTCTAAATTATAGTGAATTTATTATGAATTTTCTAGTGAAGAAAATATTATTTTGGATTTAAAATTATTTATGGCCAAGATATAATGGTTTTCGGCTTGAAATTTAAATATGTTAGAAAACATATTAAAAGAGATTTTCTGGAATTTTTGGAGAATTTTCCTAAGTGTTTTGTAAAGTATATAAAATTATTTAAGGTATGGAACTTAAATGTTTTATACATTTAAAATAGGAGAAGGGGCATTTTGCAAATGTTTTAATTAAACAAAATCTAAATTCGGCAACACGTTTATAAAAGCTTTTAGAAAAGTAATTACTTTAAAAGGAAATAAAATAGTTTTTGTAAGCATTTGCTGTTTCGCCTCAATCGGCAGCCACCTTTCGTCTAAATTCCTCTGCCTCCATCACAGTCGAAACCAATGCACCTGGTACTGATACTTGGTACGTAGTGAAATGGACAAAAGGCGGAAGGTATAAGGTTGAAACAGGGGGTTTTCGAAGGGGTCGAAACCACATTTTGGCTTTAGAAAGAAAATGCGCTTACTTATTTTCGAAGAGATGGCTTTCAACTTAATTGATTTAAAGAAGTGCTTTCGACTCAGGTTGCCGCCTTTGTTTTTAAATTGGCTTTCCTCAATATCGAAACCAAAGTTGCCGCTATTCAATCTTTCGACACAGTTGAGGTCGTTGCCTTTACACATGGTTTCGAAGGGTTGCTTTCGATTTTATTAAAAAGGCCACTCTCCAATGCTTTCGAAAGGGATGGTGTTGAAACCATCTACTTTCTTTACGTAGGAAAAATGTTTTCGAAAGAGAGCTTTCGACTTGGTTGTTTTATGACCTTTAGTTCTGTTGAGAGATAAACCCATAGGTTTTGACTTAAATGGTTTTGATGGTTTCGAGACTATGTTCCATAAGCTTTTACTTAAACCCAATGCTTTCAAAAGGTTTGTTTTAAGTAGTATACTTTAATGCTTTCGAAAGGTAACTGATACAGGTTTCAAAGGGAAGGTTCCCCAATGGTTTCGAAAGGTATTTAAAGCATTTTAAATGGAAGGTTTCCGATTGCTTTCGAAAGGCAAGTTTGATGTTTTGAAAAGAGGATGTCTAAGGTTTATAAAGCTTTTGAAGAAGATGTTTTCAATGATTTTGAAAAGTATGTTTGCCTTTAGGCCTATGGTTATAAAGTAAAGTAGTTTACTTATATCGAAAGGGGTATTTTCAATAGTTACGAAAGGGTACTTTCAATGGTTTCGAATGGGTTGTTTAAAGATTTTAAACAAAGGTTTCGAATGATCTAGCTTGGCAATATAGCCTCAGTGTTTTAAGTTAAAAAAAGGGTTTAACTTATTTTGGAGGGATAGGTAATCCTCATTATATTTCATCAACATTGTTTTGAGTAAACTATATATAACATGGCAAATAGCTTAGAGTAAAGCAGAGAGTATATTTTCCTTGTATATATGATTTAAAGGGTTTAAATCATTTTGAAAAAGGTTTTCGAGGAAGATTTAAAGGGTAGTTAACCCTAAGAAAAACTCAGATTGAAGAACAGATGGGACTGGTGTAAGGTCGCGCTTTACCCATTAGCTATTAGCCCCTAGCTAATTTAGTCCAAAATTCCAGTGTGTACGACTTTGTCAGACTTAAGTAATGGTTACACACAGAAAGTAATATATATGTACAGAAAATAAGACATGTTATTGGTGAGCCCGCAAAACCATTAGGATCAGGAGACCCTTGGAGAAGTAAGTTAGGGACAGACCGTTCAAAAGACCTATCGAACAGCTGTTAGATCATATTTATTATTTTTGTCTGGTAGGCCGGAGTCAAACAAAGCTTAGTAGCCAGCCAAACAAAACTACATTTGTTTTGGACAGCTGTTCCCGTAAATACATGTTTTTAGCATATATGATATTGCTATTATTGATATAATCAGTTTGATTAACCAATTTGGTTGCAGGATTATGATTTGCAAAAAGATATGTTCTAAAGAGATATCAGTGAGGGGATACCCATTCCGCCAAGCGGCGTGGACTCACTTAATATCAAATAACCGAGATGTATAGTATTATTCACACCAGGCTTTATGTCTGATTCGAAGTTTATGTTTTCCTCCTTAAACTCTCGGGTGCTCAAAATTGATTTGAGTAGATTGAGGGTTAAGGTTTACAGGGTTTTAGTAGGCTAGCGAATAAAGCTTTCGGAGATGAGCAGGTGGCTAATGAATAGCTACTTAGGAGTTGCTGTTTTATTTTGTTTGATTCCACTGTGTTGTACTAGGACAGTTAGTCCATTAGTTCTCTGATCATCCAAAGGGGCATCTTCATATGTTGTTCTTGGCGTAATTTGTAATAATTATATTTGATATGAACCTGAGAAACGGTTGGGATTATGTAATCTGAATATGAAATATTGTTTTGAAATGTAATCAAAAAAGTTGTTTTAATCTGTGATGATTTTATTTCATATTCATGTGACTCTGATATTATGGATAACATTAACATTACCGTATTTTTGTCACGAGAAGTTAATACTATAGATGACTGCAGCTTCTTTAGCATTTAGCCTCAAGATAGGGGATGTTACACTATTTTACTTAGTTTATTTCCTTTACATTTCAGTTGTATTTACTTTTAGAATTTGCTTTAGCATTTGATTTTCCGAATGTGCAATAAGACAGTTTATGTGATTCCTTTCCATTTAATGAATAAAGTTTCAGGCTTCCTTTATATTTGTGTTGCCGTTGCATTATATGCTAATAACATAGCAAAAACTGATTGGTGTCGGTATGTATGGGCAGGTTCCCAGAGTTTGAAATCAATTAATTATGCTAATTTCCCATGGGGTTAAGCAAGATGAGCTTAAGCAACTTGTTCGTTTAACAACTCTCATTCACAATTCAAAAGACGGGTTACACAATAAGGAATAAATGTGGACGACAATATGATAATCAAATAATTCCTTCCCAACTGTCGAACTAGAATAAAATCAGAGCGACCGTGATATGACTGATCGCCCACTAAATCAAACCCCAAATCCTAGGGGGCAAATAAACCAATCAAAAGAGTACGGTCCGACTGCTCTCTAAAATAACTCCGAGTATCCGGAGTGCGGACTTGAGTATAAACATAAATCGAGTGTGGACCGACCACCCGTGAGATAACTTTAAGTTCCCAGAGTGCGGACTGGAGTATAAATGTAAATTGGGCGTGAATCGACCGCTCGTAAGATAACTCTGAGCCCCTAGAGTGCAGACTAGAGTACATACATAGATTGGGTGCGATCCGACCACTCATTAACTAAATCTTATCCCCATAATGTGGATACGAACATGAATGAATAGCTGAGTGGAGTTCGACCGTTTTCTATTCCATAAACTCTGGACTGAAACCAACGGGAGGAGTATAAACTCGCTAAGGATGGAGTTCGACCGTCCAACATCTGACCCCGCTAAACCAAAACCGAGGGCAGGAGTATAGTTACTAAAAAACCACTGAATCCGACAGCGTAACACTAAGGCTCTAGCCTAGTGTTTGATACGACTCGAGCTCACGACCACTTGGAGGCCTTGGGATAGAGCTGGTGGATTGTTACTAGAATTCATGAACAACAAATTACAAGTACATTGAATGGAACATAATAAGTCAACTACTTAAATGGAAATTCACATGAAAGCTCAACAGAAAACAAAAAACTTTTATTTACATTACAGGTTTCAAGATTGTAGTACAAGTTATTCTAAAAATCGGGACTTATGCCCATACAACCACAGCTAATGAAAGAGACGATTGTGCAAACTATAAATATATTGAGCCAAAATGACGGTTATTTCTTTGACTTTCTCTTTTTTTGGATTTCTCGGGAGTAGCGCCACTTATGCATCTTTTTCTGGATCCCTTACCACCTTTAGCATGAGAGCTTGCAGAGGTAGGAGGAAGTTCACCAGGAATCAACCTGCCAGGTGGAATAACTTGCAGTGGCATAAGATGAGGATCATTAATGTCCACCTCGAAGAGCTCAGTTTTAGATTTTCTTTTCAGCAACTCCTCCTTTTCAATCCACTCTTTCAAGCTCATCCTGCCGGTATGTTCGGAGGCGCCGGTGATCATTAGATCGTCAAATTCATCCGTTGGAAGTAGATCTTCGACCTTATCGTCATCAAGAGCTCCGATGACTTGAGCATCGGGCCCCGGTACATCAGTAGCTGCCGAACCCTCAACCGCTTTCTCCTGTTGCTCTACAACAGCATCACTTTTGGGAGTTTGACTGGGGTCCGAAAGACTTGCGAAATTTGTTAAAACATGGAGATTAGCTCAAAACCATTGCGCGCGAAGAACAAAACTTTTCATAAACTGAGGAGTAAAGTGTGATACCTGCATCCAGTTGGCTCTCTGTTTTTGCTGGGGTACCTCCTTCTAAAATAGGGGACAACATCTTGGATTAGTGACCGGGCTTGTCTAGATCGTAGCCCAAATCATGCTCCATGTCAAGGGAGATTGATGTTCCGGCTACTTGGGATGAAGAGGGACCCTTAGGGACGACCCTTAAAGATCCAGCAATATGTTCCCCTTCCTCGGTAGGCATAGAAACATTAATGTATCGGAGTTTTGCGGCATCCAAATCCGTGGGTTCGTTTCCACGAAGAATTTCCTGCACTAATTCTTCTTCATCGAGCTCATCTCCATCCATTTCTCTTCTTCATCTCAACAACATGCTCCCAAGCTTCAGCAAGTGATTCAAGGTAACCCTCGATAGAAAACTTAATTCACGGTGGATAAGGACTTTGGCATTATACTCGATCATCAATGGATCGAACAAGTCCTTAATTTCATTCCTACCGGACTCTTTAGCGGCTTCCACTTGGGATTCATTTTGTTCAATCATTTCTTTGCGGCCTTCTTCTCGAGCTTCTTCTTTTAGAGCTTTAATTTTAGCAAGATGCTCACCGAATTTAACTTTTAGGCTCCTGGCCTCGACAACTTCCTCGCAGTACTTCTACGATTCTTCTTAGGATTCAATTTTCTCCTCCTTTTCTTTTTTGAGAAGCAGTTCGAGTTCCTCAACGTGGCGGGCCAAAACATCTTTTTCCTTTTGCAAGGAATCTTTTTCTAGAGCAAGTGCCCCATGCGATTGAGGGCCACATCGAGTTCCTTTTTATGAGAAGTTTCTAAACGGCTCACTGCTTCTTCTGTTTCATTAGCATTTTTCTCCACTTTAGCAAGTTGTGTTTTCAATTCTAACAATTCGGCATCCTGATATTTGAGTATGTCCTTGTCATGTATTGCTTCTAACTTAAGGTAGTTTATTTCATGTTGCTGCTTAATGGACATTTTAGAAATTTTTTTTCCCAAATGTTGGAACAATTTGTGCTGCACGAACACATTATTGATGCATCCAAGAGAACTCGCTTTGGCGTGCCCTGGAATCGTATGTATTGTAGGAAGGAATTTAAGCCCGTCGAAGTAAATTTTTGGGAAAGTGGCCTTGAGCTTGGCCAATTTCTCTGTTGTAGAAATATTGGGAGCAGCAGGCAGCAAAGATGGATCAGAGGCAGCAATTGGATGTTTACTTGATCGACATTCGCGAGATTGTTTAGAGCTCGAGGAGCCAGAATGTTGCTCATGAGATGTGGCGATTTGAGGGCCACGGTAAGGAGGCTGGTCTCCACCATAAACAGGAAAATTGGATTGTTCTCCTTGGCGTGATGTTTGGGACCGGGACTTGTATTTAGAGGAAGAAGATTCCCTTAGGTGATAGCTTTTACCCCATCCTTCATCTCTCTCCTTGAGTCGGCCAGACTACGAATCCCGGCTAGATCGATAATATGATGAAGAACTTCTTAAGCGATCAAAGGCCCGAGACTTAGACATAGTACCTACAAAGACCAAATGAGAGCATATGAACAATTATTGCGCGAAAGATAATAAAAAGTGTATAGTGAAGTGCACATGGTTTTGAGTGTCCTAGTTTTCCCCTCAACAGACCGGTGGATGTAGCCTTGCTTATCGGCGTTTTCTCTCCTTTATCAAAAGGATGAATGCTTTCACCGCTCCTAGTAGGAGAGTTGAGCCCTTCAATGTTAATATTGGGAAAGTCGTAGGTCATGATATCATCTGGAATTTAGAGGTTTGAAAATCCCTTTAGCAAACTTTCCAAGTGTTGAAAAGACGAATCCTCTTCAACAGGAGTAATAACGAACTTTGGATCCACTGCGGTCTTTCTTCTACGAAGTCTATATGCTAGCCTTTTCTTTCTTTTGGTGGGTGTTTGAGATTGTGTGCCTTGCAATGGTTCGAACATAGGCGCCTTGCCTGGGCTTGCATCAACGTCGCTAGGTTTATCAACTTGAAAATCCCTAATCTCACCCTCTTTGGTATCGTCTCGAGTCCCCTCGGCTGAGGGCACGATGGGATTGATAGTATCCCTTCTTTGCTCTGTAACATTCCTTGGCAAGGCTGCATTTCTGGGAAGCCTGATGCTACGGCCTTCCTCCAATAGCCCAAATAAAAATAATAGCTTGTCAGTTACAAGAAGTTTGATGTCCCTATCTTCGACAGGGGTAGCACGAATGGCTGCGACAGCTCTTGAAAAATCAGCGCCTTTAGGACATGGGCGAACACCTGAAAGAACTCCAGATGTTAGTAGATTCAAAAGAAAAGTTATGACTTGAATTAGTGAACTTGAGAAAGAAGTGAAGGTAATACTTACGTCCTTCTAACCATCGCAGAGCAAAGCCGGGTGGACATCGTACATAAAACCACTCATGCTTAAACAAAGAAAGTTTGTTCCAAGCACCTGTCAAGACTTGGCAATTTAGCGAGGGCTCAAGGAAAACATAAGAAGGGCTTCCCGATCGCCATTTGATGTTGTAAATGAATCTTATGTCTTCGGGAATTAGCGGAAGAAATATAACGTTATAAATAGCAATAAGGTTCCATGTATAAAGGCGTAACTGTTTGGATGGAGTTGAGTGGGAGCAATTCTGAGATATTTCAGCATCTCTCGTATAAACGAGTTAAAGGGTGGTACACATCCGGCCCAACACATAAATTTATTGCACCCCATGTACCCCACTGGGAGCAAGTGAGGCCTATTATTTATTGAAGGGACCAAGACATCTATGAATGGAATTCCATGAATAGAACATAGCCGACGAAGAGCAGCCTTACTAATTCGGGAGGCATGTGAGTCTACTGGGTTATTTCGAAGAAATGCACCCTCTATTGCATCAGGAGCAAGACTTATATCCTTTGCTAGGAGGACCAAAACATCCGAGAAAAAGTTGAATGGTGGGCTAGAAACTTCCTTTTGTTTTGCTTGGTGGCTGAGAGAAAGCCTGCCAGATATAGTCATAGAACTTAATTTGTTTCAGAATCGATGTTTTGCATCGTCGGATCAGAAGACATACCAATTAAATGCTCTAAGCATCTAGAGTCCATATTAGCTATACTCAGTAGATAATCGAGGTTAGAAAAGTTAACATGTACCTCCTGTGTTAAGTGTAAGCTAGTGCAGTGCAATGTATAACATATATAAATAGTTTAAAATCGGAAAAACAAAGTAAAACGATGATTCTTGGAAGTTCAACCAGAGTAACCATCATCGCTAACCATCTCAACTGGTGAAAAGATTGATCGGTTATGAATGCTTTGGGATCGACTATCGGCATATTAGAGTGTGAAGTTTGTTTTTTAAGTCCATATGCAAGTTTTAAGTCTATATTGGAAGTTCTAGGAATTTAATTGTCCAGTCTCAAGTTCGACAGTTGATATGCATGTTTTATTGTTCATCGTCATCTTATGTCCATGCTTGTTAAGGTAAATTAATGGAGATTGCTCAAACAAGTCAGATTGAATTAGTTTGCAAGTAAAAATAAGCCAATCTTTAATTCAATGCCGACCCCTATGGTGTATGCCGATCCCTATCCCAAAGCTCCTCTACCGCTCCCTCTCCTCGAATAAGACCAACCAAACCCTATAGAAAGGCCGATCCATATGGATAGGCCGATCCATCTCCTATGACTTCACCACAAGAGCCTTCACTCCTTAAACCATCGATCCCTTCAAATGAAACATACCCCATCGTTCCCTCACCCAGTTTCACTAAGATCGATCTATCCCTTTCTAACCTGACACTACCAACCCCTACCTAACCGATCCCTGCCTCTACAATGTTTTCGTATACCAATCTCTTCCTTCTTCAAATACTAACCTTCCTTCCATCAAATTCCCTCATCGAACCCTCATCTTTTCTCTCCCTCTCCTCTTCCTTCTTCTAACTCATTCTACCGAACCTCTACTCAGTAATCATTTATCCCTCCAAGGTTGCTCGTCATCACGGCCTTGAACACCTTCATAATCACCAACTATTTAGAGCCTAGGATCTCATCATATAATTAAAAGACGTATTTCAAAATATTACCTAAATGAAAATTTGGACTTACGAATTAAGATGTTTAGAGATGATCAAGTTGAAAAAGAGGGAAATGCGAGTTTGTGGGTAAGTTGGAATTATGGATGGACTTAAGGCCAAAAGTCAGGGATTTTGGTTTCGTGACAAGAGCTCGATACAAAACCAAAGTAAATATGATAAGTGAGAATGACAGGATAGGAAGGCTGATACACACACACACACGAAAAAGGGTCGGCCTAAAATATTGAGTGTAAATTGAGGAGAAATGGAGCGACATAAGAAACTCGTCGATCCCTATTAGCATGGCTCGAAAGAGGGATTAGCATAATGAATGTCGACCCCTATAAGTTTAAAAAAAGGAAAAAAAGGAAAAACAAAAATGGTTATAAGGATTGGCTATGAGCATGAACATACAAAATGCTATAGAAATTGGCAACAACCCGAAAGTGTTCAAACACTTCCAGGAGCCGACAGCAAAAACGTGTATATGAATGTGCACATGAGTGACTTAAAAGTTCAATTTTTTGAAATTAACAAAAATTGAAATCAAACTTGAAACTTTCAAGTTCTAGGCTAGACTATATAATATAAACTTATAAGTCTCGCAGAGCCGGACTTACATATATTGGCGAAATATGGCACTGGATTTATATTATTGGAAATTGACCAAGCATCAAGGAAATCAATGACAAATTCAATACCTTGAAAAAAATGATTCGACAAAGGACTAGCAATCATTCAGGAAGCTAGATGGACCTCTTTTCCACAATTCAGACTTGTTTCGATTCAGAGCACGTCATGTTACTCACAAGACGTACTTTGGAGAGCAAGTGTTATCCAGCATTCTAACCCGGCTATATTAAACTGATTGCACGAGATAGATCCGACTGCTATCAGGTCCGATGACCCCAGAGCAATGATTGTGGAACCCGAAATTCAAGTACATATGATTATATAAAGTCGAAATTGAATGGAATTAGTAGATAAACAATGTAGGATGCTTGAAATATGGAATATAGCTCAGTGGCTTGAAGGGATCGGTATAGATATGCTCAATTAAGAGGGATCGACATATTTCAACTCATGGAGAAGGGGTCGGCACAATCAACTCAGGTGGATCGATATACTTTGGCAGGCTACACCAAGAAGGGATCGGCATGCTTTGTTTAGTTGGTTCAGCATACTTCATTTCATAAAGAAGGGCTCAGCATAGTTGAATGGCATGGATCGGCATATTCTATAAAAGAGGATGGATGGTGTACTTTATTAGATAGGGGTCTGCATTCATCAAAGTCCAATCATATTCTAGCAATATCTCGAGATTTTTTAGTCTAAAGCGTATGGAATTTGTAGAGCAAGGCATATGGACCCTAGGGAACATACCCTAGGGATCGCACATCAAATGGAAAAAGATGGAGGGATCGGCATAAACCCTATTAGCGGGATCGGTAGAAGACAGTACACAAACAACCCTGAATCAAAGATCGTGTAATAACTTGAGCTCCTTTGGTCCAAATGACATAAGATCTGAATGGCTAACATATTAAAGTATGCAGAAGCCACCATAAGGTTCGCTGCCTAAAAAGCAAGTAATAAAGGGATTGGTATCGATCCCTCTTCATGGGGATTTGGGCCTAGTGACCCCTCTGATGGGCCCATGTGGGTTAGAAGGTCCTATAGCCGAAGTTTCAGATAGATTGATGGCTATCTTCACCTGTAAATACTGGCCTAAGAGGTCATTCTGAGGATTTTTACATGGCCGGTTACTTTAGTCCTTATTGTAATCAAGTTTTTCTATTCCTTGCTGTTGTAATCAGGTTACTAATTAATCAATAAAGATAATCTTCAAAGTGGACGTAGGCATACAATGCCAAACCACTATAAATCTCTATGTTTCTAATTGTTGCTTTTTATTTACTGTTAGTTTAATCTATTCCTCAGTTTTAATTTTACTTTCTTCACTTACTTCTCTACATAAACCTATTCTTGGGTGTTTGTGGCCAATTTGGTTTCAAACATAAGGGTATTGGGACTTATACCCTAAATATACACACTCATATGTACTAAATAATATATGCAATATATAGTCATATTTACTTCATATGAAATTAACAATTTTTCTTTCGAAACCATAATTAACACACACACACGTAGACATACATACATACATACATACATACATACATATATATATATGTGTGTGTGTGTGACAATAATATTTATGTGTGGGGATATTTCGTCTTCGACAAAAAGAAAGAAAAGCCCTCTATTTATAGAGGCTGATATGATTTTTTCCACACTATTGAAATTTAGACACATTAACTTTCCTTTCATGTATTTCTGTAAATTACATTGACTTTTATAATATACACAATAAACACTAGGAAGTAAAACCTTAATTTATGTAATCATTTAATTAATATGTACATAATATGTAGCGACATGGGACTGCTGCTATTAAATATATTTCAAACATATGCAAATTATATATCAAATTTATAGTTGGGCTTGAGTTTATATCTTATTTTAAATAATTTTTATTTGTTATGTATTAAAATGAATTCTTAATTTACAAGTATGTAATAAATAGGTCATATGTAGTTCACAAGTATGTAATCAATGTTATAGTAACATTTATATTATAAATTGTATTCAAAATTCAAATAGGATATAAACTGTATGTAATTTTAGAGTAAGTTATAAATTATATGTATTGAATTTGAACAATTTGAATGGTATGATATATTTAACCGAATAAAATATTTCTTACCATCGAACTAATTTTTTAATATGATGTTGTGTGTGTGTGTGTATATATAATTGTGTATAGATAATTATTAATACATGTACACAATAAAATTATAATCAAAAATCTTACGTCATAAATCCAATCAAAGATTACCACTACGTGCTTCTAGAAATAAACACAATAAAGGCCATTTTTTTATAAAAATAATTTGCAAGATATTTTGAAGAGATTGAATTATACACTAATGGAGAAAGTTATATATAATTATATGTGCAAAATTTTTTATGTTCTGAATGGTAAGATAAGCCCTTTATTTATATAGGCTCACGTAATTTTTCCCATCCTATGGGAAGTTACATACATTATCTTACCCACTCACCACCTATTCTATTACACAAATTGTTACGACTCGTATTTTAACCATTTAAAAATGTTAAATTAAATAAGATTTTTGAATAAAACTATTAGAAAAAATATATTTAAGATTTCATTGACACAAACTAAATTATAATATATAAGTTATGTGCTTAATTTAAATGTCTATTAATGTCACAACCCGGGCTTTTCTAACACGAAAAACCGGACCATTTTAGTTAAGAAGAAGAGGTAGAAGAAGAAAAATAGAAAACAAAATCAGAATCTAACCATCGCAGCGGAATAAAATATAATATATATATCAACAGATCTTTACACAAATCAAAACTATATCTGTTTATACAATATAGCATCAGAGTATACACCAGAGAACACATAACATACAACTGGACAATAACCATATCATGTCCTCAATACAACAGAGTACAACAATCAACACAGCGGAATATATATATATATATAAACAAATATGGAAGATACGTCTCGCCATCCAGCTCATCTCCTGAGCTCCACAGCATCATATCCTGTAACCTAAAATACTCGGTCTGACCCGAGCATCATATAAAACAATACCCGAGTCAGTCTGGAAAACCAGCGTGAGAAAATCACACTCAAATTGATTATTAAAGTTTCAAAAATCCTTTTGAAAATAAATGCATCTCGTAAGACCACGCCACAAATAAACATGTCGGGTTTTTACCTTACGATAGCTAAAATACTTTATATCAAAATCCTCTGATATTATAATAGTGTCTACAGAAAGTAAAATATAATCTAGCTGAAATGCTTGCATCTCACATTTCAACAATAGTTGGGCACAATCAAAACCATACAAGCACGTAGGGAGAATGGATTTCCAACGAATGACTAGGCACTGGGGTACCACCTGTCACAGTACGTGGCCTAGATCACAGTACCGAGGAGTACGCCCGCTCCCCTGCAACACAAGGCCGGAACCATCCCTTACTGGATGATCCCGAATAAAATCACCCCACGGTTGGGATCAGCAACCGCACCACTAAGCCGAAATAAAAAGGGACATCTAGACAGGGATGACCTTATCCTCCAGTGGGAGCTACCCACGAAGCCTTGCTGCATAACCCCTGATTTTCAGTCATTCCCGGTTGATGAGGTTCGAGGCTAAACGATACCTTTTCAGAACATATCCCTTAGAATGCCCATCGTCCGTCTGACGATGTTTCGCAAGCATTCGTCCATACAAGTCCGTCCCGGGTTCGAACGGAACCGAAGGCACTATTCCTACTACATCCATTTTGGAAATATCCTCAGGATTAGTAGCGACTAGCCCTTGCACTTCACAGCTCCATCTTCGACTCCGAAATCGTTACACGAAACGTACAAACCGGATCGAAGTGGTATTCGAGTCTCCAGACCTAGAATCCCGGTATACAGAAACCCGATCCCGGTCTCTTCGAAACGATCAGCGCATTTGGCCAATATTGATAGTCGGTTATTTAACTATCAATTAACATCCACAAGCAACCATCACACAATTAAATAATTTCCCACATTATTTATTTGCCCAAATATCTTTCCAAGATATAATTCCGAATTTTCAAAACTCATTTGAAAACAATTTCAAAACAGTTTCCGCTTACGGAATACATTTCCAAATATTTATTTCCTCTGAAACACCAAGTACAAAACACTTAGATTTTAAAATAATCTTAAAACACTTTACTATAAATATACTTAATAATATTGAAATTTAAAAAAAACTACTTTAATACCTTAACAAAATATATACTTAAGAAATATTTAAAATGAAACCACTTTACAAATATAAACTAAATTTCTCTTTTTAAAATATAATACCAAATCACTTTTATATAATTACTACAATAATAAATCTTTGAAAAATACTTACTTTAAAGTTTAAATATTTAAAAAGAATAGGTTTCCTAAAACATACTTACTTAGGAAATTAACATTTAGAAATAATAAATTTTCTAAAATATGCTTTTAAAAATACAATTAGAACCTTTAACTTATATTAAAATTGCTTTGAAAACGTACTTGGCTATACAGAGAAATATCCTTCTCACTCCCATCTTTTAAAAATAAAATAACATTTATTTTTAAACTAAACCATATCCTTTTATAAATTCCCACTTTGAAATTATATTTTCAAATATCCTCTGATATTTTATTTTACTTTACAAACCCAGTTTATCTCTCCCAAATCTCATTTCTCTTTAAAATTCAAATTCCAAAGTATTTAAATCAATTTATAATTGATTTCCCAATTTATTTTACTTTGAAATAAATTTTCTTACTTAATCCATTTATTTCCAAATTCATTAACTTCCAGATTTTATTTCTCATTATGATTTAAAATCTTTAAACCGAAACACAAGTTTCAGATTTCCCAAATTCCTTCTCTTTTTAATTACATTTAAACATTGAATTAAAATAAATTTTTATCCCTTTAAATAACATCACATAAGTCTTCTTTAAATTCAACATTTCTCTATTTATTCAAAATTCCTCTTTTCCATATTTAATTTATTCGAATTCACTAGAATTACTTAACTTAATTTTACTCTTTTATATTTTCCAAAAATCCAATTCAATTGCTTTTGATAACTCATTATACTGGGAAATTCAATCCAACCAGATTATCCAATATAAATTATCACAGGATAACAACAATCATATCACAGAATATTTAAACAAAAATTAAATATTTTGAGGAATCCAGTTGGATCCCTCCAACCTGTTTCCCTGCATCCACAGACGTTAGCACAATACCAATTCCACATCGAGGTGGAATATCGCGGTATATGGGTTTATAAAATATCATCCGCTATTATGCGGCGCATAGGGTCTCATCCGCTATATAATGCGGGAATATCAACAACTCCAATATATACATATGCCAATATATATATATTGGTATATACTACTATATATAGTATAGCACATCAATCAATGCAATCATCCAATCAATTATTTAAATTTAACCATTTAAATTTAAATTCAACTGAGTGAGATTAACTCACCTTAGCTTTATTTTTGGTTTGCAACCCACTTCCAATCCGGTTTGCTTCTATCAGATTTTAACCTTGAATATCATTACGAAATCCATTAATATTCGAATAAATCGAATAATCAATTATCGTTATTGTTTAATTTTGACTAATGATTCACTTTTAAAAAAAATGATTAAATTTAATCAAAGAATTAAATTTTAAACTAATTTTCTTTTCACAAATTATTTTTGATACTAAAATAATTCAGTAAGTTTGTTAAACAAATTAATCTCCACAACATCTTATATTAAAAATTAACTAGTAAGTTAAGAAAGTGTATATATTTTCCTCTTAAGTTAATAACAAAATAAGGATTTACTTTACTGTAAAGAAATTTCTCTTGTAAATCAAAATGGTTTTAAAACTTCTGTAAAATAAATCTTCTTATCCTATATATATATATATTTCTGTTTTCAGCAGTTTATAACTAATATATATATATTAGTATTATTATTTTGAATGGTAATAAGATAATTTCAGAGTCAAACATTTTAAATTCAAATCAAAGAAGAAGAAAGCAAGAAGTCGTTTACCCCAAACATGATCGACTTGCCCAGCCTTCAGTTTGCCGCAACCCAGCGCCGAGTCGCTCCACATTTTCGCGGCTACCAAATCACCTCGAAACCATTCCCAGACGAAACCCTAATGATGACTTCGAAAATCACCAGCCCCGCATCGCCTTTCGACGACGCCAGCTCGCGAAACTCCTGCCGCCTCCTCCCAGATCGAGCTGCCCCGCCCCATCACGCGAACGCGTGCGCCTCATCACTTAATTCGTCGCCGAGCCTCCCTTGTTCGAATGAAATCGAACCCGCGTCCCTCACTTCGATCAGAAGAATACGACTGATTTAAGTTTAATTTGTTCCTCTCTATTTTCAAACGGCGAGTTTGATTTTAAAATAAATTTCTTGTCTGAGAAATGATTTTGTCTGAAGGAAGTTAAAAGGGAATTCACAGTTTTGAACTGAGAGGATAATGGTCTCGTATTTGGAAAGAAATAGGATAAGGGATGGTGTGTTCGAGAAGGCAAAGGAAGCGTGTTGAAGACGCCTTGCTACAGTGTTCACTTGTACTTACATTTCAACTTCGAATCGATTATTATCAATTAGATTTTTAGCGCGTTTATATATCGTACACTCACACACTAACTCCGATCAATACGAAATTTGAAATCCGGTAATAACGCAATATTACGGATTCAATAGAACTGGTTTCATTGAAATCCGAGACTGTGCCTCGGAAGGCTATTTTTTTAAATTCAATTTAAACGATATATTTTTAAAACTGAACAAAACACTTCCAAATTCAATTTTAAAAGTTTCATCACTTTCAATATTAACAATACAAGTTTTCCTGAATCTTTAAATTATTTTTATCTGGCTCAAAACTCAGGATTCTCTATTTTACCCTATATTCAATTGTTTAATTCAAAATTAAATTATCCAACAAATATTTATATCTGAAATTCGAGTTAAAATTCAACTTTTGAATATTTAAAACAAATTAAATATTCCAATTTCAAATGCTCAAAACTCCGGGTCGTCACATTCCTCCCCCCTTAAAAGAATTTCGTCCCCGAAATTACTAGTTAGGAAGAATGATTCAATCCCCGTTAACTATTTCCCAAATTCAAATAAGTTCTAACAACTTGCCAAACAAATCTTTTTATCACAAACACACTAACCATTTTCCTAATCTTTCAACTTAGCTATAAGTTTCCCAAACAATATCACTTACTTATCAATTCAAATTTAAATTTGAATTCAAATTTTGAATTATCAAAATTTTCCAAAATTTTTCTAACTCCCTAAATTTCCGAAAATTTTTGCCAGCGTCTCCTTTGCGCGGCTAGCTCGGTACTACTACAAAATGGCTCTACGGCCTCCCAATCTCAAAAGAAAACAAAAAGCCAAGTGGCTGGATCCAAAACCCAATCAAAATTTCATATAGAAATTCAAATACATACCTTTTTGTCGGGCCATTAAATTTTATCTTCTAAATCAAAAATCCCAATTTATCCATTGCTTTTATACACCTGTATATCCTACTAAGCAATAATATTCAATCACAATCCCAAAGTCATTTTATACTTTTCTTTACAAATTTTTAATATTTGCTTTACTTAAGCCCGTACGATGCACATATATCATCCGTACGCAATATCACATTCGATCGCTCAAT
This sequence comes from Allium fistulosum, assembly GCA_030737815.1. NCBI lineage: Eukaryota > Viridiplantae > Streptophyta > Magnoliopsida > Asparagales > Amaryllidaceae > Allium > Allium fistulosum. Next base: position 169,076,443 of record CM060905.1, read on the forward strand.
CGATCACACAATTCCACTTCCGAACTAGTATCGTCCACCCGACTTTCTAGTGCGGGCTCAGATTTGGTTTCTCGATCAGAAACCGTCATTCTCCTTGCATAGCCACCAACTATGATAGAGAATATCCAGAATCAATCAACAATCCATATCCAGGCTCGCCGTTGAAAATCGAGTGAAAAATCCTAATTTGGATCGATAAAACTATCTCAAAATTCTGTGTTCGACATCTGGACCAAATAGCTATGCGAATAAAATAATATACGTACATCTTACGTATAAATTCCAATTGATTACCAGCTATATCAATTTTCCTTTATTCACATTCATTTTGATTGTTATTCACTTATCCACAATCATCCATTTCACAACTTCAGTTTTAGTCTTCATTCAACTATTCACTTAGTATATATATATTTTTTTCCAAAATTACTAAGTATATTTCCAATACCAATTTTCTTAAGAATTTCATTCTTCAATCCTTAAGTTCAATATAAATTTTTCTTATATTTATTTACTACTTCACCACCGAAGTGTATATATTCAAATTGAACTCCAATTCCATATGAATTTCAATTTACTTCAATTTACCACTTCATTTCAAATATACATACTTATTCCACATTTTCAATTCAGATTTCCATTTCCAATTTTTCTTTCTTAAATTCAATTCACCTCCAACTTCCAAAAATTGAATTTTATTTAGCTCGAAAACAATCCAAGTTAATTCATTCAATAACTATTTCTCAACTTATTTAAACCACTCCTCTGTTTGAGTTCAGTTTCCATTCAACATTTACTTAAGTCAATAACTTAAGTTTATTTTCCATTTAACCAATCCTTTAAAGTTTTATTTCCATCTTTCATTTGATTCTTATTTAATCAAATTCCATCCATTTATTTATTTAATATAATTGGTTCATTCACTCAATCATTATGAATTTTAATTTCCATACTCAATTCATTTGGAATTATTTTATTAATAACCAGGTCATTTCCAATTTATTTTCACTTATTTGGATTTCATTCGCAATCCAAACCATAATTATTTTAATCCAATTCCATTAACTCCCAATTCAATTTCATTAACTAATTTATTATCTAATTAGTTCCTCCACTGGTTAAAATTAAATACTTGCTTTTTAATTCCAAATATCACTTCACTTAATTATCTTAAGTTCAATTTATTTTATAACTCAAGTTTGGATTTATTTAAAAATTAAGATTGCTCATCTTAGTCGTTTCCATTTGATAATTACAATTTCAAATTATAACTCTTAATGGTTCAAATAAATGAATTCCCATTTATGACTTACAATTTCATTTCTATTCATAAGTTTAACTTACTTGCTTAAGATCTAGGACTATTTATTTAAGTCCATTTTCATCTTTACAATCAAATCTCAAATTATTACACTTAAGAACTTAAGAATATGAATTTCTTTTCACAATTATAAGCATTTTACATTACCTTTGTATCCAATTCAATTCAACTTCAACTTATTTACATTTAATTCAATTCCAATTCTCAATTTTATTTAACTTACCTTAAGTTAAATTCAAATATATTTTATTCACCTTCATATACTCAATTTAAATTTTAATTCCAGGATACAATTTTATACAAGTTTTACAATTCATTCACCTTCAAGTTCTCTAACTCTTTTATCTACCAGCTTATATTACTCATTGAGTTAATTTCATCTCATAATTATAATCCCAGAATTTAACTTTCATTCCTTTCTTATTTCAATCAACTTCATTCTATACTTTATATTGTTGATTCATTTAAATTTCCACATTTAAATTTTAAATAGAATTTCCAGAATCCAATTGCCCGGTTTTTTTTCAAAACCATTTTTAATCCATAAATAACTCATACACATCTGGTATATCACATCAAATCCCAATTTCCAAAACAATCTGCTTTTACCAAGCAATTTTCCCTTTGAATTTCAAAACCAACCCAATTCACAATCATTTCCAATTTAAAACAGTTTGGTAGCAATTTCTCTTTGGAAACTCGAAAATAGACATCGATGATGCTGCAGTCATCACCGAAATTATTTTCCAGCGATCGAAAGAGAATTTAATGCTTTTATCACTTTGAAACATTTCGAACATTTTTAAATCCCAAATCCCACCAGATTTCAATTCAATTTCAAAAATATTCATGAAATAATATCACCATTATCTTCCCAAAACCTTTGAAGACTATTTTTAAATCCAAAGGAATTTAAACCTTTCCCAAAACTTCAAATTCAAAATCCATTCAATTTTATATCCAAACATAACTCTGGAATTCTATCACATTTTATTTCAAGTTATAAGTCACATTTACAATTTACATTTACAAATTTCATTTGTTTATGAATTTATCTCATTGATTATAAATCACATTTGTAATTCACATTTGTATATAAAGTTTATCTCAATTTATAAATTTCATTTATAGTCTATATTTCAATTTTCTACTCAATAATGAGACTAACTCATTATTGTCATTTTCCAACAACCAAGCATCCAAATATATAACTATAATAAATTTCTAATAATTATTTCTTTTATATACAAAATAATTTGGGCAAAATTATTTCATTCACCCTATTTAAAACAATACTGTGTCGAACTGTTCTATTCAAGTGTTTAGAAACCCCTTCGATATAGTTGTACAGACTGTGCCGACGAAGGTTCATATGCCACTCAATAAATCAACCAACACAATATAAAACCATTTTATATTCACTAACAAATACGCGCTCATATCTATTAATACTCTCAAAATTCCCACCAGAGCCAAGGTTATCGCTAGCCTAAGCTCTGATACCACTGTCACAACCCGGGCTTTTCTAACACGAAAAACCGGACCATTTTAGTTAAGAAGAAGAGGTAGAAGAAGAAAAATAGAAAACAAAATCAGAATCTAACCATCGCAGCGGAATAAAATATAATATATATATCAACAGATCTTTACACAAATCAAAACTATATCTGTTTATACAATATAGCATCAGAGTATACACCAGAGAACACATAACATACAACTGGACAATAACCATATCATGTCCTCAATACAACAGAGTACAACAATCAACACAGCGGAATATATATATATAAACAAATACGGAAGATACGTCTCGCCATCCAGCTCATCTCTTGAGCTCCACAGCATCATATCCTGTAACCTAAAATACTCGGTCTGACCCGAGCATCATATAAAACAATACCCGAGTCAGTCTGGAAAACCAGCGTGAGAAAATCACACTCAAATTGATTATTAAAGTTTCAAAAATCCTTTTGAAAATAAATGCATCTCGTAAGACCACGCCACAAATAAACATGTCGGGTTTTTACCTTACGATAGCTAAAATACTTTATATCAAAATCCTCTGATATTATAATAGTGTCTACAGAAAGTAAAATATAATCTAGCTGAAATGCTTGCATCTCACATTTCAACAATAGTTGGGCACAATCAAAACCATACAAGCACGTAGGGAGAATGGATTTCCAACGAATGACTAGGCACTGGGGTACCACCTGTCACAGTACGTGGCCTAGATCACAGTACCGAGGAGTACGCCCGCTCCCCTGCAACACAAGGCCGGAACCATCCCTTACTGGATGATCCCGAATAAAATCACCCCACGGTTGGGATCAGCAACCGCACCACTAAGCCGAAATAAAAAGGGACATCTAGACAGGGATGACCTTATCCTCCAGTGGGAGCTACCCACGAAGCCTTGCTGCATAACCCTTGATTTTCAGTCATTCCCGGTTGATGAGGTTCGAGGCTAAACGATACCTTTTCAGAACATATCCCTTAGAATGCCCATCGTCCGTCTGACGATGTTTCGCAAGCATTCGTCCATACAAGTCCGTCCCGGGTTCGAACGGAACCGAAGGCACTATTCCTACTACATCCATTTTGGAAATATCCTCAGGATTAGTAGCGACTAGCCCTTGCACTTCACAGCTCCATCTTCGACTCCGAAATCGTTACACGAAACGTACAAACCGGATCGAAGTGGTATTCGAGTCTCCAGACCTAGAATCCCGGTATACGGAAACCCGATCCCGGTCTCTTCGAAACGATCAACGCATTTGGCCAATATTGATAGTCGGTTATTTAACTATCAATTAACATCCACAAGCAACCATCACACAATTAAATAATTTCCCACATTATTTATTTGCCCAAATATCTTTCCAAGATATAATTCCGAATTTTCAAAACTCATTTGAAAACAATTTCAAAACAGTTTCCGCTTACGGAATACATTTCCAAATATTTATTTCCTCTGAAACACCAAGTACAAAACACTTAGATTTTAAAATAATCTTAAAACACTTTACTATAAATATACTTAATAATATTGAAATTTAAAAAAAACTACTTTAATACCTTAACAAAATATATACTTAAGAAATATTTAAAATGAAACCACTTTACAAATATAAACTAAATTTCTCTTTTTAAAATATAATACCAAATCACTTTTATATAATTACTACAATAATAAATCTTTGAAAAATACTTACTTTAAAGTTTAAATATTTAAAAAGAATAGGTTTCCTAAAACATACTTACTTAGGAAATTAACATTTAGAAATAATAAATTTTCTAAAATATGCTTTTAAAAATACAATTAGAACCTTTAACTTATATTAAAATTGCTTTGAAAACGTACTTGGCTATACAGAGAAATATCCTTCTCACTCCCATCTTTTAAAAATAAAATAATATTTATTTTTAAACTAAACCATATCCTTTTATAAATTCCCACTTTGAAATTATATTTTCAAATATCCTCTGATATTTTATTTTACTTTACAAACCCAGTTTATCTCTCCCAAATCTCATTTCTCTTTAAAATTCAAATTCCAAAGTATTTAAATCAATTTATAATTGATTTCCCAATTTATTTTACTTTGAAATAAATTTTCTTACTTAATCCATTTATTTCCAAATTCATTAACTTCCAGATTTTATTTCTCATTATGATTTAAAATCTTTAAACCGAAACACAAGTTTCAGATTTCCCAAATTCCTTCTCTTTTTAATTACATTTAAACATTGAATTAAAATAAATTTTTATCCCTTTAAATAACATCACATAAGTCTTCTTTAAATTCAACATTTCTCTATTTATTCAAAATTCCTCTTTTCCATATTTAATTTATTCGAATTCACTAGAATTACTTAACTTAATTTTACTCTTTTATATTTTCCAAAAATCCAATTCATTTGCTTTTGATAACTCATTATACTGGGAAATTCAATCCAACCAGATTATCCAATATAAATTATCACAGGATAACAACAATCATATCACAGAATATTTAAACAAAAATTAAATATTTTGATAAATCCAGTTGGATCCCTCCAACCTGTTTCCCTGCATCCACAGACGTTAGCACAATACCAATTCCACATCGAGGTGGAATATCGCGGTATATGGGTTTATAAAATATCATCCGCTATTATGCGGCGCATAGGGTCTCATCCGCTATATAATGCGGGAATATCAACAACTCCAATATATACATATGCCAATATATATATATTGGTATATACTACTATATATAGTATAGCACATCAATCAATGCAATCATCCAATCAATTATTTAAATTTAACCATTTAAATTTAAATTCAACTGAGTGAGATTAACTCACCTTAGCTTTATTTTTGGTTTGCAACCCACTTCCAATCCGGTTTGCTTCTATCAGATTTTAACCTTGAATATCATTACGAAATCCATTAATATTCGAATAAATCGAATAATCAATTATCGTTATTGTTTAATTTTGACTAATGATTCACTTTTAAAAAAAAATGATTAAATTTAATCAAAGAATTAAATTTTAAACTAATTTTCTTTTCACAAATTATTTTTGATACTAAAATAATTCAGTAAGTTTGTTAAACAAATTAATCTCCACAACATCTTATATTAAAAATTAAACTAGTAAGTTAAGAAAGTGTATATATTTTCCTCTTAAGTTAATAACAAAATAAGGATTTACTTTACTGTAAAGAAATTTCTCTTGTAAATCAAAATGGTTTTAAAACTTCTGTAAAATAAATCTTCTTATCCAATATATATATATATATATATATATATTTCTGTTTTCAGCAGTTTATAACTAATATATATATATTAGTATTATTATTTTGAATGGTAATAAGATAATTTCAGAGTCGAACATTTTAAATTCAAATCGAAGAAGAAGAAAGCAAGAAGTCGTTTACCCCAAACATGATCGACTTGCCCAGCCTTCAGTTTGCCGCAACCCAGCGCCGAGTCGCTCCACATCTTCGCGGCTACCAAATCACCTCGAAACCATTCCCAGACGAAACCCTAATGATGACTTCGAAAATCACCAGCCCCGCATCGCCTTTCGACGACGCCAGCTCGCGAAACTCCTGCCGCCTCCTCCCAAATCGAGCTGCCCCGCCCCATCACGCGAACGCGTGCGCCTCATCACTTAATTCGTCGCCGAGCCTCCCTTGTTCGAATGAAATCGAACCCGCGTCCCTCACTTCGATCAGAAGAATACGACTGATTTAAGTTTAATTTGTTCCTCTCTATTTTCAAACGGCGAGTTTGATTTTAAAATAAATTTCTTGTCTGAGAAATGATTTTGTCTGAAGGAAGTTAAAAGGGAATTCACAGTTTTGAACTGAGAGGATAATGGTCTCGTATTTGGAAAGAAATAGGATAAGGGATGGTGTGTTCGAGAAGGCAAAGGAAGCGTGTTGAAGACGCCTTGCTACAGTGTTCACTTGTACTTACATTTCAACTTCGAATCGATTATTATCAATTAGATTTTTAGCGCGTTTATATATCGTACACTCACACACTAACTCCGATCAATACGAAATTTGAAATCCGGTAATAACGCAATATTACGGATTCAATAGAACTGGTTTCATTGAAATCCGAGACTGTGCCTCGGAAGGCTATTTTTTTAAATTCAATTTAAACGATATATTTTTAAAACTGAACAAAACACTTCCAAATTCAATTTTAAAAGTTTCATCACTTTCAATATTAACAATACAAGTTTTCCTGAATCTTTAAATTATTTTTATCTGGCTCAAAACTCAGGATTCTCTATTTTACCCTATATTCAATTGTTTAATTCAAAATTAAATTATCCAACAAATATTTATATCTGAAATTCGAGTTAAAATTCAACTTTTGAATATTTAAAACAAATTAAATATTCCAATTTCAAATGCTCAAAATTCCGGGTCGTCACAATTAATGACATATGTTTGCAATAAGGTAAGAATAATAACATAGGATAGTGAGTATTTAATGATGTTGGTTTGAATGAAATTGATAACTTTATGAATGTAAATTTCCAATTGATTGGAATAATAAATGTTAATAAAGAATAATAAATGTTTCTTTATTAAAGAAGAAATTATATGTTTATTCATTTAAAATGTTTGGTAGCTAAAAGATTGATTATAGATGTAAGAAATCAATTATTTAATAAAAAAAATTAATAACTTTTGGTTTGTATACAATAATTCCATAAATACGTTAAATTACTATAAACAGGAATTGAATTGTCCCATTTCTTTTTTTAAATTTAACTTTGGGATTAATTGCAATTAATGTAATTGAAATCTTTCAAATAAAAGGAAAGAGAACATTAATTGTAATTAATGGATGTAACAATAGAAACATACGTTTGAGTTAAAATAAATAAGAAACTTGAGGAAATAAAAAGGAAACATATGTTTTAATTGAAAAGGGAAATTGATGCAATAAAAAGGAATTTTTTTAATCAAATTAAAAGAAAGTTTTGGAAAATAAAATAAAATGAATGTTTTCATTTTGTAATTAAGAGTAATTGTGTGAAAAGAGAAACTGAATTTTGAAACAACATTTTACGGTCATTAAATAGCAGTCGGAGATGGTACAAAAGTAGTTTTAACATTGACCTTAAATTTTAAAATAAATTAAATATTTGAGTTCCTGATTGTGCGCTGAGAAAAACGTTGTTTTTTAATTTGAGTTTGGAGTCCCGAGCTATCTTTATTTGTGTGTAGCAGTGGTCTCCATGACGTTAATTCGCGTGTTCAAATTTTATTTGTTATGTGTTAATAAAAATTTAAATGGGTGCAAGTTGAGTATTTTAGAGGTTAACGAATTAATTGAGTGGAGAATACGTTTTAGAATTAGATCTCAAAAGTTTGGTAGCAGTGTATGGCTGGTCCTCTTTATTTACTTTATATTACCTCATTTATGTTGTTATATTTTTAATGTTGTATATTCTCTTAATTAGTTACACAAATTTGTGTACAGAATTTATTTTCATTTGTTGTGTGTTAATTAAATCTTTAATGGATGTCAATTTTAGTATGTTAGGGGTTAACAGAATTAATTGAGTGAACAAATATTTTGAAATTTGAATTCCAAAAGTTTGTTTACAGTGTAGAGTTGGTCCATTCATTCCCTTTATAATTAATAATTGCCGCATTTTTTCATTATTTCTTCATTTGTTCCATTTCTCCTTTCCATTTACATTGTCTAAAGCTTTTCCATTTCGCAAACGTGAACTACTTTGTAACGACCCGGATTTTCCGACGATTAATTTTGAATATTTAAATGGTTTTAAATATTGGATTTGGGATATAAATTAATTTTTGAATATGAAGATTTTGGTTGAAAATTATAGAATGAATTTAAAATTCAAATATAGCGATTTATCGTAATACGGAAATGGTGAATAATTAAAATTTGAGTTAAATAGGAATCGAAATGATTTTTAATGTTGATATAAATTCTATTTGAATTAGAATTGAGTTAGTAAGTTTTTAAAACTGGAATTTCAAGTAATTTTGCCAATTTTTGAAATCGTCGATTTAATCGACGCGTTAAAATAGCAATCTAGGGCACAGTCTCGGAATTCGATGAAACTTGTTCTATTGGATCTGTAATAGTATATTATTATCGAATTTCAAATTTCGTAGCGTTTTGAGTTACCGTTTGATCGTACGGGATATAAACACGTTGAAATTAATTTTGGAAATTTAATATAATAATTGGATTCAAAAAGCTATCTTCCACACACTATCGAATTAGGACTCGAAACTTGTTCCATTGGGTTCGGAATAGCGATATAACATTTGGAACGTCAAGCGGCACACCTCGATAAGAGATCGGGATTTTAAGTTATACATAACGAGATATTTTTGAATATAAAAATATAAATTATAAATCAATAGCCACCCTATAACCTGTCTCAGCAGACCTAGTTGTGTACTGTTGCCGCTTCTTCACGTTTACATCGCGAATTCCTTCCTTCGTCTTCCTCAAAAAAAAATTCACGGCTCAATGATAAAAATCGATTCGAACAATAAAAAATGGAATCGGGATCGTTCGCGGCAGCAACCTCGAAGGCGATCTGGAGGAGATTGAGTTGCGCTCGTTTGGGAGGCGGTGGGACGATGTCAAAGTCGGTGCCTGGCGGCTCGGATCGCGTGTAGTGTCCTATGCAATGGGCGAAGCTAGGGCGATGGGGAGGCTCGAATCACGTGCGTTCATCAGACACGACAGGAGGTGGCGACAGTTCGACTTTGGCAGCGTTCGCGAGGAGATAGCCGAAGACAAGGCTAGGGCATGGGTCGTAGTGCTTTGGTGGGAGGCACGTGATGGGTGTTCGATCAAGAAACAGGGTGGCGCTGCTTGGAGTTGAGAGGTAAGCGGGTTCGAGATCGTGTGTTGTTTGACTGGATATCTCGAGGAGGAAGACACAGTTTTTTTCTTAGGTAATTTAGATTTTTAATTAGATAATAAAAATTTATAACAGTAAGATATTTCTTTTATGAAGTCAGTAACTTATAAAAATTCGTAAATTGCTTGTACAAGGTAGGAATTTCGCGAAAACAGCGGTGTTGGATCCGTAATGATGTGAGCCACGTTATGGAATTAATTTAGAGTTGATTTGGGATAGGTGGATTTATAAAATGAAATTTTATAAGGAGATTATTTTTATGAACCAGAAAAAACCCAAATGAGTTTATAAATTTATAAACGATATTTATAAATAAGGGAAAATGATATTATTTGATAAATTGGAATATAAATTCACAGTGTGAATTTATATCGAGATATGGGAACTGTAACGACCCGGAAATTTCAAACCCGAAAATTCCAGATAGTTAGAAGAAAAAGAAAAGAGATAGAAGAAAGAAACAGAACAAGACGCAGATTCTCACATTCGCAGCGGATCAAAATACAATATCAAATAATAATATCAGTTATACAAAGAAAACTGTATTTGTTAATTACATTTTTATACATCAGAGTTACAATATTCATAAATATACTAGACAGTTAGAATTAACATGTCTCTGACAACTATAATATCACAGTGGAATATACTCCATACGTTCCTGCCATCCAGCTCGCCTCCTGAGCTCCAGAATGTCCTTACCTGTAATCTGTAATACTCGGTCTGACCCGAGCATTACATCAAAGTAACACCCGGGTCAGGCTGGAAACCAGCGTGAGTAAACCATCTAATAAGAAAATACCAATGCAAATTTACTTATTTAAAATCCCGGGTAACTCGTACTTCACTACGAGTTCATTACTTGTTATGCTCAATACTTACTTCACCTATTGATCTATAAAGAATCGAAGTGGTTTCGGATATTAACTAATATCCGACTCCGGTCTCTTCGAATCCAATGTCATCTTAACCTAAGTTATTTAAAAGAAATACAATTCAAAATTTTAAATACATGATGTCACTTTTACATAGCAATTCATCATCAATGGATAATCACAATATCACTGTATAATCCAAACATACCATATCACAAAACATTTTATATCAAAGATATCAAAATTCAAGGCATTTCTTCAATCCAATCATCCATAAGCAAGTTTAATTAGTCACACCATTTCTAATTAATTTAAATAAATTAAATTAATTACTTTAATCACCTTTAAATCCTGCTTACTAAATCATTAATTAATTTTAAACCAATTAATTAATCATCCTTTATTTAACATCTTAATTAATTATCCTTAATTAATTATTCTTTAATTACATTAAATAATTAACCTTTAATTAATTTCACAAATTAATTATCCTTTAACTATTCTCATTAATTAACTTTTAATTATTCTCATTAGTTAACCTTTAATTATTTATTCTATAATCACTTACATTGATTAATTATCCTTTTAAATTAATCACATTCATTTTTAACTAACCCTTTAATTATTTATTCTATAATCACTTACATTGATTAATCTCTAATTACTTTCATTAAGTAATTATCCTTTTATTAATTATATTTATTTATTTAACCACTAATTACTTATACTAAGTAATTATATTTTATTAATTATATTAAGTAATTATACTAAATTTTAAATTAATTAACCTTTAATTAATTCTTTATTAAATTAATTACTTATACTTAATTTCCCTTGATTAACCTAATTAATTTCAAGACATTAAAAATCTTAATTATTTTAAGATAAAACATTCTCTTATTAATACCTTAATTACCATAATCATTTTATCTTAATAATTGATTTTACTTAATTAAATCATTAATTAAGTTTCTAAAATACTCATTTAACTAGATAAATTAAAGTCACAAAACATAACTTACCTTAAATGCTTTAAACATTATTCAAGTAAAAGTTTAAATCTAGTTTCAATTTAATTTTTAAACTTCCTTTTATAAAAATCTTTAAAACTTTGAAAACTGTTCCTTATCATAAATCAAACCCGAGCTATCACATAAATTTCCCGAGCAAAACTCTAAATTACTCGTGACACTCGCTTCCACCTACTCCTTCGAGTCAAACAACAAAACTCTCGACCCCAAACCCGAACATCTTCTTTCCTCTCCGATGCCACCCAAATCCAAATCACAGACGTGTACGCGTGTACGTGTACACATAGTCGGAGCATCTCCGACCATCGCCGCTAGCTTCCCCAAGTCGACAACTATCTTCCTGACCTACCTGGCCACCCAGATCACCGATATCACCATCGAAACGAAATCGAACATATCGTTCGAAAAACTGGAACCCACCACATCGGAATTTCTTCCCTCGCCGACGATCCCAGCCTCAATCATCCACACCATCACGACCAGAGCTTCGTCCCATCCCTACGCTACGATTCCACCCATACCGGTCGCTTCCCGTTCACCCACGACGACAAGATTTCCTCGAGAACAACATCGACCAAAACATCACCACAAGCCCTACTCTGCCATCGCCCGGCCACCACAGCTACATATAAATCCTTCAAGCATTTTTCCGATGTTCCCCAGACCTCCAGCCACCTCTAGCTTCAAACTCGACGTCCATCCACCATCGAACGACGAGAAATTGCTGAAACTAGCAAATCCGATCCCCTCGAAAATTCCCATCATTCCCAAATTTAAAAATGGTGATTTTAACATCAAAAATCATTATTCTTCACCATGAATCTGTTTATATCATTTAAACATGAAATCTTGCTACTTGATTTTCTGATTTTAAATGATTTTCACTGTAATTTCTCATTTTTGAAAAAGTTACTTAATGTAAATTCTTGAAACCATTTTTACAATTGAGATCTTGTTAATTTGAACACTTTTCGTTTAAATATCCAAACCTCAAAAAGATTATGGGATAAAATATTGAATTTTTAAAATCTGTAACCAGAACAGAGCCAAATACTCATATCTACAGACATGCACATTTAAAATCTTCATAAGCAGATTTCACATCAAATTTTCAAGGACGATCACATGCATCATGTATTTAACTAATTTAAGTTTTTAAGTGTTAGTTTACTCACCTTATATCCTGAAACAGAGAACAGAGGAGCAGATTTTTGTTTCCAGGCTTGTTCCAGGTTTGTTATTTGATTTTTAAGCTTGATTTCTTTTGCTTTGTAGAATTTTAAACTTGCAGTTTGATTAATTTCTCTGATGGCAATTGAAGATTTCGAAACTGCTTATTGAATTTGTCTCCATCTTCTTCCTTTGATTTGCATTTGAAATTTCCAGACTTTCCATTTCCAGATTTTGCTTTGCTTCTTTGAATTTGATTTCCAGTCTTTTATTTCTTTTGATTCGAATTATTTTAGTTGAAGAATGAAGAAAGATTAATTCAGCTGAAAGTAAAATATATTTCTTCTTTAAATTTTGATTTATTTATTTTAATTATTAAAAAGAATGTTGACATTTGTCCTCCTTATGTATTAATTTGCTTACACATAGGCCTTAATTTTTTACAAATGTCTTAAAACTATCTTTAAAAGCTTACAAGTGTAAATTCTTTCCTTTATTGATTTATTTAAGTCATATACATGTATTTATGAAATATTTACATGTATATAATGTATTTATCTCTTTTTATAAATAAGCTTTTAGATTTTAATAAATATATAATTTATGAAAACAATTATTTATAATAACTTATGTTTTGATCAAATTAAATGTATTATATTTTTATATACTTGGAAAATTTATTTTAACTCTATATATATATAATTTTTACAAACCCATTTTTACTTAACAATTTATCTTATGTTTGAAATTTGAAAATGAAAGAATATTAAAACAAATAAACTTTTAATTTAAATCTTAACTAAAATAAAAACTTAAAATATATGTTTAAAATATATGTTTAAAATAAATAAGAAATTATTCTTGTTATTTAAATCTCAAATATCATTTTTAAAGGTATTAAGTCAAATTAAAATTTTCCAATTTACAAATTATATATAGATTAAAGTTTGAAAATACTTTATTAAATTCAAATCCAATATTCTTTCCATTTCAATATATACAAATATATATATTCTAAATGGAAAATATTTTTAACATTAGTTTGACAATTATTATATTGAATTTTATAACATAACTTCAAATAACAATATATATATATATACATATATATTATAATTTGAAAACATATTCTTTTATTCAATTAAAGCCTTCCTATTTATAATATATATACCAATATATATATATACATTATAAATATAAACATTTGTAAGCTTTGAAAAATAAATCTTACCAAATTTAAATTGTTAGAAAGATATTCCCAAATTAAAATGCTATTAGTTTTCAAAAGAAATAAACTAATAAATTTTATTAACAGATTTATTTGTTTAACTTATAAATCATTGTTTTTATTGATTCAATCCAGTTAATTATCAATTAATAAATGTCCAAAAATCCTGGGTTATCACAGGAACCGGTTTTGGGAAAAATAGTGGATTCTATTTTTGAAATGTGAGAATGGTTAGGAAATCGGAATGAGATCGATGTGTTGTGAATCGAGAGGTATTTATAAATTGAAATTAATTATTGGAATTTTAAAAAAATATTTTTATCAAGAAGTTAAGTTTTGTTTTAAATGGAAAAAATTATTTATTTAACTATGTAATTTAAAGCTGTTTTAGTATTGAAATACTTCAAAAAATGGATTTTTCAAATATTTAATATTTATTGAAATGAATTCATGTTTCTAAAATAAGCTTTGTAAATGGATTAGTTTTATTTAAAATGAATTGGAAATGAGTTATCGATGTTTATTTAAAGTGTTTAAATATTTTAAATAATTACTTAAACATGTTTTAAAAATAAATTATTATTCTTTAAAAATACTTAGCATATATATATATATAGTTTTGAAATGATTGAAATTTATTTATAAATTCTCTCGGGATTTGAAGACAGGGTTATTTAACGGATATGAGTTTTATAAGAAAAACTTGTAAGGGAATTCTGGAAACTTAAGAAAATTTCTGAATCGTTGAATAAGAGAACTTCGAAAAATGAATTGGAATTCATGAAAGAAGTTAGAAATGAGTAGTTGAAATTATAGACAAGTATAAATGGTTTTGGAAATTTTAAAGGAAATAAATTTATGGATTTCAGAAACTTAGAGAATTTGTTATATGGGATTTAAGGGATTTTCAAATAAATTGTAAAGGATTTTGAGAAATAGGAAATAAAAGGAATATTTCCTAAGTATTTGGAATAAAACGATTTTTGGAAATATACTTATAAACATTTCCTAAGTATTGGACTGGAAGGATTTGAAATATTTTAACTATGAGACTATTATTATAGAAATATTTTCAAAGTGTTGAATTATAAATGGAATTGGAAGGAAATATTTCTAAGTATTGATATGATTCGAAAATATTCCATTATGGATATAAGTATTTGAATTTGTTTTCGAATATTGAAATATTGGAAGAGGTTTGGATATATATCTTTGTAAAGATATTTTGAAACAAATATTTTGGAAAATTTATAATACGGGCCTAGTGACTGCCTATGTGTGTAATTTGATAGTTATATATCCGACTATCAAATCTGGCCAAATTCGTTAATCGTGTTGAAGAGTCCGGGATCAGATTTAGTTCCGAAAACCACTTCGATCCGATTTGTGCGCTACGAATTGTTATAGCGTGAAAATATGAAGATGGAGTTTTAGAGATTTGGTTTTTTCAAACCCAGAACAACTTGTATGGATGAATGCTATCATTTGCATCGTGGTCTGGAAGGCAGTGTTAGCATTCCAAGTAAATGTTATTCTAAAGGTAAAATATAGCCTCAAGCCTCATCAACCGGGAATGACTAAAATAGGGGAGATGCAGCAGGGCTAAGTGGGTCGCACCCAAGTAGGGTATGTTATTCTAGATACCCTCAGATATATTATATTAAAATTATGGATATGGTTGTGCATGGAAAAGAGAGCGCTCGATTAGGGTGGGAACACCCGGGGTGATAACATATTCGGTACCAGTAAGGGGTAGGCTGGTCCTGTGTTGGCAGGGATCGTTAGGTACGATCTCGGTATAATTTTTTAGAGATGTACTGTGGCAGACGGTACCCTAGTAGCCCAGTCATTGTATGGAAACCAATATCCACTACGAGCCTGTACGGTTTTAGTTGTATACCAACTATGCTGAAACGTGAGATGCAAGCATTTCGACTATTTTCTAATTTACTTTCTATAGACACTATTATAATATCAGATGGTTTTGATATAAAATGTTTTGATTATCGTATGGTAAAAACCCATCGTATTTATGTGTGGCGTGGTCGTACGAGATAGCTTTGTTTCTCAAAGGATTTTGATAACAGTGATAATTCAAATTGAGTGTGTTTTCTCACGCTGGTTTTCCAGACTGACTCGGGTGTTATTTTATTATAATGCTCGGGTCAGACCGAGTATTACAGATTCGGGTTAGGATTCTATGGAGCTCAGGAGACGAGCTGGAGAATTCTCATGCGTATTTTCCGTACTTGATTATATTCCACTCTGTGTGTTATGCTATGAATTCAGTATTTGAGAGGACAAGTTATTATAACTGTCCAAATTGATTGTTGATTGTTGTACTCAGATGATTGTGTGTATATTAACAGCTACAGATTCTTTTGTATAAAAATCTGTTATTATATATTATATTTTGTTCCGCGGCGATTGTGAGATTCTATGTTGTTGTTTCTGTTTCTTCTTCTATCTCTTCTTTCTTTTAGTTATTCGCCCTTTCATACAATTTGGGTTGGCCAAGTGGGATTTATTGTCGAATCAAAGGGTACGAAACGGTGGTCGCTACATTTGGTATCAGAGCTGAAGGTTAAGCAAGAACCTTGGCTTTGGTGGTGATTACTGATTAGAGATAGGATCAGTAGAACCCTAGAATGAGTTTGAGTGTATTAATAGATATGAGCGCGTATTTGTTAGTGAACATAAAATGTTTTATATTGTGTTGAATTCTGGTCGAATAGTGGGACACCATGAAATCGATAGGAATTTTTAAACACTTGAACCAGGTAAACCGACACGGTATTGTTTTGAAGCGGATAAATAAAGTAATTTTACCCAAATTATATTTTGATATAAAAGAAATAATTTCCTGAAAATATTATAGGTATATATGGCTGTTTGGTTGTTATAACCTAAGTACAAATTTTAATCTAAATAAGGTGAACAAAAGTGAATTTGTATAAGATTTGGTTATAAATTGAAAATGGATTTGAATTGAGAATTTAAATCCCGGCAATTTTAGAAACTATATTTCAAAGTGTTGTGGGAAATAATGGTAATATTATTATGGAAATGTACTTGAATAGAAATGTTTTAAATGGATTCGAACTAAGATTTGATGAATTTTTAAACCTTGGAGATTTTTGGAAATGTTATCCGAAGTGTTTTGAAAAGGACAAATGGTGATATTAGTTTTGGAATAGAAATGCTTTAAATTGGATTTAAAAATAGATTTTAGAAGTGATAAAGCACTGAACTCACTTCAGTCCCTGGGAAATAATCCTGGTGATGACTGCGTAGCATCATTAATATTCATTTTTGAGTTTCTAAGTGACAGATTGCTACTGTGATTATTTGGCTTCAGAATTGTTTTGGAAAAAATCAGGTTTTGATTTAAAAATTTCAAAGGTATGATTTTGATATACAAAGTGGAATATATATTTATATATGGGATTTCAAAATGGTTTGAAATGAAATCGGGTGTTTGAATTCTGGAATATTCATTCGAATGTTTTATGAAACTTGTGAAAAATAAGTTTTAAACTTATAACATGGAATTGTGAATTTCAATGTGAAATTAAAATTTAACTTACGCAAGTTAAATAAATTGAATTTTAAAAGAATTTTTTTTTGTATGTGTTAGAATTTAACTTGAGATAAGTTAAATGAAAATTGGATTGGATTTGAACCCAGATCAAATTGAATTAAATATATAAATTGGAATTGTAAAGTGACTATATAACTATATGTTATAAATTTTTAATGGAATAAAATTGAAGTGAAAAAGATTATGGAACTATAAACAAATAAGTATGAATAGCTTACAAAATTGGAATTAATGGAATAAAAATATACTTAAGCCATAAAGTGATGTAAAGGTTTGGATTAAAATTTTTAAATGTGAATATACTCGAGTAAGCATCGACAGAATGGAATTTGATTGCAATAAAAATGAACGTAAGTATATAATCAGAATGTTTATATGATAACAAAGTAACTTAAGTTAATATAAATATTTGAATGGAAATTTGACTCAAGCACATTCATGGGATGAACCGCTAATGGAATTGAATTTAAGCCAAGATAAATAAAGTGATTTTTGGAAATGAAACTTAACTTAGTGAAGTAAATTGGAAGCAAACTAATCAGAGAATTAATTAGTGAATTGAACTATAAATGAAATTCGACTTATATATATTTTAGAAAGGTTGTTGAATAAAATAGGAATGGATTGAAATGGCGTTGACTTAAGTTATAAATGAATTCGATTTAAGTTGAATATGGGTGGGAATATTGTTGGTGAGAATGTAATTCAACTTAAGTAACTAATTTATGAGATGATTCATAAATAAATCGGCATGGATGGTTTTTTGTTGAATATAAAATTTAGAAAATAAGATTTTGTGAGTAAATTGAATGTGGATTAATAAAAATTCGATAAATTGATTTAGAATCAATATAAAATAGCTATAAGCTTAAGTAGTTATTTTATTAAATGAAATGTGAATTTTTGGAACTGAATTTTTACTTGAGTAAGTTAAAATAAATTGTATGAAATTGTGAATAATAAGTTATGTAACTTATAAATTGGAAAAGTGGAATAAAAAAACCAACATGAAAATGGTTTGATATTTTGGTGAAGAAATAAAAATCCAAACTTGAATTATAAAATGAATTTGAACTCAAGTAAATTAAATGGAGTGATTTTAATATAAAAATCTGATTGTGAAGTGTAAAATGAAAGTAACTAATTAGAAAAATTAGTTAGTAAATGGGATATTCGAAACGGATTTGAGTTATAGAGAAAATTTAACTCGAATGCAAATAAACCAATGCGTTGGAATGTTGTGAATAAAAGTGGAATTTTGGGTAATTTGAAATGGATTGGTGGAATGTACTAATTCCATATAGAAAGTGGACGTAGAAATTGATTTACAATGACTTAGCGTCGACAATAAAATTTGATTTATATTGAATGTGAATATGAATGGAATGCTAATTCATAGTGTGAACATTTTGGAAATTGCTTAAATAGTGTATAAATTGAATTGATAGCGAATGAGGAAGTGTTGGAACTTTGTAAGTGCATGCACATTCTAAATAAACATGTTATGACATGTTGGTTATGGAACCTATGTGTTTGTAATCGTTAAATGAATGAAATGTTATAAAAATTCATGTTTTTGGTACTTATGGGTTTTATTTAAGTAAGTACGGGTACAAGGAGGCTTTTGGACTAGATTTGGGTTGCGAAATTGCATATAAATTATGCTCGCTTGCTAAATAACGCTAAAATAAAGTACGCTTATGATTTAGCGCACGATTATATAAAATATCGATATATATTTTGTTTTCCGGCCATGAGAGCCGATGTATATCTTTTTATCATTTTTGTCATATTGCAAAAGGCACTCTGTAAAAGGGAGACTCTACCAAAAAAATTCGGAAATTTAGGGTGTTAGAAACATTTTGAAAATTTTTGTTTACTAAAAAGTTGTTTTCTGAATTGAAATTGAAATAAAAGATTTTGGTTTAGAAATGGAAACTAAATGTTTTGTATGGAACTAAAGGAATTAGGAAAGTAAAATACCAAGTTAACTAAATTGGTTTTTGATAAGTAATGGGTTTTGGATCATTCGTTCTATCTTAGCAATTTCGGGGACGAAATTCTTTTAGGGGGGGAGGGAATGTAATGACCCAGATTTTCCGATGATTAATTTTGAATATTTAAATGGTTTTAAATATTAGATTTGGGATATAAATTAATTTTTGAATATGAAGATTTTGGTAGAAAATTATAGAATGAATTTAAAATTCAAAAATAGCGATTTATCGTAATACGAAAATGTTGAATAATTGAAATTTGAGTTGAATAGGAATCGAAATGATTTCTAATGTTGATATAAATTCTATTTGTATTAGAATTGAGTTAGTAAGTTTTTAAAACTGGAATTTCAAGTGATTTCGCCAATTTTTGAAATCGTCGATTTAATCGACGCGTTAAAATAGCGATATGGGGCATAGTCTCGGAATTCGACGAAACCAGTTATATTGGATCTGTAATAGTATATTATTATCGGATTTAAAATTTCGTAGCATTTGAAGTTACCGTTTGATCGTATGGGATGGAAACGCATTGGAATTAATTTTGGAAATTTAATATAATAATTGGATTCAAAAGCTGTCTTTCACATGCGATCGAATTAGGACTCAAAACTTGTTCCATTGGGTTCTGAATAGCGGTATAACATTAAGAACGCTAGGCAGCACGCCTCGATAAGAGAACATGATTTTAAATTATATATAACAAGATATTTTTGAATATAAAAATATAAATTTTAAATCAACAGCCACCTTATAACCTATCTGTAGCAACCCGAGATTTTTGACCCTCGAAGATCGACATCAATACGTTCATTGTATAACGTGCCGAATACTCAAGTGCCAGAAATACCGATTGCTAGGCGTGAAGAAGAAAAGATAGAAGGAAAGAAACAGAACAACATCATAGAATCTCACGAACGCAGTGGAACAAAATATAATATATAATAACAGATTTTTATACAACATAATTTGTAACTATTTTATACTTACAATCATCAGAGTACAACAATCAATACATCAAACTGGACGGTTATAATAACTTGTCCTCACACAGCGGAAATATAAGCCAAGTACAGAGATACGTCTCTGTCACCCAACTCGTCTCCTGAGCTCCATAGCATCCTATCCTGAATCTGTAATACACGGTCTGACCCGAGTATTATAATAAAATAACACCCGAGTCAGTCTGGAAAACCAGCGTGAGAAAACACACTCAATTTGAATTATAAGAGTTATCAAAATCCTTTGAAAAACAAAGGCATCTCCTAAGACCACGTCACACATAAACACGACGGGTTTTTTCCTTACGATAACCAAAACATTTTATAGAAAATCCTGTATAAAATAATAGTGTCTAAATACAAATACTTATTTAAATAGTCGAAATTGTTACATTAACTAAATTCCAGCATACTAGGCTCTACAAACAAAACCGTAAAGGCTCGTATTAGAGAATGGATCCCTTACAATGACTGGGCTACTTGGGTATCGCCCATCATAGTACACCTCTATAAAAATGTACCGAGGACCTCGCCAAGATCCCTCACTACACAAGACCGCCCTATCCCTAACCTGGATAGTACCGAATATGTTATCACCCCGGGTGTGTTCACCCTTAAAAATTGAGTGCTCTCTTTTTCATGCACAACCATATCCATAAGTTATATATATTTCCGAGGATATCTAGAAAAGTGATAACATACCCTAATTGGGTGCGACCCACTTAGCCTTGCTACATCTCCCCTGTTTTAGTCATTCCCGGTGTGAGGAATGCGGAATATGGATCTTAAGGCTAGGAATAACACTATAGGGGGGTGAATAGTGTTTATAAGAAATTACTAAATCTTTTTGAGTTTATGTTAATTTGAACACAAATGTATGTAATATTCAGACACAGATATAATCACAGAAACAAACACAGATGCAGAAATAAAGTAAATGCAGTAAAGGAAAGAACACACCGGATTTTATACTGGTTCGGAGTTACCCTACATCCAGTCCCGCACAACTAAGTACGGATTTCCTTTCAAAAGCAATTCAACAATTACAACCCTCGGTTTCAAGGCTACGAGGTACACCCTCCAGAATCACAATCCTCTGGGTAGAGATACTTGATTTCCGGGCGACAATTTCACTCAATTGATTTCCAAGGCTACAATCACACCTTTTCTCGCTTGATTGATTTCCAAGGCTACAATCACACCTTTTCTCGCTAGATAGATTACAAAGAAGCCTATAACTCTGAATAGCACTTCGATCTTGTTGAGATAGTGATAGAGAATCAAACCTGAGATAATCTAGTTAGATTCAATGTTGATTTCGGCAGAGTGATGATAGGATTTTGAATAAGAAAATGTGGAAGAAGAAGAGAAGTGAAAAACCAGAAAATCTGATATAAAATTCGTTGAAACAAACCCCTATTTATAGAAGAACAACAGTCATGTCCATTCATGAAAGGTTATGACGAATAGACACTTCTTTAGAAATTCAAAATTTTGAAACTAACTGTCACTATGTCGACATAGGGTACTAGGGCATGTCGACATCCCAAAGGAAATTTTGATGTTTTGTCTTATATTAAAACTAATTTAAACTTTATAAATATATTTGTCTATAGATAAAATACATAGATAAATATAAAGAATAATATATATAAAATTTTACTATAATTTTATATTTAAATCTAAGTATAAAGATAGTTTAAAACAAACAAAGTTTAAAAACACAAGTTTATTAAAAACAAAAACAAAGAATATTTTAAGGCTAAAACATCTTTTTGAAAATCATTTGAAATGATAATTTTTAAGGCTAAAACATTTTGAAAAGCAGTTTTGAAAGTCATTCTGAAGTAGTTTTGAAAATCATTTTGAAGTAGTTTTGCAAGCTTCTTCCTGCAGAATATCTCATCATATCAAGACTCGAGAACTTGTACAAAACCAGGATGTTCGTGGGTTTGTAAGCCACTTGTCGTAGGTTTGTAAGCTACTTGTCATGGGTTTGTAAGCCACTAAAAAGGTAGAAATGGGTTCTATCCCAAAAGAAAAATCGAGTGAAGATTTCAGTGCTATTATGAAGTTTTAACATAATTCTAGACTCAATACTTATCTTGAACTCTTGATAATCTTGATATTCTTGATACTCATGAGTCTTCAGTCTTGATATCTTGAATCTCTATACGGTACAGTCTTCAATCTTGATACCTGCATGGTTAAATCCTGCATATACATATATATCTAAACTATAATGTTAGTATTTATATTTTATAATCTTATTCTAAGGTTGTTGTCATCAAAACCATCAACTCATGGACTAACACCCGGTTGATGAGGCTTGAGGCTAACGTTACCTTTCAAGAATAATTTCACTTAAAATGCTCATCGTCTTCAAATGATGATGTTCTGATAGCATTCGTCCATACAAGTTGTCCTGGGTCTGGACAAACCCAATTACCGTCTTTACTATCTTCACGGTATCTATTTGTAACGTTCAAACCAGATCGAAGTGGTTTTCGGATAATTAAATCCGATCCCGATCTCTTCGAAACGATTAACGAAATTGGCCAATACTGATAGTCGGTTATTTAACTATCAAATAACATCCATAAGTAGTCACTAGGCCCATATTATAATTTTTTTTCCAAAATATTCATTTCAAAATACCATTACAAAGGTATATATTCAAATCTCTTTCAAATTTATCAATATTTGAAAACATTCTAAATACTTGTTTTCATACAAGATATCTCCACCCGTACCTCACTTCAACACTTAGAAAATATTTCCAAATTTCCATTTTAATACTTAGGAAAACATTATAAGTCTTATTTTCCAAAATCATTTCAAATATCAATGCTTCAGAGAATATTTTGTAACTTATCTCATAAGCCTCCAGAATCATTAATAAATTCCCTTTAACAATTTCCAAAACCCAGTATACTTATTTATAACCCCATTCAACAATTTATAACTTCTTTTATGAATTCAAATTTCATTTTCGAAGTTCCCATATTCAACATTTTGAAATTACATTTCCTCCAAATCCCTTATAAAATTCCTCTCCTCAAAATCATATCCATTTATAAGCCCCATTTACGAATCTTGAGAGAATTTATAAATAATTTTTTCAATCACTTCAAAACTCTATATATATATATATAAAATAAGTATTTAAAAGAATAATAATTTATTTTTAAAACAAGTTTAAGTAGTCATTTAAAAATATCGAAACCCATTTTATAAACATCAATAAAATCAATTTCAAAGCTGATTTTTAAAATTAGAATTTATTTAAATAAATATTAAGTATTTGAGAAATTCACTTTTTGATGTACTTTAATTCTCCTAGTTCAAAATTTAATAGTTTGATATATAACAAGCATCTGGGATTCTCTGTGACAGGAAGGTCCCACAAAAGCTTAAAGGAAAGTTCTACAAAACGGCAATCAGGCCTGCGATGTTGTATGGTGTAGAATGTTGGCCTACTAAAAGCCAACACGTCCAAAAGATAAGCGTAGCGGAGATGCGTATGCTGCGATGGAGCTGCGGTCATACAAGAAGAGACCAATTGAGGAGAAGCTAATTCAACATCGCTTAAGATGGTTTGGACATCTTCAACGAAGGCCGCCCGAGGCACCTGTGCGTGTTGGAATTATAAGCCGCGTTGAGTGCTCAAAGAGAGGTAGAGGTCGACCAAGGTTGACATGGGAGGAAGTAGTAAAAATGGATTTGAAGGATTGGGGTGTATCCGAAGAGCTGGTGATGGATCAGAGCGAGTGGAAGTTAGCGATTCACGTACCAGAACCATGAGCATTGAGTTTTATAAGTTTTAGATTATAGGACTAGGGAACTTGAGCCTAAGACGTAGGTTTAGTCTTTGACCAATATTACTATTAGTATCATTATCGCTATTAGTATTATTATTATCATTCCTCTTATATATATACATGTATATTTTTATTTTATTTTATTTTACTTAGTTATTATTATTAATTTACTTATTTTATTTTATTTTATTATTGTTTTTGTTATTATTATAACTTTTAAATTGATTTTTTCATTTAGTTTTGGGTTCCATCTCTAGCCGACCCCAACTTGTTTGGGAATAATGGCTTAGTTGTTGTTGTAGTTGATATATAACATTTTCCTTTTAAAAAAAACTTAATTTCTTAAAATTAAAGATTTTTTTTAAAAATTCAAATAATCAATTCAATTTATAAATCCATTTCGATTTACAATACATCGATCCCATTTTGATTTTTCTAACCATCCTCGCTTTTCAAAAATAGAATTCACTTTTTTCCCCAAAATTTATTTTTCATATCTCGATATAAATTCACCCTATGAAATTATATTCCAATTTATCAATTAATTTTCATTTTTCCCATGTTTATAAACATCATTTATAAATTTATAACTCCTTTGAGTTTCACTTGTTTATAAAACTAATCCAATTTATAAAATCTCATTTTATAAATCCATTTCTTAATAAATTCCATATATTTCACAAATCTATTTAAAATATCGATTTCGCCTCCTTTTCATATTTTCCAGAAATATCGTTTAAAAATCCATCGTTTAAAAAACCTTTATATAAACTATTTTAAAATCTCTATTTAAAATATTTTTACGAGTAGTTAAATACCAACCAAAATCAATTATTGTTTTTATCCAAACCAATTTCTTAGAAATAATCCAAATTTCGATATACATATTTTATATTCAAAATCTCCTTTTAATTTCTTCAAATTCAAAATAATATTTATGGTATTTAAAATATCAATATTCAGGCCAGTGCTACTATAACATCCAAAAATTCACATCACAACAATAATTATAACAGATTATTCTAACACGTCATATACTTTTATATATGAAAAACAATCAATATAAATTTGAGAAATCCAGTTGGATCCCTCCAACCTGTTTCCTCGCATCCACAGATGTTAATAAAACATAAAAATACTAATCCCACTTCGAGGCGGATATCGCGGTATATAGGGTCATCCGCTATTATGCAGGGCGCATAGGGTCTCATCCGCTCTAACGGCGGAAAAATATATCCAACTACTAATATATATACTAATATAAATATTATATATCATCCAACTGATAATAATCAAAAATTCAACCAAGCATCCAAAATTAATTTTAATTGTTTAAATTTAATTGTAGTAATCCAAATGAGTGAGATTTACTCACCTTGATTTTAAATTTGCCGAATATCCAGATTTTAACTAAATCAAACATCATTTGATTTAATTTAAATTTCCAGCGGACTCCAAATTAATTCCAGGTTGTAGATTTCGCAGCTACAAATCAAACGCGACTTGTCACGTTTGATTTGGACCTAAAATGAATGAGTTACGATTTTTATAAGCTATCGAACATATAAACTAATTACTTTCCTTAACTAACATTTAAAAATTTAATTTAAAACCTAATTGCCTTATTGAAACCTACACCTGAGCCACGTTCGCCAACCTTTGCTTGACTTTCATAACCAAGTATGCTTTACTTTCACAACCAACCTCTACTTGACTTTCACAACCTACACTTAATTTAATTTCATACTCATACTTGTTCCACAACCAAGTATGCTTTAAGTTCGATCGAGATTTGGATTCGTAACCAGACTATCACAACCAAGGACACGACTTTCACTCTCCCCGGTTCGACTTCGATCTACCCATGTGCGCGATCCAGCACCAAACTCTCAGCGCCAATCGAACGTCGAGCCTATCTAAGCCTCCGCCCCCCATTCAAACCCACGACCATCCCATCACCAGAAATCCAAGCCTTAGTCGAACTGCCCTAATTATCGATCACCTAAAATGGGCACGCACCCTATAAAATCGATGCTGAGTCGTGACCTCCCCCTAGTCGACTGCCATCCCAATCACTCTCTTGCCACCGCGATTTGCTCGCATTCCGTATTCTTTTTTTTGAATGCGATTTCATGGTTCGGTCTGAAGTAAGGGAAAAAAAGGGAAACGCGATTTAAAAATGGAGAAGAAGGCGGCTTCGTTGAGACATCGCGGTTTGCTTTTTTTTCTTTGATTTGTTCTAAAGATTTGAAAAAATATGAATAACAAGTTAATTACTGGCAGTTATAATGGAGAAGAAGGGCAGAACAAGACTCAAGAGAGAGTAAGGCGGTATAGTGAACAGTAGGGTGGGCTGATGAAGATGTGTTGTAAAGTTAAATCGAAGAGAATATAATATTAAAAATTCAAAATATCTAAATATTAAATTCCGATCCCCGATCGACGTGTGCCACCTGGTGTTCCTAATGTTATACCGCTATTCCGAACCCAATGGAACAAGTTTCGAAGCCTAAATCGATCGTATGCAGAAGATAGCTTTTTAAATCGACTATTTAAATTAAATTCAATTAAATTATTTCTAGGCGTTTTCAGATCGTACGACCAAACGGTAAATTCAAACACTGCAAAATTTGAAATCCGATAATAATACACTATTACGGATCCAATGGAATTGGTTTCGTCGAATTCCGAGACTGTGCCCCGGATCGCTATTTTAATGAGTCAATTAAATCGACGATTTCAAAATTTACGAAATCGCTTGAAATTTTCCAGTTTTAAAATCTTACTAACTAATTTCTAATTCAAATAGAATTTATACCAACATTAGAAATCTTTTCGATTCATAAACAACTCTAATTTCCAATTATTTAACGATTTTCAATTATAAATTCAACAATTAAATTTATTCAGTAAATCACTATATTTGGAATTTAAATTCATTTTAAAATTTTCAACCAACATCTTCATATTCAAAAATCAAATTATATTCCAAATCCGTATTTAAAACCACTTAAATATTCAAAATCAAAGGATGAAAAATCCAGGTCGTTACATTAATCCCCCCTTAAAAGAATTTCGTCCCCGAAATTGCTAAGGCAGGAAAAACGCTCCAAACTCATTAACTTATCAAAACCCACTTAGTTGAAACTCGATATTTCACTTTTCTAATCTTTTAGTTCCAAACAAACAATTTTTTCTCAATTCTAATTCGAAAACCCTTTATTCCAATTTCAATTCGAAATCAAATTGTCGTTAACAAAAAATTTCCAAAAATTTTCAAAATTTTTATCACCCTAACTTTCCGAATTTTTTTGGCAGAGTCTCCTTTGTACGGAGAGCCTTTTGCAATATAACAAGAGAGATAAAAATATACACATCGACCCACACGGTCGGAAAACAAAAAATATATATCAATATTTATATTTTGCCGTATTTAATCCAAAAACGTACCTTATTTTACCGTTTTTAGCGAGCGGCTTATTTTATATGCAATTACGCAAACCAACTCTAGCCCAATAGCCTCCGAGTACCTGTACTTACTCAATTTAAATATGTAAGTCCCTAAAAACATGAGATTTAATAACATTTCATTTATTTAAATAGTAAAAACACATAATCTTCATTACCCAATCATGTTAAACATGTATTATAAGCAATTATAAGGTTCTGATACTAATTTAATCGCTTTCAATCGATTCATATACTTTTTCATTCAATTCGAAATGATTTTCAACCCAATTATTTGCATTCAATCCATATTTATACCAAAAAAACTCATAACCATTCCAAATTGATTTCAAAAATCACTTTTATTCACTTTCCATTAATTCGTAGAATTTTATTTACTTCCATTTACGTCAACGACAATTTTTCTATGCAAATTCGGCGCTATTCATGTAATAAAATAATCATTTAAGCTTATAGCTATTTTAAATTAATTTCATGTCAATTTATATTCAATGTTATTCCATTTCAGTTTGATTCAATTAGTTCATCCACCCAATCCACTTCAAACTTAACTTCAAGCTCAAATTCATTTTAAACAATATCCAAGGCCATATTCAATTTATTTACACTTAAATTGAATTAATTTATAACTTAAATCATCACCATTTTAATTCAATTCCGTTTTATTCAACAAATTTCCAATTATATTTAATTCGCTTACAATTTAGTCGAATTTTATTTATAATTCAAGTTCAAATTCCAATATTCACTTTTAATCCACAATCCAGTTTTATTCAACCAAGCTAAGTTCCATTTTGTATTCAATTAACTAATTATTTATCTAACTAGTTCACTTCCACTTTATAATTCCATATCTGATTTTACTTTAAAAATCACTTCATTTAATTTCTTGAGTTCCAAATTCATTTTATAATTCATGTTTGAACTTTTATTTCTTCACCAAAATATCGAACCATTTTTATTTTGGGTTTTCTATTCTATTTTCCAATTTAATGAGTTACACAACTTATTTTCCACATCTCCATAAATTTTATACTCGAGTATATTCACATTTTATTTTTAACTCAAGATTATACGTCTATTTATAGCCTAAGCATATTTTTATTCCATTAATTTCAATTTTTATAAGCTATATAAACTCATTTATTTACCATTCCATAATTTTTCCTTTAAATTTTATTCCATTCAAAATATTTATAGCTTATAGTTATTCCGTCACTTTATGATTCAAACTCTATACTCAATTCAACCTGATAACATTTCTAATCCCAATTCAATTTTTATTTGACTTATCTTAAGTTAAATTCCAATTCATACCATTTATCTTCCACATTTCATAAATTTTTTATTTGATCTGATTCCATTTCCAATTTTATAACTCATACTTATATATCCATTTCACAAATCAACTTTATATTCTAAATCTTCCATTACATTCAATCCATATTATTAGTTTGCGTTACCAATTTATTTCATCCAAATAAAAATCAATTAAATTTCTAAAATTTAATTCCTTCAACTTAACTTAAGTTAAATTCCATTTTAACTTTCTCAATTTAAATTTTAATTCCAAAATTCAATTTTCACACTTCTTTCCCTATAATTATCATTCTCCACTTACAAGTTTAAAAACTTATTTTTTGATATTTTCTAGAACATTTAAATAAAGATTTCATAATTTTTTTAAACACCCGGTATTTATTTCAAATCACTTTGAAATCAAATATGTATATATACTATTTTTTTTAGTTTAACAAACCACTTCCTTGGAATTTTAAACTCAACTTGGTTTTATCCTAAATAAATTCCCTTGGATTTTTTTTAAAAACAACATTTGTTTTTCAACAAAAATCCCCATATCAAATTACTACGGCAGCCATCCGTCACTTAGAAACTCGAAAATGAATACTGATGATGCTGCGCAGTCATCACTAGGATTATTTTCCAGCGACCGAAGTGAGTTTAGTGCAATATCACTTCCAAAATCCATTTAAAACCATTTTTATTCCACAAATATTTTCAAAAGAATACCATTCTTATTTTCACAACACTTCGAAAAATATTTTCCAAACCTTCCGGGGTTTTAAATTCCCAATGCTTGAATTCATTTTTAGTTTTTAACTCATTTGTATAATTCATACTTATACAATCTCTATTTGGTTTTATATATAACCATTTCAAATTTTATAATCTGGTTTGGATCATAATATTAACAGCCAAACACACCAATATATTATAATAATTTCTGAAAATTATTTCTTTTATATCAAAATATAATTTGGATAAAATTATTTCATTTATCCGCTTCAAAACAATAGTGTAACAACCCGAAATTTAACCTGTAACAATTAATTCGTTAATTAATTATATAACAAAATAACTTTGTGAAATTATCAGAATTGAGCTATGGGAGTATCACCATTGTGTCCGTGGTAATTTTCTGGTCAATTTCCATATATAGAACGTCAGAAACCGAGCTAATATGACCAATTACAAAATAAACAAAATAAGCAGAAAAAAAAATATGGTCAGGTCGACTCACCGGTCGACTTGGGCAAGGGAGCGATCGACCGCCCGGTCAACCTGCCTTGCATTTTGGCAGGTGGACAAACATTAATTCATTCGAAAGAATCGGCAGCTACCGAACACATCATTTGCATCCTTTATTTCGATCTGGTCCCTCCGTTTCTACATCTGATGGCTCCTATTCTGCCTATGACGTGGTTGCATCCTATTCAATCTCCAAATCCAACAGTCCGAGATCCACTTCTACACCTATAAATAGACCCCTAGACCTAACACTTTTTCTCATTCTAGGTTTTCTCCAATTGGGTTCACCTTTCTAGGAAGGACCCTAAACAGAATAATTTTTCCAAAGAAGAAAATCGTTATAAATTAAATTATTTTGCAACTCCAAGTGGATCCGGGAAGACCAAAAGAAGAGCTTAGGACCGGAGGTGAGTGATTGTAATTATTTTAAGATTTCTTTAAGTAATTTAAAATAATAGGGTTTCCAATAGTTGTAGTTTTACTACGATTTCTGGAATAGTCTTTTCAGTAATTTATTTACAGTTTTTAGAATATTTTATGTCTATTTCCTTTCAGCTATTATTTTCAGTAATTTTAATTTATTTCTGTTAATGATAGCTTTTCCATTTATTTACAGTTATTTACAGTATTTTAGTTTTTTTACTGTTATTTATATGTTATTTACATCTTCTTTTTACGCTTTGGATTTTCTTCTATTTTCAGTTTTCTTTTATTCCTCCTTCTTCTTCGTGTATGGATTAGAATAGGATTAACGCGAATATGGATTAAATTGTAAGAAAACAGATATAACTGAATATAAGATGTAAATTTCAAAGACTGTAATATAAATGGAATTGGACAGAAATTACGCCTAATTATGATGTTAATTGGACTAAATTAAAAAGATTGGCTTAAGTTATAACTAAAAAGAAAAAAATGAAAGAAGCTTATTTTCACACTTAGACCTTGGGTTAAGTAATAAGCATGATTATAACATAGGTTATAATAAGAAAAAGAAGAGAAAAATGTAAAGGCTTATTTATATAATTTACCTAAGTTAATAAGCAAAGATGAAAGTAGGAAATGTACCAAATAGCATTCCTTATTAGACATAAAGGGGGATTTGGATTAGGGGTGCAACTAGATATTGTTTGGATGAAGGGCCAGTACCAATAGCATTTCCCCTATTTTTCTATGGACACACGGTGATCTCGCATTAGCCTGAAGTGAGATGAGGGGCACAGTATGATGGACATTGGAGGTAATAAGAAGACCCAATAGGTGGAGCAAAAGATAGCATGGGCATGGTGGCAAGTTACGTGTGCAACTTCCATTGCGGGTGCTCAGTAATAGCTATGAGTTCCAAGCGCTTAGTATGGGTGTCTTTAGTAGACACCTTTGCCTTCTGTGCAGGGAGCTATATATGTCATCCGGATCCATAGTAGTTGCTCTGTGCATCTTCCGTAGATACCATTGGCTGCTGTGGCGGGAGTTATATAGCGGCTGGTCTGCAGTAAGGTCTATGGAGTAGCAGGCCGATCAGAAAGGGTAGAATTAGGGTTACATCCTAATTATATGATTAGGAATTCAGCCTAATCAAAGTAGAAATCAAGGACAAGTGCAATCAATCAAAGTTAACCTATCTTATAAATTGAGCAATATTTAATCGTACTTATTTCCAGTTTATCTCTTTCCTATTTCCTTTATTATCCTTATTTATGCTAGAACTGTTGTAGAGTCTATTACTTTTATCTTGCTTAAAGAGTCTAGTAATTACTATCATTTACCAGAATTTTAGTCTGACCCACTCCTCTATTTTCCTTTTTTCTCGCCTTAGGCAATCAAGGGAGAAGTCAGTAGATTGCTGTAGCTTGGAGTTTCTTGGAGGAGATTTCTTCTATGTATTTCTTTTATTTCAACTTTGGTTCTCCTTGTGTACTGGCTTATTTCAAGGGATATTATGTACTCTGATTTTGAGACTATGAATTTTATTTCGTAAGACATGATCGGTTTTGAGATATGGATGTTGTATTTGGTATTTGACTTATGTTTGAAGTAATTATAAAGCTTTGTTTCAATTAAGTTATTATTTTAGTTTCCGTTGTTTTTACCTATTTTTGTCTTGTGAATCTTAGTCTCTGTTAGTTTCAGTTATACCTACAAAGCACCACGCCTTTTAATGTGTCTTTTTGGGTATATTAAGGGGTGTAGGTTGTTTCAAATACTATGTTGGTTAATCGTGTTTAAGTGTTTAGAAACTTCTATCGATTTAGTAGCGTCCCACTACTCGATCCGAATTTATATGCCACTCAACAGATAAATCAACACAATATAAAAATATATTTTATATTCACTAACAAATACGTGCTCATATCCATTAATACACTCAACTCATTCTAGGGTACGACTGACCCTATCTCGAATGAGTAATCCCCACCAAAGCCAAGGTTCTCACTTAACCTTCAGCTCTGATACCAAATGTAACGAACGGTAGGCTTTTAACCATCCCGTCAGCGGCCACTTTCTTCCGTGGCATACATTGGTACCTCGAATTTGCTTTTACGGCCAGCCTCTCGACTGCAACCAACCACTCAGGGACATGTAGGGGTAAGAGTCTCCTGCTCGCCACCAAACACGAAGCGAGAACCTCCTATCATGCTGTAATGAAGCAAATTCGATCCGGGTCTCTTCAAAACTATTAACAAAATTAGCCAATATTGATATTCGGTTATTTAACTATAAAATAACATCCATAAGTAGTCACTTGGCCCATATTATAATTTTTTTTCCAAAATATTCATTTCAAAATACCTTTACAAAGGTATATATTCAAATCTCTTTCAAATTTATCGATATTTGAAAACATTCTGAATACTTGTTTTCATAACAGGATATCTCCACCCGTACCTCACTTCAACACTTAGAAAATATTTCCAAATTTCCATATTAATATTTAGGAAAACATTATAAGTATTATTTTCCAAAATCATTTCAAATATCAACGCTTCAGAGAATATTTCATAACTTATCTCATAAGTCTCCGGAATCATTAATAAATCCCTTTAACAATTTCCAAAACCCAGTATACTTATTTATAACCCCATTCAACAATTTATAACTTCTTTTATGAATTCAGATTTCATTTTCGAAGTTCCCATATTCAACATTTTGAAATTACATTTCCTCCAAATCCCTTATAAAATTCCTCTCCTCAAAATCATATCCATTTATAAGCCCCATTTATGAATCTCAAGAGAATTTATAAATAAAATTTGCAATCACTTCAAAACTATATATATATATATATAATAAGTATTTAAAATAATAATAATTTATTTTTAAAATAAGTTTAAGTAGTCATTTAAAAATATCGAAACCCTTTTTATAAACATCAATAAAATCAATTTCAAAGCTGATTTTAAAATTAGAATTTATTTAAATAAATATTAAGTATTTGAGAAATTCACTTTTCGATGTACTTTAATTCTCCTAGTTCAAAATTTCATAGTTTCATATATAACATTTTCCTTTTGAAAACAAACTTAATTTCTTAAAATTAAAGATATATTTTTTAAAAATTTAAATAATCAATTCAATTTATAAATCCCTCTTGTTTTACCAAACATCGATCCCATTTCTATTTTTCTAACCATCCTCACTTTTCAAAAATAGAATTCACTTTTTTCCCCAAATTTTATTTTTCATATCTCGATATAAATTCACCTTGTGAAATTATATTCCAATTTATCAATTAATTTTCATTTTTCCCTTGGTTATAAACATCGTTTATAAAATTTATAACTCCTTTGAGTTTCACTTGTTTATTAAACTAATCCACATTATAAAATCTCATTTTATAAATCCATTTCTTAATAAATTCCATATATTTCACAAATCTATTTAAAAAATCAATTTCAACTCCTTTTCATATTTTCCAAAAATATCGTTTTAAAAATCCATCATATAATATTCCTTTATATAAATTATTTTAAAATCTCTATTTAAACTATTTTTACGAGTAGTTAAATACCAACCAAAATCAATTATTATTTTTATCCAAATCAATTTCTTAGAAATAATCCAAATTTCGATAAACATATTTTTATATTCAAAATCTCCTTTTAATTTCTTCAAATTCAAAATAATATTTATGGTATTTAAAATACCAAAATTCAGGCCAGTGCTACTATAACATCCAATAATTCACATCACAACAATAATCTATAACAGATTATTCTAACATATCATATATTTTTATATATGAAAAACAATCAATATAAATTTGATGAATCTAGTTGGATCCCTCCAACCTATTTCCCTGCATCCACGGATGTTAATACAACATAAAAATACCAATCCCACTTCGAGGGGGATATCGCGGTATATAGGGTCATCCGCTACTATGTGGGGGCGCATAGGGTCTTAGATGCTCCAACGGTGGGAAAATATATCCAACTACTAATATATATATATAATATAAATATTATATATCATCCAATTGATAATAATTCATAAATTCAACCAAGCATCCAAAATTAATTGCAGTAATCCAAATGAGTGAGATTTACTCACCTTGATTTTAAATTTGCCGAATCTCCAGATTTTAACAAAATCAAACATCTATCGATTTAATTTAAATTTCCAGCGGACTCCAAATTAATTCCAGGTTGTAGATTTCGTAGATACAAATCAAACGCGACTTTTCACGTTTGATTTGGACCTAAAATGAATGAGTTACGACTTTTATAAGCTATCGAACAAATTAAACTAATTACTTTCCTTAAATAACATTTAAAATTTAATTTAAAACCTAATTGCCTTACTGAAAACTACACCTGAGCCACGTTCGCCAACCTCTGCTTGACTTTCACAACCAAGTATGCTTGACTTTCACAACCAACCTCTACTTGACTTTGGCAACCAAGTATGTTTGGGGTTAACAAAATTAATTGAGTGAATAAATATTTTTAAATTTGAATTCCAAAAGTTTGTTTACAATGTAGAGTTGGTCCATTCATTCCTTTTCTATTTAATGATTGCCACATTCTTTTTATTATTTCTTCATTTGTTCCATTACTCCTTTCCATTTACATTGCCTGAAGCTTTTCCATTTCGCAAACGTGAACTACTTTGTAACGGCCCGGATTTTCCGATGATTAATTTTGAATATTTAAATGGTTTTAAATATTGGATTTGGGATATAAATTAATTTTTGAATATGAAGATTTTGGTTGAAAATTATAGAATGAATTTAAAATTCAAATATAGCGATTTATCGTAATACGGAAATGGTGAATAATTGAAATTTGAGTTAAATAGGAATCGAAACGATTTCTAATGTTGATATAAATTCTATTTGAATTAAAATTGAGTTAGTAAGTTTTTAAAACTGGAATTTCAAGTGATTTCACCAATTTTTGAAATCGTCGATTTAATCGACGCGTTAAAATAGCAATATAGGGCACCGTCTCGGAATTTGACAAAACCAGTTTTATTGGATCTGTAATAGTATATTATTATCGAATTTCAAATTTTATAACGTTTGGAGTTACCGTTTGATCGTACGGGATATAAATGTGTTGGAATTAATTTTGGAAATTTAATATAATAATTGGATTCAAAAAGCTATCTTCCACATACTATCGAATTAGGACTCGAAACTTGTTCCATTGGGTTCGGAATAGCAATATAACATTAGGAACGTCAAGCGGCACACCTCGATAAGAGATCGGGATTTTAAGTTATACATAACGAGATATTTTTGAATATAAAAATATAAATTTTAAATCAACAGCCACCCTATAACCTATCTCAGTAGACCTAGTTGTGTACTGTTGCCGCTTCTACACGTTTAAATCGTGAATTCCTTCCTTCGTCTTCCTCAAAAAAAAAAAATTCACGACTCAATGATAAAAATTGATTCGAACAATAAAAAAATGGAATCGAGATCGTTCGCGGTAGCAACCTCGAAGGCGACCTGGAGGAGATTGAGTTGCACTCGTTTGGGAGGCGGTGGGACGATGTCAGAGGCGGCACCTGGATGCTCGGATCGTGTGTAGCTTCCTATGCGATGGGTGAAACTATGGCTATAGGGAGGCTCGAATTGCGTGCGTTCATCAGACGCGACAGAAGGTGGCGATAGTTCGACTTTGGCAGCGTTCGCGAGGAGATGGCCGAAGACAAGGCTAGGGCATGGGTCGCAGTGCTTTGGTGGGAGGCGCGTGATGGGTGTTCGATCAAGAAAATGGGTGGCGCTGCCTGGAGTTGGAGAGGTAAGCGGGTTCGAGATCGTGTGTTGTTCGACTGGATATCTCGAGGAGGAAGACACGGTTTTTTTCTTAGGTAATTTAGATTTTTAATTAGATAATAAAAATTTATAAAAGTAAGATATTTCTTTTATGAAGTCAGTAACTTATAAAAATTCGTAAATTGCTTGTACGAGGTAGGAATTTTGCGAAAACAGCGGTGTTGGATCCGAAATGATGTGAGCCACGTTATGGAATTAATTTAGAGTTGATTTGGGATAGTTGGAATTTTAAGTTAAATCGACGCCGTTCGATTTAATTTAAAATTGGAACAGTTTGCAAATTAAAATCAGGGTGAGTAAATCTCACTAATTTGGATTGCTGGTTTTAATTTAAATTGTTGAAAATTAATTATTGGTTGATTGGATAAATTTATAAATTATTTATCAGTTGAATGTTATATTATATAATAGTATATATATTAGTAGTTGGATATATTTTCCACCTATTGGAGTGGATGAGACACTATGCGCCATACATAATAGAGGATGACCCTATATTACCGCGATATCCTACCTCGAAGCGGGATTGGTATTTTATGTTATATAACATCCGTGGATGCAGGGAAAAAGGTTGGAGGGATCCAACTGGATTCCTTAAATATATATACTGATTGTTTTTCATATATAGTGATATATGATGTAATTGAATTGTCTGTTATGGATTGTTGTGTGGTTTGATATATTGGATGCTATAGTAGCACTAGTCTTCATTTTGGTATTTTAAATACCATAAATATTATTTTTTAATTTGAAGGAGTTAAATAAAGATTTTGGATATAAAAATATTTATATCAAAATTTGGATTATTTTAAAGGAAATTGATTGGGATAAAATAATAATTTGATTCGGAGTTGTACTTAACTATTCGTAAAATGTTTTAAATTAGAGATAAAAAATATTTATATAAAGGATTTTTAATAATGGATTTTTAAGTGATATTTCTAGATTTATGGGAAAGAAGTTGAAATCGATATTAAAAATAGATTTGAAAAATAAAATGGAATTTATAAAGAAATGGATTTATAAAATGAAATTTTATTAGGAGATTATTTTAATAAACCAGAAAAAACCCAAATGAGTTTATAAATTTATAAACGATGTTTATAAATAAGGGAAAATGATATTATTTGATAAATTGGAATATAAATTCACAGTGTGAATTTATATCGAGATATGGGAATCGGTTTTGGGAAAAATAGTGGATTCCATTTTTGAAATATGGGAATGGTTAGGAAATCAGAATGAAATCGATGGGTTATGAATCGAGAGGTATTTATAAATTGAAATTGATTATTGGAATTTTAAAAATATATTTTTATCAAGAAGTTAAGTTTTGTTTTAAAAGGAAAATTTTATTTATTTAACTATGTAATTTAAAGCTGTTTTAGTATTGAAATACTTCGAAAAATGGATTTGTCAAATATTTAATATTTATTGAAATGAATTCACATTTTTAAAATAAGCTTTGTAAATGAATTAGTTTTATTTAAAAATGAATTGGAAATGAGTTATCGATGTTTATTTAAAGTGTTTAAATTTTTTAAAAAATTACTTAAACATGTTCTAAAAATAAGTTATTATTCTTTAAAAATACTTAACATATATATATATATATATAGTTTTGAAATGATTGAAATTTATTTATAAATTCTCTCGGGATTTGAAGACAGGGTTATTTAATGGATATGAGTTTTATAAGAAAAACATGTAAGGGAATTCTGGAAACCTAAGAAAATTTTCGAATCGTCGAATAAGAGAACTTCGAAAAATGAATTGGAATTCATAAAAGAAGTTAGAAATGAGTAGTTGAAATTATAGACAAGTATAATTGGTTTTGGAAATTTTAAAGGAAATAAAGTTATGGATTTCGGAAACTTAGAGAATTCGTTATAAGTGATTTAAGGGATTTTCAAATAAATTGTAAAGGATTTTGAGAAATAGGAAATAAAAGGAATATTTCCTAAGTACTTGGAATAAAATGATTTTTGGAAATATACTTATAAACATTTCCTAAGTATTGGACTGGAAGGATTTGAAATATTTTAACTATGAGCCTATTATTATAGAAATATTTTCAAAGTGTTGAATTATAAATGGAATTAGAAGGAAATATTTCTAAGTATTGATATGATTCGAAAATATTCCATTATGGATATAAGTATTTGAATTTGTTTACGAATATTGAAATATTGGAAGAGGTTTGGATATATATCTTTGTAAAGATATTTTGAAACAAATATTTTGGAAAATTTATAATACGGGCCTAGTGACTACCTATGTGTGTAATTTGATAGTTATATATCCGACTATCAAATCTGCCCAAATTCGTTAATCGTGTTGAAGAGACCGGGATCAGATTTAGTTCTGAAAACCACTTTGATCCGATTTGTGCGCTACGAATTGTTATAGCGTGAAAATAATGAAGATGGAGTTTCGGAGATTCGGTTTGTTCAAACCCAGAACAACTTGTATGGATGAATGCTGTGACGACCCGGAATTTTTGAGCATTTGAGATTGGGATATTTAATTGATTTTAAATATTCAAAGGTTAAATTTTAACTTTAATTTCAAATATACAGTATTTATTGGACGATTAATTATTGAATTAAACAATCGGGGAAAAAATGGGGGTAAAATAGAGAATCCTGAGTTTTGAGCCGGTTTAAAATAGTTTAAAGGTTCAGAAAATTTATATTGTTAATATTGAAGGTGATGAAACTTTTAAATTTGAATTTAAGGGTGTTTTGTTCAGTTTTTAAAAATATATCGTTTGAATTGAATTTAAAAATAGCCTTCCGGGGCACAGTCTCGGAATTCGACGAAACTAGTTCCATTGGGTCCGTAATATTGTTTTATTATCGGATTTCAAATTTCGTAATGATTGGAGTTGTTGAGTCAGTGTACGATATATAAACGTGTCAAAAAAAAATTATATCGAAACAAGTTTAATTTAAATAAAAAAAGAGGGGTCTTATTACATCAGCACACCACCTCCTTAAAATGCGCCTATAATCACGAAAGGAAATCGTGCTGAGCATGCCTCATTCAGTTTTAAATATCTCGTCCCCCTTTTCTTCCTCTAAAAGACTTCAGTTCAAACTGAAACGAAAATCATTCATTCACATAAAAAAAAACGCCTCCTTTTCATTTCTTTGTTTAAGAATCGAAATCCAGGTTCCACGAAATCAAGTTCAATAATGGCCGAAGCCTCTTCATCTAAAAACAAAAATTTATGCAGTGGAATCGAACTCGATTTCGACTCAAATCGCGAGCGCCTGGCGCCTGTAGGCGATCGAACTCCGTCGCGGTGATTAGGTCAAGCTCGAGCTAGAATTCGAATCGAGATTGTGATTGAGGCTCTGCTCCAATC
The DNA here is from genome assembly GCA_030737815.1 of Allium fistulosum. Lineage (NCBI taxonomy): Eukaryota > Viridiplantae > Streptophyta > Magnoliopsida > Asparagales > Amaryllidaceae > Allium > Allium fistulosum. Next base: position 169,116,595 of record CM060905.1, read on the forward strand.
GAGCAGATAGCTCGTGTGAGCTCGCGAGTGCGTGGTAGGCAAGGTTGTCAGCGACAATGCAATTTAGGGCGTGCGAAGCTTGGGGATCTAGTCGCGTCATTGAGGCCGTGGAAGCTCGTCGATCGAGATGGAGACGCGATCCAATCTGGGTGTTCGTTTGTCGTAGGGGCAGTAAGGTATTGTCGAGGTGAGGTATTCGTTTTAACTGTTAATTTAATTAGCTTTTCAGAAGAAAAACAGTAAGGTATAATCACGTTAGTTTTAAATCTTGAAATATATATATAACCTGTATTTGATTTTTCCAGTAAGGCATGTATATTGGTTATTTTCAACTTAAAGATTTATATGTATATATACAAATACAGTAAAAGATAATAATATAAATCTATATATATATATATATATCTATATATACCAATACATATGCATATTTTGATTTAGATATGGAAGTAGAATAGTAAGACAGTATATATATTTATGTACATAAGACCTTGGAATAAATACAGGGGTTTATAAATAAATATATATATACCTTCTTAACTTACTAGTTTAATTTTTAATATAAGGTGTTGAGGAGACTAATTTGTTTAACAAACTTACTGAATTATTTTAGTTATCAAAAATAATTTGTGAAAAGAAAATTAGTTTAAAAATTTAATTATTTAATTAAATTTAATCATTTCTTTTAAAGTGAACCATTAGTCAAAATTAAACGATAACGATAATTGATTATTCGATTTATTCGAATATTAATGGATTTCGTAATGATATTCAAGGTTAAAATCTGATAGAAGCAAACCGGATTGGATGTGGGTTGCAAACCAAAAATAAAGCTAAGGTGAGTTAATCTCACTCAGCTGAATTTTTATTTTAAATTTAAATGGTTAAATTTAAATAATTGATTGGATGATTGCATTGATTGATGTGCTATACTATACATAGTAGTATATAGCAATATATACATATTGGCATATGTATATATTGGACTTGTTAATATTCCCGCATTATATAGCGGATGAGACCCTATGCGCCGCATAATAGCGGATGATATTTTATAAAACCCATATACCACGATATTCCACCTCGAAGTGGAATTGGTATTGTGCTAACATCTGTGGATGCAGGGAAACAGGTTGGAGGGATCCAACTGGATCCTCAAAATATTTAATTTTGTTTAAATATTCTGTGATATGATTTTTGATATCCTGTGATGAATTATATGGATAATTGGATGTTATGGTTTGGTTGGACCGATTTGGATATGCTGAGTTATCAAAATCTCTAGAATGGAATTTTTGAAAAGAAATAAAAGAGTAAATTTTAAGTAAAATAATTATAAAGAGTTTGGAATAAATTTAAGAATAAATCTGATTAAGAATAAAAGTGATTTCCAAAATTCTAATAAATATGGGAAAGAGGAATTTTGAATAAACCAAGAAATATTGAATTAAAAACTTATGTGATATTATTTAAAAGAATAAATAATTTATTTTAATTAAATGTTTAAATGTAATTAAAAAGAAAGAAGGAATTTGGGAAATCTGAAACTTGTGTTTCAGTTTAAAGATTTTAAACCATAATGAGAAATAAAATCTGGAAGTTAATGAATTTGGAAATAAATGGATTAAGTAAGGAAATTTATTTCAAAGTAAATTGGAAAATCAATTGTAAATTGATTTAAATATTTTGGGATTTGAAATTTAAGAGAAATGAGATTTTGGAGATATAAACTGGGTTTATAAAGTGAAATAAAATATCAGTGGATATTTGAGAATATAAATTCAAGATGGGAATTTATAAAGGAATATGATTTGGTTTAAAAATAAATGTTGATTTATTTTTAAAAGATGGGAATGAGAAGTGTATTTCTCTGGATAGCCAAGTACGTTTTCAAAGTAATTTTTAATATAAGTTAAAAGTTCTAATTGTGTTTTTAAAAGCATGTTTTAGAAAATTGATTATTTCTAAAGGTTAATTTCCAAAGTAAGTATTTTCAAAAATCTATTATTGTAGTAATTATATAAAAGTAATTTGGTATTATGTTTTAAAGAGGAAGTCAGCTTATATTTATAAAGTGGTTTTATTTTAAATATTCTTAAAATATATATTTTGATAAAGTATTAAAGTAGTTTTAAAATTTCAATGTTATAAAATATATTTGGTGTTTTTAAATTATTTTAAAATTAAAAGTATTTTGTACTTGGTGATTCAGTGGAAATAATTATTTGGGAAATGTATTCCGTAAGCGGAAACTGTTGAAATTTGTTTTCAAATGAGCTTTGAAAATTTGGAAATATATCTTGGAAAGATATTTGGGCAAATAAATAATGTGGGAAATTATTTATTGTGTGATGGTTGCTTGTGGATGTTAATTGATAGTTAAATAACCGACTATCAATATTGGCCAAATGCGCTGATCGTTTCGAAGAGACCGGGATCGGGTTTCCGTATACCGGGATTCTAGGTCTGGAGACTCGAATACCACTTCGATTCGGTTTGTACGTTTCGTGTAACGTGTTCAGAGTCGAAGATGGAGCAGTGAAGTGCAAGGGCTAGTCGCTACTAATCCTGAGGATATTTCCAAAATGGATGTAGTAGGAATAGTGCCTTCGGTTCCGTTCGAACCCGGGACGGACTTGTATGGACGAATGCTTTCGTGACATCGTCAGGTGGACGATGGGCATTCTAAGGGATATGTGCTATAAAGGTATCGTTTAGCCTCGAACCTCATCAACCGGGAATGACTGAAAATCAGGGGTTATGCAGCAAGGCTTCGTGGGTAGCCCCCACTTGAGAGTAAAGTCATCCCTGTCTAGATGTCCCTTTTATTTCGGCTTAGTGGTGCGGTTGCTGATCCCAACCGTGGGGTGATTTTATTTGGAATTATCCAGTAAGGGATGATTCCGGTCTTGTGTTGCAGGGGAGCGGGCGTACTCCTCGGTACTGTGATCTAGGCCACGTACTGTGACAGGTGGTACCCCAGTGCCTAGTCATTCGTTGGAAATCCATTCTCCCTACGTGCCTATACGGTTTTGATTGTGCCCAACTATTGTTGAAATGTGAGATGCAAGCATTTCAGCTAGATTCTATTTTACTTTCTGTAGACACTATTATAATATCAGAGGATCTTGATATAAAGTGTTTTAGCTATCGTAAGGTAAAAACCCGACATGTTTATTTGTGGCGTGGTCTTACGAGATGCTTTTGTTTTCAAAGGATTTTGAAACTTTAATAATAAATTTGAGTGTGATTTTCTCACGCTGGTTTTCCAGACTGACTCGGGTGTTGTTTTATATGATGCTCGGGTCAGACCGAGATAAACAGGTTCAGGATATGATGCTGTGGAGCTCAGGAGACGAGCTGGATGCCGATACGTACTCCCGTATTTGCTATTATTTTTCCGCTGTGTATTCAGTTGTGTGTTATGGATGTTGATGTACTCTGATGATGTATTCTGATGATGTATTGTATAAACAGATATAGTTTTTGATTTGTGTAAAGATCTGTTGATATATATTATATTTTATTCCGCTGCGATGGTTAGATTCTGATGTTGTTTTCTCTTTTCTTCTTCTACCTCTTCTTCTTTTAGCACAAATGGTCCGGTTTTTCGTGTATGAAAAACCCGGGTCGTTACAGTGGTATCAGAGCTTAGGCTGGCGATAACCTTGACTCTGGTGGGAATTTTGAGAGTATAAATAGATATGAGCGCGTATTTGTTAGTGAATATAAAATTGTTTTATATTGTGTTGATTGGTTTATTGAGTAGTTTATGGATTCTGGTCGATGTGTGGGACGCCACAACATTGATAGGGATCTCTAAACACTTGTATAGAACAATTCGACACAGTATTGTTTTAAAGTAGGGTAAATGAAATAATTTTACCCAAATTATTTTTGGTATAAAAAGAAACGTTTTGTAAACTATTCTAGTTAATATATATGGTTGTTTGGATGTTAGAAGTGATAATATGGAATTATTATCATTAATATATGGAAACTTAACTAGAAATTGAAATTTATAACCAAAGCAAAGAATAAAATTTTATAATAAAATAAAATTTGAGATATAGATTACAAATGTAATTTATAAAATTGAAATAAACTTCATATACAAATGAGATTTGTACTTTAAAATAGAATTCCAGAGAAATGTGGAAAATAAATCGGAATGGATTTTAAGTTTGTAATTTTGGGAAAGGTTTGAAATTACTTGAGATTTGGAAATAGTTTTCAAAGAGTTTGAGGAAATAATAAGTGGTATTATTTCAGGAATATTTTGAGTTGAGTTTGGAATCTGGAAGGATTTGAAATTTAAAAATATTTGAAATGGTTTAAAGAGATAAAAGCATTTAATTCTCTTCCAGTCGCTGGGAAATAATTTCGGTGATGACTGCAGCATCATCGATGTTCATTTTCGAGTTTCCAAAGAGAAATTGCTACCAAACCGTGTTAAATTGGGATTGTTTGCAAAACTGGATTTGGTTTTGAAATTCAAAGAGATAGCTGAATATACAAAAGGAGTTTGGATGTGATTGATTTCAAAAGTGATTTTGAAATTTTGGGAAATTGTTAAAAACTCTGGAATCTTATTTTAATTGTTTATAGAAAAACAAATAAAAAGAAATAAATAAACTTGGCTAAATTTAATGTATAATCCGGAATAAAGAGTAAAATGTGAATGGGATTGCTTTTAATGGATTGAAGTGATGAAATAAACCAAATATTAGGTATAAATTGGAATAAATTACCTAATGGAGTAATGGATTATGGAAATAGAACCTTATTTGGCTGAAAGAAAGTTGATTTTGTAATTTGAATATGAAATGGGAAATGAACTTAGATTAAGTAGAAATTATTAATTGCAATCCGAGATAAAATACTAACAAATCGAATGTGGATGATATAAATAAAGCTCGACACATATATTTTGGATGCTGTTAAGTGAAATAAATTGGAACAAAATTAACTTAAGTGTGAATGAACTCAAGTATAAATAAATGGAATATGACCTTGAAATATTATCCAAATGAGTTTGGGTTATGGAATTTAAATTGGTTAAATAGAAATTGAATTGTGAATTAATAAAATTGGGTAGTGAATTAAAAATGAATAGTAGAATTAGGATTTGAGTTATTAATTAAAATTCGACTTGGAGTATCAACACATTAAATATAAGTGGAAATGTGTTAAACAAAAATGAAAATTTGAATTAAAATAGTGATGGCTTGTATTGCAAACGAAAATTCAAGTGGGTGTGAATGAAAATGGCCTTGGATATTATTCAATGAACGAAATATTGAATTTAGAATTAAAAAGGGACGAATTGAATGAATTGGTGCAAACTGCAATGAAAATGAACTTAAGTTGTTAACTTAAGTAAATGTTGGATGAAGACTGTACTCAAATCGAGGTTGTTGAAATCAATTGAAAATTAATTATTGAATGAAATAGCCTGGATTGTTTTCGAGCTAAATAAATGGATGTGAATAAATTAAATGGAATGGGTTGAGTATTGTTTGGAAAAAAAAATGGGAATAAGGGTCGAAACATTTCATATGTGCTTATGGAAGTATATAACATGCATTGTTTGTAGAATCCATGTTTTAGCAATTTAAATTTTAGTGAAATGTAAATAAACTTTGTATATTTGGCACTTACATGTTGTAATTGAGTTAGTACAGGTTCAGGGAAGCCGGTTGGCTGAATTTGATGGCACAACATGCTAAAATAAATAACCGCTTTGCTTTAAAAATGCTAAAATAAGGTACGCTTATGCAAAAATTCAAAATAGGAGATATGAACTGCATATATTGATATATATTGTGATTTCCGGCCTGAGGCCGATGTATATATATATTTGTGCATCCTGCGATATTGCAGAAGTCCCTTCGTACAAGGGAGACTCTGCCAAATTTTCCGTAAATTTTAGGAGTTAGAAAATTTTTGGAAATTTTCATTAACGATAAATGATTTAAATTTGCTAAGCAAATAAAATTGAAACTGGATATTGAAATCTAATTCAAATGTGAATGTAAAGTGAAGTGAAATCGAAGGAACTAAGGAAAGTAAAGTTTGTAAATAAATTTTAATTGAGATTTAAATTAATTAGTAAGTGTAGCTAATTCAATAGTCAAATGGAAGCCAATTTGAATTCAAATGAAGTTGCGTGGGCAGAATGAATAGTAATGAAAATAAACTTTGATAGTAAAGTGAAAATTAATGTAAGAAGTGTATAATTATTTATATTAAACTTAAGGATTTGAAAAATGAAATTCTTTAAGTGAAGTGGGTATCGAGGAAATTATTCTAAGTGGATAATTGCATGAAAGGTTAAATTGGAAGTTGTGAAATGGGATAGTTGTGAATAAGTGGATAACAATCAAAATGAATGTGAATAAAAAGGAAATTGATAAAATGGATAATTCAATTGGGCTAATTACGTAAGGTGTACGTATATTATTTTATTCGCATAGCTATTTGATCCAGATGTCGAGCACAGAATTTCGAGGTAATTATGCCGATCCGAGTTAGGATTTCTCGCTCGATTTTCAACGGCGAACCTGGATATGGATTGTTGATTGATTCTGGTAATTCTCTATCATAGTTTGTGGCTATGCAAGGAGAATGACGGTTTCCGATCAAGAAACCAGATCGGAGTCCGCACTAGGAAGTCGGGTGGACGATACTAGTTCGGAAGTGAAATTGTGTGATCGATTGAGCGATCGAATGTGATATTGCGTACGGATGATATATGTGCATCGTACGGGCGTAAGTAAAACAAATATTGGAAATTTGTAAAGAAAAGTATAAAATGACGTTGGGTTTGGGAGTGAATATTATTGCTTAGTATGATATACAGGTGTATAAAAGCAATGGATAAATTGGGATTTTTGATTTTAGAAGATAAAATTTAATGGCACGACAAAAGGTATGTATTTGAATTTCTATATGAAATTTGATTGGGTTTTGGATCCAGCCACTTGGCTTTTTGTTTTCTTTTTGAGATTGGGAGGCCGTAGAGTCATTTTGTAGTAGTACTGAGCTAGCCGCGCAAAGGAGACGCTGGCAAAAATTTAGGGAGTTAGAAAAATTTTGGAAAATTTTGATAATTCAAAATTTGAATTCAAATTTAAATTTGAATGGATAAGTAGGTGGTATGGGTTGAACTTATGAATAAGTTTGGGAAGTTAAAAGATGATTAGTGTATCATTAATAAAAGATTGTTTGGGTATTATTAAAACTGTTTGAATTTGGGAAATAGTTAACGGGGATTGAAGCATTCTTCTTAACTAGTAATTTCGAGGACGAAATTCTTTTAAGGAGGGAGGAATGTGACGACCCGGAATTTTTGAGCATTTGAGATTGGGATATTTAATTGATTTTAAATATTCAAAGGTTAAATTTTAACTTTAATTTCAAATATACAGTAATTATTGGACGATTAATTATTGAATTAAACAATCGGGGAAAAAATTGGGGTAAAATAGAGAATCCTGAGTTTTGAGCCGGTTTAAAATAGTTTAAAGGTTCAGAAAATTTATACTGTTAATATTGAAGGTGATGAAACTTTTAAATTTGAATTTAAGGGTGTTTTGTTCAGTTTTTAAAAATATATCGTTTGAATTGAATTTAAAAATAGCCTTCTGGGGCACAGTCTCGGAATTCGACGAAACTAGTTCCATTGGGTCCGTAATATTGTTTTATTATCGGATTTCAAATTTCGTAATGATTGGAGTTGTTGAGTCAGTGTACGATATATAAACGTGTCAAAAAAAAATTATATCGAAACAAGTTTAATTTAAATAAAAAAGGGGGGTCTTATTACATCAGCACACCACCTCCTTAAAATGCGCCTATAATCACGAAAGGAAATCGTGCTGAGCATGCCTCATTCAGTTTTAAATATCTCGTCCCCCTTTTCTTCCTCTAAAAGACTTCAGTTCAAACTGAAACGAAAATCATTCGTTCACATAAAAAAACGCCTCCTTTTCATTTCTTTGTTTAAGAATCGAAATCCAGGTTCCACGAAATCAAGTTCAATAATGGCCGAAGCCTCTTCATCTAAAAACAAAAATTTATGCAGTGGAATCGAACTCGATTTCGACTCAAATCGCGAGCGCCTGGCGCCTGTAGGCGATCGAACTCCGTCGCGGTGATTAGGTCAAGCTCGAGCTAGAATTCGAATCGAGATTGTGATTGAGGCTCTGCTCCAATCGAGCAGATAGCTCGTGTGAGCTCGCGAGTGCGTGGTAGGCAAGGTTGTCAGCGACAATGCAATTTAGGGCGTGCGAAGCTTGGGGATCTAGTCGCGTCATTGAGGCCGTGGAAGCTCGTCGATCGAGATGGAGACGCGATCCAATCTGGGTGTTCGTTTGTCGTAGGGGCAGTAAGGTATGGTCGAGGTGAGGTATTCGTTTTAACTGTTAATTTAATTAGCTTTTCAGAAGAAAAACAGTAAGGTATAATCACGTTAGTTTTAAATCTTGAAATATATATATAACCTGTATTTGATTTTTCCAGTAAGGCATGTATATTGGTTATTTTCAACTTAAAGATTTATATGTATATATACAAATACAGTAAAAGATAATAATATAAATCTATATATATATATCTATATATACCAATACATATGCATATTTTGATTTAGATATGGAAGTAGAATAGTAAGACAGTATATATATTTATGTACATAAGACCTTGGAATAAATACAGGGGTTTATAAATAAATATATATATACCTTCTTAACTTACTAGTTTAATTTTTAATATAAGGTGTTGAGGAGACTAATTTGTTTAACAAACTTACTGAATTATTTTAGTTATCAAAAATAATTTGTGAAAAGAAAATTAGTTTAAAAATTTAATTATTTAATTAAATTTAATCATTTCTTTTAAAGTGAACCATTAGTCAAAATTAAACGATAACGATAATTGATTATTCGATTTATTCGAATATTAATGGATTTCGTAATGATATTCAAGGTTAAAATCTGATAGAAGCAAACCGGATTGGATGTGGGTTGCAAACCAAAAATAAAGCTAAGGTGAGTTAATCTCACTCAGCTGAATTTTTATTTTAAATTTAAATGGTTAAATTTAAATAATTGATTGGATGATTGCATTGATTGATGTGCTATACTATACATAGTAGTATATAGCAATATATACATATTGGCATATGTATATATTGGACTTGTTAATATTCCCGCATTATATAGCGGATGAGACCCTATGCACCGCATAATAGCGGATGATATTTTATAAAACCCATATACCGCGATATTCCACCTCGAAGTGGAATTGGTATTGTGCTAACATCTGTGGATGCAGGGAAACAGGTTGGAGGGATCCAACTGGATTCCTCAAAATATTTAATTTTGTTTAAATATTCTGTGATATGATTTTTGATATCCTGTGATGAATTATATGGATAATTGGATGTTATGGTTTGGTTGGACCGATTTGGATATGCTGAGTTATCAAAATCTCTAGAATGGAATTTTTGAAAAGAAATAAAAGAGTAAATTTTAAGTAAAATAATTATAAAGAGTTTGGAATAAATTTGAGAATAAATCTGATTAAGAATAAAAGTGATTTCCAAAATTCTAATAAATATGGGAAAGAGGAATTTTGAATAAACCAAGAAATATTGAATTAAAAACTTATGTGATATTATTTAAAAGAATAAATAATTTATTTTAATTAAATGTTTAAATGTAATTAAAAAGAAAGAAGGAATTTGGGAAATCTGAAACTTGTGTTTCAGTTTAAAGATTTTAAACCATAATGAGAAATAAAATCTGGAAGTTAATGAATTTGGAAATAAATGGATTAAGTAAGGAAATTTATTTCAAAGTAAATTGGAAAATCAATTGTAAATTGATTTAAATATTTTGGGATTTGAAATTTAAGAGAAATGAGATTTTGGAGATATAAACTGGGTTTATAAAGTGAAATAAAATATCAGTGGATATTTGAGAATATAAATTCAAGATGGGAATTTATAAAGGAATATGATTTGGTTTAAAAATAAATGTTGATTTATTTTTAAAAGATGGGAATGAGAAGTGTATTTCTCTGGATAGCCAAGTACGTTTTCAAAGTAATTTTTAATATAAGTTAAAAGTTCTAATTGTGTTTTTAAAAGCATGTTTTAGAAAATTGATTATTTCTAAAGGTTAATTTCCAAAGTAAGTATTTTCAAAAATCTATTATTGTAGTAATTATATAAAAGTAATTTGGTATTATGTTTTAAAGAGGAAGTCAGCTTATATTTATAAAGTGGTTTTATTTTAAATATTCTTAAAATATATATTTTGATAAAGTATTAAAGTAGTTTTAAAATTTCAATGTTATAAAATATATTTGGTGTTTTTAAATTATTTTAAAATTAAAAGTATTTTGTACTTGGTGATTCAGTGGAAATAATTATTTGGGAAATGTATTCCGTAAGCGGAAACTGTTGAAATTTGTTTTCAAATGAGCTTTGAAAATTTGGAAATATATCTTGGAAAGATATTTGGGCAAATAAATAATGTGGGAAATTATTTATTGTGTGATGGTTGCTTGTGGATGTTAATTGATAGTTAAATAACCGACTATCAATATTGGCCAAATGCGCTGATCGTTTCGAAGAGACCGGGATCGGGTTTCCGTATACCGGGATTCTAGGTCTGGAGACTCGAATACCACTTCGATTCGGTTTGTACGTTTCGTGTAACGTGTTCAGAGTCGAAGATGGAGCAGTGAAGTGCAAGGGCTAGTCGCTACTAATCCTGAGGATATTTCCAAAATGGATGTAGTAGGAATAGTGCCTTCGGTTCCGTTCGAACCCGGGACGGACTTGTATGGACGAATGCTTTCGTGACATCGTCAGGTGGACGATGGGCATTCTAAGGGATATGTGCTATAAAGGTATCGTTTAGCCTCGAACCTCATCAACCGGGAATGACTGAAAATCAGGGGTTATGCAGCAAGGCTTCGTGGGTAGCCCCCACTTGAGAGTAAAGTCATCCCTGTCTAGATGTCCCTTTTATTTCGGCTTAGTGGTGCGGTTGCTGATCCCAACCGTGGGGTGATTTTATTTGGAATTATCCAGTAAGGGATGATTCCGGTCTTGTGTTGCAGGGGAGCGGGCGTACTCCTCGGTACTGTGATCTAGGCCACGTACTGTGACAGGTGGTACCCCAGTGCCTAGTCATTCGTTGGAAATCCATTCTCCCTACGTGCCTATACGGTTTTGATTGTGCCCAACTATTGTTGAAATGTGAGATGCAAGCATTTCAGCTAGATTCTATTTTACTTTCTGTAGACACTATTATAATATCAGAGGATCTTGATATAAAGTGTTTTAGCTATCGTAAGGTAAAAACCCGACATGTTTATTTGTGGCGTGGTCTTACGAGATGCTTTTGTTTTCAAAGGATTTTGAAACTTTAATAATAAATTTGAGTGTGATTTTCTCACGCTGGTTTTCCAGACTGACTCGGGTGTTGTTTTATATGATGCTCGGGTCAGACCGAGATAAACAGGTTCAGGATATGATGCTGTGGAGCTCAGGAGACGAGCTGGATGCCGATACGTACTCCCGTATTTGCTATTATTTTTCCGCTGTGTATTCAGTTGTGTGTTATGGATGTTGATGTACTCTGATGATGTATTCTGATGATGTATTGTATAAACAGATATAGTTTTTGATTTGTGTAAAGATCTGTTGATATATATTATATTTTATTCCGCTGCGATGGTTAGATTCTGATGTTGTTTTCTCTTTTCTTCTTCTACCTCTTCTTCTTTTAGCACAAATGGTCCGGTTTTTCGTGTATGAAAAACCCGGGTCGTTACAAATGCTATCATTTGCATTGTGGTCTGGAAGGCAGTGTTAGCATTCCAAGTATGAATGCTATTCTAAAGGTAAAACATAGACTCAAGCCTCATCAACCGGGAATGACTAAAACAGGGGAGATGCAGCAGGGCTAAGTGGGTCGCACCCAATTAGGGTATGTTATCACTTTTCTAGATACCCTCGTATATATTATATTAAAATTATGGATATGGTTTTGCATGGAAAAGGGAGCGCTCGATTTGGGTGGGAACACCCGGGGTGATAACATATTCGGTACTATCCAGTAAGGGGTAGGCCGGTCTTGTGTTGGCAGGGATCGTTAGGTACGATCTCGATACATTTTTCTAGAGATGTACTATGGCGGGCGGTACCCTAGTAGCCCAGTCATTGTATGGAATCCAATATCCACTACGAGCCTGTAAGGTTTTAGTTGTATACCAACTATGCTGAAACATGAGATGCAAGCATTTCAGCTATTTTCTAATTTACTTTCTATAGACACTATTATAATATCAAATGGTTTTGATATAAAATTTTTTGGTTATTGTATGGTAAAAACCCGTCGTATTTATGTGTGGCGTGGTCGTACGAGATACCTTTGTTTCTCAAAGGATTTTGATAACAGTAATAATTCAATTTGAGTGTGTTTTCTCATGCTGGTTTTCCAGACTGACTCGGGTGTTATTATATTATAATGCTCGGGTCAGACCGAGTATTACATATTCGGGTTAGGATGCTATGGAGCTCAGGAGACGAGCTGGAGAATTATCAGGCGTATTTTCCGTACTTGATTATATTCCACTGTGTGTGTTATGCTGTGAATTCAGTATTTGAGAGGAAAGTTATTATAACTGTCCAGATTGATTGTTGATTGTTGTACTCAGATGATTGTGTGTATATTAACAGCTACAGATTCTTTTGTATAAAAATAAGTTATTATATATTATATTTTGTTCCGCGGTGATTGTGAGATTCTATGTTGTTGTTTCTATTTCTTCTTCTATCTCTTCTTTCTTTTAGTTATTTGCCCTTTCGCACAATTTGGGTTGGACAAGTAGGGTTTATTGTCGACTCAAAGGGTATGGAATAGCGGTCGCTACATACTTTTCATATGTTTAATTCTTTTTTTCACCTCTTTTTAATACCTGTCACTTTTAAAAAGGCTGTTCATATTTACTTTATATCAATACCTAGTTTGTTCGTATTTACTTTACTACCTTTACGTTCATTTTTCAACTTCATTTCCTGAAGCCTCATTTCATTTATTTTAATTTAATAGCAGCCTCTCTTTTCAAATTTCAATTGCCCTAAATCTAACTCTAACCTTATGCATAAGGTATGATGCAAATGAAACCCTAGCCTCTATTCTAATCTTTTTTTTTCTTTTTTTCTTCAAATCTTCATCTTCTCTTTCATTTTCAATCTTTCTTGTTTTAATCCTTTTCTTTTCCAATTCTTCTTTTTCAAATCTTCTTCCCTTTTTTTAAAACCTTCTAAATATATAATATAACAAGGAGTCAAATTAAAATAAATCAAACCAAAAGCTTCTTTTATAAAACATGAGTTTCATTTTTCATTTTTCCTCATTTTAGTTTGTTCTTCCATCTTTGTTGGAAGCCTCGTCTTGAGAAAAACATGAGTATTAAAGTTTGTTTGTTTTTTTAAATATGTACCAATTATTATTTTAATAATATTTCTTATAACATGAATATCTTTTGCATACAAACTCTGATTCATGCATGATTTCTTCCCTTGGACTCGTATTGAAATCCGGATAATATGAAGCAGGTTTGGTTGAATTCGGAGACCGTTGAGATTTTGGGGTTCTATTGGATTTTTAATTGGCTTAAATCAAAGGTGAGTGATTTAACATACTCACGCAATACTAAAATTTCTTATCTAAGTTGGATTTAAATTATGAAGTGATAAAATTTTATTGATTGTTATTTGGTAGTTTAAATTGACATTTAAATTAATTTGAATTTTATATTGAATTAAATTGACATTTAAATTAATATTCAATTTAATTGCTAGTTAAACACCGACAATTGACAATTAGTAACTGTTATGATATATTGGTTGATTTTGATGTTGATTGTGGATGCTTATTGATTGACATGTTGGATGTATGGTTGTTATTTATTTGACATATCCCTGTTATTACTCTATTTATTATTTGACATCTTATAAATTGTCGCTTGTAATAAATTGAAATGAACTAAGAATAGGTTGAAATGATATATACCTATGTCATTTAAATATGGATTAAAATGGTATATATCCATCCATGTAATTAAAATTGAATTAACTGATCACTTGGCCATAGGGTGAAAATTATATACGGTCACCGGATTGGTTAAATCAAATGGTTTAAATTTTGAATTTGCATTTATATGAATTTAACTATTTTCTAATTCAATCTTTGAAATGTTGAAATTGAAACTATTAAATGAAATTGTTTAAAGGATTTAATTTGAAATCTTAAGTGGAGATTGAGATATGATTTAAATTTATTGAAAGTGAATTAATTTAAAGGTTTAAATTTTAATTTAAACATTGAATTCACTTAAATTAAAGTGGTTTAAATTTGTATTTCCAAGTTTTGGATGTGAAATGGATTTAAACTAAATTGTTTAGAAATGAGAAATTGAATTGAAACTTTCAGCCATTTGAATAGAATCGTTTGAATTGAATTTGAAGTAAAGTTTAAATCGTTTTGAATTGAAGCCGATTTAAATTGAATTTTGAATATGAAGTTGACTTGAATTGGAAGTCGAAAATTGAATTCGTTGTGATTTGGAACATGAGTTCAAATTGTTGTAAAAGAAAGAAACAGTTTTAATATAAATAGTTTTAATATAAAAACTATTTTAATAATCAAATTATTTTAATATATAAACTACTTTAATTATCTAAACTATTTTCAATCTTTGAACTATTTTAATTATTCCAAACTATTTTCACTATTAAAATATTTAATTATTCAAACCATTTTTAATATCCAAACTGTTTTAAAGGGATATTATCAAGATTTAAATCATTGATCTAAATACGAATGCTTTGATATAAAGGTATAACCTATTTTGAATTCGAAATGATTTTGAAGTGAATTTGATATTTTGATATGAAGTATTCGTTCTTGAAATTTAAAATAACCAACCGGTGTGAAAAATGTAGTTTGGTTGTTAATGAGACCGGGGTTGAATATTGGCATACTCTCTGTCAATACCGGAACCATTTTAACAATCATGTACGCGATGGATGTTATCTAGAATATAGAGGTTGAATTGTCGATGTTTACTAGAATGAATAAAGAGAACGATAATGGATAGACCCCGACACTTGTGTCAATTTGAAATGACTAAAACAGGATGACTTGTCCTGACCATTGAGGCTAGCTACCTCTAGCGACATCTATTCTTCATATTACTTGTGGGCTGTTAGGAGTTACCACAAGTCAGGCGACTCGAATTGGTAGTATTCTACCTTGGGCATTGACTCATATGCCTTGTCATAATTTTATCCTTATACGCGACCACTACAACTTTGTTTTAGTGTTGTCTTATCATGACACCTCCCTGGCTACCGACGTTACTGGTGATGCTACTAAGGCAAACTATAGGACAATGCTTAAAAATGTGTTAGGGGGGATCAATGTAAAGCCTTAATGCTATTTTAGTACTTTACTGATAGACACTACATATATAGCGTATCTTGCTACACATTGATAGTTTAATGGATCCTTAGGAGATGGAAAATCCCACAACATCTCTTAAGTTATTGCACTCACGTTGTACACTTGATAGGAGATGGAAAATCCTGTAAACATCTTGAAGCTATTACACTCATATTTACTTGTTATTGATTTAACTTACATAAGAACTTTTAGTTCTGACTTGAGTGTTTTGTCTTTTCATTATGCTCGGGTCTGCCTGAGTATTTCAGTGTTGAAGACATTATTCCTTGAAGATGAAGATGGAGTTTACTAGACCGTATTTACTATTATTATTCCGCTGCATTATTTTGGTATGTTTGTTGATTGTACTTTTATTATGTTGTAAAAATTATGTAATCAAATGTATATTGTAATCATGAACTGTTTATTTGATTACTATATTTTGTCATTCCGTTGTGAGATTCTATGTTTTTTCTTTCCTTTTTTTCTCTTATTTTCTTATTAAACCCCCTTAACAATCCACCCTTTTGAATGGTTTGAGTTAGACGTGTGTGGTTTATTGTTGACTTAAATCTTCCAAAAAGGTGGGTTGTCACATAAACAAATATGTGTTTATCTACATTTATATACATATATGTTGTGATTTTTCCAATCCAATGGAAAATTATACTTATCTAAAGGGAGAATCTCATTTGTTTGCTTAAGGCATTTATATATCTTTATATACATGCATAATATTAAACAATTAAACAAATATATATTAATATGTAGCACTTTACACTTGTTAATTTTGGTGTAATTTTAACACTATAAATAATGTAAAATACAACACATTAAATCCTTATTAAAAAAATTATTCCTAACATTTCATAAATATTTTGGACTAATTTAATTATTTCTCTCTAAAAACAATTTATAACATTTTTTTTGTCAATACTAATCTATTCAAACTCGAAAGTCACATTTGTGAGACTCAGAGGTTTGGCACTAGTCCTTGGTAATATTCAAACAGTTTGAACATTAACGTCCATGTGTACTTTGCTGAAGTAGAGTAGTAGACTCAGTATTAGTTGCTTACATATCATCTAGTTGAAAATCTAATTTTATAATCATGCGTCAAACTTCCTTAAGCAAACATATAAAGTTCATATTTATCTCTTTGTCAACATTATGTCACTATATGTTCATAGCTAAGTTAAAACTCTAGTAACATCTGTAGTTAGTTGTGAAACTGACTTCGAAACAACTTGACTCACTGATAATAGTTATCGATTAATTATATTACTTTAGCAAAGACTTATGACTCCTTGACAACTTCACATTACATTGACACTACCCTTTTGTATCGAAGGAGACATATTCTCTCTCGAGTATTGCTTTACTTCACGTATTTTAACCACACCCAAGATTAGACATAACATAAAATGGTATTGTGTGATTGTCTCATATATGAGTTGATCTACGTATGTAAGATTCACATTACTCTCAAATTAAGGGATTACTACACATCGTCATATGAGATCTTCTATTTGACCGAATACAATAGTCTATAGAGGATTCTTGATGAGTCATTTTGTAATTTTTTAAAACAACTACGAGTATGTAACCCTTTGGATCCCTGAATAGTCATAGGTAAATCACTCTCCATCGCATGGATAATGTTAGTCTTTCAGGTGTATCGATACCACATTCTCGATACCAAATTACTAGGAATATTTAAGGCTAAATATATTTTACTATTAGTTAAACACTTCACATAAGGATTTCTAAATATATGAAACTAGTGTACATGAAACATTAAGTATAATGAATACATAGATTGAAAACAAAAACCAAATGCTTATTTATTTAAAATAAGTTAGTTCACAAGAGTTTAGTTATAATTAAATCATATAATTCCCCTTAGCGCACCCCTAAACTTTATCAATCTCCCACTTGCATCTGAGGCTAATTATGGATCTTCATACACATGTCTGAGGCAAGTATTACTAGAATAGATTAAGAGAGGCCTTTTGTGAATGGCTCAACAATGTTGTATTTTGTATATAACCTCTCGATGAACACTACTTCATCATTGATAACCTGTCTTATCTTGTGAAATTTACAGAGAATGTGATTTGACCTATTACAAGAACTTGGTTCCATTGTAATCTAGATTGTAGCATTCTTGTCCCGATATATTAGCACTAGAAAATCAATGGAAGGGACCACTACCAACTCCGTTATAAATTTGTGCATTCATATGGCTTATTTAACAACATCATTTAGGATGATGTTTTCAGCCTCCATCAACGAGTTTTCTACTACCTATTGTTGGAAATTTTCCAACTTAATACTCCTCCACTAAGGGTTAATATGAAGCAAAAACTTACTTACTATCATCGATGTCACTTTGGAAGCTAGAGTTAGAGTACCCTTTATAAGGAGTTCATTGTTTTCGTATATTAGAAATAAATACTTTGTATTTCACAAATACTTAAGGTTATTCTTAACCGACCAGTGATTTTCACCATGATTTAATTGATATCGACAGACCATGCCAAGGGAATAGGTGATTATGATGACTATCCTATACCTTTGGCATCCAATACAGTTTTATAGTGCGTTGAAAATGATACCCGGCCAATGTAGGACAACAGTCATGGGCTAAAAAGTAAATAAAACAATCACAAAACCTAGCGTATATCTCGTAGCACGTCATATAAAATACAACAATCATCCGAGATTGTACTAACTAAATAAACCATAGAATCAGAGCTAGGGCCTACCCAAGGTTATCCAATGCCCTAATCGAACAAGTATTTATATTTGTTTTTGTTGCCCTTTAACTCAAGAAAAAAATGTACAAGACAAAATGCAACTTCTTTATAAAATTTTGCATCCATCACAAAATGTTAATCAACTATGTCATCTTGATTACATGCCAAAATATCAAAATGTAAACATGGTAGCCTAACATATTAATATATATTGATGAAAACAACTTCTTCTTGCATTTTTTGAAGCAAACTCGTCTATTACATCTTCATAGTTAAGCTTATCTAAATACTGATGTTTAATTGAAATCAAAGCTAGCCCACTTAATCTCTTCTGCAACATAGTAGTCCAGAGATATATCTTTATCAATTTCAATTTTGAAAAACTTCTTTCTACCAAAGCAACGGTAACCGGAATAGTTAATAGAATTCGATAAGCATCCCAAACGTTTAGAAATCCACTTACATCTAGATAAGATCTCAAGAAATTAAGTATATCAATCGATGCAATTAATTTTGATTGTAGAATTCCTTTGAGTTGTTGAAACTCAAAAAATAACTCTTTACTGAAATATCTTACTCTTTATTATGCTTCAAAAAACTTTCTAGATTCATGCAATGGTCCTTCAATTCATAATATCAACATTTTTAAATCCTAAGTTCAACAAAAACCCAAAAGTTTCTTCATAAAGTTTAAATTGATCAAATCAATCTCTAAGTGAAGTCAAAGCTTGATCTACTATTACAAGAAAATAAGTAACCACATCGATATCTTCATCAAATTGTTTTTTTCTTCATACAACTCTCTTTTCAATAAACTTTAGATCAATATCAACATCATTTGCACGCTTTTTAGCCTCATCCATCATGTTTTCAAATCCATCTTCTCTAAATTTTTCAAAAATTGCAACAAGATCTTTAACTTCGATATCCATCTCCCCTCATTGAAGAATTTTACTTACTCGATTAATATTATCTAATATTGTGTATCAAATACACAAGCTAATTAAAAACTCAAAATTTTCTAATGAATTTTGGTATAATCCTTTGGCTTCCATCATCACAACATCATCTTTAGAATTGTTTGCAATATCAATAAAAGCATCTCTTAGCTTCGATGTTTGAGTTCTTATTGTTTTAACACTTTCAATGTGACTTTCTTGCCTAGTTGTCAATAATGGTTTTGGAGTCAAACCTTCACATAACTTCGAAGAATTTCCCATTGATGAGTTAAGCTAGAAAATAAAGTACAGATCTTTTGCACAAACGCAAAATAATTTCTTACTTTCATACATGATTTCTCCATATCATATAAAGCAAGATTTAAACTATGACAACCACATGAAATGTAGAAAGCTCTAGAATTTACATCAAGTAGCCTTTTTTATACCTTGATGTTTACCTTTCATATTAAAACCATTATCACATCCTTATCCTCTCATATCATTAATATTAAGTTTAAGATCAATCAAAACATTTTCAAGCTCCTTTAAAAGACCAATCCTAGATGTATCATCTACAGTTACGAATCTAAAAAACTATTCTTCTACTTTTATATCATTTTTTTGAAAGGTAATTAGTTTTCTAGTGGCCCTCCGCATTTATTATAAAATTGAAACAGGTGCTTGGTTAAAATACCAAAGCAACTACAACTCACACATGCCATAATGATCAAAACACATAGTGGCATATAATAAACTTACTGGATAAGAAATGTAAAAACCCAAAATCTCATACAAAGTGCCATAAATAAGCATAACTAAGATGGAAATAGATCAACAATATTGTACTTTATTCCGTCATCCAGATCATCTTGATTGAGTAAGGTTGGGAGCTTGTTCAGACCAGAAAAGGTACCAATATCATCAAAGAGCTTGTCTTTAGGAGAACCATCATGCGAGAAGGTTGTGGCAAGGAAAGCATCGAGCTTAGCTAGCTCAGTGTCATCGGGCATTGCAAAAAGGGGTGGAGGAGGAGGAGGGACACTAGCATGAGGGGTCATAGAAGTGGGCAGAGCAGCTTTAGCTCTCCATTTTCTTGCAGGAGGTTTCTGGATCGGAATTTTTGGAATGGGGGAGGAGAAGAATCTGGATTGGCCGGCTTAGGAAGTTGAATGCAAGTAGACCAATATGACCAAAGGAGCGACAATGGGAATATATCGGTGGCTGCAATAAGTAAGAACTAGTAATATAGGTTGTTCTGTTACCTAAAACTGCAACCAATAGTACTTTGATATCATTTGCATCATGAACATTCAAACATCTTATAATAATGGACATTTACTCCTTGTGACTCAAATCTGGAGTAAAATCAATAATAATTGTGAAGTACTTTGCTTTCTTTATTTTTGTAAACGTTGTAATTTTGATCTTTTTAGCCAACAAATCTATTAATTCATTTTGAATTTTGTGGCTAAGATAATGATTATTGATTTCAGTATTTACAACACATTTTAGATGATCTTCCATAATTGGATCAAATACGGCAATAAGTTAAATAATCTGACAAAAAGGTCCATTTTTTTCCATAAATCTCCTTTGATCCATGAAATAGTAAATTATTCCATGCAAGTATCTTAACAACACCAATTATCCGCTTAAGTATTTTTTCCAACATTGTTTCTCTTGGTCAATTTGAGCCTCCATTGCTTTATTAATTGTTGCCTTTTATTGAAGTCCTCTATGCAGATTAACCAATTTTATAACATTTGCATTGTCTAATGGATTACCTTCGTGCTCACTTAGCCTCCTAGGTAAATTATCGCAATCATTGATTCCTTCTCTAACTAATTGTATGGTCTTTGTGTGTGGTTACATAACTTACAAGAAAAAAAACATTACCACATTCATTTGAATACACAGGCCATTTTCTTTCAAGTTCTTCTCCATGTGGATAACCACCATGTAATGTATAGAAGAAAAGTGTGAACCATCAACCTTATTTTTTTGGAAAAACATCATTTTCCTTTAAAATCTTAATTGAACCATGTTGCACTAACAATATTCTTTTGGTATGAGTAACTCCTCCCCAAAATCCCATGTCATAATTGATATCAATATGCTTATCAATATTAGTTGTTGTTACACCATCAACATCTTCATCATTGGGATTATCGCTAGTATCTTCATCATTCTTCTCCTTGACTTCTATAAGTTCATCAATTTCCACTACAAAATTTTCATTTAATGGCTCCTCATGATATCAATATTAGAATCTTTAGTCTCATTCTCCAAATTTGTTTCTCTAGTTTGACATGAATTTGAAGTTTGAGATTTTTATTTGTAGATTGAAATAAATTTGAAATTGAATCAACTAATGACTTTTCTTCTTCATATCTACACTACCTTTTCTTTCTATTTTGATATCTATATTTTTTTCCGATTCCTAACACAATTTAAGATACAATGAAGTATTAATTATTTATTGATACAATATCATTATATTTTACGCATAAAAAAGCATAATTTTTTAAACTTCATTATGAGTTAAACCACAATAAATACAATTCTTAATTAAAAATTCTATAACACGCAACAACTATAAGAAAAAATTCATATAATTAATAGGCTATAGCACTATAGCAGACATAATATACCTAGCAATTTGAATTAGCAATAACAGAACATGACAACAATAGTAGAAATATAGAATATACCAAATTTTTAATCATAGAATTTTTTAAGAAAATTGACCAATAATAGTAATACTCACATTTGTTTGAGCTGAGATTCTAATTTCCATTTTGGGGATAAAATTCAAAATAGAATTTATGTTTTGAGCTGAGATTCCATGTTAGTGGCGGTTGTGATGGAGCTTGGAGGGTAGCTACTGCAGTTGAGATTGATGGACATGCTAGTAGTGGGCCCACATCGGTTACGGTGGACTTGGACCGTTGGAGGAGAAGCGAGATTGGAAAACATGTATTCTCAGTATTGTTTTATTTTTGTTACCTCCATTGAGATATTGCCTTAGTCTTTGTCTCTCTCGACTCTACACTGGGCCAGGCCTGATCAGAGTGCCTAGGTTCATATAGTTATACAAAACAACAATAGAGTTTATACAATTGATAGATAAGCTCAAATGATAAACTGTCTATAATAATCGTAAGTCAAACACTGTCATGAGTCCACAACATCACATAGCGGAATAAGCTACAATAAGCCTAAAATATAAATATGAGAAAGTGCCACCACCTGCTAGTCCATCTACATAACTCTGTATGTCGTTTATACTCATTTTAGAGTACTGGAGAAAATAAGAATCAAAGCATAAAAACTCAAGTTAGACAACAATCTAGTGTGAGCGATAAACAATCTTAAAATACTATGAAAGATGATATAGGGTATGGAGAATCATAACTGACCTGTCCCTACATTCAAAGAGTTAATACATAATAATGTATGCTAATATATCTTTTACTATCATCAAAAAGGTGTACTACATCCTAAGTACAATTCGGGTGTTAGGTATCCACATCCACAATACCTACGTTCCGTGACTTCCTTAGAGTGATAAGTAAAACATGGAAACATAACATCCATCAAACAATCCTCACTATCACTCATGTGCTTTGGATATATGATAACTCATATGAACATCCTCTGCCAAGGACTGATGGAAAAGCCCCGATTTCTAGTACTTGAACTCCAGCCATACAGATATTGGACACTAGATTCCTTCCTCGATCTAGGATACACAGATCCCTTCCCCGATCCGGATACACAACTAAGTACCTAGTAAGCGTCCTCACATACCCCTACTTAATGAGCACACTATAAACACTTTGAGTATCAATGATCCCTTCGCATGCGTCTTCGAGCCCTTCCGCACTTTATTCATTTCCATTTTCCATAATAGAATCGTTCCTCATTCTATTTTCCATAGTAGAACCCTACCTTGTTCTACATATGTGCTCCTTCCTCGAATTTGTCCTTATTGATCATCTTGGCAACTCCATCGACATCGACCCATCATCATCAAAACATGTCTCCATCCCTATTGTAACACCCCATAAATTTGGCATTAGTTATTTCATTACCTAGTTAGTTAATTAGGCTCCGAAAATAGAATTTGTGTAAATGATGGAATTTGACCAAGAAGCCTACACCATTACGTTCATGGTGAAATTTTGAGCAACTTTTATCTTTAGAGTTTAGCGATCAGAGTCCAAACGAAGAAGTTACGGACAAAAAATGAATTCAGAATGGAACTAAATATAGTAACATTTATATAATAAATATTGAGACCCACCGGTTGACCCAATTTATTGGGCAGGTCGACCAGTAGCACTCGAACCCCTTATAGGGTGCAGTTGACCGATCGAGCCATTGCGGCTAGGGCTAGCCTTAGCCAAACGGCTCGGATTTAATATATTTCAATTATACGGCTGTGGTTAATTTGAGTGCCTATAAATTCAGGCCTAAGCCACTCTTCTCTTCTCATATTTTTCTGAAAGCAACAGCGAAGCACTGTCATTTTCTCTTCTTCACTATTTTCTAAATTATAAAATATTATATTTATATTTGTATATACATAAACTAGAGATGAACAAAAATCAAATAAGAAAAGAAGAAAAGTGAATCAACACTACATGGTAATAAGGTTATATATATATATACATATATATATTTCCCTTCAACCCTAAATCTCTTCTCAGATCTGCAATTCTAGTACATGTATATACCCTTTTTATACATATTTCTCGCAATAAGAAGGAAATGGAGTTGAATCAAAGGTTTTATTTTAGATCTGGAGACTTGGAACGTTTTTAGAAGGTAAGTTGGAAATTTATTTATAGTTTATGATTTTGAATCTATTCCGTTGGCATACGTTTGATTTTTATGCCTAAATCAATAATATTTGTGAATTGTAGGCTCAATTAGCATAGAAAACTATTGCCTACATATTCTTTTTTTAGATCCGATAGGAATAATTACTACACCATTTTGGAAATCAGTTTCAAAAGTTATAGATATGAATATTGGTTAGATACGTAATTTATTCCAGATATGAAATTGAGTTGTAGATTATTATATTGATTTTGATTATTACCCTAATTATACTGAATGGGGAATTTTCATAGTTTAATTTGTGGGAAGAACAACCGTTTGGTTTTTATAATTTTGTTTGTGTTTCCAAATTGCATAGAAAATGCAGCATTTGATTTAATAAGGAATATATGCAAAAGAAAAGGAAGAGATGTGTAAAGTACAGATTTATTCTTCGTAGTTTACACTATCTATTCCAATTAAAAGGAAATAATCATTCATTGTAATTTCAAATGGAGCAAATCTTTTCTTTTATTCTTCATCTCTTGTTTTAAGCTAATTTATGGAAATCACAATGGAGAATCTTCCTAAGAGATGTAATTTCAGCAGATTAAATATGGAAAAAATATATTCTAGTTAAAGATTTCTTACTAGAATATATTTGGTAGAAGAGGTGTTTATACGTATTTATATGCGCTAATAAATATGACGATTTATGCTTAACTTTCTCTAGGATATTAGTATACCTAGTAATAACCTTGATTTGTGAATAGGAAATGGGAGGAAAGTTTGGAAAGGTAGTAACTCCAATTAGTGGGTAATAAGTGCAGAATGAATTTGGGAGTTACAAATAATTGATAGGGTAAATGGATTAATGGGACTGATAAATATAGAAGATTAAATTAATAACTATGGAGTAGTTCGAAAGAAATTCCTAATTGGAAATTAGTAAATATATAAATATCTTAGGAAATGCCCTTAGGATGATAATCCTTTATCATGGACAAGTTGACATTTATGGAGAAACAGATAAAAAGGGATTTATGGGAAGTTAAATATTTAAGGTAATTTACATAGCCTTAAATAAAAAAAGGAGGTTAGCAAGCTATGTCCAATATCCAATTTAGGATGGTAAAGCTTTGTAATAGTAAAGCCTAGGATAATATGGCTTAAGTTAGTAAAGCCTAGAATAATTAATTGGACTTAGTAGGTTGGGATGAGAGGTCAGTAGAGTTACACAAAAGGAGTCTGCCATTCACTTTGAGGCTACCAGTAGTTCTGTACACTTCCTACTCATGTGAGACATCTTTAACCATAGGACCCATATAATAATTGGACATAAAAGATTAGGGTGCGAGGTCAGTAAAGTGACGCAACTGAAGTCTGCCATTCACTTAGAGGCTACAAACAACTATGTACACTTATTACTGATATGGGACATCACGAATCATATCACCCATGGTAAACGATTATGGATGATAGGTTTTGCTTAGGGGTTAGGGTATTAAGTGGTTGTTTAAGGGCCAGCCTCTTTCCTAATTAAAAAGTATTAAATGTTTTGAATTATCGATTAAGAGCTGTAGTGGATTTCTCAGGAAGGCTCTGCTTTGGGTTTGAGGTATTAAGTAACCGATCTAGGATCCCTCTCTTCCTATAAAGAAGTATTAAATGTCCCAATGAGGTTCCAAGCAGTGTCAGCTAGATAGTACCAGTGAGGAGTCCATCTTGGGGTTAGGTATTAAATGGTCAGGGGTCTGCCTAGTCCTTATTAATAAGGTATTAAGTTATAACGACCCACTATTTTGGACCATTCAAATCAACAATAATCTGCACATGTCTGACTTGAATAATTCAAAATAACAGATTGTAATAAAATTTAGAGCAAATAAAATCAAATATCATTTCAAAATTCAATATCATTTCAAATCCATTTCAAAATATCCAAATATTTTCAAATCAAAATATTCCAATTAAACCATTTCAAAAATGAAATTATTATATTTAATATTCAAATATTCAATTCTCAAAATTTTAGTCTTTTCATAATTCATTTATTCACTTAAATTTATTAGAACAGTGAAATTTCAACTTTCGCAGCACTTAGAAAATGCTACGGAAAGTTATGTTTAAAAAGAATTCAGTTAGCAAAAGACAGCATTTAAAATGCTGTAATAGGTTTATATTTCAAATAAAACTTTAGTTAAATTCAACAACTACATCACTTACAAAGTGCAGTAACAGCCCTAAGTTCATTTTAGCCATTTAGTTCATTTATATCAATTACAGCATTTACAAAATGCTGTAATATCCTTTATATTAGAAATGATAGCATTTCAAAAAGACTGCCAATTAAAATTCAAGAATTTAAATACAATTTAATAACTAATTAAATTTTAATTTAAATCATTTTAACTTATAAAATCATATAATTTCACACTTTAAAACAATCATTGAAATACCGTTATATTTATGATTTTATAAAGTTAAATTTGCATTCAAAATCAAATTTAATAATAATTTTACTTACTAAATTCCAGCATTAATTTCTTTTCTTTATAATTAAATATTTTAACTTAACATTTAAGTTTATATTTCAAAATATAACCTATTTTCATTTATTTACTTAATTAAAAATTCACATTTTTACAAAATTCACAAATTTCCAATTTAAGTTATATTTAAAAATTCAACTTAAATATCCATTTATTTCATATTTTATTTATACAAAAATATTAACACTTTATAAAAATCATTTAATTTCATTTTAAATCAAAATTGTCATATTTCTTACTTTACATAAATTCTATTTATAAACAAAATCATAAATTCCAAAATTAACTTATATTTCAAATTCCACTTCACCATTTACTTAATTCACTTATTTAATTTATAGAAAATCACTAATATTTATAAAAATAATTTTTAATTAAATTTAAATCAAAATATCATAATATTTACATTTTTTATATACTTTAAAATTTAGAAAAATGTTTTAACCACAGTCTGTATAAAAATTTCTAACTTAAATAAAATGATACGGATAATATATCATTTAAATCCGTAATTTTCAAAGGAAAAATCCAGGTTTTATCATTTCAAACCCGCAATTTCAAGTTAAATAAAATAAATAAAAATCGTTCAGGCCTATCATTTCAGCCCATAACGATTTTTCCCTATTCTAAAGTCCGTTCGGGTATGTATCATTTCAATCCATAGTGATTCTACTCTACAGGGAACTTGCAGTGTGATAAACTGATATAAATAAACAGAATAGCATCGTATCACAGTTATTGATAATATAACATGTGTAATAACAGGGGTGAGCATCATATGATCATAACATAAGCAGTTATAACATGATGATATAGTTTTACAGATTCAAATGGTGTCAGTTTACTAGTTATATAAGTACAAATTGTCTGGTGAGAATTTCTCACCTGTTTAAGCTGGAGACGACAACCACAAACACACAACAAAGATTTCCAAAGGCACGAAAGCACGACAATGATTTGAGTGTGAGAGAGACAATGTTAATTGCCTTGAACAAATTCAAACAAAACAAGCATAAACAACATAAGTTTCAAACCAAATAAAGTTAAACAATGTTAGGAATAAATGCATAAAACAAAACCAAAGTCTTTGCACTTGCTTTCTACCACCAATGCTTCAGCTATAGATCTGAAATACATGGCTAAGGAGTGGCTTAGGATCTGTTTTGGATTGGTAAGGGTCGGCCAAACATGGATCAAATGATGGTAGAGAGATATGCAAGAACACACAACTATACAAGGCAATACAACAATGGTTTCTATGCAAATATAGGCTCGGCCAAAGCAAGGGCAGGCACGACCATGGCTTTAGGTGGGGTAGGGATGATGTGGCAGGGGATCTCAGGTCATCTATGGCAGGTGGTGGTGGTGCAAGTGGCGGCCAAGGAGGAGTTTGAGGTGGTGGACATTGGTGATGCTCGGCTAGGTGCATTTAGGTGATGTTTGTTCATTTTTAGGTGGATTTTCTTCAAGGAAGGCCACGGCTATGGCATGGGGATGGGCTGGAGGAGGTTTTGACCAGATGTGGTGGTGGTGGTGGTGGCCAAGGTGATGGAGGAGGGCAGGCCGATACAAAGAAGTTGAAGAAAGCAAGTGCAAAACTATATAAACAAAAGGAAAAACATGAAAAAGAAAAGACAAATTTTTACCACTTCTTGCTCAGATTTGGCCATGATTTTTTTGTGATGAGAAGCTTTGATTGTACGTGAAAAATGAAGAAAAAGATGCGGCTGAAGAATGAGAGGAAATTGGCCAAAAATTGAATGAGAAAGGTTGGAAAACGAAGAGGTGGAAAACAAAGAGTCTCAAGCAACTAAAGAGTCACAAAACTCTTCGAATTTCCATTATTTCTTTTTGCAAATTTAAATACATGTAAAATACTGATAAATAAAGATAAAACTCAGAAATAAAATAAATGTATAAAATAAATAATTAAATTTTAATTAAATAGAATTAAATTAAGAAAATAGTTAAAAAATGCAAACTAGGCTTTAAAAAAATTTGAAATAAATTCCATAAGCTTTGGAAAATTTTTATAATCACTTTAAAAATATTTAAAAGGAAAAAAATATAATATAACATACATATACAAATTAGAATAAGATATGTCAAATAAAATATAATTTATATAAATTAAAATAAATAATATTGTTAAATAACTCAATATACACACAATATTGAAAACAGTATAACTTTCACAATTTAAATCCAATTTCAACAAAACGAAAAGCAGTATTCATGATATTAAGTCTATTTTCATATTAAAAGATAAAATTCAAGAATTCAAATATTTAAATTTAAAATTTAAAAGTCAAAGTTTGACCAAATTGACCAAAATCCACTTTTTCTGGAAATATTTAATTTATTCAGGTTTGGAATTATAATTCTCATAAAAATCAACATTTATATTTAAAATAACATAATTTATTCATTTTAATAAATAAAATAAAGTTTTAAAATCAGGTATTTTAATAAAATAATCAAAATAAACAATTAAAATAAATCACAAAATTCAGGGTTGTTACACTCTCCCCCACTCAAATCTTTTCGTCGTCGAAAAGAACGAACAAGGAAAAATAAGGAAAAGCAAGATAGAAAAAGCAAATAGTACCTGAAAACAACAATTCCGGATTCGAAGCACGAATGCTCTTCTCCGTCTTTCAGGTACAATCTCGATCATCAGTACTTCACAGTACTTTGATCAAACTAACAGATTTCCTTCTCTTAGCTGCTTCGTACCTCTGTTGACAATACGAAGTGGCTTCGTCACGACAGTCAAATTAGGTTAAATATCCAACTATCAAGAGCAGAAGGCTGAACCAAAAAGAGATGGGACAAGAAGATACTAGAGAAGATGAGAGACGTGGAATACATCATGCACACCTCGGGAAAATTCAAATGGTAAGCCAAAGAACCAACTCTTTCCACAATGCGGAAAGGACCCTCGAAGAGGAAAGGGTAGGAATAGCTAGAAGGGAAAATAGGACGAAAGACAAGGATGAGCCATCAAGTAAATTGTTGGTTAAAGAGGTAAAATATTTAAAACACTTTAAAATCCTTTAGAAATGAAATAACTGATCAAAGTATCCTTTATATAATATTTTATTACTTTTATAACTCGATGTCTTAACAAGTTTATCCTCGTTCCTGCAGACTCTGGCAGTGCGTTGATCAGGCGCAAAGCTAGAATTCTCCAGGTACTTAGTAGACTTGTTTCAACACCCAGTGAAAATACTGGAAAAACTTTTAAAAATGGATATGGAAAGTACAATCCAAACAAAACAACCAAAACCTTTGTCTAACCATGGTTCGCAGATACACAATGGTTACGCCTGGATCCCCCAGGAAACAATCCATATCCGTAAGCTTTCTCAGCCCTGCGAGTTACGCCATGATGACTAGTAGAATGCAGGATACACAATGGTTACGCCTGGATCCCCCAGTTAACAATCCGTACCCCTAGGCCATCTCAGGCAGGCGGTTTCACTACTAATGCGACCTACATAGATGTAGGATACACAATGGTTACGCCTGGACCCCCCAGGAAACAATCCGTACCCCTAGGCCATCTCAGCCAGGCAGTTGCGCTATGCAGTCGCGCTCGTAAGACCATGGGTAACGCCATGGAATTCGATGGACACTCGAGTATCATATCCGGAAAACCAAAAATCAGAGAAATATCGATAGAATGAATCAACAATGTGGCCACAAAGCGGATATCAAGTAGAAGGCACTTTCCATATCTTTACTTCAAAAATATGTATCATATAGTACCTTTTCAAATCACTTTCAAATATCGTACTTATATAAGGTCCATTATATATAAGATTTCACTTTCAAATCAAATACCATCCCAAAATCAAAAGTATATCAAATCACACTTATATAGACTTCGATTATATAAGATTTCACTTTTCAAATTGAGTACCTTTTCAAATCCATAGTTTTCGAATCAACATCATACTTATACAAACCAATTTTTATATAGTTCGATAACTCCCAAATCAAGTATTTAGTAACACAAGGTTCTCAAATTTCAATTTGTTTCAATATCAATATAATTTTCAAAATCATATACGCTTTCACCAGATTATTCTTCCAAATCAAATATCTTCAGTTCCAAAGTTTCCAAAATAATAAATTTAGAAAATAAATCCAAATTTCCAAATCAATATAATTTAAGTCAACAATTCATTTCCAAAATCATCTTATGTTTACATAAAGTCAATCTTATATAAGGATCAAAATTTTCAAAAATAAATAAATTTCGCTGCATGAAGAGCCATATGGGATTGTACATCTTTTCTTTATAAAAGATTTTTAATTTAGAATAGTTTTGTATATAAAATAGTTTTGTAAATAAAATAGTTTAAAATAGTTTGTTTTAAGAAGAATAAAAGAAAAGTAATTTTGAAAAATGGTCTTAAATTGATAGTAGTTTTTCATAAAGGAAAAATTCCAATTAAATTACAAAGATATCCAACCCAACAACTTCCAATTTCAGCGTCAAGTATATCAATGATATTAGAATATAAGATGTACATACGTCATCATTTCGCAAAATCACATTTGATCGCTCGCTCGATCACACAAGTTCGTTTTTGAACTAGTGTTTGCACAAAAAATGGACAAACACCTCAAAGTCGTATGATTTAGTAGATCTTATGTGGTTCTTAGTGATTTGGATGATATATGCAAATATATAAAAAGCAGGGGCTAAACTGTAAAAAGACACGCAGATTTATAGTGGTTCAGCCAGAATGTGCCTACGTCCACTTCATACGTTATTTCTCTTCTCTTATTTAGATTACAAGTACAAAGCTTTGATACAAGTAAAAGAAAGTTGTTTGAAAGTTCTCTCCGTGCTTGAGCTCTCAAACTTGTTCCCCATTGTTGTACCCCTGCCCCTCTATTTATAGAGTGAGGCTGGGGGTAGGGGTCTTGGATGTATATAGCTGTTGGTGGGCCTGGGCTGATGCGATCTGGCCTGGCAGTGTTGATCCGGTACGCCTTGGTCCGGTTGTGAGTGGATGGAGTTGGTTCGGTGGGAGGAGTGGAAGGAGTTGGTTCGGTGGATGGCTGGTCTGGTGAGGCCTGAGGGAGGCTGGTTCGGCTGCTTTGGTTCGGTAGCTCTGGACCGGTAGAGGGCTGGTTCGGCATCCTTGGTCTTAGGGGTTGGTCCGGTAGAGGCACCTTGTAGTTGGTTCGGTAGGCAGTGAAGCAGAGGCTGGTTCGGTTATGCCTAGGAAGGGGTTTGGTTCGGCCATGCATAAGAGGGGAGTTTGGTCCGGTAGTAGGCGAAAACATTCCCAACATTTGCCCCCCCAAAGTGGGGCATATGCTTGCGTATGGCGCGCTTTGTTTATCTGGACGCCTCCATCCGGTTTTGAATGCCGAATTATCTGGTCCGGCTATTTGGTGCTTGCCTATAAGTATGGGCTTGAGGCTTTCGTTGTCCCTTACCTTTTGAAATAGCCGAACCAAATTATTGACTGCCGAATCGATTATAGTGTCGAACCGGTTTCTGATTGCCGAACTAGGTAAGACATTCTTTGCCGAATGAACTTCATGCTTGAAATGCTGAATGACCATGAGGAGTATGATTGCCGAATGAGATTGATGGTTTGAATACCGAATGACCTTTCGGTCTTGGACTACCGAATGAATTCGAGTGCCGAATGCGTCCCTTGTTGGATATGTCGAACGAGATAGGGGAGTTCGAATACCGAATGACCTTTCGGCCTTGAACTACCGAATGCACTTTTATGACTTGAATTATGAGTGAAATTCCAGACTGCACACACTCGCTTGTTTACTTCCTTTATTCTAACGATGCACTTCTTTGTGTTTGCAGATAAATGTCTTGTAAAGTTGAAACCCGATCAGAAAAGAAGAAATCCCAGGATAGATACGATCCTTCCGCAGTGCCCCCAGCTCAGTCAGAACCGGGACGTCATGGGCCTACCCCGAGGTCACTAGTGGATGGGTACGGCCCTCAGGAGCTTCTGAACTCACCTCCCGACTGTTTCCCAAGCTTTCTCAAAGGCGAGCAGCTTGATGTTATCTCCCGCTCCTTTAGGATTGATAGAGCGCGCATGCTGTTGCCGGGGGAGGCAGGTGTACAAGTAGAGGATGATGACCAGGATGGTCAAGAAGCAGGTGCTGGTAAGTCTTCCTTTCTGGTCTTTCCGTTAACTTGGTTGCTTATCACTAATGAATTCTTTCTTTGACCGGACATGTGGGCAACAGGGCAAGGATAAAACTCCGACGCAGCCGGCTCCTTGATTGGACCTGGATATCTTTTGGTGGGCTTGACATTGTTGTATACGTTAGTCTCAAAACAGTAACGTAACTCTTAGGTTGTAATTATGCTACTTGTAATAAACAACACTATTCTTGACGTGTAATTTTTTAACTTAAGCTGATTCCGTCGTTTTTTGAATGCTTTTGTTATTTTCACATGTTGTATGAGAAATATAGCTATGCATATGCTTGTAATTCAGTTGTGTTTAATGCCAAGTTCTTGCTTAAAGCATAATTTCATGCCTTATAATGCTAGTGTGATGTATGAATAAATTATAGTCAGGAATTTGTATAAAAGAAGAAAATACCGCCTTTCATGTTCTAATTGTAGATGGCCGTTTTGAATATTTTTGTACGACCGAGGATGGAGCTCGGTTGAATGTCCTGCTATCCAACCGTGAATTCCCATTCCCGCTGGTGAGTATCTTCTACTCTGTGTCCTAACTTCAGGGATTGTTATAGAGGATAGGAGAAAAGTTCTTTAAATAGAATTGAAATATGTGAAATAGTAAAACTTCCAATCACGGAAGGCCTTCGATGTGCTTAAGTTCATGGCAAACGGGCTTTGTAGTCACTTTCCCTAGCTGTGGGTCTTGGAGACATTTGTCACCCATCTTACGCCTCCGTGGGGAGTTAATTCTTTTTTACCACAGCCGCACTTAAGACACATAGGAGCCGAGATCGCGCACAGTAACTAACCGGGCCATTATGGCCCGTAATCGTGGGTATTATTCGATTTACTGTGGCCGGCTAGCGTGGGTGCCGATCGTCAACCGTGAACTACCCCTGGCTGGCCACACCTTATGTTGGGGTTTATAATCGGTTCGCAGTTGTCGGCGAGCCGAACGCCGTAATGAGCTGCCTCGGCTATAGTCGGCCTTCTCGGTGGCTTATAATCGGCTCATTACAGTTGGCTTTGAGGCCGTTGCGAGCAATGAGTTAACCCGCAGCAGAGGGATGCCGGAGCAAAAGTGTCTCATTGGCGAGGGCATAGATTCGTATAGTACCTGTTAGGTCTTATCCAGGAGAAGTCGCGCTGTGGAGCGCCTTGAATGAAAATGCTATTTGCACAGGATTTTGTTCAACAGAAGAGCATAAAGTTAACAAGCAGCCAAGATATGAAGGAACAAGTTAAAAAGAGACAAGTTTTTTTTAAAGTGGTTCGGCACGAAAATGCCTACGTCCACTGATTCTCTTTGTTAATTCACTTCATATGGGCAGTACAAGTTAAGAAAAGTATCGACGAAGGTGTTGGATGTTCCATGCCCTCTGGAACACCTCCCCGTCCACTGTTGACAAAATATAAGCTCCATTGTGGAGATCTTTATAAATTACACCATCCTAGATTGGATCTAATGCTTCGGGGCGAGGGAAGATTCACTTGAGGACAAGATCCCCTTCTTGTAAAGTACGATGCTTGACTTTGGAGTTGCATTGTGCTGCCACTTTTTGCTTGTGGGCTGCTGCTTTGAGGACTGCATCATTTCTTCTCTCCTCAATTAGATCCAAAGACACGTGAAGGAGTTCTTCGTTCTCTTCTGGGTTATAGTGGATCCTACGGTGGGAAGGCACGATGGTTTCAACTGGGAGTATAGCCTCCGATCCGTATGCCAAAGAGAAAGGAGTATGCCCGGTTGATGTTCTGAAAGATGTGCGATAAGCCCATAGTGCCGTAGGGAGTTCATCCACCCAAGCGCCCTTTGACTTTTCGAGTTTCTTTTTTATTAGAGTTTTCAGAATTTTGTTGACGGCTTCGACTTGTCCGTTTTCCTGGGGATACGCTACGGATGAGAAGCTTTTGTGAATTCCGTGCTCTTGGCACCAGTTGGCGAATTCCTCGCTGTCAAATTGAAGTCCATTGTATGATATGGTTTTGAATGGGACTCCGTACCTACATAGAACATTTTTGATCAAGAAATTAATAACTTTTGCAGAAGATAATTTATTCAGGGGTTCTGCTTCCACCCATTTGGTGAAATAGTCGACTGCCACTATAGCATATTTGGCCCCGCCTCGGCCCATTAGTAGTTTGCTGATTAAGTCAATTCCCCATACTGCAAAGGGCCATGGGCTGGTCATTTGAGTAACCTCAGTTGTTGGTAGCCGCGGAATCTTAGCAAACTTCTGGCATCTGTCACACTTTTTGACGAAATCCAAGGCGTCCTTGCTTAAGGTGGGCCAGAAATATCCATATCGGAGTATCTTTT
Organism: Allium fistulosum; assembly: GCA_030737815.1. NCBI lineage: Eukaryota > Viridiplantae > Streptophyta > Magnoliopsida > Asparagales > Amaryllidaceae > Allium > Allium fistulosum. The sequence goes on from CM060905.1 coordinate 169,151,705, forward strand.
TTGCCAATGTTTGCCCTCCGGTGTGATCTCTGCAGCTTCCTTGATGAATGTTGGATAAGATTTCCTTGGCTTCCCTTCCAGCGACACACCTTAATAGGGGGTTAGAGAATCCGCGTCGATAGAGGGTGTCCTCTTGTATTGTGTAGCGGGAAGCTTTCCTCAAGATTTTCTTGACTTCGTTACGCCCGTTGGGTAGTGTGCCACTTTGTAAGTAGTCTCGGATGGGAGTCATCCAAGTTGCTTCTTCGGTTGCAGCTATCAGATTCACTTGCTCAAAACTTGGGGTCAGTTGCTTCGAGATGGCTACTGCTCCGGAAACATCGCCATCTCTCACGCTTGCTTGCTTCGCCAATTCGTCGGCCTCTCGGTTCTCTTCCCGAGGGATGTGTTTGACTAAGTAGTGGTCCAATCGACTGAGAAGTAACTTGGTCTTCTTTAAATATGCTATGAGTCGTTCTTCTTGAGCCTGGAATTCTCCTAGTATTTGATTAACAATAAGTTGAGAATCGCTATGAAGACACAAAGAATTGGCTCCGATTTCCAAGGCAAGTTCTAATCCAGCTATCACTGCTTCATACTCTTCATCGTTGTTGGTGGCAGCGAACTCCAACCTTATAGCATAGTGTAGCTTATTTCCCCTAGGAGTGATTATTACCACACCTGCCCCCGAGCCTTGTTCGTTTGACGCACCATCCACGAAGAGATTCCACTTGATGTCTTCTGCTATTTCCGATTGCTCCTTACTTTCGTTGGTAGTGAATTCTGCAATGAAATCGTCCATGGTGTGTCCCTTGATAGCGGTGCGAGGGTGATAGGTGATATCATACTGACTTAGTTCAATGCACCATTTAAGTAGTCGCCCAGAAGTGTCGGGACGATGGAGTACCTGCCTCAGTGGTTGGTCGGTCAGAACTTTGATGGAATGGGACTGGAAGTAGTGATGCAGTTTCCGTGATGTGATTAGTAAACAGTATGCTAGCTTCTCAAGTTTAGTATGTGGCATGCTATGTCAGGGGAGATTCCGGTCATGTCAGCATGTGACCATGCAAATACATCCAAGTTGTGGCGGAGAAAGTCAATGAGTTGTTCCTTCAACTCTGTTTTTACTATGGGGCCAGGACAATTTGGAAGTCAGACAAGGCTGGCCTTCCCAAGAAAGCGTTGTAGTTTCTTCCTTCTGATGTGTTCTTCAATCAAGTCCCGGAGATGATGGCATTCATTGGTATCATGCCCATGAGATTCGTGGAAGCGGTAGAACTTTCCAGACTTCTGTGCGTTATCTGATTCCTTCTCGTACGGTGGGCGTTCGTATCTAACTTCGCCTTGGGTGGCAATGAAGATGTTTTTCGACGGTTTCATTCAAAGGAGTGTAAGTGTCGAATCTCGGTCCTGGCCGATATAGGCGCTTTTCTCCCTTCTTGCCCCCAGCATTGTCTCTAGAATCATTTCTTCGAACGTCCTTTGCTACAGCGGGCGCGTTGCTGTGAGTTGCCTTATTTTGTTGCCCTGACTGCCCCTTAGTGGCAGCGTCTTCAAGCCTCATATATTTCCCGGCTCCATGGAAGAAATCGGGTAAAGTAGATGGTTTTTCTTTTGTCAATCTTCTAGCGAATTTAGTATCCGGGTGCACACCACTACAGAGGGCCATTAAGACAAGCTTCTCATCGGCATCTTGAACTGCGGCCGTTGCGGCATTGAATCGGGTTAAATATTGCTGCAGCTTCTCTCCAGGTTTCTGTTTGATATTGGATAAGGAATAAGCGTCCTTGGGTTGTTCCACATGAATGCGAAACTGGATGATAAACTTTTCTTTCAACATTTCCCACGAGCTGATGGATCCCTGGGGTAGATGACAGAACTAGGAGGTAGCGAGATCTGCTAAGAAGAGCGGAAAGCATTTGCACAGTACTCCCTCTGTCGCTCCACTCATGAGCATATGTTGTGTGTACCTCTGTAAGTGTACAACGGGGTCGGAGGTTCCTTTGTAATGTTCCATTGTTGGCATCTTCCATTCTCGGGGGGTGATAGCAATTTCGATATTGCGGGCGAAAGGGCTGGTTACCCTAGCGCCTATCCCTCGATCTCTTTGCTCCCGTTGGACGCACTCTCTGAATAAGCGTGCCATCCTTTCATCAGAATTTGGAGCAGATAGAAATGAGTTTGGTTCTGTTCTGTGGGATTGATTCCGTCCAGATGACCTGTAGGGATGGTATCGTCTATCATTCCTCGTATTTTCTAGTGGCTGCCTTTGATCTTCTGGGAGCATGCTAGGGTCAGCTACAGTTGGCCCTTGCCTTGATCTTCCCCTGCTGGGTTCTGATCTAAGCACTTCCTCGGGTCCAACTTCGGACTGGACTCTAGCTCGGCCCCGTTCACTGGCGTTTCCGTGGTTAGGCAGTACGACCGGCTCAGCTACAGTTGACCTCCGCCCTGTACCTCCCCCGTTGGGTTCGGTTCCAAGCGTTTCCTCAGGCCTAACTTCGGGCTGTTGTCGATCTCGGCTCCTACCATGGCTGCTTCTGCCGTTAGCTCCTTCGAAGAAGGAAGATCTTTGTTGTCTCTGAGATCCTCCAGATTGGGATTCACCCCATGGCTCAGTGTTGTGGTTGGACTCTTCAGCATCCCTTAAGCGTGACATGAGATGGTCCACCAAGGCTTCCTGCTGGTCTGTGAAGCGGTTAGTTACTTCAGCCACAACCCTGTCTAGATCTGCCCTAGTAATTGCTGTGGGCTGTTCTGTGGCAGGAGTGGTCGAATTAGCCTGTCTTTCATTTGTTACTGCTACTAGAGGAGGATGATTTACTTGATTCGTGGCAGCTGGATCCGGAAGACTGCTGGATGCGATGTTTTTTCCTTTGTTAACATCTTTTCTCTGTTTGGGAGGCATGTTTTCCAAGTGGCGAACGATGCTGTTAGGAAAAATGTTAAGTGGATGAAGCTGAAGCTTCGAGCTTCTAGCTCTCAATGAAAGCACCAAAAATGTTTGCACAAAAAATGGACAAACACCTCAAAGTCGTATGATTTAGTAGATCTTATGTGGTTCTTAGTGATTTGGGTGATTTATGCAAATATATAAAAAGCAGGGGCTAAACTGTAAAAAGACACGCAGATTTATAGTGGTTCAGCCAGAATGTGTCTACGTCCACTTCATATGTTATTTCTCTTCTCTTGTTTAGATTACAAGTACAAAGCTTTGATACAAAAGAAAGTTGTTTGAAAGTTCTCTCCGTGCTTGAGCTCTCAAACTTGTTCCCCATTGTTGTACCCCTGCCCCTCTATTTATAGAGTGAGGCTGGGGGTAGGGGTCTTGGATGTATATAGCTGCTGGTGGGCCTGGGCTGATGCGATCTGGCCTGGCAGTGTTGATCCGGTACGCCTTGGTCCGGTTGTGAGTGGATGGAGTTGGTTCGGTGGGAGGAGTGGAAGGAGTTGGTTCGGTGGATGGCTGGTCCGGTGAGGCCTGAAGGAGGCTGGTTCGGCTGCTTTGGTTCGGTAGCTCTGGACTGGTAGAGGGCTGGTTCGGCATCCTTGGTCTTAGGGGTTGGTCCGGTAGAGGCACCTTGTAGTTGGTTCGGTAGGCAGTGAAGCAGAGGCTGGTTCGGTTATGCCTAGGAAGGGGTTTGGTTCGGCCATGCATAAGAGGGGAGTTTCGTCCGGTAGTAGGCGAAAACACTCCCAACAACTAGTATTGTCCATTCGACTTCCCTAATGCAGATTTCGATATGGTTTCTCGACTAGAAACCATCAGTCTCCTTGCATAGCCATATATTATGATAGAGAATTCTAAAATCAAGCCCAAAATCCATATCAAATATTCGCCATCAAGAATCGAATGAAAAATCCTAACACGGAATGGTGTAATTCACCTCGAACTTGTGTACTCAAACTTGGATCAATTTAATTATGCGAATAAAACAGCATACATACAACTTATGTATCTATTCCAAGTTCCAACTTGTTCATTATATAGTTTTATAAAGATGTTACCCAGTTAAAACATTTAAACTAAATTTTATTCAAAATATTTTAAAGACCAAATTCTTTTCAAAACATTTCAAATCTAAATTTCATATTAGAAAAATTCAAAATAGCCTTATTCATTTACTTACCAAAGCAGTTTCAACTTATTTAAATCATATTACTACATACTTTAAACATACATACCAAACTTATATACTTTATACCTTTCAAAATTACTTAGATTTGAAAAGTTAACCTAGATTTGGAAGTGCTCGAACCTTCAAAATAGTCGAAGAAATCATATTTAAATCCAAGAGTTGGAAATCACAATTAAATCAGTAAATCAATTCCAAAAATAGGGTTATATCAAATCAAATCCAAAACTCAAGGACTGAACACCGGCTCATTTCAAATTGTTCAAATATATATACATATATCTTTCGAATATCACATCACACTTCGGAATTTGAAATCAAAATTGGTTTCACAAATCAATTGCATAGCAAAGATACCGAAGTGGCCTCTCCCACACTCTGAAACTCGAAAATCAATGTCGATGATGCATGCATTCATCACCGAAATTATTTTCCAGCGACATAAGTGGGTTCTGGACTTCTCTTTTCTCAAACTTCTTTTGAAACTTCTTCGAAATCATTTGAAACTCATTAAAATCATTTGAAACATTTCATATTCGGAAAATACTTTCAATCATATTATTTATTATTTCAAAATCTTAAAACCAGTTCCAAAATGCCGGAGTTCAATCACTCAAATTCAGATTCAAAACCTTTAGATATAAATTATTTTATATAAAACCATTTCTTATATAAATTTCAAAATTTCAAATCCATTTGAAACTTCAAATCGTCATTTTTAAATGGGTATATAATCCTTATCGAAAACATTTCACTTATATATAAAATATGGTCATCCTTATCAAAATAACAACTATGATGAATGCAAAAATTTCAAAAGACAATCAACCATAAAGTTTCCAATGGATGATTCAAGGATGGATTTCAAAACAAAACAGAGATTCAAATTTAGAGGAACTCTAATCAAATAGAATTCTGATTCAAAGATAAGCTCAAACGAAGATAAGATAATTAAATTACCAAATAGAAGATGGATAAGCCTATATAAATCGCGGGCGACCGTAACCGATCAACCGTGACTTCAGGAATAATCGATGCGAAAATCTAAGGCAAACTGACCTTCGATCGCCAGAGATAGAATCCAAGTATAGCAGAAGATAGAAAACATCATAAACCGAGGATACGGAAATCTCCGGTGAATCAATGCCAATTGTAAAGGAGTTTCACCCTTTTACAAATCATTCAAAGTTTGGCGAAATCGCCGGTCTTTATAGAGGTCATTCAAAGTGGAGTTATGGAATGCTCCAAAAATCAAAAGAATACAATTATGGGAGACAGGAATGGATTTCAGAACAAGTAGGAGCGTTCCAAAATTCAAAGGAATCCTAATCGAAGAAATCCCAACTAAGACAGAAGTTCAGAATTTTAAGGAAATCCTAATCAAAGAAATTACTAACAAGGTGGATACGAAAGGGATAAAGTCCAGAAAATTTTCTTTCAAAACAAGAAAATTTTATATCAAAATAATCTTTAAAAATCTTTTAAAAATCATTTGAAAATCATTTTATACTTTGAAAATACATTCTCTCACAAAAGAATGATTCTGAGATTGATTTCACTCATTCTAGGGTATTTCTACCCTATCTCTAATGAGTTTTTGCTCCGTAGGCTAAGGTTTGCCTAAAACCAAAGCTTTGATACCAAATGTAACGACCCACTATTTTGGACCATTCAAATCGACAATAATCCACACATGTCTGACTTGAATATTTCAAAATAACAGATTGTAATAAAATTTGGAGCAAATAAAATCAAATATCATTTCAAAATTCAATATCATTTCAAATCCATTTCAAAATATCCAAATATTTTCAAATCAAAATATTCCAATTAAACCATTTCAAAAATGAAATTATTATATTTAATATTCAATTCTCAAAATTTTAGTCTTTTCACATTTCATTTATTCACTTAAATTTATTAGAACAGTGAAATTTCAACTTTCGCAGCACTTAGAAAATGCTACGGAAAGTTATGTTTAAAAAGAATTCAGTTAGCAAAAGACAGCATTTAAAATGCTGTAATAGGTTTAGATTTCAAATAAAACTTTAGTTAAATTCAACAACTACAGCACTTACAAAGTGCAGTAACAGCAATAAGTTCATTTTAGCCATTTAGTTCATTTATATCAATTACAGCATTTACATAATGCTATAATATCCTTTATATTAGAAATGATAGCATTTCAAAATGGCTGCCAATTAAAATTCAAGAATTTAAATACAATTTAATAACCAATTAAATTTTAATTTAAATCATTTTAACTTATAAAATCATATAATTTCACACTTTAAAACAATCATTGAAATACCGTTATATTTATGATTTTATAAAGTTAAATTTGCATTCAAAATCAAATTTAATAATAATTTTACTTATTAAATTCCAGCATTAATTTCTTTTCTTTATAATTAAATATTTTAACTTAACATTTAAGTTTATATTTCAAAATATAACCTATTTTCATTTTATCTACTTAATTAAAAATTCACATTTTTACAAAATTCACAAATTTCCAATTTAAGTTATATTTCAAAATTCAACTTAAATATCCATTTATTTCATATTTTATTTATACAAAAATCATTAACACTTTATAAAAATCATTTAATTTCATTTTAAATCAAAATTGTCATATTTTCTTACTTTACATAAATTCTATTTATAAACAAAATCATAAATTCCAAAATTAACTTATATTTCAAATTCCACTTCACCATTTACTTAATTCACTTATTTAATTTATAGAAAATTACTAATATTTATAAAAATAATTTTTAATTAAATTTAAATCAAAATATCATAATATTTACATTTTTTATATACTTTAAAATTTAGAAAAATGTTTTAACCATAGTCTTTATAAAAATTTCTAACTTAAATAAAATGATACGGATAATATATCATTTAAATCCGTAATTTTCAAAGGAAAAATCCGGGTTTTATCATTTCAAACCCGCAATCCTAAGTTAAATGAAATAAATAAAAATCGTTCAGGCCTATCATTTCAGCCCATAACGATTTTTGCCTATTCTAAAGTCCGTTCGGGTATGTATCATTTCAACCTATAGTGATTCTACTCTAAAGGGAACTTGCAGTGTGATAAACTGATATAAATAAACAGAATAGCATCGTATCACAGTAATTGATAATATAACATGTGTAATAACAGGGGTGAGCATCATATGATCATAACATAAGCAGTTATAACATGATGAAATAGTTTTACAGATTCAAATGGTGTCAGTTTAATAGTTATATAAGTACAAATTGTCTGGTGAGAATTTCTCACATGTTTAAGCTGGAGATGACAACCACAAACACACAACAAAGATTTCCAGAGGCATGAAAGCACGACAATGATTTGAGTGTGAGAGAGACAAGGTTAATTGCCTTGAACAAATTCAAACAAAACAAGCATAAACAACATAAGTTTCAAACCAAAATAAAGTTAAACAATGTTAGGAATAAATGCATAAAACACAACCAAAGTCTTTGCACTTGCTTTCTACCACCAATGCTTCAGCTGTAGATCTGAAATAAATGGCTAAGGAGTGGCTTAGGATCTGGTTTTGGATTGGTAAGGGTTGGCCAAACATGGATCAAATGATGGTAGAGAGATATGCATGAACACACAACTATACAAGGCAATACAACAATGGTTTCTATGCAAATATAGGCTCGGCCAAAGCAAGGGCAGGCACGGCCATGGCTTCAAATGGGGTAGGGATGACGTGGAAGGGGATCTCAGGTCATCTATGGCAGGTGGTGGTGGTGCAAGTGGCAGCCAAGGAGGAGTTTGAGGTGGTGGACATTGGTGATGCTCGGCTAGGTGCATTTAGGTGATGTTTGTTCATTTTTAGGTGGATTTTCTTCAAGGAAGGCCACGGCTATGGCATGGGGATTGGCTGGAGGAGGTGTTGACCAGATGTGGTGGTGGTGGAGGTGGCCAAGGTGATGGAGGAGGGCAGGCCGATCCAAAGAAGTTGAAGAAAGCAAGTGCAAAACTATATAAACAAAAGGAAAAACATGAAAAAGAAAAGAGAAATTTTTACCCCTTCTTGCTCAGATTTGGCCGTGATTTTTTTTGTGATGAGTAGCTTTGATTGTACGTGAAAAATGAAGAAAAAGATGTGGCTGAAGAATGAGATAAATTCGGCCAAAAATTGAATGAAAAAGGTTGGAAAACGAAGAGGTGGAAAACAAAGAGTCTCAAGCAACTAAAGAGTCACAAAACTCTTCGAATTTCCATTATTTCTTTTTGCAAATTTAAATACATGTAAAATACTGATAAATAAAGATTAAACTCAGAAATAAAATAAATGTATAAAATAAATAATTAAATTTTAATTAAATAGAATTAAATTAAGAAAATAGTTAAAAAAATGCAAACTAGGCTTTAAAAAAATTCCATAAGCTTTGGAAATTTTTTATAATCACTTTAAAAATATTTAAAAGGCAAAATAAATATAATATAACATACATATACAAATTAGAATAAGATATGTCAAATAAAATATCATTTATATAAATTAAAATAAATAATATTGTTAAATAACTCAATATACACACAAAATTGAAAACAGTATAACTTTCATAATTTAAATCCAATTTCAACGAAATGAAAAGCAGTATTCATGATATTAAGTCTATTTTCATAATAAAAGATAAAATTCAAGAATTCAAATATTTAAATTTAAAATTTAAAAGTCAAAGTTTGACCAAATTGACCAAAATCCACTTTTTCTGGAAATATTCAATTTATTCAGGTTTGAAATTATAATTCTCATTAAAATCAACATTTATATTTAAAATAACATAATTTATTCATTTTAATAAATAAAATAAAATTTTAAAATCAGGAGTTTAAATAAAATAATCAAAATAAACAATTAAAATAAATCACAAAATTCAGGGTTGTTACATAAGTGGCCTGGGTACTGCCTCTCACATAGCTAAGACTTTAATGATGATAGATGCATTAGTAGTATGGTTATTATATATATTAAAGCCATAATTAGTGGTCAAAGGTCCCTGTAGCTAGGACCAATAGACCAATGATGACGATGCTAGGAGCCCGCTTTATATTTGGAAGTATTAAGTGGCTGATATACTTACGTCAGTATTTGTACCTTGGGAAGGGTAGGTAAATGAATTATGCTGGGTAGGAATATCGTGTATGCAATATTAAGTTAATTTGGCTAACCTTAAAATAGCAGACATAACAATTAAATGGAAACCAATCAGTATAAATTTATGTTGTAGACACCGTATAGATTTTCCAGTCACCAAAACGTTGTTCTGACCCCCTCCTCATTACTACCAACATGATAGGTTTAGAGGAACGGGTCACCGGAGACAGACGTGATTGATTGTTGGAGAAGTCTTCTTTTCTCTCATGCTCGATGCTGGTACGGCAATATTTTATTCGAAGAATACTATTAATTCCAAAGTAGTAACCATAGTTAGTATTTTATCCTATTATTATGTCCACTATAAGTTTATATTTTATCAATCTCTGATAATGCTCATAATTATTTGTAGGTACCAAATCTAACAATCTATGCTTTGATGGACTTGGATTTCGATTCTTGTCGAATTTAGGATCATTAAAGTGCGACATGTTACATTTATTAATAGAGCCTAGGTTAGTCGATCAGAGGAATTAGGATAAATTGAGAGAACCTATTCGTACTTTCCTATCGAATATTAATATTTTTACGCTAGACTCTAAGAATCCTGACTATAGAAGTAGTTGTAGTTTCACCTCGAAGGAATGGGCAAAGCAACTATGGGTTGGAAATATCTTAAAGTTAAGATTTTCATGCCAACTTCAAGTTACCCTACGGTGTGTTGGCAATGCGTAAGGCGCTTAAGGAGAAGAGCATAAGTACGACATATGGTAGAATCATAGAGAATGGAGGGTGTTCGACTTAGTGGTTGAGATACTAACTACCTTATGACTTTTGGATCTTGATGAAGACTTGTAGTCAAAGATACACAATTATTCCAAATAAGCGAGAAATAGAATGCTGTATGTCACAAACGTCCGAAAACCAGTTGGTAAGGGAATGTCCATCAACCACCTTTAGATGGCAAATCGGATTTTTACTTAAAGAATTGAGGTCAATTCCTTAGTCTAAATCTGCGAGAAATTTTTTATTAATTATTTTGGAAATGCCTTAGATTTTGGAAAAAAGGGCTTTCGAAGGATTTCTTTTTCCAAGGATTTGTTTTGGAAATTTTGTTTTGGGAAGTTTTGGAGTTTTAAGTTTTAAGAAGCACGTAAACCACAAAGTTGGTCATGTTTAGAAATTTTGGTTTATAAAGAAGTAGGTTTTGAAATTATTAAATATTTAAATGCATATATATATATATCAGTAAGGGTTTGATTTTCCTTTTTGGTAAGAAAATAGTTTTTTGATTAGGAAATGAGTTTCAAAGGGTGAATGTTTAGCCTAATGGTTTTCCTATTTATAAAAATCGGACTTCTTAAAGTTTTCACTTTTAAGGGATGGACAAAAAAGGAACGACATTTAATTTTATTGGGGTATAAAGTTAGAAGTGTTGTTGTACCCCCTAGCTATTGGAAGATATTTTTCCATGCGAAGTATGCGGGAAATAGTAGTGGGAACATTTTTGAGTTTTTAGAATTGTTGATAGTTGAAGCAGTATAAGTCTGAAGTACTGTGGAAAATAGCGGAGGAATGGTTTGGAAATCTAACGTTAAGCTTGGGCACCGTCGTGAAGAGAGTATGGATTTTTCGGATCATGTCGAGTCGAAGGAGACGGCGCGAAACGATTATCGTTGTTATTATTAACTTCATAATTAACCCGGCCCGAAAGGGTCAAGGTTCAACGTACGCGAAAAGACAGCTAAGCGGTCAACTGGTAGCGGTTGACCTAGGGGTGTCGATCGCTATATGGGTTTTAGCCCATCCTGAACCTGGAACGCGACTATAAAGCCGCGTCCAATTTTCCCTAGTTGAATTCGTGCTTCCCCTCCCCATAGCCAAACCCAAATCACCACCTCCTCCTCTTCCAAATTAGCTCCTACCTCCATTCCACCTCCAGGCAATGCCGTTTCTCCCCCTCTCCGACGAACAGCAGCCTCGCCTTCCCCTTGCACCAATCTTCGGATGTTAGATCTTACCCCACCTACACTCTAGATCTAAACCCTATTTCTCCACTTCTTAGACTATGGCACCTCTCTGCACTGCTAGTTCCTCCTCGCGCCACCCTGGTGTAACTCTTTAAGAGATTAAGGGGCTGGACCATAATGACCAAAAGATCTCTACCTTTCTTAGCTCTGCCAGTTTCAAATTCCTTCAGGGGTGGTCGGTGAAGTTTGGAGACTTCACAGCTATTGGGCTAGAAGAGCTTTTTGAGGTCGGAGGACTTGCACCGGTCCTACGCTTCGAGACTTTTGAGCAGGAATGCTATCTATGCTGCATTTGCCTTTTCAATGATCATTTGGCGTCGACTTTTGATGAAGGCAATAGTTTAATTCAATTGGAGGTTAATGGAGTCAGGATCGAGATGCCTGATGATGACCTCGATGATATTTTGGAGATTTCCAAGGATGACATGGATTTGGACGGTATTGAGATGACCGACCCGAAGATCTTATAGCGGATCTTTTCTCAAGTTATCGGTGTTTGGAGGATGGACAAACCACATCTGATTGCCTGTCTTATTGTGCGCATTATTTAGCACAACTTCATCCCTAAGATGGGAAGTTATGATCAAATTTATCCTTGGGTGCGAAAGGCCTCCTATGCAGTTATGGGTGGTGTAGCCGTCAATTGGGCATGCACTCTTATGATTTATTTTTCCAGTGTACAACGGGAAATGGATAGATTATAGAGTGGTAAGAATGTATAGTACTCCACTTAAATTTCTTTTTTCAGCATAGGAGTGACGTTTGGGAAGCGATATTTCGACGCTCTAGATTTTTAGCTGGTAGGAATTGGATGCAAATTGGTTGCACCATACTTCTATTCATAGGAGTAAGGGAATTTTTGGTGAAAAGATTTTTCAAAATCTATATACATATAGAACTGCCAGTATATATATATATAGGTTTTATACACCATATTTTCAAAAATGTTTTCAAAAAGAAAAGCATTCATATATGAGGGCTGATTTATAATCATTCTGCATACATGTTTTTATACTGTGATACACTATGCACTTGTCCACATTGGTTGCAAAGTTGGTTGTACATTGTTTGGTTGTGTAGATTAGGATAATTGCGAGCTAGAATCATGACTTAGCCATTAGTATAATTTCAGGGGCGAAATTATTTTAAGGGAAAAGAATGTAACACCCAGTAAATTTGGCATTAGTTATTTAATTATCTAGTTAGTTAATTAGAATCCAAAAATGGAACTTGTGCAAATGATGGAATTTGACTAAAAAATTTGCGCCATTACATTCGTGGTGAAATTCTAAGCAACTTTCATATTTGGAGTTTTGCGATCGGAGTTCTAACGAAGAAGTTACGGACGAAATACAAATTCGGAATGGAAATAAATATATTAATGTTAAATAAATACCGAGAACCACCATTCGACCCCCTTTATTAGGCAGGTCAATCAGTAGCCATCGACCCCTTTGAAGGGGGCGGTCGACCGGTCAAACCATTTTTGCTAGGCTTAGCCTTGGCCAAACGGCTCAGATTTAATATATTTCTGGTTGATTCGAGTGCCTATAAATTTAGGTTTAACCCTCTCTTCTCTTCTTATATTTTTTTTTGAAAGGAGCAGTGAAGCTTTGCCATTCTCTCTTCTACACTATTTTTTAGATTATAAAATATTATATTTATATTTGTATATACACAAATTAGAGAAGAATAGAAATCAAATAAGAAAAGAAGAGAAGCGAATCAACGCTACAAGATAACATGGTAATATATATATATATATATATATATATATGTATGTATAGAAATCAAATAAGAAAAGAAGAGAAGCGAATCAACGCTACAAGATAACGTGATAATATATATATATATATGTATGTATGTATGTATGTATGTGTATATATATATAAATATGTATGTGTGTGTGTGAGTATATTTTTGTATTTGTATTTATATTTCCCTTAAACCCCAAACCTCTTCTCATATCTATAACTCTAATATATGTATATATCATTTTTATAAATATTTTTCACAACAAGAAGGAAATGGAGTTGAACAAAAGTTTTACTTTAGATATGGGATTTGGAACGCTTTTAAAAGGTGAGTAGGAAATTTATATATTGTTTATGATTTTGAATCTATTCCATTGGCATATGTTTGATTTTTATGCCTAAATCAATAATATTTGTGAATTGTAGGCTCAAATTAGCATAGAAAACTATTGCCTACATATTCTTGTTTTAGATCTGATAGGAATTATTGCTGCACCCTGATCTTGAAATTAGTCCCAAAAGTTATTGATATGAATATTGATTACATATGAAATTTATTCCAGATCTGAAATTGGGTGGTAGATTATTAGTATGATATGATTATTACCCGGATTATGTTGAATGAGAAATTTTCCATAGTTTAATTTATAAGAAAAACGTCCGTTTAATTTTTGTTTAAATTTGTTTGTGTTTCCAAATTGCATAGAAAATGCAGCGTTTGATTTAATAAGGAATATATGCAAAAGAAAAGGAAGAGATGTGTAAATTACAGATTTATTCTTCGTACTTCATACCGTCTATTCCAATAAAAAGAAAACAATCATTCTGTAACAATCTGCCTTTCTTACACCTAAAGACGACACTAAATACATCCTCGGTATTCATGTGCCGATCATTTAAGTGTCCGAAAGACAGATCATTTAGGGTGAAGAAAAAAAATAGAATCTCATAAAACGTGATGAGTAATATATAATATAAACAAGTCTTTACAAAAAGAAATCATCTTTATTATAAACAACATCAGAGTCACTAACCTATTATCAGCTTGGACAGTTATAACATCCTATCCTTACAATTGTGGATAAATACAGACAAGAAAAATAAATGACAGAACAGCGGAAGAATATAAGATACGTGAATACGTCTGGGAGAATCCAGCTCGTCGCCTGAAAGCTCCAAAGAATCCAGCTAAATCTGGAAAATATACTCGGGCTGACCCGAGCATTATAGGAAAACAACGCCCGAGTCAGTCTGGGAAAACTAGCGTGAGAAAGACAAATTACAAGGAAAATTTATTATAACTTGTAAAACACTTTTAAAATCAAAGATATCTCGTAAGACCATGCCGCACATAAACACGGACAGGTTTTCACCTTACGATAACCAAAGCATTTTTATAGAAAATCCAGTGATATTATGATAATGTCTAAGCGTTCAAAATAAATATATGAAAATAGCCGAAATTGTTACATTAGTAAATTCCAGCATAATAGGTATGCAATCAAGTCCGCACGACACTTATTGAAGAATGGATTCCAACCATGGCAAGGCAAGGGACTACCTTCCGTACAGTACACCTCTAGATAAAATGTACCTAGGGTCAGACCCTGAACTTGGTCCACCCCTGCCAACACAGAACCGGCCTACCCCTAAACTTGGATAGTACCAAATATGTCATCACCCCGGTTGTTCCCAACCTTCATCGAGATCTCTCATGCACAACCAAATCCATAATGTGATAATCTAAAAAGGTGATGAAACATCCTAATGGGAGCGACCCATATAGCCCTGCTGCATCTAACCTGTTTTAGCCATTTTCCTGTTGTGAGGCTTAAGGCAACGCTTTTACCTTTTCTCTTAGCAGACCATCTTAGAATGCTAACACTGTTCTCTGGCAGAAATGCAATGTAAGCATTCATCCATAAAAGTTCGTTCTGGGTCTAAACGAAACCGAAGGCACTACCTCTACTATATCCATTTTGGAATCACCCTTGGGATTAGTAGCAAGTAGCCCTTGCACTTCAAAGGCTCTGTCTTCAATTCTCTTCAAGATATCTTCAGTTCGAAACGCTTGAGTTGGATCAAAGTGGTTTTCGGATGATTTGTACTTATCCGATCCTGGTCCCTTCGAAACAACTTTCAATATTTTTCAGTAAACTCAACCCCGGTTCTTTAGGAAATAAGTAGACAAAAAATAAGAGCGGAGTTCACCTCCTAACCATTTGTGGACAGAATTCCTTATCATTTATCCTGGAAGAATGAAACAAGATTTATGCGCACAATATAGCACCACCGATGGTAACTGTACCATATAATTCTCATGTTTCTCCTAGATATTTCCAAAGTTACGTTTTGGTCAAGATTTGATAGTCGGTTATTTAACTATCAAATAAATAAACATCAGACATTGATTTAATTCCATATGGTATCCACTAAGCCTTTATTAAATAACCTTTCATTAATTAAAACACTTCACAAAACTTGATCAAAAGATCTTTTTACTATTCCCAAAACCCTTTACATTTTTTTTATAATTGAAAGAAAACAATTATATACTTATCTCAAAAATATAAGTATTTACCAAAGACATTTAGCAAATTCCCTCTTCTCGAATTCTATATTAAATGGCCAAGAAATACCCTTTTCGAAACATCACTTACTATAAAAATCATTCACTTTATAAAACCCATTCACTTATCCCTTATAAAAATTCTTTTTATAAGTTCACTTCATATTTCAAACCTCCTTATAAATCTTCAAACTAGATTTAAACTTCTTTTTAAAATCTCTAAAATGATTTATAAAATGTCTTTCCATGTATAAAACTCTTTATAAAATATCGTTTACAAAATCTCATTTTAAATCACTTTAAATAAACCCTTTTATTTAGTAAAACCTTTTATTATAATAAGTTATTATTTATAAATACCTTTATAAAATAATTATATAATGTGAAAATCATTTATAAACTTTAAAACCTCAGACTGATTAAAGAATTGAAGTTAATTCAAAATCATACTTCATAAATTCAAAAGGAGGCTTAGCGATCTTAATGGTACTAATTTATGTTACCATTTCATTTCAATCCAATTCACTTAACAGTTATTTACATAGGTCAACATGTATGTAAATACAATTCATATCCAACTCAGCAAATAACATGTCAGTACAAACTAACCAGTATAAACATGTCCAAATAACATAATAGCAGGATGGTGATTTGTCCTGCTAAATAGATGTCCAAACAAGCAACAATTAACTTATAGACAAATAGGGATTTATTCCGCTAACATATATGTCCATACAATCAAACACCCAATCTATAGTAGAACGGGGATTTATTCTGCTAATATATTTCCACAACAATCAAATCTATTACATTATAACAGAACATGGGTTTATTCTGCTATCAAATGTCCATACAATCAAACAATCAATTTATGGTAGAACAGGGTTTTAATGTGCTAATAGTTGTCCACACAAACACAAACAATCACATCATAACTCATTCACAGCCATTTATCTACTTAATGGTATCAGCATTTGAATTCCTTATGCTCAAAACTATCCTTGTAAAAGAATTCCCCTTTTAAATAAATTGGTTCTTGGAAAATCAAAGGATTCAAAACTTAAACTCCCCTTTAAGATAATTAATTATTATTTATACTCTTATTAAATCATAATTAATCTTAATTAAATCTTAATTTAATTAAATAAATAAATTAAGAAATAATTAAACCTTTAAATAAATGATTAAACAATAATTAATTATTAAATAAATAATTAAACACTAATTAATCCTTTATTAATTATTAAATAATCATTTAAGCCTTAATTAATGATTTAGTATTAATTAACCTCAATTAAATAATCTTTAATTAAATCTTAAATAATAAATTAAACCGTTAATAAATAATTTATAAATTAAAACCTTAATTAATTTAAAATTCAACACATGGTTAATAATTAATTAATAATTAGCTTTATATTTAATTATTAATTAATTAAAAGTAAATCATATACTTAACTTATAATTAATTAAAAATTAATCATACTTAATAATTGATTAATTAAAATTAATCTTATCTTTTAAAGGGTAATTAATTAGTAACTAATTTTCACTTAATTAAAATTAAGAAACCATATTAACACTTAATTAATTAATAATTATTAAAACTTAATTGATTAATTATTAATTATTAAATCTTTAATTAAAATTTTAAAACAACATTATTATGCTTATAAAACATTTACAAAATAATTTTGAAGTATGAAACTTAAATTTGAAAAATTCGGATTTTTAAAGCGAAACTACATCCATCGCAACTATCGCTATGGACACCATAACTTGAGAATGTTTTGACTTTCCTCATTGAAACCTCAACACTTAAATACTTACCAACTTATCATAAACATAGCATAAGAGTTTGCATAAGAAAACAAAGTTGAAAACTTTGAAATGATTTTCAATTTCCTTTAAACTAAACACTAGTTTTTCCATAAAGAAATCCAATCGTCAATACAATATCAAAGTTTCACTTCCTTAGCATGACATCACATACACATGCCTAAACATCCATAAACATATCAACATTATAGCACAAACCCAAAAATCACATCTTTATAATGAAACACAACACTTTAGCTTTTGATTCACAAGTCAATATCTAAACTGCAACTAGCAACATACACATATATTCAAACCATATAATATTCCAACCAAACAACCAACTTATTTTACCATCCAATATTTAAAACATATAAAGGTAAAAAATTTCCAAAATTTGAAGAATTTTCTCATCAAATCTTTTTAGAAACTTGAAATAAACTTTAAACTTGTAAAGCTTGGAAACGACGAAAAATTAACTCGAAAAGGGTCATCTTCTTCTTGGTTTTTGGACATATTACACTCAGATTTGGGTAAAGTGGTCAAAAGGAAAGTTTTAGTAAATTCTTTCTTCTACAATTTAATAAAAAGTAACACTCAATTTCAGATATTTTTGAGAAAGATATGGTCGAGATAAGAGGAGCTATTTTCGGACTTGAATTTCTGAGTCCAAAAATACTATGGAAAGGAATGAGATTTTGACATAACTGTACTCAGAAACGGAAGAAGTGATACAAAAAAAAGTTATAGACAGTGAAATTCTATACGGTTTGAAAAAAAAATCTCCATTTGAACTATAAATGAGGAAGATATGGCCGAAGAAAGAGGAGGAAAGATTGAGGAAATGGAAGGCTATTTATAAATAAAAGAAAAAGGAAATTACCTATCTACCCTTGCTTTATACCCCCCACTACCTTATTAACACCTCACCTAGCCTTCACGTCACACCCACACCAGCCTCCAAAGCATCACACCGTCCTTCCCATCCAAGCCAACATGTCTAAGACATGTTTAAACATGTTAGGTGTACCCTTTGTACTTAATGTCCTTATGATGTGACTTTTTTTTCCATTTCTATTTTAAAATTAGTATACTAAGGTATAAATGCATACATACACATACACTAATACACGTATATATACATATACTAATTTTCCTACAAGTATGAATACTTATGCTAAAGGGTTCATAACTTTTCCAATAACTTTTACCCGATGAAAAGTCGAAATTTCGAAAAACAGTTTCCGGTCACATATTAGATTTTTCTTCAAAGTAAATATTTTTGTACACAAAATTTGAAAACTATTTCACCATCATTATTTGTCATTTAAAAGATTTTTATTTTCATTATAAAACCTATACATTGAATATTTAAAATTAATTAAATATTCGCAAATCAAAGGAGTGAAAATTCCTGGTCGTTACACATTCCTTGTAATTTCAAACGAGGCAAACTTTTCCTTTTATTCTTGATCATTTGTTTTAAATTACTTTATGGAAATCACAACGAAGAATCTTCCAAAGAAATGTAATTTCAACAAATTAAATATGGAAAATAATATTCTAGTTAAAGATTTGTGACTATAATATATTTGGTAAAAGCAGGAGTTTATACGTATTTATATGCGCTAATAAATATGACAATTTATGTGCAATGCTCGTTTAGGATATTAGTATACGTAGTAATAACGTTGATTTGTGAATAAGAAATATGAGGAAAGTTTGGAAAGGCAGTAGCTCCAATTAATGGGTAATAAATGTGGAATGAATTTGGGAGTTACAAATAATTGATAGGGTAAATGGATTAATGTGACTGATAAATGGAAGATTAAATTAATATGTATGGAGTACTTAGAAAGAGATTACTAATTGGAAATCAGTAAATATATAAATGTCTTTTGAAATGTCCTTAGGATGATAATCTTTTATCATGGGCAAGTTTACATTTATGGAGAAATAGATAAAAAGGGGATTTATGGGAAGTTGAATATTTACGGTAATTTATATAGCCATAAATAAAAACTGAGGTTAGTAATCTATGTCCAATATCCAATTTAGGATGATAAAGCTTAGTAATAGTAAAGCCTAGGATAATATGGCTTAAGATAGTAAAGCCTAGAATAATTAATTGGACCTAATAGGTTGGGATGCGTGGTCGATAGAGTTACAAAAGAAGTTTGTCCTTCACTTTGAGGCTACCAGCAGTTGTGTACACTTTCTACTGATGTGAGACATCTTTAACCATAGGACCCATAGAATAATTAGGCTTAGAAGATTGAGATGCGAGGTCAGTGAAGTGATACAACGGAAGTCCGCCCTTCACTTAGAGGCTACCAGCAGTTGTGTATACTTATTACTGATGTGGAACATCAACAATCATAGGACCAATGGGAAACGTTTATAGATGATAGGATCTGCTTAGGGGTCGGAGGTATTAAGTGGTTGTTTGTGGGCCCGCATCTTTCCTAACTAAAAAGTAATAAATGGTCTGAATTATTGATTAGGACAATACACCAAAATAGGCAAATCCTTACATTTGTAAGTGTTACAAATAATTTCAGTAACACTTTTTAAGTGTTACTAATGGACTGTGAGGAATGGAGCGGTCAAATTTGTACCACTTATAAGTGTTACGAACATACGTATTGCTAACACATAAGTGTTGGTACCTAAATATATGGTAACGCTTATAAGTGTTGGTATAGAAATATACGGTAACACTTATAAGTGTTGGAAAATGATTATTTAGTAACACATATATGTGTTGTTACACATAAATTGCTTTGCTTATCATTTAGGTTTGTGATGTAGATAAGCGTTGTTATCCAAAATATTGGTAACAGTTATATGCGTTACTAATTAAAATTATAATTTTACCCTATTTTATGCACAATTAATATTAAATTATTAAAACAAATGAATATAATATCTCATAAATGATGATGTCCATATCACATATATAATTCATCATATCAATTCAATATGAAGTCTAAAATGCGTCCATATCTCAAAGGCAACAATATCATATTTAGATAATACTATTATATGAGCTACAAGCTTTCCAATTTCAAAATACCACAATATAATATCCAAATTACAAAAAAGCAATTCCATATCCAATTTTAAATATCCAATATAATATGAGCTACTGATAAATAGAATTTTAGATATTGCAAAGACGAAACACGGGCCATATCACAAAGCCCCATCTGAAAATTCACAAAGCTTGTAATGCCCATTTTGAGGACCATCGTAAATTGGTGCTTCCGGTTCTATAACTTCTGTTATCCAAACAACTTTCTCAACATTTGGAACTATCTCTCTGAAATGACACATAGTTTGTGTTCTTATATAAGCTTTTGCTACATTCTTCTTCATATCTTGTGATAGTGGCATTACAAATTGCTTACCTCTTGTAAATGATCCAACATCATTTGACGGAATAAGCGAACTAGCAACTCTAATATTCGAAGGAGATTTATCCAAGTTAGAAGCGGTTTTCGTCATAGGCATCACATTACCACCATTAAGGTTATGTTGTAACCCCGGTACCATAGTTAGGAAAGATGAAGCAAATGATTTAAGAGTCTCATTGATTTGGCTGGACACTTGATTCACCACTTGACCAGCAACTTGATTTGCCACTTGGATTTGTAATTCCGATGACCATTGATGAAAATCTTCCTTTTTATTCTTATCGGCAATTGCTTTTGAAGCTTGCATCAACTTTACTTGTTTTGCAGAGGAAGTAGAGCTAATTGCATGACAATAGTTTTTCTTTCTATCGGAGCCAAAAACTTTAGAGATGGGATCATTGTCAAGGTCATATGTGTTTGCTTCCTCGTTACCGCTACATTCCAACTTCGATTTTTCTTCCTCTTCCGCCACAAGTGCCTACATTCAAATATGTCAAATGAGAATTCAAACATCAAAATTACTATTAATTAAGACTTAACTTTCATTGTATAAAAATATAGAACAGCAGTGCACTTCCAACTCAACTATTCATGTATGTACAGGTTAAGTATAGATTGGTTTACTCAATTATAATCAGGTCTAAAATATAATCTAAGGTATCAGTGCATTATTAGATCCAATTATTGCCTAAGACAGGCTACTGACCATGGACCAAAAGCATATATGTCTTGGATTTTCATGCTGCAAGAGCAAACCATGTTGAGGGTGGGATGAACTCTAATGACAGCTACTGCCTCTACCAAAATTGCAGCTGTCTTGGCCAAGTCAAAAAGAAAAACTAGCTTGATCATAACCTTCAATCATGTAAATCAGATATGAATAGTATTGACATATAACTGAAGCTAATTTCAAAATTACCATATTCCTACACTTATTGCTTTCATTGCTTCAACTCAAAGCCATATGTTTTGCATGAATATCATGAATAAAATTCAAATATATTCTAAATAATTACATCTTAGTTGCTTTATGAATCTAAACATCACTAGTCTTTCACTGTGGAGAACTTTGTATGCCACAAATGGATCCTTCACCTTAAAAATATGTTTCACCAGCAAAAGCATAGAGCTTAAGTGAATATATCAAACATTATAGAAGTTAGGGTAACAAATGATATGGATCTAATAGAGGAGGAGGGATTTGAAGAATGGGTGAGAAGAGAAAGACATGGATAGAGAACAGAGGAGAGGATTTACAGAGGTGATGGACACTTGTGCCACTAGCATAACAAATTTGTACAACAAATAGCAAAATGAGTAACAAGAAGATTCCTCCATCAATGCTTTGTCTCTAGGTATAATCGTTTCTTTTTAAACCATAGGATGGTACTAATCTTAGCCTATAAATATATTTATAACATCCACAACAAGTATATACAAACAACCAGATTACAAACTACTAATCAGCCAAGACAACATACAAACACTGACGAGACAAAAAATAATACAAAACAACAATAGCAACAACCCCTACTACATATGTAATATGCAAAACAACACCAAACATTTAACAGTCGAAAAAAACACCAACCAAGCATAGCATCAAAGTAACACATCAAAAACATTAATATATGTTATTCCTCAATGTATATGTATGAAGTAGTTATGGAGGTAGCTTCAATTTTCCGAAATGTGTATACTTTTTTAGCATTTGGTTTATTATCCATTGCCTTGTTTTGATGGGTGTCCAAGAGATCATATTCCCTTTGATTCTTCTCATCTTATTGCACTTTTAACTTATGGCTACCTTTCTTATATTCTTCAGCAACCCATGGGACCAATATATTGTGCTTTTCATTACTTAACTTAGTTCTTTCTTGATTCAAGTCTTTGAATTAGAGTTTGTGAACCCCTTTAACATGTGGTTCACAAAATCTTGTATTTGTGTTTTTTTCTTTCTTTTTATTATTATTATAAGAGGTATGATTTTGATTTGGTTGATTTATATCCAAATAAACTTTACATGTCGTATGTGTCATGGTTTTGATATTCAGATAGAATGCACGATGAAAGTTTCTCTTGCTTTAAATTAAGAGAAAAATAAAAGATAATGTATGATGAATGTCTAATTTCTCAATTTTTACATGAATTGCGTAGAGACATGAAGACTATGAGCCAAAGTTGACTAGTACATATTCCTATATTATTTACGCTATTCAGGTATCAAAGGTAACTGGAATCAGGGAGGCCTAAGTTGGAATAAACCAACTTTATTTCATCTACAGGCAAAAAGCCTTTTGTGTGCAAATGCTCTTTTATGTATGCGTAAGCCTTTATCATCTCCAACTAATTTTATGCTTCATATTTCATGTTAAATGGTGCGTTTTTTCCAAGAGGAGGCTGCCACTCAAACAAAACCTCCAAATCTTAATGGCCATTATTAGTTTATATATGGTTTCAAGTCCCCAAAAAAATGCATTTTTTTCATTTGCATCATGAAACAATTATTTTCATGAAAACGTACATATTCCACAATGCCTATTGGTTTTGACTTGGATTGTAATAAATCAACTTCAAGTTTTACTTCACTGGACTTCAGAAAAATATAAATCAATACTACTAAAACACGTTTTTCCACTCA
Source organism: Allium fistulosum (assembly GCA_030737815.1). Taxonomy (NCBI): domain Eukaryota; kingdom Viridiplantae; phylum Streptophyta; class Magnoliopsida; order Asparagales; family Amaryllidaceae; genus Allium; species Allium fistulosum. The sequence continues at coordinate 169,175,180 of CM060905.1, forward strand.
AATGCTATTGTTCAGTTTACCTTAAAAAAACTCTCCCATTATTGATTTAATTATCATTGCCTATAGCAAAAGAAAGAGCAACTGATACTAGATTATTTCTGCAATAGGTGTTGACACGTTGACATCAATTTAGAACTAGAGAAAGTGACAGTATTTTGACATCCCTCTTTTCTATATTTTCAAAGATGATCATGAAATCAAACACATTTCATTTTGAGATCCTTTAATGTTCATACCAAATAAATTGATCAGTAATTCGTACCAAAGTAAAAATACTTACATAGGCTTTTGCTGTAGATGGAAGAACTTGTCCATATTTCTTATTTATATGTCCCGCCTTCCAAACCATTGTCCATGTAACTTTCTCTTTCGGATTTTATTTGACCTGCATGAACAAATATTTTTAAACTAATTAACTATTCATTATTAATATTTACAAGAAATATTTTTATACTATTTCTTACCATTTCATCGTAAACTCTACAGTATGATTTTCTTCCTAGTGTATGAGTGATAGTACTTTTAGCTTTAGCTCCGGCGTTTTTCCTACATTGCTCTTTTTTTATATTCGAATATTCATTGTCTATAAATTTTTCCCACCATACTTTTTCAATGTCCGTGGGACATTTAGTAATAGCAATATTCTTGGGTATGATGATTCCTCCGACTTTGAGAAATTTATTCCCTAAAGTAGACTTTACCGTACGATAATATCGTAGAAACGTTTTTTCTAAAATTGGCCGAGCTAAATCGGGATCTATATCTGTTAATCCATAATTCTTCACGACTTAAGAAGGAGGCGACTCAAGAGTTAACGACTTAAGGGATTGCAAGACTTAACGAGTGAAGACTTAGATGGCCTACGGCTCAACGACCTACGACTTAAGTGATCTCAACGACCTACGACTTAAGGGGATCTGCGATCTAACTACTCAGGGACCTACGAGTTAACGACTTAAAAAAGCTAACCGGGTTAAGAAATGTTCCAACCTAACGGTGTTACGACCTAAAGCTACAGGGGACATTGCGACTTAGCAATGTTGCGACCTAAAGACTACGACTTAAGAAGACTATGACTTAAGAAGGTTCCGACTTAAGAAGGTTCCGACTTAAGGGGTTACGACTTAACTACTGTACGTAGTTACCGACCTAAGATAGCTAAGAAGACTCACGACTTGGCTTAAGTCGTCCACAACCTAATAGCTCCAGTTCCTGGCGACCTAAAAGTTACCGAGTTAGAAAACCAACACCTGCGCCTATGCCGTTTTTGCCCACTAGGTCGCTAACGACCTAGTATCCTTCCTAACCCGTCTGCGACCTATAAACAGCTGCGATCTACGACTTACCTTAGGTCGCATGCGACCTAAGCCTCAGCAAATATATGAAGCCATTATGTGCAGCTGTTAGGAGAGAGCCCGAGCTTCTTAGGTCGGAGACGACTTACGACCTATCATAAGTCGTAAACGACCTAAGGACTTAGAAGCCGAGTTCAGGACAGATTCTTCTCCTACAAATAGATTGCAATCTCCAACAAGTGAGGGACTTTTGGCCATTCATTTCTTCAAGCGCCGTTACTCTGTCGAAGTCTCCACTCATTCAGCAATCAAAGATCTTCAAACATTCGAGACGCTACAACAAGCTTCGAGAAGAATTCCTTACATCCAACACGGATTCGTCGAGTTTCATCATCAAAGATTGAGCTAGTAGTCAAGAGTGCTTTCGTGATCAAATTGTATTGTATTTTGAAGGATATTGTATCAAATTGTAACCGAATCAGCAATAAAAGACTATATAAAGTGGACGTAGGCTCAATTATGGGCCGAACCACTATAATTTTGTTGTTCATTTACTGCTTTTCTGCTATTTTCAGCTTATATTCTGTTCCCGTACCAACGGGTGGTGCTTTCACAATTCTATTACACACACCAGGTGTTAGCGTTCACTTTTTAGCGTTAACATTTTGGTGCTTTCACTGAGAAATCGAACTCAAGCGATCGTCCACCGTTGCTTTGCAAAGATTCATAAAGAGAACCTCTCTTAAAAACCAGAAGTTGATCCGAAATAATGGCTCCTGGAAGAAGAGGTAGACCTATCAGATCCGTAAATGCTCATGAAGGGACTTCCGCCTCCCCAACCGCAGACCAAGCAACTCCTACCACTGGAGTCACCAGGGCTGAATTAGATGACGCAGTTTATGGATTGTACCAACAGATTGAAACCCAAAACGCTTTGATGATGGATAGATTAACTGCTCTGCTCGGGGCAAATCGTCAACCAGAAAACCATCAAACAGCCTTTCCTCAAATGCCACCTTTCCAAACTGAGGGTTCTATGCCGCAGCCAACTGATCGTGAACATGTGCCCAGGCAAGCTTCCGAGGGAAGGACTGATGCCTGCCCGGAGATGTCTTTGAACAATAAAGAGTACCTGTCCGAAATGGTTGACCGCATCATGAAAGAGAGCATGCAAAGGGAAGAGAATGAGAACAACTGGGGATTTGCACCGAGCAGAACTCCGTTTACGGAAAGGATTCTGAAAGCGGAATTTCCAAGGAAATTTGCACCTCCTACTATCCAAGCCTATAAGGGAACGAGTGACCCTAATCATTTCCTATACAAATACGATTGGCATATGACCGGTGCAAGAGCATCAGACGAGATCAAGTGTCGATACTTTCCAGTATACCTGGAAGGTGTGGCTTTACTTTGGTTCACAAAGCTTCCAGTTCGGTCTGTAGATAAGTTCTCCGACTTAATGCAAAAGTTCAAAGAACAGTTCATATTGTATGCTTCAAAAGCTAAGGATATAATGTCACTGTCTAACCTTGAACAAGCGCCCGGAGAATCAATCAAATCTTTCTTGAGCCATTTCAATATAGCTTTAGCCGAAGTAGAAAATGCGGAACCACGCATGATCCTGACTTATTTGATGCGATCCATTGATAAATCAAGCAAATTTGGAATATGGCTAAAGATGAAGGAACCGAACTCGCTTGAAAAAATTTATAAAAAGGCCGACGAGTTCATTCTCCTTGAAAGCCTTTCTACGACATCGAAAGTGGTTGTTGCCTAAGCTAATAATAACAATGTCCCATCTAATAAAAGAGAATCTGGAAGTCAGAAAAGGGAGAATGAAGGAGGAAAGAGCCAGGGAAATGAAAAGAAACCTCGCCGCTTTAATCCTTCGGATTTTACTCCTTTAATTGATACACCAAGAAATATCTTTTTTGCAACAAAAGACGTTTTTCGGTATCCTAAGCCACCTGAGATCACGAGAGGTGCAAAGCGTAATGGAAAATTCTGCCAATTTCACAATCAACCTGGCCATGACACTGACCAATGTCGCCAATTAAAGAATGTGATTGAAGAATTGCTGGAGCAGGGTAAACTCCAACAATACGTTAAGAGAAGCGGAGTCGATCCAACCTCATCCATTCGGGATCAACAACGTCCTACCCATCAATCCGATTCTCTCAACAACACTGCAGTGCAAGATTCAGAAAAGCTTGTCATTAATGTTGTCACAGGAGGTCCACACCCAGCGGGCAGAAGTTGGGACGACTGCTAATTGTCCACAAAACTGCAACTGGGGCATCTTTCACTTTCTCTGGCATATAAATCCGAAGCTGCGAATCTAGTGCAAATGGAAAATCAGTCCGGAGATTCTGAAACAACAATAACTAGCATCCATTTTTTACTTAACAACATTGCTTGAATTTGTAAAAAATGATAATGGATGTATGACTTCCGCATTGTAAACCGCTGAGAAATCAGTGTGACTGAATAATGAAAAAACTATGAATTCTGTGTTTTCTATTACGAAATGCCTGTTATATTTCGATGTGTAAATACTCTAAATGTATTGCTAAAATGTCGATCTAATATTGCAGGTCATTAAAGCAAAGCTCACCCATCGCAAAGCTAAGCGAGCCCTACAAATCACTTATTAAGCAAATACCAAGCAACCAAAAAATTCCATATTCAAATCCCATATAAGAAGAACTTCACATAAAAAGTTGGCAACTCCACTAAGGCAAACATTCGTTAAGTGGCTGTGACTGTCAATACGAACAGACATCCAACTAGGTAACTTGCGTTTGTCCTGTGAAGTTGTCCAACAGTGAAGTCCACTTCTTCGAATAAGACAATTTACTTGCAAAGGAAGACGCGCTTGGAAACAATAATAAAGGGTAGCTGATTAGCAAATGATGAGGGAACATGGGCCACCAAACATAGAAGCAGCCAAAAGGAGGTATGCCACTCAATAAAAAGGGCCGGTAGAACCACCGAAGGGACACCTTCCCAAGCAGAAGGAAAAGGGCCCTTGCTAACTGATCGTGATGCATCCGATCAGGCGGCTTGCGTCCGTCCCGTGGATCTACTCGCCCCTGAGAAGCAACCTTCCTGGCACACCAACCAACCGATGCTCCTTCCCAAAGGTCAGCAAAGCCCTCTAACGAGGCACGCCAATAAACGAAAGTGCTTCTCTTAATAAAAAGATTGGTGGAACCACCGGAGGGGCACCTTCCCACGCTTAAGGAACAGGGCCCTTGTTAGTTAATTGCGATCGTTTGTGCAAACGAACATCCAATCAAGCAAGTTGCGTCCGCCCCGTGGATCCATTCAACCATGAGAAAGTAACTTCCAGACAATCACAAGACCTCTTCAGAGGCAAAAGCCCTTTTTCGAAGGCACATTTCACCCGTGTAGAAGTGCAAAATGCTTCTCTTCGGAGACCCACTTCACCAGTGATGAAATGCTAAAAAGCCCTTTTCGGAGGCACATTTCACCCGTGTAGAAGTGCAAAATGCTTCTCTTCGGAGACCCACTTCACCAGAGCTGAAATGCCAAAATTGCTTCTCTTCGGAGACCAAAATTGCTTCTCTTCGGAGACCAAAATCGCTTCTCTTCAGAGACCAAAAGACCTCTTCAGAGGCGTACTTCACCTTGCTTGAAGTACCAAAAATAAACCCTTTATTGGGGCACAAAATCAAAACCTTCTTCAGAAGCTCATTTCACTGTACAGGAAAATTCACTTTTAAACAAATAAAAGTGATCATTCCCAAAAGTTGAAGTGTTCTTCAGGAAGAAAGAGAAAGTAAAAACTTCTCTGAAGACGAGATATACTCTATTAAAAGCAGAATGATTCTTCCCTTAAAAGTGGAGTAGTTATTCTCTGAAGTAAGAGTATCAGTCTTGAAGAAGCTAGAAATGTTGCAATGCACTTGCGGTATGGGGGCAACACTATACAATTCAGTTACATGAATAAAGTAATATGCAAGCAACATACCGCGAGTTCATTACAATATCATGAAAAATAGATGTGGAATAAATGCATTCTCAAAAAACAGACAAAAAGTTTGTTCAAACAAAAAAAAGAATCATTTGTTCTACACTAAAAAGGAGAAAAAGATGCATTCTCACATACACAAGAATTTGTACAAGTAAAATAGCTATTTTATTCAATACTATGGAAACTTTTTACATTGTGCAGATTACAAAAAGGAGCAGAAACCGGTATCCGCACAATCTCCGGTCAATACATGCAAAAAAGCAGAAAAGACAAAATCAAACTCATTTCTCCTTCTTCCCACCCTTGGAGCCTTTACCCGGCCTGGTAATTAGTTTCGGAGGCCGTATCGGAGAAGAAGGAGAAAGAGACTCAGCCGGATCGACTTCTGCTTCATCTCTAGCAGCAGAAGAACTTTTCTTTCCTTTCTTCGAAACCACACGTTTCCCCTTCTTCTTGGAAGAAGACTCACTCCCCGGAGTAAGAAATGTAGAAAGCTTTGTGTCGTAGTCAAAAGATTGCTCCGGGGTCTTCTCACTATCTTCCAGATCTTCTGCTTTCTGCTCCTCGGAAGCAGGTGGTTCGTCCAAGCCTTGAAGGGCTGCTATCTGCTCTTCCTGTGAACCTGGTTGAGAAGCTGGAAGAGGAGTAACTTGAGAAGGAGGAGGAACGGCAGCTGAAGAAGGAAAAATTGGTGCAGTTTCCGGCGCGTCCGCTGCATAATAAAAGAAATCAAAATCAGTATTCTCCGAGAAAAAAGAAGACAGTGGATCGTCAAAGCTTAAGTAATAAGTAAGAAGTTCGTCGAACTCGGTTAAGTCGAATAAGCGATTCACTGAATTCGTCTTGTCAAAGTTACCTGGAGAAGTCGGTTTGGCGAGATCAATCTCAAATTCCCGAGCCTGAAAGTCCTTCATTGCCTCTTCCTCTGTAGGAGTGGTCACAGTTTCTTTATCAACCTTAGCGGGAGGTGTGGAGTGAGAACTAGAGCCAGTAATATCCGCGTGAGCTGAAGCCGAAGTATAAGCAGGAGTAATAGGAGGTATTTCTCTCTCAGGAAGCTTCTCTCCCGTCGCCTCGGCCCGCACTCGGGTAAGCTGCTCTTTTCCTTTGGCAAGGGCAGCGCGGGCGCTCTCATCTAAGTAGGTAGCTTGAAGATCTGCTTCAGCATAACCGGCACCGCCGAACATGTCAATGATTGCCTCCCATACTTCCGCTAAGGTGACTTCATATTCTGGTCCCAAAAATGAAAGGCTCCCACGCCCCAGGACGCAATGCATATAAAAGTCGAATAAAGTTGCGTCAATGGTGGCTTTGGTTGCCTTATGGGATTCTTCAGCCGCAGCCTTACCAGAGAGAGCTTCATCACGCTCTCTTTCAGCCTTCAATAACTGAGACTGTAGCCTCGCAATTTCTAAGTCTCGAGAGCTGATTTTCTCCTGAAGTTGAGCAGCGTCGTCACGATATTTTCTAGTAACATGTTGTTCTGCTTCAAGTTTCACTTCAGTATCTCGCTGAGCAGCATGGGCGTCTCGAACTTGTTTTTGGAGCATTTCTTCTTTCTGAGAATAAGAAGTGGAAGAAGTAGCAAGCTCATTTTTGAGTCTTTCAACTTCAGCTTCGAGCTTCCCATAACCATCACTAATGCTTTTCATCTCCGCATCATGCTGCTTACGCCATTTGTCCCATTCTGATTTATCGTTCTCCATGGTCATCATCGCCTCAAGGTTCATATGGTTGACCCTTTGAAGTTCATCAACCAGCTTCTGCCATCCAGACATTCTTTCAATGTCAAGCTTGACAGCATCGACATTTCTCAGCATCGCCTGCTTATCAATGGGAACCAAATCTAAGTCAAAACGGACTCCTCTTAGACACCAATTTGGAAATCGGCTCTGAAGTGTGGAAGGCCCGTCCCCGGCTTGATACTGAGGCCTATTAATAATTGCCTGGATGTCAAACTTCTTAAGGGCAGGAGAACCGGACGATGTATTAGGAGGAATAGAAGCAGTAGTCTTTTCCGAGATATTAGACGTGTCTTTCTCGCCAAGTCTGATCCGTTTGCTGGAATCATCGGAAGTATGACTCTTCCCCTTGTCGTTGTAATATTTCCTCTTGTAAGGATCGTCGCTTCTGCGGGAAGAGTCACGTCGCTCGTCCCTACTCCCATAGTGCTCTTCATCTTCTCTCCGACGACGTTCTTCATGAGCTTGCCTTTCGTGAGCCTTTCTGGCAGCCCTTTCCTCATCAGTTTCCTTCGGGGCACCGATATAACTCCTAAAGTCATAAGCATCGCGGCTTCCGTGACGCTGGAATTTGTCAAAGTAAGAGCCACTTCGCCCCATTGTAGAACCTGAAATTGAAAAAGAAAGGCAAGTCTTAGAAATTTTCAAATTAAAGGAGCTAAGTGCATATAAGCGCCAAAATCCTAAGTGAGTATGATGTGCAAACTACGCGCGTCAGACTACAAACCACTTTTGGGTGTGGAAATGGCAATAACTTGTGTAGAAGGCGTTGTGGTTTGTTGCAAGGAAGAAGTTGCTTCGATAACAGGAGAGATCACTTTAGAAACATCATCTTTAAAGAGCTCCTGAGAGGTTATCATGATATCGCTCAGACTGTCAAAAGTATCGTCGCCATGATGCACGGGAGAATTATCTTTTTCGACTTCCGCCTCAGCCGTCTTTTCAGAAACGTGAAGATTTTCCTCTTCTTCAATAACCGGGGCAAGCACTAATTTACTGGACGACCCTGCAATGTCAGTAGGAGTAGAACACTTTACCAATGAAGTCTCAATGGTATGTTCTTTCGGTGAAAGTTCTTTAGCAGGAGCGGGGGCATCTGACTCCGTAGCTGGAGAATCAGGGACTTCATGCAGTTGAGTAGAGCGAGAATGATGTAAGAGTCCGAATTGATGGAGAAACTCATCTTTCAATAGAAATTGAACACTCCTCTCTTCAACTGGCACGGCCATAAGCCTCTCGAAGGTTGTTTTGTGACTAGGGTTCCTAGAAGGAGGAGGGAGCGCTGAAATAGTAGAAAAAGAAGTTAATGCTTGACAATTCGGACTTCGAAGAATTCAGAAAAAATAAGGAGCAAAGACAAAAGGTCGTACTTCCCACTCTCCAAATGGCGTAAAATCCCGGGGAACAGCGAACAAAGAAAAACTGGCTCAGGAACCCGGGAACGCTTTCGGGAAGACCAGTAATCAGTCTACGGTTCCTGGCACTCCTTACAAGTGTGATAGAGGGATGGTCTCTGTTCTTTGCAAATGAACACAGGAAACGAATTTCTCCAAAACTGGGAAAACGATCCAGCGTTCTCCTAAATAGCACACACAATCCCAGCAGGATGGCATAGCCATTAGGATGTAGTTGGAAAGGGGAAATAGATAGTCGGAGGAGAAGTTCTCGAAGACAGTCGTTAAACGGGGGAATAGCTCCACTCAAACACATTTGGCGGTTAAGTTCGACAAAGCCATGGGGCGGCCTATCAGCAGTATCATTTATTCCAGGGAACAAAGCGTCAGCTTCGGCAATGCCAAATTGGATGCATAATTGACGGAAAACTTTATGGCTCAGAGTGGTAGGAGTCCTTTCCGGAGGATCATTCAATGGGGTAGCGATTGGAAAAGCTTCTCCAGCTGGCTCCAAGTCCTCCTGTTGAGATGTCATTCTACACAAGGAACTGGATGATCAAATATTAAGGTGCACGTTTCCTAAAAAGTGTGAAGTGTTGTGCAGAGCCAATAAAAATAACAAGTAAAAAACAACTGGAATTAAACTAGTCGACGATCGGTCGATTATGAGATTTCAGGACTTGCTAATATTTAAAGTACAGTGTTGATGCAAACAAATCAGTTTCAGTTGATTATTACAATTTTGCTTTAATACTTCACTTGAATTGGTTATTGTACAACATTTCGTTCATGCAGTTCTAATTTGATTTTTTCTTTATCAACTAATATGTCATTTGATGTGGGCAGTCAGTGGCCGTATATTCGTCCCAGTTTTCTGTAAATGTTTTAACAGGTAATTAGAATTATTGACAATCTATAAAAGAATACAACAAAGTTCGACAGTCCAAAGTTCACACAACTCAAGTCTTAACATTCGAAGCAGTGGAAAATTTGCTAAGTTCTAACTCATTCGCGACTTAGCATCGAACGGAATTTCCTCAAGTTCTAGCTCGTTCGCGGTCTAAAAGATATGCTATGAGTCAGGTTGAGTCGTAGCTCTTAAGTCATACTACACATTCAAGTATTAAGTCGCGAACGACTCAAATGGTTCCTGCGAGCTAGGGTCAACTATTCTCTAAGTCATAAGTCGTGAGGAATAAAAAGAGGCTTCAAGTCGTAAGTCGTGAATCGTAAGTCGTAACATCAAAATTGCTGGGTCATGCGAAATCACCAGTCCATCTAGCTCCTGACTCGTTTAATCCTCAACTCGTTAACATTTTCATCCAATTCCTAACCTGTTTACCTCCTTACTCTTGAGCCTTGCCACTCCTAACCCATTAACTATCCAACTCATTAACCAGTTTGCCTCTCCATCAACCCTATTTCTAAAACACCACAGATCACAAATCGTTGCAAGTCATGCCAAGCCACCTTAAGTTCATGAATATCCTGCATAACAGTATTCGCAAGGACCAAGGGAAGAATTCATGGATAAAGATTGACAGCAATGATCGGCGATTGGAAAAAGGGGAAAGATGCTTATGCGGTGTAACTAGGAATGGTTGGAAGTAAATCAAGTCGAAATCGCCTTTGAAAGCTTGAAATTGCGTTAATGGCAGATACGGCTTAAAGAACGAGTAATAGGAAGAAGATAAGAGGAACGACTTAAGCATTTTATACCTCAGGACGAAGGAATTGGAATCAGCCCACACGAGCTAAGATGAGTCGAAACACACGACCTACGACTTAGGCGTGTATTTCGAGGGGCAAATGTTAATCCATAATTCTTCACGACTTAAGAAGGAGGCGACTCAAGAGTTAACGACTTAAGGGATTGCAAGACTTAACGAGTTAAGACTTAGATGGCCTACGGCTCAACGACCTACGACTTAAGTGATCTCAACGACCTACGACTTAAGGGGATCTGCGATCTAACTACTCAGGGACCTACGAGTTAACGACTTAAAAAAGCTAACCGGGTTAAGAAATGTTCCAACCTAACGGTGTTACGACCTAAAGCTACAGGGGACATTGCGACTTAGCAATGTTGCGACCTAAAGACTACGACTTAAGAAGACTACGACTTAAGAAGGTTCCGACTTAAGAAGGTTCCGACTTAAGGGGTTACGACTTAACTACTGTACGTAGTTACCGACCTAAGATAGCTAAGAAGACTCACGACTTGGCTTAAGTCGTCCACAACCTAATAGCTCCAGTTCCTGGCGACCTAAAAGTTACCGAGTTAGAAAACCAACACCTGCGCCTATGCCGTTTTTGCCCACTAGGTCGCTAACGACCTAGTATCCTTCCTAACCCGTCTGCGACCTATAAACAACTGCGATCTACGACTTACCTTAGGTCGCATGCGACCTAAGCCTCAGCAAATATATGAAGCCATTATGTGCAGCTGTTAGGAGAGAGCCCGAGCTTCTTAGGTCGGAGACGACTTACGACCTATCATAAGTCGTAAACGACCTAAGGACTTAGAAGCCGAGTTCAGGACAGATTCTTCTCCTATAAATAGATTGCAATCTCCAACAAGTGAGGGACTTTTGGCCATTCATTTCTTCAAGCGCCGTTACTCTGTCGAAGTCTCCACTCATTCAGCAATCAAAGATCTTCAAACATTCGAGACGCTACAACAAGCTTCGAGAAGAATTCCTTACATCCAACACGGATTCGTCGAGTTTCATCATCAAAGATTGAGCTAGTAGTCAAGAGTGCTTTCGTGATCAAATTGTATTGTATTTTGAAGGATATTGTATCAAATTGTAACTGAATCAGCAATAAAAGACTATAAAGTGGACGTAGGCTCAATTACGGGCCGAACCACTATAAATCTGTTGTTCATTTACTGCTTTTCTGCTATTTTCAGCTTATATTCTGTTCCCGTACCAACGGGTGGTGCTTTCACAATCCTATTACACACACCGGGTGTTAGCGTTCACTTTTTAGCGTTAACAATATCCATGTCAAATTCATTCTATTTAACAAAGAAATTTCAGTACTAAGGATAAATCTTGTGCAAAACATAAATGACTAAATAAGGTGAATTCGTGACATACCAATAGTTCTTGCCACAAAATGTTCTTGTAGTAATCTTCTACATTTCTCCACTCATCATAGCCAATCGGTATATGACAACGAATTAGGGCTCCGCATTTGGAGATCCATTTAGCTTCATCTTTCCCTTTAACACCCTCGAAATCAACAGTTATTGAGTATTTTTTATCACTTGTTAGAGGAGGATTATATGCTTCAAGCTCTTCATTTGTACCTTTAGATGCACAAGAATTGCAATTGTTCAACATTTAGACCTGCATAAAAAAATTTAGTATACAATGAAACTTAAAACGTCATTTCAATAATTATAGTAGTAATGATGCGGTACATATTATAGGCACCTCTAAAATAGGCTGCAGAAATCCACCTTTGTAATCTTATAACATAAAACACATTCACTTTGCACACCACCTTTGTAATCTCAGAATGTGATGAAGTCAATAAGGCTACTCTCAAACTTGTTGAAAGTGAAACATGAAACATTGTACTACTGCATAAGGTGAAACTAAGAAAAGACGCTTATATATCAGTTGTATTTGTGTGGCTATTTGTGGTTGTTTTAATTTCATTGTTTCAAATATAAACGAATATTCTGAGTTCTAAAAGTCCATTTGTAACGTGCAACATTCATATAAATAATACAACTATGCATTGACTAAAATTTCTGATATTCCTGCCTTATTATTCAACTGGCTTATTCGACTTACCAAATATTTTTGCTGATTTTTTATTACCAGTTGTCGGCCACTAGATTCTGATAAGATGATATAATAAGATAGTGCATACTTCAGCGTATGGTTATGAGGATGGTATGCATTATACAATCGATGATGATGAAGTTACGATTTCTAGAATAGAGAATTACATGTCATTGATTATAGTTCTATAGGAAAAGCTATTTCAGATGGTTATCATTTATCAATCCACATTTGCACGTTTAGTATTACTGTTTTCTTGGATGCTCAGTTGAAAGACAAGGAACAATGTCTTAATGACTGTAATAAAAGATCGACTGCATGTTTACAATCTACCTAATATGAAGAGCTGTGGAAATTGTCCAGGCGTGAGATGAGCAAGAGCAAACAATGCATCACTAATATTACAACCAAAAAAGGATGAGTGGTTGAAAACACAACAATGACTAACATCTTTTCACACCTGTAAAAAGCAAATCAAAGTACAAAACAACACAAATATTCATTTCAAAATGATATTTATTTCATTTCAACACATTTCAATAATGGTCCCACGTTGGGTTGTTCTTTCATAATAGACTGGAAATCGGTTGGTATGGTGTAGTCATCTATGTTGTCTGTCATGCGCTTCGGAGAATGTCGAACAACAGACCAATCAGGATTTTGAGTGTCTTTTACATAGAAAACTTGACCTGCTTCGGTTGCTAGAATAGCTGGCTCATCATACTCTCCATTAGAAGTTTTGATCCTTTTCAAGTTCACCATCAACAAATGTGAATTGGTACAAATCTTACAACCATTTGTCTTATCTGCGATATTTATCCAATCACAATAGAATACTACATGTTGAGAATCATAATAATCAACTTCTATGATATCTTTTATGATACCATACCAAGTAATGTCATCATCTGTAGGATTTATATCTTTTGCACTTGCAACAAATGTGGTGATTGCATCCACGCAAACACCGCTATCTTGAGTTAAAAGAGTGTCGTCAAAATGTTGAGGAGAGAATATATATCCATTCACTCTATACTTGAGATAGTTTTTGGCTTCCCACTTTGGACCATTAACATATTGCCACAACATTGTGTTCATGCATTTTTCTTCTAGTAGTTGTCAGGAACAAACAAATTTGCATGACTAACATAAAAGGAACAAAACCTACAATTATCATATTGAAATAACTTACTTTTTTGTGCAACCAATCAATAAATTCAGTTTGTACAACTACTTATGCCATTGTGGTAACTTTTCTTTTACCACGAGATGCACCTTCTAAATAAGAGCGATATGCACTACAAATTAGATATTATAATATGAATACATTCTCTATTTTATGTCATCGGTATTTATCATAATATGGAGAAAATTCATACCTATAATATTCATCTCTCTAGGGAACATCGATTCTAAAAAGTATCCACCTTCGAATTTGAACACGTTGCATCCTAGTTAGCTTAATATATTTGCCTTCAATGATGGGGCGTTCATATATATCATCACCATGATCTAAAAAGGATGCTTGTGTAGAACTATGATTTCCATCACGTGGGTTCGGCATATATTCCATTGCATATCTAACTAATTCCGAAACAAGATATGCTTCAGCGATTGATCCTTCTATATAGCATTTATTACTAGGTATATTTTTGCACTCTTTCATAGCCCTAAACACATGTACACATGCACATATATTTAGAAATTGTCATTTTGAAATAATATTTACAAACCTTGTAAAAATAATATCTCACCTTTCAAATGGATACATCCATATATAGTTTGTGGGTTCGCATAGCAAAGCTTGGTCAGCTAGATGCATCATAAGATGAACACTTATATCAAAGAAGTATGTAGGAAAATAATGTGCTAGTACACACAATGCCTCGGAAATCATATCTTTGGCGACTTGAACAAGTTCTCGAACTAAAAGTTTCGAGCATATTATGTTAAAATACAAACTCACTTGTAAAATAGCTTGTCGTAACTCACGAAGCTTCGGATATGCATGTTGAACCATTATAGGAAGCAAGTATTGCATAAAAATATGATACTCGTATGTTTTTTTATGTGCAAAGTAGGTGGTTGAATAGTAACAAGGTTACCAAATCTTGTCGCAAGAAACGATGGAAGTTTGGCATCTTTTAGAACTTGACAACATTTCATTTTATGAATCTTGTCCCATGCAAAGTTAGATGATTGCTTTCCCTTGCCAAACATTAAGTTGATAAGATGCTCTGCAACATTCTTCTCGGTATGCATCACATCAATAGTATGTCACACTTTATGACTACTCCAATAAATTAAATCATAGAAAATTGACTTCTTATACAAGGACAATTTTCTATGTCACCATCTCCAACTGTAAAGAAACTTTTATCGGTAGCTTAAAATATCGTTCGCTTCTTATTATATGGTAATTTTCCAAGGCAATATTTTACACAATTAAGATTTTCCAAAAGGGATGGTCCCCTTAACCTTGTTGGCGGTTCTTTATCTTTGGTATCCTTATACCATGCATGTTTTACTAGTCTATATGGATGGTCATCCTTCAAAAATATTCTATACTTTGGATAAAAAACCTTGTTACCAATGTACTCTGACTTGGTCTCCATAGCACAAACTGGACATGCTTTATAACCATGTGTCACGCAACCAGATAAATTTCCAAATGTTGGTAAGTCATGGATTCCCCATAATAATATTGCCTTCATTGTAAACATTTCTTCCTTGTCTGTAACATCTCGATATTTTCAACCATTCGCATCCACACATGTCGGAATTGAATTGCATAAAATATCAGATTGTTAATTTATATTTGGCAAAACTCGGCATATACAGTAAATAAAATAATCACAGAATCACAGACACGGAGTAATATAACAATAAGCAGCGAAAACAAATGAATAGTAGTTCATGAAGCTACTATATATATATATATATATAACAGAGTTAAAATAAAATACAACAGAAGTCTCGAATAGACAGAAGTCTCAATACAATAGTCAAATAACAAAATCTGAATATATCACTGGAGTCAACTGAATAACTGAAAGCGGAATAGATAGTTGAATCTCCAAGCGAAGCTCCAAACCCCAAACGTGAGTCTCGAATGCTATGACACTCAGTTTGACCCGAGCGTAAAGCAAAACACAAAACCCTCGAGTTAGGATTAACATTCTTATATCAATAAATCTAACTCAAGTGAATATCAACTGAAATACAAGTAACTCAAAGGATGTTTGGGATAACCATCCTCTAAGGATCCATGGAACTATCTACTATGTAGTAATATACGCTATTATAATATATTTATAGTAAAGTAAACTATTAAAATAGCGTCAATGCGTTACCCATATCCCCCTTAACACATTTTTATATATTCCCATAGTCTATACACTACCGTAATTCCTCCGTAAACTGGAGGGCTATCAGAGGGCACTCCATAGGTACGGTACAAACCAAACTCGTAGAAGGCAAGATAAGGAATGCGACAAGGCACTCGAGGCAATGCCAGGGTAGATATACCATTTGCAGATCCGGACTAGTGGTAACGCATAGCAGCTACTACCGCCCACCTCGTGACACACTCCCAAATCAAAGGGTGCACCCAATCAAATCACAAAAGCAATAGAATGGTATCAAAGAAATGTGCCTGATAGGACGAATGACCTCACTTGGCCCGGCATTGCTCCTGTTTTAGCCGCATCAAGCTGACTCACGGGAGTCAGGGTCACGTCATACCATATAGAATCGTCACCAAACCATCCTACTTCATTTTGGAATCTCCACCACGTACACAGTTGTTAAAGTGGTTTTCGGTATTGGCAGAGAGTATGACAATATCTAATCCCGGTCTCTTTAACAACCAAACGTTATTATAACACCGTGGTCATTTCATTTCAAACAGTTCATAATTCATATCAAAATATCATATCATTTCAAACCATATCAATTTGGTATCATTATACACTTTAAATCATATTCATTTCCAAAATCGTAACACTTTCAAAATCATAGCACTTTCGAAATCATAGCACTTTAGAAATCATAACACTCTGAAATCATAACACTTTGGAAATCACAACACTTTCGATTTAAACAGTTTAGATATTGAAAATAGTATATAAAATAAATAGGTATAAATTAAAATAGTTTATATTAAAGTAATTAATATATTAAAAATAGTTTTACTTAAAATAGTTTATATTAAAATAATTATATATTAAAATAATTTATAAAGTAAAATATTTATATATATATTTTAAATAATTTATATAATAAAATAGTTTCCTCAAAGTTCACAAATCGATTCAAATCAATTCAAATTCCAAAGTTCAATTTAATTCATTCTCAATTCATCAATTTTAATTCAATTCAATTTCTAAATAAACCATTTCAAATTATATCGATTTCAAATACAGATTTGAACCCCAAAATATACCGTTTCAATTTCAATATATTTCAAAGGTTTAAATATTCCACAGTTTCAAACTAAATTTGATTATTTCATTTATATCCAAATTTAACTTCATTATTATTAAGTTTTGAAATATTCACTTAATAAAATCCAATATCATTTAAATAAGCCTCAAATTACAAATAAACTAAATATTTTCTTCAATTATTTAAACTTGAAATATTCATTTAATCACTTTAAATCGAAATGAAAATTTTAAACCTTTATAATTAAAAACATATAATTTAAAAATCTAAAATTTAAACCTTTATAAAATAACACACATATATATAATATTTAAAATCAATATTTATATAAAACCACATATATATATATATATCCTTTTTAAAACTATAGAAATCATTTCAATATATATATATATATATATGCCAACGGTGTTTGTATATAAATTTCTATCCTATGGTCAAGTTATACGGATATTTATCATTTCAATCCGTAATTTAAATATATACGGGTATATATCCTTTCAACCCGCAATCCCAAATTCAATTCAGTGAAAATAGCTTGGGTTTATCATTTCAACCCATAACGATTTTCTCCTATTCTACATGATCGTTCGGGTATGTATCATTTCAACCCATAGGGAATTCTATACTAACAGGGAACTTGCAGAGTGAGAACAGTGATGATAATAGTATAACATATCAACAACAGGCATATATCCTCAATAACAGATAAAATATAAATAATACTTCATGGTGTCAGATGGCACAGGTGAACAGTTACAGAAAATGGCATATCATATATAACAATTAACTAATTAACAGTTCAATTTAGCAGCATATTTCAATTGTCGTTTCAATTGAGATTAAATCTAATAAATATAAGAATGTTAATCGCGAGTGATTTCTCACATTTCGAGGCTAGAGAGATTCGACAATGAAATGAGTTACGAATCTAACCACGAATTTCCAAAGTAAAAAACCATGGATACGAAATCAACGAACAAAGTTGATAACAGGAATTGATGAAAACAAATCAAATCAGTTTTGATATAAACAGATAATATATACATTATTATTATATTATATATATATACATTAAAAAATCAAAATAAATTTGCTTCATTTCAATATATATAAACTATCACTTTATATAATAAAACCCACACATAAAAATAGAATCCATATACATACACATATATATATCTAAAGAAATCCAAATATCAATATTTATTATAAAAAAATCAATATAAACAATTTATTATAACACGTATAAAACTTAACAGTAATGAAAGGTTTTAAAATCTATGTATAATATATTATATGACTTACTTAAACAACATATATAAGTTGACATAATACATGGAAAGCACATATATAATACTGCATTTTTAACATCAAACTATTCTATATATCTATTTTAAAATCAATATAATATTTTAAACACATGTTTTTTTTCAATATAAATGTATATTGCATATTCAAAACTTTAAGATATAGAACAAAAGAAAACCAAGCAGCTTTTAGATTGAAAATATACGCGACTAACCAACTTTATGCACGAGATAACATATATGTATATATATTTTTAACTAATATATAAACTGTAGATACTGTAAACATATTTATATTTATAACAAACAGCACATGCAAATATACTTTTCCAAACATATATATATATATATATATCTAAATATGTATAACCTTTGTACTGAAAACAGTAACATATATATACAGTCTATAATTTATATACAAACCAGTATATAGACTCATGTATACTTCGGTATATAAACTACTATATGACTAACGTATAATCCTACATATATATATACCTAAATAGACTTATATTTTATAACAATCAATGATATACAACTTTATATAACTTTATATATATACAAAAGATTGCAGTTCATATACCTACAGTTCATAAACAAATATATCTATGTAATCATACTGTAAATAAAACATATGTAAGTTACCCAACTATGCAGATTTTGAGTATATATAACACAAATATATGCAACCCAGGTTGTAAATTATTTATATACACAAATGAATCATACGACTTGTGTAAAATATATCACTTTGTATAAATTTATATATATATATATATACATAGACCAAAGATTTTTATGTAACTTGTATAAACATTTATATATAAAATAAACAGATCAAATAGCTTGAATAGACTTACATTATATATATATAATCATATATACATACGGCTGGAGGAGGGGCTGCACTGTGTAGAGAAGAGCCGAGCTCGGCAGAGGAGAAGTTGGCGGTGGAGTTCAGGGTAGCTGTAGGGCCTGATGTGGCTCACGGTAAGGAGGAAGGGAAGAACGAGGTGGAGCATGAGGAGCCGGTCAGGCTATTGGAGAGGGTGGCGTTGGTCTGGTTATCGGCATGAGGAGTTGGGCTGTTGTTCGGCGCGAGGAAAAGGAGGACTTGGAGATATGGGGTAGGGGGATGATGCGGCCAGGTGATGTAGAGTTTGGTGACAGGGCAAGGTGGAGGCGGGGTGGCTCGCTGTGGAAAGCTAGTTCGGCCTAGCATGGGGATGCCTGCTCTGGCATGGTTGATGGACATTCGGCTGAAGGGATTTAGAAGGAGTACGTGTATCACGCAATTAAAAGGTAGAGGAGCATAGCAATAGTAGATGAATAGAAAAAAATACTAAAGCAAAATTATATTAAATACTGTATATTTTTTTTTCAATCGAAATGTCAGAAGGAAAGTGAAGAGGCGTGGAGTTTTTTAGCCCGGCCAATAACAGGTGAAATTTGAAAAGAGACGAGTAGCTTCAGTTATATAAAACTTGCTCATATTATAATTTGTTTTATTAGAATTTTTAGAACCGAAGAAATATAGCAGAGAACGAACCAGAAATGAAACAACAAATATGTTGAACTGGTAAGAATAGTAAAGGTCAGTCGTTGAATTCAGTGAATAAAAAAATAGCTGGCTATTAGTTGTCTCTGGAATAAATGAAAGGATACAGGGAAAACAAAAGGACTCAAAGCAGATATCCATACGGATAAGCGTTCCGCAGATTTTTCCACGTACCGGACCCCGAAATACACAAATGAATATACCGTAGAGATCAGCATGGCGAGACGATCAAAACGGTACACATATATCGATGGTACGATCATCCAATCAAAAGTCGATAATCGGTACCGAAAATGCTGCTAAAACGCCGAAAATAAGATAAATGGAGCAATAGCAGTCCAAATTTGGAGAAACGAAATATGACGTCTCCCTTAGAAGATGATTTACAAATTTATTATATAAAAATATTCAGGTTTGGAAAACATTTTATTATCATCCAATATTAACTAATTTAAATTTAAATAAAATTACACAAAAAAATAAATTTCCATATTATCTGATGAAAATTTACCATTTGCTATGTTTAATTAGATGTGTTCCAGATATCAACTTTTCATTTCCAAATTCAATTATTTAAAATTTCAAAATTACCAGTTAATCACGTTATTAAAATCATTAAAATTTACGAGTCGTTACACTCTCCCCCACTCAAAACTTTTCGTCCCCGAAAAGGAAGGAGGTAGGAGAATAGAAACAACCAAAAAGAAAATAGATTGAAATACAACATGAAATAATTAATTTAAAACCATATAAATTTCATTTAAATAAACTAATATTCAACAATTTGGTTAAATCCATTTGATTCCACATAAGTTAAATTTCACTTATAATTCAATTTTAACTACTTCTAAATTCATATTTATCTACTCATTATCTTATTAATCTATTTATCTCTATTAACATTTTTATAATTATAAATATTGACACTCTCACATTTTTAAATTTCATTAATATCATTTTAAATTGTATATTATTCAATTACATATTCAACTTCTGAAAATTTAGGTAAGTTATATATATATATATTAGAATGCAATTGAGTATTATACAAGTAAAATTTTCCTAATTCAATTTATTTCAAATTTACATATTTATTCAAGAATTTAAGAGTTAAATTTCCGATTTTGATTCAAACCATTTAGAGACAAATACATATATATTATATATCAAATCAAATCTATAATCATATACCTATATATATAATATAAATCAAGTCATACTTAAGAAATTCAAATCAAATTTATTTTCCAAAACAAAAGTGTAGCAAAGCTACTAAATGGTCTCTCTACTTTGAAACTCGAAAATGAATGTTGATGATGCTGCAGTCATTATCGAAATTATTTTCCAGCTACAAAAGAAGAGAGTACTGATTTTAAAAATTTTGAAATTCTTTGAAAACCATTTCTATATAATATACTCTAAAATTTAAAACCAAATTTTTCTAAATACCGGAAATTTAATTCTCAAATTCTTAATTTAAAGTTATTTCATTTCCAAATAAATTTATAAACCATGTTTTAAAATTTCATTTATTTATATTGTGTCAGTTTGCTTTGTTCAAGTGTTTTGAAATTCCTATCGATATCGTTGATCAGACGAATCAATCGAAACCCCAATCAAACTAACAACTCAAACAACACGATATATAAAACATTTTTATATTAATTTCAAATACAAAATACACTCCCTCACTCGATGATTCTAGAATGGATTTCTAAACAAGGATAGAGATTCAAATTTAGAGGAACTCTAATCATGTAGAATTCTAACTAAAAGATAAGCTTGAAAGATAAGATGATCAAATAACAAAATAGGAAGATGGATAAACTGATATTAATAGTGGGTGACCTTAACCGGGTCAACCGTGACTTCAAAAATAAGATCGATGCAGAATTCTAAGGCATATCGACATTCGATCACCAAAAATAGAATTCGAGCACAGTAAGAATTAGCAGCAACTAAACCGATGATACAAAAATCTTCGGTGAGTCGATGCCTATTGTAAAGGAGTTTTCACCCCTTTACAAATAATTCTAAGAGTGGCGAGACCGTTGATTCATTATAGAGATCAACATGAGTGGAGTTATGGGATACTCCAGAATCAAAAGAACATGAGTAGGAATAGACAAGAATGGATTTCAGAACGAATGGGAGAGTTCCAAAATTCAAAGAAACCCGAGTCAAAAAAGAAGAAACTCAAGCTCGAACGAAGGTGATTCTGTACTTAAATTTACTTTATATGCTAAGTTTTGCCTAAAACCAGAGCTCTGATACCAACTGTAACATCCTGATATTTTCAACCATTCGCATCCACACATGTCAGAATTGAATTGCTCAAAATGTCAGATTGTTAATTTATATTTGGCAAAACTCAGCATATACAGTAAATAAAATAATCACAGAATCATAGACACAGAGTAATATAACAACAAGCAGCGGAAACAAATGAGTAGTAGTTCATGAAGCTACTACTATATATATAAATATATATATATAACAAAGTTAAAATAAAATACAACAGAAGTCTCGAATACACCGAAGTCTCAATACAATAGTCAAATAACAAAATCTGAATACATCACTGGAGTCAACTAAATAACTGAAAGCTGAATAGATAGTTGGATCTCCAAGCGAAGCTCCAAACCCCAAAGGTGAGTCTCGAATGCTGTGACACTCAGTCTGACCCAAGCGTAAAGCAAAACACAAAACCCTCGAGTCAGGATTAACATTCTTATATCAATAAATCTAACTCAAGTGAAATATCAACTGAAATACAAGTAACTCAAAGGATGTTTGGGATAACCATCCTCTAAGGATCCGTGGAACTATCTACTATGTAGTAATATACGCTATTATAATATGTCTATAGTAAAGTATACTACTAAAATAGCGTTAAGGCGTTACCCATATCCCCCTTAACACATTTTTATATATTCCCATAGTCTATACAGTACCGTAATTCCTCCGTAAACTGGAGGGCTATCAGAGGGCACTCCATAGGTATGGTACAAACCAAACTCGTAGAAGGCGCGATAGGGCATGCGACAAGGCAATCGAGGCAATGCCAGGGTAGATATACCGTTTCCAGATCCAGACTGGTGGTAACGCATAGCAGCTACTACTGCCCACCTCGTGACACACTCCCAAATCAAAGGGTGCACCCAATCAAATCACAAAAGCAATAGAATGGTATCGAAGAAATGTGTCTGATAGGAGGAATGACCTCACTTGGCCCGACATGGATCCTGTTTTAGCCGTATCAAGCTGACTCACAGGAGTCAGGGTCACGTCATACCATATAGAATCGTCACCAAACCATCCTACTTCATTATGGAATCTCCACCACGTACACAGTTGTTAAAGTGGTTTTCGGTATTGGCAGAGAGTATGACAATATCTGATCCCAGTCTCTTTAACAACCAATCGTTATTATAACACCGTGGTCATTTCATTTCAAACAGTTCATAATTCATATCAAAATATCATATCATTTCAAACCATATCAATTTGGTATCATTATGCACTTTAATCATATTCACTTCCAAAATCGTAAAACTTACAAAATCATAGCACTTTCGAAATCATAGCACTTTAGAAATCATAACAGTCTGAAATCATAACACTTTGGAAATCACAGCACTTTCGATTTAAACAGTTTAGATATTGAAAATAGTATATAAAATAAATAGGTATAAATTAAAATATTTTATATTAAAGTAATTAATATATTAAAAATAGTTTTATTTAGAATAGTTTATATTAAAAATAGTTTATATTAAAATAATTATATATAAAAATAATTTATAAAGTAAAATATTTTTATATATATTTTAAATAATTTATATAATAAAATAGTTTCCTCAAAGTTCACAAATCGATTCAAATCAATTCAAATTCCAAAGTTCAATTTAATTCATTCTCAATTCATCAATTTCAATTCAATTCAATTTCTAAATAAACCATTTCAAATTATATCGATTTCAAATACAGATTTGAACCCCAAAATATACCGTTTCAATTTCAATATATTTCAAAGGTTTAAATATTCCACAGTTTCAAACTAAATTTGATAATTTCATTTATATCCAAATTTAACTTCATTATTATTAAGTTTTGAAATATTCACTTAATAAAATCCAATATCATTTAAATAAGCCTCAAATTACAAATAAACTAAATATTTGCTTCAATTTATTTAAACTGGAACTATTCATTTGATCACTTTAAATCGTAATCTAAAATTTTAAACCTTTATAATTCGAAACATATAATTTAAAAATGTAAAATTTAAACCTTTATAAAATAACACACACACATATATATATAATATTTAAAATCAATATTTATATAAAACCATATATATATATATATCCTTTTTAAAACTATAGAAATCATTTCAATATATATATAGGCCAAGGTGTTTGTATATATAATTTTCTATCCTATGATCAAGTGATACGGATATCTATCATTTCAATCCGTAATTTAAATATATACGGGTATATATCCTTTCAACCCGCAATCCCAAATTCAATTCAATGAAAATCGCTTGGGTTTTTCAACCCATAACGATTTTCTCCTATTCTACAAGATCGTTCGGGTGTGTATCATTTCAACCCATAGGGAATTTTATACTAACAGGACACTTGCAGAGTGAGAACAGTGATGATAATAATATAACATATCAACAACAGGCATATATCCTCAATAACAGATAAAATATAAATAACAGATCATGGTGTTAGATGTCACAGGTGAACAGTTGCAGAAAATGGCATACCATATATAACAATTAACTAATTAACAGTTCAATTTAGCAGCATATTTCAATTGTCATTTCAATTGAGATCAAATCTAATAAATATAAGAACGTTAATCGCGAGTGATTTCTCACCTTTCGAGGCTAGAGAGATTCGACAATGAAATGAGTTACGAATCTAAGCATGAATTTCCAAAGTAAAGCACAATGGACACGAAATTAACGAACAAAGCTGATAACAGGAATTGATGAAAACAAATCAAATCAGTTTTGATATAAACTGAATATATATACATTATTATTATATTTTATATATATACATTAAAAAATTAAAATAAATTTGCTTTATTTCAATATATATAAACTATCACTTTATATAATAAAACCCACACATAAAAATAGAATCCATATACATATATATATATATATATATATCTAAAGAAATCCAAACATCAATATTTATTATAAAAAAAATCAATATAAACAATTTATTATAACACGTATAAAACTTAACAGTAATGAAAGGTTTTAAAATCTATGTATAATATATTATATGACTTACTTAAACAACATATATAAGTTGACATAATACATGGAAAGAACATATATAATACTGCATTTTTAACATCAAACTATTCTATATATCTATTTTAAAATCAATATACTATTTTAAACACATGTTTTTTTCTTCAATATAAATGTATATTGCATATTCAAAACTGTAAGATATAGAACAAAAGAAAACCAAGCAGCTTTTAGATTGAAAATATACGCGACTAACCAACTTTATGCACGAGATAACATATATGTATATATATTTTTAACTAATATATAAACTGTAGATACTGTAAACATATTTATATTTATAACAAACAGCACATGCAAATATACTTTTCCAAACATATATATATATATATCTAAATATGTATAACCTTTGTACTGAAAACAGTAACATATATATACAGTCTATAATTTATATACAAACCAGTATATAGACTCATGTATACTTCGGTATATAAACTACTATATGACTGACGTATAATCCTACATATATATATACCTAAATAGACTTATATTTTATAACAATCAATGATATACAACTTTATATAACTTTATATATATACAAAAGATTGCAGTTCATATACCTACAGTTCATAAACAAATATATCTATGTAATCATACTGTAAACAAAACATATGTAAGTTACCCAACTATGCAGATTTTGAGTATATATAACACAAATATATGCAACCCAGGTTGTAAATTATTTATATAAACAAATGAATCATACGACTTGTGTAAAATATATCACTTTGTATAAATTTATATATATATACATAGACCAAAGATTTTTATGTAACTTGTATAAACATTTATATATAAAATAAACAGATCAAATAGCTTGAATAGACTTACATTATATATATATAATCATATATACATACGGTTGGAGGAGGGGCTGCACTATGTAGAGAAGAGCCGAGCTTGGCAGAGGACAAGAAGGCGGTGGAGTTCAGGGTAGCTGTAGGGGCTGACGTGGCTCACGGCAAGGAGGAAGGGAAGAACGAGGTGGAGTAGGAGGAGGCGGTCAGGCTATTAGAGAGGGTGGCGTTGGTCTGGTTGTCGGCATTAGGAGTTGGGCTGTAGTTCGGCGCGAGGAAAAGAAGGCGAACGTGGAGATATGGGGTAGGGGGATGATGCGGCCAGGTGCTGTAGAGTTTGGTGACAGGGCAAGGTGGAGGCGGGGTGGCCCACTGTGGAAAGCTAGTTCGGCCTAGCATGGGGATGCGTGCTCTGGCATGGTTGATGGACATTCGGCTGAAGGCATTTAGAAGGAGTACGTGTATCACGCAATTAAAAGGTGGAGGAGCATAGCAATAGAAGATGAATAGAAAAAAATACTAAAGAAAACTTATATTTAAAACTGTATATATTTTTTTTCAATCGAAAAGTCAGAAGGAAAGTGAAGAGGCGGTGAGTTTTTGAGCCCAGCCAATAACAGGTGAAATTATAAAAGAGACGAGTAGCTTCAGTTATATAAAACTTGCTCATATTATAATTTGTTTTATTAGAACTCTTAGAACCGAAGAAAGATAGCATGGAACGAACCAGAAACGAGACGACAAATATGTTGAACTGGTAAGAATAGTAAAGGTCAGTAATTGAATTCAGCGAATAAAAAAAACAGCTGGTTATTGGTTGTCTCTGGAATAAATGAAAGGATATAGGGAAAACAAAAGGACTCAAAGCGGATATTCATACGGATAATCGTTCCACAGATTTTGCCACGTATCGGACCCTAAAATACACAAATGAATATACCATAGAGATCAGCACGATGAGACGATCAAAACGGTACACAGATATCGATGGTACGATCATCCAATCAAAAGTCGATAATCGGTACCGAAAATGTTGCTAAAATGCCGAAAATAAGATAAACGGAGCAATATCAGTCCAAATTTGGAGAAACGAAATATGACGTCTCCCTCAAAAGATGATTTACAAATTTATTATATAAAAATATTCAGGTTTGGAAAACATTTTATTATCATCCAATATTAACTGATTTAAATTTAAATAAAATTACACAAAAAAATAAATTTCCATATTATCTGATGAAAATTTACCATTTGCTATGTTTAATTTGACGTGTTCCAGATATCAAATTTTCATTTCCAAATTCAATTATTTAAATTTTCAAAATTACCAGTTAATCACGTTATTAAAACCATTAAAATTTATGGGTCGTTACATTGTCCATTTCAAAAGAAGCTACTCCTTCCGTCCAAAGTTTCTTCAACTCATTAGCAAGAGGTTCTAAGTATACATCAATGTCTTGACTTGGTGCTTTCGGTCCAGGAATTAATAAACATAGCATTTGAAATTGTGATTTTATGCATAACGAAGGGGGTAGGTTATAAGGAATCATATATACGGGCCAACAACTGTAACTATTGGAGAGAACCCCATTCGGATTAAATCCATCACTAGCGGTACCAAGCCAAATATTACGTCCTTCATTTGCAAATTCTAGCCACTTACATTTGATTGATCTCCATTCAGTTAAGTCGACGGGATGGCGCATGAAATTCCTAGAAGGATCGGCATGCTTATGCCACTGCATTTTACAAGCTATCCACGGTATAGTGTACAATCTAGTCAGCCTTGGAATTATAGGGAAATGTCTTAGAACTTTCCTTGGTTGGGTTGTCATTTTTTTATGCCTAACGCATTTGCCTTATCTTTAAACCTTGGTGTATGACAATGAGGACATTCTACCATGTTAGCGTTCTCTTTCCAAAATAACATGCAATTGCTTTCGCATGCATGAATGCTTTTTACCTTCATTCCCAAATCTTTTAACATTTTTTTCATAGTGGGATACTTGTCGGGTAATGCATTTTCTTTTGGAAGACATTTTTTAAATACATTCAACAATTCTGCCATGCTATTTCCTGACCAGTTAAATTCTTTCTTCAAGTTATGAAGCTCTACCATTACACCTAAAGTTGTAAGTCCATCTTCACAAGAAGGATATAGTTTCTCATTTGTTTTGCTTTTGTATTCATGGTACATTTTCCGAACATGTATCTCTTCAAAGTTCACTTCACCGCTAGCCTGTGGCATATCATGCACTCTAAATGCATCATTAACGAAATTTCCAAGAGCACTCTCAATAGGCTCTTATACTTGCATTTGGTCCTGAATAGGAAACTCTTGGGCGGAACCTGATGTACGAGTCATTTGTACTATAGCATTGTTTCTCTTTCCATGAAAGAACCACACATCATATGTCGAAAGCATACCAAAAAATATCAAGTGTTTCTGTTGAGATTTTTTATGGAGTTTATACACTTCTTACAAGGACATACACATAACTGGATATCTTGTGGTGAGTGTTGCTTTACAAAGTTGATGAAGTTTTGAACACCTTGCTTATATTCATCCTCATTTCAACGTGGATTTTTAATCCACCCTCTTGACGTTTGTTCTGTCATAACTAAAATAATATATAATATTACGTTAGTTTCATATAGATTTGCAAAGAAAAATGTATAAGCAGTGTGTCAATTAAACCCAACCCATTATTCCTAGCATCACAGGTTTAGCTCTTACGGTAATTCTAAAGATGCCACTACATGATCTGGAAACATCATTATGGCACATCAATGTACTTATTACCTATAATTGTGAATCGTTAAAAACAGAACTGTCAACCACATAAGAAAGATAATGTTAATGGTAAAGGTAAATGAAATATGATAGAATGTGTAATGACTAATGAAAATGTTTTTATATTAATAAAAGTCTTATGTCTTAGACAATGATCAGTTTGACCAATCACATGTTGTACATTTTAATAGTAAGAAATGCTCCTACAACGTCTACACTTGCATAATATATATTCATTAAAAAGGATATAATTAGTAAAAGTAGTTCAAACCATAATGTACATCGGCCCCTTCCATTTCATAAAAAACCTTTGAGAAAAAGATTAACCTGAACTTGGTTTCAATAAAAATGAAAAATGTAATATCGGAATATTCCACTTAATTTGTGTCAATATTTAATAGTATAGAACACACTATAGTTCTTTCTAATTTTAACAAAAAAAATGAGTTATGTTCTTTTAGTTACAACTTCACAAATAAAAACAATAATCAACTTGCCTTTTTCTTTCCATTTGAACCAAAGTAAAAGCTACGCATTTCATATATGTCATATTCAAACATCAAAACACTTGATTTCATTGCCAGATCAATGACTACTTCATACCAGTTGTTTCACACCAAGTTTTCAAAAATCCAGATTAGACTAGATATGGAAGTCTAAACTAACAGATTAGCTGTAATATCCCTAGCTTAGCATAGTATAGACTGTGCACTACAATTAATAGTGTGGCTATCGATGGATTCTTTAACCACTTGCTTCATGAAGATCACAAATAATAATGCAAGTTTGATAAAACAACAAACAAACTAACATATATCCTTTATCCGATTATCATTCAGTCTTCGAGTCTAATGTTAAACCATACTGTACCAAGTTTAAAAATTAGAAATAACAATAGAGACAAGCCAAAAAAAATGAATACTGGCTAGGATAGCTTCTAATTTAGATGTGATTAGCTTTCAGTTTCAAATGTGATGCTCCTCGACGACGTGATAGATTTAAAAATGAAGAGTTTGACGCTCGACTGGAGATGATGCGCTAACTGAAAAGGGGAACCCTAGTCTTAAGCCGCTCGATGTTAGATGTCTGGAAGCTTGGAGGATGCGCGAATGGCTGTCGACGTTGGTGATGGAATGGGAATGGGAAAGCATTAGATTATAGATGGCTGTCGAACCCTAATCTAATTAAAAATTATGCGGCCGTGTAACAGCCCGCAAACCCTTACCCCTTGAATTGACATTAATTTCCATCAAATCAACTCAAGAAGAACGGAAATACGAACTATTGGGTTAAAGAAGAAAGAGGTAGAAGAAGAAATAGAAACAACACAGAATCTCACATCGCAGCGGAATAAAATATAATAGATAATATCTGATCTTTAAACAAAACATTTTATCTGTATATACATTACATCATTAGAGTACAATACAATCAGAATCAAATACTGGTCAGTTATATTAACTTAACCCACAACAGAATACACAGCGGAATAATACATCAAGTACGTATGCTACGCCTCGCCATCCAGCTCGTCCCCTGAGCTCCACAGTGTCCTTTCCCTGTAATCTATAATACTCGGTCTGACCCGAGCATTATAATAAAATAACACCCGAGTCAGTCTGGAAAACCAGCATGAGAAAACACACTCAATTGGATTATTAAAGTTTTCCAAACCCTTTGAAATCAAAAGCATCTCGTAAAACCACGCCACAAATAAACATGTCGGGTTTTTAACTTACGATAGCCAAAACACTTTCTTATCAAAATCCTCTGATATTATAGTAGTGTCTATATACAAATACTTATTCAAATAGCCGAAATTGTTACATCTATTAACTTCCAGCTAATAGGTATACAAACAAAACCGTAAAGGCACGTAGGGAGAATGGATTTCCAACTAATGACTAGGCACTGGGGTACCACCTGTCATAGTACCTGGTCTAGATCAGTGTACCGAGGACCACGCCCGATCCTCTGCAACACAAGACCGGAATTACCTAAGGGTAATTCCGAGTAAGATCACCTCACGGTTGGGATCAGCAACCGCACCACTAAGCCAAAATAAAAAGGGACATCTAGACAGGGATGACCTCACCATAATAGGCGCTACCCACATAGCCTTGCTGCATAACCCCTGATTTTCAGTCCTACCCGGTTGATGAGGCTTGAGGCTAAGCGTTACCTTTATAGAACATATCCCTTAGAATGCCCATCGTCCACCTGACGATGTTCCGAAAGGCATTCATCCATACAAGTCCGTTCCGGGTTCGAACGGAACCGAAGGCACTACTCCTACTACATCCATTTTGGAATCACCCTCAGGATTAGTAGCAACTAGCCCTTGCACTTCGCTGCTCCATCTTCGACTCCGAACTCGTTTTTCCATGAAAACGTACAAAACCGGATCGAAGTGGTTTTCGGGAAATAAATCCCGATCCCGGTCTCTTCGAAACGATCAGTGCATTGGCCAATATTGATAGTTGGTGATTTAACTATCAATTAACATTCACAAACACCCATCAAACAATAAATAATTTTCCAAACTATTTATTAATCTCAAAATATCTTCGCAAGATATATTTCCCCTTTTCAACCCTTTGGAAACAGTTTCAAACCGTCTTCTCTCATTGAATAAATTCCCAAATACTTATTTCCACCGAAAACACCAAGTACAATTACTTTAGATTTTTAAAATAATTTTAAAAACACTTTATTATAAAATACACTTTAAACATTTAAATTAAAACTACTTTAATACTTTAATTAAAAATATATACTTTAAGAATATTTAAAATAAACTACTTTATAAAATGTAAAACTACATTTTTATCCTTTTAAAACACAATACCAAGTTACTTTTAAATAATTACTACTAAATAAATTTGGAAAATACTTACTTTAAAACTTAAACGTTTAATAATAAATTTTCTAAAACATGCTTTTAAAACAATCCTTAAAATTTTTAACTTATACTTAAAAATTTGCTTTGAAAACGTACTTGTCTATCCTGGGAAATACACTTCTCTTACACATCTTTAAAAATAAATCACTATTTATTTTTAAACAAATTTTCCCATTTCTTTAATAAATTCCCACCGTGAATTTATTCTTCCAAATATCCACTGATATATTACTTCACTTTATAAACCCAATTTATAAATTCCATAGTCTCATCTTCCTTTTAAGATTTCAATTTCCAAATGCTTAAATCAATTTTCAAATTGATTTCTAATTTACTTCACTTTGAAATAAATTCCTTTACTTACTAAATTTTATTTCAAAATCCATTAACTTCAGCTTTTCTTTCTTTATTATGATTTAAATCTTTAAACTGAAAATTTAAATTCCAGATTCCCAAATTCCTTCTTTTCCCTTTTAATTAAGTTTAAACCTTGAATTAAAATAAATTCTTTATTCTTTTAAATAATATCGCTTAGTTTTAAAATTCATTATTTCTCGGTTGTTTCAAAATTCCCTTTCCATACTCGGAATTTATTTATTAAAATTTAAAAATCTCTTTTATTCTTTCCAATTCATTCCTGAATTTATTCAAATTCTCTATCATTATCTGCTTAAAAATCTTCTCTTATATTTCTTTTTCAATAATCTGATATATATATTTTTAGTAACCTAGTATACCCAAATATGTTCAATCAACCCGTTGCATCTAACATTCCAATCATCAATATAATTCATCACAGGATATCAAATAATCATAACAGAATATTAAACATTCTAAATAAATTTTGAGGAATCCAGTTGGATCCCTCCAACCTGTTTTCCTGCATCCACAGATGTTAGCACAATACCAATTCCACTTCGAGGTGGAATATCGTGGTATATGGGTTTATATAATATCATCCGCTATTATGCGGCGCATAGGGTCTCATCCGCTATATAATGCGAGGAAATCAATCACTCCAATATATACTATATATACTACTATATATAATATAGCACATCCAATCAATTAAATCATTCAACCAATTATTTAAATTTAACTATTTAAATTTAAATAACCCAGATGAGTGAGATTAACTCACTTTTGATTTTGTTTTGCAATCCACTTCCAAACTTGTCTTGTTTTCCCCATTTTTGACCTTGAATAAACAATTTATATGGTTTATTAATATTCGAATTGATCGAACCAATTAATTGCCATTTAATAGTTTTAATTTTAACTAATCATTTAATTTAACAAATAACTAAATTCTAAACTAATTTCCCTTTAAAAATCTTTAGTGACTAGAATAAATTAAAAAGTAATTAAATAAGTTAACCATCTTAATATTTATTTCTAAATGAAACAGTAAGTGAATATATATATACATATATATATATATAAGTATACTTATTCTTTTCTTTTTCTTTTGAAAGCACACACACACATATATATATATACACACTTATAAAATAACTCATGTAGATTCAAAAATCCAACTTAAATAAACTCTTCAACATTTAAAAAAAATCCCTATATAAATTTTTCCCAAAATCTTATCTTTGGAACCATATATATATATACTTATAAAAATATTCTGTATAGGTTTTAAAAACTGATTTTTATATAAACTTTTCAAATCAAACTGTTTAAAATTCCTGTTTCAAAATCCTATCCCTTTTCATTATTTTATCACAGTAAATAACAAAGTAAACTTTCCTACCTTATTGTAAATAAAAATACTATCCATACATTTATATATATATAATTTAAATAAATTAAATAGAAAATACCTACTGCACTGATCGATTCGAGCACAACCCCAGCCTACAACTTCCAGTCACCTCATCCCTCCTTCGTTCACCTGAAGCCGAGTACCCACGCACCCATAAAAACCCACCGACGAACTCACGATCAAACCACGCTTCCTCACCAACACGCACGAACGCGAATCCCCAGGCCGTGGTTCCTTCCTTTACTCCGCTTTGCGCGCGCGTACACGCTCCCATCGCTCACAGCACTCTGTCCAAAACTCAAGCTCCCCATCGCAAAGTGGTCGCAATTCCCCTTGCTTTATCCCCCCTTCCTTTCAATTTCGAATTCGAACAAATGAAAATGGCTCGCCGTTCCCTTACTTGTTATTTTTTTTTCACTGAGAGATTTTATTTTCCGCCGTGCTCACCATTTTTGAATAGAGGGAAAGAAGATTTGATTTCGTGAAGGGGAGAAAGGGTTCGATCAATCCTAGAAGGAAGATGGAAGAGGTATAACAGAAGAAAATAATTTTAAGGTTTGGCCATTCCCTTATTTATTGAAGTGTTGGCCATTTGATTTTTTTTTCTTCGATTGATCTGAAAATTCATTTCAAGGGAGACGCGATTAGAAAAGGGTAGGCGCCGCGTTTCAGAAGACACTGTAGGGTGGCTGGAGAAAAGAAAGAAAGGATGTAGATGTGAATAAAATTTCGGCTGATGTTGATTAGAGTATAAATATATATATATATATATATATATATATATATATTAATTCAAATTTAAGTCGTCCCGATAAATACAACTAAAAAATTTCGAACTCCTATCGAGGTGTGCCGCTAGGCGTTTATAATGTTATACCCCTATTCCGAACGCAATGGAAAAGGTTTCGAGTCCTAATTCGATCGTATGGAGAAGATAGCTTTTTGGACCCAATTATTATATTGAATTTTCGATATAAATTTCAGCGCATTTATATCTCGTATGGCCACACGACAACTCCAAACACTCCGAAAATTGAAATCCGATAATAATATACTATTACGGATCAAATGGAACTAGTTTCGTCGAATTCCGAGACTGTGCCTCGGAAGGCTATTTTTTTAAATTCAATTTAAACGATAAAATTTCAAAACTTAACAAAACACTTCCAAACTCACATTTAAAACTTTTATTGTCTCTAGTATTATAAATATAAATTTTCCAAGCCTTTAAAATATTTTTAACAGGCTTAAAACTCCATATTTAACATTTTACTCAACTCCAAATCATTTAATTTAATAATTAAATTACCCAATAAATAGTGATATTTGAAATTCAAATTAAAAGTTTACTTTTGAATATTTAAAATCAATTAAACATTCCAATTTCAAATGTCCAAAATTCTGGGTCGTCACAGGCCGATAGTGGTCATGGAAGGGGAAAGCGTTAGAAAATGCTACATATACAAGATTACAGAAGGGTCCAATTTTTAGTGAGTTATTTACAAATTTACCAACTGTTTTAACACTTTTTTGTGTTGTTAATTATAACTGATGTGTTGGAAAGTTTATAAAAAACATTATTTATATTTCCCAACACTTTTCCAGGTATCCTAACACTTTTTATTGTCAGTAGGCTGTAACATTTATAAGTGTTAGAAATTAACAAATATAAAATGTTGCAAAATCACTATTTTGGTGTAGTGGGAGCTGTAGTGGATATCTCAAAAAGGGTCCGCTTCGGGTTTGAGGTATTAAGTGACTGATCTAGGGTCCGCCTCTTTCCTATAAAGAAGTATTAAGTGTCCCTGTGAGATTCCAAGCAATGTCAGGTAGATAGTACTAGTGAGGAGTCCACTTTGGGGTTAGGTGTTAAATGACAAAGGCTTACCTAGAATATCTGTATTAAATGGTCAGGGGTCTGCCTAGTCCTTATTAATAAGGTATTAATTAGCTTAGGTGCCGTCTCTCACATGGCTACGACTTTAATGACGATAGATGCGTTAGTAGTATGGCTATTATATATATTAAAGCCATAAATAGTGGTCCAAGGTCCTTGTAGCTAGGTCCAATAGACCAACGATGACGATGCTAGGAGCCCACTTTATATTTGGAAGTATTAAGTGGCTGATAGACTTACGTGATATTTGTACCTTGGGAAGGGTAGGTAGATGAATTTTACTAGCTAGGAATATCGGTTATGCAATATTTGATTAATTTAGTTAACCATAAAATAGTGGACATAACAATTAAATTAAAACCAATCGGTATAAATTTATATTATGGCCACTATATAGATTTTCCAGTCGCCAGAACGTTGTTCTGACGTTCTGACCCCCTCCTCACTATAACCCACATGCTAAATTTAGAGGAGCAAGTCACTAAAGCTGGACGTGATTGATTGTTGGAGAAGTCTTCTTTCCTCTCATGCTCGATGCTGATGTGGAAATCTGATATCCATGGAATACGATAAATTCCAAGGTAGTAGCCATAGTTGGTATTTATATCCTATTATTGTTTCCACCTGTGAGTTTATATTTTATCAATCTCTGGTAATGCTTATGCTTATTTGCAGGTACCAAATCCAACGATCTATGCTTTGACGAACTTGGGTTTCGATTCTTTTCAAAATTTAGGCTCGTTAAAGT
Organism: Allium fistulosum; assembly: GCA_030737815.1. Lineage (NCBI taxonomy): Eukaryota > Viridiplantae > Streptophyta > Magnoliopsida > Asparagales > Amaryllidaceae > Allium > Allium fistulosum. Next base: position 169,210,978 of record CM060905.1, read on the forward strand.
ACGGGTTGTTACACCCATCGACTCATCATCATATGAACACAACTCCTTCCACATTGCATCCTTATTATTTGAACATAAATCATCCTCATTGAGTTGTCATCACCAAGTCATAAGGCCATCACGTCAAAGCGATGTGTCATAGTTTCACCATTAAAATCGCTCATCGTAGAGTAATAACATCACCATCAAGAGTCGGCTACACGAACAAACTACCACATCGCGCTCCACGAAGACTCTTTATCATCCATGTAAAAGATGGTCCAAATCAGCCATCTTCAATAGTAGTAGGTACCGACCACTCCGGAGTGGTTGATACCGACCAATTTGGTCGTGTACTTAAACAAAAGTGGCTAAGTACAAACCAAGTGAAAACGTCTGATGTCCATCCTAATGTCCGAAGCACATACCCAAGTCCATCGTCTCTCATCTTCAAACCGATTGGCACACATCCTAGTACTCTTCCACACACTTATCTCATCCATTTGAGTTTTCATCATTTGTGGATTCATCGATATGCATGAAACTCTATCTTATGAGATATTTCCTAACACTATATTGCCTATCAAACAACATTTTCAACCAAAACAAGCAAAGAAGCATACATACAACTAACATGGCATACATACAACATATCCAATACATCTATATCAACCAGTTTCAAATTTTATATCAAAAATGGCCTAAATATAGCGATTTTTAGAAAATAGTACGTCTATAAGAACATATGTGATATTGATTTAAAACCATTTTAAATTCTTTTATAAAACCAGGTATGGAATTAAATATTAAAATCACGTTCTAAAGCTAGAAATCATTTCAAAACATCATTTTTATATTATAACGACAACCATAGTATGGTAAAAGACAATATCAATCACCTCAATAAAAGCTACCAAATCCTATGCTAAATCGTGAAGGCTCAAATATGTGTGCAACATAAGAAACCACATCTAAATTGGACCTCGTATGCAAAAGATACAGAATTTATAAAATTATGATATATTTAATAAATTAATTACTTACTAAACCTAATTAAATAAGAGAAATATGCCTTAATTCTTTTCATAATTATATTCCGCATCATGTAACCCCTCTTGTAGCCTACATAACCCATCATGCACGCAACCAAGTAGCTCCATCACCATGCCTTGCTACCACCAACAACTGCACGCCTCCACCTGGACCACCGTCGTGCCGCTTAACTGCCTCCTATGCCTCTGCCAACTAGCAACCCATGACCATTTTTTTCATTTTTTCGTTTGTGACTGCCTAATCATGCCATTATCAAACTCTGCCACGACATCGCCTATCATCGCCATGCCTAGGACTTCGACCACTGCACTTGAAACACCATGACCCACTGATCATTTCAGCCCATGTCAATGAAAAACGCAAGGAATCCATGAACTTTTCAAGCTTGCCGCCTCTACCATCATCCCATATGACTCAGACCATCTACATTTCTGAACTCCCCTTGCCAAGATGAACAAACCCATATTAACAGTTTCCCCTACGGTTAGATTGCCAAAACGTTGGCTGTTGGCAATCTTTCCATTTAACTTTGATTTCTTCCTCATTATGGCATGAAATAGACCTTTCTAGTGCTATTTTGATCCTCTCTCCACTATGAACACAATCATATCATTCGTATCCAATTTGATTGACCACCAAAATCACTCCCTTAGTCGGATTCACATTTTTCGGCAACCACATTCGCAGTTAGGCCAAACAGTGGTCATAGTTACGTATCCCTTGAAAAAATAGACAGACCAAAGCTTTGTTTCAGCCAAAACAGTGATCATTTGCTCTAGAAAGTAGAGGAGAAAGAAGTTGGAAGATGGGTTCATGAAAAGGATGGAAAATAACATGATGGAGAAGATGGTATGCGGCTACAACTGTGTAGTTAAAGCCCTGCAAAATCCCCACTATAGAGCATAGCGCTCTCCATCCTCTATGCTCTTTCAATTTAGCGCTATTAAATAGTAGTTCCACTTTAAGCCTACCATTTTCAACTACACCCACTAAATCAAGGCATCTTTGCACCCGCTTTAGCAACATTAGTATACAAAGGTTGATTCAAGTGGTTTTCTTTTAAATTAAATCGACAAAGTTAGGTTAAAGACCTAATTTTAAGGCATTAGTGCTCAATATAAGTTTGAAATCTATTGTAGTAACCAAATTTAGTCTACACAAATCATGATATTCTCTAGTTTTGTTATATAAGAATAAAAAATATTTACTTTTCTTACATAAATGGTGTGAGAATGAGAATAAGTTAACTTTAAGTATTTGGTTTTATATATAATGAAGCTTTTCACACTTTCGCTATTTTCCTCTATATCTGCGCTATACGTTTTTGCAGCTCCACCGCTATAGAACCGCTAAATGTTCTAACTACTTAAGGCTATAGTAAAGAGGATGATATTTATAGGGTAGGGTTAGGGTTTGAATGTACCCAATTTTCTTTTATTTCCAAAATTCTAATGCAAGTTTTGTGGTCATACGACTTCTAGGAATGTCTAATTGCGATGATTTTTCGATGGCGTGACTCATCGTAATTTTCATTTAGGCCAAGGACATTTTCATTAGTCCAAATTCTCTGGTGCTTATCGATGAACGTATATCTATATAATACATCCAAATACCGAAAATTCTAGAAAATAAATCTAAAGTCAAAATCGTCTAATAAATCTTCTACGGGTCAAAAATATCAATATTTAACATCATCCAAAGTTATATCTAAATACGATCCAATATGGATTAAAAAATAATATTTTACGAACCTTTTGTATGTAAAATACGGGTCGTTACACTCTCCCTCTTTAGGAATTTTGCCTTCGAAATCCCCAAATCAAACAAGACAAGATCAAACGTAGCTGCCCTGCATGGACATAAAATATCTAACATGAAGAAGTAACATCCATGCTTATTCTAGAATGCACTGTACTAAAATATCTAATATAAAGCATCAAATATGAAATCCAACGATAAAATGGAAATCTTTTCAAGTGAAGAGCCCCAGACAAGTGGTCCTCATGCTCTTGTTGGTCTCCCATGAGCAATCGCCTTCGCTTTCACTCCACTGAACCTTTACCACTTCATCATCTTCCACTTAAGCTATTTCGCACCACGTCCTGTGATATGAATAGGCCTACGAGTTCTCAAACTTTCTGGTTCAATCTCGAAATCATCTAGCTGATACGGTGCGATCCTTCCCAATGCCTTTTCTAAGCTTCTCCAAACCCTATTAATGAACATCGGGTCTTAGTCACTTACAATACTCTTCGACACACTATTTAGAAATGGGCATATTAAACCATGCACACTATATATGCTGCACATGCATATATACATACATGTATATATGATATGGATGTACACATTATATAATGTATATAATATCATACTAAATCATTTATTCACAAATAAAATAAAATAAAGATTTTATTAAAAATTTATCTCATATCTAAATCAACTTAGACTTCATACGCCCAATAAGATCCAAAATGGATTTTTTTTGAAATTCCTTTATTTAACCAGCTGTGTGCTGGCCTAGATCCAACTATAAATTGCCTCTCATTTGGAGAGTTACGCAATCTGGTCTCAACCGATGAATCGATATCCTTTCTCGAAACATCTTGTCCAAGAATATTTAAAGTACGCAATATGGTCTCAATCGATGAATCAATATCCTTTCTCGAAACATCTTGTCCAAGAATATTTAAAACAAAACATTATTTTTTATTGTGATTACTTACTCATGTTTGCAATTATTTTCAACTATAATCACATAACATTTTATTTAAAGATTTTCCTATTTATGTTTTAAATTAATTACTTAATTAATCATATCATAATATAACAAAGTATATAAAAACAACAAACACTTTTATTACGAACAAAATTAACTGCAGAGTTAGATATACATAACAAATTACATAATTTTCCATAGGGTATACCACTAAGTCTTTCATCTTTAAACTTTAATCTAAAGAAATTTAGATAAATGCCACTGGTCTTGGTATACCCATCAAAACGATACAGCCTACTTGGATAGGCACTACACCTAGGATCATATCCTAATATACAATATATAAAAAAATATTTTTTGTTTAATTTATAATGTTGATTGGATGTTCATTATCACAATACATTTTATAAACAAATTTAGGTATTTTTATAAGGTCAGTATTACTTGGCTAACGCCATCAGAAAAATCACATAGATAATTATAAATATCAAGTAGACATTAGCTACACTTCCCAACTATCAAAGCATAGAATAGTCACAGTATATTGACAAGTAACTTAAGAATAGTGCTCCAGGTCAAGGAAACTTGGATAGTCACCTAATACCTCAATAGCAAAGCCACTGTAACTACATTGCACATATATAACTAAATCCTTCTTTATAATGCAATTGGTATGTTTCCTATGCTTAAAGAGCTCCACATTTGAAATCACATATAAAGCCCTGGCTCCAGTGACCGTATTCTCAGAGGGAGTTTACTGCCTGATAGCTCAGATCAAAAGGAATGAAAGAGTGATCTTTCGTACATGCTACTTTAGATCAACACGATGCGTTATAATACCTAAATGAATCTGAAATAATATGTATCTCGTTTTGAAACAAAGCAACATATACGAGTTTTCTGAATTGAATAATACAATATTAAAGACACAAATAAAAATTTCTCAACTAACAAAATCGGAGTAAATAATAAATAACAACTGAATTTTATATCATATCCAAAAATCTAATACATTATTTTTATATGTATAACTCATTGCACAAATACATCACATCGACCAATACAAAGTATAAGCAGAGTAAATAAATACCATCGTTATCTGCTCCAACTTCATATTGTAGCCCACAAAGCATGTACGTTCATAGCATTGACCTGTAAAACAACCTAGGTCTGACCTGAGGTTGCCAAATCTATAACACACCCGAGTCAGGCTAGAAATCTAGTTGTGAGTGTAAACGTGCTCAAAATATAATATAATTTGTGGTTGATGTTTAAATATGCTACATATAGTATAACCTTGCTCGGTTATAAACACAAATTTTTCCAATATAGTCTACACCCATATATAATTTCATATAAGCTCTATAATTAAAACCATCTGAAATAGATTTCAAATTCCTTTCTTTCAAATTATTTCCCTAAAATCACTTTAAAATGAATTTCCAAATTACATCCATGAAATCACTTTATTCATGGAAATTTCATATATTTAGAAATCATATACAAGAGGTTCACTTTGCAAACGATTACAAAATACTAGTTCTAAATAAAATTAATTTAACAAAATATTTTCCAACTTGCATAAAACCAATATTTGCAATATTTTTCTCAAATAAATTTGGGTCGTCCAATTTATCCAAAACAGAATTCCAAAACATTATGCAAAATAGTATTTTCCCTTTTATTTGTTTAAAATGCTAGTGTTATATTTATCGAAACCAGTTTTGCAATAGTCAACAATTTCATCAAACCTATATTTCAAAATATAATACAATTTTACCAAATCCGATACAAAATATAAATCCTAATTCGGTAAATGCCAATCACAATAAATCATCTACAATTGACATCTAGGGAAGAAATTGATATTCCAACCCCTACAATCTAGACTCGTAATGCTCTGGATCTAGTGATCCAATTATCAAAGGGGGTTTACTACCCAATAACTCGGATCAAAGGCATGTTTTACAGTGAGTTAAACTTCTTCTTCTTTTTTTGACTGAAGATGATTTAATAATTTGATTGTAAATATATTTAATTTTATTTTATCTTGAGTAATGGCTTGTAGCCATGATTACTGTTGGTAGATAGTTGATCTTTTGATCAATGATTGTTTGAATTGAATTATAAGTAGTTGTTGAAATTATATTTTTGACCGTTGACCGGAAAAATACACAAAATTATATTGTGATAATTGATCTGAAGAAATTGAATGCAATATATGAATATTTAAAGCTAACATGATATTTTAAATAATTTCATTTTGAAATATATCTAAATTTATTTATGGCAGAAGTTGAAATTGACTTACTAAAAATGAAAAGAATTTACAAATGGTTTATGGTGTGCTTTTAATGCATAATTTCATATGACGTGAAATTAACTAGAGGGAATTTATAATTATTTTCCAAAAGAAGTTGGAGCTTCCAAAGTGTATTTTGAATTTAAGTTATGTTCAAAAATAAGTGAAATAAAGTTGATATAATTTTTGGGATTTTTATTAATATGAAGAATTATGTATGAATTTATCTTGAATTGTAAAGGAATTTTAATCGTTTTATATAAATAAAAAAACATATGTGTGAATATATATATCGATATCGTAAGAAAATGGAAGCGCAAATATTATTGTTTGAAATGATTTTTCCATGGTTTATAAATTTAAACTAATCCCAAATGTATGTTTGAAATGATATGGAATAAAATTCATGTTGTTAAAGATTAAATTTGAATTATTTGATATTATTTTGAATTTAAATTTGAATTAAAAGGATTAAATATATTTTTTAAATGGGAAAAGTTGATAAAATTAAAATACAATCTTTTGAAAATTCCCTAAGACATATTTGAAGTAATTTGAAATGAAATTCCTATTTTTAAAAGTTTAAATTTGAATTATTTAATTATAGTTTGAATTTAAACTAGGATTAAAATAATAAATCCTATTTAATTCAAATTCAATTCGGATTGAATAATATGAACTTTCATGATTATATGCTGGTATGGATGATATTATATGATTTTATTTAATTTGAATTCCATTTACATTTAATTACCTTATTTTAGGCCAAATATTAATATTCAATGTCATGTTTATAATTTGTTTTAAACGATGCAATCACTGCAAGTTGAACCCCTATGCACGAACACACAATTTAAATGGGCCATATGATGGGTTAAAATTACATTTCATGAATACATTTCCTATTGAAAGATCCAAATTTTTAAAAGGAATGGATTTAAAATTTATTGAGAATAGCATAAGGTATTGACTACTGGACTACTATTATCCATCATAACGGATAGATTCGAGGGTCACAACCCGAATCACGATGACCTTGACCATCATCACTAAGTCCAAATGATCTATTGCTAGGACATATAAGCTACCAAAGATGATGAAGATTGTTGGAGACGTAGTGCAAATGAATAGAAGTAACGTAGATGGAGATATGATGAAGTGGACTACAACACAAGCAAGATTTATCATGTCTTTAAATATCTAAAGGGTACGGCAACAAAAGGATCATGTGAAGTGCATATCGCAACTGATCGAAAGTATATGATTGAAAAGGCCCATGATGACTTATCGGGGGAGATTAGTCTAGGTAGAGGGTGAATCATAGATGAGATTTATCAATATGCAATTCTCTTGGGATTCATAGACAAGAAGATGATATAGTCTTCTTATAAGTGTAATTTGAAATGGCGTATACCTAGTAATATGAATCTTTTGAATGATATTTTGAATTTATACAACATAAAGCAATTTGTAACGACCCGTAAATTTTAACGGTTTTAATAACGTAATTAACTAAATTTTTGTGAAAATTTTAAATGATTGAATTTGGAAATAAAAATTTGATATTTGTAATACGTTTATTTAAGCATAGAAAATGGTAAATTTTCATCAGATAATATGGAAGTTTATTTTCTTGTGTAATTTTATTTAAATTTAAATCGGTTAAATTGATGTAAATAAAATGTTTTCAAAACCTGAATATTTTTATGTAGTAAATTTGTAAATCATTTTCTGAGTGAGATGTCATAAGTCGTTTCGTCAAATTTGGACTGCTATTGCTCCGTTTATCTTATTTTCAGCGTTTTAACAGCATTTTCGGTACCAAATATCGACTTTTGATAAGATGGTCGTAGCTGATATTTGTATACCATTTTGATCGTCTCGTCGTGCTAATCTCCACAGTATATTCAATCATCAATTTCGAAGTCCGGGAGATGGCGAAATCTACTGAACGATTTCCGTATCGGTTCCGCAATTTGGCTTTTGGATTTCCCGTGACCATCTGTTGGTCACCCTGTATAAACCAATAGCCTTCAGCCATTATTATTCTCAACCATTCAACTCTGGGTTTTAACATTCCTACCTTTTCAATATTTATTTCGGTTCATTTTGGGTCTCTTCAATTTCTATTTTTCGGTTCAAGAAAATTTATAATATAAAATTCATATCTTTTATTCTCATCCATACTTCTCCTACATCTTCGAAGCTGCTTGCCTCCCCTTCAGGCATGGCCGCCTTCTGTTCATTTTGAGTTTTAGAAAAAAAAAGTTATAGAAGAAAATATTTATGTTCAAGCTTTATACGATCTGAAGCTTTTTTCCTTTCACTCGGCAACCACAACCAATGTGGCCTCAACCTCCCCACTCTCTCGATCCACGTGAAGCTTCTAGCACCATAGCCTATCTCGGCCTACCCTCCTCACCGTGCAACCAATCCTCCCTCTAACCGCCACCACCCACTGCCATCTCTTTCCCTCCGGCCTCCGCAAGCCTGTCAGGCCCGACCAATACCCACACTTCCAGCCTTGAGCCACCCCTATCCCCTTCTCTTCCAATTGCGGAGCCCAAACCCGAGCCATAGTAGCCGCCAGCCCTCCACAACCTCGGCCACACCTTCAACTTGCCTTCCACCATCCACCTCCACCACCACTGCTCACCTCCATCCGTGCCTCTTCCCTCTATTCGCAAGCTAGCTAGCCACCAGCTCTTGAGCCCCATGCCACCAGCGCCCAGATCCGCAACTCCTCTTCCTTTTCTCGATTGCAAACCCAGCCTCTCTCCTCTGTTGTATATAGGTAATATGATATGTATTATATATATTACGCTATAAAGCTTCTAACCAGTACTCATATATTTATAGTTTACTTTCCTTCTTATTGATTCCTGATGCTTGCGTGAGTTATATATATATATATAGTCTGTTGTTTATATTCATAGGTATATATAAGTTTATATATGGGTTTAGTTTATATATTATTATATATACAGTTTGTATATAAATTGCTTATAGTTGATCTGCTGGTTATAATATAAAGGCGGTATTATATGTTGTTATAGTATAGTATATTATATTATATGTTAGTGTAAATGTTTTTTTTGGCAAAGCCAGTGGGGTTAAATGGCCCCTACCATATATTAGAAAAAAGAATTACAACGATCCATGGCATACCAGCAGATCCAAAAAGAAACGGAAAAACAACAACAAAGAGATTACTGACTAAAGTTATTAAAGATGGAGTTGACAAGTATATGTTTGGAAGTAGTAACACTTCTAAACACCCTACTATTCCTCTCCATCCATATAACAGTTAAACATTTTTTCAGAACACACAGAAGCATGGAGCTCTTATACGACTTCCATCTTGTTGCCTTGAATATGTTATACCATTCCATTGAAGAATCTCTAACTGGGTTCTGTAAATTAAGTTTCTTTAGAACGGTTCCCCAAATATAGAAAGAAAATTCACATTCAAAGATTAAATGTTGGACAGTCTCCTTGGATTTACGACATAGAAGGCAATTATCATTAAGAATAATACCCATAACCTTAACTTTATCAAGCGTGTGTAAACCATTCTTAATGATCTTCCATAGGAGCAGATTATCATTAGTGTAAATGTTAGTTTATATAAATCTTAAATTATGTTAGTATATAAGTATAATATGACAGTTTATATTGAATCGGTTCGAGTGTATATATATTTTAATAAGGTAAGTTTATATTGGTTTTATAATAATTATTGACTTTAAAATATAATAAGTGTGTAAGTTAATATATATGTTTATATATTAGTCTATATATATATGTGTGTGTTTATATAAGTAGATGAGTTGGTTTTCAATATACCAATATATATGGAGATTTTATTCCTTATGTGTCTGAATTAAATATTGATTTGGAATTATATATATTATTTTAAATATATGTTTTAAAAATTGGGTTTTGAGAGAATTTATAACGTATATTTTGATCAGCTTATATCCGTGTTCAGCTTACTTCACTTTGAGATTTTTGTTTGGATTGGTTGATTGTCTAGATTATGATCCAATTCGTAGCTTGTTGTGTATCAAATTCCTCTAGCCTCGAAAGGTGAGCAATCACTCACGATTAACATTCTTATATTTATTAATTTTGATTTCACTTGGAACGACAATTGAAATATGCTGCTAGATTTAACTGTTATTTATATAATTGCTATATATGATATGCTATTATCTGTAATGGTTCACCTGTGATATATGACACCATATCCTGTTGTTTATATTTTATTTTATTTATCACTGATGATATATGCCTGTTATTGATGTGTTATATTTTATCATATTTCTTCTCACTCTGAAAGTTCCCTATTAAATTAGGATTCCCTATGGGTTGAAATGATACATACCCGAACGATATTATAGAATAGAGTAAAATCATTATGGGTTGAAATGATAAACCAAAGCGATTTTCATTAATTTTGAATATTGGGATTGCAGGTTGAAATGATATATACCCGTAGATATTTAAATTGCGGATTGAAATGATAAATATCTGTATCACTTGACCCTAGGATAGAAAATTATATACGGACACCGTTGGTTTATATTTTGAAAAATGATTTCCAAAGTTTTGAAAGGAAATATATGGGTTTTAATAAATATTGATTTTTAAAATATAATATGTATAAATGTTATTTTTATATATGTCAAAATTTAGATTTTTTTTAAATAATATGTTTTGGAAATTTTAATTTATAAGTTAGTTTTGAAAAAAAATTTATAAATCTTAAGATTTTACTATTTTAAAAAAATAAAAAATAAAAATATTTAATATAAAATATACATTTAATAATAAGATTTAATTTAATAAAAAATTAATTTAATTAGTATATAATATGTTTAAGTATTTACTTAAATTTATATTAATATTTTAAAACTAGATTTTTATAACTTTAATAATAAAGGTGGGAAGATAAATAAATATTGACTTGGAATTTAAATTGGGAAAAAAATTAAACTTATTGATTTGAGATTTTGGAAAAATATGATTTATAACGTGACTTGATAAAAAGTGATTAAACGAATATTCTCAATTTTAAATAAAATTGAGATTTAACATTTAATATTAATTTAAATATATAATTTGGAATTTAAATAAATTGTTATTAAAATGGTTAAGTGAATATTTTCCAATTTGAATAAACGTTAAAGTTAAATGTTGAAATATAACTGAAATTTATATTGTAAATGTTTGAATATATAAACTTGAATCTCACACTTTAATTGAAATGGTTAAACAGGAATTGATTTAAATTGAATATTGGAATTTAAAATGATTTGAATCGATTGGTGAAATTAGAGGAAACTAGTTTAATATATAAATTATTTTAATATATAAACTATTTTAATTTATAACTATTTTAATATATATACTATTTTCAATATCTAAACTGGTTAAGTCAAAAAGTGTTATGATTTCAAAAGTATTATGATTTCCAAAGTGTTATGATTTCAAAAGTGTTATAATTTCAAAGTGTTATAATTTTGAAAGTGCTACGATTCTGGAAATGAATATTGTTTAAAGTGAATGATGATATCGAATTTATATGATTTTGAAATAAATATGATATTTTTATATGTAGTATGAACTATTTGAAATGAAATGACCACGGTGTGAAATAAGCATTTGGTTGTTAAAGAGACCGGGATCGGATATTGTCATACTCTCTGCCAATACCGAAAACCACTTTAACAACTGTGCACGTGGTGGAGATTCCAGAATAAAGTAGGATGGTTTGGTGGCGATTCTATATGGTATTTACGTAGCCCTGACTCCCATGAGTCAGCTTGATGCGGCTAAAACAGGAGCTATGTCGGGCCAAGTGAGGTCATTCCTGCTATCGGACACACTTCTTCGATACAATTCTATTGCTTTTGTGATTTGATTGGGTGCGCCTTTGATTTGGGAGTGTGTCACGAGGTGGGCGGTAGTAGCTGCTATGCGTTACCACCAGTCCGGATCTGCAAACGGTATATCTACCCTGGCATTGCTCGTTTGCCTTGTCGCATACCCTATCGCGCCTTCTACGAGTTTGTTTTGTACCGTACCTATGTGATGTCCTCTGGGTAAACCTCCAGTTTACGGAGGAGCGTATGGCATTGTATAGACTATGGAAATATATAAAATGTGTTAAGGGGGATATGGGTAACGCCTTAACGCTATTTTAATACTTTTACTTTACTATAGACATATTATAATAGCGTATATTTGTAACGCCCCACTCTGAGGCCCACTGTAACAAAGAGTATTACGGGAGTAATACTATCTGTTAAAGCGGAGAATAGAGTATAGTGGAAGCGACCATTTGTAATCAAGCTATAACTATCTACTGAATACGTCGAAAGGATGGTATCTATATATTTTTTTTCAAGTGGTTCGACATATTCAATAAATATTTATAACGAAATTACAAATGGCTAAAGATTTATCAGGACAAAGCATAATAACATAATGAAATAGCATCACAGAACAGAATCACATAACAGATATAAAATCCTAGAACAATACATCGTCAATACAGATCCAAATACTATAAGTGGGTACAAAGCCACTGCCCACACATGTGAGTCAAAAATATGTACATATCAAGGTCTGAATAATAACAGAGTAGCGGAATAGTGGACAAATAAAAGCGCTATCTATCAGCATAGCAGATAATGTCCAAGCGGAAGCACAGAAGCTAAGTCCAGAGACCTAACCTGAAACAACTCGGTCTGACCCGAGCGAAAAACACTCGGGTCAGGCTAGCTAAACAATCAGTAATAACTGAGATATATAATAATGCGGTACATAAATGCAACAGTACTTTTCCTAAGAGAAGAGCATTTTGGACCACATGAATATAACGACGGTCCCTAATCATCAATCAACAGTAAAAATCTCCAAAGAGAATATCAGCACCAAAGTGTTGAATAAATAAGATCACCTCATATCATCGGCGTAGCCAAAGCTATATAAAGTTGCCCATAGGCAATAATCCCAAGAGTGACCAGAGTCTGTAATCAATGCCCAAGCAAAGATCGATGCTCCAAAGAGCAATAGGGATATACTGAAAAGTCAATGAAATCAAACACTGAAAAGCAGTATCCAGAGACACTGTGAATCCACAAGGTAATCGCACTTACATCGTATGGTTCCATAGAACCAACACCGAATGGCGGTACTCGAATGGATATAAAAATCATCAGATAATACAAGTATAGCACGTGCACCGACCGGAGTCGTTATTGCCAAGTACTATAGAGTTGTGATCGATCACTCGCACAGATACGGAACGCACGAGACGGCGAGATCCTTCCCAGAAGGATAAAGGCCCAGAGGCACATGCCGAAAAAGAAACTGCTCCATAGAACAGGTGTCCAGAGACAGTTGCCCAGAGGCGTGGTGACCCATAGGTCCAGTACTGGTCGCCTAGAGGCTAATGTGTCACAAACTTCTTGGAGAGGAACCCGTAAAGTGTTAACAATGAGTCTCATACCCCACGTTCGCACTAAACGATTTACTAACCAATAGCAAGCTCACACTCCAAACAATAAAAAGTCCACCTCGTATCATCGGTAAACTAGACCCAAAGGTCAAAACGATCAATCGAATAGGTCGGGGATTAACCGGAAAGAAAATACACACGGTTCCATAGGTCGGAGATTTCCTAACCGTTTAAGCACCTTTCCACTTCGCTCGACGTGCTAAAAAGTGAGTGTGAGATTTTTATTATAGAAAATAATGGTTCGAAACGGATTTATAATTTATTTTGAGAACACTTTAAAACGGCTTTTGAAAACTCTCCTATTATGGAGTAAATAGTTTACTAATTAAAAATAATATTATATAATAATTTCAAAAGCCATTTCGGAGCGAAAAATCCTTTTAAAACCTTTTTATAAGGCCCGTATACAAAATCCAGAGACAAATCTCAAAGAAATCGATAAAACCAGAAAATCACTGAAAATATTCTAAGTGTTGGAAAATAGTCCAAAACTGACGCGAACCCAAGTTCGGAAAATTATTCGGACCAGCAGACTGAATCCAAATGGCATGAAAATTAGTAGGAACGTAGTCCGACATTCCTACTTCAGAACGCAAAAAGAATTACTCGATTCCGACTTGAAACGAAGGCGTAGCGACATTCCAAAGTCGGACACAGAAACATGAAATGCACTGTTTTGCACAGCGATCTGGGTTCAACTCTGATAGGAAATTCGAAGGGTCTAATGAACTCAGATGATGACCAAACATTCCAGATATGGAGTTCATAACTCCATCTTTCCAACGAGACCAAAATCGTCAAATTCCGACTAGCGGCTCAAAAGTTATGACCAAAATAGTTTCAGTTTCATCCACAGAGCTAATATGTGTATCGCTCTCGGGAAGATAGTAGAAAAATCAATTTTTGACCTAGTTAGACTCAAAATTACAGAAAACTCACTGAACAAAAATTGTAGCATATGTTTTAAGCTTTCCGGAACATCCAAAATTATCTAATTCGGATCAAAAACGAGAGAGATACATGCAAAACAATATTAGATTGAAACTCAAGATAACTTGTTAAAGACAGAATTGGTCTTCTGTCTTTGAACGCATTTCAGGTCATCTAAATGGCAAAATTACAGAAAACTCATTGAACAAAAATTGTAGCATATGTTTTATCCTTTCTGGAACATCCAAAATTATCTAATTCGGATCAAAAACGAGAGAGATACATGCAAAACAATATCAGATTGAAATTCAAGATAACTTGTTAAAGACAGAATTGGTCTTCTGTCTTTGAATGCATTTCAGGTCATCTAAATGGTAAAATTACAGAATACTCACTGAACAAAAAGTGTTCCTTATTGAATCTAGTTTGCAGCAAAAAAAACCTAACCAAAAACGGATGAGAAATGAAGAAGTTATGCCTGATTTCGTTTCAGCTTTAATTCCAAAACGAAAATTATAGAAGCATCAAGTAAAAAAGGATTTAGCTAGCAATTTTACCTCAACCAATATAGCAAGCAACTTGTGTGCAATGTCCAAATGGAAGAAATGATAATCAACAAGCTTTGATATTCATGCAACACAACAAATCAAGTGTTACCAATTAAATTTCAGAAATTAGAAAGATATAAAAACTGATTTGAGGTGGGTATTTGCATTACCTTTGCATAGAATGACTTGCATAAGCTAAAACTAGAAGGAGATGAAGATAGAGGCCATTTTTGTTAAGAAGCTTTAGAAAATGATTAGGGTTTTGATTAGGGATGAATGAATGAGGTTAGGAGAGTTTGAGAGAATTTATAGAGGAGGTTTAGGGTGGGTTATTGGGCTAGGTTTAGTAACCCAATAAGAAGAGAGTTATTTACATGTTTCCAACAATTAGTCTAAGTGTTCATATATGTTTATAAAACTCATTTTTTTCTTACCCAAACCCGTTTTAAAATTTCTCTTAAAATATTTAACTTTCCAAAAATAACATTTTATCCTCATTTTAAATCTCATATTTCCCATTTAATTAAAATAGCCTTTTCCAAATAAATTTTTGTTATTCCAAATCCTTTTATGCTTCATTAAAATAAATAAAAATCCTAACTTTTATTTATTAATTGGTAATGCAAATCCCGGGTTGTTACAGACTCCCCCCCTTAAGAAAATTGCGTCCCTGCAATTCCTTAAGATAGATGTTGTCTATAACGTCAAATCCACAAAAGAAGTGATAGAGATAAAATAGAGAATTCTCACCCGCAAAAGAAGATGGGAGAAAGCCAGGATAAGAGCGTTCGATGGATTCTCTGGCCTCCCAAGTGCAGTCCTTAGGATTCGATGACCATTGAATCTTCACGAGTGGGACCTCTTTGTTGCGAAGGCGTCTAACCTCCGAATCAAGCACACGAAGAGGTTGCTGCTCCAAAGATAAATCAGGTAAGATTTTTAAATCAGGCACAGCATGCAGCTCAATGATAGAATCAGGATCGCGGACACACATGCGAAGCTGGGAAACATGGAACATGTCGTGTATTCCAGAGAAGTGAGCAGGTAGAGCCACTCGATAAGCCACGGGGCCAATGCGTTCCATAATAGGAAATGGTCCAACATAGCGAGGAGCCAACTTCCCTGTAGAGCTGAAACGCACAACCCCTTTCATAGGAGATATCCGAATAAAGACATGATCGCCAATGGAGAACTCAAGAGGCTTCCTACGGTTGTCTGCGTAGGATTTCTGACGGTTCTGCGCCTCTTTCATTCTCTGACGAATAAGAATAATATTCTCAGAAGATTCCCGAACTGAATCTGGACCAAGAATGAGCTTCTCGCCAGATTCTAACCAACAAGCAGGAGAGCGACATGGCCTTCCGTAGAGAGCCTCGAAAGGTGCCATGCCGATACTAGACTGAAAGCTGTTGTTGTAGGAGAACTCTACAAGCGGTAAGTGATCCTCCCAACTACCTCCGAAATCCAGAATACAACAGCGCAAAAGATCCTCTAAAACACGATTCACCCTCTCCGTTTGACCGTCAGTCTGAGGATGATAAGCAGTCGAGAAATTCAGCTTTGAGCCCAAAGCTGACTGTAGGCACTTCCAGAAGTGACTAGTAAAGATAGTGTCTCGATCACAGACGATAGAGCTAGGAATGCTATGAAGTCGAACGACTTCCTTCACATATAGCTTGGCAAGCTAAGGAGCAGTCCGAGTGGACTTAATAGGAATGAAATGAGCTGATTTGGTCAAGCGATCGACGATGACCCAAATAGAAGTATGGCCTGACCTCGATCGAGGCAGACCGTTAATAAAATCCATGGATATCTGATCCCATTTCCATAATGGAATCTCTAGCGGCTGAAGAAGACCAGATGGACGCTGATGCTCAGCTTTGATCTGTTGACAAGTCATGCAACGGCTTACATAACTTGCAACATCACTCTTCATGCCCTCCCAATAAAATAGGCGACACATGTCGGCATACATCTTACTCGACCCGGGATGTATAGTGTACTTAGTGCGATGACACTCGTCTAGAATGTCGCGCCTAAGTGATAGATCAGATGGTACCAAAATACGGTTCTTCCTGCGAAGACATCGATGAGAATCAATAGAATAATCCGACAATGTCTCAACACTGGATCCCGACTCAAGGAGATGAATATATCGCAACAAGTCTGGATCCTGCCGCTGAGCATGGGCAATGCGATCCAATAGAATAGGTCGAGCTTCCAAGCTGAATAGCAAGATCTGAGGATCAGAAGACGGAGCTCGATTTCGAATATCACACATAGAAAGAGTCTCAAGAATATCCCACTCGGCTATCATCATAGAAACTACTGCCGAGTGTTTGCGACTGAGTGCATCAGCCACACGATTACCCTTGCCAGGGGTATACTGAATGTCTAAGTCATATGAGGCGAGAAACTCAAGCCATCGCTGCTGCCTCATATTAAGATCCTTCAGACTGAATAAATACTTCAACGACTTGTGATCAGTGTAAAGAGTGAAGCGTTCGCCTAATAGAAAGTGACGCCACGTCTTTAAAGCAAAGACGATAGCTGCCAACTTAAGATCATGAGTCGGATAGCGAACCTCATTCGGACGTAGCTGCCTAGAAGCATAAGCAACTACCTGATCCTTCTGCATAAGAACAGCACCGAGGCCGCTACCACAAGCGTCGGTGTAAACAACAAGATCCTGGTTACTCTCAGGAACCACAAGGATAGAAGCATGAGTGAGAAGTTCCTTCAATCGCTGGAAAGAAACTTCACACTTTCAGACCAAATAAAGCGAACCCCCTTACGAGTCAGAGTCGTGAACACGAGAGAAATCCTTGATAAATCGACGGTAATAACCCGCCAGACCAAGGAAGCTGCGAATATCGTGAACGTTCTCAGGCTGCTTCCAATTCTGAATAGCTTCAATCTTGACAGGATCAACAGAAATACCCTCAGAAGAAACAATATGACCCAAGAACTTGACCTTACTCTCCCAGAAATGGCACTTGGAGAGCTTGGCCCTAAGCTGATGCTGACGAAGAGTATCCAAGACGATCCGCAGATGACGAGCATGCTCTGCCTCGGATCTAGAATAAACAAGAATATCGTCGATGAAAACCAGAACGAATCTATCAATGTATTCCCGGAATACTCGATTCATGAGATCGACGAAGAAAGCCGGAGCATTCGTCAAGCCGAATGGCATGACCAACCACTCAAAAGAACCATAACGAGTGTGAAATGTTGTAAGAGGAATGCTGTCTTCCGCGACTCGTAGCTGATGGAATCCGGTGGCAAGGTCAAGCTGAGAGAAGACCTTCGCACCGCTCAATTGGTCAAACATGTCGTCTATCCGAGAAAGTGGGTAGCGATTTCTGATGGTCAACTCATTGAGCTTGCGATAGTCAATGCAAAGCCTAAGAGAGCCATCAGCCTTCTTAACGAAGACCACAACAGCACTCCATGGCGAAGAACTGGATCGGATGAACTGCTTCGCTTCAAGCTCAACTAACTGCTTCCTGAGTTCCTCATTCTCCTTAGTAGACATTCTCGTAGGAGGACGCCCAACTGGATGAGAGCCTGGGATGAGATCGATGCGGAACTCAATAGCTCGCTTCGGTGGTAAACTAGATACTGGCTCGAAGATATCGGGGAAATCCCGAACAACTGGAATACGAGATATGTCTACCTCATCATCTCGTGAATCTAGAGAAAATAAAGTAACATCAGAAAGCCCAACATCTTGAATAACAATAGCTAACGGAGAGGACGAGTCAGGGTGATGAAGAAATAATATCCGCTCCGAACAAATGATTTTGGCATCGTACTGAGCGAGCCAATCCATGCCAAGAATCATGTCAAAGCCCAAATACTCCATAACATGCAGATTCGCACGGAAAGAAAATCCACAAAGATCAATATCTATATCCTCACAAAGCAAGCTAAGGGTCGTGGATCCGCCGATGGGATTCACAATCCTTAGTGAAGAAACCAAACAAGTAACATCTAAGGATAATGCATCTACTAGCTCCTTTGATACGAATGAGTGAGAGGCACCCGTATCAAAAAGAACTCTAATAGATCTACCATGAAATAAAATAGAGCCTTCCAGAACGGAAGGATGTGTACCTTTAGGCTGAGCAGAAGTGGTAGGAGCCTTGGCAGCATTAAGCCTGCCAGGCTTGGCACTAGCTGGAGCAATAGGACAAGCGGAGATCCTGTGTCCCTCCTTCTTGCAGAAGGTGCAATAGAGAGGTTTGGGACACTCTCGAACATATGATCGGTAGATTTAGTTAAGCACGATTCAAAGATAGATAATTCATTACGGAATATTACGGAATATAATAGATTCCTACACATATTCCTAACTTATTTATCTAAAGGTGGATATGTTCAATTTGGATCGTATTTAACGTATTGTACTACGTGTCTGTTCTGTGTTTGTTATGCTTAATTCTGATCCTTGGCTCTGATACCAAGATGTAACGCCCCACTCTGAGGCCCACTGTAACAAAGAGTATTACGGGAGTAATACTGTCTGTTAAAGCGGAGAATAAAGTATAGTGGAAGCAACCATTTGTAATCAAGCTATAACTATCTACTGAATACGTCGAAAGGATGGTATCTATATTTTTTTTTCAAGTGGTTCGACATATTCAATAAATATTTATAACGAAATTACAAATGGCTAAAGATTTATCAGGACAAAGCATAATAACATAATGAAATAGCATCACAGAACAGAATCACATAACAGATATAAAATCCCAGAACAATACATCATCAATACAGATCCAAATACTATAAGTGGGTACAAAGCCACTGCCCACACATGTGAGTCAAAAATATGTACATATCAAGGTCTGAATAATAACAGAGTAGCGGAATAGTGGACAAATAAAAGCGCTATCTATCAGCATAGCAGATAATGTCCAAGCGGAAGCACAGAAGCTAAGTCCAGAGACCTAACCTGAAACAACTCGGTCTGACCCGAGCGAAAAACACTCGGGTCAGGCTAGCTAAACAATCAGTAATAACTGAGAAATATAATAATGCGGTACATAAATGCAAAAGTACTTTTCCTAAGAGAAGAGCATTTTGGACCACATGAATATAATGACGGTCCCTAATCATCAATCAACAGTAAAAATCTCCAAAGAGAATATCAGCACCAAAGTGTTGAATAAATAAGATCGCCTCATATCATCGGCGTAGCCAAAGCTATATAAAGTTGCCCATAGGCAATAATCCCAAGAGTGACCAGAGTCTGTAATCAATGCCCAAGCAAAGATCGATGCTCCAAAGAGCAATGAGGGTATACTGAAAAGTCAATGAAATCAAACACTGAAAAGCAGTGTCCAGAGACACTGTGAATCCACAAGGTAATCGCACTTACATCGTATGGTTCCATAGAACCAACACCGAATGGCGGTACTCGAATGGATATAAAAATCATCAGATAATACAAGTACAACACGTGCACCGACCGGAGTCGTTATTGCCAAGTACTGTAGAGTTGTGATCGATCACTCGCACAGATGCGGAACGCGCGAGACGGCGAGATCCTTACCAGAAGGATAAAGGCCCAGAGGCACATGTCGAAAAAGAAACTACTCCATAGAACAGGTGTCCAGAGACGGTTGTCCAGAGGCGTGGTGACCCAGAGGTCCAGTACTGGCCGCCCAGAGGCTAATGTGTCACAAACTTCTTGGAGAGGAACCCGTAAAGTGTTAACAATGAGTCCCATACCCCACGTTCGCACTAAGCAGTTTACTAACCAATAGCAAGCTCACACTCCAAACAATAAAAAGTCCACCTCGTATCATCGGTAAACTAGACCCAAAGGTCAAAACGATCAATCGAATAGGTCGGGGATTAACCGGAAAGAAAATACACACGGTTCCATAGGCCGGAGATTTCCTAACCATTTAAGCACCTTTCCACTTCGCTCGACGTGCTAAAAAGTGAGTGTGATATTTTTATTATAGAAAATAATGGTTCGAAACGGATTTATAATTTATTTTGAGAACACTTTAAAACGGCTTTTGAAAACTCTCCTATTATGGAGTAAATAGTTTACTAATTAAAAATAATATTATATAATAATTTCGAAAGCTATTTCGGAGCGAAAAATCCTTTTAAAACCTTTTTATAAGGCCCGTGTACAAAATCCAGAGACAAATCTCAAAGAAATCGATAAAACCAGAAAATCACTGAAAATATTCTAAGTGTTGGAAAATAGTCCAAAACTGACGCGAACCCAAGTTCGGAAAATTATTCGGACTAGCAGACTGAATCCGAATGGCATGAAAATTTGAAGGAACATAGTCCGATATTCCTACTTCAGAACGCAAAAAGAATTACTCGATTCCGACTTGAAACGAAGGCGTAGCGACGTTCCAAAGTCGGACACAGAAACATGAAATGCACTGTTTTGCACAGCGATCTGGGTTCAACTCTGACAGGAAGTATGAAGGGTCTAATGAACTCAGATGATGACCAAACTTTCGAAATATGGAGTTCATAACTCCAACTTTCCAACGAGACCAAAATCGTCAAATTCCGACTAGCGGCTCAAAAGTTATGACCAAAATAGTTTCAGTTTCATCCACAGAGCTAATATGTGTATCGCTCTCGGGAAGATAGTAGAAAAATCAATTTTTGACCTAGTTAGACTCAAAATTACAGAAAAATTACTGAGCAAAAATTGTAGCATATGTTTTATGCTTTCCGGAACATTCAAAATTATCTAATTCGGATCAAAAACGAGAGAGATACATGCAAAACAATATCAGATTGAAACTCAAGATAACTTGTTAAAGACAGAATTGGTCTTCTGTCTTTGAACGCATTTCAGGTCATCTAAATGGCAAAATTACAGAAAACTCAATGAACAAAAATTGTTGCATATTTTTTCAGCTTTCCGGAACATCCAAAATCATCTAATTCGGATAAAAAACGAGAGAGGTACATGCAAAACAATATCAGATTGAAACTCAAGATAACTTGTTAAAGACAGAATTGGTCTTCTGTCTTTGAACGCATTTCAGGTCATCTAAATGGCAAAATTACAGAAAACTCACTGAACAAAAATTGTAGCATATGTTTTAACCTTTCCGTAACATCCAAAATTATCTAATTCGGATCAAAAACGAGAGAGATACATGCAAACCAATATCAAATTGAAACTCAAGATAACTTGTTAAAGACAGAATTGGTCTTCTGTCTTTGAATGCATTTCAGGTCATCTAAATGGCAAAATTACAGAATACTCACTGAACAAAAAGTGTTCCTTATTGAATCTAGTTTGCAGAAAATAAACCTGACCAAAAACGGATGAGAAATGAAGAAGTTATGCTTGATTTCGTTTCAGCTACAATTCCAAAACGAAAATTATAGAAGCATCAAGTAAAAAAGGATTTAGCTAGCAATTTTACCTCAACCAATATAGCAAGCAACTTGTGTGCAATATCCAAATGGAAGAAATGATAATCAACAAGCTTTGATATTCATGCAACACAACAAATCAAGTGTTACCAATTAAATTTCAAAAATTAGAAAGATATAAAAACTGATTTGAGGTGGGTATTTGCATTACCTTTGCATAGAATGACTTGCATAAGCTAAAACTAGAAGGAGATGAAGATAGAGGCCATTTTTGTTAAGAAGCTTTAGAAAATGATTAGGGTTTTGATTAGGGATGGATGAATGAGGTTAGGAGAGTTTGAGATAATTTATAGAGGAGGTTTAGGGTGGGTTATTGGGCTAGGTTTAGTAACCCAATAAGAAGAGAGTTATTTACATGTTTCCAACAATTAGTCTAAGTGTTCATATATGTTTATAAAACTCATTTTTTTCTTACCCAAACCCGTTTTAAAATTTCTCTTAAAATATTTAACTTTCCAAAAATAACATTTTATCCTCATTTTAAATCCCATATTTCCTATTTAATTAAAATAGCCTTTTCCAAATAAATTTTTGTTATTCCAAATCCTTTTATGCTTCATTAAAATAAATAAAAATCCTAACTTTTATTTATTAATTGGTAATGCAAATCCCGGGTTGTTACAATATTACTACATAGTAGATAGTTCCACGGATCCTTAGAGGATGGAAATCCCAAGCATCCTTTAAGTTACTTGTATTTCATTTGACATTTCACTTGAGTTAAATTTATTAATATAAGAATGTTAATCCTGACTCGAGCGTTTTGTGTTTTGCTTTATGCTCGGGTCAGACTGAGTGTCACAGCATTTGAGACTCACCTGTGGAGTTTGGAGCATCACTTGGAGATCCATCTGTATCTATTCAGCTTTCAGCTATCCAATTGTTTTGTTCAGTCCTGCCATCTGTTTGTATTCGAGATTACATTGTATTTGAGATATTCTGTTGCAATTTATTTCAAACTCTGTTGTTTTGTATAGTAGCTTCATGAACTACTATTTATCTATTCCGCTGCTTATTGTTATATTACTCTGTGTCTGTGATTCTGTGATTGATTTATGTACTGTATATGCTGAGTTTTGCCAAATATAAAATCTACAATCTGTTGTTTTGAGCAATTCAAGTCCAACATGTGTGGATGCGAATGGTTCGAAATAGCGGGTCGTTACACAATTCATAAGTAAAGTAATAGGATATGATATCTCAGTTGATTAGAGTTGCAACTGTGTATGTTATATTGAATAGTGCCATGACATTTGTGTTATCGTTGATTTTTGAAAATAGGGATTGGGGAATTGGTTTGGGGTGTGTGACCCTATGAGTAATCTTTATGCTCTATAAAACCTAGCACGATGCATTCATTTACTTCTATTGCACAATTATACTCACAGCTAATTTTTAGCCTGACTCGAAGTTTGTTATTTTTTTAACATCCTTCCAGCTAAGGTTGTTTTACATGTCAATATTATGACTGTATATGCTTTATAGGCAACGGTATGGAGATGGAGTCGAATGGTGAGTATTTGTTTTGTTTGCAACAAGACTCGGTTGTATTGGATGATAATGATGTAATTGTGTTTTGAGTTGTATATATATGAGATGGTGTATTAAATTTTTAGATATGATATAAAATGCTTCATTTTTATCCACTCTGATTCTATTGGTTAGAAATTCTTACTTGTGTGTCTAATACTATATTATTCAATTCTAAAACTTGTGTACTTTGCCTTGCATCGAAATAAGATACATATTATTTCAAATGAATTCGAGTATTTAAACGTATCTGTGTTGACCTAAGGTAGTGTGTACGAAAGATTGCTCCTTCTATGCCCTATGATCTGAGCTATCGGGCGGTAAACTCGCTCGGATAATTCGATCACTTGAGCCAAGCGTCACAAGGCTCCACACATATAGGACATGACCTTTGAGCAATGTATATCAGAACCAATGATATCTAGAAGATTTATAAATCAAGTAGCAATGTCTTTTAAAAAGTTAAATCACCAAAACTATTTCCAAATATGGAAATACACAAACTCATAATTATTTCTTTCAAAGGAAATTCTTAGTAATAAAAATACTATTAAAATACATTTGGTTTATTTTACACATATCGCTTAATTTTACCAAATCAATCAATATTTCATGATTTCCAAAATTTCATCTTCATAATAATAATAGTAATCTAATTTTTAATACTCAAAATATTCTTTCCATAGTTTAATAGAGCCATTGGGTGTGACATACTTTTAGAAGGATGGTATTTGATTTTAACTTAACTATGAAAATATTATTATTGTTAATTGTATATATCAATTCTAATTACACTGTTCCACAATACTACAAATAAACACTTATATTCTTGAATATAGACACACGCACACATATGTGTGTATCAAAAATATTCGAGAATAACCAAATATGATTTCTAACCAGAATGGTGTTTCATTTTGCTTAATTAATAAAATATCGCTATTATCAAATTTCTAATTCGAACCACAATTTTTTGTGTGTGTGTGTATTTTTATATACACATACTCGATTCCACAATAATTCTAATGATAACATAATAACGACACAATATTAAAAGTAATCAATTTAAAAATTCATCTCATTTAATATTCACCAATAAATATATTTATAGTATTCATCACATAGAATTTAAATTCAACTTCAATTTAAATCTCTGTACTTTCTATTTAAAACAATAATAATTCAAATTCATCTTAATTTCAATTATTTTCAAATCAAAAGTAATTCAAATAAAAAAATATTTGTACAAAAATCCCATAAAATTATTTATTTCAAATTTATAAACCAAAGAAAAACCATTTCAAATAATACTTGCACTTCTTTTTACTTTCAATATCAGTGTGTGTGTGTGTATATATATATATATATATGTATATATACATACACACACACACATTATTTATCTATATGAAACAATATAAATTCTATTATAATTCAAGATAAATTCATACACCATTATTAATATATAATAACAATTCATACATACATATACATATATATATATATATCAACTTCATTTTCAATATATCAATTTCAAATTCTTTCAAGAACAAATTCAAATATATTTTAAATAAAATTCTTTTAAACACCATACTAACTGTAAATATTCATGGCCTAGTCTCATTTTCTTCAAATCAGTCATCACAATATACGTACGTACATACATACATATATATATTTATATATATGTATGTATGTATATGTATATGTATATGTATGTATGTGTATGTGTATGTGTATATTTTTTCCACCAACAATCAAAAATATAATTTTGTCAACCTCATGTAGTCATATAAAGGATATAATACCTTAATCTTTTCTTACAAAAATAATTTTAATAATAACATTCTTTACTATAAAACATTTAGCATCCCAATGCATACATCCAACCATATATAATCAAATTCAAACAATCATTGATCAACCATCAAATATATATTAATACTAATCGAGGATACCAAGCATCTTCAACATTCAATATAAAATCAAACCAAAATATAAATAAGAGTTAATCTATTATGTATAGTTAACTCACCATAATACTTCTACATTAAATCTTCATTTTTATTAAGTTGTTTCAAAGGTTCTTGTTCAAGCAATTTATTAAACACCTTTTATGCATTCTTATAACCCATTATATATATAAACTTGATTTATTTTATTTCTTATATTATTTCAATCAATGTTTCCTAAAATACAATCACTATAATTCAATTTTAGATTTTCTTTCGTATGATAGAAAAACATAAAAATCATTTAGGGCATATATATATATATATATATCATAAAAAATGAAGGTTTAACTCAAATATAGTTCCATTGAAAGAAAATTACAATTGGGCTAAGGGAAGTTAACCCACTGATGGTATACTCATTCGAAATTACTTCAGCCAAAGCCTCAACCATCAAACATTGTCATTGAACTTCTACGCCATCTCCTTATGCATGAAACAACAGCCAACAACCATTCGTTGTAACGACCCATAATTTTCCGATAATTAATTTATTGAATTTAATAAGATTTATAATGTAATTTGGAAGAAATAAAAATTTGCGACTTAATTAATGTGAGAAATTTAAAATTTTAAGATTTATTAATGGGAATAATAACTGGAGTGAAATGTAATAGTATTAAATTAAGGTAATTGATAACTACTTTAAATGTAATTCCAATTAATGGAAATTATTAAAAAGTTATGATTGGTTATAGATTGTAAATAAATTGTAACAATGTGTGTATTAATTTATAATTGGATTAAAAGAGTAATTGATAATTTAAATGTTGTATTAATTAATGAAATACTATGTAATAAATTATAATAGAAACAAAATTAGTGTTGTGCAAATAATTATAACATTTATGTAGACAATCAACTTCTAAATGTGATTAAGCTAAAGGTGACAATTGTTATTTGACCTATTTGTTTAACTTGTTGAAATCAAATTAGAAATAAATTGCATTAAATGTAATTAATGCTACGTTAATGTGAATTAGGAAATAACTGCAGAATATTGAGGTAATAAAATGTAAATTAGTGTTAGTTTTACCCATTTGACAATAAATGATTGAATAAAAGATTGAAATCAAATTTAATCAGTTTATTGGAATTAAATTTATAATTAATTGGATTAATTGCAGTTGAAACTGAACACTATATTTAGGAAAATAATTAACACTGAATTGATATGTAAATTTTCTTTAAGTTATTATAAATGTCTAAGAAATCAAAAATGATGAAATTTGTTAGTTTATAAATATTGAATTTAAAAAGTGATTAATTAATTTAATATTAATTTATTTAATTAAGGTAAAAATAGCCATTTTGGCCACTGTCTTGGACTTTGACGAAACCAATTTCATCGGATCCGTAATGGTGAATTATTGTAAGGTTTCAAGTTTCGTAGCGATCAGACTTGTCGTTTGATTGTACGGACTCGAAACGCCCAAAAATCAATTTAATTGAATTCAATTGAAATCAATTTGAAATAAGATGATTTTAAGCTAACTTCTTCATACGGTGGAATTAGGACTTGAAACCTGTTCCATTGAGTTTAAAAATATCAAAAACATCTATTTTGATATATGGGATGACCCACTTCCGTTTCGGAGACAGAACGGGCTTTTCGGGGCGTTATCGTCAATTCTATCTATTCGATTGTGTTCATTCTTTTCTTATCGGGCTTTGTTAATATAAATAGTCGTGTTCTAACCCTAGCAGTCTTTCTATTCCATTATTCTATATGTACTTTTCCTATCAGCTTCTCCTTCTTCCTAATGGCTACCGATACAAACCATAATTTCAATCTCCAAATCAATTTCAAAAATTTAAACTCTCCGAACCATACCAAATTACATACCGATTCGAAGCTCTCGACAAGCGTAATTCACTGATGTGATTTGTTTTTCAATCGGATTCACCTTTCGTCCAAAAATCGAGGTTGAACCTCAACCGTCCATTTTAGGGTTTCGATTTTTAACGGCGGATCTTCGTCTTGGAGTCAATCGGATGGCATGGTCTTGTAAAGAGCGTCGCGACAAGTCGACCAATGGCCTTCGTTCACCTTGGAATGGTAAGAGTTCGTCGTGTTTGGCCGGAATATAGGACGGCGGCGTTGTCGTGTGGGGAAGCCGGAGGCAGCCGCACTTGGGTGGTTGGGCGCGGCGTCAGGTGCGGGTGTCGGCGGTGAAGGCTGATCGCGGGTCAGGCCTAGCATTGGCGAGCGTGAGGTGGTCAAAGTTTTGGGTTTGTAGAGGCACAGTTATGGACGACGACGAGGGTTCCACTACGCCATAGATGGCCTACTGCAACGAAATTACATGGTGTTGCTAGCTATAATGTAACGATAGGTATGCTGATTTTTGTCTATTACAACACTCGCTTCAAGGTGTTAGCATAGGCATCAACAAGATGTTGCAGTAGCTATAGATGTTTTCAAATTAAAAAATTAATAAAATTAGCAATCCGCGTGAATACGATCCAACGGCCTACATTTAATCTGGTTGTTAAAATGGATCACCACTGCAATTTGCCCAGAAATTTCGTTTTCCCGCTTTACTTTTCATACCATTTCGTTCTCACCCTCTTCCAAATCCCTAATTTCCAAATCCCTAATTTCCAAATCATATTTTCGTTCCCATTTTGTTCTCACCCCAATTTCGCTGCTGCTTGCCAACATGTCGATACGCAACCTCTCCCAAATCCTACCAACCGCAGCCCCCAACAAAACTCCACTACCCCACCGCCGTTTCTACGGCCTGATTCCGATGGTCATCGAGCACACATCCCGTGGCCAGCGTGCCTGCGATATCTTTTCCCGGCTTCTCAAAGAGCGCGTCATCTGCCTTAACGGACCCATCGAGGACGATACGTCAGCGATAGTTGTGGCTCAGCTGCTGTTCCTCGAATCTGGTGGTTCCGTGATGGCAGGGTTGGCAATTTATGATACTTCGACCAGATCCGATGCTTGAATCTTTCTCGCCAACGTTCAGAAGAAGTTCGATTCTGATGAAGCTTTGCTCGATTGTACCATTTTCGGATTCAAGGAAGATGTCAAACGCAGATTTCTTGTTTGAGTGAATGCCGCTTAAATTTTCAAATTGGCCAGCAATCGTAAAACCAGTTTCAATTCCTTGATTGATTGCTCGAATTGCTTTGACTTCGTCATCGGGTGCGATGTGATATTATTTGGTATGTTTTCTGCCTTCTGGTTTACTTGATTATTCTCGATTTTGGTTACACTCGTATGCTTTTGCCGATGATGAATTGGGATTTATTTATAGGCTTTATTTCCTATAATCTCGGGTTTAATCTTTCTGTTGGACTTTGATAAATCTGGTATGTTGGATTGCGATGATGTATTGGTATGTTGGATTTTGGTTCACTGGCTTGATTTTGCTTTGCCGATGATGAATTGCGATGTGATATTATTTGGTATGTTGGATTTTGGTTCACTGGCTTCTTTTTGATTTCTGATCTGAGCTTGTTAGCTCCTTTCTGCTGCATTTGTTAAACCAGAACATGAACTGATGCTCCAAGTCCTCTGTATATCATATTACTGCCTATGTTTCTCTTGTACATGCCTAATGCATTCACTGTTTTTTCTTGATGGGCTGCCTATGTGTACTGCTGTGTTTCTTGCACTGGCTTGTCTATATTTTGCTGAACCTGGTTCTTGTTTGTTTTGTTGGTTGCTTGGCCCTGAGTTGAATCCAGTCGAGGACTCGGGTTTGACCTTGTGCCGTGTCCTTGTATCCATGTGTTGCATTCATGTTTGGCTTATGCACTTATGAAAAGAAATAACCCAAATACCTGAGGCAAATATTATAACAAAAATATTTTCATTTTCTGTTTGAGTTAAATATTATTTTCCAGATTACTACTTTTGAATTATATGTGACAGGTATTGAAGACTGGACAGCTGGATACAAGCTTGAAGACAGAGTCAAATCAAATGTGCATGAGTGTATGAATGCATATACAGTAAATAAATCGGACTGCGGTGCCCCGGACCCCCGCCGGCGCTACGCCCGGACACGCTTCTCGACTCACCTTCGGCTCGGCACTCAGCTCGTCATATATTTGTCAGTGTCGGTGTCTGTATAAATTGAAACTGCATATGTAATGAGTGAACTGAGTGATGTAGTGAGGATTATCTGTATATGTAAATATCAGTGTTATATATCATTGAATTGTAAAATAGTGGAGTCAGGAATTTGTACTATTTCAAATGTTGAAATAAAATATTTATTTAAATAAATTACTGTTTGAATATCAAATTCTGTGCAATAGCATTTTATTAAATAAATATTTATTTCTATTAAAAAATCAAATATGCTCTACATTGTGGGCCCCACAAATTCAGAAAGTTAATATCTATAGCAACATTTTGAAATGTTGGTACAGACACCTATGGATGTTGCTATAGACCCAAATATGGTTCTATTGCAACAATATTTCTTATGTTGCCTTAGATAGTCAAAATGTTGCCTTTGAGGTCTGCGGCAACGCGGCAAAATGCATCACCGAGAAAGTGTTGCCTTTGCCCTTTTTTAGCCTACAGCATCATTTTTTGGCACTTCCTGCATCACTTCTTTGGTGTTGCAGTATGCAATCTATGGCGTAGTGTTCGTGTGCGCACGTGAAAAGTGATGGTGACGTGGCCGCGCGTTATTGGGTAATCCTCTTCTATTTAATTTTATTTAAATTTCGATTTCGAACCGTCTAATGACTATAACTTGTTCATACGAACTCGGATTCACGCGCGGTTTGTTTCGTTGGGATCGTATTGAAATTCTGGACATTTTGGCACTAGTTTGGACAAATTCTGAGGCTGTTTGAATTTTGGGCCTAAATTGGATTTTAATTCGATTTAAAATCAAAGGTGAGTGTTTTAATCCACTCACAACTACTAAATTATCTTATGTTAGCTAAATTAAATGTATGATGTGATTAGAAATTAATTGATTGATGTTTGGTATGTTTAAATTGTCATTCTAGTTAAATTTGACTTTTATTGCATTTAATCATCGTTTAATTTAATATTGAATTTAATTGTCAATTTAATACATGTTAATGAAATCAGTTATCTATTGATGTTTTTGATTGATTTGGATAATGACTGTGATGGATGTTTGATTGTTGATATTGGATGACTGGATGTTGTATTTGTATATTGTTATAACACTGCAAGTTCCCTATGGGTTGAAATGATACATACTCGAATGATCTATAGATTAAGAAAAAATCATTATGGGTTGAAATGATAGACTCGAGCGATTTTATGGATTTTATTTAATTCGGGATTGCGGTTTGAAATGATATATAACCGTAAAATTTTAAAGTGCGGATTGAAATGATAAATATCTGTATCACTTGACCATAGGGTAGAAAATTTTATACGGACATTGGATTGGTTAAATTAAATAATTTTTTATTTCTTTTAAAAAAATTTGAATTCAATTAACAGGCATTTTGAAATAGAAATTGATTTATATAAACTGAATTATTTTCGATAATCCAAGTGTTAATGCTGAAATTGGAATTGATTTAATGAATCGTTCAAAGGATTGAAATTAGAATTTCAAGGTTGAAGTGTCAAATATAATGAATTTATTGAAAATTGAGCTATTGAAATGTTTGGATATAACTTTGAAATCTATTTTAAATTAATTTAAACTATTTTATCAATTAAAACTATTTTAATTTATTTAATCTATTATAGTCTATTTAATCCAATTTAATAAATTTTTACCTATTTTAAACTAATTAAATTTATTTAATCTATTTTAAATTTATTTAATATAATCTAAATCTATTTAATCTATTTTTAGTTTTTTTAATCTATTTATAAATCTACTTAATATAATTTAAATCTATTTAATCTATTTTAAATTTATTTAATATAATTTAAATCTATTCAATCTATTTAAAAATCTACTTAATATAATTTAAATCTATTTAATCTATAATTAATATATTTAAAACATTTTAAACCTAATTAAGCCTATTTAATCTATATTTAATCTATTTAAATCAATTTAAATCTAGTTAAATCAAATTTAAATCTATTTAAACTATTTTACTATTTAAACTATTTTAATTTATTTAAACTATTTTTAAACTATTAAAACTATTTATGACTATCTAAACTATTTTCTAAAATTGCAAACTGTGTACAGTTGAAGTATTTATATTTAAATCCTTGATGATGATACAACTTAAGTTGGTATTTGGAATTGATACCTTTTGTGAAATGACATATTTGAGTAAATATGATTTTGGAAGTGAATATGATTTCGAAAGTGATATGGTTTGAAATCGAATATATATTTTGATATTTAGTATGAATTGACGTTTGAAATGTAAAAGAACCATCCGGTGTGAAATAAGCGTTTGGTTGTTAAAGAGACCGGGATCGGATATTGTCATACTCTCTGCCAATACCGAAAACCACTTTAACAACTGTGTACATGGTGGAGATTCCAGAAATGAAGTAGGATAGTTTGGCGAACGATTCTGTATGAGGTATTTATGTGACCCTGACTCCCGTGAGTCAGCTTAGATGTGACTAAAACAAGAGCTATACCTAGGCCAAGTGAGGTCATTCCTCCGATTGGACATGCTTCTTCGATACCGTATTATGACTTTGTGATGATTTGGTGGCCACCCCTTGATTTTGATTTGGGAGTGTGTTCCGAGGTGGGCGGTAGTAGGTGCTATGCATTACCACCAACCCGGTTCTGCAATTGGTAAATCTACCCTGGCATTGCCTCGAGTGCCGTGTTCACATGCCCTAGAGCGCCTTTTACGAGTTTGTTTTGTACCGTACCTATGGGGTGTCCTCTCGGTAAACCACCGGTTTGGTGGAGCCTACGGCATTGTATAGACTACGGGAATATATAAAATGTCTTAAGGGGGATATGGGTAATGCCTTAATGCTATTTTAATACTTTACTTTATTATAGACACTATTATAATAGCGTATTGTACTACATAGTAGATAGTTTAATGGGTCCTTGGGAGATGGAAATCCCGAACATCTCTTAAGTTATTGCACTCACGTTAGACACTGGATAAGAGATGTCAAAACCCGTAAACATCTCTGAAGCTGTTACACTCATATCTATTTACTGTTGATTAACTTACATAAGATCTTTTAGTTCTGACTTAAGTGATTTGTCTTTTCAATTCGCTCGGGTCAGTCTAAGCTTTTCAGTTTATCGAAGACTGCTTTCTGGAGGATGAAGACGAAGATTCTGTACTATTATTACTTATTATATGTATTCCACTGCATCATGTTGTTCCACTGCATTTATTTATTATTTATTCTTGTTGTATGTAACTCTGATCTGTATTATAAAGGTTTAATCAATGTTATTTGTAAACAGCTTCATGAACTATTTATTTGATTATTAAATTTTGTCATTCCGCTGTGAGATTCTGTATTTGTTTTCTTTCTTTCTCTACTTTTTCTTATTTACCCCATAATAGTCTACCCTTTTGAATGGTTTGAATTTGACATGTGTGTCTGCTTATAACGTCCAAAAAGACAGGTTCTTACAGTCGTCATGTGTCAAAGTCGAGTTTGCGACTGCCGTTGATTGCCTTAGCCACCTGCTCCAGCTTAGGCATCCCGCATCCAGCCTCGTCTTCACATACTATGATAGGATCTTCCACTCTTTACGTCGTCATCCTCCTCCTTTCCCCACATGCGTGTATCCATACTGTCACCCCTGGCCACGTGCCTCCATCCTCTAGCTATGCGTTCTACGGTTGCGCGATCATATTTAGTTAAGTTTTTTTCTTTCATGAGATTTTGGGTACATGAAAGGGAGATAAATGGGTCGGCTATTAATAAGAGCGAGGAGCTGTGAAGATAAGAATGGTAGGGTATGGTCCAGTAAGAAGAGAAGAAAATTTCATGTTTTCTTTTAGTTTTGAGTTCTATATTACTATCCAAAAATTTAAACCAACCCACTTAACATGCTTTAAAACAAATGTCTTTTAATTAATGTTTTACATCCTTTTAAAAATCCATTCAAGATATTTGTCAAATTTTTATTTCATTTTTGTAATGATTTTTCTTTTGTCAAAACATTGGCTTTTGCTTTTAAATAATTTTAAAATAAGTGTTTTATTCCTCAAAGCAGTTCCTAATTTTCACAATAATTATTTTTTCACAAATAAATTTCCAAACAACTTCTAGACTTTTAGAACATAGTTCAAAATTCAAATTTGAATTTTGAATCAATATTCTTCTTTTATTATCAAAATAATCCAAAAATGCAGTTTATTGAATTAAATTCAGTAAATTTTTTAATTAAATTCCCAAATAATTTTAATATATTTATTTTATTTTAACTTTGAATAGGGATGTTACATACTCCTTTTCTTAAAGAAGTTACGTTCTCGCAATTTACTAGAGAGTCATGTAATCAATCTAACGAATAACATTAACTACAAAATTTAATATACATACACACACATTATTCTTTACTGTGCTTTCATAGTGCCACTCTGATAAAATCTCATATAATCTATATTACTTATTCGAATTTAATTCGTCGACACAATCATACACAAGAAAAGTAAAAACTTTGTTTCATTCAAATATATCACATAATATTGTAAATATAGTGATCAGTATACGTATAGGTTTCAATAATTCTTTTGAAAATTTTCTTAAATTAAAAAATGTATAAAATTCCCTAAAAAATTCGGTAGAGTCCTTTGTATGGAGAGACATTCGAACAATTACAATATGAAAATATAAGCATACACGATTAAAAGATGATTGGATTCACAATATATAACACAATATGATATATATCGATGCATATATGCATAAAATATACCTTGCTTATCGTTTTCAAGCGAGTTTGCTTAATTTATATGCAAATAAGTGCCAAATTCAACCCACATAGTCTTCATGTACCTAATCTTAACTCAAATTAAATATATAAGTCGCATGTATGGCATCATCCACATTAACTTCTACGACGTAAATTTTCAAATATCGACACATAAGTTACCATGGTTTTTTTCCATAAGCATGTAGTCGAAGATAAGAGATAGTCATCTAATAAAATAACATGTCCTACCATAAAAAATTCCTACGGTGAACTATTTTGATCCCAATATAATGAATAGAATAACACATGTTGTAAGGATTAATGTTAATAAAAGCATTTAAATAAAAAAATGCATGTGCATGTAAAAGAAACTAATGATTAGTGTGATCAACTGATAAAAAGGACCATTCTGATCTTTTTCAAGAAAGAAATACTAGTTATGAAAGTAAAAGGATTTCCAGAATAAAGTCTTCCATCACAAAATTGGAAGATACCATCCATTACCAAATGTTATGTAGATCAAATGATGTGCATTTAGAATATACATTTTAACATATGATCTAATTAACAACTGGGTGTAATTTGATATTTACTTTCAGATTCAAGTTAAAGTTTGAAAACATTAGCTTTAAACTAGCTTAGTATTTCTATGGTTTATACAAGCTAGTGACAATGAGGTTTGAAATGGAAAAGAATGAGAGGAAAAGTTTACTTTTCTTGTTACTTATGTTTATGGGTGGCAATTAGACCCGACCCAATGGACTCGGACCCAAGCTGGTGGGCCTTGGTTCTAGACGGGTCGGGTTTTGTCAGGTCCAAACTATACATTTAAAAAACCTAGACCTGAACCGACCCGGGCTACGGTTTGGGTCGGTTCGGTTCGGGTTCGGTTGGATAATAACACTAAAAATGCTACATTTTATTGTTTTTTGGTAGGGTCTGTTCGGGTCGGGTTTGATCAGGTCAATATTATATTTTTCATTACCCAGACCCGACCCGAGACCCATTGAGTTCGGTTCTTTTCGGTTCGGTTTAGTTCAGTTTGTTTTTGGGGTTCTCAATTCTAATTGCCAGCCCTACTTATGTTTTGTATCATATACAAGCATACACAAAAACGTATGGAAACGATGAAGTGGATGCAAATTATGGGATAAAGACTATTTATTTATTAATTTCTAGGTTTAGTTCTGTTGCTTATTTCACGGCTATAACGACCTTAGATTTTTAATGTTTTGAATGAGAATATTTAATTTATTTAAATATTCAAATTTCATTCAAATATAATAGAAAATAAGAAAATAAATTGTTAATCAAACGACTTGATTTTTTAATGACGTATTTTTAAATGAATTTGTAGTATTTTTTCATAATTTTTAATCTGAAAAATATTTAAATTATCGTTTAACGCATTTTACAGCAAACGTTGTTATTTTTGAAATTTCATAGAATAAGTTAACCTATATTTTTATGTTGTTTTATGATGGTGTCATATTGTTATGGGCGATTTATATTCATTTCTGTCGTTCCCATTTCATATGCGAACGTGATAATGTGCAGCGGGGTATCAAGAAAAAATCAAGTAAAAAACAAAGCTTTTACAAGCCATAATTTTGATTTGTTTTTGATGTGATGGGAGTCTTGATTTTGCTTTGCTTAACTTTAAAGTATTGTAGTTGGTTTTTTTATAAGCATGCATAAATCAACACAACACAAGGGACAACACTCATCCTCTCCTTCTTTTTTTCACTTTCTTGAAAATGGAAAACAACACCCCTCTTGAATTCAAAAATCCATATCTCTTAAATCAATCAAAATTAGCCAAAACTTCCAACTGCAAAGTTGTAGAGCTACGTCCCTAGTATTTTATAAAAATAGTCGCTTATTGTTATGTCAATCGGATTGACAGCAATTGCTCGATAACATTAAATGGGGAAAATTGGCCATGGACTTCAAAAAATAATTTCTCTCGATCCGAGTCGAATTAGATGCAGCGTATGGTGCGTTAGCTTCATGGCAAAGAAGCAGATTTTTGTTGAAGTTTTGGTGGTTTTTGGTAATGGTCAATGATGGTGGTCGAAAGTTAGGGTTTGGATAGGAGGAGATTTAGGTGGCGATAGGGGAAACAAAGGTTGGCGATGTGTTTATTGTGCAAAGGCGAAGTGGGAGACGACGTTTGGTGGAATGCGGCCCTATGTTGGGGGGTACAACCAGACATGGCCGAAGGGAGAGGGAGCGTGGATACATTTTGACGGGGATGGCCCGAAATGATCATGTTGGGTCAATTCGACTTTTTTAGAATTTGAGTTTGTTGGCGAAGTTAGTTGGTCAACTGGTGAAGCGTAGCCTTGTGTCAGTGATATGTTATGCACGTTTTGGGTTTACTGGAAGTTGAAATGGAGAATTTGGGAAGAAGCACCATTCATGCAGGTTCGGGTTAGGGAGTTTGGGTTGGGACTATTTGAATTTTGGTGAGAGTTTATTTTATTTAAATTTATATTTGAATATCCTAAACTTTGAAATGCCATGACTTCTTCGGTCAGAATCCTTGGTTTCTGACGCTAGACTCATATTGATGAGTAAAACATTATTGTATAAATAGTTGATGGTTTGAAATAAGTATAAACTAAAGATAAAAGAAAAGTGATTGAATATTATTACGTTGATTAACATAATAACGTAGTTAAATTAATTGTACTTCGCTTATGATATCTATTTGATAGAATAAAACATCGTTTTGCTATAATTAAATTGAACAAATTATTTCTGACATCTATCGAGCAGAATAAATCACTGTTCTATGCTTTCAAGTGAAAGATGATTTGTTATTAATTAATATATAGTTTAATTAATATTGGATAGATGATGTGTTAACTATTAGTTGTAAATTATTGATAATAATGTGTTAGCTATTATTATTTGCTTGGTTGTTAGGATTAGTTGAATTCTCATTTTAGAAAGCAAATGTCATATGAAATGATTTGCAGGGGTCTTATATGATGTACATGGAAATTTTTTAGAGGTATCCAATGGGAGTCCTCGCCACCATTGATTTTAATTTCATTTACATACTTGTTGTATAAATTATTGAGTGCCAAAAGCTTTGTAGCCTGGCCATATTGGACGTGACTGTGCTGTGTCACAAAATTTGGATTCTTTTTAGAGTGAAAACAGTGAAAGCATTTGTTAAATGTTTGGTAGCTCTAGGCCTCGTTATAGTATTTAAAAGATACTATTATTTGTTGTTTTTGATTTGAAATGGTTTTGATTTGGAGAATGTTTTAAATATGACTTTTGGAACTTTCTATGGCATTTTATTGAGGAATGGGTTTTTAGACTTCTTTATTTTACTTTAACCTTTTTGTTAGTCTTTTCTAACTTATATGGAAATGTTTTAAAAAAAATTAGGAAGTATTTATTATGATGTTTATTATAAGGAAAAGAGGGATTTATCTTTTATAATAACGTGATTCTATTTTAAGAGAAAAAAGAA
Organism: Allium fistulosum; assembly: GCA_030737815.1. Classification (NCBI taxonomy): domain Eukaryota; kingdom Viridiplantae; phylum Streptophyta; class Magnoliopsida; order Asparagales; family Amaryllidaceae; genus Allium; species Allium fistulosum. The sequence goes on from CM060905.1 coordinate 169,249,346, forward strand.
ATATTTTGAAATAAATATTTGTGAAATGCTTTATATAAAATATTGTATAGAAAATAGATTTATAAAAGGAGTTTGAAAAAATAAAAGGGATATAAAAATATAAAATTTTATGAAAGGAAAAGTGATTTGATTTTCATAAGTGATCTTTATAAATTATGGTGGTATGGAAAGTACTCTTTTCATATTTAATAACAAACTCAGAGGTATGGAAACTCGTCTCTATCTATGAGAATTAAGAATATATGTCGAGTCAAGGATAGTTCGCTAGCTTGTCCAACTTCATTGTTAACCGAGGGATGGTCCCTATTTGAAATCGGGAAGTGGTGGTAAGTATATTGGGTCTAATTTCCATACGATTTGTTTACTTACACCAAAAGGGAAGTGGTTTGGGTTTATCATAAGCAACATTTTAAATAACATTTGCTTTGGTCCATTTAAAACTTATTTGTTTTAGAAAGTAGGAAACTTGCCTTAAGATTGGTTAATATACTTATACCATTGAGATAAGTACATGTACAAAAATCCCATAAAAATTATTTATTTCAAATTTATAAACCAAAGAAAAATCATTTGAAATAATACTTACACTTCTTTTTTACTTCAAAATCAGTATATATATGTATATATACATATATACATACACACACACATTGATTTATCTATATGAAACAATTAAAATTCTATTATAATTCAAGATAAATTCTTACACCATTATTAATATCTAATAAAAATTCATATATATATATATATATGTTTGTGTGTGTGTCAACTTCATTTTTAATAAATCAATTTCAAATTCTTTCAAAAAAAATTCAAATATATTTTAAATAAAATGCTTTTAAACACCATACTAGCTGTAAATATTCATATCATATTCTCATTTTCTTCAAATCAAGCATCACAATATGCATACATATATCTGTGTGTGTGTGTAATGACCTAGAATTTCTGTCATTTGAATTTAGAAATATTTAATTGATTTTAAATAATGAAAAGTCAATTTTATAAGTTTAACAAATTATATTTCAAATTCAGCGATTTAGTTGATAATCGAATTGTAAAATTAAATATTTGGAATTGTTAAAAATATTAATTCTTGAATTTGATGTGAATAAAAATGATTTTGAAAAGTTGATTTAAATTCTATCTGAATAAGAATGAAGATAGAAAACTTTTGAATTCAAATTAAAAGTGATTAAACTGATTTTGGAAATAACTTGTTCTAATTAACATGTGAAAATAGCTTTTTGGGACACTATCCCGAAATTGGATGAAACCAGTTCCATTGGATCCATAATAGTGAAATATAGTATGCCATCGAATTTCGTAACGATTGGACGTACCGCTTATTCATGCGAGTTCGAAACGCGTAGAAATTTAATTCAAAGTTTATAAAATAATTGGGTTTGAAACGGCTATCTTCTGTATATGACCGAATTAGGCCTCGAGACTATTTCCATTGCGTTTGGAATATGGATACTACATATAGAACTCCAGGCGGCACACCTCGTTTGGAGTTCGAGATTTTTGAGTGTGTCGAACTAGATATTTTTGAATATAAAAATAAATATATTTATATTCAACATGCTCAGGCCATACCATTAGCCCATACCCAAGCACGTCTAAGCCCATACCCTCCCCTCAGCTATATTATCGCATGCAAATCAAAGAGTTGGTTCGTTATTTTTTTCAAATTTAAATTGATAGCTCCATCCAACGGCCGACAACGATCAGAGCCACCACGGTCACTTTCAGCCTTCGACCACAACTAGTAAATTGTAAAGCTCGACAAAAAATCGCCGATCAATAGTGGAATCATCATAGTTCATGTCGTAGTGGCTGGAATATCTCGTGCGACATTGGCAACTTTGAGTTCGATTTGGTCGAGCAACAGCGAATGGGGGAGTCGCATGGGTCGACGCGTGCTGGGGGGTCGGCGGCGGTCTTCGGCAGTGCGAACGACGACGAATGGCAACGAACGGCGATGAGATGGAGGCGGCATAGGTCAATGTTGTCGAAGTCGCGTTTTCTTTTGGAGTGAGCATATGCAAGAACGAGAGGGAAGAATAATTATTTTAAAAGTTTATTAATTAAAAGTTAATTATAATTTAATGTATTCAATCGTTCATTAATTCACAACCTTTCCATATGAGGTCCAAATTGAGCGAGATAAGTTACGTTGCGATCGTATCAATGAATACTACATTATGGAGTTGGATTGGAATATCTTGGAGCTTGTAGGAATTTGGGATAAAATTAAATGCCTGTTCAATTTTAATACAAACCAGAGCGTTTCGGCGAAACTAGAATCAAGGTTAGTTTAACTCACCTTTTTGGTTAACCGGTCATGTTATATAGTTGACTTAAATTGTTGATTGGATGTTTGGATGGTTTACTATTTTATTAGTTGGTTTGGATATATTCCCGCCTATGGAGCGGATGAGACCCTATTACGTTCTCGTATAAGAGCGAATGACCCTTTGTATACGATCCTGCCTCGAAGCGGTTGATTTATATTATTTTGTTATATATCGTTTGTGATGCAAGGAGCAGGTTGGAGGGATCCAATAGGATTCCTCACACTATTGATTTTACTTTTCAGATATATATATATATATATATATGTATGTATGTATGTATGTATGTATGTATGTATGTATGTATGTATGTATAGTGATATATGACTTTTTGGATGCCACATTTGATGACATGGATATGATTTTGCTTATTTAGTGCTTTAGTAGCACTGGACCTTATTTTTGGTATCTTAAAATACTATAAAAATAATGATTTTGATTTAAAATGGGATTTCAAAGTGATTTTGGAAATTATATGTGTTTAATAATTAACCTTGAATTATCTAAAGAAGGAATTTATTTAAAGTAAATAAAAAGTATGATTTTTGGAGATTATAAATTTATAGTTCTATAAAACATTTTAAATCGAGATTTTAAACTGTGAATAAATATTTTTAAAGTCTTAAAAATAAGTCCGTGTTTCAAATAATGGTATAAATATTTATTAGGGTGCGTTTAGCTCACATCCCTAACATGTTTCATAATACACAAAACATCCTCCTCAAAAATAACTTATAAATTACATCCCTATTTTCCAATTCCTCTATTTTACTTCCCAAATTACTCCAGCCTCATCAAATAAATTGACGCATGTATTTTCTTCCCAATCTTCATCGATTTCACAGTAAATCATCAACAATTTTGTTATTAACAAATCGACAATTTCATTATTAATAAATAGATTTACAGAATCATCGTAAAATTCAATTTCAACATTTGGATTTCCAGATCGAACATCAAAATTAAACTAAAACTGCAAATTTTCATATTTTCTCAATTATTGCATAGTATTCTTCAATGTTGTTTTATTGATGTTTTAATTTTCAACGATCATGAGAAACATTATGCAAGAGTTTTTCAGCAAATAATTATTGTTTTATCCAATTTTCTACTGATATTGGTAATATCAGCAACAAAATCTGCAATTATTCACAATACTTGCAGATTTTGCTGCAATTATTGTGAATAATTGCTTAAAATAATGAAAATATTGTTTATATATACAGTAGAAAATATAATAAACCAAAATAAACATTGCAAGATTTTTTTAGAACTTATGACGATTAAATTCATCTTTTTCTGCAATTATTCAGAATAATTGCAGCCATATATGCAATTATTTTGATTATTGCATGTATTTCTATAATTATTCTAAATAATTGCATTCTTATCAGCAATTATTCATATAAAATCATTTTAATCCAAAAGAAGGCGGTTATAGCTGTAAATAACAAAATAAAGCATTATGTTGAATAATTGCTTACTTGTCAGCAATTATTTAAATAAATTCATTTCAATGTATGTCTGCAATTATTCAGAATAATTGCTTACTTATTAGATATAATTTAGTTAAAATCATTTATATTCATCTTTTTTGCAATTATTCATAATAATTTTAGAAATGTATGCAACTATTATGAATAATGGCATGTGTGTCTGCAAGTATTTTTAATAAATCCTTACATATCGGCAATTATTCAACTAAAATCAATTCAATTAAAAAAAGACATTTATAACTATAAATGATATAAAAATCATTTTATATTAATAAAGAATATTATATAAATCTTTCTCCGCGGTTATTCATAATAATTGCAGAGATGTATGCAACTATTCTGAATAATTGTATGTATGTCTGCAATTATGCTGAACAATTATTTATTTGTTAGCAATTATTCAAATAAATTTATTTCAATGCATATCTGCAATTATTCTGAATAATTGCTCACTTATTAGCAATTATTCACTTAAAATCATTTATATTCTTCAACATATGCCTACAACTATTTCAATTCGAAAACATTTCGCAGCTCCAACATATATTATTACATTTTTTACTGCAAATATTGATCATATTTGCAGTATTTTAAGCAAAAATTCTCAATATTTGCAGAGCTTTACGCAATTATTAAGAATAATTGCAGCAATACCTGTAAGTATTCAGAATCTTTGCATGAAAATTAGCAAATATTTGCTGAGAAAACTCTTATATTTTTATTTGTACAATTAGATGTTTTACTGCAAATATTGACAATATTTATAGTATGTTATGCAAGTATTCTTAATATCTGCATATTTTTCTGCAAATATTGAGAATAATTGTAGAAAAAACTGTAAATATTTTAATACCTGCTGTATTTATACACATAATATGAATTGCACAAAAACTTCAAACATTAAACTGCAATTATTTCTCGTTATCATTATTGAATTTAAATATCAATATAACACTAACAATCCTAAAAAAATCAATAACAATCCACATTTTGTAAAAAAGATTTAATTGTCTTCAAATTATTGCAGTTTTCCATTGAAATCGAGAAAGGTAAGCTCGCCATTGAAGAAGAAGATGAAATCAAAAAAGATGAGCTCGCCATTGAAGAAGAAGACGAAATCAAGTAAGAAGAGCTTGCCATTAAATTTGATCTTGTAAGAAGCAGAGGGGTATTTCGAGGAAGAAAATAGCAGAAATGAAAAATAGGGACCTATAAAGTATTTTTTTTTCGGGAGGAGTTTTGGTGAATTAAGTTTGCTTTTAGGGGTGTGTGCCTAATATTCACTATTTATTAACTATTTTATATAAAAAAATAGATATACATACACACACACACATATATACATATATTAAGGTTAATTTATAAATGTGGGAATTTATAAATGTGATAATGTATAAATGTGGTATTTTACAAATAAAGTGAAACTTCATAAAATCATATTTTATTAAATAAATGATAGATGTATAAACGGTGTTTATGAATAAAAGGAAGTCATTATCATTGGATAGATTGGGGAAATAAATCAAATTGGGGATTTATGATAATATTTAGGATGTTGTTTAGAAAGATAGTTGATTCTATTTTGGGAATTGAAAGTAAGGATAGATTTTGAGAAGTTAAATGGTATGTTATAAAATAGAAAAATATTTATAAATAAGTTTTATAAATATGGGACTGATTATGTTGAAATTTAAGTGTGGATTTTTTTCAAGGAAATATATTTATATTTAAATTTTGTTTATTTATATCAACATTATTTAAAATTGTTTATCAATATTTTAATATTTTAAAAGTTAATTATTTAAATCATTAATATGGTTTGAAATTAATTATAATTATTATCAATAAGGTTTGGGGAATTAATTATTATTATTTATAACAATGGTGAAGATAAATTATTATTGTTTTATTAAGAATGTTTTGAAATTATTAATTATTATTTCTAAGATGTTTTGAAGTTAATTACCATTTATATTATACTGTCTATTATTATATAATAGTGTTTTTAAAGTAAATGTTTAGAATTTATTTATAATTGTCTTCGAGATTTATAAATAGGTTTTATAAACAAATGTGGGTTTTATAAGAAAAATCTTTAACATGGTTTGGAAAACTTAAAGGAAGATTAGTAGAGGGTAAAAAGAGTTTTATAAATGGTCTTAGATATTTATAAAAGAGTTTTATAAATGGGTTTATATATTTATAAAAGTAGCTTTATAAATGGTCTTATGGATTTATAAAGGGTTTATAAATGATTTTAGAAATGTTAAAAAGGGAGTTTATAAATGATTTCAAAGATTAATGAATGGGGTTATAAACGGGTTTTATAGATTTATAAAGAAATTTATAAATTTGTCCTAGAAGTGTAAAAAGGAAAATTTTCTCTGTTTTATGAATATAATTATGTTGTTGAGATAAGTATATGGATATTTTCCAAGTATTGAAAATATAAGGGTTGTGACTAAATCTTTGTAGAAGTATTTTGGTACAAATATTAACAAAGTGATTTTATTGAATGAAAAGATTTATTTAAAAAAGGCTAGTGGTTGCTTATGTGCTTAACCACTGTTAGTTTTCCCTATGGAATAAATCCCTGATTTTGATGTGTGTTTATGGATAGTTAAATAACCGACTATCAAATTTGGACCCAAAACGTAACTTTGGAAATATCTAGAAGAAACACATGAGTTATATGGTACAGTCATCTCCGATGATGTTGTATTGTGCGTATAAATCTCATTTCGTTCTCCTAGGACAAACGATAAGGAAATCCGTCCACTAATGGTTAGGAGGTGATCTTCGCTCTTATCTTTCACTGTTTATTTCTTAAAGAACCGGGGTTGAGTTTACCAAAAATTATTGAATGTTGTTTCGAAGAGATCGGGATCGGATATGTTATTCAAAAACCACTTTGATCCAACTCAAGCATTTCAAAGTGAAGATATCTTAAAGATGATGGAATTGAAGATTAAGCTCTCAAGCATTTCGTTCAGTTCCAGAACGAACTTGTATGGATGAATGATAGCATTGCATTATTGCCTGAAGGGCAGTGTTAGCATTCCAAACGGGAAGTGCTATATAGAAAGGTAAAACATAGCCTCAAGCCTCATTAACCAGGAATGACTAAAACATGAGAGATGCAGCAGAGATAAGTGGGTCGCTCCCAAGTAGGGTATGATCATCCTTATCTAGAGCCAATATTATCTCTCATTTGTATGCTTCGGGGCCCATTAACGGAGGGGTGATCATATTCGGTACTACTAGTCAAGTGGTAGGCCGGTCCTGTGTTGGCAAGAGATCCAAGCGAGGTACTTGGTGTTATTTTATCTAGAGATGCACCGTGACGGGTGGTACCCCAGTAGCTCAATCATTGTATGGAATCCGTTCCCCAATACGAGCCTTTACGGTTTTAGTTGTATACCTATTATGCTAGAATTTAATTAATGTAAAAGTTTCGACTATGATTAATAAGTATTTGTATCTTAGACATTGTTATAATATCAGAGAATATCATATGAAATGTTTTGGTTATCGTAAGTTAAAACCCATCCATATTTCTGTGCAGTGTGGTCTTACGAGATACTTTTGATTTTCAAATGTTTTCTATAAATTTAAAATCCAATTGGGTGTATTTTCTCATGCTGGTTTTCCAAACTGACTCAGGTGTTATTTTATTATAATGCTCGAGTCAGACCGAGCATATTTATAGAATGCTTTGGATGCATTGGAGGTCTTCAAGTCGTATTCATGTATATGTTTATTTTTCGCTGCATTGGTTATTTTAATCATCAGCAATTGTGAGGACTGGTTGTTATAAAAGTCCAGGCTGATGATTGTGATTGGTTATTGTACTCTGATGGATGTATGTATATTACAGTTTCTCTTTTGTATAAAGATCATTGATATTATATTATATACTGTTCCACTACGATTGTGAGATTCTGCGTTGTTGTTTGTTTTCTTTCTCTCTTTTTTCTTCTTCCTCCTTTTTTCTTTCCCCTAACAATCGGGTTTTCTGAAATTTAATTGCTCGGCACGCAATCCAGTGAACATATTAGTATCGATTTTCGAGGGTCTAAAATCCTGAATTGTTACAATATATATTGTATTTTTTCAACCAACAATCAAAAATATAATTTTGTCAACCTCATGTAGTCATATAAACGATATAATATCTTATTTTGCTTAAAAAATAATTTAAATAATAACATTCTTTATTATAAAACATTTAGCATCCAAATGCATACATCCAACCATATATAATCAAATTCAAACAATCATTGATCAAACAATCAACCATCAAATATATATATTAATAATAGTCATGGCTACCAATCATATTCAACATTCAATATAGAATCAAACCAAAATATAAATAAGAGTTAATCTACTATGTATAGTTAACTCACCATAATACTTCTACATCAAATCTTCATTCTTATTAACTGTTTCAAAGGTTCTGGTTCAAGCAATTTTTTAAATACCTTTTATCCATTTTTATAACCCATTATATATATACATCAACTTAATTTATTTTTATTTCTTATATTATTTCAATCAATGTTTGCTAAAATTCAATCACTATAATTTAATTTCAGATTTTCTTTCATATGATAGAAAAACATAATAATCATTTAGGGCATATAAATATATATCATTAAAAATGAAGGTTTAACTCAAATATAGTTCCATTGAAAGAAAACTACAATTAGGGAAAAGGAAATTAACTCACTGATGATATACTCATTCGAAATTACTTTTTCCAAAGCCTCAACCATCAAACATTGTAATTGAACTTCGATGCCATCTGCTTATGCATGAAACAACAGCCAACAACCATGTTGTCATGTGTCAAAGTCGGGTTAGCAACTACTGTTGGTTGCCTTAGGCACTTGCTCCTCATCGCTTAGGCATCCCGCCTCCAACCTCCTCCTCACTTATCACGACAGGAGCTTCCACTCTTTATATCGACGTCCTCCTCCTTTCTACACGTTCGTGTATCCATGCTTTCACCCCTGGCCACATGCCTCCGTCCTTTGGCTATGCATTCTGAGGTTGCACGATCCTATTTATTTAAGTTTTTTTCTTTTGTGAGATTTTGGGCACATAAGGGGGAGATAAATGGGTCGGCTATTAATAAGAGCGAGGAACTGTGAAGATAAGGATGGTAGGGTGTGGTCCAGTAAGAAGAGAAGAAAATTCCATGTTTTCTTTTAGTTTTGAGTTTTAAATTACTATCCAAAAATTTAAACCAACCAATTTAACATGCTTTAAAACAAATGTCCTTTAATTAACATAATCCACTCAAGACATTTTATCAAATATTTATTCCATTTTTGTAATGATTTTTCTTTTGTCAAAACATTGACTTTCACTTTTAAACAATTTTAAAATAATTGTTTGTTCCTTAAAACATCCTCGAAGTTTGCCGGCCCTTCTGACCCTCGAAGATAACACAAATGCATCACCGTTATTCATGTGCTACAAATTTAAATAGCAGAGAGGCAGATAATCAGGAGTAAAAGAAAATAAAGATAGAAGAAATAACAAAATAGATTCTCACATCGCATTTAACAACTTGTAATTATACATATAGATAGTACATACAATCACTATGAAAATGAGATATTGGAGTCATAGCAAGTACTAACCCAGTTAAGGACAGTTATAACTGCCTATCCCTACAGGTGCTGATAGATACTTATAAATAATACAGCGGAAATAGATAACAATCTACATAGGACCCTCCAGCTTCATGCTCCATGCTCCTCCCAAAATGCTCCAAGCTACCTAACTACTTGGCTGCCCAGAAAAATAAGGAACCCAAAGTTTAAGGGAAAATAAAATAAACTCTGGATCGGGCATGGGACTGATGTGAGAAAACTCAAAAGAACAGATACTTTTGAAATGAAAGGGTATCTCATAAGACCACGCCACACATAAACACAGATGGGTTTTTATCTTGTGATAACCAAAACATTTACTACGTAAAATCAGGGATATTATTTTTAATGACACTCTTTGAAAACCCTTTCAAATAACATATTAATCATAGCCAAAATTGTTACATTAATTGAATTCTAGCATATTGTGTTCTACAACTAAAACTGTAAAGGCTCGTATTGGAGAATGGATTCTATACAATAACAAGGTAAGGGACTACCTTTCAACAGTAGGTCTCTAGAGGAATGTACCGAGACACAGCCCCGCTGCCCTATACCAACACAAAATTGGCCTGCCTTTACCATTGATAGTGCCGAATATCTCATCACCCCAGTTGTTCCCGACCTATCCGTAGGATCCTAAAGCATACACAACATACCCAAAATATAGAGGGTGATCTAGAAAGGTGATGACCGTACCTAATGGGTGCGACCCACTTAGCCCTACTACATCTACCTTGTTTTTGCCATTCCCGATGTGTGAGGATTAAGGTAATGCTTTACCTTTCATAGAAAAAATCCCACTTTAAATGCCATATTTTCATTTCCAACAATACACCATAGATTTCCATAAAAGTAAAACCTCTGAGCTCATACGTCTCAGAGAAGGGAGTTAAGTGTAAGAGAGGTTACCTCCTACACCACCAAACAGATGTACGTTTGTAAAAATTAATGTACATGGTCTTAGAAATGCAAAGTTAGACACTCGTTCATAGAAGTTGTCCAAGCACAGGACAAACCGAAGGCACTTCTCCTATTACATCCTGTTTGGAAATCACCCCTAGAATTAGTAGCAAGTAGTCCTTGCATCGAAGATTTCAAATTAAAGGAACCACTGCCACCATATATATGATAAGGGAATTACCTCAGAGTTTTAGTGGCAAGTAGCACTGTATTATGAAATCTCCATTGTAAAAATCATTGCCTTAAACATATTTTCACTTTCGAATGAATATTGGTTCGAAGTGGTTTTCGGATAGGAATCGCCCAAATCCGACCCAGGTTCCTCCGAACCAATTTATCGATAAAAGATGTTAAGTATGTGGGTGATTATTATTCAGTTTATCAATATCTTTTATAAATATCTTCTAGAAATATACATCTTTAAACCATTCCTTTTTCAGTATATATGGAATCATTAAACCTCTTTTCAAAACATATCATTTAAATGGTTTATAACCAAGTTATCTAAGATGGTAAATTCAAAACCAGTTAGTATTGAGTAAATAGGATCCATAGGAATTACATTAATTATACTCAATACTGATTTTCATATTCAACTTGTACTATTCGTCGAATAATGGTGAAATCACCTTTTAAATTCATACGGATAGTATGAATTCCCTCCTCGGAATTTAATATAGTGTTTAATCAATATGTTTCATATATCACTAAAATCTTATTATTTAAAATTTTGTTTAACTTTTCGAAATCTTCAAATCTCTTTTTATCTTAGGAAAATGTGGTCCAAGTAAATCTCCAAAGCGCGATGATTTTAAAAACTTGATTTGGACACATCTAAAATTTTACTTGATGAAATCTTGATTTTTCTTCTTCATTTGAAAACCATAGTTATAAGAGTTCGGAATATTCTTATTTTGAAACATTCTGAGCTATATTCCACTTTACACAACGATTTAACTTTTATGGCACGAAATCACGAACTGTCGTTACGCGACGCGCCTATTTTTGACTCCAATTTCATATCTTGTCAAAACTTTTTCGAATTAAATTTTAATGTTTATAAAAAAATTATAAACCATTTTAAAGCAGTTTAATCATCCCGTAATACTTTTATAATTCATATAAGAAAGTGATTTCCTTTGGGTAAACTCGACATGTATTTAAGGTGAATTATTTCCACAACCAAACAAATATATTATCACATCCAAACATGATGATCAACCATAGAAAACAATCTTAGCAAACATATCATATCTTAAATGCCCCTGAATTTTAATTAACATTATTCGGGATATTTAATTGGATAAATTAAATAGAATAATGTGAATAATTAGGGAGATGAGATTAATAAATCCAATGGTCGTGTCTTAATGAATGAACAAAAATAAGGCTTAACTAAATTTAGAAGGAGGAATTCCTAAGGGGTAAACTTGGAAATGGGGCTACATTTCTTAGTATAAATCTCTTCCTCCACTTGAATAAATTTTCACTCTCTTATTCATAACTCCTCACCAACTTTCGACTGCCCATTAAAAGCTCCAGGAAGAGTTTAAATTGAAGAAAAAGCTAAGGAATTAAAGCTAGGAAATTATCTCATTCTCCAATCAACTAATAAAGGTGAATAATCATGTTTATCATCTCATTTTTCTTTGTCTGGATAGACTATGGGTTATACCCGATTCACGTTTGTGATTTGGTTAAATTTTAACCATTTAAACCTTTATTTGGATAATACATAGGTGTTTTAAAGGTTAATGGGCTAATTAACATGTTTTTATTCGGTTTTGGTTAAATTTCATGTTGTTTTGATCTTCATATGCTTTGAAATTTTAATATGTTGAAGATAACATATTAATTGATTTTCTGGAATTTTCCCAGATTTTTCTATGATGTTTTAGTAGTTATATAAAATTATTTAAGGAATGGGACTTAAATGTTTTGTATAATTATAAAGGAGAAAGGGGCATTTTCAAATTTAATTAAATTTCCAAATAAGGAGAGTCGATATCTATTTTGAATATAAAATTCTGGCAACCAATCAGATTTAGACAAACAAGGCAGGTGGGGTACAAAAGAAATGTTTTAAAGTACAAATTTCACTATTTCGACTCTTTCGGCAAGGGCTTCCACCTTCATTCCAGACCTTCCGACAAGGTCGAAAGGTATCAAACCTTTCGACTAGGTCAAAATTCAATGCACATGGTATCAGGCGACTAGTACGTAGTGAATTGAAAGGGGTCGAAAGGTTTGGCGACAAAAGGTTAGAGCTTTCGAAAGAGATGAAGCTTTGTTTTGGTTTTAAGGAAAATACGCCTGCTAGATTTCAACAAAGAGCTTTCAACATTGTCAAATGGTTTAAAAGAAAAAGGTTTTGATTAGTTTTCTTTCTTGTTTTAAATGAAACCTTTCGACAAAGTCGAAAGGTATAGCTTTCGACAGGGTCGGAAACATAGTTGCCGCTTCCAAACCTTTCGACCTAGATGGAGTCAAAGGTTATCTTTTGTTTTCTAAAACTTGCTGCCTCTCTCCATTATTTTCGAAGGGTTAGTTCAAACACTAACATTTCAATGATTTCGAAAGGTTTTGGTTTCGAAGGGTTTTGTCTTCGAAAGGTTTTCATTTCAAACGGTTTGTCTTCGAATGGTTTTGGTTTCGAAAGGTTTTGAAGGGGTTACCTTCAACGATTGCGAAACGTTTTGAGTTTCATTGCTTTCGAAAAGTTTATAAATAGTTTTATAAAAAAAGGGGGATACCCTAAGCTTTTGACAAAGTCGAAAGGTGAAACCTTTCGACTAGGTCGAAAAGAAACCTTCCGACAAGGTCAAAAGGTATGGTTTTGTGATGCTTTCAAAAGGAAGGCTTCCAAAGGAGCTAACTTCGGATGTTTATTTGCTTTCGAATGGGATTTCATTCGAAGGGGTTTAAAGGGTTATTTTTAGCCATTTTTCCTTAAGTAAAATTTTGCTAACTTAAAGGGGTTACTTCAAAGGGTTATAGCATAAAATACTTATTTTATTTGAATATGTAAGGGGGATCCTTATATAAATTTGATGTTATTAAACCTTGGGGACACCGTGGTGGGTTTTATGTTTTTGATACATAGTTTGGGGTTACAAACAGAGATATGCTTTCAAAAATATACATTGTGGCTATCAATGTGTTTTTATTTAACCTAATTGGGGTTACCAATGAGAATAGGTTAAACAGGTGGTATACCTAGGGAAAATAAGTAATGATGGGGATCATGAATTTTTATAAATAATCATGGAGATCATGATGTTTTAATTGGCCAAGTGATAGGTTCTTGGTTAACCTAGGAAAACCATTAAATGTGCGGTGGATAGCCCACATCAAATTTCTAAAGTAAAGAATGTTTTTCCATAGGTGGTTAGCCTCGGGATTTGGCACCCAAGGGTTCATAGTCATCCTAGGAAAACTATGGAGTGTGCGGTGGATAGCCCACACCATCTTTTATAAAACAATGTATGATGGATAATCTACATTTATTTTAAATGGATTTGGGACGGATAGTCCTATTAAATTATGATGGATAGTCATTTTAAAGATTTTAGAGGGGAAATCTAATAAATTGCTTTTAGATGGGATATCTAATAAATGGGTCGATGGGAGACCCAATACATATGATTTATGGCTTTATTTCATATTATGTTAAGACTAATCATTTTGGGTGTAGGAGCATAATAAATGATTTGCATGTTTTGTTTTGGATACTAGTGAAGGGAAAACCCGTTTCGCTAAGCGGCATGGTCACACTAGATATCTATTTATGATAAGAGATTATAGGGGATTATTCATACCAGACTTATTGTCTGACTCAAAGTTTGTGTTTCTCCACAAACTCTCGGGTACTCAAAATTAATTTGAGTAGTTTGAGAGTAGGAGACTTTCAGGTTTTTGGACAAATAAGCTTCCAGAGACGTGCAGAGGCAGTGTTAGCTATATAGGAGCTATTTTGTATTTTCTGCTGTGATGTACTAAGAATTGTAAAGTTCATATTATTAGTTCTCTGATCATCGTAACGGGACATTTTCATATGTCACTCTTATCGTATTTTGTACATGTATATGTGACCTTAACGTGGTTAACGTATAGGATTATGTAATTAAATCTGAATATTATTCATAAGAAATTAGAAATCTGTTTTGTGGAAGTTTAAAAAATTTCATATTCTTGTGTTCCTATGTATCAGTATTAATTATGCCTCATTCGATTGCCAAGAAATAACAACTGCGAATGACTGTAGCATCAATAGCGGCTAGTTTTGGGCCACAAAAGGCGAGATGTTACAATATCATCATATAATTTATAGTAAAAATAAGTAGAGTCACACTTGATATCCTTTTGGTCTAACTTTCAATCAACTATAGCTCCGCTATTCCGGAACCGGAGCTCACGAATCTTGCACTAAGACTCCTAGGGATTCGTCCTTGGGCTTGCATGGGTGGTGGGATGTTTAGATGGGTACGACCTTGGTAAGAGAAGAAGGAGAAGATCACTAACTCGATCTCGAACCTGAAGGGGTATATCTCTCTATGTTTTACAACTTATTTTGACAGAACTTCGGCGCTATTTTTAAAATTTTCCAAAGAGGCTATGGAAGCCATTAATGTAGAGGAGGAAGAAGATGAAGAAGCTTAAGAAATTAGAGAAGGAAGTGTGAATGAAAGTGAAGAGGTACGTCTTGTATTTATAGGCAAAAGTTTAAATCAAAATATCATGATATTTTCACCAAACATCACATCATTTTTCCACCTCACCACCACCACTCCCCCCATGTGCACGGCTGTGCATTCCCATCCCTTTACATCATTTCCAACCCTTCCCTTAGCTCTTAAGGCATGCACTTAGATGAGAATGTGGACTAAGGTGGAGATATGTCGTCATCCTCCTTTATAAATATCATAATATTTATTTTATTTACCATTAGTAATTAATAAATGTAAATGTAGATTCTAAGATGTAATATGTGTACATGGATATATATATATATATATGTGTGTGTGTGTGTGTGTGTGTCGGGAGGGGGGGGGTGGGTGTGTGTGTTTATGTGTGCATGTATGTCACATATAACATGTAACGTTGAACATTTTCCTCTGTCAGAAATCGGGAACCCGATTTCCAGTTATATTTTTATTTCTCAATTAATATATATATATATGTAAAAAAATTTAAAACCGACACTTCTATTATTAATTAAAAATAAAAAGGGCCTCATGTGATTTTAAAACAATTATTAAATAATTTAAAACTCAATTTCAATTCAAAATCGATTATTTGAAAACGATGACATCATTGATGATGCCATAAAAACATTTTATTTTAAAAATAAAATAAATAATTTTATTACATATTCTTACTTATATGGATAAATAAGTGTATGTATCCAGCCCCGTGCACAATTCTTGATGGTTAAAAAGTAGTTTATCGATAAAACGATTTTCAGTCACTTTATCAATATTATTCCAAACAGTATATTTTGTTGTAATTACTTATTCCAAATAAGTTTAGCATTATTAATCATTGTTCAAAAAAGGATTTGTGTTATAAAACCTTATATTTGAATATTTTTAAATTAAATATTATTCTCCAAAGTGATAAATTTCCGGATCATTACAGACTTCCCACCTTAAAAGAATTTCATCCTCGAAATTTATGACTAGAAGAAGATAACTCAAAAAGGAATATATTAGACATGATGGAATACGAAGATATGATAAGTGACTATACCATAGATGGTGAGTACACCACATCGATACAGTATGCAAACTATGCATCAATCCTAAACTCAGGATAAGCCTTTCTCATTCTATCTTATTTCCCAAGTGGAGTCCTAAGCATCACCACTCCACTGGACTTTAACTAATCTCACAACCTTTTTCCGCAACCGCTTCTCATCATGATCCATGATTTGATTAGGTTTTCTGATAACAGTTAAGTTTGGTTCCACTTCTAAATCTTCTTGGGCAACCGTTTCTATAATTTGTCCCAGGTCATGCACAAATTTTTGTAAATGGGACACATGAAAGACATTGTGCATACCTGACAGCCTTTCTGGTAATTCCACTCGATAGGCTAGTAGGCCAATCCATTCAAGAATGGGAAAAGGTCTAATATATCGAGGTGCTAATTTCTCAGTCCTTTCAAATCTCACTACTTGTAACGACCGGAATTTTTGACCCTCAAAAATCGACACTAATACATCCTTGGTATTAACATGCCGCAAATCCAAGTGCCTGAAAGCCCTATTGTTAGGGGAAAAAGAAAATAAAGATAGAACAGAATCTCACACGAATGGAATGACATATATTATTTCAATATATAATCTTTATAGCGGAGAATTTTGAATACAATATCAAAGTCTAACCTAGATTTAGCCTGGACAGTTATAAACCCTTTGTCCTTACGAATGCTAAAAAATAAATGCGAATACAATAGATGCAGCGGATAATAGAATACGTCCATACGTAGACGAAGATCTCCAACTCTCCTCTGGAAACTTCAAGCATCTTCAACTAAACCTGAAACCACTCAGATCTGACTCGAGTGTTAAAAATACCCGGATCTGCTTGATAAACTAGCACGATAAACTCGAACCATAAATATATGACAGAGTCATAGATGGGTACTAAACAAAACTTTTGAAAAGAATAGTATCTCGTAAGACCATGCCGCTCATAAATACGGATGAGATTTTACCTTACGATAACCAAAATACTTTATATGGAAAATCACTTTGATATTATAACTAATGACATTAGTTTGAAAATAGTATCAAATAAATATATATACAAATAAAGTATCAATACCCAGACAATGGTACTATATCCAGACTAGGTCAATGGAATATACCGGACAGAATATACGATACCAAAAGGGGTAGCAGAAATGTTTGCAAAGCATTATAGCTATTTTGGGACTACAATTAAAACCATAAAGCTCGTATTTGGAATTGGATATCCAACATGATAGGGAACTAGTGGCCTTTTCCTTTGATCCACACATAACAAACATAGTTCCCGCGGTGACCTTATCACTTGTCTCAAGCTTGCTACTTAGAACTGCACTTTCTACACTACTATGGTATAGCGTATTTGCTCAGTGGCTTTACACGAACTTCGTCAGCCTTCAATACCTGTCCATTTCATCATCTTAAGGCAACAAATGCCTTATGGCAACAGATGCCTTTCATTTCTCATAACTAATAGCCCTGCAGACCATATAGTATCCCATATCATTCCTAGGATGCAAGGCTCGTGAGGTTACCACAAAGCCATGCTTTTACACAAAGCCACTTTGATCATAATAGGTTCCACTTTGAATGTCACATTGCCATTCCTTCAATTACTATTGACTTTCACGAACATACAACCTCTGAGCTCGTACATATCAGAGAAAGGTGTTAAGCTAAGAGAAGTTGCCTTCTCAGCCACCAAACAGATGTATGTTTGTAAAAGTCAACGTTTGTGATCTCAAAAATGCAACGCCAAACATTCGTCTATACAAGTTCGTTTCTAGGGCTGAACGAAACCGAAGGCACTCCTTGTACTAAATCCTGTCGGGAATTATCCCTTGGATTAGTAGCGATTAGTCCTTGTAATCGAAGATTTCAAAACACGACAGGACCACTACTATAATAAATATCTCTATATTAGGAGCAACCCAGAGAATGTCAACAAGTAGTCCTTCCGCTATGAATATCTTCAGTCTTCAATACAATGAAGGTTTCAGAATGCAAACACCACTGCCATATAAATATAACATAGAGTAAACCCTTAGGACTCGTGACAGCAATCCCTACATTATGAAGATCTTCGGTCTTTAATAATCATCATCTTCAACACATCTTCACTTCCAACTGTATACATTGGTTCAAAGTGGCTTTTGGATAGGAATTACCCAAATCCGACCCCGATTTCTCCGAACAAACCATCGATAAAAATAGACTTAGGCATATAGGAGATTATCACACAACATTCAATTAATTAACCTTTTTATTTAAATCAAATTCTCTTAGAGATATATTTCTTAAATCATTTCTTTATCTTTTTCAGAGTACATGGAATCATTATACCTCATTTATCAAATCCTTTGGTTAATTAAAACCCTATTTAAATGTTTAAATAATTCTAAATCGTTTCACTTTTTACTTAGGAAAGGCACTTCCAAATCATTTATTTAAATCTCATATTGGAAAAAATAATTGAGTAAAAAGGATCATGGAAATTATACTAATTCTATTCAATATCAATTTTCGTATTCAACCTTTACTGTTCATCGAATAATGGTGAAATCGCCTTTTAAATTCACATGGATAGTACGGATTCCCTCCTTGGAATTTAATACCAAGTATATGAACATTATTTCTATGCAATCCAAGTTGGTTGAATTTATAAAATTGTAACTTTTATACTTTGGGAAATTTTGATCCGTGTAAATCAAATTTACTATCCCGTCCGTCGGGCCAGTTCGGGTAGCTAGAAGGGCAGGCAATTGGATTTCCAAATCCAAGCCTAGAGACTACCTCTCTGTTACCCAGAAGGTGGTCAAATTATTTGATCGACTTTAAATATTTTAACATACTTAATTTACTTTAATTAATTCAAAGCACCTGGGCTTTCCCTTAGATCTATTCCATTCATAGGTCGGATTTTCTATGACACTTATAAATGGAACAAATGTACTAGTCGTTTCCACATACTCATTTTTAAACCACTTAATCATATTTACACTACGTAATTATTTATTTGAAAAGGTTCACAAAAGGTTCGAAAAGAATAATTAAGTTAAAACCATTGTTACAAAAGTTATTAAAAAGTGCTGCAAATAGTGTTTCAAATGCTTATTTGGTTAAAACAACTTTTCTATCATTTTGGAAATTAATTTATACAACTCAAATCTCTTTTAAACCATTTTTAAAGACTTATAAAATTCATTCCATATTTTTAAACATTTGAAAGTTTTCATTTCAAATCAATTTCAAATTCGAGTTTTAAACTGCGAAACCGCAACTTTTCTTAAAACTTGTTTTATACATATTTCAAAGTCTACTTAATGAAATCTTGGTTTTATTTCTTTATTTAAAAACTATGGATATAATATTCCAGAAAGTTCTTATCTCGAAGAATTTCGAGCTATAGTCCATACTATACACTTGTTAGAATTCTACAGCGCGAAATCGCGAACTACCGTTACGCGATTCGCTTAGTTTTGACATGTTTTTCAATTTCTTTTCAACTTCATGGAAACATTTTTAAATGTTTATAAAACATTTCTAAATCATTTTAAACCCATTTGTACAAATACTTTTCATATTTGAAACTCATTTTCCATTTCATTTCATATTATAATATTATATTATTATAATATTCATTTTAACTTTTTTAGATGTTTAAAACCAACAAGAGGCTAAAAAACTTCATACACTTATTATACATGGATTAAATTTCCATTCAATTAACTATGGTTAATTACTAACCATTTCTCATATCATTTATCAAACCAAGTTATCAACTATATAACCAATCATAATATTAACTAAGTTATCATCTAATATCAAACATTTAATCATCCAATATGTTTAAACATTCAAATCATTATACTTGAAATAATTTAGAGATAAATTAGTAAAGTGTGAGTACTCACCTTTGTCTCTAACTAATTCTTCCTACCAACATTCTTATCCAATAAAACTTCACTAAATCATTGTTAACTTTACTTAAAAAATTCCTAAGCTACTCTTTTTTGCTTTGTACTCGTGACCAAGGCTCCCTATCACCAAAATGCTCATGGCCTTAGCTTATGGGGGGTGGAGCTCTTAGCCTTGGATGATTATGGTGTGGGCCATGGGTTTTAAAGAGGAAGAGGTGGTGTTTTGGTTTTGTTTTGAAGTGTGGAGTGAATGTATATATATGTATATAATTTTCTTTTCTTTTCTACTGAAATTTCTTCATAATTTCTTTAAGGCAGAAGCCATTAAAATGGAGAGGAAGGAGAAGAAGAAAACTAAGAAAAGACTGAATGGAAGTGTGAAGAAATGAAAGCATAAGGTCTATATTTATAGCCTTAGAATCCTTAATCCTTAAGCTTTGTCAAATTACACAAATACCCTTCCTTACCTTTAAGTGGAACATACTTTTTCAACACTTACCATCTCCACATCACATCATTACTTGATGTCATATTTACTTAATACTTAAAGGATGAACCTAGTTAGAAAAGTGGACTAAGGTGGAGATTTGGTTTGATTTGCTTTTTTCTGATGTGATTTGATTTGACATGTGTTGGATTTGGTGAAAATATCTTCTTTAAGTACTTTTCTTTAATTAATTAAACAGTTAGCTTAATTAATCCTTAGTTAATATAAATGAGGTGTTTATTTATTTGTTAATGTGTTTATATAATAATTATTCAAGTTGCAAAAATATTTACACAACTTATATTGAACAAAACGTTGATTTTTGACAAAACGTTTTTCGGTCACATTTTCTTTTTTTAATCATACTATTTATTTCTGCAAACAAAGCTTGAAAATTGATTTGTTATCATTTTTAAATAATTTAAGCAAGATAAATTGAGTTACAAAGCCATATTAAATAATATTAAAATCCTATTGTAAAAATACGACGTTGATTAGTCGAAGTGCGACAAAGTTTGTCTATCTTTATAAAACAAATATATATATATATATATATATAAACTTTTATCAATCAATTATTATCATTTTATAACAATTTAAAAGGAGTTATTTATCATTTTAAAAAAATTGAACGTATATCCAATTTTATCAAAAACCGGCTCTTGTCAGTTTTACGATGAAACTCCAAAATCTCTTATTTTTGTAAACTAATTCTAAAAATAAGTTCACCGTTCTTATTTATCACATAATACATTATTATTTTGAGTTTGACAATTATATGTTTGAATATTTATAGTTAATTAAATGTTCCATTTAATAGTGATAAAATTACGGGTTGTAACATACTTCCCCTCTTTAAAGAATTTGGTCCCTACCAAAACCCAAAACCCGATAATACTTACCCAAAACAATCTTTAAAACTCAATTCTATATGATATACAAAGATCATCCATACGCGATTGATTCAATCATTTATTTCAGTCCATGACTTTACTTCCGAACTAGTATTGATCCCCCGATCTTCTAGTGCAGACTCTGATCAGGCTCTTTGATTAGAAACCTTTGTTTCCCTTACATAGCTCTCAAACTATGATAGAAAACTTAGGTACCAAACCATAAACCCTCATTAATGTTCATCGTTAAGAATCGAGTGATAAATTCCTTTCCGGCCAGGTGAGAATACCTTAAAGTTCTGTACTCGAATCTTAGATCCAAATCGTGTGATGAAATGATCTACGTACCTCATATGTACTTATTAACATTCAAAAATCTTTATGAAAACTTTTCATAAAACTTTTATCTTTTAAAAATGCTTCTTTATATAAAATCACTCTAAATATTATTTGCAAATATTTTTCTTAAAGGAAAACATTTCATCCCAAAGGAATCATTTCAATTTTAAAAGATAATTTACCTTTTATTTTCCAAAATTACAATCAACTTGTCTCATTATAATATATTCCTTTTTAACTAACCTTGATATTAACATATCAAATAATAATTCAAAATTATCCATTTAACTTAAGAAAAATTATATAGATCGAGTAACTCCAAAATAATACCAAGGAACTGGGTACTACCAATAGTATCATATACCCCCTTAACAAGAAAGGTAATACTTAAGAGAAGTGTTTACCATCCGAACATATCTCTTGTCCGTTTTTAGTTATTTTTGAGCCACTCAAACTAGTTATCATTTGAGACTTTCTTGCTTTTCAAATTTCTTATTTGAAATTCCTTTTCAAAAATCCATTGGAGATTATTTTCATTATAAAACCCATTTTATAAATCCCTTTCATAAAATCATCATATATTAACTTACTTCCTTTTAAAATTTCAATTTTTTTTCCAAAATACCCAAAGTTTAGTTTCTCAAAATTTATATAACATATCTTCCATATCCATATTTTTCAAAATTATTTTATTTATGTAAAATAGATTTTTATACTACATGCTTATTTTATTACCTTATACAAATTCATTAACCTTAACTCTATATTATTATCAAACACTCAGTCAAATCGTGAAACTTAATTCACAAGATGTTCGTTCAATCAACAAATGATAATAAATGAATATTATCATTCACTTAACCATAAACTGACACACATAAATATTTATATCTTTCAAAAGATATTCCTTTATACTTAAAATACAATCCTTTATAATAGTGGTCGGTTTGCTAGTTTAAGTGTTCCGAAATCCCTATCGGTAATGGTGATCAGGCGCATCGATCAGAATCTATAAACCACTCAACAGATAAATCAACACAAAACATTTTCATATCGAATAACAAATATGTGCTCACATATATAATACTCTCAAACTCATTTTAGGGTGTTACTAACCCAATCTCTAATGAGTTTTACCCCACCAAAACCAAGGTGTTCGGTTAACCTAAGCATTGATACCAAATGCGACGACCGGAATTTTTGACCCTTGAAGATCGACACTAATACATCCTCGGTATTCACATGCCACAAATCCATGTGTCGGAAAGGCCGATTGTTAGGGGAAAAAGAAAATAAAGGTAGAACAGAATTTCACATAAATGGAATGACATATAATATTTCAATATATATTCTTTATAGCGGAAAATTTTGAATACAATATCAGAGTCTAACCTAGATTTATCCTGGACATTATATACCCTCTTTCCTTAGAAATGCTAAAAAATAAATGAAATAGATGCAGTGGATAATGGAATACATCCATACGTAGATGTAGATCTCCAACTCTCTGGAAAATCTAAGCATCTTCAACTAAACTTGAAACTACTCGAATCTAATCCAAGTATTAAAAATACCTGGATCAGGATTGATAAAACAGCGTGAGAAACTCGAACCATAAACATATGATAGAGTCATAGATGGGTACTAAATAAAACCTTTGAAAATAATAGTATCTCATAAGACCACGCTGCTCATAAATACGAACGGGTTTTTACATTACGATAACCAAAATACTTTATATGAAAAATCAATTTGATATTGTTATTAATGACATCGGTTTGAGAACACTTTCAAATAAATATATATACAAAGAAAGTATTAATGCCTGGACTATGGTAATATATTCAGACTAGGTCAATGGAATATACTGGACGGAATATCTGATACCAAAAGGAGTGGCTGAAATGTTAGCAAAGCATTACAGCTATTTTGGGATTACAATCAAAACTGTAAAGCTTGTATTTGGAATTAGATTTCCAACATGATAGGGAACAAGTGGCCTTT
This sequence comes from Allium fistulosum, assembly GCA_030737815.1. NCBI lineage: Eukaryota > Viridiplantae > Streptophyta > Magnoliopsida > Asparagales > Amaryllidaceae > Allium > Allium fistulosum. The sequence continues at coordinate 169,273,217 of CM060905.1, forward strand.
TCCTTCCATCCACGCATAACAAACATAGTTCCTACGGTGATCTTATTACTTACCTTAAGCTAGCCACTTGGAACTGCACTTACTACACTACTATGGTGCAGCGTATTTTCGAAGTGGATTTACATGATCTCCGTCAGCCTCCAATACCTATTCATTTCATCATCTTAAGAAAACATATGCCTTCCATTTCTCATAACTGATAGCCCGAAAATATGTCCTGCAAACCACATAGTATCCCATATCATTCCGAGGATGTGAGGCTCGTAAGATTACGTTCCATAAAGACACGCATTGATCATAATAGGTTTCACTTAGAATATCACACTGCCATTCCTTTGATTACTTTGACTTTCACGAACATACAACCTCTGAGCTCATACGTCTCGGAGAAGGGTGTTAAGCTAAGAGAAGTTGTCTTCTCCACCACAAAACAGATGTATGTTTATAAAAGTCAACGTTTGTCATCTCAGAAATGCAATGTCAGACATTCGTCCTTATAAGTTCATTCCGGGATTAAACGAAATCGAAGGCACTCTCCTACTACATCCTGTCAGGAAATATCCCTAGGATTAGTAGCGATTAGTCCTCGTAATTGAAGATTTCAAAACATGACAGGACCACTACTATAATAAATATCTCTATATTGGGAGCGACTAAGAGAATGTCAACAAGCATACCTTCTGCTATGAAAATCTTCGGCCTTCAATACAACGAAGGTTTCAGAATGCAGTCACCACTTCCATATAAATATATAATATAGGGTAAACCTCTGGGACTCGTGACAACAATCCCTACATTCTGAAGATCTCCGATCTTCAATAATCATCATATTTAACACATCTTCACTTTTGAATGTATACATTGTTTCGAAGTGGTTTTGCGATAGGATTTACCCAAATTCGACCTCGGTTTCTCTAAACCAACCATCGATAAAAAAGGCATTTAGGTATATAGCTGATTATCACACAACATTCAATTAATTAACCTTTTTATTTAAATCAAATTTCTCTTAGAGATATATTCATTAGATCATTTCTTTATCTTTTTCAGAGTATATGGAATCATTAAGCCTCATTTATCAAATCCTTTGGTTAATTAAAACCCTTTTTAAATGTTTAAATAATTCTAAATCGTTTCACTTTTTACCTAGGAAATGCATTTTCAAATCATTTATTTAAATCTCATATTGGAAAACATTATTGAGTAAAAAGGATCATGGAAATTATACTATTCTACTCAATATCAAGTTTTGTATTCAACCTTTACTATCCGTCGAATAACGGTGAAATCACATTTTAAATACACACAATACGGATTCCCAATTTGGAATTTAATACCAAGTATAAGAAGATTATTTCTATGCAATCCAAGTTTTTTGAACTTGGAAAATCGCATCTTTTATACTTTGAAAAATTATGATCCGATTAAATCAAATTACTATCCCGTTCGTCGGGCCAGTCTGGGTAGTTGGGAGGGCAGGCAGCTGGTTTCACAAACCCAAGCCTAGAGACTACCTCTCTGTTATAAGGTGGTCAAGTTATTTGATTAACTCTAAATATTTTAACATACTTAATTTAAATTTAATTATTTTAGAGAATTCAGGCTTTCCCTTTGATATGTTCCATTCCTCGGTCAGATTATCTATGACACTTACAAATGAAACAAGTACTAGTCATTTCTGCATACTCATTTTTAAACCTCTTAATCATCTTTAAATTACTTAGTTATTTATTTGAAAAGGTTCATGAAAGATTCAGGAAAGAATAATTAAGTTAAAACTATAGTTTGCAAAAGTTATTAAAAAGTGGTGCAAATAGTGTTTTAAAAGCTTATTTCGTTAAAACAACTTTTCTTTCATTTTGGAAATTCATTTATATAACTCAAATCTCCTTTAAACCATTTTAAAAGATTTATAAAATTTATTCCATATTTTTAAACATTTAAAAATATTTATTTTAAATCAATTTCAAATTGGGGTTTTAACTACAAATCGCGATATTTCTAAAAACTTATTTTACTCATTTTTCAAAGTTTACTAAATGAAATCTTGATTTTCTTTCTTCATTTAAAACATATGGATAAAATAGTCCGGAAAATTCTTATCTCAAAGAATTCCGAGCTAGATTCAATTCTCTACACTTATTTGAATTCTACGGCGCGAAGTCGCGAACTACCGTTACGCGACGCGCCTGGTTTTGACTTGTTTTTCAATTTCTTTTCACCTCATGGAAAATTTTTCAAATGTTTATAAAGTATTTCTAAATCATTCTAAACCCATTTAAACAAATAATTTTCATATTTCAAACTCATTTTCCATTTCATTTCATATTATAATATTATAATAGTCATTTTAACTCTTTTTATATGTTTAAAACCAATAAGAGGCTAAACAACTCTACACACATATTATTTATGGATTAAATTTCCATTTAATTAACTATGGTTAATTATTAACCATTTATTTTATCGTTTATCAAACCAAGTTGTCAACCATATCACAACCATATAACCAATCATAATATCAATCAAGTTATCATCCAATATCAAACATTAATCATCCAATATATTTAAACTTTCAAATCATTATACTTGAAATAATTTAGAGATAAATTAGTAAAATGTGAGTACTCACCTTTGTCTCTAACTAATTCTTCCTACCAACATCCTTATCCAACAACACTTCACTAAACCATTGTTAACTTTACTTAAACAATTCCTAACCCACTTCTCTTTGCTTTGACTTGTGGCGAAGCCTCCCTATCACCAAAATGCTCACGGCCTTGGCTTATAGGAGTGGAGCTCTAGGCCTTGGATGATTATGGGGTGGGCTATGGGTTTTAAAGAGGAAGAGGTGGTGTTTTGGTTTTGTTTTAAAATGTGGAGTGAATGAATATAAATGTATATAATTTTATTTTCTTATCTACTAAAATTTCTTCATAATTTCTTGAAGGAAGAAGCCATTAAAATGTAGAGGAAGGAGAAGAAGGAAGCTAAGAAAAGAATGAATGAAAGTATGAAGAAATAAAAGCATAAGGGTCCATATTTATAGCTTAGAATCCTTAACCCTTAAGCTTTGTCAAATGATACAAATACCCTTCCTTAACCTTTAAGTGAAACATACCTTTTCAACACTTACCATCTTCACATCACACTGTTACTTTATGTAATCTTTACTTAATACTTAAGGGATGAAACTAGTTGGAAAAGTGGACTAAGGTGGAGTTTGGTTTGATTTGCTTTTGTTTTGATGTGATTTGATTTGACTTGTGTTGGATTTGGTGAAAATATCTTCTTTATGTATTTTTCTTTACTAAACTAAACACTTAGCTTAATTAACCATTAGTTAATATAAGTGAGGTGTTTATTTCTTTATTAATGTGTTTATGTAATAACTATTCAAGTTGCAAAAATGTTTACACAGCATATATTGAACAAAAAGTTGATTTTTGACAAAACGTTTTCCGATTATATTTTATGTTTTTAATCAAACTATTTATTTATGTAAAAAAACTTGAAAATTGATTTTTTTTTATCATTTTAAATAATTAAACCAAGATAAATTGAGTTACAAAACCGTACTAAATAATATTAAAATTCAATTGTAAAAATACGACGTCGGTTGGTCAAAGTGCGACGAAGTTTGTCTATCTTTGTAAAACAAGTATATATATATTTATAAAACTTTTATCAATCAATTATTATCATTTTATAAAAATTTAAAATGAGTTATTTACCATTTAAAATAAAATATGAATGTATTTCTGATTTTATCGAAAACCGGCTTTTGTCAATTTTACGATGAAACTCCAAAATCTCTTATTTTTGTAAACCAATTATAAAAATAAGTTCACTATTCTTATTTATCACATAAAATATGATTATTTAAGTTTGAAAATTCTATATTTGAATATTTAAGGTTAATCAAATATTTCATTTAAAAGTGATAAAATTATGGGTCGTTGTGCTACTCCCCTCATCGAAGAGATTTTCAAAAATACCAAATTTCCAACTGAGAATTCTAAATTCCTACGTCTCTAATAAGCGTAACTCTTCTACCTGCTTTGAGCTTCCTTCAGCTTCTTTCTGATCATATCTACCTTCTCTGAGGCTTCTCGAATCATATCAAGACCAATTACTAACTGATCTCCACTTTCGATCTAACATGATGGTGATCTACATAGACGACCATATAAAGCTTCATAAGGTGCCATATCAATACTTGCCTGGTAGCTATTGTTGCAGGAGAATTCCATAAGATGAAGATGATTTTCCCATGAACCTCCAAAATCTAAGTTACAAGCTCTCAAAAGGTCTTCTAATGCTCGTTTTACCCTTTCAGTTTGCCCATCGGTTTGGGAAAGGTATGCGGTGCTTAAATCCAGCTTCGCTCCTAAAGCTTTCTGTAATGCCTCCCAGAACTGACTGGTAAAAATTGGATCCCAATCACTCATTATGCTGCTTGGATCTCCATGTAGTCGAACAATCTCTCTCATGTATATTTTAGCTAAGCTCGAGGCTGTCCTTATTGGCTTTACTGGAATAAAGTGTACGCTTTTGATAAATCAATCTACGATAACCCAAATGCCTTTATTTCTCTTCCTCGTTTGAGGTAAGCCATCAATGAAATCCATTGATATCTGGTCTCACTTCCAAGTTGTAATCTCAAGAGGTTTAAGTAGTCCAGTAGTCTTTTGCTGATCGCTTTTGATTTGCTGACAATTTACATATCTACTAACATGGATGGAAATGTCCCTCTTCATACCCTTCCACCAAAACATCTGTTTCACATCTTTGTACATCTTGTTAATCCCAGGGTGAATATTAAGCTTGGATTAATGGCATTCGGTTAATACTTCCTACCTTAAGCTGTCAACATTGGGAAAAGAAATTCTCCCATTTAACCATAATATCCCTTGGTTATCTATTTTCAAGCTTGAATACTGTCGTTTGCTTATATCCTCCATTATCATCTTTAGATGCCTATCCTCTCTTTGCTTGTTGGCAATTCTTTCTAGGAGAGTCAGAATCACTGCCAGATAAGCTATAATGGCATGTCCTCTGCTTAGCGCATCTGCTACAACGTTGGCTTTCCCAGGCGTATATAAAATGTCAAGATCATATGACATGAGAAATTCTAACCAATGTTGTTGTCTAATATTTAAGTCCTTTTAAGTGAAAAGATACATTAAAGATTTGTGATCCATGAAGAGATCGGACTTTTCACCTATTTAAAGAAAGAATATTATTTACTAAGGTCAATTAAAGTTTATTAAAATAAACCATAAGGAATTCTTACCCAGTACATAAAGCCTCCATGTTTTTAATGCGAACACAACGGCTAAAAATTCTAAGTTGTGTGTTGCATAATTCCTTTCATAAGTCTTCAGTTGTCCGCTTGCATAAGCGATAACTTTTCCATGCTGCATCAGAACTACACCAACTCCTTCTCTACAAGCATCAGTATATACAGTTAAACCGCAGCTTTCATCGGCAATAGCTAGACTGGAGCACTGGTTAACCTTTTCTTCAACTCATTAAAGGCTTCCTCACATTTGGGTGTCCGGTTAAACTTAACATTCTTCATAGTTAACTTTGTTAGATGGGAGGAAATCTTTGAAAAGTCTTGAATAAGCCTCCTGAAATATCATGCCAATCCTAAGAAGCTGCAGACATCCGTCATAGTTTGTGCTTGCTTCCAATCTTGTATAGCTGAAATCTTTCCTGGATGTACTAAAATTCCATCCCCTGACACTACATGTCTAAGGAACCTTACCTCCTTCTCCCAAAAATGGCCATGGAGAATTTGGCTTTAAGCACATGTCTACTTAATATGCCTAATACAATCTCCAAATGACTTTCGTGTTCCTCCTCGGTCATTGAGTAGATAAGAATATCATCAATAAAAGCCAACACGAATTTGTTGAGCACATCTCTGAATACTCTATTCATGAGATCCACAAAATAAGCGGGCACATTGATCAGCCCAAACGGCATAACCAACCACTCGTAAAAATAATCTGGACCTTTGAATGCAGTTAATGGAATGCAATCTTCAACTATCCTTGGCTGATGAATCTTGTGGCTAGATCCATTTGCAAGAATACTCGAGCACCGTGAAGTTGATCAAACAAGTCATCTATGCGAAGTAAAGGATACTTGTTCTTAATCATCTCCTTGTTCGAGTCTCAATAATCCATACAAAGTCTTAGGGAGCCATCAGACTTTGCAACGAAAATTAACGATGCACCCCAACTGGAGCAACTTGGTCTAATTAGTCCTTTCTTTAACAACTCATCAGTTTGGTTTGCCAACTCATTTTTTCTTTCACAGTCATCCTTCGAATAGAGTGAATAACGGGTCTTGCAATAGGAGTCAAGTCAATACGAAACCTAATTTCCTGATGTCGGGGCAAACGTTTTACCTCTTCAAAGACATCCTGAAACTCTTTAATAATTGGTATTGTCTCTATACCTTTTTGGGATGAACTAGCTCATACATGAAACTATCCCTTACCGGACTACGTTCTTTACACAATATTTCAATAATCTTCCCTAACTTTGTTTCCACCGATACTGTCCTCTTAACACAATCAAGAATAGCTTTATTCTTAGATAACCAATCCATGCCGAGTAAAACTTCGAATCCAATAAAGTCAAGGATGAATAGGTCGCATGAAAAATTATGGGAAAGGTGGTAACTCTGACGTTTTCACAAATCATACAAAGATTAGTTGAACCGACTATAGGATTAGACACACAAATAGGGGTATTTGCTATTTTTGTGATCGGTTTTAATCTATCAACCAATCTTATAGCAATAAAACCATGGGAAGCCCAGTATCAAATAATACTTTAAATAAATTCTCATTAACATAGATATTACCTTCAAGAACTCCCCTTCCCAATAGCATAAACCTTAACCTGCTCTCCTTTCTTCATTAAATGACATTTGTTTTTCCAGTGCCTGGATTGATGGCAGTTGTGGCAAAGACTATTCTAAACCATTGGAGAGATGGTTCCTTGCTGCTGCCTTTGAACCTTGGGATCCTACAGAACTAGGGCTGTCAATGGGTTGGGTCAAGTCGGGTTCGGGTTGATTTTAAATGGGTCGGGTCAACCCGTTTATTAAACAGGTCAGAAATAGCTCAACCCGAACCCGACCCAATTATAAACGGGTTAACCCGGCCCGACCCGTGTAACCCAATTATAACCGGGTCGGGTCAGGTCGGGTCGGGTCAAGTCATAATTGGCTTGGGTCAACCCATATAAGGTATAAATGGGTTATAAATGGGTCAAATTCGGGTTCACGGGTCATAATCGGGTCGGGTCAATCTGTAGAAGTATAAACGGGTCAAATTCGGGTTCACGGGTCATAATCGGGTCGGGTCAACCCATATAAGTATAACGGGTTATAAATGGGTCAAATTCGGGTTCATGGGTCAACCCCAAAGCCACCCGTTTATAAACGGGTCAAATTCGAGTTGACCCGAAAATGACCTGCCAAATTAACCGAGTCGGGTTATCCTACTAATTTCCATGTAATCTTCGGGTCGTGTTTCGGGTCGTGCTGGAAATTGTGTAACGACCCGCCATTTTGGACCATTCGCGTCCATTATAAGTGTATAGGTAGACACTCATGTCGGAGTTGAATTGCTCAAAATACCGCGTTGTTAATTTAAATTTGGCAAAACTGAACATATACAGTAAATAGATATAATCACAGATCACAGACACAGAGTAATAAATGCAGCGGAAATAAAAGAGATAGTAGTTCATGAAGCTACTATATGAATATATAAAAATACATCAGAGTTTACAACAGAAGAGTAATACGATACATCAGATACAAATCAGAATACATCACTGGAATCATCGAATACTGAAAGCAGAATAGATGGCTGGATCTTCAAGCAAAGCTCCAACTCCAAAGGTGAGTCTCGAATACTGGTACACTCAGTCTGACCCGAGCGTAAAGCAAAACACAAGACACTCGAGTCAGGGTTAACATTCTTATATTAATAAATCCATCTCAAGTGAAATAGCAATTGAAATACAAGTAACTCAAAGGATGTTTGGAATAACCATCCTTTAAGGATCCGTTAAACTATCTACTATGTAATAGTGTACGATAAGTAGATAATGTCTATCAGTAATATAAAGATATCAAAATAGCGTTAAGTCATGGCCCATTCCACCCTTAACACATTTTTATTCCCACAAGCATATACAAGACCGTAGTTTCCCCAAAACCGGAAGTCACCAGAGGGCAATCCATATACTCAAGGTACAAAACAAATTCGTAGTGGTCGCGCATAAATGGAATACAAGTATGACAAGGCACATGAGGCTATACCCAAGGTAGTGATACTACCGTTCGCCTGATCCGGGCTGGTGAGAACGCAACGCCGCAGCTCCCGCAACACCGTGAGACAACACTCCCAAAATCAAGGGTGCACCAATCGACAACAAGTATAAGTAGTTCGAAGAAGTGTGTCCACTTGAGGTATCAATCCTCCATTGGCCCGGCACAGCTCCTGTTTTAGTCATTTCCAATTTGACACAAGTGTCAAGGCTATCCATTATCGTTCTCTTTCTTCAGTCAACACGAACACCATTCCAACCACTTCATTCTGGATCATCACTTCGCGTATAGTTATTAAAGTGGTTTTCGGTTTAGATAGAGAGTATATCCATAACCGAATTCCGGTCTCTTTAATAACTTTCGTAATTATTACACCGATTGGTCGTTTGTTTATTTCAAAACCAAATCAATTTCAATTTCAAAAAGAATTCGTAAACCAGCATTTCATTTGTCTTTCAAAATCAATTTCCAAAATTTTCGTTTCAAAACTTCCAATTTACCATTTCAAATCTTATAATTCAAATTCAATTTCATTTAAACCATTCGAATATTGATTCAATTTCGTATATCAGTTTCATTCCGAAATCATTTAAATTAATTTAATCTAACCTTTAAATCAATTTAAATTTATTTATCGATCTCATTCAATATTCATTAAGTAAATTTTCCATTCAAAACAATTTCTATTAAATTTCCAATTCATTAAATCCGTTGTTCAAATTCAACTTCATTATATCAAAACTTACAAATTGAATTAAATTAAATTCATCAAATCAAATTCTTTAAATTTCAAGTCTTACATTTATTTCAATAAATCGCATTTTATTTCTTGTTAAAGAAATTCAATTTCACTTATTTACTCACTTAAATAATTTTCCAAAACTTAATTAATAAAGAAAACTCAATTTCAATTATTACGAAGTAAAATTCGCTTATTCAAAATTCAATTTAATTTAATCATTAAATAATTCAATCTTATTTAATTATTAAATAATTCAAAACTTAATTATTAGATAATTTCAAAGTTTAATAATTTCAACTTAATTATTAAATCATTTCAAACTTAATTATAATTTCAAACTCAATTCAATCATTTCTCAAATTAAACAACATTCTTTCATAAATCACATTGTTAATATTTTGTTTCAAATTATTAAATATTAACATTTTTTTTCATTAAAATTTAAATTTCAACTTCATTTCAAAACCATATTGTTTATTCAAATAAAATCTTCGTTTAAATCAAATTATTGACCAATCGGGTTTATTTAATTTTCTATCCTAAGTCAAAGTTCAATTTGGGTATTTATCATTTCAACCCGATTCCAATTCAATTCAAAATCAAAACATAGCAAAGGGAACTTGCAGTGTGATAACTGGGATGGTGTCAAAGTAAATAAACAAGCAATAACAACAATCAATATCAATCCAATAATCAATTCAAATAATCCCGAAATAACCGTATTAATTCGCATTGTTATTTGTACGACTTAATATAATTATTTCTAGAATCTACACTATCATTTCATGTAGATTAAAGATTATTACATTACGGTTTCACTTGTCATCTATTTACAATTTCGTACATCATCGGTTTAAACAACATACAATTTCAGTGGTTCAAAATGTAATTAAACAAATCCTACGTGTCAATAACTTTAACAGTTAAAGGGTCATATTATACAAATGTCAGTTAATCAAATTTAACATTTAATTATCCTATATCAAGTTCAATTTCATACTGTTTATCATTTTAACATTAACAATTTAACGTCCAATATAAATATCAACAATCAATCAGTTATCAGCCAAACTGTATTATCATCGCATAAATAATTAACAGAAATTGGTGTCAGATGTCATAGGTGAACTGATACAGGTAATAGCATATATAACAGTGTAATTAACTACAGCAGTATATTTCAATTGTCGTTCCAATTGAAATCAAATCTAATAAATAAAAGAACGTTAATCGTGAGTGAGTGCTCACCTTTCGAGGCTATAGATGAACGAGAATGGGAGCGAATTGTGAATCCAACAGGAACTTCAAAACGAAACAAGACGGGCACGAATGCGATGAATAAAGCTGATACATGAATTTGATGAAAACGAATCAGATTAGTTATGATAACAGCTGAAAATATATAAACCTTATTTAATTAAAGTCGAAAAATAAAATATACATGTTTATAATTAAAAATCATTGTTCTTAAAGTATGCATATCCTTAAAAATCAAAGATATATATTATATATTCAAAATCAATACTTAGATATTATAACAACGTTTTTTTTTCGTACGCATTATATGCAGACCGATATACAATGTATATGCACAACAACCACTACATGCTCATTTATTGATGAACCGATTTATATTATGTGTGTACTGTATAATATTAAACAAACCAATACAAACCACTTTATGTATATAGACTAACGCACACTATATATTTATTAATATCTCTACAAACCCATATATGTACTGACTCATATATCAAAAATAGATAAATACATATCTTATCTTTCAAATGGACACTTATTCAGATTTACTTATTTAAAAATCATTCAAACAAAATATATAGTACATCATGTTCTTATAACCTACGAAAGAGGCAAATAGGCCGACTACTTGATAGGATATATATAAGACACTACTGTAAAATTTTGTGAAACCTGACCAATTTATAGATAACTAAGTTTAAACATATTATAATATAGACCAAAATATACAAAACTCTAACCACCCAATATACACTTATCTAAAATCAGCATACATGTTATCTCTTTAACATCAATATTTAAATAAAATTTATAGAACTTGCTTTAGTTAATACGTATAAACTGACATATATCTCATACAAAGCCACTATATCATATACACATCACATAGATGCTATTGTAAATAGTACCCACCCTTTAAATATGTACACTTTGTATGTACAGATCCATAATAAAACAAGATGTAATGCATGCATGTAGGTAGAATTATGAACCAACCATAAGTAGACTAACGCATAATTCCTGGAATGAGCAATGTATGTATACTATTATGTAACTATACTAAATGCATACCTATAACAAGCTTTATATAAACTATATATAAATATACATATAGACTATTGGAGACACTACAGCAATCTATATATGCAGACTACTCACCAATATAAAATCTAGCTACCCATATACAAAAGCATATCACTTTAAAATATGCAAAATTCTTCAAGCAGATATTTAAAACAATATGTGTGTATTAAAGTTATTACCAAAATTGATTTAGAATTCTCAACAAAATTTAGATAACCCTTTTCCAATAGCAGATCAATATAGACTATATGCTTACTGTAGCAATATATATATATATATATATACTGAAACATACATTATACTTTTCTATAAAAATATATCCTATAATATATAATAATACCTGAATAAATAAAAGAGACAGGGCACGGCCGATGGGGATGGAAGCTAGGCGGCAGCGGAATGAGAGAAGGCCGAAGTTGATGTGGGTTTTGGTCTATGGTCGGCTCGCGTGGGTGATGCTTGTCGCCGGCTATGGCTAGGCACACGGTAGGCAAGGAAATAGGGAAGCAAAAGTTGTTGCTGTTGTCAGGGCGGAGCGAAGCTTGCGGATCCCCGGTGGATCTCGGGTTGCTGGTGAATGGGAAGGAGAAAGGTGTTCGGTTGTATGCGTACGTGGAGGAGTCGGGCTCTGGTGGACGGTGAGGTGGGTGGGGTGTTCGACGTAGGCAGTAGTTGATAGGAAGGGAGGACGCGAGGAAGAGGGTGCGGGTCGAGTTTGAACACGTGAAATGGAAGATTTCCTCGGAGAGAAAACTCGCGCATGGTGGAAGAGGAGCGAACGGTGAAGTGTTGATGAGGCGATCCGAGTGGTTGCGCACGTGGACTTCAAGAACATGGAACGAAGATAAGCAGGAAACAAAATAAATGAAATGAAGAAGAAAGTGTTTCAGACTGTATCAATAAATCATATATTATATTAGCTCAAAATAAACAGATCAAAGAAGAAAATGAGATAATGAACCACATTAGTATAGATGACAACCGATGAGAATATTGAAAGTTTGACGTTAATATCTGAGAATATGAAAGGTGGTGACCATTGGTTACAAGGTGGATAATAAATGGTTATGGGAAGCTAAAGAGCCAAAATGTGGAACCGATACGGAAGTTGTTTTCCGCAGATTCTGCTGCTTACCGGGCTTCAAAATACCGAATTGAATATATCGTAGAGATCTACGTGACGAGACGATCAAAACGGTATATAGAAATCAGTGGTACGATCATCCGATAAAAATCGATATCGGTACCAGAATACTGCTATTTTGCAGAAAATAAGAACGACGGAGCCAAAGTTGTCCAAATTTGGAAAAACAACAAACTGATATCTTGCTCAGAAGATGGTTTAGAATTTTTCTATGTAAAAATATTTAGGTTTCGGAAACATTTTATTTTCACTGCTTTTTAACTGATTAAATTGAAGTGAATTTACACGCGAAATAAATTTTCATATTTTCGGATGAAAATTTACCAGTCGCTATGTTTAACTAGACGTATTTCAAATATTAAATTTTTATTTCAAAATTTTATTGTTTAAAATTTCACAAAATTTCAACTAATTACGTTATTAAAACAGTTGAAATTTACGGGTCGTTACATTCTCCCCCACTCAAAACTTTTCGTCCCCGAAAAGGAACGAGGTAGGAGAATAAAACAACCAGAAAGAAAATAGATTTGAAATACAAAATAACAATTAATTTAAACCATATAAATTCAAATTTAAATTAATTGATATTCAAAAATTGATTTAATCCATTTGATTTCACTAAAATCAATCTCAACTATTTCTAAATTCATTATCTTATTATCCAATTATCTTACATTTACAATTTCTAAAACCATAAAATTTGAATAGTCTTTTATTACAATCATATTTTTCAGCAATTTTAAATTCTTCTTTATTCCAAACTATTGTTAAATTTATTCTTCTTGATATATCTAATCACATATATTTAATCCATATAAATTGATTTAAACCATAAAAGTTTCGATTTAAATTAAATTACACCTATTAATTTCTTTAAAATTCAATTTATTTTCATATGTTGATCAAATTTCAATTTATTAATTCTTTCAAAACAAATTTATTAATTCTTTCAAAACAAATTTATTTCATTATTAACTGAGTTTTACTTATTATCCTATCTAACTCTATTAACATCTTTATAATCAAAATTTAGTGTATAACATTTATTATAAACACTCAAATTTTATTTATAAATTCAATTTATCTTATATATTATCCAATTACATATTCAACCTCTGAATGATTTAGGTAAGTTGTATTAGAATGCAGTTGAACAATATACAAATAAAATTTTCCCAATTCAATTTTTTTAAGTTTAAATATTTATTCCAAATTTCGGTTTTATTTGTAATTAAAATCATCCTTTAACAAAATTTAAGAATTTGATTTCCGATTAACTTTAAACAACTTAGAGATATATATAATATATTCATATCAAATCAAATTAAAATTTAAAATACGATACCTAAATATATGTAAATCAAGGTATATTGAAGAAATTCAATCAAAATATTTTCCAAAACAAACCGTAGCAAAGCTACAAAATGGTTTCTCCACTTCGAAACTCGAAAATGAACGTCGATGATGCGGCCGCCATCACCGAAATTATTTTCCAGCGACAAAGAGAAGAGAACTTGATTAAACATCTAAAATTTCTATGAAATGATTTTATCCGAAAAAACTTTAGATAATACATTTTAAAACCTTTAAAACCAAGGTTTGAAATTTTCGGAAATTAAATTCTCAAATTCTTGATTTAAATTCATTTTAAATTTACAAAATCAATTTATAACGAAGTTTATAATTTCCATTTACTTGTAAGTTGGAAAATCAATGGTTTGCAACAATAAATGATAATCAAATATTATCATTTCTGACAACAAATTCATTAATAATTTAATTTCAGAAAACTTATATTTATATATAATATAATCATTCAAAAATTTATTTTGTTTACCAAATTTGAAAACGATATTGTGTCCGTTTGCTCTGTTAAAGTGTTTTGGAAATCCTATCGATAGCGTTGATCAGACGAATCGATCGGAAACCCAAATCAACATCAACATCTCAACAACACAATATATTTAAAACATTTTAAATATTAGTTTACAAATACATTTCTTTGCTCGACGATTCAAGAATAGATTTCAAAGCAGAGATAGAGATTCAAATTTGATGGACTAAAATCAAAGTGAATTTTGATTCGAAAATAAGTTTGAAACAGAAGATAAGATAATTCAATTACCACAATCGGGAGATGGATGAGTTTATTTAATTCACGGGCAACCTTAACCGAGTCGTCCGTAACTTCAAGAATAAGATCGATGCTGAATTCCGAGGTAAATCAACATTCGATCTCAAGAAATAGAATTCAGGTATAGCAGGAGATAGATAGCATTGTAAACCGAGGATATATAAATCTCTGGTGTATCGATGCTATCGTAAAAGAGTTTTACCCCTTTACAAATAAATTTGAGATTGGGGGGGACCGCCAACTCATTATGAAGATCATTCGAAGTGGAGTTATAGGATGCTCTAGAATTTGAAAGAAGACGAATAGTGAGGGGCACGACTGAAATTTGGAACCGTAGGGAACGTTCCAAAATCCAAAGGAATTGAGTCAAAAGGAAAGATTGAAACTCGAATGAGGGTGATTCTGTAAATACATTTACCCTATATGTTTAGTTTTGCCTAGAGCTACCAAAGCTCTGATACCAACTGTAACGACCCGCCATTTTGGACCATTCGCGTCCATTATAAGTGTATAGGTAGACACTTATGTCGGAGTTGAATTGCTCAAAATACCGCGTTGTTAATTTAAATTTGGCAAAACTGAACATATACAGTAAATAGATATAATCACAGATCACAGACACAGAGTAATAAATGCAGCGGAAATAAAAGAGATAGTAGTTCATGAAGCTACTATATGAATATATAAAAATACATCAGAGTTTACAACAGAAGAGTAATACGATACATCAGATACAAATCAGAATACATCACTGGAATCATCGAATACTGAAAGCAGAATAGATGGCTGGATCTTCAAGCAAAGCTCCAACTCCAAAGGTGAGTCTCGAATACTGGTACACTCAGTCTGACCCGAGCGTAAAGCAAAACACAAGACACTCGAGTCAGGGTTAACATTCTTATATTAATAAATCCATCTCAAGTGAAATAGCAATTGAAATACAAGTAACTCAAAGGATGTTTGGAATAACCATCCTTTAAGGATCCGTTAAACTATCTACTATGTAATAGTGTACGATAAGTAGATAATGTCTATCAGTAATATAAAGATATCAAAATAGCGTTAAGTCATGGCCCATTCCACCCTTAACACATTTTTATTCCCACAAGCATATACAAGACCGTAGTTTCCCCAAAACCGGAAGTCACCAGAGGGCAATCCATATACTCAAGGTACAAAACAAATTCGTAGTGGTCGCGCATAAATGGAATACAAGTATGACAAGGCACATGAGGCTATACCCAAGGTAGTGATACTACCGTTCGCCTGATCCGGGCTGGTGAGAACGCAACGCCGCAGCGCCCGCAACACCGTGAGACAACACTCCCAAAATCAAGGGTGCACCAATCGACAACAAGTATAAGTAGTTCGAAGAAGTGTGTCCACTTGAGGTATCAATCCTCCATTGGCCCGGCACAGCTCCTGTTTTAGTCATTTCCAATTTGACACAAGTGTCAAGGCTATCCATTATCGTTCTCTTTCTTCAGTCAACACGAACACCATTCCAACCACTTCATTCTGGATCATCACTTCGCGTATAGTTATTAAAGTGGTTTTCGGTTTAGATAGAGAGTATATCCATAATCGAATTCCGGTCTCTTTAATAACTTTCGTAATTATTACACCGATTGGTCGTTTGTTTATTTCAAAACCAAATCAATTTCAATTTCAAAAAGAATTCGTAAACCAGCATTTCATTTGTCTTTCAAAATCAATTTCCAAAATTTTCGTTCCAAAACTTCCAATTTACCATTTCAAATCTTATAATTCAATTTCAATTTCATTTAAACCATTCGAATATTGATTCAATTTCGTATATCAGTTTCATTCCGAAATCATTTAAATTAATTTAATCTAACCTTTAAATCAATTTAAATTCATTTATCGATCTCATTCAATATTCATTAAGTAAATTTTCCATTCAAAACAATTTCTATTAAATTTCCAATTCATTAAATCCGTTGTTCAAATTCAACTTCATTATATCAAAACTTACAAATTGAATTAAATTAAATTCATCAAATCAAATTCTTTAAATTTCAAGTCTTACATTTATTTCAATAAATCGCATTTTATTTCTTGTTAAAGAAATTCAATTTCACTTATTTACTCACTTAAATAATTTTCCAAAACTTAATTAATAAAGAAAACTCAATTTCAATTATTACGAAGTAAAATTCGCTTATTCAAAATTCAATTTAATTTAATCATTAAATAATTCAATCTTATTTAATTATTAAATAATTCAAAACTTAATTATTAGATAATTTCAAAGTTTAATAATTTCAACTTAATTATTAAATCATTTCAAACTTAATTATAATTTCAAACTCAATTCAATCATTTCTCAAATTAAACAACATTCTTTCATAAATCACATTGTTAATATTTTGTTTCAAATTATTAAATATTAACATTTTTTTTTCATTAAAATTTAAATTTCAACTTCATTTCAAAACCATATTGTTTATTCAAATAAAATCTTCGTTTAAATCAAATTATTGACCAATCGGGTTTATTTAATTTTCTATCCTAAGTCAAAGTTCAATTTGGGTATTTATCATTTCAACCCGATTCCAATTCAATTCAAAATCAAAACATAGCAAAGGGAACTTGCAGTGTGATAACTGGGATGGTGTCAAAGTAAATAAACAAGCAATAACAACAATCAATATCAATCCAATAATCAATTCAAATAATCCCGAAATAACCGTATTAATTCGCATTGTTATTTGTACGACTTAATATAATTATTTCTAGAATCTACACTATCATTTCATGTAGATTAAAGATTATTACATTACGGTTTCACTTGTCATCTATTTACAATTTCATACATCATCAGTTTAAACAACATACAATTTCAGTGGTTCAAAATGTAATTAAACAAATCCTACGTGTCAATAACTTTAACAGTTAAAGGGTCATATTATACAAATGTCAGTTAATCAAATTTAACATTTAATTATCCTATATCAAGTTCAATTTCATACTGTTTATCATTTTAACATTAACAATTTAACGTCCAATATAAATATCAACAATCAATCAGTTATCAGCCAAACTGTATTATCATCGCATAAATAATTAACAGAAATTGGTGTCAGATGTCATAGGTGAACTGATACAGGTAATAGCATATATAACAGTGTAATTAACTACAGCAGTATATTTCAATTGTCGTTCCAATTGAAATCAAATCTAATAAATAAAAGAACGTTAATCGTGAGTGAGTGCTCACCTTTCGAGGCTATAGATGAACGAGAATGGGAGCGAATTGTGAATCCAACAGGAACTTCAAAACGAAACAAGACGGGCACAAATGCGATGAATAAAGCTGATACATGAATTTGATGGAAACGAATCAGATTAGTTATGATAACAGCTGAAAATATATAAACCTTATTTAATTAAAGTCGAAAAATAAAATATACATCTTTATAATTAAAAATCATTGTTCTTAAAGTATGCATATCCTTAAAAATCAAAGATATATATTATATATTCAAAATCAATACTTAGATATTATAACAACGTTTTTTTTTTTCGTACGCATTATATGCAGACCGATATACAATGTATATGCACAACAACCACTACATGCTCATTTATTGATGAACCGATTTATATTATGTGTGTACTGTATAATATTAAACAAACCAATACAAACCACTTTATGTATATAGACTAACGCACACTATATATTTATTAATATCTCTACAAACCCATATATGTACTGACTCATATATCAAAAATAGATAAATACATATCTTATCTTTCAAATGGACACTTATTCAGATTTACTTATTTAAAAATCATTCAAACAAAATATATAGTACATCATGTTCTTATAACCTACGAAAGAGGCAAATAGGCCGACTACTTGATAGGATATATATAAGACACTACTGTAAAATTTTGTGAAACCTGACCAATTTATAGATAACTAAGTTTAAACATATTATAATATAGACCAAAATATACAAAACTCTAACCACCCAATATACACTTATCTAAAATCATCATACATGTTATCTCTTTAACATCAATATTTAAATAAAATTTATAGAACTTGCTTTAGTTAATACGTATAAACTGACATATATCTCATACAAAGCCACTATATCATATACACATCACATAGATGCTATTGTAAATAGTACCCACCCTTTAAATATGTACACTTTGTATGTACAGATCCATAATAAAACAAGATGTAATGCATGCATGTAGGTAGAATTATGAACCAACCATAAGTAGACTAACGCATAATTCCTGGAATGAGCAATGTATGTATACTATTATGTAACTATACTAAATGCATACCTATAACAAGCTTTATATAAACTATATATAAATATACATATAGACTATTGGAGACACTACAGCAATCTATATATGCAGACTACTCACCAATATAAAATCTAGCTACCCATATACAAAAGCATATCACTTTAAAATATGCAAAATTCTTCAAGCAGATATTTAAAACAATATGTGTGTATTAAAGTTATTACCAAAATTGATTTAGAATTCTCAACAAAATTTAGATAACCCTTTTCCAATAGCAGATCAATATAGACTATATGCTTACTGTAGCAATATATATATATATATACTGAAACATACATTATACTTTTCTATAAAAATATATCCTATAATATATAATAATACCTGAATAAATAAAAGAGACAGGGCACGGCCGATGGGGATGGAAGCTAGGCGGCAGCGGAATGAGAGAAGGCCGAAGTTGATGTGGGTTTTGGTCTATGGTCGGCTCGCGTGGGTGATGCTTGTCGCCGGCTATGGCTAGGCACACGGTAGGCAAGGAAATAGGGAAGCAAAAGTTGTTGCTGTTGTCAGGGCGGAGCGAAGCTTGCGGATCCCCGGTGGATCTCGGGTTGCTGGTGAATGGGAAGGAGAAAGGTGTTCGGTTGTATGCGTACGTGGAGGAGTCGGGCTCTGGTGGACGGTGAGGTGGGTGGGGTGTTCGACGTAGGCAGTAGTTGATAGGAAGGGAGGACGCGAGGAAGAGGGTGCGGGTCGAGTTTGAACACGTGAAATGGAAGATTTCCTCGGAGAGAAAACTCGCGCATGGTGGAAGAGGAGCGAACGGTGAAGTGTTGATGAGGCGATCCGAGTGGTTGCGCACGTGGACTTCAAGAACATGGAACGAAGATAAGCAGGAAACAAAATAAATGAAATGAAGAAGAAAGTGTTTCAGACTGTATCAATAAATCATATATTATATTAGCTCAAAATAAACAGATCAAAGAAGAAAATGAGATAATGAACCACATTAGTATAGATGACAACCGATGAGAATATTGAAAGTTTGACGTTAATATCTGAGAATATGAAAGGTGGTGACCATTGGTTACAAGGTGGATAATAAATGGTTATGGGAAGCTAAAGAGCCAAAATGTGGAACCGATACGGAAGTTGTTTTCCGCAGATTCTGCTGCTTACCGGGCTTCAAAATACCGAATTGAATATATCGTAGAGATCTACGTGACGAGACGATCAAAACGGTATATAGAAATCAGTGGTACGATCATCCGATAAAAATCGATATCGGTACCAGAATACTGCTATTTTGCAGAAAATAAGAACGACGGAGCCAAAGATGTCCAAATTTGGAAAAACAACAAACTGATATCTTGCTCAGAAGATGGTTTAGAATTTTTCTATGTAAAAATATTTAGGTTTCGGAAACATTTTATTTTCACTGCTTTTTAACTGATTAAATTGAAGTGAATTTACGCGCGAAATAAATTTTCATATTTTCGGATGAAAATTTACCAGTCGCTATGTTTAACTAGACGTATTTCAAATATTAAATTTTTATTTCAAAATTTTATTGTTTAAAATTTCACAAAATTTCAACTAATTACGTTATTAAAACAGTTGAAATTTACGGGTCGTTACAAATTGACAGCCCTATACTGAACCTTGAAAGATGGCCTTCCTTTCCACGGTTAAAACATCCAACCTCTTTAAAATGGTTTTCCTGAGATCCTCCTCTGGGTTTGCCTTGCCATGGCTTCTTTCCATTGTTATTGGACTTCCTCTTGTTATTGTTATTGTTTTGGGTTGCGACCAGATTCTTCTTATCCAAAGCTTCATAACGGAAACCCATATCTATTAAATCCATAAAGGTTCCTTTTAAATGAGCGTTATCCTATCCTGTTACTGCTCCTTCATCCCAGAAATGGAAAACTCGTTTTTCTTCAGAGGCGTGTCTATCAGTCTAGGCCCAAAGTGAGATAATTCATTGAATTTGCGCAAATATCTTTCCACGGACATCTCTTCTTGTTTCGGATCCATGAAACTTCTATAGAGGTGGGGCTTCCAAGCGACGAGCATGTATTGTTCTTCAAAAAGTTCTTTAAATCTTGTCCAAGAGAAATTATCTTCCAACTCATTAAGAATAATGGACTCCCACCAAGCTTGAGCCCCATCCTTCAATTGCCAAAAGGCCAAGAACTTCTTTCTTTTATCATCGATGTCTAATCCTTTAAAGATTTTCTTACTAGATTGGAGCCAAGCTTGAACTTTAATAGTAGATTTTGTGTCTTTGAATGGCTTTCTTCCCAAGCTGGTATAATCTTTGCAAAGAGCAGTAAAGTTAACTTGAGGTTGCACAGGAACCATTACTTCTTCAATTACCGAGCATTTGGAATTCGACCATTGATGACTGTTGTATTGCTACCTCCCTTTCTACATCCTCTTCGGTTACTTATTTCTTACTATTTGGACATAGTAAAGAGAAAATTTAGAATACAAACGAGACTATCCTAGGGAATAGGCATAAATGTCAAATACTCTTACTTGGATAAAAAAATTTAAGTACGTGCTCTCACTGACGAAACTTATTCTAGGGCATTACTAGCCCCATCTCTAATAAGTTAACCCCATCAAGGCTTAGGTGTTTAAGCTCTGATACCAACTGTGATGACCCACCCTTTCGACCCTCGAAGATTGACACTAATACATCCTCGGTATTCACGAGCCGCAAATTCAAGTGCTGGAGAGGCAAATAATCAGGGTAAAAGAAAATAAAGATAGAAGAAAGAACAAAATAGATTCTCATATCGCATTTAACAACTTGTAATTATACATATAGTACATACAAACACTCTCAAAATGAGATATCAAAATCATAGCAAGTACTAACCCAGTTAGGACAGTTATAACAGCATATCCCTATAGGTGTTGGTAGATACTTATTCATAATACAGTGGAAATAGAAATAGATAACAATTTACATAGGACCCTCCAGCTTCATGCTCCATGATCCTTCCAAAATGCTCCAAGCTACCTAACTACTTGGCTGCCCAATAGGGCACCTAGAGTTTAAGGAAAAAGAAAAGAAACTCTGGGTCAGTCATGGGACTAGTGTGAGACAACTCAAAAGAATGGATAATTTTAAAATCAAAGGGTATCTCACAAGACCACGTCACACATAAACACGAATGGGTTTTTATCTTATGATAACCAAAACATTTGCTACGTAAAATCAGGGTTATTATTTTTAATGACATTCTTTGAAAACCCTTTCAAATAACATATTAATCATAGCCGAAATTGTTATATTAATTAAATTCTAGCATACTAGGTTCTACAACTAAAACCATAAAGGCTCATATTGGAGAATGGATTCCATACATTGACAAGGTAAGGGACTACCTTTCGACAGTACATCTCTAGAGGAATGTATCGAGGCACAGCTCCACTGCCCTCTACCAACACAAGATCAACCTACCTTTACCATAGATTGTCCCGAATATCTCATCACCTCGATTGTTCCGACCTGTCCATAGGATCCCAAAGCATACACAACATACCTAAAATATAGAGGGTGATCTAGAAAGGTGATGACCATATCCTGATGGGTGCGACCCATTTAGCCCTACTGCATCTACCCTGTTTTTGCCATTACCGATGTGTGAGGCTTAAGGTAATGTTTTACCTTTCACAGAACAAATCCCACTTTAAATTTCATATTGCCATTTCCAACAACACACTATTGATTTCCACAAAAGTACAACCTCTGAGCTCGTATATTTCAGAGAAGGGTGTTAAGTGTAAGAGGGGTTACCTCCTACACCATAAAATAGATGTACGTTTGTAAAAATCAATGTACGCGGTCTAAAAAATGCAAAATCAGACACTCGTCCATATAAGTTGTCCAAGTATAGGACAAACCGAAGGCACTTCTTCTACTACATTCTGTTTGGGAATCACTTCTAGGATTAGTAGCGAGTAGTCCTTACATCAAAGATTTCAAATTGAAGGAACCACTGCCACCATATATATGGCAAGGAATTACCCCAGAGGTTTAGTGGCAAGCAGCCGTACATTATGAAGATCTCCTTCTTCAAAATCATTAGCTTCAACATATTTTCACTTTCAAACGTATATTGGTTCAAAGTGGTTTTTGGATAGGAATCACCTAGATCCGACTCTGGTTCCTCCGACAATTTATCGATAAAAGATGTTAAGTATGTGGTTGACTATTATTTAGTTTATCAATACCTTTTATAAAATATATTCTAGAGATATACATCTTTAAACCATTCCCTTTTCAGTATATACAAAATCATTAAACCTTTTTTCAAAACATATCTATTAAATGGGTTAAAGCCATGTTATCTAAGATGGTAAATTCAAAACCAGATAGTATTGAGTAAATAGGATCCATAGGAATTATAATAATTATACGTATTGCTAATTTCCATCTTCAGGCTGTACTATTCATCGAATAATGGTGAAATCACATTTTAAATTCATATGGATAGTACGAGTTCCCTTCTCGGAATTTAGTATAGTGTTTAATCAATATGTTTCATATATCACTAAAATCTTATTATTTAAAAAAAAATTTAACTGTTGGAAATCTCCAAATCTCTTTTTATCTTAGGAAAATATGGTCCAAGTAAATCAAATTTACCATCCCCTCCATCGGGCCAGTCTGAATAGCTAGATCGGAACCCAGACATTGGTTGTCCAAGCTCGGGTCTAGAGACTATCTCTTTGTCACCCATAAGGTGGTCAAGTTATTTGATCAACTCTAAACTCTTTAAAATTCTTGATTTATTATTTGAAAAACATTTGCAAAAGATTTGGAACAAAAATCCCAAGCTTAAATCTTAATTTCAAAAGTTACCAAAAAGTACTACAAAAGCTGTGAATGGTGATTTTTTTAAAAGCTTCTTTGATCAAAACATTAACTTCATTTCACATATGTCCATTTTTATAACTCGAATCCCTTTTAAAACATTTTAATATATTTATGGAATTTATTTCATATTTTTAAAGATTTAAAAATATCCATTTTAAAGATTTTTCCATTTTGATTTCTGAATTGCCAAAGCACGACGTTTCTAAAAATTTGGTTTGGACGCATTGAAAATTTTACTTAATGAAATGTTGATTTTTCTTCTTTATTTGAAAACCATAGTTATAAGATTTTGGAAAATTCTTAATTCGAATCATTCTGAGCTATATTCCACTTTACACATCGATTTAACTTTTATGGCACAAAATCGTGAACGGCCTCTAAACGACGCGTCTATTTTTTACTCCAGTTTCATATCTTGTCCAGACTTTTTTGAATTGAATTTTAATGTTTATAAAACATGTATAAACCATTTTAAATCATTTTTAAGAGATTTAATCATCCCGTAACACTTTTATAATTCATATAGGAAAGTGATTTCTTTTGTGTAAATTGAACGTGTATTTAACGTGAATTATTTCCACAATTAAACAAACATATTATAACATCCAAAAATGATGATCAACTACAGAAAACAATCATAACAAACATATCATATAATCATATAATTTAAAACAAAAATAAGTAGAGTTTCTCACTTAATATCCTTTTGATCTAACTTTCAATCGACTATAGCTCCGCTATTCCTAAATCGGAGCTTACGAATCTTGCATTAAGACTCCTAGGGGTTCAACTTGGGCTTGCAAGGGTGGTGGGATGTTTAGATGGGTACAACCTTGGTAAGAGAAGAAGGAGAAGATCACTAACTCGATCTCGAACTTGAAGTGGTACATATCTCTATATTTTACAACTTATTTTGACAGAACTTTGATGCTATTTTTGAATTTTTCCTAAGAGGATATGGCAGTCATTAATGTAGAGGAGGAATAAGATGAAGAAGCTTAAGAAATTAGAAATGGAAGTGTGAATGAAAGTGAAGAGGTATGCCTTGTATTTATAGGCAAAAGTTTGAATCAAAATATCATGATATCTTCACCAAACATCACATCATCTTTCCACCACTGCCCCTCCCCCCATATGCACGGCCATGCATTCCCATCCCCCTTACATCATTTCCATCCCTTCCCTTAGCTCTTAAGGCATGCACTTGGATGAGAATATGGACTAAGGTGGAGATATGTCATCATTCCTCCTTTATAAATATCATGATATTTATTTTATTTACCATTAGTAATTAGTAAATGTAAGTGTTGATTCTAAGGTGTATATTTGTCTACATGGATATATGTATGTATGTATGTATGTACATGTATGTAACATATACCATATAACATTGAACAGCTTGCTTTGGTTAAACCTTTATGAATCCGGAATCCGATTTCCGGTCATATTTTTACTTCTTAGTGAAACTATATACATATATATATATATATATATATATATATAAATAAAATTTTGAAATGACATTTCCATTATTAATTAAAATAAAAAGGGCCTCATTTTATTTTAAAACAATTATTAAATCATATAAACTCAATTTCAATTAAAAAATCGATTATTTGAAAATGATGACATCATTAATGATGTCATAAATACATTTTATTTTCAAAAATAAAATAAATAATTTTATTACATATTCTTAACTATATGGATAAATAAGTGTATGTATCTAGACTCGTTTGCGATTCTTGATGGTTAAAAAGCAGTTTACCGATAAAACGATTGTCGGTCACTTTATCGATATTTTTCCAAAGAGTGTATTTTTGTAATTACTTATTCAAAATAAAATTACCATTATTAATCATTGTTCTAAACAATATAATTTGGGTTATAAAATCTTATATTTTAATATTTTTTAATTGAATATTATTTTCCAAAGTGATATATTTTTGGGTCGTTTCATACACACAATCGTTACATACACACACACACACACGTACACACACATACATACATACATATATATGTGTGTGTGTGTGTGTGTATGTATATGTGTGTATGCATATTGTATTTTTCCAACCAACCATCAAAAATATAATTTTGTCAACCTATTACAGTTATATAAACAATATAATATCTTTTTTTCTTAAAAATATAATTTAAATGATAACATTCTTTACTATAAACCACTTAGCATCCAAATTCATACATCCAACCATACATAATCAAATTCAAACAATCATTGATCAAACAATCAGCCATTAAATATATATTAGTACTAATTAAGGTTACCAAGCATTTTCAACATTCAATATAGAATCAAACCAAAATATAATTAAGAGTTAATCTACTAATCAAACCAAATTTATCGTTTGATGCATTTTACGACAAACGTTGCTATTTTCAAAACTTTACAGAATAAGTTAACATGTGTTGTTTTATGATCGTGTCACATTGTTATGGGTGATTGTTGTTTATTTCTGTCGTTTCTGTTTCATATGTGATAATGTGTATCGGGGTATCCAGAACAAATTAAATAGAAAATAAAGCCTTGAGAAGAAGCCATGATTTTGATTTGCTTTTGATGTTATGGGAGTCTTGAATTTTTGTTTGCTTAACTTTGAAGTAATGTAGTTGGTTTATGCACACATCAACTGTAATAACCCGTAATTTTCGATAATTTAAATTAGTTAATTTAATGAAGATTTGTGATTTAATGTTGAAAGAATTAAAAATGTGGGATTTATTAATGAAATAATAACTAAAATGAAAGGTAACAGTGTTAATTAAAGTTAATTGTAAATAAATTGAATGAAATTCCAATCAATTGAAAAGACTAAAATGCATGACTTGGTTATAAAGTGAATATGGGAAAAAAAGTGTAAATATTGAAGTAATTACATGAGATAACATATAATAAATGGTAATTGAATAAAATCAGTGGTATGTAAGTAATTATAATATTTGTTTGAAAATGATAAACTTATAAAAGTGTGATTAAGAGTTAATGGCAACAATTATTATAAGTTACATATATATTTAATCTGTTGTATTAAATTGGAAATCAATTGCAACTAAATGGAATTAAATATTACATTAATAGAAATTTGGAGGAAATTGTAAAATAATAATGTGATTAAATAAAAACCAATGTTAAATGGATACATAGAATAATGGATGATTGAATATAAAGCTTTGAAATCAAGTGGTCAAATTTTTGGAATCTAAATTTTAATAATTGGGTTTATTGCAATTAAGTGTAATTAAATATTACGTTAATGTAAATAAAGATGAAATTGGAGAATATTAGTGTATAAGACATAAACCATGATAATTATATCCATAAGATGATAATCGATTTAATAACAAGATTAAAAATCAAATAAATGGAATTATTGGGAATTTAATTTATAATTACTAAATTTTTCTAAAATTGGAATTAAACACTGTAAGTGGTAAATTAATTAACTTTAAATTGATATCTAAATTTTTTAAATTATTGTAATTGTTTAAGAAATCAAAAATGATAAAATTTGTTAATTTTAGTATCGAAATTGAAATTTTGATTTAATTAATTTAATATTAATTTATTTAATTAACGTGAAAATAGCCATTTTGGCCACTGACTCGGATTTCGACGAAACTAGTTTCATCGGATCCGTAATGGTGAATTATTGTAGGATTTCAAGTTTCGTAGCGATCGGACTTGTCGTTTGATCGTACGGGCTCGAAACGCCTAGAAATCAATTTAATTGAAATCAATTTGAAATAAGCTGATTTTAACATAACTTCTTCATACGATAGAATTAGGACTTGAAACCTATTCCATTGAGTTTAAAACTATCCAAAACATCTATTTTGATATATGGAATTACCCAATTTCGTTCCGGAGACAGAACGATCGTTCAACTTTCAAATCAATCTTGTACATTCATTCTATTTTTCAGCTTTGCCTATAAATAGCCTGTTATAAACCCTAGCAGTCTTTCTATTTCTTATTTCTGTACATACATTTCTCTGTGGCTTCTCCTTTCCAATGGCGGAAACAAATTCCAATTTCCCAAACCCTCAAATTCAATTTCAAAACCAAATCCAAAAATTCAAACTCCTTAAACTATATCGAATTATATATCGATTTGAAGCTCTCGACGAGCGCGAGCCAAATCCGCAGTTTGTTTCTCGATCTGAGTTTCTATGTGCCCAGAATTCGATGGTTTATTTTCGGTCGTTCATTGCTCGTCAATCAACGTCGATGGATCGACGAATCGACGATATGGTGGATTAGAGAGGGAGGAGTGGAGTTCATTGGCGTGCCATGTTCAGTGTTTCAACGGCCAGATCGCCGTAATTAATTCATTAGGGTTTCAAGGAGGAGGCGGCGGCTGTTCTTTTTCGGCGAGGTGGACGATCGTCGTGGGTCGCGGTCGCCGTAGGGGGTTGCGGCCGGTGATGGCAGGGGGCAATGGCGAGGTCGGAGCGCGTACGATCGATGGCGTTGATCGGTCGAGGGCAGAGCGGCATCTTGTATCCGCGTTCGAACTGGGTTTGAGTTCGGCCATGCTCTGGGTGACGTGGCCCTATGGGGAGAACAGAAATGTTTTGTTTTGTTTGTTTAAATTTAATTTTAAATTTTGTTTTCAAATGTTCTAACCGTAATAACTTTTGCATACGAGGTCCGTTTCACGCGCGGCTTGTTCCTCTGGGATCGTATCGAAATTTCAGACATTATGGAACATGTTTGGGGGAATTCTGAGACTGTTTGAATTTGGGCCCTAATTTGAATTTTTAATCGATTTAAATTCAAAGGTGAGTGTTTGACCCATTCACAACTTCAAAAGTTTCTTATGTTAGTTAAATTAAATTTGTGATGTGATTTAAAATTTATTTATTGTTGTTTGATAGCTTTAAATCATCATTCCAGTTAATTTGAATTTAATTGTGAATTAAATTGTTATTTAAATTATTATTGAATTTAAATTGCTAGTTAATTACCTCTAAATGATAATCTATTAATTGTTGATAATTATTGGTTGAATTGAATGATGATTATGATGGATGTTTGATGGTTGATATTGGATGATTGGATGATATGTTTGATTTATATACTGTTATCACTCTGCAAGTTCCCTATGGGTTGAAATGATACATACCCGAATGATCTATAGATTAGGAAAAATCGTTATGGGTTGAAATGATAGACTCGAGCGATTTTATGGATTTTATTATTTTCGGGATTGCGGATTGAAATGAAGTATATCCGTAAATATAAAATAATTACAGATTGAAATGATAAATATTTGTATCACTTGACCCTAGGGTTAAGAATTATATACGAACACCGGATTGATTAAATTAAATGATTTTAAAATCCTTAATTTTCGAAATTAATCAAATGATATTTTGAAATAAAATTTGATTATATAAATTTTATTATTATTGAAAAACTTAGTTTATGATTGAAATGTGGATTGTCTTAAAGGAATTGTTTAAAGAAATTTAATTGAGATTTTTAAGTTGAATTTGGAGTATAAGTGAAGTTTAGCGAAATTGAGTTATTAAAATTGTTGAAATATAACTTTGAAAATATTGGAATTGGAGTAATTTAAATTTATGTTTCAAAAATGGATTGGAAGCAATAGAATTAAATATTTTATTGAGAATTTGAATTGAAAGATCTGAAATTGGGTTTTTGGAATTTGGAAATGGTCCAAATGTGTTGTAATGAAATAAATAGTTTAAGTTGGTATAAATTTCAAATTCATGTTTCAATATAAACTGTTCAAAAATATATATTTTTAAAGATTCTAAATTTTAAGATTTTCAAATTTTTAAACTATTTTAATGTATATTAACTATATTAAACCATTTTTACCCATTTAATTTATTTTAAAACTAATTAACCCATTTTAACTTATTTTAAATCTAATCAATCTATTTTAAGGCTATTTAATCTAGTTTAATTATATTTAATCTATTTAACTATCTTAAATCAATTTAACTAGTACCTTTAATCTATAATTAAACTATTTTAGAGTATTTTAACTATTTATAACTATTTTAACTATTTATGACTATTTAAACTATTTTCTAAATTTTCAGACTAAGCAAAAGGGAAGTGTTTATTTTCAAATTCATTGGTTTAAAAGCAAATACGGTTAAATGAAGTTATAACCTAATTTGGAATTTAAATGTTAAAATAAATTGAATATGATGATTTTGAAGTGAGGATTTAGCCTAATTGGAAATATGATTTTTGAGAGAAATTATGATTTCGGAAACGATATGATTTAAAGGGTGAATATGATTTCAAAGTGAATATGATTCCGAAAGTGATATGGTTTGGAGAATATGATATTTTGATATAAAGTGTGAATTGACCTTTGAACTGTAAAAGAACTATCCGGTGTGAAATAAGCGTTTGGTTGTTAAAGAGACCGAGATTGGATATTGTCATACTCTTTGCCAATACCGAAAACCACTTTAATAACTGTGTACGTGGTGGAGATTCCAGAAAGGAAGTATGATGGTTTGGTGAACGATTTCTGTATGAGGTATGACG
The DNA here is from genome assembly GCA_030737815.1 of Allium fistulosum. Lineage (NCBI taxonomy): Eukaryota > Viridiplantae > Streptophyta > Magnoliopsida > Asparagales > Amaryllidaceae > Allium > Allium fistulosum. The sequence continues at coordinate 169,303,681 of CM060905.1, forward strand.
TGACCCTCAGAGTCAGCTTAGTTGTAACTAAAACAGGAGCTATACTAGGCCAAGTGGGGTCATTCCCCCTATCGGGCACATTTCTTCGATACTATATTTTGACTTTGTGATTGATTTGGTGGCCACCCCTCGATTTTTGATATAAGAGTGTGTCCGAGGTGGGCGGTAGTAGCTACTATGCGTTACCACCAGTCCGGGAGTGCAATTGGCATATCTACCCTGGCATTGCCTCGAGTGCCATGTTCACATGCCCTAGCGCGCCTTCTACGAGTTTGTTTTGTACCATACCTATGGGGTGCCCTCTGTGTAAACGTCCAGTTTACGGAGGAGCATACGATATTGTATAGACTATGGGAATATATAAAATGTGTTAAGGGGAATATGGGTAACGCCTTAATGCTATTTAATACTTTTACTTTACTGTAGACATATTACAAAAGCGTATTTTACTACATAGTAGATAGTTTAACGGATCCTTAGGAGATGGTAATCCTGAACATCTCTTAAGTTATTGCACTCACGTTAGACACTGGATAGGATATGTCAAAGCCCGTAAACATCTCTGATGCCATCACACTCATATTTACAGTTGATTTAACTTACATAAGATCTTTTAGTTCTGACTCGAGTGTTTTGTCTTTTCAATTCGCTCGGGTCAGCCTGAGCATTTTAGGATTTGAAGACCTTATTTCTGGAGGATGAAGACGAAGATTCGTGCTACTATTATTTACTATACTTATTCCACTGCATCATACTTTTCCGTTGCATTGTTATTTATCTCTATTGTATGTAACTCTGATTTTGTGTTGTATAAGTATAATCAAATGTTATTTGTAAATAGATTCATGAACTGTTTATTTGATTATTATATTTTTTTATTCCGTTGTGAGATTTTGTTTTGTTTTTTTTCTTTCTCTGCTTTTCTTATTTACCCCAATAATAATCTGCCCTTTTGTATGGTTTAAGTCTGACATGTGTGTCTGCTTAAAACGTCCAAAAGGCAGGTCGTTACAGTTGGTATCAGAGCTTTGGTTTAGCGATAACCTTAGCTTTGTGGGGTCTGACTCATGTTAAATAGGGTAGTAATACCCTAGAATGAGTCGTTGAGTGTATATATATGAGAGAGCGTATTTGTTAGTGTTATAAAATGTTTTTATATTATGTTAATTTGTTTTGTTTTGTATTTATAAATTCTGGTCGGTGCATAAGACGTTATGACATCGATAGGGATTTCTAAACACTTAGTAGGGAAGACTGAAACAATATTTGCTTTGGAAAATAGGTAAATGAAATAATTTTGCCTATTATATATTTTGTATATAAAATAATAGATTTTATAAATGATATAGTTGGATGTAATATGTTGTTTGTTAGGTAGAAAATTTTATGAATATTGATTTAAAAATAAGACTTACAAATAAAATAAATATAAATGGAAAAATTTAGAACTTAAGTTCCGGGATTTTAGAAAATTTCTTTCGAATGATTTTGGAATATAATATTAATATTATTTGGAAGTATTTTCTGATATAAATATTCCAATGTGATTTGGAAGAAATGTTTTAAAAGAAATTTTGGAAGGAAATAAGTTCTGTACTCCCCTCTCCGTCGCTGGAAAATAATTTCGGTGATGAGTGCACGCATCATCGACGTTCATTTTCAAGTTTCAAAGTGAGAAGGCCATTGTAGTAGTTTTACTGTAGATTTTTTTGATAAACCAATATAAATTTCAAATTTAAATATGATTGGCTATAAGTTGTAAGTCTATATCTATGTATTATTTTAAATGATTTGAAATGGAACCCGGCATTTAGTTCTTAAATTTCTATAAATTAGAGATTTCAATTATTGTAATGGAATAATTTTTTAACTATTTGATAATTGGAACTTCTAAAATGAAGATAAGAATTAAATGCTTAGTTATAAATGAAATATACAAGAACTTGAAATTTCCCCTATCGAGAGATTTCAATTAGATGTGACTAAAACAGGAGCTATACCAGGCCAAGTGGGGTCATTCCCCTTATCGGGCACATTTCTTCGATACTATATTTTGACTTTGTGATTGATTTGGTGGCCACCCCTCGATTTTCGATATGGGAGTGTGTTCGAGGTGGGCGTTAGTAGCTGCTATGCTTTACCACTAGTCCGGGAGTGCAATTGGTATATCTACCCTGGCATTGCCTCGAGTGTCATGTTCACATGCCCTAGCGCGCCTTCTACGAGTTTGTTTTGTACCATACCTATGGGGTGCCCTCTGTGCAAACCTCCAGTTTACGGAGGAGCGTACGGTACTGTATAGACTATGGGAATATATAAAATGTGTTAAGGGGGATATGGGTAACGCCTTAACGCTATTTTAATACTTTTACTTTACTGTAGACATATTATAATAGCGTATTTTACTACATAGTAGATAGTTTAACGGATCCTTAGGAGATGGTAATCTCAAACATCTCTTAAGTTATTGCACTCACGTTAGACATTGGATAGGAGATGTCAAACCCGTAAACATCTCTAACGCCGTCACACTCATATTTACTGTTGATTTAACTTACATAAGACCTTTTAGTTCTGACTCGAGTGTTTTGTCTTTTCAGTTCGCTCGGGTCAGCCTGAGCATTTTAGGATTTGAAGACCTTATTTCTGGAGGACGAAGATTCGTGCTACTATTATTTACTATACTTATTCCACTACATCATACTTTTCCGCTGGATTGTTATTTATCTCTGTTGTATGTAACCCTGATTCTGTGTTGTATAAGTATAATCAAATGTTATTTTTAAACAGATTCATGAACTGTTTATTTGATTATTATATTTTTTCATTCCACTGCGAGATTCTGTTTTGTTTTTATTTTTCTTTCTCTGCTTTTCTTATTTACCCCAATAACAATCTGCCCTTTTGTATGGTTTGAGTCCGACATGTGTGTCTGCTTAAAACGTCCAAAAGGCAGGTCGTTACATCAACACAATACAAGGGACAACATTCATTCTCTCCTTCTTTTTTTCACTTTCTCGAAAATGGAAAACAACACCCCTCTTGAATTCAAAAATCCATACGTCTCAAACCAATCGAAATTAGCAAAAACTTCCAACTGTAAAGTTGTAGAGCTAGGTCCTTAGTATTTTATGAAAATATTCGCTTGTCGTTTCGTCAAGTGGAGTGATAGTAATTTCTCGATAGCAGTAAATGGGGAAAATTGACCATGAACTTCGAAAAATAAATTCTCTCGATCGATGTAATTAGACTGCGGCATATAGTGCATTAGTTTCGTGGCAAAGCAGCAGATTTTATTAAAGTTTTGGTGGTGTTTGGTTATGGTCGATAATGGTGTTTGGAAGTTAGGGTTTGGATTGGAGGAGATTTAGGTGGCGGTAGGGGAAACAAAGGTTGGCGATGTGTTTATCGTGCGAAGGCAAAGTGGTAGTGGACGTTTGGTGGAGTGTGACCCTTTATTGGGGGGTTCAATCAGACATGGCCGAAGGGATGGGGTGTATGGATGCGTTTTGATGGGGATGGTAGGAAATGATAAGGTTGGGTCGGATTGACTTGGTTCGAGAATTGGAGTATGCTGGCAAAGTCGATTGGTCGATCGGTGAAGCGTAACCTTATGTCAGTGATACGTTATGCACGTTTTGGGTTTAGTGGAAGTTGAAATAGAGAATTAAGGAAGAAGCACTATTCATGCGGGTTTGGGTTGGGGAGTTTGGGTTGGGCCTATTTGAATTTTGGTGAGAGTTTATTTTATTTAAATTGATATTTGAATATCCCAAACTTTGAAATGCCATAACTCCTTCGTTCGAAATATGATTGACCCCTGATTTCTAACGCAAGACTCATATCGATGAGTAAAACATTATGGTATAAATAGTCGATAGTTTTAAAGAAGTATAAATGAATGATAAAGTAATAGTGATTGAATATTATTACATTGATTAATATAATAACAAAGTGAAGTAAATTATACTTCGTTTATGATATCTATTTGGCAGAATAAAACACCGTTCTATTATAATTAAATTGAATAGATTATTTTTTACATCTATCGAGAAGAATAAATCCATGTTCTATGCTTGCAAAGTAAAAGATGATTTGTGAAATTAATGAATACATGGATTAATTAATATTGGATAGATGATGTGTTAGCTATTGATTATTGATTATTAATTATTGATAATAATGTGTTAGTTATTATTATTTGCTTGGTTGTTGGGATTATTTGAAATCTCGTTTTAGAAAGCGGGATGTCATATGAAATGATTTGCAGGGGTCTTATATAACGTACAAGGAAATTTTGTAAGGGGATCCAAAGGGATTCCTCGCCATTGTTGATTTTAATTTCATTTACATACTTGTTGTATAAATTGTTGAGTGCCAAAAACTTTGTAGCCAGGCCATATGGGACGTGATTATGATGTGTCACAAAAGTTGAATTCTTTTTAGAGTGAAAACAATGAAAGCATTTGTTAAGTGTTTGGTAGCTCTAGGCCTCATTATAGTATTTTGGAAATACTATAATTTGTTATTTTTGATTTCAAATGGTTTTCATTCAGAGAATGTTTTAAATATGACTTTTGGAACTTTCTATGGCATTTTATTGAGAAATGGGTTTTTAGACTTCTCTATTTTACTTTAGCCTTTTTGTTAGTCTTTTCTAACATATATGGAAATGTTTTTAAAAAAATTTAGGAAGTATTTGTTATAATGTTTATTATAAATAAAAAGAAGGATTTATCTTTTATAATAACATGATTCTATTTTAAAAGAAGAAAGAAATATTTTAGAATAAATATTTATGAAATGCTTTATATAAAATATTGTATAGAAAATAGATTTATAAAAGGAGTTTGTAAAATTAAAAGAGAATTAAAAAAAAGAAATTTTATAAAAGGAAAGCTGATTTGATTTCCATAAGTGATCTTTATAAATTATGGTGGTATGGAAAATATTCTTTTGATACTTAATACCAAATTCAGAGGTATGGAAACTCGTCTCTATCTGTAAGAATTAAAAATGAATGTCGAGTCAAGGATAGTTCGCTAAATTGTCCAACTTCATTGTTAATCGAGGGATAGTCCCTATTTGAAATCGGGAAGTGGTGGTAAGTATATTGGGTCTAATTTCCATACGATCCGTTTACTTACACCAAAATAGAAGTGGTTTGGGTTTAATACAAACAACATTTTAAATATAATTTGTTTTGGCCCATTAAAAACTTGTATATTTTAGAAAGGAGGAAATCTGCCTTAAGATTGGTTAATATACTTATACCATTGAGATAAGTATATGGACACATTTTCAAAGTAGTGAAAGTGTAGGGTTTATAGTTATACCAATGAGATAAGTGTATGGATGTTTTTTCAAGCATTGAAGGAGTAGAAATGAATCGTGAGTGAGTAGCATACACATGTATGTCTTTGTAAAAGGATTTTTAAAAGTATTTTGATATAAGTATTTACAAAAAGATTGTTGTTAATGAAAGGATTAACTAAAGAGGCTTAGTGATTGCTTATATGCTTAAATCATGCTTGGTTTCTCTGAGAAATTAAACCTCTGTTTGACTGATTGTTTACTTAATAGTTAAATAACCGACTATCAAATCTTGACTAAGTAAAACTCTGGAAATATCTAGAAGAAACATTGTAATTATATGGTAAGATTATCTTCGATGATGTTATACTGTACGTATAAACTCATTGTGTTTTCTAGGATAAATGATAAGGCAATCTATCCTCTTAAACGGTTAGGAGGTGATCTCCGCTCTTATGTATTGTTTGTTTATTTCCAAAAGAACCAGAGTTTAGTTTACCAAAATTTATCGATTGGTTTTGGAGCGGCCGATAAGTGGGGGAGTATACTTATATAAGATGACTCGAAACCATGACCACTCCAAAGCCATATAAGGGTTCTATTCTTTGGAAGAGGTTCGTGATTGGTTTGAGATGCTGGAATCTATATTGAGATTCAAGACTGTTTGAGATGCTCGAACACATGAAATTGTTTGTGATCTATTCAGAAAGTGGGAATCCATGTGTGATTCCGAGACCTATTGAGGTATAGGAATCCATGTGTGCCTCCGAGATCTGTTCGAGTTGTGACTCGTGTGTTATAATGCTAGACAAAGCCTTACTAGTGGGTATGACTAAAATCAGAGATAGGATGCATAAACCAAAGGTTTAGCTAACCCAAAGGGTGTAGATGACTCTACCCTAAAGATACCTATCGTTATGCATGAAGTGAATGGTGCACTTGTCCTTGATGGCCAGCTATGTATTTCCTATGGTATATCAGCTAGGGATGTACGATGCTTCGGGAGGATATCTCTGATCCCTGTGTAGGAGGACTGTTCTCGAAGTAGTGAGGGCACCTTTATAGAATCTTACACATTAGCAAACGCGCCTTAGCGGTTTTGATTGTATACCTACTATTGTTGTGATGTACACTCACATGCATCACAGCTATTTAATTATTTACATTTCACATTCTAGACATTATTATAATACCATTGAATTTTCTAATAAAAATGGTTTGGTTATCACAAGGTAAAAACCCGTCCGTGTTTATTTGTGGCATGGCCTTATGAGATGCCTTTGTTTGAAAGGTTTTATAACATTAAAAATTCATATGATTTGTATTTCTCATGCTGGTTTACCAGATTGATCTGGGTGTTATTTTCTTATAATGCTTAGGTCAGCCCGAGCATATTTTCATATTTAGTTATGGATGCTTTGGAGCTTCAGGAGATGAGCTAGATGCCTCTAAGACGTATTCACATATCCTTTATTTTCGCTGTATTTCTGTTCTGTATTTATCAGCATTTGTAAGGACAAGATGTTATAATTTTCTAGGCTAATGATAGGTTAGTTACTTTGATTGATGTATGTATTACAGTTTTCTTTTGTAAAGATCATGTGTATATTATATTACTCGTCATAATGTGAGATTCTATTCTGTCTTTTCTTTCTTTCACCCCAATAATCTGTCTTTTCAACACATGGATGCTCGACTTGTGAATACCGTAGATGTATTAGTATCGAATTTTCAGGGTCGAAAAGGCCGATCGTTACACGTGGTATCAAAGCTGAACTTTAAGCGAGAAACTTGGCCTTAGTGGGGTAAAACTCATTGGAGATAGAGTAAGTGACAACTTAGAATGAGTTGGGGGTGTGTGTTTGTATATATATGAGAGCGCGTATTTGTTAGTACTATAAAAATGTTTTATGTTATGTTGATTGGTCTGTTGAGTGGTATATGAATTCTAGTCGATGCGCCCGATCAACATTGTCGATGAGGGTTTCTAAACACTTGAACAAGGTAAACCACCACAATATTGTTTTAAAATTGGTAAATAAAATAATTTTACCTAGGATTATATTTTATATATAAAAAGAATAATTTTCAGATATTGATATAGTTATTTATGAAGCTTGTTTGTTAGAAAATGATAATATTTAATTATCATCATTTATTGTTTGATTAGTCATGCTCGTCCAATTTAGAGCATTGGCTATTGTTTGTTGACTAATTATTTATGTTCGGCTAGTTATGAGCATTTATTTTTTTGATTAAATTAAAATACAAACACCTTATGAATCCAGTTTTACAATCTGACTTATGGCGTTCGTTAATAATGTAGGTCTAACAAGTTCACTTTGTTAAAAGGAAGTTATTCAAGATAAAATGATTTAGGAATGGTTTATAAAGATGTGTTTTATAAAATGAAAAGGATTTTATGGAATTTAAATCCCGGTGTCTTTGAAAATGATTTCAAATGATTTTTGGAAAAAGTAATAACAGTATTACTTGAAAATATTAGTAAGTATAAATGTTTCAAAGAGAATTTCTAGTAAGATACATTTCCTTTGGATGGTTGAGAAATGAGTCTCGATCAGTTTTGTGGTTATCTGAATAATATTCTAAGTGACGATCGGATGTTTGTTTAGGCTAACGTTGTAGTGCACTTAGTAAATTATTCTCTTTATCATTGTACAATTGAAGCGAGTTCGAATCCGAACGAACCCAAGCAAGTTGGTAATAGTTATTTTGTTAAAACTATTTATATGGGAATATATATACGGTATTGTTTCAAATGGGATTTGAAAGAGAAGAAGTGTTTTTACGTTAACTAGTTTGAGTGGCTCGAAAATGACTAAAAATGGGCAAAAGATGTGCTTGGATGGTAAGCACTTCTTTTAAGTATTACCCTTCTTGGTAAGAGGATGTATGATACTACATGGAAGAACCCAAATCATTGGTCTCATTTTGGGGTTACTCGATCTATATGTATATTTTCGATGGATTAAAGTATATATAATTATTTCAAATAATTTGAAATAAAACCAAGTATTTAGTTCTTGAATTTCCTTTAAGGGGATTTGATATAAAATAGAAAGTTATTTTATAAATTAGTTTATATAACTCTTGGATAGAGGTTAAATACTTTAATATAGGTTTAATGGGTTAAATTTAATAACAAGGTTTAATAAAACAGTTCATTAAAACCATGTGTTTTGTTTTAACATCTAAGTTGTGATTATTTGATATTGTCGGACCGACAAATAAAACGTCTTTACCTTAGAAATGTCTAAGGAAAAGTAGATTCGGTTTGGATTCTGGCATCCTACTTTTCTTAGCTGCTTACTAGACCGGATGGATAAAAAGGTCGAAGCGGTCGACTAAGTTTCAAGACCCAAATTTATCTTGGGCCTATATCTGAATTTAAAAAGGATAAGATTAAATCAAACAGTTGTATGTACTCTTAGGATGTAATAGAGTATTATACAAGTTTAGAACTTAAGTCTTTATGAAATATTTCTACAAATGATTTTAGAAGTAAAAAGAAATTGGTATAAGTAAGAATTAATAAGAATAAGTACGTAAGTTTTATGAAGATCATTTCTTCGCATGGTTCTTGATCCAAGATTCGAGTACATGAATTTGAGGTGATTCACACCAGTTCGGATAAGGATTTAGTACTCGATTGTTGACAACGAACACTAGGTGAGGGTTCTTGATATGATACCAAGGATTTCTATCATAGTATATGACTATGAAAAGAGAACGGTGGTTTCTAATTGAGAAGCCTGATCGTAGTCCGCACTAGGGAAGTCGAGCGAGCGATACTAGTTCGAAAGAAAAGTTTATGTATTCGAGTAAGTGATCGAATTAGATATTGTGCACAGATGATCCATATATGTCATATAGGATTATGGGAAATGTTAAGTATCTATGTAGGCTTAATTCATTCTTGGTTTGATAGTGTTGAAATTTCGAGGATGAAATTCTTTTAAAGGGGAGAATGTAACGACCCAGAACTTTTAATATTTCGAATGAGAATATTTACTTTATTTAAATATTCAAATTTGATTTAAATATAATACAAAATAAGAAAATCAATTGTTAATAAAATCACTTGATTTTAGTGATGTGTTTTTAAATGAATTTATAGGATTTTTTCATAATTTTTAATTTGAAAAATGTTTAAATTTATCGTTTGACGTATTTGCGGCAAATGTTGGTATTTTTTAAACTTCACAGAATAAATTAACCTGTGTATTTTTGTTTTGTTTTATGATCCTATCACATTGTTTTGCACGATTGTATTTTTATTTCTTTCATTCGCGTTTCGTACGCAAACGTGATAGTGTGTAGCGGGGTACCAAGAACAAGTCGATTAAAAACAAGGCTTTTACAAGAAGCCATAATTTTGATTTGCTTTTGATGTGATGGGATTCTTGAATTTTGGTTTGCTTAACTTTGAAGTAATGTAGTTGGTTTTATTTATAAGCATGCACACATCAACACAACACGGGGGACAACACTCATTCTCTCCTTTTTTTCACTTTCCTGAAAATGGAAAACAACACCCTTCTTGAATTCAAAAATCCATATCTCTCATACCGATTGAAATTAGCCAAAACTTCCAACTACAAAGTTGTAGAACTAGGACCTTAGTATTTTATAAAAATAGTTGCTCGTTGTTTCACCGAGCGGAGTGACGGAAATTGATCGATAACAGTAAATGGGAAAAATTGGCCACGAACTTCGAAAAATAACTTCTCTCGATGCAAGTCTAATTAGATGGCGGCATATGGTGCATTAGCTTCATGGTGAAGCAACAGATTTTTAGTGAAGTTTTGGTGGTGTTTGGTGATATTCGATGATTGTGGTTGGAAGCTAGGGTTTGATGATTGTGGTCGGAAGCTAGGGTTTGGACGAGATTTTGGTGGCGATAGGGAAACGGAGGTTAGTGATGTGTTTATTAATTAATATATGGATTATTTATTGTCTGTTTATTTTGAAAAGAACCAGAGTTGAGTTCATTGGAATCTATCGATTGGTTTAGGAGCCCCAGGGGAGTGTGCTTATATGAGATGACTCGAAACTGTAACCACTCCAAAACCATAAACAGGTTTCTATGCTTTGGAAGAGGTTTGTAATAGGTGCAAGATGCTGGAATCTATGTGGAGATTCAAGATCACACTGAGATGCTCGAACACATGAAATTGTTTATGATCTATACAGGATGTGGGAATCCATATGTGATTTCGAGATCTGTTGAGGTATGGGAATCCATGTCTGGTTTCGAGATTAGTTCGAGTTGTGACTCGTGTGCTGGAATGCCGAATAAAGCCTCACCAATTGTGCAGTTAAATCCCTGTAAAATCCCCGCTATAACACATAGCGCTCTTCAACCATTACGCTATTTCAATTTAGCGCTATTAAACAGTTGATCACTTTAAGCCACGCTACTGTCCACTACACCTGCTATATCAAGGCTATTTAGCATCCGCTTTAGCAACAATAATATAAAATTGTTGATTTGGCTACTTCTCTTTTAAAACAAATCAACAAAGTTAGAGCAAAGACCTAATTTTAAGGCATAAGTGCTCAATATAAATTAAAAACCGTGGTAGTCACCGACTCTAGTCTGCATAAATCATAATATTCTTCAATTTTCTAAAATAAAATTATGTAATAGTTCTTTTTCGTGCATAAACGAGGTGAGAATGAGAATAAATTAACTTTAAATATTTGGTTTTATATTTAATAAAGCTTTTTGCTCCTTCACTATTTTCCACTATATCCACTTTATTCCTGCTATAACATGTTGCATCTCCACCAATATGGAACCGCTAAGCACTTTAACTACATAGCCCACCAGCGGATATGACTAAAACAAGAAATAGGATGCATAAACAAGGGGTTTAGCTAACCCAAAGGGTGCATGCAACTCTACCCTAGAGATACCCATTGTTATGCATGTAGTGAGTGGTGCACTCAACCTTGGTGGCTAGCTATGTATTTCCTATGATATATCAGCTAAGGACGTACGATGCTTCGAAAATATATCTTCGATCCTTGTGCAGGAGGACCGTTCTTGAAGTAGTGAGGGCAACTCCATGGAATCCTGCAGAATTAGCGAACGCGCCTTGGCAGTTTTAATTGTATACCTATTATTATTGTGATGTACACTCACATGCATCTTGGTTAATTGATTATTATGTTTCACATCCATGGTTTTAAATCTCCTATATATCGCCCGAGATCTCCTCCGAGATCTCCTTTTCACACTTAAACGAGACGAGACATCAAATCTCCTCCATATCTCTCTCGACACTCATCTCGTTCGAGATATTCAAATCTCACCCGAAATATGGATCAAAGTTTCAATCCGAGATCTCACCAGAAATTATACATTTTTCTTATTTTTATATATTATTTTTTATTTTCATATTGATTCAAAAGAAACTACTCAATCCAATTATAATTTACCAACTTCTTGAACATATTCTTTACTTTTTATCTTAACGAGTCATAGCGAAAGGTTTCACTTCTTTATTATGTTCAAATAAAATGATATTATACAATCATTACCAAATCAATTAAGCTAATCAAACTACTACTCTTCTAAAAATATTCATTTTTCCATGTCAATCAAGTATGTTACCATTTTTATTTTTACGAAGAAAATTATAACCGTTAAATAAATTTTTGACACATCAATTTTAGACACATAAATACATGTGAGATATTCCCGAGATGCATTATAAGACCCGAGATGTCAATCCGAGATGTACACCCGATATGTACTCATCTCGTCCGAGATCTCCCCCGATACGAGATAACTTGTGTAAAAATTCCAAAACGAAACGTGACTGAAATCCGATATTTAAAACCTTGTTCACATCCTAGACATTATTATAATATCATTGGATTTTCTGATAGAAATGGTTTGGTTATCGTAAGATAAAAACCCGTCCGTGTTTATTTGCGACGTGGCCTTACGAGATGCCTTTGTTTGAAAGGTTTTATAACACTAAAAAAATATGATATGTGTTGCTCATGCTGGTTTACGAGACTGATATGGGCGTTATTTTCTTATAATTCTCAAGTTAGCCCAAGCATACTTTCTGATTTAGTTACAGATGCTTTGGGGCTTCAGGAGATGAGCTGGATGCCTCCAAGACATATTCACGTATCCTTGCTGTATTTCTATTATGTATTTATCAGCATTTGTAAGGACATGCTGTTATAAGTGTACAGGCTGATGATATGTTAGTTACTCTGATTGATGTATATATATTATAGTCCTCTTTTGTAAAGATCATGTGTATATTATATACTACTTGTCATGATGTGAGATTCTGATCTATCATTTCTTTCTTTCACCCCAACAATCTGTCTTTCCGGCACTTGGATGCTCGGCATGTAAATACCGTGGATGTATTAATGTCGACTTTTGATGGTCGAAAAGGCCGGTCATTACAACGGCTCCTTGGGAGAAAATGGTGTTGTTTAAGAAAATTTACATCAAACTATGAAAAATAATAACCACGTGCTAGCGTCTGCATGAGAATAGTATAAGAAAATTTGTATAAGGTGACATCTAAACTTCCGATACTAAAGTGATATGCACTAATTATCCACATAATCTCATATGTGCATTTACTTACATAAAATAAATATCAATTTATTTAAATACTTGTTACCCCCAGAATTATATTTTACTCTTCAAAATATTCTTATATAGATATAAGTCTTCGTACTTCTTTTCAAAATTTGTATTTCACTTCGAACTATTTTTATAAATAAATTTCCTACTCATTGAAGACCAAAACTTTTACATTTATAACTTTTTTCCATAAAATCATATACATTATTATCAATCAAAAATCAGAACAGAGCGTGCAAATCATTAAGCAAGCATCCGCTACATCCAAATAAAATTCATTTTAACACGTCAAAATCACTCGTAAATATTTACATCATACGTGTAAATATTATGTTATTTTTCTTTCAAAGAACAACCCACATTTACTTGATGAATTTTTTTTAATACGAATATGTGTGCGTGTAAGTATTCTACTCGATTCGACCCTTTCAATCATTCATAACTTACATCTCATAAGAGAGAGTCGTATAAAAATGGGTAAAACAATACAAGTCTCACTCTTCTAAGGCCAAAGTACATCTCTATCTCTATATTGATCTAACATAAGCTTTGATACCATGATGTAGCTCCTCAGCTCCAGTGACTGAATTATCCAAGTAAGTTTACCGTTCGATAGCTCAAATTAAAGGGCATGGAAGAAGCGATCTCTTGTACATGCTACTTTGGATCAACACGGATACGTTATATTATATGAGACATCTGAAATAATATGTATCTCATCTTGACACAAAGCAACATATACAGGTTGTCTGAATTGAAATATATAGTATTAAAGACAGAAATAAAAATTTCCCAAATAACAAAATCGAAGTATATAATAGATAACAACTGAATTTTTATATCATATTTAACAATCGAATACATTATTTTCATATGTACAAATACGTCGCATCGACCAACATAAAGTGCAAGCAGAATGAATACTCGCCATCGTCATCTGCTCCAACTCCATATTGTAGCCCACAAAGCATATTTAGTCATAGTATTGACCAGTAAAACAACATCGGTCTGGCTCAAGATTGTCAAATACATAACAAACCCTAATCAGGCTAGAAATCTAGTCGTGACTACATCCGTGCTTGAAGTATAATATAATGTATGATTGTTAGGTTTAAATATGTTACACAGTGTAACCCTGCTCAGTTATAAACATAAATTTTGTCACTATGATCTACACCCATAAATAATTTCATATACACTCTGTAATTAAAACCATTTGAAAATGGATTTCAACTTCCTTTTCTTTCAAATCATTTCCCCAAAATCACTTCAAAATGAATTTCAGATCCATAAAATCACTTTATTCACAGAAATCCTATATATTTAGAAATCATATAGCAAAGGTCACTTTGCAAAAATGTCGAAATACTGGTTTAAATACAAATTATTTATCAAAATAGTTTCTATATAACCAATCTTTGGAATATGTTTCTCAACTTAATTTGCAAAATCTAATTTATCCAAAACACTCTTTCAAAACATAGTGAAACATAATATTTCCTTATTTGTTTAAAATGCTACTTTTCTATTTATTGAAACCAGTTCGTAATATTCAACAATTTCATCAAAAATAGATTTTAAAATATAATACAGTTTCACCAGATCCAGTGCAAAATAAATATCCTCATTTGGTAAATGTCAATCATACATCCACAATCGACACCTAGGGAAGGAATCGATATTCCAACCCCTACGATCCTAGTTCCACATATACAAGGCATAACTTTTAAGCGATTTATATCAAAAAGAATAATATCAAAACTATTTATAAATCAAGTAGAACTTTCTTCCAAAAGAGTAAAATTACCAAAACTATTTCCAAATGCGGAAATACACAATTTTAATTATTTCTTTCAAATTAGGAAATTCTCAGCAATAAAAACGCTATTAAAATACTTCTAGTTTATTTTACACAAATCACCAATCAATATTTCATGATTTCCAAAATTTCAAATTCATAATAATTATAATGAAAAACTAATTTTTAATACTCAAAATATTCTTTCCATAGCTTAATAGAGCCAATGGGTGTGACATACTATTAGCGGGACGGTGTTTGATTTTTACTTAACTATAAAAATATTGTTATTGTCAATTGTATATAACAATTCTTATTGTATAGTTCCATAATACCACAAATAAACACTTATATTCTCAAATATATATATATATATGTCTATAATTTTTCACTTTAACAGTTCAAAATGGCGGAATCTAATCGCTCTTTTTAGAACCTTAACTTATCTAATCCAAATAAAAATAAAAATACAAATACTCCTGATCAAACTCGACCTCCAAATGATGCTAGAGGAAGACGGAGAGAAGTGGACGATCTACAGGAGAAAAGGCAAAGCAAAAGTGGATGTGGGAGGTTTTTCGAACGGGAAGATAGGTGGTGTTATACCCATTGTTAGAGAACATGATGCGATGGATAAATATACAAATGAGGGAAAGAATATAGGTGGCGGAGCGGGATCTGGTGGTAATGGCAGCAGCAGAAGAATGTATGCACATGTGGCAGTAAAAGGAGATAACTTGAAATGGATTGGAGCAAATAAAAGCGGATGGAGAACAAAAAAAATCTCAATAAACTTATAACCTAAGGAAAAAGCGACATGAAGCGAAACTGCAAGGGGCACGGGATACAACAGAAAAGATAGAAAAGCTCTGTTCGTTGTAGAACCAGCCAAGGTAATGAAGATTGATTATGCAACTATAAAACATGAGACATTTGTGCGAGGTAGTGAGGAATGGAATAACATGATTATGGCATATGTAGGCCTAGGCCCATTTACATTCATTTTAAAGCATTTCTTAATAGAAATTTTAGACCTAAAGGTGAATATGAGGTGTACACTAGAGATAATTGTTTCTATATGATAAGATTTGCACTAGAACAAGATTGCAAGAATGAATTAGAGGGTGGACCATACTTTTTTGATGGTAGACTGATGATAATGAAAAAATGGGAGGCCATATTGAAGATAGATAGAGATATGTTAACTACTATTCCGATTTGGGTGAAGTTATCGGAGATAAATTTAAGTCTGTTCAATGAAGAAGCTTTGAGCACTATTTGCAGTGTGTTGGGAAATTCTATTGAAACGGATTACTCTGCCGCAAATAGGAAGAGAATTAACCATGCTAGATGTTTCGTTGAAATGAAAGCTGACTCGAAGTTTACTAAGGAGGTAACGGTAGCCTTATACAATGGTGAGGTGTTTTATCAAGCGATAGAATATGAGTGGATCCCTTTAGATGTTAGAATTGTAAATGCTTTGGTCATTTTAGATCACAGTGCCCTTATAAGAAACAATGGGTGGAGAAAAAGACGAGTGAGGTTGTAGAAGGAAAGGAGGAGGTAGTGAAGAAGGAGAGGAGGAGAGGATGAGATGAAGGAAACAAGTGAAAGTAACATTCAGTTAAATAGAGCTTCAGAGACTCCGTTGGGAACTAATAAGAGCAAGGAGAATACAAGGGAAAATAGTGAGCTGTATTAGATGACAGCATAGCATCGATGGAAGGTTCTCCACTAAATAACAGTTCATACAATGGGAATAAACTGCATGATAGTTGTGAGGTTGAAATAGGGAGTGGAGGATATTTACACATGAACGAGCTAGCAGTAAGTGGGAATAATGAAGAAGTTCAAAAGAGTACTACGAATTGACACAAAATAGATTTTATACATGCCAAAATAACACAATCAGTAATTCGAATAACGTAGTAACACATAATAAGCTAATGAAGCAAATTCGCAGAAATCAAAGGGAAATGGCAAAAGAAAAAAGGCAATACACAGAGTAAAAGCAACGAAGGCATTACTAATACTGAAGTGCTCTCAGATTATGGTGGTAGAAACATTTAAATTCATTTTGATGCAAGCTTGAAGCCAAAATTTGGCACTACCACGCCATGTTTCATGGTTGCAAAAGCTATAACTCCACCAGTTCAGATACTTACAAAAAATGATATGCAAATTGTTTCTATCTTATTGTTAACCCGCCTTTTGGCAAGGCCGTAGACAGACGGATTTAACTTAAACAACGTCACAACTGTCGAGACTAAAGTATGATGGATTCGGTTTAGAATGATGAAGTTCACTTGAATATGTCGTTGGGAAAAGGAGTGGAGAAACTACATGGCTCGGCCTAGGCAGTTTGGCAGATATCGCTTGGCATTGGGATGGTTCGGCGTTGGAGGCTGTTCGGCATAGAGAGGTCGTCGTTCGTCATAGAGGGATCGTTCGGCACTGAACGAGTGCTCGGCATTAGAAGGATCGTTCGGCATAGAGGAATGTTCGGCACTGGATGAGCGTTCGGCATAGAGAGATCGTCGTTCGGCATTGGATGGAGCGCTCGGCATTAACCAATGTTCGGCACTGGACGAGCGTTCGGCATAGAGAGATCGTCGTTCGGCATTAGATGGAGCGCTCGGCATTAACCAACGTCCGGCATCTGGAGACGTTCGACATTGGATGGATCGTTCGGCATCAAGGAGCGTTCGGCATTGGATGGGTCGTTTGGCATACCTCACCTCGCTCGGCATTGCACCTCGCACCTCGATACCTCTGCACCTCGCACCTTCATACCTCGCACCTCCATACCCCGGTACCTCGCACCTCGATACCTCTGCACCTCGCACCTCCATACCTCGCACCTCCATGTCTCGGTACCTCGCACTTCGATACCTCTGCACCTCGCACCTCCATACCTCGGTACCTCGCACCTCCGTACCTCGATACCTCGGTACCTCGCACCTCCCAATGTTCGGCATGAGGAGATCGTTCGGCATTCACACCTTGTTCGGCATTCAGCGTTCGGCATCTATGGTTCGGCATATGGAGACCACTCCATTTGGGCTGAGGTACTCGGCTACCAGGCCCACCAGGGAAGTCCAACCCATCTTTGCCTATAAATAGAGAGGCAGGGGCACAGTAAAAGGGGATCTTCTTTCTGCTCTCTTACTTTCTCTTTTCTAAGGCTAAGGCAACTCTGCCATTTTGTAACTGTAATCGATTATTACAGCAATAAAAAGCAAACTTCTGGAGTGGACGTAGGCCGGAGTTAGCCGAACCACTATAAAATTTGTTGTTCTTTACTGCTTTCATTTCAGTTTTAACTGTTCTTCACATTATTACTCTCTACATACATTCTATCTCTGAGCTGTGATTGGTATTTGGTGTTTTCATCTGGATTTTAGGGTTAGTGACCAACTTTGGCGCTAACACTTTGGTGCTTTCACTGAGAATTGAAACACTCAGGAATTTTGGAGTTAGGAACTTGGATCTTAGAAAGCAATGGCAAGACCACCAACGAGGAAGCAAGCAGTGGAAAGGAGCAATCAAAAAGGAAGTCAAGCGGCATCTTCTGGAGCTGGGGAGGGTCATGCATCCATCTACATAACTCGGGACGAGATGCAAGTGATGATGAATTCTATGCAAGAGCAGATGATGAAACGGCAAGAAGAGATGATGCAGGCTCTTCTTAGGCAATTTGGACAACCAGGAACTGCAGTTGCTCAAGATTGTGGAGCTGGACCAGAGGAACTCAACCAACGGACAGATGGAGTGAATCAGCAGGGGGCAGCTCCCAATCAACAAACAGCTAACAATCTAGATGGGCCTAGACTCGGGGGCACACCACCAGGTAATGCTGGACCAGTTCATGGAGGGACACCGGATGACGCTATGCGGCCTGGCGTCGATAGGAATACAGGAGTACGTGATGAAGAATATGTGCCAGAATTTTCTCGGGGACTTGGGGGCAGTCTGGATTGGTTGGAAACACTGGATTGGCTGACATTATCAAGCGGACTATTCGCGGAGGTCTGACAAATAGGGATTCAGAGGGAGTTAACAAAAGTCCGTTTACCCGGAACATCAGGACAGCTAGGAATCCGCCCGATTTCAAACTACCCACTCTGGAAGTATACAACGGGAAGACGGATCCCACCGACCACTTGATGAGGTACACTAGGCATATGGAAGTGCTGGAGGCAACGGAGGAGGTTATGGCCCGATGTTTCCCCCTGTACTTGACTGAAATTGCTGCTATGTGGTTCAGACAGCTGGAGGATGGATCCATTGGAACATGGACAGAGCTGGTGGACAAGTTCTTAAGTCAGTTTCGAGTTCACATAAAAAGGCCAAAGAACGTGATGACGCTAACGTCAGTCAAACAGGGGGCAGATGAATCGCTCAGGACATTCTTAACTCGGTTTAATGCAGCAGTCGCTTCGGTGGATCGGCCAGATCCATCAATGGTTCTGATGGCTGCGGTATCAGGAGTCAGAGATAATTCAGATTTCAAAGTATCACTGGTACGGGACCCACCGTTGGATCTTGGGGAATTCTTTCATGAAGCTGAAAGATTTCTTCGACAAGAGGATGCATGTTTGGATGTGAGGTCAAAGGAAGTAAACATGACTAAGGATGGAGGACTACTCGGCGAAAGCTCAGATGGGGGCAAGGATAAAGGGAAAAGGAAGCGCTGGGGAGAACCAAAGTTCTCCACTTACACAGGATTGAACGCAACGTTGGAACGGATTTTCTTAGATACTCGAGATCGCCTTTCTTATCGAAGGCCAGCAAGGAGGGAACCCTCAGAACGAGAAAGGGCGTCAGGAAGGCACTGTCTTTTTCATGACCTGGACGGGCATGACACTAACAGCTGCCGGCATTTGAAGGACATAATCGAGGAGCATATAAGGAATGGTCAGTTGTGAAAGTATGTCGGAACTCGGAATGCGGCGGTGGAACAGGAGCAGCCACCGCCTGCCTTGAACGACGAGGGCATGAGGCCCAGGAATGGTGGCCGATTGGTCATCAACTAATTTTAATGGTTTGGAATAAGTAACAAACTCCGGGCAAACGGTTAAATCACTTACTCATGTACGGGGTCGGAGATAACCCTCAGGCATGCTCTGAGATGATGGCTTACCGAGACGCCCGGGTTTGCGAAATCTGTTTTTTCCTTTGACTTGGACATTTGCTTTTTCTGGTTTGGTTTTGGAGTTTGGTTTGAACTCCCTGTTTTGCTCGTTTTCTAGTTTGGATTCTGGTTTGAATGTTTGTTTTTTTGGTATGGATTTTCGATATGGGTTTCTGGTTTTCTATTTGGATTTGGATTTCGGATTGGATTTTGATTGGATTTTCTCTGGATTTTTGGCTAAAAGGTCGTCGAGTATGGACTATGCTCGGCAAGGGTCCGGAGAGACCAGAATTCGGCCTAGGACTTAGGCCATATATTATCGGTTACTATTTTAGATCGTCGAGTATGGACTATGCTCGACAAGGGTCCGGAGTGACCAGAATTCGGCTTAGGACTTAAGCCACGGCATTCTTCGACGTTCAGGGACACTGAACCATGAACACCATGGAATTACTTAACATAGGTCGTCAAGTGTGGATTGCGCTTGGCAAGAACCCGGAGAGGTTACGGATTTGGATATTGGCTATGAATAGCTAAGGATTCGGACAAGGACCCGGAGCGGTCCCGGATTTGGATATCGACCCGGAGAGGTCACGGATATGGTTATAGGTTATTGGATATGGATGGATTGGAACTCGGTAGTCGAGTTCAGATGGATGTGGAATTGGATAAGGACTTGGTTACTGGATAAGAATCAGACATCGACTCGGAACAGTCGCGGAAATGGATCAGGATATGGCCGTGGCACTCGGATAAGATGGCTTGGTAATGGATTGGATTATGAATCGGAAAGTATGGATGTGGATAACATACATACTTGGGATATTGGACTTGAGGCTATTCAAAACACACCTTTCACAGCAAGGCATGTTTTAGGGGGCAAGTGTTAACCCGCCTTTTGGCAAGGCCGCAGACAGACGGATTTAACTTAAACAACTTCACAACTGTCGAGACTAAAGTATGATGGATTCGGTTTAGAATGATGAAGTTCACTTGAATATGTCGTTGGGAAAAGGAGTGGAGAAACTACATGGCTCGGCCTAGGTAGTTTGGCAGATATCGCTCGGCATTGGGATGGTTCGGCGTTGGAGGCTGTTCGGCATAAAGAGGTCATCGTTCGTCATAGAGGGATCGTTCGGCACTGAACGAGTGCTCGGCATTAGAAGGATCGTTCGGCATAGAGGAATGTTCGGCACTGGACGAGCGTTCGGCATAGAGAGATCGTCGTTCGGCATTGGATGGAGCGCTCGGCATTAACCAATGTTCGGCACTGGACGAGCGTTCGGCATAGAGAGATCGTCGTTCGGCATTGGATGGAGCGCTCGGCATTAACCAACGTTCGGCATCTGGAGATGTTCGACATTGGATGGATCGTTCGGCATCAAGGAGCGTTCGGCATTGGATGGGTCGTTTGGCATACCTCACCTCGCTCGGCATTGCACCTCGCACCTCGATACCTCTGCACCTCGCACCTCCATACCTCGCACCTCCATACCCCGGTACCTCGCACCTCGATACCTCTGCACCTCGCACCTCCATGTCTCGGTACCTCGCACCTCGATACCTCTGCACCTCGCACCTCCATACCTCGCACCTCCATACCTCGGTACCTCGCACCTCCGTACCTCGATACCTCGGTACCTCGCACCTCCCAATGTTCGGCATGAGGAGATCGTTCGGCATTCACACCTTGTTCGGCATTCAGCGTTCGGCATCTATGGTTCGGCATATGGAGACCACTCCATTTGGGCTGAGGTACTCGGCTACCAGGCCCACCAGGGAAGTCCAACCCATCTTTGCCTATAAATAGAGAGGCAGGGGCACAGTAAAAGGGGATCTTCTTTCTGCTCTCTTACTTTCTCTTTTCTAAGGCTAAGGCAACTCTGCCATTTTGTAACTGTAATCGATTATTACAGCAATAAAAAGCAAACTTCTGGAGTGGACGTAGGCCGGAGTTAGCCGAACCACTATAAAATCTGTTGTTCTTTACTGCTTTCATTTCAGTTTTAACTGTTCTTCACATTATTACTCTCTACATACATTCCATCTCTGAGCTGTGATTGGTATTTGGTGCTTTCATCTGGATTTTGGGGTTAGTGACCAACTTTGGCGCTAACACTTATGGAAAGACAGGGCCGGAGATTATGCAACAATTTCATCATTGAGAAATTTCCATCGAGGTGAAGAACAACTCTTTTCTAACCATGTTTTAGTTACAAATAATCAGCAATATAACAAATCTAATGATTTTGAAATTTGCAGGCTCCAAGTGATGTTCCTTTGACAGCAGACGAGCAGTTAACAACCGAAAAACATAGTATTGATTCCAATAATTTAACACATGCTAAACCCCATCAAACCCCTACAATTGATGCCAAGAAATTAATTGAGGAGAACAAATTGTGGAATGGCTTGAAGGAAGCTAAAAAGAATAAATAGAAAAAATTTAGTGAACAGTGTGAATCAATTATTCCTATGTTACGAAGGAGTGATAGATTTTCCTCTAAATAAATATGACTATTATCTATTGGAACATAAAGGGTTCTAACGCCCCGAAGAGGTGGTTAGACATAAGTAAAGTGGTGAAATATTATAAATGTTCATCGGTAGCTTTGATTGAGACCAAAATTCAACAGGAAAATTTGTCGTTTTATGATAAATATTGGGAGACTGACTAGTGCAGAATTGGTAGCTCTATTCATCACAGCAAGTGTAGAATTCTGATTTATATAAACACCACTGTACAAATTAGCTCACCTCTAGCTCTGTTATACATAATGGTGCTAATATGTTGTTTACTCACAGAATCACATGTCCATCCCACACTTCACTGATGCAGCTAACTATGAAAGTGAAAGAACGCAATTATGGGACATTTTAGAAAATGACACTAAAATCTAATATACCATAGGTAGTGCTTGGAGAATTCAATTTCCTAAGACTTAGTAAAGATAAAAGTGGGGGAAATATATTACTTTTTTGCAAAACATATGAGCTTAACAATTGTTTTCTAAAATGTACACTGATGGAGCACGAAGTCATAGGAATAAAATTTACTTAGAGATCAGTCCCACTTAGTGATATTGGTTGCAAACTTGATAGGATTTTGGTAAATTGTGAATGGTTTCAAAAATTTCTTGACTCAAATGCAATGGCACTACCTGCTTTATCAAGTGACCACTCGCCTCTACTCCTAAACCTCACTTCTGAACAAAACTTAGAGGGTGCTAGACCATTTAAATTCAGTAATCATTAGACCTTTTTCCAAGATTATAGAAATGTAGTTGAGGATCTTCTAAATAGACCAATGATCGGTAATCAACTATATCTTATACTCGTAATGCAGAAGGATGTTAAAGCAAAACTCAAAGAATGGAGAAAAGACAAAAATAACTTGCAACATGTAGTACAGCAAAGCAGGAAAAAATGTGAACAATTATAACAATTACTGGATGAAGATCATACGAATCTTAATGCACAGTTATACTACTCTGCAAAACAAGAGTATCATAATAATCTACACTTGTCATTATCACTGAAATAGAAAGTAAGTGTGACTGGCTCACCCAAGCTGATGAAGCCACAAAATTCTTTTATGCTAAACTAGCAAACAGAAATCATATTAATGCCTTGTCCAACTTTGTAAATGAAAATGGTATTATACCAAAAACTGATATACAATTAATTATGTAAGGAATCATTACAATATTTTGAATAAAATACAATATAGGAATTCAAAATACTATATTTTCTGAAGTATTTGTAAGAATCAAGTCTCAAAGTGTGGTAAAGTATATATGAATGAAGACTTTTTTATGGAGGAGGTGACACTTGCTATTTTCTCTACTAGGGTAGACAAAGCCCAGGTCCAGATCACTTTTCTTCTAAAAAAACTCAAATTCATTAGGAGAAACTGAAGTACGACATTCACATAGTTATGCAAAGCTATTTTGTGGAAGGTAAAATCATCATAGAAATTAATCATACTTCTTTATCATTAATTCCAAAGAAAAACCCTCCTATAATAGTGAATGATTATAGACCTATTGCATGCTCTAATTTCATTTATAAAGTTTTATCAAAAATTCTTTATAATAGATTAAAAACAGTGCTTGAGTTTCTCATTTCATTAAATCAGCATGATTTTATCCTAAATAGAAACATTTCAGAGGACATTATGCTAGCACATAAGCAAATAAGAAGATTCAATTCTAGTGGTGCTGATAGAATGTGTATAAATGTGGGTCTAAAAAAAGCATATGATATAGTCAATAGAAATTTTTTAATTCACATGCTTAGAGCTATGGACTCTCCTGAAAGGTAGATTAAAATAATAGAAGAAACGATTAATACCCCAAAATTCTCAGTACTATACAAAGGTGCACCAAAGGGGTACTTTGAAAGCAAGAATGGTATAAGAAGGTAATGTTACCGCGACAAAATTGTGGACATACATTACCTTCAGATATATGTACATTTTGAATACTAAGATTGTTACCGCGACAAATTCCGGATTATTCGTTGGACGCCGTTGTTGCAAATACAGGACAGAACCATCAATTGGTCCAGATAACATCTCCGAGTAATCTACACGTATAAAAAACATGGGCGCCTGTTGAACAGGCGCCTAATGCCCAGGCGCCTGTTCAACAGGCGCCTGGCCTCATTTCTGTTGCAGAAATGAGGCCTCCAACATTTCGGAGTGCGGAAAATCCAATTTCTGCACTCCGAACCGTTGGAGTTGCTCTAACAACAGCGTATTTTATAACGGATCTAAAACAAAGTTTGAGTTATGTAATTAATTGAAATACTACTTTAAATTACTAGTGATTAAATCAAGGAAAAATGCGCCAAATAGTCAGATCTACAAAGAATCAATCAAGTTATGTGGTATACCATTCGACATCAAAGCCAAACCCCTGAACTTTACCTAAATCACCACTTACTGAACCTAATAGCCTCACCGTTCTAGCATGAGTTGAATTGAAGATAAAATACTTGGATTGGAAGTTGAAGGTGACAGATCTAAGTTAAAGGGCCCATGAAGGGCTTGATTTTGGAATTACCATTGAAGCGATGCTTAGAAGGAAACCAGAGTTAGAAAAGAGTTTCGTATTAATGAGCCAACACGTGTTGTATAGTAATTTTGTTTTTTTATTATTATATTGTAGATAGAAATACCATTGTACTTAACTAAATATTCTAATGTGGCAATAAAAACTTAATGACCCTTTTCAGTGTGTGTACACACACATATACAAAATATTCGAGAATAACAAAATATCATTTCTAAGTAGAATGGTGTTTATTCTGCTTAATTAATAAAATATCACTGTTATCAAATTTCTAATTCAAATCACAACTGTATGTATACACACACTAGTTATATATACTAATCACAATTGTGTGTGTATAAATCTCTTTACTTTCTATTTATAATAATAATAATTCAAATTCAACTTAAACTTCAATCATTTTCAATTCAAAAGTAATTCAAATAAAATTTCTTTGGTATAAAAATCCCATAAAAATTATTTATTTAAAATTTATAAACCAAAGAAAAAATCATTTCAAACAAATTTTTATTTCTTTTTTCTTTCGAAATCAACACACACACATATGCACACAAATTTATTAATCTATATATAACAATTAAAATTCCTTTATCATTCAAGGTAAATTCATACGTGTTATTCATATTTAATAAAAACCAAAATATATGATATATATATATAATATCAACTTCATTTATAATAAATCAATTTCAACTTCTTTCGAAAATAAATTCAAATATATTTTAAAATTAAATTATTTTAAAACACCCTACTAGCGTTAAATATTCATATCAATTCTCATTTTCCTCAAATCAAGTATCATAATATATATAGTGGTTGGCTATTTGAACAGAAAATAAAATACAAATGGTGACATAAAAAAATCTAGATGATTGGATCTTTTAGTCCTCATACGGGAGATGGAAATCAGGAGGCAATTCAATGGTGGAGATCCATTGTGTAACAACCCACCTTTTCAATCCTCGGAAAGCAAGACTAATACATCCACGGTATTCACGTGCCGGGCATTCAAGTGTTGGAAAGATAAATTGTTGGGGAAAAGGAAAAGAAGAAGGAAGGCAGAATATACTGTTATTGGGCTTAAACCCAATAAGAAAAAGAATAATCATTTTATCTCACTAATTTTCACTTAATACACCAAAACACTTACAATTTTTAACCAAAACAACTTATATTTACATAATTCAACTTTATAAAAATCATACAAACATATTTTTATGTTCACAAAAATAATTTACAATATACAAAAAGTTATTTTAACCATTAAAACAATTTCCATTATAAATATCCTTATTTTTTATTTAAATGCTCAATTTATACTATAATTACATAAAACAATGTTTTTAACACCAAAATTACATAAAATCATTTCTCTTGTTTATTTTATCCTAACAAACTATGTTAAAAATATTTTTACATTCAAATATTGATTTTTAACCAATATTCCACATTTTATTTACAATATTTACCATATTAAATTCTGATATTTCATTAAAATTAATAAAAATTAACCTTTGGCAATAATATCCAAAATTATTGCATTTTATCAAATTAAAACCATATAATGCTCATTTTTACCCCAAACTAACATAATAAAGTTTTTAAAACTTTATTTTCAACATTTTATACTTATTTCAACAAATTAATGTTGATTTAAATTCTTTATTTAATTCAATTAATCACCAAATCAACATAATTCCATTTTATTTTACCAAAACTCATTGTTTATTCCAAATAAACAATTTTAACAAATTTTCGTCTCCAATTTATTTTATTTTCTCCATTAAATTATAACAACCGTTATAATTTAATTTCATAGGTAATCACCAAAACCAGGGTTGTTACAGACTCCCCCCTTATAAAAATTGCATCCTCACAATTTCCTAGAGAAGAGCTATATACACACAATTTATTTCATCTAGCAAAGGAAAATAGATAAGCTTGAGTTTAAAAATTCTCACCCTTACTCCGAGAAGATAGAAAACCCGGATGAGATCGCTCAATAAATTCCCTGTTTTCCCATGTATAATCATTGGGATTAGCGGACCATTGAATCTTTACGAGAGGTACATCCTTATTTCGAAGGCGTTTCACCTCTGAAGCAAGGACATGGACGGGATGTTGCACAATAGATAAATCGGGTGAAATGTCAAGCTCTTGCAGACAAGAAGAATCAATAATAGAATCTGAATCATGAAGGCACTTCCAAAGCTAAGAGAGGTGAAACACGTCATGAATACCAGGTAAATGAGCCGAAAGTGATACTTTATAAGAAACTGGGCCAATACGCTCAGTAATAGGAAATGGTCCTATGAATCGAGGAGCCAATTTCTCAGTCCTACTGAAACGCATTACCCCCTTCAAGGGAGATACTCGAATATAAACAAGATCACCAATGGAGAACTCAAGAGGCTTCCTACGGTTGTCCGCGTAGGATTTCTGATGACTCTGTGCCTCTTTCATTCTCTGACAAATAAGATCGATCTTCTCTAAAGCTTCACGAATAGAATCGGGGCCTAAAATCAACTTCTCCTCGGATTCCAACCAACATGAAGGTGATCGACATGGCCTTCCGTATAGGGCTTCGAAAGGAGCCATACCGATACTGGACTGAAAATTGTTGTTATAAGAGAACTCAACAAGTGGTAGGTGGTCCTCCTAACTACCACCAAAATCAAGAATGCATGCACGAAGTAGATCCTCAAGAATACGATTCACCCGTTCAGTCTATCCATCAGACTGTGGATGATATGTTGTGCTGAAGTTAAGCTTTGTACCCAAAGCTTTCTGAAGACTCTGACAGAAATTACTGGTGAAAAGTGGATCTCTATCACAAACGATCGAACTAGGAACACCGTGAAGTCTCACGATTCCTTAATATATAGCTTAGATAGATGATAAGTTGTCCTATTAGATTTAATAGGAACGAAATGAGCAGATTTAGTCAAGCGATCCACAATAACCCAAACACTTATATGGCCCGATCTCGAATGAGGTAGGCCGTCAATAAAATCCATAGAGATTTGATCCCATTTCCACAACGGGACCTCAAGAGGCTGAAGAAGATCACTGGGACGCTGATGTTCGGCTTTAATGAGTTGACAAGTCATGCAATTACTCACATAACTTGCAACATCATGCTTCATGCCTTCCCAATATAACAAGCGTCTCATATCAGCATACATCTTGCTACTGCCAGGATGAATAGTATACTTAGAATAGTGACAATCATCAAGAATGTCCCGCCTAAGATCAAAAATACAAGGCACGATCAATCGATTCTTCTTATGAAGACAACCATGAATATCAATGCCAAAATCCCTCAACTCATCGTCATGGGATTCAGACTTACATAGTTGAATAAGGCGTACAAGATCTGGATCTTGCTGCTGAGCATCGGCAATACGATCCAATAAGCTAGGATGAGCTTCCAAACAAAATAACAAGATAGGAGAATCTGAAGCTGGAGCGCGATCACGAATATCACAAAGAGATAAGGTCTCCAACATATTCCACTCAGCTACCATCATAGAGACAACAGCTGAATGCTTGCGACTTAGCACACCTGCAACTCGGTTCCCTTTTCTAGGAGTGTACTGGATATCAAAATCATAAGAGGTTAGGAACTCAAGCCAACGCTGTTGCCGCATATTAAGCTCTTTCTGGGTGAACAGATATTTCAACGATTTATGATCGGTATAAAGAACGAAGCGCTCGCCTAAAAGATAATGACGCCAAATCTTTAAGGCAAAGACTATGGCGGCTAACTCTAAGTCATGGGTGGCATAGCGAACCTCATTCAGACGCAATTGCTTGGAAGCATAGGCAACCACCTGATCTCTCTGCATAAGCATGGCACCGAGACCACATCGACTAGCATCGGTGTAAACAACAAGATCTTGATTCCCTTCGGGAACCATAAGGATAGGAGCATTAGTGAGAAGTTCTTTCAATTTTTGAAAAGAAGCTTCACACTTATCAGACCAAATAAATCGAATGCCTTTTCTAGTAAGGCTAGTAAGAGAAAGCACGATGCGGGAAAAGTCCTTGATGAACTGACAGTAATAACCCGCCAATCCAAGGAAACTGCGAATCTCAAAAACGTTCTCTTACCTTTTCCAATTCTGAATGGCTTTTATCTTCGATGGATCAACAAAAATACCATCAGAAGATACAACATGGCCAAGGAACTTCACCTTATTCTCCCAAAAGTGGCACTTGGAGAATTTGGCTTTAAGTTGATGCTGACAAAGAGTATTCAAAACAATCCTCAAATGATGAGCATGATCGGCTTTGGACTTAGAGTGGATAAGAATATCATCAATGAATACAAGGACGAACTTAGCGAGATATTCCCGGAATACTCGATTCATAAAATCGATAAAATAAGCTGGAGCATTCGTCAAACCAAACGGCATAACGAGCCACTCATAAGAACCATAACGAGTGCGGAATGCGGTAAGAGGAATGTTGTTCTCCGCAACTCGTAGCTGATGAAAACTGGTGGCAAGGTCAAGCTGCGAAAAGACCTTAGCACCACTCAACTGATCGAACATGTCATTGATCCTAGGCAATGGATACTTATTCTTAATGGTTAGCTCGTTAAGCTTGTAGTAAACGATGCAAAGCCTAAGAGTACCATCAGATTTCTTAACAAAGATGACCGCGACACCCCACAGTGAAGAACTGGATTGAATGAATTGCTTGGCTTCAAGCTCCAACAATTGCTTTTTGAGTTCCTCATTTTCCTTAGTGGACATCCTCGTAAGAGGATGAATAATAGGCTAAGTACCAGGAATGAGGTCAATACGGAACCCAATTGCCCGCTTGGGTGGCAAACCCGAAACAAGCTTAAATACATCAGCAAAATCAAACGACTGGAATTTGAGATACATCATCATCATCTCGAGACTCAAGAGCAAATAAAGATGCTTCAGAATCACCATCAACATTCTGAAGAACAAGAGATAACTGATCTGCCGAATAAGGATGCCTAAGATATAGGATCCTTTCAGAACATAGGATTCGAGCTTGATAACATGCAAGCCAATCCATCCCCAAAATCATATCAAATCCAAGATAGTGAATAACGTGCAGATTCGCACAGAAAGAAAAACCACAAAGAATAATCTCAACATCACTACAAAGCATGCTAAGTGTTGTGGATCCCCCAATAGGATTCAAAATCCTCAAAGAAGTAAAAAGGAAAGAAACATCCAATGGTATAACATCAACAAGTTCCTTCAATAAGAATAAGTGTGAAGCACTCGTATCGAAGAGAACTCGAATAGAACGATCATTAAATAATATAGATCTTTCAAGAATAGAAGGAGAAGTACCTCTGGGCTGAGAAGAACCACCTGAAGTATCCACCACATTAAGCTTGCCCGACTTAGCATTACTAAGAGCAATGGAACAAGATGAAACCCGATGTCCCTCTTTCTTGTAATAATGGCATATAAGAGGCTTGGGACAATCTCGAATCAAATGATCAGAAGAGCCACAATTGAAACACCGCTTCTGACTAGAAGGTGCTCCACTGGGCTGAGAGCTAGAACCAACAGACTTCTTCTTGTTATGAGGAAAATACTTGGACTTCTAAAAAGGAAACTTCTTCTTATTGGGGTTCTTATGAACCTCAGTCTCATCACTACTATCTCTCTCTTTCTCGACTGCTTCAAGGTGAAGCGCTGAGTCAACCAACTCCTCAAATGAAAGCTTAAGCTGAAGCATCAAAGATTTCTTTAAATATTTCTTGAGGCCAGAAGCAAACTTGAGATTCTTCTTATAAGAAGTGCTAATATACTCGAGACCATACTTGGACAAGGCCTCGAATGAAGATACATACTCGAAAACTGAAGACTTCCCTTGCTTCAACTCAAGGAAGCGATGGGCTAAGAGGGTTTTCTCGGACTCGGGAATGAACTTAAGTTCGAATCGCTCCCTAAACTGGATCCAAGTAAGAGTAGACACATCAAGCTCAGTAATAAGATGCTCATACAAATCAAGTGCATGCTCTTACAACATACTCGATGCTACAAGAACTCGGTGATGGTCGGAAAGATGCATGCGAGTAAAGATACGCTCGCATGTATAAAGCCATGCCTGGACCTCAAGGACAGACTCCGAGCCTTTGAAAGGCTTGCCTCCAAGATGAGAGAAATCACTGCACATATGCGCAAAAGAAGACTTGCACGGAGGAGACGAAGGAGTAGGAGCTGGAGGCTAAGTGCTCCTAAATAACTCCATGAACTGATCGACAGACATATAAACACCGTCTGGATATGAGCTACTGGATGGCCCAGCATCAGAACGACGACCTTTGCCTCTTCTAGCCATAAGCTAAAAGTTTAAGATAAGAATTATTCATACGGTAGATATCATTAATTCAATTATGGAATACTACGGAATTAAAATGCATTCCTAGACGTATTCCCAACTTATATCTACCCCAAGGACACGAGAAGATTAAGGACACGATGATTAGGGAATATGTAACACTCATACTGTGCTCTAATGTACTGTAATATATGTTATGTTCTGTGTTTATCATATTTTGTTCTGAACTCTGCTCTGATACCAAGTTGTGACACCCCATCCCGAGACCCACATTAACAAAGAGCATTATGGAGTAATACTATATGTTAATGTAGAGAATAGGGCTGGTTAGGAGCGACCATCCATAAGATTTGTCTTAAACAAGTATTCAATACGTCGATGGGTGCTCTAAATTTTTCTTTTACCTTTCTCAAGTGGATCGACATACTCAATAAATGTTTAAGACAAAACTATGGTGGTTAACGGATCTATTAGAACAAAATATAACAACAACAAATACAACATATCACAGAATAGCAGTCATACATATATACATATATACAGATACATCATAGTACACTACAAAGTGATACAACAATGGTGGTACATGGACCACAATATATACATTGAGCCAAAAAGAATAAGTACATATCAGAGTTCACAAAATACAACAAGACTACACAAAAGATGACTAGCATCAAAAGAAAGCAAGAAAATCCATAGCGGAAGCAGCATAGCGGTAATCTACAGTATGTGTCTAACCTGAAACAACTCGGTCTGACCAGAGTATACAAAATACACGGGTTGGTCTAGCTTAAATAAACTGATTAGTATATGATAGATAAAGTATATGGATAAATGATAATATTTCTTCTCAAAAGAGAAGAAGCAACACTAAACAAACATATCAACTACTTCATATGAGATAATATCACTAAAATACATCATATTGGAGTTTCTCAAAAGAGGCAATTTCAACGACAATATCAATTAATCACAAATAATCGCCTCATATCATCGGCATGTACAATAACCAATAGAATGGATTTCATCAACCATAACTCCTAAATAGAAAATCACAAATCTCAATTAAACGCCAAAGGATGGCAACCACAAATCCCAATATGTAGAACTCGGTTAAGACTTCAAAACTCCAAAATGTAATCACCATATAATCAATCTTCAAACGGCTCAAAAGGCACGATAATCTCGAAATGGCGAAAACATTCGGAAATCACAAATAAATCAATAAATATCACAAAAGATAGATCCATATCACAAAATATGCACGTGCTCAATCAAAATGGCCGAAGCCCGCCAAGTGTTGTAACACAAATATGGCCCCTAATACGACCCGAAGGTCAAACATCCCGAAGGACAAACAGCTAAAAAGCCCAAATGACCCGAAGGTCCAGTATTGGCAATCAACCCGAAGGTCCAGTATAAAGTGTCACCAACTTTCAGAAAGTAACGAAATCAGTGACAACAGTGTATCCCATACCACACGTTCTCACTTAACCGTTTACTATAAGGTAGTTAATTTCACTCTCGTGTATGACCTCAATCGAATAAGTCCGGAATTAACCAAAAAAGTAAACACATATGTCCCATACCACATGTTTTACTAAATCGTTTAAATCTCTTCCTCATTCGCTCAAAGAGTGCAAAAATGTGTATTTTATATAGAAAATATTTTGCTTCGAGAAAACTAGTTTTTAAAACAATTTTTGGAATCATTTGGAAACAAACCTTTGAAATTCTCTTTATTATAGAGAATATATATTTTTAATAGCTTTTTAATGTAAAATATTTATTCAAGAGCTATTTAATCATAAAAATCATTTCAAAATCGTTTTAGAAAACACGTGCTCGAAAACAGTAGAACTCACTGAAAATGCCAAAAATCGGCATATGAAATCATCTCAAAAACATGTCAATCCGAAGTACAGATTAACCAAAATGTTGGCTACCTATTGATAAGTTTAAGCCCTTCAAAACATTTCAAAATATCACAAAAGCTGGTTGCAAAAGTCACTGGTATAAGCCGAAGAACACAACAGAACAAAAGAAAGCAAGCTTGGAAAAATACACAAGCTCAGGTCGACCCGTAGGTCGAACTTTGTTTTGCCTAGGTCGACCCTAAGGTCGACCTATTCATTGTCTGGGTCGACCCCCAGAGGACCTGGGTCGACCTGATGGTCGTGATTCTTACAGGCAATTTTTGCCTGCTTCGATCCAGTTTTTTAGCATAGATTTCAAGCAGTTCCAAGTTGTATTAGACTATAAAAATTTGGCATGCACAAACAACTACACTTAAACAACAATCCGGAGAAATTACGGCATGGATTCATGACAATAATAGAGATATATGAACACAAGAAGAAGCACTCTAGAACATATTTTCACTTTAAACTTTCAAGCATCCAACTTTTGTTTACAGTAAGCAAAATTCAACACTTATCAGCTAGCAAACCTGATTTAAGCTAGAATTTATGAGTTATAAACTCACCTTAGCACAATATTGAGCCAACTTGAGCAAACTTGGGGAAGATAGGAGCTTTTGCCTTGATTTAGTTGTAGGAATCTAAAAAGAAAAGAATATACACACATGCAACAAGAAGAAATGGGGTTATAGACAACTTAACTCTTAAAAATTTGAAATATATGAAATAAGTTTTGATTTTGGATTGATTACCTTAAATAAATAGCTTCAAATTGATTAATTTTAACAAAGGATTTGTAGAAATTGGATATTTAGATTCTAGGTTTTTAAGAGAAAAGGGGTTTCTGGTTTTTCCTTGTTTTCAATTTCCTGAACTAACTATATGTATAGTTCAGAGAAGAAGAAACTTTCTTCTTTGTTACTGTTGTTGGATTTAAACCCAATAAGAAAAAGAATAATCATTTTATCCCACTAATTATCACTTAATACACCAAAACACGTACATTTTTAACCAAAAAAATTTATATTTACATAATTCAACTTTATAAAAATCATACAAACATATTTTTATGTTCACAAAAATATTTCACAACATACAAAAAGTTATTTTAACCATTAAGACAATTTCCGTCATAAATATCCTTATTTTTTATTTAAATTCTCAATTTATACTATAATTACATAAAACAATATTTTTAACACCAAAATTACATAAAATCATTTCTCTTGTTTATTTTATCCTAACAAATCATGTTAAAAGTATTTTTACATCCAAATATTGATTTATAACCAATATTCCACATTTTATTTACAATATTTACCATATTAAATTCTAATATTTCATTAAAATTAATAAAAATCAACCTTTGGCAATAATTTCCAAAATTATTGCATTTTATCAAATTAAAACCATATAATGCTCATTTTTACCCCAAACTAACATAATAAAGTTTTTAAACTTTATTTTCAACATTTTATATTTATTTTAACAAATTAATGTTTATTTAAATTCTTTATTTAATTCAATTAATCACCAAATCAATATAATTCCATTTTATTTTACCAAAACTCATTATTTATTCCAAATAAACAATTTTAACAAATTTTCATCTCCAATTTATTTTATTTTCTCCATTAAATAATAACCACCATTATAATTTAATTTCATAGATAATCACCAAACCAGGGTTGTTACATATAACATCATAATTAAATAATCAATTAACTCAAAACCCTCATTTTTAAAATAAGTAATTAACTTTGAACATCGTTAACCAAATAATACATTAGCTTTTAACCATCTTTAAAAATATAGTTAACTAACTTACTTTAAAACATTTCCAATAAAATAGTTAATTAACTAACTTTAAAACATCTTTTATAATTATGTAAACATTTAACCCCAAATTGTTAATAAAATTGGAGTTAATTTAAAACCAAAACTTACACATTCGGAAAGAGACTTAGCGACCACAATGGTACTAAATTAAGTTACCATTTCCTTAAATTTGACCTTTCAATTCACATAACAGGTATTTTCATAAGCCAACACATATGTAAATAAAATCAATTAGCAATCAATAACTAAACCATCACTTATCCAATATAAATTAACTGATATACAATTCAATGTCCAAATCAATATATTATTATAATGGAGATTTATTCTGTTAAATGGATGTCCAAATAATCTACTTAATTTAATTATAGAAGAATGAGGATTTATTCTGCTAAACAGATGTCAAAGTTTATTATAACTTAACCATATTTGTTTGGCTACTTAATGGCTTAGACAAAAGATCGCTTGTTTAAAATCAATTTTCTTACCCAAGAAGCTGCCTTAAAATAAAACTAATAGAGTTTAAAATAAACCTTTATTCAATTATAATTAAATCTTAATTTAATTACTAATTAAATCATAATTAACTCTAAATTAATTCTTAATTAAACTTAATTAAACTTTAATTAAATCTTAATTAAATCAAAATAAATAAATAAATTAAACCCTACCTGATTAGTAAATAATTTATAATTAAACACTAGTTAAATAATAATTAATTAAATAACTAAACTTAATAAATAAAAATTAATACTTAATTAACTCTTTATGTAATTACCAATTTGTTCAAACTCTCTTAATTAAATAATTATAATTAACGTACTTAATTAATACTTAAGTACTAATTACCTTTACTTAATTACCAATTAACTACTACTTATCTTTAATTAACTAATTGATTAAATAATTATTAAACTCATACTTAATTAAATAATGAATACCTTTTATACTTAATTAATGATTTGAAAAGTTTATTCAAAAAAATATTTAAGAATGAAACATTTTAAATTTAGGAAAGCATTTAATTATCCGAACGGTATCCATAGCAATTATCGCTGCCACAACTCAAAGCTAGTTTCTAAGTTAACATTTCAACTTTAACTCTTAAAAGTTTTACTTAATAAAACCTAGTATGAGGTTATGAAAACTATAATAAAGTTTGAAACTTTGAAACCCTTTTAGTAACTTAAACTAGTAAACATGATTTAGTTTCTAAGAGATCTCAAGTCACTTTACAATCAAAATGCTAACTTCCTTAGCAATTTCAACACCTAGGCAAGAGCACAACTTATATATCCATGCCAAAACATCATACATTAAGAAAGATCATAACTTTAATATCAATTCACAACCAAACTACAATTTCAAGTTCACAACCAAGTAATACATATAATTACATATATTAGCAACACCAAACACATATATATTCAACCAAGAGCATCATAATAACTAGCAACATTAAAAAATTAAAATTTTCAAATTAAAAGGTGAGTTTACTCAACAATGTTCATGAAAATCAATCAAACTTTCACTAAAACTTGATTTTGCCTTAGATCTTGTCCTCATGCAAAAGATTTGATTTTTGGCCTTGGATTTTGAAAATAGGCTCAGCCTAGGGTCAATAGGGCATGGCCATGGTTTTAAAAGGGGTGTGTGGGCTTGATTTTGAAAGAAAAAGAGATGTAGAAGGATGAAAAAGGGTTTAAACAAGTTTTTAAAAGGATTAAAAGGAAAATGTTTTGATTTTTAAACTTTGGAAAATAAAAGGAAGCCATTAAAGAACTTCAGAAAATTTAGAAAATAAAATGAAGTTTGAAAAAGTAAGAAGTGAATGGGAAAATGGAAGAGAAAAAAATGATATGTTTCATCCAAAGTGAGATATTTAAATTACCAAAAGCCCTTTATTATAATTCCCTCCACTCATTTTTGGACACATCACCACCTCCACCCTCCTCACCATGTTGCACATGCAACGTTCATGAAGCACCCCTTTATCCCACATGTTAAGCTCTTCTTTGTACTAATGATGGTGAGTGATAATGCGACATTACATCTTACTTTTATTTTAAATTTTTGAAGAAAAGAAATGTCACATCTCTTTCTTTACATAAGTAAGTATATTTTTACCTTTACTATATTACTAATCCATACTTATATTATAATTATAAATGTGTATTTGTATACTAAGGTGTTCATAATAGTTCAAACAACTTTTAGATGATGAAAAATTGAAAATTTGGAAAAAACTTTCTGATCACAATTTCTATTTTTTCTTTTGAACTAATTACTTTTGTAAATACATTTTGAAAATCATTTCACCCTCACTAGTTATTATTTAAACGGGGTATATTGTGATATAAAATCCATTTATTAGTTATTTAAAAATATATTAAATATCAATATTTAAGGTGATTAAATTTCGGGTTGTTACACATCATGTCACCAATTGTGTCTACATTTTATGTCCCAATAGTGTGTTTTGTGTATTATGTATTTTTCTAACCAACAATCAAAAATATACATTTTTCAACCTCACATCATCGTATGAATAGTATAAGATCTTTTTTTCTTAAAAATAATTTAAATAATTACATTTTTTACTATAAAACCATTTAGCATCCAAATGCATACATGCAACCATATATGATTCAATTCAAACATTTACTGATCAAATAATCAACCATCAAACATCTACTAATACGAATCAAGGCTACTAAGCCTTTATCAACATTCAATATAGAATCAAACCAAAATATAAATAAGAGTTAATCTACTATGCATAGTTGACTCACCATGATACTTTTACATCAAATCTTTAATTTTATTAAGCGATTTCAAAAGATTCTAGTTCAAGCAATTTGCCAGACACCTTTTATTCATTCTTATAATCCATTATATGTAAATATTTCAACTTGATTTAGTTTTACTTCTTATATCATTTCAATCAATGTTTTGTAAAATTCAATCGCTGCAATTCAATTCCATTTTTTTTATATAATAGAAAAACATAAAATCACCTTGGATTCATATATATCATATAAAAATAAGGTTTAACTCACATATAGTTACATTAAAAGCAAATTAGAAATCAATTAGGGAAAGGGAAGTTAACTCGCAGATGTTATAGTCAACCGAAATTGCTTCAGCCCAAGCCTCGGCCATTGAACATCATCATTGAACTTCGATGCCATCTCCTCATGCACGAAACAGTAGACAACAACCATGTCATCGTGTGTCAAAGTCGAGTTCGCTACCACCGTTGGTTGCCTTAGTCGCCTACTCCATCGTCGCTCAGGCTTCCCACCACCAGCCTCCTTCTTGCGTTCCACGTCGTGAGCTTCTAGCCTTGACATTGCCATCCTCCTCCTTTCCCCATGCATACGCAGCAATGCTTGCGTCCCTAGCCATGCACCTCCGTCCTCTGGCCATGCCGATCTGGGTTGCCGATCCAACTTATTTACGTTCTTTTTCGTCTTTCATGAAATTTAGGGAACATAAGGAGGGATAAATGGGCCGAGTATTGTTAAGGGATTGGGGCGGTGAAAAAAATAATGGTAGGGTGTTGTAACAACCCAAAATTTTGGTTATTTGATTTTGAACGTTTAATTTATCTTAAATATTTAAAATAATTGAATTTTGGAATTTAATAACTTATAATTCAAATATAGGGAATGTTTAAATATTTGAATTATGAATTAAATCTTAATTAAATGGATTTAATAATTTCATATAACTCCTTTTAATTAATAAATAATATTGGTGGATTCAATTTGTAAAATTTATTTACAAATATTAATAAATCGGATAAATATCGATAATTAAATATATAACGATATTTAAATCTGTGGAATTAGCCTTTTGGGACACAATCTCGGATTTCGACGAAACTAGTTTCATTGGATTCGTAATTGTGAATTATAATATACCGTCGAATTTCATGGCGATCAGAAGAATCGTTTGATCGTGCGAGTTCGAAACGCGTAGAAATTTATTTTGGAAACTTAACATAATAGCCGGGCTTAAAAAGCTATCTTGTGCATATGATCGAATTAGGCCTCGAGATTAGTTCCATTGTATTCGAAATAGAAGTATAACATATAGAACGCCAGGTGGCACGTCTAAATAGAAGTTCGGAATTTTCGGACGTTTTATAGCATGATAATTTAAATTTAGATAACAAATATATATGTAATAAGTTTAGCCATGTTTCCCCATACCCAACCATACTTGCCCCATACCCCATCATTACCAGGCCCATACCCCTATCTCCCTTTGTATGCTTCACTATAAACAACAGAGGCTTCCTTCTTTTAACCCAATAATTCAAAAAATAAAATATAATGATATACTTATTTAAAGATCATGAAAAACAAATATTTGGATTCGTATGGTCATAGGCTTCTATCGTATACCCATTTTGTTGCTCGCGGCAGTGTTTTGGGTGATCAAATTTTTTTACAGTGGATGTTTTGGAGCCAGGGTTGGAATTTGTGGGGATTGTGGTTGACGATTCGTGAAACGAAGGCCCGATTCGAGTTCATGACGTTGATTAGCACCTAGGCTCGAAGTCTTGGATGGTGCATCATCTTCTTGAGGGATGCAACCTGATCAAGTCGAGAGAGGGGGGAGTTGCTTACGCGTTGCATGTGGTGGCTCCGGAGTTGAGAATAAGTGGTCATGGTAGTGGAGATCGAGGAGAGAAGCTTGTCGAAGTCATCGATTCGAGCTTCGTCAACCAGAGCTCCATGTCATGGATATCATGTGCATGTCCATGGTGTGCTTGTTCATTGAATTTGGGGAAGATGGAGTTCTTGTTTTGAGGGTAATTGTGTAATATTAATAAATTTGTTTATTTATTAATTTAAATAAGTCGATAACTTATAAAATGTGCATCTCACTCATATGAGGTCGGATTCGAACGCCGTTTTTTGCGTTGGACTCATGTCATCGAGATCCTGGAAATAGAGTTGGTTTGGTTGGATTAGGAGCTTGTTGGAATTTATGCTAAAATCATATGATCGTTCGATTTTAGTCCAAAATCGGAACATTTTGGCGAAAACGAAAATCAATGTGAGTTTAACTCACACTAAATTTTATTATATCATATCTATGATGTATATACATTTATTGATTGCTTGGATGTTAGTTAAATTGCTTGATTGCTTGTTTGGTTGAATTCCGTTTGAAAAATGGATGACATATTAATTTGATCGTTATAAACCCATATGATTATATATATTATCCATAACCATTGTTTTGTAGGAAAAATCTATAGAGAGGCCCAAAGGGGTTTCTCGCCAATAATTATTTATTTACATCCTTATGTTGTTATATTGATGGTTAATTAAAGTAAATCCTGACTATTCCATTTAACTTATTAATTATCATTATAGCGATTTCTCTATATCGTCATTTATTAAATTTGATCCCCAAAACCATGTCGTATGGTTTTGAACTTGAGCTTATATTTTCACCAAACAGAATGTTAAAATTTATTAATCATTTTGATTTATAATAATTTAAAATAATTAATCATTTTAACTAATGATTTTGAAATTTATTAACCAATTCAACTAATGGAGTTTGAAATTGGTTTATCTTTGATTTAAATGAGACCGGATTTAACTAATCATTTTTAACTAATGATTACTTGAGTTTAATTAATTATTTTAATTAAGGATGTTTGGAATTAATAATCATTTTAATTAATGATATTTAAAAGTAATTAATCATTCTAAATAATGATATTTGAACCTTATTAATAATTTTAATTAATGATTGTAACTCCGCCTGTGTAGTTTTCTATGCAGACTGTCCCAAGCCAGGATAAAGGAGGAGGGTTATGATCGGCTTGGCGAGCCAACGTAAAAACCATAGCCTCTCTTATGGAAATGGAACCTAATTATATGTAGTTGGAATGTAGGATCATTAACAGGAAATCCAAGAGAGATAGTTGATACTATGACTAGAAGACGTGTAAATATCTTATGCATTCAAGAGACCAAATGGATGGGCCAGAAGGCGAATGAGGTGGAGAAAACAGGCTTCAAGTTATGGTACATGGGAAAAGAACGTAACAAGAACGGGGTAGGCATCTTAATTGAAAAGAACCTTAGAAATGGAGTGGTCGATGTTAGGAGACAAGGGGACAGGATCATCCTAGTCAAGCTGATAGTGGGTGATATGATTTTGAACATCATTAGTGCTTATGCCCCACAAGTAGTCTAAGTGAAGCCATCAAGAGGAATTTCTGGAAAGAGTAGATGTCATGGTTAGAGATGTGCCTAGTAGCGTAAAACTTTTCATAGCAGGAGACTTCAACGGCCATGTTGGTACAACTAGTGGGGGTTTGAGAGAGTGCATGGTGGTTTTGGATATGACGATAGGAACCAAGAAGGAGAAGAAATGTTGAATTTTGCTATTGCTTATGACCTCATGATAGCTAATACCTTCTTTAGAAAGAGACAATCACACTTAGTTACTTTTAGTAGCGGTCAACACTTTAGGTAGATTGACTTTATCCTTACTAGAAGAGATGGAAAACGAGCTTGTGTAGATTGTAAAGTCATACCTGGAGAATGTGTCGTCTCATAACATCGGCTTTTGATATCCAAGTTTCGTCTTCGAATATGTGTTCGAAAAGATAGAGGAGTCAAGATTAGTCGGATGAAATGGTGGAAGCTCAAAGGAGATGCCTCACGGGTGTTTAAGGATAGAGTGATGGGAGAAGAGGCATGGAATATGGAAGGAGAAGCAAATCGCATGTGGGATGAGATGGCAACACGCATTCAAAAAGTGGCTACTGAGGTGTTTGGAATTAGGAAAGAAAATAAACGCGAACCTAAAGATTCGTGGTGGTGGAACAGTGATGTGCAAAAGGCTATCAAAGAGAAGAAGGAATTCTATAAGTGCTTACATCATCACAGGAGTGAGGACAATATGAAAAGTATGAAGTGGTAAAGAAGAACGCAAAGAGAGCGGTGAGTGAAGCAAAGGGTCGGGCATATAAAAACCTATATCATAAGCTAAGTACGAAGGAGGGTGAAAAAAAACATCTATAGGATAGCTAAGCTCCGTAAGAGGAAGACAAGAGACTTCAACCAAGTAAAATGCATCAAAGATGACAATAATAGACTTTTGGTGAAGGATGATGAGATAAAAAATAGATGGAGAGATTACTTCGACAAGCTATTTAATGAAGAAGGTGATAGCACTACAATTGAGATAGATGACTCTTTTGATGACACCAGTAGACATTTTGTTCAAAGAATTCAAGAATCTGAGATAAAGGAGTCACTAAAGCGGATGAAAGTAGGCAAGGCATTGGGGCCTGATAACATCCCCATTGAGGTGTAGAGATGCCTTGGAGATGCAGGGATAGCCTGGCTAACTAAGTTGTTCAATAATATTTTCAAATCAAACAAGATGGCAGATAAGTGGAGGAGAAGCATATTAGTTTCAATTTTTAAGAATAAAGGAGATATCCAAAGTTGCACAAACTACAGAGGAATTAAGCTTATGAGTCATACAATGAAGCTTTGGGAGAGAGTTATTGAACATAAATTAAGAAGAATGACAAGCGTTTCAAAAACCCAATTTGGTTTCATGCCTAGAAGGTCGACCATAGAGACGATTTTCTTGATAAGACAACTTATGGAGAGGTTTAGGGAGCAAAAGAAAGATTTACACATGGTATTTATCGATTTGGAGAAAGCTTATGACAAAGTACCGCGAAAGGTGATGTGGTGGGCTCTGCAAAAGAAGAGAGTCCCAACAAAGTACATTACCCATATCAAGGACATGTACGATGATTTAGTGACTAATGTCAGAGCATGCGATGGTGAAACCAGTGACTTTCCCATTAACATAGGATTACATCAAGGGTCAGCTTTGAGCCCCTACATTTTTGCCCTAGTGATGGATGAGGTTACGAAGAGTATACAAGGTGAGATTCCTTGGTGTATGTTATTTGCTGATGATGTTGTGTTAATTGATGAAAGTAGGATTGGGGTTGATAGACAACTGGAGCTGTGGAGATAAACTTTAGAATCAAAGGGAT
The DNA here is from genome assembly GCA_030737815.1 of Allium fistulosum. Classification (NCBI taxonomy): domain Eukaryota; kingdom Viridiplantae; phylum Streptophyta; class Magnoliopsida; order Asparagales; family Amaryllidaceae; genus Allium; species Allium fistulosum. The sequence continues at coordinate 169,346,805 of CM060905.1, forward strand.
TTAGGCTTAGCAGAACTAAAATAGAGTATATGAAGTGTGAGTTCAGCGGTGTCCGGTCAGAGGATGGAGATATCACTCTGGCCGGACAAATAGTTCCCAAGAAGGAATCCTTTCAATATTTAGGATTAATGTTGCAGTATAATGGTGAGATTGATGAAGATGTTAGTTTTATAATTCGAGCGGGATTGGTGAAATGGCGACAAACATCTGGCATTCTCTATGATAGGAAAGTCCCACAGAAGCTTATAGGAAAGTTCTACAGAATGGCAATTAGGCCTGCGATGTTGTATGGTGCAGAATGTTGGCCTACTAAAAGCCAACATGTCAAGAAGATAAGCGTAGCAGAGATGCGTATGCTGCGATGGAGTTGTGGTCATACAAGAAGAGACTGAATTAGAAATGATGATATACGCAATAAACTTGGAGTAGCACCAACTGAGGAGAAGCTAATTCAACATCGCTTAAGATGGTTTGGACATCTTCAATGGAGGCCGCCTGAGGCACCTGTGCGTGCTGGAATTATAGGCCCCGTCAAATATGCAAAGAGATGTAGAGGTCGACCAAGGTTGACATGGAAGGAAGTGGTAAAAAGGGACTTGAAGGATTGAAGTATATCCGAAGAGCTGGTGTTAGACAGGAGTGCGTGGAAATTAGCGATCCACATCCGAAACCATGAGCTATGAGTTTTATAAGTTTTAGATTATAGAACTAGGGACAGGAGCCTAAGACGTAGCGTTTGGTCTTTGACCAATATTACTATTAGTACCATTACCACTATTAGTATTATTATTGTCATTTTATACACACACACACACATATATGTATATATCTTCATTTTTATTTTACTTAGTTATTATTATTATTAATTTACTTATTTGACTTTATTTTATTATTGTTATTGTTATTGTTATGACTTTTAAATTGACTTTGTCATTTAGTTTTGGGTTCCATCTCTAGCCAACCCCAACTTGTTTGGGAATAATGGCTTAGTTGTTATTGTTGTTGTATTTTAATTAATGATTGTTTTAAATTCAACTAATTATTTTAACTAATGATATTTGGAATTTAGTTAAATCATTTTAATTAATGATGCTATATAGTTAAATAAATCATTTCAACAAATGATGTTTTAATTAATCATCCTAACTAATGAGGTTTGAATTTAATTAATCCAATTAATTTATGAATATTTATACTTAATTAATTGTTTTAATTAATGGTATTTAAAAATTTACTTATCATTTTAATTAATGATGGTTAAAGTGAATTATTCTTTTTAACTAACGATTATTTGAATTGAATAAATCTTTTTAGTTAATGATATTTAAAGTTAATTAATTGATTTAATAAAAATTGAACTAAGTAAATTAACTAATATAATAAAATTGTTTTAAACTAATAAAGGTTCAAAATTTAATTCAATGATAATATAAAAGAGTTTGGAAATAATTATCTATTTATTTAAAGAAATGGTTTTGTTTACTTGAAAGAGATTATAAGCGTGATTAGTTATCTTTCGGGATAATTAATATTGTTTTTAAATTTATAAAGGTATTTGAATTTCTTTGTTATCTTTTGGAATAATAAATATTGTTTTTAAATTTGTAAATAATGATTTATAGATGAGAAAATCCATTAAAAGGGATTATTTAAAAATAAAGCTGAGTGTAAATTGTTTTTGGGTTTATAGTAAACAATGTTTTAACAACAATTGTTTTTTACCCTTGTTTTAATTACACTTAGTATTATAAATTTTTGTCTTATGGAAGAACGTTTTGAAAGAGTATTTCTAAAAATGTTTTATTACTATAATATGGAAATAAAGCACAAATTCAGTTCTTTTTAAAAGAAAAGGTTTGATTCGTTTGTGGAAATGAATTATTTCCGTTAAGCGAATCACTTATATGGAAATGATTTATTTGTATAATTAGCACTAAACATCGAAGAAGTAGACTTGTCGCTATTTCAAAAGTTAAGAATAATTGTGAGACATGACTTTGAGGTAACACTACCTTGACCTGTCCGGTATTATTGTTAACCAAGAAATAGTACAAGTTTGAATTTAATGAGTGGTGGTAAGTATACAAGACTTAATTTCCATATACGATCATTTTATATCCTTGATAGTTGGTTTCTCAGCTATCGGTTACTTCAGCTTCTTTATTTTCATCATTCTAAGTCGATTTATTGCTCTGTTGGTCTTTGTTATCCTTTATTGAAAATGACTAAAACCAAGGCACAGAAAAGGAGGGCGCAACCTCCAAGTCATTTTTGTGCTTCGTCATTCTAAAACGATTTATCGCTCGTTTGAGCATTGGTATCCAACATTGGAAAAACTAAAACCAAAGTGTGAGTGGGAGCCAAGCTATGTGGGTCACGTCCATCAGGGTATGTTCACATCATCTAGAGAGGTCTCGACATGCATACGTTGATGTGAAATATTCAGATGCTCGTGTGAAGCGGGGTCCAGCTTGGAAGTTCCTGAAAGTGACACGTATGCTCTCAAGTATATTTTATCTAGAGGTATACTTTCATGAAAGGGGGAGCACCCTCCTAGTTACATCGGATAGATTCATTTTCCTTATTTGATTCGAATATTTGAATTGGTTTGTCTGTAATTACAACTGGAAGAGTCAACCACTCTTCACGATGTTTGATTATAGTTTTTGTCCATTCTATCAAGTTTGGATGGTTATCTTGTTTTATCCATTCTGTCTAGTTTGGATTTTGCTCGGGTTATTTTCATTCTTCCAAGTCTGATTTTGATGCTATATATGTTCATCATATTTGGATTTGTTTCCTGATGATTATTTCTGCTCTTGCCAGTATGGATGTTATTCTTGTGAGGTAAAAACCCGTTACGCTTTAGCGGCATGGTCTCAAAGAACTTTTATATGTTCCCCATTATTCGAGTTATTTCACGCTGGTATTTCCAGACTGATCCGGGTGTTATTTTATTATAATGCATGCTTGGATCAGATCGAGTATTTTCTCAGGTTGTCTTTGGAGTTATGGAGATCTTAGAGCGGAGCTAGAGATTCACCTATCGTAGTGTTTTATTTTCCACTATATTATATAGTATCCCTATCAGCATTTGTAAGGTCAGGAATTTATAACTGTCCAACTGATAAGGTTTGTTTTTAACTCTGATATACTCTGTATTTTTAGAGTGATAGTTCTACTGTCCTTGTTACATTGTATGTTGTCGATTCCAGTGTGAGATTCTAATTTCCTCTATTCTCTAATCTTTTCTTTTTTTACCCTAATAATCTGCCCTTTTGTTGAATAGATGCGTGACATTTGAACATAGTGGCAGTGTTCGGTTTCGACTTTCGATGGTCAAAAAGGCAGATTATTACATTAGGTATTAGAGCGCAAGGTTAAGCGAGAACCTTGGCTTTGGTAGGGTTTGGCTCGTTAGTGATAGGGTAAGCGACACCCTAGAATGAGTTTGAGAGTATTATATATTCGAGAGTGTATTTGCTAATGTTATAAAAACGTATTATGTTAAATAGTCAATTGAGTTTTTATGAATTCTGGTTGAGATGTAGGATGCCACTGTATCGATAGGGATTTCTAAACACTCGACCAAGGCCTACGGACGTAGTATTGAAATTTTTGAAAAATTTTGGCAAATTAAATATTTTGCCTAGGATTATATATATATGAAGGAATAATTTTCAAAACTTTATATAGTTATAAAAGTGTGTTGGTTTAAATGCTATAATATTTATTTATTATCACTATTGTTTGTTCGGTTATGCTTAATAAGAAGCTTCGACTGTTGTTTGTTAATTGCTAAATTGTACTCGGTTTATTTAGGAGTATTTATCGCTTTGATTTAAAACGAACCCTTTGTGAATTAATTTTCACAATTTGACTATAAAGGTGTTCGGAGAAAATGTTAACTTGAAAATTCACCATTTAATAATGATGGGTTAAGGATTGAACTGTAATAAAAGGTTGTTAATGTAATCTAAATAGTGGGATGAGAGATTTAGTGAATAAATATTTGAGATAATTCTATTATAATAAAGAAGGATTATTATAATATGAAATGATTTTTATATAAAGGAATTTTATATAAATTTAGTTTGTAAAATGTGTTTAAAAAATTATTTTGAATCTAAATCCTGGAATTTTTGAGAATAATTTCAAAAAGGTTTTCGAGAAATGAAATAGCGGAACTTTTGAAAGTATTTAAAAGTAAAAATATATTGGGAAGTAAAAAGTTTTAAATGGAATACATTTTCCTTGGGATATTTAGAAGGAAATTATTTCGGTTAATTTTGTGGTAATCTGAATAACCTTCTAAGTGACGATCAGATGTTTGTTAAACGAACGTTGTGGAGTACTTAGTAAATTATCCTCTTTATCATTGTGCGATCGAAATGAGTTCGAGCTTCGAATAAATCCAAAGTGAGTTTTAATAAATAAATTGTTTGAAGTTATTATATCTCAAAATGCACGCAATATGCTTTCAAAAGAATGAGTTTTTGAAATTAAAACCGGGTATCCAACTTTTAAGTTCCCTAGAAGGGAATCGGTTTAACAATAAAAAAGTATTTCTAATAAGAGATTGTTTTAATAAATGAGGTTTTCCCCTTAGACAAGATAGGGGATAATTTAACACAGGTTTAAAATGAGTTCAAAATTGGATAGGAAGGTTTTGATAAACATTGTTTTATTAAAACCATATAATTGTTTTAAAAGCATCTAAGTAGGTATAAACTATTCGTTGATTGGGTCAACCTATAAATATTATTCATTTTAACACTCTAAGTTAAAAGGGTTGATTGGTTGACTCGGTTTTGAGAAACCATAATTTTATTTGATCCCCATCTAGATCTTTGAAAAGGTAAAATAAAATTTGTATGTACTCTTAGGATATAAAAGAGTATTATACAAGTAAATAAAGTGGAATAAATTATTATTTGATGTTTTATGAAGAAATGACTCTATAAAATATTGTAAAACTTGGGTGAGAATTTATGAAATAATTCATAAATAATTTTAATATTGAATAAAATACTAAGTGAAAATTTAAGTGATTAAGAGAAAAAAATATTTATAATTAAGGAACTAATAAAATATATAGTATAACTTTACATTTTGTCCAAGTGAGTTTGGATATTATTCTAAGCGATAACCAAAGGCTAATGTGCAAAACGGTACGCTTAGGTAATTACCTATATTTTTGGACAATCAAGAAAGTTTTGAACCTAAGTTAAGATTTGTTTACTAGTCATTTGACATTTTGAAAGAATGTTAAGTGATAGTTTTCCCTTATGGAATTTGATTGATTGTTAGTGTTAGTTTATTCCATCATAGAATTTGATTGATTTGATTTGATTGAATTGATTGGTTGTGTGGTTGATGTACCATTGTTTATAAAGTTTAAATTTATTCACAAAGGATTTTAAATTGTTGTTATTATGACCTAAATCCCGGTGATTTTGGAAAAAGGAAATTTTTGAAGATTTTGGGAATGGAATGATATTTGTTCACTTTAGTTGATGTTTTTCGAGGAACCGGAATACCACTGGATGCTCCATGTTGTTTTGATTCTAGAGTTCCACCATATTTAATAGGAGAAAATCCCTCCTTGTCATTTTGATTTTTGATCTTTGATTTTTCTCATTTGAGAAATTTGAAAATAAATTTTTGAATAAAAAAACCCCGGGTATTTAGATCTAAATTTTTCATTTGAAAATTTTGAATGCATAGCATCTATTGCAGAATATTCTCTGTATTTTGTCGCATATGATTGAGATATGGTCATTGATTGCATGTAGATTTATATCAGACTGGTTTTTACATGTAAAGTTACATCACATTGCTTTTGTCAGCCTAATTTTTTTTATATTTCATAAGTACAGGTATGCAAGAGATTGCTATTTGATTCTTGCATACCTGCATTTGCATAGAGACAATAAATTAACTGCCAAAATATAAATCAAACGCTGAAAGGTATATAATAAATTTAGAATATTTAAATTGGTTGATGATTTTATGCCCCAGATATGGGAGGCCACTTGGCTTTTGTTTTCTTTGATTGGTTTGGAGCCCATAAAGGCAATTTGTAGTAGTTTCGATCGAGCCGCGCAAAGGAGACGCTGGCTAAATTTTTTGAAAAATTTAGGAGTTAGATATTCTTTTGAGAATTTTGAAAAAAAATTTAACTAAAATTTGACTTTCGAGTTATATCTTCAAATGAATAAATGAGAAAAATTAGTTGGTATAGGTAAATGAATTTAATACACTTGGAAATTTTAGAATCTATTTCGGCTAATTGGTTTTGAAAAGTTAATAAGTTTAATAACTCATTTTAATTAATAGTTTTAAACTTAAAGGTTTGGAAACATTTTCTTCCTTAGTAATTACAGGGACAAAATTCATTTAAGATGGGGAGAATGTAACAAACCAAAATTTTGGTCATTTGATTTTAAATGTTTAATTTATTTTAAATATTTAAAATAATTGAATTTTGGAATTTAATAACTTTTAATTCAAATATAGGGAATGTTTAAATATTTGAATTATGAATTAAATTTTAATTAAATGGATTTAATAATTTCATCTAACTCCTTTTAATTAATAAATAATATTGGTGGATTCAATTTGTAAAATTTATTTACAAATATAAATAAATCGGATAAATATCGATAATTAAACATAAAACGATATTTAAATCTATGAAATTAGCCTTTCGGGGCACCGTGACGAACCGAAATTTTCGACCTTCGAAAATCGACATCAATACGTTCACTGTATTATATGCCGAGCAATCGAATGCCGGAAATACCAAATCGTAAGAGAAAGAAGAAAGAGGTAGAAGAAGAAAATAGAAACAACAACACAGAATCTCACAATCGCAGCTGAACAATATACAATTGATAATAACATGTCTTTATACAAAAGGAACTATAAATGTTATTTATACATTACATCATCAGAGTACAACACATCAATAACACAATACCGGACAATTATAATAACTTGTCCTCACAAAATGCTGAATATACAACATATAATACACAGTGGAATAAAATCAAATACATATACTACGTCTTCATCATCCAACTCGTCTCCTGAGCTCCACAGCATCCTATCCTATATCTGTAATACTCGGTTTGACCCGAGCATTATAATAAAATAACACCTGAGTCAGTTTGGAAAACCAGCGTGAGAAAACACACTCAATTTGAATTATTAAAGTTATCAAAATCCCTTTGAAAATCAAAGGTATCTCGTAAGACCATGTCACACATAAACACAACGGGTTTTTACCTTACGATAATCAAAATGTTTTATATCAAAATCATCTGATATTATAATAATGTCTAAGTACAAATACTTATTCAAATAGCTGAAATTGTTACATTAATTAAATTCCAACATACTAGGCTCTATAACCAAAATCGTAAAGGTACGTATTGGAGAATGGATTCCATACGAATGACTAGACATTGGGGTACCACCTGTCACAGTACACGTCTAGAAAAAATGTACCGAGGACCACTCCGGGATCCCCTGCAACACAAGACCGGACTACCCCTAACCTGGATAGACCGAATAAGCTATCACCCTGGGTGATCCCACCCTTTCCAAGCTCTTCCGCGCACCATAGTAATAATATCTGAGGGTATCTAGAAAGGTGATAAACATACCCTAATTGGGTGTGACCCACTTAGCCTTGCTGCATCTCCCCCGATTTTTTGTCATTCCCGATTGATGAGGCTAGAGGCTACGATTACCTTTTTAAGGAATTTTCACTTAAAATGCTCATTGTCCTCCAATGACAATGTACCGATAGCATTCATCCATACAAGTCCGTTCTGGTTCGAACGAAACCGAAGGCACTATTACTACTACATCCATTTTGGAATTAACCTCAAGATTAGTAGCGATTAGCCCTTGACCTTCACTGCTCCATCTTCGACTCCATGCTCTTGTTTCACTTCGAAACGTATTCGTTGGATCGAAGTGGTGTCCGGATAATTTATCCGATCCTGGTATCTTCGAAACAACGTTCGATATTTCCGGTAAACTCAACCCCGGTTCTTTACGAAATAAACAGTCGAAAATAAGATCGGAGATCATCTCCTAACCGTTAGTGGACGGATTTCCTTATAATCGTCCTAGAAGAATGAAACGAGTTTATACATACAGTATATCACCTCGAACGGCAATTGTACCATATAATTCCCGTGTTTCTTCTAGATATTCCCAAAGTTATATTTTGGGTCCAGATTTTGATAGTTGGTTATTTAACTATCAAATAAACAATCATTCAACCAAATATTTCCTTTTCCACTGAAAACACTAAATCTCTTTTTAATTTAATTTTAATAAATTAAACCTCTTATCAAAAGTCATGTACTTATCTTATCGAAGTAAGTACGTTTACTAACCACTCTTTCAAAATATTTGAAAACTTTTTTTAAAAAATTAAGTATGGAAAACACCACTCGGTATCAACCATGGATTCACAGCTCAATGGTTACGTCTCTATCCCAGAGAAATCCAAAACTTAACTGTAGGCACTCTCTGCCTCCGATTTCGCCATGAAAGTATACCATTACTTTCCGAAAACTTTATTAAATAGTTTTCAAAATAATACTTATAAAATTCCTATACAAATTTCCAAGTTTATTTTAGGCAAACACTCTTTTATAAAAAGTTATTATATAATATCAATATTGAATAATTTATCCTTTTAAAATAATAATACTGATTAATTCTTAAATAATAATTGACTTAATATAAACTAACTTAATTAATAATTAAATATACTTAAAACAATTTTAAACAACTAAATAATAAAAAATTTGAAATATTCTTAAACACCTTTTTAAATTACCCAGTTAATAATTAAAAATCCTCTTTTTTTAAAACAAACTCAATTTCTCGATAAAATATATTTTCCAATTCCAATACAACCAGCCTAACATTTATAAATCTCTCTCGATTTATTCCCAATTTGATTTACGTCCCAATTCCGTAAATTCCCTTTTCACATTTCCAAAAATAAATTTACCATTTATTTTTATGCCGATTTACCCATCTCCTTATAAATCCTCACCATGAATTTATAACTTCAATTTATCCGCTGATAATCACATCACTTTATTTATAAACCTTGTTTATAAATTCCATAGTCTCATTTCCCGTTTATAATGGTTTCACAATACTTAATCGGTTACAAATCGATTTCTAAATTGAATTCCATTTTTAAATCAATTTCATAAATAACCCAACTAAATTCCGATTCCACTTCCATTTCATAATATAAAATCTTATTTAAGATCTAGTATATCAATTTCATATTTTATTTTCAAATTTCCTTTTTATTTTCCCAAACTATTTTAAATCTCGATTTTAAAATCTTTTTACACTTAAACAAATATCACTTAAGTTTTATTATTTAAAATCCTTTTATTTACATTATTCCAACATCTCTATTTTCCATATTCCAAAATTATCAAGTACAATTTAAAAATCAAACTATTTATTTTACCCAAATTCATTTCTTCTAATTAATCCAAATTTCACTATAAATATTTTACTTCTAATTTCCATTTTTTATTTTCTTTTTAAATTTAATATACATATTTATGGTATTTTAAAATACCAAAATCTAAACCAGTAATACCATAGCATCCAATAAATTCAAATTCCACTATAATCTATCGTAGATTATTCAAACAAATAATATATCACTATATATGAAAATTAAATTCAACATTTTTTAGGAGTCCAGTTGGATCCCTCCAATCTGTTTTCTTACATCCACAGATGTAAATACAACATAAAAATACCAATCCCACTTCGAGGGGGATATCGCGGTATATAGGGTCATCCGCTATTATGCGGGGTGCATAGGGTCTCATCCGCTAAATATGCAGGAATAATCACTCCAATTACTAATATATGTACTACTATATATAATATCACGTTCAACTGATAAAAATTTATCAATTCCACAAACCAATCAATAGTTAATTTTAACTATTTAAAATTAATTGCAGTAATCCAAAATTGAGTGAGATTAACTCACCTTGATTTTTCTATTGCAATCCATTCCAATCTCGACTTGTTTTATTCATTTGGGCCTCGTATAAGAAATTTACGAATTTTATTAATATCGAGATAATTTAAACTAAATTAAATTAGGATCAACGCATGATTTTATATATATATATATATATATATATATATATGATAAATTGGATTTTATTCTTAAACGATAAATCAAGTTAATAAATAACTTAATTACCTTATGATAGAAAGTCTCCGGCACAAAGCAAAACAACCCATGCCAAAACCGTCCATCATTGCCGTGGCCTCGGAGTTCACCATCTCTTCGACATGGCCTGCCTCCATCGCCTTCCTTCCATTGCCGTGCCACCACAGCCATGCCCCGAAACCCCAAAACTTCCTCTGAACTACTCCATATGTCACTCGCGACTTCACCTCAAACATCGTGTGCCCAAAACCCTAGCTTCTCCCTTCGATTTTCCATCCAAGCTCAACCTCAAGTCGCGATCAGTCGAAGCCCTCCTAAAAATTGCGGTGACACCTTACGCTACTAACCCCAGCCTTGCGTGACCCCCTACAAGTGTCATGCACCCACTGTCATCCCCCATCGCCACCCAGTCTTTGCTTCATCACTTCAAGCATTGCCATGCTCGAGTTCCAGATCGCGACATTCCTTTTTTTTTCTTTTGTTTGCTGTGATTTGAGGAATGAACAAATGAGGCAAACGATCAGTGGAGAGTGAAAATTTTAAAGCAGGGCATCTTGTTTAACCTTAGCTTAGGAAAAAAAATTTAGAACAAAAATTTCGAATTTAATTTATGAAGTTTGATTTATTTTTCTTCTTACTACAAATGTCGCATGCATTTTGAAAAAGAAGAGGGAGGGAGGAACAAGACACAATGGTGGTGTGTAGGAGAGGGGAATGGTATAGTGAAAAGATAAAGTTACAGCTGAAAGAAGTTTGACTAATTAATAAAATAATTTAATTTCAAAATGTCTCGATCTATGCAACTTAAAATCTCGAACTCCTATCGAGACGTGCTGCTGGGTGTTTATAATGTTATACCCTTATTCCGAAAATAATGGAAAAGGTTTCAAGTCCTAATTCATTCGTATGGAGAAGATAGCTTTTTGGACCCAAATATTATATTGAATTTTCGATATAAATTTCAGCGCGTTTATATCCCCTACAACCAAATGATAACTCCAAACGCTACAAAATTTAAAACCCGATAATAATACACTATTACAGATCCAATGGAACTGGTCTCGTTGAATTCCGAGACTGTGCCCCGGAAGGCTATTTTTAAATGTTAATTCAAATGATATATTTTTAAAATTGAACAAATCACTTTTAAATTCAATTTAAAAGATTTTATTATCTTCATTATTATTAATATAAATTTTATAAGCCTTTAAATTATTTTTATCAAGCTAAAAACTCAAGATTCAATATTTTAACCAATATTCAATTATTAAATTCAATAATTAAATTGTCCAATATATAGTTACATTTGAAATTCAAGTTAAAAATTAACTTTTAAATATTTAAAATCAATTAAATATTCTAATTTCAAATAACCAAAATTCCTGGGTCATTATAGGCACAGTATCAGATTTTGACGAAACCAATTTCATTGGATCCATAATAGTGAATTATAATATGCCGTCGAATTTCATGGCGATCAGATGAATCGTTTGGTCGTGCAAGTTTGAAATGCGTAGAAATTTATTTCGAAAAACTTAATATGATAACTGGGTTTAAAAATCTATCTTCTGCATATGATCAAATTAGGCCTCGAGACTAGTTACATTATGTTCGAAATAGGGTTAAGATATAAAACACCAGGCGGCACGTCTCGATAGGAGTTCGGAATTTTTGGACATTTTATAGCTTGATAATTTAAATTTAAATAACAAATATTTATATAACAAGTTCAACCATGCATCCCTATACTCAACCATACTTACCCCATACCCCATCATTACCAGGCTCATGCTCCCATCTCCCTTTATATGGTTCACTGTAAAAAAAAGAGGCTTCCTTCTTTTAATCCAAGAATTCAAAAATTAAAATATAATGATATACTTATTTAAAAATCATGAAAAAAAATATCTAGATTCGTATGACCATGGGCTTCCATCCTATACCCATTTTGTAGCTCGCAGCAGTGTTTTGGGTGATCAATATTTTTTACAGTGGATGTTTTGGAGCTAAGGTCGGAATTTGTGGGGATTGTGGTCGACGATTCGCAAAACGGAGGCCGGATTCACGTTCGTGACGTCGATTAGCACCTAGGCTCGAAGTCATGGATGGTGTGCCATCTTCTTTATGGGTACGACCTGATCATGTCGAGAGATGGGGGAGTTGCAGATGCATTTTGCGCGGTGGCTCTCGAGTTGAGAATGAGGGGTCATGGTGGTGGAGATCGAGGAGAGAAGCTCATTGGAGTCGTCGGATTCGAGCTTCGTCAACCGGAGCTCCGTGTCATGGATATCGTGTGCATGTCCATGGTTATATGTTCACTGTGCTTGTTCATTTAATTTGGGGAAGATGGAGTTCTTGTTTTGAGGGGTAATTGTGTAACATTAATAAATTTGTTTATTTATTAATTTAAATTAATCGATAACTTATAAAATGTGTATCTCACTCATACGAGGTCGGATTCGAACGTCGTTTTTTGCATTGGACTCGAGTCATCGAGATCTTCACAATGGAGTTTGTTGGGTTGGATTTGGAGCTTGTTGGAATTTATGCTAAAATCAGACGACTGTTCAGTTTTAGTCCAAAATCGGAATGTTTCGGCGAAAACAAAAATCAATGTGAGTTTAACTCACATTAAATTTTATTATATCATATCTATGATGTTATATACATTTATTGATTGATTGGATGTTAGTTAAATTGTTTGATTGCTTGTTTGGTTGAATATCCATTTGGAAGATGGATGACATATTAATTTGATCGTTATAAACCTGTATGATTATATATATATATATATATATATATATTATCCATAACCATTTTTTGTAGGGAAAATCTGTAGAGAGACCCTGAGGAGTTTCCCGTCAGTAATTATTTATTTACATCCTTATTCTGCTATATTGATGGTTAATTAAAATAAATCATGATATTCCATTTAACTTGTTATGTCGTTATATCGATTTTGCTATATCATCATTAATTAAATTCTATCCCCAAAACCCTATTGTATGTTTTTGAACTTGAGCTTGTGTTTTCACTAAACAGAATGTTAAAATTCATTAACCATTTTGATTTATGATAATTTTAAATAATTAATCATTTTAACTAATGATTTTGAAATTTATTAACCAATTCAGTTAATGGAGTTTGAAATTGGTATATATTTGATTTAAATGAGACTGGATTTAATTAATCATTTTTAACTAATGATACTTGAGTTTAATTAATTATTTTAATTAGGGATGTTTGGAATCAATAATCATTTTAATTAATGATATTTAAAAGTAATTAATCATTCTAAATAATGATGATTGAATTTTATTAATCATTTTAATTATTGATTGTTTTAAATTTAACTAATTGTTTAACTAATGATATTTGGAATTTAGTTTAATAATTTTAATTAATGTTGTTATATATTTAAATAAATCATTTTAACAATAGATTTTTTAATTAATCATCCTAAATAATGAGCTTTGAATTTAATTAATCCAATTAATTTATGATTATTTGAACTTAATTAATTTTTTTAATTAATGGTATTTAAAAATTTACTTATCATTTTAATTAATGATGTTTGAAGTGAATTATTCTTTTTAACTAACGATTATTTGAATTGAATAAAAATTTTTAGTTAATGATATTTAAAGTTAATTAATTGATTTATTAAAAAGTGAACTAAGTAAATTAACCAATATAATAAAAGTGTTTTAAAGTAATAAAGGTTTAAAAGTTAATTTAATGAAAAAATAAATGAGTTCGGAAATAATTATCTATTTATTTAAAGATAATGGATTTGTTTATTTGAAAGAGATTATAAGTGTGATCAGTTATCTTCCGGGATAATTAATATTATTTAAATTTATAAAGTTATTTAAATTTTTTTGTTATCTTTTGGGATAATAATTTTATATTTAAATTTATAAATAGTGATTTATAAATGAGAAAATCCTTTAAAAGGGATTATTTATAAATAAAGCTAAGTGTAAATTGTTTTTGGGTTTACAGTAAATAATGTTTTAACGACAATTGTTTTTTACCCTTATTTTAATTACACTTAGTATTATAAATTTTTGTCTTATGAAAGAACGTTTTGAAAAAGTATTTCTAAAAATGTTTTATCAATACTATAATATGGAAATCAAGCACAAGTTCAGTTCTTTTTAAAAGAAAACATTTGATTCGTTTATGGAATGAATTATTTCCATAAAGCGAATCACTTATATGGAAACGATTTATTTGTATAATTAGCACTAAACATCGAAGAAGTAGACTTGTCGCTATTTCAAAAGTAAGAATAATCGTAAGACATGACTTTGAGGTAACACTACCTTGACTTGTCTGGTATTATTATTAACCAAGAAATAGTACAAGTTTGAATTCGATGAGTGGTGGTAAGTATACAAGACTTAATTTCCATACATGATCATTTTATATCCTCGATAGTTGATTTCTCGGCTATCGGTTGCTTCAGCTTCTTTATTTTCGTCATTCTAAGATTATTTATTTCTCCGTTGAGCTTTGTTATCCTTTATCGAAAATGACTAAAGCCAAGGAACGAAAAAGGGAGGGCGCACCCTCCAAGTCATTGTTATGCATCGTCATGCTAAGACGATTTATTGCTCGTTTGAGAATTGGTATCCAACACCGGAAAAAATAAAACCAAAGTGCGAGTAGGAGCCAAGCCATGTGGGTCGCATCCATCAGGGTATGTTCACATCATCTAGAGAGGTGTTAGCACGCATGCATTGATGTGAAATATTCGGATGCTAGTGTGAAGCGAGGTCCGGCTTGGAAGTTCTCGAGAGTGATGCGTGTGCTCACAAGTATATTTTATCTAGGGGTATACTTTCGTGAAAGGGGGGAGCACCCTCCTAGTTCTATTGGATAAATTCATTTTCCTTATTTGATTCAAACCTTTGAATTATTTTTTCTGTAATTTCAACGGGAAGAGTCAACCACTTTTCACGATGTTTGATTATAGTTTTTCCATTCTATCAAGTTTGGACAGTTATCTTATTTTATCCATTCTATCTAGCTTGGATTTTGCTCGAATTATTTTCATTCTTCCAAGTCTAATTTTAATATTAATATTATATATGCCCACTCATATTTGGATTTGTTTCCTGATGATTATTTCTGCTATTGCCAGTATGGATGTTATTCTTATGGGGTAAAAACCCATTTCGCGTTAGCGGCGTGGTCTCACCGAACTTTTATATGTTCCACATTATTCGAGTTATCTCATGATGGTATTTCCAGACCGATTCAGGTGTTATTTTATTAAAATGCTCGGCTCAGATCGAGTATTTTCTCAGGTTGTCTTTGGAGTTATAGAGATCTTAGAGGGGAGCTGGAGATTCACCTATCGTAGTGTTTTATTTTCCACTGTATTATATGGTATCCCTATCAGCATTTGTAAGGTCAGGAATTTATAACTGTCCAGCTGGTAAGGTTTGTTTTTAACTCTGATATACTCTGTATTTTTGGAGTGACAGTTCTACTGTCCTTGTTATATTATATGTTATTGATTCCGCTGTGAGATTTTGATTTCCTCTGTTCTCTGATCTTTTCTTTTTATTTACCCTAACAATCTGCCCTTTTGTCGATTGGATGCACGACATCTGAACACAGTGGTAGTGTTCGGTGTCGACTTTCGATGGTCAAAAAGGCGGACTGTAACAGGTGTGGTCCAATAAGAGAGAAGAAAATTCAAAGTTTTCTTCTAATTTTTAGTTTTAAAACTATTACCCGAAATTTTAAACCAACCCACTTAACCTACTTTAAAACATCTACCTTTTAAAAATGTCTTGCATCCATATAAAAATCCACTCAAGGTGTTTTATCAAATTTTTATTTCATTTTTGTAATGATTTTTCTCTTGTCAAAACACCGCCTTTAAGTTTAAATAATTTTATAATAATTATTTTATTGCACAAAACAATTCCAAAATCTCACAATATTTATTCATTTTTGCCATAGTAAATTTTCAAACAAATTTTGGATTTTTAAACATAATTCAAATTTCAAAATTGAATTTTAAATCGATATTCTCCTTTTATTATCAAATAAATCCAAAATTAAATTTATTGAATTAAATTTCCAAATCCATTTTAATATGTTTATTTTATTTCAACTTCGAACGAGAATGTTACATCACTCCAAAAGGCGCTTTATTTGGGAGTCAACGATGTAAAAATGCATTATAAATATATAATAATATAATTATTAAGTACACTTTGAGGGATAGGTGTTATACCATTATTTATAAAATGTATTTCAACATTTGTAAGGTTATGTTCAAGACTTGAATCTTAAATCTCAAAGGTTTAATTGTTTCAACTATATCTAAATCCATATATCCATATATTTTTATATCCAACTAGCATTAACATGTGATTATAGCTTTCAACTTGTTATTGACTATCTCGGTCTAAAATCAAGAGTATACATACAGATGTTGAAAGCTAGAGATACGAGCTTTGTAGTAGCTCTAGATAAATACTGGTGTATACAATTGGAACCAAGGCCCGAAAATCCTTACTAGCTTGCCATGTAGACCACTCAACGAGACGACCATCAATCTAATCAACCTTAATAATTGTGCTTAAATACATGTCCTATGCACCGTAATTTATTAGCTTCGGCCCAATAATAGCAAGACTTAGTGGATATCTCAAATAATAATCCACGACAACATTGAATAGACCATCAATGCCCCAAGCAGAGCTGATAGAGCTACCATAAAGCAATACAAGAAAATAAACAGCTAAACGCATGCTTCTCCAGTAAATAACACATCACTAATCTATGTCATTCGCTACACTACTAGATTAAAGTGTCACAATTATAGCCCTTCAAATGACCAGTTCAGCAATCCATGACAAAAGTTTCCACTAATGATAGAGCTACAATACTATTATAAATAAAGGGTTCACTCCATCAAGAAATGTATTTACGAGGTGAAGCAATGAAATTCTGCTATTTTGAATCCTCATTTTACATTTTGTCAAAAGTTACTAACTCAAGTTTGATTAATAATGGCAGCCTGGATAATTTTAGTCTTCCTAGCCTATATTCCACCAATGAAGGTTTTAGCCAATAGTGGATGCAAGGATATTCCAAAACCACTATAGATTTCTTTGTCTTATTATTTACTTCTCGTCTTTATTTGGTGCTTCTTTAGCAAAAACTCGACTCTTCGATCTGGGATTAACCTCTAAACTCTGGGAGTCAAATTTTAGCCTCAAAATCTACTTTTGATGCTCAAGGTTTGTAGAGAAAAACTACACCAACAATTCTTCGTTATGATAAAGATTTAAAAAAACATTTTTTTTCCACTTGGAGATCATGAATAAGGGCCATTCAGTGGATATAATATATGATTTTATTAATTTTCTCAATCTTATTTGAAAATAATAAAGGCATAATATAATCAATTATAAGAAAATATGTTGGCAAATACACGGAAAATATATGACATTCTGGCTTGTGAGAAGGAAAGATGAATCCGCATATTCGAAGACTTAATGTGGAAAAAAATGCTATATTTTATGAAGTGCTTACTTGGTCTGAATGTGAAAGGCAACACATAGGAACAAGATCTAGTCCCTTTAGATCGTTAAGAACAAAATGATAAGTGACTTCATCCACCAAAGGAGTTATGTAACCTTAACTTCGATACAAAACAACAATCAAGGTGTTACAAGAAGCAGGTAGCATCCAGAAAATAGTGATTTTGAATTTATGACATAAATCGACAAATAGAGGATAAAGAGTTGAGAGCTCAACAACTTGAAGATGCTCAATGCTCCATACAAAATATCCTTTAGGAACCGTGTACTAGGTGTCCTACAGTTTTGATGCAATCACCTCAATATTAAAGATGTTAAAGCAGGCAAAGATAGCCTTAAGACCCCTTGGAATATAAATGGATTCGTTTCCAAAAGAGTACTCAAGTTTCTTGAAGATGATGTTTTGATTCCTAACATATCTCAACTATTAATAAAGTGAATTCAATGAATAGGATTTCCATGGCGTCCTTTTGAAATTCCAAAAATACCTCCATTCATCAAAGGAGTCCCTTTATCAGTTTGCAACCTTCACCACCATCTTGACCACCCATCAACGAAATTTTGCTATCAATTTGTCACCAATGACATCAACAAAATTACTTGGAATAAAAGTCTTGCATTCCAATGTTTTTGCACTTATAACATACATCTGTCCACTAATTTTCTAATTGAATAAAAATTAAATATCTTCAACTATTAGATGCATGTACGTACATTTTGTACTAGTAGGAATAAAAGCAAGCGTGTTAAGAAGTAGGACCGTTAAGGAAAATTATTTTAAATAAAGCTATGAGTATAGATTAATTTAATATTGGCTTAATAAGGTCTAGGCAACTCAAACATCATTTATAAGAAATAATTTATAGGTCAAAATTAAATTCTACTAAAATCATGAATCCAAGAACTTGTGCATGACCCAAATATCGATTAATTTTGGAGAAGATAACATATTTGAAGTTTGATAATAAATAAAGCAATTCATTAGAATAGAATTAAAATATTAAACGGGACTAGTGTAAAAAGTAATTAACTAACTTTCAATGAAATATAAGGAAGGCTTATAGATAAAAATCTCGAAAGCTTTTAGCAAATGATGAAAGACTATAAAAGAAAACGAAGAAAGAAGATGGGATACAAGGTGTGGGAGATAAATTATCATGGTAGGATCAATAAAATGAGATCTAAAGCATATACAGGTAACAACTGTTTTCCTCTGAAATATAAGAAAGAAAGACGCTTGGTGGAAAAAAGTACCAATCATTTGAAAAGAAACTTTGGCGGCTTTCCTACAATAATAAGTAGAGCATCCCCAATAGGGGGTCGGTCATGACTGACCCCCAATAAGGGGTCGGTGCATCCATGTTTGAGCTCACTACTGACTGCCAAGGTTGTTTTGGTGACCTTGGTAGTTAGTGATTTACTCGGCATTAATAACGTCGGGTAATCATCCAACATTATTAATGTCAAGTAAACAAAGGAATATTCATTTTAAAAAATTACCTTTACCATGTTATCAAGCAATAATAATGCCGAATAACAAGAAAGGTAATTTTTTATATAAACATCGTCTTTATTTGTTTTGAACCGAACGTTTTATACAAAGCTAGTAATCAAGCTCAACTATTACTACAATGTCCGGCAATACGTGGTCATCTTCAGAGTTGCTGGTACTTGTGAAATCCTACATTAAGGCTGATTGTAGGAATGAACTGAGGTTGTGCAGAGATGTATGTAAGCCGTGAAGGGTATTGGAACTTAGTGAATGAGGTTTACAACAATCATCCAGATTGTACAAGGAGGCGCTCGACTTTGGAAACCAAAACAACTTACGGTGAATTTATGGCAGCTTGCGACGGGTATTGCAAAATAATTCAATTGGTTGAAGACTAAAACGTATTTCAAGCAAATCAATCTACTTTTGGCCTGCGTTACATATTGGAGTACCAATCAGAATTCATCGGTCATGAGGCATTCGAACTTCGATATAGTTGGCTTACACATTTAGGTTAGTTAAGAATTATTGTACTTCCATGTGGTGTTTCTCTATCCGTGTGTCTTATGTAAATTTTCTATGTGTTTCGCTATTTTAATATTATATGTATTTCTTTTTAATTCCAAAGTCACCTCTGATCTTTATATTTGTTTGGCATATGATTTCTACTTAGGATATTAAGATAATGAAAATTGAAAGATACACAGAAATATGAAGGATACACTGACTAAATCTAGTCAATCCTGGAGCGGACAAACATCTAGGTTGAACGATTATGAAAACGATAGTTTTGGTGCATAACCTCATTGAGTTAGTTACGAAGCCTTCTGATCTCTTCTTCCAATTCCAAAATGTAAGTAATAGCCCAAGAAGAGAATCGGTCGTCTATCCATTATCCAAATTTGCATCCATGGAGTAAAGTGGACAATGGAAGTATCGACGACCAACATTATCCTCATGTCGGATGACTACAATCGATGATTCGAAACCATAGAAACACATAACATTTACGGATTATACCTCATCAACTTCAATTGCATTTTGTACTTATGGTATTAGCTGATTTTACTCTTGTGTAGGGTGGATAGGTAGTTTTTGTTGTTGATGGTCTATTTGCAGTTGTTGCATCCCCAATTCATGCTCTCTTTGTCGCATATCTTCGCAATGTCATTCTTCCATTTCAGTATACCATGTAGTAGGGGTTCTAGGTGGAGATGGATTAGGATTTGATGGTCCATACAAATGATCGGTATATGATTCTGGATAAGAAATAGGCATCTTAAGAGTTGGTGGTTTAAAGTTGCAAAATGAACTCCAAAATTATCAATATGACATATTTATAATAAAAATAAACTTTTACATAAACATTTACACCCTTAACCAAGCTGCTCCCGAAACTATGCTGCTCTCTGAACCATCACATTCAGCAAGCTTAGAATCTTTTCAACGATCAATCACATTACTCCCTAAACCTTGCTGCTTTTTATCTTACACTACAATGTAAAACAAGAATCTTTCCAGTAATCGATCATATCACTCCTTGAATCCTGCTGCTTTCTTTCATACGCAATAGTGTAAAGCTGAAATCTTTTCAATAATCGACCACATCACTCAAGTAACCGTGATTTATGCTTATTTTCAAGTTCTATGGAATTTAGCTTGAGTACGGGTAGAGATTTTTGATTGTCATCTTCTTAGTTCACAGAGTTTGCATCCATGATTTATGCTATGGGTGATCGATCACATCACTCATCAGTGTAAAGTTGGAATCTATTCAGTGATAGATCACATCACTCCCATAATTTTCTACTAGAATAAAATCAGATGAAGATTTGAACGTGTTTTATAGAGTAGATATGTTTTCCTTGTTTGCTTTAATACCATAAATATTCCACAATAAGTGAGCCATCTGATTTTGATGTCGGACTATCTTTCAGTTTTCTTCAAGAAGTTTGAGCTTAGAATGTATCTCTATTTTTCAATAAGCATCTTGTTTTCAAGTTTATGGCTTTTAGCTTGAGTATGGGTGGAGAATTTTGATTGTCGTCTTCTTTGTTCACGGAGTTTGCATCCATGATTTATGCTATAGGTGATCGACCACATCATTCAATGGTGTAAAGTTGGAATCTATTTAGTGATCGATCATATCGCTCTTGTAATTGTCGCCTAGAATAAAATCAAATGAAGATTTGAACGTGTTGTATAGAATATATATGCTTTCCTTGTTAGCTTTAATAGCATAAATATTCCACAATAAGTGAGTCATCTAATTTCGATGGCGGACTATCTTTTAGTTTTTTTCAAGAAGTTTGAGCTTAGAATATATCTCTGTTTTTCAATAAACAACTTGTTTTCAAGTTCTATGGCTTTTAGCTTGAGTATGGGTGGTGAATTTTGATTGTCATCTTCTTTGTTCATGGAGTTTACATCCATGATTTCAAATGTATTCTCTGACTGATGATCAATTAGTATTAAATAATGAATTGGATTGAAGGAAGTGGTTAGGTACATTCAGAAAACAAATTATAGATCTTTTTATTTCGAAAAATTATGTAGATAGACTCCAGTAAATCATTGCAAGCTTGGAATCTTTTCAGTGATCAATCACATCACTGCTTGAACCGTGTTGCTACAGTATAAAACTAGAATATTTTCAGTGATCGATCACATCACTCAAGTAATCGTGCTACTTTCCATCAAACTCTTAATATGTACAACTGGATTATATTTAGCGATTAATCACATCACTCCCATAACAGTGCTACTTTAAGTCGAACTCTGATAATGTCCAGCATAGATGGAGAGTTTTTTATTTCCATTTTCTTTATTCATGGAATTTTTATCCATGATTTCAAATGTATTCTTTGACTGATAATGATTAGTTTTTAATAATGAACTAGATTGGACGAATTGCTTACGTACATTTAGAAAACAAATTATAGATCTTTTTATCTCAAAAAATATGACAGATAGACTCCGGTGAATCATTGCAAGCTTGGAGTATTTTTAGTGATCAATCACATCACTTCTTGAACCGTGCTGCTACAGTGTAAAGTTGAAATCTTTTCGGTGATCGGTCACATCACTACCTAAATCAATGCTGCTTTCTTCCATGAGCTACATAACCTAATTGGAATCTTTGGAATCTTTGGATCAAATTAACAATAAACATTCAAAAAAACATTCGATTATAATTGTTATAAATGTGGTTTGCCACTATGTCATCATCCAATTTAGTTTGTGTCGAAAATATCAATATAACAATGTTGAATACAAATTTGGATAACGTTCCACTTATTGGTGGTTTTCATAACCCATAATACAAACAAATTCAAAGTCGAAGAGTCCATTGCGAATACAGAGTTGAAGTGATCATACTCATTTCCGAAACATATGAAAATGTAGGTCAAAGATATTTCGCATGTAGGGATAATTGGAATGGATACGGTTACTTCTAGTGGATTGTTCCACAACTCGGTCGACGAGGGAGTATATGAAATGGAATCGAGAGTGAGAAGATTAGAACTTTTAATTAACAACCATACCTAGTATGTATGTTAGTAGTATGCTTCGTAGGTAATTATCGTCCTTGTTTGTGTTTGTAGTATCATGTATTTTAGGTGATCATTATTATGTTTTGGATGATTACCATGATTTATCTATTTTTGTAAAAGTCGGTAGTTAGTATGTATTTTAATTTATCCCCTTGATACATTCTTCTAAACTCAAATGCAACATAATAAGTAAATTCATACAATGACGTTACAACAACTACAATAGTACAACATTACAACACTAAAAATAAGTGCATAATAATAATTTCCTTAGTATTCGACTATTACCTACAAAATGATGAAAGTGTTACATTAATTCGCTACGCAAATCTATATGAGCCTCAGGATCTCTGATTTCCATAACTCTCTTAATGTACTATGCAATGGATTTTGGTTCTTTAAAAGGAGGAGTCTCAAAAGCACATGCTAGTTCTGGATAATTACGCAACAGTAATTTATAAGCACCTCTCTTTTCTTCAACAATCATGTTATGAAGTATTATACAATAGTACATTATATCGGATATCACTTTAGGATCATGGTAGTACACCTCCTTTCTCAGAATTTAGAATCTACCTTATAGAACCCCGAAAGAACGCTCAACGTCTTTTCTTAAACTAGCTTGTTGTACTATAAATTTGCATTCCTTTTCATTACGAGACTTTGTGAAACTTTTGACCAAAGTTTCCCAAGTTGGATATATTCCATCTACAAGGTAGTATCCCATGTTGTGTTGTACATCTCCTATCATGTAATTATAAGCTAGTACAGTGTCGTTAGATAAAGAGCTAGACAAGTAAGACTAACGTAGAACATTAATATTGTTTAAAGTCCCAGATATACCAAAAAAGTGTGCCATATATATATCAAATAAAGCTATAGCTTCCAAAATCATTGTTGCATTGTGATAATGTCCGGTGTATTGTCCTTGCATTGAAACTAGACAATTTTTCCAACGCCACTGCATACAATCTAAGCTAACCAACATACCTAGAAATCCATGTTGTTCACCCATAGCCAATAGTTGATTTGTCATTCAGTGCTCTAAGATACTCCACACCAAATGCTAGAACGACCATTTTAAAAAATTCTTTTAAGCATTCGTTGGTAGTAGAATCTCTGATTCGGACGTACTCGCCTTGTCTATCTGTGCTTTCCCCATACGCTAACATTCGTAAGGCACATGTCATTTTCTGATGCGTCGAAAGACCCAATTGACCACAAGTGTTACACCAATGTGTGAAATATAAGTTTATCCCCGCTAACCCTGACATGACTCGCTCAAATATGTTTCTAGACATTTGATACCTTAATCCGAACTTCTCCATGTCAAAACACGGATCCTCGTTAAAGTAATCTACCATAATTCGATCATGCCCTGATTGATAATCTCTCTTCTTTCTCATATCTTTACACCCTATAACATTACCACCTTGGTCAGAAGACTCCTTCATTCGCTGTAACTGAATGATTTGTTTTGCTTTGGATGCTATTGCTTGTTGTTGAGAAACTTTTTGTGTATAAATATCGTCGGAAGTTAATGAAAAGGAAGGGGAAGAGGAAGAGAAAAGAAAAATAATTTTTATATTGGATTCATGGTTGTTTGATGTGTGCTTTAAGGGGAGTGGAAGAGTAGGAAAGCATAAATAATTTTCTTGTTTTTGGGAAGAAGTAAATTAATGTAGAAAAAGTTGAGTTGGAGATAGAGGGAGAGTAGCCGGCGGAAGGAGTAGGTCGGGTATGTTCGACCAGTTTATCCGACATTCATAATGCTGGATAAACTGACGGTCTTGATTGGACAAATAACCCAACGTGGATTGCCACGTGGGTTAGTTTAGTTGGATCTAATCTTATTCAGTATTATGAATGCCGGATAAACTGAAGAAGAAAAATTTGATGTTGGACGTGCCGGGGAGTTAGTCACCCCAAAATTGCCTAGGTGGCAATGGCGACCGACCCCCTTGTTAGGAATGCTCTAAACACCAATAATATATTTTAATGTTGCGATTCCATGTACCACTTAAATATACAACTATAAGTTCAGTGATTTTTTTTAAAATAGGAAAATATTCTAGAGGATAAAATTAGAGGCTATTTTAGTACTAAGAACAACCCACTAATTATTTCCCTTCAAGGACAAAAATGTTTAATTCTTCGTTTAAGCCTTAAGCCATGCTTTTCCTTCTTCTTCTAGGTAACCGTAAAAGATTAACCATGTCGTTCAATATCCAACTCCAAAGCCCTCTCCTTTTCACAATACCTAACCGCGAGCATGAGATATCCTCTTCGAAACCCAAATAATCTCACTTCAATTCATAGAGTAAGGAGAGAGCTCTTTGAGGTGGTGACGAATGAATGAATCGCTAGTCACTTGATTCAATTCTTCATCAATTTAGTTTTTAGTTGGAAGAGCAGAAGAAGAAACCATAGAAATTTTATTAATTTTCTTGGACTTTGAACTGAAAAATGTATTTGTTTGAGGAAGAGCCAGAGTTGAGTTTGAGAATTTGAGAGCTATATTCATTTATGTGAGGATCCGTTTTTAGGTATAATTTTTATTTTTTCTTAGTATCATTTTTCACAATAATGCATTATGAAAGTTTTTTAATGTTTTGTTTGTTTAAGTACATAAAAAATGAAGTTGTTACAGGATAAATATGATGATATGTACTAAATAATCAATGAGTTGAATTAGTGTTTTGTTAATATCAAACATTTAATGGAGTCTGTTTTAGTGTCAGTTTTATTACTAATTTGAGGATCAGTTTTTAGGTATTAGTTTTATTTACTGTAGGTATCATTTTTGAAAAAACTATTTTTTTTGTGATTGTTGCTGTATAAAGAACATTATTGTACTAGAATAAATTGATAATCTGAAGCAAACATTTTTTACTTATGTTTTTTGCAGCGGTGATAATAGTCTCCTTGTTTTATTTGTATTTGATGTTAATCATTTTAGCATTCGATTGTCCTTTGATTATTCTTTTTATGATCTGAAGAATGAAATTTGTCGTTATTGGTCTCAACTTACTCCTTTGTCCATTGAGATTTTTTACGTGCTTGAGAATAAAGTTATTGTGGTTGATACATTGTAGTATCAGTTGTTGTGAAAAGGTGATATTTTGTAGTATTACAATCATGGCATTGGTGTGTATTAGAATATTGCTTAGTATCCATTTTTTGGTATTAGAATTTAAACATGTTTTACTGTCTAGTATCAGAATTTATTTATCAGTTTTTAGATATCAGTTTTTAGGTATTAGTTTTCAGATAGCATTTTTTAGATATCAGTTTTAAGTTAACACTTGATTAAATTTTGTTTTAATGTTTTTTTTTATTTGTAAGTTTTTTTACTTTAGCTATGGGTATAGTTTATCTAGAAAATGTGGATAATTAAAAATAGTTTTTGAATCATTTAAAACAAATGCTTCAAGAAGATCGTGATTTGATTTTTATGTTGGATCGCCATCAAAGTTTGACTTTAGGTGTTCGTGAAGTTTTTCCTTCATCCTTTCATAGTTATTGCTATCTTCATATAGAACAAATGCTTTAAGAAAATGTTGAGTACTATTTTACCATGGATACTTATTGTTCTTCTTACGTTAATGTTATTAATCATATTCCTAATTTTGATAAGCCTATTGTTTGATGATGAATTTTCTATCGATTAGAAAACCGTCGAAAATATATTGTTATAAAAACCACAAGCGCACGGCGTACAATCGCAGTACATATGCGGGTACGGGTCGATCCACAGGGAAAGAATTAAATTCTAATATTACTCAATCAAATTAGCCTAAAGTTATGTGATTGTTTTAAACTAAGAAAATTGTAGAAAATAAACTAGAGCAAAAATGAATAAAACTATGAGATTAAGGAGCAATTTAGAGGCAAATCCACTTCCAATCATTCATATAAATCAACACATAATTTATTTATAATCTCTCTTTTTAATTTTAAGTAGAAATGATTGATTTGTTTATTATAAGTATGGTTTATTTGTGCTATTAATTAGCACAACTTAAACCATCAAACTCTAACACACCATTCAAACCCAGTTATAAATTCTCATGAAAATGACATGAAATTAAAAATAAAATCTATTTTAAGCATGATCTATTTACTATGAACTAGTAATATAGATCATCAAATTTGATTCTAGTTTGACTTTCATCATCAAAATCACTTAGGCAAATGATCAAATAGTTTATGTTTATATTGGATTAAGCATAACCTATTAGAGATGTCAACATAGACTATCAAATTCAATAAAAAAGAAACATAAACTACCATTATTCATAATTTCCATTAAGCACAAAAGAGAGATCATAAATGAAATCATTATGTTAATTTAATATGTTTCATAAGAACTTCACTATCCCTAAATTGAAGGGGTTTAGCTTCTCATATTTGAATAAATGTTAACATAAAGTGATTTCAATATAAAAAATAAGGAAAATGAGAGCTGAATAAATGAAAAGAGAGCTAAATACTTGCATGTAATAAAACTAAACTAATTGCAAGAATTAAATCTATGCTACTAACATGAAATAAGAGAAGCATAAACTAAATAAAAGAACATAAAATAAAATAGCAATAAAAGAAAGCATGAAATAAAAATGCATAAAAGTAAAGAACAAGGCTAAGAAGCCATTAAAGAGATATTTTATTTATCATTAATTTTGTACTACAGAGAGGAATATCGTTACATGAAACATACGGGGTATTTATACACATTTAAAACCCTAATTCATTTTTAGAGGACTGCCAAAAATGTCCTTGAGATAGTGTAACCCCCAAGTAATCATTAGGGAATTAATTAATCCCTAACATGCCTTTAAGTCTCGATTAACATGTACTTGTGATTTTAATTATGGACCATTAGTTAGTGAGCATGTGGGCTCCTTCATGTTGCATGAAATCTTTTATTTCCTTTCTTCATTTACTTTTAACATATGTGCATGCATACATCCATGAAGAATTATCCAATTTGCACTCAATTTCCTACAAATAAAAATAAAAATGTGCAAATAAATTTTCTCAAAATTAATTCATAGACAAAATTACCATTTTGCCCCCAAATGAAATGAATGAATGATGATTTGAAAACAATTTAGATTTTGGTTTAAACATGTAAAATACCCTAATAAGCTCATTTATTTTAATAAAAGAAGATTAAATATGGGAGTAAAATTATACGCTTTTGCATGCACATCAAATACCCCCACACTTATATTTTTATTCGTCCTCGAATAGACTAAAACTATGATAAATCCATTTTCGTAGGAAACATAATTACATTGAGCGTATACAACAAGTCGTTAACCTCTAGGTGTCTCTAGTAGGATGAGTATTGTCTCGTGAAGTTTTATTGTTTAAAATTTCACAAAAATTCAATTAATTAAATAAATAAAACCACTGAAATTTACGGGTCGTTACACTCTCCCCCACTCAAAACTTTTCGTCCCCGAAAAGGAAAGAGGTAGGAGAATAGAAACAACCAGAAAGAAATTGATTGAAATACAAATAAAAAAATTAAATTAAAACCATATAAGTTTCAAATTAAACTAATTAATTTTAACCTATTTGAGTTCACTTAAGTTAAACCAACCTATTTATTTCTAAATTCATTATCTTATTATCTAGTCATCCTCAATTAACAATTTCTAAATCATCAATTTGTATAATCATTTATTATACTCATATTTTATTCAACAAATTTAATTCTTTTATTCCAAATTATTATTAAGTTTATTCCACCTAATAGATCTTATCACATATGTCACGTACCGGATTTTCGACTTTCTAAAATTCGACATCGATACTCACTTTATCGACTGCCGAGAAATCGAGTGCCGGAAACTCCAATAGTGAGGGTTTTAAAAGGAAGAAAAAGGTAGAAGAAGAAAAAGAGAAGAAAGAAGGACAACAGAACAACATCAGAACAGAAAACAATATCAGAACCTTACACATCGCAGCGGAATAATATACAATAGATAATTACTAGTCTTTTAAAACAAAGAACTATATCAGTTTATACATACATCAATCATCAAAGTCAATATACAACAATGGACAGTTATATAACTTGTTCTCATACAAAATACACAGCGGAATAAATACTATCAGATACAAATACTACGTCTCTCCATCCAGCTTGCTTCCAAAGCTCCAGAATATCCAGAATATCCTGATAACCTAACTCTAGGCTGCCCGTGTGGAAATTGGTGGGCACCCAGAGTTTAGAAGGGAACAATAAACTCCGAGTCAGACATGGTGACTGGTGTGAGATCGTAAAACAGTTATTTTTCACAAAGAAAATAAAACAAATTCGCAATGCTTTTGGAAAATGAAACTACCATAAGACCTCCCGCCACACACACAATGCAAACGCAAACTTGGAGGAGATTTCTTCTTATGATAGTCAAAGATGCTTACTACGCAAAAATCAAATTCTTTTTGATATTATTATTAGTGCATAGTGTAGAAAACATTTCGAAAGTATAATATTAATCTTAGCCAACATACGACCAGTATCGTATGCCTACTATAGCTACCATCTAAACAGTGGTGACCACCGTACGTAAATGGCAGGTTCTACAACTAATACCGTACAAGGTGCGTATTGGGATTTGGATTTCCAACAAATGGTCAGGCTAAGGAACTTCCTTTTCCCACGATGGGTACGTCCCTGGAATAGACGACCCGAGAACCTAACCGGATCTCTGCCAACACAAGGCCGGGTTACCTCTGCAAAAATAGGTAACTACTGACACGCGTATGCCATCCCCCGATCGTAACCGATCTTCCCGAGGATCCCCGATTTCCAACAAACCACATAGATAATAATGCAGCAACCACATAGGTTAAGTATCTGGGCTCCATACCATGATACCACCTCTATCCAGAAGGAATGACATACACTAAGGGGCGCTACTCCCTAGAACCTTGCTGCATCCTTCCTGTTTCGACCATTTCCGGGGTGTGAGGCTCGACGAAGTCTCGTCCACAAAGCTACGCTTTCTCAAAAAGCCCTGCTTCGGGTCAAACAAAATGATCAACCTATGATCACAAAGATATAAGATCAAACAAATGATCATATCGCAAATGATCAAACACTGATCATTTCACAGCAACACTCAGTATGCCACGTTACCAAATTGGGATATATCGCTGATAAATTTCAACTACATAACCTCTGAGCTCGTACGTCTCAGAGAAGGGTGTTAAGCTAAGAGAATAAATTCTCAGAGAAGATCTCACCTTTGCTTTTAAATTTGCAATCCAATCCCATTTTCCATCCAGTTTGTTTTCTCGATTTAGACCTTGTATCAAACAGTTTTATACAGTTTATCAATATTCGAAATAATCGAATAATTAAATTTCCATTTCAACAAATTTAATCCAACATTTACTTTATAAAATATCTTTATCGATTTATTAAATAAGTTCATTAACAGATTAATCCCATATTAAATTGTTTAAATAAAATTAGTAATTCAACAAATGAACATATCGCATTAGTTAATAGATTTTTTCTTTACTGCTTCAAATTTAATTTCTGCATACATATATACATTTAAAATTTTAAACTGCTTAATTAAAACATTACCCTTATACATATGTATATATATATTAAGACATGAATGTTTATACTTTACTGCAAACATTAATTTTTTCCTTTTTAAAATAAATTTCTTTCTTTTAAATGTTTATCTACATATATATACCACTTTGAATAAAACAGTAATTTATTTCACTATAAAAATATATACATATATAGATCGAAAAATCTATTTTCGCATAGCTTCAATCCTTTAAAATTCCCTGTTATTATCATCAATATTTAAAATACATAACTGCATAAAAAAAATATACTTCACTGTTTACTGTCCATATTCAAGTATATATGTATATTTATCTATTCATTCTCTGTGTTTTTTTTCTCAATACGTATACGAATATATTATCTACAAAAGTAAATCAGAAAAATAAAAATATACCTTACTGTTCCCCTAATCGCCAACGAACTGCCCAACGTCGAGCATCGCCATCCTCACCAAGCAGTCGAATCATCTCGACGAACCTTACTAACAGACGATGCGAAACCCCACCATTTAGCTTCCAGTCGAGTCCCACTTCCACCCTATCGAACTGCACCACGCTACACGCCCCTCCAATATCATCCCGCTGAGTCGAACCCTAAGTTGATCGAGCCCCTTTCAGTCGCGACTCGAAATCCATCGCCGCTCCTCGCTGCTCCATAAATTTCGACGTCGTTCGCCAACCCATCCCCACTCCTCCGCGACTTCCCCTGGTGCCGACGTTGGCCCCACCATCGGCGAACTTCTACTCGCGATCGCCCAACGTTCGTGGCTTCACCTTTCACATCACGAAACCCTAGCACAGACACATTTCGCGAAACACTGCCTTACTCGCGATGCCGATGCCCTAGCTCGAGTCGAAGAAGATCGAACGACTTTGAATTCTTGGGAAGCAACGTGATTTGAATTTTTTTTTCTTTTCAGAGCCGCTCGAATTGATTTAAAAATTTGGGGAGGGAAGAAATGTGTGTCGGCCATTTTATTTCGAACGAATGAATTAAAGGAGGGAGGAACAGAAGAAAAGGGGAAGGTGAGGGCGGCCATTAATTGAATACGAGATTATTTTTCTCTTCGTTAAATAATTTTTTAACAGATAAAGGAAGAGAGGGGGGATGAGATAATGTTGTTTTGTACGAGTAGGAGGTAGTGAGATGAGGGAAAGCCAGCGATTTGAAAGAATAGCAGCTGAACTGTTGAGTTGAATGGGAATATATGTTAAATTTTAATTCAAATTCAAAACGTCACGACATAAATTTTCAACGTATTTATATATCGTACACTCACATACTAACTCCGATCAATACGAAATTTGAAGTTTCAGTAATAATACAATATTACGGATCCAATGGCACTGGTTTCATCGAATTCCGAGACTGTGCCCCGGAACGCTATTTTTAAATATCGATTCGAACAATAAAATTTTAAAACTGAACAGATCATTTTCAAACTCAATTCTGAAGCTTCTATTATTTCTGGTATTGTCAATACGAATTTTAAAAGCTTTTGAAATATTTTTCTTCAGCTTAAATTGAAGATTTGAATTTTTATTCAACTTACAATAGATTAAATTTTATAATTTAATCACCAAATTCAAAGTTATATCGGGGATTCAATTTAAATTACCGTTCGAATATTTAAAATTAATTAAATATTCTCAATTTGATTTGTTCAAAATTCTGGGTCGTTACAACATATGTTAAACAATATAAATTACTTTAAACCATATAAAATTCAATTTAAATTAATTTATTTTTAATAATTGATTTAAATTCAAGGTATTTCCATAAGTTAATCTAATTTCAATTTATTAATTCCTTCAAAACAAATTTATTTGTCTCATCTATTATCTCCTTATAGAAAAATTTAAGTGTATAACATTTATTATAACACTCAAATCTTTCCTTATAAAGTCATTTTATATTGTATATTATCCAATTACATATTCAACTTCTGAATAATTTAGGTAAGTTGTATTAAGATGGAATTGGGTACTATACAAGTAAGATTTCACAATTCAGTTTTTTTTTCCAGTTAAATATTTATCCAAGAATTTTGACTTCAATTTATAATTGAAATCATCTTTAAACCTAAAATTTAAGAATTTAAATCTCCGATTTACTTCAAACAATTTAGAGATATACATAATATATTTATATCAAATTAAATTAAATTTTAAAATAAGATACCTATATATATATATATAAATCAAATTATACTGAAGAAATTCAAATCAAAATATTTTTTTTCAAAACAAAACTGTAGCAAAGCTACAGAATAGTCTCTCCACTTCGAAACTCGAAAATGAATGTCGATGATGTGGCCGCCATCACCGAAATTATTTTCCAGCGACAAAGAGAAGAGCACTGATTTCAACATTTTAAAATTCTTTGAAAACAATTTCTATTCGAAAATACTTTCAATAATATACACTTTAAAATTTTAAAAGCAAAGTCTGAAATCACCGGAACTAAATTCTCAAATTTCTGAATTAAATTCATTTCAAATTCCAAATCAATTTATAAACCATATTTATAAATTCATTTAGAACAATAAATGATAATCAAATATTATCATTTCAAACAACCATTTTAATTAACTTATTAAATTCCAGAAAATTTCACTTATATTCTTATAATATATCATACAAATTTATTTCATTTACCAAATTTGAAAATAATATCGTGTCAGTCTGCTCTGTTCAAGTGTTTTGGAAATCCTATAGATATTGCTGATCAGACGAATCGATCGAAGACCCAAATCAACATCAACAACCCAAACAACACAATATATAAAACATTTTTAATATAAATTTACAAATACACACCCTCACTCGAATGATTCCAAAATAGGTTTCAAAATAAGGATAGAAATTTAAATTAGAGAGATTCTAATCAAAAGAACTCAGACTTGAAGATAGACTCGATAGGGAGATAAGATGTTTAAAATTTCAAACAAGGAATATGGATAGACTTATATAAATCACAGGGCAACTTTAACCGGGTCAACCGAGACTTCAAGAATAAGATTGATACAAAATTCCGAGGTAAATCGACATTCGATCTCAAGAGGTAGAATTAAGGTATAGCAGAAGATAACAGCATCATAAACCGAGGATAAGGAAATCTTCGGTGAAACAATGTTTGTTGTAAAGGAGTTTCACCCCTTTACAAATCATTCAGATTGGCAAGACCGTCGATTTATTATAAAGATTATTTGAAGTGGAGTTATGGGATACTCCAGAATCAAAAGACACGAATATGGGAGACACGAATGGACTTTGGAACCGAAGTGAACGTTCCAAAATTCAAAGGAACCGAGTCAAAGAAGAAGGAATTCAAGCTCGAACGAAAGTGATTATGTAATTGAATTTACTACATATGCTAAGTTTTGCCTAAAACCAGAGCTCTGATACCACATGTAATGACCCAATATTTTGGACCATTCAAATCGACAATAAATCCACACATGCCGGACTTGAATGATTCAAAACAATGGATTGTAAATAAAATTTGGCAAAACTCAGCATATACTGTAAATAAATAAAAAATCACAGATCATAGACACAGAGTAATATAACAGTAATGCAGCGGAAACAAAAGGATAGTAGTTCATGAAGCTACTATGTATATATATAACAGAGTCAAACAAGATACAACAGAAGTCTCGAATACAATATGATGTGTCAATACAATAATCGAATACAAGATCTGAATACATCACTAGAATCAACTGAATAACTGAAAGCAGGATCGATAGATAGCTGGATCTCCAAGCGAAGCTCCAACTCCAAAGGTGAGTCTCAAATGCTGTATCACTCAGTCTGACCCGAGCGTAAAGCAAAACACAAAACACTCGAGTCAGGATTAACATTCTTATATCAATAAATCCAACTCAAGTGAAATATCAACTGAAATACAAGTAACTTAAAGGATGTTTGGGATAACCATCCCCTAAGGATCCGTTAAACTATCTATTATGTAGTAATATACGCTATATACAGTAGTGTCTAATTAGTAAAGTATAATCATATAGAAAATAGCGTTAAGGGGATGGAGAACCTTAACGTGGTCGGATCTTAAAATCATAATCGTAGTAAAGCTCGATATGGTAGGTGACACGGCACACAAGGCAATGCCAGGGTAGATATACCAATTACGCACACAGACTGATGGATACGCATAGCAGCCACTACCGTTCCACCTCGAACAACACTCCCAAATCGAAGGGTGGCCACCAAAATCAACAAGTAATAGAATGAAATCGAAGAAGTGTGTCCGATACGAGGTGCTACCTCACTGGTCCGAGATCGCTCCTGTTTTAGCCACCTTATGCCAACTCACGGGAGTTGGGTCCACGTATATACCTTAGGATCGTCGCCACCATCCTACTTCATTCTGGAAACTCCACCGCGTACACAGTTGTCAAAGTGGTTTTCGGTATCGACAGAGAGTATGTCCATATCCGATCCCGGTCTCTTTAACAACCAATCGTTATTATAACACCGTGGTCATTTCAAAATAGTTTATACTTCAAAACCAAAATATCATTATCATTTCAAAACCCAATTTAATACGATATCATTTTCACTTCAAATATATCCATTTTCAAAATCATATCACTTTCCAAAGTTACAACGCTTTCAAAATCATAGTCTTTTTAAAAATCAAAACACATTGGAAATCACAGCTTTGAAATCATAGTATTTTGGAAATCATAACATTTTCCTTTTAAACAGTTTAGATATTAAAATTCGTTTATAAATATAAAATAGTTTCCTCAAATTTCACAAACCGATTCAAATTAACTCGAATTCCAAAAATTTAATTTAATCAAATCTCAAATCATCAGTTTCAACTCGATTCAGCTTCTAAATAAACCATTTCAAATTATCGATTTCAAATACATATCTGAACCATAAAATAAGCCATTTCAATTTTAATATATTTCAAAGCTTCAAATATTCAATATTTCAAACTAAATTCGATAAATTTATATACATATCAGAGTCACTTTACAATTATTTCGTTTTGAAATATTAACTTAATCATTTCCATAACATTTAAATACAATTTCAATTTACAAATTTAAATAAACAAAATATCCCATTTAAATATATATAAGTTTGAAATATCCATTTAAGTCACCCTTTCAAATTTCAAGTTGTAAAACACTTCTTTAAATTTCAAATTCAATACATTTCAAATCAACTTATTTAAGTATAATTCTTAAATAAATATAATTTCAATCAATTTCAAATCATTATAAATTCTATATTTGAAAATATAGATATTAAATAAATACTTAAACGTATTATTTATCAACTTTATTAAATCAACTTTAGTGAATCTTTAAAAATCAATATTTATCAAAACCATATATTTCTTTTCAAAACATTTATATATAGACCAACGGTGTCTGTATATAATTTTCTATCCTATGGTCAAGTGATACGGATATTTATCATTTCAATCCGCAATTTAAATTATATATACGGGTATATATCTTTTCAACCCGCAATCCCAAATTCAATTCAATTCAATGAAAATCGCTTGGGTTTATCATTTCAACCCATAACGATTTTCTCCTATTCTACAGATCGTTCGGGTATGTATCATTTCAACCCATAGTGATTCTATACTAATAGGGAACTTGCAGAGTGATAACATATATGATAATAAAATAACAACAGCAATAGGCATATATCAACAATATAAATAACTGATAATGGTGTCAGATGTCACAGGTGAACAGATACAGATAATGACATATATAACAATGTAAATAACTAACAGCAACATATTTCAATTGATGTTTCAATTGAAATCAAATTTAATAAATATAAGAAAATTAATCGTGAGTGATTGCTCACCTTTCGAGGCTAGAGAAATTCGACAATGGGATGAGTTTCGAATTCAAGCACGAATTCCAAGTCAAAGCAAGATGGGCACGAATCCGACGAAAAGAGCTGATAATAGAAATAGGCGAAATCAAATCAGAATTGGGTCAATGGAGATAGATGGGTATAAGTGAACTTATATATAACTATATATAATTATCATATCCTAAATTTAAACACATTTTAAATTAAATATATATATATATGTATTTCAAAATCCATAATTTTAAGATTAAATTTCATCCATTAAAGTACAACATATATATAAAAAAATTTGAATCAATACATTAAAACTTAAATACTAATAGATTATATAATTTATAAACTAATATATAAACAACTTTAAAATTTTATAAACCTTAAAACTGTACAACAGAGGACATATATATACTTAACTTATACAATCAAACTATATACATAAAATATAGCCAGTAACCCAGTATAATATAAACTAATATAATAATATAAAAATATATATTAGTAACCAAAATAACTTGCTCTGAGTAAACTATATACTTTAACAAACTTCATAAGCTTTATAAACTTATAAACTTTACAAACTTTACAAAATTATAATTTAAATCTATATACAATTCAAAACAAAACAAAGTGGATGTACGTGATCAACTAAATGCACTCAGGCTTTACATATATTATGCAAACTGATGTATGGAAACTCATATATCATAATATTTCATATGGCAGACTACATATATATAAACCATATATTATTTTTAATATCAAAACTAATATATTGTAAACCAACAGGTTATATATTAACTAAATATATAATATAACCCTCTATATAAATATATATACAGTAACAGTTAAAACTTATAAAATATACTATACTGACGTATAAAAACATAAATCTTATATAAATGAACAGGTATGCAAACTAATATACACAACAAAATATGTGACCTATGTGTACCCTGTAGATACCAGACATATGTTTAACAAATGTATAGCAGATCTAAGAAATATGCAGACCAAATAAACATATGTAGACACACTATAATTAAATAAATGTATGACATATATATATATAACATGGAAATAACCCCTTATAAAAATTTTATATTAACGCATATATGAAATCAGTACAAACATTAACAGAGGATACATGTGCAAATCAATATGTATAACTTGTTCAATTATATGCGTAGACTAACTATTATACAATTAGATATAATACATATAAACGAACCAACATCTGAATGTGTGTAAGTTTATATACAAAACTCAACAGACCTCTTGTACATAACCAGATTATAAAACAAGTCATATTATATAATTAAACTATCATAACTTCTTTACATAAACAATGTATGCCTATTACATAAAGCACAAACACAGCTGGCCAAGCTTATATGACATGCATTGTAAAGGTATGTACTATAAATTTTTGTTAAACTATTTCTATACTAGACCATAGCCTACATGAATATATATATTAAATAATTTATAAGGTAAAGTATCCGCAATTTCTTCTTTCTTTAAAACAGCATGTTTATGTATTACTATATGTTTGAACACAACAGTTATAAACTAAGCACTCATATATATGTATAGAAACGCGTACTATATATAATACATATAAATCTAGATGTATAGCTAATATAAACTACTTATTAAAATCTAACAGTATATACTTATATAAACTATTATACACACTTGAAACATACTTATAATTAATATAAATATACTAGTGATAGGAGGTTGCGTACGACAGGTGTGCTCGGCATGGGTTGCGAATGGAAGGAACAAGCGGCTGTGAAGGTGGAAGCTTGGAAGGGGAAGCACGACTTCGGCCACAAGAGGGGAGCGGCAAGTCGAGGTAGATCTGGTGGAGGACCTGGGGACGTGCTGGCGGAGTTTGCCGAAGAGGGGAGGGATGCGGATCGACTGGGTTCAAATTTCTTTTTTTTTAGATGAGAACAGACGGGTGTTTGAAAGAGAAGGGTGGAGCGGAGGAAGGAAATCTGGGGAGAGAAGAAAATTGATATGGAGGTAAATAAAATGTGCCGGTCAAAAAAAAATTAAATGCATGCGAAAATAACGTATACGTTTAAACTTTTGAAATGGTATAGGATGGTAACAGCTGTCTATAGATTGAGAAGCTATTAAAGAAATTTATTATATTGCTTGGAATTCACGTTCAAATTTGAAACCGCAAAGAAAAGCTAACGGTCACAATTGATGGTACCGATACGGCGCAACGTTTTATTGTTTCCGTCGTGTATCGGGTCTTAAAATACAGAAATAAGTATACCACAGAGATCAGCATGACGGGACGATCAAAATGGTATACAGATATTAGTGGTACGATCATCCGATCAAAAGTCGATATTCGGTACCAGAAAATGCTGCTATTTGGCCAAAATTAAGATAAATGGAGCAATAGAAGTCCAAATTTGGAAAAACGAAAGATGACGTCCCACTTAGAAGAGGATTTAGAAATTTTCTATAGAAAAATATTTTGGTTTGAAAAATATTTTATTACCATCAATTATTAACTGATTTAAATTGAAATAGAATTTCACAAGAGAATAAACTTTAATATTATCAGATGGAAATTTACCGGTTGCTATATTGAAATGGACGTATTCAAAATAATAAATTTTTATTTTCAAATTTTATTGTTTAAAATTTCACAAAAATTCAATTAATTAAATAAATAAAACCACTGAAATTTACGGGTCGTTACACTGGCTCTCTCTCTATTTTGAAAAATATTAACATTATTATTTACACGCCTAACTCAGATAAACTGAGACCAAATATACTGATCATGCACTGCCTTTCGGACTTACGTAAGAAGAGTACTGAGCGTGGCAAGTGTACACACTTGTATATGAACACATGACTCTAGGTGTTTATTATTATTATTTTAATTTTATTTACATACACCTAACTCAGATAAACTTATGCCAGATATACTGATCATGCACTACCTTTCGGGCTTATGTGAGAAGGGTACAGAGCGTGGCAAGTGTCACACTTATGTATGAACATATGACTCTAGGTGTTTCTTATTTTTATGAAATATATGTATATATATAACTATTTTTTAAGAAAAGAGAGAGTTATGCAAAATTATCTTAGCACCACTTAACTTAGAAGATCAAAAATGTTATCGCCTTTACTTTAAATGAACCACTCTTTTAAACAAAGATTACAATTAGGATATACTTCATAATTATCACCAATGATCATTCCTATATATAATTACACCCTAGCTACTTGTAATCAAACTTTTCATTTTATTTTAGTTAAGACAAGTAAGTTTTCAAAAATTTCAATTTAATAACCAAAAACGTATATTTATCCTATCGTGTTTTTTCAAAAGTAAATCAATATGCTAAATATAAAAAAAATTGGGAATTTTTTTTGGAAAGAAAATGCAAAAAATAAACCATGAAAAATAAAAATAAACATGAGACTCCTCCCCCACACTTGATTTTGACTATGTCCCCACAGTTAATGCATGATATAACGAGTGTAATAGAGAAAAATATGTACATATTTACAAGTGAGGGTTAAAAAAATTTATTAGATGTAGTGTGGCTCATGAAGAATCATGAGTTCCTCCTCTCGATCACTCGCACACTCCAAGTAAGGTTTTAAACGATGACCATTGAGTTTAAAAATCGATTCATCCCTAGGGTTTTCTATCTCTATGGCACCGTATGGAAAACCAGTTGGTACCACGTATGGTCCTGTCCACCTTGATTTTAATTTCCCAGGGAACAAATGAAGTCGAGAGTCATACAGAAGAACCTTTTGATTTGGCGAAAATGTTTTCCTTAGGATTGACTTGTCATGAAAAACTTTTGTTTTTCTTTGTCAATTTTCTCATTTTCATATGTGTCATTCCTAATCTCCTCTATTCATTGATTTGTAATTTTCAATTTTCGCCAGCTTTTTCAAGATCAAAGTTTATGTTCTTAATCGCCCACAACGCTTTATGTTCAAGTTCAACAGGTAAGTGACACACTTTACTATATATTAGCCTAAAAGGAGACATCCTAAGATTGGTTTTATATGCAGTTTTTTAAGCCCAAAGCGCATCTGTCAATTTTACTGACCAATCTTTTCGATTTTTATTTATAGTTTTCTTCAAAATTTGCTTGATTTGGTGATTTGATACTTCAACTTAACCACAAGTTTGA
Organism: Allium fistulosum; assembly: GCA_030737815.1. NCBI lineage: Eukaryota > Viridiplantae > Streptophyta > Magnoliopsida > Asparagales > Amaryllidaceae > Allium > Allium fistulosum. The sequence goes on from CM060905.1 coordinate 169,387,346, forward strand.
GGATGATAAGAAGTAGATAACTTGTAAGTTATCGAGTATTTCTTCATTAGAGTTTTACATGATCGATTACAAAAATGGGTTCCATTATCGGTTATTATTGTGCAGGTGTTCCAAACCTCGAGAAGATGTTTTCTTTTATTAATTTCACAACTACTTTGTGGTTATTTGTTTTACAAGGAATGGCTTTAACTCATTTAGAGACGTAATCAACAACAAGAAGAATGTACAGATTTTCGAAAGAGTTGGGAAACAGTCCCATAAAGTCAATACCCCAAACGTCAAAGATTTTGATCGTAAGAATGGGGTTCAAAGGCATCATGTTTAGTCAAGAGATTTTTCCTAACATTTGGCAGCGATCACAATTTACAGAATTCGAATGCATCTTTGAAAAGCATAGGCCAGTAAAAACCATATTGGAGCACCTTTTTCGTTGTTTTCTTAGGAGCAAAGTGACCACCACAAGCTTGTTCATGACAAAACGAAAGAACACTCTTAATTTCACAATCTGGGATGCAATGTCGAATGATTTGGTCAGAACAATACTTAAACAAGTATGGATCATCCCAATAGAAGTACTTGACTTGGGAAAGAAATTTGTATTTATCTTGTTTCGACCAAAATGAAGGAGTTTCCTTGGTGACTAAATAGTTCACTATATCGATATACCATGGATCGACGGAAACGGAAAGGAGTTGTTCATCAGGAAAGTTCTCGTTGATCGGTAAAGAAGGTGGTGCATTTGGAAGATGTGACAAATGATCAGCAATGACGTTGTCGGATCCTTTTTGTCTTTGATCATAAGGTCAAATTCTTGGAGTAACAGGATCCAACGCAAATGAGACTTAGCATCCTTTTTACCGAAAAGGTACCTAAGAGCGGAGTGGTCAGTGTAAATAGTAATGTGTGAGCCAATCAAATAAGGTCGTAACTTTTCGAGTGCTACCGCTAATAGCTCTTTTTCAGTGGTTGTGTAATTGTGTCGAGCATCGTTTAGAGTCATACTAGTGTAGTAGATGACGTGAAGAATTTTGTTGACGCATTTTCCTAAGACAGCACCAACTGCAAAGTTAAAAGCATCACATATTATTTCGAAAGGAAGATCCCAATTGGATGAATAAATGATGGGAGTGGAAATGAGCTCATTTTTGAGACGCTCGAAAGCAAAAATACAGTCAAAATTCAAATGGAACGTATTTTCCAAGAAGAATCGTCAGAGATCGAGCAATTTTACTAAAGTCTTTCACAAAGCGTCGATAGAAACCAGCGTGTCCTAGAAATGAACGAATGTTCTTGACAGATTTGGGAATGGGTAGATTTGCAATTACGTCAACTTTCGCTTTATCTACCTCAATGCCCTTGTTTGAAATGACATTCCCAAGAACAATTTCATGTTTGACCATAAAATGGCATTTTTCCCAATTTAACGTTAAGTGTTTATCCTTGCATCGATTCAGAACCATCTCGAGATGGTGTAAGCAATCGGAAAAGGAGTTCCAAATATGGAAAAAGCATCCATAAATACTTCCAGAAAGCGTTTAATCACGTTGGAAAAGATGCCGACCATGCATCTTTGGAAAGTAGCAGGAGTGTTGCAAAGGCCAAATGGCATACGTCGATATGCAAAGGTACCAAAGGGACGGGTGAAAGTCGTTTTCTCTTGTTCTTCGGGGGCGATCGAAATTTGGTTATAACCGGAATAACCATCAAGAAAGCAATAGAATTCATGGTCGGCTAATCGTTCAAGCATTTGGTCGATGAAAGGAAGAGGAAAGTGATCTTTACGTGTTGCAGCATCTAATTTTTGATAATCAATGCAAACACGCCAACCTGTTTGAGTACGAGTTGGAATGAGTTCGTTAGCATCGTTTGTGATAACGGTAAGTCCAGACTTTTTAGGAACAACATGAATTGAGCTAACCCATGAACTATCGGAGATGGGATATATGATTCCATTATCGATGAGCTTAAGAATTTCATCTCGAACCGCACTCTTCGTTTTTGGGTTAAGCCTTCGTTGCGTGTCACGAACAGGCTTGGCTTCGTCAACTAAGTGGATGCGATGTTGAACGAGAGCGGGACTAATTCTCTTTATATCGATGATCGACCATCCAATACCTCTTTATTTTTCGCCAGAATTAAAAGAAGGGAAGCTTCTTGATAAAGAGAGATTTGAAAAGATTATGACAAGAAAAGTTTTGTTGTCACCTAAGTATGCGTACTTAAGGTGATCAGGGAGATGTTTGAGTTCCAACCTAGGAGGTTGTTTAATTTAAATGATTCTGTTGAAGTTCTGACTCAACGATGAGGGGTTCAAACGGAAGCGCGTTTTCAATCTTGTTAGGCTCGTCTCGAAACAGTTGCTCGTATTCGGTCTTGTGTTCATGGTTAAGGTTGACTGTTTCGTTGTCAAAATTTTCTTGAATGGAGCTAACTTCCAATGTTAGACAAGTGGTTCATTCGATTGATTTTTGAGATTGAAGATGTTAAGATCCAAAGTCATGCTTCCAAAAGAAATTTTCATCGAACCATTTCAACAATTGATTAGGGCATTTGAAGTGGCTAAGAAAGGTCGTCCTAAAATCAATGGAATTTGACTCATCGGATTGTTCACGGGTTGTGTTCGAAGGACAATGAAATCGATGGGGAATATGAATTGACCGATTTTGATGAGTACGTCCTCAATTTCCCCCATGGGTTTCTTTATCGAACAATCAACAAATTAAAGAGTTACTTTCGTCGGTATTAGTTCACCCAAGCCAAGTTGCTGGTAAACTGAATAAGGAATCAAATTGACACTCACACCCAAGTCTAGTAAGCACTTATTAATCGTCTTGTCTCCTATCGTGCATGAGATTGTCGGACATCCAGGATCTTTGTATTTTATGGGGATTGATTGAGACAATACTTCATTGTGATCGGCAGCTAAGAAAACCTACTTGGGTACATGAGTGTGTCGTTTTTGAGTACATAAGTTCTTTAGAAACTTAGCGTAAGTTGGGACTTGTTGAACAATATCAAGAAGAGGGATGTTCACTTTGACTTGTTTGAAAATTTCCAACATCTTCTCCATTTGATCGGAATGTTTCTTAGGTCGAAATCGATGTGGAAATGGAACTCGGTGCTCAGTAGGTTGGTCTATGTGAGTAGAAGAAGAATTTGGGTTGGAATTTGATTCGATATTTGGCTCGATGTTTTGTTCAGAATAGCTTGTCATTTTCGAAGTGTCAAGAGGAGTTTTCGGTAAATCGTTTGGATTAACAACTTGGTTATCGATTTGTTTACCGGAGCGCAAAGTCGTGATAGCATTCATTTGGTTCACATTGCTATCTTGAATGACATGAGCTTGATTCGATTTCGTGTTTTGTTTTCTAGGGTTCAAAACAAACTGACTTGGGAATGTGCCTCATTCACATTCACTCATAGAAGTGGCTAATTGGCTCATTGCATTTCATGTTTAGCAATTGATTGACTCGTATTATGCATGTACGAGGTTAACAAATTTTGCAAATTGCTATTTGATTGGAGGTTTTGAGTGGTCGCTTTAGCCAAAGTTCAAGACTTTTCTCAAGTGAAGTCAATCGTTTATTGTCTTGGGGAGCAAAAGATTGTTGCGGTTGATTTTGAGATGGAGGCACAAAATTTTGTTGAAAGTGGTTGGGTTGAAAAGAAGGATTCGAAGTATTGTTCGGAAATGCTTGAAAATTGGAATGAACCAAATCCGTGTTAGAGTTATTTTGGTTCCATGCAAAGTTAGGATGATTTTTCCAATTGGGATTGTACGTTGGAGAAAACAGGTCATTCTTAACCTTGTTAAAAGCAATGAGTTGTTTTACCGAATGAGGGCATGATCGACAATGTGATTCGGATCGTTGCATTTATAAATTATTAGTTGGGAAGCTTGGTTCATTTGATTGGATGAGAAAACGTTGTCGAATTTATTGATCATTGCATCGATTTAGCTTCCAAAGCCAATGATGACCCTATCGAGTGTGCACTCGATCTTGAGTAAATGGATTTTTCGTTAGAACGTTCCCATTGGGATGACTTTTCGGCCAAGATTTCAAGGATTGCCAAGCATCGTCGTGATGTTGGGCGAGAAAATTGCCTTGGCACATCGATTCAAGCATGGTTCGTGAACTATTTTCAAGTCCATCTTATAAGATTTGGCAAAGAGCCCATATTTCAAATTATGGAGTGGACATTTTATCTAAAGCTTTAAATCTTTCAAAGTATTTTCCAAATGATTCACCCCTGAATTGATGAAAATTCACAACTCGTTTTGGATTTTGGTTATTTTTTCCAAAGGGTAGAATTTTTTAAGAAAACTTGAACGAATTCGTCCCAAGTTTTGGTTGAGTTCGACGGTAAACTGTACAACCATTTTTCAGCATAATTGGTAAGGGCGAATGGAATTAACCGAAGTTTGATTCCATCATCACATAATTGTTAGAGTTTAATGGTTGCACATACTTGTTCGAATTTTGTTAAGAAAATATATGGGTCATCATGTTCAAAATTGCCAAATTTCGAGAGTGTGGCAATATGATTGGAATGAATTTCGAAGTGATTACTCGTTGGGGTGGGTGATGTGATATAATAAGGAATAGAAACTCTGTCGAGAACGATTCTATCCATGAGAGTTTGGAGAGGATTTTCGTTAGCCATCGTTGAAGAATCGTTCATTCGGGTTAAACGATTAGTTGTTGTGTCACGAGTCCAGAGGTACTCATGCACAAGTGAAAAGATCAAGGAGAGAAGGACGTGAAAATCAAGGTTAAGAGAATGAAACAAGGTTTAGAGAATGAAATGAAGTGAAAAAAAATTCTTTTCTTTTGTTTTTTTTAAAGGAAAAATATTTATCAAAAAGAATTTATTTTTCTAAAGGGATATTTGATTTTTGTTTTGTTTTTTCTTTAGGTTTAAAAAAAATATTTTTTTTAAATGTTTTTGTTTTTTTTCAGTTTTTTTTTTGAAAAGATTTTTTTGAAATTTTTTTTTGGATTTTTGTTTTGAAAAAAACTAAATAAAGTAAAATGCTTGTTTTTTTTATTTTTGATTTTTTTTTCAAAGGATAAGATTTGAAAAGATTTTTTTTTTTGGATTTTTGTTTAAAAACTAAGTTACGTAAAATGTAAGAAATTTTTTTTACCTTTGGATTTTGTTTTTTTTTGTGTTTTTATATATGCATGAACTAATGTTACTAAATGAATGCAATGACTTAGTTACAAATTTTCTGTCCTTAGTAGCTCCTAACCCAAAATTTTATAATCACACTTTGACTTAATCCAACAAAATAGTTCTTAGCCAGGTAACAGACAAGAGTTATCAGTGCACCACGAATCACCGTAGCAATGCAGCCAAAGAGTTAAGTACTTTCAGAGAAACAACCACGATAATATTTACGAATCATCGTAATATTTATAAATGATTATTGCTCTGTCATAGCCTAGACACCAAGAAATTAGATTGTTATAAGAAGACAATCTGTTAAGATACAATTAAGCCTTAGATGAGCTCGCGACTCCCTATTCCAACGTCTAACCATTATTCTTAGTCAAATTCTAAGATGATATGCAATTTATGGGCCAAGAAAGGGGTGGTGAAATCCCTCACCTTATGTAAAGTTGGGTATTGCCCTTAGAAAAGAAAATAAGATGAAATGAATGAAAAACAAAAATTAAACGTGTATTAAATGCAACTACGAATGAGATTTGATTTTGTTTTTGTTTTTGAATTTTTAAAATGCAAGCAATCAACAATGCAAAGAAAATAAAAACAATAGATAAGAGCAAGATACCAGAGTATGCAGAATTATTAGCAAATTTTTTTCAAGCAGCGATATTTTTAGCAAAAATTTTTTAGCAAGCAAGAAGTTTATTTTGGCAAGCAAATCCTCTCCTTCTAAATTCCTGCAAATTACAACCTGCAAAATTGTTGAACAAGAATATTTATAAGAATAGAACTAAAACAACTTTTTTTCTTTTTTAAATCCGAACTACCCAAGCGAAAACATTTTTTTCTTTTTAAAAATAAAAGGAAATTAAAAGAAAATAAAAAAACTAAAACAAAACAATACAACCCAATCACAATGAAAACTCAATAATTTAAAAGCCAACAAAATTTATTTTCCTTTTTTTTATTAGAAAGAAAACTCAACCCAATTTAAAACAAAGCAACACAATACCTTACCCAATATAAAAACAATGTAACCCACTACCCTACCCCATAAGAAAGCAACGCAACACAATTTCTCAACTCTGTTAAAATCAAACACACAAATTAAAAATTGAAGCAATAAGAAAAACACTTTTTTTCTTGACGGTGCTTTGTGATTCAGAAGGAGGTTGCGGTCGTGGTGGCAGCTGTAGGTTTATGTCGATTTGAGGGTTGGAGGACGGCTTCCGTTGCAATTTGGTAGAGGGGCGATTTCGAATTGGTGTTGCGGTCAATTTGGATTTTCGATTTGGGTGCGAGTTGAGTTGCGGTAAAGGAGGAAGGTGCTTGGAGGAGCGGTTGTGTTTGGTTGCAATTTTTATGCGGATGGTCATTTGCATGCAGAAGAGGGGTGAAGTAGTTGTTTGGTGGAGGAGTTTGTATTGCAGGATAGTGATGGAAGGAAGTTGTTGTTGTATGAACTGAAAGGAAGCAGAAGTGGCATTTTAGCAGTGACGTTTGATGGGGGTGCTGTTAATGATAAGGATGTGGAGTAGGGGAAGTTAAGGAAGATGTTGTATTTGAGCAGTTTGGTGGCAGAGGGGTGGATGCAGAGGTGTTTGCAGTAGGAAGTAATGTTTAGGTGATCTTTTTGTGAAGGAAGGCAGTGTGGTAAGGCAGAGTGATCGAGACTGGGAATGATGGCTGTTGTTGAAGGTTGTTGTCAGTTTGTGATTTGTAGAAGCAGAGGAAGGTAATGATGTAGGCAATAAGTTGTGAAATTAGCAGAAGAGGTGGTTGCAATAGTTGTTCGACAGTGGTCAAACTGCGGTTGTTTGATGAAGATGAGGGGGTACTGCAGTGATGGGGTGGTACTGTTTGATTGGCAGAGGGAGGTGAAGTTGGAATGGGATGAATGGTTGGTGGTTTTGTGGATTGATGGATTGTTGTTAGAGGGGAGGTGCAGGTTGTGGCGAGGCAGGTGGTTTTGTTTTTGATTTTGAACCACCCTGGGAGTGTATTTGTAGTGGTGGCAGTGGAAGGTGAGATCGATTATAGTTTGACGGACTCTGTAGTGGACGGGGAGCAGGAGGAGTATTGTGCAGGTGAATGGTAGTGTGAAGTTAGGTGGTGGATGTATGGCAGTGGAGTGATGTAGGAGGAGTAAAATGTAATAGGGAGAAGGATGATGGTAGCAGTTTTGGTTAGGGGAGGAGATGGTGGATGTGCAGTGATCACAGGAAGGTTAGTGTGGTAGTTCAGGAAGTCAAGGCAGGGGAAGTTTAGAGAAAGAAGGTGATAACAGTCAAGTTGGAAGTGTGGTTTAAGTGAAAGGAGCAAGGGATGTTTAAGTGAAAGGAGCAATGTGGTTTAAGTGAATTGATGGTTTAGAAATGGGAAGAAATGTAACAAATAATAGAAATAATATGTAACAAGCAAGTTACTTAACAAAGAAGAAGAAATGTAACCAGAGACATGTAGTTTTGATGTTCAATAGTTCTTTTTTTTAAAATGGAGAATAGAATGTAAATGCAATGAAAACAAAACTGCTAATTGAAATGCAATGTAAGTTTGGGTTGGAAAAAAAATAAAAAAAACAAGTTGTAGAGCAATTGTAATAGCAAGATGCAATGCACAAATGAAATGGAAATGCACAAAGACCCCTTTTTTTCCTTTTTGTTTTTCTTATTTACTGCAAATGCAATGAAAACAGAAAACAATGCAAATATCGATTTTTTTAATAATACAAAATAAAATATAATAAGCCGAAGAGTAAAATTAAAATTAAATTGATTCCCCAGCAACGGCGCCAAAAAATTGTTTGATGACGAATTTTCTATCGATTAGAAAACCGTCGAAAATATATCATCATAAAAACCGCAAGCGTACGGCGTACAATCGTAATACGTATGCGAGTACGGATCGATCCACGGGAAAAGAATTAAATTCTAATATTACTCAATCAAATTAGCCCAAAGTTTTGAAATTGATTTAAACTAAGAAAATTGTAGAAAATAAACTAGAGCAAAAGTGAATAAAACTACGGGATTAATGAGCAATTTAGAGGAAAATCCACTTTCAATCATTTATGTAAATCAACACAAAATTTATCTATAATCTCTTCTTTTAATTTTAAGTAAAATTATTGATGTGTTTATTATAAGTATGGTTTATTTGTGCTATTAATTAGACAACTTAAACCATCAAACTCTAGCACACCATTCAAACCCACTTATAAATTCTCATGAAAATGACATGAAATTAAAATAAAATCTATTTTAAGCATGGTCTATTTACTTTGAACTAGTAATATAGATCATCGAATTTTGATTCTAGTTTGACTTTCATCATCAAAATTACTTAGGAAAATGATCAAATAGCTTATGTTTATATTGGATTAAGCATAGCCTATTTGAGATATCAACACAGACTATCAAATTCACTAAAAAGAAACATAAACTACCATCGTTCATAATTTCCATTAAGCACAAAAGAGAGATCATAAATGAAATCATTATGTTAATTTAATATGTTTCACGAGAGCTTCATTACCGCTAAATTGAAGGGGTTTAGCTTCTCATATTTGAATACATGTTAACATAAGATTTCAACATAAAAAATAAGGAAAATTAGAGCTAATTAAAACAAAAGAGAGCTAACTACTTGCATGTAATAAAACAAAACTAATTGCAAGAATTAAATCTATGCTACTAACATGAAATAAGAGAAGCATAAACTAAATAAGATAGCATAAAATAAAATAGCAATAAAGAAAGCATGAAATAAAAATGAGTAAAGAACAAGGCGAAGAAGCATTAAAGAGATATTTTATTTATCATTAATTTTGTGCTACAACTTTGCATAAAAGAGAGGAAGAACGTTACATGAAACATAAGGGGTATTTACACATGTTTAAAATCCTAATTCATTTTTAGGGGATTAGCAACAATGCCATTGAAATAGTGTAACATCCAAGTAATCATTAGGGAATTAATTACTCCCCACTAACATGCCTTTAAGTCACCATTAACATGTGCATGTGATTTTAATTATGGACCATTAGTTGGTGGGCATTAGGGCTCCTCCATGTTGCATGAATTTTTTTATTTCCTTTCTTCATTTTCTTTAAACATATGTGCATGTATACATCCATGAAGCATCATCCAATTTGCACTCAATTTCCTATAAATAAAAATAAAATGTGCAAATAAATTTTCTCAAAATTAATTCATAGACAAAATTACCATTTTGCCCCAAATGAAGATGAATGAATGATGATTTGAAAACAATTTAGATTTTGGTTTAAACATGTAAAATACCCTAATATACTCATTTATTTTAATAAAAGAAGATTAAATATGGGAGTAAAAATATACACTTGAAGATGTTATTAAGCCATCTAAGGAGAAACGTGGTACTGGTAAACCTTTTACAAAATGGAAAGGAGAATTTGTGTATTTTAAAAATAAGCAAAATAGATGTGGTGTAAGCAAGCAATTTAGTTACAATAAGCGAATTGTCAAGATTCTAAGAAGATATGATTTCTTTTTCATGTTTTTATGAATTTGTTGAGATTTATATTTTATTGTATGACTTTTCTAGCAATTTTATGTAATTGAACCTGGTTATATATGTATATTGGTTTAGCATACTTTTACTTTGTCATTGATTTGCTTTTTACAATTGAACTTGGTTATATAGTATTGTTTACAGTATCAGTTTTGTAGTATAAGCAGTATCAGTTTTATTATTTATTTGTTTGTAAGTTGTATAGTAACATTTGTACGTAGTTTCATTTTAAGTATCAACTTTATAGTATAAATAGTATCAGTTTTATTATTTGTTTGTTTGTAGGTTATGTAGTGATGTTGGTTAGTTTATTCAATATTAGTTGTTTAGTATCATTTTTTGATGCTATTAGTATCAGTTTTAAGCATGTAAAAATGTGGTATCAGTTGTTGCATGCTACTAGTGTCAGTTTCAGGTATTACAAACTATAACATCAGTTTTTGCATGCTGTTAGTATCAGTTTCAGGTATGAAAGAACATGGTATCAGTTCATGCACATTGTAGTACTAGTTTCAGGTATGACAAAAAATAGTATCAGTTCATGCACACTGTAGTATTAGTTTCAGGTATAAATTAATATAAAATAGAGTCATACATAACATCACATGTAAGAAAAGTTAAACAAAACTAATTTTTACAAGACCATAAATAAGATTGTAGTTTTTATAACAAACTGGCATAACTTCAACAAGTGTTTATATCTACATTAAAACAAAGCTAAATTCAATTAGTTCTAACACAACATCTCAAATGTATATCAGTTGAACTGAACATCACAGTAGTTTTTTCAACAAATTCATTTCTTTATATTTTCTTCTTCTTCCAGTGTTGACATGGACTTGGATAAATTCTAGCAGTGATCATTGTCCGTCAATTTGTCATATTCAATTCTTGCTTTTGTTTGCAATATTTGTTCAAGTTTTATTTTGATCGGTATTTGGTTTATATTCAATGGTAAGATGAATATCATGACATTTATACCGCAGTCAACCCTGTTTAAGCAAAATATATTGTTAGTATCAGTTTGCATCACTTGTAGTATTAGGTATGTAACAAATATATAACATTGTATTTAAGAGATAATGGTGCAAACATATCATATGCTTTGAAATAAAGTAATTAAAAGTTTTAATATCAATGTTAAATATCGTTTTTGCATATATTTTGGTATCAGTTTTGATATCTATTACAATCAAAATAATTTATAAAATATCTAGGCATCAACTCCAAACAAACGGCTACTAGGTATCAGTTTTGAATTATTTTGAAATCACTTTTTTCATATATTACAATCAAATGAATAATTAAAATTATAGAGCATCAATTTATATCAAATAGAACTAGGTATCATTTTTGCATATATATATAGGTATCAGTTTTGATATAATTAACAGTCAAAATAATTTATAAAGGAAGAAAGCGTCAACTCCAAACAAACAGCTATTAGGTATCAGTTTTGCATTATTTTAGTGTCACTTTTGTCATATATGATGGTTTCATAAATAATTAAGATCATAGAACATCAACTTTTATCAAACAGAAACTATGTATCAGTTTTGCATATATATAAGTAGTAGTTTTGTTATAAATAACAGTAAAATAATTTATAAAATAACCAAGCATAAATTTCAATCAAACAACTACTATGTATCAGTTTTGCACTATTTTGGTATCACTTTTGTCATACATGACGGTCAACTAAATAATTAAATTTACAACTAAGTTCCATTTTTTTCATATATATAGGTATCGGTTTTTGTTATAAATAATAGTCAAAATAATTTATAAAATAACCAAGCATGAATGCCAATCAAATAGCTACTAGATATTTGATTTTGTTATTATTTTGATTGGTAGCATTATTGTTCAGTAAAAAAAATATGTACCTGATTAGTGAGGGTTTGTGTGGTTAAGTACTTTGTTGAGATTGAACCGTAGTCCATGGCGAAACACTTTGGCTTGGACGTGGATTTGGATGAATGGCTGAAAGAGGATTTGTCTTCTCTTGCAGTGAAACCTTATACCTCATATTCTTGGCAAGAGGAACTATTGTCAGGATTAGGCGGAATGGATGGCGGAGCTGGAGGAGGTTGAGCGGAGAATTGAAAAGAGGAGGACGACTGCGGTTGCTTGAAGAAGCTCGCTGCTGGATTTTTGTTTTGGTTAATCTTACCAATAAAATTTCCCTTCCTGTGAGCACCGTTATGGCCATGTGTTCCATCCCGACTTAATGAACTTTTGCAAGAGCAAACCTTGTAAACTCTTGTTTAGAAGTGGCACCACTTACAAGTTCATAAAGGTAAAGTTCTTTTCCTTTTCAATGTCTCTGTTACCAGACTATCTAGAACTTTATTAAGAGTTGCTCAACTCAACCTCTTCATACCTGTAACAGTTCACACTAATTTGACTTAGTGCTTTTCAATCATATGATAGTTTGTTATTACCCATTAAACCTTAAAATTAAGCTAATTAATATTAAGGTTGGGTTTCCGCTATCATTGATTAATTGTCAATACAGGGTTTAAGTCCCATTCGGACCGACGTGGTCCTTACCATTTTTCTAGTCAAAGCTTTTATGAATGGATCTGCCAAATTACCACTGGATCTTATATAGACAATAGTAATTATTCCATCATTTATTATTTGTTTAACATATTCATGTCTAAGGCTTATATGTCTTGATTTTCCATTGTATACATTACTGTATGCTCGAGACATAGTTGCTTGACTATCGCAACGTAGAGATATAGCTGGCATTGGTTTCGGCCATATCTTGATATCCAACAACATATTTCTTAGCCACTCTGCCTCTTTTCCTGCTGCAGCAAGTGCTATAAATTCTGATTCCATCGTGGAGTGCGAAATGCAAGTTTGTTTCTTAGATGCCTAAGAAACAGCACCTCCACCTAATGTGAAAATCCAACCCGAAGTAGATTTATTATCACTAGCGCTAGTTATCCAACTTGCATCAGTGTATCCTTCTAATACACTTAGAAACCCATTATAAACAAGTCCTAGATTTTTGGTCCTTTTGAGATAACCAAGCAATCTTCCAATTGCTTTCCAATAATCTATGCCAGGATTGCTGGTATATCGTGCAAGTTTACATATTGCATATGTTATGTCAGGTCTCGTACAATGCATGGCATACATTATACTTCCAATAGCGCTTGCGTATTCAAGTTGAGAAATGCCCCTACCCTCATTTTTATTGAGATTGATACTTGAGTCTATTGGGGTACTGGCATCTTTAATTTTTAGATGCTCAAACTTTTGAAGTACGTTTTGAATATAATGTGATTGGCTTAGTACATAGCCCCCACTATCTTTACTAACTTTTATACCCAGAATTGTATCAACTTCATTCAAATCTTTCATTTTGAATTTTGAAGTTAGATGTCTCTTGGTGTCTTGTATCCCTTTCATGTTAGTGCCGAATATTAATAAATCATCTACATATAAACAAATAATTACTCCATATTCCTTGGTAAATTTGGAGTAGATACATTTGTCTACATGATTATATGTAAAACCATTTTGAAGTATTATTGAGTCAAATTTTTCGTGCCACTGTTTGGGTGCTTGTTTTAATCCGTATAACGATTTTGTTAGTTTGCAAACTTTTCTTTCATTTCCAGGAAGAACAAAACCTCGGGTTGTTCCATGTAAACTTTTCCATTAAGTTCACCGTTCAGAAAGGCTGTTTTAATATCCATTTGGCAGATATGCAATTGATAAATTGATGCTAAGGCTATTAATACTTGAATTGATGTAATTCTAGCAACCGGAGCATATGCATCAAAGAAATCAATTCCGTCCTTTTGTCTGAATCCCTTGGCTACTAATCTAGCCTTGAAAGTTTGCACGGTACCATTGTTGTTACGTTTTCTTCGAAATACCCATTTGCAACCAATAGGTTTTGACCCTTGAGGTAAGTCTACCAATACCCAGGTATTATTTGAAAATATTGAATCCATTTCATCATTAATTGCTTCCTTCCAAAAAGCGGAATCTCTGGAAGTCATAGCTTCTTTGTATGTTTTTGGGTCATCTTCTATATTCAGCACTATAGGAATTTTGTTAGTAACTTCATTTCTAGCTCCTTCTACAAGAAATGCTATAGCTTGAGAAGATATAAAATCCGGACCAAAAGATTTCTCTTTCCAAATTCTTGTGTCCTTCTTATTTCTGTTTGTTCTTATGTCACCTTTCTTTTACTGCTAGCAGAAGGTGTAGAAGCATCTATTTGTGTTTGAATGACGTTGGGGCTCAATGATTGATTTGTAGTCGAATCATCCTTGAATTTATTTTCCATAAACTCAACATCCCTTGATTCAACAATCGTGTTTGAGGATAAATCCAGTAGTCTGTATGCTTTAGAGTTTTCAACATATCCTACAAATACACTTTTCAAGGCCCTTGGACCAAGTTTAGTTCATTTCGGATTAGTCACCCTATAGAAGGCAATACATCCCCACACCTTTAGATATCTTATATTAGGTTTTCGACCATTCCATAGTTCGTAAGGAGAAACTTTAGCTTTTCTGGAGGTGATTCTATTGTGCAAATGACATGCAAACAGTAATGCTTCACCCCACAAGTTAAGTGGTAATTTAGCATTTAACAACATAGAATTTACCATATCAACCAAAGTTCTGTTTTTCCTTTCTGCCAACTCATTTTGTTGTAGCGTGTAAGGGGTTGTGTATTGATGACTAATCACATGTTCTTCACAGAAGTTAGAAAATTCAGTGGAGAAATATTCTCCTCCTCTATCACTATGAAGAACCTTTATTTTCGTACATTTCTAATTTTTAACTTCTGTTTTATAGCGTTTAAACATGTCAAAGGCTTCATCCTCATTTCTAAGCAAATACACACATGTATATTTAGAAAAATCGCCAACAAAGGTAATAAAATATCTTTTTCCACCTCTGGTTAAAACTCCATTTAATTCACATATAACAAAGTAAACTAAATCCAAAAGTTCTGAATATCTTTCAACACTTGGGAATGGTTTCCTTGTAATCTTGGCTTGTATACATATTTCGCATTTATCATGCATATTATTTGAAACAGAAATAAAACTACGTTTTTCCATATACTTTAAAGATTTATAATTTAAATGTCCTAAATGTGCATGCCATAAAGGTAAAGAATCAATGGTATAAGTAGAATATTCATTCATTTCATTAATACTGAGTTTGAACATCCCATTACATACATAACCTTTACCCACAAACACACCATTTTTGGACAGAATTAAACTATCAACCTCCAAGACTGTTTTGACACCACTTTTGCATAAGATTGATGCAGAAATCAGATTCTTTTTAATATCAGGAACGTGGAGTACGTTAGTGTAACGACCCGAAAATTTTGATGGTTTTATTAAGATAATTAATTGAAATTTTGTGAAATTTAAACAATAAAATTTGAAAAAAAAATTATTATTTGGAATACGCCTATTTAAATATAGCAACTGGTAATTTTCATCTGATAATATTGAAGTTTATTTTCTTGTGAAATTCTATTTCAATTTAAGTCAGTTGATTATTGATGAAAATAAAATGTTTTCCAAACTTGAATATTTTTATACAATAAATTTCTAAATCATCTTCCGAGTGAGACGTCATTCTTTGTTTCGTGAAATTCGGACGTTTCTTGCTCCGTTTGGATTTTTTTCATACGGAATAGCAATGTATATTAGTATCCATATCGACTTTTGATCGGATGATCCTATCACTGATCTCTGTATACCGTTTTGATCGTCTCGTCACGCTGATCTCTGCGGTATATTCAATTCTGTGTTTTGGAGTCCGGTACACAGCGAAAAACTGTAAAACGGTCAACCGTATCGGTTCCAAAATGTTAGCTTTTAAACTTCTGGTGAAAGTTCAATTTTTAAACGGAAAAAAAATGTATGAATAGCCATCAATTATTAAACTTTTGATATTCTCTAACTACTGCCATTCATCCAATTCAAGATAATATTGTGGTTCGTTCGTTTCATTTTCTTTGGTTTCGGTTCCATTGTTCCATTTGGTTCTGAAAGGAACAATTATTATCAAGCACATATAAATTTATATTTATATTCATTACTCTTCCGGCTCACATTTTGTTTCTCTCCCTTGACTCCATTTCAAATCACGATTTAGTGCAGGCTGTTCTTTTCCTCATCTCGCCTCTCTCCTCCTTTCGCCAAACCTTGAAAACCGAAACCCATTACCGATAACAGCTCCAATCCCCTCTCCATGCTCACGCCACCATACACAACCCCACGATCCACCCTTCACGGAATCGAACCACCCACTTCCCTCCGATCTCGTCCCTTCTCTTCTGACCGCCTGCGCCCATCCCCATCTACCCGTGACCTTCCCTTCTTCGGCCAATGTAACGACCCGCTATTTTAAACCATTAGCATCCATTATAAGTGTATAAGTAGACACTCATGCCGGAATTGAATTGCCCAAAATACCGCGTTGTTAATTTAAATTGGCAAAACTGAACATATACAGTAAATAAATAATCACAGATCACAGACACAGAGTAATAAATGCAGCGGAAATAAAAGAGATAGTAGTTCATGAAGCTACTATATGAATATATAAGATACATCAGAGTTTACAACAGAAGAGTAATACGATACATCAGAGTTAAACCAGATACAACGGAAGAGTAACACGATACACTAGATACAAATCAGAATACATCACTGGAATCATCGAATACTGAAAGCAGAATAGATGGCTGGATCTTCAAGCAAAGCTCCAACTCCAAAGGTGAGTCTCGAATACTGGTACACTCAGTCTGACCCGAGCATAAAGTAAACACAAAACACTCGAGTCAGGATTAACATTCTTATATCAATAAATCCAACTCAAGTGAAATAGCAATTGAAATACAAATAACTCAAAGGATGTTTGGAATAACCATCCTTTAAGGATCCGTTAAACTATCTACTAGGTAGTAATGTACGCTAAGTAGATAATGTCTATCAGTAATATAAGGTATCAAAATAGTGTTAAGGCGTTACCATTATCCCCCTTAACACATTTTATATAAGCGTTATAGTCTATACAGCACTGTAAACTCCACCGTAAACTAGTGGGCTATCAGGGAGTACTCCATAGGTATAACACAAAACAGATTCGTAGTGGTCACGTATAAAGGGATACAAGTATGACAAGGCACATGAGGCAATACCCAAGGTAGTGATACTACCGTTTGCCTGATCCGAACTGGTGAGAACGCATCGCCGCAGCGATCGCAACACCGTGAAACAACACTCCCAAAATCAAGGGTGCACCAATCGACAACAAGTAATGAGTAGTTTTCGAAGAAGTGTGTTCGCTTGAGGTAGCTGACCTCCATTTGGCCCGGCACGGCTCCTGTTTTAGTCATTTCCAATTTGACACAAGTGTCAAGACTATCCATTATCGTTCTCTTTCTTCAGTCATCACGTACATCATTCCAACCACTTCATTCTGGATCACACTCCGCGTGTAGTTATTAAAGTGGTTTTCGGTTTAGATAGAGAGTATATCCATAACCGATTCCGGTCTCTTTAATAACTTCCGAAATTATTTCACCGATTGGTCGTTTATTTATTTCAAAACCAAATCAATTTCAATTTAAATCAGAGTTTGTAAATCAACATTTCGTTTGTCTTTCAAAACCAATTTCCAATAATTTACGTTTCAAAACTTCCAAATTATCATTTCAAAATCTTATAATTCAATTTCAATCTCTATTTAAAACAATTCAAATATTGATTCAAATTCGTATATAAATTTCATTTCGAAATCATTTAAATGATTAAATCTACATTCAAACCAATTTAAGTTCATTTATCGATTTCATTCAATATTCGCTAAGTAAATTTTCATTTAAAACAATTTCTATTTAATCTCCAATTCATTAAAACAATTACTTAAGTTCCATGCCATTATATTAAAACTTACAAATTTAATTAAGTTAAATTCGTCAAATCAAATTCTTTAAATTACAAGTCTTACATTAATTTCAAAAATATCACATTTTATTTCTTGTTAAAGAAATTCAATTTCACTTTTTTACTTACTTAAATAATTTTCCAAAACTTAATTAATAAAGAAAACTCAATTTCAATTATTTACGAAGTAAATTCACTTATTCAAAAGTTCAATTTCTCTTATTAAAGAATTCAATTCAATTTGATCATTAAATCATTCAATCTTATTTAATTATTAAATAATTCAAAACTTAATTATTAAATAATTTCAAAGTTTAATAATTTCAAACTTAATTATAATTTCAAACTTAATTATTAAATCATTTCAAAGTTTAATTATTTCAAACTTAATTATAATTTCAAACTTAATTATTAAATCATTTCAAACTTAATTCAATCATTTCTCAAATTAAACAACATTCTTTCCTCAATTTCATTTTTAATATTTTGTTTCAGATTTTTAAATATTAACATTTTCCTTTCATTAAACTTTCAAATTTCAACTTCATTTCAAAACCATATTATTTATTCAAATAAAATCTTCGTTTATTTTTAAATCAAATTATTGACCAATCGGGTTTTATTTAATTCTCTATCCTAGGTCAAAGTTTAATTTTGGTATTTATCATTTCAACCCGATTCCAATTCAACTCGAAATCAAAACATAGCAAAGGGAACTTACAGTGTGATAACTGGGATGGTGTCAAAGTAAATAAACAAGCAATAACAACAATCAATATCAATCCAATAATCAATTCAAATAATCCCGAAATAACCGTATTAATTCGCATTGTTATTTGTACGAATTAATATAATTATCTCTAGAATCTACACTATCATTTCATGTAGATTAAAGATTATTACACTAATATTTATACGGTTCTTCAATTGTCATTCAATTTCAATTTTAACACTACAACAATTAATCAAATATACGTTCAATGGTTCAAAGTGTAATTATCACTATTCTACATGTCAATTAATTTAACAATTAAAAGAGATCATATTCAACTAATCAAATTCAACATATGTGTCGATTCAAATTTTAATTATCCTACGTCAAATTTAATTGCATAATATTTATCACTTTATACATTACAAATTTAACGTCCAATTATAAACATCAAACAATCAGTCATTTAACAACCAAACTGGATTATCATTGCATATATAACAGATATAGGTGTCAGATGTCACAGGTGAACTGATACAGGTAATAGCACATATAACAGTGTAATTAACTAACAGCAGCATATTTCAATTGTCATTTCAATTGAAATCAAATTTAATAAAATAAAAGAACGTTAATTGTGAGTGAATTGCTCACCTTTCGAGGCTAGAGATGTTTGACGATAGAGTGAGTTACGATTCCAAGCACAAATTTCAAAGCAGAGCACGATGGACTCGAGTTCGATAGACAAGCTGATCAATAGGAGTAGAAAAAAAAATCAAATCAAAAATGGGATCGATAAAAAAAAATATTTGGTATGAGCGAACTTCAACCATATATACACATATATATAATTATTTCGAAATCATATTCTTAATTTAAACACACTTTTAGATTAATATATGTATATATATATAATTCAAAATCATTGTTTCCAAATAGAATACATAAACAACATATTTACAAAATAAAAATTTAAATAAGCAATTATATAAATAGATAACTAATGTGTATGCGAACACATGAAAAATATGCATCCAATATATTTTTAAACAAATTAAAGTAAACAGGCCTTCTTATAACCCTTTTATAATCATCTGCATCATTACTACACCGTAACCATAACATATGCAACGATAGATTTACCAAAACAAAGTATATATATGCTAAGAAAGAGATGCAGACTACTTAACAAAACCCATGTAGACCCTACTCAATAAAGTATAGCATATATACCACCATCAATATACGTCTTGAAATCAGCATTAACTCATAAATAAACATAATACAAATAAGTTGGAAGCATATATACCAGACGCGTCATTTATATATTACTAAAGTAAAAATATGCATTCTTCCATCATACCATATACTGGCCCATATAGATATGCAAAACTACTATACTGTATATGTTAATGAAGGCACTGTATAATATACAAATGTAAGAAAATGAGTACAAATTCATTATATAGATTGAAATCAACATATATGTAATCATATAAAAAGAATCGACAGATCAAATACCCATTTATTTTTTTATTTTTTTTGAAACTATATTTACATAAACTTTGTAAGCTACAGCATACATAATGTATACTTTATAAAATCAATATATACCATATTTGAAAACCAAATCTTTTATCTTATATATCTCTGTTAATACGGTCATGCAACACTTTAAAAATCTAACACTGTGAAATAGCTCTGTGAACATAAACTTGCCCAACAGAACAAAATAATATACTCACATATTTTAAACTTACTTTTCAAATAACTTCCACAACTCATATATATATATATATATGAATATATTATATAATACCTTATATATACCAGCAAAGAATAACGAGGCGACAAGGATGGCTACCAGCACGCACGTCAGAACGGAGGGAGTGGCGAGGTGGCGCAGATGGTCGGAGGCGTCTTGGTTGAACGAGCAAATGGGAGGGAGGCAGTAGTGGCACAAGCGAACAAAGGAAGTTCGGCAACTAAGTGCGGAGAGGAGGCCGAGACAGGCTATGGTGGTGGCGACTTGGATGGTTGTGGCATGGGAAGGTGCTGTCGTTCGTGCCCTTGCGGTCGATGGCGAGAGGGGAGAGGTGGCGGTGGCAGTGCGTGTTAGAGGAGGGGAGACGAACACTGAAATACTTGGCCATGGTAGCTTTGGCCAAGATTGGGAGTGGTGAAGGTGACGCTCAAAGCTAGAGGGCTCGCATGGCAAAGGTGAGGGTGGAGGGCTTCGGTGTTGGTGCGCTGCACCAGTGAGAGGGAGGGAAGGGAGGCTGATCTGGGGTGGTTCACGTGCTGCAGGCGGGGCAGAGGCCGTTGAGCATGGTAGTTGGTCGCGGGCGGCAGTGGTTCGAGGAGGATGGGTACTTGGCTGTTGTCTCGGAGGAGAAGGGAATGGTGGCCACGGGGAGGCTTGGTCGATGAAGAAGAG
Source organism: Allium fistulosum (assembly GCA_030737815.1). NCBI lineage: Eukaryota > Viridiplantae > Streptophyta > Magnoliopsida > Asparagales > Amaryllidaceae > Allium > Allium fistulosum. Next base: position 169,408,172 of record CM060905.1, read on the forward strand.
CTGTCGTGGGAAGGAGGAAGATGGGGAAGAAGAGATCTGGGGAAGGATGAATGAAAGTGATAATATTTTCTTTTTTAAAACAGATGGACAGTGAAGAGCACGCGAACTAGTTTTATTCTTTTATTTGAAATGGAACTAACCCCAAAATAATACCAAAAGTCACAAAATAAATGAAATAGGAATTAGTGTCAGTCATAAAGTTGAATTTTGAAAAGTGAAAAAGAGACTGCAGGCTATTGGAATTTAGACGGTGGAATATGAAAGAAATAGAAAACCAAAAGTTAAAATTGGGTACCGATACGATTAGTCGTCTCGCAGATATCGTCGTGAACCGGATGCCGAAATAAACAAACTTATATACCGCAGCGATCGGCAAGACGAGACGATCAAAACGGTATAAAGTTATCAGTGGTTTGATTGAATTATAAAAATTCGAATTTTTCTACTAGCGGAAAATGCAAGAAAAACGCTGAAAAATAAGATCGACGGAGCCAAAGATGTCCGAATTTGGAAAAACGACAAACTGACATCTTGCTCAGAAGATGGTTTAGAATTTTTCTATGTAAAAATATTTAGGTTTCGGAAACATTTTATTTTCATCGCTTTTTAACTGATTAAATTGAAGTAAATTTACGCGCGAAATAAACTTTCGTATTTTCGAACGAAAATTTACCAGTTGCTATGTTTAACTAGACGCATTCCAAATATCAAATTTATATTTCAAAATTTTATCATTTAAAATTTCGCAAAATTTCAACTAATTACGTTATTAAAACAGTTGAAATTTACGGGTCGTTACATTCTCCCCCACTCAAAACTTTTCGTCCCCGAAAAGGAACGAGGTAGGAGAATAGAAACAACCAGAAAGAAAACAGATTTGAAATACAAAATAACAATTAATTTAAACCATATAAATTCAAATTTAAATTAATTGATATTCAATAATTGATTTAATCCATTTGATTTCACTAAAATCAATCTCAACTATTTCTAAATTCATTATCTTATTATCCAATTATCTTCAATTTACAATTTCTAAAATCATATATTTGAATAGTCTTTTATTATAATCGTATTTTTTCAGCAATTTAAATTCTTCTTTATTCCAAATTATTGTTAAATTTATTCTACTTAATATATCTAATCACATATACTTAACCCATATAAATTATTTTAAACCATAAAAGTTTGATTTAAATTAGTTTATATTTACTAATTGCTTTTAAATTCAAGGTATTTTCATATGTTGATCTAATTTTAATTTATTAATTAACCTTCAAAACAAAATTTATTTTTCAATTATCTTATTTTTCTATTTATCTCTATTAACATTTTATAATTAAAATTTAAGTGTATAACATTTGTTATAACCACTCAAATTTTATTTATAAATTCAATTTATATTATATATTATCCAATTACATATTCAACTTCTGAACGATTTAGGTAAGTTGTATTAGAATGCAGTTGAACAATATACGAATAAAATTTTCCCTAATTCAATTATTCAAGTTTAAATATTTATTCCAAATTTTGGTTTTATTTATAATTAAAATCATCCTTTAACAACATTTAAGAATTAGATTTCCGATTAACTTTAAACAATTTAGAGATATATATAATATATTTATATCAAATCAAATCAAATTAAATTTAAAATAAGATACCTATATATATATATATATATATATATATATATATATAAATCAAATTATACTGAAGAAATTCAAATCAAAATATTTTTCAAAACAAAACCGTAGCAAAGCTACAGAATAGTATCTCCACTTCGAAACTCGAAAATGAATGTCGATGATGCGGCCGCCATCACCGAAATTATTTTCCAGCGACAAAGAGAAGAGCACTAATTTCAACATTTTAAAATTCTTTGGAAATGATTTCTATTCGAAAATACTTTCAATAATATATACTTTAAAATTTAAAAATCAAAGTTCGAAATCACCGGAAACTAAATTCTCAAATTTCTGAATTAAATTCATTTCCAATTTCAAATCAATTTATAAACCGTATTTATAAATTTATTTAGAACAATAAATGATAATCAAATATTATCATTTCAAACAAACAATTTAATTAACCTATTAAATTCCAGAAAATTTTACTTATATTTTCACAATATAATCAAACAAATTTATTTCATTTACCAAATTTGAAAATAATATTGTGTCAGTTTGCTCTGTTCAAGTGTTTTGGAAATCCTATCGATAGCGTTGATCAGACGAATCGATCGGAAACCCAAATCAACATCAACAACTCAAACAACACAATAAGAAAACATTTTTATATTAATAACAAATGCACTACCTCGTTCGACGATACAAGGATGGATTTCAAAACAAGTATAGGGATTCAAATTTGTTGACTCAAATCAAAGAGTATTTTGATTCGAAAATAAGTTTGAAATAGAAGATAAGATAATTCAATTACCACAATCGGGAGATGGATGAGTTTATTTAATTCACGGGCAACCTTAACCAGGTCGTCCGTAACTTCAAGAATAAGATCGATGCTGAATTTCGAGGTAAATCAACACTCGATCTCAAGAGATGGAATTCAGGTATAGCAGGTAATAAATAGCATCGTAAACCGAGTATACAGAAATCTCCGGTAAATCGATGCCTATTATAAAGGAGTTTACTTCTTTACGAATCATTCTAAGATTGGCGAGACCGCCGATCTATTATAGATCACATTCAGAATGGAGTTATAGGGTGCTCCATGATTGAAAGAAGACGAATAGTGAAGGACACGAATGAATTTCGGAACCGAGGAGAACGTTCCAAAATTCAAAGGAATTGAGTCAAAGGAAGAAATTGAAACTCGAATGAGAGTGATTCTGTAAATACATTTACCCTATATGTTAAGTTTTGCCTAGAGCTACCAAAGCTCTGATTCCAACTGTAACGACCCGCTATTTTAAACCATTCGCATCCATTATAAGTGTATAGGTAGACACTCATGCCGGAATTGAATTGCTCAAAATACCGCATTGTTAATTTAAATTGGAAAAACTGAACATATACAGTAAATAAATAATCACAGATCACAGACACAGAGTAATAAATGCAGCGGAAATAAAAGAGATAGTAGTTCATGAAGCTACTATATGAATATATAAGATACATCAGAGTTTACAACAGAAGAGTAATACGATACATCAGAGTTAAACCAGATACAACGGAAGAGTAACACGATACACTAGATACAAATCAGAATACATCACTGGAATCATCGAATACTGAAAGCAGAATAGATGGCTGGATCTTCAAGCAAAGCTCCAACTCCAAAGGTGAGTCTCGAATACTGGTACACTCAGTCTGACCCGAGCATAAAGTAAACACAAAACACTCGAGTCAGGATTAACATTCTTATATCAATAAATCCAACTCAAGTGAAATAGCAATTGAAATACAAATAACTCAAAGGATGTTTGGAATAACCATCCTTTAAGGATCCGTTAAACTATCTACTAGGTAGTAATGTACGCTAAGTAGATAATGTCTATCAGTAATATAAGGTATCAAAATAGTGTTAAGGCGTTACCATTATCCCCCTTAACACATTTTATATAAGCGTTATAGTCTATACAGCACTGTAAACTCCACCGTAAACTAGTGGGCTATCAGGGAGTACTCCATAGGTATAACACAAAACAGATTCGTAGTGGTCACGTATAAAGGGATACAAGTATGACAAGGCACATGAGGCAATACCCAAGGTAGTGATACTACCGTTTGCCTGATCCGGACTGGTGAGAACGCATCGCCGCAGCGATCGCAACACCGTGAAACAACACTCCCAAAATCAAGGGTGCACCAATCGACAACAAGTAATGAGTAGTTTTCGAAGAAGTGTGTTCGCTTGAGGTAGCTGACCTCCATTTGGCCCGGCACGGCTCCTGTTTTAGTCATTTCCAATTTGACACAAGTGTCAAGACTATCCATTATCGTTCTCTTTCTTCAGTCATCACGTACATCATTCCAACCACTTCATTCTGGATCACACTCCGCGTGTAGTTATTAAAGTGGTTTTCGGTTTAGATAGAGAGTATATCCATAACCGATTCCGGTCTCTTTAATAACTTCCGAAATTATTTCACCGATTGGTCGTTTATTTATTTCAAAACCAAATCAATTTCAATTTAAATCAGAGTTTGTAAATCAACATTTCGTTTGTCTTTCAAAATCAATTTCCAATAATTTACGTTTCAAAACTTCCAAATTATCATTTCAAAATCTTATAATTCAATTTCAATCTCTATTTAAAACAATTCAAATATTGATTCAAATTCGTATATAAATTTCATTTCGAAATCATTTAAATGATTAAATCTACATTCAAACCAATTTAAGTTCATTTATCGATTTCATTCAATATTCGCTAAGTAAATTTTCATTTAAAACAATTTCTATTTAATCTCCAATTCATTAAAACAATTACTTAAGTTCCATGCCATTATATTAAAACTTACAAATTTAATTAAGTTAAATTCGTCAAATCAAATTCTTTAAATTACAAGTCTTACATTAATTTCAAAAATATCACATTTTATTTCTTGTTAAAGAAATTCAATTTCACTTTTTTACTTACTTAAATAATTTTCCAAAACTTAATTAATAAAGAAAACTCAATTTCAATTATTTACGAAGTAAATTCACTTATTCAAAAGTTCAATTTCTCTTATTAAAGAATTCAATTCAATTTGATCATTAAATCATTCAATCTTATTTAATTATTAAATAATTCAAAACTTAATTATTAAATAATTTCAAAGTTTAATAATTTCAAACTTAATTATAATTTCAAACTTAATTATTAAATCATTTCAAAGTTTAATTATTTCAAACTTAATTATAATTTCAAACTTAATTATTAAATCATTTCAAACTTAATTCAATCATTTCTCAAATTAAACAACATTCTTTCCTCAATTTCATTTTTAATATTTTGTTTTAGATTTTTAAATATTAACATTTTCCTTTCATTAAACTTTCAAATTTCAACTTCATTTCAAAACCATATTATTTATTCAAATAAAATCTTCGTTTATTTTTAAATCAAATTATTGACCAATCGGGTTTTATTTAATTCTCTATCCTAGGTCAAAGTTTAATTTTGGTATTTATCATTTCAACCCGATTCCAATTCAACTCGAAATCAAAACATAGCAAACGGAACTTGCAGTGTGATAACTGGGATGGTGTCAAAGTAAATAAACAAGCAATAACAACAATCAATATCAATCCAATAATCAATTCAAATAATCCCGAAATAACCGTATTAATTCGCATTGTTATTTGTACGAATTAATATAATTATCTCTAGAATCTACACTATCATTTCATGTAGATTAAAGATTATTACACTAATATTTATACGGTTCTTCAATTGTCATTCAATTTCAATTTTAACACTACAACAATTAATCAAATATACGTTAAATAGTTCAAAGTGTAATTATCACTATTCTACATGTCAATTAATTTAACAATTAAAAGAGATCATATTCAACTAATCAAATTCAACATATGTGTCGATTCAAATTTTAATTATCCTACGTCAAATTTAATTGCATAATATTTATCACTTTATACATTACAAATTTAACGTCCAATTGTAAACATCAAACAATCAGTCATTTAACAACCAAACTGGATTATCATTGCATATATAACAGATATGGGTGTCAGATGTCACAGGTGAACTGATACAGGTAATATCACATATAACAGTGTAATTAACTAACAGCAGCATATTTCAATTGTCATTTCAATTGAAATCAAATTTAATAAAATAAAAGAACGTTAATCGTGAGTGAATTGCTCACCTTTCGAGGCTAGAGATGTTTGACGATAGAGTGAGTTACGATTCCAAGCACAAATTTCAAAGCAGAGCACGATGGACTCGAGTTCGATAGACAAGCTGATCAATAGGAGTAGGAAAAAAAATCAAATCAAAAATGGGATCGATAAAAAAAATATTTGGTATGAGCGAACTTCAACCATATATACACATATATATAATTATTTCGAAATCATATTCTTAATTTAAACACACTTTTAGATTAATATATGTATATATATATAATTCAAAATCATTGTTTCCAAATAGAATACATAAACAACATATTTACAAAATAAAAATTTAAATAAGCAATTATATAAATAGATAACTAATGTGTATGCGAACACATGAAAAATATGCATCCAATATATTTTTAAACAAATTAAAGTAAACACGCCTTCTTATACAACCCTTTTATAATCATCTGCATCACTACTACACCATAACCATAACATATGCAACGATAGATTTACCAAAACAAAGTATATATATGCTAAGAAAGAGATGCAGACTACTTAACAAAACCCATGTAGACCCTACTCAATAAAGTATAGCATATATACCACCATCAATATACGCCTTGAAATCAGCATTAACTCATAAATAAACATAATACAAATAAGTTGGAAGCATATATACCAGACGCGTCATTTATATATTACTAAAGTAAAAATATGCATTCTTCCATCATACCATATACTGGCCCATATAGATATGCGAAATTACTATACTGTATATGTTAATGAAGGCACTGTATAATATACAAATGTAAGAAAATGAGTACAAATTCATTATATAGATTGAAATCAACATATATGTAATCATATAAAAAGAATTGACAGATCAAATACCCATTTATTTTTTTTTTATTTTTTTTTGAAACTATATTTACATAAACTTTGTAAGCTACAGCATACATAATGTATACTTTATAAAATCAATATATACCATATTTGAAAACCAAATCTTTTATCTTATATATCTCTGTTAATACGGTCATGCAACACTTTAAAAATCTAACACTGTGAAATAGCTCTGTGAACATAAACTTGCCCAGCAGAACAAAATAATATACTCACATATATTAAACTTACTTTTCAAATAACTTCCACAACTCATATATATATATATATGTATATATTATATAATACCTTATATATATACCAGCAAAGAATAACGAGGCGACAAGGATGGCTACCAGCACGCACGTCAGAACGGAGGGAGTGGCGAGGTGGCGCAGATGGTCGGAGGCGTCTTGGTTGAACGAGCAAATGGGAGGGAGGCAGTAGTGGCACAGGCGAACAAAGGAAGTTCGGCAACTAGGTGCGGAGAGGAGGCCGAGACAGGCTATGGTGGTGGCGACTTAGATGGTTGTGGCATGGGAAGGTGCTGCCGTTCGTGCCCTTGCGGTCGATGGCCAGAGGGGAGAGGTGGCGGAGGCAGTGCGTGTTAGAGGAGGGGAGACGAACACTGAAATACTCGGCCATGGTAGCTTCGGCCAAGATTGGGAGCGGTGAAGGTGACGCTCAAAGCTAGAGGGCTCGCATGGCAAAGATGAGGGTGGAGGGCTTCGGTGTTGGTGCGCTGCACCAGTGAGAGGGAGGGAAGGGAGGCTGATCTGGGGTGGTTCACGTGCTGCAGGCGGGGCAGAGGCCGTTGAGCATGGTAGTTGGTCGCGTGCGGCAGTGGTTCGAGGAGGATGGGTACTTGGCTGTTGTCTCGGAGGAGAAGGGAATGGTGGCCGCGGGGAGGCTTGGTCGATGGAGAAGAGCTGTCGTGGGAAGGAGGAAGGTGGGGAAGAAGAGATCTGGGGAAGGATGAATGAAAGTGATAATATTTTCTTTTTTAAAACAGATGGACAGTGAAGAGCACGCGAACTAGTTTTATTCTTTTATTTGAAATGGAACTAACCCCAAAATAATACCAAAAGTCACAAAATAAATGAAATAGGAATTAGTGTTAGTCATAAAGTTGAATTTTGAAAAGTGAAAAAGAGACTGCAGGCTATTGGAATTTAGACGGTGGAATATGAAAGAAATAGGAAACCAAAAGTTAAAATTGGATACCGATACGATTAGTCGTCTCGCAGATATCGTCGTGAACCGGATGCCGAAATAAACAAACTTATATACCGCAGCGATCGGCAAGACGAGACGATCAAAATGGTATAAAGATATCAGTGGTTTGATTGAATTATAAAAATTCGAATTTTTCTACTAGCGGAAAATGCAAGAAAAACGCTGAAAAATAAGATCGACGGAGTCAAAGATGTCCGAATTTAGAAAAACGACAAACTGACATCTTGCTCAGAAGATGGTTTAGAATTTTTCTATGTAAAAATATTTAGGTTTCGGAAACATTTTATTTTCATCGCTTTTTAACTGATTAAATTGAAGTAAATTTACGCGCGAAATAAACTTTCGTATTTTCGGACGAAAATTTACCAGTTGCTATGTTTAACTAGACGCATTCCAAATATCAAATTTATATTTCAAAATTTTATCGTTTAAAATTTCGCAAAATTTCAACTAATTACGTTATTAAAACAGTTGAAATTTACGGGTCGTTACAGCCAAGCTCTGGCCGACCCTTCACGACAGCCCATCCAGCAGCCTTGCCAACCACCGGACCCATCGGCCTCAACACCCTCCGTTGGTCTCTCCTCCTTTGTTATATATATTTATATAGATCTATATCTTATGCTGGTAAGTATATTTGTTTTTTGAATATGTTTATATCAGTTGCGCATATATATATATATGTATGTATGTATGTTTTGCGGTTATACACTTATATTTTAGTTTTGTTTTTATTTTAAATCTGGAAGCCTTTAAGCCTCTCCAAATCCTTGTTTAAAGAATTTTGTATATATATACTTTGGTTGAAAAAAAAAGGGTGTTGATGCCTACTGTTTAAACACGTTACTATATTAAGTTTATATAGATAGATGTACATGAGTTTGGTGTTAAATATATATATTTTATAAAGGTGGTTTTAAAATACGTGTTTTATTTTATATATAATTGTGATCATATAAAGGTTATAATAGTGTTGTATATATATTGTTATATAAACTCATATCTGATATGTTGTGTTGTATATAAATTTTTATAATGCAAGTTTTATTAACCGTCTATGATATTATTATGGGGGAAGTATATTATTAGTATCTGTTTGTATAATTTCACTATATAAGTTATAAATCTGGTTTCCAAAGTCTGTTAATATTTTAAACACGTGTGGTATGATTTATATATGCAGTTATTACGGTCTTATAATGTGATATGTCTTGATCTGTTTAATAACTATAATATATAATAAGGTGATTGTTATATATACTGTTATAAAAGTGGTTTCCCATGCTGTTGAATATATATTAATATATATTGCTATATTCACGTTTATATTAACATTTTTGGAAAAGTGTATATACAGTTTATATAAGATATGTTATACGGAAAGTTATATAGTTGTATATATATAGGCTTCTGTAAGTTTACATTGATCTGTGGATTATTTATATATATATATATATATATATATATATATATATGATTTTGTAAGTTATATATAACATGTTAGTGGATATAAGTCATGGTTTATATGAGGTATATATAATAATATAGTATTGGTTCTCTTAAAGTTGACCATATGTTTAATTACAGCAGTTTTGATATAATTTTTATAACATATATTCTAAGGTTATATTGGGAACTATATGTCTATACATATATTAAGTTATATAAATGAGTATACATTGGTTAGTTTCTAAAATATATTTATATATATAGAAATTTTGTGCCATAAGCATCAAGTTAAATAGTGATTTGAAAATATCCATAGATTTTACTTTTATATGGGTTTTTAAATTGATCTTTGTAAACATATTTTGATTTTTGAAATATATTATTAAGACTTTATCTTATTTTATTTTGTACGAGCTTATATTAGACTTTTAATTTCATATAATTGAAATCAAATTGTTCTCATCAATTCCAGCCTTGCTTTGATCGTCAAATTCGTGCCAATCTTGTTCTGCTTTGGAATTCATAGCTTGTTCTGTTGTCTATCTATCTAACCTCGAAAGGTGAGCAATCACTCACGATTAACATTCTTTTATTTATTAAATATGATTTCAATTGAAATGACAATTGAAATATGCTGCTGTAGTTATTTAAATTGTTATATGCTATTATCTGTAACTGTTCACCTGTGGGATATGACACTATATCCTGTTGTTTTTATTATATTGTTATTGTTGATATATGCCTGTTTTATATTATTATATTATATGTTATCACTTTGCAAGTTCCCTGTAGTTTAGAATTCACTATGGGTTGAAATGATACATACCCGAACGGACTTTAGAATAGGAGAATCTCGTTATGGGTTGAAATGATAAACCAAAGCGATTTTCATTTGAATTGAATTTGGGATTGCGGGTCGAAATGATATCTACCCGTATATATTTAAATTACGGATTGAAATGATATATATCCATATCACTTGACCATAGGTTAGGAAATTATATACAGACACCGTTGGTCTATATATAAATATTTTTAAAATGATTTCTATGGTTTTGAAAGGGAATATATATATGGTTTTATTTAATATTGGAAAATGTTTTATATAGAAATAAGTTTTAATATAAAGTTGAGTTAATTAATAAAATATGTCTAGGTATTATATTTCTAAATAGATTTTCAAGGATTTGTATAAGTTAAGGAATATAAAGTAGAATTAACTAAAATTGTATCTAATTAAGAATTCTACTTAATTAAATCGATTCGAACTATTGAATTTGAAATTTAAGATTTGATTTTTATACTTGATTTTTGATTTAAAGTGATTAAATGGATATACCAAGTTTAAAGAAATTGAAGGAAAAATTTAGTTTAAAAGAAATTTAAGGTTATATAAATAATACTGAATTTATTAAGTGAATATTCCCAGATTAAATAATAATGAAGTTAAATCAAGAGCTATATGAAACCATTAAATTTAACTTTGAAAATGTTGAATATTTAAGCTTTGAAATATATTGAAAAATTAAATGGTCTATTGAGAACTGAATTGAATTGATGAATTGAGCTTTAAATAAATTTGAATTTGGAATTTGAGTTGATTTGAATTGATTTGTGAGATTTGAGGAAATTACTAATACCTTACTTTATAAATTATTTAATATAAATATACTATTTGGAAAATAGATATATTTGAAATGAAATGATATTTTAGTCTTGAAATATAAATTAATTTGGAAGGACCACTGTGTTATAGTGTATATTTCTACATTGTAGATAGTTCCACGGATCCTTAGAGGATGGTTATCCCAAACATCCTTTAAGTTACTTGTATTTCAGTTGATATTTCACTTGAGTTGGATTTATTAGTATAAGAATGTTAATCCTGACTCGAGTGTTTTGTGTTTTGCTTTACGCTCGGGTCAGACTGAGTGATACAGCATTTGAGACTCACCTTGGAGTTTGGAGCTTCATTTGGAGATCCAACTACCGATTCAGCTTTCAGCTTTTCCAGTTGATTTGTTCAGAGAGGTCATCCATTCGTACTGAAGACTTCACTGTATTTGAGATATTCTGTTGTATTTTATTTTTAACTCTGATGTTTATATAGTAGCTTTATGAACTACTATTTTATCTTTTCCGCTGCGTATTATTGTATTACTCTGTGTCTGTGATTTTGTGGTTGATTTATTTACTGTATATGCTGAGTTTTGCCAAATTTAAATTAACACTCCACTGTTTTGAAGTATTCGAGTCTGACATGTGTGGATTTATTGTCGATTTGAATGGTCCAAAATAGTGGGTCGTTACAGTTGGTATCAGAGCTATGGCTCTAGGAAAAACTTAGCGTATATGGTAAATTTATTTACAGAATCACTTTCGTTCGAGTTGAATCTCTTACCTTTGACTCGATTTCCTTTGAACTTTGGAACGTTCCCTGCGGTTCCAAAATTCATTCTTGTCTCTCCCTATTTGTATTCTTTTGATTCTGGAGTATCCCATAACTCCACTTCGAATGATCTCTATAAAAAAATCGGCGATCCCGCAAATCTTTGAATGATTTGTAAAGGGGGTGAAACTCCTTTACAATTGGCATTGATTCACCGGAGATTTATATATCCCTCGGTTTAGATGCTGCTATCTCTGGTTATGTCGAATTCTACCTCTGTCGATCGAATGACGATTTGCCTTGGAATTCTGCATCGATCATATTCCTGAAGTCATGGTTGACCCGGTTAAGGTCGCCCGCGACTTGTATAAGTAATCCATCTTCTATTTTGTAAGTTAATTATCTCATCTTCGTTCAAGCCTATCTTCGAATCAGAATTTTATTTGATTAGAGTTCTTTTAAATGGAATCTCTATCTTTGTTCTTAAATCCGTTCGCGAATCATCCTTTGAAAATCGAGTTTGTTTGTATTTTAAAAATTATTTTAAAAATTATTTTCTAAATTGAAATTATTATTTTGATAAGTATGATTATATTCTATATATAAAAGTGAAATGTTTTTGATAAGGATTATATACCTTTTAAAAACAAGAATTTGAGGTTTCAAAAGGATTTGTAAATTTGAAAAATTATATGAGAAATTTGATTTATCTAAAAATGATTTATAATTGAAGGATTTTAAATTTGAAATTCGAGAATTGAACTCCGGTGTTTTGAAATTGGTTTTAAGATTTAGAAATATATAATAATAATATGATTTAAAAGTATTTTTCCGAATAAGAAATGTTCAAATGATTTTTAATGAGTATCGAATGATTTCGAAGAAATTTCAAAAGAAGTTTGAGAAAATAGAAGTCCAAAACTCGCTTATGTCGCTGGAAAATAATTTCGGTGATGAGTGCACGCATCATCGACATTGATTTTCGAGTTTCAGAGTGAGGGAGAGGCCACTCTAATAGCTTTGCTATGCGAGTGATTTTGTGAAACCAAATTTTGATTTCAAATTCCGAAGTATGATTTGATTTTCGAAAGATATATGTATATATATTTGAAATGATTTGAAATGAGCCGGTGTTCAGTCCTTGAGTTTCGGATTTGAAACCTATCTTTTGAAATTGATTTACTGATTTGTTGTTGGTTACCAACTCTTGAATTTGAAAATGATTTCTTCAACTATTTTGAAGGTTCGAGCACTTCCAAATCAAGGTTAACTTTTCAAAGCTAAGAAAATTTTGAAAAGTATAAAGTATATAAGTTTGGTAGGTATGTTAAAGTATGTAGTAATATGATTTAAATAAGTTGAAACTGTTTTGTTAAGTAAATGAATAAGATTATTTTGAATTTTTTCTGATATGAAATTTAGATTTGAAGTGTTTTGAAAGGAATTTGGTCTTCAAAATATTTTGAATAAAAATTTAGTTTAAATGTTTTAACTTAGTAACATCTTCATAAAACTATATATTTAACAAGTTGGAATAGATACGTAAGTTGTACGTATGATGTTTTATTCGCATAATTAATTTGATCCAGGTTTGAGTACACAAGTTCGAGGTGAATTACACCATTTCGTGTTAGGATTTTTCATTCGATTCTTGATGGCGAATATTGGATATGGATTTTGGGCTCGATTCTAGAATTCTCTATCATAGTATATGGCTATGCAAGGAGACTGATGGCTTCTAGTCGAGAAACCATATCGAAATCCGCATTAGGGAAGTCGAATGGACAATACTAATTCGAAAGCGAACTTGTGTGATCGAGCGAGCGATCAAATGTGATTTTCCAAAATGATGACGTATGTACATCTTATATTCTAATATCATTGATATATTTTGACGCTGAAATTGAAAGCTGTCGGGTTAGAATATTTTTTCTTACTAAAAGAAAATTTCCAATTTAAATTACAAAGATATATAACCCATAAAAGCAAAGATATTCAATCCCATATGACTCTTCATACAACGAAATTTATTTTGTAAAATTTGATCCTTATATAAGATGGACCTTATGTAAGTATAAGATGATTTTGAAAACATTTGATTTTGGAAATGAATTGGTTGACTTAAATTATATTGATTTGGAAATTTGGATTTATTTTCTAAATTTATTATGTTGGAAACTTTAAAACTAAAGATATTTAAATTGAGAAGAAATAATTTGGTGGGATTGTATATGATTTTGAAACTGAATTGATATTGAAACAAAATTGAAATTTGAGATCCTTATTTTTTTTACTAAATACCTGGTTTGGGAGTTATCGAACTTATATATATAAAAAAAATTTGGTCTGTATAAGTATGATGTTGATTCGAAAACTATGGATTCGAAAAGGTACTCAATTTGAAAAGTGAAATCTTATATAATTGAAGTCTATATAAGTGTGATTTGATATACTATTGATTTTGGAAAGTATTTGATTTGAAAATGAAATCTTATATATAATGGACTTTATATAAGTATGATATTTGAAATTAATTTGAAAGGTACTATATGATACATATTTTCGAAGTAAAGATATGGAAAGTGCCTTCTGTTTGATATCCGATTTGTGGCCACATCTTGGATTCATTCTATCGATATTATTCTCTCTGATTTTTGGTTTTCCGGATATGATACTCGAGTGTCCTTCGAATTCCATGGCGTTACCCATGGTCTTACGAACTCGACTGCATAGCGTAATTCGCAAGGCAGTGATTGCTTAAAAGGTACAGATGTTTCCTGGGGGATCCAGGCGTAACCATTGTGTATCTGCGATCTATGGTCGTGTTAGTGGCGTAATCCGCAAGGCAGAGATTGCTTAAAGGGTATGGATGTTTCCTGGGGGATCCAGGCGTAACCATTGTTATGTATCCTGTGGTCCACAGTTTTGTTATCATGGCGAAATTCGCAAGGCAGTGAATGCTTAAAAGGTACAGATGTTTCTTGGGGGACCCAGGCGTAACCATTGTGTATCTGCGATCCATGATTTGTTTGTTTTTTTTGTTTGGATTGTACTTTCCATATCTGTTTTTAAAAGTTTTCCAGTATTTTCACTGGGTGTTGAAACAGGTCTACTAAGTACCTGGAGAATTCTAGTTTTGCGCCTGATCAACGCACTACCAGAGTCTACAGGAACAAGGATAAACTTGTTGAGACATCGAGTTATAAAAGTATTTTCGAAAGGAAATTTGTTTCGATATAAAGGTATTTTATTATAAAAGTGTTTCCAATAAAGAAATTTTGTATTAATATTTGAAATTGTGATTCTTATGGTTTGAATTAATTATTCATGCCCGATGCTATTCTTTTGAATCTACCTTATCTGCTCTGATTTATTTATTCACCTATATTCTGTTTTTCCAAATCCTCCTTCTTTTCCTTGTTGACTATATTTTTTTTATAAATATTGTTTATTTATAAACTACATGGTTTAATAGAAAATTTTAGTGTTATAAATATTTAGAAGTTATTAATTAAATAAAACATATTTAAAGTAAATGATTATTGATCTATTAATAATATTTGAAAAGTATCTTGAGATAAAAAAAATTAATAAATTAATGAATTATGGATTTAATGTTTTCAAATAAGCTTCTTTGTAAATATAAGTAATAATGTAAATAATTGTTTTCGAATAGTTTTCATATATTTATAAAGGTGTTATTTAAACATATAAATGATATTTATAAAGGAAGCAAGAAATTTTACAAACGGTTTTGGAAAAAATATTAAAGTATTAAAGATAATTGAATTGCAAATGAAGTTTTCAAATGAATATTTCAAGTAAAATTTATATAGTTAAATTAATTGTATATTCTTGTCTTTCAATCTATTTTTCTTTCTGGTTGTTTATATTCTCCTACCTTCTTCCTTTTCGGGGACGAAAAGTTTTGAGTGGGGGAGAGTGTAACAACCCAAAAATTTTGATGGTTTTATTAAGATAATTAATTGAAATTTTGTGAAATTTAAACAATAAAATTTGAAAATAAAAAAAAATTATTATTTGGAATACGCCTATTTAAATATAGCAACTGGTAATTTTCATCTGATAATATTGAAGTTTATTTTCTTGTGAAATTCTATTTCAATTTAAGTCAGTTGATTATTGATGAAAATAAAATGTTTTCCAAACTTGAATATTTTTATACAATAAATTTCTAAATCATCTTCCGAGTGAGACGTCATTCTTTGTTTCGCGAAATTCGGACGTTTCTTGCTCCGTTTGGATTTTTTCGTACGGAATAGAAATGTATATTAGTGTCTATATCGACTTTTGATCGGATGATCCTGTCACTGATCTCTGTATACCGTTTTGATCATCTCGTCGCGCTGATCTCTGCGGTATATTCAATTCTGTGTTTTGGAGTCTGGTACACGGCGAAAAACTGTAAAACGGTCAATCGTATCGGTTCCAAAATTTTAGCTTTTAAACTTCTGGTGAACGTTCAATTTTCAAACGGAAAAAAAAATGTATGAATAGCCATCAATTATTAAACTTTTGATATTCTCTGACTACTACCATTCGACCAATTCAAGACAATATTGTGGTTCGTTCGTTTCATTTTCTTTGGTTTCGGTTCCATTGTTCCATTTGGTTCTGAAAGGAACAATTATTATCAAGCACGTATAAATTTATATTTATATTCATTACTCTTCCGGCTCACGTTTCGTTTCTCTCCCCTGACTCCATTTCAAATCACGATTTAGTGCAGGCTGTTCTTTTCCTCATCTCGCCTCTCTCCTCCTTTCGCCAAACCTTGAAAACTGAAACCCATTACCGATAACAGCTCCAATCCCCTCTCCATGCTCACGCCACCACACACAACTCCACGCTCCACCCTTCACGGAATCGAACCACCCACTTCCCTCCAATCTCGTCCCTTCTCTTCTGACCGCCTGCGCCCATCCCTATCTACCCGCGACCTTCCCTTCTTCGGCCAAGCTCTGGCCGACCCTTCACGACAGCCCATCCAGCAGCCTCGCCAACCACCAGACCCATCGGCCTCAACACCCTCCGCTGGTCTCTCCTCCTTTGTTATATATATATATATATCTTATGCTGGTAAGTATATTTGTTTTTTGAATATGTTTATATCAGTTGCATATATATATATATGTATATATGTTTTACGGTTATACACTTATATTTTAGTTTTGTTTTTATTTTAAATCTGGAAGCCTTTAAGCCTCTCCAAATCCTTGTTAAAAGAATTTTGTATATATATACTTTGGTTGAAAAAAAAGGGTGTTGATGCCTACTGTTTAAACACGATACTATATTAAGTTTATATAGATAGATGTACATGAGTTTGGTGTTAAATATATATATTTTATAAAGGTGGTTTTAAAATACATATTTTATTTTATATATAATTGTGATCATATAAAGGTTATAATAGTGTTGTATATATGTTGTTATATAAACTCATATCTGATATGTTGTGTTGTATATAAATTTTTATAATGCAAGTTTTATTAACTGTCTATGATATTATTATGGGGGAAGTATATTATTAGTATCTGTTTGTATAATTTCACTATATAAGTTATAAATCTGGTTTCCAAAGTCTGTTAATATTTTAAACACGTGTGGTATGATTTATATATGCAGTTATTACGGTCTTATAATGTGATATGTCTTGATCTGTTTAATAACTATAATATATAATAAGGTGATTGTTATATATACTGTTATAAAAGTGGTTTCCCATGTTGTTGAATATATATTAATATATATTGCTATATTCATGTTTATATTAAATTTTTTGGAAAAGTGTATATACAGTTTATAGAAGATATGTTATACGGAAAGTTATATAGTTGTATATATATAGGCTTCTGTAAGTTTACATTGATCTGTGGATTATTTATATATATATATACGATTTTATAAGTTATATATAACCTGTTAGTGGATATAAGTCATGGTTTATATGAGGTATATATAATAATATAGTATTGGTTCTCTTAAAGTTGACCATATGTTTAATTACAGCAGTTTTGATATAATTTTTATAACATATATTGTCACGACCCGACCTTCTACCACCAGAAAGTCGCATCATTTTTAAGAAAGAAAGGGGTGAGAAAATAGAAAGATAGAGAAGAAGAAAGAAAACAACATCAGAATCTCAACAGCGGAACGAATAAAATATAATATATCACTTAAGACAATACATAGTATCATATACATCAGAGTTATATAGATAATACAACACATACTAGACAGTTATAAACACCTGTCTAGTTAATACAACTCGATACAACACAGAAATACAGCACAGCGGAAATACACATATCACTAACACAGCGGAACCAATATATAGCAATACGCTGAAGCCTCCTGCTTCATTGCTCCTCCAGAATTCGTCAAAGCTAACCTGAATCCCTTGGCTACCCGTAAAAATTTGGGTACCCGAGAGTTTAAGAAAAACAGAAATAAACTTCGGGTCAGACATGGGTCTGGTATGAGTAAACGGTTAAAGTTGCTTAACTTTGAAAAATCCTTTAAAACAAAGGGTATCACGTAAGACATCCCACACATAAACATGGAAATGTTTTTACCTTACGCTAACCAAAACTTTGATAGGAAATTCAGTGATATTATAATAGGTCTAGGGTTTTCAAGTAAATAAGAAATAGCCGAAATTGTTACATTCATTAAATTCCAGCATACATAGGTATACAATCAAATCCGATGGCACTTATTGGATTTTGGATTCCATACAATGGCAGGGCTACTGGGGTACCGCCCGTCACAGTACGTGGCCTAGATCACCGTACCGAGGACCCACCCTAAGTCCCTTGCAACACAAAGCCGGAACCATTCCTTACTGAACAGTTCCAAATAAGATAACCCCGCGGTTGTAGCTAGCAACCGCCACACAGCCGAAATGAAAAAGGGACTCTAGACAGGGGTATATCTTACTCTCAAGTGGGTGCTACCCACGAAGCCTTGCTGCACCTCCCCTGTTTTAGCCATTCCCGGTTGATGAGGCTTGAGGTCACGATTACCTTTAGAGAATACATCTCTTAGAATGCTCATCGTCCACCTGACGATGTGCTGAAAGCATTCAATCCATACAAGTTCGTTCCGGGTTCGAACGAAACCGAAGGCATTATCTCGTTACACTCATTTTGGAATCACTCTCAGAGTTAACGACAATAACCCTTGCACTCTGAATCTTTATCTTCACTTGAGATTCACGACCTATCGTTAATTTGGATCGATGTGGTTTTCGGATATCCAAATCTGGAAACCCGATCCCGGTCTCATCAAATCCAAACCGTGTCTTTTAAGGCCAAGTTGTTTTAAAGTTAAAACAATTCATTCATTATCTATATATTCACAATATCACAGATAGATGATCTACAATAACATCATAAATAGATAATGTACAATATCATCAGAAATAGATAATTTATATCACACAGCATTATTTATCTCGTCTCCGAGATTTCAAACCATTCAAGGCAAACCATATCATCCATCCATACATAAGCAAGGATAAATAATCACACCATATATAATTAATTTAAAATGAATTAAATTAATCACTTCATCTCTAATTAATTTAAAATAAATTAAATTAATTATTTCATCTTATAAATCCTGCTTACAAAATTATTAATTAATTTCAAATCAATTAATTAATCATTCTCCAATTTCCATCTTAATTAATCATCTTGGATTAACTAACCTTTAATTACATTCCAGTAATTACAACTTTAATTAATTCCACAAATTAATTATCTTTAACCATTCACGGTAATTTACCATTTAATTACTTCATTAATTACATTAATTAATGATCCTTAACAAATTACTTCCATTAATTAATTACCTAAAATTAATTACATTAATCTTTAATCAATTACATTAATTAACTTAAATTATTTACTTCCATTTACCAATCCAAATCATATACAGGAATTTCCCTCTTGAAATTACTTATCTTAATTAATTAACTCCTTAATTAATTATATAAACCTTTGATTTATTAACTAAGTAATAAATCTTTAATTACTTCTCCTAAGTAATTACACTTTATTTTACTTTCATTAAGTAATTTCCTATAACTAATTACATCCTGTAATTATTCATTTATTACTTTGCCAAGTAATTACTCTATTCAATTTCATTAAGTATTTACACTTAATCAACCATCACATGATTATCTTTATTAAATTTAAAATAAATTTTCTTGAATCAATCACATTCATTTGATTCATTACAATTGTAATTCATTTCTTAATTGACTTAAAACAAATTTATTAACCTTTAATTACAAATTAACTATTCTTTTAATTATCGATTAATAAACTTATTAACAAATTAATTAATCCTTAATTAATCTCTATAGATCAATTATATTTTATTCAATAATTTATTACTAAAACCAAATTATTAATCAATAAAACTAAATTACCACTAGTACTTCTTAATTTCAAATTAATCAACCTTTAATTTCGTAATTAATAAAGTCCCAATTCATTTATCTCTAATTTATTAGTTAATCAATTATAACCATTAATTAATTAAATTACTTAATTATTCTTAAATTAACCATTTAATTAACCTTTATCTTTAATTAATTAAATTTAACTAATTATACTTAATTTCCTAATTTAACTTAATTAATTTCTAAGATAATAAAACTCCTTTAACTTAGGATAACATTATCTTACAAATATATTACTTACCATTTACATTTAAAAAAATCCTTTTATCTTTTAAAATTAACTTAAACAAATTTTAGATTAAATAAATTCTAAAACTCTTTAACAATGTTAAGAAACCATTTGATATTAATAAAGTAGTGTTATCAAGAAAGTTTTAACAAGATTTGTTTTTAAATTCCAAAATCCTTATTTTTAAAACTTTTACAAAAACTGGGTTTCCTTTCTCACTTCGGGTCCTACCCGAATACTACTCGGGACTCTCCCCGAGTTTCCTACTCTTCTTCCCCTGGTATCAAAACTTATATAAAATTTTCTACAGTTTTAAAACAAGCAGGCTATCACCTCAACATTCTCGAGTACAGACCCGAGTGGAACCCCAAATTCCCCGACCCTCGCTTCGAGTTACTCCCTCAAAATCCCGAGCACACTAAAAAAAACTTCGTCTTCCCCAAAACCCAAATCAACCAGATACGCAGGTTCTCGTGCACGTGCACGGTGTCTCGTTGCCACTCCGGCTAACTCCACTAACGTCGGCAAGTCTCGTATCATCCCTAAACTCGAAATCATTATTCGATTCGACGCCAAAATTTACAAATAAAAAAATAAGCTTTACGTTCGAAACTGAACCCAACCACACCCAACGAAACACCTCGTCAGTGATTCTCAGACCATCGGAGGAGCTCCGACTTCGTCCACACCACATCAACACTCCATCCTACCATCCCCTAGGACCCCACGCAGCTCGATGCATCAGAGGTGATGAAATCACCTTATTTCCAGGCTGGTCTAACACTCGAAACAAAACCCTAACCCGACCTCGTTCCTTTAATTTGATCAATAGAAAAATCCTTCGACAATTTTCTCTAAGCCCTAGATGTTCAAACTAGCTTCAAACAAAATCTCAGCTTTTAAAATTTGTTCGATCATCAGAGAAGAGAGTAAATGTATATTTTTTTCAACTGTGAACTGCTAGTGGCATACGCAACCAATAATTTCCATTTTTGTTGTAAAAATCCTATTTTTCAGTGATGATTCAAGTTATGAATTTTAACTAACATTTTACAACAATTGAATTTGACACAATTTTCATGTTTACCTGTAAATCAAGATGTCATTGGTATATTTTACTAACATGTTTGAATACAGGTTTAAAAAAAAATCTTGATTTAGGATTAAACTACTTGCCTAATTGAAAACTTTAAACTTAACAATGGTTTGATGGAAATAAATTTGAGTTTTTACCAATATTCAACCCTGTTATCAATAAACAGGGAAGTGAAGTATATAGAACATCCTATATAATTAAACACAGAATTATATTCAAAAATAAACCACATACAACACCAGATCATCAATGAATCACCTATACTGTTTTGATTAAACTTAAAACTTGAAATTGTATGTTTACTCACCTGACTTGAAGAAAAAAAACAGAGGCTTTTAAAACTGAATTGAACTTGACAATTTGAAACTTGAAACTTGACTGCTTGCAACTTAAAACTGAAAACTTGATTAACTTGCTTTTGATTCCAGGTTGAAGAATGTAGTCTTTTGAAAATCTCAGATTTGAAAATGTACAGGCTTTGATTTTGATTTGCAAAATTGGTCTTTGAAAATGAGTTTCTAGTTTTGAGGAGGAACTGATTTGATTTGAAACTGGGAGGGAAGCTTTAGTTCTCAGGTTTGTATGAAGTAACCAAATTCCAGATTGCATTCGAAAACTTGGGAAATGATTACAGGCTTATAGAACTTGAGTGTGCCCAGTTTTTAATTGAACGAAAATAAAAGGAAGCTTTGATATAAAGAAAACAATTGCAGAGGCTAAGTTGTTTTAGTACAAGATTTTTGTATTTTAGATCAGAGATCTTTCTTGTATGCAGCTGAAATGGGAACATTTTGTACAAGTCATTTATTAAGTTGTCATACTTATCTTTTTATACATTTCGTATGGTACTAGCATGTTAGTTTAAAATTTTCCTTGCCTGCCAAGCTTCATGGCCAAAGTACAGATATTTATTTAGCTTTGTTTATCTTGTATGTATTTTATTTTGATTAACTTTCTACATCTTACCTGCGAATCTAGACAATGCTAGTACAAATATTTTTATTTAACTTTGTTTTGACTTGTTACTTAGAGATATAAGGTGATAGCATATTTATTTAGCTTTGACTTGTTACTTGCATATGTATGGTGATAATATACACATATTACTTGCCTGCAAACTACAAGCATACACCATATTTTCTAGACTTACTTAACTTAAATAAGTTATTATATTTATTTTACCTAGTCATTTATTTATTTTACATGACTACTTATTTATTTAACTAATGTATATGCTCTAATTTAAACTTAACTACCAACACTCTATTTATATTCATTCACTTTATTTACTTTCATTTATTTTATTTTTACTTATGTTAAATATGTCAGTCTCTTATGTTTATAAGTATATATATTTATACTTGCATTTTTGACCATATATATGTTTTATATTTATATTTAATATAGACAAGATTTACTTCAACTTACACATTATTACTAAAAATTACATCACATTATTATATATAGATCTAAAGTGAATAAGTGGAATTTTATTTAAATTAAGATAGATTTTTATTGTAATTACATTGGAACCCTTTTATATTAAAGTCCCAAATCATACTTTTCCTCTAATTACATAAATATACACATTTATATAATACTTATTAAATTAGAATATATAGGACTATTTAAATCCATTTATAAAATAACACAGATTAAATCTGTGACTAATTATTCTTATTTAAAATCAATTTAAAATCATAATTTAAAACATCACATTATAAATTTATTGGTTATTTATATTTGAAAATAACAATTTAAATCAATTTAAAATACTTTAATTAAGAGATTATCGCATTTTAAATTCCTCAAAATTCCAGGATGTCACATTCCTTCCCCCTTAAAAGAATTTCGTCCTCGAAATTTAAAACAAAAGATAATCCAAAGTTTTATTTTATTTCAACCAATTTAGCATACATATCAGCCATACAACCAATCAAACAATTTCAATCAAACAAACAATTTCAACCAAACAAACAACACTAGCTATTCGGACACAGATCCGGATAAGCTTCATAAAAATTTTCTCGAGTTTTCTAGGTACAGATACTGGAATACTCGCCCTACTGAATCCAAACTAGCTGCACTACTGAGCTACTGAGCTCCTACTCAACTAGATCTATAAAACAAGACAGGATATCAGACTATAGATAAGTCTGACTCAACAACCAAACTCCCTAAACTGCTGGTACCAAAACCAATGATAGATCTTACACGTACTCCCTCAGAGACACGTGAAATACAACGAATCCCAGTTCTCTAAACTGGCAATTCACTTCTGAAATCCAAAACACTTATCCTTAGCAGAATACAGAAATATCCAATATTCTCCGGAGCTAACGTCACAGTCTTACCCAATCTTATTGCTCCCTTTACCGAAGAAAATCTCAACAACCATGAAGTCTCCAACTTCGCTGATGCTTCAATAAACAAACTGGATCAGAATGACTCCCCAAAAGTTCCTTTCCAGATTTATCCAAAATCTAGAATACAACTCTACTCCAACATCATCAATAGGTTACAACTTGCTTCTCCTATCCGAAAAAGACAAAACATATGCACTGCCAATCTGGTCTCACATCCAGAAAATTCCTGTAGAAATTCTCTAATCTCAGAACACTGCAACCTCCAGTTGCTTCCACTCTAGAACAGCTGCCACCATGCTCCCGCTGCACAACTCTGATCTGAAGTAGATAAGAATGTCGATGAACTCGAACAAAAATCTTAACCAACACCTCCCGGACACACAGCACAACAGATCCACCACAAACGGAATGAACTGCTCACAGAAACAGATGAGTCCTCAGCCAAGGGTACTGTCTTCAGCTACCCTTAGTTAGAAGAAACTTGAAACTAGATACAGAAGAGAAAACACAAATGCTCCACCGAATCTCCTAAGAAACCATTGATACCATTTCTAGAATCCAGTCGATACCAAACTCAATCTCCAGATGCTGACAAAACTCTGACTTCCTGAAGACACCCAGAAAAATCTCCGACAAACCAAGAGTACACTCAGACTATCGCAAGTCACTTTTGCGATCAATCCGGCCTAATTCCAAAGAAAACTGCTCTCTCTTTACCAATCAGAACAGCTTGCGCTTATGAATCCAATCCGTCGAAGAAACGGAATCACTCTGATGCTTCTGAAATTACCTCGAGAAAAACTGCCTAGCCCGAAGACTTCCTTGACGACACAAAGAACACTCCGAGCTACCCAGATGCCCAAAGACTTCCTAAACTTGTTCCAAAGAAACATCTTCGGAAATATCCATAGTCACTGTGTCTCATCACACAGCCACAACATCCTGAGGTATCAAGATATCATGACTTACTTCTGTCCAATCGACAGATCGAAACTCTTAAAAATCCGCTCACACGAGCGTGATCAAACTTGCACTTCAATGATGAACTCCGAATCCTTAACAGGCTTCCTTCAGAGATCAATAAAACCCTAACATCAAACAAAACTCGCTCGAGACGGTATTAGGTCTACAGTCTCGGCAGATACACTTCCAACTTCTACAAACTCCAACCATTGGTAGTCGTGTTACACACACCACCACCTTATCTACCTTTATAACTTATATTGGGAAAACCTGAACGGGTAACCCAACAAATAAGTAGAATATATAAATATATATATATATCAAAAATACAAATACGCTCTCTCAAGAAAGAAATCACTTAAGAGTCTAGGTATTCGCTCAACCTAGTGCTCTGATACCACTGTCACGACCCGACCTTCTACCACCAGAAAGTCGCATCATTTTTAAGAAAGAAAGGGGTGAGAAAATAGAAAGATAGAGAAGAAGAAAGAAAACAACATCAGAATCTCAATAGCGGAACGAATAAAATATAATATATCACTTAAGACAATACATAGTATCATATACATCAGAGTTATATAGATAATACAACACATACTAGACAGTTATAAACACCTGTCTAGTTAATACAACTCGATACAACACAGAAATACAGCACAGCGGAAATACACATATCACTAACACAGCGGAACCAATATATAGCAATACGCTGAAGCCTCCTGCTTCATTGCTCCTCCAGAATTCGTCAAAGCTAACCTGAATCCCTTGGCTACCCGTAAAAATTTGGGTACCCGAGAGTTTAAGAAAAACAGAAATAAACTCCGGGTCAGACATGGGTCTGGTATGAGTAAACGGTTAAAGTTGCTTAACTTTGAAAAATCCTTTAAAACAAAGGGTATCACGTAAGACATCCCACACATAAACATGGAAATGTTTTTACCTTACGCTAACCAAAACTTTGATAGGAAATTCAGTGATATTATAATAGGTCTAGGGTTTTCAAGTAAATAAGAAATAGCCGAAATTGTTACATTCATTAAATTCCAGCATACATAGGTATACAATCAAATCCGATGGCACTTATTGGATTTTGGATTCCATACAATGGCAGGGCTACTGGGATACCGCCCGTCACAGTACGTGGCCTAGATCACCGTACCGAGGACCCACCCTAAGTCCCCTGCAACACAAAGCCGGAACCATTCCTTACTGAACAGTTCCAAATAAGATAACCCCGCGGTTGTAGCTAGCAACCGCCACACAGCCGAAATGAAAAAGGGACTCTAGACAGGGGTATATCTTACTCTCAAGTGGGTGCTACCCACGAAGCCTTGCTGCACCTCCCCTGTTTTAGCCATTCCCGGTTGATGAGGCTTGAGGTCACGATTACCTTTAGAGAATACATCTCTTAGAATGCTCATCGTCCACCTGACGATGTGCTGAAAGCATTCAATCCATACAAGTTCGTTCCGGGTTCGAACGAAACCGAAGGCATTATCTCGTTACACTCATTTTGGAATCACCCTCAGAGTTAACGACAATAACCCTTGCACTCTGAATCTTTATCTTCACTTGAGATTCACGACCTATCGTTAATTTGGATCGATGTGGTTTTCGGATATCCAAATCTGGAAACCCGATCCCGGTCTCATCAAATCCAAACCGTGTCTTTTAAGGCCAAGTTGTTTTAAAGTTAAAACAATTCATTCATTATCTATATATTCACAATATCACAGATAGATGATCTACAATAACATCATAAATAGATAATGTACAATATCATCAGAAATATATAATTTATATCACACAGCATTATTTATCTCGTCTCCGAGATTTCAAACCATTCAAGGCAAACCATATCATCCATCCATACATAAGCAAGGATAAATAATCACACCATATATAATTAATTTAAAATGAATTAAATTAATCACTTCATCTCTAATTAATTTAAAATAAATTAAATTAATTATTTCATCTTATAAATCCTGCTTACAAAATTATTAATTAATTTCAAATCAATTAATGAATCATTCTCCAATTTCCATCTTAATTAATCATCTTGGATTAACTAACCTTTAATTACATTCCAGTAATTACAACTTTAATTAATTCCACAAATTAATTATCTTTAACCATTCACGGTAATTTACCATTTAATTACTTCATTAATTACATTAATTAATGATCCTTAACAAATTACTTCCATTAATTAATTACCTAAAATTAATTACATTAATCTTTAATCAATTACATTAATTAACTTAAATTATTTACTTCCATTTACCAATCCAAATCATATACAGGAATTTCCCTCTTGAAATTACTTATCTTAATTAATTAACTCCTTAATTAATTATATAAACCTTTGATTTATTAACTAAGTAATAAATCTTTAATTACTTCTCCTAAGTAATTACACTTTATTTTACTTTCATTAAGTAATTTCCTATAACTAATTACATCCTGTAATTATTCATTTATTACTTTGCCAAGTAATTACTCTATTCAATTTCATTAAGTATTTACACTTAATCAACCATCACATGATTATCTTTATTTAATTTAAAATAAATTTTCTTGAATCAATCACATTCATTTGATTCATTACAATTGTAATTCATTTCTTAATTGACTTAAAACAAATTTATTAACCTTTAATTACAAATTAACTATTCTTTTAATTATCGATTAATAAACTTATTAACAAATTAATTAATCCTTAATTAATCTCTATAGATCAATTATATTTTATTCAATAATTTATTACTAAAACCAAATTATTAATCAATAAAACTAAATTACCACTAGTACTTCTTAATTTCAAATTAATCAACCTTTAATTTCGTAATTAATAAAGTCCCAATTCATTTATCTCTAATTTATTAGTTAATCAATTATAACCATTAATTAATTAAATTACTTAATTATTCTTAAATTAACCATTTAATTAACCTTTATCTTTAATTAATTAAATTTAACTAATTATACTTAATTTCCTAATTTAACTTAATTAATTTCTAAGATAATAAAACTCCTTTAACTTAGGATAACATTATCTTACAAATATATTACTTACCATTTACATTTAAAAAAAATCCTTTTATCTTTTAAAATTAACTTAAACAAATTTTAGATTAAATAAATTCTAAAACTCTTTAACAATGTTAAGAAACCATTTGATATTAATAAAGTAGTGTTATCAAGAAAGTTTTAACAAGATTTGTTTTTAAATTCCAAAATCCTTATTTTTAAAACTTTTACAAAAACTGGGTTTCCTTTCTCACTTCGGGTCCTACCCGAATACTACTCGGGACTCTCCCCGAGTTTCCTACTCTTCTTCCCCTGGTATCAAAACTTATATAAAATTTTCTACAGTTTTAAAACAAGCAGGCTATCACCTCAACATTCTCGAGTACAGACCCGAGTGGAACCCCAAATTCCCCGACCCTCGCTTCGAGTTACTCCCTCAAAATCCCGAGCACACTAAAAAAAACTTCGTCTTCCCCAAAACCCAAATCAACCAGATACGCAGGTTCTCGTGCACGTGCATGGTGTCTCGTTGCCGCTCCGGCTAACTCCACTAACGTCGGCAAGTCTCGTATCATCCCTAAACTCGAAATCATTATTCGATTCGATGCCAAAATTTACAAATAAAAAAATAAGCTTTACGTTCGAAACTGAACCCAACCACACCCAACGAAACACCTCGTCAGTGATTCTCAGACCATCGGAGGAGCTCCGACTTCGTCCACACCACATCAACACTCCATCCTACCATCCCCTAGGACCCCACGCAGCTCGATGCATCAGAGGTGATGAAATCACCTTATTTCCAGGCTGGTCTAACACTCGAAACAAAACCCTAACCCGACCTCGTTCCTTTAATTTGATCAATAGAAAAATCCTTCGACAATTTTCTCTAAGCCCTAGATGTTCAAACTAGCTTCAAACAAAATCTCAGCTTTTAAAATTTGTTCGATCATCAGAGAAGAGAGTAAATGTATATTTTGTTCAACTGTGAACTGCTAGTGGCATACGTAACCAAAAATTTCCATTTTTGTTGTAAAAATCCTATTTTTCAGTGATGATTCAAGTTATGAATTTTAACTAACATTTTACAACAATTGAATTTGACACAATTTTCATGTTTACCTGTAAATCAAGATGTCATTGGTATATTTTACTAACATGTTTGAATACAGGTTTAAAAAAAAATCTTGATTTAGGATTAAACTACTTGCCTAATTGAAAACTTTAAACTTAACAATGGTTTGATGGAAATAAATTTGAGTTTTTACCAATATTCAACCCTGTTATCAATAAACAGGGAAGTGAAGTATATAGAACATCCTATATAATTAAACACAGAATTATATTCAAAAATAAACCACATACAACACCAGATCATCAATGAATCACCTATACTGTTTTGATTAAACTTAAAACTTGAAATTGTATGTTTACTCACCTGACTTGAAGAAAAAAAACAGAGGCTTTTAAAACTGAATTGAACTTGACAATTTGAAACTTGAAACTTGACTGCTTGCAACTTAAAACTGAAAACTTGATTAACTTGCTTTTGATTCCAGGTTGAAGAATGTAGTCTTTTGAAAATCTCAGATTTGAAAATGTACAGGCTTTGATTTTGATTTGCAAAATTGGTCTTTGAAAATGAGTTTCTAGTTTTGAGGAGGAACTGATTTGATTTGAAACTGGGAGGGAAGCTTTAGTTCTCAGGTTTGTATGAAGTAACCAAATTCCAGATTGCATTCGAAAACTTGGGAAATGATTACAGGCTTATAGAACTTGAGTGTGCCCAGTTTTTAATTGAACGAAAATAAAAGGAAGCTTTGATATAAAGAAAACAATTGCAGAGGCTAAGTTGTTTTAGTACAAGATTTTTGTATTTTAGATCAGAGATCTTTCTTGTATGCAGCTGAAATGGGAACATTTTGTACAAGTCATTTATTAAGTTGTCATACTTATCTTTTTATACATTTCGTATGGTACTAGCATGTTAGTTTAAAATTTTCCTTGCCTGCCAAGCTTCATGGCCAAAGTACAGATATTTATTTAGCTTTGTTTATCTTGTATGTATTTTATTTTGATTAACTTTCTACATCTTACCTGCGAATCTAGACAATGCTAGTACAAATATTTTTATTTAACTTTGTTTTGACTTGTTACTTAGAGATATAAGGTGATAGCATATTTATTTAGCTTTGACTTGTTACTTGCATATGTATGGTGATAATATACACATATTACTTGCCTGCAAACTACAAGCATACACCATATTTTCTAGACTTACTTAACTTAAATAAGTTATTATATTTATTTTACCTAGTCATTTATTTATTTTACATGACTACTTATTTATTTAACTAATGTATATGCTCTAATTTAAACTTAACTACCAACACTCTATTTATATTCATTCACTTTATTTACTTTCATTTATTTTATTTTTACTTATGTTAAATATGTCAGTCTCTTATGTTTATAAGTATATATATTTATACTTGCATTTTTGACCATATATATGTTTTATATTTATATTTAATATAGACAAGATTTACTTCAACTTACACATTATTACTAAAAATTACATCACATTATTATATATAGATCTAAAGTGAATAAGTGGAATTTTATTTAAATTAAGATAGATTTTTATTGTAATTACATTGGAACCCTTTTATATTAAAGTCCCAAATCATACTTTTCCTCTAATTACATAAATATACACATTTATATAATACTTATTAAATTAGAATATATAGGACTATTTAAATCCATTTATAAAATAACACAGATTAAATCTGTGACTAATTATTCTTATTTAAAATCAATTTAAAATCATAATTTAAAACATCACATTATAAATTTATTGGTTATTTATATTTGAAAATAACAATTTAAATCAATTTAAAATACTTTAATTAAGAGATTATCGCATTTTAAATTCCTCAAAATTCCAGGATGTCACATATATTCTAAGGTTATATTGGGAACTATATGTCTATACATATATTAATTTATATAAATGAGTATACATTGGTTAGTTTCTAAAATATATTTATATATATAGAAATTTTGTGCCATAAGCATCAAGTTAAATAGTGATTTGAAAATATCCATAGATTTTACTTTTATATGGGTTTTTAAATTGATCTTTGTAAACATATTTTGATTTTTGAAATATATTATTAAGACTTTATCTTATTTTATTTTGTACGAGCTTATATTAGACTTTTAATTTCATATAATTGAAATCAAATTGTTCTCATCAATTCCAGCCTTGCTTTGATCGTCAAATTCGTGCCAATCTTGTTCTGCTTTGGAATTCATAGCTTGTTCTGTTGTCTATCTATCTAACCTCGAAAGGTGAGCAATCACTCACGATTAACGTTCTTTTATTTATTAAATCTGATTTCAATTGAAACGACAATTGAAATATGCTGCTGTAGTTATTTAAATTGTTATATGCTATTATCTATAACTGTTCACCTGTGGGATATGACACCATATCCTGTTGTTTTTATTATATTGTTATTGTTGATATATGCCTGTTTTATATTATTATATTATATGTTATCACTTTGCAAGTTCCCTGTAGTTTAGAATTCACTATGGGTTGAAATGATACATACCCGAACGGACTTTAGAATAGGAGAATTTCGTTATGGGTTGAAATGATAAACCCAAGCGATTTTCATTTGAATTGAATTTGGGATTGCGGGTTGAAATGATATCTACCCGTATATATTTAAATTACGGATTGAAATGATAAATATCCGTATCACTTGACCATAGGTTAGGAAATTATATACAGACACCGTTGGTCTATATATAAATATTTTAAAATGATTTCTATGGTTTTGAAAGGGAATATATATATGGTTTTATTTAATATTGGTAAATGTTTTATATAGAAATAAGTTTTAATATAAAGTTGAGTTAATTAATATAATATGTCTAGGTATTATATTTCTAAATAGATTTTCAAGGATTTGTATAAGTTAAGGAAGATAAAGTAGAATTAACTAAAATTGTATCTAATTAAGAATTCTACTTAATTAAATCGATTCGAACTATTGAATTTGAAATTTAAGATTTGATTTTTATACTTGATTTTTGATTTAAAGTGATTAAATGGATATTCCAAGTTTAAAGAAATCGAAGGAAAAATTTAGTTTAAAAGAAATTTAAGGTTATATAAATAATACTGAATTTATTAAGTGAATATTCCCAGATTAAATAATAATGAAGTTAAATCAAGAGCTATATGAAACCGTTAAATTTAACTTTGAAAATGTTGAATATTTAAGCTTTGAAATATATTGAAAATTTAAATGGTCTATTAAGAACTGAATTGAATTGATGAATTGAGCTTTAAATAAATTTGAATTTGGAATTTGAGTTGATTTGAATTGATTTGTGAGATTTGAGGAAATTACTAATACCTTACTTTATAAATTATTTAATATAAATATACTATTTGGAAAATAGATATATTTGAAATGAAATGATATTTTAGGCTTGAAGTATAAATTAATTTGGAAGGACCACGGTGTTATAGTGTATATTTCTACATTGTAGATAGTTCCATGGATCCTTAGAGGATGGTTATCCCAAACATCCTTTAAGTTACTTGTATTTCAGTTGATATTTCACTTGAGTTGGATTTATTAGTATAAGAATGTTAATCCTGACTCGAGTGTTTTGTGTTTTGCTTTACGCTCGGGTCAGACTGAGTGATACAGCATTTGAGACTCACCCTTGGAGTTTGGAGCTTCATTTGGAGATCCAACTACCGATTCAGCTTTCAGCTTTTCCAGTTGATTTGTTCAGAGAGGTCATCCATTCGTACTGAAGACTTCACTGTATTTGAGATATTCTGTTGTATTTTATTTTTAACTCTGATGTTTATATAGTAGCTTCATGAACTACTATTTTATCTTTTCCGCTGCGTATTATTGTATTACTTTGTGTCTGTGATTTTGTGGTTGATTTATTTACTGCATATGCTGAGTTTTGCCAAATTTAAATTAACAATCCACTGTTTTGAAGTATTCGAGTCTGACATGTGTGGATTTATTGTCGATTTGAATGGTCCAAAATAGTGGGTCGTTACAGTTAGTGAGAGTTATCTTCTTGTTGGAAGTGAAGTGAATCTCTACATTTCCTTTTCCCAGAACCTTTGCACCATTTCCGTTTCCCATGAGTACCTTTTGTTGATTTGCAACCTCCGTATAGGTTTTGAATAGGCCTTTATTGTTGCAAACATGAACCGTTGCACCGGAATCGAACCACCAATCCAAAGATTTTGTTTCAGCAATAGCCATGTGCAAGTCAGTTATCATGCCGATTTGTAAATCTAAAACCATAGCAACGATTTCCTGTATTTCCTCGACATCAACCATATTTGCAGAGTTCCCATTTTTCTGTTTCGAAGGAGCCCTGCAGTCACGCTTGTAGTGCCCAAGTTTCCCACAGTTGAAGCATCCCTTATTCTTTTTGTCTTTTGGATTAGAGTTGCTTCCTTGCTTGCTCTTTTTGTTTGGTTTGAAGTGCTGGTTCTGATTTCCCTTTATTTTCTTTTCAGAAGTCACGTTATTAACAGTGGAAGAAGGCAAAACACCATCACGAATTCTGTTTTCTTCCTCAATTCGTATGTGCTTTCCGATCTTTTCCAACGTGAGTTCTTCAGTCATATGCAAGAGCTTTTGTGATAGTTGTTCCAACTTGGTGGAAGTTTTGCGATTATAGCCCCAACTTGGACTGATTCTGGAATCTGCACCTTTAAGTCACCAAGTTTGCTAACCAGAATTTGCAAGTCATGCATCTGATCCGTGACTGAAACATTGTCTTTCATTTGAAATTCAAAATATTGAAGAGTGAGAAACTTATCTGTTCCAATTTTCTTGGTCTTGTACTTTGTTTCCAGTGCATCCCAGATTTCTTTAGGTGACTTCATTGGAGTGTAAAGATCATATAAGCGGTCTGATAAGGTGTTGAGAATGTGGCCTCGACATAACAGTTCATCTTCCTCGCGCTTTAGTCTTTGCTGCTTTAATTCGTCTGTGTCTTTTTCTGTTGGAGGAGGCAGAGCGGGAAGGTTTTCATCGAGCACGCAGGAGACTTTCAGAGTGGTAAGAAGGAACTTCATTTTGTCCCGCCAGTGCGTGAAGTTAGTTCCATCCAGTCTGTCAAGCCTGACGAAGTCCTGGTTCATCAGTTTGAATGCAGATTCTGATCCCTTTTCCATAGCGGATATTGCTTTAAGTTTGTTGAGCAATTTGCAGAATCTGAGAGGATTTGGTTTTGAGGCGCGTAATCTCTGTCCTTAAAGCAATATTTGCCCCCACTCGTTTAGAGTTTGTTAATGAGTTTTATGGAAAATTGCTTCCTAGGATACAACAAAACCTGAATCCAAAGATAAAGCAATGTCTGAGGATTCAATGGGATTTTATTAGTGCGGAAGAAGATAAAAACAAATTTTTTTTAAAATAGCGACAGGGGAGATGCTTATACAGCATACAAATAGTTGCTCTGGCAAGGGACGCGATCATTGGAAAAGAGATGTAACTGTTGTCCGAACAACAGTTTATTTCCAGGAGGCAAAATTTGAAAAAATACGACTGTTGGCAGGCAGCAGCCATACCCTTTTTGAACCCCCTCTCGCACACGCGCAAAGTGCTAAGTGCTTTCCGCACGTGCGTGTTATGGCAGTGTCCCCTTTCCCTTCTCCTTTAGTCATTTCAATTAATTGAACATGTGATGCTTCACATATATACTCAAATATTAAAACAACTCTCCCCGATGTGGGACTAATATACTTGCTCCCTCTTCGTAAAACAATCTCCCTAAACAATCCATCACTATATTTTTTTATTGATGATGTTCAGTTTTATCTTAGCTAGAAGTTACACATCATATATGGTATCTATTCGATTAAACCACGTACTAGTGTAAATATCTCAGGACTTTAAAGAAGAGCTGGGTGGTCTTAACTTAAACCGAGTCTTCTTTGATTTATAAAGTCGGAAATATTACACATGCAACTTCAATTTACCAATAAAAATTTCTCTTCCTGTGAGCACCGTTATGGCCATGTGTTCCATCCCGGCTTAATAAACTTTTGCAAGAGCAAACCTTGTAAACTCTTGTTTAGAAGCGGCATAACTTCCAAGTTCATAAAGGTAAAGTTCTTTTCCTTTTCAATGTCTCTGTTACCAGACTATCTAGAACTTTATTAAGAGTTGCTCAACTCAACCTCTTCATATCTGTAATAGTTAACACTAATTTGACTTAGTGTTTTTCAATCATATGATAGTTTGTTATTACCCATTAAACCTTAAAATTAAGCTAATTAATATTAAGGTCGGGTTTCCGTTATCATTGATTAATTGTCAATACAGGGTTTAAGTCTCATTCCGACTGACGTGGTCCTTACCATTTCTCTAGTCAAAGCTTTTGTTAATGGATCTGCCAAATTACCACTGGATCTTATATAGACAATAGTAATTATTCCATCATTTATTATTTGTCTAACATATTCATGTCTAAGGCTTATATATCTTGATTTTCCATTGTATACATTACTGTATGCTCGAGACATATTTGCCTGACTATCGCAACGTAGAGATATAGCTGGCATTGGTTTCGGCCATATGTTGATATCCAACAACATATTTCTTAACCACTCTGCCTCTTTTCCTGCTGTAGCAAGTGCTATAAATTCTGATTCCATCGTGGAGTGCGAAATGCAAGTTTGTTTCTTATATGCCCAAGAAACAACACCTCCACCTAATGTGAAAATCCAACCCGAAGTAGATTTATTATCACTAGCGCCAGTTATCCAACTTGCATCAGTGTATCCTTCTAATACACTTGGAAACCCATTATAAACAAGTCCTAGATTTTTGGTCCTTTTGAGATAACCAAGTAATCTTCCAATTGCTTTCCAATGATCTATGCCAGGATTGCTGGTATATCGTGCAAGTTTACATATTGCACATGTTATGTCATGTCTCATACAATACATGACATACATTATACTTCCAATAGTGCTTGCGTATTTGAGTTGAGCAATGCCCCTACCCTCATTTTTATTGAGATTGATACTTGAGTCTATTGGGGTACTGGCATCTTTAATTTTTAGATGCTCAAACTTCTGAAGTACTTTTTGAATATAATGTGATTGGCTTAGTACACAGCCTCCGCTATCTTTACTAACTTTTATACCGATTCAGACTTTTCGTCATATGTCTATTTCCAAAGCTCTTTTTGTAATTTCACTGTCAATAATCATCACTTGGTATGGACAAATAGACTTATATTCCGCTTGAATAAGCGAACATGACTTCACCAAACCGTCTAAAGATCTCCAAAAGGACCTCAACACCGTGTCCGAAACTCCCACACATGACTTTAACAATAAAAACCTTTACAGATATTCTTCGACAACGAATTGTTTCATGAATACACTGATGTATCGATATTAATTATTTTCTATAGCCCTCTTAAAGAATAAAACGTTTGTGTGTGGAATAGGACACAAGGATAAAAAACGATGAATATATTGAATACTCAAATGATCAAATAAGATTATGTAAGCGTTTGTGAACCTGTAAGCTTTGAAATCGCAAAGAGAGTGAGAGTTTAATGCCAATGTAAATTTCAGGTATATAATAAATGTTCGAAAACCATTTTAGAACTCTATGTACAGTAGAGATATTTTGAAAAGTTGTGATTGGTATATAAGAGTTATCATTGTTAGAATGGTGGTTACAAAGAATGGAAATATATGATAATCATAATTTTGGAAATTGAAAAATATATCTTTTATTGTAAAATACGAAGTTTAAATCCCTTTAGGTCTAAAAAATTCCAAAAGATGTTTTGTGACTATAAATGGCATGTGTGTGTGGCTATTGCTTTGAGGGTGTTTAACTTGCTAAACTCTAGGACTTTCATTGAAAAAGACTCATACTTGATTATTCTTCTTTTTTGTGCATATCTTTGTCGTCCTTTTGTATTCCATGCATGTCTTAGTTTGTTAATGTCCATAAAACTTCACTAATACCGGCAATATCCTGCTAAACATGCTAGTAGCTTCACTGTATATTTGACATCATCAGAACATCAAAGTCTAGATTCTAACAAGATCATGTGCCACAATCTGGATGAACCATTTAGCAATATAATTAGCGATCCACACCAAAAAGCTCACAATAAATCCTTATCCTTTTACGAACAAATCACTACAGCTAGGCATTCAATTTCACATATAAAACAGTACATCGTTTGTATGATTTCATAATCAGGCTCTTAAAATTCACCAATGAAGGCATGATTGTCATTCAATTATTTTCATCAATAAAAAAAATCCATTATTAAGCTTGTTTCTCTGGACGCTTATTTCTTTTCACATACATATCTGAGCATTTATTCCTCATCATGGCATCCATCTAGATTTCTACCACATAACACGTCTTTGTATTTTTATTACTACTAGAAAACATTTTGCCAAAACAACCTTACTGGACAAGATATTGACCATTGAAGTAGCATTGGGAATTATGATCCTTATGCTTAATATGCAAAACAAGTAAATAGTCACAGGTCACTGTTTTTGATGTTGTTATAGGAAAAGTCACTGCAGAAATAAATACGTAAATTTAGTTTCTATTTTTTGAAAAATAAAAAACGCAAGATGCCTTGCACTTATCTGACAAAAGATACAAAGTAACTTGCACTTTTCTGTTTCTGAAATCTTTTCGAAATTTTTAAAATTTTGAAAAGCGCAAGTTATCTTACACTTTTTATTAGGAAAGCGCAAGCTAATTTGTGCTTTCTGATTTTGAATTTTTTTTTAAAATTTTTAAATTTTTTAAAAGTTTTGAAAAGCGCAAGGTAATTGCGCTTTCTGATTGTGAAATTTTTCTAAAATTTTTAAAATTTTGAAATTTTTAAAAAGCGCGAGCTAATTTGCACTTTCTAATTTAGAAAAAACAGAGACCTTATTTACATACTTATTTCTACAATGATTTTTCTTGTAACAACATCAGAAATAGAGACCTTTCGTGCAAACCCCCAATGCAAAAAAGAAAGAAGATTAAATCTAAAATTAATGTTCTTTTTAAACGATCAATTAGTACCTATAAGATTCTATCTCTAACACATCCAAATATTAAGGCTTCCCTTGGTAGTTTTAGGTTTGCAGTACAGGTTATGAGAGGTTTTAAGAGCATCTGTTTTGATCGGTAATGATCGTAACGATTTTGATTGGTTTACATAAAATATTGTTATAATCAATCAATACGTGTTTGAGAGTTTAGCATACACAATTTCCACTAAAGTAACATTACATATATATTTTTATATTTTTTATCTAGTTTTATGTAGATTGACTTTCCGCTAGAAATAACATTTAGTATAATTTGAAGAAAAAAATTATAACCCCTCAAAACATCACAATTTGATGAGTTAAAAATTGCATTGCACCAGTTTTCATCGGTTGTATAACCAACAATAATCGGTGTGTTATAATTTTTTTCTATTTATACCCATATTGATCATATTGAAAAATTAATTTTCATAAAATTAAAGAATAAATATTAGGACATATATGAAATATTAGTAGAAAACTCTTACAACCAGTATATATTAAACTCTTAAGTATGTATTGATCGATTTTAATAATATTTCGTATAAATCAATCAAAACTACTAGGAATATTGACGGTTAAAACCAGTACTCTCAGAACCTCAAATAACCGCTACCATAAAACTCCCAAGCAGACTTAAGAATTTATTGAGATGTTTATGTTTAGAAGCCCTCGGGTGTGCATATTCATTTAGGAAGCCCCTACTTCTAATTTTGTGTTAATCAAATATTATAAGCATAAGTCGTTCAACAGATATTTCGGATACGGATAGTAATATATCTGCATCTACATACAAAATTATTTTTGGATATCTACATCAGTGGATGTAGATGGATATTGGATAATTATCCAGTCCACTAATGATCGACAAAAAAAATATAAATATAAAATTTTGATTTAAGATGCTTTTTTTTTCCAATCGAACATAATACATATGTATGTCAAATCAACAAATATGATGATGATAAGTAATTTTGAACTGCTATACATTAAATATATAAAATATAAACCATTAACTCTATAAAAATATAAATGTACATGAAATAAACTAAAATCTTAACAAAAATCGAATAGATAATTTTTCTATGCAAATGTCTCCATATCCGCATCTGCATTCGTTTTTTCGAATATTGAATATTTTATGGTTTATAGAATACAAATGGGAACAATTTTCTCGGTATCCGCTTTAGTATCCGTTTTTTAGAATATTCGAGTTGCGTTTGGTTTGACATTTTTAGTTTTGGGTTTTCGTTCATACAAAAATGCGCAAGACGCATGTGTATTATCGAAAACGACCAATTTAAAAAACGAAATTAACATACAAAATAGAAAACAACTTTATTTTTTATTTTTTCGTGTTTTGAAAAATAATAGAAACACGAGAAACAATCAATCCTTCGGTCGTCCTTCGCCGTCACTTCATTTTCCTTCCATCACCTCCGTTAACACTTTATTTCTTTTATATTTGACATACATATTTAAGAATAAAACATCCATAATTTTTTTTGAAGCAAACACTACCTTGATATTTATCCCTTTTTAGAACATGGATGGAACAAATTTCTGATTTTTTGGAACATCTTTGAATGGAATATTAGAAAGCGTGATGTGTCTCTGAGACAGCGAAAACGAATAAAAAAAAAGACTTTGACATTTCCAACTGTTATTTTAATTTAATGGTTTAGCCCTACTAAATTGACACACAAAACATCATCTTCCCTCCTTTTAATTCGCACACTACAAAATCTCTCTTTCTAAAACCCTTTTCCTCCTCTCCACTTTAATGGCTCTTCAAAACCATCCACAAACAATCATTAACCCCCGTTGTCCAAAAAGGAATCTATTTTATGAATCAAGTCCGCTTCTCTGCGTCAGAAACCGGCCCTGGAACCGAATCGGATCCATTAAGGCCGGTAAAACTTCGGCAGCCAAGGACGTGGATATGGCGACCCTAGGTAATTTGTGCGTGGATATTGTTTTGAATGTCCCGAAATTGCCCTCGTCGAATAAGGAGGAGAGGAAAGCTTTTATGGAGCAGCTGGCTGCATCGCCACCTGATAAGGTATTTTCATTTGATTCATTCGTGGTTCGCTCATATTTTGAATATTGGCCTCGTGTTTCTAGTTATGAAATGCTATCTTTTAACGTGTTTGGTTTGCCTGAAAT
This sequence comes from Allium fistulosum, assembly GCA_030737815.1. NCBI lineage: Eukaryota > Viridiplantae > Streptophyta > Magnoliopsida > Asparagales > Amaryllidaceae > Allium > Allium fistulosum. The sequence goes on from CM060905.1 coordinate 169,448,447, forward strand.
AGATAGAATTGGGATGCATACAATAAACGTTGGGACTAGAGTAATTTAAATCATTTGCTAAAACACAATTTGGCAGGTTTGTAAATTCCTCAGGGTCTTCAAAGTTCAAAGTCACAATATTAATTCACCAAACATATTGGACAAGCTTGGGTTTATAAACAATTTATGGTGCTCCAAATGTCCAACCGGGGAATGTTATTGTAGGTTCCTCAGGGTCTTCAAAGTTCAGAGTCACAATATTGATTCACCAAACATATTGGACAAGTTTGGGTTTACAAACAATTTATGATGTTCCAAATGTTCAACTGGAGAATGTTTTATCTAAATGGATTGTCAACGTTGGGCCATCCTGTTCGATATACAACTTAAGTTGCCATAATTTGTTGTAATTCATAGTTTTGAGGGTGTTGCAACACTTCTTTATTACAGTGTTGCATTTTATTCCCTATTATAATACAGGTTTTGACATAACAAGTGCTGTTAATATGACATACTAGTAGCTGATGTTGTCAATGGTCGATGAAATGTAAGAATTTAAATGCATAAATTGCAGGATTTTCCATGAATTGAAAAAATGTTAATACAAATTAAATGGAGATTCAAGAGTAGTATAATCACAGGCAGAAGTGAGAGAGAGAAGTAGAATCAATTTGTTGTAATTCATAGTTTTGAGGGTGTTGCAACACTTCTTTATTACAGTGTTGCATTTTATTCCCTATTATAATAAAGGTTTTGACATAACAAGTGCTGTTAATATGACATACTAGTAGCTGATGTTGTCAATGGTCGATGAAATGTAAGAATTTAAATGCATAAATTGCAGGATTTTTCATGAATTGAAAAAATGTTAATAAAAATTAAATGGAGATTCAAGAGTAGTATAATCACAGGCAGAAGTGAGAGAGAGAGAGAAGTAGAATCAATTTTAATCGAACACATTATTTGATGAACATACAAAATGTTATGTACATGGTCTAACATAAAATTAAAGTCTTTGAAAGAACTAAATCATTCGTAAAACTTCCACCATATTTGATGGATCCATAAAATCCTAAAAAGTAAATATCATCGGTTGAAGCAAATAAATATCCATTTTGAATCTCTGATACACAACTCAAACTCCATTTAGAATCAAAATTTGATTTTCGATTTAGATCCCAATTCGATCAGAAGACAGTGCAATTTATGATTTGAATATAACCTTACTATGAGGTAAGTAAAAAACAGCTTTAAATTGACCCCAATACACTGGGGATGAACAAGCACACTTTATTGTCGCGACAAGCAAACCAAAGTATGATATCAACGACAATGCACAATAATTTCCCTGATTTAATCATTTACTAGGGAGTTATTCTTAACTGCCAATGCACGTGTCCTCTTTTATAACTAAAAAGGTTTTAAAATCACAAGGAATCGATACAGTGTTATAGTGAAACTGTAAAATCTGAAAGTACAACCTTATGATTTTATAAGAGTAATTAGTGATACTTGGACTTGTAAGCTGCAAGTTCTAAGAAGCCATTTGTTGTTATGAACAAAAAAAAATATCGTTATCTGCAGGCTAATAAATTAGAAATGAGCTAGAGAGTAGCTTGCATTTGAAACGATAATTATTACGTATTTCTTTCAGAGACACGATATTTTGGTGTGTTCTTTGTTTTGTTTTATAATTATGGCTTGCGTCAATATGTTTCAACTAGTGTGTAACCAATGTTGTTATTGTATTTATCTTTTAATTATTGCTAAAATATATTTTATCATGCAATATATGATAAATTTATCGTGATATATTAATCATAAATTAAAATGACAAACGATGCTTGGATATAAGGTTCAGGAATCAATCCTCGTTAACTACATATCTCTATAAAAATCAATGTCAATTCAAAAATAAATAAATTGTAAACTAGTATTGTATATGTAAATAATTTGATGATAAAAATAATTTATGTTATGTGATATTTTTTTTTATATGTATGAGTGAATAAGTAACTTTACCATTTTATTAATATGATTATTGTATACATATATTGAATTGTCATCTTTTTTAAAGGATTATAAATTGATTAATGAACATTAAATAATTGAATTTATTTAAATAATTTGAATTAATGATCAACATAACTAATTAAATATAACGGGTTAAATGTAAAAAAATTGAAGAAAACCGAGAAGGGCTTTATACATATTTGTAATTGAGAAGACCGTTGGTCTTATGGTTAGCTTATCTACATGTGAATTTTTATCCATATTTAGCTTTCATTTTAAAGCAATTTTATCCTTGTAGTTGACCATATATTTCATACCGTTGTAGGGGGGTCATGCTTTCAACTTTGTTAATTGCAAAATAATGTTATGTGGCAGTTAGTTGAGTTATGAGTTGGATATAGTTTGATAACATATTGAAAGTGAGAATGTTTATATAATCTAATATTAGTGTAATCTGTGCGTTCACATTGTACAGTTGTAAAATATAAATTTATCTTTTATAGTTGTTCATAATGAAATTATGTTATGTTATGTACGATAATTTTTTGAGATAAATGAATTAGAAATTAAAGAAGTAATTATTATTTATATATACATTTTATGTTACGTGATCTAAATATCTTTATATATTAGAATAAAGAAAAATAATTTTATCATTTTTCCCATATATATGAATATTGTATATATTGAAATTCTTGTGTTTTTAGGATTTGTTACATGGATTAATGAATATTTAATCATATTTATTTAAATAGTTTAGATTTATGATTACACAATTAGTTAAATATATGGACTTGAATGTAAAATATTAGAAGATAATTGAGAAGAGTTTCAACGTAATTATAAAAAAATATTAAGATTTAGGTATTTGAAGTTAACAAAATTTTATAGTGCAATGTATGATAAATTCATTTATTAAATAAATTATAAAATAAATTTATATTTTGTGATTTATATATTTGCATCTAAATGATTTTTTTAACTAATTTGTTGATGCGCATGTAGTATACATACTGAAACATTCATCTTCTAGGTTTATTAATAAATATTAGTTGATTAAGTTTAACAATTAGTTTAAATTTGGATTACGTAATTAATTTAAATGTGTGGACTTTAATGTAAAATTTTGATAGAGAATCGTAGAAGATTTGTAGATAATTGTAGATTTTTTTGTAAAAAGTAGGCATTTGAACGTAAAATAGAGTGAGAAGTTTAGTTGAATAGTTGTAAAGGGGTAGATCATAGGATCTTGAAAATAAAATATCCAGACTTGGAGAGAATTAAGGAGATTAGAAATAACTTCTATAATTAATGAGAGAGCTTCAAATTCTTCTACTTTACTATTATTTAATAGATAGATTGTACAATGTTTTGTTTTTTCGACAATTGCTGCAGGTCACATGAGCAGTTGAACTAGGCCTGATTTGGTTTTGGAGTTAACATAACTGAATGCTTGAGTATGTCTCTGTTGTAAACAATATGATGTTTATGTCAAAACCAAAAGTTGCCAATATCAATTTCAGCACATTAAACGGAGACAGAAAAGATGGGTATAGAGGTAAAGTTATTGACTCACTTCGGATTTTGGGCCAAGATAGGCATGCATGTTTTACTTCTCATGGGAGACCTAACATTTCAAAACAACTAAAAATGAATGCAAACTTGTCAAATTGATGCAATCAGATTTTTCTTCTTCTTTCTTTTTGCTGATTAAGAGCTGAGATCAATGCCGTTGAAAATCTTAAAATCTTACCATTTAAATCCCGTTTAATTAGAATCCCTCCCTTTACAATTGGATTTACGTTCCGATTCAAACCAAGTTAAACTGCAGTTGAGAAAAATATATTCAATCCTTACCGATATATTCAGTATACTTATTTGGATCCACAATTCCAATGCAAACGTTTTCTCAACAAAATAAAAATAAAACATGAGAGAAAAGTGAGTTTTATTGTAAAAGTATAAGCGTCAAAACCAATTTCGAAGTGTGTAGAAACTTCAAAACACAGTGTTTTGAATTTACGGTTTACGATTTAAATCTCCTTTTGATTTAAGATTTGAACATTATGATTTATGATTTAAATCTCATTTTGAAAACCTTGGCTGAGATAACCATGCTTGTCATATTTCTGACAATTATGTAGTTCAGGATTCAATGTTGCAGGTAAAATAGTTAGGAACATATGAACATAGCTGTCATTAAAATATATAGCAATCACAAAAGAGAAAAAGGGTAGACAGTTTGTTTAATATTCAATCGTCGTGGACGATATTATCATAAAAATCCGTACACTGATAAGTGATGCTCTTGACTGGATTTTTCAACCATTTAACTTGAAATATTGATTGGAAACAGACAAGAATGGAATAATAAGGGACTGAGAATGGTGATTTATTTCATTTATTTATCTTTTTTTTGGTGGTTTGGGGGGGGAGGGGGTGGGTGGGTGAGGGACTGGGGGTGGGATGATTCCAAGCGCTTCTATTAAATTATCAAGCATCATGTGTGTGTGTATACAAGTATAATACAACGACTAAGATTTTAGGTACAATATTCTTTCTAATTATATCTCTACTGGTAAAAATCTTGTATTTTCAACAGTGTTGGAGGGGGGGTGGGGGTGTTGATTTTATTTTTTTCGTATGTAAACATTATTTTTGTATTTATAAATCACACATGCACTTCACATGCATCATCCATGCAACACACAGGTAAATTCAACACAATAAATATATTAATTTCATATGAAGTACATAAATATGTGTGCACCTTGGTGTTATATCGTTAGGTATGACGGTCTATGAAAATCCAAAGAACATAGCTAAAGCAGAACACACGAAAATATCGTGCGTGGATATACCAGTACACACATACAAAAACATGTATGATCACTCGAGCCGTAGTTTATTATCCCTATGTGATTACATGAAGTAAAGATATTGTGTGGCTGTTTGCACTATTCTGCAGCTTCTTTTACACTTCCAATGGTGTTTCTTTGTTAGAAACAACAAGCATTAGTGTTCATTAGTAGAACCATTCCTTTTTTTTTCATGTGTTTTGGTTACTTTGGTCTCATTTATCTCAGCACGTTTACATCATTTACTTTGCATAATTTCATTAAACTTTGTTTCATCTCATAACACTTGCAGGAGTATTGGGAAGCTGGTGGTAACTGCAACTTAGTCTTTGCGGCAGCAAGGCTTGGTCTTCGTGTATTCACTCTTGGTCATGTTGGAAATGAAATATATGGTGACTTTCTTGTCGATGTACTCGAAAACGAGGGTGTTACTATGGTTGGTATGAGAGAGAATTCTGGAGCTGTTAAATGCACCAATTCATACGAAACACTTCTTTGCTGGGTACTAGTTGACCCATTCCAAAAACATGACTTCTGCAGGTACGATAAAGAGTTTGGTATTTCACATACATCACACCAAACCTTCATAATTCCTTACAGCCATGCAACCTCACTTTATGTAAAGCTAAGTATCATTATTCATAATGTTCACTGATTATGGTTGATCCAATCCCTTCTCTTGAATTTCATTTTTCTCCCAAAACTTGTATTTTAAAACTTAAGCTATTAATCTTTCCATAATATCAAACACAGATTGATCTCGTGGTTCGACAGTTTAGGTTAATTTGGTCAATAATCTAGCCTCCTAGTGAACATACAAACTGCTACTGGAAAGTACACCTGAATTTCTTTCTGAACAACTTTACAGAATCAGGTAAAATATTAGTTATTATACTTGGGTGAAATATAGATTCACTTTTGGTTGGGAACTATAGGATCTTACTATGTAGTATGTGCTGCTAAAATATTGATATATTCGACTATTTGCTCTGTTAGATATGAGAATACACCTTTTTGTCTTCTACTCTTGCAGTCATGCTTTCTTTCTGTGTTTTAAACTCTGACTGTTACTCAATTGTGTTGTCAGTCGTGCTGATTTTAACGAGGAGCCAGCATTCAGTTGGATGACAAGATTATCTGACCCGGTTAAAAAAACAATTCACAAATCTAAGATTTTATTTTGTAATGGCTATGCATTTGATGAATTTTATCCTGAATTAATAACGTCGGCTCTTTATTGTGCTATTGGTGCTGGAACAAGAGTATTTTTTGACCCAGGCCCACGAGGAAAAAAACTTTTAAATGGAACACCAGATCAAAAGGGAGCGTTGGAATTATTTTTGAAGCTCAGCGATGTTGTTCTTATGACTGCAGATGAGGTCAATTCTTTAACTTTCCAGTCTATATTATATTTTGAAATTAAACTTGCTCTGCATTAGCAAAGTCCTTCTAAAATGTATATTTGTTTACAATCTCTCAAGGGAAATGACTTCAAACTGTAGTTTTCTGCATAGGCTATAGTAGAAAATAGAATATTTGTACTTTAAAAATGCTGCAATAGTACAATAATATTTGAATAAGAAGACTGCAGAAAAGTTGTTTTGGAACCTGCATACCGCACTAGGTTATTTTTAACTACTGGAGTAAAATACACGCTTCAGAACATTAGAATACTTGCACAGAGTTGCTTATGTTAGTCGCTTATGATCCTTTTTGTCTGAATCTCGTGTCTTCCTCTAATCAGTAAGCTAACACTGGTAGTTATAAGCATACGAATAGTATGTGCTCGTTAAGTGATTAGGCTGAGTATGGCCGTACAAACCATACTTATTACTATTTTAATTATTGAAAAAAAACAATAATCCAAAATTGGTTCCATATATGTGTTATCCCATGCCTTGCATGCATCTCTAATGATACAAGCACACAGCACTCTAATATCCACCACTACACCATCGTATCCATGGTGTTGCCAGTTTTTGAATTTGTTTTGACACAAAAGTTGTCGTCTCATTAGGGAAGAACCTTTTATGGATGTATATCATATAATGTGGTAGAGGAAAACAAAGGAAAAAGCCTTTCTTGATGTCTCATGAAATACAAAGACAAAAATAAATATCGGAAGATGTACGCCTAAACTGGGCAAAAAATGAAATACAACAAAATAAACCAAAAAGTGAACAAATACAGAAACAGACTAACAACATCAATGTAGTAAATATGCATGCATATATACGATTATGATGAGCAGAACGCAAATATGACTATAAACCATGAGATAAAATGTGGAGCGTTGCACTATTTGTGTCCAATGAACTCTGCAGATTTGGCCGTGCTTAAGCGAAGTGCTATGCTGTTACAACCTAGCAGTCATAAATAGTTGGTCTGTTTAAAGCAGCGCAATTTACCAATAAGCTTGCTTAATGATTTTTTTTAGCACCTGCTATAGCTATATTCAAAAGTTGCATTCATTTCCACCATTTTAATGGAGAGAATAAGAGTGCCATGTGGAAGCAGTTGATTGGACAGTTAAGTTACTGCATATTGCAGCCATAGATGGATGAATGCATTTTTTAACAGTTAACCTCGATCGTTCAATGTTTTACTTAAAAGATTGAAAGGAGAGTGTTTTACACTAAAAACAGAAAATATACCTGTTTAAATTAATATTTTTAGACATTTTCAAAACCAAATTATGCTAAATATACCTTAATTTTCTATTAATGAATGTTAATTTTATGCTTAATCACTACTTACATATGTGGAAAAAATTAAGCAAAACTTTCATGTTTTACTTTGGAGTCATATGCTATTTATTGCTATATTCTCGCTATGTCTCCAATAATGCTTTTTACACCTTTTACCGCCACCAAACTGTTAAGCATTTAAACTGCACAACTGCACAACTAATGAATGAGATATAAAGAATATTACAAGGTGCATGTCTATGTATATTTGTGCTAAAGTCAACCTACTTCAAGCTTCTAAATTCTAATGCGCACAAAATGTATCTAAGTGCATTGTAAATCTACCCCACCTCTGTCCTGAATCTATTAGTGTATATTTTTGTCTGTCTCTTGCACTCAACAACTTAAATCTCTTTAATTTCTTTCATTTACAATTGCTTGAAACACCTGATCTTATTTGTACTATTCCATAACACTTCTACAGTGAAATATCAGGTCGAGGCTTTAACGGGGATCCAGAATCCAATTCTTGCAGGCCAAGAGCTAATCAGGAAAAGCGAACGAACGAAATGGATCATAGTCAAAATGGGGTCTAAAGGATCAGTACTGATAACCGAGTCTAGTGTTTCTTGTGCACCTTCATTCAAGGTTACATATCTGACCCTGTTAACATGCATGCACATGCATACCTTTAACTTTGCTAAAATTCTCTATACACGACCAATTATGTCAGAAGACTAAATTGAATTAACAAGTGCCATGCTGCGGACCGTGAGTATCTAAAATTTAGTACTTGGGCTGTATTAGTAATAGTGAATTTCTCATTACCATGTCATTATAAGTCAATTGGTTTCCATTTTCATGCTCAGTCGGTATACAAGTACAATAATGGCAACTTTACAATTTTTAATGGTAAAATATTGGTAAAAGTTTTTCAAAACCCATGGGTGAAGGTACTGAATCTATATTATTCATCAATTTCTTATTTTATTCATACATAATTGTTACCATAACAACCTTAATACTTTACTGTTAAATTTATGAATAGGTGGATGTTGTGGACACCGTAGGATGTGGAGACAGTTACACTGCAGCTATAGCATTTGGTTATTTGCATAACTTGCCATCAATAGATACATTAGCACTCGCTAATGCAGTCGGTGCTGCCACTGCTACTGGTGTTGGTGCAGGCAGAAACGTTGCCACTTTGGGTAAAGTTTTGAAACTCTTGAAGCAGTCAAATTTAAACGAAGATGACGAATTTTGGAACAGGTTAATGAACAAGGTCGAGGCAAAGGAAATTATGCTTCTTTCAGGTACACATATAAATGGACATGGCGACCAGTTTGTCCGTGTGCCTATACACAATGTAGTTGCAAATCTATTGCCTAAACTTGAGATTGTTTTCAAATATGGAAGAAAAATACTTCAATCTTAAGGAGTAAGGACTTGTTGTAATTTTCTAGCATCAGCTTGGCGTTGATGCATTGACCACAGAATTGGTGACAATAAAATTAGTCTGAAATTTCAGATTCAAGCAGCAATTCCCTGTCTGTAATATTGGCATTTTTCTGTGAATTTTTTTACTTAGTTTTGTTCTGTAGTCAAAGAATATATTGTTATTGGTATAATGATTTCTCTCTGTTCCTATCCCGTTATTGTTGGAGGTTTTTACTGTTTTATTTCTCTTTTACCATCTTATTGATTGAGATTGTGCCACGTTTTTTTATCCTAATTTTTGCCCACTGCTTATTATATAACTGTTTGTGGCAATTTTATTGATTGTGATATTGTCAAATGCACCATCTTGAAAACTGTAGTAGCTAAAAAAAAACTATTTTCTTAAATAGTTGTATAGCATTTTGCCTTTATTCTTTTGGAGAAAAATCAGTTTAACAACTATTATGACCTGATGCAACAAGAGCATGTGGAAGATGAACACACTGTGGAAACATGGATGATCTTTGTAAAACAAATGATCAGAAAGTAGATGAGAATATTCAGAGAAAAAGTTATAAAATCTATTACTTTAATCTTAAAGCAGGAACTTCTACTCGCTGATGTGGACTTCTCTGCCTTTCTCATTTCAAAATACTGCTTCCTTATCCACTTCAGTCTTTTTTATAACTTCCGTCAAACTGTTTCAGCACGTGACCTTCACCTCGTCTTCCTTCTGTTTCACCACGCTTTTGCCCATCCAACTCCACCACTACTTTCCCTCCTTCTGCTAATCTGTTCTCGGAGAAAAATACCCTCAAGTGTATATCCCCTATCCCAATCAATGTCAAATTTTACCCCCCGACTTTCCTCATCTACCGATTTCATGCAACCAACCTTCCTGAGGGCTAGCCAGTCGAAGACGAAGTGGTTTTTCAACATCCTCTCACCCGTCGCTCAGTCGATGATACAGGTAATTACTTTCTTCCTTCATGTACAAGAACGCAGCGTGTACCGGAGTGTTTTACTATCTGTGTTTTCCTCTTCTTTCCTTGAAATTAAGTTCACTTTGTTTTCTACTGAAATTACATTGCTTCTACTATGGGTTCCGTTTCTGCCACTCATGTTAACCCAATGTTGATATAATACGGTAGGATTTACAATTGTGCACAGTATGATTTAGCGTTCTGTTTTGTTGTGCTTGTTGAAATTGAGATTTATGCTATCAATTGAGCCTTCTCCATTCTCATTCTTATTGTAGTCCGGGTATCATTCTGGATTCTCCCGTGCCTTATTATTCAACTCCCTTTTTAATTATGCCTTTCTCTATCTGTTGTTTGGTCATGTTTAAACAAAGTTATCCCTATTTTCAATTTTTATATGCCAGCTGATTAAGGTGGCAACAATCTAATGAGTTTGTCTTTTTTCCAACAGCTATGTGTTTTCAGTCGTTTGCAGTTATGGTGAAAATGCGAGGGCAGTCGGATATACTGAAATTGACGTTAATTTTTAGTTATGGTTGTTATCGGTGCAATTACTGAAACAGTTTGAAATTATTTGAATACATTTGATGAGAGTTTCCTTTACTCGATCTTAGTTTTGATTTCATAATCATTTGATAAAATGATAGCGATTTTTCATATTCTAACGACATTCATTGAAAAGTAATACTTCATGGCTTCATGCTTAAGATAACGCATTACAGTTGATATGAAATTTCATTTCATTAGAAATACCATTTTGCATATAAATGCATGTCGATAATAGCAAATCAATAATTTTTAAGTTAATAAGCAATGTATTTATGAGCTTTTTGGTAAGTATACAACAATAAAACATTTTCAGCTTCGTAAATGTACGATCCAATGTTCGAAGTATATGAAAGATGGCATCTTTATTTGTGATATCAAAAATAGTGGAGAAGTATTCTGTGATTTCGATATTAAAATTATTTTGTCATGCTTGGCATAAGAATAATATGAAAACATGTTGCCTCAATATCAACGCAAACATGCTTTTTTTTACTAAAAACTGTGAGCTCTTTGGTAATCAGGTTCTGGCTTTGTATGTATTACATCGAAACCTTCCATTTTACAAGTCCATTCTTCAACTCAAAAATCCATGTTATAAATTTAATATGTTTCTATGCTAAGTTTGATGTTTTCAATGTCAATATAACTTCACTATCAAATATACGATCAACTGATCTCTTTTCGTCCTTGTGGTAAATAAGCATATATTAATGTATTTGATTGAGTGCAAATTAGTGATAACTTTTAGTTTATATACCTCATCGATGTTATGTTACTTTTTTTTCATATATGCAAACTTGAGAGTGATATTTTCATAAATATATTCTCTCAAAAATTTGATTTTTGTGAATATCTAATGGAAAACAGTCGAAGCTAACTTACGCCAGTGTAGTTTTTATATTATGCATTTTGTTAATTTTTTTTGCATTCGTTCATTTAAATCTATGTAATCTGTTCTATTTTACAAACTTTTCTTTTTTTGTTATTTCATTAGCTTTTGTAGCATGTGAGAGATATCTTTTCTATATCTGATTATCAAACTATACAATAGATCAAATATATTTGAGAGATTCATGTTGTTAAAAGGTAATGCCATTATGATATTATTACTATGTATGTAGCACATAAAGAACTTTTTATCATTGTTAGTGTTGAATCCGTTGTTTGACATGTACGATACATCGTGTGGCTTGAGATGCGATCAGTTTTAAATTACTGGATACATGCTCTTTGATTATGGTATTGAAATTTGTTTTTCACAATCGACATACCAATTATTCCGTTCTTATCATTTATTCTTTACTTATTTTCACTATTGATGTAAGCAAGTATCACTTACCTCGATTTTATATTGAATATGTGCTGAAATATCAACCTTATGGAAAATAATGTCAACTGTTATTGCTTCTAGAAATTAGTTAACGGTGTTACGTTCACATATTTTATCAATCGGTAGATATTCGTTTTTGAGCGATTATGATTAAATTAAATTTATGCGTTTCATTTCAAATGTCAAATTAAATCAAATTAGTGATTTGTTATTTAACTTAGGTGCTTTAGAAATCAGGATCCACAGCAGCAAAACTTCTTTTACTTAAAAATAAAGTTTCCTATTACTTAGAAATACGGTAGGCTTTTTATATACCATGTGATTCTTTAGTTCACAACATTTCCAATTTTGTCCATTTTATTTATGAATCCTTGGTCTGAAAAAATTATGCATCTAACAACCGAAGGTTCAACAGAGTTGTTTATGATACATCATCACAATATGTTGTGTAATGTTATTTATCTTTTTTATACTTTTGTTTAATCACTTGTGTAATGTTATAATTGGGAAGCCACTTTCATATAATATGATTCAGTAGTTCACTTACAGAGATAATTTGTAATATCTATGTGAATTCTCAGATTTTAAAAGAACACGTCAGAAGATGATTCAAAGAAAGCATATTTGGTGTTGATAAAAATGGCGATCTTAAGAGGTTTTTTGCTTTCTTTGTTGACTCTGTGTGCAAATACATGTTGAATTGGTTTAATAGTTTCTTTTTTTTTGGGTACATCTTAATGTTTTCTAACTTATTTTGCCATATTCTTATTGTTACTATACATTGATGTTTACTTTTATCTGCGACCGATGATGACCGGGAGATGTTGAGAATGCGAATTGTCTTTTCTGATTCATCGATTGAGTTATCGACGAGGAAATAAATTCCAGTGCATTTATTTTTGCCCATATTCCGCTACTGACTGTTTAGGAGTGGATTACACTCTACATTGCCTGTTTTATGATCTCTAATCTTGATTGTTCTACATGCTTAAATTACACGACAGTTCTGATATATATTTTGTATGTACTGTTTTGCATCGCGAACTTTAGTTAGATAACCTATCGAAACCTTCCTGAGCCTTACTTGATATTGTCTGTTTACTATTACTGTTGAGAGGTTTGTATACATTTAGTTTGGTGGTACTGTGAATGTAACGACCCGATATTTTCAACCATTCGCATCCACACATGTCGGACTTGAATTGCTCAAAATACCGCGTTGTAAATAAAATTTGGCAAATCTCAGAATATACAGTAAATAAATAATCACAAATCACAGACACAGAGTAAGAAGTGTAGCGGAAGTAAAAGAAATAGTAGTTCATGAAGCTACTATGTAAATATATCAGAGTTAAATAAGATACAACAGAAGAAATAAAGTACAACAGAAGTCTCAATATGATAACCAAGTACAAGCTGAGTAGAACAACAAAACTGAGATAGATAAAACTAGATAAGCAGATAATCTCCAGCGATTCCAATCTCCAGAAAGTGGAATCCAAATCTGTGAATACTCAGGCTGACCCGAGCGTAAATAAAAATACAAACACTCGAGTCAGGACATACATACTTATACACTGTAAACCAACTCAAGTGAACTGTAGTAAAAGTACAAGTAACTTAAAGAATGCTTGGGATCGCCCATTCTTTAAGGATCCGTTAAACTATCTACTAGGTAGTAATATTCGCTTATTATAATAATGTCTAATATAAAATAAACATACTTTTAAATAGCATTAAGGAGTGACCCAATATTTCCCTTAACACGTAATAGCCCCAGTAGTCTATCCAGTATTAGCATACTCCCAAAATGGGGGCTACCCTCGATACTCCACAGGCTACGGGAGAAATTCAAACTCGTAGTAAAGCTCGATATGGTAGGTGACACGACACAACTAGGCAATGCCAGAGTAGATATACCAATTACGCATCCGGGCTGGTGGTGACGCATAGCAGCCACTACCGCCCACCTCGAACAACACTCCCAAATCAAGGGTGCGCACCAAATCAATCACAAGTAATAGAATGGTATCGAAGAAGTGTGTCCGATCAGAGGTGCTACCTCATTGGCTCGTCAATCGCTCCTGTTTTAGCCACCTTATGCCAACTCACGGGAGTTGGGTCCACGTATATACCTTAGGATCGTCGCCACCATCGTACTTCATTCTGGAAACTCCACCGCGTACACAAGTGTTAAAGTGGTTTTCGGTATCGACAGAGAGTATGTCCATATCCGATCCCGGTCTCTTTAACAACCAATCTTTATTATAACCCATGGTTATAATTTTAAAATAATATTTTATACTTCAAAATAGAATATCATTTCAAATCCAAATCTTTATCAAAATGAAGATTAAATCAATTCTAAACCATTTCAATATATTTAAAATATCATATCATTTCAAAACTTCATTTCAAATCATTTTAATATATCAAAATATCATATCCTTTCAAAACTTCATTTCAAATCATTTTAATATATCAAAATATCATATCCTTTCAAAACTTCATTTCAAATCATTTTAATATATCAAAATATCATATCCTTTCAAAACTTCATTTCAAATCATTTTAATATATCAAAATATCATATCCTTTCAAAACTTCATTTCAAATCATCATTTGAGTTCAAATCCAAATATCCAACTTTAAATACCTTTTTAAATTCAAAGATATCATTCATTTATTATCATTTCAAGTCACCCTTTTAAATAGTTTATATTTCAATCAAAATAATTCATTTAAACCATTTAAAAGTGTAATTATTATACTTTCAAATCAAGTATTAAATTTTCAAAGTTTTAAACCATTCTGAGTTCATTTACTAAGTCAAAAACCATAAACATTGAAAATTTTAGCCTTTCATAGCATTTAGGAAAAGCTGTTATAAGTTATACTTGAAAACATTTTAATTCAGCAAAGACAGCACTTAAAAACTGATGTTATATCTCATTTTAGTTGAAATTTGGTTTAACATAGCAAAGACAGCATTTTCAGAAATGCTGTAATAGCTCAGGTTTCAAAATAAGGGTTTTAAATTTATTCAGCAAAGACAACAGACCACTATAGCAGTTACAGAACTGTTGTAATAGACCTGAGTCAAGTTTTAGTCTATTTAGTTTACTTCAGCAACTACAGCATTACAGAACTGCTGTAATAGCCTCTTATTTAAGTTTTAGTTCATTTACAGAAATCATAACATTTCTGAATGCTATAAAAGTAATTTCCAGATTTTAGTGTATTTCCAGCAAATAATAAACTTCAATTTAAACCATTTAAACATTATAAAAATCATAGTTTTAACATTCAAAAATGTTCATTAAAAATACTCTTTTAACTTATGATTTTATAAAGTAATTTTTTACAAAAAAATCCAACTTCCAATAAATCACTCATTAAATTCAAGTGTATAATTTTCCAAATTTTGTATTTGACAATTTATTAACACTTACATTTAAATTACCATTTCACACATTAAACTAAATTTCCAATTTATTTAATTAATTTAAACCTTTAATTAAAACCAAATTTCACATTTCCAAGTCAAGTTAAAATTTAAATTACACATTTAAGCATTCATTCATTTAACCATTTTAGTTTATAGAAAAAATCAATAATACTTTATTATATCATTTAAATTCAAATTTAAATCAAATTATCATATTTACCATTTTCCAAATATAATTAAGTATCCATTTTATTTATATAACTTAATTTTCATTTTAAACCAAAATTCCAAGTTTTCCAACTTAAGTTATATTTCCAAAAATTCACTTTAACTAGTCATTTATTCAACATTTTTAACTTATAGAAAAATCATAAATTCTTTATTCAAACCATTTAAAAATCTATTTAAATCAATTTTCATAAATTTACATTTTTAAAATACTTAAAAATATTCCAAAAACACTTTATAAAATAACCACGGGCCTGTATATAGTTTTTAACCTAGGTCAAGTGATACTGATATGTATCATTTCAATCCGCAGTTTACAAAGAAAAACCGGGTTCTATCATTACAAACCCGCAATCCCAAGTTAAATAAAATAAATAAAAACCGTCCAGGCCTATCATTTCAGCCCATAACGATTTTTCCCTATTCTAAAGTCCGTTCGGGGATGTATCATTTCAACCCATAGTGATTTCTATACTAACAAGGAACTTGCAGTGTGATAAACAGATATGAATGAACAGAATAGCATCATATAACAGTAACTGATGATATAACAGGTGTAATAACATGGGTGAGTATTATATGATCATAATATAACAGTTATAACAGGATGATATAATTTTACAGATTCAAATGGTGTCGGTTTACTAGTTATATAAGTACACTTCGTCTGGTGAGAATTACTCACCTGTTCAAGCTGGAGATGACAACACAAACACACAACACAAAATCCACAAAGGCACGAGAGCACGACAATGATTTGAGTGTGAGAGAGACAAGGTTAATTGCCTTGAACAAATTCAAACAAAACAAGTATAAACAACATAAGTTTCAAATAATATAAACTTAACAATGCTAGAAATGATTGACTAAATCAAAACCAAAGACTTTGCACTTGCTCTCAACATCATATGCTTCAGCTATAGATCAAGTTTGCATGGCCAAAGCAGGTATTTGGATCTGGTTTGGGTTGAACATGGGTCGGCCTAGCATGTATTAGATGGTGGAGCAAAGGTATGAGCATGAACTATGACTACAAGGCAATACAACATGATTTCTAAGCAACATAAGGGCTCGGCCAAGGCATCATGGGCACGGCCAGGTCTGTAGAGGGCTGGAGGATGATGTGGTAAGGTGTGTCAGGTCGGAATTTGCTGGTGGTGGTGTTGTTTGGCTGGCCAAAGTGGAGGTTTGGGTGGTGAAACAACATGAGCTTGGCTATGGTACATATGGGTGAAGTTTTGTGCATTTTTGTGTGGATTTTCTTCAAGGTAGGCCACGGCTATGGCATGGGGATGGGCTGGAGATGGTGTTGACCAGATGTGGTGGTGGTGGAGGTGGCCAAGGTGGTGGAGGGGGCCAAGGTGGTGGAGGGGGCCAAGGTGGTGGAGGGGGCAGGCCGATCCAATAAAGATGTAGAAGGCAAGAGCAAATCACAAAAGAAAACATGAAAAGAAAAGAAGTTTTTACCAAAATTTTTTTTCAAGCAATGGCCGTGAGTTTTTTTTTGAAGAGATGAGAAATTTTGTTACGTGGATGAAATGGAAAATATGCGGCTGATAGGAATGAGTAAAGTCGGCCAAAGAAAATCAATGCAAGAGTTAGAAAATGAAAAGGTGGAAAACCAAGAGTCTTAAGCAAATCAATAGTCACAAACTTTTCAAATTTCCTATATTTCTTTTGAAATTATAAATACATATAAATTACTGATAAATAAGGATAAAAACTAAAAAATGAAAATAAAATGCAAAAATAAATAAATAAATTTTAATTAAATATAAGTAAATTAAGAAAATGGCTTAAAATGCAAACTAGGCTTTAAAAATTAAAAATAAATTCAATAAGCTTTAGAAAATTTTTATAATCACTTTAAAAATATTTTAAAGTCAAAATATATATGATATAACCTAAATATACAAATTAGAGTAAGATATATCAAATAAAATGTCATTTATATAAATAAAAAATAAAGAAAATTGTTAAATAACTCAATATACACACAATATTGAAAACTGTATAACTTTCATAATTTAAATCCATTTTCAACGAAACAAAAAGCAGCATTCATGTTATTAAATCTATTTTCATAATAAAAGATAAAATTTAAGAATTTAAATATTTACATTTAAAAGTCAAAGTTTGACCAGAAATCCACTTTTTAGGAAAATATTCAATTTATACCAGTTTGAAATTATAATTCATATAATAATCAAAATTTATATTATAAAATGAAATGTTTGAGATAAAACAAGTTTAAAAATAATTTCGAAATAAAATAAAGTCAAATTTAAAATATATGCAAAAATCTAGGATTGTTACACTCTTCCCCACTCAAAACTTTTCGTCCCCGAAAAGGAATGAGGTACGGGAAAACACGGGAAAGATAAAATTGAAATGAGATTAAGACAAGATGACAAAAGATTGAAATTATACCTGATAACTGTGGTTATAGGTAAGTTTAACAAGGTGGAGATGGTCTTCCCAAGATCCTCCGAAATCAGGGACACAAGCACGAAAAAGATCCTCTAGAATCTGATTCACCCTTTCCGCTTGACCGACGGTCTGTGGATGGCAAGCAGTGCTCAAATTAAATTGAGTACCAAAGATCATCAAGATTATAGAAATATTTCTAAACAGAAAGGTCATAGAAAGACACCTATACCAGTCTGTAGCACGATAAGGAAAATAAGGACACCCAAAGATAGTTTGGAAAACAAAATAAGATAATAAGTTTGAAACCATGGAGATTTCAACTTAAATTGATAATTAATTTTACACAAGTTAAATAAATCTTAACTATTTCTAATTTCATTATCTTATAATCTAATTTTCTTAAATTAACAATCTCTAAAATCATGGATTTGATTAAAATTAAGTGTATAACATTCAATAAATTTAATTCTTCTTTATTCCTAATTAAAATTAAATTTATTCCTCTCAATATTTTTATCACCTATGTTAAATATACTTACACCTATTATAACTGCTTTAATTTATTCTTAGCTCCTTTAACATCATTATATTGTGTAAATTATTCCATTACTCTTTTACTCTATTTACCTCTGTTAATCTTTCTATAACTAAAATTTAAGTGTATAACATTTATTATAACCACTCAAATTTTATTTATAAAATCTTTTTATATTGTATATTATCCAGTTACATTGTTAACTTCTAAAGTTAAGGTAAGTTATATTGGAATGCAATTGAGAATTATACAAATAAAACTTTCTAAAATTAATATACAATATAAACATTCTAATTCAATCATTTCAAGCTTGAATATTTATTCAAAATTTTGATTTTTCTTTTTATACTTGAAGTTATTACTTAAGATAGAATTTAAGAATAAAATTTACGATTCCTTTCAAACCATTTAGAGATAAATAAATGTATGTACATAATTTGTCAAATCAAATTTAAATCATATATCTATATATATTATAAATCAAATCATATTTTAGAAATTCAAATCAATTAAATTTCCCAAAACAAAGCTGTAGCAAGGCTACAGAATGGTCTCTTTACTTCGAAACTCGAAAATGAACGCCGATGATGCCGCGGTCATCACCGAAATTATTTTCCAGCGACAAAGAGAAGAGCACTAAAATTTTAAAACTTTAAAATTCTTTGGAAACAAATTTCTATTCAAAAATACTTTAAATAATATATCCTTTTAAAACTTTAAACACCAGGTTTGAAACCATCGGAAATTAAATTCTCAAATTCTTGATTTAAATTCATTTCAGTTCGCAAATCAAATTTATAAACAACTATTTATAAATTCATTTATAGAATGATAAATCAAGTATTATCATTTCAATAATCAGTTTAAATCAATTTATTAAGTTCCATAATATTTACTTATATCAAAATTTATTTCATTAACCAAATTTTAAAATAATATTGTGTCAGTTTGTTCTGTCAAAGTGTTTTAGAAATCCTATCGATAGCGTTGATCAAACGAATCGATCGGAAGCCCAAATCAACATCAACAACTCAAACAACACAATATATAAAACAAACATAGATTTACAAGTACAATTCAAAATGTTTGGAGATATTTTGGAAACAAAGACAAGATGATTAATTAACAAAATATGAAGATGGATAAGCTTAGATAAATCGCGGGAAACCTTAACCTGGTCAACCGTGACTTAATGAATAAGATCAAATGTGTATTTTTTTTTCTGGGGTAAACCTACATCCGATCTCAAGAGATAGAGTTTGTAATAACAAAAGATATTAGCATCTAAACCAAGGATAGATATAAATCTCTGGTGAATCGATGCTAATTGTAAAGGAGGTTCCCTTTTTACAAGTCATTAGAGTATTGGCGAGACCGCCAATTCACTATAAAGCTCATTCGAAGCGGAGTTATGGGATACTCCAGAATCACAAGAAGATGAATAGTGAGGGACAAGAATGGATTTTGGAACTGCAGGGAACGTTCCAAAATTCAAAGGAAATCAAATAAAAATGAAGAGATTCAAGCTCGAATGAAAGTGATTCTGTAACTAAATTTACCATACATTTTAAGTTTTGCCTCAAAGCCAAAGCTCTGATACAAATTGTAACTGTGACGACCGCCCATGACCCCTGCACCGAATCTAGAGATAGTGCGCTGTAAAGTGTGCCAGGCGACCATGGACGATTGTCAGGGTAGATTAAAACAACAGAATCTATCGTATTACTCACAGCGCATGGACAAAATACAATAGAACATATATATAGTGAAGCTTTACAGAATAAAATGCCATCATATAAAACTTCATAATAGTTGAATACAAGCATCCAAATAGCCAATACATCAAGCCTCACTACATAACACTCAGAGAATACAAAACAGCGGAACATCCAGTACATATAATAAGAAGATAATATGCAACCCTCCAGCTCGTCTTCGATATCAGCATCGTGAGAAGAGAACAGCACCTGTCACCTGCTACCTAGTCTGCCCGTCCCAAAAATGGACGAACAGCCCAAGGCAATAAGAATTAAAACATAAAGCCTTGAGTCAGACAACAGTCTTAGTGAGCAGTAAACTAACTAACAACATACCAAAAGAGTACAAAGGAAAAAGGAATAGGAATACAACCCTCCCACTCCAACCTCTTTCTACAGTGATAGCCCCCAGACACACACTAAATAGAAGCAAACATAGCAGAGCATACAATTTAAAGTAGGGTAATAATCATTCGAGTCAAGGGCGATGTTTTCCAAGTACCAAGGCCTAAATCAGATAAGCATCCAGAAAATACCGCTCTTGAGTCCGAATGACGATACAACCAAACATCCATGACTCTGGCTATCACTGTTATCGTTGCCTTGATATCACCGTTAATTGAATGACCGGCACATTCTTTCAGCCGTCCGTCAAGGGCTAATGGAAACCCCGGTTCTAGACATAACTCCCGCACGTCATCATGACCCGTGCCTAGGACTATCTAATCTGCCCAGAGTACTTGACTATCAAACATTAGCCTTCAGGGACTATCTAATCTGCCCAACGTACTCTTGCTTTGAGCATGCTAGAACCTTCAACAACGATGAGATCTCAGCCTCCTAGTCATCCTCCTCGACGACTATTTCCATACTAGCTCAAGCGCCTCTCGAGCAACCATTACCCTTAACTCGAATCATATCACCGAGTTACCAACGTGCTTGGAATGATCCCGTTTGGATTAGACCAAGTCTTTATCACATGATGCCTCGCTTCATTACATCCTCGCAAAGCCTCATCTCAACATCACATCATCAAATCTATGCATAAGAGCTTCATCATCCCGCTACATATGCCACGAGCAGCTTTCCCAATTCAAGAGCCTTTCCCTTAGCTTTTGAATCATCTTCGACCACCTTGTCTAAAACCAATCAACAATCATCTAATTCACAGCAATCAATCATGTCAAACATCAATCCAAGTAACCAAGCATTCAAATATAAGCAAAATGGACAATTATAACAATAATGGCAATTTCGTAATTAAGGAGTTGAAAGTCTAACAAGCATGAAAACATGAGAATTATCTCTACAACTTGATGAATGAACTTGCATAGGTTAATCATATACAAAAATGGTTGTCAAATCATCATGAAAAATGGATCTACATGGATCTACACTTAGGTTTACAAAAATGCATAGAAACCGCTATTTTAACACCAAATCAAGCCAACAATCCGATATACTCCTTTGGATCCGTGTGAGAGATAATCACCACTCACCAAATCACCTAAACAACCCCAAACCAACACGCTTCAGATCTGGACAGCAAAGGATCAAGCTTGATCTATCACAAATTCGCTTCAAATGAAGAAATCTCACTTCAAAGGATGAAGATCTTCAATCTAAGCTCTTGAATCTTCAATTTGATCTTCAACTTGGATGGATGGAAGCACTAGATTAGAGTGGAGAGAAGAAGTGAAGGAGTGTAGAAGTCGAGCTCTCAAAATGGCAGCACTTCGTCGCTTCGAAATCCGGATCCCAAAAAGTGAGAAAAACCCTTCCTATTTATAGCTGAAAATCCACTAAGTCGTAACTCGGCTATCTCCTAAGTCGTCTCCGACTTATAACCTTCCGACTTAACAACTTCTGGCTTCTACGACCTAACGCTCACCTGTCTATGACTCACGACATAACAACTATCTCCTAAGTCGGTCACGACTTATAGCATGCGCGCCTACGACTCAACAAAACCCAAATCCCCTACGACTTAAGACTTAACTCCCTTAAGTCGTCTACGACTTAAGCTCATGCGCACCTAGCGACTTACCACTAGTCACGACTTATGACTTGGCAGAAGATACGACTTAACAGATCTATGCTTCTACGACTTAACAAACAACTGGGTTACGACTCAACTCCTAAGTCGTCTACGACTTAACACATAGGCTTCGACTTAACCGGGGTAAATTCTTAAGTCGCTGATCCTATAAGTCGTCTACTCCTATAAGTCGCTATCTCTTAAGTCGCCTACTAACTTAAACCACCCAGACATAAGTCGCTTACGACTTAACACCTTAACTCGTCCACGACTTAACTCCCATAGGTCGTACCCTCCTTAAGTCGCTAACTCACTTTTTCTTAACTCGGTCACTTCCTTAGGTTGTCTATCCCTTAGGTCGTTAACTCACCCAGTCGACTTAACTTGGCAACGACTTAAACACTTAACTCGGTAACAATTTAACTCGCCACTATCCTTAAGTCGCGCCTACCTCTTAAGTCGTCCAAACGACCTATCTCCAATCTCTTAACCCGCCATTTCCCTGGGTCGCTCCTTTCCCCTAAGTCGTATACGACTTACGACTTACTCTAAGTCGTGAACGACTTAGGACTTAGCAAATTTTTCACAAAAATCTAAAATGACTTAACAACAATGCAACCCAAGGTCAACTATTTTACGATGTTTCGATCCGTAAAATACGGGTCGTTACATTCTCTCCCCCTTAGGAATTTCGCCCCCGAAATCCCAAACAAACAAAGCAATCAAAGACTATTCTGCATGCCTACTATCCATAGAAATCAACAAACCATGCATCCAATTCTAGCTTAGCATGCAGAATTCTAAAACTAGAACAAGTTACAATGTCGTTTAGATGACACGACACCTTAGGGCCATACCTTGAAGAGTTCGGGATGAGCTGCTTTCATCCTCTCTTCCACCTCCCATGTACAGTCGTTATCATCGTCACTCCATTGTATCTTGAGCAACTTAACTACCTTCCTCCTAAGCTGTTTCGTGTCGGTTTCCACAACACGAAACGGCTTACGAGGTCTTCTATCGACTGGATCAACTTCGAAGTCTTCACAGCTATCAGCAGAAACCACTGTATTCGAGTCGTGCACATACTTCCGTAGATATGATACATGAAAAACATTGTGCACACTCGACATCTTCTCTGGTAACTCCAATCTGTAGGCGAGCTTTCCAATTCGCTCGATGATCGGGAATGGTCCAACAAATCTCGGAGTCAATTTTCCTTTCTTCCCGAATCGAATAACATTCTTCAGTGGAGAAATCTTCACAAAAACCATATCACCTACGTCGAACTCCAAATCCTTACGATGCTTATCAGCATAACTCTTCTGACGGTCTTGGGCTGCCTTCATTCGTTGCCGAATGATCTCTATACAATCTGAAGTCTGCCGAATCATCTCTGGCCCAAGCATCAGCTTTTCTCCAGTTTCTATCCAACACGTCGGAGAGTTACACGGTCTTCCATACAATGCCTCATACGGTGCCATACCAATGCTTGACTGGTAACTGTTGTTGTATGAAAACTCCACTAAATGAAGGTGATCTTCCCATGATCCCCCGAAGTCCAAAACACATGCTCTAAGAAGATCTTCCAAAACTCGGTTGACTCTCTCGGTCTGACCATCTGTTTGAGGGTGATAAGCTGTACTCAAACACAACTCGGTTCCCAAAACTTCCTGGAAGCTCTTCCAAAATCCACTAGTGAACAATGGGTCTCGATCGCTCACTATACTCTTCGGAATACCATGGAATCGAACTATCCACTTAACATACAACTCAGCCAACTTTGATGCAGTCCTAGTCGATCGAACAGGAATGAATCTTGCACTCTTGGTCAAACGATCAATGATAACCCAAATCCCTTCATTTCCCGTTCTGGTTCTAGGCAATCCATCAATAAAATCCATCGACACTTGCTCCCACTTCCATGTAGGAACTTCTAATGGCTGAAGCAATCCACTTGGCTTCTTTTGTTCGGCTTTTACCAACTGGCAGTTCATACACTTGGAAATAAAATTTCCAACATCCTTCTTCATACCTTCCTAGTAGTAGGTTCTCTTCATATCCCGATACATCTTATTTCCACCTGGATGAATTGTCAACTTCGAGTGATGACTTTCCTTCAAAACTTCACTCCTCAATTCATCTATATCGGGAACAACTAGTCGTCCTTGCTTCCGAAGCCAACCCTCTCGATCGACCTTAAACCCTTTATCCTTTTCTGGATCCAATCCAGATTCCAAATCACGGATAATCTTGACAAGCTTATCGTCTCGCTTTTGGCTTTCGCCAATCCTTTCCACAAGAGAAGGTCTTATCGATAAGTTTGCCAACATCTCAGGTTCCAATTCACATCTAGGCCTGAAGTCAAATCCAGCTAAATACTCGAGACTCTTCCATTCTGAAAACATGGCTCCCAATCCTGCATGTCTTCAACTTAACGCATCTGCCACTACGTTACCTTTTCCCGGAGTATAAGCTATACCAAAATCATATGATGCCAAAAACTCTAGCCAACGTTGCTGCCGAAGATTCAAATCCTTTTGGGAGAAAAGATACTTCAACGACTTATGATCGGTAAACAACTCAAATCGAACTCCCAATAGATAATGTCTCCACATCTTCAGAGCAAAAACAATCGCCGCTAACTCCAAATCATGAGTCGGGTAATTCCTTTCATGCGGCTTCAGTTGTCGACTGGCATACGCAACAACTTTACCCCTCTGCATCAGTACTGCTCCAAGTCCAGTACCACATGCGTCGGTGTAAACCACCATCTCATCATTCCCACAAGGAATAGTCAAAACAGGAGCACTCGTCAATCGCTCTTTCAGGATTCTAAAAGCTTGCCCACACTTATCATCCCATCTGAACACTTGGTTCTTTTTCGTCAATCCTGTTAACGGTGCAGCTACCTTGGAGAAGTCTTTGATAAACCGTCGATAATATCCTGCTAATCCAAGGAAATTTCTCACATCAGATGCATTCTTAGGTCTAACCCAATCCTGGATTGCTGCCACCTTAGCGGGATCAACCGCTATTCCACTTCCAGAAATCACATGGCCTAAGAACCTCACTTCACTCTTCCAGAAGTGACACTTCGAAAACTTAGCCTTCAGCTGATGTTTCCGTAAGATTTCCAAAACAATACGCAAGTGCGTCTTGTGCTCTTCTTCCGTTCTGGAATAAATCAGAATATCATCCACGAACACAAGTACGAACTTGTTCAACTGATCTCTGAACACTCTATTCATAAGATCCACAAAATATGCTGGCGCGTTAGTCAACCCAAACGGCATTACCAGCCACTCAAAGAAACCAGATGGTGTCCGAAAAGCAGTCTTCGGCACACTATCCTTAGCTACTCTCAACTGGTGAAATCCCGTTGCCAAATCCATCTGAGAAAACACCTTAGCTTCGTGAAGCTGATCAAACAAGTCATCTATTCTCGGCAATGGATACTTGTTCTTCTTAGTCACCTTATTCAGCTCACGATAATCCACACACAACCTCAATGATCCATCTGCCTTGGTTGCGAACACAACTGGTGCACCCCACTCGGACACACTACGCCGAATGAATCCTTTCTGTAAAAGGTCATCAACTTGCACCTTCAACTCATGCTGTTCCCTAGGCGCCATCCGCCTAAGAGGCATCACAACAGGTCTGGCTCCTTCAACTAGATCTATACGAAACTCGATCTCTCTATGCGGCGGCAGCCCTTTGACTTCGTCAAAGACATCCTCGAATCCATTAGCGATCGGCACTTATGACAGTCCATCCCATGGAACAACTAGCGAATACATGAAGCTCATGAAGACGCCTTCTTCATGCTTACATCGTATCACAATCTTTCGCCCCTCCACATTCTCGACTGTCACTTCCAACCTTTCGCAATCAACCTTAGCCGCATACTTCCTAAGCCAGTCCATACCCAAAATAATTCCGAACCCCGCAAAGTTCAGAACAAAACAATCACAAACAAAAGAGCAACCATGACTCGACACAATCAGACCACGGCATAACATACACAAACAAGACGAACCCCCAACTGGATTAGTCACAACCAATGGCCTATCAACAATATCCGGTTCCAAACCTAACCGGCCTACGAGTTCACTACAAACAAACGAATGCGACGCTCCAGTATCAAACAGAACTCTAACTGGAACACCACATAGGAAAAGAGTACCTTGAACCACCACATTCTTTCCCTTCTCTTCAGCGGTAGGAGCTTTTGAAGACGAAGGAACAGCTCCCAAAGTATAAGCTTGCACAATCTGCTTGTCCTTCCTCGGTTCTGGACAATTCTTCCTGATGTGCCCTGGCTTGTCACAGTTGTGACACTTCATCGGTGCCTTTGGATTCTTACAATCCTTAAAGAAATGGCCCTTCTGCTGACAGTTGTAGCAAATCACCTCGCCTTTCGGCTTCTTCTGGCCATCCCTTCCCTTCTGCTGCTGCTGCTTCCTCTTCTTGTTTCCACCCTGCTGGGGTTTAAACTCTTCCCTGGTAACAGCAACAACAGATCCTTCCTTAGGAAACAGACTCTCATGCCTGAGAGCTTTCTCTACAAGCTTCTCAAACGAATCGTCTAAATGATCCACCAACTGTCTCCCAAGATAACCGTCCAAGCCTGTCACAAACTTCTCATTCTTCTGGTATGCAGACTCAATATATGACCGGGCATACTTGGACAAAGCTTCAAACTCAGAAACATACTCAAGAACTGGTCTTCCACCTTGCTTGAGCTCCACAAACTTCTTGAACAGAACAGACTTCTGAGCTGTAGAAATGAACTTAGCTTCAAACCTAACTTGGAATTGCTCCCAAGTAATCTCTTCCTCCGGAGTATTGATGGTAATAGAGTTCCACCAATCAGAGGCTCTCCCTTGAAGCTGCCTTGATGCCAACTTCCTCTTAGTTGCATCATCAATTCCCAAATCACCAAAGATCCTTCTACAAGCATCGATCCATCTCTGGACTTCAATAGTTGATTCTGTTCCCAAGAAAACCTTCCCTCCAAGAGCAGTATAGTCCTTACACAACTTAGCAAAATCCACTGGTTTTGGAGTTTGGACTTGAACTCCAACATCAACTGCTGCCCCTGGAACTGGTATCCTTCTCATGATCGAAGTCATCATAGCTTCGAACATAGCTGCATAATCAGCAGTCCCCTCAGTAGCACGGCCTTCCCTAGCAGCTGGTCTCCCTCTTCGACTCATTCTCAATATCTATAAAAAGGAATGATTAGAACTTCTAGAGAAACAACTGCATAAAGGACTCAAACTCTACTAAGCTACTATATTATATATAGTAGTCATCCATCAAAATTACAATTACGTCTCTCATACGTAGTTATGTCAACGAGCGTTGGGTAAAATCAATTAACCAATGCTCTGATACCAAATGTGACGACCGCCCATGACCCCTGCACCGAATCTAGTGATAGTGCACTGTAAAGTGTGCCAGGCGACCATGGACGATTGTCAGGGTAGATTAAAACAAAAGAATCTATCGTATTACTCACAGCGCATGGACAAAATACAATAGAACATATATATAGTGAAGCTTTACAGAATAAAATGCCATCATATAAAACTTCATAATAGTTGAATACAAGCATCCAAATAGCCATTACATCAAGCCTCACTACATAACACTCAGAGAATACAAAACAGCGGAACATCCAGTACATATAATAAGAAGATAATATGCAACCCTCCAGCTCGTCTTCGATATCAGCATCGTGAGAAGAGAACAGCACCTGTCACCTGCTACCTAGTCTGCCCGTCCCAAAAATGGACGAACAGCCCAAGGCAATAAGAATTAAAACATAAAGCCTTGAGTCAGACAACAGTCTTAGTGAGCAGTAAACTAACTAACAACATACCAAAAGAGTACAAAGGAAAAAGGAATAGGAATACAACCCTCCCACTCCAACCTCTTTCTACAGTGATAGCCCCCAAACACACACTAAATAGAAGCAAACATAGCAGAGCATACAATTTAAAGTAGGGTAATAATCATTCGAGTCAAGGGCGATGTTTTCCAAGTACCAAGGCCTAAATCAGATAAGCACCCAGAAAATACCGCTCTTGAGTCCGAATGACGATACAACCAAACATCCATGACTCTGGCTATCACTGTTATCGTTGCCTTGATATCACCGTTAATTGAATGACCAGCACATTCTTTCAGCCGTCCGTCAAGGGCTAATGGAAACCCCGGTTCTAGACATAACTCACGCACGTCATCAAGACCCGTGCCTAGGACTATCTAATCTGCCCAGAGTACTTGACTATCAAACATTAGCCTTCAGGGACTATCTAATCTGCCCAACGTACTCTTGCTTTGAGCATGCTAGAACCTTCAACAACGATGAGATCTCAGCCTCCTAGTCATCCTCCTCGACGACTATTTCCATACTAGCTCAAGCGCCTCTCGAGCAACCATTACCCTTAACTCGAATCATATCACCGAGTTACCAACGTGCTTGGAATGATCCCGTCTGGATTAGACCAAGTCTTTATCACATGATGCCTCGCTTCATTACATCCTCGCAAAGCCTCATCTCAACATCACATCATCAAATCTATGCATAAGAGCTTCATCATCCCGCTACATATGCCACGAGTAGCTTTCCCAATTCAAGAGCCTTTCCCTTAGCTTTTGAATCATCTTCGACCACCTTGTCTAAAACCAATCAACAATCATCTAATTCACAGCAATCAATCATGTCAAACATCAATCCAAGTAACCAAGCATTCAAATATAAGCAAAATGGACAATTATAACAATAATGGCAATTTCGTAATTAAGGAGTTGAAAGTCTAACAAGCATGAAAACATGAGAATTATCTCTACAACTTGATGAATGAACTTGCATAGGTTAATCATATACAAAAATGATTGTCAAATCATCATGAAAAATGGATCTACATGGATCTACACTTAGGTTTACAAAAATGCATAAAAACCACTATTTTAACACCAAATCAAGCCAACAATCCGATATACTCCTTTGGATCCGTGTGAGAGATAATCACCACTCACCAAATCACCTAAACAACCCCAAACCAACACGCTTCAGATCTGGACAGCAAATGATCAAGCTTGATCTATCACGAATTCGCTTCAAATGAAGAAATCTCACTTCAAAGGATGAAGATCTTCAATCTAAGCTCTTGAATCTTCAATTTGATCTTCAACTTGGATGGATGGAAGCACTAGATTAGAGTGGAGAGAAGAAGTGAAGGAGTGTAGAAGTCGAGCTCTCAAAATGGCAGCACTTCGTCGCTTCGAAATCCGGATCCCAAAAAGTGAGAAAAACCCTTCCTATTTATAGCTGAAAATCCACTAAGTCGTAACTCGGCTATCTCCTAAGTCGTCTCCGACTTATAACCTTCCGACTTAACAACTTCTGGCTTCTACGACCTAACGCTCACCTGTCTATGACTCACGACATAACAACTATCTCCTAAGTCGGTCACGACTTATAGCATGCGCGCCTACGACTCAACAAAACCCAAATCCCCTACGACTTAAGACTTAACTCCCTTAAGTCGTCTACGACTTAAGCTCATGCGCACCTAGCGACTTACCACTAGTCACGACTTATGACTTGGCAGAAGATACGACTTAACAGATCTATGCTTCTACGACTTAACAAACAACTGGGTTACGACTCAACTCCTAAGTCGTCTACGACTTAACACATAGGCTTCGACTTAACCGGGGTAAATTCTTAAGTCGCTAATCCTATAAGTCGTCTACTCCTATAAGTCGCTATCTCTTAAGTCGCCTACTAACTTAAACCACCCAGACATAAGTCGCTTACGACTTAACACCTTAACTCGTCCACGACTTAACTCCCATAGGTCGTACCCTCCTTAAGTCGCTAACTCACTTTTTCTTAACTCGGTCACTTCCTTAGGTTGTCTATCCCTTAGGTCGTTAACTCACCCAGTCGACTTAACTTGGCAACGACTTAAACACTTAACTCGGTAACAATTTAACTCGCCACTATCCTTAAGTCGCGCCTACCTCTTAAGTCATCCAAACGACCTATCTCCAATCTCTTAACCCGCCATTTCCCTGGGTCTCTCCTATCCCTAAAGTCGTATACGACTTACGACTTACTCTAAGTCGTGAACGACTTAGGACTTAGCAAATTTTTCGCAAAAATCTAAAATGACTTAACAACAATGCAACCCAAGGTCAACTATTTTACGATGTTTCGATCCGTAAAATACGGGTCGTTACAGTAACGACCCGATATTTTCAACCATTCGCATCCATACATGTCGGACTTGAATTGCTCAAAATACCGCGTTGTAAATAAAATTTGGCAAATCTCAGAATATACAGTAAATAAATAATCACATATCACAGACACAGAGTAAGAAGTGCAGCAGAAGTAAAAGAAATAGTAGTTCATGAAGCTACTATGTAAATATATCATAGTTAAATAAGATACAACAGAAGAAATAAAGTACAACAGAAGTCTCAATATGATAACCAAGTACAAGCTGAATAGAACAACATAACTGAGATAGATAAAACTAGATAAGAAGATAACCTCCAGCGATTCCAATCTCCAGAAAGTGGAATCCAAATCTGTGAATACTCAGGCTGACCCGAGCGTAAATAAAAATACAAACACTCGAGTCAGGACATACATACTTATACAATGTAAACCAACTCAAGTGAACTGTAGTAAAAGTACAAGTAACTTAAAGAATGCTTGGGATCGCCCATTCTTTAAGGATCCGTTAAACTATCTACTAGGTAGTAATATTCGCTTATTATAATAATGTCTAATATAAAATAAACATACTTTTAAATAGCATTAAGGAGTGACCCAATATTTCCCTTAACACGTAATAGCCCCAGTAGTCTATCCAGTATTAGCATAATCCCAAAATGGGGGCTACCCTCGATACTCCACAGGCTACGGGAGAAATTCAAACTCGTAGTAAAGCTCGATATGGTAGGTGACACGGCACAACTAGGCAATGCCAGGGTAGATATACCAATTACACATCCGGGCTAGTGGTGACGCATAGCAGCCACTACCGCCCACCTCGAACAACACTCCCAAATCAAGGGTGTGTACCAAATCAATCACAAGTAATAGAATGGTATCGAAGAAGTGTGTCCGATCAGAGGTGCTACCTCATTGGCTCGTCAATCGCTCCTGTTTTAGCCACCTTATGCCAACTCACGGGAGTTGGGTCCACGTATATACCTTAGGATCGTCGCCACCATCGTACTTCATTCTGGAAACTCCACCGCGTACACAAGTGTTAAAGTGGTTTTCGGTATCGACAGAGAGTATGTCCATATCCGATCCCGGTCTCTTTAACAACCAATGGTTATTATAACCCATGGTTATAATTTTAAAATAATATTTTATACTTCAAAATAGAATATCATTTCAAATCCAAATCTTTATCAAAATGAAGATTAAATCAATTCTAAACCATTTCAATATATTTAAAATATCATATCATTTCAAAACTTCATTTCAAATCATTTTAATATATCAAAATATCATATCCTTTCAAAACTTCATTTCAAATCATTTTAATATATCAAAATATCATATCCTTTCAAAACTTCATTTTAAATCATTTTAATATATCAAAATATCATATCCTTTCAAAACTTCATTTCAAATCATCATTTGAGTTCAAATCCAAATATTCAACTTTAAATACCTTTTTAAATTCAAAGATATCATTCATTTGCAAGTCACCCTTTTAAATAGTTTATATTTCAATCAAAATAATTCATTTAAACCATTTAAAAGTGTAAATATTATACTTTCAAATCAAGTATTAAAATTTTAAAGTTTTAAACCATTCTGAGTTCATTTACTAAGTCATAAACCATAAACATTGAAAATTTTAGCCTTTCACAGCATTTAGGAAAAGTTGTTATAAGTTATAGTTGAAAACATTATAATTCAGCAAAGACAGCACTTAAAAACTGATGTTATATCTCATTTTAGTTGAAATTTGGTTTAACACAGCAAAGACAGCATTTTCAAAAATGCTGTAATAGCTCAGGTTTCAAAATAAGGGTTTTAAAGTTATTCAGCAAAGACAGCAAACCACTACAGCAGTTACAGAACTGTTGTAATAGACCTGAGTCAAGTTTTAGTCTATTTAGTTTACTTCAGCAACTACAACATTACAGAACTGTTGTAATAGCCTCTTATTTAAGTTTTAGTTCATTTACAGAAATCATAACATTTCTGAATGCTATAAAAGTAATTTCCAGATTTTAGTGTATTTTCAGCAAATAATAAACTTCAATTTAAACCATTTAAACGTTATAAAAATCATATTTTTAACATTAAAAAATGTTCATTAAAAATACTCTTTTAACATATGATTTTTATAAAGTAATTTTTTACAAAAAAATCCAACTTCCAATAAATCACTCATTAAATTCAAGTGTATAATTTTCCAAATTTTGCATTTGACAATTTATTAACACTTACATTTAAATTACCATTTCACACATTAAACTAAATTTCCAATTTATTTAATTAATTTAAACCTTTAATTAAAACCAAATTTCACATTTCCAAGTCAAGTTAAAATTTAAAATTACACATTTAAGCATTCATTCATTTAACCATTTTAGTTCATAGAAAAAATCAATAATACTTTATTATATCATTTAAATTCAAATTTAAATCAAATTATCATATTTACCATTTTCCAAATATAATTAAGTTTCCATTTTATTTATATATAACTTAATTTTCATTTTAAACCAAAATTCCAAGTTTTCCAACTTAAGTTATATTTCCAAAAATTCACTTTAACTAGTCATTTATTCAACATTTTTAACTTATAGAAAAATCATAAATTCTTTATTCAAACCATTTAAAAATATATTTAAATCAATTTTCATAAATTTACATTTTTAAAATACTTAAAAATATTCCAAAAACACTTTATAAAATAACCTCGGGCCTGTATACAGTTTTCTAACCTTGGTCAAGTGATACAGATATGTATCATTTCAATCCGCAGTTTACAAAGAAAAACCGGGTTCTATCATTTCAAATCGACAATCCCAAGTTAAATAAAATAAATAAAAACCGTTCAAGCCTATCATTTCAGCCCATAACGATTTTTCCCTATTCTAAAGTCCGTTCGGGGATGTATCATTTCAACCCATAGTGATTTCTATACTAACAGGGAACTTGCAGTGTGATAAACAAATATGAATGAACAGAATAGCATCATATAACAGTAACTGATGATATAATAGGTGTAATAACATGGGTGAGTATTATATGATCATAATATAACAGTTATAACAGGATGATATAATTTTATAGATTCAAATGGTGTTAGTTTACTAGTTATATAAGTACACATCGTCTGGTGAGAATTACTCACCTGTTCAAGATGGAGATGACATAACAAACACACAACACAAAATCCACAAAGGAACGAGTGCACGACAATGATTTGAGTGTGAGAGAGACAAGGTTAATTGCCTTGAACAAATTCAAACAAAACAAGTATAAACAACATAAGTTTCAAATAATATAAACTTAACAATGCTAGAAATGATTGACTAAATCAAAACCAAAGACTTTGCACTTGCTCTCAACATCATATGCTTCAGCTATAGATCAGGTTTGCATGGCCAAAGTAGGTATTTGGATCTGGTTTGGGTTGAACATGGGTTGGCCTAGCATGTATTGGATGGTGGAGCAAAGGTATGAGCATGAACTATGACTACAAGGCAATACAACATGATTTCTAAGCAACATAAGGGCTCGGCCAAGGCATCATGGGCATGACCAAGTCTGTAGAGGGCTGGAGGATGATGTGGTAAGGTGTGTTAGGTCGGAATTTGCTGCTGCTGGTGGTGTTTGGCTGGCCAAAGTGGAGGTTTGGGTGGTGAAACAACATGAGCTTGGCTATGGTACATATGGGTGAAGTTTTGTGCATTTTTGTGTGGATTTTCTTCAAGGGAGGCCACGGCTATGGCATGAAGATGGGCTGGAGATGGTGTTGACCAGATGTGGTGGTGGTGGAGGTGGCCAAGGTGGTGGAGGGGGCAGGCCGATCCAATAAAGATGAAGAAGGCAAGTGCAAATCACAAAAGAAAACAAAGAAAACATGAAAAGAAAAGAAGTTTTTACCAAATTTTTTTTTCAAGCAATGGCCGTGAGTTTTTTTTTTTGAAGAGATGAGAAATTTTGTTACGTGGATGAAATGGAAAAATATGCGGCTGATAGGAATGAATAAAGTCGGCCAAAGAAAATCAATGCAAGAGTTAGAAAATGAAAAGGTGGAAAACCAAGAGTCTTAAGCAAATCAAAAGTCACAAACTTTTCAAATTTCCTATATTTCTTTTGAAATTATAAATACATATAAATTACTGATAAATAAGGATAAAAACTCAAAAATGAAAATAAAATGCAAAAATAAATAAATAAATTTTAATTAAATATAATTAAATTAAGAAAATGGCTTAAAATGCAAACTAGGCTTTAAAAATTAAAAATAAATTCAATAAGCTTTAGAAATTTTTTATAATCACTTTAAAAATATTTAAAAGTCAAAATATATATGATATAACCTAAATATACAAATTAGAGTAAGATATATAAAATAATATGTCATTTATATAAATAAAAAATAAAGAAAATTGTTAAATAACTCAATATACATACAATATTGAAAACAATATAACTTTCACAATTTAAATCCCTTTTCAACGAAACAAAAAGCAGTATTCATGTTATTAAATCTATTTTCATAATAAAAGATAAAATTTAAGAATTTAAATATTTACACTTAAAATTTAAAAGTCAAAGTTTGACCAGAAATCCACTTTTCAGGAAAATATTCAATTTATACCAGTTTGAAATTATAATTCATATAATAATCAAAATTTATATTATGAAATGAAATGTTTGAGATAAAACAAGTTTAAAAATAATTTCAAAATAAAATAAAGTCAAATTTAAAATATATGCAAAAATCTAGGGTTGTTACAGTGAACTCATCGGTTTATGGTCAGTCCGTGGAACGGTTGTTTTTTTTACTGTCAGAGGATTGATGTAACATTGGACCAGTAGTACGTGCATACTGTATTTTAATAATGAACAAGTCTTAGTTTGATGAACTGTTGATGTCCAGTTGAGTTGCTTCAAAACCAATGTACTTTCTTCGCAACCGTATACCTTCAAATTTACTCTACAGCTGATGTGTTAAGTGTGTGCATAAATTTAAGCTGTACCAGGAATAATGTATTCCCCAATCATATCACCGTACAGAACGCATCAGCATACTAAATATAATCAGTTCTTTTAAACAACCAAAAAACGAATGACGGTACTCTATTTTTATAAAAGTTAAAATAGTTTAGTTATATTGAATTAGCCGTTATAATTCCATTTTTTCTAGCAGCCGGTAGACATTGAATAATTCAACTGACATAGTGCGTTGATTTGTCATTTCAGGAGACAAGCTGCGTTTGTAGGAGCTGTTTTAAGAGCGATTGCAAACAGAAACCACGCTTCAACGGCACTGTAAATTATCGTGCACTGAGGATTCTTTTGCCCATTCACGAGTTTCTCTGGTGATAGGTAAAACTATAGTGTGTTGGTACATGTTGCATGATATATATTAGCAGACAAATAGATTCTAAAATATGCTTTTCTCTACAGTCTTTTCACACTACAACAAAAATACCCTATTACAACGGGCATTGGTTGCCCGTTGTAATAGAAGGCTATTGCAACGGTCCACTCAGGCCCATTGTAATAGATGCCCTATACAACGCCTTTTTTACAACGGGCAATGACTGCTCGTTGTAATAGAATGGTATTACAACAGTCCTTTAATGCTAGTTGTAATATATGCCAATTTTACAACGTTCAAAAAATGCCGGTTGTAATAGATGACAATTTTACAATGGTCACAAAATGCCCGTTGTAAGAGGTGTTAATTTTACAACGCTCATAACGCCCATTGTAATAGGTGCCAATTTTACAACGGGCTAAAATGTCCGTTGTAATGGGTGCCAATTTTACAACAATTATAAAATGCATGTTTTAGCCGATGCCAATTTTACAACGATCATAAAATGCCCATTGTAATAAATGTCTATTGCCAATTTTCGACATTCAATAATTAATAATTACAATGCTATCTTAAAATTAATATGTATTATTTATTGATATTTAATAATTAATCATTAATAATATTATATTAATCATATGTTACTAATTACTAATTATAATATTATATTACTAATTACTAATCATTAATAATATAATATTATTTATTAATATTTAACAATTAATCATTAATAGTATTATATTAATCATTTAGAACTTAATCAGTATTCCAACAGACTTAATTTTAATTAATAATATGAAGTAATTCTTACTAATAATTAGTAATTAATAATTAATTAATAAAAAATAAAAAATATTAATAATAATAAATTAATATATAATAATTAACAATTAATTTGAAATATGAAATAATTCCTAATAATAAAAAATAAATAAATAAATAATAATTAATAGTTAATATATAAATTAATAATCAATAAATAAATTATAATTAATTAATAAATACTATTATTCATTTACTAATGAATAATTAATAATTAATAATTAAAATTTTCATAATTAATTTTATTAATTAATTCTTAATAATTAATAATCAATAATATTGATAATTGATTTTATTACTATTAATATTAAATATTATATAATTTATAACTTATATTTAATTACAAAAATATTTAATGTTGAATAATTTCTAATGATTTTTAATAATAAATAATTAAATTTTAATAAGTAATAATTAAATATTTAATAGCTAGATTTTTATAATTACTTTTTGTAATTAATAACTAATGATAAATATAAAATAATTACTATTAATATTCGATAAATATAGTTAATAATTAATCATCAACCATTAATAATTAATCATTAATAATTATTAGTGTATAATTAATATTAAAAAATAACTATTAAATAATTAGTAATTAATAATTAATTTTTAATAATTAATATTTAATAATTTATTGTAGTTAAATATTTAATAATTTAAATTACTTAATAATTAATTTACTATTTAATTTTTGATAATTAATGATTAATAAGCAATACTTAATAACTAAGAAATAACATTTGTTATCTAGTATTTAATATCGATAATTATATTTAATATTTCAATTTTTTAAAATTATAATAATTTTAAAATAAATTTATAAATATTCAAAAAATGTAAAAATAAAAGTTCATTTTAAGTTTTTTTTTGGCTTCAAACAAAAGTTCATAAAACCTAATAATTTCAAGTTGTTTTTGGCTCCAACCGAAATTTTTTGGCTCCACCCGAAATTTTTTTGGCTCCACACCAATGTTCTTTGAGTTTTTAAACCCTGATTCATTTCAAATCCTTTCTTTTCTTCGACTTTCCCCAATCCAAATTTCTTTTCAGTCTCTACTTCATAAATCTCAAAGATGTTCTCCCCAAATCAAACTTTTAATATCCCATATTCCTCTCTACTTCAACACCTTTGCTCCGCGCAAATTGCGATCATCCTCGGCCTTCCCTTCTACTCCACTGTCTCCATCGGCGAATCTAAAGAGTTGCGGTTGGATCTGGCCACCGCCTTTGAGTC
This sequence comes from Allium fistulosum, assembly GCA_030737815.1. Classification (NCBI taxonomy): domain Eukaryota; kingdom Viridiplantae; phylum Streptophyta; class Magnoliopsida; order Asparagales; family Amaryllidaceae; genus Allium; species Allium fistulosum. The sequence goes on from CM060905.1 coordinate 169,486,400, forward strand.
GGTCCTTCGCTTCGAGCGATTTAATGTGGGAGCTGTCGCTACCAGTTGGATGGTGGATGGAAGAATAAAGCTTTTACCTAAAAATATGGTGAAGGGATTCAAAGGTGATATGCTTTATTATAAGCATAAGATGTTTGTGGAAATGCTGCATGCTATCCCAATTCAGAATGAAATGGCACTTCAGGTTTGAAATCCAACTGCATTAATACCAAGTGATATGTATCTACCAAATGATAGTAAGCACTTCAGGTTTGAATCACTAACTACTTTGCCTTTCAGATATTTTGCAAAATGAGTTACAATGAAAATAACGTTGTGGAAACTTATGGAACTATTCCATGCATATGCACAACGAAAATATGCGAGCTCTTGTTTTCTCACTTACTAGTCAAGAAGCTCATCACTATTCATGCAAGTTGCAACAGTAGTTCAACAATGCCTGGTTTGTTTTGCTTAGAGCAATACTTTCTTATTTTTTACAACAAAAATATATGTATGTATATCTATGTGTGTATAATAAAATTGCATATATTCACACTAAAGCTCTTTAGTTAATAAGATTCACATCTAAGAGCACTGAAGCAGGGAAAAGTAACTCCATAAAAGATGGGTCTGTTGATTTGAAAGGAAACGCAATCCTCAGGTCAAAGCGAGGAGGATGGACTACTTGCTCTTTTGTTGTTGGTAATTATATTAATATATTTTTATGACCTTGAATATGTATGTATGTGTGTGAGTATCTAAGCATAATAATTTCATAGTATTGGATGTTGGTATTCTATCATGATTGGCCATGAATATTTAAGTAGATAAAATAACAGCTACTTCACATGCATTAGCTTATAGAATCAACTAGTAAGTGCAGGTTGGTTGGGTGAGTTCCGAGTTGTGTTTTCTTAGCATATATAAATAGAGGAAACCACATCAACTTACTTTTGATTTTTGCTCACAACTTAGCGCATCATCATTTACACATCCCAGTTTATTACTAGGATCAAGATAGTTTCTTTGCATAATGCAAGATAATTCTGTCAATCGCAAATTAGGATCAGTTCATGGTGATTAATCGTATATTATGATAGATTCTACTCATGTAAAAACAGTTGATAAAAAAAGTCATGAATTAGCCATACCTTTCCAAACAAATGCTTTGCTACAACATAACCAGCGGATCACATATCCTTTGGTATTGTATATTCTATAGCTCCAAAAACTCTGTAATAGCGTGAACATATATACAATATGGTTGGTTCTCTTGGAACCTAAGAACCTAACTGAAATAATATAATTTTTTTTATGAATGTGTGGGTGAATCATTCTACATAATGATCTAAGTATGTAGCTGTAATAATATAAATGTACTTTTTCAGAAATAACTATTATATTCTAAATCACTAGCTCAAATTTGAATCCAGTTCCTTTCATACTTTAGTCATGAAAATGAAAATGTATTACTATCTATAGACTTCAATGATTATACAGAGGAGATAGTTTCTTAATAAAGATTTATCCTCGTTTTATCGCTGTACTAGCATAATTTAGCTCTACCTATATTACGAAGAATACTTTTATAGGTTTGAAAGGTTTTTTTACCATTTGACGAAAGTAATAACAAATATAAGCTATTTGCAAAAATGAATTTTTTATATTGAACTATGACCTCAAGTTAGCACTTTATGTTGATGGAATCTATTTTATTGTATATTAAAAGAGGATATGTAACCCTTTTATCAACGGTAATAAAAGTTATTTAGACTTCAATAATTCTACTAATAGATTATATATTTCTACACAATAACTGATTCCCTATATATGTTGCTTTTGGCCATGCTTACTCATTTGTGTTAGGATATGCATGTTTATCATTTTAACAAACACACATGTATATATGTAATTTACATTATCTTTGTATGTATAGCAGAAGCAAAGGAATTTTTGAAGAAAAAAGGTCTTATGTGGGTTTTGATTAACTAAAATATTATGGTTCAAGGTTTGCTTCAATGTTCGATCTAAATTTTAAATCTTGTGTTATTATTTGTATGTACTACGTGTTATGTTGGTTTAGGGTTATATTCGATGTTTTGTAACTATGTAAAATTTTATGAATGATGTGAATAGATAAATCTTTTTGTTATTTTGAAATATGAATTTCTTTTGCTATTTTTAGTAAATATGAATAAATATGGTTGCCATTAGTATAATAATTTTGTTTCAATTCAAATTAGTTTAAAATTTACAAGTACATTGTAGTAGTTTTTTTTCTCATTTGAATTTTTTTAACAACGGGCAAAAACAGTTGCAAAAGACCCTTTTGCAACGCACAAAAATAGTTGTAAAAGGATTAATTGCAACGGGCAAAAATAGTTGTAAAAGACCCTTTTGCAACGGACAAAAACCGTTGTAAAAAACCCCTATTGCAACGGGCAATAACCGTTGTAAAATTCATCCACTCTATTACAACATCGCATAATACAACGGGTCTAGACCCGTTGCGAAACCTCTATTACAACGGTCATTGCCCGATGTAAAAGGGGTATTTTGTTATAGTGTCAGTGGAAAAATCCGTTTGATCTTCGTCGTCTGACTTGAACTTAGGTATGCAATTTAATTTCGTTCATCCGTCAAATAATTTTTTATCCCAGCTACACTGATGTCTACCTGACTGTTACCCGATTATTTTTAGTACCATTTGTTTGGCTTTTGATTTTCATATTTTTTGCTTACGAGATAAATGAAAAAAAATTCACGTTGAATTTTATATATCACTGCTGCCATAAAATCAGATTATAGTTGCACGTCATTCATTTTATTTGATGTACAATGCTCCCCATACCTTCACCGTGTTTGCAACATTGTATATCGTCATACCAAAATGTGGAATGCATATGTTTTTTTATTTGCGGATAATGATCTTCAGCCCAGCTGGTCGTATTTTATGAAAGTAATACTATTATTCTTAACAATGTTGCAATTTCTGTTTTTTTCATCTTCTCAACCATACTGATTACATGTGTTTTTCCAAGCTTGCCCTGCCTTATGTTTGCATTTTCCCAATTTTTGTTTCCTTCACTACCATCGTCACCATTTACATAAGTGGGTATTTGCTTGTTAATGTCGTGAAGTACATATTGTAAACTGGAATGCAACAATGACTCTTTTTACAGCATATGCTTTTTATGAAATATTTCTACATATAACAAGGAAATCTACGTACTTTTGGTCGAATACGGAGAAGATTTATTTTACTGTGAATTATGTCCATCAACATTCACAGTCCATCCTTTGTGCTTTTTATTATTTTATCATTTGCCAACTATTGCATATATTTAACTACATTTGTTTGTTAATAATAAATTGAAAACATAACTCTTACAACTTTTGTTCTCTCAAGATAAAGCACCTACTGCTCTTATTTTTAAAAGTTTTGAAAATATTAAAAAAAAGTACACTAATGTATGCTCCTTATTACTTTCAAACAGTCTCAGTCTTAATAAAATTGATGTAGGATAAATAAATGGTAGGAAGTGTTACTAAATTTTGTTGAATTTTGACTTTATAACTCAAGATTGACAAAGATCAGTATGCATATGTAAACATGTATTTGACAAAGCCTTTGTATATAGCTACCTCATCATTACAACTATTTGTCTATTTTGAACAGGGAATGGGATAAAGTATAACCCAGATGATCCACTATTTTCTTTTTTGACCTCCGCTTTAGTTTGCTACAGGTCCTACATACAATCAGGTAGTTCCGTGTTTTATTTCCATATTTATATAAAATATTTTCTCAGTTTTTTTGTTTGCTGTGATATTTCATGTTAATGTGATGTTTGTAACATTACAGTTGACTTTATGGCTGATCTAGCATTAGAGGAAACTATAAAAAAGAATTTTAGATTGAATTGCGAGTATGCGGAAACAATATGCCTGATAATGCTACGTAGTCTTAAATTTTCTAATCATATTCTTTTAAAGCCCTGTTACGAGTAATGTTTATTTAGAAATGATTATCAGAAGATGTACATTTGTTTTTCTTCACTGTTGTATCCTCCTAGCCAAGTAGTTTCAAACTGTAAATGATCTGCTTCCTATTTGCTTGAGATGAGGATAGGGAAGACTCGGGTATTATGTTACACTTAAAGAGTCAGAGAAGTGTAAAGGTGAATATGAGGTTCATCTATGGCAGTCAGTAGATATCCCAAGTTCACTAATTTTGTTCAGATCCGCACGCTTAAACTGATTTATAGGAGATATGCAGGACTGTTTTTCTCCCTATGTGTTAATATTACTGATAATGAGCTAGCATACCTAAGTGTATCCATTTATTTATGGAGATATTAGATCATTTGTTCAAGTATGTTTCCAAACCTGATTTGGTCTTTAATTTTCATAAGGTATATATCTGATGTTGGACGAGTTCATCGTTCCTGGTGAGTTGCAAGAAACTAGCACACTACCTTCCACCTGAGTGTTACCCGATGATTTTTAGTACAATTTATTTGGCTTCTGATTTTCGTATTTTTTGCTTATGCGATAAATAAACTTTCTTTCACGCTGACTTTTATATATCAAAGTTGCCGGAAAACCATATTACAGGTGCACTTCATTTGTTTTGTTCGATGTGTAGTACTACCCATACCTTCAGCATATTCGCAACACTGTAAACCGTCAAAACTAAATATGGGAAAAAACGTATATGCAGAATCGTAGCAGCAGCTTTGTAAATAAACTTCTCTGCCGATATGGTATGCAATGTGAATAAATGCATACTATGCAATGTACAGAAAGTACCAGTAAGCAATTGTCCGCATGTAAATAGGATTACTGAACAAATTTCATGTACACAATGCAATAAACCTACACGACTTTAAATTCAACCTGTATACCTACTCCTACATTTAAGAACTAATTTGTATGAGTAAATTGCAAGATGTATGTTTATAAAAGGAAAAAAGAAAAGAAGTACTTTTTATTTTTCACACAATAAAACATTTGGTATATCTATTTCCACACTGAATCTTCAATGCCTTGATTTGGGTACTAAGCACTAATTTAGTTTTTTGTTCGTAATGAAATAAAATAAAGGTCTGTGATCTGTCAATGAAGTTGGATCAAATCGAGAATTTTTTCTATTTTACAATGCAGTTCATGTGCTATTATGGCTTGCGAATATATACTAATCATTAGATTGGTTGCATTTTGGCGGTTTATACAAATACAATAAACGTTTGATCAGTGTTATGGTTAAGGAATATTCATTTTCTTAATATTAGAAACTAATATGCCTTTCTGGCAAAATGAATATACTATGTTTACCATACATGTACATGTCAGTTCATCGTGATTTAGGGAATATTATACTGACCGAATTTCTATGCATCCTGTTCTTTTTTGTTCACTGTGTTTTGCGTGTCAGTTACCCTTCCTCAGCCGTGTGCATAGATATAACCATCATTATTATTTTTCTTTTTTTAAAATCATTTTTTTCTTAGGTCAGTTGTCCCCGACTCAGTGCACTCTCAGTATCCAATCTCCTTGGTCCGGGTGGTTGATTTTGATGCGGGACAGCAGATTATCACACACGCGTACATGCCAGCAGTCGATACGCATATTTCGTCCACCATGTTTATAAACATCGCAGTAGCATTTACAACTGTTTTTGTTTCCTAGAGTTGTTCCCGTTAATATATTGCATTTGCTGAGACTGTCCTAAAGCTGAAATAATTTATTACTCCAGATTTGCAAGTCCGCAAGAGCAAGATGTAGATTGCTGCTGGCGTGGAAACGAGCAAAAAGATACCATACAAGTAGGTGGATGCGGTGCAGCAACTGCTGTCACGATTTCGTAGACATGTCACTACATAATTTTTCGGACTTTCTTTGTCGACGTCATGAGGAAGACGCCAAGAAATTACTTTCGATTGAGCGATCTTACCATCGACAGAATTAGTAGCATTTTACTAACAGCGGATATTTTTTGGTCCTCCAACCTTACAAACTTTGCACATCCATTTTTGATATGTTGTTTTCTGTGTGAAGTTCATCAGATAAATCATCATCACAAACATCGAAAACTGAGACATAAAAAAATGTGGAAGACAACTGTAGGTATGACCTAAATTATTTTTCTGACATTGTAAGCAATTGATAGATATATATACATCTGCTGTACATTATGGTTGTTAACACTAATTACAACCTTTCAACGTGCTTAGCGTTGGTAGTTGTTATTGCAGAAAACCACGAGTTGACATTGTGTCCCACCGACTCATTCCCGACAGCAGCTGATGCAGCCTGATGGAGGAACATCGTACCTACCTGTGATGTTTCAGAATGTTCCCGTTCTTCCACATTTGAGAATTACGGGCAGCGTATGTTACGCAGTTTAACTTGATAATTGCAGTGATGCATTGGCTGTTCAAACCTTTTCTTACTCTTTTGGCTAAATTTGCAGGTAAAATGTTTTCAGTGCATAATTTTGGTCCTCCTACATGTACCTGTTCGTACTGCGGAGCAGTGCTTTGGTTTGAAGAAAGGGTAAAAAAGGGGAGTACGAATGCAAATCCAAGATTTTCAATATGCCGTCAGAAGGGAAAGGTTCAGCTGCCCTCCTATCACCAGCCCCCAATTATTTGATGGAGCTACTTGGCTACAATGGAGGTTCTGTTTCACAGGGATTTTGACAACATATACGAGCTTATAATTCTATTTTTGCTTTTACGTCAATGGGTGGAAATGTTGATAACTCCATAAACAATGGTCGTGGTCCATATGTTTTCAGATTAAATGGTCAGAACCATCACCGAATTGGCTCACTTTTTCCGACGACGGGTAAACCAAAATTTGTTCAGTTATATTTTTAGACACCATGAATGAAGTCAGTAATTGGGTTTCGTCGTTTGGTGAAAGTATGATGCAAAATTTAGATGTGGTTATGGTTAACAATCTAATACGCATGTTCAACCAGTATAGCGAGTTGGCTAAAGTGTTTAGGATGGATATAGATAGATTTCATGTCTTGGAATACCAGCCTATCACCGTTAAGCTATTGGAGAGACGGTATATAGATGGATGACAGTACAATTTACCAACTACGTTGGAGATTGCAGCGTTGATTGATAACTCAAATGTGGATTCATGTGGTTGTCGTGATATTGTGATTGAAGATAACAATGAGATACTAAAAAGGATTAGTGAAAAGCATCCTTCTTTTATGTCCATGCAATGTCCAATTTTGTTTCCGTATGGTGAGGATGGTTTCAGGTGTGATATAGAATATAGAGTACTTGACGTATGTGCACCGACTAAAAGAACGACTATTACAATGAGGGAGTATTACGCTTACCTTATTCAGCGTAGACGAGAAGATGGCTCAATTCTATTACAGGATGGCAGGATTTTCCATCAGTTTATCGTAGACAGTTACACATGTATTGAAGAAGACAGGCTGTCGTGGGTTAAGAACAATCAAAGTACGTTAAGATGTGAATTGTATAGGGGCCTTCATGATGCTATTACGGCTGGTGACACGACTGCACGTGCGATAGGAAGAAAGGTTATTTTACCCTCCTCTTTCATAGGAGATCCTAGGTACATGGTACAAAAATATCAAGATGCTGGTTATACGTTGGTGGGCGAGATCCCCAGATTTTTTTGTAATGTTTACATGTAATCCAAAGTGGCATGAGATTGAAATGGCTTTGCTAACCATTTCTGGTCAGAAAGCTAAGGATAGATCAAACATTGTTTCACGTGTTTTCCACATGAAGCTTATGGAGCTAATGTGCGACATTAAGACTGAATGTCATTTCGGAAAAGTCAAAGCACGTAAGTTCACCAATTTATTACTAATTTTTTCACATTTTTTTCCTCTACTTCCGTTGACAAAACTTTTTTTTTCACATTCTTTTTTTACAGCTGTTTACACAATTGAATTTCAAAAGAGGGGACTACCGCATGCTCATATTCTTATATTTGTGTTTGGCGATCAGAGACCAAAGACTGTTAATCAAGTTGACGCAGTAATTAGTGCAGAGATACCAGATAAACATGCAGATCCATTTGCTTATCGTCAATATGTCAGTATATGATTCATGGACCATGCGGTTATGCGAATCCTTCTTGTGCTTGCATGGTGGATGGTTCTTGCTCCAAGCATTATCCTAAACAATATAGCAATGAAACCAGTTTTGATAAAATTGTGTTTCCTATTTATAGACGATGGAACAATGGGTTCTCAACGGAGACGACAAATGGGTTCGTGCAAGACAATAGTTGGGTTATACCTCATAATGTGGATTTGGTTGTCAAATATCAAGCGCATATTAATGTGGAGATATGTAATAGAGCAAGGTCAGTTAAATACCTATTGTAAGTACATCAACAAGGGTCACGATAGAGCAACTATTGTTATCGAAGATAGTACAAACAAAGAATGCACGTTAGTTCAGGAGGTCGGTGAAGTAAAAACTTATTTGGACTGCAGATATATTTCAGCTTTAGAGGCATCTTGGAGAATATTTGATTTTGATGTTCAATACCGCACTCCAACGATGGAGAGTTAATGTTCCATTTGCCAGGAGAGCAAACTGTGTATTTTGATGAAACAGACCATTTAAATGACGTCCAAGGCAGACATAATATCCACAAAACTATGTTTAACCAGTGGTTAGACACTACTAGAACTTGTGATGCAGCTCGACAGCTTACCTATGTTGATTTTCCTATTAAGTGGGTATGGGATAAGTCTACGAAGAAATGGAGGATGAGGCAGAAAGGGGATTGTATCGGTAGAATATACTATGCACATCCTATGTCAGGGGAGATGTTTTATCTGCGTATGCTTTTAAATATTATTTGCAGCCCCACATGCTACAAAGACATTAGAACAGTGAATGGTGTTGTTTGCAATACCTTCAAAGATGCATGCCTTGCACGTGGTTTGTTAGAGGATGACAATGAGTTGGATGATGCATTGACTGAAGCTGCAACATGGGCATCCCCAAATTCTATAAGAGAAATGTTTGCAACACTACTGTGTTTTTGTGAGGTTTCAGATCCTAAAAAACCGTGGGATAAACATTGGTAGAAGTGTAGCGAGGATATGGAATGGAGGCACGTACACAGGAACGGAGGTGGGTCACATGAGCTGTCATCGAATACGGTGAGATTAGACGCATTACTTGCACTAGAAAAGATTATGCTCGGAGACAACAGATCACTAACCGAGTACTGGTCATTAGGGGAAGTCGACTTCGTAAATTTTCATTCGGTAGATAACACACTAATATCTGATGAAGTGGACTATGACTGTGACTTATTGCGCATGGAAGCTGAGCGGTCAGTGCCTTTGCTAAATGCAGAGCAGAAAACAGTTTTTGACGCCATAATCTACACTGTTCGCAACCACAGTGGAGGGTTTTTTTTTTCTACGGAAGTAGAGGGACTGGGAAGACATTTTTATGGAATACTTTAGCATGCACTGTACGGGCGGAAGGTAGAATTGTATTGGTGGTAGCATCTTCTGGCATTGCATCACTTCTACTTCCCGGTGGAAGAACTGCACATTCGAAGTTCAAAATTCCTATAAATCTTGATGACATGTCCATCTGCAATATTTCCAAGTGATCGTGTTTGGCTGATTTTCTTAGGCAGATGGATTTGATTATTTGGGATGAGACTCCATGGTTCACCGAAATGCACTTGAAGCATTTGAAAAGTCATTGTCAGATATAGTCTTCTCTGATTCGAATAACGAAGGTGGTCAAATTTTTGGTGGGAAAACAATTGTACTGGGTGGGGATTTTAGGCAGACACTGCCTGTTGTTCGCAAAGGCACAAGAGAAATGATTGTTCGCTCTGCTATAAATTATTCTCCTATGTGGCAAAAGTGTAAAGTTTTCATCTTGCAATAAATATGCGATTGAAAAATAACAACTTAACATGCGATGAAAGAGCAAAGATGTCATCATTTTCTAGATGGATACTAGATGTGGGTGAAGGGAAGGTGTCGTCTATGTCGTTGGACGTGGATGAAGAACCTAATTGGATTCAAATACCTGATGAATATCTTATACCAGACGCAAATGATGCCATTTATACAATTATGGAAATGACGTATCCTGATTTGGATAAGAATATTTTAAAAAAATCTTATTTGCGGGATAGGTGTATCCTGGCTCCAACAAACGATTGCGTTGAAGAAATTAATTCCTATGCAATTGATCTGGTTGGTGGTTCCATGCAAACTTATTACAACGCAGATTCAATTAGCCCTGCGTCCGATACAACCGAAGAACGTCATATTTTATATCCTTCCGAATTTTTAAACACGTTAAAAATTTCAGGCCTACCAAATCATGAGTTACGTTTGAAGGTGGGTGTGCCGATAATGTTGATGAGGAATCTTAACCAGAATCTAGGTTTATATAATGTTACGAGATTAATTGTTATGCAACTATCCACAAAAGTTATTGAAGCTGAGATTGTAACTGGGAACAATGTGGGTAGGAAAGTATTGATTCTGATGATAGTTTTAACCTCTGACGACACGAAGTTGCCATTTGTCCTGCGTCGACGTCAATTCCCAGTTAAAGTTGGTTTGCCAATGACAATTAACAAAAGTTAGGGACAAACTTTGGAGCAAGTTGGAATTTATTTACCAAGGCCCGTTTTCACACACGGGCAGCTTTATGTAGCAATTTCTAGGACGACATCAATGTCTGGACTAAAGATATTGATTGACGCTGCTAAACCGGGCTTTTAAAAATACATGCAAAATATTGTTTACAAGGAAGTCTTTAAAAATCTTGCTGGTATGATGTTCTGTATCCATGATTCAGGTTTTTTAATTACTAATTTTAACCGTACCAAACTTTTATCGTAAACTGATGTTCGCTGTGTTTCCTACGCTCTAGGTGTGGAAGGCACAGATGATGCCTAGGAGGTTTATGCCTGACATCGCATTCCGCTGTCAACGGCAATTTCCTTCTAACTTTTAGTTATTACTGTCTGTTTGTATATGCGTAAGTTGGTTTTGGTAATATGTGGCTTTACATCTATGTCGTCTTCACATCTTATCATATTCCGAATATGGATGAAGTACTGTTACGGCTGCTGATGACATAGTAAAACTAAAATTTAGAATATAGGCCAAAATTTATAAAAAAATTCTGCACAGGCTGTTGTTGTACTGTGCGTTTCAGTATTCCAATGGTTCACCAACTATAACACAGTTTAATTATCTTTACTTTCAGCAATTATAATAGACGTTCACAGGATTGTACAGAAACAACGGTGTGCATTACGGATGACTTGGATATGATCAATTTTTCTCTGTACTGCTGCTGGAAAAATTTATATTTCTGTATGCCATAATTATGTATAAGTGTGTTACTGGTTCTGTATGACATATACACGTACAGTCTGTTGGTTAACAATATGTTTCTGCATGTTTCTGGCCATCCACATATGTATTACAATGAAACTATATTGCCTGCACTGTCCCATATTTACATCTGTTCTCTGTTTCTCCATTCGCATTTTCCCTTCAACTTTTCGCCCGTCCTACACCTCAGTCTACTGAACTTGGAACATATATTTTTTCAACTTCACCGCTTACTCTACACATCATTTTCAGAAATGTTTATAGTATACTGTTTCAAACTGAACTCGCTGAAACTGTGCCATTAGAACATAAGTTTTAAGTCATGTGTACAGTCATACAATTTGTTGGCCATTTTTGTGTAGTGATTGATATTATAGGATACGGCTACATCTCTGTTTGACAGCTGATGTACGTAGAAGTACACTCATCAAATTTATGCGCTTTGCAACTTTATTATAACCTATTAATTATACTGAATTTACATAACGATTTTGTTTGTTAATTTATTTCCAATTAACACAACACCTTGCACAACCCTTATATTGATTGTTCAATAGTTGGGTAATTTATTGTTTGCTCTTAACTAGGATTTGGTGTTTCCTGAATTATGCACTAATTTGAATGGAGTTTTTGTGCACTTTGGTGAAGTTGAATTGTGATATAAAATTAGGATGACATGAAGGTTATTTCCATAGAGTAGAACTATTGAATTCATGTTCCTTATTTGAATTTATCATGACATCATTAACTACATGCCACCTTCTAAATCAACGGATTTTATTTGAAATTTTTTAAAACAAATTCCATCTTTCTTCAAGGTTTAACTATTAGATGTGCATTTTTTATATTTCAATACTGTTACAGAATTATATGCTTCTGAGATGCATGTAAAATTCTAACTGTGCATGTACTTCTTTACTGTGTTGTACATGACTATTATATAAAACTGATATTTTATTCATTTATTAGTTTGGTGCATTGTATTTTTTAATCACCAACTAGATGTTTTGGTTGTCCTACCACAGCTCAATATGTAAATCTTACAAGAACTACTCTTTGTTAATTCAATGCCCCTAAAAATGTTAGGAAGAACAAGAAGCTACTTAAAAGAAGCTTGAGAAAGAATTGGACTTTGAAAGCCTAACTGTGCTAGGTTTTTACCTGGAGGGCCCTCCTTGAAACGTTGAACTGAAATTGGTACTTAAAATACCTCGGTTATTTATTTATTTATTGATTTTCCTTTTATAATGATTCATAAATATGTCTTCAGCTTACTTGCTGTACATCGAGTTTCCAAACCAGTGGTACACTTACCACTAAGTAATTTTTGTAGACAAATACAATTTATCAGTTGCAATTTATTTGTTTGCACTAAGAAGGACTTTGTAAAGATAGCAAAATAAGCAATCTTCATTCGGTCTAACTTCCACCTATTTGTATGCCATAAATTTTTAACTGGAATATAGTAGACACTACTTGATGCATCCAATCAACTTGCATTGCAATATGTTCATCAGATAATGGCCTGTTATCTACAGAACCTTAGAAACTCTTTTAATTACTTGGTCCCACCAATATTTGATTTTTTCAATAATAAACTATTTTAATTTGGTAAATTACATATACTTGCAATCAACTGATAATTTTGCAATTTTCAATACCGTCCTTTCAAATTCTTAACAGGATGTGAGTTTGGCAAATTGATGTACTTACAATCTCTACAAGCATTTAGGAGATCAAGAAAACACTATTTACTTATCGTGGTTTGGTCCAAATTAAGAAAGGAAATTAATATTACAATATTATGAATTTAGCTTGCTATTACAGAAGATGGATTAGCCACAAAGTGGTTATTTGTTATCATATACTGTTAATACATATTACTTGTGTTAACTTTTATTGCAATTTGTTCCTTCACACCGTTATTCCTTAGCTAAAGAAAAAACATTAACCCTTCACTCAACAGAAGATTGTAATATGATAAACACCAACAAGAGTTAACAGTTTGACAAAAGTATAAAGTAATCGACCATTTTCTAATACTCAACAAATAAGCTTTAAAAAAATGTGCACCCTGATTTTAAGGCAATAGAGAACTGATAACCAAAGATTATTTGGAGAGGGACAGAGACAATCCAAGTCTCTTTATATATTATTATGTACCGAAGCAATATCAATGAAAATTTTGCATTTTGCATTTTTTTTGTTTCAATAAACTAAAGTCGAGGATTTGTGCAAATGAAACTCCAAACCCAGATCTACTGCTTTGATCTTATAAATAATAGCTTAATTAAAAAGATAGGATTTTCGTGAAAGATAAAATTAAACTATCCATTCATAACCGTTAGAGAATTTAAACCTTGGAACCATGAGATACAGTTTATTATTTTGCTGTCTTTCTTTTACCTTTTTTTGCAATTGTACCGAATAATATATTGCTAAAAGTGGTCAGAGTGAGGTCATAATCAATGTGAGGGATGAATCAAAATTTTGTTGTTGTTTTCAAACTTTTTCGTACTATGTTTTGAACATTGGTCAATTGTTGTGAAAATTGGTTGATCCTGACATCTTAACACAACAATTTAGAGGATTACCACTGTCCCTCATGGGACATTCCCTACGCAGTTTTGTATGTCCAAAAGATTAAATAAGCACCTTTACATTTTTGTTCAATAACTACATGTAGTGATAGTACTATTTTAATAATTTCTAATTTCTTAGCTTTTGATTTTTGCTTCGTTTTATCAATAGGTTTTTTCAACTCATACTACTTGCTTTGACATCTCATATCTATATAATCTTCTGGGTAACAGATCTAATGTATCTTCTCAGTTTATTTTGAAAATTCATTCTCTCTTCCTTAGTAGAGATGTTATATGTCAATTTCGAATTTATTTCATTCATTTCTGTATCTCTAGTTAGTATAACTTACACGCATTTTGCATAGTGTTAATGTCTTTGTGGAATAATTAAATTTTGCATAGGGTGCTATTGAAAATTCAGGACATGTGTATAACTACTGTTGGATGCTGCTGCATGGTACGTGAACAAGTTAACAATGTCTGCCGTGTGAGTGCATATATATGTATGAAACGTTTGCCTACCTGTATACCTGAACTATGCCTGATTAGCAGAACTAATTTTGAAGCCACAATCTAAACATATCCCGTCTTTGCTATCTGGATGTGACTATTAGGTTGTCATTGCTAATTTTTTGTTAGCCACGCATCTGTGATTTATTCAACAGGTAAAAAGAATGGAAAACTGCCTGTACTACAGTCCATGAACGCAGGTAGTAGATTACAAAAAAAATGTTAACTGTTCAGTTATATTCTTAAAAAAACGTACTACAAAAGGCTACTAAGCAATAAATGTCAAACTTAATTTGCATGCTGTTTTGGTTTGTCTTACATGTCTACAACATTCGCTTCGTTTGGAGCAGCAAGAGTTTGGCTGAGCTAGTTGTACTATTCCTATTTTTTTCGCTTTTTTTGTCCATCGTCTAACTACTCATAAAATGCAATCTAATTAAAACAGTTACTGCCGCATAAAATGGGAATGAGAATTTACATGGACCATTATACTGGCAGTTTCACTACGTTTGCTGTAGCAAATACATTTTTACCCCAACATTCTAAACTATGCTCTCTCCATTTAATACAACCTGCAATAATACATTTTGTTCACAACGGGGAGAAGTACCACTTTACCTTGCAAACCGCTGACCCTATTGAACACATTACTTTCTCACGTTTGCTGCCAGTTCATGTACTAGTACATGTGTGTGTTAGTTTATGTCGCTATATGAATTAGTCCATATACAAGTACCTATATTCGCACAGTCAAAATCAATGTCATTTGTGACAGGGAAATGAAAAGGTGGCAACAGTCCGAAAACATATTCTGCGCTAGTTTTAAAGCGTGTTCGAAGAAACTTCGGTGTACGACGTGACAAGGTTCAATGTCCAAAATGTTGAAACAACATACAGAACTGTACACGACGACTGGATAATAGTTCTGTGAACTGATACCCGAGCAGTCCAGGTAGCAAATGCAGCAGACAAAATACCACGGTATAAGTTTGTCTTTGCTGATGAAAGCACGCTTATAAGCAGGTTATGCCGTATAGACAACCTTACGGGTACTTTTTCCTCCCTCCATTTATATCACCCGCTTCCATTGATGTAAGTATGCGCATTCACGTCTTAACTATATGACTTGGTACAGATTTGGGTGGTATATTACGTGCTGTAACTAATGTATTCTGTGTAACTTCTAAAAGTGGAACTCAAACAATGAAACGAGAGTTGCATGTGGAAAGTCTACTAGGTGCTGCCAGTTTAACCTATTTTTTTAATGCAATCAATCAATTGCTATTTTAATTTTCTTTCTCACGCAGTGGGAATATGAGCGTCGTGTCACTATGGGCGAGCCAAAGTGGTTTACTTGACCAATCGATTAAACATAAGTTTGAGAAATCGCCTACGGCTGTTGTCACATCGCTGACAGTCGCAACATACGGCCATATGCTATTGATCCATGTACTTGCTTCCCACCATCCCAAAAAAACTGTCATCTAATTTATATTTTACTTTCTCGGGTGCATTTATTTTCAGCTCTACAAAGGCGACAAAACTATATCTGGACATTGATTTGCCTGAACTAACTGACATTAAAATCAGGCATCTTTTTTTTACATACCGGTTGTATTTTTAACCATTTAACTGCATTTGCCTTTGTTTCTTTACACTGCATAGATCCAACCGAGACAATGCAAAAAAAATCGAGTACATAGACCACTTCGCTCCTAACCGTGCCGGTGTGTTAGACATGATCAACGCTACGCTCACCCAGCTCTTGAACGATGTCAGAACAGCAAACAGTCGGGTACGTTGTCCGTACAGCTAACACAGGCCCATGTATTACATTTCTATGCCCGCATACATACCCTCCTACTAGTTGACCATATTTTATTTCTACCTTTCTTCTAGGCAATGGTATTAGTATTTGTATTCTCAAGTTTTGGAAAAAAGAAAAAAGAAGTCTAATCCACTTATCGTTTCTATGTTCAACGTTTGCAATTTGAATTTGGAATATTTATGTCGATATAAATAATTACTTATTTGAACACACACTTTTATTTAGGGTAAAATATATGTCGTGCTCGCAACCATTGTGAAATTGAAAAGTTCTACTTTGAGCTATCTTTCATGTGCATTCTGTAAATCAACGGTTCACTTTGAGGGAACAAACTATTTCTGCTCCGGATGCCACCGAATGGTTGCGCATCCCGTTAACAGGTAACATTTCTCAAATTCTTTGTTCCACTTTTTTTGATATATTAACTACTACCACTAAAAATTTGTTTGGTAGGTACCGCTTAAATGTGGATATATTGGACTCCTCTACGTCTACTACTATCACCGCTTTTGACAAGGAAGCCAAATGGCTACTCGAACATAAGGTTGACGACATGCTTGCCATCCTCAACTCGGTAAAAAAGCATAATTATACATTTTACTACTGTGTTCATTTTATTCCGTCCTTTTTACTGTACAATATATATAACTATACATATATATACATACATATGCATATATATATATGATGATCTACGATTTTCTTCAAAACTGAGTTTGGAAATCGAGTAATACCATATTATTGCCGTGTTATTCACATCGCAGTAGACAAAATTTTCAGACTGATTTTGCAGTGCCAACATTATTTTACTCATGCAAATATTACGAATAACGGTTTACAATTTCCTACCGTAAATTCTCATTCCTAGTTTATCATACGAATACTTTAATCATGTCAACATTATCATACAGTTTCACCACGTATACATGTTATTCGTATGGTAAACAGCTGTAAATTCTAAACTATGCTCTCTCCATTTAATACAACCTGCTATCTAATAACGGTTTACATTATTCAACCGTACTGTCATATTTTGATAAACAGCTATAGACGTAGGAAACCGGAGCTACACGTCAACACATATACATGTTCTGCATACACCAACGTGGAATGTGATAGATTTTGTATGATATGCACGTTTGTCCTGTATCCACTTCCGTTTTCAGTTGAATTATTTATTAAGTTTTACTATTCACCTCATTGTTTCCCCCAACTGTACCATGCCCATGCTGTAGCCCCAGCTGCTTCTACACTGTCCTCTCGTACCTTGCATTTCATCCAAAAAATTAGGTTTCATATGTGCGCAGTTATGTATTGCTCCGCATCTACTCAGCTATATTGATAATAACAGCATTACCTGCACGTTGTACATACTGTACCCCAACATAAACTGTTATATGCTGCAGGAAAATGAGATACAAAAAATTGGCAAGATTTTCCACCATCTCTCGGGGTCTGAAGCGATATTTGAATTTAGACCGAGTAACTATGAGATGAATAATCCTGACGTTTACCTCACTACTAGAAAAATCACAAAAACGTAGTTGTGACTGAGACGGTACGTTCTCAATCTCGGGTAGCTATTAGTTTATAATTCACGTACTTACCTCTGAATGCTTATTCCTGTACTTTGTTGTCTTCCGTTATTTGAAATTTACAGCTAACTCCACCTAGTGATCAAAGTTCTAACTTAGTTTGTCCATCAACTATGGATAAGTATAACGTACCATCCGGAACAGATATCAAAGAAAAGAAACAGATTGCTCAGGTTTGATCTACAATCCTAGTCACTCTTCTGCCTATATTCGATTGGTGGCATAGCAATGACAGTTTGTTATGTTTATGAGGACGGCGGTAGTGCGATCCATCCGGTAGTACGTACTTCTGATCCACCACTCCCCAAAAAGACGCTAAGAAGAAGAAATACGATTCAGGTACATATTTTTTCACTATTTTATTCTCCATTTATTGCTGCCACTGTCTACACATTACTTATGTCTAATGGTACATATTATCTGTCACATACAATGTTCCACTGTACATCCTATGCTACGTTGTTTTAGTAAATACCAAAACATGACTTTATTCCTACCAAATCCTGTCTGATTGTTGTACTTCTATGTACTCATACTGCTAGCTATTAAACCTTTCAAACACATACCGTAACTACGTATTTTAGCTTGATATTACTAATTTGTGTTACTTCAACATGTTTCATGCTAACGAACTTAAACCGTATCTACTTTTCCTTAACCACAGGAAAGTGATACAGATCAGCAGGTTGTAGTAGCTTCTGGAATCAAGATTCGAAAAAAGAAGCAAAGAAATTAATTTCTAGCATTTTATCATTTCATGTTTATGGTACAGTTACGTTTTTATGTCTGTAGCTACTAATTTTCTGTATGTTTTCAACGTCCTTTTTTTTCATTTCCCCTCATTTTGAACTTTCTTTTCAAGATTGTACGTCAGGATGTATGATAATTGAATTAGTTTGCTTTCACCTACATTACATATGTGCACTTTTTTTAACACCGCAACTCCAGCTTTGAACTACCATTTCTGTTTGTCATGCTCATTTGCGCTAACGCTTTAAATATATACCACGTCTGTGCTGACATATATATCCGCTGTACATTATGCATGAATATATATATGAAAGATATGGTCACTCTTCTGTCGTAACATCGCATGTCTGATGTTGGGATTATAATTTACAGAGTATAACACGTGCGTAGCACGAGCTACTCACTAGTAATAATAGATTCCTCCGCATATATTCACATGTTAATGCAAAACATATCAACAGAATACATAAAATATATGCTAAAAGTTTGAAATCGAACATATGAAACAATAATTATTGACAAGTAATTCAAGAAAAGAAACTTAACGGCAAAATAATAATATGTGCTACCCTGAAATAAACAAATTTCATAGTAACTATCTTAAATTTACGTAACTGGATGATAATTCTCATGCTATGAAGTGTCAATATATTAACTGAGCCATCAGAATTCACAACTTTGTGTTGCTTTTATGCTATTGGCTTGTTACCGAACGTGTCTTCCATGCCACCTGCTACTTTCTTTCTTCGTTCTTCAATCATCTCTGTATACGCCTAATATTAACAACAACAAAAATAAATAAATAAATAAAGATATTAGCAATGTGATTTTGAGCATCATATTCAGGTATATAAATCAGATTATGCATATTAACATAAAGGATGCATCTTCTTTTTCTCATGTGTTTTAGCTATAGTGTTTGGTTGTTTTCTTCTTCTCCTCCTTTTTTTTCCTTTTCTTTGAATACGAGGAGAAGTTCTCGGAGCTTGATATACAACTATGTTTATTTATGTTAACAATTTATAGTACAATTTTTTTGAGCAAAACAAGGAAGAAGTATATAATGATAGTAGAGCACAGACCTTAGGGTAGGAATATAGAAAAATATACCACCATGCTGATATAACAAAGATGACTCCTGCAGTGATTATGACCGAGTGAAGGAGCAACCAACTGCATGTGACTACTGTAACTCCGGTAAGCATGATGGTCCATGGCTGACACCTGATGAAGAATTAATGTGAATGTAAATGCAAACTTAGACGATAGTAATGCATGTGAAGATTATTCAGAATGAAGAGTTACTTAGGCCATCTCCAACAAGGAGTTATTCAGCTGAATAATTATGGATCAACAGATCCAATTCAGTTGAATTGGCTTGCCCCACTTCACGAAGCTGAAACGGGCAGAACATCGTTTTTTGAACGTCCAATTATAGACACCCATTTTTTGGACGTCTAGCGTTTGAGCGTCCAAAAAATGGACTTCAGACACTGTACGCCCAAGAAATGAGCATCCACCGTTGAGAGACCAAAAAATAAGGTCCCAACGTTGGATACCTAGCATTGAGAGTCCAAAAAAGGACGTTAAGTGTAACACCCTTTTAAGTTAAATGGTAGTTAATTAAAAAGAATTAATAAATTATTAAAACCCAAGTGGAATTTTCACAAACGTCGGAATTTAACTACAAAATTTGCACCGTCGTGTTCGTGGCGATTTTCTGATCAATTTCACATATAAAGTTTTACGACAAGATTTCAGAGTTTAAACGAAAAAGTTATTAACGTTTGATAATTTCAGATTGAAAATAATTAAATATGTATTAAGGAAATAAATATTATTAATTCGACATTAAATTAACGTTAAACGGAGACTTAACGTTAAAGTAAGTGTTACGGTTAATTAAATCATAGCAGAAGGAAACAAACCAACGAAATCAACAATTAACATAAAACAAGAACCGGTCGACACCCACATTGCGACCGGTCGACTGTCCGATGGAGGTAGAGCGGTCGACGGTGGATGGCTGGCGGCTGCTAATGAATCTAGGCCGAACGACCCGAATTTAATATACTCTCTAACATATAGAATTGATTCAAACGTCTATAAATACATGTCTAACCCCTTATTTTTCTTTTCATAATTTCTGAATCAAGGAGCAAAGCTCTGCCATTTTCTCTTCTACACAAATTCTAAGAATTGTACAAATTATAAATTAGTGTGTATATATATAAGTGGAGAATAGCGGAAAACAAAAGAGAAGAAGAATAGGGTTGAATTGATTCTCCAAAGCAAAAGGTAAATTATAAATCCAAGTATAAATATACGTTTAATTCAAATCTCTTTTCAGATCTATAATTCTAATAAATATGTATATACTTTTGATACATATTTTGTTAGAAAGAAAGAGGATCAATCATGAATAACGGATTTAGATCTGCAGACTTGGAAGCTTAGAGGTGAGTGAGAAATAATATACTTTTATATAATATTAGATTTAAATCGTTTGAATCTGTTCCGTTTTTGTCTAAATGTAAAATTTGAAATTGTAAGCTTATATATATGTGTGTGCTTATATATATATATATATATATATATATATATATGTGTGTGTGTGTGTGTGCGCGCGCGCGCGCGCACGCGCAATGAACTTGAATACATTGCCTACATATTCTGTTAATTGTTAACTTTGATTAAATGTTGTATATGCCTAAATTTGAAATGTACGGATGAAAGCAGTCTCTAAGAGTTATGAGATAATTCATTAATAAGATTTTATGTAAATTTCAGATTTATTATTTGAATATTATAAGTTATTAAACATGAATTGAAGATTGTTACAAATTTGATTGGGGTTTAAGTTAACATTTTAATTCATTGGAACGAAGAATGTTTCCATGTAAATTTCTATAAATTATTCAATTTTATAATTATTTATGAAGGCGCATTGTCTGAAATAATAATAAAAACATGCCTAAAAGAAAGAGATACATAAAATATGGAATACTATCGTATTTTGTACCATCAATTTCAATAATAATAGAAAAGTTAATTCATTGTAGTTTCAAACACAACCCTAATCCTTTTTTAATTCCAGTGCTAACATTTTCTTTTCGGAAGATATAGTCTCAATGTATTAAAATATAGAAATTGCTATCTATAAAACCAAAGTATTGTAAATAGAAATAATAACAATAATTCCGTTGTCAATTTAATATACGTGATTTAAGGTAAGTTGGGAAAGTTATAGTAATCAAGAAAGACATCTATTAATTTAAAGAAATTAGTAAATTATACTTAATTGTAATAGTTGAAAAGGAGTAGTATTAATTGAAAATCAAGCAGTAAAAGGTATTTAATCTATTAAATTAGGAAAAAACGATAAATAACATTTAATGACATTAATGAAATAAAAAGTAAGTTCATGTAAAAGTAAATGAATACTAATAATTGAACTTAGGAGGTATAATAATTCTCTAGCTAAAATTATATAGCCTCAAAAGTACATTTATTACGGGTGTGAATCGTTGGATCTAGTCAAATATTTAAATTAATTATAAATGACGCGGTCATTAGCAAGGGTTGAAATGCAAGGTCAGTAATGTTGCACAACAGAAGTCTTCTCTCCTCAAGGGGCTAGCAGTAGTTGTTTATACATTGTATCATGTGAGACATCTCCAACTGTAGGACTCATGTGAATATAGTTCACGTATAGGTGTAGGGAATATACCAAATGTGGTTTGTCTCATGTTTGAAGTCTTAAATGATCGAATAGGGTGCTTCAATCCCAACACGGAGTACTAAGTAACCAGATATACATTTTCTTGATTTGCATTAGGCAAATCTAAATAGGACGGTGGACGAAAGCTCGATGCTATGTCAACAACGTTGGTACTATATATTTTAGGAGTATGGTGTACACATAGGTCGTAAGCGCCATTGGTCCTGGAGCGGTCTGAAAGACTTGGATTATGCCCAGAGACGGACTGCACTTCCTACTAGTGTAGGTTCGGTATGGAATATGCAATTGCCTCAAAGTTGTTTGGTAGTTTGTTTGTCATTAGGTGGTGTTGTGCAAAAATTGCACAAATGTGGAAAAAGCAATAGACAAGATCTAGATTTGCCAATTTGAACATCACTCAATCTACCAACAATTATTCAATTACTCCAAATAAATAGTAAATGACTATAAAGAAGAAAAAAGAGACGCGCACTATTTATATTGGTTCCACTATCATCAAGATAGTGTACGTCCAGTCCAAAGAAGAGAGATTTTATTATGCATGAGAGAGTTACAAAAGATTACTAGCTAAGAGTTTACATACCAAAGCCCTAAATTAGAATTAACAAGAATAGACATTCTATTTGGGGATCGCTGGCTGAATGTCAGGATGTGTTTACAATGAAGTCTACCATCAATATATAGCCAGTGCAAATCCACGAGAGTCGTCGATTAAATTACCAAGATATGATAAGAAGATAATGGTGGCAATTTACAATGATAACAAATGGTACAAACATAGCAAATAATTCACTCATTCCTTTAATTAGCAAAAATGAAAGAAAATAATCCTAAAGCAATGCGATTACAGTGAAAGAAATAATATGCATATCCTTTTGCATATATATTATTTCATAACGTGAACATGCATTTATTTCCTTGCCATCTAATGGAAATGCGATTCAATAATTTATGCATTTTCATAATAAACACACGTAATTACTTTCCTTTTTGCATATTTGTTTCCTTCTATTTGTGATTTTGTATCATCAAAATTTAACATTCCACCTTGATGCAAAATCACATATCTCCAACATCCCATCTCGGCTCAAATTCTCTTTTCAACATAAAACTCTTAAAAATGAACTCCACCTTCAACCAAAATCTCTTAACGAGATAAATGTTGAAATTGGATGATTCAAATATCTGTTAAAGAGGAAAGAAATTGATTAATTGATTCAATCAAATCAATTAATGGAAGGATATTTTGAAGAAAATCAATTAATTAGTCAATTTGTTATATGAAGAAAGAAATTGCTGATGGAGATTCAATCAAGGAAAATTATGGAAACCAATCACCATTATCCATTTACGTAGAAATTAAATCATGGATATTTGGAAAGGTTTCAAAAATATAATCTGTAAATTATTCTCTTAATCCCTAAGTAACTCCTTCATGAGTCTATATAAATGAAGGAATTACATCTTCATAAGCAACAAGCAAAGTGTAGTATCCACCATTATTCTTTCCTCTCTTGTACTCTTTTCTTTAGTGAAATAAAAAGTTGTTGGGTCTCCGTGGACGTAGGATATTCATATCCGAACCACGTTAAATCTTCTGTCTCTTATTTCTGTTATTTTTTTTGTGAGATTTCATAATTCCTTTTAACTGTCATTGGTATCTAAATAGGCAATACTAGGTCTTGAATTGAAATCGCTTCCGCAGCGCACCGTGGTGTTGAATTGTTATCAATCCTCAATTTTTCACCACAGTTTGGTATCGGAGCTGGTGTTATTGTTCCGTTTGGATATTAATGGCTACTTCAAGTAAATCTATTGGTAGATCTGGGGTCAATTATGGACTTACTCGTTTTGATGGAAAAGGAGACTTTGGAACTTGGAAGATGAAGATGGAGGCTGTATTGAAGAAGGAGAAGACTTTTAAGATAATTTCTGCGCCTGAGAAGCTGAAAGAGTTAGATAGTGAAACTTTAGAAGAGATGGAAGATGAAGCCCTAACTACCATCCAGCTAAGTCTTTCAGATGAGGTTCTTAGAGAATTTTCTCAAAAGAAAACAGCAAAGGAATTATGGGATGCATTATCTGATGCATATCAGGACAAGTCTCTCACTAACAGAATAATTCTGCAACAACTCTATTCGTACAAAATGAAGCCTGGAGCTGATCTCATGGGGCATGTGGATGCCCTAACCACCTTAGTAATGAATTTGAAGGCAGCGGAAGTTGAAATTACAGATGAGGCTCAAGCGGTAATTCTTTTATGTTCCTTGCCGAAGGAGTACACTGCTTTTGTTAATTCTATGATTTATGGTCGTAGTAAAATTAGCCTATCTGATGTTAAAGCTGGACTTCATAATGAAGTGTTGTGGGATAGATTAGCAAGCACTAGTTTAGACAGTGATACGGAGGGCTTATCTGTTCAGAGAGGAAGAAGCCAAAGCAAGTCAAAATATGGTGGAGGTCGAAATAAATCAAGGTCTCAGTCTAGTGGGCCTAATAAATTGACTTGCAATTATTGTAAAAGGCCAGGGCACTTTGTAGCAACTTGTCCCAAGCTTGAAGGTAGAAGAAGAGACCCAAAGCAAGCTTCAGCATCTACCGCTGAGAAGTCAGATACAGAGAGTGATACCGATGTGTTTACAGCTTCTGGCTCTTCTGGGAAGAGCAACCTATGGCTGATCGATTCTGGCGCATCCTATCATATGACACCTGATAGGAACTGTTTCTCCACTTACCGTGAGATTGATGGAGGAGAAGTTCTGATGGGCAATGATGCTTCTTGCCGTATGATTGGTGTTGGTAGTGTGAAGGTTAGAATGTTTGACGGTGTTATTCGTACTATTACAGATGTTAGACATGTACCTGATTTGAGAAGAAGTTTGATATCTATTGGGGCTCTGAGTAGGCTTGGTTTGAAGATTGTAGTTGAAGGAGAGAAGATGAAAATATCAAAAGGTTCTATGATAGTTATGAAAGGAGTAAGGGCAGGAAATCTTTATCTTTTGAAGGGCACTACTGTAGTTGGCGAATCAGCTTCTGTCACTTCTGTTGATTCGGACTCTTCCAGATTATGGCATTTACGGATGGGTCACATTGGTGAGCGCAGCATGGATGAGTTGAGAAAGCGAGGTTTGATTGATGGTGTTCATCATTCAAAGCTTGGCTTTTGTGAAGAGTGTGTTCTTGGGAAGCAGACGAAGATTTCTTTTGGTACTGGAGAGCATAAGGCAAAGGCTGTCTTAGAGTATGTTCACACAGATGTTTGGGGACCTTCCCCTTGCCCCTCCTTAGGTGGAGCCAGGTATTTCGTTTCATTTATAGATGATTTCTCTCGTAAAGTTTGGGTATATTTTCTACAGTCAAAGAGTGAAACTTTTGACAGGTTTCGAAAGTGGAAATCTACAGTTGAGAAGCAGTCAGGAAAGAAATTGAAAGTTCTCCGTTCAGATAACGGCGGTGAATTTGTATCACAGGAATTCATCGATTATTGTGAGTCTGAAGGTATTAAGAGGCATTACACCACACCTGGCGACCCTCAGTCTAATGGAGTTGCTGAAAGAATGAATCGGACATTATTGGAGAGAACTCGTTGCCTCAGATTGACTGCAAAGTTGAAAAAGAGATTTTGGGCAGAAGCTTTATCTATGGCGGCTTTCCTCATCAACCGCACATCTTCTACCGCCATAGACATGAAGATCCCAGAAGAAGTATGGAAAGGAGAGCCTGTTAGCTATTCATTCCTCAAAGTGTTTGGTTGTCCAGCTTACGTACATGAGAGCAGAGGAAAGCTGGAACCTAGAGCTCGCAAGTGTATCTTTCTAGGTTATAGAAGAGGAGTGAAGGGATATAGATTGTGGTGTCCTATTAGCAGGAAGATTGTTACCAGCAGGCATGTGACTTTTAATGAGAAGGCTATGTTGAAGGTGGAGCCTTCCTCATCAGATGACAATGAGAGGACAAATGAAGAATACCAAATACAAAGTAAGT
This sequence comes from Allium fistulosum, assembly GCA_030737815.1. Lineage (NCBI taxonomy): Eukaryota > Viridiplantae > Streptophyta > Magnoliopsida > Asparagales > Amaryllidaceae > Allium > Allium fistulosum. Next base: position 169,512,783 of record CM060905.1, read on the forward strand.
CATCTACTGTTCCTTTTCATAGAAATTCTGAAGGTGTTTCCGATGACACCGTGGTTGATGAGGAAAGTACAGAGATTAGTACAGAGGATCAGACTCAAGGTGGAGCTAGTTCAGAGATCAGACCTGTTAGACAGAAGAAGAAGCCTAATTGGCTTAATGATTTTGTTGGATTGAGCATCGAAGACATTGACTTCGATGACATGGCAACATATGCTTTGAATGTTGTCCATGATGAACCCAGAGATTATAGAGACGCTATTGCTTCAGTTGACAGTTCCAGTTGGTTAGTTGCTATGGAAGAGGAGATTGAATCTTTGCAGAAAAATCATACTTGGGATTTGGTGCCTCTTCCCACCAACAAGAGAGCTATTGGTTGTAAGTGGATCTATAGAGTAAAAGACGGCGGCGATGGAAATTTCAGATATAAAGCAAGGTTAGTAGCAAAGGGGTATGTTCAGAAAAAGGGAGTTGAGTATCATGACATTTTTGCTCCAGTTGTTAGGCATACCTCCATTCGCATTCTATTGGCATTAGTGGCTCATTATGATATGGAGTTGGAGCAACTAGATGTCAAAACTGCATTCTTGCATGGTGATCTGGATGAAGAAATTTATTTACGGCAGCCGGAGGGATTCATTGATAGTAGCAGGCCTGACTATGTTTGTAAACTTAACAAATCTCTATATGGACTAAAACAGTCACCTAGACTATGGTATAAGAGATTTGATAAGTTTATGCTTTCACAAGGATATTCTAGAAGCTTCAAAGACCAGTGTGTTTATTTCAAGAGATGTGATAATGATTTAATATATCTGTTGTTATATGTAGATGATATGTTAATTGCATCTCGGAGTATGGTAAGAATTATGGAGCTGAAAACTGAACTTAGCAAGGAGTTTGATATGAAGGATTTGGGAAAAGCACAAAGAATATTGGGTATGGAGATTTGTAGAGATAGAAAGCGGAGAGAGTTGAGACTCACTCAGGCGCAATACATCGAGAAGGTCCTCACTCGATTTGGAATGGAGAAAGCCAAACCGGTTGGTACTCCATTAGGCTCTCATTTTAAATTGTCAAAAGACCAATCTCCCACATCGGAAGAAGATAAAAGGTATATGGCTGATATACCTTATTCCAGTGCTATTGGTAGTCTTATGTATGCCATGGTATGCACTAGACCAGATTTGGCCCACGCAGTGGGTGTTGTAAGTCGATATATGTCTAACCCAGGAAAGGAACATTGGCAAGCAGTAAAGTGGATACTTAGGTATCTTAGAGGCACTTCATCTGTTGGCTTGTTATATGGTGGAGTGGATGGCGACATCTCACTTAGAGGATACTGTGATTCAGATTATGCTGGGGATAGAGATGCACGGAAGTCAGTGTCAGGCTATGTTTTTACACTTGGCATAGGCTCGATTTCATGGAGATCAAAGCTGCAATCTATTGTAGCTTTGTCAACTACCGAAGCAAAATTGATATCGATTGTTGAAGCAACTAAGGAGGGTTTGTATTTACTTCAGTTGTTGGATGATCTTTTTATGGTGCAGAAGACCGTGGAGCTATTTTCAGACAGTCAAAGTGCAATTCATCTTGTTCATAATCAGGCTTATAGTTCACGAACGAAGCACATCGATGTTAGAGGTTTCTTTCTTATGCTGGAGGAAGAACGGAGTAAGATCAAGTTGTTGAAAGTGAATACTTCAGACAACCCCTCAGATATGATGACAAAGTCACTTCCTAAGGACAAGTTTGAGCATTGCTCAAACTTGATCAGTTTGATACCCGTTACTTGAGCGCCATGGGGCGCTAGACCCAACAACTTATATGTCGATTGCCTGATGATAAGATGATGAAGAGAGATTGTTATATTTGAATCAAGGTGGAGTGTTGAAATTGGATGATTCAAATATCTGTTAAAGAGGAAAGAAATTGATTAATTGATTCAATCAAATCAATTAATGGAAGGATATTTTGAAGAAAATCAATTAATTAGTCAATTTGTTATATGAAGAAAGAAATTGCTGATGGAGATTCAATCAAGGAAAATTATGGAAACCAATCACCATTATCCATTTACGTAGAAATTAAATCATGGATATTTGGAAAGGTTTCAAAAACATAATCTGTAAATTATTCTCTTAATCCCTAAGTAACTCCTTCATGAGTCTATATAAATGAAGGAATTACATCTTCATAAGCAACAAGCAAAGTGTAGTATCCACCATTATTCTTTCCTCTCTTGTACTCTTTTCTTTAGTGAAATAAAAAGTTGTTGGGTCTCCGTGGACGTAGGATATTCATATCCGAACCACGTTAAATCTTCTGTCTCTTATTTCTGTTATTTTTTTTTGTGAGATTTCATAATTCCTTTTAACTGTCATTGGTATCTAAATAGGCAATACTAGGTCTTGAATTGAAATCGCTTCCGCAGCGCACCGTGGTGTTGAATTGTTATCAATCCTCAATTTTTCACCACAATAAATACTAAAAATGAATACTTACCCAATGGGTTCCGGCAAAACCACCCCCATCGCACCTTGCTAACGAGCTCAGACTATGTCGCCACCCGCCAACAAAATGTTGCAAATATCCAAAATCAAAAGAAGATAGATACCAAAATAATCTTAAAATCACCAAAGCAAAAAAATCCCTCTCAATCATCTATCGAAATACAGAGCCGAAAAATAAAAACCAATGGACATGAAAAAGGCTAATCCAAATCTTTGTATGCAAGACAAATCTTTCTCTTTCCATATACCATCACGTGGCACCATAAGTCGCTGAGGGAAAAAAAACGAATCAAGTTCGAGGCACACTCGAACGCACCAATATGCAAATCAACAAATCCAAAGCTAGCTAGCAATTTACTACGTTCACAAAGTCCACACATGATTTGCATAATTCCTTTAAGACGGCATAACAAAATCAACGATGTACCTCAAAGACACCAAATCCGTCAAAAATCAGCTCTATGAACTGAACTCTCCAAGACGGCATCACAAGTCGACAAACCTTAACGGCGCCAAATCCGTCACCAAAATCAGCTACATCAATTGAACTCTTCAGTATTATGAGCACCACCCTCAATACTCGAAGAACCAAGTGAACTGCAAATACGGCGTACCAAAAGAAAATGGAATCTTTTTTCCTATCTCCTAAATTTCTCCTGTAAATCAACATAAGACTCACACATCAGCATTGAGCCGTGAAGCAGATATAGGTTTTCAAATCCAGATGTCCCTTCAACACACTAAACTTTTTATTACCAAAATTCCAAGACTGGAATGCTCTTCTCTCTGAACATAATCTCCTTCATCTGTATCTTCCATATTGCACAAAATCTCATTTTCCATCAAAATGAGTAATAGCATAATTACCACCGGATCTACCACTCTTTCTAGAAGCCATTAATGCACAAATTTAAACAAATCGCCTTGCTCTGATATCAATCTGTTGTGCAAAAGTTGCACAAATGCGGAAAAAGCAATAAACAAGATCTAGATTTACCAATTGAAAATCACTCAATCTAGCAACAAGTATTCTATTACTCCAAATAAATAGTAAATAACTATAAAGAAGAAAAAAAGACGCATAATATTTATACTGGTTCCACTATCATCAAGATAGTGTACGTCCAGTCAAAAGGAGAGTGATTTTATTACACACGAGAGAGTTACAAGAGATTATTAGATAAGAGTTTACATACCAAAGCCCTAAATTATGGTTAACAAGAAGAGACGCTCTATTTGGGATGGCTGGCTGAATGTCAGGATGAGTTTACAATGAAGTCTACCCTCAATATATAGCCAGTGCAAATCCACGAGAGTCGTCGATTAAATTACCAAGATATAATAAGAAGATAATGAAGGCAATTTACAATGGTAATAATTGGTACAAACATAACAAGTAATTCACTCATTCTTTTAATTAGCAAAGATGAAAGAAAATAATTCCAAAGCAATGCAATTACTGTGAAAGAAATAATATGCATATCATTTTGCATATATATTATTCCATAATGTGAGCATGCATTTATTTTCTTGTCATTTAATGGGAATGTGATCCAATAATTTATGCATTTCTATAATAAACACACGTGATTACTTTCCTTTTTGCATATTTGTTTCCTTCTATTTGTGATTTTGTATCACCAAAATTTAACAGGTGGCTGACTAGATAACACCTAGATGAGTCTTCAAAACGAATTCGAATACGGCTAAATAGTTGTAATACCATTATTAGGACTAATGCGAGGTTCCTCGATGTACACTGGCAATTCGGCCTAGACACTGTTGATGGATACCCGACACAATGCAGAGTTACGGATACTGGCGGAAAATGTATCATGATCCATGGGGGATTGTGATACTTATATATATAACACGTATATAGCTCTTGTATACCTCGAGTAGATTGGGCATATCGTATGCATACATGAAGTCAAAATGACTTAAGCTTTAAATAATAGACATAACACATAATGGAAAACAATCGGCATAAACTAGTGTTATGGATAAAATATGTAATTTACCAGTCATCAGAACGTTATTATGATCCCCTCCTCATTCCAACCCATATGATAGATTTAGAAGGACATGTATTGGTACAAGGCGGGAATGATAGAAGAACAAGTTTCTGTATGCATGCTCTGCACTGACAAAGACGCTAGATACCTAGGGGTATTAGCATTGATCGGTGTGTATATATATTATACTTTATCATTCCGCTGTGAGTTCTTATCGATAGCTCTCTAATATACTTTTGTCTTATTACAGGATACCAAACACCAACGATCTATACCCTAGTGGACTTGGGTTTTCGATTTAGCGAAAATTCGGGCACATTAAGATACGGATTGTTACATTCAACGTTTAGACTCCGAAAAAATGGATGCTCATTATTGAGCGCCCAAAAGATGGATGCCCTTCCGTTGGGCGAAAATAGGGGATTCAACGTTGAAAATTCATTGGTTGGAGTTGCCCCTATAATGCATTAATCATATGGTTAAGAATTACAATTTCTAAGATTCTCTGGTGTATCATTTTGTAAGATGTGTATGAATATTTAGATTGCATTACTTTCTAAGTGTGCCATTTCTTGAATGGGTATCCCAATTTAATAGGAGCAAGAAGTGTAAGTTTCAATTAAGTAACATCAAACATCTTATCTGCTTTATAGCAAGTGAAGGTAAGGTAGCTTATGATGTATTTGCGGTAGAAGAAAGTTGAGCTTTGAGCGGAGTTATGGAAAAGGATGATGCATAAGAAAGTTGTGTGCGTGAGTGTTCAGTTGAGCAGAATTTGCAAATCGAAGTAGAACCATACATATCCGACAAACATTGCCATTTGATGCATACAATATTATTTTTACTAAAGTAGTAAACCAACTTGCAAGAATTGCACATATGTAAATCTTTTATAAGACAAGAACAAAAACAAACTAACAAAAATCAAATTGAAAGATTGATTTTCATTCACATATATAATTTGACTTAAAATTATAGGTTTGATGGGCAAATAATGCTAAGTTTTGTGAATAGAAAATAATTCCTTATCCTATGCATATAAAAAATACACTAAACTAATTAGGGTGCGTTTTCCGGAAGCGAAAAGGACACGCGAAATGGGAATTCTAAAAAAAGGTACGAAAGGAAAATTTTTAACGAAAGAGATGCATTTTTGTGCTGCGAAAGAGACAATAAAGGGAGAATGGTTGTTTGTATGTATATTTTTATTTGTTTTAAATTATTTTGAATATTTTTGAATGAATATTAGTAACCAATATTAAATTATAATTTACTTGAAAAATGAAAAGGAAAAAAAGGTATATTATGAAAAAGGTACATTTAATTAAAAGTAGAAACATTTGAATAGAAACGACACATCTATCTCGATCTAAATTGCATTACTAAATAATTCAAAAGACGTTGAAGTTCATTTTCTTGTTCAACATAGAACGAGCAAATTGATAATCTTTTGGTTCGTTCACAAATATTAATGTAAGCTTCCACTCCTCAAAATCGTTAATAAATGATCGAATTCTGAGACAATCATCAATAGTTTGTTTGAATACAAGAATTCAAAAATCCCTCTTTCAAAGTTGTGAGTCGATTGCCTAGCCTGAGATGATTAAGCAACATTTAATGTTCATCGTGGAGTAGCGGGACTTAAAAATAATTCATTCTTTACCTCATTAAGGAGATCGGAGTATGGTTGGTGTCGTAGTTGACTGAAAGAAGGAAAACAACGGTTCGAATTGAAACATTGGGACATGACGCGTAATGTCTCAACGGTTCACTTCGAACCTTTTTGTTGGAACGAGGCATCTAACGACGACGAACGTACCCTTAATATAATATCATAATAGAAATTTGATAATAACGAATGAGGTTTGACCTTCCTAATTGGATGGTTAATATTCAGGTTATTAATTTAGTTGCAAGTGGCATGGAGAGTTGAAAAATGTAAGATGAAAAGGATATTTTTGTCGTTTAAAAGAAAATACAGTTGAAGCTTATAACATTACTTTTACTTCTATTTTATTTATTTTAAAAAATAATAGCAAAGATAAAAATATAAAAGCAATAAATATATATATATATACCTTTTACATTAAGAAAAGAAGTTCGAAAAAAAATCAAAATTCATGAATTATATTACAAGTTAACAATACATCAAATAAAAAATATAAAAGTATAATAAAATTACTTCACTATTATAGTGTTGCAACTAACTCGTCTTCAATGGTATCTTGTAATTTAGATATTTCACCTTTTTGTTGTCAATAATATTGAAATCTTGCAATCTAAATCATGATTCAGATGGAATCTCTTCGGTTACAATTTAATTATCGAACTCTAATCTAAAACTCAACTAGAAAAACAATTGAGAAAAATTATTTTGTCCACACTGAAAAAAGAATATTAAGATGTTTACTTTAATCTACAATTCAAAAATTATCGTTTCTCAAATAGAATAAAGAAAAGAGAAATTAAATTTAAAATTTAAAGTTAGAAGCTCAAGTATCAACATGAACTTCAAATGCGTAAGCTATTATCGTGGAAAGAAAAATCAATGCTTTTACATAGACTGAAATTTCTAGCTTACAAGTGTGTCTACGTGTGTGCACATGCGCAAACACGTACATACACAAAAACAAACACAAACACATAGAGTTTGGTGTGAAAATAATATTTTTTGGCGTTTGATTAGAATTTATGTATTATAAATTGGCATCAACCCTGCAATTAATTTTTTTTACTGCTGCCGTTGGATAACTTACATTGAAGTGAGATATATATGCTGTGAGTTATAGGATGTAAAATCTAAGTTAAAGGCACGGTTTTGCAAAAGTGGAAATTAGCCACAAGAGCCTCTTTAGCAGGTGCAATTAGTTTCTAGGATACACAACTGAAATAATTACTTTTAAGGACAAAATGCAAAATAATTAGTTTCTAAGGCCTAAAAACCTATGAAATTATGTCCTTGAAAGTAATTGGACTGCTGACTTTGTCCTTAAAAGTAATTATTATGTTGACTTTGGCCTTGAAATTAATTTATGTGGATGTGTGTCATAGAAACTAATTGGACTGCAAAGTTTGTCCTTCTGGTGAAATGCCCCTTTGCAAAACCTGTGAAGTTTTGGTAAGCTTAGAAGGTAAGCAAAAATATGATTTATAATTAATTACATCTTCAAAATATGCTATTAGTAGAAAAAAGTAGACATTCCAATAAGGAAAATTTAACAAACTATTTACCAGTGTTTTTCAAAATAGATCTATACAAAAATGGTATGCAATAATTTTGAAATAAGAGGCGGAAAATACAAGATATTAGGTTCTTTTAACCGGATCCGCTTTATCTTCACTTAGAGCCTCAAATTCCTTGAGACAGCCCTGCACTATGTGTGTGCACAGACGTGGGAAATTATTGTATAAGGAGGCTGGCACTCAAATTAGGGTTTTGTATATTTTTTTTGCAGTTTAATAAATTTTTTGGCTTAGAGGAGATTATTTGTATTGTTTTCCTTCACTTCTTGTGTTGAAAAACATAATGATAGAAATTGAGGGTTATAGAGGACGAAGATGGAGGATTTTTTATATCTTAATGATATTCATCAACCATTGAAGAATAAAGGAGAGAAACTTAGTGGAACAACAACAAAATGGAAAAATTGGATAAAAGGCAGCAGCAGCTATTCGAAGTTTTCTGAAGAATATGATGTTTCATATTGTTGCCAACGAAACATCTGCTTGTGCAATCTGAGAGAAGTTGGAAGAAATTTACCTACAGATTTCTGCAATGAACAAGGCTTTGCTTATAAGAAGATTGGTAAATTTAAAGCTTAAAGAAGGTGGTTCAATTACAGAGCATCTTAATAATTTCAGGCAATTTTGAATCAATTGCCAGCCATGAATTACAATGTTGATGATGAGACACAAGCCTTGATCTTGATAAGTTTGTTACTATAGAGTTGGAAAACACTTGTGGTTACATTAAACAACTCAAGTTCGGATGAAGTTGTTTCAATGGATTCGGTAGTTAGTAGCCTTCTTAACAAGGAGATATAGATGATGAACTTAATAAAGGGAAAGATTAATGAAGAAATGGAAAATAGCAACTCGTTTGAAGAGGTGAATCTAGTAAGAAGAAGTAAGCGATCAAATATGGAAAGCAACATCCATTGTTAGGGCTGACAATTAGAACCGAGACCCGCAAACCCAAACCGAACCAACTCGACAAGAATTGAACTCGACCAAACCCGATGGGTCTTCGGTCGGGTCTTGGGTTGGGTCTTGGTAATGAAAAATACAATTTAGACCCGATCAAACCCAACATGAACTGACCTGATCAAACCCAACATGAACTGACTCGACCAAAAGACATAAAAATATATGTATTTTCAGTGTAATTACCCAATCGGATCCGACTCGATCCGAACCTACCCAAATTAGTCTAGGTTTCAAAATGTATAGTCTAAACTCGACCAAACATAACCGGTCTAGAACCGAGACCCATCGGGTTGGTGTCTAGGTTTGCTCCAATGAGTCTAATTGCCACCTTAGCTGTTTCTATTATTGCGGAAAACCAGGTCATATGGTGAAATCTTGCTATAAGCTGAAAAGAGATAAGAAAAAATGAGGGCATCGAAGGAAGATCAAAATAAACAAAAAGAAAATTGCAACGATGAGGTAATTTTTAATGACAATGTCATATGTGTACGGAAAGACATAAACAAAGATTAAGTGTTTGATTCAGGTGCATGTTTCCATATATGCAAACATAGTGAGACATTCATTAACTATAAAGAGTAAAAAGACAACGTGGAATCAGCTAATGGTTGTGACTTGAAGGTTGAAGATATATGATGGAAATGTTGTGAGACTTGTAGGAGTTAGGCATGTCTTAGAAATTAAAAGGAACCTTTCAATGAGGAGTTGAAAGCAAAGGACTGCAACCTTTTAACTCGAGGTGTAGTTACAAGGGCGTGGAAGACAAATAGAGAGGTGATGTGCGCAAAACGTAGAAGCAACAATTTGTACAGATTGCTTGGAAACAACATGGAAGATGCAAAGACTTCTCAAATTGAAGTCCGAGAGACAAATTTGTCTAAATCAAGGTTAATCATGCAAAAGAGATACACAAAACCTGGATGGAGGCTTTTATGGTACTGCAATTTTTTTTGCATGGATTTTGGATACATTTGAATGAAGGATATGCATAATTATGTGTTTTGATAAATGTGGAGATTGAGTATGTATTGGAGTGATGTGGTTTTGCATCCAGATGTAGTGTTGTTATTTGTGATACAAATCACATTTAGAGTGCAAAATAATATTTACATATATGGTGCATATCGTAATAAGAAAGAAAAATTTACTCTTTTAAATTAGATTTAATAATTTATTTATTGTCATATAAAGATGATTTGAGCATCAAGTAATCACTTGTTATAAATAAAGACATCATTTTTCTTTTAGGTTAAAGGAATTATTGTGTTAGGTTATTTGGCTTTAAGTTTGATACTCGAATTAGGGTTTTGCATTTGTTTTTTAAGAGTTTAATAAAATTTTGGTTTGAAGAAATATATCTGTATGCTATTTTTGTTTACTTCTCATCTCTTCTAAGATCTAATTGTGAGATACTTGGGGTAACCCTAACAACATCAACCTATCATTACATTTAAAACTAAAAAATAACAAGATGTCAATTACCACTAGCTCAAATAGTATGACATCGTTGACTAAGATTCTAAAGGTCATGGGTTCAAATCCCCAAGACATCAAAATGAATGATCTGCTTGAATAAACTATTATTTTATTAAATAACAAAAGGTCAGATATCATACTATTATATTATTATTTTTGTTTTTTTTTGTTGCACAATATGACACGCCCATGTCCAATAGCAAGGAAAAATCCATCCTTCTGTTTTTTTTTAATTAATCTATTTTATAATATTATTTGAACTGTAGTTGTTATGAAGTCGTGTAAAGTTACAAAACATGGCATTTCACATTCCAATTTTTTTCTAACCCAGATGTTAACCAGAAAATGGCACATTCAATCGGGTTCGATTCCTCTATCCCCAAATTGTGTGTTACATGTATCCAGCAAATCACAATAATTGATTACTTGTATAAAAAAATTAAATAGTAGGGACCAGTGACGAAACCAAAGCAAGGGTGGGATGGGCAGTTGCCCAACCCAAGATTTAGGCAAAAACAAAAAAAATTACAGAAAAGAAAAAAAAAATACACGCTCTCCTCTCGCATTCGGGCTCAGCACTCACGCTCTCTTAAATCCATGTCGTCTCCTACAATTCAACCTTCATACTTGATCTGATTAAGTAAATCAAAACCCTAATTTCATGTTCAATTCAGTAGCTTGCTGCTCAATTGAGTCTCTAGTCTTCACTCCACTATCCAGATCTAATATGAGAAGTTAAATCAAAATTCCTATTTGTTCTACGGTTGTAGGTAATTATCCTTTTAATCATGTCAATTATGTTATTTTAATTCGTTGATTTGTTCTCTACTTGATTTGTTTGATTAGATCATACAAAAATTGTCTCTTAAGAAAGCATCCTAATTGTTGGATTATCCTTGAATTAAAAAAGCATTCTAATTGTTGGGTTATGTATTTTGTATGTAAGTTTATAAAGTTATCAGTATCATGCAACTAGTCAAATTTTATCATTTTAACGTGTCTCAAAATGTATTACACTAGAGCATTTAGGTTGAATTTCAATTTTCCTAATATATATTTGACTATCTATACAACTCTGCCCAACGCAAACAAAAATCCTGGTTTTGTCGCTGGTAGGGACCATGATCAAAATAAATGGTTGGATTTCAAAGAAGACAAAGTAAACATCAATTTTAAGGACAGACGAATTCGCCCCGTTAAACCCACCTTAAATGATGTATTTTGTTATACTAGCTCCTGATATATCTGCATGCTAAAAATTTGTGGAAGAACAGTCTACTGCGTACATATTCAAAATCAAATTCAACATACAACATTTTTCAGGAACTTGTAGCGTATCATGAAGAAGTGATGAGGTTAAAGAGTGTTATTCACGTAATTATCTGGAGTTCAAAAAATATTGAAGTTACAAGATTGTTCCCATGTCCCAATGGAGCTAGAATTGAAAGCGGACACACCCTTAGTAAATTTCTAAGAAATTGTCTCACACATTGAGCAATCAATGAAATAATAATCGTCTCCTCGGGAATTTTAGTATTACGCGTTATATCTCGTCTTCACTATCAGTATGGGCGACCCATGACACACCATATACCCTATCCAGCTAATCCAGCAAATCTCAAATTCAGTAGCAATCATGTAAAACATAAAAGTCGGTACAACATGACCAAATAAATCCAATTAAATTAAGCTCGATAAGCAAAATTAGCCAAATAAAAGGGAAGAAAATTAATACCAAGAGGGTTTGGTGTCCCAAACAGAGTCGTACTCAAGAGATAAAGAGTTCAGATATCCATCCATATCATCAACTACTCCTGCTTTATCCACATATCTTGATGACGGTTCACTGAAATTCTGCTGCTGCTGCTGCCCTTCTCTATTTTCATTACTGCTGTTAATTCTCCGAATTAAGCGAGGTTTTATTGCAAAATTAGCACTGGACGATGAGCGAAGCAATGGGGACGGGCTTGGAAAGAAGCAACGGTGATGTTGGATGGAAGGAAGAGAGAATGTGCATCTTATCATTTTTATCCTCTTCTTATTATTGTGGTTTCTTTCCCTTCTTACCTTATTTCTCTGTCCGGTGTTGGCAAAGAGAAAAGGAAGTTGTAAATATTACTTAAATTATAACTGATAGTTAACAATAGTCAATGGTACGGATTTCGAGACCGGTCCGAACCCGTCCTATTTATGCGGGTACGAATTTTGTCTTTTACTATCCAAGCCCGACTCAGGTGCGATCCGGGTCGGGTACGGTTTTATTAAAACCCGGTCCGGTTAGGGTCCGATGGCCCCGATCCGACTATTAGTTTTTCGTCGTATCAAAACATGAGTGCGTATGTTATTTATTTACCATTTTGTTTGTTTACATGTAGATGTTTTTGCATACTTTTGTTATGAGCTTGACTACATCACCGTCTAATTTATATGTTAACATTGTTTGTATACAAATTTTATCAAAGTTACAATTTTAAAATATGGTTTTAACATAAATATTCTAAGTTAGGTACATAGTTATTACCCAGCGGGCTTAAAAAGCCCGACGGGCCGGGCTTGGATATTGGGTTGAAATATCCTGCGGAGTCGGGCCGGGCTCGGGTTTTAATTATTGTAATTAGACTCGGGTTCGGGTTTTATAATACCCGGACCGAACCCTGCCCATTGACAGACCTAGTTATGATGGATGGTTGATAACCAGAGCATGAGCAAAATTTGTCTAAAACCAAAAACCCAGCCGAATTAGTTTATTCTGATCGGATTGTCTTGAATTTAAAACTATATTGACTTACGATCGGTGCATAAAATAATTTCGTTCGGTTATCGGTTTAATCAAATTAACCAAACTTTTATTATCTTCTTAAAATTACTAATGTTTTAATGATTTTTTAGATTAGTTTAGTCGTCTAAATAAAATTTATTTATTATATATCTGTCCAAATTACTATTAAAAAGCACAAAAAATACTAAATAAGTGTACTTTAATCATATATTCATGTTTTATTTTAGTGTATAATGTATATTCCAAATATAAAATGTGAAAATTTTAGTTCGATTAAATTGGATAACTAATCGAACCAACCGAACTTAATTCGGTCGATTTGGTTTGCTTTTTCATTTTTATTGGTTTTTAGTTCGGTTTAACAAATTTCATCATCGAACCAACTGAATCAACCAAACAATCACCCTATTGATAATTGATAGTTGGACATTATTTAGATAGTTAAAAATTAATGATTGATAATTAGACAAATTTTTGATAAAGTTCTTGGTGGAAAATAATTGTAAAAGTAAGCTTCCCTGGTAGAAAATAATACATGGGCATGTGTTATTTTAAAACATTTAAAATATGGCATGCGTATACTAGTCACTATAAAACATTTAAAACATTTAAAATAACGCAAATAATTTTTTTTTCTTTCTTTTTTTCAATTCAGTTCCTATTCGCAGATTTGAAAATACGTAAATAGAAAATCAACCTTAATGATTGCCTCATTTTCATCCATTTCTTCACTTTCACTATAATTCAAATCAAAACCCTAATTCTTCAATCCAAATACAACTTAAAACTTTAATTGTCATTGTATAATTACATCTAAAATCATTAGATGAAAGGTTCATCATCATCCTTTATTAAGCTACACCTTATGTGATGATATTTTATGCACGTTTTCTTTTTGTCATCACTATATCACTACGATATCCAATGTTTGGTCGATGGTAAAAAAAACTCCAATAATATTCGTAGCTAATTGTGTTGTGTCACTTTAAAGCTTGATTCAATCAGATAAAATTTATTGATTGACCAATTTACACTAGCTGGAGATTTTGAGTTTAAGTTAACTACCGATTATTATGATTCTAACCTTCTACAGCGAATGAGACAAATCCTTTCTTGAGAATTGTTCACTTCAAGCAGTTCATCATGTATCCAACTATGGTCATAACATGATCGTGATGTCATGTGATTGACCATAATCGAAATACGGTTTAGATACCTAAGACCAACATTACTCTCAAGTTTGAAGAGTATTGCACATCATTAAATGAGATCTTTTATTTTGACTTAGTTGTTTTAAATTATAGAAGATACTTGAATCGTTCTATGATTGTTTCAAAAAACCACAAGTACATAATCTCTTAGTGTCCCCAGTAGTCATGAGTAATTCACGTTCTTTGTATGAAGAGCTTTACGTATACTAGTCTCAACGGATGTATTAATATCCTTCTATCGATACATCTTGACAATGAACAATTTAAGGATAAGTATTTTACAAGTTCGATTCAAAACTCATGGTCGTGACACATTCACAATTGCAATCGATTAAATAATTTTCCTAAGAATTTTCTATATACATGTGTGTGTATGTGTGTGTGTGTTTAATGTATTCGGATCATTACTTATATCACAATATAATAACACGTACAATAGATAACAAAATAAAAAGCATACTTTATTTCGAACAAGATTCTTAACAAGAGTTGGGTTATATAATATTTACACAATTACCCCTAAAGACACAACCTTAACTCTATCAAGAATATGTCATAACCCTTGAATTGAATACAACCATTCTCTAATGATCAAAGTAACACCAACTAAAAGTGAACAAGTAAAAGTAGATTTATCCAGTCAATAATTAATTACATAAACAATGGTAACGAACTTATTAGATTCCCACAATTCAATTGAAATAGTCATGATGGAAAATTAATCACATAATTATGAAAGAAACTAACAATTTCAACAATTAGTATTAAATTACAGCACACAACCAAAAATCACCATATAAAAAATTTTAACTATCAAAATAGGTGAGAAAATTGAAGAGGAAAAAACTAAAAAGGGAAGAACGGTACAAAAGACCGCAAACCACCTAATCAAGTAAGTTTCATAAGAAAAATGAAATCCTAGAGAAGAGTGAAAATTGAGATGTCAAAGAGGATTGGAGGAAGTATGATTTGAAAGAGGAAACTATGGGTTTGTTTTTTTATTTTCCTAAAGAGCTGGAGCATTTGAAACAATGAATAGATTATTAGTATTTTTACCGTTGATTTAAATATTTGATTAAAACGTTAAAGTAGAAAAATACATGTGTAACATTTAGATAAAAAATAACCAAAATTAAAGAGAAAGTTAAATTGAGTACATGCTTTCAATAGTATAGTACATATATGTATGAATGAAATCTATGATATCAGAAAAGGGTAAAAATTTCTCTTTCTTAGGTCTTAGCTTTCACACATTTCTCCTAGCCAGTAGTAAACATACCTTATTTCAAAGTAATAGTAATATATGCTTACAAAGTCGATTCCTATCCATTTTCCACTATTTATAAATGAGTTGATAGAAAGTTAATGTTGTTCTCTATCTTTTCTTCCATATATAAAAACATATCACATACTTCACTATATGTAGGGTCGGTTCTAAGATTTGGGTTGCCTGAAACGTGATTCATTTTGTTCCTTATTTTGTTTTGAGGAAAATGAGTGATCCTCTATAAGGAGAAGAGCACTCATGTAATTTTATTCTACACTTTAAAAAAGAAGCTACCAATAAGTCTGGTAGGCGACTCTTCCCCATGAACCCTTACAATTAAAATTTAAAAAAAAACTCCTAAAAAAGTCTAATAAAAGACTACAATGCATGAAAAGAGAAAAGAAAACATATCAGAATCAATGAAAGCCGAAGGCAGCATTAGAGATGATATCGATGAGAGTTAGGTCTCGTCCAGTCCCCGTATAGGAAGGGAACAATATGAATAATAGTCCAAAGAAGATACAGAGTCCCAACAGCATATCGATACCCAGCCTATCCAATCAACGAGGACCCCCGATCCAAACGGCACCCGTCAACAACTATATCTGAAAAAGCTCAACAAATAGTGTGAGACTTGATATATATATATATATATATGTATGTATAAATCAATTATATACTATACATATACATATACATATATATATATATGAATGTATATGTATATATATGCGAGAGAAAAAGAAGGAACATGCATGACATATGGTAGCTTAAGTGTAACAAGGAAGCTAAAGGACAATAACTTTACACGTGAGTTGGCTACCTAATAACAATAGTGAGTTAGAATGATCGCATGCGTTTTCATCTACCAGGATGATGCTTACAACATTACTATTTCTATTGTTAACAACAATTCTATAACGTAAGATATCAATTTAGGATTTTACCTTTTAAGGAACTCTTGAAATTTGTTGATATTAATTAATTTATAGGTATTGTTCGAAACCCAATTAAAACAAAATAAAGCGGTTATATAGGCAAAATTATCCATTGTAGAAACATTATTTTTATTGAAAAATCTTTGATTTTTATCAAACCAAATATATCAAGCTGTGATAGTGAAAATAGTATCCAACAAGAATCGTCGTCCATAAGTAAAATTATATCTCAACCTAGACTAATAAGACTCACAATTAAAAAAATTAAAGGTAATATTAAAACCAATTTTTTAAGGGCGTGCAGAAGCGTGGAATTAGTATACTAACAATCGAAGTATAAGTGTGCAATTGTTTCTAGTTCATATTACAGAATATACATTTTTATCAATATGTGCATTTTTCTTTTTTAGAAGTTCAATAGTATTAAGTTTCTCATGTAATATTAACCACATATGTAACTTGGATTAAGGCGGGGCATTCACTTTCTACATAGATTTAAAAAGATTAGATTTAATTCCTAAGAAATTTAAAATTTTCTCAAATGAGTCAGATGTAAAGTTATTAGTCTTATCCCAACACTAAATTTTAATATCGTTATTATTGTCTATATTATATAATTCTAATTTGGCACATAGAAGAGCAAACTAGAGAAAGTAGTTCCTTCCAATGCACGGTTAAAACTGAACTCCCAAGAAAGTTCAAAAGAGGTCAATATACTTTCAAAATTAAAATATTTTTAAAGTTACAAATATCGTAGAGTTATGTAAATTCTGCTTTAAGTGGAATGATAGATATCCAGCAATCATGTTAGAAAGATGTATCACTATTGGACAATGTCACTAATACTTAGTTTAAAAATATTCAAGCTTTTTAAGATTGATTTCCAAAAGTATGATAAATTATTATGGTTGTTAGATGTTAATGGTGTAAGTTATGAGAGCCTCCATAAAATTGATTAGATATTAGTTTTTTTTTTCAAATTAAGTTATAGTTATTAGTATTAAATTTCCATAATCATTTTCCTAATAAGGAAACATTGAAATTATGAAGATTAATTATCCCTAACTCTCCACAGGTTTACAAATTGAATCCCAACTAACGAGACATTTTAAACTACTACTAGAGTTATTCCTAACCCACAAATGTCTCTCCTAATTTTATCTATTTTATCGATTGCCATTTTGGAAAGAGATAAAATTACATTCAATAAGTGGCTAGCGCCGATAAAACTGAGTTAATTAGAAATACTCTACTTGACCTCAATAAAAATTTACCCTTCCACCTGCATAATCTTTTGCTAATTCTATCAATGATGGTTAATCAGTCATCTTGCCTAAGTTTGATTAGTCCTATTAAAAAATCCAAGTGATATATGGGAAAGTCATAGTGTTGCAGTTTAATATGGTGTTAACTGACTCTCTGCGTTACCTACGTCATTTAACATTAAAATTGAACTTTTATCGAAATTAATTTTTAGACCCGATAGTAACTCAAAGCTATATAAAATAAATTTAAAAGCTATAATATTACGAGGCAGATGCGAAATAAAAAGCATGGCGTCGTCTACATACTAGAGGATGGAGAGGCCATAACTCATAACCTTATTTCCAACCCTATGTAAAATTCCATTATTGGTGGCTAGCTTAATAATCCTTGTAAAAAGTTAGTCGCTAAGTTGAAAAAAAGAGGCGACAAATGGTCACCTTGCCTAAGACCACGTTTTGATTGGATCTTATTACCTAAAATGCTATTTACAATAATATTAAAGTTGCCAGTTTTAAGAAGAGTTATAATCCAGCCTACCCTTCTTTCGCTCAAACCTCTAGCCAGTAGCAAGTCATTAAGGAAAGTCCAATCCAACGAATCAAAAGCTTTTGTGAAACCTAGTTTTAAAAGAGAACAAACTTTTTTTCCTTCTCACTTTGTTGCTAAGTTGAAAATGAAACAGACAAAAGAGAAAAGAATAAGAAAAAAATTAGAATTTTTCAACATATCACTTTGTTCACGTAGAATATATAATAGTTAAGATAAAATGTTATATTATAATTGCTAACATATCATTTATACCATAAAAGTTTCTTCTTGCTTTTTTTGTTATAAATTCTTTAATGATGTCATCATAATTTAGCATATCATGTAAATATAAGTATTTTGGGTTTTGATGATAACAAAGTTTCAACAATACTATTAACGAGTTTATTGAGTTGTTACAAATTTATTAGCATATGAAGTAGCATTCAAGTGGAGATTAAAGCTGGGAGTGAATAAATATGCAAAAAGGCAAAATAAAGAAGAATCAAGGTCATATCAGATGATTCAAGAATACAAAGTGGAGTAAGAGCATTTAAGTGATAAAGATGGGATTAACAAGCCAACTGCACTTCAAAGAATCACTTAGAGATGGACTACAAAGCTTTAAATGAGTATTTCATATATTAAGTCCTTGTTGAGTTGACGTGGGTACGATTTGTTAAAACCTCACAAATTATCTTCAAATCACTTCAAACTTTACCACATGACCTGAAATAGCCTCTAGCATATCAAGAACATTCTAGGATTTTTCGAAGCAACGAAATTGATTAAAAAAGTACAACATTCGATTGCTATTTGGAATAGACAAAATTAGCAACAATTGGTCATTTGGTTGCCCCATAACAGCTCGACCTATTGTCCTAAATTTTAGCTGTAATCGACTATAGTTTGAATCGTTGCGACTCCTTCCCCTCCCTCTTATTCCAGAAGACGTGACCATTCACCAATGACTATTCTAAAGAGTTGCAACCCCAAAAATATATCCCTAACTCCACTATAAAATCCCATGGCCTCCCCGTTAGTCCACGTCCATTTATCTACTCCGGATCATTTCAAGCATTAACTCAGATCGACTCAGATAATCTTTGACTGCTCTACACCATTGCTTCTCCATGCATTCAACACCACATCATATTAAGAAGCAACTTAGCCACTCCTAGCCTTTTCACATTCAAGCCAACAATATTTTTAAGGTTATAGTAGATTATTTACTCAAATGTTGACAAGTCAACGTATACAGACATAATATACTTATCAGAGAAATTTGTTCCACTTCGTAATGGTGAAGTCATGTGTAGTTGCTCAAGCAAAGGTGGAATCCTATTATGTTATTCATGAAAAAATTAAAGCCCTATTCAGTGGTTTAGGCGGTTGTATGGTACATGTTCCTCCGAATTAAGTGATGGTATTAGTGAAATTTCAAAAGGATTCTAGACTTGGATGTAAGACGGGGATGTTCGAACCAGTATGAATCAACTGTTGATCTACTTTCCACTGCTTATACTTTTGTGCTTCAATGTTTGATACTTGGCCATAATCTTGTCAGCGAACGCCCAAAAAACCAAAATTCATTTGCATCCATATCTAAAAAGCGGATAAATATCTGATATTTGGAAAAATGGATATAAATGCAAATATGAAGGCATCCACAAAAATTATCCGTCATATTTTTGTCAAGATTATAGTTTATATTAGTGTATTTCAAAATGAAAGATATGTATTTATTGTTTTATTAAGTTAATAATTTATATTATATGCATTTAATGCATATCAACTGCAAATTATTTATTAACGTGATGTTTGTTGATTTTGCATATTTTATAATCAGTGAGATTAAAAAAATATGCTAAACCAAAATTTTCTATTTATGCTTCTTGATTTATCAATCATTAACGGATAGATAATTTTCTGATATTCATTTATATCTGTAACGACCCTGAATTTTTGACATTTGAAATGTGAATATTTAATTGAGTTTAAATATTCGAGTGATAATTTAATTTGAAATTCAAATATCAGAATGAATTTAGCGATTAAATTATTGAATTTAATTATTTAAACTGGGTAAAAATTTGAATCTTCAGTTTTGAGCCGATTTAAAAATATTTTCAAGGCTTAGGAAATTTATATTGACAATTCTGAAGATAATAAAAGTTTCAGAATCGAATTTGAAACTGTTTTGTTCAGTTTTGAAATTGTATCGTTTAATCGATATTTAAAAAATAGTGTTCCAGAGCACAGTCTCGAATTTCGATGAAACCAGTTCCATTGGATCCGTAATATTGAATTATTACCGGGTTTCAATTTTCGTAGCGTTCAGAGTCGTTATGTGAGCGTACGGTATAAAAACGCCTAGAAATAATTAATCGTTTTAATTTAAATATCGTTTATCATTTCATCTGTCAAAGATTTTTTCCATCAGCCGACTTACTTTTTTTCTGCTTAATCACGTTCTCCTGTCTCCCTCCATCTCTTTTTAAAAGATCACGCAACTTCCTCAGTTCGAAAGAAAAATTAAACAAAGATATTAATGGCCGAACGAAAACGTGACTTCACTTCTTTCTTCGTTCGAATTTAAATCCTCCTCGTCCTTCTTTTACCAAAATCGAATCCGTTCTCAGAGAAAGAAAAAAATATGGCCAACCAAATAAAATACCCTATAACTCCTCTCCTTCTTTTACTTGTAAACGGCCGAGTCTCCTTCTACCTTATCTCAAGAAAAAAAATCGAAATCCTTTCCCCTTCATCTTCCAATCAAACTAAAGCAAGTCTACGATCCTCGATTCAAGCATAAAAGTGTCGCGAGGCGTTCGTTCGCAAGGAGGAACTTGATCATGGTGATGGAGGCGCGTGTGTTGTCATAGAAGAATGGAGTGTGGTCGCGAAATCGCCTGGCTGATGGGAACTCGAGGGGCAGAGCGACGACTGGAGTGTCGAACAGTTTCGCGACACTGGAAATCGAGATGAGGGGTTTCGTGAGTTCGAGGCAGTCGAGCTCGAGTTCGAGCAATCTGGGCACGGCGATCGATGGTTGCGCGCGTACGCGTGAGGATGGCAGCGAAGTCGCGAGGAAATCGCGATGGCGTGGGTCGAACGGCGGTCGCAAGCAGTGGAGGAGGTTGTGGCCTGGGATGTCGATCGAGATATGTTTCTTTGCAGTGAGGTAATCGTTTTATTTTAAATTTAAAAATTTGTATCCATGATAAATTGCAGAGGAAGAAACAATATCAAATCTGAGTTGCGGAATTTTACAGTAATGTATTAATGTTTCACAATTTTAACTTGCTGTTAGAATTTAAATTTGATACTAAGATGTTTAAATTATTTAATCAACTTGTTTAAAAAAAAAGAAATATAAACATATGCCCACATACCTATTTTGATTCAAAGGTGTATAGATAAGACTTTTGAAAAAATAAAATAAATATATACATATGTGAAAATAATAGATTTGAAAGTTAATTATTAATTTAGTATTGAGTTTTTGGTTAATTAAATTATCAAAAGGAATTTGATTTTTTGTCAGATATTTTATTAAAAGAAAAATGTGTTTAAAAATAAAATTATGGGTGTAAATCCAATTTATTATTTAAAATAAATAACTAGTGATTAATTGTTTGATTTATTTAAATATTATAAGTTGTATAAATAAAATTTTCAAGGTCAATGTCCGAAAGGAATCAAGCCGAGAACAAAAATGGATTGCAGAAATAAAATAAGGTGAGATCTTCTCACTCAGATTTAAAATTGATTTTGCAGTTATTGATTGATTGCTGTTTGGATGTGATATTAGATATAGTAGGATATATCTATAGATATAGCAATATATATATTGGCAAATGTATATATTGCAGTTGTGATTTCCCGCATTATATAGCGGATGAGACCCTATTGCGCCGCATAATAGCGGATGATATTTTATAAAATTCCATATACCGCGATATTCCACCTCTAAGTGGAATTGGTATTGTGCTAACATCTGTGGATGCAGGGAAATAGGTTGGAGGGATCCAACTGGATTCCTCAAATTGTTTGAATATTGTTTCATATGTGAATGATGTGATTTGTTGATAATCTGTGAATGATTTATTGATAATTGAAACTGTTGAAGGCTAGAATTTAGCCGAATGTATTTTTGGTATCGTTGGATACCAGAAATGAATATAAATTGGATTTTTAAATTAAAGTGGGAAACTTTAAGTGAATTTATTTTTAAGAATTGAATTTATTGAAAGAAGGAATTTTAAAATATTAAGATTTGATTTTCGAAATCTAACCGAATAAATTCCAAAATATGGAAAATAATGAGTTTTGAATAATATAGTTTAAAAGTTGAAGAATTCATTTAAAAATGGAATTTTGAATAATCTGGAAAGAACAAAGGAATTTATTTAAAAGTGATAAACTTTTAGGAATCAATTTGAAATTGATTTGGTATTGGAAAAATGAACCTTTGAGAAATCGATTTGGAAATTTATTTGGAGTTGAAAATAAATTTAGAAATCAAATTTGTAATTAATTTGGTAATGGAAAATAAATCATTGGAAAATTTATTTGAAATTGATTTAGTGTTTGAAAAATGAATTTGGAAGTCGATTTACAAATGGTTTGTTATTTGGAGATAAACTTAGAAATAAATTGAAATGTTTTGTTCTATTGAAATAAAACTTAGAAATCAATTTGTAATTGATTCTATATTGAGATAAAATTAGAAATCAATCTGGAATTTGATTTTGGGGTTAAAAGTGAATATTTGGGAATGTAAATTCAAAATGGGAATTTATGAAATGAAAGGGAAATTTGTTTTAAAAATAAACGCTGATTTATTTTTAAAGTGTGAAAGTAAATTTACGGATTTAGAACGTAAATTTTAAATAAATCGATAAAGGATTTATTAAATTGGTTTAAATGGACCATTTTGAAATGGAAGTGTATTTTCCTTGAAAAACCGAGTATATTCCAAAGTAGCTTTTAAAATATAAATTAAAAGTTCTAAGTGGATTTTTAAAAGAAATATTTGGAAATGTATTCCGCGTAAGGAAATTGATTTGAAATTTATTTTCAAAATTTGAAAGGTGAAATGTGATTTGAAATTGGTTTTCAAATGTTAAGTGTGGAGAAATATATATCTCGTAAAGATATTTTGAAATTAAATAATTTGGGAAAATTATTTGAATCTGATGGTTGTTGTGAATATTGTTGATAGTTAAATCACCGACTATCAATATTGCCTTTGAAATGGCATTTGAATTTGTTTTTAAAACAAACGCTTATTATTCGGTTTAGCCGGGAAAGGACCTTTGTGTCAGATAACCCATTCCGAATAATGATACGACGATATGGATCGTATTGAAGACCGGTGATAAAGACCGGGTATTTGTGAAAACGATAGGATGACCTATCGATTGTCTCTGCACCGTTAGCTACGGTATAGAGATTTCCTTTGTGATTGGAAGTTTTATCGGGATTGTGAATATCCGGATTTGCAAGGGCTTCTTTGGAAGTGCCTTCGGTTCTGTTCGAACCCGGAACAGACTTGTATGGTTACGTGTCTAACATTACATTTTGAGATATAGAGCTGATTTCTTTCAAATACATTTCTGTTGGTGGCGGAGAATTTATTCTCTTAGCTTAACACCCTTCTCTGAGACGTACGAGCTCAGAGGTTATGTAGTTGAAATTTATCAACGATATATTCCCAATATGGTAATGTGGCATGCTGAGTGTTGCTGTGATGATGATCATTTATTGATCATTTGTGATCAAAGCGTGGCTTTGTGAAAAAGCATAGCTTTGTGGACGAGACTTCGTCAGGGCCTCACAACCCGGAAATGGTCGAAACAGGAATGTTGCGGCAAGGTTATGAGGGTCGCGCCCTTTAGGGTATGTCATTTCCTTCTGGAAAGGGGTGGTATCATGGTATGGAGCCCAGATACTTACTCATGTGGACACACTTTATTTATTATGTGTGATGTTGGTTACCGAGCGCTCGGATAAAGGTCCCAAAGGACCGGGGGATGACATATTCGTGAGTTACCTAGTTACAGGGGTAACCCGGCCTTGTTTGGCAGAGAGCAGTTTGTCTCTCGGGACGTCCAGCCAGAGGCGATCCCATTCGGCAGTAGGAAAGGAAGTTCCTTAGCCTGACCATTTGTTGGAAATCCATTTCCCAATACGAAAATTGTACGGTTTTTGTTGTAGAACCTGCCATTTACTTATGGTGGTCACCACTGTTTAGATGGTAGCTATAGTAGGCATAGTTCGGAATGTCTATGCTGGCTAAGATTAATATTATACTTTCAAAATGTTTTCTACACTAGACATTAATAATAATATCCAATGATTGGCGTAGTAAGCATCTTTGACTATCATAAGAAGAAATCTCCTCCAATTCTGCGTTTGCATTGTGTGTGTGGCGGGAGGTCTTATGGTAGTTTCATTTTCCCAAAAGCATTGCGAATCTGTTTTATTTTCTTTGTGAAAATAACTGTTTTACGATCTCACACCAGTCACCATGACCGACTCGGAGTTTATTGTTCCCTTCTAAACTCTGGGTGCCCATAATTTTCCACACGGGCAGCCTAGAGTTATTTTTATCAGGATATTCTGGAGCTTTGGGGATAAGCTGGATGGCGAAACGTACTACCGTACTTGTCTATATTATTCCGCTGTGTATTCTGTATGAGGACAGGTTTATATAACTGTCCATTGTTTTATATTGAGTTGTATATTGACTCTGATCGATGTATGTATAAACTGATATAATTCTTTGTTTAAAAGATTATTGATTTATCTATTATATATTGTTCTGCTGCAAATGTGAGATTCTGTTGTTGTTTCTGTTTCTGTTTTTCTGTTCTTTTTCTTCTTCTGTCCTCTTCTACCTCTTCTTTTAACCCTAATGGTTCGGTTTTCCGGCATTCGATTGCACGGCTTTTGATACAGTGAACGTATTAATGTCGACTTTCGAGCGTCGAAAAGCCGAAACATTACATTTGGTATCAGAGCATCCGGTTAAGCGACAACCCTGCTCTGTTGGGTGTTACTCATTAGAGATATAGTCAGTAGTACTCTAGAATGAGTTGAGTGTAATAATAGATATGAGCGCGTATTCGTTAGTGAATACAAAATTTGTTTTGTATTGTGTTGACTTATCGGTTGATTGTTTATAGATTCTGGTCGGTGCAGTCTGGCCAACTGTAATCGATAGGGATTTCTAAACTCTTAAACAAGATAAACTGACACAGTATTGTTTTAAATAGGGTAAATGAAATAATTTTGCCCAAAACTATTTTTGTATAGAAAAGAAATGATTTTCTATGAATTATCATAGTATATGGATGCTTGATTGTTAGGAAAAGATAATATTGAATTATTATCACTGTTATATGAAAAACAAATAAGAAATAAAATGATATACCCAAAGATTTGAAGATAAATCCATTTAACAAATGAAATTTATAAATATGAATTGAAAGATGAGGAAATAAATTCATATACAAATGAGATTTGTAAAAGGTAAAGCAAATGCAATTTATAATTGGAAATAGAATTCCAGAGAGAATATTTGAAAATAAATTCATTAATGGAATAATAAATAAGTTGATAACTTATACAATTTGAATTTTGATAGAATAAATTTAACTTAAAGGATGGAGTTAAATTAAAGTGAGTATAAGTGAATCAATTAAATAAAGTGAAAATTGATTTGGAATGAAATTCAAATTGAAAAGAAATGAATTTGTGAGTAAACAAATGAATCTACATTTGTAAATGAATGGATCGGAATTGAATAATGAGATGAATTAAATTCAAGTAAACTAACTTGATAGATTATTAATTCAGGAATTAATGAATTGGAAGTTGAACTAGTCAAATTAAAAGTTGAATTGTGAGTTGAATAAAAATGGTTTGAATTTGCATATAAATTCAAATAGTATAAATAAATTGAAAAGTTTCTTGATTAAGTAAATTCGAGATGAATTGAATATGGAAAATTGAAATTCAAAATGAATAAGTAAATGTACTAATTGAATTAAATTAGTGAATGGAATAAATTTGATAAATGAAAATCAAATCAAGAATTGAAATTGGAAATTGTTTACAAGGAAATGAACTTGAGATTTGAAGTGAAATAGCTTAAGTAAATATTGAATAAATGCTCGACTTAAGAAATTTTTTGTTAAATGGTTTCAAATGAAATGAATGAGAATATGGAATGTAAATTTATTTGAGATGGAATCAATTTAAATGATTGTTAGCTTAAGTAATCATTTAGTTGCATGAATATTAACAAATCTGAATAGAAAGAATTATCGTTTGACAAAAACGAGATTGTATAAATTCTATGAGTTAATAAAAGCAAATAGAAATTGAATTTTGTATCAATTGAAATAGATATGAGTTATATTCATTTAAAAATGAATTGAATGTAAGAAAGTGAGTTGTTAATCACTTGAATTGAATAGAAATTGAATGTGAATTAGATGGAAGCGATTTAAAGTTGAATTGAAATCTTATGAATTGCTAATGGAATTTATTTTGAATGTATGGCTAATGAAATATATGTAATTGCTATTGAAATAAGTGAATTGTTAAATAGATTTCCTATATTTGTCACTTACCTGTTTAAACTGAGTAAGTGCAGGTTTTTTGAAGCCGTTTGGCTGCATTTTGGGTTGCGTAAATGCTAATAAAATAACCGCTTTGCTTTAAAATGCTAAAAGGTAAGCCTACGCAATAAAAATAGGAAATATGAACTGTTTTTCTGCTTTTCCGACCGAGTGGGTCGATGTATATATATTTATATCTTTTGTCAAATTGCAAAAGCTCCTCCGTACAAAGGAGACTCTGCCAAAATTTTCTGAAAATTTTGGGAGTTAGAAAATTTTTGAAAATTTTGGAAATTTTACACTAATGACAAAAGATTTAAAATTAGAATTTGGAATAAAGGTAAATAAAACTATTTTCAGAATTAGAAAATGAATCGAATTCAAGTAAAATTCGAAATCTGAATGAAATTTTTGGAAATAAAAGTATTGAGATTTGAAATAAATTCAAATAGAATTAAAATTGTAATTGAATTCAAATGGGATTGAAAATGCAAAGTTGAAGAGAAATGAATATATAACTTTGTTATTGAAGCAAGTTGATTTTACATGGAAGTGAAATTCAATTTGAATATAAGAAATAATTATATTGAACTTAAGAAATGAAAGGTGAAATTCTTAAGTAAAATTGGTTTTGGGAATCCATTTAGTAAAAATTGGACATTGTTGTTAAGTGAAATATACAGGAGGTATAAAGGAAAATGGATTTTGGATTTTGATTTTGAAGATAAAATTAATTTGCTCGGCAAAGGTATGTATTTAAAATTCCAGTATGAGATTTGATATGATTCTGATTTTGCCACTTGGCATTTTGTTTTCTTTTGAGATCTGAGAGTCCGTAGGGACGTTTTGTAGTCGTACCGTGTTAGCCG
This sequence comes from Allium fistulosum, assembly GCA_030737815.1. Classification (NCBI taxonomy): domain Eukaryota; kingdom Viridiplantae; phylum Streptophyta; class Magnoliopsida; order Asparagales; family Amaryllidaceae; genus Allium; species Allium fistulosum. The sequence goes on from CM060905.1 coordinate 169,540,481, forward strand.
CACAAAGGAGACGCTGACGAAATTTTTCGAAAATTTCGAGAGTTAGAAATTTTTTGAGAAATTTTGGACAATTTAAAATTTGAATTCGAATTTAAATTTGAATTGTGAAGTAAAATGAAGTTGTTTGAAAACTATGAAAGTGTTTGGACAGTTAGTTGAAATGATAATCTTTAATAAAAAGATTTGGGTTGATAAGTTGATAAAAATGTTTGGTTTTGGTAAAATAGTTAACGGGTATTGGATCATTCTTCTTTACTTGTAATTTCGGGACGAAATTCTTTTAAGGGGGGAAGATTGTAACGACCCTGAATTTTTGACATTTGAAATGTGAATATTTAATTGAGTTTAAATATTCGAATGATAATTTAATTTGAAATTCAAATATCAGAATGAATTTAGCGATTAAATTATTGAATTTAATTATTTAAACTGGGTAAAAATTTGAATCTTCAGTTTTGAGCTGATTTAAAAATATTTTCAAGGCTTAGGAAATTTATATTGATAATTTTGAAGATAATAAAAGTTTCAGAATCGAATTTGAAACTGTTTTGTTCAGTTTTGAAATTGTATCGTTTAATCGATATTTAAAAAATAGTGTTCCAGAGCACAGTCTCGGATTTCGACGAAACTAGTTCCATTGGATCCGTAATATTGAATTATTACCGGGTTTCAATTTTTGTAGCGTTCAGAGTCGTTATGTGAGCGTACGGTATAAAAACGCCTAGAAATAGTTAATCGTTTTAATTTAAATATCGTTTATCATTTCATCTGTCAAAGATTTTTTCCATCAGCCGACTTATTTTTTTTCTGCTTAATCACGTTCTCCTGTCTCCCTCCATCTCTTTTTAAAAGATCACGCAACTTCCTCAGTTCGAAAGAAAAATTAAACAAAGATATTAATGGCCGAACGAAAACGTGACTTCACTTCTTTCTTCGTTCGAATTTAAATCCTCCTCGTCCTTCTTTTACCAAAATCGAATCCGTTCTCAGAGAAAGAAAAAAATATGGCCAACCAAATAAAATACCCTATAACTCCTCTCCTTCTTTTACTTGTAAACGGCCGAGTCTCCTTCTACCTTATCTCAAGAAAAAAAATCGAAATCCTTTCCCCTTCATCTTCCAATCGAACTAAAGTAAGGCCACGATCCTCGATTCAAGCATAAAAGTGTCGCGAGGCGTTCGTTCGCAAGGAGGAACTCGATCATGGTGATGGAGGCGCATGTGTTGTCAGAGAAGAATGGAGTGTGGTCGCGAAATCGCCTGGCTGATGGGAACTCGAGGGGCAGAGCGACGACTGGAGTGTCGAACAGTTTTGCGACACTGGAAATCGAGATGAGGGGTTTCGTGAGTTCGAGGCAATCGAGCTCGAGTTCGAGCAATCTGGGCACGGCGATCGATGGTTGCGTGCGTACGTGTGAGGATGGCAGCGAAGTCGCGAGGAAATTGCGATGGCGTGGGTCGAACGGCGGTCGCAAGCAGTGGAGGAGGTTGTGGCCTGGGATGTCGATCGAGATCTGTTTCTTTGCAGTGAGGTAATCGTTTTATTTTAAATTTAAAAATTTGTATCCATGATAAATTGCAGAGGAAGAAACAATATCATCTCTGAGTTGTGGAATTTTACAGTAATGTATTAATGTTTCACAATTTTAACTTGCTGTTAGAATTTAAATTTGATACTAAGATGTTTAAATTATTTAATCAACTTGTTTTAAAAAAAAGAAATATAAACATATGCCCACATACCTATTTTGATTCAAAGGTGTATAGATAAGACTTTTGAAAAATTAAAATAAATATATACATATGTGAAAATAATAGATTTGAAAGTTAATTATTAATTTAGTATTGAGTTTTTGGTTAATTAAATTATCAAAAGGAATTTGATTTTTTGTCAGATATGTATTAAAAGAAAAATGTGTTTAAAAATAAAATTATGGGTGTAAATCCAATTTATTATTTAAAATAAATAACTAGTGATTAATTGTTTGATTTATTTAAATATTAATAAGTTGTATAAATAAAATTTTCAAGGTCAATGTCCGAAAGGAATCAAGATGAGAACAAAAATGGATTGCAGAAATAAAATAAGGTGAGATCTTCTCACTCAGATTTAAAATTGATTTTTGCAGTTATTGATTGATTGCTGTTTGGATGTGATATTAGATATAGTAGGATATATCTATAGATATAGCAATATATATATATATATTGGCATATGTATATATTGCAGTTGTGATTTCCCGCATTATATAGCGGATGAGACCCTATTGCGCCGCATAATAGCGGATGATATTTTATAAAATCCCATATACCGCGATATTCCACCTCGAAGTGGAATTGGTATTGTGCTAATATCTGTGGATGTAGGGAAACAGGTTGGAGGGATCCAACTGTATTCCTCAAATTGTTTGAATATTGTTTCATATGTGAATGATGTGATTTGTTGATAATCTGTGAATGATTTATTGATAATTGAAACTGTTGAAGGCTAGAATTTAGTCGAATGTATTTTTGGTATCGTTGGATACTAGAAATGAATATAAATTGGATTTTTAAATTAAAGTGGGAAACTTTAAGTGAATTTATTTTTAAGAATTGAATTTATTGAAAGAAGGAATTTTAAAATATTAAGATTTGATTTTCGAAATCTTACCGAATAAATTCCAAAATATGGAAAAAATGAGTTTTGAATAATATAGTTTAAAAGTTGAAGAATTCATTTAAAAATGGAATTTTGAATAATTTGGAAAGAACAAAGGAATTTATTTAAAAGTGATAAACTTTTAGGAATCAATTTGAAATTGATTTGGTATTGGAAAAATGAACCTTTGAGAAATCGATTTGGAAATTTATTTGGACTTGAAAATAAATTTAGAAATCAAATTTGTAATTAATTTGGTAATGGAAAATAAATCATTGGAAAATTTATTTGAAATTGATTTAGTGTTTGAAAAATGAATTTGGAAGTCGATTTACAAATGGTTTGTTATTTGGAGATAAACTTAGAAATAAATTGAAATGTTTTGTTCTATTGAAATAAAACTTAGAAATCAATTTGTAATTGATTCGATATTGAGATAAAATTAGAAATCAATCTGGAATTTGATTTTGGGGTTAAAAGTGAATATTTGGGAATGTAAATTCAAAATGGGAATTTATGAAATGAAAGGGAAATTTGTTTTAAAAATAAATGCTGATTTATTTTTAAAGTGTGAAAGTAAATTTACGGATTTAGAACGTAAATTTTAAATAAATCGATAAAGGATTTATTAAATTGGTTTAAATGGACCATTTTGAAATGGAAGTGTATTTTCCTTGAAAAACCGAGTATATTCCAAAGTAGCTTTTAAAATATAATTAAAAGTTCTAAGTGGATTTTTAAAAGAAATATTTGGAAATGTATTCCGCGTAAGGAAATTGATTTGAAATTTATTTTCAAAAGTTGAAAGGTGAAATGTGATTTGAAATTGGTTTTCAAATGTTAAGTGTGGAGAAATATATATCTCGTGAAGATATTTTGAAATTAAATAATTTGGGAAAATTATTTGAATCTGATGGTTGTTGTGAATATTGTTGATAGTTAAATCACCGACTATCAATATTGCCTTTGAAATGGCATTTGAATTTGTTTTTAAAACAAACGCTTATTATTCGGTTTAGCCGGGAAAGGACCTTTGTGTCAGATAACCCATTCCGAATAATGATACAACGATATGGATCGTATTGAAGACCGGTGATGAAGACCGGGTATTTGTGAAAACGATAGGATGACCTATCGATTGTCTCTGCACCGTTAGCTACGGTATAGAGATTTCCTTTGTGATGGGAAGTTTTATCGGGATTGTGAATATCCGGATTTGCAAGGGCTTCTTTTGAAGTGCCTTCGGTTCTGTTCGAACCCGGAACAGACTTGTATGGTTACGTGTCTAACATTACATTTTGAGATATAGAGCTGATTTGTTTCAAATACATTTCTGTTGGTGGCGGAGAATTTATTCTCTTAGCTTAACACCCTTCTCTGAGACGTACGAGCTCAGAGGTTATGTAGTTGAAATTTATCAACGATATATTCCCAATATGGTAATGTGGCATGCTGAGTGTTGCTGTGATGATGATCATTTATTGATCATTTGTGATCAAAGCGTGGCTTTGTGAAAAAGCGTAGCTTTGTGGACGAGAATTCGTCAGGGCCTCACAACTCGGAAATGGTCGAAACAGGAATGTTGCGGCAAGGTTATGAGGGTCGCGCCCTTTAGGGTATGTCATTTCCTTCTGGAAAGGGGTGGTATCATGGTATGGAGCCCAGATACTTACTCATGTGGACACACTTTATTTATTATGTGTGATGTTGGTTACCGAGCGCTCGGATAAAGGTCCCAAAGGACCGGGGGATGACATATTCGTGAGTTACCTAGTTACAGGGGTAACCCGGCCTTGTTTGGCAGAGAGCAGTTTGTCTCTCGAGACGTCCAGCCAGAGGCGATCCCATTCGGCAGTAGGAAAGGAAGTTCCTTAGCCTGACCATTTGTTGGAAATCCATTTCCCAATACGAAAATTGTACGGTTTTAGTTGTAGAACCTGCCATTTACTTATGGTGGTCACCACTGTTTAGATGGTAGCTATAGTAGGCATAGTTCGGAATGTCTATGCTGGCTAAGATTAATATTATACTTTCAAAATGTTTTCTACACTAGACATTAATAATAATATCCAATGATTGGCATAGTAAGCATCTTTGACTATCATAAGAAGAAATCTCCTCCAATTCTGCGTTTGCATTGTGTGTGTGGCGGGAGGTCTTATGGTATTTTCATTTTCCCAAAAGCATTGCGAATCTGTTTTATTTTCTTTGTGAAAATAACTGTTTTACGATCTCACACCAGTCACCATGACTGACTCGGAGTTTATTGTTCCCTTCTAAACTCTGGGTGCCCATAATTTTCCACACGGGCAGCCTAGAGTTATTTTTATCAGGATATTCTGGAGCTTTGGGGATAAGCTGGATGGCGAAGCGTACTACCGTACTTGTCTATATTATTCCGCTGTGTATTCTGTATGAGGACAGGTTTATATAACTGTCCATTGTTTTATATTGAGTTGTATATTGACTCTGATCGATGTATGTATAAACTGATATAGTTCTTTGTTTAAAAGATTATTGATTTATCTATTTTATATTGTTCTGCTGCAAATGTGAGATTCTGTTGTTGTTTCTGTTTCTGTTTTTCTGTTCTTTTTCTTCTTCTGTCCTCTTCTACCTCTTCTTTTAACCCTAATGGTTCGGTTTTCCGGCATTCGAATGCACGGCATTTGATACAGTGAACGTATTAATGTCGACTTTCGAGCGTCGAAAGGCCGAAACGTTACAATATTTGCAAATGCAAATATCCAAAAATGATTCTAGGAGCAGATACGACACTATATGCATCAGAAATTATCCATTAATATAGGCCTATGTGGCCATTTTCGATCCGAACTTTAAAGTATATTCCAATTTTGTGAACATATAACGCACAAAGATCATCGGATCCAAATATTCATTTGCAAAAAAAACATAGCTAACCCACTTAATCTTTCGTGTGACATGGTAGTTTAAAGATAATATTTAATTAACTTTGATTTTGAGAAACCTGTTTTCGTCGAAGATAGCCAACAAAATTCTATAAGTCACATGGACATTCAGAAATCCACTTACATCATGATAAAGCTTTGAAAAATCGAGAATGTCAATTGATTTTGTAACTTTCAATAATAAAACTAGTTTCAAAGTTCATGAAATAATTCTTCTCCATAAATATCATGCTCTACATAATGTTTAAAAAAAGTTTCTAAATTGAAACATTGCTCTTTTGATTCTTCAGATTCAATATTTTTGAATTTTGAGTTCAATAACAACCCAAATGTACCTTCATACAAAATTTCTTAAACTGATCTTTAGCGAAGAAAGAGCTTGATCGATAATGTGGATAAAGTAACTCTCACGCTATCTTTTGGACATCGAACTTCATTAGCATCCATCATTTTCATATTTGTTAAATTTGGACGATTCAAATATATTCCAAATACTAAAAAGGAGAAGATATATTAATTGATTCATGAAACCAATCAAATACGAAAAACAAATAGAAAAGGTAATCAATTAATTTAAAATGATATATTAATTGATTTAATCAATTAATAAAATATGGATATATATATATAATGCAAAATAGAGAGACAATCAATTAATTGATTTAAATCATTAATTGATTTTATCGTATCAATAAAGAAGAACAATATGTATAGAGAATCAATCAAGCAGGGAATAAATATAGAAAAAAGTACCATTATGATTAATTTGTTTTGAAATAAATAAAGTAAATCCGAAAAGATTTCAACCTTATCTTCAAGGCAGTCTTTATCCTCACACCTATATAAATGAGGACATTTGTTTATCTTTTTCGATAAGGGAGTTCTCCATAAAATATTTTCAATAAGATCTCTATTTTCGTTTCTATTTTACGGTGAGTGAAATTTACTAAGCGAATGATATTCTTCTCATATTGTTATACTCCCTCTTAAAGTGAAGAAATAATAAAGGTTGTTGGGTCCGTGAATGTAGGCGTAGCCAAACCTCGTTATATCGATGTGTTCTTTTTTCTATCTTTGTCTGTAATATATGTCCTTTGATTTTCTTTTTATTCCCTTTGTTGGACTGAAATTGTTGAGAATGTCCAGCCACTAGATTATTGGGTATCCTACTTTCTCTACCCAAAACTCTGATTTGTGCTACAGTTTGGTATCAGAGCTTGTTGTTCTATTTGAAGATTATTTCAGCTATGTTTAAATCTATAAAGAGTAGCATTGGTATAAGCTCTATAAATTATGGAGTTGTTAGATTTGATGGATATGGAGATTTTAGTCCATGAAAGATGAAGATGGAAGCGGTGTTGAAGAAAGAGAGGAATTTTAAGGTTGTCTTAGATCCAGGGAAACTGAAGAAATTAACACATGAAGAGATTGATGAATTGGAGGAGGATGCTTTTACTACCATCCAGCTTAGCCTTTTCTGCTAAAGTCCTTAAAGAGTTTTTTCAAATGAAAACTACTAAGGAATTATGGGATGCTATTCAAAGAAAGTTCTATGACAAGTCTCTCACCAACCACATCATCTTACATCAATAACTTTATTCGTTTAAGATGAAGCCTGAAACCGATGTATTAGCTCACGTGGATGCCCTAAACACACTTGTTATGATCTTCAAGCAGTTGAAGTAAAAGTTGAGGATGAAGCGCAAGCTGTCATTCTTTTATGTTCTTTGCCTGCAGAGTATAACACTTTTGTTAACTCTATGATCTATGGGTACTCTTCTATTTGCTTAGAGGACATGAAGAAAATTTTGCATAATGAAATGTTAAAGGATAAGTTAGAAAATATGAGCATGGAGAATGATTTCGAAGGCATTATTATGCAGAGGGGAAGAAGTAAGAGTAGACCCAAATATGGTAGGGATAAAGGCAAGTCAAGATCTCAGTCAATGGAGCTCCAAAGGGATTTGCCATTATTGTAGAAGGCCTAGACATTATATATATTGCAAGTAGCTCCAAGTTGGAGAATAAAAATAAATTCATTACCCAAAAGGCTTCAGCTTCTACAGTGGAGACAATAGATTCAAAAAGTGATCATGGCGCTTTTACAGCTTTTGCCTCTTTTATGAAGAGTACTATTTGAATTATTGACTCTAGAGCATCTATCATATGATACCTAATACGCACTCTTTTTCCACTTTTTGTTAGTTTGCTGAAGGAGAGGTTCTCATGAGAAATAATGCTACTTGCCGCATGATTGGTATTGGAATGGTGAAGGTCAAGATGTTTGACGGTGTTGTTCGTACTTTGTGTGATGTCAAGCATGTACTTGCTTTGTGATGTAATTTGATCTCTGTTAGAGCATTGTGTAATCTTGGCTTAAAGTGTATAATAGAAAATATTTATTGAAAATTGCAAATGGCTCATAGATAGTGCTGAAAGGAGTAAAAGCTGAAAATCTATATTTGCTAATGGGTACCACTGTTGTTGCAGAGTCTTCTTCGATTGTTGATTCCGTTGATTCCAATACTACCAGATTAGCATTTTCATATGGACAAATTAAAGAGCGCAGCTTGTAGGTGTTGAGAAAGTGAGGTTTTATTGATGGCATTCATCATTCAAAACTTGGCCTTTATGAGGGATACATACCTGGAAAGAAGATGAAGGTTTCTTTCGGCATTATAGAGCATAAGTCCAAAGATATTTGGGAATATGTTCATACTGATGTTGGGCCCCATACCATGCATATCTATTGGATGAGCTAGGTATTTTGTTTCATTTTTTGATGATTTTTCTAGAAAATGGGTTTGCTTTATGAAGTCCAAGGATAAAACTTTTGATAAGTTTCACAGTTGGAAATCTCTTATTGAGAAACAGTCTGGAAAGGAAGTGAAGGTTCTCTATTCAGATAATGATGGTGAATTCACTTCTCAAAAATTTACTAAACTTTTTGAGTCCAAGGGAATCAAAAGGCACCACACTAGACGATCCTCGGTCAAATGGGGTTGCGGAGAGGTTAAATCGGAGATTATTGGAAAGAACTCATTGCTTATTTTTAGCTGCTAGATTGAAGAAGAGATTTTGGGCAGAAGCATTATCTACAGCAATTTTCCTCATCAACTGCACACCTTTTACCGCCATATATATGAAAATTCTAGAGAAGTACGAAAATGAGAACCTGTTTCATATTCCTTTCTCAGAGTATTTGGTTGTCTAGCTTATGTGCATGAGAACAAAGGGAAGTTGGATCCAAGATCACGCAAGTGTATTTTTCTTAGCTATAGAAGAGGAGTTAAGGGTTATAGGTTGTGATGTCCTACTATCCAGAAGATTGTTACTAGTAGGCATGTTACTTTTGATGAAAATGCTATGTTAAACGTGAAGCCTTCTCCTTCAGTTAAGGATGATGTTGAGAGGACAAATAGAGTACCAGAAACTAAGTAGATCATTAGACTTCCATACAAACACAAATAGTGTTTCCGATGATACCATGGTTGATGAGGAGAGGACAAAGGATCAATCTCGAGATGGAGCTCAGATTCAAACTCCACCAATTAAAGATAAGAAAAGACCTAGATGGCTTGGTGATTTTGTGGGATTAAGCATTGAAGACACTTATTTTGATGACATGGCAGGCTATGCATTAAGCATAGTCCATAATGATCCTAGAGACTACAGAGATGCCATCAGTTCAGTTGATAGTTCCAGTTGGTTAGTAGCTATAGAGGACGAAATTGAGACTTTGCACAAAATCACACTTGGGATTTCACTTCCTTCGGGCATGAGAGCAATTGAGTGTAAGTGGATCTATAGGGTGAAAGATGATGGCGATAGTGATTTGAGGTATAAGGCAAGATTAGTGGCAAATGGGTATGTTTGGAGGAAAGGTATGTAATTCCATAATATTTTGCTCCAGTTGTCAAACACACTTCCATTGCATTCTTTTGGCATTGGTTTCCCACTTTGATATGGAGTTGGAGCAATTAGATGTCAAAACAACATTCTTACATGATGACCTTAAGTAGGACACTTACCTACATCAACTAAAGGGGTTTATTGACAATAGCAGACCCAGTCATGTTTGTAAGCTTAACAAATCTCTTTATGGTTTAAAATAGTCTCCTAGATAGTGGTATAAGAAATTTGATAACTTTATGATCTCATATGGTTACTCTAGAAGCTTTAAGGACCAATGCATCTATTTTAAGAAAATTGATGATGATTTCATCTATTTATTGCTTTATGTTGATGATATGTTGATAGCTTCTAAGAGCATGTCTAGAGTTTCAGAGTTAAAGATGGAGCTCAACAAGGTGTTTGAAATGAAATATTTAGGAAAGACACGAAGAATTTTAGGGATGGAGATTCAGAGGATGGAAAGCAAAGATCTTTGAGGCTCATTCAAAAATCAGTATATCAAGAAAGTCCTATCTCAATTTGGTATGGAGAAAACTAAACCAATGGCTACTCCTTTAGGCTCTTAATTTTTACTATCTAGAGATTTATGCCCCAAATCGGAAGAAGACAAAAGAGATATGACTAATATTATTTACTCTAGCATAGTTGGAAGCTTTATGTATGATGTGGTATGCACAAGGACAGATTTAGCTTATGCAGTTGGTGTTTTTACCATATACAGGTCTAACCTAGGCAAGACTCATTAGCAAGAAGTAAAGTGGATTATACGATACTTGAGAGGCACTCCTGATATAATAACTAGGATCTTAATAGGCCTGATTTTTCGACTAAACCGAAAACCCGAGTCTATTAGGATATAGATCATTGACATTGGTAACCTGAAATAAACATAAGTATATCAGAGAGCAAACCATACGAAATCACAGTGGAATAGTAAAATATAATAAAACATATATATCGACCAAGGCTTCTACCATGGAACCAATATTATTCCATAGATATCTAGTTTCCTTGTTAGTGCTGAGCACAAATGAGAAGATTTGTCCATCTTCTGTTCTCATCTTGTAACAGTACCATGTCCTTCTAAACCTATCATGTGTTGGAGCTGGATCAGCCCGTAGTGGAGGAATTGGATAAACTTCAAAAAATTCCCTTATTGGATCTTTAATGGGCGCATGTAGTCTAATTCATTTAAAACTTTTCTAATTTTTCTATAGATAAAATCAATATTTTAATTAAATTTATAAATAAAGTTTTATTTTATATAATTTTTATTATATTTTATATATATGTATCATATACACATATTTGTATACGTGCTCGTGCAACAGGATAATGTGTACATGCTTTGACATGCCCATGTATAGATGTTGGGATTTACACCGCAATGGATATGTTAGCTCCTCGTGTATACAAATTGATTATCTAAATTTGTGTGTGTGTATAAGCATCAGAATATTGTATAAATATATGTGTGTTTGTGTGGGTGTACACGCATGCAAAATATAATTATATAATTATTATAAAATATTGGCTGTAAATTATTTACATTAAGCATTTATTAAAATATAGATATATACATACGTATAAATATACATATATATAAATCTAATTAAACATAATTAAATTATAAAATTATTTTAAATATTATTTTGTAAAATAATTTAGAATATTTATAACATGAAATCCGAACTGAATTATATATATATATATATATTAATTTAAATGTATATTACAAATAAACTTAAAATTAGTTATAATATATTTATAGTAAAAATTTATAATTTTATATATATATATATATATATTATGTTATCGCTATTAGCCAAAGTGTAAAAAAACATTAATTTATTTTTTGGTTTTAAATAATTTATTAATTAAAAACTTATTATTAATTAAAACCATACAAAATTAATAGAAAAAAAATTTAAAAATCATTTTCAGAATATAATGGATATTTTGTATTATATAAAATTTTATAGAATTTTATATTATAAATAAATATATATATATATTATATGTATATAAATACATTTTATTTATACAACCAATTTTGAATTAAATAATGGTATATATATATAATAAATATCTGAAGAAATTTGTTTATTATTTTTAATATTGCTGAAAACCTTTTAGGTATAAACACTTTTTTTATAATATTTAAAATATATTTATTGTATGATTTAATCCTTTTGTGTTTAGATTTCATTCATAAAATCATTTAATAATATTATTAAAATAATTTTTTTATTTTGGCCGTAAGTATGATACAAGTATACATAATACATACATACATACTTGTTGATTCGGCGAATTTTCGATCGGTTTAGAAAATCGTCGAAAAATTGTAATAAAAATAACCGCAAGCGCACGACGTACAGTTTTAGTACATGGCGAGTACGGGTCGATTCGCAAGAAATTTATTGATTTAAAAATTCTACTCAATCAAATTAAACCAAGATTTGAAGTTGTTTAAGCTAAAAAAAATGTAAAATACTGACAAAAGAAAGTGAATAAAAATATGAGAATATAAGGCAATTTAGAGGTAATTTCCTTCTCAAGATCACATAAATCAACATAATGAAATTATGATCTCTCTTTTTTTGGTCATTAGTGAATTTAGTTGATGTGTTTATAATAAGTATGGCCTATTTGTGCTATTAATTAGCCCAACATAAGCCATCAAACTATAACACACCCACTAAATCACTTGTTAACTCTCATGAAAATGATAATGAAATCAAAAATAAATTATATTCTAAGCATGATCTATTTACTATTGATTAGTAATATAGACCATCAAATTTTGATTCTAAAATCCACTTCATTACTATAATCATATGTAGATGAAGAGGTAATTTACATTTATGTTTGTTTAAGCATAGCCTATTTGGTGTCAACAACATAGGCTATCAAATTCAAAGTTAAACAACAAAATTTAACCATATCCAAACATTTCCATTAAGCACAAAAAGAGATCATAGATTAACATATATGTTGAATCTACATGATTAACAGAGCTTCATTACCCCTTGAAGGGGTTTAGCTTCTCATATTTGTTATCATGTCAACAAATGTAGATTGCAACATAGAACAAAAAAACAAGAGAAAAGTGAGCTAACTAATTTGTATGAAAATAAATCTACTCTACTTGCAAGAAATAAAACTACACTAATTGCATAAAGTAAAGAACAAGAATTAAAAGAGCATGAAATCAACTTGCATAAATAAAATTACATAAAAGAAAATGGCTAAGAAACCATGAAAGAGGGAAATAGAGTTTATATTTACAATTTGTGCCTACAACTAAACTAACTAAAGAGGAGGCTAAGAGCTTCATTACATGAAACATAAGGGGTATTTATACATGTTTTGAAACCCTAATATTATTATAGGGGACTACCCAAATTGCTCTTGAGGAAGTGTGGCCACAAGATTATCATTAGCATGAATTAATCCTCCATTAAGTGTGCATGTAAATTTAATGTCCACTAACATGTGCATTAGCTCCTAATTGTAGATCAAGGTAAGTGGGTGGGTAGGATCCTCCATTTTGCATGAATTGATTTATTTCCATCTTCATTTGCCTTCTAACTCTTGTGCATGCATATTTCCATGAAGACCTCTTCCATTTGAATCCAAATTCCTACAAAATACATAAAAATGTCAAAGTAAATTTTCCCAAATTAAATCATACACAAAAATGACCATTTTCCCCTATATGAAGATGAATAAATGATGATTTGAAAATAATTGAAATTTTGGATTAAACATGTTAAATACCCTATATGCTCATTTATTTAATTAAATTAGATTAAATATGGAAGTAAAAATATGCACATTTACGTGCACATCAAACACCTCCGCACTTATCTTTTTATTCGTCCTCGAATAAACTAAAACTAAGATAAATCCATTTTTGTAGGGAGCACGATTGCATTGAGCGTATGCAACAAGCCGTTAAATTTCTAGGTGTCCCTAGTAGGAGGAGTGTTGTCTCGTGAGGGTTTTCAATGGATACTACCCACAAAATCCAAATGCAATATGAAAATTCCTAAATGTAAGATTTATTTACAAAGATATGAATGCAAGTTTTTGAAAATATTTATCGATGAAAAATTTACTTTTAAATTGACACGAATAAGTTAAATATAAGTTTTGGTCATTATCAAGAAATTTAAGTCCTTTTACTTATCAAAATTTCCAACAAAAATTAAGTTGTCATAACAAATAGACTCTGGTTTAGCAGTTGTTTCGGTTGATAACATAATGTAACGATGAAATGGATCCTTAGATGGTTATCAAAGTTTTTCAAAGTGGTATTTTTATTTCTTTTAAATAACAAATCGAATTAAACAAGTCAAAAGCTTGAACTTCAATTGCTTACTCTCTCTTTATTTGAAAAGTTTGTTGATATTAACAATATTTACATATGTCTAACTCAGAAAACTGAGGCCGGATATATCACCCATGCACTGCCTTGTGGGCTTACGTGAGGGGAATACAGAGCATGGCGAGTGTACACACAAGTGTGTACACCTATCGACTGTAGGCATTATTAATGAAAGAATTTTAATATACATACACCTAATTCAGATAAACTGAGGCCAAATATACCGATCATGCACTGTCTTTTAGGCTTACGTGAGAAGGGTACAGAGCATGGCGAGTGTACACAATTGCATGTGAACGCATGACTCTAGGTGTTACTTATTTACAAAAACCAATATACACACACACACACACAGAGATATATATATATATATATATATATATTTATAAAGAGAGAGTTTTATAATACCATCTTAGCACCATTTAACTTAGAAGATCAAAAATGTTATATCCTTTACTTAAATCCACCACGTTTTTAAATAAATATTTTCAATTATGATATACTTCATAATTATCACCCATGAACCTTCCAATATACTAGTTAAACCATCGTTACTTGTAATCAAACTCTATTTTTATTTTTGTTAAGACAAATAAATTTTCAAAAATTTCAATTTAATAACCAAAAACATATATTTATCCTATAGTGTTTCTTTCAAAGTAAATATGCAAAAAAGGAAATTTGTTTTTGGGATTTTTTAATTTTTTTTATGTTTTGGAAAGAAAATGAAAAAAAATAAACCATGAAAAATAAAAAATGAAGATGAGACTCCCCCCACTTAATTTTGACTGGGTCCCCCACAGTCAACCCAAGAGAAAGGAGAAAAATAAAAATATGACATATATTTATATGAAAATGAAACGATTATTATTTACACGACATCAGAAAATATATTGTTAAAGATTAAATGAAACGGTCTTCCAAAGACCAATTCATTTGTCTCGTTAAGTACTAGAGACATAACTTAAGCTCAGAAAACCAAACCATAAAAAATTTCAAAGTTGAATGTTGATTTGGAAAAACGAATATTGTTTTATTAAAAATCATATGAGTTGTTTTATTTTCGATGATTTTTTGGGTAGATAGAATGATTGGTTGAAGTTCAAGTTTATTTTCACCAAATTTAAATCCAAACTCATTATTGACAAATTCTTTAAAATTATCAATTTTAAATGGTGATTTAAATCAACCCCTTCAGAATTTACAACTCATCTTTGAAAAGTCCAAAAAATTTGTGTTCACTAAATTCGTTTTCCTTTGTTGGATTATCAACAACTTCATTGCACGTATCAATTTCAAAATTTAAAGTTGTTGTATTCAATTTTTCAAAATCGGAAAAAGAAAGATTGATTTTTAAATTTGGTTCCACGCTCTCAAAAGAATTGAAATTCAACTCAATTACTGCATTTTCAACAGCTTCATTAAGTTTGCCATTTTCAATTTTAATTTCAAAAGTTGTTATTTGAAAATTGTCAATTTTGGTAAAAGGTGGATTATCACTTGGCTCTTCACACGTTGGGATTTGATTTTGTTTCTCATGTTGTTTCAGATATGTTTCAAACAACAAATCCATGTGATCTTTTTGAATTTCTTCCATTTGCTCAACAAAATTGTTTCCTGGAGATTTGACCAGGCAACTGAGTACTCGGCGTACAGGACGACTCGGTGTCAACTAGTGATCGACATCTCATAGTACTCGGCGTAGTGTTCAGCATCTCATAGTACTCGGCGTAGTACTCGGCATCCAGTGGTACCCGTCATCAAGGAGTACTCGGCGTAGTACTCGGCATCCAGTGGTACTCGGCGTTAGAAGACGTTCGGCGTATATAACTACTCTACATGGCAGCATCGTTCGGCCAAAGGATCGTTCGGCTAAGAAGCATCGTTCGGCCAAAGCATCGTTCGGCTAAGAAGCATCGTTCGGCCAAAGCATCGTTCGGCTAAGAAGCATCGTTCGGCCAAAGCATCGTTCGGCTAAGAAGCATCGTTCGGCCAAAGGATCGTTCGGCTAAGAAGCATCGTTCGGCCAAAGGATCGTTCGGCTGACAACTGTTCTGCACTTCCCACCCATCAAACGTACCGTTCGGCATTGAGAAGGTGGTTCGGCGTGAACGTGTTCGGTCTACTTGGTTCGGCATACAACGACCACTACACTTGGGCTAGAGTGTTTGGCCACCAAGCCCACCTGGGAAGTCCAGCCCATATTTGTCTATAAATAGAGGGGCAGGGTCACAGTGAAAAGGGATCCTTTTTTGGAGAGAAAACACCGGGGAGACTCTGCCATTTTCAAGACTCATCTTCTCTACTTAACAACTTCATTCAAGCATTTGATTCACGAATTGTATTTGTAATCAACAATAAGGAAGATCAATAAAGTTTAATCTCAAAGTGGACGTAGGCATTTACGCTGAACCACCATAAATCTGGTGTTCTTACTTTCTGCATTTAAATTAGCATTGTCTTCTCTGTTTAATTTAACTTCATCACTTATATCTCTACACAATCTTTCTCAACGAGGTTAGTGACCAATTTTGGTGCTAACACTTTGGTGCTTTCACTGAGAATTGAATTCTCGGACCTCAAGGATCTGCTTTGAAGCTACTGGATTGAATAAATCCCCCAAGGAAGATCCGACTCACTGATAGGACATCCATTGATTCTACTCAGAGTTCATACCGATAACTCTACAATGGCAGGACCACGTACCAGGTCAGCTTCTCATAATGTGGATGCCCACGAGATTGCTAGCGTGCAACAAGCAGGACCCAGCAATCAACCAGCAATTTCGAGTGCAGGAATTGCCGCTCAAGAACAGACTCCGGTTGTCACCAGAGTAGAGTTCAATGACTTGATGAGAGAACTTAGGGAAAGCATGAGACAACTAGGAGAACAGATGCAAGCTAATGCCAACCTGATGGCACAACTCACTCAACAGCAGCAACAGAATGCTGGGGGCAATCCCGCTCCTTACTCTTCATCTGACAGCTCTACTTCCTCTGATGAACCTCCCAGGCGCAGACGCCACAAGACTGAAGCTGCTGTTCAAACAGCTGGAGACCGTGTCCAAGCAAGAGCTGGAAACTTCAGGACTGGAGTACAAAAAGGCATACGCCGAACGTTCCAGAAAAGGTGCATGCCGAACACTCCAAAAAAGGCATACGCCGAACGTTCCAGAAAAGGTGCATGCCGAACGCTCCAAAAAAGGCATACGCCGAACGTTCCAGAAAAGGTGCATGCCGAACGCTCCAAAAAAGGCATACGCCGAACGTTCCAGAAAAGGTGCATGCCGAACGCTCCAAAAAAGGCATACGCCGAACGTTCCAGAAAAGGTGCATGCCGAACGCTCCAAAAAAGGCATACGCCGAACGTTCCAGAAAAGGTGCATGCCGAACGCTCCAAAAAAGGCATACGCCGAACGTTCCAGAAAAGGTGCATGCCGAACGCTCCAAAAAAGGCATACGCCGAACGTTCCAGAAAAGGTGCATGCCGAACGCTCCAAAAAAGGCATACGCCGAACGTTCCAGAAAAGGTGCATGCCGAACGCTCCAAAAAAGGCATACGCCGAACGTTCCAGAAAAGGTGCATGCCGAACGCTCCAAAAAAGGCATACGCCGAACGTTCCAGAAAAGGTGCATGCCGAACGCTCCAAAAAAGGCATACGCCGAACGTTCCAGAAAAGGTGCATGCCGAACGCTCCAAAAAAGGCATACGCCGAACGTTCCAGAAAAGGTGCATGTCGAACGCTCCAAAAAAGGCATACGCCGAACGTTCCAGAAAAGGTGCATGCCGAACGCTCCAAAAAAGGCATATGCCGAACGCTCCAGAAAAGGCTAATGCCGAACGGTATTGTATGCCGAACGACTCGGTTGTGCCGAACAGTGTGGATGCCGAACAGCTTTGGCCGAACCACTTCTGGACGATTCACTTTGGACAAACAGCCTTGGCCGAACAGCTTTGGCAAAGGCGTATGCCGAACGCTACAGAAAAGGCGTAGGCCGAACGCTCCTCCAGGCCGAACCATACCCCCAGGCCGAGCGACATCCGAATGCTGATCCATACCTCCAGGCCGAGTGACATCAGGATGCCGAACTTTCCTGAATGCCGATCGCTCTCTAATGCCGAACGCTCCTGAGTGTCGGGCGTTCCTGAATGCCGAGCAGTGTGGAATGCCGAACAGTGTGGAATGCCGAACAAATTTGGATGCCGAACAATCTTGTATGCCGAACAATCTTGTACGCCGAACAACTTTGTCATGCCGAACGACCCTCAATGCCGATCGAAACTTAAGTTACACCGGTCTCTTATACGACCCCTATTTTCAAAAAAAAAAAAAAAACTATTTTCGGGTACGACCCAAATTTCCAAAAAAGAGGCTAAAAATTTTTTTTTCAGGGGGCAGGCCCCCCGAACCCTAGCCGCAGCGCAGTGCCTCCGGATAATGAGTTCAAAACTCAACTTAGTAAAGGAACATTCTATCCACTTCCCTGACATCCCATGATCGACCAGGGCATAGAGGATCTAGCGGCAACTTATGAACGGCATCAAGGGAACGGACAAGCAACCGCTATTCAAACGGCACTCCCAAAGGTTGGAGAACATAGATGATATGACTCTAGCAAACGCCAAAATGACTCCAAGCAAACCAATGCTCTAATACTAACAAGGGTATCATACTGATCGCGTTTGAGGAAAGTCGACCTCCAGATATATTTTGGTAGCTAGTTAGCTAAAGAGCCTCCTATGACTATGGATCGTTTCTTTCACAAAATGAATCAGAACTAAAGTGAGGAGGAGTGGAGCAGACTAAGAAAAATAACAATGAAGGCCCGTTGGCTAAGGATGTAGATCCCAGTAGTCGAAACAAGACTTCAAAATTCAGCTCATCTGCTCTTTGAAAGGTTCAATTGACAACCTCTACTTGAAGACTCACGACTCGGAGTGGTACTGGAAACCAACCTCGAGAGAGTACACCAAAGTCTAAAGAAAATCAGGGGAATGTCGTATATTCCCAGATGCTCACTAATCCTAACACGAGCGATTACAAACACCTCCGAGGTGTGATCGAAAAGATGACCTGGAAAGGAAAGCTTCAATAGTATGTACAAGTCCAGCAGAATGGCGGGCAGCGAATATCTGATGCCTATTAATAAAGGGCTATGATTATCAATTGGACGGTTGACGGCCAACATCCCTTTGAAAGAAGCCAGGGGCGGAGTCGATTAGCGAGCACACGACGCTGCTTCACATATCAATGAGATTTACCATAATCTTCTTTGAATTATTTCCATTTCCATCTCTATTTCAATTGTTCTATGAACTACGACTAGCTTGAACTAAACTACTTTCAAAACGATGCAGGTGTCCAGGTACTCAGATTTGGTTGCCAACCAATCTACGCAGACCATGATCGGACGTGTGGAGTTACATCTGGACGAGAATAATTCTATTGCTCATCATCAACCATATGCCTTTGATTTGAGGCTATGGATTAAATACAATGTATAACATCACAATGAACGGAGAGCTGAATTCCATCCTGCAAGTGGAATTTATTCAAGTAGAGAGCGGCTGCGATACGACCAACCACTCACTAAGTGAAACTCGAGCTCGGGGGCAAGCCATCACATCAGGCTAAAAATGGGTTGATACATGACGATCCTTCGCTTAACTCCGTACTCCCAGAGTGTGAGACGGAGTATAAACATCTACTTAACTCCGTACTCCCAGAGTGTGAGACGGAGTATAAACATTAATCAACTCCGTACTCCCAGAGTGCGAGATGGAGTATAAACATTAGTCAACTCCGTACTCCCAGAGTGTGAGACGGAGTATAAACATTAATCAACTCCGTACTCCCAGAGTGCGAGACGGAGTATAAACATTAGTCAACTCCGTACTCCCAGAGTGTGAGACGGAGTTTAAACATTCGCTTAACTCCGTACTCCCAGAGTGTGAGACGGAGTATAAACATTAATCAACTCCGTACTCCCAGAGTGCGAGACGGAGTATAAACATTAGTCAACTCCGTACTCCCAGAGTGTGAGACGGAGTATAAACATTAATCAACTCCGTACTCCCAGAGTGCGAGACGGAGTATAAACATTAGTCAACTCCGTACTCCCAGAGTGTGAGACGGAGTTTAAACATTCGCTTAACTCCGTACTCCCAGAGTGCGAGACGGAGTATAAACATTAATCAACTCCGTATTTCCAGAGTGCGAGACGGAGTATAAACATACATCAACTCCATACTCATCCCCAAAACTGGGGGCAGAACCAAAGCAAAGCATGCTAGTTGAACATTTGTCTAAAAGAAGATTGCAACGAAACGATTAAGAGACGACTGTCAGGCAATCAACTGAACGGAAATATTCAGCATGAAAGACTGCGGTTTTTTCAAAGCACGTCATGTTTACACAAGACGTCCTTTGGGGGGCAAATGTTATCCCGCCTTTTGGCAAGGCCGTGACACCAAGAACTTGATTAGAAACCAGTGACAGTTCGTCTAGGAGATCGGTTACACAAAGGCTCACTATGGATATCGATGGATTTTGTTCGAGTCTGGATCGAGCCACGATTAACAAGACATAACAATCAAAGCCAGGGAAGCCAATGTTCCAAGTCTCAAGACGATCCGAGTTCGTATGCTCAACTTATGATCGATTCGAACAACCGACCATCCATCCATCAACCTCCACATTTGACTTGGAGACCTAAACTGCTTGGAATGAACATGGCCCGATCATCCACTCCAATCGAGTCATAGAACAAAGTTCGACATACACCTCATGAAGCTCAGTGACGCCGGGATCCGTCTAAAGTGGACGTGATTTGATCATCTACACATCAAATCCTACCCTGAACACGAAAGGTTGTTCAAAAGCCCAACTTGAAGTAGCTATGGTAGACTGCGTACTTACTAACCATCGCTGTCAAAATACGGACACGACTGCACCTTGGAACATATGCAACTTACTTTGTCTACTCAACAATCTATTATCCTTATTTTCTAGAAGGAGATACAGAGCAAATTGTAAGAGATTTGGCTATCTAACCCAACATGGATGTGATTCAACCATCTGTCATATACCTCCTTCCTTGACTTGATTGGAAGAGCTATAATCACAAAGCGGACGAGAATCGATCGTCCATTTTTCTAATTTCGTCCCTCATCCTAGGGGGCAGAATCCCATTCCGTGAGCAAACGTGTTTCGATTGTTCATTCGACGACATTAGCCTCGATACAATAGATGAATACAAATTAAAAAATGGAAATACGACTGCTCTCAACTAAAACCTCCAAGTCCCCAGAGTGCGGACTGGAGTACTCTAAGTCCCCAGAGCGCGGACTAGAGTATAAACGACTAAAACCTCCAAGTCCCCAGAGTGCGGACTGGAGTACTCTAAGTCCCCAGAGCGCGGACTAGAGTATAAACGACTAAAACCTCCAAGTCCCCAGAGTGCGGACTGGAGTACTCTAAGTCCCCAGAGCGCGGACTAGAGTATAAGCGATTTAAACCTCCAAGTCCCCAGAGTGCGGACTGGAGTACTCTAAGTCTCCAGAGCGCGGACTAGAGTATAAATGATTTAAACCTCCAAGTCCCCAGAGTGCGGACTGGAGTACTCTAAGTCCCCAGAGCGTGGACTAGAGTATAAATGATTTAAACCTCCAAGTCCCCAGAGTGCGGACTGGAGTACTCTATGTCCCCAGAGCGCGGACTAGAGTATAAACGACTAAAACCTCCAAGTCCCCAGAGTGTGGACTGGAGTACTCTAAGTCCCAGAGCGCGGACTAGAGTATAAATGATTTAAACCTCCAAGTCCCCAGAGTGCGGACTGGAGTACTCTATGTCCCCAGAGCGCGGACTAGAGTATAAACGACTAAAACCTCCAAGTCCCCAGAGTGTGGACTGGAGTACTCTAAGTCCCCAGAGCGCGGACTAGAGTATAAACGATTTAAACCTCCAAGTCCCCAGAGTGCGGACTGGAGTACTCTAAGTCTCCAGAGCGCGGACTAGAGTATAAATGATTTAAACCTCCAAGTCCCCAGAGTGCGGACTGGAGTACTCTAAGTCCCCAGAGCGCGGACTAGAGTATAAATGATTTAAACCTCCAAGTCCCCAGAGTGCGGACTGGAGTACTCTAAGTCCCCAGAGCGCGGACTAGAGTATAAATGACATAAACCTCCAAGTCCCCAGAGTGCGGACTGGAGTACTCTAAGTCCCCAGAGCGTGGACTAGAGTATAAACGACTGAAACCTCCAAGTCCCCAGAGTGCGGACTGGAGTACTCTGAGTCCCCAGAGCGCGGACTAGAGTATAAACGACTTAAACCTCCAAGTCCCCAGAGTGCGGACTGGAGTACTCTAAGTCCCCGGAGCGTGGAATAGAGTAAAATGACTTAAACCTCTAAGTCCCCAGAGCGTGGACTAGAGTATAAACGACTTAAACCTCCAAGTCCCCAGAGTGCGGACTGGAGTACTCTGAGTCCCCAGAGCGCGGACTAGAGTATAAACGACTTAAACCTCCAAGTCCCCAGAGTGCAGACTGGAGTACTCTAAGTCCCCGGAGCGTGGAATAGAGTAAAATGACTTAAACCTCTAAGTCCCCAGAGCGCGGACAAGAGTATAAATGACATAAACCTCCCAGTCCCCAGAGTGCGGACTGGAGTACTCTAAGCCCCCAGAGCGTGGACTAGAGTATAAACAACTTAAACCTCCAAGTCCCCAGAGTGCGGACTGGAGTACTCTAAGTCCCCAGAGCGCGGACTAGAGTATAAATGACATAAACCTCCAAGTCCCCAGAGTGCGGACTGGAGTACTCTAAGTCCCCAGAGCGTGGACTAGAGTATAAACGACTTAAACCTCCAAGTCTCCAGAGTGCGGACTGGAGTACTCTGAGTCCCCAGAGCGCGGACTAGAGTATAAACGACTTAAACCTCCAAGTCCCCAGAGTGCGGACTGGAGTACTCTAAGTCCCCAGAGCGTGGAATAGAGTAAAATGACTTAAACCTCTAAGTCCCCAGAGCGCGGACAAGAGTATAAATGACATAAACCTCCCAGTCCCCAGAGTGCGGACTGGAGTACTCTAAGTCCCCAGAGCGTGGACTAGAGTATAAACAACTTAAACCTCCAAGTCCCCAGAGTGCGGACTGGAGTACTCTAAGTCCCCAGAGCGCGGACTAGAGTATAAATGACTTAAACCTCCAAGTCCCCAGAGTGCGGACTGGAGTACTCTAACTCCCCAGAGTGCAGACTCGAATATAAGCGAATTGGATCTCCAAGTTCCCTGAATATGAACTATGACACAGATGACTTGAATTTGTCAAATCCCTAACATACGGGCTAGAAAGTTTTCTAAGTGCTCGAAGCACAGAATGGAAGTTCAACGACTCCCGAAGAGTTTCCGAGTTATATGAAGATGGACTGAGAAGTCTATGTTACTCACAACTGCTTGGATTAAAGTCACAATCACAAAGAAAACTGAACAATAAGAGTCTTTTGTAGGACAGAAAAAGAACTAAACCTTATTCAGAAATGAGTTTCTATTACAACCCCTCCAAAGTTCGGAGTCGACATTCTATTTACAAGGACTAGGAAATAGATGAAAATAATTACATGACTTAAACTAACTCTTGTTGAACGAGGATAGTAATCACTTCTTGTGCTTCTTCAACTTCTTTCCAGATGGCTCCTCTCCAAAGCATTTACCCTTGGTACTCTTCTTTGATAGAGGGGTAGCAACTGAAGGAGTACGGGGGCCTTCCATGGGCTTGGATCCGCCAAGAAGGATGACCTTCAACGGCTTGTTCAAAGGATCGTCCAAGTCCACAACTCGGGGCTCTACTATGACCTTGACCGTCTCCCCCTTCTCTATCTCGAGCCGCTCCTCCATGCTCAATTCAGATGTGTGCCCAGAGGCGCCTGTAATTTCTACTTCATAACCCCCGTCGGTAGGAGAGAAGGTCTCAGACTTGTCTTCATCAAGCGCTCCGATCACCTGAGCATCTGGACCAGGAGCCTCCCCTGCGTGAGTGGCTTCACTTGTTCTCTCCCCCACTTCCTTGGCGACATCGCTCCTCGGAGTGGGCTCGGGGTCAGAACGGCCTGCACAAAATCATGGAAAACAAGCATTAGAATGCAATAGTCCTACATAAAGAATAACGACCTTCGAAATCTTAAAGAGAATCTTAAAGAGAAGGATTATCTACCAGGTCTAGGCAGACTCTCAGCCATCCAGGGGGTCTCACCCTTTGGAATGGGAGACAGAATGCGGACTAAAGTACTCTAAGTCCCTGAGCGCGGACTAGAGTATAAATGACTCAAAAACCTCTACGTCCCCAGAGTGCGGACTACAGTACTCTCAGTCCCCAGAGCATGGACTAGGTTATAGACGACTTCAAAAAATCCCTAAATCCCAGAAGCGGACCAGATTACTCTAAGTTCCCAGAGTGCGAACTAGAGTATAAACGAGTTGACGAAAATCTCTGCGTCTCGAACTGTGGACTAAAGCATAAACCGTTCGACAAATATCTAAGTCCCCGGAGCGTGGACCGAAGCATGAGCACAAATTGGGCGCGAGTCAACCGGGGGGAGAATAACACTAAGTCACCAGAGTGCAGAGTGGTGTATGATCATCGATAAATAGACGAGTGGATTCCGAACATTTTCTATTCCGTAAACTTCGGCCTGGAATCGACAGGAGGATTATTAACACGCTGAGGATGGAGTTCGACCATCCAACTAGTGACCTGGCCAAATCAATGCTGGGGGCAGGGGTACAAAACACTAAAAAGCCGAATACGACAGCTTACTATAGCTCTAGCATGGCGTTCTTTATAACTTGAGGCAGCGACTGCAGGGAGGCCTCAATACAGAACCAATCGAAACGGAATCCAAAGCTACGAGCAACCTACTATATCATACCTCAGACCAAGGGTCAATGCCGATCCACGCCAAGCACATACGAATGTGACTCGGATGTTTGTTTTTTGAAAAACTATGACCCCCAGAGTATGGAAAGGAGGGTAAACCACGAATACTTGGTCAAAAATTCTCCAGCACCCTCGTTCGATTCGTCAGGAGGAGTATGAAACTGGATGAGCATAACCCGACTACATTTGTAGCCAACTTTACCCCGAGATCTGATTACGGAGCATGAACCAAAGTGGACGTGGATGACCATCCACTGTCCAAATTACGCCCTGAAACTTACGTGGCATCGAAGTATTCCTCTTGGAATGAAAAACCACGATAAAATCCAAGATAGGCGAGACCTAGTCTCCCATCGACTGACATGATCCCACGATTCAACGGGAAAGAGAGTAAAGCTAAAGTGGGCGTGGTTAGCCTTCCTACTTATCAGTATATGCCCCAGACCTGGGGGCACGAGCAAGAAGCAAGATGAATGTGAACCTACTTTTCACCAATCACCTCTATGTCTTTGGAGTTTAGGTGAAAACATATACATAGCTAGGACGAGACTCAACCGTCCATGTAGTACATTTATCAACCCGAGACTGGGAGAAGATGCATGGTCATCCAAAGATTGGCTACGATAGCTCAGTATTAAAACTTGTGTATAGTGCTTACAGCTACTCAAGGCAACGACCGAAAGGATGCCTAGAGATAGAATCGTTAAATCGATGCCAAAGCTTGGGGGCAACTGACTGTCACTCCAACCCGAAGGGCGAGTGAAGGATCATGAATGCATTGAATAGAAAATGCGTTACTCGAATATACAAGCAAATTCAAACTCATAGCAAGATCCAGCTATGCAGTTGCACGCAACTCGAGGCTGGCCCCTACTCGACATTTCCTTCAACGTGCTTTTAAGCCTGATCTTTGGCCATTTGCATATAATCAATTAGAGCATTCAGAGCCCTTCATTATTTGACTTAACAACTCATGGCAAGACTCTAGTATTCGACCAGAGTAACCATCAACATTGACCGTCCCAACCATATTTCACATTGAATGTTATGCAAAATAGTTACATCTTTACTCAAAGAATCTGGGATGGCACCTGCTAAGCTAACGGTCAACATAGCAGCCAGCCATGGCAACCCTTTCCGGGTGCTGAATATCGGATCACAGCTCAGTGCAGTGATGATAAAAGAATTAGTTGGATTTTTCTGGATAAATGATGATATGTTCCCTTGGACCCATTCTGACATGCATATGTGATTTCATTAACTATCGCAAGCCATGCATTGGATATCAACCCGAAGCTACAAAAGCTAGCACAATCCTATTGACTTCATCATGAAAGCTCCACTCTTACTTTTAGGCTCACCGCATCAACGCCTATGCCCACCAGCCATTGCGACAGGGCATACGATGGCCTGAGACGTCTGAAAGACTATTTAAATGGAATATCGAACTAAGCTAATTCGATATCACTTATTTTCCACAAAGGGCTATCCAAGGACGGAAATTAGCAGACCTCACACCCAAATTCACTACCTCAGATGACTATTCAAAGAGTAGCAGAGAACCAACCATAAGATGGAAAATGTACGCGGATGGAGCACCCAATGATCAGTGTTATGGAATAGGAATCATGATAATGACTCCTGAGGAACGATCAATCTACTACGTCCTAAAACTCGATTTACCTGTAACAAACAACGATGCTCAGTATGAAGCCTTGACTGCCAGCCTCAAATCTGCTAGAGGATTTGAAGTGAAAACTTTACATATCTTTTGTGGTTCTTGATTGGTAGTATACAAATTTAAGGAAGTTGATCTTGCTAGGGGGCATTGTCTTGCTCCTTATCTCGGCCAAGTCCAAGAGCTACTAACCGACTTCACGTATTACATCATTACACACGAACTCAGTGAACAAAATGAAAAGGTGTCATGGTTGACTCCTATCAAAGACTATCTACAATAAAGAATTCTTATTGAATGGAGGAATGGAAAACGACAGATCCTCCTCAAAGCTTCACGCCAAATCATCTAAGAATAAGTCGTGTGTCAAAAGGAGTTTATCCATCCCCACGCTTCGGCATATCGCCCATGATGATATCTTGAGCAAAGTCTATGAAGAAGAACGCGGTAATAACATCAGGGGGAAAACCATGATAAAGAAGATACTCTGCTACAGGTATTACTGGCCAACTATCAACCCAGAAGCGGTTGATCATGCTAGACAATGTGACGAGTGCAAGATGTTTGCAAAAAATCCGGAAACCCCACCGATGGAAATTATTCAAATGGCTAGTTCATAGCCGTTTGCCACTTGGGGGCACTGAAATCATCTTCTTGTCGATCCTCAAGATGGTGCGAAATACACCACCATAGCAGTTGATTACGTCACCAAATGGGCAGATGAAGAACTCTAACCATGTCCAAGATGAAGAAAATAATCAACTTCTTTATCCGTAACGTCATCTGTCCTTATGACCTTCCATGATCCATTATAACTGCAAATGGACAGGTTGAAGCTGTGAACCAAATCATAGAGTCAGTACTAAAGAGAGGTTTGGAAAACTCCTCAAGTGGCTGATCGCAACCCTTATTTCACAGAAAATACAAACAAGGAATCGCGATTGAATTGCAATTAAACTAGATGGAGTTGGTGACGACTTATGAGCATATAAAACGCATCCGAGAGCCAATGGCAAGAACATGTACCCGAACGTGCATGTGTACATCCTTAAAAGTTCGACTTCTTGAAATCAACAGAAATTGAATTCTCACTAAGGGTTATTAAGAAAAGACTAGATCAGATAGCCGAAGCTTATTAGCTCTGCAGAATCAGTCATGTATGGCCACTAATGAACCACAACCCTGGATTTATAATATTGGGAATCGACCAAGCATCACGATGACCTTAGAAGGATACAACACCTTGGGAGGATAATGATTATTCAAGAAACATGGTGGATTTCTTTCTGAAGACAAGGAATACTCGCTGATTCAAAGCGTGTTGTGTTGCTTCACACGACACACTTTGGGGGGCAAGTGTTTCCTGGAGATTTGACCAGGCAACTGAGTACTCGGCGTACAGGACGACTCGGTGTCAACTAGTGATCGGCATCTCATAGTACTCGGCGTAGTGTTCAGCATCTCATAGTACTCGGCGTAGTACTCGGCATCCAGTGGTACCCGTCATCAAGGAGTACTCGGCGTAGTACTCGGCATCCAGTGGTACTCGGCGTTAGAAGACGTTCGGCGTATATAACTACTCTACATGGCAGCATCGTTCGGCCAAAGGATCGTTCGGCTAAGAAGCATCGTTCGGCCAAAGCATCGTTCGGCTAAGAAGCATCGTTCGGCCAAAGCATCGTTCGGCTAAGAAGCATCGTTCGGCCAAAGCATCGTTCGGCTAAGAAGCATCGTTCGGCCAAAGGATCGTTCGGCTAAGAAGCATCGTTCGGCCAAAGGATCGTTCGGCTGACAACTGTTCTGCACTTCCCACCCATCAAACGTACCGTTCGGCATTGAGAAGGTGGTTCGGCGTGAACGTGTTCGGTCTACTTGGTTCGGCATACAACGACCACTACACTTGGGCTAGAGTGTTTGGCCACCAAGCCCACCTGGGAAGTCCAGCCCATATTTGTCTATAAATAGAGGGGCAGGGTCACAGTGAAAAGGGATCCTTTTTTGGAGAGAAAACACCGGGGAGACTCTGCCATTTTCAAGACTCATCTTCTCTACTTAACAACTTCATTCAAGCATTTGATTCACGAATTGTATTTGTAATCAACAATAAGGAAGATCAATAAAGTTTAATCTCAAAGTGGACGTAGGCATTTACGCTGAACCACCATAAATCTGGTGTTCTTACTTTCTGCATTTAAATTAGCATTGTCTTCTCTGTTTAATTTAACTTCATCACTTATATCTCTACACAATCTTTCTCAACGAGGTTAGTGACCAATTTTGGTGCTAACAAAAATCAAATTTATAATTATTAATTTGAGGATTTTCAATTTGAAATTGTTGAGAGTAAAAAATTTCACCATCATTGAAACTAGTCCCATTGCCAAAATCATTTAAAAAGTGGTTCACATTTCCATTTTGACTTTGAAATTCATTTTGGAGTTCGAAGTTGTATTGGCATGAGTTATAATCGAAATCATTTGAATTTTGAAGTGAATTCAAATTTTGATTATTTTGAAATCCTTGACTTGAGTTATTGCACAGATTACTCAAATTATTTATCATTTGATTTCATTGTTCAAGTAAAGACCAAATCATTTCAATACTCTTTTCAAGATTTGAGGGTTGGTCATCATTTTAAAAACTTTGTGCTTCAAAATTCAAATTATATGTACAATAGTTGTCATTAAAATATACGTAAGAATTTTGTGTGGAATTATATGGATTATATTGATTTTCACAACTATTGTAAAATTCTTACCAGTAGGGAAATTCAGACAGTTACAAAAATGTGTTTTTATTTTGGATATTTTATAAAGAAAAACTATTTACCAAAAGGAATTTATTATTCAAATGGGAAATTTGATTTTTTTTTGAAAAGATTTTATATTTTTTTGGATTTTTGTGTTTTCTAAAAAAAATTTTTTTTTTTGGATTTTTGATTTGAATTGAAAATTTTCAAAGGAAAGGATTTAAAAAACTAAGTTAAGAAAAATGTACAATTTTTTTTTAGGTTTTGTTGTTGTTTTTTTTGAATATGCATGAACTAATGCAACTAAATGAATGCAAGGGCTTAATTACAATTTTTTGTCCTTAAGTAGCTCCTCCAAAATTGTATAATCACACTTTGTCTTAATTCAACAAAATAGTCCTTAGCCAGATAATATATAGGATTTATCGGTGTACCACGAATCACCGTAGCAGTACAACCGAAGGTTTAAGTACCTTCCGAGAAAAAATCGGTATAATATTTACAAATCGCCATAATATTTATAATTGATTATTGCTTTGCAGTAGCCTAGACACGAAGAAAATAATTTTTTCAAAGAAGGCAACTTGTCAAGATACAATAAACCCTAAGTGAGCTCGTGACTCCCTTAATTTCGATGTCCGACCGTTATTATCAACAAATTCTAAGATGAAATGCAATTTGTGGGCCAAGGAAGAGGTGATGAAATCCCCCACCTTATGTGGATTTGGGTATTGCCTTTAGAAAAGAAAATAAGATGGTATGAATGCAAAACTGAAATTAAACGTGAATTTAGCAATGCAACTACGAATGAACTTTGAATTTTTTTTTTTGAAATATTTTTTATAATGCAAGTAACCAACAATGTAAAGCAAATAAAAACAAGAGATGAGGGCACGATACCAGAGCATGTAGAATTATTAGCAAATTTATTTTTAAAGCGGCGATTTTTTTATAAGCAAGCAAGCAAAGAAAATTTTTAGCACGCTAATCTTCTCCTTTTGATTTTCTGCTTTTGCAACCTGAAATTAAAAACAAGATATATATATAGGTTTTTTTTGTTTAAAAAAAGAATAGGAGTTAAAAACAAAAGAATTATTATTTTTTTCATTGAAACCAAAACCAGCCCTGACCCAATTAAAAAGCCCAACACCCAAACCAAAAGTAAACCTATTTTACCGATAAAATTAAAAATAATAATGACTTAACCACCTATTTTCTCGTTCATCCAAAACACAACCAGACCGCCGTTTTATTTCACTCTTCAACAAAAATTCAACTGTACGCAAATTCCAAAATAAGGATTCATGAATAAGTTCATGTGATTGAGGCTTCGGTCTACGGTTGGTTCAATGGATTGGAGGAAGCAAATTTTGAGTTTTGGATGTTCGATTTGGATTTAGGTTTCGAGGAAAATTTGAGGTGAGTCGATTGGGTTTCGGTATTCGGGTATTTGTTTGGTCAGTAAGGAACTTGGTTGGGTTTCATGGTTGATGGTTTTGTAGAGATGAAATCGGGTGTAGGAGTTCGGCTTTGGGTAGGTGAAGTGACGGTGATGTATTGCTGTTTCAGGTTGAAAGAGGAGTTTGGGTAGGTGAAGTGATTGTGGTAGTTGTTTGGAGATGATGATTCTCTGGAGAAGCTTGTATGCAGTTGTGACTTGTAGTTTGAAGGAGGTGGTTTATGTATGGAGTTCAGTTGTTGTCAGAGAAGGGAATGATGAAAAGGATGAAAAGGATGTTGCAGTTAATGGTGATTTGGTTTTGAATGGTCAGTAGATGGCGAATGAAGGGCAGTGATTGGAAGGGGTGGTTGTGTGGCACTGTGCAGGCTGGTGGTTGATAGGAAGTTGATGACAGTACTGTGTGGTGTATACAGATGTGATGTACAAGGAAGTTGATGACTGTTTGTTTGGGTTCGAGGGTGGTTACTGGAAATGTTGTCATTGGTTTGGGTGAAGTTGTGAGTGAAGCAGCAGTTTGTGTGATATGGGGGGCATTGGAGGATTAGTTAGTGACTGTTGTTTGAAGTAGTTACAGTTGTACATCAAAGGAGTGTAATATTTGTAGTGTGGCAGTGCAATTGCAGTTGTCTGGTTGATTGCAGCGTGTTGCTCTAGTGGGTGGTGCTGTAATGTGTAGATGCACAAGGAAGGGGACGTTAAGTGGGATGTTAAGTGGCAGTGTGCAAATTAACACAGTAAAGGTTTAATAGAAAATTAGGTTTATGTGTTGACAGAGAAATGTAAACTAGTTAAAGTGGTTATGCAAATTAACACACAACAATGTTTTTCGGCAGAACCATGTTGGAAGTGGTTATGTTAGGTTGAATGGGTTTGATCAGTGAGGTTGATGGATTTTTGTGAATGGTTATGAATCAGTTGCAAGTTGAAGAGGAAGTGAGTAAGACAAGAGTTGAAGATATGTGTAGTGAATATGTGGTGCTGCAAGTTGTGGTTATGGAATAGGAGATATGTTAGAGGTGGTTGAAGGTGATATGCAGTGCACAATTGCACAGTTGGATGGTATGCAACAGTTTGTTATGGAAGAGGTGAGGAACGTTGAGTTGGTGGTGGTATGCAGTTGAATAGTTGGTTGTGGTGATTATGGAGGATGTAGTTGATATGTGGTTGTGGTATGATGTAGTTGTATGGATGTTGAAGCAAGGGTTGTTATGGCGACTGATGACAGTGTGCAGTTTTGTTGGTTGGGGATTGTATGACAATATGATTTTGGTTGCTGGCAGATTGGGATGTGGTAGATTTGCAAATTGGGTTTGGTTGCTGGCGGTATGATGTTGATTAGTTGTATTGCAGTGGGAGTTGGTTTGGCACTGTGCAGTGTGTTTCAGTTAGAATGGATATGCACAGTTTGTAACAGGGGATGGTGGAGGTTGTATGAAGTGGCAGGCAGTTGTGATATATGCACTGAGTTGCAATGTGCAGGCTGGTTGGTGACAGAGGTGGGGAAGTGGTTGATGAAGTATGTTGTAGAACAGTGATGATGGTGGTTTTTGAAGTGGAGCAGGGGCTGTAGGAGAAGAAGTGGATGTATCGGAGTCTGTTTGCTAGTTTTGTAAAAAAATTTTAACGAAAATGAAAATGTAAATGCTAATTTGTAGAATTTGTAAAATAAAAATAGGAAATGTAAATGCAATGCGAATAATAAAATATTTTTTTGTTTTAAAATTGTGTATGTTTTTTTTCTTTTTTTAAATATGCAAATGCAAATCAAACAAAAATAACAAGCACACAAATCAAATCACACAACAAACATACACACAATATTTTTTTAAAAAGAAAATTAACACAAAATAAAAAAAACAAAATCAAACAAAAATAATTCGAAGAGTAAAACTAAAAATCAATCAATTCCCCAGCAACGGTGCCAAAAACTTGTTGATTCGGCGAACTTTCTATCGGTTTAGAAAATCGCCGAAAAATTGTAATAAAAATAACCGCAAACGCACGGCGTACAATTTTAGTACGTGGCGAGTACGGGTCAATCATAGGGAATTGTATTGATTTAAAAATTCTACTCAATCAAATTAAACAAAAATTTGAAGCTGTTTAAGCTAAAAAAGGTAAAAAAACTAACAAAAGAAAGTGAATAAAAATATGAGAGTAGAAAGTAATTTAGAGGTAATTTCCTTCTTATGATCACATAAATTAACATAATGAAATTATGATCTCTCTTTTTTTGGTCATTAGTGAATTTAGTTGATGCGTTTATCATAAGTATGGCCTATTTGTGCTATTAATTAGCCCAACATAAACCATCAAACTATAACACACCCGCTAAACCACTTGTTAACTCCCATGAAAATGATAATGAAATCAAAAATAAAATCTATTCTAAGCATGATCTATTTACTATTGATTAGTAATATAGACCATCAAATTTTGATTCCAAAATCCACTTCATTACCATAATCATATGTAGATGAAGAGGTAATTTACGTTTATGTATGTTTAAGCATAGTCTATTTGGTTTCAACAACATAGGCTATCAAATTCAAAGCTAAACAACAAAATTTAACCACATCCAACCATTTCCATTAAGCACATAACGAGATTATAGATTAACAAATATGTTGAATCTATATAATTAAAAGAGCTTCATTACCCCTGAATTAAAGTGGTTTAGCTTCTCATATTTGTTATCACGTCAACAAATGTAGATTGCAATATAGAAAAAAAACACAAGAGAAAAGAGAGCTAACTAATTTGCATGAAAATAAATCTACTCTATTTGCAAGAAATAAAACTACACTAATTGCATAAAGTAAAGAACAAGAATTAAAAGAGCATGAAATCAATTTGCATAAATAAAATTACATAAAAGAAAAAGGCTAGGAAGCCATGAAAGAGGGAAAGGGAGTTTATATTTACAATTTGTGCCTACAACTAAAATAATTAAAGAGGAGGCTAAGAGCTTCATTACATGAAACATAAGGGGTATTTATACATATTTTGAAACCCTAATCGTATTTTAAGGGGCTACCCAAATTGCCCTTGAGGAAGTGTGGCCACCAAGTTATCATTAGCATGAATTAATCCTCTATTAAGTGTGCATGTAAATTTAATGTCCACTAACATGTGCATTAGCTCCTAATTGTAGATCAAGGCAAGTGGGTAGGTGGGGTCCTCCATGTTGCATGAATTGGTATATTTCCATCTTCATTTGCCTTCTAACTCTTGTGCATGCATATCTCCATGAAGACCTCTTCCATTTGAATCCAAATTCCTACAAAATGACATAAAAATGTCCAAGTAAATTTTCTCAAATTAAATCATACAAAAAATGACCATTTTGCCCCTATATGAGGATGAATATATGATGATTTAAAAATAATTGAAATTTTGGATTAAACATGTTAAAATACCCTATATACTCATTTATTTAATTAAATTTGATTAAATATGAAAGTAAAAATATGCACATTTATGTGCACATCAGTATGTACATATATATGCACTTATATATACAACCATCAGCATGTGACAATCTATCGATATACCAATTCATGATATTTCTAACTATCAACATATGGAACAATGAATACATAAGCATTATTATATAATAAAAGACTAGTAAAGTACCTTTCAGCAAGCCCAAAGTTCACACATCGAAACAAAGAAATAGACTCATTTAATTTAATCTCAATCTAGCTTACGAATTGCCTTACCACTGATGATCGAATCGAAACAAATTGATGTGAGTTTATGCATGGATTTTTGGGGTTGTTATAGGGTGATGCAACGACCCGCCATTTTGGACCATTCGCGTCCATTATAAGTGTATAGGTAGACACTCATGCCGGAGTTGAATTGCTCAAAATACCGCGTTGTTAATTTAAATTGGCAAAACTGAACATATATAGTAAATAAATAATCACAGATCACAGACACAGAGTAATAAGTGCAGCGGAAATAAAAGAGATAGTAGTTCATGAAGCTACTATATGAATATATAAAATACATCAGAGTTTACAACAGAAGAGTAATACGATACATCAGAGTTAAAACCAGATACAACGCTGGAATCATCGAATACTGAAAGCAGAATAGATGGCTGGATCTCCAAGCAAAGCTCCAACTTCAAAGGTGAGTCTCGAATACTGGTACACTCAGTCTGACCCGAGCGTAAAGCAAAACACAAAACACTCGAGTCAGGATTAACATTCTTATATTAATAAATCCAACTCAAGTGAAATAGCAATTGAAATACAAGTAACTCAAAGGATGTTTGGAATAACCATCCTTTAAGGATCCGTTAAACTATCTACTAGGTAGTAATGTACGCTAAATAGATAATGTCTATCAGTAATATAAGAAGATATCAAAATAGCGTTAAGTCATGGCCCATTCCACCCTTAACACATTTTTATTCCCAAAAGCATATACAAGACCGTAGTTTCCCCAAAACCGGAAGTCACCAGAGGGCAATCCATATACTAAAGGTACAAATCAAAATCGTAGTGGTCGCGCATAAATGGAATACAAGTATGACAAGGCACATGAGGCTATACCCAAGGTAGTGATACTACCGTTCGCCTGATCCGGACTGGTGAGAACGCAACGCCGCAGCGCCCGCAACACCGTGAGACAACACTCCTAAAATCAAGGGTGCACCAATCGACAACAAGTATAAGTAGTTCGAAGAAGTGTGTCCACTTGAGGTATCAATCCTCCATTGGCCCGGCACAGCTCCTGTTTTAGTCATTTCCAATTTGACACAAGTGTCAAGGCTATCCATTATCGTTCTCTTTCTTCAGTCAACACGTACATCATTCCAACCACTTCATTCTGGATCATCACTCCGCGCATAGTTATTAAAGTGGTTTTCGGTTTAGATAGAGAATATATCCAT
Organism: Allium fistulosum; assembly: GCA_030737815.1. Classification (NCBI taxonomy): domain Eukaryota; kingdom Viridiplantae; phylum Streptophyta; class Magnoliopsida; order Asparagales; family Amaryllidaceae; genus Allium; species Allium fistulosum. The sequence goes on from CM060905.1 coordinate 169,576,085, forward strand.
AACCGAATTCCGGTCTCTTTAATAACTTTCGTAATTATTACACCGATTGGTCGTTTATATATTTCAAAACCAAATCAAATTCAATTTTAATTTCAATTCGTAAATCAATATTTCATTTGTCTTTCCAAATCAATTTCCATAATTTACGTTTCAAAACTTCCAAATTCACAATTTCAAAATCTTAAAATTCAATTTCAATTTCGATTTAAACAATCCAAATATCGATTCAAGTTCGAAAATAAGTTTCCTTCCAAATCATTTGAATTAACTAAATTTAACATTCGAATCAATTTAAACTTATTTATCGATTTCATTCAATATTCGTTAAGTTACTTTATCATTCAAAACAATTTCTATTAAATTTCCAATTCATTAAACCCATTATTAAATTCAACTTCATTAAATCAAAACTTACAATTTTGAATTAAATTAAATTCATCAAATCGAATTCTTTAAACTTCAAGTCTTACATTAATTTCAATAAATCGCATTTTATTTCTTGTTAAGAAATTCAATTTCAGTTATTTACTTACTTAAATAAATTTCTAAAACTTAATAAATAAAGAAACCCAATTTCATTTATTAATAAAGTTCAAATTTCACTTATTCAAAAGTCCAATTTCTCTTATCAAAGAATTCAATTATCAAATGATTCAATCTTATTCAATTATTAAATAATTCAAAACTTAATTATTAAATAATTTCAAAATTTAATAATTTCAAACTTAATTATAATTTCAAACTTAATTCAATCATTTCTTAAATTAAACAACCTTCTTTCATCAATTTCTTTATTAATATTTCATTTCAGATTATTAAATATTCACGTTTAAATTTCATTAAATTTAATTTCCAACTTCGTTTCAAAACCATATTATTTATTCAAATAAAATCTTCATTTTATTTTTAAATCAAATTATTGACCAATCGGGTTTTATTTAATTTCCTATCCTAGGAAAAATTCAATTTGGGTATTTATCATTTCAACCCGATTCCAATTCAATTCAAAATCAAAACATATCAAAGGGAACTTGCAGTGTGATAACTGGGATGGTGTCAAAGTAAATAAACAAGCAATAACAACAATCAATATCAATCCAATAATCAATTCAAATAATCCCGAAATAACCGTATTAATTCGCATTGTTATTTGTACGAATTAATATAATTATTTCTAGAATCTACACTATCATTTCATGCAGATTAAAGATTATTACATTACGGTTTTTCACTTGTCATCTATTACAATTTCATACATCATCAATTTAACAACATACATCCAGTGTTTCAAAGTGTAATTAACAATTCCTACGTGTCAATAAATTTAACAGTTACAGGGGTCATATTATACAAATGTCAGTTAATCAAATTTAACATTTAACTATCCAACATCAAGTTCAATTTCATACTGTTTATCATTTTAACATTAACAATTTAACGTCCAATAGAAACATCAACAATCAATCAATTATCAGCCAAACTGTATTATCATCGCATAAATAATTAACAGATAATGGTGTCAGATGTCACAGGTGAACTGATACAGGCAATAGCATATATAACAGTGTAATTAACTAACAACAGCATATTTCAATTGTCGTTTCAATTGAAATCAAATTTAATAAATAAAAGAACGTTAATCGTGAGTGAGTGCTCACCTTTCGAGGTTAGAGAGATTCGACAAATGAAGCGAGTTACAATCCAAGCAAGGTGAGATGGGCACGAATTCGATGAAGAAAACGGGCACGACGAACCCAAAAGCTGATAAAATGGGAATCAATGAGAACAAATCAAATCAGTTCGATATAAACAAAGAGAGAAAAAAATAAAATAAATAAATATATATACATATATATACATGGTTATATAAAAAAAATTCAATATTTTAATTAAAGACAAATATTGAAATAAATATGATTCAAAATCATTATCCTTAAAACTTAAATATAAAATCCAAGTATATATAAAATTTATATCTTAAGACCCATACTTAAACCCATAACACACTACATTCGCCGAAACAATACGTACTGACGCATAATGTCACAAATCATTACTGACATACATTAAATTTTAAAGAAACCCATATATTACATTTGAAAGTCAAAACCCAAGTATACTTATGAACATCTATATACAGGTATATTTACATATGTAACAGCTGGAAAGGAGGAAAGTAACTAGGCAGGCTACGCATGTACAGCTATGTATATATGTACTATAGTTATTATATTATATATATACTTTTTTTTAGAAAGATGTTTCACGAGCACAACAGTTATTGTAAACCTATATATATATAACTTACCAGTATAGACTTACACTACATAATACTATATATACTATTATTATTATTATCTTAAAATCAATATTTAAATTTTTAAACACGAATGTCAGATTAATATTTAATTCAAATACATGAAACAAAATCTCCACATATACATAAACTTGAAAATCAAACTAATGTACCTGTAACCCAAAAATCCCTAGATTTTTACATGTTTTAAATATACATATATCCTATATATATACCAATAATTATATGAAACATATATATAACGGTTCTATTATGCATCTCAGACTTTGAATAAAAGATATGCAACAATACATATACAACATACATACAAGTTATATCTTAAACAATATATATATATATATAAAAATCCAAAGATCAAAATATCTCTACAGACAAAACGCACGCAGCACACTATATACATATATATAATCTAACCCATCATAATATTTCATATATATGAAGATAATACCTTACAGAGATGCTCGGGCTGAGAATAATGATGTTGACAATGCAACTAAAACTCTCGGCCAAGGCAAGGCTTTTGAGTGTGAACGGAGGAGATGGTGGAAGCCTGCTTGCGGCCAGAGGTGATTTGATGGGGTTCGGTGGGAAGATGGATGGGGAGAAGCGGCGATAGGCTGTCGACAAGGGCTGCGTTGGTTTTGGGATTTGTGCGTGGAAGGTGGTAGGTGGCGGAGGTTGTCTCGGTTGAAATGGACGGTGGAGGTGAGGTCGATGGATGGCGAGCGGGTTGGCTTGCATGGAATAGAGGAAGAGAAAGGGAAGGTTGAGGTGTTGTGCTGTCTTGTGGAGGAGGAGTGTGGGCAGAGGAGGAGATTGGGTCCGGTCTCGTGGGAGGAGGATTCGTTCAGGTAGATAAAGATGAGCAGGGTTCAAAGTAAAATATACGAATGCTTCTCAGGTAAATTATATATCTTTACATATTTATTTTATATTTTTATAAGAATGGTAGAACGAAAGAGAAGCAGAGAAAGGAAGGAGTAGTGAAAGAAAAGAAATAGATGAGCTGTCAGGTAAACAAAAGGAGAAGGTTTTCATTTCTCTTCCTGACAGAACAAAAGTGAATACGCTAGAAGGGATGGACGAATATAAATTCAACTAGCCACATAATGACCATAGGGAAAAGAAACGTTAGGTATTAATTTCTAGGAATAAAAAGAGTCTGTGACTATTGGTGTATACCCGGTGGATATGTGAATGGACACGGAAATGAAAAATCAAATTTCGGAACCGATACGAAAATTGTTCCGACGATTTCGCCGTCATCCGGACTTCAAAATTGATAATCGAATATACCGTAGAGATCAGCATGACGAGACGATCAAAACGGTATACAGATATCGACAGTACGATTGAATTACAAAAAAAATTCGAATTTTCTAATAGCGGAAAATGCAAGAAAAACGCTGAAAAATAAGATTGACGGAGCCAAAGATGTCCGAATTTGGAAAAATGACAAACTGACATCTTGCTCAGAAGATGGTTTAGAATTTTTCTATGTAAAAATATTTAGGTTTCGGAAATATTTTATTTTCAACGCTTTTTAACTGATTAAATTGAAGTGAATTTACGCGCGAAATAAACTTTCATATTTTCGGACGAAAATTTACCAGTTGCTATGTTTAACTAGATGTATTCCAAATATTAAATTTTTATGTCAAAATTTTATCGTTTAAAATTTCACAAAATTTCAACTAATTACGTTATTAAAACAGTTGAAATTTACGGGTCGTTACACTCTCCCCCACTCAAAACTTTTCGTCCCCGAAAAGGAACGAGGTAGGAGAATAGAAACAACCAGAAAGAAAACAGATTTGAAATACAAATAACAATTCATTTAAACCATATAAATTTAAATTAATTGATATTCAATAATTGATTGAATCCATTTGATTTCACTAAAATCAATCTCAACTATTTCTAAATTCATTATTTTACTATCCAATTATCCTAAATTTACAATTTCTAAAACCATAAATTTGAATAATCTTTTATTATAATCATATTTCATTTTCAACAGATTAAATTCTTTAATTCCAAATTATTGTTAAGTTTATTCTACTTAATATATCTAATCACATATATTTAACCCATATAAATTAATTTAAACCATAAAAGTTTCGATTTAAATTAATTTATATTTACTAATTGCTTTTAAATTCAAGGTATTTTCATATGTTGATCAAATTTCAATTTATTAAATTTTTTCAAAACAAATTTATTTTTCAATTATCTGAGTTTTACTTTATTATCCTATCTAACTCTATTAACATCTTTATAATCAAAATTTAGTGTATAACATTTATTATAAACACTCAATTTTATTTATAAATTCAATTTATATTATATATTATCCAATTACATATTCAACTTCTGAATGATTTAGGTAAGTTGTATTAGAATGCAGTTGAACAATATACAAATAAAATTTTCCCAATTCAATTATTCAAGTTTAAATATTTATTACAAATTTTGGTTTTATTTATAATTAAAATCATTCTTTAACAAAATTTAAGAATTAGATTTCCGATTAACTTTAAACAATTTAGAGATATATATAATATATTTATATCAAATCAAATTAAAATTTTAAAATAAGATACCCATATATATATAAAAATCAAATTATACTGAAGAAATTCAAATCAAAATATTTTTCAAAACAAAACCGTAGTAAAGCTACAGAATAGTATCTCCACTTTGAAACTCGAAAATGAATGTCGATGATGAGGCCGCCATCACCGAAATTATTTTCCAGCGACAAAGAGAAGAGTACTGATTTCAACATTTTAAAATTCTTTGAAAACGATTTCTATTTGAAAATACTTTCAATAATATATACTTTAAAATTTAAAAAAATAAAGTCCGAAATCACCGGAAACTAAATTCTCAAATTTCTGAATTTAATTCATTTCAAATTCCAAATCAATTTATAAACCATAATTATAAATTCATTTAGAACAATAAATGATAATCAAATATTATCATTTCAAACAAACAATTTAATTAACCTCTAAATTCTAGAGAATTTTACTTATATTTTCACAATATAATCAAACAATTTATTTTATTTTCCAAATTTGAAAATAATATTGTGTCAGTTTGCTCTGTTCAAGTGTTTTGGAAATCCTATCGATAGCGTTGATCAGACGAATCGATCAAAAATCCAAATCCACATCAACAACTCAAACAACACAAATATTTTTAAAACATTTAAATATAATTTTACAAATACAATTCCTCACTCGACGATACAAGAATAGATTTTCAAAATAAGGATAGGGATTCAATTTTGATAGAAATCAAATCAAAGAGAATTTTTGATTCAAAGATAAGTTCGAAACGGAAGATAAGATGATTTAAATAACAAATAAGAAGATGGATGAGTTTATATAAATCGCGGGCAACCTTAACCGGATCAACCGTGACTTCAAGAATAAGATCGATGCTGAATTCCGAGGTAAATCGACATTCGATCTCAAGAATTTGAATTCAGATATAGCAGGAGATAGATAGCATCGTAAACCGAGGATACAGAAATCTCCGATAAATCAATGCCTATTATAAAGGAGTTTTGCCCCTTTACGAAACATTCGAAGATTGGCGAGACCGCCGATCTATATAGATATCATTCAAAATGGAGTTATGGGGTGCTCCAGAATTTGAAAGAAGACGAATAGTGAGGGACACGAATGAATTTCGGAACCGAGGGGAACGTTCCAAAATTCAAGGAATTGAGTAAAAGGAATAGATTGAAACTCAAATGAGAGTGATTCTGTAAATACATTTACCCTATATGTTGAGTTTTGCCTAGAGCTACCAAAGCTCTGATACCAACTGTAACGACCCGCCATTTTGGACCATTCGCGTCCATTATAAGTGTATAGGTAGACACTCATGCCGGAGTTGAATTGCTCAAAATACCGCATTGTTAATTTAAATTGGCAAAACTGAACATATATAGTAAATAAATAATCACAGATCACAGACACAGAGTAATAAGTGCAGCGGAAATAAAAGAGATAGTAGTTCATGAAGCTACTATATGAATATATAAAATACATCAGAGTTTACAACAGAAGAGTAATACGATACATCAGAGTTAAAACCAGATACAACGCTGGAATCATCGAATACTGAAAGCAGAATAGATGGCTGGATCTCCAAGCAAAGCTCCAACTTCAAAGGTGAGTCTCGAATACTGGTACACTCAGTCTGACCCGAGCGTAAAGCAAAACACAAAACACTCGAGTCAGGATTAACATTCTTATATTAATAAATCCAACTCAAGTGAAATAGCAATTGAAATACAAGTAACTCAAAGGATGTTTGGAATAACCATCCTTTAAGGATCCGTTAAACTATCTACTAGGTAGTAATGTACGCTAAATAGATAATGTCTATCAGTAATATAAGAAGATATCAAAATAGCGTTAAGTCATGGCCCATTCCACCCTTAACACATTTTTATTCCCAAAAGCATATACAAGACCGTAGTTTCCCCAAAACCGGAAGTCACCAGAGGGCAATCCATATACTAAAGGTACAAATCAAAATCGTAGTGGTCGCGCATAAATGGAATACAAGTATGACAAGGCACATGAGGCTATACCCAAGGTAGTGATACTACCGTTCGCCTGATCCGGACTGGTGAGAACGCAACGCCGCAGCGCCCGCAACACCGTGAGACAACACTCCCAAAATCAAGGGTGCACCAATCGACAACAAGTATAAGTAGTTCGAAGAAGTGTGTCCACTTGAGGTATCAATCCTCCATTGGCCCGGCACAGCTCCTGTTTTAGTCATTTCCAATTTGACACAAGTGTCAAGGCTATCCATTATCGTTCTCTTTCTTCAGTCAACACGTACATCATTCCAACCACTTCATTCTAGATCATCACTCCGCGCATAGTTATTAAAGTGGTTTTCGGTTTAGATAGAGAATATATCCATAACCGAATTCCGGTCTCTTTAATAACTTTCGTAATTATTACACCGATTGGTCGTTTATATATTTCAAAACCAAATCAAATTCAATTTTAATTTCAATTCGTAAATCAATATTTCATTTGTCTTTCCAAATCAATTTCCATAATTTACGTTTCAAAACTTCCAAATTCACAATTTCAAAATCTTAAAATTCAATTTCAATTTCGATTTAAACAATCCAAATATCGATTCAAGTTCGCAAATAAGTTTCCTTCCAAATCATTTGAATTAACTAAATTTAACATTCGAATCAATTTAAACTTATTTATCGATTTCATTCAATATTCGTTAAGTTACTTTATCATTCAAAACAATTTCTATTAAATTTCCAATTCATTAAACCCATTATTAAATTCAACTTCATTAAATCAAAACTTACAATTTTGAATTAAATTAAATTCATCAAATCGAATTCTTTAAACTTCAAGTCTTACATTAATTTCAATAAATCGCATTTTATTTCTTGTTAAGAAATTCAATTTCAGTTATTTACTTACTTAAATAAATTTCTAAAACTTAATAAATAAAGAAACCCAATTTCATTTATTAATAAAGTTCAAATTTCACTTATTCAAAAGTCCAATTTCTCTTATCAAAGAATTCAATTATCAAATGATTCAATCTTATTCAATTATTAAATAATTCAAAACTTAATTATTAAATAATTTCAAAATTTAATAATTTCAAACTTAATTATAATTTCAAACTTAATTCAATCATTTCTTAAATTAAACAACCTTCTTTCATCAATTTCTTTATTAATATTTCATTTCAGATTATTAAATATTCACGTTTAAATTTCATTAAATTCAATTTCCAACTTCGTTTCAAAACCATATTATTTATTCAAATAAAATCTTCATTTTATTTTTAAATCAAATTATTGACCAATCGGGTTTTATTTAATTTCCTATCCTAGGAAAAATTCAATTTGGGTATTTATCATTTCAACCCGATTCCAATTCAATTCAAAATCAAAACATATCAAAGGGAACTTGCAGTGTGATAACTGGGATGGTGTCAAAGTAAATAAACAAGCAATAACAACAATCAATATCAATCCAATAATCAATTCAAATAATCCCGAAATAACCGTATTAATTCGCATTGTTATTTGTACGAATTAATATAATTATTTCTAGAATCTACACTATCATTTCATGCAGATTAAAGATTATTACATTACGGTTTTTCACTTGTCATCTATTACAATTTCATACATCATCAATTTAACAACATACATCCAGTGTTTCAAAGTGTAATTAACAATTCCTACGTGTCAATAAATTTAACAGTTACAGGGGTCATATTATACAAATGTCAGTTAATCAAATTTAACATTTAACTATCCTACATCAAGTTCAATTTCATACTGTTTATCATTTTAACATTAACAATTTAACGTCCAATAGAAACATCAACAATCAATCAATTATCAGCCAAACTGTATTATCATCGCATAAATAATTAACAGATAATGGTGTCAGATGTCACAGGTGAACTGATACAGCCAATAGCATATATAACAGTGTAATTAACTAACAGCAGCATATTTCAATTGTCGTTTCAATTGAAATCAAATTTAATAAATAAAAGAACGTTAATCGTGAGTGAGTGCTCACCTTTCGAGGTTAGAGAGATTCGACAAATGAAGCGAGTTACAATCCAAGCAAGGTGAGATGGGCACGAATTCGATGAAGAAAACGGGCACGACGAACCCAAAAGCTGATAAAATGGGAATCAATGAGAACAAATCAAATCAGTTCGATATAAACAAAGAGAAAAAAAATAAAATAAATAAATATATATACATATATATACATGGTTATATAAAAAAAAAATTCAATATTTTAATTAAAGACAAATATTGAAATAAATATGATTCAAAATCATTATCCTTAAAACTTAAATATAAAATCCAAGTATATATAAAATTTATATCTTAAGACCCATACTTAAACCCATAACACACTACATTCGCCGAAACAATACGTACTGACGCATAATGTCACAAATCATTACTGACATACATTAAATTTTAAAGAAACCCATATATTACATTTGAAAGTCAAAACCCAAGTATACTTATGAACATCTATATACAGGTATATTTACATATGTAACAGCTGGAAAGGAGGAAAGTAACTAGGCAGGCTACGCATGTACAGCTATGTATATATGTACTATAGTTATTATATTATATATATACTTTTTTTTAGAAAGATGTTTCACGAGCACAACAGTTATTGTAAACCTATATATATATAACTTACCAGTATAGACTTACACTACATAATACTATATATACTATTATTATTATTATCTTAAAATCAATATTTAAATTTTTAAACACGAATGTCAGATTAATATTTAATTCAAATACATGAAACAAAATCTCCACATATACATAAACTTGAAAATCAAACTAATGTACCTGTAACCCAAAAATCCCTAGATTTTTACATGTTTTAAATATACATATATCCTATATATATACCAATAATTATATGAAACATATATATAACGGTTCTATTATGCATCTCAGACTTTGAATAAAAGATATGCAACAATACATATACAACATACATACAAGTTATATCTTAAACAATATATATATATATAAAAATCCAAAGATCAAAATATCTCTACAGACAAAACGCACGCAGCACACTATATACATATATATAATCTAACCCATCATAATATTTCATATATATGAAGATAATACCTTACAGAGATGCTCGGGCTGAGAATAATGATGTTGACAATGCAACTAAAACTCTCGGCCAAGACAAGGCTTTTGAGTGTGAACGGAGGAGATGGTGGAAGCCTGCTTGCGGCCAGAGGTGATTTGATGGGGTTCGGTGGGAAGATGGATGGGGAGAAGCGGCGATAGGCTGTCGATAAGGGCTGCGTTGGTTTTGGGATTTGTGCGTGGAAGGTGGTAGGTGGCGGAGGTTGTCTCGGTTGAAATGGACGGTGGAGGTGAGGTCGATGGATGGCGAGCGGGTTGGCTTGCATGGATTAGAGGAAGAGAAAGGGAAGGTTGAGGTGTTGTGCTGTCTTGTGGAGGAGGAGTGTGGGCAGAGGAGGAGATTGGGTCCGGTCTCGTGGGAGGAGGATTCGTTCAGGTAGATAAAGATGAGCAGGGTTCAAAGTAAAATATACGAATGCTTCTCAGGTAAATTATATATCTTTACATATTTATTTTATATTTTTATAAGAATGGTAGAACGAAAGAGAAGCAGAGAAAGGAAGGAGTAGTGAAAGAAAAGAAATAGATGAGCTGTCAGGTAAACAAAAGGAGAAGGTTTTCATTTCTCTTCCTGACAGAACAAAAGTGAATACGCTAGAAGGGATGGACGAATATAAATTCAACTAGCCACATAATGACCATAGGGAAAAGAAACGTTAGGTATTAATTTCTAGGAATAAAAAGAGTCTGTGACTATTGGTGTATACCCGGTGGATATGTGAATGGACACGGAAATGAAAAATCAAATTTCGGAACCGATACGAAAATTGTTCCGACGATTTCGCCGTCATCCGGACTTCAAAATTGATAATCGAATATACCGTAGAGATCAGCATGACGAGACGATCAAAACGGTATACAGATATCGACAGTACGATTGAATTACAAAAAAAATTCGAATTTTCTAATAGCGGAAAATGCAAGAAAAACGCTGAAAAATAAGATTGACGGAGCCAAAGATGTCCGAATTTGGAAAAATGACAAACTGACATCTTGCTCAGAAGATGGTTTAGAATTTTTCTATGTAAAAATATTTAGGTTTCGGAAACATTTTATTTTCAACGCTTTTTAACTGATTAAATTGAAGTGAATTTACGCGCGAAATAAACTTTCATATTTTCGGACGAAAATTTACCAGTTGCTATGTTTAACTAGATGTATTCCAAATATTAAATTTTTATGTCAAAATTTTATCGTTTAAAATTTCACAAAATTTCAACTAATTACGTTATTAAAACAGTTGAAATTTACGGGTCGTTACAGGTGATGGTGGCCTGATATGAGTAGCAAAAATAAGAATGAAAAAGAGACAAGAGAAGTGAATGCTAGAGGGAATAAATAGAGGAGGAATGAAGAGTGAAATAAGGACCAGGGCCCTTGTTTTCTCTTACTAATTCTCTCCTTTTGAATTCAAAATTCCTCCCTCTAAACCATCATATGGCTACCAAATTTACCACCTTATACCCTCCTAAACTAAGCCCCAATTGGGCCTTAAAACTATTTGAAGCCCGAATAATATTTATTGCATTTCCAATTTAAACACATATCGATATCGTGTATAAATATTATATGCACACTATTTAATATTGTTTAATTCACATCAAATAAAATTTTGTAATTAATATTTCATAAATATTAATTAATGTATTTTATTTATAACAGTTACAAAATAGTTAAATCAAGCAGTAAATAGGAGTATTCAACTTTTCGGTTGTGTGACTCTTAGGTGTAAATTCGACCAGTGATTAATATCACATAATTCGAATATTAATGTCTACACTTCACTTAGAAGGTGGTGTGACATTATGACCAAATTTATTGTTTACTTGGTTTCGGTAAAATCCAATTTTACTCTATTAAGCATTACCCAATTGTGACAATTATATGCACCAATTCTCTTCGTCAAAACCGTATCACTTTGGACGTATGGAATTTGGTAATGGTCAAAGTTCCAATATAATCTATATTCAACTTTATAGTCCTAACACAAAGTCCTTAGTTCAATAATAACAATTATTACTAACTGAACTGCTTTGGCCAAAGACTTTGACTTTGAGTTGACTTCAATTGACCGTGATACTAACCTCTTATAATCGAGAAGACGAATCCTCTCTTGAATAGTGTTTCACTTCCAATGCTTCCACTTGACCTAAGTATACTCGTGCGATGAATGCCATGCCACAATTTAACTATAATCAAAACAGAGCTTCTACTTTGAAGATCAACAGCATCCTTAAGTCAAGAGAACTGTGTAATTTTGTGACATTGATATTTTCAGTTTAACCTCAGTTATATTAATCAACAGAAAAGTATCGAGTGAGTCATTTCATAGTTATCCAATAACTATTAGTACATAACACATTGGTGCCGACAGTAGTCATGAGTAATACACTGTCCAACATTTGGAGAGCCTTACGTACTCTAGTCTCAATGAATGATCGATACTTGGTCTCGATACATCTTGACTAGAAATATTTAAAACGACATATTTAATTTTATTGTGATAAATTACTCATGATTACAACATTTTGTAACTACTATCAAAAAACATATCATTTATGAATTTTCTATTAAGTATACTTCTAATTAAATTAATTAATTAATATAACACATTATATCAAGTATATAATAGAAACAAAACACCTTTAATTCGAACAAGGTTGGTTATCTTACATATATGCGACAAATTACATAATTTTTCCTAGGGCATACCTCTAACTCCGTCAATCTCTCACTTGCACTTAGGGACAATTATGGAATCTCTATACCATCCCTTCAATTCATTTAATGAGAACTAATCGTGTTAGACCCTTTATGAATGGATTTGCTATGTTGTTTTAATTACCTACTTTGTCAATCAACTCTCTCCATCATTGATAAACTACCTTTATCATGTGGAACTAGTCGGAATATGTTTCTCGACTTCTAGTGAGCTCTTATCATTACATTGTTATCATATAACAATCATTTAGTCTTCTTAATACTTTGGAATGACCCCTTGCTCAATTATAAATTTGCGCATTTATATTTATACATTGCTTTTACTGCGATGCTATTCAAGGTGATATACTTAGCCTTTCCTTGAATCACCCACAATCTTTCTTTTGGAACATTTCCAACTTAAAAATCATTAACTAAAGTTCAAACATGAATTTAATATTGACCCATTATACTCAGTATCACTCATGAAGTTTTAATTCACCGCTCCTTCATAAGGATTTCATTTTTTCTATAAACAATTCCCCAGTATTTCATAAATACCGGAGGATACTCTAAACTATCATTTAGTGACTTAATTCAGATTTGATATTTATTTCACACATCAAATATGTAACACCCCGAAAATTTAACTGAAAATTAATAAGAAAATTAAATTTTTAAAAAACAAGGACTAAAAAGAATTTTTTCGTAGACATCCGATTTTGGCTTCGAAACTTGCACCATTACATTTGTAACCATTTTCTGGACAATTTTCATATATAACACTTCGAAATCGGAGTTAGTACGAAAAGTTACAGACGTTTGAAAATTCGAAAACAAAATAAATTTAAAACGATTAAGGGTCGACCCCTGATGTTGAATGCTCGGCCCATGAATTTGAATAGTCGAACTATACAGATCGACCCGTGGCCATGAGTGGTTGCCACGTGGAATTGAATGGTCAACCATTCACATTAAAAAATCGACAGTTCTGCAACTCGTTTGAATCGCTGAGATTAGTTGGGTGGCCAAGTTTTGATGAGCGTTCCTGATGTTAGTAAAATATTCTCCAAGCCAAATCAATGCACAAAATTGATTCCTATCCCCTATAAATTCAACCCTAACCTAACCCTAAAATCTTCGGAAAGTTCTGTAATGAAACTCTACTTAATTCTAACTCCCCTTTAACCCTAAAAATTCTTCAAATCAAATTAAAATCAAATATGAAGAATGCAACCAATCAGATCTAGGAATAAGCATACAAAGGAAGATTCTCAAGCGAAGCAAGTTGGAAGTCTTAGGCATTAGGTAAGTGAGAACAATTTTAATTAGGTGATTATTTACAGTTAAAATTTATTATTCTTTATGATCTATGATAATATTAAAAACCCTAAATCAAAACTTGTAATCTACAAAAGGAATTGAAATCACTGTAAACTGCTAAGCCTATTCTTTCTATTTAAACTGTAAACTATAAAGTCAAAAACCCCTAAATCTATAAACCCTAGATTTGATAACTAAAATTGAAAAATATGGGCCGGTCAAATTGGTAATTAGGGTTCATTGAAAATAGCCGATGACATGAATTAAACCAAAATTTACAATCGATATTATAAAATGAACGAACCCTAAAATTTAGCCTACGATTAGTTGATCACTGATCCCTAGCGGTCGATCGGTTAGTGATAGCGGTCGACCGGTAATCGTGTAAATTGCAAAATTTGAATCTTGGCCTAAGGCCCAAATTTAATAATAAAAATTAACGTAAATGATGATTGTTTTTGGACCTATTTAAAGCCATTTGGATGTATGTTAGAAGTAGTAGGGAAGCTAGTTCTATATGAGGGACACTATGTGATTGTGGTGTTGGGTAAATGTTCTTTACCCAATTTGGGATCGAGTAATCGATTGGGGGCGATGTATTTTCAGAAACAGTACTCACAAAAGCTTCCACGGTGGATGCATAGCACTGACGAGGATGCCTAATGGAGTGGGCCCGACATAACAGGAGTCCTATAATGCACGATTTCTGATGCGACATGATGCAGTAAAGATGGAGGATCTCGACACGTGTAATAAGGTGCCAACTCTACAATCGAGAGGTGAAAGCGGGTGTAGACGTTGAGACACACCAAAGAGTCACTATTCTGGGTTCTTCCTCTCCAGCCGTAGTGAGAATAGGTAGCCTTGTGGTGGTGATAGTAGTGAGGACATATCCTCACATTAGCCTGGGGATGCTGTTTCCATAATTAGTAGCCAAGAGGGTGGTGTTTTGCATTTGAATACCTCTAGGAGTGGTGGCCTATTGTTAGATGTGAGGTTTGATCCGTAGTTCGATCCTTGCAATAGCATACACAGATGGTATTGTAGGTATGTATTAGACAAGAACCCATAGGTAATAGACCTTAGGAATTCACGGACACTTATAGTACACCCTATGTCATCTAGAGTAGAATTAAAGTTAATTGCACATGATCATCACATATTAAACTTGTACTCATTCACCATACTTTTTTCTGATCCACTCCCTCCTTTTTATTTTTCCCCACCATAAGATGACATGTTAGAAGTAGATTGGGCATAGTACATCGAGGATGGAGCTTCACGTTGGAGTTCTCATATTCTTTGTTATCCATTATATAGTTACTTATTGTATTAAAAGTCTATAAAACATATATTGTGCTTTAAAAACAATGTATATGAAATTTAAGTATTTTGAAGACTGTTTTTCTGAAATGTCTATTTTTCAGTACTTGTATTTTAATTCTTTCCGCTATGAGATCTGAAAGTGTAGAATGTCTTAGAATTTACCCTTGTAATTATGCTATGCAATGTTTTAAAAACCTATCAGCTTGTATATCTTGGCATGACACGATTTCAAAAGTCACATTAGGTTTTGGATCAATGTGTCAGGAAGTGCGGGTTGTTACATTTGGTATCAGAGATTAGGTTTAAGATTCCCTAGGATTTAGGTGCATATTGAGAGCGTCCTAAAATGTTTTGATTTTTTTTTTCAAAAAGGTTTTCAAAATGGACTTTTGAAAGGGGGGTGTGTATGTATAGATAAAAGGTTTCCACGGTTACACACACACATAGGTATAACAAGAAAGAATGATATCAAGTAATCTTGCCAAGGACTATCTTTGGGAAAGTTGAAAATAATTTCCAATCTCAGATAGTGAGAATGAGTACAAGTATTAGAGTAATGGCTCTAAAAAGGCAGCTAACATTTCAGGCACGAACATCCCTATACGGTTCCATCAGTATCTAAAGCGAGGAGATAAGATGAGCCTAACCTGACTAATGGTGCAAAATTATAATTTTCAAGTAAGTGTATTAATATACAACAACCTATATATTTTGACTCATAAGGTAACTGTTAGTTTATTCCTTATAGAAACAGACAATTGTGGGTTAGAATAAGTCTCAAGGCTATAGCAGTTGAGGTGAAAATAAACTTTTTACATTTATCGAAGTTTACCCCATAAAGAAAGACTGACAGAGGTTTTATATACCAACTAGCAGTAGCAAGTAGATTATGGACTTAAGGGTGAGTAAAGAGGATTAGTATCAAGAGACCCATATAATAGGAATATGATGTTGATAGTAGAAGGACTTTACAAATTCAAGGCAAATTACCTAATTAAAGTAGAAACCCTATTCTCATATTGGTAGTAGTCGCAAGAAATCTTATTTATTTAAAGATATAGCTTGAGTATTTCCATATTAAAGTTGGACACTGTAATGGAAAATAAACTTGAGTTAACCATCTTTGAAAAGAAGGACATGAACCTTATGCACTTAAGCATTGTTAGATATAAGCGGGCTTAGATAATTAGGTTGCTATTGTCTTCTCCAATTTAAGTGATAAACCAATGAAAATATTTTTTAAAGGTTAGAAACTGTAAATGTCTGATATTTTAAATAGAAATAGAAAGTTGGTTTATGATTTTATATAAAATAATTAGACAAACTTTATGGAATTTGTTTAAAAAGTAGAAAGTAGAGAATCTGATTAAAAAATGATTTTTCAATAACCGTTTTAAAACTTTTGTTTTGTCTTTTGGGCACATTGTTGCACTTACCTTCAATGTGCACTTTGCTTTGAATAATAGAACTTTTGAAAAATAAAAATTGAGAAGTATGTAAGATTCAACTTTTGAGCTCTTTTTATAAATAAGAAATGGTTAGTACTTGAAAGTGTCTAATATCGATGTTTTTATCAATCTCTAAATATATAGTAATAGTAATAAGTTGAAAATACCACATTTCCTTTAAAAATACCTTTTTTAAAAAACCCTTATTTATAAAAGAAATTTTTAGAAGGTGTGTTTTATATACATTTTGCTAAGATAAGCTCAACTGTTTTTGATAATTTAATTAAAGAAGAATAATATGATCTTAATAAGAAGGAAACGCTTGTTAAAATGATAAGAGAGTTTCACAGTTCTAAAACCTACCAGTTTTGTGGAAATAAAGTTAAAATCAAAGGTTTTGATTTGAAAGGGTAAAGTGGAAATATTATGACTATCACTTAAACTTAAATGGAAAGAAATAGATCAGAGTTACAAATGGGATTAAACTGCCCACTAGGACAGAATTGACTATGGAATTTGAAAGCCTTGAAATGATTGGGACAAAGATAAAAAGGAAACATGAGAATTTAGTGACCTTTTCAGTCAACGGTTGAATTGAAAGGACAGAGTACTAGGTCAAACTTCCTGTAATAGTGAAGGGTGAGCACCACCTTGTATATTTTTAGCCAAGTATGGTTTAAATCTTAGAATTTTTGTGTGAGGAAGTTTGGAAAGTATGATTTGGATAAGAAATATTTTCGAATAAGGAAAGAGTAAGATGAGATGTTTTATTCTATCAAAGGATGCTGCTAATGCAAGTGGTTATTCAGTTTAAAGTGTAAAAAGGGCCAAGTAGAGCATACTTCAATTCTTATATAGTGAGTTAAGTGACAAAGGGGACAATTCCTTGATTTCATTAGGCAATCGATATTGGAATGGTTGGCCCAACGCTATAATGGCAAGGTCGTTATCATATAGGTAAGGATAGGATACCCTAAGGCTATGAGCGGACAAGGTGGACATGAGTAGGAAGTTGTATTAGTGGGAAAACAGTTCCCATAGTAGCATTATGCAGTGATATTAGTGGAAATTGGTTTCTGCAGTAGCCTGCGGGTGGTGTTACCTTATTGGGTTTTATCATTGTAGATGTGTTCCGAGTATGCCTATGTAAATCTTGGAATTGTAGGGTTAGAATTTGAATATATTGGAATTTGGAAAATGTTGGGCAGTAGTCCCTGAAACTTATAGATCATGTGATAGTTCCAGATTTGTAGATCTGAATGACGTGTGCAAGTAAAAAATATAAAGTAGGTTGTCACAGTAGACTGTTGGGTAATTGATATGGATTACTAAACACAAATTGGAAGCTGCTATAAAATGGGAATGATATTTAAGTAATATTTTAATTCATTGGAATGTAGAGGGTTGCAATGTAAATTATTATGGATTATCAAGTTTGGGTTTATAAATAAAAATGTATCATGACAAGGAACACGCCCAAAAGGAAAGAGATGTATAAAATAGGGACATTTACTGTATTTTGTACTGTCTATTTCAATAATTATGGAAAAGATAATTCCTTGTAATTCCAAACATGACACAAATTCTCCTTTTGGATAAGATAGAGAAATTTACACTGTAACCATTCCTTTGGAAGAGATGTGGTTCCAATGCATTAAATTCAAAGACCCTAAAGTATAAACCAAAGTATTGGTCATCATGTTTATTAGATTAAAGTGGCAAGGCATCATTCCATATTAAGTTATCTCAACCATGAAATGATTGGAATAAAGTGATTAGAGGTTATGTTTGGTAAAAAGGCATCATCTATCGGAGAACATCAAGAGATGGCAAAGTTTTGGAAGTTCAAACTACAAAAAGTATCCTAAATAAGACTATAGTCATGATTTTGCAAGAGATAGTTAATTCAAGGATTTAGGTCACCGTTAAGAAGAAGATATTATATTTTTCATGCATCGAGAATGAGAAGGTGATTTTCGTAGAAATAAGATCGAGAAATTCTTGGTAATATTTGGAGGAAGGGATAAGAAGATTCTCTCCAATCATCACTTGGATTGGAAGAAGACCGTTTACTTTAGAAATTGATAGAAGACTAACTTAGAATAAATAGTTGTGTGCATAGCTGTCGCACGCGGACAAAGTACCACTTAAGTGATTGTCACTAATGCTAGAGTGATTCTAAGTTATGACTTCAATTAATTTTAGGACTTTTATTGTTAAGGTTGAGTGGGAAGTTAGACCAAACATTCATTTGTAAAACTTGGGATAAATCCCTATAGACTTTAAACATGATAAGCAAGTATCATGATTTTTAAAAGACTGAAGAAACCATTCAAAAGTAAATGAGATGACTTAAGTTGAATCGAATTGGAAAAGAAGTTTTGCTTTTTTCAACAATTTAAGAAATCGCCAAGTTTGGATACCTTTGTGTAAAGTGGAGAAATAGCAAAGAGCCAAGTAAGAAGTACCTGGAAGGAGACACTGTCCACATTCAACAATTTAAGAAATCGATAAGTTACGACAGTGTGTTGTGCATTGAGGATTTCATAGAGCTACAGTTCGTGGGAGCATACTTATGCTCAATGTATTTAGCATGGTGCATGTCGACTCCATTTGAGTAAGTAGTAAGGATTGCAGAGAACTACCTATGCATATACATTCAGATTAAAGGTTTATGCCAGCGGTAAAGGATGAGAAGTGCAGTTGAAAAAATGGATGGATTTGTTTTAGAGAAAGACAAGGACTGCACAAGGTAGGTGGAAAAGCGAGTACTAATGGGATATATGGGATAGTTCGAGGAGTTGATTCATCTTTAGTCCGTGGAGTTGAGTCCTCTTTAGTCCGTGGAGCTGAGTCCATAATCAGGAAGTAAACAAGTAGAAAATTCCCAAGGCATGATAGAATATGGCTAAAATATTATGAAGCCGTCATTAGGTAACTATGGAAGTATCTATGTGATGCAGTTACCATGGTCAAACTGTGTTAGTTAGAGAAGTTTAAAAGGATAGGTGAGTCTCTTGTTCGTCATGCACCTACCTATATTTTTGGGTATGGGACTTGACTCTGTAATGAAAATATTAAACTGGTTGGAGTCCAGTAGGGAGGCGATCCAGTTGAGAGTGCATAGGAGCCTGAGGAGAAAGTCCGAGCTTTCCATCCCGACCTCCTTTCTGGAACGTTTCCATTTTAGTTAGAAAAGTATAGAATACTTTTAGGTTTAGATTCTAGTTTAGTAGAGACCATAGGATGGTAGGAATGGTTGCAAACGATCCATTAGGACATGTTATGGATGATGGATGCTAGTGGATGTATTATTTGGATTGTTTCTTTTACATAGTTAAGGCAGTATATCCTCTAGGTAATACACACATGTTCACATTATCTCTTATTTATTGCCTAGCTTATTAGCTATGATACATAAGGATGCTTGATTGTCATGTATCTTATGGGGTATTATGCATATGGATGGAATGGTTGTGCATACATGTAGAATTGCAAGTTTAATTACTTAGGATGTTGCATACATTTTGGATGCGTGACATGAGCATTTGTCGATGGGAGGTCGACTAGATTAGAAGACCGCCTACTTTTTGCATTAGTATAGCTTTACTTGCATTTCTTGTTGCATTGATATATGTACATATTGCATTAGAAAAAATTCTAAGGACAATGATTTCCCATGGATGATGGATTAGTAGATGGTTGTAGCTATTGGTTGTTGTGTGTATAAGCTACATTTTTTCATCCTTTGAGATTTCGAGGACGAAATCCTTTTACGGAGAGGGGAGAGGGGTTGAATGTAACACCTTAAAAATCTAACAGAAATTTAATAAAAAATTAAATTTAAATAAAATAAGAACTAATAAGAAAATTTTCACAGACGTTCGAATTTGGCTATGAAACTTGCACCACTGTGTTTGTAGTGATTTTTTGGACAATTATCATATATAACACTTTGAAATCGGAGTTGGTACGGAGAAGTTACAGATGTTTGAAAATTGGAAAAAAAATCTAAAAATAAAAATTTACAAAGATTAAGGGTCGACCCCTGATGTTGAATAGTCGACCCATGAATTTGAATGGTCGACCTATACTAGTCAATCCTTGACCATGAGTGGTTAACCCATAGAATTGAGTAGTCAACCATTCACGTTTGAAAATCAAGAGTTCTGCACCTCATTTGAATGGATGAGATCAATTGCTTTGTGGCCAAGTTTTGATGAGCATTCTTAATGTTACTAAGATATTTTCCAGGCCAAATCAATGTACCAAATTGATTCCTAACCCCTATAAATTCAACCCTAACATAACCCTAAAATCTACTGAAAGTTTACTATAACGAAACTCTGCCCAATTCTAACCTCTCCTCTACCTTAAAAATTCTTCAAATCAAACTAAAATCAAATAAGAAGAATGCAACCAATTGGATCTAGGAGGAGTAAGTGTACGGAGGGCGATTCTCAAGCGAAGCAAGTTGGAAGAGCTTAGGCATCAGGTGAGTGAGAACAATTATAATTAGGTGATTATTGGTAGTTAAAATTGATATATTCTCAATGATCTAGGATGATGTTAGAAACCCTAAATTGAAACCTGTATTCTAGAAATGGAATTGAAATCACTATAAACTGTTAAACATATTCTTTTAGTTTAAATTATAGACCCTAAAGTTAGAAACCCCTAAATCTGTAAACCCTAGATTTGATAATTGAAATTGAAAAAAATATGGACTGGTCAAATTAGTAGTTAGGGTTCACTGAAAATAGTTAATGACACAAATTAAACCAAAATTTACAATCGACATTAAAAAAATGAACGATCCCTAAAATTTAGCCTATGGTCAGCCGACCCCTAATCTCTAGATGACCGGTTAGGGATAATGTTCGATCAGTAATCATGTAAATTGTAGAATCTAAACCTCAGCCTAAGGCCCAAATTTAATGACAAAAATTAACATAAATGATGATTGTTTGCTGGCCCATTTGAAGGCATTTGGATGTATGTTAGAAG
Organism: Allium fistulosum; assembly: GCA_030737815.1. NCBI lineage: Eukaryota > Viridiplantae > Streptophyta > Magnoliopsida > Asparagales > Amaryllidaceae > Allium > Allium fistulosum. The sequence goes on from CM060905.1 coordinate 169,597,950, forward strand.
TAGTAGGGAAGTTGGTTCCCTATGAGAGGGCACTAAGTCATTACGGTGTTAGGTAAATGTTCTTTACCCAATTTGGGACCGAGTAATCGATTGGAGGTGACGTGTTTTGCAAATGGCACTCACAGGAGGTTCCACGGTGGAAGCGCAGCACTGACGAGGATGCCTGATAGAGTGGGTCCAACATAACGGAGTCCTAGCATGCACGATTTCTAACGCAACGTGGTACAGTAAAGATAGAGGATCTCAGTGCATGCAATAAGAGGCCAACACTAAGATCGAGAGGTGGAAGCGGGTGCAGACGAAGAGACACACCGACGAGTCCGCATTTTGGGTTCTTCCTCTTCAGGCTAGTGAGAAATGGGTTGCCTAGTGGCGGTGATAGTAGTGGAAACGTTTCCCCACAGTAGCCCAGTAGCAGTGTTTCCATAGTAGCCAAAAGGGCTGTGTTATGCATTTGAGTAGCTCTAGGAGCGGTGGTCGATTGTTAGATGTGAGGTTCGATCCTTAGAATAGCTTACACAAACAGTAGTGTATGTATGTATTAGAAAAGAACCCTTTGGTAACAGGCTTTAGGAATTCAGGACACTTATAATACACCCTATGTCATCTAGAGTAGAATTAAAGTTAACTGCACATGACCATCACATATTAAACCTGTACTTATTCACCAGATTTTTGTCTGACCCACTCCCCCTTTCCATTTTTCCACATCACATGATGACAGTTTAGCAGTTGATTGGGCATAGTATGTGGAGGAAGGAGCTTCACATTGGAGTTCTCATATTCTTTGTTGTCCATCATGTAGTTACTTACTATATTAAAAGTCCATAAAACATATATTTTACTTTGAAAATAGCGTATATAAAAATTAAGTATTTTGGAGACTGCTTTTCTAAAATGTCTATTTTTCAGTACCTATATTTCAATTATTTCCGCCGTGAGATCTGAAAGTGTAGAATGTCTTAGAATTTACCCTTATAATTGTGCATTGTAATATTTTAAACCCAGTAGCTCGTATTTCTTGGCATGACGAGAGTCCGAAAGTCACATTAGGCTTTAGATCGATGTGTCAGAAAGTGCGGGTTGTTACAAAATACATAAGCAAAATACGATATTGTAGACAATACAACATATATGTTAATTCCTTTTGTTAATACATAAGAAATCTATCTTGCATGTTCCATATTAAACATTTTAATGTGGTGTCTTTGTATATCGTTTGGGATATTCCCAACATCCTTTATTCTTATTATAAAAGATATAATTTACAATTATAAATATCGATATTATATAACCAAACTGTTACTGATTTTAACATAAGTACATCATTAATAATCAACAGTATGTTATTTACTTATAGTTGGAAATATCTATGTACCTTTCAGTAGTTTCTTATGGACACACTTCCTCTGAATTTTGATTGAAAATCAAACTATTAGATATTTCTATCAAAATACTTATTTAATTCCAATGCTTATGAAATGGTACTTCCGTATCATTTCTTGGATCATATCCTAAAACTTACAAGCTCAATATCCCTCCCACTGACTTTGAGACACTTAGATTGTTATGTTGAAGCAATCCACACTAAATCATTATTTAGAATTTTCCATTTCAACACATATGTACCCAACACAAAGTTATACCAATTGATAATTTTATGAGTAAATTCGAATTAACTTGAGCCAGTTGAATAGCAAATCTATTTCGCAAATTTCAACAATTGAAATTTACGATGTTTTTCTTATTAATGTTGCTGATTATATTCCAGTTGCATTAGTCTTGCTCTTGAAGACTCATTCATGGTCGATGGATCATATCCCTTCAATTACAACTACCAAACCATACTTTGATAATATACTTGGAATCTTTTTCAGACTTTTGCATCATGTCATATTGTTGAGCCAATACTCTTAATGGATTTATTGACAACTAAGGATTATCTATTTTCTATATTGATAAGAAACTCATAGTTTGTCTTCAATGTGTGAGGATACTTATTAGACACTCTAATGTGATGTGTTCGTTTAGGTTAAGTTAATTTCATTTCATCACACATAATTAGTTTTATCTTTGAATCGTATCCAAATCCATTCTACTACCAATAATTTCTCAAAAAAATTCCTTCGCTATGAAGTTGGTATTTCATGAAGCAATAGTTGTTTCTTAGTGCAACATAATAGGTATTCATAAACACTTTATGAATTGCCTTATATATAAAACTGATTTGGTTTTAGTTTATAATACTTATGTTTAAAACATAAATTGGTCATACAATGACGATTATTCCCAAACTCCTTTTAGGGCAACTCATACAAAATCTCTCACGAACAATTATTATATGTAGTCTTTCAACTTGCACAATCTGCCAACTCCTTGGCCTAGGATATATTGGGGTTTCTTATAAATCCTTATTTTGTATGATTTTGTAAACTATTCTTTAGATGAAATTAATTTTAACCTCATGTACTACTCTTAAGTGCACGACCTTATAGAAAGAAGTTAACTCGACTTCACTCACCTTAATCATACATTTTCAACAAAGTTCAATTACTCCTATCGATACATCATTATATATCAGAGGAAGGAATGACTTTTAAGGTTGAATCTCTATTCATTTTAGGTACGTTTGTAACTCTTTCCAATATACTCACATACTCTATCAAATCGAATCAATTTTATTTTCTATTATACATTATTTTACTTACTATTGTTTTATACGCTATGAGCTTATCATATACATACTATATGTGCATCAAATACACATATCCATGTCGATGAAAACTCACCGACGAATATTACAAAGTGCGTAGAACCGTTTTGGTATTAACAGACTTGCGATCGCATACATCTATATGTATCAATCCGAAGAGTTCATCAAATCTTATCACGCTCCTATTGAATGGGTTCTTTTACCTTAATTGTTTGAGATATAATTTACTAGTACCATATGATTCATAATAATATACTCAAAAATTGTTTCTCAAAACTGTGGCTTAGTTCATAATTCCAAAATAATTGAAAATAAATTTAGATACTTCTGTATTTTCCAATCCATCACAAATACTATCACTATAGTTTTATTTTATAATGGATACTCAAAATATTCATGTGAAATAAAACTTTGTCTATTTTTTTACTCAACACTGAAAAACAGTTATATTTCATATATAATGTTTGGTATACTTTACGAAAACAATTTTCATAACTTGATGCGACCAATAAGCATTATATAGCATGCCCTCACTATTTCTACCATTACTATAATAGCATATGAAATATGAAACTCCATTCAACCACTTAATATGGACTATTTATTTCTTTTATTGTAATTGATTTACAATCGAGAATTTTCAGACCAAGTATCTTAAACTCAAAAAAATAAATCTTATAGAAAAAAATTTCTATTTGAAAATACATTTTGGAATGGAAATCATATTTCTAATACCAATGCTAAGTATCAACTATTATTTTATAACTCTCATTTCTAATGTTTCTTTATAAAGAGGAAGTGACCATTCACTCTCTTTATCCCAACTATTCCTTAAGTTACTACTACTCTTGTACATTCACTTTCCTTTCCAAATGGTTAAATTATTCAAACGAAATTCTTACTACAATATCGTAAGGAACTCTTACAAAAGTGCATTGATCATCCTTAACTTCTAAGGATATCAAAATAAATTGCACTCCGCGAAATTCTTACTACAATATCGTAAGGAACTCTTACAGAAATTTCGGGTTCGATCCTCCTTTTAGAGGCCCGGACGGTCCCGGATTGTGATCGCCCGAACTGAATAAACGATCGGCTTCCCCTCTTAGGTAGGTGGGTCAGGGGGAGGAGGGGGGCCTGGACTCCCACCCGGTCGTCCCGAAACGATCCACCTCGCCTTCTGCGGGCTTTTAGGCACTTCGACGTCTGCAGTTTCTACGCAGAAATTCTGGGTTCGATCCTCCTTTCGGAGGCCGAGACCATCCCGGAATGATCCACCTCGCCTTCCACGGGCCGAGACTCCCACCCGGTCATCCCGGAACGATCCACCTCGCCTTCCGCGGGCTTTCGGGCACTTCGACGGCTGCAGTTTCTACGCAGAAATTCCGGGTTCGATCCTTCTTTCGGAGGCTGAGACTCCCACCCGGTCATCCCGGAACGATCCACCTCGCCTTCCGCGGGCTTTCGGGCACTTCGACGGCTACAGTTTCTACGCAGAAATTCCAGGTTCGATCCTCCTTTCGGAGGCCGAGATCGTCCCAGAACGATTTACCTTGCCTTCCGCGGGCCGAGACTCCTACCAGGTCGTCCCGGAACGATCCACCTCGCCTTCCGCGGGCTTTCGGGCACTTCGACGGCTGTAGTTTCTGCGCAGAAATTCCGGGTTCGATCCTCCTTTCAGAGGCCAAGACCGTCCCGGAACGATCAACCTCGCCTTCCGTAGGCCCGCACTCCCACTCGGTCGTCTCGGAACGATCCACCTCGCCTTCCGCGGGCTTTCAGGCGCTTCGACGGCTGTAGTTTCTGCGTAGAAATTCCGGGTTCAATCCTCCTTTCGATGGCCGAGACCGTCCCGGAACGATCCACCTCGCCTTCCGTGGGCCCGGACTCCCACCCGACCGTCCCGGAACGAACCACCTCGCCTTCCGCGGGCTTTCGGGCACTTCGACGGTTGTAGTTTCTGCGCAGAAATTCCAAGTTCGATCCTCCTTTCGGAGGCCGAGACCGTCCCGGAACGATCCACCTCGCCTTCCGCGGGCCCGGGCTCCTACCCGGTCGTCCCAGAACGATCGACCTCGCCTTCCGCAGGCTTTCAGGCACTTCGACGGCTGTAGATTCTACGTAGAAATTCCGGGTTCGATCCTCCTTTCGGAGGCCGAGACCGTCCCGGAACGATCCACCTCGCCTTCCGCGGGCCCGGACTCCCACCCGGTCATCCCGGAACGATCCACCTCGCCTTCCGCGGGCTTTCGGGCGCTTCGACGGCTGTAGTTTCTGAGCAGAAATTCCGAGTTCGATCCTCCTTTCGGAGGCGGAGACCGTCCCGGAATGATCCACCTCGCCTTCCGCGGGCCTAGACTCCCACCCGGTCATCCCAGAACGATCCACCTCGCCTTCCATGGGTTTTCGGGCACTTCGACGGCTGCATTTTCTGCACAAAAATTTCGGGTTCGATCCTCCTTTCGGAGGCCGAGACGGTCCCGGATCGCGATCGCCCCAACTAGAAAAACGTTCGGCTTCCCCTCCTGAGTGGGTGGGTCAGGGGGAGGAGGGGGGCCTGGACTTGTTTATTTCGCTAAACGATCTCATACTACTGTTTACTTGTTTATTTCGAATAAACTAAGTTCATTGAGGTTTCGTACATTACGTTCTATGATCATTCACCATATAACATTTATATGTGATCGTATATGGATCAAATATCCATATTCTTGTATTGCTTTTAGAGTTCGAAACTCATTGAAGACAATACACAGTCTCAGGCAAGTAAACTCGTAAGTGATCAAGTTATGAATGTATTTAGTGGTTGTATAATTAGGTGCTTATGTAACGATCTGCCTTTGTTACACCTAAAGACGCACTTAATACAATCTCGATATTCATATGCCGATCATTTAATTGTCCGAAAGACATATCATTTGGGGTAAATAAAGAAAAGAAAAAAATAGAATTTCATTTCGTGACGAGTAATTTATAATATACAACAAGAACTTTACAAAAAGAAATCATCTTTATTATATACATAACATTAGGATACACTAACTTATTTTCAGCCTGGACAGTTATAACAGCCTTCCTTACAATTGCTGATAAATATAAACAAACAACAGAACAAAGACAGCAGAGGAATATAAGGTACATGAATACGTCCTAAAGAATCCAGCTCACCTCCTGAAAGATCCAAGGCGTCTATTTAAATTTGAAAAATATGCTTGGGCTGACCCGAGCATTATAAGAAAATAACGCTCGAATCAGTCTAGTAAGACCAACGTGAGAAAACTCAAATCCAATCATAGTGATCTCTACATTTGAAAAACCTTTTCAAATAAAAGGCATCTTATAAGACCACACCGCACATAAACATAAATGATTTTTTACCTTATGACAACCAAAATTTAAAATCCAGTGATATTATAATGTCTAGGGTTTAAAATTCAATAATCAAGTAGTTGTGATGTGTATACATCATAACAATAATAAATATACAATCAAAAACAAAAAGCATGTATTGGGGAATGAATTTCCAATAATGGGAAGGTAAGGGACTGCCTTCCAAATTACGTACACCTCTAGATAATTGTACAATGAGATCGAAAACCTTTCGACCTTTGCCAGCACAAAACCGGCCTACTTCTGATTGGATAGTACCATATATGATCACCCCAAGGTTGTGATGAACAACCATAAATGGGCCCCAAAGCATACCTAGATATTGAATCTAGATAAGGGATGATCATATCCTAATGGGAGCGACCCACATAGCCTTGTGGCATCTACCCTGTTTTTGCCATTCCAAGGGTGTGAGGCTTGAGAGGCCATGATTACTTTTTCCTCATAGTAGGCCATATTGGAATGCTAACATTGCCTTTTAGGCAGAAATGCAATGCCAGCATTCTTCCATACAAGTTATTTCGGGATCGAACAAACATTCAACATACTATCTTCTATTTTGGAATCACCTTTAGGAAGAATAGTATAGCTCCATAGCATACTTCATAACGATCCATCACAAACGTTATTAGTTTGGAGTGATTCGGATAAATCCAAAAACCGGTGTCTCCAAACTATGCAATAATTTTCGACTAACTCAATTCTGGTTCTTTGGAAGTATGCAACAAGTGTCCAAGTCCTCATCGGGGAACTCGAATATACACAACATACTTTCTAAGGTAAAACTGGTCAAGATTTGATAGACGGTTATTTAACTATCAAATATATAAACAAATAACAATCCAGAGATTTAATTACCCATAGCAACCACTAAGCCTTAAAATAAATCTTTCATTTATTAAATCTCTTTCAAAATATTCATATACTTATCTCATTGGTATAACTATATACACAAAACATTGAGAAAGATTTCTCATTTCAAAATCATATTAAAAGGATCAAAACAGATGTTATTTAAATTAGAGATAAGGATAACCCCAACACTATTCCTTCGGTGTTAAGCATTGAGCAAATGCCCTTACCACCATAATTAAGAAGATCAGTTAAGGGAAATCCGATCTCGAATTTCTTTTATAAATCCTTTTAATAAATCTCTTTCATTTATGAAAATCTCCTTTGTTAAAATTCCATATCCATTTATAAAACTCTTTATAAATCTCCAAGTTTATTTATAAAACTCTTTTATAAATATCCAAAACCATTTATAAAATTTCTTTTACAAATCTCAAAAACCATTAAACCAAACTTCTTTCCAATTTCCAAATTCTCTTTCCAAATTTATAAAACTCCTTTTATAAACTTTCCTTATTTAAAACAAAACATCTTTAATAAACTTTAATCGATAAAGTTCCTTTGATAAACAATCAATTATTTAAAACACTTTTAAATAAACAAGTTATTATTAATTGAAATAACTTCAACATTAGTAAAATAATAACTTTAAAAAATCATTAATGAAATAATAAACTTTAAACCAAATTAAAATAATAAAATAATAAACTTTAAAACAAGTTAAATAATATAATAATAATAATACATTAAATTTACTTTAAGCAATATTATTATACTAACAAATTAACTTCACAAGAATACTAATATAATAATTAATTAACTTTAAAACATCCTTAATATTATAATCAATTAATTTCAAAACATTATTAATATAATAATTAATTATTTTCAAAACATTATTAATATAAAAATTAATTAAATTTTAAAACAATATAAATATAGTAGTTAATTAACTTGTATATAATATTAATATGATAATTAATTAACCTTTACATATTAATAAAGTATAATTAAATAACTTAAATCAATATAATTAAATAACTTTAATTAATATTTAAAATATAATTAAATAACTTTAGATAAATAATTAAAATAAATTTAAAACATTTTAAAGCAATAATTAAAACATTTTAAAACGATAATTAAATATTCTTAAATAACTTTAAGAAATAACTTTGAAGAATCATATTAATAAAATACTTGACTTTAATTCATTATTTAAAACTATAATCAAGTATCTTTAAAACATTATTGGTAAATAAAAATTACCTTTAAAACCTTTTAATAAATAATTATTATTTTTAAAACCTTATTAATAAATAATTATTATTTTTAAAATAACTTCAGTTCAATAATTAACTTTTCAAATTTAGAAAGAGGTTTAGTGACCACTTTGGTACTTAAACAAGTTACCATTTATTTAAATTAAAATTTCCAAGTTATAGTACTAGGTATTTAAACATGCAGACATATGTGTAAATTAAATCCATAATCAACAATCCATTGTTAATACAACACTTAACCAATATTAATCAACTGGTATGTAAATAAGTGTCTACACTAATGTAATAGCAGAACTATGTTTATTTCTGCTAAACAGATGTCCAAATATAACATATCATGTTAATTATAGCAGAACGGTGATTTATTCTGCTAAACAAGCCTTTAATTAATTTAATTAGCGGAACAGTGTTTTATTCCACTAAAAAGGTATCCAAATTACTCTATTAGATTTACTTAAACAGAATTGTGTTTATTTGGCCAAATAGTTAGCACCAATAAGGTATAATTTATTTATCGATTATTATTTAAAAATAACGTAATTATATTCAATCCCTATTATTATATCATAAATTTTCACATCACCAAATCTATCAACAAGTTGTGCTACAATGTGGTACTCATCAATACGATCCAATGCCACAATCCGCAGGTTAACTAGTTTTAAAACAGTTGGGATATGCAAATTCAAAGTTAATAACTTAACAAATTTATTAAAACAACTAACTTAATGGTTCCTCACCTAGCCCCAAGACCAGGCTAGATAACCCGAATCTGCACCATACAGCACAGTCCTTCTCCCTCATTCCCCTCTTCTCCTTTTCGTCATTCCTATGAACGATTGTGCACGTGTACACATGCGCAAGTTAACTGCCCATCAAAGCATCGATCCGAGACCACACACAAGACTGCCATCTCGTGCTCATCCAAACGCACCCTGCCATTACTAGTCGGCCTCGCACTTTTATTTTCGACCGAACAACCGTACGGAAAAAAATGTTGGTACCCACCATATCACGATTTTCACTCCTCCATTTCAACCCACCAAAACGTCACCCATCAAAGCTCTTCTCTCGGGAAACCCAACCGTATACTCCAATTCCTCCCTCGTCGCCCTTAGCTCCACAAAGTCAAGCCCTACATTTCAACGATCGTCAACAACCATCACAGAACTTTGCCAAAACTCCCCTAAAAATACTATGCTTCGCCTCGACTCGAACGATGCTAACGGCGTCAATCGATTCGACTTAGATTGTGAGAAATCAAATTTTGAAATTCAAGATCACATTTTTCCTTTTACTGTAATTTAGGTGATTTCTACCTCCCTACTTGATGAAATCGACTACTTCCAATCTCTAAAAATACTGTGGACCTAGATGAAAAACTTCCATGTTGGGACATTTTGCTAATTGTCAACAGATTGAGGGGTATTGATTTTTGAAGAGGGGAAAAGAGGTTATTACTTTGGTTTGGATGTTAAGAAGATAAACATCGAAAAAATAATGATATAGAGAGGAGATGGGATTGAGGTATAGACGTAGGCAACAACTTAGAATAATGAGTTGACAATGGCAGGAGACTAGGAGACAAGAGGTAGAGGAGACAATGGGGAACAAGGGATAGAGGGTACAAACATGTTTGCTGAACACTGAGAACATGTTAATGTGCACTAGTTGATTTTTGATTTTGTTTTGGTTATGTTCGGGTGTCTGCTACACAACACTGCATTTGCATACGAGCCGCGAATGACAGAAAATAGAATACGATCGTGTAGACGCGATAACGCAATAAAAATAAAATACACCGGTTATGAAGTTCTTGTTAAATTCAAAGATACCAACATTTGACGTAAAATAGGTTAAACGGCAATTTAAATATTCTCTAAATTAAAAATTATAGAAAAATTATATAAATTTATTTTATTACCAAAATTATTTTCTTTTTATTTTAAAAATAAAATCGAATATTTAAAATTAATTAAATATTCTAAAAATCAAAGTAGTAAAATTTCGGGTCGTTACAGCTTGCATGGGTCAACATGCAACGATTTATTGGTAAGCATAATTTATATTTCTATTTATCAAGATTAATTCAGTTCATTTGTATATTTTAAATAATAAACATTTTATCAATTATATTAATTGCATAAATTTATCAATGTAGATTAGTTTGATTAATACATGCAAGATGTTCTTACAATATTAGAAAGGTTTAATGTTACCATTTCATTTTCCTAATAAGGTTCCCAATAGACTTTTATGTTTCTCAAAACCCTAAGATGAAACACATAAGTCTTTTGGCTTCACTAATGAGTGCTAGGACTCGTTTGGTTTGGGATTCTAACCTTGAGTTTGCTCAACAAGTCATAGATCCACAATCGATGGATAACTCCTTATCAGTATTATCATATACAACTCCTAGCTCATAGTTCCTTATCCTAATCTCATTTCGACCTTGAGTTTTCTTAACAAATTGAAAAAAATTATTCTCTTGTGCCTACCATTTCACGATGGCCTAAGTATAGTATGTATACCTTAAGTTTTCTCAATAAATACATATAGTTATCTTACCTCGTCAATATATAAATATAACACACATACCATCTCTAGCTTGAGTTTGCTCAACAACCAGAGAGTATGTAAGTAATTTACTAATATATAAATGGTAAAGGACAACACTTATATTAAACATTCATAATCTTTAATAAATTTAATTGGATGATAACGACTTATGGAGTAATATATTTCTTATGAAATACCTCGTGATTCAAGTGTCAAACACATTAGAAATCACAGTATACATACTTTTATGTACATATTTATTTCTTAAGTCTATTTAGGGTTTCTTTAATGTTCCACTTTTAGTTTATACATTTATATTATATAAGTTTTATTATTATATAAGTTTTATTATTTATTTAACTTACATAATATTTTATGTATAATATTATATTAATTAGATTATATTTAATTAATTAACACTTCAATAAATTATTATATTATTCTATTATAACATATTGTATTGAATATATACATACACACACTATAACCTTTATAGTAATACAGATTTATCTTATATATATATGTATTTTAATTTATTAATTAACTTTTAATTAATTTATTAATTAAACAATTTTAATTAAATTTATTTAATTAAACAATTTTAATTAAATTTTATTAGTTTCAAAAATTCTTTTAGACACACATGTATACTTATATAATCTTAAACAATTCAAGACAACATAACATATATCATTATATATATATATATTATACATGTATATATATGTTTAATTAATTACTTATTTAATTAATTCGTTTATTCTTATTAATATTATTAATAAATAAAATTTTTGAAATTAATTTTATAACATTTTCAAACATGTTGAAAAATTATATTATGACTTTTATAATGTAATTTATCTTTTAAATTAAAACTTTTATTTTAATTTTACAAACATTTTGAAAATCTATATTATAAAATTTATAATATTTTTCTTAATTTAAATTTAACTTTTAAATTAAAACTTTTATTTTAATTTCAGAACAGATTTTGAAAATTAACCTAAGGCCCAAATTAGTTTGGACCTCCATATTAGGGATAACCTTTGGGCTTACCTTATCATTTCGGGCCAAGCTAGCAACTAAGTAGGGCAGAGTATTAGATTACTCAAACCCAACCTTAGACACCACTTTTCTAGACACCCTACTATATGGGTAGGCTTTAATAAGTCAGCCTTAATATTGCTAATTTAGACCGCATATGCTATTTGATTCCTGTATAATTACTAGAATTGGGCCAGCCCGTAGTGGAGGAACTAGGTAAATTTAAAAAAGAATTACATTATTGGATCTTTAATAGCACTATGTAGTCTAATTCATTTAGAACTTTTATAAATTTTTCTGTTGAATAAAATAAATATTTTAAATTTATAAATAAAGTTTTGTTGTATATAATTTATATTATATTTTATATATGTGTATCGTATACACATATCTATGTCTGTGCTCGTGCAACAGGATAATGTGTACATGATTTGACATGCCCATGTATAGATGATGGGATTTACGCCACAACGGACATGTTAGCCCCTCGCGTATACAAATGGATTGTCAAAACGTGTATGTGTATATGTACATCAAATATTATATGAATATATATATATATATATGTGTGTGTGTGTGTGTGTGTGTGTGTTTTTGTGTGTGTATGCGTAAAATATAATTATATAATTATTAAAAAATATTGGTTGTAAATTATTTACACTAAGCATTTATTAAAATACATATACATGTATATATATATGCACACACATGTAAATATATATATATAACTAAATTATAATATTATTTTAAATATTAATTTGCAAAATAATTTAGAATATTTATAACATGAAATTCAAATCGATTATATATATATATTTATTAATTTAAATGTATATTACATATAAACATAAAACTAGTTATTAGTATATGTGTATAATAAAAAAATTTTTGCAAGGCAAGCGGGGTTGACTGGTCCCCTACCAGTTTATTGATAAAAGAAAAATAGAAATGATAATGAACATGCTCATTATCACAAGAAAAAAACAAAACAAAACACAACAAGACCACACAAAGGCAAGCTAAGAAGACAAACACACAGAGATACAAGACAAGATGAAGGAGCAGAAAGAAAACACACAAACATGAGCAAAAGCTACAGATCAGCCAGATGACAACTGAAGTCATACTGACTATCCCTCATACCAATTATGATAACATGCTTTAAGTAATCCCATAGGTTATCCATACTCCTGCTCTTATTTTCAAAACATCGAAGATTTCTTTCTTCCCATACCAGATTCAAGTATTTCTGGAAATAAAAGAAGTAAACACTTCTGTCATGCTTCTTCCACTTAGTAGATTTGCATATCAAATCCCACTCCACAGTTGACAGACCATGAACATGATTTATGTTAATTCTTCTCACAACTCTTTCCCACAAAACTTTCAATTCAGAGCATTCAAAGAAAAGATGTTCCATAGTTTCATTCTGCAACTTGCAGAAAACCCAAAGAGGGTCAACATTCATACCATAACTCATTAGTTTACTCTTGGTGAGAAGAGCATTCATTATAACCTTCCACATAAGTAAGTTTTCCCTGGCTGGAGAGATTCTTGTCCATAAATCTTTATGCCAAACTAATTTAGGGCTTCCAGCATCATTAACTAGAAGATCATAGGCAACAGAGATTGAGTGGTTATTTCCACTCCAAAGCAGGATGTCATCAGGAGCAGTAGGAAACTTGATAGCTTGATAATTTTTCCAAACAGCATTTATATCCTGGTTACTGGTGTAGGGAAGTACTAGCATACCATCAGCCAAATAGTCAATAGCATGAGCATCCCTATTAATTCCAGTCTGATCAATTTGTTGGTGGGAAAAAATCCTTCCAAGTAGCAAACCATCAGACATCCACCGATCATTCCAAAAGTTGATGGAACTGGAATGAGAGAGAGTAAATCTTAAAAAAGGTAAGTAAGTAGTTCTTAAGCCAAGCAACTTCCTCCAAGTCCAGCTTGAATTCTAGGGCACTGACATAGTCCAGAAGTTTTTACTACCAAGATTATACTTTTTTGTCCAAGCAACCCATAGAGAATCAGAATTACAAAGCAGGGCATTCAAGTGCACACTGAAAGCAGCCTTATTCCATGTTATCAAATTAAAAATACCAAGACCACCTTTGATTTTAGGTTTCTCCATCCTGGCAAAGGAACATGGGATGATTTTCTTAGAGTGTATTGACCCAGTCCAGAAATATCTCAACATAGCATTTCTGACCATATTCACAAGCTTATATGGAAGAATAAACACCCTAAACCAATACACCATCATAGATGAAATGACAGACTTGATCGACACAAGTCTACCAGCTTGGGAAATGAATCTATTAGCCCAACAGTCCATAATGCCACATATTTTCGAGTACGGAGGCAAGCAGTCAGTATAAGAAATTCTAGAAGAGCATAAAGGCATGCCCAAATAATTCATGCTATTTTCCATTGATTGCATGCCTAATAAATCAGTCAACTGATGAGTAGCTTCAGGTGAAATGCCAGAAGTGAGAATATGAGATTTGGCTGCATTCAATTTCAACCCAAACATTAAGTAGAAATTGTGCAGAGAAGATAAGATTTGTTCCATGGAGCTTTGGTCAGGCTTAGTAAATATCATAATAAAATTAAAATTAAATATAAATTATGTTGCTACTTTTGGTTGGTGAATAAAAATAAATTATTTAAAAATTTAATTTTCGATTTAAATAATTTATTAATTATAAACTTGTAATTAATTAAACCCATACAAAATTAATAGAAAAAAATTAAAAATCATTTTCAAAACCATAAAGTATATTTTATATTATATTTAATTTTACAGAATTTTATATTATTAATAAACATATGTGGATACATTTTATTTATATAATCAGTTTTGAATTAAATAATAGTATTTATATATACATATAATAAATATCCAAAAATAATAATTTTTTTATTATTGCTAAAAGCCTTTTAGGTATGAACAAAATTTTTGTAATATTTATAATATATTCATTATATGATTTAATTCTTTTGTGTCTAGATTTAATTCATAAAATCATTTAATAATATTATTTTATAATTTTTTTTATTTTGGCCCTGGGCATCATACAAGCATACATAAATTATATACACACACAAATATATATATATATATATATATATATGTATGTATGTATGTATGTATATATGCACTTATATATACAACCATCAGCATGTGACAATCTAACGGTATACTGATTCATGATATTTCTATCTAGCAACATATGGAACAATGAATATATAAACATTATCATATAATATAGACTAGTAAAGTACCTTTCACTAAAGCCCAAAGTTCGCATGTTGAAATGAAGAAATACTCCTTTAATCTAATCCCAATCTAAAGTTGCTAGCTTGCAAATTGCCCTATCATCGACGATCAGATCGAAGCAAATTGATGTGAAGTATTGCATGGATTTTTGGGGTTGTTATAGGGTGATGGCGGCCTGATATGAGCAGAAAAAGGAATAATGAAAAAGTGATAAGGGAAGCGAAAGCTAGAGGGAATAAATAAAGGAGGGATGAGAGAGTGAAATAAGGATCAAGGCCTTGTTTTTCTCTTACTAGTTCTCTCCTTTTAAATTCAAAATTCCTCCCTCTAAACCAACATATGGCCGCCCTAATTTGCTGTCCTATAGCCACCTAAACTAACCCTCAATTGGGCCTTAAAACAATTTTTAGCTTGAACAATGTAAATTGCATTTAAATCTAATTTAAATGCATATCGATATATTGTATCGATTAATGTTTATGTAACTATTATATGCACACCATTTAATATTGTTTAATTCACATAAAATAAAATTTTGTAACTAATATTTCATAAATATTAATTAATGCAATTAATTTATAACAATTACAAACTACTTAAATTGAGTGGTAAATAGGAGTATTCATTGTTTCAGTTGTATGACTCTTAGGTGTAAATTTGGTCAGCGGTTAATATCGAACAATTTGAATATTAAAGTCCACACTTCACTTAGCAGGCGGTGTGACAATATGGCTAGATTTATCGCTTACTTGGTTTTGGTGAGATACAATTTTATTCTATTAAGCGTTACCCAGTTGTAATAATTATTTACACCAATTCTCTTAATCAAAACTCTATTACTATGGACTTATGGAATATGGTAATTGTCAAAATTATAGTATTGCCCATATTCAACTCTATAGTCCAAACACAAAGTCATTTGTTCAATAGTAATAATTATTATTAACCAAAATGGTCTGACCAGATACTTTGAATTTAAGTTGACTTCAGTTGATTATGATACTAACCTCATATGATCGAGGAGACGAATCCTCCTTTGAATAGTGTTTCACTTCCATTGTTCCACTCAACCCAACTATAATCGTTCGTTAGACGCCGTGCCATGATTTAACTATAATCAAAGTGGAGCTTCCACATTGAAGATCAATAGTATTCTCAAGTCAAGAGAACTGTGTAATTTTTTCACATCGATATTTTCTCTTTGACCTCGGATATATTAACCAATAGAAAAATATCAAGTGAGTCATTCCATAGCTATCCAACAACTAGCAGTATATAACCCCTTAATGCCCACAACAGTTATGAGTAATATACTACCCAACATTTGGAGAGTGTTACGTACTCTAGTTTCAACGGGTGTATCAATATCCAGTCTCGATACATCTTAAATATAAATATTTAAAATGGTACGTTTAATTTCAAAGTGATATATTACTCATGGTTACAACACTTTGTAACTACTATCACAAAACATACCATTTATGGATTTTCTATTAAATATACTTTAAGTTAAATTAATTAATTAATACAACACATTTTATCAAGAATATAATATAAAGAAAACACCTTTTATTTTGAACACGATTGGTTGTTGAGTTAGATATATGCTACAAATTACATAATTACCCCTTGGGCATAACCTTGACTCTATCAACCGGTGGGTTGTAATGAGCCGGGGTAAGAAAAACATTCTATTGACTAGTAAATTACATGCTTTGTTCATAACACTAGTTTATGCCGATTGATTTCCATTTAGGTGTTATGTTTGTTATCCACATATTGGTTATTTAATCCCTTATGCGCGTACGATATATTCAACCTACTCTAAGGTACAAGTATTTATATACGTGTGTGTGTAGGTGCATCACTATGCATCCCAAACGAAAAACCATTCGCAACGTAATCGATAGCCAACCGGCTTGAAGGTCAATGACTCCTAACAAGGTTTATAATTTAAACTAGTCTTACTACTAACGCATTCCAAATGACTCATCTATGGGTTAACTAGCCAACCTCCAACTAAACAAACAAATGACTTAACTTTGAGGTCAATGCATTCCTATATGAACTCTACACCAGTAGGAAGTGTAATCCATATAGCCTTAACCCGAGCCTTTGTTACCGACCATGCGGGACCAACGGAGGCCTTGACTTATGCCCACCCCTACTCCACAAATACTAGTACACAGTGCTGACATATCGTCGACCTCTCTACACAGTTTTTGTTTAGATTTGCCTAACACAAATCAAGAAAAATTCCCATTCCGGTTACTTTGTACCACTGCTTTGAATTGAAGCAGATCTCATTCCTAATTGGGCACTGTCATAGGTTATTTATGACTCCTTAATAGCGAAGAGGCAGACTCAACGACCATTTAATACCTTCGACGCTAAAGTAAAACCCCTTGATCACCCCAAATGTACTTTAGCCATTTAATACTTCAATCCAAGGTGAACCTTTGGTTTATTTTCACAAACCCATATGTATATCCCTCTCATGGGTCCTATATTTGAAGATGTCTCACATATGTAGTAAGTATACACAACTATACTGATAGCCCCTTGCTGAGGGCATACTTTCGTTGTGTAACCCTATTGACCTTGCATCCCTACCCATACTAAACCAATTCATTTATAATTAATCTAAATATTAGGCTAGGTTTGATAATTCACACCCATTGAGGCCATATAATTTACTATAGAGGTTACTATGCATTTTAAGTTCATTAATTAGTATTAATTTATTTGCTATCTATAAACTTCCCTTTTATTTTATATACTTACTATCTTTAACTTCTTAGTTCATTAAAGTCATTAAATGTCATTTACTATTTAATTTACATCCAATCAATGCCCTTTATAAATGGTTTTTTATATTCGAATTAAAAAAGTGTTAATGACATTTATTTATACGTTTCAGAATTATGTCATAATTGGTCTCTGTAATTAAATTCGTTAAGTGATTTACTAAATACATTGACTTGATTACAGTAACTTCCATTTTTCTCCTTAGGTCATTATCTTATTCGTATTTAGCGTTTTATTTATAATTAATATGGTAAGTTTTATTTATGATTAATACGATAACATACAATTAATTGCACGTTACCGTACATATATGTATTAATGATGTAATTGGCTTTTGTTTGTTTATTTCTTAAACTTGTACTTTTAATTTAAATATATACGTTTAATTACTAAATTGAATTATTAATATTTTTATTTATAACATGTTAGTTTCTATATAGTGATTTTTGAATATACAATTATGTGTAACTTCCACAAAAATATTTATTTCCATATTTTAATACATTGGAACTATATCTTTTCCAAAAATGAAATGTTACCATCACAACTTTCCATAAACTACCAAAAGTGGGATTGTACTGCATTTGCAATTATAAGGAATAATCTCTTTTTAATTTTATTGCAATAGGCATGCAAACCATGGAAAAACATCATATATAACCACGAAGTTGAACAGTATATGTGTAACAACCTTTCCATGTCCTTCACTTGCTAAAATTTATCTTTTTAAAGTTTTACTACTTTCTGGGTCTTAACTTTATTTTTCCTTTTTAGTAGTTAATTAAATAAATTTCCTAATTTATTTTACAAACTTCTGGTCTTACTTTACATTAGTTAAGTGTCTTTTAAGAGATTTTTTTTATTTTACCATTTTCCAATAAATAAAGCGGTCCATAGAAAATAAATAAAAAGGAACATTTTCTATTATCATTGCATGCATTTTATACAATAGAAACAAATAATGGTTACCACCCACAGAACCTAAAAGAGACAATTGTTAGAAGCTGCCCTTCAACATCAACGACACTATTGATGTTTCTATCACTTCTAACTTAAATTGAATGGACCTTTTGAACGTGTCATTCTACTGTAACCCACATATCTTAACCTTTCTTTGTGGTTTATAATAAATAAGTTCTATCCATCACTTCCATTATCACACCTAATTATAGGATAAACTGTGCATCCCTACACTGTAGTGGGTAAGAAATATAAACTATGCACAATTAGAATAACTCATTGGCAAATTGGCTTGGCAAGATAACCTTTCCACCATTTATCTTGCATTTCTTAACCTTGAGTCTACCAACATCCTCTATATGTGTTTTCCATCTCATTACCCTCTGCTACCATAAGCTCCAATACAAATCGTGACAATATGCACCTCCCGTCAAACTGAAAGCCTAGGGTTACTTTCGGGCTCGCTTCAGTGTCAAGAAGTACGAGCTATCAGGTTTTTATACATTATAGAGACTAAGAATATAAGGATAAATCTAAGGCATACTACACTTTCAGATTTCACAGCAGAAGGAATAAAATGTAAGTACTGAAAATAGACATTTAAGAAAAACAACCTTTAAAATGCTCAATTCATATACATTGTTTCCAAAGTACAACATAAGTTTAATAGACATTTAATATAACAAATAGTTATATAAGGAACAACCATGAGTAGTGGAACTCCAACGCTTAGCTTCTTTCTCCATACTTTATGTCAAATCAACTACTATCCTGTTATCTTATGGTGGGGGAAAAAGAAGGGAAATGAGTGGGTCAGACAAAAGTCTAGTGAATGAGTACATCATTAATATATGGCGATCATGTGCAGTTGACTTTAATAATACTCTAGGGTTTTCTACAAGTGCCCGTGAATTAATAGATTTCTTTATTTAAGGGATTTTAACTTAATACTCACCTACATTAACGGCCTGTGCAAGCTCATACGAGGATCGAAGGACTAGTCAAACCTCAAACAACTAATGATCGGCTAAAAGCTACCAGAGCTTCTCTAACATTGGATTATCGTACAATTTCCTTTATGGGACTACATCTTTTACATTACAACTACGCGTAGTTATTTCACATAGGTTTCCCTACAGTTTCTACATGGGACTAAATGTCCCAATACTACAACTACATGTACCCTAGCTACGCATTAAGGGGGAGCACACAATGCAGACTCATTAAAGCGTATCATCATCTGCATCTGTGTCCACCTCTCAATCGTAGCATACACCTCTTATTGCATGCGTCGGGATCCAAAACAACACAACATCATGCCAGGCCATTTGTAAATACCAAAGAACTCCCATTGTGCCAGGCCCACACACTTTATTAGGTATCAGTCAGTGTTGTGCATCCAATGTAGAACCTCATGTGAGTGTCATTTGCGTTAGAATCGTCCTAAGTCAAATATCGACTACTTTTGGATAAATAGCATTTACCTTGTCCTGCAACGTCCTAGAGTCACCTCATTGGGATACTTGCTTCCCCACTCCTAACCTCCATATGTATATATACTATATATATACTAAATACCTTTATTTAAAATAAATACTTTTATTTATAACCTGGGCCTTTGGTCGAGGTTTAAACTACATTCTAGAGACATTAACAGGTCGACTACTTACTCCTAGAGCGATTGACAACTTACTGTCAACCGCTCCAGTAAGTGTGGTCGACCGATCGCGGTGAAAATTCTAGGTTAATTTGTTTGTTTTGTTTGATTTGGATTAATTAGCATCTAATTTTGTTCGTTCTCTAATTTCAACAGTAAAATAACAGTTTCATGTTTAACAACTTCTGTGAAATCAAAGTTGTATTTGTCCAAACTCCTAATCAGTTTCAATTTATAGTAATCAGTTTAATCTAGGGTTTAACATTAATATTATTAGGCTATATTAATAAATTATAGGAATTCTACTTGATTAGAAAGAGGTTTAACCTAGTTCAATTCCTTTTTCTTAACAAGTTTACACCAACTTAATTTATAATTCAATTTTAGATTTAAACAATATGATTGTTCAATTTAGCTTCTAACAAGCTAGGTTAGATATAGTACATTAAAATCAACTATATATAATCATCTTGTTAAAAATATACCCACTCACCTCAGATCCAAGCTTTCCTTTGAATTCCATCTGGAAATCTCCCACCGTTCATTAGTTGTTTGCTTGATTTAATCATCTTAGTTTCCTTTATTTTATTATTCTTATTTATTTTGAAGGATTTTATAAGTTGAGGAGAAAAGAATTGACAGAGTTTGGGTTACGCAGATAAATTTATAAAGAATTAGGGTTTACGTTAGTTGTGTATTTATAAGTGTTTTAGATTAGTATTAACCATTGATCGACCCTTGGGGATTTTTTGCTTACATTCTGTGCATTTTACTTGCACCCAAGTAAACTATACCGATCAAATTTGGAGTGTTCGTTGTTCAAAATTATTATCCTGGCACTTCAACCAGTCGACCGCTATATATAGGGACGGTCGACCGCTAGGGGTCAATCGGTTCCCATATGGTGTCGACCGGTGGAGCTATTTATTTAAGGATATTTCAATTTCTTTATTTGTTTATTTAATTAATTTCATTTTCAAATTTTCAAATGTCTATAACTTCTCCATACTAGCTCCGGTTTCAAAGTTTTATATATGAACATTGTCTAGAAAATTGCTACAAACGCAACGGTGCAAGTTTCATAACTAAATTCGAAAGTTTGTAAAAAAAATTATTTTTACCCTTGTTATATTTAAATTTAATCTTTTATTAGGTTCTCTCTCAAATTTTCAGGATGTTACATTCTCCCATCTTAAAAAGATTTCGTCTCCGAAATCCCTAAGGATGAAAAAATGTGACTCGTATGTGCAACAATCAGTAACTACAACCATCTACTCATCCATCATCCAATGTCAATCATCATCCTTAGTTAAATTTCTAACGCATATGTACATGCAAATGTGGAATGCACATGAACCTACACTAATGCAAAGAGTAGGTGGTCTCTTGATTTATTCGACCTCCTGTTATGCAAGTGCTTATACCATGTATCCAAGATGTATGGGACATCCTATCTAAATATACTTGCAATTAGATATGTATGCGCAGCCATTCAATCCTTATGCAACAACCATATGCATATAACTCAATAAAATAAAACAAGTGATGATGTGAGTGTGTGCGCTAACTAGAATGTGTGTGCTGATATGGGTAAGGGAAATAAAAGAACACATCCATTAGCAACCATCATCCAAAACATGTCCTAATGACACATTCTCATCCATTCCTAGCATACAATGGTGTTTACCTATGGGGTATACTAATCTTGAGCCTAAAGACAAGTAATTTATACTTATGTAACTAAAATGGAAACGCACCAGAGAAGAGTTTCAGATGAGTAGCTCAGATCTTCTCCTTAGGCCCTCATATACTCGCAACTGGGCCATCTCCATATTGGTCTCTAACCAGTTTAACTATTATATTATAGAGTTGCTTTGTCCCATGCCCAATAATGTAGGTAGGTGCATAGCAAACGAGCGACTCACTTATCTTCTTTGACTTCTCTTAACTGATACGGCTTGGCCATGATAGCTGTATTGTATAAACACTTCCATAAGTGGGACATAAGAAAAAAGTTATGAACTCCCACCAACCCTACAGGAAGCTTCGCTCCATAGGCTAACTTCCCTATTCTTACAACTCTCGGCGCTGACTTTTTCGAACTACTAATCCAAATAACGTATCTAAGCGGCAAGATGCTCACATAGACCATGTCATCATTACGGACTTCTACTTCGTGTATCTCCTATCAGTATATGCTTTCTAACTTTGTGCAGTGCTTATCCTTTTATAAATCAAATCCACTTCTAAGAACTTCTAACTGGATTATTCTTCCGACTTCACCTATCACCCTTACTACTAGCTTGTAACTTCAACCTACGTGCATATGCAACCCTCTTAAGTCCTTGCACTAACCCAAATAACATGATGTTGACATGAACTATACTAGGTAATCTTGAGCATAAGTATGCTCCAACGAAACTGCAGCCTTATGCAATCCTCAATGCACATACACATTATCTTAAATCATCCGGTAGTATGCTTGACCACTTCTTCTTCTAGATACTAAGTTAAGACATCCCAAAGTGGACGGTATCCCCTCATCCAGTATTCTCTACTTAGCTCTTTCACTATTTCTCCATTTCATCCAAGAGCATCCAAATGTAGTGATTTGTTAAATTGTTGAAAATAGCATAACTTTTTTCCAGTTTGATTTAACTTAAGCCATCTCATTTTGCTTATGATTGATTTCTTCAATCCTTCAACAATTATGGTACTTAGGTATCATGTTTATACTCTAAGGATTTATCTTAAGTTCTACAACTAAATACTCAAATATTCTATTAGGGTAAGCTTGGTCTGTTTTCCTACTCAAACCTAACATAAAATCCTAAACATAATGAAATCCTAAATTTAAATTAAATTGTAACCTAAAATTCATTTTAGCATTAACAGTAATCGCTTAAGCGATACATCGTTCACGTGCAACTATTATGCAACACAAACTATGTATCCTAAACTAGTTCTTCATAAATTTTTCTTTAATAACCTTCTTCTAATCTGAGGGATGATTGAAAAGAATCATATTATTCTTTCCTCCAGATCTTACCAAAAATTTTCAAGTCTTATTTTCTATGAAAATAACCTTCGCATTCTTAGTGCGTGTAAATAGAAATATATTTTTCTTAAGAAAATCCATACCCTTGAATTAACCCTTCTTTGCACAATCTTGACTCCAACTCCATTTAGGATACCCTTTATAGTTTGAACTTCTAAAATTTTGCCATTACTTAATGCCATCCCATCTATGGGACCTCCTTCCCAAATGAAACTTCCCAACATTCTATTCCGACTATTTTATGGTCGAGACAACTCAATATGGAATGGTGCCTTGCCATTTTAATGCAATAGATATAATTACCAATTCTTACCTAATACCATACCCATAAACTTCACATAGGAGCATCTAAAATGGACGTCCTAGCCTAGTAAACTTATCATGGAACTCTTGTCACCTCATCGCCAACAATATACTCGTAGTTGCGACGACAACTCAAGTACCAATTTACTTTATAAATATCGCAATGCAATGTATACTATAAGATGAGAACCTACTTTTTTTGTTACCTATACTTCACCAAGTAAAAAATAACATGCCTGATACCTATATCTTCCCAAATCAAAAACAACATGCGATATCGTTACCCGAAATGCTAGATCAACGCCACCCACCCACAAGCAATCATACTCATCTTCCTTCTCTGGTGATGCTTAAACAACAAATACTTTGGGGACTTATAATATATAACCAACTCAATCACCTTCAAGACTTGAGAGCAAAACAAAACCTGTCATCTCGAGATCATAGGTTAGATAACCCTTCTCGTGTACTTTTAATTATTGACTAGTGTAATAAACTACTCTACCCTCCTGTATCAAAGCAACATCTCATTATGTACCACAAGCGTTGGTATACATAGCGACCGCCTTCGAACTACCAAGGGGTACTAAAATAGGTGTATTAGTTAACAACTTCTTTAGCTAACTAAAAGCTTGCTCATTTTCCAAGTTCCATGAAAAAATAAATTCTTCTTAAAGCTGCCAACCAAATAGGGAAAACTTCTTGTATCCACAATATTCTTTGATACCATAAAACATCTTGGCTTACTCTTTCTTTACTCTAAAATATGTTACCCAAGTCAAACTTTCCAAACCTCCTTACGTAAAGATTCTACAATTCAAACCATACTTGGGTAGAAAACACAAAGTGGTGTTCACTCTTCACTGTTATAGAAAGTTTAATCTAGTACTCTACCCTTCTAATTCAAACGTTGATTGAAAAGGTCATTAAATCTCCATACTACTTCCTCTCTCTTTCCCCAAAATATTTCAATGCTTCTGAACTCCACCATTAATTTATCAAACTCTAATTTAATTCTTCTCTTTTTAAGTTTAAGCGATAGTCAGAACTTTAATTTACCTTCCAAATCAAAATCTTTGATTTTAACACCATTTTCATAAAACTAGTAAGTTTCTAAAACTATAGAACCCTTTATTCATTTTTTACAACTATTTCCTTTATAAAAAGATCATGACACTTTTCTTTAATTTTAGATTATCAAAAACGGTTTAGTTTAACTTAGCAGAATGTACATAAAAATATATCTTTAAAAAAAATTCCTTTATAAATAAGAAATTCTCACTAAAGTGTATTTTTTAAAGAAAACATGATGTTTTAACTTGCTATATATATATATATATAAAGTATGACAGAAACACTTATAAAAGACATTTTCAAGCACTAACCATTTCTTATTTATAAAAGAGGTTCAAATGCTAGGTTTTACTTACTCCTTGATTTTTCTTCTTCAAAAGTTTCATTTTAAAAGCAAAGTTTGCTTCAAGGGTAAGTAAAGCAATGTGCCTACAAATAAAAGCTTTAAAGTAGTTATTGAAAATTGTTTTTTTCACATTCTTTTAATTTTACCTTTTAAAACAAATTTCATAAAGTTTTTTTGGTAAAGCCAACGGGATTAAATGGGCCCCTACCATATATTAGCAAAAATGAATTACAAAGTCTGATAGCATTCCATCAGAACATACAACAAAGTGCAAGCCTACAAATACACAAAAATACAATTACGTACCAAAAACTTGATAGATAGAATGGACCCGTACATGTTTAGAAGTCAATATACCTCCAAACACTCTACTGTTCCTTTCCATCCAAATAACAGATATAGTCTTTTTCAGAACACGAAGCAGTAGAGAACTCAAAGGCGTCTTCCATCTTGTCGCTTTAAAAATGGTAAACCATTCCACTATAGAGTTTTTAATGGGTCTTATGTAATCTTAACTTCCTTAAAATGCTATCCCAAATATAAAAGGAGAAATCACAATCAAAGAATAAATGAGAAACAATCTCCTTATATTTGTGGCAGAGAGTGCACATATCAGAAAGAATAATACTCTTCTCCTTCAACTTATCAAGAGTGTGTATACCATTTTTAATAATCTTCCAAAGAAGCAAATTTTCTTTAGGAATTGATCCCGAGTTCCATATCCTAGTGTGCCAAGGAAACACAATGAACTGAGTAAAATCAACTATGCTTTTACAGACAATTGCTATCTGATGAGGCTTGCCATTCCAAAGTGCATGAATATTATTATTGGAGAATGATTTCGCAAGAATATTTCTCCAGCATGCATGAACAGAGGATGAACTAGAGACAGGAAGGTATAGGATGCCATAAGACTAGAATGAATTAACAGTAGCATGTTTATTGATACTAGACATACTCCAAGGTTATAGCTAATACTATCAGCCAATATAATTCCCTGAACAGACCAAGGATCGAACCAAAAAGAAATATTATTCATATATTGAAGCCTGTTATCCCACCTTTTAGCAAGGTCGAGATATCAAGAAATTAACTGAAAATCGAAGATTACTCATCAAAAATATCGATTATACATCACAGGTTCACTATGGATGTTGATGAATTTTGTCCGAATCCGGATCGGGCTACAATTGACAAGCAAAGCCATGAAAGATGACGTTTCAAATTTCAGGTCAATCGGAGTTCTTATGGTCGAGATACGATCAATACAAGTTAGGAAAGACATGTTGTTTGTATCCATCAAGGGAAGTCAGATTTCGAATCGATCAAGTTCGAATCGATCAGAAAGCCATGGTATCGATCTGTTTGAATCCATCGAGTTCGTATCGATCTAAATGAAACTATTCGTATCCAATTTCGAATCGACCATCCCACTTCGTATCCATCACGAACGCTCTGCTTCGTATCCACTCGACTTGGTTTTACTTCGCATTGATCACTCGGAGTCAATTCATATCGACCCCAATTGAGCAGTTCGTATCGATTGATTAACGATCGATACGAAGTGGCACCTTTAGATATCGTTACGAAATGACCCTCAGCCATCAATGCGAAGTGGCCTGAAAACATCGGTACGAACAGAGCTACAAATCATCGATACGAAATCAATGCTTTTTCATCGATACGAAATAGAACACGAACCATCGATACGAACAAGGCAAAAATCCTGGAACGACCCGGTCAACTCGGCGTAGAAAGTGGATCGATCCAAAGAGTGCTTGCCACGTCATCACCTGGTCACGCGCAGCCATTGATTCGAACAAGATCGAGTCGAAATGATCGAGTCGAACCAAACAGCCTACCGAAAGTCTCCATTTCGTATCGATCATATCTCGCAATCCACAAGTCCAAATGCTATGAAATTTTCATAGAAGCTTACGCACGTGCTAAAGAATGTCCACGCCAAGTTTTGACTCCATTGGATGAAATCCTGATCGATACGAAATTCGTTCGTATCGATCATGGATTGAGCCGAAACTTCGTGGGCTCGGTCGCGTGGGCCTACTCATGTGCCAAAAGAAGTCTCCCGAAGTTTGAGCGAGATATTTGCGTGGAGCGCTTATAAATAGAGCCCCAGGGCCTATATAAAAGAGATCTTTTTGGCTTCTCAACGTCCAGACTCTGCCCGATTCAACTTTGTACTCCATAACTGCTGTTATACTCGAATTTTATCATTATAATCTGCTGTAATCAGTTGTAACCAGCAAGGAAAGTCAATAAAAGATTAACTTTTGGGGTGGACGTAGGCCGGAGATAGCCGAACCACTATAAATCTTATGTCTCTGTCTATCTCTTTCCGTTTTAAGTTTATTATTCTTCACTTTTTATCCTCTACATTACTTAGATCTGATATTTGTGATTATATATTGCTGATTTGTGTTCATACACTGGTGCTTTCACGACATTTGGGGTTTGTGACCAATTTTGGCGCAAACAAAGCCCAATCTGAAAAATATGAATATAGTCCTTCTTGAAACGAAGAATATTCTTCCATGACCAGCTACAATCAACTGGAATATCCATAGTCCAGAAATGTTTGTCTTTAATTAAGTTTTTCCTAACCCATGAAGCCCATAAATTATTGTCAAATTTATAAAGTTTATCTATTCGAGAAGAGATAGCCGCTTTATTCCATTTTCTAATATTCATAATTCCTAGCCCTCCATATTTGTAAGGGCAACAAAGCTTTTTAAATGCAATGGGTATCAACTTCCTGGAAAATGGATTACCATGCCAAAGAAAGTGGTTAAGAGCCGAGTTGATCATGGATACAAGCTTGCAAGGCAATATGAATATTCTAGCATAATATAGGCACATGGAGGTAGCAATAGATTTGACAATGACAAGTCTACCAGCCATAGAACATTTAGATACATGCCAGGAAGGAATTTTGGTAATAACCTTTTCATAAAGCTTGAGACATTTGCTGGTCTTGACTTTAGAGGAAACATGGGAGCACCCGGATAGTCTTTATTATGATCTATAGGATTAAGGCCGGACAAAGCATAGACCAAAGATTTTTCAGGCTTAGGCATTCCAGCTACTCTAATTTTGGATTTATTCCTGTTTATAGTAAGACCAGTCAAAACTTTGAATTCTTCAAGAATATCCAACACAACATTAATTGATTTAGAAGTAGGCTTTGTAAAAAGAAGCAGATCATTAGTAAATTGCAGAGTTGATATACTAGAGTTCTTGCACAGAGGATGGAATTCAAGGAGATTCAAAGACAAATATTTTGTAGTGAGAGACATAAATAACTCCATAACACAAACAAAAAGGTAAGGTGACATCGGATCACCTTGCCTTATGCCCCTCGTAGCTTGAAAGTATCCAAATGAATTGCTATTGTAATTTAAAGAGTATTTGACATTAGACATACAAGTATAGATCTAGGACAAGAAGGGGATCGGGAAATTTCATAAAGTTTATCTGATCATTTTATAGAAAATCATAAACCAACTTATTTTTCTTTTTGAAATATAAAAAATCTACTGTTTCTAACTTTAAGAAATCATTTTCACTAGTTTATCACTAAAATTGGAGTAGATAAAAGCAACCTAATTTACATATGCCCAATCATACTTGACAATGTTCGAAGCGCATATGGTTTCCATCCTTTTCAAAGATGTTTAACTCAAGTTTATCTTCCAATAGTTCCAACTTCCATATAGAAACACTTTAGCCATAGTAATGGAGTCGTTGCAACTACTATCAATATAAGAATATGATTTCCACTTTAATTGGGGAAAATTTGCTCTAAGTTTATGAAGGCTTCCTTTCATGTTCCCTTTTGCCTAATCACATTACACTTTGATTATATGGGCCATATGGTACTAGTCTTCTTTACTCACCCTTAAATTCATAATTTAATTGCTACTGTTAGTTGGTATAGGAAACCTTTACTAGCATTTCATTATGGAGTAAATCATAATAACCGTAAAGGGTTTATTTTTCAACTCAATTGTTATAACCTTAACATTTACTCTAATCCACAGTTGTTGGTTTATATAAGGAATAAGCCAACGACTACCTCATGAGTCAAAATGTATAGGGTGTTGTATATTAATTAATATTCATATTATAAAATTTACAAACATGCTCCCTTAGTCAGATTAGAGTCATCTTGTCTCTTTGCTTGGGGTGTTTATGTCTGAAATCTTAGCTGCCTCCTCTGAGCCATTCCTATCAAAATTGCTCATTCTCACTATCTGTGATTATGAATTATTTTCACCTTTTCCATAGATAGTACTGGCAAGAATAAGTGATAGCGTTCTTCTTATTATACTTATATATATAAAAAACATTTGAAAATCTTTTTATTTATACATCCACATATATATTTATATGCTTTTTGGAAACCTTTTTTGAAAAACTTTTTGAAAACCTTTTGTTGGAATAATTTTTTCAGATACTTTTTCAAGTATGTTCTCTCAACGCACCTAATCCCTATGGAACCTTAAATCTAAGCTTTGATATCAACTAGTAGTAGCAAGCTTATAATGGAGATGCTACCTTTTAGGAGGGTGGTTTGAGTTACATATGGATTATAAGTCTCCGAAGTATATATTATCTCAGAAAGATTTAAACTTAAGGCAGCAGAGGTAGATGGAGTTCTTGACATCATATTACTTCGATATCTCCTGTACTCTAGGCAAGGGTAATGTTGTAGCTGACGCCTTGAGAAGAAAGCATGTGGTGTTGGGTTTTATATTCTTGGAATGAAAGCATTTGGAGTTTATTTCTACTTTCGACTTTCGACCTTTATCAGATATTACTCGGGGATTGTTCGCAGCTTTGGACGTACAACTTACACTTATGGACTGCATAGGGTTGAGTTAGAAGCAAGACAAGGAGCTACTAGATATCTTTAAGAGGATTGGTAGAGGAGAGAAGTAGAGGCATTTGAGGCATTATGATGTTAACTCAAAGGGATGGTTACGGAGGGATGGTAGATTGTTTGTTCCTCTCATTATGGAGTTGATTGACACGGTATTAGCCGAGTCTCATCATTCTAGGATGATCATTTATCCCGATGGAGACAAAATATACCATGACAAGAAGAGTGTCTTTTATTGGCCTAGTATGAAGAGACACGTGGTAGAGTATGTGGCCTGATGTATGACTTGCTAGAGGGTAAAGGCGGAGCAAAAGAAGCCAGGAGGATTATTGTAGCCATTAGACATTCCTCAGTGGAAGTGGGAGATTAATTCTATGGACTTCATTGATGGACTACCTAGGAGTAGGAGAGGGAATGCAAGTATTTGGGTCATAGTTGATCGACCAACCAAATGCTCTCATTTTTTTCTGGTGAGGAGTACGAGGACCGCGACATCGTTGGCGGCACTATACGTGAGAGAGATCGTTAGGTTACACGGAGTTCCTTCTAGCATCATTAGCGATCGAGATCTGTTTTTCACCAGCGAGTTTTAAGGAATCTACAGGAGGCTTTGGGCATCAATTTGAGCTTGAGTACTTCTTGTCACCCACAAATGGATGGACAGACAGAGAGAGTGAACCAGATGTTAGAGGACTTACTTCGGATGTGCATATTGTATTTTAGAGGCTCTTGGGAGGATCACTTGCCACTATTGGAGTTCACCTATAACAACAATAATTAGGTAAGTATTATGATGGCTCCAATTGAGGCATTATATGGGAGACCCTTTAGATCACCATTGTGTTGATGGGACACTATGGATATGATTATTCCTAAGTTGCACATTATGAGGGAGACATCAGAGAAGGTAGACTTGATCCATTAGAGGATGAAAATCGCATTGGATAGGCCAAAACCTTACGCCGATAAGAGACGTACGAAGTTTGAGTTCGTAATAGTTGACATGGTCTTTGTGAAGGTCTCACCGCTTAGGTTTGTTATAATATTTAGTAGTTCGGGAAAGCTAGCATCGAGGTTTGTAGGGCCTTTTCCGATTATTGGTAGAGTTGGGAAGTTAGCTTATGGGGTAGAGCTTCATGAGAAGTTAGCATGAGTACATGACATTTTCTATGTGTCACACTTGCGAAAGTGTCTACATGATACGACAACTGTAGTTGAGATAAGTCGGCTATAGAAAGTGAAGGTAGAGAGGAAGTCACTTCTTCACTATGCACCCACTCGTATTCTTCAGCATGGTACAAAGCGACTCCATAACAAGGTAATCAAGCTTGTTAAAGTTTAGTGGGGAGACGATCCAATGAGGGTATATGAGAGCCTAAGGAGAGTATCCGAGCTACCCACCCATAACTCTTTTCTGGTACATTTCCAATTTAATCGAATAAGTATAGACTAGTTACGTGTTAGGATTTAGCTTACTATACCCTAAGGAGAGTATCCGAGCTACCCACCCATAACTCTTTTCTGGTACATTTCCAATTTAATCGAATAAATATAGACTAGTTACGTGTTAGGATTTAGCTTACTATACCCCTTAGAAAGAGACCATTGGATGGTAGGAATGGTCGTGAACGTGTCATTAGGATATGTTATGGATGATTGATACTAGTGGATGTATTTATTAGATTGGTTTTCGCACACTTAGGTAAGTATATCCTTCAGTCATCACACACAGTCGTATTATCACTTGTTTTATTTTATTAAGTTATATGCATATGGTTGATACATATGGATTGAATGGTTATGCATACATGTAAAATTGCAAGTATAGTTACATATGATGTTGCATACATTTTGGATATATGGCATAAGCATATGCATTAAAGGAGGTCGTCTGAATAAGGAGATTGCATACTATTTGCATTAGTATAAGTTCATGTGCATTCCACGTTTGCATGTACATACTACAATTAGAAATTTAACTAAGGATAATGACTGTCAGTGGATGATGGATAAGTAGATGGTTGTAGTTACTTATTATTGCATGTACAACTTGCATTTTTCCATCCTTGGAGATTTCGGGAGAAAAAATCCTTTTAAGGAGGAAGAATGTAACACTTGGAAATTTTAGCAAAAGTTCAATAAAAGAATTAAATTTAAATATAATAAGGGCAAAACTTGAATTTTTACAAAGGTTCAAATTTGGCTATGAAACTTACACCATTGCGTTCATAGCGATTTTCTGGACGATTTTTATATATAACATTTTGAAATCAGTGCTAGCATGAAGAGGTTTAAAAAAATAATTAAATAAGAAAATAAGGAAATTAAAATATCCTAAAATAAATATCTCCACCGGTCGATATCCATAAGGATCGGTCGACCATTAGCGGTCGACCGCCCCGAAGCATAGTGATTGACTAGTTGAAGCTTCAAATCAATAATTTTGAGCAGCCAATCGCTTGGATTTAATATAATATTTTTACTTGGGAATGAAGTAAATGATTAGCGCACAGGATGAAAACAAAGATTCTCCAAGTGCTGATCAACTACCTATACTAATCCAAAACCCCAATAAATGCACAACTAATGTAAATCCTAATTCATAAAAAATAGTTCGCTCCACTAAAAATCTACTAAATTTCTTCCTCTCTAAGTCTAAATTCTTCAAAAGTAAAATAAAAATAAAAGAAGAAAGATTAAGAAGGATAAATCAAGTGAAGAGCAAAGAAACAGTGGGAAGATTTCCAAACGGGATTCAAAGGGAAGAGCTTGGTTCTGAGGTGAATGGGTATATTTTTAATAAGATGATTATATGTAATTGATTTCTATTTACCCTATCTGATCTAGGTTGTTAGAAACTAAATTGGAGAATCGTATCATTTAAATCTGAAATTGAATTATAAATTAAGTTGGTGTAAACTTGCTAAAAAAGGAATCGATCTAGGTTAAACCCCTTTCAAATCAAGTAGAAATCCTATAATTTGTTAATATAACTTGCTAATATTAATGTTAAACCCTAGATTAAACTAATTACTATATATTGAAACTGATTAGGAGTTTGGACAAATACCACTTTGATTTCACCGAAATTGTTAAACATGAAACTATAGGTTTGCTGTTGAAATTAGAGAACAAACAAAATTAAATAGTAATTAATCAAAATTGAAGAAAATGAACATATTAACGAAAAAAATTCATCACGATCGGTCGACTGCACTTACTAGAGCGGTTGATCACTCCAGGAGCAGGTGGTTGATTGGTTAGCATTTCCTGAATGCAGTCTGAACCTCGGCTTAAGGCACGGGTTATAAATTAAATACTTATTAGTTATATAATATATATATATGGATGTTAGGAGTATTAGAGCTAATTCCCTATGAGGCGACACTAGGATGTTGCAGGATTGGGTAAATGCTATTTATTCAGTATGGGTCGATATTCGACTAGGGGTGATTCTATCACAAATGGGACTCACAGAAGGTTATACGGTGGACGTGCATCACTTACTGATGCCTAATGAAGTGTGGGGCCTAGCACTTTGGGAGTTCCTTGGATTTCACGGATAACGGGATGTGATGCCGTGTAGTTATTGGATCCCAACACATGCAATAAGAAGCAGTATGTTACCATTAAGAGGTGGACATGGATGCAGCGATGGGACACTTTAGCGAGTCAGCATTACGGGCTCCCCCTCAATGTGTAGCTTGGGTACATGTAGTCATAGTTGTGGGAAATTTAGTCCCATGAGAAAATTGCGGGGAAACCTATGTGAAATAGTTACGCATAATTGTAATGTGAGAGATGTAGTCCCATAAATAAAATTTTAGGATAATCCTATGTTGGAGAAGATCTAGTAGCTATTAACCGATCATTAGTTATTTGAGGTTCGATTAGTCATTCGATCCTCGTATGAGCCTGCACAAGCCATTAGTGTAGGTGTGTATTAAGTAAAACCCCTTAAGTAAAGAAATCTAGTAATCCATAGACACTCATAAAACACCCTAGGTCACATAGAGTATTATTAAAGTCAACTGTATATGATCACCATATATTAATGATGTACTCATTCATTAGAATTTTGTCTGACCCACTCCTTTTTCATTCTTTTTCCCCTACCATAGGAGGAAAGGGCGGCAAGTGATAGGCACATGATTAGTACGTAGAGAGGCGAGCTCATCATTAAAGTTACTTGTTATTTTCTTTTACTCTCCATGTAACTACATATTTTATTCAGTACTTAGTATTTATCAGACTATGTATTGTATTTCTATGTACTATGGACTTGATTACGTATTGTCTTCTAAGACTACATTTTGAGAAATTTTCTGAGATGGTTACTTACTATATTTATATTTTGTTGCCTTCCGCTGTGACATCTAATAGTGTCGAATGTCTTAGATCATATCGGTATATATTTTGTATCTGTAATGTTTTAAAAACCCCAACACTCGTATTGCTCGGCACTGGCTTCCATTCTTTCTATTGAAGTGTTAAAGGATTCAAAATGAAAATCTAGTTAGGAAATAATGTGTGAGGTATGAATTCCTTTATTTGTAGTTAGCGCTACCTATTTTCATAGTTTAATGTGAATCCCTTTTTCACTTTATATTCGTCTATGTAAAAGTTGAATAGAGTATCAAAGACTTAGATTGTAAATGCTATATATAGAAGCATTGATTCTACTATTTTAATATAGAATAAGTTTGGTATAAGACTCTATTTTATTTTATCTAAGTCTATTGGCTTGCTAAGGATATTAGCTATTTTGTAAGTTATAGTTTGTAATTGGACTTGTATAATTTGGAAGTTTTGATATTTAAACGATTAATTTATGATGCGAAAATCTACGCAAGCTTAGTAATTAGTTTTAATCTCGTGTGTATGTATGCATGCATATATATATATATATATATATTAACATATATTATAGCATATAATTAATAACGTATTAATCGCATAATATAAATAGGTTAATAATTAGCATTAAACCCCCTTAGGAATGAAGTAGAGAAAATCATGGAAATTAATCCATAATTAAAGGTGGAATAAGGAGTTTTCATATAAGGCCTTAATGCGAAATGCGGCGAGGACTTATGGCAGTTGTCTATCTACTTATGTTTTTATATGTACCTATTTCAGACATGATGTTGTGTATTTTGAGATATTGGATTTCTGATATTATATTTTATCCTTTCCGCCGTGAGATTCTGATAGCATTAGCAGATAGCCGTGTATTGTTCGTTGTATCAATTTTACCAACCAAAATCCCTCTTTGGAATAGATCTAAGGTTCGTTGGGCCTTTACTGGGTTGAAGATTAAGCCCGTTTCGAACATAGGACTATCCTACAATTTCTTCTATGGGACTACATCTCTCACATTACGACTACGTGTAACAATTTCACATAGGTTTTCTTACAATTCCCCATAGGACTAAATTTCCCACAACTACGACTACACGTACCCTAGCTATGCATATACATACATATTAGAAATTTAGATATGAGAAGAGATTTGAATTTAATTTAGATTTGGATTTATAGTTTACCTTGGCTTTGGCGATTCGATTCAGTTTTGTTCTACTTCAATATTAATCTCTACTGTTCTCCACTTATATATACACATATGTAGATTATAGTGTTGTTTGGATTAAAAAATATGGAAGTCATAGCTGAAAGAGTTAGGGCTATGCCATAAGGGAAATTATGTAATTTGTTACATATATCTAACTTCTTAATCAATCATGTTCAAAATAAAAAATATTTTCTTTCTATAATATGCTTGATACAATATGTTATATTAATTAATCAATTTACTTAAAAGTATATTTAATAGAAAATCCATAAATGGTATATTTTGTGATAGTAGTTACAAAGTGTTGTAACCATGAGTAGTTTATCATAATAAATAAAAATATACCATTTTAAATGTTCCTAATCAAGATGCATCGAGACTGGATATCGATATATTCATTGAGACTTGAGTATGTAATGCTCTCCAAATGTTGGGTAGTGTATTACTCATGGTTGGTGGGGGCACCTAGAGGTTACGTACAACTAGTTGTTAGATAACTTGGAATGACTCACTCGATAGTTTTCTGTTGGTTAACATAACTAAGATCAAATAGAAAATATCTATGTGACTGATTTACACAGTTCCCTCAACTTGAGAATACTGTGGATCTTCAATATGAAAGCTTTGCTTTGATTATAGTCAAGTCATGGCATGACGCCTATTGAGTGACTATAGTTGAGTCGAGTAGAAGTATTGGAAGTGAAGCACTCTTCAAGAGAGGATTCGTCTTCTCGGTTATGTGGGGTTAATATCACGATCAACTCAAGTCAACTCAAAGCGAAAGCCTCTGGCCAGAACATTTCGGTTAATAATAACTATTATTATCGAACCAAGGACTTTGTGTTTAGATTATAGAGTTTAATATGGATGATATTGGAATTTTGACCATTACCAAATTCCATAAGTCCAAAGTGATATAGTTTTAACGAAGAGAATTGGCGTAAATAAATGTCTCAACCGGATAATGCTTAATAAAGTGAAATTGGATTTTACCGAAACTAATTAAGCAATAAATTTGGCCAAAATTTCATAACACCTGCTAAGTGACGTGTAAACGTTAACATTCGAATAGTTCGGTGTTAATCGCTAACCAAATTTACACCTGACAAGTCACATAAACGATATGATGAATTCTCTTTAGACCAAATGATTTAATTAGTTTATAATTATTATAAATTAATTAAATTAATTAATATTTATGAAATATTAATTATAAAATTTTGAATATGATTCGAGAAATAAATATTATTGTATATTTTAGTTATAAATATCTCGATCGATATGCGATATCGATGAGCAATGAAATTAGATTTAATTAATAATATTTATTTGGGCTTAAAATGGGTTT